>CM051831.1:88008486-98008486 GCA_028451465.1 Erethizon dorsatum
TGACAATTGCAAGGTAACTTGCTACTTCATATATCCTACTAACAACCTTTAGTTCTTTAAATGTTTTAAAAAACTCATGCTCCAAATTTAAAGTTGAATTTCAAACATGACTGTTTCAGCTAGGTGTGGTGGTGCATGCCTGTAATCCCAGCACTTGGGAGGCTGAGGTAGGAGGACTGCCGTGAGTTCAAAGCCAGACTGGGCTACATAGACCCTGTCTCAAAAAAACCAAAATAAATAAATAAATAAATAAATAAATAATTGTTTCATTATAACACATACTTAAAATTTAAACTATCAATTAGTGGAATATAATTTTTAAAAAAAATTTATAGTTCTTAATAATGTACTATTGTTCTTTACACAGTTTTTTAAATGGCTTAACTTTTTTACACAATTTTTAAAAATATATGAAGTCCAAACCTCTGCTAATCAATTCTCCTTCTGTTCTCCATCTTTCCATTTCAATTTCTGTATTAGGAACACTTACCAAATACAGTACATATCCCCATTCTGAAGCTGTGAAATAAGAAAGGATTCACAGAGCTGCAAAGCTAATATAGTCTTGCCTTCTTTTTCAGTGTTACAGATGATATCAATTCCACTCTTACAATCAGTTTTCAATAAATACTGTAAGAGGAATGGAAAATTAATTCACATCATTCAAAAATGTCTAAAAAGCTAGTTATAACAAACGTTTAAACATTCAGAAGAAGTACATGGATTTCTAGTTTTCTTCTAAAAAGACATGATGAACTGTACAGAATATTTTTATGGTTTCATAGTTTCACTGTATAGCATCTACATTTTATACTAAGTGCTTGTATTCTCATTAATGCCATGGTCTTACATAGGGTCTATGGTAGGAAAGGATTCATTCTTTCATCTTGGAAAAAAAAAAATGTACATGAATATTTAACTTCTTTGTTTGTTTATTTATTTATTTATAGATACGGTTTCGCTGTGTAGTTCAGACTGGCCTGGAACTGACTGTAGCACAGGGTGGCTCAAGCTCATGGTGATCTTCCTGCCTCGGCCTCCTGAGTGCTAGGATTACAGGCGTGCGCCACCATGCCCGGCTCAGTACTTTAAGAGGCAAAATGATAATGCTTTCCAGATTTTATCTGACCTCTTCTGTCACAACAAAAATTTGAATAATGCTTCTTAATGAGTATATTTTATTCATTTTATCACTTGTTAGTATCAGATTCTAATTTAAAGTGAACTTAAAAAATGGTGCCAAAAGACAACACATCTAGATAATACGATCTTTTAAATAACCGGTATTACTGTGAAAGGAAATCAGTAATAAGCTATTCCCCCTTTTTGGAAATGTTAAAAAGGTAATAGGCAAAAAAGTAGTTCTCAATACCTGTCGGAATAGTTGATCTTCTACAGGTAACATAAACAGACATGTGAAAAGTGCTTGATGGAAGTACAAGTCTTTACTGATTTCTGGGTGATTTATACAGGATTTAATAAGAGCCATTGCTTCAGGTATGCGTTCACAAGCAATTAGGTATCTGGCACGTAGTTCAAAGAACAGTGGATTTTCAGAACTTAAGTATTTGTTCACTATATTAAAAAGAAAACACATTCTGTTACTTTCAAGAAAAGACTCAAATTTTATTGTTTGAAACTTTACCACTAAAATGATATCAATTAGATTAATGAGTTATTTAATTAGGTACTTTTCTTAGTAGAACTTTGTAAAAAGAATATTTAGTTTTATGGTTGAGGAAATAAAAGAGTGACACCAAACAGTGCTCAAGAAATATCAGTTGATTTCTCAGCCTAAAAAGTAAAAAACAAAACTAAAATTTAGAAAAGAGAGGGAAGTGAAATTTTCTTCTTCAATAATATGTTAAACTGTATTTCAACTAGTAAGGTCTGAGGTGATTTTCTAATCTAAGATTACAATCTGTATCTTCTTATGTCCTAATATTTTCATTACTGTAAGATTTAAAGGTTGAATCCTAAATGATCACATTAAAACCACATTCAGATTATGGAGAAATGTAAAAAAAAAATTAATGAAAAAGTTGAATCATAATATATTACTTTTAAAAATAAAATCAAACCAAAAATAATGTCAAATAAGACTGTTCATTAATATATTCATGTATCACTAAGGCTAATTTAACTTGCACTTACTTTCACACAGTTTTGAAACATAAACACCCTTAACTATGTAAGTTTATTTCGACCTAACAACAACCTTATGACCGGTATTATCATATTTGTCTCACAGATCACAAAACTGAATCTCAGAGAGGTCAAATAACTTGCCCATGGACAAAGAATGTATAAGTGGCAGAGCTAGAACTGGAATCTCTATTTTATGATTTCTAAATCCAAAAGTGTTTTAATTACTTATCTATGTTTAATCGGTAGCTACTAAAGTACTTATGAGTAATGTTTTATTTTGTCTTGAACATCTGCCTTGCAATTCTGTTTATAATATATAATAATCAAACACTGATTTGTAGTTAATGCAAAGAGTCATCCATATTAATGAGGGTCTAGAGCAGCTTTTCCCAAAGTGAGGTACGCTGGGTAGTTATGAAAGGAATCATTCATTTAATGATTCTTGGCCTAAAATGCCAGACCAACCAACAACAGGTTTCTTCTAGCTCCCACTCAGAGAAGCCTTAAAACTAAAAAAGCTCAAACTTTCTTCTTCTCCAACTCTTTTTGAAGCTCTGACTCTACGTCCTATTCCTTCTGGCCACATTGCTCCAGTCCATGATTCTTGCCTTTGCTATATTTGATTTTTCCTACTTTTCCTCAATAATCCAACTGTTTTTCCTCAGCTCCCACTGTCTTCCTCTTTTTTCCTTTAATCCCTTTCTAAGACCTACACATCAAGCACCAGTGTCCTCTGCATTCTCTGGGTTCTCCATACCTGTCACATACACCTCAGTCTTTTTCACAGTCTTATCCCCCCTGTATGCTGTCCCACCACTTTGCACTGGTTCTCCTAATCTTCTGTCTTTATCCTCTCACTATCATAGCTCCAAATTTGTTGGGAGGTTTGCTTTTAAGCCTGAGAATCATAGCTTCTCCACATAGCTCTACTTACAACCCATCCTACCTATTAACCTACAACAAATGGAAATGTCCTAACCTGCACAATCTAGGGTGTAAAGAGTTTTTCTTACCAAAGTCTGACTGGTTGTAGGGTTGCAAGGTCTTATATTTTCTCTTTAGATTTCTTTCAACTGCACCTCAGTAGGCTCTCTCCATACTTTCAAATGTTTTCCACATTTTTATTCTTACTCACTACTGCTGAGCTTACCTTCTAAGTTTTTGTTATTCAAAATATTCTGGAGTTCAAAATGTTTTAATAATATGGGAAACATGTTTTTAAAGGGATTACTAGAAGCAGCTAACAAAGCTTCCTGCCTCAAAAACAAATTTTGTCCCACAGGGATCTACAGCTGACAGGAGGTGATGTCAAAGGATGTAGGTAATAAGGGATAAGACAAAATTTAACTTCTATTAGATGAAGTTTGGGACACGCTACTCTAATATTTGGAACTGAAATTTATTCAGTCATGCATACATCATGCATCATATGGTCAGTCATTCAATCAATAAATACTTATCTTAAATATCTACTTGGCACTGCGCACTGGAGTAACTATAGAACAGACAACAATTAACTCAGAGTTCCACCCCTCACAGGAGTTTCTAGGGAAGGGAGATATCATATGCTTTCATGAACAGGACAGGCTTTTTTTGTTGTTTTTTGGGGGGTTTTGATTTTTTGCTTTGTCAAGTAAGGATGTTCCTACTTAAGCAAATTTTTAAAGTATAACTGAAGTGATAAAAACTCCCTGTAAATAAGTGATATCAAATACAGATGTTAACACACTCAATTCCCGTACTAGAAATAAATGTATCTAATTTGATGTAAAAAAATCACTTTGGGCCCAGTTAGAATAACAAATTAAACATTCTTCATTGGAAAGTACATTTCACTATTCGGTATTATAAAATAAAAAAAGTAACTATTACTGCTCTAGAAATTGTTTTTACTTCTCACAAATGTTGGTTTTGATTTTGAATCTCCTGAAGTACCTATCTCCTGAGATGCTGGCTGGGCTTTAAGAACAGCTTGCAACACTGGATCTTCCCATGGGCCACCATCTCTAATGATTCGAGTCACCAGTTCCAGATTCACATTTCCATATCTGCGGAGGTGATTCTGGCATTCCTAGGAGAGAAAAATCATTTTGGCTTTGTGAATTTAAAGGGGTTAAAAGCTAAACTTGATCATCATTGTCAATAAAATGACTGATGGCCAAATGAGATAGCTATATAAAAGAGAAAGGGATACTATTGTAACCTAAGCAGGGTGACAAAACCCCATTAATATTCAAATAGGCTTTAATGCCACAGGTTACACAGTGTGTATATAATTGGATTTAGAAAATCCCATTTAAAAAGGGATGAAGTGTAACCTAAAAGAAAAACTTGAAGAATGCATACTTTCTAGGAAAAGAACCAGGTTGCAAAAAACTGAAAATTAAATGTTCAGTTAAATTTACATGAGGGCTCATAAAGTTCCTGTTCACAATGGTAGGCAAGAGCCTAACTACAAGAAAGGGAGTCAGGTGGGCCCTCCTCATTATGCACACTCTGGCTAGTAGGTAGACACAGGTCCCCTGCCCTGCCCTGAATTTATGCCAAATACATAATCTAAATTGTGGTAGAAGGCTGGAATGTGGAAAATTCTACTCACCCTTTTTGAGTAATGGTTTAGGGATGAAGAAATGACTTGTTGAAGAGTTAAATCTAACCCATAATATGAATGGTTTGTATTAGGTTTAAAGATAAAGACAGACTGATGAACTAAGTAATCACTGACAATTTGTCTGCATTTTGGGGTTTTTACAAGGGATATGTAAAGTGTTTTTAAAGAATCTGTTGTTTTCATTAACGTAAAATTTTAACAAGTTTAACTTTAGGAGAACTTGGTTTGCTAAGTTTGAGTCTAATAAATTTGACTTATTAGATTTAGATTTACAAGATTTACTTAGTTGTTTGACATTATGGCTTAGATCTAAAATGTCCCCCCAAAAGTCTCGTGTACAGAGGTGGGGCTTTTAGAAGATGATTGGATAGTGGGGGTGCTATAAGCATGAATGGAATAGTCCAATGGTAAGTTTATAGCTGGCTGCTGTTCAGAGGTGGGGACCTGTTTTGAAGAGGCAGGTCATTGGGGGCATAACCTAGAAGGGTGTATTCTTGTTCCAGCTCTTCCTCTTGCTGCTGAAGCTGCCATGTGGTGAACATCATTCCTCTGCCTTGCCTTTCCACCACGCTGTTCTGGCATGGAGCCAACCAACCATGGACTCAATTCTCTGAAAACCTTAAGCCAAAATAAACCTTTCCTCCTTTAGTTTGCAGATATTTTGATTATGCCTTTTAATTCATTATATATTTTGTTAAGTGTTATTTTTAAAAATGTTTCAGGAAACTCAACTTGACAGTATAAAAAGATTAACTGAAGCCCTATTGAAAGCATTATTTTTAAAAATATTAAGTTGAGCTTGAAACCTAAAGAAAAAACTAGATATTGGAACTGACAAAGTTAAATTTTAAAATAATAACTGTACATCAATTAAAACAAAAAAAATGCCAGAATTTCTGTCAGTGCTCACAAAATACCTTAGACATTAAAAGCTTTGTAGCAGTTATAAAGCAAACTCGCAGGATAAAAAAATACATCTTCAAAAATTTTACTTATCAAATAAATCATCACACTATATATTCAGAGGCTATAAATTCTTTACTTGAGTTAAATTGTCATATTCTTCCATAATTTGAACATTCCATCTTAGACTATAAAATGATTTCTATATGCCACTTGACTTCCTGGTTAAAATACACACAAAAAAGGACATTTTATTTATAAGAGAAACAAGATAGAAGCAGTCAAATTTTAAGAAAAAGAATCACCAGCCAAATAAATGAAAGAATCATTAAATTCAAACATGAAAATAAGTTATCTCCTAATAGTTATTTAAGGGTGTCCCCAGATTAAAGCAAGCATGCAAACAGAATACCTATAAATAATGGGCAAGTTACTTAACCTCTCTGTGCTCCATCAGGTCAATTTCTCTGCAGAATGGTTAATAAAAAGCACCTATTCATAGGATTGTTGTGAGGATTACATAATATACAGCATTGAGAAGTGCTTGGGACAGTGCCTGACACATAGTAAGCACTTAATAAACATTAGCTTGTATTTCTTTTAGTATTTTTTAATGCTTCGAATATTTTACTTTAGGACACCCAGTCACTTTAGTATAATAAAAAGATTTCTGCATTTCCATATGTCACCATATTACTATATTTATAAAAACATTAAGTAGGTATAAAGTTTCTGATCAACCAGGATTTGTTTTTTGTTTTTTTTTAAGCACACGTGGAACATAGTGATGATCTACAGCAGCACCTTCATGGTTAAAATCAATCATCAATTTTAAACCTGACATGGTAAACAAGATCCCAAATTATTTTACACATATACAAGTATATCTCTGCCCTTAAAATTCACCTACTGTAAGCTGGTTTGAATCCAATCAAAGCATTGGAAATAAGGTAAGCTGGACACAAGCAGAGTCACTGGTAAGCTTACTTCTGCTGCTAAATCCTTGGACAATCCGTCTTTCTGGCTAATGGTAGCTGAGGTACCAATCATGTAAACCACTGATGCTGAGAGGCTCAGAACTGTACTGAAGGCTAAGTCAAGATGTACTGCCAGTTTACTAAATTTGGCTGAAAACAATAAACAGTTGGAGGTTTTGTTAAACTGACTGTACCCCAATTTAGACCACTGAATCACAATTTTTTAAAAAAAGCCCTTAAGATCTGTATTTAACCACTTACCAGTCCAATTATTTAAATATAGGATGACCAAAACTTGCATTTTTTTTGCTAATTTTATAAGATAGCAGAAAATATAAAAATGACAACTTTATTAAACTTATTCAATACAAGAACTGACTGGTTGAAATGACACCTGCCCGAGCAACCCTTGGGATAGTCAGTCTGTAAACAAAGGTACTGCCTGAATGACCACTCAGGGTAGAATATAAAGTGGTTAACAGTTCCCATCCACAGTTAACTTTCAGATAGTTCTGATTTTAACAGACAGGATCATGTCATATTGCCCCCAGAAGCAAGATTTTTTTCCCTTCAAATGGATGCTACTTTTTAAAGGCAACATATGTTTATAAAGCTGTAGATGACAGGATACTTCAACATGTTGGTTTGAACCCTTTACCAGCTTATCATAGGTTGAAACTCTGAATGCCTTAATCTCATGCTTAATGACCTTCTCTATCAACTCATTCACCTATTACCACCACAAATCCTTTTCTCTAGCCTAGCCTCTGTCACATCTCCCAAATTCACCCTGTATTTTCTTGCCTATGCTTTTTTTCATGTCACTGTCTTTCTCCTACAACTTCCATAAACTTATCTAAATTCCATCTTTACCTCTTTCCACTTTCCCTGAGAAGCCTCCAATAGTTACTTCCATCCATAATAATAAACTTAATTGCTCTCCTGCAGTATTAAAAATCTGGAGAGTCTATTCTTCTAGAGAATTTCATATAAGAGGGCCTTGTGTTATTATCTTAAATTTTGATATCTTACTTTCTTTCATAGTTAAAAGCTTTTCCAAACGGATCCAAAAAAGGAAAGTTATGCTTATAAAGAAGATACATTTTAGAGTTTTATGAAAATCTATGTAGTAAGTGGAAGCACTGTAGAACTTTTCTTATTTTGAATTAAATATAGATTTTACCATAAAATTACAAAATACCACATATCAAATTCTTTTATAAGTATACTGTAGCAAATCAAAGTGAAAATGTAAAGGTCCTCAACATGGTTAATTTTGTAAAAGCATAATCTTTAAAATACAGTAAAATCTTTTTTTTTAAATAAAAATTCTAAGTTTGCTATATAAAATAGAGTAAGTAAGGCATGGTGGAGCATGCCTGTAATCTCAGCACTCTAGGAGGCTGAGGCAGGAGGACTGTGAGTTCGAGCCCAGCCTGGGCAAATCAGAGACTTAGTGAGACTTTGTCTCAAAATAAAAAATACAAAAAGGGATGGAGATGTGGCTTAGTGCAAAGGTCCTGGGTTCCATCCCAAGTACTGCACACACTTTTTAAAAAAATAAAAGGAACAGTTATAATAATGAAAACATTAACCATTTTTTACAAGAAAAGTTTTAAGAAAATAATTTAAAATGAATATTTAAGTGTTTGTATCATTACATGATCATTGTTACTAAAAAACATTATGTCACCTGCGTCAGTAACTTAAAACAGAATTTTGTGTTGAAAACCTTTAACCAAGAGCATTTTAATGCATTTTTAATATTTGTTTAAAATACTTGAATTAAGTTGGAGGTGTAGCTCAGTGGTAGAGTGCTTGCCTAGCATGCACCAGGCCCTGGGTTCAATCCCCAGCACCACAGGAAAAAAAAAACAAAAGAAGAATGGTTAGTATTCAAGAAAATTTGATTGACCTCAGTAATAATAGAAATTTAGTAAAATTTCAAAAAAACCCTCTGCATGATTGGTGAAAGATTTTAAGAAGATCATGATTTAGAAAAGAACATTTTTCTACTTTCAAAGGTATCCTCTTCACATATGCCAGCAGTTAAAACTAAGCATCAAAGGAAACTATTAGACTTTGGCCAGGCATGGTGACACACACAACTGTAATCCCAGCTGGGCTACACAGCTGTTTACAAAAAAAATAAAAAAATAAAAAATAAATAAAAAATATACATATCCATCCATACTGAATTATTGCATGACAGTGTGTTAAAATTTTTCAAAAATACTATAAAACATATTCCATCATACTGCTGTCATTTGGAGTTTTACATTGTTTAAAATATTTTTACTTTTATAATTTTTAAATATTTCACAATGTATTAATATATGTATATAAATAATAAATATACACATGGGAATATGTGCTCAGGCTTTTAAAAAATACTGTAAAGTACAGTTACAGAACCCTGGAGACTCCTTGTCTTAGGTATTATTTGTTTACATATTTGGGTTTGGGTCCAAATATACAACTTCTGTTTACCTTTTTTTTTTTTTGTGGGTACCAGGGGTCGAACTCAGGACCTTGCGCGCCAGCAGGCGCCCGTGCCGCTGAGCGATATCACCGGCCCCGTTTGCCTTCTTGATTCTAATATCATATTAATTTTCTTTAACATCACCTGATCTGCTGCTTCTTGCTATTTCTACAGTTACCACTCTAGTCTAGGCCTTTATCTACTATAACTCAGATCACGTTCTTAGAACCAGTTGCAAAGTGTTACTCCCACCACTGATTTTGAAGGCATTTAGGTTAGGTGACTACTCTTGACAACACTGGACTTATATGGTGCTCGGAATATAAAATCTTTGTTTATGGGTGGATACAGATGTGACTATCAGTGCACAATGCTTAGTTCCCTCTCTTGAGATGACTGCCATTGCAGTCATCTACTATACAACCTAATGATGCTGACATTCCTATCTTTTGGAGGCTTGCTCTTGGCCCCTTCAGCTTAACTGTTATTTTAAATTTTATGCTTTAAATAACTCTGCCTCTTGTAATTTTTCATATTATACAGGCTTAAAACTTAAAGTAAGAAGTTTCTCAAGTAGAAGATTATTTTAAAAAACACACAAAATACAAATACAGCAAGTCCCCGACTTAGAACATTCAAGTTGCCAACTTTCACAGATACAAATGGACCTTGAATTAGGAACATTTGTAGAGGTGAACAAATCACAGAAGTAGCTCATGTGTCTGCCCGACACTGTCGCAGCTGTGCTGCTGTGTGCTTACTGTACAGTGCTCAGTCAGAGTCCAGGATGTCCAGAAGGAAGAGGAAAAGCAGTGATGATGTGGAGGGGACTGCTAGGAAGCACAAAGCAATATACACTGTATATTTGTATCAAACATGTATAAGACTCACTTTGTCGGACTTAGGAACAAATCTGACTTACGAACGTTCTCCTGGAACAGAACTTGTTTGTAAGTCGGGGACCACTGTATTTCGTAGTTAGTGACACAGAAGTGTTAAGCAGAATTAACTATTTCAAACAGATAAAATGCCAGTGGAAAAATATCAAAGTTTCCTCCATTCCAACAAAGTTTCTCTAAAGAATATATAAGCTTCATAAAATGATTTAATAGTCTGAACAATTTTATCATCAATCCTGTTCATTCCTAATACTAACTGTATGATATACTTGTCAAACGTTTCTTTCATAGGCAATGAAATCTTTTTCCTTATATTTTTCTCACAATCATATTTTAGTTTCTCTTTTTTCTACCCATTGTCAAAGTAGATTCCATAAGTATTTGATTTTCATCTCACAAATACATTTACTGATCTGTCCCTCATTTCCTTATATATGATGGGAACCAATGGACTACAAAGTAAATGGTTTCAGACAATATGCTTACTAAAGTTCAGTGAAGGTAACAGATTTCTAAAAGGTACTTTTTTCTTTTTTTTTAAAGAAAGGACTGGCTAGACATCAGAAATAATTGTGGCCTTATTTTATTTATTCTTTGTTTTGGCAAAGGTTTATATCAACACTAACTCATTAAGAGAGAAAGGGGTAAAAGCCAGTCTTCGCTCACCAGCACCACCAGTGTAAAGAAAGAGAATATAAGGTATTCATTAGTACTTCGGTAATAGTGGATATACTCAGGGGGAAAAGTCATAGGTAGTCAAAATAGAGTTGAGCAGAGATAGGAGAGAACTTCTGAGCAGAAAATATAATACATATTTAAAACTGCTCCTTACAAAATGCCTTTGCTATAAAGCTGACATGGTTGTATTTTTTTTAAACCAGAACTGAAAAGAGTGTTTTGAATACCAAGATTAGGGCCTTGGCAAATTAATCTTTGGGAAGTGTTTTCTAAGTATTCTAGGAAGGGGGCACTGTTTAGAATTTGAGGTTTCAGTGGCAAGTCTAAAGTTTTAGGAAATATCAATACTTGCCCCATAAAGCAATGGAAGGTTTAAACTATAAAAAAAAAAAAAATTATTTTAACACTGGTTCTTTTACCTTTGATATGTTTTGCTCCTCAAACAACACTATTGTAGTAAGACACCCTTGGGCCTCTACCTGCTTGGGAGATGGCATCGTTTATCACCTCCTAATCACCCAAAGGGCATGAACATAAAAATATAGGGAGGACCAAGGAAAGAAACCTTAACTAAGGTCTACCTGAAGTCAGAACAAAAAAGATCTGACTTGAAAACAGGCTCCGAAAGATGAGGATAGTGTTTTCATTAAGGTTAGGGCAGGCTCATTAAAATATTTTGCAGCTTGAGCAGTAAAACTTTTGGGTTACTGAATCTTTTTTTATTTTTCTCTTGATTTATAAAAGTATTATCTGTTCTTGGTTTAAAAAATAACTAGGAAAAGACGAATACAGAACCATGAATCTAAGCATCTAGTGGGCATTAGTACTTGGATGGTCCAATACCATTTAAAACAGTGTGTCTCTAATGGAACTTGTATCTTTCTACATCCTTCTCTTCCTCCTGTCATCATTGTCCACTTAGCAAATAAAACCAGTTTCTGCCATTACTTCAGCTTAGGTTCCCCAACATATATTTGATTCTTCCCTATATTCCTTATCATCATCCAGTCAGTATGAGAACCTGAGACTTTAGTTTGCGATCATTATGTGTGTGTGTTTTTACAACCTGTATTTCCTTTTTCCAGAATCATTTGACATTAGTAGAATCTTCATAATAGCCACAGTAGCAACAGTTCACTAATTTTGACTTGCTTCCTCAGGTCAATCTTATTTTTTCTATTATGTTATGATACTGTTTGTATGGCATACTTTTGTTTTCCTTATAAAAGACCTATAGTGGGTTTATTTTCCGATATTATGAAAGCTGAAAACTCTAACGAGATATGCCTGACTGTAACTATGAGTCGAAAAATAATTTTTAGGGATTATTTCCTTCACTAATTTGGTTTTTGCTGCAGTTAGTCTGCTGTTATTTGCCTTCACAGCACTTTTAATTTAGTGGTTTCACCCCTGTACAAAACTTCAGCTCCACAGATTCTTCAGGTTAATCCTTCTTTATAATTTTACTTCATTGCATGGAAGATACCTTGCACTCAACTTCAGCAAGAACGTGATAAATCCTTTTTAAAATTTTAGTGGTTTTATATTTCCATATAACTCATGATAACATAATCATTTTGGTCACCTTTACCTAGAATATCTGGAACAGAGCTTTTAATTAGTGGATACATATGTCCATTTCAAATCCCTCAAGCCCAAATAAAGACAAAAGGGTAGAGCTTATATGTACTGTAGTTTAGTCTATTAGATCAATAGCTTGTAATGGAGTAAAAAAAGAAGCCTTCAGTGGGAGATAACCACACGTCTCTGAAGACTTTCTTACCTCTGACCACTGCTGCAGACTGCACTGCTCTCTGGAAAGAACACTCTTATGCAGAGCCACACCTGCATGCCTCGTGTACTTTTGAGTCTAGCCATCCAATAGTCCCTACCATCTTCCTATTTTTGAAGTATGTGAGAGAGAGCACCTAGATACCATTGGAAGCTCTCTCTATTTATTTCTCTCAGGTATTCCATCACAATCAAGTATTATTTGTCCTCTCTCTCAATCTGGTTTTATGTCTGAATGTTCTGGCATAAGACCCTTATCCTAGATTCCAGCATTTGTAATGAAATTTTCTGTCATTTTACATTATTTTTATCATTTCCCTGGAGATCTAGAAGATTTTTTTGATGATGATTATGTTGACAGAGGTACATCATATGAAAAGTGTGTAATCTTATTATGTTGAGGTAAAGAAAAATAACTGGAAGTCAGAACTAAGAAGCAAAACTTTAGAAGCCAGGAAGTAGAACATCCAGCTGTAAGAATGAAGGTTCATCTTGGAACAAGGCAGAGAAAAAATTTTAATCAGTGGATAAGAAGAGTTAAAAATGTATATTTGTACAACTCAGATTTCAGGAGATCAAAAATTCATGAAAGATTAGAATAAGCTTAAGAGCTAGGCTTTGGTCATTTTATAAAAACAGATATTCAGGTAGTATGACTTGAAAACCTACACCCTTCACCAGACAGGCTCTATAGCCTACCTTAAGAACAGTGACACTATCATTTTGCCAGGAATGATGCCAAGCACTTCACTAATTTATTCCATACATGTACTCTATGTAGCAAATACACTTATCATCCCCAGTTTACAGATGAGAAACTTAGGAAAATTAAGTAACTTGCCCAAGATGACAGAGAGCAAGTAACAAAGTCAGGAAATATGGGTATAGAACAGGAGAAAGTTCACTCAAATGTTACTTCCTTGCTATTCCAAGTGACGTACAGGAATTAACACCATTAGTACCACCCAGGAGCTTGTCAAAAGTGCAGACCTCACCCCACCTTACTGTATCATAATGTGAATTTTAACAAGATCCCCAGGAGATGTTTTAATATTAAAGTATAAGCAGCACTGTGGTCCTGTTTATGATACAAGAGAGAGAACATCATCTTATGCTGGTATGATTGTATAAAAGATGGATAGAGATGAACCACTTATTGTTTTTGCATTCTTAAAGGTTTAGTCCAAAGACTGCAGAATTCATAATCTTAGCAAACATGAGATTTTAAGGAGGTGTGGATGATGGACTACCTGTTAACCTCTGCTAGATCTTGAGTCAGGCCAGGGAAGAATCAGCAGTAACTCAGTCCAGAAAATGAAGAATGCTTCCCCAGGCAAAGCTAAAAATGGAAAGAAGAGATAAAACCTCTACTAAGAGGTAGCAGTTAGAATGCTCAAGAAAATTCAGAGTTGGAAGAAGCCACAGCAAGAAATATGATTGAAGTAGCAGAGAGACTGAAAGTAAGTGGGAAGTTAGGAGATAGGCTTTAGAATTTAGTCAGGATTAGAAATATTGAAAGGATTAGAGCAGGATACAAAATTATGAACTTCTCTTGTGGAATTGTTCTGATAACAGATTGGATACCCTGCTCACAGAAGAAATAACAGGATACATCCCTTTGCAAATGTTATGTTTTATACCCTTAAAATAGAAATTAAGTACTGTCTCAATAACTGCAAATACTTAGGTTGTTCCCATTATCAGTGCTCAGCTGAAACCTCCGTGACGTACTGCCTGACCACCCCATTTACTATTGAAAATATCTTTCTCCAGTACCACTGTCCCACACTTTCTATCTTCATATCCTGCATTAATTTTCCCTAGGGCATCTGTTTTTTTCTAGAACACTCCATTTTTGTAAATGTTTGATTTATTGTCTTCTGAGAATTAAACTCCACAATAGCAGAGATTTTCTATTTGCTTACTGCTGTTTTTCCCCGAGCTTAGTAGCTAGCACATTAAAGGGATTTAGTAAATATCCACAGAGCAAAAATTCAAGAATGGATAGTTAAGAACACAGATGTCAAAAGAAAACTGAAATGGAAAATTAAGAAGTGTTATATTCTTAATTGTACTATCTAATTAGATCATGAGTTCATGAGAATTCCTCCTTTTGTTGACTCTAAGAATGGATAAAGTAGAAAAGTAAAATGTTCAATATTACTTACCCAATATAATAATACTTCTGACTGACCATAAGCCTTTAACACTATAGTAATGAATTTAAAATAAGAGACTTTGACCCAAGAAGAGCTCAAAATTCATTTTCCTTTATTCCACTCCAGAGAAGTGCTGATGAGATAATGCTAAGGACACATGAGTGAGCTAGGCTGGGTACTAGGTGTGGCTTGCCAAGTAAATGGTGAAAAGATGAGTTTTTATTTTGTTTTGTTTTGTTTTTACCAGTATCGGGAATTGAATACAGGGCTTCCTGCATGTGGGCCAAAATTTAGGGGCTGAGCTACCTCCCCAGCTCTTTTTTAAATTTTATTTTGAAACAAGATCTTGCTATGCTGCCCAGGCTATACTTGAACCAGTGATTCTCCTGCCTTAGCCTCCTAATTGCTGGGATTACAGCTGTATGCCATCATGCTTGGTTCAAATGTTCTTATGATCCTCAGGAAAGGTCCTCCAATCTTTTGGCACTCCTGTCCGGATTTATTCTCATCTACGCCAGATTAAAAAAAAAATCTGCCTCCTCGCTTATGCAGGATACTCTAAAATGAAAAGATCAGGAAAAGGAAAAAGTGGCAAGGGAAAACCAGCTTGCATCTAGTCTAGGCAAGAAAAATGTATTTTCATCAGGGTCAAGCTACATTATAGGAAAAAAAAAAAGTTTAGTATATACCCAAAATGTTCTTAGGAATCAATAAGGTGTTAGCAGCTCTGGTCTAATAAATGTGGAATTGGAATCTTATTTATGAACTGCTTGGAAATACAGTTAAAATTAATTTTAAGATATTTCTTATCTGTCAACATAACAGGATCCTTTTTTTGGGGGGGCAGGTACCGGGAACTGAACTCAGGACCTCACACCTACCAAGCAGGTGCTGCGCCACTGATCCCAGCCCCCAGGATCTTAAACAGTGTTATTTTAGTGACCATAAAAACTTTTTACAATAAATAACCAATAAATTATCTTTAGGGGGAGAATATAAAAGAGTTTTCAATAAAATGTGAAGTAGTGAACTATTTTACCTGGAATGATCCAAGAATATCCTTTAAAGGCTCTTCATAAAACTCATCTCTTCCAAAGAACAGCAGCAACTCAAAGAAACTCCTAGGAAGAATAAATGATAACTTTAATTGCTTCTTTGAATTTTTGTTTTAGTTTAAAAGATTATCAAGTGATAATGGCTATCTAATATCAAACAGTTTATCTTAAGACATTTGGTTTTAAAAAACTGTATCACTTAAAATTCATATTTTCAGTAAGACTTTAAAAGAAATATCTTCAAGAAACATTACAAAAAATACTGATTTTACTATAGAATGAAACAATTATATTATTTAGGCATATCAATATCCATGAGGCACTAAATAAAAACATAAATCTAGAGGATAAGCTAGTGAAAATCACCATAAAACTCTCAGCTTGTGTTTGTATTTCAGCATGTATCACCAAGTATATCTAATAAGTGATATTATTTCCTCAGATTCTCAGTGTATCTTGATTATCTCACTCATAATAAGACTGCTCAAATTATTCCTTTTTAAATAATTTGGAAAATACTATTACCAGATAGTTAACATGCTTTTAATAATTCATGAGTTCATAAAGAAGGGAATATGCACTATTTCCCAATCAAGAGCATGGAGAACTATAAAATTATTTTAAAAAATTTTTAGCAATACTAAAGTAATACAAATGACATAACCCTCCAAAATTCAACTAAGAATACCTAAGCTGTATTTTTATAAATGGTTTTGCTGTTAATTAAATCACGAATGAAGACTGAAATTTTATTTTTTTATTTATTTATTTATTTTTTTTTTTTTTGGTGTTTTGAGACAGGGTCTCAGTATGTAGTTCAGACTGGCCTTGAACTCACTTTGTAGCCCAGGCTGGACCTGAACTCACAGCAATCCTCCTGTCTCACTCTCCCAAGTGCTGGGATTACAGGCGTGTGCCACTATACCCGGCTTAGACTGAAATTTTAAAAAGCAAATATAACTATGAGAATACAGTTTTTTTACACTACATAAAAACACTTAAGCCAATTAAAAACAAAATGACACAGAGAAAAAAAATCTTTGCTTATTTTCCTTAATTAAAAACCTTGCATGGGCCAGTGAGATGGCTCAGTGGCTTAAGCGCCTGCCTGGCAAGCGTGAGGGCCCGAGTTTGACTCCCGGAACCCACATACGAAAAAGGGGCCGGTGATATCGCTCAGCGGCACGGGCGCCTACTGGCGCGCGAGGTCCTGAGGTCGACCCCCCGGTACCCACAAAAAAAAAAAAAAAAAACCTTCCACAAGTAATCTTAAAGAGTCAATCATGTGGTAGAAAATTGGGAAAGACTATTTTATAGAAAATAAATGCAAATGGATTTTTAAAATATGAAAAGACAGTCTACCTTACTCATAACTTAATAAGAAAAAACTATGAAGATGAAAAGCCATTTTTCCTATCATATTTGCAAACACTTGATATATCCTGTGATAGCTCTGGTATAGTATACAGAAACAGGCCATGATATCCTGTTGAGAGAATGTATATTATTATAGCTCCTTTAAGGGTAATGCATTAATAGTCATTAAAATTTAAAATGTACACATACCATCTGACCTAGCAGCCCAATTTATAAGAATTTCATCCTCCAAATACACACATGTAAGTTCAAAGACATAAATATAAGGATATACAGTACATCGCAAATAAATTTTAATAGCAAAAGATGAAACCTAAATGTCTACCATAGGTGACATAGTAAATTAATTGCAAGTACAGCCACACAATGAAATATAAAAAATATTAATATGAATAATAGAATAGTTACCTCTATATGAATAAATAAAAAATCCCAAGATATACTGCTAAGCAGAGATACAGACATATATTTATCCACAATTTCACTTTCTATGGTCAGCTGCAGTTGAAAAATATTAAATGCAAAATACCATAAATAAACAATTTAGAAATTTTAAATGGCACAACTTTTTGAGTAGCATGATGCAATCTTGCACTGTCTGCATATGCTACCTGCCCCTTCCTCACTTAGTAGCTGCCTTGGTTATCAAAACAACTGTCAAGATATTGCAATGCTTGTGAAGAATAAATCTTATTTTACTTAAAATGGCCATATAGCACAAAAGTAGTGATATAAAGGAGATACCAGGGGATAAAAAGGAAAGATTAACTGTTACTTTTAACAATGCTATAGGACATGTAGAAACAAACATAGCATATATAGGGTTTGTAACTAACTGAAATGTCAGGCATCTATACCTTGGAATGTATCCCTCATGCATAAGGGAGGACTGCTTTTTGTTATCTTTGCGTAAAGAAGTTAGGAAGTAGAAGGCACATCCACACAAACACATAAAGTTTATATATTGTCAGAGTGGCTAGAGGGATATACAACAAACCAGTAAAATCAGTTGCCTTTGCATAGGGTAAATAAGATTTAAGGATCAGAGATAAAAGGGAAAATTACATTTTATTAACTCTTTTGTAATCGATTTTACTATTAATCAGTATGTTTGAAAAAAAGTTCCATCAAATGTACCTCCAGAATCTTCACTATCCCTATTAACAAAGCACTAATAATTCACATCTATCTAATCTTTAAACTTCTAATGGACTTGTTTCCACTCTTGCTACTCCATACTTACTAAAAATCCAAGATCAACATAGCTGTCACTTTTATCTTTCTAAAACATAAGAATGATTCCACTGCTTATAGACTTTACAAACTGTTGACTGTACCATCTAAGGCACAGAGCTTCAGCCGACACACTTGTTTTGTATGGATAATACATTGTTTTAAAAGCATTTAACTGGCTGTCAGTATTTTAAAATTGTGATACAGTATTTCTAGATATCTCAGTGCTTTTGCAAAACAGGAACCCTGATAACACAAGTCTTGTATTTCTACATGATAAAATAAGCTGAGCGACTAGTGTCTTTAAACAGGTTATGAACTGTTCTCTTCCAACTTGGTAGTCTCCATCCACATTTCTTATTTTACCAATACACTGCCTGTTTAACTTATCACTTATATTCCCTTCCTATCCTATTTAGATATTTGAGATCACAGATCTGCATCAAAAAATCCAAATTTCTTATTATCACCTAAGAATATTTTTCTCTGATACAAATTCACCCTTTCACACAAATCTTTAATTTCCACTCTCTTCAATTCCCCTATTTCCTGAAACACCTATCCCCTTTCAGATCTTCCAACCTATTGCTTTCTCAAGACCTGCTTATGTGATTTCACCTAGCTACTTCGCCTATAAACTCCCTTCTCTCTAGACAAAAATACAACTGATTCTTCTGTATTTCTGTTCTTTTTGGATGTATCTGTATTGTAACATGTGAAAACAGAGTCATTAAATTTGCACTCAGTAGAAAAGAGTGATATTGTATCACAATGTTGAGTAGATAATATTGACTGATGGAAAAATTAATTGTATTGAAGGGAAGAATAAAAAGGTTATTAATGGAAAGAAAATATGCTATGGCAGTAAATTTATAATTAGTAAGCAGATCAACATGACCTTCTAAAGAGTCAAATATAATATGGAGAGAATTGTATTTGTCTGTTGTTTTTTTTGTTTGTTTGTTTTGTTTTTACTATAATGAAACATCTGAGGCCAGCTACCTTATAGTTTCATTTTGGCTCCTGGTTCTGGAAGTACAAACACACACTCTTGTTGGGGTGGGGTGGGGGGATGGAGTCATCTGGTGAAGGTTTTTTTGCCAGCAGAGTCCCAAAGCAGCTTAAGGCATCACATGCAAGACACAGGGAGCATGCATGTTTCTGTGGCCTCTTTTCCTCTGCTTATAAAGCAACCAGGACCCAATCACTTTAATCCAAATCACTTTACAAAGGTCCCAACTTTAAAAACCATAGTAGGATTCAGTTTCCACCCTCTTACTTCCTCACAATGGGGATTAAATTTCAAAACATCAAGACTCAGGGAACAGTCAAACAATATCTGAACCACAGCAAAAATGTAGAATTATTGTCTGAATTATATAAACATAAAAAAGGAAGTCAACACAGAGAGAGAATTGTGTGTGCCCCATGACTAGCTACTTCAATAATAAAGTCCAATTTCATGATAATAAAATGAGAAAAAAAAAAAACACCACAAAATAAGAGGAAATAAATATGAAACAACATGGTCTGGCCACCTCTGTCTTAGAAGAAAATCAAGGAAGTCAGCAACTATTTGTGAAGTAAGAAAATTTGAAATCACTAAAGGAAGATTTCTAAGATTACATGTAGAAATATTTCAAAATTGATATCATTTATCAACTAGTGTAAAGAATCAACTAAATGTTTTGGAGATCAATTTATCAAGTTCTTACAAAAGAAAACTCTGCAGGGTGCACAGTAAATGAACAAAACAAAACAAAACAAAACAAAACAAAACAAAGGAAGACCCCAAAATATAAGTAGCAGAGGGCTGGAAAATACTGCCTATAGGCTACATCTAGCCCAACGAAGGTCAGTTTTAGTATAGTGCATAAGAGAATGCCATATTTAAACTGGCATTTAGCCATACTTAAATTGTTTGAAAGAAAAAGTCAAAAGAATATTTCATGACAAGAGAATATTATATAAAAATGTGGCTATCTATTAAGTAAGGCATTATTGAAATACGGTCACACTCATATATTTATATACTGACTATGGCTGCTTTCACAGTACAGTGGCAGAATTAAGCAGGGGCAACAGAGATCTTAGGGGCTGAAAGCCTAAGATGTTTACTACATGTCTCTTTAAAGACCCCGCATTGTGGGCCGGTGAGATGGCTCAGTGGCATAAGCGCCTGCCTGGCAAGCGCGAGGGCCCGAGTTCGACTCCTGGATCCCACATACGAAAAAGGGGCCGGTGATATCGCTCAGCGGCACGGGCGCCTACTGGCGCGCGAGGTCCTGAGGTCGACCCCCCGGTACCCACAAAAAAAAAAAAAAAAAAAAGACCCCACATTGTATGAATTTGAGTCAGAGCTCCAACTTTACTTAGTGTTTACTGTGCTGTGGTATGTGCCTGTGGTCCCAGCTACGAAGGAAGTTGACAGAGGATTGCTTGATCCTAGGAGTTGATGGCCTGGGCATCATAGGAAAACCCTTAGGAATAAAAAAAAGGCGTTTCTTGAGATAGAATCTGCTCCTGGTGAAGAGGCTGTGAACATTGCTGAAATGACAACAAAGGACTAAAAATACTGTAGTATAAAAACTTACAAAGCTAAGTCTGAGAGCATTAACTACAAGTTTGAAAGTTCATATTGTAGCAAGGGATGCTGTTTTGATAACCAAAATGCTACTGATATAGTGAACTTCATTGTTATCATGTTAAGCAAGTGCCATAGCCACCTCACCTTCAGCAGCCACCAATCAGTAAGCAGTCATCAACATGGAGACATGACCCTGTCAGCAGAGTATGACTCCCTGAAGGCTAAGATGATAATTAATACTTTTTAGCAATAAAATATTTTAATGAGGGTATGTGTATTTTTATATATAATGCTGATGCATACTTAGTATAATACAAACATAACTTTTATATGTACAGGAAAAACAAAAGATGTAAGTGACTTGCTCTACTGCAATATTTGTTTTATGGTGGTGGTCCAGAACTAAAATACAGTATCTCCCAAGTATGCCCGTATTATTAACAGTAAACACGTGTACAACTAAGTACCAGGGATTGCTTCTCAAGTGCCTTTCAGAAAGGATCTACTATTATTATTTCTGTTTTAGAAATAAAGAATCTAGAGGCACTGAGATGTTAAGTAACTCTCCTAGGGTTACATCTTCAACTTCCAGTTACCTAATTCCAGTTATCTTACTATCTCCACTATATCTACAGTTATTTCATTCTTGTTTTGAACCCTTGAAAGTCATCTATGACAGTAAGAATCAACTTATTCCAAATCTCTGTTACTGTTGATACAGTATTTTGACCTCTTTCCCTGAATCACCAATGTTCTGAATGGCATCTAAAATAGTGAATCCTTTCCAGGTTTTCAATTTACGTTGCCCAGATCCATCAGCGAGATCACTACATTAAGGGAGCTCAGGAACAGCCTTAGAAAATACATTTCTTAAATAGTAAGCCCTGTGCTGTACAATGGATGTTAAGTTAGCAGGCATGAAAACATTAATCTCAATGTACCATCAGAGATCTCCAGTAGCCAGGTGTATTGACACAGTAATATTGTGAATCAACAGTAGGCTTAAAATGTTCAGTAAACCATGCTATAAATAGATGTGCTATCATCCAAGTATAGTAAGTGCCCAACTCATGAAAGAGTTTTGCTCTGGGAGAATTGTTTCTAAGTCGATTCATTCATAAGCCAACAAAGTGAGCCTTATACAGTAAACCTATGAAAGTTAGCAACCCAAATGTCCTTAAATTGTGGACTTACCGAGATGTAATTCCAATGATAAGAACACAGGCAGCATAGATTTAGTATAATCCTTAAGGACCCTAGTGTTTTCAGAATGGCAAATGACCTTCAACTTAGTCATGAAGGACATTACCCCCAAACATAGCCTATCCTTTGAAGCTTTGAGGTCTGTCACTGACTTCTTCCTCTAGATATCAGTCCTAGATAGCATTCTTCTACTAAAAGGCTACTTCTTCTACACTGAAAATCTGTTTAGTTTAGGCACTGCTATAATTTGCATCTTAAATATTCCTCAAAGGCTCATGAAAGAGATGGTTCTAGCTGTAGCACTACTGGGAGGCAGTCAAACCTCTTTAAAAGTTGAAGCCAGCAGGAGGTCTTAAATCAATGGGGGCATGTTCTTTTTTTGTGTGTGTGTGGGTACCAGGGGTCGAACTCAGGACCTCGCACACCAGCAGGCGCCCGTGCCGCTAAGCGATATCACCGGCCCTTTTTTCGTATGTGGGTACTGGGAGTCAAACTCAGGCCCTCACGCTTGCCAGGCAGGCCCTTATGCCGCTGAGCCATCTCACCGGCCCTGGGGGCATGTTCTTAAAGGGGATTATGGGACACTTATCCTTTCTACCTCCTGGTGGTCAAGAGGCACACAGTTTCCTCTGTCATGCAGTTGCACCTGATATACTTGCCATGGGCCCAAAAGCAATGGGCCCAATGGACTGAAACCAAAACTACTAGCCAGAATAATTCTTCCTTCTTTTTAAAGTGATTATTTCAGATATTTTGTTACTATAACAGAAAGCTGACTAACACAGCTACCTTCTTCAGTAATCTTAGATCTTCTGGATAACTTGGAGCTTCTACATCAGCACTTGCTTCACTTCAAATTTTATGTTATGCAGAAAGCTTCTCTCCTTCAACCTCAGGAACCAATCTCTACTAGTGTCAGTCTTTTCTTCTGCAGCTTCCTGACTTCTTTGAGCCTTCAGAGAACTGAAGATGTTACATCCTTGCTCTGGATTAGGCTTTAGCTTAAGAGAATGTTGTAGCTCTTTTTATTTTCTATCCAGGCCATTAAAACATTCTCTATATAAGTCTCACTTTCTCACCATTCACGTGCTCCCTGGAATAGCACATTTAATTTCTCTTAAGAACTTTTCCTTTGTATTTATAACTTGGCAAACTGGGGCAAGAGGGCTAGCTCATCTTGGTTTTCCTTCCTTACTGAGTTTAAGCATTTCTAGCTTTTGATTTAAAGTGAGACGTGTGACAGTTCCTTATACTTGAATATTTAGAGGCTGTTGTAGGGTTATTACTTGGCCTAATTTCAATATTGTTGTGTCTCAGGGATTAGGGGTGCTGGGGAGGGAACAGCCAGTTAGTAGGGCAGTCAGAATACACACATTTTTAAAGTAAGTTTATCTTACATGAACATAGTTCCTAATGCCCCCAAACAGTTATTATAGTAATATCAAAGGTCACTGATCACAGGTCAGCATAACAGATATAATAATACTGGAAAAGCTCAAAATATTCTGAGAATTATCAAAATGTGATACAGAGAGCACATGCTATTAGAAAAATAATGCTTATAGACTTGCCTGATGCAGAGCTGCCACGAAACTTCAAGTTACTTTAAAAAAAAGTATTTGTAAACACAATAAAATGAGGTATGCCTGTATAGTACTACTATTATTACTATTGATATTATCCAAATTTCTTTTAACACACCACAAGAAAATAAGACCTTCAGAGATTTGTTTTTTTCAACTATGCATGTGTCAGTTTTGTTGAAATATAACACACTGTTTTTAAATTATGAGAATTATTGAAATACGTGGTTAAATTCATCAAAAGATTACTCTCCAAAATCTATTACTATTATTATTTAAATTACTTTTTAACATTCAGTTTAGCATGTGTTTCTATATATTATATGTATATATGTATGTTTAAAATTTAATGTTAATAGTCTGTGCAGGACAGCCATGGTGGCGCATGCCTGTAATCCCAGCACTCAGGAGGGTGAGGCAGGAGGATCGCTGCAAGTTCGAGGTCAGCCTGGGCTACAAAGTGAGTTCAAGGCCAGCCTGAACTGCATGGTGAAACCCTGTCTTAACAAAAATAACAAATTTAATAGTCTGTGCATTAACTTATACTCTTAGTTATATATATATGTATGTTTAAATTTTGTTTTGATTTTTATTTTTTTGTGGGTACCGGGGGTCGAACTCAGGGCCTCGTGCGCCAGCAGGCGCTTATGCCGCTGAGCCATCTCACCAGCCCTTAAATTTTAATGTTAATAGTCTATACACTAATTTATAATCTTAGGCAAAATTATGAGTTACTTACAGTTCAGTTACCTAAATTGCAATTATTATCCAATATAAAATTACCTAAACAAGTGACTAAAAGTAATTTGTAGTGAGACAAATACATTATAAATCATATACCTTTTGAATTAAAAAAAAACTATAACCATATTTATTTGCCTTTCATTAATCAGTATATTCCTATTAGCTATGCAAACTTAACTAAAGTATTACTGAAGTTCCTATTTATGAAACAAATTATATTTTGTCATTTGGACACATGAAATTTAGATGACAGTTTCCCATATATTAAAATGATAATAAGGAACCAGACTTCCTTAAAATACACAGATACACACATATAAAGTGCTAGATATAATCAGAATTGCTCTTCCTTTTTTAATCTCTCTAGTACATCAGGATTTTTCACACTGAAATACAAGATTGTGGATTCACACATTTACTTGTCATAGAAAATTCAATTAAATTGTACTTAACTATTCAAATATAAGAAATCCATTTACCAATTTGAATTAAAAAGTTAAGTCTCTTTGACATAAGTCAAATAATAGAATAAAATATTGTTACACTATTAAACACTCCATTCTTAAGATTTCTTCTATATGTATTAACTCTAAATCTTTGGTATCGTACAGAAATTTCTACTTGCCTACTTAACATTAACAAAAAGCAATTACTCTTGACATATTCAAACTTTCAACACACTTAAAATAATTTCTTCAGTAACACGTCTTTACTGAGGTAGGACATGATTCACGAAGTTCTGCTGATCTATATAATGACAAAAATAAAGAAACCACATTGTATTTTCCAGAATATCACAGACTAGGAGATGCCTTTAATGACTGTACCTCTGAAAATAATTAAAATGATGAATAAAACAGCTGACTTTTGCCTTGACTAAAAATTCATTATTCTGTTTTTCCACATTTCTAGACTATAAGGAAAACTGCCTATCTGAACTTGGAGCTAGGTATAAAATCAGAAAAAAAATTTTTTTTGAAAATCCATTCCTACAGGTTTTGATCTGAATTCATGTTACTTTATGTAGTCCAAAAATTCTCAAATTCCTGAGCTAGTAATCTCCCCAGGAACCTGGAAAAAATAAATGCAAATCCTTTCTATAGAACCTACCTTTGATCCAGGCTTTGAATACCCCCATATACTACATTGCAAGAAAAATACAAACTCACAATGTCAATAAAAATAGTGATAACAAGAACTACAACATACAGTTCAAGGAATACAGCACCATGAACAAAAGCCAACAGAAGAATTATTCAACAAAGATTTACTGTATTAAAATTAGAAACAATACAAAAAGTGACTATAATATAGTTTAATAGTGCTGAAAATATAAAGAACAGATTTAAAAACTCAATAGCAGTCCAAAACTTTCTAGAAGTTAAAATCCCTGAAATTAAAAGTCCATGTACAGATTTAATGTCAGATAAACTATACATGAAGAAAACACTGACACACTAAAAGATTTCAAAAAAGCCAGAGTGCAATATTGAAAGGAGTAGAAAAATCAAGCAAGAGTTAAGAGACACAGGGTGGCGTGTACAAGACTAATTAAACCAACACTGTATTGGAACATGAACAAATGTTAATGAAGCCAAATGGAAAATCCAACATTACACTACACTACACTATTCAGTATATGACAAAAGCAGCATCTCAAATCAGTAGCCACATGTTAAGAAGCAGCATCTCAATTCACTGGAAAGCCAAATGTTACTGGATGGAATGTTCTGTGGACATCGGCTCAGTCCATGTGATCTACAGTGTTGTTTATCTCTGATGTTTCTTTGTTAATTTTTTGTTTGACCAGCTACTGGTGAAAATGAAGTACCGAAGTCACTTACTATTATTACATTGGGACCTATGTGTCCCTTTATGTTGAGTACTGTTTGTTTTATAAAGTTGGGTATACCAATGTTCGGTACATATATATTTGTAATTGTTATGTCCCTTTGGTAGATTGTTCCTTTTACCAATATATAGTGGCCTTCTTTATCTCTTCTAATTTTGTCTTGAAGTTTGCTTTGTCATATATAAATACAGCTATTCTTGCTTGCTTTCAGGTTCTATGCATGGAATATTTTCCATCCTTTCAGTTTGTGTATGTCTTTGCTAATGAGGTGTGTTTCTTGCAAGTTTACTGTAAATGTTAAAAAACAAAAATGGTTCAGTCTGCCAAATGTGAAAATACATTCAAACTGGATTAAAAATTTAAATATATTTAAAAAATTCAAGTATCAGAAAAAAATTCTAATATAACCTGGTCCTAAAAGAATCTTTTCTATGATTTGAAATTCAGAAGCAATAAGGGAATATTGTTAAGTAAAACTTTTATTGGAATACAGCCATGTCCATCCATTTATGTACTGTGTATGGCTGCTTTTGTGCTACAAAAGCAGTTTAGCAGTTACAACAGAAACAAATAGGGTCTGTGAATCCAAAATATCTGACCATTTAAAAAAATGTTTTGTCGATCCCTGCTTTAGATTGTCAATTATGTTTGCAACACTTAAAAAACTGAATTTGTTATTTATCTTCAGTTTTAATTATACAGCTCTCTTAATTTCTTTGGATACATCCAAATTTCTGCCCAATATTTGTGCTGCTTAAAGAACTTTTACCATTCTTTGCTAGTTTAGGTCTACTAGGAGTAACTTCTCAGTTTTGGCTTAACTGGGAAGATCTTTGTCTCACTTTCTCATCACTGGGACACAATAAGTTAAAAGAGGAGAGGTTTATTTTTGCTCATAGTTTGTAGAGGTTTCAGTCCATAGTCAGCTGGCTCCAGGGTATGGTGGCAGGGCAGAGGGGCACAGTAGAAGAGAAAGAGCTCACGGCATGGCAGGCAGGAGCAGGGAGCATTCAGGGAGGAACAGGAGAGACATATGCAGTATGCTCTTCCAAGCCATGCGCACAGTGACCCACGTCTTCCCACCAGGCTTCACCTCCCAACGTCACACCTAGCTATGAACTCATCGGTGGACTATTCCAGTGGTGAGTATCATACACCCATGATCCACTCACCTCTCAAACGCCCCATCTATGAGCACATGAGGCTCTGGGAGGGATATCTAGATATAAACCATAACAATCTTTATTTCTCCTTCATTTTAGAAATATATTTTCTTACAGGAAGAATTAAAGGATTATTTTTCCTTTTGTAATGTTAAACTTATCATTGTGTTCTGGCTTGCATACTTTCTAAAGAGGTCTACTATATTTACCTTTATTCTTTTTTAAATTATGTCTCTATTCCGGTTGCCTTCAAATTTTTCTGATTTTCAGCTTAAATATGATACATCTAGGTGGCAAGTGGACAGGTGACGGGGAAGGGCAGGAGGAGAGGGAGAGAGAGAGATCATCCTGCTTGGAGTTCTCTGAGTTTCTGGATCTGTGGATTGATTCCTCATTTTTTAGAAAATTCATGGCCATTATTCTTCTGCCTAACCAGCATCCATGTCTGTAATCCCAGCTACCTGAGAAGCTGAGCCAAGAGGATAACTAGCATTGGAAAGGAGTGGGAAGGTATAAATGAAACAAGACTGACAATATATTACTAATTGCTAAAGCTAGGTGGGAGATAATAGTGGTTCTTTATACTGTCCCTTCTACTTCTGTGTGTTGGAAAATTATTGTAATAAAATTTTTGCTTTACTTTAGAGTCACTATGTTGATAAGGGTGTGAGGAAACAGGTATTCTTTTATATTGCTGGCAAGAATGTAATCTGGTTTAAGGTTTATGAAAGAAATTTGGCAGTATTAAGATACAAAATGAAAAATCTCATATCCTTGGATCTAGCAGTTCTCCTAGGATATATCTTGGCTATATAAATATCCTGCATATTCCATTCATATTCTATAATACAGCAGTTCTCCTAGGATGTATCAAAGCTATACAAATATTGTTCTACAAAAGCCATTCATACAAAGTATTTCATTAAATAGTTGTTGATAATATTAAATAATTAGAACAAAAACTAAATATTCACTAGTTAGGGAATTAGGGACTGGCTAATTAATTTTTGATATATCCATAAAACTAAGTATTTCAGAGCCAATTTAATGACTTTGATGAAACTCTTTGTACTGGGAAAGGATACCCAAATTAAAAAAAAAAAAGTACAAAATACTGTGAATAATATATTAGTATTTGTCTAGAAAGTATCTCTGGAAAGAAACTCAAGAAAATAATTAAACTAGGGGCAGGTAGATATAAAAGGCAAAGATATCTCAATGTATATTAATCATACTTTTAAAATTTTAAACCATTAGTACATATTATCTACACAAAATTTCAATCAAAAGAGAAGTAATAGCTGGCTTTGTTAGGTTTGGCTGAAGGGAGGCAAAACTGAAAAACTGGAGGTCAGGAGGGAGGGAGAAGTAAGGGTCACTCTCCTTTGCTCCTTGGTTTCAGGATCCCCTGTAATAGTAGTTCTATCTCTTCAGAAATCCCCTCTCACGTGTCAGTTCTTCTTCCCCTCATCAACTATCAGTCTCTAGTCTCTAATAATTCATTTGTCTTTGTTTTCCATTTCAAGAGCTAATAAATTGCTACAGTTGCTTATATCTGGGATCATCACCCTCTGTCTCTGGATCTTTTAATAGCTTTGAAAGTGGTTCTAAAATAAAATTCCCTCTAATAAATTATCTAGCATGCCTTACATTTGCCTAATTAGATCTTTTCAAAAAGAAAATGAAAAAAGTGAATGTATTAAAGATTATTTCTATAGGACAAGAAGGACCCAATTCTAAAATTAGAAGGGATGACTTTTCAAAGTGTTAAGGCTTAAGAACACTGTAGCCTATACACTTCAACAACCTAAGATACACACATGCACATGTGTTTGTACGTTTGTGTGTGGTTTGTTGTTCATTCTTTTTTCTTCTTGTCACACTGAAAACTGACAGTATGTTATGGTCTAGTTCTACGAATCAAAAATATTAGTGGGAAAGAAGCAGAAATTAAAAGGTTCAGATATGTAGAATTTCAATGATCTGACAAAACAAGATTAAGCCATTCAAATATCAGAAAAATTCAAATATGAATTTACACCATGGATAATGACCATATATTTCTTCTAAATAATAGTTTATCTTTCTAATATAGCAGTAGTTTACTACTTTTTCACTTTAATTTTTGTGCATTCATACTGACCAAGAAAATTATCAAGCTTTCCTTAGTTATATTAAAAAATGAATATTATTTTTCAAAACTAGGTAAGAATATCCCTCTAAATTCTGATATATACTAATGTGGGTGAAAATTGAGTGTATCTCATCACTGTATCACTTTCCATCGTCACCAAAACAAATATATTGATGGATTATTCCTCTCTTTGCCCATAAAACAAATAGTCTCAACTACTTTATAAAATTAACAGAAGGTATAATAAATACCAAAATTACAGAGATAAAGATGCTGTCACAACTTGCACTAAATGAAATGCTGAGTTTCTAACTACAACCAACATAAACAAATATAGACTGGTTTGTCTAATACTGACTTTATGGGGCTGAGGAAGTAGCTCAGTGGTAAAACACTTGCCTAATATTGACTTTAGCTACAACGAATCCTGAAAACAAAACATTCTAATGTAATGGTAAAAAACAAAACAGTGTTGATGAGATTTACCAAGGGAATGGAATTAAGGCCGGTAATTACTCCCCCCCCAAAAAATCTCTTTTTTTAAAGAGATAGAAGGGTAGGCAGTCTATATTTCTTTCTAAAATAAGTAAGGTCATCTGCCATGAATGACTAGTAAAGATAATGGATGCAAAACTGGAAAAGGTATTAAGGGCTGGTCAACAGAGTCAAAAAGCAGTAAGAATGCCATATACAGTATCGTGGAGATGGGATATACTGACGTGGACCCCCCTCAATGTACCTGTATAGTTAGCCATCCTTCCTTTGATTTCCAGACTGTTTCCTACACTGGTTGAAGCCTAGACCTATAAATGCAACCAAATAAACTTTGCTTGTAACAGTAGAAACTGAAGTTAGGCATGAATGCCTAACTTCATGTTTGTAATATAGTATAATTAAATAGTATAATCAGAAACAATTAGTATCTACCATTACATACACATTTTGGCATAGGCCAAAAACATCCAGCTACTCTAAATAAGAGATTAATTATACCTACTTAGCTTCATGAAAAAGAAGTGTTTGGTCTTCTAGGCAACTTGACATTTTAAGATAAACACTTTTTAGTCTCTTCCACTGCATATACAAATGCTCCTAGCTGAGCTAGTTCACTCCTCCAGTGATACTTGTGGACTTAAAGCTGTCAGGCAAACACCTACTGTCGCATAACTCATCTCTGCCCAGAATGCTGAAATCTATAAACATTTACTTTCATTCAGGCAAAAGATGCCTAGACGGCAGCACTGAAATTTGCTTTTATTTTATATAAAGTTGGTATGTTCTATTTTCTCTGCCCAAAGGTTCACATAGTTTCAGGGTACAGTATTTAGCTTCACTTTAACTGTGAAACTTAGGAATCAGAATTTATACAATCTAAAAACAAGAGAATACAAAAAGACCAATCAGAACTTAACTTAGACTTGCAAAAATCTCCCAGCTTCTCACTCATCAGGTTTTTTTTAATCTATAAAGAATGAATTTTCATTTTAATTCAGATACCTACATGTATACACAGAGAAAAATTTTCATTTCTTTAGAAAATACAGCTTACAAAGACAGTCAACCCAGGTGACTTAATATAATTAACTTATTATTAAGATAGCTGTCTCCATGACTTCATTTTCAAAACATTTGAAAAAACACTCAAGTATGAATAGAAATAGAATCAACTTTCCTTGCCTGTATAATGAATGCCTTAATAATGTTTTCATTTTATAACATAATTAAAACATATAGTTTAACCATGTTAACATAATTTTAACGTAGTTTTTAGAACCTCTCAGCCCATGGAAGACAGATCATCACATATATATAAAGTGGGTATAAACTTTTATGAAGGTGGATATATATACCAGATAATATTGCCAGAGAATATAGAAACCTACATGTTGTACATGCAACATTTATTTCATATGTACACAGTAATTATATACTTATTGTTATGGCTTGTGTCTAGATGTACCCCCAAAGCCTCATACGGTCATATGTAGGGCTTTTTTAGAGGTGGCTGGATCTAGCGTGTGACGCTGGAACTGATTCATGGTGCAATGCTAGGATCAAGGGCACTAAAATTAAGGGTGTGAGTGCCACCCACCCTAAGTAGCCTGGATAAGATATAAGGGATAAAAAGAGCTGTGGTTCTCCCTTGTTGCTTTGGTACCTTTTGCCCGCCATAAACTGTTTCTCCTTTGCGATGCTTGTCTGTCATGCCACCCTGCCTTGGAGCCAGCTGACGTGGAATGAAACCTCTACAAACTGTGAACCAAATAAACCTTTCCCCCTTTAACTTTGGGTGTCAGGTATTTTGTTTCAGCAACAAGAGAAAAGTAACCAAGACATTTATATAAGATGGAATCTTAGACATTATGTAATAAATTCTTTAACTGACCTATATACCTTTTAATGTCAAGTATATAAAAAATTTTAAATACATGATATAAATCATACAAAATAATTCTACAAACAGATACTAAATATAATTCTATTAATATTCTGACTTCCCGTCCAAGTACCTGAAATGTTCTATTTGTCCTCCTTAAGAGGTTCTTCTGCTTCTTCATCAAAGTTATTCCTATCATTCCTTCAGATCTCAGCAAATAGTTAGCTCACTCAGAAATTTTCTCTAACATCCTAGACCAGGTCAAGTCCTTTGTCCTACTCTCTCATTACACACTGTAATTATCTTCAAATTGCAATTACCTAATATCATGATGCTTATTTAGTATCCCTTAGCTCTGTAAGGTCTTTGAGAACATGACTTATTTCCTATTTTATCCCTAGAACCAAATATAGAGTTTTACAAAAAATAAATGAACAAATAATTATGGAATGTTAGAAGAATTTTCTGGTTATTTATTTAAGTAAAGTAAACTGCAATCATAGACTTACTACTCTTAGAAGAAGCACTGTGTTGCTACTTCCCCATTTTTTTCTTCTGCTATGGAAAACACTTCTCTGTTTAGGTAAATTCAAATAATGCAGACAGTTTTCCTTTTAAGAACGTTACTATTTAACAAGTAATCTAGATAACTAAATTATTTTACCTAGCATTCTCTATCTTATATAATATTTGATTCTGCTTAAAATACTTACTGCTTATACATAACTTATTTCTTTTAATGCTTATTTTATTTTCCTAAAAAATCAGTAGAGGATAGCTAAAACTGTTTGGTAGCCTGCAAAATACAATGTTCTTTGTAGGGAACATCTATTTTACCAAGCCAGTTATCTTTCATACTGCCTCACGTATTTCTTGAGGAACTGTTCATCTCTCCAATATCACCATCATTCTGATGGAGCTGCCAATGTAGTATTCTTCTTTTCCCTAGTCATAGAGTGGGCTTGTCATCAGACTGAGCCAAAAACCTTACCACATTCTATTCAAAACAGTCATAAATCTAAATGCTGGACACATAAGCCAGGCTGGATCAGAGATCTTCCCAAGATGTTTTTGGGAGGGGAAGTGATAATGGTCATGGTGGTAATGGGATTCTTCTCCCTTGGTTAATAAACTAAGCTCAACCTAGAACTGTTGGCACCTCTGAAAGAAAGAGTTAAGGGAAAAGAAAAAAGATGCAATGAGAGAACAGTCAGATGATATTTTATTTTCTGGATTCAGAAAATCCTAAAACAAGTCCTGGTCCTTGCTTTTCCCTGGTGTAATGATTTATCTAATACATCTCTCCCACTTTTTTTTTCCTTAGCTAGCTTGAGTAAGGTTTTTCAATGACAAACAAAACGTCCTAACCACTCCTGTCTTCCTTTCAGCATCACAAAATGAATACCAAAAAAAAAAATTTTTTTAAATAATATAGTTTAAAACTGCCCCACTTTTATAAATCTAAACATGACATTATATTCTAAACTCTTTTTTCCTCCTACAAGTTTAAATATACACAAATTTTTAAAGAAGCACAATGTACTTCTTTTTAATTTTAAATTTAAATTTTTAATTTTAACTTCTTTTTTGATTTGTTTTATATCCTGGATAATTTCTTCAACATTGCAACTTCCAACCTTCCTCCAGAATTATAAACTTTAACCATTATATTTTTGTTATTTCTACCTCAGTTTTATATCTCATTCCTTTTACACAGCATGATGCTGATGCTTTAATGTTATATTTCTCAGATATTCCTAAAAATTTTACTTATAGATTTTATATTCATTTTAATTTTTTTGGTTTTTAACTTTAGCATTATCCTTCCACAACATTTTCAGTTTGCTTTCATTGTGGTTTTTTCATGTTGAATATATTCTTCAAATATCTGATGATTCTTGAATATCCACTAGTATTTAAAAATAAGGTCATATACTGGTAATTGGAAGTGCTAGGAGCATGTCTGGAGTTTCGTGACTGATCAGTTTTTCTTTAGGGTAATTAAGTAATTAGCCAGTGATTTCAATGAGGAATCCTTAAATGACATAAGGTTCAGTGACACTGCTCCAGTATCACTGAGTTTCTTTCAAGGAAAAGGAAGTAGTAATTCTGTTTTACCCATCCCATCCTAGTTCTAAATCCTGGTAACTGGCTTGAATGAAAAATATGCAATTAACTCCTTTATCTGCATTCTCCTAAATTATCTCATTCTCTACTTAGTATTTCATATCTTGCATATTCAAATTCTGTACTTCCTGGTGGGAGAAACGAAGGCAGACAGATTTCCTTCTGTAAGACATACAATAATCTTGTTTTAGCTGCCACACAGTTTAAAAAAATATATTTTATGAATTATTAGTATGTACACACACAAAAATAAAAAAAATAAGAGTTTCACAAATAGGACTTACCCTATGAGACATACTCTGATACTTCTGTAATGGTAATAAATAATTTCACAATCCACCATTGTGGCATGAGTGCAGTCTGAGGCTAAATGAACATAAGCAAATGAAGCTGTCACTTGCACTATGTTTCACTCCTCCACCTGCTCCCTGAATGCCAGAAAACTATAGTCCTCTTTCATTAATTGATTATCCTTCTCTATGAGCTTATCACTGTATTTCTCTATTTTAGTTCTTTACTATAATTTTAGAGGGCTCCTGGGAGGGCAAAAATGAAAAACACAAATGTCTAGTTTATAATCTTTAACTCAGACTTCTCCCCAAGCATTTTAAAAAGGAATTTCCTAACCCTTTTTGGTCTGCCTTAAGGTTCCTCTCCGTTAATTTTCACAGCCTCAACTGCTGTAATTCTGGGACTTAGTATTATAGCTTTCCAATGCACTCTGGAGAATTAAAAAGTAGTGTAGTGAACAGAAGAATTTGTGTGTCACAATTCCGTTTAACTCTAAGACTAAAAAGAAAACTGTGGTTAAATATTCAAAATTAAACTTAAATACTTTAAGGAAGAAGTGAAATTTCTTTTTGAGGGAAGGCTTTAGGAAAGGTTTCTTCCTCAGAAGAAATAATCAAAAACCAATGCTGAAATACATTAACAAAAGTAAAGTGTTTATAAGTAAAGAGTACTTACACAGCAAGACTACTCAAAACATATTGTACGTGCTCACATTCATCTGGGAATGATGCACTGGCTGATGTAAAGCAACAAAGTGCAGTCTGAAGAACCTGAAGCTGCGGCAAAGGGACCTGCCATCTTCCAGCGTAATCTTCAACCACCTGGCAAGGAAGCGATCCAAAAAGTACATTACTACTGAAAGTGCTCATAACTCTTCAAATTTAAAAATGTGGATAAAACTATATTAAAATATTAATTCAGCACAAACAACAGATGACTTTGAGGAACAGGGAAGTCTTGTACTGTTTGCTTCATGGTATACCTGAAAATAAAATCAATTATTATCTTTGAAAATGTGTAAAAGAAGTATGATTGTAATGTTTAACTGCCAAACCTTTGCCAAATTTTGTTTTGTTTTTTGAGACAGGGTTTCACTATGTAGTCCAGGTTGGCCTCAAACTCATGGCAATCCTCCTGCCTCAGCCTCCCAAGTGCTGGTATTACAGGTGTGTGCCACCACGCCAAATTTTGTTACAAATGTCTTTTACTTCCCATATCCAGCTTTCAGTTCTCACTATCTTGGAAAGTAAAAAGAAGTACGAGCTATGCTGGCCTCAAGTAAAGTAACTCTTTCCAAACCAGAGAAGAACAGAAAAATAAAGTTAGATAAACAGTGATTCCCTGTTCTACAATTTTTCCTTCACTAGTCTTCGACTGGCTTTATTGTTTCCTTCAGGGCACCATACCACTTTGTTGTCACACAAAAAAATAGCTGTCTGACAACCTTTCATTTTTCATTTCCAATCCCAAATAGTTTGTCCTAATTCATGTTGATTTACAATCTTATTCATTTCTTATTCATGGATTAGGTTTATTTCCTTAGAAGAGAAACTTTCTATTTCCCTAGGCTTTGTCAGTAGAGCTTCCCTCATTCACCCAGATTCAGCTACCACTACCTTGCCAGGTCTACCTGAGTCCAAATCTAACATAATGAAAGTCTTTCTGGACAATGCCTCCCATAGATTGGCTACAATATCCTTGAAGGGACAAAAAATAAAATGAAATTTATGTAATATTTTATACTGTATAATATCAAGCCAGGCATTGCTAATGTATTATACCACCTCTTTCTCTTTGAAATACTTTCCTTAACATATAAAGCGATTATATCACATTGCCCTATTAACTTGGAAAGTTTTCTCCTGTCCTGTGACTGCTATCATAAGCTTTCAGCTAATGATAGCTGACACCATGAAATCATAATGTGAATATGTTTTACCAGGTCATAGCGCAGACAGCAACAAATCTTCCATTTTCTTTCTTTTCCTTATTTTAATAGGTAAAAGTCTTACTGATAGACAGGATAATACTGAAGTTGCTGCAAACAAACAGGAATAGTATTTACCTAGATCTTAAAAATCAACTCTTTCTACAGTTCTAAATTCTTTAAGAAAGCAAATGATTGCAAAAATAGAGGATCAAAGTCAGGACTCCTTAAGGGATTGGTAGAAATCCTCTTCTCTTGTTGAAGGGCATAATAAACATAATTTACAGAGACTGTATCAATATTGATTAAAGAAGTTATAGCCAAGGCAAGAAGCAAGCCACAGAGAAAAGCTACTACCAAAGAAAGGTGTTGTAATATTCCAAAAAGCCTGCAGCACTTTCTCATCATTCACATGTAAGAGGAGAATACATCTTGCACAAAAAGGAATAATCCAGTGATGGCAAACCTTTTAGATCTTCCAATGATAACAACCTACTGTGGCACACGTGCCATAGGTTCATCACCACTTGTATATACTATATAACATCACACCCTAATTTATCAACGTAAATTAATTTGAGCATGAGCCCAGGCTCATTCTATCAGAACTGTCAAAATGTTGATTTAATGTAAACATTTTAAATTAAAATTACATTATTTAGAAACATTAAAATACATCATCCAAACTGTTATGGACTAAATTGTGTCCTAAAATTCATGTAACAAAGCCCTACCCACAATGTGACTGTATTTGGACATAAGGCTTTTAGGAGGTAATTAAAGATAAATGAGAAAAGGCCATGTAAACACATAGCAAGAAGGTGACAATCTGTAAGCAAGAAAGACATCCCTCACAAGGACCTGACCATGCTAGCACCTGATCTTACACTTTCAGCCTTCAGCACTGTTAGAAAATAAATTTCTGTTGTATAAGCCACCCTATCTGCGACATTTTGTTATGGTAGCCTAAGCTAATGGACAGTCTAAGCTAATACAGAAATAATGCAAACATAGCAGTTTAGAACCACAAAAGTTCTCAATTAAAATATGGCTATGTGTTTAATTGAGCTCTTTTTTCTAACATAACAATGCAGAAAACCAAATATTAGTTTGTCACTAAGCAAACAATGATCTCCACATTTAAACTCAGGTAATAATGGACTAGACCATTAATAACTCTATTTCTATTGGTTGTCTATTCAAATTGCTGTCATTTCCCACCTTGAAGTTTCCCACTGTCATTAACTTTCATTATGTTAAACATTTCACAGTTTACAGGTATCAGTCAAGCTGTTCAATAATAATTTCATTCCTTGATTACAGTGAAAACATCCACTTATTAAATCTGATTAACAAACCGGAAGACATCACAATTAGCTTCCATTCTAAGAACTTCAACAAATGCCTGTAATACTTGTCTGTATTAACTTGTTGAAAACAGATTATTATAATCTGTACACTCAGAAGCTTGCTAATTTTCTAAATAAACAAATATTAGGGTAGTCTTTTCCCTATACTCCCCAATCTTGTTCTCTAAACGACATTCTCTAATAAAGGGAACTTGGAGATGTGCTTGATTCCACCATAGGAGCAAGGAAAATGCAAGCTGAGTTCACAGTATCTTGTGCCAGAAAGTAAAGAAATGCTTTCAGAAAGCCGGAAGATATAAGAACACAACAGCCAACCTGAAAGAGTACCTTAGTTGATAAAACTGGAACAATTTGAACAACAAAATAAATAACAATATTGGACTTTAAAGACTAAATTAAGTATCCATAAGTCCATTCTATTATGAATAAATTGAATAAATAAATACATGTTGATGAGACTGTTCTTCACAGTGGAATCACAGTAAATATAGAAGGAAAGAGAGAAATACTGGAGAACCACCAACAGGCCAATAGCACCGTAATAAATGTTGCCGAAAGGATCCATGGGCCAGTGCTATTAGTGAGTGGAAGCCTGCAAAGCAAGATTTGCAGTCTTAAAAAAGTATCTTTCCTAAGACAATGATTAACTACAAAGACAGTGAATTTAGAGAAATGCCACTGACACAAACTAAACCAAGCCACCAAAGTAAATACAACCAGTAAGTAATAAAATATATCATAGTTATGTACTTTTTGGTGTGACACACTAAAACACATTACCATTTTAGTGGTATTCTTGCCAAAAATTTATAAATTCATTCTAATCACATGAAATTATCAGGCAAATACAAACTGATAGGTACTCTACAAAACAACTAATCATTACTCTTTTTTTTTTTTTTTTTTTTTGTGGGTACCGGGGGTCGACCTCAGGACCTCGCGTGCCAGCAGGCGCCCGTGCCGCTGGGCGATATCACCGGCCCTTTTTTCATATGTGGGTTCCGGGAGTCAAACTTGGGCCCTTGTGCTTGCCAGGCAGGCGCGTACCCTGCTGAGCCATCTCACCGGCCCTAATCATTACTCTTAAATGAAAGTGTCAAGGTCATGAAAGACAAGGAAAGACTGAAGAACTTTAAGTCATTTTTAAAAGTTAATACTATTATGTTCCAAATTTTTCCCTCAAATTTCAATGTTCTCATCTAGTTTTAGAGGGTATTTTATAAACATAATGCACTTTCTCTACTGCATTATTCAATTTACCTCAAAATTTACCCACATATAAATATATATAAATATATATAACGTGTGTATGTGTGTGTGTGTGTGTGTGTATATATATATATACATAAAATGTATATATTAATGAACCAAGTAGGTAGGCAGCAGTATGAAAAGAATATAGGCTTTGGAACAGAAAAGACCTGAGTTTGAATTCTAGCTCAGTCACTTTTTAGCTGTGCAACTTTAATAATGTTAATAAACTTCTTGGTGTAAATTTCCTGTTTTTTTGTTTTTTTTTTAAGGAAAGGAAATCTAAAATTTAAATCATTTTTAAAGCCTACAAAAATGGATAAGAAATAAGATTCTAATAATTGAAAAGTTGTTTGGAATCTGCAAACGACATAATCTGTAGAAGCAAGGGACTTAAAACCCAGTACTTCACCAAGTGTAGTAGCACACACCTGTAATCCCAGCACTGGGGAGGCTGAGACAAGAGGATTGCTGTGAATTCGAGGCCAGCTGGGGTTACAGAGTGAGTTCAAGGCCAGCCTAAATTACAGAACAAGACCCTGTCTCAAAAAAAATAAAAATAAGGGCCGGTGAGATGGCTCAGCGGCATAAGCGCCTGCCTGGCAAGCACAAGGACCTGAGTTCAATTCCCATTACCCATATAAAGGAAAAAAAGGGGCCGGTGATATCAGCGGCACAAGCGCCTGCTGGCAAGCACGAGGTCCTGAGTTCGACTCCCAGGATCCACATAAAAAAAAATAATAAAAATTTAAAAAAATAAAAATCTGGTACTTTTCAATGCTTAGTAAAGCATGCTTTTCATGCCCTTTGTTCAACTCACCACTCACTACTCTGTGAGCTGCTATTTCTACAACATGAAAATTTTTTGTTTGGGGTTTTTTTTGGCAGTACTGGAGAATGAACCCAGGTCCTAAACACTTATATACCTACCCCTTTTTTTATTTTGAGGTAGGAACTTACTTTGTTGCCCAGCTGGGTTCAAACTTGTAATTCTCTTGCCTCAGCCTCCCACAGTACATGTATATATGTACCACTATGCCCTGCCAGCTGTCTTTAGTAACTTCTATGAATGTGGGAAGACTAAATCTTTTCAAACAGGAAAATGCAGTAGGCACCTCTAAATCTTAATATTTCATACATCTTACTGTTAAAAGGAATCCTGAAGATTATCTAGTCTAACCTACCAACCAGAGTTTCAATACTTACTATTATTACTCTCAGAGGGTTGAACAATATTAATACTGGTAGTGATAGATAATTCACCTCTTCAAAAGATAATTTGCTTAATTTTAGATTCATTTATTAAGAAGTTTTTCAGTATGAAGCAAATATTGTGACATCTATCAGTTGTAGGTTAAAGTTCCAAAATTATACAAACAAAATGTAATAATCTGTTAAATAGACAGCTACATACATACTGTATTACTATTAGTCTCTTCTCTAAATTAAATATCTACCATCCTTTCAACCTTTCCAACTATTTCCCAAGAGAATCCAAACTTCACAGTTCTCATAAGTATATCCTGTTCACACTCCAAATTGCTGTCCATGTTCCTTTTAAATATAGTTCCAAGAATGGAACATAAGACCCCATGCCAACTTCAGTCAGAATTATTGAGGCAATCACATTTAATATAATCAGCGCAGCCTATGGTTACTTTAGGTCTTACTGATTTTGAGTCAGCAAAAATGATACATCTTTTTCACACAGATTGCTATTAAGCCCGTTCTTCTACTTCCCTTAAGTTTCACTTTTCCCATTCCTTAGCATCAGCCCAAACCTTTAGTTCTACATTTATTGCTAATACATGAACTTTTACTCCCAGTTCATGTCCCTTACAAATCTGAAAGGGAGATTTTTTTTAATGTTATCATCAAGGTTACACAAATAATAATTCAAACACAGACATATAACAGAGGCCTATTCAGATACTTCGGTTATATGTACTGTATATCCTTCTAGAGTGTTCAATCCATTCTGATACTAATCCAACTGCCCCCCTTCTCCATCTGTCCATAAGAATGTCATGAGAATATCTATAAAAAAAAAAAAGCTGAAATAAATATGTGCTGAGTCTATCATCTGCTGTACCTGTTACCAGCAATACTATTTCTTTTTATTTCTAGAAATAAAAATTTGCATTGATCTGATTTAATGAATCCATAGTGATGGCTAGAGATAAGGATACCCTTTTCTAACTATTGATAACCATTTATTTAATAAACTGTTCAGTAACTGTACTCAACATTATACTACTTTTAGTAGTCTAGGTTTCCATAAACCATTTAAAAACAAAAACAGAATATTTACCTATATCTAGGTTGACAGCACCTCTTCAGTTCTTTGTTTCTTCAACTATTACTATGGTTCCATACAAAGTGTTCCCTGTCCCCCACATTATGTCATTTACATGACAAATTTAAACATATTTAAAAACCCCTATCAGCTTTCCCTACTTATTTTGGGCTTTCTTTCTCTTAACTACCTTTAGTTCAATGTAGTTCCTAAATTGAAAATGATTCACATTTAAAAAAAAATGAGGGCCGGTGAGATGGCTCAGCGGCGTAAGCGCCTGCCTTGCAAGCGCAAGGACCCGAGTTCGACTCCCGGATCCCACATACGAAAAAGGGGCCGGTGATATCGCTCAGCGGCATGGGTGCCTGTTGGCACGCAAGGTCCTGAGGTCGACCGCCCGGTACCCACAAAAAAAAAAAAAAAAAAAAAAAAATGAAATAGTTGTATTTTTCTACCACAAATCCTGCTTTATATTCATTGATTTAATAGAAGCAGAGCACCAACCCTCTTTTTACATTCATTAATAGAAGATAATGAACTTGCACAGGAAAGAATGAAATTAAATGATGTCATATTATAGGAATTCATTCTATCCAAGAGGAAAGAAAATATATCAAAATCCTACTAAACTAGTTTAAAATAAAAATCAATCACATATACATAAATGTTTGAAACAGAAAGTTACTATACTTGCTAATACAAGGATTCCAGATTGAGCATTACCATATTAAATACAAATGTATTTTATAAAGCAATTCAGCTTATGAAGTAGTTTTTATAGTTAAAATGGTTACCTAAAATCCAACGTACATACAAAAATAAAGGGGCTATGGTGAGTCATGAAACAATACAGTTAGGTTATAATACTGACTATACAGAATTACATGCACATTAAAAATGAACTTGCTTTTACAGATGACTGCCATTAAAAATATTGGAAATAACTCTTTGAAAAAAAATTTAATGTTCAATTTAAAATCTGTTGTAACTTCTTCCGTTTTTTAAATGTTCTGTTCAAGTGAATTCTTCTAGTTTGCACTTGAATAGTATACAACGTCCTTCATTTATCTTCTTTGTCTATTTTAAAAAGAATCTTTATCCCAGAAGCAATGTTCTTTTTAAATTCTCAACAATTAGAATTCTTGTACATATTTCATGAAGAACAATGATTCTTCACACATTAAATGAAAATTTTTTCTTCTTTTTTTGTAGCACCAACATTTTCTGTAAGCTATGATAAAGAACTAGAAAGCAGTATGCCTATGTTGGTGAATGAAATAGAGATGAGAGAGGAAGGGTAAACAGCAAAAACTCATTCAGAATTCTCTATTTTGATTTTTTTTTTTTTTTTTTTTTTGTGGGTACCTGGGGGTCAACCACAGGACCTCGTGCGCCAGGAGGCACCCGTGCCGCTGAGCGATATCACCGGCCCCTTTTTCGTATGTGGGTTCCGGGAGTCGAACTCGGGCCCTTGCGCTTGCCGGGCAGGCGCTTAAGCCGCTGAGCCATCTCACCGGCCCTATTTTGATTTTTTTTTTTTTTTATATTTGTCTTTTTCCTAAATCCTGGACATTGGGAGTTTAGAGCAAACCTTTTCTCTTTTTTCTACATTCTTGTTTATAAAATAGGAAGCCAGCCCTCAAAAAATGCTACTATGCAGTGTGAGAGTATAATTGAGTGGCAGAGCATTTGCCTAGCATGTGTGAGGTCCTAGCTTCAGTCCCCCTCCCACCACAAAAAACAACAAGCAAACATGGACAAATTTCATCCTTCCCTAAAATCCCCTTACTCCACAGAGGTAAAGTTAACAATACTAGTGATAACCTACCAGCTTCAGGCCAAGGCTAACATACAGGTTTGGGTCTTCTCTCTGTGAACTTTCTGCATTCGCTACATGTGAGGCAGCCTCAGTATCTGCTTAAATATCTCACTTTCCTCATATAAATAACAGTAAACCATTTTGTTCCCTGTCAGTCCTGTCAATTTTCACTTGTTTCCAAAATTAGAAGGGCGAGTAATACTGTATATTAAATGCTTCCTTCATAAACATTAAAATTGGTGTATGGACAAGGGCATCTTAAAATATACACCGAAGGAAAAATATATGAAGGTCTGATTAAAAGGACAGGTGAATAAACACTCTGCGTACCAGGTCTGCTCAGTCTCAACATGAACTAAATTTATGAAGGAAGGAAGGAAGGAAGGAAGGAAGGAAGGAAGGAAGGAAGGAAGGAAGGAAGGAAGGAAGGAAAGGAGGGAGGGAGGGAGGAAGGAAGGAAAGAAAGAAAGAAAAAGGAAAGAAGGAAGGAAGACAGAGAGAGAGAGAGAGAGAGGGAGAGGGAGGGAGAGAGAGGGGGAGAGAGAGAGAGAGAAAGAGAGAAAGAAAGAAAGACAACATCTACACTAAAATAACAGTGAGAGAATTAAATAAAAGAAAGGCATGCTGATTAACCGGCCCCTTAACAGTTTACCCTGGGGCAGCACATTTGTTTTTGTACTGACTATCTTGAGCATCACTTGGGCAGGTGTCATTTCAACCAGTTGATTCTTGTTTGCATGAGATACACTCCTAAGTCTGTTTATCTGTTTTACAGTGACTATTTTTTTTGCATACTTTTTTATTTAAAACCTTGTATTCACCTTTGATGTTTGTTTCTAGTGAAATCTAATAATAAGGTCAAGTTATTTTCTTTTACTTGTTTGGTTTATTTGTGAAAACCTATAATTTTGTGCTACAATCTATAAAAACTCTTATCATAAGTTAGATAAGATTAGATATCATTTTTATACTTCTCCAGAACTCAGTGATATTCTTCTACAACACAAAATGGACATATTTGGGACACTGAGACTGAATAGGAAGGAGGTGCCAAAAGATCTGCAAAAGAATAAACTGGAAAAAGGAGAAAAGTTAGCATATCAGAGAGGAAAAGTATGTGTTATGAAATGGAAAGACAAAACAGATATCTCTTTATTGTCAACTGTTCACAATACAGAAATGACAGAACTTGAAAGAAGAAATGAAACTAAAAAAATTCCAATAGTGATCAGTGATTATAATAATTCTATGGGTGGTGTTGACATAGTTGACCAACATCTAACCAGCCAACCTATAATCAAAAAGTGAGGAAAAAATATTACTATAAAATATTTATAAACTTTCTGGAACAAACAATATGGAACTCATTCATTATTTATTCAGAACAGAGGGGTTCAAAAAGTTATTTACAATTTAGAGTACGTCCAATAGACCAAATAATTGAAAAATACAGGACAGCAAAATGCCAACCAGGACATCCATCATCAACATCTTCACCTTTACATTTAGTGGGCAGACATTTTATTGAAATTATACTACACACAGAACAAAAGGAAAGGCCAACTTGACAGTGTAAAGTTGTTGTTCAAAGAAAGACAATAATGCAAAAAGAATTTGAAGAGACTAGATACTACTGTCTAGATTGTAATGCTGAGGCCGGTGAGATAGCTCAGGGGCATAAGCACCTGCCTGGCAAGCGCGAGGTCCTGAGTTCGACTCCTGGAACCCACATACGATAAAAGGGCCGGTGATATCGCTCAGCGGCACAGGCGCCTGCTGGTGCACAAGGTCCTGAGGTCGACCCCGGTACCCACAAAAAAAAAAAAATAGAATAGATTGCAATGCTGCATTGTGGTTTCTTTGTTTTTTTTGTTTTTTTTTTTTTAATATGCAGGTACCGGGAGTTGAACTCAAGACCTCCCGCTTGCTGGTCAGGCGCTTATGCCACTGAGCTATACCACCGGCCCTGCATTGTGTATTGATATACCATATATACAAAAATTATTTAATAAATTTGATAAAATTATTCTTTTATTTCTGTTATAAAAATTAACAAAAAATGCAATTTTTTGTCATCTTATATTTAAATAATTGGACTGGTAAGTGGTTAAGAAGCATTGTAAGAACTTCAGCAAGAATAAGAGTTTGCTCTTTAAAAAAGTTCACTCTTAAAAGCCACACTAGATATCAAAAGAGAAAAGGGATATATATACCAGAACTAACTGCTCTTAAAGCTGGAGTTAGAAAAGACAGGAACATTATACTGTAGTTTTCTTAGAAAGGAAAGATGACCAGTTTTAACAGTACCTAATTGAAGGACGACAGGTAACTGTAGGATGAAATCTCAAGAGTGAACCAGATGGAGATCTCACTATGGGAAGTGCTTTTTTAAAGACAAATGAAAAACTGATAGTAAGAGCTAGTGAAAACCTCCACCTTGAAAACTGAGTATAAAATGTAACGTAAAATCTATACAGACTTGAGAAGTAAAAAAGCAGGGAAATTATTTTAAAAGACCTAAGGCATTTCAAGTTAATACTTATTAGGAATGGTGACAAGTAGTAAGGCACAGTGCCACAAAGGAAACACTCCAGGAACTCAAAGTCCACCTGAAGTGTGTGAACTGGAAAAGCAGTGCTGAATAAGAGCTTAGTCCTGGATTAATGTTTGGGCTAGTAAGATTTCTGTTATTCAGGAAGATGAGAGTGGGTAAAATCTGTACATTAATGAATGCTTTTTTGATGAATTCAGAGTTCCTTAACTTTTATCTGTGACAGTATGAAAGATACTCTACAACAGATAACTAAAGGACCAAAGAGAAAGGAGAAGGAAGATAGGAGGAGCCAACCTAAGAATAGCATAAAGTGTAAACAAAAATAAAAACCAGCTATATTTATCTAAAATGACATGCTGAAATAAATGTAACAAAAAGGAATTTTTATACTGCCAATAAAGTTGAATAACATATGCAAAACCTAGAACAACTAAAGCAGAGTAAAGAAAAGGTCTAAAGGAACAGAAGGTATGTTGTGTCCACTGGGCTCAAAAGAACACAAACTTCATATATATATTAAAAGCAACTTCACTTCAGGTACTTACTGATATAAGTTATCACATAAATAACACAGATATGGGGCAAAACAAAAGTACTTTCATGATTTAGTTTAACAGGCCTAAGAATTTCAGAGGGAGTGACAACAGCCCAAGTAGCAGAGGACTGAAAATGTCTTAGCTCAAGTGTGAGGACAGAAAAATATAGACAAGGGCAGGACACAGGGAGATTGCAGGACAGTGATTATGCTTGGAGACTTACACACTACAATGAAGTGATACACGCTTGACAAGAGGGAGTAGAAGCTGTGCAGCTACAAATTCCACACTTATTTCCAAACAGGAATACCAGAACAACACAGAAGAAATAGAAATTAAAAGCTTTTAATATGAAGGAAATTTAAAGTAGGAAACATCAATTAAGATCTGGTACTTCAGGCTGCCATCCATGGAAATTTGTAAACTTTGTAAAGACAAATTCAGATACTACTTCCAGGAAAGAGAAATTTTGGGGGACAAGAATTCTCACACTCCTAAAAGTATGAGAAACATATAGCAGCATGATCAATCACTTGATCAGTTTTACCAGTAAAATTTAAGTAAAAGTTATGGATTCTTGAAGTTAGCACAACTGATTGATAAAGTTGAAAATAAAATTGACTAGGTACCCTGTTTTCTGATTCACTAAATCTTAATGGCAAAGTAATGTTCCATATATTAGATAGATAGATAGATAGATAGATAGATAGATAGATAGATAGATAGATGGATGGATTTGAACTTTATAGTATAAAGTAGTATAGGGAAATATTAGTGTTTCTAAATTTAAAGAATACTGAACTGGGTTCAGTAAGTTATGTTTCACCTATTGATTTTCTGAACTCTTAAAAATGTAAGACACAAAAAGATTGGGGGTTAAATAATTATCCATTAGAGGGGCAAAAGAAGCTCCTTCCAATCAGAGGAAGATAACCCAAACTGCAGTTCAAAAAAATCCCTAGCTCTAAACCATGGAGCCACACAAAAGACCCTTTTACTCTGAAGAAGCAATATTCTAAGCAAGGAATTCAGGGTCTCTTTGGACTCTAGACTTTTAATTTTTCTTTGTAAATTTAATAGTGGGAGACAATTCAAATTGATAAAATTGAATACACTATTATTCAGTTGATTAAATATGATATATTAGTCCCCTTTACCAAAAAGGCTTACATTCCCAAAATGAAACCTGGAAGGAAATTTTAAACTTAAAAACTATCATAAGGAGCAGGAATGTATATCAGTGGTACAGCACACTTACAGCATGCAAGAGGAGCTGGGTTTGATCCCCAGGTACCACAAAACAAACAGGCAAACAAAAAAAACTATAGGTAAGTTAACTAAAACACAGAAGTAGCCTCTGTTAAAGGCTTTATACTCATTAAGTATTGAGATGTTGCTGAAAGGAGAAAAGAATAGTTTCTATATTTCAATAAACTTTATAATTAAACTTATCTAATTATTTTTACATGGGGAGGAGTATCCTCAAGATTTAAAAAAAATGTACATTTTGGCTAATGATTAACAATAGTTTTTTTTTTTTTAATAAGGTACTAGCTCTTCAAATCCAATAAAACCAAACTCTACTATTCATTTAGATCTCTTAACTGTTCTTTCTACCTTTGTTGTTAATACTAACATCATACTCCCAGATACTCAGATTAGAAACAAATGCAATTTCACAGAATTCTCTTGTGTCTTATATTCAACTAGATGCTAAGTACTTTATTCTTGAAACAGTTCCTGCCACTCCTTTTTTCACTGCCACTACGCATTCAACTGTTTTTCTGAATATTCTGAAAGCTTCCTTTTTTGTGTAGGCTTTCATTCTTTACTTCCTCTAGTCTATCTTAAAACAATATTTTAAGATCAAGATGACATGACTTTGCCCTAAAACTTAAAATATTGTTCTACAAAACTGAAACCTCCAAACCAAGATTTGGACCAATCCATTTTTCCAATCTTAGTATCTACTAATTTCTTAGTCCATGTTCTATGTCAGTGGTTATCAAACTTTAGTATGCATCAGAATCGGCATCGGAGTCTTGAAGGGTTGTGAAAAATACAGATTACTAGACCCTAGTCCTCACATTTCAGATTAGATACCAGGATGGGAGCAAAAATTGTATATCCACTCTATAAACACAGGATGACACATAGGAAATCAAAATAATGAAAGAAGATGAATAAGTTTTAATATTCTCACAACTCTGTTCTAATTATGGACACCTTTTTCTTCCAATTTCAAATCATATATACTCACTATAGTAAATCACCATACTACTTGAGAAAAAAAAAATCCATCATTGCACTGCCCACATATAACCACATCTTGATATATTGTCCTTTTCAAGCTATGTGTCTTCCAAATAGGTACTTAACCTCTCTGAGTTGCAGCTGTATCATTTGTAAAATGAAGATAAAAATAGTGCTTATAAAGTTGTTGCAAAGAATAAGTGAAAATCTAGGACAGGGATTGACATATTTTTTTCTTAAAGGGCCAGAAAGTAACTTATGGGCCATACATTCTCCATTAAAACTACTCAACTGTATTGTATCATGAAACCAGTCAGAGGAGAATACAGAAATGAATGGGCAAACACCAATAAAGTTTACCTGCAAAATTAGACATTCTGCTTGTGCCACAATGACTTACACCAAAGTTTCACAACATTTTAGTGCATTTGGATTATTTTTGGGTTGTGTTTGTTTGTATGGCAAGTTTTGAAATTCTTAAGAGAATCTGAACGGGATACAGTGATGCACTTCACTTGGCGTGCTACTTGGGAGGCTGAGGCCAGCTGGGTAACATAATGAGACCCTATCTCTTAAAAAAAAAAAAAAAATACCTGGACCTGCTCACAATGAAAATGCAAATGTAACTTTTCACAAACAATTTCACAAGGTTCAAATAATTCCTGAAGTAGGCAAGTGGCTCGCTTGAATTATCATCAAGAAATCCTATTTCTGTTGAAATAGCTCATTGGATTTTTCTTAAAGCACTTTCTCCCTCTAAATTCTAGACATGAGTACAATGGGAATGGACTGGCCTATGGTCAGGCTGTATAATTCCTGTTACAAACAAATGTTTTCACCTTATTTTTAAATTATATTTTTCTAGGTCATTACCTGGTCACTGAAAACATCACTTGTAATGGCTGAACAATATTTTAGTAGTTTATGAGAGCTGAAAAAACATTGAAATATTTTAAAGCTTCTGGTTCTTGTATTTAATTTACTCATTTCATTAGTTATAATTAACAATATGATGAACAGCTTTATGCCCAAATTTATATTTGGCATAAACTCGTTAGCATAATACAAATTTTAGGCTTTACTAATAAATTCTATAATCTGGGATATCTTTGGCAAGAATTTTCAAAGGACGGTAAAAGGACAAATAATACAGTCCAAAAATGTATATCCATTTTATTTTTACTTGGTAAGATTGCTCAAGGTTAAATCTAAATAACATGGAGAGACTGAAACTTTAAATTTAAATTATTTATAAATATTTAAAATATATCCCATACTGTTCTGCCTTAAAAACACAAGTTAATAAAGATAAATAACTTCTACAGGTTTGTAGTCATCATAATTTTTGTATTTTAGGAATAACTGCTACAGTGAGGTGCTGCTTCTAAGTAGAGTCTATTCAAGTGGATTAGAGGGAAAAATAAAAGCATTGAGAATCGCTTCTTATGAGTAGCTTCTGACAGCTTACATTTTTTTCTCTCTCACATTCATGAACATCTTTAGTTTTTGCTGCCTTGGATTTTTTTTTTTTTTAAATCAATGTCCATTCCACTACTTCCACTTAATCAACACTGCTTTAAGATGCTCTAATATATATCAAATACATATACACAGATGCTATAATATACAGCAAGGGCACATTCCCACATATATATGTATACTATAGTAGCTAAATGCACAGGCTGACTCTTAGTCAAGCAATTTAATCTGTTTTAGGTTCCTGATCTGTAAAATGAAAATGGCACTGTCTACTAATAATGCCACTTTTCTTCCTTTTGTCTTTTCTCTTTTCCTATCTCTAAGCTATTTTACCACAAATGGAATCAGAAAATGAGCCTGACCTCTTTCTCAAAGTTAATCAAATGATCAATTACATGTAGCGTATCACCCAATCCTGAGTGAATGAATCATGTTCTCCATGTCTTCACCTGGCAGGTAAATACGGATAAACGATACAAACTAGTGTGAACTACATTCATAATCACCAAATCCATGCATTCCCAACAGATGAACTGTTTCTTCTATGCTAAAGCTCCTATATAAAGCAATTCCTCAACTTGTGCTTTGAATCTTGTTCCTATCCTTCAGGAATTTTATACTATAGAATCTTGTTTCTTTTGTAGATTTACCGCTTCCTTTCAAATAGATCATTTTCAAGAGATTTTAAACAAACCCAGTTCTCTCCAGTTATTTACTTTTAAGTTTCCACTCTCAATCCACAATCCCTCTAGTTACCACCCATATCTTAGCTTCGCCTTTATGGGTTAGCTATACATATTGTATAACTGTATTTCTCTACCTCCCACTCCTCAAACTATTCCAGTATAACCCCTGTACTCTACTCTGTCAAAATAACTCTGCTTGGAGTCACCAAAGACTCCAAGTTAATTCAGTGATTGGATCTCAGCAGCTTTTAATGCCAGTTATCACTCACCCTATCCTAAAAGATTCTCTTGGGCTGGTGAGATGGCTCAGCGGCGTAAGCGCCTGCCTTGCAAGCGCGAGGGCCCGAGTTCGACTCCCGGATCCCACATACGAAAAAGGAGCCGGTGATATCGCTCAGCGGCACGGGTGCCTGTTGGCGCGCAAGGTCCTGAGGTCGACCCCCTGGTACCCACAAAAAAAAAAAAAAAAAAAAAAAAAAGATTCTCTAACAACACACTACCTTTATTTTCTCCTATTTCCTTAATCTTTCTCAGACTTCATTTGAAGATTCATCTTTTCCTACTAGGCCATTTAACTTCAGAGTTCTTCAAGCTTCAGTTTCAGGTCCTCTTCTTTGCCTATTCTGTATTTTCTCTCTGTGAGAGCTCATTCACGTATCTGGCTTCACATATTATCCACACAGGTTCAACAACCAGACCTCCCTTCTAAACTGGGGTTTCCAGGAATCTAGCTATCTTTAGGGGACTGAACACAGGGCCTTGCAAGCCAGGAAAGCACACTACCACTAAGCTATAGCCACAGCCTGTAAAAATCCTATTCTTTACAACATTTATTATAAATATACACAAAAATAGGGACAATACTTATTTGCTAACCACTATATATCCCCACAGCCTTATATAAGTGACAAGCTTCAACTTTCACACAAATGGTTTTCCTATTGCTTAGTCTTCAGTTATTTTCACATTCCCTGGAGAGTTAACAGTACAAAGTATTAATGTACTAGACTTTTTTCCTTTCTTTTTTTTTGTCTTTTTGAGACAGGGTTTCACTATGCAGTTCTGGCTGGCCTTGAACTCATAACGATCCTCCTGCCTCAGCCTCCCGAGTGCTGGGATTACAGGCATGCGCCACCACACCGGGTTGCACCAGACTTTAGAATCTTATGTAATCTTATATAACACATTATACAAATAAACCTCCTTTCATATTTAGGTTGCTACTGGTGTCTTATCATCCCCTGATATCTTTGCTATTAAATACTAATATATATTTTAAATGTCACTTTATTGACTAGATTGTATTGATTTTTTTTTTCAAATGCTTAACCAGAAACATAGTTTACCATACGTTTCTTAAGTTTAAAGTTCTCTTTCTTTGTTGTTTGTTTGTAATAATTACAATTGAGCACATTTTGGCAAGAAAAAAATTCTGGTGCCAACAATAACATTTACAATTGATGCCCCAATTCTTTTTGGCAGATATGTATCATTAAAAAATATAAAAGCAATAAACTTCTCTTAAAATTTTTCTTCTACCTTTCTAACTACAAAAATTAAAATTGGGGACTGAACCCAGGGTTCACGCACGTTAGGCAAGCATTGTACTACTGAGCTACACCCTTAGCCTGATAGTTTTTAAGGAAAGTAATGAGCTTTTTAAGCAAAGTAATGAGTGGTTATTTAGAGAGCAACAGTAGAAATATATCTAATGAAAGACTTTGTATAAATTAATTATTTAAGTTTAGGATTTCCTCAGTCAAACTATAACCATCTTTACTTAGTTCCCCTAATCAATTATGTATCTTTAAAAAATAAAAGTAGTTTGGGGGAAAAGAATTAAAATTTCACCATATTCAAAATACCTTTGCATTTAATTGTAGAAAATAATCTGTGAGGCAGGAGAAAAAAGATTTTTTAGTACTTTTTGAGTATAACAATAGGTTTAATCAAGAAAATCTGAATAAACAGGTATAAAGAAAAATTATAAGTCAACCATACCAGTAAGAAGTCATACATTGCTAGCAATTAAGTATGTCTTTTTTATTTACAAAAGTGAAATCACCTGCGTCCTGTCTTTTCAGTAGTTTTTACTGTATAGCTTGAGTATCCATAACACAAAAATCCAAAATTGAATGCTCCAAAATCTGAAAATTCTTAATGATCCACGTGACACCACAAGTGGAAAATCCCACACCTAACCTCAGGTGGTGGGTCAGAATCAAAATGCAAGGCTGGCATGGTGGTGCATGCCTGTAATCACAGCACTCCACTGGGGAGGCTGAGTCAAAAGGAGCACTCTGAGTTCTAGGCCAGCCTGTGCTATATTGTGAGTCAAGGCCAGCCTGAACTACAAAGCAAGACCCTGCCTCAAAAAAACCAAACCAAGACAAACAAACAAAAATCAAAATGCAACATGCACTAAAAGCACATTTAATAAATAAAATTACCTTCTGCCTATGCATACGAAGTGCATATTAAATATAAATTAATTTCAGGTTTAGACTTGAGTTCAATCCGAAAGAATTTAATTATGTATATGCAAATAATCCAAAATCTGAAAAAAAAAAATTGCAAAATCTAAAACACTTATTTTTGGTCCCAGGCATTAAGAGATAGTCAACTCTATAAACACTTTTCCATATAAATAAATACAACAGTACCTCAGTTCATGAACTCATTCTCTCCACGATTCTGGTCACAAACTGAACTAGAAGAGAACCAAATCAAATTTCCCCAAAGGTCAACACTGACCCTAAACATTGAATTTGATTTGGTTCTCATCCAACTTGTTTGCAACCAGAATCGGAAAGAATCAAGTTCATCAACCAAATACCAATGTGTTCTTTACAAACACGATTGCTTAGGAAAATAGGATTCCATGTAAAGACTCTCTTACAATTTATCATTGAGGTTGTTTTCAGTGATTTACTATTATAATGTCATCATGAATAGTCAGTAGAACTCAACTCTGAAAATCAACCTAAGGAGGGACTGAAAAATAGTTCCCCAAATATAGCAATCATGACTGAAGGTTTTTGTTTTTCCTAGTTGTAAGAAGTTAATATTTTCCCATGAAATTCACCTTTGATAAAGTGAAAATGTCCCCCCAAATGTGCTTAAACTTTTAAAACTTTTTTAAAAATACATTTGTTAAAAGGCTGAAATTTTTAATTTGCAATTTAGAAATAAAAATTTAATTTTGCCGAAGTAAATCAATGCAATGAAATTATTTCTAGTGCTGAATATTCACTACAGAGTGGACTTTTCATCTTCCACATCTAGTACATTTTATAAAGTTAGAAAACTCAGTAAAATTTGAGACTTCTAGTTAGATATGGCAAATTGTACACACATTTACTTCTACTCTCACCAGCAAACCCCACTAAAATAACAGTAAAAATCTTTTGTTTTAAAAGACCTAAACTCACAAGGGCAGAAGGAATGGAGACATGATTATATTTGGGTAGCTAGAAATTATAAATTGATGAGTGGTCACTGACTTAATAGACTTGAGAAACTTGAATCCAAGTCAGCAGTAGTAGGAGTGTAGGAACAAACTGATTTGTGCGTAAAGGACCACAGAACCCCAGAAAATCTCAGGAATTTGAGGCACCTCTAAAAATTGAAATGAAAGCAGTCAAAAACAGATCAGTTTAAAACCTCTCCCGTAGGTCCCTTCTCCTAAGGAAACAATATAAACTAGTACCTAATTCTCTAGAGAGGGTGAAGTATGCGAAAAAGATTCAGAAACCAGGAGAGGGAGATTTGAAGGAAAGGAAGTATGAAGAAAATAGGCTAAAATCAAAGTACATTAATGAATATGCTGAACAGCGAGATGGTAAGACAGTCCCTATCTTCTTGCTCAACTAGACCAACTGATCATATCTACAAATTAAAGGGAAAAATTACCTGTAAACATGGAGGTAAATATCACAAGAACTGAAAGAGTTGCAAGTGATTGCCTCTGGGGAATAAGTATAGAGAAGTGAAGGGATCAAGCACTGCTACTTTTTAGAAGCTGTGTCAAAAAAATCTGGTTGCTCCTATAATTTCTATTTTTGTTTTGTTCCTTATTAACAGAATCATAGGCATGAATTGATCAAGAAAATGCGAAAATTTGAAAAATGATTCCTGACATTCTGTTCAGATGGGAAAGAAGCTGGAAGAAGTCACTGCATAGGATTTAGGGCAGGCCGGTTCTAATTATCCCACAGAGACACCCTGTTCCTGCCACAAGAAAATCAGGTGTGATGGCTGAAACTTCATCAACTACAGGAAATCATGAAACAAACTCTGGATAGAAAGATGAGGATGACAGATAAGAAAGAGCAAAGAGCAAATAACTGTACAATAATGATAAGGACGGGGCCAGTGAGATGGCTCAGTGACGTACGCGCCTGCCTGGCAAGTGCGAGGGCCCGAGTTCGACTCCCGGAAGCCACATACGAAAAAGGGGCCGGTGATATCGCTCAGCGGCACGGGCGCCTGCTAGCGCGCGAGGTCCTGCAGTCGACCCCCGGTACCCACACACACAAAAAAATAATAATAATGATAAGGACATCCCTGCACTGTCCATTCAAACTTTTTACGTGAGAAATAAATGCAGACCTTGTTTAAGCTACTTAAATTAGGTCTCTATTAGCAGCAAAATGCAACTCCTGATGTTTAGGCTGTGTATGACTTCTAAAACTACGCAGATTGATAAAATTAAACTAAAAGATATATCTAATTAATAGCAAAAAATAATAAAAATATACCCTGTGAAACTCTTGATAGGCCTGGAAATATCATGTAAATTCTCCACCAAGACCAAGAGATAAAGACTTTTTTTTTTAAAAATTAAATTTGAATTTCCCTAAAGAGACATTTGTATGTACTTCATAAAAACAATGGGGTAAATCCTTTTTTTCTGTTAAATTTGTCTCTAGCCCTAGTTGCTTAAAAATTATTTAATAAGCATTAAATACTTTTGTTACACAGAGTAATACACATGTAAAGTACTAGAGTCCTAAAGCAAAGGGATAGCAGGGTTTCTCAACCAGGCCCTATTAATATTTTAGACCAGATAATTCATTGTCATTGGTGCTATCTTGTACATTGAAAGATGTTCAGCAGTATTTTTGTCCTCTACCCACTACCAATTATGACAATCAAAAATATTTAGAAATTTCAAAATGTAGCTCACCAAAAAAAAAAATCTCTGAGAACCCTGCCATAGAGAAAATACAGTTGTTTTGCAAATCACTGTGCTTCACCTGGAGCAATAAACAGAATGTTATGAACAGAATTTAAAAATTGTAACATTTTAAACTGTAATCTTTATTGCAGGATACAAACTGTAAACTACCTACAGATTGGATTATCTCTAATGTCCCTCTTAAACCTTCAGGGGATTTCACATGACAGAAATATTAATAGCCTCTGTATTTAATCCTGTCTGTGCTAGGTACAGTACCGAGCACTGTATGTTCGCTCATTTTATACTTATGATATCTTCATGGGATAGCTATTAAACATAGTGTAATAAAAATAACTTTAAAATCTACTTTAATGAACATATCAGTGTTTCCAAAAGCACTTATTCTTGACTACATTCATTGTAACACCAAGATTAAGGACGTACCTCAACTTGTTTAATTTATAATTTATGACCAAAATTTTTTCAATATACCTGATAATAAAATAAATTTAATTTTAATGACTTTCAGGAATTAGGGAAATTTTCATAGCAACTAAAAAGTCAGAGACAGTAATGATTCCTTCCACTATGGCAGAATGAAAGAGTACTTTTTAATTTTTTACCCACCATTTCTTCAGTAATTTCAGGAACTTTTTTTGATTCCTTTGCAACAACTTCCCTAAAAAGAAAATTTACTTTAAAATTATTTAAGGATGTATTTGTAATTTCAATCTGTCTTTCACTGGATATTGAAGGCTGGGTTCAAATTTCATTTTGTAGTCAGACATAATGGTAAACACCTGTAAGCCCAGCACTTTGGGAGGATGAGGCAGGAGGATTTCAAGTTCAAGGTTTGCCTAGGCAACTCAGTAACTGAGGAAGACCCTCTCTCAAAAATAAAAAATTAAAAATTAAAAAAGCACTGGGGATGTAGATCAGTGTGAAGGCCCTGGGTTAAATTCCCCCAGTACAAACAAGAAAAAAATCCTAACTTGTCCACTTAACTAGAACCTAAGAGAAGTAAATTTGTTCAGGCATCAACTTCGGCAATGTAACTTGCTTTGTGAAGGTTAAGATTAATAGGCTCTCAATAAAAGTTACTTTCCCCTACCTTTCATCCTTAAATCAAATAAGGTATTAGTTAAGGGCCAATTCTACTTAAGGGTTATTGAGATTATTGAGAGTCTACTAAAAAGGGCCAAAAGAGTATATAATAGAGACAGTCCAACATCAGACTCTGTCTTCTGATTTACTTTTCATTACAAAAGACACAAGAACCTCTCTTCGAAAGTATTCCTTCCTCTCTCCCTTCACCCACACACCGGTCAAGAATTTTTTTTTATTAGTACATGTTTGCAATTCACAGAGCTTACAATCATCTTGGGGAATGCTTACATGTATATATTACAGCTTTTTTTTTTTTTCTTCCTAATCCCTTTCCCCTCTTCCCCTCTGGTTCCCCTATCACTTTTTACATACTTGTTGATATTATTCGTCTTACCTCATGTTAGGGCATATAATGTTTACAATGATTGGTTATCAGGATTCTGTACATGGCAGATCTTCATCAGGCACCAGATTCTGCCAAGGAGTTTTGATTCATATTTCCCTCTAAAAGGAGGAAGATAAACTGGAGCCTTTCTTCCTGACACCACTACGCTGTGTATATAATTCATATATTTAGTTAACTGTCACCTACCCAAGTGCCTATTATCCATTTTAAGGATTACTCATGATTAAGTCATCTATTAATGAATACAAGTTACTTAATACTACCCTCAGTACATATTAGGAAACCAAATCCTTTAAAAAGAAACAACCTTTGGGAATTACGTTTTATAAGCCACTGTTTCCCTTACTGGCAAATAAAACAGAATTGTTATAGTAGCATTTTATTACTCGGTAGATAAAATCCCACTTAGTACAGGTGACTCTTTTATTCCATCTAAAAGTTTTAAATATAAAACGTAACTTCACAAAGCTCACCTGCAACATGGAACCAAACGGGAACTAAAGAAAGGATCTATTGTTATCTAGAGTATTAGAAAGTAAATAATGAAGTTTACCTTGTGTTTACCTTCATGATAACATGAAAGTATGTCAGTATAACACTCATAATTTAACAATATGCAATATAGGTCCATTCAGTTCTTCCCATTTAGTTTTATTTCCTTGGATATTCAGGAGCTAGTAGAATTTTCAAAAACAGTCAACTTCATTTGTTCTTAAACCTTACTGTCAATTTTTACTATTTTACTGACAATGATTAGACACTTCTTCACAAGCTAAATTTATTTATTTGGTCTTAAAATTGATTTCAAGAAACAAAATAGAAGTAGTTAAAAGTTCTCCAAAACTGTTCTGGCACTCAAGTAAAATTTCAAATTCTTCAGCAACTAAAGGTTATTTGATGAAACAATAAAACTAATGTAGCCAAAACCAGGATGGAAATATACCCATTAATACATTAAAAACGTGAATTGTGTCCAAATTTTCAGAAGTTCAATATTTCCATAGATACAAAGTTACCAATGGCATGGCTTCTAGGTGTAAAAGGTAATAGTTAGAAAGCAAGTGCTTTAAAAACAAGACACTGAACTTCTAAATCAAGTAAATGTAATTATCAAAATAAAAATGCATCTTTAAGAAAGGCACTAGAGAGCAATGTCAAAGAAATTGATGTACCCTTTAATACCAAAATGGTATCAGCCTTTAAATCAACTTATCTATGGCACCAGGGGAAAAAATGAAATCAAAATTTAAACTTAAGCATTAAAATTGTCAACTTCATCCTTTTCCTTTCTTGTTAGCAATTCATATTTGTTACCAGAATGAAACTAATAGCTAACTGATCAAAAACCATTACATATTTACTCATTTAACTACTATCCCTAACTGATGGAAGAGGAATCTGAGGTGCAAGAGGTTAAATAACTCATACAAGGTGAGCAACTAAGAAGTGGTGGAGCCAGGATTTGAACCTGGATTTACAGCATCCAAGACAATAAATTTTAAAGGGAGGAGGATGAAAAAGGAATCGGTAATATTTTTTACAAAGCGGTTCACAAAACAGTGTTGTGAATGAGAAAAAAACATTTAAATTATAAATGATGAGAATACGGATTACAAAACTTTACCCATAAACAGGTTGTTTGGTATGATATTTGATTACAGTCGAAGTCTAGACTGCATCCAATCCTAATGGGAAATAATGTACTGTCACTGTTTGGACCCTGAATTTTACGGGCTAAGCAAAATGCATTGTAATTTAAAGAATGAGAAGGGTGGTGATGGAACCTAAGCAATAGTTTTAAGCAAAAGGACGTTCTCCACAAGCAGTTAATTAAGAAAGAGTGCCTATGTCAAGAAGGAAAGGGATTTAAAAAAAGGAAAGTTGACCATCACACTCACTTAACGCCCCACCCCTAAACGAAAAAGTAACTAAACCACCCTGGGTCAGCGCCAAAGCCAACTAGAGAACTGGCTCAGCGGGATCTAGTGAGGGGATGACAGGAGACCCCAGCAGAGGGGGAGGGGTGACGATGACAGGAGAGGAGGCGGTGGAGAGACGGCATGCCTCCCATCTCCGAAAAGGAGAACACAAGGCGCAAGGGACGCAGACGGAAGGAAGAAAATGTGTTTTACCAGAGGTTCCGAATGATGTGACAAGAAACAGGGTAGGAAACCCAAGAAAGGCGGGACCCCCGGGAAGGAAGGGGTCTGTCTGGGGCAAGGGAGGCATGTCAAAACAGAGCTTTCGGGCTACCTGACCCTCCGCCCCTCCACCGCGACAAACTCACTTTTCAGCAACCCTGTGCCGTCAGGTCAACCCGGTCCTGCTCCCGTCCCCCACCCAAGCGGGATAGGTGCAGGCGGGGGGATGGGGCGCACCCTCACCCTCCGCATTGGGCTGCAGAAGCGAGCCGAGGACACAGCTCAGCTCCGTGGGCCAGAAGGCCAACAGACGCAGAGGCCCAGGACCCGAGTGACAAGTCGGGCGGCCGATGGGCGCCTCACCTGACAGAAGCGCCGGCAGTAATCCCGACTGCTGATCCCGACTCCGTCGCCGCCGCCGCCGCAGCTGCCGCCGCCAGCGCCACCTCTGCTGTCGCCCGAAGCTCCGACCCCTACAGGGCCGGGTGGGGACTCCACAATGGCCACGAGCTCTTCTCCGAGGCGCTCGGCCTCTTGGTCGCTCTCTTCCTCCGCCATGAGGCTCTCGCAGCCCAGCGCGTACCAGCCCCTGCGCCGCCGCCGCCGTAGCTGCCTCGGCTAACCTCCCCCTCCTCTCGTTCCCTCCCCCTTCCCTCCGCCCTGCCGGACGGGAGGGGGTACTCGGCTGGGCCCTACTTCCGGCTCCTCCTACCCACGCCCCCAGTTGGTATTGGGTCTATCCAACTGCCAATCATTTAGATGCCCGCCCTTCCACTGCTATTGGTTCAAATGGCTGTCTGTTTGATAGACTCGCCATCTGCTGGTCAAAACTGCACGGCGGTTCCTGGGGACCGCCTACGGGTTCTGCCATAGGCGGCGAAGGAGGACGGGGCGCGGCGGGGGACACGGCGGCCGCCGCGGCGCTCGGTCGGGCAACGGCGGCGACGGGTCCTCCTTTTTCAACCCCTTCCTCCTCCTTTCCTTCCTCCTCTTTTTCTTTCCGGCCGGGTCTCGTCCACGTCCCCTCCCAGCGGCCACAGTCTTACGGTACCGAGGAGCTCGGGAGGCCGAGGGTGGGCCCGGCCGTTGCTGCGGACTGTGGGCCCCGGGCCTGCGGTCCCGAAGCGGGAGCTGGGGGCGGGGCTGGGGGCCGTGGTCGGCTAGAGGAAGAAGGAAGAGACGGGAAGCCTGACAGTGGCCGCCTCTAGGCGCCCGACGCCTCCTTCCCCGAGACTGCTGCCAACTCCCGGCCCGCAGCCGGCAACTGGGACGCGGCCCAGCCGGCTACCAGAGTCGGCGAGGCGCCGGCTTGCTGGGCTCGGCGCGGAGGGGGGGTTCCGGACGCCCGGGAAGCCCCGCCCCGCCGCGCCCGTCCCGGCTCGAACCTGTGGTCTGGGGGGCGCGAGGAGGCGCTCAGCGGGGTGGACAACCGAGGAGGAGCTCGGGTGGGAAGTGCGGGGGTAAACGCTGGGGTCAGGTTTGGGATGTAGAATTACCTAAGGAGCGATTTTAGACACCTACGTGGTAGCTGTTGAAGTTCTTATTCATCCACTCTTCGTTTGCTTCCCCTCCCCCATCTTCTCTTTCCATTTGTTTTTCATATTTTACAGTGGAGGCATGATTTCCCGGCACCGCGGGGAAAATAGGGTGCAAGCCCAGAAACTGTTTCCCCACCACCACTTGTTGAAAATCTGATTTGAAGGCGGTCGGGGTTTGAACAACGGAAAGTGCGGGGATTTGATGCGTCTCTGGTTTTGCCCTGGAGACCCTTCACTACTGATTATCAAGGAAAAAACTGGAAACTGATCCGGTAAACATTTAAACTTAAAAAGTGATGATGTGTTATTTTTATTTTCGACCTAATACATTAGTACCGTATCTCTTTTGTTTGCTAATTCCTACTCTAACTTCCTTAAAGTATCTTTATCATCTATTGAAAGCACTTTGTTCTTTGGGTATGTCAACTGGCGCATCCTCTGTAGTAACACTGAGACTTTTTGAAAGTTACAAGGCGTTCAAAAGTATTGGCTTTTCACATTAGCAAAAGTGATTGAACCTTTTATACCACAAAGAATTACGTATGTGTTTCGAAGTTTGAAATCCAGATATTTAAAGATAAAAAATGTTTCATGGAGAAAGTAAAATGTAAGCACTACTGAGCACAGATGATTTCATGATTACCATAGAGCTAATAATCATAATGAGGACTGATTTGTTAGAGGAGTATAAAATACTATTACTTAAAGACATGTGTAATGATAATTCACTAAGTGCCAGCCAGGAATATCTGTCCTCTCTGCCATTGCAAACCTATAGATTAACATATCTGACAAAATGAGAGCTGTGCACTTTTTAAAAAAATAGAATTTAAGCCTGTTAAAACCTGGACTTTATCATACTTTCCAGAATTTCTGTGAAATGTTAAGTCCTCTGATTTGGGTCCACAGATGCCCTACATTGACAATTTAAAGTTTTTTTGAGAGAAATTTCATGTTACCCACCTACTGATTCTTTACTATTGATTAGTGCAATGGAATTCTCCCTCGTTTCTGATTATACTTATAAAGCATAATTCTTCACAATACACTTAGGAATCCTTCTTTAAAATATTTGTAAAGAACAAAATTCCTTTTAAGTCCTATCATATTCATTTTAACATCTTAAAATCTTAGTAATTGTAAGAATTTAGTTCAGAGACAGGCCCTAGGAAAACATTAAGGTTTACTAGTCATTTGTCACCAACTAAAGTGTGTTTAGTATCTCAGGTTTTCAGTGAGCATAATGTTAATTGACACTTATTCCATTGATTATAAGTTTGTTATTAGGATAAATTGAGAACTTACTAAGCTGCTTGTAAATTAAATAGATATTTGGACAAGTAGTGAAGATGCTCTGTAATTTATTTGTTTACTTCTTTTTTTTATTTTTTTTTTTTATTTTGTGTGTGTGTGTGTTGCTGGGGATAGTACTCAGGCCCTTCTGTGTGCTCAGCAGTACTTCACCACTGAGTTGTATACCTAGCCCTTCATTTACTTTTTCCATCAACAAGTTTTGATTGATGATCTGGTACATACTGGACACTATATTCTTCATTTTTTTCTAACTTACTAGTTAATAAGTGAAATAGATATTACTAAATGTAATTATTCATCTGTAATGGAAAAAAGAAACCAAGTATTGTAGAAAGAGTTCTTTGTATATCTTGATTATCATAATGGGGAAAACTTAGGTATGCATGCATTAAAAAATAACTTACTTTGAACTATATATCTTGACTTTTAAATTTTAATGTCATTGTTGCTGTTGATCGCATTATGTTCTTTCTGGTTTTTACTTGTCTTTCTCAGAGTAATTTTAGAAATTATATCCATGTTCATAGAATCAATGCCAGATTAGTGGCCCACATGTTAGAACAAACTACATAGTTGAGCTCCTAGAATCAATTTCCGTGGAACTGAAGCTTTTTCACTTGCTTCCCCAAGCTCTTTAAAATGTGAATACATATCTAAATTAGATAAGTTATATAATTAATATTCTTGAGTGTTGAATTTTTTTCTTTTTACTCTTTTATTGATTATAGGAATTAAGAGGTTTCATTGTTGCAGGAGATTCATACATGCACATAACATGCTTTGATCATTTTCACCCCCCAGCACTGCAACCATTTTTAATTTTTGACACAGGGTCATACTAAGTTGCCCAGGCTCGGTTTCACCTTGAGAGCCCTCTGCCTCAGCCCCCCATAGTGTTAGGAAAACAAGCATGCACCACTACATTCAGCAAAGTTAAATTTAATAAATGTAATGAATATACAGTCATCTAATTTAAATTATTTTCTGAAGTCTTTAATCTTAACATATTTGTGCTCTAATTTTTGTTCACTGCTTCAAGAATGAACTGTTGTTTTAATACTTATCTTTGTTTCTCTTGTGTTGGAAGAACCTTACTCAGAGTCAGATGGAACGATTTGTAGTAACAGCACCACCTGCTCGAAACCGTTCTAAGACTGCTTTGTATGTGACTCCCCTGGATCGAGTCACTGAGTTTGGAGGTGAGCTTCATGAAGATGGAGGAAAACTCTTCTGCACGTCTTGCAATGTGGTTCTGAATCACGTTCGCAAGTCTGCTATTAGTGACCACCTCAAGTCAAAGACTCATACCAAGAGGAAGGCAGAATTTGAAGAGCAGAATGTGAGAAAGAAGCAGAGGCCCCTAACTGCATCTCTTCAGTGCAACAGTACTGCGCAAACAGAAAAAGTCAGTGTTATCCAGGACTTTGTGAAAATGTGCCTGGAAGCCAACATCCCCCTCGAGAAGGCTGATCACCCAGCAGTCCGTGCTTTCCTGACTCGCCATGTGAAGAATGGAGGCTCCATACCTAAGTCAGACCAACTGAGGAGAGCTTACCTGCCTGACGGGTATGAGAATGAGAATCAGCTCCTCAGCTCTCAGGATTGTTGACAAGGAGGTCACCACCATTGTGATCAAGATGAATAATGTGGAGTATTAAAGTTACGTGTTGTGTGGTTCATTTTTATATTTATTTTGTTTAAAATCATGTGATGCAAAGCAGTTTTGCATTGTGTATATAGTTGCAGGCAAAAAAATCTTCACTGCAGAACTTGTTAATTTTAGTCACCAGTGGTTTAAGTAAAACTTTAGGTATAGAGTGTACTAGGATACCTAAAACCTGATGGTTATCTTTAAAATTGATGGGTTTTCTCCTGGGATGTTTGTGCATGGAAAAAAAATTCCATGCTTTTTTTAACCCTGTTGCTATGTATGATTATTCCTTGTGAGATTACTTAATTACCTGGATTGAAGACCAGTCTAGAAAATTGAAGCTGCTGCCAGGCAACACCACTCAGAATAACTTAAAGGAATTATTCTGATTAGAGGATCCTCTTCAAAATGGAAGAGGTGGTGAGAAACTGTTATTACATCTTGAGATCCCTAGCAGAAATGACTGTTTATTTCAAAGTATGTTTTATTTGTATTTGAAATAGTTGCCTAACCTATCCTTCAGTTCTTCACTGTCTTTTCTCTTCTTTTTTAAAGTCTTTCTGTTCTATTTAGTAGCAGCTTCAAGTGACCAAAAGACTAAAATCTTTCTTTTAATTTTAGTGCCAAAATCCACAGGGAATTTTGTGGTGACAAGTTTTGAGTTTCTTACTATGTATACAGAGTTTTGAAACATTGCTTTCATTTTAAGCATATTCTTGAATATGCAGTTTTTTAAATATCTTTGTGTCACTTCCAGACTGAGTAGTTAAGCAGACATTTTGTGGTTGAGTTTCCTCTTTTTATAGAGAATTAGTTTTTGGCTGACAGATCAAATAATAAGGAAATCTCTTTCTATACATTAATTTTTCCATAAGATTTTATAAGAGTTCAGATAAATAGAAGCTACTTTTTTTTCACTTTTATCTGCTTTGTTTCTGGCAAGACTTATAGTGGAGATCTGGCAGTATGCTGCATAGTTGTTTGGCTGAGAAAATAATCAGTTTTGTTAAAGGTCAACCATGTTCAGAAAATTATCTCTATCTGAACCTCAGTGTCCCGTAAGGTTATCAAAGTAGTTTAGTCCAGTTAGGTCCTCTCCATAAGAAACCTAGGTTATATATAAGAAATTTAACAGCTAAAAACTTGGATAAGATCTTTAATTAAAAAAATGTTAAATTATTTGAAAACATTCAAGTAAAAAGTTATATTTCTGTTACAGAGAGTGATAAGTGATACCCTATGTGACTTAGAGTTATCTTTAAGGTCATTTTAACACAAATCTTTATTTAAAAACCAAAGTAAGAAAAATAATGTAATTCATACAACTTTCCTTAAGTGTCTTACAGACTTAACTTCCTAATTCAAGTCAGAGTGACCACCTGGTTTTAGATTTTCTTACCATTTAAAAGCCTGCTACCAAAAGTAAAGTTAGTTGTCAAAATTTGAACTCCCGGTTTTTTTAATGTTCAGTTATGTTATAGTAGCACAATAAATGCCCAGAGTAGTACTGTCATTGGTAAAGCACATACATGAGGAGACCAGGAAAACAACCAAAATGTGTTTTGTTTTTCTCTAAGAAAGAATTTGCAGGCAACCATGTTTAAATTTAATTACCTAAGATGATAGAAGATGCAAGAAGCTAGGAAAATAATTGGGTTTTATAGCACTATTTTCAGAATACAAAAATAAGGTTAGATATACAATCTAGTTTTTTGAAATTCGTGATTCCGACTGCTCCCTACTGTTTGGGTAGTAATGTGCACCACCAGTAAATGTGATGACGGCTTTTAGTGGACCAGTAAAGAAAAATACTCACGTTTGTGTTTCTGGTGGTTACTAATGATTCGATGCTCAGTTCGGTCATGTATGTATTTAGATGTGTTTTTCCAGGCTCCTACTTATTTCCCCGTTTACTTTATCTAGGGTTATAGTCCATTCTGTTAGGATTCTATCATGTCCTTAGGATAGTTTTCCATCCTGTTGGGTTAATACTATTTCTTTACTTATTATGAAACATTGGTTTCCTGAAACTGGTTAACTTTGTCTCATAAATAAGACAATGATTGTTTTAGCTTGCTCAAACTGGCATAAATCCCTGAAACCATGATTGGCATATGTTAGATAACAAATGGGAATATCTAGGAGGCATGTACTGCTTTGGTGGTAGAGTGGATGCGTGTATAGAAGCTTTCAGTCTTAAATATATAGTGTTAGTGTGATGCTATATTATTGAAAAGATAGCAACTTTTTTTCTATTTTATAAGTTGTATGCATAAACAAGTTTTGTAATGTTTCATTTATAAACCGCTTTCAACACATGCTTACCTGTTCGTAGTGTTTCTCAAAGTATGATAGTATGTCTTCCAAAATTTCACTATATGCTTACACTTAATAGTTCCTAAGCTCGTTGAAATGTTGAATTTCCTGTTGGTTTCTTTTTGATTATATCGGTGCATATAGCAAGCCTGAAGGATGTTGTAATCATTTTTTACAGGGTGAAATTTTAGATTTTGAGTGAGAACCTGTATAGTTTTTTTGTCCATTATCAGGTTATGGGTTTTTTTTTTTTGTTTTTTTTTAAACAAATGCTACTTTCAGTTAATGTATTTGGCCCTACCGAATTTTCAGGGACCAGAAAACTTTAAAGTTCTGCATTTTACTATTGTAGCCAATTAAGTGTTAGCTTGTAATTGTTCTGAAGTATTAATTCCTTAAACACTACTGTAAGTATAGTTGGCAAGATCTCCAAGCTGAAAGCTCCATGTCGCCTAAAAGAATTTGTGAATGTTAATAGAAACACATATAAGCAAATTAAGGTGGCCCAAAACAAAAGCCACAATTTGTCATTTGATGCTTAGTCTTTGTAAGAGCTCTTCATGTTTGACTTTTCCCAACTGAAGACATCACATTTTCATTCATTTACCTGGAAGATTAGTTCTATAATTTTATTGAAAATATTTGCATAAAATAATTGCTTTAGCTTCTGGTCAGCACTGATTAAAATGTGAATAGTGAAGTGTCTATCATAAATCTTGGTTTATCTCACCCCACACTATCATAGATTTCTGAGGTAAATACAGTTGTTACCTAGTTGTATTCTACTTGTATCCAGAATACTGTATTAATTAAAAATTTACTATGTTAATTTTTGTATTCCTGTGTTTATTTTTTTGCTCATGCATGTACCATTAGTATAAATATGTTACTTATAAGGTTTTTATCTCTGACTTGTAGAAATAAATTTCAAAAAGTTGTTTCAGAAGTTTTTGAAAGCACATTTTATTTTGTTTGCTAATGACAAATATATTTTATAATTTCAAAAAATCAGCAGAATTTTACTAATTGACTTAATTTTCTACCAGTTATAGCTCCCTTTTGTAGTATATCCTTATGCCTAAAGTAAAAGCATATATTCTGTCAAACCAGATTTACATCATAGCTACAGATGCCACTGTTTCCCCAAAATAATATAGGTAATATTAAGCTTAATCTGTGCTTCTAGTTGGAGACATTTTACTTCTCCACTTGTAGAAAGACATTATGACAGAAAAGGGCTTCATTTGTGTTTCAAGTTTTACTTGGTTTTTGAAAAATCTGTATTCTCCCTTGGCTATTTGGAACCAAAAAATGTATAGAAGTAAAAAATTGCTCTTTAATAATTTACATAATTTGGGGGGCAAATAGCCTGTCAGTACACACTTCTATTTGGTAAAAAAGTAATAAATGTATTATTTTTCCTGGAATCAGAAAAGTAGAAAGGACTTTAAATCAGTCAATATTACTACTACCAGTTTAATATTACCAAACATGGGGGATGTCTTTACTTTTCCTAAAGAATATCTCATCACAATCTTTATTAAATGTAAATCAATGGACTGTATGTCTCTGGGTCTCTTAAAAATAAAAGTTTTATTTTCCTATGTGTAAGTTGACTTGTATTATGTACTTGCATATGTCATGCAAGGATGCAAAGATCAGACTAGCTAACCTGGCACTGTGAGCTAAGAAGCTAAAACTAGAAAGAAAAGGTGATGTGTGATATATGTGATGTGTGGCGTGATTTGCATTTCATTACTCCTCCAGTATGTTATTTGTTTTGAATGCATGCTATTTTGAGTGAATGTTTCTTGGCGGACTCATTTAAATTTTGAAATTAGAATAAAAGCTCATGTCCTCAAGTTCTTGGTTAAATAGGCAATCAACTAGTATTTGTTAAGTCCCGTCCATGCGTAGCACTACTGTAGCCACTGGGGACACATCAGAGAAAGTTCCCTGCCCTCAGCATACACTCTAGTCATGACTCCATAATAACAAAAACCTTTGAGGTGGTGTATATCTTTGTGTATTCTAGACAACTCCCATAAGCATTCCTCATGAGAAAATTTATGAGCTGTATGAGTCAGCTTTCCAATTGCTGAACCAAAATGTCTGATACTTGCAACTTAAAGAAGGAGAGGTTTATTTGGCTCATGGTTTCAAGAAGTTTCAGACTATGATAGGCTGAATCCAAGGCAGAAATGATGCTGTGAAGGCGTGGTGGAGCAAAGCTGCTCACTTCATGGCAGCCAGAGAGCAGAGCACGGGAAGAATTCCAGCAAGAGATAGACTTTCCAAATTCACCTTGCAGTGACCCACCTCCTCCAACAGCTCCACCTCTTAGCAGCACATATAATTTTGAACATCAGTGGGTTAATCCACTGCTGAGAATATTACTCCTATGACCCAATCACCTCTTCAACTGTGTCAGTCCAGTCAGATTGACAGTTAAGATTAATGGGCACATCAGCCAATAGTTACCTCTAGATTCCCAGAGTTTATGTATTAAGAGCAATAAAGGGTTAAAATTTGCCAATTTTTAAAAGAAGTATATCTTCTGAAAATGGGTAGTTAAATCCCCCAAAATGCCAACTTTATGTAATCCACAAAAATGTCAACATCTATTAAGCAATTGGATTTGCCAATTTAAATGCTTGTAAGAACCTGCCACACACACTCTAATGACTTGCCCATCGTAAGCCAAAATATAAGCGAATATTCAATATCAAGATAGTCACTGGTGTACCCAATCACACATTAGCTAAAGATTTATCACCTGTCCAAACTGGATGAGAAACGAATCAAATTTCCCTATAAGGTCAACATTGAACCTAACCATTGAATTTAATTTGGTTCTTGGTCAATTCAGTTTGGACCAAAATTGTGGAAAGAATTAAGTTCGTGAATCAAGATAGATATCTCAGATGATAGATGCTCCAAACTTTTCTGTTTAACCATGGAAGAAATAATGTGTATTGGAAGCCTTTGTTTTTATATCCCTTTTTCATCGAATTTTTTCTTTGTACCATGCTCATACAGTACCTATTAATTAATAATAATAGATAACGTATTCTTTTTAGTCTACCAAATACTTTTATGAATATAACTTACAAAAATAAAATGTCCAATTTTAATGACATGTATTATCTTTTAATATAATAGTAAACACTTGAAATATTCTAAATGTCCAGCAATTGGGCCATAGTTAAAAAATATGACACATCTGTATTATGAGCTATGCAAAATGTCTAAAAGAATAGACCAGAAGATTCATATACAGTAATTGCTAAGTTAAAAATTACAGTATATTTTCTCACTTAAGAAATAGAACAGGACGGGAAAAATGGTGGCGTGGTGAGTTACAACAACTCAACCTCTCCAACTCGGTATCCAGACTCTGGAAAACAACTTGAAAAATATAAAAACAAAACAAGCAAAAACCACAACAACTTGGAGAAGAAACAAGGAGAGAATTTGTTCCCTGTTAGCCATGAGGGATCTGACAAAAAAAAAAAAAAAAAAAAAAAAAGAAATCGTATAGGAGAATCAGAACATATCATGGAGAAAGGAAGGGACCCTCTGCACTTGCTCTGTAGACCATGCGGATGCAAGCGGCCTTCTCTGGCTGGTGCAACAAAGTGAAAGGAAAGACTCTCCTCGTGGAGAAACACTGCAGCGGAACGGAATGGACCAGCAGCAGCTGTGATCTGCAAGGAGAGCACAGGTCTGCTCTCAATGTGTCCTCCTACAGGCAACAGCTGGTGAGTGACCCCAATACAAGCGCCCACCATTCCCAGGGAGAGAGTGCTTGCTGGGATGCCATTCTGGGGAAGTGTTGAACCCAGGACCCAGAGCAGCCATTTGGCTCCACTCCAGGGCTCCTAAAATAACTGAGTGAAGGACGGCCACAGTAGACAGTGTTCAGAAAGCAGGCTGGAAAGAGACACCCTGTAGGGCGGGGCCTGAAGAACACAGACCCTGCTCCTGTGGCCAGAGGCCAGGCTCAGCCAGAGTTGCACGGGATCTGACAGGCGTGGCATTCGCAAATGAGTCCTACTGTCTGCTGAGGCCTTCGTCCAGCGCAGATCTGTGGTCTGACTGCCTCCTTTACCTATGAGTGTGAGTAGGGACACATTTTGACTTGGACTCTGCCTCAAAATCGTAGATTCTGGAGGAAAGCCACACATTCAAAATAAGAGAGAGAATTTCTATTTTTTTTTAATTTTGCTTTTTTCTCTTTTCTCTCCTTTTTGCTTTTATGAATGTGTGTGTGTGTGTGTGTGTGTGTGTGTGTGTGTGTGTGTGTGTGTGTTCCTCTCTTCCTCTTTCCTTTTTCTTCTTCACTAGTTTACAGAGGGTAGGGGAATTCTCTCTTGTCCTTTTTCCTCGCTTCTTTTTATTTCTTGCCTATTTTTTTTCTGGGTTCTTTATTTTGTTGTTTATTTGTTCTTTTTTTTTTTTCTTTTCTTTCCTTTTCTCCCATTTAATTTGCCTCTTTAACTTTTTCGCTTATATTTTTATTCATCATACAATTTCTTCTCTTCTCCATGTTGCATCATCTATTTCTCATCAGGTTTTTCTGTTACCTCTACCTAATTATGAAAACATCCCTCTACCCCTATTAGGACACGTTGCCCTTCTTCTTTCACCTCCTTCTCATATCCTCTAGTTTTTTTTGTTTGTTTGTTTGTTTTGTTTTGTTTTGTTTTCCTTTATGTGCGTACTGGGAACCAAACTCAGGACCTCATGCTTGCCAGGCAGGCGCTTATGCCGCTGAGTTATATCACCGGCCCTCATATCTTATAGTTTAAGGTCTCAAATTTTTTTTCTTACAGTCCCCTGTCCCCAACCCCTTATATCTTTAATAGTATAGCCATAACATTTTATTGGTCTTTTTATAGTTCACTCTATAAAATTATAGTTGAATGCTTTTCTACCATTAGAGAAGATATAGTTGTCACATTTATTGCATATTAGCTGTGGGTCAATATCTGGTTTGTCTTGATGTTTTCGCTGTAATTGTGGATTTCTTCTCTAGATACATAGTTGGTTCTCATGATGTGTTAATACCCAACTTGCCTTGAATGATAGTACTGTAGCTGATTTGCTTGAGTATTATATGGTGCAGACAGGCTTTCCTTTGTTTGTGGCTATATGGGATTCTACAAGCCTCACTTATCTGTATATTTCTTTCTTTCCCTATATTTGGGAAATTTTCTGCCACTATATCTTTGAGCAAGTTCTTTATGCCATTTGTCATGTCTTCTGATTTTTCAGTTATTCCTATTACTTTTATTTATTTTTTGTTTGTTTGTTTTTTAATGTGGGTACTGGGAGTCAACCTCAGGACCTCTCACTTGCCAGCAAGCGCTTGTGCTGCTGGGTGATATCACTGGCCCTTTTTTTCCTTTATGTGGGTACCGGGAGTCGAACTCAGGACCTTGCGTTTGCCGGGCAGCCACTTATGCCACTGAGCTATCTCACCGGCCCCCCCCTATTACTTTTAGATTAGTCTTCTAAGAGTAATTAAAAGCTGCTGGGCCCATTTTTCAATCCAGGGAGTATTGAGGGGGAAAATAGCATAAGCCACACCCAAATTAACCAAAGTGATAATAGAGGAAGATAGAAAACAGATCAAAATTGTACTTGGGGATGTCAGAAAATATAACTGGATAGATAATGGAAGTAGTAACCAAAGTGATACAGGAGCTTTCAGAAGACACTAGTAAAAAGCTTGATGAGCTAAACAAAATGATACAAAATATGAATGATCAGTTCAGCAAAGAATTAGAGTCCAGGAAAAGATTTCAATAAGAGATCAAAGAAATTAAAAATTACTTGGAATATATGGGCACAAGTGATCAATGTGAGGACAGAATTTCAGAACTAGAAGATAATGATGCCTTCAAAGACCAACTACTCCATTGTATTAAAAAAAATCTTCTTTATCCACTCATCAGTTGATGGGCATTTGGGCTGTTTCCAAGATTTAGCTATTACAAACTATGTTGCTATAAACATGGATGTGTGTACATTGCTGTGGCATGATGCTTTTAATTCTTTCAGGAAGATAGCAAGAAGAGGAATAGCTGGGTTGAGTGGAACCTCTAGTTTTAGTTTTTTTGAGGAATTTCTGCACTAATTTCCACAGTGGTTGCACCAGTCTACACTCCCACCAATAGGAGAAGGGTTCCTTTTTCCCCACAGCCCTGCCAGCATTTATTATTGGTTGATTTCTTGACAATAGCCATCTTTCTGGAGTGAGATGGAATCTCAGCATTGTTTTAATTTTCATCTCTCAAATAACCGGTGATGTTGAACATTTTTTCATACATTTATTTGCCTTTTCTACTTCTTTGAGAGATATCTATTCAATGGAGTACTACTCTGCCATAAAGAAGGATAAGCTTAAGACATTTCTAGGTAAATGGATGCACCTTGAGAGCATACTCTTAAGTGAAATGAGTTGGACACACATGTTCAAATACCACATTATTTCTCTGGTGTGAGAAACCAAAAGTGTAAATAAGGACTAAAACATATAATAGATATTGGGAAATGGGAAGGAAATGTTCAAATGGGAAGTGGCACAAGGGAAGGGGGAGAAGGAAAAGAAAGAAGGGATAAAAAAAGAGACTACAAGGAAAAAAGTAGAAATAACGCTTTTGCAAGTAAGGACAGGAAGAGGGGTTAAAGAGAGGGGAGGGGAAAGGGTAAAAAAAAGAAGAAGCAAGATATATCATGTACAGGTACAAATTCCCTATGATGAATGTTATCATTATGTATATCTAAAATGTACCAATAAAATAAAAAACACAAAAAAGACCAATTACTCAAATACACCTTTAAGGCAACAAGAGAACATGAAAAATGAATCCAACAGATGTTAGATTAAGAAAACTAATCTAAAACTAATAGGAATAACTGGAAAATCAGAAGACATGACCAATGCCATGAAGAACTTGTTCACATAATGACAGAAAATTCCCCAAATATAGGTAAAGAAATAAACATATAGATAATTGAAGCATATGGCACTGCAAATAACCACAAGCAAAAGAGAATCTCTTCACACCATGTAATACTCAAAGTACCAGAAGCCCATGACAGGGACAAAATATTAAAAGCTGTTAGAGAAAAGCAATGAATCATGTATTAAGTTAAACCTATTAGAACTACAGCAGATTTCTCAACACAAACCTTACTGGCCAGGAGGGCTTGGAGTGAAGTGTTTCAAGCCCTGAAAGATAACATCTTCCAATCCCAATTTATGTACTCTGCAAAACTTTTCTTCAAAATTGATGGAGAAATAAGGTATTTCTATGACAAGGAACATCTCAAGAAATTCATGACCACCAAATCAGCATTATAAAAAATTCTTAAGGCTATCCCAGAGAGACAAGGAAGCCAACAATGTCAATAAGTCAAAAAGAATGAATATCACCAGCAGGATGAACAAATACATATAATAGATATTTATAGAGTGTTCCACCCCAAAACAACAGAGTACACATTCCTCTCAGTAGCACATAGGACTTTCTCCAAAATAGACCATATAATAGCCAATAAAGCATGCTTAAGTGAATGCAAAAGATCTGAAATTATGTCATGCATATTATCAGATGATAGTGGAGTGAAACTAGAAATCAATGGCAAAAGACACCACAGAAATTCTGCAAGCACACGTAAATTAAAAAATACTCTCTCGAATAATCAATAGGTCTCAGAAGAATTTAAGAAATTAGACAATTCCTAGAAGCAAATGACAATGCCAATACACATGACGTGCCAGAACCTATAGGACTTAGTGAAAGCACCCTGAAGAGGAAAGTTTATAGCTGTGAATGCCCACATCAGAAAAACAGAATGAGCTCAAAAAATTAACCTTTGAGATCATAGAAAAATAAGAACAACCCAAATTCAAACTAGCAGGAGGAAGGAAATTATAAACATTGGAGTAGGAATAAGTTAAATTGACACTAAAACAACAACACAAAGCATCAAATGAATCAAAAAGCTAGTTCTTCAAAAGATTAAACAAAATAGACAAACCCTTAGCCAATCTTACCCCCTCCACAGAAGGAAAGAAAAAACCCAAATCCATACAATTAGAAATAAAAAGGTGGAATCACAACTGATTCTGCTGAAATCCAGACCATAGGTAACTACTTTGAGAACCTGTACTCCAATGAAATGGAAAGGTCAGAAAAAATGGATAGATTCCTACATACTAGGAACTACCAAAGCTGAACCAAGAAGATATAACAATCATAAATAATCCAATATCAGTCAATAAACTGGAAGAGGTGATTAAAAAACCTACCAAGAAAATCTCAGGTCCTGACAGATTCACTGCCAAATTCTACAAGAACTTTTGAGGAGATCTAATGCCAATGCTTTTCAAACTCTTTAATGAGATTGAAAAGGAAGCAATCCTCCTATAGTCATTCCTGGAAGCAACCATTTACCCTGCTTCCAAAACCAGAAAAGGACCCCACCAAAAAAGAGAACTACTGGTCAATCTTCTGAATGAACATAGCTGCAAAAATCCTCAATCAGATATTGGCAAAAAGAATGCAATAAATCATCAAAGAGATCATAAACCATGACCAAGTAGGCTTTATCCCAGGGATCCAGGGATGGCTCACCACATGCAAATCAATAAATATAATATACCACACAAATAGAAACAAGGACAAAAATCATATGATCATCTGAATAGATACAGAAAAAACATTTGACAAAATTCAACACCCACTCATGATTTTTAAAAAACCCTGAAGAAAATAGGTATAAAAAGGCTTTATCTCAATCTGATAAAAGCCTTCTATGACAAATCAACAGTCAACATCATATTAAGTGGAGAAAAGCTGAACGATTTCCCTCTAAAATCAGGACTAAGACAAGGATGTTTGCTATCACCACTCATGTTCCGTACAGTTCTTGAAACATTAGCCAAAGCGTCAGCAAGAGAAAGCAATAAAAGAGATATTTATAAGAAAGGAAGAAGTTAAATTATCATTATTTGCAGATGACATGACTCTCTACATAGAAGACCCCCAAAACACAGCAAAAAGACTCCTAAAATTAGTAACAAAATTCAGTAGCATAGCAGGGTACAACTCAACACTCAAAACTCAATAGCATTCCTATATACTAATAGTAAACTTACTGAGAGAGAAACATTACCTTTTATGATAGCATCAAGTAAAATGAAATACTTAGAAATCAACCTAACCAAGAAAGGCCTCTACAGTGAAAATCACAGTATTCTGTAAAAGGAGAGAGAAGAAGATACCAAAAATTGGAAGGGTATCCTGTGTCCCTGGATAAGCAGAACCAATATAGTCAAAATAGCTATACTTTCTAAATTGTCCTACAGATTTAATGCAATCCAAATCAAAATACCAAAAGCATTTGTCACAAAACTAGAGAAAACAATCCTAAAATTCATATAGGACCAAAGGAGACCTAGAATAACAGAAGCAATTCTGGGCAAAAAGGGAAAGGGAAAAAACATCACAATTTCAGATTACAGGTTATAATACAAAGCTACAGATATTTAAAAAAAAAACCATGATATTTGCAAAAATAATCAGTGGAATCAATGGAATAGGATAAAGGATGCAGAAACAACTCCAGGCACACTCAGCTACCTTGTGTTTGACAAAAGGGCAAAATCCTTTCACTACAGGAAAGAGAACCTCTTTAACAAATGATTCTGGGAAAACTGGATATCCACATGCCGAAGACTGAATCAAAACCCAACTCTCACCAGGTACTAAACTAAAATCAAAATGGATCAAAGATCTAAATATTAAAACAGATACACTTAGTCTGCAGGAAGACAACATAGGTAAAACTCTTGACTGGTGTGGGCAAAGACTTTCTGAACAGAACCCTCATTGCCCAAGAAATAACAAGAATCAACAAATGGGATCACACCAAATTAAAAAAAAAAAAAAAAAACCTTCTGCACAGCGAAGGAAACCACCAACAGAGTGACAAGACAATCCACAGAAAGGGAAAAAATTTTTCCACCCACTCATCAGAGGACTAATATCTAGATATATAAGAACTAAAAAAAAAAAAAAATAGACTCCCCAAATTTAAAGACCCAATCAAAATATGGGCATCTGAAGTGAATAGACTTTTCAGATGAAGTGCAAACAGCCAATAAATATATGAAAAAATGTTCAACATTGTTAGCCATTCGAGAAATCCAAGTTAAAACAACACTGAGAATCCATTTCGCTTCAGATAGAATGACTGTATTCAAGAAGTTAAATAATCACAAATGCTGTCAAGGCTGTGGGGAAAAGGAGCCCTTTCCGTTGTTGATGGGAGTATGAACTGGCACAACCACTGTGGAAATCAGTACGGAGATTCCTCGAGAAACTAAAACTAGAAATTCCATTTGACCCAGCTATTCCACTACTAGGTATCTTCCCCAAAGAGTTAAAGACATCATATTACAGTGATACATGTATACCCATGTTTATAGCAGCGCAGTTCATAACAGCTGAATCTTGGAAACAGCCTCAAGGTCTAGCAGCTGATGAGTGGATAAAGAATATATGGTATTTATACACAATGGAGTACAACTCTACCATAAAGAAGAATAAACTTGAGTCATTTGTAGGAAAATTGATGCACCTTAAGAAAATAATGTTAAGTGAAGTAAATCAGATACACACTCTTAAATATTGCAACAGTTTCCTTGTATGAGAACCCCAATACATAAATAAAGTGCAAAATAAAGAATAGATTATAGGAAATAGCTAGATGGATCTTTGGCATATAGGAAAGGAACAGGAAGACAGAGAAAGGTAAGAGGGAGGGTAGGAGAGGAGATTAATAATACAAAAAAGAGAGGGGGGTTTTGCAGTGCTGTGTACATGTACCAAGTCCTATGAAGAATGCGATCATTATGTATTACAAACATATAATATATATTATATATATATATATATATATATAATATATATATATGAAGAGAATGTGTCCATGAGATGTAAGGAGGTGAGAAGGATGGGTGGGGGTTAAAGAAAGGAATTGAGAAATGTCATGTACATGTACCAACTCCCTATGATGAATGTAGTCATAATGTACTATAAACATATAACAATAATAATAAGAAAGAAATCATAAATTTAGTCATGAAGAAATACCCCCAAAATAAAATAATACTATATAAGCGCAATATAGTTCTATGAAATGGGCAGGCACAGAACAAATGTTGGCATAACTGACATGTATGACATTGAATGTGTCAGAGGGGAGAATATTTATCTGCTTTGTACTGTATGGTCAACTTGTTCACAACAAGCGTATGTTATCTTAGCCACACACATAAAATACGAAGTAACTTTTATTGAAACCAGTTCACATAATAGTTATTTCCAATTTATAAAAAATAGCAATATTACGTAATATTAAAATGTTAAAGCATTTTAAATATGTAATTTTTATTAGTGAATTTTTTTTTTCTTTGTGTGGGTACCGGGAACCGAACGCAGGACCTTGCTCTTGCCAGGCAGGCACTTATGCCGCTGAGCTATATCACCGGCTTTTTTTTGTCTTTTTGAGACAGGGTTTCGCTATGCAGTTCAGGGTGGCCTTGAACTCACTTTGTAGCTCAGTCTGGCCTCGAACTCGCAGTGATCTTCCTGCCTCAGTCTCCCAAGTGCTTGGATTACAGGCATGGGCCACCACATCCAGCCTTCATTAGTAAATTTTAATTGCTGAACATATCAATACTAGTATTTTTATACTTTTACTCTATAAGAAACCCATAGTTTCCAGTTGCTTATACTAGTTATATATATATATATATATATATATATATATATATATATATATATATATATATGTATTACTCCACTGTGCTTCAATAATGACTCTAACGAACAAATGTAATCACTGCTAAAACCCTGTAGCATGTTTCAAAATCAATTTAGTTAGTGGAAACCTTCAAAATATTTCCAGTTAATGGAAATAAGATGAATAGTATGCATCATCAGGTAAATCTTTATACCTTGTAATAATCTGTATACACCACTTCAGTTCCCTCTTTCAGAGAGCCAGTATCAGATTGGAATTAGAACTCCATGTTTGGTAACCATTTTTCATCTAACTCTATTCCTTTCCATGCAGGTTTAGTCCAATGTGGTGGTGCATGCCTGTAATCCTAGCTACTTGGGAGGCTGGGGTAGGAGATCTGCAAGTTCCAGGATAGTCTGGGAGATTTAGCAAGACTGTTTCAAAATAAAATAAAAAGGCTGGGGATGTAGCTCAGTACTCCTTGAGTTCAATCCCCAGCATCACCCTTCCCCCCAATCTTTTCCATTATCATAGTACATATTCCCTTCCCATTGAAGTTTTATATACTTAAAATTAATAGATAGTGTTTCAAATTTTATGACTACCCAATTGTTTACCACTAAACCAAATACTGTAGTGTGATTCATTCACAATTTTTCATATTTTTTTAATTGTGATACTAGGGATTGAACACAGGGCCTTTGCACTGAGCTACATCCCAACACTTCTTAATTTTTTTGTATTTTTTTATTTTGAGACACGATCTTGCTAAGTCACTAAATTGTCCAGGCTGGGCTGGAACTTTTGATTCTTCTGCTTCAATTTCCCATAGTTCTGTTATTACAGCTGTGCATCACCATGCCTGGCTAATCTTTTAAAAGTTAATTTTACCAGTTTTATTTTCTTTGTGTTTCATTAATTTCAAGTGATACGGTAAATTCCTTTGAATAAGCCTTCCAAATATTTACATATGTCAAATAAACTATCAATTACACTTATTTTCCTGAGATCTTCCTTCCCTGTCTGCTTTTTTTTTTTTTTTTTTTTTTTCCTGTGGGTACTGGGGGTCGAACTCAGGTCCTCGCGCGCCAGCAGGCACCCATGCCACTGAGCGATATCACCGGCCCTTTTTTCAGATGCGGGCACCAGTAGTCAAACTCAGGACCTTGCGCTTGCCAGGTAGGCGCTTATGCCGCTGAACTATCTCACCGACCCTGTCTTTTCTCTGGCTTAAATCTGAACTTGTTTTCCTCCAGGTTCAATACAGTAGTTATACTGATATAATGCTTTGTTTTGTTGGTTTTCTGACTAAACCCTTCCTTTCCCGTGTCCCATATCCCATGCTTTGCTTAATCTATTGCTTGGCTCAAATAATCCCTCAAAAACTTCCTAAGAAAGGTGCATAGAAAGTATATTTCTAGATATCTTGCATGACTTAAACACAGCTTCATTATTCCCTCACAATTAATTGAAAGTTTGACTAAGTAATTTGAAAATAAATTTCTTTAGTGAGTTTGAAGGCATTGCACTATAAATATAAATAATAGTACTGGTTGAGTCTTTTAGTATCTCCTGTTATATTAAGAAATCCTTCTTAATATTTGATGTGGTTTTATATAATTTTTACATTACATTTACAATATAAATATTTACTGCCACAAAATTAATAAAGAGACATCCCAAGATGAACACTGTATGAACACAAAGAAAAATAAATTCTGATTATAGAAGAAAGGGAAGAGTTATTTCCAGAAAAAAAAATGGAATATATATATTATTTTATATTGTATTCATACTGTTGCACTGATAATCTCCTCTCCCTATTAATTTTATCCTACTTTTAATTTCTAAGACATCTTTATCTTTTGGAATGTTTACTTTTAACAGCATCCCATTTTAGATTTATGATTGAAATATTTTACTTTATCTCTCTGAGACTATTATAAATTTTAAATTCTTTCTTCTGCACCTGCGTTGTCTCTCTTTCTTCCAGGCCCATCATTTATGATTGCTTGTTTCAGTCTGTCTCCTTCCTATTGTATGCATTAAGCATTTACTGATCCTTGAATGCTCGTTCTTATTTAAGAACTATGTAGCTGAATGGAATTCCTGTGTGCATAGGAGAGACTTGGCAACAGAAAAGCACAATCTTTCAAAAATGTCAAAAATTCCCAGGCGTGGTGGCAAATGCCTGTAATCCCAGCACTCAGGAGGCTGAGGCAGGGGGATTGCTACGAGCCTGAGACCAGCCTGGGCTACATAGTGAGTTCAAGGCCAGCCTTCACTACATAACAAGACCCTCTCTCAAAAAAAAGAAAAAGTCAAAAATAATTTTTTGAATATATTGTATGAGTTTCTTAAGTCTTGAAGGGAGAGTGTTGACAAGAATGTGTATAATATGCCTCGTTACTGATATACTGAGAGCAGGATGAGTAGGGACCTATCGAATTGTGTGCCCTCAAATTCATATGTTGAAATCCTGACCTCTAGTACCTCAGAATATTTGGAAATAGTGTTGTAGCTGATGTAAGAAGGTCATACTCCAGTAGTATGGGTTCCTAATTAAGTATGACTGGTGAATAAAAAGGGGAGAGTTGGACGCAGACACCAGCACACAAGGAAACCCCCATGTGAATATGAAAGCAATGTCTGGAATGATGTATATTCATAAATTAGTAAAACTACATAAAAATTCCAAAACTAAGAATTTTCAAATGATCTTTCACTGAATTCCTTTGTAATGTTATCTATTTATGTGTGAATTGTTCTGTTGCATATTTGTGTATGTGTATAAACTATTCATATTAATGGGTCACTCAGTGCTATCTTAAGTTTCTATCTCCATGTTTTGATGTTGTCTTTGTGTCTTTCTAAGAATTTGTCAGTTTCACATAAATTTTCTAGTATGTCGGCATAACATGCTCAGCACATTCCCTTATAATCTTGCTAATTTTTATAGGGTCCACGTAATGTCCCTATTTTATTTTATTTTATTTTATTTTATTTTATTTTATTTTATTGACTTAGTAAATTGCATCTCCTCTGTTGCTCTTGGTAGGTCTTGCAGAAACTTTTCAATTTTATTGATGTTTATAAAGAATCAATAGGGGCCGGTGAGATGGCTCAGCAGCTTAAGCGCCTGCCCGGCAAGCGCGAGGGCCCGAGTTCAACTCCCGGAACCCACATACGAAAAAGGGGCCGGTGATATCGCTCAGTGGCACGGGCGCCTGCTGGCGCTCGAGGTCCTGAGGTCGACCCCCCCGGTACCCACAAAACAAAAAAGAATCAACATTTTACTTCTTTGATAGCCTTTATTATTTATGTTTTCTATTATTATTTATTTTTAATTAACAAAATTGTATGTATTTATGGTATCAGAAGAAAAGTAGAGAGAGTCAATTTTTTAAAAAATGAGAAGCATGAATACCATTTGGACTGAGTCATAAGAGTCATGGAAGACAGAAAATTCAATAGTTTCTATGACTTGGTATTCTGGATTTGGTTAACTTGGCATTTTTAAATAGTTCCTCCCTTTAAGTTTTTTAATAAAATTTCTTATGAAAAAATAGTAACACAAAATATATATTGTTGTCCACACAACTGAAGAGGATTAGCAATCCCTAAATGTTAGTTCTGACCTGCCTCTAACTTATTCACATGATTTGAGTAATTTTATATAAACTCTGAATTGTAGTTGTTACTTCTATGAAATGGCAAATTTGTTCCATATGATCCCACAAATACTTTTTGGCTGAATTATGAGAAAAGATTCAGGTGCACGATGAGGTATTGGTAATGATAGTACACATAACAGGCTCTTGGAGGAACAGAGAGCAGAAGTATTTAAAAAATTGGATGCCAAGAAAGAAAGAGGGGGACAACTGTATGCATTATGAAATTACTGGTTGGGTTATTAATTCATACTGGTATATAAACAACTTGATCATAAATGTAAAGATATTTTAGTAGTAACAAAGTATGCAGTGCAGTAGTCAATAAAGTAAAGCAGAATGTAATATGGCTATGAGTAACAGTCCTAAAATAGAGAAATGAAAAGTATTTTTTTAGGTTTGAAAAAAATTATTGAGGGATATCATCTTCAAGCAAAAACTGCCAACAGTTTTTGTGGTATATTAAAAAAGATCTAAAATTTATTGACATTCCTCCCATCCAATGGTGAAGATCTGTGTTCCCACACTTTAAATCATAGTGAGCTTTGTGACTGCAGCTGACACTTCCTGTTCTTTGAAAAACTTTCTGGTCCCCTAAGTTGTAGTGCATGAAATTTGACTACCTCACAACTGCCATCCTGGAAAGATCACATGCTGGTGCCCTAGTCAACAGTTCCAGCTGGAGTCGGCTTTCTACATTTTTCTCATGAAGTTACCTGACATGTGAGTAGAAGATCTTGGACAAAGTCCAAACCACACCACCCACCAGTTACAAACAGACTCAGTCAATCCCATGTGAAGCCAACGAGTCTCCGGGCCCAGACCTGCTTGCTTTCCTTACCCACCAAACTGCGAGGTTATATATAATGAAACTGTTTGACACTACTAAATCTGGGAGCGGTTTGTTATGCCACAATAGGTAACTAGAACAAGATGATGAAAGATTCTTAGAAGTAGGTCCCTTTCCTACAGAAATTTTACTTAATTTGTGGCATCCTGCAGAGACAGTTTAGGAAATCAGACCTTCTAATCTTCAGTCTTTCCTTCATGACTTTTTGAATGCCATATCTGCAGAAATAATGCCAATCTGTTGCACTTCTTTTTGCTCCTTCTCTCTCCTACTTTTGGGTGGTTGAATGCCCAACCCAAGGATTAGAATTCCCTTAGATCTGTTAAATGAGAACCTAAACCCCATTAGCTAAGATCCAATAAGCGCTTATTCTAAACAGACAATCTCATCTCAAATGTTCTTGTTTCCATGATTGATACCATCTTGGGATTGGGAGAAATTCTATATCTATTTTTTATCAGCTGAATTTAGATAGAAGAGGTAAGATTTATGAAATAGAATTAATTTTTACCACTTAACACTGACCCATTTCACCTCAGGTCTGTAACTCAAACTCCAAGCCCTGAAATTTGCCATCATTTTTAAAAATAAAATGAGGATACTCTCTATCTTGTTAAAAGGGAGGTAACAAGGGTATACATACAAAGTATGTGCCATAAAATAACTTGGTGATAAATAAGGCTTCGTGTGTGTGTGTGTGTGTGTGTGTGTGTGTAAAGAATGTGAGCTTCAGAATAAATTTCTCTTAAGTTCAAGTCCCAATCTGTTTCTTTTTCAGTTTATATCAATAATTACTGAGTGCCTGTTAGATTTTATCTCTAAATACTGGAGATACAAAGATGTGTAAGTCACAGCTTCTGGCCTTGAGGAGCTCATAGATACAGGAGAAATTTAGACATTAAATCACATGCTCCAAAACCATATAGCTTCTGACCTGACACATAGTAGGGGCACATTTATATATCATGGAAGTTAAAAGAATATAACACAAAATCCAGGAAAGAAATTAAAGTATAGAATGATGGATGTGAAATTCAGCAGGAGGATTTCCCCATAACCGTAGAGTGGACAGGAGACAAATCCTGTTATGAATTTAAGAACAACAACAACAAAAATATATATAAATATATGTATTTAATTAAATCCCAAGCATCATAATGCTAAGCAAAATAAGTCAGACACAGAAAGTTAAGTATCACATGGTTTCTTTTATACAAGAAACTTAAAATACACACACAAAAAATGACCAAAATAAAGGAGAAATGGTAAGAAACAAGGGGTCAGACTTTTGAAGATAGGGAAGGGACTTGGGGAAGAAGGGGGAGAGGGCAGAAATAAGGTAGGAGGGGCTAAAGGGACTGCAAATGATCAAGATAAGGTATATACAAGTACCAATTTCCCAAAATGAACACCACCATTCTGTACTGCAAATATGCACCGGAAACAAGACACCTTGCAACAAAAACTCAAGTGAATTAAACATGCAACATTAGCATAAGCTTTTGATAAGTATGTTATAAAAGACTTATTTACAAAGCTACCTCTTTGTTGAAGAGGTTTAGAAGAGGGGTAAAATTGAGCAATTGGTGCCAGCAGTGCAGTAGGTGTTTCCAAAATGGACCATGCTACTGTGAGAAACTGAAAACGAAACTAATCAGAGCAACAGCTCAGGAGCCCCGCTAAGGGACGCATACACTGGTGTACTTACATCTGATGTGTGAGAACTCCGGAAGTCACCAAGTCTCCACCCTCAAGAACATACAACACCTCCTGATGTATATTTGGCCAGAGGCTTATTACAGGAAAGATGAGGACCTTTACAAAATAAATAAATTCGTTAATTAAAATGTAGAAAACAAAACTTCTCAGGCCCTTGCTTAAAACTTCATAGAATATTATTAGTCCCATCTCAGTCCCATTGTCTTCCAGGCCCTACCTCCTGCCTCCTGAACTTTCCAGAGCAAGCTACTTTTCCAGAGGAAAGAGTTCAACGAAGCGTTTTTAGATGAAAGTAGTATGCTATCATCATGTATGCTGGCGTTTCCTTCATGCAAAAGTATAAACTGAATACTGTGTATAATCCTAGTACATGAAATCATGTAAATTATATTTCTAACACAAGTGGTTCCTTCAGAACATGATTTTCACGAACTTTTAAGATCATATACAACCTTAATGACTTGTTATCTTCAAGCCAAGATTTCTTTGGGACCCATTAATTTTACCTAAAGGAAAATTTTATTCTGTGCTTCAAAACTGATCACTAAACTTAAATATGTCTATTTTCATACAAAGGTGAGTTTGGTTAGCAGATGCTGATCTGATTCCCTGGACTTATTACTAGTGTTCAAAACAATGGAAAAAGTATGAATAATTATTTGATTATTATGCACTTTGAATGTCCCAAACAGAGGTAAGTGGTATCTTTTTAGAAGATCTTTATAGTTATTGGAGCATATGTAAATTAATATTTAGATACTGACTTCAAAACGTCTTAAGGTACCTCTACTTAAAGAACATTAGGATATTTTAAAATAAAAAATATATAAAGCTAGGATCTAGGATCATACAATGTGTTTTTTAAAGGTTATTTGAATATTTAGTTGCATATGCTTTTTCATGATTTCCATCTTTCCTATTTAGATATGGAATTCAAAAAATATTTTATAATGATACAATTAATTGAAACCATTTAGGGAATGTTTTGTTCTGCCAAGGATCTATTTTTAAGTTGCTATTTTGCTATTTACTAGAAAAATATTTCTTATTGAATGATGTAAGTAAATGTAGATAATCTAGAAATACTTACTTAGAAGGTTGATACATAAGAAGAAAAATGTTTTGATTACATATATCTAAGCACAAGATTTTAAAAAATTTTCTACTTATGAATTCTATTATTGACCTTTTAACACTTTATATTTATTCATTACTTTAACTTGCTTGTAATGATAATGTTCTATGAAGTTTTAAGCAAGGCAAATACTTGAATTCTTTAGGAATTGAGAATATTATGGCCAAATTTTCTCACAGAGAAAAACATAATAAAGCCCAAGGCACCTTTAGCTGAACGTTTCTTGGGTATGGCCTTATGTGGGGCAGACTGGGATCTCCAGGCAGCTCTTGCCCATGGAAATCTCTCTTAACCAGCAAGAGATAAGAGTTAGGTAAATAAACAGCTTTCCTGTCCCTTGAATGGAACAACTCTGAGGTATATTCTGTGTCTCCCAGAAGGCTCAAGTGAGAGTCAATCCTGTTCTTCCAAGTAATAACTTTCCCATTAACATGTCCTGAATTTGTTTTCTCCCTTTCCCTGTCTCACTTCTGCATTTCCCTAAGGATGCTTTTTGATGTCACCATCAAATTAAAATACTTACACTCACACCCTTAGTTCAGAGTCTGATGCTAGGAAAAGCCAGCCTAACAAAGAATGGATAAGCTTCCTTCAAAGATCAGTATGTTAGTCCTTTCTTAAATCCCACTAATCTTTCCATCATCCTCCAACTACGTTGACATTATTATTAGTTTATGTCAGAATCTTTATCAATTATTGTATTCATTTTCTTTATTGCTTTTTCCATGTTTTTGATAGTGATTAAATAAGTATTTTAAAAAGTAAATATTATTAATTGTTTTATTCTTTTATTCATGGATTATTTCTCCCCAAAGCGTTAACAATAATGGCTGGGACTGGGAATGTAGCTCATTGGTAAAGTATTTGCTTAGCAAATACAGGGTCTGAATTCAATCCCCAGCACTGTAATATTAATAATAGTGATGATAATAATAATAATATACAACTATATGTGATTAAGCCTCTGAAACCTCATGTACTTGAGAACATCTTCATTTTACCTTCATATATAGCTCTTCCACCCCTTTAAAGCATTTCTCTGTTTTTCCTTTACCCCTGCTCCATTGTAGATTGTCTTGTTGCATGTTATGGCTTGTATCTAGATGTCTTCCCAACACCTCTTGCACTTCTGGGTGGGGGTGTATCTAGGCTGTGTGATAACTGGATTAGTCCATTAATTATATTAGTGTAGTTCTGGGTTTGGCTGGATGGATTTACTCAGGACAGAAGCTCACCTTGGGTGTGAGTGACACCAACCAATGGGCTTGTAGCCTGGGTAGAATAAAAGCGAAAGTGTGGCTTCCTGCTGCCTGCTTTCTACCTGCTCTGCCCTGGATTGTTTCTCCTCTGCCATGCCATTCTGCCATGCCTTGGAGTCAGCCAACTATGGACTGAAACACCTACGAACTCTGAATTAAAATAAACCTTTCCTCCTTTAACTTGTGGGTGTCGGGTATTTTGTCCCAGCAATGAGAAAGTAACTAAAACAATGCATATCTCTGGAATCTTTTTTTTTTTTTTTCCTGGTACTGGGAATTAAACTCAGGACCTTCTACTTGCCAGGCAGGCACTTGTTCTGGAATCTTTTAGAGTAAATTTTTCCTGTGCATACTTTATTTTCACAATAGCTGCAAGATCAAATTGTCCATATGACTTACTGTTAAGATAATACATATTCTATTTGGCACTCAAAAATTTTACTATTAAGGGGAAATAGTGGCAAGGCCACAATATTGACTAGGGCCAGTATAATTTGAATGGTAAATGTGACCTCCATGGAGATAGGTGTGTCAGTTAGATATTGTCTTATATCTTAGTTACTCTCCTTGTTGTTGAGACAAAAATACCTGACACCCAAAGTTAAAAGAGGAAAGGTTTATTTGTCTCAAAGTTTGTAGAGGCTTCAGTCCATAGTCAGTTGGCTGTAAGGCAGGGTGGCATGGCAGGGGGGAATCACACAGGAGAAACAGCCAATGGCATTGCAGGGCAGACAGAAGGCATCAAGCAGCAAAGCACCAGCCTGCCTTTCCTTTGTATCCCATCCAGACTACAAGCCTTTTGGGTGGTGCTATCCATACACAAGGTGGGGCTTCTGGCTTCAGTAAATCTATTCAGCCACACCCAGAACTATACTAATTCCAATCAGTGAAGTAATTTAGTATCACACAACCTTAATCCCAGTATCACACATCCTAGATCCAGCAAGCTCCTAAAAGCCCTACCCATGAGTGCATGAGGCCTTGAGAGGACATCTAAATACAAGCCATAACATCTTAGTCTCTTTCTTTATTGTTGGGACAAAATATTCAACACCTACAATTTAAGGAAGAAGAGGTTTGTTTTGGCTCCCAGTTTGTAGAGTTTTCAGCCCATAGTTGGCTGGCTCCGAGGCAGCACAGGATGGTAGAGGGGCATGGCAGAGGAGAAACAGCTCATGGCACAGTGTCAGGAAGTATAAAGAGATGGATTAAGGGAGGAGGGAGGGAAATACAGTAATACCTTGGTTCATGAACCCTTCTGTTCACAAACAATTTGGAGTGCAAAAAAGAGATTTCCACAACATTTTGCTTCCATTCGTAAACTCAGTGTTGGGTGACAAAAAGGACCATGGTCATCTTCCCCACACAAACACTAATACAGCCACCTTCCCCAAAATGGTAAAATAAATTAAGTTCGTAAACTGAGGCACCATTGTATATTCTTCTAGGCTGTGCCCCCAGTGACCCGCCTCCTCTGACCAGGCTTCATCTCTCAGCATCACATCACATAGTTATAAACTCATCAGTGTACTAATCCATTAAGTGTATCATGTACCCATGATCCAATCACCTCTCCACACCCCCACTATGAGCTCATGAATCTTTGGGGGCACATCTGGATATAAACCGAAATAGGTCTCTCCTCAAGAGAGAAGTTGACACCGGCCTGTAGTGAGCTGACAGCCTCCAACTCTCTCCATTTTATCACTGAGAAACTAAGTGAAACATGGGTACTAGATGACTAAGCACAGGAAGAGTACCAGAGCATGGCAATTTACTCTCAAATTTGAAACTCCTCTATGAGCAGTCTTTGCCCTAGAATTCTCCTTTGTGCTTGCTGACTGAGATTTTCTCAGAGCCGCACCATAATCTATGACTCCCCCATCTTTCTTTTCTCCCCCCTTCTCAGGTGTCAAGGTGTGCATTGTGGACTGTGGGCTCTCTCTGCCTAGCCTTACTCTCTCTGCTCCTCATCTTGCACCTCCACTCTCTCTTGCAGTTCAAGCTTCATTGCGGTGTGTGCTTCTGGACAGACCACAAGTGACAAAAACAAATAAGTGCATGTTGCATTATTTATTGAAGTAGGGATCCCATCCCATTGCATTTGATATTTTCCCGCTCATGATGCTGTAGGAGGTGCAGTACTGTAATCCAGCATCCTATGCGTTTCCTATTTTCTGCTTCACCAGAGCTTGGAGTGAAATGAGTTTTGGGCTCCCAAAAATAGTTTTTTTTTATAGATTCCTTTTGCTATAGCTTTCATTGGCTTGACATGGCATATTTTATATATGTAAATACTTGCCATATCTTTTTAACCCATTCACAGTTTACCAAACAGAACAATTTTGCCACAGTAGATCACAACTAGATTATAGGTTTGGCAGTACTGATTGCATTGTTCCTGTTTACTTCCTTAACTTTAAGAAATCTGTGAGTGGTTTCTGACTCGTTGAGAACTAACATTTTCCACCTTCAATGGGTTATGCTTTAACACTAAAACTCAAGATTTCAAACACTAACAGAATATGCTTATAGATTATAAGAGCACATTCATAAAGAAAACTGAAGAATGTATACCTAAAACAAAAATAAGAATTTTTAAAAATCTGATGTATTTTGGAAATGCTCTTTACCAATACCATTTTAATGTTTATTTTACTTTGTTTTTAATCATATAATAACTATGCATGCTTCTGAAGTATAATGTGATGTTTTCATATAAGTATATATTATAAGAAAATTCAGTCAAGCTGATTAACATATCTACGACTTTATGAATTTATTTCCTTGTGATGAATATGTTACAAATCTGTTCTTTTAGTAATTTTGAAATATGCACACTATTGTTCTTAGTTGTGGTACCAAGCAGAATACATCATTAAAATTTATTTCTCCAGTCTAATTGAAACTTTGTTCCTTTGGTCAACATATTCTCTATCCTCCTGTTTCCCTCTTTTGCCTCTCCCAGCCTCTTGTAACCATTTTTTCTACTCTCAGCTTCTATGAGTTCGGTTACTTTATTTATTTATTTTATTTTAACTTAATTTTATTGATACACTTTTGATATGCATAATGATTACATTCATCACGGGGAATTTGTATCTGTACATGATCTATCTGGATTCTCCTTTTTCCCCCCATCCCCCTCCCCTCCCTTCAACCCTTCTTTCCCTTCCCACTTACAAAAGTTTTGTTTCCATTTTTTCCCTTCTATTCTCTTTTTTTCCTTTTCCCTTCCCTGCCTTCCCCCTTCCCTCTCCCTTGTTCCCCTTCCCATTTGGACTTCCTTCTGGGCTCTCTTAAATTCTATATATAAATGAAACATAGTGTTCATCTTTCTGTGGCTGGCTTATTTTGCTTATAATGTCCTCCTATTCCACCAAATATGTTTTTTATATTAAAACATACTAATTCAGTTAAATGTAAAGAACCTCCCTAGCTACACTTTTAATTTTAGCTCTAGTAATTTGAATTTGATAAAACATGAAAAATTTTTTGTCTACTCCCCATCCCAATCCATTCAAATCACTGGAATTTATTGTGAATAGTTCTTATTTCTTTAGTCTGAAGACTTTCTCTAATTACAGGTGCTCAGTCTGTCAACATAAAAATTGGAGACATTTTATGAAAAATATGTGGTTTGTAGTGGTGTGATTATGTTTATTTACATATCAGTTTTCATCGTGTTAATATGCATACTGACTTTTTCACTTTGTGGTAAGCATTGAATGTTTGGCACCATTGTTCTTATGCAAAATAGACTACTGTGGGGATACTTTATTGAACTCACTGGTTATTATTTGAGTCCCCAAAAAACCACAGAGCTACTTGGTGTCACATAACAGCTGTATTGCAACAGACTTACTCAAAGCCAAACTTGCACTGCATTTTTACTGCAGTATTCCAAAGTTTTCTTAAGACTTTTCCTGGAAAGAAACATATTCTGTATTATCCTAGCTTCCTGTTGTGTGTGCGTGTGGGGGGGGGCGGGGGGGAGGATCGGAATCTCCTAGCTATACCAAATGTTATCTGGTAGCACTTTCTAAAAGTGGCTCGCCAATCAAATGTTACCGTGTTCTGTGTTGCTTGCCTCTTCTTCTGGAGTTGGATTCCAAGTACTTCTTGTCTCACACAAAGAATTAAATGGAATGTGCAGAAAGCAGTGTCAAAGTTTATTTTAAAAAGTAAAGGTAAAGAGCAAGGGACAAGTTGGCTCTGCAGAGTGAGTTTGGGGAAAGTAAAAGAGGAAAAGCAAGATAAAAGAATGCTCTGGAGAAAGCAGGGCGGGCTATTGTGAGGAAGTACCTTGAGTGCAATGTCTAATATCTTTGATTTTAATTTATAATTTAACCCTCCATAATACTTAGAAATTAAAGAATACATAGTTGACAATAAATTATGTTGAAAGTTGAAAATAGGAGAAAAATGAATATATTTCAAACAATTGAAAAATTATGACTAGCTTTTACTATGACTAAATCTCTTGAGACCCTGTAAACTATTTCCCCTTAAAACTGCAGTCTAAATTTTACTGCTGCTTCACTGTTCCTCTTGCACCGCCTCCTTTTCCTTTACCACTTCCTCTTCCACCTCCTTCAGAAACATACCAACATTAGTCTCACTTTCAAACAGTGAACACAAGCGTTAATGAACGAAATGATCCTTTTTATGTGGAAATTATTAATATGTTGGATGAGCCGAGATCTCCTAATCTTTCCAAAATGATCATTTGTAGGCTACAGGGATTTTTTTGAACTTGGTGAGCTTACTCAAACTATGAAATCTCTTATTTTAGTGAGTTTGGCTAGATATCTGCCTTCTGTTTTTATCCACATTAGATCACTTACTCCTTCCCCAAAGGGTAAAAATACAAAGGTTATATCACCACATAGGAGCATTAGGGGGAAATGATAGCAAGGATGTTGGTATATGACCTTAGTCTTTTTAGGCTCGTTATTAAAACACTGAGAGGTGTTCTAGTGTTAATAGGCCTTTAAATAATGATTTTTATGGAAATGTTAGTAGCTGAGGTTTCAATATTTGGTAGTTCTTATAATATTGTTTCAATACAACAACCTAATGAAATAAAATCATTTCTCATTTATTTCTAATTCCATTCATCTTTCTACAACCATTTATTAACCTTTTACAATATTTATTCCAGAGCTTTGCTAAGCAATAAATAAATGAGGGGTTGGGGTGGAGGGTATGATATGGCTTTTGCTCCTAAGGAGTTAAGTGTTATAGAGAAGATCAAAATGAGAACGAGAACCACAGATAAAACAGTAGTTGTGTTAAAGGTAAACACAGGATATAGAAAAAACAAGTTCAATATCTGGAGGAAACTTAAAGAGATTTTATGAAAGAAGTACTGCTTCAATTGAGTTTAAAATAAAGAAAAATGGTCAGGAAACTTGACCCATTAATTTAACTAGAAAATTAAGTATAAGAGTTTGGGTCACAGTATGAGATGAATTTGGAGAGGAGAGCAAGGGCCGGCCTTCTATATCTGGCTGAGCAGCACGGAGTCCTCACGGGCAGTGGGGAGTCACTGAAGGATATAAATAAGAGAAAACCTGAACTTGCTATGAGTTTTAAAAGTGGCTTCAGCAAGTTTTATGGAGGATAGATTTCATTTGGATGAAACTGAATATAGAGAGAGCAGGTGAGAGATGATGAGATCTTAAACTTGGAGATAGTAATAAAAAATGGAGAGCAGGAGATTGATGAAAGACCTAGGAATGTCAACACTAACTCATTGTGTGTCTCAAGGGAAAGGAACTTTGAGATAGCATCTCAGCTTTCTGGCTTAGTTGTGTGTTTTTCTAGTATATTGGAGATACTGAAAGAGATAAGGAAATTTGGAAGAGATGAATGGGGCAATAAATGACAGTAATGAGTTCAGATTTTTTATGTTGAGTGTGAAATGTGCAGGGGCTATTGAGTGAGAGCTCATTGAGCAGATAACAGGACTGCTGTGAATTGTTATTGAGGCCATGCACCCTCCTAGGGTGACGTTTCCATTAACTGCACTGTGAGTGTTGTATTTGTGCAGAGCGCAATTTGTATCCTGTGTGTGATAACTGTATTATTTGTCTATAACTGAAAAAAGAGGTGTGGACTCAGAAAGAAGATTTCGTTTATCTTTTTAACAACTTTTTGAGTGCTTATGATATGCCATGTACTTTTCTAGGCACCAATAATACAATGATGAGCAAAGCAAAGTCCTTACTCTCACTGGACTTATGTTCTAACAGAGAAAACAGTGAGCAAAGGAATATATGATTTAATGTCAGACAGCGAAAGGAACAATCACTAATAAATCATGTAGTCAGAGAGGAGCTATTCCAAATGACTTAAAAACAGAAGATTCCTGAAGAAGTGGTTGAGTCTAGATTTGGGCAGGAATAGTATAAGCCAAACTTAGGCTGCCTTCTTATCCTAGAAAGCAAGTAAGGAAGAAAGAAAAAGAAAGAAAGAAAGAAAGAAAGAAAGAAAGAAAGAAAGAAAGAAAGAAAGAAAAAGAAAGATAAAGGAGGTATTTTATCACAGAATGCATTGTTGCCTGTTAAAAACACTCAGAAGTCAGTTTTAAGAATCTTCTTTTCTCCGGGAGTATAGCTCAGCAGCACAGCGCCTGCCTGCGAAGCATGGAGGTCATGAGTTTGATTCTCGATCCCGAAAAAATAAATAAATAAAAAATCTATTTTTCATCCCAGACACACATAAGAGTCATAACTACTATCATGGGGACAAAATGGTTTATTGTAATAATTTTTAATTACATGCACGTGACAAACCTGGGAAGAAGCCAAATAGCCACATCACTAATGTCCTCAGCTTGAGCTTAGAGTGGCTTGAGAAGTAAGAATTTACAAAGAATTCGAGATGCTATCAATCTACCTAAAATGAGCAAAGTAAGAGCTCGTAGAGAAGTCTGTGAAACCACTGAATATTTGTTTCACTTTCAAATTCCAGATATTAAATAAATCTCATATAGAAAGTGATTCTGAGAAGTGCAGTTTACAGTCTTAGAGTTTGTGACATAAGAACCCACTTTCCTAATATGTACAACTTGAATATCAATTAAGGATAATAACTGCAATTGACTACGATGCATTATGTAATTAAATTTGAGTGTTAACAATAATCGTGAAGTAGATTGATTGCAAAAATAGTCTTAATAAACCCGGTGTGGTGTTGCATTCCTGTAATCCCAGCACTCTGGGAGGATGAAGCAGGAGGACCACAGCTTGAGCCCAGCCTGAGTAATTTAGTTGCTTAGCAAGACCTTATGTCAGAATAAACAGCAAAAAGGCCTGGGAGTCTAGTTCAGTGGGAGGCCCCAGGTTTAAACCCCAGTACTGAAGAAAACCTGCCCACCGATTCCCTGCGCTGTATTGGTGTTCCTCACAATGTGACTGTAGCCCCTCCTGACAAGAGGTGGATATTTTTCCCCTCATATATCTGGTGGGGCTTGTAACTTGCTTTCACCAACAGAATGCTGCAGAAAGCACAACACATCAGTTCTGATTATGGCAGCTTTTCAATGAGTCTGGATACCAGGTAACATTAATCCTTCAATATGCCTTTCTTTCTCCAAGTTGCTTGCAAAGTTAATAAAGGTCACATAGGATTTATAGATGAATTTGGGGAGAATTAACATCTTGACTATATCAAGTCTTCCAACTTGCCAGTTTGGTAAAATTCTTCATTTATTTCCATCTTGTTTACTTTCTCTCAAGAACTTCTTGAAGTTACTTATCTACCATATCTTTTATAAGATTATGCTATTTCATTTTTATGCTATTTTTAGTGCCATATTTAAAGATTTTATCCCTCCCTACACTTTCTTTCTTTTTTTGTACTTGGGATTGAACAAAAAGTCTTTTCAGTGAGCTATATTCCACAACTTTTACATTTTTAAAAAAATTTTGAGGCAAGGTTTTACTAAGTCACTAAGTTGCCCAGGCTGGGGTCTAACATGTGATCCTCTTGCTTCTACCTCCTCGACTTCTGGGATTGCAGGTGTGTGCCATCATGCCTCAGTCTTAAATTTCAGTTTCTAATTCTTCATTGCCAATGCATAGAAATGAAAGTCAATTTTTGTAAATTGTTCTTCTGTGCTGTAATCTTGCTAAATAATTGTTTCATATGTCTTTTGCAGATTTCATTAGATTTCTACATACATTATCTACTCAACTGCCAATAAAGAGAATTTTTTTTCTAAGCTGTGTGTATTTTATTATTTATTTTTCTTACCTGTTCACACCAGTCAGAACTTTTAGTACAGTGTTAAATAGAAGTGATGAGAATTGAAATTTTGGTTTTGATTTATTGTTCTTGATACTAGGGGAAGAGCAGTCAATCTTTTATCATTACATATGGTGTTAGATATAGATTTTTCATGATTTTTTTTTATTTGTCCAGGGATTTCTTTTCTTTTTCTATATTGACTTAATTTTTTTAATGGAAAAAAACCTGGAGTGGGTGTTGGATTTTGGTAAATGCTTTTCCTATATCTACTTAAATGAATATACAATTTAAAATTTATTCATAAGGTATATTACTTTGATTGATTTATATTTACATTTATATTTATTTAGTTATTTAGTTTTGTGGCACTGGAGATTGAACCCAGAGCCTTCACACTGAACTAAATGCCCAGCCCTTTTTTCTATTTTGAGACAGGGTTTCACTAAGTCATGTAGTTAAGTTGCCAAGGTTGGACTCAAACTTGTCATTTTCCTGGCTCAACCTCCTCAGTACCTGGGGTTACAATGTGCCACTACACCCAGCATATTTTAAATCTTGAATGTGCTACTGGCCTTGTATTTCCAGGGTAAACTATACTTTTAAAATATTGTATTGTCCTTATATATTGTTAGGTTCTATTTGTTAAAATTTTGTTTAGAATTTTTAATCTATATTAATTATGGATATTTGTCTGTAGCTTTTTTTTTCTTTTGCAATGTTTTTGTCTGTGTTTTTATCGTAATGAACTAGCATCATAGAAAAAGTTGGGATGCATTCCTTGTCCTGTAAGGCCTGAAATTCCATGTGCTATCTTGACAGCTTTGAACCTCACAGAGTACCAATGCATGGCAGTGAATTTCCCTGCTGTTACCAGATATGCCACTCTTTCAGTGGGAAAGGTTCTCTGCCCAGCTAGTTCCTTACTAGCTAGATCAGCTCACTCCACATTGCCCCCAACCTAACACGTTTCATCTCTTTGCCAGGCAAAATATTGAAACAAAGCAGTAATATCTTCCCATGGAAACCACAAGTCATTCTATCCTGTTTTCACTACAAATCCTGCCTCAAGTATTCCCTGCTGTTCACTCTTCCTAAATGTAATCTCTGTGTGGCCCTGTGTAGCATATGGGTCGTAGTCTGTTGGCCATGAATATATGCCCCTAATAAATTGCTCCTAATCTCATCTTTGCAGTGTTGGGTATTATAAATTCACCATATTACATGATGTAGGGTGAGGAATCCCTCCTTCACCAACAGGGCAAATAGGGAATGATCAGAACATTCCTATAATTCAATTTCTATAAGAGTGTGTGTATGAGTTGTGTGAATTCTTTTTGCTTTTTGATTTCATCTAAGTTGTGAATTCATAGGCTTATTATTGTTCTTATTTCCTCATTTTCCTTTAATAACTGTAGATTCTATTGGGAAGTTTTATTTCTCATTGTGTCTTTCTTTTTTTTCTTGAATGGTTTGGCTATCAGTTTATGAGGTTTATTAATCTTCCTAAAGAACTAACTTTAGGTTTCATTTATTTTTCTCTATTGATTTTCTCTTTCCTATGTTATTGGCTTCTGCTCTGATGTTTGTTATATCCTTTCTTCTATTACTCTGAGTTTAATTTGACCTTCTTTTTAATAGTTTCTTAAGGTAGAGACTGAAATCATTTATTTCAGATCTTTTTTCTTTAGTAATAAAGTTCCCCATGACCAATACTTTAGTAGCATTTCAACCACATTTAGAATGTTATTTCCACATTTAGTACAAAATAGTTTCTAATTTTCCTTTAGGTTTTTTCTTTGACTCACTAATTATTTGGTATCATATCAATTAGTTTCCAAATGCTTGGAGATTTTTCAGATAATTTTTGATATGGATTTTTAACTTAATTTAAATTGTGATTAAGTAACTTACTTTGTATGACTTTAATGCATTTGAATTAACTAAGAATTGTTTTGTAGTTAGAATACAGTAAGTTTTCTAAAAGCATTTGGTATGTATATTCTGCTATTGTTGAATGTCATATTCTATAAATGTCTATTAGGTCAAATGGGTTATACTATTCTATGTTCTATATCATGTATTACTAAGCTTTAAAGAGAAAGTGAAACATACTTTAGGCTTTGTGGGCCCCAAAGTCTGTGACAATAATTCCCCCCTTACATAGAAGCTGAAGTCATTTATTTGATGTCTTTTTTTCTTATATTTATGGCAAGTGCTAGAAATCTCTTTGTAGGTACTGGCTTAGTGGTATTTCCCAAAGTTTGTTGTGCCACGTTTTTATTTTCATTCAATACAAAATATTGGTACCTAGTACTATAAATTTATCCCTAAATACTACTCTTCTTCTGTGAAAGCAAATGTAGACATTACAAAAGTAGATGAGCTTGTCTCTGCTTCAATAAAACATCCTTACAAAAACAGAAAATGGAGAAGGATAGATTTAGCTTTCACGTTGTAGATTGCTGACCTTTGTTTCAATTCATTACTGATTTTCCATCTACCTTGCTCATTGGTTATTGAGAAAATGGTGTTGAAAATAGCATTGAAATCTCAATCTGTTTAAGGATCTGCCTATCTCTTCTTGCACTTCTATCAGTTTTTGTTTTGTGTAGTTTGAATCTGTTGTTAGGTGATTAAACATATAGGAGGAATAAATATTGACTAATTGTCCACCTTCATACATCAGCCATTTAATTGTAGTGAAATTTTTTTTATTGTAGTAAAATTCTTTGCTCTGAAATCCATTTAATATAGTTATTCCCACTTACTTTTGCATAGTTATAGCATGGTATGTCTTTTACCATCCTTTTATTTTTAATTTGTATCTTCATATTTCAAGTATGTTTCCTATAGTTGGGATAGATTCAGGTCTTGATTTTTTTAATCAAATCTTTTGATTTCTTCCTTTTGTTTGGAGTACTTGAAAAATACACATTTAATGTGATTATTAACATGCTAGGTTGAAAGATATCATTCTATTTGTTTTCTATTTAATTCATCTGATATTTATTGTTTTCCTTATTTTTCTCCCTTATTTGGTTTAATAAAATATTTTGAACAGTTTCATTTTATCTCCATTCTTTGTTTATTAGCTCAAACTTCTTGTTTGTTATTTGGTGGTTGCATTACGTTTTAGTATTTACCGTGGTACCTCGGGTCACAAATGTTTTTCTTCGCAATCAATTTGGTTTGCACACAGAAGCTTTTGGCAAAATTTTGTCTTTGTTTGCAAACTCTGCATCAGGTGATGAATACAACTACAGGCATCTTACCCCCCCCACACACAAATGTGGCCATCTTTTCCAAAATTGTAGAACAAATTAAGTTCGTGAACAAAGGTACCACTGTACCTTTAATTTGTCATAGTCTACCTTCAAATGATACATACCATTTCAAAGACAGCATAAACACTTTATAGTATTATATTTCCCTTTTCTTTCTCCTGACCTTTATATTGTGATCATATATTTTATTTTTACAAGTATCATATAGGTATAATAAACTTCACACTAACTACGTTGTCATTATATTTCTTTGAACAATTATCTTTTAAAAGATTTAAATAGCAAGAAAAATTATCTATTCACTCATTGAGACAGTTAATCTTGATTACCTACTTGAATTTAAAAGCTGTTAAAGAAAAGCAACAAATTACTAATAAAAGTAAATTTAAGGATATTGTGGAAAGAAGCAATGAAGCCAACAATGCCAAAAGTCTAATGTAATGAATACACCAAGAAAGGTGAATAGTTAAGTAGAAGGGAAAAAAAAGGAATCAGCAGCAGAAAAATAATCTAATGACAAGAGTAGGTCAATATCTGAGTTAAAAACTCTCAATGTGAATGCATATTCTGCTAGGCAACACATGGACTTTTCTCGAAAATAGACCACATTCTAGCTGAGAAAGGATGCTTAAATAAATACAAAAGAATCAAAATTATCTCATGTATATTGTAAAATCATAGTGCAATAAAACTAGAAATCAAAGGCAAAAGAAACCTTGGAAATTATGCAAACACTTTTTAAATAACACACTTTGCTTGAACCAAACAATAAAGCCAACGCAACACATAAGAACCCAAGGTACACAATGAAAGCAGGGCAATGTATAGGTGTGAATGCCCACCTCAGAAAATCAAGTCATCCCAGATTAACACCCTAGTTTTATACCTCAAGGTCCTGGAAAACAAGGGTAATCCAAATCCAAATCCAAAGGTAGTGCAAGCAAGGAAATTGTAAGGTTCTGAACAGAAATTAATGAAATTGAGACAAAAAAAAATACAAAATTGAATAGCTAGTTCTTCAAAAGAATAAGCAAAATAGACAAACCCTTAGCAAATCTTAACAAAAAAGGAAAGAACAGATACAAATTAATGTAATTAGAAATGAAAAAAGCAAAATTACAACAGATACCACCCAAATCCAGAAAATTATTAGTAACTACATTGAAAACCTTTACTCCAATGAATTGAAGAATCTAGAAGAAAGTGATAGATTCCTAGATCCATATGAATTATCAAAACTGAGCCAAGGACATAAAATCCCTGGATAATTCAATGACAAGCAATGAAATTGAGTCAGTAATAAAAAAAAATCTACCCACTAAAGACCCAAATCAGATAGATTCATTGTTGAATTCTGTAAGGATGCCAATTTGCCTCAAACTCTTCAATGAAACTGAGAGGGAAGGAGTACTCCCAAAGTTATTCTGGAATCCAGCTTTATCTTAATTCCAAAATAAAACAAGGACCCAACAAAAAGAAAACTATAGGCCAATCTCTTTACTGAATATAAAATACTGGCACACAGGGGCTGGTGAGATAGCTCAGCGGCACAAGGGCTTGCTGGCAACCACGAAGTCCTGAGGTCGACTCCCGGTACCCACACTAAAAACAAAAACAAAAACAAAAACAAAAAACCTGGCAAACAGAATGCAGCAAATCATTATATTTTCCTTTTCCTGACCTTTATGTTATTGTGATCATATATTTTATTTTTACAAGTATCATATATGTATAATAAATCATTGAAAAGGACCAATAATTATATATCAGTACCAAGTATGCTTCCTCCCATGGAGGCAATAATGGTTCAACATGTGAAAACCAATAAATGTAATACATCACATAAATAGAAGCAAGGGCAAAAATCAGATGATTATCTTAACAGATACAGAGAAATTCTTTAACAAAAATCCGTCATCCATTCATGACAAAAAACCCTGAAGAAAACAGGTATAGAAGAACCTTTTCTCCATCTGATAAAAGCCACTAATGATAAACCTACTGACAACATCATATGTTAAATGGGAAAAAACTAAAAGCTTTTCCTGTAAAATCAAGAACAAGACAAGGATGTCTGCTATCACCAATAATAGTAGTCAAAACTTTAGCCTGAGCAATCAGGCAAGAGGAAGAAATAAAAGGGGTATATATAGGAAAGAAAAAAAATTTAACTATTATTATTCATTGTTGACTTGACTTTCACCTAGTAGATCCAAAAATTCCACAAAAAGACTCCTAGAACTATCAAGCAAATTCAGCAAGGTATCAGGTTACAAAATCAGCATACAAAATCTATAGCATTCCTTACATTAAATAATGAACCCCCAGAGAACGAAATTAGGAAAACAATACCATTTACATTAGCTTGAAGAAAAATTAAATACTTTGGAATTAACTTAACAAAAGAAGTAATGTACCTCTGTAATGAAAACTATATGACTCTGAAAAAGGAGATTGAAAGGACAGCAGAAAATTTAAAGATATCACCTATTCCTGGATAGGCAGAATGAATATTGTCAAAAAGACCATGCTTCCAATACTAATATATATGGATTTAATGCAATTCCAAACAAAATACCAACAACGTTCCTCACAGAACTAGAGAAAACAATCCTAAACTTCATATGGAACCAGAAGGTACTCAACATAGCAAAAGCAATCCTGGGCAACAAGAGCAAAGCAGGAGGAGGCATCACAATCCCATATTTCAAGTAGACTACAAAGCTACAGTGATTTAAAAACAGCATGTTACTGGCATAAAAACAGACATATGGATCAGTGGAATAAAATAGAGGATACAGAAATAATTACAGGCACATTCAGCCATCTGATATTTGACAAAGGGGTCAAAAATGTACACCAGAGTTAAGATAGCCTCTTTTAAAAATAGTGCTGGGAAAATTCGCCATCCACATGCAGAAGATTGAATCTAGACCCGTATCTCTCATCATGTATTAAACTAAAATCAAAATGGATCAAAGATTTAAATATTAAAACAGAAATAGTCTGCTAGAAGGTAAAAATAGGTAAAACTTTTGAAGACATAGGCATAAATAAGGACTTTCTGAACAGAGCCCCAATGCAAAAGATAAATAACATCAAGAATCAACAAATGGGATTATATTAAATTAAAAAGCTTCTTCACAGCAAAGGAAACAACCAACAGTGAAATGATATCTTACAGAATGGGTAAAAGCTTTTGCCAGGTATTCTTCAGACAGAGAATACATAAAGAACTCAAAAATATTACACTCCCCCCAATAAAAGACTGAATCAAAAAATGGGGAACTGAAATGAACAGACAATTCACAGAAGAAGTACAAATAAATACATGAAAAAATGTTCTAAGTCTCTGGACACTAAGAAATGCAAATTAAAACAACACTGAGATTCAATCTTAACTCCAGGAAGTCAAATAATAGCAAATGCTGGTGAGGTTGTGGGGGAAAGCAACCCTCTACATTGTTGGTGAGACTGTAGACTAGTATAACCAGAATGGAAATCAGTATGAAGATTCCTCCAAATCTAAAAATAGAAATTTCATCTGACCCAAGTATTTCCCTTCTAGGTATCCTTCCAAAAAATTTGACAACATCGTATCACAGCAATACACACACTCATGTTTATAGCAGCACAACTCATCTAACTCTTGGAAATGACATTTATGTCCATCAACAGATCAATAAAGAAAATGTATTTATACACAATAGAGCACCATTTTATTAAAAATGGGAAAAATTTGAGTAATTTTAAGAAAATGGATACATCTTCAGACTATAATATTAAGTGAAGTAAATCAGACACATGAGCTTAAATATTGTATGGTTTCTCTTTTGTGAGAAATCCAAAAAAAAAAAAAAAAAAAAAAACTAAAAAGAAAAATATAAGATAGATAATAGGTGACAGAGAGATAGATATTTTGCAAATGAGAAGAGGACCAAGAGTTGGAAGGGGAGAAAAAGGGAAAGGGATATAAAACATTAAAATGTGTTATATATGTTTACCAATGCCTCATGATAAATATTATCATTATATATGTACTGCAAATGTACTATTAAAAATGAAAATTAAATAAAAAATAAAATACCTTGGCTTCACACAGGTATAACACCTTGGCTTTGTTATGATATGCCATGGTATAGTTTTTTCTATGATTCTTGTTCTTATGCTAATCTTTCTGAATCTCTGCCTTTATATTTTTCATCAAATTTGGGGAAAGCTCCACTGTACTTTTTCAGAGTTCTTGTTCCTCTCCTTTAGGGATATCCAAGTCTATGTAATTAGTCTGCCTCGATTATAGAGGCCTATAGATTTTTCATGTTTAAAAAAGTTCTCTGCTCTCTATATGTTTTATTTTGAGAGCTTGTTTGGAGGTTCTAGCAGGGGAGCGCAGCTACTGGTATACCCTTGAGGGAGGAACAGTGCTCCTCTCTCGGGGTGGGGGGGTGGTCGTCCTCTTCGACTGAGCACGCAGCTTCAGGAGGGACACATGTGGAGTATTGAGGGAGGAAGGGGACACCCGCCTAGCCAGCCAGATCAGCCGAATCAACCCTGGCAATCAATGGGGTGACTGATGTCATGTCGCAGCCAGATCGCCCTCACATCCTCTGTATGTTTTATTTTGGGTTAGTCTCTACATTTTCAGATTTCATGACATTGAACTTCCAAAGTCTTGTTAAATACTAATGTGCCATTAATTACATTCAATATTTTATTTCATATATTGTAGTTATAACCTTTAAAAATTTAGATCTTTTATAAATATTTTCCTTGTTTCTAATAAAAATTTTGAATATATGGAGTACAATTATAATCTTTTAAATATTTTTACTTGCTAATTCTAGGATGTTCATTCTGCTTGGTTTTTATTGAGTGACTTATTTTTCCATAATGGTTTATATTTTTGCTTCTTTTTCTTTTGTGGGGGTGTTTTGAGATAAGGTCTTGCTAGTACTGCAGGTTGACCTTGAACTTTCATTTATGCCTAATATTTATTGGATTCCAAGTAATATGAATATATGTTGGATATTTTTCTATTACTAAATTTTTAAAACTTTGTTCTGAGTTTCACTTGCTACTAGAAAAAAGTGTGACTTTAAGGTTTTGGATTTAAAATTTCTTGGTTGAGAACTTCTCAGTGCTTATTCTAGTGCTAATTAATCACTATTTTTGAGGGAAAAAAAAACCCTCGTATATACTATTTCCAGTGCTTTCTAAACCATGAGATTTCTAGTCTAGCCAGTGGAGACAAGCACTATTCTTGGCAATGTTTGAGTGCGAGGCAATGATTGCTTAATATATTTGAAATTTTGTAGAATTCAAGTTAAAAAGGATTAATATTGGGGAAAGTGACAAAGTGATAATGAATGTTTTAGTCAGGTTGGTTAGATAAAGTCTGTCTTATGATGAGACTTTTGAAAAGAGGCTTGATGGAAAGAAAGTAGCTACATGAAAATTAAAATAAGTAAGTGTGTAGGATTTTTCAGTTAGGAAGTCATGGATCACCTTTTCTATTTTTATTGCAATGTGGTGGCTGAAGTCTGAATGAACTAGCTAAAAATGAAGAAAGGGAGACAACATTGTACTTATGATAATTTGTTATTAAGGTGAGAGGAGAGACAGTAGCTTCTCTCTTTCTCAGGCAGGGTAGGATACTATGCACGTGTAAAATCGTACAGGATTTGCCATGTCTCTGTATGGAATTGTCATCTCACTGTAGCTCTTTTTTGAGGCAACTTTTTCTGGTCCTATTTTCTTCTGCACAATTCAAATGGGGGGCATCTTCAAATCCCTTGTCACATACTAGGTACCACACAGAATTGTTGGGACTCCTGTGCTGTTTTAGGCACATGTCAATTTTTCAATTGTTTGTCTTCTGCCTATTTTCTCCTCTTCTACCTTTTGACTTCGTGACTTACTTCCAATTTGAACTTTGTCTTACCTTCTAGACTAGATTTTCAGCATTGTTTTCTTATCTATAATCTTGTTCACCATTTAACCAAAAAATCAGGTCCTTTCTGTACACTATCTGCAGATATTTATCTCAGTCCAGCCCTAAGACCTACACCGTTTACTGAAAGTATACCACATATTGGGCTATTAGTCTACAGTTCTGGATCACTTTCTTGGTAAAGCCATGGCCATTTCATGACCAAATTAACGTCCTCTATGACTAACCAACCTGGAGTGAGAGGTGGAAGATCATTACCATGATGCCAGAATTCCTGGACTCATTAGGCAGCAACAGACAAGGCAGAACTGCTGGGTCTTCATTCAGAGGCCCAACCCCCACATCTCTGGAAATCCCACAATATACTGTGGTTTATTCTAAACCACTCGCTTAAAGCATTTTCCCAGCAATTCAACCCTGCTTCTTTCTAATGCTTTGTGTGATGACATAGGAAGTGTGCATAAAACATTTTTTGGTGATAGTTATGTTGAGAAAATCACTTGAACTTTGGTTTGAATTGAATTGAGTTAGCTACCTCTCATGGAATGTCATTTTTGCTTGAAAGAATGACTGGTAGAAAAACCATGATCATTCAGATGTGGGCATTTGGCAGATATTTTCTCAGATTAATAAAATGAGCTTGTCATTTCAAGGAAAGTAACTGATAATATTTGTTGTCAATGATAAATGTTAAGTTTTCAAGTAACAGAGAGTGTTTTGCTCCTATAGGGCTTATTTTAATATTTTTCATATGTAACTTTTCTCTACAGTTATCCAAGTTGAAGGCTTGCAAATTGTCAATATTAGATGACTCTTTCCACATAGTGTTCAGTTATCTGAGATGATCAATTTGTACAACTCTTGTGATAAATGAGCTATTTCCTATAAAATAAGATTTTAATGCCAAGAACAAAACTTCAAAACTTTGATTTAGCAATTTTATTATCTTACCAGTGAGGGGCAGCAAATAACAATGTTTGTTTCAAATACTAAGTTACTATCTTAAGTTAATTTGGAACTTGGCCTCCGTTTTTGTTGAATGAATGAATACATCTCTGACCCCTGTCCTCCTCTTGCTAGTGATGCTGAAGTCAGAGGGGTTGAAGATGAGAAAGATATTAAAAAAAGAAAATAAATTATAAAATATAATGCTGTGAAAAGGATAAAACCTACCAATCCTTTGTGTGGATAAATGGTGACTGTCTTACAATTTCCAAGTTGTGCCTTAGTAACTGTCAAATGGTGTGTATTAAAAAATAGCTAGAGTTCATTAATGAAAAGGGCAGGTTCAAAGTAATACTTTATCTTAATTTGGTATTTTTCTCAAAACATTGGTTTCTCCTCTGTAATTTGGCCATCTGGTTTTTTAAAAAAATTATTTCATGTTAATGCATACTTATGGGTCACATATTATAGGCAGGAACCATTCTAGGTTCTGAAGACAAATAATGAACAAAATAGATATGGTACCTGTCATCATGTTACTTCCTTTGAGAGGAGAAAAGCTATCCAAACTAAGGGAGGGACTAGGTAGAATGGAGGGGAGAAATTATGAACACCAGTCATTAACAAAGAGTAAGCTCCTAAGAAAAGGATGGACAAATATCAAGTTAATGGGGAAAAGATTTCTTTAAAAACTTCATTTGAGGGGCCGGTGAGATGGCTCAGCGGCTTCAGCGCCTGCCCTGCAAGCTCGAGGGCCCGAGTTCGACTCCCGGAACCCACATACAAAAAAGGGGCCGGTGATATCGCTCAGCGGCTGGCACACGAGGTCCTGAGGTCGACCCCCCGGTACCCACAAAAAAAAAAAAAAAAAAAAAAAAACTTCATTTGAAACTTTCGCTTGTATTACCCAGCCACAAATACTGGTATGAGAAATATAACATGTTTTTCTTATAGCTGAGTGAAATAACTATCATAAAACTTTTTCTTCCTATTTGAAGGATAAACCTTAGCTATTTTAATTACTCTGTTGTTCCAGGGATTTCTGAGTATTTCAATGCGTGATGCAAATTCAAGTTTTGCTTTCCTTAACACTCTTTCAATCTAGGTTTGGGAAAGGACATCACTTCCATTGTTTGCTTGGTCTCAATACTGTATTGTAAATGTGAAATATAACTCATTTTATATGATACCAAATCAACACATAACTTCTATCTCAAAAACATTGGTCTTTTCCTTTTATTGCCAAACTCCTCCAAAAAGATCTCTATTTCTTAATCATCCAACATGTAGTTCCAAGTCACATGATATCAACGCAACAGAAATAGTACTTTCAGGCTGGTAAGATAGCTCAGCGGCATAAGCGCCTGCCTGGCAACCGCGAGGTCCTGAGTTTGACTCCCGGTACCCACATAAAAAGGAAAAAAGGGCCGGTGATATCCCTCAGCGGCACAAGTGCCTGCTAGCAAGCAGGGGTCCTGCTGGCAAGCGGGAGTCCTGAGTTAAACCCCCGGTACCCACATAAAAAAAATAGTACATTCACAATTTCAGGAGTATTCTTCCTTCTGCTAATGTACATCCACATTATAATATAATCATGTGCCACTTAACAGCATTTCTGCCAGTGATGGACTGCATATACAACAGTGGTCCCTTAAGATTATAATGGAGTTGAAAAAATCCTATTGCCTTCTTCACACAGCCAAAGAAGAGGCAAGAGAAAAGGAAGAAGAAGAAAAAGAAAACCCCCCCAGACAATTCACAGTGAAAGATTTAGAATAAACTTTTGTTGACTTCAAAAATCTCCTTAAAATGTTTGAAAGCCTGGAAGGTTTTCATAAATAGAGAAGAATGTTCCTAGTGTATTATCTGTTTATAAATAAATCTATGATGAAAAAGAAAAGAAAAGAAACAACCTAAGCAAACTACCATAGATCTATTTCTGAAAGTGGTGTCCTCACCAACAGCCTCAGGCAGGTCCTCCTGGAGGTATTTCAGAAGTCATTACTGCACTGCTTCCCTGTGAGATGATGGCTCCATGCACGTTATCGTCCTTAGAAATCCCTTCAGTACAACATGCAGAGGTGGGGGACAGCAGTATTGTTGATCTTGAGCCAAGGTTGGCCTAGGCTAATGTATGTCTCTCTTATTTTTTAACAAATAGCTTACAAGTAAAAAGAAAGAAAGAAATAAAAATGTGTACATAGTAAAGACACAAGGAAAGAAAAGATTTTTTTATACAGCTGTGTATTATATTTTTAAGCTAAGTGTTAAAAAGAAAACGTTTTAAAAGTTCTTATAAAGTAAAAAGTTACAGCAAACAAAGGTGAAGTATAGTTGAAGAAAAAACCATTTTGTATGAATTCAGTGTGGCCTAAGCATAGAGTGTGTAAGTCTACAGTAGTGCAGGGCTGTGTCCTAGGGCGGCTCGTCCAGTCACCTCTCACTCACTGACTTCCCACAGCGAATTCCGGTCCTGCAACCCACAATCTCCACTCATGGGAAGGGTTCTGCACGAGTCCACCCATTTTTACCTTTTATACTGTATTTTATTGTAACTTTTCTGTGTTAGGTACATATAGATACACAAATATCATTTTGTTATAATTGCCTATATTAGCAGTAGAATAACAAGTATACAAGGTTGTAGGCTGAAAGCAATAGATTATCCCATATATCCTAGGTGTGTACAAGGCCATAGCACGTGAGTTTGTTTAAGTTCATGTTGATGTTTACACGACAATGAAACTGACCATTTCTTAGACGATATCCTTATCATTAAACAGTGCAGGACTGCATAGGTGTTTCTTTTTTTTCCTCCAGAAATTCACCTGCAGAGGGCAGCAAATAGCAGTGCAAATCTGTTCTTTCAAATGCTTAGAGCATGATTGTTTAAAATCAACACTAAAAGATTTTCTTGACATAAGGAAGACTTTGTGGCTACATTTTTTTTTTAATGTAAGAATAAGTGCTAAGCTGACTACTGATACAGGAAATTAGCCAAATTCATTTTTAGTAGCTCTTTATGCCCCTGGAACTTCTAGAGATTTCTTCCACATGATGACCTGCTCCAGTGAGCAGGAGACTGGATTCTGGGCAATGTGGCTTTCCTTGTGGACCATAATATAAGTTCAACGAACATGATAATCATGTATTTCATTGTATTTGTGCTTTCTTCTCTGGGTAATGACAATTTTAACAGAATAAATCATTTTGTCACAGGCACATTTTCCTTCACAGACATATATGATTGAAACCTAATTATCTAAAATAAAACTGTTCATGAAAAAGAATAATTTTAAACTTCAGGATGCTATTGTAAAGTACTTAAAGTACTTTGATAAGGAGCGTGGATTGAAGCAGGACTCCCCAATACCCAAATAAATGATCAAATGAATAATTACAAAAACTTATAAAAGTAGGGAGGAGAGTAAAACATCAAAGCAACGGAACAAGTAAAGATCACAAACTAATACCATAAATGAAAAGCAACACGGTGAAGCATGAAATAAAAAATATTTTAACATTGTATTATACTCCCAGTATTCATCTTTCTAGACTCAGTACCATTAAAATTTTCACTAATGTCATTTAATTTGGTAATTTGTGAACTGAGGAGTTAAGTAGATCACCTTGAGAGACCCACGAAACTACAACCTGAATTGTACCTTTGAAAATTCATCAGAGATGAGAAGGGCCAATAGACTATCCTTAAGGGAAATGTGCAATATTTGAATAATGACCAGACTAATGTTATGAATAAATTTCTGGAAAGAACTCAGATGGCAATGTCTTCACCTAGGTAACACTGCTCCACAGCAGTGCTCCAAACTCATGAACCCCAAAGGCTTGTACTTTTGAAGGAAAGACCAGCTGGCTATAAATAAGCTGGGAAGTGATTTAAGGAAAATTTATTCATGCTGTTTTGAGTTGGAAAGTAATACTTGATGACAAATGTAACCAAAGTAAGAATAAACGAAAACAATTATGATATCACAGTATAATAAACAGAGGAAGGTAGGAAAGATCGGAAGGAATGATGAAATAAAGGAAAGAAGGAGAAGAAGAAAAAATAGACAAAAGAATGGAAGGAAAAAAGAAGAGAGACTTAAGGTTCATAATATGCAAAAGTCTGGAAGTAAGCACAACTCAAACTACAGAGGGAAGTGTACTAGAAATATTCTAGGGCCGGTGAGATGGCTCAGCGGCGTAAACGCCTGCCTGGCAAGCGCAAGGGCCCGAGTTCAACTCCTGGATCCCACATACGAAAAAAGGGCCGGTGATATCGCTCAGTGGCACGGGCGCCTGCTGGTGCACGAGGTCCTGAGGTCGACCCCCGGTACCCACAAAAAAAAAAAAAAATTCTATACAATGCAACAACATCGTAACAAAATAGTTCAATAAAAGAGCTAAAAAACCAAGGCAGTTAGAATTAACAAGTTAAAAGGAGATTTTAGAAATAAGGAAACAGAACAACACACACTGTAGATCTAATAAATAAATTATAATAAGAGAAACAGCAAGGGATAGAATAAATTATAATAAAATGGAGTAAAAGCTTGAAATAACTGTAATGAATGCAGAAGAAAAAGTAAACTTAAGTAACTTTACTTTCATTACTGGTAATTGGGTGAACTAAGTACCGAAAGTAATCCTATTGCTGAAAACAACTAAAACTATTAGCTAAATATATTTTTAAAATAGTAAATGCATGCAAATTGTGCCCAAGGAAATTAATACTGTGCTGCCTAGGCCAAAAATAATTTAAAGGCAGGAAGCCTGAAAGATAATGAAAGCACTGATGTTACCTTTTGGCCTCAATGGGTTTGTTTGGGTTGGGGGTTTTGAACACTAGCTGTTAAAGTTACAATGAGAGAGAAAGCCCAGGCCTCTATGAAGGTTAGGATTATACTAGGAGATCCCTAATGAAATAAAAATAAAGCTGATATCCCAACACATTAAGTTTAAGAATTAAATAGAAATGAACCATAAGACTAATCTGGAACCAAGGAAAAATATTTTCCATCTTAAAACTTTAACGTTGAACCTTGATTCTGACTCAAAGTGGAAAGAATTTTGCCAGAAGACTTATAACTATGATCTGGCTTCTATTCAAGTTTGTATCCTGAATTCATGCCATCTGGTGTTATGAAACACATGCTCATAAAGAACCTAAGACAATGATTTAGTTTAAACTGACACAGCACTGATAATGCCTATAGATACCTAACAAAAGCAAATGCTAATCATCCTATGAAGGTACTATATCTGCCTTTATCTCAAACCTCAAATAATTTCCATATATAGAGTTCAAACAAAAATGAAAAGCTCAAAAACAGAAACAAAAACAAAGCCCTGAGACATTCAAAGTAAAAAGTGAATACATAGGGAAACAAGGCATCACAAAAGAGAGCAAGCACAAACAATGTTAAAGCTCAAAAGTCTCCAAATACAGGAATTCTAAGACTGAAAAAATATAACAAGTTTGTATCAAGTGTTTCAAAAACGTGTAAGAGGGTGTTTTAAAAAACAGACAAATTTCTACAAATGAAAAAATAATAAAAACTTAAAACTCAATAGATAAATTTATACAAAATTATCTGTAACTGAAGCCCAGAAATTCAAAGTGGCAGAAAATATGAAAAAGACATGAAGGAATAAGACATTTTATAGCATATATTTAGTTTGAATCTGTAAGAAACAAAAGAATGGGGTAGATTATATTTGAAGTTCTTGATTAAGAATTTTTCGGAATTTGTGAAAGATAAGCATTAATCCAGAGGCCCCGGTGCGGTGCAAAGAGGATGATTTTTAAAAAGTCAAAATTTAAAGTCTAGCATAGTTATACCACAAATAATTAAAAAGAGAAAAAGGAAAACATTCTTAAAAGTTTGATGACATTTTCAGAGGAAAAAAATTATCCAAATACGGTGCCTTACCATGTCTCTCAGAAATTCCATTAATCTTTGCATCAAATACTTGGACAAGAGTAAGAAAAGCCATCTTGTAAGTCCTGGAAATGAGCTTTTTGAGGGCATCGATTGGATAGGTTCTATTTTAGTTGACACCTATAAGATTTTTAAGTGCAGTATCAAAACATACTGTGGTCTCCTATACCTTTGAAAAGGTTTAACACAGTACAGTATTCCAATTGCGCTGGTTTCACAAAGTTAAATTCAGGTGAGTTAACCTGACAAAGTGCAAAGTACAATTTTCCCTGAAGATTTAAAAAGGACCCACTATGTGGCATAATAATCACCAGCAAGGTCAGTAGAAGGGAATAAACACTCTGGTCTTTGTACACTTAATCTAGTTCTTTGTAAACCCAGCCGCTGATATGAAGCCACAGAACCAGCATAGTTAGGGGGCAAGCTAAGTGCTCCTGCGTTTGCAGGCTTCGTGGTCTAAGCCTCCTTTGAAGGGAGCCAGTCCCCAAAGAGAGCTCAAAGGAGGTAGATGTGTTCATAAGTTTTTTGCCTGACACAGATTTTTGGCTCCTGATTTTATTTAACAACTTAGCAGTCAAATTGCAGAACCCTCCCTAAGTTTAGTTACCTAAATTGCAGCTCTACATACTAATGTTATACCAGACTCAAAAATAGGAGGAGGGAGAGGGGTGCTGAAAAAAGGGAGAAACAAAGAAATAAAAGCAAACAACCACACCTTTCTCTGTAAGTACAATTACTGGTTCATATTTGGCAACATTTGGGAATAAATGCAAATGTCTGTATTTTTCCATATGTTTTCCCCCTCTAACATAGTATTCTTAACATATAATGGAGATTTATACTGTATCTTTCTTTATGCGATATCTGCAAAGGTTTATTTAACCAGCATTATAATCTTTTCACTCTTCTAAATGCCAATACTTTTTTCCCCTTTGTCTCTATGAAGATTTATTTGGGGAGGGAAAAGTTGAAAGGAGCTGTTTTTCAAAATGTAATATATAACCCAACATAACATTCAAAACTGTTCTTGAAAGGCTAGAACTTGGCATAAAACACATTTGTACTTGAATGTTATTTAGAAAGAATATTTCGATAACGTTTGCTCATTTCTTTTAGTTCAGAAAAACAGTCATTTATCTTCTAAATCTAGTTTTAAAAACTAGAATGCTATTAACTTTAGTGAAGTGAGGTGAAGAACCAGAGATGAAGTTATTGTAGCTTTCACTATTAAATGAGGGAGATTTTCTTTGTAGCTCCGAATGCCACAGCACTGTGGAAAAACTCGGACAGAGTCCATATCTGTTGCACTTCTTTATCCTTCCTTTGTGGTTTTCTTACTTGAATGCTATAGAATATTTTGAAATTATTAAGTTAAAACCAGCACTCATTATTCAAAGAATATGGTTTATTTTACATATTACTATGTTTTTGGGCTAAGTAACACCAAATTGCAGCATACATTTATTTTTATCACCTTCTTAACAACAGCAACAAAATGAAGATTTTGTATATCATAGTCTATTAAAATTCTTGTTTGAACATTTTGTATAGTTTGGGCAACTGATATTAAAATAACTAAAATAAACAATTAGATATTTATATCTTTTTAAAACTAAGATTAACAGTCCATATTATTTTTTAATCAATGGGAAGATTTTGAGAAAGAAAATGCATTTAAATTTTGGCTCAGATTTGACGGTATACAAATATACATATATTACTCCGTGGAAAATACAAATAAGAGAAGTCTATTATCTAACCAGAGCCTCCAGATGTTTTGCATATGACCTGTCAAACAAGAACAGGGAAAAGAATAGAAGATTCCTAATGTGTGCAAGCATTAATAATTGGAGCTACTTTGGTATAAGTATGGCCAATAGAGTAGATAGTATTTCAGCCTTTAGACTGATAGGAAGGTATAGTGGAAAAGAAAATCAAGCTTAACACAAAAAGTTATTTTTGAGTTAATTTCCTATTTTGAACCATCAGTATAAATAGAAACAAGATATTATGAAGTCTTAATTTATGTTTTAGTCCTTTTTTCAGGATCATGTAATTAGAACACCAGTTTGCAGATTAAGGGACAACCATAGTAAACAAACCTGCTGAAGAATAAGACACGTTTAGTTCTGCAGTCAGAGTTAACATAATGTGTGTTTCCCAAGGCTGGACTAATTCTCAGATGCATGCTCTGGAGCTCAAAATTTTAGAATTGGCGTTTCTGTGTTTGTTCAGCTGGATAGTGCTTATACCACAACCTCGTAGCAAGGTGAAGTGAGCATGTGCCCTGATTATTTATTACCCCTTTTATGATGCTCTAGCTCAGTGAAGTTGATAAGAAGCTTCAGTAGCTCTTGTACATAGAGAGTGAGTTCTAGAATTTCTTTTTTTTTTTTTTTTTGTGGGTACCAGGGGTCGGCCTCAGGACCTCGCGTGCCAGCAGGCACCCGTGCCACTGAGCGATATCACCAGCCCTTTTTTTGTATGTGGGTTCAGGAGTTGAACTCGGGCCCTCGTGCTTGCCAGGCAGGCGCTTACGCCGCTGAGCCATCTCACCGGCCCCTAGAATTTCTTAGAAAGTAAGAATTCTTCCTTTTGGGCTGAAGAACATACTGCATTTTCTGCTTTACTACAGAGATATTTCCTACTGTAAAATGCTATCTTCTTCCCATCCACACACAAATTGTGGAACAGAGTGGGGCTGGGGACAGTGAGGAAGTGTGAAGAGGAGTCATTTCACATTCGGTGGGCTAGATGCCAATGGCATAATTTTGATATGGCCAAGTGTATTTATTATTTATCTTTTAAAATAAGAATAAAATATTATCTTTAATAAGAGACAATTTAAAGCCTTTTAACCTATTGTATATGTATATGATTAATAATGAATAATAAATAGTTTATTGAGGTCTATTGTTATATGTTTAATGTGTATATATTGTTACATTTCTAGAATATTAGTGACCTTTGAACTGCATGTATTTCATTGTCAGTAGAATATTTCCTAATCATTGAAAAATAAATTACTTCTCTATTTTTAGCAACTTTTCAGTGTCCTTTTTGATAATACCTCACTTAGAAGTTAAGATAAATCAACTGTTTAACTATATTTTAGTTATCAAAATGCAGTGAACTGGGCCTGGAACAGACTTACTTCGGGAAGGAGATCATATTTTAAAATATTTGGGAAGGCAATGTGTAGAAGCGACATAGAAAAATAAACACGTTTCTTGAGCAACATACACTACTATTTTCATTGGTGTAGAAACCAAACACTGAAGAATGTAGGGATATTTAAAACAAATAAGGAATTATTGGAAGTAATATTGTTACTGACTATAAACACAATGGTAATTCACTTTCAAGGAGGAGGTGGAATTTTACCTGCATTTTAAAGGATAGGTTGCTTAACATCAAGGAGGTGGAGGACATTTGAGGTGGGAGGGGTGAGAAAAAAGCAGAAAGAGCAATGGAGACAAAAAAGGAGGAATGAACATAGTAAGATCAATAAACAGAGGGACCAGACTGGAGAAGACAGCATTTGTTGGCCCTTAGGAGAGTAGTGGGTGTATTAGTCATTTTCCTGTTGCTGTGATAAAATTCCCCCAAGTTAAAGGAGGAAGTGCTTTATTTGGATCATAGTTTCAGGGTTTCAGTCCATGGCATACTTCCTCAAAAGCAGAAACATCACAGTGGAAGGGTATAGTGGAGCAAAACTGCTAGCTCACAGAGCCCCAGAAGAAGAGTACAAGGGAGAGTGCTTTTGAGAGATATAACCTCCAAAAGGAGGCCCCCATGATCCACTTCCCCTAGGCTTCCTGTCCTTCATAGCACATTCAGCTGTGGATATCAGTAGATCAATCCACAGACGCGTATAGCAACGCCATGATTCAGTCGCCTCTACACCTCTCTGGGAGTCTTTTAATCTGGTCGAATTGACAATTAAGACTAATTGGTACAGTGCAAAATAAGATTTTCCAAGAATGTTATCTTTCTTTTCATTATTAATACAAAGATCCTAAAAGCCAGGCAAGGGAGTTTGGATGTAATGTAATAAGCAATAAGGAGTTATCGAGAATTTTCGTCAAATATTAATGTTCTCATATAAATTGGTAGTTTTTTTTCTAATACTTAACAGAACCTTACATGAAGCCTCTAGTGTTTTTGTCAACTTAAAATTCTGGTTTTAAAGAAAACTTTCCCCTTTAATTATTTAACAGATTAAAACTAAACCCTAATCCTCAGACATATGCAAAAATCACCTCTGAATACATCAATAGAAGAAATTAATGTTGGAACACTCGCTATCGTTTTAACAGAGTAGCTAGATTTGTATCACATCTTTCTAGAAAGCTAAACAAGTTTTGAAGATGCCAGGCTTTTAGTAACGGGAATAGCACAACAGAGCAAGGGAAAAGACTGGTGAGTACCCACAAGGGCAGCATTTCTGTGGCCTGGCTTGGGCTGCTAAGAATTACTGCTCTCCCAAGGACAGAGCTTCCAGGGAGAGCCAGGAGTAGGCCATCGACTACTTACTTCTCTCCAGACTCAGGAAAAGGCAGTGCACACTGCAAATCAGCTTGTTCCGTATCCAGTGTGCTCTCACTCATTCCAGACTTACTATAGAAAATAACAATTTAGATTTTGTAGTCCTTTTCCACTTTTCAAGACCATTTACTTTATTTCACTGTAACTTCTTAATGTGTCACCTCCACCTTGAGCAAAGCCACATAAATGTTCAGCATCAGTTTAATTTTTAGCAGAAGAATCAGGACTTAAATTTCAAATGTAGAGGACTGTGTTCTAGACAGCTGATTCATATGCAATGAAGAACTTATTCTTTGTCCTAGAAAATTTAAACAACATTCTGACTGAAAATAGATTTTAATTGTTGTGATTTTTACTTCTGCTTCTATACAGTTTTACATTAGGTGTTTTTCATGTACAGTGGTTGCAAAGTGTTCTGGATTCTGACTAAGTATGTTAGTAAATTTCATTTTCTTTCTTCCTTCCTTTCTTTCTTTCTTTCTTTCTTTCTCTCTTTCTTTGGTACTGGGAATCGAACTCAGGACCTCATGCTTGCCAGGCAGGTGCTGTGCTGCTGAGCTATATCCTCAGCCCCAACATTTCATTTTCACTTACTGTAAATGGCTCCATAAAACACTTAAGTATTTAGGAGCTTTAAAACTGTGGTGTGTAGATCTAAATCTCCAGGCTCAACGTTTTTGGAATAATCTAAGATTCTTGCTAAAGTCTCAAATTCTTGACATCCAGTTTAAATTTAAAGACTTATAGTTTTTGGAATATGTTTTTGGAACAAGCATCACTGATTTTTATACACACTGGATTTTGACTCTGAAATTTGAAGTACAAGAGTACTTCCTTCCTGTTGAAAAATTCCTTCCTTTCTCCTCTTCCTACTTTATCTTGAAGCTCAACAGTATGTTGTGCTAAGATGATTGATTTCTTTCTAGTTCTCTTCTTAACATCAGCTTGCTTTGCAAAAGGACATAAACATTGACACATACATGTACACACATCCTCTCTATTGGGATTGTGATAGACTTGAATCCTAGCCAAGCCAAATAACACAAGGCGGATATGGTTATTATGTGTGGAGATAGGAAGGTCAGCAAAATTTTCCTTTATTAATTGGGTTTCAAAATATGGGATTATGCTCTTCTGCTAAAAGAATTAATTTGTAACTGACCCAGCCACATAATATAATTATATAATAATAGTGATACAACACAGGAAATATAAGTGTAATTTTTGTATGTGAATATTGAGTATAAATAGTTTAAGACTATTAATATAATGAAAAGATATTCAGAATAGAAAGAAGGACATGGAAAGCTTCGCTGTGTCTATATAAACCAATAAAGTCATTTTATTGTCCTTGAAGAAGTGAAAATTCTCCATAATAAAAATTGGAACTGTGATTAAGCACAAGCTTTAGCAAATACAGTTTTTTGAACATGATTTATTATTACTGTTGCGACTGTTGCTGAAGTATTTATTATTACTGTTATACTTTTTTCCTCAAACAAAATTTGTATGGTTCCTAATCTGATCAGACATTATCAATTCTTTGAAAAAATTCTGTCCTTCTTAGGTGGATTTCAAATACTGACACGTCGTGGACAGAGATATTCTATATCAATAAGTAAACATTATGGTGTTGAAAAGTATATCCTTCAGCAATATTTCTCATTTAAATGAGAAAAAACATAGTGATTCCAAAGAACAAGAAAAATTATCACAGTGTCATAAGGAAGTACTTTATGAATGGCAAAAACATTAATTTGCTCCTAGAATTTTTTTTTTTGGCAAAATAAGGCTCTGAATATAATCACTTTTGTTGTTAGGAAGACATGAAAACACATTGCTTTAATATGGCCACATTTTGAATTAAGCAAGATTATTTTTGAAGGACTTTGGAGTATAGTAAGGAAAAACCCTTCACATTTCTTTTCTACTGCAGTACAGTACACCTGATCCTCTGACCTATGAGTCAAAAACAGTCTCATATAAATTCATGAGAAAAGTTTCTCCCTTGAAGTATTGGAATACATTTCAGTAATAAACTTATGATCATTTCCACTTTCATTCTGTTTGTAACAAATCAACACATTTCCTAGTAATTGGATTCCCAGTAATTCTCCATTTGCTTTTAAAAAAAAACTTAGGGAAGGAAGATAAGATTAAAATTGAGCCTTGAATATGGGATTATGCTCTGCTAAAGGAATTCATCTGTAACTGAAATAAGTGATATAAAAAAGGCACCTGGATGGCTGGGGAATCAAACTCAAGAAAAGAGAAAATAAAATAAGTTTTGGAACTTTAAATAAGAAAAGGTTTTTACTTAAGGATAGATGCATTACCTGCCAATGCCTGGCCAAGCTGTTTGTGCTATGGATTTAACCTGGTGGGTTTATTGTAAAGCAAAACAGTATAAAACAAAACCTACAAATTTAGGCAATCCATATTTCTAAACCAGTTCTATAATGAAGACCATGTCTCATAAGCAGAAGTGGGTTTTCAAGCACAATTTGTATGTAACTACAGCTAACGATAGAGTATTGGACTGAATTTAGTATATGTTCCTTTGACTTCCTTTTCTCCTTGTTTGGTGTCCTTGCTTTTCTCATATTTTTCATTTAAAAGATTAAGAAGAACAAATAAAAATTAAGATCTTCACTCAATATTTTGGTGCTGCCATATTAAAATTCTAGGAGGAGATAAACCTTCACATTTCACATTTAACCTCTTTCTATAATATTTATATTTTCTTCATGTACTGTATCAGTTATATATATGAATCACTATATTGCTTCATTTATTATAGATGTGGAATTTTTTGCTGAAAAAATCACCAGCTTTTATTAACTTGGAAATTTTTTCTTTGAGATTAAATTATATTATTCAGGAAAGTGTAATGCGTTCTTCATAAATTTCGAAGAAAGTGCAAATGGCAGATTATTAATCTCTCCATTACCTACCATCTCAATATATTAAAGCAATATTCCTCATATTTATTCATGAAGGGTGGTAGAGCTGTTACTCCAACATGTGGGGGAAAAACATAGCTGAAGTGATAATTATTGCAATGTGTTGTAGACCCTCCCTTTATTTCATACGCATAACAAAACCAAAATTCTCCCCTGAGCTCTGAAGGGGGATGTGACTTCCCTGTCGCTGATGTATTATTTTTCTACATTAGAGCTTCAGTTTAATTCAGATCAGAAGACAGTCACTGTATCTGGGTGAGCCTCACCCCCCTTGAAATTTTTTCCTTTGTGTTGATTATCTGTGTCTGTTAGAGTTTTCCCAATATAAACATATAAATTTCTAAGATGGGAATAAATAAATTAACAACAGATTATTTTAACTTTAGCAAGGTCTTTAAAAGAAAGAATCAGAAATCAAATTTTAGTAAGTCAAAAGGGAAAGGAAATAAGCAAAGAATGGCAGGGACTATAGTAGGCTTTGAACTATCAAAGTTTAAGGGTCCTGGGAGGTAAATTAGAGTGAGGACAAAGTACAGAGCCAGGAGCTTCATTTACCTTTTGGTTTTAAGTTTAGAGAGAAAACTCAACTACCTGCTAATTTTTCTTAGGCAAGAAGTGGTCAGTAGTACCTATGAGCTCCAATATGTTTTTTTTTTTTTTTTTTTTTTGTACCGAGAATCGAACTCAGGACCTTGCGCTTGCCAGGCAGGTGCTGTGCCGCTGAGCTACATCTGCAGCCCCTCCAATATGTTTTTAATATACTTGACATGTTCCCAAAGGAAGTCGTCATTTCAACAGTAGATCCCTTCTGTTGAATTCCTTATTTCAGTTGAACATGACCTTACTTCAGTAACTTATATCTCCACCTTCTGTGTACTAAAATATTTGCTGTAACCTGTAGTTGCTATCTTCACATCATCTCTGATTTGTTTCTTCCTTTTTATTCCAATACGAGAAAGTAGTCCAGAATTTATAATCTCCTGCTGATTACTGCTTTGCTTTCTAACAAGAAGTCATTATCTCTGCTAACCTCTCTGCTCAAATCCTATCAGAAAATATTTTTCGATTTTCCCCAAACTTGCAATGAGTAATCACTTAATGACAGCAAAAAAATTGACAGACTTCTATTTTTGACATTCAATCAGCCAGAAAAATGCCTGTGTTTTTTCTTTTGATCTTTTCTTTTATTGGTCTAAATAGCTACCATGCTCATTACTACTTCTTGAATGTGTCCCATAAATACTTGCATGATGTAGCCTGACCTCTTGATGTTGTCACTACCTGCAGTACCCTCTTCCATTTCTCTTGCCTAAATGCTGTTGTGTTTGACACTCATTTTACACACATTCTTTATGAATTCTTTCTGATTTTTCTCAACCAGATATGATCACTGTTACCTCTGTATCATTATAACTATGTAAATAACTTCCTTACCTGATTCTTGGTATTTTTTTTCTGTTATGGTTTTCATTTTGTGTTCTTCTTTTAGACTGTGAACTTATTAAATGAATAAGTTATGTTTTTATTTCCTATATCTTCTATCTAGTACATGTTTCAATATCTTATAAAATGGGAACTCTGTAAATACTTGTTACATTGGGAGTAATGAGTCACAGATATATAAAAAATCGATGTACTATGTTCTTAAGCACCCTACTAGGAAATTATATTTTACAGTACACACAAAATTACAACTTAAAAATAAAAATTACATATAGTTTTCAAATGGTCTTGCTTTATCATAAGCCTTCCCTAATGTGATCTATTTCCACCAAATAGAACACTAGATTTTTTAAAAATTCAGTGGAAAATTCTAAGAGTTCCTATTGAAGGAACTCTGATAAAAAGGGAAATAGTGTTCAAATCAAAAGTATGGACATGAAGTATAAAGTAACACAGTCACTAAGCTTATATTAAACAAAATGAAATATAGTTTATATTTTTAATAAGACATTAGAAATACAACTATTGTGAATCACTTATGGCATTTCGTGCCTTAAATTTGATTCCTAAGTAAACAAGGGACAATTATAACAGCTCCTCCCCATACCACCTCTGGGGTAAGACTTCGATTTTGAATGTTTATAGGATGTTGTTAGTATTCTTCCAGCTATTATATTAAACACACAGGATACATTGCATATGCACAAGTTTAGCATCTAGAATTATTTTGCCATGGCTCACCCACTTTATAATAATTCTTCACTACCTAAACACAAAGACAATAGCAATGTGTCTGACCTTTATATTTACTCCATTCATAGTAAGAGTCATTATCTCCTCCCTCTTTTGTTATAGGGTAAGATAGAGAAGAGACAAGAATAGTTAAGAAGGAGAAGTGTGTGCATTGTGATGAAGTATATCTTTTCTATAAAATAAAATAATTACATAATAAAATGATAGAATTATATAGAAATTATGGATAGAAGTGTGTTGTTAATTGAAAATTCCTCTTAATTGTTGTAATATATAAATCTGGAAAGTTACTATCAGTTAACTTTTTCAGTACATTGCATAGGCAAAATATTTTTAATCTGCATATAATATTTTCTAATTTTGAGTTTCCTAGGATGATAAAATTAATAAATTTTATGTTCATAGTGTTATTAAATATAAATCATGTTCTTATCCATTTTAGCAGTTGTAATATATTTCCTCTAATTGTGTAGGTATTTTACTAGTTAATATTCATTTAGTTACTCTCCTCTGAAGAAAGACTTCATTCTTTAATAATAAACTTTCTTTAAACTAATATCGACATCGCACAAGTTTTTGGAATGTTTTCTTAAAATCTTCATTGAAGATTGTATAAATCAGTGGATTTATAAGGGAATTGAGATAACCAAGCCATGTCAAAAAGTTTGACATTTCTTCAGAAATTTTACATTTTTCACAGACATTAACAACCAATTCTTTTACAAAAAAAGGAAGCCAACATATTACAAATGCACCCAAGATTAATCCCAGGGTAGTGGCTGCTTTGCGTTCTCTTGTGCCTGAGATCTTTTGCCTTCTCCAAGATTTCTCATGCCTGAATTCAGACCTGGGACTTTTCACTGTGTTATGAATTTTATCAAAGTCTGTTGATGGGTCAGATAAAGATTTTTCCAGCATGTAGGGTGTGGAAATCATTTTAATGCTTTTCTCACCACTCTCCAAAATGACTTGGCCATTCAGCTCCTCCTTTGCAATTCTACTTGCTTGTCTTTTGTGGTATAATGTTTTTGCTGCTCTATATATTTTGTAATAAAGGATCAAAATCAACACAAGTGGAATGTAAAATGCTCCAAATGTTGAGTAAATAGTAGAAACAATATGGTCATGCTTGATGATGCACTCATCATCTCTGCTGGTTTCTTGGTGTCTCCAGAACAGAGGAGGCATAGATATAAAAACAGATATAATCCAAACTATTGTAATCGTAATGCCAGCTTGCTTGGGAGTCCTTTTCCTGGCATACTCAACAGCATCTGTGATGGCTCGATAGCGATCCAAAGCTATAGCTGAGAGATGCAAGATGGAACAGGTACAACAGATAATATCAACACTCAGCCAAATGTCACAGACCACTTGCCCCATAATCCAGCTCTCTCTTACAATATACACAATGCTGAAGGGCATCACCAGCACAGCTACAAGGAAATCTGTGACAGCTAGGGAGCAAATTAAATAATTGGCTGGGTGGTGCAGCTTTCTGGTCACAATTATTGCAGCAATGACGAGGGAATTGATGGTCGTTGTCATCAGTGCCAGCCCCGAGAGAGTGAGGGAAACCAGGATTTTGGATGGCATTCTGTTTAACAGTTCCTCTGACGTGAAGTTTTGATCAGAAGAGTTTAAGAAATCCATATTTTTTGTTTTAAAAAATCAATACAGCTGAAAAATGGATACCTGTAACAAAGGAGGGGGAAAGAGTTCAGAGAAAGCTTCAAGAACTTTTCTTTTCCTTTCAGAATAATCTTTTAAAAAGTATACATGTATGTTTCTCCAGAACATTCCATAAATTAAAAAATGGAGCTCAGATTGCAAATATTTTTCATTTAATTAAAAATGTCCCGTGAGAACAGTAACAAATAACAGCCTTCAAAACGTTTCTTAAAATGACTGACATAAAACAATGTTTACAAGTAAACTAGCCAGTTACACAGTAAAATCTCTACTCTTATAGAATTTCTTTTAATAGCTACATTAATCCTGACTAGGTTTTTCTCTTTTTATATAGCAGGAAATGTTTGAAAGCACATGTCATTAAATATATACTTATGTATTATGTAATTCAATGTAAGAAAGCATTATATTAAAGGCAATATTCAAAATCATAAAAAATATTGTATTTAATTCAAAGTTACATTGAGGACATTATTATTGGGCTTGTGGAGACTAAAGGAACTTTAAATACATTTTAAATCATGGTATAGAGGTTACATAAACGGAAATGAATTTTAAAAAGTAAAATATCTAGCGTTCTATGGCAATTTTATGAGATGAGGTAAATGTCAGAATGTTTAGTAGTCTTTGTGGATGTAGTTAATTTGGTTTACAGAGATAAATTGAGATTAGTTGGAATCAAATAGCCATACAATATTATCCATTATAACAATGGCACATATGACCAAATAACCCACTTACCGAGGTGAACTTGTCAGTGAGTTGAGCTCACAATAGCACTAAGTCCAAAATGAAAGTGATTTTTCCCCATAAATCACCATTGTAATGACTGTTACCTTGCTTCTGAAAGAGAACTCTCCACCCATAGCTTATAATTGTTGTTTTTGTCTCTGTTATTGTAATTAGAAGTCAAGTAAGAGCAATTGGAATGTAATGAAATGTGATTAACACTTATAAGATAGTTCTCCCAATTAGTCTTCTTTTTAATAATACTTCAGCAGCTACTTGGATCTTAGGGAAAGACAGAGAGGAAGTAGAAATCTGAAATTTTGTTCTTAGCTGTAACTGTTATACTGTCATATCCCTTAAATTAGGCAAATATTTATTATAAATATTATAAGTGAATGTTTATTACATAATTATTACTAAATTACTTATATTAATGAATATTTACTTTAAAGTGGTAATGTTTCAATTGTTGAAACTAATAACATAATAATTTAAAATATTTAATATTTTTATATCAATTACTTCATAGAAATATAAATAATAATATATATGATGTGGTTAAATATATTATAAAATACCTTGAATCTTATTTGTCTTTGGGTTACCGTACTAAATGTAGTTTTGGCTTTGAGATATTCATTAAAGCCAAGTGCTACTAAGCAAATTGAATGGCAGAAGAAATTTGAATATCTTCTGTGGAAAATATTAGTGTTTGCTTAGTGTGTAATTGAAGAGTTGATGGATAATTATCTACATTAAAAATATCAACACCCATTTGTAAAGGGCAACTAAGACAGCTCCAGATAAATAATGGAGACTAAATTCTCCTTAAAAATTCTAACTGGTCTTTCTCAAAGTTAGTAAAATTTCCATATTTACAAGCCTGTAGGGTTTGTAAAAACAAGGATTGCTGAATTCTGCCTCTGGACTTGGTGATTTAGAAAGTCTGATGTGGGACCCTTAAGATCGATATTCCTACAAGCTCCCAAACAATGCTAATGCTACTGCTCCAGGAAGTCAGGTTTCTGGCTGAAACAACATGATTGCTTCTCATATGTTTTCCTACTTTTTTCCCAGTGTAACAGCATATATGAATTCCCGTCCACTGTGAGCCGTTCTGACATTTCTGCTACTCAACTTTTTCTGCAGTGTTCTTTCTCAAATTCTTTTTCTTGGATCTTCTCAAATGAATAATCTACCTAACTTTTCTTTGAGTGCTTCTTGATTTTATTGCTATCTTCATGTAGCTCTTGAACTTTCTGTTCTAGGTCTATTAATTCCCCTTCACTCGCATTGTTTTCATTCTTTACAGCTTGTTATGAAGGTTACGATATATGATCATATTTTGTAAAATCAGTATTGGATCTCAGGGCCTAGCGTGGAATGGGGTGCTCATAGACACTATTAGAACTGTCATTAAAGTCCTCTGTATGTATTTCCAATATTAGTAGACCTCATATTCCTTACATATTTTCTAAGAAACATTCTTAGTGGGCATATGTGAAATGCTTACTCCAAAGCCAATAAGACATATTAAAATATGGTACATCAATTAATTTCTACCCCATTCTCTCATAAAATTTGCTACATTTATTAACTATGTAGCAATTAAGAACACAATAGTCTCTTAACTGGTTAATTTCTTTACAATGATATTTACTTAGTATTATTAAAAGTGCTGACATTTCACACATTTCACACATTAAAAATAATTTTTCACTTTAATTTGCCTGATAGAGAGTTTTGGCTGAAATTATATTTGGAGGAGAATAGTGAATAAGAAAAACTGTTTGGAAATAGTTATGTGGATTTTCATAATAAAAATAAATCCTATAAGAAAGTGGACTAGCTTAAAATTAGAAGCTGAATTATTTGATAATTCAATTGATTTCTCCAGGTGATACAGTGTAGCATTTAAATTAACTGCAATAAAATGGTACTTAACATCAGGGAAAACATCAAAATTTTCATCATAGTTTAGAGTTATACAGCAAAATTTGTGTCATATAAATTATATTACAGTTAATCAGAAACCTCAATATTAAATTTGGAAACCTAATTAATCTGCTGATAGTTGTATTTGTAGACAACAAAGAAAATAGGAGAGTGAATACAACCAACCATGATTGGGTTTCATGTTCCTTTTGTATTATTTTCTTGGTTATTTACAATTAGAAATTTAATAAACTACCTTCATTAATTTAGGCATTACTTCTCACCGGATTGCTTTATGTTCCTTTATAATTTAAGTTCTTACTGTGTGTTCTCATAGCACAAGGAACCACTTTTGTGTTACCGAACATGCCTCTCCTACTCTTAAAATACAGAATGAGTTCTTTAATTCAAGTGTCTTTCCTGTGAAATAATCAAGATTATGCTAAGTAGAGCTTATAGTCTCATCAAGTGCATCTAGGCTTCTTGAAAATAGCAGAAAGAGAAATCACGTTAGGACTTGGTTGGAGGTGAGAGATGGAAATTAACTGAGGAAGACAATGAAGGGGTTTGCATGCTATGGCAAGGACACAGGAGTTTATTTTGTAGGCAGTCAGAAGTCTCATAAATGTTTCAGAAGGGAAGTAAAAGGATAAGATCTGTTTTTAGGCACAGTAAAATGTGCAGGTAAAGTAGGACGTGAAGACATGGTGCTGCTTCTGTAGAGAGAAGGTGTAAGCTAAATGATTACAGAGTACTCTTACAGATTTAGGTGAAATTAGAACTTTAAAAAGTAATTGGAATAAAATTGGCCTAGTTTTTTTCCCTCCATCATAGATTATATACAAAGAAAAAGATTAGTAGATTGTTTAGGAATCAAATCAAGAATTGGGATGCATCTAGGTTTAAAGACAAAGGCCAAAGAAGATGTTGGTGCGATGTTGGTAGTTTCAGGAGGACCAGGACAGGCATTAGGCTGAGAAATAGACCAGGGCTCAGTAGTTTGAGGTCCTGATGGGGTTTAGAAATACACAAAATGTGGTTCATGTAATGTGGAAGGATTAAAAAAAAAAAGAAAAAGAGAGATCGAAGTCATATTCAGAGTTTGGGATTACGGTCTCAAAGTTAGGGAGTGATTCCAGGCTTGGGTATGAGAACAGTAAGAACTGCTCTAATTCCATTGTTTCAGTGGAGACCTGCTTATCTAGAGGAATGTGAGCCTGCCCAAAGGCTTTACAACACCTCTGTCAGTGCAATCTTATTGCATTTGCCACGTAGACACTTTTTTGTTTATTTGTTTTTCCTATTTCTTTAATGCTATCTGCTCCTGAACCTCAACAGGACCTCACACTACTTGTCCTTGGCCTGTTTCCTCAGTCTGTTGTCCTCTCTCGATCTAGTCTCTAAGGTTCTTGATGTACATTACTCTGATTTGCCCCCAACTGGCTTTTTGGTTTTGGATACCCACTCCTCCCCATCGTATCTTGCTATAACTCTGTCCAGGCCAATGTGCTTATCCTAGATATTTGACAGGATCTCGTTCTCAATTTGTGGATTAATTTTTAGCTGTCTTTTGGCTCCAATGACTTCCATCTTTTCCATACATAAGATGTATTCACCCCCTTCCTGAGCTCCTTGAAACTCATTTAGGCATGGCATAGTCTGGAAGTCTACGATCCCACATCATATATCAGGTCAAGAAAAAGATGAAGCTTTGAGGCTGTAGCACCTCTTGACCTAAAGACATGTGAACTAAAATGACAAATTATCTGTTCCCCAAGTCTCAGTATATAATTACGATTTAGGGACAGTGCAGATGAAATAGGTACTCATGTTCAAAAAAACGAGGAAATAAAAGGCACGTAATGGCAAGTGACCTGAAATCCATCCAGGCAAATATAATTTGAGTGTTCCATGCTAAGGGCGAGAAATCCACTTATGTTAAGGCCCAGTTTTTCTCCTTAACTTATTTCTGTAAGTGACTGAATACACCCTTCAGGCTCCTGCCTCTGTTCTTGGAGAAGTTCTATCTGGTCTATGAGAAATAGTTTAGTATTACACCTACACAGCCTTCTCAGCCTACTTCCTGCCTATTTTCATTTTGAACCATCTCTTTCATTTTAGTTCAAGTTAATATAATTCTTTTAAAAACTTTGTGTTTCCCTATGAGTCTGACTGCCAAAATTACATTCTCCAAAGAACATGAATAATTTTTTTTTCAGACACACTATTCTCTTCTTTGGGGAGAATATTAGAGCTATGGAATAACATCTTTAAGATTTTAGAAGTCCTTTTGTCTAGCTTGAGGGCTCTACTAGGTGGTTCTTAAAATTTTCTTAAATCTTAATAAAAGGTTTTATAGTCATCACTTAAATCTTTTCTTACTCTGAAACCATTTTTACTTTGATGAATTTTTGCTACCTGGACAAAACAGTAATATGAAATAGATTTCTTTTTCTATACAAGTCCTGTATCTTAGAAATTTTGGGCACAAAGTTTTAGTTCTTCTCTTTCTTTTCACTTTACACAGCTAGAGAAGTTTGTCATTGGCACTGAATTTTTCTTAGCAATCCCTTCGGGCAGATTTACAAGTTCATTAGACGTATTTTCTTTCAGATTATTGCAGATCATGTGTTTAGAAATTGTTCTGCTATTGCAAAATATGAGTTATCCTCTTCTTCCAAGATAATTTTCTCTTAACACCTTTTGACTCTCCACTAAAAGACTTTATTGATAATCTGCTTGCTGTTTCTCCAATCTCCATATGTCACATGGACCCAAAGCCAGTGTCATGCGCCTCAATGCTGAGTTGACAAGTATGGACTATGCCAGATTGTTTGTTATCAATTCAGCATCACTAAGAGCTCCCAATACCCTGCAGTGTAGAGAAGAAGGGAACTACATTTCCCAAAGTCTCTTCCTCCAAGTGGTCCAGGTTTAGAATGGAATTTTCATAAAGATTGGGAGGCCAAAGAGCAAGAGAGTTGATGACTCCTGCAGTGGCAGTCAGATGTGTGCACAGATATGGAGACTATCTTTTCTATATGCTTTGAGAAACAGTAGTTGGAAGTTTTCTCTGATATTTTTGAGAACTACAGCATTACCAAGCAAACCTCTGAGAATCTCCTACTTTGATGCTTTAGGCTGAGCTATCTCCTTCTCTGACTTTAGGCTGAGAATTGACTGAATGTAAGTTTTTACTTTCCTGGTTATTGTCCTCTAAACTTTTCAACATTGATATTCACACAGATATCTTCATTAAACCTTTTTATTCCAGTAATATTTTAGTGACTGTTTTCCTAACCAGTCTCAGACTAATACAAGCAGGTATGCTGCTGAGTAGTTATTGGTAATTTATTCTTCATCCCTTTTCCTTATGTCTTATTATTACAGGGATGATAGTAATATTTGAGGAGGATTTATGTAATCAGCTGAGATTTGGCTTTTAGTCCACAGTAAAAAGTAAGGCATCACACACTTCCCAGTTTTCTGGACCTACTAAAGAACAAATGAACCATCCAGAGTCATTTTAAAATGACTTACCCCATGAGAAAAGTGCACTCATATAGAAGTATTTATTTGGCAAGATTATCTATTTCCTGGTAGATATGATCATCCACATGCAGTCTATTGATTCATTAAGTAGCTTTAATCTAAACTTTAAAAAATTTAGAAAAATGAGAGCAATTCTGATTTTAAATGGAATTTACATATACAAATATTTCATTGTTTAAATGATTCTGGCTATTGTTTTGAAGAGACACCTGCTGAGTAGTCTGTTACACTTTTGAAAATAACTAAATTACTACAATGACAGTCTTAGGGAAACTGCACTATATTCAACAGACGCTGTGACACTAGCTATAGTAACACCTGCTATATCAGGGAGAGTAAACAGGCATGTGCAGACTGTATACGAGAGTACGTATGCAGACTTGTGATGTATTATTATTTTTTGTTTGTTGCTGAACCTGGAAGAAGGAAGTCAAATGTGTCTTTATGGGGTGGAGGAGGCGTGGGAGGATATGTCAGACATGGGGTTGTGAAGGCAATAAGAGCTGGTGTTTACTCCTCAGATGGTGTTTCATCTTATTAAGAAGACACTGTCTTAGCCTGTTTTGTGCTACTATAACAAAATACCACAAACTAGGTAACTTGTATAGGACAGATATTTTATTTCTTATGATTCTGGAGGCTGGGAAGTCCAAGATCAGAAGGCTGGTATCTGGCAGGGCCTTTCACTGCATCATCCCAGGACAGAAAGTAGAAGGTCAAGAGAGGGCCAGAGTGAGAGGGGGCTGAATTTGTTTTATAATAAACCCACTCTCACAATAATGAGCCAACTCCTGCAATAATGACACTAATTCATTCACGGAGCACAGCACTTATGACGTACACACTTCCCTTCCTCCCAGTAGGCCCCCTTCTCCCAACACTGCTACACTGGACTAACTTTCCAACACAGGAACTTTGACACATTCAGGCCACAGCAACGATCAGGTACAGACTGTGAATAAAACCTACAAGTTCAACAGAACTTCACTTGGAGCTGGACTTCTAATTTACTAGTATGAGCTCAGGAGAGCCATTTCAACTTTCAAAGACTCAGCTTCCGTATGTGTAACGTGAAAATTATAAGTTGAGTCTTATGAAGTGTTGTTGAAGATCAAATATAAATCCTCTAGGTGCTTGGCACCTAATAAATTCAATATTTATATTTATCAGCTGTAACCTCTAACCTTTAGAATTGTGGGATACATTGCAGAAGACATGAAATGGGTCCAACAAGGTAAAAAAAATGTATTACTTTCTAAAATCCAGTCCTCATTTTATGGTATCTACAGAGCTATCATTGTCTAGCATCAAGTTTTCTAATATTACTATATGTGAGGGAGTGGTCAGAGGAATCAATATATAATTACCATGCACGCAGAATGAGGTACTCTTCCAATATTTGAGTTAAAATGGAAAACGAGTAATATAACAAGAACCTAGAGATGGAAATTTTGGAAGAATATGGTCATTTTTCTTCTTCTTTGCCAACATGACCTCTCCTTGAGTAGTACTTGGTAAAGCAAATAGTTCACTCCAGAGTGTCACTGGATATAATGATATCATGTGTAAGTGGATGTTATCAAGAACTAGACAAAGAATAAAAACATTCTGTATCCTTAATGGAAAATTACTGAAAAGTTGATATTTAGCTATATATTAGATGTGAAGACTATTTTAGAATATTGTTTCTAAATTTAGTTAGCTATTAAAAATATGGTGAATATCTTAATCTAGGGAATAAAATGTTGGGTTGGACAAAGTCTATCCCAACATGAGGAATGACAGTAGTTAATTTTCCTAAAACACGAATGAAAGCATTCTGGTAAATGATTTGGAAAAAGTATCACATATTTAGGACATGTTCAAATAAAAAGAAGGCTGTAGTTGTGATGTTAAAAGACAATTACTTTTTGTGATGTTAAAAGACAATTACTTTTTTTTTTTTTTTGTGGGTACCGGGGGTCGACCTCAGGACCTCACGCACCTGCAGGCTCCCGTGCTGCTGAGCAATATCACTGGCCCTTTTTTCGTATGTGGGTTCCGGGAGTCGAACTCAGGCCCTCGTGCTTGCCAGGCAGGCGCTTATGCCGCTGAGCCATCTCACCGGCCCCAAAAGACAATTACTTTTAATGATAATATTTGATTTAACAATTTCAAGGTTTTTTATGCATAATTGTTAACCAAGATAGCAAGGTTTAAACAATTACAAGTAAGCTATCTTACCCCCTTTTTGTTTTTCACTACCCAAAGGCATTAAACTGTAACTTATATTTTATGCAAATGTAACTAATAGAATGAAGGTACTTCATTTGATCATTATGCATATTCTTCTATTTTATTACATATTTTTTGTAAATACATCAAGTTGAAAGTATTCTTCCTCTTTTTTCACATTTAATGGACTTTTTCTTGTTTGAGTCCTTTTATTTAAGCTTTATACTTAACTAGATTTTTAAATCAAGTAGGTTTAGAAAGTGGTAGTGAATGAACTCATAAATAAAACAAATGACTAGTACTGTGTTAACATTTGTTGAGTACTCGTGGCTTGTCCCGTCTTGTATACAAAGCAGAAGTCTAGTAACACAGTCTGAGTGCTAATTGTCGAGATTGGGCAATAGATTTGCCATCTTTTATTAATAGTATAGAACGTACAGCACTGAACACAGGCAGACGTTCTATGACCACGATTTGGAGCTCTGCTCAAATGCAGTCTGGTCTTCCAGTCTGCTACTTAACCAAGGCTGGTAACTAAAAGTCTGGAAAAATTGAACTTTTAAGCTTGAATAAAACAGGCAGGGATTGACTGAGACATGTTTAATCTAAATATATACAGAAGTACATGATTTTAAATAAGAAGGGTATTTTTCTATTTTTATTTAGTTGGGTTTACTTAATTTTTCAGAACACAATATCTTGTTTGTCTCTTTTTTTTACATAATACTCTATTCTAGAAGGCCAAGATACAAATTATAGGACAAGGCATGATTACCATACTAGCATCTTGAGATTGGGTCCCAAGATAATTATGACAAATTTATTTATATTTAAGTCACAAGCAAGAAGAATTTTTCTTCTTCATGTACTTTGACTTTACTTATTTTTTATATCTGAAAATAGCAAATTTGCTGTCAATCCTTTTTCTCCCTTTTAAAATTTAAGGGTTAGCATTTTTAATTTTAAAAAGTTCTCACTTTTACCTGTATTATTTTTACATTTCTTTGATTTGATTACTACTGTAATAATAGCCATTATTATTTCTAGATTAAAATATTTTATTATTTATTTATAGAAGCTTACACCAATGAAAGTACGTGTTTTAGGGAAAATTGTTGAATGCTTCAGAAATGAGACAATTAAATGATGCTAGTTTATACGCTACAGTGCCTAGTTGTGACTTAGCATAGAACAAAGCTGAAGTGTCACTTGAAAGGAATTATAAAACACTGAAGAACACTAGTGTTGAACCTGTGGGTTTATTTCCTAAGTTTTGACAGCCAATCAATCAATGCTTATTAAGCATTGTATTAGGTCTTAGATCTGATACACAGAGTCTGCCAAGAAGATGTATACATACTTCAGGAAGAGAAAAATCGTACGATGTTTTTAACAGATGGTGTTACCCTCATATAGGGGACCCTAGAGGATGTCGTATATCACAGAAAACCCATCACACTGCCGGCTCTTAGAGAAGAAACTGAAAATGCATGTGCAGCAATCTCAATGACCAAGGTTTTACCCAAGCAGCAGTTCACCAAACTAATAAATGTCTGGAAGCTAATGGCCACCACTCTGAGCACCTCTTGTAATTGTAGAGGCCAAAGGTAACTTGTATTAATTTCATGATGTCTCAGTATGTTTAGTATTAAAATATTTATACAAGTTTTTCTTTTCCTGAAGTGTGAATACATTTTTTTGGTGGACTCTATATATGCAAAAAGATGCATCACATACCATCTAGGAATATATTGCTTATAAGCAATTGGGGAAAGGAGGCACATACTTATTCAGAAACCATTCAGAAATCATTTATTTATTTCCAGCATGATAGCTTGGCACTCTGGATATAAAAATGAATATAGTGTAAAAAATTTTCTCAAAAAGTTTACAATTATATATATACAAATCATTGCAATATGATGAGATAAATGCATTCTAATGGTCATTTAAAAAATCCAGGCAGGGGCCAGTGAGATGGCTCAGTGGTGTAAGTGCCTGCCTGACAAGTGCGAGGACCTGAGTTCAACTCCCGGAACCCACATACAAAAAAAGGGCCTGTGATATCGCTCAGCGGCACGGGCAGCTGCTGGCACGTGAGGTTCTGAGGGCAACCCCCGGTACCCACACACACACAAAAAAAAAAAAAATCCAGGCATCCAAATGTTTTCTTTTTTATATTAAAGAGATATGAACAGCCATATTTATTGTTAAAAATAGTGAGCTGTTTCTATACAGTTGGTAAATAAATATTAAAAACTATAAGTAGTACATTTAATAGTATACATTCTAAAATAAAATCATTAGTTCAAGTCACTCAAGACAACTATGAAAAATTGTCCCTGTATTTTATTGTGCATTGATAATAGATATGTAAAATATGATAAAATCTTTTCAGAATTTTAAAAGCTAGACAGATTTTTAGTTCTGCAGAAGCTGAGGAAAGATTCAGCATGCTGAGCAATGTGGTTGCTATTAATAGATTTTCTTTATTTGTTACTGCAAGTTCTACAAAAATTTTCTCTGCTGATGCCAATAAGGTGGGTGTGGGTGTGGTTTTTGCGTGGAAGCTGGTTTCCTTGGTTGGTTTCTGAGCAGAGAAGGTGTCAGCAGGGGCCTGAGCAATTGCTGTCCATTGCTCTAAAGTGGTGCAGCACAGCAAAGTGACACTGGTGTCACTGGGAACTGTCTTTGGGCCCAGGTCATATGTGAATCTGACAGCTAAGTTCATGCTTGGCCACAGTGCAAAGGCAGCGTGCTTAGAACTATTGACTGTAGTTCCCTGACCCACATCACATCTTTATAAATAGTTCTACTGTGAGTAGTTTCTGAATTATACTGGATAAAAGGATATAAATGAAGAAAATGTTTATGGACTCTGAGTATCTGAGCATGCATGTGTTGGGGAGGAGGTGGATTGGCAGGAACTTGGGGGTTTTCATGTGCCTTCAACTCTTTTCTCTTTGAATGGTACATGGTGTCATCTGGGGCGCTGGGGAGGAGACAGAGTTCATGAAGAATAAGATGAACACATGGCCCAGTTCCTATAGGAAAAGAGGTGATCAAAAACAAATGAATTGGGCCGGTGAGATGGCTCAGCGGCGTAAGCGCCTGCCTTGCAAGCGCGAGGGCCCGAGTTCGACTCCCGGAACCCACATACGAAAAAGGGGCCGGTGATATCGCTCAGTGGCACGGGTGCCTGTTGGCGCACGAGGTCCTGAGGTCATCCCCCTGGTACTCACAAAAAAAAAAAAACAAAAAAAAAACAAATGAATTTTATGTATTTAAAGCTGTATAGACATCAAACTTTACTACAATGCAATTTTTTTGGGAAATGCTCAATAGTCATATAAAAGGGAAAAAAGCCTACTGCGGGCTGATATATCTTGGTACGAGAAAAGCACAAGGTAGCAAGGAAGTTGGAAAGTAGAAAAGTAGCTAAAGTTAAAAGAAAACTAAGGACACCAATTGGAAAATAAGTTTTGATTACAAGGGAAGAAGATAGTGTCTTAAAAGAAGGAGTGAATTTTATTGGTTAAATGAATAGTGCAGGCAAAGCTCTTATCTCCTATCTTTTCAGTTGGTCCCTAAAATTCTTCCCATAATCTACAGTTTTCTGTTGCTCAGCCCAGCTCCTGGAAGTAGCCATATTGAGTAACATTCTTTCAGAATGGTTTAGCTGTCTCTGTCCTGAGTGGTCTTCACTCACAGAAACACTTGGATGTATCTGGCATGTTCCACTTTGGACTTTTCCTCTAGCTCAGTGATGCTCAGGGTTAGTTTCAGGTCTGGCAGCACCGGAATCACTAAGAAATGGAGGCTCTTGTCCCTACCCTGACATGCTAAGTCAGTAACTTTGGATCAGAGTCCAGCAATTTGTGTTTTAACCCTTGCGCCAGGAAACTCTGATGCATGCTCATGGGAGAATCATTGCTCTATTTCCTGGTGTCTTACCTGAGATAACCACTTTGTTAATTAACTCCATCACCTTCATCAAATCTTTGTATAAATTTCAACCACTTTACTTAATGTTGTAATTTATATTTACCTCTTGTCTTCCCTCTGGTATCCCTTCCTTCATCTTTGTAATATAGCTTCAGCTTTTCTTTTTCTCTTAACATTTACAATCTCTTCTATATTTATTTCTCATGAACATTTTTGTCTGTGTTTACCCCCTAGAAAGTAATTGACTTGAGTGCTGGTATCTTCGTTTTGTTCATTAATGTATTCCACATTTAATATATTCCTAGAAAGGTGCCTGATGCATGGTATGAATTCAATCAATATTTGTCAAATGCATACTTTTCTATTGTCTGAACCAAGAGCATTTCCCAAAGTAGCCAGCTTTGTTGGGTTTGTGGTGAAGTAGTCTAAGAGCGATAGTGATTCAGCCTAGTCTTTGCCAAGTGTGGGTTCCCTGCCAGTCCCTATTCTTCAGTTTCCAGTGATCTTCAGCTGTGCTCTTTGAACATTCTCCTCAAACCTCCTTTCTCTCAGTTTAAAGCCAAATTCTTACGTAGTATACCAAGTGTTACAAAAGAGCAAATAGTAAGGTTGAGTTTTGTGGGTGCAGAGAACTAATCCAGTGTGACAGTGGGGACTTCAGAGGGTATGAGGCAGGACTTCAGAATGCAGAGACTGCTTCCTGGCTTCTCAGGAATTGCTGAATGAAGCCTGAAAAGAGCTAGGAGCAGAGGGGAGAAGGGGGCTGAGTGGTGAAGAGGTCACCTATTTTGCTCGTTTTAGGTGTCAGACTTATCTTTCAGACTGTCCACTTTCCTTACTGTTTCTTTTGTACATATTCATATTTATACACATCTAAAATATAATTATCTTTCTGAAACAGAATCTACATGTATCATGTGATGATATTCTGCTCTGATTCAATGTTTTTAACAACACCCAGGAAGCTAAAAGCCATCTAAAATGTCTATTTCTTAAGTACTTGTTTCTAGTATACTTGATTATGGAAGGATTGATGTTTTTGTTCAAGGTGGGTTTAAAATCCATAAGCATAAATACTCTAAGCATGAGTTAAATAAATGTCATTTAGCCCATTTGTATTCAAATTTTATTTACTACTGGATAGATTTAGGTTGATATTTTCATTATATTGTGTCAGGCGTTTTCAAAGTCAATGAATCATTTACATAATTTTGGTAGCATTCTCATTTGTAGGTTCAGTAAGCAGAATAATTAATTAAGTATGAATTAATGTACTTGACTATGCCCTGTCAAAGCAAGGTTCTCTCTTATCTTATGCATTGTAAAAATTATGTAAAATCATCTAATTAATCAGCAAATATTTATTTTAATTCTTATATCATTAATAAAGCTTTTGTTATTTAGATTGATTCACCAGCTTCAAGTTTAACTCATTTATTATTTTCTGTCGAAGGTCAATTTTCATAAAATAATAAAATTAGAATGTAAAAAGTGTCCATGAAACGGAACTTTTTCCTATTAAAGCTGAAGTTTAACATATGACAGGAACAAAACACTATACTTAGCAATTTTTTCCTTGCATGAAAAAACTCACAAAAGGGGAGAAAGTCTGACTCTAAAGTTCACTATGTAATAGTCCTGGTAACTCTCCACTGTAATCTGAACGTTATGTCTCTCAAATTCATATGTTGGAAACCTAATCCCAAGGTAATGGTATTGGGCGAAAGGATAGGGATGTGATTAGGTCGTGGGCAAGGAGCATTCATAAATGGGATTAATACTCTAATAAAGAGACTCAAGAAAGCCTGCTCTTCATTATGTTAAGTGAAATAAGCTAGGTATGGAAGGATAAATAGCACATGATCTTACTCATATGTGAAGTCTAAAAAGTTTCTCATAGAAGTTGAGAACAGAATGGTGGTTACCAGAGCTGGAGAGATGGGAGGGGATGGGGAAAGGTGGCTCAATGGGTACTAAGTGCAGTTAGTTGAATAAGAAGTTTTGGTGGGCTATTGCACAGTAGAATGATGACCAATAACAATGTACTATATCTTTCAGAAAGCTAGAAAAAAGGATTTTGAATGAGTTTACCATAAAGAAATGATATATGTTTGAGGACATAAATGTGTTTAACCTGATTTAAACATTATGCAATGTATGGAAACATTACATCATATTCCATTAATACGTACAATTTTTATGTTTCTATATATTTGCTAGAAAATAAATAAAAAAGAAACAGGCTCTTCCACCTTTCACCTTCTGTGGTTAAAGTGAGAAGATGGCTGACTATAAGGAAGCAGGGCCTCATAAGACAGCAAATCTTTGCCTTTCTCTCAAACTTCCCAGCCTCCAGAACAGTGAGAAATACATGTCTTGTTTATGTTTTTTGGTTGTTGTTTTTATTACAGCAGCCTGAATGAATGAAGACACTGTAATTTTCCTACTATGTTTGTGATGAGACACAATATACAGTCCCTAAAGGGAACTGCAGGAGAATTTAATAGATCATCTGAGATGCAGTGGAGCGAAGTAAAGAAGCTGGAATATAAGCAGTCTCAGCCGATGTGGTTCTATCCTGAATGGAGACAGCCTCAGTTAACAGCTTTTTGGTATTGAATGTGAAGAGCAATTCACAGGCAGATGGATATTACTTGCTGTCTTAGTTACTTTCTCCTTGCTGGGACAAAATACCCAACACCCAAAGTTATAGCAGGAAAGGTTTATTTCAGCTCTCAGTCTGCAGTCAACTGGCTCCAAGGCAGGGTGGCATGGCAGAGGAGTATCACAGAGAAGAAACAGTCCATGGCAGAACAGCTAGGGGGGCAGCAACCAGCAAGCAACCTGCTTGGCTTCTTTCTGTCTCTTTATATTCACGCTACAAGCCTACTGATCCGTGCCATCCACACCAAGGGTGGGGCTTCCATGATCCACATCCAGAATTATGCTAAAGCAATTTAGTTGTCACACACCCTTAATCCTAGTATCACACACCCTAATCCAGCATCACATAGCTATGATCCAGCTCCCTCCCCAAAGCCCCACCTTATGAGCACAAGAGGCTTTGGGGGAACATGTACATACAAGCAATAACATTTGCATTACTATTGTCAAGCTAAATTTTGTACTGCAAAAGCCACTGTAAATTAGTGTTTTGACAAGATTATCCTTGGCATTTGTGTCAATGCTGTTCCTGTCTAGTATCCTCAAAATGCCTTGCAAAAGTTTATTACTAATCAGGTATGTTGTCAGTCATTGTAAAGACAGAATTATCTAGCATTCTTAGAATATGTCTTTAATGGACTTTATTTTAAAGAAGGCAGCATATTATGAAAATGCTTTTTGTCTATATTGAAGGTCAAAAATGAAATGACATTCATTCTCTCAAATCTTGTCTTGGTTTTATATACTCCAGTTCAATATTATAATTTCCATTCTTCTATTTCAAAATTTGATAGTACTTATCTCTTTTGGAAAAAAAGTTTACCTTGTAATATATATGAAAAAGTAATAGTGAAAAAATGATAGGAAAAGACTATTAAACAGATTTCTCCTGTTACTATTTCTCTGGGCTTACATACCAGCCAATATGAAGTCCTGGTCCCAAAGTTCTATAATCTTTGTATTCTCCAGCAGCTAATTGACTCAGAATCTCCCTGTCCCATTGGTAAATTCTGAGGAAAGAGTTTGGATTGGGTGTAGAGTAAGGTGTTGTCAGATACTGGCAGAAGAGTGGAGTCCATAACAATGGCACAGAGGAGAAGGGGACAGTGAAAAATTTTCAGAGAAAGGGCAATTACCCCAAACTATGTCAAATAAATCTAAATGTCAAATATATAATATTGAATAATTTTAGTATTAATTTCTCCATATCGATTATTTTAATGGCATGTTTATTGCCAGGGTAAATAAATGACATCAAAACTACTAGGGTACTCTATCTATCCTATATAACCAGTTGAAAATGAGCGGAACCAGATTAAGGATAAAAGCTACATTATATACTTATACCTTAATATTGATGAACAACATTACATAATGTTTGTGTGCCTTCTTTCCCTCCCTCTTGCATTTTTCAGAAAAGTTAATGTAAATCTTTAAGTAGAAGTAAGTAGAGAACTTCAATAATTGTGTCCCCTAAAATTATCATCTTGAGATGCATCCGTTTACCTAAAAAGTCTCAAGATTGTCTTTCTTCATGGCAGAGTAGTACTCCAACATATATAAATGCCACATTTTCTTTATACATTCATCTGTTGATGGGCATATGGGCTATTTCTAAGATTATAGATATTATAAATTGTGCTTCTATAAACATGGGTATACATAGATAACTGTGTGAAATAAATCAGATACACAAGTTTAAATATCACATTGCTTCTCTCGTGGAGAAACCCAAAGGGTATATAAGGAGCAAAATGCAGGATAGATATTGGGAAGTAGGAAGAACATCTTCAAATGGGAAGGGGAGCAAGGGGAGGAGGGGAAGAGAAGGAAGGGAAAAGAAATTTTTAAAAAAGAGAATGGAAGGGAAAAAACAGAAACAAAACTTTTGTGAATGGGGAGGGGAGTGGGAAAAAGAATTAAGATATATTATGCACAGGTACGAATTCCCTGTGATGAATGAGATCTTTATGTATGGCAAACATGTACTAATAAAAACTATTTAAAAAATAAATGTGTCCCACTATGCAATCAATATTAGGGGAAAACAAACTCAAGTGGCTGCGTGGGAGTTGAGGGAAAAAGAAACTGGTTTAGGTTCTTGGGTCTTCCTGTTCACATGGAAAGGAAAGCGTGGAAAACTGGCCTGGGCGGAGAAAGTTCCAGGAGCTGAACAAAAAAAAAAAAAAATGCATTTTATTTCTCTGGGCTGATTTTTGAATATTTATGAGATCCTGCAGAGTATGAAGCTTGGGGTTCACTGGGGCTACGAAAGACCAAGTGTACACCCTGCTTCCAAATGGTTTACAACTCATTTGTGGGAAAACAAAACGTGTATTGCTCATAGGTTTAGAAAAACTGTGCCATAAATTTAGAGCTATTGAAGAGCCCTGACCCTGAGGCACATTCAGAGATGCTTTCTCTCAGTCTTTCCAACTCCATGTAGTTTGAAGGATCGTAAACTCAGAAGTTCATGGCTCCGAATGTCAAGATCGAGGATTTCCTACCCCGAATTAATGTGAGGAACGTTTGAGATCCAAGGCACAGAATCTGGAGGTCGCAACCTTGTTGGGGGAGGGGGATAGTGTCACAGGGAGTACACCGCACGGCAAATGGCTCATCACTTTCTTCTTTTTGAGCCCCAGTTTGGGGCAAATAAGATGCAGTGAAGGTAACTCTGGGATGTTCAACATTTAGACAATTGGGCAAATCAGGATGATTCAGGATCTCTTTCCTGCCTAATATTCCAGTATAAGAAACATTTCTTGATATCGTTGTGACAGGAACTGTTTTTTCTCCAATGCAATCCTTTTCTTTCTTTCTTTCTTTCTTTCTTTCTTTCTTTCTTTCTTTCTTTCTTTCTTTCTTTCTTTCTTTCTTTCTTTCTTTTTAATAGTAAAGCTATTTCTGAGTACGGCCATCCTTATTGAGGAGCCTCTCTGTGTTACTTCTATACACATGTTCTAAATGTTTGAAGCAAATAATGAAAATGGTCTTAGGATACATTTGATCTATCCATTATATAATTGACTATTAAAACCAAATCAGAAAAATAGGAATGCTTCAATGAATAAAGCCAATAATTCACACTGGGTGGATTAGAAAATTAAATGAGTTACTAAACGTTACCTAAGATTATTATTAATTTTCTATTTATTGAAAATTTTAGTAAAACATCATTGTTAAACTATAAAATTAGTGTTTTTAATCTTGGGCAAATGATTGAAGAGGATTAAATTACATACAGTAATTTGATCTACCAAAAAATTAACAAAAAGGTAGTAAATGCAACATAGTTTTCTATTATTAATGTAATATTATATATTAGGACCACTAGGATAAATTGTAGGACCAAAGAAGGAATTTTGGGGAAGAGGTTTTTTGCATTCACTTAAAAGAGTCATTTGAAACAATTTAATTTTGATTAACTTTAAATGAAAATATAATTGCAAGTAAGAAAAATGTAAATTGTTAGTTGCAGTCTGTGTTTCAGCTTTTTAAAATTATTTAAATACCTCAGAGTTTCTGTACATATAAAACCGAGGAGCAAAAACATTAAAATTAAGATGCCGAGCTATGTAATTATATAATTTTGTTTTCAAAAGTATTTCTGATTACTTCATATCTTGCTAATATAGATATAAAAGAAAAAATCTATAATGTTTATAATGAATGAATTCCATAGCAGACGTATGTTTTAGTTTCACTTTTATCTTTAGAAACATGTCTCTGACGGTGTAATTCTTATATCTTGATTTAACTGTAATGAAGTTCTTTTTTTTTGGCATGAATTTCTCTCATGGCTTATCTTTAGTTTTGTGGTAAAGAAATTTTACATTTATTCAAATAAAAGTGGTTTATATAGGTTGATGACTTAGAAATTAATTGTAGTTATAACAGCCTTTGTAGCTATTTTGCACAGTAGCGATCTCCATTACTCCAAGTAGTTAATGTGAATTTAATTATGATGTGCTTATTATTTTTCCATATTTTCCCCCTTTGGAATATTACTGTCCTAAGTAGTAGTTGCCTAATCAACTATTCTGAATTTGCAGACAGACCTTATTTTTATTTGTTAGAAAAAATTTCAAGCTATCTCTTGTTCTTTCTTTCTTCTTTATGACATGCCAATTTTGAAAGGGGAAAAATTATATATTTTTATTACTTATATCAAATGAATGTTATTTTTAATACAATTTAGATATTTAGCACAATGATTGGCAGATTTAGCAATTTAAAAATGTCCCGTTAAAGTTGAATTTTAGATAGACAATGAACTTTTTTTAGTTACCCATATTTTAGTTACCCATGCAAAATGATTTATTGGATATCTCAAATTCAAGGTTAACTTGATATCTCCTTTTTATTTTTTATTTTTATTTATTTATTTATTTTTTTTATGTGGGTACCAGAAGTCGACCTCAGGACCTCACGCTTGCCGGGCAAGTGCTTGTGCCACTGAGCGATATCACCAGCCCTTTTTTTCCTTTATGTGGGTTTCGGGAGTCAAACTCAGGATCTCACGCTTGCCAGGCAGGCGCTTATGCCGCTGAGCTATCTCACCGGCCTGATATCCCCTTTTTAATCTGGCAATCCTAACACAATCTAGTATAATAGATGGAATTTGCATAAACTTTCTATTCCTTTTTTAGGTCTTATCTCCTGTCTTCTACACTGTTTTGTTTTCTTTTTTTTTTTTTTTTGTGGGTACCGGGGGTCGACCTCAGGACCTCGCGCGCCAGCAGGCGCCCGTGCCACTGAGTGATATCACCGGCCCTTTTTTCATATGTGAGTTCCAGGAGTCGAACTCTGGCCCTCGCGCTTGCCAGGCAGGCGCTTACACCGCTGAGCCATCTCACCGGCCCTACACTGTTTCTTTTATCTCACATTTTTCAGATTAAAAAATGTGAAAACAATTTTCGGCTGAATAATTTTTTGCCACACTAAGAAGCTGTCCTGTTGGTTAAGATACTAGACACTATGATCATATGTAATGCATTAAAATTGTAAAAATATTCAAATGCACAAGTAGCCACAATCCTGAGGACATTTTCAGCACTGCATCTCCTGTTTAACATTTCATCTCAGTACTTCAGAATACTCCCAACAGATTTTAGGTTCCCTCACATGATCAGACTTTGGTTGCGAATGGAGCTGTCTTCCAATAACAAAGGGGAGCAAGTTAAAATTAGTTTCTGGGTTTTGACTAGTTGTTCATGATATCCCTCATCAACATTTCTCAAGCTCTGCTCCTTAGATTTGGACTGTTAAAACTACTTTTGGTTGCCTGTGGAAGACGGGTGGAAGATATACTTGGAAGACTGTGAGTTGAAGAGGCATCTTAACTACAAGATTTTTCAGAAGCTTCAACATGTTACTTTTCACTGGGTCTCTTTAAGAAGGGACCTCAGTGCCAAACACATTCGCTGGAAGAAAGATAGCCTCTTTAATAAATGGTGCTGGAAAAACTGGCTCTACACATGCCGAAGATTAAAACTAGACCCATATCTTTCACCATGCACTAAACTAAATTCAAAATGGATCAGAGATCTAAATATTAAAACAGAAACATTAAATCTGCTGGAAGGTAGGATAGGTAAAACCCTTGAAGACATTGGTGTAGGCAAAGACTTTATGAATAAAAACTCAACCGCGTGGGAACTATCCCAAAGAATCAATAACTGGGATCTCATCTTATTAAAAAGCTTTTGCACAGCAAGAGAAACCACCAACAGAGTGAAGAGACAACCCACAATGTGGGAAAAAATGTTTGCCAGCTGTTCCTCAGACAAAGGATTACTATCGAGAACATATAAAGAACTCAAAAAAATCAGACCTCCCAAATTTAAAGACCCATTCCAAAAAGGGCATCTGAGATGAATACACATTTCTCAGATGAAGAAATACTAATGGCAAATAAATATACAAAAATATGTGCAACATCACTAGTCATTCAAGAGATGCAAATTAAAACAACACTGAGATACCATCTCACCCCAGAAAGAATGGCTACTATAAAGAAATCAACTAATAACTAATGCTGGAGGGGCTGTGGGGAAAAAGGAACCCTTCTTCACTGTTGGTGGGAGTGTCGACTGGTACAGCCACTGTGGAAGTCTGTGTGGAGATTCCTCAAAAAACTAGGGTTGGAGGTCCCATTTGACCCAGATATTCCCCTTCTGGGCATCTTCCCAGAAGAATTAAAAACATTGTACCACAGCGATATATGTGCACCCATGTTTATAGCAGCACAATTTGTAATAGCCAGATCTTGGAAACAACCCAAATGCCCATCAACTGAGGAATGGATAAGAAAGATGTGGTATTTTTATACAATGGAGTACTATTCAGCCATAAAGAAGGATAAACTGGAGACTTTTATAGGTAAATGGATACAACTCGAGAAAATACTCATAAGTGAAATAAACTGGAAGCACATGTGTAAGCATCATATTGTCTCTCTAGTATGAGAAACTGAAAGAGTAAATAAGATCCAAAATGTACAATAGACATGATGAATCAAAAAGAAACTGGTCAAAAGGAAAGAGAGACTGGAATAGGGAAAAGAAAGAAGAGAAAGGGAAAAAAATTGTATATATATATATATATATATATATATATATATATATATGATGGTTAAGATAGATACACTACCAATTTTACTTAGTTCATTGAAGAGTAAGGTTTGTGCCAATAATGTTTGGACAATTGAATGCTAATGTCTGGTATCCTGAATAACTAACTTAAAGATAGTAATACGTAATGTATTAACCATTGTTACCCTCCTATTATGTTGTTTTGAAAATTTGTTCTTCTGTTGATTTGTTTTGTTTTTTCTTCTCTTTAAAATAAAATAAAAAAAAAAGGAGGGACCTCAGTATACTATGAGAATTTATTCAATTAGAGAACATTTTGTGTCATGCCAAGTACATTTACGAGACACAGAGTTCTAGAACACATGATTTGGGAATTCTAAAGAATGTTCGAGCTACTTTTCATTTCATTTCTAAGGGATAGGTGGTTCAAAGACTAGGGAGGGGAGCAAGGCAATCATTAGAAATCAGTCTACCATAGTATTAGTGGAGTGCTCAACAATACAGATTTCAAATGGCCCATTCTGATTATAGACGGGTTAATTTAAACTTAATAAACCCAGGTCTAAGTAACAGGGAATAAAAAGGGTAAAGCTGGAACTAACCTTGGTTGTGCACCCAGCATGGCAAGAAAAAGGATGCAAGATGCTTTATGTAACTTATTTATATGATTTTCCTAATAGTGTATCTTAATGGCAAAAATTATACCATTTTATAATAAAACTGAGGCAAGTGAAGCTCAGAGAAGTTTAATGATTCATTATTATAGTATATACCTAGATATCCCCCTAAAGCCTTATGGGATCATAGGCTAGACCTTGGGAAGGTGAATTGCTGTTAGGAGGTGGGGCATGGTTGGAAAAACTTTTATCTCCCTGTGGATGTGACTTGGAAGGTTACATTTTCCATCCAGGAACCTCCCTTGATGCTCTCTGCCTCCCCACTGCCATGCCCCTGCCCCGAGCTGCATTCCTCAGCTTTCCTTGGCCATTCTGCCTCAGAGCCAGCTGACCGTGGACTGAAACATGAGTCAAAATAAACCTTTCTTCCTTTAAGTTGCGGGTGTTGGGTATTGCGTTTCAGTGATGAGAAAGTGACGAAGGCAATTATTGTTGCATTTCCAGTTAAATGGACAGTGGAGAACCAATACAGGTTCTATAGATTTCAAACCCTTTCCTCACCCACAAGAATCTATTTAAAGTCAGTTTCCTTTGCCACTCTTAAGCAGTGATGATTCTTTTATTAACCACCTAGTCAGCTACTATTTTCTGATACTTACAGTAATCACTTCTTTCTGCAATTCATCTAAGATGTTTTCAAATTGCTGATAAGCAACCATCTACATGGGTAAAATAAGGCTCAACTCACCAAGAGGTAAAAAGGCAGCTGTTCTCAATTTACTGCTGGACATTAAAACCATCTTGGGGCTTTGAAAAATATTGCTCACTTTCAGCCCCAGAAATTCTGATTTAATTGGTGTGGAATGTGTCATGGACATGGGATTTTAAAATACTACCTAAGAAAGGCTAAGAGAGAGAGAGGTGAGAACCACTGTTTTGGGGGGATCAAGAAGAGCATATAAGTATTTCCATAATGAAGTAAAGGAAATATGTTGATATTGCCTTTTATTTAAGCCCATTTTTTAAAAAGTAATTGCTGAGTCAAAGAATATTTTTTCATATGGAACAAGAGCAAGTTAAAACTTGCTATTGTTTCCTATTTAAATGATATTTGTATTCATTTTGGGTACTATATGGTAAAATATGTACTTATTTGATTAATAAGGTTACTGATTCATTCTTATTTAATCTGTAAAACTCATAATCCTTGCAAAAACCGTGGTGGTCTCACATCACATCCCAGTGCAGATTTAATTATTCCACTAGAAAATCATATTATCAAAACAGCATGAAATATCCTCAAATCAGTATCTTAAATCCTTTTATTAATGCATTTAAAAAATAGATATTTTAAAACCTTTTTAAAATATTTTGTTTCATACTAATACTGTTGGAAATCTCAAAATGAATTTAAGCAATTATCACTTTCTCAATGTGATTACAATATTTTAAAAATATTCTTTAATTTTGGATGTAAATTTTTCTAACATGTGAAATTGGAGGATAAGAAAACTTTGTTAGTGTTCTAGAAACAGTATATACTGGAAGCCATATTTTAAAAGCAAGTACTGAAGTGTCTTAGTTACTTTTCTCTCATTGCTGAGACAAAATACCAGACACACAAAGTTAAAGGAGGAGAGATTTATTTAGCTCACAGTTTGTAGAGGTTTCAGTCCATAATTGGGTGGCACATGGCAGAGGGGCAACAGTTCATGGCAGCAGAAGACACCAAAAGCAATAAGACAGAGAGGAGAGAGCAAGACTCTTTCTGTCCCTTATATTTTATGCAGGTCACCCACCCTAGGAAAGGGTATAGCACTCACACCTTTAATCCCAACATTAGACCATGAATCAATCAGAAACTCTAGATTCAGCCACCTCTGAAAAACCCACCCCCATGACTTCATGAGGCTGTGGGGGGACATCCAGACAGAAACCATGACATAAAGTAATAGCAGTGACAATAACAATAGGTTTTTAGCATACAGAGCTCAAAGTACCAGGTGATGGCACTGAGTGGATGTAGGAAGCAAGGTAGTGTTTAGATGTAATGAAGCTGGCAAAACTTTATAGTGTACTAATAGCACTATAGTCCCAGTCTCCTAGGATTAACCCTCCTAATAAGGCTAGAACTTAAGACACTGTTGATGTGCTAATCACAAATGGAAGAAATGTGTCTCAGAGATCAGGCACTGAACCCCAGTCTATCTCTATAGCCCGCAGTGCTAACCATTCTATTAATGCTGTTGCCCTGACCCTTTTGCCCGTCCATCCTCCCTAACCCTTTTAGCTGAAGAGAAGCGCCACCTAGACAATTATGGCCTATGTAATGCTCTTCCCTAGGCTTTAGTTAACTAATCACAGGAGGTCCAGACATACTCCAGTCTGAGGAAGACCCTGTCAGCAATGTAGCCTGCCTGCTCCTGGTAACTCTTTCACTGGCCCCTCATCCATTTGTGCGTGTGTGTTTCTGGGGATTGAATCTGAGGGTTTATGAATATTAGATGAGTGCTCCATACCACTGAACTATAACCCCAGCTCTGTTTGTTTTTATTTTGAGTTAGGGTCTCTCTAAATTGCCCAGGCTGGCCTGGAACTTGCCGTCTTCCCAACTCAGCCTCTTGATTATCTGGGATTACTGACTTGGACCACAACACCCTTCCACGTCTATCTTCTTTGGGGCTGGCTTTGAATAAACCCAATTAACCTGAGTACTGCCCTCCAACTCCTGTGTCCCTAATTTTGCAGCTTCCAGCAGCAGGCAACAGGGAAATTTGATCCTCTCATTTGAGGAAACATTGGCTTTCTCAAAATGTCAATGTTTTCAGTTTGAGTGCTGAGAGATGGATCACGTTAGACCATATATGTATGATGTATATGATATGTATGACATATATGTATCAAATCATTTAATAGTTTGAACATTGGGTGTAAGAAAATAAATTTGTACTTAGAAATTGAACATTGGGTGTAAAAGAAATAAATTTGTATATTTAATTTGGAGTGCTGGAATTACCTTGAAGAGATTATTTGTCAGGCAGTTAACAATATCCATCTGAAATTCAGAAAGTTCAGAGCTGAAAAGATGTGGGTACCTAATGCCTGGAGGTAGCAACTGAAAGAGTAATGGTGGATAAAATAACAAAGGGAGTAAGAAGAGAGTAAGAATTAACACTGAATCATGGGAGAACATCTGCAATTGTGAAGTAGTTTGAGCATAAATGAATTAAAAAAAGGCAAAATAACACAGAGAATGCATCACAGAAACCCAAGTAAGAGAAGTTTTAAAGAAAGGAGTGGTAATTAGCGGTGTCAAATGCAGCACAAATATACTAGAATATGGTATAGGTAAAGGGATACTGGGTTTGGCTAAAAGTCTCCTAAAATTTGATTGTAATATCCTCCTAGGCCTAATATAAAGACCATGCTAGCTTACCGAGTACAGAAGAGTGTTTGGTTAGAAGCAGCTAATATTTGTCTACTGGTTCCTATGGATCATCCAATTCTCAAGGTTTTTTCATGTTTTAAAATGAGTTAACAACCCTGCTTAGGGATTTCTGTATGCTCAAGGACACACAGGATTTATGGAAAATAACAGTTGCTCAAAAATAGTAGAAGATTAAAAACTCCTCTCTTGGCAAATGATAGAAAAAAATAGGTACGGAGGATTTAAATAACACAGTGTTTTTAGTCTAATTTACTGTTACAGAGCACTCAACAACTGCAGAATATATACATGTTTATTAAAATCCTAGGTATTTAGTAATTAAAAACATACTTCTAAACAATTTACTGCAAATAAGGAATTGCAAGGGAAATTATATTTTGACCTGAATGATAATTAAAATTTCTGGAGACAACTAAACAGATTCTTAAAGGAAAATTTAGAGTTTATTGCTTATATTAGAAATCAATAAACTAACATCTCATCCTCACTAACTAGAAAAAGAGTAAAAAAAATCCAAGTAAATAGAAAGAAGTTAATACATAATAAAGTGCAGACATCAAAATAAGAACAGATAAAAATAAAGTAGTATAGTCCAAAAATGATTCTTTGAAAAGATTAACAAAAGTGATAAAATTCTAAATAGATTTGAAAAGAAAAACATACTGATAAATAAAATCAATATCAGAAATAAGAGATGAGCTTTCCATACAAATAATACAAATATCAAATGGATAGTAGTAGACCATTAGGAACACATCTGACAAACTAGATACTTTAGATAAACGGACAATTTCCTTGAAAGACATTAATTGCCATAGTTTACTAAAAAACAAAATAGATAACATGAAGAATTATAACAATGAAAGAAATTTAATTAGTTACTAAATACTTTCCTACAAGGAAAACTCTAATTTCATATGGTTTCACTTGCAAATTTAATAAATATTTTTAAAATTAGGAAATATAAATTTAAAAATAAATTTATTTTATTCCAACTTTTTTATTAGCACATATTTACAGTACATAATAATTACATTCCTTGTGGGAAGTTGATACATGTACATAACACATCTTAATTCTTTTTCCCCACTCCTTCCATTGACTGGTTTATTTTCCTTTTTCAAAAGATCTATCTCCCCATTTTTTATTGTCTATCTTTTATTTTGGTTTTTATTTATATTTTGGGTTTCTCATATATGAGAAACTATGTGATATAAGCTTGTGTGTCTGATTTATTTTTCTTAACATTATGGTTTCAAATACATCCATTTTCCTACAAATGACTCAAGTACATCCATTTTCCTATGATAATTTCTTTATGGAGGAATAGTAGTCTATTGTATAAAATTACCATATTTTCTTTATCTATTCATCTGTTGATGGACATATAGGCCACTTCCAAGATATAGCTATTATGAATTGTGCTTCTATAAGCATTGGTATGCATGTATTATTGTTGTATGGTATTTTTAACTCTTTGGGGAAGGTACCTAGAAGGGGAACTGTTGGGTTGAAAGGAATTTCTATTTTTTAATTTTTTGAAGAATATTCATACTGATTTCCATACTGATTATATTAGTCTACATTCCCACCAACCACATAGAAGTGTTCCTTTACCCCTGTGGTCTCACCAGCGTTTGTTATTATTTGGTTTCTTGATGGTAGTCATTCTTTCTGGAGTAAGATAAGAATCTCGATGCTGTTTAGACTTCTCTAATGACCACTGATGTTGAACATTTTTTTCATGTATTTACAGTGTAAGTACATAAAAATAAATTTAAGGTAAAAAATAGTATTTCAGTAAATAGGAGATCAGGAAACATTTCCAATGAACTTCATGAATTCAACCTAATTCCCATAGTGAAACCAGAAAAGAAATAAAAATTAAAACCAGAAAACTCAATAACCCCACGTGTTAAAGTCCTTACCAAATCATAAGCAACTGAATCCTGAAATATTTAAAAAGGATAACAGCAGAATCAAATGAGGTTTATTTCATGAATGCAAACTTATAGTAACATCCCAAAAGTAATCAATGTAATTTAATATATTAACAGAATAAAAGAGAAAAACCTATCTTTTCAGTAGAATCAGAAATAAGCCTTTGACAAAATTTAACATTCATTCATGGTAAAAAAAACGAAACAAAACAAAAAACAAAAAAACTCTTGGGGGCCGGTGATATCGCTTAGCAGCATGAGCGCCTGCCTGGCAAGTGTGAGGTCCTGAGTTCGACTCCCGGTACCCACATTAACAACAACAACAACAAAAAACAAAAAAACTCTCAGAAAGTAGGAATAGAAAGAAACTTCTTCCATTTGCTAAGTGGCACCTATAAAAAATCTATACCTAACATCACGCTTTCTTAATAAAGTCTGAGCACTGTCTCCTAAGACAGGGAACTGGCAAAAATGTTGGCTTTTACCACTTTTATTCAACATTGTGTGTCATAGATGTGGCAGAAAAGCAAGTAAACAAGGAAACAACAATAATAACAAACTCCACAACGAATGAAAATACTTCAACAACAAAAAGTCATAAGTATTGAAAGAAAGGGGTAGAGTTGTCTGTATTTGCAAATGAAATATCTATTAGAAAATCTACAGGAGTGTGAAAATCAACTAGTGTACTTTGCAAAGTTACAGAATAGGAGGTTAATAACATTAATTGTAGCTTTATATACTATCAGCAAATGATTGGTAAATGAAGTTTTAAACAGTCATATCCGAGAACACTAAAATCACAAAGTACTTGGGAATTAATCTGACAAAATATATGCAAACCATCTGCTCTGAAAATTATAGAACATGGTTGATAAAAATTTTAAGAAGACCTAAAAAAATCCCAGAAAGACATGTGTTTGAAGACTGAGTAAAATTAAGATGTCAATTATTCCAAAATTTATCCATCAATTCAATATAATTCCAGTCAAATTTCAAGTGAAACTACATTAAGAAAGTGGCAAACTAGCTCTAAAACTTATGTGGAAGGGTAAACCTAATTTTAAAAAGAACATGTTTAAGGAGGTACAATTCTTGATTTCAAGACTTGTGCTCAAGTTATTTAATGAAAGTGATGTGGTATTGGTGAAATAGTCATATACATCATAAGAATACTGTAGAGAATCTAGAAATAGACTCACATTTTTCAATTTATTTTTGAAGAAGATGCTAAGGTAATCCATAGGAGAAATAAAAGTCTATGAAATACGTTGCTCTTCATGTGGAAATTAATAAATGTCTATCCCTCACAGATATAAAAAGATTAATGTGAAATATATCACAGACATAAAAACAAAACTGAAACTATAAAATATCTTGAATAAAAATAGGAAAAAATCTTAGCCACTTTATATTAAGCAAAACTTTCTTAGATCGGCTGAATGATTATAAGCTATAATGGAAGAAAATCATTAAATTGTGCCTTGTCAAAAGATTTAACCTTTTGATTCATAAAACACTATTAAGAAAGAAGTCAAGCCACAAAATGGAAGATAATACCAATAACACATAGATATGATGGACTATTTATATCCAGACTTTATATAATTCTCTCACAATACAAAATTTAGGAATTAATAGCTTTTTTTTTTTCTTTTTTTTTTTAATGTGGGTTCCAGGAATCAAGCTCAGGACCTTGCGCTTGCCAGGCAAGCACTTATGCCGCTGAGCTATATCATAGCTTTAAAAAAAAAAAAAAAAACTTCACAAAAGGAGATATTTCAATAGCCCAAATCTCAGGGAATACATCCCCAGCACCACGCACACACACACACACGATTAAATATATTTGGGGCATGTAGCACCACCACCTGTTTTCTAGTTTTTTTTACCAATAAGAAATAAAAATATGTCTACAAAAAACCATGTACATGAATGCCCAATCCTTTTTTTCAGAATAGTCCCAAACTAGAAGCAACTCAAATGTCCATCTGTAGATAAATGGTCACTCACAAGTGAATGATGCTCATTAGTATAAAGCAGCAAGCATATACATGCAGCATGGATGAATCTCAAAATTGTTATGCTGAGTTAAAGAAGCCAGGGACAAAATGAATACATTTTGTCTAACACTCACATAAAATGACGACTAATATAAAAGTATATCAGTGGTTGCCTGGGTCCAGACAAGGGAACAGAAAGACTGCAAAGGCGCCTAAGGAATCTTTTCAAGGTCGTTTAAATATACATTTTGGTCCTGGTGGTGGTTTCACAGTGTATACATCTATTAAAACACAAAGAATTTTCTGCATTTTAAATTGATATAGTTAATCTTCTGTGTATTATTCCTCAAAAAGGAGATAAGGAAACACTTTCCACAAACACATGCAGGCATAATAATGGAGACAGTACAATAAAGCAGAGGTAGCCACAGCCCAGAATATTTCCCAAGCAGACTAGAGCACAGAGCAGAACCAATTTATCTTGGAGAACTTAGAAAGCTTGAAAAAAATCTACAACTACCAGGTGTGATTGAGGATGAGGTTCAAAACAGGAAAAGGAATTGAAAATTGAAAACATTTCTCTGATTACTTTAAAAAATTGTGTCAGAAATAACCTACTGATTTTTCATTATACTAGATGATTTAGTCTCTCCACTATTCCACCTTCTGAGCCCCATACTCTGTACATATTTTTATTATATTCAAAATGTTTTTATTGATTATTTTTGTCTTTCAGTAGCATCCTATCAGTTTTTCTGTGCTTTTATTAGTAACAAAAAACAGTTTTTGACATTCCACTATGAAATGAGGATGTTTATGCACTTTTTGATCCCTTAAATTTCTTTTGCTTTGTATCAGAATTTCTATTTTTATGTGGATGAGCTTGATAATATTTTAATTCAGTATTTTAATTATTTTTAAGCTCATGAAGGTTAGGATGGGTTGATTCTAAAAGTTGTAAGCTAATTATATAATTATAGTTAGTAGTATCAATGATTAGTAATATCATGTAATTTTTTTTAACCTCTGCTTTTGCACATCCTGGAACTTTGCTTCCCTATGTTTTTCTTGCAGAGTTTATTTTATGATAACCTTATTTTTCTGGACTTAACTCATCCAATCAAGTTTTTGTTCCTACACAGACAACCATCTATGAAGCCTGCATCATTTTGGTCCCACTTGGCAACTTTGCTCTGTAACCTTGCTCCAAATTGTTACTTTGAACCTTCTAGAAACTGCTTTCAAGGGTTGGTTAAATGGCTTTCAGGAAATTTTATCTTCATGTTTCTTAATTACTGCATATTTTGGTGAATAACATACACACATGATTGTTAAGAATATGTACATAATTCAGGTATCATGTTAAACACTGTTTTATAGTTGAAAATACAAACATCCCTTGTTAGATTGGTTCTAGCACTGTATGGTTACCAGAATCTGCAGATGCTGAGGTCCCTCATGTAAAATGGGTAGTTGCATGTAGCCTATGCACACCCTCCTGTAGGCTCTAAATCATATCTAGTTAACTTATAATACCTAATACAGTGTAAATGCTGTGTAATGTTTGTTCTACTATAGCATTTAGGGACTAGTAACAAGACAAAAGCCTGTTTAAAAATTATTTTTAAACCAGGAGTGGCGGTGTATGCTTGTAATGCAAGCACTGTGGTAGAAAGTAGGAGGAGAAGGTAGAAGGTACCTGTGGCTGATGTAGAAGGATGACAAGTTCAAAACCAGCCTTGGCAACTTAGCGAGGCTGTTTTAAAATTAAAAATAAAAAGGACTGAGGATAAAGCTCAGTGCAAAGGCCCTGGGTTCAAACCCTAGTACTACAAAACAAAACAAAACAAAACAAAGCAAAGGAAAACAAAACAAAAAACTTACCTTGTGTGGCTGGTTGAAGCCACAAATATGGAAATGAGGGCATTGAGGGCCAAATGTATGGGGTAACTGTGGGGAAGGGGAGGCAAAAGAAGCAGAGGGAGTTCCTCTGGAAATTTAAAAGAGATGTGGTGGGAGATCATTACTTTTCACCATCCTAGAGCCTGCATTATACTAATCATAAAATTTTTAAAAGTCCCTAGTTGTTAGCTTTTTTCCATATGTTAGCTCCAAAAGTGTCATCCACAACTTCACATGGAAATTGCAAAATATGGAAAAGAAATTGAGAAATTTTGAAATTTCTACTTGGAAATACTGTCCTTTATTAGGTTCAGAGTTGATTGCATCTTATTGATTTCTTCAGCAATGTTTTAGCATAGTTGTAAACAATCTTATCACTTACTTCTTAAAATACTTGTATGAAGAATATACTATTTTTATCCCCATTTTACACAGAAGAAAACTGAGGCACATAGTACTGGTTGTTTCCAAATTTGTATCTCACTATATTAGTGAGATTCTGAAATAGTGGTGGCCTTGATTACTCCTTGAGGGTAGATTCAAATACTTTAGGAACTGCAAAGCCAAGTGTAAAAACTGCTTACATTTTAAAGGTGTAATTATTGCTGTTGTTAAAAAATGAACTTTAAAGTCATAATATTTTATGGTTACATCTTAGTAAAATATAAACAAATCATATCTATTTGAGTCAGTTTAGAATGTGAACTTGTCTCCCATAAATGTTGTTGATATTGGGACTTAAGAACATAGGAGTTAGCGCCACTTTGAAACAAAACTTAACTAAGAAGTCCTTCCGTATGTGAACTGATGAACTGTGGTACCACTTGACATGGAAAGTTATTCAGTGCTAGAAAGAGATAAGCTATCAAGCCATGAAAAGACATGGGGGAAACATTAATTAATATTACCAAGTTAAAGAAGCTAATCTGAAAGTGTTGTACATACTGTATGATTCCAACTATATGATATTCTGGTAAAGGAAAAACTATGGATATAGTAAAAAGATGAGTGGAGACTAAGGGACAGGGAAAAGAAGGGATGAATAGGCAGAGTGTAGATTCTTTAGGCAGTGAAACTGCTCTGCACTGTACTATATTTTGCTTAAACTCATAGAATGTACAATAGCAAGCGTGATCCCTGATGTAAGCTATGGACTCTGGGTGATAACGATGTGTCAGTGTAGGTCACAGCAAATATACCACTCAGCAAGGCACACTGATACAGGGAGAGGCTGGGCATGTGTGGGGGCAGGCAATACATAGGAAATCTTTTTACTGGATTCTCAATTTTGCCACAAGTCTAAAAAAAAAATCTATTTTTAAAAATCTGAGCTAAGTTACCAACATAAAATAATTTTTTAAGCAAATACTGTATTTATTGAATGGTATCAACTTCTTAGTGGTTACTTTGCCTCTTTTACCATGACGATAGAAATATCATCTATCATGCAGAGTTGTTGAGAGGATTAACTAAAATTATAATCTAAACAGTAGAGGACCTAATAAACTTTAAACAACAAATTTAATATATGCTTGTCGTAGTTCTTGATGTTGCTATTGTTATAAATAATGTAATGTAGGCATTGTGATGAGTGTCTTTGATCAAATGTTATAAAAAGGTTAGAGTCTGAAATCAGATTGTTGCATAAACTGATTCCTCTTGTATTCAGCAGTATTGAAATAGGAATGAAAACAATTGGTAGGGTTTCCCAGGTTTTGGAGGCTGGCCGCCGGTCCAGGCAATTGGAAACAGTGAGGAGCCTGGAAAGGATAAATGACATTTATTATGAGGTCCAGGGTAAATGTGGAAGAAAGCGCCATAATTTCCCTGATGAACTGAAAGACTGAGGGTCAAAAATAGGTTATCTATAAGCAAAGATTTGAGAGAAGGAAAAGAAAGATGGTTTTAGAGCACTAGTTTTTGGAATTACAAGGCTTTCCTATGGATTAGATTGGATGAGAAGTCCATGGTGTGATAGGACTTGCAAGAAGCTCAGACAGAATTTACACAAAAGTGGTTCATATTGGGCATTGCGAGGCTAGGGTGCCTTCTGTTTTGAATTCACAAGAGCTGTGAAAAGGAATGGGAGAAAAAGAAGACTTACTTACAATGTATGACCTTTGAGTGTTAGGTCAGCTGATGGTACTGATGTAGTTCAGGAAGGGTGTTATCAAGGAGATGCTGTGGCTTTCACGAGGGAGGAGATTCCGAAGTTGTGGGAGAGTAAAGGTCTGGTAGTGGCCATAAAATGTGGTCAGAAAAGAGAAATGATCGTGGATTTAGAGTTTATAACTTGCCACAAAACTGCCATTTTCCCAATGTTACATCTTTCCCTCAATAATCACTTTAGACTTGAAGGATTTTGGCAGTCATCCTCCCCAAAGGACTGGGCAAAAGAAGAATGAATTTGAACACTAACATGCTCATCTTTTCTTGATTTGTAGACTCATATTTTGAAGCTGCTGCAGTTAGTAGCTGATTGTGCTGTCAGAGGTAGAGGCACTTCAGTAATGAATCATTTGCTAAGTAATTAGAGTGGAATTATTTGTAGGGCAGTGTTAAAAAACAAAGACAAAGATTTTTGGTCTTCATGGTAATGTGATTAACTTCTAAGGTACATGTGTGTGTGTGTGTGTGTATTTCCACAAATTCTTTTGCCCTTGAAAAGCAAATTTACACACACATTTTGTCAACTTGAGAGGCTGGTTGGAAGATTCACTTCAAAAGCAGTCGTTTCCCAAGACTAAGTAGTGCCAAAATAAACAATAGAGTTTAAAGAGATGCACAATTTGCTTTGAAGTGGAATAGTTTATATAACTAACCTGAAAATATAGTTTCTCTTTTGCAAATCTTAGTAAATATGCTTGAAGATGGATTTAGTGCTTAACAGCACTGAAAGAGTTGTTATTGTGGCTTATTCAGTACTTCTAAATAAAGCAAGATTCTATAACAGGGCCTTTGGCACTGCTATCAGAAGGCAAACATAATATTACAAATTAAAGTCTTCACAAAATAGTACCAAAAAATAATAATAATAAAGCAGCATATGAAAAAGGATACTGGCTTCCAGAAAAGCTGAAATATAACTTTCTTCAAATGCTTATTTTGCTTGGGACTTTCAATTTATGCATAAATAGATGTAATAAAGAAGTAATTTAATAGGACAGAGTAATGAATTTTTGGACCCAGCAGAATGTCATGGAGCCACTTCATACTGGTGACCTCTTCCTTTCTAAGAGAGGGGAGCTTTTTTTGGTCTTTCAAATTCATTTAGTTCACAGAAGAAATTATAGTAACCAACTAAGCTGCTCAGAAAATTGGGGGCAGGCCAGACAAAATAAATGAAGAAGTAAAAGCAGTCACACTAAAATTTAATTTTAAAATATAAATACTTTAAAATAGAAGGTCAGCTATATCGTTTTGCCTTACTAGAGAGGTAAGGATGATGGGATAAGATTAAATGTTTTATAATGTTTTATGAATTGTAGTTTTTCAATGAAGTAGGATTAAGAAGATTAGTAACATCAGAAATCATTTTTCCATTCTTTGACACAGACATACATATGAGTGGTTTAATAAATTTTTAAAAATAGTTTCTTTGAGCTTGATAGACCAAATTTAAAGTAGCATATTGATGTTATTCTATTTGGGTTCATTAGGTTCATTAGGGAGAAATATTGGCATTTCATTAGTCGAGTTCAATGGTAGCTATACTTATTCATAAGCATAATAATAAGGATGATAATATAAGTGTGGCTTACTTTTCTCATTGCTGAGACAAAATACCTGACACCCAAAGTTAAAGGGTGGAAGGTTTATTTGGCTCACAGTTTGTAGAGGTTTCAGTCCGTAATCGGCTGGCTCCAAGGCAGAGTGGCACATGGCAAAGGGGCAACCATTCATGGCAGTCAAAAACAGCAAAAGTAACAAGAGAGAGTGAAGGGACAAGCCTTTTTCTGTCCCTTATATTATATCCACTCTACCGGGATTAGGGCAGTGCCAATCCAATCAGTGGACTGATCCAGCAATCGCCCACCCCTAATTCCGGCATTGCACTATGAATCAATCACACACTCTAAATTCAGCCACCTCCGAAAAAATTCTATGACCGCGTGAGGTTTTGGTTGGACATCTAGACACAAACAATGACAGTGGCGAATGTTTTTAGTTAATATGTGTGCCAAGTGTTTTAATTTTCATAAAGATTAGGCCAAATAATCTTCATCAAATCCTGGGCAGCAAGTGTTATTATCTCATTTTACCCTGCTCATTAGTAAATGGCTATTGCTGGTCATTTGGGCTCCAAAACTCAAGTTTTTAAACACTAGGCTTTAGAGCCTCTCTCATATTTTGTGTACCTTTGATATATGGGGCTATAACTGACAGCAATATTTCTATTTTTCTAAGTGTTACAATTTCATATAATACCAACTGGGAAATTGTGTTAAAGTTCTTCGAACAAAAGAAAAGTTTTAGTTTCCTTTTAGTCTTACAATTATATCTAAAGGCTCTGAGAAGGTGAATTTATTTTTCATTTGTCAATTAAAAGAGAAAGCTCTTTTAGTATTCTACATATAATTATGTTTTCCTAAACTATCTGCCCTAGCCACTTTTTTCTCTAAGTTAACATATAACTGAAGGAATTTGAAAACAAAAAGTCATACTCAACATAGTCCTTCTGGTTATAAAAAGTCAAATTACTCTGAATGAATGACAAGAAGAAAACATTATGATGAAATTAATCTATAGGCAAAAACAACTGCATGAGCTGGGCGTGTAGTTCCATTGTTGAGTGCTTGCCCAGCATGCACAAGACCCTGGGTTTGATCCCCAGCACTGTACATGCACTCCCCCCCCCAAAGTTTAGATGCTCCTTGCTCCTTGACTTCTGATGGGGTCCTGTCCTGATGTATCCGTCCTTATGTTGAAAATGCCTTAATACCCCTAACCTACTGAACTTTGTAGCTTAGCCAACACAGTACACTATAGAATAGTTGTTTATACCCCCGACAATTTGCCTGTCCTCCTCTCAGGTTTTTCTGTGAGGATGGGAGAGTGAAGCTGAATTTTAAGGAACAGTTGTTCCTATGCAGAACTATCTAATTTGAAGCCTGTTGGTGAGGGACAGTGCGTGGGTATGGGCGAAGTAATGTGATACCCACACACCCTCTGTCTTTTTTTTTTTTAAGGCTTTTTCATTTCTTTTTCTTTTTCTCTTTTTTGTACTTGTCAATACTTCTTTTGCAGTTGTTCTTTGCCTTTAGGGTCCCAGTCCCAGACAGTTAAGAGCATTAACTTTAAAGTCAGACATACTGAATTTTTAATCTATCCCTGTGCTTATTAGGGTATTATGTTTGATAAATTGTTTAACTTGTTAGGACTGACATGAAAATGAATACAGGTAAAGATCATGAAGTGCTTTGGTTTTATGGTATATTTCTCAGGAACAGAACCTGAGGTGAAGATCTACATGCAAGTGGTGTTGAGGAAGTTATTCTTGGGGAAAACAACAAGGAATTCAGTGAAGAAGCCGAATAACTTCCTGTAAAGTCCCACTGAAGGCAGCTTCCACTTGAACTCATGAGCAAAGCCAGGGTGTAAATAACACCTTAGACTCATCCTGATTGTGGCACAGGAGCTGGGGTTTCACAGTCATGCACTGTTGGATACTGGCTTTCACTTTGCTGTGAAAGGAATGAACACCCTGCCACTTCTGGTTCTCCAAAGCAGCTCCTGGTGTTCAAAGACAGTCCTCCAGAGGGAGTCACGGGTGTGGGTAGTTGGGGTGGGATAAAGTGTGGGGTCATCCTAGAGCACCAACAATGTCTACTACAACTCTGCATGGCCTTGACAATGGTGAGCTTGCTATTAGCTTTTATTGTTACTCGTCACATTATGTCTTCTCATTTATTCTTTGTTATTGTTGCTTGACTAGAGTTTTATGGATATGCTTTGATAGTTGCATGTCAGAGGTTCAAATAGTCAAGATAACTCACTGAAGAATAACTCGTGGATCCAAAGGAGTATGGACAGGAAGGCCCAGAACGTGGGCACAAGATAAAGCAGTTATGGCCAGATCACATATGGCATGAATGGTTTCCCTAGCACCTGGAGGAGTTGGAAAGTAATTAATGACTTTATATACTAGTTTAAAGCACGACCATGTGCATTAAAAAATACTCATTAAAAAGAATAAACTAGAGTACTTGATCTAGAAGAATTCCCCAAAGATCTTATTCACTTACTGAGTGAAAAACTGAGAGTCAGAAGAGTGTGTGACACAATTCTGTTCTTGTAAAATACCAAGAAAAACTTTACATATGTATGACTATAGTAATTGTAGTAGTAGTTCTTACGTATATGGAGATAATTACATGCCTGGAATTGTTCTGAATATTTTACTGATATGATTGTTTTACTTAACCTCACCAAGCCTATAAAATAGATACTATCATTACTATTCCGGAGATGGATGAAGTAACTTGCTCAAAGGTCAAAGAGTCAGTAAATTTCAAAGCTGGTTCTGAGGTACAGATAATCAGATTGCAAAGTATTTTGTGCAGTACTTGCATATAATTATATTACTATGGAGGCAGCAAAGGAGGAAGCATGGCCTTGATCCCGAACTCCATCCTGGTCTTGCCCAGAACCACTGTACTTTCCCTGCCAGTGACACACAAGGTGCCAAGAGTTCTGACCTTGGATGTTGGTTATTGTTCCACTTACTGTAGCTACCGGCATCATCTAAATGAAAGACATTCTACCTACTGAATTTTACTTCCAGACTATGGTGGATTCCTGTTAGACTCAAGTTTTTACTCTTTAAATTTAATTCATCATGCCTCATTTCCCTATTTACCTCCAGTTGACAAGGTGGTAAAAAGAAGAAGAGGTCTCACTTCTCCAAATTTGCACATTGCCGTCTCATAAATAAAAACGGCTGTGCTTTTACAGCATTACCAGCAATGAAGCTGCTCTAGGAGACATCAGGTTTAGATAGCTCTTCTCCACTGATGGCTTTGACACCTCGGTTATACTGGCCCTGTCATGTCCTCTCACACACAGATCTGGCATTACTTTCTTTCTCTTACAAGTTAGTGCTTTCCCTTTCCTCTCCTGTTGAACAGAGGTCTTCCCTAGTTATTATCTTGCAAGGGGGAAAAATAAGCCAATAAAAGACAGTGAGTAAATGAAAGAATAAAGGTTCCAAAAGCATAAAGTGAGAGATTTTGAGAGTCAAAAATCTATGGAAGGTGGTTCGTTTCAGCAGTGTTACTAAGGGGTATCGTGATTACAGATGCACCGAGGCAACGGAGAAGAACTTGTTTCTGGAACACAGATTGACTCTGAGTGAGTACATATAAGTACAATTTAAAAATATCATTTTAGGAATGGACAAGTGATCTGAAGTCACATATATTATTCCTCAGAACTTCTATGGCCATCCAGTAAAGCACATTCTATTCACAAATTTCACCATATTGCCAAAGAAATGGTATTTTTAAAAATTAGAAATAAAGATTACTTATTACTACTGATAACTGTACACATAAGACACACAAAATTATTTACAAAATCATTTATTAAGACATTGGGTGAGCTGAGCCTGGTGGTACAGGCCTGTAATCCCAGGACCTGGGAGGCTGAAGCAGGATTGCAAACTTCAGTCCAACCTAGGCAATTTACTGACTTGATGAGATTCTGTTTCAAAGTAAAAAATAAAAAGGGCTGGGATGTAGCTCAGTGTGAATGACCTGAGTTCATTCCCCAGGACCACAGATCCAACAAAATAAAACAAAACTTGGGGAGATTGTTTACACGTTTCATGATTATCTCTGATATAAACTTTTAAAACAGTTTTAAAGTCAGTGTGCTGTAGAATCATCAGTAGTATATTTAACTGATATGCTAATCTGTGTGTAACTTATTGAGGCTCTGTTTGCTATGTGCTGTTCCTTGTGAGAACAACAGTTTCTACTTTATTCACTGGTATATCTCCAGTATCTACCATTATGCTTTAACCATGGTATATATCAGTAAATATTTGTTTCATATATAAGTGAATAAATGCAATAATTCAGATGAGGTGTCTGAACAATTTGGTGTGACCATTAATCATGATATGTCAACTTGGATGGATTAAGAAACGCCTAGCAGATTAGTAAAGCAGTTCTGGGTCTATCTGTGGGTGACTGACGTAGGCTAGGCTGAGTGTGGGTGGCACCAACCAATAGGCTTGTAGACTGGATGGAATAAAAGAAAGAAAGAAAAGGAAATGGGACTATTTCTGAAGAGCTCTAGTCTTCTTGAAAGGGTGTATCTTTTGCTGCTGTATGCTTTGGATATCGTTCTGTAGGTCTCCAGTTCTTCAGTCTTGCAATGCATACCCACACGGGTGACTCTCCAGTGAACTTTCAAGCCCTTGACCTTGGGTTGATGCTGCATCCTTGATCCCTTTGTCATGTGGCTTCCACCTTATTGGGCTGAACATCTGCTAGATCCTGTGGCTCTCCAGCATGTAGACAGCCATGGTGCACTCTCCCATCTCTGATCTTGTAAGCCTACCTAATAAATATCCTTGCATAATTATACATGTATTTTCTATCCATTCTGTTCCTCTAGATAAGCTTAACTAATGAAATTAGTACATGTAGAACTAGCATAAATGTTTAGAAAGGAAGATCAGAACATACATGTATTACAAAGGTTCATATGCATTTTCCTTTTATTATTAACAGAGCAGAAAATTCTATAATATATGGTATTTGAGGCTTACTGATATAATATATCACTCGGAGTTTCCAAACAGTATATTGTACTTTTTTTTTTTTTTTGTAGTGCTGGGGAATCAAATCTTGCATATACCAGGCATGCATTGTACCACTGAGCTACATTTCCAGTCCAAGTTCTTATTTTTCTATTTTTTTTCTTTTTTCTTTTATTTTATTTTATTTTATTTTTTTCTTGAGACAGGGTCTCACTGTGTAGTTCAGGCTGGCCTTGAGTTCACTATGTAGCCCAGGTAGGCCTCGATGGCGATCCTTGTGCCTCAGCCTCCCAAGTGCTGGGATTACAGGCTTGTGCCACCATGCCCAAAGGCCTCATTTTTCTATGACACTATCTGGATTTATCTTCAATGAACTTTTTTTCATTAGAAACATTCAAAATATAGACTGCTGAATCTAGTTAAAATTTTCAATAAAATATTCTTCCAGCCAAGATGCATAAATATTTTCCTGTAACCAACAAAATGTCTTGTGTTTCCCTTTCAGTCTTCTGTTTTCTGGAAGGTAGTTGTCTTTTCATCAATCAACTCTATTTTAGGCACTTGCCCCAACTAAATGCTTCATAGATTCACTCATGATCATTTCCTCTTACAGTTGTGGCAAATACTCAGGGTACCAGGTTTTTGTTTGGTAGATCTGAATCTCTGAGCTAGGGTAAGACTTATTAGAATTCTCTAGAAGGCCCAGAATTGGTCAGTTTAAGGTACACCCTTGTTATCTTTCTTTCATCTTCTAATAAAAGCAATGACCATCAAAAGGAGAAAAGAAGGAAGGGAAAAGGAAAAAAATATATATATATAAGATAGTTAAGATAGCTATACTACTAAAAGAAAAGTTTGTGCTAATATTGTTTGGTCAGTTTTTTATGCCTATATCTTGTACTCTGAGCAACTACTTTGAATAACAATACACAATGAATTAACCATTGTTACTCTCCTATTATCTTGTTTTGAAATTTTGTTTCATTATTGTTTTTTCTCTTAAAAAATAAAACTATAATCATTGCTTCATTGTCACCTCTCTCAGGCTTAACTTTAGATCATTTTAGTTAACCTGTTTCCTAATAGACCCTGAGAAAAAATATTTTACAGAGTAATCTCGAGAGCAGGATGCAGTAGCGCCAGGAAAATACCTCTCCTACAACCCTTGCTTCCTGATTGTCGGGCAAATATGAATAGCAACACTCTTCATAAGGGATACAAATTACAAGATATTTTTCTCACTTCATAAAAGTAAGATGACTCCCAAGTGAGTGTTATGACTATTTATTTTACTGGGACAGAAATGAATTTTTTTCTAGGTTAGAGATCTTTCATGTACTATAAAATTAACTGATAAATATGAAAATAATATTTGACTAGGGATATAAAAAGAAAAATAAATATAGTTTAAATATTTTTATTCAGTAATCTATTTAATATTTAAAATATAGTAGACACTGCTAAAGTCTAGAATACAAAGATTAATCAACAATGTTTCATCAAGAGGCTCATAAACTAGGGGCCAAATCGATAAACTAATGATTAAAATATTATAGGTGTTCTGTTAAACAGAAAAATACAATGGCATGGGAGCATATTGTACAGACAGCTAAATGAACTCTGCTGACAGCAAAGTGTGAGAAAGGAAAGATATTGTTGCAATAGAATATACATATATTTTATTTTCTACTTAGTATATACACACACACACATATATATATACATATATATCATTCGCTACTTAATCTATGCTGAAGAATTTTGTTAATCTTAAATCCTTTTTAAACTTGGGAGTCAATGCTGAATGAGCTGCCTGGAAGATTTTTTAAGGAGATCTTGTATATAACTTCCAAGGATCATCTTCTGGTATAACTTTATTACTGGTATACTTTCACTTCAGTAATGTCAAAAAATTTGAGTATGTAAATATGATTATACTTCTCTCATATGCTTGAAATATAAAAGGAATGTATCTACTTTTTAGAAAAAAGTAAACAATACATTTCAAGTTAAAATGTTTGCAACCTAATAGGAACGACAGCTATAATCAAAGAATATACATTGAAACCCTGTAATTTATAAAATTTGTAGGCACTGATAATAAAAGGAAAAAATGTAAAATTAAGAAAACTGTGCAACCTTCAGGAACTTACATATAAAATATTCAACAAGGGCCGGTGATATAGCTCAGTGGCATAAGCACCTGCCTGGCAAACGCGAGGTCCTGAGTTCAACTCCTGGTACCCACATACAAAGGAAAAAAAGGGCCGGTGATATAACTGCGCGGCACAAGCATCTGCTTGCAGGCGTGAGGTCCTGAATTCGACCCCCGGTACACACACACACACACACAAACACACCAAAAAAAAAAAAAAAAAAAAAGAAAAAAGAAAAGTAGAAAAGGAGTAATGAATAATATTTTAGTTTGCACGAGTTTTGAGTTGTGGTAGATGCTAAAAAGGTTTGGAATAAAAAATAATTGAATTATCAAGAAAAGAGAATGTGTATAGCTTTTCAGAGAGTAATATTGGTATGTGTACGAAGGGTGGAAGTTAGATTTCTAAGGAGTTAAAAGAATATTTATATATAAATTAGTGTACTAATTTAGAATAGAATTCTTAGCATGGGATTTGGCAAAGATTGTGATTGCTGCCTAAATTCCATCTGCTTCTCAATTCTAGCTAAAAGACTGTATTTCCAAGACATTTTTGCAAATCAGTGAGTTTATATTATCAAGTTCTGGCTAATGAGATGTAACAGGAAATGCAATGAGAAATTTCCCAGAAGACAGGAAGTCTGCTTAAAGAAAGCTGGATAGTATATTCTTTTGTGGTTTTCCCTCTTTCTTTTCCTGCAGACCTGTGTGCTAGTGCAGGATGGGTGGAGCTTGGCAGCCAGTTTAGACCATTAAAGTGACCCTGAAGGTCACTGAGGAAGACAGAGCAGAAAGATAGAACTTGGATTTCTTAAGACACTGTGGAGCTACTCTATAGATTCCAGGTTCAGCTTCTTTTTTTTTTTTTTTTGTGGGTACCGGGGGTCGACCTCAGGACCTCATGCGCCATCAGGTGCCCTGCCGCTGAGCGATATCACCGGCCCTTTTTCCGTATGTGGGTTCCGGGAGTCGAACTCGGGCCCTCGCGCTTGCCAGGCAAGTGCTTACGCCGCTGAGCCATCTCACCGGCCCTAGGTTCAGCTTCTTTACATAAAAGAAAAAAAAAAATTCTGTCATATTCAAGGAGATATTGTTGCACTACTGACAGAGGTAGATTCTGCATCTGCAGAGCCCTTGAGTTTCTACAAAGTGTTTGCCTCTAGTAGGCTTCTAAAGAGATGGAGAATGGGAGACTATGATTCAATGCATTGAATATTTTAAGCACATGTCCATGAATTGTTCTGCTTTGAAATTAGGTAGAGGAATCATGTCATGAACACATAGGTAGTCTTTATGCATATTTTTACTTATTTATTTATTTTTACTGCAGGCGAAAGTATGTGTAGTGTTGAAGAAGGTTTTGTGTACAGAAACTGACCAGGGGCTACCCTGAAGCGTATGCACTAGGTTACACTGGCAACAAACAGCACAAAAATTTCACTGGCATAAAGCAGCAGAACACGTTTCTTGCTCACAGTCAAAGTCTAACACAAGTAGATCAGGGTATCTTTCTACATAGCCACTCCTCACAAGTGCATCTCCTTGCACAGCGGGGGTAGAGCTGGCTATTTGAACACTGTATTACTGCTGGTTACAGCTCACACTTCATTTACCAGAACTAGTTGCACAACCATCACTGACTCCAAGGGATGGGGAAGTCAAGCTTTCCTCATACCCGGAAACAGAGAAGAGTAGGATATTTGAGAACATTATAGTATCTACTAACCTACTAAACTGAAGAAGAACCTGTATGAAAACTTCTAAATGTACAAAAATGTTTTTACTTTTGGGGGCACAAATCTCTTCTTTAATTAATTTAATTAATTTTTAAATTTCTTTAGAAAGGCTTTTCCCCAGAAAGGACAAAATAAAACATTTTCAGATGAGAATTTCTGCAAGACTAATCTCTATTTAGCAGGTGAAAGGTAATTTAACTCAGAAATAAATTTCTTTGCTTGAAAAGATGAGCACTCAGTCTAAAAGCATATAAACACCTGCACAAGTTTATTCACCTTCTCATTCTGTAGACACTGATTGAGCATCTGCTAAGTGGAACTCAGATTAGACCCATTGAAGTCAGGGCACAGGGAGTAGGATTTAAAAAGAGGAAATGGACATCACTTTAAATATTTTTAAATTTTTATCTCAAAATATGTTAATCTAGAATGCAGAGACTAATTATAGGCTCCACATACATTTAAATTACCAGTTAGTTCTTAGAAAATAATTAAATCATCAAGATTAAGATACTGCTGACATTTTTTTCCAACTGGGGACTTTCAAAAAGAATATATTCAAGTAAACAAATCTGTTTCCTGATTTTTCTGGGGATAACCTACAAAGAACATTTTCCTGACCAACTGACTCTAAGTACCTGCATAAACATTTTGTAACTATAACTTACCAAGATGGTTATTTTTCTCAATATTGAAAATTTACAGACATTTTACTTCAAGACATCAATCTAACTCCTGTTGTTTCCTTAAATTGTATTTATTGAGATGTTCTACACAAAGTGTCATTGGACCAGAATATTTTATGACATATTTGTAGTAATATAATGCAACATTTTTAATGACAATTTGGAAAAAAATCTCTGATGTGAAATATCTCAATACGGAGGTTGCCAAATACAGTACACTTTTCTGTTCTAATTGTGTTGGCATAACACTTCTGGAAATAAATTTGAAAAAGTATTTTTCCCAATTCTGATTATTTCCTTGTGAAAGAAGATTGGAAATATTAGTGGAAATGATATGAATGTGTATATTTAAAAGACAATTTAACACATACATTTAAATTGTTAAATTGTTGTTTCCAGAAACTTAATGCTAGGTTGTACTCCAATATACAGTTTATTGAGAGATGTTTACTTTGGTTTAAAAAATTACTAAAAATTATTGGGGGAAAACATGATCAAAATATGTGTTTTAGTTTAGACCTGAGATGTCCCCCAGAGTCTCATATATTCAGAAGTGGGGCTTTCAGAACGCAATTAAATCATGGAGGGTGCTAAACTCATCAATGGATTAATCCACTGGTGAGTTCACTCCTGAGTGATGCTGTTAAGCGTCGGAGGAGGTGGGTCACCGAGAGCATGACATGGAAGAGTATATTCTTGTCCCTGTCCTCCTTATCTCTCTTTCTTGCTGCCAGTGAGGTTAGCAGCTTTCCTCTGCTCTTCCGCCATGCTGTTTCTGCCCTGGAGACACCTGACCATGGATTGCAGCCTCTAGACCTGTGAGCTAAAATAAATAATTCTTTCATTTGCATTGTATAGGTCAGGTATTTGGTCCCATGAATGAAAACTGACTAATACAGAATGTTGTATGCATATATGAAAATGTCACAGTAAACTCATTATTCTGTGTAACTAACATGCAAAAATATTCAATTCCTTCTGTATTAAGAAACTAACTCTTCAGAAATCACATTATTATTCACTTGTATTTAATTCTAGTGTTATGATTTTGTTTCACTCTTTTGCCTTCCATCTAGTTAACTAATTTTTACATGATTCTTTTTAACTGTTTTTTTGGGGTAGCAACTAACCTGCACAACTTTTAAACTAGAACAGTGCATTCTCATGACATATATGGTGTGGATGTTTCTAGAAAAAAGACTCACTATTTAAAACATTGATGAATTTTTTGTAGCTTAGCAATTAACAAGACTTCCCAAATCAATTTTGTTTTAGATAATTTATTAAAACTTTTCAAATTATGGAAGCATAGTTTCATTTTATGTTTTTTCCCCTGTTGTGTTCAAACCATTTGATTAAAATTTCATTAACTCTTTATCCCACTAATTAAAACCATAACAATTCATTTCTAGTAGGTTGTCAGTAGAAAAAGACTTCATTTCAAAATTGAACATAAGAAAACAACTTTGGCATAGCATTCCTCTAGTGACTTGTTCAATTGCTATTATTTCTAGTTTCCTGAGAATAATTGGTTTTTACAATATACTTAGAGTAATATCAATACAAATAAAGAATGACATATAAGTTTCATAAGACCTTACAAGTAAGCAATTTGAATGAATGTTAGTCATAGAAGATCAATTTTGGAAAGTTACTTTATATCCTTAGCCTTTGGTATTTTTCTCTAAATTGTAGATCTGGGCACTTTTTTCCAAGTGAGAATTAAATATATCATATTGTCTCTTTTCTACTATAAGATACATCAGAAAGCAAAATTACACTTCAATGAATTCTTAAACACTCTTGTAACCATCATCCAGGTTGGCACACTGGACCTTGCCAGCAATCCTGAATCCTTTGTTTCTGATCTCAATCATCCCCATCCTCCCTCAATAGTAACCATTATTTAACTTAAATATCATATCCCTGTGCTTCCTTGCAGTTTATCACCCTAAAGTGTATCCAGAGGAACCATAGTCTTTAAGCAGTTTACTTTTTTTTGTGTGTGTGTGGGTACCGGGGGTGGACCTCAGGACCTCGCGCGCCAGCAGGCGCCCGTGCCGCTGAGCGATATCACCGGCCCTTTTTTCGTATGTGCGTTCCAGGAGTCGAACTTGGGCCCTCGCGCTTGCAGGCGCTTATGCCGCTGAGCCATCTCACCGGCCCCAAGCAGTTTACTTTAAAGCTTTATGTACTGCAAACTTTAAAAAGAAGTAGCTCATTGTTTCCCATGCTTCCAACCTTGCTTCTTTCATCAATCCAGCAGCCAGATGGGTCTTGCTGAAACATGTCAAATCATGCTTGTTCTTACTGCAGACCCTACAAAGACTTCCATCTTATTTAACCAAAAGGTCTAACAAGATCTAATCCTCCAAATCCTGTCTGAGTTCATTCCTAACAATCGTCCTTGTCACACAGCTCCTGCTACATAGGCTTCCTCGCTATTCTCTGAACAGCCATAGGGAATGAAGTCTTGATGCCTTGGCCTTAAAAGGTCTTTCCTCATATATCTATAAGAGTTATTTTCCATTGCCTGCTTTAGGCCTTTGTTCAAAAGGCCTCCCATCCATGAGACTTTCTCTGACTGAGGTGTTTAAAATTATAACAGTATGCTGCTCCCTGTCCTCCTTTCTCTTTTTTCTTTACGTGACTTAGCAACATTTATAGTACTATGTAATGAAAAATTGTGACATATTTATTCCTTTGCCATGTATACAGCCTTTATGGATAAAAGTTTTCATTTCTTTGCTTTAGTGATGTTTTCCTTGCACTTAAAAATAGTTTACCATCTTAATCCAAGTATCTATATTAGGCTACTTAAGATTAAAATATATAACAAATAATAAAATGATTTAGCTTTAACTTTCATAAACATATAAAAGTAAATTCTTTATACATTAAAAGGCATTCAGCTGTTCCATAATGACAAGTAAAATAAATATTAAGATATTGTCTTAGTAACTTTTCTCTCTTTGATGAGACAAAATATCTAACACCCAAGGTTAAGGAAGGAAAGGTTTGTTTAGTTCAGGGTTTGTGTAGGTTTCAGTCCATAATCGGCTGGCTCCAAGGCAGGGTGGCGTGGCACAGGGGCAACAGTTCAAGGCTGCAGAAGACAGCAAAAGCAGCCAAAAGTAGAAAAAAGGTGGAGGGGACAAGCCTCTTTTCCTCCCTTATATTGTAAGCAGGCTTATCTGCCTTGGGGTGGTTGCAGCACTGACACCATCTCTGTGCCCTGCTCTCGCAGGGGCTCAGGATGTTTATAAAGTGAGGAGCCTGGCCCCCTGCTGAGTCACTTAATTAAATATCTAAGCTTCTCAAGTTGACACAATGAATCAACCATTACAACCCCCTAAAGTGTAAACAGCCACCCAAGGGCATGTCCGCTACAACCTAGGATATAGAACTGCTGAGTTACTTAGTTAAGCTTCTAAACTTCTCAACTTGACACAATGTATCAACCATTACAGATACTATCAAGAACAGGTAAGCTTGGATGTTTTCCTTCTTTTACTTATTCATTGTTTTATTAGTACATGTTTGCAGTACATAGTGTTTACATTCCTTGTGTGCAGTCAGTACATGTGCATAACACAGCTTAATTCCTTTTTTCATCCCTTGTCCTTCCTCTCCTCCTCTGCTCCCTCATCTCTTGATCACCTTCCTATTTAAGAAAAATCTTACTGAAAGAGTTGGTAGTATTTACTGTTCTGAAATGAAGACGAACCCAAGACATACCAAGGTATACTAATAGTATTGATGATAGTAAAGCACTGAGAACATTTTCCTCTTTGTTTTGATACTGAGAAAGCAAATTGTTTTGGCTTTCTTACACCTAATGTAGCTTAGTAAGCAGTGTCAAAGGGCAACATTTACTTATATTAATTCTGAGAAATGATAAATTCAGAAGGCTTAAAGAGAGCCACAGAAGATAAAACATTAGTTCTGTTACAGAAAGTTTAATGTCACTGCTCCCTTCCTGGAATATGTTAAGTACATACCAGGTTTGATTTTTCATAGCAGAATATTATTAGAATTTCAGAACAAAAGGGAATTAGTTTACTTGTGAGGAGACTGGCTGTATTTCTCAGGGATGGAAATCACACACAAAAATAAATGCTTTGCCTCATAAATAACTTCTGTATTAGGCTTGCAATAGCCAAACATCTATTTTGAAAACATAATTTGAGTTTATCTGAGTTATTAACAAGCAATAATTCTTACAGGAATAATTTGAACAGGGAAATAACTAAGTGTAATGATAAAAATATATTTATATAAATCAAATATCACTAAAAAACAGGTAGAAGGAAATAGTCCTAAAGGAAAGGAAGATGGTTGGTCAGCTACCATATCTTACTAGTTATATCAGCTAGCCTAACACATGGTCAATATTGATTTTATATTTTTAAATGAAAACATAAATCATTTTCCATATCAAATTAATTACTTCTAATAAAACTAGAATATTGCAGAAGAACTGAATCATATTGCACTCACACACCTTAGTTTTGTAATAATTAATCTCATGTGGCATGAATTCTGATTTAGCTTCATGTCACCTGTGAATTTATACCTATCCTTTTTCTTTGTGCTATAGGCAGAACATCAGCCAGGGGTGAGGTCTATGTCTTCAAGTGTTTTCATGTTTCTTGTCCTCATTTTCTGTATCATTAAAGTGAGAGGCAAAGAGTAGAAGAACTAAGATAAATTCCAGGCTTTACTATTGCACCACTCTAAGATCATACAAATAACCAACACGGATCTATAATAAGCACTCTCAGAGCTTTTGTCACATTGTATTGTTATTTCAGCTCTCCTTAGTATTATCGTTAGCTCTCTTGTTTCTTGGTAAAAAATTAAAGGGAATTCTACTTTGTCTTACCTATACCTATCCAACAATCTTTCTAGTCACACGGGCATCTATTTTTCAATTATTATTCATCTATTGGATCTACAGATGGACACTTATCATCCATCTATGATCTACCCATCTAATGATTTATTTTTTAACTAGATATTAAGTACTTGATCTGTGACAGGCTTAGAGTGATGGAGAGACACACATACTATTACGACAGAGTAAGATAAGTTATCAGGAGAAGGATGTTGAAAGTTACATATGTCACAAAGTTAGGGATACATAGGGAAAATTTCCAATATGAGGTACAAATATAAGTTTTGGGATGTAAAAGACTGTGTCGAAAGATAGAATGAAAGAGAAGAAATAACATAGGCAGGAGTGTAAAGGAAATAAGGAATGGAAAAAGCAAAATTGTTGCTTTTGAAAAAGTACATATGTGTACTTTTAAACTGAGATAGGAAAGAAAGTGGTAATGGGAATTGAGACTAGAAAAACTGGTGCCATTAGATCAAAAGGGTTGTCTATGCCAACTTGGGTACCATTAATTTAAGGTAAACTATTTATAAAACAGATGCAGGTTTATAAGATCAAAGGTAATAAGCTAATATTTCCACGGTGACACTATATCCATTAAGAAACTAAAGATTGTTTTAATTTTTATTTTCAAACAAAACTGAATAACCATGTCTGACAAGGTTGAACAGATGTGTGTTCTTTCACTTGAAGCAGTTCTTTATTTCTTTCTTTATTTTTTAATTAATTAAGTTTACTGGTACATTTTAGGTACACATAATGATCACATTCATCATAGGGAATTTGTACCTGTATATAATATACCTTGATTGTTTTTTTTTCCCCATTCCCCTACCCTCCCTTCATCCCTTATTTACAAAAACTTTGTTTTCATTTTTCCTTTTTTTCTCATTTTCTTCCTCTTCCTTCCTTTCCTCCTCCCCCCTCCCTAGTTCCCTTCCCATTTCAACATTTTCTTCCTAATTTCACAATATCTATTAGACATTTTGGTCCTTATTTACACTTTAAGTTTCCCACACAGAGAAACAAGGTAGTATTTAAACATGTGTGTCCAATTTATTTCACTTAAGAGTATGATCTCAAGGTGCATCCATTTACCTATAAATATCTCAAGTTTATCCCTCTTTATGGCTGAGTAGTACTCCATTGTATAAAAAAAAAACATGTCTTTATCCATTCACCAGTTGATGGGCATTTGGATTGTTTCCAAGGTTTGGCTATTACAAACTGTGCCGCTATAAACATGGGTGTGCATATATCGCTGTAGTATGAAACTTTTAATTCTTTCAGGAAGATACTCAGGAAGGGAATAGCTGGGTCAAATGGAACCTCTAGTCCTAGTTTTTTGAGGAATATCCACGCTGATTTCCACAGTGGTTGCACCAGTCTATACTCCCACCAACGGTGGAGAAGGGTTCCTTTCTCCCAACAGTCCCACCAGCATTTGTTATTGGTTGATTTCTTGATAATAGCCATTCTTTCTGGAGTGAGATGGAATCTCAGTGTTGTTTTAATTTGCATCCCTTGAATGACCAGTGATGTTCAACATTTTTTCATATATGTATTTGCCATATCTAAGAAGACTTTATTTAAAATGAGGGAAATTTAAAAAAAGCATCTGTAGAGAGTTCACATAGTAAGTTGAAGTGTTTAACTAATAAAAATTAATGCCTTAACATTAGGTCAAAAAGACTAATTCACAATAATTGTATTCTGAAGGTAGTCTATAAGGGACATTTGTACTCTTATTTACACATTCCTATGGCATTCCTATTTTTATGCTAGTAATATTATATTAATTTGGTAATCAGAAATAGTAAAATTATTTTCATTTTAAGAAAATTGTGAAGAAAAATATTAATTATCACAATAGAGTATTGTAAAAGCAGGAATTTTAGCTTAATTAAATTTCAGAGAATTTGCTAAGTTTTCATAATTTGATGAAAGTTTTGCAGCCTTCATCAGTTTTAGCAGCACTCTAATCACAAGGGTTCCTCTCTGTAACAGTGCTCAGCCTTTAACAATTTTAATTAAAACTCACTTTAGAGAACATTCAATATTATTTTTATAGAAGTGAGAACTTGGAAATCTAAAGGAATAACATAAACTCTTTGCTTAATTAAAATGATTATACAGAGTAAATATCCACTAACATTATGAATCAGTATGAACAAACTAATGTAGCCAAAACTCTTACTAATTTCATGGAAAAAATCAAAATTATTTTTAAAATCCTTTTCCAATGAAAAAACTATTTCCACATTTTAAAATAAATGTTTAACAAAGGGAAAAACAAATAAAATTTTAAAATTACAATTATGAGGCAAGGAATATTTTTATTTATTTTTAGAGTTTAAATGGTTAGGTTAGATAGATATATTTTTCTTTTCAGTTCTATTGTAATGTTTATTTTTGAAAATAAATTTGATTGTGTATATGACAGTGTACAAAAGGGTGTTATGCAATACCTTGATAGTAATTTGGTTATTATAGTGAAACAAATTAACATAGCTGTCCTCTCATGAAGTTACCAATTCTTATCTCACTGTGGCAAGAGCGGATATGTTCTGCATTGTGAATACGATACACTATTATTAGTAATGGTCCTAATTTTATGTTAGAACTTTAGACTCGACAGTCTTTCAGTCTGCTGTTTTGTATCCTTTCACTTACATTTTCCTGTTTTCTCCCATCCAATGTTATCTCTGTACATTTAACTCATTGGTTTTGGATTTCACATGTGCGATCATGCAATATTTTTCTTTTCATCTGGTTTATTGTGCTTAGCATAAAGTCCTCCTTGCCATCCATGCTGTGGTTGGCATGATTGAATTCTCCTCCTCTTTACAGCTGAATAATATTTCTCTCTCTCTGCGTGTGTGTGTGTGTGCAGTTTGTCTACCATTCATCCACTGATTTCTGCATCATGGCTATTGCAAATAATGTTGCAATGAACATGAGAATACAGATATGTCTTCCAGATACTGATTTCCTTTCTTACGGATTTACACTCAGAAGAGCGACTGCTGGATCATGTAGCAATTACATTTTTAATTTCCCCAGGAACATCCATATTTTTCATAATGGTTGCACCAATCTAAATTCCTACAAATAGTGAGAGTTCCCTTTTCTTCATATCTTCACCAACAGATATGTTAATATAGATAATATTAATTATCTTTTTAATAATAGCTTTTCTAGCTGTTGTGAGGTGATATAGTGGTTTTGGTTTGAATTTCTCTGCTGATTAATAATGAGTACCTTTTCATATCCTTGCTAGCCATTTTTATGGCATGTTTTGTTTTGTTTTGTTTTGTTTTTTGAGAGAGGGTCTCACTATGTAGTTCAGCCAGGCTTTGAACTCACTATGTAGCCCAGGATGGCCTGAAACTCATGGCTATCCTCCTGCCTCAGCCTCCTCATTGCTGGGATTACAGGCGTGTGCCACCATGCCAGGCATTGTGGCATCTTTGAGGATGTCTGTTCGGATCCTTTGCACATTTTTTTTTTTGTGTGGGTACCGGGGGGACGACCTCAGGACCTCGCGCGCCAGCAGGCGCCCGTGCCGCTGAGCGATATCACCGGCCCCTTTTTCGTATGTGGGTTCCGGGAGTCGAACTCAGGCCCTCGCGCTTGCAGGGCAGGCGCTTAAGCCGCTGAGCCATCTCACCGGCCCCTCCTTTGCACATTTTTAAAGTGGGCATATCATCTTACTATTGAGTTTATGAGCTCTTTATAAACTTTGGATTTTAAGCCTTATGAAATACGTGATTTGCAAATATTGCTCTGTCCATAGCTTACTTTTAAATTTCACTGATTATTTCCTTTGCTGTGAAGAAGCTTTCTACGTTGATGCCATTTGATTTATTTTCTTTTTTTGTCCTGAGCTCCTGATGAAATATCCTGGAAATTGTTATCAAAACCAGATACATAGCCCTTTTAAATTTAAATCACGAGTATTCTTTTAGCTAATCAATTTGAATAAACATTCAAGGTATATCCTATCTTGGGTAACATAACATAATGAAGTGAAAATAAATGTCTTGTACACATTAGGAATGCAGATAAAATAGCAGATGCACTTGCATGCTCTGTCCTTGAAGCCTGATTAGGTTCCAGGCCCCTTTCCACTCTTCAGGAAGCCTTCACGGCTGCTGCTGCGACTATTCACATACACACAGAACAGGTAAAGCCCCTTTCATTCATGTCCCTGGGGTGCAGTGATGGCCTACTCAATGGAGGGCTCTCAGCTGGGCAGCACTGGGACAAAACTGCCCTGAGAGACAAGTGGACCATCTGCTGTCCCCTAGCAATGTCATTGTCCCACAAAAGGAGGGAGTCAATCATTCACAACAGTTTCTCTTTTCCATTTTGTTTTAAAAAGTATTTATAGTTTAGTAATATAGGTGACACTTTAAAGCACTTTTTTTGTAAATACATCTTTTGGAAGGGCTTCAATTCATTACTACTGTAACTCAATTGCTCTTCATACCACTTTTCAGTGTTTCTCTCTCCTCATCTATTTTTCTTGGTGCCAGCACAATTAACCCATACCAAATTTTATGAACAGTTAGAAAGATGCCAAAAATTCAACAAATCTTAACTTCGCTTTAAATAATTTTTTAAAAAATGAGTGCTCCTTGATAGCTTTTGAAAATCCACAAATACAGCATCTACCCACTTTTCCTGGCAAATAAACAATTTGAAGATGATAAGTGGTTGAAAACTATAAGGACCAGAAATTACTTTGATCAACTCAGTCCCATTTCACCTATAAAATGAATTTCCTATTAATTTGGAAAAATCCAAAGATCTATTTCTTATGATGGGGAAATAATCCCCCAGTAGTCAAACAAGTTCTTTTGAAAGGAAAAGGTAAATAATACGATGAAGGACTGACTGTCTGATATTTTGTATGGATTGTGTAATCTAGTTATTTTTCAGTTCATGTTATCAATACAAATGTTAAATAACCTGACCAGTGTGTGATGTACATCTGTGGTTTTTCACTACTGTTGCCTCTGAGTAGACACTCTTTAAAGCAGTTTTAGAATTTTGCAAGCTACTTAATTACCTTCGATTCTTTAGGATTAATATCTAATTAACTATTTCAGCCCTACAGCTGTGATAGTAATGAGAATATATTCACTGAGCCTTAGTTGTGAGCTGGACTAGAACAAGAAGAGCATCAGGACCAAATCCCTTTACACTTGTAGCCAATTGTCTCTGATCAATTAAGAAAATGTATGAATTTTATTACAACTCTTTTTAATCCATGATATGGTACACTCATATTTATATTATGTACAGTCATACTCAATGTATTATGGTACAAAATCTCCATGTTCAGCAGTGCTCTTGGATGCTTGGTTTTGCCTAGAGAGGACAAATGATTTTTTTTTTTTACTGGAAGTTGAAACCTGGGCTATATCCCAGGCCCTTTTTCTGTTTTATTTTTGAGTGAAGGTCTCACTAAGTTGCTATGTTGCACAGGCTTGGCTCAAACTTGTGCTCCTCCTGCTTCAGCCTGCCAGAGTACAAGGATTACAGGTGTGCACCCCCACACCTAGCTACTGATAATGATTTATAGGTGAACTTAATTAACCTGTTTAATTTATTCTTGATCATATTGACAGTCTAGGGTTTTAAACTGCACAAGAGATTTACATAAATCTATGCAAATATACAAGCCCCAGACTGAAAATGTTTTAATGTTATGCCCTCTGATATGGGATGCTTACGTTATTGACACTGATTATCTGAAAATTAATTATTATTGGACAATACAATTTTAGTCACAAACATAATAATTTACAAAATGGCCAGACTGAGATATTTGTAAGCCATTAATAACACAAACAAGTTATTAAATTATGTATCAATACATTTCAGTAAAGAAAACCCTCTACTTTAAAAAGTCTTTCAACTATTTTATTCAAATTAGCTTTTAAATAATTAGTGGACCAATAGTCAATACATAATTAAAGTAAAACTGCATGGGGGAAGTTCTTGGAAATTTTTCAGTTGTACAATTTGACCACATATATATTGCACATGCATACACACATACACTCACACACATACACTATCAATACTTTGGAGAATTTCCAAAACACTATTTTCAGGGTACATATGAGCCACAGGAAGGTCTTATTGACATAGTTATCTGAATTCAGCAGGCCTGGTGAGGGGCCTGAGAGTCTACTTCTATAATAAGCTCCAGAGGTACTGACACTGTTGGTATATGAGTCACACTTTGTGTGGCAAGCAAGTTTTAAAAAATGTAATCTTAATTTCTCAAAAGTAGATTTCAGTCAAGAGTCTATAATAATTTACTAATTTATGCTAAAACTACTATTACATATTTATACAAAAATGGTTTGCACTGAGGTAGGTAGAGAATGAGGGTGAGAGAGGGTAATGCTTTTTTCCAAGGTGATACAGCAAGTTAATGTTTGTACCTTGAATCAATCTCAAAAAACAAAAATGTGAACACACAAAATTGAGCATAAAAGAGAATGGGCTGGGACAGTAGAAGAAATATATTTGGAAGATCAAGGAAAATCTCCTGGCATGCAGGGGTGAATTTCTGATCAGACACAGGTAGGAGAGAAGCAGCAGTAAAAGAGCCAGCCACAGGACACAAGCCAGCTCCTCACATCTCTCTCCAAACAGCATAGCGCTTTGACTTTGTTTCTGTCAACACATCTGCTTAATTTCCTTTCTGCTGTTTGTCTTTTCTCTACATGAAAATAAATATCAGTGTCCTAGCTCTTGAGATTCACCATCTCCCAGGTGATAGTCATTCCAGTGAAAGTTTGTGTTCTAAATGCAAATTAAGAGAAGAAAGGATCTGATTGGTTGGTCGGGCTTGGGTCCTGGGTCCTGGGTCCTGGGTCCTGTCATCCTTAGGTGCCTGAGTCACTTAGGTGGGGAGGGAGCATGAGGCTGCTGACTGATTTATATGGACCCTGTAGTGCAGAAGTGGTGCCAGAATACTTGGACCACCAACTGGTGCCAAAATGCTATTCACTGCTCATACAAGAAGGATGGCTCCTCAAACCTTTTTGAAAAAATTAAAATCTAGGCAGTAAGATGTCTAGACTTTACTACTTGTTCAATTAGCACTTTGCACTTATGTCTTTGTTTCATAATCCTATCAAACAGTCTGGGATAAATGCTGTTATGATTAAACCAAATTAGGATAAATCTGAAGTTAAAATTGTATATGTGTATATATATATATATATAGATAGATATATAGATATATAGATATATATATATAAGCCTTGAGATAACTACTTGAGTAAATGAATATCTTAGAAAGAAAATTCAGATTTAATAAGAAGTGGAGTTAAAATGTTTACTTAGCACAATTCTGCTTGAGGAAACTATGAGATAAGCATTCTACCAAGGCTGCATGACATATGTACATACAGTTAGAGATTTAAACATTAAAACAGAAACATTGAACCTAGTGGAAGATAAAATTGGTAAAACACAAGGCATGGGTGTAGGAAAGGATTTTCTGCACAAAACCCCAATTACACAAGAAATAATAATAAGAATCACTGAGTGAGATTACATCAAATTAAGAAGCTTCTGCACACCAAAGGAATCCATTAGTAGAGGGAAGAAACAACTACAGAATGGGAAATTTTTTTCCCAGCTATTCCTCAGAGGACTAACATTTAGAATATATAAAGAGCTAAAAAAAAAAATTAGACCACCTAAAATAAAAGACCCAATCAATAAATGGACAAGTGAAATGAAGAGACTTCTCAGAAGTACAAAAGGCCAACGAACATATAAAAAATGTTCAACATCTCTGGCCATTAGAGAAATGCAAATTAAAACAACACTAAGATTCCATTTTACACCAGAAAGAATGGCAATCATCAAGAAGTCAGAGAATAACAAATGGTGGCAAGGCTGAGGTGAAAAAGGACCCCTCCTACATTGTTGGTGGGAATGTGAACTATTACAACCATTGTGGAAATCAGCATAGAGATATCTCAATGAACTCAAATTAGAAATTTCATATGAGCCATCTATTCTCTTTCTAGGTATCTTCCCCAAAGAGCTAAAGACATCATATTACAACCATACATGCATACCCATATTTACAGCAGCACAATTCGTAATTGCTAAATCCTGGAAGCAGCCTGTACACCTATCAACAGATGAGTGGATACAGAAAATGTACTTTCTATACATAATGGAATACTACTGGCTATAAAAAAGGATAAATTTGAGACATTTGTAGGAAAATGGATGCACCTGGACAATATAATGTCAAGTAAAGTAAATCAGACAGACAAGTTCAAATACTGTATAGTATCTCTCATTTGAGAAGACAAAGTACAAACAAAGACCATAATAAAGGATGGATGGAAGGAAACAGGGGGATAGATCTCTTGCAGATAGGAAGGGTCCAGGAGACTGAGGGTGAGGGGAGAAGGGGAGGGAAAGCAGAAGTAAGAAGAACTAAGATATGCCATACACAGGAACCTAATGACCTCAATGAATCTAAACATTACATGTCATACACATGAGCCAAGAATAATAGTAACAAGAAGCATGAAAATGGGCAAAAGGAGAGTTAGAGGTGAGGGAGGGTAATGGGTGGGAAGGGGAAAGGGATTAAAAAACCCAGCTGTATTATGCATAAGCACCCACTCCCTCAGATGAATGTAAACTTCACGTGCTGCAAACATGCACGAATAAAAATAATATTCTTTCTGTGAAAAACATTTGGATTCAGGAGTTCTGGATTCAATTGGTGATTTGGTAAATAAACTGAGAGTTGTGCCATAGCTCTGATGTCCTATTATATCTCTTTAGTGAAGTATGCAAGTTGGAAAAAACTTTTCCATATATACACACATATATATGTATATATATGACTCTTTGTGTCTGTGGTTTTTTGCTTGCATTCAACTTAACACGGATGCAAAATATTAGGAAAAATATTGCAACTGTAGTGAATATGTACAGAATTTTTCTTGTTATTATTCCCTAAACAATATAGCATGACAGTTATTTACATAGAATTTTCACTCAGTTAGGTATTGTAAGTGTTATAAAGATGACTTAAAGTATTTGAGAGGGTGTGCATAAGTTATGTACCATACTGTACCATTTTTTTTCTAAGAAGAGAAAATCTTATATGGTAAACAATGAGTAAAGTCATATATACATGAATATAATGACTCTAATATCAAATGAAGCATAGGTACAATCATGTACTGTGTATTGTCTGTAATTATGTTGGGAAATACATAGATAACACCTTCAAACATGAAAAACACATGTGTTCATCTACAAGTTGGTTGAGAACATCTGAAACATGTAGAAAACTATAAAATATACATTGCAATCATAAAGCATTTGACTATCAAAATTCTTTTAGAAAAATGGACTACATGCATAAACAATTTAAATGGAAAGTAGTAGAAAATGAGAAAAATGAACAAAAGTTCAGTTTTGGGGTCATATTACCCCACAATTACTAAAAACAAAACCAAGGAAAACAAAAAGAACTACAAAACTTCTAAGCCTCCTAGCATGTAAATAACATATATAAACTCACCTGTAGATCTATCATTGTACAAAATAAATAAATTATGACCTGATATGACTAAAAGCCAATACTAAAATCACACACCAGGCAGCCAGACCAACCGGAAACCATGAGACCCGGGACAGGCTGGGCCCGGGGCACACGGGCACACACACGCCTTTGGCGGGCGGATCCACAGAACCCGGAGACCCTGGACAGCAGGTCCCGGGCACGGGTAGTAATCAGCAAGACCAACAACGTGGAAGCGTCTGAAGCAGCAGCGAGGAGCCAGCAGCTGGGCTCTGGAGAGCCCCACCAACAGAAGACCAGTCCCAGCCCCACATCCAGAGGCCAAGATCAGCTCCACACCAAGCGCAATTCCCATGGCAAACTTGGCTGGAGTACACAGCACATGTCTGGGATGTAACATGGACACTATCACAGAACTGTAAACACCAGAGATATTTTACTACTTTTATTCTCCCTTCTTTGTCTGATTGGCTACCCCTTTACTGTCTGGTTGGAAGTCGTCTTGTTTTGTCTTGTATTTTGTGTTTATTTTTGTTTTTGGATTTTTTTTCCCTCTCTCCTCTCTTTCTCAGGTCTACTTTTTTTCTTTCTTTACTTCTTTTCTTCCTTTCTTTTCCATTCTCCTTCTCTTTCTTCCTTTTTTTCACTGTTTAGGTTTCTTACCTATGTTTTTCCTTGTCTTCTATTGATCCTCTTTGTCTCTTTCCTCACCTGCTTTGTGAATTTAAACTTTCAAGTGAGTAAACACTGTCTCTGCCCTTTTTGATTACTCCTTCGCATTCTATTTCATTCTTTCCATCCTGCATCCTCCATTTCCCCAAAAGTCGGGTGATCATTCTTTGACTTCCAGCCTTGACTCTACTATATTTGACCTCATTCATCACTTTATCTTGTCCCTTACCCATCTCAACCCTCCTCCCCCCCAGAAGAGTAAAATAATTCCACTAAGGGGAAAATCACTGCATACAAGTACATAGTATATGCTTCATCTTGTTATATAACTTTAGAGTTTGCTCCTGTGGTTGGAGGTAGCAGGTTAACGGTTACCATAGTTTGTCAGTATTAAACTGTACTTGAAACTATTGTTATTACTAACTGTATTACTTTAGTCAGGATGTCATACATGTTATGATCAGTTTTTCTCCCCTGTATGATAACGCTGTGATTGTATGGTGTCATAATCACCACCACAACCCAGTTCCAAAGGATTGGGTGCTGAGCCAAATAGTAACTTTCCATCCTTTACAAATTGGGAAGGTGAGTTCTTGGGATAGCTATAAAGAACCACCTACATCTAGAGGACATCCCTGAAGAACAGACATCTCCTAAGGAAGCCTCAATATTAGTGATAAAGCTATCATAAGAAATAGGCAAGCATCAACATAGAAAACAAAATAAAATGAAAAAGTGAAAATAGAAAATGAGAAGATGCACAAGCAAAATGCAACCCCAGACCCCCAGCCCACTCAGGACAAGACCAGAACACAATGGGATAGATGAAATTGGAAGTCAAACACTGGAACTTTCTGAAATGATAGCAAAAGAAGTGAAAAAACAAGTGGAAAATGCCATAGAGAAAATAATCTCTCAGGTACAAAAAGAAATGATACTTAAAATCAAAGATATTAGAGAAGATAAAAATTAACAGATGAGCTTAGAAAAATGATGGAAACAAAAAATGCCCAACATAGGAAAGAACTGGAATCCATGAAACAGATCCAAACAGAAATCCAAGAGGTTAAAACCTCCACTGAAAATATATGCAACAGATTGAATGAAGGAGAGCATGGACTATCAGATCTTGAAGACAGAATTGCAGCTAGTGATCATGAAAAGAAAGATATCTTAAAAATAGTAAGAGATCATGAAAAATCAATCCAACAGCTACAAGATGATGCAAAGAAGAATAACATAAGATTGATTGGGGTCAAAGAGAAAGCTGGAAAGAGCACAAATGCCATAAACAACTCTTCACAAAAATAATGGCAGAAAAATTCTCAAGGGTAGATAAAGAATTTGGATAAATGAGGCATATAGAACTCCAAACAGCCACGACCAAAACAAAACTACACCAAGACATATAATACCCAAGATTCCAAAATGAGAAGAACAGAATGTTAAAAGCTGTTAGAAAAAAGAAACAGATCATCTGTAAAGGAAAGCCCATCAGAATCACAGCAGACTTCTCAACACAAACCCTCAAGTCAAGAAGAGCTTGGAGTGAACTATTTCAATTCCTGAAAGAAAACAACTTCCCACCCAGATTGATGTACCCTGCAAAACTATCTTTTAAAATTAATGGAGAAATAAGATACTTTCATGACCAAGAACAACTGAAGAAATACATGACCACCAAACCAACCCTACAAAGAGTACTGAAAGATATTCTACACAGAGATAAAAATAATCACAATTCCAAAAACAACAATGGAAAGAAACCACCAAGCAGGGCAAGCAATTATGCAGAGGGGAAAAGCAGGGAACCTACAGCACGAGAATATCAGGACAAAGATAAGCCAATATATATCAATTATAACCATCAATGTACATGGCCTCAGTTCACCAATCAAAAGAAACAGACCAGCAGAATGGATCAAGAAACAAGATCTAAAAATATGCTGTTGTGCTCGCTTCGGCAGCACATATACTAAAAATATGCTGTATACAAGAAACACATTTAACTCAAAACAACAACAACAACAACAACAACAACAAAAACCCAAAAAACAAAAAACAAAACCAATTCTTAGACTGAAAATCAAAGGATAGAAAACAATCTTCCATGCAACAGGGACCCAGAAAAAAGCAGGGATAGCTATTCTGTTTGCAGACAATGTGAACTTTAAACCAAGAATGATCAAAAGAGACAAGGTCAGTACATACTTGTCAGGGGAATACTTCAAGAGGAAGAGATCACAATCATAAATATGTATACACCAAATACGGGAGCACCCAATGATATAAGACAATTATTAATAGACATGAAAAATCAAATAAGCAATAACACAATTTTAATGGGAGACCTTAATACTCCACTGTCACAAAGAGATACATCAACTAGAAAAAAAATCAGCAAAGAAGTATCAGAACTGAACCAAACCTATGAACAAATGGACTTAGTAGATGTTTTCAGAGTGTTCCATCCAACATCATGCGAATATGCATTCTTAGCTGCACATGGGATGTACTCTAAAATAGATCATATACTAGCCCATAGAACATGCTTAAGTAAATGCAAAGGAATTGAAATTATCCCCTGCATATTATCTGACATAGTGCAATGAAATTGGAAATTAATGGCAAAAGAAACTGCAAAAACTCCATGAACACATGGAAATTAAATAGCACCCTCCTAAACAACCACTGGGTCACAGATGAAATTAAAGAAGAAATTAAACAATATCTACAATTAAACAAGAAAGCAGATACAACATACCGGAACTTACAGGACACAATGAAAACAGTCATAAGAGGGAAATTTATAACAATGAGTTCTCACATCAGGAAAACAGAACAAGTACAAATAAACAACCTAATATTGCACCTCAAGCTTCTAGAAAAAGAGCAAGATAAGCCCGAAGCCCATACAGGGGAGGAAATTATAAAGATCAGAGCAGAAATTGATGCATTGGAGACTAAGAAAACAATATAAAGAATTAATGAATCAAAGATTTGGTTCTTTGAAAAAATAAATAAAATTGATAAACCCTTAGCCAACCTTATCAAAAAAAGGAAAGAAAAGACTCAAATACATACATCTAGGAATGAAAAGGATGAAATCACTACAGATCCTATGGAAATTCAGAAGATCATCAACACCTACTTCAAAAATCTTTACTCACATAGGATGGAAAACACAGAAGAAATGAACAGATTCCTAGATATGTATGAATTACCAAAGCTAAATGAAGAAGATATAAAAATTCTGAAAAACCCAATATCAGTTAATGAGATTGAAAATGTAATTAAAAACTTACCAACAAAGAAAAGCCCAGGCCCTGATGGATTCATGGCTGAATTCTACAAGAAATTTAGAGAAGATTAAATGCCAATACTCCTGAAACTCTTCAATGAAACTGAAAGGGAAGCAATACTCCCTAACTCATTCCTGGAGGCAAGTATTACCCTGATACTAAAACCAGAGAAAGACCCAACCAAAAAAGAGAACTACAGGCTAAACTCCCTAGTGAACATAGATGCAAAAATCCTCAATAAGATGCTAGCAAACAGAATGCAGCAAATGATCAAGAAGATTATACACCATGACCAAGTAGGATCCATCCCAGGAATTCAGGGATGGTTCAACATACACAAATCAATAAATGTAATGCACCATATCAATAGAGACAAAGACAAAAATCACATGATCATCTTAATAGGTGCAGAAAAAGCTTTTGATAAAGTCCAGCACTCATTCATGATAAAAACTCTACAGAAAATCAGAATAGATTGTCTTTATCTCAGTCTGATAAAAGCCATCTATGACAAACCAACAGCCAACATCATAATAAATGGACAAAATCTGAAAGCTTTTACTCTAAAAACAGGAACAAGACAAGGATGTCCACTATCACCACTCCTATTCAATATAGTTCTGGAAATATTAGCCAGAGCAATTAGACAAGTTAGAGAAATAAAAGGAATAAGGATAGGAATGGAAGAAGTTAATCATAATTGACATGTTATTCTACATAGAAGACCCCAAAAAGTTCACCAAAAGACTTCTAGATTTAATAAGCAAATTCAGTAGCATAGCTGGACACAAAGTCAACACTCAAAAATCAATAGCATTCTTATACACAATAACTCACTGAGAGTGAAATTAGGGAAACCACAGCCTTCACAATAGCATCCAAATAAATGAAATACTTGGGAATCTATCTAACAAAGGAAGTAAGAGATCTATACTTTGAAAATTACTCTGAAAAAGGAGATTGAAGAGGAGATCAGAAAATGGAAAGATATCCCTTGCTCATTGATAGGAAGAACCAATATGGTGAAAATGACCATACTCCCAAAAGTGTTGTACATATTTAATGCAATCTTGTTCAGAATACGATTAGCATACCTCACAGAACTAGAGAAAACATTCCTAGAATTCATTTGGAACCATAAGAGACCTAGCAAAGAAATTTGCTATTTGCTCTTTGCTAGAAATAGCAAAAGAAATTCTAGGCAACAAAGGCAATGCAGGAGGTATCACAATCCTTGACTTGAAACTATACTACAAAGCAACTGTGACAAAATCAGTATGGTACTGGCAAAAAAAAGACCTAGGATCAGTGGAACAGATTAGAAGATGCAGACAGAACTACAAACACACTCAGCTACCTTATCTTTGACAAAGGGGCCAAACACGTTCACTGGAAGAAAGATAGCCTGTTTAATAAATGGTGCTGGAAAAACTAGCTGTCTACATGCTGAAGACTAAAACTAGACCCATGTCTATCACCATGCACTAAACTAAAGTCAAAATGGATCAAAGATCTAAATATTGAAACAGAAACACTGACTCTATTGGAAGAGAAAGTAGGAAGAAATCTTGAAGACATAGGTGTAGGCAGGAACTTCATGAACAAAATCCAAACTGCATGTGAAATACTCCAAAGAATCAACAACTGGGTTGTCATCTTATTAAGAAGCTCTTGCACATCACAATAAATCACCAACAGAGTGGAAAAATAAATAAATCACACAGTGGGAAAAAGTTTTAGCCAACAGTCCCTCAGACATAGAATTTATAGCTAGAACATAAAAAGAATTGAAAAAAAAACAGCCCCCCCCCAGATTTAAAGACACAATCCAGAAATGGGCATCTGAGATGAATACAGACTTCTCAGATGAAGAAATACAGATAGCAAATAAATACATGAAAAAACATTCACCATCATTGGCCAATAGATAGATGCAAATTAAAACAACACTGAGATTCCATCTCACCCCAGAAAGAATGGCTATCATCAAGAAATCAACCAATAACAAATGCTGGAGGGGCTGCAGGGAAAAAAGAACTCTTCTCCCTTGTTGGTGGTAGTGAAGACTGGTGCAACCGCTGTGAAAATCAGTGTGGAGATTAATCAAAAAACTAGAATTAGAGGTCCCATTCCACCCAGCTATTCCCCTTCTGGGTATCTTCCCAGAAGAATTGAAAACATCATACCACAGTGATATATGTGCACCCATGTTTATAGCAGCAGAATTTGTAATAGCTAAATCCTGTAAACAACCCTAATGCCCATCAACTGAGGAATCGATAAAAAAGATGTGATATTTTCATACAATGGAGTTCTACTCAGCCATAAAGAAGGATAAACTTGAGACTTTTATAGGTAAATGGATGCAATTTGAGACCATATTCATAAGTGAAATAAATCAGTCTCGCTTGTGTAAACATCATATTTTCTCCCTAGTGTAAGAAGTGGAAAGGTTAAATAACATCCAAAATGTACAATAGATATTGTGAAATGGGAAGGAACTGTTCAAAAGGAAAGAGAACCTGGGATGGGAGAAAGGAAGAAAGAAGGAAGGGAAAAGGAAAAGTATATATATATATGATAGTTGAGATAGCTATACTACTAATTTCTATTAGTTCACTGAAAAGAACAGTTTGTGCTTATATTATTTGATTAATGTTTCATGCCTATATCTTGTAACATGAGCAACTACTTTGAAGACAACAATAAGCAATGTACTAACCATTGTTACTCTCCTACTATCTTGTTTTGAAATTTTGTATCATGGTTTTCATTGTTTTTTCTCTTCAAAATAAAAAAAATTAAAACCACACACTGTTGCTTACAATAACATACACATTTATGTCTATGTCAGCACCATACTGTACCATTTTATGTGAGGGACTTGAACATCTGAGGATACTGGAAATTACAGGCCATCCACAGAGAACCAGTACTCTGTGGACATAGAGGAATGAATCAGTGTGTGTGTGTGTTTGTGTGTGTCTCTGTGTGTGCCTGTTAGAGATTTAATCAATTATCCATAAAAACACTGACAAAGATCGTTTTGACATGATGACAGCAAACTGATTTTTATTCAAAATGATGATATTATGTCACAAAAATATTTGCAATTGTGTCCAAGAGATCCACATTCAAACTAACTGCTCTTCATTACAGTATACAATAGGTGAAAACACAATTAAGCTAAAGAGTGACACAATTTATTCTGATTTATTTAGAAATATTTCATTTGAATATGCAATATTTTGTGTATAAATAAAACCAAAGTGAACCAAAGAAGAAAAGCAATACCATGAGAAAAACACTAACATTTCTGAAACGGCCACTATGTGCCAGTAACTGCACTCGATAGCTTTATAGATGTTTCATTTCAAGCTAGATTTCATCCCCTCCTTAATGATGAGAAAACTGAAGTTCAGAAAGTTAGGTAAAGATATCTGCAGTGTGAACTCAAGGTTGGCTCTCTGATTTATAGCTGAAGTTATTTTCACCATGACTGTCTGTCTTTGAGATAATCATGTAGGAAGAAAACATAACAATGGCTCTGGCTATTAAAATGAAAAGTTTCATCCATCATTTGGAAATAGAAATACTCAGTGAAAGAGATTTAGACATTTCAGTCCTCTAGGAAAAGTGCCAGTAGCAGAATTAAGCAAACAGCCCATGTTTCAGCATTTTTTTCATTGTTTTTACCACATTTTTTCAATATCTTTAATATTTTATAATAACATTCCCCCGATTACAAATGCTTGGCTTAATGTCTAATTAAATAAAATCTTATCAGTAAGATGATTCATCTCAATCATCAGAACTGAAGTCACAAGCTGTTAATTAGATAGCATTTTTCTCCTTGTGAGCAAATGACTCCCTAAATCCTTTGCAATAATGAAAATGCAATAAAAAAGATACGGAAGTCAGGTATATCATAAAATTATTGTTTAGGAATAATTTGTGAAATCTTTGTGATAACTTGTGAGTGTTTTATTTACCAAGTTTTGAAATATTCATGACAGTTTGACATTAGGGTATCTGTTAAGTTAGATTTTATCATTTTAATTTAAGTGTTTAAGACATGTGCTTTATATTAAACTTGTGATTTTTAGTTTGCATTTCAAGATTTTTTAATATTAGAATTTTAATTTTCAGATGAAATGATTGAGTTATACTTTGTACTTATGACTTTTAAATGGATAGCTATAAGATAAGAGAAGTTGTAGACATACCTGATAACTTAAAATAACAAATCTCTTAAAAATTCAGATTTTTTGGTTCATAAGTAGTTGTTTCACTGTGTATGAGGTGGCTGCTCATTAGATTTGTAAACCATTCTTTATAGGTATTTCAAATGCTTGAGGGATTGGGATGTATTAAAATTTATAATTTTAATTTAAAATGTCTCAGAAAGTTGAATTAAACTAGTTTGTAAGTGATAGTGTTTGGGAAAATTAATCTGTCAATTTTATAGGTTTGTCGAGTACTTGATCAAAGAAGGGAGAAATGCGTGCTCTTCATTTTAACAAAAACCAGATTACATGTGCATTTATTAGATGGAATTTCTCTTTGAAATTTTGAGAATAACTAATTTAACTTGTAATTTTAACAAATTAAATATAAATTAACATGTCAATAGCTATAGGCATTCTTTTATGTTTATATGCATAAAATTATATTTTGGGACATTGTTAAAGAATTGATTTAAAGTACAGTCAGGTAACACTTAGTTGGAACTTTAATTCTACACTAGCTTCAATATATATCTATTTTGAAGAAAAGATTATTTTGGAATAATTTGGGAAAATGAGTAGTATCTTTCTCATCCAGTCATTTCAGCAGGTACTTGATACCCACATAGCATTATTAGTGATCCATTCTGATTACTTAACACAGGTGGTTTTGTAGATGTCTCCACTGTACAATTATTACCCATTTCTTTAATAGTCTTTCCATTCAACACTTAAGTGAAAGTCCAGCACATCTACAAAGGAAGGAGTTGACGGCTGAGCTCCACTTTCTGGAAAGGGTAGTTATCTACATATATTATTTGGGAATTCTTCTGTAAGGAAGGTTTTCTCTTATTTATTAAACTACTCAAAAACTCCAGCCTCTACAATTGCCTGTTAATAATTTAATAGTGATTTAGACTTGGTAGCCTTGTGTTCAGATCACAAATCCTATACCCTGCACTTGTGTTGAAAATATAATGTGGATCTCAATGAACTAATAAACATAACTTTAAATGTCATGAAAATACTTTATAAAATTTTTTTCTGGTACCAAATTATAAAAACATAACAATGGTGATCTTATGATCCTTAAAGGATTGCTATGAGCATCCATAATAGATAAGAAAATTTTTATAAAACCTGTACAATTGTAAACAACTACATTCAAGTATATTTTTGAGGTTAAGTGTAAAAGTACGTATATATTTTAAAAGAGAGTAAATTTTATGAGTATTAATATACTGAGTATCATTTTGAGTTATTTTTCCTCCCTTCAGATGCTGTGAAGAGCAAACCATCAATGAAATGCAGATTTTGGGCTTGACTTTGTTGCCACCACTCTTTAAAAGAAGCACACTAGAAGCTCTGTGTGGTGGAGCCCACCTGTAATCGCAGGACTCCGGGAGGCTGAGACAGTAAGGCCTCAAGCTGGAGCCCAACCTAGGCAGTTTAGTGACTTAGTGATTCTGTCTCAAAAATAAAAAAAGGCCTAGTGATGTAGTCCAGTGTGAAGGCCCTGGATTCAGTCCCCTACCAAGGGGTGGGGGAGATGAGGGAGAGAAGAGAGAGAAAAGAGGAGAGAGAAGAGAGAAGGGAAAATGTACCGCATAGTATTATCTACTATATATTATCCAGATACATACAAAGTACATAATCGTGCAAATGCGAAGAAGAGCTAGAAAGAGATGGAGGGAAGGGAGAGAGAAGGGAAGGCAAGGGGAACTAAAAAATTAGGATGTATTATGTACATGTACCAATTCCCCACAAAGAATGTAATCATTACATGCAGCAAATATGTAAATATAAACATAAAAAATTGAGTATACAATATGGAGTTCTAAACGTCCCATTAAAATAAAAAAGTCACCTCAGTTATAGTTGTGTGTTGAAAATTTGGTTCCAGGAAAGTTTATAATAAGTTACTGTTATGACATTTTAAAATATGTTCATTACTTTACTGAAATACAAAGTATAATTTAACAGAGGTGCCTGGTGCAGGATTTGTGATCTAAACGCAGGCTACCGTGCCTAAATCACTGTGACATTATTAACCTCATTTTCACTTATCAGACAGCAGGTTGGAAATTACTGAGAGCAATATGTTTCCAGTCACTAAATAATCAAATGGTAAAATGTCAGATTTGCAAACATGGCTCATTTAAAGAAAACAAGAAGACAATTTTTTTATAGTCTGGATCATTAAACTGTCTTTTCAAAGGATCTTTTAACTACCTAGGTTTTCCCTTGTAGTTTCTCAGACCTCAGTATGTGAGGACTCTTTGTTTGTTTTTTTGCTCTTTTTTTTTAAACTTTAAAGCTTCTGTCTGAAAACTTGTCTTAATCTGGAGGGGAAAAAAGATGTTCTCTAGGCTTAAATTGATAAAATTAGATCTTCTGTGTTTTAGAAACTTTCAAAATCTTTGGACAACCTAAAAGCTAAAGGTTAAATGCCTTCCACTGGGGGAAGGCAGGAGGAAAATATGAAGATTTTGTATTGTAAATTAGTTATTCATGATTTTACAAACATAGCTCTTTCTGTTCTTTCTAAAAGAGTAGTAATTATAGCTGCTAGCATTTCTTGAATGCTTATTTTGTACTAGGTAGTGTACTAACTACTTTAAGTTCATTAACTTATTTAATTTTTACAACAATCTTGAATTTAAGTAATTTATTCATCCATTTTACATAAAGGACACTGAGTTTAAAGGAAGTTAGTAAGGGCTTTGAAGGAATAGATTGCAAAGCCTATGCTTATTTATAGTCACTAATTATCATATTTCTAAAATAATTCAGTAATGAGATTTCCTGATATGAGTATTTGGGAGAGTAGATGTGATTTTTTGACAATTTTAATGTCCATATACTTTGTCTCATAATTTCCTCATCCTCAATACTTTTCCTACTTCCAGTTTAATGCCTTATAAAACATATATTACATGTTTTACATCACAGTACTACTTTTCCCTAGGTATTGCAATTTCAGTGGACACACTAAATTTGAGAGGTCTCTGATTAACTTTTACCTCAGTTGTTCACTTTGCAAATTTTACAGCTAAAAAAAACTGTAAGAATAGTAAAATGCAAAACCATATACACTTACTCATTTTGCCACATTTGGCTTTTATTTCTGTTTCTCTATTTGTCTCTGTTTCTTCCTCACCATATGTAGAGGCCTTCTTCTCAGTGTATGGACACACACACATACAATTTGTAGTGGAACCATTTAAATTTTGGTTGCAAATTTTAATTTTAGGTACCAATGAATAAGTAGGAAAAATTTTTGATAGATCTTTATTCCTATTAATGGCGTAACCCAGTTAACTTATTTCCAAAAGCAATGTTGTAATTATACCAGCTTTGCAATACTCACTACTTATAATAAAAAAGCAATTTTTTTTATCAACTTAAGTTTTTAACATTTTGTTGCATTTTGTTACCTCTTTCAGGGCTGATTAATTTTGGCAAAAGTATCTTTTTAAAAAATCATCTTAACTGACATATAATCTATGTGTAATAATTAGTATCCATTTGAAATATATAATTTGTTATATTTTAATAGTTACATACACCTGAAAACTATACCACAATCAATATGTAACACTTTTCAATCACTCTCCAAAGTTATTTTAACATTAAAATAAAGTAATTTTACATGTAAGGTGTCTCTGTACAGTTATGCAGGATTATGTGTTGATATTCAGTGAATAATAAAATGTTAATGACATTTAATACCTTGACATAAATCAGTATTGTACTGAGAAAGCGAAAATCTGATTAAAGATATTAGACTCTCAAAGTACTTCGACAATTTGGAAAATGTTACTGTGATAAACCAGATTTCAACTGATGATATACATCAATGCTATATATCATGATTCTACTTAGTTTAGTTACGGATGTCACCAGTTTTGACTTCTGGCATTATTTTAAATAATAAAAAGAAACTACATTGCTGAAATCTTAGCTAATCTTACAAGTAGCTAAGAACAGATTCAGAGGGTATACTATTTCCACAGCACGTATAATTAAAAAGCACAGTCAAAATTCATTCTCCAGTTTCTACTTAAGAACATTTATAGCTACCTCTCTCTATTTAGATACACCTAACTGTTATTTTGGGGTGATTATACTATTTTTACCGAAAGTGTAACAGACTTCTGCTCCTGAGCCTTAACAAAGGGGATATTGTTTCTGTCAGCTACAATAGGACACCTACATGATAGACCTTTAATAAGACTTCAGTGGCGGGGATGTAGCTCAGCAGCACAAGCGCCTGCCTGGCAAGTGCAGGGTCCTGAGTCTGATTCTCGGTACCGAAAAAAAGGAAAGACTTCAGCTGAACCAAAGATGTAGAAGAAGAGGTATACCAACTGACAGCAAAAACAGTGAATGAGAACAGCCTACACATATTTTCCTTTTCATTTTTTTTTTTTTTTTTTGTGGGTACCGGGGGGTCGACCTCAGGACCTCGCGCGCCAGCAGGCGCCCGTGCCGCTGAGCGATATCACCGGCCCCTTTTTTGTATGTGGGTCCGGGAGTCGAACTCGGGCCCTCGCGCTTGCAAGGCAGGCGCTTAAACCGCTGAGCCATCTCACCGGCCCCCCTTTTCATTTTTGTCTCTATTTTTTTCCTATTAAGGAAAACACCCAGTAGCTTTGTGTGTGTGCTTGTGTGTGTGCATGTGTGTGTGCATGTGTGTGTGCATGTGTGTGTGCATGTGCGTGTACACAAAGAACAAGGTCAATGCCAAAAAGGTAATCTGAAAACATAATGCCTCCTATCTACTCAGAGACACAGCAAGCATATTTATAAACTCACAGCTTCTACCTCATCTCACACTTTTTAAAGATTACTTTCTTTAATTAGTACATGTTTTCAGTACAGTGAAGTAAAACTATGAGCAAAAATAAGAGTCTGACTCAGTTGAGGGGACAAAAAATCTCTTTTGTGCTATCATTATCCTACTGGAAATCATTTTTACCAACATTTGTGCTCAGTTAGACATCTCGCACCTTGGTCAAATGGTTGAACACTGACTTCATGGTCTTACCAGCATCCATCGGGCAGTGCTCCTCAGGAAACTCCACCCCGACACAACAGAATCCTAAACAATATCTACTTTTCTTCAAGGTCATTTGGCAATCAATAATATGGGTCATAAATGGTCTACATTTGTACACTGGACTCCTTCCACATTTAGTTTAATCATTTCAAAGCAAAACCTCTTCTCTAAAATATCTAATTTTATTTCTGCTCACAGAACAATTCCTTTTTATGTCTAACAGTTGGATGGTCCTCCATATTCTCTGTGTATTCAAATTTACTGATTTCTCAAGGCTAGTTTATTTCCTACTTTCAGCAAAGCCAATTTAATCATTCAAGTCTATTTGTTTCTTATATGTAAAGCATTTCAGATCATTGTCTTAGTTACTTTTGCTGGGACAAAATACCTGACACCCAAAGTTAAAGGAGAAAAGGTTTATTTAACTCACAGTTTATAGAGGTTTCAGTCCATAATTAGCTGGCCTCAAACCAGGGTGGCATGGCACAGGGGCAACAGTGCAAGGAAGCAGAAGACAGCAAATGCAACAAGAGGAAAAAAGGGGAAGAACAAGCCTCTTTTCATCCCTTATAAACAGGCTACCCCCCTCCCATGGCAGCTGTAGCACTCACACCATCTCCATGCCCTCCTCTTGCACTTGCAGGATCTCAGGGTGTTTACAAAGTAAGGACTGCTGAATCATTTAAACTTCTAAACTTCTCAAGTTGACATAGTGAACAACATCCTAGAGGGGTAAGGGAATGTCCTTTACAACCTAGGATGTAGAACTGCCAAGTTACTTTGTTAAGCTTCTAGACTTCTCAGGTTGACACAATGTATCAATCATTACAATCATGTTCTAAAGAAAGTGTCAGAAATTGCCATATTTTATTTGATGAGTTGATTTGACAGGTTAATATTGTAGCATAGGGGAAGGATCAAAATACTAGCAATGTCATAAGAAACAGAAGAAAGGAAAATGCCAATGTGAAATACAACTATAATAGAACTTTCAAGGCCAACCAGATCACAAACCTTCACAAAACAATCCCTATTTATTTAAGCCCAAGTTTATTCCATTTGTGAAGCAGAATCACTATTTAAACACACATCTTCAATAATTTAGACAAGAAAAGATAGAAGCCATGAAATCAAAAGGAAATTCGACATTTCTGATGGAACTGTAGATCAAGACTCCTATTATTCTGTGTGAAGGGGTACCATTCTGAACCTCAGCCATTCTTCATTTCTTTAGTGAATAAAATAAGAACATTTATGCAGAAGCCACAGAGAGTAGTGTAGATTTTTGTATTAGAAGTGGGGTGCTGCCGCTATTACACATTAAGAATGTGCAAGTGGTCTTGGAATTGGGCACTGGATTAAAATTGAAAACATTTTATGAGCATTATAGGAAAAGTCTAGATTACCTTAGTAAATTGTTAGTAAAATATGTTAGTGAGTCTGCTAATGAGGACTCAGGAAGAAATATGGAAGGTGTTACTGGAAGCTGCAAAAAGGGAATCCTTGCTATACAGTGGAAGAAAACCCTGCAAAATTGGATTCTTCAGTTATGTGGAAAATCGAACTCATAAGAAATTGACTTGGATATTTACCTGAGATTTCCAAGCAAATATTGACACTAGGGCCTGCCAAGAAAGAAAAAAGATAAAATGGAAGACCCACTATAAAACCAGAAGGACCAAATTTGATGGCTTTGAAAAGTCAAGCTATTTAGATTCAAGACACCAGAACAAAAAAATTCAGGATAAGGAAAATATGCTCTAGAAAAAAATCAAACCCAACCCAAAACCCACCCAAAACAAATGAGGATATGTTTGTAAGACCCTTTGGTAATCCTTAAAAAGCTCATTAGGTCATCGAATTCATTTATCTAAAAGGTTCTTTGAAATGATTAAGCATGTGACTCAGATCCTTACAGTCATCTCATCAGAATCCAAGTGTAGAGGTCAGAGAAAAACACCACATTATGTATGGGGAGAATAACAACTTCAAGGATTGCAGATTCTTCATCAAAAAGTAAATCATCTTTAAAGTACTGGTTCCCAGGAAATATTTGAAGAGGTGTCTGTTTTTTAATATAGCAAATTTGTTGACATACATGAAATATCCATGTATGAATGGAAAATTTTATATCAGCAGAAATTGCCAATTTAAAGTAAAGAAAGGACAGCAAGTATAAAATTAAGGAAGATTATTAGTCTTTAAAGTTCTACAGACAAGATACATGATGAGAAAGTGGTGTAAGCACATATTACCTTTCAGAAAAAGGAAGAAATACTCAGTGGGGAGTCTTGATACCATAAAATGGGGGTCAAATCATAGAAGACAATTTTCAAGTGTTGAAAAGAAATGAAGTTTGTTGGCTGGATTTCAAAATTGCTTCAGAGTAATGATCTGCTTCCCAAGTATTATATGACCATTAAAAATAGTCTTGATGCAAATCAGATATTTGCAGATAAAATAAAACAGAAAATTTATTACAAGGATACCACCATTGCAGAAAACTGTTCAAGGACATTCTTTTGGAATATAGCAAGTGATACCTTGAAACTTCAGGAGCAATATGAAGCACCTTGGAGATGGTAAAGAAGTTGATAAATGTAAGAAGCTATTCCTTTCCCTCTTAACTATATAAAATGTAAATAATTGTACACGAAAATTGTAACATTTGATTGTGGGTTTTATAACACATAGAAATGTGATACATATAAATGGGAAAAAAGATGGAGAAATAAATGACCCTACATGGCTACGTGGCTTTGATATTTTATGTACAGTGGTACAATATTAGCTTTAATGAGAATGTGAAAAGTTGAGAATGTAATATCTTTAATATACACCTAAAATAATTCAAAGAATTATATCTAAAGACATAAATAAAAATTAAAGCCAGCAAAAGCCTAGGAAAACATAAATTTACATAAGTAGAACACCCGTGGAAAGGAATTGGCCATCAAAATTTTCACTGTACAGTGAGAATTATTGTTTTTATTTTCTATATTTTTTTGTGTGTGTGCTGGGAATCAAAACCAGGACCTTGCACTTGTTGGGCAGGTGCCATGCTACTGAGCTATATCCCTGGCCCCATTTTCTAAAATATTTATAAGCTCTATGGCCTTAAACTTTAATAAGAGACCCAGCACTTTGGAGGCTGAGGCAGGAGGATCACTGTGAGTTCAAGGCCAGCCTGAGCTACATAGGGAGACCCTGTCTCAAAAAACTAAGGAAAAAAAAAATACTTTAACAAGAAAAATTTAAATCTTGTATAATGAAGACCATAAGACATATTGACTATTGCCACTCTGTACAAGTGCAAAAAATTGCTTGTGTATCAATTTAGGTAAGTCAATAATGATTTTTAGTACATTTGTATAAGTGCAGTATAGCACTTCTAAAGGCAAAGACCGGAGTGGAAATTAACTTTTTTCTTTTAACTGAGGATTTAAGGAAAGCTGTCATTTTCAGGACTCTTCATCCTTTATTAATTCCATTTCATAATTTAATTGTTTAGGTTTCATTCAAATGTATTTAGTATTCACAATGAAAGGAATAGTAAAAAAATGTTCTTAATGGATGAATATGATTCATAGTAAAACAAATCAATCCACCAATGTTTTATCCATGAGCAAAAGGTGAAATTTCATACTTAGTTAATTACAGTGTGCTCTGAAATGATGATAGTATTTTATAGGTATGTCAAGTAAGTCACTTTGGCCTTTTCATCTGTAGTTATTTGTTCAAATTCTAATAATGAGTCTAGAAGTTTCTGAGCACAAAATTTAAATAATCCAATTACATCATTTCCTTGTGTAAGCAACCAAATATTGAACTGTGATTAAGGTAAACTCAATATTGTTTGTCATTCTAAGCCTGGACCTTAATAAAACTGAAAAAAAAATGACTATTTCATTTTGCTTGTTATGTCACTGATAATAGAAAGTTTAAGAAAAGTTTAAGACAATTCAATCTACAGGTTAGGTTTTGAAACTAACCAAAAATGACTTCTTAAAAAAAATTTGGTTTATAAATACATACATATAGTACATAATGTTTAAATTCCTTTTGGGAAGTTGGTACATGTACTGAACGCATTTTAACATCCTGATTCCTTTGTTTTACCACCTCTCCCTTCCCTCCCACCCCTCTCCACCATCCCTTGATCCTCTTCCTTTATTTATTTATTTTTTGTGTGTGAATGTTTGCAGTACATAATGTTTACATCCTTTGTGCAGAGTTGGTACATGTACATAACACATCCCAATTTCTTTTTTTTTTTTTAAGAATGACCTTAAATCTAGGAAATAATAACTCTCTATACAAGGAAAAAAGAAGGAGCCCTGTCTTAATAGAGATGTGATGTGATGTCAGTTCTATAAGGGAAGGAGAGTGAAATGATTCCTAAGCCAGTCGTCATCTCCAAAGACTACAACCCAATGTATGTTATGTCTCAATTAAACAACAGCAAAAATAGAAACCAGTATTTCATCTATACACTTACATTTATATTTTAGAAAAATCCTTGTCATTGTCAATTGATATAGTAAGTTAAAAAGTATTGTTATGATTTTCAATTTAGATGAGAATTGATTGCAAAATTACCTATGTTTCTTTTGAAAACTTCCTCTTTCCATCCTAAAAAAGCATGCTACCACAATATTACGAATGCAAAATAATATATTCAAATTAATTATTATGTTACACGTTTCTCAGTGTTTTATGTCTCTGTCATGCATTTTGAAATTTTAAAATTTATCTTCGATATCAGGTGTATATTTTCCTAAATGGAACTTCTGAAGAATTTATCTCAGTCACAATTGGGGAATTGGTTGCTTTCATCAAGGCATGGACCAGGCAGACTGAATTAAGCCACAGCTCAGTGGTGTACGCCTGTATAAATGCAGTGTGAGGGAGGCAGAGCTACTGTGGCAGATGGTAAACATGTTAGGCCTAGGACACCCAGTGCTTCTTGCCACACTGGATCTCACATCTTCAGCAGCTTTTTAAATTCACACTGAGCATTGCTGAATCATAAGCAGTATGCTGGGCTGCTCCAAGGACACAAAAGTGATATAAATTCATTTCCTCAGGTAGTTATGATTTTGTTAATATGCTTTCATTGTGTGACTGTAAAAAAATTGACTTTGTAAATATTAAGTGTCTTCATGTAAGCAAAGCATGCTTGTACTCAAAGATAAAATTATACAGCCCAACACCTCATCCCTTCCACAATGACAACTGTTATGCAAGATCGTATGAAGATACTAGTTACAGCAGAGCTTTAAAATCGCGATGAATTTCCCCTGTAAGGCAATTATGTCAATTATATATACTAGTCACCCAATCAACTGCAGAATATATAAGATACTACTTTGTGACCTACAAAGAGTTACAAATAAAATCAGTAGGAACAGCAGAATAGTATGCAATTTACTTTCAAAATTAATTGTGCGGAAAATAATTACAAGAGTTTAAAGAAAGAGGAGCACCTACTGATTGGGGCAAGTGTAAAACACGTGCAAGTGACAAAAGGCTTGGTTTCTCTGACACCACAGTGTGCAGCTGTCACAAAAAATTTGTCAATTAAAAAAAATCTTTATTTTTAGTGGACACATAGTAATTGTTCATATTTACAGTCTATAGTGTTTGACATTTAATATATGTATATGACTTGCAGTGATCAGATTGGGGTGAATGGCATAATTATCACCTCAGACATATATCATTTCTTTGTGTTGCACAAGTTTTAATGTACTGAATGAACCTCCTGGGAATCTTGTTATGATGTAGATTTTGATTCAGCAGATATGGTTGACATCTAGTGAATTCCCAGGTAATGCCAATGGTGTTGGGGCCACAATCTATACTTAGTGCAATTTATATACAAACCTCACTCCAGTCCATCCCTCCCTCAGAAATTAGATTTTTACTGCTGTCTGACATATTAATAATGGTCTATTTTAGAAGAACCTTATCCCCTCGGGGTAAATATGAAGGCAGCAGATGATGCAGTTTCTTATCTGAACAACATGAAAGAATGTTTGCTTCTCTTATTTGTAGCCTCAGAGATTCCTTAGAATTTTAGCTATAAAAACCAATCAATGTCACAAGGCTGTAAAGATGACTTTTTTTTTTTTTTGTGGTTCTACTGTAGAAGCAACATTTTATTAGTACCTCATTCTCATTGTCTGCAAACTGACATACTGCATACTAAAAAACCCCATCTGGTCTAATTGGCTTATTTCCAGAAGCCTGAGTCAGGCCAATTTAGTGGTATGCAGTAACCTCTTAGACTGATTGACCATTTACTTGAGACTAATATGCTACACTGATGAGCAGCAATACTACATTCTTACGCCAACATTTCTTAAATTCAGTGAAGAAAATGTGCTGCAGAAGAGGGTAATTCACAAGAACCCGTGCTGAAACTACTTGTCTCAGGTCTGCAATTTTTTGGAGTTCAGGCTTGCAAAGGAACTAGATGCAATTTGATATCATGCTTACTTTTAGCAAAATAGGAGACTGTAAAACAAGACTGTGCAAATTGTGAAAAGCACATGATATCTGTCTTTCTCAGATAAAAATATTTTCGCCAGCAACTATAGGTGCTTACAAGAACTGAACAGCATCTACACATATAGAACTCTATTTTGCTATCCAAAATGCAGATGCTGATATCCAAGAACGAGTTCACATGGAATATGACATTGGAATAAATCTCAGAGCAGTAAAGCACAGATAGACAAAACGATGAATATGAAGGGTTCATTACATTGCAGAAAGACGAGCTCAAGGAGTAGAAAAGCGCAAAGGTAGTGCTGTATTTCCAAGAAAACAAATGTAACTTTCTGGCTGAGAGTAAAGTTTCTTTTGACCGCCCCCCCCACGCATAGTATGGACAGTCGGCCTAGTCTAATGACGTGGATGCTCCAAAGTGGAAAGTGTTTCTGGCCGAGGCCGAAAAATAATACAGAAAGAAGAGGAGAGAGAGGAGGGTGAGAAGGACATGGCGTACTGGTGCTGATGCTAGAGTCAAAGAATGTGGATTGCTTTTAGAATCTGCAAAAAGCAAGGAACTACATTCTTTTTCTGGAGGCTTCAGACGGAAAATAGCCCCGGTGTTACGGTTTAAATTTAAAAGGCCTCTCGAAAGTCTCCTGTGCTCTGAGGGAGTTAGGCCTGGTTGGAAGGGGAGTTGCTGGGGCCTGACCTGGAAGGTGCGTTACTGTCCCTGGCTGCTGCTTTCTTTTCCTGTTTCCTGGCTGCCTAGGGACCATCCGCTTCCTCCCCAGCAGGCCTTTCTGCCCTGCTGTTTCTGCCTTGGAGCCAACCAACCATGTACCAAATCCTCTGAAAATCATCAACAGACGGTGGAATGAATTCTCTGAACATCGTGAGTTGCTCCTTTAAATTGCAGGTTTTGGTAATTTGTCCCAGTGATGTGAAAAGGACTAATACACCTGCCAACACCTTTATGTCAGCTTAATGAAGATTGTATTCAACCTTTACTGAATTGTAAAGTGATAAAATTCGAGTTTTTAACATGGTAATTTGTTACAGCAACAATTGACAGCTAATACATGCTCCTTCCCTTATATAAATTTTGAGAAGTAAAAAGAAACATACTGAGCATTATTCTTAGCATTATGCTACCCTTTTCAGTATCTTTTTTTTTTTTTTTTTTTTTTTTGTGGGTACCGGGGGTCGACCTCAGGACCTCACGCGCCAGGAGGCGCCCGTGCCGCTGAGCGATATCACCGGCCCCTTTTTCATATGTGGGATCCGGGAGTCGAACTCGGGCCCTCGCACTTGCAAGGCAGGCGCTTAAGCCGCTGAGCCATCTCACCGGCCCTTCAGTATCTTTTATAATGATTATATGACATATTCCCAATTTAAAGATGAAGAGACATGTTAATAATTTATCTAGCTTTCATTCACTCACACACTTAGTCACCTACTTTATAAAAATTATTGATAGAGGTGGTGATCTAACTAGTAATAAGATATTTGCTTAGTATGTGTGAAGCCCTGGGTTCAATGGCTAGAACTGCAACAACAACAAAAAAATAAAACTAATACTCTGTAATATGGCAGATGTGGTGGTAAAAAGAATGATGCCAAGATAATTTCTTTAGCCATTGCTTTTACATTTTGCTGAAAAAGAAAGACACTGAATATTAAAGGTAATTAAAGGTATTATGAAGCAGTAAGGCAAGGAAAACAAATAAAAAGTATGCATATCTGGAAGGAAGAAATAAGACTGTTCACAATGTTTATCGATGTAGAAAATCTGAAAGAATTAACAAAAAACCCTACTGGAAGTATTAAACAATTATAGGAAGCTGGCAGGATACAGCTTACAAGTCTGTAATTTTTGTGCCCACCAGCAATGAACAAGTAGTACTTGAAATTTAAAACACACTGACATTTACACTAGCACTAAACGATGTCCATAAAATCTATATAAGAAAACTGTAAGACTCTGATGAACAAGACTAAGGAACGAAGTAAGAGATTCTATACTAATGGATAGGAAGATTATATTGTCAAGATAGAAGATCTTTACAAATTGATTTGTAAATTGAATGCTATTCCCCCAAATCCTAGCAAGTTGTTTTGAAGCTATTGATACAGATTCTAAAGGTTACATATAGAGATCCAAAGAACTAAGAATGTTAAAGGAGAAGAGCAAATACGAAGGATTGACACTATTGGACTTAAAGAATTACTGTAAAGCTACAGTATTAAAGACAATGTAGTAATTGTGAAAAAACACATAGATCAATAGAACAAAACTTAGAGCCCAGAAATAGACCTACATAAATATATTCTATCGATTTTTGACAGAGGATCAAAGGTGATACAATGGAACAAAAATAATTTTTTCAACAAATAGCGCCAATACAACTGGACATCCACATGCCAAAAATTTACTCTAAACACCATCCTTACATGCTACACACACACACACACACACACAAACTCCAAATAGATCATATACCAATGTGAAAAATTCAAAACTGTAAAATTTCTAGAGGATAACCTGGGGAAAAACATAGATGATCTTGGGTATTGTGATGAAATTTTTTTATAATTATTAAGGTCATTATTCATGAAAGAAATAACCAAAGAGGCTGAACTTCATGAAAATTAAAACATCTCTGCAAAAGACAATATAAATAAAGTGACAAGCCATGGGCTGGTATAAAATATTTGCAAAGACACATCTGATGTAAGATTGCTATCCAAAATATACAAAGGAAACTTAAAACTCAACAATAAGAAATCCAGTGACCAGATTAAAAATGGGTCAAAGACTTTAGCAGACACCTGACCAAAGAAGGCATACCAATGGCACATAAGCAAATTAATGCCTTCAGGGAAATTCAAATTACAACTCAATGACATACCAATACATGCTTACTATAATGACCCCAATGAGAAACACTGACAATGCCAAATACTGGCAAGGATTTGGAGCAACAGAAACTATCATTCATTGATGGTGGGGATGCAAAATTATATCACTGCTTTGGAGGAGAGTTTGGCAGTTTCTTCCAAAAGTTAACATATTCTTACCATATGATACAACTAATTCACCCAAAGTTGTGAACTTATGTCCACACAGAAACCTCGACATGGATGTTTATACCAGCTTTATTCATAATTGCCACAGCTTGGAAGCATGAAGACGTTCTTTAGTAGGTGAATGAGCAAATAAATTTTTGTACATTCGGGCAATAGTCAATGATTCAGTGCTAAAAATTAATGAGTTATCAGATCAAGTCATGAAAAGACTTGAAATAATTTAATACATATTCTTTTTTTTTTTTTTTTTTTTTTTTTTTTTTGTGGGTACCGGGGGGACGACCTCAGGACCTCGCGCGCCAGCAGGCGCCCGTGCCACTGAGCGATATCACCGGCCCCTTTTTCGTATGTGGGTTCCGGGAGTCGAACTCGGGCCTTCGCGCTTGCAAGGCAGGCGCTTAAGCCGCTGAGCCGTCTCACCGGCCCAATACATATTCTTAAGTGAAAGAAGCCAATCTGAAAAGGATACATACTTCGTGGTTTCACTCATATGACCTCCTGGAAAAAATAAAACAATGGAGACTGTAAAAGGATGGTTGCCAGATCTTTGCTGTGGAGAGAGGGTGAATGGGTGGAGTGCAGAGGATTTTTAGGGCAATGAAAATATTCTGTGGGGTACTATAATGATGGAGAAATGAGCCTATACTTTTGTCCAAGTAAATACATAACACCAAATGACAATCCTAATATAAAGTACAAACTCTGGGTGATTTTAAAGCTAAAATTTTAATTTTAGATTCATCAATTTTAGTGAATTGTGAATCCACATTCTGTAGGTTTTATCCCACAGGTATGGAAGGAAGGTTGTATCAACATTCTCAACATCCTGTTATCTGGATCATCAGAGTACAGAATATTGATGTTGACAAAATCTTCCTCTTAAGTTTGCTGTGAATTTAAATTTGTTTTTAAAAAGTCTTTAAGAAAATTTGATGGATAATGCAAAGAAAAAAACAGAAGATTTTTGAACTGTGAAATAGAAAGATAGCATGAGACCCAGAAGGTCAAGGGAAATTTGTCAGAAGATATCATTATGCCCTAGATGTGCCCTAGAATGAGAACAAATTTGATGAAACAAAGAGTTAGGCCAGAGAAAAACTTTGCTGGGAAAGTAGTATACCATGTAAAAAGGTGTAGAGATGAGGTAAAATCTGAGTGTTGAGGAACTGAAACCTAGATTGATTTTTACAAAACAATCCTGGGTAAAGCAATATCATAAAGAAGTAGAGTAAGATGAAAATTGCTAAGCAGTATGCAGAAATTAATGCACATGAAAATCTGTAACTCTGCGACAGCATCGTCAGAAACCATAAAAGCTGATGCATCTCATTCGGAATAATTATACTTGGTAATGGTCTTAACCCTATCAAGCTCTCAATAGGGTCAAAAACAATATAGGGAAATACAGGCAGAATTTATAAGATCTACATGTTTTTATTGCAATCTTAAAAGTGTGAACACAGGTTACACCGTTTTCTACAGCATTACCTTTGTCTACATTTACATTTGAACATATTTAAGACGAAAGTAAATAGTTACATAGTATGAAGGTTTCTTTTTACACTATTACCTTTTTGGTTTAATAATGATGAATTAGCAATTGATTAGAAATTTGTTTTCCTCAGTAATGTTGGAAGAAATTATTTGCAAAAAGCAGATTTGTGTACATCACAAAGAACAGGTATAAATGTCAAAACCATGTTACTCAAGTCAATTATATACAGACTGTCTCATATGGCCACTTTACACTTTTAAATCATATCCAAATATGTTTATTACTATATTCCTAAGTTTTAAAAATATAATTTAAGTTTTAGAGCAGTTTTTGGTTCATAGCGTAGTTGAGTACTATTAAGGTACAGAAATTTTCTACATACTCTCTATTCCCTATACCTAATTTTAAATGTTATTTTATTCGGATCATAAGTAACAAAATAAATGGAAAAAGAGGATTCTAGAAATGTGGCAGCGTAGTATACCCCAATTTTCTTCCATTCTCAATATAAAAATAAACTAATTCCCTTTTCTGAGTTTGTCAGACTGGATGGAGATTCAGAGAAGGCCACTGGAGGGCTTTCATCCTCTCTTCTGGAGAAAAACATGGGAGGCTCTGGGGTGAAGATCTTAACAAACTAATTCTAGGAAGGGCTTGCTAAAGGACAATCCTTGTAATATCAGAAAAATTGATGTTTACAGTAAGAATTCATCAGATCCCTGTGGCTTTCCCCCAGAGATCCTAGAAAGAGCTGTATAGATGACCTAAATAAGCTCTGTATTTAGGGCTTGAAGACCGCAAGGGAACAAAGCCGCCTTTAGATACTTTGAGAGACAAACTGACTGACAAACCATCGCCTGTAAGAGGATAGACTACAACACAATCTACAATTGACTGTCTGGGGTCCTAGTATTGAAGGAATTGCAGCAGATGAAGCAGAATATATATGAAAATGTTACTTGTCTAAGGATGGGAAAAGCAGAATTAAGAGAAAGAGCAAGACAACAAGAGAGTGAGAGAGTGAGAATGGGAGAGAACAAGAGAGAGAAGGAAAGAGAAAGAAAAGAAGAAAGACAGAAAGAAAGAAAAGGAAAGATGACTTAATGAAATTCATTCAGGGACAAAACAATACCTTTTTTACTAGAATTGCAAACACAATTTTTTGAAATTTAAAAAAATCAGTAGAAGATTGAATGACAAGTGAAATCTTAATTTAATGGAGTAGAATTTCAAGAGGAAGACTATCTTAAACCACAGAAGAAAAGTGCAAAAGGGTATATCAGAAGGTTCAATTTCATTTGTTGCAAATACATGTGTATTTTTCTGATTATTAATAAAAATAAATATTAAAACTATTTTTCTACATCTTTATTCCTTCTAAGGCACACCGTTAAATATAACTTAGACAATGGAGGGAATCAAACCTGGTATATTTTCAATAAATTAATAAAATGTTTAACACTTCCCATCAAAATGAATGGATACCAAGAATAAAACACCCCAAAAACTGTACATAGAAACAAAAGTATAGCCACGATTGCCCCAATTATTAATGAAGAAATATTTTGAAATAATTGATATTAAAACATAACCAACCAATAAAAGATGAAATCAATTAATAAAAAAGGAAAACTCTTAGAAATAAAAATGAATCTCAAATCTGATCCTTTTAACTCTAAATAATTGACAATACATATAAAACATAAGTATATGGCAATTATGAAACAAATTCATTAGGATAGGTGTTCAGGGTTGTTGATTATATAATCAAAAAAAAGATGAGAATTAAAACTTACTAATACAAAAAAAACCTTCCAAACCACAAAGATGAACAAAAGAGGAAGAAATGGAAAAAGACTTCATTTCGTTTTAAAAATTCATTTTAGGGCCAGTGAGATAGCTCAGCGGCATAAGTGCCTGCCTGGCAAGCACAAGGTCCTGAGTTCAACTCCCAGCACCCACATATGAGAAAAGGGCCAGTGATATCGCTCAGCGGCACAGGCGCCTGCTGGCATGGTCAAACCCCGGTACGCACAAAAAAAAAATTAATTTAATTTTTTTTGAGACAGGGTCTTGCTTAGTTGCACAGGCTGGCCTTGAACTCATTATCATCCTGCCCCAGTTTCTTCCTGAGAACTGGGATTATAGTCATTTACTACCATGCAGAATAAAGGATATGCAGTAAGAAAAAAGAAAAAGAAAAGAAGGATGAAAGAAAAAAAAATCAACTAGGAAAAATGAGCAGAATGACAGGCATGTTTTTATTAATCAATAATAACTTTTATGTAAATGAATTAAATTCTTCAGTTAAAAATATAAGCCGGGTGAATAGATTTTAAAAATAAAACTAGACTGAACAATAGGCTTCCTACGAGAAAATCACTTAATCAGTAAAAGCAACCAAGAGTAACTATATTGTAAAATGGATTTTAAAATCATCTGATTTTAAATCAGTGTTTTTAAGTCATAAAAAGAGAAAAAGAAAATCACTATATAATGGTTAATGGGTTAATTCAAAAAGAGAAAATAACAATCTTAAATATATATGAACTTAATCATGGAACATTAAGTTAGATGAAACAAATGTTATAGGTTCTATAAGAATTAAGATATATTATGTACATGTACCAACTCCCCACTAAGAATGTAATCATTACATAATACAAACATGTACTTATATAAAACAAAAACTAGAAAAAATAAACAAGAATATTCTACACATAAAATGAGAAGTAGACTCTAGTACAAGAGTTGGATACTTCAACACTGTATTTCAATCAATGAACAGATTATCCAGACATAAACCAGAAGAAATATATCAGATGTAAACTATACTGTAGACCAAATGAAACTTAACAGACAGTTACAGCACATTTTGTCCCAAAACGGCAGAGTGAATGTTTTTTCTCTTCTCACAGAACATTCTCCAAAATACAAAAATGTAGACCACAAAGCAAATGTCAACAAATTAAAAGAGAGGTCAAAATCATGGCATGTACCTTCTTTCACCATAATGGAATATACCTAGAAATCAACAGCAAAAGAAACTTTAAAAACTGTACAAACACTTGGAAATTATCCAACATTTTCTTGAATGGTTAATGGGTTAATGAAGAAATTAAAATTTTTTTGAAACAAAGAAAATTAAAACACAACATACTAAAACCTAGGGGTATTGCAAAAGCAAAGGGAAGTTTATAGCAATATGTGCCTCCATTAAAAAATAAAATTTTGAAGAACCTAATAATGCAATCCAAAGAATAAGAAAAGTAAGAACAAACCCAATTAGTAGGAAGAAAGAAATAACAAACATCAGAGTAGAAATAAATACTAAATCAATGCAAAAGATCAAGTTAAACATTGTGTTTTTTAAAGGTAAAATTGATAAACTTTCAGTTATGTTAACCAAGAAAAAGAGAGAAAAGACCCGAAGACATAAAATCAGAGATGAGAAAGGTTTTTTCAACTGACACCACAAAAATACAAAAGATCAATAGCACTGTAATGAATAAATATATCCTAACAGATTGGAAAACCTAAAACCTAGAAGAAACGGGTATATTTCTGTATAGATATAACCCATCAACATTGAAATAGAAAATACAAAACCTAAACAGACCAGTAGTGACCAATGAAATTGAAGCAGTAAAATTCTTCCTACAAAGAAAAATCCAGGCCCCAAATAGCTTCATCACCATATTTTAAGAAACTTTCAAAGAATGACTAATGCCAATCTTCAAACTATTCCAAAGTATTGAAAAGGATCCCTGTTAGAACTGATAAGCAAGTTCAGTAAGGTGGCAAGATACCAAATCAATATAAAAAATCAGTAACTTTTCTATACACCCATTATGAGATTGCTAAGAGATAAAACTAGCAATAACATTAACAATAGCCACAAAAATTAAAATACTTAGGAATAAATTTAATAGAGGAAGTGAATGACATCTACATTGAAAATAACAAAATGCTGCAGAAAGAAACTTGAAGAGGATACAAAATACTGGAAAGACAATTAATATTAAATGTCCCTACTACCCAAAGCCATCTACAGATTCAACACAATCCATATCAAAACATCAATTATATTCATCATAGAAATAGAAAAAACACTTCTAAGATTTGTATCAAACCATTAAAGACCCCTACAGAGCCAAAATAATTCTGAACAAAAAGAACAAATCTGGAGGCATTAAGATACTTGATTTAAAACATACTATAAAGCAACAGTAATCAAAACATCATGGTATTGGCATAAAAACAGAAACAAAGACAAATGGAACAGAATAAACCCACAAAATAAACTCACATGTCACAGTCAATTGATTTTTTATAAAGGATAAAGACAAAAAGCACGCACACAAAAAAAAATGGGCTGTTGAGATGGCTCAGTGGCGTAAGCGCCTGCCTGGCAAGCGCAAGGTCCTGAGTTCGACTCCCAGAACCCACATACAAAAAAGGGGCTGGCACACGAGGTCCTCAAGTTGACCCCCGGTACCCACAAAAAAAAAAAAAAGACAAAAAGAACTTACATTGGACAAAGGAAAGTCCTAACTGGTGCTTGGGAAACTGGATATCCATAGCAGAAGAAAGAAACTAGATCTTCATCTCTTACCATATACAAAAATCATCTCAACATGGATGAAAGACCTTAATGTGAAACCTGGAATATGAAACGACAAGAAGCAAACAGGGAAAGTGCTTCAGGGTCATTATCCAGACAAAGATTTTTGGAAAGGTTCTGAATGCATGGACAACAAAAGCAAAAATCGACAAATGGCATCACATTAATCTAAAAAGCTTTTTCACAGCAAAGGAAATAATCTGAAGAGTGAAGTAATAAACTAAAGACTGGGAGAAAATATTTGCAAACTATTTCACCAACATAGGATAAACTTACAGAATATATAATAAACTCAAACAACTAAACAGCCACAACAACAACAACAACAACAACAAATTGAATTAAAATGTATGAATTATCAGAGTAAATGTTTCTCAAAAAACGATATACAAGTGGACAAAGTGTATATGCAAAATTTCTTTACATCACTAATCATCAGGGAACTGCAAATCAAAGAATAATGATATATCTTATTCCACCTAGAATGGCTATTATAAAAAAAGACAAAGATAACAAGCACTGGAGAGGTTGCAAAGAAAGGTGAGCTCTCATATACTGTTGATGGAAATGTAAATAGGTACAGTACAGTCATTATGGAAAGCAGAAGTTCCTCAAAACACTAGAAATAGAACTACCATGTGATTCAGCAATCCCATAGATCCAAATGAAACAAAATTAGTACATCAAAGAGATATCTCCATTTCCCATGTTTATTGCAGCACTATTGACAATAGCCAAAGTTTGGAATCAATTTGGTGTCTGTGGATGGATGAATGGATAAAGAAGGTGTGGTATATAAAAAAAGTGAGATATTATTCAACCATTAGAAAAAGAATGGAATTCTTTGTTTGCAGCTACACAAATAGAACTGGAGGACATTAATTGAAATAAATCAGGCACAGAGAGACAAGTACTGCATGAGTTTATTTATATGTGGAAGCTAGAAATTGATCTCAATGGGGTATAGAACTGTGGTTGTGAGAGCCTCGGTAGGGTATTGTGAATGGAGAGGATGGTAATCGCCACAGAGGTGCAGATGAATGGGAGGAATAACTTGTAATGTTCTATAGCACAGTGGAATAACTATTATTGGCAACAATTAAGTGAGTACTTCAAAATAGATAGTAGAGAGGATCTAGTATGGTCCCGACACAAAGGAATGAGGTGATAGATATGCCAGTTACTCTGCTTTTTGATTCTATGTTGCATATACACATTGAAAAGTCACAGTATATGCCACAAATTTGTACCATTACTAAAAATACAATATACTTTAAAAATAGAAAAAAAATACATGCATTTTTGTATTCTCAGAGTTCATGTTTTTTCTTTATGCTTTGTCCTTTATAAAATATTGTCAGATTTTTTTATATCATTAAGTATATTTTGAAAATATTGCTCTTATAGACATGTATAATTTTATGGGTGTACTTGTACCATAATTTATGATTTGTTAAATCATTTTTTTCTTATTATTAAACATTTAAATTATGTCATTGTTTTTTCAATTCTGAATATGTCTTTGTATCTAACATCTGCATAAAGAAAATGCATTCTTTATATATTATATGAAATTCTGTACTTCTTTGAAGCCCAGTAACCTAAAATTATCTTCTCAGGATTTCTTAAGAACTGCTGAAGTGGAATTCCTCAATCTAAACTTTAAAAATACTTGATATGTACTGTCAAATACAACTCTAGTAAATTTGTGACAACTTCTCTTCCAGAAACATAAAAGTGACTCTTGCAAGCTGTCATTATTATCTATAAATCTTTCATTTGCAAGACTAATAAAAAAATCACTTAATTTTATTTATGTTTTGATTTTCAGTGACATTGCATATTTTCGTATGTTAAATGATCATTTATATGTTTTATGAATTTTGTATTCCTGTCCTTCATTTTGTATTTGGATGTTTGTGCTGTATATACTTTTATATTTTTCCTTATATAACATTAAAAAAGAATAATAACATGGAAAGTCAACATTTAAAAATATATTTATTAAGATAACATTTTAATTTTAATTAAAGCAAATTAACAGGGCAATGACCATAAAATGATATATCTTCATTTGCTAGAAAAACTCCTACCAAACTATTTTAAATTCAACTCCCCCAAGAAAAACTTGGCATTATCTTTCAAAAACAGTAAATATTCTTATGTAATTAAGATGCAATTATTCTTACAGAACTTGTATCTAAACAAGAAGAGGCTCATTCAAACTCATGCTCAAGAAAAGGAGCCTGTGATATTGCCAAAGAGCGTCTTCCTTTGGGCCCAGTACTAAAAGCCAGTTCAATTGTAGAAACAGATTTGCAGTTTAAAAAATTGAAATGCTGACTTTATGGCTATCTAGCTGGATGGTGTAGAAAAGTCATTTGTCTTTTTGTGTGCATTATTTATCTCATTTCATAAATCATAAAGATGTAGAAATGTGGGATTCTCTCTCACTTATGTTGCTTTGTCTTCATACCATTTTTATATGACTTACTATGTGTTTAACTATCTGTTTACTGTCTGTCTCCTCCCCAGGAGAATGTCAGCTCTACAACAGTGGGGACTTTGGATTACTGCTTACCCCTCATTCTAGACAATGGTAGAATATGCTTAGGGCTCCATTAAGAATGTCTGAAGAATTAGCTGCCTGTTGTATGCTAAGTGCCAGTGAATTGATGAATGAAACCCATGCACCTCAGGAACTTATAATCTAGGGGAAAAATTTCTGAGAATAGATACTAAGGTAAGATTTTCAGTGGAGAATGTATATTTAATCTCCAAATAAGAAATCAGAATTTAAAAACAAGTACAACATATAAAATATCCAAAAATTCTGAAAGATACATTAACTCAAATAAAGAGAACTTAAGCAATGCATAGTAACATACTTACTTGAAAAACAGAGTCAAGAAGTTGGGGACCAATGATATGTAGTAGCTATAGCAAGAAAATTATTATATTTGGTCAAAAGGTATTTCAAAACAGTGCATAGGATATAACCATGAGAAATATTAGGAAATATACTCAATAACAACACAACTAATATTTATTAGCTTGGAATGGAAAGTATGCATTATTAAATAAGTAATATTTTGAATAGAATCCTGTCAAATATGAATGTTACCTTAAGTCAAGAGACTAATTTCAAAAAGGAAGATGCTTTCACTTTTTCACTTATTAATATTTTTGTTTCTGAGATTGTTCTTCAGTTAATATAACTATTTCTGGTAGAAAACTTCCGGCATCATTCCAAATACCCATAGAGGGAAAACCCATAAGGTTTCAATTATACAAGCCAACTTGAGTAACGGTTTGCCAGGCCTGCTTTGAAGACAGAGGTCATAAAAGCTTGTCTGAACATGGGAACCTTGATCAACAATTTGCTTTATTAGACCAACTACAGCATCTATAAAACATGTCCTTCATTTCTGTGCCTGTTGTTTTATAGTTCTTAAAGGAGTTTTTCAGCTTTTGAAAATTACTTGACTCTGGTCTCTGAAGGAGGAAAATATATATTTTTCCTGGAGTAGAGTTCCTCACACACTAGAGACAAAGTGCCAAAAGGTTGTTTTATAAAGGGAAAATCTTAAAGCATTTCTTGATTTATAACCTGTAGAGAGTCCCAGTCTATTATTTTTCCTCCAGAATTTGGGTACTACTCTGAGATAGATATTTTAAGGTCATCTCATATGTGGTAACATTTCATTATGATTTCTCTGCCTTAATAACTTAATAGTTGCCATTATTTTAGAATTTTCCTCCAGAAATTACTTCTGAAATTTGAAATTCTATTACACGTAGCTAGTGTGATGTTTTATAACATATTCTAATGTATTAGATCTCATTCTCAAAACTATTGTTTTGAGTGCTGTGTTGCTAATACTGAAAGATTCTTAATTTTCCAGAACAATGAGAATGACCTTAATGGAAAAGGAATCTTTCATAATCTAATTAACCTCTAATTTTAGAGGAAGTATCTGGGCATGGTGGGTCACGCCTGTAATCCCAGCACTCAGGAGGCTGAGGCAGGAGGATCACTAAATGTTTGAGGCCAGCCTGAACTACATAGTGAGACCCTGTCTCAACACCTATCCTACCAAAACATAATTTTAGGGTAATAATAAAAAAAATGTGACCAGAAATTATATATAAGCAAAAGTTCTTTGGGAATTTTCAAAATGATATTTATTTTATTCTAGCTGTTTTTTTTTTTTTTTTTTTTTTTTTATTCTAGCTTTTAAGGACTTCACAGAAGTCTGGAATTTCAAATAATACACAGGGAATGTATTTTCTTTAAACTAGTCGCTACACTGACCAGAGTTCCTAACTCCCGTTGCACATTCGTGTATTTGTTAATACAGTTAGTGAGATAATGAAACAACACTTTTGTTCTTCTATTCCTTTTCAAACATATAATGCATATTATATTTTAGTAACAATTAAAGGTTTCAAAATGTAAAGGCAAGAATCAGCATTCAACAAACTGATTCTAATAAATGCACTAGCCAAAATGATGTAAGGAATTGTCAGAGTGGGACGGAAGAAAAGGACTACAGGATTTTCACACATTTTTACCGAGACTTTTCAGGTAAACATAAAAGTTCCTTTTGTGTCAGGTTACAACAATGCGTCTTCTCTTTTTTTATTTTTTGTGGGTACTGGGGGTCGAACTCAGGACCTCGCGCGCCAGCAGGCGCCCGTGCCGCTGAGCGATATCACCGGCCCCTTTTTTGTATGTGGGTTCTGGGAGTCGAACTCGGGCCCTCGTGCTTGCCAGGCAGGCGCTTACGCCGCTGAGCCATCTCACCGGCCCCGTCTTCTCTTTTAAAACCCCTGTAAAGACTGAAGATTTAAAAAGATGAGTGAGAGAATCATTTTTCTATGGGGTAGTATAGCAGAGACAGCATCAGCCTAGGCCTAACAGAACGGTGCTCAGCTTCCGTGTGTGTGGTTTGTTAGCTTGGTGACTTAATCAGTTCGGGTCTTATCGAGTAGATCCCTCTTTGGAGTGTGGGTTGAGGGGAGTACAGGGATAAGAACATGGATTCAAAGGGATCGTTGAATCGTTAGTTTCAGAAAGCAAGAGTGAAAAGGATCCAAGAATACATGAGTGGTCAGTGTAAAGATCCAAATATCTGAAAACTTAAAATAATGTGTGGATCCATACCATGCAGTGGAATTGGCAAGGGAGACTTTATGAGATTGTGTCACCCTGAAATCATGACCTGTTCAGTTATGTGAGTTAAATCCCTTTCCCCTAATTACTAGAAAATGGTTTGTTTGGTTTGCTGATGATGGTTTATTTAGTTATTAAATAACTAAAAAAAATTAATATGGCTGAAAGTGAACATTTAATTAGAGAATCTCTATATATTAATAAGCTATGCTAAGGAAACCATATCATTTTAAATTTTTTGTGAACCCACCAAACCTTCTAGAAAAAGATACCCAAAGAAAGTTAATCACAATGTATCACTGATACGAAATGTTCTTCCTATGCCGCTACGTCTTCCTTTATTGTAATGATACTACATTAATAATTTACAATCATTACAATCATTAATTTATAAAATATAGAACTAAGAATGGAAATTAGTACAATACAGGGGTACAAAAGGAATAAATGGTCTCCAAGACTGTTTTGTGTTTTTCTCCAACACCTGGCCCAAACCTTTAGTTTTAGAACATGTAAGATAGAATTGATTACGTATATTCTTAAACTTTTTCCTCAGGAAGGTATCCAAGGGTGGGTGAATTACTTCTGTATAGTGCTGTCAGCTAATCTGAGATAGGTCATTACCAATATAATTTGGAGTTATAATTTGATGGAGTTCTTCAACATACCAATAAATATCAATCCTTAATAAAGTGCAAAGTAAATTTAAAATATTGAGCGATCAACTACTATTCACAACAAAAGAACAGTTTTTATGAGAAAACAAGCCAATTATGGATATTCATTTTCCAAGTAATCAAGTGTGACTGAGTGTGAAGACAAATAAAATCTTCTGGGAGATTATTATTTACCAAGAATATTACTATGTAACACATAGCTACGAATGCAAAATCTAAAAGAGTAAATGTACTACCTCATGTTAAAAACAAATAAGATCTCAATGAGTAAGAGAATCCTCTTGCCAAAGATACTTTCCATGAATACAATGAATTTATTCACAGTCTTAGTTCTCTGAGAACAGAATAAGTTTATTGCCTTCTTTCCTAAACTCTGAGTTGGTTTACTAGAATCACAACCCTCCTTGAAGAAGTTGAACACAAGTATGAAATCCATGACTAAGTCGGAAGTTTACCCACTGGTAGATAATGAAATGCATGCTGACTGCCTTACTTATGGTAAAGAGAATGGATAATATAGCCTTTTGAATACAATCCTTGAGAATAATCTCTGGGATTATTATAGATTCAGTGTGGCTTTATTTCAGGTTTGGTGAAGGTTTAGTGCTTGTGGCTATATATATATATATATTTCAGTACTGGGAATTAAACCCAGTGTGTCTTTGTGCTGGGCTAATCCCTGTTCTCTTAAATATATACATGTATAATTTTTAGACAGGTTCTGGCTAAATCGCTAAATTGCTCAGGCTGGGCTCAAACTCTGCTAGCCTTCTGCCTCAACCTCCCAGGGTGCTGGGATTACAGGCACACACCTCCAAACCTGGCTACGACCATAAAATTATCAAGCTAGGGTTGTGTGCACAACAAATGCAAGGCTCTGAAAATGGCTTAAGGAATGCATGCTGTTTGGTTTTAAGGCGCAAAAACCCAGAGAGTACAGACTAGCTAAAAGTGCCCAGGAAACACTGATTTGCAAGTAAAAAAACGGCTGTAGCTACTGGCTCAGTTTAGGCTCAATATGGATGTTTCTTTAGGAGCATGCTTGACATATCCATTGCCAGTTTATGTTAATAGAGAATTTGAACTTGAGAGTAGGGAAACAATAATTTAGTGTTTGTGGTGGAACTACTGCTTCTTGCTTCAGTCCTGGATGGAAACAAAGTCAATTGAAAAACAACCAAGAACATTGAAATTGTTTCATATGCATGTTCTCTTGTGACTTCCTAAATTTTGGGGTGGACATCAGTAGTATATTGCATCACTGTGTAAACCGGGGATCAAATAGAACTTTTAACTGATGAAGGCAGGTGCCATGGTGTAGTAGGCAGAGTTGGTAACCTAGGAAGTGAGTCAGTGTGATCAAGCTCAAAGATCTTTATTGTTCTATGGTTGCTCTCTCAAAATTCTTAGTAATTTTATTTGTGAGTTTATATTTTTAATGAAGTCCACTGGGACACTGGAACAGAAGCCAATGGCTTAGAGCTTCAGTGCATGTTCGATCCCTCTGTTCCTCTACTCTCTGGTTCTCTGGATACTGTCCCTCCCTCCTTGGTCATTGCTACCCTCTGCTGAAAGGTGGAAGACAGTGCTATCTATCCATGCCTGGACTGGCAGCTCCCCTGCACTTCTGACTGCAGACTCCATACTTAGTACATCTGCAGCTTAGAGGTTTTCCTGTCTGCTAGGCCCTACAAAATAAATAGCCAAGCCTGAATAAAGTTATGGCTGAAATCCAGTTTTGCTTCATGCCAAGAACCTGTGGAACAAGAACCAAGGTCCAAAACAAAAACTAATTTTTTAGGTTCAGAGTAGTATCAGGGAAGGCATTCAATTTGGAGTTAAAACACTTGATTTTGATTATATAGATCCACTATTTACTTTTGCGTAGCATGGACATAAGACACTTGTATAAATTAAGGTATCAGTAAACTTTCTTTAAAGGGCCAGAGAGTAAGTTTTTTCAGCTTTGCAGGCCATGGAGTCTCTGCTGCCATTCCTCAACTATATCATTGCAGCAGGAAAGCAGACATACATACTATCAAAACAAACCAGCATGGCTGCTTTCCAATAACGCCTTGTTGGTGGGCTTGGAAATCTGAATTTCCTGACATTTTTATTTGTCATAAAATATTATCATCATTTTGATATTTAAGGTATTAAAAAAATCTAAAAATTAGTCCTTGCTCCAGGGTATAGAAAAATAGGTAGTAGGCTGGATGTGGATTGTAGGCATAGATTGCCTAACCTTGTACTAAGACATTTTCTTTCTTTTATTCATTCATTCATTCATTCATTCATTCATCACTGTTCATTGATATTTGACATATTTATCACTGTGATAAACATTACAGATTATATCCTTTGCGTAGCCCTTGCAATTTGTAATCACCACCTGTATTGATTTTCATAGGCCTAAGCAAACAAAAACACACTAGTGCAAAATATCTCAGCTTTGAAAAAAGGAAAAAAAAAGTCTTTTCTAAAACAATATCTGGGGCCAGTGAGAAAGCTCAGCGGCACAAGTGCCTGCCTGGCAAGCACGAGGTCCTGAGTTCGACTCCCGGTACCCACATACAAAAAAAGGGCCGGTGATATCGCTCAGCGGCACAGGTGCCTGCTGGCGCGCGAGTTCGACCCCTGGTACCCACACACACACAAAAATAAATAAATAAAAATAAACCAATTTCTGGTTTTAAACCCAAATTATTTTAATTTTTGATGTGTATATAATCACATTTATATGAGTATTTATGTGCACATATATATATATACACACACATATATATACATATGAGATATGATTGAAAACTATGATGAATGTTTAAGTCTAAAAAATTATTAAAGTAATAGACACATTGCCATTAATCACCTTTAAAATATTTGCCCTCACTTCAAACACACTCATGATTCTCACCACCTGTGGGAGCTGTTCTGGAAGTCCTCTTTCGTGACTGCGTGTAGTTGCGTTGCTGTGACTGTCTGGATGTCCTGAATCGATTCAAAATGTTTACATTTCATGGTCATTTTGACTTTGGAGAAGAGCCAGAGACAGTCACATGGTGGCAGATTGGGTAAGTAAGGTGATTGAGGACACATCATAAAGTTTTTACGAAGCTATCTTTCCACTGGATGGCACTAGGCAGCAGCATTCCCTATATTTCTGTTCACATGTGATCATGCATGCAAATTAGAAGTTCAGTCACATTTTGTGTGTAGTTTACTGGTTAGAGGACTCCCAGCTGGGGTTTTACATCCAATATAGTTATCCTTCAATATTTGTGGAGAACTGTATACAGTAATTCTGCCAATACAAAAATGCTTCCATGCTCAAGTCTCTTACAAAATGGTATAGTATTTGCATATAAGCTATGCATATTGTCCAATATTTTAAGTCATCTCTAAACATATAATAGCTAATAAGATATATAATAGCTAATAACTATTTACAACTTTGTGTAAATAGTTTTTACACAGTAGAGATTAAACAGTAAGAAAGCTGGGTGTGGTGGTGCATGCCTGTAATCCCAGCACTGGGGAGGCTGAGGTAGGAGGATTGCTAAGAGTTTGCAACCAGCCTGGACTACATAGTGAATTCAACCAGCCTGAACTGCATAGCGAAACCCTGTCTTAAAAAACAAACAAAACAAAACAAAACAAACAAAAATAATAAATAAACAGCAAGAAAAATTCTATAAAAGTTCGACAGTTAGTTTTCAGTCCACAGTTAGTTGAATCTTCAGATGCAGAACGTTGAATATGGAAAGCTGACCGAATATCAGTTTTACATACTATAACCCTTGCAATTTATTAGGAATATGACTACCAGGTAGTTTGCAACAATTAAAGTACTCGTTGTCTTAAGGAGTTTGTTGGTAAATATAAATGAACATATACTCCTAGGTTAAGCAGCCAATCTATGTATTTTTTAAAGACAGAACAAAATAATTTTCCTTTAAACATAATCGAGATTCAACATGTAACTATTAATTCTAAAGTTATTTATTAAAATTGTAGGCGGATGCTTTTTTTTTCCAGAATGATAAGTTAAGAATCTGTGACCAAGTCTCAATTATATAAAAATACAAAAAGGTTTTTTTTTAAAAGTGCTTTTTAGGGTATAGGTATCATCTGAGTTGCTTATTAAAATATTGTTTCCCTGGTTCCAGCTTGGAGGTTGTAATGCAGTACATCAGAAACAAGACTTAAGAAATTGCAGGGTTTGTACAAGTAGATTAGGTTATTTTCATTTCAGAGGCTTAGGGACAACACTTGGGAAATGGTTTTATGAGGAAAACAGTTAAGATTTTTATTTTTTTCTAGTTCCAGACTGGGAAAATTCTGGGCACTTACCAGAGACAGAAACCTCTTTGCTCTAGATGCCTTGATTTAAAACAACTCTCAGAGAAGGCAGTTTGCTCATGGAAAGAATGGAAGTGTTACCAGCAGTTTTAAGGTCAGAAAAAGACCACTTAAGACAGATAAAGAATGTTATCCTTAACAGTTTAAAAATTCTAAACAAGGAGCAGAAATTTCAGGGGCATAGCTCTTCCTTGACAACTGAAGAAAATGGGTTGTCGATTAAGACTCTTTGAGTGTAAGAGAAATTTTGAGTAAGAAAATTGTGATTTTCAGATATTTAAACTGGGTTATACAGTTTTGAAGATGAAGGCAAATGAAACAACAAACAAACAAAAATATTTTCTCTTTTTATCCACTATCCAGGAGGTTTTTCCTTTCTGAAACTCTTGAGAAAATTTTCAAGTATCTGAAATATAACTTTCAAACACTATTTTAGTAATATGAGTTCTTAATAATGTCAAATGTCAAACACAGGGACTGAAGATGATGCAGCTTGGTTCTCCAAAAGTGGCAATCTGTTTGCCTTTATTGTGAATTCAATTATAAAATATTCACCCAAAATGCTTTGCATTTATTCTATTTCAGAATGTCTATTGCTACTATAAAACCAAAATGAAGATTTATGTTATTTTAAATTGTCAAGGGTTAAATATGAAATTTGTGGTTGATTCAAGTCATTGGTTTCTGATTATACTTTTTTCCCAGCTACTCTGTGCTGAGTGCCCAATTTATACTGATCAATATGGCATGAGGTATCTTAAATATAATGATAGAATCTACATAAATTAATTCTGAGCTCTAAGCAAAGTGAAGAAACTCATTAGGAACAAAAGTTTAATATGTTCTTTAAATAAAATTTTGGATTATCAGTAGATTCCAATTTTCCATTCTCCATTGTTATAGATAATTAAGAGTTGTATTTATTCTTACAATTTTGTTAAAAATTCCTTTTAAAGTAATAAAAAGAAGCTAAAAATATTCTTGTCTTTCCCCAAGCATGAGAGTAATATTTTTTTTTAATGCTTAGCTAATCAAACTTGAATGACACTCCCAGCTCATGTTATGTCAGGAAGTGTAAGTTCTCTGCTTTGTCAGTTATTTCTCAAAGTAAGCTTTTGAAAATTCTCCAGTGAGCTGAAGAATGCAGAGACATGCTATCAATTACTAGATTTCTTGAAAGGTGAAATAGAATTTATAAGAAGATGGTAAAAAAATGAAAATAATACAAGCACAATAATAAATATGGGAGGGAAGAGTACAATTACTCTTCCTGCCCAGATGGATCTATAGACATCTTCATACCCTCTGATCTATGCCCACCATAGAACAAGCTACTAGGGAGGCGTTTTAATGCTCTAGTCTCTCTGGCCTTTATCTTAGTAATGAAGACCTGTGCAGATGAATATAGAAGTTCACTACGTTACCCTAGGGACAAAAGGTACAGTTGTATGAATTTGTGATATTTATTTAGCTGGTGGTACTGAGGTGAAAGACATCACAATAGCTGGATGCCAGATCATCCTATATTTCCTCACTCTTTTGCAGGTAAGAAGTTTTGCTCAGGACCAATATGGTAGGAATGCATTGTTTGGCACGAACTAGAAATGCGAAAGAACATTGGGAATTAATTACAAGTGTTTATTTTGAAGGTTGTTCAAATTATGATTCATTGGTTCCCAATTTATTTATTAAATAAACTGGCAAAAGCATGATTAATTATTTTTTAAATAAGAGCTTTGAAATTTCTCAACATTGATCTCATTTACAGAATTCTACTTTTATGAAAATGGGAGAAGCACATATACTGAAATATTTATCTAGGTTATTAAGTTGTGGTGTTTAGGCTTATATAAAACAGCATTTGTCTAGCAATCACATTTGTTTTGTTTGTTTGTTTGTTTGTTTTTTGTGGGTACTGGGGTCAAACTCAGGCCCTCGTGCACCAGCAGGTGCCCATGCCACTGAGCGATATCACAGGCCCTTTCTTCGTATGTGGGTTCTGGGAGTTGAACTCGGGCCCTCGCTCTTGCCAGGCAGATGCTTATGCCGCTGAGCTATCTCACTGGCTCTAGAAATCTCATTTGTTTATGATGCAAAATTAAAAGTGGTAGCACAGTTTAACAAAATTCAGATAAAAATATGGCTGGGAAAAAATATTAAATAGTTAAGGGCAATCGATATAGTGGTAAAAACATCTTATATTGTCCATTAATTATTTATGGACCTTTAAGCATAGTCTAGACACTGTGGTACTGTTATTATGCATTCAAGGAATTTAGGGCTAAGATAAATAGTATACAAATAATACTATCAGAGCAGGACACATGCTTACAGAAACATGTCAAAGGACATGGAAAATATTAAGCTGCAAAACACTGATTTTCTGAAATGAAGGTTGGCAAAGTTTTACAGAGGACTTTATTTGGGAATACTGGGAGTTTACTGGACACTAATTAAAGAGACTGGCCATGAGGGGCACCATGAACTTGATGAGGAAGCCAGGCAGGCAAAAAGAAAGCATGGTAGAGGCTGATTCTGTCCAAATGTGAAGAGGATCCAGCAGGGGAGACTAAGAAGTCTTTATTTTCACTTACAACCGAGGGGAGTTTTTGATGTGTTATAAAGCAAGAAAATAGCATTGAGAGAAAGTTTCCAGTACTGTAGAATAAGGATGTATAGACACATGCAAGCAAACAGGTTGCCCCTTGTACTGTTTGAGAAATAAAGAAATCTGCAATCTCTAAATGATAGCAGCAGAAGAGTTTCCTGGGCACCATCCGATGATGTCTAGAGGTGGTAGGAGAATAAATGAATGGAACTACTGCTGGTAAGCATCCAACATATGTTAGGAAATACCTTTTAATATGTGTGATCATACTTAGTCTTTACACAATACTAAGCAGTGTGAATTATTATCTCCAAGCCTAATGTGATTAAATTAAGCTTTAGATTGGTGAACATGCTCAAGATCGTACCACTGGGCGAAGCAGAGAAGAAATCAGAAACCAAGCCTGTTGGGTATCACTTACAGTTTTATTGTAGACTGTCCTACCTCAAGCTTCAAGTCTGTGATTGAGTACATGTGACAAGACGACCATTTCCAAACCCTACCACCTTTTAGGGAGAGGACATTAGGACATGAATCTGAGATGAACCCTCTGTAGTTTTACGGGAAAGTGGCAGTGTAGTCAAAACCGAGTGAATATACCTCTGTGAGGTAGAATGGGTCAATCTTTAAAGGAAGCCATTTCACTCAAACAAGAATAAATACCAGAGATATTTGTATGCAGAACTAAGAGGATATGGTGACTCATTTGATATATGACATGAAGGCTGGGGAGGCATAAACGAATGGCTCTTCTGGCACGGGGGGCAGGATAAAGGAAAGGCCTGTCAACCAACACATAAAATATGCAAAGGAGAACAAACTCTATGATTAGGAGATTAAATCTGACCTGAAAACAATGAGACATATTTTTGTAATTACTAGATTCAGGAGGCAGGAATCAGGGATTTTACAATATCCTACTTCTTTTATTTCTAGTAATTAACTTACTGCAGACCGAAGCAAAAGACAAAATAGTGGGCTACAAAATTCATTATCAGTGAGGTCAGAATACTTCTGAGCATTATCATTTTGGATCATTTGAGTATTTCAAATGCAATTTTCAGTTCTGGTGCAGATACTACTTTACTGGTGAGAGGTATGCAAATCACAGTGTCTAAATAGTAGGGCAAAAAAGAGATTGCGGAGTAGGATAATGGGTTTATTAATGTGACATTTCTATGTGCTTTGGCTACTGCACAATTTAAAATAAAAATGGCATAACAGTACTTCTTATAATCATTATCATCAGGTCTGAACATAAGTTTTTGGCTATGATAGGACAGATACAAAATATGTTCCAAGTATAAAAATTTGAAAAGTAGAGAGAGTGGCTCCAAAGATGGACAATTCATAATAGAAACAAAAAGACATCCACTTGTCTTGTTTTTCAGAGCTTTCAGTTTTATGAAATTATGTTGAGTTGAAAATAGGTACATGGGCCGGTGAGATAGCTCAGCGGCATAAGAGCCTGACTGGCAAGCGTGACGTCCTGAGTTCGACTCTCGGTACCCACATACGAAAAAGGGCCGGTGATATCACTCAGTGGCACATGCGCCTGCTGGCACGCGAGGTCCTGAGGTTGACCCCCGGGACCCACAAAAAAAAAAAAAAAAGAGAAAATAGGTACAGTTATTTATTTGAATCAATATGGTATATTTTTTGGCTCTTTTTAGTCAAAAGTAATACCAAGAATGTATTTCAGAAACAGAGTGTGTTTATGAAACCACACCTATACATACATACCAGTCCAGTGCATTGATGATTGGTTACTTGCACCTGTTAATCTGATTCTCAACAATTCTAGGCCTGTTCATAATCAAGGATTTATACTATGGTAGTGAATTTATTCATTATCAAGTATTATTGAGTGTCTACAATGTACCAGGAACTATAGCACTATGAACCTGGGAATAATCATTAAAATAGTCTTGCATTAAGACAGCAATATACAATAAATAGATAAAAACATGAATCTACTTTCTGGGAGAGATATATGGTATGAAGAATATTAAGTGAAAATGACCATTTTTCAAAGGTAAAATAGTGGCTAGGGATTCAATCATGTGGCATTTTATACGGCATGATTACATATAATGTATGTTATATATATTTTATGTGTTACATGGAGCATCACCAATAAGATTTGCTGAGGGGGAGAAATAGGTTGAGAAGGGGAAAAGGAGGGTCAAGAGTGACACCTATATTTTTGGCTTTAGCAACTAAGCAGTTTTGTGGTACTGTTATAAACTAGGGAAAATTTGGGGAGGAATAAATTTAGATGGAATATAAAGAATTTAACTTGGTACACAATTATTTTGAGATATTTAATATCAGAGGTATACAAAGGAAGATGTGAGCTTTTGGCTACCAAATCAAAAATTCATGGAGAATTCAGAGGTAGGGCTATAAATCTGAAAGGTTTCTGCATATGCAAAGTTTTTAATCTCTGGGGCCAGACGAGAAAAACTTAATATAGATGAAGAAGAGAGGGCTGAAGATGGACTACTAGAGTATTCCAAAATCTAGAGGTCTTGAAAAGGAAGATGCGCTGCAAAGCATGGATAAGAGTGTCCTGAATCATAAACTACTGATATTTTCCATCATGACCGAGAATAAATACACTATAAAAATAAAAACCTTTATAAATAATCCTAAGAATGAGGGATCACTGGGAGTTTCTAATTCTAATCCACAGAATTACAAACTGGAATGAACTGTTGAAAATATTTTTCATAGATAACACTTTACGACTACCCACTTAAAAATTTACTTCTTAGACAAATACCTCTAGCTTTGTCTAAGCTTCCATGAGGTAGTGTGTCATGCTCTCTTAACGATATGAAAATACATATATATGACAACATAATCATTCTGTTTGCACTATTCTTGTAAATGATAATATACATTTATATAAACCAAAATTTTATAAAGCCTTTTTTCATTAACACAGAAAACTGAGTATTCATTGGGAAATGAATATTATCACCTCCACTTTGCTAATAGGCACAATGGATTCAGAGAAGTTAACTGATTTGAATAACATCCGTTAGGAGCTAACAGACCTGTTCTGTAATCTAAGCAAGGATTATAGGTCCCTGCATCCATTGCTCCTCCTAGGACTGGTATTTACTGTGTGATGTCATTTCTTCTCCACACTCAGAATACGAGGCCATGTGTATGAGTTGTGCCGCTTGTGCCTTGCATGGATAGACTATTTTTAATTCCTTGAGCTTGGGCAGCTTGTACCCAAGCAATATAAACAATAGTTCTGCTTAATATAATACTTTACTTCAAATAGCCTCATCATGTGAAGGGATAAGAGCTAAAACTGATCTTCTTTGATAATTGTTATTTGTCAAAAAAAATTTTTTTTTGTGGGTACCGGGGGTCGACCTCAGGACCTCCCGCGCCAGCAGGCGCCCGTGCCGCTGAGCGATATCACCGGCCCCTTTTTCGTATGTGGGTTCCGGGAGTCAAACTCGGGCCCTAGCGCTTGCCAGGCAGGCGTGTACGCTGCTGAGCCATCTCACCGGCCTTGTCAAATTGTTTTTTAAATTTAAAATTCTGCAGGTATTCTTTCTGATACAGTACATTATTCCTATTTTTCATTTTCTATGAGCATTTCCCTTTCTGTGAGCCTTCACTTTTCCCCTTAATTATGAGTACTCACCCAAATGCTCCTTTAGCAGCATTTCCAGGTTCCTACCCTGTCTTCTCACAGTTTCCTGGAGTCATGCTGGGTATCACCTTCAACCTTGCCCTTTTACTGCCTCACTATTGCCCTTGGTAAACCAATTAGTCAATGACATTGCCTTTACTTGAAACAATACTTGTGCTGAATTTCGCCTTCCCAATATCACTTCTGTTTTTATTTCCTCGATTCTGTACATTGTTTCTTCATTTTCTTATTAATTTTCAACTTATTTTTCTTCATGGCTTAGGCCTGAGAATACTCACCATATTGTGATGGATTGAATCGTTGACTTCCATCACTCTACCTCCTCATGTTCTTGTCTTTGTAAGAAGACAGTGAAAGACTCACAATCCAGTTCAGTCACACCTCAGCTCCTCCTTAAAAAAAAAAAATTTTGCTTATATTCTCCTGAAATGTCCCCCTTTAATTCTCCTTGAATCTGGTCTACTAAAGCAATTATTGCCCTTTTTTTCTTTCCCCCACCAATAACTATTTTTTTAATGAAATAAAACATCAAGTAGAGAAGTTAGAGAAAATGTAAGTTTTTTAGTGAGGTCTAGCCATAACAGTTGCATTTTTAAAACTTGATTCTTTTTATTGGTACATATTTGTTATACACAGTGACCACATTCATCACAGGGAATCTGTACGTGTACATAACACATCTCAGTTCCTTTTTCCCCATTCCCCTCCCCTCCTTCTGACCCTTCTTCCCATCCTCATTTGCACAAGCTTTGTTTCCATTTTTTCTTCCATTCTTTTTTTTCTTTTCCTTTTCTCCCCTCCCCTTTGTTCCCCTTCGCATTTGAACATGTTCTTCCTACTTACTAATATTTTTCCTCCATTATGCTCCTCACTTAACCTTTGTGTTTCTTGTACAAGAGAAACAAAGGAATGTTTAAACTTGTGTCTGCTTTATTTCACTTGAAATGAAATGCATTACAATGAGGACATTAGTTCTTTTTGCAACTAACATCTATAAATATTTGATTATATAATCAATTAGAAAACTTGCATGAAATTTAGTTATGACACCTGGGACAGTGGATTCATTGACCTGCTCCTTATGACATTATCTAGGCGGGTGAACAGGACTAGTGTTAGTGAACAAGTTAAAGGTGCTCACTCATATTCTAGGATTTGAGGGATAATGGAAACATATTTCTAGGTGTGGGACTTCTAATCACTAACATTTTAATCTAAAATAATCTGATGCCATACTACATGACATATTTTATGGGATTAAAGGTAGGGCTGTGTAGGATCACTAGATGTGTAGGTGAGGCTCAATTTCTCATGAAAAACCAACAGAACAACAACACCCATGACCTAATTATGTTGATCTTTTCAGTTTCATACAGTCGATATGAGGAACAAAGGAGTAATGCACTTGAAAAAACTATAGATTCATAAGTTTTACTTATTATAGTTCTTGGAATGCTTCATAGTGGCTTTCAATGAAAGAACATAATGCAGGAAACCTATGGATCTTAAAATGAAAACAATGTTTTTCATCAAATTTAATATAAACAATTTGCATGCAACAAAATCATCCATATTCAACATTTATTTTCTTAGACAGGATTGATCTTGAATAATTGAAAGAATAAGTTGATTTCACATAATTAAAATGCTTATACTCATTTTTGATTTAGTCATATTTATTATCACTCAAGACAAATTTAAATTTGATGTACTTGAGTTAATATTCAAACTATTCATGAAAAACTATAAAACAAATAGGATTGTAAATATCCTTGCTACTTGAATCTGTAATTTTACCTATTTATTTTAAGCTCATTCATTCCTCTTTAAGAGAGAATATTAGTAATGGTAATTACAAGAAATCTGTTAAATTGATCTCAACCAAGTATACAAATATCAACTGTGCAATTTATTAAAATCTACCTTTCAAATTAAACAAGGTGAAAATGTGATTGTTTTATGAATTGCTTTTGAAAATTATTCTAAAACAACTTATTAGCATATTTCCAAATATCTAATTGCCTCTTGATATTATAGGCCCATCCTGTTGCATATTTCTCAAAACATTGGAAATGGAATCCAGTGCATGAACATAAGTCATGTTAAAATGGCTCATGATTTTAGGAAACTAGAGTTACTGAAATCTTTATTCCTGCCTATTCATTTTTGTCTATCATAGTTTAAGTTTTAGACTTGCTTTTTTGTTGTCTTTCAAAGTTGGGATGAGTTTCTATATGTTAAAAAAACTCACATATCTACACAGAAATATGAAAAAGCAGTATATTAAAGTTAAAAATTAATATTATATTTACCATTGGAATATCTGTGCGAGATACTGTTATGATTTAGATAAAAAATTTTCCCTCAAAGTCTCACATGTTCAGAGGTGGGGCTTTTGGAAAGTGATTGCATAATGGGGGTGCAATACTCATCAGTGGATTAATCCATCGATGTGTTCCAGTGTGGTTAGGGGTCTGGTTGGAGAAGTGGTTCACTGAGGGTGTGACCTGGAAGGTTGTAATTCTGTCTCAGGCTCTTTCCTTCTCTATCTGCTTCCTGTCTATCATGGGTGAGCAGCTTTCTTCTGCCATGTATTTTCTGACTTGGAACCAGTCAACCATGGTCTTAATCTTGTAAAACTGTGAACCAAAAATAAACCTCTCCTTCTTTAAGTGGTGGGTGTGGGATATTTTGTCCCAGTGACGGGAAAGTCACTAATGTAGAGGCTCGGTGAATTTAAGATTCAAATTATTCACATTCAAAATTTAACTTTTCCTAATTTTTCTCAAGTTTGTAGTTTGTTAAGTGTAACCATGGATTTTTGGTTGAAATACTAATTAATATTGATTTTAATTTTGTAGGAACTTATGAGATATAAAAATATTTTGGTTCTTTTATTATCTTATATACATTAAAATTTATTATCTCATGTATTTGGTTGATAGAGACATTAGTCATTTGTAATTTTTTTCACCAATAAATAATTCACATTCCCAATTTTAATATTTAGATCCCACCATGGATACAAATGTGGAAAATAAAAGCAGAGAAAGGATTTTTAAAAGAAATAGCATCACAACAAAGATGCTAAAATAGTGGGGAAAAAAAAGAGAGAAGAAGAGTCTAGTTAACATGAGGTAATTTACTAAAATTCTCTCAACATTCTTCCATAAATTTAGAAGAACCAAATATACAAACTTGAAGAAAAATTATCTTATAAAAATAGGCAAAAAAATATAAGCACAGATATAAAAATATTCAAAAGTTAAGCCAAAAATGCATATTATCCTAATTAGCAATTAAAATATTTACATGTATGTCAGGTTATGTAGAAATAGACAGCAATGTTTACAGTAATAATTCATAAAATTCTTTAAAAAAAAACTCGGCAGGAACCAACACATCCCAAAACATTCGTGTCATTTGACCAGTAATCATACTGATGAGTCATTATCACGCAGAAATAATTTACATGAAATAAAACAGTATAAATTAAGCTTTGTATAATAGTGAAAAACGAGAAGTAAACTTTCTTTGTTGTTAAACATGTAAGAGGGTGTAGAAAGACATTTTTCATGGGATTTCTGGCCAAAACCAAAGACAAAAAGGCAACAAGTACCCAATATGTAAGTTTATGAATCCACCACTAAAGTGCTCGTTACTAAGGTTGGTCATATTCTCGCAGAGCTTAAGAAGTGGATTGCAAAGTCACCCGGCTGTGCCATCTCTTCTCTCCTTTCCTCTCAAGGAGTGGCTTGTGGCACAACAATTAAAGAGGCATTTTACAGCCCTGGGAGTAAGTGTCTTCTTAACTTTGAGCTCTGGGATTCTTCCCCACTGGATAATGGTTTATCCTGTAGGCTTGAGGGTGTGCTTGTAGGACACATAAACAGAGGAACACATAATGAGAGAAACAGGGATAGGAAAGTGAGTTGGGAGACCGAGAAAGGAGTGAGCCTTCAAGCCCACTCTTTGGATGTCAGAGGTTTAAGTCACCATGCAGATCAATGTCTTCTCCTAGGCAGATATTTAGGTTTGAGCCATTCTTCTACAATTCTTCCTCCTTCCCACATCCTTTTGGTGTTGGTGTTGCTTCATTTTATGAGCCACCTTCTTGGTGGGGTATATGGCAGGATGGTTCAAATGCAGCTATTTTCTAGGTTTTCCACTTAACAAATTGAGTATATGCCTCCTTGCTATGTCTGACAATGAGGCTAAACCTCTCTATTCTCATCCTTCTTTTAGCCCCATCTTCTTGCACATGGATTACCGTTGTCCCTTGGTATCCATGAAGGATTTGTTCTAAGACCTTTTGCAGATACCACAATCCATAAATGCATAAAGAAAATGTGGTGTTTATATGCAATGGAACATTATATTGCCATAAAGTAAGATAAATTTGAGTCATTTGTAGGAAAATGGATGCACCTTGAGACCATGACGTTAAGCAAAGTAAATCAGAAGCACAAGCTTAAATATCACGTGGTTTCTCTTATGTATAAATATAAATAAAAAGCAAAATAAAGGATATAGGAAACAGGCAGACAAACTTTTACAAAAGGGGACCAAGAAATGGAGGGAAGGGAAAAGGGATGAAAGAATTAAGATGTCTTATGTACATGTACCAACTCTCCACAATGAATGTAATCATCACATACTGCAAACATGTACTAATAAAAATAAAAATTAAAACAACCCTATGCACATCCTGCAATATACTTAAAATTAGCTTGATTACTTATGATATCTAGCGCAGCTTGAAGACTCTGTAAATAGTTGGTACGCTGTATTGATTATGGAATACTGACAAAAACACCTCTGTACATGTTTAGTATAGACACTTTTTTTTTTTTCCTATTTTTGATCCATTGTTAGTTGAATCCATGGATGCAGAATCTACAGGTATGGAGGGACAACTGCAGTTTTAATGTCCCTATCACATACGCTCCATTCTTTGTGCCTATTTGTATTAATAATATTAATACTAGAAAAACCATGGAGTATTTGTCATATGTACAGATGTATTCAGTACAGCTCTTCACAGGTCTTCATTCAGAGGACTAATTTACATATTAGTCAACACCTCTCTGTTCTGAAGTTTTCAAACAAGAAGCAAGCAGTATATGTATAGAATTCTCAGAGTTGTACTGCATTTGTCATTTTTTCTAGAAGACCCAAGAATAAATCACAGGAGCTCTTGTTTTTCTTTTTGAAAGTGATGTCTTTTTGGTATCTTAGAAAAGTAGAGCGCCATTTCTGAAGGTTATCAGTTTCCACGGAATTTGTACCTGTCATTTCCATCTCTGACAAAGAATATCTTTCTACTAAGTCTTCTGAATTTGACAGAGCTGTGCTTTATATAGCATAACTTCAGCAGCAGCATGAGTAATATCACCGAGGCAGCATCTGCAAAACCAATGGATGATGAAAACTTTGACAAACATTTAAAACACCTCAGTAATCTCATCATTTGTTTTCTTTAACTTTTAAATTTAAACTTCCTTTATGTTATATGAAGTAAAGGCACTGAAAAGATTGCTAGCAATAGAGGTTGGGTCATGTTTCAGCCCTGCATCTCATTTGTAATATTTAACAGTGCATGGGATGCTAAAAACATTGTTTAGTTTATATTCAGAACAATAATATGAGGCCACAGATCCCAGTGGTAGCAATCCTTCAGTTTCAAGGGCTCATAAAAAATGTTTTGCTAGCTAAAATGCATATCATTACGTAAAGAATTTTGCAATGGGGATGGTAAAGACTATTGTTTAATTTTTCTTATTTTTTATAGCAATTTTTTATTGCAACTTTCTATTTCTTCCAATCCTGTTTAAAGTCATTCACTAAGTGATTTTCAGTGTCAAAGATGAATTTTTTGACTGTGTATAATGACACATTATTTACTACACAGAGTTGCGCTTATTATCTTTTAGGAATTTAAAATCTAAGAAATAATAACTTTTGAACTATGGTGGTTCAAAACTATTAAATGGAGTAACTATGTCCTCCCCTTTGTTGGCATTCAGACGTGGGACTACTAAATCAGCAGGGTTGTTATTTTTCCTACCCATGGGCAAATTTAAGAACAAATACAGTAGCGTTTTATTCCATTCCATTTGTGGGATGTGTGTATGTGCATACCTGCACATGTGCACGGTGCACAATAAGTGTATTTGAAAGTTCAGCAAAACTACAGGCTTTTAATATTCAAATTGGCCTATTTAATGCACATAAAACCTTACATTTATAAAATACTTTTGAAATCAATTTTCTTATTTTGATAATAACTGTGAGATTTCAAGGAGGTGGTGCAAGCATTATTATCCTCCTTTTGCAGGTAAATAAAATGATAAATGAAAATTACAAGAGGCCCCTGTTTGGATTAAGCTCCCACACCAGGCCTCCGTGGACCAGGCTAACAGTCAAAATGGATCACTCACAGTAAATTTCACACCACCAAGCTGATGCTGAACTTTTTACCTGGCATGCTGAGAAATTAGGATTGGAAAGACTAGAGTCACATTTCCCAAACAGGCCAACTTCATTTGGAATGATAATGAGGTTCCCTCTGTTTTATTCATTTATTTACCTATTTCCCTCAATTTTAATGGTTACATAAAAGAAGTAACCTGCAATAACCTGATGTTAACTGATCGATTATTTTTCTATTACTCATGTTCTCGGTCCCTACCTTATGAGGAGGTTAACTAAAGTGACTAATCACTTTTGTTGTTTTGTTTCTGCTTTTTTCAGCCTTTATCTGTCTATAAAACCAAACTCTCCTGCTCAATCCATTAGAATATTTATTCTATTTTATGGAACAAAATGTTGCCCAATTATAGAATATAAATAAAACCAATTATACTAAATTATTGTAATTTTATCATTTGAAAAATAAAAAGTTTAGAGAGTTGGTGAAGATGATACTACTACTAAGAAAGCCAGGCAGTACTGACTGACGTTTCATTTGCTAATTAAGTATACCTTTGTTGCTTTTTAAGAGCTTATTTTAGTCACCAAGTTCAGAAGCTCATGGCATAGTGGAGATGAGGGAAATATTTTTAGACATAAGCTATATATAAATGTAGTAAATTCAACTGCAAATATTCAAATGAGAACTGTAAAAACCTAATAAATTAAATAACATCTAGAGAAACTTTGGGAAGAGTTTGCTGAAGATACGCTTGCTAAAAAGTTCCAAATTCAGAAAATAAGAATAGCAAATAGATATGTTCTAAAAAGTAAATTTGGAAATGTAAATGGGGCCAGATTATGATGAATGTCTATATCAGATTATGGATACTGGAGTTTATCATTCTTCTACCTCCTTGTTTTTACCACATTCTATCAGTCTTCCAAGTACTTAACAAGACAAAAACAAATTACCTGCTTAAAATATGGGAAGAATAAACGTCAGAAAAATCAAAGAGTCTTTCTATAGAAACGAATTAAGAGAGAGTTGAAGAAGAAGCTTCTGTATATTATACTTAAATGCTGACAAATGATAAGACAGGTTGAGGCATAAAGATTAATTTTTATGTTTATCAATTTGGAGGCCACTGGAAGAAGCAGAGAAGGAATCTGAAACAATGCCTGCCTGACACAGTATTTCTTTAGTCACACAGTTAAGTCCCTCTTCTTCACTAGAATCATATGTTGGCAAAAATCTCTTTTCTTTTCTTTTCTTTTCTTTTCTTTTCTTTTTTTTTTGGTACCGGGAATCAAACTCAGGGCCTTGCTCTTGCCAGGCAGGCGCTATGCTGCTGAGCTATGTCCCCGGCCAAATCTCTCTTTCCTTTAGGCAAATTTTCTTGTCACATTTTAAATTTTCTCAAGGCTCAGTATTCTGCAAAAGGCACTGAGAAACTACCAAACTAATGTATTTCACAAGAGTAGATGGGTTAACTTATTCCCTAGTGAAAACTTGGATTAAAAAAATTTTTTAATACTAGAAAGGGCCAAAGTATTTTCACTGATATATTGCAAAGAGGGAAAGGGGAGAGTAAATTTCTAAAAGGGTCATTCTTGTTTTTATAAAGAAATAACTACTTTACCATCTGCTATATTAAGAATGGTCCTTTGGTATCTATGGTCATTGGAAGCTTGTAATTTTGCTTTTGGTACACAAGTTAGGAATTTTAATTAGTAAACATCATATCACTGTGGGAACTTACACTTCCATCACGCTACTCCTATCATTGAAAACTTTCAATGTCTCCAAAATGATAAGTTGTAGAAAGCCAGATCATCCCTGTATCAGTTCCTCTTCTATAAAATAGGACCATAGTTTCTTTTAAGTACTGATCTAGAAATGGAAACTAATATCATGTATGCAACTTTAAATATAGTAAGTATATAAGAGAAGACAAATTTGTAGGTTCATGTTTTAGTTTGGCACCCAACTGCTTTTGTAGCATATATCCCAGTTCTATCCTAGAATTATTTTGTGTTTGGAATATATGAGGTCACTTACTTTTTAATTAAAGATATTTTATTTCTGTGTCAATTTTTTTCACTCAAAATGTTCCAAATATGGATATTGTTATCTATAACAATACTTCAGATAAATCTGAAGCCTGGTAAATCTCAGGCTTTTCAATCTCCTCTGTTTATTATAGGTAAAAGTTGTATTTTTTTGTTAATTCCTATAACACACTGTCTCTATTTTTTCAAAAATTGTATTTTTGTGGAAACCATAGGATGGACTACTTAATACCTTTTCCACATTCCTTGACTTCCTTTCCTTCAACCATAGAGGCTGCAAAATGATGTTATAAAATCAGGTCATAAAGATTATAGGGTGCCATGGCCTGTGGCTTCCTCAAAGTTGTGTGCTTATTTTGACACTTCATATTCTTACAGGAGAAAAACTAATTTTGCTGTGGAATTCTTCCTGTATGTACGCATTTCTATTAAACTTCCCTCCTCTATAGGAGCAATTTTCAGGTAGCTGGGTAGGTGTGCAAATATTAGCGTGATAGTCATCTCCTTTCTAATTTTACAACATCATATGACCTCAATTTATTACTTTCTGAAAAATACAGAACAGAAGGAAATGAGCAATGCAGAAACTGAAGGAAAAATAATAATCATTTATAATCTATATACCAACTACAGTCATTTTTATTCTATTTTTAACCATTATGTTTGCTAAATATTCTGATTTTTTAGAATGTTACAGATGAATAAATTAAGCCTTAATATCTAAAAAAACTAAAAAAAATCAAACTCATAGAAATAGCATAGAATAGTGGTTACCAGGGGGTGGAGGTGTGGTATTGGAGTGATTAAGTCAAAGCATACAAAATTTCAGCTAGGTAGGAGGAACGAATTCCAAAGACCTATGTATAAGGAGGTGATTATGATTAACAGCAATGTATTGTATATTTGAAAATTACTGAGAGTAGATTTTAATTTTAAATGTTCTTACAACAAATAAATATGTGAAGTAATACATACATTAGCTTCATTTAGTCATTCTATAAAGTATATGTATTTCAAAACATCACATTTACCCCGAATATATACAATTTTTGTCAAGTAAAAAAAATTAAAAATTAACACTTAGATAAATTTAGTAATTTTGCTACAATCACAATCACACAGTAAATATGGTGTTGGGATTCAAATTCATGAGTTTCTGCTCCTATGGTTCTCAATCCCTTTCAATGTGATAGGACAGTTTTCACGGTCTCATTCACACTTTAAGTGGGAAAGTATATATCATCTGGCACAAGACACCTTTGCCTTTATTAATTAGATGGCACATAGCTGGGTAACTACTGTAAAATCTGTTACAGAGATTACAATGGTTTTCAGGAACTGGCTCTCACTGGCTCCTTATAATGTCCAGGCACATTTCTTTTTCTGTTTTCAGCAACTAAGTGTTGATAGTTTGAAACTGATCATGTTAGGAGCTTTACACTATGAACACTAGCAAATTCAGCAAACAGGGCTTGAACTTTCCCTTCTTTGCCTAGTTGTTAAACACTTACCAGAATACCACTGGCAAAAAAACATTTTCATTGAGACCATTTAAAGGCATCTTTTACAAATAATTTTAGGTTAATCTTTTTTTTTGCTATTATGTATTCCTTGGAGAGATGAGTTTTCACTTATTGACACTGAAAATATTGTCATGCTCTTTATGTTTCAAATATCTCTCATAATTAAAAAGTAAAACCCATGAAATTCCTTTTTCCCTATTTTACTCATAGGCCTACTTTGTTCTTTTGTGAAACTGCAAATCCAATGTGTAATCGTGGCATGATCTGCCTCATTTCAAGTAATTTGAGCATGTGTCTGTAGAGAGCTTTTTCCGCAATAGAACTTTACTGAAAGCCTTGAAAATAACTAAATGGCAAAGGCAGATCTATGGTGATCATTTAGAAAAACCAATGAGTCAGAATAGGGGTAACTTCCAATTTTGAGACCATGGTTAATATGTAACTGTCAGTATTTCCTAAGCACGAATAAAAAAGACTATGAAGTAAGCTGGTGATTTATGATTAGGATTATTTACTAGCACCTAGTCTATGGACTACTGGCACATTAAACTAAAAAAGATTATTTGGGAGAGAGCAAGAGAAAATTTTAATTTTCTCAATTTCTTTTTTTTTTTTTTTTTTTGTGGGTACCGGGGGATCGACCTCAGGACCTCGCGCGCCAGCAGGCACCCGTGCCGCTGAGCGATATCACCGGCCCCTTTTTCGTATGTGGGTTCCGGGAGTCGAACTCGGGCCCTCGCGCTTGCAGGCAGGCGCTTAAGCCGCTGAGCCATCTCACCGGCCCCAATTTTCTCAATTTCTATGAGCAAATAGAATATCTATTTCAGATAGGTAAGTTTAGTATGTACACACACTAGCCAAGTCCTTAAAACTAATTACTCCTCTGAAAATTTTTTTCCTTCTTTATATGACATATAAACTGGGTCAAAAGCTACAACTCAGGGAATATCTTTTTAAGAAATATAATTCCTAACTCACCTGACTTGACATTAAATTAATTTATAAACCACTAAAGGAGAAAACAACAGAGCCATTGTTAGAAATTACTGATACTTGACAGCTTTCTGGTCAAAATTTCAGGAATCTTTGATTGAAATCATGTAATTAAGTTGATGCAAGTCATACAGGTAGAAGTGAAACAATTACAATTTATCAAAGTAGGCGCCACTGAAGTGTATTGTGGTAAAGATGGTAACAGTAAATGCAATGAAAATGACATCTTGATGAATGAGTTTTCTTTTGGGAGTATGAGTTTCCTCACTTTCTTTTAGACTCCAGGATCTTAGAAATGATAAGTTCAGACAGTGACCAAAACCAGTTCCTAAGAGACCCCATAAAAACTCCATTTGGTTATAAATACAAACTGTCAGAATGCATTTTCCTCCAAGAGAATAAATAAAACAATTACCAATCAATGCAAAGGGGACAACGAAAAAAATAGAAAAGATGTGACAAAAACGAAAAAGAAAGAAAGAAAGGAAACAACAAGAAACCATTGAAAATTGTTTGGTCCAGGTAAAATGGATCTTGATATTTATGGTAGCTAATTTAAAAATAAGCTGGGCCGGTGAGATGGCTCAGTGGCGTAAGTGCCTGCCTTGCAAGCGCAAGGGCCCGAGTTCGACTCCTGGATCCCACATACGAAAAAGGGGCCAGTGATATCGCTCAGCGGCACGGGTGCCTGTTGGCGCACGAGGTCCTGAGGTCGACCCCCTGGTACCCACAAAAAAAAAAAAAAGTTGAGTTCATCTAGTAAAAGGGAAAAATAATCAGATTAGACATGCAGATTGGGTAAAAATAAATTGTAATGTTATTTTGCTTGTAAGAAAAATTCAAAAATATAATGACTCACGCCAACAAACTCTAGACAAGGAAGAATAAAAGACTAATTTTAGATAACACAAGTTCAATCTAAATGATAAAATCAAGAAAATTTCACATAGGAAGCCCAGATAATCATAAATACTAAGTGCCCAATAATCAAACACCACAAAATCATATGCTAGATAAATCCAATGGAAAAATAAAGAAATGCAATTATAGAGGAAGATTTAATATATATTGGTAAGTCAATAATAGACCAAAATATAAAATATGAAAGTATTGACTATAAGCTGAACTTTAGTGCTGTACTTAGTGTGTGATTTGCTGTTTTTCAAGTGTACAGTATTACTCTACACCAATTAATTATATGTGTGCCAAAAACCAAACCTCAGTTAAGCATCTCAGTTGGAAATATGCTGTCTACATTTTATTGACACAATACAATATTAAGACTAAGCTCAGCTGAAAAGAGTTAAGCATCAAAAGCCCAAATCTTGAGATTTAAAACAACTTCTTCAAAATAACTTGTGGACCCAGGTACAGTAGTATATGCCTAGAGTCCCATGTATTCAGAAGGCTAAGGTAGGAGAATCTCTTGAGTCCAGAAACTGGAGGCTGTCTTGGGCAACATAGTGAGATGTAAAGCAAACTAATAAACAAACAATAACAACAATAACAAATATTTTGCAGCAAAGAAGACATTAATATCAGTGTTGTTTTAATTTTCATTTCTCTAATGGCCAGCGATGTTTAGCATTTTGGTATGTATTTATTGGCCATTTTTATTTCTTCTTCTGTAAACTGTCTGTTCATTTCACTTGCCCATGTTTTGACTGGGTCTTTTATTTTAGGGGGGTCTATTTTTTTAAGTTCTATATGTACTCTAGATACTAGTCCTACAGTTATACTAGGAATAACTGGCAAAATTTTTCGCATTATGCAGATAGTCTTTTCACTCTGTTGATTGTTTCTTTTGTTGTGGAGAAGCTTTTAAATTTGACATGATTATCGATATTTGTTGATAATCTATATTATTTTCTGTGCAATGAGGGTTCTGTGCAGAAAATCCTTTTCTATACCTATAACTTTTGAGTTTTATCTATTTTATCTTTCAGCAGGTTGTGTTTCTGTTTTAATATTTATTGCTTTGATCTAATTTGATTTTAGTTTAGAAGATGGTGAGAAATAAGGAATGCAGATTCAATCTTCTGCATGTAGATAACCAGTTTTCCCAGCACCATTTGTTAGAGAATATCTTCACTCCAGTTATAGTTTTGGCCTTTTGTCAAATATCAAATAGTTGAATGTGCTTGAGTTTGTTTCTGCATCGTTTATTCTGTTCCACTAATCCTCATGTCTTTTTTTTTTTTTTTTTTTTTTTGTGGGTACCGGGGGTTGACCTCAGGACCTCGCGACCAGCAGGTGCCCGTGCCGCTGAGCAATATCACCGGCCCTTTTTTCGTATGTGGGTTCCAGGAGTCAAACTCAGGCCCTTGCGCTTGCCAGGCAGGCGCTTATGCCACCAAGCCATCTCATCGGCCCCTCATGTCTGTTTTTGTGCCAGTACCATGCTGTTTTTATCACTGTAACTTTGTAATATAACTTCAAGTCCAAGATTGTGTTGCCTCTTTGTTACCCAGGATTGCTTTTGCTATTCTGGTTCTCTTCTGATTCCATACAAATTTTAGGATTGTTTTCCTCTGTTCTGTAAAAGCATGCTTGCCAGGCAGGCGCTGTGCCACTGAGCTATCCCCGCCTGCAGTGTTTTTATCATAAAAGAATGTTAGAATATGTCAAAGGGTTTTTCTGCATCTATTAAGATGATCATGTGATTTTTTTTCTTTAAAAAAATTTTTATTAGTATATTTTTCTTAAACATATGATTACATTCACCTTGAGGGTTTGATACACACACATATCACATCTTGATCATTTTTATTAACCCTGAGTCCTGCTCTTTCCTCTTACTCCTTCCCCAGATATCCTACCCATCTCTACCTCCCAGCTTCTTAACACAACTCTTTTATTTTGCTCTTTAACTTATTTATATTTTGGGTCTTTCATATTAGAGAAATCAGTATAGAGAGTCCTCAAAAACCTAAAAATATAAATTCTATTTGATCTAGCTATACTTTTGCTGGATATATTTCTGAAAGAACTAAAGTCATCTTACTACAACAAGACATGAATACCCATGTCAATAGCAGCATAACTCATAATATCTAAACCATGAAAAAAGCCTATGTGCTCATTAATAGATGAATGGACAAATAAAAAGTAGCATATATACACAATGGCAATAAATAAAGATGAATTTGTGTCATTTGTAGGAAAATGGATGGATCTTGAGACCAAAAGTCAGTTACAAAAGGTTAAACATCACATTCTGTTATCATGTGATTTTTGATTTGCTTATGCTGAACAATCCTTGTATCCCTGGGATAAAGCCTACTTGGTCATGATGTTTTTTGAGAATACACTGCGTTCTGTTTGCGATTATCTTGTTGAGGGTTTTTATTTCTATATCCATTAAGGAGATTGGTCTATGGTTCTCTTTTTTTTTTTGGCTGGATCCTTGTCTAGCTTTGGAATCAGGGTAATGCCAGCTTCCCAGAATGACTTTAGGAGTACACCTTCCCTTTCAACTTCATTGAAGAGTTTCATGTGTATTGGCATTTGATCTTCCCTCACAGTTCCGTAGAATTCAGCAGTGAATCCATCCAGACCTGGGAGTTTCTCAGTTTGTATGTTTTTTATTACTGTTTCAATTTCATGGCCTGTTATTGGATTATTTAGGGTTTTTAAATCTTCTTTATTCAGTTTGGTAATCCATATGCATCTAAGAATCTATCAATTTCTTCTCAATGCTCCAATTTATGGGTAACAGTTTTATGAAACGCTTATTGGTAATCTTTTTTATTTTGGCAGTTTCCATTGTGATTTCAGCTTTTTCATTCCTACTTGCATTTATTTGGGTAATTATCTCTTTTTTTTAGTTAGATTGGCTATGGGCTTGTCTATTTTCTTTATTCTTTAAAAAAAACTTTTTGATTTGTTGATTCTTTGTAAATATTTTTGGTTTTAATTCATTGATTCATACTCTGACCTTTATAATTTCCTTCTTTGTGCTAAATTTGTGTTTGGACTGTTCTTATTTTTCTAGGACCTTGATGCGCATCATTAGGTTATTTGTTTGGGCTCTATTTTTGTGATGTGGGCATTCATAGCTATAAACTTCCCTTCTAGGAGTGCTTTCATTGTGTCCCATAAGTTCAGGTATATTATACTGGCATTATCACTTAGTTCTAGAAACTGTCTTATTTTTTCCTTGATTTCACCTGTAACCCATCATTTATTTAAGAGTGTATTGTGAAGTTACCACACACTTGCATACTTTCTCTGTTTTCTTCTGTCATTGATGTCTAGTTCCATTACACTATGATATGATAATATGCATGGTATAATTTCAATTATTTTGTATTTACTTAAGCTTGCTTTTTTGACTAGTATATAGTTTATTTTGGAGAAACTTCCATGTGTGTCTGAGAAAAATGTGTATTATAGTGTCATTTCTACAACAATGTGGAAAATATTAAAATAAAACTATATTTTTGTATATCGGAAAATCCATAAAGTTAATAATCTAAAAGAATATACCTTTTAATTATAAGTGAAAATATTTCACACACTAAAACTAATTCAGAGGACAATGTAGTTTTTCTCAAACATTTTGGTGTTAAAAGGTAACATTCTATAGTTGGAAGATGCCTGGGCCAAGTTGAAATGTGGATTTATGCCTACCTTCAGCCCTTGCTTATCAGATAAACCATTTAGTCTCTCTGGGAATCACTTCCTTCCTCTGTAAATTTAGTCTAATCATGCCCTTCCAGAAGCGAAGATAAAATGTAATAATGTATTTGAATGCAACTTTGAAAGCAATCAAACAGTTCATTCTCAAACCACTGTGATTGTGCTCATGGAATTACACATAGTTCTAAATTATTCTTGTAACCACTCATTTTGTATCTGGGTCAGGGCATTCCTTTCACTTTACATTTAGTCATGTGTGATGTCATTTTTTGGCATGCTACAGGCAATCATAAATGTTTTAATTCAAAAAACATTTACTTCCCTCCTCTTCTCTGTGAACTCCACATATTGGAATCTTATATTCAATTAGGTACCTTTTATGGGAAAAGAAATGCTCCACTATGTGACACTAGTTTTAAGGTAAACTTCCTTAGTTACTGCAGAAGTATTATCTATTCACAATTTTGCAAAGACAAAACAGTTGTACATTTCTTCAAAGTACAACAATCTTTTATAAATTTTTATTTTAATGTAATACAATTAGATATTAATAAAGAAATTAAAAAACACTCTCTAATTTCTATGAAAAATAAAACAAAATAATTAGAGGACAATAATAGTTAATACACTGTATACCATCATCTTAAAAGAATGGCCAAGATGTTACTCAGAGTACAAGCCATAGACAAAAAAGATTCTCCCTTAATAACGCAAAAGTTTCTTTTCAATGAACTAAGAGAAACTAATAGTACAAATGAAACAGATTAGCATGTATATTGAAATATTTTTGAAACAATGGAATAATTTGGAAAATTATTTGACCTTCTCCCTACTTCCTATTTCTCTATCTTCTATTTTGCCAAATGTATATGAGAAACCATGAGAACCTTGGCAAATTTCTGCTTAGGGTCTGCGTGTGAAAACAATGTGCAGTGAAAGGGTGTGCATGCCTACTTTTAGAGAGGAAAGAGATCTGAGAGGAAGGGAAATGTGCATAGACATGAGCATTTAATCTTGGCGAACTTCTTTGAACAAAAACAAAGTTTGTTAGGGTTTTAACTCATTCACTTGAAGCCTCCTTCCAAGATTGTGGCTATGGAAGAAATGTTAGTTTCTTTCACCTGATATCTATTAAAATTGATAGTGGCAGATCGAACCTAATCAGGAAAGAGAGAGGGAAAAAAGATCCATGGATGAATTTCAGAGAAAAAATCGTTCTTTGACCATTTGAAATCCAGGCTTCTTTTTTTAAAAGACAAAGTCTCCAAATCACAAAACCTAGATTTAGTTATGAAAGTTAAGAATAGAGAGCTCTGTTGCTTTTATTTTAATCAGAATTATACAGATTGAAGGGCCCTTGGCTTGTTAAGCGCAGCTGCCAAGGTTCCAAAGACCATCTAAAAGATGCCTTGAATTATTAGTGCCGTGTTGCAGTAGCTGCACTATATAATATGCAGCCAGAGTGTTGAAATGACCATTTTCCAAATCTAGAATTTATCATTGAAAAAATTTAATAAAAAGTATGAAAAATATGCAATGAATCTATTCACTATTACTTATACTGTGTAACTGAGCTACCATTACTTGTAAGTAGGAGCCAAATCAGTCTTTTTTTTTTTTTTTTTTTGTGGGTACCGGGGGGTCGACCTCAGGACCTCACGCGCCAGCAGGCACCTGTGCCGCTGAGCAATATCACCGGCCCCTTTTTCGTATGTGGGTTCCGGGAGTCGAACTAGGGCCCTCGCCCTTGCCGGGCAGGCGCTTAAGCCGCTGAGCCATCTCACCGGCCCCAAATCAGTCTGTTTTGATGTCACTTAGCTATTAGTGCAGTACTCAGGAATCTTGCCTGAAGGGATAATTTTTTTTTAGTGCAGGGTATCAAAGCCAGGGTCTTACACATGCTAGTCAAGAACTCTGCCACTGATCTACATTTCCAGCACCTTGCAAGCGTAATTAGAATACAGAGTAATAAATCATAATTTTTTTTAAAAAAAATCCTTGCTTAGAAAGCAAGGTATTAGAAGATCAAAACATAATTATAAAATATTGTGGGGACTTCTCATGCCTAGCTATTTGCATATAACCTTGACTATTTTAATGATGTACTATTTTGTATTTAAATAAAATTTATCTATTCCAAAGAAGATTTTACTTAATTCTATGAGTGTGTTGACACACTGATACATTAATTACAGGATAAAAAGAAAAGAACAATTCAAGCTGAACTGTAGGAAAAGACTTGAGTCTTGGATAACGTGGAAAGTTAAACATTTGCAAAAGATGAGTGGGTATCACTAACTTGTGATTTCATTGAGATATTTTGTTTCATAATGATCGACCTTGTTTCAAAATAGATGAAAGATTGATACAAGGAAAATATAACTTCATATTGCCTTTCTTTTCAAAAAAGAATACAATACAGCAATGTCAGTTTATAATGTATATGAGGAAATATAAAAGAAGCAACATACTAAAGTGGCTTATTGAATGAGGTTATATAATTTTCTTCCCTTGAAGTTTTATTATACAAGAGAAATAGCCATCTGTCTTGGAGATAGAACGTACAGGAGATAGAAGGTACAGATGATTATGTTAGGAAGCTTCTGTTGTTTTTTTTTCCCCCTTTAATTTTAACTTTTCAAACAAGTTTCAAAGAGTGCAATGTCATAGAGTCACTACTGGAATAGAGAGAGTTTTTTGAGTGGATTTCTAGAGAGTCACTCCCATCCAAGGGTGGCTGGGACATGTTTAGCTACATGACTTGTTTAGATGCTCTCCAGCTAGGCAACTTTAGAGTCTGTGAGTTTCCTTTTGGTGCTCTTTGTGCCAAGCTCTATGCTACAATTAGTAGACAGATACAGAGACCAACAAGGCTCAGTTCCTGTCTCTAAGGACTCACTAGCTTAATGCAAAAGGAGAGATGTAAATGAATAAAATGGAAACAGCATGGTGAGTGCAACATGTATGCTCATGAAAGGGCCATAGCTCATACAGAGGAATGGCTTCCTTTTTAGTGAAAGAAAAGGTCTTGGAAGGAAAATAAATACAACAAATTCTGGAGAATGACTAGGAATTTGCCAAAGAGTAGCACATTCAGAGCTGAATAAAGATTTTAAGCATGGGGCAGTAATAATCATAAAATTAATTTGGTGGTGATATGGGAAAAATGATGCAAGGGCAAGGCTACATACAGGGAGGTGAATGAGGAAGGTATAAGAAGAATCCAGGCCAGGTGTATTGAATTAATCCGGGTAATGGGGGATCAGAAGGGTAGAGCAGATAGACTCAAGGGACCCAGTGGGAATACACTGATTGAATTTAAAATTAGATACAAAGAAGAATTAAAGAGAAGATATCTGGGAGTGTTATTGATATGTAATGTGAGTGGCTTAAATATTTAAGGGAGAAAGACGAGTTTAATTATGAACCTGTTTATTGTACTTGGAGGTCACTGATTTGCCCATGTAGTGATCTCTATGGATTTTAGCAAAATGGAGAATTTTGGCTTAAACATGCAGAACGAGTTCAGTTTGATGAGAACCTCTGAACTCCCAGTAAAATGTGAGCCTTGTCCCAATGGAGCTACTCAACATGACTACTGTACTTGTACTCAATTATGGCATTAAATGACACTACATGGGAGAGTAAGGAATTTCTTCTCCTTTAAATTTTCTTCCTTTTTTTTTTTTTTTTTTGGAATCACCCTTGAGAGACATTCAGTTTGGTGAAATTTGTTCTTAATTTTTCTAATCTTCCTTTTTTCTTCCTTTTTGCTAATTGTTCAAGAAAAAGCTTCAAGCTGAAGACTTTAAGCTGACAATGAATATCTAATTAAAGTTAATATCACTATACTTTTTGGTATTTTTCATCACCTCTTATGACTGGCAGTGACTGATTTTTCCATTAACAATAGTGATAATGCTATTTTTACTTATATTTTAAAATAAGACTCGATTTATGAGGAAATTAAAGAATTAATGCAGTACATGGGTCTGGAGAATCATGCAGGCTATTTGGGTTGGGACTTGGGTGCACCAAAAGTAGACTATGAATAGGAAATGGTAAGGCTGAGGTTCATCTTCACATTTGGGATAACTAGGGTTCCTCATTTTATTTGGAGAGACTAAAAGAAACAGTAGCTGTTGAAATTATTTTATGAGAGTTTCTGGGAAAGATTCCTAATTTCCATTGGCTTCAGTGAGTCTATCCATTACTTCAAATTATCTGCAAATATTTGAATCTATGCAAGCTTCTTTTTCCTAGGGAGAGAGCCAATAGTTGTTTGTGTTTATTGTATGTTTTTCAGTTCCCAAAAGGATCTTTGAATGAAAGAGAATAAGAAAAGTGGGAGTAAACAGAGAAGAGAGCTGAGGATGCATAGAGGAAAAGAATCATCAAGTGGTGAAGTAAAATTGCAAAATATAGAAAATGGGCCAAGAGAGTGCTATCATTGACTTCAAAGGGAAGAGAGGTTTCAGTGATCAGTAGCCTTGCATTTAATGATATTCTGACTGTCTCCAAAGCAGTTTCATAGGATGGCAGAGTGGAAGCCAGTCCGGGGTGGGAGAGGAGAGTTAATGGAAAGGGAGGAGATGGTTACAGGAAATTTAAAAAAAGTAGTTTTTTTTTTTATTTTTTCCCCTAGAAACTGACTGAGAAAAAGACTCAGGACTATAGTTATGGGGTTGAGGGAAGTAGTTCAGGATCATAATAAGTTTTTAAATTTGTCTTCTGGTTTTAAGGACGGGAGTGACATGATCTTAATAATGCATTTACAGGGTGGAATCATCAAATAAAGAAGAGGTTAAAGTAGCAGGAGAAAAAAAGAATGTTTTTTTAAGCAAGGTTGAGATTGGATTGGGATTATTGTGGGATCCAGAGCAGAGACAGAGCGGCAGAGAAGAGTACCTGAGCAGATGAATGCACAAGAGTTAGAAGTGGTCAGGGAGATTCATTCCTGAGAACCTCTGAACTCCCAGTAAAAAGAAAATAATGCTGGGAGTGAAGGGAGCAGGTGGCAGAGGCAGAATTAATTCTGAGAAGAGTGACAACTATGCCAGCTGCTAAGGGAAACTGAAAGGAGAACTAAGCAATCATAAGAAAAGATTTGATGAGATGTTGAGGGTACAAACGACACTGGAAACTGAGACTTTATGGTAGCATCAATTGCAACAGTTTACACAAATGATGCAGGCAGTGCTTAACTTCAGGAATGCAGAGTACTGAGCAAAGGACAGACTGTTGTCTGGGGTTTCTAGGAAATGACACTCTGTTCTTCGTCCAGCCAGTTCCTTCTTTTACTAGTAATTTTAATACCCTTCCCTACTGCTTTTTAAAGAAATATGCTCCCACAGTTCTCTTTATTTTATTGTTTAAAAAAAATCAACTTTATATTCTGTGTGGTTCATTCTGACTGGTTTAATGCAGACATTAATAGCTTTCATTTTAAAAACAAGTCTCCATGCCTCCCTCCAGCTACCTTTAATCTTCTTTATGAAAACTTCTTTAGAGTAATGTTATATAGAACACTAATTTCTTCACCAACCCATCCTTTCTTTTCCCTTATTTTAATTACAAAACCTTTTTAGATTTATGAATAACTTTTTAGAGTTTTGAATAGTAATCTACATGTACATAATTCAAAGGAATTAAAGTATATGCAGGGGTCCATTTCCTCTCATTATAATGCCCTACCACCCAGTTTCCCTTTCTGTAGGCAAATGCTATTATCTTCCATTTTTTAAAACAGATTTTGTATGTAGGCCCATTTTTCCATTTTCTTTGATAAATAAATAGTATTTTGAAAAATACTATTGTGCAACTTTTTCCTTGCTCAATATACTTCAAAAATCTTTTCTTTTTAATACATAGAAAACTACCTTAACAATTTTAACATTTGAATAGATTCTATAGTCTATTTTGGTTATTTTCTATTGTTTGCTTGTGCACAAAGCTGCTTTGAACTTATGCTATTTTACTTAAGTAAACTGTAAGATAAATTCCTATGAATGGAATCATTAGGTTGCAAATAGTTGTTTAATACCCATCAATCAATCTGTAGCCATTAGCATTTTGATTGAAATAGCACCTATCAAAGTTGCTATAGTTTGGATATTGAATGTCCTGTGAAGATGCGTGTGCTGCAGGCTGTTGGGAGGTGGTAGAACTTAGAGAAGGTGTAGCCTAGTGGAAGGAAAGTAGGTCATTAATGGCATGCCCTGAGAGGGACATTGGGAGCTGGACCCCTTCCTATCTCTCTCTGCTCCCTGAGCACTGTGAAGAGAACAAGCCTCCTCCACTGTACACTCCTACCACTCCTGTCTGCCATGTACTAAAACTGTGAGCCAAAATAAATATTTCCCCCTTACAAGTTGGTTACCTCAGGTATTTTTTCACAGTCATAGAAAGCTAACACAAAGGCCATATAAAGGTTATTCTTTGTACTCATATCATTTAACCCTTCAGCAATACTGGAGACAACTGATCATCACCTGCTTCTTCTTTTTTTTCTTTTCTTTTCTTTTTTTTTGTGGGTACCGGGGGTCGAACTCAGGACCTCACGCGCCAGCAGGCACCCGTACCATTGAGCGATATCACCGGCCCTTTTTTCCTTTATGTGGGTTCTGGAAGTTGAACTCAGGACCTCGCACTTGCCAGGCAGGCGCTTACGCCGCTAAGCCATCTCACCGGCCCCTGTTTCTTCTTAAAACATGTATCTTTTAGGTTCCACAATATTATACCCTTCTGGGTTTCTTCCTATTCATCTGTTCCTTTTCAGTTTTCTTTTCTTACTCCTAGCCTTGTCAGTATCTATGTTTTGGACTGTTCCAGAGCTCTTTCTCACCTTGATCCTTCCAGTGCACTATCTCCTGAAATTGTTTAATAAGATCCAATTGTTATAAATGCCATATCTCCACTGATGACACACATTTTCATCTCCAGCTCTGATTTTGTCTCTGAGCTCTGTCTCAACAACCCTTGTGATCTCTGAATCTGGATATCTAATAAGCTTCTCAAAACTTAACTGTTCTCCCTAGGCTTCCCATAATACTTGGTGACAATTTCATTATTCCAGTTGCTTTGGTCATAATTCTAGACAAGAGCCTTGATTCCTTTCCTTCCATCAATAACAACAATCTATCATCAAGTCTTCTACCTTTTACTTCTAAATAAATCCAGAATTCAGTCACTTCTCAATTTTCTATTGCTATCTCTAGGTAAAGAGTAGGCTGAGAAGCTCTCGTAGTCTCTTAACAACCTTCTTGAGCCCTCTTTTCTCTTCCAAAAGGTAATCATTATGCAATAGCAAGAGGATTTTCATAAGATATTTCCTGCTGGAAATGCTTTCATGTCTTCCCAAAGATACAGAAGTAAACAGAAATTCCATATCTTGGGTTTAAAGGCCACATACTATTTCTGAAAGCAGGAAACACCACGAATTATAGATATAAGCATATCCATCCCATTTCTCCTCCTTAACACTTACGTGCACTTGATATAATTTTTGTTGACAGACGTTCATTTCTAAGCTCTGAGAAATATACAATATTTCTCATTGTATATTTTCAAGTGGAGGAATCATTCCTGTTACAATCCTAAGTTTTCCAGCAAGTTCTTAACTTTTAGGGCAGAGACTAGTATTTCTTGTCTGTTTAATTTAAGGGTAAAGGAATAGAAAAAGCAAGGTTGTTTTACATTATTCATTTATTATCGATATGCCAGAAAGTGTCCTTCAAACATCCTTGAAATGATTTCAGTGATAGTTAATGAAATTCAAAAGGGACCAGCTATACAAGATTTTAAAAACCTTCGAACTACTACTATTATTTCCAGTAAAGTTTGGAAGTTGTGGGGGGGAAAAAAAGCATATATGTCTAATTTTAAATTAAACAAAAATACAAAAATATTTCCCAGGAAAAGTAGCTTACTTTTATAAGCAGCTTTATGATAATCTTTGTAAGAACGACATGTCTAAGAACTTTATAAAACTAGGTAAGCAATACATGTATTTATTTATTTATTTATTTAAAATAATTGAAAGCATTACCCACACAAATGGGCTGCTGCTTAATCCTAACCATGCATAAAGCTTGCCTAATATGGCAAGGTGACAAAAATTGTGTTATTGTTTGTTTTCATGCCAATAAATAGAGATCTTTATAAACTGTAGAAGAAGAACATCTCTTGACACAATTTAAACTCATTGGCTCTGTAATAAGCCAAAATTGAGGCTTGAACAAATGATACATGTTAACTAATGAGTGTGTGGAAAAAGATGCTAAAATTTCTTGGATGAAAATAAGTCACTTTTCATATCTAAGAACTATTAAGGTACTACTAGGCAAGAACACACTTTGTTCTAGAAACATATGACTTTGATCCTGAGTGAACAGTCCCAAAATTTAGAAAACCACTTTTGATTGCAAATAATGAAAAACTGCTTTCATTATCAAGATAGACCTTGAAACAGAGATTGAATTGGGCAGAGGGAAGCAAGAACTACATTTTCCTTTGAGGTAACAAGAAGTGATGATACTTGAACCTACTTATGGGTTTGGGGTGGGGGAAGGGAAAGAAGGGCAAAAACAACCATAAGCTCTGAGGGAATGGGTGTCTTCCTCAGGTTAGCTTTGGTGTGGACCACACAACTCCAACAGAGAACAGCAGCTGACTCTGGTCTGCCTCCCCACCAAACACGAATAGAGCAAATTAAATGTAATTATGATTAGATTACTGATCACCAAGTTGAATTTCAAAGATCTATGGGTAACTGGAACTGGAATGAAACACATTTTGAATTTGTATCGTTTCGCTGTTTTAGAGCTAGCACACCCACTAAATTGCAATCAAACAGCAATAATTAAGTAGCTGTTGCAGAGAAACTGGGAAGGGAAAGGTATCCTACCGGCTTATGTCCTCTTAAGTGTACACTTAACAAATCATCTTTATTATATTCGTCAAGGTACTTGGGAAGTACTGAGCCTCGGAGAATACGACCTCTATATCGCGTCAAGGTTTCTTCTGAAGTGCGTGGGAGCGCACGTTCTGTTTCCACCCAGTGTCCTATTTGGCCACCACTTGTACACAAACAAAATAAACTCGAAATAAAATACCTAATGTAAGGCACTCAAAATGCCAATATCTGGGTATATTCTTCCTCTTCACCCCTTGTTTCATTCCTCGACCTGAAGGCACACAGTTGCAAATTTCTAAGCCCCTGTGGAGGGACAGGACCCAGAGGAGGGACCCTCATTCTATCCCTCCCGGTTCCCCGTTTTTCTTCGCCCTATTGTGCCTCTAAGCAGGAAGATGCCAACAGCCATTCCTTGGTCAAGACCTGCAGTAGCCTTGGCACTTTGCTCGTTCTCACCCTTTTATCGCGGGGCATCAACTTGGAAAACTGCAAATGATTTCGATCGATGGCTTCTCCCAGCCTCTCACATTTACGTTATCCCTTCCCCCGGATCCTCCCTAGATCCAGCCAGGTGATAAACACTCAAAGACCCCCCTGACCTTCCAGTGCCGAGTTCTGGCTGATGCCTCATCTCTGCTGGTCCCGGCGGAGACCTAAGGCAGGAGCGCCCAGAGCCTGCGCCTTAATTGGGGCGTCACGGGCTTGAACCACCGTCCCTCGCCCTTGGGTCTGGGGCCAGACTCTCCCCTTCCAGCCTGGATCACCTGCTCCGCGCTGTACCACGCTGGCTCCCCGAAAGTTCGCCCCGGGGGAGCAGAGGTTAAGGGCGGAAAGGGAAAGGGAGATTCCTGAATTCCTGAGCTGCTCTATTAAGGTAGCACGGGGAAGGAATTGTCGCCAGCCCCTCAGGTCTTCCCAGCCCTTTAGCAGAGAGCAGGACCCTGGCAGGGACCCCTGCTCCCCTTTCCCACCCGCGCACCAGGCACGGGCGCGACGCGCTCTCGCTGGCTCCTCGGGGATCCTCACACTCACCCTGATCGCTCCCCGCAACAGTCGGGCGCGGGAAAGGTGACCCCCAGATCCTGGGCATGGGCTTGGGCCGGCAGGGGCTGAACCCCCGCGGCGCCCCCTGGCCTGCAGGACCCGGGCGCGTCTCCGTTGCTCTCGGGGCCGCGGAGCGGAGTGCGCGCTGCTGTTCTGGGCGCAGCGAGCGGGTGGGCTCCAGGCGCCGGCGGTTGGGCCAAGGCACCCCTAACACCTCTTTCTTCTTGCCTTCATCTCTTCTTTCCACGCCGCTGTCTCTTCTTGCTTCTTCCACTTTTCCTCCTCTCCGACTTCGCTCATCCGTCTCCTCCCTCCCTTTCCACTGATGCAGGAAGAAGGGCAAGGGAGGGAAAAACCCCGGGTCTCTTTAACTTCAGCGATACCTTGGAGATTATCTGTTCATAGAATCTGGAAATGACGCGAGCCACCTTTCTGAAGACATCCAAAATAGAACCCTTTTCATTTCCTTTAACTTTTCCTCTTTGTGTCTGCGTGCCAGTGGCTCTTGTTATCCGACTGAGTGGCTAAGAATAAGTTGAGGTCAGATAAGGAAAGGGGTGGGAGTGGTTTAGACAGAGATTTGGGGAGTGGGATTGTGAGCCAGCCATTTGGGTAAGTTCAGAGATCTGTTTTTCCACAATTTTATCAAGTAGGTATTTCCAGAAAAAGAGTTGGGTTTGGGGGCAAGAGAAGGAGGAAAACAGGCAAAGTAATAATGTCGCAGTTTAGTTCCAATTTTATTCTAAGACATCTCCAGTGGTTTATGCTGGAGCTGTTTTACAATACATCTGTACTATTTTGACCTGGATTTGACCTTGAAAGAATACTTTTCCTTATCCTGGTATTAAATCTTTCCCCCAAAAAATGTAAACAGGGTTCGGTTAGTGTACCAGGAATTCTCCAAATCTGCTTTGACTGATCCTAGAAACTTTAATGTTTCTTGAAAGGCAGCAGCCTCCAATGCTAGGAGGAGTGGTAGGATTTTCCATATGTACCCCCTCACCCCCGCGCACGCCCAGAGTTTCACCTGGGCCTCCTTGTCCAAGATTCACATTCCTAAAAGGGATTTATGCCACAAAGATCAGTTCTGCCTTCTCATCTCCAACACTTCCTGTAGACCAAACTTGTGCTTTCCAGCCTATCTTCCATACAGTGCTGATGTCAAGCTTATACTCTGGCACTGTGTGCTTGGCACTTGGTAAATGTTAGCTGAATTATGGCTAGTGATTTCAGATTATCGCACTTTTTTCACGTTTTCATAGTTCCGTGTGCCAAAAATTAAACTCTTTATAAACATATGACGATGAGGTTGTGGCTACTTATTTAGGGAAGTACAGTGAAAACAACTCCAGAGGAGGTCAAGATTTAGAACATTCATAATTGGATGCAGTTATTTCCTTACGAGATTTGATACTGACCACTTTCATCTTACATTTGTATGCAACACAGTTTGTTACAAATCTTGTAGGTGACAGCTATAGTGCAAATCCAAGGTTATACAACCTCAACAAGAAGATTAAGGAAGTCTTCACCTTCTACAGTTTCTGCAGACAGTGCAAAGAGCAGGCTGTCCATGAGTGACGCACAGATGCTCTAAGGCTGTCTCTAGCAGATTACGTTCTGCTTAACAGTGAAATAAGAACCAATTTAAAATTTGGGGGGCCGGTGAGATGGCTCAGCGGCCTACGCGTCTGCCTGGCAGTGCTAGGGCCTGAGTTCGACTCCCGGAACCCACATGCGAAAAAAGGGCCGGTGATATCGCTCAGCGGCACGGGCACCTGCTGGTGCGCGAGGTCCTGAGGTCGACCCCCGGTACCCACAAAAAAAAAAAAAAAAAAAAAAGCCTGTTGGGCCGGTGAGATGGCTCAGCGGCTTAAGAGCCTGCCCGGCAAGCGCGAGGGCCCAAGTTCGACTCCCGGGACCCACATACGAAAAAAGGGCCGGTGATATCGCTCAGCGGCACGGGCGCCTGCTGGCGTGCGAGGTCCTGAGGTCGACCCCCCGGTACCCACAAAAAAAAAAAAAATAAATAAAATAAAATTTGGGGGCCGGTGAGATGGCTCAGCGCATAAGCGCCTGCCTGGCAAGCGCGAGGGCCCGAGTTCGACTCCTGAACCCACATAAGAAAAAAGGGCTGGTGATATCGCTCAGTGACACGGGCACCTGCTGGTGCGCGAGGTCCTGAGGTCGATCCCGGTACCCACAAAAAAAAAAAAAAAAAAAAAAAAAAAGAAAAATTTGGAGCATTGAAGATCCGGACTTTGGAATGTTTCCAGATGGTATATTAGAATTTGAGCAAATTCATTTAGTAATTGGGTAATGAATTTAGGGTGTAGATTCTATTAAAGGAAGGTATGAAAAAGACCCCACCTATAATCCAAAAGGGAGATCTAAGGTTGCAGTCGCTTCTATTGCTACTGCAGCAAATGAAACTGCTTAGGTATCAGTGATGAAAATGCACCTTGCATGCAGCAATAGACCTTGAGCCCTAGAGGTATTCCATTACTATTCGGCACACAGATACTTCACTTAGCAGGCGGGGCAGTCTTAGCACTCAGTGAGAGTTTCTCGCAGTGACTAGACTACATTATAGATGAAACGTTCTAGGTCACTTATTTAGATATTGGACCACATTGTAGAGGCTTCAATCTCAGTGAGAAAGAAACTGGAATCTCAGACAATTCTGAAGTTCAAGAAGAATTAAGACATCCCAGACAAATTATATTTGAAAACTAAATGAGAATTCCAGAAAATGTCAATCCTTAAAGGTCTTGTTTATTTTTAATCTTAAATATGCAGAATGAGGAAGACCTGTCTAATAGGCAAAAACTTTATTTTTTGAGCTTTTGCCAGAAAGGAGATTTTTATTAAGGAAAATTGGTCTATTTTGATAATATTGATCTATGTTTAAGACTAACTTGAAGCTCTTTTGTTCATTTCAAGTAAGCTGACTGCACTGCTAAAACAAATGGAAAAGCCAGCTGTAAAGTGCACAATTAAGCAAAAAGCTGAGAAGTTGTGAAAGGATATATGTAGTGGAGACAGAATTAGTACAGATAGCACAGGCTTAATGTACCCTTTACTAAAGTGGCTGATGTTTTCTTTGAATTATTTGGAAAAACTCCAGAAGACTAACCTGACTTCATAGATCTCAGAAATTAGATACACTGACTGATTCAATGGCGTTAAAGGGTCAAAATTTAGGAGATTAATTTTCATTACTATTTTTTCTATTTTAGAAAAAATAATGCAGAGTGAAATAAAAATTATAAATCAAATAAAAGTAATTAAGTAAACAATCCCTCCCTACATTTATTGAAAAGTCATTTTGTAATTATTCAGGTTGGCTTCATGCATTCATTAAGTTCATCAGATAATTCCTTAGTTCTTCTTTTGGAAGAAAGTCAAATGAAAAGATGTGAGAATGTTGAATAAATATAATTTAATAATTCCATAATAGGCAGGAGAAGAGTGGTTTGGAAATAATCCTTATTATAAGATATTATTTTCATATACATAGATAATATACACAGGCTAATTTCTAGGCATATTGTCTTATCTAAGGCACTAACCAAAAATTGGGTTTATAATTTGGATTGATTCTTTAAATCATTAAAATTTTCTTTCTAGTTAGATAAATTTATGAGCATTTACCAGACATATACAATATGATACAGCAGAAAGATTGAGGAATCAGAAGGTTCCAGGTCTGTCACTATGAAATAATCACACAGTTGTTAACTTAGGCTGCAGTTAGTTAATCTCTAAAATGGAGCAGATGAGTAGTGAATAAAATGAACACAAACATCAGAATGATTTCTTATCTGTTATCACGTTGTTCTTTGGCTCTACAACTTAAAGAATTGTGATACAGTATTTTGCACACTGTAATAAGTGATATGACTTGCCAAAAAAGCTGAAAAGTACTTCATGTGTAAAAACAAATAGTTACTAAGTCTACTGTGATGGTATAATAGACAAATAACGGCTGATCAAAGTCAGCTAAAATTGATTCTAATGATACTATGTTACTATACAATCAAATCCTCCAGGTAAAACCCAAACTAGTTCATAAGATGGTATCAATATATTCACTCTTCTTAATAATTTTGATGATATTCTGCTATATTATCACTTTATTTTTCCTAGAGCCATTATTATATTAGTCTCAATATTTTCAATACCATTTCACAAATTCTCAAATATTCTGTACTTTGCAAAGCAATAAGAAAGAGCTGTATCTCTGTATTCAAGAGAACACCAAACAAAACGTCATGAGGACAACTTGCATTAGAAATGAAATAACTTGGCTCTTACTTTCATAGAGTCATTAATCTGTTCGATGATTTAAAGAAAGTATTTCGTTTCTTCCAACTCCAGCTTCCTAAAATTTAACATAGGAATAAGCCAATTTTAGCTATCTGTAGAAGTCACCTAGAACATACTAGGATATAGTGTGTGAAATTTCAAAGAGAGAATAAAATGCTACACAACAAAAGATCAAATTTATGGAATGAAAGCTAGAATGAATTCAGGACAAATCTACTAAGACATAACACTTAATGATGTATTTTTTAGACTGCTTGTCTTTTGATTAAATCATATTGGTCATCCCATACAAAACTTACTTATTTTAAAGGAAAAGTATTTTGCAGAAATGTAATTTGTTGTAGCTTCTGGTAACTGAAATAATGCGCTTTGCATGTATTTGTATTACTGAGTACTAAACAATTGGAGTACCCCACCTATGGCGTCACTGAAAATGCTATTATATATTTGGAGTACTCAGGTTTTTCCTTTTTGTTTTCACCGTGTGTTTTTGGTAATTTCTATATAGATGTAGTCAAACAGATAATTCCAATAAAAACAAAAATGCTTCTGAAAAATGGTAAAATCTTATACTGGATCATTGCCAGCTCTTAATAGTATATGTAAAACAGGCTTGAGTATATTTAATGTATACTCTTGGAATTTTTTAGGACAAAAGAGTAAATTCAGTGTTTAAAATGGAATAAATTACACAAAATATTAGTATTTAGGAGCTTAATAAATGTTTTTGATGAAGAACAAATTATATAAAATAATGTTTATTTGTACATCTTATGAATATTAAATGGGACAAATTATCATCTTGATATGGCCGTTGATGTGTTATTATTGCTTAATTAAGTGGAACTCTTGAAGGCTTTAGATACAATTTGTTGAAAGTTTCATGCCAATTCTTTAACCACTGAAATTGCCTTCACAGTAAGAGCCCAAAGTTGGGGACAGAAAAAGTGCAGCTGGAGATTAATAGCAGTAAGCTCCTGATACAGTTGGAGTCCTACTAAGAACACGATGAGGTAGACTGTTTCTTTGTGGTAGACTTCACTCATACAGCTATTTACTTTTAAGCAGAGAAAAATTTCTCAACATTTTAGTTAAAAATTTTCCTTATGTTACCTTAAAAAAAGCACATGTAGTACTTATATATGTACTTTGTTTATTTTAGAGCAGGTTTTAATGCTGCTTTGGGAGCGAGGCTTTCCAAAATGTTAATTTAAAAATTTCCACTAAATAATAAAGTATATTCACCTTATTATTTTATGATTAATCACGCCTTATTGTAATTGTGTATGTTTGTATATTGTTCAGTGTCTTGTCATTGTACATTCTATGGGTTTGGAAAAATATAATAATGACATCCATGCACCACTGTAGTATTACAGAGTAATCTTGCTGTCCTAAAAGTCCTCAGTACTCTGCTTACTCACCCCAATACCCCTTATTCCTGACCATCCTAGGTATTTTACTCTCTTCATAGTTTTATCTTTTTAAACATTTCTTACATTTGAAGTCACATATTATTTAATCTTTTCAGATTGGCTAATTTTGCTTAGTAATATATATTTAAATTTCTTTATGACCTTAATAGTGTATTTATTTTTAGTGCTGAATAATAATCCATTGACTAGATGTAGCAAAATTTATTTACTCATTCAACTACTAAAAGATATTTTTGTTAATTGCTAAGTTTTGGCAATTCTGAATGAAGTTGTTATAAACATCTATGTGTATATTTTTGTGTGGACATAAATTTTCAACACCTTTGGGCATGCTAACTTTTGGAAGAAATTGCTTAACTGTTTTCCAAGGTGATTGTACTACTTTGCATTTCCAGAAATAATGAATGAGAGTCTCTGTCATTCTGTATCTTGCTAGCATTTGATGTTTTGTGTTTTGGCCATTCTATCAAGTATACAGTAGTATCTCATTATAATGTAATTTTCATTTACATTTCTGGAAAGACATATGATGTGGAGCAACTTTTAGTTTGCTTATTTTGTACTTGTATATCTTCTTTGGTGAGATGTAAGTTAAGGTCTTGGGCTCAGTATTTAACTGGATTGTTTGTTTTCTTAGTGATGTCAGATTTTTGCCATTCTAATAAGTGTGTGTTGATATCTCATTGTGTTTTAACAAGCAGTCCCTTGATGACATATATTGCGAGGCGTCTTTTCTACATGCTTATTAACCAACCATACATCTAAAGAAGCAATGTGTCTGTTAAGATTTTTGGCCCAGTTTTTAATCAGGTTTTTATATTCTTGTTGAACTTAGAGATCTTTGTAAATTTTGTCAAATGTGTGCTTTGTAAATATTTTCTCCTCCATTAGTGGTTTGTCTTTTTAATCTCTTGAAAGTGGTTTTAAGGAATGGAACAATTCAAATTTAGTAAAATCCAGCTTATCAATTATTTTTTTTTCCTGAATGAATCCTTTTGGGTCATATAAACAAAGATACCTACCACTAAACCTCAGATTATTAGATTTTCTCTGATGTTATTGTTATAATTTATATCTAGATATCCCCTACATAGCCTCATGCACTCATAGGTGGGACTTTTCAGGGGTGGTTGGATCTAGGGTGTGTAAATGTGGATTAAGGATATGTCATTATTGATCACATTAAGGGTGTGATAAATAAATTAGTACACTGATTGTTTTATAGTTCTGGGTGTGGATAATTTAAAGGCCAATGCTGGGTATGGATAGCACCATCCAAAAGACTGATAGCCTGGATGGCATAAAAGGGAAAGGCAAGCTAGCTGCTTGCTGTATCCTGCCTGCTCTGCTATGGACTGTTTCTTCTCTGCCATACCTGTCTGCCATGCTGTCCTTTCTTGGGACCAGCTGACTATGGACCCAAACCTCTACAGTATGTAATAAACCTTTCTTCTTTAACTTGTGGGTGTCAGATATTTTGCCTCAGCATCAAGAAAAATAATTAAGACAGTTATTTTTTAAGACAGTTATCCAGAAATTTATTAATTTTGTACTTGGCATATGGATTTTTGATTCATTTTGATATGATTTGAAATTATATAAAGTATATAAAGTCTGTGTCTAGATTTTTGTCTTTTGCATGTAAATGTTGAATTGTTTTGGGACCATTTGTAGAAAAAGACTATCTCTGTTACTGGATATCTACTCCAAGTGAAAAAGTGCTGATATACTATTTCTTCTAGACTTTGTCTTTCCATTCATTTTGATTTGAATACTTTCTCTGTAACCTCAACTCCTTTGCATCAAAGAAAACTTGTAATTTTGAACATTGTCTAAGCTTTTTTGTTTTCTTATAATGGCAGAAGTGATGTTCTTTTCAACTTTCTATATCATGTAGCTCCCAATTAATACAAAATGTTGGAATGTTCTGTGACCATATGTGATTCTATTAAAAATCAATAATAAAACTTGATAATCATATGTAATATTGATAACATAATAAATAATAGAAATGTAAATAAGAAAAATCATCCAAAATAAAACAAAATTATGTGGAATAGCTAATGCTACATTCCTACAGTAGACCCTACTTGCTGGTGATGCATTACCCTTTTAATATTTAATTAAATTCAAAATATTACTGCAGGAATGAAAGATTGGTTTAATAGTCTAATGTAAATGAATGTAATCTGCCATTAATTATTAAAATTTCTTGTTTCTGTGACTAAAATGTCTGACATTCATTTAAAGGAAGGGACTTTAATTTTGGTTCATGCTTTGAGAGTGTTCAGTCCATGATCAGCTAGATCCAAGCCAGGAACATTATGGCAGAAGAGCATGATGGAATAAAGCGACTCACTTAATGATGACTGGGAAGAGAGCACAGGGAAAGAGCACAAGTGAGAGATGTGTCCTGCAAAGATGTGTTCCCAGCGACCCATTTCCTCCAACCGGCCCTTACCTCCTAACAGCATACTCGATATTGACATCAGTGGGTTAACTCACAGTGACCACATGATCCAATCACCTCTATGGAAGCCTCCTTATCTAGTCAAGTTGACAGTTAAGGTTAACAAGCACAACCATGATAACAACATATGAAAGATAACACGTGATAACATGATCATTTTAGTAGATGCTGAAAAAGCTTTTGACAATGCTGTCCTCGACTTATAAGTAAAAGTTGCAGCAAACAGATGAAATGCATTTTAATGGATTCAGGAAGTTACATTTTAGTGCTAGTATTTTTATTTTACATAAATCCACTGTGGTCATCATAATTTTATCTTGTACTGCTTTGTTCACTCCCAAAGAAGTAATTGGGATTTTCCAGGTAGTTATGGGGCTAAGAGGGATCCTCACAAAGCATCTCTTCAATAGATGTTGCCTCACAAAATTTTTAAAAAATCAAGTATAATATATATTTGTTATATAACTCTCAGTAAACAAAAAAACAGTTACTAAAATCACCACGAATTCTCATATATATTAGACATACTTTCTATATTTTATTTTTTATTTAAATTTATTTTAACTGCTATAGGAAAAACATAAATTATACATGTCAATGGAGTGTTATATGATATTTTGGTACATGCATACATTGTGTAATGTAAAAAATCAGGTTAAACATGTCTTTTTCTTCAAAAACTTTTTTTATGCTATAAGCACTCAAAATCCTTTCTTCTGACTTTTTGAAATATACGATACATTAAAATTATCTGTGTCTCACCAGAGTCTTATTTCTTACTATTACAGAGTACCCATTCATCAAATTGCACCCCCCTACCTTCCCAGACTTTGGGACCAGGATTCTATTCTCAACTTTTGAGTTCAAATTTTTTTGGTAGCTTCTACATATGAGTGTGATCATGCAGTATTTATCTTTCTATGCTTGGCTTATTTCACTTAGTGTAATTATCTCCAGTTCCATCCATGTCATTACAAATGGCAGGATTTCCATTCACTTTTAATCTTTGAATTATATTCATATATATGTGCATGCCACGTTTTATTTATCCATCATTGGTTCAGTTGATGGACACTTAAATTGATTTCATCGTCTGATTGCATTTAGCTATTATGAATAGTGCTGGAATAAAACTCAGGATACAAATGTCTTTTCAACTTACTGATTCACTTCACGGGATGTATATCTATTAGAATTGCTGGATCTTACAGTATTTTTATTTTTTTTTCAGGGACCTTCATCTTGTTTTCTATAATGGCTATCTTCATTTATATTCTTTCAAGCAGTGTGCAAGGGTCACTTTCTCCACAACCTCATCATCACTTGTTGAATTTTATTTGATGATAGCCTTTCTTACTAGAGTGAGGTGGTATCACACTGTGGTTTTGATATACATTTCACTGATGCTTAGTGATGTTTTAATATGTTTAAATATATCTTTTGGCCATTTGTATGGCTTCTTTTGAAAAATTTCTTCTTACCTTTATTGTCTTTTTTTTTTTTTTTTTTTTTTTTTTTTTTTTGAGACAGCGTCTCACTCTACAGTTCAGGCTGGCCTTGAACTCATAGGGATCCTCCTGCCTCAACCTCCCGAGTGCTGGGATTACAGGCATGGGCCACCACGCCTGCTTATTGCCTGTTTTTAAAATCATGTTGCAGTAAGCCTCCAGTTTATGAACATTTGAGATGTGAATTTTCACAGATATGAACAGACTTTGAATTATGAACATTTAAAGATGCAAACAAATTGCAGAAGTAGCTCATACATCTGCCAGATATTGTCACAGTTGTGTTGCTGTGTGGTTATTGTACAGTGTGATAGTGTACAGTAGTACAGTACAGTTGGAGGCTTACCACATTTTTGTGTATGTATGATTTTATTATGCTTTGCATTGTGTATTTGTGTCAAAGTTATATATGACTAACTTTGTTGGACTTACAAAGAAATCCAGCTTATAAATATTCTCATGAAATGGAATTTGAAAGTCGGGGACTTACTGTACTTGATATTTTGCTATTGAATTATTGATATTTCTTATATAATCTGGATTTTAATCTTTGATAAGGTATATAACATAAACATTTTCTCCCATTCTGTATATTTTCTGTTTAGTTTTTTTTCCCCTTTGATACCTTTTTCTACTTTGATATAATTCCATTTGTCTATTTTGCTTTTGTTTCCTGTGCTTTTGGAGTTATGCCTGGTGCTGAATCCCAAGGCAAAGTCCTGTTCTAGCTTTACTGCTCCATTGGCCAGTGGGTTAATCTTTGCATCCCTCTCTTAAATCTTTTTAAACATTACATAGTCATATAGTTCTTTGTATAGTCTCTTTTCTAAACTAAATTTTTCCACAGTACAGAAGTAATAAAATTTATATAACTTCTCATTGTATGCTTGTTTCTATATTATTTTTGTTGCTAAAAAGCAAAGTTGAAATGAATATGATGCATAAATATTTGACATTTTCATTGTTTAATATGAAATTTTCTAATATCTTTGTTAGAATCATCTTCCAGTTACTTTTAAATTGTATTCTATATTTTGCATAGTTCATTTCTCAACTTTCTAGTTTTCAAGAATTTTCCCTTTTTTATAGACTTCTTAAATGAACATTTATTTTTTTAAAAAATGTAGGTACCTTTATTACTCCAAAATGCAAGTTGTCTGTGGCCAAGAGAATAAATCATTTAGAAAATTTTTAGTCTTTTATCCATCTTTAGTTTAGATATCTTTTTATGAATGCCTTTTCTACCTCTTTCCATGTAGATATCAGCTATTGCCAGGAAAGAAAGAAACAAAATACTGATTGAGCAGATTTGCTATTTTCTTTATCCATCAGCAAATATACCTTTAATCTGAAATACCAAGAAATACTTATCTTTTAAATTTTCCTTTATTCAAACTCAATTCAAAAGAAAAGAAAGAAAAAGTTGTTTTATTGTTCTTTGTAGACTAGGAACTAAGAACAAGATTCATTTTGGTCTTGAGACTATGAAATTCTAGAGTTCCCTCAGTTCTACTGGGTCATATCAGGTAAGGAGGGGATTTTTTCAATTTGGATTTGAAAATGTCCTCCACAATTCATCTTCTATCTAAACTTGGGCTATTTATTGAATTTCTTTGTGCCTCAGCGTTTGCCTTTGTGTAGGAGAAATGGCATTTCTCTGATTGCATGAATTCACTGTAATTAAATAATAAGTTGAAAATAAGCTGATAAAGAGCCTATAGCAATGTGTGGAACGTAGGACGCTCAATAAATAGAAACTATTATATTTGTTATTTTAAAGCATTGATTCATAGAGAACCCCTTGTCCAGCATCATTTTGGTATTTTTGTTTAAAAAAGCACATCTACCCATCAGGATTATTTATACAATCAAAATTTCATTTTCTAGAGTTCCTCAAATTCTATTTGTTGCCATAATTCGGCCTAGACTTTCATGTCCTAAAATTAGGTTTATTATTTTTGCTGAACTCTTAAACGTGCCTATCTAAAGTCTGGAGGACATGCAAATGTAGCCCAATCCATTTTGAACTTTAAAATGCATGGGAATCATTTGCGGTCATTTTTAAAAGGTAGAGCTTAATTTGATTGGTTTTGACGAGGCCTAAGATTGTGAATTTCTAGTAAGCATGAAAAGGATGGCAACACTGGTGCTGGTCACAGGACCACTTCTTTTTTTTTGTTTGTTTGTTTTTAATTTATTTTTTTAAGGCACTGGTGACTAGACCCAGGGCCTTTGCACTGAGCTACATTCCCAGCCTTTTTTTCTTTTCTTGTTTTGAGACAAGGTCTTGCTCAATTGCCTAACCTGGATTTGAACTTGCAGGCTTCCTGCCTCAGTCTCCCAGAGCAGGACCACAGGTTGCTGCTAGCATTTTCCTCTGTGATTAAGCTTCACTCACTGCCTTACTAATTTAGTCATTCACAAAATACTTACTAAGGAGTAGCTCTTTGCCAGGCATTGCATAAATAACAGGATACAATCATGAGCTGAGTCTGAGAAAATAGATAAAAATAAATTAATCGCAGAGTGACAACGTCTCCTACCTGAATGTCACTTTCTGTTTTTCCATGCTTCCCCTTTTTTTGTTCATAGCCTCTCAGTTTTCTCTTACTATTCTGTCTCTCCCTGCTAATAGTGATCTAGATTTGCCTGATGTACTTCCAGAGTGTAATTTTGCTTCACAAAATGCAGCCACCATCTATTTTTCTCTTTATGCAAGAGGTAATGAAAATATATGATGAATATTTAAGTAACAAGATTGCGATAAAAGACACATTGCCATTAATTCTCCTCAAAACACTCTCCCTTGCTTCAAATACACTCATCCCATCATCCTTGCCAATTTTGGTCACTTTTGTGACCAAATCTCTTTTGTGAGTGCTGTTATGAGGTGTGATCAAAAATCCAGTGAATGCTACTATTGACTAGTACCCACAGAAAGGCAGGCTCATAAAAATATTACAGTGTGTCCTCATTTGCCTTATTCACTGGATCTGTCACTGTGCCACTCTTGGCTCTTTACAAAGTCAAAATGACCATGTAAAATAAATATTTCGAATTGAATCAAGACATTAAGGCAGCCATGACTGTGCAACTAAATATTAAGTAAAGAGGACTTCCAGAACTGCTTCAGAAAGTGAAAAGAACAATGGGATACATGTGTTTGAAGAGAGGGTGGGTATTTTGAGGAGAATTTATGGCAATGTATCTTTCACTGTAATACATTTTTAAAACATTTAAACATTAACTATGGTTTTTTGTCATACTTGGTACAATGGAGATGGCTGAGTGTGGAACATAACATTCTATCTCCTCAGTCACACCTAATATTAAAATTGTATTTGAACCAAAAAAGGCTTAGAAGAAGTACCTTATTCTCAACACTAAAATGAAAGTTTAGAATGGTAACAAGATAATATAAAATTATCTAATATTGAGTTTTAAAAACATGGTTATGAAACAGTGAGATAGCTCAGCGGCATAAGTGCCTGCCAGGCAAGCACGAGGTCCTGAGGTGGATTCCTGGTACCCACATTAAAAAAAAATAAAATAAAAATAAAAACATGGTTATAACTTCAGAAATCAGCTATGGTTTCATTATAATGAACTATTTTTGACTTTTTGAAATGTTCAATAAGAAATGTTCAGCTAAATTTTAAATAAAACATACGGAACTCCCTTCCCAAAGAACAATAAAAAACCTAGACCAAATTTCTAGTAGATTTTGTATCTCTAACTAAATACACACCACAATATTTATTATGTCACTCTTCATATAATCCCATGTAATGGAGAAAACATTTGATAGACAGTTAGGGAGAGTGGCATGGAAGCATAATGACTGTAATTACCACATACCACTTCAGGTGATTAGTACATAACATTTCAGTGGAAATGGTAAGTTTTTAACCTAGTCTATAACAACCACATAAGCAATTTGGACCAATTTTAAATGAATGTTCAACTGTAGCTATGATATTTATTCAGTTTCAGACAAAGTTATTTTCAATTAAGTTGAAGGAAATAGCCATATCTTTGATATTCATCAGCTGCGGCACAATTATGACTGACTTCACCCCAGGTTTAATGTGTACATTATGCATATTGGAATTGAATAGGAAAGTATATAGATAAACTCACACATTAATTTTTATGTGTATAATAATATATGCATAATAAAAATCAAGAACACTCATTTAATGTGGACTGCTTTACAATTCATAACCTGTTAGCCATTAGGCAATTAAGGTAGTTAAAAATCATTCATTCTGGTTTTGGAATTAACAAATTTGTAGGATAAATTTGTTTGTATAGCTGATGATCATAATGAGAGACTCAGTCAAGAGGTATTCATATACTTCCCCAAAATTTAAAGTATAATGGCATACATTAAGCACATACCACTGGATACCTAGGATTTTGTTTTGACATTTGCCATCCAGTGATAAAGCTTTAGATGCTATTTTATTCTTCATTAAGATGAGGAGGTTAGATTCATTATTCTCTAAGGTCCAGTCTTGCTTTAAATTTTTATGATTCTATTGAATTTTCCACTACTTTAATGGTTTGTATTTGCAAAGAATCATATTTATGAGGCTGTTTGTTTTCTCCTATATATTTTCTCGGCAATTAAAACAAATGCACAGTAGGGGGGCATAATCACACCAGCTGTAAAAGTCTTATTATGTGTGTAAGAGTAATAGATTACTGGACACTTCAAATTCATTCTTTTCATATAAAAATAAAAATCTTTGAGAAAATAACTGTGAAGTATAAAGTAGCTCCTCATTTGCACTTGAACAAGTTTGTACAGGCAAACTGTTTCCTGAATGTATTCGTGTTGTCAGCATAACATAGGCTTACACAGAATCTGAAAAATAGTGAAACTTTCCCTACCTGTTGAGAATCTTTTACTTTGGTGCTTTGTAATCTTGGGGCCTTTTCTCAACCTAACCAATTCGCAGAAGGTGAAATATCAGGGAAGGAGTTAGGCAATGGAGAAATGGGTTAATAAGGGTAAATAAAATCTTATTTTGTTTCATACAATTGAATACTGTTCTGAAAGTTGGAAGTATTATTTAAGTATTATGCTTCCATATAATGAAAGCCTTTTCTATTATATTTTATTACCACAAATACCACGTGGTCTAATTCAAATTTTATTTTTATGCTTGAGAGTAGATGGCAAATTAACATACATGTTTTTGCTTTCTTCAGGACTTTGGCTGATGCTTGCATTTTACTTTTGGACCTCTAGCTGCTGTCTAACCCTGACAGTCTTTTGGTAGCTGAATCTTTTTATTTTTTCTTCTCTTCCTTTCTTCATTCCTCTTTATTATTTTTCCCTACCAGTTCTTCCCGTTTTGTCACCCTCTTCCTTCCATTCACCATGGACATTCACATTGTTGTTAATGCTCAATACACTTTCTTTCTTTCTTTTTTTTTGTGGGTACCGGGGGTTGACCTCAGGACCTCGCACGCTAGCAGGTGCCCGTGCCGCTGAGCGATATCACTGGCCCTTTTTCCTATGTGGGTACTGGGAGTCGAACTCAGGACCTTGCGCTTGCCAGGCAGGCGCTTATGGCGCTGAGCCATCTCACTGGCCCTCAATATACTTTCTATATGAATAACTCAGCATTTCTTTTCTGAGGCAAGAAACTGGCTTTAAATTTCATATGACTGGAAAAGGTGGCATATGGAAAGATCACAACTACGTAGTATATCATAAAATATCGTATGTTATTTAGCTTTAGTACAAAATGTGACATTCGAGCTTTTAAAATAAATAATTTACATATGGATTCACTTAACTATTCACTTATTTATGCATATATTCACAAGTGTAACAGAAACCTCTTATATTTTTGTTGTCATATCTGTATCAAAACCAAGTATAAGGAAATCACAGTCCTTGCTTTGAGGAACTTATTATAGTTACTATAAAGTTGTTACTACTTCAACTCCTGCTTTAAAAAAGCAGAAACAAGTTTACATTCTGTAATATGGTAGATAATAAATACTTTATTACATACTGTGGCAGGCATTATTGCTTATTCAAAATCTATTTTCCCCCTAGTTTTTAAATTTTACATTATTATTTTATTTGGCACAACAATGAGCATAGTCCTGGACTAAACATATTTGGTTTAGTCCCATATTATTTCCTGTAGTTTGCTTTGCTAACAGCTCTTGAAGGTAAGTCAGTTAGGTCAATAAGACATAAATGACTGAGAAATTTCTTTTTTTGAACAGGTCCTAGGCTTTTTCTTTCTTGAAGTAGGGAACAGTGGTGGCAAAAATCATTCTTCCTCCTTTTTTTTTTTTTTTTTTGCCTTGAAAACAAGATGTCCAGACCTGCAGCAGACAGATTGTGGTTATAACATGACAGAAGAAAAATTAAAATGCTAAAGTTAACAAAGCAGGAGAGACATAAAGATCAATTCCTTGGTGATAAGAGCAGGTGGGCCTACTACAACCATTTCCTACATCACACTCCTTATGTAAGAAAATTAGCCCCTTTTAGTGTAAGTCATTGTAATTGAGTTTTCTGACATTTATAGTAGATTATATTCCTAAAACTCTCACATATAGGAGAAGATCAATACAGGATGTAGCATGGCAACATAAATTAAAACCAACATTTGCAGATTCCTGAAAACCACATGAATTAAGAGGGTCATGGTTAAAAGCTTGGAAGTAATAAATGATTTTTATTGTAACTGAAATTTAAATGTGAGAAAATAGCAACATTGTATTCTTGATAGAGAGTGTAATCTCTTCTTCAGGAATCAGTGGTATTGGCTACATATTCACATTTTATTTCTTGATTTCCTCTTCTTCAGAAATTAAAGCAAGTTTATCAACTAGGCATGAGGAAAATTCAGAAACTTCAACTTTGAAGATATTCAAGATCTCTCGCAAATATCATTTAAAAAATAAGGCACTTTATTCCTCTTCACTGGCTTATGAACTGTGGTGTTTTGTTTATATGATTATGGGACATTTTGGAAGAAAGAGACAAAGGGCAAGAATGGTGATTGCATCTGTGTGCATGTTTTTATAAAGGCAAAGACTCAATTTGTATCCCAAATCCTATTCCTTTATAGAGAATATTGATGAAGTGAATTGTTAGAGAACTCTGGCTTACCTGAAAAAGAGCTTCAAGTTTTTCATCAATACAAAAGAGTCTATGGGATTTCCATATGTATTTATGCTTTTTTTCAGTACATTTGTTGTAAGTATAGTACATTTAAAAAATCTTACTTTTTTGTTTCTTTTTCTATTGGTACATTTTAGATATATGTAAAGGTAACATTCATCATAGGCAATTTGTACCTGCACATGATATATCTTGCTTCTTACTTTTTTCCCATTCCTCTCCCCCTCTTCAACCCCTCTTCCCCTCATTTACAAAACTTTGTTTTCATTTAATCCTTCTATTCTCTTTTTTATCCTTCCTTCCTCCCCTCTCCCTGTTCCCCTTCTCATTTTAATATTTTCTTCCCATTTCCTAATATTTAATATACACTTGGTTCTTATTTACACTTTTGGTTTCTCACACCAGAGAAACAATGTGGTATTTAAACATATATGTCTGGTTTATTTCACTTAATAATATGGTCTTAAAGTGTATCCATTCCCTAGAAATGTCTGCACTTATCCTACTTTATGGTAGAGTAGTACTCCATTTTATAAACACACACACACACACACACACACACACACACATCTTTATCCATTCGTCAGTTGATGGGCATTTAGGCTGTTTCCAAGATTTAGCTCTTACAAACTGTGCCACTGTAAACACAGGCGTGCATATATTGCTGTGGGATGATGCTTTTCATTCTTTTGCGAAGATACCAAAAAGGGGAATACTGGGTTGAATGGAACCTCTAATTTTAGTTTTTTGAGAAATCTCCACACTGATTTCCACAGTGGTTGCACCACTGGGTCCACCATCAGGGGAGAATTGTTTTCCCAAAACCCCACCAGCATTTGTTTTTGGTTGATTTCTTGATAATAACAATTCTTTCTGGAGTGAGACAGAATCTAAACATTGTTTTAATTTGCATCTCTCATGTGACCAGTGATATTGAACACGTTTTCATATATTTACTTGCTGTTTTTCACTTTTTCCTCTGAGAAGTGTCTATTCAATTTAGATGCTGATTTTTGGGTTTGGTCTTTAAATACAGTGGTTTGATTTTTTTTTTTTTTTGAGTTTTTTATGTATTCTAGTTAGTAGTCCTTTGTCTAAGGAATAGTTGGCAAAAAATTTTACCCAAACTGTGGTTGTCTCTTCACTCTGTTGGTGGTTTTTATTGCTATGCAGAAGCTTTTTAGTTAGATGAAATCCCAGTTGTTGATTCTTTCTGATATTTTCTGTGTGGTTGGGGTCTTATTCATAAAGTGTTTGTCTTGTTTCTTATTCAGGGATCACTTCTCCATTTGTGTACTTGATTCAAACTCATTCCACCTTTTCTAAGATCTTTAGTTCACATTTATTTTTCTTTTGCTTATTGTATTGTAGTTGGCTTTTAACTGGTGTTCTTTTGTCCGAAGCCCTAAACATTCTCATTGTCATCTGAAAGATAAACATGGTTTCAGAAAGGCTTCTCCTGACCAACTTTCTGATCTTCTGTTTCAGAGTCATGCATCTCAACATTTCAGCCTGCAGCTGAAGTCTTTATGTCTTTTCTTTCTATTTCCTCTGAAACATTAGTAATTTAGACTTTTCCCTGGCCACTGCACAGAAACTCCTTTATCAAATGTGAGAAATGACTTATGTTGATTGTAAAGTCTGGTAGACTATTCATTTTGTCTACCTCTTTTTTTTCCTGACTTTTATTAGTACATGTTTGCAATACATAATGATTATATTCAATGTGTATATTCACATTTCAATTCTTTTTTTCCCTTCCCTCCACCCCCTTTTATTTTTCCAGCATCAGATCCATTTATTTATTTTATAAGACCATATAAAGTTAATTACCATATACAGATTGAAAACCAAACTAATAGGGCAAAGAGCATATAAAACATGTAAGACAGTTGTACTAAATCAAAGTACACTTTTAGATACATTGTCACGCTGGTCTGCCTCTTGTATTGTTATTCTCAGTCCTCAGAGTCCTAGCACTAGTTTAGAATTTAATAAACATTTGTAAATAAATAAGTGATGCCTTTTCTTTCTTCCTTAATGCTGTTAATCCATCATTCTCTTTCAATTATTCTTTCCCTCTTTAGTTTCTATTTCAACATACTATTTGTTCTCCTATTACTTTCCTTGGTATTGCCTATATGTCTGTATTTCCCTCACTGGATCGTCTTCCTTAACCATATATTAAATTTTAGTCATTTGTCTGAACTTTATTCGATTTTTTTAAACTGTGACTCAATATATTTCTTTTTAGGTGTTTATGTTCTTAAAGCTAATTTTAACAAAAAAATCATTTTGGGTGCATCCAATGCTTACTTGACACCTCCATTTGTATTTCTTACAGTTGTTTTAAAATTACAATGACCAAATCTTATTGAAGTTATTTGACTTTTATCATCTTCTGTGTCATGAAAGATAGTCTATCCAGACCTTGGAACCTATTGTTAACTGTTTAATGATACTTTTCTTTCTTGACCCCTCTTTTCCAGGCCCCAAATCATTGAGTCTCACAGGTTTTATTTTCTTATAATGTCTGACAGCCTACTCTTGAATCACTCCCACTGTTGTAGGCCTTAGTCACCCCTCACTTGGGCTTATGAAGCAGGTTTTTAACAAAGTCCACTAACCTCAATCTCGTGCTTTACAAATTCTATTTTTGTGACTTTAATGGCCCTTCAAAAGCATAAAACTAGTAATATCATAGCTATAACTCAGATGTTTTAATGGTTTCTTGTAGGGTGTTATATCTAAAATTGTAACACAAATTGTGTCTAATTGGTAAGTTGGTTGAATTACCTCACTAAAATTTACGGTGAGCCTCACACACATTTTTCTCTCACTTTTCTTTTGATTTTTTTTTTTCTCCATTAACTTCACGCTTAGGCTGAATGTGTTCAGATCCTTGCAGAGGAAGGATAGTTGTGGTCCCCCACATTGAGTAGATTTGAGTAGATTTTTTTTGGAACAAATCTGTTTGGGGAAGGAATTGTAGTACCTTGATTCATTGGCCATGGCTAGTGTCTATCACTGAAGCAACTACTGTGGCAGAGAGCAGGATTACCTATGCCTGACATCCAAGGGAAGTGAATTATACTCCAAGTACATGACTGCGACATAAAAGACGGGGTAGATATGTGTGGAACAGCTGACTACAATGCCTTAAGAGAGATCATATGCTCTCTATAAAGTAAAAAATGCTTACTTAACCGTTTGAGCTTTCAGAACATTTGTTTGCACTGTTCTTTAATACCTACTTATCAGTTTGCCATTCCCTGAGCTCATCATCTATTTCCAATCTATTTAGTATATTCTCCTGCAAGCTCCTACTTCTTGCTTAAAAGTAAATAGTAGAGCCATTACCACTATAAAGTCTTTATCACTGGTAATGACTCCTTCCCTAAATAAAATTTGTCAATTTATCATGGAATTCTTCTCCCTTTTTTTTTCTATGGACCTGCCATATTGGATGGCATAATTTCTTTATATTTTGCATATTTAAATTTTAAGCCTTTGGGGAGACATGAAAACTTTCTTAGTTGTTTTGGGATCCAAAATGTGTTAATCAGCTTTGTGTCACTGTAATGAAATACCTGAAAAGTGTGTTATTCAGATTTCTATTGCTGTGATAAAACACCTGAGATATTCAGTTTAAAAGAAGAAAGGTTTATTTTCAGCCCATGGTTTTAGAGGTTTCAGTTCATGGTTGGCTGGTTCCATTTCTTTGGGCCTAAGGAAAGGCATCATGGCAGTGGGGGTGTGTGGTGAAAGAGGCTGCTCACCCACTGGTGGCCAGGAAGCAAGTAGAAGGGAGGCAGAGAAAGATGTAGCCTTCGAGAGCAGGCCCTTGAGGATCTACTCTCTCATACTAATTCTACCTCTTGAATTTCCACCACCTCCCACTAGCCCACCAAATTATGAATCCATTAATGGATCAATCTACTGATGAGGTCAAAGCCTTCATAATCCAATCTTCTTTCAAAAGTCCTGCCTCTGAGTACTGCTATACTGGGGACAAAACCATCAGCACATGAGATTTTGGGGATATTTTGTTTTCAAACATAACACAAAGGGTAGTTTTGGAGTAAAGAGAGGTTTAGTTTTGCTCACAGTTCTGAAGATTCAGGCCCGAGATTTTGCAATCCCATTGGTTTGGGCCCCTGGCAAGTTTAGAACATCATGACAGTTATATAGCAATATGTATTGGAGCACGGGCTCACATCTTGAGCCAAGAGCAGAAAAAGACTGGGAGAGACTGGGTTCATTCGATTCCTTTCAAGGATACAACTCCAGTAACCTTATGACCTCACTCTAGGTCCTACCTCTTAAAGGTCTACAACACCTCCCAATACTGCCACCTGAGGACCATGACTTTGCAAGACCTCTGGTAGAAATATCCAAACCATAATATCCAATATAATAGAATGCCTGACACCATAGTGGTTTAGAGTTTATTAAAGTCGGGGCAAGAAATGCCAGTTCCTCTAATACTTTACTCATAAACACATTTTAAAGGAGAGTACATTTTCAAATAAGAAATTTTCAATTTCTAGTTTCAAATGCATGAACAAAATCTGGAGAAAAAAGATTCCCTTTTATAGTGATGCAGCACAAAGTAAAAACACCTGAATTTTATTTGAGCCAATAAAAAGACAAAAATCTCTCTAAAATAAATGGGAAATCTGAATGGATGTTTGAGAAACTTTAATTTACCTCTCTCAGTTTCAGTGATGTTTGGGGAAAGCAGTAGAAATCTGGGTAAATGTCTTAGAATGCAAGCTGGCAGCCAACTTTTCACTAAGAGAACTGTGAAGCGGGTGATTCACACTCGTAAGAATAAATAAAAATCTTACTTTGATTTCTGCCAATAACCAATGTCTTCAGACAGTAGTTATCTGAATGCCATCTTCTCCCTTGCCTCCAAAATCAAATAAGTCATTAGATCTTATCGACTCTTCCTTAGAAATATCTCTCATGTTTGTACTTGACAAACAAAGCTTTATGAAGGGACAGTGAAAGCAGTAAGCAGTCTTTCTGCAAAGAAAGTAAATTATGAAAGGGGAGAAATTCGTAAATGCCTTAGTACTCACAAGTGAACAAAGTAGTCATGATGGCGATGTTCCAGGTGGAGTTGAAAGTTAGGTATTAAATCCCTTACTATTAATTTTGTCATCTTACTGAAACTCTTCCACTATTTATATTGAGGTTAATACTTCAATTTTTTCCTTGAGAAAGTAATAAAATCATTTTCCAGGATATTTGAGAATTTTGAAATTATTACACTAGAAAATTCACAGGATTTCCTTAAAGTTTTATTGATACAGTACTCTCTTGCTTAAGGATAATGCAGGTTTTATGCAAATAAATAAAGCCATCAGACCAGTACAATTGGAAGACAGTTACTCTGCAAATGGCCTTAAAGAATGTTAGCATATTCAAACAAAAATGGTAAGAAGTTGATTGGTTCTTTTGAAAATGCATTTGATTAGGTAGCTCTTTTGGTTACGTAGCTGCTTTTATAATTAGTGAATTTTTTCAGTAAAATGATAAAGTAGAATTTCTAGAATTATATCAGTTTCTCTTTTAAGATATAGTGGAAGAGGAGACAAATTATGTCACCATTTTGTCTTATATTAAAAATAGTTTTAAAAATAAAAATAATAGTTTTAATTCATATACTGGGCAGCTGAGAAGATACAATAGTAGTTTTCAATTAATAAGATCAAAAAGTACTAAAGCAGACAATTCTTTCAATAACTTTATCTAACCAGCTCTGAGATGTGAGGGACAGAATGCTTTGACATCTGTAAAAAGGATAAAAGAGGAATAAATGCCTATTTTGCCTCAAATGCACAATAAAATAGTAATAGTTATTATTTTTAACATATAAATTTTCTATATAAAAACAGTTTTTCTTGTGCTGGTCAGACAATTCAAATCATGGCTCTTGTTTTATCAGCTCTATTTCTTTTAAAATTTCAAGGGTCTCCTATAGACAAGTTGCTAAAGTGGGAGTTGAGAGAGAGACAATTTAGATCACTGTGACCTGGAAAAGGATTTGCCACTACCTCTCAATTGCCACACTAATGGCAATTAGATGTTTGTTTTAGAAAATATGATTATCTGCTTCTGAAGGAATCTGAATAATGCATAAAGAAACGGTGAGATAATAGGCTCAAGTGAAGTAGCATATAATATTCATCTTTTTTTCCAACTTTGTTTTTTCTCAAAATTCCAACATAGCCCCTTGACATTAGTGGCCCTCTTCGGCTGTGTATCAGGAAAGAATTGCTATCTTATAGCTTGTGCTCAGAAGCATTTGTTTTTGAAAACCTGTGCATGGAGCCTGAGCCGGCAGTGAGCGGCATTAGTGCTTAGACCATGTTGACTTCTTTGGCAGGGCCTGACGTCCCCCAGAATCTAATGTACCCTGATGTCTTCAGCTCTGTAAGGGTCCTCCTGTTGTTTGTGTACATCTTTGCACTAAGCTTAACATTTAATAATGTTTTGAACATGCATTATTTCTATGAATAAATTTAATAATTTAGGAAATCTTATTGTAGATATGTTTAGATAGAACCATTTAGAGCGAACACATCCCCATTCTTATTTTTCAGTTTAAAAATAAAAATAAAATTTGACTATTTTTTCACAGGTGTTTTTAAAAATGAGAGTATACATTTTTTCAGATTTTGGAAGGGTGTTGCCACATTTTTGAAGCTTTAAATCTAACAAATATGAGGCCTGCATTAGTATTATGACACATTGTGTTATTTAATGACCATAATGGAAACCCTGATTTGTCAAGAAATGGTTAAATAAAGTCAACATATTTTTTAGTGTATCAGCATATAGATAATGCTTGTAAATAGATGACACTTCAAAATCCTTAACAATTCAATAGATTTCAATGCTTTTAAAAGATATTTCAGAAATGACATGCAATATTCAAAAAGATATTTATTCTCTTAGAAATTTGGAGCATGATAATGATTTTACTAATTATTTCAGGTATACATATTTAAGTAACATGATTGTGCTGATGAAGAATAATCAAACTTCAATTTGTGTCTACATTTGTAGATTCCAACATCTAATTTTTTAAAAATTGTATCAGATAGTGTAGGTGAAGTTTTCCCTTTTTCCCCTTTGAAGACAATCGGGAAATTATTTGAAATAATAGATAATCTAATAAAAATAATTTAAAATGTTACACTTTGTCATTTAATGTTATAAAAGGAGCACGGGAAAGAAAGGAGCCTTTATTTGCGCATCTGTTAGGAATTCTGTCACACGTGTTCATTTAATTTGTCAATTTCAGTATTGTTATCCACATTTTTATAGATTAAAAAATCTAAAACACTGATGTAATCTGATTTTCTCAACATCATTCCATTTTTAAGTGAAATATTTGTAATTTGAACCCATGATTTTTAGATGGACTCACTACGATTGCTAGGCCTGTATTGATGACAGAAACAATCGATGGTGATTTGTATTAGAACTTGCTTCTCGGTTGTGAAGCTGTATGAACAATTCTATATACAGTACATAATTTAATTCTACAAATTTTCACCACCTTTTCTAATTAAATGACACCAACTGCAGTAAAATTGTCCACACTGTTTTCATGAATAATGAATCAGTTATCCCTCAGGAAACTATCCAAAGGAACTAGACTAGTTATTTTGAAGAGATTGTGAGTCACCATTTATAAGCTATATCAATTACAGGGTGAGCTCCCTTAACCACTTGAAGCTCTCTTATACCCATCCTAAGATGCAAGTCACCATAGTTTCAGAAGGGAGTAAAATTAATAGTGGCATGACACATACCAACCCCTCACTACCAACAGATGTGTGAAATGACAGCGTCGATTAGTTTTCTGAATACCTGACCTGAGACCTACACCAGACGGGAGTCACAGGTTGACAGTGTCTCTCACAGGACCTCTCTCTCTCATCTGGGATAGCTCTCAGTTCATTGTGAAAAGATGAGTCTAGTCTTTGTGTCTGGAGAGAATATCAGAGGCAGTGTGGGGCCGGTGAGATGGCTCAGCGGCATAAGCGCCTGCCCGGCAAGCGCGAGGTCCTGAGTTCGATTCCCGGAACACACATAAAGGAAAAAAAAGGGCCGGTGATATCGCTCAGCAGCACAAGTGCTTGCTGGCAAGCGCGAGGTCCTGAGGTCGACCCCCGGTACCCACATAAAAAAAAAAAAAAAAAGAGGCAGTTTGGCTGATTGGCTCTTGAATGCTATTGCTGGGGGATATTTATCTACCTTATGGAGCACCGAAGCAATAAATACAATATGAGGGAAGAAGTGTTGAGAAATGTATGAGAGATATGTGAAAGATGGAGCCTCTATGATTTCCAGTAGATTCCTTGGTGTGGTTAAGGGATGATCAGATCATCATCAGAACCCTCTGGCAACAAAGAGAAAAGTGACTTGTCAGTTAAATTCAACCACCTGGGGAGTTAGGATATTTTCTTTCATACAAAAGTCTCCAGGACAATTCCAAAAAGCAAAAGATCACCCCCACCCCTGCTCAGTATAACTTGTTCCCTCCTAAGATGTCATGGTTATTTCTGTGTCTTCAATATTGCAAAACCTATAGGTCCTATTAAAGCAGCTATAGTATTACTTTTTTCTCAATCATCCTCTACCATTGTAAAAACTTTTATCTAGAAGTGCAAGATTTCTAAGATCATTGTTATAAAGCATTTGGAGAGCCAGTATTTTCATACTTTCGGTCAAGTGGACACTTTGGATACCTGTTCTGCAATGTGCTCAACCAAAAAGTCTTTCTTCTCAAGTTCTGACATTATGTAAATTTCAACAAAAAATGCAGTTTTCTGGATGAGAGTTATGTGTGAACCCTCTATGATCCCCTTTGGCTTGTTTGCTGCTTAAAGAATGCATCAACTTACCAAGTTTAGGGTTGCTGTTAAGGCAAAGAGGAGCGTTATTGTCAGTAGTCTTTGAGTTGGAATCCCAGATAGTCAAAATTGGTTTATGTAAGTCCCCACCACTTTTACCTGATTATTATTAGATACCTCTTTAATGACCAACCTGCCCCACTCAGGTGTGTGGTCCAGAAGGAAGTGAAGATGGTTGAAGTCTTTTGAGCTAACCTTTTGTACCTCTTTAATATTCAATAATATTAGATGCCTGTGGATGCCAGGCTGTGTGGAGCATCCACTGAATATTTATCAGTGTATTGTTGAGATTTTTGGTGGATTCTGCGATGAAAAAGGTACCACTTTCAGATTAAAAATGGTCTGGAAAGCCAAACTTTAACAGATATTAACCTATGGTGTGATTGGAGTCAGTTGTGTGGATGGGGACAGCAATATGTAACCTGAAAATGTGCTGACAACAGTGAGGCACCCTTAGTGTGCTTGATAGGGAATCGGGGGTCTGATGTAACCAATCTGTAAAAACCGGGGAGCACCCAAGTTCCATTCAATTTTGCTCCTCCCATCTGGAGACAACAGGCCAAATGTGAGCAAAAGTCACAAATTTGGCCTGTGCTGGCAGCCTCTACCTCACAAACATAGAGTCACTCCTCTGTGATGGTGAATGGGTGATGGATGCATACGGCAGTACGCGGATCTAGTGCAGGATTGACTAGCAGTGTGATTCCAACCATTCCTCCCAGAGAATGGACTTTTTCATAGACATCAGTATAACTGGATAAGATAGCTCAGTTAGCAGCCTGGATTTGCTTTCACCACAGAGAAAATTTCTCTCACCTGATGGTCTGTAGCTTTCAAAGTAGCTGGTCCCTAGATCTTTTTAAATAGCTCGAAAGTCAGTGAAAATATGACACAGTTCCCCAGCAGAGTATTTAACTGAGTTGTGAGACCAGTTGGAGCTCTCCCCACTAAGTAGATCAACCATGGCCCTCTGGCTGGGCACAGCTGATTTTGCACCTGCAGTAACCTTGTGCACAGCATCAGCTATCAGTTCAGCAGAGCCAGCAGTAACAGGCCCAGTATTCTGAGAAATCTCAGCAACATAGGGATTCATTCAAAAGGCTGCTTTCCTTCAGGCATCAGAGTGGGGAATAGTGTTTGCCACGGGCTCAGCTGTCACGCTCTCATGGAGCTTCAAAACGCTGCTGGAGTCTGAATATGCCGTTTTTCCTTGATTAATGAGGTTTGTTGAGCATACCTTATCTTGTCAGTCACAGATTCTGAGTTGACCCTTGCCCAAGTGGGAATTTTATGTCAAAGACACATGAGGACTCTTTTGGAAAGACATTCATTTTCAATTATGCTGATAGCTGCACATCAAAATTGTGTTAGGTATGTCAGGGCAAAAGCAGGCTCTCTAGGGAAAGCATACCCATTGGTGGTGATTTCAGTAAGCAAAGTTGTCACTCACAGAAATTTGTAGATCAAAAAGGTGTAAAATAAAGTCTGGAAATAAACAAAAGAGATCATGAGGGTTGTGAGCCTCAAAGGCAGAGAGCATGTTGGAGTCTATTGGAAAGTTTTTAAGGAGCCATTTGCAAAAGTTTGGAAAGTTTGCGGAAGTTTGGAAAGTATGCAAAAGTTTGGAAAGTTTTCAAAGAACTCAAAGCAGGCTTATTTGCAGATCTACCAATGTAAGAAACTAAGTAAAACATCTCAAGTTGGACATTGTACTGTATCAGGACCCCTCCTTGATGATGACAGTGGCGAGTGCCAAACTGAATAGATCTTAACTACTGAAGGAATTGGTGGCTTTTAATCTGGAACATAATTCCAAGCCCCTGAATTACATCAGGGTTTACCCCTAACAAGAGCGGATAATTATGCCCAGGTGAGTACACACGCCTTTCTCCCTGCCTGTCCATATGCACGTATACATGTCTAAAATTGGACTTTGTTTCTTCACTTCTCTCAAGTAAAAACCTTTTATAACCTTTAAAACAATTGTTAATTTTGATCCCCTTGTGTAATTAATATTACTTCTACATGACTTATTCCTGGTACTATCCAGCTAACTAGAGTAATTTTATTTATTTTTATTTTATTTTTTCCTCTCAGCACACAGCATGTTAATAATCTCATTTAGAAATCTCTACTCTTATGAGTGATTATTTCATTATCATATTTACATGTTTAGTTAATTTTGTATCACATTTTGAAATAATTTCTACTAAACCTACATATTTTCTGCTGCTTTCTGTAAATATTGTCTATAAAATTGTCACACTTGATAATGAGCATTTAATTTTATTCTTTAAATAATTTTGAACTGATATACTTTTTTGACATTTTGTTAGATTTATTGAATAAAATAGGTTGCTGTTTATGCAGCCTTTATTGACTACTGATGTGTTTATGTATGAAAACGATACACTTAGTATTCTGTTAATCAAGAATGATTAAATGAATTTGCAAGGTTTTCCTATGACTTGTTCTAATTCTTAAAGTGATGAGATTCTTTATTTTTATTATTTTGATTAAAAAATTAGATCTTCATTAAATTATTCACTTCTAGCGTCCTGTATACTCAATTTAGTTTGCTCATGCTTAAATAGAACTAGTCTTTAAAACATAAAAAGAGACTATTCCTTGGAAGAATTTTTTTATTTTTTCAACTTTCTTGACCTTCACTTTTATGCAGACTTTCATGACTTTAGTTTAAACTTACTTTTTTTTTGGGGGGTACTGGGAATTGAAGTCGGGACCTCATGCTTGCCAGGCAGGTGCTGTGCCACTGAGCTAAATCTCTGGCCCTTAAACTCGCTTTTAATCATCTGACAAAATAATTGTTTTCAAACCATAATATAATGAAATATATTTCCACCAAAATATTTTAATGTAAACATAAAAATGAAAATTATTTTCACATTTTAAAAGATCTTAGAAATTAAAATGTAAAACAAATTGTAAATAACTTTCAGAAATTCAAGTTAAATTACATTATTAAATAAAACATTTTAATTTGTTTTTGAACATTCAAATCTTATTAGATACTTCCATTAAGTAAAATTCTGTACATATAATAAAAGAATGAAGTATCAATACCATGTTAAATCTATAGACCTATCTATACAAAAATTGAATAATGAGCCTTGTTTAATACAAAAAATTCATCTCAGCTACCTTCTGTAACTGTTGGGGCTCTAAGTACTAACGAGAAATTCTCTACTGTGTGAGAATTTATTGCATTCATGCTGACAGAGAAAAAGTTGATTAGTTAATTATACTGTTTTTCTCCTACTTAAGCACTTCTGCCACTCATAGCCTTTTTTCTCTCGCAGGCAGTATTTGTTTCTGACAGGGCGGCCACGCAACTCACAAACTTTCCTGGCATTTGATGTAATCGTGTTTTGTTTTGGAGGTCGTGAGCATGAGATGATTAAAACCTTTTTTTGTGTGTGAGGAGTGAAACATTTGTTAGGAATGAAAGCTGATATTTAGAGTTACAGATTCTGCTCTCAGCAGCTAGTGTTGAGCTTTGACAGTCAGAAACTACATGTTTTTTAAAAAATGAAGTGTATGATGCATGAGACTCTTTAAAATTAGGATTCTGACCAATAATCTTTCTTGTCTAAGTCTAAAGCAATGAGGGCAAAATATCATTTTAATTTTTTCCAATATACAGATGAGTAAATTGATCTTTTCATTCTGCCATCCTATTTCCTTAATAGTTTGATATTGATTGTGCCACGGAAACATCTTTAAGCTTATCAAAACTTTATTTTCAGTGGAATAGTTAAAACAGTCATTTCAAAGAGTCTGAAGTTTAAAAAGAACTTGGTTGATTATCAAATCTGAATTTCCTCCTCCTCATTTCAAAGATAAGTTCTTGCAAATCTTGGCTAACAAAATATTTTCAGTATGTTTTACAAAGCTCCATTGAGTTATCATATTCAATTTAGTTGAATAAATGTTTGATTTTTTAAAAATTTAGTTAAAAATGTTCCAGGATGTAATGGTCTTCTACTTGTTAGAGGTTGTGCAAGGAAAAACGAATTTTGACCTGAATGAGAATACAGATATTCTGCAAAAATGAAATAGCAATTGGAAGCTCTGATCCAAATTGGTTGATCTGACAATTTAAGTGTGTAGAAATCAACCTATTTGGAGATACAAATAACAAAACTTTAAGGAGAAGTTTTACTAATCACATAAATATAAGCTGAGCATATTTAAATAAAAATTCTTCAGAAACAAAATGGAAAAAACACAGACACGGGGCCAGTGAGATGGCTCAGCGGCATAAGCGCCTGCCTTGCAAGCGCGAGGGCCCGAGTTCGACTCCCGGAACCCACATACGAAAAAAGGGCCGGTGATATCGCTCAGCGGCACGGGCGCCTGCTGGCACGCGAGGTTCTGAGGTCGACCCCTGGTACCCACAAAAAAAAAAAAAAAAAAAAACCACAGACAGCAGGTAGTAAGATTAACACTGTGAAGATCAAGATGGCATCTAAAAAGCTGTGTAAAGAGGGACAATAGTTGAGAATGATTTTTGTAGGCTTAAAGGGTTTTAAAGTATGAGACTGCCACTCAATAGCTCAAATAACATACAATGCTGAATTTACTGCTTTCGTCAGTAAGCATGGTTATAGAGAGTTCAGAACAGCGTTCTCAAGCAAAGCAGAGAACTGATCTTACAATACAGGGTTTCAGAGGAAACATGGTGTTTGGGGATTGGTAAACTTTCAAAGGGAGGAATGGACTGATATCAGCTTTATGAGTGTGTTAACTCAGAAGAAAATACTGTTGATTGCTTTCAGATTTAAGTCTATTAGTGATTAAATAAATGAATTTAAGATGCATTCTGATGGTTATTTGTGGTTCTAGAAAAAGATTAATTTTTCTGTGGCTATTATAAAAAATAACCATCAAAACCAATCTTAAACCTCTTTCCTTATTATTTTTGAAGAAATAACTATTTCCTTATCAATGACTGAGAAATTTTCTAGGATGATTAATCTTTTCAATATAAATATTCTGGAATAAAGATACATTCAAAATATTTTATAATTCCAAAAAATATATATATATTTTTTAAATTTAGGTTGGGTAAATGCAGTAAAAATTCCACAGGTCTTAAGAAACCGAGAAGGAACTATGGAGGAGTTAAGAAATACCTCCCTTTTTGCTATTTCCCCAAAGTAAGAATGGATTACTACCATAAAAAAGTAAGTTTTTGAAGATATAATTGATTTTCTTTTCAGAACTAAAAATGTTAAGACTTTTTTAAGAAATAAAAAGTGCAAACTGTATAATTCATACAAAAACCACAGGAGAATGACCTTTTTGGCTCCTACAATATCTTAAGGACCTTTAATGAAATCTGATAAGATTGGCAGAAAGCAAGTGATGTGCCACAATGTATATATACAGTGAAAGGAAATGATGTGTCCCTTTCTTAGCTTGCCTTCTCTTTTGCTTATTAAAGTTGCGGAAGTAATTTTCCTGTTCTATTTGCATATTATTATTGTCTATTCTTTACCATGTGCCTTTGTAAAGGAATTAATATTAGTATTTATATTTAATCACTTCTCAGTTTATTTTAAAAACCTGGTCAGTATATTTTTGCAAGAATTTACTAATTGTCTTTATTTGAGAATTTTGATCAGGCAATTAAATTCCTCTACGATGTAAATGAGAGAATAAAATTTTGAAATGTATGATAGTTCATAATTTGTTAGTTTATATTTCTGATGTAAAATGGACTCTGTATTTATTTGGTATACTAGAAATCAATCTCTTAAACACATTTTAACAATGTTTCCTTTTCAGTCATTTAACTCAGCTGGTCTGAGTTATTCATACATTACATATTAAAGGTTTGCCCTTCTCTCTATTCCTAAAAGGTAATCTCTAAACCCTTGAGATATCTAGTTTGATAAAGGAATATTTGTGGGGGTCATAGGCAGTGTCAGATAGTTCATGTTAACCATGAGATTTATGAGGATGCTTTGGGCCATGTGATAGAAGCTTGACCTCTGGAGGGGTAGCTACTTAGCCATTGGGTGGTCAGCCTCACCTACTGGACCAGCTCACAGTAACAACCCTAGATAGCAAGTCTCAGATGAGCGGCCCTGGTTGGCAATGCCCCATCTGTTGCTCTACATCATTGCTGGGGCCATTAAGTACTGAACGCATGACTTCACCAAGAGAAGATAAATAGAAGCTCATGCTTGAGCCCGGACCTCTGTACTTGCTCTTTTTGTTGATTTGAATCTGCATCCTCCTTTGTAATAAAGAGTACCCACAGTATAATGTCTTTTCTCAATTCTGTGAATCTTTTTAGCAAGTCTTTAGATATGAGGGTGGTTTTGGAGAACACAGAATTATATGACCTACTCTCAATTTGTGATGCTTTCAAAAGTGTGGCAGCTCTTACAGTCATTAGCCATAGTAAAAAGGAGGGAGTGAAGAAAAGGCCTGACATTATTATTTCTTACAAAAACAAGTTAACCATCAACCATTTCTTTCAGAAATTCTCAAGCTTAATGAAAACCTTAATTTTAGACTTCTACCCCTGTTTTGCTAAAACCATAGGTCAGTGGAACTAGAACCCACTTCCCGCACGAAATGTAAAAGTAACAAAATGTTTTAAATTCTACTTCAAATAGAATTAAAGAAAATCCTATAAGGTATTGAGTGTTTGAAAATTTTGTAACTGAAATTTAGGTTTCTTTATAAAATTATTTAACTTTTATCATGATATATTTTATTTCTCAGGCATCTAAGTAATTGATTTACTTAGTTTTACATATGTTGAAAGTAGTTTTTGTAAATGATAAGGTTCTAAAATATCTAGTATTAGACAGTTGTCTATTTGCTTTTAAAAATACTTTCTTGTATTATCTCTCTAGTATGAGAAACTGAAAGAGTAAATAAGATCCAAAATGTACAATAGATATGGTGAATCAAAAAGAAACTGGTCAAAAGGAAAGAGAGACTGGAATAGGGAAAAGAAAGAAGGGAAAGGGAAAAAAATTGTATATATATATATAAGATGGTTAAGATAGATACACTACCATTTTTACTTAGTTCATTGAAGAGTAAGGTTTGTGCCAATAATGTTTGGACAATTGAATGCTAATGTCTGGTGTCCTGAATAACTAACTTAAAGATAGTAATACGTAATGTATTAACCATTGTTACCCTCCTATTATGTTGTTTTGAAAATTTGTTCTTCTTTTGATTTGTTTTGTTTTTTTCTTCTCTTTAAAATAAAAAAAAATAAAAATAAATAAAAATACTTTCTTAACATATTTCTTCAGCAGTTAATGGTAGTTATTTGGTAATTATAGAAAGAAGCATTTCTTTAATTCTTGAAAGATTTTACATTGCGATGAGAGTATTTTTTTCTTCGTCTGTTAATACTAGAGATTCAGTTATGTGGGTTGTATGGGTTATATGTAGGTGAATGTAAATCTTTCCTGATACAAAATTTTGTAGAAAGGGAGAACAAAGTGTTAATGCAATCACATTCACAGCTTGTAAATTTAAAGCATGTAGTCTTCTAAAGGATTATTTTTATCAATGTTTCATAAAGATAAGAACATAATATTTCTTCTCTGTGAGCTGAACATGAACAAATAAGAATGGAGAATGGTTGTATTTCTTGATGTCACTATATACATATATATTTTTTTCATTGCAAACACCATGATATCATATGCTATACTAACTATCCTACTTTTTGAAGGAGATGCTCTGTAGGTTTGTTTTTATTTCTGACTAAATCTCTAATATCTTGATGATTTTATAAAGCCTGGGCTAGATGGATCTGGCTGGAGAGTACTTTTACTATATTTCTATGATATAAATAAAGCAAGGCATCTTTGGTTTTGCATAATTTCTGTATTTTCTTTTTTTGCAAAATAAGTTCAAGAGGAAATTGTAGAATTTTAAGCCCTTTTTACAAAGTTCAGGGGTAATTAATTTTATATTAGTTGCTACTCAATTTAAATTTGTCAGACAATGTTCAAAAGCTTTCTTTAGAAAATATTATGAACTGCTCAGAGTCTTTGGATATAATAAAATACCATGAAAGTATTTTATATAGGTCAATCTCCTCACATATCTACCTTCTTTGTTATTTTCTTTTAGATAACTAGACATAAATAGAAAGCTACAGGGGAATTAGAAGAAAGGAATAGGGTTTTTCTCTGAGAAGTAAGCAGAATGAATCTGATATTAAAAGTGAAGGTCACTGCAATTTCATCAAAACTATACATTTCTCTTGTTTTAGTTTCCCAGAGCTGCCATAAACTGGCTGACTTAAAATGACAGGTATTTTTTCTCTCACATTTCTAAAGGCTAAAGTTTGAAACCAAGGTGTTGGCAGACTTGGTTCCTTCCAAAGGCTCTGATAAGAATGTATTTCAAGCCTCTCTTCTTGAATCTGGTGGTTTTAAGTAATCTTGGGCATTTTTTTTTTTGGCATATACATGCATGATTCCAGTCTATACTTCTGTACTCCTAGGACATTCTCCCTTTCTGCATCTGCATGTCTGAACTTCCTCTTGTAATAACACTAATTATGTGATTAGGGCTCATCTGAATCAGGTATCTTATTTTAATTTGATTACATCTGCAGAAATCCTATTTCCAAATAAATTCACATTTATATGTTTCAGGTAGACATAGATTTTTGGGGAACACTATTCAAGTCACTATATATTTTAGTCAGTTTGGATGGGTACAGCAAAATGCCCTAAAGTATATGGCTTATAAACACAGAGATTTATTTCTTACAGTCTTGAGCCCCAAGAAGCCCAAGATACTGGCACTGGCAAATTCAGAGGTGGTCATGCTTCCTCTTGGCTCAGACACGGTGCCTTCTCACTGTGTCCTCGGCGGCAGAAAGGACCAGGCAGCTCTCTGGATCCTCTTTTATAAGGGCACTTAGTCAAAATCATGAGGGCTCTTCCCTCATGACCTAATTATCTCTCAAAAGACTCCACATCTTAACACCATTACCTTGGGATTTGGATCTCAACAAATACACTTTGGAGGGACAGAAATATTAAGACCATGACAACCTTCCAAAGTCTTTTGATTTTAAAAATGAGTTTAATATGAAGAGTCTATGAATAATTCAGCCCTTCAGGAGAGCCAAGATGTAGCAGTGAGTCATTGTATTCTAGTGGCTGTTTTTAGACTAGACACATATCTATTTTTTTCTTCCTTATTGCTTTACAGCATACTATTTAGCAATTGTCTAATATCATTTTAATAATCAAAAGAAAAATAAGTAGAAAACATTTTGCATTATAAGGGTCATTATATTGATGAAACCCAATCCTTATATCAGGTACAAATTTCACCTGTTTGGAAAAACTTATTTCAATATGAGATAAAGCATGGAGCAGGAAGAAATAGCTTTTTCAGTGATAAAATTTACAAATCTCAATTTTTGAAATTACTGTGAATGGCATCCTGAAATGCTGCATTTGCCATTTTCTCTGAGTCACAGTGTGTTACTATAGCTACTTCCAGACACAATTTGCAACTATTTTAATGAATTTGTTTGTTGTAATTGTGACTGATTATTTATTTTCACACTTTTCGTGTTGGTGAAAGAAAATATTCCACTGTAAAAATAAATTGTACTTTTGAAAAGACTTAAAGATGTGTTCTTCATTTAATTATTGGAAATATCTTTTCTTTATCACCCATAAGGAAAGCCTCAGTGTAGCTTTTTGGAGAGATATACATTACTACTCAAAAAAAAAAAAAAAATCTAAGAAGAATTGCCACACTCTCACCAAAACTATGTTCATAGTATAAAATATTCTGGATCCTAATTCTAAGAAGGAATATTGTTTGGTATTGAAATTATTTTATAAAATTATAAATGTTTTATAAAATTATTTTAGAAGTGTAAAGCAATTAGATAAACTGAAATCAATGTCAAGAAAAAAAGAAAAACAAACCCAAGTTCAGCATATTACATACAAACCACTCTGGTTGTAATGGAATGTAATTTAAAAACATTTAGAAAATTAAAAATCTTTAAAGCAAGAAAAATATGTTTAGCATATATATACATATTTAATACCATGGCTTTTTTAACATTGTGTTGAACATTTAGATACACACATGCCATAGCCCTTTTACTGTTCTGGAAATATATTAAGGAAAACCAATCTTTGAGAAAGACCAGGATCAACTATGCATTATATTAAAAAATCCATTGCTTATATCGTTATCAATGAAGAGAATTAAATACTGTTCTTAGAAAGATGGGCTTTGAAAACCCAAATACTTGTGCATCAATGAAGAGTCCATTGATAAAGACATTCATAGTTTAGTAAATCTCAACATGCCTACAAATAAGACTTCACCTAAAGTGAATAGATTAACATATGAATATGGGCAATTTGGATATTGATAAATAGATATCTTACCTTACTATATTAATTTTCGTTGTAGATAAATGGGTTAATATGTGGTCTATTTTGGAGAATGCCCCTTGTGCAGCCAAGAAGAATGTGTATTCTGATGTTGTGGGATGGAACACTCTATAGACATCTACATTTGTTCACAGGTTAGTTTTAATTCTGATATTTCTTTGATTTTTTGTCTAATTGATTGATTTAACTGTGACAGTGGGGTATTAAGTTTCCCCATTACAATTGTGTTAGTGCTTATGCTTTTTCATGTCCATTAATATTTGTTTTATGTAGTTGGGTACCTAGTATTTGGTACATATATATATTTGTGATTGCTATCTCTTTTTCTTGAAGTCTTCCCTTAACAAGTATGTAGTGACCTTCTTTGTCTCCTTTGATCACTCTTGGCTTGAAGTTCACCTTGTCTGTGACTAGAATAACTACTCCTGCTTTTTTCTGGGATCCTGTTGCATGGAGTATTGTTTTCCATCTTTTGACTTTCATTGTATGAATTTCTTTTTGAATTAAATGTGTTTCTTGAGTGCAGCATATTGTTGGATCTTGCTTCTTGATTCATTTTACCAGTGCTTCTTTTGATTGGTGAATTGAGACCATTTACATTGATGATTATAACAGATGTGTATTGGCTTATCTTTCTCATATTATTTTTTTGTTGTTGTTGGCTCCCTATCTTTCCCCTCTATATAATTGCTTGCCGTGCCTGTTGACTTCTTTCTATTGGTATTCTTGTGATTGTGGTCTTCATTTTCCCTTTGTAATATATTCTTTAGAGCATTTCAAAGGGCTGGTTTGGTGGTCATGAATTTCCTCAGGTGTTCTTTGTCATGGAAGTATCTTATTTCTCCATCAATTTTGAAAGGTAGTTTTGTGGGGTACATCAATCTGTCTTAGAGGTTGTTTTCTTTTAGAGCTTGAAATACCTCACTTCAAGCTCTCCTTGATTTGAGGGTTTGTGTTGAGAAGTCTGCTGTGATTCTGATGGGCTTTTCTTTGTAGGTGATTTGTTTCTATTCTCTAGCTGCTTTTAGTATTTTGCTCTTGTGTTGCATTTCTGAAATCTTTATTATATGCCATGGTGTAGATTTATTTTGATCATGACTGTTTGGAGTTCTATATGCTTCTATATTCGTATGTCAAATTCTTTATCTATGTTTGTAAAGTTTTCTGTCATTATTTATGTGAAGAGTTTTTTTATGGTATTTGTGAGATAAATGACACTAGGTAATTAAATTGAAAGTATTCAACCTATTAAAATTCTTAAGTAAGAGATAAAAGTTCTAAAACTTTAGAACTTTTAGTTTAATTCTATTTCTAGGTTAGTTCATTACTGAAAAATCTTTTAAATAATAGGTATTAAAACAGAGGCTACAGTCGTGAGAATTACATTGCTCAAGTTTTCTGTATTTTCAGATAGTTTTAGGTCATTTTCTAGTCTTAACTCTCACTATTGTTTCAGGAAATAACTTTGTGATGGAGTTTACAGGGCCCTGAATCCTTGGGTTGCTCCTTCCTCTGTCTAGTAGGACGGTCTCCTCTCCTCGACTTACTGACCCTGGGAAATAACAGTGGGGAAGGCAATTGATCTGAGTCCTAAATCCACCACAATTTGCTGTGTGAACTGCTACTGCTCTTAACCCCTTTGAACCTAATTTGCCCCAATTGGCATAAGAGCACCATAAAGGGAGCATGAGGTCTACCCCCTTTCCAAGCTCTGCTCAAGCATTGGATTTGGCATCAGAGGCACCTGTGGTATGTGGCACAGGCAAATGAGCCAACAAATATGAGATGGTCTAGAATCACATTACAGGATTCATTTTTCTTAAAAAGCACTTGTAATAAGAATTATGAGCAACATATATATTAGGGTATATACGTTTTAAAGAATTATTCTTTCATATTGATTAACAATTTAAATTCTAAAATGTCAAAGTAAATTATTTCTGAACTCATGAAATGGTTGGTCAAATAAATAAGACACAACTTTTCTTGCTAATCTTTTCATGATACACCTGTTATGAAGATTTATTTTTTGATGTGTTCTAAGACTCACTCTATAGATATAGTGTATTAATACCAATGTATAATGACTAAAAGCTAGAATAGGACTTTTAGTATGAATTTGAGTATTGTCACAACCAGGGCTTGTTTGGAATTTTGTAGTTCATAGAAATTATTTAAATTCGATTGACCTGGAGCTGCGGTGACTGGCAGGAAGGGGCCTAAGACGGCCTCCTGCTCCCTCTATTGATGGGACTCAGGGACCAGAGACTAGCGGGAAAACCAACAGCACAGTAGCACCCTGGCTAGAGTGCACATGATGGACAGGTGGGACTAGTGGCACAGGAAATTCTGAAGCAACAGTAACAATACTAGCCAACAGATGGTAAGTTAGGTGAACCAGTTTTGTGCTTGGGAACAAATACACGTGGAATAGAAGTGGCACCTTTTCTTTTCTTTTTCCCTATTTTTTTTTCTTCTTCTCTCTTTTTTTTTTGTGGGTACCGGGGGGTCGACCTCAGGACCTCGCGTGCCAGCAGGCGCCCATGCCGCTGAGCGATATCACCGGCTCCTTTTTTGTATGTGGGTTCCGGGAGTTGAACTCAGGACCTTGCGCTTGCCAGGCAGGCGCTTACGCCGCTGAGCTATCTCACCGGCCCTCTTTTTTCTTTTATTAAATGGCTGGGGAGAACTCCAGCCACAGAAAACTAATCCCACCCCCCAGATCTAGAGACAAAGATCAGACCCAAACCCAGCACAAATCTACCTGCACACTTGGCTAGAGTACACATTCGTATCAGACTTGGACCTGCCACAGAAATGTAGACACTGGAGGAATCTCACTACTTTTATTTTTCCCTGTTTGATGGATTTTCCTCTTGGTAGTCTGCTCGGTTAGTGTGTTTTGTTTTGCTGTTTATTTTATTTGATTTTTGTTGTTGTTGTTTTCTTTTTTTCTCTTTTCTTTTCTTTTTTTCTCTCTGTTCTGTTTTGCCCTTTTTTGTTTTTCTTTCTGTATGTTTGTTGTTTTTTCCATGTGTGTGATTATTTTTATTTCCTGTTTTCTTTTTTTTCTTTTCCTTCTCTTTTCTACCTTCTTTTCCCTCTTGCTCATGACTTAGATCTCTAAACTTTCCATTTGTATTATTCTACTCATCCTCTTCCTCTCTTTCATCAACTATCTTGCTTGATTTTATGAGGCTTTCATGTGGGTAAACATTGTCTCTTCCCTTTCTGGTTCACTTCAATACTCCTAGGCTTTCTCTTCCAATCCCTCCCTCTTGTATCCTACAATTACCCAAAATTTGGATGATCATCCTTTGCCCACCAAATTTGCTCCTACCATATTTAACCCCATCCACCTCTCCATACTAACCCCTACCAGTCTTAAACCCCCCTAGAACAGGGTAAAATCACTATACTAAGTGGAAAAATGTTGCATACGAGTTCCTGATATAAGTTGGATTATATTAAAAAACTATAGAACTTGCTCCTACAGTTAAAGATATTAGGCTAATGGTTACCACACTTTGTCAGCAGACAGGCTGTCCTTGAGTCTATTGTTATTGCTAACTGTACTATTTTAACCAGGATGCCATACCTGTTATAATCAGTTTTTTCTTCCCTGTATGACAACACTGAGATTGCAAGGGGCCATAACCACCACCATAGTCCAGTACCAAAGGAATGGGCCTTGAGTAAAAATGATAGTAACACCACATTCTTAATATACTGGGAAGGAAGGTTCTGGGGATTTACAGAAAGACCAAGAAACACTTATATCTAGAAGATGTATTTGAGGAGCAGACATTACCTAGGAAAGCCTCAACATAAGAGATAAAGCTATCTAACATAAGAAATCTACAAGCATCAAGACAGAAAACAAAATAATATAAAAAATAGAAAATTATAAGAGGAAGAAGCAAAATGCAATCCCAAATGCCCAATAAACCCAGAATAAGTCCAGAGCACAAAGAGCTAGAGGAAACCCAAAGCCAACCACTGGAACTCTCTGAAATGATAGCAGCATAAGTGAAAAAACAAATGGAAAAGCCCATAGGAAAAATAATATCTAAGGTACAAAAAGAAATGACAATCAAAAGGAAAGAAATTAAAGCAGACATAGATTTTAAAAATAGAGGAGGTTAGGAAAAATGACGGAAACAATGAATGGCCAAGATAAACAAGAAATGGAATCAATGAAACAGATCCAAACAGAAGTCCAGGAGATTAAAAACACCATTGAAAGTCTGTGCAACAGACTGAATGGAGGCGAGGATAGAATATCAGACCTAGAAAACTGGAATGTGACTAGTGACCAGGAATAGAAAGGTATCTTAAAAATAGCAAGGGGCCACAAAAAATCAATCCAACAGTTACAAGATGAAGCAAAAAAGAACAACATAAGGTTGCTCGGAGTCAGTGAGCAAGCTGGAGACAGCACAAATGCCACTAAAATTCTCTTCACAGAAATAATGGCAGAAAACTTCACAAACGTGGAAAAAGATTTTGACATACAAATAAATGAAGCATATAGAACTCCAATTAACCATGACCAAAATAAATCTACACCAAGGCATATAATAATAAAGACTTCAGAAATTCAACACAAGAACAAAATATTAAAAGCAGCTAGAGAATAGAAACAAATCATCTATAAAGGAAAGACCATCAGAATCACAGCAGACTTTTCAACACAAACCCTCAAATCAAGAAGAGCCTGGGGTGAGATATTTCAAACCATAAAAGCAAACAATATTCAACCCAGATTGATGTACACCCACAAAACTATCTTTCAAAATTGATGGAGAAATAAGATACTTCCATGACAAAGAACAACTGAGGAAATTCATGACCAGCAAACCAGCACTACAGAATACTCTGAAGGATATATTAGAAAGAGATAATGAAACCACAAACACATGAACACCAATAGAAAGAAACTTCCAAGCAGGGCAATCAATTAAACAGAGAAGAAAGACAGGGAACCAACAACAGGAAAATAACATTGAAAAGATAAGCCAATACATATCAGTTATAACCATCAATGTAAATGGTTTCAACTCACCAATCAAAAGAAACAGACTGACAGAATGGATCAAGAAGCAAGATCCATCAATATGCTGCATTCAAGAAACACATTTAACCTAAAAAGAAATTCATAGACTGAAAGTCAAAGGATGGAAAACAATTCTCCATGCCACAGGAACCCTGAAAAAAGCAGGGGTAGCTATTCTATTTGCAGACAGTGTACACTTTAAGCCAAAACTGATCAAAAGGACAAGGATTGTCTCTACATACTTGTTAAGGGAAAACCCCAAGAAGAAGAGATAACAATCATAAACACATATGCACCAAACATGGGTGCACCCAACTATGTAAAAAAAAAATTAACAAGCATGAATACCCAAATAAGCACCAATACAATTGTAGTGGGGGATCTTAATACCCCACTTTCACAAATAGATAGGTCAACCAGACAAAAAATAAACAAAGAAATATCAGAATTAAACCAAGCCTGTGAACAAATGGACTTGGTAGATGTCTACAATGTTCCACCCCAAAACATCAGAACACACATTCTTCTCAGCTGCACATGGGGTGCTCTCCAAAATAGACCACATACTAGCCCACAAAACATGTTTAAATAAATGTAAAGAAATTGAAATCATCCAACAGCATATCTCACAGAATTAGAGAAAACAATCCTAAAATTCATTTGGAATCAGAAGAGACCTAGAATAGCAAAGGCAATTCTGGGCAACAAACGCAAGGCAGGGGGCATCACAATCCCTGACTTGAAATTATAATATAAAGCTACTGTGATAAAAACAGTGTGGTACTGGCAAAAAAATAGACCTGAAGATCAATGGAACAGATTAGAAGATGCTGAAACAACCCCAGACATACTAAGCCACTTTATCTTTGACAAAGGTGCCAAACACATTCGCTGGAAGAAAGATAGCCTCTTTAATGAATGGTGCTGGAAAAACTGGCTCTACACATGCCGAAGATTAAAACTAGACCCATATCTTTCACCATGCACTAAACTAAATTCAAAATGGATCAGAGATCTAAATATTAAAACAGAAACATTAAATCTGCTGGAAGGTAGGATAGGTAAAACCCTTGGAGACATTGGTGTAGGCAAAGACTTTATGAATAAAAACTCAACCGCACGAGAACTATCCCAAAGAATCAATAACTGGGATCTCATCTTATTAAAAAGCTTTTGCACAGCAAGAGAAACCACCAACAGAGTGAAGAGACAACCCACAATGTGGGAAAAAATGTTTGCCAGCTGTTCCTCAGACAAAGGATTACTATCGAGAACATATAAAGAACTCAAAAAAATCAGACCTCCCAAATTTAAAGACCCACTCCAAAAATGGGCATCTGAGATGAATACACATTTCTCAGATGAAGAAATACTAATGGCAAATAAATATACAAAAAAATGTGCAACATCACTAGTCATTCGAGAGATGCAAATTAAAACAACACTGAGATACCATCTCACCCCAGAAAGAATAGCTACTATAAAGAAATCAACTAATAACAAGTGCTGGAGGGGCTGTGGGGAAAAAGGAACCCTTCTTCACTGTTGGTGGGAGTGTCGACTGGTACAGCCACTGTGGAAGTCAGTGTGGAGATTCCTCAAAAAACTAGGGTTGGAGGTCCCATTTGACACAGCTATTCCCCTTCTGGGCATCTTCCCAGAAGAATTAAAAACATCGTACCACATCGATATATGTGCACCCATGTTTATAGCAGCACAATTTGTAATAGCCAGATCTTGGAAACAACCCAAATGCCCATCAACTGAGGAATGGATAAGAAAGATGTGGTATTTTTATACAATGGAGTACTATTCAGCCATAAAGAAGGATAAACTGGAGACTTTTATAGGTAAATGGATGCAACTCGAGAAAATACTCATAAGTGAAATAAACCAGAAGCACATGTGTAAGCATCGTATTGTCTCTCTAGTATGAGAAACTGAAAGAGTAAATAAGATCCAAAATGTACAATAGACATGATGAATCAAAAAGAAACTGGTCAAAAGGAAAGAGAGACTGGAATAGGGAAAAGAAAGAAGGGAAAGGGAAAAAAAATTGTATATATATATAAGATGGTTAAGATAGATACACTACCAATTTTACTTAGTTCATTGAAGAGTAAGGTTTGTGCCAATAATGTTTGGACAATTGAATGCTAATGTCTGGTATCCTGAATAACTAACTTAAAGATAGTAATACGTAATGTATTAACCATTGTTACCCTCCTATTATGTTGTTTTGAAAATTTGTTCTTCTTTTGATTTGTTTTGTTTTTTCTTCTCTTTAAATTAAAAAAAAAAAAAAAGCGAAGTTCCCAGAGGAGAGAGACTCAAAATAGAATATAAGAGGGTCTAGCCTAGAACTTTGGGAAATAACATTGGGGTGGGGGGGCAAGAAACAAAGGTCAGAAAATGTGTGATTAGAAGAGAAGAGAAAATGGAAGGCTGAGGCTGGAGGGCTACAAGTTGGAGGCCAGCCTAGGCAAATTGGTGAGACCCTGTCTCAGAATAAAACAATTTTTTAAAGAAAAAAAAAAAAGAAATTGAAATCATTCCTCACACACCGTCTGACCATAACACAATGAACCTGGAAGTCAGTGATAAAAGAAACCACAAAAACTACACAAACACATGGAAATTACACAACACACTTCTGAACAACCAATGGGTCAAGGAGAAAATTAAACACGAAATTACACAGTATATACAATTAAATGATAATGCTGATACAATGTACTGAAACTTATGGGATGCAATGAAAGCAGTCCTAAGAGGGAAATTTATAATGATAAACTCTCACATCAGGAAAACAGAATGAGTTCAAATAAACAACCTAATGATGAACCTCAAACTTCTAGAAAAAGAAGAACAAATCAAACCCAAACCTCATATGAAGGAGGAAATTACAAAGATAAAGGCAGAAATTAATGCAATAGAGACTAAAAGAGCAATACAAAGAATCAATGACTCAAAAAGTTGGTTCTTTGAAAGTATTAATAAAATTTATAAGCCATTAGCCAACCTCATCAAAAAGAGGAAAGAAAAAACACAATTTCAAGCAATTAGGAATGAAATGGGGGAAATCACAACAAAATCTACAGAAATTTGGAAGATCATCAACACCTACTACAAGAACTTGTATTTTAATAAGATGGAAAATACAGAAGAAGTTGACAGAATCCTAGACAAGATCCAACTGCCAAAACTAAATAAAAAAGATACAAAAATTCTAAGTAACCCAATATCATCCAATGAAATTGAAAATGTAATTAAAAATTTACCAACAAAGAAAAGCCTAGACCCTGATGGATTCATGGTTGAATTCTACAAGAAATTTAGAGAAGGAGCCGGTGAGATGGCTCAGCGGCGTAAGTGCCTGCCTTGCAAGCGCGAGGGCCCGAGTTCGACTCCCGGAACCCACATACGAAAAAGGGGCCGGTGATATCGCTCAGCGGCATGGGTGCCTGTTGGCGCGCGAGGTCCTGAGGTCGACCCCCCGGTACCCACAAAAAAAAAATTTAGAGAAGAATTAATTGCACTAATGCTGAAACTCTTTCAGGAAATTGAAAGGGAAGCAATACTTTCAAAATAATTTCTGGAGGCAAGTACTACCCTGATTCCAAAACCAGAGAAGAACTCAACAAAAAAGGAAAACTACAGGCCAATCTCCCTAATGAACATAGATGCAAAAATCCTCAATAAGGTACTGGCAAACAGAATGCAGCAAATCATCAAGAAGATTATACACCATGACCAAGTGGGATTCATACCAGGGATGCAGGAATGTTTCAACATACACAAATCAATAAATGTAATACACCATATTAACAGAACCAAAGACAAAAATCACATAATCATCACAAGATGCAGAAGAAGCATTTGACAAAGTCCAACACACATTTATGATAAAAATCCTACAGAAAATTGGAATAGAGGGTCTTTTTTTTTCTGTGGGTACCAGGGATCGAACTCAGGACCTCGCGTACCAGCAGGTGCCCGTGCCCCTGAGCAATATCACTGGCCCTTTCGTATGTGGGTACCGGGGGTCAAACTCAGGACCTCACACTTGCCAGGCAGGCGCTTATGCTGCTGACCTATCTCACCGGCCCAGAATAGAGGGTCTTTATCTTAATCTGATAAAAGCCATCTAAGACAAGCCAACAGCTAACATCATACTAAATGGTCGAAATCTGAAAGCTTTCACTCTAAAAACGGGAATAAGACAAGCATCTCCATTATCACCTCTCCTATTCAATATAGTTCTGAAAACATTAGCCAGAGCAATTAGACAAGAGAGAGAAATAAAAGGATATATAAAAGGATGTATAAAAGGAGAAATATAAGGCTAGGAAAGGAAGAAGTTAAATTATCATTTTTTGTAGATGACATGATACTCTACACAGAAGACTCCAAAAGCTCCACCAAAAGACTTATAGATTTAATAACCAAATTCAGTAGTGTAGCTGGATACAAAGTCAACACTCAAAAATCAATAGCATTCCCATACACAAGCAACAAATTCACAGAGGGAGAAATTAGGGAAACCATAGCCTTTATAATAGCATCCAAAAAAATGAAATACTTACAAATCAATCTAACAAAAGAAGTAAAAGATCTATATATTGAAAACTACAGTACTCTGAAAAGGGAGATTGAAGAAGATATCAGAAAATGGAAAGATGCCCCCTGCTCATGGATAGGAAGAACAAACCTAGTGAAAATGGCCCTACTCCCAAAACTGTTATATAGATTTAATGCAATACCAATAAAAATACCATTGGCATACCTCACAGAACTAGAGAAAACATTCTTAAAATTCATTTGGAACCAGAAGAGACCTAGAATAGCAAAAGCAAATCTGAGCAACAAAGGCAAATCAGGAGGCATCACAATACCTGACCTGAAATTATACTACAAAGCTACGGTGATAATCAGCATGGTATTGGCAACAAAACAAAACAAAACAAAACAAAACAAAGCAAAACAGACCTGAGGATCAGTGAAACAGAATAGAAGATGCAGATGCAACTACAAACACACTAAACCACCTTATCTTTGACAAAGGAGCCAAACATGTTCACTGGAAGAAAGATAGTCTCTTTAATAATTGGTGCTGAAGAAACTGCATTTCCATGTGACAAAGACTAAAGCTAGACCCATGTCTATTACTGTGCACTAAACTAAAGTCAAAATAGATCAAAGATCTAAATATTAAAACAGAAAAACTAAATCTACTGGAAGAGAAAATAAGTAGAAATCTTGAAGCCATAGGTATAGGCAGAGACTTCATGAATAAAAGTCAGACCACATGGGAAATACAATAAAGAATCAATAAATGGGATCTTACCTTATTAAAAAGATTTTGCACAACAAAAGAAATCAACAAGGTGAAAAGACAACCCACAGAGTGGGAAAAAATTATAGCCAGTTGTCCCTCAGAAAAAGGACTTCTATCTAGAATATATAAAGCATTGAAAAAAATCAGGCTCCCAAAATTCAAAGACCCAATCCAAAAATGGATATCTGAGATGAATACACACTTCTCAGATGAAGAAATACAAATGGCAAATAAATATATGAAAAAAATGTGCAACATCATCTTTCCAATTGAGAGATGCAAATTAAAACAACACCAAGATGACATTTCATTCCAGAAAGAATGGCTATCATCAACAAAACAACCAATAACAAATGCTGGTGGGGCTGTGGGGAAAAAGAGCCCTTCTCCACTGTTGGTGGGAGTGTAGACTGTTGCAACCACTGTGGAAATCAGTGTGAATATTTCTTTAAAAACTAGGAATAGAGGCCCCATTCCACCCAGCTATTCCCCTTCTGGGTATCTTCCCAGAAGAATTAAAAACATCATACCACAGCAATGTATGTGCACCATGTTTATAACAGCACCATTTGTAGTACCTAAATCTTGAAAACAACACAAATGCCCATCAACTGAGGGATCGATAAAAAAGATTCCTTTTTATATAATGGAATACTACTCAGCCATTGAAAAAGATAAACTTGAGACTTTTATAGGTAAATGGATGCAACTTGAGACCATACTTGTAAGTGAAATAAACCAGACCCACGTATGTAAATGTCATATTTTCTCACTAGCGTGAGAATCTGAAAGAGTAAGCAAGATACATACAATAGATACTGTGAATAGGGAAAAAACTGTTCAAAAGAAAAGAAAAATTGCAATGGGAGAAAGGGAAAAGGAAGGAAGGGAAAAGGAAAAATTATATATAAATACAAGACAGTTAAGATAGTTATACAGCTGGTTTCTCTTGGTTCACTGAAGGGAAAGTTTTGTGCTAGTAATTTTCTGGACAATGTTTCATGCCTATATCTTGTACTCTGAACAACTACTGTGAATGTAACAATACACAATGTGTTGATTACTGTTACTCTCCTACTAGCCTGTTTGGAAACTCTGTTTTTTTGTTATTTCTTACTTTTTTTCTGTTTAAAATAAAAAGAAACAATTAAACAAAAAGAAATTATTTAAATTCAACATAAGCAAAAGCCCTACATATGTGATTCTAATATGAATCCAGGCATTTCTAACTTCTGTTAAGAGGAGACTGCTTTCTTTCCTAATCATATATCGAGTTATTTATAATATCCACTGGCTTCAAGTTCAACTTAGCTATTTATGGATTTCACAGTCTCCAGGGGCAAAAACACATCTTTTAAGAGAGAGTAATTTTTTTCTAGCAAGACCTTCAAAGATATTGGCAAGGAATAATGCCTTCTGTATTCCTAACTTTGATCTTTCTATCAGAATAACCAAGTAACAGATACACAAATGGACATAAAAAGCTTTATTGATATAATTCACAAAAATTAACATATTGGCCAGGGATATAGCTCAGTGGCATAGTGCCTGCCTGGCAAGCATGGGGTTGTGAGTTCGACCCTGGGTACCAAAAAAGAAAAAAATTTTACATATTTGTATTGTACAGTGTAATATGTTGACATATGTATGTACAGGAAACCCATGATCAAAACAAGGAACCCTTCTATGACCCTTCACTTCCTCAGTATTTTCTCTCCTCTCCTTCTCTCCACTCCTATCTTCATAAGCATTTATCTCTTTCTGTCACTGTATATTAATTAATATTTCTTAGAAATTAATAGAATATTTTGCCTGGCTTGTTTTAAACAGCATAATTATTTCAATGTCCATCTATTTGTAGTGTGTATGAAATATTTCTTTCATTTTTTATTGTTGAGTAGTAAATTGTATAAACACAGTATAGTTTGTTATCCTTGGCTCATCAAATGTCGATGGATATTTGGGTTGTTTCCTGATTCTGACTATCAAAAATAAAGTTCTTATGAACATTCACACACAAATCTTTGTGGAGTGATATGATGATTTCATTTCTCTTGGATAAATACCTAGGTATGGAATGATGAATTAGATATGTGTATTATTTAATTTTAAATTTATAAAAAAACTGTCATATTGTTTTTCAAAGAGGATGTACCCTTTAATATTCCTAACAGCAATGAATGAGTTTCTGTTGCTCTACATCCTCATTGACAATTGGTATAGCCAGGCTTTTTAATGGATATTGTAGTTGTATCTCCTTGTGTTTTAATTTTGCATTTCTCTAATGGTTAGTGGTTCGGAGCATCTTTTCATGTAATCATTTGGAAAGTGTATGTTTGAAACTATTGTCTATTTTAAAAATTTGATTGATTCCTTATTATTATTAAGAATTTTCATATATTTTACATTTCTTTATCAAACTTATGGTTTACAAATATTTTCATCATCACTTTTTTTTCTTAATAGCGTTTTTTGAAGATCAGATTTTTATTTTTGTATGTATGCTGTTGTCACTTTTCTAAATTATTGAAATATGATAGCCTTTGTTGCTTAATTTGCATTTCTCTAAATCGTATCAAGTTTGAGCATCTTGCAATATGCTTATTATTAACTGCTTGGGTTCTGTTTGAGTGGCCTAAGAGGGTGTTCTTTAATGCCTTTGTATTTCTTCTAATTTTCTTGGATCAAAATCAGGGAATATTGCCCAACAAATATCTATTTGAATAAATTCTTATTTAATTTTCCTTTGTGGCCATAGAATAACAATATGTAATACAAATAACAATAGTATTTTATATTTATATTTTATATTTATGTTAAATTGAGTTTGTTGATTTTATTCTTTGTGATTATTTTTTATCTGATTGACCATTCAAATTCTGATTGGTACATTCAAACTGCACACTGTACTTGTGTTGTTATTTCATTGTGCATATATATGTGCATATATGTATATAGTATATGCAATATTGTGTGATGCTTGAAATACTGTCATTTTACCTTCTATGCACATTATGAATTTTATTATTGAATGTTTTTCCCCTTTATTTTTACATGCTATACTCTGAAATCCTCTTTCTGGTAATAATATTTTACTCTTAGTTACACTTGTCTGAATTTTATTTGTGTTCATTCTTTTCATTTTCATTTTCACCAGGTTATGCTACAGTAACAAATAACTCTAAAATATCAGTGGCTTAAACTTACAGAGTTTGATTTATTGATTCCTCAGCTCTGGAAGACCCTTAGTGTAGCTGGTGGAGCTGTCTGTATTTCCATATTAATTTGTTTTCATTTTTCCACTTCAGGAGGAGCAGCGAGCACCACAGAACTCAGTGTTGCTTTTAATTGGCAAAGCAGGTCACATGGTCCTAGCTGGCCAAGAAGTTGAGGAAGCAGCATCCTCCTGTGAGTCCAGAAATGGGGAACTGCATGCTAGTGAATTGCACCAATGTCTGACTTCAAACTTTACATCACGAATTCCTGATCACAGTATCTGCCACCTTTTAAAATTTAACAATCTACCACAAGATTCTTCTAATAGCAAATTTACCTTATTGTTTTCCAGCAAAATATTTCAAATTTTATTGTATAATAGTATTTTGTCCATAATTTTAGTCAGAATAGGTATATGGATTATACGATTATGAATCCTATGTGTCTCTACCCACACACACAGTCCCCTGAGAGAGGACTAATCCTTTGACTGGGCTTAGGATCTTTGGGTTGCAATCTTTTTTCAGTAGTGTACAGATATTACTCCAGTTTTCAATATGACAGTTGAACCATTTCATGATATTTAGGTTATTTTTTCCTTCCTTTCCATTCCCTTCCCTTCCCTTTTGACATTTTTCCTTTTCATAATCTTCTCTTTTCATAATCTTTTCTTGTTAGCTTTTACAATTTTCTTAAAATTTCTGATATTTTGATTTTATCCATGTCCAGTGTACTTTTTTTCTTATCAGTTCTTAATAGAATTTGGTATTTGGTGTAATTTTTTCCTGAAAATACAGGTTTTTTTTTCAAATCAAGGGAAATATCTTATTTTTTCTTCCATTTTTCTTTTTTATATTTTATTATCAATATTTTGTGACTTTTGGCATTGCACTCTGTGGTGGATTAACTAATGATCAACTTGTAACACCCAGCTGTACTGAACCAGCATGGTGCTGAGTGTAGAAGTCCCACTGGAGGATTGTTGCCAACAGCATAAAAAGAGAACTGGAGAGGAAGATGGTGTGCTGTTGAGTCTCCTGGAGAAGATTGTCACGCTGGTTTTCCTGATATGAACTAGGTGGTGGTTCACATCACTGGAGGAGCTCAGGTCTTTGCTGTCACTGAGGATGGCTGTAGTTCTTTTTGGGGGAGCTCTGCTCTTTACTTTGAGCGTCACTTCCTGGCCCCATACAGATCCCACAGCCTACTGGCACAGATCCTTCATCCCGCTGGTGCAGACTTTTTAGCTTCCACCACTGACCTACAGGCATTCCCAGAGCAGATCCGTGAAATAGACTTGCATGAGACATTGTCTAGGCCTCCAGATGGATTCTTTGGGTCTCTATTGTGTGGACAGATCTCCTGCACTCTTTTGCATTTGACTGTTTGGGTGAATATTATAAAATAATCTTATAAATTATGTGTCCTGTATTAAATTGTTTCCCTTGCAAACCCTGACTACAACACACTCTAACTTTAAAAAATTCATGATTTCTTTCTTTCTGTGTCCATGCATCTGAGTGATAGTGTGTTCTTCTGAATGTGATATTTCTTCCAGTTGTGTGAGAACAAAAGCCTGATTACCAGTGGTGTCAACACACATCAATTTGGTAATTTAATTTAAAAGACAAGTGTTTTACTTGCTATGCTAGTCTCAGAATTCCCTTGGAGATCTTATTATATTTTCTGGATTCTCAGGTCTCATACAGAAGGCACTGGTTTTAAATCCTCCAGGTAATTTTTATCACTCATTTACTATAAATTCTCTTACATTTATTTTCTCACATCCTGAGCCTTGTGTTCACATAGATGTATGGTAGAAAACTAACACAGTGGTAAAGTGGCAAGTGCTAAATGGAAGAGTAGATCTGGATTTGTGGGCTTGAGCTATTAAATTGCTTGAAAGTATATGTGATCCAGTCTTCCATTTGATACATGCTTTAAAGTGACTTCATCATTCTAAATTTAAAATTATTATTTTTCAGAGGCTTGAAAGCACTTTTCCTTTCCAGCTCCCCTTGTGTGATGGACTGAAGTTGTCACCCCAAACTCACATGTTAAATTCTGACCCCTGATGTGGCCGTATTTGGTGCTAGGACCTTTAATGAATTCACGGAAGATAGTAAGGATGGGACCTTAATTCAATGTGACTGACCATATGAGAACACCTGGGAAGGGCGCCAGCCATCCGCAGACTGAGATGACCTGAAGGAGAAAACAAATCTACCAGCACCTTAGTTTTTGTTTTGATTTTGTTGTGTCAGCCCTAAGAGACTAATACACTGCATTACTGTGAAGAATCTGAAATCATTCTGATTCCTCAGTTTCCCACTGATGGCAGTAGGTCTGGGACAGGTTTTCTGGGAGCTGTGACATGTCTTGGATCTATTCATCCTTTGAGCTAACAATAACTAGCTCATGACCTTTAACACTAAGATGATCTGGAATTTTTTTTGAAAGTTATCTTGAAATATTTCATCTTTTCTCTATACCATTTCCTTTATTTTTTCCTTTATTATTTAGAGGTTGTGCTTCTAAACTACTTTTCTGGATTTATTATCTTTCCTTCACTATTTTCTCTCTCTTTCCTTGTGTGCCCTTTTATTTCTTTAACATATTCTTAACTTTCTTTTTGAAGTCATTTTTCCCTTATCACTTCTTTTGTTACTTCTAATTTCCAAGAACACATTTTTGTTATCTCAATAAAGCCGTTTAAAGACTCCATGATTGTTGTATTGTTGCAGTGATTTTTCTAATTTCACAAATAACATTTTCTACTCTGAAAACTGCTTTCATAGTCAGTTTCCTCTGTTATATTTTTGTGTCATATTTTTATCTTAGTTTTCCACGTAGGGAGGTTTTCTCCATATAGCTGGTATTTCTAAATATATGGGATTGGGGAATATGTGGGAAGATACTTGGAGTGCCATTTCACTCAAGGCAATAATTCTTAACTAACAGAGATTTTGCCTCCAAGAGGATATTTGATAATGTATGCAGACGCTTGATTTTCAAGAGGAGTTAAGTGCTACTGGCATACAAAGGGATGAAGCTGAGCATATCACAGAACAACTAATGATGCATGAGACTGCAACCCCCCCTGCCCAACAAAGAATTATCCAGTCTAAAATGGTAATAATGTCAATGCTGGGAAACATTTTTCTAAGTAATGTAATCTAGGTAGAAAATTTGTTAGGGCATCTTCATGTCCTTAGTTTTAAGTCTTTTCTCTTTGATTTAACAGATTCCTCAAAGAAAATCTCTTAACATTTTCTGTGGAGAATAACAGTTTATCACTTCTAAAAAACCCCAGTTACAGGAGAGATATCTCCTATATTTTCACTATACTTCTATTTTTAGGGTAAAGGCCCAGATCCTCAAATGTATCTACTACAATCTACCTCAGAGGTGCTTCAGCATATCATTTCTAATGCATAAATCTGCAGGAAACATAGTGGAGGTGAAGAAATGGGGAGGTGAACTTTTTCTCCAGGAGTATGAAAAGGCAGTCTAAATGCTTATTTGTCCCCCAGTCCTTACCTTTGTGCTTCTTGACCCACTCAGTTGTAGAGGTATTAGATGCTATAGGGTGACAAAACTTTTTAGCAGCCTGTGGTAGAAACTACACTATTTTTAGCTTTCTTCCTTTGTGAAGTAAGGTTTGGTTTTCTTGAATATTCAGTGTCAATCACCTGCTCTCTCTTTTGTCTTCAGTTTCCTTTGCTGTTACTTCATGCTTATTGGGTTTTGTCTTAAAAATCTCTTTACTGTAAATTTATTGGATTTTCTGAAGTAAGTGACATTATAGATGCCATTTCGTAGTGTAGAAATTCAAAGTGCAATTTAAATGTCAGAGTTTTATCAGAAGAAATCTATAGGACATTTGTTCCCTATAATTGGCTCTGAAAAATACCTCCTGCATGTTTCACAAAGTTGACTTTATCTCTGCTTATGTACACTGAGTCTTCTCTTTTCACTTTGCCTTACTGCTCTGTGGTCCCCGGCCACTGCCTCTGCATTCTATCCATTCCATAAAAATGAGCAGGACTGTGTTCTATTCCCTCACAGGAAAAGTATCTCCTCAGCCCAGCCTTGCAGGGGGAAAAGAAATCCTTCTTTGAGTAAATAAATATCTAAAACCATTCTAACTCTGTAATTCTTTTAATAACTTTGTTGGCTATACCAGTTCTGGGGGCTCCTAATCAACCATTTCAGGTTCAGCGTAATGCAAACATCTGCACTCAGCAAAACTCTATGCCTTTGTTGTTCCTCAATAAATCTGGGGGTTTGAGTCAGTTCAGGTCTTCACTCCATTTCTGGTGAAGATCCCCACCCCCCAGACAAAGATATTTTCTGTCTCTCGCATCTTCATTTGTCTCTCTAACAGGGTTTGCTGGTCCGAACCCAGCATCTTCATTTGACTGAGACATTTCAATCTTGCAGCATCTCAGGATGTATAGAATTTTCCAGTTGAGGCATCACATTGATGCTTGTGGTGGCTAAACTTCATTAAGTCAACTTGATTGACTTGGGAGCCACTGAGGGGATTAGCAAAGCACACTTCTGTGTGTGTCTAGTTGGGTCATGGAGTGACCTTGGGATGGCCTCTGATTAATCATTCTTAAATATAGTGGACACTGCAATGGATTTCTTTTTCAACTCTAGCCTGCCGTGTGGAAGGAGTCACTTTCAGAGTAAAACCCCGTATTGTTTTTGCAGTTTACAATAATTGTGGTCTTCTCTTGGGGTGAGCTCTGCCAGCCTGACCCATTGTTTCTCCCTGGGGCTGCTGACTTTTTCCTAGATTACTGCATATTAGTGGAGATAACCCCCTACCCTGGTCCTGGGAGCCAGGTATAGAATTCTATACTTTTTTGTACCTATCAGTGTGTTGTCTTCATTTTCTTCAATTTCTGTGTAGTTTCCAGTTTTGCTGCTGGCTCTTTCTTGGTTCCCAGATTCTATTTTTTTTCTTCACCTAAGATGTTCTTTTCTGAGTGTCTTGATTCCAGGTCTTGCAGAGTTTGTATTTTGCTGCTGGTCTTTACTCCATCTTTTTTCTTTTTTTTTCCTCACAGCCTTTGAATTTTTAGATTATGGATATTCCACATTGTAGGGACAGTGGGATTCTTAGGTAGGATCATATTAGGGACTTGGCTCCTTTAAGAGGCCTTTGCATCTCGGCAAGCAGCAGACAGCAGAGCTGACAGTCTAGTTTTGACCCCTGGCTCTGTGTAGCTAAGTTTTTCCCCCTAAGCTCCTCCTTCAGTAGGTCACTCCTCCCTAAATGAAACAAACAAACAGTTTCCCTTCCAAATTCCCCTGTTGACCTACTTGATCTGACCCCTAGCAACAAGTTTAGTAACCAAGCAAGTAGTGACCCTTCAAGGGAGCAGCAACCCTATAAGGACTGGGTTGTTGGCCTGCACTCAGCGGTGTCTCAGCTCTGAGCACCCCAACTCCTTCCCTGGAGTGGCTTTGCACTGCTTCTTGTAATGCATGCAATAAAGTTTTTGTTTTGCACAGGTCTTCTCTGACTCCTCTTCCTCTTTTTACATCAGAGAGAGAGAGAGAGACAGGGATGGTGAGGGTGGTCTGCAGACCCCTAGACTCCAAACTGCTGGATGTAACAACCTGTATTTTAAACTAATGCCTGATTTATAGGAACACAATTCTTTGAAGTGTAGGACATTTATATAAGTACCAGTTGGCCTCTTCTATTGGGCAAACTTCTATTTTAAACTCTATACATTCTTCCATCATTTAATCTTGACACATTCAACCCTTTCCAGATGTACTTCTGTTATACTTCACTGGAAATTGGAGCTCTTTCAGATAAACAGCCTTTTTGATCTATATATTTTACATTTACAGATGATCTGTATCTTCACTTATTCTCTTCCTTTTCCCCTTCCATTCCAGCAGGAGGATAAGCATCCTTCCTTCCCATAAGTCAGGCAACCACTGTGCCACTGATTTCAGTCTTTTTAGTATTACATATCATGCAGTTCCCATCAGTATTGCCTTTTAGTTTTCCCTTCTTAAGTTGACATACTTTCCCTCGTGTATCTTCTTTTCTACCTTCTTGTCTGCATTCCTCCATACGCCATCCTCACATCCACTCCTTCACCATCTGTCCCTCTATCTACTTATCCTTCTATCTGTCTATTCTTCTTCCAAACTTGCTACACTTACTGTTGTTTCCCTCTGCCCTATAAACACACAAAATGGAGAAATGGAAAGAGCAAGTTTTGTGGTATCTAGAAACTCCATGTTCAAAACTTTAATATTTTACTTGTGGAACATATTAACTGCAGTATTTTAAGGATGGTAATTTGTAAATTAAATTTCCTAACATACAGAGTTGATTACATCTCTACCTTGTGAAAATGTTTAACCAGAACCCCACTTCATAATAAAACTCCAGTGCACCTAAATTCACCCTTTGTTAGGTTTCTGCAATCCTTTTTCCCAAACATACTTTCTATTTCCCATTATTAAAAACTACTGGAATAAGTAGCTTTTCTTTTGTATTGTTATACTTCTACATATTAGTTTAGAATAATGATTCTTTATCTCAAGAAATTTTTTCCTATAAAATTCTAGGAATCTAAATTTTATCCACATTTTTTTGCCAGTACAACACTGTCTGCTCCCCAAGTTCAATTTCAATCTTCAACTGTAAGTAATACACATGTATTTTGAATACTATTGTGTTTTTTTGTAATACTCTTGAGAATCACTTTTGACCTTATGTATTTTTGTACAATCATGGTAGCTGCCTAAGAAGTGTGTAAGACTCTAGGGAAACACATAGCATCTCATCCATCTTTATAGGTCCTCAAATACCTAGTAAAATGTGTACCATTTGCAGAGCCAGTTGTTCTCAAAGTGAGCTCTGTGCAGTAGTATAATGCAGAGGGTATAATTACTCACCTGAGTAATTGGTAGAAATACACAGAATCAGAAACATTGGGACTGGGGCCCAGTAATTTGTCTTAACAAGCTTTGCAGGTATTTCTGATCCTAGCTAAAATTTGGGGAAAACTTTGTTAACATCTGGCAAATATTTGTTGAATGGTTGAAGGGACAAATGAATGATAAAAAATTTAATTCATTTTGAAATAAAACATGACTGTCTATGTAATTACCTATGCTGATGAAACCATGCTGTTGAGATTTGAACACTATGAAACACCTTTGAATTTTACCTAGGAGAAATCTAATACTCTTTATTTCCTAGCAGTGCTTTCTAGAATGTTGCTTTTTCACAAAACACTTTTAATAAATATTGTGTGTTGCAGCTGAAAGTGTGAGTGCTGAAATTTCTTTGTATATATTTTCGAATAAATTATTGATTTTAATTCACTGAAGAGATAAAAAAAATTCCATAAAGTTCACCAGAAATTTTTTCAATGACATAGAGTGTTGAGTTGAATGTACATAAGAATTGTGAGACCCTTGCTCAAATGAAGGTCTGACTGAAAAGGTCTAGGGTGGAGCCTGAGAATCTTCATTTCTGTCCAAGAGATGCTACTGCCTCTTGTCTAAGGGATCAGCGTACGAGGAAAATGATTATAACATACAATTGTTTTGAGTCTAACAGGGCAATTCAAACTGGGGACCTTGAGGATTTAGGTAAGTTATTTATCTTTTGTGAGCTTTACTTTCTTCATCTGTAAACCATAAATAACATGTGAAAGGTCTAGTAAGATGCCTTACATGTAAGTACTGCACAAAAGATGATCATTATTAGTCAAATAAAAATTAAAGGCAAAAATTAAAAAGTGGAAATTATTAAGGAGTGTCAAAATATTATGTATTCTGACAGCAGTGTCAACAAAGTAGTATGCAACTGGTTAACACTTTTACTGATGTACTTGCTTAGACTGTGAGGGCAGTAAAATTGAGTTGTGCTGTCAACAGCTTTATAGCTTCTGAAATTGCAGCTTGAGTGTCTGTCATTGACCTGCAGCAGCTGAAATCACAAGTGCAACTTCCTGAAAATTGAGCCCTTCTTTTGGCACTACCCTGATTATCAGTTATTCCTCACAGAAATTAAAAAAAAATAACTGCAAACAATTGAAAGACCATATTTTGTTTCCTTTATTGTATATTATGGTCATTTTTCATAGTGGTGTGTCTATCTTGTTACACATGTATATTAGTAACTAAGATTTATATAACAAGTTGATTATGAAAGTATTCTTCATAAATATCAGGCATTAGTAGAAGAGCATGTTACACTTATCGCATACTGGTTACCAATCTCTGGAAAAATTTGGTATTCTAGGTTAAAGGATAGATTTTTTTTCATTAACAAGACTAAAAACAGGAAATCAAATAGATTATTTTATTGTTTACTGAAAGAGAGTTACAACTCAGAGATTAATTTGAGTGTCAGTCAAATTAGATCATATCTAAGGAGTTCTTTGGAACTGCTTTTGGAAATTATGGACATTTAAATTTAACAGCTAAATACTCAATTTAAACTATAGTGAGTTATCTGAAAAAATTATGTCCTTTTGATCCAAAAAGTAATAGACTTATTTCCAAAGATTATTTTGAAAGACATTGTATTAAATATGTAAGGGAAGATGCGCAGATAATTATGACATTTTATTTCTTTATGAAAAGTGAGAAAAAACAAAGAAATACAGGTTTTTGGTGCAGGTGAGATTTGGGAGCAGAGAGAATAAATAGAATTTTTAAAAATGATTTTATGTTTCATACCCATAGTCAAAAATCTGATTGTTTTATAATGCTGGGACTATGTGTAAAAATGGTTCAAGACTTCATTTGACTTTAGGAAAATTAAATCTGAGTGTTAAAATGGGAGTTCAAAGTTTTCTTTCTCTTTTCTTTTTTCCCCTCTCCCTCCCTCCTTCCTTGCCTTCCTCCCTTCCTTCCTCTTTCTTTGTCATTGCATTTCCTGAATTTCATGTCATTAATATTGAGAATATTTTTACTTCTTAATCTTCATGTTCCTAACATGTTTTAAAATTAGTTCTTTAAGCTTTTTTGGAAGGGAATGTATTTTTTAAAAATTTACAATCAAGTTTCAAAAGCCCATCATTCTCTCCTTAAGAAAAGCTTTATTTTCATACAACTTACAATACTGCTTTCTTCAAAAATCTTAACTCAAAACTAGTTTCATTCCTATTTCTGCTGTCTTCTTTCTTCTCCTCCTATCAATTGTCTCCATCACTTCCATTTTTCTATCAGATTCCTACTTAGTAGAAGTTCTAGTAGTAGCATCAGTGGTTAAATAATTAAAGGAAAGAAAATGTAGCCACAGTGTCAAACAACTTTTAATAGCGTCCTGAAGGGTTCACTGCTAACTTCTGGGTCAGTGCTTGAAAAAATGGCACTGCTCTTATTTCTCTCACCATAAGTGAGCCCATCGTTGTTAAATGGAGCCATTACTTGTCTTAGCCTGGTTAGGTTCTGCACCTGCGTTCCTCTGAAGACACAGGCAGAAAACTTAGAAGCTCACAGCTCTTGACAAGGAGTATAAATGTTGCCATCTGGGAGAGGAGTGGATTCAGAAGTGATAGGATATTGAACAACTCTTTAAAATAAAAAAATATACCTCTTGTTAAAACTATTACAGAAAACATTTGAAAGCGGAAATAGAAGGGGCCCTAAATCAATTGCCTTTTTGTTTTGTTGTAAATAGTTTTTACAGGAAGTGGGAAGAAAGTATTAAGTACTTGATTCTATCTTAGAAAGAAAGCTCAAGTATTTTCTGATGACCCATGGTTGGCCAGACTGATTCTAAAAGTACACTTTATAATTTGGTTTTTAGTCATTCACTCATTTCACTCATTAGTTTAATGTTCAGGCATGAACAGGTGAATGTCTCTTTTAATATTGGGTTGAATTATTGTGTAAATGCTCTAAGTACTTAATAATCACATTTCTGTGAATTTCGAGATAAGTATAACTGTGAATTCATCATCATCATCAAGGCCACAAACATTTTTATCACCTCCCAAAGTTTCCTTGTCCACGTTTATTATTGTTGTTATTTTCAGAACACTTAACAAAATGTACTCTCTTGGCAACTTTATGTACAAAACACTGTATTGTTAATTCAACAGGCTACTGTACGTTGTAAAATAGATAGAACTTAATTATCTTGCATAACTGAGACTTTGTACCCTTTAACTAGCATCTACCCCCAGCCCTTGACAACCACCATTCTATTCTCTGCCTGTATGAGTTTGAGTCTTTTAGATTCCACATATAAGATCACACAGTGCTTGTATTTCTGTATCTGGCTTTAGTTAGTGTTATTTTTCCAAGTCCATCCATGTTGTCAAAAACAGCAGAATTTGCTTCCTTAAGGCCCAGTAATATTCCACTGTCTGTACATATAACAGTTCATCCCTCAATCAGTGTTTAGGTAGTTTTCTGTATCTTGGCTATTGTGACTCACACTGCAATGAAGATGATAATTCAGATATCGCTTTGCAATCCTAATTACCATTCCTTTGGCTATACACCCAGAAATGAAAGCGTTAGATCATATGGTAATTCTAGTTTTAATTTTTGATGAATTTCCATATTGTATTCCATAATTGCTGTATTAATTTACATTCCATAGTATACCAGTGTTCCCTTTTATCAATATCCTCAACTCTTAACATTTTATTTATTTATTTTTTTTTTTGGTTGCTGGTGATTGAAACTAGGGGGAAGAATAACACTGACCTACATCTCCAGACCTGATTAAATTATTTTTCTTTATTTTGAGATAAGGTCTTGCTAAGTTTCTCAGGTGGTACTTGAACTTGCCATTCTCCTGCCTCAGACTCCTACGCTGAACTTACAATTGTGTCATCACACACAGTTTTGGCATTTTGACAATAGCCATTCCAGCAGATTTGAGATGATGTCTCATTGTGGGTTTGATGATCATTTCCCTGATACTCAGTGATGTTGAGCATATTTTCCTATCCCTGTTAGACATTTGTTTGGAGGAATATCTGTTTAAAACCTTTGGTAACTTCTCAGTCAGAATTTTTTTTTTTTTGGCTATTCAGTTGTACAAGTTTTTGTACATTTTGTATATTAACCACTTATCAAATAAATGGCTTATAAATATTTTCTCTCATTCTATAAGCTAATTTAATTTAGTTGGTTATTTCCTTTGAAATGCAAACTATTTCAGTTTGAGGTAATCCAAACTACATTTTTGTTTTTGTTGATTATATTTTGGTGTCATATCCAAATCATATCCAGTCATTGCACAGTCAGGAAGCCTTTTCCTATGTTTTCTTCTAGAGTTAAGACTTCAAGTGTTATGATTAACCTGTAATCAGCTTTAGCTAATTTTTGTCTATTGGGTAAAAAGGGGTCGGGTTTTATTCTCTGACACACATGTGCCCTAATTACTCAATACTGTGTACTGAAGAGATAAGGCTTTCTTTTTGTGTATTTTTGGTACCCTGTTGAAAATTGGTTGATTGATATGCATGGGCTTACTTTTTGACTCTTCACTCTGTTCTACTGCACTGTGTCTGTTTCTATGCCAATAACATATATTTTGCCTATTGCTTTAACTTTGTAATATAATTTGATGTAAAGAGATCTGTTGTCTACAGCTTTATTCTTTTTTAAGATTGCTTTAGTTATTTCAGATACTTTCTGGTAAATGACTTTTTGATATTTAAATTTATGATCATTTCTGAGAAGCCAACAGATCAAATAAGAAAACAAAAGAAATTTTAAAATATTTTGTGAAAAGTGGGGTGTGATGGTACAACCTGTCTCAAAAAAGAAAAAAAAAAAAAGGAAAGAAGAAGAAAGGAAGGGGGATGTAGCTGATACAGCTCAGTGTTAGCACCCTATATTCAATCCCTAGTACCAAAAAAAAAAAAATCTTGTAACAAGCAAAAATGAAAATACAGCATACTAAACTTTGGAAATGAAGCAATAGAAATTCCAAGAGGGAATTTAATAGCACCAAATATATAGATTAACAAACAAGAAAGAGCTCAAATAATCTAAACTTATACCTCAAGAATTAGAGAACTAGAATTAGAATAACAATTTAAGGCCAAAGTTAATAGAGGTAAAGAAATAATAGGGAGAAGAAATGGCAGAAATCAAGACTAGAAAACACTAGAAAAGATCAAAGAAATTAAGAATTGTTTTTGAAAAGATAAACTATGACTACTGTGAGTAATTATACACTAACACAAACAAGTTGGATATCCTAAATTTGGATAGATTCTTAGAAATATATAATCTACCAATACTGAGTCATGAGAACATAGGAAAGTGAAAAATGTCCACATACAGTATTTGTAACTTTTCTGATTTTCCTGCTGTAGTTGATTTTTAGTTTCCTAATGTGTAGTTAGAAAGGTTACCCTCACATGATATCAATTTTCTTAAATTTAAGACTTTTTTTGTGGCCTAACATACCATCTGGTCTGGAAAATGTTTTGTGTGTGCTTGAGAACAACGTGATTTCTTTTACAGTTGGATGGTGGCTTAGTCAGTTTCTTGTTGCTGGGACACGATATCAAACATCCACAACTTTGGCTCAGGTTTATTTTGGCTCATATTTTTAGCCCATTGTTGGCCCGCTCCAAGGCAGGAAGACATGGTGGAAGGGTCTGGAGTAGGAGAAATGCCCTTGTTATACTCCATAGAAAGCAGGGACGAGTGGGAAGGGGAAATACACCCTTCCAGGACACACCCCCAGTGGCCCGCCTCTTCCAGCTAGACCCAGTCATCTAACAGGAAGTCAACTGTAATGCCTCCATGATCCAGTCACCTTTCAAAACCCTCACATACTGTGCAGATGAGGCTTGGGGGGGCATCCAGATATAAACCATAACAGATTAAATGTTCTGTACATGTTTGTTAATTTTACTTAATGTATAGTTAAGTTTGAGGTTTCCCCCACTAGTTTTCTGTCTAGATGTTCTGTCCATTGTCGAAAGAGAAGTATTGAAATTCCTTATTGTTTCTGTATTCAGGTCCAATTTTCTCTTCTTTTAATATCTGCTTCAGTGAAAAAAAATCTGTTATATCTTCTTGAAAATTTGACATTTTATCATTACATGACCTTCTTTCTCTATTGTGGCAAGTTTTTACTCAGTCAATTTTGTGTGGCATAAGTATAGTTATACCTATCTTTCTCTGGCTATCAATAGCATGGGATATCATTTTCCCTACCTTCACTTCTAGCTTATGTGTCCTTAAAGCTAAATTTAATCTCTTGTAGATAGCATATATTTATTTATTTATTTTTTGTGGGTACTTGGGGTCGACCTCAGGACCTCATGTGCCAGCAGGCGCCCATGCCGATGAGTGATATCACCGGCCCTTTTTTCATATGTGGGTACTGGGAGTCGAACTCAGGACCTCGTGCTTGCCAGGCAGGCACTTATGCCACTGAGCTATCTCACCGGCCCAAGCATATATTTAAATGTTAATTTTTTTCCAGTCATTTTATGGTTTTTATTATAAATTTAATTTAAAGTTATTGACAGATAACGTTTTTATTTTATGGAAAGAAGGTAAAACAAAATTTCATAATGAAATAACAGGAGAATAACAATAGTTAATACATTACATGTTGTTATCTTTAAAGTAGTTGCTCAGGGTACAAGATATGGGCATAAAAATTCCTCCAATCAATATTAGCACAAACCTTCCTTTTTAATGAAATAATAGACACTAAAAGTATAACTGACTTGCATTTTTTCCCTTGTCCCTACTGTCCTTTCCCCTTTCACTCATCCTAGTTCCTTTTTCCTTTTGAACAATTTCTTCCCATTTCACAATATCTATTGTACATTTTAGAACTTACTTACTCTTTCAATTTCTCACACGAGGGAAACAATATGATGTTTGCACATATGAGTCTGATTTATTTCACTTTTGAGTAGGTAAGAACTTCTTAATGACATTTGTTATTTTTTCTGACTTTTTTCTATTTTATACCCTTTTCCTTTCTTTTTTTTTCTTGCTGTCTTTACTCATAACTTGATGATGTACTAGTAGTGGATGTACGGAATCTTTTCTCTTCACCTGCTGTATGTCTACTGCAAATCTTTGTGATTACCATGAAGCTTACATAAAACAATTTATAATTATTATAGTGTATTTTAAATTGATAATAATTTTGATCACATAAAAATCTCTACATTTTTACTTATCTCTTTCCCCCTCATTTTGTTACTTATGCCACAATTTGTATCTTTTCATGTCTTATATCTAATAAAATTATTTTAGCTATAGTTACCTTTAATATTACTCTCTTGTTTTATTCAAGAGTTAAATATGATTTGCACATTTCTGTTACAGTATTACAGTATTTTCAATTTAACCGTATCATTCCTTCACCAGTGAGTTTTATATCTTCACATATTTTTATGTTCTGTTTGGTGTCTTTTAGTTTCAACTTGAAGAATTTCCAGTAACAATTTTTGTAATTTAGGCCAAGGGGTGATAAATTCCCTCAGCTTATATTTACCTGGAAAAGTCTTTGTATCCCTTCATATTGAAGGAAGCTTTGCCTACTGTAGTATGCTCAGTCAGCCAATTTTCATCTTTCTCTGCTTTGAGTATATCATCCCATTATTTCTTGGTGTAAAAGGATTCTGCTGAGAATTCTACTGACAGTTTTGTGGGAATCACTTTGCATATAATATTACTTTTCTCTTGCTTTTGTCAAAATTTTCTTTACCTTTGACTTTTGTCAATTTGATTATAGTATGTCTTTACAAAGGTCCCTTTGTAGTTAATTTATAACTTATTTAGATTTCTTTGGTCTTAATTGGTATGGATCCATGGATATGAATAATTTCCCTTCCTGTCTTTGGGAAATTGTCATTATTCCTTTAAATAAACTTTCTGCTTCTCCTTTTTTTTTTTTACTGCTCCATCTAAGAGACCCATTGGCATGTTTTAAGAAAAATCAAGAAGAAACCCATCTATAAATAGAATTAAAAGTGCCTTTGAAAGAGAAGTTCAGCAATCAAAATTGGAATCTTAATTCACGAAATGTGTTAGTAAGCTTCTGGTATTTATTTCTCTAAAAACTGGAATAAGGAGAAAGGATAAATTGACTTTACAAGATATAGATGGAGAGATCTTGGATATAATGTACAAAATGTTAAATTCAGAGATGATAACTAATCAGTTTATTTTTTCCAGCAGTGTTCATGAAAATAACAATAGTTTTAATCATGCTTCAGTTCTTATGGAAGGTAAAAATACAAGAATGGATAGAAAAGACTCTGGCTTTCAAAATATTATAATCTAGGGATGGACATATGAAATTAAATCCACATAGTAATTCATATGTTTTTATAGAGAATTAATATTCATTTGCTATTTTCCACAAAAAAATTTAAAAAATTAAATATAAAGTCTGGAAAATACTGTAATGTTTTTTGATTGTTCACTTTTGAGCCTTTCTGAATATATTCTTGGTGTCTTTTAGCCCACTGAATTTCACTGATTTATATGATCCACCATGGTCTACAAAGTCCTCAATGCACATTTCTCTTTCAGTAAGTCATTCTTTTGTGGACTATCTAACAGACTTCTTTCACAAGTCTTCCTTTTAATTACAGTTACTCGTGGAAATGATGGGCTTAACACCGAACATACTGAAATAGATAATATGAAATAGAATGTGTAGAAAACATAGAGGGATAAATTTAGAAGTACAACTTCTACAGAATTTTGCCCAAGCCCTGCCACATTCAGAATAAGGAACATGCTTGTCATATACAAGGGAAAATTCCTTTTCAGTTTAAGCTTTTGCTCATTCTGTTTCCATTAACTGCATGCTTTTTCAGCCTTCTCAACCCCATTCAAGTTAATATCTATATACTTTTCAGCCCTCAGCTAGGGAAGTACTTCTTGAACCTTCTTTGACTGCTCAGAGCAATTTATGTCTCTTGTTATTCTCTCTCACTTATGCTATAACTTTCCATTACAACTTATATTCTGCAAGATTCTTGAGTCAGGGACCATGTCTGTTTGACCGTTACGTTAATTCCTGTTTCTACCCCAGTGCCTGACATAGTGAAGATGGATATCACCATAAAGGTACCAGTAAGATGGCAATACATTTTATTTATTCTTATGAAACATGATGAATCCCCATATATGATCATATCGCCAGATGGTGACTCTAGATTTTGGATTGACTCTGTTGAATTTGCCGTCTCCCCATTATTCCCAAGAAATATTTATGGCATTATTTTATTCACTAACCTTCATCAAACTATTGTTTTCTTTCCTATTGTTACTTCTTAAAAGTCCAGATTTGAAAGTACTACAATAATTCTTATAAAATTTTTACTTTTTTTCTATTTGATAAAGCGTGGTGTACAGAGACTGTGCACTAGAATATTATTATGAAGCTCAAGCAAAGATTGACTCACCGAAATACAAACTTACTAAACTCCACATCAAGTAAATACCAAAATAAAGTAGATTTTATAATGTCAAACAGATGAATAAACAGATATCTCTGTTTTCAGGAATGTGCTGATGACTTGGATGTGCATCCGTCTTTGGTGCAACTTTTCTGTTTGAAGAAAGGGAAGACTGGGATTTTAGGTAGCTGAAGGTTACAACCTGCTGCTACTATGCAGGTTAAACTTTACTATCATAGCCTGCAGGAGAATATACGTATATATAAAGCCGGGTTTCTTGTGTGTTTACTGAGAAAAATAGGAATGTGCAGTACATTGGTGTACATCATTTCAGACAGTTCAATTTATTTAGTACAGTTTTTAGATCTGAAGGCATGACAATTAATTGTGATCTGTCAACTTAATTAAAAAATGCTGAGGGGATGAATAAAATGCACTTCATGGTATCTCTGAGTGGGTTATGAAAGCGTGATCTTGAATACTATACGTGGTCCCTGAGGCTGTTCCCCTGCCCTGCTTCCCAGCCATTATGAACTAAGCATCTTTGCTCTCCCAGGCTTTTCCACCGTGATGTTTTAGTCTGGGGGCCATCTGACCATGGACAGAACACCATGAAACCATGAGCCAAATCAAACCTTTTCTCCACAAGTGCATAGGATTTCAGGGTTTTTTTAAGTCCACATTTCAAACTATCAACATAGATGCTTTAATGACTGCTCTACAACAATTTAAATATAAAAAGTAAGTATTAAAGAGAGAATGGCTATAGTATCAGCTATAATTCCTTCAACAAGAAGATAAATTGCAGCAAAAATAAAAGCAACTTATCACATTCCATCTCTAAGGAAAGATTTTAATGTATTCTCTTACATGCCAGATACATAAGAGAAAAATAGCTTTTGTTCTAAGTCAAAGAAAACATTTTCATTAGTGAATATACTAAATTGAAACATTTATTTTTAAATACATAAATATTAAGTAGCTAATTTATTTTCTTAGCAACCTTATCTTACAGAAACTTTGATAATGTCTCTCTAAAGCCCACACATCTATTTAAATGCTAAGATGTGGAATGAACCACAGAGGTTAAACACTGAAAATCTCAAAGGTTGTACAAATTTCTGACATATTTCATTTTTGTCTTTAAGTGCAGTGAATTTTGATCAAAATTTTACATTGAATGAATAGTCTAAACATTTATTATCTGAATTACTGACAACCTGTTACAAAATAGATTTTAAAAATTCACCTTAAAGGTACTCCTGCTGCATTGGCAAATTGGAAAATAATTCTAAAACGTTCTGATCACATTTGCTAGAAAAGAGATCTAGTTTCTTAGTAAACTGAGTGTATGCATCACAGCATGGGGGTTTTCCTTTTTTCTTCTTTTTTTCTTGAAGTATGTTCACCTCTTGAATTATATTCGTATTTCTCATTTTATTATTCCTCAACATAGCTCTTCATATTTAAATCATGGGCTCATTTTCTAGAGAAATAATTCTATTCTTGATCTGAACTTTCAACTAATAGTTTTTCATTCAAATCAATTTAATTCAATTTAGTAAATACATAGCATGAGGAAAACATTGCCTTATGTTTAGAAAACAGTGGATGAACGTTTTAGACACCAGGCCTTACTTTATGAGATTACAGTTATGTAGAGAAGACAGATAATAAAATTGTAATTAAATACTTTTTATAAAAAATATAATAATAGCACGATGGAAGAGAAATAGACTAACTAAAATGGATTAGGAATGGTTTCTTTAAAAATTGTTATTTACCCTGATTTAGAATCAGGAACAGATTGTAAGACTGCTAATCAAAGGGAATAATATTTTTGAAGATGCTTAGCCTAGATGAGCTCTCCAATATTAAAGAACTTGGAGAAAGCTGATGATTAATTTTGGGATATTCTATGATAGCAAACAGGGGAAGGAGCACACTAAGTGGGATACAGAAGCTGAGCAATGAGTGAAATACAAGACAAGTTTGTTCCTAATACAAAATCCTGACAGTACATGTGCACAAATACAACTGTACTCTGTGTAACACTTGTGAGAGAATAAATGGAAGTTAACTTGTAATATAATTAAATAATTATAATAATTAAAACATTATGTCAAACTAATAATGTCGCAGCATATATGTTCTTACTTTGACAAATGCAACTATATTAAAATAGCAAAAAATGTAAAATCATGGTTTTAATATTGCTAAAAGTTTGCAACATATCCAAAGTAATAGGATTTAATTATTACAACTATTTCGGTATTCTGTTGCTAACCACCAGTATTTGGATGCAGAGTAAGATAGAGATACTATGCAATTTCTAAGTAATTACATTTCATTACTTGAAATTTTTTTCTGGTTTTTATATCAGCAAACCTGCCAATTACGTTGCAAACTCATACTTTTCACACGTGTCAAATATGTTCTGTAGATGTTAATACCAATCAACATGAATGCCAAAAAGGACCTTCTGTGAATCATCATAGCTCCTAGGTAACTTCTTAAAATTAATTTAATATTATTAAAAATTCTATATGGAATAATTGGTAAATAAAACTGTAAAAATTATTTTAAAAGACTCAGATTCAAAGTAAATTAAATTTAGGGCCAGTGAGATGGCTCAGCAGCATAAGCACCTGCCTGGCAAGTGCAAGGGCCCAAGTTTGACTCCCAGAACCCACATACGAAAAAAGGGCTGGTGATATCGCTCAGCGGCACAGGCGCCTGCTGGCACGCGAGGTCCTGAGGTCGACTCTCGGTACCCACAAAAAAAAAAAGTAAATTAAATTTAAACATTGTATGGAAACTTATATAATAAACTTTTATCAGAAAAATATTGCAAAGTCACTAATTTATTTGAGTAAATACTATTTCTGTCATAATTTTAGATACCACTTGAATACTATCTAGTTCTTTATGGAACTTGCTTCACTCATATTGTGTATAGACATAATTGTATCAATTGAAGTATTTTCAAATAAAAATATGAACTGTATAACAGTGTAATTTTTCCCACATACAACTCTTTTTAATACCATGCTACATCATGAGAACCTCTGAAAGAACAAATTATAAGATGAAGAGAGAGAAATATTGGATAGGTGACATGAGTGTAAATCATACCTTTTAAAGCAAGTATGATTGTTATGATTGTTAGGATAATCCTGTTATGATTTGTGTCTAGATGTCCCTCAAAGCTTCATGCAGTTTTAAATGGGGCTTTTTTGGAGGCGGCTGAATCTAGAGTGTGTGACTGATTCGTGGTTCAATGCTAGGATTAAGGGTGCTGGGATTAAGGGTGGGCAATTGCTGGATCAGTCCACTGATTGGATTGGCACAGCCCTAATCCTGATAGACTGGATACAATATAAGGGTCTGAAAGAATCTTGTCTCTCCTCGTCGCTTTTGCTGTCTTCTGCCCACCATGAACTGTTGCCTCTCTGCCATGTGCCACCCTGCCTTGGAGACAGCCAATGACTGAAACCTCTACCAACTGTGAGCTAAATAAATCTTTCCCACTTTAACTTTGGGTGTTGAGTATTTTGTCTCAACAACGAGAAAGGTAACTAACACAGTGTCAGTCATTGAATTCATGTTCACAATTACGGAGTATACTCATCTGGTGTGGAGATGAAATTTTAAATTAAGAGACACTCATATGTTCTAAAATTTTGTTTATTGTGTTTCGATAAGTGAAACCCCTTTCAAAGTGCAGGGACCATAGAAATTGTCCCACTTTCCAGTTCTAAAAATTGTACTTGTTTAAAATATGTTGATTTTGATTCCATTGGAAAGATTCAATTTGAGATATCCAGGAAACACCTGGCTAATCATATGTGTTTGAAGCTAAGAAAAATTCAGAATTGTACACATGCTAATAATTACTGGACAAAATATATCCTTAAGCTAGCCAACTGTTTGAAGTTCACTGACTAGAGGTTCTCACAGAGTGGAAATATCAAGTAAATGAGCCACCACAGCTTAATATAAAGGTTGAGATTTTTTGCTTAGTGGTGTATTTGTTGCCTTGTCTTTGTCATTATAGAGATTATAATTTATTTGGAGAGGTAAATATTGAGTGTTAGAAGGGGGAGAAATGGAATAAAAGTTTGGAAAATTGGGGGGGAAATGGTGTAGAAGTTGACAAAAAGCAAACAGAATTTTTCTAGAAAAAAAGAGCTCAGAAGACATACTTTGAAAATGCCATGACATTTGAGTTATTCAAGAAACCGAAAAAAAAATTAAGGATATAGTATAATGATTAGTGATAGACATTACAAGGATTATTTTGTGAGTACTGATAGGATTTTAGGAAATGGATTAAGATCAATGGGAAATCACTGAGGAATGTTAAAGGGAAATGAAATGATCAGATTTTTACTCTGGCTCTGCTAGTAGAGTAAATAGTGAAGTTTGGGTGAAGTTGGTGATAGAGATAATAAAGAAAAAGGAAAAGATTAAAGAAATTAGATTGTAGATTCGATGGGAAATATAATTGGTTACAAGGGAGATATTCAAGAAAATAAAGAGAAAATAATTAATTCTAATATGTCGTTTGCTTCACTATACATCTGAAAAAGTGCCTGAACATTGTCATATTTTGCCTTTTTCTCTTATACTTAGGGGATCAATACTTACACTTTTGATTTAGTGTTTTAGTTTTATTAATGATACACAAATATATCACTCTAATGCAGTCACATACTGACCCCTTTTACAATCATGTTTGCATAGTTTGATCTAATCATGTCTCTTTGTTTTGTTCCTTTATCTTGATTAGCATTAACATTATATATTAGAAAGACAACAAAAGTAGTTCAAATAGAAGACCTATAGGAATTAAAATTGTTGAATTTGAATTTTGTTGGAAATTAATGCTATTTAATATTTCACTTATTTGAAAAGTAGGTGAAAACATTAGAAGAAAGGAACAAGATAGAAAGCAAGAGAATGACAGATTTAGTACTGACAGTGTGACAACTTACTGTCCTTTGCTAATTTTGCTTACGTCACTTAGAAAATTCTTTTTTGTTTGTTATTTTTCTATTTCAGAAAAGGCAGTCATTTTGCATCTAATAAAAATTACATTGTTGCAACAGTTGATGCTGTTGTTATCTATTTTAAAATTCCAGCCATGCCAGCTGAAAAATATTAAAAATAAATTACCAGCATGCAATTACCATAGGTAGATATTGCGCTGTCACCAAAAAATAATGGATGAATGGCAGATGAAATTCATGGTTGATGAGCTACTGTTTGTAACCCAGAACATGCTTCCTGAGAAATTAACTGTCTAATTAAAACAACAGAAATGCACTCATTGAAAGATAGGTTTGTCTAATATCTAGCACTCAAACTTGGGTATTATTTGATTTATCATACTAAGTAAACCATTTTAATTTTGAGTAATTTCTATTTTTAATAAGGGTAATGGAGTATCTTGCTGTGCTTCTGGTTCTGAAAGCAGCTATGAGATTGTGTGCTCCAAATATTTCTTGAGGCCTTAGTGTATATCAGCCCAATTTTTAAGGCAGTTCCACCAAATCTTCCCTTATTTTTCTAGTCATGTACATCATATTCCTTTTTAGACATCATTTATGCACATCTGTAGGAGTAAACGTGGAAGATTTTTCTCTAACTCTAATTCTAATATTAAAATATTTTAGAAAAAGAAATGCTATTTTTAGCAAGCATATAAAAGGTCATGTTTATGTATTTTTCACTGTTACTAATTCAAAATAGATTGATAAATCAACTGCTAGACACCATTCCTACTTTTAGGGTTTCATTGACAAGACAGGAAGGCCAATAGCCAAATAATATAAATACTTGTTCATAACAGGTATTATAGAAGGGGGCAGACAAAATGGTAGGGTGGCAGTGAAAAGAGGGTTTGCAGGGTTGATCTCACAGAAGCGGATGGTGACTGAAGGTAAAGAGTGAGTGAAAATGACTGGGGAGTTTTACTGGGAGACAGACATCTTGGGTAGACGCAGTATAGCGATGTAGAAGAACAAGGATGCGGTACTTGTAAGGTTGGTGGATGGGACAACAGAGCTGCTTGGCTGTGTGTGAGCAGCTACAGGGATGGAGCTGGAGAGGTCACTGTGTGACAGATCATGAAAGCCATCACTCGGTAGCTCCATACTTCATATGTATAGAATGTTCGAGGGTAAATATTATATCTGCTCCTTGAGCATCAAGTTCATAAGTTTTGGAGAAGAAATGTTTATATGAGTTTTGATGAGACTTTTCTATGTGCACAAAAAAATCAAGAGGAGACTTTTATTTTTCCATATTAGTCAATCTGTGTCTCTGTGTGTGCCTATGTGAGAATGTGTGCAAGTGTGAATATTGCTGAGAGTAGAAAATTCAATGAAATAACTGCCTGTTTATATATTTGCTTTTGAGTTTTCACTATATCATGACAACTTATTTTCACTTAAGTCATGATTGTATGTTATTAAGCAATTCTCTAAGTCTCTTATAGATATTAAGTCTTAATTGTTATAAATAATCATATAAAGTAAAAAATTATTCCGTTTTACTGCATAGGCAATTGAGTCTCAAATAAGTTAGTAACTTGCATGTGTGTTCACATCACAGTACTGTGGAAGGGAGTATGAAAGATGTGTTTCTAAATGGCAGTTCCTTGGATTAAGGGATTCTTATTCAGAAGGCCCAGCAATCTTCATACTTAAGAACTCAAAATTATTGCATGGAGTTAGTCTTAGGATGATATCGTGAGAAATAACGTTGTGAGAGTTTTGACAATTAAAACAAAAAGAACTGAAAAGCTTTTGATACTTAAAAAAGGCAAGAAAATGGAAAATATGCAAGAAAAAAATAAGTACCATACACCGTATCAGGCTGTCTAATCATAACTCACAGGGGTTATAAGACAAAAGAGTACAGGGAATCAGCAAAGTAATACTTCATGACATTTTTCTTAAAAGTTAAATAAGGTTTCTAATTAAACAGGCCTAATAATTGTTTCCTGAAATCACTAAAAAAAAAAATCTAACTCCATGAAATTTCTAATTTTATTGTGCTTACAGGTAAGGTTAAGGAGTTCAGTTCAGGCTTTTCTCTTTATAAACTCTCTCTCTTCTCTCTCTCTCTCCTCTCTCCTCTCTTGCTCTCCCTTTCCCCTTTCTCTCTCTGTCTCTCTCTCCCTCCCTCCCTCTCTCTCTCTCTCCCTCTCTCTCTCTCCCTCTCTCTCTTCCTCCCTCTCCCTCTCTGTCAGTACTGCTATGTTGTCCAGGCAGGAAGGTTTTCAACTCTTGGGCTCAAAGGATCCCCTTGTCTCAGCCTTCCTAACACCTGAGAATACTTTCTATTTTCTCTTGTACGAAGTAATTCCTATAACTAAACCAGGGCAAGAATCAGTGCTCAGTACTTGAGACCCTAAAAACTTTTAAGCCAAAAAAAATGTTTTCAAAGGAACAGGAATTAAATGTTTTATGAGCAATTCTGTATCCAAGAATACAGCAGAATGCACCCTTAAGGGACATACTTCCAATTTTGAGTTCTGTACTCAAACCATTAGTCATGAGGGTAAAAAAAATTATCCTTGAAAAGTCCACACTAAGAATATTACTCAAAGATCTGCTGTAGGCACTGATGATGTAAACTAAGAACATGGAGACCAGTACGGCTCTGGCAGAAACAGGAGCGCACAGGTTCTTTTGTTGGAACCAGTCTAGATTGGAGCAGGAGGGAGCAAGGTTCTGGAAAAAGGTATCAAGGAGAGAAGTATCCAGGGAAAAGCAGACTTGACAATATAAATGAAATGATGAAACACTTTTCTATAATTGAAGATAAGTGCAAAATGGGGAAGAAATAGACAACAGGTAATATATAATTATAAGAACTGGTCAGCTTACCAATTGGTAAGAAATATCAAATCACTACAAAATATTAAATCATAACTATAAACACAGCTTACTGATGTTCAACTTCTAAGATCGATCCACTGACTGAATTAGATAACTTCATGTTTTACAATGTGAAAGAAAAATTTTGGAGGTGGAAGAAAAGAGAGCCAAAGGGGAAAGAGATTCCCGCATCTTAGAGAAAAAGTCCTTAGAACATTTTGGCTTGATGAAAAACATATCAAGGGAAAGGGATATTATTTAAATAAACAAGCTATCTTGGGCAATGTGAAATAAATACTTATATATCATAAGAAGACAGTTGCTAATTTAAAAATTAAGAAAGAAATAAAAAGCCATAAAGCATATAATTTAGAGATGTATATGTAATTGTCAGATACGAATCAGAAACACTTGAAGTAATTAAGTGCTTTCCTTTATATTTTAGGACTGTAGGCTGGGAATGGTGGTGGCTTTCATATTTACTATTTTATATATGCAGGTGTATTAAAAATTGAAAATTGAACTAAACATTATGACTAGTAAAAACCGTGTATAGTCTATAGAAGTAAAAATAAAATTCTTAATGCCAATGTCAAGAGAAAAACAGGATCTCTTGGGACTTTGAAAATGATTGCAGTTTACTTTTTGGCATTCTCTTCTCCTCAAGTCTCATTATTCATAGTGCTGTTTAGTAAAAGTTTTCTTTTCTCAAAGCTGGATTCTTAGCAATGATTCTTACTCAGACCAGAGTAGTTTTTACCTCCAGAGTCCAACACTCTTTCTGCTTTAAGTTTGAAGTAAAAAGCTGTGAACCGATGTGATATTCCTCAGTCCACCTGTCCGAGACTTTTGACTCAGCAGGCACAGTGGTGCTGTGCAAGACCTTTCTCTGTCTCTCTCTGTTCTTACTTCTCTCTGACTGAACTAGTCCCAAAGGAACATTGGCAACGACACTGCTCCCACGGATATATTGTCTGCAACACAGAGAGGTACTGACATTTGTGCATGAAAAAATTCTGAGCATTGCAGCCTTCTTAACGTATGTAGTCTTCTGAAAGATAAGGCTTGTGTGTACTAGGCAATTCGGGGTTTTTAATTTCAATATCCACCCCTGTACTAGGTAGAACATCCAACTCACAGAATGAGACAAGGGTCAGGTCTTAGTGTTTAAGCTTCCCAGAAAATGAAAGCCTCCTGTTTTGTTCAAATGCTTCTATTTTTCTCTTCATTATCAAAATTTATTTTAAACTAATATGACAGTTTACAGTAACTTTAATTGATTGCAACAAACACACAATACATAAAGTGAAAATCTGGTAAGGCCAACACTTAATTTTAGTGAGTGTTTCTGATTTTTTCTCTGTCCTTCATTAAGATGATAAATGGTATATCATAGCCCTTTTGTACAAATATCTGGTTTTGATTCCTTAAAATGACCTTAAAATCACCTGGAGCTGTTTTTAATGGGGCACACACACATCTTACTTCATCTTCCATTCTGCTGAGTCATAATTATTTGAGGCAAAGAACAAGCATTAATTTTATATTTAATAGTCTCTCTGTAATTTTCTAGTATTTTTCAGTATTTCCAAGGCTTTATGTCCTCTATGCAAATTCTCAACTAGTCTCTTAATTTAACCTCTAGTAAAATGTACAGCTGAGGTATAACATTAGAAGATTTCTTATTCATCGAATTGTTTCATTCAATATAAATGATGTGTCTTGTATTTATGAGCATTGCACCAAGTCCTGGACACATGAATAAATAGAAGTCCTAGCTCTTGCAGTGAGGCAGGATTGTGAGTATATAGGACAGAAACTAATCATAAATTATAATAGCAATTTATTATAATTAATACAGATGAATATTAATTTTTCTATTGCACATTTTATGAAGTTTTGAGAAATAACATATTCTTGTGAATTACAAATTCAGATATTTTTAAAGGCCTAAGCTGGGATAGATGCAAGTTACTGTTATTTAAACTGAACTAACTGGACAAATAGGGCATTTTTATAAGCATTGTACAATTTCCAGTTCAATTGAGAAGGGCAAATTTCAAGAAGGAGTGTAAGGGAAATTTTGCCGTTCTGAGAACACAAGGATTGTACTGTCCCCCCCCCCTTCAGGTGCTCTGGGAATAGAGCTGTTACAATCTAAAGTTGCTAAGTTAGATAAACCCCGGAACAGAGCTGACCACCGACCAGGGGACTAGATTGCAAGATAATGGCTATCCCATGGCTAAGGAATTTGCAGAATGTGCTGTTCCGGACCATCTGCTGTCCAAATTAGGAAACATCCTCCCCCGCTCCGTCGGCCAGCCTAAAAACTCCCATATGAGTGTCTTCTCCCAATGAATGTAAAAAGCTGTTTAAACTAACCAATGCTATCTGCTTCTGTAACTGCACTTGCAAAGACCCCTCCTCCCTTTGTTCTATAGACATATAAGCCCTACACAGACAAACCTTGTGGCCCATTGTTCCTGCGTGTTCAGTGAGCCCCACGCATGCTTGGATAATAAAACCCCTTGCCCGTTGCATGAGAGAAAGCTTCTTGGAGTCTTCTTTCACACGGCAGGTGTCTCGACCCTAACAGGAGCAACCATTTTTATTGTTCATTTGAGTGGCTACCAGTACATTCCTTTTTATCTTGATGACAGAGTAACTGTTCTGAGTACTGAACTGCTAAATTTGTCTCTGCCATTTTCATTTCCTCTGCAATTTAGAAATGGTAACAATCACAGTGAAGTTGCGTTGGCCCTTGAAAGGTTCCATATGTGCTCCTCAGTCAATTTCTTTTCAGTGCTGGAGGTAGAGTTTCCATACTGTAGAAAAACATATCTTCTTTATTTCTGATTTTAAATACTTTCCTTTGAAAGAAAAAAAGCAAGGCAATGCAAAATATACCGTTTACTGTGTTTATTTGTACTTAATATCTGAAGCTCTTCATAAAAACAAGTTTTCATCTCAAAACTATTTCTTGAATATAAGACACACACAACAAGGCACATGCACACTGTATGTTATGAAGCCCCAGATAAACTATATATCTACATCTACTCACATGCAACATGAATGAAAGAATATTCAAAGTAAAATATTTCTGAGAACCAAAAAGCTTGGCAAATTCCATGGCCTTCAAGTCCTTTTATTTTTCTGAATTCTTCATTAATCTCTTAAATAGCTATTTGCTGTGGTGATCATTTCAGCTAACATTGGCCATTTACTGGGAGACAATTAACCATTCCATGAATGTCAAGTGAAGCGTTTTCATATATATGTGCCACTTGATATTTACTGATACCCAATATTACATGCAATCAATATTTTCTTTAAAAATATCAAACCAAATTAAACTTTCCCTCCAGCGCTTCTTATCTCTACATTTTCATTTATCTTCTTGAAAGTATTTTTGAGGATAAAGACTTTATATCTGCTCTTGTTTTCAATAAATATTGTACTCTTTGAATTATCTAAAAGAAATTAATATCTTTCATGTGAGCTACTACTATGATAAAAATATTATAATAAAACATTTACTAAAGAAGAGTTATATATTTTATAGGTAGTAAGAGTTTGTATGGAAAGAATTTTGTGACAATTAACCCTGATATGTCAACTTTATTGGATTATGAAAGGCTTCACAGATTAGGAAAGAATGCTCTTGGTCATGGCCTATGGAGGCACAGCCCTGGGTACTATCTACAGCCTCTGGAACAGGCTTCTCTAGTGCTGTACCCCTGCTGTATTTCTGGCTGGCATAAACTAAGCACCTTTTCTCTGCCACTCCCTTCTGCCACGATGTTTCTGTCTTGGAGCCAGCTAATCATGGACTGAATCCCTGGGAACTGTGAGCTGCACTAAATCTTTCCTCATTTGACTTGCAAGTGTGCAGTAGTGTGCCTCAGTGACAGGAAAGGTGACTAAAGCAAACATCAAAGTTTCAATTGAGAAACTGTATATCTTTAGGATACGTTAATTTATATGTCTCAACAATAATTTTTAAGAAGTTAGAAATATATAAATATATATTAACATATCTATGTTTTATAAAATTATGTAAGCATAATTAGATCTATAGGTCACTATTTTTCACCCAAAGGTAAATTTTTCTTTCATTTTGAAATATATCAAATATTAGTATTTTGAGATTATATAAGATTATGTAAAGAAAAAATTAATCATAACATTGAAAATGGTCTGGTGCTTTTAGGATATATGAACATATCTTTCTTATCATTCTATAGTCACTTACATGTCCACATAAGAAAAAAGAATGGGGTTTATTCTTTTAAGTGATAAAATAAAACATTTCAAGTTTTCTAGGGTCTTATCAGTTTAACTTTCTTTGGCTTCTTGTTTAAGCTCAGAATCAGAAAATAAAATATTTTTATAAAGAATGTTTTCAGTGTAGCAACTTGGTATGCTTTGAAGTATTCTCTGTATGCTATAGACTACTAGGTATTACTCAGCAGTAGTTCCCATTTGTCTTTAATAGGGAACAGCAAGCAACTTGGCAAAGATTTTGAGGGAAAGGAGAAAAACACTTTAAAGTGAAAATATTCTTGAAAAGAACAATAGGGCAACCCATTCAGGACTGCTCCTGTCTCTCAGGAGCTATTCCTATTCCCCATTCCTATTCTCCAATAAATTTTCCTATACTTCAAAAACAAACAAACAAAAAAAAGAACAATAAAATGCGCCAAGAAATTCTTTATAGATCTTGGCATCAAAGGTACTGCTTCTAATTTTTCTATCCTGTGTTATTGAGGAAGAGAAGGAATTGAAGCTTATTTTAATTTTTCTTCTTTCTGCCTTAAAACTCCCCTCAAATCTTTTCTGTGGCATCTTATATTCTTTTAAAGGGAGTCCACAGACATGCATTCAGGAAACAGAGTAATTTGTGGCATAAATTCACAGCAGAATATTTTTTATGTTCAATTGATTGTTGCAGAGATGCCTTGAGAATTGAAGATGCAAGACATTCTTTGTACTCATATTTTGAAAATTTCTTCCCCTGGAAAGCAAATGATGAAGGAAAAAGAGTATATCTTTGTATGTGTCTAGAGAAGTTTAAGAGAAAACAGTGAACTATTTTTTAGTACATGGGAGACATGCAGTTTTACATCTACTAAATAGATTTTATTTTTTTTAATCTACATCAATGGAAAAAACTCAAACTTTGTTGGTAAAAATTAAAATTAAGAAATTGTACTCCAGTACAACACTAAAATTGATAAAAACAAGCACTTCTTAAAGTTTGAAACACCTTCAGTTTCTTAAGGATTGAAATAGTCTCCCACTTGAAAGCAGATCCTGTCATATTATTCCCATGCAATCTCTAAGAATGTTATTATTTTATACAATATAAAATTTACAAAATCCTATTTTATGATAAATATAGTTTTCTTTTTTTTAGCTTTCAAAATTCTTCAAATAAATTATGGGTGCTGTTTGCAGCTACAAGAGATAGAGACAGAAGTGGAGTTCCATACATGTGAAACTGCAATTGAATGCAATGGATTCTCCTCTGGTAAGTGTGAAGCCAAGGAGCGAGGCCAGAGGATAAAAGAATGGAGAAAAAGTTATTATTTACAGTGAGTAAGGAGAGCATTAAAGTTACCTGGAATGCAATGCTCTGCTTGGACACAGGGAATTTGGGGATTTTTATGGGGGATCCTGGGCCTGGTCACATAGGAAAGCACACTTTGGGCAGGCACATTTCTGAGCATGCTCAATTTAAGGTAATAGATCGCATATTCAAAAGGAAAGGTGGCAGACACAAGTGCTTCTCAGAGTTCAGTTTAGTAGTGTAATGATCCAGCTTTATTCTAGGTCCCCTGAAAGGGCGAGTCAGAATGACTCAGCGATCTTGACTGGTTTCTCCTAAATTGCTCTAGAGTTTTAGCTGAAACAAAGAGAAGTAACTTTGAAAATGAGTTAACAGACTTTTAAAGGGACAGCAGCTTTTTTTTTTTCTTTTTTAAAGTGCAGTGTTTCCCTCTAAAGGTGCCTGCTTCACATCTTGGTTAACAGATCTACCCTCTTTGTTTTTAAATGTCATAGGATGAATGTATCACAACTATTTCAACCATTGCTCTTACTAATAGACAATGAACTATTCTTTATTTCCCCTACAATTTCGAATATGGCAATAAGTAGCTATTGAATAAATGTTTTGCATTTGATTTTTTTTCATCTTGCCACCACAACTTTAAACTTAAAAGGCAGAGAAAGGAAAGGAAAATTTCTAGTGATGTCATCAATAGAAATATAGAACACGAAAGGAGCCAGTTTGAACCAGGTAGCTTCAAATAACTTAGTTGAAGCTGGTATTGGGTTTGAACCTCGATATACTTTGGAGAAGGAAAGAAAGTTGATCCGATCTAATGTTACCTAATATAATAAGCATAGAAAAGTCATTCTGTTATTCTGAATAGAGGTGTATGAGTCATATTATTTCTGTGCTCCTATGTAGATTTTTAAGCTAGAGAGTCTGTTTTAATTTCAGTTGCTCATAGATTTTCTTTATAACATAACATTAAGATTGTACTTTCAATGCTGGAGGAATATTTATTTTATGTGAAGCCTTAATTTATCTGACTGCTAATAGCTTTTTCTGTCCACTTTCTATTAGAACTGAAAAATAAGATAATTGTTGCATATTGAATATGCTTTACATGGTGCAGGTGCAAAATATTTTCATTCAAAAAATAACATCTGAAAGACAAATAAAGCATTACAAGGGCTGAATGACAACTTAAAAGGGTACTTCGTGAGTAAAACTTAATCTGAATCTAATAGGCTTGGCTGCTGTAACACATCACCAAAAAATAATTGACTTGAAATAACAACTTTGTTCTTTCACATTTTGGGAATAATAAGTCTGAAATGTGGTATTGACAGGTATATTCTTTCTTGCACCTTGAGGGAGAAATCATTTCACATTTCTTTACTAGTTTTGATGTTTGCTAGGAATTCTTGGTGTTTCTTGTAAGGTAGACTCATCACTCCAATTTTTACCTCCATTGCCACATGCCCTTTTCTCTGTTGTTTGTGTCTCCAAATTTTCTCAGAACACGTCTCCATCATTACACAACACATGATCATAGATGACTGATAGATTAGATAGTAGATAGATAGGTAAGTAATAGATAGAAACACATCCACACTATTGTGTTTCTCTGGAAAACTCTAATTAACCAATTTATGAAGGTCTTTGTAGATGTGACCAAAGGTCTGTGTGTGTATATATATATGCTATATTTTATAGTATATTATATAATATATATTATACATTATATGTTATATATATGAGAGGGAGAGAGAGAGAGAGACAGAGACACAGGCAGAGACAGAGACAGAGACAGAGAGACAGGTTTTAAAGAATCTCCTTATACAATTGTGGAGGCTAAGACCAAAATCTGTACAGTGGGCTGGCAGTCTGGAGATCCAAGAAAAAATAGCTGCTACAGTTCAATTCAAAGCTGTGTGGTGGCGGAATTCCCCTTGCCTTTCCTATTCAAGCTTTCAACTGATTTCCTGAGACTTTATGGAAGACAACCTGCTTTACTCAACATGCATGAATGTAAATGTTAATTTTACCTGAAAACACCCCACAGAAATATACAGACTAATATTAGGCCCATATCTGAGAAAAGTGGTCCAGCCAATTTGACATACAAAATTAATAACTAAATATAATAATATTTATAGGTACTGAGTGTTATAACTTAATTATCTTTTGAAGGGAAATAATTCAACCCATGACACTTAAGTGCAAATATATGCAACTTCACTGACTTTTTCTTTAGTCTTCTCTTGTTATAAAAGGTGGCTCCTTTACAGTTAGATATAGAAATAGTTTATTTGTATCAATACTGGCTTTATGAAACACAAGCACATCAAATGTCCCAATTTTTAGGCCAATATAGCATCAAACTCTAGTTTTTAGTGTAGGAAGAAAATATCCACTTGTTTAAGTTAATGTGGTCATTACAGCCCTACTTGGTGGAGTTGGTCTTTATTCAATCGTTTTCTCCATGTTGATCCTCACCCACATTGCTTCTATTCAAACCAGCTTTCTTTTTTTTCCTTCCTCCCTTCTTTCCTTCCTTCCTTCCTTCCTTCCTTCCCTCCCTCCTTCCTTCCTTCCTTTTTTCTTTCTTTATTTTTTCTTTCTTTCTCTCTTGCTTTCTTTCTCTTTCTTTCTTTTCTTTCATTTCTTCTTTCCTTCCTCCCTTCCCTCCCTTCCCTCCCTCTTTCTCCATCCCCCCTTCCTTTTTAAAAAAATATTTCCTGTCATTCTTTGAGAACTAGGGAAAAGGAACACAGTTACAGGTCCTGATCTCATACAGCTCCTGCTCTCTAGAGAGAAACAGTAAACAGAAGTTGAATATATTGACAGCATCACTTCATATAGTAATTAGAAATTAACAAAGAATAGAAAAAGAGGTTGATAGAGCCTGACCTGAAGTGGGAATGGTGATACTAGATGGTGATATTTGAGGAACATTCTTTGAAGTGAAAACTGACATTTCAACTGAAAAGTGTATAACAAAAGGAAACAAAGATCTGAATGTCTGAAAGCAGAGCTTTTGGACAGAGACCGGCAAGTTTAAAAGCCCAAAGGGGACAATGAGCTTGGAGAGTGCATGGGACAGAAGGTGACAGGTGTGGCTGGGAAACAGCAAATGAACAAGAAAGAAGTCCATGATGAAATCAGGCATAAAGGGCTCTAGGACAGTGAAATATATATCCTTTTTAATAGAGATGGGATTGAGAAGGCAACGACGAACATAGGAAGATTAATTCAGAAGTTTCTTATAAGTTCAGGAATGTGCTGACAGTTTCCAGTAGTGCACTTAAATAGAAATGTTTGCTCATATTAAATTAATGCAAACTCAAGAAAGAACTTCTCATACTCAGGTGAGTGGAAAAATAAGTCGATTTCCTGCAATGGACTCCATAAACTTAATGACCCATTATATGTAAATCTTTTGGGTATACCAGATGCACTGATTGAAAAGATCCAAGGAAACCTGATGTTTAAAGTAATCCTTGTACATATCAGTGCATGATAATTAAATGACATTTACTAAATATTTAAGAATCTATCTGAAGACTGTTCACTCACATGCCTAGTCCTGGGAGAGCTACTTGAAGTCTCATACTACTTGGTAGAGGGTGTACCCTTTCCCTGTAGCCTAGACTTGTCCCCAGCCATCCTGGTGTTCTTGGAGCACAGCGAATCCATACAGTGCAGAAACTTACAGGAGCCAGGCTTGGTTGTCAACACAGTGTCACTTCTACTTCTACCGTTAGTCAAAGCAGGCAGAAATCTTTCCATACTTGAGGGGAAGAGAATTAGACACGAACACTTGACAATTACAATATTGTGTTGTAGAGAGGCATGTGGGAAGGGAGAGATTGTTACTGTCTGGGGAAAACACAATCTGGTACATTTAGCAGAGTGTCTAGCATGTGAGAAGCCCTTAATAATGTTAACAGTTGTTGTTATCAGAAGACGATAATACAAGTTTTAATATGTACTAAAAAACTAGACCAATTTGAATGTTTTAGTTTACTTTATGTTGAGTGTTATAACAAAAGCTTTTCAAATTAAAAAAAAAGATTGAAGAGAAACACACATCATAGACTTAGCTTTTCAATTGAAAAATTTAGTAAATTTATTAAAGTTTAATAATTAGTCTTAATGTTTTTTAAATAAAATTTTCTCTATGTTCTACATTTCTTAAGGAAATATTTATCATTTTTAGAACAGTTTTGATAAATGTTTCAATTTTGTTGATTATTATTGTTTTTCAAAAAATTAATAAGAAGTATTCTTGATAGAATAAAGCCTTTAGGCAAGCTATTTACTTTAGACTCTTCTTTCCTTTTAGTAAAAACAGAAATCAGGCACGGGTTGTTATGGTTGTTTTCCTGGAAAAGAAAAGAGCAGTATTCAGATGGAGGAATATATAATGAAGTGTCGGAGCTGGAAAAGAAGGTAATGTGATATAATGTTATAATGTAATAGACTGTACAGTTTTCAGTATCATTGGTTCAGTGTACATGAACTAGTAAAATACCAAGCAAAAATTATAAGTTTTGAATGAAATATATTCTGGAAACATATATACTACGGTAAATCTTATCTTATTGTTAGAGAAATAGACCTAGAAGAATAAAAATTCTCAGTACAGGTCCTGTAATCAACTTGGCCTTTGGCTACTTTACTCCAGGGGAAAATATATCAACAAGTTGGCACCATTGTGTCTTTTCTGTTGAGAAGTGTTTTTTTCTGATTCTCTGCTTTCTTAACCAAAGATAATTTTCAGTTTAAGTGTGTATGAATGAAGACTTCTAAAAGGGTGAATTCACATAAATAAAGTAATCTCTTCTTATCAACAAGTGTTAAGAAATGAGTTGTTAGTTATTTATTATAGCTCAAAACATGAGTAAACATTCATTTAGATTGTGAATGCATTACCAATGTTTTATAAAATTTACCTATTCATGTCTAAAGGAAGGAAACAGTTTAAGCTGCTGCCATTATGCACTTTTTTAGACTATATATAATTATCTGTTAGCACATTTTGAACTTAATAAAGAACATATATATCAATTTATATGCATATAAATTGTATATATTGATTTTCTAGGACATATACATTTGTATATCTTAAAGTGCCATTTAGTATAGATTTTCTCTGAAAACAAACTATTCTCATTTATTGATATTTTATTATCCCAAATTTTCTTCATGAAGTTGGAAAATATTTCACATATATTGCAACAAATTGTTCTATAACAATGTTCATGTTAGTTTTGTATTTACAAAATACCTTTTAAATCCAAGTTTTGAGGTCATTGTGTGTAATAAAGTAATGATAAGGCATGAATAAATATTGAAATAGACTTTTCATTCATAAACATGATAAAGTAAGTGGAACAGAAATAAAAGATTTTTTACATTATTAAATCTCACATACAGTTTTAAAACATGATTATATAGCTTATAAAAAAATGAAAACAACCCCACCCAAAACTCACAAAACACTAAACCCTAAACTATTAACAGTAAAATAATAATAGAAAGTTTTTAAAAAATAGATTTTGGGAACTGTATTTCTATTCTTAATTTTAACTAGTTGCATGTCCTTATGTAAGTCACAGTGCCTCTGAAGTTTAGTTTATTCACAATTTGGAAATATTGCACTAGCTAGGATTCATAGACTCTTCCTACCCTAAAATTTAATGAATTTACCTTGTGGACAAGAAATTTTTAAGAAATTCTTTCCAAACTTTTTCTAATTCCATTTTTTCATCATAAGATCAAGTAGAAAGTATTTCACAAGCAAAGCAAAAGCAGCAATAACAAAACAAAACCCCAGAGACCAAGGCTTGATAACCAGTAGGTGGGGCAGTGCTGAGGCAGAGGAAGCTGGTCTGCACATAATCATTCAAAGATGAAAAACTGAGTCAATACAAGCATTTGATGAGTTCTTATATATATTATATGTGTTGAAGGTGTTGTATATACAGTCTCTGACCTTAAAAAATGATGGAATCAGTTTTAACTACTTGTAGAGACACACATACACGTAAGAGAATGATTCTATCCTAAATGGAATTTCAATATAGTTGTTACTCAGAGGTTAAAATTTTTTATATCATAATTGCTGGAGAGTAGGGTACTATTTTGTTAAGTATCTATGCATATTATGGCAGACAGTTTTTAATATATGACTTTGGAGTAAGATGCTCTCATTCAAAATACCATTTTATTTGAATAAGAAATGTGCTCCAATATAATATTTTGTATATTTCAGAAGTGGTTTTTTGTTTTGTTTTGACTGGTAAGTAGAATGTATTTAATATGGTCAATGGTTGAAATGTCTGCTTTTGCCTAATACTGCAATTTTGTTAGTTTTTACCTGTGAGAAAGGGAAGAATATAAGATTTGTTGCCACAACTCATCGTTTTATTAATTTGTCCTTTTAATATATTAAAATGCTTTAAGTATGACATAAAACCACTGAATTATCACATCATGCAAGAAGACGATAACCGTAATATTAAAATGAAGGTTTCATCAGAAGTGAAGTCAGTAATGATAGACATTTTAGTTAGGAAAACCCTGAGACTAAATGAGTCATAGAGACAGACAGGAGGAAGGGGATTTTAGAGATTGGTGAGAATGAAGACACACAAAAGACAATCCGTTTGACCAATGTCCAGCTCACTAGTTCTAAGTTTGGCAGATTTAGCTGCTGACAAAAAAGGCAGATAAAAATCAAAAGGCCAGGTACCATCTTCAGCCTGCGCCTCCTCATTCTTTTGAAGACTGCAGGACCTATCAGAAACCACTGCTGGAACTTTTACTCTGTGCTGTCAGCAAGGTCAGGAGCAGTCATCTTGATGCTGGAAAGAATTGCATCAAAACACATTTTTCATCCTGTTCATTTACAGTGTTTGATACAAACGGAAACTCATCAGTGACCATATAATCAACATAAATTGTTTGCTTGCTTAGAAAATGTGGTTTACTAAAGGATTGAAAAAAATGACTTTGCTAACCACAGATAGCTGGGAGATGTTTTTATTGTCTTGGCTGGGGTGACCTATAGTTAGAACTTCCCTAATGAGATGGTGAAGGATCCGACCAGAAATGATTTAAATGAGTCATTGAAGAATTTTTAGGATAGAATTACAATTTAACTAGGGTCATAGCATTTGTGGTTCCTTTTTTTTTTTTTTTTTTTTTGCTTAAATGAAATGCCTATGATTCCCAAACTCAAGAATTTTCTGTTAAAATGTGCTAATCAATAACATCTTTATAATAAGAAAAACTGAAGATTTGATGTAATAAAATATGAAACAAATTTCACTGATCATGTCTTTTTACATGATGTCATGTAATGAATCAGTCGTCAAGTATAACATCTAGGAATATTAAAGGTTTTTTTCCTTTAAATAAAGACCAATATATGTACCAGTAAAAGATATTTTATTTTGTTCATTTAAATTAGCATAATAGACAGTGTTACTAACCATCTGACTAACAACACATTGTAGTTATGCTAGTTTCAGTTTCAAAAATGCCCAGAGCATGCAGAATATCTAGGCATGTTGGGTGAATGACTTTAAATTCTGTTTCAGCATTTATTAGAAAATGCTATCTAAAAAGTAACAGTTTTGTCTGATACTTTCTAAAATGAATATATATATATGATATATATATATATATTGGGTAACAGGGGTACAGATAAGTGAACTCAGAGGTCAGAGGGAATAAGTTTAAATTTCTAAATTCAAAAAGAAGAAAAAGAGTTTCTAAGTCCATGATTACCTAATTAAGGCAGAAATGTCCACTTCAAATACTTATTTTCCAATAAAACCAAATATAAGGAAGTTATCAAGGGATAGCTTCTTTGATCCTTTTGCATTTTTCTGTTTCACAATGATTTTGTTTCTTTATATTTTTGCAAGACCACCTTGATTGGGACTCAAGTTCCTGTTAGGAATCTCTGATTTCAACAGAGACCAGGAGAGTGTCTACAAATTTATGTTTCTGCCATTTAAGAGGAAAGTTTCTCTACATTTTCAAATTTGTCTCTTCCATTCTAATTTATATCAGTGACAGAAAAGAAAAAGTCAATTAAATAAATGTAAAGGACTAGAAAATTGAGTAGCAATGCCTTTGGCTTTTCTTTTGCTTTGAAAAAGCTCTCTGTCCTCCACCCAGCTTTTGCAGTACAAAGAGACCTCATAGTTATTTTTGTAGATTCTAGTTAATCTTTTATCTAAAATCCCAATGAACCTGTGCAGTCCCTGTGCATTTATAATTTATTAGTGCATTCTTGTATGGGACTAAAGTAATAATGGCTCAAGAACATTTTCTGTTTTATAAAGTAATATTTCTAAAAGTTATTGGCTGCATAGTTGAGTATGTTTATAGTTTTCCTCATTCTGTTGAACAATTGTGTAGAGTCCATATTTTGTGATAGTAACATGCAGATTAAATCATATAAATGTAAAATTAGTGTAGCATCAAGGGGAAATTATTTTTACACTACATTTTTTGAGTAACAGGTATGTGTCAGACATCAATAGAGGGACTGGAGATAAAGTAGTAAACAAAAGACAAAAATCCCGTTATGTACAACTGGATGTGTGCAGTGTTGAGCACAGTTTGGATGCACATTCTTTACTATAGTAGATGTTGTCCAACCTTGCCTCCCCTGAGTATACACACAGTGTATACTTTGTTCTTTGCTCTCAAAGCATCTTGATTTCTACTCATTGCACTTAATTTTAACTGAAATTAGTCATGTCTTCCACATTGGGCTGTGATTTTTGTGAATAAGAATTTCTTATTCATCTTTATGTCCCCACTGCTTATTGCAGCACCTGGAATGGAGTTGAAAATTTCAGTTTTTTAATAGAATAGACAATTACACTTGCTTTAAGTGCTCATGGTTATTGTCTAATTCTACGACCTTCTGAAAAAACTAACATTCTGATGCTTCCTCAAGCCCAGTCTTTGCTGCAACCAGTCTAATACTGCAATCATTCTTTTTAATTATGAACAATTCTTGTTGTAGAGCTAATATGGAATTTTATTCCTGTGATTTTACAGAGAATACAAATCATGTTTATGTATGCCACTACCGACAAATACATATTTTATGAGGTATTAGTGATAACTAATCTTTATATCATGTTGGCTAAATGTTTCTTTAATAATATAAACAATTCAAAACTACTTTCTTATTATATATTTGTTATGTTAAGAAAATTAAAAATTAAATTAATAATTAAGATTATCTGCTAAATTGAATAGATCGGTGAAGAACCATGACTCTATACTAGACAAAACCTGGTGAAGCAAATCTAAATGGCTTTGCAGTATTTATTTTTAAGTAGAAAGATCAATGCAAATTATAGTATTCTTTTCCCATGATTTGCATTTTTATGTAACAAGAGTCCTCCAATGCTTTTAAATTTTTACATTAAACAGAAAAAATAATACACATAAAATGATGTATGAAATAATATATTTATAAAATATTACTCATAATAGCCTAAGACATTAAAGAACATTAAAGTAACAAACAGAAAAGTATTTTAGACCCTAACCCTGAGGTTGATAAAACTCACTTGAACTTCTTTTTGAAGTGTCTCTGCTAACCTCAGATCCAAACTGACAGAGAGTTATACTCTAACCCTGACTCTGGAATCAGTAAATAGAAACATAAAGTAATTTTAAGATGGTTGGATGGACTAGCAGTAAGTCATAATTTGAAGAGATTTTGCTAGTAATCTATTTTCTTCTGTTAGGCTCTTATTTTTATTATTTGTATATTAATACTGGCTTCTTCTCCAAGTCTTGTGCTCTTTATTTATCTTGGGGACTTCAGTCTTTCTTACCACCTCATTTGAAGGACATTAGCAAACAAAAGCATATCAGAAGCAAATGTTCTAAAGGATGAGTGTGAGAAACCACATTCTATGGAGATGATTGACACCAAGAAATCAGAAGACTTAAAGACTGCAAATAAACAACTTTCCACACAGCTGAAAGTTGGTGTGCTCTAAAGAGGTCCCTAAGGATGAAGCAGAACCACAGCACACAGAAAAGGAAGAAACCGTGGTCTAGGTGGGATCTTCAAACTTGGTGAGATCTTAGAAATATTTCATGCTTACTTGGATTATTAAAATATATTTCCATCAAAAGTACTGTGATAGGGGCTGGTGAGATGGCTCAGCGGCGTAAGCGCCTGCCTGGCAAGCGCGAGGGCCCGAGTTCGACTCCCAGAACCCACATATGAAAAAAGGGCCAGTGACATCGCTCAGCGGCGCAGGCGCCTTTTGGCATGCGAGGCCCTGAGGTCGACCCCCGGTACCCACACAAAAAAAAAAAAAGTACTATGATAAAGAGACTATTATATCCTTACCTGCCTCTTGTCTAGGTCTCTGCAATGAGATTCAGTGCAAGAATTTAGTCTTTTTAAAAAATTCACTTTCTTTTTCTGTAAAATAATGTCATAAGAATAGGCATAAGTTCACTTTGAAGAGTAAATGAACCTATGTGTATTGCTTTGCATAGTGTCCATTATATGATGGTTAGGCAATATGAATTTTATTTATTATAAAGTTTATAAGAAAAAATCCTTTTGTACAGGGCTGATGGGGAGCTAAACCTGATTACTGAGATTCCACATATACAATGGATAGTAAATAAAGCCTTCAAATTTTCTGGGTCTGGAGACCAGAGCTTACAAAGATTTTAGTTGAAAATTTCTTTCTTGGTTTAGTTTTGAAGGTTCAAGACATATTCTCACATGATGTGTATTGTCTAAAATCTTAGTCTGCCTAAGATAAAAAACCTATATGCATATAATTTTGCTGTATCTTAGATCTTTTATTAAAATCAAATATTATTTTTAGTTTTTGAGGAATCTCCACACTGTTTTCCATAATGGTTGTAACAGTTTAAATTCTCCCCAAGAATGTGCAAGAGTTTCCTTTTCTCCACATCCCTCCCAAGCACTTGTTATCTTCTGTCACTTTGGTAATAGCCATTCTTACTGGGTTGAAGTGATATATCACTGTGGTTTTGATTATTAGAGATGATGAGAATTTTTCATATATCTGTCAGCCGTTTGTATCTGCCCTTTTACTTAGGTCTATTGCTCATTTTTAATCACATTTTTTGAGATTATTGAGTTTTTGCAGTACCTGATATATTTTTATATATTGAATATAAATCCAAAGAAAATCAACTAAGTATGTTGGAAAGACGACTTAATTCCTTTGTTTATTGAAGCTCTGTCCACAATAGCCAAGAAATAGAAACAACCTAAGTGTCCATCGACTGATGAGTAGATGAGTAGAGTGCGGTTCACATACACAGTGGAATATATTACAGCCATAAAGAAAAATGAAATTCTGCCACTTACAACAGCACAGGGATCATTATCTTAGCTGAAATAGGCCACAGAGCTAAAGACAAGTACTATATAGTCTTACTCACATGTGGTATATTAAAAATTTAACTTCATAGAAGTTGAGAGCAGAATGATGGTTACCAGAGGCTGGAAAGAGTACAGGGAGGGATTAAAAGGAAGAGGTTGGTCATGGTCCCTGAGTAATAGTTAGACAGGAGTAAGAAGTTCTGGGTGCTGTTGCACAGTAGGATTTCTATAGAAATGTACTGTGTATTTTAAAAGCAAGAGCAAAAATTTTACCATAAAGAAATAAATGTTTGCGCACACAGATATGTTTGCCCTGATTTAAACATTACCATTACATAATGTGTATATGTACCAAAGCATTTCATGAATGCAAAAAATCTGTACTGTATTAGTGTTTTAGGTATTATTTAAAATTAACTTAAATTAAAAAAATAAACAGTTAAAAACAGCAAATATCAAATATTAGCTTTAATATTAAAATAATTATATATAAGCAATTTAAAAGCGAATATATTTTTTCATTAATTGAACTACATATATATCAACATAAAAAGGAAAGCATTGAAACCATGAAATTAACTATCAATAATTAGCTATGTGGAGATGTAAAAATTTCTAACAATGATGAAAATATAAAAAAGGATTCTAAATGTTGCACAAGTATAGTATGACAACTAAAGTTGTGTGTACACATGGAATCCAAAATCAAAGTAGTAAGTAACTCTAATAAGTATTGGTTCCTTTGGGAGAAGTATTTATGAATTACAGTCATAAGTCACACTATCAAAGTAAGACTATCTCTGAAAGTACACTGCTGGCCATGCATTCTCAGACAGTTTTTGTTTCATCTTGAATGGGTCCTCATCTGTCTTCATCTTAAAGGAAGAAATATAATATCCCAAGAAAGATTTATATTTGAAAATGGATCTTTATACATACATGCACACAAAATTTGTTTTATAATTTCTCCATAGCTAACTTAACTTTTAATAACACATGGGAAACTAAGAACACTGTGGAAAAAATGCTGAGAACTTGTATTCTTTTTTTTTTTTTTTTTATGTGGGTACTGGGAGTCGACCTCAGGACCTCACGCTTGCCAGCAAGCACTTGTGCCACTGAGTGATATCACCGGCCCTTTTTGTCCTTTACATGGGTTCTGGGAGTCAAACTCAGGACCTCGCACTTGCCAGGCAGGCACTTATGCTGCTAAGCTATATCACTGGCCCAAGAAAACATGTATTCTTAACTTTGTCTTTCAAATGGTATTCATCTTTCAAATAGACTTACTTTAGAATCAGAATGTTATAAATGAAAATTACATAATAAGCAAAACTGAGTTTGTACTTAGCTAAACCTTTCATAGCAGAAATAAAACCAGGACAACATTTTCAGCATTGATAAAACATTTATAATTACTCTCCCTAAATCTGTTAAATTTATGATGTTAGAATACTTTCTTAAAATTTCCAGATAGTTAATGTTTTTACCCATAGACTTATGAGATTATTTTTTAAATAAAATATGCATAGTAAATTTTTAATTATATACTTTTTTGTTAAATAAAAACCATTATTAACTTTTGGTTACATAATTTTTATCAGCACTTGCCACAGTAACAAATACAAAATTGCAGAGGATTACGATAAATGTTGGTTATTTATTCATGTTCCATGATGACTGTGGGTCAAGCATAGCTTTACTTCATCTGTTTTCTTATTCCCAAGCTCAGGCAGGAGGACCAGCTTCAGCACTGGGCATGCTAGTCTTTGGCACAGGGGAAATTTTCAAAAGGATGTGACAATACAGTTCATATAACGTGCTTGGTTAGATATATTTCATTTCTACTTTCTTATTCAGGTGAGTTGGGGAGGGAATGAATAAAATTTATTCTCTTTTTACACATAATTTTTACACATATTCACTTCTTTTCTACATATACACACATGCACGTACAGGCAAAACTGAAGACAGAAAACAGTTCAGTGGTTGTTAGGAGTTAGGGGAGAAAGGAGGATGAACAGCCAAAGTACAGAGGATTATTGGGGCAGTAAGACGATGCTGTACTCTCCTCTTCCTTTCTGCTTTAATATTCATAGAGTGATTATTTGCCATAATAAACAGAATCCTCAGGAACAAATGACAGATTTATAATAAACTTATTGTGGATCAGCTATGCCTTTTTCAATTCTTGGTCTTTTCTATGCTGTTATTCACGCATGGGATTTATTTGCACTTCTTGTGTAAAAGTTATGGATTTATATGCTTTATGCCTACCACTTAGTTTTCTATTTTCAGGCATTTTCTTTGACTAAATAAGAACAAAAGTTTTATAAACTCAGTCTTTTCTGGAGACAAGCTGAATACTATAACATCATGGTTCTACTTGGTTCCTGGTTCAGAGTTGATCACTTTGCTGGCTTTGAATGTATGAATAAAGGGTATAGTGTCATTATGTTGTAGTTTGTTTTAATCATTAAAAAACTAACCAAGCCACTGTAAGTCAAAGACTGAGTCAGTATCTCTGCTAATAATTGAATATACTTTTGATTTCTTTAAATGATAATAATATATGAACAAGGTCTGAACATAGTTAGAATAAATTAGAAATATCATTGTTAAAAGGCACACTAATTCCAGTACGTGTATGATTTCTGGTTGAAGGTATTAATAGCTTAGGAGGAAATTAAAGGAAATGCCAAACTGTGATGGAAGTTTCACTTCACAGCCATTATGGATGGAAGATTTATGAAATGGAGGTCAAGAAAATATTAAAACCCAATGTAGTCATGAATTTAAAACTCAAATTAGATCATAGAAAATATAATTATTCCTTAATGATCCAGATTCTGTCAAACCATGGTGCTCTCTATAGAAAATAGGAAAGTTATTAGCCAAACATAATAATTCTTTCAAGCTTCTGAGGCCTCATTTTAAAACCCAGGAGCTGGATTAAATTCACAAAACAACAGCATGAAGAATCTGGGGCACCTGTTATTCAGTGTGAGAGTGCCATTTTCAGTTTCACTTCCTATAATGCCAGAGGGAACACTAAATGTAATTTTATCTCCATGACTGACCAACTCCATAATTTATGTGGAACCAATCTGGAATACTATATTTAACTTGCACTGACTTTATAAGAAAATGCTTTGAAAACACCATCTTCAGAAGGTCACAGTAACAGTCTTCTGACATCACTTACATGACTTATAATTATCCCACACTTACTGTATCTCCACATATATAATGCTGCACAGATAACCATGTGAAAACAAGGAAACTTGTAGTATTATTTGGGCTTTTTTAAGTGCATTGCTTTTTATCAACGTAGATTCAAGTATTTGTACAAGTGAAAGGCAGAAACACAGTTGAAATGTCTTTTATATAAGGGTGAAAAGAAAGTATTCACACAAAATTATCAGTAAAATTTTGACATAGTCGGATATGATTGAGTTAGAAAAATTCCTCCATTTTTTACTTTGTCACTTTTGTGAGAGATGAGATACAGTGAAGCCAATTAAACTGATTCTAATTAGTTTGATTAACCTAAATTAAATTTCTAATATATGATTTTGTTATTAACCTAAAATTGTGATTACTGAAAAGATGCTGATAAAATAGCTCTCATTTATTGAATACATTAAATTCTTACATCCACTGTATTGGTCAGCTTTCCTGTTGCTGAACAAATAGCTGATATCTGTGGCTTAAAAGGGGAAAGTTTTATTTTGGCTCATGATTTCAGAGGCTTCAGTCCATGGTTACCTGGCAGAAATATTATGGCTGAAAGGAGTGGGAGAAGAAAGCTGCTGAACTTGTGGCATCTGGGAAGCAGAGAACAAGGGAAGAGCCAGACAGGAAGGAGTCAGGGACCAGATATACTCCCTCAGGTCATGCTGCCCTACACTTTCTGAAGGTAGGGCTTACATCAATAGCACATTCAGTTGTGAATTCTTCAATGGGCTAGCTCACTGATGAGGCTAGTGTCCTCAAAATGCAATCAACTCTTCAGAAATCTCTTAATCCAGTCAAATTGAAAATCAAATTAACTGGCACAACTAGCCTAGGAGATATTTAAAGAAAGAGAGGGTCATAGAGATCAGATGTTTGAAATCTGAGAAATAAAACATTCAGGGAGCCATTATTCAGGCCTAAGGTAATGTGGCTGGGAATCAGGCTTTTTCTTTCTCTGCTATATTACCTCATTTTCTCATATTTACCAGAATCAGAATCACAATCCTTATTTGTTATACATTATGTTCTTGAATCACTACAGTACCCTGGTTCTGTACATGTTGTTCCATTCATCTTGCAGCTCTTCAGATCTCTCTCTCCCCTTTCTGTCCCATGACAAAATGTTGTCTTTCCACCTTGAAATCTTCATTATTTTGAGTGAACTATGGACTCAGGGTAGTTATTCTGAATCACCTTCCACTCAAAGTCTCCACTCAAAGCTCTGAGACTTTGGGCATATTAATGGACTTCTCCATGACTCAGTCTTAAAGTACAATTTGTCAATAATAATTTCCCATGCTGAGCATGTGATAAGATGAAATAATCAATGTAAAATACTCATCATAGTGATTAGTACACATTAGTGTTCCTTGTACTATGAGCTATTTTTATTATCACAATCAACCACTGCATCTTGGCTTTGTGCTTTTCTGTTGGAAAGTATCTGCTAAACACATGACAAAATGAGTTATTCCTGTTACATAATAATACGAGATTTTCTCTTCTGAATTCCAAAATTTATGTTCCTTCTTTTTTATATTGTATATAAAACCCGTTATGCTATTGTCCTAAGCTGTTAATTAAAAATTTATTGCTGTCTAAATTTCAGTATATTTGTCATATAATTAAACATAGACTTCCTGATTTTTAATTAGAATATAAATTTTTGGACTATCTAAATAATAGGCTCAAAAAGAATAATGTATCCTTATAGTCTCTGTTTGTTCACCTTAGCATGGCACATTACTCATTTTAGGTACTCAAGGCCAATTTTGATAACCCTGAACTCTAGTTATAATTTAAAATTTCAAGATAAGAATTAATATCTCTTTAGATTATTGAAGTAAAAATGAAACAAAATTAATTAATTCACTGTTCCAGAGAATGATACTGAGTTTCCACATGTGCTAGAAGCTAGGGTAAAAGCAATGAATAAGTAAGAAAAGTTTTTCTGATGAAATTTAGAATAAGATTTTCTTAAATGTTTAGGTACTTCCTTATGTGCTTAGGAATCACCTAGGGAGCTTGTTAGTGTGACTCGGTACTTTGTTTGTTGAGCCTAGAATCTGAATGTCTAACAAGATGCTAGGTGGACCTAAGAATGCATAATGAGAGGCAAGCACCTAAACTCTTCCTAGCTGTCTCCCTGAATACTCATTGCTGGGCACTTTTTGCTCCTTCCCTCTTGTGAGTGCAGAGGACAACTTGGTTTGGAATACTTTTGCATAGCCTTTTTATTTTATTTTATTTTTTATTTATTTTTTATTTTTTTGTGGGTACCGGGGGGTCAACCTCAGGACCTCGTGCACCAGCAGGCGCCCGTGCCGCTGAGCGATATCACCGGCCCCTTTTTCGTATGTGGGTTCCGGGAGTCAAACTCGGGCCCTCGCGCTTGCCGGGCAGGCGCTTAAGCCGCTGAGCCATCTCACCGGCCCTGCATAGCCTTTTTAGCCCAGGAAAAGTGAATATATCAACATGAACAGTGGCCAGCCTGGTAAGCGCAAGGTCCTGAGTTCGACCCCCGGTACCCACAAAATAAATAAATAAATTAGATAGATCATAGCAGCCCAGTAATTTCATTTAATGATTTACCTCAAGTATACATAGAACTGTATTTACTTTTACTTTTTGTTTTTTAGTAGTAAATTTGCATCCATAATGTTTGAAATAAGTCAGACACACGGGTTTAAATATTTCATGGTTAAAAAAATAAATATTTCATGGTTTCTCTTATATAAGATACCTAAAATATAAATAAAGAGCACAAAAAATGGTAAATAAAGAGCACAATAAAAGATAGATAATAGGGAATAGGGAGATAGATCTTTTCCCAAAAAAAAACTATATTTAACATGTACTGTTTATGCAAAACTTTCTATAGAAAAGCCAATCTACTTTCATATTCATTCTTTAAATTTTCACATGAAATCACAATCCTACACTCTCCTAGCTCATTCCCATTTTTCCTATTTTCCATCTATATCATTAGCTTTGGAATATTAATTAGATTCCATTCCTTCTCTTGTTTCTTAAATGAAAGTTTCTTGATAACACTTTCTAAATCATTCCTGATTATCTTGGTCCATGTCTTATTGTCCCTGCCCTCGAGAAGTAACAGTACTAGAGCAAATTCCTCTGTGAGTGTGTGTGCGTGCACACCCCAGTTTTATAGTATCTCCATATGAGGATTTAATTAAAATTATACTCTTGCCATACTCTTGAGTTACTCTTGGCAGCCATGACTCATGCTCAGTAAGCAGCATCATAACCATAAAATACTCATGGCTCCATCACTGAAATGTAGAATATGAAACTCACAATGCCATATGAAGGCACGAAACACAATAATGATGCTCTGACCAAGATTCCAAATTCTCATGATAGGTCTCCTCTTACATGCTTGCAATTTACTCATGTCGAGGACAAGGGGGGGATGTTATAAGTGTTTCCTCTTGTATTGCAGATCCGTGATTAAGTAAAATAGAGAATTCATTAGCTATCTCTTCCTGTTTTCTTTTCAGTTTCCTACAGAGGTCAGTTGCAGTTCACTTTATTTTCTACTTAACAATTTTCCTTCTTGGACTTTAGTAATAACTAGTTTTTAACATCATCTACTTTAAAGCACAGGAATGCATTACTGTTTTACTTTGTTACATATTTTTCTAATGTCACTTTAAAAAGCTGGATTTAGTCTTAGGAAAGTACCAGTTATCATAGGCTTTATATTTTATTTCAGTTAATGATGTAAGTGAATTTAAATAAGAATGAATTTTTCTGCCTAAGCACCTCATTAAGCTGGGAAATGTTCACATTGTAATAATTTTTGTATTATGGAAATCATAGAATTGGCTAAAGAAGCAGAGAGGGGTTGAATTGGTAAAGTCTCCCTTAAGAAGTGACATTTGAGTTGAGAATGACAAAAAGGAATGGTGGTTCAGAGTGGATTGTTAATGAGCTTGCCACCTTCAAGAGTCAAAAAGATGGCCTATTATCTGCAACAGAGTTTTGTGGAATCCAGGCAGAAACCTGATGACCTTGGGAGTAGACCTATCCCCAGATGCGCCAGTATGGAATGCAGCGTTGCAGACATTTTGATTGCACCATTGTGAGACTCTAAAGAGAGGACACAATTACGTTGTGCCTGAATGGTTATGAATAGTCATTACTTTAAGTTACTAAATATGTGGTAATTTGTTATGATAGCAAGAGAAAATTAATCCAAATGACGAGCAGAGGAAGTAACCAAAAAACATAGAAAAGACAATCCTTTTCCAAAGGACTGCTTATATAAAGTTATCATCTAGAATGTACCTCACTGATTATGTGAAATGGCTTGCCTTCACATTGACTTTAACAAAAGAGAAATTTAAAGTAAAAAAGAAAATTTTCAGGGAATATTTTACTTTACTTCAATATGGATTTGGTTGATTTGCTGAGCAATTTTTACTTGGAAGGTTTAATTATCTTGTTATGTTACATATGCTGTATTATGGCATTAAATAAAACTAAAAACCAATTAAACTGAAAGATTTTAATCAATAGTATGAAACTAAAGAAACAGTGGAAATTGTCCTGATTTTTTCTGTATGATTTTTACTTGAATGTACAGAACAGATTCCTAGAATATTCAGCTACATTACTGGGCAGGTCACCTAACATCCCTGTGACATATTTTCTTTACCACTGATATAAATATTATAAGATCTGTCTCAGAAAGTTGTTGTCAGGGTCAGGTAAGGAGACAACCAGGAGTTAGATTGATATAGGAACATAGTTTTGTATTATTTGTTTTGTCTGAAGGCATCTCTACATAAGAGATTTGATGTTAGATATAAAAGTACAGCTATAGATAGATATGCCAAAAGCCTAACCACATCAGGATAACTCATTCACTTTGATTCTATGCAGAATAGTACTAATAAAGATAAGCTACCTGTTTTTCCTGTCTTCTTTATTTCTACCATTAATTGGTTTAGTGGACCTTACATATTCTTATTGTCTGTATTTCTTATTGTTATGATATATTAACTTCCTCAAACAAAGCTGCTCTTTCTCAATATAACCAGCAGAAGCCCATTAATAAAATTGTTATATCCTATAGTCTGACTGTTTTATATGCCTGCATTGAAATAAACTACCTTGCAAACTGGGGTGTGGAAACTATATCGTACTTGGCGTGATAAGATATTGATAGCAGTTCCTGGTATATAGTAGATACATGATAAATACCCAATGAATACAAAATAGTGGGCTTTCTTGACTTCCAAATTCGCTGTTATCCACAGCACTTAATTTATCCTTTTCACATATTGTTAGATTTTTTTCCTGTTCCTCTTCTTGGCTCTAAATATCTGAACATAGGTACTATTTATTTGTTCTTTATCATCCTTTTCTTAATTCTGAGAATAACCTCCATTAACTAACTCTATTCTAAATTACCCAAACTATTTACCATTTATATATATTCCTTGTAGACTTAAAATATTTTTTCTTGCTCCTGAGCATTCCTTGTATTTATGTTTTTCTTTTTCTTATTATATTTCCTAATGTGGCTCATGATTTGCTTGAACTTCTGTTCTTTGGTGTAAAAACTGCTTGCCTTACAAAGATTTTTCCTAATGCAGCAAGAGACCTAATAAAGATAAGATGAGACTTGATTAGTTCTTTCCCTTCATCCAAGAGTGAATTTATTAAAGGAGAAAATAAGAAGTAAACAAACATCGTGGTCTAGCCGAAGCAACACTACCATCTCAGTGAAATGTCTTCTTACATGTGACACAAAGAGCAAGATCTGGTCAGGAATTTCTTCCTAACAGGAAGGGTCTGCTCCAAGTGCTGAATAGACTGCCTTCTGATAAACAAGGAAATTGAAACAGTTGACCTCAATACTCAGGACAACAGCTATTCTCCTCTTTGTTATTCAGTAATTTCGTTTGAATTGCTGAGGGAGAGCTAAATTACCAGCTTTAGGCAGCTGCCCTCCCTGCTGACTTTCCAGAAAAGTAATATATAACCTTGAGTATTGCAAATAAGTTGTGTCTATAAAATGTGTTCAAATGCTGCACAGAGCAGCCAATCTAAATTACAGTTGTTATTCATTAAAGTGGGCTCCATTACTCATCTAAATCAATTTGACTGCACAAACAAATGCTATGTATCACGTGTATGTATTCTTTTTACTTTTTTATAAACACTTTTCTTGGAGAATTAAGCCAAGGTATTCTCAAAACTTAGCATTTCTTTTTTCGGGTAGTAGAAACTAGGCTACTGCTCAGCAAACTAATGTCACCAGACTCTACATCAAATGCCTCATTGCTTGTGATAACTGTCCTTGCGATAACAGAATAATAGGTCTGACCTCATTTACTTATGCTCCTAATTTCTTTCTGAGACCACGCTACAGTAACTAATGGTGCCCCAGTGAGACAGAATGAGGGAAATCTGTAAGAAATAAATACATTTCTATTTTAATTAGGCCACTGTATTTTTAAGGTATTTTTAGTGTAGTACCTTAAAATTTACTTTTACCTGGTACTCAGTTGCTACCTTGAATGATACTTTCACTTTAATTCTGTAACAGTTGTATTGATGTGGAGCTAGAATGTGCTTGTTAGCTATTGTATTGGACTGTGACACATGTGACCAGTGCTAACAGACAGGAGACCATACCCCAAAATCAGCTCTGCTGCCTGGTGAACCTGAGTTAATTATTGAGCTTACTTTATTCATGACGCTTATTGCCAAGCAATAATACTCTGTTTACTTGATTGCTTGTGGTCTGCCTCTCTCTCAGGATGTAGCGCCACACAAATAAAATTAATTTAAATAGCTTTCAACAAAATCACTTATCTGCAACACATATGATAGAGCTTAACAAGTAATTCACATGAAATAATTATTTGTTGAATTAGTTAAAATTTCCTAGTCCTATTTATGTAGAATTTAAAAACTGGATAAAACAATCTAATAATTTCCAGTTGTAACATTTGATGGCAATTAGTTTTAATGAAATGTGGAAATTCTCCAGATATATTATGGATTTATTAGCATAAAAATAAATTATGAATTCATCTTCACACTCAGCTACTAAGTAATATTTACAGGCACTCAAGTATGTACGGGAATGAAAAAGAACCTAGGTACAGCACTGTTGAGGAGATGGGGTTGGATGGATTTAAGGAGAAACAGTGATAGACTACACAATGATAATCCATTCACTTGAAATTAAGACACAGTGTACTATAAAACAATATGGTTAGAGCTATAAGAAACATATCAAAAGTGCTGTAAGAATACAGAGTAGGAATGGAACGTTTTTTCCCCTGAGGGAGAGGAATGAAGGAAATTAGAGATATTTAAATTAGTCTATGCCTTAGAATAAGACTCCCTAGAAAAAGATTTAGAGAAAGGTATTTTGGGCAGATAGATCAATGAACAAGTAACTTGTCTGAAAAGAGTACAAGCTGAAAAGAGTAGAAATGTATGGCTGGAGATGAAGAACACATTCCAGTAATAAAGGCATCTGACTTCATTTTGTATGAAACTGTTCTTCCCAAACCACTCTCCTTTACTTCAAGGTAATGGCATGATAAAGATTTTAGAAAAGTTACCTCAGAAACAGTGGTTCTGTAAGTGGAAAAGGGAAGGTAGAGAAGTGACACAGAGAACTGGGGGCGGTAGTGGTAAATGGGATGCTGTAGGGACTTAGGCAGGGGCTATCAATGAAAAACAGATTTTAATATATGTAAGATTTGTCATAATTTGATTGTTTTCTTGGAGATAGTCTATAGAGCTTTTGTCATACTCTTAAAAGTCATGCAGTATTTAATTTCCAATGTTGTAACCTTGGATGCAATTTCTCTTGGTGTCACTGTGACTTTCAGCAAGTGCCTCCATATTGGATATTCATCTAGGGAGTTGTTCTAGGTGAGTCCTTATTCATTTCTAAAATATATGATATACAGAATTGGAATAGTTCTCCTCTATGCTAAGATGCTGTACTATTAAAGAATCCTCAAATTTAGTGAAATCATCTTCCAAACATTTCTGTTTATTTATATATTTGAAATTTGGTAGGTCGGATTGGAAAATATGTTTAATTTAGTAACACATTCAGTCATATTGAATATTTCAACTCAAATCTTTTTTTAAATTTTTGTATTTTAAAGAGAAAAAAAATAAAAAATGAAAAAATTTCAGAACAAGATAATAGGAGAGTAACAATGGTTAATACATTGCATATTGTTATCTTCAAAGTAGTTACTCAGAGTATAAGATATAAGCATGAAAAATTGACCAAACAATATTAGCACAAATCTTTCCTTTCAATGAACTAAGAGAAATTAGTAGTATAGCTATCTTAACTATCTTGTGTATATATTTTTTTCCTTTTCCCTTTCTTCTTTTATCCTTTCCACCATCCTAGTTTCTCTTTTCTTTTGAATAGTTTCTTCTCATCCTACAATATCTATTGTACATTTTGGATCTTATTTATTTACTCTCTCAGCTTCTCACACTAGGGAGACAATGTGATGTTTACACATGTGAGTCTGATTTATTTCACTTATGAGTATGGTTTCAAGTTGCATCCATTTATCTATAAAGGTCTCAAATTTATCCTTCTTTATGTCTGAGTAGTACTCCATTATATATATATTTAAAAAATGAACACATTTCTTTTATCCATTCTTCTGTTGATGGGCATTTGGGTTGTTTCTAAGATATAGTTATTACAAATTGTGCTGCTATAAACATGGGTGCACACATATCACTGTGGTAAAATGTTTTTAACTCCTCTGGGAAGATACCCAGAAGGGAGATAGCTGGGTTGAATGGGACCTCTAATCCTAATTTTTTGAGGAATCTTCACACTGATTTCCACAGTGGTTGCACCAGTCTGCACTCCCACCAACAGTGGAGAAGGGTTCCTTTTTCCCCACAGCCCCATCAGCATTTGTTATTGGTTGATTTCTTGATGATAGCCATTCCTCTGGAGTAAGATGGAATCTCAGTATTGTTTTAATTTGCATCTCTCGAATGACCAGTGATGTTGAACATTTTTCATATATTTATTTGCCATTCATATTTCTTTATCTGAGAAGTGAGTATTCCTTTCAGATACCCGTTTTTTATTGGGTCTTTGAATTTGGGGGGGTCTGATTTTTTTTCAATTCTTTATATGTTCTAGATATAAGACCTTTGCCTGAGGGACAGTTGGTTATAATTTTTTCCCACTCTGTGGGTTGTCTTTTCACTCGTCAACTAAAATTTTTGAAACATATTTTAACTATCTAAATCATTGGAGTGATTAGGAATGAGGAAAGGCTACATTTCTTTATTTAAATATTTTTCTTTCATTTGTCTACATCTAGCCTCTAATCTACCTAGGATTTTTTCTTAAAAGGAAAGTTGTATCAGCAACTTTTCATTTTCATTCAATGTGTCTAAACATGTCAAGAAACCTCAGAGAAAATTTGTTTTTTGAGGAAGGTGAGATGGAAACAAGTTATTTTGGTTTCTTCTGATCTAGACATCTAGATTGGCACAGGAAAACTGTGCAGTTCTTCCCAAGAGATAACAACAGTAAAACGCCTTCCCACAGAGGGAAAAACAATACAAAACAAATGCTATTGGTAGGTGGGAAACCGTAACCCATTAGCAAAGTCATGATTGTTCCTAATTAAAGACAGGAATAGAATTTAGGATTAATTTTTCTTTATCAATCTGTATTATTTAATTTCACTCAGGTCCAATGTTTTGGAGAAAATAGAAAGAGATTCTAATATTCTGCAGTGCGATAGTTAAATGTTGTGTCAATTTGAGTAAGAACCACCCAGCTGATTGGCTTAGCATTTATAAAATGTGTTATAATATACTGAACACTTTTTTCTTTCTCAATGTTTACACTTTTGCAAATTTAGGAATAGAAATTCACTGCCTTTGAAGTGAGGTGTTCTTATTTACTTATCTGTTTATGTTTGGGGTTTTGTAACTAATAATCAGTTGTTTTAGCAACACTATGCTTGCTCCTATTGGAAAAGTTAAAAGTTGCTTTTCTATAATTAAAATCACTTAGTCAATATCAATTTTCAAAACCATTGGCAGAAATAATTAAGAGTAGATACATTATTATAAAGAAAAGTCAAACTTTTGTATTTTTGGCATTTGTTAGTTTTGAATTTCAAAACTAAATAGTAGGGTAACAGGTGATTTTTATATTCCATAAATTTCAAAACACAATTCCTATTTCATCAGATTGTATAATCATAGAAGTGTAGTAACATTTATATATGTTTTTACTGATCTAACCCCATCTGTACATAAATCCTTTCCATAATTTCCTTATCAAAAATTTTTCTTTTTTTAGCTTTAACATAAATAACTCAGTATTCAGGGACTTTTGAAATTCTCAACACAGAATCTTAAAAATTTTCATTCATTTAGTTCACAGTATGCTTTCTGCTAATTACGTATAAATCTTTTTAAGGCATTTTGATTGCACAGTTCAATTCTCTTTTCACTTTTACATACATAGCATGATTACTTCCCACTGGATACATTTTGTTTGGCTACTATTGTCTAATACAATGAAGTATGTTTATTAACACAATAAAATAGTTTTCAGAATGCAATCTAATACTACAAGTTTGGTTTTGTAAGTAATAGTTGAGCAGAATGATTCTGAACATTATTAATACAGCCTAAGATTGAATTCAAATTCATAGAAGTTATACAAGGGCATTTACATATCTTCCATTAAACCAAAAAATAACACACTTTTCTTATTAGTGGTTATAAACCACTGTCCTCCCCCTTCTTCCACCTGATTCTCTTCTGGTAATTACAGCTTTGGAAGGGATATAAAAACAGGAGATTATTATAATTCACTTTGTCACACTATGTCTTCTAATCTTTCTGAATTTATATAGACTGAAATGTAAAGCTTCAAAGTTTAAGGTGCACTCACATCACATCACTAATTATAGTCATTTTTAAACTTAAGAGAAGTAACTAAAAGGTCACTTGAAAAATATTTCTGCCTGGGATATAAGCGAGAAGAAATGGCAAATAATTTAGAGACATTTTCAAAGAAAATCACTAATAATGCTTCTCGGAGCTTCGGTAAATTGTACAGATCATCCACTGTGGTAATAATAGTGCTAAACACAGTGTGTGGGTGGTTAGAGTTAGATCATGCAAATACCCGCTAGAAAGCTTCAAATACAGAAAAGCCAGAAAGAAATCGATGAAAAGAAAAACTATGTGATTGTTGTTAGACTAATGGGAGATGCTGGTTTGAATCTGTACCCTTGAGAACTAAATTACTATCATAGAAGCAATTACGTTTTGTGGCTTCATCTTTGGTCCATGTGCTCCGTCTTGAAATAATTGCATCGATCACACAGCTGAGATTGGGATGGTAACCCACGTTCTTCCACAGCCTCTCTGCTGCTTTGAGCACACTCGGAGACACTCAAAGATGTTTGACTCACAGAATGAGATGTTCACACTCTGTAATTAGTGAATGAGCCTGTGAGTAAGTAGCCTTGTGTAAGTGTGTGTGTGTGTGTGTGTGTGTGTGTGTGTGTGTGGTTTGAAATGCCCTCTAGGTACTAAGTAATGTACAAAAAATTAAAAAGGTACAAAATGTTATAGCTTGGAGGAGTAATATTTTACATCATATAGCTATGGAAGAGGGTAACAGAGGGAATAAATGTATGTTGTAGTCACCTGAGTAATTAAAATATATTAATGTCTAGCAAAGGTGACATTTCAGGTCCCCTAAACCAATTAAGTAATAACCCTTAGTGAGATCTAAATATTATTTTTTTGCTCTATTAAGACAATATTGGTACTTATTTATGGGGTATAGAATGATAATTTAATACTGGACACCATAATGTTAGCTATTATTCTTAAAATCTGATGGATGACTAATATCTAGGCAACTCTGAAAACCATATGTAGGAGGAGGTCCCAGACATGAGTCTGTTTAAAATGCTCTCCTGGATACAGCCATTGAGTTCATGTTGGTGACCATAAGCAATAGCCGTCCCAAACAAGCAGACTGTCCAACCTAGGGCAATAGATAGCCTTCAGCAGAGCCAGTGAGGCTGATTTCTGAGGCTCTATTTTTCCTTTTCCACTGTCTTGTTTCATGCAGTTTCTAAATCCTACCAGAATTCTAAAATATGTTAGGAGAGTAGAATATTTATTATGATTCTGTCAAAAGACAACCCTTATCCCCAAAATGAAAAACAAAAGACAGAAATGCCCAAAAAAGGCATGTGAGGGTGACTGGGATACTGGAGGAACAGTGGATGTGCTTGTGGGAAGAGGGTGACTTGGGGCACCCGGGAGTCATCAGCTGGTTGGGTCATCCTCTCATGTTGCCATTCCATTGATGTTGGTCTCCCCAAGCTACTGTGTAAAAGGACAGATTTAAAAGAAAATTTAAAAATAGTTATTTACTTCCAAATAAACTATCAGAAGGGTTACTAGTTTTCAGAGTTTTCCAGGGTTGCCATGACAAAATATCATAGGCCGGGTGGCTTAGACAACAGATAATTATATTCTCGTAGTCGTGGAGGCTGGAAGTCTGAGGTCAAGGTGTTTTCAGGGTTGTTTTCTTCTCGGGCCTCTTTCCTTGGCTCAGAGATGCCATGTCCTCCTTGTGTCTTCATACGGGTCTTCCCTCTGCTTGTGTTCACGATCATGTTCTTATATCCTCCTCTTCTAAGGCCACCAGATTTGATGAAGGTCATCCTAACCATTAAATTTTAACTCAACTACTTTTTTAAAGATCCTATTTCCAAATCCTATTTTGAAGTACTGGGGACTAGGACTTTAATAGATGAATTGGGAGTGGGCGACACAACTTGTTCCATAGTGGAACAAGTGCTATTTGGGGATGCTAAAATGTGCATATTGGGAACATACTGCTATTTGCTCCATCTAGGATTTTTTTTTTCTTTTGGTGGGTACCAGGGTTTGAACTCAGGACCTCACGCGCCAGCAGGCGCCCGTGCCGCTGAGCAATATCACCGGCCCTTTCTTCGTATGTGGATTCTGGGAGTCGAACTCAGGACCTCCCGCTTGCCAGACAGGCGCTTATGCCGCTGAGCCATCTCACTGGCCCAGGATGTGTGTTTTGATAGTAGAAAAATCACAGAAAAATTAGAGGTCATTGAAGCTTGTACGTACTATTAATGATAGTACAAATGTACCATCTTTCTACATGAAAAACAACGCTCACATGAGTGCCAAAATATTTTTCAAAGTGTAATATTTTCAAAGTGTTATGTTTTCCAATTACCTTAACTCCCCAGTCTGAACTAGGTAATTATCTATCACCCGCTTTATTCTGATACTTGAAGGATTTTTAAATGTCTCTGTGTCATCCTCTTCCTTCTACATAAAGGCTCAACAGTTCTATGCAAATACCTTACAGTTAAAACAACAAGAAACTTTGATTTAGAAATTATTCAAAATCTTTTTACTAACACACTTCACATATGTTTGTTAGAGGTACACATAAGCTTTTTAATATTCCAGTATTAAGATTTTAATATTCCAGTATTAAAATTTTCTTAATATTCCAGTATTAAGGTTTTAATATTCCAGTATTAAAATTTTCTCAATATTCAAGTATTAAGGTCTTAATATTCCAGTATTAAATTTTTCTTAATATTCCAGTATTAAGATCTACAGCAAAAAGATGGATAATTCAAGGACAACGATAACACAGCACCAATATAAATGAAAAATATCCATGTGATTTTTAAAAACTAGAGGTGTTGCCAGCTTCATTCTATGTGAAAACTGTAACATATGTTAAAAACCGTAAGTATTTTGTGTTTTTGTAACTTTTAAACTATAATACATACCAGTAACACAGGTCAAGAAATAATTTTAAGTATTGTAACATTTTATTCAATACTTTTTAATTTATAATTTTCTATTTTTAAAATTGAGGTATAATTTACCTGCAACAAAAAGTGCTGAATATGAATATACAGTTTTAACAAATGTTTATTTCACAGTAATTATACTTCCATAAGGATGTAGAATGTTTCTTTCAATGCCCCTTCCCAGTGACTCTCTAATCCATTCCACCTGCCCCCTTCTTTATGAGATGGGGACAAAGGTGTTGCCAGGTTACTCAAGATTTTAACTCAGCCTAGCATTTGAACTCCCAGGATCAAGCAAGTCTCTTGCCTGTCTCCTCAGGTGCCACTGGGTCTCACACCTCACACATTTCAGAGCAATTACTTTCTGCATCCCATGTTATTTCAGGTGAGACTTTTGCTAATTGTCCTGCTGTTATGTAAATCAAATTGCCTTTTCTCTAGTTTCCAATTTTTTCTCATTCTAGTTTAACCTACAGGAATAATCTTTTCAACATTCTGTCAGTTGCCTAGTACCCACATCAGTGGCATATGTGTTAGCTTTCTTATGCATCAGCAGCCTCATTTGCAGTAGTAATAACTTTGATTTCAATCACCAAAGAGAGTTTTGCCTATTTATGAAAACTTTCTATAACTGGAATCACTCAGCATGGGTGCTTTCATAACTGGCTTCTTCACTCAACATATCTATGACATTTATCCACATTTTTGCATATATTAGTATTTCGTTCTTTTATTGTAACATAGTATTCCATTGTATTATCTCAATCGTTTATTCTTATGATGAACATTTAGTGCATTTCTAGTTTGGGGCAATTATAAATATAATTTTTTATGAGTGCTTTTTTAAATCAGTCCTTTGTTGGACCAATGCCTTCATTTTTTTTTATTCAAAGGGTGATCAAAATATAAATTACAAAAATTAATTCATTAAAAGACATATTGCCATTAATTCCCACCCCCCAGAATATATATTCACCTTCACTTCCAACACATTTATGCCATTGATATTGCTACTTTCTGAAGCAGTTCTGGAAGTCCTCCAGAACTTCAATGAGGTGTGATAAGGACTTCAGTGAGGTGTGATCTAAAATATGGTGGATGCTGCTGCTGAGTAACATAATGGAAAGGCAGGCACCTTGCTACTTTTGGCTCTTCCCCAAAGTCAAAATGATGTGAAAGGTAAAAGTTTTGAATCAATTCACAACATCCAGGCAGCCATGACAGCACACTTTAAGACACTCACAGAAGAAGACTTCCAAATCTGCCTTCAAAAGTGGCAAGAATGATGGGATAAGCATGTTTAAAGAGGGAAAATGTTTCGAGAGGAATTACTTGTAACGTGTCTTTTGGTGTAACATATACATTTTTTAATTTAAGCATTTGCTATATTTTTTTTATCACGCCTCATGTATCTGGTGGAGTGCGATTTCTGGGTTAGAAGGTAGTTACATGTTTGGTTTTAGCTGATTCCTGCAGACAGTTTTCCAAAATGGCTGAACCTTTTTCTATTTCCTGGAGCAATGTGCAAGGATTAGAGTTGACCCACATCTGAGAGTTCATGGAGCCAACAAGGAGACCAGGCCTTTGTGTTTTAAACTGCCAAGTATGGGTGCTTAAATAAATGCAGAATTGGTTAAATTCAGCATAGAGTAAATCCTTTTAGGTAAAAGTAATAGTAAATATACCATAAGTATTCTGCTTTATTTAAATTATGCTATTTTTGTATCTTTAATTACAATAGCTAAAGTTGTGAACATATATAGTAATTTTTCAATAATCTGGTAATACAATAATTTGTGATGCTTTTTCCTATATTTATGCCAAACTGGACTGTTTTGCTAAAAGTCTTAAGGGCTACATTAATTAAAATGCCTCTCTTTATAAACAATATAAACATAAAGTAATATTTTACATTCAAGTGATAGGGATTTAAATGTATACTTTGTTCTTCAACAAACTTTTATGCACATTCTTTTAAAAGTCAACAATGCTCCTAAAGATATTGTTCCTTTTTGGCAGAAGAAATGAAGAAACCAAATTTCAGCATGATTTAAATTAGTTTTATTTCACTTTCATTGTCAGTTAAACGCACTGCAGACATCAGGCTATTATCAGTTTTTTGTGAGTGTTTTGTGCTGTGTAGTTTTAGGAAGAATCTCTAGTTCTTCCAAGTGAATAATGATGCATATAGAGGTAATTTCTTCCTGTTATTACATAAAATTGCTTTTTCTTGCCAGAATGCTCACTTGGTCCATTCAAATAATTATAAATTAGGAAATTTAGTGTTTTTAAGCTTGGATACACTGAACTGATAGCATATGTTGTTTGGATTTTTTCACAAATATATATGAAAACATATAAAAATCACGTCACTGAAGCAAGAACAAATGTATTTATTTAGTTTATTTAATGCATTCCAGGATTTTAAAGGCATCCTGTAAAAGAGGAGACAGGAAGTCAGGAGATCTGGATTTCAGGTTTATATCTGAAGCTGATTATTCATCAGCAAATCTTATCTCCTCAACTGTAAAATAAGAGGTTAGAAGAAATGAAGTTCAAAGACCCTGCACACTTTAAAAATAGTCATTTACCGTATCATTTTATTTGCCTTCTAAAACATCTTGACTCTATCTGCTATTGTAGCTCTTGTATAGAAATGGGGGTTTTATTTTTATTTTTTAAACAAGGGGACAGTACCTCTTGCCAGATTATATTGTGCTCACTTGATTAAGAGCTGATGCCGGGGTCACATATTATGGTATTAATATTGGAGTATCTGTTTCAGGTCTTTCAGGATAGAGGCACCACATTGTTTTTGACCAGAATGCCATTCTTGCAGAAAACTTGTTATAATCCTTATTTCTTTGACGAACAAGCCCTTCACAGCTCTCTGGTCTTTTCATTTCCTCCAAATATATTCAATGAGATTTTCATTTCATATCTCAATTGACTTGTGTATTTGAGTAATGTGCCTTGTTAAGATAATTTCACAAAAATGGGCTTTGTGGAATTTTTCTTATTCAATATCTTTTTGAAATCATTAAATGTCATATCATACTTGCACCATTGAATACAACTGATTGCCTCATTTCTCACCCCAACACCCCCAAAGAACAGAGCATCACCGTTATGTTCAGGCAAGCACTGCCCTGTGCACAGTGAGGCTTCCTGTGTGGTACATTCTGCCAAATGTCCTCAGATAACTACATTTTATAGTTTTCCAGTCTTTCTTTTCTGTCCATTTTTCACATTTGTTCATTTGAGTCTTTTCTTTTTTGTGGGGGGTATTGGGGGTTGACCTCAGGACCTCACACACCAGCAGGCGCCTGTGCCGCTGAGCAATATCACCGGCCCTTTTTTTGTTGTGGGTTCCGGGAGTCAAACTCGGGCCCTTGCGCTTGCCAGGCAGGCGCTTATACCGTTGAGCCATCTCACCGGCCCCATTTGAGTCAAATAGTTATGATATCTAAGCAGCTAAACTTAGTAGGATAATGTATTAAGAAAACAAAGTTTTTGTACCATGTAAATTTGTAGTTTTATTTTACAAAATCTATTTGGTTCAGAGGTTCTTCTTTTCTTCAACTAGTTCTTTGATTCTATATTATGTGCAATTTAATGGCATAATGTATTTTATATAACACATGTAAATTAGTGGTATATTGACATGTTGTTTTAAAAATAGTTATTAAGGTAAATAACAAGTGTAGGTAATGTGCTATTGTACATGAATTGAAATCTTAGCATTGCCTTATGCCCAGATTGTAAAAGTGGCAAAGACTTCCAATACACAAAGAAATGGAGAGGATACTATTAGAAAATACTTATTTACTCTCTTAAATTTATCAGTTTTACATAATCTTCATAGTTTTTAAAGACATACTTTACAGGTAAATGAATTAGACTACTTATAGTCAAGTCATTTTTAAAAGATGTGTTACTACTGGGATGATTTTTATTCTTTGTTAAAATTTGAAAATTTATTTATTTAAGCAAGAAACTTTTATTAATGTCTGGTAGGAAATATGCAGCACTGTGAAAGCTACAAGGAAGAGTAATGAAGATTCTTGTCCAAAGGCTCAAACAAGAAAGCTAAGTGGATTAAGTTCAAGTAAGAAAAATTCCTAAATTATGATTGTACAATGATAATGACAACAGTAAATGCTGTAAAAATGGTCACATGTACTATGGGTTTTGAGACAAATAATTGTGATGATCAGTTAATAGAGTGTGAAAGCAGTGCCATTTACATTGGTATGAATTTTGTTTTATAGAGGTAGTTTTGTGATTTTTATCTATCACTTGATAAAAGGTGAATTCAAATAGCTGTGGTTACACATTTGAGCTAGTATTTATTTCATTGCAAATATTATACCCTGTAATTTTTGTTTGTTTGTGAGTGCTAGCTTTCAGAGGCCTTTTAAATGAGCTTGGCATGGTTGGAGCCAATGTTTCAAAAAGCGGATATGTAAAGGAAATTCTTATGTGAGTGAATCTGGCAGTGTCAGACATTGGACACTGTGGGAGTTGAGGTTTTAGGTCACTAGCATTCTTAATTTCCTTTTGACTATGTCATCGTTACCAAATTTCTAGGTTATTTTTCTTTTGTCTCCCTCATCTCAGAGTGTTGGACACATTTTAAGCCATTTCATAGCTTAAATTTTATAATCTGCCATATCCTGAAAAGCCTCTGCCTTTTATAATTTTTTAGGTAGTCATCTTTCTTAATGTTTATTTTACAGATAAAGTTCATATGATTCAAGTTTTGCACTGCACTGATATACAGTTGAAAGAGCTGTCTAATTTTTATTTGACAGTGTTGAGGATAGAAGACTAAGTAAGTGGCTTCAGTTTAGAAATGGAATAGACATGTTTGTTTCTAACATGTTTTAGATTCAGAATTTATCAATACGAGCAGTTTTACTACCTGACATAACATCTGCCTTGAGGTTTTGTGCGTGTGTGTGGCAATATATTTTTTCATCATAAAAATTGAGTGTTTCATACGTAAGAATTATCACAGGCAGTTTAATGTTTAAATCAGTTTTATTATATTAGCTATAATAGTATACATTGGGCTCTTATTTGTTTGTTTTGCTTGCTTTTTTGTTTTGTTTAGTAAATGAAAACAAATAACAGTATTTGGCTACTCTGGAAAGATAACAAGTAACAAACAGCTAACTCCAAAATTAATTTTTGTAAGTTTTTTCCTTTAAGAATCAAATTGGTTTGAGGGCGAGACACAAATCACCAGATTGCTAGATAATCAATTATAATTTATGACAGCTTAGTTTATAAATCCCTTTTATAGTAAAAGTTCTCATTCATGAATAAATATCATTATCTAGAGCTCAAAATTAGCTTATCTGAAACTTATTCAAATTAATTAATTAATTAAAATTACCTCATTAAAATATATTTTCATGTATGGCATATGATAATTGAAAAGAAACTAGAGTTCTTTAAGAATCCAAAAATAGATAACTGCATTGATATGTTTCCAGATAAAACAGCTCCATATTATGTACTTATGTTTATAGTTATCAATATTTAATATGAAAGCAAAGTTATAACTCTCAAAAAAGGGAGAAACAAAAATATAATGACGTATCTACATTAGATTTTGTTAATGATCTTAAAAATAAATTATAATTGAAGCAACATATATGATAAAGATACACAGATTAGTAAATATGCAGATTAATATGTTTTTACAAGTTGAACACAGCCGTATAATAGAAAATAGCCAGATTTAAATAAGCTGCACTATTAACATGAAAGATTACTACTTATTATTAATACTTCTAGAGTTAGACACTTTGAGACTTCTACCGTTGCACTTTTTTTTTTTTTTTTTGCTTGTTTTAAGTTTTAAACAAAGGGTATTGTGTACATGTATTCTTTTGAGTCTGGCTTTTACTCAATGTTATATCTCCAAGATTTATCTGTAGTCTTAAATGTCTCTTACAAATTATTTCTCTTAAATTCTGATGAATATTACATGTATAAATATAACAACAATTAGTTATCATAGTAGTAATAATGGACTTTTAAGCCTTAGTTTATTTTAATTTCTTGACTATTAAAATTGTGCTGCTTGAAAATTCTTCTATATATGTCTTCCATATGTATATATGCAAGATCTGAACTTACAGAAAAATGGAATTGATAGGCTATTTAGCACATACAAGTTCAGCTTTCATAGATATCAGCAAATGTTTTCTTATTTATTTATTTATTTTTTTTGTGGGTACCGGGGGGTCGACCTCAGGACATCCTGCGCCAGCAGGCACCCGTGCCGCTGAGCCATCTCACCGGCCCATTGGCAAATGTTTTGTAACTGGATTTTACCAAGGTAAGCCTGCCGGGAGTGACTAAATTTCAGTCATTACAGTAGGTTAATCTTTAATGACCACGATATTGAATAACTTTTCACTTGCTTGTCATCCACATACACTATCTTGTTAGACCTTTTGACCATATTTCTAAATCTAGTTTTCGTCTTCTTATCATTGATATCTGGTAGGACAAAGCCTCCACTTTTGTTTTTCAAGATTTCTTGGAAATTCTGGGCCCTTTGAATTTATTCATATATTCTGAAATTAGATTGTTTTTTCTTAGTACCTTTGTTATACAGATTTAATAGTAATTCATCTTATTGTTTTTTAAGTCCCTAGATGGGAAAGGTTGAAAAATCATCTTTTGTGATGAACTATTTTAAATATCAATATGAAATATATTTGAATTGGAGTTTTTCAGTGTCACTAAAAATGTGACTTTTAAGTTTAATTATTATTTGAAATTGGTATTGAAGTTGCCAAACTTTCCTAACATAAGCATAATAAAAGTAAGACATGAGCAACAACCTGTGGAATGAAAAGAGAGAAAACATTGGTGAGAATAAACTGTCTCAGTGCACCTGTGTGGATGGAGGATGCGCCCCAGGTCCTCAAGGAAGCCTGTCAGATGGGTGGAAAGTAAAGGGGGTAGTGTTTGGTGGAGAACAAGGCTGCTCTTCCCATTCATGAGACAGACAGAATAGAGGCATGGCTCACTGAAAACTAGTATTATTAAATTAACAAGCTTCTGCCTGTTCATAATTTTACTGTGTACTTCTCAGGGATGGAGGGTTTTCATTTTGCCTACCACCACCTAAACTTTAGATAGTTGATTTCAATTTTCTGCAATTAATATTTTTAAAGTATTATAAAAGCATAAAATAAAAACTTTCAAAAGTGTTCTACGCCAAAGCTCCTTTAACATAGCCTTCATTATGGAAGATAAGTTAAACAAATTTATGTTTATAGTCAATCTTGAGAGAAGTAGAACTTCTGAAATGTGACCAAACCTGCAGATTCTACAAAGAATGTTGAAATGACTTTTGTTTAAAGAGAAATTGCTTGAAAATTTTTCATATCTGATTGCTGTTCCATCAAGAGTCAAATGAAACATTTGGTACTCACTATTTTATAATCTCTATCAAATTCAAAATATATGTATTATTTCAGATTTGTAAATGTTGAATTTCTTACATCCGTTATTATTTAATCTCTCTAACTGTGTTTGGAATTAGCTTAATGGATTGTTTCCTATTTTTTTTCTTTACCTTTGTTTATTGACCTTCAATTATTATCCCCCTCGAGTCTTGTCTGGGTTTCAGCTTCATTTAAAGTTCTCAGCTTGCTGATTCCTGAGCATCCATAACTGATTCCAGATCCAACTGTCATGAGGGTAATTTGCAGTGTGAAAATGGAGCTTTCCTCCCTGCAAATAGATGTTTTTTTTTTTTTTTTCTCTTAAAGAAGTAGGCCAGTTTTTTCTTTATCTATTTTGGGGTTATCATAAAGAGCGGGTCTATTAGGCTGCCAATGCACTATAAGAAAATCTATAAAAAGAAGAAAACAAAACAATGTCACAGTTATATTTTGTTATAATATCACTTTAAAAGATACATAAGGGCTGTAACCACATCTGCTTACTTTTAGAGGCTGTAAAGGTAGACAATTGGCCAACTCCAGAATCTGTCCCCAAATATGGCTTCAGACCAAATGATTGTACTCTTGTACCTTTTTAATTGTATTTTTGCCACTTTCAAACATTTTTTTTCTCTGTTTCCCCCCCAAAATGATATGATATTGTTTTGAGACATTATCAGTTATTACTGCGGCTGTATTTTTCTTTCTAATAAAAATTGTCTGTGTCATTATTTATATCTAGTGAGTCATTAAGCATACTGCATAAATTCGATTTTTATTACAGATGGTAATTTGTTATTTAGTATTTTAGAAAGTTTTCAAATTTTATTTTTTCCATTAAGAGACTATATCTTGTCATTTTTGTTTTATTATTATATGGTACACATTTTTTTTTTTTATGCGGTACTGGGAGTCGAAATTAGGACCTCACACTTGCCAGGCAGGTGCTTATGCCACTGAGCTATTTCACTGGCCCTATTATATGGGATAGGTAATAAATACATAAGACAAAACATTTTAAAATACATGTGCTACACTCAGCCACCTTATCCTTGACAAAGGGGCCAGCATGTTCACTGGAAGAAAGATAGCCTCTTTAATAAATAGTGCTGGAAAAACTGGCTCTCTACATGCCGAAGACTAAAACTAGACCCATGTCTATCACCATGCACTAAAGTAAAAATGGATCAAGGATCTAAATATTAAAATAGAAACACTAAATCTACTGAAAGAGAAAGTAGTAGAAATATTGAAGACAGATGTAGGTAGAGAGTTCATGAACAAAACCCAGACTGCACAGGAAATACTTCAAAGAATCAACAACTGGGATCTTATCCTATGAAAAAGCTTTTGCACAGCAAAAGAAATCACCAACAAAGTGAAGACAACCAACAGAGTGGGAAAAATTTTAGCCAACTGCCCCTCAGACAAAGGACTTTTATCTAGACCATATAAAGAATTTTAAAAAATCAGAACCCCCAAATTCAAAGACCCAAACCAAAATTGGGCATCTGAGGTGAATACTCACTTCTCAGATGAAGAAATACAAATGGCAATAAATATATGAAAAAATGTTCACTATCTTTGGTCATTTGAGAAATGCAAATTAAATCAGCACTGAGATTCCGTCTCACCCCAGAAAGGATGGCTACCATCAAGAAATCAACCAGGGGCTGGTGAGATAGCTCAGTGGCATAAGCGCCTGACTGACAAGCGTGAGGTCCTGAGTTCGACTCCCAGTACCCACATACGAAAAACGGGCTGGTGATATCGCTCAGCGGCACGAGTGCCTGCTGGTGTGCGAGGTCCTGAGGTCGACCCCCGGTGCCCACAAAAAAAAAAACAAAACTAAACTTCACATTACATTTGGATCAGATATGTTGGAGGTAACATTAATTTCTACAAGTAAAGGTAAGAACTGGGTAAAATTCTCTTGAAAAAAACTTAAACAATATTGATAGAGTAAGGACTCTATAAAAATCTGGTGTCTGTCCTCAAAACTTAAAATACAGTTTCTTATGAAAGACATGTAATTATTATCCATATGATTAAGCTGCTACATGATTGTGGTTAAAAAAAAGAAGTACAAGACCTTTTAGACAAGTGTTTGCATCCTTGCGTCTTCTCACTAACAATAAGTAAAAACAGAAAAAAAGTATTTTAATTTGAAAACTGGCAGTGGAGGCACACACATGTGCTTGTAGGGACCTGTAGTGACACCTTGAGTTCAACTGGCCAAGTCCAAAAGTATTTTAAGCTTCCAGCTTCTTTATTGATACAAGAATGTAAGTATTTTACAAGTAATTTTTTCTTCACATATTAACAAAAGTGATTTCAGATATCATTTAAATTCTCCATGTGCTCATCTCCACCAGGATTCCTAAGAGATATAATTGCAACTTACATTTTATAACAAGCTTCAGTCATTTTAAAGTCTATAATTGGTGATTTTATAAATTGAAGAAGTGAAAATTACCAAAAATGATGGATGATATGTAGATGCTTTAAGAAAGGCTTATTTGAATATCAAATAATTTTAAAAGGAGGAAACATATGAAGGAAAAGAAAATTTTTGCAAAATGTTTCCTCTCTAATTTAATGCTTTAAACTTCAAGTGTAAAGTAAAAGCTGTTAAATCACAGTATTACACAATTTTCCAGAATTATGTTAAATAGTCAATACTTAATTTATCCTTTGTTCTTTCTCAGAATTAGCACAGTGAAATTCTGTTTTATTTTGGCTAAATGCTATAAACACTTTGCTGAAATACAAAAACACACAAAATATAAAAGCATAATTATTTGTGAGTCATTTATTTGAAAAACTGAGCTGAAATGTAAAACAAATAAGTGAGGTAGATTACTAGCTTGGTAAGTTTTGCTATTGCTAGTCAAGAAATACCATTCAGCCACTAGTAACATATAAACCGATATATTGTTAATCTCATTAATGTATATTTCTGAGTGCAAATAAGCAGTTTATTGTGGTTATGATCCTGGAAATGTGGCAGGCTAGAGTATTCATACTTTCATACTTCTTGTAAACAATTGAGAAAGCTGGTTAAAATTTTGAAAAATAGAACTTAAAAGCATCAAGCCTAAACAAGATAGTGAGGAATCATCAGGTCAAAACTAAATGGAAGCTGGGTGTGGTGGCACAGCCCTGTGTTCCCAGTATTCCAGGAGGCTGAGGCAGAGTCAGGGGGATCCCAAATTCCAGCCCAGCTTGAGCAACTTAATGACTTAGTGAGGAAAAAAGCCAAACCAAAACAAAACAAAAAAACAGCTAAGGGGAAGCAAGAGAACAAAATTTAGAGTACAAAAACCACATTATCCCTAATACATTTACCAAATTTAAGTACATGTGAACTTTTCCCAAAGAAGAATGGTTGGGACTAAAGCAAAAATGTCCAAAGTTCAAAATTTGACAAATGCAGAAATCTAACAGTTAATCCTGTTCCTATAAAGCTGAAACTACAAGTGGCTACACGATCGTGATAATGGTGGATAAGAAATGCATTAATTCACCTGCCTGGACAAAGATGCCTGTGAATACAGTTGCTTTGTTCCTGAGGAGAACATGAGAAACAAAACAATGAAAAACATTTACTGAGACCTAGTTTTCAACCAAGCAAAGGATCTATCCTGGTGACTGCTCTATGTACTTTTGAAAAGACTGTGCAGTGTACCATACAAGTCAATTAAGCGCTGTTAGTTGATGGTGTCTCTCAAGATTTCTACATTCTTACTAATTTACTGCCTGATTGTTCTAGTAATTACTAGAACAATGGGCTTAACACCTTCACATTTAATTATGGGTTTGTCAGTTTCTTTTATCAGTAATGGTAGTTTATGCTTCATGAATATTGAAGCTTTGTCTTTGGTTCATAGTCATTTAAAATAATTATGGTTTATGGATTGGTTATGCCTTCATTGTTATGAAGTGTCTTTTTAAACCCTGACAATGCTTCTTGTTCTTCAGTCTTCTTTGTCTGACAAGGATATGAACACTGTGGGTTTCTTTGAAATTGCACGTAGAATTTTATCCATCTTCTTACTTTTATCCTATTTTTATCTTTATTTTAAGGTAACTTTCTTATGGACAACAAATAGGATTTTGTTTTCTATCCGGTTCAAAATTTTTTTTAAAAATTGGAATGTATAGATTACATACATTTAAGATAATTATCAATGCAGTTGGATTTAAGCTACAATCTTGCTATTTGTACAGTATTTTTATTGATTAATAAAATTGATAAACTAGTAATGCATGAGATGAATCGACAGAAAAGTCCATCATAACCAATATCAGTAATAAAAATGGGTGAGTTTGCAGGTATTACAGGCTTTGTAAATGGTAAATATATTACAAAAACTAGGCCACAGCCTGACTAAAAGCTATTTCTGTATAATCTCCAAACTAAGCATGGCTTTTACTTCTTAAAGAGTTGTAAAAAAAGAAAAAAAGAAAAAATGTCTGCTAAAGCGCTGACTGCTTAGTTGGTATGTGAGCAAAGTGTCACACACATCTGAGGTCATGAGAGTGTTCAATGTTGATTGTTGATTGCGTTGCAAAAAATGTCTTGTTAGAGACTGTAAATGAGTGGCAATAATGGAAGAAATATTAGGTCAATCTAAATGGAAAAGGAAACAGGTTGAATATATAGTTCAAAACAGATCCACTAAAACCAAAATATAAAACTGATCTGTGGGCTTGAAATTTGCCCTATTGAGTAAGGATTTTTTACTTCTGAAACTTCTGTTTTTCCCAGATAATAACAGTCTAATTTCCACTCAAAAATAGCACTGAGGTAGTCTCAAATGATGTAGTTCCTCTGTCTAAACACTTTTTGCAATATGGTAGTCTTTGTTTTCTTTACCCTTTCCTTCTTTCCCTTCTTTTCTCTTTCTGTTTTTGAAGGCTAAATTTAATTACATAACATAAAAAAATCAGAAAAAAGGCTTGTTAGATCATACATGCTTAAGTTTAATTTTAAGCCCAATGATACTTCATTGAGTTAATGTATGCATGTCAATATCAGAATTATATTAATATTGGTACATTTTAGCAGTGTTTTCTGAAATAGGCCATATTAAACATATTTAGTTTTTACCTCATTTTCTCTATGGCAAATTTAAACTATTTCCCATTTTTCCATCTTAATTTTACTTCGGTTATTTTCATAAAATAAATTATTTTGTGTAATTGCTTAAAAGGACACTTGATATCGCCTACCTTCTCCCTATAAAATTTTGTTTTTTCAGCCACTGAGAGCTTTCTTTGTGCGCCAAGTTCAATATTCTTGGCCCAATTCGGAAAAACGTAGAATATGTAAAAATAATATGCTTTTTAAGCTTTTATATAGTTATAAATTTGGTTGTACTGTTAGATGCTGTTGATTTCACATTTCATTCATTACTTCTATGACATCTAAACTGTAAACATCTATTAACAGACTTAGGAAAAGAAGCCTTATTTCTTTTCTGTACCAGAAACTAATTTCGCAATCTAGTACATATTACTCTAGAGTAGTGGAAAGCTTCAGTTCAGCTTGTCCTGAGTCTCGGACATCTCTGTAAGCATCTGTCTTCTCCATGCACAAAGCCAGCGCTTATTCATGTCCCTTTCGGCATGTCCCTTTCTGCATGTCCCCTTAGTACCGGCACATGTCTTCAGAAAATGCAAACCTTCATTGCCACCTGTTGCTGCGCGGTGTGACCTTTCCTCTCGGCTCTCCTGTCATCATCCTGGAAGTGCTGTTAGCCAGCACGGCACAGGTCCTTTTTGTTCTTATGACATGGGGACATCTTTCTGCTTCCCTGGTTGAAGCATTTCTTTTCTTTTTTATCTTTGAGGCAAGGAAGTCCACTTTGTTTTCAGCTTCAAGAGAACACAACCTTTAGGCAAGGATTAATTTCTTTTCCTCATTATTATTATTATTTCTGCCTCTAAATCTTTCCAAGAGTTGAGTATATAAAAACAAAAACACAGGCTACGTCAGCATTTTATCCTCCTATGAATTGCCTCTGAGTCACTAAAATAAGGGGTAGGCTGCTTGCTTGCATGAGATAAAAGATTAGAAAAATAGTGGAAAGTCATTGTACAACGTTATAAAGCTATCTTAGAATAATTTTTGTGTGATCAATGGTTACATTTCCTAATGCTATCAAAAGAATTTGATTCTTTGGTCATGCTGCTTTTTTAAATATATAATAAATTTCCCCTAGGAACATTTTAGACTCTATGAGCTTTAGCTTGAATTTATCTTACTACCAGTGAGATTAAATTAATATCTATGAAAGATTCAAAGAGTGTATTTCATTTAGCAAAGAGCTGAGGGCATTCATAGGACAGAAGTTTGTTAGCCAGGAATTAGGCAAGTTAAAATCGCTGGCTTCTGGCAAGAATGCACTCACTGTAGTGAGAAATTTTACCTATAACCGGGACATGTTTGGCCAGATAAAAATTTGTTCCTCTTAGCTCTTTGTTTTGTATTTTAATTGTTCCCAGAGAGTTAAAAACAAAGCGAATTTTTGTATTTAAGGACATCTTTGAGGAGGCAGGTCAGTGTAAAAGACTTGATTCCTTTTTTAGCAGTCAACTGAAACAAGAACACTTCTGATGCTCTGAAACAGCCCTGACGGATTCACACGAACCCTGGCTACCTGTTCCACACAAGTCCACAAGAAGAAATCAACCAGGTACATGATTCAGGAAAAAACTCGGGTCACTCTGGGAAAATGAACTTGCTCCTGGTCTGTCTCCTCTCTGTCCCCTCTCTGTCTCTGTGTCTCTGTCTCTCCTGTACATACAAAAAAAAATGGCTGGTTACATTTCAGGGTCAGCTCTATGACATTCACTCCATTGGGAGTGGTTGAACTTTACACAGGAAAATATTTCCTTTTTCTGGCCCCCTGACCAATCAGTGCTAGTCTGCTTTGGAGGTTACCCACCACAGTGGACAAGGGCAAAGGAAGCCATACCAGAGCTGACACTGATTGCTGAAATTGCCTAGACTTTTGAATTTCTTTTCCATGATTGCAGCTGACTGTGACTCTTGTTTTAGACAATCAAAGCCTTGGCAATTCTTGAATTTTTCATAATAATAGATGATTCCACAAGAGAAATAAACAAATCATTATATAGGGATATAAGACCTGCAGAATTTAAGTACTTAAAATAGAGTTTACCCAACACAATATTGAAGATCAAAGTCACTCCCCACTACTTGACGTAAAGATTTATTATGAACTGTAGCAATCAAGAGTTAACTCAAGGGTTGGTGAGATAGCTCAGTGGCATAAGCGCCTGCCTGGCAAGCGCGAGGTCCTGAGTTCGACCCCCAGTACCCACAAAAAAAAAAAAAAGAGTTAATTCAAAACAGATATAGACTTAAATGTAAAACATAAACTTCCAGAAGATGACATGTAAGAAAATCCAAGTTACCTTGAGTTTGGCAATGAGTATTTAGGTATGGTAATATGATGATTATTGAGAGAGGAAATTGAAAGTTAGATTTCACTAAAATTAAAAACTTCTGCTCTGCCAAAGACTATTCAGAGAATGAAAAGACATATTATAGGCTGGAACAAAACATTTACTAAACATAAATCTGATAAAATACAGGTATCCAAAATATACAATGATTTGGAAAACTCAATAATGAAACAAACAACAAATTTAAAGGGGAACAAAAGATCCAGTTCATAAAGAAGATATACAGATTGCAAATAATCATGTGAAAAGATGCTCGATACGTTTTGCCATTATGAGACTGTGAATTAAATAACACTATATTCCTATCACGATGGCTAAACTTTAAAATATTCATAATACCGAAAACTGCTGAGGATGTAAAGCAGTAACTCTCATTCACTGGAGATGAGACTGCAAAATAATACTGCCACCTTGGAACTCTGTACTTCCTGCTCAAGTTTTCTATATACTCAAATAGGATCTCTTTTTAAAGTCTATTTAATACAAAGATTCTTTTAAAAGTTAGCTTTCCCTGTAAAGTAAACTGGAGAAATTATACCTGTAAGTTGTGTCCAGGGAAGAAAATGGAAACACAGAAAGTTTATGTAACTTTCCAGTGGTCACATTCTGTCCTCTCTAGGACTAGGCTGGCCCCAGAGACTGTTCTGTTTCGGGTGAATGATATCAGCCTCTTCGTCAAGCTGCCACTTCACCATTTAAGGAAAAATACACTAAGCATTTATAAGTATAGTAGTCTTTCCTGAAGAGTTAGAGGTTTAGATGGAGTAAAAGCCAAACAACAAATATAAAAACCTAACATAGTATATGTAATTTCCATACTTTAACAAAGCCTCAAACTGCTGAGCACAAGGATTTCTCATTGCACCATTACCCTAGGAAGAATTCAACTTTCTGCCACTTTTCTATTATCTTGTTCTTTAATTATTTCTTTGTTCTTTTGTCCTGAACAATTCTTTCTGAGGTTAAAAAAAGAGTTTGAAAGCTTATAACACCATTATGTTATCATATTATAGATCCTAACCATTACTTTACATTAGTTTGACGTTCTCATCATATAACCTCAGTGTGTCTCCCACTAACCCACGTAGCTCACCAGCTTATTCCACACTTACCCTCAAAGACAATTGCTTTCCCAAGACAAATACTCCTGGTTTTCCAGGGTTACAGAGTGTGGTAACTATATTTTGTATTTCCACGATAATCATTAAATTATAACCAATATTCATAAAATATCATTTGTGTTTGGCTATATTGCACATTAGATAAATTTTAGAGATTCTATGTTTTTTAAAAATAGGGATAATAGTCCTTACTTGATAGGTGGTTACCTATGTGCATTAAATGAATTAATATTAGATATAAACTCCAAATAATGTAAATGTATTGATTTATTTCATTAGGTTATAAAGATTATTCTTGTATTTATCATCAGAGGCCATAAAAGCCTCTAAAACTAAAAGAAGTTTAATCATATATATTGTATAGACACATATATAATTATATATGGTCATTTATTACGTTGGCTAACAGGATCAGTAGCTGGATAGTTCCACCATGGCCTTCTGCACTCGGGAGAGCCAAAGAATCTAAAACCTGATAAGTCCAATAAACTGGAAGTCTCAGAGAAAGAGAATAAAGCTCCTGTCTAAGACTGAAGGCCTGGGAACTCGCTGGAAAGTTGCTGGTGTAAGTTCTCATTTAAGGATTGAAGAAGCTGGAGTCTACATCTATGGGTTACAGAAGCAGCACAAGACACACCAAGCCCAATTAAGTTTGTATGGTGGGGGTCTCCTCCTCCTCCTCCTCCTGTTTTTGTTCCATTTGTGTTGCAAGTCTGTTGGACCCTGCTGTCTGCATTGACTCTTTCCTTCTTAGTTCAGTGACCCACGTGCCAGTCCTCTTGTTTTGGGAAACACCCTCACAGATGCAGAGGCGCACCCGGAAATGTGCTTTATTAATCTCCTAGGTATCTGTCAATCCAGTCAAGCTGACATTCAAGGTTAACTGTCACAGTCATTTGGAAACCCCTCATATTTAATTTATGTGTATATTGGCAAATTAGTGTTTGTACTTGTGATGCAGATACAATTCCCTGCCATGGAAGAGTATTACAAATTTGTCACCAGATGATAAGAATTTTTGGACTAAATCCATCATTTTTTCACCTACTGTACCAAGACAGAAATTTCTAAATTTTGCCTCTTGCTGACAAACATTTCTTAGGACGATTATTTATTTATTTCTACCCTCCTCAGCTTGGCAAATTCATGGTTGACCACATTAACTCACATACTTTCTTAAATATGCAAAATACGGATAATTATTACTTTCATGAGATGGTAAATTGAATGTTAGATAACAGTGTTAGGAGGATTTGGTGATGGTTTGAGGCCTATCACCAAAGTGAAGTGCTTACTAGAGGAATGATAGCTGAGGGATAGATTTTTAGATCTATATCCTCCATCCGTGCTTTTCACTTTTTGCAATAAATGAGGATGAAACTGTAGAAGCCAGAAATAGAAAATATAGTTGCTGAGAATGTTAAGAATCAAAATTGTTTTAAATCTTACAATAGTATGCCTTAATCAAAATTATAACAGAACTAAATAAAAATTCTAAAATTCTAATACAGACTAAGGATACGGCCTCAAAATAGTTCCTATTTTTAAAAAAGTTAGCACAATATTATTTAATCATAAATTTACTGAAAAAAAGATGCAATTTTCCTGACTTCCAAAATGAATGAATGTGCTCTTAGAGCACAATAATAATCACATAGAATATAGAATAAGTTCCACTCTATTCAAATCAAAGTTGGTAACCACATTTTGAAGAAAAATTGTGTTTACAAGGTAAGAAATAAAGGGAACACAAGATGTGTTCTGTCTTTCAAGAACTCCAAGCTACCATAAGTTTCTCCCTGAACAGAGACACACAAATAAATGGTTTTAGTGGTCTAAGATCCTTAATCCTATCAGAAGTGAGCTCTGGAAATATTGAGAAAACAGAAAACACATACACAAATTTTGTTCTGAGAAGTATTTTGAGGAAATCAAGTACATTCATTAAAAAGAGGACTTTTAATCCTCATTACAAAGTCATTACAAATGTACTTTTGACCCCAATTTCTATAACCTACAAACGCTTTTCTTATCAGGAGCCAAGATGATGATAGGGTTTGGATATCTTATGTTTATTTTCACTCATAGGATAAAGCACCTCCGGTATTTTCCAATCATTTCATACTTTTAGGAAGCAAGGCAACACTTTATTTTTGAAGATCCTAAATTACCCAATATTATAAACACCAAAATCTAGCATCTTTACCATACAGGGGAAGGAGAGATGTCTTAAAATAATTACCTAGGCCCGAATCAGACCTGGGGGTGCATGGGAATCGGTTGCGGAAACTTGTTATTGTATAGATGACAGGAACCCATCTGCTGAGATTCTATTTCTGTGCGAATGTGATGGGCTGGATATTTGCATTTTAAAAAGTTTTTCTGATGCTCCTGAAGCACACCAGAACTTGAGCACCAAGGAATGACACTCGTGGAAGGAACAAGAGAAAGATCTACCTGAAGTCCCTGGACATTCTGGCCTTAAACTCAAATTTCTGGACATTATTGTGCAAGAGAGAAGGAGTTTTTCTTCTTTTTTTTTATTTACTTGATTTTAACACTAGATTCTGTTACCTCAGATACGTTAATATTTTCCTTAGTTAAAGAGTATTAACCTGGCTTCTGATACAGTGACTACTGATCTATTAACTATCTATATATGAGAAAAAGGATAGTATCAACATAATTATTCTGTTTGCTTACAAAATTATTAGGTAGATTCATAAGAGAAAATAACAGTACTACTCAAACAAAATACCTTAGTGCCCAAGACACTGTTTCTTTCATCCTTTTATGTTATTATCATACAATGTAATGGTAAAAGCAAATAAAGAACAAATTATTTTTTAAAAAACAGTAAAACTGACTTCCAGAGAAACTAACATTTCTAATATTTTTATTGTAATTTTTGGTAATTATCTGCTTTTTTCTCTGAGCACTAGTCTTCTCTTTTCCAATATACATTTACTTACTTTTATTTTAAAATTATAATACATCTCAATCCATGCATATATATTTATATACATGCATATATAAAGCAACAGAATTTGACAGTTTTATTCAAGGCTCATAATTTTGATTTAAAATATCAAGTTATCAAGTTACTCTGTACTTTGTATACTTTAGAAAAATCAAAATGTTTCTGAAGCAAATGTTTTTATGAAATTCTTTATCAAGCAATTGCATTTTATATATTTTATAATCGTTTTCTGTTGTTGGCCAAGACTCCTCTGTCTTTTTCAATCCTTTATTTTCCTGAATTCTCAACTGTCCTTAAACATATTAACAAATCCAAGCTCTGCTTTAAGAAATTACTTTACTCTGGAAGAGACTGATACATGGATTTTATGGTTTCTTCATGCACACAAATATACACATACACAAAAACAGTCCCTATTTAAAATTTTTCAACTTTATGATGGTACAAAAGCTATATACATTCAGTAGAAACTGTCCTCTGAATTTTACATTTTGATCTTTTTTGCAGGCTAGCAATGGCTGCCCCTCAGCTACATAACCAGTAAGATAAGCAACAGACGCTCTGTAGCGGGCTACATTGCTCAGCTACAATGCTTTGTAGGTTAGGTGTATATGTTATTTTTGGACTACAATTTTTAACATACAGTGAGTTTATCAGGATGCAGCCTAATTGTAAATTGAAGAATATGTATATAAATTTATATAATGCACACACATATGTGGCTATTTCAGATCTTTGCGTTTGCTGTTGTGTCTTTGTAATGTAGCATTGGGGATCAAACCCAGGGACATGCTACTGCTGACCTACATCCCCAGCTGTTTTTTTTGTTTTTTTGTTTGTTTGTTTGTTTTGAGACAAGATCATGCTAAATTGCCCAAGTAGGACCCAAACTTGTAATCCTCCTACCTTAGTCTCCTCCAGTACTAGGATTACAGGTATGAGCCACTGTGCCCACCTTTTATTTCAGATCTTGATTTTAATGTTCATTACACAATTGTATGCATATATCACAACTCATAGAATTACACAAAAAATATTGTTTTCCTGATATAAATTTAAAATAAAATTTAAAAACAGATTAGAAGACAATAATACAATAAAATAACTTTGTGAGTCCTAAAATATTATTTTCAATTTTTGCTAACTTGAGAAATATTAAGGGACTAAACATAGTTACCCAGAGAACTGAAAAATTGAAAATATAATATGTAACAGAGTCTTGCTGTCAGAAAGTGAGAATAAAGAGGGTGTAGTGAAGAAAGCTGTGAATATTCTTCTTGGCTCCTTTTATATGGCTTTATAAACCAAGTCTTCTAGTCAGTAGATGTAACAGAAACTAATGTAGATGAGAAAATGCACTGTTAGGGCTCAGAGGGGCGGCATTTAATTTAAAGCGCTTGAAATAAGGAAACATAAAAGAAATATTACCACAGGCTGTCAGGAAGCGGTAGGAAAGCGTGAGGAGAGGAAGTCAGGCATGAGATTGCACATCGCATTTCAGGTAACTTGAGTACTCTGTGCCTCAAAGTACTGATCGGTGTGTCTATGGCTACCTTCTGAACACCCTACTAAGTAACTGGCCCGGTCAACTATGGCAGCCCTGCTGCAATGATGAAATATGGATGCGAGTCTCAGGTTCGTTTTATTCCCCTAACACTGTGAGAATTTTTTATTTACAGATTATTAATATTTTACACTTAATCCTAATTTATTTATAGCTTTAAAATTTTTGAGTGAATTAATATAAATTAATTGAAACCTCTGATACAGTTTAAATTTTTTTTTAAAAAACCAAGTGGCATACGGCACTAAAAGAGATAGAAAATATAGAGTAAATGCTAACATTTCGCTGTATCGGGAAGACTCTCATTGAAAAAGATCTTGCTTTTCCATCTAGATGACTACTAGTTCCAAATGCCCTATTTTGTTCCCTAGAGTCTGATGAAGCAAGCAACTTGTAAAAATTCTCTAATGAATTTTATCTAATGAATCCAAGGAAATTCTTTCAAACTTTACACACCATTTATTGATCTGGGATAGCAGGAGGCATACCTGGAAACGTTGAAGCTGAAATATACTTTATGAGATTATCTCCCAGGCCCATTGTCTATTGCTTTAAATGGGATGTCTGATTCAGTAAGAGAAGTCACAGAAATGATGTGTATTTGTGTGTGTGTGTGTTTCTGAGAAAATCAAGAAAGTTGAAAAGTGATCCTATAATGAAAGTGATTAATATATATTCTGCTAGTAAAGCACTGACTCTCTGCTTTTCTCTGTCAATATACCAGATTATAAATAACCAATCTGCCCTTAGACAAGTAATCTTGTTTGTAAGCCTATCTGAAGAGACTCTGCCTTTACAGTATATATTTTTGAGTTTAAATATCCTATCTCCCTTGCAGTTTTAAGTAAGTTGGCCAAAGACCAGTCATCATCTCAAACTTAGTATGTTTAAAATGCAAATACTTTATGATTTTTTTCATTCTCTTCGATTAAACTTGTTTTTACTTCTTCCTCTTTTGTATTTTACTGCAGAGAATCAATTGTCTATACATTTAAGACTTTATCATCATGTTGCTACCATTCATCACATTTTTTCTCTTTATACTACAAACACTATTCCTTTATACAATATGAACATAATAGCAAAGACAACTTCGTTTCCATTCCATCCTAATTCCTATTGCTTCATTTTTTCCAATCTATTGTGACATGGGGAAACTCCAACTGAATATTCACAGAAACAGATTGTATCTGATTAAACAGACAAGCTAACATGAAGGTATAAAAATAAGTGAAATATATTTTAAGTATGCTCTGAGTTAATATAAAGTGATAAATATCATTTCAAAATAATAACGTTAAAATCCCTCAAACACAATTTTTTTTTACCCTTTGAGGATGAATTTTTTTATTTGCCAAATTGTTACTAATTCTCATCAGAATGGCTGATTTATTTTATGGTTCTACATGAATGCATTGAAAAATTCAACAACCACAAACTGTGCAGAGAAGAAAGATGACATGGGAAGAGCTGATAAAAGCGGGGAGAGAGTGATGTCTATTTCCCAGCCTCCCCACTTACAGGCCCCCTTTATTTACTGACGGAAACACTGTACTGAGTTACCAACCCAGAAGATGTTGCATTCCATTAATCTAAATAGATCACAAGCCTGGATTTAAAAAGGAGACATTCACAATGTTGGTTCTGCTTTGGAGTAAGCCAACTATGGGCTGAAACTTTCAAAAATCTCGAGACCAAATAAACCTCTCCTCCTTCAGGTTCTGGCATTGTGTCCCAACAATGAGTAAGTGACCAAGACACATTGGACCAGCTTTGCATTTTCAAAAACCATTATCACAGAACTTCCCTCGCAAATATATTCTTCTGGTTTGGATTCTACAATTTACTTAGGGTGTGTTTTGTTGAAGACATTTTCTTTATCTTGATATGTTCTACATGTTCTATAATTTCATTTTCACTATATTTCTCTTTAGTCCATCATGAATTCATTTGTTATGGTATAGAACAATTTTTACCTAGAAGGATAGCTCAATATTTTTAAAAAGTCACCTTCACTTTTAAGCAAGTTTTTTTTTTCCATAAAAGCATTAATAATTTCTTCAAATAAGGTTACCAAACTTTCCACTTTATGACTTGCTGTCTTGCTCCAGATTTCTACACATGTGAAATGTTACAACACTTACATGACAAGTTGTGGTGTATGTATAGGTCTGTATTCCTTGTGAGATTTTATTTTTATTCTTCCCTGGAGCTAATGTCAGTCTGAATATTTTACCTCTTCAGAAAATTTTGATATGCAGTTAACTAATTCCTCTCACCTACTTTTTATTACTGCATACTAATAAAGCATTTCATCCTGGCACATAACTTACTTTGATAGCCCCTCAGTATCGTCTTTTACCTCTGATTCCAATTATCTTCTCTAATAGTTTTCTACTTTCATGTTTTTTTTTTTTTTTGTTTTCTAGAATTTTGCACATATGGGAGAACATTTGTAATATTTGTTTTTCTGAGTCTAGCTTATTTTGCTTAATATGGTGAGCTCTATTCCATCTGTTTTTCTGCAAATGGAACAATTTCACTCTTCTTTATGGCTGAATAATTCTCTCTTGTGTATGTATACATTTTCTTTACCCACTGTCAACTGAAGAGCTCTTGGTCTGTTTCTATAGCTTACTTATTTTGAATTGCACCACAATAAACATGGGTATGCAGGCTCCTTTTATTGTTTTCCTAATACTTTTTTTTTTTTTTTGTGGGTCCCAGGGGGACGACCTCAGGACCTCGCGCGCCAACAGGCACCCGTGCCACTGAGCGATATCACCGGCCCCTTTTTCGTATCTGGGTTCCGGGAGTCGAACTCGGGCCCTCGCGCTTGCAAGGCAGGCGCTTACGCCGCTGAGCTATCTCACCGGCCCTGTTTTCCTAATACTTGATTCATTTCTAGTTCTTATTTGTTTACTCTTCTAATAAGGTTGATTTAGTCCCATGCTGTTATGATTGTGTTTATCTTCTCTTCTGTGTGTATGATTTCTTTAGGTATTATTTGCCAAACTGGTTGAGTGGTCATGGATTACTTTAGTTTGTGGCTATCTTGGAAGCTTTTTATTTTTTATTTGATTCTGAGGGACAGCTTTGCAGAATATAGTAATTTAGCTTGACTATGTTATTTTGTCAGGACTTGAAATATCATTTTATGTCATCATAGTATACAGTTTTTCTGGTGCTTTTCTTTCTTACGAGTTAACCATTTGAAGCAATTTGGATTTTTTCCCCTTTTTACACCTTTTAATACTCTTTTTTAGTTCCAAATTTTCTGAATTTAAAATTATAATATGTCATGAAATTCTTGTCTGGTTATTTCTACTTGGAGTTCTAAATGCCTCCAGAATCTGAATGTCTGTCTCATTCCCTAGGTTTGGGAAATTATCTTCTCTTATTTCACTAAATAGGTTCTCTATGATATTGCCCTATATTTCTGTTCCTTCCTCAGGACTTACGAACCTTAAGTTTGGTATTTTAATATATTACCAGAGATTTTTAAAATATCTTCATAGATTCTTTTGTTGTTGTTTTTATTACCATCTGAATGCTCTAGTTCATCCCTCTTGCCTTTGAGCCCTGGTATTATTTTTTCTTCCTGATCCTCCTGCATTGTTGAGAGTCTCAACTGAGTTTTGTTTACTTGACTTATTGTGACTTTAATTTCCAGAATTTTTGTTTGGTTCTTCTTCAGGATCTCTATCTCTTTATTGAAATGCTCTTTCATGTCCTGCATTATAATCCTTAATTCATTAAGGGTTTTGTTGTAACTTCTTTAAACTTACTGATCATTTCATCAAAAATTTTTTTTTAAAATTCTTTGGAATCTTATCCACTTTGATATCCATGGATTCAGTTGTTGGAGAGTTATAAACTTGGAAAGCATCTTATTTTCTTATTTTGTAATTTCTTTTGTATTTTTATATTTAAATTGACACACATGCAATGCATATCTTTTTCACTGTATTATATGAAGATGAGGGTATTTTTAGAAAGCAGCTTTCACTTTATTATGTGCCTTGGATTGTGGGTATATTTCAGTATCAAAGCACATGTTAAAAGTTTATGTCCAATCTCCAGCACTGAATTTTCTGGCTTCCAGTGTGGTTTGCACCCTCCCTAGGAATCTCCCAGTGCTGGTGGATCACAGGGCTACTGAGGCCACGACAGAGCCACATAGGTTTCCAACTACTGGAAACTGAGTTTGGAAACTCACCTTCTTTATGGTCTTTAAAATTATCTAGCTAAATCATGGATCTCCTCAACAGATGAATAGATAAAGAAAATGTGTCTATACATAATGGAATACTACTCTGCTATAAAGAAGGATAAATTTGAAACATTTATAGGAAAATGAATGTACCTGGAAAATATAATGTTGTGTGAAATATATCTGACACACAAGCTTAAATACCATATGGTATCTCTCACTTGAGAAAGGCAGAATACAAACAGAGCATAATAAAGGATGCATAGAAGACAAAAGGAAATAGATCTCTTCCAAATGGGAAAGGGTCCAGAAGGCTTAGGGCAAGGAGAGAGGAGGAAGGGAAGGTGAAGAAAACAGTTAAGATATGCCATGGAAGCAAACCACAATGAATGTAAGCATTAAATGGCATAAACACGAGCTAAGAATAACAACAACAGCAATAATAATGAAAATGGGAAAGGGCATTTAAAGAGGGAGAGAGAGAGATGGGTAGGAAAAGAAAGGGGATTAAAAAAGAAACAAGCTATGTTATATACATATACCTACTCCCCAAGATGAAAGTAGAAATTCATGTACAACAAATATGTACTAATAAAATAAAAATTAAAAACAATTAGAAATAGATAATAAAATTTTTAAAAAGAGTTAAAGACAATAAAATTATTTTTCTCTTCCTAAACTTTTCTTTCCATTTGCGTTTTAAATTTGTTATAGGTTTTGTTTTGTTTTGTTTTAATCAGGCTTGAAATTTTTACAGGAACCATGTCCAATTCATTACTTAACTTTTGGAAATTACATTTTAGAAATAACTGTATTCTTCCATGCTTATCTGATGTCTAAGAACCTTCTCGAAATCTTTTAATTATAAACCTTTATTTTTAGATTTGACATCTGTATTGTATTTCATATTTGGTGAATGATATTGTTCAGATCTGTACTGTTCCCCAATGCCCGCATGTGTCCAGAGGTTGGGCTTTGGGATGGTGACCGGATCGTCAGTGGATTAGCTCCCACACAAGTTGAGAACCGAACGTGCTGTTAGGAGGCTTGTCGGAGGTGGGTCACCCAGGGGCGACTCGGAAGGGTGTATCTTCCTTAGGGCTCTTCCCTTTCCTCTCTGCTTCCTGGCCGCAATGATGTGAGCAGCCTTCTTGCGCCAGCTCCTTTGGCTGTGCTTCTTCCACTGTGGAGTCAACTTACGAGTGGCGTCAGCCCACCAGGGCCTGAAATTGTGAACCAAAAGGAACCTTTCTTCCTTTGAGTTGTAGATGTCAGTTATCTTTGCTCAGTGAGAGGAATGTGATGAAAACAGCCCACCGTGTCTCTGGCGAACTTTGAGAACTAAAATTTCTCTCTCCTATCTCTATTTTAAAAGTTTGATTGAGGGGCTGGGGGTTTAGCTCAGTGGCACAAGCACACGCCAGGCAAGCAGAAAGTCTTGAATTCAATTTCCGGTACCAAAAACAAATTTTTTTTGGATTGAGATTTCCAGCAGAATTATAACTATTAGAGGAGATAACAACTACTTAAAATGATAGGGACATTAAGGAAGATGCGTCTAACGTTTCCACACTGCATGTGTCAAATAAGATCTTTTCAAATTAATGTAGTCATTTGTATTATGACCTTGAACATACATTACGTATAACTATTAGATTTCCGTAATTATCAGTTTTTATCAGTTTTTACTTTTATTGTATTAATGTTAAATTTTTTTTTCCTAGAAAAGTGTACAGAAATGAGTCATTTGAATTTAGTATTAAATTTATATTATCGTCATAAAATATTTAAATGCCTACTTTCCCATTAACAGTGGATTTTGGTCCTAATATGGTACCTTTTATTTGCATTTTTTGCCTTTTAAAATTATTATTGTTTTCTAGACTGGTTTAGATTGGTTAGTCTATTAAAAAAAAAAAACACTTTTATGTATGCTACATTTAGATTCTCTATTATTTGTCCTAATTCCTAGCTAAATAACTTCAGCTCTTATTTTTATTTTTTTTCTATCTTCTTTGCTTAAATGTAATGCATTTTTATGCTCTGATTTGTGTATTTTCTCCTTTATTTTCAATCTCATGTTTTTTAAGGGCCTGGATATCATTTGATTTTAAATACAACCTTTGATCCATCTTACAAGTTTTGCTGTTGCTTTCATTGACACTTAATTCCAAACATGTTGTCATTTTTCTTCTGAGGTTTTTTTTTTTTTTTTTTTTTTTTTACTAATGAAATATTTAGAATGGGTGGCAAGAATAAAATATTTATAACGGGCAAGGTGCAGTGCCTAAAAATTTGGATACTGGCGTAGACAGTAGTGTTTACTCCAGTTACTGCACTTACTATCTCTGAGAATATGGGCAAGATAATTTGTATCTCTGTGACCCAGTGTCCTCATCTAGAAAAAGTATATAAGTATCGTAATCACTTTTTAAGGTTGTTACAAGAACTAAGTGAGGTGATATACACCCATCTCTTTGAACATGGCTAATCATTGATCTATTGCCATCACTTTGCCTTAGTTATTTTTGTCTTTTTCTGTTTGATGATGACATGCTCTAATCTAACACATGTATGTGTGTCAAAGAGAAAGTCATCAAAGCAGGACTTGACAGAACCCTTACCAGATGTCCACAAAAGAAACTTTCAGATCATCAGTGTTCTCGTTCAGCTTCCTGAGAACTTGGTGGCCTTTCAGGGAGAGATGGCAGGTGATAAAGTAGCAAATTTGATGAGAGTTTAAAGAGGTTTGAAAAAATTATGAATATTTTTATAGCATTCAGGTGGAAATATTTCTATTTCTTTAATCAAGAGTTGTGAACATACAGTTGAAACAATGGTATTAAAAGTTGGGTTAAGTTTTACTTTCTATTCTATTAAATAAAAATTAGATTTACCATTGCAAGTAAAAGTTATATTTCATAATTAAAGGTTTAAAAACATAGTGACACACGGAATTCACTCTATAAGATATTTTTAGCAAGCATGAAAAATGTTTATAACATTTAGAATGAAATAAAAATATACTTATGTGACATGTGGAAAAACCCTCAATAGTAAAACACCAAAACATGGTCATGGCAGGTTTATTAACCTCTAATTACTATATTAACTACTGATGGATACTGTAGACCTAGAGCCTTATTTGATCCTCCGAAGCCATCTATAGAAAAGTCAGTTAATTTCCACAAAGACTTCACATTTAAAACGAAGTGAATATTACCTCAAATAATAGACATTGTTTGGCAGGTGATTGTGGGATATGATGGATTTATGAAATCAATCAAGTTCATATACCTCTCTCAACTCTTTCTCCATCTGTGTTCAGAGTGGAATTCATAGGTCTCATGAGAGAAAAGAAGAGCTTTCCAGTGCAGAAAGTTGAGAATTGCAATTACGTAAACTTTGATAGAATCCTATAATTTAAAACGTATTCTTAGCACTTCAAATCAAACATCAGTTTTCATATTGTTTGCCAAAAGAATACATTTCAGATTTAAACAGTCTATTCTTGATTTGGTCCTTAAATAAATTCCCATTTATAAAAGAATCCATCAGGGCAAATCTTTGCCAAATTTAAAAATAAATTTTTTTCTAGTACCAAGTATAGTAAGATAATTCCTATATGCCTTTGGAACACATTGGAAAGGGAACCAAACAGTAACTTGGATTCAAAACAACCCAAACTCCAGCACTATACTATAATAAATGTCCAGTTATATGAAATTAATAGAAGGAGAAAATAAGACCTGAAAGTACAGTAGGGTGAGGAGAATTTGTTTTCTTTTAAATTAAACCAAAATTTGCTAAAATGATTACAAAGTTGTGAAAGCCAGGCTATATCTTGACTTAGAGTCAAGTAACAAAGAAATATTAATCAGGAAATACCCTACATATGTGTAATTAGCAATTATCTATGGACCATTACAAAATGGAAATAAAGTAAAATATTAATGTATAACAAAGAAAATATAATGATGATATAAAAAATTTTATTATATTATGCTACTGATAGTAATGCACACCAATGATATATCCTATTGGATACATTAATCCTTTCAAAGCATTAGCCCTGTTCTTAGAGGTTTGGTGACATCTGTATGTGTTTAGGATTGATTAGTCTAAGAGGCAATTGATTTAAATAATTTATAACTTAAAAATAGACGTAGAAGTGAGAAAGCACGTAATTAGGAGTCAGAATCCCTAGTTTTCTATCAAAGCTCTGAGTGCCCCATAAACTCTTATCTAACACAACAGCTTTGTATTAGTTTAGTTACAAGGACACTACCCAAATGGTGAGTTTTCTTTCTATATTTAGCTTTACTTCAGTGAATTAGATTTCCCTCCATGTATTTTTTCAAGTATCAAAATACTTACAGTGGTTTAGGACCCAGTGCAGATCATATGTTAGGTAGGCCACAAAAAGGTCTTAAGAATAAAAAAATATTAAAATCATATCAAGTATTTTTTCTGTTCCAATGGTATGAAAGTAGAAATGAAAAACAGGAGGATTTTTGGAAATTCACAAATACATGATAATTGAATGGGTCCACTAAAGAAAAAGAAGAGGAAGAAGTAGAAGAAGAAGGAGGAGGAGGGGGAAGAGGAAGAAGAAAAAAAGGAGGAGGAGAAGAAAGAGAACAACAACAACAGAAACTACAAACTCTTAAAATGAACAAAAGTAGAAACACAATGTACCAAAACTTATGGGATATAGCAAAAGCAGTTCTAAAGGAGAGTTTACAGCAATAAAGCCCTACATCAAAACAGAAGAATGATTTCAAATAAACAACTTAATATTATTATTTCAAAGAATTAAAAAAACAAGAGCAAAGTAAGCCCAAAGTTAGTGAATGAAGTAAACAATGAAACAGAGCAGAAATAAATGAAATGGAGATTAGAAAAATAGTAGAAAAGATCAACCACATTCAGATGCAGCTTTTTAGAAAGGAACAAAACTGTAGGTAAACTAAGAAAAAAAGAAGTGTCAAATAAATAAAAGCAAAAATAAATGCAGAAACATTAGACTAAAACCATATAAATAAAAGGATGATAGGAGGTAATGATTATATGCCAATAAATTGAAAACCTACGAGAAATATAGACACTTAAAATCTACCAGACTAAATGTTGAAAATGAGAAAATTTCAACAGATTAATAATAATTAAAAAGATTGAATCAGTAATGAAAAATCTCTCACAAAGAAAGGATTAGGATCTGATGAATCCACTTCTAAATTGTCATCAACATTTGAAGAACAATTAAAATTAGTCTCTCTCAAATTCTTTCAAAAATATAGAAGAGAACGGTATACTTCCAAGCTAATTCTACAAGGCCTGAATTATCCTAATACAAAAATCAGACAAAGACAATACAAGAATTTAAAACTAGAAGCCCAAATCCCTGATGTACATAGATGGAATTATGAACTCAACAGCACTTGCAAAGGGTCATTCACCATGTAAAGTGAGGTGTAATTCAGGGATGGTTTGACCTATGAAAATCAATAAATGCAATACATTACATTAATGGATCATAGGACAAAAACGATATGGTCATCTCAATAGATGCAAAAGAACATGTGACAAAATTCAACATTCCTTCGAGATAAAAATTCTGAAGAAATACGTATAAAAGAAATATATAACAGTACAATAAAGCTGATATATGACAAACCCACAGCTAACATCATATTCGAAAGTGAGTAGTTCAAAGCTTTTTTGAACTAAGTCAAGAATAAGACAAGACTCCCCACTTTCTCTACTCTTATTTAACCCAATATTGTAAGTTATACCCAGAGCAATTAGGTAATAGAAAGAAATAAAAGCCATCCAAATTGGAAAGGAAGAAGTTAAATTGTCCCTGTTTGCAGAGGACACAACCTTATATTGAAAAAAATACCAAAGACTTCACTAAAATAATTACAAATAATAAATTTAATATATTTGAATGTATAAATTCAGCATACAAAACTAAGTAACTTTTCTATATACTAGCACTGAAGTATTTGAAAAAAATAGAAAACAAACTTATTTATAATATAGTCAATTGACTATAATATAGTCAAAAAGTTTTCCAGAACCTGTAATGGGTAAAGGACAGCATCTTCAGTAGGTATTGCAGGAAAACTGTATGTTAACACGCAGAATAATGCAATAACATTTTTTTTAGTAATATACATATAACTTTAACTCTAAATAAGTTAAAGAGCTGAAGCTATAAAACCATCAAAAGGAAAAATAGGTGAAAGCTCTATGACTTTTGTCTGGGTAATGATTTTTTTAATATAAATCTAAAAGCGGAATCCTGATGGGATCACATCAAATATAAAAGGCTGAGCACAGTTAAAGAAATAATCAACAGAATAAAGACAGAATCTGTCGAATGGTAGAAATTTTTTGCAAACGTAACATCGGGTAAGGAGTTAGTGTTTAAAATATTTAAGAGACTAAATAGCAAGGAAACATTACTCTATTAAAACGGTGAGGTATGCGACAGTCATTTCTCAGTAGCAGACAAATAACTGAAAACCAAAATATTGCTGAACATCACTGCTCAGGGAAATGCAAAGTAAAACAGCAATGAGGTTTCACTTTGCACTCAGGTATGAAAACGGCTCTCATCAAAAAGGCAGCAGGGAAGTGTTGCACAGGGTGTGGAGAGAAGTGAATACTGGCACACATTTGGTAAGAATATATATTTAAATAGCCATCATGAAAACGAGTGTATATCTTCCTCAGAAAAGCAAAAATAGAACTGCCATATGACCCAGCAATGGCACTACTGGGTATATATATTCAAAGGAAGTGAAATCACTGTTAAAGGGTTACCAGCCTCCTGTATTTATTGTAGTGTTGTTCCTAAGAGCCATGGTATGGAATCAACCTAATTGTCCATTAATGGATTAATGGATAAAGAAAATCTGGTATATAAACATAATTGGGCACTATTCTGCTCCTAAAATGAAGGCAATCCTGTCATTTATGACAGCATGGATGAATCTGAAGGATTGAAACCAAGTGGAATAAGAGAAGCACAGAAGAACAAACACCACGGTATTACAGTTACATGTGGAATCTCCAAAGTTTGAACACACAGAAGTAGAGAGTAGAATGGTGGATACAAGAGGCTGGAAGGATAGAGGTGGTTGCAGAGATACTGATCAAAAGATATAAAATTTCAGTTAGTTGGGATTAGTAAATTCAAGAGATCAATAACAATGTATCAGGGCCAGTGAGATGGCTCAGCGGCTTAAGTGCCTGCCCGGGAAGAGCGAGGGCCCGAGTTCGACTCCCGGAACCCACATATGAAAAAGGGGCCGGTGATATCGCTCAGCGGCACGGGCGCCTGCTGGCGCACGAGGTCCTGAGGTCGACCCCCTGGTACCCACAAAAAACAAAAACAAAAACAAAAACAATATATCATTGTTACATTTGGGACCCAGAATTTCACGCAAAAAAGGGTTAGGATCAGGGTTAGGGTTAGGGTTAGAGTTAGGGTTGTTGTTGGCCTTTTGGAAAGAGATTGGATCATGAGGACTCTAACTTCAGTGGATTAATCCACAAAATGGTAAGTATATGAAATAATGCATATGATGGTTGTCTTAAGTTGGCCATTCCACAAAACAACCATATTTCAAAACAACATTACATGATAAGTATATACTATTTTATTTGTCCATTTAAACAAGTGTAACCAAAAACATTTTTATTGAAGAACAAATAATTTCACAGGAATGTTGTGATCAAAAAGACTAAAATAGGGCCGGTGAGATGGCTCAGCGGCGTAAGCGCCTGCCTTGCAAGCGCGAGGGCCCGAGTTCGACTCCCGGAACCCACATACAAAAAAGGGGCCGGTGATATCGCTCAGTGGCACGGGTGCCTGTTGGCGTGCGAGGTCCTGAGGTCGACCCCTGGTACCCACCAAAAAAAAAAAAAAAAAAAGACAAAAATATATTTGGAATAAGAAAAACCACTGCAGATTAAAGAGTGAATGAATAATAAAAATGAACAATGAAATAATCTTGAAAGAAATCAAGGATTGTGATGAAAAATGTGGACATCAGCTTTAGAGCTGTTTCCCACAGCTATTAGGAAGCAAGCAAATAAAGTGTGAAGGAGACACTGGCAGAGTCAGACCAAAATTCTCAAATACATTTGGTACTTGCTGGTATGAAGTCATTGTTGGTGGAGCACTGAATAAAAATACAGCTTTGAAAGTACTTATGAAGTCATGTCTATCTGACTGGCTCCAAGGTCACCAGAGGTTTCGCTAAATTATTTCATGTAGACAGAGATGACGGTTGAATGCTGGAACTAGGCAAAACTCTCTATTCGTTTTGTTAGGAAATCACTGGAGATGGGTTTGCTTATTTCTTTCTCCCTCACTTTCACTTTCTGACTTTATCTCACATACATAAATAATCAATTATGTACATCATAGTGTTTACAATATCAGCAGCAAAGCACAGATTTTATAATTTCATAGAAGGAAGTAAAATTAAAAATTAATTTTCCATTAAAAATACCATTATTACAAGTAAAACAATGTTATTTATAACACACTTATTCATCAAAGGAATGGAAGTAGTTAATTTAAGAAATTATTTATTCCTTTACTTAGTATGCTATGTTCATTGACTTATTTTTATTAAAGTTTTAAAAATAATAATTTTCTAATAGTTTAACTAGTAAGATTTCTAATCATTTTTTACAAGATTTGAGTTATTGTTATTGCCTAAGGATTTTACAAATGTATGAAAGGTTAGTAATAGAATACTATATGTAGCAATTTATCCCACAAAGCACCTGACACATCAAGGACTGTGAAAGAATGTCATTTGTAAGAACTGAAAATAGAAATTCCAACATAAAAGTTATATTTTTGAGAAGAAGATAGCTGACTGTTTTCTGCATGATTGTATGACTCGTACACTTCTCAGCTCCAACATGGAGAATATTGGGAGCAGTCGTTCTTTGACATCAGTATGCAGCAGAGCATATCACTAAAGTTTGGCCACTGGACTAAGAGGCCATTAAAACACGTAAACATGGTAGATTGTAGTACTTGAAAAATGCATCTGATAATTTCATATATTTTAAATACCCTCTTTTATATAAATGTGCTGGCTCAATATAGAAAAAGGAAAGGAGTCAATGAAAGTTGATAAATTTATTGGTTAATAATTTTATTAAGACTTTTGTTGCATTTATTCTTGCCTCTATTGTCTAAGCACCTAATAAAGAAATTTGTTTGAAAGTAACTTTAGTTGCTGATCAAAGAGCTATGATGTAAAGTAAAAAATACCCAGTGTCTTAAATTTGTGATCAAAGGATTGGCATCTATCCTGTAATTTATAAAAAGCAAAGCTATTGAGTGCCCATATTGTGCCTAAACATAATTTCTAGTAAGAGAAACTACTGCATCTTTGAAAAAATGGATGATTTCAGGGGTAGGATGAGAAATATGCAAGGTGAGACTGTAACATATCATTGCAGTGCTTTATGCCCAAAGAACTTCATCCAGAGAGACTCTCATTGACTACAAATGGAACAATTATATCATCATGAGAAACAATAACTGGAATAGATTTTATTGCATGAAATACTCTTAGATTTGTGAGTTCATAAAGATACTAAAATATTAGCTAATTGTTCATTTTTAGAGTAGGTAAGTGAACTAACCCATTAATTTGAAAACTAGAAACAAAGAGATTATCAAGGCTATGTGTATTGCCATTGACATTCAAAGAGAGTCAACCAGATCTGTGCCTCGAGGTGGAAGAATACAATACTATCTATGAAGTAGATAAAATCATTAGGGCTAGGGATGCAGTGCAGTGGTAAAGTGCTTGCCAATAGTCCACAATCCCTCAGTTTGATCCCCAGCACAATATAGTGGGGGGTATTTAAAAAGATCGTGGGCAGGTGAGATGGCTCAGCGGCTTAAGCGCCTGCCCGGCAAGCGCGAGGGCCCGAGTTCGACTCCTGGAACCCACATATGAAAAAGGGGCCGGTGATATCGCTCAGCGGCATGGGCGCCTGCTGGCGTGCGAGGTCCTGAGGTCGATCCCCCGGTACCCACAAAAAAATAAAATAAAATAAAAATAAAAAATAAAAAGATCGTTAATTTGATACAAACAACAAAATCTAGATAGTGTAAGATTTCAAAAGTTATGCTACTCTCTTCTTTCAACAAATTACATTGAAAGGGGAAGAAATGATGGACATGCCACTAAATTGAAAGAGGCTTAATCTGTTACGTAGATCTTTTAGGCTTGTGTAGATTAGATGATACTACATAGGTAAAGATGCCTTGCACTCATCCTGGAGCGTAGAGAGTGGTCCACAGTGGTTATTTATTAGCAGAGAAGAAAAAAATACTCTTGTCTATTTTTGCCTTTTGAACATATCAATGAGAAGTGTTAAAAATATTAACTAATTGAGAAGTACACATTATATAAATTATATAAATAATATTTTACTTTTCTCTAAAATGCATTTATAGAACATACTTGGAAGGTTGACAGTATTTGAGATAAAGATAAATAGCATCCTGAATTTTGCAATAGAGAAGGCCACTCTTTGAGCAATCAGAAAAGAGTGTGAGAATGAATAGCATTTGACTTTTTCTGACTTGTTCATTATGACATTTACTAAAGGAACTCTATTTTCAATCTTGAAAGTTTCCTAGTGTCATTTTCCATTTTGTTATGATATTCAACTTCCTGTAAGCAAAATCTTTCAATATTACTCACTGGTGACATTTTTTTGGTTCAAATTTTGTTTATTTACTTTCTTCTTTCTAACTTGCTCAGAATTGATTTTTGGAAGAATATTTCATTCTAGTTATAGTATCTATAAAAATGTTTTCCAAAAGTATAAGGAAAAGAGCTTATGAAAGAGTTGCTGTATGGTTTAATTACTAGGAAATATAACTCATGTTGACATACTTCCAGGTGGAAATAGATTAGGAAAGCAGGAAATTTCAATTCTGAAAACTTTATTCTGGTCAAGGCCAATGGAGAATTCTTTCAGAGGCTGGCCCCTGAAAAGTATATTAGCTGATCAGGGAAAATTCACATCCCTGTTTGTCTGTTACGACAACAGACTTTTTCCAAGTTTATAAATAAGTTTTATTTAAGTCTAACCAGTAGAATCTACACCCCAAGAGAAAGATCTTTCTTACAAAATGATAAGTATGACAAAAAGGAGGAAGGAAGGAAGGAGGGACGGGAAAGAAAGAAGGAAGAGAGGGATGGAGAAAGGAAAACAATCATACTAAGGCACATACCAACCATCTTTCTCTAAATAGTCAGATTTTTCTTCCTCTTTCCAAAAGCCCAACTCCAAGCTTTACTCATCCCAAAATTTACCTCTTTCTTTACAACTACTTGTTACAGAAAAGTTGTTCTTATGGTATTTGGTGATCCATTGTTGAAAGTTCACTCTCAATAATTTGTTATTCGTCATGAACTGGAGTCTACAAAGTCATAAAAATAAGCAAGAATAGATACGAGTATTTTATTCAATATATACAAATGTCTAGGGAGAAACAGAAATGTTATTCAAATACTGTAATCACAAAACAATTAATACATGAATAAAAGAAATGACAAGAAGAAGAAATATACATAGTAATCTCAGTAGACTTGTATATGGGGCTTTCCTGAGGCATTAGTAATAATCTGAGATGTGAATGATTAGGAAGAGGTATGTAAAGAAAGAGGAAAGAACATAAACAGAGACACTTATTTGAGAGGAAGTAGAGGGAGAAATCTGGGGAAATGGAGTTGGGGACCTGAGCAAGTGCTTTGGTTGCTGTAGAGGTTGATGTTGGCCTTAATTCCTCTGACTCCCAGGCAAATTCCCTCCACAATTCAAGGAGTTTTCCCTGTAGCTTGTCTTTCTTCTACAAAGAAAAGAGGGCTGGTTATTCCTCTCCTCACTCTCTGGAACTAGTTATTTGGATTTTCCACACAAAATTTTGCACACAGAGTGAATAAATTCAAATGCTGGAGCAGCCACTTTTTCACCGGGACCATGGAAGACTAACAGAGGCAGGGACGATGGTGCTAAATGTCTGTGCTGGTGACGGTATTGGCGAGAGTGGAGAAGGCATGTGTCCAGGGGCCAGGACACCTTTCATGGTGATTAAACCATATTGTTCTTGTGGTGTGACCTTGGCTAAATTATCTGCTGCTTGGCCTTCTGAGTTCTCTAACAAAACCAATTATATATTTATGTAATATTATACATATATACACAATTTTATGTTACAGTATACTATATTACATTATTGGTATTGTATTATCCAGCTTGTCACCTACAAATCTTGGGATGTCTTACTTTTTATAGTCATGTAGACCAATCAAATATATATATATGTATACGTATATATGTATAATTATATATTATGTGCAGTAAATATATAATATTGTAGATTTCTTAGCCACAAAATTAATACTAACTATATATAATGCATACATTAAAATACATATGCATACATGTGTGTGCATATACATATAAAATATTGTATTCTTGATATTATGCATATAATTAGCTCATGTGCTTATGGAGATTGAGGAGTCCCAAGATTTGCAGGTGGCTAGACACCATGATAGTTGATAAAAAAAATGTTCCAGTCAGAGTCCTAGTCCAAAGGAAGGAGGTAGACCAGTGTTTCAGGTCAAAGATAATCACACAAAGTAAGATTTTCTTACTCAGCGAGATTGTTAACTCAGGCATGTAAGGGATTGGACAGTCTGCTGACATTAGAGAAAGCAATCTGCTTTACTCAGTCTACAAATTCAAATCTTGATCACATTTAGAAACACACACATTTGAAATAATGTTCAACAGAATATCTGGGTGCTCCATGGCCAAAACCATCACACTTTCCTTGTTCTTTTTCTTTTTCACATCTAAACAGTGTTTTCACTTTAGTGAGCAACTTGATGTTTCTTCAAATAAATGTAATTTTTGCATAAGATATCAGAGTTTCTTTTTTCATTTCTTTATTATTATTTATTCTAAGGGTAATAAATATATATTGCAATATTTTATACAATGTACTTGTATATTTAGTGTTTTAAACAATCATGTTATAAAATCCATTTCTTTATATTTTAATCTTAATTAATGCATTTTTATACATATTTATGAGGTACAGTATGATATTTCCATACTTGTATATGTATGATTGAAATGATTTCATCAAAGAATTTAAAATACCTATTACCTCTTTCTTTCTTTCTTTCTTTCTTTCTTTCTTTCTTTCTTTCTTTCTTTCTTTCTTTCTTTCTTTCTTTTTGTTCAAGTCCATGACCTCATACATGAGAGGCACATGTTCTACAACTGAGCCACATCTCTAGCACATTTATCATTTCTCTTTGCTTAGATCATTCAAAATTCCCTCTTCTAGCTATTTTGAAATGTACAAGAAATTATTAACTAAAGACACCCTACTGTGTTCACATTTATTGCAGTACTATTCATAAAAAATAAGCCATGAAATCAGCCTAAGTGTACATCAGTAAATGAATGGATAAATAAAGTGTGATTTATATTTTTCAGCCATATAAAGAAATATTGTTATTTGCAGAAAAACTTGTGTTAAACAAATCATTCTGTTATCCATCCTAAGAACATATTTGTGCAGATTGGAGGGAAATAGGAAATAGATTGGAGGGAATCAGGAGTGGATAGTTGGACAGTATTAGGAAACAATTACAATAAGCACTTTGAGGGTGATGGGTATAGACATACAGAGATAACTATATATTTAAAAGTCACTCAGTAGTTAGTTTCAGGACTTGGTGATAGATTACATATAAATGGGGAAGGAGAATGAAATGTCAAATATAATCCCTTGGTTTCTTGGACATGAAAGTTAATGAATGATGATACCATTCATTAAACAGGAAGCATGGCAAAAGAACACATTAGTCCTATAGCTAAGGGAATATTGCTGGAGAAGAATGTAAGTAGTTAACTTTTAGAAAAGTTGAGAAATTTTGTTCTTTTGACATCCAAGTAGAAATGTCAAGTAGGCTGTTGGACATATGAGTCTGGAACTCAGGGGAGAAGTCTGGAAAGAATTTACACATAGAAAAGTGCACAGTTCCTTAAGAAACAATGACCTATTTGCTATATTACCACCTTGGGTGCATCTAGAAATTATTTATAATATTGAGTGGTTTAAAGACCTAAGATCTATCTTCACCCATCCTAGTAAGTTCTGCTAACTATCCATCATCTGAGGCTTTTCTGATAGGTTGCAGTCTTTAAACAAAAGGCACAACTAAATTAGGCTAAATTAATCTTCTCTTAGTTTAGAAATGGAAGACAAAAGAAAATCAGTACTCAATCAATAATTCCTTCTTTCTGCCTACTCTTTGAAGGGATTGTAGTTTTATAACAACTCTACAGGAGACATTCCTGTTACTACAAAAAAAAAAAAAAAGAGTAAAGAAAAGAAAAAAAGAAGGAGAAAGAAAAGTAAAGAAAAGAAAGAAATGAAAAGGTAGATCCCATCTGAATATATAGGCAGATGTGCTTTCCATGAAGTCATGGCCATCTCTGCAATACACATTCTCATTTTTATTTCCTCAGCTTTTCTCCTTGTTACTATTTTAAACTTTACTTTGCTGCCCCTCAATTATGAACTCACAATAAACATATATGTATAAGGTTTGCCTCAAGACTACTTTCTAGGGAACCAAAATTTAAAAAGTAGTGATTTGTTGTTTTTGCAAGATTACATTTGTAGTATTCATAATTTAAGCTTATTCTGATTTCCCATAAGTTAGACCTCATTGCAGGAATTTGTATCATGAAATTGTGTGTGTGTAAGAACATTAATGCCTCAGTCAAAATTGATAGAGTAGTATATTGAGGAAGACAAGTAAGAAATTGGGATTAAAATCTATCTTTTGTGTCTTTTTTTTTTTTTTAATGTGGGCACTGAGAATCGACCTGAGGGCCTTGCGCTTGCCAGCAAGTGCTTGTGCCACTGAGCGATATCACTGGCCCTTTTTTTCCTTTATATGGGTTCCGGGAGTTGAACTCAGGACTTCGCGCTTGCCAGGCAGGCGCTTATGCTGCTGAGCTACCTCAACGACCCTCTTTTATGTCTTCTTGAAAAGAACTTTACTAAACTCTTCAGTTGTGTTAATAAATAATACTGAGTCAATCAATAACTATTCCTTTATTTTTAAAAATTTTGTTTCCAGTATAAATTTGGGTAAATTATATGTAAAACTCACTAGAGTTATTTGTTTAATTTATAATAGCAACTTGTATACCAGTAAAATTTACGTTCTAATTTTCATAGGGAAGCATTTTATTAGACCCACCATTTACTAATTAGGAGTTGGCTGGTTGATTCTCTTGTAATATTCCATTTGCATTCCTCGAGGCTACTTCTATAATAGTGTGGGTAAACAAAATGTGGAAACCCATACTTCTTTAGGGAGCCAAGCCAAGGCAGTGCACAGGCTGGAGCACATAAGATTGGATATGGAGAGTGTACTGCAGTAGGGAGCATAAATAGCACAGCCTTTCTGAAATAATGTATCCTTTTTGTAAAGCAATTTCCTGTACCCTGGAAAGTTTAAATACAGTTATCTAATTTTCACTTTAAAATATTTATCCGCATCTTACTTATTTTCTAAAGAAATAGCAAAATATTATAAACAAATCATATACAAGTTCTATTTGCAGAAAGGAGAATTTGAAAGTTTCCTATGCTGTCTATGTTTTACAATAAACCTGTTACTAGTTGTACTGTGCATCCCCGAAAAGATAGGTTGAAGACTTAAGACCTGAAATATATACATATGAATTTATTTGTGATTTAATAAGGTTATGATGAAGTCATCTTTGTGGGCCCTAATCTAATATTCCAATTGTCCTTATAAGAAGAGGTCAGTAGGAAGACTGTCACATGAAGACAGGACAGAGTGTAAAGTCATGCTGCCACAAACTGAGGCGTGCTGAGGCCACCAGAAGCTTGGACAATGAACAATTCTCCTCAAAATCTTTCTGAAGGAATGTGGCTCTGCCACCATCTTGATTTGGAATTCTATTCTCCAGAACTGTGAGAAAATACATTTCTATTTTTTAAGCTACCTAGTTTGTGGTACTTTTTTTTTTAAATCAGGAAAACTACAGAATATATGTGTCTTTCACAGTCAGAAAAATATCTGTTAATAGAAACCTTATCTGAGCTCCTTTAGAATAGCACTTCTCAGCCCTGCTAGACTCTTTCTCTAAATAACACATTGTATAATGCTGTTCTGAAATGAAATTCACAGGTAATATAATACAGCTCCATAATTCGTCCTCAAAGTACCAATATGTCTTTATTGTAATCTAATCACAACATGTTATTTTGAGATAAAATAATAGGCATTTCCATATCCAAATGTATTGGCAAAACTTTGTTAGAAGACAGAGAAGTATCAAATATTTGTACCTACATATAGAATCCCCTTAAGTGAAACATACAGATTCAGTTAGGTTTTCATTGCTGTGTATTAATAATTCAAATACCCTGAGTAGTGTTACTGTTTATGTTATGTTTTTCTGAAAAAATTAACATCTTTTGCTGGTTATGAGAAAGCAAAATGCAATCACTGTTTATATTTTATGGTAACTGCATCGTTTATATCATGAAACCATGCTAAATTATCAACACTGTGATTATCAACTTCTACATTGAAATTATCAATGCTATCCAGTCAACAGTATTCTTTCCTCACATCCCCTACATCTGAACCTATTTTTATACATGTGTATGTACATATATATCTGATAGACTGATGATGAAAGTGCCTTAGTAAAAAGGTACCAAGTGCTTTACATTTAGTGAGATCACACTGTAGCAAATATAGAAGGTTCTCTTAGGTTTGTACAAGAATCAGGTAGATACATTTCCATAAAAGCCTAGAGATCTTCTGGGGGAGAAAATAGTCAGTCTTCCCCAACATCACACCATCATATTTCACAGGAAAGTATTTCACTGTGGTAGAGCTCAGTGGTCAAAGCCAAGTCCAGCAGTAGTAAAAGACCATGGAGCACTAAAAGTTGATGCAAAGGCAAACAAATTCAGTGTGTTAAACATAGCTTTGAAGAAGAGAAATGAACGGAATGGTCCTACTTACCAAGAACTTACTCTTAGGAACAGTTAGTACTGAAGCCAGGATTTAACTCAGATTTGTTCAAATCTGAAGGGTTTGTGAGGGAGGTCCCTCTCATCATTTTCCTTCAGCCCTCTCATATTTATTTTATGTCTTAGAACATAGCAGTGTCTGTGTCTGTGAACTATGTAGTGATTTAGGAAGCTCTAAAATGAGGCATTTGTGTATAGGATGTGGCTATGGCAGCCTGAATCTGGGTAAGGAAACATAAAATCTTGGCTTTTAGAGCCCTGAATATCATCCCATTTTTAGATAAAATTTTTTATCAGATTAAACTGAATCCCCTTAAAGAACCAGCAGTATCACTGTATAATGCTGTTTTTATACACCTGCTCACCACGCAGTGGGTCAAGAGCATCTTCTGCACAGAAAGACATTTCTCCTTCTCTTTGATCATTGCTAACTCCCTGGGGAAAGGATGGGAAAAGGATTTGGTTCATATAAACAATGTCATAAATAAGCTCTAGAGAGATTAAGTCTTTCGACTAGTATGAAGCGGCAAGAAACATGGAACTTGATCAAGACATCTTTTTGCATTTATTAAGATTCCTGATTTGTTTAGATATCTTTGTATTCTAGTTCTCTTCTCTTACCCTGATTATTCCTACTTCTGTTTCCTGAAAGTCATCTGTATAATGAAGGATGTTTCAGTTTAGTTTAGTCTTTATAATATTTAGGCTGTGCTGTGCCCCAGCCCTTCTCTCTCCTACTGGGAATTTAACCCAAGGCCTCACAGATGTAAGGAAAGTGTTCTATCATTGAGCTACATCCCCTGCTCCTTCCAATTGTTTTAATATTTGTGTAACTTAGAAATTTCAGTTCTCAATAACAATGTATTGTGATTTAAAGTACTAACAATAACAGCTAATGTTTATTGAACATTTAGCCACTTAACAGTTTACCCAAAGTATCACTAGGGCAGCCTATTTGTTTACATATGGACTATCCCAAGGGTCCCTTGGGGAGGTGTCATTTGAACCAGTCAATTCTCATATTGAATAAATACGATAAAATTGTCATTTTTATATTTCTTGTTATATTATAAAAATTAACAAAAGTATGCAATTTTGGTCATCCTATATTTAAATAATTGGACTGGTATGTGGCTAATATATAGAGGTACAGTGGTGAGTCCTTCATATAAACCATTCTACTTAAACACCTGACAATAAAGAAGAAACAGAGTGTTGAAGAACTTACTCTTAGAGCAGTTAGTACTGAAGCCAGGACTGAACTCAGATTTGTTCAATTCTGAAGGCTTCTATTTATTTAACTTTGCATCTGTAATGTCTTCATAAAGTATTGAGATTTTATGGTTTTTGCACCATGCTCTTGCAAACTATAGAAAGTGTGCAATTCTTTGGAGTGAGAATTGAGGAGATGGAGAATGAAATAGGCTAAGTCAAGCCCTATGACTTTTAACAAGATTGAATATTGGAATTTCAAATAAACTTTGATTTCTTTCTTTAAAACTTATTCAAACTCACTAGATGATTTGCAAATCCTCATCTAGTTTCAAGTATGACTCATGAGTGTACCATATTCCAGGAAATTGCACAGTGATTTACTGCAAGAAAATCCCTCTACCAGTGCAACGAGTGATGAATTTAAAGCCAGTAGAAGGTGCTTTGATAAATTCTGCAAGAGAAGTGGCATTCACAGTGTGATGAGACATGGTGAGGCTCCCAGTTCTGACAAGGCCATTGCAGAAGCCTACAAGAGAGAATTCTAGGAATTCATGAAGTCAGAAGGATATGTTGCTTAGCAAATATTCAACTGTGATGAAACAGGGCTCGTCTGGCAGAAGGTGAACAGAAAGTATATCATGAAGGAGGAAAAGACACTGCTGGGGCACAAGCTCATGAAGGACAGATTGAGTCTTTTGTGCTGTGTGAACACAAGGAGTGATCTGAAGATTAACCCACTCCTGGCGTACCACTCCCACACCCCTTGTGCATTCAAGGAACAGAATGTGAACAAGGCCAGACTGCCTGTCAGGTGCAGGGCCAATGCTTTCATGGAATGGCCACAGGAGGTGTTCGCACCCACCATTAAAAAATGTCTTTCTGACAACCAACTGCCTGAATGGCGCCTTTTTTCTGATGGGTTGTTAGTGTTCTCTCTCTTCATACTGTACTGTACTATACTTTGTTTCATATTTTTTGTGGTTAAAAATACATATGTTTCAGCACAGATTAACCTTGTTTACATTGAACCTTATGGTGAAATTTGATTTGGTGAGGGTTTGGTTCATGGAAAGAATGAAGTTTATGCACCGAGGTACCACTGTATTCTCTTAGGTGGAGGTGAACTGATATTTATGTCCTTTCATGTTTTGGCTCCTCTTGGAGTCTTTTGATATTTATTGTCTACGATAAGCTAGTTAGGGCTATCTCTGGATGATGTGGTGGATTAACTAATGGTCATCTTGCAACACCCAGCTGAACTGAACCAGCGTGGTGCTGGGTATGGAGGGCCCACCTAAGGATTGTTGCCAACAGCATAAAAAGAGAACTGGAGGGGACGAGGGTGTGCTGTTGATTCTCCTGGAGAAGATTGTCTCGATGGTTTTCCTGATATGAACTCAGCTGTTCTCATCATTGGAGGAGCTCGGGACCTCACTGTTGCTGACAATGGCTGCGGTTCTCTTCAGGAGAGCTCTGGTCCTTACTTTGAGCATTGCTTCCTGGCTCCAGTGCAGATCCCTCAGCCTGCTGGCACAGATCCTTCATCCCGCTGGCACAGACTTTCTAGTTTCCACCACTGACCTTAGGCCTTCCCAGTGCAGGTCCTTGATACAGACTTGCAGGAGACATTGTCACGGGCTCTAGGCCTCCACCTGCACTCATGCAGGACATTGCCATGGGATCCAGGCCCTCAGCTGGATTCTTTGGTTCTCTAGTGTGTGGACAGATCTCCCACACTCTTTTGCATTTGACTCTTTGGGTGAATATTATAAAATAATCTTATAAATTATGTGTCCTATATTAAATCTTTTCCCTTGTAAACCCTAACTACAACAGATGAGAAAAAATGTGTTTATTAATCAAGAAGCTTAAGACTTACTAAGGGAAGTCAAGGCACTGACCATACTAGCTCATTTATGGCTCAAATCACTGTCATTTTTTTTCTTTGTAAACATTTATTAAAAGAAGTCAAAGAGAAATTGCCTTTACTAAAGGTTTGCTTTTATTAACTTCTGGTTATTGAATGAACAATTAAAAATAAGCATCAACTAAAACAGCTGTTATTAAGTTTCTCAAGGTTTATTAAAAAGTTTTTAAATGATTTGATACTTTAAGACTTCATAATTTCTGACAAAGTAATGAATAATTTACAATATTTATTACATCAATCTTTAGGTCACTGTAATTACATCAACTGAGCAATAGCAAATCTACCAAAGGGAGTTAAATCCTGCTGCTAATATTAGATTAAATGCCCACCGAAATGAATAATACAAAATGATGATACAATATTAGACCATAGTTTGAATATTTTACCATGTTCTGCTTTGTGAATCACTGTTTCCATTTTCTTCCTAGAGTGAAAATAAATCTGTAGAGATATCACTTGGTTTTGCCAGAATTCCAGTTGTGATACAAAGTAGGAATAGCTACATATTTAAAGAGCTCAGCATTATTTTAAGACTGTTTTCTAGTAAAGAAGTTGCTGCTAAATTCAAGAAGTTGTTACCAAATCAAGTTTTAAACTATGGCATTTTAAAAAGTCTTGTACTTTATAACAGTTATATGATTTCTAGAGGGATGTCTAACATCTTTTGCTCATAAAAAATAAATGAGGAAAGTCATCTAATCAAATCAATGGTTATTTTATTTCTATAGAACTTAGTAATACACAAGCATTTTTCAAGTATTTCAATTAGTATGTTCACTTTAAAATAGGAAATTAAGAAAATAAAGATATAGCAATAAATTAATAAGGAAATTTTACTAATTTGATAAACAATAGATCTATATGAATCCATTTCCCTATAGAAACTGGTATTCAAACTTATTCCCAAGATAAGAATGTTGATGATATAGATTAAGTACTGTATTTCAAAGTTATTTCATAATTCATTGTGCCAATAAAAAAAATGAAGATATACTTAAAAATTTGTGCCTAGATCAGTGAGAGTTATTGGATCCTACAAAAGAAAAGGTTAAAATTCATTATTTGGTCCCTAACTTTACATTATTAGAAAACTGAGTACAGCTGAGTAATAAAATTGTATTTATATAAACCATGCAATTTAAATTTTAGTGTACTTTGTTTCTGAAATACTTTAAGTTGTATCCTCTAGTTTATTTAACTTTAGGTCGTACCCTCTAAATTATTTAACTTTAAGTTGTATCCTCTAATTTATTTAACTGCTTTTAAGAGCCATAATATTGTTATTGTAACATCACCAGAATCTCTTTTATCAATATTTTTGGTTTTAAACAGCCCTAAAAGTTATCATTAGAATTTAAAATGCTTAAAATGCATTGATATAAACTTACCAATCTTAGTTTTCAATAGAAATTCATTTGCCCATTTGTTAAACATAAGCCCCTGAAGTGAAACCATTTATAATTAGAGTTAATAGAAAGATTTGGAACAAAAATAAAATTATATTACTAGTAACACTTAAACCAATACATTTTTATTCTTTAATTTATGCTATTAAATGAATTATTTGCTTGTGGCAAATATTTATCTATTTAAAAAGATTTATTAAACATCTGCTCTGTGAGAAGCACTGTTTAATTTTTAAAGAAATTGAATATTCATTATAATTTATTTTAAATTCATTGATATTAAGTCATAGTTCATGGTATTTAACTTCAAATGAGTGTAGTCATTTGTCTTAGTTACCTTTCTCATTGCTGAGATAAAATACCCAACACCCAGGAGGAAAGGCATCTTGTAGCTCAAGTTTGTAGAGGTTTCAGTTCACAGTTGGCTGGTTCTAAGGCAGGTTGGCATGGCAGAGGGACATCACAGAGAGAAGCAGTTTATGACAGGCAAAAGGCAGCAGAGCAGTGAAGTAGCAAGTGACCAGCGACAAACAGTGACTCTCTTTCTTTCCCTTATATCCTATCCAGGCTATCCCTTAGGGTAGGTAGTATTCACACCCATGCTGGGGCAGCCTAAATCCTAGCACTGAACCATGAAGCAATCCCAGCCTCACATCCTTGATCCCAGCATCACACACCCTAGATCCAGCCACCTTCGAAAAGCCCTATGACGGCATGAGGCTTTGGAGGGACATCTGATACAAGCCATAACATCATTTAAAAGATGCTAAATAGTTATTATTTTATGGCTTTATTGACATTTGGTATGATATAGAAAAAATTAATTTCTTTGTTTTCCACAACTATCATTTCAATCCAACTCTGTCCTCTCATTTTTGCCACATATCGGACATTAGACTGGTTCTATCACTTTTCTAAAAGGCTAATTAATCTCATTTTCAGATCTAGCTCACGCAAATTTTAAAACTTCAAAATTCATTCTGTCTTAAAATTTGGGGGCCGGTGAGATGGCTCAGCGGCTTAAGCGCCTGCCCGGCAAGCGCGAGGGCCTGAGTTCGACTCCTGGAACCCGCATACAAAAAAGGGGCCAGTGATATTGCTCAGCGGCACGGCCGCCTCCTGGCGCGCGAGGTCCTGACGTCGACCCCTGGTACCCACAAAAAAAAAAAAAAATTTGGTATCCCCACTGCTGTAGGATATAGAGGAAAGAGACTGAGACCTGGACCACCTTCCTTCTTCCTATCTTGTTCCATTTATGTTGTCTGGCTTCTGGCTCGATCAGATCTGCCTCAGAGTGGAAAGGATAAAAAGACAGAGTTCTGTGATGTTTTCATAGCTTCCATCTGCTCTTGCTCCATTCTGAGCTACTTCTGAGTATCAACATTTTACTATTTTCTCACTGAGGTACTCTTGTGGGTTTGTTTGGGGATGCCCTGCAGTGGCCCCCAGGGTAATATGCATCCTCCTGAGATGGCAGTTGCTTATAGAATTTCCTTTGTGAGCACATCAGACAACACCCTTCCAGAAGATGCAAAAATGATTAGAGATCAATATATTCTTGCCCTCTTAGCTATAAAGTAATGCTTCCTTTCTGCTACTACCTAAAGCGTTCCAGCCAATCCTTCCCTTTGTTTTGTTTTCAGTATTAGTGACTTATACTAATGTTGTGCATTCACAACATTGTTAGAAACTAAACTGCTCAAGCTAAGAGTTTCTCTTGATCACCTGATTTCCATACTTTATTTCATATTGGAAGGAAAATATTACAGAAATTCTTACTGTCCCATTGCATTCACATTTCCAAGGAGTTCTTTACTTTCTTTTAAATAGAAGACTAAGTTAGAAATTCCTTGATTTGGAACATAACATTTGTTGGTTAATACTGTTTTTCTGCCTGAGTTCTCAATCAAATTGATGTAAAACTTCTCTATACTACTCTAATGTGTAATATATTACACATATACTACACCTTTGTAAGTATACTGTACACAAGAAATATTTTTAAATGAATGAATGAAAATTACTAGATGAACATTTTGTACATTAATATAAAAAGGTGGTTTTCACTCAGGAAAATGAATTGACCATGTTATGTGTGGATTTGTCACTTGGACTGTCAAGGAATTGGCTCAAGCCCATTGTCATCTGATCTACTAGGTAATGTGCAACAACTAAAGATTTGACAGCCCTATGCTCAACATACATACTTGAGATACTATTTGTTAAGTTGGTGGGTAAACCAAAAACGTATGAAACCTTAGTATTTTTAGAAGCCTTTGGATAACAAATTCCCAAAGTATGATATATTGGAAACTACATTCTAAATAGTGAATGGTGTTGGGTACTTCAAAGTAGAAATGGAAAATTGTTTTTTCTGTTGAAGGCTATCAATTCACAGAAGAGAAAAATAGTGGAATATTAAAGTTAAATGGCACTTTGTAGATTCACTGTTTTTGAGATACCTAAAATTATTCTGATTACTTTCAGTTACTCACTTGTCTGGTCACGAATCCAAACCCAAAAAATTCATTGGGTGAGAAATTATTTAGATACAGCTGAGATATTGCTTGGGAATCTACAGTTTCAAAAAGATGGTATTTTTTATTGTATTACAAAAATATTCTTAAGGGTATGGACCTTATTTATTTTGTTCCTCTAACATTTAGTAAAGTTGTAATACATAATACGTGCTCTGTAACTTCTCAAATTTGTTCCAACATCTAGTGCAGCCACCCATCTTTGGTGGAATTGTATTTATTCCCCAACAAGTGACTCTCAAGTTTCATAAGCCTCAACATACATTCTATGGGAGAACTCTTCCATAGAGTTCACAGAATATGACAGAGTCTCAGGATCAATCAATCATGCACATTTTTTATATTCCACTTTCTGCTCAGAAATTCTCAGTATTGTAACATATTAATAGCTGAGGTCTCCTAAACAAAATGTATTATATCTGCTTAAGCAAAATTTTCCAAATTTATTTGAGAATGGTATCTTTCTTTCAATAGTACTCTCTATATATCATAGAACTGGTATTTATAAGAGTACAATATGGAAAATATTGTTCTAATGTGTAGATCAACATTTAAGTCACTTAACACTTAATAACTTTTCAATCAGCTCAACTCTTTTATACAAGGTTATTTTGGCTGTCTTTCTTACAATGGCCAAAATTTAGCTCCAAGTAAAATTTACCGTCTTCCTTGTCTGTACCTCTTACCATATCCACTATAAGATAAATTATTTGTAACAATTATGAAATATTGCAAACATATAAACAGCTTAAAGAATAAGACTCCTTTATTGCTGAGGTTCAATATACATTAGTGTTTTGTCATGCTTTGCTTTAGATTCTTTCTTAAAAGTGGAGACTAAGAGAAGTGAAATTTTATCGACATGGTTTAAAGCCACATTATTGTCAACTTCTTTAAGAAAGACAAATATCCTGAAGTTCATAGGTAACCATTCAATCTTTTTGTTAAATACTAAGTATATATGCACATATATATGCATCTACAGAGCGTGTATAATATGTCTTGTGTATCTGTGTGTGTCTCTGTGTATAAGATCATGCATTATTGCATGGATTTTACGTTTTAAAATTTGCATTAATAATATCTTTCATTCAAGTTGTTTTTCTTTCAATATTGTTTCTAATTTCATACATCCATTTCATACATTTAAAAGTTTCACTGTATTCTATTTTATGTATATACCATAATTTATTTATTAATTTCTATAATTTGTCTATTGCAAGACTATAATGCACACTCTTCATTTTGTCTCCCTAAGCATACATGTGATAATATTTTATGATTTTCCAAAACAATTTGACTTTGACTGGATGTTTCCAAAGTGAGAGATAAGAAATGGTCACATTTTAGTAGGAGTCAAAATTTATGGGTCTTTAAAAAAGCCATTTATTTATTTACCTACTTTTTTGACAAAATACATATTTACCATCTACAACCTATTTTGAAATATTTATACACTACGGAGTGGCTAAATTAAACCAATTAACTTACACTTTATCTCATATATTTATCATTTTGGTGGTGAGAACATTTAAAATCTATTTTCTTAGCCATTTTCAAGAATATATGGTATTAACTGTAGGTACCATGTTGAAACCACATTTAGTTTATTGTGAATGGTAGAACAATAGGATCAGTAAAAATAAGCAATGGTTTCGAGATAAGGTTATATAAGTCAAAATGTTCAATCGAGATTTATACTCAAATATAAAGTTGTACAACTTTCTTTCAGCCAAAATGTATCACTCTGCTAAATGTGTTTACACGTATGTCATAATAATCACAGCCTACTAAAATACATCAAATATGAAAACAAGTCTTCTGTCTTGTATTTTCTTTAACATTAATATTTAATTATGGACAGTTTTTTTCAAATATTAGCAATGTATTAGCATGTTAGATCTGTCATTACTTTTTTTGTACATGTTTGCAGTTCATACAGTTTACAATCATCTTGGGTAATGGTTACATGTACATATTACAGCTTGTTTCTTTCTCTTTTTTCATTTTCTCTCTTTCTTCTGTTGATATTATTTGCCTTAGTTCATATTATGGCTTATAATGTTTGTCATCACTTTTAAAAAGAATTTGGGTCATTTAAATTAATGAATTCTTCATGCTTTTAAATTAATGAAAGAATTAATGAATTCTTTTTTTAAAAAACATAAATGTTGACTTGAGTGAGAAAGTTAAATTCTTTATCAATTTAATTTAACTTTAAATGGCCAAAGAAGAGTTTGCAGTTTTTCAGATAATAGGAATATCAAAACAATGTTTCTTAAATTAAGTAAAATGCATACCTTAGCCATTCATTTCCTACTATCTCTATTTATACCATTCCCAATTGCCATTTATGTAGTTATTAAAACTTTTAAAACTGATCAAAAGTGAAAGATAAACGTTTTTCAGATATGGAATTCATAGTCCTTGAATATTCTGGCTATAAAAAAATGATACCAGAATATATATATAAAAAAGGACTGCTTCAGAGCACTTAGTGATTTCCAGACTCCACGAATTAATTGTATTAGCCTTCACTAACCAATTTTAATTGCCAAGTTAGGACAAATTAAAACACGCAGATGAACTCTGCTGACTTATTCGAGGCTCTAACTGCAGTCATAATAGTGTTATAATAATAGCAAAGCTGAAAATCTCAAGTCTCCAGCGTGTGACTGTCAAAGTAATCTTAGATACTTTTGTATTTTGGATATGATCTCCCAGTGTTAAATCTTTGCCTATTTAAAAACCCTATCGATGTTAGTGCTATGAAGTTAGATATGTGGCAGTGTGAAAATGATGAAGTCAAGTTCAGGCTCACCAATAGGCAATGTTTCTTACAGAAAATAGGCATTTACCTTGTCTGACCAAGAATGGTCAAATGAGACAAATTTTTTCTCAAACCTTTTCTGTAAATCAGAGAATGCTTTTTAAAGAATATTGACCTTCATTTAGGGTCTTAAACAAAAACCTCAAATAACTATGTCTTTTAATCAAATCTTCTTCACATGATCTTAATTCCATCAAAATCTCAAAATTGAGAATGATCTTGTTTTTCCTGTGTCATAAATCATCAAAAATCAGGTCCATCTTAGAAATTTTCTCTCTCTAAAATGATCCTCCTCCTAAAATGCAAAAGTCTATTTGGGAAACAAACTTAATTGTAAAGCACCAATTCTTCATTCATTATCTGTGAGTGTTTATTACTGTCGTAGAAAATCATATTACAATTTTCTTTTAATTATCTTCCTGAGGATACATTTCATTTCCTGATGAGAACTGGAAAACATCCAAATGACTACCAGCCATAATTAAATGTTACTTATTCAGGGGCTGGTGAGATGGCTCAGCGGCATAAGCGCCTGCCTGGCAAGCGCGAGGTCCTGAGTTTGAATCCGGGAACCCACATACGAAAAAAGGGCCGGTGATATCGCTCAGTGGCACGGGCACCGGCTGACACGCAAGGTCCTGAGGTCGACCCCCGGTACCCACACACAAAAAAATAAAAATAAATAAATAAATGTTACTTATTCAGAAACTTCAAGAGCTACTCGTGGTCACTGTATTTATTAACTTTGGTTTGAAATTGTGATATTTTTCTAACATTCACGAAATATCAGAGTATATCATATATAGGTGAAATTTGAATTATTTTGGTTGTTTGACATGGAATTATTTTGGGAAAATGTCTAACTTCTAATCTATGTAAATAAATAATATATATGTAAAATATATTCACATAGATATTTAGAAGGAGTTAGGCTGTAGCATTTCAGTTTTTACAAGACGAATTCAAAGGAGATAAACATAGAGCACTGTCAGGCAGAAAAGAAATACCAAAAGAATAGCACAGGAAAAAGAAAATGCTATTATAATTTAGGGGAGGAAAATAAGAATTTCTCCTCTTTGAGATGCTGGAAATTATGCGATATTAGTTTTTTTTTTTTTTACCAGTTTGAAGACAGGGAGACAGAGGCCAGCAGAGTGCAGCACTTTGCCAGTATGAGAGTTTCCTGCCATGTTATTCCTCAGGCTTGCATGGGTTGCACCCGTGCTATTGTCAAGGAAAAACCTGGAGAGAATCATAGCTATGTCTCCAGGAGTCATGAGGAAGGTTTAGTCATGCATATGAAGAAAACAGAATTTTATTATTTTTTTCATATACTAAGCTTATTTGTTAAGGAACAACTTAATAAATGTTAGTTCTTACTGTGATTGGCGGTTACTGGAAAGATTCCTGGATTCAGTGCAGCTCTTGGATGCTTCCAGCAGGGGGAAGCAGATCTCTTCACAGTGAGGGTGGCTGATTTTAAAGGCCTCCCATTTGCAATCAGCAATTACCAAAGAATTGGTTTGTTAGTATCCCAGGGATCCCAGGGGTCCTTAGTCTTTCTTCTTTTGTAGATACTGCCAGCTTCAAATTCTATTTCTTTAGTAAATCTGATGGAGGCAATAAATATTTTAAGATTAGAACGGGAATGTACACAAAGTCTTTTATGTTTTAAACACTGATAAATGCATTTCTCTAGTCCAGGCCATGACACAGCATCTATTAATGAATTATACACTAGACTGCATACCATAGCTGGACCCTACAATCATGGACTACCTGGCAGGCAACTCCAGAATCTGGGCATAGCCACAGACAAAGCAGAGCTGCTAACTAGACCTCATCCGTGCCATTTCAGCTTAATTGTGACTGTACTCTGGATTTCTCTCTGTCTTGTCCAACTGCAAGAAAAAGAGATAACAAAGCTTACCTAATAAAAGCTATCTCAAATTCTAAGCTTATCATCAAGCCAACTCAGACAAGTGAAACTGCCCCTATGCCCATACTCTTGTCTTGCTCTTCATGCCTCAGTTTCCTCTAGAGTAAACTAAAATCTACCAGGATTTCTGGGTTTCCTATTAAACTCAATCTCATCACTTCCAAGTCTAACGCCTTGGTTTGGACTTGAAAATAAGCTTAGAATTTATTGTTTTGTTTTGTTATTGTACAGCATTATAATATTTCTTTTTTGCATATATTTGCAATATATAATAATTACATTCATCTTGGGGAACTTGTACATATACATTTCACGTGTAAATTATTTTTACTTTATTTTCCCGCCCTCACCCTCAAAATATTAGCATTTTTATGTTGGATTCCTAACACAAAAACTTACCCCTTGCAATTCATAAGCTTGTAGTTTCCCATATATCTTTCCGGGAACAATGCCTACCATGTGACATTATGTGACAGGTAATCTTTATTGTTTTAATTGGGTTTTTTTTTTTTGTTGTTGTTGTTTATTTGTGCATTTTGGTCTATGAGACTGAAGGTTGGAAGCATCGCTATTTGGAAAGTGTTAGTTTGTATCTTAAATGTCCTCCTAATACCCATGTGTTAAAAGCTGTTCCCCAGAATGGCCCCACTGGGAGGCTGTGGAACCTTTAAAGGGTGGGGAGGGTAAGTGGCCCCTCTTAAGCTGGCTGGGGCATTGCCTTTGAAGGAGGTCCTGGAAGCCCATTGCCCCTCTTTCTCCTCTGCATTTAGCCGTGAGGTGAGATGGCTTCCTTTTCGGGCTCCCACAGTGGTGCATCGCCTTCCTGCTCGGCCAAGAGAGCAGAGACTGAAATCTCCAAAATTGGCGGGCCAAACATAGTTTTCCTCTTAAGTTATCTCATGTATTTTGTCATAATAACAGAAAGATGAGTGGCACAAAAAATAAGCAAACAAACATAAGCCAAGTTTTATGAGTAATAATTATACTGGTGATGTGGAGTTTTAGTTTTGTGTGCATTTAAGGAAATATCGGCTAAAATACACACAGTTTACTTCCTTAAAACTGGAGCTTATGGTTATTATAGACTTGTAGGTTGATGTCTGCATATTATAAACATAATGAATATACTCAGGAAAATGAAATCAGGAAATGCTAATTAAATATAAGTTGGCTCTATATAGAAGTAGACACTTGCCATTTGTGGCCACCCAAAACTTTTAAAATACTTTTTTTCTCTTTTTCCTCCATAGTTTGATAGTTTCTTAACATTCTGACATTGTTAGTTATCTTTCCCAAGAGGAACTAAAATAAATTCATTTTTCTTACTGTCAGTGTGTACGTAAGTGGTGTAGATGCCTCCCAGGAGACATCTGATGCAAGAGTTGGCATGGGAGGTGAGATTCATGGGGAACCGGTGGGACCATGTTCTTGTTTCCAGTGTGGCTGGAGGCAGAGTGGGACTTACGTGCTCTGCAGGTGCAGGATCTCCCTTACCTGGCCAGTCTGCAATGTGTGTTGGGGAGCAGTTTCTGGAAGCTCACTCTAGAGTATTGGAAGGTCTCAAATATCCTTCAGTAAATCCACTGAGTTCAAACTGGGTGGGGTATACAGTCCTGTTGCCTGCAAATTGGAAACATGTGTCTTAATTAAACAGTCTTACATATGATGCCTTCATGTACCTAAAAATTCATACTTACCTTTACTTGTGGTGGAACATTGAAAAAAATTGTTGGTGATGATGATAAAGCACTTGTTAAAACACACTTAAGTGGGCTTTCTTTTATTCACGATTTGTGTTCACTTTCTCTTTTCTCAAAAAGAATGTAAATGTTAGGTACTTAAATAGATCTCCATATCATTAAGAAAAAAGTTATTTGAATTATGAAGGTTATTTTTTTAAATTCTAACTTGTAATGTTAACTTAGTTCTGCCAAAAAATGTGTTTTTGAGATGCATTAAGGATGAAAAAATCATACACATACATATATATATATATATATATATATATATGTCAAACATTTTCTTTTTTCTATCTCTTTTGGAACTAGTTCAAAAGCATTTTTGTAGCCAAAAACATCTGTCAGTTTCTTCACTATAAAAAACAAAATTGATAGACTTCACAAAGTCATCACACAGAAAGATAAAAGAAAATAGAATAACATGGAGTCGTATAAAATTAATCTGCCATCAATGCAGTGCTTTGTAAGTTCATCTTCAATTTTATATACCTGTATTACATAAAATGATTCAATGTTTAAATCTTTGTTTTCCTATAACACTAAAGAGTGGTGGATAATATGACAAAATTGATATTTAATATAACTGTATATCTTGTTGCCCCAACAAACTACACTGCTTAAATTGCATCAATATTTTACTAGAATCACTGGGATTTAAGTTTTATTAGTTTATAAGAAATCTTGAAAAATCTCCTTAACATTTCCCCCACATACCTCAAGGCCACATAATTAAATTGATCATAATCCTTATTCATGACTCATTCTCATCATCAATATAATTTTAGCCTTCTTTTAACTATCAGTTATTCATTTGTTTTTCTAAAAACTTGATGGACATTTGTGACAGTTTCTGGCTATATATGTATTTTCCATATTTGTAAAACGTGGACTCTGCAGAACATTAAATTACTACTACAAGAGATGGAACAGAAATGAAGGTCTAGCCTCCCTCCTACATTAAATGACTTGGGTTCTTTTAGAGGGAAAGAACACACCACTAAATAGCAATCTGTTTAAAAACAAAGAGTTAGTATAATTCTTCTAGGTAAAGTTATTGTTTTCAAAATTTAGAACTACTGGAAGCTTAGACAAATATTTGACTAGCAGGTAAATTTGTTTTTAATACAAGGTTAAATTAATCTCTACAAGTTTTGACTGTCCTACGATCTATATGTAAGCATTTTGTGCTTTTTATCAGTGCCATATCAGGTTCAAACGTACAGATAGATGAGGGGGGAAATGCCATGTTTCTCACTTAACACTAAGATTGAATAGTATGTCACACTTTATATTCCTTAACTGGTATACAATAAGTAAGGAAACATGAGCCCTTTCAAAAATACCCAAAAACAAGATGCAGAAAAAGCTTTTGACAAAGTCCAGCACCTTTTCATGATAAAAACCCTACAGAAAATTGGAATAGACGGTCTTTATCTCAACCTGGTAAAAGCTATCTATGACAAACCAACAGCCAATATTATACTAAATGGCCAAAAACTGAAAGCCTTCCCTCTAAAATCAGGAACAAGACAAGGATGTCCACTGTCCCCACTCTTATTCAACATAGTTCTGGAAACTTTAGCCAGAGCAATTAGACAAGAGAAAGAAATAAAGGGAATAATGATTGGAAAGGAAGAAGTTAAATTATCATTATTTGAAGATGACATGATACTCTATATAGAAGACCCCAAAAACTCCACTAAAAAACTGCTAGATTTAATAAGCAAATTCAGTAGTGTAGCTGGATACAAGGTCAATACTCAAAAGTCAATAGCCTTCCTGTACACAAATAACAAACTTACTGAAAGAGAAATTAGGGAAACAATACCTTTCACAATAACATCCAAAAAAAATGAAATACCTAGGAATCAACCTCACAAAGGATGTAAAAGACCTATACACTGAAAACTACAGTACTCTGAAAAAGGAGATTGAAGAGGACATCAGAAAATGGAAAGATATCCCTTGCTCCTGGATAGGAAGAACCAATATAGTGAAAATGGCCATACTTCCAAAACTGTTATACAGATTTAATGCAATTCCAATCAAAATTCCAACAGCATATCTCACAGAATTAGAGAAAACAATCCTAAAATTCATTTGGAATCAGAAGAGACCTAGAATAGCAAAGGCAATTCTGGGCAACAAAGGCAAGGCAGGGGGCATCACAGTCCCCGACTTGATATTATACTATAAAGCTACTGTGATTAAAACAGTGTGGTACTGGCAAAAAAACAGACCTGAAGATCAATGGAACAGATTAGAAGATGCTGAAACAACCCCAGACATACTAAGCCACCTTATCTTTGACAAAGGTGCCAAACACATTCGCTGGAAGAAAGATAGCCTCTTTAATAAATGGTGCTGGAAAAACTGGCTCTACACATGCCGAAGATTAAAACTAGACCCATATCTTTCACCATGCACTAAACTAAATTCAAAATGGATCAGAGATCTAAATATTAAAACAGAAACATTAAATCTGCTGGAAGGTAGGATAGGTAAAACCCTTGGAGACATTGGTGTAGGCAAAGACTTTATGAATAAAAACTCAACCGCACGGGAACTATCCCAAAGAATCAATAACTGGGATCTCATCTTATTAAAAAGTTTTTGCACAGCAAGAGAAACCACCAACAGAGTGAAAAGACAACCCACAACGTGGGAAAAAATGTTTGCCAGCTGTTCTTCAGACAAAGGATTACTATCGAGAACATATAAAGAACTCAAAAAATCAGACCTCCCAAATTTAAAGACCCACTCCAAAAATGGGCATCTGAGATGAATACACATTTCTCAGATGAAGAAATACTAATGGCAAATAAATATACAAAAAATATGCAACATCACTAGTCATTCGAGAGATGCAAATTAAAACAACACTGAGATACCATCTCACCCCAGAAAGAATGGCTACTATAAAGAAATCAACTAATAACAAAAGCTGGAGGGGCTGTGGGGAAAAAGGAACCCTTCTTCACTGTTGGTGGGAGTGTCGACTGGTACAGCCACTGTGGAAGTCAGTGTGGAGATTCCTCAAAAAACTAGGGTTGGAGGTCCCATTTGACCCAGCTATTTCCCTTCTGGGCATCTTCCCAGAAGAATTAAAAACATCATACCACAGTGATATATGTGCACCCATGTTTATAGCAGCACAATTTGTAATAGCCAGATCTTGGAAACAGCCCAAATGCCCATCAACTGAGGAATGGATAAGAAAGATGTGGTATTTTTATACAATGGAGTACTATTCAGCCATAAAGAAGGATAAACTGGAGACTTTTATAGGTAAATGGATGCAACTAGAGAAAATACTCATAAGTGAAATAAACCAGACGCACATGTGTAAGCATCGTATTGTCTCTCTAGTATGAGAAACTGAAAGAGTAAATAAGGTCCAAAATGTACAATAGACACGGTGAATCAAATAGAGACTGGTCAATGGGAAAGAGAGACTGGAATAGGGAAAAGAAAGTAAGGAAAGGGAAAAAAAATTGTATATATATATATAAGATGGTTAAGATAGATACACTACCAATTTTACTTAGTTCATTGAAGAGTAAGGTTTGAGCCAATAATGTTTGGACAATTGAATGCTAATGTCTGGTATCCTGAATAACTAACTTAAAGATAATAATATGTAATGCATTGACCATTGTTACCCTCATATTATGTTGTTTTGAAAATTTGTTCTTTTTTTGATTTGTTTTGTTTTTTTCTTCTCTTTAAAATAAAAAAAAATTCACAAAAACAAAATAAATATTTCAACAAATACGTTGTATAGGGGCCGGTGAGATGGCTCAGTGGCATATACGCCTGCCTGGCAAGCGCGAGGGCCCGAGTTCGACTCCGGAAACCCACATACGAAAAAAGGGCGGGTGATATCACTCAGCAGCACGGGCGCCTGCTGGCACGCAAGGTCCTGAGGTCGACCCCCGGTACTCAGACACACACACACACACAAAAATATGTTGTATAAAATTACAATAATGTCACACATTATCCTCTAGAATTAAGCATTACACCATTATTCTATAGTTCTGTTGCCCATAGTTGTATTTTCATGAACGCTCCATTAACTCCTCTTCTTTATGTATAATTATTGTTTTTTTTTCTTGAGCTAGAATACTTTTATGGGAGATCTGATGTGGTTGAAATGATGCTAGGTTTAGGTGTCCTTAACATTTGGAGCCCAGTATTGCAGATGAAAATGGAGCAAGAGAACAGATGAGGAGCATGTCTCAAGGTTCTCATGTTAATTACCAGCTGTGACTGAGAGTGCTAACACAAGCCTTAAAAGAAAGTAGATGCAGGTATGATGACTTCCAAAGTCTAATCGAAGTCAAAAAAGTATCATTCTACATTTTTCTTCTGTATCCCTGTATTAATCTGTTAGGATTCCCATTAAAAAAATATACTATGCCACAGACTGAGTGACTTCAACAACACAGATTACTTTCTCACAGTCTGGAGGCAAGAAGTCAAGTGAGGTATTCACAGGTTTGCTGTCTTTTGAGCCTTGCCTTGCCTTGCTGATGATGCTGTGCCCTCATGTGGCTTTTTCTCTGTGTGGGTGCACACTTGATGTCTGTGTATCCTAATCTGCTCTTAAAAATACACCAGTCCAGTTAGAGCGGGGCCCACTCTAATGGACTCATGCTAATTTATCTCTTTAAGGGTCCTCTTTCACAATTTAGTCACATTCTGGGGTGTTGAGGTTAGTATTCAACATATGGAATATTTGGGAGGGAAGATGAAATTCATATCATAACAACACTCATCCCTCAGAATATAATTAGCACCTAGGCATACTACGAACCCTATACTACAAAACTGGAAAACTTCCCTTTTCCTGGAGAAGTCAATGTTTTATTTTCCTCTCCCTTTTGTAAAATATATGCTCTTTTCTTTTATCTCTGTCCTAATTTTACTCATGCTTTGGACTCCACTGTCTCCTCAGGGAGTGTTTTTATCAGTCTGGTTAGAAGTGACCTCTGCCTTTGGGTTCCATTTATCTTTTGTTTGCTCCACTCCTTCAGAACTTATATCAAATACTTTCTTCTATAAAAATTGATTTATGCCTTATTTCCATGTTCATATGGTAAGATGTTTTGTATGTAGTTTTAAGTCTAATCTTAGTTATTTTCAATGCCAATGGATATTAAATATGAATCATTAAAACCTAAATATATGCATAAATTTGTTGTACTTTTTACTCCTATCTTTTAGCATTTTTGTAACTTTGTGCAAGCATGACCTGCCATAAAAAACCAAAACCTTACACTTCACTTTTGATGACTGCCTTATTATATTTTAGGAATAACTGAATATATTTCCCTTAGTGTTTCATAGGTAGGCAAATGAAAAGAAAGCATTGAGAATAAAGAAGATTTCAGAAATAATTAATGAACTTGATCTAAGTAGTTTGCATAGGAGGCATCATTTTAAAAGGGCGATACACAGCCTCTTGAATCACAAAAACTGAATTCATGGGAAATGACCATATGTTGGAGAATAAAAAAAAAGAAAAAAGATCCCAACAAATTTCAATGGATTGGTAATATGCAACTAATGGCCTCTAAAGAAATTAAGTTAGATATAAATAATAAAAACAGATTATGATATAAATAATAAAAACAAATACAAACAAGAGAACACCATATATTTGGAAATTAGGAAATATATTTAACTAATATATGAGGAAGAAACAAAATCCAGCAGGCTATATTTAAAATTGAATAATTATAATAATTCATACTACATAATAAAACTATAGGATAAAAGCTAAAGAAATTTTAGGGAAAAAGTTTAGCTTTAAGTATTAAAAATAATAAAAGTTTAATATTAATGAAGTAAGAAATAATCAAAAAATTAAAGTCAAATAGAGAGACAGTATTAAATATAAATCATAAATTGCTGAAATAAAAATAACACAATACCAATAAATTAAAAAGTAGCATTTTTGATAATATAGATATCGCAAGCAGTGACTTCTACCAAACATTCAAAGAAAACATAAAATCTCACATGACTTTTTTCAGAATACAGAAAAACAAAAGGGGTTGAAATATTTCAAAACTGTTACAAAGTTATATAAAAGAAAATTATAGACTCATTTTAGTTATCAGCGTTGAGTGCAATAGTCCCAAACAAAGTTTTGAAAACAGACCTAATTATGTTTAAAAGAAACAATGCATCATGAGCGAGTCGGGCTGATCTCAAGATTACATAATTGACTTTGCATGGAAAATCATAATATTCTAATTAGACACAACAATTTGATGAAATTTTAGAATAAAACACAAGTCCTATTAATAAATTAGGACTAGAATTTAACTACATTAATCTAATAGAAAGTTATTTTGAATATATTTTGTTAATGAACCAAAGTTTCACAGCAAGCCTCACAATGTTAGAATAGTGAAAGCAGTTTCTTAAGATTCAGAGCAAAGCAAGTATGACAACTATTCTTAACAAGATTGTAAGGAATTCACCAGGCAAAATAATTCATTAAGTAAAAGAAATAAATCATGTAAGGATTAATATGCTTGATTATGTCAAAAATTCAGGCAAAACTGTGAAAGAAAATGTTACATAAATATCCTCAAAACCTCAATGGAGAAAGCTGTAAGACTACTGGATAACATTAAAGGTTTAAGTAGACATTTACATACACAGTAGTCAGTGACTGAGAAATTCATTAATGTAAGTGTTAAATGCGCCCATATTAATTATAAGTTCAAAGGGTAGGGATCAAGACAAACATGCATATTTTTTAATTTGACTTCTTACTTCAAAATGATTGTAGATTCACATGCAGTTATAAGGAACCATAGGGATGTCATGTACTTTTTACCCACCTTCCCCAATGGTACTGAATATCTTGAAAAAGTAGACAGCAATATTTCATCCAGGATGTTGACATGAAAGCAATCAACACACAGAATAATACCATCACTGTGAAGATACCTCTTTTTTGCCACATTCACCTTATCTAATCCCAAATGGCTCCTTAACTTCTGGAAACCAATAATCTATTCTGCATACCTATAAATTTGTCACTTCAAGGATGTTACATAAATGGATCCTTCCTTTCCTTTTCTTTTTCTTCTTCCCTTCCCTTCCCTTCCTTTCACTTCTCTTTCTGTTTTCCTGTGGATAACCTATTGGTCCAGTTCTATATGTTGGAAATGCCATTCATTTCCACTAAATGGGTTTTCTAGCTTTGGCAAAAAATCAGTTGGTAATTTTGTGCAGGTCTAATTCTGTGTTCTGTATTTTATTCTGTTATCTATATTTCTGTCCTTCTGCTCCTACCACATAATTTCATATAAAATATCGACATCAAGTGGACAAATTTCTCCAAATTTATTCTTTATTATAATTATGTTACCTATTTTAATTACTTCTTGAAATATATTTTAGAATAATATTGCCTATATCTATAACTATCTTTTAGGATTTTGGTGTAAGTATGTTAAACTTGTTTTACAAGTTAGGAGAAGTGACATCTTTAGTATTTCAAATCTTTCAAGTTGTGAACATGCTACATCTGCATTTATTCAGATCTTTGATATTTTTTCATCAGTATTTTGCAGTTTTCAGGATATAAGTGTTATTCCTGTTGTTTACTGCTAAATATTTCATTCCTTTTCTTTAGCATTTGAAGATGATATAACATTTTAAATTTGAGTTTCCACAGAATCATTTCTAGTATATAGAAATAGAATTGATTTGGGGAGTATCTTAACCACTTTCTTTGTCATTAGGACAAAATATCTGACACTCTCACTTTAAAGGAGGAGAAGTTTATTTTGGCTCACAGTTTGTAGAGGTTTCAGCTCACAGTCAGCTAGCTCCAAGGCAGGGCGGCGTGGCAGAGGGACATAGCAAAGGAGCACCCCGCTTGGAGCATGGTGACGGGGATGCAGAGCCATCAAAGGAGGAGCTGGGATGAGATAAACCCTTCCAGGTCCTGCCCCCATGACCCACCTTCCTACCAGACCCTACCTCCTAACAGCAAATTAGCTATGATCTTCCCAACCCAATTACCTTCCAGAAGGCCCACCTAGGAGTACATAAGTCTTTTGGGGGACATCTAGATATAAACCACTACTGGGAGATTTTTGTATCTTGTGACTTTGTGGAATTCATTTATTATTTCTGGAATGTTTTTATAGATTCCTTGTGATTTTATGTGTAAACAATCATGTTCCCTTCAAACACAATTTTTCTTCATTTTCAATTTGTGTGCCTTTACTCACTATAACCCTAAAGATATGTTGAGCAGAATGCAGAGTACACATCTTTGCCTTTCTACTGACCTAGAAAGGAAAGCATCCAACATTTCACAGTTAATATCAGCTGCAGGAGTTTTGAAGAATCTCTTTGTAAAGTTAAATAAATTCATCTGTATTCCTTTTCTTTCTTGAGTTTTTTCAGTACCCAGAGCTTTCACCCTGAGCTACAATCCCAGTCCTTTCTCTTTTCTATTTTTTTTTTTTTTTTTTTTTTTTTTTGGAGTTGCTAAATTTCCCAGGATGGGCTTGAACTTGAGATCCTCCTGCCTAAGCTCCCCCCCCCGCAGAATACTAACATTACAGGCATGTGCCACCATGCCCAGAAAGTTTTTTTTTTTTTTTTTTATCATAAATGAATGCTGGATTTTGTCAAATGCTTTTTTTGTGACAGATGTTGATACTTTGGGTAGTATTGATTCTTAACAATTCTGTCTTCAAATCCATGAACATACAATGTCTTTCCATGCATACAGGTCTTTAACTTCTTTCAGCAATATTTTACAGTTTTAGTAAATAAATCTTTCATCTTTTTGGCTAAATTTATTCTTGTGCATTTTATTATTTATACGCTATCACAAGTGGAATTGTTTTCTAAACATCTTTGTTAGATTGCCTATTTTTATTTTTTTATTTTTTTTATTTTTTTTCATTTTTTGTGGATACCGGGGGTCCACCTCAGGACCTCGTGTGCCAGCCGCACCTGTGCCGCTGAGTGATATCACCGGCCCTTTTTTCGTATGTGGGTACCGGAAGTTGAACTCAGGACCTCGTGCTTGCCAGGCAGGCGCTTATGCCGCTCAGCTATCTCACCAGTCTAGATTGCCTATTTTTAGTGCACAGTAACACAACAATGTTTTGTTCTGATCTTGCAACCTATAACTGCTAAGTACATTTATTAGCTTAGTTGATGACTTGAAGGTAATCAAAACACAAAAAAAGGGCAAACTAGAATTTGATATCAAAATTTTAAAGAACTATTCATCTGAAATAACTAAACAAAATGCAAAGTTAAAGCAACAATTAAAAACCAGATATTTCCAGGGTTGTTTATGTATTTGTTTTTATTATTTTATTTATTATTATTTATTATTGGAAATGAGTCAGAAGTTTATGTGGCTAGATATCTAAAAATGTCTTTGTGTTTGTAAAGATCCAAAAGTGTTTTACATATGTAAACATGTAAGGAGTACAGTGTAAACGTAAGGAGTACAGTGTACCACATATGTTATGAAGCCTGGACTACACAAGCCCATTACTAAAATAACCCTTCTATGCCAGTTAGCACTAACATGCTGGGAAGTGAAGTGGAGGAAGCCAAAATATCTCATCAGATTATATCAGGCAGAAATTCCATACGACACAGCAGTAATGAGCTAGCACCCAGTATAAGTAAGCAGAGGAATTAATAAGGGAGGAAATAGAAACTCAGAAAAACAACAATCACATCCTCAAGAAAACAAAGACATGAGGAAATACAAAGTTATGTTATGACTGAAAAAATGTAGTAGTCCTAGGATGGCCTGTTTCGAAAACTTCACAGTCTTCATGTGTACTTATATTAGTTCTTATGTTTTATGAATTCACTCCAATGAGATGTTTTTCCTTGCAAAAAGATAAAATTGTTTATGGAATGTAATTTGTATTACTTCAATTGATTATTTCATTTTACATTACCTTTTGTTTATTTCTAATTTGTCTTCATTTTTTTTTTTTTTTTTACGTATTTGGAGTTATGCTCTCTTGCTCTATGGAATGTTTCCTTGTACACCTTTTGTAATCACTTGGACAATATTGTACAAAAATACACTCCTTAGGAGAGCTAAGACTTAACAGACTCTTTACCAGATAGTATGAATATTCAAAGATAATTATTTATTAGAAATAATATAAAGAAAATTTTCCTATTCTGGTGGCATTCTTACACTAGGAAGAAAATACCATGAAGAAAACACACATGGAAAAGGAACATTTGTTAAGAATCTACCTTAGGAGTATTAAAGAGGTATATGAAAGTCTTCATTTTTCTATCTTGGAGATAATAAGTAGCCATAGATCAAGTACCTTAAAAATGTGTGGTTTTCTTTTTTTTTAATTTGGTACCTGTATTAGTTAGCTGTCTCATGGTTTAAGGGAATTCAATCCACGAATACTGGCTCCAAGAGAGAAACATCATAGCAGAAAGGCATGATGGAGGGCCGGTGAGATGGCTCAGCGGCGTAAGCGCCTGCCTTGCAAGCGCGAGGGCCCGAGTTCGACTCCCGGAACCCACATACGAAAAAGGGGCCGGTGATATCGCTCAGTGGCACGGGTGCCTGTTGGCGCGCGAGGTCCTGAGGTCGTCCCCCTGCCACCAACAAAAAAAAAAAAAAAAAAAAAAAAAAAAAAAAAAAAAAGAAAGGCATGATGGAATAAAAATAATGATGGCCCAGATGCAAAGCAGGGAAACAGTACCAGAGAGAAAAGGGCCAAGAATGGTATATAGTACCCAAGGTCACACATTTGTGATCCAACCAGGCACAACCAAAAGCGTGCTTCACTGATCTAAGCAATTCCTAATCTAGTCAACTTGACACATCATAATTAATAGTCATGGAAACTCCTATTTCCCTACATATATTTGTAGAAAGAAAACCCTTAAAGTGAAAAAGCCTAAGACTGTCTTTGGCAATAAGAGGCATTGCAGTGCGATGGTAAGAGTGCAAACATTTTCCTGGGTAGCCATTAGAGGATATGGATAATCATACATCTCAAGAAGAAATAAATAGAAGATCAGGACTTGGAACCCACTCTAAAAAACAGAGAACACAAGACAATTGTGTCCAGGAATAGTATATTTTGTAATGCCACATGTGAGGTTCCCACAGAGTTCTTATTTTTTTTTCCTTATGGTGAGTTAAAAATGGAGCTTTTCTACATTTCTTAGTTTTTGACAACCTACCCATGAGGCCAGTCTTTGAACTCCCCCACATCCATTCCCACAGCTACTAAATTTATCTTTAGCAGGCTTTGGCTCTAAACTAAGAACAGATGGAGAAGGATGCTGTCTAAGAAAAGCAGAAGTGACAGAGTTTCAGCTTAGTTTGTGTATTTCTTCATTAAGAGAATTTATTGTATTAATGTTCTGACTCATCCTAAAGAGAAGTGACTGCTGGCCTTAGTATGACCAGAATAGATAAGCAATATCGTTTCTTTTTTTCCCAATTGTTCAGCAGTAAAGTAAAAATAAAAGTGGAAAAAAAAATGACAAGAGAAAGCAAGCACATTCAGTACATCTAACTGGGGGTGGGCAGTGGCCTGAAAAGTTCATGTTGGAATTTGTACATTATGCTTAGGTGAGATTTATAAGGAGACAAATGGGAAGAATATTGCCAATTTCTCTTTTTCTCTTCTTAAGGTCATGATGATTAAAATATAAAAACATACTGAAATATATATGTAAAATTGTAAGATAATAAATAGAACTGTACTCATTTATCACATGGGTTAGTAGTTGTCATTTCAGTAAAATATGTGCATTAAAATAACTTTTTGTTTACAAAATATATGGGATTGTAAACTAGCCAACTCAGATTCTATTTTCATACTTTGAGTGACCTTGAAGAAGCTACTTCATGTTTACTGGTTTCAGAATGGTAGTGGTTAGACCCTTTCAAAATCTTTGATACTGAAACTTGAAGTTTAAACTCTGTACAACATTTTATAGTCATCTCCTTTAAAATAACTTTCATAGACAATGAACAGCACAGACATTTGACATCCTTAATTTCTATAAAAATATTTGCATAACTCTGTCAATGATGTCAATATATACCTGATTTAATGAGCTAATGAGTTAATGATTTAATTGATATAATGTCCTTGAAAACAGTGAGAATTTATAAGGAAATGGAAGATAGCATTCTCATGTTTTAATGTGAATATATTTTTAAAAGAACCATAAAAATACATGCAGAATATACTTTGTCAAATTCTTGAACATTTTAAAATAAATATTGAGGCAGAGGTAAATTTTATTGTATATAAATGTGAACATTTTCCATAAGGAAAATATCTTGGAAATAATTTTAAATATCTATGAAAAAATAATTCAGTATGCATATATTTATTTGACATTTGTTTCAATACTAATACCTAAGACATTAAGAGAAAAATTCAAATGATCTACTTATGATTTTTCAACCTTTGGCTGCACATTAGTTGAGTTAAATTAAACTCTAGTTTACATATATATTGTAGCAGGATGGTAAGTATAAAATAAGAAGGGATAGAAATGAATTCTACCCGGAATTTTTGTTTGAAATGATAAAAGATAGGCACAGAGGTAAAGAGTTAGGTGCAAAAAAATCCTTCTCATTAATACATTATTCTTGGAAATGGAAGCAGAAAATAAAAGTGGATATTTTTCAATCTCACATAGGAAGTGTTTGGTGACCTTGGTTTGAGGGAAACTTTTGATTTGTCTTTCAATAATTTACATACTTTTAATGTACATATTCATTTTTTCCAACAATTCTGAGTTATTTGAAGATTTAATTGTATGTGTGTTTTAAAGCACTTCAATATAAACCAAGATAAAAAACTATGCTTAGCAGATAATACAATGAAAAGTACAATGTATACATGTATAAATATGTGTATATACAAATTCATTTATTGATATTTTTATGTCTTTGATTGTAAAAGCCAAAACAAATCCAGAACTATTTTGAAGTTCTTCTGTTCAGGCCATAGTTTTGCCTGTAGAAAGGTACTTTTATAACCTCTGGGAAAAAAAAACCCAAGAGTATGAAGTACTACCAGGTGAGAGAGAATTAAACTTACCCTCACTACAATTCCCTTGAACTGTCTCTAAGTCAAGAAGATACTAAGCTGAAGATGCTAAGGAAGATTTCTTCAATGACTATTATGATTCTTTTTTCAATGGAAAACAATCTCAAATTTTTAAAATAGAGATTATAAAAGATTATCATAGTACTATGTCACATGAAGAAGATATAAAACTTAATAAAACTAAATGATAGGAGGTTTTAATGTAAGAATTATAGTCTAATTTGTAGATATTTCTTAGATATAAAGTTAATCACCAGTAAACTAAGTAAGTATATATCATGAGCAATCACAACCTGTTTGTATAGATTAAACTAAAACTTTGAAGTGCATGTAAATTAAATTGATAAATATTTTTCAAGAATTTACAAAAATTAGGAAAAGATATTGATAAAACATTGACCACATTATTTTTTCAAACATGTGATACAATATGTAATTCCTGCTGATTAATAGGTTCTGCCTAAAACATGAAAAATAACTGCTATTAAAATTAATAGGTAGTCTAAAATATTAGAATACTACAAATGTGATTATAAATGTAATTAGTAATGTTTAGCATTTCACATTCCATTATTCCTTTCAAAATCATTGTTGATTTGCAGTGTAACTCAGAGTACTTATGGTATATTACAAGTTATGCTATTCAAACTCATTTCTATGTAATTCCCAATGACCTCTAAATGCCTACAGTGCTTTCATTCAGCTAACCAAACTTTGGCCAAGTTCCACATTTCTCCAAAGAAGCTTTATAGGGCCTTAGAAATGTTTCTGTTTGATGGGTTATTTAGTTGACTGTTTTTTTTGTTTTTTGTTTTTTGTTTTTTGTTTTTTTGTGGGTACTGGGGGTCAAACTCAGGACCTCATGCACCAGTAGGCTCCCGTTCCGCTGAGGGATATCACCAGCCCTTTTTTCGTATGTGGGTACTGGGAGTCGAACTCAGGACCTCGCGCTTGCCAGGCAGGCGCTTATGCTGCTGAGCTATGTCACCGGCCCTAGTTGACTGTTTTTGACAGCTGACTTTTAGCAAAAACTTAATAACAGTTATCTTGTTCATAAAATTTGGTGCACAAGAGAGCCTATGAGTTCTTGCAAAATGGAGGCAGTTAAATACCTCCTGAAATTAAGATTAACCAGGTTTACAAGAGCATAACAAGGATTATCTAAATGATCTACTTGAATATTTTGAGAATAAGAGCATTTAAGTGGTGGTTGTAAATACTTTTGGTTTCTGTTTGACTGAAAGCCATTCTGTTCCTAATTTCATGTTTTGCTTTTTTTTCACCATGAGGATAATAAAAACTTCAACAATGAGATTCTGCTTTATCAAAACACAAATTTCACTTTTTTATTGGCTTTACTTAGTCTACAGATAGAAAAGGGGAGAGTGCTCTACGGTGCAATGATGGTCAAATCAGCCTAAACATTTGATTATGAAAATTAAATCATATACAACTTTATCTTGTAGTTCATTCAAAGACAGAGGGAAAAAACTAAAAAATGTAAGCTTTTTTTTCAATGAACATACTGGTATCTTTTAGATGAAACTATGAAATAGTGGCCTGTGTTTAGAACTATTATCCCTCCCTTTCTAGAAGAAAAGAATTTATCAAGGAAAAAAGAGACAAGAAACTAACTTCCCTTTCGAAAGAGAATGTAACACACTTGAGTCATTCAGAAATGGGGTTGAAAAGAAATGAGAATAGGAATTCCAAAATTTCAGCATTACTCACCTTTATGGAAAGGATGCACTCTGGATTTGAAATTCACTAGCAGGTTGCAGAATGACCTGTGTTCCCACTGAAAATCCACCTCAAGACAATCTGAATTTCTCCTACTGGTGTATTCTGATAATAGTCACATGGAGATATTAGATCAAGTAATATTTTGGAAGCTCCAAATTGCTCTCAATAAACAGTGCTCACTTTTCATGCCTTAATTATTAAGGTGCTGATAAATTGTACTGTTGGTAAAAACTTTTTGCCTTTTTTTTTTTTGAGACAGAGTCCTGCTGTTACATCCAAACTAACTTGATATTTCACAAAGTTGAAGAAAGAAATTGAAGACAAGGAAACAGTTAAAAGGACTGTTTATTGGAAGTACAAGAAGAGAGAAAGCTTTCAATAGGAAGGGCCCAAAGAAGGGTTGTCAAGTAGACCCTTTGTCCAGGGTCTTTTATATCTAGATGCCAGGTCTCTGGCCATAACAGGTCAAGGTGGGCTTAGCCTACAGAATTTGTGTATGGATTGTCCTTGCTCTAATACGACCTATAGAGAAACAGAGCACAAGGTGGCCACACAATTATCAAGTGTTCTTTGGCCAGTTAAGATTCTTCCTGTGTAATTAGGGAGAACAAAGCAAAAGAGAGAAAAGAGCCAGTTATAGTGGTCACTTCTCCATGCTTGTTTTCTGTATTCCTGAGCTTAATGACCCATATGGTCTGAGTTAACCCTTAACTATATACGTGCTGTGAGGTTGACCGGCCCAACTCCATCTTGCTAGCTGCCTACTTATAAGCTAAGTAGCAAAATTACTTCTTACAGTGCTGTAGTCCAGATTGGACTGAATTCACTAGGTAGCCCAGGCTGGCCTCAAACTTGAGGAGATTCTCCTACTTCAGCCTCCTGAGTGCTGGGATTATAGGCATACATTGCACATCTGGCGCTTTAAAACTTCAAATAAACCACTGGAAATAACATTTAAGAAACAGAGTAGAAAAAAAATTTACCGTTTTCTTTCTGATTTTTTTTTTTGTGTGTGGGTACTAGGGGTCGACCTCAGGACCTCGCGTGCCAGCAGGTGCCCATGCCGCTGAGCGATATCACCGGCCCTTTTTTCATATGTGGGTTCCAGGAGTGGAACTCAGGCCCTCGTGCTTGCCAGCCAGGCGCTTACGCCGCTGAGCCATCTCAAGGGCCCTTCTTTCTGATTTTAAATAGGTGATTCCAAAACATGAGTTATCTATGTTATTGATATGTAAAAGCATACAAAGTAGGCAGGAATACCTTTTATTTCATAATTCAAATAGCATCTTAAGTAACTCCACCTTAAAGAGTGCACACTATGTTTAATTCATACTATGTGGTAACTGATCAATAGCACACCTATTTTTCAGGGCAGCTTTGACAAGAAGAGGAATGAGAGAGCAGGACCAGTCAGTGTCTGGCGAGAAGAGGAGCAGGAAAGCATTGCTTTCTTTCTGTTTTGTCTCTTCATAACTAAAATGTGCCAGCATCCTCACTGATGGTACCAGCTGCATATCAGATTTCCTACACCCCTTGAATAGATTTAACATCACAATTCACTAGCAAACAGTAATATTTAAGCGAAATTTTTGCATTGAGAGGAAATAGCAAGATCTGACCATTTTCTCAAGAGCAGATATTAGTATGTCTTCTCAGGATCACAGATCCTTGTCTCAAGTTCACCAGCTACCCTATTTTTTTCTTTCTTCTCCTTTATGGTTAATCTAAGTAATTTCCAGGTCCTAAATCAGTCTGCTTTTCCCTCAGCTTACATTCTCCATTCAGTGATAGAAGTGATAGCTGGGTCAACCCTCACTTCATCAGGAACTACTAGTGGTCACTGGAGAACCTCTTGATTCACTGATATCCCAAACTACACTGTTTATTAAAATTCCTTTTCAGCAGAAATGCCCTCTTCCTGTTTTGGGTTCGATGAAACAAAGTTTATTGCTAAGGAAAATTTTTTCTCGATATATATATGGATTTATCCTTCTTGTTAAACTGTCATCACGTTTTTCCCAGTCTGGTGATCGTGATCGGACATACTTAAAGAAAATACAAAATGACTCATTTCATGGAACATGGAATAAGTACATTGTCACCAAGCTCCTTCATCAAGTATACTCACACTTACCCAGTGAATTATTTAAATTCAAAATCAGAAAGTCTCTCCTGGGCCGGTGAGATGGCTCAGCGGCATAAGCGCCTGCCTTGCAAGCGTGAGGGCCTGAGTTCGACTCCCGGATCCCACATACGAAAAAGGGACCGGTGATATCGCTCAGCGGCACGGGTGCCTGTTGGCGCGCGAGGTCCTGAGGTCGACCCCCCGGTACCCACAAAAAAAAAAAAAAAAAAAAGAAAGTCTCTCCTGTACCACCTCTTAGCTGTTTTAGTTCTTTTAGCTTTCCATATTTTTTTCTTCCTGCTCCTTTTTAGTCAGGATTTTACCCCTAGTCAAAAAGAAAAAAAAAAAAAAAAAAAAAAATTGACTGCTTCTAATATGGAGGGCCAGAAGCAAAAGTATGTGTTCTCACATAACCACAGTAGAATGGCATCCCATATTCTCCTAAATTTTCCCATTGACGTTTAAATACCTAGCATTTTGAAGCTCAGAGGCATCATTCTTTGGTATGATGTGGTTCTTTTTGGGTGGTAGTTCTTCTCATGGCACAAAGAAAGACTTGGGGTTTAGTTTGTTTTTTTCTACTCATGTGAAGAAAAATCGATGTTATACTATTTCTCTTTTTTTGGAATTTTTGATGTAATATTTGATGTCAGAAAACAAATTTTAAAAATTTCAGAATTTTTGAAGGAAATTAAAAATATTTTTAATTTTAATATTCTATCCAGTTTTAGTAGTAATACCTTCTTGAGCTGGGGATATAGCTCAGTGGCACAACACCTGCCTGGCAAGTGCAAGGTCCTAAATTCAATTCCCGGTACAAAATAAAAAAAAAAAAAACACAAGTAGTAATGTTTTCTTTTTTCATATCTCTGAATATGAAAGTAGGGTACCTATTGTAATAGTGACATAGCAAATTTTCCCTCAAAGTCCTTTTCTTTTCTTATGAAACAATTAAACCACTGATCAAATGAAAGAAAATCTTTTTTAAACACCTAATTGACTGTAGCCAATCTTTCCTGAGGAAAATCAGATAATTTCATCATCTTCTAAATTTCTTAGAACTGTAAAATTGCTTTTTCCTCTGAGATATTTTAATGTTATATCAGGACACTTTGCTTCATAATTCAGAAAGCTATAAGAATAAGACACTGTATTTATTAATACAATAATAAGGCTGTATTTATTCATATGACATGTCTGTTATTGATCAGTTGCTCTACTGAGTTAATCTTTTGGCGTTTATAAAACAAGTTGTGCACAACAATAATGGTCATACCTTCATATGCCACTTCACATTGAAATGTTGACACTGACGTGAGTGGCTTATTGAGAGACTTGGGAGAAGTCTCAATCGAGATCTTCATTCAGGCCAGCCTCCTGTGATATATCCCATTTCTCCTTAGTAAACCAAACTCATAGGTTGAATACCAAATTAGCTCCATCTGATAATATCATTGAGGATCTTGTTCAATATTTTCCCAACATACTGTCCAACTATTAATACCAATGTGACACAAAATTTAATCTTTCTTTTGCATTCTTTTCATTTGTTTCTTTTTATTGAAATTAGTACTTTTGAAGTAATGAATTTTAGAAGTATACAAAAGCATTACAAATGAAGAATGAAATATAGTTACTCTTTTTTTGTGTGTGTGTGGATACCGGGGGTTGACCTCAGGACCTTGCGCGCCAGCAGGTGCCGGTGCCACTGAGCAATATCACCGGCCCTTTTTTCATATGTGGGTTCCGAGAGTTGAACTCGGGCCCTTGCGCTTGCCAGGCAGGCGCTTACGCCTCTGAGCCATCTCACCGGCCCCCCACTCACTTTTAAATATCATAAAAGTTCTATTTCTTCAGCTCATTTCAGTATCGAAAGACGAGTATCTTCGGCAGTTTCTTGTAAATAGTTGCAGAAAGCTAAAATAAACACATTCAATATCACACATATTGTCTGTATCTTGCTTTTTATTTCACTTTATTTTCATTACAGACCTATTTTCCCCCTTCTGTGCTTATAGTAACTTCTGCTTTGGAGAAGCAATGTTGTAAAAAGTTTCTTTTTTATTACATTTGTAGTTTTGAAAAGATTTCCAAATAATGTAGCTTTGAACATAAATTTTTTATATTGAGACCTATATCTTGACACAGTTGTGTCAGTAAAAAGGTAGCACAAGTATTTTAATTTTACTATTTAATTTCTAGATTGAATTCATTGTGTTAAAACGTGCTTAATTATTATTTCTTAAGTATATATTGATTTTCTTAAACTTTTGCCTTAATGTGCATAATTAATGTTTAATGAGCATAATTATGGTTGGTATTTGCATATAAGAATTTTATGTTTTAGGGCTGGTGAGATGTCTCAGTGGCTTAAGCGCCTGCCCGGCAAGCGCGAGGGCCCGAGTTTGACTCCTGGAACCCACATACGAAAAAAGGGCCGGTGATATTGCTCAGCGGCACGGGCACCTGCTGGCACGCGAGGTCCTGAGGTCGACCCCCTGGTACCCACAGAAAAAAAAAAGAATTTTATGTTTTAAAGCTGATTTTTCCTCTCTTTTGGCTGATTTATAAAGAATTACCTTTATATGTAAATTAAAATGGGCATTTGATGATAATAAATGGTGTTAAATATTTCTCCAGAAGTCTTTCATGTTTTCATTTGTCTAAATGTTAACAACCTTTAAAATGACTATTACTGAAATTCTTTGCATTTCTTTGTCTTACTATTTTCATTTATTGTTGTGTAACTAAATATGTATTTTTCTATTATAATATTTATATTAGTGCATGATTTATTCTTACTTGTGAATTTTTCTTTCTTGGTCATTTTATTCCTTCCTAAAATGTACTTTCTCATCTTGGATAATTTCTCTGTAGTCATAACAGCTCCTTCTAGATTTCTTCCACTATAGGTCTGATGATGATAATGAAATCTCCCAGCTTTTTGTTTGTCTAAAAATACCTTTATTGGATAGGATACTCTATCTGCTATTCTTAATGAATTTAGATATTTTTTATCAATGTATAGCCTAGTTAACTAATCCTATCTTCTATAGTAACCATTTTATGGGAATAAATCCACCATTTGAAATACTGTATTTTTGTTTGTATTTAGTATTCTATGTAATGGTTTAAAAAATAAACCTTAATATACTTTCCCTTTCATATATTTTTCACATCATTTATTCATGTAATTTAAAAGTTTTATCTGCTAATTCCAACATCTAGATCATTTGTGATTCCATTTATTTTTTTTTTCCTCTTTTGGTTTTAGTCATATGGCATGCTCTTTTAAGATGTTTGTAATTTTTGAATGAATGCAAAAAAACTACAGATGGTCAAGAAGAAGTGTTTTCTTTTAAAGAGCATTTTCCCTTTTCTCTCCTACACAGAGAGAGTGGAAGCTGAGTATCTCAAATCTAAGACTGAACTGAGTTGGGCTGAGCTGCAGGGTCAGTCAACATCTGGTTGACCTGTTTCTAAGACACAGCCTGTTTCTTTGGGTTTTAAATTGTGGGCCTGGAGTGTTCTACACGGAATATTCCATTTAAGGCCTTGAATTTAGTCTTTGGCTTCTCAGCAGAAAATTCTGCTCTGATTTTCAGAGTTTTTGGTAGGCAGAACAGACTTGCAAAGATGTCTGCATTCTACCCACCAGAACCTGTTGAATGTGATATGTGGCAAGAAGGAATTAAACCCACTTAGACCTTGATTTTAACTTGGTAAGACTCATTATAAATTCCCACCCCCAAGCCTATAAAATCATTAAATTGTGTTGTGTTAAGTTACTAAGTTTATAGTGGTTGTTTATAGCAGCAACAATAAGATAATACAGAGGTTTTTATTTGTATCTTTAGTCTCCCACTTATATGACTTCAGCTTTTAAAAAGTACATTGAGGGCCGGTGAGATGGCTCAGCGGTGTAAGCACCTGCCCGCACGCGCAAGGGCCCGAGTTCGACTCCCCAAACCCACATACAAAAAAGGGGCCGGTGATATCGCTCAGCGGCACGGGTGCCTGTTGGCGCGCGAGGTCCTGAGGTCGACCCCCCGGTACCCACACAAAAAAAAAAAAAAGTACATTGAACATGAAAATATCATGGGTACGAGGCCACTGAAGTCTCAGATTATTGCTTTGCAAGACTACCTACATTTTTCCCTCTTTGGAAGAAGTTTCTACTTGTTCAAAACCCACATTGGCAGTTTCGTTTTTGGTCCCAAATCAGAAGATATCCTAGGAGAAAGCAGTTACAGAAGATTATCTCATTTATGGATTCATTCTTCTAATTTTCATTGCTTCTTTAGCTTTACATTACTGCTTATATTTTATTGACTCTAAATTATTTTTAGTTCAGTATCTGCTGTAACCTACTATTTACCACCTAAAGGCCTAAGTCTCCTTCAGAGTATTTTTTTTTTTGTCTCAGATCTTCCTTAATCTTAAATGACTTTTCTTCTCCTGTATCTTTAAGTATACTTCTATTTCTTGTGGTTGTCTTATCAAGACCATTTATTATATTCTTTCTTGTCATGTGTGTGTTTTAATTATGAATGAATTCCCTTAGTTTTATGGTTTCAAGCACAAGATTAAAATCTACTGCATTATTATATTTCTTCAATAGAAGCATGAAATTTGGAGCAAGTATGAATGAGTGTGAGGCTCATATTAGAAAATTATAAGGCTATCGACATGGTAGGCAGTCTTCTACCATGTAGTTTTCTCAAGTAGATATCTGAAATTTAATTGAATGTAGTATCTATGTATTTTGTAACTTGTTTTCACTACCTTATTTCCTTTGCTCCAACTCTGCCTTGCCTGATGAATTTTTCTAAGCATTTAGCAATCTCTAACATCAGTTTGCTTAAACAGTGATTATTAAAAACTATATACTCAGATTTAAAAATCATTAATGTATTCAGTAAGGGATTCTCCTAAACTTATAAACAAACTGTCCTCAAATCAACAGGCATATCTGGTTGAATATACCACCCTATACTACCCCATTGTAGTCTTCCCCTCCTCAAGTTTATTTAGAATTTCAAGAAAGGACGGACAGTTCCAGGGAGGTATTTTAGTATGCATGGACATTTAGAAAACTCTAGGAGTTCTATTAATATTTTCAGGATATTTTATAATATAATTGTAAGAAAGATTTTTTTCTTTAAACAAGACATACACTAAAGTCGCTTGAGGTACACTACTCACATTAATTAAAAATAATTAAAGTAATTACATGATGGAATAACACTGAGTAGGAAAGTTGATTATTTTCTACTCTAAGTGTTCTAATTAGCTCTCACAGCTTTTAAACCAACCCCAGCAATTGTGCTCTTCTTTTATTTGTAGTTTAAAGTCCTTTATAAGCTTTTGTTGCTTGGTTTTATAAGGTTTTAGAGTGATTTATTAAAGTTTCATTATTCTTCACAACAAGGGATCAGTGTCGCCACCAATCTGCATCGGGATTAAGTGTTCCCACTCAAGGTTTTACACTTTGGGAGAGAGGATTATGCGTTTAAAGAAGAATCGTCTTCCATTTAAGGTGAACCCAGGACACACTGATCTAATTATCATGAACTGTACAGTGTTACACTAACTGCAGTATCTTTTTATTTGTTTCCTTTGAAATTATGAAATTCCTTTGTTTGATTAAATTTCTTTGATTTGTAAATATGAATCTCGCTTCTTCAGCACAAAAACATTAAAACCACATTGTCATTTGGCTACATTATAGATTTCATATTGAAGAAGACAAAAGCTTATGAATTCAAAGGTGCATGGAGAGAGTTTTCCACTTTGAGGGGAAAATCACCTCTAAATATTCTCAGCTGTATGGAGACGCAGCAGATAAATTTCCCTCATGAAGAATGTTATGGGTCCCAGAGTCTTTCACCAGATTTTGTCTTTAACTACTAGCACTTCTCATTTTTTTCAGCCACTTTAGTGATGACTGATAGCATACAACCATGTTTTGCTGAATATTGCCATATTAAAGCTCTTGAGTATGATTTAAAAAATAGAAGTCACAGATCTCAGTAGTGAGGAGTTCTTTTCATAATATAGAGTATTGTAATAAAACAAGAATCCATGAGATCTTACCTTTAATAAAAACAGGTGATTATTACCTGGAGCTACATCAAAAACATTCCCTTTTTTGTTTGTAAGCTTTTATGGCAATTTTTGAAGCTTGTTTTTTTCCCCTGCTATCCTGTAGAGAATGATTTAAAATATCTCTCAGTTATGTTAAGATTTTATGTCACATTTTATTCCTCCAAGTTATTTTGATCATTCTGTTATTAACATACTTATTTGAGTCCAATGTCATAGAACTCTTTGAATTGCAAAATGAAATAGAAAATTCTAAAGAATTTGCATTCCTTCAGTAAAGGAAAAATAATAATAATGGGCATACTTTAATCTAAGTATCCTTTTGCTATCTGCATTCTAAAATACATAAGTCCTATTCACACTGGGACAAATAGTGGCATCTTAGGATACTGAAGAGAAACATTCCCTGTCAATACAGTATCTTTTCCCTCCACATGCATATAGCACCTTCTGGGGCCATCAAAATCTATCCAACATATGAAAATAATAAGTTAATAAGATGCATACCCTTATTTTGTTTCTATTTCCAATTCCCCTAAGGTAGACTAATGTCAACCTTCCTTTTTTTTTTTTTTTTTTTGTACTGGGAATTGAACCCAGGGCCTTTTATATACTATGCAGATGCTCTACCACTGCACTACATCCCCCAGCCCCAATGTCTGCTTTTGTTTTAATTTGTGAAGAATTCCTTTTCTTGCGAGGAGAGAGAAAAGGGGGAGTCTTTTGCAGGGGTGTATGCATGTGTTTTTAATCCCAAGAGATGATGCCTATTTCCAGGGTTCCAAAAAACACAACAAATTGAGAAACAGCAAAATCTTACATTTTGTATTGTAGTAGTTTAGTTCTAAAAGGTCTTTCAAAAAAATCTCTTGGGTGTGGAATATGATTAGATCATGGGATGGGGGTGCTTTATTCATCAGTCTATTCATCCATTATTGTGTTCAGTAGCAGAATGCGCTGCTAGGAGGTGGGGCCTGTTGGAGGCAGGTCACTGGTGGCCTGATCTGGAAGGATGCAGTCTTTCCTGGCTTCTCCTCTCTCTCTTTGTTTCCTGGCTGGCATGGGCTGAGTGCCTTTTCCTCTGCCATGCCCCTCTGGCATCCTGTTTCAGCCTTGGAGCCAACACACCATGGGCAGAAACTGATCCAAAATGAGCCTCTCCTTTAAGTTGTGTGTGTTGGGAATTGTGTTCAATAACAGGAAAGTGATTAAGACTGCTGTATGTACATCCCTGCCTCTGGCTATACACAGATACTGTAAGTCGGTTTTTACAGAGCCATGAGAAGTGATTAAGTTTCAAGTTTTCTAAAATCATAGGATATTTTGTTCCTAATACAATTAAGAATAAACATGGGCTCTCTGAATTTGTCACTGTGTGCACTACACATCAGTGACAGGATGAACGACTGACCTCAGGGTAAAAGGGTGGCGGTTAGCTCAGTCTGATGGAACTGGTTGTACTACATGCCCGCGATAGACAAAGATGGTTGCAGGACATGAATGGAAGGCCAGACTTTACATAATTTTCTGTAAAGAGAATGCAGAGAAAGCAGCAAAATTCCAGACTAGCAAGTATTAGGATTAATCAAAGATATCTCTTTTTTGTGTCATTTTAGCCTTTTATTTTATCCCTTTAGATCTACTTTTAGAACAAAGACTGGCTGGTTGTTTTCATTTTCACAAATTCTTTAGGTGAACATTGGAAAGGTAAGTAAAAGGGATCAAGATAAGTTATGTATATGTACCAATAAAGCCTCCTATCAAAGTTCACACTAAATAGTTAATCTTCAGACATAGTGTCCATAAAATTGGCTCTTTTCTCTAGCATCTATTTGACAGAACTGTGAAGATGATAGGGATGTACACTTTAGAAGTCACTTAGTGCTAGTGTATAATAATGAAGTCATATTCTTTTTATTCTTATATTTGGTGTATAATAAATATTTATAAACTCTTGTCATGTGTTAGTTGGTGACTATGGTTTTCTTATATACAACAAATTGAAGTTTATTCTCCATTTCTCTAGGATGGCTTTCCTAACAGAATTATTCTTGTTTTCTTATGGAAAAAGATCAGTGGACAACTAAACCTTGTCATGAACTCAACTTACATTCTCAAACTAAAACTCGTGTTAGGTCAATCTGCTTCTCAGTGCCTCCATTTCCTTTTGTAGGACATCATGCCAGAAAATCATTTCCTGTTTTTCTAGTCATTTTTATATGTGAATTCAACAGACATTTTCTGAAAAAATACCAGATTCTGAGCGTGGCAATATGAAAAATAGCAAAAATTAGACTCAGTGCTTGCCCTAAAATGAACAACAGTTTGAAAGCAACCTGAAAGATAATATCTGGCAAATGAGAGACAAAGTAGTATTGTAAAGCGGGATTTTAATGGTTATAACCTCATATATCTTGAATAGGGTAACTCATTTTAAATTTTAATTAAAAATGGACTAACTTATCATTCAAAATCATCTCATTTAATTTTAAATGAACACATACCATTGTAAGTAGGGAAGTATATGAAATAGAATTTTACCCTTAAATGTAAGTGCTTTTTGTAACATATATTTTAATAACATAATAATGAAAGTTTTGTCACAAAGTCATTTAAGTTTGGTATAATATATTTAAAAACATAGATGTTGATTTTTTTTCTTTTATGTAAGTACCGGGAATCGAACTCAGGACCTTGCGCTTGCCAGGAAGGTGCTTATGCCACTAAGCTATATCACCGGCCCCTAGATGTTAATATTTTAAATTCCTAATAACACATTGACTGATATACTCTTTATAAGAAAGTATGATCATAATCCAAAACTACTATGAAAATTTAGCTGGTGTTCTAAAGACACTTTCAATCATCTAAATGTTTAGAATTTCTAATGTCATATGAATCTGCATTAAAGAAAACTCTAGGATGCTACTCTCATTAGATAACTCATATGACAAATATTTTGCTAAGCAGTGTAGATTTTGGTTTTAATTTACAAAGCAAATTTAATGGTTGGGAAAGTTGACTAATTCTGTAACATGTTTAGGGCATATTTTTGGGTTTCCTTGAAAGATATTATTTGTAGTAAATTCCATCAGGCAATTATACCATTGCCTAGAAAGTATATGTCCCCAAATAAAGACCTGAACTGTAAGGCCAGATATTGTACCATACGTACTATATCACAACTCTCCTTAACATACATACTACCTAAAATCACATCTCTGTCACAAAGTTATCCTACTCATTTCCATAAATATATAATATAAACCCTCCCTTGAAATTTTCATATGCAGCTTCCTGTTATCAGTAATTGCTTATATAATGCATTTGAAGTGCTCTTGTATAACTTTAAATTTCACAAAAAAGGAAAATATAACCTACATTTAGACTTACTGATTATTACCAGATAATGTTTGGAAAAGTGTGTCAGTTTGTAAGCTTGTCTTTTATAAGGTGCAAACAAACATACAGTGAAAGCTACTGCCAAGCGACATCCAATGAAAATACCGGCTCCTATAAACACTGTGTTGTGTCCTCATCAACTTTAGTCACTGGATCTGGTACCATGCAACTTTTGGCTCTTCCCCAAAGTGAAAAATAACCATCAAATGTAGGCATTTTTTAATCTATTCAGGATTCAGGATTCAAGACAGCCATGACAGTGCAGCTAAAGATATTCACGAAAGAGGACCTCCAGAATTGCTTCAGAATGTGGCAAGAATGATGGCATAAGTGTGTTTGAAGTAAGGAGGAGTACTTTGAAGGGGATCAGTAGTAATGAGTCTTTTATAATAATCAATTTTAAAAGTGTGAACCTCCACACATTTGTTGACCACATATTCTAGACTATATATGCAGTAATTTAATAATTGCCGTTGAATTAAATTTTGAATAATAGGTAATAATTTAGTGATTTGACTGGCTTTTACATTTGGAGTGGAAACGATTGGCCTGGAATAGCATATAATTTTATTTTTAGTATTTTTACTGAAATGCTGAAACCGTAGTACATGTGCCGTTTTCTCCGATAGGTCCACTAGGCGGAGTTGACTTATTCAGATTGGATTCCTGAGTCCTCCTTCAACTTCAGATGTTTTCAGTGCAAATCAAACAGAGCTTGTGATGAGGCATAAATGAGCAATAATAATCCATAGTTTTAAATATTTTGAAAACTGTCAACTTATTTTTCCCCTTGAAGATTGTTTCCATTGACATTTTTTAAATGCCTGTTTTTAGTTAAATCTAATTCAGTAAATATTTCTTGAAAATATATTAGATTCTCAGAACTATATTGGAGACTGAGAAGGGAAAAATGACATATAAAGTAAAGTGATAGTGAAAGAGAATAATTATTCTTTTATATGATTATAATTTCCATACTTGTCATGAAATTAAGTAGACACTTTTGAATTACCCTTTGTTTTTGGCCAGTAACAATTTCATCCTTTAAGAGGTCTAATCTTTTCGTAGCCTTCGATTTAAAAACAATTATTGGAGCTAGAGCCACAGTTTCATTTGTACTCTATGGTTATTTTATGTACCTTTCTTTGTTCATCTGCTCCTCCTATTTTGCTCTTCAGGTACTTTGTTTTCTTACAGTAGGATGTGTAGGTGACAGAAACATCAAGAAATATATGATTTTAAATATATGGAGAAAAAAGCCTATTGTCACATCACTATTGGTGAGTTAGACATCTGAATAGAATCTCATAACTACGAAAATTTAATATGTCTACATATTTTGTGGTTTATACTTACATTTTTGAAAAATAAAATAAAATGCAATGTTAGTAAATCACCTTTGGTTCCAAGTCTTATTATAATCTTTATTCAAATCATGAAAAGACAATACTTTTGCTAAGCTTTTACCTTTAAGAAGTATAAGAAAAAAGTCTCAAAAATCATTAAACCAGTCCAGCAACCATGTATAAAAAGGCTCTCTTACCATAATTTCAGATTAACCTATATGGATATGGATATTTTTAAAATGAAAAGCTCATGATGTAAGGTGGTTGTTCAGCAGGATTGCTCTTAACTGATTGGAAGTACTTAAAAAGTAAACCTGCGTCACCTTTAATTAATATTAAAAATAATGAATGTCATATATGTGTTATACCATCTTCAGTAATATAAATTGAGCTTAAAGCAGAATAACTCATCCTACAAAATTAAATTATGTTGTCAGACTTGTTAAAGCATTAATTTTTTAAAAGAAATAACTATCATGTTTCAGGTATTTTTCATTCTTGAGTAGCTTAATGAAGAATTAATGTTTTGTTATATTAGTGTATAACTATAACAGTATTATGTGTTTGAAAGTAAGATAGCATTAATTCAGAAATTTTCAATGTTCAGGAATCCTGACCCTCTTCCCAAATTGAAACCTTTTTGTAATTCATTATGCAACCATTGATCACTTGCTATGTGACTGACACCAATTATCCATTGTTGTTCTTCTTCCTACCAACTTAACAAGGTAAATTCAAGTTCATAAATATTAATCCAACATATACCTTGGTTTTTTTCTATTCCATGTGGCCTCTTTGAATTTAAGAGGAGCCATTATTATTCCCACAAAAATTCTAGTCCACAAATCTCGCAAACAGATGTCCTGAGACAAAAACCAAGGTGTGTTTTTTATGGTGGCCAGCTTGGCCTTTCTGATAATTTTTAAAATCAAATAGATATTATTTCAAATAAAACTAGTGATATCATGATTTTCTGAAACATTATACTAAAAAAACTTGCAATTGAATCCCTATTTTATATGTGGTAAAGTGATAGATTCTGTGTTATATAGAGAGAGTAGTAGAAGACACTACAACAATTTTTAGCAAACGTATAGCAAGTAATACAAGGAAGTATACGATAAATGTTAATAAGCAGACAGAGGTGGTGGGCATGTGGCTTAGTTATGAGGTGCTTGCTCAGCACGTGTGATGCTGTGGATTCAATCTCTAGAAATGCAAAAAATAAAAATAAAAGTAAATAAGTGGATAAAGCAGAGCCTTTCAAAGGTGCTGTAATACTTTAAATGAAATTTTACAATATTAATTTGGTAAAGGTAGCATCAATTTTGGTGGATTATTCAAGAAAAAAAATTACAGAGATGTAATCAATTCATAGATTAATATATTAGAAGTAGGACCAAAGACAGATAAAGTCTAATTTGACAACTGCATATTAAAAGTAAATAACACAGAAGCAACAGAATGAAATAATTTACCGATGTCACACAAATAAGGGCTTTGAGAATGCCACTGAGGTTACATTCTATGCTTTTCCTTGTCTATGGGTGCTGCTTAAATGTTCTGCAGTGCCAAATTTAAGCAAAATCTTCTGACTCCTGGACCTTTATTCTCTAATTACGAACATTGACAGCTATTCTTTCAGTAGATGAAAAATAAAAGGAAAGGAGTAAAGAAGAAAAAGAGGGAGACTTTAAAGAAACCTAAATGATAGGAGAAAGCACTAGAAGAGTTTGCAGTATTATGTAAAGAAAAATAGATTGGACCGAAAGAATGTATGCTACAAAGTTGATGAAAGTTCTGTTACAGCGTAATCACGAAGGGCCACATTATGGAATTTAAGTTCTATCTTATGGACGATAAGAATCTGTTCAAGTGAGAGAGTGAGGAGGAAAACATGACTTGCAAATAAATAATTTGGTAGAAATAAGAAATAAAAAGGTGAAGTGTAAACTAGACCATTGTGTAAGCAACATGAGGCTACACTGTGTGAGACACACATCAACCTGATGTGGGTATGCAGTGGGTATGCAGTTATGTCAACAGTGTTACTGAGCTTTAAGTCACACATTTCTGGAGGAATTGAACTACATTTACACAGAAAAACAGAAACAAAAACTCAGGATATCAGAAAAAGGATTATTCTTGAGGGGGAGGGTGCACGAGGGTGAATTTAGCCAAAAGATACAGATTTTGAGAAAATAGAAGTCCTTATGAAGGTAAATTATAAAGCAAACAGAAATATTGATACCAAATTTTAAGACATAAATTGCCATGTAAATAAGAATTTGTTTTTATTGAGGCTTATGTTACTTACATAGCTTTTGGGTTCCACAAAGTGTGCATGATGGAGAAACTTGAGTAGCAGAAACTAAAGATGGACACAGGGAAGGCTATGGAATTGTGACAATGATTTTTGTGAACTTCAGCTCATCACCCATCTCAGGGGGGTTAATCTGGAAACAAACTGATGGAGAAATTTCCCTGGAGAAAAGTTTCAGATGTTCTGGGGCACGTTCTATACTACACCAAGTGAAGGACTCTTGGGAATCATTTGAAAGAGTTGAGGCATCTATTCTGAATGTGGGTTATTTGTAGTTTGATCCTATTCAAACTTTAAAAATGGCTAAGCAAAATACAGGAGAGATGGTAGAAAACAGAAAAGGCAGATTTTGGGAGATGTGGAAGGGTGTCAAGGGGCAGATAAGAAGGAGAAATAAACAGATCAACAGTGATCAAGATATGCTACCTACACTGTACAAATTCCCCCAAACGAATGTCGCTATTTTGTATTGCAAACATACACTAATAATTTTTTTAAATGTGGCTAAGGAGAAGAGACTGTGGAAAGGTCTGGAAAGCAGACTTAACAAAGGAGCAACAAGACAACAGTGCGGTCAAATGTGTGTGTAGACTTCTATGGTCCAGGATATCAGCTAAATCAGCAGTGGAGAAAAGAACAAAACTCATTCTTCCGTATTGTAGGTCCAAATACTTACCTTGTAGTTTTAGAAATGCGACAGAATTATAAGTCACAAATTTATAAATGAATAAAACTAAGAATAAATTTTAAATTTAAACTTGGGATGAGAAAAAATAAATACGAGGAATTTGGATGAGAGATGGATACATACACATGGTCTTTGGCATATAGTGACTGTGGTAATTAGTAGGCGGACATGTAACTAGATCTTTAGGTGAAACTTCCATTTATGACTGACTTTATCTCTAACCTACTTGTCCATTTCCCCATGTTAACCAAAGCAGAGCCATTCTGTGGAATCTGATGGATATGAATACCTTTTTATCCTTTTTTAGCATCAGTTCTTTTTTCCCTGCATTAAATTTATTTTCTCTTCTTGTACTGAGCAGCATATTTACTCCTACATCTATGCCTTTTCCAAATTATGGGTCTCTTCTTTTATTTCTATTATAATTTTCCTTTATTCAGGTATATATTCAATATAGAAAAATCCCTTATGGTGTTCTCTATTTGAGTGAATTTGCTTATATTCTTTTGTGTCCTTTTTTAAAAGTGAGGAAAGGAAGAGAAAGAAGAGGAAAAAGAGGAAAAAGAAATCCTGCTATAGCCCATGGTAACAGGTGATAAGTTCTGTTTAAAATTTTTCAGAACTAAGAGTTAAAACTTGTAAAAAAGTATAAGATCAGGATGCAGTAATACTTAAATATTATTAATATAATATAAAATTTACTATGTCTTTCTTATAAATTTTTTTTTGTGGGTACCGGGGGGTTGACCTCAGGACCTTGCGCGCCAGCAGGCACCCGTGCCGCTGAGCGATATCACCGGTCCCTTTTTCGTATGTGGGTGCCGGGAGTCGAACTTGGGCCCTCGCGCTATAAATTTTTAATATATGTCCCAAAATAAAATGGAGTAGGTTAGAAACAAATTGTTTTCATTTCATGTAAAAGGAATCTAAGTTCAGGGAAATTCAGTGACTTACTCAATAGCACACATTTTAAAACACATTTTAAAAGCTCAAAATTGGGCCAGTGAGATGGCTCAGTGGTGTAAGCACCTGCCTTGCAAGTGCAAGGGCCCAAGTTCGACTCCTGGATCCCACATACGAAAAAGGAGCCGGTGATATCGCTCAGCAGCATGGGCTGTTGGCGTGCAAGGTCCTGAAGTCGACCCCCCCGTATCCACACAAAAAAAAAGCTCAAAAATTTTGTTTTTTTGAAATTATATGCCAGATTCTTTTTCTTCTATTCAATGAATGCTATGTTATACTTCATATTTTTATATGGAGTTTAGAATAATGTGAAGTAATGTATCTTCCCAAAGTTTAAGTATTTCAACCTTCTATCAGATTTTCATGTTCATAGTATCTAACGCTGAAAAGTACTGTAAATCTGGCTTTTGCTCTAAAAATAGGATTCAATTTACTGAATTAAATTCTAAGAATTTTGAGAATATAACAACCATTATTGTAACCACTGAAACTGGATTCCTGTTTGACAATCTCACCTATTCAACAGAAACATTATTTAAATCAATTATGAAGGAAGCATTTTTTGAAATCATATCTAAATTTTTAGTTTTACAAAAATACATTCCAGGAAAGCTTAGTGGTTAAAGTTGGACTCTTTATGTAGTTCCCAAAGTTTAATAACTGCTATTTCCTTGCTCATCCAAAATCTATCTCACATGTTCTGATAGTTTTTCAAAGGAAGAGAAGCAGGGAATAACAAATATTGTAGTCCCTTGCCTAGGGCATCAAGATTTTTCATTGCTGAAAGAAATGCAGAATACATCTGCATGAATAAATGCCAAAACACTGCACTTTGAAATGACTTTGATTTAATCCATGAATTTTTTTCTTTTGTTTGGCCTGAAATTTGTATTAGCAAACAAATTTCTCATCTACTGACTTACTGCAATCTCATTCCTTTGCTTATAAACTATACAACTACTAACTCAGGGCCCTCTGAATTATTTTAGTTCATATCTCAATCTGTCATTAATATTCACAAGATGATAGTACAGTTAATGGCAATTAAAAAATAAGTTACTCAATATTTCTTTATTTCATAGTTTTTCTGCATACTTTAGTCTAAAGTAACAATATTAAGATTTGAAAAGAAGGTTTAAGATCACTAAGATCATGTTCTTATTTCATAGGTAACAAAACAATAAAATTATGTTTTGTTTGGTATAATGCCTGTTAATGGCTCCAGATTTCTAGCAGATGATTTAAAAAATAGACTTAAAGCCTAAGAATCGATATTTGTGGGAGTTAGAAGAAATGTTTGTTTTTAAAAGATATTTCCAGCAATAAAATGATTAATTTGTAGGAGGAAATGTTAGGAATTCAAACTAATATTTGAAATTTAACAAGAAATTTTTCATTATTGTGTAACCATTTAATGATTCCCATATCTTTAAATAATGTTTTTCACTATACCAAATAATTAAATTTTAAATGAGGTTTCTAAGATCTAGTTAGTGGAATTTACGAAAATTTATGAATAGAAATCAGTGGACAATATAATGTTTGATTTTGGAAGTTTATTATGACCCCTTATGTCACTGTGATGACACGACACTTGAAAGGGAGCTAGCTCTCCTTAAAACTCCAAAGTTTCTATTCCGATATTTTTTAATTCTAAGTATTGGATGATAAAGATAGGTTATATATATATATATATATATATATATATATATATATATAAATTCCTGAAATCAATTATTAATATTATATATGCACACATAGAACAGTAAAACAAAGAAAAAATGTTTCTGAAAATATAGGAATCAGAGGAATTGATTAAAAGGAATCAATCTAACAAAGGAACAAAGGAAGTAAAGGATCTACACATTGGAAATTACAGATCTCTGAAAAAGGAGATCAATGAGGGAATCAGAAATAGGAGATATCCCTTGCTCATGGATAGGAAGAATCAACATAGTGAAAATGTCTATACTCCCAAAATTGCTATACAGATTTAATGCAATCTCACTCAAAATACCACTAGTATACTTCACAGAACTAGAGAAAACATTTCTAAAATTCATTTGAGACCAGAAGAGACCTAGGATAGGAAAATCAATCCTAGGCAACAAAGGCAAGGCAGGGGACATCACAATCCTGACTTGAAATTATACTACAAAGCTACAGTGATAAAAGTAGCATGGTACTAGCAAGAAAACCAGGACTGAGGATCAATGGAACAGGTTAGAAGATGAAGACACAACACCAAACACACTCAGTCACCTTATCTTTGACAAAGGAGCCAAACATGTTCACTGGAAGAAAGCCTCTTTAATAAATGGTGCTGGAAAAATGGACTTTCCACATGCCAAAGATTAAAACTAGACCCATGTCTATCGCCTTGCACTAAACTAAAATCAAAATGGATTAAAGATCTAAATGTTAAAACAGAAACACTAAATCTGCTAGAAGAGAGAATAGGCAGAACTCTGGAAAAGAGATGTAAGCAAAGATTTCATGTACAAAACCCAGATCACATGGGAAATAATACAATGAACAACTGGGATCTCATTCTATTAAAACTTTTGCACAACAAAAGAAATTACCAATAGAGTGAAAAGAAGACCCACAGAGTGGGAAAAATTTTAGCCAGTTGTCCCTCAGACAAATAACTTGTATCTAGAAAATATAAAGAATTGAGGGGCCGGTGATATAGTTCAGCTGCATAAGCACCTGCCTGGCAAGCGCGAGGTCCTGAGTTCAACTCCCGGTACCCGCATATATAAAAAAAAATTGAAAAATAATCAGACTCCCCCCAAATTTAAAGACCCAATCCAAAAATGGGCATCTGAAATTAATAGACACTTCTCAGATGAACAAGTACAAATGGCAAATAAATATATGAAAAAATGTTCAACATCACTGCTCATTCAAGAGATGCAAATTAAGATAACACTGAGATTTCATCTCACCCCAGAAAGAATGGCTATCATCAAGAAATCAACCAATAACAAATGCTGGTAGGGCTGTGGGGAAAAAGAAACACTTCTCCACTTTTGGTGGGAATGTAGACTGGTGCAACCACTGTGGAATCAGTGTGGAGATTCCTCAAAAGACTAGGATTAGAGGTCCTATTTCACTTGGCTATTCCCCTTCTGGGTATCTTCCCAGAAGAATTAAAAATATCATACCACAGTGATATATGCACACCCATGTTTATTGCAACACAGTTTGTAATAGCAAAATCTTGGGAACAACCCACATGCCCATCAACCAAGGAATGGATAAAAATGATATGGGTTTTTTATATAATGGAGTACTACTCAGCCATAAAGAAGGATAAACTTGAGGTACATAGGTAAATGGATGCACATGGAGACCATACCCTTAAGTGAAATAAATCAGACACACACGTATAAATATTGCATTGTTTCTCTGGTGTGATACACTGAATGTGTAAATAAGGAGCAAAGTGTATAAAAGTTATTGTGAAATAGGACAAAATTGTTCAAAAGAAAGGGGAACTAGGGAAGGGGGACAGAAGGAAGAGAAAAGAAAAAAGAGTCCATACTCTTAAGTGAAATAAATTGAACACACATGTTTATATATCACATTGTTTTTCTGGTGTGAGAAACTGAAAGGGTAAATAAGGACCAAAATACATAACAGAAACTGGGAAACAGGAAGAGGATATTCAAATGGAAAAGGAAATCAGGGATGGGGGAGGGGGAAAGGAAGTAAGGAAAAAGAAAAAAGAGAATAGAAGGAAGAAAATGGAAACAATGCTTTTGTAAATAAGGAGGGGAAGAGAGGTTGAAGGGAGAAGAGGGGAATGGGGAAAAAGGAAGAACCAAGATATATCATTTATGGGTACAAACTCTGATGAACGTGATCATTGTGTGTATCTAAAATGTACCAAAAATTAATAAAAAATTTAAATCAAAGATATCTATTAACAGCTATAAGTTAATATAAAATAGAGTGTACTTTTTAGAAGAGACATTTATATTTAAATTTTACATATGTATAAGAATAGAAAGATAAAGTCATTTCTTTGGCTTAGTCAAAACCACCCAAAGCTTTCTTACCACAGGTTAATGAATTGTCTATTGTGATCTCAAGGCAGGGCAGCAAGGGCATGAAAAGTTTCATTCTAGACAAACAGATTTGGGACTGTGCTGCAGATCTGTGCTGGCCTATGGGGGATGCTACCTGCTTACCTCTGCACATCAAACCCTTGCCTTGCTAGATTAAATAATTACGCCAGAGTTTCACTGCGATCTGTAGACTGGGGTGCCGTAAGTCCCTGCACCCGGCTCAGCCAGTGTATGCCCGCATTGCCTTCACTCTTGAGCACTCTGCCTGTGGCAATTTCCTTCTTTCCCCTCTTTCCCCTCATTTGTTAATTCTACCTAATGCTTCACAAGGGCAGTAAGGAATTTCTGGACTGCTATACAGAATATGTGAGAAGGAGGCTCAATCAGAGTTGTCTACGTAGAACAATGCTCTTTATTAAAATGTAAACCATACTACAGATTTGAGCTATGCATTTATATTTTTAGTAGCAATATTAAAACTAAAAAGAAATTGGTCAAGTTGATTTGAATATGTTTAACTTTTTCAATATGTCCAAAATACTATTATATCAATAATTATTATAAAAAGGTGGGAGAGGAGATATTTTATCTTATTTATTCTTACTAAGTTTGTATTTGGCAGTTTTAATACAGATTAATTTAGTGTCATGTTAAGGGTTTAGCATCCTCATATGACTAGTGTCTACCATATCGGACAGTGCAGACTTAGACACCTTTTCAAACCGGGTGATTCAGTCACTCTCGTGTAATGACAGGTTGATGGACACAAGACCAGATTGTGTGACTCATTTGCTGGGACAAAGGACCACTATCTCAAGAGCTTTTCATCCCTTCCATTTATTTAATACTTCGACAAGAAATATGTCACAGAGGCACACCAATATCTTTAAGATTTCAGCCTGACATACAGAGACAGGAAGCAAGATTACTGGGTTGGACTTTTATTTCACCCCTTCCCTTGCAAGAGTGTTTTTCTAACAATCCAGGAACTGCTTCATTCCCTGCCGAGCTATGTGAGAGCTACTTTATGTCATATTCTGACTTCTCTCTACCAGTTGTCTGGTGGATCTTCAAAGTCACAAGCCCTTGATTCTCACATGTTTACATAACTGTATGGAGTTTAGAAAGTGTATTTCTCTCTCCACAATATCTGGCTATTAGGACTACAGTAACCATAAGAATATAAAAGTTATGATGGCTTTCTTCCTTTCTCTTTGCAGTCCTGATTTAACTTTTTCTGAAGTAAATAGGCATATCTGGACAGTGGCATGCTAGTAGTTAACAACCTGCTTTTTTATTTTAAGGTGCATAAGTGGTGTGTTAATTTGTAGTGACAGCTGATTTCTGTAGTACAAATACCATGCTGTGCTCTGTACTCTCCATGCCCTTTGGCTGACCTGTTGTCATTAAATCCAGAGACAGAAGGAGGTAAGAAGTGGCTAACCATTGTATAGTGTTTCTCTCATAGAGGATATACAGTGGTAGCCAGTAACCTCTAGTACAAAGACATTAATAAAATGAAGTAAAATAATTAAGATCGAATGGCTTTGAGTATATATAGTTTATTTTTAATATAATTTATTCATTTTTATATTTATAGAATTTGATTAATAATGTTGTTGTTTATTGACTAATTTGCAAGATTCCTGAAAATTTAACCGTAGTTCTCACCAGCTGATGCTAACTAGCTTCAGCATATCACTTCCTAAAACACTAGAAAGAAAAGGATAGAGAAATGTGAATGAGAAAATACCTAAATATAATTTTTAAAGTTACAGTTCCATTACTGTAACACTACGTTCAATAAGACAGGTTTAAAAACACTCTGCGGAGTTAGAATTTACTCTGTTACAGTATGGATAAGGCTTAACAGAAAGTTAGGAAGAACCTCTTGACTTCTAGAAGCAGAAGTTTGGCAAAAAACACCATTGGGTTCATTAGCTCAGGAATTCAAGTTAGGTCTTGCAATGTGTTAGACGGTTAAACAGATCTGAGTCTTAGATTCCGATCTGTAAAAGGAACATAAATAAATATTTAGTGGTGACTGTAAAGCTATAACACATTTAATCATGAAAAATAAAGGATGTTATTGTTCTGAAGTTGATGACAATCTTCATTTTTCACTTGGGGTAAAACATCACAGGAAGTATCAAAATGAGCCCAGTGAAACTCACACCATAGAGAGCTCACACCAAGTGACACTGAGAGCACCAGTGACTAAGAAGTGTGTCCTGGTAATCCTTCTCCACAGAACCCTGCAAGAACTTCAGCCCTTTAAACAACTTTACTTAACTTCACAAAAGTAGGGCACAATCTGTATAATTCTCATTTTGCACAGGATGCCTCGGCCAGTATGTTTTAATGATGGTAGCATCATTCAGCACTCTCCAATCTTATTATCTATCAAAGTGGTATTAATAATAGATACTGCACAATTAACTCACTAAATAATAAACAATCTGGTATTTGATCCCCAGAATATATTAGTCTACTTCAAAAACATTATTTAACTTACAAAAATTATTTAATTTTGGTTTGGATATTTTCAGTATCTTAGTAGTTGTAGAAATACAAAATTTTAAAATTACCTAAGGGCAGATTTATAAATATTAATTAAAATTAAGTCCAGCCAAGTTTTAGTTGTCCTCAACATCTCTTCTTTTCTTTGTTCCTTGTTCCAGAAATTCTGGCTCGTCTCTCAGTTGATGCACAATTGGTGTAAGGGCAACATTTCTCAGTTCCCCTTTCTTTCTAGATCAGATCATGTGTCTAGTTTTGGCCCAGTTTGAATGAAGGAAAAGATTTATGTGGGAATTTTAGGAACTTTCTTCACAAGAAAAGTACATAAAACAGAAAATGTTTTTCTTCCATTATTTAATCATGCTGTGAGCCATTCTGAAACCATCTTGAGTTATAAAGACCCATATCTCAGGAATGAGGAACCTGTGCTGGAAGGAGATGGACCTTTTTAGGAAGCAGAGCTAAAGTATTTATCTTCGAATGTACATATTGAGATGCAAAGACACTTCTAATCAAAGCACTGCTTACGGTTTAAGTTGGTAACTGTGGTTGTTCTTTACCTTAGCAATGTAACATATTTCTGATTGGAACTCTCTTTTATTTTTGTCTTGAATATCTTACCTCATTAAGGAATTTGTGGTTTTAGCTTTCACATATTTTACTGACTTTAGTTATACTGCAAAAGTACTATATTAAAACAGAAACACAAATTTATTAATAATGCTACTTATGTTTATGTGTAGCAATTCAGTTAAGTCATAAATATTTCTAAAGGAAATATTAATTTTTACTTTTAAAAGATGCTTACCCTTTGTATCTGTATTTGTATCACATGTAGTGATTTTAATGACACATTGCCTTGTTTGGAAATAGTTTTCGGCATTTAACTTTGTAATTGTCTTTACGAACATGGATTTCTCAATTATGGCATGTTTTTAGAAAAGATGATTATTCAACTGTTTTCCCACAAGTGGAAAGATTTAAAATGTGGTAACTAATGTAAAGTTTTTATTTTCAAATGTATACTTATGAAAGGCATGTAACAGTTTCATTAAAATTTAAGATAAAAATGAGAACATTAAATAGATAATCACTTGCATTGAGTCGAAAGCAAGTTAGACTTTTCTCATTTAGAGCATTAAACAATATTCATGTTAAAACAAGCAAGAGAGAGACTACAAAATAAGTTATTTTGGAAATATCGTTCAGTCTGTGGCCAGTGCAGGTGACATTTGTAAACAGGATGATAAAAGTCAAAGAGGAGAACAGCAAGGTGATGTTAGTAGTTCGGTAAATGGGGATTAAAGAAGTGAAAACTTTTCATTTGCTCTTTTTTTCTTTAGACATTTTACAACTACTATTGAGTGGGTGTACAGAAAAGGCATCTTTTCAGTCTATATTTTCTAGCTACCTCTTGTGAAATAAAGAAAATCTCTGTTAGGACAGAGTGACAGCTCCATCTGTCAGCCTCCTTCATGAAACCTGAGAGACATGGAATCATAGTGTCTGAATAGTGCTGATGTTATTTGAGCATGATATCTAGAAGAAACTTATATGGAGCATTTCTAAATGTTATTCTTAGATTTTCATGAGAAACACATCACCTAATAAAAACTTTTTATTACTCTTATGAAAAAAATCATTTTTCTAAAATATTTCTCTTTAGCATCTTAGAGTCTCCTAAAATATATTGTTGAATGTTTTAGATCAGTTTGAAGTTTGTACAAGGTGAAATTATACCTACAACAATATCAATCACTCAGTGTGTGAAGTTGTAAATAAAATCTTATTGTCAGCATATTGAGGTTTCGAATCCAGAAGACGGAAGCAAAGTGAATCACAGCTGCTGTGTGAAGACTTTTCACTGATTACTGTAGCCAACTTGGTGTAAGCAAGCAATAAACCTTGGACATCTTGAGTCACTGTGTGTTAGGGATTTTCACTGCAGGATAAACTACCCTCTTCTCTCCAAAGGGCATTCTGACCATTTTTTTGCTCCAAATCAAAGTCTGGTGCTTAATTACCCTTTTCCTTGATTCAGTATATGTAGAGGGAAAAAAAAGAAAGAAAAAGAAAGAGAAGTGAGGGAAAGTGGATGCAGTGGAGCTTATAGGAGACATTAGTAAAATCCCAAGACAATTTAATGGACTACAACATCCATTAGGATTTTCATGGTTATATTAACCTTACATATGTGTCTTCTTATTTCTCCTTCCAACTCAGTGAAACCATTACTTGCCAAAGTTGTTAAAGAAAACTCTTTACCCACGTCATGAAGTAGCCATCTTATCATTGCAGCTCTTGCATTGTTTGCATTCCTTTTTCAATCATACACTGCCCCCAAAATGTGTAAGTCACTGCACTCCTTTCTAGTTACAAATCTTTGCTGTAGGACTTCTTGCTGCAAATGAAGATTTTTATCATGACTATGTCCTCTCAATTCTTCTATCTTGCCCTGAATGCTGCTTCTGGGTATTCTACCATGTCTTCCAATCCTCATATCCCTTCAGTTGATTTTAATTACAGAATTAATTGGGAAAAGTGCTGTCAGATTCTATGTCATTAAAGAATGAAATTTCATTTTGTAAATGTACTAATAATGAGAAGCTATCAAAAGTGAAACCTGACAATCCTGTCATAATGTAGCTTTTGTCCACTTGGAGAGTTTTGAATAAAGACAAAAATTCCAGTTGAGACTGGCTAGATAAATCATATATTCTCCTATAGAAAGTCTCCTCTTTAAGAAAGTATTAAGCTAACATGATTCATTAAGATAATAATTCTACATGTTTTAAATTTGTGTTACTGCCCAAAATGTCAATTGAAACCTAAAATTGTACATGGACACTTTGGCATCATCCCTGTTCACTCCGGTAGCACAACTGTTCTGATCATTCCAAGAATTTTTTGCATTATTCTTTTGGCTCCTTCCCACGGTAGTTCAGCCCGGCAACCTGTTCACTCTTCTAGTACTGGTGCTTTTCTTTGAGTCTATTATTTCAGGCCCTTTTACTGAGTACTTTAGAGGTGTTATCTACATAATGATGGCCATAAACATGCTCAGTGTTTGATATGCTTTTTGCCATGGCCTCATCTATAATAAGGTGACACTGCGTAATGAATTAGCCCCCACTTACTGTTCAGCATTTTGCACTTTGCTGTTAATGTCACCCATTAACAGTGCTATGGCAAACATTCTTTCACTAACAGAGCTGTAGATGTGCCAAGCCCCATCATCCACTCTTTGTTTTATGAAGCATGTTGGGACCAGATGGCATTCTAAACAGAGCTTTTAAAAAGAGCTTTTCAACACGTTGTGTTGCAGGAGGTGACTTCTCCTATTTTGGCGAATAAATGATTCCTTACCAGGTATGAGCACCTTACTTTTTATGAAGACTTCCTTCTCCTCATTTTTTGTAGACTTCTGAAATAGTTTCTTGAAGGAAATAAAATGGAAAGTGTGTCCACTCCAAACCTCAAAGCATAATTGCCAAAAAATAGCTATGTTTAAAATGCTTATGTATAATACCATTTGTATTTAGTTTCATAACAACACTGGAGATATGATAGGAAAATTATCTCCATTTTAAGATAGAAAATCTGAGAATCAGAGAGTTTAAATTTCTTGACCATGTCACAAAGGAAGACAATGACAGAGCCACAATAACAATTCAAATTTTAACTATTTGAGAGCCGGGCATGGTGGTGCATTCCTGTAGTCCCAGCGCTCAGGAGGCTGAGGCAGGATGATCACTGTGAGTTCAAGGCCAGTCCTGGGCTACACAGTGATTTCAAGGCTGGTGTGAACTATATGGCAAGACCCTCTCTCAAAAATTTTTTTTCACTATTTTATTTCTTATTCTTTTCAAGGTAATTATTAATGATTACTGTATTAAGACCCAGATAATAACCACTTGCCCTAAAAATGTAGAGTAAAAAAAAAAATGTGAAATTTTCATCTTTTCTGTTTATTTCAATTTTCCAAACCAAGATCAAGATGCATATAAGAAATTATAATTTATCGATTGTGAGGAAATAGTTAATACCCCAGACATCTGTTTCAAAAATGTTTGAAGTTTAGAAGACAAAGCAAATATATGAAAAAATAGTTCTGTCAGAACTATATATAGCTTGCACTACATATCCAACTGGAAATAAAACTTTTTTAACCCAGCTATTTTTAAAAATAGCCTTTTTTCAAAACAAGTGGGAAATTAACTTAATCACTTGATCAAGACTGAATTGGTATATTTAGTAGATGTTGATTTTTTATGAATTTGGTAGATATTAACATTTCCTTCTTCTTATTTCACACTGCCAACTTTATTTTTGATCTCTATATAAGGAGTTTATATTTCTAGTATTTTTTTCTTTTTTTTTCAACTTTTATTAGTACATGTTTGCAATACATAATGATTACATTCACTGTAGGGGATTGGTGTATGTACATAACACAGTTCAATTCCCTTCTTCTCCCTTCCCTCCAGCCCACTTTTATATTTTCTATATCAGATTCATTTATTTATCTTATAAGACCTTATAAATTCAGTTATCATGTGCATACATTGGAAACCACACTAATGGACCACATTAACATATAAAATAAAGTAGTCTATAAGAACACATAAAACATGTAAGACAATGTACTAAAGGTACACTTTTTGATACATTGTTTGAACTGGATTGTAATACCTTTTTTCTTTTTTTCCTGTTATCTGTCATATATATCTATATGTATATCCATATCTATATATCTATACACAGTTTTTCAAATAAGAGAAACCATATGATATTTAAGCTTGTGTTTCTGAATTACTTCACTCACATATAGTTTTAATATTGACCGCAGATAGTAAAGGGCCTTATTATCATTGCCTAGGAGACTCACAAATTCTTTTTCTCCTTTAGTTGGGTCTAATACTAAGAGAAAAACAGAAATCTGGTTCATGTTTGCAGTACATAATGACCTCACTCCTCCAGGGGAGTTGTTACATCTCAATTCTTTCTTTTATCCCCCTCCCCCGGCTTCCTTCCCGCTCCCTCCATCTCCTGGTCCCCTTCCCATTTCCAAAGAATCTATCTCTCTATTTCCTGCTATCTATCTTTTATTTTGTTCTTTATTTAGACTTTGAATTCTCATATAAATAATGCAATATTTAAGCTTGTGTGTCTGATTTATTTCTATTAACATTATGGTCTCAAGGTGCATCCGTTTTCCTACAAATCACTCAGATTTTATTTTTCATGGTAGAGTATACTCCACTATATATAAATACCACAGTTTTTAAATTTTAAACAATTAATGTGCATATTTTGAGGGATGTAAGTTAGTCCCTATCTATAAATAATTATGTAGAATGCAAGATTGACTTCATCATTTAAGGTTTAACCTTTAAGGGTTTTTTTTTCTCCCTTATTTTAAAAGTTCTTTTGACCACAAATATCAGAAAAATGAATCTCTCAAGTACACTTGTGGCGTGTTACTGGGCACAAAACAGTTTAACCAGAAAGTAACTCTATTTGTCCTTTTTCCCCAAAATAAAAATCAATTTTTGTTGTTATATCTTTAAATCAGAAAGCTACATTCTAAAGCCATCAATAAAGGGTACACCCAGGTGTCAAAACCCAGTAGTATGCTCTTAACTAAAGCTGAACATCTAATGGCACGATTTGAATAAGATTTCATTTATCTTTTTTTTTTTTTTATGTGGGTACCGGTAGTTGACCTCAGGACCTCGCACTTGCCAGCAAGGTCTTGTGCCGCTGAGCAATATCACGGGCCCTTTTTTCCTTTATGTGGGTACCAAGAGTCGAACTCAGGACCTCATGCTTGCCAGGCAGGCGCTTATGCTGCTGAGCTATCTCACTGGCCCTGAACAAGATTTTAAAGTAAGGTATTGGAATTTCTTCTTTCCCCTCAAATTATATTGTGTTATACTTGCTATTTCATACATAACTCCCTGTTACAATGTTAGACAAGAGTTATCCTACAAGGCTTGGAGGCAAAACTTCTCTTGCCTCATAGATAACCAATCCCTTGTGCTGTGCACTGCAATATAAACAATTTCCTTCTCTAATACACGTATAACTATTTGGTTTTATTTCAGTAAATTTGTATCCTTCATCAACAAAACTTTATTGTGGACTTTCAGTATTCTAGTCACTATGCAGTCTATGGTCTGGTGAGTTTAGTGACAACAAGTAAGTGGCCACATTTTATTTATACTGCATTTCCTCTTAGTGATGTATATGTTCTAAGATCTTACATGTCCTACTGTGGAAGTAAATTTTCCAAGTATTAGCTAAATGCCTGCACTCTGGGTCAGCAGAACGTCTTGCACGTGGTGAAGGAGGAATCTAGGCACTTAAAATTTGTGATTCCCTCATTTGTAGGGAGTTTCCTTCATGTAACCAGGCAGATAGAAATATGAAACATGGAGAAGTCCCACTAGCTGTGTACATGTCCTATCATGAAAGTGACGCAGGTCATTTCTGTTCATATTCACTTGGTGAAAATAGCTGCATATAGAGGAGCCCAGAAATGTGAAAATAATATTCAAGGACAATTAAGAATGAATTAAGAAAAACACCAAATCACTGACATACATCAATACAATGTTAAGGATTAGACTAAATGATTTGTAAATGACAACCATAATGATACACTGGATAAAAGTTATTGTATGATTTAATCAAAGCTATGAGTGGGGTAATCTTGAGACTCATAACATTTATGTATCTTCCAAATGTATTTGTGTCTTTCTCATCTTAAGTCCTATGGTTTTATATTTGTGGAGATTTTAGAGTGGAGAGAAATTGAAGTTATCTAAAGCAAAGATTTATTTTGAGAACTTTGAAGTTGTCCAAAACCCAACAGCACAAACACAGAAGTGTGGGGAAGTTCCTGGGACCAGGGACAAGTGAATCTTGAAGCTTTAATGGTTCTGCATCTGAAATGCTTCTGGTATGTCTTCTGTGTTACAAGACCAACCCTTTCAAGTTCTCAGTTAACAGACAGTTGCAAGTTGCTTTTTCTGTAGTTTTCAGATTTTTCCTTCCTATGTCCTGGAGAACTACCTGAGTTAAATTCTCTAAATCTCAATTTAAAAGTCTAGAAAAAGCATCTAATTGGTCCAACATGGATCAATGTTCTTTGCCTAGACTAATCTATTATATCAGCACATGCTTGGTGAACTTTTCATGTTGTGTTATTGTTCATGCAAGTCACCAAAAATTTACAACTATCAGATATAAGAATTAGTCCAACGTGTCTGGATGAGATGATGCATAGATGAGAACGAGAGTAGACGAAATTGGAAAGATGGATTTGGGGTGGTTGTAGAGACTTGGAATGCCACACTAATTACAAAGTCATGATGGCATAATCAGAATGATGACTTAGAAAGATCATTTTGGAGATACTGAGGAAGTTGAATTAGAATGAGAATGTATTCTGAAATTCTCTGTAGTGATTGTTTTGGTTGGGCTGTATTGGTGAGAATTGTGGTTATTTTATGTGCAATAATCAGAACATTGCTACTCAGTGCATTATTATAGGGGTTTTAGTTTTACACATATTTTAAATGAAGGACTCATTTTAGTTATTTTTGCAGATGTACCTTGGCACATTATTTGAACTACCAGACTAAATAATGCAGACAGAGATCACTGTTTATAACATATTTACTGCTTATGTTAGTAGAAAATATATTTTCTACAGCACAAGAGGTAATCTTGAAAACAGTTTTTTTCTAAATTTTTATTTTTTAACTTTTTGATATTTGTAGGACATTTAGTCCTTATTTCATACTTCTAAATTGAAAAGTTTAGAAACCATAGGAATATATAAATAAATGATATCTTCAGTTCTGAAAAAGTCAAACTATATAAAATTCATAAGCATTTCTAGAATTTCGTTAAATGCAGTGTTTTATCTTCTCCCCGCTTTTCTCAATTGATTTAATGTACTCCCAAAAGTGCTTCACATTTTAAAAATATTAAACTTATGTGTTCTTCTTCTTCAGTCTTTCCATTATTAGGGTTAAATCTGACAATTTTTCAGCTTGTAGAAAAGAAGACAAAGGATGCTTAGAAATAAATCATTGGGGGCCGGTGAGATAGCTCAGTGGCATAAGTGCCTGCCTGGCAAGCACGAGGTCCTGAGTTCAACTCCCGGAACCCACATGTGAAAAAAGGGCCAGTGATATCACTCAGGGGCACAGGCGCCTGCTGGCGTGTGAGGTCCTGAGGTAGACCCCTGGTACCCACAAAAAATAAAAAAATAATAAAAAAGACAAATCATTGGGCCAGTGATATAGCTCAGTGGCATAAGCACCGGCCTGGCAAGTGCGAGGTCCTGAGTTCGACTCCCAGTACCTGCATATAAAAAGAAAAAAAATTGATCAGTGTATAATTTCAAAACTTAGTTTTTGAGTCCATGATTTGTAATTTTACAAATTTTAAAACTTCCTTTATATTCCATTTAATATATATTACGTATCGAGGCGGTGGGGTGCTTGCAAAAATGAGTCCTTTATTTAAAATATGCGTAAAACCAAAATCCATATAATAATGCACTGAGCAGCTATCCTCAATAAAATACCTTAATTTGTCATAATTGCTTCTTTTTGTGGTGTAAATGCTCCCACATTGAGTGATTTACTGTCGTAGAAGGTCTAAAATGGATTCAGGAAGAGATACCTGTACACAGTTGACTCTCACCAGCCAACACAAGCCTGCTCCAGCACATAATTAACTGAAGCACTTTGTAGGGTTTGCCCATTCTGAACTCCTCATATACATTTACAATAGGCCATAAACAATCCAGGAGGGCCACTGAGAGCTATAATTTTCTGAGAACCCAAGCCATGGGATAAAATTTACTTAAAAGAAGCTAGAACACTGATCCAGATTGGGGACCTGCAATTCCTCTCTCAACCAGTGACTCCTAAGTTATTTACAAATGCAACAACTCAGTGATTCCCTGAGTTCTTCCTTCAACAAGTAGGCTGCGATGACCAAAGACTGAGGTCAATTGTTAGCCTCTAGACACTCCTGAGCCATTGTCTACTATCCCCGGGTGTGTTTGTCACTATGTAAGTTTCAAAGCTTATCTTCTACCCTATATTCCTCCCACACGCCAACTCCACTGAGATTTTCCCTGGTTGCCAGGCTCTGGTGTGATCTGCTGGTCAGCAAGTTCCTGGCAACCTGTCAGAACTTTGCTAAGGCCTTAGAACCCATGAGGACCCACCAGTGTCTGTGACACTCTGTATTAATCTTGTCATGGAGACACTGAGCCAGCCAAAGCAGTGCTGGAAGAGAACCCCAGGCCAGGACCAGATCCCGAGCATTGATGTGAGAAAGTGTGGTGTCTTTAATTATACCAGAATGTGGAATTTTAATCATTAGAGCTGTGCTCTGCAGTCAGAAATAGAGAACTGGAATTTCAGGCCTGCCAATGGAAAAGTATGTTTAAATGCATCCAAAATTATTAGATAGTCTAAAATCAATAAAAAGATGTCACTGAAAACTAAATTTGAGGACACATTATTGAAAATGAAAAAAAAAACTTTCTTTGATAGATAAAGGTCTTAGGAGCTCTTCACCTAAATTTAGAGACTTTTAGAAAAAAGGACTAAAAGGAGAGAAACCCAAATTATTTTAGAACAAGTTGTGCTAATTGCAAAAGAAACAAGAAATATTCATTCTTGAAAGATGTAACACTTCCATTTTAAAGGCTGTAAAAACAGTTTTCAACATACATCACACAAATGAAGAAGAGTTTCAGACAACACTAAAAATACTTTAGATGAAAAGTGTGAATTTCAGAGAAGGATAAACTGCTTTTACAAGATGCAGAAAGATACAAAATAAGAGTGAGAGAACTTAACATGTTAAGGGACAAGGACAGGACAGGTCACATCTTTAAGGGGATATTTGCTATTCTTGGAGAAGACACCAATGGATAGTGGAACATCCAATCCAATATAAGAAAATTATCCAAATATGGATATCCCTTATAAGGCAGTTTGAAGAGACTAACATGTTTGAGTAAAATATTTACAATGGTAGGCTGAAAACCAGACCCCAGTGATGTCCACATCCTAATTTCCCAAACCTATATTTGTCCATTCATGAAGAAAGGAAGTTTGCAGATATGATCAAGTTAAGGAGCTCAAGACAGGAAGAATATCCTAGTTTATTGGGATGGGTCCAACATAAACACAAGGGTTTTTATAGGACAAGGGCAAGAGGGTCAGTACCTGAGAACAAAATGTGCCAACAGAAGCAGAAATGTTAATGATATGACCACAAGCCAAGAAAAGGGGGGTAGTATTATAAGCTGTAATAAAACCAAAATTGATTCTCTCCCAGGGCTTCCAGAACAAAATCAACCCTGTTGATAAACATTTAGCTTCCCCCCTCCACAAAAAAAGAAAAAACAACTGATACAGACTTTTGAGGCCCAGAATAATTATAAGATAAGAAGCTTGGGTTTCATTAAGTCACTACATTTGTGATTTCTTATGGCAACATCAGGAAAAAAATGAACTTGCTTAAAGATTCTTAAAGTCTGATAAACCTGAATTAACAGTGAGTCAGCTGAAAACTAATATAACTGATACACTTTGAGATCACACTGAAGTCTCCAGAGTCAGAAAGTTTCCCTACAGTTAGAGAAAGACAATAAAGAAATGAGAGGGGAAAGTTCCAGGAAAAACACCCAGTACTTTCTGAACTGCATTAAGAAAAGTTAGATGTTTATTTTCTCCAAAGCTTCAATTTAAAGGAATTTACCACAAAAACATGAAAATATTTCCAAAGAAACTGAATAGATCAACCATGCATGTGGAGGATTGGACACCAGAAAACACAAGTCAATAATTTTCTACAAAAATGGAAAATAGGGCCGGTGAGATGGCTCAGCAGCGTAAGCGCCTGCCTTGCAAGCGTGAGGGCCCGAGTTCGACTCCTGGATCCCACATACGAAAAAGGGGACGGTGATATCGCTCAGCGGCCCGGGCACCTGCTGGCGCGCGAGGTCCTGAGGTCGAACCCCTGGTACCCACAAAAAAAAAAAAATTAAAAAAAAATGGAAAATAATCACTGGCTGTTATTGATACTAGCTTGTTTTCAAAGAAAAGTTCACTATAAGTTGAAAATGCTGAGAGAAACCTACCAACATAAGGGCAAAAAAAAGCAAAGCTCTGAAAAATCTTAAACAAAATTTAAATGTGAATATTTCAAAATACATTTTTATGTCCCAACTATGCCCTCAATGTTCCAAACATAACATTGGGCAGAGGTCTGAGAGACAAGCAGGAAACTCCTGGGTGAAAAGATTCTGAGTTGAGCTGAAATCAGGCTGACAATGGTGTGGGAATCCACTGCACAGATGCCACCCAATGGGTCATGACCCAGGAAAACGACCCCTACCCCAGGCCAACTCATAAGGATTGGGTTCTCCACAACACAGAACTTTCTCCTCGCCAGGAAGTACCCTTCTGATCTGTTTTTGATTCAGTCATCCTACTAAAATGGAAAGTCAATTTCCAGGATCTGGCCCTTCATGTATTCCTGGGGCAGAGGTCAGCTGTTACAGGGAGATCCCTCACAAGAGATGGTCCCTTCTTTATGGCCATCATCTACCTGTGTTTAGTCACAATCTCTGCACCCTACACTTGTGTACTATTCATTTCTTTTTCACTTTTATTTCCTGTTTTCTTCTCTGTTCACCTTCTTGGGGTAGTAATTTATGAGACTGTATCTAAGGTACCAAATGGCACCCTCAGATACTCCTGTGTGGAACCCAGGTCAGTCTCTTTGAAAATGACTAATAATAGGAAAGCTTTTTCTCTTAAACATGGACAAGATTGCAACTTCCTAAATCAATCACATTTAAATTTGGGCCTGGTAAGTTGTGTGTGCAGTGTTCTTAGACAAACACATATTTTTAAGGACAAAATACGCCAACGCATATCAGAGAATGTGCCTTAACCACACAAATTTCCAGGCGTCGTAGCAATTCCAAGTCAGCTCAGACCCAATGTGCAGCCAACCCTAAATCGTGTCTCTTCAGTGCACAGAAGAGGCTCACACATTTCTCTCCCCTGGTCAATAAATTGGCTGCTTTTCTCTGCTATCACTACTCACGTCTCCTACAGTTCCATGTCAGCCTTTCTCACTAGAAATGTTTGCAATGAACTTGGAAAGCTATTGAGTCAGTTGTATTGTTTAAAAGAAGGTATTTTAACATACATTGGGAGAGAAATGATGACAAGAAAATGGCCAATATAATACAAAATTCTGAGTTCCTCCTAACTCCATTTTTCTGTTTCAAATCATTGAAGAGAAATACCAGTCTAGTATGTCTCAAGTTATCTGGGTGTAGTAGCTGATCAAACATATGCTGCTAGGATGTCGATTCTTAATTCTCTCTCCACCTGTCATAAGTCAAGTTGTTGAAAAGGCAGGACTAAGAAAGGAAATGATGTAAAGAATTAGCTTAAATTATAAAATTATAAGTCCCAAAAGAGGATTTATATTATACAGAGAGATGTTAAAATGCCCACTTCTAAATTATTATTTTTGCTTGATCAGATAATGCCTTTAAAGCTTTGCAGAATAAAGATGGTCTTTTGCCTTTCAAATTTATCTAAAATCCAGACAATTTTAGAAGCTTTTTCAAATACCAAAATAGCAGATGGATTGGTTAATCTTTATTTCCCTGAAGTGGGGGAGTTTGAAAGCTATCAATGTATATAACCTAATGTGGGCTTTTCAAGTCACTGAAAAATGACTATATCTATACTTTCCCTTGATGAAACTCGTATTTTGTAGCTCCTAGAGCACATTTATCACATGAGAAATGAAATTAAAGTTCATGAAAACTTAATGAAGTTCCCATTAAAATATTGGCAGGAGGAGTGGATTATTAATCCAAGGCAAAAATTTGGAGCGTCTTCATCAAATAATGAAATAAATGTAAAGATGTCCACAGAATATTTATGTTGACCACAAAGTGTAATACTTATGTAAATAACACACACTAGCTAAAAACTGAGTGATAAACTAATGTCTAGAGTTAGTCTTTCTCACAGAAGTAACTGGAGCTTTATACTCATGTAATAATCTTCCATGTTATCGAATGGTTACCATGATTATGGGACGGGGATCATGAAGTGCTGTGCGCAGCCTGATTGCGGCTCAGGGAACATTCTCACAAAGATCTACACCAGGGAATGATTTGCCACGGGAGAATCAACAAAATGTCTTTGAAGACCGGTTAATAAGTACATACACAAAGAAATTAAAATAACCAAGTACAATGGAAAATCATTATGGAAAAAAAAACTTCCTCCAAAATTCAATTTGATGGATGGTATTGAAACCCATCATTAAAAACTTTAACATATATTGGACATTTTAACAGCTTTAATGAGATTAATCATTAAAAAAACATTGAAAAAAGTGTCACTGTTGAAGTAAAAAGGTGATTTCAAGTTGCTTTAGGATATATGTGAACTTAATTTTATGAATTATGATAAGTTAGTTATACACACTCATCGAAAGATTTTTATATAAAAATGTAAGTATGAGTTAAAGTTTAATTGTGAGATTTGTCTTTCCTAATGATTTTTCATGGACGTAATGTCTCTTGACTTAGACATTATCCAGATTTATTACAGAAAGAAGAAAGGTAGAGAAGAAAAATGGGAAAATGCATATTGTTTGATCATTTGTATGAAAAGAACCTTTAGAATTATTCAGCCCATTGAAAACAAAAGATCAACTTGAGTCGTTACGATGATATGGTGTCAAACGCATCTTTTTGTTAAAAATAAATAAATGGGTAAACTTATGCAAGCCTAGAAAAGTACATGGAACTTGTGCCTCTTTGATGACTTTTTATCTTATTAAAATTAATGTCTAGGGCCAGTGAGATGGCTCAGGGGTGTAAGCGCCTGCCTGGCAAGCGTGAGGGCCCCAGTTCTACTCCCGGAACCCACATACAACAAAAGGGCCGGTGATATCGCTCAGCAGCAGAGGCGCCTGCTGGCGCGTGAGGTCCTAAGGTCGACCCCCGGTACCCACAAAAAATAAAATTAAATTAAATTAATATCTGATTTTATTTTAGTTATGAACAAAATCATTTTGAACAAATCTTAAAATATGCACAACTCAAGTATACCCAGTACGTCTTCTTTCTTTCTCCCAAGGGATAGTATCTGTAATCTAGTCAAGTAATGAACAAGTTTGGTGTTACTTCTAGTCTGTCTCTCCTTTCTTTCATTTTCGAGGAAGGCTGACTCATAGCTTCACAATCTTTCCCAATAGTTTCTGGTTCTTTGTATTATCACTAAGATTTTCAAGACATATTCTACATAGTTTCTGGGCCTTTACCCCATTTGTTAGAGCTATGAATGAAGTAGATTAAACAGACTATTTTTTCCTTGCCAAAATCAACAAATAATCTGCAGGTATACAAAGTATATACATTTTTGAGTAAAAAATAGTATTATTTCAATTTTTTTGAGACAAGGTCTCACTATGTAGGTCAGGCTTGACTTGATCTGCTATGGATCAAGGGTGGCCTCTAACTCACAGTGATCCTCCTGCCTCAGCCTCTTGAGTGCTGGGCTTACAGATATGACATTGATTGTGTATAAGGGAGAATTGTTAAATATTGAGCTGACAGAGCATTCTCTTTGGCTTCAGTAGACTATCAGCAGGAGAGAGACTGTCAGTGGGTATTTTCTTCATTTCAAGTTTCAGGTTCATTCATAATCTTAGTAAATAATTTATGATTTTAGTGACATTGGTCTAAATGAAATATCCTCTTTACATCTTGCATTAATAGAAAATTCCATTTCCACTCAAGTATTTTTTTTTTTTTTTTTTTTTTTTTTTTTTTGTGGGTACCGGGGGGACGACCTCAGGACCTCACGCGCCAACAGGCACCCGTGCCGCTGAGCGATATCACCGGCCCCTTTTTCGTATGTGGGTTCCGGGAGTCGAACTCGGGCCTTCGCGCTTGCAAGGCAGGCGCTTAAGCCGCTGAGCCGTCTCACCGGCCCTCCACTCAAGTATTTTTGAACTCATTACGATACTCTCCTTTCTCCTAAGTAAAACCAAAAGACAGTGACAGAAGTTGAGAGCTGTGCCATGAATCCTTTTTCACTCCGTGTTTTTCAAATGTGGTTAGGCACTGGAATATCCTAGATAATACTATCTTCAAAAACCCCTATTCCTCAGCAGCACCTCTTTCCACCCCAAAGACTCATTGACTCATGCAGTGAGTAGTGGGAGAACATAGTTATAAATGCCAGTTACAACCAAATGGTCAGTTGTAGGAGCACAGGAAGTAAAGTATTACTGCTATTCTTTTTTATTAAAATACCAGTGCAATGTGATGCTAATTTTATTTGTTGACTTGGCTGGGCATGATGCCCAGATAGTTGGTTAAACGTGATTCTGGATATTTCTGTGAGGGTTTATGGATGAGACTGACATTAGATTGGTATACTTTGAACAAAATTGATTTTCCTCCATAATACATGTGATACACATTTAATCAGTTAAAGGCCTGAAAAGAAGCGAAGACTGAAGGTGAATGGTTGGGAAAACCTAGACGCTTTGAAGACACTGTCTGTTAAAATTTGGACATATTATGTGTTTGGGAGAGGACTCAGACAAAAATGAGTAACATGTCATTAAAAACTGGAAGAAAGTCTTCTTATAAAGTGACCAAAAATTTAGTTGAATTGTGTTCTACTCTGTGTGTGTGTGTGTGTTTGTGTGTGTGTTCTACTGTTTGGTGCAAAGTCACTCCTGTCTTTAGTGGCAGAGAACAAACTCAGGCATCCAAGGAGATCTGGGGAAGGAGAAAGGGGAAAGGTAGAGTAAAAATGATCGAAATGCACATGTATATGTACCAATTCCCCCAAATGGGTGTAATTCTCTATACATACTAATTCCCCAAACACATACTAATAAAATAGTATTTCAATTTAAAATCTCAGGCCATCACCTGAGATTAACCTTCTGACTGCTTCTACCAACCAATAAATATATAATCCTTGCTCCTTAAAAAAATTTAAAAGTGATAAATTTGGTTATTTACTAGTTAAGAACATTGCTAATGGGTTAAGGGTATGGGGCCTTAACATATGGGTGTCTATTTGGTACTCATAGTAAAATGCAAGAAAAGAGAAATAAATGAAAAGATTTGTTAAGCAAAAAGTAATCCAAATTGAAGATTTGGAAAATAGCCTAGGATTGAAAAAACAAGTGAAAAAGCATGTTCTGGAGAGAGCCCAAAGGGTATGGAAAATATTTGATAGGTTGTGGGTGAGATTTATGCAGCTAAGGAGATATTTCAGCAGGAGCCAAGAACAAACATTTGGTTATATCAGCAGAAACACTGACAACTTCTTAGAACAATGGAAAACGATGCGACAAAATGAAGGAAGACTGTCACCCTTCACAGCATGGGGCAACCGAGCCTGCTGGGCATACTCTTTCCAGGGAGAAAAGGGGAGAATGACACCAAAGATGGTTCACTGACTGCCAGAGTTTTCACTACCCCCTTGGTGAGTCACAGCCCCAGTCCAGGAAACAAGGGTATCTCTTTCTGTCTTGGTTTCAGACGACCAGGCTGCCACTGCTCAGTGCCTCAGCAATGAGATGGCCACCCAAGACCTCAAGAGCAGGGATGCTGCCAGCATTCAGTAGCAGCACTGCTACCCAGGGAGCCCAGGAGACAGAGAATAGAGTCAAAGAAAATGATTCTCAAGCCTTAAAATAGAATGGAATTTGCTTGATATGTTTGGGTTGCTTGGAATGCGTCACTCCTTTCTTTCATATTTCTCCATTTTGTGATGGAAATGCCTGGTCTATGCCTGTTGCACCATGGTATTTTGTAAACATATATGTTACTTGATTTCACAGGCTCATTGCTGGAGAGGAATTTTGTCTCAGGATGAGACATACCTTGAATCTCACCCATACCTGATTTAGAGGTTATTTAGACTTTGGAGTTAGTGTTTATGGGTGCAACGGGTGCATGGTACCAAAAGGTTCATGTATTAAAAGCTTTGTCCCCAAGGTGGTGTTTGTAGGAGGTGATAGAGACTTTTAGTATGTGGAGTCCAGTGAGAAGTCCTTAGGTCATCGGTAGTGTACCTACCCCTAAAAGGGATTATTGGAATTGGTTAGAAAGAAATGAGATGAATTATAGATATGAGATGAAAAGAATCAGAGAAATAGACTGATAACTGGCAGACATGAAAAATTTTCTAAATTTTCATTTATATTTTGTTCGTATGTGCTTACGATACATAATGATTCCATTCCACTTGGGAAATTGGTACATTTACATAGCACTTCTTGGTAATTTTTACTCCCTTTCCCCCTCTTCACTCCCTTTTCCCTCCTTTCTCAGATCTCCTTCCCACCTCCACAGTCCTTAGTGCACTGAGGAAAAGCATCTGACTCTTTATGAGGTCACCATGATGATCAAGTAGATGTTAAAAAGTCTCACTTGTTAAGGCAAATCTGTGACAGAAAGCAATAAGGACCATTCTGGTAAGGAACATGGGGGATTCAGAAACCTAAGTAGACACCAGTATGGAGAAGTGATGAGGAATAGTGTATGTTTCTCACAGAGCAGTAAACAGAAACACTAAATAGAGAACAAACATCTTCTGATGAGAAGTCTGTATGTAAGCAGCTTCATCTCACTGGGAACTTAAATTATACCAGTTAAAGAGAAAGGTGTGGGGGGAAACACTGATTTGCCTGAACTGTGAATTGAAATAACAATGCTAATATGGAAATAACAAGAATTACTTTCTGCCATAAAATAGAAAGGGGCTCAAGATTACATTCATTTATTGAAAAATAAACAATGCCATATTTTGTATTTGTAGGTATACAGCTTTTGAATTCATGTCCCTTCTTTGTACAGTGTATCTCAGTTCATTGAGGTATTTTAAGTAATTACTCAGAACAGAATGATTTATAAATGAACCACAATTCTACATTTTTACTTAGTCGTGTTTATAGGTAACATGACGTTAGATGGAAAAATTCCTTTGACTTTGGATAGTAGTTACTCATTGTGTAGAAAGGTATAAATTTACTAAGAGAGAGCAAGACCATTCCAGTAATGACAGCTCCTACAAGCTTTATAAGAAAAGAAAGAAAGATAGGAATTTTAGGACTAGGTTGCATTGCTTAATCTCCTCCTTTCCCGCAAACATAAAGACATCTCTTTTCATACAAGAAAAGGAAAGCATCTCTTATAAACCAACTTATTAAGCAATAAACTAGTTACATATATGGCAGTGCATTTGTGACCTGCAGCAAGTCATTAGATCTTTATCCCCATGAATGTAAATTATTCATTCCACCCAGAGAAATTCTGTTTCTTATGCAACTTCCTTATCACATTTTGGTTAGGAAGAATACATTTCTTTATCCTGTTTGTGTTAGGAAGAGTGACTAAGCTTATTAAAAATCCTATCCGTAGGTAGTCTATTTGTCAAACTACTTGTGTAAAATGTAAGGTATTTTCCAGTATTTTGTCTGTTTAATTTCTTCTACCTCTCAAGTCTAAACAATTTCAAGGAGTTACTTTATCTTTGGTTCAATTAAACATGCCTGAATACCTCTACAAAATACCTGGGAGATCCCCATCACTTCTTCTTTCCAAGGAGGCTTGGGAAGGGTAGGCTTATATTTTTCTAAGTTATTTCTTGTTCCAGTATCCTGCTTCAGTTAATAGAATGTTTACCTTTATTCCTCTTCTCTTTCTTCTTCTTCATTGCTGCCCTTCCCTCCTCTCTCCCATCCTTGCTTCCTTCCTTCCTTTTTTCTTTCTTTTTTCTTTTTCTTTCTTTCTTGTATCTTTCTTTCATTTTCTTTTCAAAAATACTTAAATCAATTAAATTACACCAAAGTACAGCCCCAAACTTAAAATTGAATATGAAATATTCTTTCTTAAAGGCCCGTAGTTACTTTTCATAACAATCTTAGTCCTCAGAGCTCTACCTGATTTCTTACTGCCTACTTCTCTTAAGTTTTTGTAATGTTCACCCATATTTTCTCATTCTGAACCTTGTCTCTATTAAAAATTCATAATTTAGACATGAGGTATGTGTGAAATTAATTTTTAAAAATTTTATATTTTATTACTACATGTTTGTAGTAATCATGATCACATTCCTCATAGGGAGTTGGTACATGTATATAACACATTTTAATCATTTTTTTATCCCCTTCCCTATTTATTTATTTATTTATTTATTTATTTTATGTGGGTACCAGGAGTCGAACTCAGGACCTCGCGCTTGCCAGCAGGCGCTTGTGCTACTGAGCCTTCTCCTTCCCTTTAATTTTTTACTTTTCATTCATGGGAATATATCAATAACATATTTATTTATATAAAACAACTATGATTAGAGTCTAAAGAATATTGAGAATTTAGTTTGGGTAACTCCATATATTTTAAGCTTAAATATTATGCCTTACCACCCTGTTCAATTTTACCATATTTAACATGTAACAAGTACCAGGAAAATGCAATCCATTACTCAATTAGCTTAAAAATAGCTTTATTTTCCTTGAATTTAAAAATACGTATAATATGGAGGTCATATTTTGTATTTGCCTTAAAAATGTCCATTGGCATTAATTATTTGCAAGGATCAAATTCATGCAATTTTAATACCATCTTTCTGTATCTGCAATTATACCAGCTCAGGAAGTCCTGTGACCTCTATCTATCTACAAAAAGAGCTCCTATCTAGAGCATAAGCCACATCTTTGGAAAATGCTTCCCCTAATAATGATAGTCATAACATCCTACAGACTTAGTATAATACTAACATTATTTTGTTCTCTAAGATTTTTCTTGGGTATTAGGTCTCACCTGAGTATGTTGTAACTTCTTTCTTAAATTATGTTAGGCCTCTTTATAACTGATCAAACATAAAAACAAGATCATGATGTGCACTCAGTGATTTTAAAATAAACTCATTATTATGATCGCATATTAGAACTTCAGAATTTAAATACACTTCAACCTATAATAAGAATGATGAGGTCTGTGCAGTTTCGTTTGCGGAGATACTTCGTTGCCTTTTTTGAGATATAATTTATACATAGTGAAGAGCACTGATCTTAACTTTGATGAATTTTGATAAATGCATATGTTTATATAATGCATGTCTCTATTCCTATAAAGATATATAGGAACAGAATTTCCTTATGAATTGCATGCCTCAAAAGAAAATGCTATTCTTATTTTTATCACTGTAGATTAGATTTTCCTGTTAAGAACTTTAAACACACAGACTTCTATGGCATGTGCTGTTTTGTGTCTGCTTTCTGTCGTTCCACATGTTTTAACATTCATCTCAGTTGTTCTGTGTAGCAGTAATTTGTTCTATTGCTGGGAAGTACTCCATCACATATATGTATCACAACTTGTTTATCCATCCTTATGTTATTCCTACAGGCTTCCCAGGTTGGGAATATATGACTATAATAACTAATATAGTTACTGTGGACTTACTGCTTTTTATACAGGTCATTTGGGGCACGGGTTTTTATTAATCTAAGATATTTTAGATATCTAGGAAGAAATTACTACATCCTAGTATTAGTATAGGATCAGCTTCATCAATGACCATTAAATATCTTGTGAAATATTTAAAACTTTACATTTAAAAAACAACATAAAAGGACTTGAGTTGCTCAGCATCGTTGCTAACATTCAATGTTGTCAGCTTTTATAATCTGTCCATTTCTGTAAGGACTGACATCTAATTATAAGGTCAATTTGCATTTTCCTGATGACTAATGTTAGATACATTCATGTTGCCCATTGACCATTCTCACATTTTCATTTCATATGTTTACAGCTTTTTAGATATCTTCCTTTACGAAGTGTGTTCAAGTCTTTTGTGTCTTTTTATCTACTGGTTTATGGAGTTTCTTTTTCTTACTGACTTGTGCTTTTTGGGGACAAGCACATGTTTGGGTATATGTCCTGCAAATATTTTTTCATGCTCTGTTAATACAGTTTTGATGAAGAGAACTTCTTTTTTGTTTGTTTTTTTGTGGGTACCAGGGGTCAACCTCAGGACCTCGCGCACCAGCAGGCACCCGGGCCGCTGAGCGATATCACCAGCCCATTTTTCGTATGTGGGTTTCGGGAGTGGAACTCGGGCCCTCGCGCTTGCCAGGCAGGTGCTTACGCCGCTGAGCCATCTCACCGGCCCCTGATGAAGAGAAATTCTTAATTTCAATGTATTTAAATTTATCACTTGGTCCTTTGATCATTCATGCTTTTTGTCACTTGTTTGAAAAATATGATTGTGGTTATAAAGAGCTTCTATATTTTACTCTATTTTTTTTGTTTGTCTCTTATTGCCTACTTATAGCTCCAGTTCTTCTGGAATTTATTATTTATTTATTTATTTTTATCCCTGATGATGTAGGGGGTCAAGATTATTTACATATAGCTATCCAATTGCCCAGCATGCCTTCTGAAAGATTCTTTTCTTTCTATTGCAATAACATCTTGTCATAAATCAGGTGAAAATATGTGACTTGGGGTTGGAAAATATGGATGAATATTTAAATTTTTAAAAATTATTTCCCTAAAAGACACATTGCCATTAATCCTCCTCAAAATACTTCTCCTTACTTTGAACATACTTATCACATCACTCTTGCCACTTTCTGAAACAGGTCTGGAAGTCTTTCATGACTGTCTTCAGTTCAACTTTTGAGCTGCCTGCATATCCTGAATTGATTCAAAACATTTACCTTTGTCCTCATTTTGACTTTTGCGAAGAACCCAAAGTAGCACGGTGCCATCCAGTGAAAAAGGCGGACAAGGGCACGACATTTTCAGAATCTTGCTGTTCTATTGGACAGCACTGGCTGATGATATTTACTCGTTTTAATCTTGCCTGGTAAAAGCACGTCAAAACTGCTTGTGAAAGTGACAAGAGTAATGGAATAGGTGTGTTCTAAGTGAGTGGGGGTAATTTTAGGGGGTTAATGGCAATTTGTCTTTTGTTGTATAATTTTTAAATTTAAACATGCACCCTCTACTTTAAAAACACCTCGTATATATGGATCTACTTTTGGTCTTTCCTCTCTGTTATGTTGGTCACTTTGTCTGTTCCTTCATTACTTTAATCACTGTATCTGTATAATTGTACTTGCTGTTTGATAAAATAAGTCCTATGTTCTCCTTTACATTGCCTTGAATATTCATGCCTTCTGCATTTCTTTATCAGTCTTCAGAATTATCCTTTCAATTCTAAAAGAACAACTGACCTGCCAAGCACCAACAAACAAAAAAAAATTGTTAGGACTCTCATTTGGGTTGCACTAAAATAAGAGAATGATTTAGAGAAAACTGACAGCTTTACCTTGCCAAATCTTCCAACCTACTACACTGAATCAGCTAATATAGCCTCAATAATGCCATGTAAGAACAACTCCAAAATTCAAAGATTTTAAACAATGAACAATTATTTATTCTCACAGATCTGCTGGTTTATTGCAGCGGCCAAGATGGTCCGAGTGACTTGTGACAGAAGATTGTGCCTCACGTCTCTTCATTTACCTGACACAAAACCGCATGCTTCACCTTCTCTAGGCCTAGTAGACTAGGAACATCCTTCTCATGTCAATGGCAAAAATGTGAAGGGGCAAGGCAGATTACAGACATGTGGAGCAAACTACTGTTGAAAACCTATCTGTTAACATCATATCAGTCAAAATATGCCATTTGGCTGACATGAGAAAAAGTCAGGGGTGGGAAGTATACCCACCCTTGGAAATACTGTCAAGTAACCCACAGGGCTTAAAATTAGGGTGAGATGAGTATATCACTCCAGATAATACGGAGAATCCTGTTTCACTTCCCAGCATTTAATGTCAAAACTGAAAACTCTTTTGCATACCAAATATTTAACCTTCTTTTCAGTCTAATCTTTGAAGCTGTGTTTTATAAGTAGAGAAGGAAAAGTTTGTATTTGCTGAGCATATTTCACTTTATCACAAAGGTTCTAAAAAATAGAGTGAATGCACCAAGTTTCCCTCATTCCCTACTACTTGGCCTTCGCATTTTGGCTCTTTTCTTAGGTAGAGTCAGACGGAGTCTCTAGGGTGAGACAAAGTATCTGCCATCCTCAAACCTCCTCTTTCCCCGTCTACTTCCTCTTTGACTTTAATTTTCATTCAAAACTTTCTCATTTAGAAAGTGAGAAATGCTTTCAGATCACTTCATGTGAAGATCCTCAAGATGCCATTGCAACATTGGCTGCAACAGTGAAGAACAGGGGATGGGATGCAAACTTCGTTTCACACTATAAAACAGTTCAAAGTAATTAAAAACAATACTTGTGCCTTAATGCATAAGTTTAGAACAACATAAATTTGATGCTAACAAGAGAAAGTGTTAACATCTCGTAATTCATGGGGTCAATATGTACATGGGTATTTTTCATAAATTTATATTTTATTTCTAGATTTGAAATACATAACGATTTAAAGTTTGGAAAGTAAACTTATGAGATACGAGTATACAGTTGTGTTTTATCTTCTTTCCTCTAATGCTCATTATCTGTCAAATAAACATAAATCCTTATGTGGTTATTTGTCCTTTGATTATGTACTCAATTTGGACTTCCTTTAGCAAAATAGTAGCAAACTGAGAATACTTTGTGGATACTGGGCAGTGATGACAGTTAAAATCTCTACAGTATTCTCTTGATGTGCATACTCCCACAGAAATGGATATTTAAGAACAACAAAGCTAATGGAAGTCCATTTTAAATAAGACAAAATATTTTTTTATGACTGACATATACCATATTTGTCAGTAAACTCATTGTTAAATTCACAGAGCTAATTTTTTCTCGTAACTTAGGGGTATAATTTACCCATCATATTATGCATAAGCAGACTTGGTGCTTACATTTTCAGGAAATGTTGGCAAGTCTTTCTATGAATAGATAGAAGTAGACCCAATATTATCTGTGATAAGAATGAATTCCTCCATAGAAACTTACTATTTTTGTGTTTTGTTCAGCCCCTCTCTATTAGAATTTAGAAATCTACAGAGTAAATCAATGGAGAAAACTGCAGGATAGACTTTTAGAAGAAATCTCCTACTATTATTCTACTATTCTACATCTGCTCTCTTCTGCTACTTTGAAGCCTTTTCCTGAAAATTTGGGAGTTATTGGAGGAAACTTAAAAAGATAATTACAATCCCCTTTACTTTTGTTGAATTTGAATAAGATTGAAGTAGTTATCTAGACTAATTTTAGGAATTTGGAGAGAGAGATGGGTAGGTAAATTGATAAATGAATTTAAACATCTTCTAAATTTTTTGTGCTGAATGTGATTTATATATAATAATATTTATTATGAGGTAATTTTAACACTATTATGTGAATATTTAGTAGAGACGTTCACTCATTATCTTATTATCGTAGCACCACAGAAGTGACTGCACACACACATGCAGTCATCGTAGTAAAATTTTTTGTGATATTTACATTTTGATACTTATTTACCATTTGGCTCCATAAATTTATAAGCTATCTTTTAATAGTGTCAATTTTTTCTATTAATGGACTAGGTTGCCTGAAATATGATTTAGCTAAACATCCTGAAAGTTTTCATTTTCTTTTTAAATTACACAATTTTTATTTTTATTTGACCCATAAAAGTTGCACATTTTTATGGGGTACCAGCTGATGCTTCAATACATATACACGTTGTATAATGTTCAGATCAAGGTAAGTATATATATGTCTTCAGAATTTATCATTTCTTTGTGGTGAAAAGACATTCAAAATACTACCTGTAACTCTTTTGAAATATGCAGTACATTATTATTATCCATAGTAATATCCTGTATTACTATTTTATTTACTATCTCTCCTTTTGGTCTATTAATATTGCATTATATATGTAAGTGATCCAATATTGGATGAATATATAATTATAATTATTGTTTTGCTAAATAGCTCTGTCATTATATAATGACCTTCCTTGTTTCTTTTCACTGTTTTTTGGTTTAACATCTATTTTATTTGATATATGTGTGACTATTGCTGCTTTATTTGTGATTCTATTTTCATGTAATATCTTTTACATCCCTTCACTTTAAGTCCATGTGTGGCCTTAGAGGTGAAATAAATTTCCTGGAACCAATATATAGTTCGGACTTATCTTTTTAATTCATTCAGTTATTGTATGTTTTTTATTTGGTGAATTTAATTCCTTTACATTCAAGGTAATTGTTGGTAAGTAGGTCTTACTACAGCCATCCTGTAACTTGTCTTCTACTTTTATATTAGTACATTTGTGTCTTCTAACAGTGTGTGTATCCAGCTACCTGTACTGGGATATTTGTATGCTTCTGTATGTTTAGGATCCTTTATGTTTACCTTTGAATTAGCTTTCTATTCCTTTGACCTTCTCAAATCCCTCTTGACTGCCAGTAACCCTAATACTTACTCTTTATTCTGATTAAATGACATTCTCTAAAAGTATATTTTGACTCTTTGCTTATTGTTTTTAATTTGATTTTTGCTTTGTGGTTACCACAGGCTTACAGAAGCAGTGCTTGATTATATCAAGCTTTTTTGAAGTGAAAAAGACTTAACATTAATTATAAAGGTAGAGAAAAAAACAGAGAAAACATTAATACAAAACCCTGCACTTAGGGCCGGTGAGATGGCTCAGCGGCATAAGCGCCTGCCTTGCAAGCGCGAGGGCCCGAGTTCGACTCCCGGATCCCACATACGAAAAAGGGGCCGGTGATATCGCTCAGCAGCACGGGTGCCTGTTGGCGCGCGAGGTCCTGAGGTCGACCCCCTGGTACCCACAAAAAAAAAAAAAAAAAAAAAAAAAAACCCTGCACTTGCACACCATTCCTCCCCACATTTTTAATTTTTATATACCATTTAACATTTTTTATACTACTTGCCTCATAACATATTATTATAGTCATTATTATTTTTAATCATGTTGTTTTTAGTCTTAAAGACATAAAAGAACTCTTCACAGAAATAATGGCAGAAGACGTCCCAAACATGGATAAAGAATTTGACATGCAAATAAATGAAGCATATAGAACTCCAAACAGCCATGACCAAACTAAATCTACACCAAGGTGCATAATAGTCAGGATTTTGGAAATTCAGCACAAGAATAGAATATTAAAAGTAGCTAGAAAAAGGAAACAAATCACCTATAAAAGAAAGCCCATCAGAATCACAGCAGACTTCTCAACACAAATCTCAAATCAAGGAGAGCTTGGAATGAGGTATTTCAAGCCCTAAAAGAAAACAATCTTCAGCCCAGATTGATGTAACCTGCAAAACTATCTTTCAAAATCAACAGAGAAATAAGATACTTTAATAACAAAGAACAACAGAAGAAATTTATGATCACCAAACCAGCTCTACAGAATGCTCTGAAGGATATATTAGAAAGAGATAAGGAAGACCATGAACACGTGAACACAAATAGAAAGAAGCTGCCAGGCAGGGCAAGCAATTAAACAGAGGAGAAAGACAGGGAACCAACAATAGGAAAATAACATAAAAAAGATAAGCCAATACCTATCAGTTATAATCATCATTGTAAATGGTCTCAACTCACCGATCAAAAGAAACAGACTGGCAGAATGGATCAAGAACCAAGATCCAACAATATGCTGTATTCAAGAAATACATTTAACCTAAAAAGAAATTCATAGACTGAAAGTCAAAGGATGGAAAACAATTCTCCATGCCACAGGAACTTAGAAAACAGCGGGAATAGCTATTCTATTTGTAGACAATGTAAACTTTAAACCAAAACTGATCAAAAGAGACAAAGAAGGTCACTACATACTTGTTAAGAGAAAACTTCAAGAAGAGATAACAATTATAAATATATGTGCACCGAACTACATAAAACAAATATTAACAAAAATGAAAAACCACCAACCACTAACACACTAAACACTAACACAATTGTAGTGTGGGACCTCAATATTCCACTCTCATGAACAGATCAACCAGAAAAAATCAATAAAGAAATATCAGACTTAAACCAAGCCTGTGATAAAATGGACCTGGTAGATGTCTACAGATTATTCCAGCCCAAAACATCAGAATACACATTCCTCTCAGCTGCACATGGGACATTCGCCAAAATAGACCACATATTAGACCACAAAACATGTTTAAGTAAATGTAGATGAATTGAAATCATCCCATGCATACTATCTAACCATAGCACAATGAAACTGGAAATCAACAACAAAAGAAACTACAAAAAATACATAAACACATGGAAATTAAACAATACCCTACTAAACAACCAGTGGATCACAGAGGAAATTAAAGACAAAATTAAACAGTATATACAATTAAATGATTATGCCAATACAATATTCCAGAACTTATTGGACACAATGAAAGCAGTCCTACAAGGGAAATTTATAGCAACGAACTCTCACATCAAGAAAACAGAATGAGCTCAAATAATCAACCTAATATTGGATCTCAAACTTATAGAAAAAGAACAAATCAAACCCAAAGCTCATATGAGGGAGGACATTATAAAGACAAGAGCAGAAATTAATGCAATTGAGACTAAGAAAACAATACAAAGAATTAATGAATTAAAAAGTTGGTTCTTTGAAAGCATAAATAAAATTGATAAACCATTAGCTAACCTCATCAAAAAAAGGTAAGAAAAACACAAATTCAAACAATTAGGAATGAAAAGGGGAAATCAATGTATCCTAAAGAAATTCAAAAGATCATCAATACCTACTACAGGAACGTATACTCTAATGAGATGGAAAACACAGAAGAAATGGAGAGATCCTAGACACAATCAAATTGCCAAAACTAAATCAAGAAGGTATAAAAATTCTAAATAACCCAATATTAGCCAATAAAATTGAAAATGTAATTAAAAATTTACCAACAAAGAAAAACCCAGGCCTTCATGGATTCATTGTTGAATTCTATAAGTAATTTAAATAAGAACTAATGTCACTAAAGCTGAAACACTTTAAGGAAATTGAAAGGGAAGCAATACTTCCAAAATTGTTCCTGGAAGCAAATATTACCCTGATTCCAAAACCAGAGAAAAACCCAAACAAAAAAGAAAACTACAGACCAATCTTCCTAATAAACATAGATGCAAAAATTCTCAATAAGATACTAACAAGCAGAATGCAACAAATCATCAAGAAGACTACACACCATGACCAAGTAGGATTCATACTAGTGATGCAGGGATGGTTCAACACACACAAATCAATACATGTAATACACCATATTTACAGAATCAAAGATAAAAATCATATGATCATCTCAATAGATGCAGAAAAAGCATTTGACAAAGTCCAACAACCACTCATGATAAAAACCCTATAGCAAATTGGAATAGATGGTCTTTATCTCAATCTGATAAAAACCACCTACCACAAACCAACAGCTAACATCACACTAAATGGTCAAAAACTGAAAGCTTCCACTCTAAAATCAGGTACAAGGTAAGGATAATCACTATCACCACTCCCATTCATTATAGTTCAGGAAACATTAGCCAGAGCTATTATACAAGAGAAAGAAATAAAAGGAATAAGGATAGTAAAAAAAGAAGTTAAATTATCATTATTTGCAGATGACATGATACTCTACATAGAAGACCCCAAAAACTCCACCAAAAGACTTGTAGCCTTCATAACCAAATTCAGCAGTGTAGCTGGATGCAAAGTCAACACTCAAAAATCAATAGCATTCCTGTACACAAGCAATAAACTCACAGACAGAGAAATCAGGGAAACAACACCCTTTACAATACCATCCAAAAAATGAAATACTTAGGAATCACTCTAACAAAGATAGTAAAATATCTATACATTGATAATTACAGTACTCTGAAAAAGGAGATTGAAGAGGATATCAGAAAATACAAACAGGGGCCGGTGATAGAGCTCAGCTTCATAAGCGCCTGCCTGGCAAGCACAAGATCCTGAGTTCAACTCCTGGTACCCACATAAAAATAAAAAATATATATATATCCCTTGCTCTTGGATAGGAAGAACCAACATAGTGAAAATGGCCCTACTCCCAAAATTATTATATAGATTTAATGCAATCCTGATCAAAATGCCATTACATTACCTCACAGAAATAGAGAAAATATTCCCAAAATTCATTTGGAACCTGGAGAGACCAAGAATAGCAAAAGCAATTCTGGGCAACAAAGGCAAGTCAGGGGACATGTCAATCCCAGACCTGAAATTATAGTACAAAGCTATGATGATAAAATCAGTATGGTATTGGCAAAGAAACAGACCTGAGGATCAGTGGAATAGAATAGAAGATGCAGATGCAGCTCCAAACACACTCAGCCAACTTATCTTTGACAAAGGAGCCAAACATGTTCACTGGAAGAAAGATAGCTTCTTTAATAAATGGTGCTGGAAAAATGGGCTTTTCACATGCCGAAGACTGAAACTAGACCCATGTCTATCACCATGCACTAAACTAAAGTCAAAATGGATCAAAGATCTAAATATTAAAACACAAACACTAAATTTACTGGAAGAGAAAATAGGAAGAAATCTTGAAGACATAGGTGTAGGCAGAGACTTCATGAATAAAACCCAGACCACGTGGGAAATACAATAAAGAATCAATAAATGGGATCTTACCTTATTAAAAAGGTTTCGCACAACAAAAGAAATCACCAACAGAGTGAAAAGACAACCCACAGAATAGAAAAAATTTTAGCCAGTTGTCCTTCAGACAAATGACTTATATCTTATTTCCAAGCATTAAAAAAATCAGGCCCCTGAAATTCAAAGACCCAATCCAAAAATGGGCATCTAAGATGAATATACATTTCTCAGATGAAGAAATACAAATGGCAAATAAATATATGAAAAAATGTACAGCATCGTTGGTCATTCAAGAGATGCAAATTAAAACAACACTGAGATTACAACTCATGCCAGAAAGAATGACTATTATCAAGAAGTCAACCAACAACAAATGCTGGTGGGGCTGTGGGGTAAAAGGAACACTTCTCCACTGTTGGTGGGAGTGTAGACTGCTGTAACCACTGTGGAAATCAGTGTAGAGATTCCTTAAAAAATTAGGAATAGAGGTCCCATTCTACCTAGCTATTCCCCTTCTGGGTATCTTCCCAGAAGAATTAAAAAACATCATACCACAGTGATATATGTGCACCCATGTTTATAGCAGCACAATTTGTAGTAGCTAAATTTTGCAAACAACCCAAATGCCCATCAACTGAGGAATGGATAAAAAAGATGTGGTTTTTTTTAATGTAATGGAGTACTACTCAGCTATAAAGAAGGATAAACTGGAGACTTTTACAGGTAAATGGATGCAACTCGAGAGCATACTCATAACCAAAATAAATCAGACCCACATGTGTAAACATTATATTGTCTCACTAGTGTGAGAAACTGAACAAGCAAATAAGATCCAAAATATATAATAGATATTGTGAATTGGAAAGAAACTGTCCAAAAGATAAGAGAAACTGGAATGGGGGAAAGGGAAAAGGAAGGAAGGGAAGACAAAAAAAATGAAATCTATCTATCTATCTATATCTATCTATCTATATATATATATACACACACACACACACACAAGGTAGTTAGGATATACAGCTAGTTTCTCTTAGTTCATTGAAAAGAAAGGTTTGAGCTAATATTGTTTGGACAATATTTCATGCCTATATCTTGTACTCTGAATAATTACTATGAAGATAACAATGTGCACTGTATTAATTATTGTTACTGTCTTACTAGCCTTTTTTGAAACTCCGTTTTATTGTTATGTTTATTTTTATTTTTTTCTTTCTCTCTTTAAAATAAAAAAAATGTTAATTTTTTTCTTTTCTCCTACTTTGGAAATCTCTGCCTTGTATTTTTATCCTTTGAGATATTCATTATAATATGTCTGGGGATACAGCTGGTTAATTGGAATCTGACTCTGACCTTCTTGTGCTTGCATATTTTTATCATTTTGTGATGTTTTCTGTTGTTATCTCTTTGAGTAAGCTTTCTGTCCCAACTTTGGTGTTCCCAAGTCCCTCTTGAATGCCAAAATAACCCTAATACTTGTGTTTAATGCTGACCACTTTTCCAGTCAGTTTTCTTTATTCCTCATTCCTTTTATTCTTTTCTGTGTATTTTAACTAGAATGTTTTACTTTATTTTATTTATTTATTTATTTATTTATTTATTTATTTATTTATATGCGGGTACCGGGAGTCAAACTCAAGACCTCACGCTTGCCAGTCAGGCACTTATGCTGCTGAGCTATATCACTGGCCCTAGAATGTTTTAAAACACACCAATTATTTTCTGTGCAAGATCGATTTTATCCTTTCACTATTCTTTAAATTTTATTTTTAGTTTTTTTATTTTTTTGTTTGTTTTTAATTTGGTACTGGGAATCGAACTCACAACCTCACACTTGCCAGACAGGCACTGTGCCACTGAGCTATATCCCCAGCTTATTTTTATAGCTTTAAGATGATGAACTTTTGTTTTTTAAATTACTTCATGTCTCTGTTCAATTTCTCTGATAAATTACCAAATTTTTTTTCTGTCATATTAAAGTTTGTTGAGTTTCCTTAAAAGAAGTATTTTCAAATTTCTGTCCCAGAATTTGTGCATATTGGTTGCTGTATCTCTGCTTCCTAGCATTGTATTTTGTTCACTGGGTGAGGTTATGGCTCCCTAAAAGTTCTTCATGCGTGGTGCACAGTAATATCTGTGCACTAAAAGATTATATATTTTATTTCAGTCTTTGTACCCTGGCTTGTTTATGTCTGGCTTCCAGAAATTCTAGGCAGTCTGCTTATTTTCTCTAAGCCTATGTTCGTCACTATGTCAGCACAGAGTGGTACCTTAAATCCAGAATCGACAGGAGTCTGAGTTAGCTTGTTTTCACTACTTAACAGTTACAGGGGACCCCAGGCCCAAGTTTGTTCCAAACTTGCATTTGTTGTATTCTTTGGGATGCATTAGGGGAATGCCTATGAGAAATAGTCTGTCCCTCCAAATTTATCCAGAGCTGGGGAAAGCCAATAAGCCTAATCTGTAATCACCAGCCTGTGATCAGGCACTGTGAGATTTTGCCTAATACTAGGCCTTGAGAGATCAAAACTAGGCCTCTATGTCCTGACTTGGCATCTATCACCCTCTTCATTCCCCAAGCAGACAGTGTCTCTGTAAATGAAATTTTCCAAATATCTTAGGCATATGTTGTCGAATGTTCACATTATTTTTGCATTTTATCTGTGTTGAATTAAAGTACTTCTAAAATCTTTATGCCTTTGATTTATTCTCAAAATGAGTAAAACACATTTTCTTGATTTCACATGATCAGCTATAGATTGCATTGTATAGATTAGCAATTATGATTTGCTTTTGACCTTTTCTCTGTTTCTGCCTTTGTCAGGTTTCTAGTTGTCATTTTTGATGAAATGATTGCTAATGGTATGCAGTGCTACCTGTCTCCTTTTCTGTTTGCTCTTAATTTACATTGGGCTGAAAAAAGAGTTAAAAAAACTAATTATAGTTGTACGTGAGGAATTATCCATATCCACTCATTGAGGGCAGCTTAAAAAGTAAATACGATCACTTTTTAAATTCTTCTGTTGAAAGGTTGCTATACAAAGTTCTGAAGAGATGACTTTATACTGATAGAATTTTTTTTTTTTTTAATATGTGAGTACTGGGAGTTGAATTCAGGACCTCGTGCTTGCCAGGCAGGCACTTATGCCACTGAGCCATATCACCAGTCCCAGAAATTTTTGAAATAGTATTTAAATTTTTATTCAAAGTTCCCTGACTCAGATTGTTATTTAATAGTCATTAGATGTCTAACTGCATATGTACCACTAAACTATAATGTCCCAATTGCTAGCAAAACATCTGAAAAAATTAGCCAAATAACTGTTCAAAAGGTGCTGTGAAAATATTATTCTTCATTTGTTGTGGATAATGCAATTACTAAGGAAGTCTAAGGAAGTCTGCATGGAAGGCTGGGTCTGGAGAGGGAGCGTATGGAGTCTTTCTTCCCAGATTAACCAAACTGAACATTACAATTATAAACATAGCTACACATTTAAACACCTGTCTTATGCCTGAAAACTGGAGAATGAATTAAAAAAGAGCAAAGAATGCCCACACATCAAGTATCTTTGGCTTTAAATACAGAGAAAGACTAAGTTTAAGGAATGGTGCTTTGGGGGGACTCTTCTATCATCTATAGTTTTGTCTTGTTCTCTAGTAGAAAATTCAGGAAATTCCTCACACTGACTTATGAATAATATACATCCTCATTGCTGAATCTTATCTAGTGGTATCCTTTCCAGCTACTACTTCAAAGGTATAAACATTTCCATATCCTCTCCTTTATTCTAAAGGAATTATTCATAACCCATAAGCTTTGGTTAAGACTGTTAAACTGGATAGACATGAGGTAACCCATGAATTTTCTAAAACTATTGAGTTTTAACATGTGTGTGTGTGTGTGTGTGTGTGCACACGTGCGCATTATTACAGGGAACTGCTCATAGTACACATCAGATTTCCAAGGTAAACCTAACCATGAAATGACTGAGAAATACCCTCTTGGGTGACAGCCAACTATCATGTGTACATGGTAAAGGTCAACAAACAGGCATTTAACAAGGGCCTTGGAGAATTCTAGGGCTTATATCTAGATGTCCCCGCAAAGCCTCATATGGTCATAGGTGGAGCTTTCTGAAGGTGGCTCCATCTAAGGGGTGTGATGGTGGGATTAAGGATGCGATTGATGCTGGGATTAATGGTGCCGGTGCAAGGCTGAGATTAAGGGTGTCCCATCCTGGGTGTGAGGGCTACCTCCCCTAAGGGTGGGGAGCCTGATGGAATATAAGGAACAGAAAGAGGGCTGCTTTGGTGCTTTGCTGCCTTCTGCCTGACCTGCTTTGCCATGGACTGTTTCTCATCTGAGATGCCCCCCTACCATGCCACCCTGCCTTGGAGCCAACAAACTATGAACCGAAACCTCTACAAATTGTGAGCCCTAATAAGCCTTTCCTCCTTTAACTTTTGGTGTCAAGTATTTTGTCTCAGCAACAAGAAAAGTAACTAAGACAAGGAAGAACTTCTTAAGTGTGATATATATATATCCAAACATATATTACATATATATATATATATATATATATATATATATATATATATATATATATCTCAAGCTATAATGTTCAGATGCCTTTCCCATTGAAAACATTTACTACTTAACCATTGTTTGAATCACCTATGTAAAATACAGAAAATTCTATTAAAATGGTGAAGTACAATGCTAAAGAAGTACAGTGAAATTATGTTTTTCCTTACAGGCATTTCCTTTTGAACAGCAATATAGCAATACACATAAAAGGCTAGAGACAATTTTTTTTTTTTTTGTGGGTACCAGGGGTCGACCCCAGGACCTCGCGCACCAGCAGGCACCCATGCCGCTGAGCGATATCACCAGCCCTTTTTTCGTATGTGGGTTCCCGGATTCAAACTCAGGACCTCGCGCTTGCCAGGCAGGCGCTTACGCCGCTGAGCCATCTCACCGGCCCTAGAGACAATATTTACATGACCCTAACTTTCCTATTTTTGAAAATATCCTTTTAAAGTCTCAGACAATAAAAGGAGAAAGATTTTTATAATAATGTATTCAGTTATTCATTATAAAAATAGAAGTAATTTAAGTATATAATAAGGGGAATATTTAGCTATACTAAAGTCTGTAAGCCATGATATATTAAAATATTAAATAATAATTATAAAAATTTTATAGTAATTTGAAAATTGTAGGTAGAACCTGAGAATTTATAAAATTGATCTGATCATTTTCTTCTGTTAAGCTGTTCATTATCATTAGAAGCATCTCATTGCCAATCTATAGTCTTTAAATTCTCCTTGCATTCCTTACTATTCCATTGGTGGTAGCTATTTGGATGCAAAATCCTGGACTTTGAAGGGAAATTTTAACCCAAGGTGATAATTCTATTACTTAATCTATTTTATTAATATTGGCTGGAAGTTTTTAACCTCAGACCATATATCCTTCACATTTGACACACAAATTAAAGCAGTCTTTTACATGCAGGTATAACAATGGGAAGGGGCTCAGGAGAATAAGGGCCAGGGAAGGGGAGACGGAAGAGGAAGTAAAAAGATTTAGGAGGTGATACATGTGCCAAATACCCACAATGAATGTAAACATTATATGTCATAAACATGAACTAAAATACTAATAACAGAATTAAAGAGGTGGAAAGGGGATTTAGAGAAGGAGTGAGGGAGGTGGGTGGGAAGGGGAACAGAATTTAAAAAGAATAAAGAAGTGTTATGTACATACACCTACTCCCTAAGATGAATGTAAACTTCATGGATAGCAAACGTGTCCTAATAAAATAAAAAATTAAAAATGCAGGTACAACAAATTAAAACTCATTTTAATTTGTTCATATTAATTATAATAAGAAAGGTAAATGATAAAACATAAGCCAATACCTTTTCCAATAGCATCAATACCAAAATTCTGAAAAGAACATCATTAAAGATTCATAAAGAATTTCTTAAAATTTTCTTTGTGATTTTTGCTCCCTAAGAAATGAGGAAAGGCAACCAATATTTATGAACTGCAAGTACTATGATCAGAAAGTATTGATAACCTGACAATTAAAATGGTATTATTAAACATTGTCCCATAAGTAAGATAAATAAGTGTGCAAATACTAAGTGGAGTTTTTCTTCTAAAGAATGTGCCTTAAGAATAAATAACACAGAAAAACACAACATGCAGAGGTTATTCTAATAACCTTTGGGAGCTGGGCCAAGGTGATGCAGACTAGATTCTAGACCTAGGGCAAGATAAATGAAGAAGCAAGACAGGGAACTAAAAAGCAGAAATTTTCTGTTAACTTAAATCCTTCCACCTAACTTACCCTTTTGGTACATAGAAAGAAACAAAACCATAATAGTTGAATGCATCTATATCCTCATCACAGAGAATATAGAGACATGAGTTATGTCGAGGCATAGACTCTTGGTACAATTATATACTTTTTTACAAACTTTTATTCATCAACCCATTTTGCTATATATTTCAGTTTTCATCCACAGAGATTTTCCACTGCAGCCATTTCTTAGTTGTGACACATTTTACTTTCTAATCTGTGACTAAAATAATTAAAATAAATGAAATAAAATAATAATTAATGTCTAACAAAATTTAGTACTTCATTTATAAATATTGTCAATAATTTTAGATTTTAATAGAAGCTTTGTATCTATCATTCAGCTGAAATTTACAAAGGTAAGAATTTTTTAATAAATGTACATTATGATATCATTTTAGTATCAAGCTTTTGAATTATAGATACAGAAAGGTTTCTTATGGCTTCTCATGTACAATGACACAAGAAATATTCATTGATAAGCTCAGTTAACAAGGTGCAACCAATATCTTCTCCAAAGTTTAGAATCCTGTACTATTGTTGGATAGGCCCATCAGTCTTTTTTTCAACAACTGTTTTAAAGAAACTTTTTCTGAAGATTTTCAACACCACAGCAATCATTAAATGAGATAACATTACTATCCCGTGCAAGTAAATGAAAGGAAATTTAATCAGCCTTAGGTTTAAAAAATACATTAAAGTGTGAGTAGTTCTGCTACTTCTGTAACTCCAGGCAAGATTGCATCTTGCTGACATGAACACAGCTATCATTTGCATCTTTATATACCAGATGGTTTGTCTTTGAGTCAAACTATATCCACTGTACGATATGTTAGACATTTTCCTCTTTCTTTTGTGGAGCAAAAATCAAGGTCTATAATACGACATAATCCCATAGATTTAGAAGATGATAGTTTAAACATTACAGAATTTCCTGTATGCTTATCTACTCTAATGTACAGCCTTAATCATCTTTACTGTGAAACAAACAAACAAAAAAACTTTCATGATATTATCAGGATTTTAGAATTTGACATGAATGAACATGAAAAGAATTTGAATGGTGTCCCTTTTTATTTTGTTTTTTTTAAATATCCCAAGCCAAGTCTTCTCCAGCCTATAGAATCCAAAAGTATTGTTATGAAATCGGTATTTTAAAGTGAATCTTCTGCAAGAAAGCACTTCTATCTTTCCTTTGCCCCTGTGTAGAATTTAGTACCATCTATACCAATTTGACTGCATCCAGATTTTCAGTCCTACCATCCACATTTATAGGATCTGTAATTTTCTGCAATAGTGAGCAAAGAATACCATTTTGCTCTCAGGCTTTTAGTTATAGATGTTGAGGAAAGTGACCTTGAATTGTTATGACTAAGTATTGCCACAGTCTAGGGTTTCTTAATATATATTTATTATATATTTATATGAAAGCTTTATATGTCATGTAAGTATATAAATTATGTATTTTTCATATATCATATGAAAATTTAATAAGATTATATAATTTTATATTCACTGATAATCCAAGATGTTTAGTTTAAGAAAATAGAAAGTACTTCCAGTATAAGCCCTGGAAATGGGAAAGCTTTTACTTTTTTCTTTTTATATATTATAAAAATAGCTTATTAATCTGCTTATACTACATTTGGATGCAAGTAACAAAAAATATGTTAAAGTGACTTCGCTAAATGAGAGCTGTTTTTCATATGTAACAGAATTTCTAGAGGCAGAAAACCCAGCAGCTCAATAAAAACATAAACGGACATGTACCAGAAAGCCGTGAGCAGAGCTGGACTGTTCATCTCAGTGCAGACAGTGATGGACCCTTCTCACGTGGCCGCTGCTGTTAGTACAGTCAACCTAAACATATCCAAGAACAAAAACTGCAATGTAACTGTGGGATGATAGAACCAAAGGAAAGCTGTTTTAGATGTTAAATTCATATGGTCAATAGCTAAGGAATTAAGGAAAATAGTAAACTCAGTCTTTTGTAGCATTTCCATTTGTTTTGTTTTAACACTGCTAAAATACCACTCTGCAGAATGTAAATGCTTAAGTTTGTTAGACACAGTGAGCAGAGGAGGGCCTCACAGCAGGCCAAGCAAACACTCCACCACTGCGCCATGTACCCAGCCCTTGAACACAATTCAAATATGCAGTAACAGATAATCTTTTTTCTGGAAGTATCATTCAATGCTTTTATATGTTAATTCATTAATAATTGTTATGGCTTGTGTCTAGATGTCCCCCCAAAGCCTCACGCGGTCATAGGTGGGACTTTTTCAGAGGTGTCTGGATCTACAGTGTGTGATGCTGGGATTGACTCATGGTGCAGTGCTAGGATCAAGGGCACTAGGATTAAGAGTGTGAGTGCTACCCGTCCTAAGTAGCTGGGTAAGACACAAGGGATAGAAAAAGCTGTGGTTGTCCCTTGTTGCTTTGTTACCTTCTGTCTGCCATGAATTGTTTCTCCTTTTCGATGCCTATCTGCTGTGCCACCCTGCCCTGGAGCCAGCCAATTACGGACTGAAACCTCTGCAAACTGTGAGCTAAATAAACATTTCCCCTTTTAACTTTGAATGTCCGGTATTTTGCCTCTGCAACAAAAGAAAAGTAACTAAGACAATAATACTATTTGCTCTTTTTTCTAATATTAATTTTAATCACCAAATAAAATGTATTAGTGGTGGAAAATAGAAAAACTAAGCCAAAATACAAAATTTATCATATTATTTAGAGAAAAAACTTTTTATCAGTATTCATATTTCTGGTATTTCCTATTTTATTTATATTGACTTAAAATAAAGTGTTTTAAACATTAAACATGTTGATTATTTTCTGTATGGTTTCTAAATGTGCTTTGAAAGAATGTTTCTTCAAAATGTATTGTCATATCCTGTTAGTACTGTTTTTGTATTGTTATATTTAAATCATAAATTCATTAGAAATGTATTTATATGAATGAGGTGGGTGGTTAAATATTACCATAATATCATTCACCTTATCACATTTATTACTGTTATATGTGTACACTTTATTTCAGCATTCTGTTTTTCCCATGAATCTGAGCTCAGTATCATGACGTTTTAAATATTATAACTATGATACATTTTAATTTTTAGAACTACATAGTGGAACAGAATTCACATTCTTCTTTTTAAACAATAAAAATATTTCAGGTTTCTTACAAGATCTTGTTATTTATGCCTCTTTGGAATATTTGGACTCATAGAACTAAAGAATATAACAGAAGAAAAAAGCTGTATGTTTCGGTCACTGTTATTAAGGACAAAGAACATTTGGTGTCAAACCTTCATCAAGTTCACAATTAAAGATTGACCAGTACATACATGGAACTGTATAAAATATTTTATCAGAGAAACTTATGCCTTTTATTAATGACAGAACATTTCCTCTCTAGCAGCAAGTGTATTGTGATTTTCAGAATAGAGTAACTTTAATTAAAAAAAAAAAACCTTCAGGAGAGTATTTGGGGCTGTATGAAGAGCAGTGCTGAAGAGCAATGGTGTGTGTGTGTGTGTGTGTGTGTGTGTGTGTGTGTGTACTGGGAACCGAACTCAGGACATTGCACTTGCCACTCAGGCACTGTGCCACTGAGCTATATCCCCGGCCCAAAGAGCAACGTTCTGTCGAGTGCTAAAGTATTAAAATGTGATGGCAATTACCAATCTGAGCCTGGCTCTCCATGTCTCAATGCTGATGAAATTCTTGACCATGATGAGGGTGCTGGCCATTCATAGCCTACACATGTTTGCGGAAACAGCCCAAAATTTATGTGCACTTGTACAATGTTATACATACATTCTTCTTTGGCAAATAAATCAAGATAGTATATTATTTGCTTTCCTAGTATTCCTTAAAGTGAATTACTAAGAGGTTAGTAGGACATAGATACTATAAATGGGCTGAGAAATTCCATTCTGCACCTAAATTCCCTGTAGCCTGGTATCACATTTTGAAGTAACTCATCAGAATCATCATAATTTGCAGTATTTGGTTATAAAAAAAATGTGATTGTACTGTTTTCTCTATATAATCTTGTCTTGTGGTACTAGGGATTGAATCTACAGCCTTCTCACTAAGCTGTATCCCCAGCATTTATTTATTTATTTATTTATTTATTTATTTATTTATTTATCTATTTATTTTTGAGACCAGATCTCACAAGTCACTAAACTGCCCAAGCTGGGCTAGAACTTGTGACCCACCTGCTTCAGCCTCCCAGAGTGCTGAGGTTACAGGCTTGCATCGCCATGCACAGCTTTTATATAATTATTTAGAATAATTTTTGTTAGCATGTCAACTAAAAAATGAAACAGGTTAGTGCTCTTATGAGTAAAAATTTCATAAGTAAAATGAGTAAGAAAAGAAAGGAAAGATCATGAGAAATATTGACTACTTTGTAACCTATATCATAGAAATTCATGATGTATCATAGATGATGTTAATTAACAGAGTGTAGAAAGTGAAAGGTTGATAAACTGTATGAAAGTTATGATTATTATGTGTAATATTAACTTTAAATTATTTTATGTAGTTCGAACTATTTTATAAATTTTAATTTCAGATAAAGCATTTAGCCTGTAGCTGGCCACTTAACTTATATTGTGATACCAAAACCCTTTTAGTTAACCCAAGGAAATCTCTTTTCCCACAAGCAAAAAACAAAACAGAACCAAAAACCTCTCCTAAATAAAATATCTGCAAGAAAGTCAACAAGTAAAGCCTATGAAATCAAGTTTTAAAAATTAAATTTGGAAAAGAAAACAGATTTTCACTTGCTCTTGCTCAGAGAAAATACAATTAAAATGTCAAGTCAATATAGAAGGAGCCAATGGGAACGTTGAGAATCCCATTTTAGTTATCTTCAGTTTCTCGTGATAGTAGACAGCCAGATGAGAAATGCTGTGACTAGAAAATTGACTCTGTTTTGAAGAAGCTTCCTTATAATTTGCATGTTGATGGAAGGAAACATATTTTTGACTTCCCCTAGACTTGTGACCATTTATTTTCAAAGTTTTAAATTTGTTGACTGATTTATCTTCACCAGTATGCTAAACACTTTCCCAGAACAAAGACATTAGCTTGCTTATTAACATATGGGTAATACTTAAAACCATCTCTGATATATTAGTAATTACTCAGGAAATGTGGATAAACAAATTAGATTCTGAACACACTTCAAGGTTTAGTGTGAGGTCCACGCCTTCAGTGAGGCTTCCCTGATTACACAGTACAGCCACTTCCTCCTTCTGTACACTCTTATTAGTTTGAATTACAGAGGAGATAATAATTGTATATTTTGTTCTACTTATTTTATTTTGCATCTTTTATTTGCTATCTTAATTTTTGGATCATGAGAACCACATCTTATCATTTTCTTGTTTATTAGTTCATTGAAGTCTAATTCGGAAATTAGTAAATTTTACCTCTTGTGTTCAACCTTTCCTAATTTTCCTAGGCTATGCAGAAGAAAATGGTTGCCTGCTAACTAGTCAATCACTCAATTCACAATGACATTTGTGCCTTGGCTGGCTTTTAATTTCCTTGAGGGTATACACTAAGAAAGCACTTTGTTGGATATAAGGGGCAAAATCAAAACAGAAATAATCACAGAAAAATAGAATGTATTTAAAAGGATGCTCAAATATCTGCCCTGGCTGCAAGGCAGAAATGAAGCTGATCTTTAGGAATAACTGGAATTAAGCAATGCCTACAAAAATAAACATTTTTCCAAATACCAGCTTATCTTATTCGTGATCCTCTCTGAATGTCTTTTTCCTTTTATATTGCCTTTTTCTACTTCTTTAATATTTATGGAAGAAATCTGACTCTGGACAGCTCTGATTAATGTGCCTCACACCTAGTCCCCAATCCAAAAATTTCCAAACAAGGACTTCAGTGACCTCAGTCCTTCCTGTTGACTCCACAATATTACTCTGGCCTAGGAACAGGGTTGTACTTTGATATGACTTCTTCCTCAGTCCTTCCCGGTGAAGCGGGTGGGCATTGCTGAGCTCAGGAAAGAGAGGAGGAAGTTATTTCTTCTTAACCGGATTTTCCACAGAGCCCAGCACATTGTGTCACATAGCTGGAACTCATCAAAAACAGTGGCCTAAAAGATCTGTCTTTATTATCTTTGATTCATTTTATGTTTTCCATTCAACTTCTTCCAAGTTTCAGTGTTCTAAATTTCTCATTTTCCATGTGATGTAAAAATATTATATGCCACATATTGGCTTATTCCAGCAGATTTCTATTAACGATGCATTTATTAAGATTTTACACAAAATATTTACAAATCAGTACATAGAAATTATCAGCATTAATACAATTTCAAAATTTGAAAAATAGACATGTTGAATTGTGAAAACTGAAATTGACTGAAATAAATAAATAAATTCCACAAAACTATCTGTTCAACAAAATTAATGTAATTCTATTTCTTGGCAAGGATTTATTTATTCTTTTTTCCATAAAATGAAAATTCTGCATTGTTTCAAATGTATTTGAACTTCAAAACAAAACCAAAACTAGAATGTTGCATTTTTGACTGTTTCTAGTTGTACCTATAAGTGTTTGACTAATTAGGTTGAGACTTGTCTCTAATTTGAATTTCAAAAGGATTAAATGATGAGCCAAAATAAAACTACACTAAACAAAAAAGTTGAAATTTCTATGTAAAAGGAAATGATTCATAGAAATAATCAGCAGCTGAACAGCTGAAGGAAGTGAAAGACATGCTGAGTTTGCAGAATTGAATCCTGGCACAATCCATGGGGTTTTATTCTGTCCTCGCCTCTGCACTTATTAATTGATTCTGACTCACTTCCCAACTGAGATTGCAAGGAAGTAAGAAGGTGTTTTGTTTTGTTTTGTTTTAACCAACTAAAATTTCATTGTCTGGGTGGAGGAGGAAATATGTTTTGACCTTGATGAGCTTTAATTAATTTTGAAGCACACTGATAACCGTGATGCGAACATGAAATAAAGTGCGCAACACTTCCTCCTCATCCACAAGTAATGCCTGTGCTTCCTCTGCACTGAAAATTAAAAGTGATTAAGAGATATCCACAAGCTACCTTTGTTCAAATGCCAATCTACATGAGTGTCCCCAAAGACTAGCTTCCCCTCCTGATACAGTGGATTGGATGAAATTACTGCACTCTGGATAAACAAAACCCTTCAATTTAATATTCAATGCTACCTCTTTCCCTCAAAAACATTGCCCTGGCACCTGTTCCCTCTTTCTTCCACCAAGTTTTCCTTCCTACAGGACCATTCTTCTCAGCAAATGCAATTGGGTATTCACATACCTTTTCTTGTTGCTCATACCTCCATCCGTTCCTCCTTTCTCCGCTTCTGTTGAATAATAATTGTAAATACATCATTAATTGTATTTCAAACAGCTATAAGAACTTACAGATTTTAGCTCATTTAATTAACTTGATTTCCTAATGATAGTATGAGAAATACTTTCATTTTACAGATGAGAAAACCAAGGCATAAATAGAACAAATAATTATTATATCATCACACAGCTAGTAGGTGGTGAAGGCAGGATTTAAACATAAGCATCTTGGCTCTGAGTCTCATTCCTATAACATTAAAATACCTCCAAGTGAAACTTATGGAAAAAATTATCTGTAGTGGGAATCTCCAATTTCTTTCTTCCAGTCTTTATTCAGCCACTCAAATCAAATCTTGTTTTCTGTCACTCCATTAAAACTGATTTGGCCAAAATGGTAAAAATCCTAGTGGTCAATTCAGTCCTATATTTCATTCCTCTACACTATTTGACAAACTTGATCATGTTTTCTTTCTGAAACTCCTTTTATGTTGCTTCTATTTTTTTATTTTTTTTATATTTTTGGTGGGTACCGGGGGGTCGACCTCAGGACCTCGCGCGCCAACAGGCACCCGTGCCGCTGAGCGATATCACCGGCCCCTTTTTCGTATGTGGGATCCGGAAGTCAAACTCGGGCCCTTGTGCTTGCAAGGCAGGCGCTTACACCACTGAGCCATCTCACCGGCCCCTTATGTTGCTTTCAGATTTTCACTTATCTTATCATTGTCACTGTCTCCACCTGTGTCTCTCACGTCTCTTTCCTGAACTATTTATAGGTAGCCCTTCATTTCCTAAAAGATCAAGTGCCCAAATAGTTTATCAACCTGCTTATCCTCTGTTTTAGGAGGTCTTCAGTGACTGAACTCTATATCATGGCTTCAGATACTTCCTATTTACAATATGATGACTTTCCCATATACATCTTTAGCTCATGCTTTTTTCTTCAAAGTTATTTAATAATATATGTTACATAATGGTTTCAACAGAATTTACTGAATACTCTCATCTTTAAAAACAAATTGGAAGACAAGAATACTTTCAAAAGAGCTATTCTGTATTACTAATATGTATATACAGTTGGTCTTGTGCATCTGTGTGTTCCATGTCTATGTATTCAAAAATAAGCAACAAAATCACTCAAAAAAAAATGTCTGTACTGAACACATACAGACTGTTTTGTCATTAATTCTTTTTTTTTTTTATGTGGGTACCAGGAGTCGACCTCAGGACCTCATGCTTGCCAGCAAGCATTTGTGCCACTGAGCAATATCACTGGCCCTTTTCTCCTTTATGTCGGTACTGGGAGTCAAACTCAGGACCTCACGCTTGCCAGGCAGGTGCTTATGCCGCTGAGCTATCTCACCGGTCCTTGTCATTATTTCATAATGGTACAGTGTAGTGTAACATCTATTTATACATCATTACCTTACACTAGATATAAGCAGTCTAAAGATGGTTTATAGTATATGGGCCAACGAACAAAGGTTGAACACAAATACTGTACATTTTACATAAGGGATTGAACATCTTCAGAGTTTGTTCTCTATTAGGGACCTTTGAACTAATTCCCCATGGATACAAAGGGACAACTACACCTCACTATCCATCTGACTCCGTAAGCAGGCATAGGAAATACAAATACATATTCCCTAGAGATCATATAATTAATGTTATGAAACCAGAGAAAGTAAAAATTCTAAACAATTGGAATACAAAAGTATTAAAATACTACAAAACAAAAAATAGACTAGTGTAATTAAAAATTTCTCCAGATATAGTATGTCCACATTCAATAACTACAGATGTGAAAGTGAAGATAACAATTTAAAAGATCTATATAGCAATTACCTTAACAAAGAATTTCTAAGATCTTTTTTGGGAAAAATTATAAGACTATTTACTACACTAATCCTAAAACACATGCAAGAAGAAAACAATTTTCAAATGTCAATACAATATTTTCAGAGGAGAGAAAAGTTACTACAAGACATTACAAATATTGAAAATATTTTAGATAGCCACAAAAATAACTAATAAAAAGGAAACTGAATACAGATCCCAGAAGAAGATAAGTGTGTCAGCGTGAGAAAACATCATGACAAATCAATTAGACCAGGATATGCTACTCAGGAAATTATGTTAAGCAATTTCACCTACAATAGATGAAAATATCAGAGATGGTTCCAAAAGTCACATAAAAAACAAATCAATATATTTCGAATGAGCTAAACTGCTAAGGTTTGAAGTTCAATATATAAAATAAAGAATATACAAGTGCTTTTGTGACCTTATAAATGTATATGCTTGTCTAAGCTTTTCTGTTGCTGAGACACAATAATCAACACCCACAACTTACAAGAAGAGAAGATTAATTTGGCTCATTGGTTCGAGGGAATTCAGTCCATTGTCTGCTAGCTTCATGGCAGAAACATCACGACAGAAGGGTATAGCAGGGCAGAGGTCCTTAGTTCCTGGCAGTGAGGAAGCAGAGCAGTGGAATGGCACCAGAGAGAAAGGGGAGAGGCACCAGACACAGACAGCACAGTTGTGCCTCCATAACCCAAGCAGACGCACCCAGAAATGTGCTTCTCCAATCCCTAGGTACCCAGAAATGTGCTTCCCAATCCCCAAAGCTAATCAAGTTAACACTGTGTTAACCGTCACAATGATTTTTTATCACTGATATGCAGAAACACTAAATAAAGAGCGTTAATGTACTTTCATGGACCACATAATGGTGCTTTGGTCAATGACACAGCATATGGATAACAATAATCCCTCTAAATCTTATTGCCAGGTGATAAGGTAAACTTCTTAATTTATGTAAGGACACTGTGATGTTCACTCAATGCAAAATGTTCAAGTAATGCATTTCTCAGAACACATTCTTGTTATGAGATACAAAACTATACAGGATTTCACTAAATATAATGATTTGTTTTCAATGATTTCAATGTTTCAAAATGTTGAGATGTTATCACAGAGGAGATTTGTGATTTCAATTCTGGTAAGGGGTTATAATACCAAGAAAATGTAACACATTTTTTGCAGTTCAGCAAGATGATCATAGAAAATTCAATTAAAAATGGGCCAGCACTAATAAACTATTTACAAAAGGGAAAAAATTTAATTAAATATACAAACACATGCTCAACATTACAGAAATACAGCTCTACAGGGCCAGGGATATAGCTCAGCGGCACAGTGCCTGCCTGGCAAGTGCACAGTCCTGAGTTCGATTCCTGGTACCCAAAAAATATATATATATAGCTATACACAATAATGAAGTACCACTTGGTACCTATAATTTTCACAAAATTAGCACATTAGACTTGACTGGTAGAAGTAAAGACTGTTACAACTTTTCAGTCCAGCAAAGTTTCAAGATTTAGTGAAGTTAGTAAAATACTCTTTGTTATGGCTTGTATCTAGATGTAGCCCCCAAAGCCTCATGCAGTCATGGGTGGGGTTTTTTGGAGGTGGCTGGCTCTAGGATGTGTGATGCTGGGATCAAAGATGTAATGCTAGAATTAAGGGTGTGAGTGCTACCCACCCTAAGTGTGAGTAGCCTGCATAAGATATAAGGGACAGAAAGAGGTTTGTTCCTTGTTGCTTGTGGCTTGTGGCTTGCGGCTTGCAGCTTTTGCTGTCTTCTGCCTGCTATGAATTGTTTCTTCCCTGTGATGCCCTTCTACCATGCCACCCTGTCTTAGAGTCAGCTTACTATACACTAAAACCTCTACAAATTGTGAGGACCTAACCTTTCCTTTTTTAATTTTGGGTGTCGGATATTTTGTCCCAGCAATGAGAAAAGTAACTAAGACGCTTCATAACCTAACAGTTTCTTCCTGTAATTATACATAATAAGTAATGGTGAAAGTTTATCTTCAAGTTAAGAATATTTTTGCAACTTTTTAAAAACATAAAATGGTTAGTGGAAATTAAGCTTACTCATCTACCAATAGGCAAATGTCAATTGTGATACACACATATATGGTGGAAGGAGGCAACATTCAGAAATAGCGGACTAAAGTCATATATGGAGCAACACATATCCATCTTTAAGATGTAAGAGTGAATGAGAAATTAGAGAAATTATAAAATGAAAGAGGGTTCTTGTATAAGTGGCTTAAAGAATATGATCAACATCAACACTGGACCTCTGAAGTCTCAAAACAATCATTTTATGTTTGTATTTCTCTAACTCATATCTCCAAATATCTTCCCAGATTTGCATAATAAATTCTGAGACACTATGCAACTTTCTTCAAACCTAAGACTGCTATTCTTGATAAAATTAAGGGCTGGTGAGATGGCTCAGCAGCATAAGCGCCTGCCTGGCCAGCCCGAGGTCCTGAGTTTGACTCCTGGAACCCACATGAAGGAAAAAAAAAGAGCTGGTGATATCGCTCAGCAGCACAAGTGCTTGCTGTCAAGCACGAGGTCCTAAGCTTGACTCCCAGCACCCACAAAAAAAAAAATTAAAACAGGTATATTATTCCTAGTACAAAATTTTCTAATTTCATATGATAAAGAAAAAAACAAAGACATTGCAGATTCTCATTTTCAGTAGTCCAATAAGCAACATAACATATTCAATAAATTTGATCAAGGAACGTACATAAGAAATGACTGGGCTGGTGAGATAGCTCAGCGGCATAAGCGCCTGCCTGGCAAGCACGAGGTCCTGAGTTCGACTCCCGGTACCCACATACAAAAAAAGGGCCAGTGATATCGCTCAGTGGCACGGGCACCTGCTGGTGCATGAGGTCCTGAGTTTGATCCCCGGTACCCACAAAAACAAAACAAAACAAAACAAAACAGAAATTAGTGACACAAGTTAAAAAAAAAAAATACTCTAAATGCCTTAGTAACTATTGTAGTGGTTTTCTGTTTGAAATTTATAGTGAGTAATAATAATGAGATCTTGTGTAGAATACATAAAGTTTCCTGGGAGACCTAATGTAGAATACAAAATATAAAGCTCCCTAGATATAAAACATCAAAAACTGAAGATAGGAATCAATATGAATAGAGATTTTATGTTGGAAAGATGAGGTGAACACAGCACATACTGATGGACAGAAATTGATGGACAGAAAGCTGTCAGAACAATAAATTATCTAAATCTCTGCTTTCTATTCTACAGAATAGGACAATACATGAGAGCAATGGGATAAAGAAAGAAATATAAAACATTAACAAAAACAGAACACCTCCTAGCAAAAACTGTTTTTTTACAAAGATTATTAAAATCTAGAGAAATTTTATGTCTTCTAGAATAGTTTTTCCTTTTTTCCAGTTAAAAAGGCACTGGAATAATAAAGGAAATTTTTTCAAAGTTAAGACAGTGTGCCAGGCTACAATATGAACCTGTCAGTATCTGTCATATAAATATAATGTGTGCTGAGATATCCATACCAAATAATTATGGAAACTTGAGGTTAATCTTACCATGTCAGTAGCTTCTACTTTTTTTGACATTTCATTAATTTGAAGTTCATTCATTTACTATTAGTAAAATTTTAACAGTGATTGATTTTAAGTGTATTATTTCTAAGCACATCCTTTTTCATAATGAAATAAAAATATAATAGAGTGAAATTCTTAAGAAAAAATGTTAGGTACACATAAATAGTTCAAAATATCCATTTGTCTACACACAAAATAATTGACACTATAGTAATATAATATGGTCATATATTTCTTAAAACACATCTCTTAAAGTGTGTCATTGGTTGAACTTAAATTAATATATTAACTTTAAGAGATATCAGTGGAAGGGAAAGCCTCTGGGATTTGATATTAAAAGTCCTGTGGACCCATTATAACTTGGTCATTTCTGTATATTTGCAGATGAATTAAATTCTCTGAAACTTGATATCTACATCTGTATCATAAAAGTTTTATCTACCCCCAAATACCTATGGAAATTGAAGAAGCATGAATCCAGGTTTTTTTGGTCCTAAATGTGTCATTCAATAAATGTCAGAACCTTTTGCTTTACTTCACAATTACATAAAAAATTTAAGCTTAACCTTTGTTAATTATGAAATTTATATTTCCAGCCACATTTCTCCTCTGAAATCAGAATCTTACTGCTTACTGTCACTTGGGATGTCTCAAGAACTAATGTTTAAGATTATTTCATACTCCTCATCTACCTGTGTTATGGAATGTCTCTACAAAATTCATACCCAGAAGCCCTAAACCCACAGTGGGATAGCATCTGGGAAGGTGTGGCCTTTGGGAGGTGGATAGGTTGAGATGAAGTCATGAGGGCAGGGCCCCTATGATGGATTAATATGCTTCAAAGGAGTAGAAAAGGGACCAGAACACCCTCTCTGTCTCTGTTTCCCTCTCCCTCTTCCATTCTACCTCTCATGTAAGACAGAACAGAGTAGGAAGGTGGCTATCTGCAAGCCAATAAAAATTCTCTCACCAAGAACCAAATATGTAGGCATCTTGATCTTAGATTTTTCAGTTTTCAGGACTTCGAGAAAGAAATATTTATTTTGAAACCACTTACTGAATAATATTTAGTTATGGCAGACAGAGCAGATCTGTAATTTTGTTTCAGTACATTTTTCCTTATGTCCATTCATGGAATCTCCATCTTTGTATCCAAACCATAAGCAAGAAACCTAGGAGCCATTTCTGCCACTTGCAATATAGCTCAGTACCTCAATGTGATATCCATTTTCCCTGTAAAATATCTTGTAAATCCTTCCATGCTTCTCTACCTCCTAGCCACTCCATTCATTCCAATCTACCATCTCACTCATCAGGACTGCTCCATCAATACATCTGAATTTACTCTGGTCTTCTCTGTTACCCAGGCTATAGCGGGAGGAATAAACTATGTGCTACAATCTGATTCACTGGCTTCCCCATTGTCTAGAAGTGAGGGAGGGGGACTGCAATGCCCCAGTGCTGAGAATAAAGGGTAAACTCTTGTCATGACCTGCAAGTCTCTGAAGAGTTTGGCTTCTCCTGACCTTTCCAGCTTCACATCACACTGCTTTCTTTTATATCTTTACTCATGAAATGAACTTGACATTTATCCTCCTTTTACACTTGACATAATCCCTTTAGGAACAAATCCTTGACAGATGCTGCTTTTGTTGTTTAGAATTTGCATACCCTCAATGTACACCTAACTTTTCATTCTTTATCACTCTAGTGATTTCTTTAAAGAAGCTTCCTCTAAATTCCTTAAGCAGACGAAATCCTCCCATTACAGGGTTTTATGGCATCATACTTTTTTCTTTCATAGGATTTTGCCAGCAACAATTATATATTTCTGATGTAATTTCTTTTTTGATCCACTAATAAACTAAAAGTGCTCTAAAGTAGGAAAACTTTCCTTGGTTTGGATCACAATTGAATTCTCACCATAAGCCTAACATATATCCATTCAATGATATTTGCTTATAAATTAATGCCTTCCCAGACAACCTATATCAGTAAAATTATGGGATATATAGTTCAATGCTGAAATTCACTATGAACAATTTCAGTGTAAGTCTATAGTCTATATAACAAAATCTATTTGACAGTATGTTGATTGTGGAGACGATGATATAATTTAAAGGCTATTACTGTAATAGTAAGTTAGATTTTAAGGAGGAGTGAAAATTCCAATCTGTCATCTTGATATTTTTTTGTTAGCATATGCTACTGAAATGTAGGTGGTAATCACCAGAATCATTTCTAACCACGTTGTTATTTTTCAACATTTTATGTTAACATTTTCTCTGGTTGATAAATAATTAAATGATATGGATATTTTTAAGTATGTATGTTTTGTGAGAAAAACCATTATACAAACCAGCACTTTCATTTTAAAAATTGAATAAAGATAATCATAATAACAAGAGACTTTATAATTGCACATGAAACTGTACTTAACTAATATAAACTTAACTAATATAAGATTAATCATGAAAGTTATTTATACAGTATATAGAAATATATCTTTAAGCATCATGATATACATTGATTTACACTAGGCAGTCCACAAAAATTTTCCTCCATCTGTTTTCAATTTTAATGAGAGCATTTAAGAAATATACATAAGCACCATACTATCTGAAATAAATAAATATGTTATTTGGAATAATTTCTAGAAAGACAGAAAATACTAAAATCCCTGTAAGAAGGAATAGAAAACAAATTGATCAAAGAAAACTTCAGGCCCAGGTACCTTTAATGAAACATTCTACCTGACATTATTAATGAAGAAAAATTACCTGTAGTGGAAAAACAATTTCTTACCAAACTCAAAGACATTATAAGAAATAGACTAATACCCTTTATGAACGTAAAAGAAAACTCAACAAAATACTAATATAGTACATTGAATCTGCAGTGTATTAAAATATAAGTACAATATTACTTGGGATTTATGCTAAGAATGTTATCATTCAAATATAAACAATTTAATTAAACAATGTTACACATTATATGTCACCAGGAAAATGCAAATTAAAATAACAGTAAGATATCACTATACACCTATTAGAAAGGCTAAACTGCTGAAGACCAACAATGCCAAATGCTGGTAAAGATTTGAAACAAAGCAGCTCTTATTCATTGCTAGTAAGAACAAAAAATGTTAGTTACTTTAGAAGACATGTTGCCCGGGCTGGTGAGATGGCTCAGCAGCATAAGCGCCTGCCTGGCAAGCGCGAGGGCCCGAGTTCGGCTCCCGGAACCCACATACGAAAAAAGGGCCAGTGATATCGCTCAGCGACACGGGTGCCTGCTGGCGTGCGAGGTTCTGAGGTCGACCCCTGGTACCCACCAAAACAAAAAAAAGAAGACACGTTGATCATTTTTTATAAAGCTAAATATTTTCTTATCATATGATCCAGCATTACTGCTCCTTACTATTGACTCACAGAATTTGAAAATTTACATCCACACGAAAACTTGTACATGATAATTATTGCAGCCTTACTCACAACTTTCTAAATTTGATACCAACAAAGATATCCTTTGGGAAAGGAACAGATCAAGACACTGTAATATAACCAGGCAATGTAATATTATTCAGTACTAAAGAGAAATAAAATATCAAGCCATAAAAAGAAATAAATGAATTTTATTTCATTACTAATGAAGAAAGTCAACCTGAAAATGCTATATTTTATATAATTCTAAATATATGACACTCTGGAAAAGGTATGAAAACTATGGGTACAGTAAAAAGATCCATGGTTGTCAGGAATTATTTTGCAGAAAGGGCATTTGACAAAAATCAACATTCATTCATGACTAACATTCCCAGCAAAAAGGTAAATTTGCATTATTAAAAAATACTTAGAGCTAAAAACATGTTTCCATCCATATTGTCTCAGCAGCACCACCTTTCTTCTAGGTATAGCACTGCTAAATTAACCAATCTGAGCATTAAAAATTCACCCTGGGAGTTGAGCTAGGTCTTCTGTGCTATTCTCCAAGTCACTCATTATGGATCACTTTATGAAACCTGCCTGGGTTTTGAGTGATATGTTCCATCCTTGTTTTTTTTGTTAGTCCTGTTTAATTTTTGAGTCTTATTTATTTGTTTTATGATTAACAAATCATAACTGTACATATTTACTGTATGGATACAATGTGACAGTTTGATATACATGCACAATGTGGTGATTAAGTCAAGGTAATAAATATGTCTCGAACCTTGCTAATTTATATTGTTTTTAATGATGAGACATTACTCAGAGATACAGTACTGCTAATACAGCGGGCCCCTCTTATCTGTGGGAGGTACATTCCAAGATTTCCGTGGGTTCTGAAACCTCAAATAGTACTGAATTTTATATGTAATCCCTGCCATACCTAGACGGTTGATTTGGGTGCCTGTTTGTATACAGCATTGATATACAGGACAAAGGGACGGTTCACATCTGGGAAAGATGAAGCAACACAGCATGAGGTTTCATCATGTTACTCAGAATAGTTCCATTGTAAAGCTTGTGAGTTTTCTTTTTCTAAAAATTTTCATTTAATATTTAACTAAGGTTGACAAGGTTAACTGAAGTCATGGAGAGAATATCTTCAAAGGAAGAGATATATTGCACATTATTATTGACTAGGGTCACCCTGTTGTGCAGTGGATCTCAAAACCTAATGCTCCTATCTGTAATTTCGTTCCCTCCCCATCGCTGCCGGCCTGTGGTAAACATCTTTCTGTCCTCAGCTTTTATTAGTTCAGTTTCATTAGATCCCACATGTAAGTGAGATCATGCAGTATTTGTCTTTCTATTCCTGGCTTATTTCACTTAGCATGATGACCTCCAGATTTATACATGTTGTAAATTTATTTTATATCAATGCAGTTACTGTGTTACATTACTTGAAATTCTTTTTACATAGGCTGCACTGCCTAATATGATAGCACTAGACATTTGCAACTCTTCAGCTTTAGAATTGTGTTTTTGGAAGTACAGAAAATATATCAGATTTTAAAGATGCCATATGCGGCCGGTGAGATGGCTCAGCGGCATAAACTCCTGCCTGGCAAGCGCGAGGGCACGAGTTCAACTCCCGGAACCCACATACGAAGAAAGGGCCGGTGATATCGCTCAGCGGCACGGACGACTGCTGGAGCGCGAGGTCCTGAGGTCGACCCCTGGTACCCACAAAAAAAAAAAAAAGAGGCAATATGAAAAAATATGTAACTGATAACTTTATATTGGTTATATGTTGAAATAATATTTAAATACACTGGGATAAATAAAACAATCATTAGACAATTTAATTTTATCTATTTCTCTTTTTATGTGGTTACAAGAAAACATAAAATGTAAATATATGTATCTGCTGAACTGCATTGACTTTGACCATCATTCTATTCTAAGTAGCAATCATAATTCCTTTTTTGCATTTCTAAATCCTAAAATTTCTGAAAAAAAATTTTTAATTGGGTAAAAACTCATGTATTGCTGTCTCAGAATACTCTGAGGATGTTATATGATACAGGCTAATAACATCAATGCAACAATCCAGGGCTGGATATATTTTCAGAATTCAAAATATTACAAAATATATGTATACGACCATGAATCCTGATATGTGAACTTTATTTGTCTATGAAATGCCTAGCAGATATGAGAAGGACGCTCCTGGGTGTGTCGATGTGGGTCATGGAGGTGTAGCCTTGAGTATTTTCTATAGCCCCTCTCCTGTCCCTCTCTGGCACTCTTCCCTTGCTCTGTTTCCCAGCCATCACCAACCAAGCAGTTTTGCTCTGCCATGTTCCTCCAGCATGTTCCTGCCTTAGAGCCATCAATTAATGGACTAAATCATGTGTGACCGTGAGCCAAATTTAATCTCTCCTCTTTAAATTGTGGCTGTTAGGTATTGTGTTTCAGTGCTGACTAATATAGAAAGTTGGTACCAAAGAAGCAGGATCATTGTTGTATCTGTACCTGACAATATGGTTTAGAAGCCTTTAGAACAGATTTAGAGGAGAATTTTGGAAAGGTTTGGAGATATGGGTTAAAGAAGCCCAAGAATGCTATAAATGGGTTGTGGGTGTTTCTGGTCAGAGCTCAGAAGACCAGACTGTTGACAGTAAATGTCAGGCTCAGGAGGTTTCATTTGGTAACAACTGTCCATTGACTGTTGGGCTATGTGAATTACACCGTACTAGAAAACTTATCTACATTTCACCCATGTCCTGAGATTTTGCAGGATGCAGTGAATAAATGCAATGGATTAATTAATCTGATGGAGAAAATGTCTAGATGGCCCATGTTATGCTTTGGGTCTAGATGTCCCCCCAAAGCTTCATGAGTTCATAGGTGGGGCTTTTTCAGAGGTGGTTAGATCTAGAATGTGCGATGCTGTGATTAAGGATCTGTGAATACGAAATCAGTCCACTGACTGGTTTGGGGCTACCTTAACCCTGGCAGTCAAGATACAATATAAAAAGGGCAGAAAGATGCTGTTAAGGTCCCTTGTTGCTTTTGCTACCTTGTGGGTGCCATGAATGTTCTCCTCTGTGGTGCCTCTCTGCCATGTGCCACTCTGCCTTGGAGCCAGCCAATTTTGGAGTGAAACCTCTACAAACTGTGATCTAAATAAACCTTTCCCCCTTTAACTTTGGGTGTTGGGTATTTTGCCTCTGCAATAAGAAAACTAAGACAATGTAACATTCAGGCTGTGGCACGACTACTGCTGGATTCTTTTATCCAGATTTATAGTGAAAAGTTGGGGGCAAAAGGGAGAGCAGAAAAATCTGAAAAACTTAAAATTTGGCCAAAAAGAAATCATATTTAAAGTTGGAGACAAAGTGTGGTTTTTAAAAAGATCAATACCATTAAAAGGAAACCAAGTACTTTGTAGAGGGACAAGAAAAATATTTTCTCAAGGGGTATCTCCGGAATCAGCAAGACCCACCCATGAAAGCTCAAGAGTGCATATGAGTCATTTTCATTTCAGAAGAGGGTCCTTCATACCCCTGCACAAGAAGAGCCTCCTAAGAATTGGTTCCTTGGATTTATTTCACCATGCTTAGCCATTCAGTCACTCAAAGGCTACTTAAGCCATGGTCCACGGCCACCTGGGTACTGCTTCAGCTGACAAAAGACCTTGGCATCGTCCACACGATTCTGGTTGTACTGACATACAGAATGCAAGAGTTGTGGTGTTAGGGAGACTTCTACCCAGATTTCACATGAAGGCCTCGGAGCTCAGGCAGGAAGTTCCTGAGAAAGCAATCCATAAAGCTGTGAGAATGAAGCCAAATGTAGTGGGCACCCAAGAATGTCAGAGATGCCAGGAATGTGGAACACCAGCCCAGGAAAGCTGCACGCCATCATGAAGCAGACCTGAGAGACACAGGGCTTGTTGGTTGTACCCATGAAGGCTGTGCATGTGTGTGTGTGTGTGTGTGTGTGTTTTTACATCAGTACCATAATATTTTGAATTTATGAAATATGCAGGACTCTTTGATAGGCAAATTTGACCTAAAGACTGTCCAACACTTTCTTTTTTTTACATATATTTTTACTTTAAAGAGAAAAAAATAGAACAAAATTTCAAAATAACATAATAGGAGGGTAACAATGGTTAATACATTGCATATTTTTATCTTTAAACTAGTTACTCAGGGTACAAGACATCAGCATTCAATTGTCCAATCAATATTAGCACAAACCTTTCTTTTCAATGAACTAAGAGAAATTAGTAGTGTATCTATCTTAACTATCTTGTATATGTATATATATTTTTTCCTTTTCCCTTCCTCTTTTCTCCATTCCCCCATCCCAGTTTCTCTTTCCTTTTCAACAGTTTCTTCCTGTTTTACAATATCTATTGTACATTTTGGATCTTATTTACTCTTTCAGCTTCTCACACTAGGGAGACAATAGGAAGTTTACACATGTGTGTCCTGTTTATCCACTTATGAGTATGGTCTCGAGTTGCATCCATTTACCTATAAAAGTCCCCAGTTAATCTTTCTTTATGGCTGAGTAGTACTCCATTGTATAAAAATACCACATCTTTTTTTCCATTCCTCAGTTGATGGGCATTTGGGTTGTTTCCAAGATCTGGCTATTACAAATTGTGCTGCTATAAACATGGGTGCACATATATCACTGTGGTACAATGTTTTTAATTCTTCTGGGAAGATACCCAGAAGGGTAATAGCTGGGTCAAATGGGACCTCTAATTCTAGTTTTTTTTAGAAATCTCCACACTGATTTCCACAGTGCTTGCACCAGTCAACACTCCCACCAACAGTGGAGAAGGGTTCTTTTTTCACCACAGCCCCTCCAGCATTTGTTATTGGTTGATTTCTTACTAATAGCCAATTTTTCTGGGGTGAGATGGAATCTCAGTGTTGTTTTAATTTGTATCTCTCAAATGACCAGTGATGTTGAACACTCTTTCGTTTATTTTTTTGCTGTTTCCAACACCCATCTTTAGAACTACATTTCAGTGTAAAATATAACTAGTCCTGGGAAATAATGTTGAAATATGTCCCTGTCATGGTTTGTATCTAGAATTCAGCCTAAATGTTTATAGGTGGGGATTCTGGAAAAGGTGTGTCACTGGGGTGTGCATTTGGGGGAGTATATCTCCCTCCCTGGCTCCTCTCTTCTCTCTCTGTTTCCTGGCTGCTGTGAGAGAGCAAGTTTCCTCTGTTATTTCTTTCTACCATGACACTTCTTCCTTAGAGAAAGCTGGCCATGGACTAAATCCATTGAACAATGAGCAAATTAAACCTCTCCTTTCTTAAATTGTGGGTGTGAGAGAATGTGTCCCAGAAACAGGAAAGCTGATAATACAATCCCTTTCCAAGTAGAAAATTTGAGGTGTCTACTGAGCTTTTTAAATTTGACAGAAACTGAGCTCAAAACTCTGTCACCCCCGTGGTGGAAAGTTAGTAAATTCTCTGCTCTTCTCTAGCAGTCTTATGGCTCTTGCTTTCTACTAGTCTTCTCAGAGATTTATTTCCTTTATTGGGAGTCTATTGGACAGCATACCTCATAAAAATGGGGTTTGGCATGAAAGCAATCTATGACACAAGCAAAAGGGGTTGACCAGCTGGTAGTAATTTGGCAGGCCAAAAAAGTAACCAGTCTACATTTGGAATGGAAGAAAAAAATTCTGGAAATGATAACTCCAGGAAACTACATAGAGCTCAGAAGACAGAAAACACATTAGGTAGACAGCAGAACCTTTTAAGAATCTAAATATTAAAATATTTTGTATATAAAAATTTCAATGAAAAATAAGAAAAACATTAACTCCATAAAAAAAATTAAGGGTGCCTGAAAATGTAGCAGAGATATTTTATTCCTTGACTCAATAGTAGGAAAAATATATTAGGGAAAGTAGGAGAGTTATCACCCTCCAGGAGGAGAAGTCATAAGATATTTCCCTAATATATGTTTGCCAAAGAATATCAATATAAATATTATTTAGAAAAATTTTTATAAATAAAAAGGAAAATCAGCCCCTTGAATGGAGGGTGGATGAGGCTGGTAAATAGTATTTTACAAAAAGTAGAGGAGTTTAAAAGAAAGATGATTGGACACAATCAACGAAAGCTGTGTGCATGCATTCATTCTGAATACCGTGTACGATTAGCATGCACAATTGGAATGTACTAATGAAAAAGAAGAAAATTGCAAGAAATTTGGCATTTTTACACTGAATGTTGTTAAGCAATATTTGATTTTTTAAATGTATCACTAATTAAATATGAAATAAATTAATATGACATATGCTAAATAGATATGAATGAAAAATATTCTAAAATTTTAAAGTTGTTGGAGAAAAGGAAAAAACACTAAGATTTTGAAAATAAAGCATTTTGAGGGGCCGGTGAGATAGCTCAGTGGCATAAGTGCTTGCCTGGCAAGTGCAAGGTCCTGAGTTCGACTTCCGGTACTCACATACAAAAAAAAGGGCTGGTGATATTGCTCAGCGGCACGGGCGCCTGCTGGCATGCGAGGTCCTGAGTTCGACCCCCGGTACCCACCAAAATAAATAAATAAATAAATAAATAAATAAATAAAGCATTTTGAAAGGCAGCAAAGTAATGAGTCTGATAGGAAATGTAGGCATTTACTGTGAGATAGCGAATGTGGAGTTGGATGAAATACAAGAAATCACCTTGCCAGGATGGCTTTGTCATCTAGCTTTTTGGAAGATGTGGAACATTTCTAGTCAGAGAAATCGCTTAGTGAGTTTAACTGGCCACTGCTGTAGAGTAGGAATATACTGCAGAGAATGAGCTAGAAGATCATGAAGGCAAAGACTGGATTTGAGGATAGAACAGAAGAAACAAATCTCAAAGTCTGAAGGAATAACATTGGATTGAGAATTTGGATGATCTCTTGATATTGAGTATTACAGAAAGGATGAGTCAATGAAGATATAGAGATATGAGTCCAAAGTAAAATACACATATATCGTATAGTCATACATGAAAAGAAGCTGCTTTGAGAGGTGGCAGGTTTAGTTCTGCATTTTCAGAGTTTGGGGTAAGGTAACAGAACCATTCAAAGCAGCAGACTTTGGATAGCCATATATACCATATACTATATTTATACAGACAGAGGAATCGGATGACTTCTAATATAGCAATGCACTGAAAATTGCTTGTTGAAATAGTGAACATAGTAACTAAAGGATTCTATTTTGTCTATGTCTAACTTTTCTTGTCTTCATAGTTGCTGATGTAAATTATTTTTCTCCTATGAAAATGAGATAAACTGAGAAAATGTAGAAGGTATCCCCTTAAAACAAAAGCGCATCCTAAAAAATCATTTCATCACTTAGAGAGTTTATATTTAAACTAATAAAAACTAATTTTTTTTCAGTAAGAAATTTGTAAACATAAGGTATTCCTAAACAAAATAGCTAGTACCTGTCAGGCACTGAGTTGTAGGTAAATCTGGAGGTACGAGTACAGAAAAGATGGATTTCTCTCCTTTTCTTTTTCATTGTTTCTTGAAGTGAAATAAAAGAGTATCTGATTGTTGATGAGGCGATCAGGAGCACAATGATATTGGATATACTTTTTTTTATTTAGACAGATTAGTCTACTTAAATCCCAAGAAGTTACCCTAAAACATAATTGTAAAGCACGTAGCCAGGAAACACTGGCTGTTTGTCCTCTTAAAAGGACAACATTTCTGAAATGTGAATGATGCATGACAGTAAATGAAAGTACAAAGAAGACATAAAGCAATTGAAAATGCATTTTTCAGTAATTGCCTGAGAGAATACTGAGGATGGAAATAACATGTAACATTGAACTCAAAATGCTGAAGAGCTAGGATAAAATTATCCTGAGTCCCTGAGTTTCTAAATTATATACAATTTTCAGAAGCAAATAAAAATCAGTACCTGTGTAAGGGAAATATGTAGTATTAGAAGTCTATGTGCCAACATATAAACAACAACAACAACAACAACAAAAATTTGGGGAAGAAAAGAAAAAGGCTTTATAAAAAAACACACACAAGTATTTTCCACTGGCTGTTAAAACACTGCACAGAGCATTCATTGATTTTTTATTAAGTCGCTGCTAACTCCTAGGTCCTACATCATGTTAGTGGGACTCTCACTGCTAAGATCACATTTTTATTCTGTTCAAAATGATGTTTCTGGATATATTATCACCTGTAAACACAAACAGTTCAAACAAAGAGTCTCATGGTAAAGAATTAAACTTGCATCTCTCATTAACTTTCTTAGAATCCAACATTAGCTATGTATCTAGGATTCAATAAAATATTGTTTTGACATTTTTAAAATTGAAAATGAGAAAATGTAAAATAACGGGAAGAGTAACAAACTAGTAAACACATTCATAGAAAGAAGCACACGTGTATTTCTTTTATGTTGGCTTTCACATTTCCTTGTGTTGAAAACATGACTCTTTATCCAAGTGATATTACCCAAGACAATAAATTACACTATGGAAACTTTGAAAAACTATAAAGCACTATTGAGATACAAAGTGTTAGTAGGTACCTACCTGTAAGTAACTTGATTTGGAAAATTAGCCTCTTTTTCTTTACTAACTAATCAATAGATATTTTTCCATTTTACACTGCAAAAAGAGATCTATTTGGCTTATTTTGAAATGATCCCAAATCATCACACAAAAGAGTGACCAATACTTGGGAAATATATCCAAAGGAATCAAGTTTGTTGTTCTTGAGCTATAGTGAAAGCAAACTGTTAGTTACAATGCTGGTCTACATGTGCAAATCCAAATCTAAAGCAAATTGTATAATATTAAGGACAGGAAAGCAGAAATTTTGACATTACTCAATGTCAGAACCATGGAAGCTCAGATTAGAAGGGTCAAAGAAAACCATTCAAGCTAAAGTTTGGTGATTCTGAATACTATTGGATGTTTTGACCATACAAGGCCAAGGGTTGGAAGTACAAAAAGAAGACTTCGGAGACTTTAAAGCAAAGATATTTTATAGGGCGATTTGCAAAGGAACTTGCTCTTGTCTTGCTGCTTTGGAAATAAGAATTGGTAAGAAGAGAGCGTGAAACTGGAAAGAAAAGAGGCAGTTACAGTGAGCCAGGTGAAATAAATAATGGTCTTCTCATTCTACTAGTTGTTCATTCTCACTCTCCTTTCCTAATGCACTCTCTTTATTCTGCATCTTAACTTTGAATAATTTTAAGGACTGGAGTCCTTTGGGTTGCATTGATTTGTTTTTTGTTTTGTTTTGTTTTGTTTTGTTAATCTTACTTACTGTTTTGGTGAGCTCAATGTGTCCTAATAGTTTCCATTAATTCTCAAATATATCTACAGCCCGGACTTTCAACTTAAACTTCTGGTTCATGTATCCAAATGCCTACTTGACATTTTTGCTTGGAAATCTAACATTTGGCTCAAATTCAAAATGTTTAAAACTAAACTCTTCAACTCTTTTCCACACGAGTTCTACTTTTGTCTATCTCAGTAGATGGTAGCTTTGAATGATCAGCTACTCAGATGAGCTAATCAAATGGCTTATGGCGCCATTTTGATTCCTCTCTTCCTTTCAACTCACAGTGAATTCATTAGAAAATCCTGTTGGCTCCACTGTCATATGTACCCAAAATCCAAATATTCTTCACAATATTCATTGTTAACATTTTAGTCTGAGACTCTATCCTCTTCAGCTGGATTACTACAATACTTTCCTAACATGTCTTCCTGCTTTAGTCCCTTGTAGCCTATTCTTAGCCCAGCAACCAGATGGTAGTTTTAAGCATATATGAGATCATATCATTATTTTGCTCCAAACCTCATAATAGCACTCCCAACTCACATAAAAGTAGAGGCTCATTTAATGTCCTACAAAATCCTTCCATGATCCCCAGCTATCTTCTGCTGAGCTGTACTCTAATTGAGACAAAATGCCACAAACCTTTAGCTCTTGGAGAATGTAGTTCAGGTCAATTCTAATATTAGTACTGGAGATCTATTGCTGTACAATCAATTATACCAAAACTTAGAAAACTGAAATGATAAACACTACTTATCTCACAGTTTCTGAAAGTCAGAGCTGTAGATGTAGGTTGCCTGGGACATTCTAGCTACAAGTATCTCATGAGGTTTCTGTTAAGCTTCTGGCTCAACAGTGGACCCTACCAGGGAAGGATTCATTTGCAGGACCACACATGTCTTGGTTAGAGGGTTTCAATCTGTTTGGGCTTCTGTAATGTCCAGTTCTTCATCACATGTGCATGCTAACAGGCTTCCATAAGTGTCCTGAAAAATGGCACATGGCTTCCCAAGAGCAAGTTATCAAGAGAAAAGGAGTTTGGAAATGACATAACAAGTACTTCTTTTGCATTAAATAGACTAATTTGAATCACTAATCCAGTTTATATTGAAAGGAGGAAAATTAAGTTCCATTTCTCAAAGGAAAAAATACCAAATTGGCCTAGTGGCAGTCTCAGGCTCAGTGGAATCCTTGTTGTGTCCCCTGATAGAACTACTCATTCTTCTGGAAGTAAGATTTCTAGAACAAAAAATTCTATGATATCAAGAGCTGAAACCAAAATGCTGATCACTAGGCGTAACTGTCATTTTTCATTCTGAACTCATGAATGCTGGTTGGCTCTGGAGCTAATCCTTGGTGGCAACAAGTGCTTGACAAAGAGGTATAAAATTTCCACAAGAGCTTCCCATCATGAACTTGATGCCATCTGTCCCACTAAGTCATTAAGTTGTTTGTGGGCATTACACCGTCATCAAATGGAAGTGGTATATAAAGACCTGCTCAAACAGTTCTTGAAGAATCAAGTTGCCTTCCATGAGGATGTAGTGGCTCAATTATGCTTATCCTCCTCCCCTACAACTGTTAGGTTACCTCTCTCAACACCTCATGAGGAATTTCTGATAATCAATGACCAAAGAAGGAACAAGTTGGACTTGGTGTACAGATGGTTCCATACAATGTCAGAAAGCATCTCAAAGTGATACAGTACTACAGTCCATTTTGAAATGGTCTTGAAGAACAAGAATGAAGGAAAACCTTTAGTGGAGAGCTTAGAAAAGAGAATGTGTTTGATTATTTTGCTAGGAAGGAGGCAGCCAGAGATTTGAGTCCACATTGAATTATGAGCTGAGGTTAGTAATCCTCAATCCTGCAATCGCACAGTTGGGGACATGGGTAGAACATGATTGATTATAAAATTAGTAACAAGGAAGTATGTAGATAGACCTTTCAGAATCTCAGAGTGGAAAGACGATATTTTTCTTGTGAATGTTCACCAAAGTGTTATATCTCAGCAGAACAGGATTTTAGTCATGAGGTTAGGATGACTCATTGTGTGGACATTAATCAGTCGTTTTCCCTAACTACCGTTCTCACTGACCAAAGGGCTCATGAACAAAATGACCACCAAAGCAGAGATGGAGCTTAAGAATAGATGGAGCAATCTGGACTTCCACTCAACAAATCTGGTTTAACATTAGCCACTGCAGAATACCTAATCAGCTAACAGCATAAACTAACACCGAGTCTCCAATATGTTCCCATTACCTAAAAGAGTCAGTCAGATTAATAAATCTGATGGCAGATTTATTAAAGTAGATTTCTCTTATTGTGATAAAGAAACGTCCTTTTACTAGTAGGACAAATACTCCAGATATGATTTATCTTTCTTGTCCACAATATCTTTGCCAAAACTACTACCATAGGCTTACAAAATGCTTTACACACCACCCAGATATTCTACTCAGCATAGTCTGAGCAAAAAACTGATTTCACAACAAATGAAGTGCAACACTGGGCCCATACTTATGGGATCCACTGGTCTTACCATGCCTCATCTTACTGAAGCAACTAGCTTGATAGAATGATCATCAGTCTTTTAAGGATGGATTATAATATCAGGTAGGTGACAACACCTCACACAGCTGAAGCAACATCTTTTAGGAAATGTATAAGATCTAAATCAGTGCTGTATATGGTTCTCTTCTGGCCAACATTCATGAGCTATATAGTCAAGAGATACAAGGGAGTAACTCCTCTTACTATTACTGCTAGTGATTCAGTAGCAACAGTTTCATTTTCTGTTCCTATATATTAGATTCTGCTGGTCTCAAAGTCTTATTTCTGAAAGGAAGAATGCTTAGATTAGATCCCACAAAAATGAATTTACTCAACTACAAGTTGAGACCACCAGTGTTCAGTATGAATTCTTCATTCTGCTGAATTGATAGACATAAAGAAGGATTTTACCATACTACCTAGGGTCATTAATCTTGACTTTTTTGTGAAATTAAGGCCAAGGCAGAGTGTACCTGTAATAAAGGAAATACTCTAGGGTACTTCTTATACAATCTTGTGATTGTACTCAATCAAAATAAACAACAACACTCTGATTCAGGCAGGACTAATAATGGTTCAGACCACTCAGGAAGGAAACTTTGAATAATCCCACCAAGTAAAAACTTAATTAAGAAACTATAATAAACTGAGCTTATTTTGGAGCAGTAAAAGAAATATAGAATAGGTAATATATTTTACATTGCAGAGCTTTATGTGAGTATGCATAGCTTCAAATGGACCCAATAATATATGACACATCATTGCTGAAAGCATGTTGTTCCTGAATAATCTCAAATTAATATGATACTTAAATATGTTCCCAGGAGCATACTTAGGACTATATGAAGAGAACAAGACGTGTTGGCCTGTGCCTGTAGTCCTAGCTACTCAGGAGGCTCAGGCAGGAGTATTACTTGGGCCCAGGAGTTTCAGGTCAGTCTAGGCAACATAGTGAGACTCTGTCTTTAAAAAAAGAAATGAGGGAAAATGTTAGAAAGATTTTCTTATATAAGATTTCATGATCTGAGATATAGTGCTTGTTAAACCATTTATTTAATTTTTCTGGAGCTGACTTAGTTTGATGCTCATTTAAACTCCAAAATAATTATAAGTAAATAGATGCATCAGGAAAGTTCCTAAATATAAAGAGTTCAAAATGTTAAGTATATATCTTATACATAAGTCACTGGCTCAATAGAATTTAAAGACTGAATTTCTAGTGAATGAAGACAGTAATTTCTATCAGGAATGAGTATTCTGTCTCCTTCAGTTGTTTGGTATTACTCTGGACTAGTGACGTCTCAGGTTGTGACCTTAGCAAAGGCAACCTCATTTGCTATGGATTCAGAGGATCAACCCAACCCGCAGATCAAACATCCTTGCACTTGGGCAAGAATAAATGTGTTATTTACTGCACCTCTTTGACTGTGTGTCTCCAAATTCTTCAACATCTCCAATTAGTTGTGTTTACTCATCAACATTGTTTGGTATTTATAGCATAACCACTGTCTCCAGGAATAGTTCTCTCTGTATTATATACTTCCTTTAGGCTAAGACAATCCACTCCTTAAACTATACACAGGGCTCTGTGTTTGTTATCATTGGCAAGTGATTGATATTAGCTATTCTGAAATTCACAACCGCATACTTACACTTTTTAGTGTGAGGCCTCTTTGAACAATTTTATAAGCCAATTTTTACCCAATTTTTGACAGGAGGTGAATGAGATCCACAGATGACTGTGTGAATATTGAGTGTAATGAACACTCAGCTACACCAAATAATTAACTTGTATGTGCATATGAACAATAAGTTCAAATAAATCAGGTTCTAACAAAAGATGAAGGATAGTACTAGCTCAATGAGAATGGATAAAATTCTTTCATTAATTCCCTCAGAGGAAAGGTTTTATAGCCCTTCTGTTTCATTCAGAAATTTCAACATGATCAGTTATGGTTATGAACCCTGCTTTTGTTAGACCACATCACCCAGCTAAAACTTCTTGGTTTCTGATATTTTTATCACTCCCTCATCAATGCCACATTGCCAACAATCCATAGTTTATATAACTCTGGACACCACAATAACTTCTAGTTTGGAGCTATGGTGCAATAAGCGGTCTTTGTGTAACCATCTGTCTTTTGATCCTAGGATAGAACAAATCTTTCCTGCCCTGAGCAGGATGATTTTGTGTCTACATTCAGACTGATTCTACTCATGTATGCACTCAAACTTGATTTTCTGTGTATAGAAAGATATCATCAAAATGTTAATAGATTTTATTTCTAGAAAATTAGATCAAGTAAATTTCTTCCTTAAAGAAAAATACACTTGTGTCACTTTCTTTTTATTTAATAAATATGTAATAAGTGCCTTCCTGTTTGAGGTACTGTAGCAGAAAATGCCCCCCCACCAATATATTTCAGTTTCTGTTAGTTGCCCAGGTAACAGTTCCTGTTGATTCTGTTTCTTAGAAATGGCTGGTCACCGTGATGCATAGCTGGTCACTATAATGCATATTGTAAGAACCAATCAAAGACAGCCAAGTACTCTGTTTCTTGCTTGCAAATCCCATAAAAACCTCCCTCTCTTAGACTTCAAGGCCTGACACTTTTATGAGGATTGATTCCTTATTAGTGACCATTCATGTAAATATATCTGCCTCCAAATCCTGGGTAATGTTTCAGTGTTTCCGTTTGCTGTAGCATCTGGTGCATCAGTCGGGAATACTGACCATGCTGACCGCTTTGGGTGACCAGTTATGGCCCTCTCAGATGGAAAGACCTCTCCAGGTCCCATCAGGAAGGTATACCCTTGAGATTTCTTGAGTCCCCTTGGAGGTCTGGAGGAGGATTCTTAGCTCCCCATTCGAGCAGCTCACATTGGACCCAAAAGGGAGGAGGACGCAGTCCTGCCTACCTGCTTACTTGTCTGCCTGATTCTGGTAAGACTCACGGGGGAACCCAAATTCAGTCTGTGCTTGCTCAGTTTGAGCAGAAGGAGAGCTTGATCAACTCTCGTTAAGCCTCCCTATGGTTTGGGGGAGGGAATGTTTTAACCTCTGAGTGCCTGTTGAATGAGTGTGTGAGTGTTTGTAACAGAAAGTGAAAGCAATGGACTGTTCCATCTGTGCTCCACAGTGAGGAGTTGAATTTCCTCTCCAAACTATGGAGCTTGATTGTGGCCTAACAATGGACACATCAAATGAGGACAAAACAGAGAACGTACCAATGCTTCTCCATAGTCCGTATGGTCCCAATGTTGCTGAGAGGCAAGCAGCCAGGCGGGCATCTGAATGGTCTCTCTCTCTCTCTCTCTTTCTCTCTTTCTGAGGGGCACCCACCCTTTGTCTGTTGCACCATTGTTCAAGAGTACACAACACACACATAGGGAGTCAAAAATGGGAACTAATTAGTCAAAACGCACAGTCTCTGATTGCAGGCCCAAGAATTTTTTTTTTTTTTTTTTTTAATGTGGGTACCGGGAGTCAACCTCAGGACCTCATGCACCAGCAAGTGCTTGTGTCACTGAGTGATATCACCGGCCCCTTTTTTCCTTTATGTAGGTTCCGGGAGTCAAACTCAGGACCTCACGCTTGCCGGGCTGGCGCTTATGCTGCTGAGCTATCTCACCGGCCCAGCCCAAGAATTTTAAAAAGGGCCTTTCTGGTGATTATGGAGTTAAAATGGCTCAAACTAGGGCAGACCAGGCTCCCTTCTTCAGCTGGGCCACAAGGAGCCCACAGTCCAAGTCTATACTGGGGGCCAACCTATGTCTTTCCTGGTAGACAATGGAACAGAATTCTCTGTAGTTTCTCAAAAGTCTCCTCTATTACTACATTACAGAAAGTGGAGGTGGAAGGGGACAAGTAAAGGATAAATAAGATGGCCAGTCTTGGCCTTCATGAATGTTAGCATAAGTGGAAAGGACAGAAGCAGATGTGCATACTACAGGGAGCATGATAAAGCATGACTACAAAGTCCTGGCTTCCTGCAACCAGAGCACATCTGCAGCCACAACTTCCTGTCTCCTTTGAAAATAACAATTTTATGTAAAAATAGTTCATGTTTTCAAGATGTATATAGATAGCAGAACATATTTTATTAATACTGAAGGAAAAATCAGGGGTGGGGGAGGTCTTTTGAATAGCTGCATTTACAGGAGTAAACCACCATGCTGGCTATTATCCTCCATTTACCTATTATTTTCATAACAGGCTTACTTTATTATGGAGAAGGTAAAATTCAGGTGCAAGGCCCATATCACCTCAGGCCTCAGTAGGGCATGGCCACTTTAACATTTAGCTTATTAAGAACCCTACACCGGGGATACTCCCTCAAAAACCTTTACTTTAATGTTCATGAAGTTGTCTACTAGACAAACAAAATTTGGTCATAAATGAGAATACTGGAGCTATAATTAATCTTAATGCTCATGCTACTGGACTCTGTTGTTTCAGGGATTGAAAATAATTGGCTATTAAATAGTAAAACATTACAGTTTGTTGTCAATATTAGTTTTTGCATGTGGCTGGAAATCAATTGCCCTGAATTTAGAAGTTTAATTCTACAAATAGTAGCTATTTGCTTGAGGAACTATCCTGAAAAATAATTGTAAGGTCTAGTTGTAAATAGAGAAAAATCTGTCCTTCTTCTGAAGTTAATTTCTGAGTTCTCTTTCTTGAAGAAAAACTTTTAAAATATAGTTTTAAATTTCTATTTAAAAGGATTATGCTTGCAGGATTATTTTGTAAGTATTATTTCCTAATCTTACTTGGGAAATGCATATAAATGGCCTTTGGAATTTAGTTTTTCTGTTACTATTTTAATGATAGTTTAGGAGGATCTTTAAATGGAAAATAAATACATATTATTTAGGCATAACAACGATAATGCATTAAGAAAAATGGTTTGACGGGTAACATATTTCAAAAGCTAGTAAGCCTTTAGCAAATAAGAGACATGATTAAGGATAGTTAACTGAAGTACACTTTTTGAAAATATTCACAACTTGATATTTTCAAATACAGGATTTTAATCTTCACTGAAAAATGTAGACAATTTGAAATCTAAAGTTATTCTTTTTGATTAAATTTATTCAAACATCTCATTGGGTTGCTTTAAATCTGAGAGCAACTTGTGCTTGGTGAGCTTTTGATGAAATAGACCACAATTTAAATCTCTAACTCTGAACTGTTCCTCATATGGATATATACTCTTTCTTGAACTCATTTGCTATTCTAACACATTACTTTAGCATAAAACATATGGATTGTGTTACTCACATAAGTATCGTGTTACTCTACATAACAAAAATGTGGATGATTCTGCATTGCTTAATCTAGAGGTTTCCTATTGAGTTCATACTGAGAGAAGTGGCAAGCATGCGGCCGAGGTTCTGCACTGGTCTTGGTTGACTGTTCCTGGAACCACCCCTCACCTTTCTGCTCTGCTAGCTTCTGTACAACCTGCTCCCCTGCAACAGATAGGAAGATTTCCTAAGCACCAAAGTCAGCTGCTTTCTGGAGTGGTTAGCTTACGGGAAGTGCTGGCAGGGTGTCCTGGCACGGACAGGCTCTAGTTCAAAGGCTACATCTATTTTGCAGTCCCATCTGGTTTCAGGTTCCCTTTGTCATGCTAGTTCCTTGGCATAAGAACACTACCTTTTCCTGTTTTCACCCAGCTCTTTGTCTTAGCCATAGCCACAGTTTCTGTACATGTCCTCTCTGAGTCTCAGATTTTCATCACCCATATACCTATTCCCCACACTACATTTATTCTGTGGTAAATACTTGCAGTGGATTCAATTTTTATGATTAGACTTTGATACAAGACTATCACATTTTTGTAAGTATAGTTATTGCTTGATTATACATTATAATGTTGGATGTTTAAGGGCTTCTTTAGATGAAGACAGCGTACAATATCCACATAAAATATTTGAAACTCTCAGTTAAGTGTAAAATTCAAATTCAATAAGAATTTAAAACATCCTAGCCTCTATCCCTGAGTAATTTTCCCTTATTTCTTAGTTTCTGTTCAACCAGGAAACTCCAGGCACATACTTTCTCATAAACATACATTTATTAATACCATTGTGTCATACTGAATACCCTTCCTTCTCAACCGCTCATGTGAAATCCTACCTATGCTTCATGCATTCATAGTAAATACAGTGTATCTTCATTATTCATAGATTTCATACTTGCAAATTTGCCTGCTCGGACTGGGGATATAGCTCAGCAGCACAGTGTCTGCCTGGCAAGCTCAAAGTCCTGAGTTCAATTCCCGGTACCAAACATAATAATAATAATAATAATAATAATAATAATAATAATAATAATAATAATAATTTGCCTACTCACTAAAATTTATTTGAGATCTCAAAATCAATAATCAGGGCATTATTACTATTATTTGCAGACACAGGCAGAGTAGTGAAAAACTTAGGTCTCTAAATACTAATTTTCTTAGCTAAAGTAAGAGAAAGTCATTTTCTGCCTTCTTATTTAAGCTCTCATACTGTGAAAAGAAGTCTTTTTCATGGCCTATTTAGTACCACTTTTTTGAAATGGTGTGTTTTGTTGTTGATTTCAAAATGATCTCTGTGCATAAGGCTGAAGTGCTGTCAGGTATACTGAGTGCAAGAAGGCTTGGATGTGTCTCACAGAGGAAATTTGTGTGTTATATACATTCTGTTTAGGCATAGATCATAGTACTATTAGCCAAGAACTCAATATTAATGAATCAACAATATAAATTAAATAAGATGTCTTTAAACAAACATACAGGTAAAACAGTGTCACATGTTGAACAGACAACAAAAATTTTGTGACCAGATGCTCAGAGTAAACTAATCCTGTGTTCCTCTAAAAGCGATGGTTAAGTACATATTTGCCAATTTAGTGTGTATAGTGACTTTATACAACATGACTAATACCAGTAATGACAATCTATTGTATTAGAATTTCTAGTAAGTGTCTTCTGGTATCCTTTTCTTCCAATTTTCCCTGCCTTAATTTCTTTTAAACTTTTATTTCAATATACTTGTCTCTTTTGACTAAGTTATAGTTAAATAGAAGGGTTTCTTAATGGAGCTCTGGGGAAAAACAATTTCAAAGACAAAAACCAAGTCAAGAGTGAGTGAATAGCCAAAGTCAGTAAACAAGAAAAGGAACAACAAGAAATATATCAAACCATGGAGCCTCGGTGTTATGCTGAAAAGTTCTAATTGCATTGAGAAATTAGGAAAACTCAAAACAAATAAAAAATAGGTCCTGGGAAGTGTTTCTAGTTGATATCATGGTCTATGACTGGCTCTTGCATATTTACTACGAAATGGTTTCGAGGAAGTCTGAACACATTTATAGTGCTTGAATTAGGCAGATATGGTCTTCTGTTGTAGTAACTTACAGCCGTGTTGTATCTTAACAGGACTATTAGCTCAAGATAGAACTATGATTCATTTTTTGTGTGTGTCAATCTTCTGCATTATCAGTATAAATATTTCTTGACTAAATACATGCAAGAATATATTTTTATATAATCAAAACTGAAACTTTTAGTAACTAAAAATCTGATTCTCAGAGAAAACATTTTATTTCTTGAGATTCAGTTATATGGCTTGTCTTACCCATTGCCAGATGCTATAACAAAGTACTATATGAGGTGTGATCAAAATACATGATGAAAGTTTAAATAAAAATATTTATTACAGAAAAGAAATTTTATCATTAGTCTTGCTTAAAAGACTCCCACTAACTGAGAATAGTTAACCTATCATTCTTGAAGCATTCTGATGCAATTCTGGTAGTCTTCTTTTGTGACTTTATGAGATGTGATTAAAAAAATACAGTGAATACTGCTGTTGAGTGCCATCCAATAGAAAGGCAGGCTTGTAAAAACATTACAGAGTGTCTTCATCCACCTTATCCTCCAGCCCTGGTATTGTTTGACTTCTGGCTTTTTCTCAAAGTGAAAATGACCATGAAAAGTAATATTTTGAATGGGTCCAGGGCATCCAGGCAGCCACGACAGCACAAATAAAGATATTCATGAAAGAGGACTTCCAGAACTGTTTCAGAAAATGGCAAGGACAATAAGTGTGTTTGAAGCAAAGGGATGTATTACGAGGGGCATAAAGGGCAACGTGTCTTTCACTGCCATCATTTTTTTAATTTAAGAATTTGCTGTATTTCTCATTATATCATCTAGACTGAGTAGCTTATAAACAACAGAAATTTATTTATAATGGTTCTGGAAGGAATAAGTAGAGGTCAGGGTGCCAGCAGTCAGGTGGTAGGGGTCCTATTTCTATTTGAAGTCTGTTTACTTCTTGTTGTATCCTCACCTGATGGGGGGATAAAGGATAAGAGATCTCTCTGGGGTTGCTTTTGTAAGGATGCCAATCCCTTTCATGAGGGATCCACCCCTAGGACATAATCACCTCCCGAAAGCTCCACTTCTGAATATCATCCCATTAAAGTTAAGACTTCAACGTATGAATTTGGGGGAGGAAAGAAATCCTCTATTCCATTGCATGGTTCATGGTTCTTTTTCTTTTAATATTTGAAAAACTAGGCAGATTATTGTAGAATCTAATATAACTCAAGTATAATATTATTTTATTGATTACCAGTGTTTGCATTATTTTTTGTGCAAGAAGTAAATAAATATAAAATATTAGTTAATCATACTTTTCACATGTTGATGAAATGGACTTCAAATAACAGATAAGATTATGAAGAAATTACTATTAGTCAATACCAGTACTTCATATTCCTATCTATTTTCTTCATATTTCTATCTATTTTCTCAAGCATTTTGTCTTTGAAGAACATAAAATGTTACATGTAGGTGAAAGTTTTGGCCCAAGGTGTAGGTTATTACACTAGTTCTTAAATTGTTTGCATTATTTTGCCATATAATGCTAACATAAGTTACTCTAAATTTATTCTTCTTAACTTTTTTTAAAATATGGAGAATTTTTCTAATGTTTAACCAATAACTCATTTATTATCATAAAAATTTGCGGGTAAAGTATGTCAAATTGATTTGATAACAATAATCCTCATAGAGACATATAGCATGAACATATCCAAATATTACATCCTCATTCATTATTTACTTTGAATAACTTGCTCTTAATAATATGTAACACCATCTTCTAATTTTAATTCCAATTTCATTCTTAAAAATTACAAATTAACTATCTGATATTTCCATATCTTTACATCTACCATGTTCTTGGTCTAAATATAATAAACTATCCACAGTTGAAAAGCTATAAATCTTGCTCAGGAAGCTTCATTCTAGAATTTTCTTGATTTGAAAATCATGATTGCTCTTTTTCTCAATTTCAACTTCAATGGGCCTTTTCCATGAAATTGTTCTGTTTAATATTAATAGCACAGGAAATAAAAGCTTGATTGAGGAGATTTTTAAATATTCATTCATTGAAAAACTATATTGTGTCTTATTGCTACCTAAATTTGCTGAGGAATGAAATAGATTGCAACAATTTGCTTTGGAATGATGATGGAAGTATAAATAGTTGCTTTCCATAATGGAGTAGCAGGATATGAATTTATTTGTTATGTCTTCCAGGACAAACTACATAGTTTTACTTCTACCAGACATATACATGTTTTACCAATTTGAACTATATTCTGGTCCATTGAACAATACTATCAAGTGTTTCACTGAATCATAATCATTAATTCTGGAAATGAATCAAAATGACCTTCAAATTATTTTAAATCAGAGATCCAAAACTCATTTCGTAACAAATTTAGCTATTATTGCTCCTAACACACACACATGCACACACACACACAACCCACAGACACACCTGCTTTCAGTGTTCCCAATCCATGGAACCAGAACTTGTGGTTAGCCCTAGATCGACAATGATATGTCAAAAGGAATGATAATCAGAAAGGAAAAGTAGAGGCAGTAAGGTAAGATGTGGTGGTGCAAATCAGGTACTGGCCAAAGTAATACTGAACAGACCCTTCTGGAGACACAGTATGCTAGATCAGAAGAAAGGACTTCATGGAGAGACAAGGATGCTTCCTCAGGTTTCATCCTGGCCTTGAAAAATAGCCCCCAAATTAGTATATTTACTTTGCTTTAGTTATTTGCTTATTAAGACTAAGCAAACTTCTGATAAGCAAGGCGGATTCTCAAGTGTGTTGGAGAAAGAAAAAGAGGCCTTTGTTTTAGAAATGCATGTAAAACAGTCCAAGATCTGGAAAGGTGTAAGTCCCCATTATAAAATAACAGACATCAGTAGACATTTGTTATATGCTGGTATCAAACAAATACAGTTATTACTGGTTTGCCAGATGTGGTGGTGCATGGCTGTGGTCCCAGCACTCAGGAGGCTGAGGAAGGAGGATCACCATGAGTTCAAGGCCAGCGTGAGCTACAAAGTGAGTTCAAGACCAGCCTGAACTACAAAGCAAGACCTTGCTTAAAAAAAAAAAAAAAAAAGGAAGAAGAAGAAGAAACACAATGATTATTGGTTTGTCCCTGATAGTCCAATTATTTCTAGTTATATTTACAAAAGTTCCACTCCCACCTATATGAATAAGGAAGATTCCTTAAGCCTTGGTAAATTTAACACAATAACACCACGCTTTATGGCCTCCAGTTTTACTTTGCCACTGAGATAAATCACAGCATAACTTCATGCATCTATTAAATACTGACAGAAATATTACCTAATAGCACATTGTACGAGTTATCTCAGTGTATGCAATACTTTCATACTTCTTTTCTTTATATTAAAATAAGAATATTAGTTTTAATCAGATGACATTTTCAGTATTTGGTAATTTGACCTAAAATATGACATTGTTATATAATTTAACTCAAAGATTACCCTCATTTTTGTTTCTCTATTAAGTTTACTCAGTTGACAATTACTGTACTGTGACATTTCCTTGGTAAACTTTCCACTCTCCTTTACTCTTTCTCTTCAATTTATACCAATGAGGTCACTTTCTTCTTGGTGCCACCCTGGTCCTGTTTGTTTTGAACTCCACTTTCCTAAAACCCACTCAGGCCGTGTATGTAGCATAGAAATAACTTCTGAAGCGTGAGCTTCCCAGGTTCCCTTCTCAACTGGCTGCCTCCCGAGGTTTGCCAGTGGGAGGCCCTGGTGGGACGCTCAGCCCTCAGGAAGGAAGAAGCCAAACCTCCTTGTCCTCATCCAACACCGCCTAGTGGAAGAACGCCTCAGGCAGCACTCCCTCCTGTTCCCATTGATAGGCTTGCTCTGTTTCCAGCTTCTGTCCGGTGACCTTTGCCTCTGCAATCAGTTAACACCTCCTCTTCTATTGCCCGCCAGTCTCAGGGTGATACTGACGCTTGCTGTTCACAATCTCTGTGTCATGTCAGTATTCCTAAAGGGGTTCTTAGCCCCCGTGTCATCTGTGTAACCAGTTCCCTGTACTGCAGTTTTTCTGTTGTAAAACCTTGAAGTTGTTTCTCTTTTCCTCACTAAGCACCAAGATATACTACCTAACAAACAAAAACCTGGTAGGTTTCAGTCCTATTTTATTACCATCACCAAATCTACAAACTCGTCCAGTCTGAATTCATCTCCTCTTCTAGTAAAGAAATTGTCCCTCTCACTGTCAATGGCAATTACTCATTTCTTTAATTTTAACTTTTAAATTATTTGTACATATATGGTTCACAAAACAAAATCAGATTCTAGGAGAATCTTCATTCAAATAAACCTCACTTGGCTTCTAATTTCAGTCCACTAATGGCCTTAATATTTCTGTTTTCTTTCTTAGTCAAAGTAAACCATTGTCAAAACCTACTGGGTTCAATTCTTTACTTTCTGTTTCAAATTAACCTCCATCCTCATCAATCCACCTGAAACCCGTTGTCAAGCTGGTTCAACCTTTAAATGATGAAGCATAGTGAACAGATTGCTGTCTCCATTTCAATTTCCTATACAGTAGTTTTTGAAAAACAGCTGTCTTTCTTATTGAAATCTCTGCCCTCTCTTAGACTCAGATTCCAAATTCTTCCTGATTTTTTATTTGTTCTATTTGTTCAAGTCTGTCTCCCACATTTCAATTTCTCTGTTGCATTTGGTGGTTCTATTTTCTCAATTTAACTTCGAAATTCAGAATTTCCTACAGGCTTGGAAAAACTTCCCTAAACCTCTTTGATTTCATTCTTTCACTGAGTGACATAATCTTTTCCTATGGCTTTAACTATCATCTCTTAGGGGTAGTTTCTAAAATTTTAACTTAGTTAAGAAAACTATTCTAAGATTCAGATCCAATTTCTAATTGAAGTCTCTAAATGAATATCTCATGGACAGCTTATATTTAATACAAAACAATTTAAATCTCAGTTTTTCCATTAGTGCCCTGTCTTAATTATCTCACAAAATAAGATAAATACAAACCCAGTTCCCCTTGTCAGAGTTCTAGAAGACACTTTTGAGATCTTTCTTCTTTCAATCCAATAGTAATATAAGTAATTTTTATTTATCTGATAGGTATTATAAGCTATGCAGCATAACATGCTCATTGCAAACCTTAATCATTATTCGTTACCATCAACCAAGGAGGTTTATACTATTGTTTTTCTCTTTCTTTTACAAATAAGAAAATTTCAACAGAGAAAGTTTAACACATTGAAGGACACATAGTGTAGTAAGTAATGTGGCCAGGATTGCAGTATATACTGTTCGGATTCAGAGCTCATGTTTTTATAGCCATCATGCTACGACTCAAATTATAATAGGCAATATGCTCATAGTACCTATTAAGAACCAGCCATAGTTTTAGGGGCTTTAATTATATTAAATGATTTGTGATGAATATATTATTATCCTTCCTGCTTTATACATTAAAAAAATACACAGAGGTTAAGTAAATGTCCCAAAGCTAGTAAAATCTAGAGAAAAAATCATTGTGCTCTTAATCACAGCAATATACTTTCTTTCAGCTTTCCTGTGGCTTCTGCCTGCAAAATATATTGTCATATGTTTCACGGCTAGGATTCTAATAAGGAAGCCAGAATGCATAACACGTTAGCGAGCTAGAATGACAATCAAAATATTGCAAATTGCATGAGTTCAAGCTACAGAGGGCAAAGAGATGTTTAGGATTGTTATTAAAATGTCTGGGTCTAGCAAGTTGACAAATGTAGGCCTCATAGTAGGAAAACCCAACATTAATTCCACCAGCAGCCTAGCTCAGTATTACACAACATAAGCAGAATGTCCCTATGATTACTGTGAAAATGTGATACAGATACGGCAAGCAGAAATACTCATATTTTGTAGCTTACGTTAACAAGAAAGAGGTTAAAGGAGATACCTGTATTATTAAACTAATCTGCAAGTTGTCTGGGGCTAAAACCATATTTTCTGACTCAGACTCACATGATCTTCCCGTTATAAAATATGGACTTTTCCCTGGTTCTTCATTAAGGTTTTTACAGTAAATCAAGAAGTAAGGCAATAGAGTTGAGGACAAGTGAATGTACATGAAAAACTGCAATGCCAGGTGTCAGTAAACCAGGAAGCTGATCTCTGGTGATCATCTTACCGTGGAGGTATTTTGAAAGGTTCTTCAGTTCTCATAGATTTTGACAGATATTCTTTCAAAATAAATTCATATAACTTGGGGGAAAAGAGGAAAGTAGGATTAACTTTTTTTTTTTTTTGTGGGTACCAGGGGGTTGACCTCAGGACCTTGCGCGCCAGCAGGCGCCCATGCCGCTGAGAGATATCACCGGCCCCTTTTTCGTATGTGGGTTCCGGGAGTCGAACTCTGGCCCTCGCGCTTGCCGGGCAGGCGCTTAAGCCGCTGAGCCATCTCACCGGCCCGGATTAACTTTTTTAAAAATTTTCATTTGATACCTTGTTTGGCTGAAATATTTTAAGCTAGGATACTGACAGACACTACAAAACATTTCTAAAATGACACAATGTGTAATATAAAATGCTAAAATGAATATGTAGTGTCACTTCATTAAAATATAACTTAAATATATCATAAAGATGAGTAACACAGAATTTCAAGTAGAATTCCCAATTATGCTAAAACCTAAGTACAAAATCAAGATTTAATCAGAAAAATAGAAGAAATATCTTTCTATAAAGACCACATTTTGTAACCAGTTATATTTTAGCATAAAGTACACGTTCTCAAAGTTTAGTTTGATATTGACATACATTGTGAAAGTTAAAGAACATAGTTTATAGTGACATAATTGGGTATATAATTAGATATAAGAATGGGTAGGATGGGCCGGTGAGATGGCTCAGCGGCATAAGCGCCTGCCTGGCAAGCACAAGGTCCTGAGTTCGACTCCCAGAACGCACATAAAGGAAAAAAAAGGCCAGTGAGATAGCTCAGCAGCACAACTGCATGCTGGCCAGTGTGAGGTCCTGAGTTCAACTCCCAGTACACACACACACAAAAAAAAAAAAAAAAAAAAAGAATGGGTGTGATTAGGCTACCATAAATGCACAGATTGCAACTCAATGAATGTTCTTCATTATTATCATATTTCCTAAAAACATAACAAGGGCATTGCTGGTTCAAGACAAGAATCATTATCGAATGCACTGGAGCCACGTAGTTTTCAGAAATCATGGCTTGTTGCATCTGAGAATGTAATGTGTAGCACAGTACAAATAGTTCAAATAATTCATGTGAGGTTTGGGCAGCAGTTTACTGTTAATCATTATTAATATTTACATTGCATGGAAAAAGAAAATCTACTGACAGATGTATTCATAACTTGCTATAAAATAAGTTCAGGTCAGGTCAAGTTTTGCCTTTCCAAAATGTGTTCAGATAATTCTTGGTTTTTTGAGCTTTAAAATTTCAAAATTGCTGATAAGGCCTTGTGGCCCTGTCCTAGAGCATTCTGGTGATTACAGTGACATCTAGTGGTAAATAAGTCAAGCTGCACACAGAAATATTTGATAATTGTTTTACCTAACGATAACATTTAAATTTAAGCAAGCAATCAAGTCTTTTGGGTTTGGATATTAAAAGATAGATAAGAAATTTTGCCCCAGAGAGAAATTCTTAGTCAAGAAATGGAGAGAGTCATATGCATTATTCTGACTACAATGTGATCCGTAGGGTGGAAAAGGATCACTAAGGAAAGTGAACAAAGACTTTCAAGAGGAGGAGACACCTGAGTGGAGTCTTGATAGATATGTACAAGAATAAAAGGTACCATATTGTTTCTACAAATAAAATTCAGGGAAGAAGAGAATAGCAGAAATCTAAATTGATGTACTATGCAGCTAAGTAGGCCAAAGGAAATGATTCATGATTTATACATAGTAACATCCTGAATGCCAAATGTTAAATATATTTATCTCTAGTATTAGTGTTCTCTTTGGTTTAATTTTGTTGCTCTGTATTAGTAACCCTTAATAGAAAATAAAATGAAAACCATATATTACGTCCTATTTCTGTAAAACAACATTAGATTCTTTGGGGGGAAAGAAATTATTTTGAAATAATAAAAATAATGGTAAGCTTTATTTAAAATAATTATTTGTAATCAATACTATAAATTTTTAAGATATGGCTAATAATCTAGGCATGAGTATAAAGTGAGTCTCAATAAGAGAGTAGCTAGATCATTGCATCATATAAATTTGCATTGAACCCAATTGACTCTATACATAAAGTCCAGTAAATTCTTATTTTATAAATATTCTTACATTCTCCCTTCCTCCTTTTCCATCATATTGCTACAACTCAATTGAGACCAATTTTACTTTTGATTTTTTAGCATGTTTTAAAATTTTGACGTTCTTGTCTATTTTTCCCAAATTAGACCTTTGTTTTCAGATTTTAATGAAATGCAAATATTTATTCTTCTATGTGATTGAGAATCTCTCAGATCATTACTCATGGAATTATGATTCCTTTATTGCAATCTCCGAGTGGATTAAATCAGAAGTACTCCATGACATTGTAATGCAATGAGACTTGATGAAATAGAAATGAAGAATTTTCTACTCTGCATCTTTATTTCATGACCAAGCATGCCTTTGTGTGGACACATACACACACACACACACGCACCTTTATTTTTTATTTATTTTTTTGTGGGTACCGGGGGTCGACCTCAGGACCTCGCGCACCAGCAGGTGCCCGTGCCACTGAGTGATATCACCGGCCCTTTTTTCGTATGTGGGTTCTGGGAGTCGAACTCGGGCCCTCGCGCTTGCCAGGCAGGCACTTACACCGCTGAGCCATCTCACCGGCCCCACACACCTTTATTTGATCAAGCAATATACTGACATTTTCTAATATATTTCTCCTTTGTCATGTTTCAATTTTCTTTTTATTTTACTTCTTTTTTAATGCAGGTCCCAGGCCTCCTTATTATCTTAGTGATCTTCAAATAGGTATCGATTTAGGAAATATTGCTCGAACAGTATTATTTATCAAGATTACATATATACAAATGGGATACTTGATTAATAGAACAAAATTATGTATGGCATAGACAATTATGGTTCAAGGTTCAAAAGAGAGATCCCAGAAAGTGACTTCACTGGAGAAAATGTGTGTTGACGTTAATTTTGAAGAATGACTGAGAATGAGATGTATGGCCAGTGGGGCAGCTTTCCAGGCTGCCTATTTTGGGTGAAGATTTACTTGATTGAATAGGTAGGTAGAGGGGTCCAATGGAACATCAGCCTATAAAAGTATAAAGAAATTTGTACTAATGTGGTAAATGTTCTTAGCATTATTTTATGAAGGATTATATCGTATTTTTGAAGTGCAATCTCAACTAGTAAGTGATGCAGTGCAGTTTAAAACCAGTTTCCTGATCCGAATGCTTATCACCTTAACAGGGGCATGGATTAGACTTTGAAGAATATCTGAAATCCTTTGGTGAGTAATTTAGATTTTTATCTTATAGTCAGTCAGCAGGGATTATTAATAATGTTTGATTATAACAAGAAATGAAGACATTTTACAGATAATTAAAAACGATAAACTGGGGGTTTGAGCCTCATGTTATCAATGCTCAAAATCAAGTCGTTCTCTGGGCTCTTGGGTCCTGGCTTCCTGGCTCTGGATGCTTTTTACTTTCTGTGTTTCTTTAAGGCAAGGTCTCCATGTAGCTGAAGCTTGCCACTTGTCTTTCTGTAACCTTTGCCAGGTAGAAAGTATTTCTCGATTCTGCTCTTCTTGGCTTTGTTTGGCAGGATAACACCTTTTCATCAACACTTTTTATTTTGATTTGATTTGATAATATCCTTTGTCTTTGTTTTTCTTATAACCTTTTTTATATATGCGAGCATATTTTTGTGACAATCCATCCTACCTTCAACAAATCTCATGTTTTTTCTCTCCTTCTGTCAGTTTTTAATATGTAATCAGCATTAAAGTCCATGTAAAATCACAGCAATATTTCCCAGTACATTATTATAGTCTGTGCATTCCAAAACTCTACCTGAATCCTTGTACTTCACTGCCATGGTCTTATTAAATTGTAAGACGCAAAAATATCCACTCATGTAAAAATCATAATATTTCTTCCTCTAGTGGAATATATCATACATATGTTTATTGTGTAATATTAAAAAAAAACTCTAGAATTAATTATGCAGTCTACCAGTGGAAACTGTATGGCTAATATGCAGATGTACTTATAAGCCCAAATCAATTTTTAATTATAAAAAGGTAATTATTCATAAATAATAAATACCCAGAACATGAAGGATTTTTTTAGTAAATTTTGTAAGGAAATGAATGTTTTTCCTTTCATTCCTGCAGTCCCATGTCTCAGAGTAACAACTGATGAGAGTTGTGTATCCTTCCTTATATTCTTCTTTACTTATACATATATAGCAATACATGTATCAATAAATGTATCTATTTTTTCAAATTTTTCTATATACATGCTTGCATATAAATGTTCATATATCTTGTTATATATATAATATGTAGCCTATATTTTTACTTAAAATTCTCTTAGCATATATAATCATTTCCTTTGGAAAGATACATAACATGGATGGCAGTTTAGATTGCTTCCAGTCGTTGCTCATATAAATAATACCGAAGTGACATCAGATGTATATGTACATATTTTCTGTGTATGTGTATATACATACACATATATACATGCATATACATATATCCATATTCTACTTTATATGAGATAGATAACTACAAAAGGAATTGCTGGACCACAGAATATGTATATTTTGTGTTTTACACTTGTTTCCAGTATTTCTGATTTTACAAATAAACATGTGATTTGTTATATTTTCATCTTATAATTCATGTTCTCACTCTCTAAACTCTTAAAATGTATAAAGAATTCTTACCAACATTTGTCCTCATGTTGACTTGTACTAACACTGCTCTGTTTTTGAAAGAATTTTAATATTGTTCCATGTTTTACTGATTCTCGAGGCAATTTGCTTGGCATAAAACCTGCATATTGGAATTTCCATCTTTGTTTCTTCTCTCTCTATCACTGTTAATATCATATTATTGGTGAAGGCCATGCCTAATCTCATTTTATCAGCCTCTGCTCTCCCTGTTATTCATGTTTATCTTTCGTTTTTACTCTCTGGTTATATATTCACCTGAGAATGAATTTTTACACAGCCAAGTGTTACATGAGCAGGTTCATTTTGTCATTTCCTTCCTGTGTCCACACAGAGAACACAATCACCTCTGGCAGTCTGTGTCCATGTCTGATCAACCATTTAGTCAAGAAGTCATTTGGAAAATGAGAGTTATAATTAAACATTTCACTTTACCTGCAGTCACTTTGATTACACTGGGCTTTCAGCCAAATCACATCCATGACCTTGGTTTTTGGCAGTAATAGGAAGATAATATCTGTTGAACGGAAATGAAATGTTGCTTTTCCTCAGCACCCTTGAAAATTAAGACTTATAAACCATTCAAAGAAGCATAATGTCCCACTAAAGATGAAAAGTAAAAAGGATAACTGTGTATGAAGTTGGGATAAGAGCCAGGTAAATACATTTAATATTGCTAAACTCTTCCTACAATACACAAATGTTATTTCCCAGAACTTTTCCACCAACTGTGGGTTTTATATATTCTGAACAAACCAGCCAAAAATGTTTCTCCTGGGCTTACCTCGATAAGCTTTAGTTCCAGGGCTTGAGTAACACAGGTTCACTCTCTTAAGTCCATATTTTAACTCTCTGAGTAATGATTTTTTTTTTTTTTACACATGGACCATTTTGTACAAAGTTGGAGATAAGTATTCTGTTCTTGGGAAGAATACAAGATTCTTTAATTTTTAATAGTGTCAATATTATTTTGCCACCTGCATACAAGCCTTTTGGAGCCCATGACACTTGCATTAATCAACAACTCCAGATTCTCACTGAAAGCTTAAACAATTAATTTGATAGTAGCGAGAACCATCAATTCAAGGCAAAGTTAGAAAACAAGTTTAATTTTTACAAAGGAAAAGCAAGCTGCCTGTCAAGTAATTATCCCTTCGATTTTCTAAGTTTATATATATATAACTGCAAAGATTTATATAACTGCAAAGATATATACCAAGATGATTCACTCGTATAATACCAAAAAATGATTTCAAAATATAGCAATTTAAATAATATTAAAGTAATAAACAAATCGTCACATAAGAAAATATTTCTGCATCATTTAACAATGTTTTAATTTTGTCTGACCCAAGGATATTGATTTACCTTGCTAAGTCACAAATTTCTAAGGGGCAAAATTAAAGTATTAGATTATATTCTCTTTGACTTTTCTAATGTTCACATTCTGTAATACTAAAATGATATATATTGGAAAAGTTTTAATTCAGGCTTGAAAATCAGGGTGAAGCCTGAGTCTTTTTTAAAGAACTGAAATGTTTCATTCAATCAGACAATGAAGAGAAAAATCATAATTTGTGCTTTATTTTGCCCTGTCTACTATAAAATGCACAAATTTTGTTGCCAGTTGCCATGATGTTTTTGTCCTTGTTTCCTGTTATAATATCTGCCATGTCTCTAAGTGGTTTAATTTTTATTTTATGAAATTAATTTTACCTACAGAATAAATTTTTTCAAGCCATATCAAATCTTTTGTGATTAAGATGCATTAAAAATATGTATTAAATATTTCTACTTTGACCATCCAGTTGTATTCTGTAGAAATTTTTTAACTTTTGCATATTTTCTTATAGATTTTTAAATGAAAATATATTTTGCTTACAAATCTGTATCTTTAAGCTGGATGTGGTGGTACACATCTGCAATCCCAGCATTTGGGAGGCTGAGAAAGGAGGATCACTGCAATTTCAAAGACAGCCTGGGCTACATAATGAGTTCAAGGCCAGCTGAACTACATAATGAGACCCTGTCTCCAAAAAAATCTATATTTTTAGTATAAAAATTAAGAATAATGAAAAACAGTACTCAAAAGAAAATGAAAATTATTTATTCTTTTTTTTTTGCGTGTATATGAGTCGTTTGTAAGAAACATAAACCCACTCAAACAAATTAACAGTGGTTGTGAACCTATGGTATGCATGTTATTTGTTTTTCTTTTAATACAAAATATGTTAATGCGTGAGTTATTTTTCTAGACTAAAACCTCAGTATTTAGTTTTATTTGCAATGCTGGCACTTTATTTTAAATAAGTGGGTTTCCGGTTGCACTTCCGGTACTTGTCTCTAAAAGGTTCGCCATGGGGCCTGGGATATAGCTCTGCGGCCCAGCGCCCGCCTGGCAAGCGCATGGTCCTGAGTTTGATTATTGGTACCAAAAAATTAAAAAAATAAAAGATAAAGCGTTCGCCATCACTGAACTAAGCCATAAGTGACACTGATGAACGTTGATTTCATAAAGTCTACAGAAAAGTCAAATGATGGTGATTTGTCGACATTATTTCCTTTCTGTAAAAATTTGCTCTTGCTGTCTTAGCATGCATAGAAACATATGTAGAAAATGACTGACTCAGCCTTAGATTTACCATGAATTCCGGTTTCAAATTCCCACAGGATTGGGTGGTTTAGCTTGGATCAAGTGACTACTGGCAGATGTAGGTTAGGTCTATGTCTTCGGCAGCAGCTGTGGGCAATGTGTGGATTGCAAGAAGAGAATATGGGATGGGTGGAGATGGTCAGACCTACTATCTTAATAAACTACAACTTCTATCACCTTGTTATATAAATCACTTTTTTTATTTTTGTAAATTTACTTCAAGGATTTTCTAAGATTATTTTATAACTTTATATACTACATATTATCTGGATCCTACAATTTTCACATAACCACCACACCTACATTTTCTTTTCTTATTTTTTTCATTTAATTAAGTTTATTGATACAATTTAGGTATATACAATGATCACATTCATCATAGAGAATTTGCACCTGTACATGATATACCTTGATTTGTCTTTTTTCTTTTTTTCTTATTAAAAATGTTTCAAATCTATGTTTTAGACCACATAAGTTTTTATTTTGTTTTCTATTTTTGGCAAGAGACTTAATAGGGATTTCCTTCAGTAATGACCTTCAGATTAATGTTCTGGGTGCATAATTAAATTTATGTTTACTGAAATGTCACTATTATCTCACTAATAGTTACTTTACCATAGGTGAATATCACCAAAAGGAAATGCAATAATTTTCTAATAATGATCTCAACCTTGTTAATCAGGTTATGAGAGGTATTTTACTAGCTCACGGTATAATAAAATAGTTAAAATTGGCTGATCATTCCCTGCCTAGTTTGCATTTTTCATGAAGAGTATCAGGGTAAAGTAATCTACGCATATGTCTCCATACTTCTAAATATGTAGAATTACCCATTTGTAAAAATTAATTTTTATAACACCACTTACATACCAGTAATAATAACTAAAATTCTCAATTTGATTACACATTCAATCAAAAATTTCAAATTATTAGAAAACAAAGCAAATTTTCCCCACCACTATTCTCTTGCTTGATACCATATTGTTTTTTATTTTGCATTAGAAGCAATACAGAAGGAAATGATCTTGCCTCTGTATTCATCTCGCATTAGGGATGACAAAGATGACATGAAGATGCAATGTCATGAGCAGATTGCCTGAGTCAGTCGGATCCCCATTCCGTGGTGCTCCCTGCCTATACCTGGAGATCAGGCGGTTAGCCATCTCCTCCTATCCCATTAGGAGAGTGCTGGGCAAAATTTCTTTCTAGGTTCTCTATTGATTTCATTCATAGAAATGACACTGGGCTGGAAGGCAATTGTTCCAGGGTCATCTGAAGTGTAGGCCACAAATTTCTATTGGTACACAAACACATCAACCAAATATATTAGCTCACATTTCTGTAGGTCAGAAGCCCAGGTACTTTTAATTGCTTAGGTTCTTGCAAGGTAGAAATTAAGGTGTTCACTGGGTTGGGGTCATAGTTGGATGTTTGGAGAAGAATCATCGTCAGAGCTCACAGTTTTTGCCCTATTTAAGCTCAACAAGCCGTATAATATAACAGAATCAAGGAAAGGATATCATATGGGAAAGGTAGTCTTGTTTCCATGGATTAGAGGAGTGATGCTGAACCTTTTAGACTGAGTGCCAAACTGCAACCCAAAATCCACTTATTCATAGCAAAGTGCCAACACTGCAATTAAACCTGAATGCCGAGGTTTTAGTTTAGAAAAAATGACTCTACATTAACATCTTTTGCGTTAAAAGAAAAACATAACAACTAGTGTGCCATAAGTTTGCCACACTGGAATAGAGTATGAAATCTTAACTGCCATTTTTAGAATTCTGCCTACCACAAGGAATATACATAATTTGTTTCAAAACACCTAATCAATTACCTCAGAATCATTCATTGTCCACTCTTTGAGTTCCTAATGATTTCTAATTAGATATTTATAAACTATTAAATTACATAAATATTAACAGAATAGTTTCTATTTCTGAGCTATTGATTCTGTGATAACTTCCTTATGTTGACATACGTTGACATATTTTATTTATTTCATAAATGTACCTTCATACTATAATACCATGAAAGATAAATTCTTGAGATATTTTATTTTTCCAAATTATCTTAATTATATATGCTTATATACCATGCTAGAATGCTTATATACATTATTTATCTTACAAAACCATATAGTTGGTCGCAATTTTATTAAACTATCATGTTAGAGCTGATCCAATCCACAAAAAAAGTCAAGGTTCATATTTTTCAGTGAAAATATAGTGAGTCTCAAAGTTTGCTTTTCTTATTATCAATAATATAATATATGCAAATAATTATATGCAATAATATATGCAAAGACACATATCTATATTAGACACTACACCCGTAAGTTAAAAGAGAATTCTCTTTCTAGGAAGCTAAAATGCTGTCATAAAGGTTTACAAAATTAAAGATAATAACAGTATTGTTGTAAAGAAGTAATATTTTGAAAATGACAAAAAGTATCATGGAAAAAAATTCAAAAATTTTGAAAAAACCAACAGGTTTAACTACAAACTTTTAAAGTCTTATCTAAAAGAGCTTATTCTACAACGAAATGCTAAAGTTAAGGCAGAGAGATTAGTCAAAGCAATAGAATATAATACAATATTCAGAACCAGATACAATGGTATATCAGAATTAAATACAATACGAAAAAATCACCTTTGGGCAGTGGGTAAATTAGTATTTTTAATAAACAATATTCCAAAGACTGAAAAGCCACTTAAAATATGTAATAAATGGAGCTGCATACCTACCTCACAACTTGCATCCAAATAAATCATAATCACTTCATTTATTCAACAGATACTTCTGAGTAGTTCTTTTTTGTTCAGGCTATATTCTGAATACTTAAGACAGCAGCAAATTTAGAACTAAAAAACAAAAATAAAATATTGTTAGATATTCTTGTAATCTAGGAGGAAAAAAACACATTCAATGGCTAAAAAAATGCAGAAAAGACGGAAGGAAGGAAGGAAAAAAAAGAGAAAGAGAGAGAGAAGAAAGAAAGAGAGAAAGAGGAAAAGAAAATGAAAAAAACAGTCTACAGTTCCAGTTACTGGGGAGGCTGAAGCTTAAGCAGAGGTTAAGTATGAGGTTAGCTTGGGCAACATAGTCTAAAAAATCAGAAAAAAAATATATTAAAGATATATTTGGGCCAGGGATATAGGTCAGTGGCATAAGTGCCTGCCTGGCAAGTGCAAGGTCCTGAGTTTGATTCCCAGTACCAAAAAAAGAAAAAAAGAAAAAAGATATAGTTATGCAAATATTTAAAATTTCTCCTAGAAAAGAGAATCCACAAGCATACCAATACGATGCCAAATTTTTCCAGCATTTATGATAAAGGAACAATTTTCTACATACAAAAAGAGCACTTACAAAGAAAAGAGCAGTTGTAATTGGATATAAAAAGACCAATAGCAAAAATATATTTACAAATTCACATTAAAGATGGTCAGTTACACTCTTAATGTAAATTTAAAAAATGAGACCATGCTTTTGCCTGTTACATTGGCAAAGATTAAAAAAAGAATCTTCGTATGTTGTCTATTGATGCTCTAGCAAATTGAGTTGGATTAAGAGAGCACGCACTTATGCTTCTGCTGTAGAGGTTAGAAATCTGAAACGGGCTTCATGAAGCTAAAGTTAGGGTGTTGGGAGGGTTGCAATATGGAGCCTCCGGAGAATAATTTTTCTTGATTTTTGTCTTTTCAGCTTTTGGAGGTTGCCCACATTCCACATTTTAGTCAGGGTGCAGTTACACCAACCCCACCCCTGCTTCCCTCATCATATTTCCTCTGTCCTATTTCACTTATAAGGACCCTTGTGTTCATATTGGACTCACCTATGTAATCCAGGATTATCTTTCTTCTCAAGATTCTTAACTTGTTCAGATATGAAAGGGACTGGAACTGTAAGAAGGCAATTCATTCAAGATTCTGAGGACTGAAATATGGGCATATTTGAGGAGACATTATTGTATCACATTGATACCACTCAGAATTGGCAAGTTTTGAGGAAACAAACAAAAAAAAACTAATGCAATTTTGTATAGAGCCATTTCATAACTTTCAAATTGAAATCTCACATAGTCTTCAAAACTGGTAACAACCTTGGCATGGTGAATAGAAAAAATGTATTCAAAATGTAAGTTCAAGGAAGTTTTAGTACAATACACCATTTACAAAAACTTGAAAGAATAAATATAAATTAATCAGCAATTGATTCAAGAAATTATGCTGATATACTCCTATATTCAGTTTCTACATTTGTAAAGAAATGTGAGGCATATTTTTATGTTCTAACACAGAAAATTCTTAAGGTGCAAAATTAATCGCAAAAGACAAGGATGGAATACTACGGTATTATTGGTGTGAAAAAAAATCCTGTTTCTTTTACATACTTTCCCAATTTGCTAAAAATTGTCCCATGAACAGAATTACTTTTGTGACAAAAGCCAACTACAGCAGGATGTTATGGATCTCTTATATTTCTTCATGTTTTGTAAGCACAGCCACTGAAACCTTTTTTGTGCTACTGTCCTTTCAGTGATGCCTGTGTAGTGCATGACTTTGGAAAAGAGACTGTCTTTCTGCAGAGGAGAGGTAGATTTTCTTACTGTCCAGTACAATAAAGATTATGTCTTCTTGTGGTCCAGAAGTTAAAACAAATTGCTTTGCAGCCCCCACATCAAGGTTTGAGTTTCCCTAAGCTCTGAATTCCCCAACTGTGACACAAAGTCTGTCTGCTCAGCATCGTCCGTGCTCACCTGCACCTCACCCGTCTAGAACACAGCAGGGAGCAGAGAGAACCAGGCACTGATGTGAAAATAGAGCTCTTACTGCTTCTGGTGCTTTGAGCAAAACATATTTTATGTCCAATCCAAATGTCTTTTGCCTTCTGTCAGTATCCACAGAACTGTCACATGCTAAATTGTCAGCTTCCAAGTCTGGTAAAATCCGTTCATGGTTCTTGACACAAAAAAATTACACAAAAATTTGGTTAAAATAAGATACATGAAATTGTGATTTAACTTAGCCTAAAATTTAATTTAGAAATTAAATAAAACAATAGACTCAAAAAATTAAATATTCTAAATGATTTAATTATCCATTTGGAAGAAGAAAAATCTGACAAAGTGTAGCACATTTCTGTTTGAGGCGTCAGGAACCAACATTCTCATCTTTTAGCACTATACTCTTAAAAAGCTGTATTGCTGTAGAATCAAGGCATCTGTCTATTGTTTGAAGATTCTTAAAGAACTAAGACTTGGGTAAGTCATTTTTACAAAATTATTCACAAAATCATCAAGTAAAAAGCAAATCTCTTGGTATTTGCATAATTTAGTTGAATTGCATTCTTCATGTATTTAAAATGCTTCATGCTTCTAGAATAGTGATATCATCCAGAGGCTGAGAAAATTAAAATGAAGTTTTCTCATTTATAATCACTTAATTCTTCTTCACTTTCACAAAGCCCCAAGAGTCTCCTTAGGATTTTTCCACTTGCCTCAGAATGTAAGGTTTTGTATCAATCTTAAAGAAAAGCCACTCTTTCTTAGTCACAGAAAAGAAAAACTTAAGCACAATTCCTGTGAATCTCATTTGAAATTCCCTTGAGATTACCCAGAATAAAGACTGCAAGTTTGTACTTTCACCTGTGGGAACCAACAGCTGGTTGTTGACAGTGACCAAGAATCAATCATTTTATTGATAGAGTGTTCTCTTTCCTTTTTCCCTCAATTTCTGATTTTTGGGTCAGGTCATCTCACTCAAAAACCTTTCCCTCAAAGAAAGTTAAGTTCTTACAAGGTCCTAAGTAGTGATACGATTCTATAAATTGGTTACCTAGATTCATCTTTGTTTTTGTTGGCATCAAGGAACACTTATTTTGGGACATGATTTCAGCAGGGAGTAGACAGTAAAGAGAAGCAAAACATGTTTAAGTTTGCGTTACTGAGCTACTCATCACTGCTGGCAACTGTAGGTCAATCTTGCCATCCCCTTGAGGCCATGAGTCCTTTGCACGTAGATGTTGATAAAAAGTAAACTGAAGCAGAAGAAAAAGAATCAAGAGCTCATTTGAGTAAATAGCAATTAATTGTCAGACAGCTCCAGACCAGAAATTGTTCAGAAGCTTCATCAAAGAAATCCAAAAAGAAAACTTTCATAGATTAACAGGAAGTAAAAAAAAATATTTTGATTGGTTATAGTTATAATTTCCTTATTTGGCCTATCACAGTGAAATTCCCTATTATACATTTGTCAGCTCATTCAGACTGATTAAACTTAAATTCTCTTTCCTTTAATATTAGCATTTATAAGGAAAGGCCCAAGTTAAATTTTGCTTCTGGCATTTGCAAATCAAGCAAGGCTCAAGCCACTCATGAGGATTTATGGACTTTATCTACTCAGGAGTTCTTCAGGTTGGCTTCCATTGTAATTCACTTTAACAAAAAAAATGGGTATCTTTGTTCATCAGCTATTATCCTTCTTTGGTCAGGGGTGACTCTGAGCGATATTCTTTGCATTTCTGTGTTTACTCAGAAGCAAGCAGTGGTGATCCCAAATGTGAAGTGATAATACCTTTCTTCCCTACCTGCTGAATTAAAGAAGCAGTACCCAGAGCAAGAGAATGATGAATATAAAAGATGGTATGTATCTGCCAACCCTCCCACATGCAAACAACACCTCCCTAAGCTCCTTTCCAACTACTTCCCCTCCTGTTACTTAGCTCCCTGAACTGTCAGGCACAACTCTGCCTTAAGGACTTTGCACCAGCTTTTCTTCCACACAAATATTCCCTTGATATGTGACTATTATAGCTTATATCTAGATGTCCCCCCAAAGCCTCATGCAGTCATGGGTGAGGCTTTTCAGAGGTGGCTGGATCTAGAGTGTGTGATGCTGGGATTAAGGTTGTGTGATTACTGAATTAGTCCCTTGATTGGTTTGCAAAAGTTCTGAGTATAGATAATGGGAAGGCCCACTCTGGGTATGGGTACTGCTTGCCCTAAGGGCATGTAGCCTGGATAGAATGTAAGGGACAGAAAGAGCTGTTGCTTGCTGCTGCTTCACTACTTTGTTGCTTTGCTGCCTTCTGCCTACCATGAACTGTTTCTCCTCTGGTGTACCCCTCTACCACACCACCCTGCCTTGGAGCTAACCAACAATGAACTGAAACCTCTATGAACTATGAGGTATATAAACTTTTCTCCTTTAGCTTTGGGTGTTGGGTCATTTCTCTCAGCAACAAGAAAAGTAACGAAGTAACCACAAGTCTTTGTTCAGACTAATCTGCTTAAAAGTGCAGCTACTGGGCCGGTGAGACGGCTCAGTGGCTTAAGTGCCTGCCTTGCAAGCGCGAAGGCCCGAGTTCGACTCCCGGATCCCACATACGAAAAAGGGGCCGGTGATATCGCTCAGCGGCACGGGTGCCTGTTGGCGCGCGAGGTCCTGAGGTCGTCCCCCCGGTACCCACAAAAAAAAAAAAAAAAAAAAAAAAGTGCAGCTACTGATCACTCTCAATAATATCATACTATATTCCACCAAACCCTTCCTCACACCCCACATTCTCATTCCTCTGCATTTTTTATTCCCCCAAAACTCTACCCACAAACTTCTCTGTTTGTTTTTGTCTTTGCTTAACAATTACTATTATCTTCTAATAGACCATATCACTTGTCTATTATGCTTATCATCTATAATTGGTCTCCTCTCCACACCCTACATAACTGAAGCCTCTTTAGAATTTTCATTTGACTTACGCATTGATGAACACATTTTGAGGTGTGTTTAGACTGATTTCAGCCCTTTTCTTTCATTATATGTTCTGATTTAGATAACAAGTAATTCCAAAGTTAATTACTCAGGCTCGAAATGGAAAAAACAAAATAAGGGGACCAAATAGTTTACGTGTGTGTAGTAACCACTAGAGGTCAACATTATGAGAAGGGTAGTTAAAAAGTTCAAAACAAGCAAATACTAATGCTTAAATTTACAGCCATTTGCACTTTTATTAACCTTCTAAAGACACCAAATAGAAAACTAACAATTTAAAATTTTTTCATATTCTAAACCATAGGTCAATATGTCTACTTGTGGGAAAAAAAGAAGAATTGAGATGTGTTATGTACAGGTACAAATTCCCTATCATGAATGTGATCAATATGTATGACAAACATGTACTAATAAAAAGAATGAAGTTAAAAAATATGTTGACTTGATGAATATTTAAGGCTAAAAAGGTATTATGACCAAGTGACCAAATTTTATGGTATTTGAAATTTTAACTTATTTAGAAGTCTTTCATTTAATTCATTTTATAAAGCAAAAATCCAGTATAAAATTTGTCACTATTTCTTTGAAAAAGATATACAGTATTCCCATGTTTTAGCTTTACTGGATAAACATCATGCACTGGCTATATTGGTAACAGCATTGTAAAACAACTGCAATGTTCTTGAGATTTTAGCCAACAATACAAGATTATTTAATGAAATAATTAAGCATAACAAGAAGAAAGCAATGTCAGAACTGTTTTGTGTTACTTTCTCAAAGTGGAAGAGTGCTAGGAAATGTGCACCCACAGGCCAGCACCAGGCCCGCTGCTAACTGTTACCAGGGCATGACTAAATTAGAATAGAAATCAAGAATAAACATTTGGAAAATATTACATGCATTTTTCACTATAGAAACACCCAAGTCCATTATCAGCACACTCATCAAAAAATTAGAAAGATTTATTGTCCTGTAAGGCATTAACCTGTTTTAGATCAACATAATGTCCCCTTGGATATATGTTTCTTTTATATTTATATGATTTTACCATTTGGGATCATAGTTTAATATAATACAGTTAATATGAATTTGCTTTTTTCTTTAAATCACTTTAATTATTTCTTTAACTTTGAATTAAAAATCACAATTTTTTCCATTATGAGATTTGTGCATATGAATTAGGACCTAATTTACAAATTGTCAATGAACTAAAATTTGTACTAAATAACAAATTTATACAGAATAAAGGGACATAAAACTAATTTTTGCATGTGAACAATAATTTGTATTCATAGATATAATTTCATGTTTAACTTTTAATAAGTATAAATGCTAGCATATAATGGTATGCAGAAAATTTGAGGAAATAAACATTTAAGACATATTTCTATATATTATTATTAACACTAGCCAGTGATGCAGGGTGTTATTAAAGTATTTCTAATTGATATGACAGTTCTCATCTTTTTCTGCCTTAAGATCACTACAACACATTTCAAAGATGTTAAAGTGGAGGAAAATCTGCATTTTAGAAGTGATGAAATACAACATATCATTTGTCAGAGAAATACAAGCATCAGAGGAAAGATATAAGTAAAGTAAAGCTTTTTGAGTGACAAAGTGAGAAGGATTATTTTTGTTAAGATAATCAGGAAAGTATTTTTGGAGAAACTTGTAGCTAAGATGGGCTTTGATAAAGTGAGTTTTGACAATGTGAGCTTGTCCGTCAATGTATCATATAGTTAGCAAAATCAGCAGGAACAAAGCAAAGAAAGCTTGGGTGTTCTTGGGAAATAGGAAGTACACGGGGAAAAACTTAGAGAATGTGCAGGGATTGTAATGGACTGAATTGGGATCCCCAAAATTTATATGCTGATGCTGTAACCTCCAAGGTGACTGCATTTGGAGGTAGTGGCTTAAAGGGATACAGTATACCCCGCAAAGTCATGGTTCAGGGTTTGCGGTGTCAGTCATTCGCGGATTTTTCCTTAGAACCTAACTAATAATTGTTTGTGGAAATCCCCACAATTTTGCAGAAACTGAAAATATCTTCCACAACTTTTCTTGGCAGGAGGTTTGCAAGTAGCCAATCTGAGAGCATTATTCAGTTCTCTTTGCTGCTGATTGGCTGCAGCCCTGAAACCAATCTCGCCTTCCTGCATCAGGTTGCTGTACTGCATGGAGCTCTGTCAAGTGTTCTCAGTTTTGTTCTTCTTAAAGCCCTAACATCCCTAAGATGCCACCAAAACGCCCTACATTTTCTAAGACTTCATTAATAAAGTATTTAGTAAACTAAATTACATAACTTTGATAGACATAGAATATTTAGGGTTTAAGCTATAAAAATAGGCATTTATGGGCATTTTTTGACCATATGTGGTAGTCACTATTTTTCACAATTCACAGGTGCTCTAGGAACCATAACCCTGAGAACTTTGGGGGTCCACTGTAATTAAAATTAAATAAGACCAAAAGAGTATGACCCTAATCCAATAGGACTTTTATCCTTATAATGCTTGGAGGAGGCACCAGAGATCTTTCTGCAGAGGTGTACACAGGAAAGGCCATGTGATGACATAGTAGGAAGGTGGCTGCCTGCAAGCTAGAAGACAGGTCACATTTTCATCTTGGACTTCTAGCCTCCAGAACTGCAAAAAAGTATGTGTTAATTGTTTAGCCACCCAATCTGTGGTAATTTGTTATGGCTGTCTGAGCAAAGACAAGGATAAAGAGGGATGTAATACCAATAACAAATAATACAATTCGGTAAATGGCTATCATTTGCTAATATGCACACCACTTGTGTATAGCATCTCTATTTTGCAAAACACCCTTCATGATAAGTTTTACTTTACTGATGAGAAAGGGGAAAACCCAGAGAGATTTAGGAATTTGTCGTTATTCTTGATCAAGATTGACTTTGGACACTAAACTAAATAAGCACATAGAACTAAATTAGTTGATGGTACATTTGCACACAAAGTTAAATTTAAAAAGATGAGAAAAATGGATAAAGTTAAATCCTGAGGTAAATTAATTGGATTATGTAAAGGGACAGGGTATTTGGGATACTGTTATTCAAACACTAACTAAAAAATGCCACATTTAAAATCTTATAGGAGTTTCAAAATGATCATATTTTATTTATGTGAAAAGAGGGAATATAAATTTTAAAAGCTTTTTTTATTAAAAAATATTCAAACATTTTGGCAGAACATAAAAGGACTCATACAATTCATTCTTAAGAAGTAACACCATATGCAAAAAAAGCACAGAAAGTTGTCTAGTACTATATTATTTTCAACAAGAGAACCTTGGAAAAAACGTTTTTGATTTTTGTTTTTCGTTTTTTTGAGACAGGGTCTTGCTATACAGTTCAGGCTAGCCTTGAACTTGCTTATGTAGCCCAGGCTGGCCTCAAACTCATAGCAATCCTCCTGCCTCAGCCTCCCAAGTGCTTGGATTATAGGCGTGCACTACCACACCCAGCAGGTTTTTTGTTTTTTGTTTTTAGAAATAACCTTTTTAATACTAAAGGTTACATAGATATATTTGTCCACAGTATAGTTTAATAAGTGACTATTAAAAGTAATGATGAGAGAGCCAGTGAGATGGCTCAGCGGCATAAGCACCTGCCTGGCAAGTGCGAGGTCCTGAGTTCGACTCCCGGAACCCAAATACGAAAAAAGGGCCGGTGATAAGGCTCAGTGGCACAAGCACCTGCTGGCAACCCCCAGTACCCACATTAAAAAAAAAAAAGTAATGATGAGAAATAATTCATAATGACATGGGGAAATTTTTAAACGTTTGGATGAATAGTACATGTGTATGTAGTCTATACACTCATGCACACATATACATACTCACATATTGTACAAAGTATATTAAAGTTTACTAAACTCTGTATTGTACATTGAAATAGACAAAAACTATACCTGTTTATACAAAGGTTGTGAAACCTAAGTAATGTTTCTTTCCTTTAGCCCGCACACACACAACAGAATCACATGGAGCTATTCTTACGCTTCATGGTCGTTGTGTTCTATACAGTCACTGTTTAACTGACTTCGATAACACCGAGTAATACTTACGGGTAAAACAAATAAAAGTAGATTCCTGCAAGTTTCTGGTCATAACATTTTCATTAATCAGTCAACGCATAAACTTGTTTTACATGCATTTCTATTTAAAGAAATATTATTTAACGTATATATTCATTACTTATGACTACATGCAGTATTTCCTTATAATAAAAGAGTAGCTATGAATAATTTAACATTTTCCTGATTCTGAGTGTATGATTGAGCACTATGTAGCACTTTTTGAAGCAGCCTTACATACAAATCAAGGAATTTCCTCTCTTCCTTTCCCTGTATGTCCCCTATTGTTCATTCTCTAACATTTCACTCAAGGTCAACAGTACTATAACTCCTACCTCCGCACAGCTTACCCAGTACATGTATTTTCTCCCCCTTAAAACACATCACGATCTTCTCATTTTTAGTCAACACTTCAACCCCATACTTAGAGGTCATTTTAAACAATTAATCAACAAAAAATCACAAAAATAAGAAAAATGTGGCACTAAATTAACCACATACACATGTCGAAAAAGCTTATTCACAGTGTAGGATCCGAAACAAGAAGGCAGAACGCTGCCCTGGCCTTGTTTGATATCAGCTATGTATGTATGTGGCTGAGTGACCAAAACTTTCTACTGCTGCACCCATGTCCACGAATTATTAGGAATGACCATAAAGTCATCAGGAGTAGTCATTTTTGGTTTATAGAAAAAATAATAAAAAGTGAATAAAAGGAAAAAAATGGAAACAAAGCTTTTGTAAATAAGGAGAGGAAGAGGGGTTCAAGGGAACTGAGGGGAATGGGGAAAAAAGAAGAATCAAGATATATCATGTACAGGTACAAATTCCCAATGATGAATGTGATCATTTTATATATCTAAAATATACCAATAAAAAATCCTAAAATAATAATAATAATAATAATAAGTTTACTAAAAAAATAAAATAAAGGAATATACTTAAAGTCAGGCATGGTTGGAAAGATACACACCACAGAAACTGAGAAACAATAAAAATCAAAGCTTTTTTCCCCCAGAAGCTGGTTGTTGAGCATTTACCATTATACTACTGATGGCAGTACATTACCTTTCTACATAAAAGGGGAAGGTAAACTGAAAAGACAGATTAAAGTCATACCTTGCAGGGTATAACTGTTGGTTAAATGTGTTTATTGTTGCTACAGAATAGCATTAATTCATTAAAGTTTAGTTACTGTACAATACATAACAGAATTATACTTAAGATTACAGTCATTAAGTATTTTTCTCATTCCCTATTAACAAAGAAGAGTGAGTAATATCTCATGTTCTCAGATAAAAAAAAGGAATGCCATGATGGACTTTCCCAATTTAGGTTTTTTATATAAACTTTTGTACTTTTGAAGATCTGCCTTTCTAGTTCTTTCTGGAGAAATGTTAGCTGAAATGGCTGGCAAAGCAGGTGCAAAAAATAGTACTAAAGGTACATAAAATTTCCTAGAAAAATTGCCACATGGGGTATTAAATGTAAATTTTATGATTGTTCAAGACAGTTGAATGTTCCAGAAATTGGTGGAAAACAGATGGTAACAATTCCTTACTAGGGATTGGTACACACTGTCTTATCAAAAGCATCATGTAAACACAGTAGTTTGAACAGAGGTGAATAACAATGCATGAATGGTAGATGAAGGAAGCTGTGGCTCATTGGCCAATTCTCGGACTCCGAGGAATTAATGAGAAGGAAACAACAGTCTTGAGTACATCTCCATAATTTTTACTTCCCAAAGGCACTATGGAGCCCATTTTGAGTATCACACGCATTTTTAACAACTATCATTTGCCTATGGTTTTAACATTATGTGGATAAGAAGATTGTTAAGTTCATATAATAACATAATAAATTGCCTTGAATGTTATTTTCTCCTTAGAGAGGGAAATAAATTCAAATAAGTTATATATTATTTACTGGTGGAATTGGCTATCCTGGTTCATCTGTACATATTGGTAGGCATAATCAAGTAATGATATCAATATATTAAAATATTCCAATCACTTATGTAGTTTATGTAAATAGTTTAAAATGTCTTACAATAACTTCTATTGTTCTGCCCATGTTTCTAAGCAAACAAACAATGAGGATTATACTCTAAGAGGAAACTCATACAGAAATATCTGCTCTGTAATGATTCATCAACTAAAATGTTTTCAGTTGGAAAAATCATATTTTAATGAGCATATTTATGATTTTTAAATATTAAACAGTTGAGTCTTAGAACTTGATGAAAACATTTGAATATGTGTAACATTAATAATTCCAATAATTCGATCCAATGATTTGAACATTAACTAAAACAACCTAAAAGCCTGTAAACAATATAACAAAAGTAAGGTTGACTTCAAAATATATCTGTGATAGGGCCGGTGATATGGCTCAGCGGCCTAAGTGCCTGCCTGGCAAGCACGAGGTCCTGAGTTCAACTCCCGGTACCCGCATATAAGAAAAATACATATATATATATATATATATATATATATATATATACACACACACATATATCTGTGAAACACGAAACAGTAGAAAAAAGAGTATCTAAGAAATGAATGCCTAGTTATACATTATGTAAACATGATAAAGATAGGAAGATAAGAGATCATCTTAGGGGTTGGGGTATAGCTCAATGCAGAGAACTTGCCAGTGGTGTGCAGAATTCTGGATTAATCAGTTCATGATTAATAGCAATAGAAAGACCTACAAAAACAGTGATAAATGAATAAAGTAAAATAAAATAAATAAAAAAGTATCTGTCATCTGATGCTGGCTTGGCCAGGCTGTTCATTCTACCAGGCGCTGGTCTCACTGATAAATAATAATAACACAAGTAACTTTCCTATCTGCAACATACATTACTGTATGTTGTGTAGAATGCAAGTCATAACTGTTCTCCCTAGTGAAATCATCTTTCATATATTCCTATATTAAAGTGGCAGAAATTGCTTCTAACATTGAAAAGCCAAATTGCTTCAACATTTTCTAATCATAGAAAAAATTAATAATTCATCAAGATACATTCTCTAATAGAAATAAATAAATAGGGGACGGTGAGATAGCTCAGTGGCATAAGCGCCTGCCTGGCAAGCGCGAGATCCTGAGTTCAACTCCCGGTACCCACATACGAAAAAAGGGCCAGTGATATCGCTCAGTGGCACAGGTACCTGCTGGTGCATGAGGTCCTGAGGTCGACCCCCGGTACCCACAAAAAAAAAAAAATTGAGACCACTTAGTGTTTTTCCTATTAAGAACAATCAAATCGGATATGTGGGATACTGACAAAGTCAATGGGTTATGTTTTTATTGTTTTCTAATTTTTGTAACACTCAGTAATTTGATTATAATACATTAAATGTACTCTAGGAAGAAGACTAACTGAATTGTATGATAGAGGGTTAAGAAACTGAATGTTGACATGGGTCAAGTTAATCTCTTTCCCCAGGAAACTTCTACAGAATACCAAAACAAACTCTGAAGAAAATAAATGTCAACCTCAGATCCACAAAGATCAGGATTCTGGGCTTGTTTCTCTTTCCAATTAAAATTCCCAGATAATTTCTAACAGTATAGTGTGAGTAAATAATGCCAGTTGTTTCAGAAAACTCAGTAACAAAATTTAATTTGTAATTTTCATGATTGGGGTAAGTGGCTTGTATCAGATGGATAGTTTTTTAGCCATATAGACTAAATTTATTGGCATGAATTTAGCTGGGGTAATTAGGCTGACTCAGTAGTTGGTCTCCATTAGTAGTCTGGTACTTTGGCAGGAGTGGAGGAAAATGCCAGAAACTGACTTGTCCACTCTTCCCACAGTGGTCAGCTTCTTACATGGTGCCAGGCTTTTGAAATGATGAAACTGGAAGCTGTCAGGTCCCTTGAACCCTGGTCATGAAACTGTTACAGGCTCACTTGTTATTCATTCCATGAGTTAAAGCAAGTCAAAGTCATGAGAACAACACAGATTAAGGAGAGGGGATGGAGACTTCACCTCTTCATGAGGAAAAAAAAAAAAAATATATATATATATATATACATGAATGGGAGTAATTGTTGGTACCCACTTTTGGAGACAATCTACCAAAAACTAATTATTCTCTCACATGGTTCATTCAATTTAAAATTTATCTTTGGGCCGATAAGATGGCTCAGAAGGGGCCGGTGAGATGGCTCAGCAGTGTAAGCGCCCGCCTGGCAAGCGAGAGGGCCCGAGTTCGACTCCCAGAACCCACATACGAGAAAAGGGGCTGGTGATATCACTCAGCGGCACAGGCGCCTGCTGGCATGCGAGGCCCTGAGGTTGACCCCCGGTATCCACACACACACAAAAAAAAAAAGTCATTTGACCAAGCCTAACATGAATGGGGCACTACAATACGTGTCACATACTCTATTGCCCTGCATCGTCACATAAGAGAGGAAGGAAGAAAAGAACGGCAAATAATATTCTCATTCTCCAGTCAGTTTTATCCAAATCTGTTTTGATCTTTCTAATGGGAATAACAAGTATGGCCACTGATGCCTCATAAAGAAAACTGCTGTTCAGACTGGTAATTTTGAATCATCTAGAAAACATGGCATAATGTTCAAGAACCTTAGTTCTTTAACAAATTAAATGTTTTTAAATGTTTTAATACCAAAAGAGATTATCTCTATAGTAACTCAAAGCTTTATCTCTGTTGAACACACTCAATTACAGTACCAAATAACTGACAAACTATTGTGCTTAATTAAATGTTTCTTCTTCTGATACCCTATTTAAATCTACAATCCCTTAGGACAAAACCGTATTGTTTAGGTCTTCCTCTATATTGACAATCCAACACTCTAGTAGAGGTGAATTCTAAAATGTTATTCTTTCTTATTACAGTTCATTTAAGAAAATTCTACACAATATATTCTAAAATAAAGCATAAACCATCCAAACTGTAAATATGTCTATTCAAAACAAAATAGTTTCCACCATACTGAAACTGTATTAATGTGTTTTTAGCTTCAGTTTCTTTTCTTTTGAATTTGTAAGAACTTGTTGTTTGAAATATTGAAATACCCTAGATTTCCTCCAACAACAATCCATTAAACATTTTTATTAACATGATCTTAACAAGTGCAGCACTTGAAACATGTGGATTAAATTGAGGATGAAATACATAACACTATTCTGTCCTTGATTAGCAACTCTATTCCCTTGAACTGTCTGTCTTGACATGCTTAAATAAAATAATTTTTTGGTGAGGTATTTTAAAAGTCAGGGTAAATCATATGATAAGATCGATCAATATTGTTTAATTTCAATGATTTGAAAAGTTATTCTTTTTGCCACAGGGATGAGGAGAATTTAGACACTAGGTACAGTATATGTTTTTATAGTCAATGTACAGTGATTTCTTCTCTGTAAATTATGTTTCTTATAGGAATTATCTTTTATACATTAGGTACAAATTTCCATTTTAAGTAAAATAGTAATAAATATCCAAAAACTCAAGAGTATATTTATATATTGATAGTAAAATAAGCTGTAAATTGCTTTGAGTACATGTATAACCACATCAAAATCATTCAAGCTATTCCTTTGTCTGGAATGTTCTTTCTTAACTTCGCCAAGCTTATGAATCCTCTAAAATAGGAGATTAGGGTGTGACAAAACTGGCCGGGGGAAGTGGGTGTGACCTGTTAATTACAAAATCCCAGGACACATGTGCAGAATCCAAACCCGTACACATGGACTTTTCATGAGAACTCAAGCAGGTTTTCCATACGATGGCCTAGACCTGACTCCAGACTGAGGAGTGGATGACACGAACAGTGGATGACTCAGAACAGCAAGAACTTAGAAACCACCTCCAAAAGAGATTCTAGCACCCCAAAACCCAGTAACATTACTGTTTATAAAAAAGCAAACTGTCCACCTTGGAAACTGTTATTTACAATATACCATCTAAATTTAATTACCTTTTCTTTCACTGAATTCTATAGTAATGAATGAATATGCTTTCTCTCTGGAATTTAGCCTAACTTTGTTTATGAAAATAAACTTTTCAAAATGTATCATCTCTCCCACAAGATAGCCAGTTCCTGGATCTTGGAACTATTTGTCAACTGGACCCTCACATGGCCTGTACTGGAGATTAATGAAGGTCAGATGAACCCATTAATGATGAATAAATTTTGATGCATCATTAAATTGGTTGGGAGAAATCACAGACACACTGTATTATCACTGTACTTTTGTTTGTAAAATTTCTTCATGAAATTTGAAGGGTAGAAGTTCAATCAGCCTTGTATTTTAGAGCTGGTTCGGCAAACTTTTTATAAAAGTTCAAGTGATAAGTATTTTAGAATTTATGGGCCATGCCGCCTCTGTCACACCTGTTCAACTTAGTTACTACACCGCAAAAGCATCCATAGACAATGCAAAACTGGACATAGCTATGTTCCAAAATAACTTTATTTACCAAAATAAGTAATGAGCTAGATTGGCTGCTCAAAAATTTTTTTTCAAGTGCAGCATTCTAGACTAACAACCAAGAAATATTACACTAAAGCCACATATCATATTTCATAGATACTGAGTAAATAAACTGATATGTACTCAGTAGACTATATTTTTCTCACATATTTCCTGATATTCAGCAAATTGTATACAAGCAGACAACTTTAATGGTATTGACAATTTTTAAAAAACTTTGTAGCACAGTGTTTCCTTTCTTTTTTTTTTTTCTTTTCTTTTTTCTTTATGCGGGTACCGGGAACCAAACTCAGGACCTCGTGCTTGCCAGGCAGGCACTTATGCCGCTGTGCTATATCACCAGCCCTTCATTTCTTTTAAAAACGTAATATGACTCCATATATCTATAGCTTTAGTACTGAGATTGTTTAGATAAAATGTTAAAACCAACATTTGTTACCTTCTTCTTAGAGATTGAAACAAATATCATTTACCAATGATTCAGAATCCATTATAAACAATGTAGTTGTGCAATATAATATTTTATTAATCAGTACATACATCTGGCACACTTCTAATCAAATACTACCTTAAAGGGTTAATACAGCTACCACACAAAACCTTTTGGAAGTACCCACCTCTCTCCTATTTGTCCCAGGAACATTCTTACTGCTTCTTTTTAATGAGGCTCCCAATTTTCTGAAGAAATTATTATTTGCCTTTTTTTTTTTTGTGGGTACCGGGAGTTGAACTCAGGACCTTGTGCTTGCCAGGCAGGCGCTTATGCTGCTGAGCTATCTCACCGGCCCCCACTATTTGCCTTTAACAATGTCTTTGTCATTTATAAAGGCATTCAGAAATTAGGTTTTTACTATTTATTTGCATGTGTCATTAAAGAAAAATTATACAACTATATTTGAGAAAAGCCCAGCTCCAAGTTTGTGGGACAGTGCCACCTAGTGGTGTATTTGTGGCATAAATACAAAGTCCATGTTCCACATAGTAAATGGATTTGAGAAATTAGAGAAACAGTGTTGAGCATTACTCATAGTGGATAAAGCCACTTTACTTTAAATTTTCTTTTTAAATACTAACTTAAAATGCAATAAATTTTTCCTTTTTAAGAACACTTGATAAACTTTTTTGTAAGACTGAAATTTTCTAATAGTGTTGACGTTAGGTACAAAAATTGTTTTTATTCAAATTTTGTTTGAAATTTTCCAAAATTTCTTTCTAGCTCCATTTTCTTAGAATAGTCAGAACATGATATATCTGAAACATGCTCATCACTAGTAAACAAGCCTTTATGAACTTTCCATTTTTTTTCCGGATCAGTGACTACATGCAGTACATTGTCCGAGTGCCTCACAGAACTTCATTTTCCCACTCTAATTTTCTTTTTCCTAACTTCTGATATTTCTGAAAACCACATAAAAACCGAAATTTAAAACTGCTTTTCAAATAAAATTTTAAAATAACTATAATGGAAATTAAATTGTTGTCAGCTTACAAAATTTTTATAATTTAACAAAAGGGAGTTTGTGCAGAAAGAGGCAATTCTTGACTAAGAAAGTTGGTTTTGGTGAGTTAATTTGTTTTTCATGAATGGATTAACTGAAAAATTTTAGTACCGTGTGGTAACACTCAGTAACTGACTCAACTTTATTTGTCACATTCCTTGAACTATCTTTTCGATAACTCTTTATTGCTTTTTTTCTTGGAGCAAAATAATAGAGATGAAATGGCAAAACACATGCATCCTGAAGGTGAAATCGTGTAGTAGGCAAAGGTTATATAAAGTCGATTTCCTGAACAGTTCTCGGATCCCCTCTGGTAATCACCACTGTCGCCCACCTCTTCCTGATGTCCCCTTACTGCAGTGACCAGCACTACATTACTGAACATTGAGAATATGTGCTGTCGAAAACGTTCTTTTCCTGTCCTGAACAACAAGCTGCCCCTTCAGCCTCCCTCTGCCATGTGGCTTTTAATATTTCTTTTGTACTTCATTTTAAATTGTCCTATTTAAAGTTTTTGGCTGTGACCTTAAATTTCTTTAAAAATAGTCTGGATATAAAGTATAAATATTCAATAAAGAACTACCTGTTATAGCATTTTTTTTCTTTTAAAGACTGTTTCTGGAAAAATGATCAGTAGGATGAGTGACTTCATGTATTCCTCCTTGAGATTTTTTATGGTTGATCCTTTTCAAAATTTTGCTTAAACAAAAAACAAGATTAATATTATTTTGAGCATTTTATCTACCTGATATGCAAGTATGAAATTATGAGGACAATGCAAGATCTTGTGGTACCCTGAAGGTCTATAATGTGTTATTTCCTTTTTTCTGACCAAAGAAGAGCTGCTTTATGGAAATTGAGTAATGAATTTACCAGGACAAATCTCACCTTAGTTTCTATTTGTAACACAGCCCACAAAGAAGCACAAAGAATTTCTAATATTTTTGTAGGTTTTGTAAATAAACAATGGAATTTCTAAAGTAAAGAAAAATATTTACTACTTTATAATACTTATTTTACTAAAATGTAATATTTTATCTCTTGTCTCTGTGGAGACATATCTAAAAGCATATGACTTCACCTTCATAGACAATGTGCGAAATTGATTCAAAGTGTTAATTTCCTTTTGAGGAGAAAATTCATGGTGTCCTGTGTTGCTTCATCATTAAAGGGTGGTCAAAGCTGACCATGTGCTTAGATAAGCAGCAGGAAAAGTGACTAATTCTATTTGGTACTAATTTGTTGAGGATTTGAATTCACATAATATTGAAGAAGTCTGCCTTTATTACCTAAAACAATGTATCTATTCTCACATTTGCTAAATGCATCTATTCTAACTTCAAAGAACTATCATCAAAGAGTTTTAGCCTGCATACAAAAACCACGACTCAAGTCACCACACTGAAATTATGAATCTCTACATGGAGATGTCTAGTCCATCCCTGACATTCCAAAGTGACAAATGTCAGTGAATTAACCACTCTTTAAAACTAAATTAAGTACCTTTGGAAAATGCTAGCTGACTGAGATTTACTAACAATGCATAGTAATTCTGTGAAAAGTGCCTGATTGTATGATAGATAATTGCCTATAAGAAGATGATGGTAAGTTTTCTGCTGTGTGTTATCAGTGCTTATCTAAGTAGTGGTCACAGACCAATCCAAAGACTGAAAAATGTGGTTGTTGCTCTCTTAAGTGCAACTTTATAGTGGCAAATGTGCATGTTCAGTAAATGTCCTGTGGACAAATGCCAGAAATTGGGACCTTGGAAAGCACAGTAAGAAAATCTCAGGTCACGAAGGTCCTTTGCTAGATCCCTTGTTCTACCTAAGCCGAGATCACAGTGCTGATATAATTTACTATTCTAGATATTTATTTAGTACATGAAGTTTTATCACCTAGTTAGATTACTTGCTGTTGTGAGTGAGTCTTGTTAGATTTACACTCCACCGAACGTTATGACATTGGGGTAAATAACAATTTTGAAATGATTTAAGTGTTTTCTGATCAAGGTCTCTGGTGCTTGAAACTGCCAGTTAACTCAGCTGGATATACACGTTAAAATGGTTTAAAAAATTCTTACTATGAATTAAATATTTAAATAATTTTTATTAATGATTATTTTAAAAATATCTGATACAATACTATATCAGATTTAGAAATGTTACAATATTATCGATCTTTCTCTCAAATAAAAATCAGATATTCTATAAACATATTTATTCTTTGACATCTACAGCCACGAACTAGTCATTTCCTGGACTAAATTTGACATATGGCAATGCTTTGGCAATATTTGCAATTTGAGAGGAAATTGCAAAAAAACCAATTCACACAAACACACAGATGGCTTGAGTCATAGCTCATGCAAACAGATTAAGTACAACTTGCTCTGGATATTGCTTCATTCTAGGGACTATATTTTTGGGTCAGGTTGTAGGATGACATTAAAACACTGGCAGACTGGTATTTTTACTTCAAATCTTTTTTAGAATAATATTTTGTCTTGAGTTTGTATTACTGTGGGTTTATTTACTGCTTTGTTCACTATAAAATTTGCAGTTCTACAGAATGAGAGACTACAAAATGCAATAATCACATCAGAAATAATTGGATCATCTGGAATATGTTACTAACTCATGCTAGTTTATGAATCTTGAAATTGTTTATGGATAGATCATAGAGAATTCTTTATCTTCAATACAATAAAATGTTCATTTAATATGTTCAGCTGATACAATCATCTTTGTGTTTATTCCTGATTGGTTTTATTTATAATTTTACTTTAAAATATAATTTCTTTGAAAAGCTAATATGCAAAACTTTCTGGTATGAGCTCACGTGCTGAATATGTTCTTCACGTTTCTCATTTCCAGTTTTGGTTAAAGATATTACAGGCACTGAAGCATTTTTTTTTTTTTTTTTTTTTTTTGTGGGTACCGGGGGGTCGACCTCAGGACCTCGCGCGCCAGCAGGCGCCCGTGCCACTGAGCGATATCACTGGCCCCTTTTTCGTATGTGGGTTCCGGGAGTCGAACTCGGGCCCTCGCGCTTGCCAGGCAGGCGCTTAAGCCACTGAGCCATCTCACCGGCCCACTGAAGCATTTTTTAAGGGTAAGAATGATTCAGCTGACCAATAATTTTGAATACCAATGGTCATTCATTTCTGTATTAATCAGAATTCTCCTGAGAAACAGAACAATAGGATATAGAGACGCATTGACTTTAAGGAAGTAACTCATGTAATTATGAGAACTGATAAGCCCTCATTTGTAAGGCAGTTGTCAAATTAGGGACTCAAACAGGAGTTGATGCTGAATCTTGGCATAGAATTTCTCCTGGTATTTGTTCCTACAGCCTTTACTTGATTTGATTAAGTCATTCCCCACCATTACATAAAGTAGGATAGTATCCTTCCTTCAGGTCAACTGATGGTAGATGTTAACAGCATGTACAGAGGTACTACAACCTAGCCACATCACACAGAAAACTATCACAGTAGGTAGTAAAATTAACTTCTCTTTTATTAACATTTTTCAATTACTTTTCCAAAATCTTAGGCTGAAAGATCAAAATTTTAGTTGTAAGGAGGATTGCAATATTTAACAATTACTGTAACTTTTTATTAAACTTTTATTAAAACAAAACGGCCTGCCTTAAAGTGTGAATTGTATTTGCTTTGTGTTTGACACACTAAGTCATTCAGGGTTAAAAAATAAGGAGTAGAAAATGCTCAGAAACTGGAAAGACTAGAACAAAATACATCATTATGGAAAGAAAGAAAATATGTTTTACAACAAGACAAAAATAGAAGCTTAACAAGTACAGTTACTCCAATGGCACAGAAAGGAACGTAATTCAGTGACTGCGGAATTACTATACACTAGTTTTTCTTTTACCCCTCCCCATTTTGTTTTAGGGGACAGTAAAAATTTAGAAACATTTAGTTAAGCCAAATGAGCAGTTGAGAAATATGAGATGTTTGATTTTTAAAATAACTAATTCTCATACTGCAGAGATATAATCCTGGAGAGTTGTACTTTGTTATGATGATGGTGTAACTGAGTTAGTACTTGGGATATGTGAGCGCCTGTCCTGGGCACACCAGTGCAAAGTCCTTAGCTGCCAATACAGACATCTTCAGCTTTTACCAGTGTCCTCAGATGATGAAGCTTTATTGTCACAAAACTTGTTGAAGAGTGGCCACTTCTCCCCACAACGAGACGGCCAGGCAGGCACTTACACCGCTGAGCCATCTCACTGGCCCTCTTATGTCCTTTTGTATAACACTGCTGCCACTAAATAGTTGAGTGTATGTATGATATACATACTAATTATTCTGATTTTTTAATCTTGCAAAGAAAAACATTCCTATGTACAAATCCTTATGTTACATGGTTGCATCAATTAGATTCCCATTATATGCATGGTTGTAAAAAATAACTTAATGATATTTAGATATCTTAATGATATTTAGAAACATGGTAGTAACATTTCTTTACCCTCTGTAAATATGGTATGGACACCCACCAGTCAGTATAACCCTACCGTTGTTCTTTAAAAAAATGATGTGACCTGAAAACTGTTGCCTGGCAAGCACGAGGTCCTGAGTTTGGTTCCTGGTATCCACGTAAAGAAAAAAAAAAAAAGAAAGAAAAATAACTGTTGCAGAGTTTTATTCAAGTCTTTATAGGCCAAGGTTGAGGTTTAGCTGACAAAGGACTTAGAGGAGCTAGCTATAGCTGGTAAAGATAAGTATAATCTATGCTACACTTGTCTACAGGAGTAGAAAGTACACACCTGGCAAAGAGGTGATCTTTGCTAAGGGTATGTGAAACTCTAAAAGTACTAGAGAAGTAAAATAGGCTATAATTAAACATTGACTGTGGGTATTAAATTAAACCTTGAACACTAAATTGAATGTCACTTTACTTAGTTGTCACAATCTAATTAAGAAATGAAGAAATATACCTACTTTTTAAAATCAGAAAAAATTAAAACAAAATATTAGGAAAATATCAGTCCCTAATACACCCATAGACCAATCTTGATAGTAGATAGGCGTTTTGTAAAGTGTACCCATTAGTTCTTAGAAGGTGAATTTCATTGCCTGCCTTTGTAATTTGCATGTGCTCCTAGCTTCACAATCATGCTGGCTCACCAGGATTCCCAAATTAAATATTCCCACCATCAAATCCTAAACTCACAGTATAACATACTTTTTAAAATGCCCACTCAAGGGCCAGTGATATAGCTCAGCGGCATAAGTGCCTGCTTGGCAAGTGTGAGGTCCTGAGTTCGGTTCCTAGTATCCACATAAAATAAAAAATAAAAAAAAATCCACTCGAGGTTCTGTTTTATATTATGTAAAGTTTAGAAATTACATTTATGACAAGGCATAACTACGTTTCTTGAATAACACCAAATATACATCATACATTTAGAGCCCTATAATCCAATTCATACCTATTACCCAGTATTAATTTTACTAATGCCCACTTCCTTCTATGAGCTTTTCATATTTGGATAACCTAAATGATCACATAAATCACAAGAGAAGGAAACTATTTTAATAAGAGGCTAGCTAGTGATAATCATGAAATAAGAACTAATCAATGAAAATAACTATTAGGAAATAAGAAAGGTGTGTTCAATGATATGTAAGTAGCTATTAGTTAATCTTCATGCAGGAATAGTCTTGCTACTGACAGTGTCAGAAATGAAATTTATTTGTGCATTATGATCATTTACTCATTCTATTTTTGCCACCAATGAAAACAACTCTTTCAATGTTAATTTTCTTATTTGTAACCTAAGATTAATCTCTCCTATAGTACTTACCAAAAATGGTTTGGTCAATTTAAAATTAATTGTGTATCTTAAGTAAACTGGAAGAGAAAATACAAAGCACTATTTTACAAATATCTGTCTTTTTTGATGCATCTATCTTGTTTACTTCTTTTTTAATTAATGTGTTTCTTTTAACTGTACTTACATGGGCATTAATATTTATTCTGTATTTTCTTAAAGAAGCTTGATTTCTTTCTAGCCCAAAGGATTATCTTTCATTATTAAAAACTTCCTATGAAATTATTCATTTCATTTTCAAATATAATCTTTTAGATTTTCATACTAAATATTAATTGAAGAAGGTATAAATGTACTTTCTTCAGGCCATGCTCTCAGTAAATGGGGTAAAGTAGCACTGAAATGACCAATTAAAACAAACAAATGACCACTTAACAATAATTACATTTATAACACCTATGTGTTTTCCATACACTTATACCAAGATCCAGCTCCTCCAAAAGTGGTGGAAAAGGCCAGAGAGTAGTTGGTAACATGATTAATAACTAGTAATGTTAACAAATTAGTAACAAATGGTAGTAAAAATTATTTTTTTGGAGAGAAGTATATATGAAAGAATGTAACAAAGTTATATTAATTGATTCTGTTTTGTTGCTTGTTTGGGGGCATGTAATTCTTACAGAAAATCCCAGCTCCCCATCACATCTTCAATTATTTTATTCAATAAAGTCAGATTTGGATGTCTTTAAAGAACTGATATTTGCAAATGATAGTGTCATTAGGCCATTTCTGGTGGGAATGTAAACTAGTACAACCACTATGGAAATCAATATGGTAGTTTCTTAAAAAACTAAAAGTAGAAATTCTATTCAACCCAGTATTCCCCTTCTAGGTATATTTCCAAGACAGTTAAAACATCATCTTACAAATGCTACATGGTATTTCTCATATAAAAATAAAGCTTGATTATCTCTCATTGGAAATAGTTGGGACCAGAAGTATTTCAGATACTTTGGGTTTTGGAAGAATTGCATTTAAATAGTGAGATATCTTGGAGATGGAATCTAAAGCTAATCATGAAATACACTTATTTTCATTTATACTTTAAATACATAGCCTGAAGATAATTTTATACAATAGCTTTAGTGCACTTGTGTTTTGAATGTGACACATCATATGAGACCAGGTGTGGAATTTTCCACTTGTGGTGACTTATCAGTGCTTGAAAAGTTTTGGATTTTGGAGCATTCTGGATTTTGAATTTTCAGATTAAGGAGACTTGATCTGTACTATCATTTATTTAAAGATTCTCTTATTATCTGACTTATAGGTTTTTCCACTTCTTACTAACAAAATCACTATTTTACGAAAATTCTCATACAGAAATACTTGGCACCTCTAAATATTTAGTATAAATTTCCAAAGGAAAAAAGACTACAGTAACATTTTGAGGTTCTTCATACATAATTGATGATGATCCTGAATTGACTTATACAAATGTTAAGCAGATTTATATTTCTACACAGTTATGAAAATACCTTTTCAAATTTCATTGGCTTTGTATACTTTCTATCTTACTATATGATTAATTATATTGTATCTATTTTTATTGCATTATTGTTTACATTTCTTTGAGAATTAATGAAGCAGGAAATTTTTCACGTTGTTTGATGACTATTTGCATGTTTTGTGAGTATTTTCACTGCTGTATCTCTATGGCCTAAGACAGTCCTGACATTTTTGTAGGAAATCGATACACTTTAGTCTGTAACAAGATGTATTTCACAACTTCATTTTATTCTCATTATGTCATATTTCAAATGTATAGAAAAGCTTAGATATACACACACTCACCTTAAGAGTTAATAGTTGCTTGTTTTTTGTCTGAACATTAGATCTTTTTATCTTTTTCGCTTTTTTTAATAAATAAAATACTAGGATTATATTTCTAACAACATTCTTATCTGTTTACTTTCTCTTTCATCCTCAGGTATAAGCACTATGCAAAATCTGATAGATGTCTTTTCCTTTATTTATTTTACTTGTATACATATGTAAAGACAGTAAACAACAAATAGGAAAAGGACCAGGAGATGGAGGGGGTAGGGGGAGGATGGGAAGGGGACATGAAAAGAATTAAGATATGTTTTGCACATGTATCCACTCCTCATGATGCATGTAATCATTATGTACTACAAACATGTACTAATAAAGATTTTTAAAATGTATATAAACTGTGTCATATGCTTTTGAGATTTAGCTATGTTTATATAGTCATCCTTCAGTATCTGGGAAACACTGTTTCCACAACTCCTCTCAAATAACCTGCAGATGCTCAAATACCTTTCATAAAATGGAACAGTGTTTGTTAGGTTTGCTAGGCAAGGTAAGTGCTTTACCACTCAGCCACGCCCCCAAATTAAGTTGTTTTGCATATAACCCATGCATATTCTCCCATATACATTAAACCAATCCTAGGTTACTTATAGTGATTTCTAGATTATTTACATTTTGCCCAGAGAGCACACATTTTATTATTTTAATCACTTACCTTTTATTTATTATGTTTTATTTTCTGGTCCAGCATATGTTTCTGTTCTGGAAAAAAAAAAAAAAACCTTTTTAAGTACTCGAGAAGACTGTGCGTTCTGTCCTTTGAAGTACTGTATTTTGTAAGTTTCAGTGAAGTCAAGCTGGCTGTTGATATATAGCTGTAACTTTTCATACTCTCACTTATTTCTTTTTCTTTCTTTTTTAAGATGTAATTACTCTTTCAGTTACAGGGAAGGAGAATGGAATTATCCAAATGTAATTGTGACTTTTTTCTATTTTTTCTTTAGTAGGAACCAATGTTTCTACATAGAATTTTTTTTTTTTTTTAATGTGGGTACCGGGAGTCGACCTCAGGACCTCGCGCTTGCTGAACAAGCACTTGTGCCCCTGAGCGATATCACCGGCCCTTTTTTCCTTTTTGTGGGTACCAGGAGCCAAACTCAGGACCTTGCCCTTGCCAGGCAGGCGCTTATGCCGCTGAGCTATCTCACCAGCCCTCTACATAGAATTTTTAACTTCACAATGTATATGATTCATATGTCTTCCTGATGAACTGACCTATATTGTTCTTCAAATATTTGCGTTTAACCTTGGTTTCTGTTTGGAACTTTTTAAAAAGTGAGCTAAAAATAAAATAGTTTTAGGCACACCAAGAAGGCAACCAAGACAGTCATTTAATTTAGTTCTTCTGTCTTAAAACCTTCATGAGACTAATTTACAGTAATATGTCAACCTGGGGGTAGTACAGGGTGAAGCCTGCTTTAAATTGTAAAACAAAATGAAGCAAAACAAAACAAAACAAAAAATAATTCTTCGTCTTCAGATATCTCTGGCTTTGGTGCTCTTTTCTTTTCAGGAGACTTAAATTCGGCTTTGGTGCTCTTTTGTCTTCGGGAGACTTGAATTCGTTCCCATTTTATTTAAACAACTGCAGAGAAGCGTTTAAGCGACCAGCACAGCCGCTGGTGTGAACAAAGACTGGAGGTGGAGGAAAGGAATGAATGAGGAAGCTTGGAGACTGGGTCCATTTACCTTGACCTTCATTTTCATCCACGTGAATTCAACGCTGTTCAATGCTTCTCTCTTTAGAGTGAAGCAATTCTGAGCAGACTGGACAGCCAACAGCTTCTTAGTGATGATGCCCTTGGAGTTGCTGGGGGTCAGGGGATGTCATCAGAAACCCATTATCTCTCAATTCCCCTTGTGGACAAGCAGCTATATAACATCTTAGTTCTTAGTTTCCTCCAGGATTTTTATTTTTCCACTGATCTTTTTTTTTCCTTCTTAGTGTTTTAAGACTGCTTCTTTTTCATTTCTTTTTGTTTAGAGAATTTCTTTTTTTTTTTTTTTTTTTTTTTGTGGGTACCGGGAGTCGACCTCAGGACCTCGCGCGCCAGCAGGCGCCGGTGCCGCTGAGCGATATCACCGGCCCCTTTTTCGTATGTGGGACCCGGGAGTCGAACTCGGGCCCTCGCGCTTGCAAGGCAGGCGCTTATGCCACTGAGCCATCTCACCGGCGGAGAATTTCTATTTGTTCTTATAGGGTAGGCCTGCTGGCAGTAAATTCTTAGTTTTCCTTCTGGGAATGCTTGATTTCTCCTTTGTTACCACGGCATATTTTCACTAGATATGGTCTCCAGTTTTTTCCTTTCAGCAGTTAAAGATTGTTGGGCCACTTCCTGGCCTCCACAGTTCGGATGAAAATCTGCTGCCGCTGTGTGAATTGTTTTTCGACTGTACGTGAGGTGCTTCCTCTTGCTGCTTTTAAGACAGAAAACTTGTATACAGTAATCACCATCGCTACCATTTTTCCCTTCTCTTTAGTTTTCAAAACTCTGATGCTGTGTGTATTGGTATACACTCGTTTGGGTGTACCCTGCTTGGGCTTGCTTACCTTCTTGTACTCAAAGGTTTATACTTTTTACTGAATTTTGAAAAATTTCAGACATTATTTTTCTAAAGCACTTTTTAAGCTCCCTCTTCTACTTCTGTCTGACAAATCAGTAAAACAAATGGTAACTGCTTTGTTTTAGTTCCACAAGTTGCTGAGGTTGGATTCAGTTTTTTGTTTGGTTTTGATTTGTTTCCCAGTTTTCTCTCTGTTGTGTAATTTGTACTTTTCTACTTTGAAGTTCACGATTCTTTGTTCTGTTGTCTCTCTTCTGCTGCTGCATATTTCCATTGAGATTTAGGATATTTCTATTGAAATTTCACTTCTCCTTCGTGTCTTCTATTTGTTTCTGTGTGTTTATAATTATTCCTTGAAGTACATATCTTTGTTATGGTCGCTTTCAAGTCATGAGTAGATAATTCCAATATTTCTTTTATCTCTGTGTGGACATTTCTTGATCATTTTACTCATTCATGTTGACATTTTCAGGTTATTTGACAAGTGATTCTGCTTACCATATCCTAAATATTTTGGAGATTATGTTATGAGGTACTGAATCTTATTCAAACTTTGTGATTTATCAGGCTTCCTCCACTCATACTGTGCTAATGGAAGATGGGGACCTTTATCTTATGGATATCAACTGTGGATATTAAGTCGAGGTTCCTATTTGGCCATTTTTTTAACGCCAATTGGACACTTCATTGTTGATGCATGACAGTGAATTCAGGCTCCCGCTGGGCATCTGTGACACATTCTAGCTGAGAGTGGGAGTGATGACTTATGTGTGCCTCCCATGTGCCTTCTACTGACCTCAGGACGGGGGAGGGGCTTCTTCTTGAGAGTAAATGTGAAAATCCAATCTTCCACTAGGCCTGCTCTACCACGGTCATAGAGCAGGGAGACTGCTAGACTGGTCCTTTGGCTAGACCAGAATTTCCCTGAAGTTTGTTTTGTCTGCACCTATTTTTATGTCTGAGTTGCCAGCTTTTCCTGCTTTAGAGAGGAAAAAACAACAACAAAAACAAACAGAAAACGCATAGGAAATGAGCTGGAAACTGTTGTTTAATGCACAAGCGAGAACTCATTGCCCTATTTTCTAGTTCCTAAGGTTCCTCGACAGTGTGCTTTATTTTCACTTTCACTATGTTATTATTATGCATTTTTATTATTATGAAATATCTATTAGCTGCTATTTCTCCTCAACTGAAAGAACTTTCTTTGTATTGATATAGTCACAGTAACTAAGTTTATCTCAGAACTTTGAAAATGTCATTCGGATGTGACTACTCAGGAGCTTTAATTTATTCTGTTTGTTTTGTGATTTTCTTGCTTGTTTGTACATTTCATTTGCTTTTAAAATCATCATTTATATTTGTTCCTATACAACTTCAATATACAGTTTACTGAGTTTATACTGAAAGTATTTACCTGCTTGGGTCCATTTTCTTGAGTCTGAACATTTATATCAGAAATTCTAGAAATTTCTCAGCCGTTATCTCTGAATATTGCTCCTACGAGACCTGTGTTCTTTTCCTAGAATTTCTATTAATAATATAGTAGACTTTCTAATTCTATACTGTAAGTCTCTTTTATCTCTTCTTCATCTTTCTTCTTCATCTCACGTTTTTTTTTCCCTTTGGAACTTCACTGTAAATAATTCCCAAAGATATAACTGATGCTTAATTTTCTCTTAATTTGCATCTGTTTGAGCTATTTCACAGGCTTTATTTTGGTTATTTTTGTTGATAGAATTTCAACTTTTTTTAATGTATCTATTCTTTACTCTATTGCCCTGCTCTTTTCTTATAGTATCAAGACTTTTTTAGTCTCCTTATTTATTGTATTTATTTAATAATTTTTGTATTAGCTCAATTTTTTGGGATGCTCAGTCTTTGATTTGTTGATTTTACATACTTGCTCGTGTTGGATTTCTTCCTCATGCTATATGTGGTTATTATTTTCACTGTTGATCGCGACTGACTGAACATCTGTGTGAATCCCAAGTGTTCAGCACTATGGGTGGGTCCTCCCAGTTGTCACAGGGTCATGGCCATGACTGTCATAGAAATACTTTTTATGATTATTTCTTAGAATAAGACAAAAATGATTTTTAAAACATTTCTCAATAAGAACATTTGTTTTTGCTTTCATTTTTCATCAGCAGAAATAAGAATTTTTGCTTTCTTCACAGTGGGCAAATATTTTTTTCTAATCCCTTTTCCCAGTGAGAGTACAGACATCCGAAGATTAAAAAGGAATAAAGCTATATAATATCTAATTTACTACCTCAGCTGGATCCATGCCTTTGGGTATTGTACATTAAATTTGTGACCACTAAAACACTAGACCCTGAATATTAAATGTGGTAAGACCACACACTTACTCTACTATTGCAAAACCAAGATCTGGCATAAATTCAACAATGAATTATTCCTCTGTTTTTAGTATCTGGAGATTTCCCTTTCTCATTTTCTTCCAATTTCTTGTCTTGCTTTTTTTTGTTTATGTGACTCAAGTCATACAATAATGAAAAATTCAGGTAGTATTTCTATTTGTAGCAAAACACTTTCAAAGTTATATGATTGCCATGTTCTATAGCTGAAAGTATTTAAATTAGTGCATTTATAGGATTTTTACGTGAAGAACTTTTATCATATGTGCATGTAACCAAATTTTTATGTCTTTTCCTAAGGGAATCCTTACTTTTTTTCTTTAAATGTCAGTTTCCACTATGAGATCAGGTAATCACATAAAAAATTCTACTATATTTTTATAAGTGACACTTTAATCCATCAGTACTTACTTGATATGTAGTTAGAAGTAAAGCCTGTATTCCAATATATTTTTAGAAGTAACCCAAGTGTTACACTATCATTTATTAAATAAAATTATTTCCTATTGACTTCAAAGACATTACAATTAAAAATGAAATGTTTACAATAAGATTTATATACATGATTTTGAAATTACTAGCAGAATTTTGTAAATATTAAAATGACTATTTCAAAATAAACTCCATTATAATGTTTTTAAGTTAAAATATTGCTTACTGTGTCTTATGTTTCAAAGTATTACAAGTGACCTTTATGGTTGCTGGGCATTGATTTGAATATGTTGATGAAATCACTTGGTTTGCAAGACACTTGATCGAAAAATGAAACCTTAACCTACCGACTGTGTTTGAACAGATGATGTTTTTCTATTTAATACATTAATATTCATTAAACAGAAGTATGTGCCCAAAGTTCAGGTTTGAATAAAAATGAAATGGATTTTCTGAATGCTTACATGTTAATCTCCATTTGGTCATTGTTTCTCAACACTGCCATGATTTGCACTTTGTTCTTCAGTATAAAAGAAGCAATTAAAATATTATAAAGTCTTCATGAACTCTAAAGAACTTTTGTTCTCATTACTAGTCATTTTTTAACAAGAATTCTGTATTTGGATTTACAAACTTGCGTAATTAACTAATTCTAGGAATATGTTCTGCTTCTATTTTCATCTTCCTATTTCCTTAATTTTCTCTCTAGATTAGAGACACCAAGTATACGTAAAATATAGAGTAGGAAGAATAAGAAGAAAAAAAACTAAATTCTTTATAATATTTTACATCACATTTTTGTATCTTTTTCTTTTATATATGTCACATGTGAAGCATGAACAGCATTCTCTCCTGTAGGCCGTGTGTGTCTGTTCCTAGCTACCACGTGACTAGATTCTCAATGGGTCTTTAAGGTGGATGGTACATGATCAATTCTTTCAAACCTCTCCAGTTCCCTTCCTTCTCCTTCTCTTTTTCCCCTTAACTTCTATAGTGTATTTAAACCCTTGAAAATATGTACAAAGTAAGACAACTAAAGTACATGCTTATTTCACTCTGTGCTGTTACTCAATGCATGTGTTTAATAAGAGAGAACGTACTTTACAAAATTATTGTCATGTCCTTTTTTTTTTTTTTGTGGGTACTGGGGCTCGAACTCAGGACCTTGCACTTGCCAGGCAGGCGCTTATGCTGCTGAGCTATCTCACTGGCCCCTCATGTGCTTTTTATAGTCTGTAAATATCATATTTTCATCATCCATCACTTCCAACTTCTGAATAATTGATTTGATCATTCATTAAAAAATAATTGTCATAATAAGTATAACATAATATATTTTAAAGTGATCTTCATAGAATGGAACAATTAGATGATTTTGCTCACATTTGATTTTGTACCTCATAATCTATCTCCACAAAACTCAGTGTTCAATGTTCATTTTTTTCTGTAGTATCCTATACATATCAATTTCATTGGCTTTATTTATTTCATGCATTTAATTTTATTGCCTACAAATATTTCCAGGTCAGTTCATTGCCTTACTCAGATTGACTATTTATCATCATTTAAAATTCAGTATTTAGCTAATTTAGTTTTAAAAGCCCTTTAAACAAGGCACTTTGTTTATACACTACCTGTTCTCTGAGAATCGTGGGAAGAACGGCTTTACCCGGGGACAGTTCCTCACTGCAAATTACTGGAGAGAAGTTTTCATTTGCAGACTCAATCTAGTACAAAGCAGGTGTTTCGGTGAAGGAAATTCTAATGTTATTTACCCTTATTGAATCTTGCAGTTTTTTGAAAATTTGATGTCCAAGATCCTATTGAGAATAATGTAATGATAATTATTATTCAGAATTCTAAGATCTCGACAGCAAGTAATGTCACATTTATAATACATATACCCCATATATATACACACATATACATAATTTTATTACTAATGCTTGGGGCATGAGGAAATATTTTCTTTTTTTTTTTTTTTTTTTTTTTTTGTGGGTACCGGGGGGTCGACCTCAGGACCTCGCGCACCAGCAGGCGCCTGTGCCGCTGAGCGATATCACCGGCCCCTTTTTTCGTATGTGGGTTCCGGGAGTCGAACTCGGGCCCTCGCGCTTGCCGGGCAGGCGCTTAAGCCGCTGAGCCATCTCACCGGCCCGGAAATATTTTCTTATAAATGGTTTTGACCTGTTCTCTCCATTTTTCCCTTCATAGGTAGACACATTTTACTTGCCAGTATAACCCTTAAAGAATTAAACTTAAGTTTGTCTCTACCAACTTGTTCAGTTACTGCACTGAAGTGATTCTTGTATGTGGAGAGATTAACATATTCAAATTAAGTCTAAATCAAAATATTTGGATAGTTCTGTGATAGTAGTAATATTAGAAATATTAAAAGAAGCATTTTATTTTTAACCAATAAAATGAAAATGGCATATTTACATTTTAAAAGTCAAAATATGTAACAAAAATGTTGTGAAAATGTAGGATAGAGATTAATATATCACCTAGAGACTACTAAAATTATATTAATTTAAATAATATGATGGAATAACATATTTCATAGAACTTCACAGAAATGATTCACAAAGTAGATGTTTAGCAAACACTAAGTGAACTTGATTTTGAATTCTGAAAAAATGTCTTATTATGGAAAAAATAATTCTCTTTTCTAATAATTGGTCACTGCAAAGTACTGCATACCTGCATGCCAGGAGCAGCCCTCAGCTATGTTTTTAAACAATGTTCCTCTGGGATTGACCAATACACTTAGTTGTGCTGCCATTCATTTCTCCAGTATTCTTTTTTTTAATTATTATTTCTATTTGAATCATGATTTGAGTAGGAATTAGCTATATCTCTTTTCCTTGGTGATTCAGAATATAGATTGATGAAAAGTTCGTTACAGTGTCTTCTCCTCAATAGTAGAAATAGAAACTTATAAGCAATCTTCCCATAACTTTCCTGCATGAAAGTAGAAGAGAAGGACATTGCATAAATTATATTTTAAAATCTGGTAATAGAAACTAAAAAATAAAATATAATAAGCAACAACAACAAAAAAACAACACGGGGTAACAAGAAATGGTACAGAATATTCTAAGAGAGATTGTCCTAATGCAGAAGGTGGTGTGAATCTGCCTTTTAAAGACCTTCCAATTATTAATCATGATTTGGATTTGTGATAATTCTCGCTTATCTTCACTTTTATGAATTTTTCTTTTATCGAACACTGTGAATTATACAGAAATGTCTTAGTGTCTCTTCCATCATACCAATACTGATAAGATGAATTTTCTTACTTAACATATTCCAGGGCTCCTAAAAACAACACACATACAAAAACAAAACAAAACAAAACAAAACTCTCCCAAATGATTAAATGCATCTTTTGATCTCCATCAAAAGAAAGGAAACACCTTTTTCCTGTCACTTTGCACCTTCATTTACCTTGTCTCCTTTCTACAACCCCTATGTTAGATTATCTTGTGTCATGAACTAAGCCATAGCCAGATGATTATAATTAAATAATCTCATTGCAGTAACTAAGAAAGCGTTCTGCTTCTTTCATCTTTAGAGATACTCAAAAGAAAAAATCAGGCAGACTCACTCAGCACAATATCCATTAATTTGCTGTGTTCTGGGTACATTTCTTGTTACACCATATGATATCCTTGTGTCACCCAGTAAGACTACTAAGAAACTAATTGTTTTTCCCTTTATTTACATCTGGAGTTTAAGGAATAAAAGTCTTCTCATTCAATCTCAATAGTAAACGTATCTCTTGTGAAAGATTTATACACTCCCAAAAGTACCTCTATACATCATCTACTAATGCTATGTAATGACACTCAAAGCAGGGTATTTCCACTTAAATTAACTCAGGCACGGCAGTATATTGTTTGGGCAAGAATCTATTTAAGTGAATAAGGCAAATGATAAATCTACCCATGAGCTACAGTACAACAGAGATATGCCCCTTATGGGTGAGCATCCTTGCTAAGTCAATGTCTCGCTTGACGTTTATTTTCTGTAAGTTACAAGCTTACCCTTTAGACAGCGTTATGAGAATATTCATCTTCAGCAAGATTGCAAGCCTTTGACATTATCTCCACCTTGGGCAATAACAGAACCTTAATTTCTGGATATGAAAAGATGTAAGCAAGAAGTAATTGCATAATGTGTACAGTCACTGCTACTTTCATAATCAATAAACAGCCAAACATGGCATATATGACTGATAAGTGTTTTAAATAATGTGTGCTTCAACGTGACAAAAGCCCTTTTCAAGCCATATGGCTGTCTAATCTTTCCTTAAAAAACTGCTTTGAGTAAAATTCATCTATTCAAAAGCTATGAGGTATGGGAATACTATGTTTTATTGCCATTTAGGCTAACTGAATAAATTAATTTAGATTCATATTCACTTCCTTATCCAAATGGGAGTTCTCCATCTTAATTCTTTCCTCCTCATCAATTTCTTATATCTCAAATATCCACAATTTGTAATCAACTAAAAGTAATTTGAACTGCAAGTTGGTGGGAAAGAGAATCATTAACATCAATTGAACATATAATTGAACAGGATTATATTATTCAGCAGTGCCTGTCCATTGCATCCCAAGAAATAATATTCACATTCATGTAACATAGATGAATAGTAATACAAGATTATATAAATATGCGAGGGCTAAAAATATATAAAAACATGACATCTTTTACAGAATCTGGTTTCTTTCTACATTTATCTCTAAATCCATGTCTACATACAGAGATAGAGGCATAGAGCTGAAGTTAGATAAATACCAACATCAATAAAGCTTTTCCACATACAATAGAAGGCATTATTATGTAGCTTGCTCAAGCTTTAAATGGTTTGGTCTCCTGTACTAGTTCCATCACTTACTTAATGACCTTTCTTAAGAGTTGGATCGCTATGTGCCTTAGTTTCTCAATCTGTAAAATGGTGCCATCCTCACCAGGTTAATAGGAGGATTAAGTGACATAATACATATAAAGCGCATGGACTAAGTAAGCATAAAGAATTATTGTAAAACGTTGCATTTTAGTAATTGCTAACATTTATTAAGCAATTATTACAGAGTGGGCACTGTTTTGAGTAGCAGATTAGTTATTATCTCCATTTGACAGATAAAATAACCTGAAGCAAGGTGCAATTACTTGCCCATCATTACATGGCTATAAAGGTGGGACATTTAAGTTTAAACCCAGATAGTTTGGTTTGAGAATCAATCTAGATGCTGAGAATATTATATTGCTATGAATTCATATAAAATATAGAAAAATTTGAAAACATAAATTTAAAAAATAGATTTTAACTATATTACTTAGTGATAAATAAATTTAGATATTTCTTGAAAGAGTTTTTCTGTGCTTACTGTTTTTTTCAAAATGCGATCATTCTTTCAATATTAAATTTAGTTTTTTAAGAAAATAATTTTGTTTTAACTAAAAGGAGGAAAAAGTTAACAAATCTGCCTGACCAACAGTCGTCTTCTACGTATTCACTTTTATTACCTTATTTGGAGTGGATTTTTCTGCTTTTTACCCAATACTTTTTCGGTTAAACTACAATTTCCATTATTGTCTAAGCAGTTATAAATGAGCTTTAAAAATATAATGAATAATTAGCTTGAAGTGTCAATAGTAATTTTTAAGGTTCCCAAATACAAAGGTAAAAAATAAATGAATCATTGAAGAAGAGACAATTAAAGTTTTAAGTTGTTCAGAAACACACAAAAGAAAAGATCAACTTCTTTAGATCTTATATAAAATATTTTTATGTTGCAGTATAGAATAACTTTAAAATATAAGAAATTAGAAATGAAAATGATGAAAATTAATACTTAGTACATTTCAAAAACATACAAATGAAAAAAACCCAGTTGGATTAAGTAAAAGGGCAAAATATTATATCGCTTAATTAACAAAATAATAAATACAAATAACTAATATAAATATGAAAATAAACCATATTAGCAATCAAAACAATGTAAAGCAGTAAAATGCTATGGTTCTATCAGATTAATAAAACATAAATATTTGGACTTTACTTCTGACATTGAGAATGTAAGAAAATTCTCAATTCTATACAGTGGTATCCATGTAAATGGTATAAGAGTATTAATTACATTTTGAGGGTGTCCTCCCAGACGGTTATTTAGCCCCATCATCTATAAATGCCTGTTCTCATTCAGGTCAAACCAATCCATTCATGAGTGTCGGTAACCAGGAGCAATGATTATGCTTCTGGACACACCCATAGCTGTGGTCAATAAGGATGTGTTTTTCATAAATGTATACTGAGAAGCTACAAGGTGGTCTCTTGTCTCTTTGCTTGCTGCTAAATTTAAGACAGGATTGAGACAACTGTGGAGTAGCCATGTTTGCAGAATCACCCTAGGCTGTTCTATGAAGGATGAAAATGTTAGACACAGAAAAAGGTAGATAAGAGAGCCAGAGAGGTGTGCCAAATGGTTTTCCATTCTTGGTAAGTCTTTTGCTATACACTTTTTTAAGTTTCAAGAAACTCTTGTGTCTCCTGATAATAAACAATTACATTTTGTTCAGCTTGTTTATGATACCTGAAGCCAAAATCATAATAGAACAAATTATTTTAAAAACTTTGTTATTTTTCAAGATTATGAGTCTTAGACTAAGTAATCACACTTTTCAGAAACTAACTTTAAAGAAGACTCAAAATTATCCTATAGATATACTATAACAATACTTCAATAAAAATATTCTGGACAAAAACGTTAATTGCATTTTTGTTTACAAAAGTGAAAAGCAGAAAGCAACACAAATACCAAAGAATTTAAAAGTGGCTTTAATTTGAATTGTGATACGCAATTTAATATTATGAAAACATTAAGATTGTTTACAAAAAACTCAAAATTAGTAAAAGAATAGCTTATAGTGTCAAGTGCGACGATTATAGTAGAAATAACTGTTTCCTAGCTTAATTGTATTTTAACAGTATTATTCTGGTTTGCCTTTCACAGATAAGATATATAAATTTTTTTAAAAAGACATTTTAAAATGCAATTTTATAATTTTAAATATAAGAAAATTACTAAGCAAGTTTTGTATTATTTGCTGGACAGATTTAATGATACTCCAGATTGTTTAGTTGGTATATTTTACAAAAATATTCCAATGATTCTATACAGTAATAGAAAATATTAAGGGCAGTTTTCAGATTCTTTCATGTAAATATTATTTAGCTTAACCACTTAAATAAGTTATCCCTGATAAAATTATTTTTTATTTAATTTCCTTAGATGGTCTTTATAAATACACTGAAAAACCATTTTTATATATGTGAAGTTTAAAAGCTACTAGAATTCTGAAAGAGTGTAACAGATGATTTTGATAACCTAAATTTTTTCTCTTTCTCTTAAGAATAATGGGGCTCAAAATTCAGAATGAAAAAATAACACTTTTACAATAAGTATTTTTACGCAAAATCTATGACCGTCAAACTTTAACAAATTTTCCTCTAAAATGGCAGCTGATTACTAACAAATTATTCAAATGATTTCAAGATTTACTCCCATTAATATTAATATTAATATTAAATTTAGCACAAAGCAAGCAATTCCACATTATCTAGAAACATTCCATAACGAAAAATTTCAGTCTGATGAAGGATGGCACTAGTTTACATCAGTAATATCTGATGCCTATCAAGTTAGTTCCATTTGCTGTATTACCCTAGTAGACATGTTCTATATAATATTGCATTCACTCATGTATTATAGAAATCATAATCATTAAAAATCCCAGTGGTATTTTTTTAAATCACTATTTATAGTATGTATTTTTTGTTCTCCTATCATCTCAGTGTATTCTATGTGAAAAGTCTGCATCCAAAGATACCGTGGTGAGCACAGGCTCTTTAACGGAATAGGAGCTTCCTGAATGTTGAGTTCTTGAAGAGTAAACTGAAATTGAGAGACAATCACATAGGCTCATTTTCCATATACATTACTATGCTGTATTCATTTTTAAAAGTTATTGTTATAGTAAAAATTAAGTTGGTTTTCACAGTATTGAAAATGTGCATTGTTGAATTTAAATTAGTAATTTATAACATTCATTTTTATATTTAGTCTCATGCATTTCTCATTATCAAACATTAACATTCTTAAAAATATGTAGTATGCATTTTCTTGTTTCATGTAATTTAGCAGATTTAACGATGTTATCAAAATTAAAGTATCTTGTAGCTTTATTTCTTTAGAGACACTTTTTCAAAGTTCCTGATTCTACTCTAAAAGGTTTGAATTACTGAAATCGTCAAATAAAGTTTTAGATTTCTCCCTTCCCTTAAATCTATACCACAGAACCAGCTTCCTTCTTGGGCACGGATAGGTTTGGTTGAGAAAGGAAGACAGTTCAGATAGATAAAGCAATACTCCTGGGAAAAGACTATTAACATGTATAAAGGGATTTCCTTGAGGTATAAATACTAGCACGCGCCCGCCTGGTGCCTCAGAGCCTCCCTGATGTATACATGCAGGTAGAGAGAACTGAATTAGCCCTGCATTAAGTAACATAACAGAACTGATTTGGGGAGCAGCAGTTCTTTTTTTCTGTTTGCGTGTGGGAATGAGTTGCCAATCTTTTACTTCGGCTGACACCTTTATACCTCTGAACTCTGACGCTTCTGCAACTCTGCCTCTGATAATGCATCACAGCGCCGCTGAGTGTCTACCAGCCTCCAATCACGCCACCAATGTGATGTCTACAGGTACCAACCCCCGTGACGCTTTCCGCGTGCTGGGCCTAAAGATTTCAGAAGGGGCGCTTTGAATCTTGTTAGTTAATAATCTCTTTGCTTGTTTTATTTTTCTTCAATTTAATTGATTTTAAATTAAATGTTAATAATATTAAAGAAGCCAAAATGCCTAAGAAATTTTAAAAAGTATTAGTAAGGGAAATCATTTAGATTGTTATTGGTCTTACCATAATAAAATCTATTTTCTATGTAGGAAAACATTGAACTTAATGGAAATATTTATGGGTAAGTAACAAATTCAAATAAATATTCTAAAATCGTTTGAAGTTTAATAGGTGGCACTTCTTTATATTAAACATTTATTTGATTTTTAGATTACATCTGCTATTGTCTAAAAATTGAATATATAAAACTTATAATAAATACACCAAAGTAATCCTCAAAACCAATCGAAATGGATTTTAAAGAACACAATCATTAAGTTTTAGTAAACATTTTAGCATAATATTAAATTTAGAGGCAAAGATAATGAACTCAAGATTGTGTTCTGAAAAGACTAATCTATATAAACAAGATTTTATGTTTGTGTCAGTTAACTTTCTTAAATAAAAATTAGATTTCAATGTTCAAAAATATTGTCTGAACACAAACAAATGCATATTTTATAATACATTCATTCTTTGTACAGTAAGAAAGAAACTATTCCAGTTGATTTATAAATGGATAAAGCCTTTGAGAAAATACCTTCCATTAAATAGCAGCATATTATTCACTTTTCATTTGTTTAAATGCAATGTGTCTCATATCAGAAATGGAATAAAATTTTATACATTCAGAAATCAAAGTTTGGGTTTCTACCTTTATATTCTGGTTGAAAATATTTAACATCTGTTTTACATTAAAATTAGACATTTTCAAACATATATTTAAATTTGACATCACTCTAAAGCTAATTTTAAAGATTCTAGACATTAGCTATTTGGGCTTTTGGAAAGTCATTTAGGCTGGAGATTTTTTTTTTTTCATCTATTAAAGAATCCTATAATTATTTCAAACAATTATATTTGAAGTATCTCAACACATTTTTGATATATAGTAACAATGTGTTTCAATAAAAATACACAGTATAAATGAATCTTAAAAACTATTACATAGCTAATCATATATTTAAATAAAAAATCTTTGTATGTATTTGGGATAAAGAGAGTGATACATTATTTCTTTAATCTGCTGTGTGTAAAGAAAATCTAACCAGCAATAAAATATAGAATTGAGGTAAAGGTCTAACAAAGAAGTGTAGTTTACAACTCAAAATATTTATTTCATAATAAATAACAATGTATTTACTAGTCTCTTCTTTACCCAACTTGGTAAAATCAGAGAAACAAAAATTATTTAAATATTGTAAGTAAAAAAGAAATTAACAGTAAAAATGACCTTCAAATATTTTAAATTGGCTTATACTTTCCTACAAAATTATAATTATATACACTAATTGTCAAGGAAATAATGAGAAATGCTGGTTTTAATTAGAACACTTGGGTATTAAATGTTTCAACATTCATTTGTTTAATTTTTGAATGAATAGTAGTACTTTTTGTGTGTGATTGTAATATTGCAAAATCACTTCAATTCTTCAATGTCTGTTATAAAGTGAAAATTTATGCAATTTTTAAAAATTAAAAATTACTCTATACTGAGACAAAACACCTTTTTTTAATGAACAGACCTCACATCTTTAATCATTAATTACATTATATCTCAAAATTCTAAAAGGATCCTAATTCTATACTATATAATATCGAATTCAAGAAGATAGATTTATGTTATATTTATGACAATCTACCACTGTGTTCAGAATAGGAAGGAAAGTGATAAAATACACAATGGAATATGGACTAGCAGTTTTATTGTCAGTAGTTCCTGCTTTAAGTCAACTTGATTTCTGCCTAAAAATTGATAAATGTTTAGTAATTCAAATTTTCTTTCAAATTACACAGTGATTCCACGAAGCACATAAAGTATCAATGAGATTATGTTTAGACACAGCTTTAGCATATTCTTATTCATCAATGAATTTATTTTTTGAACAACTTTACAATCAGAATCATGCATGTGCATGCAGAATACATACAACCTTGTGGATTCAGCCTCAGCGTAAACACCTAACAGTGTCACAGGGTTTTCATAACACCCCGAAGGTAGTGAGATTGCTATGATCGTGCCCATAAAAGAGTAGTTCCCAATACTGTTAGAGATTTGTTAGGATCATAAGCACAAGTAGAGAATATTTGAGAGTCATTTTCAGTATTCTTCTAGAAGAAAACCTCTTTATAAATCTATGCAATGCAAGAATATGAAGAGATTATTCTCTAGTCAGTTTATTGCAACATCTATAATGATTGGAACCTACAAGGATTTTGCAGCTCCCTAAGAGCTACAATCCATACTGGCCAGTCAGCTCTTCATGGGGCACTTGTAGCCATAGCACGGACAATGGGATGATTAATGAAGGCCATAGTCTTCATTGAGACAAACTTTGACCCCTCGTTTGTGTGCCCACTAAAACTTTTCTCAGTAAAGAAAAATCAATTGGCATAAAACTTTAAGGCTCACATAAATGTATATCTTTGAAATGAACTGAATGTGTCTTGAATCCTCAGACATTTTCTTACCCGTCCCATCTATTTTGTCTTTAATCCAAACTCCTAAATGTTTGCACACATATTTTCCGGTGACAACGCTGGGAAACACAGCAACAGGACTGCATTATTCTGTTCCTTCTTGCCATTATGGAAACCAGCCATCAACCTATGGAGTGATGGCAGGTAAGAAAATTTAACTTTATGTATGATGTTGAGTTTGGGGACACTTTGATGGATTTCTTGGACCTGAGATTGTCATAACCAGAGTATGATGTCAAATTGTGATGTTTTAACCTTGGAAATCACTGGTCAAAACCATCACTTACTGAGATGTTTCCTGATCTGTAAGGCTGTCAGAAACCAAAGGGGTTAACCTAATTGCCTTATTTTACACATCTCACAACTGCGGTGCTACTGAAAACTCCTATTGGCTCTGCGTGATTTTTGTTTGAATTCACTACTGTCAAACTGCTGGTTCCCACCTGATGTTATTGTGGACTTGCTTTCAGTAATAATGTGGTAGCGACCAATTTCATATAGCTGTTCAAATTTAAATGTAAATTAACTAAAATAAAATTTAAAATGCAGTTCCACAGTTGCATTCGCTTTATTTCAAGTGCTCGGCAACGTCATGTGGCCAGTGGCTGTCATGTCAGATACAACATATGTATGGAATACGTCACTGTCATCACAGTATTTCTTTTGAATTTTTTGTCCATAAAAATAAGTAAGATACTGACTGAGGCTGAGAGATTTGCAGGGATTTTAGTGATAGCTATTTTAAGCTTTATCAGCCCTTTTTTTTTTTGTGGGTACCAGGGGTCGACCTCAGGACCTCACACGCCAGCAGGTGCCTGTGCCACTGAGCGATATCACCGGCCCTTTTGTCATATGTGGGTTCCGGGAGTCGAACTCGGGCCCTCGCGCTTGCCAGATAGGCGCCTATGCCGCTGAGCCATTTCACCGGCCCTATCAGCCCTTTTTGAATTGTTTCTGAGTCTTAACTAAGATTGAAATAAGAGAAATTACATATTTTTCTCTTCTGGATAAGTCAAGTATCACTATTTCCAGTATAGTTACTGAATTACCAACACTTACATGAATACAACAATAGTATACTTTTAAAAAAAATGGGCAAATCTGGGCCATGAGATACACTCATGACAAAATTATTGCTTAATTTCAGGGAATGGCCAGATATAAGATTTTAATAGCTTAATGAATTGCACAGCTTGTTGTGCAGATTTCTTTTGCTTTGCTTTAAAGAAATTCTTTGATTTCCTTTATTTATTATTATAGCAGAAAGGAAATTCTTATCAATGGGATTAAACTAAGACTTAGAGAATGTGTGTGTGTGTGTGTGTGTGTGTGTGTGTGTGTGTGTGATATTATCATAGAAATTTTGTAAAAAGGAATCACATGTTAGGGAAATCTTTTCTAACTTGTATTTTGTTACCTTCCAGATAAACAATGAAATAAACAGAAACAGATTTTGGCCTACAATCTTGAAATAAAACAAACAATTTAACTCACTAATCTTTAACTTCTCAAATTTTCTCAGCTTAAGACTCAATAAACATTGAAACTAAAATATTTCAGAAAAAATTTAGTTTCTCTTACATTCTGTCAAGAAGCTATTCTGAATAAAACCAATATCATCCTTTTTATAGCAAAATGAAGACTCTTAATGATGGACCATAAGTTCTGGTCTCTCTTTTCAATAACTAACAAATAAGGGAAGACAAATTTATTCTTTTTTGCAAACTGATCATTTATGACTCATTAATTAATCAGTGTTCATAGTTAATGAGAATAGCTTTCCTCAGTGATGAACTGCTTTCATTAGAAAATAGTAAAATATATGCACTTAGCTACTGGAGGTACAAGGGGAAAGCTTTATCTTTTATAACATTTTGATTATGTACACAGGAAATGGCAAGCATGTGGCCCTATGCTGCCCTCTCCTGCAGGGCAGTTATTCAGAGGGATTCCCAGGAACCAAGGTATACCTTTAGTTTCTAATTTAACTAAGCAGAGCCAGTCCTGCCCATTGTTCGCAGAAATCATAAAGATAAAACCTATCACTGACCAGTGGCCAATAATCTCTTGCCCTAGTACCTTCAGATGGCTTTTACTACCACCCCCCTTCCCATTAAGGCAAAGGGAGTTTGCAGCTGGCCCGAGCGTTCTGCCATCCACCTGTTCCTAGGGCAGGAGTCAACGGGGCAGGCTCACACTGAGCGTCAATGGACAACTCAGGTCTTGCTGACACAGTTCCCTCAAGAAGGCACTCAGCAAACACCCTTTCATTAACATCTTCCTCACTGCAATTAAAAAAGAAAGGTTCCTGGAAAGACTTTTAACAGGATTCAAAGCCTGGCTTAGTGACATTAAGAGCAAAACTTTTATAACAAGATTTGGAGATATCATTGTAGACTTAACATTAAATATATTTTGTCACTGAAAGAAAAACCATGGTAAATATAGAGATTGTATTTGAATATTTTGAGTGAGGTATCATTACAATGTGATATGCATTATAATATGTCAGAATATCTATACTTTGACATATATTCAGCATTAACATTTGCTTCATGGTATATTAAATCTTAGAGAGTCTGAATTTTCCTGCCTTCATCCCCAGGGAAGCTGCACAAATTGAGTTATAAAATATAGGAACTCAAAAATAAGAGCAAAAAGGTATAAAATACATAGTAGAAACCTGGTCATGTCATTTGAATATGCTGAGAAGTCTCAAAGCAATAATAAAATCAGTCATTTCCACACAATCCACAGAAGCACCTTATCAACAGCAAAATACAGGCTCAATGCCAGGTGCCGTATATGACGGCGAAGCTACAGAAGGACCCACATTTCAGAGGAGGTGAAATTACTATCTTAATATGGTGATTTTATTACCATACCAACCATTGCTTTAGTTGGAGCATTTTATTAGGTTAACTCACAGAAAAGGAAGAGTTACAGTTAATATTATGTCAGGTTGGTATGGAAGATTTTAATCAACAAGTGAATCCACTTTACCTCATAGTCCAGGTCTAAGCGAACTAAAGTTATAATTGGAAGGCGGCAATGAATTAGCCACATCATTAACTAATCACTAACTTTGTTCTAGCCACTTAGCACCTCTGAACATCTATCCTTTTTAATGGAAAGTGAAAAATCAAAGATTATTATTATTGAAAATAATAGCTGGCTTTCCACCTGAGCCAATGCAAAAGGCAAAAGAAAGCACTTTGTTAGCTGACATGGAGAAATAGTGTTTCTTTGAGCCTATTTTCTCTCTTTCTCCCTTTATTGATTTTATCCTATCTTTTTTTTCTTTTCTCTTCTTTCCTTCCTCCCTCTCTCCATTCCTTTCCTTCTTACATTTTTTCTCCCCCTCCCTCCCTCTTTCTCAATTTGATTTCGCCCAAATTGTGCTGGTTATATTAAATATGAAGTCAGGAGTAATTCCGAAGATCTTTTGCCTCTGAGTCACGTATGGTCTTTAAGTAGCAGTAACATGATATATTTTCCCTTGTAATGAGTTGATAACATTTTTGTGGAAAGAACTATGCAGAAAATATCTTAAGCTTTCTGGTCTCTGTTGCAGCTATTTCCACTGTGTCTTTGTAGCAGGAGAGCAGTCACAGGCTGGCTGTAAACACAGTGTTCTGATTAGATTACCTGACAGAAACAGGCAGCAGACCCCCATTGCACATTCATGTGATTTACCTACCCCAAAACATGAAAAGATCACTATTTAAATATTAATAATTTGGGCCGGTGAGATGGCTCAGCGGCTTAAGCGCCTGCCCGGCAAAGCGCAAGGGCCCGAGTTCAACTCCCAGAACCCGCATACGAAAAAGGGGCCGGTGATATCGCTCAGCGGCACGGGCGCCTCCTGGTGCGTGAGGTCCTGAGGTCGAACCCCCGGTACCCACAGAAAAAAAAATATATATATATTAATAATTTGCCTGGCATGATAGGGCATGCCTGTAATTCTAGCACTCAGCAAGGCTGGGGCAGGAGAAATGCAAGTTTGAGTCTAGCCTGGGCAACTTAGCAAGACCCTGTCTTAAAAAAAAAAAAAAAAAAAGAAAGAAAGAAAGAAAGAAAGAAAGAAAGAAAGAAGGAAAGAAAGAGAAAAAGGAAAAGAAAAGAAATTAAGAGAGAGGGATGTGGCTCTGAGCAAAGGCCCTGGGCATAATCCTTAGTATTACAAAAACAAACAAACAAAAACCAGCTATAATTTGCTCTAATTTGTCATACATGGGAAAAAAGAAGAAATAAGTGGAAGAATTCAAATACATATTCCTGCTTGTCTCCAGAAAGGTGGTGTTATTACAATGTCCTTCTGCCCCTCAACCCTTCCAATTTGTTCTTAGGCACCAAGCCCATAACCTGAGATGCTGTCAGCTACCACACACTGGAGAAGGGCAGTTCGCCCCATGCCGTGGTACAAAGTCAGCACCTTGCAAAACAAGGCTGTCCTCTGTCCTCCACTGGCTGCTTTGAAAGACTTACCTGTGTTCTCTCACCTCTGCTGTGCAGAAACACACAGAGAAACTGAGAAAGGCTGTGGTGGGCTCATCCGCAACGGGAAAACATATTTGGGACTGTAGAGTGCATGCAAATGCTCCTAAGCTAGTAATTAAATGTGTCTTTGTCTAGGACTAAGGAACTATTTGTCTATCAACATTTTGGAAAAGGTGTGAGATCTCTACTCTACATGATCTGCCATTGTTTTTCTTATTCAGTAATCCATACTTTAAAAAGGTTTGAACAATAACTTCTTGTATATCTCATACCAGGCACTTCCAAGACTCCTCTAAATACAGAATCATACAATGGAATCAGTGTTTTGTCTGGCTTTGCTTACAACTGCTACAATGAATTTGTTTAAGTTTAGTTCTAGGAGAACTGGGATCCTGCAGATAATTGTGGATGCTTTTACATAACAAAAAATAAAACTGTATTGCACATCAAGTTCTCATTTTGCTCTGAATGTCAAATCTCGGAGGATGGTATTTCTTGTGCACTTTTATAGATTCTTTCCTAACTTATTTTTTAAATGTGTAAACCACCTTTACATTTTCCTGGAGGACACACTTCTAAAATTCTTGAATAATTACAATATTATTGTTTGAAAGTGTTTAACATAGCCAAATATGTTTAAATACAGGAAAAACCTTTACAGAAAAGTCATTTAATTTATCTAACTACAATCTAGAAAATAAGCTAGGTAAGTATTTTGATGTGGTTTATTCTAATGCTTGGTGGACTTCAGTTCTAGTTACTGCTGCATTGTTAGGTAATCATGCAACTGGAGGAGAGTTATTTAACTTCTATGGAAATTTCTAGTTGTAAATTGTGGAGCAAATACAATAATACATATCTCTCCTAACTCACTTGTTTATGTAAGGATAAGGAACATGGCCTGTGAAATGAACACAAAGAGTCGCATAGCCAACTAGTAGTAGCAGTACATGATTATGATCAGCAAGAAAAGTTGAAAATAATGATCAACATTGCTACCAGATTCAGACTTCATGGTATAGGATGTAAAAAATATACAATAGTTTAACTGGATAATTTGGTTTTGTAAAAGTAGTATTTTGCAGGACAAAGAGTTTCTTTGAAATCTTTTTCACACTTGTAAAAAACAGCTATATTGGTTTAATCCCTTACTCCTACATTTCCTTTTCTTTAGAAAAAGAACGTATTCTACTGAATAGGGGTACACTATATAATCACATATTCTCATATAAATAATGTAAACCAATAATTTTCTGACTTACACTATTTTGGCTCATTACATATTGATATATTAATGAAAGATTTGAATGTTACATTATTACTCATGTCTTTGATTTGTGAATGTATTTATGGACTTATTCATAGATTTACAGGAAGCATGAACTCAATGTATTTTTCAGTAAGTTTCAAAGAATAATACTTGCATATATTCTATAATAATTGGATTAAGTATTTATACTCATAAGGAGGATGATTACTCAATATTTCTATATCAAATTGCTTCATTATTCATGGTATTCAATATAAATTAAAAGGGAATCTTTGTCAATAAAAATTATATCGCTAGTGAAAAAAATAAAATTTAAAAATAAAAATAAAAATTATATCAATGAAGAAAATGAAGAGAAATGTGTTGCAATTTATGTTCCATCCTCTCACCTATACTTCTAAACTAACATAGATGCTTATTTCCTAATAAAAATGAAATCTGAAAGCACTTTTTAAAAAAATTAGAGTATTTTACTTTTTTGGGATTTATCATTTAACCCACTTAAATCAATGCTTCATCATTTATGTGTGATTACCTATCATTCATAGAATCGTAACCTCCCTTGCCATTATTTTTGTTTGTTTTTTTTTGGTATCAGGAATTGAACTCAGGACCTTGTGTTTGCCAGGCAGGCGCTTTGCCACTGAGCTATATCCCCAGCCCCCTTGCCATTTATTTTTGCTTTTCCATAAATAATAATATAAAATTCCATAATACTGTATATTTTCAAGAATTCTTTTTGCTGGCATTATAATAGAACTTTTAAAGTTAATTTTGTTATTCTATTCACTCAAAACTATTTAACCATACCAGTGTATTTTAATATCTCATAATTCTTTTTACCTGTCTTTGTTAAATTTAACAAGATATTATTTCCCACCTGAAATTGAGCATTTACTGATGAATCAGTGGGGCTTTTTAATACCGCAAGATCAATTTTTCTCGTCACCACTCCTGTAATCCTAGCACTCAGGAGGCTAAGGCAGGAGGATTGCTGTGAGTTCAAGGCCAACCTGGGCTACATATTGAGTTCAAGGCCAGCCTGAACTGCATAGCAAAACCCTGTCTCAAAAACAAACAAAAGAAAAAAAAAATTTTTTTCCAGTCACAAGAATGCTAACCAGGGCCGGTGAGATGGCTCAGCGGCTTAAGCGCCTGCCCGGCAAGCGCAAGGGCCCGAGTTCGACTCCCGGATCCCACATACGAAAAAGGGGCCGGTGATATCGCTCAGAGGCACGGGCGCCTGCTGGTGCGCGAGGTCCTGAGGTTGACCCCCCGGTACCCACAAAAAAAAAAAAAAAAAAAAAAAAAAAAAGAATGCTAACCAGCACAGCTCATAGTAGAAAACAGTGCCTTCATTTTTGCAAATACTAACCATCATTTATTCAATGAATTAAGGAAACAGAGATCCACACATATATTCTGGTTAGAGTTCAACCTCAGAGCCTAAGAATAGGTGTCTTTTGAAAGAAAAAGTGATGAAAATCTTAACACTTCTGAGAGAATTTAAAAATATTTTAATTTTTTGCAAATTCTTGCTCCTTTCCTGTAACATTATCTGTTTTTGCCACTCTGGAGAAGATGGAAGATAAATAATCCCTTTCCTACTAAGCTACTGACTCTTCTTTTGGAAGACTGAATATAAAGTTAACCTTTAAGGGCTGAGATTGGCTATGGGAGAGTAGTGGGCTCTACCAGGCAAAACCTTTGCTTCCACAGAAATATGGGACAATTACAAATAGTGCTTTCCTTCTCTTCTTATATTCACAGGCAGTTTAACCCCGTGTCTTTACAAATTTCCCGACCACACCCTGAGTCATGGATTTCCTCCCCTACACCAGCCTCTGCTGGCAGAAGACCCCACAGCCTCTGAATTCAAGCAGGAACTCAGGCGGAAAAGTAAATTGGTTGAAGAGCCAATAGACATGGATTCTCCAGAAATCCGAGAACTTGAAAAGTTTGCCAATGAATTTAAAATGAGAAGAATCAAGTTAGGTATGCATTTATTAGGAGCAATGGGGCAAACAATTTAGTTTGCAAAATCCTTACTCTATTATTGTGAAGTTTTTTACACTTCGTATAAAAATCTAAGTTCTTATTCTATATCTCTACTGTGGATTTAGTCAAGTTTTGAGAATCTACAAAAACTTATCACCTTATAAATTTTTAGTAGCTAAAGACATGGATTTTGAAATTAATAGTACTTGAAAAATTTACCTACCTCAAGATTAATCCTGGCATGTCACTCTTATCTATATTTTATTTGAACTTCTGAATACACAATACATTCATGTGATTAAAAACTATGAAAGGGTGTGACATATATCCCTTCTTCTTGTACTTCCTGTTTACCAACATTAGTTTCTTCTTTCCAAAGCTGTCTTACATATACATAAACAAATACATATATTCTTTTACACAGACGTATTTTGGAAAACTTTCAGTTTTTCTTTTTCTTGTTTTTAAACATTTATTTATTTAGCAGTAGTTGTGATTGAATCCATGTCCTCAAGCATTCTAGGCAAGTGCTCTTCCGCTGAGCCCCATCCACAAACCGTTTTTCTTTTCTTGTATAGTTGTGTAAACTTTATTTCATGAACACACTATAATTTAAAGAGCGCTTTACTTATATAATTTAGATGGTTCCTAATCTTTTGCTGTTAACAATAATGCCACAATGATTATTGTCAATGTCATTTTGCACTTATAAAAGAACATATATACAGGAAAAATATTAGAAGCAGAATTGTTGATCGGACTATGGATGCTCATAATTTCGACAGATGTTAAACTGGTTCCTATAGAATTTACACCAATTTTCACTTCCACCAAGAATGCCTTCTTCACTACTTTCAAATACAGGGAATCAGCTTTGGGGTTGTGTTTGCTTTTGCTTATTCATTTCTTTTTTTCCTTAATGATGTATCTCTAATACTAAGATCAGATGAGATCGGGTGCATTCAGGGTGGTATGGCCATAGACTCTAACATGAAGAACAGTACTTGGAATATGAAATAAATAGTAGTTGAAGGAAAAAGCACCATTAATCTTTTGGATCTCTGAAATCAAATACATAAAAGTGGCACCTCATTGAAGTTTCATTTAAAATTTTCTAATTATGATAAAGGAGTATTGTTCCTTGTGTTTAATAGTATTTGTATTTCCTCTTCTGTGAACTGTCAATTCAGAGCCATTGCTCATTTTTTGTTGAAAAGTGTTTTTAAATAAAATCACTGTAACAATTAACTTTGGATAAAATTCATGTAGTATATTTTTTGAAAAATTATGATTTAAACTTTTCAGCTTGTGAAATGAACAGGTAATTTTATACTGATATTTATTGATGAGTATCACATGTAATAATTTTATAAATATAGGTAGATAGCCTTAGGCTCTGAAATAATATGTAACTACTATATGCAATAAACATAGCAGTAGGCACAATACTCATTTTCAGTTTTCTATTTATATTGCTGTTTCAAATGATATGTTGATGGTTTATTTCAGTTTGTAATCTAGAAATGTTTATGACAATCAATAAAGCTCTTTTGCCTGGAGGTAGAAGCATTACCAAATAATATAATAAATGTGCTCGGAGGTATGGATAAAATTTGTGATCATAGCTTCGTAACAAACATGCTTTCAGAGAAACTCATAGATCTATTTGGTACCTCTCAACGTTAGAATTTCCACTTATATTTGAAATAAGAAATGGTATATCACCATATATTTTATGCATTATCACTGACATATTAAAGATGATACAGCATACATCATCAGATATTTAATAATGATAAAAGGAACAGGAATTTAAAGTATCTTATAAAGTATTTACGATACATCTATGCAACTTGACTAAATAATATGAAGTATGATGTTCCCATCTGAGTTCTCCTGACTTCTAAAAAATTGTAATTAACTCGAAAAAAAATTTTTTGATGCCCTGTATAATCCCACACGAAACCTTACTAAATAATTTTAAATTGCCAAAAAAATATAATTTTTTAAAGTATTTAATAATTGAGAAAGATACAGACTTGTGTGATAATGGATCAAAACTGATGCCCCTTAAAAGCTAGGACTAATGATCTGTTTCCTTTTCACAGGATACACCCAGACAAATGTTGGCGAAGCCCTGGCGGCTGTTCACGGCTCTGAGTTCAGTCAAACAACGATCTGCCGATTTGAAAACCTGCAGCTCAGCTTTAAAAACGCATGCAAGCTGAAAGCAATACTGTCCAAGTGGCTGGAGGAAGCGGAGCAAGTCGGAGGTACTGAACTGCCCCTGAAGGCTGTGCCACAGTTTAACCTAAAAATAATGACCGCATTTGGCAGGACTGACGATAAAGCAAGAGGTGTGAGGGGCTTTACACCCATTTTCTCCTTGAGATGAAAAATAAATATTTTCTTATACTAAAAACAAAAAAGGAAGGACAATGAAATGCAAGTGTAGAAATACGTTTGACAACAGAATAAGCTATATAAAGAAAACTTCTAGATTAATTCAGCACGAAGTGGTGCAAAAAGATTTTAACACACCTAGATTTTTTTGCCTCTTGCTATACAGGAGTAACTGTGCATGCATCAGTTTCACAACCTAGTATTAGTTTACAGAGAGCATTTGTACACACCAACTTCCAAATAACACAAGCAACTGATAGATGAGCAATTTAGTACAATGAAATTGCATGCCAATTCTAATATCAAGGCTGGATGACAGCATTTAAAGCAAGTGTTCTAACAAAAGGTAAAATAAGACTTGCAGAAAAGATGTTGCAAGATTAATATTTATCTGTGCCTTAACATTTTTCCATGCAGTGTAATATAAAATGGACTAGACTGCAAAAATTTAAGAGAAAAGTACATAGTAATTTTATTGTGCACTGTTTATACAGACAACTTGAAACCCAAATATTACCCCTTTCCACATTCCAGCTTTGTACAATGAAAAAGTGGGAGCCAATGAAAGGAAAAGGAAACGCAGAACAACTATAAGGTATTCTTTTCAGATATTAAAAGTGAAGAGACAAAAGAAAAAGATATTTTGCAAATGAACCAGCTTTTGTGTGAATGTAGGTACAACATAACAATGTAAGGGGAACAGTCAATTGAAGAAACAAGGTAAGTTAAAAACATAATTTAAAAAATTAAAGTGAGAAATGGAGTAGTGATTTTTAACATTGGATAGAAATGTGTTGCTTGAGTCAAAAACATTTTTGCTTCAAAAGTGTAAAGTAAAAATGAAAATCAAATCATCACTGCTAACAGAGCAGTAAGTTCTGCTGTCCTTTCACTGTGAGTTATTGTTCTGGCAATGTGGTGTCCATTTTACCAAAAATGATGAAACTAGTCATCAGTATTTTTGTCTCTTAAAGTCAAACAGGACCTCTTGCATTTCAACCCAGAAAGGTTGTTCATTTATCTTTGTTTTTGTGAGGTACACATAGGAAATGCTACAACCCAGGTTTTATTTGGTTGGGCAAGTGTTCACTGGACATTTCATATACTGTTAAAAAAAAATGCGGGATGATATTGACACCTACAGGTGTTTATTTCCTTTTACAAGAATTTGCTGCCCTCTTGTGGCACAAAATGGGATAAACATAGGAAGCATGAGTTCTCTATTTAATTTTCCTGCAACTTTGGTAGTGTTACCCAGAATAAGACTTTTAACAAATTGCATATTCATCCTTTGCAAGTATTTTCATAATCCTTAAGTTTTGTTTTTCATGTCAATATTTAGAAAACTCGAGTTAATTTTGTTCTCCCCAAAGCTTCACTAAAACATAACCTCACCTCACCCCACCCCTACAGTATTGCAGCTAAAGATGCTCTCGAGAGACACTTTGGAGAACAGAATAAACCTTCCTCTCAAGAGATCATGCGGATGGCTGAAGAACTGAACCTTGAAAAAGAAGTAGTAAGAGTTTGGTTTTGCAACCGAAGGCAGAGAGAAAAACGGGTGAAAACAAGTTTGAACCAAAGTCTCTTTTCTATTTCTAAAGAGCATCTTGAGTGCAGATAAGATTTTCAGTCACTTGATAGCAATTTTCCCCAGCAAAAGCAGAGAAGTTACTTGGCTTGATTAAAAAAAAAATATTTTATACCAATAACTTCTAGTATAACACTATTTTTACTTTAAAAATTCCAAGTTTTAATTATATTATTTTAAAAATAATTATTCTCAGAAACCAGATTGTATATTTTAAGCCAAAGATACTAAATGGAGAAAACCCATTAACCTCCCCACCTCCCTGTCTTCAGACACACAAATGTAAGTACACACATGGATCTTCTAGTTTAAAATTCCTTTTCTAAGGCATTTTTTAATCTTTTAATCAGTAATGTAATATACTTAAGGAATATAACCAGGGAAGATCCAGTTAGAAAATTCATTAATCAATGTTCTATCACCAGCCCTACTAGTTTGCTTGGATTAGAAGTTCTGAACTTCAGGGCCAGTCTTAGAATTTTATTATTGGAACTTTAATCATCAGAATTGATACCTTTGAAGTTACTATTCAGGGCACAGAGCCCAGAGTAGTATTTCAAGAGATTTGCAGAAAACACTTCTGTATAACCTGTATATTCACAAGTATTAGCTTTTTGATGTTTAGCTATAGAAAATATATAGGCTGGAAGTATAGCTCAAGTAGTCGAGTGCCTGCTAGCATGTACCAGGCCCTGGATTAGATCCCCAGCACTAAAGTGAATAAACAAACAAACAAACAAACAAATAAATAAATAAATAAAAATGCTTAATGATTCATGTGCCCTGAACTATTTAATAAGCTGCAACAGAGGAGGAAAAACAACTGGATTGTCTGCTGTTATTTCTCCAAGGTGTGGGAAAGTTTTCACTCACTGCAGGCATGTATAGTTAAAACTATGTTTTAAAACATAGTTCATTTTTAAAATCTCACAATCCAAAACATTTTCTGGAGATATATCTACATATAAACATATCTCCATGTGTATAGATAGATACACCTATATATCTATATACATATATCACTTTTGGTAGAGTTGGTTAAAATCTGATTAATAAAAAAATTTGATATATTGGACTTGTCAATTCTGGGAATTGTATCTTAAAGTATAAAAATGAACTCTGAAACTTGCACATAGAAGCACACTGTAAATCTAGAATAGCATAATTTGGCAGCTTGAATGTAAATCTGATGGCAATATTTATCTAATTTACTTTGTAAGTGGAAACTTCAGCCAAATTTTGCTTTAGAACGCTTAATAAATAATTACTGTCAAATCTCCTTTTTCATAATTATTAAACACCGAGCATAAGACAAGTCATATTCTATGAGGGTCACATATGTATATGTATGCATAACCACCAGTTTTATTACTAATAAGCACAGATGTTACAAATAAAAGATAGCTTTCAAGGGCCTGATGATCTGCACTGAACCACACATTGAACACCCAAGAAGTGTCACTTTTATTCAAGGTACATTTTAAAATATTTGCCCATGCAGGTGTTTGAGTTTTTTCTCTGCTGCAAACACACACTGAGGAATTCTTTAGTTTGCAGTAGGTAGGGTCAGTATATCCATACATATATGCACCTTGAAACATGTAAACAGGAGCAAAATATAATGCAATGTAAGTCTAGCTTAGTGATATTTTTATTTTAAATATGAATATACTGTTTAATGTTTAATACAATCTGACTATATGTAACAAAAACATACATACATATATATATATATATATATATATATATATACACACACACATATGCATGTGCTTAGATCACCATCAGTATAAATATACCTCTGTTTAGATTATAATCATACTTTGATCCATAAGGTCATTTTTTCAAGTTTACATACAATCAGCATGGGGAACCATCTTTTCTCCCTAAAACGAATTATCTTAAATGAATGCTTAATGTTGCAATAACAATTACCTATTCTTTTAAATATTCATATGCTAATTGTAAATGCACTGGTTTCAGTGTTAATCCATTTGCATTAATGAGTCTTGAAACTATTTTTCTAACTATATAGACATTCTTTTATATAATTGATGGACCTTTTAAAACAACAGAAAAGGAGTAATTTAGAATCCTAAACTGCAATTAAGCAAATACCAAATGTCATTTACTGTATAATATCAATGTTTCATACTTTTGGAAATATACATCCAAGACTGACTTCAGTCACAGAATATTTCCATTTTATGTCCCTGTGAGTTCTTCAGTAGTATGTCTTCAAGAATTCAATAGATTCATTGAAATAGAAGGATTTCTTTCTCATTTATACTGACCAGATATTAAAATTTACCTAGTAGAGGCAATTGACAAACTCATTTGTATAATTTACCTTCCCATTTCTAATGCTGGAAAGAATCTGTCTAGACGAAGAAATATTTTTAATATCAGAGAGTGGGGAGATGTGTTTTTTCAAATTCTTGGTGGATGGTGGGGTATGTATGAGGCACCCTGAAATCAGACTTCACAATCCTTAGGCTTCCTTTAAAGCAAATTCAATGCAACTCACTCTTCGGCACTAGGTATAGAGGAATGGGTTTTGAATGCCCTTGCACACTCAGCTTCCATAGAGATGAAATTCATCTTCTGCCACTGAGAAATCTTCCCATGCGGAGTAATGGCATCAAAAGAGAAAGTCATCACAGATATCTTTTCAGATAAGGACCAAACTTGTTTTAACATAGGAGCACCGAAAGTCGTACATATTTAAATTAGGTCCACACTGAACAGGGGAGATGTGTTGCAACTGGGCTTAGGAACTGTACGTTTGGTCAAAGCTTCCTAGGGACACCCAATGCAAATAAAATATACTTCACTGTGCAGTTCAAATAATATACAGCCATGCACTGGCAGCTTCCTCCTCCTGCTTCCCAGGGTCACTACCTTGAGTCCCTTTCCACTAGCCACTGCCATAACCAGGTTTTTCCCTTACAGCATAAAGTAAATTCTTAACATCAGGTGATATCATTCGTATCATTCACATTACATGCTGACTGTATATAAACTTGAAAAATGACCTTATGGATAAAAGTATGATTATGATCTAAGCATAGATATGTTTACACTGATGGTGATCTAAACACATGCATATACATACACACACACACACACACATATATATATGAATGTATAATATATATATTTTAAAGTCAATTTTTTACATATCACACTTCTAAATATCACCACACTTTACTTCTGATGCTCTGAAATCTCCTCCATCCATGACTTTTACATCTGGTATCAAAATGACACCGGATTCCTTTTCAGTACTAGAGATATTCTGCTCTCTTTCTTTTAGCAACCTCTTGCCATTTGAATACAAATGTTAAGAAAATCCTACTACCAAAAAAGGGATGTTAGGGAAAGCAACTTTTAAAAAAAATTCTATTAGGTTGCCTATATTTTCTATTATTAAATATTATTTCTTATTCTTTAAGAGTTCAAAAAGAACTTTTACTTCCAGTAAAGGAAAGAGTAACATCAAAAACTTACGTTAATTATAAATCTGCCATCTAAAGCATTTTGTGAATGGAGCCCGATCACGATGACTCTCCTTTCTCTCCAGTCCAGAAGTCTTCTGTGGTCTCCAGCTTTGACGGCAAAAAGTAACGACGAAGACTTACATATTCAAAAGTAACACTTAAAGCATCCTTGGAACTCCAGGAGAGAAATTATCAAATTAATTTACTGGGAAAACCACCACTTCTTAGGCTTACTTAATTTACAAACATCAGCAACGCACCCACTGCTAAGTCTTAAAAAGGAATTTTTTTTTTTTTTTTGTGGGTACCGGGGGGTCGACCTCAGGACCTCGCGCGCCAACAGGCGCCCGTGCCGCTGAGCGATATCACAGGCCCTTTTTTCCTGTGTGAGTTCCGGGAGTCGAACTCAGGCCCTCGCGCTTGCCAGGCAGGTGCTTATGCCGCTGAGCCATCTCACCGGCCCAAAAAAGGAATTTGTTGTTGTTGTCATTAAATGTAAATACCACAGTGATCTAATTTTACTTTCAAGAATATAATAAAGGTTGCTCTTTTGGAAATTAGCAAGTATACCTAAAATCTCTAATTTTAGCAGAAGCCAAAAAGAGAGTAAAAGACAAGGAAAAAAAGAAAACAGTAATAAATCTTTATTGAGATTTTTTAACAAAATAATTGAAAAAAAACCCACATGTAAATAAGAAAGTAAATAAAGTTAGATGGCATTATTATTCACATCCAAGAACCGAAACATGTTCTGGGTTAACATTCCATAATCCAATACAATGTTTTCACTCATCACTGCTCAGGGCAATTAGGAATTATTTAAGACTATCAATAATGAATCCTAATTTTTAAAGATAAAGTGGTCTATGAATTCTCATGTAAACAGCTTAGTTTTTACCCCCCATCGATTTATATGTTACATGTAAACTTGTCCTAAAACGTATTTAACTTTGTCAACATTAGTCTAAAATGTCCATCATTCCAAATTAACCAGGTTACATATATTTGATCTCCTCCAAGGTTTTTATGATAGAATGTTTTAGAATTCACGTGTCACAACAGTGTCATTTTTCAAAGCTAACCTAATTCTAAATTCTATTTCTAACTAATGCAGCACTCCATTTTCTTCTTGCCCTCGCTATACATAAAATACCATAACAACTTTACTTAAAATATACTGTGAACACAGTAATATACATTTCGGCAGTAATTTCTGACAAAATTGTAGTTTTACCAAAAAAAAATGTTAAACTTTTATTTTAAAAATTTAGGTCATGTATTGTCTTAGTAGTAGTACTCAAAAATAATGGCTTGAATTTAGAGTTCAATATATGAATACAATTCTAAATTAAATAGAAATTAAGTTATAGTTCATATGGAGAAAAATTTCAGTTCTTGGAAGAAAGATCAAAATATACTGTTTGATTACAATAAATGGTATTAATTCAGTCTTTTTTTTTGCTAATTAAATTCAATTCACTTCTGTAAGATGTACAAAACAGGCCAAATAAGTGTTGTAAGCGATCTCAATTTTTGTTTAAAACTAATTCTTTTCTGCCAGTTAAAGTAATTTAAATATGTGCCCAATATGTTTGTGCTGTGTAAGGCAGGTGCCAAGCACATTTTGAAAGGTAATAACTTACCAACTAGAATGTTCTCCCAAAGGAAAAAAAATGAAAAGAAAAGAAAAGCTAATTACAGTTTTTAAGACAGATGTTTAAATAGCACTCTTCTTTTAGATCATTTAAAAATAATTTGGCAGCTGAACCGCCTGTGGTCATAAAACATAATTGTTTACAAAGGCTAAGCAACAGATACAGAATTAGTGATATGCTTTTATTATTTTTACAAGTCTTTTTAAGTTGGTGCCTAGTGGCATTTAACAAGGCTTTTGTATTCAGTGTGAAAAGATTTAGAACATGAACTGACAATAAGTAATAGATATAATTTCTCTTTGCCATGCAGAAAAGAAGTAAACTTTTTACACATCACACTTCTAAATAGTTCTAATTAAAATTCAAACCATTTCCATTTTTACATCATTGTCATTCTTTGGCAAAAGATTCAAAATAGCCATGGGATAGGAAACAACTGTTCATTTATGGTCTTCATTTTTCAAAATAAATGTGTTTTGTAAAAGGAATCTGCACTGTGCTTGCTTTAACCTAACTAACTGTAAGTAAGCAAAAATACAGTGACTTTTTTGACTAATCTACTCCTAAGGCTTTGAGTTGCCGTTCAATCTCTTCATCGGAGATTGAAGCCTTTGAAGTAGAGGCAGATGGTAAGCTTCGGGCAGCTGAAGGAGCTTTGGCCATCTATATAATTAAAGAGAGGGACAGAGAAAAAAGTTGAAAAAAAAAAACACGCATTAGTAAACATTTTGGCTACGACACAAAGGATATGCTACAAAGTAATTTACTTTTTTTTTTTTTTTTTTAATATGTGGGTACTGGCAGTTGAACTCAGGACCTCACGCTTGCCAGGCAGGCGCTTATGCCACTGAGCTATATCACCGGCCCAGTAATTTACTTTTGAAACAAATATAAAAAATATAAGTAACACTAAAAGACAAGCTGAAATAATTAAGAGACAGACAGAAAAGATGATGTTCATACCTTTCCAGAGATTTCAATTCCAATTTCATCAAGAACTTGATTTACAATATCTTGGCTTTCTTCTTCATCATCAGAGCCATCAAAGATGTCATCAAGTGTGTCATTGACTTGGTAGAGGAAGGGTAGAACAAAGCAGTTACTTTCAAACAGATTTCAGGTTTGATTTTTAGAAGACAGCATAATAATGTATACTGTTTTATATATTACAAAAGCCAAATTTGGGTAAATAAACACATTTCAAATGTCAATGAAGTACATGGATAAATACATTTCTAAGCTACTAAATTTGTTTTTTTTTTTTTTTGTGTGGGTACCGGGGGGTCGACCTCAGGACCTCGCACGCCACCAGGCGCCCGTGCCACTGAGCGATATCACCGGCCCCTTTTTCGTATGTGGGTTCCGGGAGTCAAACTCGGGCCCTGGCGCTTGCCGGGCAGGCGCTTAAGCCGCTGAGCCATCTCACCGGCCCCTAAGCTACTAAATTTGGAATAATGTTCATTTCAACACACAGTATCCTTTAACGAATTGAGTAGATGCTGATTTTTTCCTTTTAATTTTACCTTTAGAGTAAAATTCTAGTCAGTGGTAGAACACTTGCCTAGCATATTGTGAGGCCCGAGGTTTGATCTCTAGCATGGAAAAAAAAATTACTATTTTGTAAACAAAACCTATGTGATATTCATATTGCAGGCATCAGGTTTTAAAACTTGACTCCAAAAATTATATTCATTGAGCTGGTAGCTGTTAGACCTAACCAGGAAAAAAAAAAAAAAGAATCAATTATCCTATTAATATCTGGGAGACAGATTACTCCTTTTATACCTATAATCACATGTTCATACTTCTGAAATTTATACTCAAGATATAGGTAGAGTATTTTACTACAGTTAAAGAATCAATCTTTTATTAAATGTGCCAGAAAAAAATAATGTCCAATTAACCTTGCAAGATTATTACTACTGCAATCTTTTCTTCTTCCCTTCCCTACCTGAAGTACTTATTAAATGACTTTTATATATTGGGAATAATGTTAATTTGTGTTAAAAGTATGTTCAAAGGCTTGCAATTATCTTATTTATCTTTGACACTGGGCACCTAACTGCCTGGCATGCAGTATAAATACAACAGAAAAAGAGATGGAGAAAATGAAGAACTTGGCTCATTTTCAGTAATAAAAAAAAATAGAACACATTGTGGTAAATAAAATAATAAATGTTTATACAAAGTCTCAGAGGGAAAAGGTTACATTCAACTAGAAACAGCATGTGACACAATACTGGGAGGATGCGTATGATTTTACCAAACAGAGATACGGCCTTAGTGAGGCAACAGGGATGCATACAAGATTAAATTCTTCTGTTGGGTTGTTATTCAAGGTACATGAATAGAAAATACCTAGGAGGGGAAACAATATAAACAGTGGGCCTATGAGAGCAAACCCCCTGAGCACTCAGCCAGGTAATTACAGAGAAGGAAAGACAAGTGATCAAGTGTGAGCTCCTGGTAATCATGTTAATAAGTGGGCACCTGGTGAAAGACCAAATACCTGCTATACAAATACTCCTCATCCATGGAATGCTCTTAGCAGGGAGTCTTAGTCCAGGACGGCAACAGTAACAAACCTATAATCTACGGATTTCGTGAGCCAAGAGTCCCTGGTGAATGTCACATAAGGTAAGTGACTGCTTGAGGAATGAATGCATCGGAGATATTTCCGAAGCTAAACGATCCCTTTGATGTATTATAAGCAGCCTCATTAGACACGTTATCCAGAACTGTGGATCAGACATCTCCTGACACAGGAATGTAAGACACAAAGCACCACCTGTGCTATCCCAGTTACTTCCCTGCTTTACCTGTGCATCGGATGTTGCTTGTGTCCGTGACATTAATAAATATTGGTGTTGGTAATGACATCTCATTTGTATAAACATGATTTGAAAGTCTGATATTTTGTTAGCTAAAATACTATAAAATTTAGAAAAGGCTAAAGAGCTTATGGATTAAAAAATAAAATATCATGGAATAAGGTCTCTGAAGAAATAAAGTGAATACTGAGACATGAATTAGAATCTCAACTCTTCCACTCAGTACCACGCAACTTTGGAGGGAAGTCTCCCTGGGGCTCAGGGTTTTCACTGGCAAAATAAAAGTGCTGGACAAAAAAACTGACTTTGATCAATGATTTTGGGGTGATGTTTTGTAGTCAGGAGAAAGCCATTAACAGAATCTGATCAGCACACTCCAGAGATAAACTTCTGGAAAAATAACTCATCTGTGTGTTACCTGGATAACAGTGAAGTAATTAGGGAGGTAGAGAGTCCAGGTTAGAGTGTGTAAAGGTCTGAATGAAGAAGTGTTGCAGAAAAAATGAAAGAAGGGGAGAGTTCAGAACAACCACAGAAGTGGAATCGGAATTATCAGAGAATACTTTCAAAAAAGGCATAATAAATCTACTCAAAGATACTGGCAGTATGAAGATTTCCCAAAGATCTTATTTCCAAAACTTGAATGTGAACAAGTTTGGAATAACATGGCACAATACAAATTTTCATTGGAAAGAGGTATGTTCATCTTTCATAAAAACTGGTTAGTATACTTTACTAGATTATTGAAAAAACAGGTACCATAAGTAACTGCTATTATTTAAAACTGATTTGCAGAGTATTAAAATACAAACTGGAACAACTATGCTATATATAATACATGCGTGATTAAATAAAGTCTTTTTTTTTTTTTTGCAGTACTAGGGATTGAATCCAGGGCCTTCACACTCAGCTATATCAGAAGCCCTCTTTCTATGCTTTGAGACAGGGTCTCACTGAGTAAGCTAAATTGCCCAAACTGGGTGTAAACTTGTGATCCTCCTGCCTGAACCTCCCAGAATGCCAGAACTACAGGGATGTGTGCTAATACACCCTGCTAGTAAGGGCATATTGATTATTTTTACTATACCTTAATGAAAATGTTAATTTTTCTAAAACCTGCTCACACTTGCACTATCATTGGAAATCACATAAACATGTTAAATACTGTGATCACCATACAAATGATAAGTCTCTCAGCTATTAAAAGTTGACAATGTTTCAAGAGCTTAGAAAAATCATATTTTTCAAAATAAAGCCTTGAAATAGAAACTAAAGAACTTTTGGAACTATCAACGATGCACATACATGCAGTATTATTATATCCTAGAAGAAAAATGTACTCTGAAATAAAATATTAGAGCAATAGTTAATATCGTAATCTTAGCAATTTAAATACATACTGTTTTATACACTAAATGCTATTAAACTAAAGTGTTAGCAGAAAAGCAGTTAAACTGGTATATTCTTACACAGTCGTAAAATAAATATCTTTATGAAACAATGGTGCAAAATTTTGACATACAGGTAGTGATTCAATATCGAGTGGGGTGGTGTGAAGACTCCTTTATCATCGGTGAAACAAGTACTGGTGTGGTTTTTCTGGGACAAATTTGGTAGTAATAAACAAAAGGCTTATGAAGTTTAGTTAATACTCAAAGGAGATTTAAGAAATACAAGGTAATACAAAAACATTTTAAAAGATCATCAAATGCTTTGAAAATTTTTAAATAACCTTGTTGATAAATCTAAGAAAGTTTTGATATATTAGGGTATACCAATAACATGCATGCAATACTAAACTTAAGTCTTTTGTAGGAAAACGGATGTACCTTGAGATCATAATGTTACGTGAAATAAATCAGACACACAAATTTAAATACTATTTTAAGAAAAAGACTTCGGATAAGATTTAAGGTTATGAGTATATGCTTATATTATACTTTTATGTTTTTGAAAAGCAAGGTAAGATTCATGACTGTATATATAACCTGATCTCTTTTATAGCTACGGGAAAATATAGGAAAGAAAGGTACATCATCTATATATGGGGTGTTAAGACAGATGAATTTTAAATGTCCAGCTTATTTTTATTGTACATTTTCCTACCATAACATGTGATTAGTTTACATAGAGAAGGAAAAAAACTAAATATTAAATGATGTATTGTGGGAAAAAAAAGGAATAGCTCCATTTATTCCACCTCTAATACAAATAGATCTTCTATAGTATGAGAGAGTCAATACAATTCTGGAACTACATCACTTTTATGAGGAAAAAATATTCATAAATTGTTTTTGGTATATTAATCAATAAAATAAGACTGTTGAGACCAATATGTAATACAGATATGGTGTAACATTTTAAACTTTTCTGTCAGTCAAACAATACTAGAATGTTGAGCCTTAAACATTGCTGATATAAAATATTTTATGAAGTTATGATCATAAAAGTCTGTCTATAAGCTTGCTCTATCATTTCCTGTTTCATTATTTTGCCTTCTTCATGAATGAAAAGAGTGGTAGTAAATGAATTTGGCTAACTTAAAGATGAGGAAACTGAGTATTTCATCACATCTTCTTAAACTTACTCATTTCTTCAGTCATTTCCATTTTCATGTTCTCCTTCTGGAAATTCTGCATTGTTTGTAATGTCTTTTGTGGGTCCATCTTCTTGTTCACTGCCTGCATTGTCTTCAAATATATGAAAAAAATTCATGTCAGCTATTCTAAGTTTGTATTGTGGAATAAGACCAGAGGGAGCACATCAAATATAGACAGGATTCTAAAAGCTATACATCTAGTTATAATAAAACATAAAATGTTAAGTACTTTGGAAAACATATTCACTTACACACCATCTGTTTAACATCTATATCATAAAGACCAGTTTCAAAAACTCATCTGAACAGTCTACAAAAGTTATATAGCAAAAAACCTTATCAACATAAAATTCACTGCTATTCAAATGGGAAAACTAAATTTACCTATTGTGTGGAAACTTGGTAATGAGTAAATTTAAAAGAATTTTTAAATTTTATTAATTTTCATTACAATGTTTATAGAGTATAAACGAAAAAGGATTAGAGGATATAGTAGCACACGTACTTATTCTATTAATATACTTTATACCAAGAACTAAATAACTGTTTTGTAAAAATATGCGAAAAGAGCTCTCTTATATTATGTAACTTATTTCATTAAAAGAGATTAATATGCTTTAGTATGGCCAAAATTTACATATATATGATGCATTGTATACACATGATGAATCACACATATGTATGTATTTATAGTTAATTTGATAAAATAGAGAACATATTTCACACAATCTATGTGCACAGTGTGGCCAAAGTAAACTTTTCACATATGGTTTAAATCTAAAATGTTTCCCAACAGTCTCATGTGTTATTTGGGAAGGTGACTGGATCATGGGGACGCTATAATTATCAGTGGATTACTCCACTGATGAGTTCACAAGGACGTGCTGTTGGGACATGGCTGGAGAGGTGGGTCACTGGGACTGTGACCCAGCAGTGGGTATTTTTGTTTTCAGCTCTCCTCTCTGCTTCCCAGATATCGGCTATGGTGGGTGAGCAGCTTTCCTCCACCATTCCTTCCATGCTCTTGCCTTGAAGCCAGCTGACCAAGGACAGACTCTCCCCAAACTGTGAGCCAAATTAAATCTCTCCTCCTGTAAGCTGCAGGTGTCAGATATTGTGTTTCATCAGTGAAAAAGCTAATATACATCCAAATCCCGCTAAGTAATTCTCCAGTGCCTTTCCATTGCCCTAGTATAGAAGTCAAATTCCATGATTTGCCTATGAGACACAACATTAACTAAAATCTTTAAAGGCAGTGTCATTTGGCACTATTCCTCTCTAAGCACATGGATCTTTTATTTCTTCTGCCATACATATCCTAGTCTCTTAACTGGAGTGCTCCTCTCCACCTGCTTTCACTATCGGTACTTCAGATTTTAGTTTATATACTATTTCTTAGGGAAGTAGCCTGATACCACAGATTAGAATAAACACCCTTTATATATCCCATCACTATAAGTGAAAATTTACATTTGTTTTAAATTGTATTACTTTAATTGAAACTTATACTATTGTAATAGCACTAATAACATTAATGATGAGGGTAATGATGACAGAATAGCTAATACTATGTAATCATATTTTAAGCCAGGCACTGTTCTAATCACTTTCCATATAATGATAATACTAAAGTTAAATGCCATTTAAAACTGACAAAAATTTTACATTCTACGTACTACCACTTTCCTTATATTACAAAGGCGAATGAAGGCAAGAAAGGCTAAATCTTTGCAGAGTTAACACACTTCAAAGAAATTTAATTAAGATTCCAATTCAGACAGCTCTACATCAGGTATCTTTACTTAACCCATCCCTTGCAGAAAATTTCAAGATGAGTAATCTCATAGCCTATCTATGTGATCTTCAGATATGATCTTTCCTCAAAACAGATATTTAGTTCTGTTAGACCAAAAAAAGGAAGACAAAAGTTTTGCCAGTTTGTGTACTATAAAACGACTAAGATCCATTACTCTAAAACTTTCTTTACTCTTTAACTCACATAATGTGTTACTACATTTTTGGTACCTCATAAGATGGACACATTCTCCTTTTGTGTGCTTTATAATATAAAAAACTATTACAGGGATCCTCATTATTTGTGAATTCCTTATCTGTAAATATGCCTACTTGATAAAATTTATTTGTAAACTCAAATCAGTATGTGCTACAATTGCTTTATTTCTCATTGGTAACATAAGCAGAGCAGCAAAAACTGTATCACTCAATATAAATGTTTCAAACAAGATGAGGCTTTGGCTTTTGTATCCTAGCTTTTGTGTAAATGAATACCATTGTCGCAAGTCTACCTAGTGCACATTTTTCTCATTTTTTCAGTGATTTTACTGTTTAAAATGGTCGCCAAGCATAGCATTAATGTGCTCCCTAAGGTTTCAAGTGGAAGAAAGCACAATGTGCCGTATGGAGAAAATACAAGTTAGATAGGCTTTGTTCAGGCATGAAGTATACCATTACAGGCCATAAGCTCAATGTTAATGAATCAGTTTTACATATACAGTGGTACCTCAGTTCATGAACACTTCTCTTTGTGAACAATTCATTCTGCAAAGAGAAATTCAGCCATTCGTGAACTCTGCATTGGGTGATGTGCATGAATGCAGCCATCTTCCCTAGAATCAGGAATGAATTAAGTTCATGAACCAAGGTAGCATCATATATACATACCTACATATATATATGTATATATATATATGTATATATATATAATATGGTATGTTTAAACAGAAAAAAAGACAAGGGTGGATGCAAACTGACTGATGAAAATGTTGTGAAATAAGCCTCAAAAAATCTAACCCTATATTTCCCACAGTAACAATGGTGCAATATTTGCTATTTCATTGTTCTCAACTTCATAGAACATAACTACTATAAATAACAATAATCTACTATACCATCCCTCTGATTTAGAGCTGGGGTGCCCTGCAAAAGCTTTATGTGACCAATGTAATTGGGAGAGGTGGTCTGTTTAGAGGCAGGACACTGGGGGTGTGACCTGGAAGGGTGTATCTACCTCCCTAGCTCTTCCCTTCTCTCTTTGCTTCCTAGCTACAGTGATGTGAGTGGCTTTCCTCACCCCAGACCCTTCCATCATGCCATTTCTGCCTTGGAGCCTACCAATCATGGACTGAAACGACTGAAACTTCTGAAACCGTGACACAAAATAAACCTCTCTTCCTTTAAGTTGTCAATGTTGGGCACTGTGTCTCAGTGATGATGAAGTGATTAATTCAGATTTGGGTACTGACAGTGGGGTTGTTACCATGAATATACCTGATCGTGTGGTTCAGAAGCCTTTGGAACAGGTTTGTGGAAGGAGTTGGAAATGTTTGGAGATGTTGACCTAAGAAGTCCTAATGTGCTCAGCTTGATGGGAGATTCTGGTTGGGCCACAAGAGATCAGAATGCTGGCAGAAAGGTGTAAAAGTAAAAAACTGTTTTAAGAAGACAACCCAGCTCATTCAGGGCCAATTAGGAAAAAGTCTCCAGGAGTTCAGCCATCCAGACACTTAGTAGCTGTTGTAGCAATGATTGAAAGTGGCCTGTGTTACTGCTCAAACTGGTGGCAGATGGTGTCATCCATGTGATGCTGGTTTTACAGGCATGCAAGATGCAAAAGTTGTGGGGTCAAGAAAGCTTCCAGCCAGAATTCAGAAGAATGCTTTAAGGGTCAGGTAGTGTGCCCCTGAGAGGGCAGTGAGTGAAGCTGTAAGAATGAAGCCAGGGACCGGTGAGATGGCTCAGTGGCATAAGCGCCTGCCTGGCAAGCACGAGGTCCTGAGTTCGACTCCTGGTACCCACATACAAAGGAAAAAAAGGGCCGGTGATATCACTCAGTGGTATGAGCGCATGCTGGCAAGCATGAGGTCCTGAGTTCGACGCCTGGTACCCACATTAAAAAAAAAAAAAAAGAGTGAAGCCAAATGTGTAATGGAGATGTCAGAAAGGTGGCATATCTGCTGAGGAAGGCAACAGGAAGTGAGTGAAGCTGGCCCAAGAAACAGGCTATGAGGTCTGCAAGCAGCAATGACACAGGAGTGGGGCTACCTGAGCTCTTTGGAACTCACATCTTACCACAACTTGCTCCAGATGTTGGACACAAAGCTATAGGATTTAACGTTTGCCCTGGTGAATTTCAGTCTTACTTTGGTCCCATTGCTTTCCATCACGCTATCTCTCCCTTTCAGAAAGGAATGTTACCCTGTGTCATTCTATATGGACAATATTTAAATTTCAGTTTTATTTTTTATTTTTTATATTTTTGAGACAGCATTTCACTTTGTAATTCAAGCTGGCCTTCAACTCACTATGTAGGCCAAAGTGGCCTCAAACTCATAGTGATCCTCCTGCCTCAGCCTCCTGAATGCTGGGATTATAGGCACATGCCACCAGGCCCACCTTCTTTTTAAATTTTACAGAGGCTCAGAGCTTGCCTTCAGTCTCACAGGAGACTTTGGACTTGGACTTTTCAAACTGTTAACACTTAAAGACTTTGACGACTCTTAGAGATGGACTAAATGCATTCTGCATAGATGAACATGAGTCTTTTGGGCACTAGGGGTGAGATGTTTAGATCTGGCGACCCCCCAAAAAAGTTTCATGTAACTGATAAATTCATAGTTAACTTGCTGTTAGGAGGTAGGGCATGGACGGCTTCCTCCACCCAGGCCCTTCCATGTTATTTTTGCTTAAAGATTACAAACCATGGATTGCAATTTCTGAAACTGTGAACCGAAAATAAATCTCTCCTCCTTTAAGTTGTGGATGTCAGGTATTGTGTCTTCATGATGAGAAAGTTAATAAGACAACTATTTTTCAAATACTACTCTCTGTGGATTTTTTTCCTTTTGCTTTTCATGTTCATACGCTCTCTTTCCTATATCCAACACTTAGTGATTACTGTTAAGACCAAAGTCTACAAAGTCTTTCTGATTACCTATTTGAAGATCTGTGCAGTTCAACCAGCTTAGCAGGCTGATGTACAGCAGTTAGTTTCTCATTCAGATCTATGTTAAGCTACTCTCCCACATGATGTGTAAAAATGCATGAAAGCAGGATCTTTATTTTAAACCTCTTTTGACCAAAATATATAGTATAAATCAAGGAGTTCATTATTTATTGACTAAAAGGCACAGATTACTCTAAATTCTATGGTAAAAACACTAAAGAAAGAAAGAAGAGACGGTAAGTTAACATAGGCTCCTAAAAATGTTACATGATACTTTTGAAAATATTTATGTCCTTCTGACACATATATACAAGTGAATCACTTATGAGAAATTACTCCTAAGTAATCAGATATAATAACTCAATAAAATGAGAAGCCTAAAAATTATGTAACGACTTATAGAAAAAGTAAACACAGTAAGTCAATTTTGCAAACTCAGATGCTACATATGATCTTGGGAAAATGGAAATATTCTATATTAAAACATATTAAAACATATCAACAGAGAATCTAGACAGAATTATCTAGGTTATCTAGTATTATAACTCATTTTACTAAAAATTAAGATTTTGTACCACATATTTACTAGAAAGTGCTTTGAAATCTAATTCATGAATAGTTCATGAATAGTTAAGTATCGTAACATGATAAAACTGGAAAAAAGGCTCTCTCTTACCTTTGCTGTGGTAGACATTGCTCCAGCCATCTTCATCTGAGAATTCATCACCTTTGTTTGTGTACACATAGAAGTCACCTTTGAACTTACTGCAAAAGTTCTTGTTTTCTGTTTCCGTAGATGTACAAGCTGTTTGGCTAAAACCCTACAAGCTTCTTTATTACCAATCTTGGCCATTTTCTTAATTTCTAATTCCTAAGAGAGGAAATAAGAAAGAGGAATAAAATTATTGAGAGCCCTCAATAATGTATTTCTGAAGAACAGATCTAATATATAAATGAAATACATATTTTCCCCTTAAAAGAGACTACTATAAAGTCATAGAGAAAGAGTAATTGAAGAAGGCTATTTATTCCACATGTACACATGGAAAACAAATAACTAGTACTTTCATCCAGGAATAGAGTAAGTCCCCAACTTACGAACAAATTCTGTTCTGAGAGAACATTTGTAAATCAGATTTATTTGTAATCTGACAAAGTGAGTCTTTTTTTTTTTTTTTTTGTGGGTACTGGGGGTCGACCTCAGGACCTCGCGCGCCAGCAGGTGCCCGTGCCGCTGAGCGATATCACTGGCCCCTTTTTCGTATGTGGGTTCCGGGAGTCGAACTCGGGCCCTCGCGCTTGCTGGGCAGGCGCTTATGCCACTGAGCCACCTCACCGGCCCCAAAGTGAGTCTTATATGGAGTACACCTGTGAATCTTGCACAGTACATCTATGCAAGTTCACAACTAGAATGCTCATAAGTCAGGAACTTACTGTATAAAGTAAGTGTACAACACAGTACTTACATAGATCCCAGAATATAATTTTTTAAAAATCCAAAAAGGAACAGAAAACAAAGAGTCAGTGGGACAGAGCAAATAAAGAGAAAGGTAGTAGATTTAAAGCTAGTACATTTCATGAAATGGTCCATCTCATACCTTAATTAAAAGTAAATTGTACGATTAGCTAAAAATACAAACCAATTATGCTATCTCAAGAAGTCAACTTCAAACACACACACACACACACACACACACACATATATATATATATATATATATATATATATATATATATTTTTTTTTTTTTTTTTTTTTGTACCAAAATCTACAAATCTGGAGTGGGTACAATAATATCGGATCAAACATATTCGTGAACAAGGAATATTACCAGAAATAACAAGGAGCAATTCATAATGATAAAGGAATCAACACACAAAGATATAAAGATAATCCTAAATGTATTTATATACAAAAACTAAAAGTCTTTCAAAATGTATGAAGCACAACTCACAGAACTGAAAAGAGAAATAGACGCACAATTAGCATGAGAGGTTTCGATGACTTCTCTCTTAAGTATACTGCTATAACTATTGCAAGTACAGTAGTCCCCTTTTATCCACAGGGGAGATGTCCCAAGATCTTCAATGACATTTGAAACAGCAGACATACAACACACACACACACACACACACACACATATATATATATCCATATGTTTATATACATGTTTTATACATATATATGTTTACAGTATTTTTTTTTTACTATACATGCATATCTATGACAAACTGTTACCTTTTCACTTAAAGGTGAACTTTATGGTTTCTTTCACCATATATGAATTGCTGGCATCCTTAGTCTTGTGCTTTGAGTCCATTATTAAGTAAAATAAGGATTATTTGAACACAAGTAATGAAATACTGGGGTAATAGATTTGTTAATAGAAATGGCTACTAAGTGACCAACAGGTGTATAAAGTATAGATACGCCAGAAAAAGAGGTGATTCAATTTCCTGGCAGGAGAGAGTTGAACAGCACAAGATTTCATCACACTACTTAGAATCGTGTACAATTCAAAATTTATGGATTGTGTATTTCTTTTTTTTCTTTTTTTTTTGTGGGTACCGGGGGGTTGACCTCAGGACCTCGCGTGCCAGCAGGCACCCGTGCTGCTGAGCGATATCACCGGCCCCTTTTTTCGTATGTGGGTTCCGGGAGTCGAACTCGGGCCCTCGCGCTTGCCGGGCAGGCGCTTAAGCCGCTGAGCCATCTCACCGGCCCGGATTGTGTATTTCTGAAATGTCCCATTTAATATTTTTCAGAACAGTTGATCATGGGTTGAAGAAACTGTGGAAAGTTTCTTTAACCGTGGATAAGAGGGGACTACTGTAGCCAAAAAAATCTGTAATGACATAGAAAATTTTAAAAATACTATAAACAATTTAACCTAATATTTAGAAGAAACTTTATCACTAACAGTAGAATATATATATATATATTTAGAAGAAATTTTATCACTAGCAGTAGAATATATATTCTTTGTAAGTATACACTAGGCAATCACCAAAATACTCCATATTCTGCATCAGAAAACAGGACTCAATACATTTAAGAGTATTAGGGCCGGTGAGATGGCTCAGCGGCTTAAGCGCCTGCCTGGCAAGTGCGAGGGCCCGAGTTCGACTCCCGGAACCCACATACGAAAAAGGGGCCGGTGATACCGCTCAGCGGCACAGGTGCCTGCTGGCGCGCGAGGTCCTGAGGTCAACCCCCCGGTACCCACAAAAAAAAAAAAAAAGAGTATTAAAATTATATGAAGTATGCTCCCTAACCTCAATGAAATTAAACCAGAAATTAATAATGAAAATATAAAAGGAAAATCACCAACAGAAATTTAAAAATATGTTCCCATATAAGATATGGTTTTAAAAAGTGGAGAAAATGAGATAGTATTTTGAACTTAATAAAATGAAAATGCAATATATAAAAATGTGTGAGCTGCTATTAAAACAGTTCTTAGGAAATGTGGCATTGAAAGCTTATATTAAAAAAACAATGAATACCTCAGAAGCTTTAACATAAAGTAGAAAAGAAAATTGAACACAAGGTAAACAAAAAGAAGGAAATTAAATAAACAAGCAAAGAAAGTTATAAAGTAGGAAAGAAAAATCAGTACAGAGGATCAGTGAAATCAAACAGTTTTTTTTAAGACATCAACAGTTTTTTTTTTTTTTTTAAGAATATCAGTCAAATCGGTATTCCAATAGGCAGACTGATGAAGGAAAAAAAAAAACCAAGGCAGAGAAAGAACACATACATTATACATACTGAAAAGGAAAAGGAGGGCATCACTTCCTGCATTAAAGATGCTAATAAGTTAATAAGGGAACATTATATACAAGATGTCATTACATTTTAAAATTTAGTAGCAATTGACAAATTGCTTAACATCCTCAAAATAACAAAGCTCGTTCAGCATGGCAGATAACCTAATCACTCTCTATTTTTAAAAAGGTTATAGTTTAAAAACCTATCTACGAAGAAAACTTTCACTCACAGAATGAATCCATTTAAGAAAGTATACATAAACACTCCTAGGAAAGAAGAGTAAGTCATATTGTAAAGTCAGCAATTATTATTCTAAATTTGCAATAGAAAATACTACCCAAAAAGAAAAAGAAAAATCATTTTCTTTCATAAATACAGATACCATATTCTTTAACAAAATTTGAGCACAGTGAAAATACATTTAAGAATATGTCATTATCAGGTACGGTGGTGCATGCCTGTAACCCCAGCACTGGGGAAGCTGAGGCAAGAGGACTGCTGTGAATTTGGGCAAGCCTGGGCTACATACACAGTGAGTCCAAGGCCAGCCTGAACTGTATAGTGAGACCCTGTCTCAAAAAAAATTAAAATAAAAAAGGTCATTATCAATTCATTCTATTAACTGATTCATGACAATAACCTACACAATCATTTCCAAAGATAAAAATAGTAGTACCAAATAAAACATCTGATAAAATTTATTCCTGATTAAAACTATAGCAAATTATAAAATTAGGAATTTCCACAACCTGGAAAATGGCATATACAAAAAGCCTATAATTAATGTACTTAATCAAAAATGACTGAATTCCCCCGTGCCCAATTTAGTAAAAAGGTAAGAGTATCTGTTCATACCACTTCTATTCAGCATTGTAAAGGCAGTGGCAGCGAACCTATGGCATGTGTACTGCAGTGGACACACAGAGCTCTCTCTGTCAGACACGAGCCAAGTTGCCCCAGCACTGTCCCAGCAGCAGAGCACTGGATAACAGCGCAGTGTTGCCAATTTGTGATAAATAAGCGGGTTTTGGGTTGCAGTTTGGGCACTTGGTCTCTAAAAGGTTCGCATCACTAGTATGGGAGGTGCTAGCTAGTTTAAAAAGTTAAGGAAAAAAAAGTTGCAAATTATAAAGATATAAAAGTTTATTCATGATGACATGATTATGTAGAAATCATATGCAAACTATAAAAAGGCTAGAAGAGTAATAAGTTTAGGAAGGTCACAGGATTCAAGATAACCATACAAAAATTTAGTGTATCTCTCTATATACCAGCCCAAAATTCAGAAATTGACTTTCTTCTTAAAATGACATTTACAATAAAAAATATTAAATATTTAGGGTAAATATGACAAAGGAAGTATGAAACTTACATACTTATAAGAACAAAGCATAGCTAAAAAAATCAAATAAGATCTAAGTAAATGGATATATATGTATATATATGTATATGTAGGTATATGTGAAACGTTCGTAAATTGGAAGACTTATGGTTAAGATGTAAATTCTTCTCAAATGGTTTACATATTTAATGTAATCTAAATTAAAATCTAACCCTTTTGGTGGAAGCTGACAAGTTTACTCTAAAGAAGCACATATAGAAATATGAAGAACCTAAAATAGTCTAAACAATTATGAAAAAAAAGTATAAAATTGAATGATTAAGATTTTTTACCTTTAAGATTTACTATGAATTAAAGTAATAAAAGCAGTTTGATATTAGCTTAAGAATAGTCAAATAGATCAATGAAATAGTGTATAGCCCAGAAAATATGCCCATACACATTGGACGACTAATTTTCCACCAAAATGAGGAGAAGGTGTCAACAACAAATTATGTTGGAACAACTTAATTTCCATATGTGAAAATTGAAGCTGTTCCCTGATTTGACACCGTAGTAAAAATTCAATATGGTTCACAGTTTTAGACGTAAGAACTAAGAGTATAATTTCTTAAAAAAAAGGGAAAGGATTTGTGACTTTGGGTTAGACTGATTTCTGATGGCACTAAAAGTACTAGCCACAGAAGAAAAAATACTAATAAACTTATACCATACAAAAATTTTACAAATTCAAACAAAACAAAAAATTCCCTTCTCAAAAAAAAACTTAGAAAAATAAAAGACAAAGCCAAGAACTTGGGAAGAATATTTGCAAAACATATACCAGTACTTAATAAAGCACTTATTTCCACAGTATATAAAGAACTACTACAATTAAATAATAAAACAAGTTGATAAAAAATATGGGTAAAATATTTAAATACACACTTTTGCCAAGAAGGTATGTAAATGGCAAATAGTTACATGAAATTAGTGATTTGGGAAATGTAATTTAAAAATGACAATCTACTAAACATCCAACAGAATGACAAAAATTAAAGACAGTAAACACCGAGTATGTAGAACAACTATAATTCTCATGCATTGCTACTGGAAAAAGAAAACATTACAGGCACTTTAAAAATTGTTTAGCACCTGTTTATATGATTAAATATAGACTTACCCTCTGACCAAGTAATCTCACTCTTAGGAATTATCCAAAAGAAATGAAAACGTGTTTACACAAAAACTTCATCTGAATGTATACAGCAATATTTTTTTCAAAATAACCAAAAACCAGAACTCAAATGTCATCTGGTCAGAAAATAGGTAAATTGTGAACATTCACAGAATAGAATAACACTAATAAATAAAAAGTAATTAATACTGATACAAGTAACCTCAAAATAATTATGCTAAAAGAAGTTAAATAAGGAAAAGTTCATGTATGATTCCTGTAATGGTCTAAATTTATTGAGGGCTTGATCATCAATACATTAATTTTCAGAGATGGGGACTAGGGAGAGAACTGGTTCATGAAGGCACTGACTTCATTGATATAATCCACTGGTGAGTTCATAGCTAAATGGTTTTATTAGATGGAACCCAGCCAGAGAGAGCAGGTCAGTGGGGGGTATCTCTGAGGAGATATCCGGTCTCCGCTTCTTTTCCCTTTCTCAGGGATGAGCTTCACAGCTGCCTTGAGGTAAGCAGGTTTCCTCCACTACTGCCCTTCTACCATGCTTCTGACTTTGTGCTGGCTGACCATGAACTAAAACTGTGAGTCAAAATAAAATTTTCCTCCTTTAAGTTGTATGTATTAGGTATTTTGTCCCAGCAATGAAAAGCTCACTAGCACAATTCCATTTTTATGAAATTCTAGGGAAGTAAACTCATCTACAGTGATAAATCAGTATTTGACTCACTGAAAAAAGGGGAGACAGGGAAGGATGGTAGGAAGGATTTCAAAAAGTATAAGAAAACTTTTGGGGATGATGACTATGTTCATTACCTTAACTTTAGTAGATTTCAAGTATTTATTTGTACACCGCAATATGTACAATTTATTGCATGTCAGTTACACCTCAATAATTCTGCTTTTTAGAAGATTTGAGGCAACATGTTAAAATAGCATAAAAAATATTTAAGATGGACCAGAGCAGCCTATTAAAACAAATTCATTGTCACAGACACAATGAACTTTTAAGTACTATGAGTTAACATGATTTTTTTATAGCCCTCTCTTGGTTTCCATGACTATTTTATGCATGCTATAAACTAAGAAAGTAATTTTAAGAAATACTTCTTCCTAGACATTGACGATTTTTAAAATCAGAAATAATTTGACTATATAATCAGCAAGATACACAGAATTCCGATAAAAGCACAATGACACAATAAAGGTAAGCAGAAAACTCAAAAAAGCATTAACTGCTACTTCTTATTTAATTCACTTACCACTTGCCATGCACCATTTTCCTATTTTGCTAATTATTTTAGCTGTCATTTCCGAATTTGAAAAGTTAACCTAAAATTTAATGTTCTACTTACCAGCTGTCTTTCTTGTTTCTCTAAAGCTGCTCGATCTCTGATTATAGCCCTCTGTGTACCTCGTAACTCTCGATTCTGTTCCTTTATTACATCTATGAGAACCACAAAAGAAACCTAAATTTATGGATGTGAAATATTCTTCAATACCATTTATAATACTGAGCTAAGAAACCACAACAAAAAAAAAAACCTTGATTTATTAGACGTTAGATATTTTTCCATCAATTTAATATACTAAAAAATTAGTTACATATTAAAATATGGATTATAAAGAGAATTGAATTGACAAATCAATATAAAAACTGAGAAAAGTACAAATATGCTATAGTTGAAGTTTAACCAGAGCATATATCACAATAAAATATTCTCTCAAGAGAACTCATTACCATACAATTTTACATGACACACATATATATATTACGTGCGTGCGTGCGCACACACACACACACACACACAACTTTTCACCTCCCCTTACTCCAGTAATATATGAACTGCAGAAAGGAAGAAAGGACGTATATTTTATTAAATATTTTTTCCCTACAGTTAGTCGTAACAGACTGAAACTTACCTTCTAATAAGGCAGTTATGGATTTAAATTATACCTCTGCTGCTTGATTCTTATACAATTACATTTTTAACAAGTTAGTTAACAGGTTTCTTATTCATAAAGTAGGAACAATTTTAAGGAGTATATAACATTAAAAAGCCCCTGACATATTGTAAGTATCTGCTCAAATATAAAGTTTTTGTAATTTATCTCGATTCATTTAGATTCTTTATTCCTACCTTTCTAAAAATGGAAATATTACTCTAGCCTTGATAGATGCAGTCTGGGTTAGTTGCTACTACATAGAGATATCTTTAACATATGTCAAATATCAATGTTAATTTTTGCTAACACTGATCACTTTTTGACAGGAATCTTGTTAGGAGCTTTATATATTTGAAGATTTAATAATTTGAAGATTACAATAATTCTATGCCGCTAATGTTTCTATTATTTTATATATAACAAAATTGAGTGGTAGGAAAGTTAAATAATTTACCTATGTCACATTGGTAGCAAGCAATTACAGCAGATTTGGACCTAGGCATTCTGTCTCTTGAACCAGTGATCTTAAATCACTTCACTAGAGCAATATTTTAATAAAAAGGGAGATTAAAAATAACAACAGAAAAATCTCTTCATCAAATGGCACTGGGATAACTAGACATTCTCATGGAAAATACCTCAGCTGTGTATATAAATTAACTCAAAAAAGAGCAATGACTCAAATAGAAGAGCCAACACTGTAAATTCTTATATGAATGAAAGAATAAATCTTTATGATCTGGGATTTGGCAATGTATTCTTAGGACAATGAAAGCATAAGGAACAAAAGACACAAAATTCATAAACTGGACTTCGTAAAAATTAAAATGCACACCAAAGGACATTACCAAGTGAAAAGACAACCTACAAATGTGAGAAAGTACATACAAGACATATCTTTGATAGAAGTCCGGTACACAAAATGTATGTGATCTTAACTCAAGAACAAAAGACAATGGGCCGGTGAGATGCCTCAGCGGCTTAAGCGCCTGCCCGGCAAGCGCAAGGGCCCGAGTTCGACTCCCGGAACCCACATACGAAAAAGGGGCCGGTGATATCGCTCAGCGGCACGGGCACCTCCTGGTGCGCGAGGTCCTGAGGTCGACCCCCCGGTACCCACAAAAAAAAAAAAAAAAGAACAAAAGACAAGCCAATTTTCAGAGGGGCAAAGAGCTTGAGAAGACATTTCTCCAAGGAAGATAAGAATTGATAAACACATTTTAAAAAATGATGAACATAATTAGTCATTAGGAAAATGACATACCACTTCACATCCACTAGAACAGCTATAATTAAAAAAAAAAGAAAGACCAACTTCTGATGAATATGTGAAGATTGGGACCCTTATACATTGCTAGGTAATAGTTTGGTGATTCCTTGAATAGTTAAACATAGGTTTGGGAATGTACTTCAATGGTAGAGCACTTGCCTGGCATGCATGAGACCTTGGGTTACTCTCCCAGCACCATTAAAAAAAAAAAAAAAAATTACATAAAATTACGACATGATCCGGCAATTCCACTCCTAGATATTTACCCAAAAGAGCTAAAACACAAGAAACAAAATCCAGTACAAACAAGTGGGATTAAACTGAAAATCTTCTGCACAGCAAAAGAAACATCAACAGAGTGAAGAGACAACCTATAGAAGGAAGAAAAATACTGACAAACTATGTATCTGACAAGGAATTGATATCCAGAATATACAAGGAACTTCAAAACTCTATAGCACTAGTAAATAAATAATAAAAATAGGGAATAGACCTAAATAAACACCTCAAAAAACATATACAAATGACCCACAGGTATATTAAAAAAAATGCTCATCATCAGTAATTACCACAGAAATACAAATTTAAAGCAGAATGAGATATCACTTCACCCCAATAAGAATGGCTATTATCAATAAGACTAGAGATAATTACTGGTGAGTATGTAGAGAAAATGAAAGCCTTATATATTATTAGTAGGAATGTAAATTAGTACAGCTGGTATGGGAAACAGTTTGGAGGTTCTGCAAAAAATTAAAAATATAACTAATGTGCAATCTAGGACTCTGCATATATAGCCAAAGGAAAGAAAATCAGTAAACCAAGAAGACATCTGCATTTCCATGTTCACTGCAGCGCTATTCACAACAGCCAAGAAAAGGAAACAATCTAAGTGTCCATTAAATTATGAATGGATTTTTTTTTTTTTTTGTGGGTACCAGGGGTCGACCTCAGGACCTCGCGCACCAGCAGGCACCCGTGCCGCTGAGCGATATCACTGGCCCTTTTTTTGTAGGTGGGATCCGGGAGTCAAACTCGGGCCCTCGCGCTTCCCACGCAGGCGCGTACGCCACTGAGCCATCTCACCGGCCCCCTGAATGGATTTTTAAGAATGTGATAAAGCACAAAATAGAATACTATTCAACCATATAAAAGAATGGGACTCTGCCATTTGGAGCAACACAGAAAGAACTAGAGTGAATGTAAAAGAAACCAGACACAGAAAGTCAAGTATCACATGATCTCTCTCTTGTGGAATCTAAAAATGTTGTTCTCATAGAGACTGAAATGTAAGGGGGTGAGGAAAGGTTGATTAATGGATATTAAATTACTGTTACAAAAGCACAAGAAGCTATTGTATGCTATTAACGTTAAGTTGACTATAGATAAGAATACTATACTGTATGCTTCAAAAAATAAAGGAAAGGATTTTGAAAGCTTTCACATAAAGAAATGTTATGTGTAATGAGACAGATATAATCTTATTTGAATATTATTTAGTATGCAATGTATTGAAATTATCACATGGTACTTCATTATTATGTATAATTTTTATGTATCAGTAAAAACAAAATTTAAAAATATTGAAACAGGAACATAAATATTTATAGCACTATTCACAATGAAACAACCCGAAAGGCCATGAACCTAGAGGGACAGATAAACAATTTGTGGTATGTTCATAGAGTGGAACACTACTGAGCTATCCAAACAAATGAAATGTACAAAATGGATGAACCTCAAATACACTATGCTAAATAAAAGAGGTCAGATATGAAAGATCACAAATTATGGGTATATAGTACTTATATGAAATACCATATCCAGAATAGGTAAATCCATAAGAACAAAAAAGAGTCATAGCTTACACTCCATTGTGAATGTACTAAAAGCTAATGACCATTCACTTTAAAAGGGTTGATGATATATGAATTTCTCTACAACAAAAACAAGGAAACCAGTTTCATTATCTTTATTAGAATAAATTATAAATCATACCTATCACATAGTATCAGAGCTATAATTACTTAATAATTGTTACAATTATATTCTTGATAAAATCAATTACAAGTGTTTCTGAATAAAAATTAAAATAAGATGCCAGAGCTCCTGTATCTTATATACTGTATAAGACACCTATTTTCCCTCCTTTGTTTATTTTACCTTGTTTTTCAATTAAGTTATATTGATAAGCCTTTAGTGTTCATGACTTACTAAGGATGCATTCTATATGTTGCTTAAGTATAGAAGTAGCAAACCATAGTGTAGAGATGAAGGCAAATCTCCACTCCACCCTCAGTAGGTTCACTAAATGAAATAACAAAGATTTAACAAGAGAAAAGGCATATAGATACACTCATGTGCAAAACTTGGTAAAAATCACAGCACAGTGAAAAACTACAAGACTGTGATTATCTATGAGCTCTAAACTACTTAGATATTGTTTATTACATGAATACGCATTGCTAGTTTTTAAAGGGGGAATGCATTATAGATTATTTCCTACATTTCTTATGCAGAGAAACCTTTTTTTAAAAAAATCTATTAACACTTTCTAGATATCAATGTTTCATGGAGCATTGGTTAGGATTCTAATATAAAACAAAATGATGTATTAGTTTGCTAGTGTTAATAGGCTGGAATTCAAAATGGAGTCGTTAATACTAACATTCATCTGAACATTCATCTGATCTTCTAACAAATCAGGAAAAACAACTACCAAATTTCCCAAACAAGCCAGTTTCTATAAAGGAACTTCTCTGTTTTAATCTTTATAAAACAAGTAACCTGGAATAATACAATTTTAACTAAACAGTTAACTTTCTATTATTCTGTCTCCATGTCCCTATCTTGGTAGGAAAGTCACTTTGAAATGACCAATTTGCTCTTTGGCATTTTTGTTTGTTTGTTTGTTTCTTTTTTTGGCCAGGCCTTTTCCTGTTTATAAAACCAACTTCTTTTGTTCAGCTTATTGGAACTTATTCTGTTTTGTGAAATGGAAGTCTACCTGATTCTAGATTTAGTTTGTGGGAGGAATCTGGGAAGGTTTGGAGATGCTACCTAGAAAAGCCTTAGAATGCTGTAAGCAGAGCTTGATGGGCAATTCTGTTGGGAATCAGAAAATGAGAATGCTGACAAAAATGCAGACAGTAAAGAAAGACCAATCTCCTGAGGTTACAAAGGAGAACAAGGAGTCTACTGGAAACTGTACTTCATTCTGGCGAAGAACTTAAACTTATCTTCATTTTGCACATATCCTGAGACTTTGGATGATACTAAGGATAAATATGGTAGATCGACTGATCCAGAGGAAAAAATTTCAAGGCAATCCAATGTTCGGGCTGTGGCATGGATACTGCTGTCTGACTTTCCCCAGAAATGAGGGCAAAAAGCAAAGTAGAACAACTTGAAAACCTTGAATTTTGGATCCAAAGGAACCAGGATCAAAGCTGGGGTTCAAAGGGGTTGTGATTACTGAAGAGATTAGCAGAATTAAAAAGAAACTGAGTACTCTGTACAGGGACCAGAAGAAAGATACCTTGAGGGTTTCAGAAATTAGCGGGACCCCACCTATCACAGGCTCAAGGGTGTACACATGTAAACTTTTCATTTAAGAAGAGTCTCTGGGATGCCTGCTTCAGAAAAGTCTCCCAGGGAACTGGTTTCCCCAGGATTCATTTCACTGTGCTCAGCCACGTAGGCACTTAGAGACCACCACAGCCATGGTCCAATGGGTCCTGGGTACTGCATCCACTGACAGTAGACCTCAGCCTCGTTCACATGATGTGGGAGTTGTGGGGTCAGGGAGGCTTTGAACTGTATTTCAATGGAATGCCTAGGAGGCAAGGAAAGAATCCCCTGAGAGGGTAGTATGTAAAGATGTGTGAATGAAACCACAGGTATAGTGAGGACCTTAGGAAGTTGGAGATGTCAGGAACATAGAATGTTTGTCAAGGAACGCTGTAGGCCATGAGTGGTGCCATCCCAAGAGAAAGGCAATGTGAGCTGCAACCAGCAAGTCCATACTAGAGGGGCTGCCCAAGCCACCATATATCTCAGATGCCAGATACAGAGCTACAGAACTTAACATTTGCCCTGCTGGGGTTTTGCCTTACTTTGATCCTATTCTTTTCTGTCTCATAGTCCTCCTTTTGGAATAGGAATATTTACCCTCTGCTATTGTACCTTGGGATTATTTAACTTAATTTTTTTTTTTTTTTTTTTTTTTTTTTTTTTTACAGAGGTTCGCAGCTAAGAGTTTGCCTTAAATCTCAGAAGATATTTTTACCTTAGCTGTTGAAAAATTCTGGAACTGCTGAGCCCTTGAGGAAGGGATTACTGCATTTCTACCCTTCACAAGATAGTTTCATCATTTTAGGTGGAATTATTAACTTATTACTAGTTTATCTGGAGAGTAAGCATAGTTTAAGGAGATACGTTTGGATGTCAAGTTGCCAAAGGAATTAGCAAAGCACACTTCTGGGTATGTATGGATGTGTCTTGGAGGCATGGCCTTGGACACTGTATATGTTCCCTGGCCCCTTCCTATCTGGCATTTTTACTCTGCTTTGCTTCCTGGCAACCATGAATTAAGCAGTTTCATTATATCATGTTCTCCTTTCATGATGTTTCTGTCTTACAGCTGATCACAGACTGATTCCCCTGTAATCATGAGCAAAATTAAACCTCTCCTCCTTCAAACTGTGGAGTTGTGGATGTCTGGTATAGAGTCCCAGTAGTGGAAAGCTAACACAACAGGCAACACAATTTTTTCTTTTTAATTTTTATCTTTCTCATGGGTTTCTGTCATAAAGGATCTAAAATTCTTGGAATGTCCTCAATGATAGGAACGATATTTTCATTCAGAACAAGCTCCTTTCCACCACACCTGAGTATATGTTAATATGGTAGCAGGGGGTCCATAGTATAAAGAAGCGGCTAGGTATGAGAAAAACCAAACATTTGACTTTAAGACTCACCTCCTCCGGTGCCTCTGGGGTAGAAAGATTCTGAAGACTGGGTTACAAATCTCTTAACCAAAGAGATTCAGAACTTCCTAACTGGTAAAAACATGAATGTGTTAGGAAGATGATACCCAAAGGGGGCGTGGGAGCTCTGTGCCCCTCCTCCACCTATGTATCTCTTTCATTTGGCTGTTCCTGCGTAATATTCTTTACAAAAAACCAGAAATAGTAAATGAACCACTTTCCTGAATTCTAATAATTTCCTTATTCTGGCAAATTATCAACCTGACATGTAAGCTGTAGGAACACCTGGTCAGAAGTATAGGTGGCAAACTGAGACTTCCAAGTGGCATCTGAAGTGGGACAGTCCCACGAGACTGAGGGCTAACTTTAGAACTGTGGATAGTGTCAGAATTAAAATGTATTACTGGATACTCAGTTAGGGTTCAAGAATCAGAGAGTACAAAGTAGAAGTGTTACCAAAACAAATGTATTATGACAAAACCAAACAGGAAATCTAATCATAATAGTTTGATTCTATGTCTCAATTTTATTTAACTATGTATATATTAACTGTCACTGTATATTATAGAAGAAAAAATAAAGAAAATTAACTACTGTATATTCCACAGCCTCATAGCTGTTAATAAGGCTTATTAATATTTAATGAGTTCCAGGCTATAAACTCAAAAAACCTAATGTTACATACTAAAACATAATGACAACACTTTAAAACATATTATGGTAAGTAGAAAAAGATAGTAAAACATCTTTTTTATATGAAACAATAGGAATAGCCTATAAAACAAACAAATTATTTTCTAATTTTTTTAAAGCAATCCTTATGTGAAACTCACATATATGACTGGTTTGCTAATAATTCAGACTGAATAATATCAATAATGTTGAGACATTTTTAGCGTTTTTTAAGCCCAGGTTTATTTTCCATTAGATTTATTTCTTAATAGGTCTGATTTCATCTCAAGAATACAAGCTCTTCAAGAGTAGGAAATATATATGAAAAGAAAAAAAAATTCTGAGATACTCTAAATTTATAATTACAAGAGCCAGAGGATGAAGGGGAGGAGAAATGAGAGCGTTTAATAAACAACAAAATAACAAAAGACTGTTTCACATTCTTGAATGTCAAAAACTTAAGTCCCAATCCTATTTCCTAGGCAACACTGCACCCTGCTTATACCTCCAGTCTAAAAGCAACAATTACTTCTTATGGAATGTCTTCCTACTCCAAAGCTTTCCCTAAGTCATATTATCCCACCTCTCTTACCTAAAGCCAATGTAAAATGACCACGCTTTTGTTGCCTAAATTTTCATTATGAAAATACTCCTACCTCTAACCAGTGAACATTTCCAACTGCTACCTATCCTAGCTGCCAGGTCCCATGACCTGGTCCTTTCCCAGTTAGCATCTATAAAGGCTCAAAAACCATTTTATTTCAGTGATTCCTTGATCTCAAGAGTTTTAACAACATATGTATGTTTGTCTACATTCCCATTTTAGTTCATAATAAATACTATTAGTAGTAACTAGAGTATAAACATAATGAAATGTAAAAAGATTTGACTAATAGGCATATTTAACATGTTCCTTTGAAATACATAATAAAACCTATTCACTATCAAGAAAGATGACTGATAATTTAATAGTAAAATCTAAGCTATGATATATATCTTTCTACAGTAGAAATATTCATCACTGAAATCATCTGCTAATTCCCTTATAATTTTCTGCTTGTAACAGGTGCCATTCCTTTGCAAATTGTCCTTTGCAAGGTTCTGTCCCTCCCTTTGTGTGCAAGGTTACTTCTCTTGCCCATGCCTCTTCCAAGGATTGAATCTCCTCTCTTTTTGTCTAGCATACTAAATTCTACAGAGAAAGCACACTTAAACAATTAGAATGTTAACCAATAAATAAGCTTTCTCTATTTATAGAACGCAGAACACCTGGTGACTTTAAAACATCAGTATGTGTATTGTCCCTCCTTGTGTTTTAATTCTGTGCACCAAGTAATACAAGGCAAAACATGTAAATTACTATGAGGTTTAACTTTCACAGAAGTAATGTGTCTGTTTAAAGAAAATATAGGAAATAGCCCCAGACGGTCAAGGCCAATTGTGATGTTTTGGCGAAAGAATAAAAGGAGATACAGTATAGGTCCTGGATGCCAAATATCTGCTCAGTATGAGAATAATGATCTGCTCAGTATGTAGCTTTTCCTGCCCACTGTCTCACTTCATCTCCTTTCCCTCCCTGTAAAACCCCTCATATAGACCTTAGGTCCCCAAGATAAAGCTTTGAGGACAACCCCTCTATCTTCTCAAGCCCATCCCTGGCATAAACCTGAAGCCTCCCTACCAACTCTGGGCTCCTGAGTACTGGTTTCTGAGCACTCAGCAGTTTCAACCTGGGTCCAACAAGACGCTTTCCCCTATTTACAATTTGAGTCAAGACAATGACAGAAACATCACAAGGAACTATTAATACACCCAGAAGGGTTGGACTACTTGATACCTGTCCATATTCTAGTTCTTTCTTCAGGCAAAAAAAAAGGCCCTATCCTTTGTTTTGTTTTGTTTTGTTTTGTTTTGTTTTGTTTTTTAATATTCTCATACTGCAATTACCTTGTGGGACTATTGTGAACCACTTCACAACAGGTGGTAATAGAAAACTTTCAAACTGTGAAGATGTCAATGGTAGATCGATCTGGTATGGTATGCTGTCATTATTAATCTAGAGATACACAAAGGACCTGGAGGCTGCCCTTCCCACCACTCTCTCCTAGCCTATGCCCAGGATAACACTTAGAGAAGGCTACCTAGGTCAGCTCCATGTTGGGCATAAAATATCTATCTCAAGCTTTTTAGGGTCTTCTTATACTAGAAATACTCAGGCCTGCACTGGAATGACAAGTTCATAGATTTAGGCCTTACAGATTAAAAGACATAGACTGGAAAGGTCTTTCTGCCTCCTTTGGTTCTAAGTTGATTAGGTTTATTTGTTTACAGAGCGAAAAGTCAAAATATAAACTCTAGAATTCTCTGAGATTTGAGACCAAGCCCCAAGTTGGATTACAGCTTATTTCCCTGTACCCTCTTTACTTATATACAATTTGCACATATGAGGATTAAAACAAAAAGTAATTATCAACGATAAGTATGAGCATTCATTAATTTGTAAGTAAGAGTTCAATGTACCTTTCTTTTGGGGAAAGGGAGGAGGTCTGTCTCAACCCTGCAGCACAGTTCAAGATTAATCTCAGAAGTGCTGAGACACATCGGGTATATCACACCACCCACAGGGATTCAACCTGCCCAGAGATAAAAGTGCTGTACAATAAACCGTGTTCCGTGATTTACTATAAGCTCACAGGGGACGTTTCAATCTAACAAACAATGTTTTCTCCTTTTAAACGAATCTCTTTGGGAAAAATCATTTTATTTCTGCAATTTTACTGCATATCAAAGTTATCCTGATTCTAACTATCCCACAAATTGAGTTAGAAATATAAAATGTTCCTACGTCCTGCTATATAAGAAGTTTCTACTTTAGACTTCACCTGCCATCTTTGCAGCAGCTGGCATCAGTGTAAAAGCTGCGGAAATCAAGGCACCAGCATTAGCATTAGACAGAGTCTAATTATAACTATGGTTAGAAGAAAAACCTTGAGTGTGAGTTTAGCTAAACCAGGCTCAATGGAGCTCATCAGTGAACAATAAGGTTGAAAGGGGTCCTGACTATGTGAAGATGTAGCATCTTCTAGGATTGATAAAGAAAAAAAGCTGTGCAAAAACGCTATGAACTCAAAAGCTACAGAGTAAGAAACACTGAAGCTGTGTACCTAGAAAACACTAGCTCTGAAACCAGATTTGTTCAGGGGCAGTAGTAAAATGACAGTGAGAAGGTGAGTGAGGAATCAGAAGTTGATAAGCAAACCAAATTTGTTTCTCAGGTTTTAAAAATGGTTTAACAGAGAACATTAGCCACTTAATTAAAAAGTTTTAATAGGCAGCAAAGAAAAACAAAAACAAAAACAAAAAAACTATGGGAAACCAAACAATGGAGTACCATATGGTCAAAGGACAATCAAGAAAGAGGTCAAAGCTGAAAAAGAGCAGTATCTGCTCAGAAAAAGAGATGGAATACTAAAGAGAGAGTGGGAGAGTCAAGCTCATGGCAATCTAAAAGAAAAAACATTTGATTTTGGGTGTCCTTGTTTTTTTCCTGCTAGTAGGTCTCAAAAGCCATTCAAGCCCTGAGGAATTCACTCAAAGGAAGTTATTATCATTAAAATGTTAATGTTTTCAGAGCTGAAAAAAGGTTTTGAGATCAGTTATGTGTCAGCAAATTTTTGATTCTCTTTTGGTCTTGCGTGTCATCATAGGGATGGAGAAACAGATGGAAGAAATTTTTCTATAGAAATATCTGTTCTAAAACTATGGAAAACTTTTGTCAAGAAAAACACTGGAAAGAGTACTACGCTTCTGAATTTCATAATTATTTTTTCTTTGGTGTGCCAAGAATGTAGGGGCAAACAGAAAATAAAATGTGAGTTTTTAAATATTCAGAATAATAAAGCACTAATAGGACACACATTATGCCAGGGAGGATCTGCATGTCATACATACCACCATAAAAATGTTATAGTTTATTCTGGAAAAAGGAGAAAAACTTTTTACAGGATGTAGATTATATAGATAGTAAATTTTATTTCCCCTTAATGTTTTAGAAATCTGGTACCATAACTGACTTTTCGATGGGGGGGATTTATTCCAACATAGTCAAAACCGTATAGACTGAACTCTGCACAACTAGCATATATGAGTATCATCCCAATGACGCAAAGACCAAGAAGCTTTGTTCCTTTTCTTTCATATTTGTCAAATTATCTACAAATTTAGACTCAAAGCGGATGGCAATAATAAAGACTTCAGTAAGCTCTGGATACCTAGTAGCCTCCACTACTAAACAAAAGTAGCAAGAGCTATTTTTTTTTTTTTTTTTTTTTTTTGTCGTGGGTATCGGGGGGTTGACCTCAGGACATCGCATGCCAGCAGGCGCCGTGCCTCTGAGCGATATCACCGGCCCTTTTTTCGTATGTGGGTTCCGGGAGTTGAACTCGGGCCCTCGCACTTGCCAGGCAGGCGCTTACACCGCTGAGCCATCTCACCACCCCGCAAGAGCTATTTTTTGAGGGGTGCAGTCTCAAAATTATAAACAAGCTCAGAGACATCTTAATATATTCTAAGACTCAAATCAGTATAGAACATAGGAAAGAAAAATATGCGTAATCCAACTTTGGAAATGAGAAGAATCTACTTTGGTTCTAGTGAATGCACAGGAACACACAGAGTGTGGTATACAGTTTTAGGTGGCATCAGAGAAGACTTCCTGGAGAAGGAAAAGATCTGAGATAGTACAAGTTAACTAGAGGAAAGGAAAACGAAAATTCTAGACATAAGGGCATCATAAGAAAAATGTGTCAGGGTGAAAAAGAGTATGATATATAGTATACTGATGAATAGAAAAGCATTATTGCTGGATTGTAAAATATCCAGAGACGTGGCTGGCGAAGACAACAGGCAGATCAAAGACAGCCACGCATGCTTTATTAAAAACTCATACCTGATCCTGCTGGTATCAGAGATTCAATGAAGAGGAGCAGCATAATCAGTTTTGGGTCCTAGGCACATAAACCACACAACCAATTTTCTGAATAAAGGATCTAAGAGCTATGAAGCTTCAAGAAAGAAAAGCAGGGCCGGTGAGATGGCTCAGCGGCGTAAGCACCTGCCTTGCAAGCGCAAGGGCCCGAGTTCGACTCCCGGAACCCACATACAAAAAAGGGGCCAGTGATATCGCTCAGCGGCACAGGTGCCTGTTGGCGCGCGAGGTCCTGAGGTCGACCCCCGGTACCCACCAAAAAAAAAAAAAAAAAGAAAGAAAAGCAGAAAGATGATATAGCACAGTGATGGCAAACCTTTCAGAGTTTTCAATGATAACAAACAGCCAGCTGCAACATGTGTGCGATAGCTTTGTCACCACTGCTTTAGTACATTGCAAAATAAGTAGGTTCTTAATTATAGCAATGTGTTGCAGCACAGAGGAATATTGTATGTACCATATATTTAGGTGCCCCAAAAAGCAAGATTTGATCATTAGTGACTTCATAATTATTTGAAGTTAGAGGACAAGTAATGCCAACACCAGAAGAAAACCCTTGGTTGGAAATGATTTAAAGATGATAAATTCTGCTTGGGATCTCTAAGTGCTTTAAGACAACTACACACAGATACTCAGCAAATTGTTTTCTTAAACAAACAAAAATATAAAGATAGAAATTTAAGATACATGGCATTTAAACTATAACTAAAAGTAAGAGCAGGTAGAGGATTATGCAGGTAGCCCAAGAAAAACACTATAAAAAAGGGTAGGCATAAAAAAGAAATAAAAAACCTTAAGAATAAAATAGAAGTGGCCAAAGGAATCTGAGGAAAATTAAGAGTATTATGTCATGAAGATAAAAGAAAATTTCCAAGAAGAAATTATTGTCATGAGCAAATACAAAACAGCTCCAAGAGATAACACTGAGCTGGGCATGGTGTCACACCCCTGTAATTCCAGCACTTGGGGGGGCTGAGACAGGAGAACCGCCATGAGTTCGAGGCCTGCCTGGGCTACATAGTGAATTCAAGGCCAGCCTGGACTACAGAGTAAGACCTTGTCTCAAAAAACCAACCAACCAACCAAACAAACAAACAAACAAACAAATAAGAGATGATTCTAAAAACTGGCCATAGCATCTGATGTTCTCGTAGTCAATGATTATTAGGCAAGATCTCACTGCACAACAAGCAAAACAAACTTTTGAAGAATGGAAGATGGGAGGGGCGTCTGAGAAATAAAATAGAGATAGGACACATCACTATTCCTTCAAAAGACTGTGCAGTGATTCCTAAGAAATGCTAGGGTCCCGGGAAGGTCAGGAAAATGAGGCTATTTATCATCGTCCTCCACCACAGAACATAAATTTCTTTTTTTTTTTTTTTTTTTTTTTTGTGGGTACCGGGGGGTCGACCTCAGGACCTCGCGCGCCAGCAGGCGCCCGTGCCGCTGAGCGATATCACCGGCCCCTTTTTCGTATGTGGGATCCGGGAGTCAAACTCGGGCCCTCGCGCTTGCCGGGCAGGCGCTTAAGCCGCTGAGCCATCTCACCGGCCCCAGAACATAAATTTCTACCACTAATTCCAGGACAAGAGTTTGGTACAGAGACAAAAGATAAATAATGAATACAGAATCCCATGAACTTAAAAAGATTACCAAATTAAACTGTGCAATGGGATTTATCCCTAAGAAGAAAATAAGAACAATGAAAATTTAAAGGGGTAAGGTTTTAGCAATGCCACTTAGTACCTTCATGATTTGGGGCAAGTTACTTCTTTTCCTCTTAGTTTCCTCATCTATGAAATGGGGATAATAATAGTACTTGTCTCATAGGCTTTATGAGAACTAAGATAATGTATGAAAAATTCGCAATACTTTCAAAAAAGCACAGTGCTAGCTTAGAATAGGACCTCAAGTTTATCTTTATTGAGGACATCAGATATAAATTATAAAATGCTTAAAGAACTTCTTTTTTGAAATGCCAGGGACCAAACTCAGGGCCTACAATAAACTAGGAAAGTGCTCTACCTCTGAGCTACATCTCCAGCTCCAGAACTTCACTTTCTAAAAGTCATGGATAGCTGTGCATTTATGACAAGTCCTCATCATATCCTGACTTACAGGTTCATTTTTAGCTTCAATAAATAGCCCCATAATGGGGTAGGTACTATAGATAAACATATTACACTACATATATGTATCTCACAAGTCAGTAAAAGAAAAAACAAGTACTTATTTATAATTTCAAATTGGAAACAAATTGTTCTATTTAATGGCACTGAGATACATCTCTCATTAATTTCTGTAACAAAGTCCACACTGCAGAGACTTCATCTTTGTGTCAAAAATGAATTAAACATAACTTGGAATAGTAATAAATGCTGTAATGTTGTCTCCCTTTTTAATTTACACAGGAAGCAGCCTTTAATGATACAGTATATAACTCTCCCAGCCATTTCAAAGAGACAAAAAGATTCAATTATTCCCCAGATCTATAAGCAGTTACATATTTCCCTTACATATCAGAATTTCATTACTGCTGGAACAGATAAAAAGTCAGCATACAGTAAAGATCTCATGATCGATAATCAACATGCCCAAGGATCTGAGAGAAATGCATAACAATACATTAAATTTCATAATATATAGCCTCATTACTGCTAAGAGGACTGCTGTCAACTTCTAAACAAAACAACAAACCTTCCTTTTAATAAAACAAGGAGTAAAAACATCAGTAAAGCTCTGTGTTAAAATAATAAAAATATTGTACAGATCTGATGTAATTAAAATATGGGAAAATGATTTGCATTGATAAGATAATTTAAGAAAACATCAAATATGCTTCCTGGTAGTTACAGTAAATGTACATGGTAGCCAAATTTACATACAGAAATTTTACACATAGATCTTTAATTCAGTGGCAAGGCTGACAGTAACAATCAACACTTTTTTCACAAATATGTCTATTCAGCAAAAATATTTCTCTTGAAAGGATTAAGTCAACTGCAAATGAATACACAGTTAAATATCTTCAAGGCACATCCTCATTGTCATTGCTTTCTCTCTGGGTCCTCTACACTTCAAGTATAATAGTTACCTGATTTCCAAAAGCAGCAGAAGCACAGACCTGAGATTTTTGTCTGAAAACATCAGACAGATATGAAGCAATTAAAACTAGCTTGCTTGTTTGGATTTTACAGTTTAAAAGAAATCCAATTTACGACATCAGAGTAAGATGAAACCATTTTTTTCTGCTTAGTAAATTTTCACTGTATAAAACTAATCAAGAAAAAAATCTCAATATACAAAACTTAAGCACTAAGAAAAGAAACCTTCCTTCTGGAGTACTATATAGTAACAGAGTGATAACACTGGCACTGAAGCATTGAAAAGAGCAAAACGCCATATCAGAGATTAAAAGCATCCTCAGGAAAAAAAACACATAAAAATCTTTTGACATAACTATATTACATGATAAACAGAAAATGAGTAGCTCTTCCAGGCATTGTCAATGGAACTTCTCAGTTAGTAAAAAGTCAATAAACTGAAAAAAATTCAATCACTTAGAATAAGTAAAAATGCATTATGCTGTGTGACAAATTAGGGATAAAACAGCATTATGTATTGAAATGAAGGACATAAATCGCAGGATAAAGATGATGTCTTTGTTATCCTCCCCAAAATAATTTTGCTGGCAATGGAACAGTGAACACAAAGGAATGAAGGAGTTACCCCCAAGTCAGGACTGAGCACTGTGTTTGTACCAATCACTGTTAGCTACCACTGCTCCTTTTGTGGCAGGATTAGACTCTTACAAAGAAGTGATTCTTTGGTTGAACCAGGAACAACCTAGACTCAACATGTACTTGGAATAGATTTTTAAATAACTTGAATGAATTTAGTACCTAGTAAAATATTGAAACCAATCAGTGTTATATAAATATACATTAAGGCATTGCATAGAAACTGCATAAAACTTGTACACTTCAGTACAAAAGTACACCTCTTTTAAATGTTGGAAACAACATAAGAGTCTTTAACATGTAAACTTCAATGCAAAAATATATCACATCTCCTACTTTAGCAAAAGATAATGAGATAAAATCCATTATGAAAAATAAACCAGAAACGTCCCTGTGATTCCTTTTCTTTTTCTCCTGGAGTGAATCAAGAAACATTTGTTTCACATCTCCACTGATGGTGTGCTCCAAAAGGGACAAGCGGCCCAGACCCAAGTTCATTTTGTGACTGGAGTCTCCTATCCCCCAGCACCCACACACACAGGTTTCCCGTTCGGATGCCGGGAAGCAATACATCTCCAAAGCAAAGCAACAGCAAACCGAGAGGAAATCAACGAGAAATTCATCAAATCACCACGCCTAACAGCACTCAAGGGTCCTAAGCACCCAGCCTCCTCCAAACGCTCGGCAGCCCGCTAAGGAAGACCCGCGGCGGGGGGCGGGAGGGCGCCGCTGGAGGACGAGCCGGCCGCTCCGGCGCGGCGGGGTGCGCGGGTCAGGAGCGGGAAGCGGAGAAGTAACGCGGCGGGGCGGTCACCTGTGGGGCCACCTGTCCTGCCCCGCCCCCGGAGACCGCAGCCGGACTCGCTGCCAGAAGCCCCCTGAAGACCCGGGGAGACGCAGAACTGGGCCCGGTCGACCCGGCCTGACACTCACCGTCCACGGTTTTCTTCTTGAAGAGAGACGCCATGGTCAGGGACCGCGCCCGGGCGGCCCGGCTCGGCCCGGTCCGGCCCGAGACTGGAAAAGGCGAAGAGGGAAAGGCAGGCCTTCAGGGGCTCGAGAGGACGGAGAGGACGCGCAGGAGGAACAGGGCAGGGTCTCCAGGGAGGACCCACGGAGGACGCGTATCCGCCAGGCCACCGCAGGCGGTCGCCGGGAGCTCAGGTGACCGGGAACTAAGACACTTTTTGGAGAAGTCACTTCTAGGCGGCGCCTGCGCATTCCGCGCGCACGCGTGCGCACTGCGCCCGTGAAGCCGCTGCGGCTGCCCTTACTTCACCGGCTGCCCGCTCCGCCCGCCTGCGCGGTCGCGGCCGGAGAGACCCCGGCGTTCTGCGTTAGTAGAGCGCGGGATGCCGCAGACAGTGGCGAGGCTTCAGTGCCGCGGTTCCGTGCTGACTGCAAACACACACAAGCTTTGCTTAGCGCTTTCCTCCTTGCCCTTGGGGCAGCTGGAATTAGGGGTCTCCAGGGTCTTCGGAAAAGTGAGAGTCGTCCCGCAAACGTCTGGACCCACTCTGAGTTGATTTGTGACCGCCCCGCTGCTATAAGCATGAATTCTTTCTTAGGCGAATCAGCAATGGGTGGTGGGAATGCAGGGTGCGGTGCACCGCGGTGTCCGTGAAGTTCACGCCCTCGATCTCCCCGCCCTGCCTGCGCAGCCAGGGTCCAGGCCCTGGGTCTGCAGCGGCCCAGGACCCGCGCTCCCACCACCTGCTGTGGGCCCCGGGGTCTGGCGTGGGGGATAGCTCCGGGGAAAGGCACAGGGAGCATGGTTCTAGTGCAATGCTTTCCTTGGCTGGAAACCTAAGTAAAATTGATACATAATTTGTGTGCACGCCAAAATGTCTCAATGCTATTCCTCGATTTCTTGTAATTGCTCAGGAAAAATTCATGGCTATACAGTAGACCTATTAGAATGGGACAGCTGTATATTGCTATGTGATATGGAAAAAAAATAGTATTAAAAGAAAAGCGTAATGAATGATTTAAAGAATCCTTGTATATCTAAATATAAATATGGATAATTCGATCGATCGTGTATATGTTTATACATACGTATCTCTTTTTCAACGTATTATTCCACTAGTTAGAAGCTTAATTTTTCTCTGAACTTATTTTCCTCCCAGTGTAGTGCTTAGCAACACTGCCTTCCAACAGCATAAAAATAGTAGCTGTGCCTGGGGATGTAGCTTAGGGGTTAGTGAGTGCTTAACATTCACAAGCCCTAGGTTTAATTCTCAGAGTCAAAATGTAATAACAGTAATAGCATTTTTGGATTGATATAATTTGTGATATGGAAGACATGCTAATAGTAATGTTAGTATTATTTATATCTGTATTTATGAATCATGTCTCAAGAATTTTTCAGTATTTGAGATCATCAGATTTAACTTCCCTTTTTCTTTTTCCTTGGTAAAATACCAAGTAGCCACTGACAACGCCTGCTGCTGCTGTTACTAAAATTTAGGTAAGAGCCTGTTCAAGAAAACTTTCTCAGAATAGCAATAATATACAAGGTCTTACTTCTCCTCAAGTTATTCAGATATTGTGGGAAGGTAAAGTAAGGAAACATTTGAGGAAAATGTAACCAAGGAAATGGAAAACAAGTCAGTACATAGAAGGCCTGGCCTTTCCTGGAATAAGCATTAAGGCAGAAAAGCAGGGTGGCCCTTCTGCCTTGTAACGAATGGCTTAGAACTGTGCTTGAATGCATGAGAGGCAATAAGCTGTTATGTGTATATGTAGGAATCTTTCTCCCTGCTGCAGTCACCCTTGTTTTATTATTCCTACACGATCCCCCCCACTGACCCAATTGTAACAGTTGGGAAAATGCCAAAATACTTAGCAGCAACCATATGGAAGACCCTCCAAAAGTGCACAGCAGGAGCTAAAGACAGGGCTTGTTCATTACAATAAAGATAAAATAGAAATATGTAGTACTTAAACTCAGCACTCAAATAGCTTGATTCTCCCATATTTTTAAGCTAGCTGATGATTACCAGCTGGTATGCACCAGTCTGTCTGGCTTTCTTTCAGATTAATTGATGGCCAAACTCTACCAATAATATTTTGTATATCACCTCTTATGAAAAAGGCATGTTGTATTTAAATATAGCTTAGATTTTGAGACACCAAGAAGCTGTAAACTAGCATGCAATGCTGTATTTGTTGAAAACCACCATTGTCACACAAAAATTCACCAAACCAACAAGACATATATAAGCATAGGTAGAAAAATTTAATTTTGTTCTTTTTAAATCACGTTAAGAAATAACAAACTAATATCCCACGTGACCCAACAGGCTTCTTCCATATTGCACAGTAAAAAATATTTATTACATAGCTGATGACACATAGCATGTTATATGTTGGGGAGTTACTAGTGAAGAGACAAATGCAGTCCTTTGCCCCTTTTACTTACCTTCCTTCCAGAGTTTCCCCTTTCTCACTCAGGTGTCCATCATACAAAGACAGGCTTTGACTCAGTAAAAGGAAGTAGTTCTTCAGACCAGAGGTATTCTGACCTGAGATATGAGCTGTGTGAAGCAATGAATTCGAGTCTGAAGTGTTCAAGGAGTAAGTTTTGTAGATAGAATTCCTTTAAAGAATCATAACCTTAGTTAAAATATCTAATGTTCCTTTAAAATCTGAAATTGTATTGTGAATAAAAGAGCTTAAGCAAAATAGCTTGGCGTGCGATGCTTCATACCCTACAGATAATACTACCAAATCTTGTTGGCTTTACTTTTTAAAATATGGTGAAAAATCACATAGCATTTCACTGCTGTGGATCATCCCAATTCAGGTAGCTTTCATCTCTCTTCCACCTATTTACCGCCTCTCTTGTTTTCCTGCTTTCATTCTTATCTACCATATTCTTATTTCAGTATAGCAGACTGATCCTCTTAAATTTAGAATTAGATCATGTTCTTCTGTTTCTCAAAAAGAGAACAATGTGTTCTCAATTCATATGTCTGAAACCACACACACACACACACACACCCTTGTCGTAATTAAATTTTAGTTTTGCGTTCATTAAATGTCCAAGTTTTCAGCATTAGGTTACTGTCTCATTTTTCCCTTCATTATTTCCATCCAGAATGATAGTATTCTGCAATGTGTTACCACTCTTATTCTGTACACTGTATTTCTGATAACACACTGTGTGATTACTTTAGCAGTTTTGAAAATTGTGTTCTTTGAATAACATCAAACATTTAGTTAAGTGAAACTTTTAGCATGTTAGTAAACACAAATTCATACTCAATCTTTCCCAATCTTATTCTTCATTAGTGGATAATTTTAATCCAAATACAGAACTTTTTTACATCATATAGAGACATTCATCTTTGTATTGATTCACATATAAACACTTCGAGGCATTGTAGCTATCTATGAATTTATTCATATTAAAAAAATCAAGAATTTTTTTAAACTTTCCTTTTAAAAATCCATTGTGAGGTTTTTCGTAATCTTTAGTGAGACATAAAGTGTTCTGTTGATGAATGGTACAGTATGCCTACGTTATATTCATATTCTATTAGTTATACAAACTAGACAATTAAAACCTGAGTTAACTTTGGCATAATTTCTTCCGGGGGAAACATGATTCACTCTAAATATTCAAGATTTTCTTTTTAAGTATTAATATATTTTAATCCTCTAATACTGCTTTCTGGAGTATTTTATCACATAGTTTCCTCTTCTTTGAAAACTGGAATGTTTGCCACTTTCCGGTCTCTTCTTGTCTTTGCATGTATTTGAACAGATCCTGTTTTCTGGTCTTCTGGCTCTTGAAGTCGGGCTACATCACCATGAAGAGTGCTGACTGTGGGCAAAGACTGTCAGGTTCAGCAACTATGTAGCTATTAGACCCAGGGTGAGTCAGTGAAACTCTTTCTGTTTGTTTCATCACATCTGAGATAGATTAGTACTGCCTTTATACAGCTATGGTAAGGATGACATGAGCTAGCATAAGTAAGAAATTCAAAGTGGCCTCTAATTTATAATGTCTCAGTCCATTTGTGCTGCTGCAAAAAGTACCATAGACTAGGTAATTTATAAAGAGTACAAATTTATGTCTCACAGTTATAGAGGCTGGGAAGTCAAATATCAAGGCATTGGCATATTATGGTTTGTATCTAAATGTGTCCCAAAACCTCATGTGGTCATAGGTGGGGCGTTTTGGGTTTAGGGTGTGTGAAGGTGGATTAAGCGTGTGGTACTGGGACTAAGGGTGTGTGGTAACTAAATGGGTTTAGCATAGTTCTGGGTGTGCATAATTGAAGCTCCACCTGGGTGTGGGTGGCAGCAATCAATGAGTTTTTAGCCTGCATGGAATAAGAAAAGAGAAAGGGAAGGTAGGTTCACTGCTACTGCTTGCTGCCTTCTTGCCACGCCATGAAGTGTTTCTCCTCTGCAATGCCCCTCTGCCATGCGAGCCTGCCTTGGAACCAGCTGACTGTGGACTGAAACCTCTATAAACCCTTCCTCCTTTAACTTGTGGGTGTTGGGTATTTGGTCTCAGCAATGAGAAAAATAACTAAAACAGGCATTTTTGTTGTCTGGTGAGGACTGCTGTCTGTTTCGAAAATGGCCCCTGTTACCATATCATTTAGAACGGAATAATGCTCTGTTCTCACGTGGCAGAAAGGACAGAAGGCAAAATTGGAAGGCAGCTCTCTGGAACCGTTTTTACAAAGACACTAATCCCATTCATGCAGACTCTGTCTTCATGGCTTAATCACCTCCTAAAGGCCTCACTTATTAATATTACATTTGTAATCAGGTTTTAATATGTGAATTTCAATTTAGTCCATAGCACATAATAAGCACCGAAAAGGTCTGTATTATTGTTCCCAGCTTTTAGCTTGTCTCAAGAGTTGTCTCTTTACTCTGAAATTCACTCTTCTGTAATAGAGTAAACATAAATTGAAGACTTTCTGGTTTTGATCTTTTTTACCTGAAGTATATCAGCTACTCCTCCCCAAATTAGCTCATTTCTTTCTCCTTAATTAAAAAAATCTGTTGTTATTGTTTTTATTATTTTTTACATGAGCTGATCTGTGTAGTGAATAGGGTTCTCTAGAGAAACTGAATCAATAAGAACATATACAGTGATACCTCAGTTCACAAATGCTTTTGTTTGTGAACAATTTGGTTTGTAAACAGAAGCATTTGGCAAAATTTGTTTTTGTTTGCAAACTCTGCATTGGGTGACAAACACAACCATGGCAATCTTCCTCACACCAACACAAATGTGGCCATCTTTTCCAGAATCGTAGAACAAATTAAGTTTGTGAACTGAGGTACCGCTACATATATTTTTATAAAATATATAACATTAGGCAAGGAGATTTCTTAGGTTTACAGGATCGAAGGTGGAATTGCCCACAATGGCCATCTGCACCCTGGAGAGCCAGAAGATCCAGTAGCTGTTCAATCCGAGAAGCTTGAAGCCACAGAACAGAGCAATAAGGGATGCAGTGCCAATCTGAAATGAAAGGCCTACAGCTCCTTAGAGAGTTGCTGCTGTGAGTCTGGATTGAAAAACTCTGGAGTGAAGCCGGAGTCTGTTGCACACAGCCAATGGCCGTTGCAAAAAATGCCCCCGATCAAGCAGAATAGAGATTTTCAAATGCAGGCTACTTCCGCTTTCTTTCCCTCTGGGCTGCAGACCTATTGGATGTTGCCACCCACAGTCCGTGCAGGTCTTCTCCTTTCAGTTTGTCAGCCTCTGTGCCAGTTGTCTCTAGGTACACCTCCCCATAGACATTCTTAGGAGTATGCTTAATAATCTGCTAGGCATCTCCTAATTGAAACAACAATCACGGTTAATGATCACAATTTGTTAGAGGAATATGTATCTAACGTTGATGTTTATTAAAATAGAAGGATCCACTACAGGTTTATGTTAATCTCTTTTCTCAGCTCCAAATCTTAAATTCCTTGGGTTCAAACAAAAAGTATTGTCAGTCCATGCAATAGTTTTCTTATTAGAATATAAATGTATAATAGGAGAAACAATGCGGTAGCATTTTAATACTACCTATGTTTCAATATTTTAATGACAGAATGACATAATTCAGTACACTTATATTGACTTGACACACTTAATTTCAAGTCTCCATATATATCTGAAAGGCAGCCAGCATTATCTATCTCCATAAACAGCACGACTCTGGAGAGCCTGTTTCAAAGTCACCAAAGAGTACTGTCCGTGGTAGATAAGAATTTAGTGTGCGCATTCTATTTTTTCCTCTCCAGTTTCATTTGGGTTCAAATTTGGGCACACTGTAAGCTCTTTTACTACTTTACTAACTACCTTATACTATAATCTGATTTATATTTAGCAATGGTACTATACAAAATATGGTTATTCATAAACAATAATAACACCTTTAATTTATACATCACTTAAAATTTGTTTAGAGCGTAGAAACTTAGCATAGAAAAAGTCATCATTTTAAGAATCAAAGTCACTCCTTTCTTGTGTCTTAGTCCATTGAGACTATATAATAAAATAGTTGACTGGGTAAATTAGAAACAACAAATGTATTGTTCAGAATTCTAGAGGCTATGAAGTTCAACATCAAGGTGCCTGCAGGTTGTGTGTGTGATAAGCAGGCTCTGTGCCTGCCCCTCATATGGCTGGAGCAGGGAACAAGTTCTAGCTTCTTTTATAAGGAAAATAATCCCATCCATCAGGATGAAACATCATGACCTATTCATGTTCCAAAATTTCCATTTCTTAATATCATTACAGTGTAAATTACATTTCAACATAGAAATTTGAGGGGGGCAAAACATTCAGATCATAAGGAAATGTAAGCACCCACAGAAATATGCAATAGCTTGAACACATTACATAGTTAATAAGGAGTTGAGCCTAATACTATATGAGAAAAGATTCCTTCCCCTTCTATTCCCATTCATTGCTTTCCCTTCCCTTCCCAATTTTTCCCTCCTATTTTTCTTTTTTTGACCAAATTGGAGCATGATAATCCACATATAGTTTCTGTCCAGCTGTCAATAACTTCACCATGTGTGGGACAGAGTTTAACATAGTCATACTTCCTACCTAACCACGTCGGTTGTTTGTCAGTGTCCTTACTGTGTCTAGGTAGGTTACGCGCTCAGAGGACAGGTGAAGAGGGTGCACATATCTAAGAATGCTGTGTTCAACATTCAGACACAAAAGCATACAAGGCTTGGTTTCAGGAAATGGTTAACTGAAAGAAACCCCTGTGTACCTTCCTTTTCTGCCTCCCACCCCTTCTCAATATTAGTACTAAGCACCTGCTCTTTGATGCCAGTCTTTCAGTTTCTCCAAATATAGAGCAAGAGGCAGACTTTATTCTTCCTGACTAAAGGACAATGATCAAAGAAGATTACATTAAACATATCTAATTTGTATACATTTCAAGACAAATAATCTGTGGAACATTTTTCCATCTTTCAGTATTCAAGCCTCAAAATTTGGACTTTTCCCGAAATATCTGCACCTATACTTTATTTCAGAAATTTACCTCATTTCTCTGTTTGTCACATCTTGCTTTTAAAGATATATGCCATAAAAAATGAGTCAGACTACTGAGACACTTACTCAATGAAAAGCTAAATGAGTATCCTAAATGTGTGTGGCTGCACATCATTGGTTTTATAGTCTAAAAGACTTCATGTGTTAGCTGCTATATGTAACAACATGATCCTCTTTGAAAAATAAACTAAACTTTGCCCTGAATTCCTCTCAGTGTTAATAGGAGTTGCACATGAGTAAATCAAAAGAGAATTTGTGCCCCCTGGCACAACAAAACATATGTATATATTTGCTTTTCAATTTAGTGAGGACTCTAGAATGCAGAAATACTACCACACAAAATAGAAATGAACTTAAACTTGAGGGGTAATGCGTTTGGTTGTTCAATAAAATAAAACTATAATAGCTATTACACTTTATATTTTAAATGAATAGAAATTAGGAGAAGCTCTGGATGTTAGATTTTAGCAAATTAGTAAGAATGAATAATTTACTAAGACAAAAACACTGCCTTTCCTATACAAATAAGGTTACCTCTTATAATGATACCCATTTCAAGCTACATTTAAATGGCCTCCTCTTCATTGTTCTATTCAGTCATGTAACAAATCCTTACATAGAACCTAGTAAGAAAAGTACAGGGATATTTAGATATTCTGAAGGATCTAAAAATGATCTAGACATGGATTATGTTCTATGGAGTTTAAGAATCTAGTAAAGTTATTGAGAGCTCATCAGGAATTAAACGAGAAGATATGATATATGGCCATACTATTTGGGGTCACTAACAAAATTATGTAATTAATTGAATTTATGAGTGACAAATTTGTTAGAAAATCTTTCTGAGAGTTGAGCTATAATTCATGTATTGTCTTTAGAAATATATTCTCATTTTTAAAAGTCTCCTCTTAATTTTCTTTCATTTGCATGGAAAGAAATACTTCAGAACCTCAAAGGTACCTAATAGCAGATGAAAAATTTAAACAATTTGAAAATATTAGACATCTTTGATACAAAGAAATATAAGAATGTTTAAAATGTATAGGGCTGATTAAAATACAATACAATATATAATCTCTTAACTTTTTGACAAACACAACAGTAATGATAAGTAGTATCTGAATGTATGTAATAGTCAAATTTGGGGAGCATACTGTATCATATTTTTATAGTTTAATATGAAAATCACTTATTTCTATTCTATTCTGTGAAAATTACAATTTAGGCTGTAAGCCATCATTCCAAAACTTGTAATAAAAATATTAAAATTTGAATATTACTTTTATATTATAAAAAGTGAAATAATCAGTGGTAAACAAAGACCTGAACATTCAGTTTATTGGAAATTTATGGATAAAATATATTTATTCCCAGTTGTGTGATTGCTATCCACCTGAGAGTAACTTTTACAAGGTTCTTGCAATAATAAAATCAATAATCCAGTGTAGTTATGGGCTAGTCTATGTGTGACATAAAATTTTATGAAGAAATATTAAGATAGAGTCTCTACCAAGTTAAAAATAATATATTTTCAATGAGGAAAAATAACCAATCAAGAAAAATTACTTGTATTATGAAAATTAAATTTGTAGTTCAAAATAGCAAGTTGAATTTTTATGTCAGAGCAGACTTTATGAGTTACAAAAGTTTTTTGTTTTGTTTTTGTTTTTTGACACTAGTTACTGTATTTGGAAATGTGGAGAGTTTCAGATACCATTTTGAGTTTATTTGACATAGGATATTGATTTATAAGTGAAGCTGTTTGGAACTTTTCCCCCCTAACTCTTAATGTATTTTCTCATAATTTTCTACCAGAATAGTGCTTTATTAGTTCCTTATTGCTACTATAACAAATTACTATTAATTTAGCTGCTTAAGTAATCCATATTTATTATATTTTAGTTACAAAATGGGTCTCGTCGAGCTGAAATCAAGGTTTCATCAGGGCTGTGCTCCCTCTGGGATTTCTGAGGCATCTGTTTCTTGCCTTTTCCAAAATCCAGAGATGAGCTGCATTGTTTGTTTCCTTGCCCCTTGTTCCATTTTCAGAGCTAGCAGCACACCAGCAAACTCTCACTGAATCTTTTTCCTTTCTTTCATATTTAAGGACCCTTTGGAATATATTAGGTCAAATTAGATATTCTAGGATGAACTCCTTATTTTAAAATCAGCTGTTTCCCAACTATTATGGTTTAGCTCTAAAGTGTCACTCAAAATACTCATGTGTGGAAGGTGATTGGATTATAGAGGCATTATACTCATCAAAAGTTTACTTTATTGCTGAGTTAAGTAACTCAATACGTTGTTAGTAGGTGGGGTCCAGTTGGAGGTGAATCACTGGGGGCATGACCTGAAAAGAAGTATTTTTTTTTCCTGGATCCTCCCTTTTCTCTCTGTGCTTCCTGACTGACACGATAGAGCACCTTTTCCTCTGCTCTACCCCCTACCACTTTGTTTCTGCCTTTGAGAAATTGTGAAGCAAAATAAACTTCTTCTCCTTTGTGTTGTGACTGTTGGATTTTGTGTCTCAGTGATGGGAAAGTAACTCTTATGGTTTAGATCTAGAGTGTTCCCTAAAAGCCTCATATGTTCAGAGATGGGTGATTGGGATATGAGGGCATTATAACTGACTTCTTTAAGCAGGAGGGGCCTGTTTGGATGTGTGTCACAGAAGGCGTGACCTGGAAAGGTATATGTCCCTCCCCAACTCCTCTCTTTCTCTGCTTTCACATCACTATGACAGGAGCAGCCTTCCTCCACCAGATCCTTCCACCATGTCTTTCCTGCTTTGAAGACAACCAACTATAAACCGAGTCTTCCTAAATCCATTAGCCAAAGTAAACTTCTCCTTTAAATTGTTAGTGTAGGCCATTTCTTGCAGGAACAAGGAAGTGACTCAGACAGTGACTAAGACAAATTTTGGTACCAGATAAGTGGGATTGTTGCTGTGACATACAAACATTCCAAGATGTCCTTGGAACTGGTATGTTGGAGGAATTTTGAAAGGTTTGGAGAGGCTGGCTAGAGAAACCCTTGATTGCTGTGGGCTGAGCTTGATGGGAGATTTTGGCTGGAGCTCAGAAAATCAAAATGTTGATAGAAATGCAGACAGTAAAGGCCAGGCTCAGGAGGTTTCAATTGGAAACAAGGACTCAATTGATATTTGGACTAGAGGCCATGTGTTATTCTCTGGAAAAAAAATTGTCTATATTTTTCCCATGTCCTGACACTTTGTATGAGACTGAGATTAAAGGTAGTGGACTAATTGATTTCCTCTGTCAGAGGAAATTTCAAAGCAACCTCATGTTCAGACTGTGGCATTGTTATTGCTGGCTGCCTTTAGGTAGATCTGCAGTGAAAATCAGGAGTAAATATTAAAGACAAAGGATGTGAAAAGCTTGCAATTTCAACAAAATGGAAGGGCCTGCAAGTTGGGGACTATGGAGAATATGGTTGTTGCAATGATTAGGGTTAAAAAAAAAAAAGCCAAGTACTTTGCATCAGGACTATAAAGCTTTCATTTGAAAAGAGAGCTCCAGAGTTCCCTGCTCATTTAAGGAACAAGAGAAATGTTTCCCTGAGTTGAGCCATCCATGCTCCAAGGGAGCCAGGGTATGGCTGAATGTGCCAACAGACCTTGGCATTATCCATATGGTGCTGGTTTTATAGCCATGCAGAATGCAAGAGTTGTGTGGTCAGGGAAGTTTCCACTCAGATTTCAGAGGAAGCCTAGGGAGGCCAGGCAGTATGCACCAGAGAGGGCAGTGCAGTGAAACTGCAAAAATGAAGATGAAAGAGCAGTGAAGACCCTTAGAAGCTGGACATTCCAGAAATGCTGAATGCCTGCTAAGGAAAGCCAAAGGCAGTGAGCAGAGTTACTCCAGGAGCAATGTCATGAGGGCTGCAACCAACAAGGCCATAGGGGTAGAACTGCTTATGTCTTTGGGAACCCACAGTTCACCACAACTTGATCTGCATGTTGGTCACCAATGTACAGGTCTTAATGCTTGCCCTACTGTGTTATGGTCTTGTCCCATTGGTTTCTCTCCCCCTATTCCTCCTTTTTGCAATGGGAACGTTTACCCTGTGCCTTTGTATGTCAGGAGTATTTAGGGTTTTTTTTAATTTTTATTTTATAGGGGCTCACTGCTAAGGGTTTGCTTTGCATCTCAGAAGAGACTTTGGACTTGGATTTTATAGCAATACCAAAACTGTTAAGACTATGATGTCTGTTAGAGGTGGACTAAATGCATTTTGCATGAGGTGGACATGAATCTTTTGAGGGCCAGAGTGGAATGTTATGGTTTAGATCTAAAATGTCTCTCAAAATTTTCATGTGTATGAAAGGTGATTGTGTCATGTAATTGCTATATTTGTGAGTGGATTACTCCATTGATAAGTTCAGTAGCTAAATATGTTATTAGTAAGTGGGCCTGGTGAAGGTGGGTCACTAGGAGCATGAACTGTAAAAGTATATTCATGTCCTTGGCTCTTGAGTTTCTGCTTCCTGGGTACCCTGAGTTGAGCACCTTTTCCTTTGCTAAGCACCTCTGCCATCCTGTGTTTGCCTTGGAGACAATCAAATATGGGTTAAAACTGTGAGCCAAAATAAAACTCTCCTCTTTAAATTGTAGGTGTTGGATATTGTGTTTCAGCAACAGAAAAGCGACTAAAACATCAATCTTATACTATCTGCAACGTTAATTCCCTCTTGTATCTTCACAGCCCTGTGAATGTATATTCACAGCCAGGGCCCATTGATTAGGATGCAGATGTCTTTGAGGAAAATCATTCTGCTTACCACAGAGGAGAATAAATTTTTAAGTAAAGTGTAAATCCATTGGCCTTGCATAATATTTTTGTGCTGCTTCAGTTGTAGATTTTCCCATTGGCACCTAATACCTTCCCATATGGATACAAAGGGCACTGTTGACCTTACTGACATGAATATGTTATTCTTTGCTTTCTGTGAACCATGGTTAAATGTGCTCAAAATGTTAACCTTTCTGGCTGAAATTTGGCAGAAGTTCTTTTTACTCTGTGCCAGTAATGGCAAACCTTTTAGAGCAGAGTGCCCAAACTACAACCCAAAACCCACTTATATATCACAAAGTCCCAATACTGCTATTAAACCTGGATACTGAGGTTTTAGTTTAGCAAAGACAACTCGTACAACTCATGACGTCATCACAGAAGGGCTTGACATGTTCACTGTGACACGTGTGCCATAGATTCACCATCAGGGCTCTATGCTTTCTCAGGTCAGCCCTAACAGATTTCTAGGAAAGTGAGAAAAGGCACTGGAATAAATATATTGGGACATGACATTTTTTATAGGAGCAGACTTGTTTTAAAGCTTTCTTACAAATTCTGCCTAATGGATATCATGCCTTAGTACTTAAGAGGAGTTTTATTTAATTGATGTTTAATTTTTGTTTCAAACAGCACAGCATTGAAGATCAACATATTATAAGTGTTCAAACAACTGACTTTTTTCTTATGTTCTCTATATACATGTGGCTCATGAAAGTCCAATAATATTTGTCATTTCAAGTGAAAACTATCCAATTGACACTTAGCTTGTAATTGAAATATATTTCAAAAATGCATATTTGGATAATACAACCCAATTTTATTGTGAGACAAAGTAAGCAGAATTAAACCAGCATTCTCAATAATTGTGTTAGTTCATTCATTTAGTCACTGTTCATAAATTAAAGTGACAATTTTAGAGGGTACAGGGACCCCAAAGGCCATCTATTACAACCCCTTCATTTTATAAATAAATATATCAGGACACATAAAAATATTTTCTAAATTTAAAGTTGCTCTGTGGCAGATTTACAAATATGAACCAAAATGACCCTTTTCTCTAGCTAATGCTTGTTCTGAATCATAAATATATCTTAAAGAAACAGAAAATTAAGAAGAGGAAAGCCATTCTCCTACAAATCTGTAAGGCAGTCATTTAGAAATCTCCAGGCTTTGATGCAGTCAATATACTGGCATATGAAAAAAAAGAAAGGATGTTCCCACCAACTTTCGTATCCTGAGTATAATTCATGTAGCTCATTGAAGCTGTTGTATAAATACCAAATGCCAGCCCTTTGGTAAATGTCTTCTCATTCTACTAGGCATGTTTTGGATAAGAATTTTTCCAGCACATATTTTCTGTCATTCTATGTGAGGATTTAGAAGAGTACTCATAGATATTTTAATAAAGATACTCTGATTTTGATGACGAAAGCTGACTTTAGGTCTGAAGCTTAACTGGGGAGAAATTGGAACTGCCACTGAAAAAAATGAAGCAGATATGGGATTAGTATTATGAAGAATAGTTTTTGAAATCTTGTACACAATTTGCTAAGGAAATTTAAAAGTGATAAAGGCAAATCATGATACACACATATGCCCAGATCATCATTCAATTTCTAAGCCACTAGAAACAGTTCTTTTGTTTTTTTTTTTTTTTTTTTTTTGGTACCAGGAATCAAACTCATGACCTCGCACTTGCCAGGTAGGTGCTGGGCCACTGAGCTATCTCCCTGGCTAGAAACAGTCCTTAACTTTCACATTTCTCTCATACACCATCTGAGGTTACCCTGGTTTGAGTGGTAGGGTAGAGCCTGGGAGAAAGTAGTAATATTTCTACTGGACACATTCTGTATTGCAGAAGAAAAACCATAAAAATAAAAAGGCAGACATACAAACTCAAAATTATGGAGAGATTCAGATTTTCCAGAGTATGGTTTAAAAGTAAAAAATACAACAGGTTTTATTTCAAAAGAATGCTCAATGGTTAGGAAGATATTTATAATATATTGTCAGAAGTGTTGATCAGATAAGAGGTTATGTATATTCAGCATAAAATATGGTTAATCAGAATCATTTTAGTAATCAATTTAGTAATCCTACATTACAAGGAAGGGCATATACTTTTCCTATATTTTACACATAACCTAGGATGTAGAAAAGTAGATCTAAGCCCAGGATTGTTTTACCAAGAGAGAATGGAGACTCTCCTTGGATATCATAAATACAGTTTTCCATCTGCCTGAAACTGTTTAGGTGAAACATGCCTGAAGTTAGGGCTGGATCGGATGATCTCTGGGGGTCTCTTGCAGCCTTTTGAGTCTTTGTGAGAAATTTCTAATCAGCATGTTAATGAGTACTTTAAATTTGTATTCTGGTTTCCTTGAAGATAATTACCACAAACAGTAAGTAGAGAACAGCATTTCTATTTGCCTATTTAAAAGAAGAAAAGAAAAAAAGAAAAAGGAAAAAAGGAGGGAGGGAAGGAAAACAGAAAGAAAGAGAGAAAGAAGATTCTGCTTGAAAGTAAAAAAAATTTTAAAAAAGAGGCAATAAAACATGACCCACTGGATATCAGAAAAAGCAATTACCTGGGAAGGTAACATGGCTCAGTGGTCTTGGTAGCATTGAGAAGTCCAAGGCTATGGGTACTATTGCCTGTTCTTATGATGTCTTGCTGTGTGACCCAAGACAAGTCACTTGACCTTAGTCTCCTCATCTGAAAACACAAGAGCCCCGGGAGTTGTGCTTGATTACCTGACTAATATCAAACCACAGGAATTGAATGAAAAATGAAATTTCATCTTTGGCTTCATCACTGCTGCAGCAATGACAGATGGGAATCCTATGAATTAGGTTAGCCCCTGTGCTTCATTAACTGACAGAAAAATGTCTGAATAACCTGGATGTTAAACTTGGTAAACACTTTAGAGAATCTTAATTTCACATACTTTACAGATAATGAAAATAGCAAAAATTTATTTGGATTTCTGCAGTAGGAAAATCAGTTGTGATATTATCCTTTTTGTTCAGCTTATCTAGTTACTCCAAAATTGGCCCTGGAAGAAAAGGTATTAGGAAAACCCACACTCAAATAGGCCAGTATCTTTTATTCCTCACTTAGTTTTTAAGTGTGAAATGCCTTTTTAATAATAATGATATTAAACTTACACATAACATGGAAGACTATTTATTTGAAAATCAGCTAAGTATTTGTGATACTTTTTTGAGAAGACAACAATATTTCAAAAATGTTGTATTAAAATGAATTGGAGCTCTGAAACATCTTTGCAAGTTAGGGTTTTTTAATACAAATAATAACCATTATCTTTATTTTAATAAACTATATATTTTCATAAAGTGAAAGAGTCTAATCTTTTCTGTAGTTGGCATTTTGCTTTGAGTTGAAATTTTATGCAGCCTTTTGTTCATAAACATTAAAGACAGGGCAGGGATATCGGGAAATACTGCTGTACTTGAGGTTTGGGGAATCATAAATTCTGGTTCTAACTCTGCTATTCAGCTTTTAGGTGTCATTATGCCTTTGTCTCACCATCTGTACCGTATGAATAATCATATTTTGCTAACTCACAGGTGTGTTGTAAAAGATAGGCAATAAAAAGTAACTCTGAACATACAAACATCCTCAGATCCAAGACAATAAGGAAAACAAATAGTTAAGAGATACAAAGCAGAAGGGTTAACTTTCTAATAAAACTCCACAAGAATCAAATTTAACCTGAAATCAGAAATATTTTCTAACAATATTTACTTACTTAAATTTTCATATAATTTTTTCTACTTCCAAATGCGGTGAGGAACAGCAAAGAAGAAAAATATATCCTGACTCTATGGTATGTTTGACCTCTTACATGCAGGATCAGCTAACAGTAGATTCTCACTAGATTTATGTAGTTTTAGCATGATGTGACAACTTTAATTAAAGAATTGAACAATATACTTTACCTGAAAAGCAGAGACTATGGAAATTATAAGGACTTCGAGGAATTCCTTTTAATTTCCTTCTCTTGACATTTATTAACATGGGACATGTGAAAGGCCCAGCAAGTCTTTGTTCCCTCCCTTATAAATTTCAGATTACAATGACACCAATTATAAATTTCTAATTTAGGTCAGGTATCTTCTACTCCTGAATATTCAGATACATTTAGAACAGAAAATTCAGAATAGATATGGGCACTAAGTGCTAACTTTTCTTATTAAAAGACTATCCCCAGATATGGAAAAAATCATTTTGATTCAAAAAATAACCCTACTTGGTGACTTCTAAGTGGATATCACTAAATGGTGGTGATTTTTTGGCCTATTTGTGAAAGCTAAGAATCTCATTTTCTCTTCCTTGTGCTTGAGAGACCACTTCCTATCAGCTACTGCCTGATAAACACTTTTGAAGTCTTAATGCCTATGCTCCATGGAGAAAATCAGAGTCTGAAAATACAGAGTTGGAAAATGATGTGTTTCTAAGTTCTTTCTTTTGTATGGCTTTCTGGGAGGATTTTGCTCTCAATATTATTACTACTTTCTTTAACCAAACTCCTTAGCTTTTTCCTTTTGTGAAACATAAACTTCTTACAAAAAGACAAAAATAAACAACACAAATAAGCTATTTAGGCACCAGGTTTTGTATTAGGAAAGTCAGAAGGAAAGAGCATTTCAAGGATGGATAGTCAAAACTGTTAAAATCATGCACAGTGGATGAAAAGTATGAAGCAGAGAAAAGGCCATTTTATTTTGTGATTATCATTTATGACATTCAGAAATGCAGTTTCAATTGTATAGGAGCAGAAGGTCAAAATACATTGAAGTAAAGAGCAAGTGATGTTGAGAAAGAAAGTGGGGGCAGCAAACACAAAATACACTTCAAAATTTGAGATTGAAATGAAAGAAGTCCAAAACACTTGGAATACAACCTCTCCATTGTGCTTCATGACTTCTTGTGGTGTGCACAGCTCCAGGAATACTCTTTTAATTAGTGCTTCCAAACATGCATAGCTGCTTATAGAGAAAGACAAGAAAATTTATTAGGTTTTACCTAAGGTTTCCTCTAGTCCATGCCCCATCAGTCTTGATGAGATGTCCAAAAGTACTTCTACTTTAATTTTTCATTGCTTTCTTTTTTTTCCCCTCTTTTTTCCTGTACTTGCTCTTGAAAGCCAGCGGTGTACTTTGCAGTTAAGGCAACTAATAGTGTTGATTTAAGATTTCATCCTATCATTAGTGTAGAATAGCTTAAATCATCTGAATTCTTTTGATTGTAGCATTGAAAAAGCAAAATCTATTAATAGAATTGGGAAATGTATACAGCGGAGATGTAGTTATGAAAGATGGTAGCACTATTATTTATCAAACTGATCTCAAGCTTATCTGTGTCACAGTCACCTAGCGTGACTATGTGTGTACACAAATGTGTCAGGCGAGGAGCAAAAATGGTGGGGGGATTATCCTTGGAAAACAACAGGAATATCTTTGCCTCTGAGAGGTAAGCAAAGAAAAAGAATCCATTTATAAGGATGGTCTTTGGGAAAAGTAGCCACATGAGCACTTTAGTAGCTTGCTTTTGACACTGTAATTCTCTAAGTAATGTAGGAACAAAAGTCACCTATTAAGAGAGAGAGTAAATGGTGAAATTGTCACTCCAGAAAAAAATAAAAGTTTTAGAATGGTCATTGTGCTGGAATCCCTAGGAACCAACACTATTTTGTTGTTTATAAGGCATGATTTTTTTCTAACATTTTAATAGCTGATGGTGACTTATAATCACTGCTGGTTAAACCTTGAAGTAATTGGTATTTCCAGTACATATGGGAACTAGTCTGTTCATATTGTCACTTAAGTTGAGTTACGTGCATTTCTTAAAATGTCATCCAAAAAGTTTACTTTGTGATCCAGTATTGGAACAATAAGTTATCTTCTACTTAGAAGGGCATGGAAACAAAGCAGTGGGGCACGAATTTGATATTAGTGAAGCAAATATTCATCAGAGGAGGAATGAACACAATTACATAATTTCCTACAAAGGACAAATTTTAATTAGATCTACAAATAGAAGATATTCATATATTGATTATTGGGATGATTGTTAAAAATTTGCAATTACGTACCAAGAAATACAACTATAAGCAAGTGAAATTACTGTATGCCTCAGAATAGATTAATGAACTTCCAAAGCAATGAGAAGCTGGTGTGACTAATTCAGTGATAACACAGGATTATCTTTAGAGTGTTTGACAGTCATTTGTCAGAAAATTCCAGCTAATTGAATAGTAGTATTTTTAACTTTCAGCAACATATGATTCAATTGAGGAGAGCAATTAATGTAAGTGTGGTCAAATGGAATAAGCCTATGAATCCTGGAGCAGTTTGACATATGTCACAATTATCTTGTCAAAACTAAAGGCACTAAAAATGATCATTAACAGAGATGAAGAAAGGCAATGCTATCACTGTAAGGTTGTGCATAACTGTCAATGGTTAAACACATTTCCTTTTTAAAAAAAAAAAACTCATTATCTGTGTTGTATTTTTTTTTTTAATGTGGGTACCGGGAGTTGACCTCAGGACCTCGCACTTGCCAGCAAGCACTTGTGCCGCTGAGCGATACCACTGGCCGTTTTTTTCCTTTATGGGGGTACTGGGAGTTGAACTCAGGACCTAGCGCTTGCCAGGTAGACGCTTATGCCACTGAGCTATCTCACCAGTCCTGTGTTGTATTTTTAACCTCAAAATATTTCTGGAAAATATCTCCCCTAGAATGTTGCTCTATATTTGTGCACACACAGGAGCACACACACACATACATGCACACACTCAAACACAAAGAGATAAAGGCTGGGCTGATAGACTGGCTGAACATTATCTAAAATAGACACCTAGGGTTGATTTTTAAGTGTCAATATTTTACTTTTTGATTTTAGTAGATATCCATCAGGTGTGTTTTAAAAATAAACTTACTAAAAGCTATATAGTTGTTGCTGTCAGTATAAGTGGACAAAAGTATTCTTAAAGTTTTCAATCAACCAATCATTTTCTAAAGACCATTTGAGGAAGGTCAGGAATCCTTTTCGTTGAAAGAAAACTATTGCTTCACATCTACAGATAATATTCACTAAGGACCTGATATTAAAACCTACAGAATAAGAGTCTAATACTAAAATTAGATGAGGGGTGGACAGGAAGTGCTTGTATTATCTTTGATACTTCTCTGTAATTTGAAAGTTATTCCAATATCAAAGATGATTTTTTTAAAAAAAAGAAAATAACAGTTACAAGATATAACTGCACCAGAAAGAAATGCCTGCACAGAGGAAAATAACTGGTAGAAAAACAGTCACTGATGACTAAGTGAAAAATAGATTCAAAACACTGGGACTGGGAATGTGACTATATTTTGAGAATTCTGTAACCATTGAAATTGAGACTTAGAAAAGTCATGTAACTTGCCCAAGTAATGTAGTCTGCTTATATTTATCTTAATATGTATGCATAAAATTTATTTAAAATTTTAATACATTTAAATACATCTAAAATAGTTATTTCTATAAGTGTAAAACTTCATAAAATGTGAGTTTTAAGAAATCATTATATCATAACTTAATTGGGAGCACTTTTCCCCTTTTTGGTAAGACAAAAAATAATGATGCTTCCGAATATTGATAGCATCTTAGGTTACATCCAGCACCATAATAGGGATTTTTGTTATCTGCCACTTGTCTTTTTAGTACTGCAGATTCATCCATTTGTACGTTTGTAATAAGCAACAACTTCATTCTAGGAATTCTACTAAAAACTAGGAATAAAAAGTTTAATGAGGCACAAGCTTGTGCTAAAAGTGTTGTGTTCTCCACAATCTAGTTGGGGAGAAAAGTAGAAGTAAATAATCATAACATAAGGTAATAGCACTGCATTATGTAAAGGTATATGTAAAATATTATTATTGGAGCATCTATAGCAAATTCACTGGCTCTGCCTGGGAGATTCTAGGAATACTTAAAAGAGAGTAGGAACTAAATAATGAATAGTAGTTCATTAGACAAAGAAAAAAAAAACATTTGAGCAGAAGGAACAACATATGCAAAGTGGTGATGAAGTAACCTGGAATACTGAACAAATAATGTGAGGCTCAGAGTGGTAGAAACACAAGCAGCAAAGGAACTTACGGGGTAAGCTGGAACCAGCCTTTTAGGTATCTTTCTAGCAGTGATGAGGACGTGGCTATAATGGAAATTGCTAAAGAATTTTTCCTACAATTTGAAGTGTTTTACTTATTTTTTATTGTGGTAAAATATACATAAAATGCTATTTATCACTTGTGAGTATACAAATTCATAGCATTAAGTATATTCATATTGTGTTGCTAATACTTGATTTTGAGAAAATAATTTTGTGGAAGAAGAATATTGGATAAAATTAATTGAATATTTCAATTGACTTACGTGTCCAAAATTAGAACTGGAAACTGCCAGACAGAGACCATTAGGATAAAGTTTGCAGGAGGAGGATTGAGGAGAATATAAATGAGCTCTATTGTGGATACGTTATGTTTGATGTGTATATGAGACACCTGTGTGAAGCCCTCCAGTACATAACTGAAAATGTAGTTTAAAGCTCAGGGAAGATGTGGAACTAGAGTCATTAACTTTGTTGAAATAAACTGTTTTAAGGAACATATTAGAATGTGAAAAAAATGGAATCAGCATAAGAATGTGAAGAAAATGGAGCTTCAATGAGACTCAGCATTTAAGAGTTCACTAGGAACAAAAAATAACAAATGACATGATTAAGGAATAAGCAGAGAGAAGGACTTAGGGGCCACAGATATCAACATCCAATAAGCGGTATTTCAAGTGGCAAGAACATCTGAGAGCATAAAGTATTAATTTAAAACTCTCTCTATATATCTATCTATATCTATATATCTATATCTATGTATCATTGGATTTGATAATTTAGGAGGGAAATAGTAACTTTAGGAAGGGTGATTTAATAAGATTGGGAGGACGAAGTTACGAGCATAAGAGGGTTACAGCAAGTGAAGAATAGTAAAAAAATAAATATGACAAAAATAAGAATAATGGTAGGTAATACTATGTGGCACTTAGACCAGGTAAAATGTCATGTTGACTGGTTTGTAATGTTACACCACTGAATTCCTCTGCTAACTTCTCACAGTAGGCATCAACATTTTATAAAATAGGAAACTCAGAATTAGAGAAGCTATATGACTTGTCTAAGGACACATAGCCTTCTGTATCTTCTTTGAGTGCTTGAATAAGGTTCCCATCATTGTAAAATACAATTGGCAATAAGTAAATGAAGGCGGGGAAGATGGATTGAAAGGAGGGGAAGGGAATGGGAAAAAAAGAAATCAAGATACATCATGTACAGGTACAAATTCCCTATGATGAATGTGATCATTATGTATATCTAAATTGTACCAATAAACTTAATAAAAAAAGAAGTAAGTGAAATTGCAGGATACAAATAAATGTAAGCATAATGTATTCTTTCAAGAAGTTCGGGCACAAAGAAAGGTAAGGAAAGGAGTTAAATCAGTAAGTGGAAAAGGCAGTAATATGAAGGTAGTTTTTTGTTCTGGTGCTATTTTCACTTGTACGGTGAGGGCAGAGTTGTTTTTAGATTAAGACTCAAACTATTTGAAGCTGGATAAGTAAAACAAAATTCTATAATGAAAGAAAGAAAGGGATAATAAGTGGAATGAGATCACAGATAAAAAAAATAGTAATGCAAGCTCATGGGTCAAAGGTTTACTCTCTGAGAAGAGAAATCTGATCTAAGAAAGAAAGAAGAAAAAAAGATGTGTGATATTTTACATAGATAACTGAGGCTAGTAGAGATGTTATGGAAGTTTTGACTGATGTACATCTTTTCTAATAGTTTGGGATATGGCTGAGGATTTGAAGAATCAACATTTAGAACAAATGTTTCAAGGAACTGGCAAAAAAACTAATTATAATAGCAATAATGGTGCACTTTAAAGTAGAAGCCATAACTTTGTGTGAATGCCAAGGGACATTTTGATATGACTCATCTTTCCCAATGTATAAGACACAGATAATAAAAGAAGATTAAAGGTGGTGCTTGTATTGGTCCATAAATATTAATTTGTTCTGAGAGTATAGTATAAAGATGAGAAAGGGAGAGAATTCTGGAAAGTGCCAAGATGCTATTACAGTGAATTAGGCACATAGCTGCTAGACAGGTTAATTATTGAACTGCTAGCTAAGGTCAATGAAAAACTACAGTGTAGAGAAGGAGACTGAGAAATATGAAATTATAGTTGGTTTGAGGATACCAGAATTTCAGAGTTGAAACTTTTGGGGCCATTCCTGAAATTTGGCTACTTTGAGTGGTACATCTCAAAAAAGTTTTGCTAGAGGAGGATGAGAAACCCCCAAATTGAAGTCATGTTTGATAAATTGAGAAGGAGTTTTAAATAATTTGGAATTTTACTAGTGGTTAAGTAATTTTGACCCAGAAAAGTAAATCTTTTTTTTTTTTGTGGGTACGGGGGGTCGACCTCAGGACCTCGCGCACCGGTAGGTGCCCACGCCGCTGAGTGATATCACTGGCCCTTTTTTTCATATGTGGGTTCCGGAAGTCGAACTCAGGACCTCGTGCTTGCCAGGCAGGCACGTATGCCACTGAGCTATTTCACCGGCCCAGTAAATCTTAAGAATAAAATTACACCAAAAACACAGAAGTTCCTAGATCTGTCTTTTGATGTCATTCAAATCAATCTTTCTCCCCATTGTTTTACTTAGCATTCTGAAAATCGATCTTTTTCTCACCCTGTAGTAGTCCACAGGGTTGAGTGCAGCTCCTCTTTGGCCCCCAGTTCTAATTCCTGTGGTTGCTATCCTGTTTCTAGAAATTTGCCTTTCCTTCATGGTTAAATCTTAGCTCTATGAGAATATCACCATTACTCTTCTCCTGAAGGGATAGATTTTGTGTTCATGATCAGTCACTGATGATTGGCAATTATTTTTGAGGAATTTTTTTCACATTCTCATAGCTCTTTATTGCTAACACCATGCTTACATATTTGCATAGTATAAATTTGCATAATATACTCCATTGGCATTTATGTGACATTTTATTGTTTCATCTCTTTTGTACTCTTCCTGCCCTCTGCCTTTAATAGTCACATAGCTTGAAAAGAAAAAAAAAACTTATTTTGTTGAGAAAAAATCCCACAGCTGGCACTTAAATAGATATTCAGGCCTACTATTGCCGTGTTAGGTAAAGCTCTGGGTAATAAGGCAAGAGGGGGTTGTTATTTAGTTGTTAACTGGTTTATGTTTCTGAGTCTTAATCAAGAAATATAGAACTACTTAAAAACTGAAATCTACATGCAATCAGGTAAACTATATCTGTGAGTTTCCTTCAAAATTCTCATACTTTATGATTACTACTATGTAGCAATACGAACTTCCTGACCCAGGTCTGAGGCTACTTACCTTAAAATATTTCCTGGTTTCCCCAGGTACAGTTAATTACTTCCTTGTCTGTGTTCGTAAAGAACTCTGCTCATGTAGATCGTTTATCGTTTATTACGTCATGTTGCACAATCTGTTTCTAGGTCTTACTCTGTCCCTAGACTGACTGACTAGAAGTTTGAAATTGCCTTAGTTACATTCACTACCAATACATAAATGTGTCATATAGTAATTTTTATGTAATTCACAACAAGTTTTCAAGCACTTTTGTCACAGTAAAAAATATATGAAAAAAGTACATGAATCCTAAGTGTACAACTTGATGAATCACGAAGTGTATCCAAGTTTTATCATAAAATCACCCACGGAATCACTTTAATCACTTCTCACGTTGAGGCACCTCTTAGAGCTACACCCTCAATCACTCAGAGTCACCCTCCCTTCTTCGTACCCCAAAGGGACCACACTTGTAATACCATAAATTAGTCTCCTAGTAAACAGTGAAAACAAATTATAGTTTTTAAGTCTTTTCTGTTTTTGACTAAACGGCCTTGTGACTTCTTTACTTTTTAATTTGTTATATATACATAGGAAAAAACACAAACTGTTAATTTCCAGACTCAGGATAATTAAAAATTGATTAAAACAATAAACATATCCCATGGCATTAGTGATACTTATCTAATTTAAGCATACAATGAAGATATGTATGATATACTAAAAAGTAACTGTCAGTTATCTCTCTCATTGTTCCAGGAAAATAGGAAGCAGATATTTTACTTATCTCAACCAGCCTGTAATTTTTAAGCTAGAAATTTATTGGTTGTTAGAGACTTGTTTGTGTTGCTGCCAAGTTCATTTGTTGAAGCTCTAATGTCCAATATGATAGGCCCTTTCTAGAGATAGAAAAGTATGGTCCTGGGTGGGGGCATTCATAATGGAAATGACACTAACACAAGAAACACAAGACACCCCCCCCCACCTGCCCACAACGAGGCCGTGTGAGCACTCACGGCAAGAAGCAAACTGTTAACAAGCCAGGAAAAGGCTCAGCAGACCCTGATCTTGGACTTCAAGCCTCCAAAATAGCAAGAAAATAAATTACTGTTCATTACGCTACCCAGGGAATGGCATTTTCATTATGAGAGACGTAAACAGAGTAAGACAAAAGTATTAGAAATTTATACGATGTTCTTACCATAAGATTTTTTTATGCATTTGTTATAGTTTCCAATTTCTTGGAATGTATATAGTAAGTACATGAGACGGCTTAGAACTATATTACTATAACTAGTATATGTATTCCTTTTTTAAAACTAATCAGCCAGGCACGGGGGCCCACACCTGTAATCCAGCACTTGGATGTCTGAAGCAGAAGGATCCATGCAAGTTCCAGGCCAGCCTGGACATTGTCTCAAAACAAACAAAAGAAAAGAGAAACTAATCAAATTTTATAACTGAGGGCTCAGTGGTAGTGTCTTTTTCAAATGTTAATGATATAATTATAACTTTGTCTAATTTAGATTAGGTATTCTACTAAAAGCAACGGTTTTATGTCAGGGTTATTTAGCCCTTATCCTCTTCCTGGCAATATTTTGGTTGTCACAGTTCATGCTGTGTATGTGGGATGTGAGTGAGCACTAATAAATTCTAATGGATAGAAATCACGGGCACTGTTGAATGTCCTGCAAAGCATGAGACAGCTCCTTACAACAAAGAACAACACAGCACTAAATATCAAGTGCTGATGTTGAAAAGGCCCAATTTAAAGGAATTTCCATAGAAAAATGTTAACTTTTTATACTGTATTGTTATCAGTTGAATTTTGTGCTGCCTAAACTTTAAAAGATATTGAATGATGTGTTGTTTTTTGTTTTACTCTGCATTGCTAATTTCAAGGGGGTTGATATTAATTTAAGGGATATTAAAATTAAAACACCTGGAGAAATTCAGAAACTAGAAAAGCTCAGATAACCCTTCTGGCACATTCTGTCTTCTAAATTTCAAGGAAGGGTCTGCTTTCGTTTAACAGTGCCTTGGACTATATTTGGTGTTGGATAGATATTGTTTAACACAATTATTATGAATATTCTTAATCATCCAGATATACACTTATTAACACTGCTGAATTCTATTTCCAAAACTATGATACCATGATCTAAATTATATATGCATTCCCCCTTGTGCAAATTAGCAATGAATGAAAACACCTTTTCTGTGTAAAGGATACCAGATTTAGCTTACTTCCTCCAGCAGGAGTTATGGAATAGTCATATATTTGAGTGCTGTGTTTGGCTTTTTAAAAATGGTTACATATAAACCGTGACTCTTTTATATGACTTTGCCAAAGGTAAAATTCCAATCAATGGTGTCACTTTAGCAGAAAAATGTTGCTATTTACTTATGATTTACACTAAGGCATGTATATTAGTAAAGAAGGAGAGGAGGAGAGAGGCAGAGACAGAGCACCAGAGGAGACGGATTACACGGGGGCTGTGTATATTATCACCCTGAAGTCCGTGGGGGAAGGCTGCTAAATGCTCGTACAACTGTAATAGCCTATCTCATGTTAATTCTAGCCTGAAGCTTCTTGACACTTCTTGTTCAGAGATAATGGGGGCAAAACTACTCTCTGTCTTTTCTGGTTGAACAGCAGATTTTTTCCCAAGGATGTCAAATAAATTAAGCAGTCTTTGCTAACAGCAAGACAAAAGCCTTTTGCTTTGTAGGAATTCCCAGTAATAACATGCAAGAGTTATTACCCTTGATACTTAGTGGATTTTTTAATGGCTAGCAATAATCATTTTGATTGAATATTGGCTTATAATAGGCTTGTAAAGGAATTTAAGCACCCTTAACTGCTTTCAACCTTAGCTTCACATGCCTAGGGAAAAATCCTTGAAACAATAGATCTTGTAGTCATTAATGTGAAAATATTTTATAAAAAATGGAAGTTAATACCTATTGACCTCAAGAGTGAAGTCGATTAAAATTGACTGATTCTATTAATTTTTAATAATTTAATATATTATTGATCCTCTACTTTCAAGGAAAAAATTATTCTATGACAAATTGCAACTTAGCCCCCATGGTTATTTACTTCTCTGTTTCGTAAAGACATTTCATGATATTCACAATTCTTGATATACAGATCAACTGGGATTTCATGAACTAATCTACATATTTTAGACATCTTCAACCACCTGAGAAAAATATTGGTATGCTTATTAAAAGAAACCAATATTGTTTGAAATATTAGAAAGCAAGGTTGTTTGAATATTATTTTGTTTGATATTTATGTCTCCTCGGTGAGAATGCTTAGAAGCTGTACTCTGCTTTAGTAGACTTTTTGAGTAAAACAGAAATACTCCAGAGGCTAATCTACTGAAAAATATGGGAAGTGATCCCACTCTGAGGCAATAGAATCCACAAAACTCAGCTTCCACAGCACAAATGGTGTGCAAGAGAAGCGAGTTTGAGGTTAGATTGGACTCTGAAGAATTATGAAAAATGATTCCTTATGTTGTTTTATCACTTCCTGTCCATCAGAGCTGGATAGTACCAGGAATTGAAAAATAGACTACTTGAGACCCTGGAGTCTTACTGCCCGAAGGATACCGAAGCACAGATCTATGGGGAAGATGATAATAAATTACAAGGTCTGTATCTGCTACTCTTTTTCTGCTTTGAAGCTACTCCTAGTAAAAATGATGGACCATCTCAGATTGACAAGAAATTTCCATTACTATCATTTTTAAGTCACTATAAAAGGGACCTCTGAACTACTCTTGCTATTCTGTGATATACAGTATAGTGTAATTTTTTAAATTTTTATTTATTGATGAGTTTGATTTTATTTATATGTGGAATTCTGAGATTCTTCTCTTAGCTTTACAACACTGAATGTGTACAGTGCCTTCTTATATATATGTACAAAAGCTTACCAGTACATAAATTTTATTAAGGTTAAGAAGTGAGATGGCTCCGCGGCATAAGCACCTGCCTGGCAAGTGCGAGGTCCTGAGTTCGACTTCCGGTACCCACATACGATAAAAGGGCCGGTGCTATCGCTCAGCGGCACGGGTGCGTGCTGGTGCGCAAGGTCCTGAGGTCGACCCCCGGTACCTACAAAAAAAAAAGTTATATGAGTCCTTTATTTAAGGGGTCCTAAATTAGTAAGAAGATGCTCACATATTCTTGCACTGATTAAACAGACCAGTTGACGTAATAATAAAAATCAAATTGACTTAAAAAACAATCCCTTATGATTTTAGGGTATACTTCTTGACTGTTATGTACAAGTTAATAATGATGACCCATAATCAGTAGAATGTGCATGGTGAATGACACACATTCAACATATCAGATTGAATATAGGTTTAACCACTTCCTTTACTGATCACAAGGGCACATTTTGATGGCAAAGTCTAACACCTCAAAGTGCAACCAGTGGGGCAAGACAAACTGCTCATGGCATAAATTATCAAATTGCCTTAAACTAATTTGTATCATCATCCACGTGGGCATTTGAAACTTACAGTAAATTTCAGATTGTCCACAACATCCATGTTAATGAGTGCCCGTATGTCTTAACATTTTATTTCTCACCAGGCTTCTTCCCCCACCCTTCTTTAGTGGTATTATCTAGCTATTCTTTAAGTATCTTAAGACAACAAGCCTCCCTTCTTTTTGTCACAAACATCTTACAATGATGTCTCAGGCCAGACTTTGCTGACACCTGCATTAATAGCAGGATAGATAATCTACTGTTCATCATCTCTCCCACAGCTCGACTCCATTAGCTAGGATAATTGACTGTATGTATAACACTCATAAGCAGAAAAATATGCCATAGAAAAATATGAGAAAAAATAACTTTTACTCTGTGAGTTTTGTGTAGTGTTAGACATTATAAAGCATCTGGAGTTTCAAGGGGAAGCATCTGCTTTTCCTTTTTTGGGAAAATCATCACGAATTTGGAATGAGATTTGGCAAAGCAATGGAAGTGTCGCTAACATTTTTATTTGAAAAGGCATTGAAGAGAGATTCAATGGGGGAAAGTTATTCTCTCATGAGTGAGAGGACTGGAAGCACCAAATATTGATGAGAAGTAGTGAAGAACAATAACCATGATGTACAGGGCTTCCTGGAGCCTAAGAGAATTCAAGGAAAACTGGTCATCGACAAGTGCATAATGTTTCCTAAATATTGGACTCAATCCTATAGACTGCTCTTGAAAATGTTTATTTCCAAGATGGGTGGATATCTTCATTAAATGGCTATCAAAATCAAGTATTGAATATTAAACAATTTCTTCTGGCAGGAAGTGACACTAGAATTTAAGCCAAGGGACCAGGATGGCTGTGGATGCACTATGGTAAGGATTGCTATTTGTATCATTTGAACTGTTTCCCAAATTGTACCTTGGATTTATGTTGCTTTAAGAAAAAACAATAAATATGCACATATGAAATAATCATTACAAGTCTGTATTACCTTAAATATGTAAAGAGTGCATATAGTGTATCAGGAGAATGAGAATGGAAATCAATTTGATGTAGTTGCCAGAGAACTTCTTTAAAAGCCAAGCTATTTAAGGAATCCTTAGATTAGAAAGGGTTAGGAAAACATTCCACTGTAAAATAACAATGCGACCTTTTCCTTTTTTCATGTTATAATAAATTTAAACTTCTTTAATTTTCGTATTTTCAAATTAATTTTCACAATAAAGACAAAGGCTATGTCTAGATGTATGTCTAGATGTATCATCATGTGCACTTTATATTACTTACTAAGACTACCTGATATATTACTTCTCAGGTTCTTGGGGGAAAAATAGCGAGGGCTTTTGTTCTTTCATATCTCCAATGTGTTGACCTTACAAAAATGAATGTACAGAAAAGAAAGTGTGAGATATAGTTGTTTAGAGCTTTTTAAAAATTCAGATTGTATCTTGTTTTGTTCCATTTTCCTGCTGGTAGAAATATGTAAAGCAGAAAGGTTTTCATTTGTGTTTCTGCTGACTTGCACATTTCACACAATAGGCCTTGTTATTAAGGGCCTGATCATGGTCAGTGCAATTTGCAGTGTTAGCTAATTTTTGAAACTATTAGTGAATTTGAAATTAATTACAGACTATTTTGGGTTCATTAGTGTCCTTGAAAGAATTTATGTCCGTTTGCTTGTTTTTAATTGAGGAGAGGGGACAAAATTTTTTAAAAAAAAAGGCTTTTTCTCAACTGCAAAGATAAAATGGTATAGTCTCCAACTGAAACAGTGATAATGATTGCAAAGAATCGAGTTGCATGATTTGGCAATGAGTGAACATACGCTTTTATCTTATTTGCTATTTGTATGTCTCAAAGCCTGGAATAAAAGGAGCAATGAAATAAAGAAAATAGTACAATTTTGGGATATCATGTATACTTACTAAAAGGGTTAAAGTTCTAAGTATTCCATATAATCAAATAATTTATTAGATTTGTGAGGTTAACTGCTTACAGCAAAGCAACTTGTAGCTTAATTGCTTCTCACACTACACTAGAGTTCGAAATGTCTCTCCGACCCCTATCCCCAAAGCAGGAAAGCCAGCCTGAGGCATTGAAAGTGCTCTGCAGGAAACAGTAGGTAGCATAATTCAACCATGTCAAATTAATGTAGCTATCCTGGGAAAATAGATAGCATAATGAAGGAAGAAGGAGGACATTCAGGAGAGAGAGTCCTTCAGGAGGACATCCCTCGGTTTCTATTTATGCACAGAAAATAGTGACTTGTTTTTCATTAAAAATAATATCCTAGAAATTAATTTTGAGATTAAATTTACCTATTACATATTCATTCTTCTTTTTAAATATCTGGTTGCTTCTCTGTTGTAACTATCTAAGTTTCCAAAAGGGGTGTAGTGTCATTATACATACCTTGAACAAGGAAATATTGAATTGAGTATTTTTGTGTGTGTGAAGCTCAATGAATAAATCTTCTTGTAAGCTAAGTCCATGACTGCTCTTTGCTCCTGTGGTTTGAAGTCATCCTCCCTCTTGTTAGATGATAGATTATCAGCAGAGAAAAACAGCATGTTTGTGGTCACAGTGATAGATAATAGGCTGAATGAAAGTGTGCTTCTGAACTTCGTAGAACAGCCAGCCTCATCCCTTGAGACATTCAAAAACATACCGGATAACGAAAGAGAAAATGCCCTTCAGGGAAAATCATTTCCTCTATGCATAGATAATCTGTCTTTTCAAGACTTTGCTTTGTTTGAAAAGTGGAACTAATGGTATACCAATGAAGTATGGGAATTTTTCTTTAAACTCACAAAAGAAAAGTTGAGAACTATGATGTGAAGTGAAAGTGGAGAAAAGATGATTTATCCTGTAGCTCAGGGCAGGACAGACAAGGCTTAGTCTCAGTTATCCCATTACGTCTGTAGGGGCACGCCGCATATCATCTTTTAAGGACCACTTTTATAATTTACAAAGAAAAATAAGAGCTGGAGGTAATTCATAGCAATAGCTACAAAATGATCTAAGTTGGTAAATAGAATGAATTTCACTTTTCTACAATTTAAGAAGTTATAGTTTGGTGTCCTATGATGACACATTTGGAAATGAGCAGGAGAAACTCACCAAAATACACAAAGTGCTGAAAGCTCCTGAATCACCATTACAAAAATACTCAAAGGAACAGCTTTCAAACTAAGTTTCATACGCTAATGTAATTTCAAAAATTATATCTTTTCAAGTATTAAAGCTTTATTCCAAAAACAATCTTGGACACAAGAGCAGAGATGATTAAAAAAAAAAAAAGATGGAAAGCCATCTTACTCCATTATTTGTTTTAATAAGCAGTAGCAAATGAGATATGACCTGTTCCAGATATTTGGATTTCTTAATGTGTTGTACTAAATAGATTGTTGTTCTCATCATAATAGATTGGTCTCATTGCCTGGGGAGAGGAGAGTGCATTATAATTAAAGTGTTGCCAGAAGTGTTACTAGAGAATATTTCCCTAGGTTCTTCAGTTCCTTTTGCCAGAGAGTTCATTGTGTTTCATAAACATTTATTTGTTTCATTGAAGAAACTTCTCAGAGGGCTTGATGTTTTACTCCCCCTTCTAAGAGAAGGACTAGAGCATTTTATATTATCTGTTCAAATACGTTGTCTCCGTGGCTAAGAGGTTAGTTCTTTATTTCAAAGAACAAAATACTATATATATATATATATATATATATATATATATATATATGTTATTAGATTTTATAAATCCCAGAATATTGCATATAAAACATGTTCTACAGAACTTTTTTTTAATTTTGGGGAAACAAATACTTACATTTAAAAATTTGGGAAAGCATCTTTCCTTGATCCTCAAGACTGTTTTTTCTCCCCATTTTTACTTTCCGCAATTCTGCTTAAGTCCAGGTTCTTTGCCAGGAGTAAGAGGAGCTTTCTGGGGAAAGACCACCTCACTGTCCCATACTTCTTTCTGGTAGGTATCTCTGGGCCAGCTCTGTCCTCCTTTAGGATTGATGACTCAAGCACCCAAGATACAAGAAATAGGAACAAGCCAGTTGACAAGCACGGAGCACATCCAGTGATGGCACCCTTTGAATATGGTTGTTTGGTGATACTCAGACTTCCTGCTGAATCCTTTCCTAGATTGCTCAGGCGTGTCCTTTGTTGGGCTTCTTCAATCCAGGTGTGTCTGAGTTGGGCGACGTTGTCTTCAAATACTCTATTCCACTTATTATCTTCCCTTCAGGCCCTGGGGCAACCAAAGGCCCACTCCTCTACCAGGGTCACATCAATCTACCAGACATTCATTCATCTATACCGGACTTAAAAGGACTTTATGCTAAACATGGTACCATCTTACCCACAAGTCAGAGAGTAACAGAGTTTCTGCCTCTGATAAAATCGGCTCCCCTAGCAACCTCTTACCTCTGCATTCAGTCTATTCCCTATGGACTTTTATGGCACAGTTCTAGTACCACTCTTTGTACCTAACACATTTCAAGGACTATGGGTTTACCTTAAAGACCCTGCCACTCAGCTTAGGTCAAGAGGGGAGAGCCACCCCTCCATTTCTAGTGTGTGTGTGTATCCAGCTGTGGAGGGCGGGTGTATGCTAAAGCACTCTAAAAGTTTCTCTACAACCTTAAGGAGAAGTAGGTTAAACTGGGTAGAGAGTTGCATATCTGGTTTTGCCACCATCTTAGTAACCCTACGGAGATAGCGCACCGCCTAATTATGGAATGAGGCCAAAGATACATTTATGGTTTTGTTCTAGACCTTATGGTAACAGCTGACTTGCTGAATACAGAATGAGTTGTGTTGCAAAATCATTTTGCAGGCTTATGCAGGTATGGTTTTTATCCTGAAAACCCTAAAGTGTCATGTTAAATGAATGCAATAAACCGTATCATGTTTTAGGGCGTTCATCCGACTAACAACGGAGGCAGTAGAAATGAGCGAGACTCTAGGGAGATACTCGGGATACAGTTGCAGGCACTTCGATAGGTGATGTAACCTAGTTTTTGCCTAATAAGCAAGATGGTGAGGTGGACTCAGCCTTCAGAGGCCTCAAAGAATTAGAATCTGTATGACTTGGCTACTTCTCATATACAGAGAATAAATGAAAGGAGATGCCAAGAAAAAATTTCTAGGTTTCTGGCTAGAAATTTCTAGCAAGTAGGAGTCATTAACAGAGAAAAAATATAGAAGGAGAAAAATGGTGGTGAAGGTCCTGTTAGTTGTATAGCAAAGACAGATACATGTTTATACATGTATGTATGCATAAAATCTACATTCACATAAATTGTATACTATGTAAATTCTCAAATAATATTTCTGCCACTTTTATAAAGATTCAAGTTAAAAGACTTTCACAAAGAAGCACAGGAATGAAGTGGCCTCTCGTAACTTTAGGTAGGATTCTGGTGCTTTGAATGAAAAGATAATGATAAATATATTTGCACATTTCCATAAAAGTGATCAGAGTCCCCTATATCCTTACATATACACTTTCAGCTAAAAATTATAGGCATCTAACTGAAATAGGAGCTTTATAATATATTCATATGCTGGAGTTTGAGAGGCCATCTCAACTGGGGAGTTATAGAATGAGTAATTTTAAATGAACACTACTTTGTTCACTGTTACAATAGCTATTCCCATTCAACAAATTTAAAGTAAGGAAAGGGAAAAATTTGGCTTGCTGGAATCAAGAGGCTTTAGACTGTAAATCTCGTGAATCAGTGATCAAATAGTTTGGTTGAGTCATGACTAAAATATTTTGACTTTCAGAAGCCAATTTGGATGTCTGCTATTTGAATGCTTTTATCTTCTGGTTAATATTATATAGCTGAGGTCTCCAAGGCACAAATAAATACGTCAGTAACTGGCAGACTGTCAATTATAGGGCACATTGTACTTGATTAGGCTTTAGCTCAATTAAAAGATATGATATATTCCTACATTACCCAAAGCAGCTCTAGTAGAGTTCATTTCTAGAATATGGGCTGGGCTTATAAATTGCTCTGGCCAATAGAATTTGGGAGAAGTGGGTTCTGTTTCTTATCCCAAGCATCAAGGGACCTTGGGTGTTTTTCTGCTTTTCTCACTCTTGACTGCCATGTGAACAAGCTTAGGCTAATGTGCAGTATGATGACAGATGTTCCAATTGTCCTTTCCCCTACATGTCAGATGACCAACGATAAGAAGTGTGCTAGACTGTCCCCATTGAGTAGGCTCTTCCATCCCACCTGCTGACCACAGATACATGCATGAGGCCAGCTAAGATCTATCAAGGCTGGCCCAAATTGGCAGGACCACTTAGCTAACCTATAGACTTACGAAGATTGATAAATGGTTGTTTGCACAGTTTATAACTTTATTTGTTTTATTTATATTTATTATAAATTATGCTAATAGAACATAAATTAATTGCAGTGTTTTCTAACTTTAGAATCATATTTGACTATTAGAGGATACAAACAAGATTAATATTTTAAAAAAGAAAACAAGGAACAGTTCCTTAATTTTTTGCTTTACATTTTAAAACTTTATTTCAAAAATAGGAGAGTTAAGAAATTTTTGTTTACAATTGGACTATATTTTATTGCTAATTACAGCTATGTGATCAAATCTTCTACCTAAAATTAAATATGTAAATATTAAGATTTAGAATAAAGCTCTCTCTCTCTTTCACTCTATCTCTCTCTCGCTCTCATCCCTCTTCTCTACATATATACATATGGATTTTCAAATACATTTAAAAAAGGAATAATCAGAGAATAATATGGCCACTATGTGCTCTTCTGTTCCACTGTCTGTCCATCATTAGTGATTGAGATTTCGCTAATTTCTATTGGGATCAGCAAAGAACACATTGTGACTAATTATCTAATCTATACCTCCAGCGTTTTAGTTCTGGTTTTTCTTCAATTAAAAATATTCACTTACAATACAAACTCTTCTTTCGCTTTCATAAAAAAATTTTTTGTTACATTGACTAATAAACATAGTTAGTTATTATATTAATTGACATGTTTATTTGAAATGCTTCCAAAAATGAATAGCCAGTATTGAAATGGATACCTTATCTTTCAATGGAAGAATTACATTTATTCATGATAAATTTATGGATAGATGTCAATTGAATTCATTACAAAATTATTTTTGTAGGAATCCATAAGAATATTATGATTAGTATAATCGCATCTTTGGTCACCTTTCACATTTTCAAAGCTAAAATGAATAAAGATAAGATAGATGTAATGCATATGTTTCTTTTTACTTTTAACAAATGCATATAATTTACTCATTGGTAGCCACTGTAATAAGTAGTTTTGAATGTCACTTTATTTAATCCTTACAACAACCCTATGGATACTTGTATGATTTTAATTTACAAAGGCAAAAATTGAGAAATAGAGAAAGTATATGACAAGGACAGCTAAAGAAAACTGACATAGTTTACATGGCTAATAAATAGCAAAAATGAGCTGAACCTGGGAAGTCTGATTTTATCAACCGTATGTTGATAACTATTCCACAAACTATGTTTTCTTCTTGAGTTCATCACAGTATACATATTGCTAAAAATTTGATCTCATACTCCAGAAAAAGACACAATTTCTTTGGTCAAACTATTAGATAATTTCCCTAGAATAGTTTCTTTTTAGTTGCTCCTATGTTTTTTGTGATATTGCATGCACAGTGTTCAGATTTGATTTTGCAAAATTAAAGGCCTAAAGAGATGCTAAATATCAGATGAAACCTGAAAATACCTTTGAAATATCTCCATATTTAGCTCAACCAATGTGAGGTACAGTACTTGAATCATTACTGTTATCTATTTTTTATAATATAGAATACATATGCATATACACATTTTTAAAGATTAAATTTCATATCACTAAAAGCATTCCTAATACTTGATTTTCTAGTTGCCTAAAACTCAAAGTGAAGCAACAGATGGAGAGGAGGACACAGATCGTCGCCAGGGGTGCTTGCTAATTATCCCATGCTATTCTGCACACCAGCACTGTATGTAAATTGTCAGCTGCATATTATATCTATCACTAATGTCATCCTTTATCTGCAGGCTATTTTCAGAAACTAGGTACTTGCCCAAATATTAACTACTTCATTTAGTCTAAAGTGGAAAGGGGGCTTTTATGAATAGAAATGTATGGAGGTGGCAGTGAAATTCATAATTTAGTAATGCATCATGAATCCTTAAATTTCTCATTTAAATATTCTACTTTGTGGGCAAATATAGGTTCTCTTTCAAAAGTATAGCCATAAAATATTATCTGCAGGAAATAAAAATTATTCTAATATGGCATAACACCAAGTTATTATTTCTCCGTCAACTTTTAGCTATATTTTTCCTCAGGGCAACATTTCATGCTGTCATTATAAAATATTTTGACAGAACATAATTTCTGTAAACTAAATGCTCCAAGGTTTTTTTTTTTTTTTTTTAAAGATAAACTCATCTTTGTAGTGGTAAAATAAAATTGGCTTTTTTAAACATAGGAAGATACTCATACTAGGAAGAAATATTACTAATATCTAGACGAAATATACAAAGTCATTTGTTACAAGATTCCTGCAATATTCTCCCAAGAATAGAGCCACATTCTACAGGTAAACATGCAAAATGTATCCCTACGGTGTCTACAAATATAAATGTAGGCATCATTATGTACTGATTATTTTTTTAAGTCAGTGTTATGAAATACCAGGTATTTTGGCAACAAGTGTTTGCAGACCCAACGGGGTAAAAGTGAGACTTTTAAGGGCAAATCTGTGTGGCACAGTGGCAGTGAGGGAGGGATGCTTGTCTGTTCTGCTCTGTGACCGCAACAGCCTCATAACCCATGTCTTTTCCTATGACTTCTTTCCATATTTGGGCCACTGAGAATAGAATAAGGAAGAAAGAGTGAAAAGATTTGCTCATCTTCAGGAAATACCTCAAGACAGGTAAACAGATTATCAGTGTTCCAAAACTTTTTTACTGGAAGTATCTGTAGGGTAAAGTTGGGGTTGGACAAGACTTGCTCTAAAGGCTCAGGAAGTTAAGATCAGGCAGAATGGTCAATAACAGGTGATACAAATTTGCTACAGTATGCTGGGCGATTAAACAAAAAGAAAGTGGTTTTATTGTCTCTATTTCAGATAAAAAACCTAAGGGAAGATTTTTTTTTATTTTAAAGAGAAAAAAGAAAATAGAACAAAATTTCAAAACAACATAATAGGAGGGTAACAATGGTTAATACATTAGGTATTGTTATCTTTAAATTAGTTACTCAGGGTACAAGATATCAGCATTCAATTGTCCAAACATTATTAAGACAAACCTTTCTTTTCAATGAACTAAGCAAAATTAGTACTGTATCTATCTTAACTATCTTATATATATATATATATATATATAATTTTTTTTCTTTTCCCTTCTTTCTCTTCCCCATTCCCCCATCCCAGTTTCTCTTTCCTTTTGACCAGTTTCTTCCTGTTTTACCATATCTATTGTACATTTTGGGGATCTTACTTTCTCTTTCAGTTTCTCATGCTAGGGAGACAATACGATGTTTACACATGTGTGTCCAGTTTATTTCACTTATGAGTATTTTCTCGAGTTGCATCCATTTACCTATAAAAGTCTCCAGCTTATCCTTCTTTATGGCTGAATAGTACTCCATTGTATAAAAATACCACATCTTTTTTATCCATTCCTCAGTTGATGGACATTTGGGTTGTTTCCAAGATCTGGCTATTACAAATTGTGCTGCTATAAACATGGGTGCACGTATATCGCTGTGGTACAATGTTTTTAATTCTTCTGGGAAGATACCCAGAAGGGGAATAGCTGGGTCAAATGGGACCTCCGATCCTAGTTTTTTTGATGAATCTCCACACTGATTTCCACAGTAGCTGTACCAGTCGACACTCCCACCAACAGTGGAGAAGTGTTCCTTTTTCCCCACAGCTCGTCCAGCATTTGTTAATAGTTGATTTCTTGATAATAGCCATTCTTTCGGGGGTGAGGTGGATAGAGGAAGATTTTTAAATCAAACAAGGAAGAAGTAAAAGACAAATCAACATGAGGAAAGATCACAAAAGGAGAGATTCATCTGATTTAAACATTATCCAATGTATATATATATCAAAACATTACTTGGTACCAAGTTAACATGCACTTATTTATGTTTTTATCTATCAGTTAAAAATAAAAAAAAAAAAAAGAAAATGAAAGAGGAGACCAAATCACTGTAACCTAAATAAATGCAAGTTGGGTATCATGTGACATTTTATAGGCACATTAATCTTTTTAAAATTTTTTTACATCTGTCAGTAGGGCACTATCACGATCATATTTGGTAGAGTCATTATACTAAATGAGATTCTACAAGTAGCATTTGGTATGAAGCTTAGTATATTGATGAATAAATGTTAGCTATCATAAATATCTATGTAAAATATTGGAAAGTAAATGTAAATATTCATTTATTTAATAGATGTCTATTAAACACCAATTATGTACCATGTACTGTTCTAGGCATGGGTTACATCTATGAGCAAAATAAATAAATTACTGCTTTGGGACAAACACTAAAGATGATTCCGTTGGAATGGTTGGGTAGCAATTTTTTTCCTATCAACATTATTGTATTTTTCTAAATTGTTTTACAATGGGCAATACTCATTTTAGCAGAAACAAGAAATATATTAAACATAGAAGCAGTGAGTAGTTTCTGTTCTTGGATCAGTTTCCGATTTTTTTAAGTTAAAAAGACAAGTTTGTGAGATTATACAGCTTATTTTTAGAAGAAAACACATGTACAATTGGTGGAATTAGAATAATTGTATTAAATTTTAAAAATAAAATTTAGTGATAGATCTATGCTCATTAAATAAAAATCACGTGGTTAATTAAGTAACATGGTGTTTCAAGGTTTCTGATACACAATTTTCATAAGATTTGATAATATATCCAAGATTTTAGAAATGTTTATATCCCCTGACAAATTGACAAGCAAATAAAATATCTAAAAATAGTGATGTAAAAAGTTACTTATGTAAAAAGTTACTTATCACAGTACTATTTTCTAAATTGGTGGACAAGTAAGAAAAGCAAGAAAACAATGTCAATCTAGAAAAAGAAAAAACTAAATTAATTATAGGACAGCCATAAAACAACCTAATACAGTTATTAAAAGTAAACTTTAATGATACTGTGAAACATTTCTAATGATGAGGAAACATTTATGATAGAAGATTAAACTGAAACTCAGGCTGCAACTTGATATAAAAATTTCATCTCTACCGTGCAGCACACTCATTCAGGCCTCTGCCCGATACGCTCAGAAACACAGCCTGGAAGGAAATGGGAATCAGAATTAATGACAGTTACCGTGACAGAGCTGTTATCCTCAATCCTTCTTTCAACTTGGATGCCCACAGACAACATGTCATTAAGTCTGTCATAACCTCCTGCATATCTTCAAATAGCTTCCAACTTTGTCCTCTCCCCACCCTATCTTCTTCTGCTAAATGCAGAAATCCAGGTTCTCTTGGTGCCTTTGTCTCTTGGTGCATTGTATTTGACTATTGTTCTTGTCATATTGCCACCCTATTCCCGTCCTCAGCCCCAAGCAGCCTTCTCCAGAGTTCTCCAGGTGACTTCTCTAAAAGACCTGTCCAATCATGTCTCTTTATCACTTTCCTGTTAAAACCCTTCAGAGATCCTGATTACATTCTGGATAATGATCATGTAATAAACAAGGATCTTCATAAGCTGATCCTTGCCTACTTTTCCAACTTAAAGTTTTCCCTTCCTTACCTGGAGTTTAACCAAATCATCTGCTTCCCCTCAACAAGCCCTATCCTTTCACACTTTCATGCCTTTGCCTCACTTATTAACCTACCTGGAATGTCATAACATATCGAACTTAATAAACAGCATTTCATTTTCCAAGATTCAAGTAAAACCCCTCTTTTCTACAGATCCTTCTCTCACACTTTTTAGAATTAACACGAGCGTTTTTCTCTAGGCTCCCAGAACACCAGCATCCTGATTTGGCACTTTTCCTGTGCTTTTATGATTGTTTACTTATCAGTATCCTTCTCAGCAATTTAAACCTAGCAATATCCTTCTCAGCAATTCAAACCTCTTTATGCCTAAAGATTAGAAAAGTACCTAGTGCTTCAAAGATTCTCATGACATGTCTTGCCTTCACAAATATTTTTATTTCTCAGCACTATTTCTCTTCTGTGTGTTTTCCTCTGGGAGAACATAACTCTGTTAAAATATATGAAGATGATTAGCACATGGTTAAAACAAAGGAATTGCTGGGAGGAGAGAAATGGGAGTCTCACCAAGGAGACTATGTTTTTCTGTAGTTTGCTTTAGTAATCTAATCTCCTGATTGACATTTCCACATTGGACTCTCGTGTATAAACTGTTAATCCAGTATTACTTAAAATATTCTATGAATCCCTAGATTCATGGAAAAGAAAGTTCTGCAGTCAAATATGCACAGCAAATACTGAAGATTACATTATCTTGGAGAATGACAATGTATATGATTGTAAAAAGTGTTGGGAATTCCTGCCAGAAAGAAACATTTAATTTCATGTAGCACAGGATTTCCCAGAATCATTTCCACTGATTATTCTTTTAACTGAAAAAATAAATAACTAATATAAGCATAGTGCCTATGAGCATCTCAGGGAAGTAGTGCTCCAAGTTGTAGCAGAAAGTTGCCTTATGTCCCAAACACAGGCAATCCTTTACAAATTTCTAAAAAAAAAATTTTTTTTTACTGGAAAGTCTTAGAAAAATCTCATCCCCTATGATAGTGGGGTCAAATCTCCAAAAAGGTTGTGGTGAAAGTCAGTGAGTTTTGTCAAGTGCTTAGCATTGGCATACAGAAAGACCTTGTTCATTACTGTTACTTGTATTATTACTATATCTTGCTGTAAAGTCTGCTTGTAGTCCTATCAGCATATACTTTTTTTAACATTGTTTCAATTGCCATCAAACTTTTTATTATATTTTAATTACCCATTTTATCTTGAATAACTTATAAAATTATATATTGATAATATTGCAGTGTGAGAATATGACATTTTGTTACTGAACTATATTATCTTTTAAAATAATATGCTTTTGAAAACTTTTCCTGTAAGACCTGAAGCAAAACAAGGATGTCTATTCTCATCGTTTTTGTTCAACATAGTGCAGAAAGTCTTGGCCACAGTAAATATGTAAGAGAAAAAATAATAGGAATACAATATGAAGGGAGGAAGTCAAGCTATCCCTATTGACAGATGATATATTTTTATATATGGATAATCCTCGAGACTTCACAAAAAGATTATTTGAAGTGATAAGCAAATTCAATCCAAACAGCTAAAGCATCATTGGGCAAAAAAGATCAAAGCTAGAGTCATACTATTTGTCTTCAAAATATACTACAATGCTATAGTAACTAAAACAGCATGATATTAACATAAAAATAGACACACAGATTAACAGGAAAGAAGACATAACCCCACACACTTAAAACAACTTCCTCCAAAAAGGCACTAAAACCCCATGTTGGTGAAAGGACAGCCTCTTCTATAAATGGTTCAGGAAAAACTGGATATTCACATGCACGAGATGGAAACTTGACCCTTTTTTCTTTGTCTATTACAAAAATAAACTCAAGTAGATTAAAGATTAAAAATTAGAACTGAAACTATGAAGCTACTAGAAGAAAATACAGAGAAAACACTTGAAAACTTCAGTATAGGAATATATTTTTTTTTTGGATAAGACCTCAAAATCACAGAAAACAAAATTAAAAATAGACAAATATAATTACATCATTCTAAAAAGCTTCTGCACAGCAAAGAAAACAATCAACAGAATGAAGAAACAAACTTCAGCATGGGAAAATAATTTTAAAAACTATGCATCAGAAAATAGATTTATATACAGAATATAAAAGAGCCTTAGAAACTTCAATTAACAAAACCCCAAATAATACAAAAAGGGGAAAGAATATGAAATGACACTTTTCCAAAAAAAAAAGAAGAAATACAAATTGTCATCAAATGTATAAAAACTGCTTAATTTCATTAACTCTCAAGGAAATATAAGCTAAAACAACAGTAGAATATCTCAGTCCAGTTAGAATGCTAGTATTTAAAAGACAAAAATTAACAAATGCTGGCAAGGGTGTGGAGAGAAAGGAACTCGTGTACACTGTTGGTGGGAATGTAAACTAGTACAGCCACCATAGAGAATAGCACAAAATAACAGTAGATTTCCCATATATGTTCCAGCTATTCCACTTCTGGGACTACATCCAAGGAAATTATATTACCGTAAAAAATAGATGCCAGTATGCCCATGCTTACTGCAGCACTGTTCAAAATAGTTACGATATGGAATCAACATAGATGCTCATCTGCAGATGAATTAGTAAAGAAAATGTGGTATATATACACAATAGATTACTGTTCCGACATACAAAATAATGATATTCTATCATTTGCAGTAAAATCAATAAAAGGACATTATGCTAAAGTGAAATAAGTGGGACACAGAAAGCCCAATATAACATGTTCTGTCTGTGGTATTTAAAAAGCTTGATTAGAATGTATAACAGTGATTATTGGAGGTTGGAGGTGGTAGGTAGAAGGAAGTTGGACAATTCATACCAAAACAGTTGGATGCATGTAGTAATGTTCCACAGTTGTACAGTATAGTTCTACTATTCTATAGTTCACAATAATCCAGTCTATACAATACGAATAACTAGAGTAGAGAAGCTCAAAGGCACAAAACAAAAAGCAGTGATAAACAGATGGAAATATTTATTATCCTGATTTGTTCACCATACACTGTATATATGTATTAGATTATCACACTGTACCCCATACATTTGGACAACTAAAATAATAAAAATTAATAAAATAAAGTGCTTTACTATTTAAAATTTCTATCTTATAAATGGTAGTAAGTGAATATTATGTGGTTTTACTTTTATAAATTAAACTTTAAATGTACAAATTCAAATCATAGGCAAGACTACACAAATTTAAATAAAGTAATACTTAGAATAATATAAATCATGTAACCAGTAACAAGTGATAAAATGCCATTATAAACACTTTCTGTCAAATGAAATGAATTAGTAATCATATGGAAAATCTTGACCCTTCCTAGTGATAAGAGCACAATTTTTTAGAATAGTAATTTTTAGTAAGATATATAAAATCATTAATATGCTTTTATGAGAATCGGTAGGAATTTTTAACTAACATTTTAAATTGATAGACTTTTTTTGCAAAGCAATTTATTTTTGTGTTTAAAAAAAAGCTTAGTCACTTTGCCCAATAATTGTTTTCACAGGCTGGTGAGATGGCTCAGCGGCTTAAGCGCCTGCCCAGCAAGCACGAGGTCCTGAGTTCGACTCCGGGAACCCACATACGAAAAAAGGGCCAGTGATATCACTCAGCGGCACAAGCGCTTGCCCGGCAAACGCGAGGTCTTGAGGTCGACTCCCGGTACCCACATAAAAAAAAAATTGTTTTCACAAATACTTTACCTTAGAAGGAAAAAAGAGTTTCACCATATATTTATTAATCATCTGGACTAAAGATGTTTATTTTACTGAGCTTATATATTTTGCCTTCATCAAGACAAAAAAATATCTTTTTGCCCATTTCACTAATTTCATTTTCCATTATTTGAAATTAGTATTCATGTTACTTAATTTTTCTAATAAATCTTGGATGAAAATATAATTATATATTTTTATATGTTTTAAACATATATCAATTTCAGTGTAAGGACTACTTTATTATAGTCTCACTTTCTTTTTTGTGTCTTTTTTTAATACTCAGAATAACTTTTGAAACACTATTGGGCCGGTGAGATGGCTCAGCGGCGTAAGCACCTGCCTTGCAAGCGCGAGGGCCCGAGTTCGACTCCCGGATCCCACATACGAAAAAGGGGCCGGTGATATCGCTCAGCGGCGCGGGTGCCTGTTGGCGTGCGAGGTCCTGAGGTCGACCCCCCGGTACCCACAAAAAAAAAAAAAAAAAGAAACACTATTGTGAGCTTATTGCCATACAATTGGAAACAGAATTTCCCTTATTTATCTTTGAACCTCGGTGGCTAGCCAGGTAGTTGGTATGGAGAAAACATGTAATGCATATTTTCTGACTAGCGTATAAGGAAACAACTTTCAAATATTAATCTCTTCCATTTGGAAATTTTGCTTTTTATTTTCTTCAATTATGTATTCTTTGTATTTTATTTTGGTTGTTTCTATTTAAATATATTCAAACCCTAAGGGATTATATCCACTTAATTTTATTCAGATGTTTCCAATCTTAAAAACAAACACAATCTTTCAAGTCATCTACCGTTACTAATTTTTGGCCTTTTTCCATAAATTTCCTTTTCTTTGTCCCAACTTCTGGAATACTTAATGGTCTAATTTTTTAAAGCTAAGTGAGAGTTTTGGTGAGAGAAGAAGAATTTAGAAGGGTTTAGAAATGCAATATGCTAGAAATATAGATGAAATAATTTGGTATCAAAAATTATCTTATGGCAAAGTCAGGATGGGAACTCAGATCTCAATAGTATTCTCTCATTCTTTTTCCTGGTATAATCTGAAATTTTGAGTTTTGTGAATCCCTCCCTTTTCCTCCCTCCCTTCTTCCCTTCTCTCTTTCTTTCTTCCCTTCTCTCTCTCTTTCTTTCTTTCTTTCTTTCTTTCTTTCTTTCTTTCTTTCTTTCTTTCTCTCCCTCTCCCTCTCCCTCTCCCTCTCCCTCTCTCTCTCTCTCTCTCTCTCTCTCTCTTCATTTAAGAACCATATACTGAGAGCATACTTGTCAGGCCCTGTGAGGGTCACCAATGCTAAAACAAGAAGAAATGCAAATGTCAGTATTTGATTTGAATACACTCCTTTGGTAGTTAGGAATACAGAAATACTCTCTTTCTCTCTCATGTGCAATATTACTCAGTTCATTTCAGATTTGTTGTTTTATGTCTTAAGCTGATTCAGCCTAGTGTTTAACATAGAGTTCCTCTACTGTTTTTTAAATTATACTCTTCCCTTGAGATACTTGATTAATTCATGTTGCTGAAATTATCACCTTGGTTCAAATGACATATGGTTTCATTCTGTTTCTAGTCTCTCTGGTTTGGAATATATTGTTGAAGCACTAATAGATTTCTTATCTTGGAAGCCTCTTAATGCTTTGACATTAAACATAGGCATTAAAAAACGTAGCGGTGTTAATTGAGAATGATAATCAGGATGTCACCATTGGGTCCTATTTCGTGTGAGTTAATGTAACTCAATTATGTCTGGCATTCTTAGAATGGAACCTTAACAGTGAGCTATTGTTTTAATTTTATATCATTTCTACATAAAACTGCTCTTTGTAAAATGGCAATATTAAATTTTTTCAAAATATAAAAAATACTTTATTACTACTACAATTAACACAAGTGTTTACCAACATGCCCAAGCTCTCTCTTTTCAAGACGATCATTTTAAAGGTATATTTTCATTTTTAAGTGCATATACTTCTTATATATTAGTATTTTCATTTAATTATTTAAAGAAAGTCATTTGCTCCTGTGTTTAAAAGTTCAATATTTTAGAAAATTGACAATCAGAAGAAGCAATAATTATGATTCTATTAATAATTAATAATAGCTGGAGCCCTAAAATGCTCATTTTAAAAATTGGTATTTAAATCTAGGACTATTCTGTAACAAATTCCTTTTATCCTGCCTTACACAGACTCTATATTAGTGTTTATTTCTCTAGAGTATAAAACTGGAGCCAAGGGTAGAAATATGAGAGCAGTTGAAGGGCTGTTTAAAAGAAGTAGTGAGTTAATTATAATGAAAGTCATCGAGGCCAATGCCGGTTGACTCTGGGAAGCGCTTGACAACTGATTTCTTTAAAACCAATGACAAGAAATTGAATGGTGGGTACTAAATCTGCTTGTGTAATTCTGGAAAAAATAAATTTCATCCCAGTAAATCATTAGGGAAGGACAGTTGCTGATGTGTTTTCCAATATTCGATCTTGGCTCCCTTCTAATGACTTTCATCCTGTACATTTTCAGTTTGTTTTGTTGTGCTTTTAGAAGGTGATATTGTACCCCTGGTCTGCTTTCTCGTCGATCATTATCTTTCCATCTTCTCAACTTTACTTTTCTCCTTGTAACGCTTCAGACTAGGTGTCTCTCTTTGCTTGCTGTATTCCAACCAACACAATGTTTTCTGGCACTGTCTCTTCAAAGACCATTTTATTTGCTAAAATTATCCTATGGGACAGACACTCTGGTTCAGTTCCTTATCAGTTATGGAACATTTCACTACAAATTACAAAATACACCAATTTATACTCCTTTACCCATGAAGGAATCAGGGCATTATTTTACATAATCCATTAACCCAATATGATCCGAAGCTCAGTCATGTCATGAAGGGTTTCATCTGTCATCCTCTGTGCCAGCTTTCCATGGAGGCAACTTAAATGACTGTAACTCTTCTAAAAAGAAAATTTTTCTCAAATGTCCTTATCCAAGTTCTCATTTTTTACTTTGTACATCGTATTTGGGATTTTTGTGATTGGTTCAGAAAACTGATTTGGGGCATGGACTTTTCATCAACTGGTAAAATCTTAAGAGCACATAGTATTGACTAGTCCATAAATATATCCCCAATAGTTATATATTTCCTGGCACATAAGAGGGTTTCCCCATATAATCTTGAATAGATATTCATATCCTTATGACTACTACATACTGTAGGTATGTAGTAGATGGTAATACCTACATACTGTAGGTATGTAGAGATGGTAATGTTCCCAACAAGTCAGCAGAAAGACTGTCACCAGTATCTCCCTGTGCTTTTGTCAGCTCCATCACAACCCAGCATCTGTACTCAACCCTGCCTTCATTCTTAGACTATCTAAATTTAAGAGTTTAAGCCAACTCTTCTTTTGATTTAACTCATCAATGTAATGGAATTAATAATGCCTAATGAAAGAGGGCTTGTGAGCATGAGAAAAAAAATGTATGCAAAGAATTTGATACAGTACCAGTTATATAAAAGAAACCTGATAAATGATAATATTTGTTTCTGAATTTTTTAGTACTGACCTACCTTGAATCCTGATATCTTTGTAGGCTCAATCCTGAGCCACTAGTCATATCTGTGGCAAACCTGCTGTGAGACCTTGGGTCACAGGGCTGATATTTGGGCCTCACAAAATTTTGAGCTTTCTGCAGTGTCCTTGCTCTGAAGATGTTTTTTGCATGAGAGTATCTGTAGTCCAAGTCCTAGCTGAACTTGTTACTGGTCTCAGTTTCTGATCTGGTTCACAATTTTAATCCACACTCTCATTTCCCAGTTCAATTGCTTAGTTCCATCAGAATAACAGCTTTGTTTTTCTCTTATCTAGTCCTTAGTATTGGAGTTGAACACCCCCTCAGGACTCAGTTGGTGACTTGGGCAGAATATCCAAGACTTCATTATATCCTTGCACTTCTGAAAGCCCATATGTCTTCCCTGCTGAGTGGACAGGCAAGTGTTATCTACCTAGATTTCCCATCCCTATGTGTCTATCTTGCTGGTATATCTCACTTCTAAAACTTTGAACCTCAAGCCTAAGTGTTCACTGAAAACCACCATATTTTGTAACTTTGGCCAGCACATACACCACACAATGGCTGGTAGCAGCCAAACTCAGCCATAGCATCTGGCATTCTCTCTGGGTCATTTCAAATGCCAATCTTTGGCTTTATCTCTGTTTTTCAGGCATTCACAACCTTGTTTTGTCCCCCACTTTCCATATTCAGCACTTCCCACTCTCCTGTCTAATGTGTATAGGTTTAAAGAGCTGTAGAAATTCATTCTCATACACTATTTTTAAGGGAAAATATATGAATAAGTATGAAAGAAAGATATTTTGAAATGGATGGTGAAGAGAAAAGGAAAAAGGAAGAATGCTTATAGTTTTATAACTTAGGGTTTTAAACGTCAACAGTCATGACTGGTAGTTTTCAACTCATGTTAGTTTTTAATTATTTCTTCCATCAATGCCTTTCTTATAATCTTTGTGTTTTTGGTAATAAAGACAATTCTGAAGGAAAATGTCTCCACTTATCTTGTTTCAGGTAAGCGAATTTTTCTTATTGAGTATGAAGAGAAGCTCAGATATGTCCACTGCTGATTATCTGATGACTTAATATGTCATCAGTATGATAGTTAACTGATTGTGTCAATTTGAGTGACAAACACCCATCTAAATTGGATCAGCATAGTTCTGGGTGTGGCTGAAGGGACTTACTGAAGACGGAAAACCTTGCTGGATACGAGTGACACCAACCAATAGGCTTGCTGCCTGAATGGAATAAATTGGAAACAAGAAGGGAGGCTCACTTGTTTCTTCAGAGGAGATGCAGTCTTCACCTTCACCTTGGATACCATCTCTTGGCTTCCAGCACAGAGTCTTCAGCCTCCCAACATGGACCCGCATGGGACACTGCAGTGAGCTCTAGGCTTTCAACTGTATCCTTTGAGTCTCCAGTACATGCAGAGCCTTTTTGCACTTTTCCACACTTGCTTTTGCAGGTGGCCATTGTAAGCCAATCTTGTAAATTTGTATATATTTGTATATCTTTCATTAAATATGTTTCTCTAGTAAACACTGACTGATACAATCAGGTACAACACTATATAAAGGACAGATGACAGGATCAATGTATACATCACGTCCATTCATGGCATCTGGTGTATGGATTTATACACCTTTCTTCCCTCTCCATTCACTTTTGGTTTTCTTAATCATCTTGTGAGGGATCTATTTCTTCAGACCAAACAAAATTATTTTTTTGTTTTGAAATGGGTTATAGGAAAGCTTCAGGTGTATCTCCTACACAGGTCACAAGAATTCTTTGTTTTATCATAGCATGTATTTTCCCAGTTATGAAAAGGACATTAAGTGAACAAGGCCATGATTCTTATTCTCGAATGAGATGCTTTCTCACAGAGTCTATATAGAAACCACAAATACTCTATTAACACCAGCTGCATGAATTCATATACACAAGTTGATGTATTTTTATTTTATATATATGTGCTATTTCTTTTTTTTTTTTTTTTTTTTTTTTTTTTTTTTTTTTTGGTGGGTACCGGGGGAACGACCTCAGGACCTCGCGCGCCAGCAGGCGCCCGTGCCGCTGAGCGATATCACCGGCCCCTTTTTCGTATGTGGGTTCCGGGAGTCGAACTCGGGCCCTCGCGCTTGCCGGGCAGGCGCTTAAGCCGCTGAGCCATCTCACCGGCCCTATATGTGCTATTTCTGTAGTTGGATCTATTCATATTTGTGTGTGTGTGCCCACATACAATTCTAAACCTATATCATCTTTAATGTGATACTTTATGGAGATCAGGGAGTCTTCCTGTCTTATTAATTAATGAATCTCAAGTACCTAAATGACTGACTCATAGCCTTGAATATGGAAATAATATTGCCTATATTTTATAAAATATTTGGGAGAGCTTGTCTATTAGTGTTTTAATGAAAATAGACAGGTTGTTACTGATATATCTGTGGCACTGATAAGATAGAAGTAGTCTCTAGAGCTTGTCTCCTGCCCATGCAGCCATCTAATTTGTTCACAGGGGTTTAACAATGGGTCTTGTGCAAAACCCACGGCTGTCAGCCGCTGGTGACTTTGAACCCTGCAGAATCTGGCAGCCTGAGAGTTTCTGGAAAAGAACTGACTCTCACGTTTAGGTAGACGCCTAGAAACAATGTGGGGCCTTCTTGGGACTATGTTTCATAGGAAATAAAGGGATTCTGAAGTCCCCTCATGAACTTTCTCTTTTGATACATAAACTATTTCTGTTTAAATTACAAATAATGGTAAAAAGAATCTCTTACCCAGGGAAGGGTGGATATCTCTAATATTGCTAAATTCAAAAAAGAAAAGAATTCTACTCTGTAAAAACCAAAGGTTTGTATTTTTGGATGGGTGATAGAATTTATGATTATTTCTTAATAATGGTTAATGAGCTTTAGGATATTCTGGTTCTAATTATTTGAGAAAAAATCAGGGTCAAAAGGTTAAAAGCAACATTTAAAAATCAAAGGTGACAAAAATGCTATGCAAGAGAGATACCTGGGCTTCTGGTATCAGTTATAAAAAACAAAAAAGGTACTTAGTAAACACATGGCTGATACATTCAGCTGCTTTTTATTGGATCTTCTTTCCTTTTTTTTTAAACTGTAAAGTTGTTTAGATTAAATACCAGAATCAGGGCTAGTGATATAGCTCAGCGGCATAAGTGCCTGCCTAGCAAGTGCGAGGTCCTGAGTTCAGTTCCCAGTACCCACATAAAGAAAAAAAAAATAACAGAATCAAATTAAATGGTTTGATTTTGTAACTAAGACAATGTAGATACTTTGTGTGGTGAGAATTTAATTGATAATCTCATGTTTAATGTTTTATCTTCAATAAAAGAATCTAGGGGCTGGTGAGATGGCTCAGCGGCGTAAGCGCCTGCCTGGCAAGTGCGAGGGCCCAAGTTCGACTCTCGGAACCCACATATGAAAAAAGGACCGGTGATATCGCTCAGAGGCACGGGCACCTGCTGGCACGCAGGTCCTGAGGTCGACCCCCAGTACCCACACACAAAAAAGAGAATCTAGATTATTTAAATAACACTATATATTGTGCATGTGTCACTCAATCCTTAATTTTATTTCCAGAGGTCAACTCACTTCTGGTTCAGCAGATAGCAAGTGGTGCAGTGCTGCCTGCTGCCTGCATTTTTGGCTTGCAGGAACTGTGTGCTCCCTCTTCTGTTTATGGCTGAGGACATTTCTGAGTCCTCACACAAAATTCAACTGGAACCAATCTTCAATTGGCTCTCTACACTTGACTTTAGTAACGTGCTCTGATTCCAAAGAAATGCTGACATGTGCAAGATTAGCATGAAGGTGAGAGAGAGGAAAGGAATCTAGCCAATAAGCCCTAAAGTTTTGTGTGTATGTTGAATATTTCATGGATAGCTGCATATGGGATTGTGTGTGTGTGTGTGTGTTTTAAATATGTATAACATCTGGTTCTTTTTTCACTGAAATCATGTACAGTCCTTTTATTTTCTACTTAATACCAGATTTTCTATTGTTTCACAAATAATTTTGCATTTTTACCAAAGGCATTTCTATTAATTCAATATGGTGCAATAAACATGTTCTGTGGAATGGATGTTGCCATATTGTTTATTGATCTCTCCATTTATTGGCTTTGTGTTCATCTTTTGCCAATTATCACATCAAGTTTTTTGGTCATCTAGACACAGATATTAGATATTGAAAGAATTTCTACTATTTATGTCCTTTCCCCCTTGAATAGGTTTTTGGCATGAAGTAGGTAGGAAGGGAGAAACAGAATTTAGGCCTGTTTCATTTTTGCAAGGTAGGAACAATATATATGTAAATGATTCTGCCACTGCTCTGCACTTAACGAAGCAACAATATTGTGGGAAGTATTTGAGACGCCACTGCAAATAATACACTAGCAGAAGGACTCAGCTATTTATTGGGGTTGAATTTTGTCACTCAAATGAATATAAAACTGCCTCAAACTTTTTTTGACTACATAGGGAAAAATAGAAATGAAACTTAACTTGTTAGTTTTATATCTGGAATGATTTAGATTTTTTTCAAACATATAACTCTGAGTTCTTTATACCCTTTCAACCCGAATTCCCGTTATGATTCCAGCTGAAGAACTGAATCGTAAGGCCCTGTTCAATGATTACGCTGAAGGTGCCTGAAGGTGCCGATACCGTAGGCACTCTAGAAATTGCCAACCCTACACACTTACCTTTATGCTGAACTTCAGTTCTACCTCAGTGTTACCCAAAATTAGCATACTTAAAACTGAAATCAATAATTTTTCCACTAAACCAGCAATTTTCAACCTAACTTAATTCTAACAATGGGCCCATCGCTACTTCACTGTTTCTGCTGCCACTGCTTCCTCTCATCCTCATCATTTTGTGGCTAACAGATTCGCTGGTGACCTCACTGTTGTGCGAGCTCTCCTCTCTTTTAATATGTTCAGAACAGTAGTGTACCGATAGATTGTAGTCTTAACCACCTGAGTGTAGGTTCTAATACACACCCTGCACCTGAAGTATTTTCAGTGATTCTTTACTTGTTAAACTGGACTTTAATGGTATCACACAATCCAGGCAAAATTTACCTAGGCGCACTCCTTCATCGCTATGTACTCTTCTTAAAAAGGCTTCACAGTTTGGAAAGAAACTGCTAGGTTTGAGCTAAGTGATATTCTATTCCTTTCCAAGTATAACCTTACAATTCATACTGTTTTTATCCTTAGTATAACTCAATGAAAATTCATATTGTTTTTGTTTTATTAATCTGCACAACGGTTATAAAATATTTGGGATGTACTTTCTGTACTCCGGGATCAGCTTATCCAAGTCTATTTTAAATTCTACTTTATTCACACATTCTTTCTTGGTCACCAAACTCCAACATTTAACTGTGTGTAGCAATGTCAGAAACACTTATTTAGTATCCTAATTTGTAGGCACACATTTCTGTCTTTCTACTGATTTATGCTTTTTATTAGATTGCGAAACCGTGACTGAAAGGATATGTCTTCTGTCACTTTGATTCTCCCAGTTTGTATGACCACATTTCACAATGCGTATTACAGAAACCCACTAAATGTTTCTTACAATAATAGTGATTCTTTAAATTCACCACTTGTGTAACTCCTGGTCAGATTTTAATGCCCTTTAAATCTAACTTCTATGCCAAATCCTGCCTCACTATAAAGTCTAAGTAATGTCTATGTTCTTTGAAATTCTTTCCATACTTAGGGCCATTTTCACCTTTTCTTTTCACCACAATTATTTTACAAACTGTCTCCGTTCTTTTTAAAAATTCTGGGCTGATAGAAACTGTTTATATTAACTATAGTTGACTAGCAGCTCCTTTGACAACACTGGTACTTTTTCTAGTTCTCGAATCTGTAGGCAAATGAGTGTTGTACTTTGATACAAGAGGATCATCGGTAGATCTGGAAATTAACAGCAGTGCCTATACAACCAGAGAATATACTCTATTATTGCAAGAAATTATGTGTGCAAGAAACCCAAACCAAAATGCTATGCAGATAGTGCAATGAGAATTTGCCAGTCAGATGGAAGATTGAGGTGATTTGTATACACCACAGTACACTACTTCATGGACACTCTCCCTGCATACAATGTTTCTAGGTATTGAAAGCTTGAAACATGTTTTCTATGCCTAGAAGCTAACCAAAACTCTGTATTGAGATAAGACAATTCAGAAACTACAGGATGATTTGCCAGATTAGCAGACTCTATCATTACAATTGCTGGCATCCCAATGACTAGACACACATTTTTGCATGATTTCATTTACTAATTCGCCAAAGAAAAGACAACAGAAGGAAAGATCCCATGTGGACGTCTATACCAAGTGGATGTGGCGCCACCGCTACCCCGGAGCGTCAGTCCTAGTAAAGCAGGGCTATGGAGACAGCCAAAGGGTGGGCCAGTCCAACGTAAATATAGATAATATTTGTGGTTTGACTCCCACACAGTTATGCAGAAGCATTGTGGAGCGGCTTATAATTTGATCTGGTATTTTTAAAATTGCCAAGGCGCAAATACAAAACATGACCTAAATGCATAAATAAAGGCCTCTGTCCACCATGTGCTAGAAAAAGATCTCAGGGTCTTAGGACTAAAATAAACAGGATTTTTACCATGTGTTAAAGCCGTTGAGTTTTGCTCATTTCAAAATTAGGTGAAGAATGAATATTTACTAGTGAAATGAACTTTTTTTCCTCTTGCTTCTCATTATAGCTATAGGGCAAGGCAAGGAAAGATGTACAAAGGTGATTTTAATTGATACAAGAAGCCAATCAAATTAACTCATTGCAGAAATCCAGCCCCTCTCCTTTAGGTGGAGAGAATTTGTATATTGAAAATGATTAGTTTGAATCTCCTTTTCATTTTTATGCTATAAACATATTGTTGATTCTTTTGTTTTGAATAGAAAAATGTGTAAGTACAAGAAAAAAACAGTGAAGGTACTAATGTCTCCATGTAGAGTTAGACAACTGTTTTAAGTTTTAAATGTTGAAGGAGACGGGAAGGCCCAATTACCCTGATGATGATTATATATGATTACATAATGTAAAAACATATCAAATTATATACTACTCCATAAATATTTATACACTGTTTTATTTAAAAACTAAAGAAAAACTTTTTTATAAATTGTATAAAATACACCATAATTTTAAAAACATTATTATGAAGGATTCTTTCCAAAAGACAATTTAAGTGAAAAGTAGAATAAACTGAAGACTGACTCATTGACATTAATGATCATTTCCTAATGAATTCAAGGTAAATATAAAAACTCGTATTTATAACTTTCTTTTGTTCTAAGGAAGTCATTGAATACATTAGGAAGAATTAAGAATTTACTTTCTAAAGTAAAATTACATCTTCCTATAAAATTTATAATTAGTTGGACCATATGTAGCATTTTCGTAGTTATCTATTATTCCTTGTGTTTAAATCTTTTCTACTTTGAAAAGATGCCACTTTTCCTTTGGTAGTACTACTCCGCACCCCATATTCTTTGTGGGACCTGAAGCAAACCAGCAAATGTTGGTGTTTTCATGTAACAGATTAGAAAATTAATTGCCACAACATTGGTGTATAAAAAAGGATCATTTTGTATGGTTGTTCCTTTTTATCCTCATGATTTTCATCACTAAAAATTGTGAAAGTATTTCTCTGGTTTTATTTTTGAAAAAGATGATTATACTGAGGCACGTATAAAATGACACTGATACCTATATTCTTCCCTTATTTATTCAATTAACTCAAGGAGAAATATTTTGAAAATGTGGGAAGTGTTTCTAGAATTATAGAGATGAGTTCACTGAAACAAAGAGATCTCTGCATCTACCCAGCATGAAAACACATTTTAAAACTGAATAGATTTTCTAAGCATACTTGAGGGAACTCATTTTGTTCAGAATTCAGTCACGCTTTCACACCAATTAAGATGATGGACTGTATATTTAATAAACTTTTCAATTGTAAAAGAAAATAAGTACTGAGAAACAACAAATCTCTAAGGTGTGCTTTTAATATATTATAAAAGCCTTTAAAACACTACCAATAGGACATAGCTTTTTGCCATAATAACTTTAACTCTGTGCTTCTTTTATTCTTCTCAGTTGGCACCCTGCAGTATTTAACTCGATTTAACCTGTGGGCAATTAACCGGCAGAAGTAGGCTTACACAACAGGGAGTGTGACCTTTAACGGGGGGACATTATTAACATTTTTATTAGTAGTATTTATACAGGTAAAATATGCTTATTTCTACACTGGTATCACTGGTAGCAAAGGGAGAACCTGATTTAAGGATGTAGAGGTAGGCTGCTGTCATTTATTAGAAATTACATTTGTACATGGTTTATGTCAATTTGTGCTGATGCTTCTCCTATCTTTCTGATTGAATGTGTCTGGTAGCCAGTTGCTCAGATGAAGTGCACATAAAGTAAACTGAGTGGAATTCATTATTTCCAAATTGTCCAAGTTCAGTAAGAATAAGGCCTACTTCCAATTATTTATGACTTATTATGGTCAGTTCAACTATACGGAGGTTGACCCTATCTCTTGTCATCCAAGTCAAGCCAACCTTAAAAGTTTGAAGTAGCTTCATTAGGATTGAACCTGGAAGAAGAACTATAAACCAGAGTGTCCTACAAACCAGCCACCTTGTGCTTTCATTATCTGTGAAGCAACTTCATGAATACCTGCTTGTCCATCTTTCTTACCAGTCAATTCCTTGATTTCAAATTAGGAACTTCTAGTTTCTTCATTTACTGGTTGTGCAATATTGAGATGTTAAGTCCTCTAAGCATTCCTTTCCTCATCTTTAAGGAACAATAACATGGTAGTGGTTGTGTGTAAAGGAGTTGTCATTGTACCTGAAAAATAATAAGGACTCTCTTGATGGTGGCAGTCATTATTATCCTTGTTTTCCTTGCATCTTTCCAATTGGAGCTGTTGTTACTCTCATCAGCCATCCTAGTTTGTGAAGGTTGCAAAGCCATGACAGCTGGCTAAAAGATGACAGGTAAAATCTAGATTGTGTTACTTTAGGGAGTTGGTTTCTTGGTATGACATTAAAATATAGATATGTAAAAATTAAATTCCTATCAGATCTAGATATGACACTGGAAAATTACCATTGCTTCCCCCTATATTCTCAGCATGTGTTTTCCCATACCTATGGAGGGCTGGCCCTCGGTAATATACCAAGGTAAGGTGAACAAAATACAGGTGCTTCTTCCTTGTCGATGGAAGCACATATCTCACCCCTCCCACAGGGCCAGCTCGCAGCCCATGACAATTCCCCCTGTTCCTTGCACTGAGTCTTGGAAATTATTCTTCTGTTGGCAGACCTGGATATCACCCTCTCTTTGATATATGCTCTTCTTATAGCCCTCCCTTAAGAATCACCAGTTCTTAGACAATGTACTCAAACAGACCACTTCTTTGACTTCCTTTGAAGCTTCCACTTCATACTCTTTCTCATTTCTAGCTTTTCCTGATACCTATTCTGCAGTAAGAAAACATTTATCAGAAGAAATAGTTAGTGGTTAAGAGCACGACTTATGCAGTGAGGTAATACTCTAATATTTGATCCCTACGGCAACCTGGGAAGTTTATTTAACTGACGTGTTAGTTTCTGTCTATAAAATACTATGGATTATAATGCCTCTTAAGGCCAAGTATGACAATGCATTTACTAGGTACACTGAGTAGAATGTAATAAGCACATAAGAAATATTAGTTGTTTTTTATTACTTGTATGTTTCATCCATTAGATTTCTGCTCAATAAAATGATGCTTACTATATTTCACCTAAAGAAAAATTCTACCAACTTTGAGATGTATTATTATGCTGGATATCACTAAAATGAAAAATATTACTTCTAGCTATATCAGACAGTATAAATCTACTATATATTCAATTATCAAGATGTTAACTCTAAATCAAAATATGCATTTAAGACTCAATAAATGTGACAAGTATTCATGTCAATATGCTTTGGTCATCATTGGGAGGAAGCTAGTATATCCTATCCTAAACTTTGCAATGTATTCAGAGTCATTTCAGGATCTTTATAAAATGAAGATTATGATTTCAAAAATCAATTTTGGAATTAGATCCTGACTCTGGAATTGGGCCTGAGATTCTGAAGTTGTTACAAGGAGCGGGTGATGCTGATGCAGGTTTAAGGTACACAGTGGAAGGAAAACGTTTGACCTCCTAGCTAATGGTTCTTTTCTGAAGATAATCCCCTCAGAAGAATGATAAAAATGTGCTTCACCTGTGCTCTGTACTTCCAATATCTAGTAAATCCCCTTTCCATCATTCACCTCTCTTTCTGTCTCTCTCTGTGTGTCTGTTTTTCTCTCTCTCTTTCACACACACACACGCACACACACACCAAAGCACATTTAACCACAGTTACCCTAGTACTGAATTACATTGCGTCTGCACATCTCTTGGTTTGCGTCTGTATGAAGTATTCTTTTTCTTAAACGGAAACCACCACGAAGGCACAATGCACTGGGAAAAATTAGTTTATTCAAACAATAGTCTTTTGTTTGACACTCAGACATAATGTGAGATTTATTTAAAACTAGCTCAGTTCGGGTAACAAGAGCCCTTTGCACTTCCGTGGAAGATTCTGCTGGGCAGCAAGGAAATCTATGTACAAAACCGATGGTGTTTTATTGGACCAACAGATGGCAGTAGCAGTCTCTTTTTTTCCCTGTTGAAATAATCAGAAAATTGATTATTTCATAAAATCGTTCCAAGAGCACTCATCAACTTTTTCTATGTTTCTTCAGTACTTAACTGACTTTAAAACATCATCTCACGCCTTGAGCTCTGGATCACTTAATCATTCTTACAAAATATAAGTATATTTTCTGAAGCTTTGCTACCTACAAAATCTGTATTTGCCTAATTCAAATGGAAAACTGGGAGGTGGTGTGTGTCTCATATCTGATATGAATAATTTTTGTTTGTTTGTTTGTTTGTTTTTTGTGGGTACCGGGGGTCGACCTCAGGACCTCGTGCACCAGCAGGCGCCGTGCCACTGAGCGATATCATCAGGCCTTTATTCATATGTGGGTTCCGGGAGTTGAACTTGGGCCCTCGCGCTTGCAAGGCAGGCGCTTACGCCGCTGAGCCATCTTACCGGCCCTGATATGAATAATTTTTAATTTAATGTATCTAGATGTTTTGACTACAATAAAATATATTTAATTAAAGCAAAAAAGAGAACTCACTTTTAAAAATATTAATATGTTGGCAAATCAGCCATAGTAAGCTATCTTACCAATAGATCCAGTGTTTAGACCAAGAGAATTCTGCAAGTCGAAGATATCTACCCTGTTTCTGAGAATATTTGTTTTTTAGTGAAATTTGACATGATGTTAATTTACTGAAACATGCTCATACTCCTTTCCCTACATTTATGCAATATTTGGCAGAGCTGTATTTGAATAACGTTTTATAGACTTTCCAATAAAAAATATGGAAAAAAAATTTCTCGAGGTTAAATGTTCTATAAGAAGATACATCAGTAAATATGAATGTTTGTAATTCCAGAATAATATATTTACTTATATAGTTTGCTTTAGCTTATAATTGTAGAATTATAATATAATTTGTATATAATTTGCACTCACATTCTGGAATTACAAAATTTACATTTTTAAAGTTAAAATTAAAATATTAAAATTTCAATTAAATGTAATTCTAGAATTCTTAAGTAAATTGTGTATGTGTGTAGATATACATAAATATTAGTCTACAGTTATAAACATTTGTACATGTAAAACTGGTTTTGATTTAATAGCAACCATCTAACTACCAAATCTATGAGCATCATGATTTATCTGATAGCTCTAAATTTATATTTAGAAAGACACCAATACATAGAATTACGTTTCTATTTTCTTTCTTAGGTTAAAAACATGAATATTTATAATTCACCTTTATACCTACTGTCAATGATGATGCTATGATATCATGATCATGATAAAGATGCTGCAATTATCTAGGAAGAAAATTGCAAGGGATTTAGAATAATGCTCATAGAACTATGAAGTGAGTTCAGTAAAGTTGTAGAAAAAAAGATCAGTACACATTTTACCATATAATGACTACCTCAAAACAAAAATTAAAAACTTGTTATTTTAACTGCTCCAAAGAAAATGAAATTTCTTTGCATATGAAAATTTCAAAATATTATTTTGACATAAATGTTTATGAAAATTACTAATGCAGTGAATGAAATCAACGAATAACTAAATGAGCATAGAGACATACCATGTTCCTAGATTCGGTAACTCAATATAATAAATACATCTATTATACTGAAATTAATTAATAGGTTTAATTTGATTCCTGGAACAACCTTACCAAGACTTTTTAAGATATAGATGTCCCAAAGTGTATATGGAAAGGCACAGAGACTAGATAGGATAGCTAAAATAGTCTGGAAAATGCAAAATAGTGTGGGAGAAATCACTCTAGTTAATGTTAAAACTTACTACAAACCTATAGGAACTGTGCAGTGTTCTGGGAAGGATATTGAATATACATGAATAAATATATGAAAAGAATACAATATCTAGAAACAGATCCACAAAAATATGCCAAGCTGATTTTTGGCAAAGGTGCAAAACAATTCAAGGGAAAGACAGCTTTTCAACAAATGATGCTGGAGTAATTGGATATGCTGAGGCAAAGGAAAGACTCTCAATCTAAAATTCACTCTTCATATCAAAATTAAACCAAAATTAACCTTGGACATAAGTGTAAAATTGACGACTGTAAAATATTTAGAAAAAGAGTAGATAAAAATCTTTGGTATCTAAAGACAGGCAGAGAGGTCATATTTAATACCCAAGAATGAGACAGAAAAGGAAAAATTGATACATTAGAGCTTATTAAAACTTAAAACTCTTACTCTGCAAAAGCCACTATTAAAAGAATGAACAAACAACAAACTGAGAAAAATTAAAAGGCATATACTGTATCTGAAAAAGAACTAGTATGTAGGATATGTAAAAACTTTAAAAAAAGAAAAATACAAATAATCCAATTATAAAACAGGCACCATTAAGAAATAGACATTTTACTAAAGAGTATATACTGGTGGACAATTAATATATAAAAAGATTATCAACATTATTACCCATTAAGAAGATGGAAAATAAAATCACATCTTTGTATCACTGCTCACCCATCAGAAATGAACATATAGTATAATGACAGTATAAGTATGTATTATAAATGTATATATGAATGTGTGTATGGATACATATAGACTGCAATAAAATAAAGATGATAATACCAGTGCTGGGGGGATGTTGCTTATGTATTTCTACTCATACATGGGAATATAAATAGGTAAATCAGTTTATATAACAGTTTGGCCATTTCTTGTAAAACTGAACATGCAGTTACCATAAAATGTAAGCTGTGAAGTCTTACGAATTTGTCCCAGAGAAATGAAAACTTATACTCACATCAATACTGTAAAAGTGTTCATAATTCTTTCATTGATAATAACCCCAACCTAGAAAATAACAGATTTCCTTTTATCGGTGAGTGGTTAAATAAACAGAGTATCATGGAATTTTACTCAGCCATAGAAAAGAACGATATAATGATACACACAACAACTTGAATAAATCTCCTGGAAATAATGCTCAGTGCAGAAAGCTAAATCTCAAGAGGTCATACAGTGTATAGTTTCATTTAGCAATATGTGAGGAGACAAAATTTTAGAAATAGTGAACACATGAATAGTCATTAGAGGTGAAAACAAGGCTTAAGATGTCTCATGTACTTGTATCAAATACCCATAAACATCATATGTCATGAACATGGGCTAAATTAATTATAATAACAATAATAATGAAATAAGGAAAGAGGATTTAGAGATGGAGTGATGGAGATAGGTGGAGAGGAGAAGGGGATTTAAAAAGAATCATGATGTGCAATGTACATATACCTACTCCCTAAGATGAACAGACACTTCACAGAGGAAGAAGTACAAATGGCCAAGAAATATATGAAAAAATGTTCAACATCTCTGGTCATTAGAGAGATGCAAATTAAAACAATGGTAAGATTCCATCTTACTCCAGAAAGAATGACAATCATTAAGAAATCAAGCAACAGATGCCAGCTAGGCTGTCACGAAAAAGGAATCCTCCTGCATTGTTGGTGGGAATGTAATCTAGTACAACCATTATGGAAATTATTATGGAGATTTCTCAAAAAACTGAAATTAGAAATTCCATATGACCCATCTACCCCCCCTTCTAAGTATCTTCCCCCAAAAGTTTAAGATATCATAATACAGCAATATAGGCATACCAATGTCTATAACAGCACAATTCATAATAACTGAATCCTGGAAATAGCCTGTATACCCACCAGCTGATGACTGGATAAAGAAATTGTGGTATCTGTATACCACTCTGCTACAAAAGAGGACAAATTTAAGACATTTGTAGGAAAATGGATGCACCTAGAAAATATGAACTGTAATAAATTAGACACACAAACTTAAATATCATATGCTATCTTTCATCTGAGTAAGGCAAAGTACAAACAAAGAAAAAAATAAAGAAAGGAAAAATCAAGACAAGGGGGCAAATCTCTTGCAGATGGGAGGGGGTCCCGGGGAGAAAGGATGAGGGGTGGGGTGAGCAGATGGGGAAATAGAATGAAGATACGCCAAGTAGGAGGTCCTCATAACTTCATGAACATGGATATTATGTGTCATTTACATCAACTAAGATTAACAATATAAACAGGAATGAAAAGAGGGAAAGGAGAACTAGAGGGGGAGGGAGGGAAGGGAGGGAAGACGATTAAAAAAGAAACGAATTGCATTATGTACATGTACCAGCTCCCTAAGGTGAATGTAAAATGCATATCTTGCAAACATGTACTAATAAAATGAAATTTTAGGAAATGGCAGGCGGGAAGATAGTGGAGTACAGCAGGTGGATCTCGTTATGACATGACAATGAGAGAGACACCTGTGGTCACTGAACTGTTTCATATCTAGAATGTAGTGGTACATGATGTGATGAAAGCATACAAAACGAAACACACACATGTGCACACACATGACAATGAGAGAGACACCTGTGGTCACTGAACTGTTTCATATCTAGAATGTAGTGGTACGTGATGTGATGAAAGCACACAAAACGAAACACACACATGTGCACACAATGGTTGCATAAATGAAAGTGGGGAAATCAGAATAAAATTGGGTATTGTATCAAAGTCAATAATCTGGTTGTAATTTTGTATTACAGTATTTCAAAATATTATTATGGAGGAACTGGACAAATAGTTCCAAGTATAATTAAATAATTATCTTGGGCCGGTGAGATGGCTCAGTGGCTTAAGGGCCTGCCCAGCAAGCGCGAGGGCCTGAGTTCGACTCCCGGAACCCACATACGAAAAAGGGGCTGGTGATATCGCTCAGTGGCACGGGCACCTGCTGGCGTGCGAGGTCCTGAGGTCGACCCTCCGGTACCCACACACACAAAAAAAATAATAATTATCTCTGTGTTCTTACATGTCCATCTAATTCTATAATTATCTCAAAATAAAGTTTTAATAAAAAAATTCGCATGAAGAAAAAAAGGGCTTCAATGAGGAAAAGTCAAATTTTCTCTTTTAATAAAGTCACAAAACAATAGCATATAGATTAATGATATGTTAGGCATGATATTGAATCCTTAATATAATAATAAAAATGACTTTTATGAGTTTCATCTTTTATAAATGTAGTCACATTCATGATCTCATTTTAATTTTTCCAAGAGCCCTAATTGTGTGGATTCTTTTTTTCACTGAAACAAAAATATTGGAAAGATCAAGGTCAAGAAATTGTCTAAAAGCTAGTATGTAAAAGAACTGAGATTTGACCCCCCCCAATTTTTTTTTTGTACTGGGAATTGAACTCATGACCTTGCACTTGCCAGGCAGGCACTGTGACCCCCCCCAAGTTTTGATCTATATACCCTGCCTACCAAAAAATGTAGGCATTTCTACTCCAAATTTTGGTGTTTCAAGTCAAGAAGGAAGATAACAATTGCAAACTGGAATCTATGGAATGACTTAAATAAATTTCATAAGGATTTTCCTCCAAAAGTATATCTGTGTTGTTTTTGCAACAATATCAGTTATCTATTATCACGTTGATGTAACCATGGCAAAAATTATGAATTTTCTGTCCCTATAAGTTAATCTAAGGAGAGAAAAAGTTTCTTCAGCAAAATTGTTTGTACCACATTATGCTTATTATTGAACTCTTACCATTTAGTTAATTGCTTTTGAGTATAACACAGAAGGGTTCTAAAAAATATACTAAGTGCTGTCTGTCTCTTGTGTACTAAATTACCTGGGAAAGGTAATATGATATACCGGAATTATTGATTAGTATTCTCAGAGAATGTACTTTTTATGTAGATAAAGTAAGGAATTAAACAAATGAGCCATTGAACAGATAAACTGATAGAAGAAACATGGGAGTGTATTGGACCCATGTGAAGAATTCAGATCTCTGATTCTCAAAATATTGCCCTTGATTCAAAAAATTAAAGTATTTTATTTGATTCACAGAGGAAAATAAGGAGAAATTATTTAGAATGTCATTTTTTGGACTACTATGGGCAGCATATTTATTATTAAGGGCAATTAAGGAGATACGTTCAACTGAAAAAGATAATCATCAGTCTTCAAGGTAAGACTGCCAAATTATTTTATAGGGTTTTGCTCCTACCATGATACTTACAGATTTTAGGAAATTATTGCTTTTCTGGAAGGGCATTTTGTTCCATGAATTATTTTGATCTTCAGCTGGCTATAATTCTAAATTTCTTATATAGTAGTCTTTTGTCTATGTGTATTAAGTTATTGTGAAATTAGTATTTTCCTCAACAGTTTAGTTTATTGTGAATTTTTGTTTGGTTATAATAGAGAGTAAATATTGCATTTTTTGGTTGTCTAGTAATTAAGATTAAGACTTGTATATATCATGAATGAAATATGAATTAATCATATGCATATTGCTAAGACAAATATATACTTTACCTTTTCTCCCTCTACTTTTGTGAATTTGTGTCATTTAAAATATACTATGGAGACAAAAAATAAAAAAGATAACTAAAGTTAAAATCTTGAGTTAATTTTAAACGTTACATAGGAAATTTTACAAAATAAAATCATGTGTAAGCCTAAATCTTCCCTTGTAAATTAAATAATTATTAGGTAAATAAACAAATAGAAGCATTGAGATAAACTGTATGGAATACAGTTATTGTGAAGCTTTTGTTGTTGTTTTCCTCCAGTGGGAACTTTGGTGCAAGCAGGTCTCAGTGAGTAGTTGTCAAAAACTGTAAGACTTTTCTGACTCCAGTAAGCCAGGACACAACACGAAGTTATAAATTCACAGGAAAGAAAGGGGCCTTTAGAAGAAAAAAGGTGAGCAAACTGTAAAAGGAAAAGCTACTTATGACATGGGCCGGTGAGATGGCTCAGCGGCATAATCGCCTGCCTGGCAAGCGCGAGGGCCCAAGTTCAACTCCTGGAACCCACATACGAAAAAAGGGCCGGTGATATCGCTCAGCGGCATGGGTGCCTGCTGGCGTGCAAGGTCCTGAGGTCGAACCCCGGTACCCACAAAAAAAAAAAAAAAGCTACTTATGACAACCATGCACAAACTTCAGACTTGACATGGGGTTGACCCTGTTCACCTCATTCTAAACTGTCACAATTTATTATAGTGCACATTTTGACTTTTATTTGCTATTAGGCTTGTGCACTGGAACATGAGATAGTCTATGGATATAGGGAAATAATATTTATAGTCCAACTCAGAACAGTTAAAATGAATTTTAGTGGAAGTGGAAGGTGCTGTAGAGTACATTTAGGATGGACTATTGTGACAATATTTAAAAAAGCGATCTGTGCACATATATGTAGACAAAGTTTTTATGTGGGTATTCATAAGCCAAAAAAAGGGCTGTTGTTGAATCTTTAATTGCTGATTTAAAAAAGGAGCATACTGTATCTTCTTATGCAAAAGTCAACTGAGGCCAGGAAATGCATCAACAAGCTTGTTACTGATGAAATAAATTCAAGACCAGTGTCACTAAGGGCCACTATGGAATCCAGCTTTCAAGAACATTTGTTCTACAGTTCAATTTCCACAAGTAGTGAGTCATCATGGATAAGGCTGAAGAAAAGAAAGATAGAAAGCAACAATTTTTCACATACAATTTCCATTTGTTGAAAATAGAAATATCTTTGTGTGCTATAAAATTTGCCTGTCCTTGGAAATTAGTTCAACAATATTTGCACATTAGCATTCCTTTTATATGTACTAAATGAAAATATAGTGAGCAAGATTCAAAAACCATTTTTGAAGAAATGGTACTTATGGTATATACAAGTTTCTTGTTACAAATGAACTTAAATTTTATGTTTTCTTCTTCAAGATTTTTTCAAGTGCAGTGAGTTTTATTGAAGATGTAAACGTTTAGCTATAATGTCAACTTAACAGCTACAATGGTAATTAGAAAAAAGAAAATTGAGTGTAATTATAAGCAAAAAAGCAACGGAAAGACATGATGAAGCTGAAGTAAAATTACACCTTCTTGTGTAATTTTCTATTTTTTCCATATGAGTTGGGAAAGTATTAGAAAGTAGAAAAGAAAAATTTTAACCCCTTATTCTGGCAGATACTAGGTGCTTTTATTCTACTTGCCCATTAGCCTAATTAATCTGGAATTATTAAGAGGATTTTCATTGAATTTGTTAAAAGAAAACTAACAATTGAGCCATTTCAGAAGAGCAGATAGCCTTGTATGACATAGTTCTTTATGGTTACCATTTAGGAAGGAAGGAGAAAAAGGAAGGATGAAAGGAGAGAGGGAGGGAGACACAGAAGAAGGAAGGAAGGAAAGAAGGGAGGAAGGAAGGAAGGAAGGAGAAAGTGAATGGGATTATAGAAGGTCAGGGTGGCAGCCTTCTCTGGAATATTGGTTTTATTCAGGGGTAAATCTACAGGACTAGAAGTGATGTCTTCCATTGTTTTAAACACATTATTGGAAAGATTCTTGTTGCATTACAAAACTGACAAAATCCAACTTATCTTAAAGAGTTGTTGAGAGAGTTGTTGGACAATTTTTCTTTGTATATACCATGTGAAATTGAGCTGAGATAAGGATTGTTCTTGTGAGAGCATCCTATCAAAAAGGCATCCTATCAGAAAGTACATGATTTTCACTTGTTTAGGGACAGAAGCTGCCCTCAGCATAGACCCAGATCCTTCACCTTGGAGCAGATTGTCATGGTTCTTATAAATTAGGCCTATCTAGACTAGCAAATTTACCATACAGTGTATGTATAAAAGGGTCTTCTGTTTGCCATAGCAAGACAGCCTGGAATCATGATATTCAGCGCCTTGGGGATGAGGCCATTTAATTTGTAAAATGAACATTGGTATCTATCCTCAGGGATAGAAAGGAAAATACTGTTCAAACATATATCCCCTTCTTCACAGTTATGTAAATGCCTCAGTAAGACTTGTCTGTCCCTAGTATCAAGTAAGAAAAGAAAAACGTTTGGAAGAATTCTGTGTTCAGACTTTACTTTTCTTGGTTCAGTATGTACCCAAGAAATGGCAGGGGCTGTATCCAAAAGTGTTCATTGTTAGAAATTACAAAAATGTGATTCATGATTCTGAGGATCTGGAGACAACTTGGCAGGGCATAACACACACACACACACACACACACACACACGTTTGCTTCTTTGACAACTGCTCCTGCTTGACAATGCAGGCTTATGGAGAGAAACAAAACAGGCAGAGACTCCCTGACCGATGAGCATGACAGCTCTTCTCAGAGAGCACGAAGCAGTGAGGTCTACTAGCCATGGTGGGGATGCACAGGGAATGGGCTGTAAAGAACAGCGTGATAGTTTGAATACCAAATTCAGACAATTTGCGTTTAGGCAAACACCAGTATTCATTTCTCTGAATGTTGATTCCATGACTGTATTAGAATGATCCATGTCAGATAACGATCCACAGCTGAGAAGAGCTGGATTACGACTAAGAGCAGTGCAACCAGGAATTGGATTGAGAGCAACCAGGGCTTGGCACTTCTTCCAGCTTTGCTGCTTTGTGTGATGGCTTCAGTCTCAACCTCTGTTGCCAACTTGAAACTACAGAACCCTAACACGTTGTCCAAGTTTTATTACATAGGAAAACTGAACTTTGTTCTCTCTTTTTTAAAATTAAAACACAAGCACAAGAACAACAAGAACAACAAAATCTCAACAAAGTCTTAAGCGATTGCCCTTGCTTATTTGTCTTTAGACCAGGAATTCTTGCCTCTGCCGTACTGACATTCCGGGCTAGATAACTGTGTTGTGGGCAGTTGTGTCCTGTGTACTGTGGGACATGTGGTAGCATCCCTGGACTCTACCCACTGGATTCCCCACCATGTTGAAGGAGTAAAAGTATCTCAGGAAATTGTCAAATGTCCGTTGGTGGACAGACTTGTCCCGCAATCGAGAATCATTGCTTTAGATTTTTCACTGTGGTCAGAAATATACAGGAATCACATTATGTCAGACCAGAGTGCCAAGCTGTATCAGGAGGGAAGATCAAATTCTCAATTTCTTGTGAGCTAGGCAGACACCCCAATTTGAGTCTTCCATATATCTCAAACTATCCAGCCCTGCTTTTATCACATAGGCTCATTAAAAGCTGCCACACAAATTTCACGTCTTCACTGTCACAGTTATGTCATTTTGCCATGAAGACTATTTACAAGATTAGGATAAAATGAGGAACAGAAATTGCAACTGGGCTTCCATTTTCATATTTACCCAAATTGAAAAATGGGCTACAAAATGAGTGCAAGGCCACCCTGAACTGCGTAGCAGAACCCTGTCTCAAAAAGACAAAAAAAAAAAAAAAAAGATAATATGCAAGTTCAACCAATATAGCTCAAATGTATCATAAGAAAAATAATTGACTATAATTAGATTTGTATATTAACATCTTACTTTGACTAGGTGGAAAATTATTATCTTTCTATTTTTCTTATTTGAAGGAAAATCAATTTTAATTAGTTAAAAAGGGGACATTTAAACTAGTTATTAAATAAAATCTACTGATGATTTCAAGCTTAAGTAAAATAATTTTGTCATGTATCACAGCATAAATATCCATATGGTTTTCTATAACCAAGCAAATTATCTTACATATTATTTGCTTATCATTTTCCATAATAGAGTCTATTTATTAAATAAGATTACAAGATGCTACTTGATTTCTTCTTCACATATCTGCAGTTAAAATTTAGGTTTCTGTGGCATACTATTCACTGTATCTATTCATTAGGCCTTGCAAATGTAGACATACTAAAGGGTAGAAAAATGTAAGCATTAGAATTCTGGCTTGCTGATGTTATGGGATCAAAGAAAACAACTTTACTGACCCATCCAAAAAGGCCTCAAAAAAATGAGTAGAGCCTGTGTTGCATCCTTGAAATTTCTGTTATTCTTTTGATTTATAAGCAGTCCAAAGAAGAATTCTACAAATTAAAACATATACCCCTGCATCTTAATTTTTATACAGACCTCAGCAGTAGATTTATGGTCATTCAAGACCTACTCCATCATAATTAAATTTTTCTTGTTGGCTTTTTATAGCTACTCTTGGAGATAAATCCTTATCTCAGAGGTTCCCAGAGTGATTATCATCATGGCCTCTTGCTTTTATCATGGATAGGGGATTTTGACAGTGCTATAATTCTTACAGGTCTTGTATGCTTTACCTTCAGCTGTATCTCTTCACAAAATATCATTATTGAGTGACATAAAAATATTCCTATTGCTTTCGTTACTTCAGAGTTTTCCAGAGCGTTTTTTCTTTCTCATTTTTCTCTCTCCCTCCTCCCTCTCTGAATCTTTTTTTTGAAACTAAATTTTAGTATTTATTGACCTTGTTTTTAATGACACAACTTTGTATCGTTGTATATAATGGAATTTGCTCCCATCCTAATCATTTGAAAGTAATAAATTTTTCCTCTAAATATGATTGTCTGTGATAAGAAAAATACCCCTTATTCCTAACTTACCCTTCACAAGATAATTATATGTGCAGTCTTTTTATCCTGTGTCCCTCCCTAAAGGACCATTTTTTAGTTTTTTTTTAATATAATTCAGATATATTTTCAGAGAATCTCATGTTAAAATACAAATAAAGGAAAATAAGAAAAAATTATTTTGTGATTTTTGGTTGTAATTTGACAATCTATATTAAGTAAAGTTTTTATGAACATTATAAAATAATTCATATTTACTTTATACATTTAGCCAGGGAGTTATACTAACACTAGAGAAAAACATAATAAATGTGACCAAATAGCAAATGATGTTCTTAATATAGAGATTAAAAAGAACACTAACATTACAACAAAAAAGAAAAAAAGAATGAAAATTTTGAAAGATAATTCAAAGAAGAAGTCAATGTCTAGTACTTACCACAAAATTTTAATTTCAGTGGAATTCAGGACACTTGAATACCATAATCAAATTTTAAATTAGCAGATTTTTTGAAAATCAGAACAGATAAATGCTGGTCTTGTCTTTTAAATTAGCAGATATTTAACAATGTTGTATTAGTTTTATAGTCTTCCATAAGAAAATACCACAAACTAGGTGGCTTTAAAGAACATAAATTTATTCTCTCACAGTTCTTGAGGTTAGAAATTCTAAGCCACAGTGTTGAACAAGCTACGTTCCCTCTAAAGCCTATAAAGGAGAATCCTTCCCTGCCTCTCAGCTTCTGGTATCCAGAGGCCCCTTCCCTTCCCCTCCCCTCCCCTTCTCTCCTCTCCTCTCTTTTCTTTCCCTCTTTTCATAACACATTTCATATTGTATTTTAACTTGGTAACATTTTAATTTACCAAATTTTAATTTGGTAACATTTACAAAGACCCCTTTTTCAAATAGGATCATATATTAATAAGCCCCAGGGGCTAAGACTTCAATATATCAATATTGACATAATATATCCCACAACCAAAAATTATTCCTTATTGATAAATTAGTAAAGTCTTTTTGAAAAGCAACTTAACAATATTATTTTCTTCTATTAACTTCTGTTTAGAAATCCACCATGAGAATAAAAAGGTGTGTGAATTTTGATTATATACAAACATATGCTGAATTATTAAAAGAAATTACTTAGAAGGAATCTGAGGTCAAAATGAGGAAAAACTATATAATGTTGGTATACACCTAGACGGAATGTTATGGAGCCACTGAAACTGAAGTTTAAGTATCTAGTATCACAGATTACTGAAAAGACCAACAAACAGTAATTTAGATTACATTTTCTATTATTAAATTAGTAGAAATTTCTTTAACTTTCTCTACAAAACAAGCTTATCAGCAAAAAAAAACAAAAAACAAAAAACAAAAACCTGCTATGCATGAATAAGGAAATAGCCTTTTCTTATGCTGTTACAGAGAATGAGAAGTGTTAACCATATTTCTAGGTCATTACCAATACATGTCAATACTTTAGCCTTTGGTCCTGACTTTGGTCTAATAATTCCACTTCTAGGAACTTATTTTAACAAAATCATCTTGTGTATGCACAAAAATATATCCATGAAAATATTATGAGTACAATTCATGTACGTAAGTATGAGATAGATTAAAGAAGTAAGACATCTAGATAACAAAAATGCCACATAGTTATTTGGAAAGATGGGAGATGCATATTTTAAAGAGAAAAATAATAGTGTTTACATCATCATCTCCTTCATTTACGTTTAAAGCAATCTACAAGTGTAGAAAAGACTATGTACCAACTCTACACAAGGAATGTAAGCACTATGTACTGCAAACATATACTAATAAAGGTAAATTTTTAAAAATGAGTAAAACAAACAAAAAAGAGTGATGACATTGCAGGTGCTATATAGTGCCGTTGTGGGTTAAATAAGTTAAACTCTTCTCAAAGCATCTCGTTTGCTCTCTTAAAGTTCTTCATCAACTCTAAAAAGCATGTTGTCCTAATGCTATTTTGGATACTTTAATGGTATTGTAGTACAGGTCTTGTTAAGGGACCTTGATATTAATAAACAGGGAGGACCTGAAAGGAAATTTTGTTGTGGTTTGCTTTCAAGAAGACACATGCAATTTCATCAGGAAATGAGAATCATGAGTAAATACAGTTAGGGTTTTTTACACATTAAAAAATATCTGTTTTTCTGTAATACAATTCTGGCTGGTATTATAGAAAAGATTGCACAATTGCTACATTTCTGAAAGCTAGAAAAATATTAGAACTAAACCTGTAACAAAGTAAAAAATAAAGAATTTCATTTAACGTGTTTTTTACTTTGTATAATTTGTATTTTGTATAAAAGTACAAATTTTAAGCTGTTTACAGATTATGTGGTTGAAAAGTTGGTTGCACATGAATAATGTTAAATATTTTTATTAAAAATAACCACAAGCTGAGTTCTGTGCAATATCCTCACAAAGTTGGAATTTCTTTTCCTTCTCTGGTAAGAGTGTGACTCAATTATTATAATTCACAAGATGCTATACATTATTTTTATTCTACAGCCCTTTCTGTGCAGTCACGCTTTTAACATTGTTTTCTTGTTCCAAGACACATAAGTGCCAAATAAACTTCAATAACTTCTTAAACAACAGTGTTCCACCATTCTTATTCTTCATCCTTTGCCCTTATATAATGAATCCACTCATATAGAATCAGGAAATTGGCAATATGTATTTTAGTGAAAGCCAGAAGAAGTCTCACCAAATGCATATAACATAGCTTTATGCTCACAAAAAATTTATCTTATTTCATCCAACAATTTTTTCTGTGGGTAGTTGCTATAAATTTATTTTGGTTTGTTCTTTTGAACACCTCTTTTCATAAAATTAGAATTAGAGGTAAGCATTTATCATTAATCCTGCTAACCCAATTCCTGGTTCATAAAATACAATGGGATTTTTATGGTCACATATGACTTATATTTTCCAACACATTATTCTCTGGTAGTTGATCTCTCATTGAGTGGATGTTTGCGCAAGCTTGTCTCATGACGTGGAAGTGAAGGTTTCATAGATCAGCAATCCATGAGAGACCGGAAGAGAAGATTTACCAAGATGGAAGCCACAGTCTTTACATAGCTTCACCTCATAAAGGACATTCTATCACATCTGCAATTTTCTATTCATTAGACATGACTCAATAAGTCCAGCCCACACTCAACTAAAGGAATTATGCAAGACATGAATTTCAGAATCATTGAGGCCATCTTAAAATCTGCTTATCACATGAAGCAAATTAGGCAAGTAGCATTCAAAAATCAAATGCACGGGGTAGATTCTTAAGAGGTATATATGTGGAAATGGATCTCAGTGGATATATTTCAAGACCGAGGCCAAGGAAACTGGCCAGAAGAAAGTATAACTCTGGTCCCAGAACTGGGATTGTAAAGAAGGTACCACACGTCAAGATAACTTGCAGGAGCACTAAGGAAATAAGAACTCAGCTCAGGCCTAGAGATGGGGCACATGGCCAGGGAGAAGTTGTGACTTAGATGACAGCACAGAAGTCATTTGGATCTGTGGGAACTCCTGCCAAACTCTGCTGCTGTAGTTCAGAGCCTCAGTAAAGAAGGTAGACCTGAATCTGGTATCTTAGTTTATTTTCTGTTACTCTAAGAAAAACTCTAAAGCTAGGTATTTTATAAAGTTAAGAAGAGGCTTTTTGGCTCTTGATTCTGGTGGCTGGAGGATCCAAATACCATGGTGCCAAGATATTGGGAATGGATGCCCCATCTCTCAACTGCATCACAACATGGCAGACAGGAAGCAAGGGAACTGGGAATGTGAAGAAAGGGCCATGTAGCAAGATAGGAAGTGAGAGGATTCAAGGGCCAGGACTGTGCCTATTATAAACCTACTCTCCCTAGAACTAATCAAGGTCCCTGAAGAACTACATTAATCCTTTTGAGGGCAGTGCCCACAATGACTTAATTACCTCACACTAGGTCCCACCTTTCAATACCATCATGCATACACCTTTGGGGATGCACTCAAACCGTATAGTATCAGGGAGGTTTCATTGGCTCAGCTTTGAGAAAGAACCAGGGAAGGGCAGGGCTGAAATGAGCCATAGAGTAGTGGTTCTCATTTAGTATCAGAATCACTTGATGACTTGGTAAAAATACAAACTCAGGGTCCATTTTGTTTCAACATGCCCACTTCTATGTTCTTCATTAATACCCCAGACGTTCAAGTACCAACCGAAGTTTGAGGACCACTGTCTTAGAGGGACTGTGCCCCCTAAGGAATATGCCATTTGCTAACTATGATAATTAGTTCATGACGTGAACAGACTATCACTGAACTCTGACACAGTTCATGGTATAAATATGAATCTGTACCCTTGTAGACAGAAACAGAAAAAGATGATGATTATAACAAAGCATTCCAAGGAAAAGGCCTGTGCTTTCATGTTGGAAGAACAAACCATGGCTGGCACTGATTAACAGATTCTGCCGTCTCAGGCTGGCAAAATGTAAAAGAGTATTCTTTGCCAAAAATAACAAAATGGACACCCAGGCCAGCATCTGGAAGTTATTCTTGAAGAAATATGGCATTAGCTAAAATTAGAGTGGTGGGTCAATTTCTATTTACCCATTTCACTAGTCCATGCTAACTAAAGGTTGATTTAACTTAAACTAGAATCTTCATTCTGTTTTTCAAACTTTTCCTTCTGTGATATCCTGTTTATTTCCACATATGCTTGGTAAGTATATAATATTAGAGGCCTACTACTAAGAATTGGGTATAGAACTCAATTATTCTTTTACAAAATAGTCTTACGTGAGAAGGATCCTAGCTAGAATATATACAGATGAGAGCTATCCTTGAATCCAGAGAGACCTGACTTTAGATATAAATGGTGCCACTTACAGGTAATGAAATCTCAAGCAATTTACAATCTGTTTCTCTAAAAGTCTTGTGTGTAGATATGTAGATCACACAACTACTCTGAAAAACTACAGTTAAAATTATAAACATATATATGCAAAATGTTCAATCCATAGTAAACATTCAATAAGCACAACTATTATTGCTAACAATCACTGATACTTCTCAATGCCGTAAACATCAAAACATGCTAGAAACACAGTTTGTCAGAATCAGGTGCTGCTTATGCCATCAGGCTCATTTCTGATTTTCTGCTCTAAAGAAAGAATTGTAGTTCAGAAGTCAAGAGTACAGATTCTGGATCCAGCTAAGTTCAACTGAAACATTTGTTTTGATTTTGGTGGTGCTGAAGATCAAATTCAGTGCCCTGTGTATGCCAAGACAAGCAATGCTTTACCACCAAGCTGTGTCTCTCATTCAGAACTAACTTTGCCATTCACTAGTGGTATATTCTTGAATTATTTAGTAGATAATTTTCTTAATCTCCTTCTGCCTTGTTTTCCCTAGTTATAAAATGGAGATAATAATGATGTACACCCCACTGGGAATTCATAAAGATTGAATTAGTATTTGAAAAACAAAGAAAAAGCACCATACATGTTATGTTGATCATAATTCCTTTTTCTAAAAATATTATCCTTTTCCTCTGATTTTTATGTTATCTCTCATTGTTGAATGTTGTTTATAAAATAAACTGATAGGTTGAATTGTCTTTCTAGGTATATTTCAGTTTTCTGATGGGATGAAGCTGCTGTATCTCTAAATTATTTTATAGATCCTGAATGTACGACTCAGCTATTTGAAAGATGTGGGCTACACACTGGGGATGCTGCATACTTTTGGGAAATACAATTAATTGTCTGAGTTAAGAGAGCTCCATCCATAGAATAGCTCTGCTCTCAGTAGTCTAATTAGCACCTAGGTGATCTGAACATGAGAAGATACCAGCCACAGTACGCCTGACTGGCTCTCAGGGTAGCATTCTGTATGAGAACTTTGCTCATAATTGAAACAACAGAAGAGAGCTACTCATTTTTCCCTGACACCATATAAGAGTAACATGTCCTGGTCAATGGATGGTGAATATATATATGATTAAGGATGACAGCAAAAATAGAACAATATTTTCCCATATATTTGAGAGGGTATCATATTAATTCATCTCTTTTCACAATGCTTAATGAATTAAACAACTTCAAGAACTCTCTTCTTAAAAGAAAAACTGTTGTGTCTGGACCAATGGACGGAGAAGCTTCAGAGATCATGAAATTTGTTGTCACACCATTTGGGGAAAAAATAGTTACCATGCTCAGATGACTTTGTTGTTTGAGATAGGGACTTGCCTTGTTTCCTGGACTGGCCTTGAATTTAAGATAACTTCATTCTCAGCCTCCAATATAACTAGGATTATAATCATGCACCCCTGCCCAGTTAGAAGTGTGAGTTTTCCTGAGTATGTTATTGCTAATGTGAATTAATCCTCTGGGCTGGTGGGTATAAATCTGTTGCCTTGGGAGAGTCCATAGAGAATGTGTCTCTCTCTGTGTTTTTTGAGAATTGACTTTTTGAAACTATAAGAGATACACGTGAAACACACATTGAGTCAATGTGAGGAATCAGTCTTCCTGATGCATGTGTAGCTTGAGGGACAGAAAGTCCCTGTGATTTTATCCTATAGCTGAAACATGAGTACTTCAAATGAATGAAAAAACAAAGTATCATGGGTAGTGTGAGCATATGTCTTCTTAGTGGCTTGAACTAAGAATTCAGAGGCCTCTTTCCATGAACACCAGGTTTCCAAGTTGAGGAATTCCTACGAGATAATGCAGGGCAAAAAAATGAACAGGGAGTTGAGAGAACGCTGTGGGAAAGCTCAGCTTCCTGAGACAGAGCAGCACCTCAACACTGGTAACATGGGGGCAACAGGCCACAGAGAATGAAGCATGAAGTACTGGGTAAGTGACTGGGAGGGCAAGAAAACATAACCCAATGTGACAGAGATCAAACACATGGAAAGGGGCCCTCAAAAGAGAAACAGCCACCTTAGCAACGTGATCCAGAGTGTGTCACTGAGAAGCCACAGACTACTAAAAGCAAGGGGAAGAGCAAGATAACAAAAGTACAGAGATGGGAAAGATGGGGTCATCTCTATTCTCCTCCAAAATCAGAGAACCTTGGAAATAACATCATTGGACAGTTAGTAAATCCAGGGTAGTTTAAATCCTCTTGAGACTCATATACAGATTTAATAGAAAAAGAGAGTATAAAACCATGTTTTAAGATGAGAAATGACATGTTGGCCTAATTATCCATGAAGTGACAATATTTACAAACTCTCTATTCAAGCAGGCTAAATATTCAAAGCTAAACTCAAACCTGTATGGTATGTTTATGATCATGAGTGAGATTTGATTTAACAGTCCAGTAAAGTCAGTTTAGGACTTATTCTTCTATACAAGTATGCCACTTTTAAAAAATCCCATTTATTTTACAAGTTTAAATTAAGTACCATATAAAAAATATATCTAATAGGGTACATATACTTTTTAGAGCCCTGAATATTAAACAACTGTTAAATTTGCTCACACTGTAACTATGTCGTATATGAGACATTTCTGAAATGTCTCAAAGGATGTTTTATGAAGTAGAACTGCTCAATATTAACAAAAACTTTGTGGGAAAAATAGTATCTCATATATTCAGCTTATTGTATTACACTGGCAAGGGAAGGCACTTATCTGGATGTTTTTAGGTTTCATTTTAGTGATTCATTACATCATTAGTGTATTAAAGATATAGCCTGTAAACTGCCTTTTACTTACTAATATGATCTGATCTGCTTTGGAGAGAACATTATATGTGACTTTACGCAAAGTCCTATTTAGAGGAGGTATTTTTCTTAGTGCTCAGTACCTGGAAAAGTACTCAGCATCTATTTGATTATATCTTGAGAAGAATTGATTCACATAATTGATTGTGTTTCTCACTTTACTTTGGCTTCTAGAGAACTTTTAGTTGTGGCCCACCTACATCAAACTCAGCAGATATTATTGCAGGAATTTCATGTACTGCTTTTTTCCCTCTACTCTATTTTTTTCTTCTAATTTTCTCTATTTTTATTTAAGTTGTTGGGAACAAAGTCAGAGTAAACCACTCAGAAAAGGTTAGGTCCATATGTATTATTGCTGTTTTCACTGTGGTTTTCTTGTTAGCTTGTTATCTACTTGCATTTTTGAGAGGATTTTTTTGCCTTCTTGTTTCTAAAAGATGATTCTGTTGTTTTCAGAAATAAAATATCTGTATATTTTGATTAGTGGCCTCTTTGATTTGATAAGCATTTGTCTGTGAAAGAGTGAGGTGAAACAGTTCTTGTCTGTGCCTTCCTCGTGATACTTGAATGCTGTCTATGTGAACCAGTACATCTTTGATCAAACCACATAACACAACTAAAAAGGAAAAGATCCTCAGCCTTGTACAATGGGTGGCTGGAGAAAAAGTTGATGTAAAAGGCTGGAAAAAAGGTGAACTCAGTCTATTAAGAGGATTTCTTTATAGCACATTAAATAATAGCACCAAGTTTAGGTACACATAGTTCAGAAAAGAAAAATTTTACTTAATGGTGAAAGATTTAATGTTAGAGTTTTTTGTGAAGTGCACAAAACTAGGTTGCTAAAGAAAAAAGAAAAGGGAAGAAGAAAAAAATATTTTCTTACTTAGAACAGAAAAAAGAAATACTGAATCTCAAGCGTGTTCAGTTTTACAGAATTCCTTTAGGATACTCCGAAAGCAGGCATATCTGTATTCATAGTTCTGGGTTCCAGCTTGACTCTGAACTTCCAGCCTCTGTTTTTTCTACCTACACAACGTTGTCACTATCACAGTGTGCCTGACATCCAACTCCTTGTACTTCTGAAAAGGTGCCGCCTTCACAGTTCCATGGACTTTCTTTTAACTGCCTGCTATGGACAATAGAGATGACCGAATTGCAAATATACTCAGAACTGGAATACTATTTTCTGTGGATTCACTGACAGATTTTGAAGTGTATCTTTCTCTCAAGCTTCTCTCTCATATTTTTTTCTGGAAGAGAAACTTCTGGCACAGAGGGACTTTTCTCACCTGGTTATGTAGGAGCAGGTAATCAGTTGCTAGAGCAGATCAGTGCTTGTTAGGAGGTTTAAGGCAGAAACTTGATATTTGCACTCAGAAAAGCACAAGTAGTTCAATTTTTAATATGGAGTCAACAATCATAGATAGAAAAAAGCAAGAGAGATGGAGATCTAAGCCAGGCAAGAATGTAAGGTTCACATTTGCAAATATTTTTAAATGCTAGATAAAAGAAGTCAGAGGTGCAGAGAAATCTAGGGGTTTCCAAGACCATGAAAAGAGAGGCAATCCAGGCAGGAAGGAGGAAGAGGAGCTCTTTTTTACTACCCACCCTCTTCATTCTACCCTGCCCCAAAATGTTCAAGCAAAACAAAGATGAAATATGAATTGAGGATCTGGGAGATGGAACCTGCTTAGAGACTTCTTAGTGAATTCCAGGGCTAAAAAAAAGAGCATGGATTATAGAAAAATCCTCACCTCTTCCCAAAAGCTATGTCAAACAATAAATGTACATTCATTCCTGTCTTGAATTTATCCTCCCTTAGAGAGAGGATGAGGCATTAAAGAAAAAAATCTAAAATGATGTCAAATATCAAAATCTCCTTGATTTCATTCAAAGTGGTGTAAATGAAAGTAAGGAAAGAGAAGTCACAAGGAGAAGATGTGCGAGGAAGTCTGGGAGGAAATCAGATTTTATTACTTTTCCTGGAATCAATTCGTCATTAGTTCAATAAGTACTCATTGTGCGAAAACTATATGCCAGGCATTATTTTAGGAACTGATACACAACTAAGGAAAACAACACCACCAACAAAAATAACAAATGAGATACCCCTCTGGTGTAACCTGTCTTTCAATAAGGGAGACTGACAATCCACAAATAAATGCGATACCAAAAATGATGTGTTACAAAGAAAAGTGAAGCAGAGGGAAGGGATAAAAACTAAGACAGGAGAGTAAGGCAAGGAAGTGTTCTCTGATAAGGGACCATAAGGGGAAACTTGAAATAAAGAAGGGTTAAATATTGGCGACAGGTTGGGAAAGCATGAAGTACATAATTGCAAGGCATCAACTGCTAGTCCTTCAGGGAAAGCTGGGCACAGAATTGGATTTCTTTGTGGAATCATGCACGGTTGTACAGGTATTAAGAGAAACTGAGAAACCTTGTGTTTACACATATTGGTATAGATGGTCAACTTGAAATACAGACACATTTGTTTAAAGGAGAAACTTTTGTGAAAGTGAATTCCTTACCCAAGATATCCTCAATTCTCTTTAACCAGACTTTTGAGTTTTCATTTCCCTTGCATAAAAATCAATAAGGAGAAAAATTGTAGCATTTTATAATACTCATGAAAGAACATCCTTGGTTTCCTTAAATTCTGAATCAAAACTGTACATACTACATCTAGAGTAACATTACCTTTTCGTGAACATCAAACCCTTTTATCTGATACCTGGAGAATACAGCAAGGGCCCCAAATATATCTCGGTGACAGCCAACTCACACTGAACGTGTTACTGACAAGATTTAAAATGTAATTAACTCAGTATCTATATATCTCATCTGGTCCTTCTTCCCACATTTAATCTTAACCAGCATAAGGGGTTATCTGCAGGGCCATGCCTATATTATGGTCTTCCCTGTGCCTGTCTGGGGATAGGAAGAAGAACCCCAGCAAAATCTGTTCTCCGATCACAACTTACTTTGTGTCCCTGTCCCCAGGAAGACTTGTGGTGATGTTTGTTTTAGTCCCAAGTTGCAGGGGCTCCTGCATTCCTGCAAATTGGATACCCATCTGTCAGACTGAGTTGAATCAGATTTCCATGATGTGGGAAGAAATGCCGAAGAGAGTTGTAATAAAGTCATCAAAATATTGTTCCACCCATGACAAGAGCTAAGCAAAACCTACCGACTTTATCCTGTGGCAGATCAACTGACAGTTTTCATCACATGGCCCTGCCTGCTTTGCGCTGGCCTCCTAAATTCCACTCCAAGCTGGGTTTTCTTCAAAACCCTATAGGCTCAAACATCAGGTGAATTCAAATTATTGGAATTCACTGAAAGCAATGAGAGCCTATTTCACATGCATAATTCAGATTAGTAATGGTTTCATTCAGGTGGCTTATTGAATTCTTCTGTTAAATACATTAGGGTGTGTGTGTGTGTGTGTGTGTGTTTGAGAGAATCCATTTATCTTTCACTATTTAGATATATAGATAAACTTTCTGAAATGGTTTCAAATTAACAATTTCTTTCAGAAATTATTCTGAAAGATATATTGCAAAGTGTCAGGGAGAATATAAAATTTATCATTTCTGGATGTTGCTCTTTAATTTTATCTTTCTTTAATAAATTTGAAAATTTTAAAAACATTTTCCTCCTTTCGTTGATACTATAAACATCACTTGTAAATGAAGAAAAAGAATAAGAAAATCCAATGTAGTTACTTTGTAGCATATTGAGAGCCATGAGACTCCAAAATTCTAATGTTGGAAACTATAATTACTCAAATGTACAGATCGTTTTGTTAACACAAGTGTATTATTTAAAATATACAAACATGGGCTGGGGATATAGCTCAGCGGCACAGCACCTGCCTGGCAAACACAAGGTCCTGAGTTTGATTCCCAGTATCCCCCCTAAAAAAACAAACAAACAAAAAATAAAATATACACACATATGCACACATAATGTTAATATAGACTGGTAAATAAAAAGGAAACAAACATTTTAGTGATATTTAATTTCCAATTTGTCTTTAGCACCAAGCTTGCTATAGACATAGCATGTTCTAATTGCTCATGCCTTACTCTTACTTTTGCAAATTATAACTAAAGACATAGAGTGGTATTGTAAGAAAAGTGATTTTGTGTAAGCATCAAAGCATATAAATATCGACAGGGTATTTTATAGGCTATACTATTATGTAGAAGGGTCTGCTAATTATCCTACTATTTGTGACGAAGCTGAATCTTATAACTCTGAAGATGAAAAAATCCAAATGTCACTATTTGTTGTCTTCAGGTAAACTCCAGTTCCCGAATATTGGCAGATGCCTTCTCAAATTCTGCTGAGACGAAGAAGAAAATAAATAAACACATCCACAGATACAGATCCTACTGAATTTAAAAGAATTTCAGACAAGAGGCCAATTTGGGATTTGGATGGGAATTGACAATATGTCCCTGATAATATTACGAGCTAGCATTTATTGAATTCTTACTGTGTTCCAGACATTGTTTAAATGCTGCATCATGTTGACCTCTTTAATCCACACACACGAGAATAAATAAATATACCCACTATTTCTATTTTATAAAGGAAGTTGTGGCCAAGAGAGGTCTTACAACCAGACCGAGTTTGCCTTGTTGTGAAGTAGCACAACTTGGCTTTAGAACCAGGCAGCTGACTTCCAAGTCCTGGCCCCAGGAAGCCTAGCAACAGTCATCATCTACTGTTGGATTTTAAATCTATATATTCCTCTCTACTTCTAAGGTGACATACTTTTAGCCAAGTGATCTGACACCTAACCCTATATTGGATCTAAAAACTCAGTGCAATATCACCAAGGACAAAGATTTTGTCAGTATGCCTAGACAAGTGACTGGTGTGTAAAAGATGTGAAATAAAGTCATACTTTTAAAAGCATGAGCTAAAGTGTGGGCTCACGTCCTTGCTTTACTGGACATGTAGCCCTGTAAAAATCACTTCATCTTCCTAGGCCTCATTTTTCTTGTTTGTAAAATGTAGGGAAAACAAAATTCTTCCTTCCTAAGTTTGTTCTGAGGATAAACAAGTTTATGCTTATAACTTCTATAGCACAAGGAAAACTATTTGGTAATTTCCTAATATACATTTATCCTATGAACTAAAATTTTGTTTTTATTTATGTTCTTCAAAGAAACGAAAATGCATGTCGCCACAAAAATCTTACGTAAATATACGTAGACACTTTACTTAAAATAATCAATGCTGAGAGACAACCCAAAGTAAATACAGTAAATTATTGTTTTCTGTAGTTGCCTTACTGTGTGGTGGTACATCAGAACTTCTTACTGCTATCTAACTATAATTTATAATACCCATTCTTCAACCTCCCTACCTCTACCTCTACTCTCTCCAGGCTCTGGTAACTATCATTTTATTCTCAAGTTCTGTGAGATCAACATTTTAGATTTCACGTGTGAATGAGGTGTTTGAATACTATTCCATTGTGCCGTGTTATCTCCATTCATCAGTTGATAAATTGTTTCTATTTCTTGGTTATTATAAGTAGTTCTATAATGAAAATGGGAGTGCAGATGTCTCTTAGACGTACTGATTTTACTTCTTTGTGTATACACAACAGTGGCACTGCTGGATTATATGGTACTTGTACTTATAGTTTTCTGAGGAACCTCTCTATACTGTTTTCCATAATGGTTGTAATGACTTACACTCACATCAAGTTTGTGCAGAAACTCTCTCCATATCCTCCCTAGGAATTGTTATTTTTTTCTTTGTTTTGGATAATAGCATTTTTTTTTTAACCAGGGGAAGGTGATGTTTCATTGTGGTTTTGATTTGTATTTCTCTGATGGGTAGTGATGTCAAACTTTTTATATACCTGTTGGCCATTTGTTCATCTTCTTTTGAGAAGTGTCTGCTTAGATCTATTTCCATGATTTAATTGGGTTATTTATTTTTATGCTGTTTAGTTGTTTGCACTATTTATATATTCTAAAATTAACCTCTTGTCAGATGCAAACTTTACAAATATTATCTCCCATTCTGTAAGTTGTGTTTTATTGTTTTCTTAGCTGTGCAGAAGGGTTTTTTGTTTGTTTTGATCCTGTTCATCTTCCTGTGCTCTGCTTTACAGCCAGCATGCACCAAGTATCTTTGCCCTGCCATACACTTCCATCATGATGTTCCTGCCTTGGAATTAGCTGACCATGAACTGATTCCCTGAAACCATGAGCCAAATTAAACCTTTTCTCCTTTAACCTGAAGATGTGAGGTAGAGAGAGAAGTGGGGCCACTGTTATGACTGTACCTGAATATGTAACTTAGAAACATTTGGAACTGGAGTTTGGAAAAGTTTGGAGATGTGGGCTAGAAAGTTCTAGAATGCTGTAAGCAGAGCATGGTGGGTAATTCTGGTCAGAGTTCAGAAGTTCAGATTGGTGATAGTAATGTGACAGTAAAGGTCAGCTTATGAGGTTTCAGTAGGTAATGAAGTTACTTTTAGAAGCTGAACTAGAACCATGCATGTTGCACTCTGGGCAAAAAATTGTCTACATTTTGGCCCTGTCTTAAGACATTGTAGAAGACTAAAATTAATGGCAGTGGACAAATTAATTTGGCAGAGGGAATTTTAGCCCAAAATTCAGGCAATGGCATCGTATTGCTGGCTACATTTAGCCAGGTTTATGTGAGAATTATGGGTGAAAACCAAAGAAATATTTTTGAAATCTTGAATTGTGGCCCAGAAGGAACCATGTATAAAGCTGGAGCCGAAAACAGCCATGACTAATGAAAAGACTAGCACCATTTTTAAAAAGTATTTTGTACAGGGAGAAGAAGAAAGATTTCTTGAAGGCATCTCAGAAGTCCCGAAGACCCTACCTGTTGAAGGTTTAAACCAAAGTCCAGGCGGACTTGGAATCTTGCCAAAAGCTAGCACATAGGTCAGTAAATAGTTGGGCTCTTGGAGAAAGACATAGGTCTTACGAGAGAATGATTAGAATAGGAAAAGTGGAAATTTATGATATTGAGAGAAAAATACTGTAGCATAAATTATTTTAATTCAGAGGACATCAGTATACTCATCTATAAAAGAACAATTACTACATGAGCTATAGCAAGAACAATATAGTGTAAAGTTTCAACATGTGTATACTGAACCAGTTTGCCTAGATTTGAATCCTCTCTACCACTTACTGCTTTTTTTAACATTGTACTGAACTACTTTGAGCCTAAGCTGTTTTCATAATGTATCACTCTGGCATATTGAAAACACTTTAAAAAGATTTCATTAATATTCCACATACAGACATCAGTTATATTCATTCTAATCTCTGCAATAACTACCAACAACATAATTTAGATCACACATATTGATCTAATAGGTATTTGGTAAATGATAACTAGGATTCCAGCTATGAATTACTACCTGCTATCTTGTACTGTATTTCTATAAGTAGGATAAAAGTCTTCAAATAGTCATGTGCTCAGCAATGGAAATTGTTGCTAAACTGATGGTTTTTAATGAAAAGAATTCTTCTGACTCTCAGAAGTTAAGTGTTATTTTGTGACAATTTTATGAGATTTCTATTACCAGTAAAATGTTTCAGTTTTATAATGGCATAAAATATTTCCAAACAATTTTCCATGTGTCTCCCACTATTTGCACCAGAAAAATATATTTTCTATATTATTTGCTTTTCTAGCTGGAATTCTAATGAGCTTCATAGACAATATAATTGTATTTGAAAAATATGTTCACTATACTATTTGTTTTTCTATCTGGGACTCTAAAGAGGTATGTGGACAAAGCCAAGAATAAACATTTATAACTTCCATTTGAAAGTTTGCCTTTATCTCTGTTTTGTTAGTAATATTCTGCAACCAAATAAAAAAAAATATATATATATTCAGACATATAAACTATACTTTGGTTCAAATATATAAATTGTTATTTCATTTACTTTAAACTACGCTTAATTAATTTATTAATTTTTGTAGGGAAAGAACACAGTGCCTTGCACACATCAGGTAAGCTTTCTACCGCTGAGACATACCTTCAACCCCACAAATTATGTTTTTGACTTCTGCCATTTTGATTTCATTTTAGGATTAAGTACACAAAGATTAACTTTGTTAATGATTATTAAAGTAATAAATCCTTTCAGCTATTAATTATTGAACTACTTCCTTTATCCTCACAACCGATTTATAAAGTAAATTATATTTCATTGAACTGACTATAATTGACTTAATTAAATCATGATGGAAACCATTATAACATATTTATCAGAAAGCATGAATAAAATATTTCTAAATTTTCTTGTAGTAAAGAAAAATGATTCTTCCATAGATATCTTCTTTTTCATTTTGCTCAAAGTTTTTAGGAAGCCTAAAAAGATCTGCTTCACACAGAGCCTAAAATCAGAGTGTAAGAAATGCCATAGGCTAATTATTATTACGAATTGTGGAATTATTATTAATTGATGAATTTTGAATAGTTTGCATGAATTTATTTTGCTATTTTTTCCAGTTGGATAAAACTGAAAAGTTTTAACAAAACTAGTAAATTCCATAATTTTTTATCTACTAATTTATGGAACAAAGTATTCATTTGTAAGTCTGATTTCAAAGGAGTATTATGAATTTATCCAGAAAACCTATCCGTCTATAGCAACATTATCTAATGAGCAACATTATTAATTTATACTCATATATGGCTATAAATATCTGTGAATTAATAAATTTGTTATTCTGTTAGTAATCTAGGCACTGGAATTCATTTTTTCAAGTTCTGAAATTAATTTAGAGACTTTTTATGTGGTATTTATAAATATCAATATTTGCTTTATTTGCATTGGAAATTAAGCTGACTTTGCATGTGTTCTCTAAAATAAACACTCAAAAATTCAATTTTAAGTTTATGTAAATAGTTACATATGATCCACACCTGTTTTATATTTTCTAAAGCAAATTCCAAAACCAAAACAACAAAAGTCTTTAGAAAACATCTTGTCTTCTAGTATAGCAAAAAAAAATTTAACTTTAAAATCAAGGATTAATAAATCAGATCCTCTATAATTTAGAAAATTATTTTATTTTTAAAGTAAACAGTTTTTTTCTGTATACTTGTACATATTTAGTATCAAATTTTATTCACCGTAGTGTGATAACATTAATAATTAAAAAGAAAATTCTTAAGCTTCTTTATCCATGAACTGACAATAAACTAATATATACAAACTCTGCCCAAAAATGTATATACACTTCAGGAAAAGAAAAACTTGTAAAAATATTTTAATACTAAATTTATTGAAACATCATGAGATTAATATAAATTACCTTTGGCTTCCACAGTTATGAGAGGTGGTGGCCATTAGCTTCCAGACATTTATTAGTATGACAAACTGCTGCTTGGGTAACCTTGGTCACTAAGATTGCTAAACATGCCTTTTCAATTTCTTCTCTAAGGGCCCATATTGCAGTGGGTTTTCGGTGATATATGACATCCTTTAGGGTCCCCCATACAAGGGTAACGCCACCTATTGAAAAAATATCATATTATTTTTCTTTTACTGAAGTGTGTATACTTTTCTGGTGGACTCTGTATTTATTCAGTTATTTTTCATCCAGCAAGTCTTTTTTGAATACCCATTAGATGTCAGACATGATTAGGTTCTAAGGAAAGGAGAAAAATTACCTCTCAGAGAGCCCACAGTCTAGTTGGGAGAGATACAAAAATAAAAATTAGTATAGAATTACTAAGGGCATTTTACTGTAAATGTTATAGGAAATGTTGCCAACAACAGTTATTGCAAAGTAGTAGTTGAACATAAATGTTAGAACATTTCCCTTATTAACATAAAACCAATAATCACTCTCAAATATAAAAAGCTTTTCCCTTTTAATTCAAAGTTAGAAATTTGCTCTTTTTGGGAAAACTTTCCATTTGAAATATAGTAACACATTTTAAAATAAAAGACCTATTATACAGAGATAGCAATAAAGTCATCTCTCGTAAAGTATTATATTAATAAAATCACAAACATTGTAAGTTACAAAACAGTATTCTTTTTGTTTAGAATTTTTGTTTTGACTCAGTGTTTTAAATAGTCAAGGAAAATATTGATGTACAAAAATAAATAGGATTCACTGAATTCACTCAAAAAATCACTCTTCTATGAAATAACTTTTAAAAATTAACCTTTGACATCCAGAAATTGGTCTGACATTAAGAGGCACTCCATGTTGTTTTGCTGTTAGACATAAACAATCTCACAGAATATTGATATTAGACAAGCTCACTCTGAGATCATGATAAAATAAAAAAAGAAAAGAAATTTTATGTTTTTGCCTTAGCACAGACAAAAACAAAATCCATGTGCAAAGTATTAAATACCATGCATCTCCCTCTACTGGCTAATGTGAGGGACTCCTATTGGTATGTCTTTACTAATCACAGCTTTATCATTCTACAGTTTGCCTTTCTTAGAAATAAAATTTCATGAGATACCCAGTCATAAAATTGTCCACAATGAATCTACAGAAACCCTGCTTCCTTAGACCCAACCCTGTCACCCAAAGTAATCTCAAATCGTAGAACAGATATTACTGAATATTGTGAATATCCCCGAGGCTTGTCCTGTTTCCATGTTGTATGTTCTTCCATGCTGCAAAGAGTAATAAATCAAACTTGTCTACTACAGATATATACATGTTGGTTTTTGCTGGGGAAAACAGAACTTAGTTGAAAGCTTGTCCCAGATTCCACTGCCCCTCCTTGTAAAGGTTCTACCACCTCAAATAGCACCGCATATTGGCAACCAAGCCTCTAGCATATGGGCCTTTGGGTACATCTGAGGTCCAAAGCATAATGATGAAAATTTCTACAACATTGCTGTGTCCCATAAATGTTAGTGAGTGCTGTTTAAAATGAATGATATTAAAAAAGAAAGAAGGGCCAGTGAGATAGCTCAGTGGCCTAAGTGCCTGCCTGGCAAGCGTGAGGTCCTGAGGTCGACCCCCAGTACCCACAAAAAAATGAAGAAAGAAAGAAAAGTTATATCTTAGTACAAATAATGCCATCATAATAATGTGCAACCTTTTCACTAAATATATCTATGTTAACATATAGTAGTGAAGATGAAATCCAATATAGTTGAATATTATATAAAGTAACTTTAGGCAGACACTAAATGAAATTAGATATTCCATATTGAATAGGGTCCAGAATTTATAAAATTTTTGAGTACTTTTCATATAGAGTTTTTCTAGCTTTCCATGTAAGCTTTTAATTTGATGCCTAGTACTTAGCCTCCAAAGACAAACTGCTTCCTTCTCAATGAGATGTATTTCCTCGACTTCAGGCCCTACTTCTTGAATTTGGATTGACATTGTAACTCATCTTTGATAGCAGAATATGACAAAGTGATGCTGCATGACTTGTGAATCTGAATCATAATAAACTTTGTTATTTATTTCCTTGGTATCTTGGGATACTTGCTCCTGGGACATTCCCTCTTGAAACCAAGCTACCAAAAGCCCAAGCCAAAAGGTGATGCTGGCTTAAATACCAGCATCCTGGGCTGCTGGTCCACAGCCTTTGCCAACTGCAGCCACATGAGCAGGCTGTCATGGTTATGCAGTACGGTCACATCTCTAGATGAAAGCACTTCCAGCCAATATCACACAGCTATGCATGAGGGACTCCAACTCAGACCAGCAGACCAACCAGCTGACCTCAGTCAAGCTATATTCTCTTTAGGATAACAATAAAATGTTATTTTATGTACACATTTTGGGGTGTTTTGTTATGCAACAATAAAAAACTAGAACTGAGGTATGGTTTTAACACTTTGTGTCCATTTGACGTTTTTTTTGTGTGTGTGTGTGTGGTACTGGGGGTCGACCTCAGGACCTCACGTGCCGTTAAGCAATATCACTGGCTCTTTTTTTGTATGTGGGTTCTGGGAGTCCAACTCGGGCCCTCGCGCTTGCCAGGCAGGCGCTTACGCAGCTGAGCCATCTCGCCGGCCCCCATTTGAATTTTTGATCAGAGTGATATAAAGAACAAATTTTGCTAACAGTTTTGATGTGGTCACTGATTTAACAACAAAACACAAAAATTCCAACACCTTTTGTAAGTACTTCCTTTATGGTCAGGGTTCAAAGAGTTTAATTCTTATTTCTCTTTTTCTCTGATATTTCAGGCTCTGGTATTTATCTTTTCCATATGGCAGAAAAGAGCACATTAGCTGTTGGAGAAAATGGGAAAAATCCATGATTTAAGCAACACAAGAAGCTGCTTATTGTTCTGGATAGTTCTACAAGAAACAGATGTCACCACAGAGACTTCCTGCCAGAGAGAGAGGTGAAAGGAATTCTGGGTAAGCAAATTAAATAAAAAGTATGTCGTGTTCACACAAGTGTGCTAGATAACAAGCATGTTGGGTTCACACAAGTCTGCTAATGAATCACCTTATAAATTGCATATTAATGAATCAAATGAGCTAATGAATGGAACAAATTCTTATTTCGTCTTGTGGAATAACTGATTAAAATACTTCATGTCTAACGGCCCCAATCAACTACATGTGTGACTTCTAGATTCTGAGGGGAGAGAGGTATTTCACAAATGCTTAAAAACACAATTGGACTTTTTCTGGACACTACCTCTTAAACTGTTGATTTGACATCCAAATTATATGAGATCTGTTTCAGCAACAGAAACGTCCTAAGTTACCTAGATGGAAATTTGGCTAAGAACAGTGCAATAATAAAGAATCTATAAAACCTCAGAACTAAGACAAATAGAATTTAGTAAAATAAGGTAGAGATACCAAATACTAGAAATATATTTTAGGGAATTTTGAAAATATTTTCAGCAATTACAATATAAATATTGTATTCTAGAGTAATTCTCTCTCACTGTCTCTCTGTCTCTCTCCCTCTCTGTCTCAGTTAGAAAGGAATTATTGGAAATGTGAAGATAGGTAAAAGAGATTTTGTGTCCTTAAAATTGTAATTTTTCAGGCCGATGAGATGGCTCAGTGGCTTAAGCACCTGCCCGGCAAGCACGAGGTCTTGAGTTCGACTCCTGGAACCCACATAAAGGAAAAAAGGGCCGATGATATCGCTCAGTGGCACAAGCGCTTGCCCGGCAAGCATGAGGTCCTGAGGTCAACTCCCGGTACCCACATCAAAAAAAAAAAAATTGTAATTTTTAAAATAAAATTTCACCTCATAGTATTTACTAAGTTTTTTTTACATTTATCAAAAATGACAACTTTATAGTCACAAAGCTTTCCTAAACAAGTAGTGTTTTATATATCATTCCATTATTGCTACTATTTATCCAAAATATTTCTCTCCTTTAGTAAGTCATGTTGCTTTAATCTAGTTTGGTTTGGCCAAACCATATATTTATTTTACTTCTTTGGCTCACCTCTTGGATTCTTTACATCTGTGAAACACTTTCCTGTTTACAAGCCCCAAGTATAATTAAAGGAACTATGGGTACTTGCAAGGAATGCAGGAACTCTGGCTTCAGTTTCCAAGCATAGGTTCACTTCCCAGTCACACTTATTTGCCATGTTTCTGGGCTGTTATGTGGGAGGTGATATGTTCTTTTAAAGGGATCTTGGATCGAGAATCTTATTCACGTGAAAATCACCAAGGTAAGGAAAATGTCATCGACTCACTACTTTTCCCAAGCCTGCACACTGGTGCTCTTTCAGACTAATGGCAGTTTTTATGAGACCTGACAGTAACAATTTCTCTCTTCTTTTCTCCTTTCTTCTTATATTCACCCAGATGAACTTCCTCACTGAGTCCTTATTCCCAGGCCATGGGTCATAAAAAGTAAGATATGACACTGTGTTTTCTCCTCTGGCTTACATTAGTATTATTTTGTGTAATAAGAAAAATCTAAACCCACACACCACTGACAATTTGGCCAAGTTTATTGAGGTCTGGTCTTTTTGAGAGTTTTGGGCCACACATGGCCTTAATAATGAAACAGTTCCTGGCTTGATCCCTGATTTCAGAGATTAAAGATTCAGTCTCACTAAGGTTCATCCCATTCTCAAACTTTTTTCCTTTTTTCCTTAAGTCCCCAAATGCTCACTGCATCTTTCAAAACAAATCATTACACTACTTTGAATTTAGAAATTATAAAATTTTACACAGTTGCAATCCATCGAAAACTTCTATCTGCAATATTTGTCTAAAGCACTGGTCTTATTATTTTTTCTCATTATAGCACCTCCTAATAAAATGTAATAAATGGGTCTTTCTGTAAACTCCTAACTGGGGCTATTACAACATGAAATATTACAGCTAAGGTAGACTGTGTGTTTTCCAAACCAAGACTTATTTAAAACTAAAGCTGGGGCTGGGGATGTAGCACAGTTGTACAGCATGCACAAGGCCTTGAGTTGGACCCACAGCACTTCTAAAAGCAAACAACAATGAGTGTAAAGCAGGCATTCTGAATCATTACAATAGCAAAATAGTTTTAAATTTGAAATTATGGTCATGCCAATTACATAGGGTACAGTGCAGCCTATAATGAAGTATACTGGATTTCTCACCATTTCAATCAGACATTTGAACTTTTCTAAAACAACTATCATTGCTAATAGTATTATATCAATTCATTTTATTCTACAACTCAGTGAAACAATTGCTCTTATTATATTAAGTGTTTATATAAGGAAATCAAGACACAGAGAAACCAGGTAACTTATTTAATCAGTGACAGCCCAGATGTGAATGAGCACATGTTTGGATCTTGGACTTCTGGTTGTAAATTACCGAATACTGTTCTTTAGGTCCCTTTGCTAAATGTAGTAACATAAGTTTCTCTCTGAAATTCCAAGTTTTTAATATGGAAATATAGTATTGGAGAGAACAAGACTTGATATTAAATTTTCTGTGACCTGGTTTGGGATCTGCAATCTGCTTGGCTTTGAGTCAGTTACTTAAATTTTGGGGACTCAGTTTATTCAGTTATAAGAAAAGGATGTTAACACATATTTCAAAGGTTGTTGTAGCAAATGAATGAATTTATATACAGTGTTTGCCATGCAGTAACTTCATAATGAGTAATCTCTATTATTATTTAGCGCTAAATCTTCCTCAAAGGCTTTTTTTCCCCCGGTGCCTTAGAACTTGGTTTTTATTCTATTAGAACATACATAAAAGTAATGCTTGTCAGTCGTGAAGGCATATTATAATCAATCATGTGTCTGGCACTTGAAGAATTCTGATGCTGCCCAGGTTTAAAATCAGCATCTCTGAAAAGAGGCCTGGCCCTCAGAAGGTTTCGAAAGGGCTTCAGCTGATTCTAATGTGCAGTCAGTGTTTCAAAGCTCCATTAAATCTTATCTGATACGAAAAATCTTTGCACATGTGTTTGTCTCTTTCCATAAATTTCTGAGTCTGAGTGAGTCTCTTTTATCTACCAGATACTATTTAACACTTTCCCTGAATTAAAACAAATAACGAAATATTTGGAGCTGGATAATGCTGGTCCATAAGGGGTATACTAATCACAATATCCTTCCATTCAGAACAAATGAACATGAGTAAAACATAACATAATCAAATATCCCAAATCAACTACAGTATTTTAATTTTCTCCTCTGTCACAAATAAGTTTATTTATACTGTTTTGTCTTTAATTAATGCTTCTAGGTGTTTTACTAAATTATTAAATGAAAAATTACTTGAGAAGAGAAACCACATCTTCATTATTTTATTTCTTACAACTCCTAATAGAGTAATTTTATATACTCAGTGTTCAGTAAATGTTGCTTTCGTTTATTTGTTTTATTTTATTTTTTTGGTACTGGGAATCGAACTCAGGACCACGTGCTTGCCGGGCGGCATTGCACCACTGAGCTAAATCCCTGGCCTCTATTTTGTTTTGTTTTGTTTTGTTTTGCTTTGTTTTGCAATAGAGTCTCCCTATGTAATTCAGGCTGGCCTTGAACTTGCAGTGATCTTGCCTCAGCCTCCCGACTGCTGAAATTACAGGTGTCTGTGTGCTACCACTCCCAGCAAATGGCTTGTTGAATGAAAGTACGAAGCAGTTTTAAAAGACTATCAGGGCCGGTGAGATGGCTCAGTGGCATAAGTGCCTGCCTGGCAAGCGCGAGCTCCTGAGTTCGACTCCAGGTACCCACATAAAGGAAAGAAAGGGCCGGTGATATCACTCAGTGGCACAAGAGCTTGCTGACAAGCACGAGGTCCTGAGGTCGACTCCTGGTACCCACACACAAAAAAAAAAAAAAAAAAACCAAAAAAACTGTCATATTATGACTCTGTATTTCAACAGTGTAACTAAAAATGTGATCCACAGAAGATGGCTTACCTGTGAGCTTGCTAGAACTACACGTTCTCTAGTCCCACTCAAGTCCCACTGAATTGGAAACTCTGGGATAAGTCTCAGCATTCTGTGTTTAACTGTATTTAACGTAGCCGATCTTTATGTCCTCTACAGTTAGGGCAGGACTACTTTACAATATATTTCACATCAATGATTTATAATAGTAAGTGAGGCATAGAAAATTTACAGATGACTCAAAATCTGGGAATGATAACTGTGTTAATTTAGGAATAAAAGGACTAAAATTCTGCAAAGTAGAACACTTGATGTGTGTAACAGAAATACAACATGGACGAATATAAGGCTGTTATACATTAACCATGCATTTATTCAGCAGCAGCTACATATCAAATCCTATGCTGGATAATGAGATGGATACAAATTTACTTCCTGCCCTCAAAGAGTAATTTTTAGGTTAAAGGGATAGATATCTACCCAAATAATTAAAAACACATTAAAGTAAGTGTGCCAGTTATTGAGCTACTTTCTCTCGATTTCAACACCCCTCCCCATATGCTTCTTCTAAAGTTTGAGCTGGGGTTCTGCAAACCACATTTATGGTTTGGCAGTGGACTGCTTGGTAGATACTAAGTTTAGATGCTAAAGGCAGGATTAAAAACTAGAAAAAGAAAAAGGGACTTGTTATTTCCTCTTTGCTCCTGTTTGCTTTCTGTTGCTGAAAATATCTCTCCAGCTTTACTACTTCACCCTAAACTGATGGTTTGTTCCAACAGCAGCGGTTGAATTCAGTTTGCAATTTTTGCAGTTCTTATGGAGCCAGCCTCTTCACACCTCTTCATAAACACTAGTGCTGTTCTCTTCAGAGTCTGCATCCCAGGCCCTTAAATTCTCTGCCCCGAGGTGAGAAGGAGCAGCAGTTTAAAAACCCCTCCTTGAAGCTTCTTAGTTTTAATAATTGCACCCTCTCTTAGTTGTTTCTCCCTCCGTATAGGTGGTAGCTGCTTCTGCAATTACTGCCTTTATGATTACTTAGTGTCCCATTTTGCTTTATAGCCTTATCAGCATTATGCATATTAAAATTCTATTACATTATCTCTGTTAGAATAACTGCTGAGTTTTCTGTCTAGTCAATGGACATTGGCCAACATAATAAATTACATAGATAGTAAAATGTACAAAAATTTTAAAAAAACCTACAATGGTTTAATCATGAACGGGTTTAGTTGAATCAGACTCATGACAACCACATTTTCAGCCACATGGGAAACCACTTTCCATTCTGAGCTCAATTTGGAAACTACTTTCTTTATCACTTGTAGAAAACACCCATATAATAAAAAAATGTGTCAGGTGAAATAATGTATCATACGTATATCATAGGTGAAACTATCTGATACTCTAATCAGTAAAGGTGAATAAGGAAGGAAATGGACTTATTTTGTACTTCTTCAAAAAGCAAAAATTGAACTAATAGGTTTTTAGTGAGAAGACAGATTTTTTTACTAAAAATCAACCCTGAGTAAGGATAAAATCAACTTCTGAGAAGCAACAAATATATTTCTTCATAAGAGGCATTCTAATTCAGGTTGAGAAACTATTACTTGATATTCTAGGGGACAGTCTTCTGTTGAAAAGTTCATTGAATTAGATGTACTAGATAGTTTATACTGTGGTCTTGTGATATTGCCATTTGTGTATTCATTTCATTATGCCCCTTTCCAACAAAAGAAGTGTTTCTTAAAGTGGATAGAATGTGCAAAAGAAAGAAAGGTAAAGAAGTCAGGTAAAAGGGAAGGGCATTACAACATGGGACAGAATGAAGCCTTCGTAGGTAGCAAGGTACAAGTAGAGAAATGTATTAGGAAAGTAATTATAAGGAACCTGAGCAAATAGGCTTGAAAAAATCCCTCCTATCCCTGGTCCCTTCAATCCTAGTAATGAGCAAGGTCAAAAGCTGCTGCAGCTGAGGTTTTGTCCTTGCTTCAGGTTTCATAGATGGCATTTGAAATGCTCTGTTCCAGAACAGCATGTACACATAAAAAAATGCTTATCTGAGAGATGGTTACTTTTTTTTCAACCTTATTTTCTAATATTTGCTAAGATATTTATTATGTTGGAACATGATACAAAATATTAATATTTCTGACAACAATATTAAAAAGTTTTCTACAATATCACCATCAGTCATAACAACAGTGCAGGTTATTGGAATATATCCTTTAAACATTTACCCAAACCAAATAAATAGACAGCACAAGAATTCTTGGTGCTTATGAGCCATTAGAAACAGATTTCTATAAATAATGTCAAAAGGACAATCTTATATAAGATTGGCAAGTATGCTGGGATAAACTGAAAAACATGCTAAGTTTTAAACATAGTAATTTTAGGAAAATCACGTGTAAATATATTAGAAGGAGTAAATTAATATTTATGAGAGCTGTGTTTTTATTTTGCTTTGACTTAGACAATGTCAAAAGGCATATTTTAAAAGAAAAAGCAATATCTCAATTGGTTGTCTAGACTATGCCAAATATACCTTTATTTGGAAATATATAGATGTTTAATATCACTTAGACCCTAACGTGTCATTAATGAACTGGCTTTATTTCATATCTCAGCACTTCTTATAAATTGAGTCAAAGATTTAGTTTTTCAGAAACTAGAGGGTGTAGGGGGAAGACATTACTTTCATATACTAAAAAAGGTACAGTTCTTGTGGCAGGACACTGTGTATGATTTTCTAGATATTACCTATTGCAGTATAGCTCATTTTTCTACCTATCAAATCTTCCAGCTCTAATGATAATAGATACAGTATTATTTTACTTGTATAGATGCAAATGTAATACTCAGAAGAATGTCACGGGACGGGATTGAATATTTTTCCTACAGCTCTTAAAGACTGCTTAATCAATATTGTACGATGAAAGACTACCCTTTTCAGTTTACTTGGAAGTGTAACGTATATGCTAAAGGTTCCCTGTAATGTTACCTGGGCTATGACCAAGACTCAGTCGATCTAATTTCAAGCAGCATTATTTTCATTGCAAAAGTATTATGATACTGTGATATTTTTGATTATAGGTGTAGATCCAAAAATTGTGCCCAACAGGTGATAGAGTACAGTGATTTTCTGAGATTTCTATAGGGTGTCAAATCACGATGCTGACTGAGGAACTTTTAATATCTCTTGTGTGAATAGCTAAGGTGAGGCATGGCATGGTAAAGTGTGTGGTAGAATTGGAAGTATATTTTAGCGAATCTGATTTAGAATAGTTCTCTTGAAACAATACAAATACAATAGAGATGAATTGTTTTCCAGTTTCTGATGGGCTTTGATTACAAAAGTAACAAATATGTTTACTTCTCAATGGGAGATCTGGTTTCCATGGGGACCAAACCAACCTCATCTGCTGTTTTGCAGACCATGCTCGGTGCGCCACCTCCACTTTGGCAGGACTCAAGAGGAGCTGAACACAGCTACTCTGGCAAGTGTGCACAGCCGTCTATACAGTTTCTCCTCTTTTCCACCCCCTTCCAACAACAGAGCCCAGGAGGGGGCTTCAAGGATGTGCAGCTTTCCTCCCACTTTCAAGTTGCATCACTTGCGATGCTCTTTGAAACTGGAACATTGCACACTATTGTGATAAACATCCACCATGTGTCACAATGTTTCTTCAAGTTAAGTGTCAAATTATTTGGCAATATAAATAGGTGCCTATTTTTATTGTTTTAGTCCCCTTATCACAGATTCTGTTCACATCAATGGTATTTCTATACAGATTAATCAAAATATATCACATATTGGGCAATTTTCTGTATTTAATATACAGTTATTCATGTGCTCAGGATGAATTATTACTAACATCTTACTATGTGCCAAACACTGTGCTGAACGTGAAGGATACAGAGATGAGTCGGACGGATTTCTTATTCTTAAGCAGTTTAAAATCTAGTAGGGGGCCGGTGAGATGGCTCAGCGGCGTAAGCGCCTGCCTTGCAAGCGCGAGGGCCCGAGTTCGACTCCCGGATCCCACATACGAAAAAGGGGCCGGTGATATCGCTCAGCGGCACGGGCGCCTGCTGGCGCGCGAGGTCCTGAGGTCGACCCCCTGGTACCCACAAAAAAAAAAAAAAAAAATCTAGTAGGGAAGATTCTATAAGTAGTGGCATTTGCAAATCACTGTGGTAAATGGAATGGTATGATATTTGCCTTGATAATACAGAAACGTAAAGTGACTCAAGTCTCATATGAAAGAATCAAGGAAGCCAGAGAAGGCTTCTTGAAGGATATGGCTTTGGTTATAGTTTCAAAGATGCATATGGATTAATTAGGTTAAAAGCAGCAGCTTGAACAAGTTAATGGAGGAGAGAAACATCAACTTTCGACTAAGCCAGAGATAATACTGTGCTTGACCAAAAATTGAGCTAGGGAGAGCAAAAGCAGTGAGATAAGGTCAGTCCACCAGTGAGATATTAGAAATTCTGGATTTTTCTAAAGTCATTGAAGAGGTGTGAAGAAAAAACATAAAGAAAACAATTGGTCAGTTTTGCATTTTCAAGTATTTATTCTGAGTCTGTGTGGAACATAACTTTGAAGAAAATGAAATGTTCGGCTAAATGAATAAATGGTCTTATTTTTTTCTCTGGCTGAAAACATGGCCCAACAAAATGCCCAATTTTTAAAATACAATATTTCACTCAAAGAAATCCATGTGTTGTTGAAAAAATAGACATGTTACCTTTGTACTTAATATCTATTTATCTTAGGAAAGAGGATGGTGAGAAAATGACACACCTGCGAGCCTGAGGTAAGTGAAAAGTGCTGGGGGAAAGTCCACTCAGTGTCTCCCGAGCCATCAGCAGAAACTGGACTGATGGACAAAACAACAGAGAGGAGAATATTCTCAGAATTTCGACTTTCTAGCGAACTCAAAAATGTGTTTCCCGCTATTAGAAATGAAATCTAGAGATTAGACAGAAATCTAGAAATTTGAATTAACTCAGAGATTATTAGCTCAATTGTTTTATTTTATAGAGATACAAAAAAGGCCTAAAAATTTGAAATGACACAATGAAAATGAGGCATTGCTGTTTGTATAGGGTTCTTGCTTTTCTGCCAGGCAACGTCTAGGATTAACAACAAATGTTGCTACTGGGAGTATTGTGAATTACATATTTCTTCTGTGGTTCTTTTCCAGTACAAAAGGCTATTTTTTTAAAAGAAGATTTTCTATTTTAATTGCTCAAAGTTTTAGAAAGTGAGTTTGAAAAATTCTGACTCCTCTCAAATTAATACATTTAAAGTAACATTTCCCAATACTTTTATTCTCACTTCCTTTTTAAAAACTATTATTCTGAACTTATTGAATGTTTAAGATTCTGTTTAGTAAACGTGTATCAATGGCCTACTTCGATTACTGTCTTTATTCTAGAGAAAGCTATAGTCTAGCCATGTGATCATATACCATTAAAATAATATCAATTTCACTGCTTAAGGAACTGACTTTAGATCACTCTGCCTATCATTTAGCTTAATGTTTTGTAGCAGTGCAAGTAAGGATGCAAACCGCAATACTAGTTTAAAACATGATCAAAATTGTAGTTTAATAAACTCTTGAAAGGGGCTTTATTGGCTATGTTGCTAGAATGTTAAGTGAAATGAAAAGGTAGGCCATTTGTCTTTCATCCGGAATAGTAATAACTATTATTTAATTTTTCAAATTACAAAATGTGTGGACATTTGTGTGTGTGTGGGTGCCATTCAGTTCAGTCCTGGGCAACTGAAATGGCTAAATAACACCCATATGGTAAACAGCTTGGTACGCCCAGTATAAAGGAAAAGGTATTGGCAGTGAATCGATGAAGGAGGCATTATGATTTTTACTCAGAGAGGTGACAGAAATGTCCAGCTTCCAGGGCGCTATTTCTTTTGTTTTCTTTTTCTTTCTTTCTTCCTTCCTTCCTTCCTTCCTTCCTTCCTTCCTTCCTTCCTTCCTTGCTTTTCCTTTCTCTCTCTCCCCTTTCTCTCTATCTTGTCTTTCTTCCTTGTTAGTATGTCAGTTTTTGGTAGATTTTTCATTGAATGGGATGTGTTTAGTATTAAATACTTGTTCTCAGAAAAAAATATATACATAGTTTAATGCTTTGGAGGGTGATATGCAAGAAATTCTAAATAATTAGTTTCACATATCAAGAGCCAGTTGCATTATAGAGGAATTGAAACAAAATGAAATAAGATTTGTACCTGATAAAAATGTCCATTTTTTGACAGGGCAGTATGACATATGTGAAGCAAAGATAATCCAATAATAGTAGTGACATCAATCATTAACACATATTGAATATTTACTATGCACTAAGGACTTGTTTTAGTGATTTCTATGTATTACAGAATGGTTTTCATTTCTACCCATAAGAAGCCTATGGGTATGAAATCACAATGCTGCTGATTTTGCAGATGTACATACTGATGAACTGAAAGTTTGGGTAATTTAATTCACTAAGTATCAGGGTCAGAAATCAAATGCACTCAGTCTTGTTCCACAGCCCACACTTGTGATTACAATGTTATGTGGACTTTATTTAATAAAAAGCCAGTGTTTTTATTTCACAAGCTAAAGAACTAGGGAACTATTTAAGACTATCATGATTGTAATGGATATATGGAGAAGCAGTCAGAATTGGGAATCAAAAAAATTACAGCTAAAATCTCCATCCTGCCAGCGGTGTGAGGTTCTTGGCCTCTGGAAACTGCACTTTCATCTGTAAAGTGGTCATGGCTCCTCTCACAGTGCCATTTGGAGGATTAAACAGGATTACACACAAAATACATTGACAACAAACAATGGGTATATAGTATGCTTTCAATCTGTGAAAACTGTTACTATTTTTAAAGCAAAAATCTAGTGTGTGCAAAAAATGCACTGTGGTAGATAAATAATCTTCATTTAAGCAAGATTAAGAAGTTTTAAGCATCAAAAAGATTTTGGGGTTTGTTTTGGAGAAGACAGACATTTAAAAAGCACTGTCTCTTTTTCATTTTGGAATTCAATGGTATATATACTTAACTCTGGTATACTATAAAACTTTTGATTCTATATTTGTGAGCTTAGAGACTTCAACCTAATACTTATCAAAAGAATAAAAAGTGAATTATTTGCCTATATAACATAAACTGATGTTTTTGAATATACGCATAGCCCTAGACTCTGAAAACCAGGGAGTTAACTATTACACATATTTCACATCTGCAACTCTTTTTAAGTTTGTAGGTGGACTTTTCAGTCGAAGTAATAAAGTTTTCTTGTCAATTAAATATCTAACCCTAGAGAAAGTTTCTTAATTATTTCCACAGAAAGGCATGTGGAAGATAAGTTTTATGACATTCTACATACTGGGAACCAATATTTTAAAATTTCATATAAAGTTGAATTAGACTGCCCATTTTCAACGTTTTAAGATATCTCTAAAAATATACCGTAAAGATGAATAATATTAATTATTGACAATTATTTAAACTACTGACACAACAACATCTTTAAAATATTTTTTCCTGTTACATTATTTTTGTGTGTTTTTAGACATTTTAAGAAAGCACGTTCAGACTGGGTCAGGTAGTAATGTCTGTGCTATTGGAATTCTTGGCATGTAAGTGAAAGGTTACACATTATATTTGGTATATTTAGTGAGAATAGTTTGCTATAGGAAATCTTAATATGAACTACCTCTAAGAAAGATATTTCATACACTATATAAACCGAAAGAAAGAAAATATTTGCTTTGTTTGAATATAGACTTTGTAATTTATTTTACACTTATGCAAAATAATCACTAAAACCTAAATATTTAAGGATTTTACTCAGAATCATCTGACATAGATACTTTACATAACTTCTACTTAAAGTCTTTGGAAACAAGGGCGTCATCACTGTATGTAGCAATATCAACATTTGACTAATCTTTTGGACATATAGGAGCAGTCTTGATTTGGTTGGAAACAGGCAGATCCCATGTGTCTTGTTTTCACTATTCATCACCAGAGTAGACAGATCTCACCTTGAAATGTGGGCAGAACAGTCTCTTCACCACTCTGCAGAACAGCAGATGTGGCAGGGCTAAAATCAATATTCATACATGGCCTGTAAAATTGAATCAGTTCAATGTTTTCTCTTCATAATATTTGCAACGGTGATGGATGATTTATCAAGCTCAGTAACTTCTTGGAGTTCATATATTTCTAGTTAAAATAGGAATCTTCTGAACTAAATAAATGTGTCTTTGGATTCCTATACAGTTCTCCACCTGGTCTTCTAGATGGGCTTCAGGGCATCCAAGAGCCTGAGACAATTATGAGTTTGTAGCTTATATTCTGTCTCACGTGTGTGTTTTCCTATTCAAAGTGCCCTTAACTTTCATTACACTATTTACAAATGGATCTATGAAGCAATAACAATAACAAACAATAACAAAAAAATCTAGAAACACTACATGAAGAGAGGAATTCCAAGTCAAACTATCACTTATTTTGAAGAGGCTTAGAATTGACCTGAACTTAATTTTTTTGTCAAAAAATTCATTTTGTGGGGTCTCTCAAAACAGTCTTAAAGATGATCAGGTAGGATGGCCTGAAAACTACCTTATTTTGATGAATAATGAATATGAGATGAGTACTCTTGAGTACATGAAATACATATTGAGAGGAAGGGGTAAGGGTTAGAAAGTGAAAATGTCATACCCATTTAATTTAGTAGTATTATGCCTCATGTACTACATAGGCAATTCACATACATGAATGTACAAGGATTTCAAAACATTTCTTGACAATTAGCACCATTAACCCCAATTTAAAGATTATAAATAGAAAGTAGAAAGGTTAAGAAAGTTGATCAAGTTGACATGGGTAGTTAGAGGGACTAGGTTCTCATCTAGGTCTCACTGAGCTGTGGTATCATCGTTCTGTTTTCATATTTTTAAAATAAAACTCAGTATTTTGCAGGAAGAGAATGTTAAGAGACAGTAGCTAACTTCTAAATCCATGAAAACAGGAATTTTGCCCAGCAGTTTTTAGTGGAGAATTTGGTGTAAGAACACAATAGGAATTCATCAAGTATTTGTAAAATGAGTACGTCTTGCTAAACTGTCATTTAGCGAAGATATGAGACCAAAAACAATCAAACATTTTATTAGCCGTCACTAAACCTGTTTAGTGACTGAAATCATAGAAGCCCCAAATCCTGTCTTGATATAGAAAGAAATAAGCCTGCTTCCAGAATACTGTCAGCATCCTTTGACAGATACTGGAACACTAAAGATGACATGTTTTCCTCTCCTTATAGCTTGAGACACAAAGTTATTATTCTAAGTAATCAGAACTTAGATTAAACTAGCATTCCAACCTTAAAAAGTTTTCACTCTTTCCTTCAAAGGAATTTGCTTCTTGTGTTGATGTAGGTTCTTGTGTTGATATGTTTTTCTAAATTTCCTACTGTGTTTTTGCAGTGTGTAAAGAAGCCTATAGTTGTTTCTGTTATGTTGGCTAAATTCGCTTTCCCTCGATCTTCAGCAAATACAATGGAACAGACCTCACGCTGAACTGTTTCAGGCCTGGCTCTATAGGAAGGTGATTTGTGCTGTGATTTGTGAAGGGGTCAGTTCTTAGTTTAATGTCCTGCTTTTGCTGCCTTGAAATTCTTAATAAAATTTCACTTTTTACGGGGGTCACAGACAACATCACTAGTCCTACTTCCTCATTCTCCTCATGCAAACTGATACAAATCTGTTCCTTTCCTTTTTTTCTATATTTTTGAAAGATAGCACCACCATCTGCCTCATTATACTGTAAAGTGTTGGAAACAAAGATCTACAGTTTTGCCTCTCCCACCTGCCCCCACATGCAATTGTTTGCAAAGTCCTGTTAATTTTAGCTCCATGAGATTTTTTAAAATGAATCTCTTTTTTCCTTTTGTACCACTTTTAATAGGAAAACACAAAAACAAAAAAACAGCAAAACTAACTAAATAAAAATGACAGTAACAAAATTCAACTTGGTTTCTGAAATTTATTGGTTATAAGAATTTCAGTAAATCAATTAACTTTTTGAATACCATTTTAGCATGTATGAGCTTGGGAGAATTAAGCTAAACTTGCAAAGTTAAGAAGTAGAAAAATGATTTGAAAAGTATTTGCTGTAGAGTCTTTTTAATTTAAGAAGTGTCTCTAAAAATTAATTTTTAATTTCTTCCCAATCTTTAACAATTCTTTACACCTGTGTCAACTATTAAGGTATATTTCTGAAAATTATACTTTAATCATAAATTATTCCAAAAAATCATAAATTATTCATTAATTTGGGATTTATTGAGTATTAGTTTCCAAGAAAACAGTTTCCTAATACTTCCTAATACCACTGGTATCACAAGGTGAAGTCTATGTCTTTCATTTGGATCTAAGCATACAGGGAGCAGCTTCAGTAACAGAGTGGAAGTTACATGATATGATTCATGAAGCTGGATGGCATGTAGTTTCCAAATTGTTACCTATAAAAATGGTTTCTGCAGCGCTGAGCCTCCACATAAAGTAGTCCAACAACCCAGAAGCCACCACACTGTAAGAAAAGCCACATTAAGGTGCCCAATCACAGGTTTTTCTCCATGTTACCCAGTCCATGCACCAGACTTGTGAATGAACAAAGCTTCAGATAATTCCAGCCCCAGAACTGAAGTCATCCCAGCCTTCAAGTTCTCTCAGATGAGGCACCAAATATCATAGAAGAGAAACAAGCCACTCCTTTCGTCTGAATTTCTGAGCTACAAAATTAATAATCATAATGAAATGGTTCTTTTATGTTCTAACTAAATTTTGCATTTGTTTGTTATATAGTGATTTGCTATGGTTTGTATCTGAATGTCCCCCCAAAGCCTCATGCCATTTTAAGCTTTTTTGGAGGTGGCTGAACCTAGAGAGTGTGATGCTGGGATTAAGGGTGTGCAATTCCTAAATAAGTCCACTGACTGCTTTGGCACCTTCCCTAATCCTGGTAGCCTGAATATAATATAAGGGACAGAAAGAAGCTTGTCTTTTCCCTTGCTTGCTTTGATACCTTCTGCCCACCATGAACTATTTCTCTTCTGCAATGCCTGTCTGCCGTGCCACCCTGCCTTGGAGCCAGCTGATCATGGACTGAAACATCTACAAACTGAGCTAAATAAACCTTTCCCCCTTTAACTCTGGGTGTTGGGCATCTTGTTTTAGCAACTAGAAAAGCAACTAAGATACATATTATGTTTTAAACTCTCAGTTTTACTTTAGATGCTATTTATTCCATCTTCCTCAAATCTATCGAAAGGAAGAGAGATTGCTTTATTTTTTAAAAAATTACTTACATACTGTAGTTACCACACAAGCTTTCCTCCTCTGACTAAGTAACCCACATTTGGCTTTAGGGGGAAACAGTGGAAGAGAAAAAAAGGTTGTATTTACATTATATGCCAGATGCCATGGAGCAAAGTCATATTACTACACTTACTTCATTGTTTACTACATTCTTTTAATGTAAATTTCCTTCAACTGAAGAGAGAGTGTTAGATAATGCAGAAGTTTTATGTCTACCCAAAACATATAAAACAATTTTTAAATGGCAGAATCAAGAATATGCCTGTGTGCTGCACAAATGGCTGACCAAATGTATGTATTTAATAAGCCAATACTATAGAGAAGTAGATAGCTCTAAGAAAAAAATCCTAAATGAGTGGGCGATTAGGGCCTTAGCAAAAGTCCTTGATATCTGCAGATGTTCTGTAGCTTTCTGAATTCCCATCATGTTTTTAATCATAATTGCTTCCTTAGCACCCATCTGGGCTGTTATCAACAGCAGCTTATGACTTCCAGGGAAGAATAAATAGACAAGTGAATTCTTTGGAAGCTCCGATTCTGGCTTTGTGCAGATTTCTCCATAATAAAATAATGGAGTGGAGCACTAAAAAAAAGATTCAATGGAAGCAAATATCTTTAAATAGATTATTTTCCACAAGGAATCCGTGGGTGCTAATGTTCCCTTGTTGGCTGTAAAATCACTGGGGGAGAAATTACAATTACAGCAGTCACAGCATAGTTTAACCCTAGGAACTTAGAAACAAAGAAAAAATGGGGGGGGGGCTTTTGAAAGACTATCTTTAAGAAGGCAACACAATAAAGGAGACTATTCATGAGGTTTTTAGATAGTTCACTTTCTGTCCAGAAGGGGCTCTGTAACATCGATGGATTCCCTTGAAGGCATAATATGACTTTCTGTTACTGGATTTTAGGGATTGGATATGTTATTAATCAAAACAGTGGCTGTAGTTTCATTGCTTGGAGAATCTCCTGGGGCATTATATGCAGCTGCATTCAAAGAAAATGAACTGTTATAAACTTGATCATATTCATCCCTCGGGCTCATCTGATTACAAAATTGCCCAATGAGCTGTTACAGTATTTTCAACTAATTAGTTAACCCCTGCCTTGGGATTTCTTTCCTTCCTTATTTTTTTCTTTACTTTTTTGGCCTTTATAGTATATATTTTCCTTTTCTCTAACAGTTTGTCTGTCACAGTACTTGTTCTGCTGCCCAAATATTCAAAACATATCACTAAAAGGGGCTCTTTCATGTATCACTGTTTGTGTGAAGGAACTAAATGGTGTACTTTTCTGCCATTTTATTTATTTTTAAATCTAAGATATTCAATAGCAACTTGATTCACCTCGGCTGCATTTGACTACTAGAGCTTCCCTAAAACATTGGGTGAAGATTCACAAGTCCTCTTGGACATAACTGTACTGAAACAAGGAGACAGGCATCATCAGTAAAAGAGACTGTCATATACACTTCAGTTTTCTGCAAGAGGATTTCTTGTCTCATTGCTGACTTTTACATAAAATAATGAAGTAAAGCATTTTTTAAATAAAGGATCCATCAGAAACCTGGTGTTATAGGTCAACTATGCCCACTCCCCCAATTCCTATATTGAAGGCTTAATCCTCAATGTGACTGTATTTGGAGATAGGGCCTTTAAGGAGGCAGTTAACGTGAATGAGGTCATGAAGACGAGGCCTTGATCAGACAGGAAAAAATCTTTGCAAGAATGGGGAGAGACACCAGAACTCTCTCCCCAACCCACCGTGCCTTATACTAGTCTTTTGCATACACAGGAAAGGCCATGTCTGGACACGGAGGAGGCAGCAACTGAAAGTGGGAAGACCCTCCCCAGAAACCCACACTGACAGCACCTTGATCTTGGACTTTGGGTCTGCAGAACTATAAGAAAAATAAATTGTGATCATAAATAACTCTGTGGTATTTCATTATGACAATCCTGGGAGACTAACGCAGCAACTATTTCCAAAATAAATTATTTCCCAGGAAAGCAAACGTGCCTTTCTTAAAAGAAATAGAGGGTGGGTGATAGAAGAAAACATAATTTCAAAGTAAGTAAATGGAAGTGAAGCAAGAGCTAACATCAATTGTAAAAGTTATATTCTTGTCAAGATAATAATAAAAACAAAACATTATGCATTATTACCTGTTTTAGTCAAGTCAGTAATAAAACTAAAAGGTTGTGCTGGTCGCGTGTCACAGGGCTTTTCAGAATCCAGCATATTCCTCTGTTGTGTTTTAACTGCTTACAACTGACACTATGGTTTTCTTTTGTGTACTTTGAATGAGATGCTGCAGTGAATACAGTGAATATATACATATATATTGAATATATGTACATCATTGTGTACGTATACTAGGTATATGCATAAGACATATATATCCATATATATGTATACCATATATATGTATACCATATATACATACACAATGATATATATACACACATATACATATCACATATACAATAGGTGTCTGCTATCAAAATCAAGGTACAGAACAGTTTCATGACTCCAAAAGCTCTTTTGTGTTATTCCTTCCTTTATCGGTACATCTTCCCATTCCTGAGTCCTAAAACTATTGATCTGCTCTGCACCACTCTAGCTTTTTGCAAATACCATTTAAATGAAACCATGGATTATGCAAGCTTTTGAGACTGTCTTCTTTCACTCTGGCTGATGTCTTGAATTTCATCCAAGTTGTTGTGTATATCAATGGTTTGAGCTGTTTTATTGATAATTGACATTCCATTACATGGATGCACCATAGTTTATCAGTTTATGTGCTGAAGGACATGTGACATTTTACAATTTAGGGTGGTTATAAATTGAGCTGTTAAAAAATTTGTTTCTTTTTAAACGTAAGTTTTTAGTTCTCTAAGGTAGATACCTAGTGGTGGTCATATAGAAGGTACACATTTAACTATTTTTTAAAAACTGCCGAACTATTTTTCAATGTGTCCTTATATATTCTCACCTGCAATGTATAAAAATTCCTGTTGCTGTTCATTTTCAACAGCATTTAATGTTGTCAGATTTCATTTTCATAATAGATATAGCCATTGTATCTTATCATTGTTTTAATTTGTATTTCTCCTCAAACTAATGATACTGAAAGGTTTTTCAAGCACTTATTAGTACCTATTCGTTGTCTCCTTATCCCCTTTGGTAAATTTATGTTCAAATCTTTGTTCAGTTTTCAATTGCGTTGTTTGCTTTTGTAATAAGTTATGAAATTTATATCTCCAATTTGTCACATTTACAAAATTTTCTTTAGATTAATCTTCAAAGGACATGGATTTTGATTTTTCCCATTGTTATTTTTTTACTTTTTTTACATTCCTTCTCAGAGATATACCTGGTACTTTCCAAATATAAAATCTGTACTTCTGGTCTTCATCTTTGCCATTTTCCTTATTCTGCTTCCATTCTTTTCCTTCAATTATGTTTATTTCTTCTTAGTGTCTCTAAAACCTCCTTTTTTTTTTTTTTATGTGGGTAGCGGGAGTTGAACTCAGGACCTCGCGCTTACCAGCAGGCGCTTACGCCGCTGAGCTATCTCACCTGCCCTAAAACCTCCTTTTATATGATCCATTCTTTAATTTATACATGTGAAACTCTCTAATTTTGAAAAGAAAGTAGTCCATGACTTCTCTCTAAATTATTGCCTGCCTGCTTCCCATAACTGCTATGCTTTTTACAAAATGTTCTATATTTGTTGCCCTTTCCTTCCAAATATAAGCAACCAGTAATCTCCTTTCATTATTCTGAAAACGCTCTTATTATGACTATTGTCAAAAACCAGCAGTTGTGTCTCCTGGTGGCCTTTTTGTGTTCATTTTATTTACCTTCTTGAAACTCATGACACTTCTGCCCACCAATTCTCTCAATATATTGATAGCAATATCCAAAAAATCTTAATCATTTTAGTTACAGAGAAGGGGTAAAGGAAATAAATATTTTTGGGAGCAGAATATTTTATTTTGATTTTGGAAAAAATAATTTTTATAGGAAAATTCGTGAGGATAAAGGATGCAGAAATCATCAGAGTTGAGTATGCACATATAATGTAACTGGGTGTACTTAAATTTGAAAGGCATTTGTACTCATACTATCATGTTTCATTTGAATTCCAAGTCATTTGTATTCTACCATATTTGAAGTATATGAATTCAGTTTTTCAGTATTCTATTTTCCTGATCTGTAAAATAGAGATAAAATAGTTGCTAATGCAATAATTTTTATAAATATTACATAAAGTATAATAAATGAAATATAGAAACACTAGGTAAAGTAAATTTTTCTCACATTTCTGTTATTTGCTTAAAAATGAATTTTAAAAAAACAATTCATTTTACTCCAAATAACCCTCAGTATCAAAATTAGTATCTTATAAGGCAAATTTATGGAGATCTTGACACAGTTTTTTTGTGTGTGTGTTGTATAGTAGATGATATGCACACGCCTCTTATTTAATTTGAGTAAATAATCCCTCTGTATCTCTGCCGAGAATCTCTTCATTAAGCAGATATGTAGGATTTAACTAATTCTATGGGATTCTGCCCTCTGAATGTGATTTTACTGGTAGAGAATAGAATCATGAAGAAATAATTCAACCATAACTTTGTTTACTAATTAACAGCAAGGTACAGCAAAATGCCTCTGTTTAATTATCTTTTATTTAGTAAAATTCAGCTATTTATTACAAATTATTACATAAGAGTTTATATAAATATATATATATGTATATATAATTTCTTAATACTTCCTTTGATCTCTCTTTCCATGCAATTGTACAAAACATTCTGCATTGACATGCCAGGATATATTGATTTATTCCCTATATAACAGTATATGCTTTAAGCCTTTAATTTTTTACTGTTTTTTTCCACAGACTTTCTTGCCCAAATACTTTAGTTGAGAGCCTCTTGCATAAACCATATCAGGGCTTTGTTTATTTTTGTTGTTGAGTACCCATCTCTGCTCATATAATTACAGCTTTGCAAAGAAGTGAGGCTCTTAATCAAATTCACCTAAAATCACTCTCCTTTAGACTATCTTTTCTGGCAATAGCAAAGAACTAAATCAGCGAAAAGGAATCCATTAGAATCATTATATCTAGGAAATAACATGTATATGGCTGATTATGCTGATGTCTCTTGGTAACTTCTTGATTTTTATACTTGAATACACAGAAAATTTCTCAGTGTTCCTACTTCTCTTCCTTTATCCAGTAAAGATGGAACAGTCTTTACTAGTCCCCTGGAGGTCTTCTCTATTTTTTTTGCTTGGCACTGGGGACTGAATCTTATTTATGTATTTGTTTGTTTATTTGACAGTGGTCACCACACTGGGTGAGTCACCTACAGATCTTGTTCCAGGGCAGATTGTGGTACATTACGTTTAGGCTGGGTCTGAAATTTTGCATTTTTAGCATGTTCTGGGGAATATGCATGTTGCTGCCAAGGAGTCACATTTTGCACATGTAAACTGTCTATACTGGTTGTTTTTTTCCTCTTTTCTGTGCACTGATGACAATTCTCTGTAACATCCTGTACTTTTTAAATGTAGTTAAGGCTGTTTGTTAATAAGTAATATATTTTATTACTGGATAATATTTCTTTGTTTTTTTCAGCATGTAGAATTTTTAAAATTCTTGTTTTGCCTTGACTAGTTATGGTGGGCATAGGGAAAGAAAGTGGCATAAAAATCCAAGACTATCTTTGTGCAAGGACACCAACAATGTCCCAGATTTTTTTTTGAATAGAAATTTCCTAATTGATTATGAGCAGGTACTGTATATCACAAAATATCACATGACCTCCCCGTGTAGGTTTTAAAGAGTTTGGTATTTCTCTATTATTTTGCTACTGGGCAGATTCTGACACCAATGCAACTCCGAGGGCTTATGATTACCAAAGGAGAAAGAGGGTAGAGTAACTATTGATAAAAAAGCACAAAAATACATTCTGGTATACATGGTGTTTTTTGCTTAAAGAAATACAGAACTTCTTAGTTTTTTCTCTATAGCAAAATATTTCTTTAGCTTTCAACAGCTTGGTGATTCAATCAAAACCCTAATCTTGTACCTAATCTTGTATGTATGTCTAGGTGTTGTGGATAATACCCAACTCTAGTGGGTCAGTTATGCCTAATTCTTTTAATAACATTTAGATCTGGGAGTCCTTGTCATTCCTATTACAGGGAAAGATGAATCATAACAAAGTCAAAATGGTAATGTAATTTTTAAAAGGTGAGGGAAAAGACTTCTTTAACTGCTCCGGAAAAACAAAAAGCAAGAAATCTTGAAAGCTATTCCTATTCTGAAGCTATTCCTATTTGAATCATTTTTTACTTTTCTTGTACTATCTCATTTTGGGTTGTTTCTCCAGAATGGCTTATTATTTGCGGGCAGTAGTCTGGAAAAAATATGAAATTATTTTTAAATCATAGAGATCAATATGACACAAAGATTTTGCATTAGGCAGTGGGTTATATACATTTTGAAGAATAGATTTATTGAAAAGGAGCTTAACTCCAAGAGAATTTAAATCATTCAAACATTTTAGATAGGAACTCAGAGGTTCACCCTGTTGTAAGCACAAAGACTTGCTAACAATAGGCTTTGTTTTTCCTGTGCTTACTACATAAATCACTTCCCAGTAGAATTTATACAAAGTTAATGTTCCACTCTTCTCTACAGGAATATTTTGAGAAAACTAACTATAAAGGTTGATACACTGTGTCAATTTGAGAAGTTTAGAAGTTTAACTAAGTGACTCAGCAGGGGGCGGGGTCCTCACTTTGTAAACACCCTCATCCTGTGCAAGAGGAGGGCATGGAGATGGCGTGAGTGCTGCACCCGCCCTAGAGGGGCAGCCTGCTTACAATATAAGGGAGGAAAAGAGGCTTGTTCCCCCACTCCCTTTTTTGCTTTTGCTGCTTTTGCTGCCTTCTGCCACTTTGAGCTGTTGCCCCCGTGCCACATCACCCTGCCTTGGAGCCAGCTGATTATGGACTGAAACCTCCACAAACTGTGAGCTAAATAAACCTTTCCTTTCTTAATTTTGGGTGTTGGGTATTTTGTCTCAGCAATGAGAGAAAAGTAATTAAGACAGAATTTGGTACCAGAGAAGTGGGGTCGTTGCCGTGACTATACCTGACCATGTGGTTCAAGAGCCTGTGGGGATGGCTTGTGGGAAATGTTTGGAAAGGTTCAGAGATGTCGCCTGAAAGAGTAGAGCTGGAACGCTTTAGGCTGTTCAGTATGGGAGATTCTGGTCAGAGCTCAGAAGACCAGGAAACCGATAGACCAGGCCCAGGTGGTTTCTACTGGGAAGGACTGCATTGGCTGATGGACTCCAGATGATGTGTGTTATGGCTTTGCAGAAAGTTTGTCTGCATTTTGCTTGTGTCCAGAGGCTTTGCTGGAGACTGAGATTAAGGGTGGTGGGCTAATTAAACTGGTAGAAGAAATTAGAAGGCAGTCGAATGTTGAGGCCGTGGCATTGCTATTGTTGGGGGATTTAGCCAGGTCTTTGTTGATAATCAAGAGCAAAGAGCCCAGCAGGATGACTTAAAATGTCGTGAGTTTGGTCAGAAAGGAAGCTCCAGTAAAGCTGTGGACTGCAAAGACAGAGCTGAGGAGATCTCTATTGCTGAGAAGGAATGGGAGAATAGAAAAGATGGGCTGAGGGCATCACAACAAGCAGCATGTATCCACCCTTTGCAGCCTCAAAACTGCAGAAGTGAAAAGACTTTGCTTTGAGGAGAAAGCTGCAGAGCACCATGTTCCAGAATGGTAGCAGCATAGAAAATTTGTTCCTCAGAATTGGATTCAGAGTGCCCAGCAGTCCAGGCACTTGACTCCTATCGCCAATAGAGGGAAGCCTGGCTACTGCTCCAGCTGGCAGCAGACCTTGGCATCTTACACATGGTGCTGGTTTTAGATGCATGCAGAATGCAAGAGTTGTAGGGTTAAGAAGCTTCCACCTTGATTTCAAAAGGCCTGCAAGGCCAGGCGGTGTGCCCCTGGTAGGGCAATGTGTGAAGCTGTGAGGGTGAAGCCAAAGGTGCAGTGTAGACCCCAGAAGTTTGGAAAAGCTAGGAACGTGTATCATCTGAGGAAAGCTGCAAGGAGGGAGAAAAGCGGGCCTAAGTTGTGGGAGCTACAACCACTGGAAATGCCACAGGGGTAGAGCCACTGAAGTCCTTTGGAGCTAATAACTTGCCACAGATTGCCTCAGATGTTTGCCCTGCTGAATTGTGGACTTGCTTTGGTCACATTCCTTTGTATCCCCGTTTGTAACATTTGGAATGGAAATGTTTATCTTGTGTCATTGAAGGTTGGAAGTGTTTAACTTTTCATTTGTACAGAGGCTTGCAGCTAAGAGTTTGCCTTATATCTGGGAGGAGTAATTAATTTTGGGACTTGGACTTTTCGTCAATGCTGAAACTGTTAGGACTTAGGCAACTCTTAGAGATGGACTAAATGCCTTTTGCATAAAGGGATGTGCATGAGTCTTTGGGTGTCCAGGGGCATAATGTTATGGTTCCAATGTAATATAGTGTTGATAGACTTAATACTTGTTCTTAAGGATTGTTAAACCTGTGTTACAATGTTCAAGTTGTGAAATGATGAGAATAAGCATGTCTTTGTATCTGGAAACTGGTTTAAAGAAATGTGTCTTGTTGCCAAGTAGACAAGGGGTGGATTGTAATGGTTGACACATTGCCTCAGCTTGAGAAGTTTAGAAGTTTAACTAAGTGACTCAGCAGGGGCCAGGATCCTCACTTTGTAAACATCCTGAGCCTGTGCAAGAGGAGGGCAGGGAGATGGTGTGAGTGTTATACCCGCCTGGGGGGGGGTAGCATGCTTACAATAAAAGGGAGGAAAAGAGACTTGTTCCCCCCCTTTTTTTTGCCCTTGCTGTTTTTGCTGTCTTCTGTGACCTTGAACTGTTGCCCCTGTGCCATGCCACCCTGCCTTGGAGCCAGCTGATTATAAACTGAAACATCCAGGAACTGTGAGCTAAGTAAATCTTTCGCTCCTTAATTTTGGGTATTGGGTATTTTGTCTCAGCAACGAGAAGTAACTAAGACACTAACAATATATTTCAAAAAGCACAAAGACACAGGAAGATCACAATGTCATCATTTATGGCAACCACACATCAATGTGCTTTGATACTAAATGTATCTTTATTTAGTAGAAAATACAAGGCACATCTTGCTTGGGATTGTTCATGAAATTATTTGAGGAGGAGTATATTTGCCTCCCATGTAGCCATAGGTCTTGAGCCTTTATATTTCAAAGAGGGAAAGTGCAGAAGAAAACAGAATAAAGAACAACCAAAAAGGATATAGACAAATATTGATGATACTTAATTTAATCAAAATAAATGCATTAAATGAATTAATTACTATCATTTCTAAAAAGAACACTGTCATTCTTTTAAAAATGTCATATTAATACAAAAATGTAGGTAAGGAAAGTCTGACAGGGCTTAGCATAAAAGGTCATCCAGCCTAGTATCTATCATCAGTCTCCAAATTGTTCTCATTCTCTGATGAAAGGTCATTGTTTTCTCTTTGCCTATTTTCATTTTTATTTGTGTATTTGTTTATGTTTTACAGATAGAGTATAACTAATTTACAAGCTGGTTAAAACTTCATTGGGCAATAGTTTCAGAATAACAACACATCAGGAATCTTTTCCTCTTAGAAGTGGACAAATGGCTAAGATTTATGATTCATTTTAGAATTAAGGCCATGGATATCTAGAGAAACAGAATTTAGCACAATTTACTGTATAAGTTTCAAGTTTAGTAAGGAAATGTGTAATTAGGTTTTTTAAATCCTTTTTTTCTTTTTAATACAGGTTCCTTCATCGTACTACATATTCTAAATTATTAATGAAATACAATTTCCCCATAAATAGAAGGTACATATAAAGATAGACTAACATTTTACATGTAGTCTTATGTATATTACCTGGCTAGTGAAACCAAAACTCACACTTACTTGGGAGATTTTGATATTTCTCTAGTTAACCACGTGCTTTAATTGCACTACAAAATGTTAATGTTAAATCATATTCTCGGTTGCTGTAACACTTGTCCCTTAAAACTTCCTCTTCTGCAGAAGATGCAAGCGTTTTCAAGAGGGAATAGAAATTGAGACATTGCAATTTTTTTCACTGATAAATATATTTTATGCATATTTAATTAGTCATCAGTTGAAATATCTAAAGCAATAATTATACAATAACATGTGGTTCATATAAGATAGATCCCTTGAGATCTCATAAAGTGTGATGCCATTTAAAATATATTAAATATATTCATCTTCCTGGAATAGGAGACCATACTGTGAAATCTAACTTAAAGCAACAGCCAGTTGAAGAAATTAGTCTTTAAAATAAAAGTTGACATTACATTCTTATTTTGAAAGATGATTAGAAATAAAACTTGGGAAAAAATAAACACTGACATTCTCCTATAATTATTGTACATTAGGGAAATAAATAAAATAACATTAAATATTGTAAATAAATTATGATATTTGGAATGCTCATTAAGAGAATAGCTTATTTGATTCTATTTTATGAAAGTTATAAAATCAATCTACTATTAAATAAAAGGGAGATGGTACAGTAATTATTATTTGGCTGGATTTAGCATGTAGTGCAGTACTAGATACTTAATTGGTATTTAGTAAATATATACTAATGAATGAATGACTATAAAGGCAACTGAGTTTTTTAGTTTTTCACTTGTTTACAAGTGAAACCTCTTTATGTATGTGTGTAACATTATAGTGACCTCAGATTTAAAGTTGATTTTCAAATTTTGAAGACTGAAGATGAGTATATAGATATACCTCCTTATAAGGAATTGAGTGTACAAACTTCAAGCATGGAATTGACATAGTAGAGAAGTAATTTCTATCTCTTTTTGAAGACAGGGAATTGTCAGTTGATGGTATATGTCACAGGGTAGATTTTATGTCTGCGTTCTGTAAGCTATATAAGAAAAAATATACATTGCAGAATTGAAAATTCAGAATTAATTTTAAAATCTGGGGTGTTATGTTAATGTCGATATCAAAAAGAGACAAAGGAATTGGTATAGGAGACATAATTCTTGTCCTCTTGTGTAGGACAAAAAGTGAATGATTGCCTTATTGCCAATGGAAATATCAGTTATAAGCCCCCCCTCCCCCCCCCCGTTCAGTGGTACCTTGGTTCACGAACTTAGTTCTTTCCATGATTCTGGTCACAAACGGAATTGGATGAGAAACAAGTCAGATTCAATGCTGACTTGTCAGACAAGTCAGATTCAAGTTAGGCTCAATGCCAACCTTATGGGGAAATTTGATTTGGTTTTTGTCCAATTCAGTTTAGGACAGGGAATGTGAAGGCAATTTTTCTCAACTCAGTGATTGTTTATAGAGCAGTAATACACTTTTGGTGTGCGGTCCAAATGTGTAATTATTAATATTATACTCTGGAAGGAATCAAACTAGAAAATATAGATAACTTTTACATAGCAGTTCTATGTGTCAATAATAATAATTATTACATCAGTATTTTATTTCTAGTATATTTAGTTTAATTATTTTGTTTGCAAAGATTAGGAATCAGCAAATTTTTCTGTGAAGAACCAAATTAGGTACTCCATATATTATGTTCCGTAGGCTAAAATGCAAAGTTGAGAATATTATGTAGATATATACATCACAAGAAAGAATTTTTTTGCTATTTTTATAGATGAAATTGAACACATAATAATTGAATGCAATTAGGGAATTATTTTAATGAGATTTAATTTACTCAGAGTTTAAAGAAAATGTTCCCCACCACAAGTTATTGTAAGTGCTCATCTACTAATGCTGATGCAGATGAGATTTTACAGAGCTCATCTTTGAAAATAATTTTTTCATATATAGAAGTACTGCATACTGTTATCAATCTGCCAGCATATGATTTTTTTTTTTTTTTATGTGGGTACCGGGAGTTGAACTCAGGACCTCCCACTTGCCAGACAGGCGCATGCCGCTGAGCCATATCACTGGCCCCCAGCATATGATTTTAATTGCAGATATTTTTCCCATAGATGGCATTGATTAAATTCTATATTTTCTTGTTATTTGTTTTTTATTATGTGTTGCAATTATTTCTAACTTAAAAATGATGTGACAGTGTTTCAATTGTAAAGTTAAATGATTTATGAAATATGGACATTTCCTTTGTCTTTGCAGTAAGATGAGAAAAAATGCTTTTGAAGCTGTAGCTTGGTTTTGAAGGTCATATATGATCAAAGTATTTGTGGGAATAGAAAACTTCTTTTAACTTTTGTTAGCCCAAGAAATGAACAGAATAAGTCTACATTATGCTAATGACTCATATAACACTGTCTAAGTGACATATTACAGTATAACTATCTCGTATAAGCACTGTTTTGCCTTGCAGTTCCAGGTTGAATTTATTAAGAAACATTATCAAATCTCCATAGCTAAAGTTAATTTTTAATGGCATTCAGTGGTTGCTAATAGAGGTGAAGGGCAAGTTATTTTTCACAAAGAAAAATATTTTGATCTCATCCTTCAGCTCAAAAAATTTCAAAGAAGTATTACTCATCCTAACTTGTCCAACTTCTGTGTAGTAGGATGAGTTCAGGATATTCAGGTTCAAAATCTGACAAAAACCAAACAAACTGTATAGAATGTCTACCAAAATGAATGTAGTTTACTAAGGACAATACTAACATGTGGTAGTAAAATATCTCAAGCAAAATAGTTGCCGATAAATAGCAAAATGTATGCAGATGGTCTTTAAACCAAAACCTTGTATTTTTGCAAGCTTTTTAAGTTTTTCCAAATCAGACTTTTTTTACTCCATACGAATTTTTTCAGTATCAGATGAAACACATCTTAACAAATTCTACATAAGTTAGTTCTAAATTAGTTTTCTCAACTTTGAAATATTGTTACCTATACTTGTTCCAAACATGCTATTCATAGAGGATTCTTATTTCATACTCAAGGTGGACTCAAACAGCTGAGCATCCCTGTAATCTCTGTCAACTCATCTAGAAGCTCTGGAAATCATTTGCCTAGTCCGTAGTTTGCTACTGTTTATACCCTCAATGCCTTTAAATCAAACTGTTTTTGTAAGAAGAATTGTCTTCATAAGGTAAGCATGTAAATTCCATCCAACGCTCTCTGGCAGAAGAAATAAATAAATAAATGGAAGGAAGGAGGGAAGGGGGGGAGAGAGAGAAAGAAAGAAAGGGAAGAAGGGAAGAAGGGAGAGAAGAGAGAAAAGAGAGAAGAAAGGGAAAGAGGGAAAGAGGGGCAGAGCGAAAGGGAAGGGAAGGGAAGGGAAGGGAAAGGAACGGAAGAAAAAAAGACACCAGCTAGATCAGACCCACTGGCAAAAGTTTGCAGACACTTGTACTAGATGAGAATGATTCAGAAAGATGTATAATTCTGCAGAGTGGAGTTTTAATAAAATAATTTAAAGTATGTACACACAAATACAGAAGCACTCATACACTTATATAGTATTTATACATGACAATAAAAGTGCATATTCAATTTGCTGCAATTTTGTTTTTTGTTTTATGCTGTACTCCAGTTCCAGTAAACAATGAAATACATGAAAATACAAACAATGAAACCTCTCTTAATGGGACAGAAACACGTATTGGAGGTAGGTCACACCAGCTAACTGAAGTCAGTTGCTAAAATTACTTTAAATTAGAGTCAAACATTAAATTACATACACTGCTATTTAATATATTTGTTAAGTAAATTCTACCTAGAAAGATGATATTATTCAACATTCGTATCTTCTTAATTTTCTTGCTACATTTTGCTCTTTTCTGTGTTCTTGAGGTTATGCCTAGGATATCTTTGTTGTGGAAATAATATAAAAAATGTACAATTGTGAATCACTTTCCAGATTTATATTCAACGACTACACATTTGTAGTTTAAAATAGGATACAGTGGATATTTATATACAGAAATGGGCAAATTCTACAAAGTAAGACTCGATTTACAGTTTTGCTGGTTGTCTAAATTTAAGAATTTAATGAGTAAATGCACAGTAGATGTGTGTGTTGGGTCTGTAGCCGTTACTTTGTGCATAACATGCATAATCCTGGCTGCTTCTTGGTGGCGTGGCTTTGGTCAAATAAACAGACGATTCTGGGCGAATAATTGGAAAATGGAATGGAAATGCAAAGGAAGTCTTCCTGGAACTGACTTCTTTGTGTCACACCTAGTGCTCAGTGGCACTGGGTCCCCCTAAGAATCAGTTTAACGGGAAGTGGTAGCTGAGACTGCACCCTCCTCGGAGAGTGAGGTGAAACGCAGCACGATGGGGCGCGCGGTCCCGCGGCCCACGGAGGGATTCCTGCCCCTCCTCGCGTTAAGGGCTGTCACGTCTGACCTGCCCCTCAGCGCCGAGACTGAGCTCAGTCTGCAATCCGCTCGTGACCCGGGGGTGTCCCCGGGGAGGCCTGATGGCGCCTGGGAAGGGTTGGGCGAGGATGGACAGAGCGCCGGGGGCAGTGCGGTTCCTGGACGGCCTCCGCTCGCCACCCGCCTCTTCCTCGCCCGGAGGTGCTGCTCTTCGGCCCTGGGGAGGACGAGGCAGGAAGCGCCCGCGCCCGAGATCCAGCGTTTCCTTCAGTTGCGCGCCCTGGCCCTTCTCAGGGAGCGCAGCCCCTTTCTGGGGGTGGGGTGGGGTTGGAGGCCCAGAGCCGGAACGTGCCCCAGCCAGGGGACACCTCGGCGGAGGCAGCGGGCTCTGCGCCGGGCCTAGGGTGGGGATCCAGGCGCTCCGGGGGTGCGTGTGGCGCAGGCGCTCCCAAGCTGCGGGGCTCTTCGGCTCTCACATCCAAGGAACGACACAGCAATCTAATTCCTCTGCTGGGTCCGTCAGGAGGTTCGAGCCGCTCTCTCCAAGCGCTCGGGTGGGGATCACAGCCCCGAGATATTGCCGGGGCCCCCGCCAGGGAGGTGGCGCCCTGGGAGCCACGCGTGAGCGGTGCGCGGCGGGGCCCTGGCCGGGCGGGCGAGGCACCTGCGGGGCGAGCGCGGCGGCCCCCCCGAACCCCGTGCCGTCGCCTGTTCCTCCTCTTCGCTCCACTCCCGAACTATTTCCTTCAGTTTCTCAGCGGAACAGCCCGCCTAGCCTGTTTCCAAACATCTACGTGCTCTCCCTTTAAAGGATTCTCCTTAGGAGACAGCCCGTCATTTATCCTCGCTTAGCATTATAATGAGTGACATAGTCACCACTGAGTGAGTCTAAAAATGTCGTTAATGTTAATATTTAGGTTTAGGATTATAAGCGTGTCTTGAATCCTCTTGTGGGTAAGAAAGGGAAAAGCAGTACAACATCCCTGGATAATAATTTGATAAAAGACTAAAGAAATAAAAGAAAACATACTCTTGGACTTGTTCCTTCTTTTTCTAGGATATCCAAAAAAAAAAAAAAAAAAAAAAAATGAAGTCCTGATGATCTATAAAGATCTTCATCACAATATTATTTACAAATGAAAACAACTTAGCCAGCAAAAGACTGGGTAAGTAAATTGTGATACATCCTTCTTATGGAATATTAGCTGTTATTAAAATGGTTGAATAATCATGTAACAAAGAAAGGGACAAGCAAGAGAAAGCCACACTAATAAAAAAATAACTGTGCTTGCCAAAATATTTATGAAAATAATTTTAAGGCATGTTGATAAAATCGTTACTTATGTGGCCAAAGGGTCACAGATAAAAATGAAAACAAGAAAAATGTCAATAAAACATGAATAAAGAGTATTCTCAAAAAAAATTTCAACATACATAAGAGGAAAAAAAACAGCCTGTAAAAAATTAAATTAGGTATTTATATACATCAGTTGAAGATTAAAAAGTCATTATATTAATGCTGGTACCACTCCCAAACACTGTACATTGTTAAAACCACTCTAAAGAATGCTTTGTCAAGGGGTGTTTATTCACAAAATACTTAGTTAATATTTATCTTCTGCCAGACACTAAAGAGTGTGCTTTTTAGGCACAAGGTAATGGGACAAGTGTTTTTCTATAAGCCTTCCAGGGAAAAATTATCTCCATCTGGGGTTTTCCCAACTGTACAAAATTCATCTCATTCCACTGACTTGGGCCACGGACTCGCTCTGACTAGTGTGATGTGGCCGGACATGAGAATAAGAATTCATTCTGAGGCTTTAAGAAGTGTTCTTAAAGCACGGGCATGTAGCCCAGTGGGAGAGCACTTGCCTAACATTTCTGAGGTCGTGGGTTCAATCACCAACAACTGCCCAGGATCCCTCAAAAAGTGTGTAGTGCTTTGCTTGCCCTGTTGTGCTTGAGACATCCCTCATAAAAGAAAATGCCTACCATCCATTGTTCAAAATTCTGGGCTTCGCCCTTGACTAAAACAGAGCTGCTCAAGGGGAAAAGACCCAGACAAGGTCAGTAGAAAGCCTGAGGTTCAACAGAACTGCAGTTGAAAAGTAAATCCTTATAAAAAGCCCCTAAAAGTTGGAGGTTGCTTGTTAGGCATTGCTAGTGTAACAAAACCTGCGGATTACACATGCAAAGGGAAGAATTGGCCTATCCAAAGGCTCTAAGCATTCTCTGTGCCTTTTCATAACACTGGATATAGTAAACAAGCAAACAAAAGATCAAATCCTGACTACATGGAGTTGTGGGATGGATATGTGTATTCAATAAATAATCACATAATTATATAATACAACCCGTCATAATTGTTAGCCCCGAAAACTGGAAAATCATAGGGTATGCAAAAAGAGAAACAGGAGGAATTAATTTCAATTGGAAATTTTAACTGAAGTTAATTTTAATTGGAAGATAGGCAAAGGATAAGGAGAAAAGCAACTCAGGACAAAGGAAAAGAGGGATCAAAAGAGAAGAGGAGCCTGGGGTGCTGGAGGCACAGGTGGAAAGTGAAGGCAGCCAGAGCCTGTGGAGCACCGAGCACACGAGGACCCAACAGAGTGCAGCTCACAGGGGCCCTGCAGTCCACAGTGAGTATGTCAGGTTTTATGAGAAGCACAAAGGGAGCTATGAGCTGAGTATTTCTTTCATACTGAAATTTATTTATGTGAGCCTGTTAGTGTCATAGAGTAAATTCTGCCCTTGATACCTGTACACAAATGGACTTTAAATTTTGAAATCTCAAAATGTGAGACTGTGCCAAATCCTTAACCACAGTTACAGGAGGCTTTTTAAAATCATCAGTTGAAACACTGTACATTATCTTTCAGAGAAGAAAACACTGTCTTTCATAGAAGCAAAGGAATTTCTTTATGAAATTTATTTTCACACAAATGACATTTATGAAATACACTTCAAATTTTTATGCCCTCTATTTTATTGAATGGGTGCTTAATATAACAGGGAAACTAATCAAGAGAAAATTCTTCTTTTATAAGTGAAATAATAATTTGTTTTTGATCATAGAAGAATCTTCTTAAATCACAACAAGAAAAATACTACACAATATTGCATTATCTTAAAATAAAGTGGAAGCAATATTTGGTATCAGTGAGAGAGACAGAAGGAGAGCTAAGATGAAGTTGAAGGTGGAATACTAGAGAAGAGGAAGAAAATGAGGGGGGAGGAGAGAAAAGCAAGGGAGGGTTGGGAGGAGTAAAAACGATCAAGGTATGTTGTATGCATTTATAGATCTACCAAAATTAAACCCATTAACGTGTAAAACTAATATATACTCATTAAAATAAATGCTTACTGTGTTGTTTTAGTAGACTAGTTAAGGAGCAGAGAAACTTATGTCAGAAGAATATGCTTGCCATGTGCTGGTAAAAGGAACACTGGGCATGATCTATTCTGTCTTCCCTGATAGAGCACCTGCCACCTCCTCTCTGGGCCTTCTGACCTGATGGGGCTGGCGTCTGGTCCTTCCCAGTCACTAGACTCTCAATCTCTGCAACACACCAGTATCAGTGTCTTCTTCCTGGGGGAATGTGAATATGGCCATCGAGAGAATTCCCTGGTGCTCTTCTTCGACCTCTGCCCAATGTCCAATATAGAATACCAGGAATGTAAGGATACTTATCACAATGTTCACATAAACTCTTACCTGCAGAGGGGAATATAGCTCAGTGGCACAGCGCCTGCCTGGCAAGCGCGAGGTCCTGAGTTCGATTCCCAATACAAAAAAAATAAATAAATAAAACCTTCTTACTTGCAAACTTTTTGTCTGAAGTTCCCAGTTCCATTTTTTCAGCCTTAACTTATCAAAGTTACTCTCCATCATCAGTATTCCTAGCCCATTATTGTTGTCATGAGTTTCTTTCAAGGGAAATACACCGACATTGATACTTGCCAGTGATTAGTTCCAGTTTTGCTGAAAGCTTTTGGCTTATATTAAATAGGTGTCCATCTCTTTCCATGCATGGCTGGTCATTTCAATTGCTTTGGAATGATTCTTTATCTTTTTCTTTTACTTGTCGTAAATTCACTCTAAATTGAATAGTCTGTGAAAATGAATTTTCTTTTCTTGACACAGTTGAGGAAGGACATAAATTTTTTTTTTCACAAGTTTTCTTTCTACTTTCTGACTGTGGTTTTCTGATTACTACAGAACCTTTCTTCTCTGATCATCAGGAAAATGACTGTTGTAATACTTGCCATTGCAATTGCTTGGACTAACTACACAACACCCTGTGCTTAAAGGAGCAGAGGTTCATTTAGCTCATGGTTTCAGTCTATAGTCAGCTGGTTCCAAGGCAGAAACATCATGGCATAAGTGCGTGGTGGAGCAAAGCTGTTTAGTTCATGGTGGGAGGGATGCAGAGGAGGGGAAAAGCTTCAGAGAGGAAGGGACCAGAGATCATGGTTAGTACCTGGGCCCCTAGATGGCTCCCAAGCTAATCGAGTTAACACGATTAAGTTTAACCATGACAATTATTTTACCTAATTCAGTTAGTTTAGTATACATGTGGTTTCTCATCAGGAGAAGTGTATCCATTTCTTATGGCTATTACAACAAATTACCACAAAGTTAGCTGCTTAAATCAAAACACATTCATGATCTTATAGGCTGGTCATCCTGTCTGAAATCAGTGTCACTGGGGTAAAATCAAGGAACCAGTGAGCTGTATTTTCTCTACAGAACCTGATGCAGAATCCAGTCTTTCTTTTTCACAGCTCTTAGCAGACCCCTGTATCATTCAGTTCATTGCTACATCACTTCAAACCCTGTTTCCATTGTATCATTTCCTTTCTTGCCTCCCTCTTACAAGAACCCTTGGCCCAACAAATAATCTAGGATATTTTGCCCATCTCAAAACCCTTAAATTAATCGTATCTACAAAGTTCTTTTTGCCGTGAACTATGTTTACATGTTATGGGGTTAGGATGTGGACATCCTTGGGAGACCATTATTTAGGCTACCATAGTTAGTTTTAGTCAACACATCGATCTGTTTCTTCAGAATTTCTAAGAGATTTCTAATTTCTGATGCATTTCTTTTATGCGACACCAAGTTTACACTACCTGTGTTGTCTTCTTTCAGAAGAGTAGTCCTGGATCTCTCAACTTTAGGAGGTGCTAACCTAAAAGTGTGATCTGGCTTTCACTCTGAGTACTTGTTCCACACCACTTCAGGGTCGTATAGCCCTGCATTTCCCTTAATGTTCACTTACACTTCCTTTTCATCCTTCTCCTTGTGAAAGGAGTTTTACACTTTCCTCAAGACTGGCATTTTCCTTCAAAGTATTTCCTAATGTTGTCTGAAGTTATGCTTTATTTTGCTGACAAATATGATAAAGGTGGTTTTATTTGTAGTTACTTGAAATTTCCAGCTTTTGGATAAACCATTTGCCATCTAAACACTGAGCTTTTCGTGTTGTATTTGTCACGATTCCAATTTGTTCTAAGCATTCATATTTCACTTGGTTAAGCCCTTTTCTAAGCCTCTATTTTTAATTCAAATCAAGAGTTGGAGATTTACAAGTTGTAATTAGTGCCCTCCAGTTTTAGTATTTCTGTCAAATTATTCTCAATCTGGTTTCCATTAAAGTTGACTCAATTCCTAGAAATTTCTCTTTAGGAGGCTGAGCACCTCAGAAACATGTTCTTTCCTTCAGAAGATCGAGGATTCTGATGGTCAGTTCTTAGTACTTAACCGCATAAAGTAGGACTATTTATTTATTTTGAGCCAGAGTCTTGCTATGTAATGCAGGCTGGCTATGTACTCACTATGTAGCCCAGGCTGGCCTCGAACTTGGGGCAATCTTCCTGCTTCAGCCTCCCCAGTGCTGGAATTACAGTCATGCACCGCTTCGCCTGGCCAGTAGGGCTTTAATTTTTTTTTTTTAAATACTACTTTAATGAAAAATCCCATCATCTCCTACAGTAATCCACTGCCATTTGTGCCTATCTACAGTCCCCCATCAGTGCTGCTGTCACTTACGTCAGTGTCTTCTGTGCAGTCCAGCGTGATGCAGTACCTCACGGCCAGGTCACAGCTGAGCTCTATTGTGCTGCCAGACTGATGTGGCTGGAACCATAACGAGTTTCTGACAACCAGGGCAAGCCTTAGTGGAGGTGGCAAAGAAGAGACAGACATAGTAGAAGAGAACTTCTTGACCTTCCTCAAATTTTGAGAACCATAGGAAATGCCAAATTATCCCTGGAAATATGTGCTGGCCTTTAGAAATCCATGATAATAAACCGAGAGCTCTGGCCACTCTATCCCTGCCTGGTGCTCCAAGGGCTCTGGGAATCTGTATGTTCTGTCATCTACAGGTGCACAGAGATTTTCTGGTTGGTATCCCCACAAGTTGGTAAAATTTGCAGACTGTCGACCCTACTTCATTTTCCATTTCTTGTAAATGAACTTTCATTCTGTGATCCTTCTAAGTTGCTAGATTTGGCAAATAAAAATACAGGTGATCAATTAAATTTGAATCTCATAATGAATAATCTTTTAGTATAAATGTGCCCCATGCATTATTTGTGGCATACTTATAATAAAACATTTTTATCTGTAATTCAAATTTAACTGGATAAAATATATTTATCTAGCCATCCTATTTCCTAGAGGCGCATTTCCCATACTATAAATTATTTTTTTGTGTGTGTATTGGCTACTTTTAGATGTATACTGGGAAGAAGTTTATGCAGGACCCAGGAAAAGTTTTTAAAAAATGGTTTACAAGGGCTGGATGATACCCCCTGGGTAAACTGGTTGTAAACATTTTTCCCAACCATGTTAAGCAATAGCTTAATGGTAGCTACAAATATGCCTGTTTTCATCAAAGATATTTCATACCAAAGAAATAGACAAAGCCTAGAGATGAAATTTTTTTTCTAGCCTCTGATCCCCTGCCCTCTGGTGAGGTGGTTATTAAACATTAACTTGCATATGACTTATTATAATCTATTCATTTCAGCTATAAATTCTGTTATTTCCCCTTTGGGGTAAAGGTGAATGAGAAATACCATTGCCTACAGAGGTTACTCTCAACTTCCTGAATCCAAAACATCCAAGAAACATAAGGAATCTTTGGACACATGGAATCAGCAAAAAACATTTTCCGTACCATAAAGCAGATAAATATATATATTGAAATAGTAAATGCTGTTGTAGAGGATTCAGTGAAGTGCAAAATAACTCAGAAAAATACAGCTAATTTTTCTAACATGTCTCTTTCTCTTTAATTTTATTGGCAGGTTTATGGCCTAGACGTTGCCTTGGCATTGAACAAGAGGCTTTCAATTTCTTGGGGAAAGGTATTTAAAAAAATAAAGAAGCAACTTAATTACAAAATAACATATAAAATTCTCAAGCACAGTGAAGAAAAAAATACAAAGTAGTGAAATTGTGGGGGAAATGGCAGGGAGTGGGCACGGCCATTTATTACTTTGGAGTAAACTGAGCTGGATCCTGAATTAAGAGTTATCTTTATGGAGATCTGCAGGAGTAACAGTCCAGGAAGAAGAATGGGAATTTGAAAAAGCCCATTTGGTGAGATTTCTGGGATTCTTGCAGAGATACAGGATGACAGAGTTTAAGTAGAGTTGAAATACAAGATTTGTTGCTAAGCATGCCTGGAGAAATGCCTTTGCATGTGTAACAGGAGGATCTTTTTCACTCACCTCCTTATTTTGTTGCTAGGTGCAGCCAATCTGCTTTTGGAGGGGCAAGGAGCACAATGTGCCCAAGTCTGGAAAGATGGATCCACCCAGAAAGAAAAGCAGCCTGTTCCGAAGCACACCAACCTTGAGATCTGAGTACTGAAGTCTTGCTGCTTTTGAACCAGGAGGAGCTTCAAACCCATCCACATCTCCTTAGCAACTCAAGGAGCAAATCTAACCTTATGCTAAAATGGAATGACACTACAGTTAGAAAAGGATTTTGTATAGCAATTGAAATGATAGAAAAGTTTTTAAATTTCAAAGTCATTGACAGAATAATTATATAAATCAACAAAACTGATAAGGAAGTTTCAGGACACGATAGAGAATGTACTTAATGTTAGCAATCATGTGTACATAGTTTTTATAATTATTTTTAAAAGACGTAAACATAAATTGTTTGTTGTAAAATAGACTTTAAAAAAAAAGAGGATGCAATCTAATTGTTTATTTATGTAAGCCAGGATTAATTCACACAGACTTGAGGAAATAAACTTTGTTCTTGTTCTTTGGTGTGGTGTGCTGTGCTGTGGAAGTTGTCCATTCTAGCTCTCCAGGTTTCATGGGGCCTGATTGCAATCGTAGGAGAAAGACTTCATACACAGAAAGTATATACCTAGAAGTCACAGAGCAAGGGCCTTGCTAAAGTGCCTGGGTATCTTTTTCCCTATCAAATGTAGGCTTAACTTGAACAAAAACTTTTTGTTTCATGCATTTGTTTACTCAGATTTGAAATCAATAGGGGCTCAAATTTTCATTCTGTTGCATACTCACTAAATATGCAACTCTAAAATTCAGCGATATGAACAGTAAAATGAATATACTGCATAAATTATTTAATGGATCTTGGGTTAAATAAAAATTCATGTCAAGTGCTTAACATGATGCCATGGGGCCATAGCTCTCAGTAAATGTTAGATTGTTATCACTGTTGTCTTTATTATCCATTTACTAATTTTTTTTTTTAAATTTTGTGGGTACCGGGGGTCGACCTCAGGACCTTGCGCTACAGCAGGCGCCCATGCCACTGAGCGATATCACCCGGGGCTTTTTTTTTTTTCTTCGTATGTACTTTCCAGGAGTCACACTCAGGACCTCGTGCTTGCCAGGCAGGCACTTATGCCGCTAAGCCATCTCACCGGCCCTCCATTTACTAATTTAAAAACTATTTATCAAGTATGTTCTACATTACGAGAACTATTAGAATCTGAGGACAAGAACAACAAATAGAGCTTATTTGTCTAACATACACATTTTTTCTAATATTTGTCTAATACAGTACATATACATACATATGTATGATTTCCAAAATGGTGCTGTGTAGAAGTATATATAAATAAATAATTATAATATTGATCTCTAGCATGAGAAAATTGAGGGCCAGAGAAAGTAATATTGTTCTCAAGACTGTATAGCTCATGAAGAGCCAGAAATTGATACTAACTATCCCAGTCCAGTTCCAGTCTTTTGATGACACATACAAAAGCATCTTTTACCTTTGACAACAAAAATGGTTAATTCCAAGGCTTCAAGGAGTAATGTATTTTAGATGGCTTTGTAAAAAAAATGTTACGTGTTTATCAAATGAGGAGTATGGAGGAAAAAATGAGAGAACAAGTATCAGAAAGGAAATTTAGCATTTTCTTTTCATCAGAAGTAAAACATTAAAGGCCAATTCCAATGGTAGCAATATTAAACTAATATTAATTTTACATTAATATATTTTAATTGAGAAAATATAAAACTACTAAACTTTTAAAATCAGTTATACATTTACTCCTATACTTTTGTTAAGGGCCTTGTAGGAAGGCAGATAATAAAGTCCTATAATCAAAGAAAAACTCATGATTTTTAATAGAATAGGGAAAGACAAAAAAGTCCTTAGAAAATTAGAGTTTGCCTTTCTCAATTATTAAGACAAAAATAGAGCTCAGGTTTTGTCCATTCTTTGTGTGTTCACTGTTTGTTGTTTTGTTGTGGTTGTTGTTGGTGCTGGTTGGCCTGCAAAATGAGGATTTGCTAACTGGTAGGTTAATGTAATACATTGCATTCATAATATCGTAAATTCTATATGGGAGAAATTTGTGTGTGGGGGGGATTGTTGTTGCTTTTGGTGACAGGTGTTCAAAGGTTGTTTAAGCAATATATGCTTAGGATTGTGAAGTTAAGGTGAAAATAATAGAAAATATTTTTTTTTAAAACAATCTCTTTGACAAGAATGTTTCCTCCAGTGTCTGTAACCTCCCACTCCATCAGACTCATGCTTGATTCCTGCCCAACCAGGAATTTGTGGTCAACTATTGGTGCTTTAAGGCTACCTATTTTTATGTCCCTTTTTATTTTCTTGGGAGCACCTTGAAAATACTAACTCTTGATTACCACCACCTTCTATTTCTCTTCTTTAGACACAAAACATTATCAGAACTTTTAAAATATAGCATCACAAATGGATCCGCAAAAATTCCATATTCTCTAGTAACAGCTGCTTTTCAGTAGGTTCACTGATCAACCAAAATCTGTTACCCAAATTAATCCCTGCCAAATTCATCCACTATTCGAGCTCCTTAATTCCCTCCTCCTTATTCTATGTTATTTGTTACTCCTTTTACTCTACTCATTTAAACCAAATTCTTTTCAGACTTTGTTTCGCCATCAAACATTTCTTCCCTAATGACCTACAATTTGGTTTCCATCTATTCCTGTATAATTTGGAGGCAGCATAAGATAGAAACTGGACTTGGATAGTCATTGCAGTTTTTCCCTTTCTGGCTTAGCCTTTCTGGATCTAAGTTATCTCATGTATGGAATAGCAACCACTTCATGGTTTACTTGTGATTGTGAAATCAGGCACAGCACTTGAAGTGTCTCTTAAATGCCCTTTAGAGACAGGGTATGCAATTAATATTAAATGATTTCTTTCCTTTTTGTTCATGAGTGTATTCTTCTTTCACTAGTCTATCCCTTCAGTGTGTCCTTTCTTCTATCATCTTGATGTTTTGTTCATAATCTTTTCTTCAGTGTTTCCTGTCACAATTTTACTGATACTCAAAATCTGAAGCTTCATTCTATGAATATTTATCCCAATTATATATCTGCAATTTATCAAATCTTGGATTTGAAATTAGATTTATTAAATGATTGAGCTTCATGATTGTGATGAGAAACCAACTCTCAGAAATATTGTTATTTTTCTAGAAGCAAAGGGATTAAAGTCAGAACCTTCACGTTCTAACTTTTGAATAATTGGCCTGCCAACGCTTTCTCCCAGCTTCAGTGCTTCATTTTGAATCACCTGATTATCCTAAAAGAGTCTTTCAGTTTTCAAAATCATCAAAGAGTGTTTCACATGAACCGTTTTGTTTTCTCCAATTTTTACTTGGGTATACAGATGCTCAATAAATTTAAACACTTTCTTTAATTGTAGGACTGATTACGACAGAGCAAAGATTATACTCAAGTATGACTTTTGCTTTCACAAAGTTGAGACTTTAATTTCAAGAAATGTTTCCAGATCTCAAGTTCATGCTGGCCAGGCCTTTACATGGTTTAGTCATTGTCCTCGGTGCTGAGGAAGATTTTCCTGTACACCACTCTGCCTCACTGTAATTTAAAAGATTACACTAAAATTACATGTAAATGTTTATTAAAATATTTTAAGAAACATGAGATATAATCCATTGTTCTCTATATATACACATGCACTTTTTTCTGTTTCTATTAATCATGATCAATTCGTATGTTGTATACCATGTTAATTCACTTGAAGTTAAAGGAACTAAGTGAATGTTTTCTTGCAAGGCTTCCCTTGCAGGCAATGCAAAGAGTTCCTGTGAGGTAGATCTTCCCAGGGATGATTTAACTCACCAGGCATTTTTATGTTGCACTCAGGTATATCTTAAGGTGTGGCAATGACAAAGATCTCTCTGCACAGGCTGTTGCAAGATGACACTAATACAACAGCTACCCATGGGGAGTAAATTGGCATATTGCATGTCTAGAAGGTGACTGTCTGAATTATAAGTAGAATAAACATCGTTACACAGTGATGGACTAACTTGTTTCAAGAAATAATTTTCTTTCTTATCAATATATCCAAATAAAATATAGCATTGAGTTCTCTAATGCTTAGGATGAAAACTTAGGGTCATTCTATTTGTAAACGTGTTTATTTTCTCCAAATTAATATTGTATGCAGTATTTTATCTATCATCTACATTTCAATAAATATGATGAAACATGTAACTTGAGATTATGTTCATCGGTATACTTTTATACATATATATGCATAAATATATATTAATAAAGATAATTTATTATTGATATAGGTCCTAATGTATTAATGATTTATATATCATATATAATTTGAATAATTTACTCTGAATGTTATTTATTATCAACTTGTGTTTAATAAATAATTTGTTTGGGGCCGGTGAGATGGCTCAGCAGTGAAAGAGCCTGCCTGGCAAGCGCAAGGTCCTGAGTTCGACTCCCAGTACCCACATACGAAAAAAGGGCTGGTGATATTGCTCAGCGGCACGGGTGCCTGCTGGCGCGAGGGGTCCAGAGTTCAACCCCCGGTAACCACACAAAAAATTGTTATTATTTATTATGTGTGTATTTATGAAATATATAACAGTTAAAGCACTAACATCAAGGAAATTATTTAACATGGATTTGAGAATGTATCAAGAAATTCACAGCAAACAGGTTCAAATAGTAATTACACCAGCACCTACACACTCTATTATGGTGGGTGGTGAAGCAAATGTATTAAAGTGCTTTAACAAATATACCCAAAGTTTAAACAAGTTTCTACTCAATAAGCACATAGATCACATTTGTGTGAGTGTTGTCTCTAGATGCCATATTTAAAAAGAATCATTGGTGGGCCGGTGAGATGGCTCAGCGGCGTAAGCGCCTGCCTTGCAAGCGCGAGGGCCCGAGTTCGACTCCCGGAACCCACATACGAAAAAGGGGCCGGTGATATCGCTCAGTGGCACGGGTGCCTGTTGGCACGCGAGGTCCTGAGGTCGTCCCCCTGGTACCCACAAAAAAAAAAAAAAAAGAATCATTGGAAAATTATATTCTCCAAAGGAAAAGTAATGAAAATGTAAGATACTTGTTCATTAGAAGTGGTAAAGGAATGAGAGGAATTAAACTTAAACTAAATGTAGTATTGAAGTGAGTAGGCAGGGAGAAGGCAGGACTGAAATATGGGTGTACTCATCTTTGAAGACATTTTTTTTTTGTGGGTACCAGGGGTCGACCTAGGACCTCGCGTGCCAGCAGGCGCCCGTGCCACTGAGTGATATCACCAGCCCCTCTTTCGTATTTGGGTTCCGGGAGTCGAACTCGGGCCCTTGCGCTTGCAAGGCAGGCGCTTACGCTGCTGAGCCATCTCACCGGCCCTTTGAAGACATTTAAGGCATAACATGAAAAGGTATCAGCTTTTTGTGTATATTGTCAGAGGACAAATTAGGATCAGGGGAGTTGATGGTTTGTCTTACGGAATGGGACTTCAGCTTAACCAAATAAAGAACTTTTGACAAGTACAGATGCCAAAATGACAAGGGTGCGATAGAAGCTACTAAAATTTTTGTTGTTGTTTGTAGACAGTTTTCTGTTTGTTTGTGTATGCAACATGGATTAGGGTACAGGAAAGGAGCAACGTGCATTGGAAAAAAAGATTTAGTAAATAGACTCTTGAAGTGATCATACCTTTCATGATCTTTTTTTTTTAAAGAGAAGAGAAAACAAAACAAACCTAATCAAAACAGAACAAATTTTCAAAACAACATAATAGGAGGGTAACAATGGTTAATGCATTACGTATTGTTATCTTTAAGTTAGTTATTCAGGATACCAGATATTAGCATTCAATTGTCCAAACATTATTGGCACAAACCTTACTCTTCAATGAACTAAGTAAAATTAGTAGTGTATCTATCTTAACCATCATATGTATATATATATATATATATATATATATATATATATATATATACACAATATTTTTTTCTTTCCCTTCTTTCTTTTCCCTATTCCCCCATCCCAGTCTCTCTTTCCTTTTGACCAGTTTCTTTTTGATTCACCATGTCTATTGTACACTTTGGATCTTATTTACTCTCAGTTTCTCATACTAGAGAGACAATACAATGCTTATACATGTGTGTCTGGTTTATTTCACTTATGAGTATTTTCTCGAGTTGCATCCATTTACCTATAAAAGACTCCAGTTTATCCTTCTTTGTGGCTGAATAAGTACTCCATTGTATAAAAATACATCTTTCTTATCCATTCCTCAGTTGATGGGCATTTGGGTTGTTTCCAAGATCTGGCTATTACAAATTGTGCTGCTATAAACATGGGTGCACATATATCGCTGTGGTACGATGTTTTTAACTCTTTTGGGAAGATACCCAGAAGGGGAATAGCTGGGTCAAACAGGACCTCCAACCCTAGTTTTTTGAGGAATCTCCACACTGATTTCCACAGTGGCTGTACCAGTCAACACTCCCACCAACAGTGAACAAGGTTCCTTTTTCCCCACAGCCCCTCCAGCATTTGTTATTAGTTGATTTCTTAATAATAGCCATTTTTTCTGGGGTGAGATGGTATTTCAGTGTTGTTTTAATTTGCATCTCTCGAATGACTAGTGATGTTGCACATTTTTTTGTATATTTATTTGCCATTTGTATTTCTTCATCTGAGAAATGTGTATTCATCTCAGATGCCCATTTTTGGAGTAGGTCTTTAAATTTGGGAGGTCTGATATTTTTGAGTTCTTTATATGTTCTCGATAGTAATCCTTTGTCTGAGGAACAGCTGGCAAACATTTTTTCCCACGTTGTGGGTTGTCTCTTCACTCTGTTGGTGGTTTCCCTTGCTGTGCAAAAGCTTTTTAATAAGATGAGATCCCAGTTGTTGATTCTTTGTGATAGTTCCTGTGCGGTTGAGGTTTTATTCATAAAGTCTTTGCCTACACCAATGTCTTCAAGGGTTTTACCTATCCTACCTTCTAGCAGATTTAATGTTTCTATTTTAGTATTTAGATCTCTGATCCATTTTGAGTTTAGTTTAGTGCATGGTGAAAGATATGGGTCTAGTTTTAATCTTCGGCATGTGTAGAGCCAGTTTTTCCAGCACCATTTATTAAAGAGGCTATCTTTCTTCCAGTGAATGTGTTTGGCACCTTTGTCAAAGATAAGGTGGCTTGGTATATCTGGGGTTGTTTCAGCATCTTCTAATCTGTTCCATTGATCTTCAGGTCTGTTTTTTTGCCAGTACCACACTGTTTTTATCACAGTAGCTTTATAGTATAATTTCAAGTCAGGGATTGTGATGCCCCCTGCCTTGCCTTTGTTGCCCAGAATTGCCTTTGCTATTCTAGGTCTCTTCTGGTTCCAAATGAATTTTAGTATTGTTTTCTCTAATTCAGTGAGATATGTTGTTGGAACTTTGATCAGAATTGCACTAAATCTGTATAACGATTTTGGAAGTATGGCCATTTTCACTATATCGGTTCTTCGTATCCAGGAGCAAGGGATATCTTTCCATTTTCTGATATCCTCTTCAATCTCCTTTTTCAGAGTACTGTAGTTTTCAATGTATAGATATTTTACATCCTTTGTGAGGTTGATTCCTAGGTATTTCATTTTTTTGGATGTTATTGTGAAAGGTATTATTTCCCTAATTTCTCTTTCAGTAAATTTGTTATTTGTGTACAGAAAGGCTATTGAGTTTTGAGTATTGACTTTGTATCCAGCTACACTACTGAATTTGCTTATTAAATCTAGCAATTTTTTAGTGGAGTTTTTGGGGTCTTCTACGTAGAGTATCATGTCATCTGCAAATAATGATAATTTAACTTCTTCCTTTCCAATCATTATTCCTTTTATTTCTTTCTCTTGTCTGATTGCTCTGGTGGATTCAAGCAGATATCCAGGAGAACAAAAATTCCACTGAAAGTATTTGTAGCAGATTAAGCCAATGTGAGGACAGGATCTCAGATATAGAAGACAGGCTTGCAATTAGTGATCATGAAAAGAAAGAATTCTTAAAAATAGCAAGGGATCATGAAAAATCAATTCAGCAGGTGCTAGATGACTCAAAGATAAACAATTTAAGAATAATTGGAATAAATGAAAAAGCAGGAGATAGCATAAATGACATTAGAACCTTGTTCACAGACATTATCACGGAGAACTTCATATAAATGAGGCTTATAGAACTCCAACTAGACATGATCAAAAAAAAACTTCAGCCAGGCATATCATAGTCAAGATCCCCGAAAAAAAAACCCTTCACCAGAACAAAAAACAAATGAGAGAAAAAAAATAAAAAATAAAAAAAATATAAAAAGAATCAGTTCCAGGTGTTGACTCTGCTGTAGGCAGGCACCATGTGGTGACAGAGTCCTGTTCCACGCAGGTCCATCCCAGTAAGCCAGGAGCAGCCCTTTGGCGGGGCAGTGAGCAGAAGCGTGCACTCTCAGGCGGAGACCAGTCTCGTTCACCTGCCGCCATCAGTGTACTTTCCACAGGCCTGAGAGCCGCCACACCGTGCTGAGTCCCCAGCACGAGTCCCGAGAGCTGTGTTTCCCCGCCGCTCTGAGTTTCGCCACACCCCACACAATGGCGCCCGGCCAATCACTCTCTGGCGTGGAACAGCTGTGCCTGAGAGACACTCACCACTGGCCAGCGCAGTCCTCCACCACTCCCCTGCCCCGCCGCTGTCTCCTGATCCTCCATGGGGCCTCCCTGGGGCACCGGCTGTCACCGTGTGTCTGCAGATTTGAGCTTCTGTCGCGCCGCGGTTCCTGGGACAGGGAGAAGGTGCCATGGTCTCCTCCTTCTTCTTCGTTGAAAGTACCCTTCACTCATCTTTCATGATCTTAATAGGACATATCTCAGAGTGAAAGACAGCACTACTAATAATTAGGTTGGGACCACAATAAACAATAAAAAATTTTAACAAACTGTTTCTCTAAGGCAAATACTACCTCAATGATTTACTGAATCATGGAATCCACAATCATGATAATTATAATGTTGATGATTGTGATAAAAAATACTTCAATAGCATTTTATAGGCCAGATAATGTTTGAAATTATTTACATATACATATGGTGTAGGGAACATTTCTATCTATATTTTGTAGGAAAGGACACCTGTAAACTAATTTCTTAGATTTATCCAAGGTCATACCTCCGATAAGAGGCAAAACCATCAACTAATGAGTAAAATCAGAATTCCAATCTGAAACATCTGTTTCTAGGGCTCATGAACCTAACTACTATACTATACTACTTCAATAGATACCATTTAAGAACTTTATTTTAAGATAATTCTAGATTATAAGACGTTATATGAATTTACCGAGGAAACTCATATTCTCTACTTCTCCCCAACAGTTTCATCTTACATAAATGCAGGAAAATATCAAGGCCAGGGAATTAATATTCATACAATGTGTGTGTGTTTGTGATTATCATTGCAGATTCATGTAATCACTACCACAATCAAAATCCACGTAGTCAATCTCCACAAAGACTTCCCTCATAATTGCATCTTTGTTGTCATACACACTCTCCTCCTCCTGGCCATCCCTAACACCTGATAACTACTAAGCTTGTAGTTTTTGTATTTTTCAAATATTTTATGAATGGAATAGTTCAGTAGGAGAACTCTCAAGATTGACTTTTCTCACTCAGCTTGATGCTGAATAAATAAGCTTAATGAAAAAGTTTTTTTTTTTGTTTTGTTTTGTGGATACCGGGGGTCGTACTCAGGACCTCGTGCACCAGCAGGCACCTGTGCCGCTGAGCCATATCACCGGCCCTTTTTTCGTTTGTGGGTACCGGAAGTCGAACTCAGGACCTTGCGCTTGCCAGGCAGGCGCTTATGCCGCTGAGCTATCTCAAAGGCCCTGAAAAAGTTTTAGTATATCAATTTTATCTTTTTCTGGTCAAAATTCCGTTTGTTTTATAGTAAATAATTTGTTTAAATTTAATGTTTATAAATATATAATGCAGAAACTACATGAGAATTAATAACTTTTTTGAGTAAACATATTAAGAATGTTGGATGAAAAAGTAAATATTAACAGTGTATTGACTGTACAAGAATTAGCTTTTTGTTTCAACTTATGATGATTATCTTCTAATGATTGGCTATTTATTTTGTGTAACATCATAAATGATCTGTTTTGTTTTCTATAAACAGAGAAACAATTTGATGTGCTGATGGGAAAGAATATAATTTAGCAATCAGCATTCAAATTTATTTTAAATTACATTCCCAGACATAGGAAAATATTAAAAAGAAATTAAGGATTTCTCTCCATTAGAATTTTAGTTAGAACCACTTCATTAAATGACAGCTTCAAAGTAAATAGGCAGGCAATTATATGTCTCCACTAATCACACTAACTGGTAAAATTATTTCTTCTCATCTACAGTTAATGCCACAACATAATGTTATCTATAAGAATGCTTGTGACTGAAGAACACAAAGAAGGAAAATAAACAGTCCTAATTACCAATAACATTTACATCTAAAACATTTGAATATATAAATCAACTGAAAAACTCAATAGCTAAGAACATGTTCTTCCATTGTACTATTTACTCATGTACGTATATATTTATTTATTGTTGGTACAAGAAAATGCTTGTGCACTCTAGATTTTATGCACATATTTATGAAAATCAACTGGTTCCCCTTCAGAAAGGCATTCGGGCAACTCTGTAATGTAAGCGACACTCTAGAGCATGGCACAGTACCATATATATAACTCACTCTTAGGAGATGTTTGCATAAGAGAATAGAACCAAACAAAGGAAATGGACAGTTGTACAATTTTTAATAATTTCCTCATATAACCCCACAAATGAAAATTTGTCTGTTTTCCCTATATAAAGACGTAAAAATATGCCCATATATGAAACATATATATGATAAACATATATGATATATAATATATATGATAATTAATAGCAAATACAATTAAAATTTAAATATTTTAAAAAGGTTTTATTATGGATAATCTCATTGTAATGTACACAGAAGTCAAGTTTTTAGTTTTCAAAATAGAAACAGGTATGAATTCAGAGTGGGAGATAACACAAAATGTAAGCCAAAAAGTGGCCTATATGAATACAAGATTTATTTTTGTATTTGTATTTCAATATAAACACAAAAGCACCACCATCATCAACAACAACAAAAAACTAAGAATGCTTTCTTTGTTCATGAATGAACCCACTTTCACCTTTGTAAACAGGCATTTGTGTGTGCGTACTACCTTTGTTAAAATATAATCTGTACAGATAAGGGAGAGGGTTTTCCTCTTCTATTGTATGGATTATTAATGCAGTCTTTCACCTTACCTTATCAATAAATATGAATCATTTTCATATATACTTAAATCATATCTAGTCACTAACATGCTGCTTTACTACTCAACAAACATCTATCAAGCTATTTTATATATATATATCTATATATATATCTATAGATATATATAACAGATATATGCATGAAAATTAATTCTAATGTATGTAAGTGTTAGAAATAGAGTTTTCCTAATTTTAGAAAGGCAGAGCAAAATTGTTATTATAGATGAACTGGGGAAGAATGACAAAGCATAAGGAGACCCTAAGATTAGAATAAAAATTGGACATCCATAAAATTAAGTCCAAATGCCTCATTTTGCAGGTGAAGAAAAAGAGATTTAAACTTTTGTGACAGATAAACTGTGTCTTGAGATGACAACTTTTTAAGTTTCTTGACTGCTAACTTTTAGAGGGTTGTTGTAAAGAATAAATGAACTGTAATATATGAAGATTGACAAATAGAATTCAGTAAATATCTAGTAAGAAGTCTGCTATAGTGTAAATGAAATGAACTTGGAATAAAATATACTTGGGTTAAAATTTCTTCTCTTTCTAATGTGGTTTTGACTTACTATTGCTTTGTCTCATTTTACAGTCTTTAATCATTGAGATAATTGTTAGTATAATCATGCTAATATTTCATGATCTATTACCTATGTGCAAATTTATCATTTTATTAAAATCTGTCATTTGATAGATTTATCATATCATTTATCATTTAATATCTGATAGATTTTTAAAGAGAAGATTTTCTCTTTGTGAGAAAATAAAATCTTGATACATATTTTGAATTTGAAGATAATATTTCTAGTTATATAGCTAAGAGAGAGTTAGGTTCTACAGCATGAGCAAATTTGATGACTTTGATTTTTCTGGTCTGAGTGCAAATGGAGGAGAGAAGCCAACAGCACATGAGTTGAAAGACTATTGATGGCATTAATAACAAACCTCGGACCGGGGATGTAGCTCAGCAGCGCAGAGCCTGCCTGGCAAACTCAAGGCACTGAGTTTGATACCTGGTACCAAGAAATAAATAAATAAAATAAAATTAACAAACCTCATGGAAAGACTACAGTGGGACTTAATTATATTTTTCTGTGATGTCAGTCTTTTCTATTTATCTAAACTGTTAGTATGAATAACATTTTGTTTTATTTTAGCAGAAATTAAATAAATAGGAGAGCTTCGTACTTGGGTTCCCTTGGAAATATACTGACATCTTAGTGAGAAAACTGAACCTCTACAGAGCAAGGAATTGGAGTTTCATGTCAATCATGCTTATAACTCAAAGGGCAGGAAGTCCTCAGTTGCCATCTCAAATGCACTTGGTGTGGAGATTTAATGAGATAATGAGCACAGTCATGAGGATGTTGTGGCACATTTTGGAATGTCTGCAAAGATGATGATAACCTCTTCTCTCTTGGGCCTCTCACCTTGGTCAGTTGCACTCTGCTGACCAGATTGGGGATACAATCTGACCCCAATAGGCAAGTTCAGACAGATATGCTTTCCCATGAAATATTCAGCTGGATCTGAAAGACTATAGCACTCACACCTCAATGCATCACTGCAGCTTGTATGTACATATGATGAATATTGTAGACATAGTCTGAAATGTGGAAAAGATGAAGGAAGGTCAGGCAGCCAAGCTGAGAAGATGAAGCGTACTCACAAAAAAGTTAATTTTATTTCAATTAAACACTGTTCTATTTCTTATTGGAATTATTTCTTTCTTTGTGCAAGTAAATTTAGCTAAATTAAGATATCAGTATCTAAAGTCCTAGGGACACGAAATATTATTTGAGTAGTTTATTAGGGCACTAGTAATAGAAGCCATTCCTATCATTTTCTATTCTCTGGTTCTTAGAACCATTTTTTCTAGTGTTGGAAGAGACAGCTCTATTCACTGTTTATAGGACAATAATAATGTTCAGACTTCTTTTGCATCTTGTAGGACAGCACTACACACTCACAACTATTCTCCAAAATGGTCCCATAACTGAGTCTTAACAGTCTTTTGAAATTGTATAAGGCAAGCTGTTTTGGATAATAGGATTCTAGGTAGACTTGGGAAGCACATTTTCCTCACTTATTTTGCAGAATAATGAGATCCACAGACAGAAGCAATATTTTATGGCATTTCATAATCACAAATAAAGTAATGGATAGTGTTGCTGGAAGAAGTATAGTAAACAAGGCAGGTATATCCATATCCAGAGTAAGTTTATATTACAGCGATAAAGAAACCCCCCTCCCAAAGTGTAAGAGTCCTATGTAATCACTATGTCCCCAGAGGCTGGCCAGTCTGTTAAGGAATAGCCATATTAGGAATTTAACCTTAATTTTTGCTCTTGCCTACTGGAAATACAGCAGGGGCTGTGGTCACATACGGATTGTTAAGGGAACTATCATATTGCAGATTGGGTGTAACTTCAAACAATTATCACTAGGAGTACTTTTTCCCATGACTGTGGAAGGAGGCTGAGTCATTATACTCACGATGTGACTATTAAGACCCTCCTTTGCACTGGCCCAGGCAGTGATAAATCTGGATGAAGATTTTTTTAAACCTGTAAATTGTCCTGGGGACTTAAAAGGATCAGATCGAAAGACATGGGAAATTGCAAGAGGAGAACAGGTGCTATAAGACTTTGAGCCAAATGCACATGAGACTTATTTGTGCTCTCAGACACTGCTAAGACTTGTTTAACTCTGCTCAGATTGGCGTATTGCTATGCACAACCAATTTTATGACTTGGTGCTTCAGGTAGCAACTAGTTCATAGATGGGCAGGCCAGGTTACATGTGCACATGATATTCCAGGTCAGGCATTTGGTTTCTATCAGAGCCCTGGAGCATGCCCAGGAGCTGATTTCAAAATGTAAGTTATTTGTGTAAGGAAGGCCTAGTTGTAATAAAAAATGCTACGAATCAGCCTCATGCTTCTTGAATCAGGCATTCCCAGAGGATCAATCTGCATTCCAATCTGCAATAGACATTTAGAACACTGTTGAATCTGCTAGTTTTAAGGCCTAAGAATGAAAATAGCTTATACCATGCCTGCACCAACTATAGAAACTTTTCTTTCTCTGGTTCTGTATTATTTTCTGTTTCTATGCAATAAATTACTACAAATTTAGCAAGGATTAAAACACCAAAAATTATTACCTCATTGTTCTCTAAGTCAGAAATCCAAGATGGGTCTTACTGAGCTAAAATCAAAGTGTTGTTAAAGCTGCTGCATCTTTTTCCTGGAAACTCTAGTTGAGAACCCACTTTTTTGCATTTTCCATTTAATAGAAACTACCCGCATTCCTTTTACGGTGGCCACTCATTGCTCCTCTATCTTTAAATGCAGTTGTACTTCATCTCTGATATGCTCCCAGTCATGTGTTCTTCTTTTACAACAGTGGAAAAGATTTTGTTTTTAAGAATCCATGTCCCCATTCAATCCTCTGCGTCATTGTCCCTTTTTTTTTTTGTGGGTACCGGGGTCGACCTCAGGACCTCACGTGCCAGCAGGTGCCCATGCCGCTGAGTGATATCACTGGCCTTTTTTTTTTTTTTTCATTATCCAGATTTTATTTATTTATTTATTTTTTAAAGACAACAAGTAAACATTCTCATGTATTAACAAACTCAAGCATTAGAGAATGTACAAATACCTTTTGGAGAAAAATATTACTCAGTATAAGATTAAGCCATGTAAAAGCTAGGTAAAAATAGAAGACTAAGGAATGGAATAGTCACAGTGAAATTGCATTTTCATACTAGGGAGACAATACGATGTTTACAGATGTGCATCCGGTTTATTTTGCTTGTATTTTCTCGAGTTGCATCCATTTACCTATAAAAGTTTCCAGTTTATCTTTCTTTATGGCTGAGTAGTATTCCATTTCATAGAAATACCACCTCTTTTTTATCCATTCCTCGGTTAATGGACATTTGGGTTGTTTCCATGATCTAGCTATTACAAATTCTGTTGCTATAAACATGGGTGCACATATATCACTGTGGTACGATGTTTTTAATTCTTCTGGGAAGATACCCAGGAGGGGAATAGCTGGGTCAAATGGGACCTCCAATCCCAGTTTTTTGAGGAGTCTCCACACAGATTTCCACAGTGGTTGCACCAGTCTACACTCCCACCAACAGTGGAGAAGGGTTCCTTTTTCCCCACAGCCCCTCCAGCATTTGTTATTAGTTGACTTCTTGATAACAGCCATTCTTTCTGGGGTGAGACGGAATCTCAGTGTTGTTTTAATTTGCATCTCTCGGATGACTAGTGATATTGAATATTTTTTCATATATTTATTTGCCATTTGTATTTCTTCATCTGAGAAGTGTTTATTCATCTCAGATGCCCATTTTTGGATTGGGTCTTTAAATTTGGGAGGTCTGATTTTTTTGAGTTCTTTGTATGTTCTCGATAGTAATCCTTTGTCTGAGGAACAGCTGGCAAACAGTTTTTCCCACGTTGTGGGTTGTCTCTTCACTCTGTTGGTGGTTTCTCTTGCTGTGCAAAAGTTTTTTAATAAGATGAGATCCCAGTTGTTGATTCTTTGTGATACTTCCTGTGCGATGGGGGTTTTATTCATAAAGTCTTTGCCTACACCAATGTCTTCATGAGTTTTACCTATTCTATTTTCCAGGAGATTTAATGTTTCTGATTTAATATTTAGTTCTTTTATCCATTTTGAATTTAGTTTAGTTCACAGTGAAAGATATGGGTCTAATTTTAATCTTCGGCATGTGTAGAGCCAATTTTTCCAGCACCATTTATTAAAGAGGCTATCTTTCTTCCAGTGAATGTGTTTGGCACCTTTGTCAAAGATAAGTGGCTTAGTATGTCTGGAGTTGTTTCTGCATCTTCTATTCTATTCCATTGATCTTCAGGTCTGTTTTTTTGCCAGTACCACACAGTTTTTATCACAGTAGCTTTGTAGTATAATTTCAAATCAGGGATTGTGATGCCCCCTGCCTTGCGTTTGTTGCCCAGAATTGCCTTTGCTATTCTAGGTCTCTTCTGGTTCCAGATGAATTTTAGGATTGTTTTCTCTAATTCTGTGAGATATGTTGTTGGAATTTTGATCGGAATTGCATTAAATCTGTATAACAGTTTTGGAAGTATGGCCATTTTCACTATATTGGTTCTTCCGACCCAAGAGCAAGGGATATCTTTCCATTTTCTGATATCCTCTTCAATCTCCTTTTTCAGAGTACTGTAATTTTCAGTGTAGAGGTCTTTTACTTCCTTAGTGAGATTGATTCCTAGGTATTTCATTTTTTTAGATGTGATTGTAAAAGGTGTTGTTTCCCTAATTTCTCTCTCAGTGAGTTTGTTATTGGTGTACAGGAAGGCTATTGATTTTTGAGTATTGACTTTGTATCCAGCTACACTACTGAATTTGCTTATTAAATCTAGCAATTTTTTAGTGGAGTTTTTGGGGTCTTCTACGTAGAGTATCATGTCATCTGCAAATAATGATAATTTAACTTCTTCCTTTCCAATCATAATTCCTTTTATTTCTTTCTCTTGTCTAATTGCTCTGGCTAAAGTTTCCAGGACTATGTTGAATAAGAGTGGGGACAGTGGACATCCTTGTCTGGTTCCTGATTTTAGAGAGAAGGCTTTCAGTTTTTGTCCATTTGGTATGATATTGGCTGTTGGTTTGTCATAGATAGCTTTTATCAGATTGAGATAAAGACCATCTATTCCAATTTTCTGTAGGGTTTTTATCATGAAAAGGTGCTGGACTTGCCAGTATCTTATTGAGGATTTTTGCATCTATGTTCATTAGGGAGATTGGTCTGTAGTTCTCTTTCTTAGTTGGGTCCCTCTCTGGTTTTGGTATCAGGGTAATGCTTGCTTCCAGGAATGAATTTGGGAGTATTGCTTCCCTTTTAATTTCTTTAAAGAGTTTGAGAAGTAGTGGTGTTAGGTCTTCTCTAAATTTCTTGTAGAATTCGGCAGTGAATCCATCGGGGCCTGGGCTTTTCTTTGTTGGGAAGTTTTTAATTACATCTTCGATTTCATTGATTGTTATTGGTTTATTTAGAATTTTTATATCTTCTTGGTTGAGCTTTGGTAATTCATATGTATCTAGGAATCTGTCCATTTCTTCTGCATTTTCCATCTTATTAGAATACGGGTTTTCAAAGTAGGTATAGACGATCTTCTGGATTTCTGCAGGGTCCATTGTGATATCACCCTTTTCATTCTTAATTGCGTGGATTTGAGTACTTTCTTTCCTTTTTTTTAATAAGGTTGGATAAGGGTTTGTCGATTTTATTTAATCTTTCAAAGAACCAACTCTTGGTTTCGTTGATTCTTTGTATTGTTTTTTTAGTCTCCAATACGTTAATTTCTGCTCTGATCTTTATAATTTCCTCTCTTGTACGAGCTTTTGGCTTAGCCTGCTCTTCTTTTTCTAGAAGTTTGAGGTTCACCATTAGGTTGTTTATTTGTGCTTGCTCTGTTTTCCTGATATAGGAATTTAATGCTATGAATTTCCCTCTTAGGACTGCTTTCATTGTACCCCATAAGTTCTGGTATGTTGTACTGTCATTATCATTCAGTTGCAGAAACTGTCTAATTGCTTCTTTAATTTCATCTGTGACCCATTGGTTGTTCAGTAGGGTGCTATTTAATTTCCATGTGTTTAGCAAATTCTTGTGTTTTATTTTGCCATTGATTTCCAATTTCATTGCACTATGGTCTGATAATATACATGGGATAATTTCAATTCCTTTGCATTTACTTAAGCAGGTTCTATGAGCTAGTATGTGGTCTATTTTGGAGAATGTCCCATGTGCAGCTGAGAAGAATGTGCATTCTGATGTTGTGGGGTGGAACACTCTGTAGACATCTACTAAGTCCATTTGTTCCAAAGTTTGGTTCAGTTGTAATATTTCATTGTTGATTTTTTGTCTAGTTGATCTGTCTTTTTGTGACAGTGGAGTATTAAGATCCCCCAATACAATTGTATTAGTGGTTATTTGATTTTTCATGTCTATTAATATCTGTTTTATATAGTTGGGTGCACTGGTATTTGTTGCATATATATTTATGATTGTTATCTCTTCCTCTTGGATTGTTCCCTTTACAAGGATGTAGTGACCTTCTTTATCTCTACGAATCATTCTTGGCTTGAAATTCATTTTGTCTGCGAAGAGAATAGCTACCCCTGCTTTTTTCTGGGTTCCTGTTGCATGGAGTATTGTTTTCCATCCTTTGACTTTCAGTCTATGAATTTCTTTTTGAATTAAATGTGTTTCTTGCATACAGCACATTGTTGGATCTTGCTTCTTGATCCAATGCGCCAGTCTGTGCCTTTTGATTGGTGAATTGAGACCATTAACATTAATGGTTAAAACTGAAATGTATTGACTTATCCTTGTCATGTTATTTTCTTGTTGTTGGCTCTCCCTCTTTTAATTTTTGTTTTCCCTCCCTCTCTTTAATCATTTGCTCTGCCTGGTGGATTCCTTCTGTTGGGGTTTCTGAAGTTGTAGTCCTTGTTGTCCCTTTCTAGAATGTCCTTCAAAACATTTTGGAGTGCTGGTTTGGTGGTTATAAATTTTCTCAGATGTTCTTTGTCATGGAAGTATTTTACTTCTCCATCAGTTTTGAAGGATAGTTTTGCGGGGTACATCAATCTAGGTTGAAGATTATTTTCCTTTAGAACTTGAAATACATCATTCCAAGCTCTTCTTGACTTGAGGGTTTATGCTGAAAAGTCTGCTGTGATTCTGATGGGCTTTCCTTTATAGGTGATTTGTCTCTTTTCTCTAACAGCTTTTAAGATTCTACTCTTATGTTGAATTTCTGGAATCTTGACTATGATATGCCTGGCTGAAGATTTTTTTTGATTGTGGCTAATTGGAGTTCTATAAGCCTCACTTATCTGAATGTCAAATTCTTTTTCTCTACCAGGGAAATTTTCTGTGATAATGTCTGTGAACAGTGCTCTGATGTCATTTATGCTATCTCCTGCTTTTTCATTAACTCCAATCAATCTTAAGTCATTCTTCTTTGCATCATCTAGCAGCTGCTGGATTGATTTTTCATTGTCCCTTGCTGTTTTTAAGAATTCTTTCTTTTCATGATCACTAATTGCAAGCCTGTCTTCTATATCTGAGATCCTGTCCTCACATTGGCTTAATCTGCTACAAATACTTTCAATGGAATTTTTGTTCTCCTGGATATCTGCTTGAATCTGCTTTATGGAGTCCATTTCTTTCCTATGCTGAGCATTCATGGCTTCCATCATTTTCTTAAGCTCATCTATTTTTTTTGTCTGTGTCTGCTCTAGTGTCCTTAAGCATGGTCTTCATTGTGGACATTATCTCTGCAGTTATCTGAGAAATTATTTCTGATTTAAATTTTTCCAGAGCCTCATTCAACTGCTTTGTTGTTACCACTTCAGAGATGTCAGGTGGGTGGCTTTCGGTTTGTCCCACCTCACTGTCCCCTGGGTTTGCCTTTGGTGAACTGGATGTGTGGGGTTGCATCTTGTTTAAGTGTCGTCTCATTTTCTTTTCTTTCTTTAGTTTTATTCCTGGGATGCTGTTTGTAAATTGCCTATGATAGGTTACTTTATTGCTAGTATTTCAAACTCTTAGGAGATTCTTGGAATACCAGGAAGAAAAGCGCCAGTCAGTGTGTCCCTCTCGGCTGGTGCTTCTCTGTACCGCGGCGTCTCGCCTTACACCGCCAAGGTTCCCACTGTAGCTGTGGATGGAGTGGCGGCCGCCTTGAGTTCTGAGCTCAGCTGCTGCCCCCCCCCACAATGGCGCCTGGCTAGTGGCTCTCGTGCACCTGACGGCTGGGTGTCAGCACTCACTGCCAGTCAGTGTGTCCTTCACAGCCGCCGCTTCTCTGTTCCGCAGCGTCTCGCATTCCTCCGTGGAGGTCCCCGCTGGAGCCGTGGATGGAGTGGCAGCCACCCTGAGTTTCAAGTTCAGCTGCTGCCCCCCCCACAATGGCGCCCGGCTAGTCGCTCTCTTGTGTGGGACGGCTAGGTGTCAGCACTCACCGCCAGTCAGTGTGTCCTTCACGGCCGCTGCTTCTCTGCACTGCCGCTTCTCGTGTTCCTCCGTGGAGGCCCCCGGGGGCGCAGGCAGTCACCATGTGTCTGTAGATTTGAACCGCTTCAGTCGCGTCGGGATTCCCGACACAGGAAATGGCGCCGGAGGCTACCTCCTCCTTCTTTGTTGGAGTTTCTCTCTTCACTTTCTCCGTGGGCCCCAAACTGCGCTTCAGATCTTTCCTGGGTCCATGGGAGCCACTTCCCTCTTTCTTGTCCTCCTCCAGTCACTATGACGGCCCTTTTTTCATATGTGGGTTCTGGGAGTCAAACTCGGGCCCTCGTGCTTGCCAGGCAGGACGCTTATGCCCACTGAGCCATCTCAACGGCCTAGTCACTTTTTAATTTTTTACAATTCAACTTGTCTTTCAATGGTCACACAAACGCATAAAAATTATAACAATAGAATAGCATGATATTTTGTTTCATGTGTGTATAGCTTAATGTTTACTTTATGGTAAACATAACTATCACCTCAAATATTTGTCTGCCTTTTCCCAAATAATGTAACACAGTCACAAATTTCAGAGGACAATCTATGGAGAGCCATTATTTTGTCCAGTGTCAAAACTACCTATTAAATGATTCAGAGCAGCATATTCTATGAAATACCCATTGCCTTCCAAATCTAAAGGCAGTAAATATTGTATCTCCTTCTATGCCATAGAGATGGAACATTGTATCTCCTTCTATATCACAGAGATGCAACTCAAAGCAAGTTTTCTTTCAGTTTTGAGGGGATTCTTCATTTCTACAGGACTCCCAGAGCCTCATGAATATCACAGGTCTCGAATTTTTATAAAATACACCTCTTCTTCAGGCTTATATGTATCTAATCATTACATTTAGAATATTTGATGCTACTGCCCACCGCGTCCGATTATAATGAATTAATGAATGTCCTGGGCCAGAAAAACATCGTGCAGGATGTTGCAATGATCAAGTGTCCCAAACATTAGAGTAAAAAAGATAATCAGAGATTTATTGCACACTTAAAATAAAAGAATGAAATTTTACCACTGTGAAGGTAGCTTAATACTTACAATTGGATTGGAAAGATACTCAACAGATCAAAATCTGCTCACTCAGTAAAAATGGTTATGTTAATTTGCACTAGCCAAAGGTTCACACCAGAAACAATAGCTGCAGTTTATGTCACCACCTACTTGAGTTTAAAGAAATTCATTATTTTCTCTGGCCTCTCTTTTCAGACCAAAAAGGCAAGTACATAAAGGTGTTTCTTTCAATACTCTGATAGTTTTTCCTATATCAAGACAAAATGGAAAACAGGAGCATTTTGATGAATAGGATTAAGTACAAAAATACAGAATTGTTTATCCCTATCAAAATTACAAAAACAAATGTAATAACACATTTCTGGGAAAGCACAAATTAATGTTACTTTTACTTGGAAAAGACAGATTAACAGATCATCTGGTTCCAATTCATAAATATTTATTATATGACTTCTGGAAATACTCTTTCTGACTAGTGGACCGTAGAGGCATTTTGAGTCCTTCAGCAGTAGTATCAGCTCAGATTCAGTGTCCGGTAATTTCCCTCAAACTTAAATACTTCTCTTTCCTTTATGAAGTAAGGCAGGGTAAATGTCTCTAAGTCCCTTTAGGAAAGGTCAGGAGGGTGATTTACAAGAACACCATTGGCTAATTCTGAAGTTGCTTTATGTACAGGCTGTAGATTTGAGAACTGCTTAAATATGCTAAGGGACAATTTCCGTTTGATGACTTGGGTTGAGTGCAATGTGTTTCTGTATGGGTATGATCCTGAGAAATATTCTAATTATGGTTCTAGAAGAAAAACAAGATGAGGGAAAACAAGATGATCTGTGGATCTTAAAGGGATTGGTCACTTTGTGAGATAACTGCTTAAAATGGGATAAGAAAGGATTTGTTTTCTTACTCAAGGAAGAAAGCAATAGGAAATACACTGCAATTTATAGTTTCAAAGTTCACAGATTTATCTAAGTCAGCCAAAATGTCCCCATGCAATTCTCTGTGTTACATACTCTTTTTTTTTAGTTTTATAATTTATTTTTAAATTAAAATTCTATTTTTATATAAAAACATACAAATTATACATATTAATAGCATACAATGTTTAATATATCCTTACATTTTTTTTTTATGTGGGTACTGGTGGTCGACCTCAGGACCTCGCACTTGCCAGGCAGGCGCTTGTGCCACTGAGCCATCTCACTGGCCCTTCTTTTCCTTTATGTGGGTACCGGGAGTCGAACTCAGGACCTCACGCTTGCCAGGCAGGCGCTTGTGCCACTGAGCCATCTCACCGGCCCCATCCTTACATTTTTAATGTTTAAATAATGGTAAACTTATCTATCACCTCACATATTTGTCATTTCTTTAGGGTGAAAACATTCAAAATTCTTTCTTCTAGGTATTTGAGATATGCAATGAGTGACTGTTTTCTACAGTTACTCTACTGTACGACAATGTACCAGAATGCCTTACTTCTGTCAAACTCACACCAACACTTCCCCATTCCACCCGTCCACGTTACCTAGTCTTTGGTAACCACCATTCTACTTTTAAACTCTATGAGGTCAACTTCATACATTCCCATTATGACTGAAATCACATAGTACTTGTCTTTCAGTGCCTGGCTTTTTCTATTTAACATAACAGTCCCCAGGTCCATCCATGTTGTTACAAATGACAGCACTTTATTCTTTTCTATGGCTGAATAGTATTCATTTTCATTATCCATTTATCACTTACAGACACTTCAAGTGTTTCCATTAGTTGGCCCTGTGAATAGTGTTGCAATGAATGTGGGAGTACAGTAGTGTCTTCGACAACTCATTTCATTTCCTTTGCATATATACACCCAGTTACTTCCATACTGTTTTCCATAATAACTCTACTCATCTACATTCTCACCAATACTGTGCAAAAGTTCCCTTTCGCTGTAACCTCTCCAGCATTTGTTATTGTTTATCTTTTGAATAATAGCCATTCTAACTGATATGAAGTATTATCTCATTGTGGTTTTGATTTGCATTTCTCCAATGATTAGCAGTGTTGAGCATTTTTCTAAATACTTTGACCGTCCATGTGTCTTATTTTGAGAAATATCCATTTAGGCCTATACATTTAAACTGGGTTATTTTATTTTTGTTTATTACTAACTTTGAATTCCTTATATACTCTGAATATTAACCCTTTGTCAGATGTATAGTTTGGATATGGTGTTCCAGTAGGTCTTTTTGATCTTAGGTGCAATTTAATTCTCCTGTTTATTGATTTTTCTGTTTGAATGATTTCTTTCTTTGTGCCTGTCTTTCCAGAAATTCTAACCAGTCTAGTAGTCTACTTTATCTCCTTCTCTTTTTTTTGCTTTAGTCACTTGGTATTTTGCCATTAGATGACAACTTATATTCAGGTTTGACACAGTCTACTCTACTTTTGGTGTTCTGTTACTGTTTCAGCATTACAGTGTGAGCAAATCCCAGATTTGTCCTAAATCTAAAATTGGTGTTGCCCAGCATCAACTGGAGGAACACCTGAAAAAGGTACTCCATTCCTTCAAGTGTCTCCCTGGAACAAAAGAAGGACAATTATGGGTTCATGTGCCATGTCTGTGGGCCACCATTGACTGGAACCTTGTGTTTTTGCCTGGCCATTCCAGAGGCTCCATCTGTGAACATCACCCTGGGCATTTAAGACCTTGTTAGCGTTCACCAGTCTTGCACTGAGTTCCAAGGCAAAGTACTGCACTAACTACTGTGTCTTACTCCCAAAGAACAGAGCTTGGGTTCATGCAAAACTGCCCAAGTTTGAAGTAGTAAAGGAAGTCCTTGGTCACCTAGGCTGCCGTTCAGCTGGGTTGCACCTAATTCTCACAGCTGCAAGGACTTTCACAATCTCTGGTGAACTGAAACCCACACAATTGCCAGTGATGGAGGTGAAACGCAGCTGTGTTCTCTGACGTTGGATGAAGAGTAGTAGAGCTAGTCTGTTGGCAACCAAGGCTGACAATAAGCTGATAAAGCTTAAATCACAGAGCCACAGGGAGGTAGGGGTGCCCAGCCCAGTGCAAGACTGCAAATGATTCAGGCCAAAATTCAAGTGTGTTCCACTGGCATGGAGGTGTCTGCCTATTGCCAGGGCAGTTCTAGGAATATTGCCTCAAGACTGCAATATTCCTGCTCCATCTTCCCAGAGTGTTGGGATTACTGGCATGCACCATCGCATCAGCAGTAAATGTGCTTTGTTTTAAAAAATGTTTTAAAAATCTACTTAGGGTATAAAACCATGATTTAGGACACAGTGGTACATGTTATGGATCATTCAGTGATGTTTTCCCTTTTATTTATCCTTCATGATTTCAGAAATAATATGATATTCTTAAAATTAACCTATGTGTCACAATACTTTCTTTAAACTATGTCCTCAAAAATCGACTCCATTCATGGTTCTGGAGAATCCTGGTAAACTGAAGTGTACATGGGGCTAAGGAAATAAAAATTCAGTGCCTTATGAGGTATACCACTCCAACAGGAATGTTTTGCTGATGGGAGAGGTTTTTCTCATGGTTTCAATGATATATAGCAACTCCAATATTGATCATCCATCCATTCATTCATTTAATAAATATTTATTAAGCATTTGATGGGAACCACGTTGTAATATAGGTGAGCAGCAGAATGTAGTATATAACAATTTGCAGAGTGCTTTGGAATATTTTCCTTCTCTGTATAAATACCTGAATCTTAGCTCATTTTTGTTGAAGTTTGGTTTTTTTAATGTCTCCATCTGGAAACTATGTTTTTTCTTTATAGGGAACAAAATATCCTATGGCTTACCATACGACATGATGAAGGAAAATTCCTATTAATGAGGAGATGTAAAGATGAGATAGTAGAGGAGAAAAAATATGATGAGAATGGGGAAGAGGAGGAAGGAGAGGAGTTGGAAAGAGATATTTAGAAACTATTAAATGAACAAGCAACATTATTAGACAACATAAACAGACTATATGTATTTGCTCCTAGCAGTAAAAGATAATTAATTCAGAACTATAGATTGAGGGATCTGTTCTGTAGACTAGTGTTTCCTAAACCTGATTCCTCCATGATTTTCCTAGAAAAATCTCTCATCTTTGACCTATTCCAAATGTGACCCAAACATTTGCATTTTTTAAAGAAAAAAAATAAAAACAGTTGTACAAAATTTGAAAACAAGATTGTAGGAGAGTAGCAATGGTTAGTACATTGTGTGTTATTATTTTCAAAGTAGTTGCTCATATTACAAGATGTAGGCATGAAAAACTGATCAAATAATATAGGCACAACCTTTCTTTTCAATGAACTAATAGCAATTAGTAGTATAACTATCTTAATTGTCTTGTGTATATATATATATTTTTTTTTCCTTTTTCCTTCCTTCTTTTCTCCTTTCCCCCATCCCAGTTGTTCTTTCCTTTTGAACAGTTTCTTCCCTTTTCACAATATCTATTGTACATTTTGGATCTTATTTACTCTTTCAGCTTCTTATACTAGGGAGACAATATGACTTCTAATCCTACTTTTTTTGAGGAATCTCCACACTGATTTCCATAGTTGTTGCATTAGTCTACACTCCCACTAACAGTGGAGAAGGGTTCCTTTTTCCCCACAGCCTCACCAATATTTGTTATTGGTTGATTTCTTGATGACAGCCATTCTTGTTGGGGTGAGAAGGAATCTCAGTTTTTTTTTTTTTTTTTTATGTGGGTACCGGGAGTCAACTTCAGGACCTTGTGCTTGCCAGCAAGCACTTGTGCTGCTGAGCAATATCACTGGCCCTTTTTTTCATTTATGTGGGTTCCAGGAGTCGAACTCAGGACTTCACGCTTGCCAGGCAGGTGCTTATGCCACTGAACTATCTCACCAGCCCTCAGTGTTGTTTTAATTTGCATCTCTTGAATGACCAATGATGTTGAACATTTTTTCATATATTTATTTGCTATTTGTATTTCATCTGAGAACATTTGCATTTTTAATTAGACACAATGATGATTACTACAAAGGCAGCTGACTATTTTTATGCCATATTTATTTTTTGTTTTATATTCTTTTAGAATCACTAGACTACAAATCATAATAGTGTTTATTTAAAATAGCATCTCCCTAGAAAGGGGAGGAAACTAACCTGCCACCAAAAATATTTCATGGGTCTAGTAAAAATTTTCATCAAGAATTTAAGTATATCATATTTTAAGGCCTTCAAAAAAAAAACATCTAAATACAAACCACCAGGAATTCAGTAAAATATACTTTGTTTACAGAATAAGAAACTATTAGCATTCTCTAATTTCACTAAAGTTGGAGAATTTATGGTTTGTTTTGTCCTTCTGAATGGATTTCCATCATACAAAAGCACGAAGAAAACACTGAAATTTAGATAAAGACATTGGAACTCCACAAGACCTCTTACAAGGCTCAAGTAGATCGGGATGGGAATTCACAAATCAGGAGTCCACTCGAGGTCTGAGCTCTTTAATAAAGGGGTTATGTAAGCTCTTCTTCATTAGTATAGGACAAAAGCTCCAAGTATCTGGAATTGTTTTATGTACTCACCGCACAAGGAATGATGGGACTGAGGTGGGTGTCCTGTTTTAATTCTGCCTCATCCATGGTAATGCTACTATGTAATTCATTTGTTCCCTTGGCTTTTAGAGAAGTGGATTTTTCCTTCCCAATGAGCAAGTCTGAATTCCAATCACATTTCAGACATAAGAAATCCACATTCTTCCCAAATAGTTCTGATGATTCCTGGAAATTGTGCTTATATGATTTGCTTTCTACTTGTCAGCTCTTGGGCCAAATTCTTGGTTTTGGCTGGCTTTTCCTTTATCATTCTGGCCATCTCTTACCACCTCCACATATTCCCCTAGTCTTTCTGGTCCACTGCACCTCAAAATGTACATGTAGGCTTTATTCCCAAAATCAGAGGGAAGAGAGAGCCATTACTAATAGTAGATAATAAAGCTTTATGAAAGATTTGGAGTTACAAACATTACAATAGAATAGGAAGCATCTTTTTCAAAATTTATTAATCATACACTGTCTCTTGGAATTTAAAAATAATAACCCTGTTTTTCTTTAAATTTAGTCTACATCCTGGTTGCTGGCACCCACTCTGTCTTCGCAAATTATTTTCTCCCAGTTCCTTTTCAGTACTCCCTATCCCTGACTGTTCTATCCATTCTTCATTCTCCACACGTTTCTGCAACAAAGATGAAAAAAAGAAAAAGAAAAGAAAAGCATAACAATTGCTACAACCACAACAAAAAGCAAAATTGCAAAATAAACAAGCCAAAAATCCCACACACAACACTTCCTGCTTCTGGAGTTCTGTTCAAAGTTAAAAGAATTTTACATTAACATAATCTTTCCATGCCACCAAGAACAAATCTGAACTTTATTATGCAAAGCAGCTAATTATGTTTATCTATGTTGTCCCATTCAAATTCTGTCTTATGTTTTGCTTTTCATAATGAAAAAAGCTATAACTCTTTTTTTTTTAAAGCCATTTTCTACCTAAAAATAGTATACAGTATCTCAAATATGGAAATGATTGGAAATTTCTTTTAAAATAACAGTGTTTCTGGGCAGCCCAAATGAATAATGCATGCTGTTTCTTTTAACTCAGAATACACCTGGAATGATGCAGAAAGATAGATACTGCACAGAAACACTGCATTTTAAGTGAGCCAGGGTCTGGATTCCTTCACACATTTTCAGAACTCAAAGGAATGCTGCACATTGGCTGTTCATTAAAATCACCCGAGGATCTACAAAACAGTCCCGTGCTTAGGCTTCAGGCCAGACCTATAAATCAGAATCTCTGAGGCTGGGACCCGAGCACCAATAGTTAAAAATCTCCCCAGGTGACTTGAATATGCAGCCAAATTTGAGAATTGCTTGCCTTGAGAATACTGTCATAGGTACTTGTTAGTGGCCAAGAGTGATGCTGTCAACAGTGCCTTAAAAACTATTTCAAAAGTAATTCAGGAATGAGAACAGTAGAGGAGCTTTGCCCATCCATGTTCTTTAGGAAGAGTAAGAGATACTTCTTAAATAATATGTATTCATCTATGGAGTTTATGATATGAATGCATTAAGAATTAAGTAACTCCTCAAAGACAGGTAGTAAAAGATTGAAAGTGGATGGGGAGGGGATATAGTTTGTTGTTAATTGGTTATTTTTCTGAATCATGTCAGCTCTATGGTATTTTTTGAAAAAATATCCTCTCATTAGTTTGGTTTATTTTGTGGAGGAAGTCACAATCATTTTGTCTTAGATATCAGTTCTGGAAGACAGGCTATTTCTATGAACTTGTCATTTCTTTTGATTTGTAAAGATCTGAAATAAAATTTTAGCATAGGAATGAGCATCTATGACAACTGAATTCATATCCTAATTAGCAGATGGACTTTGTAAGTAACATATGTTAGAAATAGAAATGGAACTAGAACTAGAATTGTCCTTAGTACAATGTTCTTTTTATTTATTTATTTTTTTTTTGTGGGTACCGGGGGTTGACCTCAGGACTTCATGCACCAGCAGGCGCCCGTGCCGCTGAGCGGTATCACTGGCCCTTTTTCGTATGTGGGTTCCGGGAGTCGAACTCAGGACCTTGCGCTTGCCAGGCAGGTGCTTATGCCGCTGAGCCATCTCACCGGCCCCTACAACGTTCTTTAACACATAACCTTACCTTAAAATAACTGTTTCTCTACATTTTTTTCTTTCTAAAACTTGATCGGTCTGTGTAAATATCTAGTCAGTTCATATTTAAGTCCTTAAAATTATCTTTCAACACTGGCTTAATAATTTCTCATTATGGTTATTACATATAAATGGAACAAAGTAAAAAGACTGATGATTAATATATCACGAAGTCTTAGTCTCACTACCTGTAGGAAGAAGTATTAATTAAAGCATTGGGAAGCAGAGTTATTCTCACATTTTATAATGAATGTAAAATGAAAATGGTGCTAAGAAGGAAAAGAATGTATTAATAAAATATTGTATTCAATCCTTTTGTCACTCAGTGTTTGTTTCATGACCAGGACGGTATTCAAGAAGCTTATGTTTAATAACTACTAATGGTATAACTGCTGATTTTATATAGCAATAGGCTTCCAACAAGTGGGTGAGGTTTTTGTTAAGTCTTGGGAGTGGATGGATTTAAGAGTTTTTCTATAAATCTGGCACATGGAGACATGAATCATAAACATTTTTATTCAGCTGTTTTGACTGATAAAAGAAAAAGGGGAATCATGAGAAATGCTAGACAGAAGAGTAACTAAGGAAAATTATGGTAGTATAAAATTGTAGTTAATATTCTGTAATATGCCTTTGGTCAAGAAGAATTGGTGTTAAATTGAAGGTCTGCCACTTAGTTCCACAGCTTTGAATAAATTGTTTATGTTTCCTGTAACCCAATTTCTTCCTCCACAAAATGAGGGTGAAATAAATCTCACTTTATACAAGTTAGTATAAGTTTAAATGAGATTACATCTAAATTATTGTCTATTTCTATCTACTTATTTTCTATCTAATACACTTATACAATGCCTACTGAACCCTCGTTATTAGCTATTGATGTAAAGCAATGCATTTAAGGTTGGGTAGAATGATGCAAGTATGTCTATAATGAGCTTCTTAATAATATGGAACACTAATCTTTGAGATAACAACACATCATAATGCATGTAAAAACATACAATATATATTAAATTTGAGGTTTATGTGTGACAAGCTGCAGTTACCATTTTGGTGAAGTGCGGTGCTCAGGTTGTTTGACATTCAAAATGCCACTTGGGCCTCTCAGTTCTCTTGTTCTCTCTCTCTCTCTGATTCTAACTCTCAAGACCTTTGTGCTGAGTGAAGAATTCATATGTGGGAACAATGCTAATTGTCTCCTTACAAATTATGCTACATTGGAATCAGATACCAGAGCCCCACAAGATCTGTAGCAAATAACAGGAAAGAAGGATAACTGTTTGAACAGCGACTCTTCATTTTAAATCACCCCCAGTTATAAATCTCTGAGGGAATGAGTCTTCGCAAGCCTTTACAGTCCAGCCCTTTTGGGTTGCCTGTACCAACTGGACTGAAAGAATAAGTCAAACTTTTGTTTAACCCAGAATGTAATTCAAAACTGCAGTATTTCTGGCAAAGAATTTAGATGTGTTCTTTTAGCACAGTTGTATCAAAGTTTCTCTTTCTGTAACATGTGTATGGGGTCACCATGATTCTTATTCTTGCACCTGGCAGGCTTCAAAGTCTATAAAATGGATGCTAGAAGTAAAGCAAAATATTTATGCTACCTGAGAGAATGTTAAATACTGACCCTTTGATGAGAAAAATACATTGAATTATGGGTAATTTTTGCAAAATAGAAGATTTTCTAGTATGAAAATGCTATCATTTATAATATACTAATATGAAAATATTTTAATAATTTCAAGATAGAAAAAGAGGTTTCCCATCTAAATTTTAGTTTTAGTTCCAAAAATAAACTAAAATCTCAGAGGAGATAGAATAGGAGATATTAAGCAACAGATTTTAGAAACTGGAAGGAAGTAAATATATAGAAACTGACTAAGCAAAAAGGGGAAAGTTAAATCTTAAACCCTCAGTGAAGGTAGATAAGAACTGAGCAAACACAAATTTGAGTTTCCCATTGTCTCAAGAATTAGGTCCCATGGAAGTAGTATAAAGGATGAGAGGCTAAAATAAGGTGGATAATGTAAATAAGGTGAATAAGGCTAAAATAAGGTGAATACGGTGAAGAGGCTATAAGTTATCTATAGGTAGGATCCTCAAGGCCCCTCCCAGGAGAAGAAAAAGAAGTTTGTATATCCGGGGGAAGTAAACATAAAATATCTGTACAAGGAGATACCATATACAGTTACAAGGATGTGATGGAGGTGGTAGTAGTCTGTACAAAAAAGAAAGTTGTAAAACTAACAAACATGTATTGGAATTCCCCAGTCTTTTAATCAATAGAAAGGGTATAAGTAAATCTGGAATCAGAATAGAGAAACATTTTTCAACAGCTTCCCTGGAAATTTGGAAGGCAATGGTACAATGCCTTTCTTTTTTTTTTTGTGTGTGGGTACCGGGGGGTTGACCTCAGGACCTCGTATGCCAGCAGGCGCCCGTGCCACTGAGCGATATCACCGGCCCCTTTTTCGTACGTGGGATCCGGGAGTCGAACTCAGGCCCTCACGCTTGCTGGGCAGGCGCTTAAGCTGCTGAGCCATCTCTCCGGCCTACAATGCCTTTCAACTCTGAAGAAAGATTACTTTTAAAGTAGGGCATAATAGTCAGACATTGTTGTAAATTGCTAGGGTAGAACAAAAAAAGAGAGAGACTTGCATCTCCCAGCCACCGTTTCTGAATTGGCTGCTACAGGAAGTGCTCTATTAAATAAAGGAATGAGCAATGGAATACTTCATTAGAAATAGAAGGCCATGGAATATAGGAAACACCAAATGAAGGAGAAAGATGAAAAGAATGCCCAAGAGAGTTCAGAAAGGGAAACTAGGCATAGCACTCAATAATCAGATGGGAGCAAGTCAATGGGATGTGGGAGAGGTTCCAAGAAGCAAAAACTGAAAGATTATCTGATATGTCAGACAACTGGAGAACAGATTTAGACAACTGGCAAAATGTTTGTGGTAAATTGAAAACTAAGTGAACTTCTAAATGAGATAATCAGTACCTCCAGAAAACATAAAATATGCAAGAATTTAATGCTCAGTTTTGAATCAAGAAGCAGCAAACTGTATTTATGGTATAGAGCTCAAAATGTAAATGCAACAGGATTAGCAATAGGACTGGAAATGATTAATATGGAGATGAGAAAGGAGGAGGAAAACGTCAGTATACTGTATGTGTGTACACATGGGGCAAACTTTGAACAAACCTTTTTGAAACATTTGACTCTTTAATCCATCTGGAATTCAGGCATGCATGTATAGCTCTGATTAAAAAAAAAAAAACGAACAAACAAAACAAAACAAAAAACAAAAAACAGGAGTAATAAAGACCTCCTGTGGCTATTGAAATTAACCAGGAATGATATCCTTATGTCTTGGACACTGATAGCAGAACTGAAGTAGAATAGATGGAGATGATACAGAGGAAAGGCATATTGACTTGTTAAGAATACCTTTTAGATTTCTGTATGAACAACAATATGATAACATGACAGAGAGAACAAGAAAATAAAGCACGCAAGTGTCCTTTGCTGGAAGTAACCTCGATATATGGAAATATAACTCTGTTTAATGTTCCCAAACTCAAAGAAAAATCTAAGCTGGAGATAAAAATGAAGATGTACTTCATTAATTATTACTGCAGCACCTGCAACTGTGCACATGAATAGCCAATTACTTGAAAAGCTAAAATAAAAACAAGCTTTCCGTTTTCTTTCACATGTGGCCTCCCTCTACTTTTTTAACCCGCATTTATATTCTACCTGGTCTGCCTAAACCTCTAGCCTCTTTTCCAGGGTCCAGTTGTTTGCAGTCCTCACAGTGATGATTTTCGGGGACCCCATGATGCACTCCTTTTGTCTGCTCCATAGCAATTAGATATTGAATTAGATATTGCTCCATTCAATTAGATGTTGAAACTTTTTTACTTTGAAGAGTAAACTAACATGGTTTACTTTTATGAGTCTGATGCATTATAGGTTTAAAGAAAAATCTCTTTTCTCTTTTATTAAGTTTAACTAGATTTTCTGCCCACCAGTAGCAAAGATATAAAGAAAAATGCTTGTGTGATGGGATGGTGGAGACTGCTAAATGACCCTAAAAATTGGAAATTAACCCAGGATGAGAATTTGCATTGAAAAGAGATGAGAATACAAAAGCGAATCTTGAACGACCCTTAACATTTAAACTTTGGATGGAGGAGAAGCAGAAACATTGTGAAATAGTTGCTAAAGGAAAAGAAAATGAAAGGATTTGTGTCACTGTAGCTAAGAGAAGAGAGAGTTCCTAGGAAGAGAAATTAACTATTTGGAAAGTTAATGGAAGACTGTTTTAATATGAATCACTAAGAAGGTACATTAGTCTTGACAAAATTGGGTAATGGATGATCATTTTTAATGTAAGTTCGGTGGAATAGAAGAAATAATGGTACACTCTAAGAGTTGTTTTGATGTGATTTTTGTCTTTTGAATCTCTCTTTAGACATTTCTAAATTTCTCATAATTAGTCAATGCTTTACTTATCCAGGAGTCACAGTTAATATTTAGTTTAAAATAAGGAGTAGCATCCCTTATATGTGAGCCTTCCTTCTCTTAAAATTGAAGATAAATAGCTTACTCTGTGCCTTCATTTCAAATATACACACATATGCAAATACAGACATGATAGACAATTATTGAACCAATTGTTTTCAAAAACTATATTTCCATACATTTTTATCAAATAAATTTGCTTTATTTACATCTTGATAGTGAAATATTTGTTTTGTTGTATGGTACTGAATACAACACAACAAATACACTTTTAGTTTAAGAAATTTGGTAATAGAAATCTATATAACATTATTGAAGTTACAGTATTTTACTATTTTTTAAGCCACGCCTTTATGTAAGAACTTTTACCCTAAATTGTCAAGTTTTATGTGTGTAATAATCCTATAAATACAATATAAAAACTTGTTCATGAATGGAATTAGAGGAAAATTCAGTGGAAATGTTAATGAATTGGGAAAGGCCACTGCGTAATATTTTCATTTGTAAATCAACAATGGCAGAACCAACTCATTAGGATCTGGAACTATTCAGATCACGTTGCTTTCAGGATCATTTGAGATCCTTTATTTGAGTAGTCTTGGCCTGTGTTAAAAGTGTTTAGTCTCTGTCTGTGTACATTAGAGGGATGTTTAGCAACCCTGTGGTTGTAACGTTTTGAAACTCTTGAGTCACTTTCAGTGAATATCAGTTCAAACAGTGTTGGTCTTAAGGTTGATTTACAGGTTTGCATTTAGAACAAATCTAACACATGCATTTCTGGGCTGAGGGAAGTTTTTCCAGTCCTTTCTCTTTCATTTTTCTACCATACTTCCTCCTATAAATTCTAGAACACTGAGGCAAAAGTAACACCCCTCACGTGCCATCTTTGTGTGTTGTACCTTCTGCAGGGTTTGAGAGAACTGCTATCCTATTCTATGCAGAGCAAGATTTGAAATGTTTTATCTAGTTCTTTCAGCTGACTCAGAGGAATCAAGGAGACACCTATTTATGTGCGGTCCTTACTTAAACACTGCTACTTCAGGCTTTGCCACTTTAGCATACAATAAACGTAAGGACCTTGGAAAAACAAGAGACATACTGCTAAAAGTTTGTTCAAGTCTGACTAAAAAATTGTAGAGTAGGTAATTTACTTCTAGTTACAGATGATTGGGAAGAAGAAAAAGTTATAATGTGGTCATATCAGTTATAACTATTGGCTAAACGCCTCTAGATCTTTATTAAATGTGTGCTAAGAGGAAGGGACTGGAGTAGAAGAGCAAAAGCAGCATGAGATAATGAAAGGAGTACAACTCATCCCACATTGTCCACTACCTTAGTATGACGTTGGACAAATCACTTCTCTGACCTGAACTTTCATCATCAATAAAATAACATTAAATGATTCAAAGAAGATATTCAGATAGTATCTTCAAATATTCATTCTTATGCCCTAGCCAAGTCACAGAAGTGAACTCTGATTATTTGTTCGGTGAGAATATTACTCATAATAATTCTGATGGCTTATTGATGTAGGTCTAAAGAACAAATGCTCAAAAATAGCTCTCCACATTGATTCAATACAGAATTATACTGTTGACCTCAAATAGTGCCTAGTTGAATCTTGGTATAGATACACAGCAAGATTAGATAATTCGCTTTACCTTATGGAATAATATTTTCAATTACTTGCCATGTAGCTAATGTTGATGTAAGGTAAATGATGCTAACTTTCTTCCTAAGTCTTTACTTTTCCAAAAAATGCTACTGAATTTTAGTACTCAAAAGTAAAAAGAGAAATACTTTCAAAAAAATATTAAGGTTTTAGGATTCAACAGCTAATAAATGATTAAGTAAAAATTCTTTTACAGAATCACAGTAAGTATAATATTGAGACAAAGGAACACTATTAATAAGAAGCTGAATGGATGAATCTCTTTGAAACATGGTAATATAAGATAAATAGTGCTATAGAAAAATGTGTACAATTCCATTTTTAAAAAGGTCTATTTGGTTTCATGAAATTTATTCAGATATATGTATGTTCAATTTTGACATTAGTGCAAAATACTTTTTTGAGCACTTTAAAAGACGATGAGCCGTAGCTATTGAAATATGTTACAGTTGCTGCCTAACATCCTCTGCTGAAAAGCTGTTGTCTTAAGAGCTCTCATGCTGTGTTGCTAATAACAGGATCTTAAACAGAGCTATTACCTCCGCTCTATAAATCACAATTGTTTTTAATCAAAGAACTTTAAAATGTGCTAGTTACCACTGAGGGAATATTCAGTTAAAAATGAGATTATTTGGTTTTAAAAGAGCAGTCTTATATAGATTTAGAATAGACACACAGGTAAATTAAGAAGTCATTGCCTTTTGTAGGTCAAGATTTGGATCAAAAATTATGCTGGGGAAAAGTTAATTCCATTAGCAAGGGTAAAATAGAATGGTTCTACATTTACAGCAGGAGGAGAATACACAATCCAACACAAACTATCGCTGTCCTTTGACTATGGAAATGTATGTTCATGTACTTTACAAAGTTTAGTTCTGTAGCCCAGAATCCTGGGGAAGAAAACAGTATTACCGTATTACTAGCTCCATCTCTGGAGAATTACAGGATCTGTTAAACATTTCAACCAGCTGAACTTGTTTTTTAAAATTTCAACATATTACAACCCCTAGTAGTAGTGATTGTACGTTTACTGTTCATTAATAGTAAAAACACACAAAACCAAAAACAGTCTATTGTCAATTCAGAAACTCTTATAAAAGAATCTTAAAATACGGTAGTATATACATATAAAAAATGTTATGTATGTGTGTGAGATATAAGTGTGAGACTGATTTTTTTAATCTTTAGGCAATTTCTGGTACTTATTTAAATTAGAACATCACAGGAATGCAGAGTCCTTACACATTTTTAAGCCAGTTGTTCCCAATCTTTCCAAAATGGAATGAAAGATTTATATGTATATATTTATACATATGTATATATTTATACATATGTATAAATTTGTACGTAGTTGTATATATTTATATACATATGTATATATATGTTATCCTAAAAACAGCTAATTATTACATCAATAATTTAAATTACCTATTTAAATATCTCACCAATAGTGTAGGCTATACACAACTTCTAGTTAAGTAGGTATAATTCCATCCATTTCCTTTGGCTAAAGAAAGCACCTAATAATGTAACATTTGAAACTATAGCATTTTGTAACATATTGAATCTGCTATAATTTTAAGAGTTAAGCATACATTTTATTTTTTTCTATTTTTAGGGATTTAAAACCTACCTTACAATTGTAGTTACACCTCATATGAAAACCACTAATGTTTCTCCTGACGTAGACATTTACAGATGCAAGGCACCAGGACAGGTTGCAACCCAGTTTCTAAAGCATCTAAGAGTTTGATATGATTATGTTAAACAAAATACAAATATGACTCTTCATAAGTACATGAATAATATTCTAATATTCAGGCAAGACCCAAAATATTCAGTTGCATCCGACTGACTTAAGTTAAAAAACATGGGCATGAACTACAAAGATATGCTCATTGATCAGCTATTGCTTAGAGGGCATTTAGGAAAAGACATATGCTCATGCAGCAGCAGTTCAATTCTCAGCATGCTGCCATAATTACATGCTTCAATGTGTGTGCTTAATGACAAGAGAAAGCAAGCCACCACTGCCTCAGAGAACATGCGTCTGCTGGCTCAAAGATCCACACTTTCCTACATTTTAAAATTTTGATTGGTTTCAGAAGAAGATTGTGCCTTCCTAAAAAATATTCCCATGAACTGAATCCCCATTTCATATTTAAGGCAGCCTTTATTTACCAAAACACTCCACATTTATTTTTTCTCAGGACATATTTCAGCGGATTATCTGTCTAGTAGCAGTTAGGGCTATGGATGCTAAGTTGACCTGTGACTGTGTAACATTACTTTTTCAGTGGCATCTACAATGAGGAAGCCATCCAAGGAAAGGGGTAAAGATTAAATTCTGAGATGAGTATGTGTCATTGGTAATACTCCACTTCATTTCCATTGCCTATGTAACACATGCTGAAAATCATATTCTAGAAATTCAATATTTTTACGCCTGGAGGTCTTTCATCTTTTGCTTCATAAATGCTCTTAGTAAAGCATCTAAAATTATGCAATTTTCATTACAGAGCTGAATTTACCATCAAACTCATAAAGCTTAGCTTCAAATCATCTCTTTTTTTCCCTCCAAAATTTTCCTAATTTTCTGCAAAATTGTGCATTATTTTTCATAAGGAGAGCTTCAGGTCCCCAAACCCAAATCAGGACCTACTCATGCAGTTTAATATGGTAGGCTTTCCAAAGGTGCTGTATTTATACAGGCCCCAAGTTTTTGAGATAAAAAGATAAACTTGTTTAGACTGAATTTCGGGTATATGGCATTAAAAATAATCCCAAGAAATTCCCAAGAAAAAAATATTCCCAAGTATTAAATCAAATATTTCTGCCTTTGTATATTGATATCTCAGTGGGCTGAATTCATATGGAAGTCCTTTGCATCTCTCCTTGTTGTTCTCTGTGGCATGGCTAGACATTATATTTGTACAAAATTTGCAAAAATAAAACATTTCTACAAACTAAATAAGGCCAGAATCTGAAGGACTCATGGATGAATTCTACAAAACATTTAAGGATATTATATCACCAATACTCTTGAAGCTCTTCAATGAAATTGAAAGGGACAGAGTGCTTCTAAACTCATTCATAGAAGCCAGCGTTACTGTAATCCCAAAACTAGATGAAAAGCGTACTAAAAAAAAAAAAAAAAAATAAGAAAGAAAAAACTGTGGGCCAATCTCCTTAATGAAGTTAGATGCAAATATCCTCAATAAGATATTATGAATAAAATGCAACACATAATTAAAAGCATCACACATCATGACCAAATAGATTTCATCCCAGAGTTATAAGGATGGTTCAACAAATGCAAATCAATAAGTGTAATACACCACAAAAACAGCAGCAAGGACGAAAACCACATGGTCATATCAATAGATGCAGAAGATGCTTTTGACAAAATCCAACATCCCTTCATGATAAGAACCCTGAAGAAAATAAGTATAGAAGGACCATGCCTGAATTTGATAAAAGTATTTATGATAAACTAATGGCCAACATCATATTAAATGGGGAAAAACTGAAAGCATTCACTCTAAACTCAGGAACAAGACAAGAACCAGACAAAGATGCCCATTATCATCACTTCTATTCAACATTGTACTTGAAATACTAGCCTGAACAATCAAGCAAGAGAAAGAAATACATATAGAAATACACATAGGAAAGGAAGAACTGAGATAGTCAATATTTGCTGATGATATGATACTCTACATAGAAGACTCACAGAATTCCACCGAAAAACTCTTACAATTAATAATCAGTTTCAGCAATATGGCAGGATGCAAAACCAATACACAAAAATCAATTACATTTGTGTACAACAATAATGAACTAAATGAGAAAGAAATTATGAGAACAATACCATTCACAGTTGGGTCAAGAAAAATTGAATACCTAGGAATTAACCTAACAAGGAAGTAAAAGACCTCTACAGAGAAAACTACAGTACTCTGAAAAAGGAGATTGAAGAGGACATCTGAAAACGGAAAGACATTCCCTGCTCCTGGATTGACAGAACCAATATTGTCAAAATTGCCATATTTCACAGTCCCAATTAATACATCAAATTCATTCTTCACAGATCTAGAGAAAACATTCCTAAAATTCATATGTAACCAGAAGTGACCCATAAGAGCAAAAGAAATCTCGGGTAGCAAGAGCAAAACAGGAGGCATCACAACGCCTGACTTTACGCTAACTACAAAGCAACAGTGGGAAAAATGGTATGGTACTGACACACACAGAAACAGAGATGCGGATGAGTGCAACACAGTAGAGGATACAGAAACATCCCCATGTAGAGAGCCATAAATGACCCAGCTTCGCGTCTGAGCATGCGCTCCCTCCGCCCATCCTGATCCTACGTCACCCATTAGACCCTCCCACTGCTTCCCTCAAAGAGATATAAGCCTTGGCACTTCCTCAATAAACTCTCTCTCTCGCCCTCGCCTTCAAACTGCGTATGTATTTTTCTTCATCCCCATACTGTCTCTCGGGCTACGCGTTCCTGCCCCTGGGAGCTCTGCTGGTCGGAGCCTCCACGGGTCATGACATCCCCAGACACATTTAGCTATTTGATCTTTGACAAAGGGGCCAAAAGCATATGTCGGAGGAAAAATATCCTAGTTAACAAAGGGTACTGGGAAACCTGAGTATCTGTTTGCAAAAGATTGAAGCTGAGCCCATATCTCTCCCCATATGCTAAACTAAAATCAAAATGCATCAAAGATCTAAACATTTAAGCAGAAACATTGGACCTATGGGAGAATAAAACAGATAAAGCACTTGAAGTTATAGGTATAGGCAAGGACTTCTTAGACAGAACCCAAAGTAATAACAGCAAGAACCAACAACTGGGATTTCATTAAATTAAAAAATCTTCTGCATAGCAAAGGAATCAATTAGTAGAATGAAGAGACAACCTCCAGAATAGGGAAAAAATTGCTAGCTATTCCTCAGACAGAGGACTAACATTTAGCATATAAAAAGAACTCAAAAATTAGAGCACTGAAAATAAAAGACCCAATCAAGAAATGGGCAAGTGAAATGAGCAGACACTTCTAAAATGATGAAGTACCAATGGCCAATGAATATGACAAAAGTGTCCAACATCTCCCGCCATTAGAAAAATGTGAATTAAAGCAACATTAAGATTCCACCCTACACCAGAAAGAATGGCAATCTTCAGGAATTAAAAAAAAAATGCTAGTGTGGCTCCTACATTGTTGGTGGGAATGTAAACTAGTACAATATTATGGAAATCCATTTGGAGATCTCGAAAACTAACATTAGAAATTCCATGTGACCCAGCTATTTCCCTTCTAGGTATCTTCCTCCAAAGAACTAAAGACATCATACTACAGTAGTATATGCATATGAATATTTAGAGCAGCAGAATTCATAACACCTAAATCCTGGAAGCAGCCTACATGCCCAGCAACAGATGAATGAGTAAAGAAAATGTGTCTATACATAATGAAATACTAGTCAGCTATAAAAAAGCTTAAACTCCAGACATTTGCATGAAAATGGATGCACCGGGAAAATATAATGTTGAGTGAAATAAATCAGACACACAAGCTTAAATACAATATGGTATTTCTCATTTGAGTAAGACAAAGTACAAACAAAAAGCACAATAAAGAATGGATAGAAGAAAACAAGGGAATAGTTCTCTTGAAAATGGGAGGGGCCCAGGAGACTGAGGTTGAGGGGGTAGGGGGAGGGGAAGAGAAAGTAAGAAGAATTAAGATATGCCATGTACAGGAATCTAATAACCTTAATGAATGTAAACATTAGATCTCATAAACAAGAGCTAAGTATAATAATAACAAGAATGGAAATGGGGAAAGGGGATTAAGAGGCAGAGGGAGGAAGATGGTGGGAAGGGGATTAAAAAAGGAAACAAGCTGATCGTGTTCATTTATCTACTCTCCAAGATGAATGTAAACTTCATGTACTACAAACTAGTAAAATAAAACAATAAAAAATAGCAGCAACAATGACAAGAATAGTTAGAATTTATTGAATTATGAATGTCACTTATGAATGACAAAATATAAGAATGCAGATTTCTTTTGGACGTTGAAAAGAACAGTTAATATTTTGAGACACATGAAAAAAACTAACAAAATCTCATTTAAATTCTTACATTTCAGGATAAAAAGTGAGAAAAACTTCAAATTAGAAATGGTCTAGGACCATCAGTTTTAGTTCATCATCCATTTGCAAAGGTGGGTGTTATGGTTTAGATCTAAAATGGTCTGAGTCTCGTGTGTTAAACGGTGACTGGATTTGGGGGAGCGCTATCCTCATTCGTGGATGCATCCACTATTGAGTTCAGTAGCTGAATGTGCTGTCAGGAAGTAGGACCTACTTGGAAGTGCATCACTGAAGGCGTGACCTGTAAAGGGGTACTCTTTTCTCTGGCTCTTCCCTTTGCCTCTGCTCCCTGAATGCCATGTCTTGAACAGCTTGCCTTAGTCTTGACATTCTGTCATGCCATTTCTGCCTTACAGCTGGCTGACCACAGGCTGCATCCTCTGAAACTGTAAGTCAAAATGAACCTCTCCTCCTTTATTGCAGGTGTCAGGTATTTTGTTCCAGCAACTAGAAAATCTCTGAAACAACCCTCCGAACCATATTACAACAATGACCATCTGGCTTCAACAGCCTTCCTATGAACAGTTTCATTGTTTCCATTTCTATCTCTATTGTAAAGGGTCTGCAACCCATAGTCCTGGTACCAAATTCTGCATTGCTTCCTATTCTTCTATGCAAGCTAGAAATGACTTCAACATTTTTAAATTGTTGAAAAAAAGAAAAAGAAGTCTTATACTTCATCGCACATTATGATTTATGAAAGATTCTTTAGTGTCTACAAGTAAAGTTGTACGGGGTCCCATTGTGTTTATCATGTGCCTGTGGACTGTGTTTGTAACAACAGCGAAGAGTAGTTCCAAGAGAAGGTATGACCTACAAAACATATGTCTTTTTTCTTGGATAAAACAACAAATATTTTCAGACTCCTCTCTTTCTCTCTCTCTTTCACAATCAGGGATTAGGGATTGTCTTTATTTTACCTTTTTGGGTTTTTTATAGAGATAATTATAGATTTGCACGCAGTTGTAAGAAATAATGACAGGTATCGTGTAAATTTTGCCTCATTTCCCCATATGATAACATTTTACAAAACTAATAGTATAATATGATAGCAAGATGCTGTTGGTGACACTATCCAGCAGTCTACCTCAGATTTCCAGGTTTACTTGCACTCATCATATGTGGCAGGCAAGTAAGACACAAATTTTATCAGTAGATATTTGTGTATTTCTTACCACAGTCAGGATAGCATTTTTATCTTTAACTCTTAAATCTTTTTATCCTTTTATTCGTTCTCATATAGCATAGTTTGAAGATTTCTCCCTCCTGTTAACTTTCGACAGCTTTGCAGTTTACTCATATACCTTTTGAGGTATCTATTTCTACTCCTAGTTATTGTACCTCATACAAGAATTTGAAATCCTCAGAAATTTAAAAGTTTTTGTCAATTAACTGTAAAGCAGGATAGGAAATATGTAACTCTGGCAGCCTCAAAAAGCAGTATGATTTTATTCAGGGATGAGAAATTACGATATGAGCACAATTGATAGAAGCAATGGACTACTTGAAATGTAAAAACCTAATCAGAATCTGCATCTAAAGCAATAAAAGGCAGAATGTAAAAAATCTAAGCAATACAAGTCAGTAACAAAATAAAGGAATAAGATGTTTAAACCCAGAATTCAGAAGGAAGAATATTGACACAATTAAAGAGAGAAAGAAAAAGAAGTGAAAAGGGGGTTGGGAGGGATACACCAGAAAGAGAGAGAGAGAGACAGAGAGACAGAGAGACAGAGAGACAGAGAGAAAGGGGGATTGAAGAAGGGAAGGGAAGGGAAAGAAAAGGAAGATAACAGGGGAAGTAGAAAAAGAAGAAGGGAATGAAGGATGAAGGAAATCAGGAGGGAAGAAAGGAAGAAAGGCAGGAAGGGAGGAAGGGAGGGAGGAAGGAAGGAAAAGTCTTGTGATAATAGATGTCAAGAATAGATAACACAGATACAAGGTAACAATCATTGTCTCCAAACAATAAAATAGGACAACTAAAATATAAGGAATCAAAATATTTTATAAGATGCAATTTTCTTGTGTTGAAAAAAAAAGTATCTATATAGAAAATGTATTCATTATTAATATTATATCCCAAATAATAATAAAAAGACCAAAACCTAGATATACACTAGTAACTTTTTTTGTCTCCTTGACAAAAATAGAACTCTAAGAAGGTTTAGGTATGAAACATAAAATAACTGAATTGGAGAAGTTTAGGATAAACAGAAAAATTTAAGGAAAATGTGATGTGACCTGATAATTTTGAATTGTTTCAGCAATTTAATTATGAAAATATAATTCATGTGTATTTTCTGGAAAAGAATCCTGGATGTCTGCTCTATGTGACAGATAATTTAAAAAATATATAAAATCCAAAATAAAAATATTAGGTGATGAAAGGACTATGTAAGCTATAACCATATTCCTTTAGTTTTCACAATTAATTACATTCATTTTGATGAACCAAGTTACCGGTTGTAATCTTTGTATCATCTTATGACTAAATCTTAACAGACAAATCTTCTACAAGATTAAAAACTACTCTAATTGTTTAGCATTTCATTTATTCGGCCTAAATTTTTTTTCTAATTTGTCATTCACCTCAACTGAAATTGATTCAAAAAAATATTTTTAGTTGGGAATACTTGTACACTTAGAGAAATCTTGCAAAAATAATAGGCTTTTCGCGTGCTTCTCTTGCTGTTTTCACTAACAGATAAACCTTAAAAAAAATTTAGTTCAGGGCCGGTGAGATAGCTCAGTGGCATAAGCACCTGCCTGGCAAGTGCAAGGTCCTGAGTTCGACTCCTGGTACCCACATATGAAAAAAGGGCCGGTGATATCACTCAGTGGCATGGGCACCTGCTGTCGCGCGAGATCCTGAGTTCGACTCCTGGTACCTACCCCCCCAAAAAAAAATTTAGTTCAATCATCCAGATCAGGAAACTAATATTCACACTTAAGAACTATTAACTAAAATACACACAAGATTTCACTAGTCAGCCCATTAATGTGCCATTTTTGTTCCAGGGTTGAATTCCAACGTCCACAATACATGTAGTTATTTATTGTTTTCTTCTTAGCCTGTTCTAGGTGGTAACTGTTGTAACAGTTTCTCAGTCTTCTTTGTGTGCGTGTTTGTGTGTGTGTCTATGTGGTACATTCTGGCCATACATGACCTCGACAATTTGAAGAATATTGATTATGTGTTGTTCTTAACCCTAAAAGGTAGCTCTGTGAGGTCAACCAGAGTGAATATAGAAAAACAGACATCTTAGTTTGGAAAATACGAAAGTGAGATCCATCTAGTGGACAAAATATTGCATCACACAATAATCAAGTGCTACTCTATTTTTGTACATATATATGTAGATATATAATTTAAAATGTGTCAGTAAAATGTTTTCTTTTTTAAATTTTCTTCCAAAATAAAAACTATTACTACTCATAATTCATTTTAGCTGTCTTATGATGCCAAACCTACATTCAGAAAATTCTCAAATTTGTTCTAAAATATTAGGAAAAAAAGTGGGAGAAGATATGATATGCAAAGTAAGTTATATGCATCTGTGAAAATGCCACAATGAAACAGATTACTCTGTATAATCAAGAATCAAAAAGTAGTCTCAACTTTTATGCAAAGTTAAATCCAATATTTATTTCTGTGTGTTCCTAATATCTTCCAGGGGATGCATAGTCATAGTTTTGGAAATTAAACTGAACAAGGGCCCAGGAAGTTTACAGATAGATTGATAACTTTGTATCATTCTGCTGCAAATGTAAACTCTCTGCCTGCTGGCCTGGGGCAAACTATTAAGGAAAACTACAAGAATAATCCAACTGGTTTTAATTCTTGATAACTAGCCTTTTGAATAAAATGGAACCTATTAATAAATTTGTTTGGTCAGTGATTTGAATTCCTCTATTAAAGGGGGCAAGTACAGTTTCCCAAGTATGGAAGCTGCATGAGAGCCACAGCATGTTTCATTCTTCTGAATGGGAGATCTTTCAGTAGACAAGTGGTGGGCCAGGGATGGGAGCATTATTTCCAAGAGCACTGGAGTTAATTTAACATTCAAAAAATACTGAATAGACACAGTACCTGAACTATGGATTAAGGGAAATTAATAATGAAGTACAGACAAAAGGGGCCAATGGAATTGGAAGTCATTCAAGTCTAAATCAGATGAGAAAAAAATGAATGTTAAATGGAGATAAAATTTCCCCTTCAGCTAAACTATGATTTGTACCTTCTGGTTTCATTTACATCTATATTTACCAAAAGTAGTTTTCTATCATGAAAAACAATTTTTCCCATTTCACTGAAATCTTTAAAATGTAAACTGTGAGATATTTGTAGACTTTTCTAAAATGCACAGCTGGAAAAACAAGGATATTTAAACCCTCAAATTGTTTGGGTCTATTTCAAGGTTTTGTTCTTGGCCTTATTATGCATGAGCCAAGAAGTTGCCCTTGGCCTTTAAATTTAGGAATAATTTAAAACTTTCAAATACCTAAATATTTCATTGTGTATATTAAATGTAAGTTTTACCCATTTAAAATATTTACATACATTGATGAATATTGATAATATTAACTTCTTTCCTATGAAAATAAAATTTTGTTCTAAACCTGTATATTACCTGTAGTCATATCTTCAGACTCAGAATTCTGTCTAAAAATTGATGCTGCTTTCAAGTTGACTCCTCCAAGTAGTTAAAATAAAGGAATGTATTAGTATATTTAATGTGCTTCATAATGCCAAGGTAGTATAAAAAAGAATGCTTATGCATAAAAATACATATAGTAATATTTTTTAAAATGAGATTTTCCTTTGTGGGCATGTAAATCAAACCGGGTGGCTGATATATGGCAGTAAGAGAAGACACACGGAATTGTTCTTATTGTTCTTATTGTCTTATTTGGAGCAGCTGAACCCAAAGCAGTTCACAGCACTAGATAAGAGATAGGTTGAAGAAAGAATTACTAACAATTATGTTTTCTGATTTCCTAAATGAAGACAAAAATTTGTGATTGTTATTGTGAATGTTAATCATGATTACCAATCTGACTGGATTAAGAAATGCCTAGTAGATTAGTAAAACACACTTTTAAGTGTATCTAGGGGGAATTTCCAGACACAATTTACATGAGAGCCAGCACACTGTGAGGGGTAGGACTCATCCTGATCGTGGGTGGTACAATCCAGTAGGTTTGCAGCCCGGATGGAATGAACTAGAAAGAAAGAAGTCAATCTGGTCAATCTGCATTTAAAAATTTTTTTTATAAGTGATTCTTCAGGGAGCTTCCCGGCCTTCAGTCTTGGACTGGTACTGCATCCTTAATCCCCGTTGGTCTGTGGCAGCTTCTTGGACTGAGCATCTACTGGATCCTCTGGTGTCCAGAATACAGACGGCCACTGTGGACTCTCCTAGCTCTGATCTTGTCAGTTTATCTAATAATTCTCCTAGTGTAGTTATATCTACATATGTATATAACTTACATATATATGTACTTTTTCTCTTGATTCTGTTCCTCTAGTGAGCCCTGGGCAATATGGGTATAGTCTCATGTATGTCTATCTATGTACTATCTTCTTAGTTTGACTCCTGAAAGGACCATGGACAAAAGAAATTTGTTTCTTCAGATTCAGGATGTATGTGTATCTTTAAAAATTACCCTGCCTTGTCCTATGTTAATGTAGGGCTCTAACTTCTGTAATGTATATGAAGTTAACGTGTGGAAATTAACCTGTTATGAATTCACTACTGTTAAAATTGTTATATTTAATGATAAATAACTACTGAATGGACATTTTTTGGAAACATGGTAGATCCTGGAAGAAACAGGTGAACTAAAATGAAGAGATAGGAAAAGTGAGATCATTGAAGAGATTCGGTGTCCAAAAAACAACTTGTACTTCACAATTTGGTTTACAAGTAGTCTTGATACAAAATTAGTAGTTTTGTACCTTACCTCTAGTCTCAGCCTCATATCTCAGTTATGATGTGGAACAGGATAATAGTGTAAAGATACTATCTATACTTCTTTTTCTCTTCCATAGCTACACTTATTCTTTCCCTTCCTCCACTTCAGCATAGTCTTTGCTATGTTCCTAATGTCCAAGTGGAAAGCATCAGAAAACGAAAATGATGACCGCAATAATCAAAAAGCAATCAAAACAGTAACAATTTTTTTTTTGTGGGTACCGGGGGTCGACCTCAGGACGTTGCGCACCAGCAGGCGCCCGTGCTGCTGAGCGATATCACCGGCCCTTTTGTCATATGTGGGTTCTGGGAGTAGAACTCGGGCCCTCGCGCTTGCCAGGCAGGCGCTTATGCCACTGAGCCATCTCACCGGCCCCAACAATAACAATTTTTAAAAGAAAAAAATTATCATGAATTTTGTTATGGTTTTGGATTTCAGATACTTAAGGCCCCGAGGGTATGATAAAAATTTGAGATACAGACAAAAATACATAAAAGGAAAATTACTTTTCAGAACCAACTCTTGAAACTGGAAAGAAGAGAGATGAAGATATTATGAGAAGAGGGAGTTTGAGAGGAGTGTGGGGATTAAAGAGAGAGGAAGATTGTGAGCCTCATGTCTTTGGTGAGAGTCCTGGGAGGTTGACCTTTGGGCCTAGAAACCACAGACATCATTGCTGTAATGTTTGTAGCCCAAACATATCACAGAAGCATCATTTTAACAGCAAAAACCAACTCATTTGAAGAGATCACAAGAGTAGAAATTTCAGTGCTGAGCTGAGTGGTCTTATTAACAATGAGTTCAGAGAACAATGCATGCAAGGAGAGTCAAAAATATGGTTGCTTACTCATAAGGACCTGGAACTATTTAATTCTCCTACAACTTAAACCCAGCCTCAGGAAAAGGAGGAGGCTTAAACTGACATAATAGAATTTTTCTGCTATAGTGAAAAAATAAGAACTCAAATAAAGTTAATTTGTGCTACAAAAAAAGTAAAATATGCTGCTTGAATACCATGTTCTTGCACACTCCTAGTGCTTTGTATCTACTATTAATACCAGGGGGCAAACACTTTGCATTAAGGAGCATCTTTATATTAACGGTAAATGTAGTAATACTTGAGCAAATTTGAAAGTTGAATAAGAATGTGCTGAGTGCATAATGGGTGAGATGCATGCAGAACAAAGGTGAGAAGAGGCAAAGTTACAAAATGATGAAAGAAAATAGTGCATTTGGGTAAATCAGATCATGAAACAGTTTACAGAGTTCAGACACCTAAGAATGAATAAACAAAGAACCAGCAAGATTGGAAAGAGACACAGCTCCAACGTTAAACTCTTCACTAAGAAATTTTAGTTTAGCCCTATAGTTGACAAGGATCATTAAACTATTTTAAACAAAGGAGTGGCATGAGTAGATCTGAATTTTATAGTATTAATTTGGGCAAAGCAAAGTGTGAAGATTTATTTGGAAAGTGTGATAATACAGGCAAACACACCAGTTAGGAAGCTGATGAGAAATGATTAGGGCTTAGAGCATAGGAGTGGGAATAGAAAGAAGATTGAGATTTACTTGGCAAGTAGAATTGATGGGATTTTGCCAATTTGACTTTGGCTACGAAGGAGAGGTTGACGATAGCTCCCACTTTCTGCATGGAATGTTAGTATCATTAATCAAGGAAGATAAAGACTATTGGGAGGAGATATGTCAAGATAACCAGTTGACTATGGAAGGAGGTGCTTGGATCCTGAAGAGATTTCTGGACTAAAAGTAGATTAGGGAAATTCTACAACCTAAAAAGTTGGTTTGGGTAAAATTATTTAGACTTTTCAATATTTTTAGTCGTTTTCATGCTTGGTCTTTTCCTCCGTCATCTTGCTTCTTCACCCTTACATCAAGCAATAAAATGTGATAGTTTCAGTGTTGGTCAGATTTGACATCATCTGAGACTCTGACTTTACATTGGTTTCAGTCTGCCTTTTATTGCCCTGTCCTTCTATGTACTTAATTTTGAAATCTTGAAAATGATTCCTGACTCTTGTCTTAGAATGATTTAAAATAAACTTGTCCTGGTTCATGGTAGGAAATAGGCCACAAGCCATTCCAACAAAACAGGAAAATTATAGAATAGGAGGCAATATATTTCCACACACCTTGCCAATGGTGCAATCGGTATGTATTCATCGACTGAGAAGGTAGCTATTATCGATTAACTGAGGTATGCTAATTGTTCTAATTTTTATAATAATAGATAATGCATGCACAGTTTCTTTTATTCTAAAGCAGTAATGAACCTTTTAGAGACAATTGCCCAAATTCCAACCCAAAATCCACTTATTTATCACAAAGTACCAATGTTGCAATTAAACCTGAATACTGAGGTTTTAGTCTAAAAAAACCCAACCCATACATTAACATATTTTGTCTTAAAAGAAAAGCAAATAACATGTCTGCCAAAGGTTCACCACTACTGTTCCATGCTCATCTTGTGAGTTGTACATATATTCACTAATTTAATCCTTGCTTCAGCCCTATAAAGTATTAATTATTGTTATCTTTGTTCTACCAATGAAGAAACTGAGACACAGAAAATTAAATTGATTGATGTCATACAGCTATATTGATTCAAATCCCAGAAATATATCTCCAGTGTCTTGTTACAAAATATGTAATATTAATTTTTTTAGTTTCCTATTGCTGTTATTTAAAAAACTGCCCAAAACTTACTGGCTAAAAATATAATAAATTTATTATCTTACAGTTTTGGAAGTCAGGAGCCTGAAAAGTTTCTAGGGGGCTAAAAGTAGGATGTATTCACTGTGGCGGCTTTGCCTTTTTTTTCAACGCTCCACAATGAATGCAATCATTAAGTAATTCAAACGTATACTAATAAAAATAAAATCAAAAATAAGGGAAATAAGCCAGAAAAAATGAAAGCAATGGTAGTGATGTGACTTGGTACCCCATGTTGTTTAAATACTATGATCTTGCCTAGGTATCCAAAAAGCACAAGAAATTTCAGTCAGCAACCAGCGCAGAGGACCAACTTGTTCTGTTATTCACCCAAATGCATCTAACATTACCAAATTATTAGTAGATGCTTCAGTTTGTCTAGTTATTTATTTATTTTACACTGTATTGGTTTTCGACAAAAATTAATTTGTTGATTCTGCCTGGATGCTGCATCAGTCTTACAAGGTTAAGTTCTTTTGACACTAATAGAGTCTCACCAAACATGAAGGAAAATATCAAATAAGTATGGCTTGCAGTTCTCCATGTTTCATCCCAGAATCCTCATGCTCAATTCAAGATTAAAAAGGTATGTCATGAAACACTCTATCATCTTTACAGGTGATATAAATTATAAGCCTCTAGTTGCGAAATTCTTGGCAAAAGACAAAGGTCATGGTTTTCATGGACTTTTGTTTTATAATAGATAACACACACATGCCATTTGCTTTAACAAATTCCTCATAATCTTACACTTCCAGATAAAACACAACATATTTAAATAAAGTTGCTAAATCTTAGGTATTTTGCTAAGTGTTGTTTTAAATATTGTCTGTATTTAGGAATAGCTAGAGAACATTCAAGAGCTAGATTCTTTGATCTATTTTACATAGGAGGGACGAAGTGAATCTACCTCTGAGTCATTATTCTGCGTAGAGATAGGCTTGGGTTATGGGTCTCTTTGAATGGTCTTCATTTCACTTTGACACTTTCATTTATATTTCTATAGGATTTTTATTCCTCTGATAGACATACTGTCTACTTGTCCAAAAACAAGTGAAAACAATCTCTTTTCTTATTTTGTTCCTCTTAGTATTGCAATCAAATAGGGTGTTTTATAAATGAATATGTCTTGCTCATGTCCATTAATCTGGCAAATTGGCACAATTCCATGTTATTTCTAACTCCCCAGAATCTGCTTATCTATTTTGAAACACTTTGAAAATATTCTCTTCTTAAGAATTGACAGTTCTTGTACATATTCATTTGCTAAATATCTAAAAAAAAACACATAGTCGAATTTGAAACTTTTCTATTGCTGTGTTGCAGCCAGTTTTTCACATTTATGGGGAAAAACAGGCAGTGATTATGAACTAAAGGTCGACTTCCTGAACTTCCATTTGACATAAACCCATCAGAAAATAGGCAAAGCTATTTTCTCTTTTCTCCAAACTGCTAAGGTTTAAGACACATCTTAAATTGAGCTAAGGAACATCTTTTAAGAAGAATGTTCTGGGGAATGTAATAACCACATGAAGCCTGTATTTAGATTTAAAAAAGGCAAGTTTTTGACTAAGATCCTAATCCTAGAACTACAAAATATTTTAGCTGAAAGTTTCGCTTGGGGAGGTTCTTGTTCTCATAGTAGCTTCCTCATTTAACTTGCCCAAAGCCAGATGTGTGATCCAGAAAGACTGCAAGCGTGTAACATTAGTGCCTGTGTAACCAGATCCTTGTGAGATGCTGACGATGGGCTGCTGGCTGAAGCAAGAAGTGGGGCTGTCAATGTGCTCCGAGGAAAGACTTGAGAGAGACTGCTTAGGAAGCAGCGCAGGAGTATGGGGAAGAGGGCTGCCGAAGCACAGTGAGACCTCAGGCTACTCTGGATTCACGTTCGGAGTGGAAGGAAGGGCAGGAGGGAGTTGCGAGGTGTGTTTTTTCTTTACTTTTCTTATGAGAGGAATTTCTCATTGTGACACTGGACCACAGCTGGACACTAAAAGGAAAGAACTAGATGTGAGCATCAAGAGAACTCAATTTTAACAAATCTGAATCTAGCTGAGTTTACCTTAGAATAATTTTTTTTTCACCATCATAGTATGTAGCTCTTTTTACAATTCTGCACTAGGTCAATTTTTTCTTCTTTTTTTCCTCTCTCTTTTTTATTCAATAGCTCTACTGAGATATAATTCACACTCCACCTATTTAAAGGGCATAATCCAGTGACTTTAGTATATTCACAGAGTTATATATTCATTACCACAATCCAATTTTAGAACACTTTTATCACCCTCCCCAAAATTATGTCCATTAGCACTTCCAATTTCCCCAGCCCTATGAGACCTCCAGGCTACTTTCTATCTCTCTATTAGCCTCTTCTGAACATCTTGTATAAAAGAAATCATACAACAGGCAGTCTTTTGTGATTGACTTTTTTTCATTTAGTGCAATGTTTTTTAGGTTCATCCATGTTGCATTATATATCAAAATTTAATTTCCGTAACAGAACACCTTCAAGTCCCTCAGGTTACCTACTTCCCTGAGACTACATAACTGACACAATAAGTGAATGGGTACTAAATTAGCTATTATCAAAATGAAAAGATGGCCGGGCATGGTGGTGCACACCTGTAATCCCAGCACTTGGGAGGCTGAGGCAGGAGGATCACTGTAAGTTTGAGGCCAGCCTGAGCTACAAAGTGAGTTCAAGGCCAGCCTGAACCCTGTAAAACCTTGTCTCAAAAAGACAAAAAAAAAAATGAAAAGATGTAAACTCATGCACTCTAAATTTGTTCACAAACTAATCAGAAAATGAACAAATATAAATGAATTTTCAAATTCTATTTAATCATTTGGACAGAGAATGTGTATTCTTTTAGTCATACAGTAATACATTCTTCAAATATTAACTAAATGCCTGCTATATACTAGACGGTATGAAGATAGTAAGAAAAAAATATTGTGTTATTGAAACAGAATCTTGCTGTATAGTTCACCCTGGCCTTGAACTCACAGAGATCCTCCTGCCTCAGCCTCCCTAGTGCTGGAATTACAGGCATGTGCCACCATGCCCGGCAGTAATGAAATTTTAGTGGTCCTCAAAGAATACAAAGGTGGATGTCTTTATTCTATTAATACAATTATTGGTAGGACCTCTGAGAAGAGGATTTTGCAAACATGTTACATGTAACATCCCTGCTGTTCCAATTCAGACAGCAAGACTGCAGACGCCACTTCCATCCTGAGGAGATACTTTAAGACTTTTGGGCCAAGTAACCGAGAATGATAAATGTTGCAATAATTTAAGAGTGTGGACCTGTTAAAACCATTTAAATACTTTACCTTAAAGAAATTCTGGACCAAAATAAACTGAAATCCTTTATTCTCCTTACCTGCAATTAATTCTCCAGTATATCGTTGTCGAGTTTTCCTGACTTATTTAGAGGAAAGAAATGTGTTTCTTCACATGATTGTAGATGTTCTTTGATAGTACTAGTTTCAAATTAGCTGATGCATCCCAGCTGGAACTCAGCCCTACTTTAAAAGGAAACTGGAGTTACTTTATTTAATAGTGAAACAAAGATACCCAGATACTGTCACTCTGGCAAATACTCCTAGAATGGCATGAAAAGATAAAATAATAGCATACAAATGTGGATTTGAGGAGATACGTGTGGTGACAACAAATGCATATGTTGTCTGATTCTTTTTCCCTTCTCATCAAGCTGTTTATTCATAGTTTTACTAATCTTTGGGGGCTTAGGAGGGAATGTGGTGTAGCCACAGGTTTCTGGATTGTCTTGCATCCCAAAATTTGCCTTTGCTCTGCTATCCTCATTTAGCATTACCCAGGAGGAATTTGAAAGTTTTGCTCATTACTTTTTTGGCTCATTGCAGAACTTCGTAGGGAATAGCAAAATCTGTGAGCCAAGGAGCCCAGCCCACAGAAGAGGTCACCTCTAGGAGGGGTGTGGTGTGCAGTGCTTAAGTCTTTATAGTCCACAGGTGAAATGGCCAACACCGTGAGGTGAAGAACGAGGGTGGTGGCTAATGCTGATGTTTTTCCCATAGCAGCATGCCATCAAATACTCCCCTCATCTATGGACAGATGGTGGAAGTGGAGAGGGAGAGTTTCAGGAAAAGGCTCACATGGTGAAAAGAAATCTGGTAAATACATGTCTAAAATAATCTTCTGCAAAATAAATTATAATAGATGTTTATATTTTTATTAAAACCAACTAATTGGGCATTTCTTGAGTGACTTAAAACTGAAAGTGAAGATAACTACAAAATTTGTGCACTGACACAGGATACTGAAGAAATGAGTAGCTTTCCAGGAGAACTAAATGAAGATTTTCTTCATGGTAATATAGGATCTTAGGCCACTTTAATTTGATTTATCAAAGCTATAATGCTTGATTGACACATTTGGAGGATGGGGGTACTGAGGATTGACCCAGGGACTTCACACTGAGTTATAGCCCCAGGATTTACTTATTTATTTTTCTTTCTTTCTTTCTTTCTTTCTTTCTTTCTTTCTTTCTTTCTTTCTTTCTTTCTTTCTTTCATTTACTTATTTAGAGACAGAGCCTAGCTAAGTTGTTAAGTTGCCCAGATTGGGCTTGAGATTGCAATCCTCCTGCTTCAGCCTCCCAGACTGCTAGAATTACAGGTATATGCCACCATGCCCAGCTCAAAGTATTGTCTTAAAAGAGTCAAAATATTAAATCTTGGATGACTTTGAGGGTAAGAGTAGAAATGTATCACAAAATATCATTAATGATATCATTAATGATAGCCATTTGCAGGATCTATCCAATATGCCATGTATTGGGAAAAATTCTATATTTAATCATTGATCTATCATTGACCCTTTTGATTCAGTCATTGACACAATCTACATTATGCCATCCTTCCTCTATGCAAGACAACAAAAACTGAGACCACTAAGGAAAAAAGCAAAATGCGTAGATGCAAATGTAGTTCTGAAATTAAATCCCCAGGCTTGGGATGTAGCTCAGCGGCACAAGTGTCTGCCTGGCAAGCGAAAGGTCCTGAGTTTGATTCGTTGTACCAAAAAATAAATAAATAAATACTGTATCCCATTTATCTCTGATAACACATGTATGAGGCAGATAATGACCAGGGCTCACATTTGTAAGCACAGATTTTGAGGTCTCCAGAAGGTGCTTGTGAGTGATTCTCCAGGGTTACCCAACTGGAAGGGTGACCTTTGGGATTTTGCACTCAGTTTACTAGATCAAGAGTCTATTCGATGGTCTTGGATACCTTAAAGCTTTTTATGTGAAAGAACGATATGATTCAGATTTTAAAATGATAAACAGGAGTCCTTTATTATTGTTAAGCCTGAAGAAAAGTCAAGATCTGAAGTGTGTAAGTCTTGTATAAGTATTAACAGTCAAATCCTAATATGTGCTAATCGCATGCTTGGCTGTATGGAGTCTAAGTCAGAAAAAAATAGTTTCACAACTGATCCTAAGCAAAGATGTAATTCCTTAATAAGCCAATAAAGAATCTTCCTCTAAAATCTTTTCTTATTTTTCAAATAAAATTCAAATAGATTGAAAATCTATTTGATATTAATTTAAAAATATTAATCTATTTTTAAATAAACTTGAAAAAATACAAGTGATCTTTTTATTGTTCTTTTTTTTTTTTCAATGAGTGACCTCTAGAATTAGAAACATATGGATCCCTGAATATTTTTTATTTCTTTTCTTTTGGACTTTTTGACATTGGTCTTTTGATGATAGCTTCAATGTTGAAAAATATATTTTCAAAATTTTGTTAATTTTAAGAACATTACCATGTAACTCATTAAATTGTGAAAATGTATTGCAGTCAAAAATGGAAAAATTACCCATATTTCATGGAAAAAAGAATGACTTGGAAAATAATATACACAAACCCTACATTTTTAGTAAAATTGAGTCCATGTGCAATGCTGTTTTCCAAAATATGGAAACTGAACCAACTTTTCTGGATATAAATTAAATGCAGAAGAGGAAAATAGTTCCTATTTTACTCCATTTCTCTTTATGGTTTTTATAAAACTAATTTTAAAGTCCTTTTATTTTATTGTAGTTGCTTACTGACATTAAATAGAAGCACATTTATGCTTTGAGTGTTGTTGATAGTTTTAAAATAACCCTTATATAAAACATATTATTATAATCGATTTTTGGAAAATATTCTTTGGGGCCTGGCATTAAACTTGCCATTGAAGTATGTATCTTTTCTTCAATAAAATAGAATCATGCAATATAAGTATTAAAACTTAGTCAGGAATGGTTATGCCATACCGTGGTAACAAATAACCCCCAAAACTAAGACATAACAAAGCATTTCACTCACACTTCCTCCAGCATAGGCCATCATGGTTCATGGCACCATCTTGATGCACCCTTCCATTCACCATAAAGGAGTGAGAGTGGGGGCAGGAAGGAGAGGGTACCACAGTCTTACATGGGGAAGGGTTATGTCATTGTCAAGAGGTCACATAACTGTCATTCTCCTGCCTAATCTGGACTTGATAAGGGGAGAGTCAGAATATTTGTGAATAGTCCCAGTGACTACTATAGGAAGAATGTTTGAGATCAAGTTCATACCCATGTAAAGATGGAGATAATTATTCCTAACAAAAAGAAGAAGTCTGCTCAAAACCATACAGCAAATTAATTAAAAATAGTGCTCATAACTGAAACTTCCATTAGTCATTCTGAAGATTTACATTAAGGCAGGCACAGTGATGTAAACTTCTAATCCCAACACTCTCTAAGGCTGAGGCAAGAGGATTGCAAGTTTGAGGCCAGCCTTAGCAATTTACTGACACCCTGTATCAAAAGGCTCTGAGTTCCATCCTCAGTACTAGGAAAAAATCTTCTATCTACCTATCAATCTAATCTATATAGATATCTAGATAGATTAGATAGATATGGATATGGAACTATATAATAGTTCCTATATGCCAGTTCTGGGTTAGGATCTTATAAGTAAAGGTACCAAGAGTTTCATAGGGAGTTGGACATTGTAGACATTTTACCTAATTTAAGAAAAAAAAGGGGGCCGGTGAGATGGCTCAGTGGCGTAAGCGCCTGCCTGGCAAGTGCGAGGGCCCGAGTTCGACTCCCAGAACACACATACGAAAAAAGGGCCGGTGATATCGCTCAGCGGCACAGGGGCCTGCTGGAGCACGAGGTCCTGAGGTCGACCCCAGGTACCCACAAAAAAAAAAAAAAAAAGGGATTGGAACATGAGAAGCAGCAGCACCTGTTTCTGACTTACCGAAGCAATTTGCAAGTAAGAGTTGACTTCAGAATTTCATCTTGGAGGAAATATAAAGATTCAGAAGAAAAACACAAGAGAAAAAGAGCCTTTAGGAGAGCAGAACAAGAGAAGCATGAAGTAACAGTGTGTTTTCCTTTAGTTACACATAGTTTAACCTTAGTATAGATGTGTCATAAGGTATAAATGAGGGTCTGGTTGGCTTAAAAATAAAAAGAACCCTGATATGAGGGAATTACTAAGGAATTTGAATGTACTTAGTGATTTACTAGTAGGGAGGGGTCTTCTGACTTCTAGTCCAGCATTATTTCAAAACTCCAGTATGTAAATTAATGACTCAGTTCTTCCCAAGGCTATTCCAGGGACTGTGTTCTGTGTTATTTGCCTGTGCTGGGAACAGGCGAGGTGGAGCTGCATCCATCTTCTGTGACTAGATTTTTTGACGTTTCAAAGCTTAAAAGAATTAATAAGTGATTCAGAAGATCAACAAAGAAAATCTGCATTAACTCCCCAAACAGGATTCAGCAGAGTGGGAACGGGCACCCCTGAAATTATGCTCAAAGCATTTAGCTTCAAGCATTTAGCCGCACTTTGGAAGGAGGTTTCTTCTTCATTTCACCTTTTATCTACTTAGAACCTATGTTGAGAAGGTAACTTTGATTTCTATGAAAGGAAACTTTAACATCAGATGAGCAGGAAGATCGTTTATAGAATAGTCTTAATGTAACTCTTCATAGAGATTGATATTCGGAAAAGTACTGATCATGTTTTTATCTTTTTTCAGACTTGAAATTTTTCTTATGGTAGACAGTTTCATGCATTAGATAATAAACTACTAACAAGCATAATTACATCCTTAACAAACCAAACCAAACTGATGAAGACCTTTTCGCAACAGCCAAAAAACCATGGAGTATAACAGACTTTAACGCTGACCACATGCAAAGCAAGTTACTTGGAAACATAGGGCACAGAGGTTGCCCAGCAACTTGAGATCCCAAGCTGCCCTTGTGAAGAAACTGAGATTGGTGACCACAGCATTAGAAAATATAGACGAAGTCTTCTGTAGGAAAGAAAAAAATCATACGTAGTTCTAAACAATTTAATGTTTGTTCACTGTTTAAGAAAACTGCATATAATCTAAAGACTTGATTTTCATTAAGTCAAAGATCAAAATTCTTACTGATTATGAGAATTGTTTTCTGCCTTTCTGGTCAGAAGCTCTTACTATATAGACTTCTAATAGTCAAGTTGGTGCTTTGCTTAAATAGGTTTTATTAATCTTAAGCATAAACTCATAATCCTGTACTGTAGCATGTATGATATTAATTTTCCCTGTGACTTTACATTAGGAATACCTGTATTCTACGTGTAATAATAGCATATCATGGATTATAAAGAGTGAAATTATCTCTTAGCCAGGTCATTTCTGCAGCCCCTATGTTTCATGCTGGCCCATCCTGTCCTCGGGTCTCAGCTCACATTAGCAGCAGAGAGAAAAGTTCCAAAATATATATCTGACCTTGTCATTCTTCAGCTTGGGCATTGCTGTTGGATCATCAATAAAAGCACAATAAAATCAAATCTTTTTTATATGACAGTAAAATGCCATTGTTGCTTCCCAATAATCCATCTCATTTTCACTTTTCTCTGAACACACGTCTTTTCAAATTTCCGTGTATTTGTTAAAGCTATTGTATAGTCCTGAAATGTTCATCCTTGTTCTCCCAATCTAATGAGAAGCTACTGGCACTTAAAAATCTGACTACAGGGCCGGTGAGATGGCTCAGCGGCCTAAGCGCCTGCCTGGCAAGCGCGAGGGCCCGAGTTCGACTGCCAGAACTCACATACGAAAAAAGGGCCGGTGATATCGCTCAGCGGCACAGGCGCCTGCTGGCGCGTGAGGTCCTCAGGTAGACCCCCACAAAAAAAATCTGACTACAATATCATTCTTTGAGAAAAATCTTGGTGATTTTCCCCCAAGAAAGAAGTTCTCGCTCCCCCCTTTTTTTTTTTTTATGCAGATACATGAAACTCTAGTTAGTGAGTGTGTAAATATAAAGCTTTACATATCTCCCTTATGTGGAAAATGCATGGATGTCTAAGTATGATGAAATTAAAAAGAAATTCACCTACAATACTAGTAGGAAGCAATGGTTAAATGTTTGGCTCCTGAGACTCAAAGACGATAAGAGACAGAGACAGGGACTTGGAGGACTGAGGTTCTTCTGATCTTAGTAACTACACTCCTGACTCACTAGAACTTTTACTGAAGTACTGAAGTGTTGATGGATGGCTGCATTTCATGAGGCTGAAGATATATGAAAATATGGTAGAGACACTGGGATGACATTTAACATGGAAGAACATATATTTTTTATTAATTTTCGTGGTACATTTGATATACAATATGGTCACATTCATTGTAGGGAATTTGTACCTGTACACAACATATCTTGATTCTTCTTTTTTTCCCTATTCCCTTCCCCTCCCTTCAACCCCCATTTTTAAGTGGAAAGCTCTGAGTTTTCACTTACATTGCAAAACCAATACTATTTTTAGCAGAATGGGAAATATTTGTTCTGATTCTTTCTTTTAAGTCACTGAAGCATTTTACTCTGAAGGAGCAACTGATAATCTAGTGACTCTAGGGCAGTAAGTTATAAGAAATGGGTAGATGTGAGCAGAGTAAACAATATGTGCTACTCTGTTTTTCGCTGATACTATGACGTTTAATATCTTTCTTGTGGTACATTTTGGAAGCCCAAAACTACCTCCATCAGACATAATTTATTAATACGAAAATTGAGAAAGGCAATTAAAGTATAACCAAACAGAAAGAAAATCATAAAAATCTGGAACATGATTGCCTTTTTCATATTTATAAAGTCATTTCTTTTCATTTTTCTAATGGGAAATGATAATAATAACAAAGATTAGTTAACATTTTTACTTACTCTCTACCTCATGTATTATCAATTTAATACTCATAATAACCCTAAGTTGGGGCTTTATCATTTTGAGTTTTCAAGTGAAAACTTGAGGGAAAGAATGATTAAATTACCAGTCAAACGTTACACAGGTAATAGAGCTGGGCTTTGAATTCAAGTCTGTCCAACTCAAAAGTCTACACTGCTGAGGCTGTGTTATCCTGTCTGTTTCGGAGGAGAGGGGCGGTTCATTTCAGTGTGTGCTGAGTAACAAAATCTTACAGGAGTGATGTGAAGAAGGTGAGGAACAATAAGGGAGCTAAGTAAAAGAGACCAAAAGAGAACATGAATGGACTCAGAGTGGGATAAACCATTCAAAATCTGTGTTTAAGATGCACTGCTGGGTGAAAGTTACACAGTGTTGAAGGAACCAAAGGTTACTTCGCATGAAATATGAAAAGTCACATTTTTCCTTGAATGAAGTTTGTAAAGAGAGGATCGAATGCACAACATCTTGAAGGCCAAATTGTTGACATATGATCTACCTTAGAATTTCCTCCTTACTGTCTTTGAAATTGATATTCAAACACTGTACAAGAATCACTTAATCCATTACTGTACCCAAGCTTCCTTTTGCATGGAAGTTGGGAATTATTTTAAGTCATGTAGCAATTCCATTGAATGAGAGGGAAATTAGAATTAATGCTAATTTTAAAAGACATTTTAAAAATAACATTCTATTAGTTAGACCCATTCTCTTAGAATTTACAAGGTTACAGTGGAAAGCCCCAGTCGTCTATTAATTGAAAGTTACCACTGAAATGAAATGGCAAGTATAGTGTAAATTTTCATAAAACCTTAAAGAAAACTTAACCTTGGGGACTTTTTTGTCACCTGGGAGGTATCCATTCCATTGGCCCAAGGAAATGAAACCTCTAGCTAGATTTTTTCTATGTCATAGACAGTTCTAAACTCAAAGGTGGTTAGACCCAACATTGTAACCTACACGGACAACAGTACCATAGCTCATTCATGTCAATTCAGTCGTTAGAGTGGCTGAAATTCCCAAGGGAGTGTCAGAAATCCATTTGCAATTTTACAAATCTAATACTGAGTTTTCCATTGAGGTCCCTGGATTACTCCATTTCAAAGATATTCAAAGCACTCAATGACAAAAGTCTTTCTGTTGTCTCTACAGTTGCCTGGAGCTTACACAATAGCCTATATACTTGGGTGAGGTGGTATTTTATAGTGACCAGAAGTGTAAGCGCTAAGGGCTTATATACCTGGAGACATGAATCATAGTTACCACTTGACAATTATGTAACTCTGTGCAAGTTCTTTAGCAGATTCTGTGTCTCCTATGTGTCCAAAATGAATTTTTATAGGACCTATTGAAATGGTTGAGAGGATGAAATAAAAGAGCCAACAGACAGCACTTGGTGCTATGCATCACTCACAGTCTACTCAATGAAAATCAATCATTATTATTTCAGAGTAACATTGTTTGGGTTGCTAGATTTAGCCAACAAAATAAAGGATTTTTAGTTAACCTTTAATTTCAAATAAAGCTTGATAAATTTTAGCATCTTGTATATCTTGTGCTATACAGAGAACATATACTAAAATATTATTCATGGCTGAAATTTTATCTGGCAACTTTAATCATAGTGCTGGAGATGGTAGGTAGACAGTTTTTGTTTGAATAGTTTTGTTTGACTGTGTAAATGATAACAGATTGAAATCTTTGAGTATTGATATATTTAAATATGTAAATTTTCTGTATCTATTAACCTTCAGTGTAAGAGAATAACAGAAAACATGTATTTATCGACTAATATCATAGGACTTTCTAGATGCCCTAGATGTGTGTGTTGGTGTGGTGGTAATACAAATGAAAATTAGTGATGCAGAGTAATAAAGATCCAAAACCCTTGGGGCATCATTTCATTTTGTGTTAAAGGAGCATACTGTAAAGTATACAAAACTCACATCTATTCTTTAGAAGTATTTCTATTGATGAATTATTAATTTTAATTTTATGAGTTTTATTATATTAAACAATAAGTACTTAATGGGAAAAATATCAAAAAATAAACTATTTAATTTTTAATATTTATTGAGTGTTCATAAAAAACATCAAAATTTTCAACATCAACTTTTTTTGGTTACAGAGTCTAAAATATAACAACAGAAATAAATTCCTATATGAATTACAATGAAAATACCAATAGAACTCTGCAACAAAAATAATCTTTACTTCAATTATCACACCTAAGGCAGTCTTCACACATAACAAAAGCATGTTCCATGCACATATATCACACTGACAGCACATGTGTTTTCTTTCCTGTCTTTCTTTGTAGGACATACTTGACATTTCACTCGTTTTACTGTTTTGTCAGGAGCTTCTTGCTGCATTATACAATGAGCACTTAGCATGAAAATAAAGTATCAATAAAATAAAATATCAACTACATAATGAGTGCTTAGAATAGACACCAACATTTTCACATCAGCTTTTGACTTGTTTACAAAACTTAAAAGATAACATCGGAAATAAATACCAATGTGAACAACAGTGTAAATAGAAATAAAAGTCTACCACAGAAATAATCATTGTTTCAATTGTCACACCCAAGGCAGTCTTCACACATGAAAACTGCATGTTCCGTTCACAAGTACCACTTACAGTGATAGTGTGTACGTTTTGTTTTCCTGTCCTTTTTTGTAGAGTACAGCTGACATGTTTTTGGTTTTCCTGTTGTCAGAGTAGGTCTTTGTGATGTTGCACCTTCCTGTTCACCCGTGAGCTCAGCAGTGTGCTTCAATTTTTTTTTTTTTTTTTTTGCACAGTTCCCTGGGCAGAAACATTTTGTTTTTCCTCTCTTGTAAATGATATCTTATGAGTTCCAGTCCCAATCCTCTACGAAAATTTCTCCATGATATTTTGCACTTGTTATTTTCTTTGTGAACTATCAAACTATTCATGCCACACATGTTTAGGATTGAATAAAGCACAACCCTGGTCCAATGCTTTGTGTTTCAAGTGCCATCGTAGTTGCTCTATAACTCACCAACAACAGCTACTCCACCTTTGGTTTTGTTGTAAAAAGTTACCATCTCAGGCTTCAGTTTTGGTGACGTTTCTCTGTCAAGTTGTCCATCATGCAATATTTACATCAGCAGTACCAGTTTGTTTTTCTTTGCTATATACAAGGCTGGCCAATGTTATAAAGATTGTACTATACAATTCTCTGTTTTGAAATTGCAAAATTTTATTGGAATTTCTGCTTTGTTCTTGTGTACAGTTCCTATGCTGGTCAGCTTGTGCTTTGTGAGCAAATGTAACATTAATCAGAAACTGGTAAACCAATTGTCCGAACGTCACATTACAAGTAGTTTGGGAGATGGGAGCAACAAGTCTGTTCACAACATCATTTGGCTCATTTCTGTACAAATAAAGACCTGGTGGCTGACTTCCAGGATAAATTTCTAAATTGAAATTGTATGTTTTTGCATCTAGCAGGGCATATATTTTTATACTTATACTATATTTTGAAGTTTTTTTTTTTTTTTTTGTCTTTGCCTAAAACTTCAGGGAACAGGTTTTCATGTGCCATTGTACTAAATTGGGCTACTTCTACAAGAAAAATCAAAAGAAAACTGTTTTTGAAAGCAAATCCTAAATCAAAGAAATTCAATGATGGGCATTTCATGGGTAAATCTCACTTGTTGCTGCTTTGGAGCTTCTGTACACACCTTGCTGTTCATCTGCCAAGTGAGTGAATACACAGATGTGTTCCTGTTTTCCCCAGGCAAAAAGAGACTGTCGGCTGCAATTTCTGGAACATTAATATCCTGAAGGAATGCATCCGTATACTGTAATTGGAACAGAAGAGTAATGAAAGATGTTTATAATAGTGGAAGAGGCAAAGAAAAGAATCCAAGAGCCAAGCACCTTACTAACCAAGGTAAGATGGTCAGGTTTGCCTATAAGTAGTGAGCACTTACTGAAGGTTCTGAGTAGAAACATAATGTAAGTATTGATTTTAAAAAAAAAAGATATACCTACCCCCACAAGTAAATAGTCTAGGCTAGGGCATTGTAGACTAAACATCATGAGATGAAGCATCTACTACAGTACAGTTAGTATATAGAGATAAAGGTGTAGACTTACAGACTTAATTTTGGAGGGAAGGGCTGCAGGAAGAACCAATGGAAATAATAATGGAGAAAACAATAAGTTAGAAAAAAAAAGGAAAGGAGAAGGAAGGGAAGAGAAGGAAGGGGAAGGGAAGGGGGGGAAGAGAAGGGAAGAGAAGGGGAAAGGAGGAAAGAACAAGCAAAACCAGGTGTGGTGGTGTATGCTTGTATTCTTAGCACAGGAAGATCACTTGACCTCAGGGGTTCAAGACCAGACTGGGCAACAGAGTGAGATACCCAACTCAAAAAGAACACAAAAGCAAAAATCAAAGAAAACAAAAAACCTGAAGGTGTAGCTTGGGGGAAGAGCATGAGTTCAACATGTATGAGGACATGGGTTCAAACCCCAGCACCAAAACCAAAACAAACAAATAAAAACATGTCCTATATCAATTCAAGGGAATAAAGAAGAAACTTCAGGGAGGTGAGTTTCAAATGCTACATGAAAAAAGCAGTATCTAAGCTTTGTCACTCAGCTTTTTCTAGCTCACAAACACAAAACTTGTTTCATACAACTTTCATTTCTCATTCAGATCACAAGTGGGCAGTGTGCTGTGGATTGTTGTAGGTTTTCTCCATGTGTGTCTTCTTCATTCCTAGATCCAGCATGAAGGAATATTTTTATTGGGACATATTATGGGGACATGCTGTTCTCACAGGACAGAGAAAAGCATGAAGAAGAATCACGCATGTTTTTCTTACAGCATTTACTCAAAGTTACATAGGTATTTTGCTCACATTTCACTGGCTAAAGCAAGTTATATGGAAAACCTTGATATGAAAGTGAGAAGAGTATAATCTGGAGGTAGTCAGTAAAGTTAAATATAGATAAACATTATGACTAAGCAATGCTACCTCTACGTATTTATCCCAAGAGAAATGGAGACATAGGGCCAGACGAAATTCATATTTTAACGTTTATTGAATCTTTATTCTTGATCACAAAGAATGGAAATAATCTAAACATGTATTACTGAGTGAAAGAAAAAACAAATACTGGAATATCCACACGATGGAATAATGATGGGATAATACTCAACAGGGAAAGAAGCAAAGTGTTAATGATATATGTAACAACATAGATAAATATCAAAGGGATTATGCTAAGTGAAGTAAATGAGCCCTAATTATTATATACATTATCACTTCATTTTTGTGACATTCTGGAAAAGTCCAGAAAATAAAAACAGATCAACGTTCAGTAGGGATCTGTGGTGAAGGAGAGTATTGAATCTAAGTAGAAACAAGGGAATTTTGGAGGGATGATGGAAATATTTTGTATCATAAATGTGATGTAATATTACAATTGTACATGTTTTCAAAACTCATAAAAATTTTTTCTAAAAGGTCAGTTTTACTCTATGAAAATTATTTTGCCACATTATTTGTTTAAAATAAGAAATTATTTACTTCTATAAGTCATTACTTCATGTTTAAATTATTTAATATACACTTAAAAATTAAATATATAAAAATATATATAACCAAACTACTAGAGATAAGAAAATAGAGTATTAATTTACAGATAGCTTTTTGAGAAGGGAGCAATAATTCTTGAAGGTAGATATAGTCTACAAAACTACTACTTACATATGAAATTTTACAATTAAGAAATTTAATTTTTATTTTTCTATTAAGAAAATAATCCACAGCATGTAATGTCTATCATGTATTTTACAGCATGTGCATTTTGCAAAATAAGTTGGCATTGGTAAATAATTGTAAAAGGCTTTGAGTTATTCCCATGTTCTAAGAAATACTGCAAAAATCTAAATGAGAAATGCTACACTTTAACGGGCATAGTATTTTAATTTGGTAGTTGCACAAAACTGTGTTCTGGGAGTTTATAAATTATACTAACATATGAAAATTCAACTGAAATGCATAATTCAAAAACAAATAATCATCTAGAAAGATAAGTAAAGAAAAAATAATGAATATAATGAATTTCTCTCTCCCCCCTCTCCCTCCCTCCCTCTCTCTCTCTTCTGTCTCTCTCTCTCTCTCTCATTTCAAGATAGCACAGTAAAAAGAAGAGATAAAATCTTACTTTATTATATTCACTAATTATGTAGTGAACAGTAAAAATAAGCTCTGATAGTATGGGGGAAAATAGTTCAAATCAAACCATTGTTTCGTCTAAAGTAGAATTTTACACAATTGAAGTAATTCAGGTGGAGAACTTGTGAATTAAGTATCCACATTAATTTTTAAAGCAAAACAAAATGACATTTATTTTGGCATTATTATTATTTTGGTATTTTCTGGGAGAACGAATTAGAGATTAAATTTAATCAGGACTATCATGCATCAGACACTTGTGTGACTATGTATTAGACACTCCTATGTGGTTTGCCAATATATAAAGAGCTTAGTTGTTATAGCTTGTATCTAGATGTCCCCCCAAAGCCTAATGTGGTCATAGGTCCTCAAGCCATTGGAGGTGGCTGGATCTGGGATGTGTGGTGCTGGGATCAAAGATGTGATGCAAAGATGTGGTGCTATGCTAGGATTAAGGGTGTGAGTGCTACTTGCCCTAAGGGTGGGTAGTCTGGATGCAATATAAGGGACAGAAAGAGAGATGTTGCTTGTTGCTTGTTGCTTGCTGCTCAATGCCTTCCGCCTGCCCTGCTTTGCTATGGACTATTTCTCCACTGTGATGCTCCTCTTCAAGGCCACCCTGCCTTCTAACCAGCCTTCCAACTATGAACTGAAACTTCTACAAACTGAACCAAATAAATCTTTCCTCCTGTAACTATGGCTGTTGGATATTTTGTCTCAGCAATGATAAAAGTAACTGATCACAATTCTGTTTCTTCTGGTGAATTCAAAATAGAGCAGTAAAGTATTACTGTGGACTAAGACTATGGGCTGTCAGAGGGGATTCATGTTATACTCTGCTTTTCTGATCTTGATTCTGTAATCCCAAGCAGGGTTTCAAAGTCTTCTGGTGAGGGAGAGTCTGGTTCTAACTGCAATCTGATTTATTTTTTTAATGTGGGTACCGGGAATCAAACTCAGGACCTCAGGCTTGCCAGGCAGGCCCTTTTGCCACTGAGCTGTATCACTGGCACTGCAATCTGATTTTAAAGTAGATTCTCTTTTGGTGTAACATTATGACTCTTCCTTTCTAATACTCATTAATACATTTGTTAGAAAACCTTAAAAAGGAGGATTGCCAAACACTTCATACTTACTAGCATCTGTATTATATAGGCGTTCTGGCCTTTTATTCCTCATTTTTACTTCCTCAACCACAGACCCTTTGAGGACTGGAAGAGTTGGCAAGAAAAAAGTTTAAAGTCATCAAAAATCTACTCTTATCTAAATATTTATTAGTCTTCTCTGAATAATTGGTAGCTAAAATAAATCACCTTTAACAAGAAGTAAATGATGAGATACATTTAAGTGAATCCAATCATGTTTGGTATATCCCATTCAGCCCTCAAATACAGATTTGCATTTCTTTCCAATAAGTGATTCATAGTTTACTGGTACATAAAATTCCTAGGAATTTTGGGGGAACCAACTTCCTAAAATGTCTTAGTCCATTTCTGCTGCTACAGAAAAAAAGAAAACATCCAATTGGTGGTAACAACAAAATTTTTATTTTTCACGGTTCTGAAGGCTGGGAAGGTGAAGCTCAAAGCACTGGCTGATTCAATATCTGGAGAGATCCCAATTCCTGGTTCATAGATTTACTATCTAACTGTGTCTTTAGATGGTGGAAGAAACAAGACAACCTTCCAGGGCCTCTTTTATAAAGGTACCAATCCCTTACATGCGGGCTCCACCTTCTTTTTTTTTTTAATGTGGGTACCGGGAGTCGACTTCAGGACCTCGCGCTTGCCAGCAAGCACTTGTGCCACTGAGCGATATCACCGGCCCTTTTTTCCTTTATGTGGGTTCTAGGAGTTGAACTCAGGACCTCACGCTTGCTGGGCAGGCACTTATGCCGCTGAGCTATCTCACCGGCCCCATGGCTCCACCTTCTTGACCTATTGATTTCCCAAAGATGATCACACTGGTGATTGGGTTTCTATACATGGATTTTGGAGTGACACCAATATTAAGACACTAGCAGGGCTAAGCAGGTATCTTGCAAGCGAAGATTAGAATGATGTGAGCAGGTAATTGATTCTAATCTCCTGAAGCTTAAACGGACAGCAGGAAAAGGTTGTATTTCCATCATGTCATGACAGGCCTGTTCTCAGACATTGGATCTCCCATCTAGCAAAAATTCTGGGCATTTTGGTCTTTGTCCTCACCTCCTTGCCTCAGAAATGAGGCCATCTGATAAGTGGACCCACTATCAGATCACACTTAGAGTCATTTGCATCTGATTTCAACACTCCTTTAACTGGTCTTCTCAACTTTCCCGCTTCCCCAAGAATTTTCAGTTACATCCTTTTGCTTCCTCATACATAAACACATGGATTGTTTTTCAGCTTCTTTTTCTAAGGATGATCAGACTCTTGGATAGAAGTATAACAATCTGTTAGAATGAAGCCTAAATCTATTAGAAATTTTAAAAATTATTTGCCCTTCCTTAAACATACAAGGGATTTTGTCTTAAGAACCTTTTTTTTTTGTGTGTGTGTGTGGGTACCGGAAGTCGAACTCGGGACCTCGCGCGCCAGCAGGCGCCCGTTCCACTGAGCGATATCACCAGCCCTTGTCTTAAGAACCTAATGATCATACTTGGCTGAACTCCAGCAGGGTAAGGAGATGCTTTATTTTATGCTGGGATGCATGACCCTCAAAGAGAGATTGAAAGACTCTTTCTAAGGAAATGCAAAGGAAACTTTTTTCTTTTTATTTATTGGTTCATTTTATATATATATATATATTGATAACATTCATCATAGGGAATTTGTAGGTACATCTTGCATGTTCTTTTTTTTCCATTTCTCTCTCCTCCCTTCAGTCCCTCTTCCCCTCTTTATTTTCAAAAGCTTTGTTTTCATTTTTATCCCCCTTGAACTTTCATATCAAAAACACAAATTGACGTTTTATATATTGCTAAAAATGAAAGGAAAAAGCCTTATGCACTAAATTTACTTCTTTTTTTTTTTTTTTTTTTTTTTTTGTGGTTACCAGGGGGTCGACCTTAGGACCTCGCGTGCCAGCAGGCGCCCGTGCCACTGAGCGATATCACCGGCCCGTTTTTTGTATGTGGGTTCTGGGAGTCCAACTCGGGCCCTCATGCTTGCCGGGCAGGCACTTACACCACTGAGCCATCTCACTGGCCCTAAATTTACTTCTAAGTTGTTTCATTTTGAAGTATCTTTTTCTCCTCTTTCCCCTTTCCATTTATATTTACATAAAGTGTGTCCATAAAGCAGTTTCGAAAAGATTATCAAGATTCCAAGTCAAAGAGAAAAATAAAATTAAAGAAAAACATCTACTTATTTCCTCTAAGAAGACAAAATAGAGTTTTTCAAAGGACATTATAAAATGTTCAAATGTTCACTAAGGGATGGAATCGGTAGGCTATACACTTGAAGGAATATTAAAATGGAAATATTATACTATTTTTATGACTTGGCCAAGTCTTTCAGCTTCTTTACTCATCCCTTATTTGAAAAATAGAATAATTCTTCTATAAGATTTTGCAGTGCTAACAATTGAGAACCTGCCCTATCCCCAACTTTTTTACCCTTAGCTATTATAACAGTCTGATGGTATAGAAAAATCACTCCTATTTATGAACTCCAGACAACTACAAAGTTGCACTGATGAGATTCAAACTCACTTCCTGAGTGTAGGCAGTTACACATATGCTTATACATAGAAAGAGTCCTTTAGGTCAGATAAATCCATAGTAGTTATTTCTTTTTTTTTTTTTTTTTTTTTTTTTTTTTTGGTGGGTACCGGGGGTTCGACCTCAGGACCTCGGGCGCCACCAGGCGCCCGTGCCGCTGAGCGATATCACCGGCCCCTTTTTCGTATGTGGGTTCCGGGAGTCAAACTCGGGCCCTCGCGCTTGCCGGGCAGGCGCTTAAGCCACTGAGCCATCTCACCAGCCCCATAGTAGTTATTTCTTGATACTAATGAAACAAAAATAACACTCATATATAGGAATATATATATATATATATATATATATATATATATATATGAAAGTCTATGAGTGCTAGTGATTTGTAGACATAAATGTAAAAAGTGATTTATGTGCACTTAGATATAACATACATAACAATAACATGAAACATAAATATAAAATGGAAAATACAAAATATCAATATATAAAATATCAATATGTAAGGATACTTATCTATATACAACCATACATGTATAGATAGATAGAGAGAGGGAATGCACTTGTCTGAATTCTATGCATGGGGTATAATGATGGGTTCCTATGGCCTCTGGCTTTCTTCTTATGCCCTATTAGGTCTACTCACTTCTTTGTTCTCATAAAGCTGTAGATGATTATAATGTTATGAGATATGAATATTGCAGCCTTTCCATCTTTAAAAGAGAGCAAAGGTGGAAGAATAATTTTGAAATTTCAAATATCAGCTATGACTGAAGAAAATTCTCAGAAAATCACTCTATCATACACTCTTTTCCATTTATTCAAGGATGATTATGCCGGGAGAAAAATTAACATGTTAACATTCAGTCTCTGCAGCGTACCCCTTGCTCAAAACCAGAGCCAAAGTATGTGCAAAAGCAGCATATTCAAATCCAAGGGAAATGTGAGCTGAAAGAACATACGTAAAGAAGAATTCTGTATATCAGATGTTATTATAGGTATTTGGGAAGAAAGGAACAAAGGAAGGGAGGGATGGAGGGAGGAAGGAGAGAAAAAAAATTGAAAACAAACACAGAGACCATAGAAGAGTAGTTGAAAACACTAGCTCTTCAGATAAAAGAATCCAGTCACTAAAAATAATTATAAAAATCAAAGTGTATCCTAAGAAATGATTATAATAAATTTTAAAAGTAAGATTTCCATTGTGATGTACACTGCCTAAAAAAAGCCATCTCCATGATGTCAGGCAGGACTATTTATCCCTTTTGTCTTGGACACGGCCGTATGCCCAGAACTTTGTACAGTTTCTGGCATATATAGACATTGAATAAATATGTTTTATGTGAATTTGTTAAGAATGATTTAAAGTAAATATTGAAAGATAATATACAAATTAATGTGATAATGGTTCCATAGTTTGGTGTGGAATTATGGGTATATTTATATCTTTCTGGTTTTCTAAACTTTTACCTAACTTCTTTCATCTGTCTCTCCACACATTTTTGTTAATATGCAGTAATATTTATTTTTTAGTCCCTTCTACTCCCATGCATGCCACTTTATGTTTACAAACTTGGCAAAATAGATTATTCTGTGAAGAGGGAGAAAAGAAATTTAAAAAAGAAAGATTGCATTCTTTGAAAAAGAAAATTTAAGACATAGAGCAGGGTGTATTTTTGTAGCTACAGTCATGTCTATATCCAGGGACAGCTACATAGCACAGAAATGACTTCTTTCTGTTTTAGTCATGAGTTAGTTTTTCCATTGTGCATTTATTCCACAGCTAATAAAACAGAGAAATTTGACTCGTTTTTAATGTTCTGCCAATGAACATACTGCTAAGAACAATAAATATGAAATAAATTTTCATATTTTTCAGAGAGAATTAATCGTTTGCCATGAAGTTTGGCCAAGTTAGGCAAATTGAACGTACAAGTAAAGCATCAATTAGATACATTTCGGCATAGATTTTCTTGTAGAATCTGTAAGCATGCTGCAGTTGTAGGAATCAAGAGATAGCATAATAATATGCACTGGACTCTGGCTTCAGTATGTTCTCAGTAATATAAAAGGTCTGAGACAGAATTGCACTGTGTTCAAGTTTGTAATTACAGCCTGGTGCATAGCTTGATATATATAACCACAAAAGGTTTTCTGTTTATAATTATTGATATTTCTATTTATTCAATTCATTTATTTAAGAAGGGCATATTTAGGTTCCACCAATTATTAATTGTATGATCTTGGATCAGTTTATCAACTATTTTAGTTTTAAATTGCTCATATATAAAATGCAAACACTAAAATATAACTGTCTTATAGTAGCTATTAAAATTAAGTAAGTTGACACATGCAGGGTTTGAAAAGAACTGGCATAAGATAAGACCTTGGTATGTGCCAACTCACTTTACTATGCACTCGACACTGCTCAGAATTGGAGGTGTGGTGATGAAAATGATAGGATCTGGCTCATGGAAGCTTGAAATTGTTATTGCAAGACAGTTCTCTATGGATCTCTTGCATTTCTGCATGTATTGTAAGCAGAAGCAGAGAGCCTTTTGTTCAGCTTTCCAGGCAGGGTTCAAGCTTGTGTAGAGAACAACCTTGGAAGATAGTGTCTCCCTCAATGGCAAAGAGCAGGTTTTTTTGTTGTTCCTTTTTTAAAAAAGTAACATCTTTTTTGAACAATATTTAATCAAATCTGTTTATAGTTCATTCTGAAAGACAGAGATTTCCTGAAATTGAGATTCCTCTTTTGTAATACAACCCATTGCAACTGCTTATCGCATCCCCTTGTAAGAATTGAAATTCTGCAAATGCTGATATTTGACTCCTACTATGGTTAAACATAATAAATTGTCCTTTGTTTTGGATGTAGGAGTCTTTTCTTTTTTCTGGTGTCCATCAATATCCATCTCAGATTCTTTGTAACTCCTGACGATCATAGTGCAAATCAGGAACGTAAAGTATGTCTGTATAGCATGGAAATGTGTATGTAAGTATGTATGCATGTATTGTTATGTGAATAAAAAAGGTAAGATGTAGAAGTAGCAGTATTTTATTAATTTCCTGAGGGGAAAATGAATTAAAATATTAGAATTGGCAGCAAACATAAAAATCCTGTTATCAAAACTACCACCCAATGTTGAGAAACAATGCTGATCTTGCCTACATCTTTTTTCCTCCAGTGTATAACAGAGTAAATGGCATATAGTACATCTTCAATGACTATATCCATAATTAATATATTTTAAACAATGTATAAAAAAGCATAAATACATTGGCTAAACAAATGTATTTTCTTTATTATTTGTCAATTTCCATTAAAAAAGAGGTACTTCTGCATGGGACACCCAGTCTATTGATGAACATCTTAAAGTTTTCCATATGATCCAAGACAGGAGAGGTTATAAGGTGATACCAGTAACATTAAATTACAAAATATTAGTGAATGATCTCACATAATAAACCTTTTATTTCTCACCCATATCAGCATTTGATATGTCCCAGGAAGTTTGTCTTCCTAACGGCTTTTCTCTTCAAGTGAAATATCAGGAGTTAGAGAATTCCTCTATCATTGCTCTATTCAGGAGTAAAATATGACAATGTCTTCTCTGCCATACTTATTTGAACTAAAGTTTGATTTCTTAAAAATTCTCTGATTCTTGTTCTTCCCTTGTAGGGAACAACAGCAAGAAAAGTTTCCTTGCTTTGTCACATATGACACATGAACAAATACTTGTTCCCTTTTAGTCTCTTTTTTACCTAAATAATCATGATTCATATAGTAAAGATTCACATAAAAACTTCCCCTGATACCTTACCAGTTCGATTTTTTTCCCCTCAGAGCCCCCTTTATGTTGTCACAATGACAAGTAAAGGGTGGTACTAAGAAGTCAATTCAGTATTTCGAATATTGTTACATGAACAGATTAGCTTGAACCTGATTTCCCACGATCTAAACTGTAGAGAATTCATCTTACCTCATGAGAATTACAGGATACCACAAAAGAAAATATTTTAAAGTATTAACTAATTCTAGCCATTCCTCATTCTGTTTTACCCTGTAACCTCTCCTCCACTTAGGCACCTAGATTTTAAGTAGTCATTGCTCCAAGACAGAGTGGCAACCATGGAAACTGGAGAATGAAAACATCAAATTCATGGCTGTTAAATAAAAGCCACACAAAAATACTTGCAGATCAAGTTTAACTTGCCTTTGAAGCGATAAGAAGTAGGGAAGAGTTGTAGAGGAAACTAGAGGCGCATACATTAGGGAGAGCTTATGAGGTGTTTGCGTGTCCAGTCCACTTCTCTCCCATTCTGACCCTTGCAACTCACTCTTGGAAAGTGAGTAGGAGCAACAGAAGCCAGTCATAAATGAAACATGAAAGCAGAGAATAGTTTTTCTTCTGCTTTCTTTGTGGCATGCTGACAAGTAGCTGCTACCCAAGAATATCACTAAGACATGTTTGGCTATGGAGGGAATCAAAACTAAGAACTTTCAGGCAACTGTGGCTTTCCCACCATTGTCTGGTCCCACAGATGTGCTGCACCAGCCACCAAATAACAGGCAGTAGGAGAAGGGAAAAATCTGAAATAGGTAGTTTAGTCCAAAATCATTAATTTTATCCCCCAAAAGTTGAGAAAATCTGGAAGTGACTGAGTTTGTTAAAATTGCCTTTTATGCCTTCAGGAAGACTGCATATTCTAATATAGGATATTTTAGATCTTAGAATAATAAAGACTGTCAATAATTTTAAATTTCTAGGACACAACTTGAAAATTTTCTGGCAACTGTAGATGATTTGCTCAGGAATGGAAAAGGTATTGGGTTTAGGCTTAGGAGATCTAGGCTTAAATGATCACCTTATATATCTTACCCCATGATAGTTTCTCTCTAAGCAACAACCTATGTATAAATTGTGAATTTCTCATGGGCAGAATGAGGACATTATTTGAAGTATGTGCTCAGGAAAGCATTTTATAATATTTAAACTGCAATATCATCACTAGTTTATTTTTATAAAATGGGCTTAATATTAGAGTAGAAGTTAAAATGTTTTGGTGTTACATTTTGAGATTGGGTATAAAGAGACACTGAAGTTCAATAGTTCTTAAATTTTGATGTGCATAGAAATCATCTGAAGAATTTCATCAAATTCAGATTCAGATACTGCAGGTTTGGCAGGTACCTCAGAGTATTCACCTCTAATGCAGAAGACAACCATCCTGCTAGACCACAAACCCTACTTCGAGTAGCAATGTTCTAGTTAATGATTAATTTTTTCACATTTTCTAAGACTGAAGTAACAACTAATATTCAATACCATTTCTGACACTGGCCAAGAATAGCTCCCAGATTTCTTTATCTCTCCCATCTGTTCACATCAATTCCTCATATTCTCAACATATCTGAAGTTGATGATATTATGACCTGATTATTGAATGCTCTGAATTTAATTTTTAGGTTTAAAAAACTATATATATGTTATTATCCATACAGAACATGGTGTACTGCCAGGATAAGTATAAACAAGAAATTTGATCCTTCAGAATTTATGAGACTTAATTCTACAAAGTTGGCAGCCGACATGCCATTATTTCAGTTACTCACTTTTAAGAAAGAACAATGTTTACATTTGGATAGAGAACTGGGCAATGTAGTCAGAGTACTGTTTTATCTTGTTTTGTTTACTTTTGGTGTCCTTGTCTCCTTGAATGTGGTGTTCCTAGAGTACTATGGCCTAGCAGTGATGGTGAACCTTTTAGAACTTTCAATAATAACAAATGTCCGGCTGCAGCACATGTGCCGTAGGTTCGCCACTACTGGTAGGGCCTTGTCCCTCTAGTAAGGACCGTTAGCATTTAGACTGCAGAATGTCTTTGAACTTTACAAAGTATATTGTCTGTTTAGCTGGTAATACATTATAGATAAGGGGCTATTGGTTTTTAGAACATGTAAAATATTCTAGAGCTTCTTAAACACACATCAACTCTCTTCTACTCCGCCCTTTGAGACATGGCATGAAACACTGCTTAAGAGCTTGACTGTGGAAACAGATTGCCTGGGTGGATAATTACGAGCAAATCACTTAATCATATGGTGCCTCAATTTCCTAATCTGTGCAATGGGGATAATTATCATTCTTTGGTGCTGTATGAATAACTACCAAAGTATTTAACTATGACTTTTCCTTCATGAAATTTATTTTTACATAAGGGAGGCAGTTATCATAACTGAAATGATCAGAGCAACATAAAGAGAAATAATGCTAATTACATCTAATCAAGTCTGCAAATATAAGGAGTAAGCAATACCAATAATAATAGTATAAAGGAAGTCAATTTTCAAATATTAAGATACATTGCCTAAAGGAGGTGCTACTAATGAAGGACCTTTGGAAGCAAGTGGGATTTTTAATATATTGTAGGGAGCTAAAGGCACAGAGACAGTAATGTCAAAACATCCTCTCTACAGACCTATTTATACAATGAGATGGAAGTGTGTAGATGGCACAGTTAAATTACTACCTCATTTCTGGATCAAACATACCTGTAAATCAGGATAAAGCAACAACAGAAAAATCAGTGTTTTTTTCATAAAAGTTATTGTCCTTCTAAGTGACCCAGGAAAGATTTCCTTAAATACAAAGCTTCTTTTTACATTATAAAACATAAATTACTGATAGTAATTGTGATTTTTCTTTCAATGTTCCCCACTGACACCTCTTATACAAAGTGAGAGCATAGCTCATTGTACCACTTTGTCCCTAGTACTTGTTGGGAATTTGTGTGGGTTAGCTTTTCCTCTCTGCTTCCTCTCTTCTGAATAACAACAACATGGAACTTTGTCTTCATTTATTCTAAAATGTTTAAATCAAATTATAAAAATAATGCATTAAACGTGAAAAATAGATGCAAACCAGATCCTTCTGGCTTCTGTGATTTATTAGTCCAATTGGTCTTTGTCTGTGGCTAGTTAGCCTGGTGGGTTAGGACACAGAGCTAACGAGGCCAAGATCAAGGGTTTAATCCTCTCTGGCCTACTTAGCTTCATGCTGTTTCACGGACAGAATAATACTTTACCCAGGCCAGACTTCATGCGAAAGCATTCTACTTGTCAGAGGCTGACAGAGAGAATGTAGTTGAATTAGACCAGATCTGTCATTACTACCAGGAGAACTAGCAAAGAAACAAACAAGAAACTCAAAATACACATTAAACTAATATCTTCATTGAGGAAGATGACCCTATTACATAGTTAAGTGTATACTTGTTAATTATTTTTATTAACAATTAAGATTTTAGCAGCACATGGATAAATGATGATGTCCAAACATTGGCTAGACTAACCTGAAATTTTTAAAAAATATTTTATTTTCTATTAACAGATGATAATTATATATACTTATGGGGTACAGTAAGATATCATAATATACACAGTATCTACATTATGGAATGATTAAATGACCCTAATTTATATATCTATCATCTTACTCTGCTGACTTTTAAATATGCAAAGTAAGTAGAGTTTTGACATCTTTTCATCTCATTTCAGTATTTTCCAATTTGGATTCTTCTACTATTAAATATTACAATATATATTAGATCAGAAGGCTATGAAATCTAGCAACTCCAATCAAAATTACAAAAGCAGAAAAAAAGTACTCAACAGAGGGAATACGTTTTTTATTTCAGGAGTATATTTCAGTGATAAGTAGAGGTACTGAGAGAGGATTGTAACACACTGACTGGGCTACCACTGAGTGAATACTGTGTGAAGTAAGTGCTGCCAGTTGCTGTGTGTCTCTTTTGAGTCATCCAAAATATCTAAAGTCTCAATTTTTATTAAACAAAGCAAACCAAGAGGATTAAAGTTATCTTTACTATGCAACAATATAGATGAAATCTCAGCCTCAGGAAGAATAAGAGGGGTTAATAAGAAAATAAAAGACCACTTTCCTGTTTGTTAAAATCATAGGGAAAAAAATACCACCTTCAAAGTATTGATAAAAGAGTTCTGCAAGGAAGGTCATCTAAAAAATACTTGCACAAATATATTTTAAAATGTTATGAGCTTACCTAATAAATCTTACCAGGTAGGAGAGAAAAGAAGATATATATGCCATGCATAACTTTCACACATCCTGCACCCTTGATTTTCTTTGAAATCACAAGACTGGATGGTTGGCTTGTGAATTTTTAGATCAAAAGTCTTGAATACACCCACAAATTACATTTTTATTTTATTTTTTATTTTATTTTTATTTAAAGAGAAAAAAATAAAAATAACAGCAAAACAGTTTCAAAACAGATTACTAGGAGAGTTACAATAATTAATACATTAAATATTGTTGTCTTCGTAGTGGTTATGGGGAAAAGGGAAAGGAAGAAAGGGAAAAAGAAAAAATATATTCATACACAAGATAGTTAAAATAGTGATACAGCTAGTTTCTCTTAGTTCATTGAAAAGAAAGGTTTGTGCTAATATTGTTTGGACAAGATATCATGCCTATATCTTGTACTCTGAATAACTACAAATTATGTTTTTAAAGAAGTGTCTAGTCATTTTAAGATAGGTCTTCCTTAGACTTTTGCCCATTCCACAACTTTTCAAGGCAGATTGGTGACAGGGAAATACACTAATATTTTGATGCTTAGCCTAGGACAGGTTCTACCTTCTGAATTTTATTTTATTTACTAATCCACACAGAAGCCCTGTTCATACTACTATCTCCACTCTAATATGAGAGTATGGGAGTAGAATTTATGATAAATACTATATTCACCATTCAGCTCAGTGAAAAATATCATAGTGTATGAGTAAGAGGGAGAAAGGAATCTATCATTCTTCGAGTTGCTTTAAATTCCCCCATGCCCTCCTACATTAGACATACATTTTGCCAATCTGAGCTTTAACATTAGCATATATTTTAAATGTCATATCTCCTATACTGAACCAACTTCATCAGGTGATCAACTTAAGAAAAGACAATTAGTCTTTTCAATGGCAGTGATCAAATTATCTATATTGAACTTACTGTTGAATTACATGTCTCTTCAGTTCATTATGAGGGATTGAGGAAATTTTCAATAATAATCTGACATAAAATCTAAAATATGCAAATAAAATAATAGTTTGAGCTACATATGGTTTTACCTACTTTATTTACTTATTTATTTATTTATTTGCTTTTTGTCTTTTTCAGACAGAGTCTCACTATGCAGTTCAGTCTGGCCTTGAAATCACTTTGTAGCCTAGGCTGGCCTCGAACTCACAGCGATACTCCTGCCTCAGCCTCTCGAGTGCTGGGATTATAGGTGTGTGCCACCACACCTGCTTATTTATTGATTTTAAAATTTCCGTGTAGGATGCAGCTCCACTCTACAGTAGTGGACTCTGAGGAACACTCTGAGTTGGAAGCTAACTTGTTATTTGCACATGGAGGTGATTTAAAGATGGACGATGCTTTAATTTACTTTTGTTGCTGAGACAAAACACCTGACAACCAAAGTTAAACGGGGAAAGGTTTATTTAGTTCACAGTTTGTACAGGTTTCAGTCCATAATCAGCTGGTTTGAAGGCAGGGTGGCACATAGCAGAAGAGCAAAAGGCAACAAGAGAGAGACAAGACTCTTTCTGTCCCTTGTATTGTATCCAGTCTATCAGAATTAGGGCGGTGCCAATCCAATCAGTAGACTGATCCAGCAATCACCCACCCTTAATCCCAGCATTGCACTATGAAACAATCACACACTCTAGATTCAGCCACCACTGAAAAACCCTATGACTGCATGAGACTTTGGGGGGACATCTAGACACAAACCATAACAGATGAGGTCTCTTAGAATGAGAGGACAGAGTAAGACAACCAAAGACTAAGCACAAGAAACTCAATATTTAAAGTTAGATAGAAAAGGAGTCAGCAAAGGAGACTGAGTACAAATAACTAAAGTGTAAGATAATTGTTTAAGACAGAGAATATCATGGACAGAAGACAAAAGAGAGAAAATGAAGATATTGATTAACTACAACGTTAAAATTTTTGAAGTATCAACTAGCATGAGGTTTAAATAATAAACTTTGAATTTGTCAACATGCCCATTACTGCTAACTTTACTAAATTTTGATGGTGACATAAGGCAAAATAATGACCAGAAAGAGAGAAAGTGAAGAAAAGTGAATTTGAGGGATCTGGGAATAGCAAAGACATGAAGCAGTAACTGGAAGCAGATACAGTTGAGTGTATTAGAGAAACAATTAAACTGTTGGCATTAAGGAGGGCCCTGTAATACAGGTGATATGAAAGACAACGAATAAAATGGTCTTAGTGCTTTCCACACGAATTTAGACCTCCTTTTTTTTACTTCTATCCCATTGGTACCATTGGAGGCCCCCATGTAAATCCAAGCAATCAGTCTCTCCTAAGCCCTTGAGCTTTGGAGTCCCACTCATAAATCTCTTTTTATTATGTTTCTCTTCATAGAAAACTTCTGGGGGAAAGGGAGTTTTCTCACCTAATGCCTTCCCTCCTAATTACTTCTACCTCATGAATTACTGTATCATTTTCTTATTGTGGCTGCAGCCACTTACCACAAACATAGTGACCTTAAACAATGCACATTTATTATTTGTATTTAAAAAGGTCAGCACTCTAAAGATTCTGCTCATCACTGATGGCAGAGGAGCTGGACTCCTCCAGGCCCTAAAGGAGTGAGTTTTCTTGCTTTTCCCAGCTTCTGGAGGCTGCTTTCCTTGGCTCTCGACTGGACTGCTTTCTATATGTGAAATCAGTGATGTCTGTAGAGTTTCTTTTCTTTACTTTGCATCAATAGGACTTCGACTCCTCTGTTTCCTACCTCCTCCTTTTAAAGACCCTTGTAATTACACTGGGCCCATTTAGATAATTAGGATTATCTTCCTATTTTAAAATCCACTCATTAGCAGTTTTAATTGCATCTATACTCCTAACTCCCTTCTGCTAGGAAGAATATATTCATAAATTCAATGGACTAGAGTGCAGACATTTTGGGAGACAGTGTCATTATTCTACCTAAAATAACTATTTCTATACTCAGACTAGGAAATGCTCTGTGCATACCCTCTCCCCAGAGCCAGAGGAAAGGCCGTATTATCAGTAGTCTCAACGTAGGCCAGATGGCTTCCCAAAGTAATTTGTTTGGTGACTGAGACAGATGGGTAGGGCATTTGGATATATAGGTTGGGATAAACACACCAATGTATCACAAGTCCTGTGTATTCTTTTTCCTGGGACCCCAAGTTAAGTGCAGGCCTGGCTGTCATTACTTAAAAAACAATTTCTCCCACTTTTTACTTTAACTTATTCAAGAGATACTGGGAAAATTCACTTCAAATTACACCTCCAAATACAACTCGTTTTGTGAATTGACCTCAATAAACTCCAGCTGGAAAATTTGAGAAGATTCTGGGAAATTTGGTGGATGGGGTAAAAAGTATAGTAATGGTAAACTCTTAACTAGGGTGGGCATTAGGAACATTTAATATCATTTGTGAATTTTGTTAGCATTGCAGTTACTGGGATAGAGTAAAGTAGGAGGCCGGGCATCAGAGAGATAGGATTGAGCTCCACATCCAGACTCAGCCAGTGGTGAGTGAGGAGAGCCCGAGAGAGAGCAGACAACCTCGGGGAACATTAGCTCGGAAGTCCATGTAATCAAGTGCTGTCCAGCTGCTGTATTTTTATCACGTGATTGTGGCACTTGTGCATAATAGTGATGAGAATGAGTGCCCCAGTGGTCAGGTTGCATTCTATGATCTGAACGATTCATTATTGTAAATGCAACTAGCAGCACTTCCCCTACTCTAAAGTTGACCAAACGATAACCTAATAGAAAACTTTTTCTTTCATATATTCATGCATGTGTTTGCATCAATGAATATGTATGAATATGTGGACACATGTAATATGTATGTATGCACATAAGTGTACATTTGTATTTATTCAGACAGGCTTACTAGGGGTGATGGTGAGAAAACTGAAAAAAAAAACCCGAAACAACCCCCCCCCCCAAAAAAAAAAAACCAGGATGTTTGGGCTTTGGTCTTAGTTCTGCCACTAGTCCTTTAGACTTTAATCAGACCTTATCTTTGTTTCTCCACGAAACAAGATGTTTTAAAATTAGATGAGCCTTTGTTTTTGTTTTTTTGTTTTATTGTTTTGGTTTTTATTTCATTCAAAAATACTAAACATATACCTGGGATATTTTAAGTAAGTCAGGACATTTCCTTTACTACCAGAATTTCAATTCAGCTCTCAGCAGGAATCAGCCTAATTTCATTAGCCAATTAAAACTGCAGCTTTAACTGCAGACAAGTTATTTTTGGTTTTTGTCAATTCTAGATCCTACTTCTAGACAGAATCTCTATTCACCTCCTTTTCCTCTATCAATAATATGTAGAAATAAAATGATCTGTCAAAAAAGTGTTTCATTGTGGAATATGTTGACAAACACTTGACGCTTTTAGTGTCCATGACTTTTTTTATACCCAAGTACTATATCTTCGCCATACAATAAATACTTGCCACACACTCGGGCACATAAAAGTTACAGAAATTGGAGGGAGGACCAGATTTGTTGAATCTGGTTCTGATTTCATTTTTCAGTTAACAAATATATACTTAAACCTCTTAAATGTTAAGCATGGGGGTTAAAGAGATAGAAATTACTTTTGCAACCATCTAGTGGAGAGATATTGAATCTGTCACTGTACAAATAAAAGATACATTGTTATTTGAAGAAGTTGCTGGTGTTAAAAGTTTTGAATAGGAGGCCTGGTTTTGTGGAAAGGTTGTTCTAGAAAACTAGCTTCATGGCTTCACTCAGTCACTTTATCTTCAAGGTCCTGAAAATTTTCACAGCACCAGGACTTTCTCATTCTATTATATAACAGAAAACCTGAAACAGACTTTGAAACCATATTTAATGTTGTAACTGCTCACTGATTTTATATGCTCCGCCATGAGTTTATAAATTCTGCTACGAGTTTTTTCTCCCCATTTTATACTTTCTTTATTCAGTGAATATTTACTACACCAAGCCTTATATGACTGAGATTCAGAAGTAGAAGTCACAGTCCCTCTCAAGCAGCCATTGTCACGCTGGAGAGACAAGCACATAAGAAACTATAGGTCAAGTATTCAACTGATTGTTAGTATGACGAGAGCAGTATCCATGGAGCCCTGGAGCTGGTGAGAGCAGGGGCGTTATGTAGGTCATTACTGGGTGTTTTAAAAGATGATTCCTTGAGGAACAAGAGCAGGCACATGAGTTAAGATGAGAAGTTGTTAATGTTCTTCCCATCTGTAAAAAGACATTGCGGTAGAGATACCACAGATAGGGAGGACCTCAATTTAAATGGCCCTATGAATCCAGGAATAAGCCATATACATAGGCAAAAGCTAGAACAATAGAGTTGAGACTTCAGACCATGAGGCACTACTTTGAAATTTTTAAAAAAGGTCAAAACATCATTACTCTTTTGGATTTACTGGATTGTCATTAAAAAATAGGAATATAAATTGTAAAGAATACATCAGAAGATAGTTCAATCTGGGGCCTGACAATCAGCAAGGAGTCTCTTGCAAGAGTCCTGGTGAGAGACGCTGAGAAAATTAAGAGTTAAAGCAACAGAGATAAGGAAATGAGGGGAGAGTGTCCGTAGAAATATAAAATTTGGAATCAACTGGACTCCCAAGACAATATGTGTGTAGTTTGAGGAGAAGGAAGAAATGTCAGAAGATCACCAGATTTCTACCTGAGGCAACGAGTGGTGAGAGTTTCAGTACCTGGGTGAACATTAAGAGAGGACAATCAGGTTGTAGATGTGTGAAAATTAAAGCTGTGATTACCGTGGTCCCTGTGGAACACCTATGTGGAGCTATTTAGAAAGAAGCCAAATAAATGAGTCCTTAACATAGGAAGGGGCCTTCCCAAGGAATGACAATTTGGGGAAAGACACTAATAAACATTTAAAGTAAATTCTTATACATCTTACCGATAGGAAACTCCCCTACTACAAAAGCATTATTTAAAGTTCAAGCAGTGTGAACCCTTAATAAGTACCTCTCTAATATTTAACAGATGCTAAAATGAGTGAGTAAAATAGAAGTTGTTATGGGGTAGCAAAATGTTCCTGTCCAATTATTATAGTCTTTGTGTGTGTGTGTGTAGGCATGTGCGTATCTGTATGTACACTTGTATGTGTTTGTGTAGTTATACACATACTTATATAAAGATTAACAATATATTAGAAATACACATCTACATTAGTCTGCTGGGGATGGCATAACCAAATACCACAGACCGGGTGGCTTAAACAACAAAAAATTATTTTCTCACAGTCCTAGAAGCGAAAAATCCAAGATTCAGATGCAGCAAGTGTTGATTTTGGGGGAGACCCTTTTCGGTCTTGTACACTGCTCTCTTCTCATGGGGCCTGCACAGGGCCTAAGGTGGCTCCCTCTTCTTATAAGGACACAGTTCCTATTCCATTATCCCCCATTCTATGTTCTCAACCTTAACAGGCTATTTCCAAAAACAGTCACGCTGAGGATTAGGAGTCCATGATATAAACTTTTATGTGTGTGCATGTGGTGGGGGAACGTTTCAGTCCATGTCAACATCAATGTATTTGATATCCAAACTGACTTTTTTACTGACAAAGGATAGCCTGTAAAAATAAGAGATTGATGTGTGTTATGAAAAACGGTAAAGGTCAGAGCTGGGCTTTGCTCGTTTATAAGGTATTCTTTTCTACTGATTTTATTGGAATACAACTATAGTCCTATAAAAAATTTTTTTTTTTCGTTTTGGAGAAAGTCATAGGCCACTTGCAAATCAATACACCTTTGATCAATTATTTTTTATTTTTCTATGGCAATCGGGAGGCAAAGCCAGAAAAGGTATCCCACAAGAATGCCATGCCATGAGGTGGTAAATTAAACTGGAATTAACTTGTGGAAAACCAAGTTGCGTTGTTGGCGTGTGCGCACTTGTAATAACCTTAACTTTCTTTCACTTACTGCTATTTTTAACGTGGGCGCTAACCTCGTTTATTTCTCGCCGGCTGTTTTACCGCTGTACCCTTGGCCCTCTTTGGTTCTCAGCTGATGCTCCCTGCGAAAGCTCCTAGGAATTGGGTGGGACGTCCACGCCCTGTGGCCAGGTGACAGGGACCGGGTGGGAGCGCGCAGGGCTCCAAGGCGCGGAGCCTCTCGCATACCATTCCCCTCCCACACCCACCCCGAGCCGGGAGGCGGAGAGGGCTGCAAACTTCGCTCCAATCCCAGCCTGCCCTCCCCAGGGTCCCCCTGCTGGGCGACCCGCCCGCCGCGGACGGAGTTGGAGGAACTCCGCGAAGCTCGGCGTCAGAGCCGCGAGCGCAGCGCCCCCCTGCCGCCCGGCGTCCCCGCGCCTGTCCCCGCCTGCAGTCCTGGCCCAGCCGCGAGCGTGGGCGACAGGACGAGCCCGGGGCGTGCCCTGTGTCCACGCAAAGCGGGGCCCCGGCTCGCGGGACTGCGGCAGCGGCGGGCGCTGCCGGGGACGCGCTGCCCCGCGGAGCCGAGCGCCGTCACGGTCCCGGGGCTGCTATGTGAGCGCGGCGCAGGGGCACCCGCGGGGCTGAAGATGAAGGTGCCCGCGCATGGGCCGCTGCTGATTGCCACCCCCTCCCGAGCTCGCGTCCAGCGCGGAGCCCGCGGCGGCCGAGGACCCGCCTTCACCGCAGTAGCAGCTGCAGCCGCGACAGAGGCGGCGGCCGAGGCGGTGGCGGGAGTGTCCCTCGCGCCAGCGCGGAGAGCGGCGGCGGCGACTCCGGGGCCGCCGCTGCCCCTGCTGCCATGAGTTGTGCGGAGGTGATGCATCACCCCCAGCCGTGTGGAGCGCCCCAGTATGTGCCCAACCCTGTGGCAGCCGCAACCTGCCCCACAGCCTGCTATCAGCCGGTGCCCCAACCTGGCCAGCAGGTGAGTCACCGGCCGGGCAGCCCGCCGGGGGCGGGGGCGAGGGGCAGACAGTATCGGTCTGGGGCTCCGGCGACGCGGTGGCAGGACGGGACGTGTGGCGCGGGATGCTGTGGGACTGGAGGGAGCGCCCTTGAGCAGAGAGCCATGGGGGCGAGGAGGAGCGGCTGCGCTGCGGGAAGGCAGAGCCGCGGGTGACAGGAGGGGACTGGATGGAAGCTTTACCTGGCTGGGGACTTCAGTGCGCTGTTGTCCCCGAGCTCGGAGGCTGTCCCTCGTACACACCCTGGCTGCCTCTTAGGACTCAGTTCTCTGAAGCTCTCCAAGGGCCTCTGGCTTAGCACTATGTGAGTAAACTTCCTTTAAAGCAAATTATTTTGTTTCTTTAGGAAGGTAGAACGTTTTGAGGTTTTCTGAATTGACTATGAACTGTGCCACACACTTAGCAGAGGCTGCCTGATCAGTGAGCGCAGGAAATGACCTTTGTGGGACTTTTAAGGTGGAACACTGGTCATGTATTGAGTTTTTCTGGAACTTCTCTGCAATTTCTCTTCCTGTGACTGTGATTTAGAGGATAGGGATGCCAGAGTTTTTCATTTATTTTCTAATCCAAACAAAGCACAGACGTTATGATAGGAAGTGTTCAATATGATAGGAAGTGTTCAATCTGTTGACCTCCTGTTCCCTAGCCTAGAGGTTACCTTGAATTTCTGGACTCCGGGGGTCCACCACTACAAGAGACTGAAAACGTTGTCCATAAAAAGTGGCTGGGAACTAAGAGACAATACAGTTAGTTCAGAAGAGCAAGTAGAGCTCTGGGGAACGTGGTACCAGTCGCTCGTGGATATTACTCTCTCAGCACAACAGGAAGTGCATCAAGGTTTAGTTAGCACTACACTAAAAAACGTGTTGTGTGTATGTGGCAAAGGACTGGACCGAAATAGGGTCCTTTTTAGACTATGGGGATTATATTAGGGTGGATTGATTTCATGAGACTTAAAAATACAACTAGATATAGTTAATAAATTACCTTCCACAGAATTTATAATCGTTTCTGTTTCACTGTGACCCTTACATCTATAGTGATACTCTTTGGAAAGAAATCATAACTTTCTGTTTAAGAGTTAGGGGCGGTGCAATTCATTTGATCTGCAGTGGTGTACACACCAGATTCAGCTGCTAAGCAGTACCAATTAAACTAAGACCAGTCCGGGCAAAAGAGGAAAGAGCCGCACTTTCATGTTATTATTTACTTATTTATTTTAGTATTCAACAGTTTCTCACTGCTTTTTAGGAGGAGGAGGACAGGAGAACGTTTTGTAACTTGTGGCCAAGGGTGACAGATGAAAACATTTTGGTTGAGCTGTTTGTTTTTGTCTGGCGTATACAAAATATAAGCAATGGAGAAAAGCGTGCAGGTTCAAGTCAGGCAAGGGAGACAAACAGACCATGGATATTATTAATACTCAGTCCCGGATGCAGAGTGCTTGCCTCCACCTCTGAGACTGGAGGCCTTCAATTACCAGCTGGAATGCGGATGAGCAGCAGATTCAAACTTTGCTGAATATTCAGATACTTTCCCTCTTAAAAAAACAATGAACTAGTAAGAGTAGTTAAAAGTAAGGTTTTTCTTTTATTTTTAGGAGTTGTAAAATTAATTCCATTAAAATATGAATCTATGGTGGGGATCAATATTGTAATACTTTTAATAGGCCAGAAAATTAAACTCAGAAAATTGACATATCACCAATGGTAAAAGTTGGTTGTCATTAAGAGATGACTCCAAATACCTTAATCTTGATTTTGCAACACCCCTGAATCTCAGCCCCCAAATTCTGTTCTTTCGATAAAGCTATCAACAAAATATAGAATTAGCTTTTTATTAAAAAAAACAAAACAAAACACTTGAGTGGTCTATCCTGATGAATCCCTCAATGAGCAACTTCTGCTATATTTTGAGCTTCTGGAGACATTGCTTAAGTAGGTATTTGGCTGAATCGACCAAAGAATTTAGTTGAGAGGTGTACTTGGAACTTTTCATATTCCTTTTATTAAAATGGCTTGTTCCAGATTTTTCTGATCAAATGAAGGAAATATCTGACAGTTACTGGCTAGTAAAAGAGATTTGACAGTGTGGACAGTGTGACTACTGTTCTTTTACTGCTAGGAGTTTCTTTTGATGACCTGTATTTTCTATTGGAGAAAAGAGTAAATCAGGAAATTCTTATCAGGCTGACAACATTTTTAGACTATGTGGTGTGTGGGTGAAGTGGGACTAATATTGACTTGGCCCTAATGCAGTCATCCGAGAATACATATTTTGGTTGTTTTTGCATTCCATAAGGTTTTATCATTATTATCCATGAAGATTGTTTTCTCCGTACATGGGAAATGATCCCTAATAGCATCTTGCCTGGGAGATAAAAATAAGGGCTACAGTTCCTACTGCATTTGAAAAATTGATTTTTTCAGGAAAAAAAACCAAAAATATGACAAAATTAAGAAAGTTTAGTGGTTATTTATGAAATGCTAAGAGAGAAAGCATTGAAGTTTTGTGTAACTTCTGTATTCAACTGTAGTAATGTACCTTGGAACTTATGTTTCCCTCAAATCTGTACAACTCGGATGTTCTTGTATATTTTATTTTATTTCATCGTAGTGCTAGGGCTCGAACCTAGGACCTCATACATGCTCAGCAAACACTCTAACCCTGAATTATATTCCCAATCTAAAACCCTTGTAAATTAGTATATCAAAGAAACTCTTATAAATTAATATATCAAAATGATTTATAATGATGAATTGTAAATATAGGCTAAGTTCCCTATGTATGATGGTATAACTGGACAATCTTTTTGAAATGATAGAACTTATTATTCCAGGCACGTGTACTCTCAGTTTTTTTTCCCTTAAAGGCTTAAGGAAATTTTAGGTTTACTTTTTATTGCATGTATAATATGTTGTAGCTTGGTGAATTCTTAAAACATAGTAAACTGCATATACATAGGCTACACTAGAGTGTGTTAGGCATACAGTACACTGAGTGAATCAACATAATCTATAAATGCCTGAAGAGTGAATTTTATTGTCTCTTACATTAACTCTAGAGATGGTATGGCTGTGCATTCATTATACTATGCTTTAAGGAGCCAGAAGTTCCTGAGCAATGCGAAGCAACCTCTTCCCCATGCCCACCATCCCTTCATAGCCTTCACCCGTCTTCTCAGGAGAACTCTTGACCCAGTCTTGGGGTGCATGCTCTGGAGGCTGATGACACTGCACAACGTGTGCAGAAAGGAATGCACTTGTATTCTAGCAGTGACGGTAAGAGCCAGCAGAAAATTTAGAAATATGTGTCAGGAAAAATTGAGGGTAATATGAAATCATAGATTCCCTTCATACCCAGTAGACTTCTCATTTTAAATAGTCTTTTGTTTAAGACTCCCCCATATTCATAATGTTAACCTTAAGAAGATACTTAGTGAAGCTGTGAGAATTATGTAGCTTATAAATGAGATGATGAAGACAAATAATAATCACCAAATTTCTAATTATGTATAGAAGTTTTGAACAATAGCACATTAGGCTTTGTGTGAGTTAGAATATATTTACTCTGTCCTTTCCAAGGTAACAGCTGGGTGAATCTGGATGCATACTTTTACTTAAAAGAACTAAATTCCCTTGGGAGGCAGGACTCCAGTTATAAGTTTAAGTTTTTCTAACTCTTTCTCTGGACTCTGTCACCTTGATTAAGTCATATAACTGCTCTGAGTTTCTGTTTGTCGTGGAAAGACCCTGGAAAAAACACACTTTAACACTTCCTTTTACAAATGGGAAAAATGTATGTTCATAAGGTTGAAACGCCTGCCTAAGGATTTCAGAGCTGACCGGTGACTGCCAGGTCTCACCCTCTCCGGGGAGCATCATAGCATCCTTCCACCATGCCATGCAGCTTCCCAAGCCTTTATTTTATTTTATTTTTTTACTGCTATTGCACAATAGGCTTATTTTTGTCTTTAGTGCCCCAATCAACTTTTTGATAAAGAAGATTAATATGCAATAGATTCTTTGGCCTTGGAGTTTGAGATTCTTTCCAAGTCCTTGGTAGTGTACTTTTTTTAAGTTTAGGCATTCCAGAGGCCTCCTGCAAGCATTTGTATTATGCTAATGACTTTTACTATCCATGCAGCATCCGTTGTTGAGGAGGCAGAATAACCACTTAGCAAATGAACATTTATTTATTTAAAATAAAATATAGGAAGTGGTATTAATGATTAGTTTCAAGTGCTTCATATTTCTTTGGCATTCTAAAATAACTAGGTTCATTAAGAGGAAAGAATATAGTTATCACCTAAATTGTTTCAATACACAGTCAAATCATTTAAGCAGAGGATTTAATTTTCTTATACCTATAAGCAAGGACTTAAGTGGATTTAACAGAATTCATACTGGGCTTCTTTGAGAAAGTGCAGCCCCTACAATTCTACATTACACAAATTTATTCGATTGCAAAGAATTGGAAGCTTAATATACCCCACAGCTTTATGTTTGCAATAATTTATCAGCTAGAAAAATTCAAAAATAAAGGAAAAATTAAAAATAACTGAATTATTGGCACTGGAAGTTAGCCAGAATGAAGATTACAATAATGATGGAAGGGCAGAATTGAAATCCATAAAATTTTGCAACCTGATGGTATGTGCACCAAGAACCAAAAAACATGACATGGTGACCCTAGGAATTTAAATGAAGGGAACTTAGGTTAAATGCAAGGAAGTTCTACTTTGCCTGGCATTTGGTAGAAGTCTCACATCTCACAAAATTTTTGAAATATCAGGGAAATGAACCAAACCAATGAAAATGAGGGTGTTCAGAAGGCAGCTTTGCTCTTCTGAGTTGGGTCTTTTTGGACTACTGTGGAAGAGACACCGAACTGACCCTGTTGGAAAGTACATGTGTTCTTGTTTCCATCTGGACAAAGGGAATTTTCAATGAGAATAAAACAATCATGCATGTGATGCCTATGGCATATCCTAAAGCAAATTGTCAGTTAGATGACTCTAATTTTTAAACACGTGCTTAAATTAGATTTCATTCCTATAGGGCCTGTTTCCAGTTAAGTTTAAAAAAAACAAAAAACAAAAAACAAAAACTCAAAATGAACACATTCAGTAATATATAATAATTTAAGACATTATCTCCAGAAAAACATTTTCATTCAAGAAACAAAGACCCTCTAATGATTTAATTTCAGGCCCTGGCAGAGACAATGAAGGCAATAATTTTGGGGACCGCTCTGCCCTGAGCTTTTCAAAATGCACCTCTATAGTTAGGCAGCTGGTTTTCTGCTTCAGACTACTTATTTAAGAAGACCCCAAGAGTGCCTTGAACCATTAGACTCAAACAGCTATTGCTAAGACAACTCATAAATGCCGTATTTATAGATATTTCAGTGGATATCAGATTTATGCCACTAGTTTACAAGTGTGGTCTGAACTGGGGTAACTGAACTATTTTTCATTAACCTCCAAATATTAATAGAGGAGGAAAATGACCTAAACTCAACAGGTGTCTTTTCTTCTTAAAACTGTATCATTTTAGTATGGCGAATCACTTGTCTTTGGGGGATGAAGTAGGGAGATTCTAATAAGATTTCTTATTTATATGAAGATAGATAACCCAAGAAGTTGTTAGATGACCCATGGCTGGAAATGAATTCGTCTTCAATGGTCCATAGATTCTTTTTGGCAAGTGTCCTACAAAATCTGAAGAGGTGGCCAATGTAAGAAAGAACATTAAGTGTGAATTTGATTAAAGCTACAACATGCTGCTTATTAGGATATAGAATTGGACAAGAACATATGAGGCAATCACATCAAAATCCCTTAATTTCAGAGGAGAAAACTAAGGACCATGATATTCAGTGACTTGTTCAGAATCGTAGAACTAGTTTTGGTCAAATCCTCTTGGTCATTTCAGTTCTCTATTTCTTACCATCTGGGCTTCCTTAGAAACCAGAAAACAATTTACGGTTTACCAAGTGTTACCTTCATACTTATTAGGTACTTGGAGAAATAATGCAACTCACCATATAGATAAAACATGAGGTTCTCTTTACTGCTGCCCATACAAATGCTTTTCCAACTATAAGCAGTTCAGTTTAGGGACCAGCTATGTTTTATCTTTGTGTCTCCAAATCTTTGCACAATTCTTGACAGAAAATAAGAATTAATTGACCTTTGCATGAGTGAATACATAATAAATAAGTCTTAAAAATGTTGCACCCTAAGTCTATTCACAGTATTGTGCAAACATAGCAGAGATTTGCACATTGGAAACTGTTGTTTCATTCAAAGTAGTTGGTTTGAGAAAGAACACATACCCTAATGATGTGATCATTGCTTAAAACATTTTGGGAATGCAAATTTTGAAATTGCTTTTAAGCCTGTGGCACATTTTTTTCAAACATCATAAAAAACTGGAAAATTTTCATCCTTGGAGGAGGTAGGCTGGATTTTTTATAATGACCAGACTTTGTAGGCAGTGTGCTCAAAAGTAGTTTATCATATTAAGTAATATTATTTTTAAATAATATTACTGGTATTAAGAAAAATTTTAAAAACCAAGCAAATAAAAACAAATAATATATGAAGTGTGACTGTTTCTCACAAGTCAATTCTGCTCACATTTGCAGAATAGAATTGTTGGAAAGATTACAGCCAAATACATTATGTGTCTGATTGCCAAAGGACAGTACATTTTTTAGATACAGAATTCTGTTTCATCAAGATATACATACATTTTAAGAACACTACATTACTTAATAGCAGTATCTCTGATATGTTTTTTTCCTCTGATATTTTAATGTTATAAACAACTTTAGATTATCCAACTTGTCATGTGATGCCATGCTGACTGTGGGATTCTCCGTGTTTATTTAACCAAAATAAGTATCTTATACAGATCCACGGTCTGTAGACTATTTTCTTGGCATGAGCCTTGTCAGACAGAAATGAGTTCTAATCCCCTCTCTACCACTTCCTAGTTAGGTGATCCTGGAAAAGCAAACAATTTTTTGCATATATAAATTGAGAATGGTTATTCTGTCAAAATATTTGTGTGTGAGAATTAAATGAAATAAAATACGTAAAAGATCCCTGCTCTATTTCCCTAAACCTAACACAATCTGATCTGCAATTTCCTGATCCAGCCACTTCCAAATAGGATAAGAATCAAAATTTCAAGTGTCTCTGAGATTTTTTTTCTTTTTTTATGTGGGTACCGGGAGTTGAACTCAGGACCTCGCTCTTGCCAGGCAGGTGCTTATGCCGCTGAGCTATTTCACCGGTCCTTCTCTGAGATATTTTTGAAAATCCATTCATTACACAAGTAAATTAAGAAAAATATGCTCAAAGACCAATGAGATGGTTTTGCGGACTTTATGATTTTAAAACCCTTACTTACCCTAGAACAGTGGTTCTTTCCATAGGCTCTATCCATGTGTTTGAATATAAAGAATCATTGCATTTAAAGAAGATAACTAGTAAATATTTTTTTAAATAGCTATTTCTAAATATCCAGTGATTTCAGTGATTCATTAAAATACTTTTGTTTCCTTAGAAAAAAAGTTTCCACATATGCACAGTAATCATTTGGCATTTTGCAGGCTTAAGCCTTGGGGAGTTTGTGGTATTTGGCTCCTGACATGGAAGTCTTTCTCTTGTCAGACAAATCCTTTCTCCTGCACATTCCTGCTCAAGTTTGTTTCTCTCCTGCTAGTGGCAGGCTTTGAGGTGGTCTGCAGTGGTCGGGTCTGCCTATGTCAATTCTCTTTCACTCTTTTACTTTGCACTTTTGTGCATTAGTTTAACTTTGTAGCTATTAACCCATTCATTGTTTCACCTCACTCCAGAGTCATATTTCTTGGGGAAAATTTGTCATTATTAAGCAGTGGCAATGAAACGTAAATGTGTATTAAATAAGACAACTGGTAGTCCATAAAAATCCCTTTTGATGACTTCTTTAGTTTTGTTAACAGTTCTTCAGGGTCTTGTGAGAAAAGCATGAATATTTATGAGATTTGGATATTTTTAGAAGTGATTGTACATTTTGAGAAAAATATGTACTAGATTACATTTTGACCTTGATTCCACAAATCTAGGTCCTGATGATTTGAGATTTAATTTCAATATTTTAAATAATATGTTATTGCCAGAAAAGAATGTAACACCAGGGATATTTCATTCCAACAAGCAAATGTAAAGTGAATATAGAATATGGGAAAAGTAAACATGAGCAGTGTGATAAGTTTATTTTAAAAAGTGAGGAATTTATTGATATTCACCAAAGGACAGAGATCAGAAAGCAGAGGCTCAAGACTATGAAGGAGAAAATTAGGATGGTGTCAATGTCAGCCCAAGTCTGTTGCTATCATTTTGTGTTCCTGTTTTCTTCAGAGTCACACTTAAAGTTAAAACATTTATACAAATTCAGATTTAGCATTTTAGGTAGTTATCGGGCCATTTGTGTACTTTGAAATTCCTATTTTATCTAGCAATGTGGATTATTAGTCTACATATGCTTGTGTGTTGCAAATGTAAATTTTTAAATTCTTTCACAATTATTTGTGAAAATTAGTTTAACTTTATCTGAAAACAGCACGAGTAGAAATAATAAATATTCCAATGTCCTGCCTCATAGTAGGTATATCACAGGTTCTGTTTTTTATAGAACCACAGTTCTTTGTAATATCAAAAGGGAATATTTTGGCATGCATATTTATATGAGTAGAGATATATCACGTGTATGAAATATAAAGATATTGGTGTATGTATTGACGGAAGAATGATTTTTAAAAACTAAACTAATGACGTATTTTAATACAATGGTAGGTTTTGGTAACTTTTTTCTCATGGTGTACGAAAAAGTATGTAATTCTAAAGATTAATTATTTGTATCAGACAGTACCATTCAGTAATTTAGTAGCAAAAATTCACAAAATTAAGTACCAGTTAGAATATATAGGTTTACAATCTGTAGCTTAAATTTAGCTGTTATCAATTAAAAATTTAAGGTCTTTTATGATTATTATTGATCACAAAACAGTTTTACATTTGTATCACAATTTCCAGTTTTCAAATCTTTTACGTATATAACTTAATTATTTCACTTAAGAATTAATGGCTGTTAATTGAGGGTAAAATAAATCCTTGCCTTCATTTGGCTAATCAGCACATCCAAGGCTCTTTTATTTAAAGAATAAACGCTACATCTAAACAAATGAAACAATTATATGCAAAGCCTGCCTGACAAATTACCGCTGAGCTGGACATTAGCAGGAAGAAGAAATCAGCTGTATAGATAATAACGAGCACTTGTGGAGAGCGAAGCTACCCCGTAGCTCAGTTTTAATCTCCTCCCTTCCAGACAAAATACGCCAGAATATTCAAGAAAGAGTGTTTGCATGAGCTACAATAGCATTTATTCTTTGCATAAATACACACCACACAGAGAAACAACACTATGGTTTGAGCAATAAATCATAGTATTTGTTTAATTTTATAGTGGAATTTAAAACTAGTAGTAACTATAGAGGTCATTTAGTTTAGTCTCATTTTCCACATAACCTATGTTGCTATGGTGTTTTTGCTATTGAAATATAGCAAAACATAGATATGTTCAAATCTGTCAAAAGGACATGATAAGAAATATAATTGGGTTGTCATTACCATCACCTATTTATCAGCAAGGCATATTCACTTACGAGGAGTGAATTATCTGTTCATCAACAAATGATAACCACATCAACATTCTAAATAAAAAAACGACATGTGCATTTATAAATAACAGCCCCATCATAGTAATTTGTATCTCCTAATATGCCCGAGCATTTCAGGACCCATCTCACACAAGAACACATATTCATTCAGGGAAGTTAGTGTTTATTAAATGATACATTAAATTTTGAGATATTGATTTTGAAGCTAGTAATTATGCTAGAAATGTAGAATCTGGTTAGTACGTTTTGATAACATTTGCAAAACTACTGAGTATTCTGGAATGATTTTTTTTTTATTCACATTCATTTTCCAGAATGTATTTTTTTTTTTTTCCTGAAAAATTGTATGAGAAAGGATTGCAGTTTTCAGATAAATGTGTGGTATAGAAAGCTTTTTTGGTCCCTAAAATAATGCATTTGAAAGCTTTAGCATTCTCCTTCCATATAATTCATAACCAGTTTATTGGTAATACAAGTATTTTATCTTCAGTGAAAATATTTGGAAATAAAAAGCAGGAATGAGAAAATAATAATTAATTACCACCTTGCCAGGCAGAAAATAAATACAGAATACAACATTTTAGTGACTTTTCCCCCCACTTGATATCCCTTCTCTGTTCTCCCAACACACATACTTACACACACATACATACACATACACACACATAGACATATCTACACCTACATGTGTTATTATGAATTCTGGCTCCATTACTTATGTGCTCTGTGACCTTTGGCAAGTTACTTAACTTCTCTAGATCTTATTGTCTTTTTCTTTTTTTTTTTTTTGTGGGTACCGGGTGGTCGACCTCAGGACCTCGCACGCCAGCAGGCGCCCGTGCCGCTGAGCGATATCACCGGCCCCTTTTTCCTATGTGGGTTCCGGGAGTCGAACTCAGGCCCTCGCGCTTGCCGGGCAGGTGCTTAAGCCGCTGAGCCATCTCACCGGCCCTGTCTTTTTCTTTTATATATAGGTAGTAGTAATAACTGTCTTTTGGAATTGTAAAGATTAAATCAGGTAATAAATATAAAGTTTTAAAAGAATATAATATATACTGCATAATATATAATGTTATACCCATGATCATATGTTTAAAATATATTTTAGATTATCATTTTCTCATTTTTTATTTGAAAAGATAGCCCTTGCTAGTATTTTGTATTATTTTCAGTAAGCCTCAATAAAATGTCTTTTGTTCTCTATGATAATGGTGGTAAGTGGAACATCTGAAAAATGTGTTCCATGCAAAATGGATCTTCACACAGACTTATTTTGTCATTTTAGTTTGATTTTTGAGAAATGAGTTCAGCACATCTGCCAAGTCTTCTTATAAGATGCTACATTCCTGTTTTTATTTTGGTTTATTTCATTTGAGAAAAGGTTTTTCTTGTCCACCCTGCCCCCAGACAGTTAGATTTCCTATACTCTATTCTTGCCTATTCTAGACTCAAATGTTACCATATATTAAATCTTTACAAGTGAATAAAATATGTGAAGAAAAATTAGAAGGTTTCTATTGTTATTTTTTTAAAGTCATTATTTTAATGTAGCTGGTTCTGAAACAGTAACCAAAAAATCCCAAAATTGAATGCTTTGTGACACTTTGAGAATAAACAATTTGATAATGGACTTTTTTGTCTGCTAAATTTGGAATAATAGACATTTTTTTTTCAGTGTGGGAAGGAGGCAACTGGTTGGGGAGGGAAAAGATGGAGAAAAACAGATGAAGAAGAATCAGTTTGCAAACATATGTTAATATTTAGATTCTTTTTTTGTAAAATGAAAAGTTAACTAGTTAATGCTTTTTTTTTCCCCACCAACTATCTTTGATACTGTGTTTTGTTTATTCTATCCCAGAAGAAGTTAGCGGTATACAGCAAGATGCAGGACTCTCTGGAAGTCACCCTTCCCAGCAAACAAGAGGAGGAGGAGGAGGAGGAGGAGGATGAGGAGGAGGAGGAGAAAGACCAGCCTGCCGAGATGGAGTACCTTAACTCTCGCTGTGTCCTTTTCACTTATTTCCAGGGAGACATTGGGTCAGTAGTGGATGAACACTTCTCAAGAGCTTTGGGCCAAGCCAGCACCTTCCATCCAGAATCTGCCATTTCAAAAAGCAAGATGGGGCTAACCCCCCTATGGCGAGGTAAGAATTCAAAAGCAGATGCTCTCCAGGGCGCTGTCTCTGTTTCGCAACTGCCTGTACCAGGTTCCAGCTGGAGACGTGCCCCTGGAGGACGGATATCCACTTGCTTTTTAATTTTTAAGGACAGCAAGGAATTTCTTTCAGACAAACAGCTGGATCAGTTTTGTCACATGTGGAATGCAGGGTTGGAAACGATGCAGCGGCACCCCTTAAATTCCACATGAAAAGTAGTGACACAACGGGCCTGAGTCCACAGTGGCCAGATTGAGCTGCGAAGCACCATTCCAAAAGCCCCTACGGCCCAATTTGGATTTCTGAATAATAAGCAAACCGAAATCAGCTTCTAAAAATTTAGCTTTTGCTCATTTCACTAGGTATTACATGGTGACATAGCTAATATCCAAGTCTGATCCAGAATCGCCGACTCTGAAAGCCTTCTGTGTTCTCCGATAGCTTTCTCTGCTGATTTGCTGTGGAGAAACCTTTTGTAGTGTACAACCTAGGCATTGCTGGCAGGACCTCCATGCTTTAAACTAGTGTTTTACCTTGATAAAGAAAAAGCTGTGGATTAAGCATCATCTTCTTTATTGCTTTTTGTGTGCAGGGTGCAGAGATTTGTTTGAATCTGATTTCTGGTTCACTAAAATCACTGGGTAACATCTTAATTATGGTAGTTACAAGGCTAGAGAAAAAAATAATACATCATTTCAATGATAGTTTCAAAGAAATGTCTTACAGTTGTTTCTTCCAACTTATCTGATTATAAGAAGTAAATAGTATAATCATTTTCAAAGTGTTGTTTTCTGATCGAGAATGTGGCATTACAAGGGAGTCTGTTAGAAGTGCAAATTCTTAGGCCTTACTCCATACCTAGTCTATCGGAAGCTCTCCGATGGAGTCATTTGTGTTTAACTAACCCTTCAGTAACTCAAGAGCAGGCTTAAGTGCGGCAGTCATTACTCTAGTGATGTAAAAGACGTATCACAACCTCCTTGCCTGCAAACTATTGAAGCCTAATCTCCACAGGAAGTCATGGAAAACTATACTTTAACAAGTGCGTGGAGTGAGCCCCATGATGAGGAAAGGCTGGCTGTGGCAGGGTCAGGTGATCCCTGGGGACCAGTGTCCCCCCTCAAAGGCTCTGGTCTGCTGAGAAGTACTGGCCCGGCATGACTGGGTGTGATTTGTAGGTCTCAGGCTTCATTTCCACCTTGTCTTCTTCCTTCCTCACTCCCTTCCTCCTCCTCCGTTCCCTTTATTTTCTTCTCTTTCCACCCTCTCTCCTATTTTTCCTTCCTTTTTTCTCTTCCTCCTTTCATTCCTTCCTTCCATCTCTTTTTTCCTTTCCTTTTTTCCTTTTCCTTTCTTTTTCCTTCTAGTAGATGTAAACAACACTTAGATATGCTGTGACTGTATTCCCCTTATAAGGGGATGATGGAATGCAAAGTCAAGTTCAAATAAGAGGACTTGAAGGAAGTAATTGCAGACTTACTGCTGTGTGATTAGTAAATACTGTGGACTCCTTACAAAAACTAAGACAGTACTATACTTGGAAGCCTAGATGTGTTTAGAATCAATGGATATCCTATGTAATAGCATGTGGTACCTAATGTTAACAGTTGGTAGAGGATGAACACAGGAAAGCATCAGTTTTTAATAAATAATTAAATATATCAGTAATAAATCTCATCAGGATAATCAGGTCCAGCAGAATACAAAATACAATATTTACTTATTTCAGCATACTGGTGCCTGTAACCTAGTGATCATTTAACCTAGAAAACAGAAACTAGGGCCCCAAACTGTCTAGATTGATTTTCTCTAGTGTCATTGCCAGAACAGTTTTAAGAGGGGGTGTTGTGTGTGTCCAAAAGTCTACAACAATTCAACATTTTCCATGTAATTTGCATGACTTGGAGAAATTAGATGTAGACCCCTAGTCAGTTGTTCAATTTTAAGATAGAAGGGGTGAATAATAGTAATGTTTAAAAACTATTACTAGAATTTTCTTGGTGCCTTCTTAAATTTGATCTTCAGCCCTCTCTCATGTTTCATTTGTTGGCTTTTTTAAAAATTAAGTTTATTGGTACAATTTACATACACATAAAGATCTTATTCATCATACTCATCAGTTTGTGCCTGCATATGATATATTTTGATCTCTTTATTTACCAATCCCCTCCCCTCCCTTCAACCCCTCTTCCCCTTTGTTTCCATTTCATCCTTCTTTTTTACTGTTTTTTTTTTCCTTTTCCCTTCCTTCCTTTTCCTCTTTCTCCTCCCTGGTTCCTCTTGCCTTTTGAACAATTTCTTCCTATTTCACAGTATCTGTTTTACATTTTGGATCTTATTTACTCTTTCAGTTTCTAACAGCAGGGAGGCAATGCAATGTTTACACATGTATGTCCAACTTATTTCTCTTAAGAGAACGGTCTCAAGGTGCATCCATTTACCTAGAAATGTCTCAAGTTTATCCTTCTTTATGGCCGAGCAGTACTCCACTGTATATATATATATATATAAAAAAAAAACACATCTTTTTTTATCCATTCCTCAGTTGATGGGCATTTGGGTTGTTTCCAAGATTTAGCTATAACAAACTGTGCTGCTATAAATATGGGTGTGCATATATCGCTGTGGTTTGATGTTTTTAATTCTTCTGGAAAGATACCCAGAAGGGGAATAGCTGGGTCAAATGGGACCTCTAATTCTGGTTTTTTTGGCAATCTCCACACTGATTCCCACAATGGTTGCATCAGGCTACACACCCACTAACAGGGGAGAAGAGTTCCTTTTTCCCCCAGCCCCTCCAGCATTTGTTATTCATTGATTTCCTATTGATAGCCATTCTTTCTGGAGTGAGATGGAGTCTCAGCATTGCTTTAATTTGCATCTCTCGAATAACCAGTGATGTTGAACATTTTTTCATGTATTTATTTGCTGTTTGTATTTCTTCCTCTGAGAAGTGTGTATTCATCTCTGATGCCCATTTTTGGATTGGGTCTTTAAACTTGAGGGTCTGATTTTTTTCTGTACTTTGTATGTTCTAGATATAAGTCCTTCGTCTGAGGGACAACTTGCTAAAATTTTTTCCCACTCTGTGGATTGTCTTTGCACTCTGTTGGTGATTTCTTTTGCTGTGCAAAAGCTTTTAGTAGGATGAGATCCCAGTTGTGGATTCTTTGTATTATTTCTTATGCAACTGGGGTTTTGTTTATGAAATCTTTGCCTACACTTATGTCTACAAGAGTTCTGCCTATTCTCTCTTCCAGCAGATTTAGTGTTTCTGTTTTAATATTTATATCTTTGATCCATTTCAATTTTAGTTTAGTGCATGATGACAAACACTGGTCTAATTTTAGTCTTTGGCCTGTGGAAAGCTAGTTTCCAGCATCATTAATTGAAAATGCTGTCTTTCTTCCAGTGAACATGTTTGGCCCCTTTGTCAAAGGTAAGGTGACTGAGTGTGTTTGGAGTTATTTCTCCCTAATGAATGTAGATGCAAAAATCTTTAATAAGATACTGGCAAACAGAATGCAGCAATCATCAAGAAGATTATACACCATGACCAAGTAGGATTCATCCCAGGGATGCAGGGATGATTCAGCATATGCAAATCAATAAATGTAATACACCATATCAACAGAGCCAAAGACAAAAATCACATGATCATCTCAATAGACACAGAAAAAGCATTTGACAAAGTCCAAAACCCATTCATGATAAAAATCCTACAGAAAATTGGAATAGATGGTCTTTACCTCAATCTGATAAAAGCCATCTATGACAAACCAACAGCCAACATCATACTAAATGGTCAAAAAACTGAAAGCTTCACTCTCAAGTCAGGAACAAGACAATGATGTCCACTATCACCATGTCTCTTCAATATAGTTCTGGAAACATTAGCCAGAGCAGTTAGACAAGAAAAAGAAATAAAAGGAATAAGGATAGGAAAGAAAAAAGTTAAATTATCATTATTTGCAGATGACATGATACTCTCCAGAGAAGACCCCCAACACTTGACCAAAAAACTTGTAGATTTAATAACCAAATTCAGTAGTGTATCTAGACACAAAATCAGCACTCAAAAATCAATAGTATTCCTGTACACAAACAACAAACTCAAAGAGAGAAATTAGGGAAACCACACCTTTCACAATAGCATCCAAAAAAATGAAATACTTAGGAATCAGTCTAACAAAGGAAGCAAAAGATCTATACACTGAAAATTACAGTACTCTAAAAAAGGAGATTAAAGAGGATATCAGAAAATGGAAAGATACCCCTTGCTCATGGATAGGAAGAACCAACATAGTGAAAATGGCCATACTTCCAAAATTCTTGTACAGATTTAATGCAATCCCAATCAAAATACCTTTAGAATACCTCACAGAACTAAAGAAAACATTCCTAAAATTAATTTGGAACCAGAAGAGACTTAGTATAGCAAAAACAATTCTGGGCAACAAAGGCAAGGCAGAGGGCATCACAATCCCTGACTGGAAATTATACTACAAAGCTACTGTGATAAAATCAGCATGGCACTGGCAAAAAAACAGACCTGAGGATCAGTGGAACAGATTAGAACATTTGTTGGTTTATGAAACAAATATTTATTAAGCTTTCCTGGGCCGGTGAGATGGCTCAGCGGCTTAAGCGCCTGCCTGGCAAGTGCGAGGGCCCGAGTTCGACTCCCGGAACCCACATACGAAAAAGGGGCCGGTGATATCGCTCAGTGGCACGGGTGCCTGCTGGCGCACGAGGTCCTGAGGTCGACCCCCGGTACCCACAAAAAAAAAAACAAAAAAAAAACAAAAAACAAAACAAAACAAAAAAAGCTTTCCTAGTGCTGCAAAACATTCAAAGTACTGGGACCTTATCAGTAAAAGGGATACCCCAAAGCTCCACATTTATGGGGCTGATGTTGCTAGAGACAGCTGACGGTAGTACTGACAGGTAATAAACAAAGATACTATGACATGCGATGACTGCTCTACTAGTGGTAGTAATGGAAGTCCTCTTTGAGAGAGTTACATTTGGGCAGAAACCTGATGGAAATAGGAGCATTTGTCTTGTGACTATCCAGGGGAAAATAATTTTACACAGAGGGAGCAGACAGTATACAAATTTGCTGAACATGGACTGAGCTAAGAATGATCAATGAGAAAGGAAAATATTTGTGCGCATGTAGCGAAGTGAAAAGTGATAGGTGCAGAACAAATATTTTAAGGATTATTACCTCTTCCTCCCCCCCAGAGTCTGCAAAAATCACATTTGTATATCTTGTATCATTTTCCTTGATTGTCAGAACATTGTATTTCTATGTGGAAATTCCATAGTAAATAAAATTGAATTATTATGTGGCTGAATTAAGTAAACCAATTTCATTCTAGGTATGCAGAATTAGAAAACAAGTCCTTAGTAGAAAATATCTTGATAAGTTGAATGAAATCTTCGTTTAAAATTTTCTTTTTTGAAACTAAGGAATTGAATTAAGTACTTGCTAAAATCTTTTATGCAGTGAAGTTCTGTTATTTGTAATACATTATTTACTTTTCGTTTGTGAACAGCATTTTATTATTGTTATTTCTACTTGTGGATAAGTTTTAAATAAATACAAAAAACTTGGATAGGATTCACAAGAGAGCCAAAAATGTAATTAAAGTTGTAGAAATTTAAAGAGGAGGTACAATAAAATGAGATTTACATATCTAGTAAAAAGAGTTCGTAAAAATTAATATTAATTGCCAATGCTATGCAGGATTGGAAAATGTAATCTTTGAAGCCTCTTCATTTTGGATTCAAGTTTAGTCCTTATTACTTTCAGGTTGCAGTGTGATCTCAGATTAATAATGTAAACTGTCTTTGAAATCAGCTTCCTCAGCTGTACTAGTTCAGTGTTTATTGATGTGTTTATCAATACTCATCTTCTAGGGTTGTTGTAAAGATTTTGCAATAATGTGTCGATAATTACACACAGGGCTTGAATCAAGGAGTTCAATGAAAGTCAGACACCCTTTCTTTTTCCTTCAGTGAGTTTCCACTCATATGACACACTGAAAACCAATATTAAGTCTCTGTGCACAAACATTGTTTACTGGAAGTTTATATTTCTTGCACAAAACTCAGTGTCTTAGATATAGTACAGGTTAAAGGCCACTGATCATGTTAATGGCCATGGCAATTACACTATATAGAAAAGCTGCTGAACAGCTGTTTAAAAGGTCTACTTTAGGGCTGGTGAGATGGCTCAGTGGCATAAGCACCTGCCTGGCAAGCACGAGGTCCTGAGTTTGACTCCCGGTACCCACATACGAAAAACGGGCCGGTGATATCGCTCAGCGGCATGGGTGCCTGCTGGTGCATGAGGTCCTGAGTTTGACCCCCGGTACCCACAAAAAAAAGGTCTACTTTATAGCATGAAGTTATACATTGCTACTGATATGGTATAGTGCTACAAATAAATTTAAAACCGAATTATATTTGATTGCAGATTATACTTGCATTGTAAAGTTTTAGATAAAGGTAATGTGTTAGGTGATAATGAATTTATGGTGATACTTTGAATGTGCAACTTCTTGCTGGAGCTAGGGAAGTTCTTTTTAGGTGTTTTACAGCTGTTAGGAAAACAATGAAAAGGAGTATACATACTTTATTTGGCACAACATCTCATCAGTTACCTCTAATTCCACTAAACATTCTAGTGGGGATTGGATAGAGTTTCTTCAGTTATGAAAACTTAATGAATCTGATTATCACTTTATGTCCATACAATAGAAAAATCAGCTTGAAGTATGTCTATGCACTGATTTGCCCAAAAAGTCAGTGTGTATGTGTGTGTGTGTGTGTGTGTGTGTGTGTGTGTGTGTATAGAAAAGAAAAGTCAGGCCATCTAAAAGAGTAGTAATTAAATCAGGCCACCTAAAGTAGATCACAGACCTAAGAACTGTGCTGAACTTAACTGTACTTGTCGTTGTTGCTGTTTTTCTTTGTAGTTCCAAAGCAGGTATCTGTTGGTTGGTTGATATTCATAGGGTCTCTTTTTTTTTTTTTTTTGTGGGTACCGGGGGGTCGACCTCAGGACCTCGCGCGCCAGCAGGCGCCCGTGCCGCTGAGCGATATCACCGGCCCCTTTTTCGTATGTGGGTTCCGGGAGTCGAACTCGGGCCCTCGCACTTGCCGGGCAGGCGCTTAAGCCGCTGAGCCATCTCACTGGCCTGCATAGGGTCTCTTGACACAACTCAGTCAAAGGGTCTTGTAAGAAAGACCTCTCAAAATTAATATTGAATTGAAACAGCAAAAAGGAGAAAAAGAGAAGAAGATTTGTCTCAAGAGCTGGCTGTTTGGGACTGAGGAACTGAGTGAAGTCTTCACGATGCTCAGAGATTTTTTGTTTACAAGAAGTTTAGGATAAAACTGTGAGGGGGAAGTGATACCTGATTTACCTCATTCTACTGCCCCCAAGGAGTAGGAACATCTGTTGTTACTCGTTAAAACTCCCATTGTAGAGTCCCATTTGAGCAACTCTACAATCAATGAAACTAGAGGGCAATCTTCAAACATAATGGTAATGTGTAATTCCTGAAAAATAGAAAATGTTGGAAAACATAACGTTTCACCTCTGACAGAACAGCTTGTTTTCAGACATAGCAGAACAAGAGTATGAGGCATTTATTATATGAGGAACTCTTTGGATAAGAATTGAACAGATTTTTTTTTACTGAGATTAATAAAAAGGTAAATATTACGTTTTAACATTGGTATTTTTCATCAATATTTATTGTAAGAACGTGTTTCCTGGAGATTAAGATGACTTAAGGTAATTATTCTACAGCATTTCATTGTCCTGTTTTTTCCTTTTTTCCTTTTTCTCAAAAGTAAGTAATAAAGTTTCTAATTCTTTAATTAAACCTGAATTTTTCTTATATTTTTCACCTTTCCTTTCTTTTAAAGAAACATTTAGGTTTAATGGAAAATATCTCAGCTTTTGTGGAATTGAAAAACAATACTTGATATTCCATGTTAAACTCCATTTCTCTAAGAAACATTTCTGATCTAAATAAGACAATGAGATTACTTAGTACACTTTGAACAGGTTGTATTGGAGAATACATCGGTCTTTGTTTGTTTAGAAATAAAGTGTGTGTGTGTGTGTGTGTGATATTCTTTAATATCAATGCACATAGAACCAAATTATAGTTAGATGTTTGGTATGTGTTAGACTTCTGTGTGAACATCATCCAAATTTGGGTTAATATTGCCCAAATATTGAATAATATTGAATCCAAAGTCACCATAAAGTGTTAATATGATGCAGTTATGAATTGTCTCCACTAAACTGAAAAGTAATATAGCACAGAAATAGGTCCTACAGTTTTTTACATGCTTTTTCATCCAACAAATGTGGCTGTGATTAAGTACTCATAAGCAGTGTCATGTAATGAAAAAAGTTTATTTACATGAAAAAGCACCCTGACTCTCCAGCATGAAACAAAGCATATCCTCTATTTCTTTGTGTCAAGATTTTTTTCTTTAAAAGAGCTAGATACCAAATAGTGATTCTATAAAATAGATTTCTTCATAGGCATATTTTCCATTCAATATTGTTTTACTTGTAAAATCCAGCGTTTTTAAAAAGTGCTGCATAAATCTTGTAAACTTTATATTGATCTCAGGAGACATATACAGATTGAGAAAATACTAAGTTTTTTAATTTTATTTTCCCAGGGGGATTTTAAACCTTTGTCTAATCTTTAGGGAGTGCATTTTAAAAAATACATTTCTACTTTCAATGATAATGTGTTCACTAATCACAATACAGTACTTCCTAACTAGGATGATAATACATTTTGTTCATTATCCATATTTGTGTATGCATATCCAAAATGCTTAGGCATCTAGAAAATGACTGGTTTTATTTACATATAAATAAGAAGAAACAAAAGGAAGCATCCAGAGAAATGGTATCTACTCTGTGCTTTACGTTTTGATGGGGAATTTTAATAAGAGGGACTGTGTGTCTCTGACACATATTTGTGGGTTGGGGTTCAGTAATTTTCATAACAAGATTCTGGCTATACCCAGAGGTGGAAGTTATGAACAGAATGAAGGATTTGCTGCCCCAAATGGGAGTTATGAGAGCAAGGGGACAGATTGTTGGTAGCCAAGCCCCATCATGTAATTTAAGGGTCCTCTATAAACTCCTGTATGGGTTTTATTTTTTTTATTTTTTTTGTGGGTACCGGGGGGTCGACCTCAGGACCTCACGCGCCAGCAGGCGCCCGTGCCGCTGAGCGATATCACCGGCCCCTTTTTCGTATGTGGGATCTGGGAGTCGAACTCGGGCCCTCGCACTTGCCGGGCAGGCGCTTAAGCCGCTGAGCCATCTCACCGGCCCATCCTGTATGGGTTTTAAATTTTAAACACTGGTAGCTTTATGTATGTGACAAAAATATTCTACAAATGCTATCATTTAAGGCAAATTGAATTTTCTTTAATAACATACATTTTTCCTTTGTTCATTACTACCATTTTTCTTAAGCCAATGAGAGGTAATCGTTTAATAAGACCTATTTGCCACCATGCCAGTAAGTTTGATTGTAAGTGTTATCTTCTGATTGGTTATGATAAAAGTAAAGTCATTAAACTATAAGGCCGCTTAGAATATGGGAGGACTTGAGGAGTGAGCAGTTCCATTCTTTGCCCCTTGAAGAATGTCGTTTTCCAGGTTTCCCCAAGGGTTTGAGAGCCTTGGCAGTTCTGTGAGGAAGACGCTTGTCTGTGAGACTGCAGACAGCTGTGTGCTTGCAGCGCGGATGGGGAGACTGATGATAGTGTTGCTGGGGACTGAAGGAGAGAGAACGGAAGGGCTTGCACTGCCAGGGGCAGTCTTTGGTGATGATAGAAAAAAATATGTGAACACCACAGCGATAGCCTAATTGTGTTAACCTCATGATATATGTAGTGGTTGATTCAAGTTATTTAACCTTTCCCTGAGGCAAAAAACAAACAAACAAACAAAAACCCAAAAACTATGTTGCCTGGCAATTTATGAAGTGAAAACAAAGATATCTGAGCCATGAATCCTACATATTCAGAGTAGTTTTTAGTATGTGTATTCTCCATTCAAAGGAAAACTCTAGCAAAGTTCTTTTTATGTTGAACCCAGTATGAAAATAGACTTATTATACATTCATAATTAATATTTTAATAACTATATATAGAGAGCAATAGTCCATAGTACATTGTATGGAATGATAGAAGTATTGAGCTAGAGATAATTTGAATTAAATAAATTCAAAATGCTTTTTTTTTTTGTGGAAGAATGTAAGCCACAGAAAGACCAACAGATATATCCACTTGGGGTCATAAACTGAGGTAGAGTGAGAGGGTACCCTGAAAACTGAGGAGTCAATGAAGGGCTTGTTGAGTTATACAATACTTAGGCAATAGGCACTAGGCAAATGGATTGATCTTGCTAAACACTGATCTGAAAAGGTAACTTCCTAAAATAAGCCTTTCAAACCCATTGCTATTTCTCTCAGAATTAAACCCTACATTTGGTATGCTGGAAAGCCAGACTCATCTGGGTCCTTCAAATTTCTATAGTCTTGTAATTTTTCTTCTCTTTTTCCAGCTGCTACCTACTGAACATATTTTATTCAAATACTGCTGCTGGTACTGCTGCTGTGTAGCAGCATGTGTAATATATAATTTTTTTTTACATACCGTTTCATTTTTCTAAAATTCTGTTTTCTAAAATTCAGACTGGCTTCTTATGAACATTTTAGCTCTGATGTAGTTATCACTTTCTTAGGTTGGTTCAGTGCTCTTTCTCTGTGTTTCCTCTTCTAAGAACACTAACCGTGTCCTACAGCATTTTATTTTCACTTGTATGTCCCCCTCCAGACAGTGATCATTCATCCCTAACCCATCTTTTTGGCACATGGTAGATTGTCCATAAATATATTGTAATGATTGAGTAGACACATTGAATTGATGCAGAGTTAGGGGGAGAATTCTCTCTCTTCCATAAATAATTATGCTATTCTTTTATATTTCCCTCTTATCCAAAAACTTTCTCAACTTCCTTACCTCTGCTCAAATCTTCTCCACTTATGATTTTGACAGAATCTTTGACAAATTACAGATACTTGGGTTCTAGTTATAATTGTGCTGTCTTGTGGCATGATGTGAAATGTGCTAGCATTAACCACTGAGGCAAGCTTCCTGACTTCAACGTCCAGCCTTGGCAATGTAAGTCATAGGCTTATTTGTCTGCATTTCCTAATTTATAAAATGGGGTTAATTAGTGTCTCAGTTAATGATTCTGGTTGCAAACTGAACTGGATGGGAACTGAATCATATTTTCCCATAAGGTCAATGTTGAATCTAATCATTGAATTTGATTCAGTTCTCATCCAACTCAGTTTGCAACTGGAATCAGAAAAAATCGAGTTTGTGAATGGAGGTACCACTATACTTCATAGGGCTGAAGTGAGAACCTTATAAATCATTCATGAGAAGCCTTCATTTAGTGTGGGACTAAATTCATTTGGTTACTGTCATTAGTAGGTAATTATTATTATCAGTCTAGAGACTCCCCAATCTCTATGGGGAGAAAAAGTTGGTGGGCACAATTAAGAGTGATCTTACTTCCATTAGCTACTTGAAATTTTTGGTTTGAATGAAAATTGTACTTAAAAGACTGATAAAATGATCATTTCTAATCTACACTTACATCATCTATGGCATAAATTTTCTTTACCATAGAAGTGTTTGTACCTGTGACTTCTGCTGAGACCTAGGCCAGCAAGAGTCCCAAAAGAAAATGAAGTTTTCATTCTCCAAATTGCAAACTCTACACAGACTAACAAAATCTAAACAAACAGATGGCAGGAGTTGGGGGCACTCATTCAGCACTCTGAGTCCTTGCTACAATCTTGACATGATAGCCCAGAGGCTAACCTGCTATCACTCCACCCCCCAGCGGGGAAAGAGTGCATATGAATTCACTTGTTGGTAAAACATGATTGGACAAGTAAAGGCAGGTCTATCTCAGAACTGAATCTTATGAAAATAATGTATTTTCTGTCTTCTCAGACAGCTCAGCTCTCTCAAGCCAGCGGAGTAATTTTCCAACTTCCTTTTGGACCAGCTCTTACCAGCCCCCACCAGCACCCTGTTTGGGGGGAGTTCATCCTGACTTCCAAGTCACTGCACCCCCTGGCACCTTTACTGCAGCAGACCCTAGCCCCTGGTCAGGACATGGCCTGCATCAGAGTGGCCCACCACCTCCCTCTCCCATGTCTGAGTCTTGGCACTACCCTTTGGCATCTCAGGTGAGCCCATCCTACAGCCACATGCATGATGTATACATGCGGCACCACCACCCCCATACCCACATGCATCACCGCCACCATCATCACCATCACCGTCACCACCACCATCCTGCTGCTGGCTCTGCCTTGGATCCATCCTATGGGCCCCTGCTGATGCCATCCATACGTGCGGCCAGGATTCCTGCTCCCCAGTGTGACATCGCGAAGACAGATCCATCTACAGTCACCACTGCTACCTCAGCGTGGGCTGGAGCCTTTCATGGAACAGTGGACATAGTGCCAAGTGTGGGATTTGATACAGGTGAGCTGGAAGATTTCTTTTCCATAAAAAAGAAGAATAAAAGAAAAATGTAAAAGGATGGAATATTTTTTGAAATTCTTTTTGACATTTTTTTGTCTTATATGTAAAGTTAAGCTTGGATAGTATGTTTGTAGAACCTGACCATTTTGCAATAATTCTTGCATTCCTGAAGAAACTGGTATGACTAGCTCTTGAAGTACAGCCTGAGAAAGGTCTCAGAACTTTTCTTCCCTCTCTTTGGCTCATAATCTGCTCTTTTGAACTGGAATCTCTGATATCTTATGTTTTCAATGATTTGAACACATTCTCTAAATCTTCCATGTATCTGTGCTCTATACCATGTGCAACGCCCAGTAGAATTCAGAAGTTGTACGCTGTAAAATTTTTTCCTTTTTTTCTTTGATATTAGGCCTTGTTTATGACTTATTAAGCAGACTACCTTCTGGAATGCAGTCTGTAATGTGGCATCCAGTCTTTTTTTTTTTTTTCTTAAATAGAATTATAAAACTAATTTTAAAGAAATAGCTTTTCTTTTTCTTTTCTCCTTTTCCTTACGTTTCCTTTGCCTTCTTTTTTCCCCTTCCATCTTCTTCCTCACCTCAGATTTAAATAACATAAGACTTAAAAATGATAAAATTTATATTCAACAGATTTAGAGAAATGCGGTAAGGAAAATATTTCTACAAAAGCATTCATTTACTCTCTGGAATTCACTAGTTCTGAAGGTCGTGGTATGAAATGTTTGAGCTTTTTTTGGACTAGATGTATAATGTTAATGGTATTAATGGTTCTGAGTTCATGAAATCACAGGCATCACACTGCAGGAAAAACAACAGCAATAATAACAAATCAAGTCAGAGATTCCATCCTTGGCGTCTTCATTCCATGGTCACCCACCTCCACTTCCAACCCATTTCTTTCCCTGTAACACTTTGTGATATACTAGAACTTTCTTTCCACAGTGTAAAGAGACTTTTGCCTTCTTTAGTTTTTCCACAGTGTGGAAGATCTTTACTCTGAGTGCTACTTTCACAGCAGAGGATTCTCCAGACTAGCAGATGCTCAGCATCATGTCGGATTTCCCTGATGTGAGTGGAGCGTTGTTTCCTTGGTCAGCTCTCTTCCACTGAGATTTCCAGTGCTGAGCATCGTCCTTCTTTATCCATTCCATCTTGAGTCTCTGGTTTCAAGCTGCTTTTCTAAGAAGGGCAAGATGGTACTGGCTAGTCCCAAAGAGAAAATACTCTTGAGAGAGTGCTCAGCTCTCAAGGAGGAGGGGAATAAATACCTCAGTCACAAAAGGAAGAGGCCCACCACAGTATTCACTGTAGGGCAACAGCAAAAGGATAGTAGCTCCTCTTCTACTCTTCTGGGTACTCGTAAATGAGCAGAAGTTTTCCTGTGGGGACTCAATCTTGAAAAGGTAAAGTGGTTGAGAAGAGTGACAGTCGGTGTGACATTAGACTCCACAGAAGAGTCCATTTCTCACTTGTTTACAGCAGTTTAAAGACATTAAGGAGATCTAGGAAACCTGGGAGGCTCAACATGATATAATGCTTACCGACAAACGGAAGTTTTATAGCATCAGTTTTTTCTGTAAAGGATCATATAAAGTATTTTTTTGCTTTTTTATGGCATACAGTCTCTGCCACTAATACCCTGCTTTTGTAATGCAGAAATAATCATAGTAAATAGTTAAATGAACTTGTATTTATCCCCCCTAATGAAAAGTATTTGGGAGTATATATAGTCCCAGCTGTTAATCGTGGTTACTTCTGCTAATTAAGCCTGGAAGCCAGACTGCCTGATTTTATAAGCTCAGCTCTGTCTCTTACAACAAAATGGTCTTTGACCAAATACTTAACACTTTTGGTCCTTTAACTTCCTTATCTGTAAAAGATTCCCTCTGGTATTGAGTATAACATGCAGAGAAACATTTAAAAATTTGCTAAAACTTCACAGGTATTTGATAAATTCTAGCTATGAGAAGGAAGGTGGACAGACTCTTACTTTTCTTCACTTTAAAAATGTTATTTAGATATACTTCACAATAACATACACGTCACTATTTTAGTGAATAAAATTTGGTTGTTTTTAATATATTCGCAGTATTAGAAAACTATTCTCAGTATCTAATTCCAGAACATTCTGTCAATTAAATAAGAACTCCTATACGTGTAAGGGTTCACTTCTTATCTCTGCCACCACCACCCTCCTGCCCTGGCAACCACTAATCTGATTTTCCTTTTCTAGCCATTTCATTATAAATAAATTCATGTAATACATGGGCTTTTGTGCCTCCTTTCACTTACATAATGTTTTCAGGTTTCATTGAGACTATAGAACGAATTAGAATTTCATTCCTTTTTTAGGAGTATGGACTTCATTCCATTGTGTGGATAAACAACTTCTTTCTTATCCATTCAGTAGTTGGACATTTGGTTTGTTTCTGCTGTTTGGATAAATGAACAAAAGTGCTGTTAACACTCATATACAAGCTATTGTGTGGGCAATTCTCTTGAGTACGTATCTCGTGGCAAAATTGTGTGGTTGAAAGAACCTCAATTAATATATACTTTTGTATTTCTGGAACCATTTTTCCAAAAAAGGCATTTACTGTACCTGTAATTAATTTACATTTCTAAACTATTGAAATCAATTATCGTATAGCATAATAGAGTTCTTAGTTTTGAAATCCTGAGCTACAGTGAGGATAGTCATATTCCTCAGGCACAAAATGGAAGGGAATCCTCACTGTCAGGGTTGTGCACGGGTATAACACTTCCAGTTTGCCCTCGGGGGGGGGCCTTACTCTCCTCAGCCTTGTCCTGGCACCACTTATCTGTCCTGCCTCTTTTACATTCACTGCTTGCTCCCCTTCTGTTGAGCAGGTCTTAAATACAGGTACCTTCGAAAGACCAGTATGTTGCTATCATCAGAAGTCACCTGTATCTCCCCTCCTTGGGAAAGTGCCCATGTTTACCAAGAACTTCTTACCACACATCTCGCATTATGTCTTTTTCCTTTCCTTTAGCAATCTCAAAACTGGATTCTGTAAGTTTCATGGGACCAATAATACCAGAATGTGGTGTTAACTGAGAAGAAAAGATCTGTGGCTAAATGAATGTGTTGACATTGCCTATTATATATCTTTCTTAAGGATCACCACTCCCTATATCATAGAAAAAACTTTTACACATTCATCATTAAATAAACAAGTTAAATTGTATTTACTAGGAGATTTTTCCATGCTGGTTTACTTATGGGCACATTTTGTTCTTATACTTTTTTAACATTGCGTAGAATGCTTTTCAGGTCATTTATCTTAATTTTTTTCTTCATAATAAAGCCATAGTTTTCAACTTTTATGAGTAACTTTTACCTTACATTAACTGACTGTAAAGACATCTAGGTTAAGAAGTGCAGTTGGGGCTGAAGATAATATTTACAATGTCAAGTTGAAAAAAGGAAGATAACAGGATGTGCAGGCAACCTCAGAGTACTGAACTGGCCCTTCTGTGTCAGGGGGAGATTGAAATGTGAAGTATTTGCAGTTGTGTATAATATATTATTAGACATGCATATAAATTCAAGAATGTGCCTTTTATTCTCAGGTTTCTTAGTGAAGATATTATGTACATTTGGATCTAGTACTCTCGCCTTTCTCTTGAATTTCATTTGAACGAAATGCTGTCATTCTTATTTTCTTTTATTGTTTATAATTTGCCTATGTAAGACATACAATTTTGAAACTTCTCACTTTGCATTAATTTTTCAAGTAAATATTTGTTAATGAGGCCTTTTTACTGACAAAGTTGACTTTATTTTTTTAATTTCCACTTCATTCGCTGTATTTTAACAAAAGTAAAAGGAGTCATGCTCTGTGATTTGACTTCTCTATAAACACAAGCTGCTCATGGCTTGAGATTGTATTATCTGTAGATCACAGATTTATTTTTCTTAGGAGACCTCATGTTATTTTAGCTACAATTGTATTATGATTTTTATTTTTTACTTTGAGGAATGTCAATATGGTGCAATATAAAATATATATAAACAGCATAGAGTTGAGGTATATTTATTCTTTTGCTAAGACATGTTAGATAATCTAAAATTAAAACTCGAAAACAAAATAACAGTCTGTACTATATCATAGGTTCATGAAATCTGGAGCTGAAAAGGAATAAAGACACGTTAATTTATTCTGGCTTCCCCAAAAAATACATCTTAAGATTATTAACCATAAACTTGGATAAATAGCTACCTAATAGTACTTTCAGGGGGGATCATGATATTGCTCCAAACTATGATGATAAATAGATGTTGAACATCTGGCATGTCTTTCATGAAAAAAGGTATTTTCAGATATCAAGTCAAATCAAGATTGTGTCTCACAAGACATTGATTTTTGTCAGATGGAAAAAAAAGACTACAATATCTACTAGATCTGTAAATTACCTTTGAAGTACAGGTTATGAAAATTTCCATTAAGTAAAGAAAACTATGTGTTTTGTACCTTATCAGGCATAAACTGGCTTATTTCTCAAGAGACTTTAATGTCAGAGGGACTAATATTGCAATCTGTGAGTAGAATTACCCTGTTAAGAAACCTGGGAAAAATCCTTTAAGGATTTTGATATTACATAGGAAGATCAGGGTAACACTGGAGAAGTTAGAAGAAGACAAAGGTCTTCATTTTTCTTCATGGACATTTTATGACTGGTAAAATAATAAAAAGAGAATCAAGGCAGTTTACTGAATTTTTTATTGAGTAAACAAAATTTAAAAGCAAGGTCGTGGTTTTGTGTGAATTTTGTAGTCTGAGTGTTCTGTGAAAGGAACCTTACTGACAAGTGATGGAATTATAATCTAATGGGATTTAGGGTGTAATTACCTTTGCTCAAAATTGTTACATAGTGGGGTTGGGAAAGTAGTTCAGCAAGGACGTGTGTGCTTAGCCTGTATGAGGCCATCTGTACCAATAATCAGCACCAAAAAAAAAAAAAAAAAAAGAAATTGCTATATAATGTTCACTTTGAAATAGGCAAAATTACTTCACTAGTTAAGATCTTGGTGATCAGTACAATAAAGTTACTTTACAATGAAATCCTTTATTTGAAATCTCAATATCTTTGTTTTATTAAACACAATAATTAAAAAAGCAGAGTTAAAAATAGCTAATGTACTATAGCAGCAAGTGGCAGTTTATCTCCATAAAAGAGAAATAAACAGCAGGTTGCCATTTGCTTTTTCCATGTGTTCTATAAATTTGCCATGTGTAGATCACTCCCAGGATCCATGCTTATGGGTTTTGTGCTAACACACCTGAGAACAAAAAGGTTGTGACTGCATGTAAGTTCTCAGAATAACCTTGTTAAATGCTTTTAAACACTTTCAAAAAATATTACTAATTTCTAAATTTTACAAAAAGGGCTAAAGAAAACCAAGAGTAACCAACCCAAAATGCTTAAATATTTATTGATATCATAATGCTTCATTTGTAAATTCAGAGAGAAATTATCAGGGAGCCACAGTAATAATTAACAGGGTGCTATTGTTAGTATTAAAATATCAAGGAATTGTGAAATTTTTCCCATTCAAGAAGAGATGGCATTAAAGTTACAAATATTATAGATGCTCCATTAAAGTATTTTCCCTCCTTTCCACTTCATCTCTTCCCTTGGAGCATAGATTAACCATCTGAATTCTAAAAAATTCAGTATTCATTGAAGCCTTTCTTGACAACATTAGTAATTTCTAAATATTAGTACAATATTAATAATTATAAATAATTAGGAAATTTTCTTTGAAGGTATTAAAAGTATGAAAGGCATAGGAGCTTATTTATAAATATTTGATCTCAGCAGATAGAAAGATTAAATGACATTTCTAAATAGAAGCCAACTCTAGGACCATATGATATTTTCAGTGGCAGTTATGGTGTTCAATAAAGATTTACAGAATTTTGCATACCTACATTAAGTCTATTATTTCAGTTAAGATAATTAAAAAGTCAAAGGAAATAGTTGCAGACTAAAAAATGAGAGGCAGAAAGTTTATGAACTAAAGGGCTATTTTATTTGGATGTTTTTGTTATCATTCAGTTTATTATGATTTGGTAACAATTAAGATTCTAGCAATCGGCAACCAATTGCTTCCCACTTCCTACAAAACTTTTTTCCTTCCCTTTGGTATATGTAATAAGCTTATTTTTCCACTGTGTGTAAAAGCCATCAAAGATATGTTAAAATATTTATACACTCTTGAATGCTGTTAGTTCCACAGGGCACATGTCCAGAATGACAGTTTCGTGACCAGAAGGGTAATAGAAAACATCTTTGAGATGACTGCTAGAGCCAGGAGATCCCAGCCAGATACGGAGATCTGCATGAAAAGTAACTGATGGTGAATCAGAGGAGAGAAATGCATTCCAGAGCACTGCTGTCAGTTTCAAGTATCCAGGGCTGAAATCTGCAGGACCTTAATGAAATTCCCCTGCCCTCCCAGAGCGTGTAGACATTTTGCTCTTGCTCTCCTCTGGGCCTTCCTCCACAGAAGGGTGCAGAAATGTCATGATACCCAAAGCATGGGAATTTGCCTCACAGATCCTCCTCCTGCGTGATAGGACAAGTTCAGGAGCCTCCTGAGCAGGTTATGCATGTTTCAGGATACATTTACATACTGATACAAATGCTCATCCATGTGTAAATTTGAATCCTTGTAAAAAAAATCTTGATTAACAGAAAATGCTATTTATCATATATGTTGCTGTTAGGAAATTAAAAGGTTTTTAGAAAAGTAGCCTGGAAAATGAACTAACATTAAAAATACTCATAAGTTTTGATCCAGCATTCTTGTCCCTCTAAGTCCCTGTGATTCACATAAGTGAATGTGGCAGCATATGAGGATACATGTAAAACTAGTTTGTCAAATCATATTTGCTTTTGGAGCTGCAGGTATTGGGGTTATTAATAGGAGTTTGAGGAGGAGAGAGGGAAAAGAGGAAAAGTTTAGAAAAACTATATATATATGTATATAGAAAGAGAGAAAAAGAACTAATTTTATTGTTATTGTTTGTGGTGCTGGGAATCAAACCCAGGGTTACATGCATGCTGAGCAAGCACTCTACTATTGATTGAACTATACACACATGTCCCCAAAATAGAAATAAACAAGGAGAAAGAGAAAAGCGACTAATTTTATTAGTAACTCTTCGCCTCAGTCCCTTAGGGAATCATAAAAGTGATGGTGGACGTAGGGAGTTTTAATCTTTGCAAAGATGTAGAAATGTGTGGCCAGAGATGTGTGTAGGAAAAACTGAGAACCTAAAGTAGATTCTAAGAGCCTTATTAGTATTTATTAGCTTATGGTGATAATTTCCCATAATCTCTTAGTTCCTCCTTTACTATAGATTATAAATGGAGATAATACTTCTAGACCTGATCCAGCTAAGAGAATCCAATGAACCAGTGTGTGTGGTTTTTTTCCAGATGGTGAGAAGTGCTACAAAATGAAAATTTTCATGATCCTTCATAAATATGATGCATTTTAAACAAAAAACTTCGTACTAGAGGTGCAAAGCACCATGAATAATATATAAGCAAGCTTTGAATACCTCACTCACATTTTCACTGTGTCTAACTTAATTTGTTTCTGTTCTTGAAAATTGACTGTGATGTTTGCGGGACTCAAGTTTTGCAATAATGGCATTTACTGGTATTGGCTATTTAATTAAAACTGTGTGCTTTTATATTGGCTGGCAGACAATGGAAGAGATAGAATAAAGAATGAAAAACCATGTATATACGTACACATGTGATAAGACTTTGAGGGATTATTAGTGCATACATCTTCAAGAATTTTTAATATAGTTTTCTTTTTCTATAGCACTGCCACATGGAATGTGAGGGTTTTAAAAAATAAACTCCGGGCCGGTGAGATGGCTCAGCGGCATAATGCCTGCCTGGCAAGTGTGAGGGCCCAAGTTCGACTCCTGGAACCCACATACGGAAAAAGGGCTGGTGATATTGCTCGGCGGCACAGGCACCTACTGGCGCACGAGGTCATGAGGTCGACCCCCGGTACCCACAAAAAAAAAATAGACTCCATCCTACTATGCTTATGTACAACAAATACATAAATAAGTATAAATCTTATATAAATATAAATCTAAAGGACATTATATATGCATAACAAGGAAGTTAGACTATGAATTAGACTCAAAAGAACTGTAAAACTACATGGTAATCTTTAAAGTGTGAAATTTTAGTTCATGGTTCTATTTTCTATTTTAATGTTAAATTAAAATGAGTTTGTGAATGAGTTTCAAAACTAATTACTGTATAAATTGTTATAAAATTGAATAGCATTTCATGCTTTCTTCAGTGTTTTCTCAAAAACTACAGGCAAGATTAGACAATGCCATCATCTTTTGACTATTTTTGTTTTCAATAATTTTTGGTTACATCATTGTGCATATTTCTGGGCTATAGTGTGATATTTCATCACATGTATACAAGATGTACTGATCAAATCAGGATAATGGGCATTTCTTAACATTTATGTTTAGAGACTTCTTGATTATTCTAGGCATTGTCATCCACTAGCTGTTGTTGGAAGTTGGGTATATTTTCAAACTATAGCATGGTTTCCTAAAAATACTGATGGTTTTCTAGGGAGGGAAGCTGTAGAAACTCTCAGGCAATCCTTGGGTGACCCTTAATGGAATCACCACACCAAGCGTGTTTCAGGGTTTAGGATCTCTATCATAAAGTAGTCTTTTCAGAAATGCTCTGCTCCTTCTTGGATGTCATGTTGGGCAACATTTAAAACAACAGCTTGAATGACGAAATCTGTTACAAAATGTGTTTCCGGACAGTTTTGCATCAGCTTTCAAATAGGCTACAAAGATTATATATAAGCATTCTATATTATCTGAGGAACTTATAGATACTCTCTATTCCCTTTTCAGCTTGCCTAGCTTTTCACTTATTTTTCTATTTATCAACAGTATAAGGTTTCACAAATAGTTGTCTGGCCAATGTGTTCTGAATTCCTGGCTAAAAGATGACTGAAAAAAAAAGTTCTTGCAAAGAACTGATGAGAAGCAAACCATGCTGGTTTTCTTTTGGATGCATCCCGATATACTAGAGATTTAACATCATCATTCTGTGACCACAGGCATGTATTCTAATGCTTATTGTCATGCAAGCTTTGCTTGTGCTGTATCAGGTGATTCTTAGCATCTTCTTAATCACTGAGGCTCCATTTATGTTTGTTAGGATTGACAGAGTCTTCTGGAAAATATCAGAGAGCAAGGTAGTGTTCATGTCATATAAAAGTGAGAGAAAAGTTTCCATTGTCAATACAAGATTTGATATAGGTGCAACATATCTCATTCTTGCTGAATGTTTACCAATATATTTTGCTTTAGTGTAGAGATGTATTTCAGTTTCTCTGAAGTAGGTTTTAAAATTTTTAGACTCCTTAAATGATTCACATTCCCAGGTGCCACGTGTCTTGTGAGTGTTGTGTCCCTGATTATGTCCTAATTATGTTTATGTGCGTAAATAATGGCTCCCCACTAGCTCTTCCTCTGGTTGGATTATCTATTTTCTGAATTGTAAAGCTGTCACTGGATAACCTAGAAACCTCTTTAAAGATGCATGTTTGGCTACATTTGTTATTCAACAGATGTCTGGATAGTTAAATCCTCTTGAGAGTATTATAACTTGTGGTTTCAGTTACAATAAGTGATCCAATTTTTTTTTTTTTTTTTTGCCTTGCTCCTCTGTTCTGGGGAAAGTCTGTAGAAGAAATTACAGGGAGTATTCCATTTCACTCTTGTCCATTGCCTTCTTCCTTTACTCTTTGTCACTGTCTTCAGAGTTTCTTTACATCTGTTCTAGAGATTGAGATCATCAGTTGGTAAACAGTGTCAGAATTCCGCACTGCACCTTATGATACCCAGATTCTGTAATCACTCAAGAGGTTGCAATCACATTGAAGTTTGATAAATTTTGATCTTGATAAATTGTTACTATGATCAAAAATTACCTGATTGTGTGATTTATATTTGTCCACAAATTTGGTATTAAAATGACTGGTTCACTTTTGTAATTCTGCATGAAGATGCTTTAAGTGTTTGCCAATTTATCTTCCAGCTGGACATTTTAACATGCACCAGTCTGAGGTGGTGAATGTAGCTAAAGGCAAAGGCTAGAGATCCACAGCGTGGTTTGTGGTTTTGGAGGGAGGAAGGTCTGAGAAGCAGACAGACTGAGGTGGCTTGCCGTCCAGGCCTGGTGAAACAGGGCAATGGGAAGCACCTGGGTGATGTATGGCTCGTCACCTGCAGTGTTTGCCTCCGGTGTGCAGGTGCTATGCTTCTTATAACATAGTAAATTACGGTCTGCTAATAACATCAGGTTCAATGGGTTTTACATTTCTGCTCTTCTTTTGAAGATAAGCTTAGTGACATTTTGACAAGTTCAGGTGGTTTTCAGCTCATTGTTTCCAACACTACTATAATGTGGAGATTTTAAGCGCATTTTACATGTGTCACAGGAAAATATCTCTATAGATGGGAAAATCTCCAGCTAATAAGTTATTATGCTGCCATAACTAGGTGTCTTTTTTTTTTTTTTGGTGGGTACCGGGGGGTCAACCTCTGGACCTCGCATGCCAGCAGGTGCCCGTGCCGCTGAGCGATATCACCGGCCCTTTTTCCTATGTGGGTTCCAGGAGTCGAACTCGGGCCCTTGCGCTTGCCAGGCAGGCACTTATGCCACTGAGCTATCTCACCGGCCCAGAGTAGTTATAATTTAAGTGTCATAATAAATACATTTAATCTTTGGCCTGGTTTAAGAAAACATATTATTTATGATGATTTTAAAAAGAATTATTGTCCATCATTTACATATTAGGTATAAAGGTATATCATCAAACAAATATTTCTAATACATAAAAATATAAGTATACCTGGTATGCCTAGAAACACTTAAAAAACAGTGAGGAAATTATTTTTTAAAATGCATAAATTTGACTTAAGTTGAAACACAAAGAAAGGAATGACATAATCACACAGTGCCTACCTGCACCAGTAGCAAAAGAAATGGAAACAGAAACAATCAGATAATTTAAAGCTATAAATTCAGCAATCATACAAACATTTTGCAAGACTTATCTATAATTATTAAAATAGTCACACATGTATATGTGTGCCTGCAATTATGCACAGTTGTAGAAACTAGGTAATGGGATACTGCAGAATAAGTAGTTTAAAGCCTTCCAAAAAGAGTCAAGCTGTGCATAATGAAATGGAATAGTTTTCCAAGATAATAGTAATAGTTGTCCAAAATAGTATTGCTGGTGAAATAAGGTGCAGGACAGTATAAGTAGTGGTGTGTAGACATAGATCTCAAATTATACTCGGCAAGTCATCTGATGACAGGGGATATTGTGTAGAACTTTTACTTGCTAAAGACTATGTTGATTTTTAAATAAGAATTCTATGATGTTTTGAGATTCAACAAAAGATGTATTAAAAACAATAAAAGAAGATCTCTATGGTGGTTATACATTATCTACTTTGATATTTACCTAAAATGAAATCACACTTTTCCAAATGGAGAGCTCTTACCTGTATATTTTGCCCCTAAGTTAGTAGTAGTAAGACACTATGCTCACATAGATCTTATTTAGAAATTTCTAACTTGTATTTAAACCAGTTGCCTCAGGCTCAGACAAATAAATGCAGTTGTATGATCATTTACAATGATAATTTCATAAAGTAATAGAAAATAGTATGACTGCCTCTTACAAGTCTTTGTGATCATTTGTCTCTGTGTTAATATTAGCTGTCAAATAGTTGGTCAAGTTGAATAGTTTGATACAGTATCTAACGCAGAATTGTTTATATTTGTTTTCAGTAAGTATGACTTCATTAAAGCGTGGGTGAAGCACAGTATTAATGTTTTAATGAGAGATAAGTTAACAGCTTATCAATCTAATAGAAAACATTTTTACCTAAATGATTTCTAGAGATTTAAATCTGTGAAATGAAAAGTTTATTCATTTAAATATTTCCTTTACTTTTAGGTCATAAAATATTCTGCCCATGTTTCCAGATTTTATGTTCCTATTTCTCTTCTCTTTTTATCAACAGTATGTTTCCCATTTTGTGGTTAGCTCTTTTATCTCCAGCAATAAAAATAACTGGAAGCATATTCAGCTTAAAGAGCTGTGGTCAATGGTGTTTGTCAAATGGCTATGCTTCCTTAGAAGTAGGACACGTTTTTCAAGTGGGATGTGACCGTGGCCAGCAAATAGTCCCTAAAACTTAGCTGTGCTGAATGTAACTTTTCGTTACCTAACGTATTAGTTATTTTTTCTAAATAAAAATAGAAATAATGTGGTGGAAGACACTTTACCTCATTTATCCTGGTTATTAGAATTATCAATCCAGTGATATCCCCACTGCTGGCAATTTGAAACAAAATCCTATTAAACGTTGAAACCTCTTCTCAAATTCTCCCTTACACTCTCCTTAGGGTTGCCCTTGTATTTCTAAAATACTGTTCACATCACAAAACTTGGCAACGCATAGGTTGTGTTTCTTAGTGCTGTCATTTCATTTCTGGCCCTGTTTTCAAGTGGACCTCCCTCCCACATCTGTTTCTCTGTGTATTCTCTGTGTAGTGTTACACCTTTAAACCTGGCCTGAGATCAGCTTCCTAGTGTTTGTAATCCTTAGAAGATATTCTTCTGAGAGGTGCTTCTACTGTGGGGTGCCTGGAGGCAGCTATGGCACATACTGGCAGGCCCACCAAAATTCTCTCAGAGCCAACTGTTTTCACAAAACACTTAGGAGTTGGGTAACTCTAGGGAGAGAGAAAGTCTCCAGGTCTTCATGCTAGACGCACCCTGTTGCTATCATATTTCCTTATTTCCGCAGCCTTTTAGAAGGGGAGAATCCATAGAGCTGCTGCCTTCTAAAATCTTAACTGAGTATGATTTTCTCATGACTAGGAAGATGATTTCTAGTAATGATGCCTTGTTATGTATAGCCAGTGCTATGATCCAGAAGTCTGTACCCCTCCAAAATCCATACCCCACTAGAAAGTGGGGTCTTTGGGAGATGGTTAGATCATGGGACAGAGCCCTCAGGAGTGGGACCGGTGTCCTCATTTATACAGAGGCCTGAGAGAAACCCCTGATTTCTTCCAGTTTAGGAGGATACTTTGAGAAGGTATTCTCCTTCTTTGAAGCAGAAAGCTGGCCCTCACTGAAGCAGACACTGAATCTGCTGGCCGCTCACTCGATGATAAGAGTTCCCAGCCTCTTGTTTTGGGATTTCTTTTGTTTCTAAGCTAGTTTATGGCATTTTGTTTTAGCAGCCTCTCAGATTAAAACTGTCAGATTAAAACTGATTTCTAATTTTGAAAAGAAATCATTCCTTGCCTAAGACTTTTCTTGCCCCTAATTATTATCTCGTTTCTTTTCTTGGGTCTGGATATTTTTGTTTTTCTTTTCTGTTCGTGATTAGGTGGCAGTGATGTTGGAATTGAAGTGAAGGAATGTGTCTATGAGTTTTCATTTTTCTCTCAGATTTTTCTCCTGACTGAATATGAAACTCAAACTCTGAACCCAACATTTTCATGACTTTGTTCCTTGGTCCATTTCTGATAAACACCTCATGAATCAAATGACCAGCCTCTGTTTTCAAAGTGCATACTGGGGAAGTCTGTTGGGGCTGGTTACATTAAAAATGCACATAAAAAAAATGTCAGTTAATGTGACTTCCTTTTATACTGCTGGTCTTCATCTGAAGTATAATAACCTGCTGTGTAACCATTTATTGTATCTTGGAAAAAATGTCAGATGTATAATTGGTAAGAAATCACTAAAAACTGTTATGTTAATCATGATATCAGTCTGTGTTTCTAAACAATGTACAAAGAATATGAAAAATATCTGTTAACTTTTCCTTGAGCTGATTTTGAGGGAGGATTTGTTGTAATATGTAGGCCAGCCCCGCAGCCTACAGCCAACGTAGCCCATAGAAGTGAGCACGTGTGTATTGCGGTTCTCTCCTGACTCTGACTTCACACCACCTCTCCTACTTAATAGTTGGATAACTTCTTTTTAATTTCAGTGTTCTCATTTGTAAATATTTTTTCTACAATATTTGGGAGCACTAAAGGGAGATTTCATGTAAAATACATAACACAGTGTCTGGCATATTCAGGCAGAGTTAAGAAAGAAAGTGTTACGGTCATTTCTATGGTGTTTATTTTCTTTTCTGTAGAAAATCTCACAAACTAAACAATAAAACTAAAATGGAACTACTAATACAAAGAAAGTAAACATAGTTGATTTTAGACAGCTACTGGAAAAGTCTCAATATTATAATGAGTTGGAGTTAGAAAAGTGAGAAGGTAAAACTAAAAAGCCTAAATGAGAGCGGCACTTGCAGCAGAGTGGATTGTGTTTTGGAAAAGAAATTTGCAGAAATCATCTGTATGTAGCCCATCTAAGGATCATGGCTGAACAGCTTTGTTCCCTCCATCCTTGCTGGGGAAAACTAAATGCACTGTCTGACTCTTTAAATTTCCTCATCTACCCTTACCAATTATAGTAACAAGAAAGGTTGTAACCCTAATTTTCTGTTTCAGTTTATTAGCAGGATCTTTTGTTTGTGGTTGCTCCTTTTTTGTGCATAACTTATGCTTACTTTGGAATGTATAGATACGAATGCCTACTAATTAAAGAAAAGGCTTAATTTATGTCCCACTACCAAGAAGAAGCTAAGCCACAAGGACCAGGAGATATTCAGTGCCTTTCAGGCCGCAGGTGAATTGAGTTTTAAGGTTTACATTTACAGTAATGCTGAGACAGAGACAAAAAATGAATAGATGAGTTTATCATACGAGAATGACTTTTGTCATTCTGGATGAGAAATTTGGACCTATCTTAAGTAATGAAATGCTTGTCTATGGCAAAAGGCTAACCTGATTGTGAAGGAATCCTATGTCATTGCAAAGCAAAGTAGGGAATGTGTCTATTTAAAAAGAAGAAATGACGCTCCAGCCACTTGACGATTGAAGCCATATTCATGACTTGCAGTGCTGACATTCTGTGGATTGATGCAGTCTTCAAGTGTGGAAATACTAAGTCATGCAGAAGATGAGACGTTTTAATAATGAAAAAAAAATTTATGTAGTCAGCAGATTGTCAGTAAAGGTGGTTTAGATTTTAAGAGACACCCAACAGAGACTATGGCAGGTTGCAAATTATTCTAACCACAAAATCATTTGAAAATGAGTGAAGTAAACCTAGAGTGACTTGATACAACCCAGATCCACTCATTCCTTCTTCCTCCCCTCTTCTCCTCTTTTATCCTCCCTCTTTTTCTTTTGTAATTGAAAAAGAGTTGATTCTGCATCTAAACATAATTCCATGGCCACCCACTCAGGGCCCCTCCTGAAAACCCAGAGCTATTCTTATTTCCAGTAAAACTCTCTTAACCTCCAAACGTCCCCAAACAAAACAAAACAACAAAGAAAGAAAGATAATACTGTACCAGTACACTTGAGAAAAAAATAAAGGGAAGGCCATTTTTGTGGCATTTGGCAAATGCCTTTCCTTAGGACATCACTACTGCAGCTCTGTGAGGTGCTTCTGGATCTCTTCATTCATTCTCTCCATTTGCACTGCTTTGTATGTTATCTCAATGTCTGCAATCATTTTGCAAGACACAACTAATCGTGTCTGTTTTTGTAATGATACAATTTATGATTTGGTAAAATTATTTGACAAGTTGTGGGACAAAAAATATCTTGTTTTAGTAGTAATAAAAATTTAAAGCCATACAGGTCATTTAATTATTCAATTTTCGATATCCAGACCAAACTTACAACACTTTTAGATGAAAGGTTAGGAAGACAACCTGAGAGCCTTGCACCCCATACAGTGGCAATCCCGTCTCATTTCTACCCACTCTCATTTAAAAGGTTTCACTTCATGTTTTAGTATTCGGCTTAAGTCAATGACTTTAGAGTATATTCAAGATCTTCACTCTTCCAAAGAGTATGCTTCAGACATAAAAATAAGGAAATTAAAACAGGTGATGGAGATGCTAATTTGATTGTGGTATTTCACAATCTAGCTATCAAAGCATCTCATGACATTCTTTAAATACACACATTTGTACTTGTCAGTTACATTTCAATAAAGCTGTAAAGAAAAAAATGAAAATGGCCTCATGTAGGTGTAAACTGAAGACACTATACTAATTGCCCAAATCATAAACTAGTCAATTGGCTGTGTTAGCCTTAGATTAGAGGCATATTTTCTAAATTTCCTCCGTGATAAACTTCTCAAATTTAGCTCTGAATTGGAATTAATCTATATTTACATATCTTCTTAACACTATTTTAAAATTCACTTCAATTTTATTTTCTTACTATGTAGTGTGGATTTTTATGAGTCATTCTAAATATTTTCTGGAGGAAGAGAGGATTAAAATAGGTAAATTAATAAATAGAATAAACATTTGCCCTATCAGCTGTGAATCCGCTATATCTATTTTATTGACAATACTAGACTCTGTTTTTAACTATGTCTAACCAATCACCAGAGTTTATGGTACTGCAGTTGTGGAATGCATTTTAAGAAAACAGATTTTTTTCACTGTTTTGGCCTAAAATGCCTTTATGATGGTCGTTGACAGTGCTAATTGAAGCACTGCCTAAATGCCTCAAAGACCGGCTATGTTCTTTTTCTGTCTACTCCTTTTGAAGCTATAAATCAAATTTTTCATGTATTTTATTATATTACATTTATTATTCGCACTCCAAGAAAATAAAAATCATAGTAAAAATTTTTTTACTGTGAAGTCACACTGTTCCAGTACAGAATTTTTCTCACCAAAAATTTGGTTGGCTTTTGAAAATCACAAAATTTGTTAGCTTAGAGACTAGGGTAGGTCATTTCTCACCATTGCCTGAGTTGTCTTTTCAGCTTCTATGTCCAATGCAGGTTGTACACATCTGTGAGTACTATCTGTACTCATGTTCTTCATTTTCCCTATTGTCACTTTTCTAGGTCTACAGCATCACGACAAGAGCAAGGAATCTCCATGGTACTGAAACACAGTATTAGCAAGTCAAGTTGCAGCCTAAATCCAAGGACCCACTGTGGAAATTTGCTATTAGGATTTTCCAGTCTGCAAAGGACACACAAGTAACATGGAAGAAGAGGACATGTCAGGCAGTTGACTTTGGTTTTGAAACTTTTCTGGAGGAAGTAAAGTGGGTCCTGGTGGTTGGAGAAAAGCATTTTTGTTTGTTTTTCCCCTCATCTGAGCCTTTGTCAACTGTGTGACTTTTTCACTTTTTGGCTTTACCAGTACATGGGTTAATTTTTGTCTCATTTTTACTTTTTGTATTTTTCTTTTGGAACCAGCCATCGTGTCAGGAAAAGATGAACCACAAATGGAAATGATCATTCTTTCAGGAATAAAATTTTGTAGTTCTATGTGCATCTATTTTTGTAGAAATACAGAAAGTTTGGTTTAGCATTGATGGGCTATTTTTGAGGGATGTACTTTTTTTAATATTGTAAAAATTGTTGAGTTCTGTTTAAAGAACTTGCTCTCAGAGAAGCACTGGCAGCATGTTTAAAAAATGCTTATCTTTAAAACGTCTGTGATATGCTCATGTCTGCGCTTTCTATGTTACCTCAAGTGTGTGATATTTTCTCCTTTCTATAAAAGTAGCTATTCCATAGCAAACCAATACAGTATTGTTTTTCCATTAAATCTCAGTGGTGGTTTAATTTAGCTCACTTAGTTTTCACTTACGTGGATAGCTTGGAAGGGGAAAATTTTAAGGGCCACACTAAAGGATATCTCATCACTTTGATTCTCCCAAAGAGAACTTGGAGGCTGCAATGAAAGTTTGCATTAACTTTTAATGAGATGAAAAGTTTACCTAGAGTATAATAATTCTTTTTTTAGTCCATCTAACTTTGATTAATGGAACCAGAGTTTATATACGACTACTGTACTTAAAACAAATGTGTTTAATCATGCTACCTGTGAGTGCCCGTGACTTATTCTACTTGTTTGTAATTATTCATTCATAAAAACTTCAAAGTTATGGGTTTTTTTTTCAAAGTGATTTTTTTTTCCTAGAGAATTTGAAGGAATAATATCTGGAAAGATACTAGACACACATCAAAGCCCAGGCTGATTCTGATAATGCTATTCATCGTTGTAAAATGAAAAATAATATATTATACATGTAACCTTTTAAATATAGTACTTTGCAAGCAGTTTCATTTCTTTCACTGTTTTGGTATAAATCTAGCTTTACTTATTTTAATCTTTTAAAATATTTTAGGTCAAAATAAAATTTGTATTGGCATTTAAACTTTGACCACAATTACTGAAGTTGGGCTAAAACTTAACAGTTGAGGATTCAACTTGACATGGCCTTAGGACTTAAATAAAGTTGTTTAAATTTATAATTTAAAGACATTAAAGGTAAGGTACGTTGCTTTTTTCACCTGCATGTGTCATGTAAAATGTTAGTGTAATATAGCTGTTTGATTTGGGTAAAATGAGTTTCTCAAATTTCTCCTGTCTTTCTCCACACACATAAAATAGAATGTTTAGTGAAATGCTGCTTTTCAACTTCAATTGTGCTCATCATGGGCATGAAATTAGACATGAACAAGACAACATGCTTAGGCAGAGTGTTCGTTGGTAATTTTTTAATATTCTACTTGGCTACATCTTACGCATTAATTTTTTATGCTGCATCCTGCAAGTTATGGACCTATATTCTCTGGTATTTTTGTCAATCTATACTTTGGTTCTTCTTAACTAGAATTTCTTAAACAAAATGTGTACATTTTTAACAACATGGAATTCAAACTTAAGGTATCTTGCACTCAGCAACAATCTCAAATTTCTAAGGAGTTACCTACTTAAATTATGTACATTGTTATGTATTATTTAATATAATTTTTTGTAGTTTGCCCAAATAAGTGGAGCACAGAGTTTAATGAATTTATAACATGTGTTTTTGTCTGGATCTATTCTGAGCATTTGAAAACAAGTATTCAATAGCTCCCGTGAGAGATTCCTTTTCCCTTGGAGCCTATTAACTTTTTTTGCAATTTCTGATAGAGCAGTGTCATACTTCGTTCAGATCATTCAGCTGATTTTCTCAGTTAAGAAGATAAACTGTTAACTTTTAGCTTCTTTCCTTTTTCTCCATGAAACTGGATTGAAAGAGACAGAGGTGACAAGTAGTGGCTTCAGCCTTAATTTAGATTTTGTTTTCTGTCCTTCCTTGTACAGATGGATAAAATATTTCTTGGCTCCAGGGGCCTCAGAAAAGTAAAGAATCTGAATTCTGTTTTACACAGGAGGGATTGGTAAATGAGCTTTGAGAAAAAACCTAGATGTGGACCAAAATCCAAGTATTAAGGATTAAATACATTGCTGTGTGATTGTCTGTCATCCCTCTTACCATATTAGCAACATTGTCAGTCACAAAAGAACATGAGTTGTAATTTAGTATAATAATCTGGATTTATTTTACATTTAAAATTATATCACCATGTGGATCTAGTTTTTTAACATCAACATTATACTGTTGGACTTGAAGGCTTCCAAATTGCTTTACTGAAGGCTTCTGCTTACCTTTCTAACTTCTTTTAGAGCCACTTTGCCTTTGATTGTTTTACAAATTAAACCTCATTCAAGCTTCTAAAGATCTGTGAATTAGTAGAAAATCTCATTTAGTCTCCAGCGCTGAACTATCAGGAACTAAGGAACAACGTAAGTGTTGGCAAATTAGAACCCTTAATAGGATGATTGATACTTTATTGTTAATTTGCAAGAAATATTAATACTTTTTAAAAACCAGTATTTTTTTTAAGAAAGTTAGCCAAACTCTCTTCACTTTCTCTGGTAATTTTTTTCTCTTTTCTCTTTAAGGTTACTTATATTTTGTTATGCAAAATTGGCCAAAATTGCTCTAAGATTTATAAACTGGTAACCAGTGTATTGCACATAATAGAGGAATTGATTTCTTTAACTTTGTAACATTTAACAAAAAAAATTCTAGGCCCTAGCACAAAAGACGCCCCTAAAACGAACTCGATGTTCCGTATGCAAATAACATCTGCCCCTTTCTACTCTAAAACTTGAAGAACGTGACAGAATCTAGTTTTTGAGTTTACTATCTGGGTTAATATGCTGTATTTCTAATTTAAAGTGCAAATCAGAAACTACATTTTAAGAGACTGCATTCTGTCCTTTATTGAGTGTTCCAAATAGTATTTGCTGAATTAAGCCAGCAGGAGCAGTAGAATAAAAAGTTCAAAAGTGAAGTGTATATGTGAGACTTTTGACTAGGGGATGTATAGGGAAACAGAATAAATCGATGTGAAGAGAATGGAAACCTTTCTCTGAATTCTGAATTAGTTGCAATTTAATGTGCAATTTGGGACTTCATTAATTCACGTCATGGGTAAAATGGGGCAATAATGCCTAATGGGCAGACTGAGGAAGTTGAAAATCACATATGTGTGTACATGCGTGTGTGTGTGTGTGTGTGAGAGAGAGACAGAGAGAGAGGGAGAGAGAGAAAGAGAAAGAGTTGAATACACCATTACATTGAGCTCTTGAATGTCCCATTCCCTTCATTTTTCCATACCCATTTCTCCAGCAACCAAATGGATACACACCTGCTTTACTGTAAGAAATTACCGCAGAGAGATTATTCTCATACTAGGTGAGAGAGATCAAGTATAAATTTCTTTATTTGCTCTGACCTTTTATGCCATTCCTGAAGGCAAATGATTTTTTTGTGTTGTGTAGGCCCAATTCAGAGTTTTCTTACATCTTTCAATTAAAAATATATTCATCTAGGACACTATGCATTACTGTCTCTCAATGTAAGAGTACAGTGTCATTAAATGACCAAAGTTTATATTTCTGGTAATATTTTGGACTTCCTTGGCACCTGGAGTAAGAGCATATGTTTTGAAGTTATCGGTTTTTTTTTTTTTTTTTTTTTTGTTTTCTTTACTTACTTTGGAGGAAAAGTTGCAAAATATGGTGGAAAAATCTTTTGCATGAAAAGGGGAGGGGGACCTAACCCTTTACAAACTCAGTCAGCAGATTTACTTTGCTTGGGAAAAAAGAAACAACTTTATTGGAAGCAGATGTTGACATGATGTCAATTATTGAAGATGGAAGGAGTTCACGTGCCTTGCAGTTACAAAGGGGTATTGATAGCAGTTGGAATCCTGCTGGATCAGCTTCCCACCTGACGGGAGGACAGCAGAATCTATGGAACCAAAAATCAAGCCAGCCTCCGATTTTAATGTACAGGACCCAGGGCTCTAAGGACTTATTTTTTAATTTCATTTTGTTTTTTTCCTTTCTTGCAGGATAAAAGACAAATCTTTCAGGAAATGTAAGCCTTGAGAGATAAATTACAGTTTATTCTCTAAAAATATTTAAAAGCTAAAGGACTTTTAAAATCTATTATCAAAGCATTAAAACCATTATTAAAATGGTTTTAAAAATATTAGGCTATGGTTTTAGTCCAAAGAATGTATGTAAACTGTAAAAAGCGACAGCTGGTGTTTGGGACACGTGCAAATCATGCAAAGAAACCTCTGTCTCAGTAGCTGCAAAATGTTAATCACTTAGGTAACTTGATCACAGAGACTGGTCACAGAACAGAATTACAATTTTACATTAGGAGTTTTTTCTTTTTAGTGCTTTCTGGGAATTTCCAAACTATAGAGGTAGTCATTATTGTAAAAATATCTTGATTTTCTTATTGCCATTGTGCTTTTTCATTTGCTTAAAAAACATTTTTATGATTTCAAATAATGCATCAAACTAATATTCTCTTGAAATTTCACTCAACTTAATTGGACCCAAAAATTCCACTGAAATCTCCTTATTCAATCCCAAGAAATTCTACTATAGTTAAGCATAATTTATGAATCCCATTGGATAAATAAACAAGGGTACCCTCTAGAAAAGGGAAGTTTAACGTTAATTAACTTCCTGTTTCTGGACTACTAAATTTGGACCTAAGAATATTTCCTTTAGGTTACACAATTCTTTATTTTTTGTTATATGCATTAGATGTAAACTTTTGTAATGTTATCTCATACTAACAGAGATTAAATTTTTTTCTATGCTGTGGTCAGAACAAAAGTTAACGATTATTTACACACTTGATTTAATTCCTTAGGATATGTAAAATTTTGCATATTCTGTCTGATTTAGAAATACTATTCCATTGTTTTCTTCAGGATATACAATATAGGGAAAGATTTTCATGTGAAGTATTTGTATCATTTTAAAGTGTATATATTAAGGGAAAAGTTGGATTCAATGTGTTTTCATCATATAAATCTAAGTAAAGTACAATGCTTTCATAAAGAAAAAATACACAGGATGATAAACTTTATATTTGACACATGATCCAGTAAACTGAAAACCAGCAATAGAAACATTATCATACACCATTAGAATATAATGTAATTTGAGATTTATTTGTTCTACAAACAATTATGTTACCTTATTTTATATTTCCAGAAAAGGAAATTAATTTTAGTTATGCTGTCATTTTTAACTGACAAAAATATATATCATTCATAAAACTTTTGGTTTTATAAGATAATTATAAAATCATTTTTTTGTGGGATTGGGGAAGAGACTTTTTTATTTCTATTTACTCTTCAAGTGCAGGACTCATAACTATGTGACAATGATACAAAATGATGGAAAACATTGTAATAAAAACAGATGTCATTATCTTCAGTTGTTCAATAAATAACTTAATGTGAATTTATTGTGTATATTTAATGTAGCATTTGATTTTGTCTGAATTTCTTGAAAATTAAATAAAATGTTGTTTCCTCCTTATTTATTAAAATAGCAATATCTTTCAAAATTATATATGAGATTTTTTAATTATGAGGTTAATTTTGGGAGTCATGTTACAGTGCATGGGTTACTATACAACAAATATTTATAATGTAATAGCAAGTGAAATGGTTTATATCAATTACAAAATAACAAGTGTCTTGAAAATTTGTGTGTGTGTGTGTTGTACTAGGATTTGAACCCAGAGCCTTGACACTGAGCTACATTCCCAGTCCTTTACCGATTTTGAGACAGGGTGTCCCTAAGCCATGACGTTGCCCCAGTCTGGCCTCCAACTTGCGATCCTCCTGCTCATACTGGTGGAGTGCAGGGATTACAGCCATGCACCATCACAGAGAATTTTTAATACAGTGCACATAAGATAATCCCTTGACTTTTTTATACTGTTTTTATATTTATTGACATGGAACTTGCTATAATAAGTACTATGTAAAAGCAAATTAACAAAAACTTCTCTACAATTCATTGACATTGAAGAAGTTCCCCAGGAGAGGAGAATTCCAAGACCTTGTATTTCGAAAGAAGGTAGACATATGCCCTACATGAGCCCTCTATTTTCTTATTAAATGAATTTTTAATGTGAAAATATAAAAGTCTTCAAATCAGTATTTAAATAAGTATACCCTCCAGCATGACAGGTGAAATAATTTGCCACAGGCTTCTTATGTGTCTGTCATATTTATACTAGATTATTATATGAGATTTCTTTGTGGCTGCTGTAAAAAATTACTAGAAATATAATTGCTTAAAATGACACAAACTTATTTTGCCATTCTGTGGGGCAGACATTCAACAGAAGTTTTGTTTTGCTGGGCCATGAAGTGTAGGCTGCATTCTGTCTGGATGTTCCAAGGGAGAGAGTGTTTCCTCACTGATTCAGTTTCTAGAGTCCTTCCCTCATAGCCCTTTTTTCCGTCATCCAAACCAGTAACTGCTGGTCAAGTCCTTTTCACATAGCATCACTCTGACCATCTCCTGCCTTTTCCTTACATACCTAAGGCTCCTTTTGATTACACTGAATATATATGTATAATTCAGGATAATCTCCTTAGGTCATAATCTTTAATTACTTATCTGAGAACTCATTTCCGTGTAAAATACAATATTTACCAGTTCTAGGGATTGAGCCATGAACATCTTTAGGGGAACATTATTCTACCTATTAAGCTTATTACTGAACTTTAATAATTTTTTATCAGCATTATAAATAGGATTTAGTGTTTGTAAGTAGCAAGACAATGTTTGCATGGACATTTGTGTGCAAGTTCATCTTTATTCACTTAAATAACTGCAAATGAATGAAAGTCCTGTTGCTATTTCAAATGCATCTCATAATTATTATGATGCCTTGGAATCCAGGGGCTATGTGGTATTTATATAAGCCAGGCACTCAGTGGGGTGGAGAGCAGGTCATGTAGTGCAGAATCTTCCAAGTGGAAGTGTGTTTTCTCTGGGGACAACCAACTACCATTTAATTGTTTTGCTTCCTTTTTGGGGAACATATGCCCATCCTGTGATGTCGTAAGTCACCAAAGAATCTCATTTGACTGAATAGCAAGAGATGACCACATGGACGTGGTAAAGCGTTGATACTTCTGTCCAGAGTGAATCATTCCAGCTGCTGTCAGGCAGTAGAAAAATTTACAAAAAGCAAACATGTTTTGATAGATTTAGTGTGTAAAGTAGATGTCCATCCTATGCAATGTTGCTGATCAATAAGTAAGCTGATTTTTATTGGAAAATAATTTGTTAGAGACACTCTCAAACACAATTGTACTTACCATACCAAGTTTGACTATAGCTGAATGAAGGGCACTGGCATTGATCTTTGTTTTACACTTGTATAAGAGAGTACGTGCAGAGAGCCAAATATAACAACAAATTTTTGGTAGTATCTTGCCAAAAAATACAAAATCTGTTCCTCTTTAAGCATGTTACTTTACCCCTTTCTTTTGGATCTTGCTAAAAGAAAAATACAGTTTTAAACTACCCTATCCCTTCTGTTAAAAGTTCTCTAGTCTTATAATTGAACTTTGTGTGGTTTTGTGGAGGTTAGTATTTTCAAAGAAAATGGCTACATGACAAATCTATCCAGTATTATCATTTTTCTTATAAACAAATACTTTTGGTGATGAAGATATTAATTTGATTATAAAAATCCTTACACAATGTATATGTAATGTTAATTATCTTATGTACTATGAATACATGCAACTTTCATTTGTTAATTACATCTCAATAAAGTTGGGAGAAAGTACTTCTAAGTCAAAGAAGATTAGGGTTCACAGCAATTACGAAAAACCCATTTTGATTACTTCAGGGCTAAACAAGGGTCACTAGGTGATGTTCTCTGTTTCTTTTTTTTATTGAACCAAAAATATTTTTTAAAAGCTAGCTTCAACTAACAAGGTGTTCTTCGTCTTAGAATGTGAGTACTGTGTTTTGAGTGTTATCTGAAGAGTAGGATTAGTCCAGATTTCTCTGTAGTGTACTTCATGACACTAGCTCTTCTGCTCAGCCTATGATACACACACACACACACACACACACACACACACACACACACACACACACGCAGAGGAAATTTTGCAAACAATTTAGCAAACTTCAAGAAAACAGCTTTTTACAGTAACAGCTTTAGCTTCAGCAGACATCTCTGTGGGAGATTTTAAATAAACACAAGGCTGTTTGGAAATACTTGTTATATGTAAATATGCAAAATATGTTGAACAGTGCTAACAGCTGTAGGGTGTACTCTCTCATCTTGAGCAGAATATTTTGGTGGCAGTGGTGGTTTTTATTTTTCCATCTTTCTTTTCATTCCCTTCCACTTGTCTCCACCCACTCACTCTTCCAAAATTTTCTCTGAGAGTCTGAACTTAACAATCGCCCCCCCCACGCTATTACAAGAGAATCATTTCATTAGATTCCCACTGGAAAAGGTGGGTGGTGTCTTGAAGGAATGTTTCTGAGTTACCCAATGTTGTAAAAGCTACACTTCAGGGAACTTGCTTGGACTTGCTTTGACACCAGTCTCACACAGCCCAGATACTCTGCCGGCCAGATTCCATTAAGGCCTGTCACTGCGAGAGGCAAGAAAGTCCTGCTGTGAGTGGCCTTCCATCCATGATAATGCCAGAGACGCCCGGATAAACATTTAAGGGTCTTATCAGGGTCTATAGCATAAAGATACTCATCCATTTATGAAAATAAGCATATGCCTTTCTCATCAGAACCCAGAAGGAAGGGGGACTGGAGAGAAATTTAAAATGAAAGTCTCCTCTTACAGAATTTTTGACAGGTTGAGGGTTTGGAGCAGAAAAGGTGACAAATGTGATGCAGAAAAGCCCAGATCCCAGGAACAGATCCAATAGTGTCAGTTGATATAATTTAGTACATATGTCCTCAGTTTCTTCACCTACAAGTGAAAATCAAATTAAATAGGAAATCTAAACTGGAAAAGCAAATATTTCTATGTAGGTTCAAAGAGATGAAAACCTAACATTAAGGTCCATTGTATGCCCTGAACATTACACGAATTTATTGCAAGTAATTCTCACAAATGGTGATTTGTACATAGCCTTATTTAAGAAAGTGTTAGCAATATAAAGATGAAGAGTTGAGTTTTAGCAACGCTATACATTCTTGGACAGTTTCCTTAACCTCTTTAAATCTAAATGTGGTCATCTGTAAAATGAAGGAAATAAAAGCTACTTCATAGAGATATAAGAATTAAATAATATGTAATTCACTTATCACTGAGTAAATACTACTGTTTCTCTTTTAATTAACCTCATTTTTGGTAATCAAGGAAATCATTAACCACTTGCTTGCCAATTACACTTAACCACAAGTGACAGAGTTAGGTTCAAAACTACCTTTAGCTAAACAAGGGTCTCAAGAGCACCACAGTGTCCCAAAGTTCTTGCTGGTGTCACACATGAATATGTTTGCTATGAGTAAATTCTAATAATCTCTTAGCAAACTAGAATAAATGAAATGGTTCAGTAGGAGGAAGCAAAAATGTCCAGAAAGGGTAGGGTACTTTGAAGATGAGGAAAGAATGATGGGGCTTTCATTTCAAAGTTAGGACAGACTTTGAAATTGTAGAAATTATTTTCAGTTTGGAGCTGCAAGATCAATTCTTTTAACATATTCTTCTGGTCTGAAAGATTATGATTATTTTTCTACCAAGGTCAACCCAAGGCTCATTAAAATATTGAATAATGGGCTGGAAGAATTATAACTTGTGTTGACATTTTATTCTTCATCTGAAGTTGTTGATCTCTAATCTCTTTAAGTGATGAGTTCTTGCTTTGTCTATTAATAACAACAAAAATTCATTTCAATCCTGATTTTATTTTTTATAATTGAAGGAAATATTTTGAAATATCTTCATTTTGCACATGCTGAGTATAACTAGAAGCAATGCAGTAAATCATTTAGAAACAATTAACTTGGGGCTTCTCTGTCAAAAAGCTAAGAGGTTGCAAGAAAATTTGGTTAAATCTTACTCTCTATTTCCCAGTTGCTTGACATGAATAAAAGTACATTTCCTCATTAGTAAAAATAAAGAAAAGAAACTGAAAAGGCAATGACTGCATTACAGGGTAGAAATGTAGGTTTAATGGTACAATTTGTAAATGCCTATTCAATACTAGACATCATAGACTTCTTAGGGAGCATAGGATTTTATGTATTAACTAAATTTAGTCCCAATTCATTAAGCAGAGAAACACAGGAAGTTCAAAAAAGTCATATCATTGAATCCTGAGCAGAAATTTCCAAGGTGAGTTCCCTTATTTGATATTATAGATATGAGATGCAGAGATTTTAAATAACTTGCCTAAAGGAAAATCAGGATTGAATGCTCAGTCTGCATAGTTTCTAAGCTCATATATTTTCCATTGTACCATATGGTTTTCCATCTACTAATTAATGTCGAGTGCTTTCTGTTTGCTCATATTCACATATAAAATAGAAGCCAAGCAAGAGTGCAAAGATTTTACTTTGGGTGTCCGGAAGCCTGGCTTTTAAATTGCTTATACTACAAACTAGCTGTTTTCCTGCACTAAATAATGGGTAATTTAAAATATGAAGCCATCATATTGATTAATTGAAAATGACCAGTTTCCATTAGAAGTCAGATTAATATAAATTTATGAAGGAGGGAGATAATTCCCATTTTCTTCTTTTTCCAAATTCCATGAAATTAGAGCAGTAATAATCTTCCTATCCCTAGAACCTGTGTGTATAACAATTTTTCCTCTTTATTTAATCTTTCCACAGTCAACTGTATATGCTAATAATACCAGTGCAAGTAAAACATAATAGTGATCTTAACTCACATGGTAACTGGTTTCAAATCATATGGATGTTTAATTTTTCCCCCTTGAAAATTTTGATATAGTATATGTACTATTTGAAATAGACAAAGCCACCTTCCTGTTAGCCAGCACACATTCATAACCATGAGTCTTAAGTGTGCCAGCTTTTTATGGAAATATTACTCTGATGGCACTGCTGTCCCTTGCTTTCTGCTGGACTCTGGGGCTGTGAGTCTTCTGAACTTGCCATGTGTCCTGGCTCCATAATAACCTCCTTTTACTTATTGACAGAATTCAGTATCTATAATGATAATCTTTTAACTATACTTCCTAGAACTTTTACTTCTTTTACCCTAATGTGCCTTTCCAGTCCCTCCCTGCTAATCCTTGGCTGCTGGAGTGAGCTCTGCACAGGTTGTCCCTCAAAGCCTCTGAGGATTAACTTTGGAAAGTTAATAACCCAGGGGCAGACCCAGGATTTGGGTGGACTGGAAACTATAAAAGTTGAGAAGGCAATCTTTTAAGGAAACGAATACAAAATGAGTACTAAACAATGTGTGAAACTGAATATTTAGTATGAGAAATCATAACTGATAAATTTTGAAAAGCTAATACCACAGAAGGCAACATTTAGAAAAATGTAAATTTTTATAAATTTTCTGCTCAAGACCCATATATGATATATCATACTACTTTCCCAACAACTAGTTTTAATTCTCTGCACATTTCTAAATTGTTTACTTTCACCACTCTATTATGTTTACTGATAGAATATCCATCGGATGTGTTCATAGAGTAATACAATCTCAGGGCCTTTTGAAACCGAAACAAAACAGGGAAGGATGGAAGGATTCAAGGATTCCTAGATGCCATTCACACATTAGGGTGTGATGTTTAGTTATGCGTGATGCATTTAAGAGCAGCATAAATATATACACTAAAGCAAACTCCATGTATTCCCCAGCACAACTGTCTCTTAGCTTCATCCCTGACATCTCACGAGGGGAATGTGTGATGGAAGAGAGAGCGAAGTGAAAGAGACCACTGCCCTTAGAAGATAGTGGTTAAAATAGCTTATTTTTGAAGAATTACAAAAACATGTGAACTTGAGTCTAACATTTCTCCCAAGTCTCCAAGGCCTTGAAAGGTGTCTGTGCACACAAGGGGTTGAAGCTTTGGTCCCATTAGCTTCCTGGAGGGTCTGCCTATACACCTGCCACTTCAATATGTCCCTTCTGGTAAAAAAGGAAATTCTACTTGCATGAGCATTGGTTTCTGATTTTGCATTTTTAATTTCTGGTTCCTATCCGTTGCAGTACTACATTAAACTGAACATTCATAGTTAACAAGATAAGTGCATAAAAAATAAGTAAAATTTAGAAAGGCTTCAGGTTAAAAAGAGACAAAAGAGAAAGCTCAAAAGTACTGGAAGGAATTTTACGGAGTCAAACAAAGAAAAAACAATTTGTAAGATGACTCTGAATGGAAGAATTTATGTGTAAATAACCTGAAGCTAAGAATAGTAAGGAAAAAGTTAGCCTTGGGGTAAAGCAGTTTTGTGTTTTTAAAAGATAAAGTGACATGGTGTTTGTAGTTATGTATTATCTATTATCACCTGCTTTAAATGATGAAGCCTTACTAAACAGTGAAGCATTTCTAAAAGAATACACCCTAGATTAGTTGAAAAATAAATGCATTCTCAACTTAATTGTGTCACCAGCATCCTGTGTGCTTCTGGAAAGAATTACTAAATTTCCTTGTTGTGTTTCCTAATCTATAAAATAGGGACAACAAAACTGGAGAATCACCATGTCTTCTTCTAATTCTAAAAGTTCTGTGATTGTACATAAATTTTCTTTAAATATAATACCATCCCATATTTAGACATCATAATTAATATTTTCCTGGAGCTAGAATAACTCAGAAAGAGTAACTTAATTGGAAAAGATTATTTGACAACTTCCTTAGATGTTAATGGTAATCCACGCTATAAAAATTCAATAATGATAATGTTGTGCAGAGTGGAACACAGAAAAATTCCTAAGAATCTTTTTGCAATAAATGCCATTGGTATTTATGTAATTTGAAAAAGGAAAAAAGAAACACAAACAAGAGCAACGTGATTCCCTTAGGGACCTGAAATCCTGGAACTTGTATTTTTAACTCAGTTTATCCTTCAGGGAGCCAATACTCAAACCTGCGTGTAATTTAGATGTTTTGTTCATTCCATGTGTCCCACATGCTGGTTCAAATTACTCAATGTTGGAAAATAGAAATGGAGGGGGATCCATTTATAGCATTTCTATTACTAATTATATGCAGCACAGTGGACAAAGTCACAGATGTATCAGTAAAGGCCTAACAGGTTATTCACCCCATCCCCCACTCAATTAGCTCTTCCTCAGTTATAAAACAAAATCCTTGTGATATGTCCATCTTAATTGTAACAATTCATATTGGCTTGTATAGCTTCCACTGGGAAACTATTAATTCCAGGTTTCGTTATCTTTTTCTGCATTTGCTAACTACTTAAATTCCTTGTGTCTAAATTTTACGTAACGACTTACAGTCATTCACACTTTCATCATGAGGAACAATTTATCCAATAATACAATAGCATTTACTATCTGCTTGTGATGCCATCTGCTGTGCTGGATCTGGTGTGAAATGGATGTGGTCACTGTGCTCTAAAACATCCTCAATTTCCTTGGTCTGACTGCTCCATGTGTTTGAATCTCTCTATCACATTCTCCTATATCAATAATTTTGGAATATTAACCATATTTGGTTTCTCTTAAGTAAATGTCCACTTCTTCTCAAGTACTTTGTCCCCGTCACATGTCCAAAGGCATACTTCATCCGTTTTCGTTTTCACTAATAGATTATGTATAGATAGCACCTCCAGCCTGATGTCCTCCCTCCAGGGGTGGTTGATTAGTGCGGCCAAAGCCCTCCACTCTGAGGTGGAAGGAGGACTCTTCCGGAACGGGCAGCTACATTCACGTCTCTGCAGCTTGAGGGGCCGTTTGATTCTTTCCCGGACCTCCCAGTATTCCAGGCCCTATCGCAGAAGCACTGATTCCTGGCACTGGCAGGGTACTGGAGGGTGAAAGTGGGAGGAATGTAGCAGCAAGGACTTTTTTACACTTTGCTTTTGTCAGCATCTCTAGAAAAATCAGGGACCTGCAGAGACTGACTCCTCTGTGACCTTAGCTCCTGTCCCATTCCCAAGTACTGCAGGGTACCCTGGCTTCTAGGCACCCTTAATATTGCTTCTCCTCATCTGCACCCCATGGCTAGTAGTGGCTTCCTTATATTGTTCATCTCTGGTTTGCCTCATCATCTCATTAGCTCTTCTGTCAATATGTAACCCATTTCCTGAACTGAACTTACCCTTTTAAAAACTCAAAGTGGGTTTTATTTACCTGATTCCAATGTGCAAGATAAATTTGCTATATGGAGTTATCCCAGGAAGCAAAGCCTCCAGAAAGGATTGTGGCATAGATGTCTTTACATGCTAAAGCATAATAGTAGGAATGCCTTGTTTGCATGCAGAAAGGGAAATTTTAATAATCTGTGTTAGACAGTAGCATCACAAACGCCTCTATTTTCAAGGCTAAAGGAAACTAAGTAATCTACTGCTATAGCACTCATGTGATTTCTAACCCGTAGAAGTTGTAAGAGTGTTGAGATAGCACTGAAAGACTTCAGAAAAAGAAAAAGTAACTCAAGCCTTTTACTTCTTAACTCAAATCACAGGTAGTAAACCAGAGAACATCATGGCAGCATGTTTTAAAATCCATTATAGACACTGGGTAGGCATTACTAAAGTTCAGTATTAACGATTTATGGAAGCAAGTTGGTCAGATTCAGATAACTTTGCCAAAATTCTTCTGTTTAGTGCTAGATTAATGTGAAAGCAGTGATATCCTGAGGAACCGACAGGTATATTTGATATTATCAGATAAAGCTAGAAAACCTCATCATGAAATGTATTTGATAATCAAATATCAAAATTTGTTTCTGATTAAAACAATCCCCCATTTTCTTTCTACCCATGTAATACTCCATTGCCTCTTGATCCAAAATTGTATTCATATTTCAGGAATACCAGGGGAGAAACACTATCTTGGGAGTAGATAGATATATAGCACAGGAACTGCAAGAACTGGCTCATATTTATCATTTGGAATCTACAGATCACATACATGAATGGATCCTAGTATACTAGACCAAAGAGATGGAATAAAAATTAGGTTGATATATCTGTTGGATACAGAATTTAATGTACAATGTGATCTGCTTTATGATCCTACCAGCTTATTTGGTTGGCTGACAAAAAAGTGGATTCCACCCACAAAAGGCTATGTTTAATGAAGTCAAGATGGCAAAACTTTGTTGTAATTATTTGAAGAAGGAATCTAATAGACATAAATTTTGTAATGTTAAAACAAAATTACTGCGTAGAACTTCCTTTCTCTCCCTCTGACAACGATGCCTGGAAGTTACAGAAAACACTCTCATCCCTGGGGCATTGAGAAATACTTGATGAGGGAAATAGCATCATCCTTATTGACTTGGTGTTCACTAGTAGGTTGGAGATAGTGGTAGGAGTTGCCATCTGAAGGTAGTCTACATGATTTTAATTGGAACTGTGGGACTCCAGAGTGAAGGAGGCCAGGTGGTATTACTGAACCATCAGAGATAGGGATGGTTCATTTTTCATGGCAGGCTGTAAAAACATAGTGGTTTAAGTTATAAAAATCTGGGCCAGAAACAATTGACTACTGGGTCTTAGGAAGAAAAAAAATAATTTTCATGAAATACCAATTGATTTATAAGCAGGAAATACATTTGACCTAAGAGGTGTTCAAATCATTGCCACCTGCAGACATGATTTCTCACCAAAGTCCTCTAACCAACATAGCGCATGAAACTAAACTCTACTTGGAGAGGAGACAAGGCCTACTTGCAAAAGGCCCTGTGACACCATCATGTGTCCAGACTATAACTCTTCCTCCAAGCATACCCTGAAGAATTATATTACAATTTTGCTTGTGACTGCACTAAAGAAAGGGAAAATCCCAGACACTGACTCTCAGTTGATACTAATCACTTAGAGGCCTTTAAATACTGGGGCTTAAATAGTTGGCTGATTTTTGTTCTAAATCTAAATCTATCTCAAAGTGGGCCTATTGGATCCATAGATCCATCCTTTGATTATTTTCCCATGATAAGTTATTTTCATTATGTTAAGAAAGGCCAAAAATTATTCCCTGAAAGTGTCTTATTTACCTATATAGTAAATCAAAAGCAAAACCTCAATCCAGAAAGACCTGTAAATACCAGCTTTCCTTCCAAAACATTAAAGGATATAGGATAGCAATTGCTAGGTCATCCACAACTAACCTGGAGAAAAAAACAAACAAACAAACAAACAGAGGGACCATAGAAAATGATAGAATGACTGTGGATTGTCTTAAAATTAAATAAGTAGTTCTCCAATTGTTACTACTGTTCTTGACATACATCCTAAGTAAACTAAATCCTAGAACTCTTTGTCACTTAATAAAGGGCTATTGATCTGGCTGAAAATAAATGCTCTCTCCTTTTCTATGATAATTAGAAAAGATCCACATAAACAGTTCACTTTCTCTTGTTAGGGACATCAGTATTATAAGGATAAGTATCCTATGTAAGGTACATGTTAGGGCTACTTAAACTTTCTAGATTGTCACACTAGAGTCCTCAGAATTGTGATCAGAACATTCTACAAAACATCTCGCTACACTAATCTTGATTGAATCTGGGGAAATAGCAAGAGTACTTCAATGTTTAGCAAGTAACGTGTGCTTTAAGGAGTAAGTAGGAAATAACTTCAAGGAAAATTCAGGCTCCGGCCCTGTCAGTAAACCTTCTCAAGACACATAGGAATATTTTTTTTTCTAAAGTGAAAGTAAAGGTGCTGCAAGTAGTCAAATATACCTACCAGAATGAGGAGAAACTCTTATTGAGCAAAATTTGTTTTTACAGAAATAGATATCTAGTGTAGATTTGCCTTCTCTATGTGTCTTCTTTCTGGTACTACCATCCATGCAATTGCAGAATCGCAATCATGTTACTCCATAGCTCATAGCTTCTAAACAAGAAACCTAAAAGGCAACAAATCTACAAGGGATGATTGCAAAACATGGTGTGTGCTTACATTTAAAAACATTTATTACTGTAAAAGACAGTTATTGTGGAAAAGAAAGAAGGAACAAATATCTATTTTCAGCCAGATCAACAGCCAGGTAGTAAGTGCCAAAGAGTTCTTGGATTTATTTTACTCATGATGTATGTCAGGAACAGTGGTAACAATTGGAGAATTACCTATTTAATCTTAAGACAATCCACAGTCATTTGACCATTTTCCATGGTCCCTCTGATGTTTTATTTCCAAGTTAGTTGTGGAGGACCTACCAATCCCCCTCAAAATACTTCTTTTTGCTTTAAATACACTCATCCCATTGTTCTTCTCACTTTCTGAAGCAGTTTGGGAAGTCATTTTTCATGACAGTCTTGAGCCAGGTGTGGTGGTGCACGCCTGTAAACCCAGCACTCAGGAGGCTGAAGCAGGAGGATCTCTGAGACTTTGAGGCCAGCCTGAACTACACAGTGAGACCTTGTTTCAAAAAAACAAAAACCAACTAACCAAACAAAGAACCACAACAACAACAACAAATCAATGAATGCTGCTACCAAGTGCCATCCAGTGGATAGACAGGTTCATAAAAATGTTACAGTGTGTCTCTTCTACTTTATTCACCAGATCTGGCACCGTCAAACTTCTGACTCTTCCCCCAAGTCAAAATGACGTAAATGCTAAATGTCTGGAATACCTTTAGCATATCAAGGCAGCCATGACAGTGCAAATAAAGCTGAGCATTTTGAGGTGAATTAATAGCAGTGTGTCTGTTACTACAATAATTTTTAAAAATGTATATGCACACTGTATTTGTCAGTCACACCTCATATATCCATGTTCTAGGTGGTCTGGTTGAAGAGTAGAAGAGCTGAACAGTCAGTTTTGGGCTACTTAAGACAGGACAACCTCCAAGGTTGGACTTGGTAATACAGAAATTGCTTTTAAATAATGACTAGTAAGATTTTTGTATTTTTTTTTCCACAGTCAGAATACATTGGTCTGATCAGTAAGTCAAGAAAAAGAAAATGCTATACTTTGAATGTCCCCATCAAAACTCATTTTGAGGTGGCCGGTGAGGTAGCTCAGCGGCATAAGCACCTGCCTGGCAAGTGCGAGGTCCTGAGTTTGACTCCCGGTACCCACATACGAAAAAAGGGCCAGTGATATCGCTCAGCGGCACCAGCGCTTGCTGGCACACGAGGTCCTGAGTTCAACCCCCAGTACCCACACACACACACAAAAAAAACTCATAATGAAATTTAATATCCACTGCAAGATATTAAGAGATGGGACTAGATGCAGCCTTTAAGAGGTGATTGGATCATGGAAGTTCTGTCCTCATGAATGGATTAATCTATGCATTGATTAGTGTATTCATGACAATGGATACAGCAGGAATGGCTTTGTCATAAAAGTGAGCTCTCTGGCTTGCTTCCTCTGTTTCATTATGTGTTACTCTCTACCTATGATACAGGAAGAAGAATAGAAATTGTCTGTGCTCTTCAACTTCCCAACCTTAAATCCCAAGATAAATAAATCTGTTATGGTTTGTGTCTAGATGTCCCCCCAAAACTTGATGCAGTTTTAGACGGGGCTTTTTCAAAGGTGGCTGGATCTAGAGTGTGTGATGCTGGAATTGATTCATGGTGTAGTTCTAGGATCAAGGGCATGAGGATTACGTATGTGAATGCTACCCACCCTAACTAGCCTGGATAAGATATAAGGGATAGAAAGAGCTGTGGTCATCCCTTGCTTGCTTTTCTACCTTCTGCCTGCCATGAACAGTGTCTTACTTTTCTCCCATTGCAGAGACAAAATACCTGACACCCAAAGTTAAAGGAGGAAAGGTTTATTTAGCTCACAGTTTGTAGAGGTTTCAGTCCATAATCGGTTGACTCCAAGGCAGGGCGGCACATGGCAGATGGGCAACAGTTCATGGTGGTGGAAGACAGCAAAAGCAATAAGAGAAAAGAGAGACAAGCCTCTTCTTGTCCCTTATATTGCATCCAGTCTACCAAGATTAGGGCTGTGCCAATCCAATCAGTGGGCTGACCCAGCAATCACCCACCCTTAATCCTAGCATTGAACCATGAATCAATCACACACTCTAGATTCAGCCATTTCTGAAAAAGCCCCATCTAAAACTGCATGAAGCTTTAGGAGGTCCTCTAGAAGCAAACCATACCAGACTGTTTCGCCTCTTTGATGCTTGTCTGCCATGCCACCCTGCCATGGAGCCACCCGACTTTGGACAGAAACCTCTATAAACTGTGAGCCAAATAAACCCTTCCAGGGCCAGGGATATAGCTCAACAGTGCAGCATCTTTCTGGCAAGCTCGAGGTCATGAGTTCAATTCCCACTACTGGGAAAAAACAAAACAAACAAACAAACAAAAAAAACAAATAAACCTTTCCTCCCTCAGCTTTGTGCATCAGGTATTTTGTCTCAGCAATGAGAAAAGAAACTAAGCCAATTTCTATTCTTTATAAATTATCCAGGGTGTGTAGTTATAATTACAGAAAAAGAACTAATACGGTAAATAACACATCTCACTATTTTATCTATGAACCTGATGCTGGCCCCATAGGCTCATTTTCTCCACCCTTGGTAGCTGCTTCCGTTGGACTAAGTGCCACAGAAAGAAAAGAAGGCCTTTGATTGATGTCTGCATTCTCAACATGTGAAATTTTACAGACCTGGATGATTTTCATGAATTCTCTGTAAATCATACCTGAGACCAGTAGAAATATCAGTGTATTTCCAATTTGTTAGTGAAAGTAGGTGTTTCCTAGCACCTCTTATGCTAACCAGTAAACATGTAATGCAGTGCAGGCTCAGCTCATTGTCTTGGCGAGCTCTCAGTCTCTCTTCCAGCCTTTGGAATATGGCAGGCCTTTTCCATGGAACCATGGTCAGGGTACATTCAGATCATCTACATGCTGCTTAGGCTGTAAACTAATGTGCTTCGGAGACAGCACGTGCTGTGTGACTTCTCTAGTTTGATGTTTCATCAACAAATAATATGTTCACATGTTTCTCCAAAGAGCTGTTTATATACCATAAGCACATGTGTTGTTCATAATGTGTTTTTGTGATCCTTTTCAACAAAAATCCCACTTTGTAACTTTATTTTACTATTCTGCAAGATTGAATACTATTTTGCTAGCAGTTTTAGTTTCTAAGGGAAGAATGGCTCCACTAGGGAATACGAAAATTGCTTAATTAAACTGGGAGTGGAAACTAACACCTACCTCTTGTGAGCTACCTATGCCACTGAACCATCAGGAATGGAAGGAGGTTACAAATACAAGGAGATAAACGATTGCTGCTAAAGAGAAGATAAAATAGAATGGAATCTGGGAGATTTCGAGGGATGCATTTTATGACCTCTATACCTCAGTAAAAATCAATAGAGGACAATATAAAACCAATAAGATGGGGAACCAGGAACTCATTTCATTCAGAAATGTAGGTTTGCTTGCCCCAGTAGATTATGTACCTGGCCACTTGAGGTCATGTTGAAGGTTAAAAAAAAAAAAATATATATATATATATATAGCTCAAGCACCAAAGACATGGCTGCATGGTTCACTGCATGTGTGGAGTGTGTGGTAATACAGCTACTGGTGATCTCCAGGTCATTTCTCAGGGAAAATTGATTCAGAGCCAGGTTCATCTAACAGGAGCTCAGTACTTATAAAACAGGAAAGTATATTTAATTTACGCTCTTATCTTTCAGGCTTGCAGTAAAGTTCAGTGTGGTCATTTCACCATAGAGAGTGAAGCAGCTGCTTATACTCTATGCCATATAAGAGAAGGTCTCAAAATCTTAGTACTTTTATTAAAACCACACTGAAAGAACTGCCCCTTCATACAAAAATTCTTTTGTACCTGATTTCCTCAGCACCAAATAGCTACAGACTCTTATTCTCTTATTCTGACTCTGTATCATACATAATTTTGTCCAATTATATCCTGAGTTTTATTTTTTTTTTTCCTAAACTAGGATTCAATCTCCTCTTCTAGGCAAACATCCTTACCTTTATAGGGAAAGATACCTCAGTTAGCCTTGTCTTGCCTTCTTGCTTCATGAGTAAGATGTTAGCATAAATGATACTGTCATTTTCTTTTTTTTTTTTTTGTGGGTATCGGGGGTTGAACCCAGGACCCCGTGTGCCAGCAGGCGCCCGTGCTGCTGAGCGATATCACCGGCCCTTTTTTCGTATGTGGGTTCCGGGAGTCAAGCTCGGGACATTGCACTTGCCAGGCAGGTATTATGCCGCTGAGATATCTCACCGGCCCGATACTGTCCTTTTCAACATTAAATAATTTCACGTTTTAGCCAGGCATGGTGGCTCATGCCTGTAATCCCAGCACTCAGGAGGCTGAGGCAGGGGGATTGCTGTGAGTTCAAGGCCAGCCTAGGCTACAAAGTGAGGTCAAGGCCAGCCTAAATTGCATAATGAAACCCTTTCTCAAAAGGACAAAAACAAACAAACAAAAAAATAATTTCACATTTTTAAAAACAAAAATCATCTTGAATCGAGATATTAATATGATACTCATTTAGCACATGAGTGCAGTTTATAGTTTAAATATCCTTATTTTATGTATTTATTTTAACATCTTATTTTTAGTTCATTGGAAGGATAAAACAATATATAGTTAATTTTAAAAATGTTTATTCATGGAGTGCTATACCTAATGATTTAAGGGTTTTGTATGCTTGCTATACTCATATTACTTCCATTTAATAAACCACATCTCACATGATTTGTAGTTGTAAAAATGCTACACACATGTAAACTGTTATTACTTCTGCAGGTGGCATCTTCAAATTGTCACCAAATTAATGAATGTAACTTACCTACAGATAATCATATATGTTGCCTATGTAAATCATTTTGGTTTTTGACTTTAGTTATTAAAATCTTATATTATTTTTTATTACTAGTTCTTTCTTAACTTATATAACTTATGATCACATTTATTTTATGAATCTTTTCATTGATCTTCTTTGAAAACAATATGGGTCTTCCTTGTCAAACTTTTTTAACATTCATCTTATTTATTTATCTTTCCATGCTCCAAAACTTTTATAGAAAGTAAAAAATGTATTATATGGGATATTTTATGAATGTGGCATTTCACCTTTTTCTATTTTATTAGTATAAGTTAGCAGTACATTACATTCATCTTAAGGAGTAGGTACACGTACTTAACAGATCTTGATTCTTTTTATTCCACTTTCCCTCCCCATAGTTTCTAATTTCCTTTCCCTATTTTCATTCTTATTGTTGCTATTATTTTTAATTCATGTTTGTGACATATAATTAAATTCCTTGTAGTTATTTGGTGCATATTCATGACTCATCTTAAGTCATTTACATCCCCTTCTTGACATTACCATTTTTTTTTTTGTGGGTACCGGGGGGGTCGACCTCAGGACCTCGCGCGCCAGGAGGCGCCCGTGCTGTTGAGCGATATCACCAGCCCCTTTTTCGTATGTGGGTTCCGGGAGTTGAACTTGGGCCCTTGAGCTTGCCAGGCAGGCGCTTAAGCTGCTGAGCCATCTCACCAGCCCTACCGTTTTTAACTATAAGGGATGCTTAGATCCTCATTTCCAGTGCAATTACTGAAAAACTAGCTATGACCAGCTGGATTTTTGCAAACCAGACTTAATAAATTACTTTCAATAAATCATGTTACAGAAATTGAGACTGGCTATTATTAGAAGTATATTAGGGGCCAGTGAGATGGCTCAGCGGTGTAAGCGCCTGCCTGGCAAGCGCTAGGCCCTGAGTTCGACTCCCGGAACCCACATACAAAAAAGGGGCCGGGGATATTGCTCAGCGGCACAGGCGACTGCTGGCATGCAAGGTACTGAGTTCAACCCCTGGTACTCACAAAAAAAAAAAAAAAAAAAAAAAAAAAAAAAGAAGAAGTATGTTAGAATTTCTAAAAAAGTATAAGGAATTAATGTATTTCAATGTTTCATAAAGCCAAAGGTACTCCTTCTAAACTTTTTTTTTTTTTTTTTTTTTTGTGGGTACGGGGGGGACGACCTCAGGACCTCGCGCGCCAACAGGCACCCGTGCCGCTGAGCGATATCACCGGCCCCTTTTTCGTATGTGGGATCCGGGAGTCGAACTCCCTTCTAAACTTTTAAAGGAATTCACTATTTGTATTTAAAATACTTTTGATGAAATAATATGTAATTTACATAGCTCCAGATGCTAAGTATTATGGAGTTTATTGATACAGTCCAGTGTTTGTATACAGTTGAAATGTGTCCTCTAAAGACTTGTGTGTTGAGCACTGGTTCCTCTGTATGGTGACAGAGAGTGATGGAAACTTTAAGAAGTGGGCTCTAATGGGACCCACAGGTCCCAAGGGGATTGTGGGATCCTAACATCTCTGGGTTTCTATTGTGTCTCATGATCTGTTCTGCCCACATGGATTCCTGCCATTGCCATTAAGTTATTCAGTCAAGGAAGGCCCTTGCCAGAATCTGTACAATGCTGTCTAGGCTTCCAGCCTTCAAAACTGTGAAATAAATCCATTTCTACATAAAGTTATCTGGCCTCCGATATTCCATTGTAGTAATGAGAAATGGACTATTACAGTGTTCTAATATATCCTGGTTGTATTCTTTTTATTAGTAGTTTTAGAGTTAGTAAATTGCTTTACAGTAGTACCTCGGTGCAAGACTTAATTTGTTTTATGATTTTGGGGAAGATGGCTGTGTTTGTGTTTATGTAGGAGAGATTGTCATGGTTGTGTTTGTCACCCAATGTGTAGTATGTGAAAAGAAGAAAATTTTGTTGAACGTTTTGCTTGAGAGCCAAATTATGAACAGAAACGTTTGTGAGCTGAGGTATTACTGTACTTGTATTTAAGAGACACTTCTATTTGATTAACCTTAGCGAGGACAAAAACTATATTTTCAGTCTCATTCTAGAGTCATTCGAACATCTAAATATTCTGATAATTAATGAATTTTGGTCTTCAGATTCTGTAATGTGCGAGTGACAGTGGAAATGGTACTAAAATATCCCGTAGCTAAGTTTATGAATTTTTGTAGAAGAATTTATCTTAGATATGAAAATTTACCTTGTAATTAAAAAAATCAACCTCATATTCTTTGTTTGAATTTAATTAAACCTTCTATAAAATATTTCAAAATAAATCTTGCTGAAGTAGGAGGCCAGTGAGATAGCTCAGCGGCATAAGCGCCTGCCTGGCAAGCGTGAGGTCCTGAGTTCGACTCCCAGTACCCACATATGAAAAAAAGGGCCGGTGATATCGCTCAGCGGCACGGGTGCCTGCTGGCACACGAAGTCCTGAGTTCGACCCCTGGTACCCACACACACACAAAAAAATCTTACTGAAGTAAAATGTATATAAATTCCCTGAAAGTTAAGCAAAATATAAGCAAAATACCAAAATATTAAAAGAAAGCTTTTTTTCTGCACAAATTATTGTGCACAAATTATTTTCATAATTCAACATATACAATAGTATTTAATACAACAGTAGTTTGATCCTGTAGTATTGGGGAACTAGCTGATTATTCTTACTGAAGTGTATGCATGCTCCCACCATTTTTGGCAGGATAGAAAAATTAGGCTGTAATTACAATGACCAAACCTCAGAGGTCAATAAAAAAATGTATTATTTTCCATCAATACTACAGATTTTGATAGGAGCCTCCACTCCTCTTAGCCTCTAGAACTGGAATAGGAAGGTTTTGCTTCTCGAATTTGGAACATCTGGAATAGTTATTCATTTCAGTTTCTACCTTAAAAAAAGATCCATTTGGGGGATAACAAATGTTGCTCTGCTCATATTCAATTAGCTGTAACTATTCATATAGCTCTATCCAGATGCAAGAAGATGGGAAAATGTAGGCAAAAAATGTTTAGCAAAAATTTTCTCTGCGACTCATCAACAATAACAAATGTTTTTTGAGTACAGTTGTATGCATATAGCATTTAATGAAATGATGAACACACAGTGATGTACTAATTCTAATTTATCCCTATGTGTTTAAGACAACAACTGAAGGATTTCTTCAAGTACAATATGATCATTCAATTGAAATGACACAACTACTCACAAAGACTCCAAAACTCACATATCAATTCACATTTGGAAGAGTATATAAGTTAAAGATAACTAAAAATAGCATAGGTTATTTTTCTACACTTAGAAACATAGTTACACATTATTCTTACGGTATATGATTTTAAGATGAATTATAAATTTTAAAATGATGACCTAATGATTCACAGAGCTTAATTGCCTTACTCAAAATATTCAGCCACTAAATGGTAGTCAAGGTGAAATTCATCTCTGCATCTGACACCTAGTCTATTTCACCTCTTAGACTAGTAATTATCAGTTCTCTACCTGCAACCTGCCAAGGGACTGGACAACCGCTATGATCCAAGATAAAACTCAGGGACTCATAGTAGTGACAGTCTATGCCACACTCCTTCCTCCTTTGAAACACTGAGATGAATCTTCCCTTGAGCAGCAGCCCATTTATATGGAGACGTATATATATGTACATATGGATATATACATATACATATACATATATATATATATATATTCATCCACTGGAGATATATATGGCATATATCTCCATATATATATACCATATGTTTCTGGAGAAACAGAAACAATAGAATGTGGGAGGCTATAGACAGATACAGATACAGATATAGATATAGATATAGATATAGATATAGACTTGTGTATACGGTATCATGATATAGTTGAAACCTACACAACTTCACATCCTCTCCCTCCATCTTTCTCAATGTGCGTTTATATATGTGTGTGTATATATGCCAAATACCATATAAAAATACATTTTATAGCACTATATATATATATATATATATATATTACATAATACTAAATACCATGTACATTCACATGTATACCATAATACTATAGTGGCCTTACAGAGAGAGCGCATGAGAGAGAGAGAGAGAGATTTTAGATAGATACATGATAGATAGATGTATATACATACACAGGGAGTTTTATTTGAAGGAACTGGCTCACGTAATTGTGAAAGTGGTATGTTCAAAGTCTGCTGGCTTGGCTGGCAAGCTGGAGACTCAAAGAATAGGCGATGCTGCAACCAGCGTCTAAAGGCAGATAGAAGAATTCTCTCAGGGGTTGTCAGTCTTTTTTCTCTTCAAGTACAACAATATTACAAAAGTAATCTGTTTCACTCAGGGTCTACTTATTTTAGTATTAATCAGATCATTAAAAAGTAACTCAAGGGGCCACTGAGATAGCTCAGCAGCATAAGCACCTGCCTGGCAAGCGCGAGGTCCTGAGTTCGACTCCTGTTACCCACATAAAAAAAAAGGTAATTCAAAAGAACATATTGATGGGGCTTTAAGAAAGTATCTGGGCCCAGTAGCCTACCTAAGTTGACATACACTGTAAAATTAACTAATACAGAAGAGAAAGTTGCTGTGGACAGCCTTTCAATTTGAATTACCATTTCACACTGGGAGACCCAGATTCTTTAAGATAGGCTTCCTTGAGAGTGATGTGTTGTTTGAGACGAGGGTTTCATTTATAGGTTCCATAACACTGCGCGTAGAGCAAGAGTTCTACTCCCTCCCATCTGCCCCCATCCTCAGATCCCCTTCCCATCTCCTCACAGGCGGGCTCCCTGTTCCTAATCATCTATATTTTATTTCACTCTTTAAATTATTTATATTTTGGTTTTGTCACATAAGAGAAAACAGGTGATATTTAACATTTGGAGGGGAAAGTGAAGTAAAAAGATTAAGATACAACATGTATACGTACCTGTCCCCCACAATGAATGTATTCATTATGTTACAAATAGGTATAAATAAATAAATAAATACAATTTACAAAGCAAAGCAAATGATCTAAAGTATCACTTCAGTATGTTAAAAATCGAAAAAAAATTTCTACTTCAGAAAGTTTTATTTAGGTAGAAATGAAACTAACACAAAATGACATAATAGTTAATGATACTAATGCATGTGTGGCTTAGGTATCAAAAGTACACACTATTGAACTGGGTATCAGAAGTGGCATTTCCTTCTGGATCAGTAGCAAAGACAATGTGACTTGTGACGTGTCAACCCCCTTGCACGTGGCAAAGGAGAGGCTGGAATCAGAGAACTTTAAGGCTACACAAAGGCTATAATTTGTAATTCTTTGACATGTCCTAACACCCTATTCACACTTAAATTTATCCTAGAGTAGATTGGTCCTGTTTTTCATATGGACATGATCTTTTGAAAATATAATAAATTTTGAAGTGTTATCTTTAAACCTCTTTGCAATTGTCAGGAAAAAAAATTCATGTAGTAAAAATAATTTAATTAATAAAGGAAACCCAGATGGCACATAATAAACACAAACATTCTGGTGTTGTATCATCCTGTTGTTGTTGAAAGCTATTTCAAAAAAAGAAAAATAAAAGCAGTGCTAATAGTTTTGAAAGAACTGACTTCATACAACATTTGTGGTTGACATTTCTATTATCTTTTTCGTTAAGACTGACAATTTGAACAAATCTACATGAAATCTTAGCCATCTAGCCTCAAATAGTGTCCAAACCTCCATATTTAGAATGACTGTCAAACTCTCAACATAATCCACAATTAGCAGACTCATCTGCAAATCACAATCCTGTCATTTTTTTAAAACGAGAAATCTACAAGCACAGTAATTGCCTTTTGGTAAGGATACTTTTTTGTAAGAGGTCAAATTTAAACCATCTGTAAACAGATGGAAGGGAAAGTGGAATTAGTGTTGTTACTAAAAACTCTGCAGCTGTCAGGGTGTGTTTGAGGCAGTCTGCATGGTTCATTAGCAACAGGCAATGTTACATCCTGGGATAAAGGAGTAGGGCCGGGGAGGGTGGTCCAGAGGGAGATAGGCGTCTTTCTCATGGCTCGCTGTTGTAACGAAGTGGGTAAGTGATGGCTGGACTCACCATTGCAGAACAATATTTCACCACGGGTCGAGACAACGGATTCTGCTAAAAGTTTTTGCTGTCCTTTCTGTTCTTCAAGCCAGTTAGTGATTTTTCAGGCATTTCAGGGAAGAACCAAGTCAGGCTCCAGGCACTGATTTCTCACACCTCCTACGCCCACATTCTTCCTGTTTCTCTCATCATCCAATTTCTCTTGTTTGTTTTAAGCTTTGGAGGAGAATAGAAAATAACAAAGAGTCTAATATAACAGAAGGCTGGGATACTTTATGAAATGCACTAAAGCTGAGTTGTGAATTGGATACACTGCCCAGCCTCTTCCTGGTGTATGGATTCTTTAGGTGCAAGTGTTCTAGGTTTATATATTTATTAATTTACTGTTATTTTCTTTTTTTCTATTTTATATAACCAAATTAAGGAAAAGTTTACTTCTTATCTCACATAGCTTGCCAAAGTCAGACGGATTCATATATCATTAGGTCTCCATCAGAAAAGAAGAGGAAAAAATGGATATCTACAATAATTGTTTACAAAAAAAATTTTCCTAACAGCCATGTTTCATATTGTGCTTTTGTTGATGTGTGTAGCTTATTAACTGTTTGTAGTTTTTTACTAGTTAAAAAGTGATTCCATATAAAAATTCCTCATTGTGTTCCAGTTGGGCCTCTGTCTTTTTTTCAGACATACTACGTGCCTTTTCAGCTCCACGTGGGTGCCAGCAGTAACACCCTTTGTTGAGGATGTTGTGTACACTCTCTTGAAGTTTCTCTATATTATTCATCTTTTAGGCCTCTTTAAATTCATTTTCTATTTTATACATGGCACTTATTATCTACTTTTACTCATAAGCCACATGATAGGTAAATCTTGCCTAAGGCTATAATATTTCTGTGCTTGTACAATTTCCATAAATAGAATCTTAACCTCTCAGTGGTCAAGATTCTTCAATATAGTTTTTAGTATCTACAATATCTTTAAAGCACCTTAACACAAAGTAGGAATTCACGAAGTGATGGTGATGGTAATGATTTGAGATCCCATTTGGAATGTTACATTTGGAATGGAAAAAGTTTTTAAAATACTTGTGAAGATAATTGCATCATATAATATTTTCAAGATGTCAGAGTGAAAAATATGTTCAAAGATAAAAGTCTGTGGGCTTAGGTTTCACCACTTATCACGAGTAAGTAGTATTCAAACTTGCCTTTCATTTAAGGTCAGAGCTCCTTTCCACCAAGTGGGTGGAATGCAATGCAGTTCTTAGAGAAAGTACTTTAACCCTTACCACTTTGAAAATAAAAAGAAGAGCAATTACTGCAAATGTAGGAAGGAGGACAGGGGCCATGAAAGAGCACATGCATAGAAAACATGTAGCTGGCCTCGTATATGCTCTTGGATAACGGGTCAAGATCCACTTCTGTGCCAAGTAATCTGTGGCAAGAAGAGCTAATAAAGTAACTTCTTCCATGAGATCAACTGAGTTGGGAGTGAATTGACAATGTTGAGGGCTGTCCAAGAACCTCACAGAATACTTCAAGTGTCAGCAAGCTTCATGATTTTTTTTTTTTTTTTTTTTTTTTGGTACTGGGAATCAAACTCATGATCTTGTGGTTGCCAGGCAGGTGCTGTGCTGCTGAGCTATATCCCTGGCCCAGCTTCATCATTATTAAAACAAATCCATAGTAATTATTAATTTGAGAGCTATTCATATCAATATAATTATATGCTGATTAGTCAGCTATTCATTGATTTCTAGGAAGATAAAGAACTCAGGATAACAATATTTATTTCATCTTCTTATTTACTTATATTAGTACCTTTTGAACAATACATAGAAAGATGATAGATAGATAGATAGATGATAAATACTTTCTTTTAATTTTCACAATAACCTTAGGAAGTAAGCACTGTTATTATCTTGGTTGTTCAGAGAAAAATAGAGGCATAGGGAAGCAAGCAACATGCTCAAGTCACCCACGGCTAGTGAGAGTAGGAATTCAGATGGAGGCAGACTGGCTCCAAGCAGCAAACCCATAACTACTGCACTAAACTGCTCGTATGTGTTGGACATTCCGAACAGTAGTGTGGCGAAGATTGGTCTAAGATGCGCCAGATGCTAAGTTTAAAGCTTATAGCCTGAATGAAACTACTGAAATTTGAGAGTAACTGAGGGATGCAAATTCAGTTATTTCTCTCTGGTTTTGAACAATGGCATTTGTGACTGTGTAAATGAGACCTTGCTTGCTTAATATGCCCAGTTGTCATCAGCAGGTTGAATGCTTGTCCAAAAATAATCCTAGTGGGGCCGGTGAGATGGCTCAGCGGCATAAGCGCCTGCCTTGAAAGCGCGAGGGCCCGAGTTCGACTCCCGGATCCCACATACGAAAAAGGGGCCGGTGATATCACTCAGCAGCACGGGCGCCTGCTGGCGCGCGAGGTCCTGAGGTCGACCCCCCGGTAGCCACCAAAAAAAAAAAAAATCCTAGAGACATAGTTTCTTCCACATGTCCAGTTCTTACAGTTGTGGTTCTAATGTTAATATGTGGTCTCCATTTTGTAATGGTTCCTTTTTCAAGGTAGAGATGCTATATGTTACTGATAACATATGTGCTTGTATTTGGTGTGACCTGGCTGACTCTCACAGATCACCAAGTTAAAGTCAAGGTGCACATCCAATCTACCAAGCTCCATACCAACAGTGTTTGCAGAAATATAACATGACTTGTATTTATTAGTTGGCAAAAATCTCTGTGTGCAATTGAATGATCAAGAGCTTTGTACCATTGCATAAAACAATTTATTTGAATTTTAAATTTTATCACAATGCAGAGTGTATTAATTATTGTTACTCTCCAACTAGCCTGTTTGGGAACTCTGTTTTATTGATATTTTTACTTTTTTCTCTTTAAAATAAAAAAGTTTATCATTAATTTTTGCAAATATTTTATCCAGTAAAAATATTAAAAGCTCAAATATTGACAATTCCAGCCCCCATACAAGTTTATGCTCTAAATTTATCTCTGCATTAAGCAATAAATTAAGAGAGTCTCTATCTCCAAATATGCTGCCTTCTGTTTGTTTTTACTCCATCTTTGAATAATAAGAACATTTTAATTTTAATCTTGGGTGTTTTTTTTTTTTATGTGGGTACTGGGAGTTGAACTCAGGACCTCACGCTTGCCAGCAGGCGCTTGTGCCGCTGAGTGATCTCACTGGCCCTTTTCTCGTATGTGGGTTCTGGAAGTCGAACTCAGGACTTTGCACTTGTCGGGCAGGTGTTTACGCCGCTGAGCTATCTCACCAGCCCATTGGGTGGTATTTTCTTTCAACTATTCTAGATTCCTAGAGACTCATTTCATGGTTACTTCTTTCACATTTTTCTTTTTCTACCTTTTTTTGGGGGGGGGCCATAATTGCCCAATTTCTCTTCCTGCAGATTTTTTTTTATTTTTTTTTTGGCTTCTTTGTAATATCCTGTTTTTGCTATGGTATATATATATATCTGTGTCCTCCCCAAATACAGTTTTGTTCCTAATTACCAAGAGGATGGCATTAAGATGTGGAATATTTAGGTAGTAGATTAGCCTATGAAGGGATCAATTCTCTTAAAAAATGGCCCAGGGAGCTTGTTTGCCCTTTCCCTGATTTGTGGATGAAGTGGAAAGTTGCCATCTGTGAACCAGGAAGTTATCCCTCACTAAGAGCAGAATCTGCCAGTACCTTGATTTTGGACGTTTCAGACACCAAACTATGAGAAATCAATTTATTTTTTATAAGGAGCTCAGGCTATGGTATTTTTTTTATAGTAGCCAAGAAGGAAGACACCATTACAGATGACTTTTACTATTTGTAAACTTCAGCAATTTGGAGCCACCCTAAGAAATACAAATTCATGGGTCACTTTTTTCATGCCAAGAGCTTAATATAGATTTTCACAAGATGCTTTCTCCATAGAATGTAAAACTAAAACTAATACACTGTTACAGTCATAAGCCTTTTAAAGAGGTGTCATGGTCATATTTATCACAGTAGGGCACCACCATTTCATTATTAGGTGTATTTAAGATAAACATTTTTTTTCCAAGCAACACCTAGTAATACCTCATCGCCCCTTAGCACCTTGGTCTGGGATGGAGTTTGTAAGGTCTCTGAGTGGACGATGAGGGGAGAATCAATCGTAGTGACCCTCTGCTGATGGTTGGGGTGCTCCTGGGTGCTGTCCAGAGTTCAGGGTTCTTTCCTTCACACTCGTGGGTGGACAGAACACCATTGAAGCAGCGGAGAGTATCTTTATTTGCTTTCTCCAGCCAGATCCCAGAATGAGAGTCCTCTTGAAGGTTGCAAAATATTAAAAATTTTACTTGCTAACTTCTGATTTTGAAGAGCCTGACAAATGTTTTGCTGCTGTGGTATTTTATTTCTCTCACTCATAAATGTTCATGCACAAATCTAGTGACCTCTCTCCCTCAGCTTTGCTAGCATGCTGAAAAAGACCCCTGATCTTTTCTGAAGTCAGACTACACGGTTAGAATACTGGCTTCTCTCCTATGATAAGGCATGATAAGGAAGGTATAACTAAATGTCACAGATTGGGTGACTCCAAAAACATGTTTATTTGCTCAAAGGACGTGAGGTTAGGAGTGCAAGATAAAGGTGCCCCTAGGTTGGGTTTCTTTTGAGGCGGTCTCCTTGGCTTTCAGACAGCCAGCTTCTTGCTGTGTCCCATGATCGTTCTTCCGTGTGTGTACATCCCTATAATTTCTTTATTCACCTAAATATCACCTTTTTGTAAGGTCATCCACCACCCAGAGAGTTTCATTTTAAACTAATCGTCGTTTTAATGTTCTTGTCTCCAATCATGGTGATATCCTGGGGTACTGGGAGTGGCACTTAAGGATTTATTTTGGGGAGATACAATTCAGCTCATAACATTTGCTAACTTGGTGCTTCTGGGCAAATTAATCATTCTGTGCCTCAGTTTCCTCATCTCTAATACAAATACACTATATTATTTATCTAATAGGGATGATGTCAGGACTAAACAAAACAGAGAAACATTTAGAATACTGCCTGGAACATAAATACTATTTTCTATTATTATGTCTGTTGTTTCAGTTCAATCTTACATAAAATCAAAAATTTATTGATTGCCATAGCAGCTTTACTGTTCTCAGCCATCCAGTACAACTCCTTGATGATGTAAAAGTTATTTCCTTATAAACATTTATCATTACCTATTAATTGAACAGTAGCTTCCAGCAATTTCAAATGTTTTCCAAATAATCATGATCTCTTTTTCACATGAACATTTTTAATTCATTTGGGTTTAATGCAAGGAATCCTATTTGGAAATGTAACCCGAAAGCACCAATGCCACAGCTGATAAACCCAAACAAAGGAAAATAATGTTAAATATGATACCCCTAAATAATATATAGAGCCCTTTTGAATTTAGGCAAGTGAAAAATCAACTAAGGTTTCTTTTTGTAAACATTCTATGTAACCAATATCTTAGTAAGTTTCTAGTTGCTGAGACGTGATACCCAACACTCACAATTTAGAGGAGGAAAGGTTTATTTTGGCTCACAGTTTGTCAAGCTTTCAGTCCACAGTTGGCTGGTTCCAAAGCAGGGCTGCATGGCATAGGGGCATAGCAAGGAACGGTTGCTTATGGCATAGCACACAGGAAAGAGAAAAGGAGAGAGACAGAGAGAGAGAAAGAGAGAGAGAGAGAGAGAGAGAGAGATCAAAGGAAGAGGAAGGGAGATAGTCTGTTCTAGGCCAAACCCCTAGTGAACACCTCCTCTGACCAGGCTTCACTTCTCAACATCACATTTAGCTACAAACTCATCAGTGGACTCATCTGCTAGTGCGTATCACACTCCCATGATCCAATCACCTCCTCTAAGCCCCATTTGTGAGCACATGTGGCTTTGGAGGGGCATCTAGCTATAAACCATAACAATCAAATTTTTATAGTAAATTATTTTGGAGACTTTGGTGCTGTCTTATGGAGGAAGTTAACGTTTTTGATACTCACCTAATTCAGTGTTAAGCAAACTTGGATATTCATTCTTTCAAAGACCTCCTAAGCATTGTAAGAAGTACTCAGTATCAGGCATAGTCCTCTCCCTCAAGGATGGTTATAATGCAGTATACAGTCGACAAATAAAGTCAAAGCAATAATTTCAGTACATTCACTCATTGTAACCTTGGGCAAATTGATTAAAGTTCTTCAGATTTCTTTTTGAAAGTTTTCCATCCTTACCTTGAAGAGAAGCTCTGAATTTGCATTACTTCTATTCTCTTGATTTTCCAGATATCATTCTGGTCATGCTATTTAATAGTTTAATGTTGATATTGCTCAGGGCTTCAATACGTATTTCCTGTCAGTGCACCCTATTTCCCAAATATCATCCACTATAGATTTAACTATAAATTTAGCATGATCATCTCTACATCTGTGTTCCAAGTGCATTGTAACTAGGGTCTGCAGAGGAAATAAAGCCTTTTTAATCTATAGCTACTTCTTTTTTCTAGACGTCTTTAATGTTGGGTTATAAAGGAAGGTTAATTTTTAGTTTTATTTTATTTAAAACTAAATAAGCTGTGTCCTTTAGCCATATTTATATTTAGATAAGTTTCTCCTTCATTTACTAAAGAGTTGAGCTTTCAAGACAGAATAAGAGGCAAGTTATTCACGTGTCCTCATGGGGGCTCTTACTTCTGTCTAATTCTGGTGTGGAGGATGCTTTGATCTTTCTTTCTCTCTTACATATGTACTTACTGACATTTTTCTGTCACTCTTGTCCACTTTGCAGTCAGGCCATCTAAGTGCCTTCAAAACTACATTTGGAGATTTTGAACTCATGACGGTCTTTCCATTAGCAATGTCTGTTCCTGCCTGGTGGAACAGCTTTCCTTGGTTTCAGCGGATGAAGAAATAGAGTTCTAGTCATCGCCATGATCTCGCAGGGGACTGACTCGTGCTGATACGTTGACTGCTCACAGACCTGGTATAAGCTTCAAAGGATCCTAGTAGGTACATCACAAATAGTGGGAGAGAATTAAGTGAGATAACAAGTTGATGAGGATTCTTAATAAATGGTACCAATTATTCTTGGCTTTCTCCTCATAAACCTCCACAAGCTACTCCCTTTTTACTGGACAACCTTCTAACAGAATATGCAAAATTTTTAACTATCTGCCCCCTTTACCTGCTCACAATGTTTAATCCACTTTGAATTTTTCCTCATTCTGTGTCATGCTTTTTTTTTTTAACGCTGAGATATGCTTTCTTTTTGTTGACTTGCTGCTTAAAAGGCTCTTCTGCCTGTGCTTGATCACTGTCTAGTTCTGTTATTTGTTCCCTGAGTGAATTTAGGAAATTTTCATAATCTTTCCAGACCTTAGTTCCTGAGTGCAAGAGTACAGAGAAAAATTAAACTTAACTCATAGGATCTTTCTGGCGGTTAAACAAAAAAATACACTTGGTCATTACAAGTTGCCTGCGGTAAATATCCAGCAAGCTTGAGACTTTACCTAAAGATCATATTACTAATTTATTATTCATCACCACCATCAACTGCCCCGAGAGGTCCTTCTTATCCTGCAAGTTCTAGTAAAAACCTCATCTCCTCTATCAAGATGTCTCCAGAGAAATCTCTTCATTTTAACTACAGTGATGTTCTGTGTGATCTTGTTTTCACCTCAAATTTCTCAGCCTCTGGAAGACAAAGACCATGGCTGTTATTTTTGTATTTCTAGTGTTTAGTCAATAATTTCATGTGGTATGTGCTGAATAAACAGTGCTGAAGGAAAGAAAACAAAAGAAATAATAAAACATTGCATTCAAAGTGTGTGATAAATGCTTTTAAAGTCACCATGTATTAAATCATTCAGTTCCCAAATATCACTGTTCCTATTATCATTTGTATTGCATGGATGAGAAACTAAGAAATGAATACACTAGATTACTTGATCACAGCCAGAGCTAGAATTCAAGTTTGCCTGCTGATTCTTCATGTGTAACCTCAATGCTCCATAAATTTCCTTGTGCAAGAAGGGCAAGAAGGACCAAAGGTCAGCATGTGGAATTAGATGCTCTCCAAGGTCCTTGCCAGTCTAACATTCTGTGATGTCAGGACTTTTCTTAGAGTCTTTGAATCTAATACATGCAGAAATAACTTAAAAATACCTATTATTTTTTCAGAAATTTTATGGAAGGTTCTAACTATTCATATTTATTCACCAGGCATTTCTAGTCTGATAAAATGATCATGTTTCACATCAATTCACCATAGCATGCCTATTCATAATCTTACCTAGTTATAATTTTGTTCAAGTTAATTTTCTTAAGAAAGGTTCCATATAAACCTTTTAAATGGAATCAATTAGAGAGATGTTATCTTGAATCTGGAATTTTATAGCCTCCAAAAGTTTAAGTTCTAACTATCTTCCTCTGAAATAGAAGTTTTGCTCTATATGTGACTGCATTAGATTTATACATTTTAATACACATTGCATTTGTATAGGTGCCCTTGGGAGGATCATGCTGCATGACAAATCATAGGCATTTCTTTTAGTTTTTTAACTGGCCGCAGATCTCTTGAAATGAAAAGACCTAGGACCACTTGTTTGTTAATAAAGCTATCATGGAGACAGTGATAAAAGATAGAACGTGTGGTGGAGGAAGCATAATATTTTGATGTAATATTTCACTTATATGAAACAGGATTCCCAACTAACATAGAGATAGCATATTATATTCCATTTCAGATTATGACAGTCTTGAAAAATAACTGACAACTGTGTAAGTTTAAACTAAGAAGGAATGTTTATGAATGAAAATATATAGTGAATGCTTCCTAAATAATCACTCAATGAAAAAGTTTGTCAGGCTGAAGATTTATTAAGAATATTACACCGGGGAGTAAAGGTCATGAAAATTGCTGTAAGTTAAATTATCATTGAAAAAAGCAGCTGAGGGCTGGTGAGACAGCTCAGTGGCATAAGCGCCTGCCTGGCAAGCGTGAGGTTCTGAGTTCGACTCCCGGTACCCACATACAAATAAGGGCCAGTGATATCGCTCAGCGGCACGGACACCTGCTGGCACATGAGGTCTTGAGTTTGATCCCCGGTACCCACAAAAAAAAAAAAAAAAAAGCAGCTGAATTCTAAAAGAGCAAGAAAAATTTGCTTCTGTCTAAATAGTTGAAGAACAACAATTCTCCATTATATCATTCGAAGCACTCTAATAATTTGACTCTTATTTCTGCATACATATTTGTATTATTTTATAAGAATTTCCATAATGAGATTTCTTAATTTATTATTTGATAGGTTTACATTGTCTTTCTATAAAATGTGGAAGAAGGTATTCTTTTACCATTTTTGGTTCTCTGGAATTACATGAATATGTAGTTTATTGTGTTCTTCCTATATACCAATAACAAGACGAACTGGGATAAGTATAGTGGATCAGTATATGTAAATTAAATGCTCCTCACTCACCAAGCTGCCACGAGTTTTCAAACATTAGCTGCACCTCACATCCAGTTCTCATGGATCACTGGCCAGATACCGAGAATTTTCTCCAATTCTTTTGGAGCAAGAGAAAGGGCCAGGGCAACCCATTCAGGACTCCTCCTGTCTATCAGGAGCTATTCTTATTCCCCATTCCTCTTCTGCAATAAATTTTCCTACTCTTAAAAAAAATAAAGAGAGAGAGAGAAAGAGCAAGAGCCAGATTCCACAAAGACAAGTTTTAAGCTTAAATAAGGTTATTTTCCGTGTAGAAATTTGGGATATGCTGACAAACAACTTTCTTACAGGTTGATATTCCTTAACCAAAAAGCTTAGGACTGGAAGTGTTTTTGACTTTGTACTTTTCCGTATTTTGGAATATTAGCAAATAGTATCTCTCTACATAAGGACATATCTTGGGGATGAGACCCAAATTGTATTAGTTAGGGTTTTGCAGAGGAACAGAATCAACATAAGAAAATATATTTATAACTATCTGACAAAATTTATTGGTTAAGCTTACAGGATCAGAGGCGGGAGAGTCTACAGTGGCAGTCTATGAGATCAGAGGCAGAAAACTCCACTATGGGGGCCGGTGAGATGGCTCAGCCGCGTAAGCGCCTGCCTTGCAAGTGCGAGTTCGACTCCCGGAACCCACATACGAAAAAGGGGCCGGTGATATCGCTTAGTGGCACGGGCGCCTGCTGGCACACGGGGTCCTGGGTTCAACCCCTGATACCCACAAAAAAAAAAAAAAAAAAAAGAGAGAAAGAAAGAAAACTCCACTATGGCTGTCTGCACACTGGAGAGCTGGAGGACCCAAGCAGCTGCTCAGCTCAAGAAGATCCAAACTGTAGAAAAAAATGAGACCGAGGATGCAGCACCAGTCCAAGGTCAAAGCCCGGAAGCTCACCAGAGAGCTGCCTGTGCAAGTCAGTGCGGGAAGATGTCCAAAGGCAACAGCAGCACAGGATGCCCCTCGTCAAGAAGACTGGAACTCTTCAAAAATAGGTGAACTGTCTTCTTTTTCCCTTTTATATTCCATCCAGGTTACAAGAAAATTGGTTGGTGCCACCCACAATGAGGGTGGGTCTTCCCTCCTCTATTTGATTGCCCACAAGTTAATCACCACAGACTCGCCGGAACTGTGCTTTACTAATCTGCTGGGGGCTTTCTACTCCAATCAAGTTGATATCCTCCCATGACCAGTCACACAAGCTTAAACACGAATTCATCTATGCTTGATATATACTTTATAGACATAGCCCGAAAATAATTTTATAGTGTATGTTTAGTGCCTGTTTTCACTGTGACCCATCATATGAGGTTAGGTGTATAATTTTTCATTTGTACCATCATGTCGGCAACTTAAATAGTGATGAATTTTTAGAATGTTTTGGATTTCAGATCTTTGTAATAGGGTATTTGTATAAACCTTTCAAATTATCCACAATTCAAAAATGTAGAATTACCCTCCCCCAAATAGACATCTTCCTAGATATAATGAGAGATTAATAAGAATTAGCATGCATTTAATATTTTCAGAAAATATTAGATTAGCCGTTTAGTTAAATAAATTTTAACATCATCTGATAGAGAACATTTATATTTGCATTAGATCAGTTTACACTTTACAAAGCATATATGCATTCATAAGCTCATTCGGAATTCATATCAACTGAGAAATTACAATAAATTACATTATTTTAAAAATAGTCACCAGACATGGTGGTACACCTGTAATTCCAACACTTAGAAGGCTGAGGCAGGAGGATAGCGAAGAGTTTGAGGCTGGCCTGAACTACACAGTGAGACCTTGTCTCAAACAAACGAATAAAAAAACAAAGCAGACAAAAAACTACAAAGATAATGGACATAAGATTAAATATATGTTGAAGTTTTTAAAAATAAAATACAATCCCTGAGAGTAAATTGAGCAGGATGGAATTCGAGATTTTAGGCCTCTAGTCTACTAATACAAATTCTGCTCTGTACATATATGGCTGAAAAAATATTAATTGGAGGCATAGTGGCTTAATGTATAACCACAACTCATTACAAGTACAATCATTGTTAATAAATAGTACTTCACTTTTGACCAAATATTTTCTACTAAGAATTGTAGATATTAGGGCAAAGGAAAGGGATAAGGACACTTACTTGTATCAATTTTATGTACCGAGCAAGATGCTGACACTTTATACCCATTCATCGTTTAGGTTTCCTGGGCTGAGAACGTAGCTCAGTGGTACAGCATTTCCCAGTATGCAGGTAGCCCTGGATTCAATCCCAGCACCGCCCCCCCCACACTAGCTTCCCTCAGATGTAAGGACTGTTTGGCTGGTGATTTAGGTGATATATGATCCTGGAAAGCAATACTGAGGAAGCAGAAAGTGTGGGACATGGAAGGAAGAACCTCTAATAAAGGATGGTTTACAATTGTGTGCAACTGAGGCTCTGTTCTGCTGGGAAGCCTCAGAAATTTTTCTCTACTACAGGATAGGAAACAGACCCTTACTTTGTCCTTTACTGATGAATGTTCTACCACAGGGAACTGATTTATCTCACATTCCCAAGCTTCCCTGTGCACACAGTGAGTAAGCCTTCTCTAACATCCACAAAAAATATGTAGCAGAGCAGCAGGCACTTGAGAGGAAATGTTAAAGGACACAGGAGTTCTCTATAAATGCAGCTGAAATTATAGGCTGGGTTAGGGGCATTAACACAGAGCACAGAAGCCATCTACCTCACCATCTATATATTTACTGCTCAGAAATGTTACATTACATATAGTCTTTTAAAAACTTTTCAAAATAGTGGCAAATCACAACCTGTTTTAAAAATTGAATTTGGTTTTATATTATAAATTTTAATATAGTGTCTTAGTTACTTTTCTCTCATTGCTGAGACAAAATACCAGACACCCAGAGTTAAAGTGGGAAAGGTTTATTTAGTCACAGTTTGTAGAGGTTTCAGTCCATAATCGGCTAGCTCCAAGGCAGGGTAGCACATGGCAGAGGGGACACAGTACAGCATGGCAGAAGACAACAAGAGCAGAGAGAGAGAGACAGAGGGGGGAGAGGGGGAGAGAGAGAGAGAGAGAGAGAGAGAGAGAGAGAGAGGAAGAGAGAGAGAGAGAGAACCTCTTTCTGTCCCTTATATTGTATGCAGGCTACCAGCCCTAAGGTGGGTGTAGCACTCACACCCTTTCATCCCAGCATTAGATCATGAGTCAATCACAAACTGTAGATTCAGCTGCCTCTGAAAATTCCATCCTCCATGACCACATGGAGCTTTTGAGGGGACATCCAGACACAAACCATAACATATAGTAAGCCACAGTTCCTGATACAGTGGTGGATCCTAAGACATTGTAGCATTCGTCATCTCCTCTATGCTCATTCCTGAACGTCCAGCCACCGGGGCAGCTCTCCATCCAGCATACGGGATGCTTGTAGGACAGAAACACAGACTTTCACCCCTCAGATGTTTTATCTCTGCCACATTTTTTCTGCCTCCACCCAAAAATGATTCTTTGTTATAAGGATGTAAATGGCTAGATTAAGCCCACAGATACACTGGGTACTCTTCCTCTTTTAAAGTCTGTGATCTTAGTTTCACCTGCCAAATCTCTTTTGCTATATAACATATTCACAATTTCCAAGGATTAAGAGATGAGCAGTTATGAAGGGCCATTTTCCCTATCAAAATGTTTCTTTGCTTCAAAACATATTGTAGCTTATGCGGAGATAGAATTTTAGGAGGACATGAATAAAAGGAATACATTTATTCCTTCAACAGTATTTTTTGAGTTAATATTGCTTTCTATCATTCTTATTTAGGATTTTAGTTTTTGGGCAATAGGATGTTATTGAAGAAATAGAAAAGTTAAAACTATGTATTTTTTCTCTTTTATTTTCTTGAGGTGCTGGGAATCAAACCCATGGTCTTGTCCATGCTAGGCAAGCACTTTAACACTGAACTGTACTTGCCGCTCATTTTATCCTTTAAAAATAAGAAATTGCTCTTAACAGTATATGAGAGCACACTTGAGATAGTGGGTGGACTGATGATATCTCTTTGCAGTTTAGAGCTGGTGACATAAGGGTTAACTTTAGGAAGCTGGTAATGAGACTAGAAAGGAAAGGCAAACTTTGAGAAAAGATACGAAGGAATAATTCACTTATCTCAGTCTGGGCAAAAATAAGATGAGAAAGATGGGGGCAATGCATGGTGTCTAGAATTTAAGATTTAGCAACATGTTCAATGTCATGGTTTGAGGAAAACAAAGTAATGAATCCATGTTCCCAGAATGCCATGTTTGATAAAGTTAGCACACAAGCCAGTAGCAAACAAGAAAACTTTAAACATTGATTTTTTAGTTCCCACTTCATTGTTTTTCCACTTTTTATAGGCGGTCCATGTGGAGGTTGCGTCATTAAACATACTCTATCCTCTTGATTTAACCATAAGCAAATCTCAACCTAAGGAAGAGTTCAAGTTTAATAATGCTTTCTGCTTACTTGTAAGAACAAAATATCACTTTTGGAAAGTGTCTTTTAAAATATATAGGAGAGGTTAGATTTAAGCATAGGCTAAAAGTATTAAAAAATGACTCAAGTTTAGAACTCATTTAAACCATTCGAAGAGTACAAGTTGTGGTTAAGTTAATCCTACCACGAAGGGAGGGTTGACATTTTTCTTATATGTCTTCTGATGTCCCCTCCACTACACAAAATAGAAACATCATGAAGAAATAATGGAATAGACAGAGAGCATGACACATATGTTCGGCATTTGTTTAAAATCTCAGGATGGGAGATTACTTTTTGAAAGAAAAGGAAAAAAGAGGAAAAAATACTCTTACACACTTACTCTTTCAAATCCATATCTTGGTACAAGTTTATTGCTTAGATTCTCCTAGTTAAAGATAGTGTTTATATTTCAATTAATTTGATACACAGAAACACAGGTGGCAGTGAAACTCATGCTCCAATCTGAAACTGTGTCAAATGTTGCTGGTTTGGCTTCACCAAAAATATATTGTGCCAAACACTTTTTCACCTTAATTTTTAAACCACTGTGTATTTTTAAATAAAATACAACCTACATGTTTCTTACACATTTACACTTAACTCATCAGATTCCTCTTGTGTAAAAGCAACTTGGTGATCAAAAAGGCTTTGGAGGGCTGGTGAGATGGCTCAGCGGCTTAAGCGCCTGCCTGGCAAGCACAAGGGCCCGAGTTTGACTCCCGGAACCCACATACGAAAAAGGGGCCGGTGATATCGCTCAGCAGCATGGGTGCCTGCTGGCGCGTGAGGTCCTGAGGTTGACCCCCCGGTACCCACAAAAAAAAAAAAAAAGGCTTTGGAAGTTATTTTTCTTTGAAATTCTTTTTTATTAGAAAACAACCACAGCATGTTCTTTGGTATAATCCATTTCAGATACTCAGGTATTCAATTTTTCAACTATGAAAATAATATAGTCTAGAGTATCTATATTCCTCCTTCAGTGTTGCTTTCCACAGTCTATTAATATGACAATCTTCATTTTTATTATTAAGTATAATTTTATTACTATCTTCTTATTTATTTTTAATTGTTATAAACTTAGTAACAATAGTGATACCACAATAATGTATTTTGTAACATCCTCATTTAAAAAGTACTTTTATCTCACTCATCCTTATTTCCCGACTTGAGTAGAAAAAGTCTTCCAGGACCTGTAGCCTTCCTGCTTATTTCATTTTCTTTGGTACTGTCAGATTGAGAAAAAAAATTTATCAATACTTTACATCTCCCACAAAGTATTTCTTTGGCCTTATCTGTCTCATTTTCAATTTTGTGACTGTGTGGGATATTCTTCTCTTAGCTATTTCAGAGTTCTCTCTTTAATTCCTTGCTTTCGTGTTTTTATAATCTGAATTAAAGGTAATATCTTTCTAAAACAGTCACTGAACTAACAGCTCTTGTCATACTGATTCTGTTCCTGTCTTCTTAATGTGTATGGGTATTAGATTATATGCTTATTCTCTAAATTGTATACTCTTTCAGATCTCTAACTGTTCCTAAATAACCTTGTATCTACATGTTCAGAAATCCAAGAAAGCCCCAAGCATCCTGCAGTGTAGGTTTTATCCCTTCTTTCTTCATGTCTTTTCAGTGTTCAGTTCCAATGGCTATGATCTCAGTGCATGTGACTTGGTGGATGCTAATATTCACTGAATTAATTATATGACTTGTGTTACTCTTTTCTTCATGAAAACATACCATAAAAATACCATTTAGAAGTAGATTTTGATTCGGTCTCTTCTTAAAATTAGATTAGCCTTTAAATTTTTTTTTTGTTTAATTGAGGTCTTGAAAATATATTGCACGCAGAAAGTACAAGCAGCAAACAAAACCTTAATTAGAACTGTCAGTTATCAAACGTTATTAATATGCACAACAAATACTGATAGAAACAACTAGTTGGGAGAGCAGTACTGAGAATTTGTGTTAGACACTGCTGATGAAGAAAAGAAAGAAATTTTTTCTCAATCTACTGTCTGTTCTTGGAGTAATCAATGCAGAAGATTTCAACACTAGGAAGAACAATAGGACGAAAATAAAGAGGGAGCAAGGATCTCATTTCACGAGAAACAGTTTTAAAATGATCTCATAATCTGTACAAGTTAAGCAATATGGCACAGAAAACAAAAAACCTTTATTTAGCAGACATTTATATAGCACTTAGTTGTGGAGGTTACTGTCTCTCACACCTTACAAATGTCAGGTAACTTAATTCTCCTAATTATCTCACAGGTATGCACTACTTTTATCCTAATTTTACAGGAAATTAGGAAACTGAGGCATGTAAAAATTAACTGTACCAATTCAACACCTGGCCTGCCAAGACCTAATACAGGTAGTATGCGTCCAGTGGCTCTTCTCCTAGCCCCAACATGTGACTTCCAGTATGGGATTTATGAAAATGTAGCACACAGTTAAAGGAAAGCAAATTATTTGGCAATTCTTCCCTAAGGGCAAGTTTTACCTTGGATAAGGAAAAGAGGTGAATGAAATTGAAGAGCAGGAGGACATTGTCATATTGAAAAGTGAGGGCTTTATCTGAAGTGAACCATGATCATGGACATGAGATGGTTTATTTCAATATTAGAAAATCCTGACTGCATGAAGGAGTATGGGCTGTAAGACAACTGGATTGGACAGAAAAGATCTGCTAGAAGGTACTTGCAATAACACAAGTGAGAAAACAGAGGAAGTGTGGTTGGAAAGGAGCTGAAGCTTGCAATAGCTATTCTAGAGGTGAATATTTTAAGGCCTGGTAAGTTCTTGGTGTTAGACAAAAGAGAAAAGATCTTGTCTGGAGTAACTTCCATGAGTTTCTGATCAAGGTTATAGGGCAGATGCTGCTATGTGAAGTAAGGAAGCAAAAGCAAAAGCAAAAACAAAAACAAAAAGATAAAATGCTCATAATACAATAAAAAGAAAAAACGTTTGAAGCTTGGTATTACCTGTTTAAAATGACACATTCAATATATTCATAAGCTCTGAAGAGAAAAGTATCACTCATTGTGAATGGCAATTTTTCAGTAGAATTTTTCATTTACTCCTGTGTTTTCTAAATTTTCTACAATGAGCATCAATTAATTGCATTTCCATCAAAGTAAAAATAAATACTACTGAAAATATATTTTATTTTTATTTGTTTCCCCACAGTCCAATTAAGGTATAACTGACAAAAATTTTCTGTTTAAGGTATACATTATGATGTGTAAATTGATGTTCATGTTACTGGAAATATTTATATTTACATAACTTGTGCACTTTTGGAAAGCAAATGAAGAACCTACCAAAAGTAGATGTTTCATTAAAATTAGGTCAGAAATTATCTTCATAGGAAGCAATTTTAAGGTAATGAGGTAGATTTATTGGGACTTTATTGGTAATAATAAAAATATTGGTGTCAATAATAGAAGTTGTTAAAATTAATTACAGTATAAATGTTTGAATATTATCTACTCATTGGAACAATTTTTACAAAAATATTTAAACATCAGGGAAAATATGATTTATCAAAGCAGCAGATACATCTTTGTCCTTGCTATGCACACATGATACATCTGAATGGGAGATAATAATGATTTTCTTCTGTGACTTGTTTTACATTTTTAAACATGTGTACAATATGCTTACATAATTACTTATAAAATATGTCCATAGAAGTGATGTTGTTTGTAGCCTGATTAGCGCTACTGCTCTTTAGTAACATCAAATAGTCTTACACTGGCTAGATTTTATGTACACAGACAATAGAATTAAGAACTTTTTTGTGTGTATCATGAAGCTGAGGATGTCAAGGGAAGCAGTTGTTCAGAATTATTGTAAATGAGCTCAAGCATGGAAGATCAATGATCACATTGGAGATTCTGTTCTTTTGGGATATTTGAATATAATAAAAGGAATTACAGCTTTAAACCAAAATAAAGAAGTACTAACTTTGGTAATTTCACATACTGAAAAGAGAAGAGAACATTTGATAGGGCATTATGTTCAGGGACCACTTTCATTTAAGACTGGTACTGTCTATTGTATTTGTTTTCTTGGCTCAATTGACCAATATTCAGAAATAGTAGTGATCAGACTTGACTTCTATGAAAATTATGAAGTTTAAGGTGGCCATGTTTCACTTTTGTCTCATGAAAAGTAACAGACTCTGTAAAAAAATTATATTGTCGCATAATCTTTATTAGTTATTTAAAAACCAGAAGTTTTAGATTATTTTGACAGAGCTAAAACTACCAGTATATTAAAATGGCTCAAGCAGTGGTTTCAGAATATTATTTATATGAATCTGAATCAAACTCCTTTTGTAAATCTTTTAATACTGATCAAGGTAATACTTCTCAAATAACTACTATACACAAGTACTATAAATACATTATTTCATTTCATCTTCAGAAGAGGCAATGCTTTAAGAAACTCAGCACTAAACTTGAAGTATTTAAATTAGTTTCGTTATATGTCCTATGGCTATTAACAGACTCACTAGAGAAGAAGAGAGTATTACTTACTAGAGAGATGGGGAAATCAAGGTTGAGAGAATGGAAATCACTGGCCAAAGTCATGTACAGCAGGACAATGTTGGAATCAGGATTAAATAGGATTTTATTTGAGTCTCCATTGTTGCACAGTATTCAGCATTCCTGCAAACACTATGGCAATTTTTATTTTAAAGACATTTGAGAATTTGAAATTTTAATTTTGATTGATCTTTTCTTTTTGAAGTGCCTGTGTTATAATACAGATACCTGTTGAAAAAAAAATTTTTTTTTACTGCTTATGTTTGCTCCTTTTGTGGTCATACTTCTCATGTACAGCTGTTGACAATTTAATTTTTACGGTATGTAACTTTCCAGATGTTCTATATATTCTCGAAATGCCATGGTTGGATTTTGTCATTTTGGATTAAGAAAAAGAGTTCTTTTCTAGAATTAGAAGATGTTTCTTTCTTTCCTTCCTTCCCTCCCTTCTTTCCTACACCCTTTCCCATCCCTATGTCCTTTATTTTTAAAAGTAATTTGACCAGGGATTTATACATTTAAGGATGAGAGAGGGGAGATTTGAAATGGGAGTTAGTATGAATTTTAATTATCTGATGTGCTTTGTCTTACTGAGAGAAGAAAAATAATGGGAAATTTTTTTTGTCTTCAATGATTTTAAGAATATATTTATGCTGGAACTCACTGTTCATCAATTTTCCTTGTTTTTGTGAAATAAATTATTGTCCTCATTTTGTGGATGAGTCAGTTGGAACTCAGTGAGAATGAATGATGGATCCAAAGTCAGGCAGCAAGTGAGTTTTCTGAATGTAGATTTCAACCTAATTCTTCCTGTGTAATGTTTATGATGTTTTTCTACTCATATTCTGTTTTCTCTTATTCTAAAACAAGTGGTTATGAGATTTCAGAGATGAAAGAGCATTTGAACTTAGTTCAATTTATGTTTTAGGGAATTGTAATGCAGAAGAGTTAAGCCACTTACTTAAGTTCATAAACAAACTACTATGGCACTAGCATTATGCATGTGATTATTTTTCTTTCATATTTAAAAAAATAATGACTTGGCTCAAATTCTGAAATTTACTGGGTTTAATTAAAAAAAAAAAAGGATCCTGAAGTAAGTAGATGACTCAGAAAAGGATTCACTGTCTGGAAAAATGATTAGTTTGTACCAAAAAAAAAAAAAAGAAAGAAAAAGAAAAAATCTATATTTCTGCATTTACACCAGGTAGTAGGGTACAAGGACTGAAGGCAGAGTTTAACTCTTCCTGTATATACTAGGTGAATACTCTTGGGCAGTAGATCAAGTCATGACCTTTTACAATAATTCTTCAAGTGGAGGAACTATAAAAATCATTCTTTGGTCTCTTACTATATAATATCTCCTTTAGCATATACAATATGATGTCACTTTGCTACACTAGTCACTGCTAAAGAGCTACTGCTCATATATTACTATAATAAGCACACTGCTTGTTTAATTATTGCTACTACACGTCTCAGTCTTATGTCAATATCATTAGACCTTTTGTAGAAGAACTTTTGTGCTCAAAATATTTCAAAACCCAAATATGTCAATAGTCTGCAGTGTTCCTTCTCTTTCTGTAAACAGGCTTGCTAACTACAAGATGTACCAGAGGCACGAGCTGTACTGGCCTGTTTCTGTTTCCAGTTTGTTCCTGTATTTTCTCTGGCAAAAGACCCCTGCCCTACCTGATAAATGGTATAAAGTAAATTCTTATGCTAGCTCGGGGCTCAGACTTTGGAGTACACAGCTCCTCTGTGCCCGCCAGGATAATAAAGCTTGGTTTCCTCTACTTCTCCGAGTGCTGCTTGGTTTCTTCACCTCCAGTAAACCTAAAATCGCTATAACACTTTCATCCTTAGGGTTGTAAGCAGGCACTTACTACACAGGCATGTAAATTGCAGGTTACATTGTTATGAATCCTTGACAGTCAATCACACGTTCACTCATTAGTATTGTAGAACAAAATAGGTATTCTGTTTTACTAACTATATACTACAAAAACTTTCTGAATTTAACTTTCATTCAGAAGAGAATTCATAACTCACATGCCACTAAACCAGTTCTCAAAATTTTTTCCCTGAGTCAGAGGCATAGGCATCAACTAGACACTTTCTGGTAGTAAACATTCTGGTACCTACCCAGGACTCACTACTCATTGGCTCTAAAGTTTAGGAGCAATAAACCTAAACCATAACTGTTCATCTACATTCTTCCTCAAATGATCTACTGTACAATGACACAAGGTGACTCACTTATTTCCTATTATGCCATGCACTCTTACATCTTGAACCTTGCTCAAATGATTTCTTCAGCCTCAACAGTCCTTCTCCCTATTTTCAGATGTTTATTCATTCTTGCAAGTTGCCTCATAGGCCAGTTTCTCCCAGCTTCCCTCAAGCAGTATTACACATTTTTTCCTCAGTGTGTTCAAAAGGGTTTTTTTCATAATTACCTTCCACCATAGTAGACTGCAATTGACTCTATGTCTTTCATACTATATATGCATATTGCCTTAACTTCTCTCTTTTTCAAGTAGGAAATGTCTTACTGTATTTTCTCCAAAATGGTAAATTCTGATTAATGAATTATTGTTAAATACTACTATAGGCACTATACAAATATTGAAATAAATGAAATTTTAGAGCTTCAATTAAATGTCAGTGTCCTTGTTCATACTACTTTTGAAAAGAAGAAAGAAAAATAAAAACACAAAAGGAAGAAATTATAAGGAATTTGTGGAGAATTTCTTTTTTATAAAACAAGACATGAACTATTTGCTTTTTCATTTATATTATGCTCTCAGTATTAAATCTACTTAAGATCACTAGAAAACAGTAAACAATGGTTATATGCATAAAACATATTTTAATAATCTTCAAGCTTATGTAATGTAGTATCACGATAAAGTTAGACATCTTTGAAAATGAGCCTTCAGTCTTAAATGTGGCTCAAAAACCAACTGTTTCTTGTGCTACATGTCTTTGCTTAAGCATTTGTAAGCAAAATTAAGTGCAGAAGTTACTAGCATCTTTTCTTTTTTTTTTAATTAGTATTCTTATTGTAGAAAATGATGGATCCAAAAGCTCATGTCAAGATATGGGCTTAACCACAAAAGTTTATTAGGGATTGCACTCTTCAATTATCAGTTAATTGTGTTACAGTATGGTTTATTTTAAAAGTAGACATCATGAGTTAAAAGTTCCTTGGGGTTAAATGTGCTCATTAAAGAAGGCATCACTAATTACTTTTTAGTTAAAGTTCTCTAATAGGAAAGTAGATAGGTGCATTTGAAACTGAAGAACAGACTAATTAAGATCAGTGTGCATAAGTTTACAAAAGAATTCATCTTGAAAATTAGACTATGAGAATTCCATTTTCAAGCAATAATGTACTAATATTGGGTATTCAACCATTGAGCTGTAAAATACACAAAATATTTGTAGCATTCCAATATAATTAGATACTAACACAATTGGAGCTGTCAAAGGTCACCAGTACTTAAACATTGTCATTCCTTGATTCTTTTTTTTGGTACTGGGGATCAAACTCACAATCTCGTGCTTGCCAGGCAGGGGCTGTGCCACTGAGCTATATCCCCAGTCCCTTCTTGATTTCTTAATAGAAGAAAAAGACTATATGATGGTCAGAAATTAGTTTCTTGTCACTGTTTCACAAAATTTTACTTCTATATTTCAAGACTGAATGAATTTTTGCACCAAAAATAATACATGTTCTTTTAAATAATTACTAGTAAACAAATTTTTCTTTTTTGGGTATTACAACATTTGTTTAATAATATTGAACATTTTTGAAAAAAATGTTATTTCTAGTTTGAAAACAGGTTTACCTTATCTTTGGAGCTGAAATATTAATTAAAGTCAAAGTGTGTGAAATTCCGTTACTTTTTCTTTTGTAATCCTCAAACTCCTCAGAGCAGTTTGTATTGTAACAACATATGTATACTGTCCATTAGGTGCTGCTGCCCCATTTTGTGTAATTGGTCCCAATATTATGGCCATCAGATATGCTTTCTTTTACTGCCATCTGATCCCACTTACAAGGAAGATCATTCATCATTTCTTCATGATAACATAAAATGTGTGTCTTTTCAAACTGGTTAGGCAAGCCGGTTGTATGTCATACATAATGCCTTCCTGCTCTACAGTCCTGTGGGAAACATAAATCTATTTCCTTTATGTGAGGGGTTTTCTTTTTTTTTTTTTTTTTGTGGGTACCGGGGGGTCGACCTCAGGACCTCGTGCACCAACAGGCACCCGTGCCGCTGAGCGATGTCACCGGCCCCTTTTTCGTATGTGGGATCCGGGAGTCGAACTCGGGCCCTTGCGCTTGCAAGGCAGGCACTTACGCCGCTGAGCCATCTCACCGGCCCATGTGAGGGGTTTTCTTAAAGAAATACCCTGTGGCTCTGAGCAATTTCTATGTTATAGGTTATTCAAAAGTTGAATATTTACATATTTTTCTGTAGGCATAATAGACATTTATTATACAGACAAAATACAGGCTAATGTATACATAAACACACATAAATGCACACATATGCAAATATACACACAAGATTTTTGATGTTAGTTTGGATACATGAGACCATAAGGAACTCTGGAATGATACCTTCTGCTTAGTCATCTGATCTTATGACAGGTGTACACTTTCTTTCTTCATCTCTTTGATCCCTAAACCCTTCAAGGAAATATTCCATTGGTTATTCTTGGTACAGACATGGAAAATTCCAAAAAAAATCAAAAAGGAACAAGCTATTAGGGCAAGGGATTCCATCTAAAAAGAAAAGTGTAGACAATTTTCTAATTTCTATTAATAAAGAAAATCTGTTAATGAGGTTCTTTACAGTTTGCCAGGTGATATTTTAAGTTTACTTTTTAGCAGTATCTTGTAATTTTTGATAGTCTTCGAAAAGTAAATGCTCCAAGAAAAGTTGCAATCCTCATAAAGAAACCTAGACCCAATGTTGTTAAGTAGATGGCAAAAGGTCACACATTGTGTCGCATGGCAGAACCCCCCAACACCTAAGCCTCATAAGTCAGCTTCAAATTATGCCATAAATAATTATCAATAATTAAAATGAGTGAAGGATTTTCTCTCTTTTTGCTCATGTAATATTCAATATTCTCTCTTAGGGCTTATAATTTTCAAATATTTGTCACTGTCTCATTTGTTTACCTTTCTTTATAAACAGTGAAGGACACAGTTTGTTTATTTATTCTTTAATTTTTTCATCAAATATGTAAATGAACTGGCATGCGAATTGGTTATTTCCAAATACAATCAGGGATATCTTTTCATCAAAATGTAAGAACTTATTGGCTGATAAACGATAAATCAATAACTTACATATTGATTAAAGTGGTCAATCCATTCCTCATTTAGACAGTCTCCTCTTCAGAAAAAATATTGGTACTAAGAGTATCATAATAACATTTGGGTTATATTGACCAACCTAAATCGTTACATTTCAAAAATAATAAAAATTGCTTGAGTTGTATAGCTATTTCTATTGTTTGGTATAATAATAACCTGGATTAGTGTTGAACATTGAAAATAAAGGCAACTTATAAAAATCATGAAAACAAGGTAATGTGGCAGTACTTTGCCTCTTTTTTCTTTATGAAGAACTCTGGTTTAGTGCCGCTGTTTTTCACAAGAAACAGCCTGTTCTATGGTCATGATGTGGCTCCTCATACACAAGCAGCTAAGAGCATCCAAATGACATAATAGGAATATAATTATAACTCTCAGAGAGTCTGTTCCACTGCTACTTATATCTGAATTGTACCAATCGAAGAAGTAATATGAGCACTTTTTTTGATAACTTAAATACATTTGTTTGTTCAGTTGTGGACAATAATGGATTCAGATTTGTTCTCTAGTCTGTCTTATATAATTTTTAGGGATGTATTGGCTTAAATTAATAAAATAATTGTCTTTGCCTACAAAAACACTAGAATATCATGAACAATAAGATCTGTATCCAGGTATAACTGCATAAGCATTTGGGAAAGCAGAAAGAGAAAATAAAATCAATGAAAATATTCACTATGTGCAAAACAAATCTAGTGTTTAAAAATAAACAAGTTAAACTTAATTCTTCAGACTTCTATATTTTACACTTAATAGTGTAGAAAAGAAAAAGAAAATGTTATGTATCAAAAAACACTAAAAAAATTAGATTGTTCTTATAAAAAAACTATGAAATACTGAAATGTCCAGAGATGTGCTTTCAGTTTTAGACTTAAAGGAGTTTATTTACTGAAACAAAGGCTCTAAATAGTCTAATACTCTATATAATGAAAGAGAGACAGAGACAGAGATATAGAGAAAGAAAGAGAGAGATGTTTTACAATTCCAATAAAAATGTTTTTGCCAAAGACCATAATATATAGGTAAGCAACCATTTAATATCTGTCCAGTCTGGCTCTGCTGCTAGTAGAATGAACTGTGGTAGATTCTTTAACATATCTACACTTATTTTAAAAAGAATAATAGTCATAATACCTATAATTTAAGGTTGCTGTGAGTTCGTTATTAAATGATATTTTATACGTTAACTTTTCATTACTGTGACCAAACACCTGAGAAAAACAACTTAAAGGAGGAAAGGATTACTTTGGCCTGTGCTTTCAGTTTCTGTCCATGCTTTGCGAGCGCATAGGCGGAAGTATCACGGCTGAAGGGCTTGGGGAGAAAAGTTATTTAGTTCGTGGTTGTCAGGAAGCAGCCAGAGGAAGGAAGGACGAGAGGAGGGGGCCAGGAATCAGACACAGTCCCTGGGCTTATGTCCCCATGATTCTCCTTCCTTTAACTAGGCCCCACTAAGTTTTCATTACCTTCCAATGATGACATCAGTTCTCTGATAGTGTTAAAGTTCTCCTGATGCAACCGCATTTCAAAAGCCCCGTCTCTGAACACATAAAACTTTCGGGGAACATTGTAGATCCCGAACATAACACTCAATAAAATAGAATTGTTTAATGAAAGACTGATACTATAAATAAGAATTACTAATGGTTTGTTAAATAATGGAAAATTCAGTACATAATTTGACATTTTCACAAAGAGAGCAGCTACAAGTATAAATTTAATTTTTTTTTTTTGTGGGTACCGGGGGGTCGACCTCAGGACCTCGTGCGCCAACAGGCACCCGTGCCGCTGAGCGATATCACCGGCCCCTTTTTCGTATGTGGGATCCGGGAGTCGAACTCAGGCCCTTGCGCTTGCCGGGCAGGCGCTTAAGCCGCTGAGCCATCTCACAGGCCCCCTAAATTTAATTTTTAAAGACTTAACCAAAGACTTCCATGGTGCTTACATTAAAAAGAAAACAGCAACTAGAGCTGTTGGCACTGTGGGAGCTAACATACCTATCAAAAATCCTTGGAGATTTGTCAAAGGAAAATATTTGCTGTTGTATTCGATGAGAATATCCGTCACTCTAGCAGTTTTAAAAATAAACTCTAAACGCTAAACTGGAACAGTTAAGAACATTCAGCCACTCAGTCATTTTCCATTCAACAAATATTTTTAACTGCCTACTATGTGTCAGAAATTGTGCTGGACTCAAGATGAAAAGCATATGGTCTCAGTCTCAGGGAAATTATAATGTTCCCACAAAGTACTGCCAAGAGAATGTCTCAAAAATCCTTGCTCTTTTACTAGGTGTAGACCCAGCATTCAATATTTAAAGATATCCATAGACATTAAGCCCTTGATTTTTACTGATTCACTGATGAAATGCTATTGTTTATTTCTAGGGAGACCAGGGACAGAATATGTTATAAGATCAAGTTACAGTGTTTTCAAATAAAAATTTCTTAAATTTATACTTTATGTCTAAACCTTACATATCAGTGCGAAAAAGTATAACAGTAATGTAAGTAGATTATGAGAGCTATTGTACACTTTTAACAACTTCATAGTATGCTGATCTGATAATTCTTAATTTGCAAGAACATTTTTTTGTCTTAAGAAGTGATAACAAACAGCATTTCTGAAATATTTTATTTGATATTTCTATTTTATTTAAGAATCAGTTCTATTAATAATAATTTTTAGAAGTGATTTTTAAAATTATTCTCATAACTATGATTAATTTTTAAAATCATTTTAGGAATCACATGAAGTGAATTTGTTACACTGAATAGATAGCTCTCTTAAAATTATATTATCAATTCTATTTAACAGTATGTGTTTTGTGTATCAGGTCCAAATTAAGGTAAATACTATGACTACTCCTAACTATAAGACAAGCAAGTATTATATTAGCATTAGATTTTTACTTTTGTTAGCAATGTTTCAGTGATTTAAAAGTCCATGCTCTTTAATATCAAAATACTTGAAAGGCTTCTACTTTATACGTATGTCCCCCTTCACTTTCCAGAATATCTATTTGAAGTAAGCAAAATAATATAAATTTAGAAAAAAAATTGAAAAATATAATTCCACTCATCTTTTAAGCCTTCTAGATATTCCTCAGAACAAGATGAAATGAGAAAGAAAATTATATTTTAAAATTTAATGATAATGCCAATACTTTCCCTAAGTATTTGTGTATATAATTACACATATGTATATCTTTTCAAATGATAACCAAATACTACACATGGAAAGAAGCGGAATATGAATCCCCAAACAGTAAGTTATAATTAGATAGTTCTACTTGTCCCACTGTGGTGAGTTCAACATAAAGTCTATAGGCCTGAAAATTTGAAAACTTCGTTAAGGACTTTTGTCACACAATTTTCAATACATAGGTTCTGTTATGAATTATCTTTAGGTCATTTAACACATAGTATTTTCCTAAATATTATGTACAAAAGAAATCAAAATAACAGTTAGGGACATAATTCTGCCATATATTGGTTTTTAGGACCTTCTCTGGGAAAGAAAGTCCCTTTGGAAATGGAGATGATCTCCCTCTTCCTCACAAATAGTATGTCCCATATAAGTGTATCATGACGATTAAGTGATTAAATACACACTCATCAAAGTGCGTGGATGTGAGTTAGTGCTCAGTAAGAGTTAGTTATTTCTTTGTATTTTTTATTATTGTACATTTGCAGTGATGATTGTTGTGGGGAATTGGTATATTTGGTACATTCATATAACACATTTTGATCATTTTAGATCCATTTATCCCCTCTTTTTACCCTCCTTCTACCTCTGATCCCTTTTTCATCTGCAAAAAGTCTGTCTGTCCGTGTTTTCTACCACCTCCTATGTATTTATTTATTTAGGCTTCTCATATAAAATAAATTTATATGGTATGTAACTTTATGTGCCTGATTTATTTCACTTAGCATTTAGATCACCAGTTCCATCCAATTTTCTACAAATTACATGATATCATTCTGCTTGATGCCTAAATAATATTCTACCATGTACATATGCCACATTTTCTTTATCCATTCATCTGTTGACAGACATCTAGGCTGTGTCTGAAGCTTAGCTACTGTGAGCTTTGCTTTATAAGTACAAACATGCATTTATTACTATAGTATGATGTCCTTAATTTCTTCAGGTACATACCCAGGAGTGGTATAGCTGCGTCAAAGAGAATTTCTATGTTTTTGTTTTTGAGGACTCTCCATATTGATATCCATTGTGGTTGTACTAGTTTACATTCTTACCAGCAATATAAAAGGTTTCCTTTTCCTCCTTATCATCACTATTTGTTGCTTTCGTGTTCTTGATGATTAGACATTCATTATTACTGAGATAAGGTGAAGAATGAGTTATTTTGATTTCCATTTCCTTAATGGCTAATGGCGATGAAAAGTTTTTCATATACGTAATGGCCATTTGTATTTCTTTTGAGACACAACTATTCTGTTCATTTGACTATTTTTGGTTTGTTCACTTGTTTTGGAGATGGTTACTAATTTTGCATTTTTAAATATTCTAGATATTAGTCCACAATCTGAAAAGTAGCTGGCCATCATTTTTCCCACTCTATAGATTATCTCTTCATTCTGTTGATTGCTTCTTTTGCCATGCAGAAATTTTTAAACTTATAATCCCATTTGTTGATTCCTGATAATCATCCCTGTGATACCAAAGTTCTATTCAAGAAGTCCTTGTCTCCTTCCACAGCTTTAAGTATTTCTTCTATGTTATCTTCCTGCAGTTTCGAAGTTTCTTTTTTATATCTAGGTCTTTAATCTATTTTGATTAGATTTGGGAACAGAGTAAGAGGTATGGAGCTAGTTTCAATCTTCTGCACGTAGATAACAAGTTTTCCCAGCAGCATTTGCTGAAAAGATTAACTTTGCCCCAGGATATATTTTTCGTCCCTTTGTCAGAACTCAGATGACTGAAGCTACATGAGGTTATTTTTGTCTTCTGTTGCATTTTATTTGCCTGCATATCTATTTCTGTGCTGGTATCATCCTATTTTTGTTACTATAAGTTTGTAGTATAGCTTGAATTCCAGAATTGTGATGCCTCCTGCTTTTCTCTCTTTGCTTAGGATTTCTTTGACTATTTCTGTTCACTTGTAGTTTCATGAATTTTAGCATTGTTTCTTCTAGTTCTGTGAACAAAGTTGGTGTTTTAATAGGAATTGTATTAAATCTATACATTACTCTTGATGACATAGCCATTTTAATTCTGAGTATTCAAGAACAAGGCATGTCTTTACATTTTCTAATGTCTTCTTCATCTTGTTTCTTTAGAGTTCTATAGTTTTTATTATGGAGGTCTTTCAGCACCTTGGTTATGTTGAGTATAAGTCTTCAAAATTGTTTCTAATAATCCTGTATTTCAGTGATATCTGTTGTAATTTTGCCTTTTTCATTTATGATTTTATCAGTGTGGATCTTTTCTTCCTTTTGGTAAATTTGGCTGATGTTTTCTCCATCTTACTTATCTTTTAAAATATCCAATTCTTTCATTTTTTTAGTAACAATTTCATCAACTTCCCCTCTAATTTTATAATTTCTTTTACTAGTTTGGGGTTTGGGTTTTTCTTGTTTTCCTGGGACCTTGAGATAAATCATTAGGTTATTTATTTATTTGGGATTCCTTTGTTTTCCTTATATAGGCACACATAGATATAAACTTCTCTCTTAGAACTACTTTCATTGTGTTCCACACAGTCTGATATGTACTATTTCCTTTGTCATTTGATTCCAGAAATTTTAAATTTCACCCTTGATTTCTTTTGTGATCCATTGATCACTTGAGTGGATTATTCAAACTTCATGTGTTTACGTAGTTTATGTGTTTTCTTTTGCTATTGATTTCTACTTTTGTTTCATTGTGACGATAGCATGCATGAGGTTATTTCAGTTCTTTTGTATTTATTGAGACATACCTTATGGCTTAAAATACGATCTATTTTGCAGAAGATTCTGTAGGTTGCTGAAAAGAATGTATATTTTGTTCTTGGATGATAGACTTTGTAGGTATTTGCTAAGTCCAGTTGTTCTATGGGGTAGTTTTTGGAGACATCTTGTTGCCTTATTTTCTTATGGTTCTTATTTTTGTGTTGAAGATTATAGATCTGTTGGGATAGAAAGTTCTGCCATTATTGCAGAGATCATGTTAGTAAATGGCTTTCTCCCTGGCTTTGGGTATGAATCAGCATGAATATATCCACTTGACTTTTGAAAGTACTAGATTCAGTCCATAGAATTGCACTGTGAGGAGAGATCAACTGCTAGCAATATCAACATTCAAAGGATCAACCATATTTCAACATATAAACTTATTTAAAAGTTATCAGCTCTTTCAATGACTCTGGAAGATGAAGGAATAGTAATGATGCAGGATAGGGTGGGAAACAGGAAAAGGAAAAACAAACAAAAATTTTAAAAAAGGATGCAAAAGAAAAAAAGTTTTGATAATATGTTTATGTTCAGAAAGGAGGGGGAGGGAGAGGAGGCTTGAAAGGTTATATGAAGTAGTGGAAAGTAAAACAAGAAAGGAAACATAAATGAAAATTAAGAGCAGATATATGGAGATTGGATACAATTAATGAACCTACAGTACACAATGTTAGAAAACTAAAGAAACAACTCTTGGTGAGGGAGAACCTGACAGGTCAATGTAAGACATCACAAAAGCAAAAGTAATAACTGACACTCATACAGAATTGCATATACACATATACCCACATATGCACTCTGAAAGAGAAAATATGTCTTAATGATAATATTTATATACAGGAAAAGAGAGGGAGATTCGAGAGGGCATGAGAGGAACAGAGATGAAAGAAGAGGTAGGGAAGGAATTTAAATAGAAAGTGAGAAAAGGTACAGGGAGATTGAACCCATGAATAACTTCAAGAAACATTAGCAAACCCTATGAAACAGCTGTTACTGTGTGAGAACATAATGTGCTATGGTAAGATACTACAGAGGTAAAAGCAATCACTAGCACTCTTAGGAACTTATAAACATGATTACATACCTCACCCCCAGGAATTACAAAAAGAAATACCACGTTAAAAAAGAAAAACAGACAAACAAACAAACCCAGGTCTGATATTCCTCCTTTTGACGGTACTTATATTGGGGTCTAAATTAGTCCAGAGTTCTCTTCCTCCTGAGTTCAAATAATAGAGCTTGTAAGAGGCTGTGACCTACCTGTCTGTGCTTGGACTGGGAGCTTGGTAGGTCAGCCAGTGGCTGAATCCTCACCTACTAATTTAAACTCTTCTACCTGGGAGTAAGGGGCCTGCAGGATTCAGACTGGCCACTGGATTTGCCACTATTGTAGTCTACAGGCAGGTCTGGAGTCTGGCTTAAAGCTCCACACATTTTCAGGCTGCATTTCAGAGTTGCTGGCCAGTGACTGTGCTTTGCTGTCTTCCACGGAGACTGGAGGGGATATGGGCACACAGGGACTGTGTATTAGGGTCTGCTGGTGCCCAGCCTTCCACTGGCCCCTGGAAGGGCACTCCCACACCCAACTCCCTCGCGCCACAAAACCTCCAGCAGCTTCACTCATGGTCTACTATATACTCAAACCCTTGTTGTTTAATGCTGCCAGGACACACTGCAAGGGTTTTCCCAAGCCAGGGGTGGGGTCTCTCTCCTATCTTGTGATTTTAGTTTTACTATGCCACACTCACCTTTTTCTAGGACCCACTCTAATTATTAGGGCTGGTAGCCACTTCTTCCCTGTAGCACAGTGATTGTTACATCTTGCAGTTATGGAAAATGTGGGTTTTTTCTGTGCTTAGGCAAAATGGCTCTCCGTCCCAGTTCTGCCCATGTCCAGTTCCTGCGTGCACTACTGAAGAGGGGTTTGTCAAAGATGGCTTCTCAAGCTCACCCTGTCTGACTGGAGACACAAAATGGGCAATATCACTCCTGTGTCTGTTCACGTGGCCAGGGAGAGGCCATGGTCACAAAAGTAACAAAAATGCTGAGTTTTTCCTTTTACTGCTGACTCTACTCCTGCAAGGAGATGGAGTTTATGTCACCTCTTTGAATCTGGAAAGTGTTATGACTTCTTTGTTCCATATACAGCTGAAACTATGTGACAGATGTTACTTCTGGACCTGAAGAGGTAAGAAGCACTCCCGAGCCATAGAGTAAGAATCGTGACTCCCAGAAGGCCGCTGTGCTGAAGCGGCATTGTCCAAACTCTGCCTCCTTTCAGGTTCCCCATAGGAGCGGTAAAGATGTTACCATGGCCGTCACATCCGTCCACCTGCTGCTGAATACCAGGGTGTCATTGTCAAAACTGTGTGAAGCAGAATAGCCCAGCCAAGCTCTCACTAAATTCTTGACCCATCCATCATGAGTTATGATAAATTCAAGATGAGTTGTAAATCTCTCCCAGTAATTGATATGATATTTTCTCTATAATTCTAGCTAATAAAATCATTTTTGTCAGCCTCAGCTGTATATCACTGAAGGATTTAATTTGATTTCCTCTAATAATTAGAATAAATTCCTTCAAATGTACTTACAATTTTGGTGTAACTTTGGTTCCACCCCAATTTCAGAATAATAAAATTATTACAGGATTCTCAAAAAATAAATAAAAGATAGAATTCTGCTTAAATGTCACCTCCTCCAAGAGTCATTCCCTGACCAATATGCTAATTAAAATAGCATATTCTTCTTGAATATATTCACTGAATAGCATATTTTTTTCCCATGGTTTTGTTTTTATTTATCGCTGTTATTACAACTGAATCTACATAAAATGTGTAGTGTCCACATTCACTTTTGCCTATCACTTCCTTGAGAGTTATCTATTTTATACGCTATATAGGCTATTGATTGGCACATAGTAAACTCAATATATATACTGGCAGAAGAAGTAAAATTTTACTTGAACATTGCAAACATTGAAAGTACAAGTCACCCTAATAATTTTAAAGAGTGATACTCAGATAAGATCTAAAAATAGAAGCTTTCGGCTTCCAAATACATTATTAACATAAATACTTATTAATTTTTTAGTTTTGGATCATGATTACTACAAATACTTACTTGACATTCATTTTGATAAATAGAAGCCATTTAAAAACTAAGCTGTCTTGAAATAGCACTAAAACTTAGTTCCTCTTTGAATTATAATCAACCAAAAAGTTTTCTTTGTCTTCCCTTGACTATTTGTGTTTAATTTGCATGACAGTAAATTATATATGAAATACAAGCTTTTGGATTTCATGGGGTAATCTGCACAATTCATGATCATGAGAGTTCAAGATTTTATTTTAGCACACGTGAGTTTACAATGGCTTTGCAAGGCTATGTTGATAAAACTAATTCTATTTGACAAAGAGTGGGAAAAAATCTAGACTTTCAAGTACAAGTGAATTTAACTTTAAAATGGCAAAACATACATTGGCTCCCCCTTTGGTTTAAGTGAACACATTATTATCAATCTATTCATAAAATCTCAGTGTGATACCATTTCCCTATTAAAGCTTTCTGCTGAGGTAGTGGACCTATTTTGTATGCTTTCCCTTTGTTCTTCCACCACTTTCTCTTTCCCATGTTTCTACTACAAGAGGGGAGTTAAGAAAATAAAAGGAGAATCCAACTGAGAAAGCCACACACAGAAGATTTGAGGCCTGGGGAGTAAAGCAAGGAGCACAAATCTTCCAGGCATGTTGCTTGCCTGACTAACAATACATTTCACCTTAAAATTCAGTTAAATGACATGAGAAGCTACATCATTATTTTCCTGAATTAATTTCTCTTTCCCATGTAACGATGACTTTTCTTCTTTTCAACCACTCTCAAAATGGGGAATAAACATCTCAGCAACATATATTATTAAGATTCTTCCTTTTTTAGACCAGCTGTCCCTGCAATTATATTTTACAAGTACATTCTACACAGCTCCTCTCAGCTGAACACAATAATGTAATTTTACTGAATGACTCTGCAGAAGGTCTAATTATTTCTTGAAGCAGGGCTCCTGACGTTATTTTGCATTTAATTCACGACCACATGCTGAAAGTTATTATCTGTGCAGCAACCAATTGAAATATTTTCTAAAAAGTATTTCAGGTACTTTATGACCTGTGACTTTAAAAACAATTGTACTTTATTTTACCACTCAAACATACCTGAAGGACTCAAATATAATAAAGACAAATTATAAATATCATATAAATTGAATTAATCATTCTAATTAAAAATATGTACTAATTCTAGTTATTGTTGAAAATATATCTGTAGCATCCAGTCAATTGCACATGTGATTTATATAAATGAAAAAACAGTTTTTTAAAACATATGAATTAATAAATGTTATGGATATCTATGTCAGTGACTGGGAGATGTACTATTCATTCACTGAGTCTTCTCTGAAAATGCCAATTAAAAATTATCTCTTCTTTATATAATGTACCTAGAGCCTGTTTAGTTTTCCTTATGGTAACCATCACATGCCACCTTAAACTATACTCTTCGTTTTATTTATTTATTTATTTATTTTTTATTTATTTTTTTTTTGTGTGGGTACCGGGGGGTCGACCTCAGGACCTCGCGCGCGTGATATCACCGTTCCCTTTTCCGTATGTGGGATCTGGGAGTCGAACTCGGGCCCTTGCACTTGCAAGGCAGGTGCTTACGCTGCTGAGCCATCTCACTGGCCCTATACTCTTGGCTTTAGATACGTATACTGAAATGCATATAGTTATCTTCCATATTAAATCATACTAATATAAAAATATGACAATTTAATGATAGTTAACTTACAGCAAGTAGTTACTTCATGCCTGGAATGTATCACAGTTTGGGTATATTTTCTCCCTAAATTTTCACAATGGTCCTAGATAAAATCTCATTTTATAGAGAATTGAATTGTAAAGCATGGAAAATTTTGCTAGTTTGCAAAAGAATGAATAGGTATAAGTAGAAAACCACAGGACTTGGTCAAAAGTTCTACATCAAATATCTAGTTCATAACACTTCAGTTGCTGACGTATGTTTAGTTTACGTTTTCAATTACTGAGACATTGTGTGAATGCGTATTCTTCAAAATGGATAGATTTATTTAAAGGATTGTAAGATGATGCTAAAATTCTTCATGACATGTTGGAAACTTAACAACAAAAATATTAACAAAATGCTTTTTTTTTTTTTTTTTGGTGGGTACCGGGAGTCGACCACAGGACCTCGTGCTTGCCAGGCAGGTGCTTATGCTGTTGAACCATCTCAGCGGCCCAACAAAATGCATTTTTAAATTCATAAAAAATTAGCTTACCTATGTAACTTCTTCACCTGGGGAGATTAAATAGAGCAAATTATTTGCTATAGACAGTAATGCCATGATTCTCTCTCTGATACAGCCCATATTTACAGTTAAGAGGAAGTGTCCTGCTCAAGAATCAAAGTAAAAATAATATTTAGGGTTAAACTAAAAGAAAAAAAGAAGTTACAAATATTAGTAGAATAGTGAACTTAAAATAATGACATGCTTCATAGAACAAAAAGTAGACTATGTTCTACTTTTCAAGTAAATTCTTATACCCATAACATCATTTGCAATATTCAGCTTATTCTCTTGTGTTAAGTGTGCATTTTTGAGGTGGTATTATAATATACCTATAAATCTCACAAACTCTACCACAAAGATTGTCTATGAGAATAATTAGGCATTAGTCAGTGTTGCCTGCAAGAATATATTTATATTATCCAGGATGTAGTTATGTCACCTTGAATTTGCTCCTGTGACAAGTATAAATCCAAACTCAGAAGGAAGAAAAATATTTATGTTAATGGGGTTCAGAGAGAAAATATTTGGTTATATAGAAATGAATCACAAGTCGTTTTTTTCTTACTATGCAAATGATGAAAGTAAAATAATTGTGATTTTTGTAACGTTGCATATGAGTATATCATTTACATTTTTTAACTTATGAACAAGAATCTTAAGAAATATTATTACTTACCAGGTGCCATGCTGAAATATTAACTCTATTAAATAATACTTGTCAGTAAAAATTACAACAGCAATATCAAAGTGAATCTTGAGTTTTATTCTCCAAATACAAGAGACAGAAGATATGTAATTTCAATGGACTTTCTCAGACTGTAATGCTGTTAATGATCTGATTAATGTAGTACTTTCTATATTTTCTATCCAGGTGAATAAAATCATGACCACAATTGTGGTGGTCATAAAATGTGAATATTTAAGATATACTTTATTATGGAAAGACACCGTTAAATACTAGATACTACGTGGCAGAAAGATGTGTACTGTGAAGAAAGTGGTCGTTATCTTTTTGGTCTTGATATATCTTTAAGTATGTTTTTAGTATTAGGAAATGATAGATTGAATTCAGAGGTACAGCTTTTGCCATTCAGAATCTTGACATCTAACTTGTTGAGATGACAAAGTGATTCTACAAGATGTAAGAAACTAATACTTTACCTATCCTATGATTGTAATGAAATCACAGCAGAGCCTTTTAAATTGTTTGTGTGGCTTTACTAGTGTAAATGGATGATTCTGATCACAGTTTGGCAGATAAAATTTATCATGCAGTGTTGGATGGTTACTTTGAATGAAAATATTCCATCTCTACAAAGGAGATGATATTGTTAACAAAGATTCTGCACTTGACCAAAGTTTAGTGAAACTCCTGTGGGTCATCTGCTCAAAGGGCAGGATCTTGGATTTTGATGTCATTTTTACAGAGTTTAATTTTAGCAAGAATCCAGCTAAGTCAGTTTGGACAAAATTGTTCACCCTTCTATATCTGAGCACCCTAATATTTAGCCAATTTCTCATGCCCATCATCTCCTAGATGATATCTGATCATCCTGCACTGCTTTTAGCAAGAATTTTGATAGGTCGGTGTAGAAAAAATTGTTCTACACTGTTAATAATATTTCATCCTCTGCTCTCTTCATCCTACTTGCTAGCTATTCAATCCCCACTTTTGGTTGCTTTATTCAGTTGAGCCCAGTTTCTCTTTCCGACTGCAAAAGTAGTCCTGAGATCTTTTCAATAAAGGCTTCATTAAAATCTTGAACAAATACCATGAACAGATTTTTTTAACACTGTGTAGTAGTTCAGAGCCATAATGTCAGTGCAACGATTTTGTTGCACATTAAAAACTTCAGCCAATAAAGGATTGGTATAAAATATTTAGAATAAAACAAAATATTTGAGTAATTAATTATCAGGTTAAAGTAAAGGAGAAACATTAAATCTTGTAACTAATATCTGAGAGTACAACTTCAAGAGTTCATAAAAAAGACTTTAAAAAGTGAACTTTAATTATTTCACGAAGAACACCCAAATATATTTCTTAAAGATGAACTTTTTGATTCTCTGTTCTTTAAATCAACAAAATAGAAATTAGTAGAAAAAGTGAACAATAAAAAAATGAACAGTTTGAAAGGAGAGATAGCAAATAAGCAGAGCAAAAGAAATCTTTACTAAAAAGTATTGGATAAAATAGAAAACAAATAAGATATTTACCATATTTTCTAATATATTAAAAATTATGGGCTGGTGAGATGGCTCAGTGGCATAAGCGCCTGCCTTGCAAGCGCGAGGGCCCAAGTTCGACTCCCAGAACCCACATACGAAAAAGGGGCCGGTGATATTGCTCAGCGGCACGGGTGCCTGTTGGCGCGCGAGGTCCTGAGGTCGACCCCCCGGTACCCACAAAAAAAAAATTATAATAATATAAAATTTAACTTACAATGTAAGTAAATTAATCTATATTAGCATAAAATTGAAATATAGAATGCAATATTCACATTAATTGGCAAGACAGAAGAACAAAGTAAAATTTTAAAAATAGGGAAGTAATTCCAACAAAATTGAAGCAAAATTTGAATTTCCAAATAAAGTAGAATTTATAAAGTTTTGGAAGATTGTGTAGGAAAATAGTGAAATACATTAAAATTTTCACTCAATCTCATTTTAAATCCAACATAGAAATACTAATTTGCAAGATTTTTTTGTAATGCCTCAAATATCTCAGCTTTGCTCATAGCCCATAGTCATCATGAACAGCCATGAGAGTGACACTATTTTAGCACCATTGTTCTAGTTAAAATTTCTTTAGCTGATGCCTATTCAGGTTAAATTAGCTGATGCCTATTCAGCTATTCCATTTCTACCTAAACTGCAAAAGTAAAAATAAATAAGTAGCTGTTCTTTTTAAGTCACTGAATTTTGAGAATGGATTATTATTATATAGCAATCAATCACAACTAAATCAATCTCTGTAATTTCTTTTGTTCTTTTGGATATTTTTGGATTTATTTCTTTCATTTGGATCTTAACTGTGATTCTCAAATTTAATAACTTTTGAAGTATCATATTTAATAACTAAAAATATGAAAATTCTGATAATAGTGTAATAGTCCAATAGGTTAGAGTATATATTTATTCATAACCACTAGGACCATTTATTTGAGAAATATTTTATGAAACAGGCAAGGGGCTTATCTCTTAATGTTAGATGAGAAGCTCAGTTCAATAAAAATCTTGGGCCGGTGAGATGGCTCAGCGGCTTAAGTGCCTGCCCGGCAAGCGCGAAGGCCCGAGTTCGACTCCCGGATCCCACATACGAAAAAGGGGCCGGTGATATCGCTCAGCGGCACGGGCGCCTGCTGGCGCACAAGGTCCTGAGGTCGACCCCCCGGTACCCACAAAAAAAAAAAAATAAAAAAAAAATAAAAATCTTTACTTCTTTGGCCACTCCATGACCTTGCTACCACCTAAATCCAAAGGTTCTATTCTTTTCCTGTACCCAGTGAGCTAAATATGAGTGGAGAAAGCAACCATTCTGATTATTTTCACTTTAAATTCATGAACACTAGTCTTGATCCTTGCAGACCTCTCTTGTCCTTTGGGCAGTTCATTGACTTAGTCATCGAAGAAATCATTTCAGAACTCACTAATCATGACCATCACACCTGTCTTTACCTGCCTTCAAATATTCTGCCTTCCTACCTAGTATTAGAGTCCAACTTCTCATGTTCTTGTGTAAAGGACATCAAATTCTCTTTCCTTCTCCAGAGCATCACAGTTCTTCTTTCTTAGACCACCAAACTTTATTCTTCTTGAAATCACTGCAGTTAGCATTCAAACCAGATGTTATTTCTGCTATCTGAAAAGAAAAAAAAAGTAAGCCTTTATTTTTGCTCCATTTCCCATTCCTCCTTAAGCACCACTCAACATTTTTAAAATGTTTACCTGTTTTTTTTAACTCTCCTTTTGGCAAAACTCCAGGGAAGAGTGATTGGTACACACTTCAATTCCTCTTGTACCGTTCTGCCTTAATTCTACTCCATTAGTTCCTAATACTCCATGGAAACTGCTCTCATCAAAAGCGACATTGCGCTTGTTTGATTTTAAATCCGACAGTGTGTTCCCACACACCATCTTACCTGACCTATCAACACTATTTCATAATACATAAACTTCCTTCACTTGCTTTCCAGATAACTCCATCCCTTGGTTTTCCTCTTCCCTTCCTTCTTGCTGTTTCTTTGTTCCATTTGCTGATTCTTCCTTTCTTTCCTTTTCACTCTCTTAATATTTAAATTCTTCCACCAGTGACGGGGCACCTTTTAGAGAAGAGTGCCCTAACAGAAACCCAAAGTGCCAACACTGCAATTAAACCTGAATACTGAGGTTTTAGTTTAGAAAAAACAACTCGGATATTAAGGATATTAACATCTTTTGTCTTTAAAGAAAAACAGCACACATGCCATAGCTTTGCCCCCACTATGAATCCAGGCTGAGTTCTAGGTCCCTTCTCTGTTGGAGCCACACTCACACATTTGGTGCTTTACCCGGCCTCTTGGTTTTAAATTCCTTCAACTCTCCACTGTGATCTAGCTGGATCAGATTTATTTTCTGAACTCCACAAGTCTATTTTTAACTTTCTGCTTGACATTGCCAGTTGGGGATTTAATACACAAACTTAACATATTCAAATCTGTGTTCCTGGTCTCTCCGTGAATAGACATCTTCACCCTAGAATACAGGATCGATAGTTCCTATGTTCTGTTGATCTGTAACAGAGTAGCTTTTCAATATATATTTGCTCAAATACAGAATACATGAATATAAACCAAATTTTCAGGGCACAAACCCATATATGAAAATATCAAGCTAAAAGACAATATATCGGTATTGTCACTAAACAAAGCCAATCACTGAAATGGCAAGTTTTGTAAACGAGTAAGTTTATTCATGAGGCAGCATAGCATGAGAAAAAAGGACATCTGAGTCTCAAATCCATCTCTCCAAGGAAAGGGTTTGGAGATATTTGTGGTTCGAAATATGGGAAAAGATGTTTGGTTCAAACTTCATCAACTCTTACCATCATGACTCCCATATCAGAGGTGTTATTTGAAGCCAACTAAAGGCAAGTAACTTAAGGGCAGGCAAAGTCTACAGAGTTTATTCAGGAAATAAGATCATACAGCTTATTCAGGCTTTCCTTTGATTTATTCAAGATTTCTCTTTGTTTCAATATCTGATCCACCATGGTAAAGAGGTGGTGAGTGCTATTATTTGTTTTATTCACATTTCCATAAATGTTTATGTACCACTCTTGTTGCTAGAAAAAACAACTCCTTTTAGATTTCAACAAAAGAGGAGTAGAATTGGATAAAAACAAGTCAATGAAAATACAGTAATTAGCAGAACTGAATTTATAGAATTTGTAATTATATTTTTGGGAAACATTTCCTTTTGCTTCATCAAACAAATGTATTTCAAGAGAAAGTAATGATATTAAATAAATTTAAATAGGTATTTTTTCGTACATTTATGAAAAGTACAGGAAAATATTTCATCTTGTTCATTGCTCTGAGATTTAGCAAAGTGACTGGAGCAGTAATAAGCATTTCTAGTAATTAAAATGCTATTTTTGTCGACTGGTACAGCCACTGTGGAAGTCAGTGTGGAGATTCCTCAGAAAACTAGGGTTGGAGGTCCCATTTGACCCAGCTATTCCCCTTCTGGGCATCTTCCCAGAAGAATTAAAAACATCATACCACAGCGATATATGTGCACCCATGTTTATAGCAGCACAATTTGTAATAGCCAGATCTTGGAAACAACCCAAATGCCCATCAACTGAGGAATGGATAAGAAAGATGTGGTATTTTTATACAATGGAGTACTATTCAGCCATTAAGAAGGATAAACTGGAGACTTTTATAGGTAAATGGATGCAACTCGAGAAAATACTCATAAGTGAAATAAACCAGAAGCACATGTGTAAGCATCGTATTGTCTCTCTAGTATGAGAAACTGAAAGAGTAAATAAGATCCAAAATGTACAATAGACATGGTGAATCAAAAAGAAACTGGTCAAAAGGAAAGAGAGACTGGAATAAGGAAAAGAAAGAAGGGAAAGGGAAAAAAAAATTGTATATATATATATAAGATGGTTAAGATAGATACACTACGACTTTCACTTAGTTCATTGAAGAGTAAGGTTTGTGCCAATAATGTTTGCATAATTGAATGCTAATGTCTGGTGTCCTGAATAACTAACTTAAAGATAGTAATACGCAATGTATTAACCATTGTTACCCTCCTATTATGTTGTTTTGAAAATTTGTTCTTCTTTTGATTTGTTTTGTTTTTTCTTCTCTTTAAAATAAAATTTAAAAAAAAATGCTATTTTTATTCTGTTAGAAAAAAATTATAAGTACATAATGCTAAACATTTATTCCAATTTATTATATCCCCTGGGACCTCTCATATCAATGTTTCATTAACAATAGTTCACATTGTCTGAACGGATTTCTGTTAAAATAATAAAATTGAGATATTTGACCTATTGAGATTTTATTACAAAACTATGTAGGCAAAACGAATTATGCTTTTCTAAGTTGAAAATCTGAACATTTTAGTTATGGACCAGACAAGTTTAGTTAGTTTTTATTACCTTCTGAGTTATATCTAATTTACTTTTGAGTTCACAGAATTACCCAATGGATACTTGGAACCAATGGCCTAAGGGGTTTTAAAATTACAGGCTAGGCTAGACTAAAACAACTCTTGGTGCTTTAAAAATTGCATGTCATTCACATTCCTCATGAAAATGAATATTGAAAAGTTCTTGTAAAAATAGATTTTGTAAAATAGATCATGAACTCTGTAAGCCCAAATAAGGCTTAATTTCTATATGGCTTTTTCTTCTTTTTACAAAGATTTTGGGCTCTCATCCTTGTTTTTTATTGATGTATAATTTGTACTACACATAATAAAACTGAATTTTTAAAATTTGTTGTGTATTTATTTTTTTAGTTTAGTTTTTGCTTTTTGAGGGTCATTCTGAGTTTGGGCTCTGGTTTTAACCTAGCTGTGAGACTTAAGCTTTGGAAACCTATAATTCAATTTCCTCTTTGTAAAATAGGCATTAAAATAGCACTTACCTCATTATTGCTAACTTGGATATTAAATTAAATAGTATGTATGTAACTTTTAAGAGCTTATCTTGATGTACTAACAACTATGACTTACAGCAATAAAATATGTTTACATAAAGATAATTTACAATTTTTGCATGTGCATAAAGAATCATTTGCTAGGGTTGGGATAGAAATTATGAGTCAGCATGGTGGGGCAGGCCTATAAACCCAGATAATTTAGAGGCTAAGGCACAAGGATTTCTTGAAACTGGGAGTTCCAGGCCACCCTGGGCCACATAGTGAGACCCCCCCACCCCTCAAAATAAAACAAAACAAAAGGAAAATAAACCAAATCCAAACAAAGCAAAACCAGACAACAATAAAACAAATATACTACAGATTGGGTGGCATGGCAACAGAAATTTATTTTCTTACAGTTCTGAAGATTGGGAAGTTCAAGATCAAAGTGTCAGGGGTCTTGATCACTTGTGAGGCATCTTTCTTTGGCTTGCGCATGGCTACCTCTCACTGTATTCTCATATGGTATTTCCAGTATGCACACTCATCCTTAGTGGTGTGTGTATATGTGCACATGTGTGTAATTTCCTTTTTTTAGAAGGACACTAGACAGAATGGATTATGCTTTTGTAAAGTCCTTATATCTCAGTACAGTCTTATTCTGTGATACTGGGGATTGGAACTTCAACATATGAATGAGCGGCCATAATTCAACCATAGCATGTGTGTATAAATTTGGCAAGATTCTAGACATTGTCTGCCATTATGTCCAGTTTTTAAAATCCCTACATTAATTATCAAAATAGTTCTGCGGAAGATGATTAATTTATTATTTATAAAGATTCCAAGGCTTAATTAAAAGTTACTAGCTGGGAACTAGATAGCTGGCAAGTTCCAAATCCAGGCTCCGAACCATGTCTTCTATCTGACTCCAATTTCAGATATTTTACACCCTATTTCAGCTTATTATAAATTAATGAATTATTTGCTATTGGTCAATTCACATTTCAGGTGAGTCTTTTAAATTATCATGATTTTTATGGGTGTTGTTTTTAATTTTTGTTTATTTTTAAATTTTCTGCTTTAGTAAAGCTGTTTTCCAGTATGTATACATGTAAATTTTTGGAATTTCATTTTTCTTTACATCACAGTGTTCAATAGGTTTATAATTTTGAATTTTTCAATACTTAGCAAAATGAAACTCATTTACACTTTCCAGTAATATTTTCTATTTTTTTTTAGTAGAACTGGAGCTAGGACTTCTACCTAGGTGGACATTTTGGATGATGGAAAAGTCAGCTTAAGATTGTCAAGTATTCTTAGAAGGTGAGAATAACTTACATAAATTAATTGACATTATGGTATAATAAGACTGAATGAAGGCATTCTTCGTATATATTAATTTACAAATAGAATCCTTACCATGACATTTTTTTAAAGAAAGATCTTTTGTGTGCTGAAAATAACTAATAAAATAGTCTATCTCTTCTTCTTGTGGATTAGAAGACAATAATGATTTTCAAAACAACACTGACTTCCACAAATAAATGTTGTTTTTTCAAACAGACCCATCTGGTAAAAACTGGCTTACATGCCAAACTGGTTTGATCTAAATGGATGCTCTTTTAAAAATATAAATTCTGAAATTTGTTTTCCTGCTATTAAACTATTTTTTTCCCTCTGGTAGCATTCACTGAGCTACAGTGAATGCTATTATATAATTCACCACAATAACAGTGTTTTGAAAAGAAAAGAAAAACTCTTCTCTGCACCACATTTTTTTTTGTTGTTTGTTTTTTAACCTTTCTGTTCCTATTTCCTCTTCAGAGATCCTTTGGACAAGGAAAATATGATAGGGCTCTTCCCTATCTCTATACCAGGAAGTAACTCTAAGATTACAAACTAACTTGAAATTTTGATAATATATGACCATATATTTGCAGCAAGGTAAAAATTACTTAAAACTTTGCGGGGGATGTCTATCAACGATAAATATCTCAGCAAAATATCATCTTCATTACATTTTATCATATATGTCTTTTTATTGTGGTAGGTTTGGGAATTTAAGAACTAATAGATTTTTTAATATAAGGGCTATACACCACTCCAGAGATAAATAATATTAAAATTGCAACACTTTATCAGTTAGTTTCCTCTAGGATCTCAGAGATGTGGCAGCACAAAACTATTAAAGACTGTTTAAGAGGGAAGGGACTTACAGAATCACGCAGGTCATGAGAAAAGTAATAATTGCAGCCACAGACAGAAAAATCCTCTTTTACTCTGGAAAATGTTTGATCACTTCCCATTATAACATGATTGTTATGACATTCTTTATTTTTAAATTTTTCATAATTAATTAACTGCAAGATATAAGTGAAATACATGGTATTAATAATAACTTGATAACAAGTGAGATCTATAACACAGTAATCAGAGTAACCTTTTTTTTTTTGTGGGTACCGGGGGTCAACCTCAGGACCTCATGCGCCAGCAGGCGCCCCTGCCGCTGAGCGATATCACCGGCCCCTTTTTCGTATGTGGGTTCCGGTAGTCAAACTCGGGCCCTTGCGCTTGCCAGACAGGCGCTTACGCCACTGAGCCCTAACCTTCTTTAAAAAACTTTAAAATATTACTTTTTGATTAGGAGATTAACAACACTAATATTTGTTCAGCTAGTTCCTCAACATCATCAGACAGCCCAGGCTATCCATTAGAGACTCTTATTTGTAAGCCACTGGGTGTTGTAACAAATTACCATTAACTGGGTGGCTTAAACAACCAACATTTATTTCTCACAGCCTGGAGATTAAGAAGCCCAAGGTGAAGATACCAACTAACTTGGTGTCTGGTCAGAGCCTCTTCGTTTGCAGATGACTGTCTTACCCTTGTATCATCACACGGGAGAGAGCAGGGAAAGGATGCAAGTTCTCTCATGTCTCTTCTTTAAAATGACACTAATCTCCACACTGATTCCCACAGTGGTTGCACCAGTCTACACTCACCAGCAGGAGAGAAGTGTTCCTTTTTCCCCAAAGCCCCTCCAGCATTTGTTATTGGTTGATTTCTTGATGATAGCCATTCTTTCTGGAGTGAGATGGAATCTCAGAGTTGTTTTAATTTGCCTCTCTAGAATGACCAGTGATGTTGAACATTTCTCAAAAAACTAAAACTAGAGGTTCTGTTTGACCCAGCCATTCCCCTCCTGGGTATCCATCCAAAATAATTAAAAGCATCATACCACAGTGACATATGCACACCCATGTTTATAGTGGCACAATTTGTAATAGCTAAATCTTAGGAACAACCCAAATACCCATCAACTGGTGAAAGGATAAAGAAGGTGTGGTTTTTTTATACAACGGAGTACTACTCTGCCATAAAGAAGGATACGCTCAAGACATTTCTAGGAAAATGGATGCATCTTGAGTCCATGCTCTTAAGTGAAATAAATAGGACACACATGTGTGAATACTACATTGTTTCTCTGGTGTGAGAAACTGAAAGTGTAAATAAGGACCAAAATGTATTTTAAAATAGGAGGAAAATGCTCAAATGGGGAGGGGAACAAGGGAAAGGGAAGGGAGAAAGGAAAGAAGGGAAAAGTAGAAAAAAAATGAGAAAAGAAGGAAAGCATAGAAACAAAGCTTTGTAAATGGGGAGAGGAGGAGTGTTGGAAGGGAGGGTAGGGGAATGGGAAAAAAGTTATATCATGTACAGGTACAAATTCTCTATGATGAATGGGGTCATTATGTATATCTAAAACGTACCAATAAAATCTAATGTAAAAAAAAAGACACCAATCACATCATGAAGACTCAACTCTCACGACTAGATCATTTCCCAAGGACCCCCTCTCTAAATTTCATCAAACTTAAAATTATATTTTAACAGATGAATTTCAAGTGAGGCATAAACATTTAGTTCATAGCAGCACTTCATACATACTGCTGTGTGAGGTGAGCCCTGCCATTATCTCTTCCTCCCTTGTTTTCCTCCAGTGCTACCCCAGAGCCTGTCTTACCTTGTAGCATTGCCATTAAGTAGTCTCCTTCTTATCTTTCTGCAGTTTAATAGCATGTGATTTGTTCTCGACAGCTTCCATGTAGAAACTTTATTTATGATTCAACCTCCATGATATTTCAGATCTTCAATTTCCATAGCATTATATGACATCCAAAGTCCATTAATTGATAATATATTGCCTTACAGTGCTCTTTTCTTCCCTTTCTGATTATACAGTGGAAAAGGTATCAGTTTTTCTTGTATTATTCACTATAATGCCTGCAATGTATAAAACGATTATTACTTAATTTAACATTACTAGAATAATGCATAATTGTGATTTCTATGTTAACAAAAAGGATCCACTTGGAAGGAAATACAAATTTTAGCTGACATATATGTTTAGCAATATAATTACATTAGGTAAGTTTCTATCATTTTGGAGAGCTATTGAAAAATGCTTTCCAAATTAATTTTAAAGAAATACTCCAGAAAAAGTGTACCCAGACCAGATTAATAGTCTCCAGCTCCTGTCTGTATCTGAAACTGGATGCAAGGAAAAATGGATAATTTTCAAAACTAGATAATGTATGTAAAATGACTGCCACTATTTGTTTTCAAAGAAACAGATCATGATGTCTTATGAAAATTTTATTATCATTTTCATTTTTTTTTTATAAGCAAAAAGACTGTTCTTAGATTCTGGGGAAGAGCGGAAGAACCACATTGGTTGGAACTGAGGCATTTTCAATTTAAGTTAGAAAAGAAATTGAAATGGTCTCTATGTGAAAGCTGTATTTATCTTATTGGCTAATGAACAACAAAAGCTTAGTCAACATTCTAAAGCACTTTATTTGTTCAACGCTTGGTGATTAGGGGGATCAACATCTTTTAAACAACCACTTCAATGTTTAGCTTTTTCTTCTCCTGGATATGCATCCTTTTCTTTCTTTCTTTCCTATACAGAAAATATCCACCATGCTTCAATTTTTAAATTTTTTTGTCCTTATCATGAATTCCATCTTGAGTGAAAACACAGAAGAGCAATAGAGGGGCACAACTAGGCCCTAATGGATATATCAGAAAGGGAAATGAAGGAGAGTTTGGTGTCTATTTAATGCTTTTATTCCCTTTATTTCTGTTAGAAAAATAAACTGAGGGCCAGTGAGATGGCTCAGAGGCATAAGCGCCTGCCTGGCAAATGTGAGGGCCCGAGTTTGACTCCCAAACGCACAAACGAAAATAGGGCCGGTGATATCGTTCAGCGTCATGGGCGCCTGCTGACACGCGAGGTCCTGAGGTTGACCCCTGGTACCCACAAAAAAAAACCAAAAAACAAAAATAAACCGAATGGTGCCCAGAAAGAGAAAGGTTACTACCATGAGCAAATAAACTTTACTAGAATAAAATTTTAAATTCAGTTTCCCCCAAAGCTGAATACCTTATAAGGGAAATAGAAGGTTACATTTGGAGATGTACAAATTAGCTGTAATAAACAGATGAATATTTTTTAATATTTTATATTAAAAGTACACTTCAATGTTATTTATAATAAAAATGATTTGTGAAATTAAACTATAAAAATACTTCTCAATATCCCATTATTTTATCAATATTAGTATTAAAGTATTTTAAATGTATTTTTCATTTCACTGAGAAGGTCTTCTCCCTGACAAAGTAAAACAAAACAAAAACAAATTCATGTTTGAAAATGGATTGGAAATATATACATATTGAATCTAAACTTGTGTAACTTTTGTTACAGAACAAAATTTGTAATTAAGTGTATTTTAAGAATTAATAATAGTCTTTGATTGTAATAAGGATATATGATCATTCAAACAAATGTAGTAACATTTGTCTTTTTCATCAATTTGAATTTCCAAAACAAGCTAATGAAAAGGTTCCCATGTTAAAGACTAATAAATACTTAGAGTTCTCTATTTTTTTTTTTTTTTGTGGGTACCGGGGGGTCGACCTCAGGACATCGCGCGCCAGCAGGTGCCCGTGCCGCTGAGCAATATCACCTGCCCCTTTTTCGTATGTGGGTTCCGGGAGTCGAACTCGGGCCCTCGTGCTTGCCGGGCAGGCGCTTAAGCCGCTGAGCCATCTCACCGGCCCAAGTTCTCTATTTTTAATGCTTCCTTCTATTGTAAAAAGTGCTTAATTGAAGGGCTGATAATAAAATGATTTATAGAGTAAACAAGGTGACTTAGCCATCTACATAAGTATATAAATACTTTTACAACATATAGTAGCCATGAGTACTAATTTTTCCCTAAACCCTAGGAAATTCATTTGTATACTGGAAGATTAATATTATTCAGAAGGAAAAATACTAGTATTGCATGCTCTCTTTTTCCAGAAATTTACATTAGAGTTATAACTAGTACTTAAATTTCACCACAATCCCCCATCATCATCTTCTAATATTGAGTAGCACATTCAGAACATTATTATCATCAACTTCTCTTATCTATGACATTGAAATTTCCCGGGTTGCTACCAATTTCATAGATCTTAATTTTAGAATTTATTATATTTGATATAAAATTTCTCTGCATCGAAAGAGAGAGCTTGTCTATAATGAATATATAACCAATGAGAAAAGACTTTCTAACAGTATTATATAAGAAGTGTTTTGCTTTTCTCATTGCATTTAGTTTTTGCTTTGAATTAACATTCTATTAATGACAATAATTAAAATAAAATAAGACAAATAACCTAATTTATATGGGTTTTGACTTTGGTTATAATGAACTGTATAGCCAAAATTATTTTTATAAGAATTGGGTTAGGAGATTCCTCAGAAAACTAGGGTTGGAGGTCCCATTTGACCCAGCTATTCCCCTTCTGGGCATCTTCCCAGAAGAATTAAAAACATCGTACCACAGCGGTATATGTGCACCCATGTTTATAGCAGCACAATTTGTAATAGCCAGATCTTGGAAACAACCCAAATGCCCATCAACTGAGGAATGGATAAGAAAGATGTGGTATTTTTATACAATGGAGTACTATTCAGCCATAAAGAAGGACAAACTGGAGACTTTTATAGGTAAATGGATGCAACTCGAGAAAATACTCATAAGTGAAATAAACCAGAAGCACATGTGTAAGCATCGTATTGTCTCTCTAGTATGAGAAACTGAAAGAGTAAATAAGATCCAAAATGTACAATAGACATGGTGAATCAAAAAGAAACTGGTCAAAAGGAAAGAGAGACTGGAATAGGGAAAAGAAAGAAGGGAAAGGGAAAAAAAAATTGTATATATATATATATATATATATATATATGATGGTTAAGATAGATACACTACCATTTTTACTTAGTTCATTGAAGAGTAAGGTTTGTGCCAATAATGTTTGGACAATTGAATGCTAATGTCTGGTGTCCTGAATAACTAACTTAAAGATAGTAATACGTAATGTATTAACCATTGTTACCCTCCTATTATATTGGTTTGAAAATTTGTTCTTCTTTTGATTTGTTTTGTTTTTTCTTCTCTTTAAAATAAAAAAAAAATTGGGGAATATTGTTGTTAATTTCTAGAAATTTCTTAAACATAAAAGTATAATTTTGAGGCAAATTTCAAACTTTTATGAAGAAGCATGTAATGTTTCTTCACATCCTTTATAACAAGCAGATGAACATTCAAATCTCCACAAAAGAAGTACACCAGTGTGCCAGGTATTAAACAGAAATACAAGTTATAAAAGTAAGGAATACTCCTCTCTCTCTTATTAGAAGATATATGTATGATAAGGCAGCAAGCCTAAGAACAGCTGTTAGCCACCATGCTTAAATGGGCTATGAATATCTGAAATATTTGTGTGTAGCAGTAGGCAATTCATGGCTATTTTACACCTTTAGGAAAGCTGTAGTTCCAGGCTATCAAGGCTTAGTCCTTCATGGGGGAGGCTCAGAATTACAGTTTCTACATCTGCAGACCATGTTGTGCTGCTCAGGCAACTGATTGCACTGAGGCCTAAGTTAGGGACTGTCACAATGAGATCACTGTTTTCGGGCACTTTGCCCAGCCCTGGGTAGTTTCGGCAGGGTAGATGAGGGGGAACAGCGGAAACAAAAGCGCCTTGCACAGTCATGGGATTGCAGGCCACAGTTCAGCCCACGTAAAACTGTTAGTGGAACCACAAACAAGAAACTTTCTTTGTCTTTATTTTCTTAACCAGCTTGACTTATTAGGAAAGAAAGTTCTCTGATTTTTCCCAGCATAAAGACTTCCTTACTGTTTGTAATTATAGCTTCTTACATATCTTTATGGAGGGGAATAAAATTTAGAAAATAATATAAAATACTATTTTTTTATTATAAAATACTAAAATCAATCAAGATTCACCAAAGGGTATCATGTATTTCAGAAAATGTCTTGAGCCCACTCACTGTTTTTTCTCATTTGAATGCCTTTTAAATCTCAAATGTTAAGACACAATGAATCATACTTAGATATTGCAGTATTTCCCAAGTATCTGACTGAATATAAGATATGAAAATTATTATACAATAAAATTGTACATATTTCTAAACTATATAATGCAAAAGAATAAAAACAGTGGTTTATTCTGTGTTCTGAGATTTTTCTATTATAATTTTTATAAAGAGCTTTTTTTGTCCATTTATTTATGTATTTATTGAGTTTTGGGTACTGGGAATCGAACTCAGGACCTCACTCTTGCCAGGCCAGCGCTGCACCACTGGGCTAAATCCCCAGCCCCTTGTCCACTTATGTTTTTTAAAAAATTAATGAAAAGAACATTACAAAATCTGTCATTAAGTACAAATAAACACTGATTATTTCCCAACATGACTTTAGAGGTGATATTTTACTTCAACAGTTATTAAAATTTTCTGTAAAAAGCAAATTCTTACATTAATTGAAATTCATCAACTGGAATGGTAAGGAGGAAACTCAAGGCTTATTCCCTATTTTCTGCACACCTTCCATTAATTCTACATGATATTTTAGAAAATGGATGGGTGTGACCAACTCATATTTTGACTAGTTTGGGTTGAAAAACAATGTCCTTTGAAAACTAATTGTAAGTTTGACTAATAAGGCTGCTTATCCATCAATATTATTCTTCACACATGTTTTATGAGATAGCCCAGTATCTACTCATTTGTCTTTAATATCATTTTAAGAACATATTAGATAAATCAAACTCAGGAATATTACAGAGAAGAAAATTTAAAGAAATTTACAGTGAAGCATAAAGATGATAATGACTAGAATTTATGTTTTTAGGCAAGAGTGCACATTTGTTACTTAATAAATTGGTGACAGATTTTCATTTATCTAAGTAGAGTAATTCATCTTATTTAAGATCGTGTCTAAATAATAACCCCATCCTGAAGAGGAAAGAGTCAGAATGTTTTATGATGGTGCCCTCATGACCATTAAAAAAAATTTATAACAATTTCTTTGCAATCAGAATCTGCCAGTGTTGGTGCAGCCAATTCCACTGTGTTCACTATTTCTTTAAGTTACAAATGAATTGCTTAATAGGCAAAATGATTAACTTGTGAAAGAACACTTCTTGCCAAACTTGGTCAATGGTGAAATGGAAAATTTCTCCACTACTCTTATGCAGGGAAAGTAATGGAACTGGACCATTTTGACTTTAGACATTGCTGTGCAATCCATGCATATTTTTGTCTCTTCTTTGAGTAAATGTTATAATCACTTTTATTATTCTGCTGGTTCATACTCAGTTGGCCCTTCGTAGTTTTTTCCTGGCTCAGTTTTAAGCTTTGCCTTTACTGACAAGCTAGATAAGATCTTTTCTAAGACTGGATAGTTTTCTCTATGTTCTTCATTTCATACTAAAAGAGGATTGGGCACAAAGTGTGTGGAGCTGATTTACCGATTCTGACCTTGCCTCGTCTAAGTAACTCTGCGTCTTTGTGCTCTTAACAGTTTCTACCTTATTTTTTCCCCTTTGTTATATCTCAAATTGGAGTCTCCGTGCTTCTGTTCCTAGATTGATGTTATGGTTTGTGTCTGGATGTCCCCCCAAAGTCTCATGCAGTCACGGGGGTGTGGGCTTTTCAGAGGCAGCTAAATCTAGAGTTTGTGATTGGTTCATGGTCTAGTGCTGGGATTTGGGGTATGAGTGCTACACCCGCCCCAGGGCAGTTAGCCTACATACAATTTAAGAGATGGAAAGACACTTGCTCTCCCCTCCTCTCCTTTGTTGCTTTTTCTGTCTGCTGCCATGAAATGTTGCCCTTCTGCCACGTGCCAGCCTGCCTTGGAGCCAGCCAATCATGGACTGAAACCTCTACAAACTGCGAGCTAAATAAACCTTCCCCCTTTTAATTTTGGGTGTTGGGTATTTTGTCCCAGCAAAGAGAAAAGTAACTAAGACAATTGATGAACTCAGCTATGCTCCTGAGGACTCTTGTTGTTGAGGATCGGCTGGCCCTCAACAGTGGAAACCTGGACACTTAGTTTCTGTGACTTTGGAAGGTCTTTCCTCGTACACTGCCCAATTTCCTGTCTTACAAAGACTTTTGCATTTGTCTTCATTTTGTTGAGAAAGTATTCAAGATAATAAATTCAAGTAAATACTAAGAAAAATTTAATAAGCTATAAATTAATTTTTAAAAACTAGGATTTGTCCTCCGTAATTTACTTGTAGTCAGACAAAAAGTGTTTTGATTTGAATAAAATTTTTTTTGTCCTAGAGAATGATCAGTTGCAATATAGATAGATATTTCCCAAAATTTTTGACAAAATTTTTAGTTTTTGTTGCCCGAGTTATCAAAATAAAACGTATATGAAGTATTCTATACAAAACACATACAGAGCAATATCAGACAATGTTAAAATCTGTGATAAAATTTCCATTAAAAAACATCTTCAGGGCATCTACTGAAAGAGCTTGGTAAATTGCTGTGGTTCTTCCCCTACAAAACACTATTTATAGGGAAAGTGATTGAGCTACTTCACAAATCCAAAGCCCCAATTCTGTAATAAAACTAATGACACGATCTGTCACATTGATCTGCCACATAGTTCACTGTGTTGCACCTATCAGCCACTTTGTGGGTACAAGGGCTCCTGGGCAATCTAATCTGCTATATAACCTTTCGCTTAGCAAAACCTGGCATGTGTAAAAACCTGCTATATATGCCCTTGGGGAAGTAATTGTTTATCTATATGAATATTAGAAACATTACATGTTATAATATTATATGTTCAGTGGAAAAGAGCTTCCTTTCTCTGACAACCCACCATTTGAATAACAGTCCATTTCACCTTTATTCTGCTTTGTTTTTGGTGCTGGGAGTTGAATGATTGAATCTAAGATCTTGAGCCAGCTAGGTGAGTGATCTACTATTGAACTACACCCCCAACCCCAATTCTTTTCAAAACTATTACATATTTGTTTAACATATAGCAGGCACTACTCACAAATCTGTAGGCATGATGGACATGAAAAATATAATTATCAAGCTGGTGGAAGTATTTCTATAGTAGAGGTTCTCAGGAATAGAAATATTCTGTATTAATAGATTTACTTTCAGTAATGAAAATAAATCCAGAGTTAGCTCATAACTTCATCCTGACTGAATCATTCAGTGTTGTAGAAATGATCCTTTAAGATTTCTGATTTACTATGAAAATATTCACAAAAGATTAATGTATACAATCAATATATGAGTTTTTTAAATTGATGGTAAGAAACACAATTATACAGAGATTATTCACTCATATTCATTTTCCAAGCAGATTCACTTTTGACAGACAAGCTGTAAGAGAAGCAACTTTATTAGAATATTGCTGCTTCATAATCAGACTGCCGGAGTAAGAGACTATTGCTTTGGGAGTCACATCTCTGTAAGAGTCTAGTTTGTCCATTTGTAGAAAATCTAGTAGACCAGGTGCTGATGTAGTCCAGTAGGATGAGTCTTAAATGCAAGCTCTGCTTTTGGTAAACACCATCTCAGGTGTACAAACTACTGTCCAAGAACCTTTGGGGATAAATTGAAACAACAGTGACAAATTACATGTTAGGTTTCTACAATGCTGTTAGCTGAACCTAGCTCTTTCTTGAGGATGCATCTTCCTCTACCTTTGTCCCTTTTGAGGTCACTCCCATGAGGGTCAGGAGGTAGGATTGTGTCTTTTTTTTTAATCCATTCCATTCCATTCTATCCCCAAGATTATTACATGTATGTCATACTTAAATTTTTTAATAAAATATCTTACTTCGTCAAGATTCATAATTTTATATTATCTTTTACTTCACTTTTCCTTTTTTCATCTTCTTGTTTGTTCTCCTAATTTCTTTTTTTTTTGTTTGATTTTGTTTTTGCTTTTGTGGGTACCTGGGGGTCGACCTCAGGACCTCACGTGCCAGCAGGCGCCCGTGCCGCTCAGCGATATCACCAGTCCCTTTTTGGTATGTGGGTTCCGGGAGTCGAACTCGGGCCCTCGCGCTTGCTGGGCAGGCGCTTAAGCCGCTGAGCCATCTCACCAGCCCTGTTCTCCTAATTTCTTTTTTTTTTTTTTTTTGTGGGTACCGGGGGGTCGACCTCAGGACCTTGTACGCCAACAGGCACCCGTGCCGCTGAGCGATATCACCGGCCCCTTTTTCGTATGTGGGTTCCGGGAGTCGAACTCGGGCCCTCGCGCTTGCCGGGCAGGCGCTTAAGCCACTGAGCCATCTCACCGGCCCCCATCTCCTAATTTCTAAGTGTGTCCTTCTCATTCACTGAAGGAGTTAGCAGAGGAACTAATTACATTTCTCTTCACCCAGATCCCTTCTTCATTATTCTCGCTAGAAACTTTCATCTCCCCCAGAAACTCTTGTTTAGTAATTCTTCCAATTGGAACTCACCATGGTTTCCTAACTTCATTTTCTTCCTGATTGAGAGTTTCTTGTTCCTTTATTTTAATAAATATTATTGTTAACTCCAACAAGGCCATGATTTGGTCTGTTCTATATATGGGATATCCCTGGTGCTTGTAACAGTTCCCAATATGAAGTAGATATTTAGTAAATTTTGTTAAATAAATGAAGTCACTCCTTCGCCCATCTGTGTTTGTGATGCAGCCATTTGGAAAGCCTCACACATCTGCCTTCCTTACACTGTGTTTGTGTCTCAGTATCTTATTGATGTAGGAGAAAAACCCAAAGAGGAACATAATTCCTCAGTTATGATGCCTAATTTTGCTCACACTCAACATCATCTACAGACTAAGTTTTCAGTATTTTTAATAAAATTATTCTTGTACTTGCCATCTTAGTGAAACTCTAACCCACAAGCTTTCAATTGTATATTTACTCTTATCAAAACAGTGCTTCATACTACAGAAAGATATTCCAAGTCATTAAATGGGAACTCTCAATTTTCTGCCACTAAGCTGAAAAATATACACATAAATACACTCATCCTTTTACATTTTCTTTTGTTTCTATCTGACACCAGTCCTTTCATCATCTGTACTGTTGATCTCCCTCACTCCTGATTTCTAAGGAGGCTTGCACTTGAAGTATTTATTTTTCCTTCTCTCATCTTGCAAAAATAAAATAAAATTTTCTCTTGACTTGCTTTTTCCTCTCCTTATTATCTAACAAGATTTGCCTGTACATTCTCTTACCATTGCTGCACTACTCACTCACTCCCTATTTTTCTTTCCTAATTAACCATCTATAATATCTTGGTAAGGTTGGAGGTAATTTCCTCCCTTTTGATTCAAAGGGGATTTTAGCCTTCATTTGATATTTCAGTAGTCATGCATTTTATTATTGTACCCTTCCCTTCCTAAAACATTATCTCCCCTTAGCTTTTGTGATACTATCTTTCCAGTATTTTGTCCAGTCTTTCTCCTTTGCTGATTTACCATTCTGTCAAATCTTTGAGGTATTTTTACTCTTCTAGAGTACGGCCTGGATCCCACTGACTGTTTACAGAGACAAAGACTCTGAACCTTTTTCTAATTGTTGGAAAATCTTCCCCTAAACCCTTAGTATAAATCTTAATGAAAAAGGGATCCTACTTTATAAGTTACAAAAGGCCACATTCCCCCTTGTCTAGGTTTTTGTTCATTTTGGGACCTGACAATTGGAAGCAATCTAAACCATATGATCTAGTGGGTACACAATTTAGAAACTATGTTTAACTTGTGATATTTATAGCATAAAGTGTACCAGGAGAGTTATAATATACTATTTTTGAAAATGGTCAAAGTTATCACCTTCATACCAACTAAGATGTCAATCCCTTTGTCCATAGTATCCACACAGTATATACTACTCTATTAGTCAGCATCTGCCAGTTGACTGCCAGTTTGACTGCTATGGTATCAAAGTGTCGTGTCCAAGTAATATTTATTTATTTAACGATGGTTGTAAACTACAGGAGTAATGATGGTGGCAATTAAAATATGCCAACCAAAAGCCTAAAAATGAGGTCAGGGATATGGCTCAGTGGCAATGGATATGGCCTGCCTGGTAAGCACAGGTCCTGAGTTTGATTCCCAGTACCAAACAAAAAAAGCCTAAAAATGCTTCTTATAATTGAGAAGGTACAATAAAATTTTTTGACAGAGAGAGAGAGAGAGAACGCGAGAGAGAGGAAACTGCGTTCCACATTCATACAATTTTTTGTTATGCTGAATTATTATAATTATTCTATTTCATTACTAGTTACAGTTTTCCTCCTACTCTGCTTAATTTTATAAATTAAAGTTTGCCATAGGTGTGCATGCATAGGAAAAATTTAGTACATAATTTTGGTACTGTCTGCTGTTTTAGGCATTCACTGATGGCCTTGAATATCCCTCACAGGTAAGGGGAGACTACTGTACTTAAAACTTTCCAAAAAGACAAATGAAAATACATGCTGGTAAGGTAGAAACTTTATTTTGTTTGAGGAATGTAAAATGTGCAGCTGCTATGAAAAAGAGTTTGGGTATTCTTCCAAAAATTAAACATAGACTTACTACATGACCTAGAAATTCCATTCCTGAGTATATAACTAAAATACTGAAAACAGGAACACAGACAGATATTTGTATACAAACGTTTTTAACAGCATTAATTGCAACTGTAAAAATGCTGAAATAACCTCTGTGTCTATCTGCAAATTAATGAATAAGTAAAATGTGGTAGGTACACATACAGCAATGGATTTTTTCTTTGTATGCATAATGCTGAGAATCAAGTCTAGGGCTTATGTATGCAAGGCAAGTGTGCTATACCTGAGATACATTCCCAGTATATTTAATCAAAAAAAAAGGAATGCTATAACATGTATGGACATGAAAATATTTTGGTAAATGAATAAGCCAGAGACAAACATGGTTATTACTTGCCACTTGTATGATTCTGCTTTATGACATGTCTGGAATAAGTAAATGTACAGAAACAGAATGTAGATTAGAGTTTACCAGAATCTGAGGGAGAAGATAAGGGGGAGTTTTTTCCTAATGAAAACAAAATTTTTTCTTTGGATGCTAGAAGAGCTTTAGAATCATATTGGTGATGGTTTCATAATATTATAAATGTATTTAATTTCACTTACTACTATACTTAAAATAGTTAAAATAGAAAATTCTCTCTCCCCATATGTAGACTTTTCCATTTTATGAAAATAATATATATATGCCATGCATTCATTTTACAAAAAATTTATTTTTTGAAATCCTGTATTCTGTGGCCAGATTTTTGGCTCTTTGTTGGTGGATATGTGTATTTGTTGATATCAGGAAAGATAAGTAATTTATCCCAGACAGTTGGAAACTCACTTGGGGCTTTAATTAAAAAAAAACAAAAAAAACACCTTCTGTATTCACAGCATAAGAAAATCATTTATTTTACTAGGAAAAAAAAATCATCCATGGTAGTACAGAAGAAATATTAACAACAAGCTTACTATGGAAGATGCACCACAACAAAAGAATTCAGTGTGATGTGATTTTGTTCATAATCCTAAAGGTCCACATTCCTGGCCTCTTAATTATGCCCAGTCTGGGAGGTAATTTTAAGATTGTGGGTGTTACCTAATAGCACTTCAATAAATTCTTTTTCCGGTGTTCGTACTTCCATTTCTCGCCCTAAAAACACATTACTTCTTGCCACTTCCTCATTTGTGCTCTCACCCTAGCAGTACAAGGCTCATCTACATATAAGGCTTATAGTTTCATCAACGTACTGCTGACTACTCAATACATATCTCTAGATTTTACAGTCTACCTTGTATCTTTATTTGATGCATTGCAGTTCATAAGTATATAAACAAAAAGTACAAAAAATTAAACTTCCCATCTCAAGTTACCTAAATCACACACACCTTCCCTCTGCCATCTCTTACCCTACCCTCTCTACATGCTTTCCCCCATCCCTTCCCTTTCCCTACTTTCATGTACATTGTACCCCCTGTTAAGTCATGGTTCAGAGTTGACGGCCTCAGCCATTTGCAGATTTTTCCTTAGAACCTAAGTAATAATTATTTGTGGAAACCCCTGCAATTTTGTGAAAACCGCAAATATCCTCCACAATTGTTTTTTGTTTGTTTGTTTGTTTGTTTTTGTGGGAGGTTTGCAAGTAGCCAACCTGAGATCATTATTCAGTTCTCCTTGATGCTGATTAGGTGCTGCCCCATACACCAGCAGTCTCGCATCATAACAGGTTGCTGCACCACGTGTAGGTTTTGTTCTTCTTGAAGCCCTAAAATCCCTAAGTTGCGGCCAAAGACCCTGCACATTCTAAGGCTTTATGAATACAGTATTTTAAGAAGTTAAAATACATAACCACAGGATATAGCCTATTTAGCGTTAAAACTATGAAAATAGGCATTTATACACATTTTTCTGACCATATCTGAAATTCACAATTTTTCACAATTTGAGTGTTCTAAGAACAAAATCCTCATGAATTTCAGGGTCCCACTGTGATCTTTCTTTTTAATTTTCAGTTTACACATGGGAGAGAAAAAAAATGTAGTACTCTCTCTGTGGCTGGATTATTTCACTTAACTTTCAGTTTCATCAATTTTCCTTCAAATGACATGATTTCGTTCTTCCTTATGGCTGAAAAATACTCCATTGTATGTACCATGTTTTCTTCATTCATTTGTTGAAAGGCACCTATACTGATTTTATAACTTAGCTACTGTGAATAGTGTCATACTAAACGTGGGTCATGGGAAAGCAAGTACCTCTTTATAGGCTGACTTCATTTCCTTTGCATGCATAAGTAGGAGTGGAATATTATGGTAATATTATGGTAATATTATTTCAGTTTTTTGAAGAACCAACAAACTGCTTTCCATAGTGGTAGCACCAATTTACATGTCCACCAGCAGTATATTAAGGTTACCTTTTCTCCACGTGCTTACCAGCATTTTTGTTTCGTTTTTGATAGCAGCTATTCTGACTGGAGTGAGATGAATTTCAACGTAGTTTTGATTTCCTAATGGGTAAATTATTGAATGTTTTTCATATATTTATTTTTCATTTGTACATCTTTTAAGAAGTGTCTATTCTGATCTTTTTCCCATTTGCAATTTTGTTACTTGTTCTTTTGTTCCTTGAATACTTTATATATTTTGAATAATTGTCTTTTGGCAGATCCTGTAGGTGGAAAAGATTTTCTCCTGTTCTGTGGGATTATATTTTTCTGTGAAGAAGTTTATTAATTTCATGTAATCCCATTTATCAGTTTTTGCTTTTGTATCCTGAATGATCAGAGTACTACTCAGGAAATCATTGCCTGTGCAAATATCTTGGAAAGTTTCCATGTATTTTTTTTTTTAGCAGTTTCAATATTTCAGATCTTGTATTATGATATTTGATTCATTTGGTTTTTTTAGTACTAGGTTAGAGATAGGGTCTAGCTTTCATGTCTTTCATGTGGATATTTGATTTCCCCAGGGCCATTTGTTGGAGATGCTGGATTTCCTCTGTTTGTTTTTATCACTTTTTTTGAGAATCAGTTGACTATTATGTATGTATTATTTTTCTGGTCCCCCATCCTGTTTTATTTTCTGCATGTCTGTTTTGATGCCAATGCTATTCTGCTTTTGTTACCACATCTCTATAGTATGTTTTATTTATTTATTTATTTTTTTTTTTGTGAGTACTGGGGGTCGACCTCAGGACCTTGCGCGCCAGCCGGCGCCCGTGCCGCTGAGTGATATCACCGGCCCTTTTTTCGTATATGGGTTCCAGGAGTCGAACTCAGGCCCTCGCACTTGCCAGGCAGGCGCTTACGCTGCTGAGCCATCTCACTGGCCCTATAGTATGTTTTAAAGTCAGATGTTGTGATAGCTCTGGCTTTGGAATTTTTGCTTAGGACTGTTTTGTCTATTTGGGATCTTAAATGCTTCCATGTGATGTTTAGAGTAGTTTTTTCCAGTTTAGTGAATACCATCAGTGGTACTTTGATAGAGATTAAATTGAATCCATTGGGTTGCTTTGGGTAGTACAGCCATTTTAACAACCAGTTCTTTGTTTCACTGACCCTTTGACTCTTTTAGTTTCTATGGTGTTTCATTTATTTCTTCTTTGATTTTTATTGCTTCTTTCCTGATGTTTTGTTTGTTTGTTTATTTGTTTTTTGAGACAGGGTCTAACTCTGTAGCTCAGGCTGGCCTTGAACTCACTATGTAGCCCAAATTGGCCTTGAACTCTTGGCAATCTTCCTGCCTCAGTTTCCCAAGTGCCGTAATTTACAGGAATGTGTCACCAGACCTGGTTCTTGCTTATTTTTGTTTCAGTTTATTTTTGTTTTTTTAAAGCTCAAGATGAATCATTAGCATATTTATTTGAGATCTATTTTTCATGTAGGCACTCTTGCTATAAACTTCCCTTTCAGTACTACTTTTATGGTATCCCACAGGTTCTAGTAGCATGCATGTTGTATTTCCATTTTTATTTCATTCTAGGAATATTTTTAATTTCCTCCACAAATTTTTTTTTAACAATTCACCGTTTGTCCAACAGTTTGTTGTTTAATCTCTATGTGTTCGGTATAATTTCTGTAGTTTCTTTTGCTGTTGAGGTCTAGTTTCACTCCACTGTGATCTGGTAAGATGTGAGAAATTATTTCACTTTTTAAAAAGTTGTTAAGAATTGCTTTATGAACATATGACTTGTTTGGACAAATTCCATGTGCTGATGAAAAGAATGTATAGTCTGCAATCTAAATAAAATATTACAATGCTACGTGCATGTGATCTGTGGTATAATTCAACTCTAATGTTTCTTTATTTTTTGCTCTTGGTCTGGATAAACTGTGTATTGGTGAGAATGGTGTACAGAGTCATTCATTATTATTGCATTAAATCCTAGCTCTGTCTGCTAGTGTCATTTTATAAAATTGGGTACTTCGATATTTGGTAATATAGTCATTTTAACAATCAGTTCTTTGTTTCATTGACCTTTTGGCTCTTTTAGTTTCTATTTCATCTATTACTCCTTTGATTTTTATTATTTCTCTCCTGCTGATTTTGTGTTCAGTTTGTTTTTGTTTTTCTAAGACTTTGAGATGGATCATATATATTTATAATCATTATCTCTTCATGGTGAATTTTTCCTTGATTAATACCCATTGACCATTTGTCTCTTGTAACTGCTTGTAGCCTAAAGTCTATATTATTGTATATAAGTGTAGCAACTCCTGCTTGCTTTTGTATTTCATTTGCATGGAATAGCGTTTTCTCTTTTCATTTTGATCTATTCATCTTTGAATATGAGGAGAATTTCTTGTTGATAACACATTGTTGGATCTTTTTTTAAATCCCATCATTCAGTGTGAATATTTTAACAAGAAAATTATGACCATTTTTATTTCACGATATTACTGAAAGGTGTATATTTGTTTCTGTCATTTTGTTGACATTGCTTGGATTATTTTGAATATTCTATTTTCATTTCTTCCTCTCTTATACATATGCCATGTTCAATGTTTTGTTATTGATGCCATTTGATTCTTCTCTATTTCTCATTTGTATATCTGTTCATTTGGTGAATTTCTTTTCTAGGCTTTCATGATTGTTTTAATCTTTCTTCATGCTCTGAGTGTAGGGTTTCCTTAAGTATATTCTGTAGTGCTAGTCTATTGATCATGGTTACTTTAGCTTGTACTGATTTTGTTATGTCTTTATTTCTCCTCTGAGTTTGAAGAACTACCTTGCTGGGTATAGTAATTTTGGTTGGTCATTATTTTCTTCAAGGATTTCAAATACACCCTTGCATAACCTCCTGGCCTTTACAGAGTTTCTGCCAAGAAATATGCTGCTGTCCTAATAGGTTTGTTTTTAAATGCCTCTTGTCTCTTCTCTCCTGCAGCTTTTAAGATTCTTTCTTTTTCTGTACTTTTGGCAATTTAACTGTATGTCTTGATGAGATTCTTTTCTTGTCATATCTGTCTGGAGTTATCAATTCCTTTTTCATCAGCATGGCTATGTGTTTCCCACATTTTAAAAAATACTCTATTATTTCACTGAATATGTTTTCTATGCCTTCAGCATGTAACCCTACTCCCTCCAAATTATTAATTATCTGAAGAGTTGATCTTTTAACAGTGTTCTGGTGATCTTGTTTAATCTTCTTAATCTTTTAATTGATCTCTGATTGTGCTATTTTGATAAAGTTGTCTTACAACTCAGTAGTCTGTCTTCTGCTGGAGCTCTCCTATTTTTTTTTACTTTCAACTGATTGCTTCATGTGACTTATTGATCTTTTAATTTCCAAGTTTTTAATTAATTTCCAATTTAATATATTAAAAATTTCCAATTTCAAACTGTCTCTTTATCAAAATCCTCATTCATATCCTGGATTGTCTTTCTGAATTCATTCAACTGTTTGTTTTCCCTAGAATTTAATTGAGCCTTAAAAGTTATATTATTTTGTCTGACATTTCATACACTTTGATATTGTTGTCCTCCTTTCCTAAGAGTTATGAATTTTAGGAGGTGATATATTACTTTATTTTTTCATATTTTTGGGGTTTCTATGTTGAAATTTGCACAAGAAGATAGGTATATCTTCTTGCTATATTTATTTTTATTTATTTATTTTTTTTGTGGGTACTGGGGGTCGACCTCAGGACCTCGCGTGACAGCAGGCACCCATGCTGCTGAGCGATATCACCGGCCCTTTTTCCGTATGTGGGTTCTGGGAGTCGAACTCGGGTCCTCGCGCTTGCCAGGCAGGTGTGTACACCGCTGAGCCATCTCACCGGCCCTTCTAGCAGATTTCTCTCGATGACATTTCCTGAGATATTGTTTGTTGTGAGTGTTGCATTTAATTCCATCTGAACTTCACAGTTTAATTTCCCATAGTTTCTTTGGCTGTGACTAGTTGTGTCTGACACACAGTGCGCCATATTTAGCTTGATATGTGCCTTTTCTCAGTAGGTCTCACAAGAATGGGGTCCCTGTGGTAGTTCAAGCAGGTAGTCAGTGGAATATATGAGGTGAATCCTTTTTGGTTACTCCTACAGTGGGAATGAAAGCATCTACTGGAGTTGGAGGTTTACTTTGACTTTGTTAATGTTGGCTCTGTTGCTTGTAAGTGAATCTGCTACAGACTTTTTCAATTTTGGAAATTACTTGAAGGTTTTTTCTTCTATGCAGAGAGTGATAAAACTCTAGCTGTTTTTCAGGGCGAGGAAGGGGTTGGGAATTGTAATCATTAATCACAACATGTCTCTTTGACTGGATTAAGAAATGCCTAGCAGATTAGTAATACATATTTCTGGGTGTATCTGTGGGGTATTTCCAAAGATGGTTGGCATGTAGGCCAGCAAACTGAGTGGGGAGAGACTTACCCTGATTATGGATTGTGCCATCCAGTAGGCTTGTATCCCTGGTAGAATAAAAGGGAAAAAAGGAGAAAGTTGGTATACTTTTGAAGATCTCCATTCTGCTTGAGTGGGTATGTGTTTTTGTTTTTATTTTTTTTTTTTTGTGGGTACCGGGGATCGACCTCAGGACCTCATGTGCCAGCAGGCGCCCGTGCTGCTGAGCGATATCACCGGCCCTTTTTTTGTATGTGGGTTCCGGGAGTTGAACTCGGGCCCTTGCGCTTGCCGGGCAGGAGCTTATGCCGCTGAGCCATCTCACCGGCCCAGGTATGTGTTTTGAAGCTATTATCTGAATATCAGACTCCACTTTTTTCAACCTTCCAATGAAGATTTATACCAACTATCCAGAGAGTTTCAGGCCTTCCATCTCAGACTGGTGTTGTATCTGACTCTGTGGTATGACTGGAAATGCCCCTGAGGATGGAAAGTAACCATAGGAGTCTCAAAGATCTGTGCTGGAGGAGATAGTGCAACATTTCATGCAATCTACCACCAAGGATTCTTTATTCCCAGTCTTGACTTCTGTATGCTATGTGTGATGTCGTGTGTGATGTCTCCCTGCCCCAGACTCATAGCTGGATTGCCAACCAACTCATGACAGAGGGAAGAGCTTTCTGTTGGCCCAGGCAACACAGTTCTACTCCCACCACACTGAACTCTCAGAGAGCCTTTGTCAGAGTCTTTCCCCTGGACTGAACTGACTCTAAAAGCCACCATCAACTGAGCCAACACAGGGTCCAAGATACAGGAGAATGCAAATCTTCTTGGCTACCAAAGCTGTAAACTCAGAAAATAGGGCACTTCTGATGGCTCCCAGCTGTGAGACAGTGACAATATGCTGGGAAATGCATAAAACTTCTCCAAGTCATTTCATCATGCAAATCTTAGGACTGTTATCTCTTTAGACTACATTTCTGTAGGGTGCTGAATCCCCTCTACCTCCCACCCAGGAGGCATAACCCCTCCCTATTGCTGGGTCCCTCTGCTTCAATCTCTATTCCACTATCAGAAGTCTCTGAGATTTTTCCAAATTTCTGTCCACTGTTGAACTCATCTCCTCCCAGGGTCACCCTTGTCGATAAACATCTACACTCTTGTAGTTTTATTTTTTATTTCAGAAAGAAGCAGGGTAAGTGCTGCATGCCTCAATCCACCATTTTGAGAAGATAGTTTATTCTTTCTTTCTCTGTATTTGACTTTGGTATTGGAATCCATATATATGTGACATAATAGTATGTTTCTCTTTCAGTGGTTGGCTTGGTTAACTTAGCATAACATCCTCCATGTCTATCTATATTTTGTCAAATGACAGGATTCCAACTTTTTAAATCTATATAACATTCCATTATATATAACATTCAAACTATGGTATTAGATTCATTGACTATTTTCAAAAACCATTTAGGTTGCATCCATTTCTTGGCTATTGTGAATTATGTTATAAAAATATGGAAGTATACACATCTTTAAAGTTGGTGATTTTACTTTCTTTAGGTATATTCCTAGAAGAGGTATTGCTGGGTCATAAAATAATACTGTTATGGCTTGTACCTAGATGTCCCCCCAAAGCCTCATAGAGTCATAGATGTGGCTTTTCAGAGGTGTCTGGAACTAAAATGTGTAGTGTTGGGATTAAGGATATGTGATTACTAAATTAGTCCACTTATTGTTTTGGCACCTGCCCTAAGCCCAGGTACCTTAGATAAAATATAAAAGGGGCAGAAAGAAGCTGCTATTGTCACTTGTAGCTTGGTGACTTCTGACTTCTGTCTTTTGCCTGCCATGAACTATTTCTCCTCTGCGATGCCCCTCTGCCACCCTGCCTTGGAGTCAGCTGATTAAGAATTGAAACATCTATGAATTGTGAGACAAAATAAACCTTCCCCCCTTTAATTTTGGGTGTTGGGTATTTTGTCTCTGCAAGGAGAAAAGTAACTAATACAAGTACTATTTTCTAATTTTTTAGAAACCTCTATACTACTTCCATATTTGTTGAATAAATATATGTTCCCATAAGCAATACACAAGGATTTCCTTCTCTTGACATCCACGTCAATATTTGTAGTTTTTTATCTTACTGATAATATCTGTAACCTATCTCATGGCCGTTTTGCATTTCCCTAATGATTAATGATGTTGAGTACAGTTTCACCTACTTGATAGCCAGCTTTATGTTTTCTATAGAGAAATACCTGTTAAAGTCTTTTGCCCATTTTAAATCAGGCTTTTTGTTTTTCTAACATTGAACTGCATAAGCTCTTTATATTTGGTTATTAACACCATATCAAGTATATAGTGTGCAAATTGTTTTCTTTCCCAATCCATACATAACCATTTCATTTTATTGATTGATTCCCTTACTGTAGAGTTGGATATAGTCCTATTTATTGTTTGCTTTTGTAGCCTGAGTTTTTGGTGTGATATCTAAAATTTTTTCTCCAAGGTCAATGAACAGAAGATTTCCTATTGCATTCCCTTCTGGGATTCTTTTAGTTCAGGTACTACATTTAGGTATTTTTAACTGTTTTATTTTGTTTTGTTTTGCAGTATACAAACTGAACTCAGGGCCTTTGTACTGAGCTATATTCATTTTTTAATTTTTAATTTTTAATTTTTTAATTTTTATTTATTTTTTTTGCGGGTACCGGGGGGTCGACCTCAGGACTTCGCGCGCCAACAGGCACCCGTGCCGCTGAGCGATATCACCAGCCCCTTTTTTGTATGTGGGATCCGGGAGTCGAACTCGGGCCCTCGCGCTTGCAAGGCAGGCGCTTACGCCGCTGAGCCATCTCACTGGCCCTTAATTTTTTATTTTGAGCCAGAGTTTTGCTAAGTTGTCCAGGCTAGGCTTGAACATACAGTCCTACTGTCTCAACCTCCCAGAGTGCTGGAATTACAAGCATGATTTTAACTGATTTTGAATTGTTTTCATATATGGTTTAAGATGAAAGTCCAATGTCATTCTTTTCTTGTTTTACAAGCACCATAGATATTGAAATGGCTGTACTTTCCCTTTAACATCCTCCTGAATTCTCTTGTTAAAAATTAGTTGACCATATGTTTGAAATTATTTCTGAGTTCTGTATTCTGTTCCACTACAAATTCAATGCAATCCTTGTCAAAATCAAAATCCCCATGGCATTCTTTACAGAAATAGAAAAAAAAATAGCCTAAAATTTATCTGAAACTACAAAAGAACTTGAATAATCAAAGCAATTCAGACAAAATAAAAGTTAGAGATATCACAGTTCTTGATTTAAAATTATATTTCAAAGTTGTAGTAACCATAATGGTATAGTAGCAGAAATGATCTTAAGATATGATCATATCAGCAATCTTGTAATGTAGAATTTCCAAAATCCAAATGTTACTCTGAGTCCTTATGACAGTGTTTATTTCTGCAGCAACTCATTAAATATTAATGTTATAACTAAATCAGGAAAATTTTATTTTCATTATACCCACATTCTTAAGGGTATTCCTCTGTCTCCTCTATGTACTGTAGGTATTAGCTGAAAAAGTGACTTAAAGAGAATATCTGGTTTTCTGGAAAGAGAAGAAGTACAAAGTTAACAAACTTAAATTTTAAAAGATGAATAGGAGATTAGCACACTGGCCAGAGGAGAAAAGCCTTCTATAGGGAAACTACCACTGAAAAGGCACAAAGTCATAAAATATTGTACTATATCATGAGGTACAAATGAATAAGTGGTGAGCAATAGATTAGACATATAGCCATAATTCTTGGTAGCTTTCTTAACTCTTTGTTTCATACACCTGTCTGCACATGTAGAATATACCCTTAGTATGGCCTTTATTAGCAACGACCTCCAATTTGAAGAACCCTTACATTTATCTGACTTCTTGAACTTCACAGTCTTGTTATGCCTTAAGGAAGTTCATCTTTTTTTCCTGCCACTCAGTTAAAATGACTGACACCTCGCAAGCAAATACTAGGCCAGAATACAGCAGTTGTCAGATAATAAACAGCCAACTCTATGAAGATTTTACTTTATTGTTTGGGCCAACAGGAAATCATTGATGGGATTGGAAATGCAACACATATTAAAGAGGTAGGCTGGACACAGTTTGGGTGATGGAATAGACGGTACTGAAATTAAATTTACCATACTTTGTTAGCAACATTGATAATATTATCTATTTAAACCCCTTGGAATTCCTATTTTAAGGTAAATAATTCTCAGGATGAAGTTACTTTGAAAAGGTAGACACTAGTGTGGATAAAAGAAGACTGCTTTAATAGACTCTTGCCATTTCAACTGTCAACACGAGGGGATATTTCATCAGTTGAAGAGAACTTCTGCAAAAGCTTTAGATTTTTCAGTTGATATTACGAAACAACATATGTGTCTGATTTTGAAGATGTTAACTGCTAAATCTGCTGAAGTCTGTAGCAAAAATAAGCCTGATAAAATGCTGAGGGGTTGGATCTCACGCTTAGCATCTGATTTATTTCTTGATTATAGAAGTACAGTGATTAACTCATTCATGATTTGAAAGGAATAATATACATTAAAACATCTGCTACTTAAACAAGAATTTGTGATTTTGCCACTGAAAATATTGATATGTGAAAATATGCTTACTCATGGATATTCATTGAGCTATCAATTTTTCCAAGTAATCTTTTCTTTGAATCTGACAAACAGTTCTGGGCTCTGTGCTGAACCTCAGGGGAAGCAGAACTGTGCTACTGTTGAGGAGATCAATTGTATTGAGGACATCTACTGTTGTCTTTTCCCTAGATATTGGTTTTATATTTTTTGTAAAATGACCAGGTATTACTCATATTGGTCTCTGGCCATCTAATCAACTGAGTACATGACACTATACAATGAATTGATACCAAATAATTGGAATAATGAAAAAATGATGAATATATTTCATTAAACTGGAAAAAATTGACACTTTAAGACTTCAATATATTTTGATGTATTAGATATATTTAGGAGACTGGACAAGACTCACATCAATATGAAGACCAGATTCATCTAGGAGGAGTGAATTCACATAGTCGTATAAGTTTTTCACAAATCTATGTACCTCTCTAAGAGATGGAGGAATTTAGAAACCTTATAAGAGATCTGAGAATTCTTTTTGTGTGTATTCCCCAGGCATCATACAGACAGAAAATAAAATATTTCTATTATTGTTTTTTAAATTTATGAATGTTTTTGTCATTAATAAATTCATTGAAAATACTTCAGACATAAATTCAGTAGCTTTCTTGTCTACAAGCACAATAAAATATGATGAAAACAACATATACTAATAATACAAAACATTCTAGAGCAATACGAAAACATATATACGAAGCTCTGAAACCTAGAATGGGATAGAAGAGCACAAAAAATAGAGAGATACATTTTTTTTGTTGAATACAGGAATATTGAAATGATTCAATTTCCCCAAATTAATCTGTATGTGCTATTCATCAATATCAGTCAAATTTTCTAAAGTGTATTTTAATAAGAAAATAATGACCAAAACAGACATCGGAAAGAATAAATATAAGAAAATTGACAAAAATTTTTAAAAAACCAAAAAATGAAATTATGGGACTTTGCTCTATCAACAGTGAATATGTACAAAGTCTCAAATTAAATCAGGTGTGGTGCACGCCTGTAATCTCAGCACTTGGGAAGCAGAGGAAGGAGGATCACTGAGCTACATAGACAGACCATGTGTCAAAAAAAGAAAAGGTCTCAAATTAAGAATCGGGGTATAAATAATACAGAAATAGACCCCTAAACTAAATTAAACTAAATTGTAATGGAAACCTGATCCATTTTGAAGTCATTTAAAATGATTGGATACAAATTAGATCATTCAATAAACAGTGTTAAAATATGGAAATTTGGGCCGGTGTGATGGCTCAGGCAGCATAAGCGCCTGCCTGGCAAGCATGAGGTCCTGAGTTCGACTCCCCGTACCCACATACGGAAAAAGGGCCAATGATATCGCTCAGCGGCACAGGCGCCTCCTGGCGCCCGAGGTCCTGAGTTTGACCCCCGGTATCCACAAAAAAAAAAAAAAAAAAAGGAAATTTTCTTTATTTGCATCAAAACATCTAACTAATGTATTTAAATGCAAAATATGAAATCATGTAACTATAATATTCTAGGTAAATAATCCATAATCTTAGGGTGAGAAAGGTCTTTTTAACTATAAATTATACTTAATATAAGGATGTATTAGTCAGTTTTCTATTACTATCGCAAAATAGATGAGATAGCTTATAAAAATTCTTTTTTCTCATGATTTTTGAAGTTCCAGTTCATGACCCAGTAGCTCCATAGCTTTTGACCTCTGGTCAAGGTGTCAGGTACAAGGATGACGAGCATGTGTTGGAAAAAAACCACTGACCTCATCAGTCAGGAAGCAAAAATCAAAAAAGAAAGGGGCCAGGAATCTCACAATTCAATTTGAGCCCACATCTCCAATAACTAAGGTCCTCCCATAAAAGGTTCACTTCTCAAAGGTGTACCTCTCTGCAGTGTCATCCTTGGCTGGCTCAAATCTTTAACAAACAAGGACTTTTGGGTGACACTTATCCAAACCATAGTAAAGGGGATGTTGAATATCTGCATGCCTTGAAAACTAGGTAGACATTCTGTAGACATACATTTGCAACCAATAAGTAGTATCAAATGAAATTTAAAATTTATCTCAAAAGAAAGCGAAATGTAGAATCTTTCCTTCTAGCTGTGACTTGAACCATTTTCACAACCCTTGGACATGTGACTCTTGGCTAGAAACATCTAGGATTAGAGCAGCCTCTTATATTTCATGGGCATAGAGAGGTAGCATTTTTTCTTTTATTTTTTCCCCTATAGTTAAAAAAATAATGAAGTTCTTCAAATTAAATGGCATGCTTTCATCATTGTTTTTTCTGTTTCCGTGAGACACACTTGCATGCTGTATTTAGTATGGAATCAGACACCAAGTCTCTGACATAATGTAATGAATATAGCACTTTTGTTGAAATGCTGAACTTCTTCGTTGTGATGTTTTAATTCCCTTGGCAATAGCTGGCAATACAAGAACTAGAGAGCCACTCAGCAATTAGAAATGGACATCAGCAACAGCTATTGCTGACCAAGTAGATGTTGAATGCAGCTACAACAGTGAAGCTGCGTAAATCTCCTTGGTTAGTTAACTTGCCCAGCCAAGCCTAAGGAGATTAACACGTGCCTTCTTGTCTTTAGACCCAGCACAATACATCTGATTTATCTGCATTAAGGAATGCATTTGGTATTGAATATTTTTTAAAAGCTCATATTTTTGGAACATCTCTGTCTTTAGGGGAGAGAAATTCAATTATTAGAATTAATTAATAGGACTCTTTTTTTGTGTGTGTGGGTACCAGGGGTCGAACTCAGGACCTCACGCACCAGCAGGTGCCCATGCCGCTGAGTGATATCACCGGCCCTTTTTTCTTATGTGGGTTCTGGGAGTCGAACTCAGGACCTCACTCTTGCTAGGCAGGTGCTTATGCCACTGAGCTATCTCACCGGCCCAATTAATAGGATTCTTCATTAGAATTTATTAGAATGTTTCCATGGCCTTATTTCTGACCAGTCCTAGAGCACATAGGTAGCATTTATCATGTTTAGTAAAACGGAAGTTGGATATCATCGTTCAGAGGAGATCAGGTGCATTCAGGGTGGTATGGCCATAGACTGGATAACATCATTCAATACTGTATCAAACACAGCAAAAGATAATATCTAACTTTACTCTCTTTGAGGATATCATGTCTCCATTGGATGAAAACTGAAAAAGGAAAACTGGTTAATAGCTTATTTGGGGGATATGATACCATACATCTAAATCCATCCCTACCGAACCCACTTCTCTGAAATTGATTTACTTGCCAGAGATTAAATTATTTGCTTATGTGTTTTATTTTTATATTTTATTTTTTATTTTTTTGAGGCTGGCTTTGAACTTGCTATTTTAGTGCAGGCTGGGCTCAAACTTGCAGTCCTCCTGTTTCAATCCTCCACATTAAAGGGATTACAGGGCTACACCTTGTGCTTGGCTTTATTTTCCGTTTCCTTTTTTTTTTTTTTTTCTTAAGTACTGGGGATTGAACTCAAGGCCTTCTCATTGAGCTACATCCTCAGCCTTTATGTGTGTATATATATATACATGCATATATATATATATATATATATATACACATGTATATATATATAACTAAAGGTATGTAGCTATTTATTTATTTATTTAGAAAAAGGATCTTACTAAGTCATTAAATTGGCCAGGTCAGGCTCGAATTTGTGACGTCCTGCCTTGGTATCCCAGAGTGCTGGGATTATAAACTTGTACCACCAAACCTGACTCATTCATGTGTTTTAGAGACACAGACAACTTCATTCCTCTACTGAGAGCTGCCATTGTCCTGCTTATAGAAACAAGTCTCATAAAGAAGTTATCTCCTCTAAACTCTTTCAAACTCATTGTTTTAACATAAGTAAAAGTTGATTAAAGAGGATTTGAAAAATTTCTTTTGCTAAAAGGGTCACTCTAATTTTGCACTTCTCTAAAATTATTTTACAGTGGGTTAAAATATACCTGCTTAATGCAGGGCAATTAATTTACCTATTTTTAATTTAGAAAATACAAATAGCACTTACTAACAATCACTTGGTTTTTTTAAGCACTGCACAAATATTAACTTATATAATCATTTTAAATGCCTATGAATATAGCTGAGTATATTGAGAAGGAGAGTAAAGTGCATTAACAACCTAGCTTCTAATGGGTAGAACCAGGGTTTAATCACTAAAAGTCAGGATTTAAGTTTTACGTATACTAACTATTGTAAATTACCAAAAAGATATTCTAAAACTGTGATATTGAGCTGAAGAAACAAAAATGTGGTTATATATAACTTTTGTTTGTGATTCTTATTAATTTCTGAGAGTGCAGCATATTAAAAAAGATAATAAAAACCAATTTTAACCCAGTATGTATTTATTATGCCATGCAAAAGTATCTTAGCCCAATTTATTTCTAAGATACCTGCAGCACATACTATGAGTTTGTCACTTAGATTAAAAAGAGCACAGGTGTGGGTAAATGTCACCTGGGGAAAATTTTCAATTGCAATGATAATCGCAACCAGAATGTGTGATGGTTAACATTGTATCTCAACCTGGACTGTATTTTTTGATAAGATGTGTATTAAATGAGTGTACTTGGCTGAACTAGATTGCCCTTCATAATGTGAGTGAACATCATCCAGTTGTTGAAGGCCTGAACAGATCAAAGGAACTAGGCCTCTTTGAACAAGAGTAATTCTACTACAGGCTCTTTTCAGACATATGCTGCACCTTCTGCTTTCTTAGGTGTGTGGGTCATCTGGCTCACACAAGATTACCACAGTCACAGACCTCAGTAATCCAGTGAGACTGTTCCCTATGATCTCTCACTCTGTCTCTTCACCCTTGTCCCACGCACAACACAAAGTTACACAGACACACCACACACACACACACACACACACAGTTGTTTGTTTCTTTTGAGAAATCTAAATAATATGTTATGTTTACTACCATTTGGTAGGGTGTTTTTAAAGTATGCCTAAAGGGCTGGTGAGATGGCTCAGTGGCATAAGCATCTGCCTGGCAAGCACGAGGTCCTGAGTTCGACTCCCGGAACCCACATACGAAAAAAGGGCCGGTGATGTTGCTCAGTGGCACGGGCGCCTGCTGGCGCGCGATGTCCTGAGGTCGACCCCCGCTACCCACAAAAAAAAAATAATAAAAAATAAATAAAATAAAAAAAAGTATGCCTAAAGAAAACACAAAAGAGTACTCAAAAGAGAAAAACATTGAGATAAATAAATGATGACATCACTCTGCCCATAAAGTGTGATTTTTATTGAAGGGCATGAGTGATAGATTCTGAAGGTCCACAGAATAATGATATTTCAAATAATAAGGTGAGCATGTGAAAATGATTTAAAATTTTGGTTAAGTTAGTTGAATGTGAAAAAATATTCTTCATCAAATGGAGAATTGTGATTGTGGGGGAATATGAATTAAACAGTGACTTGAAACAGAATAAGATTCACATTATAATTTATGGAAATGCTTCACCCTGAGGTTGTGGGATGCAGTAGAGTGACTACAATGTAAGGACCACACTGATTGAATTACAACCAGAAAATAGAGTGTGTCCAGTTTTAAAGCTACAAGAGTGGGGAAAAAATAATAAATGTAAGAAAATGCTGTAAGGGAAGAATTGTTAAAATCTGATGATTTGAATGTAGGAAGTAGAGGACTGAAGATTCAATAAATAATACTTAGTTTATGGGTCTGAGGAAATCAGAGTTTGCCGTTTGAACTCATAAAAGTCTGCTTGATTTTCAGACTCCCTCACAATTTCCTGGAAAAACTGTAATTGAGTTTTTGGAATGAATGGAATGGTTTAGATGTACTTGAAGCAGACCATAGTCCATTCTGCATAAGAAGTGGATTGTCAGATTTATTATTTTATATATTTTATTTTATTTATTATTTTATATGAAAAACTGTTATTAGAACAAATGCTCAGATTTCCTAACTTTTCTATGTTGACATTTCAAGGTATGAAGCACAGTATGCAAATACTAATTTTATACTTTCCCAACCAAGTATCTCTTTCCCTGTTTTACAATTTTATTAAGATCACAGCTTTTTGAGGTTTGCTGGTTGGGAATCCACTGCTACGTTAACATGAGAACTTATTAAATTTGATTTTTAAAAGGAAAATTTAAGCATTAAAAGATATATACTTCAAAATTAATGGAAAAATTATTAATAAATACTTAGTCCTAAATTATAAATGACTTTATTGTTTACAATTAAATAAATATATATTTTGCCTTTCAGTTACTCCATGTGAAATATGCAAAGGAAAATTTATATCCAGGATTTCCCCTAATGTTTATTTAAAAGGATACAGTAAGCAAGAATGTATTTATTCATATGACTTTATGGTACTTCCAGAATATTCTGGCATTGATGGTGTTAAAAGCACTGAGATTCTGCTGTACAACTGTGGAAGTAATGAGTTAACAGACACACATTGGCAACAATATTTTAATTAGATAGAAATCTAATTGGTATTATAGCATTGTCCTTTGTCTGTGGTATTGTCCAAGACCCAACACAACTATCTCCAATGTTTTTATTTACTATTTATACTCCCGGTCAATCTTTATGCTTGTGCACCTGATGCGTTATTAGTGACCTTTCCTCTTTCTGGTACAAAAAGTACCCAACACCCACAATCTGAGGGAGGAGAGGTTTAATTTGCCTCATGTTTTCAGAGGGTTCAGTCCATGCTACTTTGGTTCCAAGGCAGGAGTAACATAGCAAAAGGGTGCGATGGAATGAAGTTGCTCACTTCATGCCAGCCAGGAAGCAAAGCAGGGGAACAGCACCAACGAGGTGCTAGCCAGGGACCCTCACAAACCAACACAGTTCAACGTACCTCTGAACTGTCAGGGATGCTGACATAGAAATTAAGTTTCAAGTTTCCTTCTTGATTCAGACCATCACAGTGTGTAGGTTTCAGAGCATGTTCTCTAGACTCAAACTGCCAGTGTGCCGCTGTTCACTAGCTGTGTTAATTGGAATGTATTTCAGTTTTCTTATCTGTGTGATGGGTAAAATAATTCTACTTATATGACTTTTCTGAAGATTGAAATGCTACCCCTATTCTTACAGGGCAGAGCCTGAAGCTAGATTTAAGAATCTAACCCTTTTTTTGGGAATGGGGGTTTCCAGCTCACGTAGTAAGCATGAGAAAAAAAGGACTCTGAGGTAACAAAAGAGGTAAAATGTTATGATGTAATGTTTATCAGCCAGGCCACCATTTCTCAACAGACTTCTTGGAAGCCATATTCGCTCTGTACACAGCAGTTGCTTGGAAGAGTTAGAATAAGGAACAGCCACGGAAAAGAGAAAGGAGAGGGGATTTATCTTTGTGACTATACATGACCTGTTTACTATTGGTCAGTGTTCACCTCATCATAAAGCTGGACTTCCTGCAATGCCGTACTGTCCTCTAGCCCATGGTGTTTCCTCAAGAAATCTTGTAGAGGGGTTCATAGAAGTCAGAAGTTGAAGACGAAACTGCAAAGTACTGAGTATTTCTGTGAATGTAAAAAGAGTCCATCAAGGAAATCTGAGAATATGCCAGAGTGCTCAAGGCTCTGAATTCATATTTGTAAGGCACTCAGAAGAATACCCAATGATAGCCAATGATAGTGTGTCAGCTGTGATTACTGCGAGACTGCTGAAGAGAAATAAAACAAGAAAAATGATTCCTTTTAATAGTGAGTCTAATGAGATTCTAGTTGTCCCAAGGTTTTTTCTGATGTCATGGGTTAAACTGAGACATAATTACAACTACATTTAACAGATTAGAAGCACAAAAGAGCTAGAAATGGGCAATCCCCCCACGCAAGGTTTTCGCCAATAGAGACAAAGAATAAATTAGAGTGATTTCAGATTAGGCTCATCTCTAATTTGGAATATGACCAAGGCACCAAGGAGTGAAGCCCACAGGAAGGAGTGAAGTAATTTCAGTTTTGGAGTGGATGCCAGAACAAATGGGGGGACATTATTTGACTTTCTCTCTGTGAGTATCCATTTAGTAGCATCTCTTTATGACTTTAAGGTTTGCTGGAATGTATTACTGAAGAAAAGCAGAGTCATGGAATATGTCATGAAAGAACAAACAGCTATAACTTTGTGGGAGCAAAGCACAGAAAGTTTCTAGTAAATGGAGTTCTGCCCAGAATCACAAGGATGAACCAAATCAATGCCCTGACTGTGAAGTTGATGTGGTGAAAGCTATGGGATGCTTCAAGAACAAAACAATAAAAGCACAAATGCAAAACAAAAATTATCTATCTACATCTATGGCACATCTCTTCTCCTACCCTACATCCTGGGTCTCAAGAAAGGAATCCCTCAAGGTGTTTAGCAGACTATTGCAATATGGTATTTTCAAAATCATCAGTATGTCATATTCTGACTTCTGTAATTACACAACGCAATTTGAAACTCATTATTTAAATCTAAAAGTTGACCTAACAATTTCTTTTCTATAATCTTAACCAGTTTTACAGAAAACAAAATGCTTGCATTTTATCCTAATTAATATCACTAAAATGGAAAGAGACCAAATGTATTGGGTCTGTCTGTTCGCATGTTAAGTGGGATTCCCTCCTTGAAGAAATTTTTGGATCGTCAAGGGATTAAACTGGCAGCTGTCAGGCTGTTCTCATGCAGACCACAGAATTCGCCCCTCCTCCTTCATGTCTTACCAAGATTTTTGCCAGATGCCCGGAAAATAGGACTGGAGTTCAAAATCTTACAGTCAGCACAGAGGGAGGGCTGGTTACAGAATTAAAAGTGGGATTGCTTCAGTGTTCAGAGGACTTGAAGGCCTGAAAATGTGTGTTATTAACATTAATTATCTAGTACACAAGAAGGGGCTAGCACCAAATTAAGGATTACAAATATTCGTATGGTCTGAGTGGCTTTTTTCCAGGTGACATTGTATTCTTGAGGACAGGAAAACGTAGATTGACTTTCAGAGGATTGTCACAAAAACAGCAAACATTTTTTGGCACTTTGTGGAAATAAACACTGATGTGACTACCAAGAAATGATTATCACTCAAATTTTGGAGTTTATACATTGAATATGTAGGTCATATATATTTGTACATGTGTGTGCTTAAACATAGGGATAATGTAATGGACAATGGTTTGAAAATTTTCTTTTCATTGTTATTATTTTTTAAGATAATATTGCTACTCACCCTATGTTTTTAGTGAATAATAGCAAGTGGGTAAAATTTGTTTATGGAGTTGCATTTGTGAAATTTCAAATATGATTTAATTCTTTGCATATGCATGAATTAAAGTCAATCCTAAAAATCCTTAACATTTATTTATTGACATTCTTTGGGACATTTTATTAACTTTACCTGGATTGGATCTTTTTTTTGCTAAAATCATGAAACTTTTCTTCACATTACCAAACTGTAGAATGCAAAAATATATACATTGAATTTTAAAATAAAGATATTTCCTCTTGAAGTAACTAAAGTTGAGATCAGATTCCAGGAGTTAAGAGTGGGATATATAGGCTAGCTTGAAACCCATTGGATTCTGTAAATTATCTGAAAATTTACTCTTCTTCTTTATTTGCAAATGTCTTTCTTCAAATTCCACTTCAGCCTTTCTATCAATTTCAAAAGACCCAACTAAACAATACATTTTAGATGAATTTCAACATAGTAAAATCTGAAAAACATACATGCTTAATAAGTTCTTAAACATTATAGAAATGCATTATTAAGTTTACAGAAAAAATAATAGCAACATTGAAATATAACATTTACATGCTGAAGAGGTTACAAAACTATTATTTGTATTTAAAAAGAGAATTATATAACTGCTACTTTTAAACCAAACTCTCTTATAACATATATATTTATGTTCATATTATATACTCACTTTAAAATGAAAAAGGCAAGAATATTTTCTATAAAATTACTTATTGAAATAGATTAATAATACAATTAACTCTTCTATTTATCTTCAGTAATATTCAATATAGTATTGTTTCTGTTTTTATTATTTTACTTCAGAGAAATAAAAATAACTCTTATGAATTTCCCTGATAGACAATTATTCTAGAAGAGATAACAGTCCTAGTGTTTGGGGCAGGGTATTATCTCCAACAAAAAAAGTGATTTAACTTTACATTTGTGATTATATATGTAATCTCATGTTGTTACTTGACAATAAGCGTGCTAGGCACTACATTTTCATTAAGATTTTCAGTTCTACTTCTAGACATATAGGAAGCTCGTTCCTTGAAATTAAGCATGTCCACAGGAGTTGCTTCAGCCACTGAAATCTGAGCACATGCATTTGTCAGCTGAAGTGTAATTTACCCTCTTCTCCTTTTTCTGGATGCTGCAGGATGGGTGAAACCATGCAGATAACAGACCTTTCCCAATTTGCAGTGGAAATTTGGTACTAGCAACAACAAAACTTTCTTGTTCAAACCAGTATGATTCAGAGTGTTTCTTGTTTGTTATTACATCTTAATCTAGCCTGTACTGTTTCACTCTCTTCTTTGCTCTCACACTCGCTCTCCCTCCATCCTTTTCTCTCTCCTCTTTCTCTTCTTTTCTTTTCTCATTTTTTCTACCTCATCTCTTTGGATCATAGTTCAGTGTTGTTAATCTTCTGAATTAGGTAAAATATAAGAAAACTGTAGCTAATTGAATTCCAATTAGGAAACCACGGTTGACACTTCTGTCTCTGTTCCTCATTTTCCCCAAAAGGTACTCGCTTTTAACTGTTTCTTCTTGATTCCATCAACACTTTCATGCCTACTTTCCAGTGTATTTTACAGGAGACCATGTATGAGAATCAGATCGACGGAGAAGCACAGAAAGAATAAGAAATGGGAAGAAATTTGAGGTACAACCACACTGTAAAAATCTGAAGTTAATTTTGTCAATATTATGAGTCTGATATTAATTTTATTAATAAATAACAAGTTGAATCAATAAATTATTTAACTTGTCATTTGTCACAATCTATAGTCTAGTCTATATACAAAATTACAAAATTTGAACCTTTTTAACATGAAAATTCTCAAAAAATCATACTCTGAAGTTGTAAAACTCCTAAATACCAAGGGAGCAGGAAGGGAAAGAACACTAATAAATTCTTCTAATGTCAAATCAAGTATAAGTGTTTTTTAGTGTAATGCTAAATGTAATAATAGCTAGTTCAATAAAAAGTGGTTACCACTTACTTGTGGTTATTCTTTTCTTCATTACAATTCTCCCATAAAAAGTTTTATTAATTTCTGTTCTTTCAGATTGACCCCTTGAGAAAGATGTCTTGCATATTCTCAACTTTCCCAAGGCAAAATCTTACTTATATACTGCTTGACTAAGAAGACCAATATTTAACTTGGAAATTGTAAGACTGAGTTCAAAAATTAATTTCAACAAGATTTGCATTGTAGATGTAAACCTTGAATTGTATAATATTTTTTACCCACATAGCAAATAATTAATGAACTGAAAAACACACCTCTAAAAATGCTTTAGAAGCTAACAAAAGCAGAAGATTGGAAAGTTAAAAGTTCTATTGGTTATATCTACTTGTTACATATATTTTTACAGGATCAACAAATTGACCCAAATTCAAAATTTCTCTGATGCTTACTCAAAACTCTTAATAGCAAAAGGGAAAGTAGTTAACTCTTTCTTATTAAATATAGAGTATAATTTTTTAGGTCTTTTGAAAGCTAATTAAGGAGAAATTACTGGAGAAAGATTCAAAATAGCTGTGTCCAATACAAAACAAAACCCAAAAGCAACAACATGCTTAATGTGTTCTGTACCTAGAAGTCCATTTGCATTACAAGTCAGTTAAATTTGCTTGTTATATTTGGAGGTGGAGGTGGAGGTGGAGGTGGCGGTGGAAAAGAGCTACCATTCAGAGGTCTGAGAACCTTCTGTTCTCACACCTGGTGTGTGTGCAAACACTTCTCAAGGCTAATGGGTAATTATCATTTCATAAGATGTTGAAAAGCTTGAGCATTTTTTTTAAAAGATTGATACCAAGACAATAACTGCAGTAGTTTTAATGGGTATGTAGGATGGAGTTTTCAGGGGAGCATTTCTAACTCACAAAATCCTTTGAATGGGGCATTTTACCATGGGAGAAGTTTTTAAACAGCCCCCTATGAACTGACAGTGTGTTTTGGCATGAGCCCTATTGTGACATCCACTATGCAATGACCAATAGAAAATATGGACTTCAAATGCAAAAATATTTGAAGTATTATTAATCTTTTTTTCCAAAAATTGTTTTTGTTGTTATTTAGTAGTTTCCTTGGCTCTAGAAATGCCTAGGTACCCAAAATGAATTTGAGAATCAAAATGGATGCTATGAAACACAGATGTCCATAGATTTTGCTGTAAGAACACTTTTGTTAGGTCCCTGAGAAGAACTGTTCCAATGGCAGAGAAATTACTTGTTTCATTTCCTGGTTTGAGGGACAAGAGTTCTCTCTACTCTGTCTCTACTCTTGTGATCCTTTTATTTTTTGTTTATTTGGTCATCGTTTCTAGACCCACTAACTGACATAAGCAATTTTAATTACTTGGTTCTGAAAATGTTTTCTGAAAAGACATTCATATTATCTTCAGTGTTGTAGCAAATTGCAGTTATTTAGAAACAGCTGCTGCCTGCTTCAGGCGTGCGCAGTGTCAAGGTATACTGTCTATTTAGATCTGAAGGTCATGGACTAGAGGTCGCAGAGTTCCTGCCTTCAGGGATGCACTGTTTTCTTTTTGTTCAGCCAACGTTTCATCTTTACTACTTCATTTTCCTCCTTGAAAAAGTGGAGATACACTGTAGTTCCAAAATTTCTATTGGCAAACGTAATCTTCCTTTTAATTGAAGCATTTACTTTTAATTGTATACTCATGGCTAGTTTTTTTTTTTTCCTTCATTTTATTTGTTTCCAGACAGTTTTTTCATGAAGTTATTATCTTCACTAGTAAAATTGATCCAAGCATTTAACATTTTTGATGATTGAATTTTTTTTACCAGATAGAAATAACTCTTTGCTTTAATTACCTTGATGATGTGAAAGGCACAGGATTGATTGTCATTAATAGGAATTTAGTTTTAAAATATGTGTGCGGCAATTTAGAAACAATTGAAGTATATTAAATATGAAAGAATATGAGTATTAGGAAATAGTTTATCTACCTTTCCAAAAACAGACTTTGAGAGACGCATAATGTTTTTAATGGAACACCTGTGAAACTAAACCCTGTAGAAGGAAAGATAAGAAACAAAACTGAATAGCAGATAAAATCGAGTGACAATGCAGGCCTGACACATAGCTGAGCTCATAAATACCTGAATGCCTATCAACTGGGCCAAGATGGCCACACCTTTTTCTTTCTGCATCTGTCAGTCTTTCAGTGAAGTGGGCTGAATGGAAAGAGGAAGGCACTGGACAATGGTGCTCTGCATCCAAAGTGCTCCCTGAAGTCTCACTCTAAGGCTGTTGTTCCATAAGCAACTGGGGTTACAAGTTCTTCGCTGAAAACTTCTCTGGATGATACACCATTGGATATACACATACATGTTTCATGTAGTATGTATGCATGTATGTTTATGTTTCTGAGTAACTGTGAATGTAGATGTGCTGATAGAGGCTACATAAGTTTTTCTAAAACTTAATTATTCCCTCAATATCTAGTCAGAGTCTGTTTAATAGTCTATATTTATACATTACTATATTAAATTTACTATTTCATCTTTTTATACAATTACAAAAGTAACAACAATCATGTGAAATGAAATATTGATATTAGATTTTTAAAAGTAGAAAAATATTGTAAATGACAAAGACAAATGATAACCTAAGCCAGAGCTATGTGCAAAGAACTTCATGTAGGATTTGTCTTAAAGTGTGTTTGCCAAAGGACTAAATACTAGCTAACATCGACATTGGCTGGTACTATGGTTTGAAAGTTTGTGTCTATCCAAAGTTCATATGTTGAAGCCTAATCACCAACGTAATTATAACAGGAAGTAGGGGCTTTTCAAGGTGATTAGCTCAACCCTTGTAAATAGGATTAGTGCTCTTATAAAGAGAAGTCCCAGAAAGCAGGCTCATCTCTTTCACCATTTGAAGACAGTGTTTGAAGATGCTACGAATGAGTTTTAGAAGAAGCTGTGAACTGATCAGACTTTCAATATCTCAATATGCCTTTGTCACAGTTCTGACTTCCAGAACCATGAGGAATAAATTCCTGGTTATATAAGCAGCCTAGCTTACCATATACTATTGCAGCAGTCTGAATGGACCAATATAATAAGTAAATATAAACAGGGACTTAATGGCTATAAAAACCAAGACAATAATGATAATTCTGTTCTAATTACAAATATAGGTTTTCTGTGTGTTCCCAATATTTTTGCTGGGAAAATATCAGAGGTAAGCAAGAACTAAATTGGAATTTTGTTTTATTTGTTTCACTATTGAGTCAAAAGTATATTGGAAGAAATGGCTTCAGTCAGGGCGAAGCAATGGTGGATGGAAAAAGGACTAGAACATCAAAGTGTATTTTATTTTATTTTTTTTTTTTTTGTGGGTACCGGGGGGTCGACCTCAGGACCTCGCGCGCCAGCAGGCGCCCGTGCCACTGAGCGATATCACCAGCCCCTTTTTTTGTATGTGGGATCCGGGAGTCGAACTCGGGCCCTCACGCTTGCCAGGCAGGCGCTTATGCCGCTGAGCCATCTCACCGGCCCCAAAGTGTATTTTAAAGTGTTCACTCTGAGTCATCCTCAGAACTAATAACCACAGAGAGGTAGTCGGAAGAAAGGGCAAGAGGAAGAAAGAATAAAATAACTGGGAAAAATTAAAGAAAATTGAAAGAGAAGGAATGTCAAAGAACATAAATGAAGTGGAATAAGAGAAGAGCAGCACAAAAGTGGGAGATGACATCAGGGAATAATCCTGTGACTTTTTACTTCTTTAAGGCAATTCTTGAAGCAAATATGAGCAAAGTATGAGGAAGTGCAAATCCTTTTACCAATATGCCGTCTGATAACATAACAGGCCCACCCCCTTCATTTGTCACTTACATTATTTTCATGGATGACTTTTCTACATAATTAGGATTAAACTGTGACTTAAAAAATGCCATTGTGGCACAAATGGAATGTTCTCTGGGGCCTACAGGTCAGAGTCCAGAAGCACTTACTCAAATTATGTTGGCTTAAGGCAACATTTATGTTAAGTAAATTTTAAATGCATGAAGACTACATTTTCCCTTTTCTTTAAGAATTTTCAAGGCCAATGTTTTAAAGAGTATTTGCTAATATAACTTTAATGTATTAAAATTCTACTCTTCTCAAAGTATGGATCTACTCATCTCTAGTACATTGAATTAATGTACTAATGTGACAAATAGGTATGGTAATGCCATTAAATTCTGAGTTTCTCTATGAAGCCATACTTTGCCCCTATTTAATTGAATCCTAATTATTGCTTCCTTATTTTTTCATTCTACAGCTATTTCTTAAATGCCTGATATATTTCTGGTATCATTGTAGACACTAAGAGATATTAAATACATAAAAATTTATGATATCTTCCTTGAGGGAATAAGTCTGTTATATATTTGAGTTGAATTTTATATTAACCAACTTCTATATTGTGGTAAAATATACATACTGAAGTAGGAGATTTGGCTGGGGCAAACAGGACAACTAACTGGGCAGAAAGTGTCAAGTCATAAGAACCGAGGGGATATGTGCAGAGTATAGGACCCAAAATGGCTCTAGGGCTTCTGAGCAGTATACACAGAACCAATCAGAAAGTGACATTTCAACCTCTTATGTAAATCTGGTGCTGTTTGTAGGACCAGTTGGAAAAGTATTATTTTCAATCTTTCCTCTACATCTAGCCAGAAGCCAAATCTTTCCACAGGGTAGCTTAAATCAGGTGCCAGGCCAAGTGAGTTTTTTTTTTTTTTTTTTTTTTTTTTTTTTTTTTGTGGGTACCGGGGGGTCGACCTCAGGACCTCACGCGCCAGCAGGCGCCCGTGCCACTGAGCGATATCACCGGCCCCTTTTTCGTATGTGGGTTCTGGCAGTCGAACTCGGGCCCTCGCGCTTGCAAGGCAGGCGCTTAAGCTGCTGAGCTATCTCACCGGCCCCGCCAAGTGAGTTTTTGAAAGGACAACTGTCCCAATGCATTATTTGGATGAGGAAGAGGCCAATCCCAGAATTCTGAATACCAAAGTCTCCTTTCCCTTATCCTTGAGGCTGCTGCAAGTCTGTTCATGTGCCTCCTCTCACTCTATAGAGCATACCTCTTTCCTGCTTTTAGTGAATGTTCTTTTTGTTGCCATTTGTGTGTTTTGTACAATTCTTTGTTCAGGACACCAAGAACCTGGAAAGAATCCCACAATGATAGTATAAACTTTATCATTTTAACCATTTTTAAGTGTACAATTTTGTAGCATTAAGTACTTTCACATTGTTGTACAACCACCACCAACCACCATCCATGTCCAGAAAAGGGAGAAGAGAAGAGAAGAAGCCAAAGGAGAATGAAATTAGGTGAAGGCAAGCCTCAGCTGCAGATCACTGAGGGTTCTGGAGTGACTATTACTCTGCTAAGACTGTCTTCCTTAAAACTGATGGAAATGGGCTTTTGTACAGTATATCAGTTGGTCATTAGTTATGACCAGAGGGAGACACATTAGGGGACATGGTGATGGTGCAAATCTCCCCAAAATATATAGTAAACTCTGTACAAAGAAGACACCTACAGAATTCCAAGCACAGTACTTCATAAACACTGTAAATTGAACAATGGGCTTTCTAAAGAAAATTTGGTATTATGATCTGTTCAAAACCTTTTCCTTAAATAGAATAACCCAGAGTGTGGTAGTTGTATTTTTTACATGATTATATTGTTCAGATCTATCTCTGGTAGAGGTGATTTAGTCCTCTTCCTGGAAATTCAAATAATTGTTAAGAAATGTTCATACAAATGTTTAGATGAATGTTTGCAAACTACTATTTCCAATAATATATCAGAAAGGTTATATAGTGGTGGTTCTCTGGTTCATGGTACATCTGGCCCCCTGCTGTTTGTTTAGTACCTTCCCTTTGCATCCACCCACAGGCATTTTGATTCTTTGTGTGTAAGTTTATATACAAAGAAAGTAATTTAGCTGAGTTTCCAGCTAAAATTGAGAGCAACCAGATTGCAATACAAATTATCAGTTGGAAAATTACAAATCATGTAAATTTTTTAAAACATAAGGAGAGAAATTTGTCTCAGCTTGAAATAATTTTACTAGAAAATTTCAAGAAAATTCATATTTTAAAAGGTAACAATAAAGAAAATAGATGTAATTTCAGTATACATTGGAGCGTGTTCCTTGTAGATAACCTGAAAATTCAATCAACTTTTCTATTCTCCCCAAATAGGAGTCCTACATGAAAAAGAATATTAAAACATTTTGAGTAAACCAAGATTAACACAGATGCACAAATAATGTAGTTAAAAGGTTTAATCAGGTGAGTAACTAAAAATAACCAAAGTGAAATTTTACTATAGACATAAAAATTAAATACAACTAAATACAGATGCCTAAGAGAGATTCAAATTTTTGTTATTCAGTTGGCATAGTTAAATCAGCTGTAATATAATTCTAGTCAGATGGAAAGGTGGCAAAATAGATGCAATATTTTCCTATTTCTGGAATTAACATTAAAAGTTTCAATAGCATGTTAAAAATTGAAAGCAAGCAAAGTAGTTTTAATTACTTTATTGGTTATTAAAGGAATTCCAATGTTTTAATTAGTTTCTAAATAATTTACAATTTTCCTCCGATGTATTCAGCTATCAATGATAGCTCAAGTAACAGCTCAGTTTTTTAAAAAAGATGTTTTTGAAAATGATATATTATATTCTCTACACTATTTTTTAAATTATGTATTAATCTGTAGCTTTTTCAAGGAATAAGAACACCAGCAATTGGCAACGATAGAAATGAACAAATGTAAATGCAGAGTTTGAATATAAATAGCTACCCAAATGTACATCCTTTGATTGGTAAAAATTCAGCTTTTTGGCTTTCACTATAACTGTGTGAAGATTATTTTTCAAAAGCACAGTTTTGATTTTTCTGGACTCCACAGGTTCAAAATGGCTTTTCTAAGTTTGCCACATAAATGTCTCAACTGAGAGCACAATTACGAATTATTTGATTTGAAATATGAAACATATCTTTCATATTGTAATTTTATTTTTCATTTTTTTATTTTTATTTTTTTGTGGGTACTGGGAGTTGACCTCAGGACCTCGTGCTTGCCAGCAGGAGGTTGTGCCGCTGAACAATATTACCGGCCCTTTTTTTTTCCTTTATGTGGGTACCGGGAGTCGAACTCAGGACCTTGTGCTTGTCAGGCAGGCACTTATGCTGCTGAGCTATCTCACCAGCACCATATTGTAATTTTAAATGTCTATTAAGCAATTATAAGAACTAGTCAGTACTTAATCAAAACAAACAACAAAATAAGTATGTGTATATTTAAACTTTCCTCAGGAACCAACAGCTAACGGTGATGGAGGAAGAAAATTTCCTTATATTCTAATTATCTTATTTCATTTTCCTGCAGTGTTTCTATACCTTTTTCAATATATTTTGCAAACTTCTGTATTTGTAAATGTACTCATTTGTCATTCAGATTTATATAAATATGTACATTTACAACAGCAACTGATAGTACCCAAGACTTACATCATACAATATCTGACAAAGAAGTCTGATTGACATCAACAAAATGGGACTCGATTTTTGGAGGAATGCCAAAATGAATGTGGTGTATGTTAAATAAGTTTTCACTACTGTTTCACTATATATTTTTTTCAAATTTTATAAGAGGGAAATATTTGCATGATTCTACAAAATTCTTTGTGGATTTTTTGAGAATACTGCTTCTATTTGTATTTTGAATGCAATAAAGTCATTAAAAATGTATATATATGCCATTTCTATTTTTTTTTTTTTTCTTTTTGCCTTTCTGCTTTGTGGCAATAATGGTGTTAAGTGATCTAAGAGAAATGCATTTTAAGTGATCTAAGAGAAATGCTTTTTAAAATTATGGTCTTATTGGTTAGGATATTAACCTGTTGGAAGAAAAATGGACAACTAAGGAAACATCATGATTATTACATTTATAAATATCATAAAGTAAGAACTCTTTGTAACATACTAATAGAGAAAGAGCTGCATAAAAATGGACATTCTGTTAAAAAATGCCATGAGCAATCCTGGAATGGTAAGTACAGAATTACACCCACCTGTATGTGAATTAAAGAGTTTAACTACAACTGGCTATTTAATTGGTCTCTTTGTAACACCACTGTTACCTCCCTCAGGATGTGAAGAATTTGATAAATGGAAATTCAGAGCTTTTATTAAATTTTAATTGTATTTTATTAAGTCAGAGACAAAAAGAAATTTTTGTGGTTTTATTATTATCATGGTAATTTGCCAAGGGAAGGATCTTAATAGTTTAAATACCAATTATTCAAAGATATATTAAGCTCTACAAAAAGAAAAATGGTTGCTCAGGGCACTGGACATGCTGAGGAATAAAAGATAACATTTGCTACCACAACTCACGCTGATCCCTTAAAAAGAAAAACAGTTGGGTTAGGAAAAATCTGCATCTCATGAAAAACCAAAGGAATAAATAAAAGCATAACAAAGACAAATATATATTCATTCATTCAAGAAATATTTTTAAATTGCCTGGTCTATGTACTGGTAACTTTAATCACTGGTTATAAAACGTCAAATTATACTTGATCTTGCCCTTCTGGGGGTAAGTTGGAGGCAGAAAGATGTGAACAAACAATAATGTAGGGTAGTGCTTTAAAATCTTGGAGTTCTATAAAATTCTAAAGAGACATCTAACCAAAGCTAATTGGGAGAAGAGGGACAAATAGGAAAGTTTCTCCAAAAAGAGTTATATGAAAACTGCATTCTGAGGCACTAAGAGAAAGTGACACGCAAGGGGAAAAGAGTATCCCACGCGCAATGTAATCAAGCAGACAATTGCAGCACCTGGAGGCCAATAAAATATCTCATTCGCTAAGCTAGAAGTTTGCAATTCATCTTAAACTTTAGGGGGATCCCCTGGAATCTCTATCTCACCCTCTTCCATTTGATGTAAAATTTGCATATTTCAAATTTACTCACCAGAGGATCTTAGTAAGCCAATGATACAGTGAAATATGTAATCTATAAAGGTTGCTTTGGCAGTAGGATGAAGAATAAAGCATCTACCACCTGTCTTTATATCAGCCATTCCCATATACCAGGTGTTTCATTGACGTTGGTTGCTTTCCAAATATCTGTGCACTCCCACAAGTTTCCAACCCTCTTTCAGTTAGGAGGCCTGTGTGTAGTTCTGCTCAATGGACTGTATCAAAGATTAAAGATATAGCAAGGGCACCTCCAGCTTCTTCTGTCTCCTCCGTGCAGACTTAAAAACCATATGCTCTGTACAGTATTGTTTCAACACGGCAGAGCCTTGGTTAGTCTGGACCCCTGAATGACTATGGTGAACATGGTCCGCTCAACCCCTCCTCCTATATAAGGAGTGAGTTGAATAAAAGCTTGCTTGTACTTGTAGCAGTCAAACATAAACAAAATAATCTTGTTTTCCTTTTTAATTTAGCCACTAACTCCTTTGATTTTAAGCTAGTTTGTATAATTAATTACCAATAATTTCAGCTTCAAGCATATTCCTCCCTGACTCTTTCTTATTTTCCAGCCAAATCTATATAATGTCCACATTCATACTACTCCTCTTTTCCACTGAGACTCAAAATCCATTGATCCAGTTCTCAGGATCCTCAACCCCTTCGTGTCCTCACTCTCTCACCTACCTCACTATATCCTTAGACCATCATTATGCTCATTTTCTTTTAATTTCATCAACTTACTTTTCCCTTGTTTGCTTCTTAATACTCTTCTGGCACAATATCCAATTTAATCGAATTCAATTCTGCCATTTCTGTACCTGGAATCTTGTTAATGAATGTAGTTGGGGAAAACAAAATTATATCATCCTGATTGTTCTCACTTTTAACTCATGACTACTAGAAAAAAAATATATATATACATTTTCCCTTGCTAATTAGTTTTCCTATTCATTTTTTTCCTCCATACTGTGGATTGAACTCAGGTCCTTTGCACTGAACTATATCCCAAGTCATTTTTATTTTTTTATTTTGAAACAGGGTCTTGCTAATCACCAAATTTCTTGGGCTGGGTTCTAACTGTGATACGAAAATAAAATAGATCATACACACATGTGTGTATGTGTGTGTTTGTGTGTCTGTGTGCATGCTAAAATAATTTGAAGAATATTCTCAAACATTTAACTTTATAATGGCATTCTATTTAATGCTACACCTAGGTATATTTCTGAAATGAACAATGTTGAATTCCTTATTTAAGTCACAGTTCATTGTGATTATATTGATAGGATCACAAAATTGTACAGGTGGTACAGTAGGAAAGATTTTTTTTCTTCAGGCTATACATAACCTAATCTTTTGTTAAACTGGAAAATATAATTTTCTTTAGTCTTGGCTGGTAGTCTTGACTGTGAAACACAGGCCTTGGATCAAGAGGCTTAAAATCTCATTACCCTAAAGCTAGTAAGTGACAGAAGGTCTTTTCAATAGCACTATAAAAACCACTTACACTGAGTAAATTATATGCTACAGTAAAACATTTGTCAGGAAGTTTTAGATAACATAATACTCACGGGAATTCCATCAATTTGGTTTGTTCATTCAGGAAAGTGCTGTAATGTATATTCTATGCCAATGTTTTACACGAGCCTCAGTTTTTATTGCTTTTTCAGATGTGAAGTAAAACACCACTAAATGATAGTGTAGCAAGAAATTATGAAATTGAATATTGCAGGAATTAAGCATCAAAAAATAAAGAAAAAAGAAACATTATTTAAAATGCAAAGCTATAAATAATCTGTCATACTGTTACAGAAATTTTAATTCTACTCAGTTTATTACCTATAATAAAAAAGAGCAAAAGATGCTGGCTGTAGTAAAAAATAGAAAAGTTTAAAGTAAAACACTTGGGGCACAATTTAAATATTTTTAAATTCAATCTACTGACAACACATTGGGAACGTAGAGTTTTTAAGATTTCTGTTTCATACAAATGACTCCATAAAATAAAATGTCTTGTTAAGAATATTAGGGATGTTTATATTTTAATAGCTAGACTGTCACATTTCTTTTAATGATCACTTCATAGTCTTATAGCTGTATAGTTCTGTGGCATCTCCTTTAGAAGGATAGGAATTTCAGCTCTTCCGTGAATGACAATAGTCAATTGAGAAGGAATGGGGAAACCTCAAGGCACTAAACAGATGTAAAACTCTTCTTGTCCTTTTTCCCAACAGATGTCAGTCACACATATCCACAGGAAGACACCCCTGGTGACAAAAGTTAGCCATCTCTTTGTGTCTGTCATCTTCACAGAGGACTCACAGTGGGCAGAAAAACAAGACTGGCTACTTGGTGGATCCAGGCTTGTGGGATGTATAACAATAGGACTGGCATTAAACAAATGAACAAGGTTAGTAGCACACGGTCTTCCCTGAATGCCTGTTTAGTATAAATGACTCCAGTGGCTAGGAAAACAATGGAAATCCCAAGATGATTAACAAGTAGCTTATATCAAACCCTCAATTTCTAAGGCACGTGCCCTTTACTTTTCATTGTCAAAATATCTATGAGCAGGGTATTTTTCCATACATTAAGACAATTGATTATTCTTCCTTTCACAGATAGAATTACAGTACTATTTGTTGTCTTGCCTAAAGAACACTTTTTTGTTGTTTTTACCCTCAAATGCTTGATTGACGATACCCTGGGAGATGTCATAGTTTCTGTAGCCATCACTGTAACATCTTTGAGCAACAGACGTGTCATGAAGACATTCTCCCAGGTGTTTCAAATAGCTGTCAAAGAACCAAATGGATGGCCTCTTCTAGGGCTCACTTGTTCAACACTTTAACATCAACTGGTATCTATTTGAAAAGCAGATAAGAAAGGAGACTGTAAATGGTGCAAGGGAAAATAAAAGAGACTAAATTGATTAAGGGCCTCCATATGAAAGCAGCATGTGCAGAATGTCAATTTAATAATAGAATTGACAGCTCTTCTGTGGTGTCATTCTGCCACAATGGCTTCTTTGACAATTTACAAAATGGATTCTTTGTAGATGTCAGTGAGTGGCACTTCATACATTTGTGAATGCTTTGCATAACTCACATTTTTCTTTAGGCTGCATTTCTAGGAATTGTCCCAAGAATCCTCTCAGACTGACCTAGGGAACTGGTACATGAGAATCCAGGGAAGCTACTCCGTCCTCAGTGTAATATTTAATGTTGGAAACACAGCATTCCCGGGTCATAAATCAAAATGTCTAACCAATTTAAAATACTCTTATGCTAGAAGAGACTTTTGAGCTATGTTACTCTACTAATATAAAGTGCACTCTATCACTTGTTAGGTTTCTAATGAGCCTGATACAGGCTCATTTTATTACTCCAGGCATAAAACACTGTGCACATTGAAAAATGAGGATTTTTATAAAAATGTGAATGGCACTAACAGTAGGGAAAAAAAAAGCAATATAGAGAGCAACAAAAAGGTCTCAGTAGTCAAGTTTTAGAACATATTACTATATTATTCTTCTGGGTTTAAACATTTTCCCTGGAATATTAGAATCGAATTGGATAAAGAAAAGAAGTTAAAAAAAAATTCATTACCAAGTGTCAAAGATAAGATTCCTATCTGAATTTTTGTCATTCACTGTAATTATGTGGAAATGTTTTGTTTATTTTCTTATTCTACTGGTGCTTTAAAAATTGTTATTCTTTTTTTTTTTTTTTTTTGTGGGTACCGGGGGGTCGACCTCAGGACCTCGCGCGCCAACAGGCACCCGTGCCGCTGAGCGATATCACCGGCCCTTTTTTCGTATGTGGGATCCGGGAGTCGAACTCGGGCCCTCGCGCTTGCAAGGCAGGCGCTTACGCCGCTGAGCCATCTCACCGGCCCCTAAAAATTGTTATTCTTAAAAGAGCAAGTATACACAATTCATTTGAATAGAAATGACAAATGTATAAATTCTATATTGGAGTCCTGATGAACCATTGATCTGATCCGATCAATGACAATTTTGTTCACTGTTCTAAAATTACATATATGTAAATTATATTTTCATTATGAGGACATTGAGCACTCTATTGGTCACGGATAATTGGAACATATGTATGTTACTTTTTTCCCCAAAGGACTATTCATTGACCTACTGATTCTTTCAACCATGCTGGCTTTCCATGAAAGGAAGTTTGCTAGCATTTCAAGTAGTTATAATAATAATGTATGTACTTTATCTGTCGAAAATGGGCACATATTTGAAAAAGAAGAAACTTGTTTTTGTAGTCTTTTTGTCATTTTAAGATTATACATCTTCCTACTTACTTCATTTAGTAATTTTCAACATTTTATTATGTTTAGAATGAACTTCAATTTTATGTGAAAACAGAGAAGTGTATGTTCATTGCAGATACCCATTTTTTAATCAGGTCTTTAAACTTGAGGGATCTAATTTTTGGGGGTTCTTTATATATTCTAGATATTAGTCCTTTGAGGAGTAGTTGGCAAAATTTTTTTCCTTTCTGTAGGTTGTCTCTCCACTCTGTTTGTGGTTTCCTTTGCTATGCAGAAGCTTTTTAATTTGATGTAATCCCATTTGTTGACTCTTAGTATTATTTCTTATACAACTGGGGTTTTGTTCAGAAAGTGTTTGCCTACACCTCTCTCTTCAAGAGTTTTACCTATTTTGTCTTCCAGCAGATTAAGGATTTTTTTCTAATGTTTAGATCTTTCATTCATTTTAATTTTAGTTTAGTGTATGGTGAAAGATATGGGTCTAGGTTCAACATTCTGGTTCTGGATAGGCAGTTTTTCCAGCACCATTTGTTAAAGAAGCTACTTAGGGTATTTGTGGTCTTAGTGGGATCTACACAGATTTTAGAATTGTTTTCCTACTTACATGAAAAGTATTACTGGAAATTTTGGTAGAATTTGCATTGAATCCATAGTTGCTTTGGATGATATAGGCATTTAAACAACATTAATTTTTCTAGTCTCTGAGCACGGTCTTTCAATTCATTTGTGCCTTTATTTTTTCACCAATATTTTAAACTTTTCAGCATAGTGGTTCTTTCATTTTCTTTGATAAATTTGTTAATAAATGTTTTATGCAATCATAAGTGGGATTGTGTTTTATTTCTTTTTTGGATAGTTTGTCATCCAAAATATTTTATGTAAAAAGAATAGAATTGGCCTTTATATTAGTCAGCTTTTCATTACTGAGATGAAAAACCTGACACCCATAATTTAAAGGAGGAGTGATTTAATTTGGCTTATGGTTTGAAGAGATTCAGTCCATGGTAAGCCATGTCCAAGGCAGAAACATCATGGTTGAGGGGCTTGGGAGAGAAAAGCTGCTTACCTCATGGTAGCAGATCAGGGTAGAAGTAGATCAGGGTGGAAGTAGATCAGGGTAAGAGTGCCTGAGAGGAATAAGCCAGAAACCAGCCAAGGTCACACCTTCATGATTCACCCAGACATGGGTTTGACTAATCCCCTAGGTATTTCCCAAACCAATCAAATTCACAATTAAGCTTTTGATTGCATTTTAAGAAATCAGAAAGTATGTGGAATGAATGAGGGAGGGATCCTTATTACTCGTTCAACAAAAACTTATCGATACTATGTGCCTCAGGCATTTGTAATACATAATTAAAACAAAATTCCTTACAAAAAACCAAAAAAGCATAAAGCCACATTTATCACTCTTCCAATCTAGTAGAAAAGTGTGAGTAATAAAAAAAATATTTATTAAGCTCATACTGTTAGAATATAGCATTTCCCCAAAATATGGACATTTTAAGGAAAATGAAAACAATAAAATTTTTAAACATGAAAGGCAAATATATCAAAGGAATAACTGAATATTTCTTAAATTGAAAATATAAGTCACACCACAGAATTTTTAGTTAAAAAAAGAATAACTTTAAATAATATTTTTTCTAAATCCATATAAATTTGCCAGGAACAGTTGATTGTGCCACGCACTTTATGCATATTATTTGTGTAAGCCTGGAAAAAGAAAAACAATACTAGTGGCTTTCTGATGCCTTGGAACAAACTGTTTATGGGTACTTATGTATTTCTAACAATATGACATATAAAATATTTAAGTTCACTTCATTACTGTCTTGAAGTATAACAGAAATAGATCAAGGAATATATATATAACCAGCAAGCACAGTCAAATCAAGCTTATACAAAGATAGAAAATTCATGATAAATACAATATACAACATGAACTATAAATGTAACTATGGTTTCCTATTTCGTTGATGATTTTCAATATTCTGCTTAAGTTTTATACAACTATCATCTATCAAAAAGTGAAACAGATAAGTCAAATGACTGGTGAACTTCATTAAAATCCTCACATAAGAGGTACTGCTTTTCTGAAATTTAAAAACAGTGGTCTATTATCCACTCCACAATCTTTATGTTACTATGAATGATGTTCAATCTTGGTACTTCTACAGCAATTACAGCAATAATTCAGTTCACAAATGCTTCTATTTGCAAGCAATTTGGTTTGCAAACAAAAATGTTTGGCAAAATTTTGCTTCCATTCTCAAACTCTGCCTTAGGTGACAAATATGACCACGGCCATCTCCCCCACACATACACAAACACAGCCAACTTCCCCAAAATCATGAAACAAATTAAATTCATAAACCAAGGTACCACAGTAAAGGCATACTGTCAAAATCACTGGTTGTTGAAAAACTATATTCATCCAATTCAATAAAAAAAATAATAGTTAAACCCATATTAGTTATCAAATTAATAAAACTCTCATCCAATACAATTTTTTAATAACAGTCTCAAAATTGCATAAATTTATCATTGGATGGGAAGATAGAAACAAGAGGATAAACTCAGTTCAAAGCAGTGATAACTGTCACTGATTATGGTTTTTTATATATGTCTGCCGTGTGGGTGCTTTCATATCATTTTTCTGATGTAATTATCTGGATTCTGATCCAAACAACAAGATACAACTGGAACATTACATCGCTTCATTCCAGTAAAGTCTGAAGTTAAAAAACAAAACAAGACAAAACAAAACTAAAAAGCAGGATACATTAGCTTTTTTCTTTTCTGGTGTAGTAAATTACTCCAAATACAGTGGCTAAGCTATCACATTTATTATAGTTTCGTACTTTAAAGTCTGAGATAAGTCTCACTGTTCTAAACTCAACATGTCACCATGTTGAGGGCTGCATTTCTTTTCTAGAGACTCTGAAGAGGAATACATTTCCTTGTCTTCCAGCTTCTACCCCTGTTCTTGGCGTGTGCCTTCCCCCCATCTTACTGGTTAAGAACATCATGTCTGAGCCTTCCTCAACTTTTGAGTCTTTGTCTCTGACATAGCTGGGAAAAGTTCTCTACCGTAAGTACTCATGATTAGATTTGGTCAGCCAAGGGAATTTGGGATAATGTCCTTATCTTCAGATTATCACTTTAAATGACAGTTTCCATTGTCATGTGTGGTACAATATTCATAGGTCAGGGGATAAAGAAATAGTTGTAATTGGAGAGTCTACCATAGAGCAGAAAACTAGCACAAGATTAAGGTACAGCAGAGCTGCAGTTTACAATGGACTGTGGTTGGCATCCTTGCTCCGGCTTCTGTCAGCATTATTTTTGAGGTCTTGAGTTAGATGTTTGTTTAGCTTTTTCAGAAATTTGAAAATGCTCTGAATGTATATCTGACATCAACCACAAGGAGAGGAAATAACTTGATGCCTTTCAGTTCTAAAGAAAGTCTGCAGAGTATTCTGGTTTGTTTTGTAGAGCCAGCAGTTTGGAGGATGCTCTTCTAAAACTTTTCCAGTTCTCACAATTAATGTGATTCGGAAAACAGTGTGTAGAAAGGAGTTTTACTTTTCAGATAAGATTTTTTCCTCTTCAAAATAAATTTAGGGCCGGTGAGATGGCTCAGCGGTGTAAGCGCCTGCCTGGCAAGCGCGAGGGCCCGAGTTTAACTCCCGGGACCCACATACGAAAAAAGGGCCGGTGATATCGCTCAGCGGCACTGGCGCCTGCTGGCGTGCGAGGTCCTGAGGTCAACCGCTGGTACCCACACACAAAAAAAAAAAAAAAATTAAAAATATGTTTTCTGGTAGGTGTATCGAAAAGAGCAATGAACATAAGAAAACCTAGTTGTGGTGCTTTCATATGTTATATGAACTTAGTGCACCTAATGTGTCTTACACTCTGTTTTCTCACTTAGGTCTATTCCTATCATATTTCATCATGTGCATGTGGGAGTCAAATGTACAGATGTTAGATTTGTAAGCAATAAAGTATTATACATTTTATTTACAGTACTTAATTAACAATAATAATTTAATCATTTGGTATCTCCTGGGTAGGGCATTATGTGTTCCACTTTAAATAATAAAAGCATACACTCATAAATGTACAGGGAAGAGATATATGCATTGATTAACTATGTGGTTTAAGAGATAGTTCTAGAATTTTGACATTCACTATCTTTTCCTCTGGTTTTCTTTATATTGAGCTTTTTTTTTTTTTTTTTTTTTTAATTCCAATCCTCTCTTGATATGGGGCTCGGGTTAGGAAAAAAGCAATTGTTAAATTTTGCACTAAAGCAGCATAAGTTAAATTCGTGAAAAACCTTGGTGTTATAAATTAAAGTCTGAGTTTTACTTTCATTTTAAAACAACTGTTTCAATGTAAGTATCTTACAGCAAATTACAGAAACTTAGAGAATGATCTGTAGTCAAGAAAGAGAATATGCCTTTCTAATTTACTATTAAGCAGGGAGGTAAAGAAAGAGGAAAAGTAGCTAAATGTCCACAGTGCCTTTGTCAGTTTTGCTTATTTTTGGGTTCACTTTGCTTAATATTTTTGTTATCAAAACAATTTCTTGTAAGGGTTTATGTGTAAAGGGAAAATGACTGGAATTTTCATAAGTAGTAAAAGAGGTGGTAAGTGGTTGGATTTTCACAACACCTTTACTTTGAAGCACAGGGAACCTGTTCCATTTCACGTTCATATGATCCACACCACACAAGGACATAATACTTTCCAAAAGATCCCTCTACCAGGGAGCTAGCAATAAATTCCTCCCCAGCCAGACAAGTTGGCCTTTATTTTTTGTATTGCTGTGGGCATCTCACATGACATTCCCAAATAAGGTATTGTACTACAAGCCTGCTATGATTACTAGTAATGACTTAACTGCAAAGGAATTATAACAGTGTGAATAACAGTGGTTTGCACTGTGAATGTCTTAGCTACTCCAAAAATGCCAGAGCAACAAATGTAAAATGTTGCTCATTTGCCAGTTTGAAAGGAGTAAAAGTCAGAAGATTACAACTGCTGCTAATCTGTAAACACTGATTGTTCATTCAACAGCAGGAAGCAAAACAAATGTAAAACAAGTGAAGGTATTAGCCATTCTGCTCTGTGCAAAGACAATTACATTGAAGAAATGAAATGAAAAGGAAAGAAAAATTATATTCAAATACAAGACATTTGGGAAGGAAAGGGTTTTTGCCCACAAACTTGTTATATGGAAATTTATGTATAATTTGACACTGGTTTTTGAAATGATCACATTACTATTGTTAATAGCTCACATTTGTTCTACTTATGTATATCTAGCATTGTAGATTGATGGCATAGAAATATAAAATTAATTTTTTTTTCTTATTGCTATACCTCTGCTTACTTCCCCAAAATAATTTGAATTACTTTGTAAAGTTGAAAGTATCACTTTTCAAAAGTATAGAAAACCAATTAAAAAGGGCAAATATTAAATGACATCATTTATTGCATGACATCAAGGTTAAAAATGAATTAGAGTTTATCCACTCAAGATACAATAAATATTACTCTTACATATGTACACTTCAAAGTGTCCTTTCTTTATTGAACTGGTTTTTACCCTCTAGAATTGTAGTCCCTTGTTAAAGATTACAGATTAGATACAACCTTTATATAGCATTCTAAGTTAGGGCAGTGAATTCAGCATACATTCATTTCACAGAAGGAAAATGAGAATGACTTCCCAATTTAGGGAGTGAGTTAACACTTCTTAGCTTCTATAATTTAAAAATCGATAAAATATTGTCTAATACGGGGCTTTCCTGCCATAACAAGTAACCTTCTGTTTGTAACTAAATAAATGCTGAATTCCATGAATAAAAGGCAAATATATCTTGTTCTGGCAACTTATTTTCAATCATTTGGGGATTAAAATCAAACAGATTTGGGGGCCTTGTAAACTATTTCATAAATCCATTTAGTGGGGCATTCCTTTTACCTAGTTATGCTGTTCATTGTAATGATGGGAATTTAATAGTATTTATTTTATTTTTATAGTAACATGAGGGCACTCTCTCGTCTAAACACCTATACTATTTCTCTGGATACCGTAGATCTCAGCACTGGCACTATGAAGTCAGGGTAACAAAATGGATGAAGGGAGGAAGTTACAGTTGTCTTCACTAATGCAGTTATCCATAAGGATTTATTGACAACACAACCACCAGATGGATGATGGGCTGGGAGGAGTTAGAACTATGTTAAAACATAGTTCAGCATTTAGAACTATGTCCCCACTTGTCTTGCTCTCTAGGTTTGAATACTTGGTTGCTTCACCTTGAGACAAGCAATGACTTACACTCAGGATTCTTGAGTGACTGCCAGAAAGGAATTGACCCTGAGAATTGCCATTTTCCAGGTTCCCATAGCGTGCACTTAACCCAGTTATCCAAGCTGAGTGTTAAAAACTGGGTTGATATGAATACAACAGTGAAAATTTGTGTGAGAATCATAAGCATTGTCTTGGTTATCTTCTGAGGGGTGGAAAGACCTACAATGTAAGATTCTATTGCATCCCATTTTGACTCATAAATCCCATTCATCTTCATAAGAAAATTAATATTACTAGCACTAGATGACTGAAATAATATAAAATCATAAAATCTAGGCCACAAACATACTAATCAAATCATGTGTTAGCCACAAAAATTCATAAGTATTTTGTCATTTTTATTAATGGATAAAGAAGCACATAGTATTATGTTATAAAGAAGCACAGAGTGTTATGAGCTTTTGTAGGCCCATAGGCTACAAAATATTTAAATCATAAAAAAAGAAATATATTTCATGATATGTGGAAATTATATAAGGTTGAAATTTCAGTGTCTGTAAATAAATATGCATCAGAACATAGGTACCCTTGTTTACTTAATGTATTGTTTATAACTGCTTTTGCACTAGAATAACAGAGTAGAGTCCTTTCAACAGAGACCAAAAGGCCCATGAAGCCTCAACTATTTAATATTTAGTTTTTGTCAGAGAGAAAAAAAATCCTTATGAACACTTTAACTTTATTATTTGCTTTTTAGTGTCACAAATCACATTTGGTATATTTCCAACAATCCTTTATTTGAAGAAAAATATAGAGGGTGCCCAATGAAAACTCACTCTCCATGCATGAACACAAATTCAAAACAAGCATAAAATTACTTGCAAATAGACAATATGATGGCCAAGACTGATTTTTGTATTGTAAGCAGGGCTTCTGGTGTTTAACTAATTACTCCTTTGCTCCCCACTTCCCCCAGAATACCAGGAGTGCTTGAGCTTGCTGCAGTGTTTATCCCAAAATAACTCATGATTGCAGTCCTAAACTTTACCCCAAAGTTTGCCATAAAATATCTCACCTTTCTAATTATTTCCACATCATTCTAGCATATCAACAGTCTGTGGCAACAAAAGATGTATTCTCTTTACAGCATTCTGTTTTAGTACTAGTGTTTCCATTCAAAAATATAGTAATTTTTGATCACTGAAAAATAAATAAATGCTGGCAAGAAGCTGCTCTTTTTATTTTTTTAAGAGGAAATGGGATCTTTTCTAAAATAAAGGTGTTTTTCTATTGAACAAATGCTCTTTGTAATTAATTGCTCTACTTAGTCTAGCTTTATTCTTATACCTATGGATATATTTATACTTGAAGGAGAGATAATTTAAAAAAGAAAATGCGCATTCACACATCCTACAATAAAAATAACAATACAAAACAAAACAGACAAGAAATGAACACTAGTTTTTAATACAAAATGATCACCTACTGTGCAAAAAACACATATTATCATTTTTTCTTGATGTTCATAACAATACTGTGTGATTGCCTTTAAATTGTTGCCATCTTAGTCATGAAGAGACAGAGATTTATTGTGGTAAAGTAACAAATTTTATAAGTTGAGGATATTCAGTCAGAATCCAAATTTAATTCTCTTTCACTATCATCTCTTATGTTGTGAATTGTGTACCAACCAAAAATTTAAATGTTGAAATCTTAACCATCAATACATAAGAATGTGAATGTATTTGGAGATAAGATCACTAAAGATCTTTAAAAAGGTAGGTAAGTTAAAATGTGATTCTTAAGGTGGTTTCTAGTGCAATATAATTGGTGTTCTCATAAGAAGTGGAAATTTGGACACAGACCCGTGTAAAGTGAAAACGATATGAAGATAGAGGGAGAAGACAGTCATCTGCAAACAAAGGCAATAGACCTTAAAACCAACCAACTCAGCCAACCCTTGAAAATTTAATATTGGAGTTGTAGCCTTTAGCTGCGGGAAAATTAATTATCATACAGTCTGGAGTACTATACTATGACAACCCTGGCAAACTGATACATTACCAAAAGAAGTTGAAAAGAGATAGAATTTCTTTATGAATGAATATCTGACATTAAGACTACTAATGAAAATAAATCAAATGCTTGGTGGAAAACTCATGTTCGAAACTTACTGTTAATTTTTTCTATATGTTTTGTGAGCTTATTATATAAAAAGGATTTTTCTAGGAATTCTGGATTTATCAATTAAAAACTGAATCAAAGACCCCTCATAAATCTTGCATTTCACTATGGAAATAGTCAATAAATGTGAAGAAATAAATGAAATAAAATGTCAGAGAAAAATGGACTTCATGGGAAATAATCAAGCTATAATAACTGTGAAGAACTTTGAAGACTTTTGGGTAAATCTATAAGAAGGCATTTATAATAATGGAAACAAATTTTCCAGAAGGAGTCCAGAAATTCCATGAGAGTGGTGATTCTGGTGTATATAATTGTTGGTAGGAAGCTCACTGTAGTTAAAGCATAATGAAAAGGGGGAAGAATGTTGGAGGTTGGGGTTGGCAAGGTATATAGAATTCAGGTTTTGTAAGGTCTTTTACTTTCAGTGGGAAAATGAGAGAAGTTTTGAACGAGGGAATTAAATTATATAATTTAAACTTTGATAAAATTGTTTTGCTCAGTCTTAAAGCCCATTGAGCAATGACAACTTGAATTAGAGTTGTAGCCAAAGAGACCATGGGAGATGAACATATCCAGGATATATGGTAGTGGAAATGTCAATGGAAATGATATAGTGGTTGTAGGGTGTATGCAAAATAGAGGAAACAAGCATGATTTCATAAACAGTGACATAAAGTGAGAGAATTGTCTTTAGCTTGTAGAGAGATGAAAAATCGCAGCTCGAAAAGGCCAAGAAGGTTTAAGAGAAGCCCGGAGAAGCACAGGATTAAAAATTAGCTACAGTTACCAAGAGGAAGCAACCTGTTAGTTAGGAAGACAATCATCTGTGTGATGTTACAGGTGCTTAGCAAAAAGGTCCCTTGAAAAGAAAGGAAAGATAGCAATGTAAAAGTTTAAGATGAGATATTGCAATTTGTAGTTCACATTGAGAAGAAAGGAAAGATAACTAAGAAAACTTCAGAGACATTTTAAACAACAGTTAAATAGAAGAAGAGGATTGAAACCCATTTCAATGCCATTGAAACCCATGCCATTTGGGTTGGCATGAAGAGCGAACCGGAAGTGAGAGAGCAGGTAGAAAATTCTTCTGAGGTATTTTATTGAGAAAGAGAACCCAGAAAATGAACAGGAGCCGGTGCTGGTAAGAAATGTAAGGCAATTTTTGGAAGAAGATGGAGAGACAGTAACATTTTATGTTTATTTGTTTTGCTGTTGGGATTAATTGAGGAGTGAGAAAATCCTGATAACAGAAAAGGGGTCCAGTTGCAGAGCAGTTAATGAGTGAAAATGAATATCAGACTGGCTTTAGATATTGTAAGACATCTTTGCATAACAAGAGAAAAGGCACACTGTCAGGGTTTAGAAGCAGATACATTAGTGAACTAGTTGAAATAAGATCACCTCTTATGATGAATATTTTAAATGATGTTTGATGTAAGATCTTTAGTGCAGAGTGAGGTGGCTTGGAATGCTTATACACAGAAAAAAAGTTATGAAACATTAATTTAAGAGTTTTGAAAGTGTACTGGCCTCTTTATGTCTGCACAGTGCCTACTCGAAATTTGTAAATATAAATTTAAAATGAGATCCGCTCACAGAGTTGATGAATTTTTTTTTTCCCCCTGCCATTGTCAGCTGCTAAGTGTACGGGTGAGTGAATGGCTGGATTTCACTGTGGTTGGAGGTTTGCCAGCAAGTAGGTCAGAAGATAAGGAAGACAAGGAGGACCAGGGCCTTAGCATAGCATTGGTCATAGTGCTGCAGTCATCCAAGGAATCTAAAGAATGTTGGCTGGTTGAAGAGGGAGGTAAGGACAGGGATGTGGAGTGAAGTCAAAAAACAGCCCAATTTGGAGAGGGGAAATGTAGACTTCAATGATTTGAAGCCTATGAAAGGTTAGGACAAGCAGCTGGAGTGGATTACTTCAGTAAGTGAACAAGAAAGTTATAATGTGCTATTAGAATAGGATATTTTAAATGCAGATATTTTGAAGTAGGGCTGATAGAAATGAAGACAAGATGCAAGAGGGAATAATCGTAGGAGCTGAGGAGATCAAAGAATCTGGCTGAATCAGTGTTGAGTTTCCAGGTATAATTAGAGAAGCTGGGGAGAAATCTATGAGTCAGATATTAAAGATATTGAAAAATGAGGAGAGTTGCTATGTGTCTTCACTTGACAAATTAAACAGTGAGAAATTCTTTATATCTTAATAAAGCCTTGTGATCCTTCTGGAAGTTGCATTTTAATGACATGGCTTTTAGAGACAGACTCTCTCTGATTATCATACCACTGAACGGTGTGCGTGAGCTATTAATGTGACATGACTTTGTATTGATATCAGAATGTACGAGAGAATGCTTCTCAGGAAATCTGGGCATTATTGATACAAATACACATTTATAGATAATACCAATTGCTTGGTCAATTTAACAGAAGTGTTTCTTAGAAATAATATCAAATTTGCACATTATTTAGAAATTTTGCTTTCTAATTGTTACAAGAGTTCAGACAGTGGCGTTAAAAAAAGTTTGAACAATTCCAGATTAGAATACAAAGTTCTCCTTAATGGGTATTTTTTTTTAAAGTAATCATTAAGTTAAGCAATACAGTACAATCAATTTATCTACATCAAGAAAGTTGAGAGGAGATTTGAATACATCTTACATTGAAAAGTAAGTTTGAATCATTTATTAATGATTAATTCTTTGTTCTTAAAATATAACTTAGTGTTGAAAATAGTCCCTGAGATAAAGCTAACAATGCTATGGAAAGTACATTATGAAGGCTCAGATCTGTAGAACTCGACTGTGAATGCTATTATGTGCTCTCTATAAAGGAAAATGAAAAGCTTGTGTAGAGCACATTCAGCACGATATTTCATTTCCTGAATGGCATAAAAATTGATATGACTTACATTACTCTAATAATTGACAGATGATTGATTTTTTAAACAACTAATGAAGACACCTATGTATTTCTTTTGTAAAGTTTAGCTTCTTTAAAAATAGAAGCATAGGGCCGGTGATATAGCTCAGCGGCATAAGTGCCTGCCTGGCAAGCGCGAGGTCTTGAGTTTGACTCCCGGTACCGGCATAAAAAAAAAAAAAAAAATAGAAGCATACTCTTAAATCCCAATAAATGGAGCCATGGTGTAGGTAATCTGCTAAATAATAAACCTATAAGCAATGTGTGCGCCATCTATTGGCAAAACAAGCAAACTCATGGCCTAATGGTGTTAAGTGTGCTGGCTTGGATGTTGTACAAAATGACATTTCATTCTATCCAAATATCCTAATTTACCCACAAAAAAACTGAGCTCATTGCTGTCATGTCATTAGTCCACTTACAGCAAAGATGCCAGTCAGGAATCAGAGCATTGAAGTTCTTGTCACAACATTCTGCAGTGTAGAGTGTAACAAAGCACATGTTGTTTAACATTCTACTTACTTTCTATATAAAGAATAAGTTTTGAGTGTAACTTACTCTTATTTAAGAAAAAATTTTGATCACAATTAGTAAATTCCTGTAACTTGTAGCATTTTGTAAATTTTAAAACTTGAATATATGAATAGTGGGAGATACCAAATTTGGTAGATTTTGTCATACTTTTAATTTGTTCTTAAGTTAAAGATGCAAATATTAATCTGACGTAAATCCCAGAAGCCATTACATATCTTTCTTTTAGGAACATAGAAGTTGTTATGTACATTTTGTCTGAAGGCAAAAATGAACTGCAAGACACAAAATCATGTTTTAGAATTTCTAATCAGATATCTCCTTACTCTATGTAATCATTCATTTTTATTAATCTCTAGCACAGGGTTGGTGATTGTTAAAGTTGGGACAAAAGTGGAAATTACTCTGATTTTATTTAAAATGGTCAAGAAATAGAAGAAAAAGAGAGGCGATTTCAATTCATTTGGTAATATTATATCAAACTTTGATAGACTCGAGATATTTCATCTAATGTTAAATGTCAGTGTTTACGCAGTAAACATTTTTTGTGAACCGTTATAACTATACTACCAATTAAACTATGCTTTTTTCAACAAAACATGGACATTAATTATTTATTCAAATTAAATTATATACATTTTAATTTAAAAATTTTAAGAGCTGTTAGTGGAAGTTCTGGGTTTATGTTGTTGTCATTTCTAGTGGAATTTAGGTTTGAATTTTTCTTTGAGCAAGGTGCACAAAATGAATTACCACATTCCTAATTCATTCCTAATCCATTTAAAAATGATCTCTTTAGGAAGTGATGATGCACTATAATAATTATAGGAAAGCCAAGTGAAGGCAGGCAGTTGGTGTAACTATTAGGAAAAATAGCATGCTTTAATTCAAAAATTATTTTCCTGGCCTGTATCCTTAGTATACAATCTGAAATCAATAAAAATAGTAAAGTCCATATTCAGTGTTATTGATGATATTGTGTATTTGTTGATGATCATAACAGTGAATGTACGTTTATTCAACAGAAGCTAAAGCTCTAAAAATATAGATGTTCAGTCAATGCAGTCAGAATATTTATACTATATTAGTCACCACAGCTGATATTTTCAGTTGTGTGGAAATGTATCTAAATATCAATACTCCCAAGTTAGGAATTAAAATTGAAAAGCTAAATTAAAATAAAAGAAATCTATAATTTCATATCTGAACATTAACATAAATAATTTTTATGCTAATGTATTTAATCCATAAGATAATGTTATTAACATTTTATTACTTTTTGTTTGGAAGTCATACATTGTATACCATTAAGGTCTATACAGCTATCCTGAAATGTGGAATTTCTGTAGGATATAATAGTACTCACTCAGGGAAATAACACAGAGTACACTAAGGTAAGGCATGCTGAACTTCTTTTCCATAAAACATACTCTATCTATATCGAAGAGAAAAGATATAGAAATATTTTTAGCATGTCTTTCTGCTCTAAATATTAAAATTTTATTACTTTAATGCTTTAATCATTAAAATACTACAGGATGACAGTGAGGATCATCACATTTTAGGTGGAGGACAACAGGGTACAGTCTGTGAAGAGGAGGTGACAACATCTGCCAGGGTCTTGAATGTCCCACATGTTCTGGTCAGCACACTAAGCCTGAGGTGTAAATTTAGTCATGGTGTCTATATTGTGTATACATTCTTCTGTGTTAAAAATCATTTCAGCACAAATTTTGGACAATTTACCAATATATGACTAGGATTTCAAAGTATGTGATTTTATTGTTAGTTAGAATTTATTATAAGAACAAAATAAGAGTTGAAGAAAGATACAACGGTTGAGTTATTTTAACTCTTGAGTTTTTCCCAAGACATAATTATATCACATAGAAGTAATTTCAGGATCTGAGGTTGTGAATGACTTGCATCTTCAGCCAGAATGTTGTACTGGGAACCTATTTGCAATATTTATTTGATTATTTTATTATTCATTTGGTTCTCTAAGTTGCAAAACCCAAAATATTTTCCACAGTGAAAGAAAATATACTTTCCATTGACTTGTAGAGTCTTGCGTAATGATGTAAGATTTCTCTGTGAATTTATACTGATTATGGAAGATCCTGAAATTCTGAATTATTTTTGATACAACCAGAAACCCTAATTTCTTCCCATGTGGTAGCCTTAAGTGAAATGTCTACTGAGACAAGAAGTGCTGAATTCTCCATCTTCCTCATAATAGATCAAAATAAGAAAACACAGTACTGTATTTCTAAAAACACACCACAGGAACTTACCATATTTTCATTCATGGCACGTAATAGATTAACTTGGAAAACTATACCAAGAAGATAATATAAAAGGTCATTTGCACAGTTGAGAAGTTTAAAAATACTGTTTTGGTGGAGTAAGAATTTGATGCAGGTGAGTTATGGCTTATGTCTAGATGTCCCCCCGAAGCCTCATGCACTCAGAGATGCGTCTTTTCAGAGGTGGTTGGATCTAGAGTGGGCCATGCTGGGATAAAGAGTGTGTGATTACTAAATTAGTCCACTGATTGGCTTGTTGTAATTCTGGGTAGAATTAAGGGTGCCCCACCCTGGCTATTAATGCTACCCCTCTAAGGGCAGGTAGCCTGGATAAAATATAACGGACAGAAAGTGGGCTTGCTGCTTGCTGCCCTTTGCCGGACCTACTTTGCCATGGACTGTTTATCCTCTGTGATGCCACACTGCCAAGCCATCCTGCCTTGGAGCTGGCCAACTATGGACTGAAACCTCTACTGTGAGTCAAATAAAACTCTGGGTGCTGGATATTTTGTCTCAGCAATGAGAAAAGTAACTAAACAAAGAATGAGGAAATAATGAAAATTTACTTTATTACTTGAATTTCATGAACAACTTACTTCTTATCCAGGATGACATTATATCACAGGAAAAGCCTAAAAATGAACCTGTGGGACACACATGTCATGTTCCATGAATTTCAGTTTAGAGGCATTGATGTTTTACCAAGTGTGATTAAATTGCATATCTATAATTTTATATCAAATGTGTTTGAAGGAGCTGATTACTGTACTGATGATTAGTGTGTCATTAAAAATTATAAAACACTATTTACAACAGTTCACAATATCACAGCTTCAAGATAGTGTTAGTGTTATGGTTTGTGTCTAGATGCCCCCCCCAAAGCCTCATGTAGTCATAGGGTTTTTCAGAGGTGGCTGGATCTAGAGTGTGTGATTGATACATGGTGCAATGCTGGGATTAAGGGTGGGTGATTGCTGGATCAGTCAACTGATTGGATTGGCACCTCTCTAATCCTGGTGGACTGAATACCACATAGGGGACAAAAAGAGGTTTGTCTTGTTCTCTCTCTTGTTGCTTTTGCTGCCTTCTGTTGCTATGAACAGTTGCTCCTCTGCCATGTGCCACCATGCCTTTGAGCCAACTGTAGACCAAAACCTCTACAAACTGTTAGCTAAACAAACATTTCCTCCTTTAACTTTGGGTGTCCGGTATTTTGTCTCAGCAATGAGAGAAATGTAACTAAGGCAGTTAGTATCCAAATAGGATTTGATTGATTTAATCATGAGGAATGAGGAGTATGTGTGAAAAGATCTGTTAGGAAATTATTTGCTTTAATTAGAATAATAAGGGGAAATTGTTGTTTTTTCTTTTCTCTGTGAAAATGAAGTTGTCCCTAAGATGTTCTTGTGATGCTTGACCTAGAACTACATGGAACACTGAATTGGTCACAATTTGAGGAATTAGGCAGGACAATTGACTAAAAAGCCTTGAGAAGTATGCCTGTTTTCTCTCCTTGCTCCTTGGAAACATCATTCTACTGAACTTTAAAAGCGTCTTCTATACTTCAAGGGCACTACCGTGTTTTATTTATCTTTTCCCAGATGCTTCTTCTAAACAAAACAAACAAATGATAAATAAAAACAGAATGGACTGTAAATTATTTCTAAGATGCTTTGAAGTTTTACAAAGGGTATGGTTCTTTTTATCTCTAGAACATGATCCCTGTTTACTAAAGGATGGGCAATAATATCTGAGGTTTAATCTGAGTATAATAATAGTAATATTTAAGAATTTATAATTGGTTGAAACATCTCTTAATTTGGTATATACATTCCAAATATAGTAATTTATGAGGTATAATGTTTTTACCTTAATAAAAAAATGTCACCTTAAGTATAACAGTGATTCTCAGGGCTTTAGTGATTCTATTTCCCTTCACCCCCAACAGGGTTTAATAAATGATTTGGACTTTTTTTAGCAGTAACAATTACTGGGTGAAAAGAGTTGCTTTTGCTTCTTGCCTAAAGGACAGGGATGATAAATAGTGTATAATGCATAAAGCAATTACTTTCAGGAAAGATTGTCCTTTCTCAAATCTTGTGCAGCCTTTGTTGGTAAAAATTGAAGAAATGTTGTAAATAATGCTCATAATCAAACTTCTGGGCTTCTTCTTTCACCTTACAACAGATAACAAATGGATAACCACAAGGACTAGAATATTCCTCAAAATTTGGTCTTTTATGGCCAACTCAAATAAAAGCAAATATCACAAACTGTTAACAACAAAATTTACTTCATGTTTAATACATGCTTAATGAGAGATTTGCAGCTCTTTCCATTTCTTCTCTGAAGAACACAACAATGAAACAACTGTTGACCAGTGTGTGCCGGAGCTGTTCTTGCAGAGCGTGTACTGAACCTCTTTAGAAACCACTTATGTACTGATTATACAGCAAAACGTTTTTGGATGGAAGCCATACAGATGCTCAACAGCTGAGAAAGTTTTGGCATGAAAGAAGATAAAGTGGGAGAAATGACTTCCTCAGCTGAGATGTTATATAAATATTGAGTCTAAAATCTGTGTGGATAAGACATTATCCTATAATTTCTTAATGTTCCCTCCAGCATCTAGAAGTTACATGCAGATGGCTGATATTTCATAGGACTTACAAGACCCCAACCTTTCTCAAAATAAATTTAGATATTTAAGCCATAATGATGCTGTTATTTTTTAAGTAAGTAGATGATATTATTTGATAAGTATTATAAATGGCTCAGCTTTCAGTGAAATTTGCTCTGAAATCAAGGCATAAAAGATATCAAAAATATATAAAATGTGACGGAGAACAAACATAAAATATATATAGGCATTATTTACTGTATTTGTTATACATAAAACAAGAGTAAAATGAAGACCCACCTGTGGAACAATGAATTGGGGGTGGCATTGATAACATTCTAGATCACTAACTGTGTATTTTCTGCTATTGGTTTGTGCTGTAAGAAAATATCTTAATAAGATGATACAGAATGTGAGGAAAAATGTTTTTTTCTCTTAATCGCTAGCTACAGTCTTACTAAACTCACATATACAGTTTCATGCTGTTCTTAAGAATCTGTGTAAGGTAGAGAAAACAGGAAATAAAATTCAAATAGAAAATCAGTATAACTGATGGCAAGAATGTATTTTTATTATGTGATGATCCTATCAATTCAAAACAAAGTAAAAGGCTCTCAAACTTTTTAAAATACAAACTCTTTTAAATGGCAAGTTTTTAGTTGTTAAGTTCCTGCTAACTTCCTCAAAGACAAAAATGCAGACACATATTTGATGTTTAGTAGTATAATTATGTAAACTAATGCTTTAGCTAGTGAATTCTCCTTTCTACTTTATTCATGTCTCTAAACATTTATTTCACCTCAGAAAAATGAAATAATGTTTCCAAAGAGGGTTGTGGTTATTTTTCCCATGAAAGTAACACCCTACATAGATCTTTTATGAACGATTAAGTAGATTAGTTATACGATTTCTCCTCACTGAAAGTACTTCCTTTGAGATGAAGGAATTAGGACAGAATGTCTCCAGCTGTTAGAAAACTGACATGGGTAAGGATTAGTTTTCTCAGCATGATTATAGGAATGGGCTAAGTACATCAAGGGAGCAAATCTAAAATATTAGGAAAAATCAATTGTATATCACTGTTTATTAAGAAAAACATGCCTCCATTGAAATGTAATTTATTCTGCTTTTCTTACTTTAATGATACTAAGGTATGAGCTGCTTCTTTTTTTGGTGGGGGGACTGGGAATCAAACTCAGGACCTCATGCTTGTCAGGCAGGTGCCATGCCACTGAGCCATATCCCCAGCCCCAAAAGCTACATCTTCAGCCTGGTTCCTAAGGCAGAAGATTATACTGCAGAACTACAATTTTGGCCTAGGAGTGAGGCAGTAAGGAAAACTTTGGTTGGTGGGCTTTTTGAGATCACCTTAGCAAATTGTAGCAAAATCATCATATCCCCTCACGCCCTTGGGGTAGTGTTTGACACAATGTATGTGATCGATCCTCTGATGACATGGACATCCTCCTTGTTGTTATTAATAATTGGTGAATTATTAAGTTTTTAGTATTCTGAGAAATGAATTGTTGAATCCTAGAACTCCATTTATTAATAGTTATATAGCAGTAAACACAGATTTAGGAAACCTGTGGTCATGTTGATTGCCACAAGTAGGAGATAATCCCTGAGAGGGATTGAAAAGATAGACTGTCTAAAAATGGAATCTGATAGAGTTTGGCAGCCAAAACCTGCCAAAGAGCATTCTGTTCTTGCTTTTGGTTTTGGGGGTTGGGCAAGGAAGTATCAATTCCGCTTGAAAATCACAGGCTACGGAAAACTACCTATTAGTGACTATTTTAGCCAACTGTTCTCTCCTGGCCTAAAAATAAATAGTTGTTGCTGAAAGTTGAAGCAGGAATTCCAAGAATCTCAGGACAGGATCGAGGGTTTAAGTCAGTTGCCAGACGTGCCTCGCTGCGCTAAAGAGCTCTTACTTACTGCTGTGAACTGTTCTGCTTGCGGTCTGAATGTGAACTGTTCATGTTATGCAAAACTATATCTGAAGGGCCAAAAGAAGGTAAATAAGATTCAAGTAGCAAGTAAACAAAAACCTCTGAGGTTACCTGAAATATTTCATTGGAAGGTATAAATGAGTATGGTTCATGATACTTTCAAAGAGACTCTTCAAAAGATTAGATTTCTTCTGAAGTTAGATAAGAAGGTAGTCATTAAATCCAAAATTATTACTAAAAACTCATATAATAAGAATTTAGAAATTTAAAATGTCTCAGATGCTGTCCCAGCCCATAATGTGTTTAAATATACTACATAAAAAATACTTAAAAATTACTTATTTAAAAAAAAATCACTAGCATTGCCAAAGGCATAACAGAGATGGTAAGAATGGCTAAGGGTTCAAAGTGCTGCTAACATATTTATTAACCAGATTTCAGTATTTTTTAAACTATAGGCTTAAGAACAATTTATCTATCTGAAGTAAGCAAGTCATTCACAGAAACAAGAACTTAAAGTGTTAATTCTTATTTATTTACTTTGGGATTATAGATATTTCACTACATGATAACTTATTTTAGAAAATTTAAACATGAATTCCAAATTTCTGCTCAGCAACTGAGAATCTTCCTTAGAGTCTACTTTACTCCTTCTAATGTCCTACAGTCTGCTTGAGTCCTTCCTAGTCTGCTTTACTCATGCTAAGTTCATTTTAAATCAATAAGCTCAATTTTTTTTAATTTTCAGGAAGTTCCAAAGAACAGAACTATTCCAAATCCCTGCTCCTATCCCATTAGCTATTAAAATCATAACTTTCTGATTCTTCTGGATGGCATGTCCATATTTCAATTCACCCATTCAAACAGTAAGAGACACAAAGAATAAATGAGAGAGGAAAAATAGCAGTTGGTAATTTTGGACAGAAAAAGACCAATCAATTAAGTGGAACACAAGAAGAACTTTATAAAATTTCAGCCTTAAAGTAAATAAGTAATGACTATGACACTCTAAAATCAAGTCACAACAATATTTTATTTAAATTGTTTTAAAAGCCAAATATATTTTTAAAAAAACTGACATACTAATGAATTCTTTCTCCTATGCTTCATAAGAATTTAGGTGGCCAAATTTTTTTCCCTTCTTAACTGCCATTTGTATGTTGACTAGGGATAAAAGAGCAAATCTGTTTTTGAGGTAGAACTGGATCCAAGCATCATTCCTTAGACTGATGCTTTCACTAAATTTCTGTTTAGCCAAAAATTGCCTCTCCTTGGTCAAGTAAAGATGAAGAGTTATCAGAGAAGTATTCTAGTCTTTTAATAGTTCCTCAAAAATGGAAATTAAAAATAGTCCCTAAAATGTCACTTACTTTTGATTCATCAGTAATCATCTAAAAATATTAAGAGAATTTGGAAGTTATTTATGAGGAATACATTTTATTTATTATAAAATATCATATTGATGCAATATTTATGTAATTATGTAATATGGAAAGGTAGCTCTAAATTTTATGATCATGATATATTGAAAGTTTAAATTGCTATAAGACTTAAGGCAAAAGAAAATGTGAATATATGTGAGATTTCATAGAATTGCTTTATATTGTTTTTTTCTAAAATATGAATTTAACCAGAACATGAGATTTGCTAGTACACAGTACTGCATAGTATAAACATATCAGAAATATATACTATAAATATATGAAAGTATCTAAAAATATATGTATGTATATAGCAATGATATGATATCCTTTATATTAAACAATTTGATTAAATTTTTAAAAATTACATTTTCCGGCCGGTGAGATGGCTCAGCGGCTTAAGCGCCTGCCCGGCAAGCGCGAGGTCCCGAGTTCGACTTCCGGAACCCACATACGAAAAAGGGGCCGGTGATATCGCTCAGTGGCATGGGCGCCTGCTGGCACGCGAGGTCCTGAGATCGACCCCCCGGTACTCACAAAAAAAAAATTACATTTTCCATTATATATGTATATATATGATTCAAATAAGACTTTTAAGCATATTACGTACGTATTGTAATGCCTCAGTATGGAATGGGAATTTTCTGATCTTTCTCTGCCATCTAGTGGTATGTTCAATAATCTGCCTTATTTATTTATTAAATTTATTGGTACAATTTAGATACACATAATGATCATATGCATCATAGGGAATTTGTACCTGTATATGATATATCTTGATTCCTCTTTTTTTTCCCCCAATACCCCCCTCCCTTCAACGCCTCTTCCCCTCCTTCATAGATAATCTGCATTTTAAAAAAGCTAGTGTAAAATTTTTTGACTGAGAATTACAGACCTAGGCTATTTAATACAGAGAGTGTTTTGAAAAAACATAGATAGAAAGTAAATGTATGCATTATATAGTTCTTATACATTACCTAGTCACTGGCATGATTTTTTTTAACATACTTTATGTTTAAAGTAGCTTTCTTTGCTACATACAAGGTTTAAAACTTCAACATTAAAATGAACTGGATAAAGTGGTTGCCCTAAAGTAAAATCTCCAAATTTAGGCATGAAAGCTAACTGCCAAATGCTATAATGTGAGGTTTTAAAAATCTAACAAACTATAACATATTTTGTCAGTGTTTATAACTGTGTAGCACTTACCGTGCTGTAAGGGTTTATAAGTACTTGTTCCTACACTGATTCATTTAGTCATACAACTTGAATAAAATGTATATGACATATTGTTGCCTTAAAATTAATTGCAGAAGTGAATTGCCTATGAAAACAGAAAAATATGTTTGAAGTGATTTGAAAGCCTGCAGTTTAAATGAATCGAGTGACTACTGGTTGCACATCCACACTCTTTTCTCTGGAATATAGTAGTTTTTTCATGAGGGCATAGGAGATTCTAAAGACAGAGCAGATGTAAATATTTTCAAAATAAATGACATAAATAGAAAAGGCCCTGAATTTTGAAAAGAAAATACATCAACATTAAGAGTTCAATAGTGTATGTTACTTAAAATGCTCATTTTACTTAAAGATAATGTTGACCATGTAATGTAAAATTTTTGGAATATTTATTCAGTAAAAAGAAACTTGTTATCAGTCCTCCAACCCCACTATTCACCAAGCCATACACTCTCTTTTTGAGCAAGACATGGTTCCTATGAAAAATTTACTGGGCTTTTACCATAAACTGTAGCTAAGAGAAATAGCTCTTCTTCCTTTGGTGAGCGTTGATTCATACAAAGATGAAAACTTTAGTGGAATCTGGGCACAATTCACAGCACATTTTATACAAAGGGAAGTAATTCATCATAAAGAAACATAAACACGTAAGTTTGCCTTAATAGTAAAGAATGAATAAACACAATACGGATATTATGCATTTTGTTAAAGAAAGGTCAATTTACATTTCAGTCAGTTTCTGTACTTTTAAATAGGAAAAATGATTATGTAAATATTATTAGTGAGCCACTTTTAATACCTATATATGGCACCTTGAAAGAAAAGCATGCTTTTTATGAGTTATTGCAATAATGGGTAAAAAGTTCATTTTCGTAGAAGATAGTCTATTAAAAAACTTTGGTGGAAACTTCACTGGTCCTTATGAGAATCCCAAAACTTCAAATGCAGGTGGATTATTTTAAAAATGTGTAATTGTTTTCCAAAGTGCATAATAAAATAAAGTATAATCATTAATAAGTCAACGTCAAATCAAGAAAAGAAATCATGTTCTGCTTCATGTTTAAAGCAAAAAGTCTTAATTGTAGGCAATAGGCTAGGCTCACGCCTATTTGAAAAAGATATTGTATAAGTAGACTTTAATAGACTTTTGAAAGTTCTAGCATAAAATAGTAATTATGCATAAAAACTCATGTTTCTCGGCATGTCATACCTGAATTGGAAATTACATCTTGCAAGCACCTAAAATCTGGAATTTCATTTCCAAAAGCATTTTGTTGTGATTACATTCAAAATTATATTCCTCATTTATTTACAGTTTTTTAATTATCTCTCTCTCTCACTTCTGAGTCTCAATCCAGGACCTTGTGCATGCCAAACACATGCTCTTCCACCGAGTTATGCTGCCAACACTTTATGGCATTTTTATTCAAAACTTGGTAGCAACTGTAGTTCATTTGAAAAGTAATAATAAATCATTTACATATATAATTGTTGTATACGATTTCTTGCATATATTTGGAAATTTATTTGATAATAAATATGAAATTATTAGAAATATTGCAAGAACAAATCAATATTTCCTCTTCTATAGAAGACCGTATTTGTCTATTTTTAAATTAATGGAATAAAAAAGCCACGTGGGCCAGACATCAGAGTGCCATATCTGATACCATACTCTTCAAAAAGCAAATCATCAACTCCACTGCAATAGTAATCAGACTTACAAACGTGTTTTCCTGAAACAAAATCACCAATTTTGACTTTTTAGGCAAAGCTGTCATTGTCTTTTACACCAACAAGACATTCTTTAACAAAAATAATTCTAAATTGAAAATCTACCCTTCAATATTGCTTATTTAAACAAATTTAAAGCACATGCTTTACTTCGTTTCATGTAACATACAATTGTTGCAAGTACTCTGCTTTGGAAATACAGAGATGTAAATGTGTGGAAAAAGATATTTTCCCCTGAGGCTTTTTAAATGAAATTTGAACAAACTTATATTTTTTTCTGATTAAAAGATCTAAATATAATATATATATATTATATATACAATTAAAAATATTTATATTGTAACTAAAACTACTATGATATATCATCTCACCCTAGTAATAATTGGTATTATCAAATATACTATAGATAACATATGCTAGCAAGAATGTGCAGAACAAGGAATGCGTGTGTTCTCTTGGCAGAATGTGAATTAGTATAGTCATTTTGGAAAATAGTAAGAAGATTCCTCACCAAATTTAAAACAAAAGTACCATATGATCGCACAATCTTACCAAAGGGTATCTTTCCAAAAGAAATGTAATCAGTAGTCAAAGATACATCTGCACTCTAATTTTCATTGCAGCACTATTTGCGATAGCTAAGAAATGAAAACAAGCTAATTGTCCTACTGATGATTGGAAAAGCGAAATGTGTTACACATACAGAATGTGATACACAGCCATACTCAAAGAATAAAATCCTCTCACTTGCAACAACAGGATGTAACTCAGGATCATTATGTTAAGTGAAGTAAACCAGGCACAGAGAGACCAGTGCCGTATGATCTCAATGATATGTGGCTTTTAAAATGTTGATCTCATAGAAGATGAGGGTACAGCGGTGCTCAGCAGAGCCTGAGGAGAGTGGCAGAAAGGGGATGGAGAGATATTGATTACAGTTACGTAGTAACAAGGAGCTCTGCTGTGTATTGTACAATAGGGTGAGTACAAATAACAGTGATGTACTTTATATTTCAAAAGGTTGGAAGTAGAAGTAAGGATTTTGATAGTTTTCTCCATAAATGTTTGTGGAGATAAATATATCTAACCTGACTTAATCTAAGGTAAACATGGATGAAGATATAATGATATACCCCATTAATATGCATGATTGGTATGTTTTTAAGTCTTCATTAAAAATAAATTTTAAAAATAAAATACTTGTATTTGTATTTAATGTATAGATACATAATATCTATGTTTATATATTACACTCATATGTATATTTATAGTTTATAAGGTTTTTTTTTGGTACCAGGAATCGAACTCAGGACCTGGTGCTTGCCAGGCAGGTGCTGTACTGCTGAGTTACCTCCCCGTCCAGTTTATACGGTTTTATAACCAAGTTTTTCATCTAAAATTTTATCAAAGGCAATTTTTTTTATTTTAAAGAGAAAAAACAATAAAAACTATGATACAGAGTTTTGAAACAAGCTAATAGGGGATTAACAATGGTTAATATATTGCATATTGTTATCTTCAAAGTAGTTGTTCAGATTACAAATACAGGCATGAAAAACTGATTAAACAATGCAAGCACAAAGTGTTCTCAATGAACTAATAGAAATTACTGGTATAATTACTTTAGCTGTCATATCTATATAGCTATATATTTATATATCTATATATCTATATGTTCTTTTCCCTTTCTTCTTTTCTCCTTTCCCCTGTCCCAGTTGTTCTTTCTTTTTGAGCAGTTTCTTCCCCTTTCACAATATCTATTTTACATTTTGGATCTTATTACTCTTTCGGTTTCTTATACTAGGAAGACAATATGATGTTTACACATTTGAGTCTGATTTATTTCACTTACGAGTATGGTCTCTAGTTGAATCCATTTACTTATAAAAGCCCGAGTTTATCCTTCTTTATAGATGAGTAGTACTCCATTGTATAAAATGACCACATCTTTTTTACCCATTCCTTGGTTGATGGGCATTTGGGTTGTTTCCAAGATTTAGCTAATACAAATTGTGCTGCTGTGAACATGGGTGCACATATATCACTGTGGTTTGCTGCTTTTAATTCTTCTGGGAAAATACCCAGAAGGGGAAAGCTGGGTCAAATGAGACCTCTACTTCTAGTTTTTGAGGAATCTCCACACTGATTGCTACAGTGGTTGTACCAGTCTGCACTCCCACCAACAGTGGAGAAGGGTTCCTTTTTTCCACAGCCCCACCAACATTTGTTTTTGGTTGATTTCTTGATGATAGTCATTCTTTCTGGAGTGAGATGGAATCTCAGTTTTGTTTTAATTTCCATCTCGTGAATGACCAATGATGTTGAACAATTTTTCATATATTTATTTGCCATTTGTATTTCTTCATCTGAGAAGTGTGTATTCATCTCAGATGCCCATTTTTGATTGGGTCTTTAAATTTGGGGGTGCCTGATGTTTTTCAATTCTTTGTATGTTCTACCTAGAAGTCCTTTGTCTGAGGGACAGTTGGATAAAATTTTTCCCACTCTGTGGGTTTTCTTTTTCACTCTGTTGGTGATTTCTTTTGATGTGCAAAAACATTTTAGTAAGATGAGATCCTAGTTGTTGATTCTTTAAGTACTTCCCATGCAGTTTAGGTTTTGTTTATGAACTCTCTGTCTAACCCTATGTCTTCAAGATTTCTACCTACTTTCTCTTTCAGTGGATTTAGTGCTTCTGTTTTAATATTTACATCTTTGTTCCATTTTGACTTCAGTTTAGTGCATGGTGATAGACATGGGTCTAGCTTTAGTGTTCACCAAGTGGAAAGCCAGTTTTTCCAGCACCATTTGTTAAAGATGCTGTCTTTCTTCCAGTGAACATATTTGGCTACTTTGTCAAAGATAAGGTGGCTGAGTGTGTTTGCGGTTGTGCCTGCATCTTCTAATCTCTTCCCCTGAGGCTTTTTAAATGAAATTTATTGTTGCTGTTTATTTTTTGCCATCATGTCTTCTCTATCTTCTTTCCACACTGGCTTTCAACTAGCAGGAGACACTCCGTGGTGATGTGATTTACCTCTGACCCTTGCTGTGACTGTAGATTTTGTAATCTATGTCAATTTTACTCACAGCAGGAGTCAGTGGTAAAATATTTCAGTTCAGAACAGAAAATTAGTTAAACTCTTCCATTTTGTGTGTCCAAAGGATATCCATGGCCAAGTGACTTTCAGAATTCCAAACAAGTCTTCTAGTCTCAATATGATAAATGTGTACTTTATAAGCTCAACTGAAATACAGTTATACAAATGTATACTCTGCAGATACAAATGTATTTAGTTCTTGATTATCTGATTACTTGTATTACTTATAATTCAAGCAATATTTTACAAGAATATAAGCTTTCATCCTCAAGGAAGATAAATTAAAAATATATTAAAGTATAAGGCATGATAATGTAAGAATTTCAAATTTCTGGCATCGACACAGCAATCGGGGGGACCAATCATGTACAAGCTGGTTTGTGTATAAATGGATCTAAGAGGCAGACTTAGCTAACCTCTTGGATAAAACTGTTCGAATGTTTTCTAATTCCAAGTTCATTTGTAAGTAAATATTCTTTGTAGAGTTTGTTTAATTTAACACCTTAAATGAAACTCCAAATTTAGGTAAAATTGTGGGTAACTGGTAGAGATATATCTGCTTTTTGGGATACCCTGTTTGAATTGCTACCTTATGCTTGGGAATTGCAAACTGAAGAGTAATAGCAAGGTGCACATGGATCCCTGTCAACACTTCACTGTACAACACAGGCAGCTCACCAATGTTCTGCCAGGCCCAACGTTTGCTCAGAACTGCAATGAAGAGACAATGATGAAAACCAAAGGAGTACCTATGAAGTCTCAGTGAAAGAAGAAGTGGTAAGTTCACTGAGGTCCCTGATACAATAGTGGCGGCAGCAGCACTGGTGGTGGATCTTACATTTGCTGATAGCAGTTAAAGCTTCTGGTTCAGGGGTCATTGGCAAAAGCAAGCAGTGCTGTTGTCTTGCTGCAGGATCAGTTTGGGGTCCAGTTCTAAGCCTGGGAAGCATCAAACTGCGTTTTCAGCCCCCTTTGTGTTTTGGAACTGTCAAGTATTCTTTTAAATAAATTCCCTTTATGCTTTAATACTCATGATGGTTTTCTTGTGTGCAACTGATAACTCTTTCTAATAGATTGATTGGCTCGAGAAGTCACTGATTAAAAATGAAAAAAATGAGTTGAAATGGTGACAGTGATTTGGCCTTAAGTCAGCTTGATGACTCAGTCATGTCTGTCCTCAATTTGCAGGGAATGAATCCTAAGATTATATGCAGCACCTATTTTTTTTAGTAAGGAAATGTTTGAACTGAGTCAAACATAAGAAGATTAAGTTAAGGAGCTTTTGCAAAAAGGGTAGTTTGAGTAGGTGATGCATATATGTAAATTGGAAAATAAATAAAAAATTAGCTGTAATAACTTTATTTTACCACTTGACTAGAGACTACTGTTGTGTGTAATCTTTTGATCTTGTTATCAAAACAGTGCTTAAATATTAGAACTACTAGTCACTTTAACAGATAAGATGAGTATTAACCACAGGAGGACCCCATTTTATAAGCCTAAAGACAAACATTCCCAGCCTACTATTAAGATTAAATTTAACTAAGAAAATACCTAAAAGTTCTTATAAGAGCATTTCTGCCTTTATCCCCAAAGATAAATCAGTGCCCACACTTACAATGAACTATTTCTGAGGTGGTTGCCCCATATTAGAGTTACATGGGGCTGATCACAATTTCCCACCTTTTCCTTAAAAACATAAATTTTTACCATACTTGCTTTCCAAAGGTGGATGATGTTCATTTGTAATTCATGTTATAGTTCTCAATTTCAAGCTCAGAGATTTTCTCCCCTTAGAAGTACTCTCTAGCAAATTGAAATGCACAAATGTCTCAATAAAATCTTTGAAAAAGATTAGATTTAGAGTCAGGTGCCTGCGTTCATCCATTTCTACTGATAGTGCTTCTGGCTGCAGTCCCGTCATTGTGTGGATAGTAATGATAGCTACACATACAGGATCAAGAGAAAGAAGATGGGGCCACAGCAGGATTTTTAACAATCCTCTTGCAAGAACCAGCAAAGGCTCCTATAAACACTACTTTCTGAGGGCGTTGCCCCCTGTGCCTTCAGGATCTCCCAACAGACCCCATCTCATTATGTTCCACCACCTCCCAATAGTGGTCCCTTGACCACCTCGAGGACCAAGCCTCTTGGTAACATTAGAAGTCCAAACCACAGCACACAGCAAAACCAATTAACTATAAGAGGCAAAATATGGTTGATTTGCATTACTTTAGTTCCTACACCTGAGAATAAAGCCATACAATATTTATTGGTGTATTCAAACAATGTTCATATACTTCAACATAGAAATTTCAATGGCTTTATAGACTGGAATGGAAAATCAATAAATAGAATTTATTGTTCCTTATTAGTATTCTATGTATTTAGAGCATGAAGGACTTAGTATTAAAAGCAAAAGTAAGAATTCTCTATATCTAAACAGAAAACTTTTTTCACAGAGGAGTGAACCATACTGTTTCACAAAGGGTTGAACATAGTTAGGTCTACTTGCAATATATTGAAATGTATGGGCATAGTGGGCTTTTTCTAATTTTTATTGAAATAGATATAATTCAAAGAGATCATTTCCAATCTTCTTTTATATACTTTCTTTTCTTTCTGTTATTTTCAAAATATGAATCCCCAAAGCCAAAACAGAATGGATCTAGGTATCATAACTGCTTCATTTACCAGTACAACAATCACACACTTCCTGACACATTATTGTTGTTCGACAAATGTGAACAAGGCAAAGAAGATTATCCCCACGCATGACAGATGTAGGGGTAAAGTGCTCAGCAAGACTGGTCAAATATATTGATTTATTATCCCTGAAAATTTCCTGTAAAATAAAGTGAGAAATAGCAATTACTATAGTATATATGAGTCCGTCAGCAGGGAGCTTAATAGGAAAATATACAAGAACTCTTTACACAAAAGCTATTTTTCACTTTGTGTGTAAGCGAAAAGTATAAAATTTGAAAAATTAATGAAACTATAGTATTTGGGATTATTTGGTCTTTTGATTTTCTTAATGTAAAAAAATTTAAAATAGATGAATTACATGTATGTCTGTGAGAATATATTAAAATTTAAATTTATGAGCATAGTTGTGAAAAGTTTCTTAGGAAGTTGAGTAACTAAACATCATAATAATTAAAAGTTTATTTTGAAGACTGCGTGTTGTCAGTACAGAGGGTGATGAATTATTAATATATTTCTTCTCAGTTATCTATGGGTTAAGAAAAGCTTATAATATTGTGCAAGTTTATATCCATTTTGAGTATGTGGATGATTTCTTTTCATATAAAATAAGTCAGGAAAATGGAGAAAATATGCTGATGGTTGTTCTTTCAGTGTTCATATTACTGAATGTTAATACAATTATTTGATCTGGAGGTCAAAACATTTTTTATTTCAAAAACTTTCTAGAGCTGTCTGCATTTTTCATTTGAAGAGAGAAACATTATATGGAAAATATTTAGCTGTTTCAGAAAAAAAAAAAACAATTTTCACATAATACATCAGTTACCACACAACTACAGTGGTTACCAAAACAACATGGCTTAATTTTATTTATTTGCTTTGTGCATACAAATATATTCCACATGAATAATGTCAAAATGTCATCTGGTGCAAACAGAAAGTCACAAACATTATTTATTTCTTCTTGAAGAAAATATTAACATGTAAAACATACTTAGATGTTCTTGCTAAAACATGAAAGTTAAGGGGAAGCCTATTAAATTATTTGTTCAAATAAATTATCACAATTCACCACACTGAATCTACAGTATGCTTTCCTAGGAATAATTTTTTTTTTTTTTTTTTTTTTTTGTGGGTACCGGGGGGACGACCTCAGGACCTCGCGCGCCAACAGGCACCCGTGCCGCTGAGCGATATCACCGGCCCCTTTTTCGTATGTGGGTTCCGGGAGTCGAACTCGGGCCTTCGCGCTTGCAAGGCAGGCGCTTACGCCGCTGAGCCATCTCACCGGCCCGCCTAGGAATAATTTTTAAAAAGATGTTTGAACTGAAATATGTCAGGGTAACCTAGGCAGGAGTTACAGATTCTAGTGCTTAGAGCGGGCAACTCAAAACTGCAAAATTTCAACATAAAAATTTAACTAAGAAAATACCTACCAGTTCTTATAAGAGCATTTCTGCCTTTATCCCCAAAGATAAATCAGTGCCCACACTTACAATGAACTATTTCTGAGGTGGTTGCCCCATATTAGAGTTACATGGGGCTGATCACAATTTCCCACCTTTTCCTTAGAAACATAAATTTTTACCATACTTGCTTTCCAAAGGTGGATGATGTTCATTTGTAATTCATGTTATAGTTCTCAATTTCAAGCTCAGAGATTTTCTCCCCTTAGAAGTACTCTCTAGCAAATTGAAATGCACAAATGTCTCAATAAAATCTTTGAAAAATTTTGAGATCAACTTTTTCCTTTTTAAATTTGTGCTTCAATTTGAAGTTAATTAAAATTCTTAGGAGTGTTATCCATAGCTTGACAAAATATAGGTGTGCTCAAAACATGTTTTATGACATGTTGGTCTCATGTCTATTGTTTCCGTATATCAGTATTCCTTTGTAACGTCATTGAGACGTGAAGAGTTTATGTGGAATATATTTTCTTCATTTGATAATATTTCTATAGGAAAGTAAGTTTGCCTTTTACAGAACATTTATGCCTTGGAAGTTGCCTATATACCCATCAATTGATGAATGGATAAAGACAATGAAGTATTTATACATAATGGAGTAGTTCTACTTTGCCATAAAGAAAGATAAACTAGAGTTATTTGTAGGAAAATGAATGTGCCTTGAAATCATACTGTTAGGTGAGATTAAACCAGGTATTGAAGCTGAAATATCACATGGTTTCTCTTATGTAACCCCCCAAATAAAGAGCAAAGTAAAGGATAGATAATAAGAAGTAGGGAGATAGATCTTTCTCATATTGGAAGCGTTTTAAGAGATGAAGAAGAGGGGAAAGGGAGGGAAAGGCATTGAAGAATGAATTAAGATGTGTCATGTTCACATATCAGCTCCCCATGAAGAATATAATCATTATGTATTGGAAACATGTATTAGTAAAGAATAAAACATGGAAAACAGAAGAGGGGAAACTATAGCTATATTTAAAATTCTTAGGAGAAAATGATCAAACACTGGATTGAAATTGTAGCATCCAGTCTTTAATATATATAGCCCTTATTGTTCACATACAGGGTAACTGGATTTAATGTAAGTATTTTAAACTCCCATGTTTTCCTACATGTAACTAAACATTAAAACAAGATCAAAAGATCATTTTTAATTCAAAATTTTCCTGCTGGTCTTCTAAGTATATGACTTATCAACTTGTATAAATTTAATGTATAAATGAGAAACACGAATAGTAGATGCTCATCTCTGTTCCTAAAGAGTTTCGTGAATAAATTTCCATTAATCTATTGGCAAATACACCTGAAAGTTGTATAATTCATGCCCTTTCAGGAAAAGATTAATAAGAAATAATCCACTATTTTTCATTTTCTTTCCTCTCCCTGCTCCAATTGCACTTCTATAGAAATCCTAAATGTTTTTATATATATCTAGTTATGCACATTGCAAGCATCTGTAAACTCAGTTAAACTCATTGCAGGGCATGTATTACTTTGAAGAAAAATCTGGGCTTACTGCAATGCAACTAAATTTAAAAGCTGCTTCAATACAAACATAAAGAAATATCAAATCAGATATTTCCTTCTAAATTCACTGATTTGAACAATATACTGTCAGAGAAAAATAATTTATATCTTTTTACAAAATATTTTAAACTATGTTGTGAAAACCTATTTCTAAGTATCTGTGTTTATGTTCTTCTCCAAGGATAAGTTTTTTTTTTTTTGGTGGGTACCGGGGGTCAACCTCAGGACCTCGCACGCCAACAGGCGCCCGTGCCGCTGAGCGATATCACCGGCCCCTTTTTCGTATGTGGGTTCCAGGAGTCGAACTCGGGCCCTCGCGCTTGCAAGGCAGGCGCTTACGCCGCTGAGCCATCTCACCGGCCCAGGATATGTTTTAAACATGAAAACTCAAGGCAAATTATTAAACTCAAAAACAGCTCAATATTAAGGTTTATATTTTTCCCTTGTAACACAGTCTATTTTTCTCCTAAATAGGTGAATTCTTTTATAACATCAATTCAAGTGGGAATAATGTCTGTAAGAGTCCTGAAAAAACGGGAACACCAGTTACAAAGTGATGAATTGTGAGGTATAGCAAGAGAGATAAAGCATACTGTAGAAGTAGGAAAATAGAATGGGGGAAATTTTCTTCTGAGTTGCATCGTGTGAATATTTTTTGTTGCTCTGCCTAGAGCCTCATCACTGTGAAAGTAGAAATCCCCTTGTGTCACACAAACTTTTTGTTGCTTACTGTGACTCAAGACTGCTTCCACAGGATGACAAATAGCTCTAGGAGAGAAGTGGCTACCTCTGGAGCCATTGTCTCAAATAAAGGACTAAGTAAGAGGGAAGGCCATTACCTTCTGCAAAGAGATATCCACAACACATGACTCAATTCTGGATTTATCCCAAAGATATCACTTTAACTTTAACTAGGAAGCTTTCATTTTGCCATCTTGGTATTTGCTCTCTTTCTGACCCAAAGAATAATGGGTAGATGGGTTCTAAGCATTATTGATTTTAGACCTTTGAGTATAAGTCTCCAATGAGACCCACTATTTCACCAGTAATTTTGTAATGGGATATTTATGTGTGCAGGTTGAAGAAGGCAGGTTGCAGCCTTAGCAACTCACGAACAACCAATGGCCATTTTAAGTAGTGAAGAGGCTTCAAAAAACACAAATAATAATGACTAAGGCCTTGTTGAGAAGGGAAAGTTTGTTGTATATCTTATGGTGCAGCTTCACCAGCATGTTGCCAAGGTGAGTCTCATTCACAATGGGCAAACTTAGAAATAACTGTAAAAATTGAATTTAATGAAATTTGTAAATGCATGCTACCTGAAGCATAGAAATGGACCCAACAGACATTATTAAAAAGTCTTTAATGAACATTTGACTGTCTTTATGTTTAAAGAATACCATCAATAAATCTTACACCTGTATTTTAAGGGATAATTGATTGTGACTGAAATCTTATTTACTTAGTTTCTGCAATGTCTGGATTATTCAGGTATTATTGAATGTTGTGCAAAGTTTATTATTTTCTTTTGAAGGCAAATGCAAATTGCACCTAAATTAAATTTGAAAGTAAAGTGTTTCCTGATAGTTGAAATTTGTATTTTAATAAAGTTTGAAATTGATAATTTGCAGGAAGCCCCCAGAGTTATGACAATTTGTAATCAGGTGTTGTTTATTCTATTTTGCCTTAATACACAGTAAATTGGATGATTGAATGCAAAAACTATTGGAATAATTATCCCCTTTTCCAATCTTTTATATGCTGAGGACAAATTGGTAGTCATTTAGTGACAAAAGTTTTTTTTTTTTTTTTTGTGGGTACCGGGCGTCGACCTCAGGACCTCGTGTGCCAGCAGGCACCCGTGCTGCTGAGCAATATCACTGGCCCTTTTTTCGTATGTGGGTTCCGGGAGTCGAACTCGGGCCTTTGCGCTTGCCAGGCAGGCACTTATGCCGCTGAACCATCTCACCGGCCCCAGTGACAAAAGTGTTTATCTAAGTTAGGAGTCCCAGTGAATAAAATATATGTTTTGGTTTGAGAACTTAATTGGAGGTAATGTATTTATCTAGTTTTATATCATAGAAATAAATTCAATTAGTCCCATTTGCTTTTATTACATAAACTTTTCATAAACTTCTAATTTTAAGCAAGGATTTTGTTTTGGAGGACTGAATTTTGGATCCTTATCACATTTTAAAAATTTGTACATAGTAATTTTAGATTTGGCTTTGCAATTCAGTATATTTTATAATAATTTTATTTAAATTTTCTTCTCTGGGGATTTCCAGTGGGAAAGATAATACTGTGATAGAAGGGGAGAAGGCAATGTCAACTGATGCACAGCTGACCTTGTAGGTTCTTCTCATCGGTATCTGAATGCCACCGAGTGGATTCTCTGTCCCGTGTTCGGGAAATACTGGAACCAGTGTCTGACTGAGATGTACCATTATGGCTTTAGTCTCTCCAAGATCCTCATCCTCTATTCCCTTTGAGTCTCCAAATCTATAGGACAATAAGATTTTTAGTTCTTTACTCATTAGGGCTATTTCTGGCCAGTTGAATTTAAGAAAAGTAAACCTAGTTGACTTATCATAAAGAGAAACAGCCCAGATCACAAAAGGATTAACAATTGGTTGAGTCCATTCAAACCTACTGAGCCATGTAATGAATCTGGCTGGTGAGACAAACACATGAAGTAGAAGACATATCACAATTGTGATGTTCACCGTGGAATCCTGTGTTCACTGTCAATTACTTTATTAGGATACCTCATACCCTTCCCTGGATGCTAGTCATTGTCCACTTCAAAATTTATGGATGTTAAGATAAATAACCATAGGCACCAATGACAGGAAAAGACAAAATGTAACAATGACAAAAACATAGTGCAAAATTGAAATATTCTCTAAGAAGAAGGGCTTGAGTTTGGTCTGGATCGAAGCAGAGAGGTGAGAGAGGAGGATTTGTAGGCAAGTGCCTCTGGTTTTTATTGAGGTTAGGGTGTGAGTCGTAGAGGGACAAAGCTTGTGAGATTTGAACATTCCCTGTACAACCAAGGGAGCTGGTTCTTGGGCTTTCTTATTTCACCCATGTGGTAAAAACGGGAAATACAAATTTGTGTGGGGTGTGTGTGTGTATGTGTGTTGGCGGGGTGCTTGAAAAAACTCAGAGGTCAAACAGTAAAAAATGGAATCCATTCCTTAATTACAGTATCTGGTCATAAAGTTTGGAACTTACATTGCAAAAATATGGACGTATTAAACTTCTAGAAATTACAGAGAGCAGAACCGTAAGTGTGAAGTACTATAAAATCTTCCACGATGACTACTAATGCTAATAAAATTTAAGTTCCAGAAAGGTAAGAAATTGATTATTTTTCCATCTACCATACTGCTTGTAGCAGAGAAAAATGCAGTATTTTTGAATGCATGATAACCTGGTAGATTATTTTTTCAATTTTTTAGAATATGCTTGGAGCACATAATGTTTACATTCATTTTTTTTGGTGCAGATATATGTATTTAACATATTTTTCTTTCTCTTTCCCTCCAGTCCATCCCTCCATCTCTGGATCCCCTTATCATTTGCAACAGGTCTACCTTCCTATTGTCTACCTTTATTTATTTTATTTCTAAATTATTTACACTTTGGGTTTCTTATATAAGTTATATGATACTTATGTTTGTGTGTCTGATTTATGTCTCTTAATATTATGGCCTCAAGGTGCATCCATTTTCTTTAAATAACTCAAATTTATCATTCTTTTTTTAAGAGAAAAAACAATAGAAACAATGATAGAGAATTTTAAAACAGTATAATAGGAGACTAACAATGGTTAATATATTGCATATTGTTATCTTCAAAGTAGTTGCTCAGATTACAAGATATAGGCATGAAAAATTGATCAAACAATACAAGCACAAACTGTTCTTCTCAATGAACTAATACAAATTAGTAGTATAATTATCTTAGCTATCTTGGGTATATATATATATATTTTTTCCCTTTTTTCTTTTCTCCTTTCCCCCATCCCAGTGATTCTTTCTTTTGAGCAGTTTCTTCCCCTTTCAAAATATCTATTGTACATTTTGGATCTTATTACTCTTTCAGTTTCTTATACTAGGGAGACAATATGATATTTACACATGAGAGTCTGATTTATTTCACTTGTGAATATGGTCTCTAGTTGCATCCATTTACCAATAAAAGCCTCAAGTTTATCCTTCTTTATAGATGAGTAGTACTCCATTGTATAAAAAGACCACATCTTTTTTATCCATTCCTTGGTTGATGGACATTTGGGTTGTTTCCAAGATTTAGCTAATACAAATTGTGCTGCTGTCAAGGTGGGTGCACATATGTCACTGTGGTTTGATGTTTTTAATTCTTCTGGGAAAATACCCAGAAGGGGAATAGCGGGGTCAAATGGAACCTCTAATCCTAGTTTTCTTTTTTTTTTTTTTGGGTACCAGGGGTCGACCTCAGGACCTTGTGCACCAACAGGCGCCTGTGCCACTGAGAAATATCGCCGACCCTTTTTTTTGTATGTGGGTTCCAGGAGTTGAACTCAGGACCTCGCACTTGCCAGGCAGGTGCTTATGCCACTGAACCATCTCACCGACCCTAATCCTAGTTTTCGAGGACTTTCCACACTGATTTCCACAGTGGTTGTACCAGTCTGCACTCCCAGCAACAGTGGAGAAGTGTTCTCTTTTTCCCACAGCCTCACCAGCATTTGTTACTGGTTGATTTCTTGATGATAGTCATTCTTTCTGGAGTGAGATGGAATCTCAGTGATTTAATTTGCATCTCTCGAATGACCAATGATGTTGAACGTTTTCTCATATATTTATTTGCCATTTGTATTTCTTCATCTGAGAATTGTGTATTCATCTCAGATGCCCATTTTTGGATTGGGCTTTTAAATTTGGGGTGGGCCTGATTTTTTTCAATTCTTTATATGTTCCAGATAGAAGTCCTTCATCTGAGGGACAGTTGGCTAAAATTTTTTCCCACTCTGTGGGTTTTTTTTTTCACTCTGTTGGTGATTTCTTTTGATGTGCAAAAACATTTTAATAAGATGAGATTCCAGTTGTTGATTCTTTGAAGTACTTCCTGTGCAGTTTGGGTTTTGTTCATGAATTCTCTTCCCACCCCTATATTTTCAAGATTTCTACCTACTTTCTCTTTCAGTGGATTTGGTGTTTCTGTTTTAATATTTAGATCTTTGATCCATTTCGACTTTAGTTTAATGCATGGTGACAGACATAGGTGTGGTTTTAGTCTTCAGCATGTGGAAAGCCAGTTTTTCCAGCATCATTTGTTAAAGAGGCTGTCTTTGTTCCAGTGAACATGTTTGGCCCCTTTGTCAAGGATAAGGTGGCTGAGTGTGTTTGTGGTTGTGTCTGCATCTTGTAATCTGTTCCACTGATCTTCAGTTCTGTTTTTTTTTTTTTGCCAATACCATGCTGATTTTATCATAGCAGCTTTGTAGTATAGTTTCAAGTCAGGGACTGTGATGACTTCTGCCTTGCTTTGTTACCCAGGATTGTCTTCACTGTTCTAGGTGTCCTCTGTTTCCAAATGAAGTTCAGGAATGTTTTGTCTAGTTGTGTGAGGTATGCTAATGGTATTTTGATTGGGATTCCATGAAATCTGTATAACAGTTTTGGGAGTTTCCAAACATTTTCCAACATTTTCACTATGTTCATTCTTTCTCTCCATGAGCAATGGATATCTTTCCATTTTCCTCTTTGATCTCCTTTTTCAAAGTATTGTAATTTTCAATGTATACATCTTCTACTTCCTTTGTTAGATTGATTCCCGAGTACTTCATTTTTTTGGATGCTATTATGAAGTGTGTGGTTTCCCTAATTTCTCTCTCAGTGAGTTTGTTGTTTGTGTACAGGAATGCTATTGATTTTTGACTATTGACTTTGTATCATGCTACATTACTGAATTTGTTTATTAAATCTACAAGTCTTTTGGTGGAGTTTTTGGGTCTTCTATGTAGAATATCATGTCATCTGTGAAAAAAATGATAATTTAACTTCTTCCTTTCCTATCCTTAGTCCTTTTCTCTCTTTTGTCTAATTTCTCTAATGTTTCCAGAACTATATTAAATAGGGGTGGTGATAGTGAACATTCATGGCTTGTTCCTGATTTTAGAATGAAAACTTTCAGTTTTTGTCCATTTAGTATGATGTTGGCTGTTGGTTTGTCATAGATGGCTTTTATCAGGTTGAGGTAAAGGCCATCTATTCTGAATTTCTGTGGGGCTTTTATCATGAATGAGTGTTGGACTTCATCAAAAGCTTTTTCTGCATCTATTGAGATGATAATGAGATTTTTGTCCTTGGCTCTGTTGATATGACATATTACATTTATTGATTTGTATATGTTGAACCATCCCTGCACTCCTGGGATGAATCCCACCTGGTCATAGTGTGTAATATTTTTGATGATTTTTTGCATTCTGTTTGCTAGTACCTTAGTAAGGATTTTTGCATCTATATTCATTAGGGAGATTGGCCTGTATTTCTCTTTTTTGGTTGGGTCTTTCTCTGGATTTGGTATCAGGATAATACTTGACTCCAGGAATGAGTTAGGGAGGATTGCTTCCTTTTCAATTTCATTAAAGAGTTTGAGGAATATTGACATTAAATCTCTAAAATTCTTGTAGAATTCAGGCATGAATCCATCAGGACCTGGGCTTTTCTTTGTTGGTAAATTCTTAATTACATTTTCAATTTCATTAACTGATACTCATTTACTCAGAATTTTTACATCTTCTTGATTCTGCTTTGCTAATTCATATGTTTCTAGGGACCTGTCCATTTCTTCTGTGTTTTCCATCTTATGCGAGTAAAGATTTTTGAAGTAGAAATTGATGATTTTCTGAATTTCCACCGGATCTGTAGTGATTTCAAAATTTTCATTTATCATTGCATGAATTTGACTTTTTTCTTCCCTTTTTTGATAAGGTTGGCTAGGGGTTTATCAATATGATTTAATCTTTTAAAGAGCCAACTCTTCGATTCATTAATTCTTTGTACTGTTCTCTTAGTCTCCATTGTGTTAATTTCTGCTCTGATCCTTATTATTTCGTTCCTTGTATGGGGTTTGGGCTTGACTTGCTCTTATTTTTCTAGAAGCTTGAGGTGTAACATTAGGTTGTTTCTTTGTACGCATTCTGCTTTCCTGATGTGAGAATTCACCACTATAAATTTTCTTCTTAGGACAGCTTTCATTGTATCCCACGGGTTCTGGTATGCTGTATTTGCATTTTCATTTGATTGTATATATTGTTTAATTTTTTCTTTAATTTCATATGTGACCCATTGGTTGTTCAGGAGGGCGTTATTTAATTTCCATGTGTTTATGGAGTTTTTGCAGTTTTTTTGGTCATTAATTTCCTATTTCATTGCACTATGGTCAGGTAATATGCATGGATAATTTTAATTCCTTAGCCTTTCCTTAAGCATGTTTTATGGGCTAGTATATGGTTTATGTTAGAGAACGTCCTGTGTGCAGCTGAGAAGAATGTGTATTCTGATGTTGGGTAGAACACTCTGTAAACGTCTACTAAGTCCATTTGTTCACAGGTTTGGTTCAGTTCTGTTATTTTTTTGCTGATTTTTTGTCTAGTTGACCTATCTCCTTGTGACAATGGGAAATTAAGGTCTCTCATTGCAATTGCATTATTGCTTATTTGATTTTTCATGTTTATTAATATTTGTCTTATATAATTGGGTGCTTCCATATTTGGTGCATATATATTTATGATTGTTATCTCTTCCTCTTGACGTTTTCCCCTAACAAGTATGTAGTGACCTTCTTTATCTCTTTTGATCATTCTTGGTTTGAAGTTCCCATTGTCTGCAAACAGAATAGCTACCCCTGCTTTTTTCTGGTTTCCTGTGTCAAGGAGTGTTATTTTCCATCCTTTGCCTTTCAGTCTATGAGTTTCTTTTTGAATTAAATGTGTTTTCTATATACAGCATATTGTTGGATCTTGTTTCTTGATCCATTCTGCCAATCTGTTTCTTTTGATTGGTGAATTGAGGCCATTTATATTGATGGTAATAACTGATATTTATTGGCTTATCTTTGTCATGTTATTTTGCTGCTGTCGGTTTCCTGCTTTTTCACTCTGTTTAATTGCTTGCCCTGCCTGATGGTTTCTTCCTATTGTTGTTCTTGGAATTGTGGTCATTTTTATCTCTGTCTAGAATATCTTTCTGTACTTTTTGTAGGGTTGCTTTTGTGGTCATGAATTTCTTCATTTGTTCATGTTATGGAAGTATCTTATTTCTCTATTAATTTGAAAAATAGTTTTGCAGGGTATATCAACCTGTGTTGAAAGTTATTTTCTTTCAGGACTTGAAATATTTCAGTCCAAGCTCTTCTCGACTTGAGGGTTTGTGTCGAGAAGTCTGCCATGATTTTGATGGGCTTTCCTTTATAAGTGATCTGTATCTTTTCTCTAACAGCTTTTAATATTATGTTCTTGTGCTGAATTTTTGGGATCTTGATTATTATATATCTGGGTTTAGATTTATTTTGGTCACGGCTAATTGGAGTTCTATATGCCTCACTTATCTGCATGTCTGTTCTCATGTTTGGGAAGTTTTCTGCTATTATTTTTGCAAATAGTCTTTTTATGTCATTGGCGTTCACTCCTGCTTTTTCACTGACACCTATCAATCTTATATTGTTTTTCTTTGTGTTATCTTGCAGCAGTTGAATTGTTATTTCCTGATCCCTTGTTATTTTTAAGAGATCTGTCCTTTCACAATTGCTAGCCACTATTCTATCCTGAAGGTCTGAAGCAAAACCAGCTTTCAATGGAATGTCTAATTTTCTGGATATCTGTTTGAATCTGTTTCATGCATTCTATTTCTTTCCTATATTGATCATTTACAGTTTGCATAGTTTTCCTATCATCATCTGTTTTTTAAATCTAGCTCTACTCTAGATTTGCTGAGCAATTACTTTGTGAAGGTTGACTTTTTTTTACCTGAGTGATTATTTCTGATCTGATTTCCTCTGTAGCCTCATGGATCTGTTTCTTTGCTTTGATTGCTATCATTTCAGAAATTTCAGGTGTCTATCTTCCATTTTCCTCTATCTTTCTGTCTCCTGGACTTATTCTGGGTGGGCTGGAGGTATGAGATTGCATCTTGATTCTGCATCTTGTCATTTTCTATTTCAAAAATTTTTATTTTGTTTTCTATGTTGATCCTTGTAAGTTTTTGTAGTAGGTAGCTATATCACTAATATCAAGTCCTCTCTCAGAAAAGTCTGTTCCTCAGGAATGTCTACTGTGTGTAAGAAGTTCTCAGCTTGTGTCTGTTTGGAGATCCTACCTTCCCAGTTAATTTAATTAAGAATGAGATGTTGGTATCTGTTTGGCTCAGTCCCCAGTTCTTTGGTGCTGGGGTGTGGTGAGGTTATTACACCAGAATTTCCCACTATTGTTACAGAAGGGAGAACAACTGATTACAACAGATATGACATCCTAGCTACAGCAGTATAATTAGCAATAACAATAGCATCAAGCACATATTAGAAACTAACAAACTGTGGTAGCTATTAATTTTGTACCTTAAATCATAGGAGCAAAATCTACAATTATATAACTGAAATAATTGTAAATTGGGAGCTTGTATTCAAAGTGTTTCCCCTTGGTAGAGTGGTTTTACTCTGTGGTGGGGAGATTTAAGGATAGTGGATAAAACAAAGATAACTGAAAAGAAAGTAGAAGTAAGGCTGGAGGACAAAGGATAATCATGCAAACTTTGGGAAAGTAGAGGAGAAGGCAGAAGAGAAAGAATGAGGGGGTAAGTAAGGGATTTTCTGAACTTTGTCTCTGGGTTTGAGGGATGGGGTTAGTTTCCTGTGGCTGGAGTTCTCCCCAGTCATTTAGAAAAAAGAGAAAAAAGAAAGAAGAAAAGAAAAAGGAAAAGAAAGAAGAAAGAAAAAGAAACAAAACCAAAACCAAAACCAAAAAAAAAAAAAAAAAAAAAAAGAGAGAGAGAGAGAGAACAGGGGTGGCTCCACCCATCTGCTTCTATTCCATGTGTCTTGGTCCCCAAGCCCAATGCTAGTTCACCAAACTTACCACCTGTTGGCTCATGTTGTTATTGTTGCTTCAGACTTTTCATGCCACTACTCCTGCCTGTCCATCCTGTGCACCCTAGTGGGGACCCTACTCTGTCGCTGGCATTCCCTTTGGTCTCTGGGCCTTCCCCAGTGGTTCACCTCAGTCATGGCAGAAGTGAGGGGAGGGGCCGTTTTCTGGGCCTTTCAGCACATTTCAACTGAGTCCCAGTGAGTGGTGATGGTGATGGGAGGGGCCGCCCTCCATGCTATTCCACAAACTTATCATTCTTTATGGCATAGTAGTATCTCATTATTTAAATGCCACATTTTCTTGATCCATTAATCAGTTAATGGATATAGAGGCTGCTTTCATGCTTTAGTTATTATGAGTTGTGCTGCTATAAACATATGTTATGGATGTATCACTGTGGCATGATGTCTTTAACCCTTTGGGAAAATACTAAGAAGGGGAATATTTGAGTTGAATGGAATTTCTCCTTTTAGTTTTTTTGAGAAATCTCCACACTGATTTCCACATACGTATCAGTTTACATTCCCACCACAAATATAGAAAGGTGCCTTTTTCTGGGAGACTTCTTATTGAAAGTGTTATTTAAACTTTGCCTAAAGTTATTTGAAAAGCAGGGAAATGTTTAGACAGAAAAACAGGAAATATAAAGGCCCTCAAATAGGATTTAGAATTATGATAGAAAAGATGTTATTTCTGTAGCTTTGATGACTGATGAGTGAGTCTATAGAGAAATCGAGTTGGAAAGATAAAGAGTAAATAAGTCGTTTGGGGCCTATAGGGAATGATAACCCAATTATATTATATTCTAACAGCAACAAAATAAAAACTCAATAAAACAGTTGAGGCAAGGGAGTGACATAATGCAATGTAAGAGAATATTCTGTCTTCTTTATGGTGTGCACAATAGAACGCAGAGGATAGACAAAAGTGGGGAGATAATGTGGCAATGAAAAAAAAGGATTTTTGTGATAGCCATAGGGAATGGAGAAATGAAAGGATATAATATACGTTTTGCATGGGGGCCGATGAGATGGCTCAGTGGTGTAAGCACCTGCCTGGCAAGTGCGAGGGCCCGAGTTAGACTCCCGGAACCCACATACGAAAAAAAGGGCCGGTGATATCACTCAGCGGCACGGGCGCCTGCTGGCATGCAAAGTCCTGAGGTCGACCCCCGGTACCCACACACAAAAAAATACATTTTGCAGATAAATCTAGAAACTTAATAATGTAAAAAAAAAAAAAACCTAGCATGACTTCCATATTTGTTGGCTTGATCGATTGACTGCACTTGTAAGAAGTGGGAAAACTGGAGATGATGGAAGGGTACAATGTAGATGGAGATGGGATAAGCACTTAAATTTTAGAAGCACTAATGTTGAAATGCCTATTATACGCAGACATTAAGAAGGTATCTAAATATATGACTCCTAAGCTGAGTTATGAAACATCAACCTGTTTGTTATAATGAAAGTCTTTTTAAAGAATGAATTCCACTAAATGAACTAAAACATGCTTATAGAAAGAGAAGTGAAGAGAGGCTAGGTCAGGGTTCTGGTTAATAAAAAATTTTAATTGATAGAGGAATAATCAAGAAATGAAAATGCACAAATATTCTGGAAGAAGAATCAACGCAATACAACAAAACCTTGAAGAGTGATGTTATGAAAGTCAAGACAAATTAGGAAAATAGATAGTAAGCATGTAGGCAAGATATTCAAACCATAATCTCAGACTATGTTAAAAGAAAAGGTCAGCCTGGAGAAGGGTATAGCACACTATGGAATAGGGTTTCCCTGGAAGACCTCTCCAAGGAGATATTTTAGTAAGGATATTGATAAACAACAACAACAACAACAACAAACAAACTTCTTGTTTCCCTAAAATCTAACCTGGTGACCACTTCCGGAAATTACTAACTCAGGAAACAAACCTAACAGATTAAAATGATTAACAACTTCTCTCTTTTCTCCTTTCTTCTCTAATGCTGCCTAGCCAACCTACTTATGTTTTTTTTTATTCTCTCTCACTATCAATTCTCATTCATTTTTCTATATCAGTAATCCTTTCCTTCACCTCCCAAGGTAGTGAATCTCACTACCTTGCATGTTTGTCTTTATCTCTGTGGCTGGATTTTAGAGTGATCTTTCTGCTCTTGATCTGACCCAAGTATAAGGAATGTGTAAATACTTATATATAAAATATTCATTTTAAACGAAAGTATATTAGTATGCCCATCAGCACATTTTTAGTGAGTAAAATGATATACAATGCTGAGAGTACTTCAAGAGGGAGAACATTTTGATTAAAGTTTTAAGTTATAGAAGAAATATATTAGGAATGTTTTTAAAAATCAAGTAATGTATGCAAGTGGAATTGATATTTAGTGTACTCCAACATCCCTCACTGCATCGCCAGTCATAAAATGTATTCATTTACTGTGATTTTCCATTTTTGGTCAATAATGCCATGGAATATTAGATTAATGCAATTTGGGCTAGAGTTACCTCATCATTTACCTTTATCCATTATCCCCAGTGGTTTGTACAGAATGATAATTTCTCATTTAGAATTACTCTTTTATCCATTATTTTCCAACTACTTTAAGATTTCATTATTTAATAGCAACTTAATTATCAATGACATCTTCCTTTTGATTCACTATATACTTTGCCTCTGACACTAAACTGTATTCTGAAAAGAGATGGCATTTGTATTTGTCACTTTGCCATGACTGGGACAAAATAACCAACATCAGCAAGTTAAAAGAAGAGAAGACTATTTTGGTTCACAGTTTCATGGAATCTTTCCATGGTTTCTGCCTTGTCATTTCTGCTTTGGAGCCAGCCCACTGCGGACTGTAATGGTGAACCAAATTAAACCTCCCCTCCTTTAAAGTTATGGATGTTAGGTACTTTATCCTAAGCAATAAGAAAATAAATTAAGAGAATTATATAAATTTCAGTATTGTTGTACAATGCTGGAGATTTTAAGTACAAGTACAAATGATTGACTATAATTAAGTCTATGCCCTTTGCATCTGGAAGCCTTTTACAGTCTAATTGGTAGGATTGTTATAATGTTCTGTTAATGGATTTTGTCAGATTTAAGCTTCAGATTTGTGCTTGCGTGTGTGTGTGTTGTTGAAGGACTCTGAGTTTGAATTAAATGTGAATTTATTCCATTGATGTGTGTGACTATTATTACAGGCATCTTCTTAATCTCTTTATAGATTTTACTAGTTTGAAACTCTGAAAATTTACTGAGGTTTTTACAATTTGGGAAAACAGTGATGGAAAAGTACTTATGTTCATAATTGTACATGGCCTATGGAATAGTATTTACCTATTTTTAATACAGTCACATGTCAAATGCTATATCTTCTCAGTATAGCGGGTTTGAGGGCAAGAAAAATACATAATCTTAATTTAACACATTATTTTTGTTATAAAATAAAGTATTTATGTGATCCTTTTTTTTTAATGTGCGTACCAGGAATTGAACTCAGGACCTCGCACTTGCCAGCAGGCGCTTATGCCACTGAGCTATCTCACCCGCCCTTATGCTATCTTTGTGCATGACTGCTGCAAGGAAATTTCTAAGTTCTTAGAATTCCTGAATGATGGAGTGTCTGCTACACCTAGATTTTTGCTAAGGAAATGACAAGGATGCAGATGGATCGTGCCAGGAAGGATGGATAGAGGTTTGGGTCTTTCAGATACATGACTGCTAGTGAAAAGTGGGGAAGCTAACAATTAAATTCAGGGACATGGCCAATGAATCAATAATACATTCATAATGAAACCTCAATAAAAACTCTGGAAATGGAGACTCAACTGATCTTCTGGGTAATGAGCACATCAATATGCCAGGAAGGCAGCACACCTGAATTCCTTGTGGAGAGAATATGGAAGTTCTGTGATCAGGCCAATCCTAGACTTCCTTCTATATGCCTCTTCCTTTAACTGGTTGTGACATGCCTGTTTTTAATAACATGGTAATTAAAAAACAGATGCTGCTATACTGAGTTGTGTGCATCCTTCTAGCAAAGATCTTATGGTAGAGATCATCTTGAGGGAATCATGGGAAATCCTGACTCCATAGTTAGTTGATCAGAAACATAAGTGGACTCAAGACACTTAAACTTGTAGCTGGCATCAGAAGTGGGATCATTCTTAATGAGAACTGTGCCCTTAATTTGTTAAGTGTCTGCTAAATTTACATGGTCAGTGTCAGAACTGCACTGCAATGATGTAGGATTCCAATTTATTTCTACTTTGAATTCTTTGTTTCACTCCACAAATGTTTCTTGAGAGCTCCTGAGAAGGCTACCTACTAAACTTTGTAAAATAGTGTTGCTTGTCAGCAGTAAGTCGTGATTCTCCGTTTTCTGATCACTAGTAGTTTGTCCTCATTATATAAGCCAAACACAGGAAGTGCTTTATAGAAATTTATGTTGTGGGCAAGCATTATGGCTCTGTGTACACAGAGGAGACTGATGGTAAGAGCTGTGTTTTCTCATAACTATCACTAAAGAGAACTATGAATTTGAAAATAGTAATAACCACTGTTGATGTGTATTATCATCCAATGAGTAAGGCGCTTGGATTGAATAACCTTTAGCATTCATGGTAGCTCTTTGGTAGGAAGACACTTTAAATTCTGATGCTTTAGTTTCCTTTAAATAAGCACAAATAGAAGCCAATCTGAATGAATCTCATTTGACTATGAAAAGAAATAACATTTTTTTTTACCGTAGGAAAGAAATGTTCTTTGCCTTTGTGAATACTTTATTATTCTCATAAAATTTCAAAAAGAATATTGTAATAAAGAACAAAATTTAGTCTACTTTCTTTTTAAAAGAAATCAGTTTTCCTTCAGCTTCTATATGTGAGGCAAAATATGTAGATTTACACAGAGAATAGCGATAGAATGACTTTGTAGTTGATTTCTAAGTGAATATAATTTAAAAATTAGTATATGATGGAAATATTAGCTGAAGCATGTTCATGTAAAGTGACATAATATCTACTTACTATCAGAATTTTTGTTCGATTCTTCATTTTTTTTTTAATCCCCTATTCCCCCCCCCCTTTTGGTGGTAATGACTCATATCAGAGCATAAGAGAAAATACAAATCAGAAGTCTCAGCCTTCTATTAACCCACAGGTAACACCGTGCTCTGAAAAAGGAGCTGTGAGAATGGACTATATAGTGAAGCAGGGCCAGGTATTAACCCTAGCTGCGCCATTACTTGCTCTGTGACAAATTTGCATAGTCACTTACACAACTTAGATAACTTACATTAACTTTACCTGGCCTCAGCCCTTGCTTTTGAAAAATTCTTATTTAACAATATTGTAAAATATTGTTTATTATAGTGATTAGGCCACAGTGTAGGATTGATAAGTAGTAATCGCTCCTGAGATGATGGGGAGGTCCCATTTTCCTACATTGGATTCAGTCTCAATCTGTCAATTGAGAGAATTGAACTAGATATTATGAGATCTTCACATTCCACATTCTGATTCTTAATTATTCATGTCTTTTTCATTGACATTCCCTCATCATGTCCACTCCATCCTATAATTTACAGGGTCACATCCTGAAGTATGAATCCTCTATTATTCTGTGAAAAGCATATGAGTTCAAACTATTTATATTTTTCTGACATTTTGCAATAACTCTGGTAAAGTGGCATGATAGTTTTGCTGAGTTTACTTTCTCTTTTCTACCCCTTCCTCAGGAGTAGACATTCCTGTTCTAAGCTGTCTTCTTTGGGACATATTATCACATCTCTTAGAGGTACTTAAAAGCATAGGTACATTATGTGAAAATAAAAACATACTAATTGTTAATGAAGCATCTCAACCTCAGTACTTTGCCAAAGATTTGTTCAAGAACTTCTGTATTGAGGAAAATTATCAGTTAATTATCAGTTATCAGTGTATTTTGCACATCAGATAAACACACATTCCAACTTAAAAACTCACTTTCAATAAGATGGAGGTCATTGTGTTAAATAAAATCTTTATGTGAATATTCAGTTTTACCCCATGGACTGAGTGGGGCATAAGGATGGACGTCATGAATGAATAAAGATGCAAAATATACTTTGATAACATTTACCTTTTTGTGCTTTTAGAATAACATTTTATTCTTTTGATGCATATTCAAAAATTTCAGGGATATATATTTATATATTATATAAATAATTAGAACCTCAATCTACTGTGCAGATGTTGAACTTAACAGGCTGTCATTCTTAATGCAGAGATACACAAAATATTAGAGTTTGAAGAATAAGAATGGATTTTTCTAAATAGCATCCGATTTTATTATGCAGTACTAAGATTTTGGCTCTAAATAAAGTCATTTTTCCCAAAAGAACAGATATTTGTCTTTCTTTTAAAGTCTTTGCATCATAGAATGGTGATTGTGAATTAAGAATAAAATTCCTTGTCTTTAAAATGATTGAAAAGGGAGACAAATTGAGAGAAAAATCAATCACTTAAACAGCTGATTTTAGACTCAGGAAAAATAAAAACAAGTCCCTTAAGTCTCTACAGCAAAATTTTCCAATTTGCCAGTGAAATTGTTAGACAATAATACCACTTAAAAAAAAAAAAAACAAAAAAACTAAGATCTAAAAAGCTGCCCATGTGTTCCAACTCTACATTTTTTTTGTGTGTATAGCAGTTTACAAGACTATGTTCAGCCTCTTACTAAAGATTTGATTTTCATGAGCTTCAAATTTTCTTTGTATCGAATTTCTGCTGCATTGTAATCACAAAATAAAATTTATTATAGTAGAACTCCTTTGTTAAGTGGAGGGCTGAGCCTGCAAAATAACTTTTGATAGCACCCTTGAGGAATAGCAAAACTTTAGACAGATAAATGTTTTTTTGATATTAGTTGCTAAAAATCATAACAGGGAAGTTTCCTTTACTAATAAGAATTTAATGGTTAATAAAAGCTGTATGGAAGAAGAATGAATTTAACAATATGAAAAACTTGATAAAAATGTTGCTTTATATTTTGGTCTATCACCAGAATGTTATTATTTCAAATAAAAACTGAAAATATATAAGATTCTATTTATTTTTTAGGTTATGGTTAAAAAATCTTAGCAATGGGCCATATTTAACGTTATTTATAACTTACTGCGTATGAATTATAAAGTCACAATTCAAAACAAAGTGTGATTTTCAATTAACCTCTGGGTATGCTTATTTCCCAGCAGGACTTTCACACAGTTTTTCAACTGACACAATAAAAGAGTTTTCTTTGCTTTTATTCGTTCATTTAATTTGAGTGCATTATCTAAGACAACTGATTAAACTTTCAGTACATTTTTCTAGGTGTAGAAAAGGCTGTGAAATTTTCTAGAAGTCAGCTGATTTAATTTCTGGCCAACTTCACCCATATGTATCCTAGGAACTAACTAATTGTAGCAAAGATCTGCAATTTGCTCTCACTTTTCCTTCTGGACTTCTGCTACTAGGAGGCCTTTTAACTATATAATAAACAGTGTAAAGGGTTAATTGGGGATTAAAAAACTTAAAATATCCTTAGTGCAAAAGAAAAAAGGGGCCTGGGATATAGTTCACTCTTAGAGTAGCCCAGGGTTCAATCCTCAGTACCCCCCCCCCACACACACACACACACAAACATACACACACACACACACACACACACAACCAGATGAAGAGAAGCTTAATCAGGATTCTGTTACTCCCAAAAAGTCTTACAAGTTATCAATAAGCAGTATCTTCATTTTCAATATTTGGTTATACTAGATATTTATTTAAATGTGGCTGATGTTAAATTTGGTGGTAAGGGAATAATGAGTCCTAAGTTAAGTTCTCCATTATAAAACACAGAGAAAAGTAAGGCAAAATTCATGGGCATACATGTGTTATTACTAATATCTGTATATAGAACTATGTAGTTACAGATGAAGAAATAAGTACTGTGTAAATTTATATCCAGTAACTAAGAGATATACTAAATTAGGCCACTAACTCACAAACTTACTTGTTAGAAATCAGTAAACCGCCACATTACTGTTTAATTTCACCCATAAAATTAATCATTAAATGACATATTATATATTTTTATACGTTTGTTTTCTATATCCTTAGCTCTTTCTCATAAGTTTTTTTTGTCACTCTTTTTTTTGGTACTGGAGATCAAACTCAGGACCTCATGCATGTGAGGCCAAAGCTCGATCACTATCCTGTTTAGCCTCTTAGTGCAGGATTTTGTTCTGTTCTCTGCATGCCAAACTGCTAGAACAATTCTGGCTAACTGTAAGATCTTCCTAAAGATTGGGGGTTGACTAACACTGAGTTATTTCTATACCCTACGTCAAATAGGACACCACTAATGTTGGTCTTTATTTACGTGGTGTCACAGAAATTGTTAATAGCACTAGAGGATTTAAGATACACATTATTTTTTCACTTAGCTGTTGAAAAGATAAAGTTGTAAATAGTAAAATAAATCCTGAACTGGAATTGAATCTAAGTTATCTCACTAAACATCATGTATTCTTTCATTTGTGGTAGGATTTTGGGAGGATTCAGTTTAAATATTTTTTGTTTCTATTTTATAATGGTCGAAGACTGAATAAATTAAATAGGACAAATCAGCCTAATAATAAAAATAAAAGGGATTGAAAATATGATCTAATAAATAAGTCATTGTTTTGGTAAAAATGCAGCATGTAATAATCTCCCAAGACACATAAAATGTTAAATTTGGGGAAGTGCTGCCTATTTGAACTAACACCAAAATACATACACACAAGAATTACAGTATTACTTACTACAATAACATTTTTATATATTGTTTAGATCTCAAAAGTTCATTTATGTACTATTATGGCTTGTGTCTAGATGTCTGCCCAAAGCCTCATGCAGTCATAGGTGGGGCTTTTTCAGAGGTGGCTGGATCTAGAGTGCATGATGCTGGAATTGATTCATGGTGCAATACTACAAGCAAGGGCACTAGGATTAAGGGTGTGAGTGCTACCTGTGCTAAGTAGCCTGGATAAAATATAAGGGATAGAAAGAGCTGTGATCAGCCTTTGTTGCTTTGTTACTTTCTGCCCTCCATAAACTGTTTCTCCTCTTCAATGCCTATCCACTCTTCCACCTTGCCTTGGAGCCAGCCTATTATAGACTGAAACCTCCACAAACTGTGAGCTAAATAAATCTTTCCTCCTTTAACTTTGGGTGTTGGGTATTTTATCTCAACAAGGAGAAAAGTAACTAAGACGGATACTTAAAAATATTTGTTGCAAAAAAATAATAGAAGGTAATGATAAAGTTAATATTTACTTAGATCTATGGGGAACTACTTTTAACTCAAATATTTAAAAGAGATTCAAAATCAATTACAACTCCCAGCTGCAAATTTATTTTCTTCATGATAATGCTAGTGTGTGTGTGTTTATGTGCATGTGTGTGTGTGTGTGTGTGTGTGTTGTCTTATAACACAGATGGGAGGGAGGCAGGACAATTTGAAAATACAAAAACATAAAAGAAAAAAACAAATGAACTATGGATTTTTATATGAAATCAAATGATATGCCTACAAAATTTATAACTAATGTCAGCTTTTGCTACTTCATATGCCTAAAAAAATCAATAATGTACAGTATCACTGGTTTGTGGAAGACCTGTTAATAAAAAAATTTTACAGTTCTTTTGAACATATAGTGTCACAATGGCTCCAAAGTAAAATTATAAGCCCATAAACAAACTTTTTTTCTCCAAGAACTTATGTGTTCTGGTTCTTTACTGTGAATAAGCTATTTTTAATGCTACTGGACTAGACTATGAGCCTACTTACACACTCTGAATATAGTACAGAGATCAATGTGATAGGTACGTTCTATTAACACTTTGAGGGATGTATAAACATTTTGAAATAAAACTCATACCCTTGGAGTAAAAGTTTTGTTCTTAGAATAAAGAAAGCCTTAGTAATTCAAGACTGGAAAAGCTCTTGCTCCCATGTGGACTATATATGTTCTTAATATATTTTCACTAGGTTTCATTATTTTCATTTTTCTAGTTTAGAATTTCATGACTTTTTATTTGCTCTTCCATTTTTTATCTCAATACACCAAGCAGGGATAGCTTTCATAAGGAGAAAACAGGGTAATTTTCTAAACATTGTCACTGACATTTGTTGATAAGGTTTACCTGAACTTCTAAATTTGTCTCATAAACATTCCAAGAGTTTATTTTTTTAATTAAATCTGTTAAAGCTAATAATGAAAACAAAATTGTACATAGTAATGGAGTACATGTAACATTTTGATACATGTATGTTACATAATTTTCAAATCAATTTAAGCATATCTATATCTTCAAATATTTATCATTCTTTATCATGAAAACTAACATTTTTCAGCTAGAGTTTTGGAGTATACAATACATTATTATAATGTGTGAAATAGCACACAAGCGCTCCTTGCTCTTATCTAACCGTAACTTAGTATTTATTGATTAACTTTTCCTCATTCCTCTTTCCCTCTTCTCTCTCTAGCCTCTTGTGACTACATTCTACTCTCAACTTCTATCATATCCACTTTTTAAAGGTTCCACATATGAGTGAGATCTTTCTGTGGCTGCTTATTTGATTTAATATAATGATCTCCAGGTTCATTCCATTGATGTGCAGTAAATAACAGAATTCATCCTTTGTGTGGCTGAATAGTATTCATTTGGGTGTGTGTACCATATTTTCTTTATGCTTTCAGTCATCAGTTTATGGATATTTAGGATGTTTCAATTTCTTGGCTATTGTGAAGAGTACTGCAATTAACATGATGATACTGACATGTGTAGAAGAGTATTTATTCCCCTTTAAAAGTTCCATTTAGTTTTTTTCTGATTTATTAGAAAATGAATTGAAAACAAGAATATGTTTGAAAATATTTTGAAAAGCAGGAGTCTTGGCTATTAAAGTAAAGAAAGGAATGCTCCTTTTAGAAAATGGAGAGATTACAGAAAGTTAGACCCTGGTTTAGAACTGAATACTAAGGATTCTTTACAAAATACATGACTATTGATAGGATACAGAAATAAGAAGATAAAAAGAGAGAAAAAATTTTATACCTATCAGAAATATTTTTGAAATCTGTTCCTAGGCAAATTTCTCATTTAAAGACTTACCCAAATTCAAAACTCTTTTGAAAATGAGAAATGAGTTCCAGTGTAAGAAAATTAAAGGTTTTCCTCCAAGACAATAATAAGCAAAAGGCAGGTTGGCTGCTTTAAGTGTTTTAGAGACAGTTTATGTGATTTTTATTGGTAATGGTAATACGGTGTGTGGAGTGAGGAATCTAAAAATACACAGTCTAATTCCTCCTGGGCTCGTAAAATGTTCCAAAACTTTAAATAGGCATTAGTAATGTTTCCAGAGCAAAGGAATCTGTTACTGGCAGTGGGTTTAATTAGCATAAAATACTATTTATATAATTTTCACCAGTTGTAGGTCAGAAAAATCATTTGTTTCTCTGAATTGATAAAATATATACTTATAAATATTTTCAGACCAATTATTCTTATTTTATTGTACTCTAGAAAGTGAGTTTCAGCAGTTTTAGGAGGAGTGCAGCATCCTTTCATGTTCATTTTCTCAGTTCAGTGTTGTACTCCTAAGGATGCTCTTCCTAAGTAGGTTTTTAAAATTTATCCTGGTTTTTTCTTTTAAAAAATTAGTCACATAGTCTGTACTTTCAGGAGAAACTTATTAAATCTAGCAGTATAAAGAAAAGGAAATGAATTATATTGATTGAAGTTTGAGTAATAAACTCTGAAAGACCTGAGGGTGAGTCTAGAAGGCATGATTCGTACCTCGAAGTCCAACCCTAAGAAAACAACGATGATCAGCTCTTTGCTGGTTACACAAATGGTAACCCAATGACTTTGCTTTTCTTCTAAACCCCAAGGGGGTCTTTCATAGGTTCAAGGAGAAATGTCTGCATATTAAAATCATATCCACTCATAACTAAATATTTTGCTCAGTAAATTATAGTTAGTTTCAGTCTAGCATTAAAAAAAAATCTTTTGTTCCACGAATTTCTACTGCTGAAGTCATAGGTTGTTTGTTCTTCCACAATTCCTTTTTAAAGGATGAAGAACCCTTAAATAACACTGTGCTCAGTAGTAATACAAACAAATCTTAAGAGAACTACAGAAAACACACAAGAGCTTTCTGATGGTTTATGATCTCTAATCTACTCATAAACATGTTCATATATAATACACAAAACAGAAAAAATGAACTACAGTTCAATCTTTGAATTTTCCTTTTGATTTTTCAATAGTCAAATAAATATTTGACAGAACATGATCTTACGCTCAACAAGTTGTACTCAACGTATTGTTTTTAGCACCTAATGAAAACCTATAATTTTGTTTTAAAGAGAAATTTTCCCAAGCAAACTCTACCTACATCAACTAAATTCAATAATCCTGAAGATAGTGTAGTGCATCTTATAAAATTCTCATGTATTTATTAAACACTTAAGTCATGCACTTCTATACCTATTAGTTTGGCCAGCTGTGTAACTGTTTTCCTCTCGTACTAAATTCCTGAAAGAACAGGAGTATTCTTGTTGACATCACTTAAACTGCTGCTGTCCCATAGAGGCTCAAAGCACTGAAGCAAGAAATTGAGTTGAGGAATGGAAAGGACTCTTGACAATATCTGCAGCAAACAGTTTTGTGCTAATCATAAGACATGGCCTTGGAGAATTCTGCATCCTAACTATACCTCTTTGACAGCTCTCTTAACCTAAAGGAGTTGCTCAATTACATTGTGTCCACAAGAGTCCACACTTACTTATATAAAAACATAAAGAAAATGTCAAATATTTAATTTATGTTTTATGTACAGTATAACAAGATTGCAAATATTTTGACCGGATGATAAGTAAGATTAATTTTTAACTTTGACTGGAACAAATGACTTTTGGAAATGTAATTGAATAATGGGAGTACTATACTCATCAAATCAACTCAAGTTCATTGCAGAATGTGCCTTTAAATGGTGCAGCCCAGTTGGAGATGAGTGACTGGGGACATGCCTTTGGAGAGCTGTATCAGTCAGTGTTTACTGTAGAAACAGATATAACACAACATATAAATATATAAGAACTTACAAGATTGGCTTACAGTGGCCACCCACAGAGTCAGGTGTGGAAGAGTGCCAAAGGTCTGTCTGCTCACCGGGGATCCGAAGGACCCAGTGGAAGACCTGGCACTCACTGTAGTGTCCTGTGCGAGTCCATATCAGAAGGCTAAAACGTCTGCCCCAGAAGGCTGAAAGTCGGTGCTGGTAGCTGACGAATCTGTGCTGGAAGCCAGGAGATGACATCCAAGGTGAAAAAAACCCAAAAACAAACAAACAAAAAACCCCAAAAAACTAGAGCTTCTCCAAAGAAGGCAGAAGTGAGCCTTCTTCATTTCCCTTTTATAGCATTCTGGCAATAATCCTCCTTAGGGTGGGTCTTCCACACCCAGAACTATGCTGAGCCAATTTAGTTGGGCATTTCTTACTCAAATCAACACAATCAATCAACTATCTGTCACAGGAGCATATCTCTTCTTGAAGCTCTTCCTCTGTGCTTTACTTCCTGGCTGCCATGAACAAAGGAGCCTTGCTCTATCAAACCCTTCCACCATATTTCTGCCTTGAAGCCAGCCAATTATTGACTGAAACCTCCGAAATCATGAACTAAATAAACCTCTCCTCCTTTAAGTTGAATATGTCAGGTATTTTGTTCAGCAATGGAAAAGCTAAGTGATGAGACTGTTTTTTAAAAAAACAGGAAGATTGGATGGAAATCTAGTAAACATGGGTGTATTCAAAAGCAAAATATGATTATTAAAAACTAACATTCTGGAATAACAAAATTAAATAGTAAGGAGCCTCATATATGAATACATAAGCAAGAGCACATGTATACTATTATAATGCCATAAGATCTAGTTATATTTATTTTTCTTTGTGTAATAATTTATTCAGATATTTTGAAAAGAACTATGTGATAAATGTTCTGGTTAAAATCTATGAGATGAGAGTGGAGGGTAAAAAACATTCCTGTCCTAATTCCTCAGCCTACACCCTAACAATGTATTAAGACATGGCAATAAAATCAGCAAATACTTAATACACAATACTGACAAAAATGAAGACAAAAACTGACGAGTAGAGTAGCTGAGGATGGTCAATATGCCTCATTGTTTTAAATGAACAGGGCCTATGTCTTTAAAATTTATCAGTCTCTGCATGACAGGTAAATAAGGAGACATCTGTCTGTATGGCATTTCTTAATAGTTTTAATTAAAATAAAAAATTGAACACATTAGTATCTGAAAATAGGTTGTCTATTATCCCATGTAGGAGTACCATTAAAAGAAAATGGGAAAGCCAGTTTCCATGTTCAAATCTCTTCTAATCCTGCATTGTAAAAGTAGACTAAGATTTGCTGTAGAGAGTTTAGTAGTGGATGATTTGATAAAGAATAATTTACACTTAAAGTTTAGACAGATGTTTTTACAATGGGTATCTTTCTGGATGCATCTGTTCAATGTGTTTTTCACATTTCCAACAAAATGTGACATTTTGGGCTGTAATTCTGTCATCTAATCACATGGAAACCAGCCAGTTCTTATAAATATCTTGACATTTTATTGCTATAAACATCATAAGTTCTTCCAATGTAAGATAGATTTAAATCCATGGAGCTGAGCCTTTTCTTGTGTATCTATTAAATGCTTGATCCTTTGCTCCTTCCATCAACAAAACTTTCACTCAAGTAAATCAATTGTTAGCCAGAATACGAATTATAGATTAGGACCTGAAAGGTTAACCGTTTGCTATTTGGAATACAATTGAAAAGCTAGAGAAAGCAAAGACAATAAATGTGTGTAAAACTCTTTCATATTAACTTCTACACCAGGTAACTCTGACATGTCAAGCTACTTATATTTAGACATCACCCAGCAGAGGTGTAATGGATTCTTATTACCACAATATAGTTCTTCTGTTGTTCAACAAAAGGTGTTAACCTTTCAATTGCTACAAAATTAAAGGGTTACCCTGGAAACTGGTATCTGGACAGAAAGCAAAAACATGTTATCTGAGGCTAAAACAAGGCACATCAAAAGACTGAAAAAGCTCTGTGATTACTCTTAGACATATCCCTATATAATATACGGGAAATGTCAGCATGATATTTTTGCCTGTGTTGCAAATGATTAAAAACTGTCAACCTAATACTAATCCAATATTTAATAATCACACCAAATGTACATCAATGAATGTAAAGATACTCCTCATATAACAAGTTGTTAAAACATTCTTTACAATTAAAACTTCCTAACAATTTTATTACTATTAACTAGAATAATTCAAAATTCTATATTAAATTACAATATAGCACACTTAGGCATTTTCTTACATACTTTGTCAAAGAAAAAACTAAGATTATGACAAAAGTAATAAAATTACTTATTCAGAAAGTATGACAAAGGAGCCTATTTTTCACAAGGGTTCTAACATATTAGAAAATAATACATCTTATAAAGCAAAACAGTGAATAATTGCAAAGTCTCTAATTTTAGCAATTGGTCTGTTAAAAGTGGGACATTGGAAGGGGTGTGGTGGGATTGCAAAGTGGTCTTTATGTGTATTTGTATTTCCTTAGGGGCATGAGAGAAGTTTGGAGACATTTCAAAGAAGAAGGGATTGTTCATTTTGCAAAGCAAAAGATGGTATTCTGTAGCAGCCATTTCTTTAATAAAATCATGATCAATACTCCAGTGTTTGCTGTCAAACTCTCATACTGGTCCCTTTCTAGTAAAATGAGATTGCAGTGAATAATTTGAAGTTGAAAACTAGTTGATAGCAAAGAGAAAGTCATCCTGCAATAAAGTCAGACATAGAGAATGCTCCTAAAATTTACCACTAATGTGTACTCTAAATAGTGTAGTCATGGCAGACAAACTAATTTAAAAAGTCTAACTCTATGATTATTTTCATTGCTATGAGAAATTCAAAATAGAAAATATACTCTGTTGTATGCAAAATTAACAGATTAATAATAATAAATTAAAAGATTATAATCTTTATCATGAATGCAATAAATACCCACATTTGAATCACTATGGAAAACATGGTATACAACTAATATTTGTTTTTTAAACAAATAGTTCTTTTTTTAGCTTGAACATCTGTCTTTCTTTTCCTAAGCACATAAAATATTCTTTCCTGCAGTAAATCCATTGAATCAACAAATACTTCATGACAAAGTACTTTGCTAGGTGGAGAATGGGAGTGATACCTGCAGTCTAGGCCCTTACATTGTACAGTGACAATACACAATATACCAAAAATTAAGGAATATTAAAAGGCAAAATAGCATTAAAGTGATTCCTGAGTTTTACAGCAAGTACAAATGAGTCGAGAGGAAACAATAATTTTAATTAGGACTGAAACTGGAGCTGAATGATTCATTACTGAGTTGAAGATGGCTTAAAGAGGTACTATAAAATCCACTCCTGACCCTCAAAAGGGTCATGCTTATCTCTGTGCAAAATGCATTGAGTCCATCTCTAAGAGCTGCCAAAGTCTTAACAGTTCCAGTCTCACTGAAAAGTCCAAGTGCAAATTCTCTGAGACTCAGGAGAAATGCATAGCTGTGAGCCCCTGTAAAAACTAGAAAGAAATGCAAGTATTTTCAACATACAATGGCACAGGGTAAACATTTTTCATTCTAAAAAGGACAAATAGGGAATAGAAAGGAATGGGACCAAAGCAAGACCAAAACCCAGGAGGGCAAACATTAATCATATAATTTCGTGTATAGCACCCAAAGGGCTTGAGCAGCCCTGCCCTTATGACATTGCCTGTTGCATCCCACATGGCCTCTCTCTTGGGCAGGCACCGCTTACTGCCTGCGGTTTTCCTCAGCAGACATTCCATGTTCCTGGTATCTCCAACTCTTTGAGTCTTCACGACACATTTGGCTTCACTCTCACAGCTTCATGCACTGCTTTATTGCGGGATTACAGCCTCTCCTTTCAGGCTTTTCTCTGAAGTCTGGGTTGAAGCACCCATGACCCCATAAGACCTGTATTCTTCATGGCTGAAAAACCAGCACCACATAGATGACCCCAAAGTCTGTCACCAGCTCCACCTGTAGCCAGGCCCCCTTTGGATTATAGTTGTATCTTCCTCTGAGTGCCTGAATGGTTGATCTTGGGGAAACACATTCCTAGGTACCTGTTATGGCTTGTATCTAGATGCTCCCCACAAAAGCCTCAGGCAGTCACAGGTGGGGCTTTTTGGAGGTGACTGGAACTAGGGTGACTGCATCTGGGATGAAGGATGCAATACCCTAAGATTGGGTAGCCTGGATAAGATATATGGGAAAGAAAGAGGCTTGTTGTTTAACCCTGTTGCTTGCTGCTTGGATCCCTTTTTTTTTTTTTTTGTGGGTACCGGGGGGGTCGACCTCAGGACCTCGCATGCCAACAGGCACCCGTGCCGCTGAGCGATATCACCGGCCCCTTTTTCGTTTGTGGGTTCCGGGAGTCGAACTCGGGCCGTCGCGCTTGCAAGGCAGGTGCTTACGCCACTGAGCCATCTCACCGGCCCTGCTTGGATGCTTTTGCTTGCCAGGAATTATTTCTTCTCTGTGATGCTCCTCTGCCGCGCCACCCTTCCTTGGAGCCAGCTGATTATGGACTGAGCCCTGTACAAACTGTGAGCCAAAATAAACCTTTCCTCTTTTAACTTTGGTTGTTGGGTATTTTGTCTCAGCAATGAGAAAAGTAACTAAGACTGTACCCCTGAATGAGCCAGATGTTCTAGGGCTCCCTTTTATAGCTAAGTCTTTCAAGGTTGTTTCCCACTTACCCACTTGAATTTCCTGAAGAAAGGGGGCCTGGCCAATTCCTGAGATACCTTCAAGCTATATTTCCTATTGTCCTGATACAAAGTAATTGGCTAATATTTTCATCAAGCATCCTCTCCTTGTCTCTAACTTTGCAGGTGCCACCTTTCAGGTGAAACTACAAACCCTTCACATCTATCTCTGGCTCCTGTTTCTCTCTGTAGACCTTGCTAAAAGCAGCCAGCAATACCTATGCCAATGCCTGAACGTTGCCTTCCTTGAAATTTCCTTTGCCGGATTAATGTGTTCACTAACCTTAATCTAAATCTCTGGCAAAGTCGTAAGACATGGACAAGAAACAATGACAAATTTTCTGCCATGGTGTAACATGGACAGCTTCTAGTTTAGCTGCCAAACTAATCTTTGTTCCCAGCTGAAACCTCCTGAGGCTGGTCTTTACATTCTGCATTCTTGTCAGCATTCTGGTCTTCTGAGCTCTGATCAGCATCTCTCATCTAACTTGGTTAAAATGTTCTAGGACTTCTCCAACAGGCATCTCCAAAACTTTCCAAACCTCTCCCATAAACTAGTTCCAAAGATTTCTAAACTACAGTCAGGAGCAGTCACAGTTATGACACCACTTGTCTGTTATCAAGTTTTTGTGTTAGTCAGCTTCCCATTTCAGGGACAAAATACCCCACAATTAAAGAAATATAGGTTCATTTTGCCTCATGTTTCTGGAGATTCCATAAATGGTTAGTAGGTGCCAAGGAACAAATGGCATGGCAGAACAGCATAGTGGAGGAAAGACACTTAACCATGGTAGCCAGGAAGCACCGAGATAGAGACACAGAGGAAGAACCAGGGATAAGAACCAGGAATGAGCCATGTCCCCTGGGATCCACCTTCAAACAGAACCTACCTCCTAATACCAGATGCAGTCATAAACTCGTAAGTGAATTAATTCACTGATGAGTAAAGTGCCCTCATGATCCAATCACCTTCCCAAAGCCCCACCTCTGAGTATATGAAACTTTTGGGGACATTGTATATCTAAACTACGACACCTCACACAGTAATTTTTTCCATAACCAAGAGATTGGTTAGTAATTATCTTACAAGTTCACAGCTTCCTATACATATGTTTGGTTGATATTATTTTTTGATATTTATAACTGTAAGTAAAATTACATATTCCGTGGTTCCACATGAATATCTTTTAAATAATTTGAACCCAACATATCTAAAGAATATATGTTGCATTTCTCCTTAAATTTGTCCTCCTTTGTTTCATTTTAGTAGGAGATCCTAATATTTGCTGTTGACATATCCATGTTTTCCAACCCAATGTTCTCTCATATCTGTAAATGCTATTTCTGATATATTTTTGAAATCTATTAATTTTTTCCCACTTCTTCTGATAAAATTTGAGATAAGCCACTATTTATCTCTTGTGCTGGCCCATCAGAGTTGGTCCTTCTTTCTCCAATATTGCCTTTTTCTTGAGTCTTCTCAAGAAAGATCACTACGATGATCTCCAGGAATGTGTATCTCATCACTATAACGTATGTAACATGCGAGGGGTGGTGTGGGGACCAGCAGAGACCACCAGGCTTGTATAAAGGCAAGGTGGCATGGAATTTATTGTGCCTGGGTGCAGGCAGGCAGAGAGCATGATAAGACCATCTACCCTGAGCAAGAGAAGTGTGTCCCTCTTACATAAATGAGAGAAGGCAGGGAACATTAGGCAGGGAGATCCCAGTAAGTATCTTCAGTCAAAGTTCTCTGGCAGTCTTGCACCTCAGTGGGCAGAGTCCTTGAAGTGTCCAGTGTAAAATTTTGGGTGTCTCCAGGTGTCCCCAGGACCTTCAAAATTCCTTGTCCTAGCTTATCTCCTCCCAACATCCTGTGCTTGCCGATGGCAGCCTCAGGTGCTGAGCTGAATTCTCTGCGGAAAGTAGTGCTGGGAGAGTCAGGTCCAATTCAAACCTTACAATCACATATGCATAAATTAATTTCAGAAATGTTAAAGAACCGCTATTATGTTACTATAAGTAAATTAATGGACAAAATTAAATATGATTGTGTCGAATTTACCTAAAATAGAATACATATGGAATTAGTACTTTCTTTTAAATATCATTTTATTCGTAATTTTTTCAAATTGCTCATTTTAAGCCATTTTTTAAAATCTGAGATTTACTTGTTAAATATATACTTCTTCCATCAAGGTTTTAAATAAAATTGATAAGAATATTTTGAAAAATCACTCTAATAGGTTGGGAATGCATCTCAGTGGTAGAGTTTATGCTTAGCATCCATAAGGCCTCAATCTCCAGCACTGGCAAAAAATAAATAAATATCACAATAATAGCATCACCTTAAATTTTACATGTTCTTTTACAATTCCCAAATATTTTCTCAAAATTATAATCTTAATTAGTCAGGGAAGACTCCATGTAAAATATTTGTGGATGATATCACATCTCAGAAAAATGAAGGTGTCTGAATTAGATTGCAACATGATTAAATGGTCACTCTTACTCTGACCATGCACCTAACCATACAGGTCCTGGAGCTCTCCCAGCCCATAATTCATAGCATATGTGCTACACATTTTTTTATAGCACTTAATACAAAAACCTCTTACAATTTCTACAGCAGTTTTCTATTTGCAATACAATTGTCTCATACTAAATGTTCACTTCTATTTTTAAATTCTATAAATTTTAGTTTTACAGAAAGATAATTAATGAGCCAATATTAATATACTATTACTAATGCTATACATTTCTCAAATTTAATTATTTTATAGAAAATAAATTCCTTATATTTTTACTTAATATCTTTTTGGTTGCATAATTCCCTCCAGGATACCATGCAACATTTCATTTTTATGTCTCCTTAGGTTTCTTTTGCCTATGTTAGTCTCTCAAACATCATTTTGGATAACCTTGGTGGTTTTAAGGAAAGATGAATTTTTGGTTGACTATCTTGATTTGTCTCATGTTTTATTTATGATTTTTCTGCGTTTATGTTTTTTGAAAGAAAATAATAAATGTAAAATATCCTCTTTACATTGTAGAAAGACTACCGTCAACATGATTTATAATCCTCGATGATAACCTCCATGACTTGGCTGAGCTTTTGTCATTGTTTGTCAAGCAGCTGTAAGGTTACAATTTCCTCATTTCCATCTTGTATTGTTTGAATGGAAAACATTCTGTGATACTTACAGACTTGGTCAGCTTGATGTGCTTGGGACTTATGACCTGCCTGCCTGAGAGTGGAGTAGTTAAATAAGTTGTTGGCATTCTTCTGCTTGAAAAAATTGCTTACTGTTATATATATGGTATGGACTCATGGATTATTTTATACTTCTGAGTATAATCTAATATTACTTTATTTTGCTCTTTAAATTGTTCCAGTTTTGGGTATTCTCAGTTCTTACAGTTGGTTATTAACTTATTCTATTTTTCACATTTCTTACAGAAACTGTATCATTTTTTTCTTACACTAGGATATTGTTGTTTGTCTTTTTTTGAATAGTGAAAAAAGTGTAAACTACTTAGCAAGTTAAACCGTCTGTATCCCCACTCTGACTTCTCCTGGTGTCAGTTTCCAAAACAGGAATCTAGTATCAGTTCATTCTATACAGTTCATGTGTTCTATTAATTTTTATGAGTTTTCCTCAGTGTTCTTCTTTTCTGTGTTAGTCAATCTTTGCCCTTGGATGTTGAATTTATTTATTTCCTTTTCACTCCACATTAACAGTTACAGGAAAATATGTATTTGACTTTTCTGTGAACATTTATCAACATAGAAAGAAAAATGAGTAAGAATACTGAGAAAAAATGAACTTTGCTATGATATCTGGTTTAAGAGATAGATCTTTGGCAAATGGGAAGGGGACCAAGATATGTTGAGGGGGGGTATAAAAAATTAAGATGTGTCATGTACATGTACCAGCTACCCACACTGAATGTATTCATTAGGTACCATAAACATGTCCTGATAAATACATTTTTAAAAAACTTAATTCAATAGCTAACAAGAAAGTGCAAATCAGTGGTAAATCAGTAGTTTAAAAATCATCTGGAAAACTTAATTAAAAAACACTGAACTGTGTACTCCACCTCCAGATTTTCTGATCAGTAGGATCTTGATGTGCTCAATAATTTGCATTTCTAACACGTTGCCACGTGTACTAGTTTACAAGGGATGCCACAGTGAATTCTACAGACTGGATACTTTAAGGAAAATAAGTTTATTTTCTCTCAGTTCTGGAGGATCAAAGTCCAAGTGGAAGGTTTCAGCGGGGTTAGTTTCTTTTGTGTCTTTTAGAAGCAGATGGTGGCTTTCTTCTGTATCACAACATGGTCTTTCCTTTAATAGCCTAGTTTTAATTTAATCATCTCTTTAAAGGTATCTATAAATATAGTCACAGTCTGATGTACCAGACATAATAACAATATAACATATAAATTTTGAGGGGACACAATTCAGCACATGGTACTAGGTTATGCAGATGTTGCTAATGTAGAGCAGCGTGCCCAGATGTTTTAAGTCTTAAGGGCAAAGCCAGGGAATTTCAAAGAGAAACTAAAAATGCACAGGATAAAGAGTGGTACCACCCCATTAAGGAGAAAACAGAAGGTGACTTGTGGACAGGGAACCTGAGAAAGACAATCACACATCAGTGGTGTTAGTGGGGGTGGGGGGAACTGAGTTGAGGTCAGGAAGATACTTTTGCCCTCACCTTCCATGGACTCTGCATCAATAAAAGGAGTATATTCATGTGAGGAATGTTCAGAAACAGTAGAAACCCAGCCCTCATAAGTAATTTGCACATACACTGCTTGTTGTGTGTTTTTCAGATTTCCTTCTCTTGCTTTCTGTAGATTACTCTTGAAGGTGTTTGTAATTGAAGAACAATGTGCTTTGTAGACTTATGGTGGCATCTGTGTTGGGAGGATTATAGTTATTATGTCAGTTCCAAAGAAGTTTTGAGGATAATTGTGTCAGAGTCACCTCTAGCAACAAGACTAAGGTAAGCAAGCATTTCTTTGAATTACAAATACAGTTCTTTTTATTGTTGTTACTCCTTCAGCTCAGACTGAGAAGTTGTTTGCCCTTGAGAGTACCTGCCATTTATAGACATCTCCAAATTTAAGATTCCACACTGTTCTGTGCTTAGAGCTAGAACTTTGTAAACTCTCCGTATCAAATGAATAACATCAGATCCCACAAAAGCCAGGTAGCTCTAGGTCACTAGGAATCAACATATATCACTATTGTAAATTCTAGCTTTTGACTTCTAAAATTTACTTTTAATTTCTCAGATGGCTCATTATATGATTAAATATAGAAGAAAATTTTGTGTATGTATTTATTTTTGTTTGCTTTTCTATTTTTGCTTTTGCTATAATGTAGCTAGAAAATAGCTATTCTTACTAGAAACGTCTCTAGATATCTAGTTTGCCATAATATTAGCAGTCTTTTCTTTCTTCATTTTATTTTTATTTTGCCAAGATTCTTGAATAAAGTTTCTGCACTCACTATCACCTCCCTCTGGTACTATAAAATTTTTTGCACACTGCTGCTTTAAACAAATAAAATTGCCCTTATATTGTAAGTAAAACTTTCTTTTTTTTTTTTTTTAAATCCCAATTATAGAGTTTGCTGTGTATTACCTAAGCACTGCGTCCTAAACTCCTTGCAGTCCATCATTTCCAGCTAAATTGTTTTTGGACACATCTTACACTTCTTGCCTCTGCTCACTCGATACATCAGCAATCCTGAACTACTTCGAATTTGAGAAATTTATATCATTTCCACACTGACTCATCACCCTGAAATGTACTTCATATTTTTATCAGCCTGAAAATTCTTAATTGCTTTTCAACAATTAGCTCAATTATTGTACCCTTTTTAAAGTCTTCAAGTTTCTCTAAAAAGCCAGCAAGGCAAACAGTGGAGCCCATGGATGTGGTAACCATCATGGCTAAGCCCAACTCCTGGCCTCACTGTCCCACTAGTTATATTACCTTCAGCACATAATTTAATTCTCTATCTCTCATGTCCCTTTTTCCCAAAATGAAGATGCTGAAGATATGACAAATTAAGAAGGAAAGCTTTTTTTTTTTTTTTTTTTGTGGGTACCGGGGGGGTCGACCTCAGGACCTCGCGTGCCAGCAGGCGACCGTGCCGCTGAGCGATATCACCGGCCCCTTTTTTGTATGTGGGTTCCGGGAGTCGAACTCGGGCCCTTGCACTTGCCGGGCGGGCGCTTAAGCCGCTGAGCCATCTCACCGGCCCAAGGAAAGCTTTTTTAATATTCATTTGTTATTCCTCCATGGGATCAAATGAAACCTATGTATAGAAAATGATATCACTGCATTATGGAACTGCATAGGAAAATGGATGTATGTAACTTTTTCAAAATATAATAAGGATGGAGATAAGAAGATAAAAGAACATAAAAGAGGATAATTCAGAATTAGACAATCTATAAGGTAGATTCAGGTCCTATAGAAACATCCTTAATTATATCAAGTGAAATAACTTTTGGAAGCAGTATTTCCTGCTTAGTTTCCTGTTTGAGCAGTTGACCTTTTATCAACTTTTAAGCCTTGTGCTATGTTTGTACTGTCATTTTGTTATATCATTTTTGACTGATTTTGTACTCAAGATATTCATAATCTGATGGAGGATGTAGGATCTAGTAGACAGTTGAACTGTTTTCCTGCTGGTGTCTAAACCCAAATTACTAATTATATGATATAAATGTTTATGTTTGAAATGAGGTCTCTTTATGTTACCCAGCCAATCCTTGATGTCCTGGACTCATGTGATCTTCCTGAGGAGCTGAGACTACAAGTCAATATGACTGGCTGGTGAGATGGCTCAGCAGCTTAAGCGCCTGCCCGGCAAGCGCGAGGGCCCGAGTTTGACTCCCGGAACCCACATACGAAAAAGGGGCCGGTGATATCGCTCAGCGGCACGGGCACCTGCTGGCGCGTGAGGTCCTGAGGTCGACCCCCCGGTACCCACAAAAAAAAATGATTATGTCCTGTTTTACTAAGTCTACTTTTAATAGTAATATGATTAGAGGTCATTCCAGAGTTGAACACAGGTTTACAGACTTGTGGCATATGCATGTATTTATGTATGTATGTATGTATCTATCAATCATCTACGGATCTATCATCAATCTACATATCTATCATTTGTGTATGTGTGCATGAATATATGTGTATAGTCTGATAAGAACTCAGATTTCAATTTGTGTTATCTTTTTTAGGTGGACTAAGATAGACTACCCAGAGTATTTTTCACATTCTACTATTGTTCTAAAGTACCTATTTTTATCAGTTATAGGAAAAGTTATATATTTATACACATATGTATAATCACACATGACATTTGTAAATATATACACATTTGGAAAAACATCGAAAGATATTAATCTGTTTTTGCCTCTTTCATGTAAAACTAATAATTTTGTTTTTTAGTGCAATTGATGATTAGTCATGCCTGTCTGCTAATTATTCTGTTCTTTAAAAGGGAAAATGAATTTTGTGTTTTTATTTAAACTACATCTATAAACCTACATGACATCATTAACGTTATGTAAATTATTTTCTGGTATGCTTATAAATCCTCTTTTCTTTTCTATAGTCCTATTTACGGGTTACCCTAAAAATCCATTAAAATGGATGGACCATCCCTTTCATTTCAGCACTTCAAATTCTCTCTTTTCCTTTGTGGGCAGCCAAAGTTAGAACTTGATTTATTTCCCTTTAAACTGATGGGAGGGAATAAGAACAGAGCTCTAATTAAGAAACATAAAAAAAAAGAGATTAGTGGATTCAGAGGTAGTGTTTCAACCACATTCAGCTGATCATGTCCATTATTGAGGTTAGTGGTCTAAAAACAGATTCCACTAATTTCTGTGGGAAACTAAGGGAATTAATCCATGACAGGAAGAAACCAAAGCTAGCTTTAAAGCTTTTTAAATTTCAAATACAAATAAAGTAAAATGTATGAAAACATGTGAAGAACTTCCACATGTTATTTCTTGATGACAGGAAGAACTCCATTGAAAACTGTCACGAATCAGATCATTAATATTACAACACCACTTGGAGCTTTTCATTAGCTGCAGACAAAATGATCAGTTATTTTCTTCACATCACTGATAGCTCTTTTTACTTCATCATTATGAATGATACATTAAAATGTGTGGCTAGATTAAAGTTTTGGGGAGTCTGTTACTAAGATTGCAAAGTAATACAATGCTTACTTTTATTCTAAGTGGCAATAAAAAGGCCATTTATGGGCAAAAGTCCTTTTGACAAAACAGACCTGATCTTGTGTATAACCAGCCACAGCATAAATCTCAATTCTTCAGACAGCAAAGCAAAAATAAAATAAAAGAAGAGGAAGAAAACACTTTTTTAGAGATTACCTAAGTGCATGTTCTTGAAAAAATGTTAGCATTTTGGGTTTCAGTCTTTTATCAAATGAGTTGTTGTTTGTATTAAGAAATTACTGAAATGTTAAGAAAAAGGCTAAATGTTCAGTGATTGGTACATAGGATGATATTTAAATGGTGGGTATAATTATAGTGACTTCTATAGAATAATCAATATAGGTAGTCAACTGTGGAAAATATATTGGATGTCTTGGCATATATTAAAATAAAAAAGGTATTTAGTGAAATTTTCCAAGTTATCAATTAGTTCATCCTTTAACTTCAAACGACCTTGAAGTTGCCTATGCATTACTTTAATAAGAATATGGCCAAAACTTCAAATTTTCTCCCCAATACCTTCACTTTCAACAAAGCTTATCAGAGTGAGAGTCTTTAATGACAAAATGGACAGATCTATTATCCTGCTTTGGCAGCCTTAACAAAACAGCTGATGGCGAGGGGCTAGATGACAGAGGTTTACCTTCCACAGCTCTCGAGGCAACAATTCCAAGATCCAGGTGCCCTGAGCATTATTGTTTTCTGCAGAATCTCTTCTGAGTTCTTAGATATCTATTTGTTTGCTCTCTTTACATGGCCTCTTTATGTGTGTGTCTGCATGTGTGTGTCTGCGTGTGTGTGTGTGTGTGTAGAAATCTGTTACGTATTTTCTTCTTTTTACAAGGATACTAGTTTAATTGGATTAGGGCCTCAAACTTAAAACCTCATTTAACCTTAATTATGTCCCAATGGGCTTATGTCCAAATATAGTCACATCGGGGTTTATAATTTCAGCATAGAATTTTGGCAAAAAACATTTTGTTCACAACAGCTGGAAAATAATAATATTTTATTGCAAATAATCTATATTTCAAAAAATAAAGATAGTGCAGAAATACGTTTTAATTCTTTACATTATCTTTAACATTAAATTGAATTTATTCTGTTGTCCTTTGGATTTGGAGTGTCTCCAAGAAATACATTTCTTGAAGGCTTGGTTCCCAGCTTGTGGAGCTGCTAAGAAGGGTGGAAACATTAGGAGTTGAGTCATAATAGGAGGGAGTGGGTCAGAGAGAGTGTCCCTTTTCTCTCCCTCCACTTCCACGTCTCCCTGAGGTGAGCAGCTTCACCTCACCACACATTCTCCACCAGTATGTTTTGCCACATCTCAGGCCCAAAATGATGGGGCCAAGCAACCATGGACTGAAATCTTTGTAATCGTGAGCCCAAATAAAACTTTAAGTTGATTTTCTCATGCATTTTGCAACAGAGAGTAATAGTAACTCAGATGCTTGACAACTTTTCTTTTGTTCCCACAAAGCTCATATAAAAATCTAGTGTTGTGCATAAGGGTTATAAATAAAATAATGTATTTTAGCAAAATGAAATAAAAGTATTGTAAGATCACTGAAAGATACTAATAGAATACCTAAAATAGAGAAATAAATATTCACAGATTTTATGCTATTCTGTGTTTGAAGCTGGAGATTGTATAGGAAGATGTGCACAAATAAACATCTCTATTTAGTTTAAGATCAAAGATTTTTAAGCTGAGAATCAAGATTTCTATGTAGATGAGAGTAGAGAAATATGAAATAAGCAAAAGTCATTTTTAAGGAGCCAATTGTATTTATTTCTCTAAATAATTTACCCAGTTTAGAGATCTAGACATGTGGATAAAAGTATTGCAGTCAATAAATAATAAAAACATTCATTTTTACAAATATTTTAAACCTTTTCTTGTAAGTCAATAAAAGTTTTGCTTGAAATTGGAACTATTTCATATGCCAATATGTTTGCTATATTATACAACCTTTCTCAGGGATTTTAAAATAAAAGAAATGTTAAAGAAATTAGGGTTGACTTTTTCTAAAGCATATGAAAAAAATGTGTTTAAGGACCAGAATTAGAACTTGCCAATTTTTATTCACAAATTCCTACAGCCATGTTTTCAGAGAATGCTGGGCACAAAATTCCACCAAGTAAAGAAATATGAAGAAACTGCTTGAAAACAAATCATGGGAACTTCAAACTAGGACACTGGAAAGTGAGAGGAATATGTATTATTTATTGAATTTTTCTCGCATTAAGAAAAAAGAAAGAAAGAAAAACTGCAACCTGGATAAATAACAGGCATTGGTTTGGATAAGAGTGATGTACATTCCTCAAATCTGAGCCAGCTCTGTGTCTGGATTTTGAATCACAGAACAAGTGTCTGTACAGCCTCTTTGTTTATTCTTATTCAGTCTGCATCTTTTGAAAGAACAAATACGGGATTAAGGCAATATGACCCACTTTTACATTTTTAAAAATCCCTTTCTGCAATTTCTGAAAAAGTCCTTATCCAATTGTATACTCAGTAGTATTTTACATTTGATGCATCACTAGAACCTGAAACATTTTTCTGAGAAAAGCTGACACTCAAAAAGTGAGAAAATAAATACATAAATTTCTGGAAAATTTATTTTGAGGAGACCACATGTTTTACATCCTTTTACAATATCACAATAAGCAGAAAGATAGGGAAGAACCTCATGTAACATATTGATTCAATATATTTTCCATTTATTCTATTAATAAGCATAATGTTTCAAATGAATCCTTTCTGGAAAGATAATGTAAATACATATATATATGTATGTACATATACATATATATGTATATGTGTATATATATATATATATATATATATATATATGATGTAAGTAACATTTTGCTAAATGTCACTGGATAGTTTCTGAAAGGGAGGAGATCCTGCTTGGCATGTGTTGAGAGTCCACCAAAAGAGGAGGGTCTGTCTTTACCATTGATATGGTTGTATGGGCACAATTTATCTAGATTTACAATTTTCATAGGAGATTTGTTGTCAAAAATTTCATTTGAAATCTTCTGATTTTTTAATTCTCAACTAATCTAGTTAAAAATAATTATAATCATACGTAAGCCACACCAAATATACTTAAAGACCTGACATAGATTGCCTGAATAAAGTTTTACTGGGTATTAGGATTAAAAGCTATCATTATTGAATATTGACTTCTTGTTCAGAATTTTGGCAATCAATAAAATGTTTCAGAGCATATCACTGGTCCTAAAGACAGATACACAACTCTCTGTCACATATTCCCATTGAGGAATAGTCAGTCTCTTGGAGGATAACATCCATCAGATCATCCATAAGATTGCCTGAATGTACAATTTAGAAGGAAGAATGACACATTTTTTTTTAATGTGGGTTCCAGGTGTCGAACTCAAGACCTCGCACTTGCTGGGCAGGCGCTTATGCTGCTGAGCCATCTCACCGGCCCCACATTTTTTTTTTTTAATAGTTCAGACTTAAAAAACAAAGTGTTCTCCCCAGGCATCATGGCACATGCCTGTAATCAGGGCACTCAGGAGGCTGAGGCAGGAGCATTGTTGTGAGTTTGAGGCCAGCCTGGGCTACATAGTGAGTTCAAGACCAGCTTGAACTACATAGCAAGACCCTATCTCAAAAGGCAAAACAAAATAAAACAAAACAAAGACCCAAGAATCAAAAAGAAAAGAAAATCAAAGTGTTCTCATAAAAATTTAATATTATTTAGGTAAAAAGTTATTTTTATGTGTACACCTGAAATACATGCATGCACACACAAATAATAGCAAAGATTTTTGCAAGTTCACTTAGCACTTATCAATCAAATTATATGTTCACAGCAATCACCTGAAATAGTTGGAAAAAACATTTTTTTTTGTTTTTTGGTACTGGGAATCAAACTCAGGACCTCGTGCTTGCCAGGCAGGCTCTGTGCCACTGAGCTATATCCCTGGCCCCCAAAATTTTAAATGTATGGCTGGACTCAAAAATATAAATATTATCGTGGTTTGGAAACGGGGTTCAGGGACAACCTTTTAAGCAAGTCCTCTTGTGATTTCAGACTCATGGTTATAAGGTTGATGTTTTAATCATTATGTCAGACTAAAAACTTATTAACGCATACTTATTTATTATAGTATCATTCCCTTTACTATAAATGCCCTGAATAGTTGAAGACTAATTAAGTACTCATTTCAGATTTATGAAACTGGAAGACTATGCCCATTGGCTTACAAGTTCAAATAACATTAAAGTCAATAATAAAGAGTAATAGTTAATAGTGAGAATAAAACTTCCAAACACAGTTACTATCATTACTATGAATTTAGAGACAGAAAACCATAAAAATCGTCAAATATGTTACAGTGAGGCAAGTCATATAACATCATATATTTAATAAGTGTTTGATCCATATGAAGTGAGAAAACTCAAGAGATCCTCTCACTGGAAAAAGAGAGAGGATAACGTGGTCATTGTCTTAAACGTCAATATCTTGTCCAATTTAGATGGCCTTTCAGGCACAGGGCAGCCTGCAGAGTGAGTGGATCTTGCAACATTTAATACTTGTTCACCACCTTTAACGTGAAACTCTGTTATCTATCCTAACATTTCTTTATTTACCCAACCATTTCCCCATCCCTTTCTTCTTCTTCTTTTTTTTTTTTTTTTGTGGGTACCGGGGGTCGACCTCAGGACTTTGTGCGCCAGCAGGCGCCCGTGCCACTGAGAGATATCACCGGCCCTTTTTTTTTTTTTTTTTCGTATGTGGGTTCTGGGAGTCGAACTCAGGACCTCGCACTTGCCAGGCAGGTACTTATGCCGCTGAGCCATCTCACTGGCCCCCCATCCCTTTCTTCTAAGCATACACTGCAGTTTGTTAACAGAGGCATAACACTTTTCTGCAAATAACACTTGATTGGTCCGTGTCACATCACTGTGTGTTATTCATGTGTTTCTACTCTCACTGAGTGAAGACATTTAGTAAGGTGGCTAGTTCAACCCTGCCAGGCCATCTCCTTTACCTTTATGCTTGCCAGAGAATCATGCCAGTCAGACAACATGCTCACTATCACTGTGATTGTTCCGATCACAGTGTCAGAGGACAGGAAACAATATAGTGGCCTTAGCAGGACAGACCAGGGAAATATCATGCAACATAAATAGTACGAAAAATTAAGAAAAAAGCTAAACTATTTGGATTTGAATCCTAACTAGGTCACTTTACTAACTCTTAGATTTAGGGTCAATTATTTAAGTTATTCTTTCTCCCTCTCATCATATAGCAACTCTACAACACACACTTGTTAGCAGTGTTCAAAAATCCTTTGTTATTCTAAGTATAATTAACACAGAAATAAAAGTGTGGATATTTTCTTCCTAATGTATATGCCATACTGCAGAATGTAAAAATGGTAAAATTTCTTACTCACTGCTATTATCTAACGGTAGTCACCTGATTACAGCTGTGCAAATGTGACATTCCCATATGTTACGTGTCAGTATAAAGGAGGAGTTATGTTTAAAGGAGGTTCAGAAGAAATCTCAAAATCTCATTTAAATTAGATACTAAGCTCTGAGATAGGAGAGGTAAGAAGAGGAGGGGAAGGAAGACGAAGAAAATGAAATAGTAAATTTCAAATAATGGTGAGTATTAAAAATATTGAAACAATAAATGTGTAATTTCAGCATCTCAGATTCAGGAATTTGATTCAGTAGATCTGAAGGTAGGTCCAGAAATGTGCATTTGAAATGAGTTTCCCATGTGATTCTGCTCTCGTGTATGCTTAGAACGCCACTAGAAGATACTGAAAGAGGGATCACTTACCCTGAACAGGCCATAAAATAATTTTTTTGTTTCTAGCTTCATATCCACAGATAAGTCTTCAGAGAAGGATCATCATTGTTTTCTCATTCTCTGTTGCAAATAAAGAACAAGAAATCATATTAAGATACTTATAAGCCACTTCATTTCAGCTACTGGAAGCAATCTTTTAGGTAGGACCTCTTCATCACCGTTTCTCACATGTGATTGTAAAGCTTGGAAGCTCTAAGAGGCTTGGCAAAGTTTACATGATTATTGAACTATTATGCCAGCTTGCAAACTCAGGATCCCTCAACTATGAATCGAACACTTTCATTTTCATCTGGATGACTTCTTTACAAACAAATATACTCAGCAAGAAACATGTTTCCTTCTCTCTGGTTTCTTCCCATGGCACCAAAATTATTTGTTTAGAACTCCTGATAGTTCATTTACCAACTCTAAAATCTTAAGTAACTTCTCACTTCTTATGAGATTAATTTGAAATTCTTTGGCAGAACACAGAAGGTATTAAGAAACTTGTTTTCAATCTGTTTCTTGAGCCTTGCCTTGATCCCTCCCCAGCCTTCTGTCATACAGATTTACCCTTCTCTGTAGAGTAACAAGATGTCTTGATCAAGAGTCTTCTCTGCCTGGAATATTTTAAGCCTTATCTGCCTAGCTCATTCTGAGCCATTTTTTGAGGCCTGCCATAAATACCCTCTCTGTGACACCCACAGCAGAACTAATTTTCCCTCCTTTGTGATATCACATATTTGCTGTATATTTTCCCCTTTGTAATCTATGTATTTGTTACATGTCAGTGCCGTGATTGAAATATAAGCAACTTGAAGCATGATGTTAGTGTTATCATGTTTATGTCTCTAGTAATCGGTTCTCTATGAATGCCTATAAAGTTTACTTAGATAAATTAGCATGTGGTCATAAAATAGTTAAGTGTTACTTTTAATCTTCTTTAGTAATAAATTTTCATCCATTAAGGATATGTTCTACAATTAAAATATGAAGTTTTAAATTAGTTATATTTTATAAAGGCAGTAATTATAGCTCATTTTCATAAGCATGAGAATGTATTTTCCTAATGAATAATTGCAAAGTTTTAAAAAATCTTTCTTATCAAGGGCAAAGAGATTATCCACAATTTGCTGAAATATGGCTTTGGCTGATATTTAAAATTAATCACGGGTATATTGGCATAATTATTAGGTATTTAAAATACTGGAATAGATATTATTTCTCTGTACTACGAAGTAGGTTGCATTATACATATATACATTTTCTCCTTGAACTATTTTAAAATATAGCTTTATAAATATATATTCATTACATTCATTTTATATCCTTAGCAAGATACACAGGACAGAAGAGTCACAGCAAACTGGTCCAAGGTAGAATGAAGTTCCCTTCAGGCTCTATGAAATGAATATGAAGATATTCTTAATAAATATGCATTTGTCTTTATAAGAAAATCTAGAAGCCATTCAAAATGCATGCTTTCAGCTATTTCATACACATCTTCTATGCCTGTGCATTTTTTTTCTGAAGTAATGTACAGGACTAAGTTTAATTGCTCAAAACTCCTAACTCTACACTTATTATGTGGGATAATGATAATTGAGACTCATTTTTGACATGCTTTTTTCATAGCATTGTACTTATGTTAATTATATATCTGCAATTCATGAGCAGGTATTTTAGAATTTTAAGACACTTTTAGTGCAATTAATTTCATTTTGGGGTGAGGGTCACCCTAAGTATTTTAGTAACTAAATCCTTTTCCACATACATTTTCTAAAATAATTCACCTTGGTCCCTCTATGTTCCAGTTCCTGTATAATAAGTCCAACTAATTTCATGCCAGTTAGATATTCTTTCTTCCATTTTAATCCATGTTGATTTTAGTTGCCTATGTCACACTGGAAAATTGCTTATAGAAGACTACATCATTAAAAAACCAGGTGGAGTGGTTTACTTAGGTGATGCATTATTTCTAAGCTCCAACTCTTGTGTGTCAAGACAAAATCTTGACTGATGTGGCTGAAATTGCCTCTACTAAGGCCATTTATAGCTGCAACTTGGATCCTTGCAGATCCTGATAATGCCAAGAGCAAAAGTTAGGTTTCCCTGGACTTGATAAATGTTACCCAAACATTTGAGTTATTGACTTCAGCAATGTATCATTTTGTAAGATCAGAGAAAACAAAACAATTTTAGAAGATAGCTATACACACTTTCAGAAAACACTACACTTTCCCAGATCCTTTCGAATAGTATCTTAAATTAATTAAAGTGTCTTAGTTCAATGTATTGTTTTATGTGATAAATCATAGGAAAAGCATAAAAATGCTGGCCTACCTCTAAAATGGTGGAAATACATCTTTAAATAGAAAAAAATAAGAAAATGTAAATAAAATCTTAAATTTCATCTAAAACTATAATAATATGCTTTAGTAACAGGTTTTTAGCATTCAATAAAAGGTATTAATATTATTCCTTCTTTATTCTTTAATTAAAGTTGGAAAAGTAAAATTAATTCGAACCCATAATTCTCATATGTAAATTAGCGATGTCATTATTGGTTAAAGATTCTTTCTCAACTTTCCCTGTCCTCTTCACATAAATCCTCCAACACTCAAAACAGATATGGGTTCCCTCTTCTTCATTATTTCTGGCCTTACATATACATATGTGTCTTGTTGCTGAACGGAAATTTCTCTGCAAGTTCAGGCCTAGAAACACATTGCATCACATCATAAAGTAGATGCTAGGTTGCTTTCTCTGCATTTTGCCTGGTCATCAGATGTCCTATAGCTCTTTAGTCTTTAGTTCTCTGAGAATTTCATTAAGGTAATATTTTTACTTTCTTCTATATTTTCATCCAAATTTCAATAGTTTTACTTTGTAAACCATCATAAAACTAGTTTTTTTGAAAACATACTTGCAATAAGTAATAGAATAAACTTGAAGTAAATGGATGTAGGGAAGTCTGTGAGGAAATGTGGAGAACTTATAAACAGGCGTCCACCTCAATAAGTTTTCCCTGTTGACATTCAAAATTCCACTATTAGCAAAGAAGAATGGTAAAAAGAAAAGTAACATTTTTTTCTTAGCCAGTGTATGTACGTTGGTTCATGAGATTAATCTTAAGACACAAACAAGATCCGGCAGACAAGGAGGTGAGCGTCTTTTGTAAGGTGGGCAAAAATGTGAAAACCAGGACAAATCATACCAAACTCAACCTCTGAAATCCCTCCTGAAGAGGAAAAAATATGAACCAGAAAAGCATACTCTCTTTTTCCTAAGACTTATCCCTCCCTCCACTACCATGTAATACAAAAACAATAATTTCCTGAAAAAACAACAATAGCAACAACAAAAAACACACTCATGCTGTACATATAGACGAACAATCACAAAGTAACCGTACTGGAGCCTTTACCTTACACAGCCATTATTTACCTTTGTAATGGAAGACTTATCCACTTTAGCCTTCACATTACATTGTGTAAAAATTTCTATTTCAGACCAATAGGTTAATATCCTAATAATTTTTATTGATTGTGACAATCTTTAAAAATATTCTGTGAGGGGCCAGGCATTGTGGCACATTCCTATAATCCCAGTACTCTGTGAGGTTGAGGCAGGAGTATTGCAAGTTTGAGTCCCTCTTGGGAAACTTAGTAGGAACTTTTTATTTTTTAAAAAATAAAAAGTCTGTTGCTTGTATGAGGGTCCTGGTTTTAATCCTCAGAAACACAAGTCCCCATAAGGGACTCACATGCATGTTTATTTTAATATTCTGAATTGCTGAGTATGAAAAAAACTTTAAAATTTGATCAACTTATGGGACCATATTGTATTTCATATTAAATTTTTTATGCCTCATCTTTTGTTCATTACCATAATATTTTATAAATTTGCTACTGGCCTTGGAGAATTTCATTTAGTTAAAATTTTCTTGTGTATATCAAATGTTTTTCCCAGACTGGCAATTGGCTGTGACCTATTATTCGTTTTTCTGCTTCTTTATTTCTAGAATTGTGCATCCCATGTTTATAGATAATTTCAGATTATTCATCCAATTTCCATTACCCCAGTAAAAATTTGACACTGTACAACCTCAGTTAAGAACTTACCTGACTTTTCTTTGAGCTGAACAATGTGGAGGACTAACTCAGGCCTTCGAGTCTCATTTTATACAATGAAATGCTCTCTTGGCTCTGTGCTCAGGTGTTTCTTAAGGAATACATTCAATCTCAGATATTAGGTCATGATTTGGCAAAATGTATTTCAACTGAAGTTGTTGTTCGGTATTGAGACCTAGTAGGAAAGTAAGAAGTTTATCCAAAAGAATTAATAAAATGTTTCCTGTAAGCAATGTATTTCTTTCTTCAAGGGATATTTATTGCAAAATATTTCTTTTGTCCAAGAGATGTTTGTTGAATAATAGTGAAGAATTTATCAATCATAGTATACTTCACAGCTATTTCCAAACTTGCTGTTAAGAATACTTTTTGCAAATTGCAACCTAAAAAAGCAATACACAATTTTAGCTTAAGGAGGACAGTCAGCCTGGCTGGTGACACACACCTGAAATCCCCAGAAATGTGCAGGCTCAGGCAGAGTGACTGAAAGTCAGCCTAGCTTGGCAACTTAACAACTTATCAAGACACTCTCAAAAGTAAAAATGAATAAAAAAGGGCAAGGGGTGTAGCTCAGTGTGAGGATCCTAGGTTCAGTACCCAGTACTGAAAAAAATAAAACAAAAAAGACGGGTAAGGTGAGCCGTCACTATAATTCAGGCCCTCCCTGCTGCACACCAGCAGCCCCAGCTGTATGCATGAGCCTCGTTATTGAGGAGACGGCACAGAGTTATAGTAGAAAATTAGAAACTGAAGACCACCTACAATATGAAGGGGATAATCTTCTAGGTAAATTTATTCAATAGAGTGCACATTTATACTGATCCTGTAATGTTTTCAGTACATAAAATCTCTCTTTAGGATTACCTCTCCTTTAGAACATAAACCAGCTAAAATGCCAAATTTTGAATCATTCAACAATAACATTCTTCCATCAGTACAAAATGGTTGATGAAACTGATTTGTTAAAGACCAATTTTTTATCAATTACAGAGCTCTAAATGAAAATTAAAAACCTTCTCCTGATAATTTCAGTCTATGAACACCTTCACTAAAATGAAGACTTCTATCTTATTTTATATACTTCATACAAAATCAAATTATTAATCATAGAGATTTGAATATTTGATTCTATATAAATCCATCTGAAGATACTGGAGTCATCCATTTAAAGTCTTACAGTGGAAAATAGAATTTAAATTAACACAATCCAATAAATATGTGTCAAATAGCAATCATGAGCCAATAGCTAAGAGTTCACTTGGTAATTCTTTTTTTAAATTCTTACCTTATGTTTATATGTTTGCAATACATGACGTTTACATTCATGTTGGGCAGTGTGTACCATGGATAGCACAGCTTTTTTCTTTTTTCTTTTTTTTTTTTTTTGATCCCTTTTCCCTTTGCACCCACCTCCCTCCCTAAATCTCATTTCTCCATTTTCATTCTTGTTGCTATTATTATTCTTAGCTCATATTTAGGACAGATACTGTTTACATTCATTGTGGGTACTTGGTACCTGTTCATAGCATATCTTAATTTTTCTCACTTGTTAGTTCTTTAAAAGATGAATGGGAGTTGGGCTATTTGAGGGGTAAACCTTATCTTGGATGACATCTAGTGGACTAGTTGGGAATGCTATTGTTTAAACTTGAAGCTACAATGGATAAGGCAGCTTATAAATTGCCAGTTTAACAGATCATAAAATTTCTGCAAGAATAATGAGCATCTACTGAAAAAAATCTACACATAAGCAGAAAATTACTTAAGCAAAAATGAAAATTAGAAAAGCCTTTGAAAAATCTCTAAAAGGAACAATATATTTTAATTTAAAATTTATAAATATGTTGACATAATAATATAGTGCTGGAAAAATATTCTAATATTTCTAAGAGCTGTCATTAGTTAAAATTCTCATACTTTATGACAAATATATATACATATATATGTATATATATACATATATTTATTCTACACATTTTAACCTTAAAATTAAAAACTTGGTTTTTCTAAACTTCTTTTTCTAAATTAAGAAGTTAAATCATTTTGTCAGAAACATTCTTTGTCACTACATACTTTCTTCTGTGGTTATTTGAAGTACCAAGACACACTGTCTTTGGTTAATATGATATTATTTCTTGTTTATTAGTACATGTTTGTAATTCATGCAGTTTACCATCATCTTGGAGAGTGGTTACATGTACGTATTATGGCTTGTTTTTTAATCCCCTGCCCCTTCCCTCCCTCTGCCCCCTTCTCTTTTTATTCCCCAATCACCTTTTGCATACCTGTTGATACTATTTGTCTTAGCACATGTTATGGCTTATAATACTTACATTGATTAGGGTTATTAGGTTCATATACATGTCATAGCTTTATTCCTCTCATTTCCCCTTCCCATCCCCCTTACTTCCCATTCTGTAGGTTGTCTCTTCACTCTACTGATTGAGTCTTTTGCTGTACAGAAGCTTCTTAGTCTGATATAATCCCATTTGTTGATTCTTGCTGCTATTTCCTATGTGATTGAGGTTCTGTTTAGAAAAACCTTTCCTAATCCTATGTTTTCAAATTTTCCAGGAGATTTGATGTTTCCGTTTTAATGTTTAGATCTCTGATCCATATTGATTTTAATTTAGTATGTGGTGAAATATAAGGGTGGCGGTTTCATTTTTCAACAAGCAGATATCCAGTTTTCCCAGCACCACATGTTGAATAGGCTATTTTCCTCCAACATACGGTTTTGCACCCTTTGTCAAAGATCAAATAGTTGAATATGTCTGGGGAGGTTTCTGTATCCTCAGTTCTGTTCCAATGATCCACATGTTTGCTTTTGTTCCAATATCACGCCATTTTTATCACTATTGCTTTGTAATATAGCCTGAAGTCTGGTATTGCTATGCCACATGCTTTGTTCTTGTTGCCCAAAATTACTTTTGGTATTCAGGATCTCTTCTTATGCCATATGAATTTTAGGATTGTTTTCTCTAGATCTAAAAAGTATGCTGTTGGTATTTTGATTGGGACTACATTGAATTTGTATAGCAGTTTTGGAAGTATGGCCACTTTGATAATATTTGTTCTCCCTATCCAGGAGCAAGGGACATCTTTTCATTTTCTGATCTCTTCAATCTCCTTCTTCAGAGTACTGTAGTTTTCTTTGTAGAGGACTTTCACGTCTTTGGTTAGATTAATTCCTAAGTATTTTATTTTTCTTGAAGGGACTGTGAATGGTATTGTTTTCATTATTTCCTTTTCATCCCATTCATTGTTGGTATACACAAATGCTAATGATTTTGGTGTGTTAATTTTGTATCCTGCTACTTTGTTGACATTGGTTATTGATTCTAAGTGTTGGTGGAGTTCTTTGGGTCTTCCATGTAAAGTGTCATGTCATCTGCAAATGAGGATAATTTGAGTTCTTCCTTTCCTTTATGTATCTCTTTTATACTTTTCTCTTGCCAAATTGTTCTGGCTAATGTCTCAAGTACTATGGTGAATAGTAAAGGTAATAGTGGACATCCTTATCTTGTTCCTGACTTTAGGGAGAATGCTTTTTGTTATTCCTCTTTTAGTACTATATGAGCAATTGCTTTGTCATAGATAGCTGTTACCATATTCAGGTATGGTCCTTCAATGCCTATTTTCTCCAGGGTTTTTATCATAAAGGGGTGTTGGATTTTGTCAATAGCCTTTTCTGCATCTATGGATATGATCCCATGGTGTTTGACCTTGCTCCTGTTTATGTGATGTATTACATTTATAGACGTATGTAGGTTCAACTTTCCTTGCATCTCTGATATGAATCTTACTTGATCATGATGTATCAGCTTTTTGATAATATGCTGCATTCTATTTGCTAATATCTTGTTGAGGATTTTTGTATCTATGTTCATTAAAGAGATTGGCCTATAGTTCTTTTATTTAGTTGGTTCTTTATCCAGTTTGGGGATTAGGGTTAGAGTGGCTTCAGTGAATTTGTGAGCACACCATCATTTTCAATTTCTTTGAACTGTTTGAAGAGTACTGGTGATATAATATCCTTAAAGGTTGTGTAGAATTCAGCTATGAATCCATCAGGTCCTGGACTTTTACTAGTTGGTAAATACTTTATTACCGAGTCAATTTCATTGCTTGTGATTGGATTGTTAAGAATATTTATGTCGGGCCGGTGATATCGCTCAGCAGCCGTAAGCACCTGCCTGGCAAGCGAGAGGTCTTGAGTTCGACCCCTGGTACCCACACACACACAAACACAAAAAAGAATATTTATGTCTTCTTGGGTTAGTTTTGGTAGTTTGTATCTGTCCATGAATCTATCCATTTCATCAAAATTTGCTAATTTTTTAGAATATCATTTTTCAAAGTAATTACTGATTATTGTCTGGATTGTGACAGTGTCTGTTGTGGCTTTACCTTTGTCATTTCTAATTGCATTTATGTGAATCTTTTCTCTCCTTCTCTTAGTGATTCTTTCTAAGGCTTGTCTATTTTATTTATTCTTTTAGAGAACCAGCTCGTCACTTCATTGATTTGTTTTATAGCTTTTTAGTCTCAATTTCATTGATTTCTGCTCTCATCTTTATAATTACTCTCCTTAGTTTCAGTTTGGGACTGGTTTGTTGTTGTTTTTCAAGTGTTTTAAGATTTCTCATCAGGTTATTTATTTGGGCTTGCCCTGTTTTCCTAATACGTGTGTTAATTGCAATGGATTTTCCTCTTAGAACTGCTTTCAAAGTGTCCCAAAAGTTTTGTTGAGTTGTATAGTTATTGTCATTATCTTCCAGAAAGTTTTAAATTTCTTCTTTGATTTCTTTTGTTACTCAGTGGTTGTTTAGGAGTATGTTGTTCATTTTCCAGGACCTTTTGCCTTTTCCAAATATTCTTCTGTCATTGATTTCCATTTTCATACACAATGGTCAGATAGTATGTGTGAGGTAATTTCAGTACTTTTATATTTACTTAAGCAGGCTTTGTGGGTTAGTATGCGATCTATTTTGGAGAAGATACCATGTGTTGCTGAAAATAATGTGTACTTTGCTGTAGATAGGTAGAATACTCTCTATATATCTGTTAAATCCAAATGTTCAGGGGTGTGGTTCAGCTCTGAAATTCTTTTTTTTTTTTTTTTGTGGGTACCGGGGGGTCGACCTCAGGACCTCGCGCGCTAACAGGCACCCATGCCGCTGAGCGATGTCACCGGCCCCTTTTTTCGTATGTGGGATCCGGGAGTCGAACTTGAGCCCTCGCGCTTGCAAGGCAGGCTCTTACGCCGCTGAGCCATCTCACCGGCCCCTGAAATTTCTTTTTTAACTTTTCATTTAGTTGATCTGTCTCTTTGAGAAAGTGGGATGTTAAAATCTCCCACTATGACTGTGCTAATGTTTATTTGATCTTTTAGTTTCAGCAGTATTTATTTTATGAAGTTAGGGGCTCTAGTACCTGGTGCATATATGTTTATCAATGTTATCTCTTCTTGTCAGATTGTTCCTTTAACTAGTATGTCGTGACCTTCTTTGTCTCCTTTAATTCATATTTTTTTTAAATATGCGGGTACTGGGAGTCGAACTCAGGACCTCGCACTTGCCAGGCAGGCACTTATGCCACTGAGCTATATCACCAGCCCTCCTTTAATCCATTTTAATTTGAGGTTTGCCATGTCTGATATTAGAATTGCTACCCCTGCTTGTTTTGGGGAAACTAGTGCATGAAATTTTGTTTTCCATCCTTTAATTTTAAGCCTATTAGTAACTTTATGGATTAGACGTGTTTCTTGAATGCAACAGATTGTTGGATTCTGCTTTTTGATCCAGCCAGTCTCCCAGTTGGTGTCTTTTAATTGGAGAGGTGAGGCCATTAACATCGATTGATATTACTGAAATATGTTGACTATTTATTATCATTGTTTTCTTTATCTCTTGGTGTATCATTTGTTTTACTTTTCCTGTTGATTTTTATTGTTGTTTATCTACTGACCTCACTAGTTTCCTCTGTGATTTTAGGTGTATCTAATCCTATGTTTCTGTTGAGAATTATTCTTGAGTGTTTTCTCTAGAGCTGGTTTAGTACTTGTAAAGCTTTTGAACTGGTATTTTTCATGGAAATACCTTATTTCTCCATCTATTTTGAAGGACAGCTTTGCTGGGTAGGTTAATCGGCATGGAAGTTATTTGTTTTTGGGCTTGAAATACTTCAAGTGTTTTTGGCCTTGAGAGTTTGTGCTGAGAAATTTACTGTGATTGTAATTAGTTTAACTTCATATGTGATGTTTTGTTTTTTACTGGCTGCCTTTAAAATTCCGTTTTTTTTTTTTTTTTCTGTATATCTGCAAATTTAGTGAGGATGTGCCTTGGTGAACTCCTTTCATTATAATTGTTTAGTATTCTATAAGCATTGCTTATTTGTACTTTGAAATCTTTTCTTATATTGGGGGAATATTCTTTGATAATTTCTATGAACATGTTGCTGAATCTATCTGTGCAGTCTTCTAGCTTTTCTTTAACTCCAATTAGCCTTTGATTAGTTTTTTTTTGTTGTTGTCTAGTAGCTGCTGGACCACTGAAATATTTTCCCAGTATTCCTTGACTATCATTTTTTTTATAATATTTCAAACAGTCCTACTGTTTATGACCCCCCACCACTGTATTTCTAATTAAGTCTTTTGACTTTGAGGCCCCATTTATCTTATATTGTTCTTAGTGTTTTTCTATTTCCCTTTAAATGATAGTCTATATATAGGTAAGACATCATTGGTGTCTTGAAGGTGTTTGACCTTCAGTATGCCAACACCAGTTTGTATAATTGTCTCTCAGTTCTACTCTTTGTATGATTTTTTGCAACCCTGTTCATCTCCAAATCTTTCTTTCTATGTCATCCAGTTTATTTCCTTTTTGTCTTTTAAATTGTATTGCATTGATTTTTTGCAACCCTGTTCATCTCCAAATCTTTCTTTCTATGTCATCCAGTTCATTTCTTTTTTATCTTCTAAACTGTATTGCATTGTTCTTATCAGCTTAATTTTTTCTTTGTCTTTTTTAGTGTTTACCACTAACCCTAATGATTCTTAACAAGAGAATCTGTAATCTCTTATTATATTTTTAATAAAATCTTTGTCTCTCTAGTCAAGCATTGTTTACTCATTTGCCATATTTATTTTCCTGCTGTTCCTAAGGCTATAATTGAGTACTCCAAAAAATATAACTTTAATAACTTAGTTTAAGAATATTTATTTTCATCTAAGAAAATTTCTTTAACTAGCTTTCTCACCATTTTTATGAAGCTGACAAACATTTGCTCAACTTCTGTTATATTTTGGCTTTAGACTAAGTTATTTGGGGTAATGAAGAAAACTAACTTATTCTCTATAATTTCAATCAATAGTTTAATGAGATTATCACATGCAAAAAAATGCCAATAATCAAGTGGTAACATTTTGTAGTGTTAACATAAGTGTCATAAATTCAGAGAAAATGCAGAACAATTAGGAAAGAATTTGTATAAAGTCACACTTGCTTGCTATTTCCTCCTATAGAATGTTTATGTAACCCCCACTCTCCAACTCACATATTGAAATTCTAACCCACAAGTGGATGCTATTGGTATGTTGGGTCTTTGTGAAGTTAAGTAGGGCATTAGAGTGAAGCTTTCATGAATAGAACTGTGTCTGTTACCCTTCAGATCTAAAATGTCCCTCTTCCCCACAAGTCGCATCTTTTCAGAAGAGAGGCTTTTGGAAGACAATTACTTCATGGAGGCCCTGAATGGGCTGTTAGGAGGTGGAGCCTTGTTGCAGGAGGTGAGTTTTTGAAGACATGACCCAGGAGGGTGCATTATTGTCCTCTGCTTCTTTTTCTCTCTCTCATCTTTGCTCTTTCTTTCTTTCTTTCTTCCTTCCTCCCTCCCTCCCTCCCTCCCTCCCTCCCTCCCTCCCTTCCTTCCTTCCTTCCTTCCTTCCTTCCTTCCTTCCTTCCTTCCTTCCTTCCCTCCTTTCTTCTTTCTTCTTTCTTCCTAGTGAGCAGACTTCCTCTGTCATGTGGCTTTGCCATGATGTTTCTGACTTGGAGCAGGTAATAATGGACTAAAATTTCTGAAACCTTGATCCAAATTAAATTCTTCCTCCTTTAAATTGTATATATATGTGAGGCTTTTTGTCCCAATGATGGAAAGCTGATCAATACACCTCATGAATGGGATTAGTGCTCCTATGAAAGTGGGCCCAGAGAGCTACCTTTTCTCTTCCATCATGTAAGGACACAGGAAAGAGGTAGCCTGTATGAACCAGGACGCAGGTCACGAACAGACACCAAATCTTCCATTATTTTCATCTTCGACTTCTCAACTTTCACAACTCTGAGAATTATATTTGTATTGTTTATAAGCTATAACAATACAAATGATATTTATATCAATGATATTTTGTTATAGCAGCCTAAGCAGACTAAGATATTATCTTAAATCTCTTGAAAGTAAAGTGATATAATTTATACTATTTATTTTATTACTTTCCCTTTAGTATCTACATTTTCATATAAAATCATTTCTCAAATAAAGCTGATGAAGTGATATAAACTTTTATGTTTTGCCAGATAAATAAATAATAAACATATTTAGGATTTCTTTTTTTTTTTTACCTTCATACTTTTTTATTTTTATTTTTTTTTATTTTAAAGAGAAGAAAAAACAAAACAAATCAAAAGAAGAACAAATTTTCAAAACAACATAATAGGAGGGTAACAATGGTTAATACATTACGTATTACTATCTTTAAGTTAGTTATTCAGGATACCAGACATTAGCATTCAATTGTCCAAACATTATTGGCACAAACCTTATTCTTGAATGAACTAAGTAAAATTGGTAGTGTATCTATCTTAACCATCTTATATATATATACAATTTTTTTCCCTTTCCCTTCTTTCTTTTCCCTATTGCAGTCTCTCTTTCCTTTTGACCAGTTTCTTTTTGATTCACCATGTCTATTGTACATTTTGGATCTTATTTACTCTTTTAGTTTCTCATACTAGAGAGACAATACGATGCTTACACATGTGCTTGTGGTTTATTTCACTTATGAGTATTTTCTCGAATTGCATCCATTTACCTATAAAAGTCTCCAGTATATCCTTCTTTATGGCTGAATAGTACTCCCTTGTATAAAAATACCACATCTTTCTTATCCATTCCTCAGTTGATGGGCATTTGGGTTGTTTCCAAGATCTGGCTATTACAAATTGTGCTGCTATAAACATGGGTGCACATATATCGCTGTGGTACGATGTTTTTAATTCTTCTGGGAAGATGCCCAGAAGGGGAATAGCTGGGGTCAAATGGGACCTCCAACCCTAGTTTTTGAGGAATCTCCACACTGACTTCCACAGTGGCTGTACCAGTCGACACTCCCACCAACAGTGAAGAAGGGTTCCTTTTTCCCCACAGCCCCTCCAGCATTTGTTATTAGTTGATTTCTTCATAATAGCCATTCTTTCTGGGGTGAGATGGTATCTCAGTGTTGTTTTAATTTGCATCTCTCGAATGACTAGTGATGTTGCACATTTTTTTGTATATTTATTTGCCATTAGTATTTTTTCATCTGAGAAATGTGTATTTATCTCAGATGCCCATTTTTGGAGTGGGTCTTTAAATTTGGGAGGTCTGATTTTTTTGAGTTCTTTATATGTTCTTGATAGTAATCCTTTGTCTGAGGAACAGCTGGCAAACATTTTTTCCCACATTGTGGGTTGTCTCTTCACTCTGTTGGTGGTTTCTCTTGCTGTGCAAAAGCTTTTTAATAAGGTGAGATCCCAGTTATTGATTCTTTGGGATAGTTCCCATGCGGTTGAGTTTTTATTCATAAAGTCTTTGCCTACACCAATGTCTCCAAGGGTTTTACCTATCCTACCTTCCAGCAGATTTAATGTTTCTGTTTTAATATTTAGATCTCTGATCGATTTTGAATTTAGTTTAGTGCATGGTGAAAGATATGGGTCTAGTTTTAATCTTCGGCATGTTTAGAGCCAGTTTTTCCAGCACCATTTATTAAAGAGGCTATCTTTCTTCCAGCGAATGTGTTTGGCACCTTTGTCAAAGATAAGGTGGCTTAGTATGTCTGGGGTTGTTTCAGCATCTTCTAATCTGTTCCATTGATCTTCAGGTCTGTTTTTTTGCCAGTACCACACTGTTTCAATCACAGTAGCTTTATAGTATAATTTCAAGTCAGGGATTGTGATGCCCCCTGCCTTGCATTTGTTGCCCAGAATTGCCTTTGCTATTCTAGGTCTCTTCTGATTCCAAATGAATTTTAGGATTGTTTTCTCTAATTCTGTGAGATATGCTGCTGGAATTTTGATTGGAATTGCATTAAATCTGTATAACAATTTTGGAAGTATGGCCATTTTCACTATATTGGTTCTTCCTATCTAGGAGCAAGGGATATCTTTCCATTTTCTGATATCCTCTTCAATCTCCTTTTTCAGAGTACTGTAGTTTTCAGTATAGAGGTCTTTTACATCCTTTGTGAGGTTGATTCCTAGGTATTTCATTTTTTTCGATGTTATTGTGAAAGTTATTGTTTCCCTAATTTCTCTTTCAGTAAGTTTGTTATTTGTGTACAGGAAGGCTATTGACTTTTGAGTATTGACTTTGTATCCAGCTACACTACTGAATTTGCTTATTAAATCTAGCAGTTTTTTAGTGGAGTTTTTGGGGTCTTCTGTGTAGAGTATCATGTCATCTGCAAATAATGATAATTTAACTTCTTCCTTTCCAATCATTATTCCTTTTATTTCTTTCTCTTGTCTAATTGCTCTGGCTAATGTTTCCAGAACTATGTTGAATAAGAGTGGGGACAGTGGACATCCTTGTCTTGTTCCTGATTTTAGAGGGAAAGCTTTCAGTTTTTGGCCATTTAGTATAATATTGGCTGTTGGTTTGTCATAGATAGCTTTTACCAGATTGAGATAAAGACCCTCTATTCCAATTTTCAGTAGGGTTTTTATCATGAAAAGGTGCTGGACTTTGTCAAAAGCTTTTTCTGCATCTATTGAGATGATCATGTGATTTTTGTCTTTGGTTCTGTTAATATGGTGTATTACATTTGTTGATTTACGTATGTTGAACCATCCCTGCATCCCTGGGATGAATCCAACTTGGTCATGGTGTATAATCTTCTTGATGATTTGTTGGATTCTGTTTGCCAGTATCTTATTAAGGATTTTTGCATCTATGTTCATTAGGGAGATTGGCCTGTAGTTCTCTTTCTTAATTGGGTCCTTCTCTGGTTTTGGTATCAGGGTAATGCTTGCTTCCAGGAATGACTTTGGGAGTATTGCTTCTCTTTCAATTTCATTGAAAAGTTTGAGAAGTAGGGGCATTAGGTCTTCTCTAAATTTCTTGTAGAATTCGGCAATGAATCCATCAGGGCCTGGGCTTTTCTTTGTTGGGAGGTTTTTAATTACATCTTCAATTTCATTGGTTGATATTGGTTTATTTAGGATTTTTAAATCTTCTTGATTCAGCTTTGGTAATTCATACGAATCTAGGAATCTGTCCATTTCTTCTGCATTTTCCATCTTAGTAGAATATAAATTTTCAAAATAGGTATAGATGATCTTCTGGATTTCTGCAGGGTCCATCGTGATATCACCCTTTTCATTTTCAATTGCATGGATTTGAGTCTTTTCTTTTCTTTTTTTAATAAGGTTGGATAAGGGTTTGTCAATCTTATTTATTCTTTCAAAGAACCAACTTTTTGCTTCATTGATTCTTTGTATTGTTTTTTTAGTCTCCAATACGTTAATTTCTGCTCTGATCTTTATAATTTCCTCCATTGTACGGGCTTTTGGCTTAACCTGCTCTTCTTTTTCTAGATGCTTGAGGTTTACTCTTAAGTTGTTTATTTGCGCTTGCTCTATTTTCCTGATATAAGTATTTAATGCTATATATTTCCCTCTTAGGACTGCTTTCATTGTATCCCATAAGTTCCGGTATGTTGTACTGTTATTATCATTCAGTTGTAGAAAGTGTCTAATTTCTTCTTTAATTTCATCTGTGACCCATTGGTTGTTCAGGAGGGTGCTGTTTAATTTCCATGTGTTTAGGGAGTTTTTGTGAGATCTTTTGCCATTGATTTCCAATTTCATTGCACTATGGTCTGATAATATGCATGGGGTAATTTCAATTCCTTTGCATTTACTTAAGCAGGTTTTATGAGCTAGTATGTGGTCTATTTTGGAGAACGTCCCATGTGCAGCTGAGAAAAATGTGTATTCTGATGTTGTGGGATGGAACACTCTGTAGACATCTACTAAGTCCATTTGTTCAAAAGTTTGGTTCAGTTCTACTATTTCATTATTGATTTTCTGTCCAGTTGATCTGTCTTTTTGTGACAGTGGAGTATTGAGAACTCCCAATATAATTGTATTAGTGCTTATTTGATTTTTCATGTCCTTTAGTACTTGTTTTATATAGCTGGGTGCACTGGTATTTGACGCATATATATTTATGATCGTTATCTCTTCCTCTTGAATTGTTCCCTTTACAAGGATGTAATGACCATCTTTATCTCTCTGAATCCTTCTTGGCTTGAAGTTCACTTTGTCTGCAAAAAGAATAGCTACCCCTGCTTTTTTCTGGGTTCCTGTGGCATGGAGTATTGTTTTCCATCCTTTGACTTTCAGTCTATGAATTTCTTTCTGAATTAAATGTGTTTCTTGTATACAGCATATTGTTGGATCTTGCTTCTTGATCCATTTCGCCAGTCTGTGCCTTTTGATTGGTGAATTGAGACCGTTAACATTGATGGTTAAAACTGATATGTATTGACTTATACTTGTCATGATATTTTCCTGTTGTTGGTTCCCACTCTTTGTTTTTCTGCTTTCGGGCTATTTAATTATCTGCCCTGCCTGGTGGATTCCTTCTGTTGGGGTTCCTATCTCTTTCTAGAATGTCCTTCAGAACATTTTGGAGTGCTGGTTTGGTGGTCATAAATTTTCTCAGATGTTCTTTGTCATGAAAGTATTTTATTTCTCCATCAATTTTGAAAGATAGTTTTGCAGGGTACATCAATCTGGGTTGAAAATTATTTTCCTTTAGAGCTTGAAATACATCATTCCAAGCTCTTCTTGAATTGAGGGTTTGTGCTGAAAAGTCAGCTGTGATTCTGATGGGTTTTCCTTTATAGGTGATTTGTCTCTTCTCCCTAACAGCTTTTAAGATTCTGCCCTTCTGTTGAATTTCTGGGATCTTGACTATAATATGTCTGGCTGAAGTTTTTTTTTTGATCATGTCTAGTTGGTGTTCTAAAAGCTTCACTTATAGGGGCGTCAAATTCCTTTTCTCTTCCAGGAAAGTTCTCCCTGATTATGTCTTTGAACAAGGTTTTAATGTCATTGATGCTATCTCCTGCTTTTTCATTTATTCCAATTATTCTTAAGTTGTTTATCTTTGAGTCATCTAGCAGCTGCTGAATTGATTTTTCATGGTCTCTTGCTGTTTTTAAGAATTCTGCCTTTTCATGATCACTAATTGCAAGCCTGTCTTCTATATCTGAGATCCTGTCCTTGCATTGGCTTAATCTGCTACAAATACTTTCAATGGAATTTTTGTTCTCTTGGATATCTGCTTGAAGCTGCCTTATGGATTCCATTTCTTTCCTATGCTGAGCATTCATGGTTTCTATAGTTTTCTTAAGCTCATCTATTTTTTTTGTCTGTATCAGCTATAGTGTCCTTAAGCATGGTCTTCATTGTGGACATTATCTCTGCAGTTATCTGTGAGATTATTTCTGTTTTAATTTTTTCCAGAGCCTCATTCAGTTGCTTTGTTGTTACCACTTCAGATAGGCCAGGTGGGTGGCTTTTGGATTGTCCCACCTCGTTGCCCCCTAGGTTTGCCTTTGGTGAATTGGATATGTGGGGTTGCATCTTGTATAAGTGTCGTCTCATTTTTTCTTTCTTTAATTCCTGGGGTGATGTTTGCAAATTACCTATGGTAGGTTACTTTATTGCTAGTGTTTAAGATCTTTAGAAGATGACTACTTCTCTGCAGTATCTTCCAAGTGGAGCTTGCTTTTGGGTTTTGAGCTTTCTGCCATATCCTACCTCTTCAATTCGTTGGGTATGCGAAGTTGCTACCTGTTTGGCCCAGTCCTTGATTCTTTGGTACTGTGCCACTGTATTTTCTGTGTCCCTTAGTCAATCTCAATCATGAAATATCAGGAAGGAAAGATGTTTAGAACAATTATTTCACATTTGGCTATAATGTTAACTAAAGCATCAAACACAGCCTAGAAAATGACAGACTGAGCTAACCAGTTATTTACCACTTTTAGCTGTATAGAGTTGCGGTTATATAACAAAATCTAAAACACACCAGAAAAATTATATGCAGTATACAAGTCCTATGTATGTCAATTTTTCCCTGAGGAGTTTAAATTTAAAATGAGTTAAGGAGGAAATAGAGTGTTGGGAGAATAGGAAGGAATTAGATGTAAGGTTAGAGGACCAAGAGGGATCCCACTAACATTGGGACACTGGTGCAGAGGACTGGTGGTAAAAAGAGAAGGAAGGGATAAAAGGAAGAACAGATCACAACCACAATCAGAAAGAAGTTAGAGGCGCTGTTTACACTCATATAAAAAACCAGAGAGAATAATGAAGGAAAGAGCAAATACACATACAGAAACAAAAACGAAGATAAAAACAATAAAACAGACAAAACAAAAATAAAACCCCACCAAACAAACAAACAAAACAAAACAAAACAAAACAAAAAAACCCTTCGCCAGAACAAAAAACAAATGAGTGAGAAAAAAATAAAAAATAAAAAAATAAAAAAAAATAAAAAGAATCAGTTCCAGGTGTTGACTCTGCTGTAGGCAGGCACCATGTAGTGACAGAGTCCTGTTCCATGCAGGTTGGTCCCAGTAAGTCAGGAGCGGGCCTCTGGCGGGCGGTGAGCAGAGGCCCGTACTTTCCGGCAGAGATCAGTCTAGCTCGCCTGCCGCTCTCAGTGCCCTTTCACTATCCCTGGGCCTGAGAGGCGCAGCGCGCTGTCCGGAGCGTGGGTTCCCTGCACTGGTTTCCCGCTGCTCTGATTTTCACCACGCCCTCCACAATGGCGCCGTGCCAGTCGCTCTCTGGCATGGGACAGGTGTGGCTGAGAGACCAGTCTCATTCACCTGCTGCCCTCAGCACACTTTCGTGGGCCTGAGAGGCCCCACGCTGCCCTGTCCGGAGCGCGAATGTCCAGCGCTGTTTTTCTTTCTCACTGCTCTGAGTTTCACCACACCCCCCACAATGGCGCCCGGCCGGTCGCTCCCTGGCGTGGGGCAGCTGTGGCTGAGAGACACTCACTGCCGGCCAGCGCAGTTCTCCGCCACTCCCCTGCCTCGCCGCTGTCTCAGGATCCTCCTTGGGGGCTCCCTGGGCGCCAGCTGTCACCGTGTGTCCGTAGAATTGAGCTTCTGTCACGCTGCAATTCCTGGGATGGTAGAAGGTGCGCGCGCGTGGTCTGCTCCTTCTTCTTTGTTGGAAATCACCCTTCACTGGTGCTGGGAGTCCCAGATTGCACTTCAGAACTTTTCTGGGTTCCAGGGAGGCATCTCCCCCCACTCCTGTGCTTTCCCAGTCGCTATATTCCCATGTTCCAAAGGTAACTTTTAGAGAGAGTTTTCGCTGCCTGCTTCTTACTCATCCGCCATCTTTTTCCTTAGGATTTCTTGATGTAAGAATAAATGAGAGAATTTATGAACATTCATTGTCACTTTGTAGACTCTTTCAATACTATTATGATATATTTAAGATTCCTTGTTATAGAATATATACAGTAATAGTTTACACTTTAAGTTTGTTGATGAGTAGGCTCCATTTTTAAAATTTAAACACATTTGAATAGATACTAGAAATAAGGTAGAAAATTTGTAAGTTCTTAGAATACAAAGCAAATATGAGACAAGGGGAGGAAATGACAGTTTAATGAAACAATTTAATAAAATACTAAAGTATACACTGGGGAGTAAAAAAATAAAAATTCACAAATCTACTTGGAGTTGTAAAACCGGATTAAATTAATTCATTTTATTTTAACTGATGCATGAAGATATAAGTATTATACATTTTGAAACCATGTGATATTTTGAGATGTGTATACTTGTATAAACTTTAAATCATGTTAAGCATATTAATCTCCATAAACATTTATCATTTTTTATGGTTAAAAACATTCAAAATCCTTTCTTCTAGCTCGTTGGTATTTACAGTACATTATTATTATCTACAGTCACCATACTGTACAACATCACACAAAACTCCTTGCTTCTATTTAACTGTAACATATAATAATACACTGATCAAACTTTCCCAATCCCTCCCTCCCTTCTTCTACTCTCCCCAGCCTCTAGTAACGTCATCCTACATTCAATTTCCATGAATACCAACATTTTTAGATTCAATATATGGTTGATATTTTGTGGTACTTTTCTTTTTATGTCTAGCTTAGTCCACATAATATAATGATCTCTAGTTCCATCTGTGTGGTCCCAAGTAACAAGATTTTATTCTTTTGTATGGCTGAATAGTATTCCATTGTGTACCATATTTCCTTTAGCAATGGACACTTAGGTAAATGGACACTTAGGTTGTTGATCTTTCTTAGTTATTGTGACTAGTTTTGCACTGAACATGAGAATGTTGATGTCTCTTGACATATTGTTTTCATTTCCTTTTGTTGTATAGTGAGATTGCTGGATCATCGGATATTCAATTTTAATATTTGAGAAACCTCCATATGACTTTCCAGAGTGGTTATACTAATTTACATTCCTACCAACACTGTCCAAAAGTTTACTTTTTTCTGTATCAGCTCTAAAACTTGTCATTTATAGTCTTTTTACTAGTAGTCATTTTTACTGGGTTGAGGTGACATTTCATTGTTCTTTTGATTTTCATTTCCATGATGATTAGTAATGTTGAGCATTTTTCATATCATTGTTAGCCATTTGGCTGTATTCTTCTGAGAAATGTCTATTGTTCATTTCTTAATTGTGCCATTTACATAAGTGTCTTAGTCTTTTTCCCGTTGCTGTGACACAATTCAAGGCATGCACAATTTAAAGGAGGAGAAGTTTATTTTGTTTCATGATTTCATTCCATGGTGGAATGGCTCCAAGCTGAAATGGTATGTTGGAAAAGTCTGGGTAGATGACAGCTGCTCATCCCATGGAAACTCAGAAGAAGAGAGAGAAAGGATAAGCCAGGGAGAGCTCTACCCGTCCAGGTCATATTCCCAGGGACCTGCCTCTTCCAAGCAGGCTCCGCCTCCTAAGAGCTTGTCTAGCTAGTTCCCCCATTAACCAAATCACCCTTCCAAATCCATGCCTCTGAACACATGAGACTTTGGGGGGGGCATTCTAATTCTAAACCATAATAGTAATGGTCTTTGAAAGAATTACAGAAGTTCTGAGTAGATTAGTGCTTGCCAACAATGAAGTATCAAAGAGTAGAAAGAAACATAGATGTCACTATCAAAGAAGTATCTTTGAGGTGCAAGTACAGTTCTCCATCTTAACAGTGGTTACCTAGATTAACACACATGAGAAACTTGCATAGAACTTAGTATCTAAGTGCATATACACACATTAGTGCGCGTGTAAATCTGATTCAAGCCAAATGAATTTCACATACAACAATGTCAATTTCTTAATTGTAATATTATACTAGTTCCAAGATATGACTACTGGAAAAACTGAATGAAGCATACAAGGATTCTCTCTGCATTATTCTTTTATAACTGCTTGAATATATATAAGTATTTTAACATAATAGATATACGCAACAAATAAAAATTTAGGTAAGCAGTAATGTAAAAAAAAGGGAGATAGACAAAGAAGAGGAGACAAAGGAAGGGAAGGGTGGGGGATAAAATGAAAATTATACCAAGAAAATGAAAATAAAGTTTATAATATTAGCTTACAAATATAAAAAGTATACTAAAAGGAATCAACAAAGGTAAAATCTCACTATTTGAAAGGCTAATAATAAAATCCTCTGGGGCTGGTGAGATGGCTCAGTGGCTTAAGCGCCTGCCCGGCAAGCGCGAGAGCCTGAGTTCGACTCCCGGAACCCACATACGAAAAAGGGGCCGGTGATATCGCTGAGCGGCACGGGCGCCTGCTGGCGCGCGAGGTCCTGAGGTCGACCCCCCCCCGGCACCCACAAAAGAAAAAAAAAATAATAATAATAAAATCCTCTGATTAGTCAAGAATTAAAATACTTATGAAAGTTAACAATGAAAATTGGAACATCATTATATATTCTATATGTTTTAAATGTAGTCAAGTATAATGATCAACTTGATACCACACATTAAAGGAAACGATTCATAGGAAACTCTACCCAAAGTGATTCAAGATTTTTAAAGAATCTGAATAATCTTAAACATATGAAAGAATTTACTTCTTATTTAAAAATCTTTTCTCCAAACAAAACTTTACGATCAATAGGCTTCACTATTAATCCAATTAATCATTTAATAAAGAATGACATAAAATTACACAAATTTAAGAATATAAAATATTCAAGGATGTAAAATAGTGACTTTAAAAAATCTACTTTTATTGATCGGTATAATTAATACAAAATCTGACAAGGACATTATGAAAGAGTTTAAGGTGATATCTTAGTATCTTTACATAAATGTTGTTTAGATTATTAGATATTGGCACTAAAATAAAATTTAAATATGCATTCAATGTGAAACAATGTAAGTAAGTCATAGTAAAATGTTATTCTTTAGAATACTGAATAGGGCAGACATACAAGGCAAAAAAAGCATCTCATAAAATCATATTTAAATAGAACAACCAAAATTTCTTTCTGCTTACTCAAGCTCTACGTTAATAACCAATGATAGAAGTTGGAATTAAGAATTTCTTAGTGGAATATGGGTTATGGGCATTAAATTTGATCAATGACGGGAGCCTTGGGTACTGTTGTCCAATGACTGCTTCTGGAATTAAGTAGCATGAATTTTAGGGAATAAAAACACGAAATCTTTGTGCTCCCAGAAGACTTTTTGGAATATTGAGGAATGATTAAAAAGGATTACTATAAAAATTATAAAATGAAGTAAAAGATTATGCACAATCATGTCATGCCAAATTTTATTTGAGGGGCAGTAAGTGGTATAATCTTACTAGTGAACATAATTTACATTGAGAGCTATGGGGAATTAAGTTTTCAGTGGATTGTTCAAAACAGACACTGAAGTGTACTACTTTTATCAATTATCTCTCTTACCAGCCTTTACTATTTTAAGGAAGTCTCAATTACTCATTAAATGGTGGGCACAATGGAATATACCTGTGCAAAATATTTTATTTCTAATTAATTTTATCTCTTTCCTTCCCTGTATCATGCCTGATATTATCCATTTTTTCACTAGACTCAGAGATCTTTCCTATCTTTAGGGTACACTGGGGCAGAATGATGTGGAAAAAAAATAAGAGAAAATAACAATCTTTATAAGTTTCTTGCTTCCAGGACTAAAATCTCCTCTCTGAAGAAAGTCTGCTTTCATGAAGGCGGATTAGAGTGTACCTTTCATCTTCCAGAGCTCCCTAGGCTGCATCCTGTGCTTTCAGAGTCTTAATATTATTGGCATCTGTTGTGTTCTGGTCACTGGTTATATTTGTCCAAATCTCCACAAAGTGTCAGGAGATTTTCAGGTGATTTTTCATTTTATCATCAACCATCCCCACCTACCAATTAAAAAAATTGCTTATCAATATTATTTTTAAACCCAGCCTCTCTTTTCTATTATCACGGGGCCTCTAGCTGAATGATCATGGTACAGAAAGGCCTTCAAGCTTGTCTTCACATTTCCCCAAGTTCTTCCTGAGCGACCTCCATTGTGTGAATAGGATTGATATTTGTCTAAAATCACTGCAACAGATGGATCCTGAAAAGCTTTCTAAATTTAGATTTTTTGTTTGCTTGCTTTATTTTCCCAAATAAAAAGAAAGGAAAAAATGGAAAGGCATTCTTCTTTTGCTAGCATCACAACAGCCATTTTATTTCTAAAGAAGAAGAGAACTACATATTTAATCAAAGTCACTCTATGGAGTAACTCCAGAACCTTGGAAATATTGTGAGTGTCGTGTGACATAGACACATTAAGTTACTTTACTCATTCCAAATCTGAGAGCAAGTAACTTAGTGATTACAATGATAGCCCTTTTAATAAGCTTGTTGAACTGATCCAAACTGCAATGATTTTCCTTTTCCACAAATAAGCAAGACATGAATGTAGACATCAAATGTGTTAGTTTTTATCTTTGAACTCATCTTCATTGTTTAACAAAATCAATAGTGATTCTGACAAAGAAAAATGAAACATTAGATTGCAGGTGATACCATGTTGTGGGCAGGTAGAATGCAATAGATATTTCAGCAAAAATAGCTAAAAAAACTGTTACAATTAAATTCAGTAAGATGAAGGTATTATTTTTGTATTGTGAAACTTAATAAATTCTAACCAAAGCTCTGGAAAAGAGGAAACAATCTCAGGATGGGGATCAGCAGATACCATAAAGCATAATATATCCAGTTCAATATGAGCCGAGTGCATGTTTTTCCTTTCTTTAATTTATTCATGTGATTATCTGAAGTTTATAGTGGGAGGGATGATCACATAAATTGGGTGGAAGCTTCTCCTTGGAGACAGATATTTCAGATTCACCTCTCTCATTTCCTAGGTTTGTAACCTTCTCCAGTTATACTATTTCTCTGCTTCAGTTAGTGTCTCATGCAGTAAGTAAAATATAAATCAAATATTGCAAAACTTTTGTAGAAACCTCTCATTCCTGTCATTTTGCTATGTCTCTCTCTGTGTCTGTGTCTCTCTCTCTCAGAAATCTTTCTTTCTTTCTCCATATTTCTATCACTTTCTGCAACTTCTCCAATAATATTCGTAGCTGCTATTGTTTGGGATGTAGTTTAAGTGTGCCCCCCACAGATTCATATGCTCTGATCTTTGTCCTCCATGCGGTGATGTGAGAGACAGTGGAACATTTAAGAGGTGGGGCCTGGTGAAATGATTAGGTTTCTGGGGACACCTTCTCTGGAAAGGATTAATGTAATTCTCCTGATCCAACTATTATGTAACACAACATTGTAATCTACACTTTTTTTAGTCTCCATTATAAGTCCTACTTGTTCACCTAAATTGCACCTATTCACTGCGTATTTATTGTGATCTCGACTTTCCAAGGAATACATGGATAAAGATCCCAATCTCTGTCTTCAAGAGGCAGATTCCTGGGGATGTTCTTGGAGAAGTGAACAAATGAGAACTGAGGGGATAGAATGAGGAGTAATGAAGGAGAGAGAAGACCACATGCCCATAAAACACATTGGTTGAGATAAAACTACTGCTAATTAAGGTGAAGAAGGTGGCAGAGAATTGACCTGAAATAAAAATAGTGTGGAAAAGTTTGCAGATGAGAGAACCTATTGTGAGTTTGAGGGCTCAAAAGATATGTATCAGGCTTAAAGTTTTGAACAATCTATTAGTAAGCAATATGGGTTGTAAAAAAAAAAAAGGGAGCAGCTTGTACAAGTCTATAGGTGCCCAATCATTCAGATATTTTAACCATTTTAAGGCATTAAGATTTTATTTTAAAAGGTGAAATATTTACATGCTCTGAAGAGAAACCAGAGTATGAGATTTTGTTTCTAAAATTATATGAAAATCTGAAGTGTTTTCAGAGTCATCACTGTGTCTGACTTGAGTTACTGAAACCATTCACTAATAAGTTTCATTCCTTCCAGTCAAAGCAGTGATGAACTTAAAAACACAAACCTGGCCATGTTGCTCTGCTGTTTAATAGTTTTCAGCACATGAGCAGAGTTAAAAGCTTCTGTGCATTCTCTGATGGAAATGGTTCCTAGTAAGCATCTTGTCACGGGTCTTTCTCACTCAGGACGCGAACCCCTGGACGATTATCTAACCAGTGTATCAATATCCAACTTGACGTCTGAAATGTGGTCATTGCTCAAATTTAATAATGAATTTAGTCACCAGGGATGATTAAAATTTGAATTATGGAAGTGGATTAAATACCTCTGAGCCTTTTCAAAGGCCATAATTATACAACACAAATAGTTCATAACCAAAATTTGGTCCCTGGGTCAGCAGCATCAACATGGCCTATGAAATTATTAAAATAATAAATGCTTGAGCCTATAACAGACTCCCTGAGTCAGACTCTGGGGAAGGTCCAGCAATCTGTGTTTTATCTTATTTATTTATTTATTTATTTATTTATTTATTTATTTATTTATTTGTGGGTACCGGGGGTTGAACTCAGGACCTCACACGCCAGCAGGCGCCCGTGCCGCTGAGGTATATCACCGGCCCTTTTTTCGTATGTGGGTTCTGGGAGTCGAACTCGGGCCCTCGCGCTTGCCAGGCAGGCGCTTATGCCGCTGAGCTGTCTCACCGGCCCCTACAATCTGTGCTTTAATATGCCCTCCAGGTGATTCCAGTGCCCCAGGAGGTGTCAGACAACTGTCTGTACCACTGATGACTCTATAGGGATCTGGTTTGTTTTGTGTCATAGATGTGCCACAAACATAAAACTGCTGGACATTATTGATAGGGTACTAACTTATTCATTATTCAAGGTATAGTATATGATGCTTCTGCTGGTGCTAATTGGAATGTTTTATGTGGGTTCAATAAGAAACTCTTTTTTACTTGCTCTCTTTTACTATTCTGTATAAAACTTCAGTCTGAGATCCACAGCTGATAAAGATGCAAAAGCTGCCACCTTAACTCCATCATTTATCAACTTAGCCATGCAAAGAAATGGAGACATTTGTGGTAGAGCATTTTGGAGCTATTAATTGACAACAAAATTTAGATAAAGAATTTAAGATGACAATTTGGAACTCAGGGTAGGGAAAAAACACAGACTCCTTTATTAACCCAGCCATTTGTTTGACATCTGGATCCCCTAGTCAGACATCACGTAAGTCATAACAATGATTTTATTTTTCCATAACTAGTTAGCAGTACTCTTGGGTTGCAGTTGCTGCCTTTGTTTGCTCTTTTTACTCATGTATATGTTAGGACTTCTTGTCCTCTCCACTGCATTATGTACACTATTTCATAGATCGTGTTAGATAAATGCACTAAGATCAATTTTTTTGTGTGTGTGTGTGTGTGTGTGTGGGTACTGGGGGTCGACCTCAGGACTTGGTGTGCCAGCAAGCGCCCATGCCACTGAGTGATATCCCCGGCTCTTTTTTCATATGTGGGTTCCGGGAGTCGAACTCGGGCCCTCGCACTTGCCAGGCAGGTGCTTACGCCGCTGAGCCATCTCACCGGCATAACTAAGATCAATTTGAACCAGCAGAGTCATTGAAAACAATGGTCAACATTGTATTACAAATTCCTGCTTCACAATGATTACAGCAATTAGATAATTTCTACACTTGAAAGTCTTTTAAAATACAGTAAATAAAATACTTAAAGTTTCTGTCAGTATCCATGATTATGTATCATACCAAAACGAACAATGAAAACAATATAGATGTTTCCTTCTGCATAGGATCGTGTATTTTTAAAATACTAAACTACGATGCCTTCAATTAGATTTTATTTCACATTTTGGTCAAGAATAAGGAATTATAAGATATAGTCATTTACAAATCATCTACATTGATAAAAACATAGATAAAATAAGTATAAATTGATCCCCTTCTCTATTTTCTACACAAGTCAGTTAAAGTCTAGAGAGGTTAAGTAACTTGTCTCAGGATAACTAGTGTCAAAGTTATAAGTAAAAACAACTGCACTGAGTTCAATTTTACTGCTCTTAAAGGAATTATTCATTAACTTAAATATGTGCTTATGTAAAACTTTTGGTAACATTTAAGGTTGTAGATAACAGAAGGAAATTGAGAACTCATTTAAAAATTTTCAGGTAACTAGTAATTATTATAAAGTGTTCTAAGATTTTCATTATAGTCATAATTTTCCAGTTTTAAATCCATATTCAAGGAACAATTTAAGGAGAGCAAGAAGGAAGAAATGCTTCAGATCAGATTATTGTGTATATTTCACTTCTGAGTGCAGCAAAGGGAACTAATTCATTAAACATAATTCAAAACATTCAGGAAAGAAAATGGTTATCCACTCAATATCTTTTCTCTAAGTTCAGAAAGGTAGTAGAATTCATTGAATATATATTTATAAATTCTAAGACTCAATTATTGTTCATGGTGATTAGGACATAGCAAGACAAAGAAAATCCTACTCTAATAGAGTTGGAATTCTAGTTGAAGAGGTCAGTAATAGAAAATACGGCAGAAGAATGCATTGTGTATAATATGTACGAAGTTAGCTAGAGATATTAAGATAGAAGAAAAATAATAGGAAGTAGACTGCGATGTATTTAAAACATCAAAGTGAAGAGATATACTTGGAAAACATATAAAAGAGGTATGAGCACATCGATCTATAATTCTTGGACAAGTATATTTTAAAATGAAAGTGAGCATGAAGCCACAGAGGTCCTCAGGCAAGAGAGCAGTGGGTGTGTTTAAGAGACAGAGAGGAGGTTACTGTGACTTGAGCCCAAGGAGTCAGAGGAAGTGTAAACTATGAGATAAAAGGAGATTCATTCCATCACTGCCTTTTACATTTCTCATCTGAAATCATTTTTTCCCTTTGGATTAATTGCTTAAAGGAAACAATTACAATAAAATCCATTCTTCGATGATTATGAACCCCACTGATAATTTAGGCACGGAGACCAGAGAGATACAGAGCAGCTAGCCCCGAATTTCCCACGTTCTGCAGGCTCTGTGTCGTCCTAGAACTCCTGGCATTATTGTCTCTTCAGGACACACCGCTTTGCATGCACTTAATTTTATTTCAGCATAGAATCTCTGGGAATTTTTTTAAAATTCCGTGGATACCAGATGTTAACCAAAAACTTAGGATATAGATAGCGGATTTAGTCCATGAGGGCTTCAAGATAAGCAGACTGCTGGTCACATTTCTAAAAAATTTACGCAGCAAATTTTGTCTTGTTTTATGCGCTTGTCTGTAATGGACCTCAGGAAGATACAAAATTGGCTAAAACATGCAGAATTGGACTGCTATTTCAAATGTAGCAAGGAAGTTGGCATTTTCACATTATTTCAAATCTTCTTACATGAATACAAACACTTGAGAAATTGAGTAAAATTAGCATGAAAGGGCCGGTGATATAGCTCAGCAGCATAAGCAGCTGCGTGGCAAGCATGAGGTCCTGAGTTCGGCTCCTGGTACCCGCATATAAAAAAAATTAGCATGAAAATACCTTAGGAAAATGTAGACAAGCCAAAATTTAAATTTTATTTTTCATGTCATGCATTTTATATAATTATTTTCACTAAGGCTTTTTACCCCTTTCTTTTTGCAGTACTGGAAATGGAAGCCAGGGCATCATACACACTAGGCATGCCCTGTACCACAGAGCTACACCCTAAGCCCTCATCAAGGTGTTACAAAAGTTATATTTCAATCTTATGTCTCATTACTGTTTTTAGAGAAAGAATTTAAAAATATCCCTTTATCCACTCAATCACCCCCAAAAATGTTTTCTTTGATGTTAACTCGTCATATGAATATTCAAAAGGTAAGGTACATTTTCTGAAATCTAGCTAAAATCTGTCCTAGCTTTATTTTAACATAAATCTAGCTATTTGCATGTGTGTATGTGTTTGTGTGTGTGTGTGATAAATGCTCATGACCTTAATTAGAGGGTGTTAGATCACAGATACAAATATTCTGATTAAACTTTTACCCTATAACCTTAGGAAAATTGCTTAATATCTGGAAGTCATAGTGTCATAATCATTAAATTAAGATAATACTACCAAATGCATTTGATTAACACAGGAATTTAAATGAGGTGACATGTAATGATACTACATGCGCTAATAGTGTATCTTGAAGGTTAAATTGAAGAATGTTTACAAACTACCATTGTGCCCCCATAAGGTGAGCACTCAGAAAATGCTAGGTGTGGTAATTAATAAATACCCTGTTTGTTATATGTGGAACATGTTTTAACATATTACACATATGTAATTATTGGATATATCCAAATATTTTCTAGAAATATGATATTCCTTTAATGTTCACTTTTCAAACTAAATAAAGTACATTAATTGCACACCAGAACCTGGACTACACTTTAAGTTTACAGAAGAGAAAAATCAGGTAAAAAGAGGAAATGTTTCTCAACTCCACTCATATTAGAATATGTGTTGTGTTTTAATTTGAGGGCCAATATCTACAATTCAGAAATATCTGATTTTATTTTTCCCCAAATTATTGTAATATTGGTAGAAATTGCATACCATTTCATACAAATTTAAAAACTTTTTTTTTTTTTTTTTTGTTTTTTTTGTTTTTTTTTTTTTTTTTGTGGGTACCGGGGGTCGACCTCAGGACCTCGCGCGCTAACAGGCACCCGTGCCACTGAGCGATATCACCGGCCCCTTTTTCGTATGTGGGTTCCGGGAGTCGAACTCGGGCCTTCGCGCTTGCAAGGCAGGCGCTTAAGCCGCTGAGCCGTCTCACCGGCCCTAAAAACTTTTGAGACACTTCAACATGTGTGATTTTACTTGATCTTCAGAAGAATTACATTATTTCCAGCATTAGAATGCTTTCAGTTTTTCAGTGGTTGAGTGGCCCCAAATCGAACAGATAACAGCCAGTGCAGCTAAAGCAATTGATTCCCAGTCTGAGTTTTCTACAGGGCAGCACTTCCAATTCTCCTGTGAAAGGCAGTACTGGTATCATGCACAAAGGGGTACAGTTGACTTCATTGTCTGCATGGAAAAAAATCTGAGGAAGATAAAGTATAAATTTTATTAGTCTCCCACAGGGATACCTGATACTCTCAGGTTAACTTTGAATTCATGGAAAGTTAATAGGAATACACTAAATTAAACTGTTGGGGTTATCTAAAAACTTCAAGTATTTTTTAAAATGATATTTCTAATATATATTTGAAATAGGTACAGATATGTACTTTTACATAAAAGCATATGACGAACAAATAAATTATGTATATGTTTGGGGCTTTGAAGAAGTCTTCCAACTTTCATTCAGGTTGTGTTTGTAAGCAGAGAAAATTTGAACTTGGAATTGCTTGTATTTATTTTGTTTACAAAAATATGTGGAGATAAGGTACAGGATAGTCTTAAATGGGTCAATGTGTACATATATGTAATGTGTCATTACGTGTATGTGTGTGCATATATATGCAAATGATGTTTGCCAGAAAGATGAGGAAAATAATAAATAATTTGCTGTAATTGACAAGTGGTGCTCAAAGAAATTAAAAGCCCAAGGAGAGAGGGACACATGTGCAGCAAATGTTTAGGGATCTAGGACGTAAGTACTCTCAGAAGTGGCAGAAAGGAAGAAGAGAATTATTTTGCTAGGTTATGGGAGATGAGATAAATAAAACGATAAAGCAAATAAATGAAAAGGAACAAAATAGCAAAGAGGACAGGGAGAAGAGTGTCTAGCTTGAAGCAGTGAGTTCTGACTGGTCCTTTCCCTTCCACACTAATTGTTACAAGTAGTTGGCTGCTCCTATAACACAGTCCTTCTATTCTCCCCTGCAGAGGGCTCTCCCCCACCAACAGATCCCCTTTGTAAAATTACACTTGTTTCAAGGCAGAAAGTTCTGTTTTGAATATGCATATATAAATTACGAAGATAACTCTTTACGTTTTATTTTTGAAAAGCTGGCAGGGAAAATACACACAGGAAAAAAATATATAAATACAGTTCAGATTAAATCTAACATGACATATAAGCAACTCAGTGAGTGATTCAGTCACAAGTTTGCCTACAGACACTTGTAATTACTTTTTTTTTAATGAAATATAGTCATTGGGCTTGGACGCATTCCATCAACTATAAAGAAAGAGATGAATATAAATACTATGTAGGTTTTGAAAGTTAACATTTTTTCTGTGGTTATTTTTTTGCATGAATCACAATACAAATATCTGTCAGTTGACCTAATACACAGCAAAAACACTTCAATACACCAATTATTTAAGCTGCAAAGTATTAAAGATTCCATCAAATAACCTTTGCAAGAATAAAATGCATAATGAGAATTAAAAGTTCCAACATTATGCATTAAGATACTCTACTGCATCACTGATTTCACTAGTATCCACTGCTTTCAGTTAGCTGAACTTCTAAGTGTTTCTTGGAAAGAACTAATAAACCGCAATCAATTTTCTTTTTAACCTCACAAGAGTAGCTTTAATGAATTAAATGCTCTTCCTTTTGCTTTCCATTTCAGACACATAACAAGTAGAAACATTTCCAAAACTAACTTTTTAAGTCTTTTCTCTCAAAAATAGAAAAGGAAAAACATACGAATATAATGTGTCTGTGATGGAAATATTGACATTTTCCCTGTACTTTAGGACATGTCATTGTTGTTCCTGTGAAACTCTGAAGAGATGGCTTCCTTGTTTGAGGTTTAATGAAGTAGCAGGATGAGGCTATTAAAGGCATTTTGTACTGTCCATAAACAAATTCAATTTGCTTCAAGTTTATGAGGTGCTAAGAAGCATAGTTTCTAAATAATAGATAGATACGTATGTGCCCAAGATCAGTGCTCTTTGGTGTCTTGTAACTGCAGAACAAAATCGTTTTAAACTGATGATATTAATTCTTTAATCTTTTGCTTGAAAGTATTCTGTCACTATGTTAAAGGACAGGTCTATTGCCTTTGTATTAGAGATAAAATTAAAGTACATTCATAAAACAGAATAAAATATGAGACAACTTGAAAGAAGACAGTTGTGTAGAGATCATAAAATTATAATTGTTTGTATCTTGATTTTTCATTCTCAATTTGCTCTAAAATGAAATATACCGATTAAGTATTGAACACAATGTTTAAAACATACTTTTAGAAAATACTGAAGAGATTCTGAATAGCATTCATTGAACTGAAAAATTTAGTTTGAAAAAAGTACAGATAACATGAATTTAATTTTCTGCTCAAGTCCAAATAATGGCGATTTGTTGAATATGAGCTGAGGTTTTCCAAATTTACCTGAACATTTTTCTATGAAGTGCAATTTTGAAGAATATTTAGACTTTATTTCTACATTGTGTGTGTAACTATGAAAAGACTTGCTTTCATTAATTTAAAATTAGAAAATACTTATAGATTTCCAGCAAACACTCAATAAAAACCATAGTCAAAATCATGGCTGGCAATACGTAATCCTTCCGTAAAGAATATGTAAAATTTACGTATTATTGTTGGGATTCAGATGGACTTTCATTCAGAACTATCTGAGTTTAGATATCTCCCTCTTTCTAAAATATGTACCTTAAGAGTTTGTTGGGATCCTGGTGAAAAATGCTTATTAAAATGTCAAATCTTTATAAATGAGTACAAAACTTGTTCCCAGGGCCCTGGATGTATCTCATGTACAGTAAATTCCTAGGGCGGTTGTTGTTCTGAAATCTTTCTTTTTTTTTTTTTTTTTTTGTGGGTACCGGGGGTTGACCTCAGGACCTCGCGCGCCAGCAGGTGCTGGTGCCGCTGAATGATATCACCGGCCCTTTTTTCGTATGTGGGTTCTGGGAGTCGAACTCAGGACCTTGCGCTTGCCAGGCAGGCTCTTACGCCGCTGAGCTATCTCACCCGCCCCAGTTCTGAAGTCTTTAAAGTGGTGATTATCATTATAATTCTATGGGAGTGCATTGTTTAAAATCACATACTTAAAATAATAGTAAGAAATCCCGACAAAGTATAATATAATAAATCATAACAGGGTGGTTCTCCACTTCGTAAATCTCAATGGCACATATTCAACTGTATGCTAGAAATTTATAATATCTGGCTCCCCTCCCTACTTCTTTCCTCAGATTGCTTGCTTACGTGTCGAGGGCTTTTACCTGGGCCTGGGGATGGGAGTAGAAGGGAGGGAGGAAAGTAGAAAGGGAAGTAAAAAAGATCAAGATCCGGTATGTATATGCATCAGTTCCCCACACTGAATATATTGCAAACATATATTAATAAAAAATTTAAAGGCTACATTCACATATATGCCTATATACCCATATATATAGATATTAAATATATATAATGATTATTTAAACATATATGCACACATATATATCCATTGAGAAATATAGTATCAAATGTAGATTTTAGCATGAAGGCATATTTAATTTGCTGTTCATGTATATTTATATGTAAACCAAACTCTCTTAAAGTAATTGTCATGGAGAATTAATATGAATTTTTATAATAAGCTCTGAAGCATAATTACATAAAACTATTAAAAATTACCAAATTTGTTAACAACTAATTCCAAAGGAAACTTTCAAGGACAGTAAACACACAGGACAAGTTTCACAACTGAGAATTTACTCATTGAAATTGAGAAACTTCTTCCACTTTTCAAAAATAAATATCACTGTGCTGACTGACAGAAATACAAATTTTTATCTATACTGAATAATAAGTCTTTAGAAAACTGCATTTGGTAAAAAACGAAGCAGGGCATTTAAAGTGAATGCAGTGTATGAGCTGGTAATTTTAGGACAGTTGTCAACAGTTTCAAGGATGAGTTTATCAGGCTTTGGGTCCTCTCTAAAGCTTCTTGTCCTCTGCAGCTACAGAGATTATTTCTGCCTGTAGGAAGAATATTGGAAGGACTGCAGCATCTTGAGCTTTCCAGGGAATGGCCACTGTAATAAATGATCGCCTGTGGTTAACCCCTCCTGCAGGAAGACTGAATCATACTAGTGATGAGGCAATGATTTGGACTCATCTTATTTCAGGCCATGCCCTGCACATGTTCCCTCTAATCTCTAGAGGCCAGCCACCCATGAACCATCTTGAGTCAGACAGTTTTGCTGACTGTGTGGTGAGGAGGGGCAGATGGTAATAGTAACTAATGGTGCATTTAGCGTCTCTAATAGAGCTGAATATTTAATCTACCCCTCAGTCTATTTGACTGAAATGTGCATTCAGATATGCTATTTAATCCTTGAGTGTGAGTGTGTGTGTGTTGTATGCACACACCGTGTGTTGGGAGGCTTTTAAAAACTACAAAATTTGCACAGCAAATATTTCACATCTTATATCTTTGCTTCCTTACTTGTTTACTTTGTTTCCTCACCTGACACGCGAAAGACCCACAAACATTTTCCCTGAGTATTATTTGAAGTGGAAAATTAAAATCATAGATTTTGTGCTTTATGCTACCAAGGCAGTAATACCTTTGGTGTTGAAAACTGTCTTAGAGGGAAATGCTGAAACAGTAGTTTAGTAAGTTAATATAGTCCTCAACATGTACATTTTGAAGGCAAAGTGAGTGGGACAAAGTGTCTTGCATCATCAGGCATGGAATGAGTGAGTGGCTTTTCTTACTGTTTGTTTTTTACTGAGATTTAAGCAAGTCTGTAGCCAGTATAAACCATTCATGATGAGTTTATAAAATATATTTATATCTTATATACATGTGTTAGATGTAAAATCTATAATATATAAACACAAAATTTACCCTGTTTATTTTCCTTTATAAACATATATTAAATATATTTTTATTCATGCCACAAATAACTAACATCTATTAGCTATAAGAGCAGATGAGAGATCATAAATATGCATGGAGAATACACTACACAGTGACATGTGAATGCTATTGGTAAAAAAAGAAATTATACAAGGCATGGGGACATTTGCTGGCAGAGAGTTTCTAGAAATACTTGCGAGTGGTAGGAGGGGGAATGGTCAGGGAAGACCCCACTGATAAGCTGGCATCAGAGCTCACAAAGGAAGTCTCCATGTGGTCAAGTAAAGGACCACTGGAACATGCATGTCACACTCAGAAACTGTAATTAATTAGTTGTCACTGGAGCTAGAAAATGAAGTTTCAGTATGATCTACAGTTCGGCTTAATACTATGGTCATTAAAAAACCAGAATATATTTTAATGAGGAAATTTATGTAATTGTCATTTTTATTTCAGAAAGGTATTTTGATTCACCTGGGAAGTAAAAGTGTAAAGGCTGACAGAGTAGTTAGGGAGTTATGTAGCCCAGAAGAGAGATGATGAAGTAAATCCCTGGAGGTGAAGAACATCTGGTGTGAGAGATAAATAGACTAAAATCTCTGGAAAGATCTGTTAGAGTATAGCAAATATAAGCTTACTTTCATTTAGCAAATACAAATTTGAAACACCTAATGCAAACAAACGACACTGAACACATACACAATGAACTTAACAAAGACAGAATGAAGAAATTTGAAAATTTGAACAACATATTGGTTGTTGTTGGTTTCTTCCATTATGCACTAATTGACTTTTTGTTTTAATGGTGGATTTAGCCATATAATAAATATTTATTATGAGTTATGTGTGTGCAAATGTCCATTCTAGAAATTGGGATTTAGAAACTTTGAAACAGAATTCTTTGCCAGTTTGCACGCTAGGATGTCATTGACATTGCTTCACTTTAAGCCTAGAAGATAAATCGATAGAAGAAATTTAATTATAAAAGACTTTGCTCTATAATAACAAATTGAATCTACCTCAATAAGACTTTTCCCTGGGAGACTAATGATTTCTTGATAACTATAAGTAAACAGTACTCCTAAATCCATTGTTTCACAGGAAAGACCTACAGAATTAAAATTATTAGAACTTAAACAAAATTAAAACAGAAATACTAACACTGTAAAAATTATTTTACAGCTACATATCATATACGAAAAATTGGCTTGTTAGAAAAGATAATCGTCAAGGAATTTTACTAGATTTTTCCCCCATAATCCAGGGTGAAAATCATCTAGAAAATAGATCATCTGAATTTATCATTTCTAGTATAAATATTCAAAGTAAAAGGAATTACACTAAAACATACAACCAAAATTCTAATCTTTCTGTTCTACATGAATATAAGTTGAATAACATCATACCCATGTACCTAATTTTATTAGATCTACCAATATATGCACATATAGATACTTTTCATTTCTTTTTCCTGATCCTAGAAACTTTCTATCAGATTTCATTTTTTTCCCAAGTACATCAAATACCAAGGAAAAAAAAAGTCATTTTTACAGACCGCAGGCCAGTGACCCAGGTGAAAAGAGAAATGAAACAAAGCTTCCTTGATGGAAGAATAAAAGCTTTCTCATCATTTTTGGTCAAGCTTTTGAGACATTTATAAAATTTGATTTATTTTTTGGGAAAAAAAGCATACAAATTACTCAGTGGAGAAAAGATAATTTGAGAACTAGAATTTGGGGAGACAGACACCTCAAACATGTGTCTTTCAAATCATTACACATGACATGTCTAGATGCTAAGAAATTGCAAGGAAAAATTTAAGAGTATATAGAATTCTTAAAGGTGCTTCTTAATTTTCAGTTGTTTTCACTGGTGAGATATATATTTTCAAACCATACTGTGGAAACTCTCACATACCCTTTTGACTAAGTGAGATTTTTTTACAACAAACTGTCAATGAGTAGTTCTGTAGAAACGCTGAATGACCAATATATCTCTATCCTGTTCGTGCTGCTTACTACCTACGTTATTGAATCTTGAATAATTAATGGATTCCTTCATTGTTCCTTACTTATTCCCTGTCCTCGATTCAACAAGTTCCAAATCTGCTCCTGTTCTCTGAAGAATATCTACTTGCCTGCTACTTCTGTTCCCATTTTGCTGGGGGAGGGAGTCCGCTGTCGATACCTAATCTAGGAGCATTTATACATGTCGAAATGCTGTCACCACTGAATTTAACTCCCGGGGGGCAGATGCTACAGAAGTTTAGGTGTCAAAAAGTGGAATTTATAACACTCTAGTTTGTTGAAAATTAAAATGGTGCTTTGTCTATATTATGTACATATTCATTAAATAAAATTGTGTAATTGGTATACAGGAAATTTTTTTTTAAATGCTGATATACAGTGAAGAATGAGATTTACTTGGACAAATGCATAGGATCCCATTTATAATCATCTGGTTTCCTCCTCAGTTCTCCTGATTTTAGTGTTTAAATAAGTTCCACCAAATAAGTTTCAAAGTGAAATACAAAGCATGAGCACAGACTTTTTTGTGTACTATGGAATAGATTTTTCAGATAAGTTTGGGTGAATGCTATCTAACATGAATACTATATTTAGGTGCTCAGTACAAAAGTTTGTTCTACAAGCAAAACCCGCTACAGTGATTTGTCTTACTTTAGAGAATTTGGAACTCAATTGCTACCTTGAATGACTTAATTTTGCCTGGCAATTCTAGATTAGATAAAAGAAATTTATACCCTTCTTTTAATATCTTTAACAGGCCAGAATTCATCACAGTCATATTTTGTTTAATTTTATTTAAGGCCTATGCAGTTTAAATAAAACCATTCATTATCATTTTAATTAGCATTTATTTAAATCTTATGCACAAGTTATAATCCAATAAGAACAGAATTTTATCCAATAATAACCAATAAGAAAACTAACTCAACATGATGATATTGATATATTTTTAAAAATATTGATATCTAAGACTAGCAAACTAAACAATAATGACATGAGTTTTGAAATAAACTTTATAAAGATCAAGGTAGAATAAAGTTAGCACGAGTTTTTGAATCAAAATAAATAATATTTTCTTTCTTAAAATGGGTTAGTTTTTTTTAAAGGAGTTATGTGACTACTATGTCACCATGTTATCTAAACTTGTGTCTGAAATCACGTCTCCTGTGATTTTAAAGAGGTAGGCAAAGAGAATGGCAAAACTCGAATTGTCTTTAAACCAAGAAAAAAAAAATTCAAACTTCTTGAATCCACAAGAAAAGAACTAAAGAATTTGTGGCCTGATACTGAATTCACTGCTGGGAACTAGACTGTGATAAGTTTCCAATTCACACATACCCGGTTTCTTTCAAGTTTCTCTTGTGGCTCCTCACTGAATGGAGTGGTCACAGGTGCAAGCTGTAACTGGGTGGGTAGACATTGTTATCACATGTGTTCTCCTTAGAGTTCAAAATGCCTTCCAGATAGTACATAGTTGATGAAGTTTTGTTTAATGACATTAAAATTAAAGTCAAAATGTGTGAGCAAATCACAAACAGATTGTAATTTTGTTTAATAAATTCATAATTGTTGCAGTGGTCAGTGAATTTTTTTTTTTTTTTTTTTTTGTGGGTACCGGGGGTTGACCTCAGGACCTCAGGCGCCAACAGGCACCCGTGCCGCTGAGCGATATCACCGGCCCCTTTTTCGTATGTGGGATCCGGGAGTCGAACTCGGGCCCTCGTGCTTGCAAGGCAGGCGCTTACACCGCTGAGCCATCTCACCAGCCCGGTCAGTGAATTCCTAACTATAATATAACTTCACAATTTTACTTATTTGTCACATTTTCTAAAGTTCTATCCAAGATGATTTTCTCATAACACTTTATTTCAAAAAATCATTTTAAGGAAATAGATAAAAAAGTCCCTTTAAAGTAGAATTGAGTGTTCCCCATTTTGTTAAAAAATTAAGGTGCATACATTTTAGGAAGAGGCAACCAGGCACTGATAGAGACAAATACTTCGACTTACAGGATGCATTAATGCACTCAAATTGAAAACGTATATAGTACTTCTAATTAATCAAGGGATTATTGCTTTACTTCCTCTTTCTGATAATAATCATACCCAGCTACTTTTCCCAAGGGTTTAGACAATTCTAACTGGTTCTTTTTCCTGATCATATATATATTATGAATATTCATGTAAAACAAGAACTATTAAAATAAATCACAAATTATTTACTGCTGCCCAGAGATGCATTAGCTTGGTGGGATATTACTAATTCACAAAGGCTTCCAACATCTACCTGAGGTCAGTTACACATTCATAATACATGACTCTAAAAATAATGCTCCTCAAAGTGTATAATTTTCACTTGAAAAAGCCAATATAAATCTACTGTGATGAAGAGTAAGATTGCACCTGGGCCAGAGAAATGTATTTCTTTCTTCTCTGCAGGTCAGGAATGAAATGGTGACTTCAGACGCACCTCTGGTGGAATGGAAACAGGGGCCTGCTCCTGGGAGAGTGTACTCATGCCTGTGAGCATTTTACAGTGATTGTGAAAGGCTGGGATTATGTTTCATGCTGACAATTTGATAACACTAATGTCACATCACAACACAGTGGGGAAATCCCAGTGGGGTAAGGTTAGAGAGCTTTGCAAAACACCATTAAGGAAATCTTTTTTCTTGTGGGTGCCAACCAATTCACAAAGCTGTGTATGTGTCTGAGACCTCCCCGTCCCTTTAGAGTTGGTGTAGTGCAATGGGAAAGAACACAGATCTAAAGCAGACTATAGCATAAGTTTTACAAATTAATGAATGCCTCCAAATTCTCACTTCCATCTGTCATGTGCCTACATCCCAGGGGCGATGGGTGTATGAAATGAATTAATGAATATTAATCTGTTAATATAGTTCCTAGTGAGCCAATATAAATTTAAGGAATTGAATACTTGGGCCTGAATCATCGATCTGTCTCTCGTGCATTTTGGTAATTTAGGGGAACTACCTGCTTTGTTATCCCCATTCCTCAGCTGGGGAATGGGGATAACAAAAGCACTGAATATGTGGAGAGTACTGTGGATTGAGGCAGTGGATGCATGTAAAGTGCATAGCATGGAGAGTAGCATAATGTTCAGTTCAAGTTAGCTTCTTTTGTGTAAAAATAATCACTGTTAGTTATTTTCATTTTTATGATTTTTCTTATGTAGGATTAAATGATTGGGCTGGAGGTCTATATTTCAGCTTTAGGGAGAAGAAAATAGTTCCTTCGTCTGCTAAATTAATAATGAATATTTGGAGAAGAGAAAAACAATTAGTGAAGAGGATGAATACTGGAAATTCACATTAGAATGACTTTAAATTCCATTTATCCTGGGCTACTGAATCCAAATATGCATGTGTCTTGGTCTTTAAGTGGCAGCAACAAAATACAGCAAATCTTTTACAGTTTTTTCACACAGCTCATAAGAAAAGCATATGCCAAATTACATTGCTGATTCTTTGGCTAATCTCTATTTTACTAAAGAAAATAAATGGGAAATTTATATTGAACACTTTTGTGATGATGTTATCAAATTAACTGTAGATATGCCTTCAGAGCTTCTCTGAATGAGGCATAAAATATAACTTACTAATCTAATCACTATAACATTATTTATCGAGTGTTTATTATGTTTGTCAGATGCTTTCTAAAATTTTAAGAATATGGCATTAAACATAATAGACAAACATGTTTGATTTTTCTAAAAGAATATAATAAATGAGATAAATAATTAAATGTGGTATAAGTCAGACAAATTTAAGTGATTGGGAAAAAATAGTAAATACAGTTGATAAGAAGTGACATAACAGATGAGGTTTGTAACTTTAGATGGCAGCGCTGGGGGTGCCTCACTGATGGCTTCCATTTAGCAGAGACCTGAAGGAGGTGAGGGACTATCTGTGACTCTCAAATAAGTGAGTTCCAGAAAGGGAAAGCCGTAAATGTAAAGCTTCAGGGGAGTGTGGGTCTGATGTGTCCAGAATGATGACCTCCCCTCAAACTATACTTAGTTCTGCAGCTTTCATAGGAGTCTCCAAAACTCCAGACTTTGCTATCTGACCAGTTTAATTAACCACTGGTTACTGGTACTGGAAGCTACCTGGAAATTTTAGTAAGCCATAAAGATGGGCCCTCTAAAACTACATGGGGTTCACACAGGGGCTCTCTCCCTCATGAGCCCATGTAAATTGCTTATTTTTATTTGCCTATAAACAAATAAACCCTCTTGCTCAAAAGCTTCTGGGATTGCTTATAGAATCCACTTTTTCAGACAGAAAGAATGTTGCCCATTTGAGGAGAGGAGCAGAAAAAAGAAATAGAAATAGCTGGCTGGTGTCAAGGGAGCGAGGTTGTTTGAAAGCTGTTTCTACTTGCTATGACTGTAGTGATTTGAAGATTATTTAATATAGTCTTATGTGGCCTTATCATAAAGAAGGAATAGGAAGACGAATATTTTATCCTAGCATAAAATAGCTCAAAAACTACAGAGCAATAGAGAATTGTTATCAGTGCTAGGAGACTGCCTTCTAGGTAAAATGCCTTATGAAGAAATCCTCTTGATATTATTATAATTAGCATCCTATTTAATAGGTTCCAAAATTCCTACTTTTTCCATATATATTAAATGGCAAGCATAATAGAGAAATTTCAAATATATTTCTTTAAAGAAATCTAAGTTGAAAAATCATGTTTGGAAGAAAGTTTTGAAAAGATGGAAATAAAATTTTTGAAGAGTGGCTATCACTGAGTGGTGGGATTTGGAATGATTTTCTTCCTTTATGCTTTTCTACTTGTCAAATTTCTCCATAATTAATGCTAAAAATGTATAAAACAAATAATTTAAAAAACTCTGTGTCACCAACGTGAATTCTTTTTTTTTTTTTTTTTTTGTGGGTACCAGGGGGACGACCTCAGGACCTCGCGCGCCAACAGGCACCCGTGCCACTGAGCGATATCACTGGCCCCTTTTTCGTATGTGGGTTCCGGGAGTCGAACTCGGGCCCTCGCGCTTGCAAGGCAGGCGCTTACGCCGCTGAGCCATCTCACCGGCCCACCAACGTGAATTCTTAAGCAAGTTTTAAATCTAGAAAAAAAAAAAAGGGCTTCTATATTATTGTAGTCCAAATGGCATTCAGCTTGTGTTTTCTGTGAACAGCATTTAAAAACTATACTTTTAACACAAAGTAATGATAATAATAATTATAATAATAACGACAGTCTCTTGAAGTGCACCCAGCTCTCGCTGGAAGACTTGAAAAAGCACAAAACCAATGGCTGGCTGGTGCAGTTTATCTGTTCATTGTCACATCGCCACAACCAGATGTCACTGCAGGCTGTGGGAAAATGTCAAGAAGATGAAGCAAGCCAGGCAGTAGCAGAAATGAAATCTCACCGTTCAAGTGTATTCTTTCCCACCCTGAAGATTGTCAATTTGAAGTTCCTTTTGTTAATTTGCAGTATTTACTCGGACTAAAAGTCATGGTCTAAAAAGTATTTCTGTTTATCTCGACCCAATGCTGCAACTCCTCTGCAGGCTCATTAAGATCCAAGGAGCCTGAACAAAGCACAGCAACTCTAGAGTCTGATAGGGGCACGAAACCTCCTCGGGTGCTGATTTTTTGGCAGAAGGGAAGGGTGGGTGTAGGGGAGGAAGAGGGAATGTCATTTAGTTGCTGCGCAGAGTGTGGCTTATCATTTTCTGGATAGATGGATGGAGTAACATGCGCTGATCTCAGCTCTGCAGAAGTAAAATACTTTTAGAGCATTTTCACCGCCACTACAAACAAGCCTTGTAAGGACTTTTTCATTAAAAGTAAAAGCCAACCGTCTTCAAACTTAAGCTTGGATTTTGAGAGTGCAATCCTCTAAAATCAGACACTTTATAATAGGGGAATGGAATCCTCTTTCTGGGTCTAGTTTCCTATCCATTCAGGCTGAAAAATATTTAAGTTTCCACAGTGAAATACTTTGACCTGGAAACATAATCCTATTTCTTCAAATAAAAAGAGCTTCATAAAATATCTTTATGATACATATTCTTTATAATTTTAGGATTAAAACCAATGGCATATGCATGAGTCATTCTTTCTAATTTACTGATAAATAATACAAGTAAAAAGATAATTTGGCCATAAGCATAATCCCCATACCCCTGTATATCGCATTACCTTATTATGATAACAATCAGACTATGGTGGTAGTAAAAATGTCATCAAATGTCATCTGAATTGAAAACAAAAAAATCTGAGGACTGGTGAAAGAGTAGATTAGTACAGTAAATAGAATTATAGACTTCACAAAGGTGGAGATGTAAAAGTGAAAAGAAAATCATTCATTTCCTCCTAGAAAAACAGTGATTCATAATTTCATCAGAAATTTATTAATTGTAGATGGAGTTTTTGTCAAAATAATTCTCTCACTTCAGAATAATGGTTCAGAGAAAGAAGTGTAGAAAAACACTGCTTCAAGTGTCGTTTCTAACATGCCAGTGATTGGGTCATAGGCCAGTTTTCTGACCTCTCAGCACCTTCATGTATAAAATGGCATAAGAGTACTTCAGGGACATGTGGGACATGGCCTTCCACTACACGCACACAGGCAAGTTGCAATGTTTGACGTGTTAAAAATGTAAGGTGTGAATTACCACATGACAAGTTTTCAACCCACTGTAAAGGAGAATAAACCTGTGTTTTAGTGGGTGTGTGCTGGGTCACAAGATGTAAAACTTAGCCTGGCTGCAGATGTTAGCATATTTGTTCAAATTTTAGGAACTTCAGAGATGTGATGAAGCTATGTGCCATTGTGTCGTCTCTCAATTTTAGAAGAGTTTTCTCTTACTATTGTTTTTTCATTCCCTGATATAGGTGTATTTTTTTTTTTTTTTTTAGAAAACAAGAGGCAAAGATTTTCTATGGCAACTAAGGATGGTAAGTCTGGTTTTATAATTAAGGGTTCTGACCAGCTTAGGTTCAATAAAACAAAGAATATGAGTTAGGAGGAAGAAATGATTTCTCTCTTATAATTAGGAAACCTATTCCCCAGAAAGGAGGGAAGGATGGGAATGAATATTTCTGATTCCTCACTTTTTCCATCCTTTTTATCTCTTTTACCTTATAAATTAGCAGATTTGCATACATAAAATATACCTCAAAACCTCAGCAAATGCATGGTTCAAAAATATGCAGCTAATTATATGAGAATGTTCATTTCTGTTCCCTATAAGGCAAATGAATATTTATCAAGTTAAATTCCAAGATACTTATTATCTCTCTTGTATTTTGAGTATAATTACATCTGAAGGCAATTGTTCTGATGGGTGTAGGCAGAGATTAAAAGATTTGTATGCAGTTTTTAAAAATGCAAAATAATCATTGTTGTTTTATCATTAACAGAGTAGCTCAATCCTTCCCTTCAGCAAAAAAATAAGTTAGCACTAAAATGCAGTAGCTGTAAGGATATTACACTAAATGAAGATGACCATATAAAAATAAGCTTGCAATTAATTTTTGAAACCTAAATTTATAAACTGCAGGAAAAATGCCTGAGATTTTTCAGGGAGCTATTTAATCTATTATTTTTAAGCTCAAATTTAAAAGTAACTACCCTTAAATTATTCTATTAATATATAACCTAGATAAATAATATAAAAATAACAAAATGTATAAAACATCAAAAAGTCCTAAGATTGTCTTTAAATTAATAAAATTTACCTATGCTGGGGATAATAAAATTGAGGATTTCACATATTAATACACATTGAGATTCTATAACTATAGAAGAGTTTTTCTATATATTGGACACTATACTTACAACAGCAGAAAATGATATCCACATGCATCTTCTTTTCTCATCCATTTTTAAACTTCTAGAAAACATGGATTTTATGTTATTATTTATTATTTTATTGATGCCAAGCCCTTGCCAAAAGTGTTTACATCTAGTTGGTATTCAGTGTATATGTTAACTACCAACAGTAGGAAAAAGTAGGATGAATATTTGAAAAATTGCAATAAATTATGTAGGGGTATGGATTTAATTATATTATAGAACAAAGCTGCTATTTAGAAATTCCATGTGATATATAAATTCTATCTTTTCTTATCAATGTTTGTCCTTTCATATACCCACCTATTATAGCAAATTTTGTTAGTGTCTTTTCAGATCAAACATAGGTTATAGATTATTTAAAAGTCTGCGCAGCACTTACCTTGCTAAATTCACACATTAATAATTTTAAGAAAAATTGCTAAAATGTTGGGTGGAAAAGTTTGATAAAAATTTATAGAACTGCAACTGAAATAGTGAAACATTCAAAGTCCCCAAAATACTGAATAAATTTTAACTGAGATTAGCTCTGGAGAACTTTATGGCCAAATAGGAATAGAAATATATTACTTCTTAGAAATTAGTTTGAATTCTTCTAAAAATATTATATGCACTTTCAGTTAGGTTTGAAATGGGGGAAAGAAAACAATCTTTTGGGCTCTGAAGACCTTTTAAGGAATTTCTAATTAATTTTGAAAAATCCCTTTTAATATGGCAAGGAGTTCCACTTGGGCTTATCAATTTAAGAGGTATACTTGTACCCAGTGGACTAGAATCTGCCCTAAGCTAGTTATGTGTAACACCTGCTAAAGTTAATAGACGTTCCACATGAGTAGCTAATTTTGCCATAGAGTCATGTGTAATTCACTAATAATAAAATTTGGTAGACACTATATTTTTTTCCCTTTAACAAGCACTTATTACCTTGTATTGCTCTCTTATATAATAAACTATTTTTAACATATAAAAATTATTTTTAATACTCATCGTATTTCAGATGTGTCATTTTTTTCCTCTGATAGTATATAATCAGGCAAATAAAATATAAAGTTTTATCTCCTAATTTTAATTACAAATAATACAACAGCATATTAATATTAATTCATTCAGAGTGTACATTTAAAAAAACTTGTAAATGGATAATATATTACCTTTGCTAAATGCTAATGGAATATGAGAGACCATGATTTACCTTCTGAACAAGGGACATAGTTATTGATGAAACTATTAATGAACTTTGTAGTTTCATAATAAAATTATTAAAATTATAAAAACTTATTCCTGGTGAAAAATAGATGAGCAGAATGGCAGTCTTACTTCACATTAATTTAGTCACTTTCAGTATATTGATAATGTGTGATGAATATGCAAGTTAGTAATTTGCATTCTATTAAAATTGTGCTCATTTAAGAAAATGCAGGTTGGAATGGGTTAATTTAGTCACTTTAACCATACTGATATCCTTTTGGTGTTCAAGTCCCCATCCAGACTTAGTCCCCTCTATGAAAATACCTTTTCCTCAATCCCCTTAAAAAAACCAGAAATTTAAAGTTCACATCATGCCTCACCCTCTTGGTATAACTTTCCTAACCCATAAAATCTCTCTTTTCTTCAATTTTTTAACCTCACTTACTGTGTGTACTCCTCTTAGGACAAACTAACAGTGTTTCCCATGTTCATGTGTCTTTATTCTTACTTATATTTAAAGCACCTTAAACAGAAGATGAATTCATCTACTTAAGAGTTTTTTCCTAAGCTATTATGCAGTGATTTGCACATGTTAAGGAGGCGTTTAGAGACAGAATAATGTAGAGTGGTTTATATGTTGTAAAGTTGAATAGTGTGAATATGAATTCTATAAAGGTACTAGTGTGATACGATTGCCTCTTTCACCCATTCTAACCTGCATTTTCTTAAATGAGCACAATTTCAATAGAATGCAAATTACTAACTTGCATATTCATCACACATTATCCATATACTGAAAAAAGTTAACTGATGAGAGCTACATTTTATATCATTTCTACTACAAATGTTCAGTAGTTTCAAGAAAAAGTTATCAAACGTTACTTCATTATATTCCTCTTTAGGTTCCATGTTTGTGTCATTTTGTTTAACAGTATTTGTATTTTAAAGTATGCTATATACTCAACACATTAAAATCTGGAAAGAATTACAATTACACTCCTTTCTACAGGAAATTTTGACTTTTTTTACGTGAAAACAAATTTTAGAAAAATTAATATCTAAGAAAACATTACAATCATTTGAAGCACATGATACAAATCATTATTCACAGGCCTGCAAATAGTTCAGGGCATGTATTGAGACAGAAATGAAGTTTTATGTAAAGGGATAAAAAATTAAAGGCCTATTAAATTTCTGATGTGGTAGAGGATTTTACTAGAAATATCCTTGGCGTATGTTACACATTCTCTGAAGAGAGAATTATAACAAAGGGTTATAAATTGGAGAGTCATCAGCATATTGTTAGTAGTTAAATACACTGGAGCATACAGCACTACCAGAGTGACTGTAATTGAAGATAGGAGAGTGAAGAAAAGGAACTTCTGAAACAATCACTCCAAACAAGCAAGACAAGATTTAAGAAAAAGAAATCTAAATTGAGAGAACCAGTAGAAAACAGAGGCCCAGAAATTAATTAAAAAAAGAGACATTGTTCTGTACACAGTTCTCTGCTTTATCAATGTCTTCTTTAACTTTATGCATATTTTATGATCTCCTTAATTTATATCTCTTCAATCAGTGTACACGTTATCTATGTGAGATAATTTCACCTTTGGGAAAAGTTGTTCTGGACTTTCTTAAGGTATCAAACTCCATGAGGTTATTAGTTGAAGCAGAGATAGATGGTATTCCTTAGTAATAAAGTATCCAAAATATTTCTGGTCACATAGTCCCCTGCAGATAACTGTGGCCTTGTGAATAAGTATTGGCCACCAGAATGGAAGGGGAAATTTTATTCAACTTCCTGTAAGTGTCCATAAACATCAGCATTAAGCTTTGTTCTACTTTTTTTCTTCCAGGTGATAAAACGCATATATTATAACTGAACCTGTAGGTGAATAACTGATAATAATATGTCTTGGAATTGAGACCAGACAACCAGAGGGATAAGAGCAATGGAACCTTATCCTACATTTTACAAAGAATTTAAGCAGTCATGAACATATATTTACTGTACCTTGTTGTATGAAACAAGGTTCTGTCTTGTTTAAATCATTGTTATTTGAAATCTTCTGTCATTATCCACCAAAATATTCTATTTGCTACAGCACACTTACAAATTTTGTTTTGCTTTTCTTTTCCGTTTTTGACTAGCACTACCAGTAATTCACATATGTAGAACAGAGCCTTTGCTTTCTCCCTCATCCATCATAAAGTCAATATAAGTGCTGACTTTGAATCCCTTGTCACTTTTTGACAAGATAATTCCAAAACATGTTACTTGCTACTCCTTCGTTTCTTCTTAATCCAATAGCTATAATTTGCAACTAAAGTGATATATTCGTAAGTTAAAAGTCTTGTCACTTCAGTGTTTAATTTCATTTAAGGGTAATATACAAATTTCTGCATATTGTCAGTCACCTTCTTCGTAATCTAACTCTCATCTTCCTTTCTTGTCTCATTATTTACATATTTTTCATGTTCTATCTGAATTCACACAACTTAAGTCACCTGCAGAGGCTCATCAGGATTTCATGATCTTCTATGATTGCTTCCCTTGAGTGAAACTCATTACCCCTCTGTTTGTTAACTAGCGAATTTCTACTTGCTTTGCATCTCTGTTTAATATCTCTTTCTCTAGGAGGATTTTGAAGACTGGCCTCTTATTACCAAGTATCCCACTGCAGTCTAGTTGAATTCCTGTTCAACGTGATGTCATTTCTTTACATCCTATATCATAGGAGACTTCACAGGGTAATTGACATCTTACTCTTCCACCTCCTTGAATAGGGTTCATAAGTTTATTTGAGCAGGGACTTGTCTTTCATTTTTAATTACTAGTAATTTAATAATACCTGATATACTTTGACTCGCTTTTCAGAAGATATTTTGTGAAAGAAGCAATGAATATGAGAGATTAAGAAAGATAATTTTAGAAACAAACATATTTATTAAGTATGAAATGTAAGTTAAGAAACCAGTTATCTAATTCTGCATGTAGTAGAATGGTATTCCTGTATAATTTGGCTACAAAAGAAATCGGAAAGAAGAAGACAATGAATAAGGGGGAGAACTAGTGATACAGTGTATTAAATGGGGAGTATTTTTAAATTCGTGCATACATGTATATCTTAGAAAATAGGAGAGATGTGAGTACATTTGAAGACAGACATATCCTAAAATGTACCCAAAGAAGTTTGCCTTTTTAGAGGCAGTTTTAAAGTCTAGTACTTTTATGGGATTTACAGATGACAAAACAGTACCCCATATACTACAACATTTTTATTTTCACAATAACTTTATAATGCAGATATTACCATTATTCTTTTATAAATATGAAAGTGAAGCTCAAAGAAGTCAAGACCTTTTCTATTTTATTTATTGTATATGTATACATGAGATGTTATTATTATTTTATTTCAGAAACCTGAATACTAACAGATATGATGAATGAGAGTTATTATGATTAATACACAGAACAATATTTGCTTAAGTAATATAAATGCCCATAGAATTTTTTTTTTTTGTGGGTACCGGGGGGTCGACCTCAGGACCTCGAGCGCCAGCAGGCGCCCGTGCCACTGAGCGATATCACCGGCCCCTTTTTCGTATGTGGGATCCGGGAGTCGAACTCGGGCCCTCGTGCTTGCCAGGCAGATGCTTAAGCCGCTGAGCCATCTCACCGGCTCAGAATTTTTTTTTAATAGCAGCTTTTCCACTTAAATAAAATTTACAGGAGATGCAAAATCATGCATAGCTATATCAAGAGTTATTGAAATCCAAACAACTGTGTATAAGTGTACCTACTCACTTTAAACTGCTTAATATAACTCTTATTCTTCCTCTAGATTTGAGGAAGACAGAGTTATTTAATTTAGCTTGAGCTTATTCTTCACATGAAAAGCATTTAGAGTTAAATAAAGCAGTGTGAGTGTCAAATGATATAGAATTTTTTTTTCCCCTGTGGCAGGAACTCTTTCTCATTAAAGTGTTACATTCACATCTCCATACATGGATTCAGCCTTAGTCCTTGGGACTTGAGGGTATCTTGGTGTCAAGAGCCCTTCAAGATCCTTCTCTTCAGCCTTTAATCTTTTCTGTAGTTGGAGAGATTTGACTACTTCTAACTTAATAAGATGCTGGATTTGGTTTACTTTACAATTCTTCCAGTTAGCTTTTTGAGTGTTTTTTGAAGCCTTTAATATTGTCCAAACTTGTGGGAAAGTAGAGAGAGGAAGAAAAGGACACTCATTTAAAAAATTACAACTAACTGTCAGTAGACTTGACTGAAATCATCTCATAATCTGACAATGCAAAATTTAGTTTAATTATATGATATTATATGCTTCTAAATGAGCACCATTTTATTGAAGATTGGAAAGAATTTGAAACTGAAGAAGTTTTATAATGAGACCAGTGAAAAGAAAGTTGCAACAGTCTTGTACACAATATTTCTTCAATATTTCAAAAGCCCCTCAAAAACTAAAGCAAATTTATTTCTATTGCATTGCATCTCTTTTATGCTTGTGGGTAGATATATGTACGATCACATATTTATGTTCTTTTTTTAAGGACTCTTAGTAAGAGTTACGGTTTGTTCTTCTTTTTGTGATCAGTGAACCAGAGTAGTCCAATATCTAAATCAACTGAGCGATGCCAGTTACCTACAGCAGCTTCACTAACTTGTTAACTACTAATTTGTATAATACTTCATTGATCTGGGACTGTCAAAGAAAACTTCACAATATCTTAGAAAACTTAGCTGAAACAGAAAGGATTTGTATAATTATCTATTTGCCTCCAAGGGCATAAATTGAATTATATATCAGAACTTTAAGAAGATAACTGAGGGCTGGGGGTATAGCTCAATGGCACAGCACCTGCCTGGCAAGTGTGAGATTGAAAGTTCAATTCCTGGTACCAACAACAACAACAACAAGAAAGAGACCTGGTTTATTTCTTGCATTGTATTAATTCTTCATAAAATAGTTATATTAGTATAAGAACAAGATATCAATTTATTTACTGGAATCATTTAACCTTTTGGAGCTAGCTCAGAAAAGTATATAATTTAATAAAAATTCACAACTTTAGCTACTTCAGCAAGAAGAACAATCATACTCACTATAAACTTGCCTATCTATGAACATATAGGCATATATAGTGATCCATCTGAAAATTTTAAAATTTGTATTTAGAGACAGTTTTCAGAAAAAAAAATGGAAATGCACAGCTATCAAAACAAATAATGAAGAAAATGATAGAAAAGTGTTCATGCTACAGAGGACTAAATGAATCTTGTACTTGTGTCTAGTCCTTGATGGAGCTAGCCCCGAACAGGGAATTCATCCTCAGCTTGGCAAGTGTTTGCCAAGGTTTAGGCAATTGCTAAACTCTAAGGAGTTGTCCTATCAATGAGCTGTAGCTTGTAAAGCTCTGTCTGTAGGCCAGGTTAACAATAAGGATATTTGACATCTGTCAAAACCATGTGTAGGGGAAATAAATCACTGATGATAAATTGAAATCTTAGTCCTGTGTTATGCATACTCACAGGATCCAAATTAATATTACAGCATGGTACAGGAACTCAAGCCAATAAATTAACATAAAATAAAACAATTTGCATTTCTAGCACTCTTGAGGAGGCAAACAAAAGCATCTGTCCAAATTTTTCATGACTCAAATATTAACACCACTGTTACAGAAAACACACCTCCTTGAAGAACAGCTAACAACATCACTAAGGAAAACAAAGGATTAATAAAGAAATAAATAACAGTAAAAAATGAAAGGAGAGATTGTTAACGTAAAAAAAAATTTTCATTCCAAATTGGAAATGATGGAACCACTTAAAAACGTGGATACATTTTGGATTATTGAGGTGGTAAAATAAAATATATGAATAGACAAAAATAGTAGTAGAATATGAAATAAAAGCAAGTAGTTTTGAGAAAGAGCTAAGTAGAAGTATAAATTATATTTTAGAAAGAATGTGGAAATTGTAATTTAAAAATGATAATTTAATTGCAGTAAAAAATTGAACTAGTATCCACAATGGTAATATCAAACAGAATAACATTCTGAGTAATATAGGTGTTGGAAATAGTAAATTTAGACATTGCATGTAAACCAAGTACTTAGGACAATTTCTGAGTCATAGGTAAAAACCTAGTTAGCATTAATTACATCATTTTATTTTTGTTAAATTTCCATAGTTTTGTCATTTGATGTACCCCTCTAATTACTACTTTTTCAGCCTCATTCTGGAATACAGTTGTCAATCCCTAACCCAAATTTTACTCTGTTTAGTGGCATTAAAATAAAGCGATTTCCTTCAAATTGATCTCTGCTATAGGCCATAGTTTCTGTATTTACATTTCAGTGTCTCGGCACTGAGACTGTGATACTACGGTCTGTTTTCTCAGACTGACATGTCTGACATATTTACTATTCACTCTTACAGATGGAGTATTCAGTGATCTCATTAGGATGGAGAATTTAAGTACTCAGAATGATGCATAATGAAACTCAATAATGTGTGTATGATGTGCTTTTGTAAGAAACAAAATTATTTAAATTTGAAAGAATGTCTGGAATATGAGTGGTGGATGCAATCTTTTTACACCTTTAATAACATTTTAGTATATTTAATCATATAAAAAGGATAGACACTAAGGTCAGTTATTTTCATTTCTTCTTTTGGTTCACAATCAAAACACTGGAAATAATGGTTACTAGTAAATATTTATTGAATGCCTATATTTTTTCAAATGTATTGTTCTTAGAAGTTCATCCATATAACTTATCAATACTTTTTACAGGACAAAACAGAATTATATATATGTTAATAACAGCCCAAAATCAAATGATTAAATTACAAATTCAGATTCTAATCCCATGTAGAAATTCTGGAAGATGACCTTTATTTTTTTAAAATTTTTTTTAATTTTTATTTTTTGTGGGTACTGGGGGTCAAAATCAGGACCTCGCGCACCAGCAGGCACCCGTGCTGCTGAGCGATATCACCGGCCCTTTTTTCGTATGTGGGATCTGGGAATCGAACTCGGGCCCTCGTGCTTGTCAGGCAGGCGCTTATGCTGCCAAACTATCTCACTGGCCCCAAGATAAACTTTAAATGATGATGGTCAATAACAAGAAATCTTTTTTTTTTATTTTAAAGAGAAAAAAAAAGAACAAAATTTCAAAACAACATAATAGGAAGTAACAATAGTTAATACATTGCGTATTGCTATCTCTAAATTAGTTACTCAGGGTACATATCGGCATTCGATTGTCCAAACAATATTAGCACAAACCTTTCTAAGAAATCTTAAAATAATATTTATTACACTGAAATTGAGGCTTATATTACTTATTGAGGAATATGATTTATATTTTCAAGCTTTTAAAATGGAATTGTCTTCTTTAGTGGTTTCTACCAAGAGAGAAACTATTTCAGAGTTAAGAAATAGTATACAGTTATGCTTCACTGAAATATTACTGTCTGTAAATAAAAACAAAGAGAATATAAAATAGATTAGAAATCAGCGGGGTAGTCTGATGAAATAAAGTTGGAATTTTATTAGTTTTTATGGAAATATATTTAAAATGCCAACCTAGTGGCTATTTTAAAAGGTGTAAAGCACAGATTAAGATACAAGATTAGAAATTAGAGCATCATCAGCATTGACACCTAATGTTTTTAACAATTATATAACAAATATTCTTCTTTCGTTTTCTTTCAGAATATCAACGCATTTTCGAAAACAGATATATTTATTCATAAATGACTCATTCTGTTCTTAAATTTCTAAATGTTCCAGTATTCATATTTTCTACTAATTTCAGTAAAGAAAAGGTGCTTAAAATCTAAATTGAGTAGATTCTGGGAAGATTTTCTAATCTAATCATATAGGGTCAACTGCATGTCCTATATCTCCTGTATTTCCGTAGTCGTCAGAGCGTGGTGAATCCCCATGAACAGTTGCATATGTGCCACGTGTATGTATGCGCTTGTGTGTGCGCGTGTGTGTGTGTACGTGTGTGTACACAGGTAGACAGATAGCCATCCTGTTGGCTTATGCAATCCTCCTAAATAAGACTTTCCAGAGAGGTAGGATTTACATTGGATAAAATGTTAGTACAGAATGACATATAGTTTATACATTTATCTATGCAAAGAGAATTGTGGTATGTACTTTTGGAATAACTATGAAGTTTCTCATTCTTTGTCATAAAATTGGCTAATTCTACAATAGATACATAGTTACAAACATGCAATAAAAGCCAAAAAGTGACTTTACATTTTGACAACTTCATATGAAATCATAGAACATTTATAATGGATTTGTTCAGTATTTAATATTTTAAATGTTTATTGCGATAATATCCAAATATTTTAACCATGTTATTTCTAAGGTCAAAGTCTTTTTTTATTCCATCATATGTATCACTTGCATGTATTAGCAGGCAATATTATAAATGAGGCTTTTTGAGAACAAGTAATATGTAATGCCTTTAGGGAACAGAAGAAAGAATACGCATGGAAAATGCTTAATTAATACATATATAGGAACTAGCATTTCAAAATTTTCTTCTTTTTTTCAATTTTCATTTCTTATTAGTACATGTCTCTAGTACATAATGATCATCTTTCTCATGGGGAGTTGGTACATGTACATAACACATTTTAATTCTTTTTTGTCACATTCCCCTTCTATCCCTTCCCTCTCCTTCCATCTCTTGGTCGCCTTTCATTTGTAAATGATCTACCTCCCCCATTTCTTATCATTATCTTTTATTTTACTCTTTATATTTTGTGTTTCTCATACAAAAATGTGATATTTAAGCTTATGTGACTTCTTTCTCTTAACTTTATGGTCTCAAGGTACACTCATTTTCCTACAAATGATTCAATTTTGTTCTTTTTTAAGACAGAGTAACACTCCATTTGTATAAATACCACATTTTCTTTATCAATTCACCTGTTAATATACAAATAGGCTACTTCCAAGGTACAGATATATTATGAACTGTGCCGCTATAAGCATGGGTATGCAGGTATCACTGTTGTATGATAGCTTTAACTCTTTCGGAAAAATTCTTCGTAAGGGAATATCTGAGAGCTGGGTCAAATGGAATTTCTAACTTTATTTATTTATTTATTTTTTGAGAATCTCCCTACTGGTTTCTGTAATGGTCATTTTAGTTTACATTCCTCAAAGCAAAGTTTAAGGATCCATTTTCCCTATAGCCTTGCCAGCCTTCTTTTGTTATTATTTGCTGTCTTGATGACAGCCTTCTTTCTGGAGCAAGCTGGAAGCTCAAGGTTGTTTTAATTTGTATTTCTTTAATTGTCAGAGAGGTTGTTTATTTGTTCTTCTTCTCAAATGTGTGCTCATCAAAATTGCCCATTTTTTCATTGGGTCTTTTATTTCGTGGGGTCTATTTCTTAGTTCTTCATATATTCTAGATATTAGGGCTCTGAGCAATATAGGAGGAGAACATTTTTTCATTCCATAGGTTGTCTCTGCACTCTGTGTGTTGTTTTTGTTGCTGTGGAGAAGATTTTAATTTAATATGGTCCCATTTGGTGAGTGTTGGTATTGTTCAGAAAGTCCTTACTAACACTTATGTCTTCAAGAGTTTTACATATTTTATCTTCCAGCAATTGTCTCTGTTTTAACACTTAGATGTTTGCTAAATTTTATTCGTAGTTTAGTACATGGTGAGCAATATGGATCCAGATTCAATCTTCTGTATGTGGACAGCCAGTTTACCTAGCACCATTTTTTTGGTATCTGAGACGAATACACATTCCTCAGATGAAGAAGTAGAAATGGCAAATAAATATATGAAAAAATTTTGAACATCATTGATCATTTGAGAGATGCAAATTAAAACAATGCTGAGATTCAATTTCACTCCAGAAAGAATGGCTATGATCAAGAAATCAACCAATAATAAATGTTGGCAGGGAGGTGGGAAAAAAGGAACCCCTCTCTACTGTTGGTGGGAATGTAGATTGGTGCAACCACTGTGGAAATCGGTGTAGAGATTCCTCAAAAAACTAAGACTAGAGGTCACATTTGACCTAGCTAACCCCCTCTTGGTATCTTCCCAAAGAATTAAAAGCATCATACCACAGCAGTATATGCCCACCCATGTTTATAGCAGCACAGTTTGTAATAGTTAAATCTTGGAAACAACCCAAATGCTCATCAACCAATGAATGAATAAAAGGGATGTGTTGTTTTGAATAAACTTGAGGTATTTATAGCTAAATGGATGGAACTTGAGATCATACTCTTAAGGGAAATAAACCAGATAAACATGTAAATATTGTATTGTCTCTCTGGTGTGAGAACCTGAAAGTGTAAATAAGAACCAAAATGTATAATAGATACTGTGAAATAGGAAGAAATTGTTCAACAGGAAAGGAGATCTGGGAAAGGGAGAAGGGGAAAGGTAGGAAGGTAAAAGAAAAAAATGAGCAAAGAAGGATAAAATGGAAATAAGGCTTTGTAAATAAGTAGGGGAAGAGGGGTTAAAGAAGGGGAGGGGGATGGGGAAAAAAGAGGAATCAAGATACATCATGTACAGATACAAATTCCCTATGATGAATGTGATCATTATGTATATCTAACTTGTACCAATAAACAATAATAATAACAAAAGAGGCTATATTTCCTCCAGTGTATGTTTTTGGACTGTTTGTCAAAGATCAAAGAGCTGAATGTATCTGTTGTTATTTCTGCATCCTCCTTCTGTTCCATTGATCCACAAACTGGGTTTCTTTGCTAACATTATGTAGTTTTTATTACTGTAGCTTTCAAGGAGCTGCAGTACCATGGTATCCAGGAGTGTAGTGTAGTGTCCGGGAGTGTGAGGCCTCCTTCCTTAACCTCGTCGTCCAGGATTGCTTTTGCTATTCTTGGTCTTTGCTGGCTCCATGTGAATTTTAGGAATGCTTTCTCTAGTTTTGTGAGGAATGCTGTTGGTATTTTAAGTGGGATTGCAGTAGGTCTGTATATCACTTTTGGAAGTATGGACATTTTGACAACAATGTTTCTGCCTATCCATGAAGAGGGCATATATTTTCATTTTCTGATTTCCTCTTTAATATCCTTTTTTATAGTTCTTAGTTTTCATTGTACAAGTATTTTACTTACTTAATTGTGTTAATTCCTAAACATTTAATTTTTTGTGATGTTATAAATGACACTGATTTTCTAATTTCTTTCTCAGCTGGTTTATTATTGGTGTAGATGAAAACTATTGAATTTTGTGTATCATTTTTGTATCCTGTTACACTGTTTATTAATTCTAGGAGCATTATGGCAGAATTTTTTGGGTCTTCTATGTAGAGAGCCATGTCATCTGCAAACAATGATAACTTGGTTTCTACCTTTTCTAGAATATTCATTTTATTTCTTTCTCTTGTCTGATTGCTCGAATATTTCAAGTATTATATTGAATGGGATTGATGATAGTGAACATCCTTGTTCCTGATTTTAGAGGGAAAACTTTCAGTTTTTCTCATATAATATGATATTCACAGTGCATTTGTCATAAATGGCTTTTATCAGATTGAGATAAGGTTTTCTATATCTGTTTTCTTTAGGGTTTCTATCATAAATAGATGTTGGATTTTGTCAAAGGCTTTTCTGCATCAATTGAGATGATCATGTGATTTTTGTCCTTGCTTTGGTTTATGTGATGTACTACAATTTTTTGTTGGCATATGTCAAATCATCCTTCATCCCTGGGATGTAGCAAGCTTGATCATAACATATGACCTTTTGGCAATTTGTAGTATTTTGTTTGTCAGTATTTTTTGAGGAATTTTCTGTCTATATTCATGAAAGAGATTGACCTGTAATTCTTTTTAGGTTGAGTCATTTTCTGGTTTTGGAATGAGGATCCCTTTCATTTCAATTTCATTAGAGTTTGTGTAGTATTGGCATTAGATCTTCCCTAAAATACACAGAATTCACAGCAAATCCATCAGGACATGTGCTTTTTTCAGTTGGTAGGCTTTTTTTATTATTTTCTTAATTCTATTGCCTATTATTGAATTGTTCAGGGTTTTTGTGTCTTCTTGATTCAATTTTGATAATTCATACATATGTGGGAATCTATCCATGTCTTTTGAATTTTGCAATTTATTAGAGTACAGAGTCTCAAAGTAGTTTCTAATAATCTTCTGGATTCTGGCAGAAATCTTTGTGATTTGACTTTTTCATTTCTTTTTTTTTTTTTTTGGTAGGTACCGGGGGGTCGACCTCAGGACCTCGCGCGCCAGCAGGCGCCCATGCCGCTGAGCGATATCACCGGCCCCTTTTTCGTATGTGGGTTCCGGGAGTCGAACTCGGGCCCTAGCGCTTGCTGGGCAGGCGCTTAAGCCGCTGAGCCGTCTCACCGGCCCCGACTTTTTCATTTCTAATTGCATCGATTTGGTTCTTTTCTTTCATTTTTTTGGTAAGTTTGACTAGGGGTTTAGTCTATTTTGTGTATTCTATCAAAGAACCACATTGATTCTTTATATTGCTTCTTTAGCCTCAATTTCACTGAAGTCTTCTTTAAGCTTTATAATTTCCTTCCTTGTATTAGCTTTCAGTTTTGATTGTTCTTGTTTTTCTAGTACTTTGAAGTGTATTATAAAGTTATTTATTGAGGTTTGATCTGCTTTTCTGATATAGATACTCACAGATGTAAACTTCTTTATTAGGACTGTTTTCATTGTGTCCCATAGGTTAGGGGATATTGTAATGACATTATCATTTTATTATAGGAACTAATTTCTTCCTGGATTTTATTTGTGACCTACTGATTATTAAAGAGGGAATTACTTAATTTCTATGTTCTTACATAATATCTGTGGTTTCTTTTGCCATTTATGTCTAGTTTCATTACACTATGATCTAATAATATTTTGGAGATAATTTTGATTCTCTTGCAATAGCCGAAGCATGCTTTGTGGGGACACATTTGCTCTACTTTGGAGAAAGTCCTATATGCCACTGAGAAAAAGGTGTAGTTTTTTTGTTCTTGCTGGAGTGTTCTGTAAATATCTATTAAGTAAATTTGTTCAGAGGTTTGGTTTAACTGATATTTCTTTGTCAAATTTTTGTCTAGTTGATCTGTCCATTTGTGACAGTGGGTATTGATGTCTCCCACTATAATTGTATTGGTGTTTGTCTGATATTTTATGTTCAGTAGTGTTTGTTTTATAAAAATGGGCATGCCAGTGTTTGGTGCGCATATGTTTATAATTGTCATATCTTTCTGTTGAATTGTTCTTTTAGCTAATATGTATTTACCTTTGGTGCTTCTGATCAGTTTGTCTGGAAGTCCACCATGTCAGAAATTTGGATAAGTACCTTTTTTTTTTTTTTTGAGTTTCCGTTACATGGCATATTGTTTTCCATCTTTGATTTTTTTTTAATGTGGGTACCAGGAATAGAATTCAGGACCTCGCGCTTGCCAGCAGGCGCTTGTGCCACTGAGCAATATCACTGGGCCTTTTTTTTCCTTTATGTGGGTACCAGGAGTTGAACTCAGGACCTCGCGCTTGCCAGGCAGGCGCTTATGACGCTGAGCCCAATCACTGGCCCTCCATCTCTGATTTTTAAACTATGAATTTATTTTTAAATTAAAAGATTCTTGTACATAGCATATTATTATTTTTTTTTTGTGGGTACCGTGGGTCAACCTCAGGACCTCAAGCACCAGCAGGTGCCCATGCCGCTGAGCGATATCACCGGCCCCTTTTTCGTATGTGGGTTCCAGGAGTTGAACTCGGACCCTCACCCTTGCCAGGCAGGCACTTATGCGGCTGAGCCATCTCACTGGTCCATATTGTTGGTTTTTGTTTCTTGATACCTTCTGCTCATATGTATGTTTTGACTGGGGAATTGAAACTATTCCCATTGGGAGTTATAACTGCAAGTTATTGACTTTATTCCTGTCTTTGCATTATTTCTCTATTGCTGATTTACTTTTCTCCCCTTATGCTTAACTGCTCAGCCTGCCTGGTGCTTTCATTCTCTTAGACTTTTTGGCATTTTTTACTTCATTGTCTCTTTCTAGGATATCCTTGAAACATTTTGTAATGCTGGTTTAGTATTCATAAATTTCTTGAGGTGCTCTTTCTCAAGGAAATACCCATTTCTCCATCAATTTTGAAAGATAGTTTTGCAGGATATATAAGCCTGGTTTGGAAGTTGTTTTCTTTTTAGGGCTTGGAACACTTCACTCTAAGCTCTCGGTCTTTAAGGTTTGTTTTGAGAAGTCCACTTTAATTCCAATGGGTTTACCTTTATAAAAAATTCATTTTTTTCCCCAAAAAACTTTTAAGATTCTTTCCCTGAGATGTGCTTTCGGGATTTTGACTATGATGTGCTGTGGAGAAAATACATAGTTTTTATTTTAGAGAAAAAACAAGAAAAACAATGTTGCAAAATTTCAAAACATGATTGTGAGGTGACAATCGTTAGTACATTGTGTACTGTTATCTTCAAAGTAGTTGCTCAGATTACAAGATAGAGGCATGAAAAACTGATCAAACAATATAGGCACAAACCTTTCTTTTCAATGAACTAATAATTAGTAGTATAACTATCTTAACTATCTTGTATATATACATATGTATATATATGTATATATATACATATATAAATAAATTTATTTAATTATTTTTCCTTTTCCCTTCCTTCTAGTCTCAAGTTGCAACCATTTCCCTACAAATGTCTCCAATTTACCCTTCTTTATAGATGAGTAGTACTCCATTGTATAAAAATACCACATCTTTTTTATCCATTCCTTGCTTGATGGGCATTTGGGTTTTTTTCCAGTATTTATGTATTACAAATTGTGCTGCTATAAACATGGGTTCACATATATCACTGTGCTATGATGTTTTTAATTCTTCTGGGAATATACCCAGAAGGGGAACAGCTGGGTCAAATGGGACCTCTAGTCCTAGTTTTTTTAGGAGTCTCCACACTGATTTCCATAGTGGTTGCACCATTCCCACAAACAGTGGAGAAGGGTTCTTTTTCCCCAAAGCCCTTCCAGCATTTGTTATTGGTTGATTTCTTCATGATAGCCATTCTTACTGGGGTGAGATGGAATCTCAGTTTTAATTAGCAACTCTTGAATGACCAATGATGTTGAACATTTATTCATACATTTATTGACTATTCGTATTTCTTCATCTGAGAAGTGTGTGCTCATCTCAGATGCCCATTTTGGGAATGGGTCTTTGAATGTGGGGAGTCTGATTTTTTTCATTCTTTATATGTTCTAGATATAATTACTTTGTCTGAGGTACAGTTGGCTAAAATTTTTTCCCACTCTGTGGGTTGTTTTTTCACTCTGTTGGTTATTTCAGTTGATGTGGAAAAGTTTTTTAATAAGTTGAGATCCCAGTTGTTGATACTTTGAAGTGTTTCTTGTGCAGTTTGGGTTTTGTTCATGAAGTCTCTGCCTACCCCTATATCGTCAAGATTTCTACGTACTTTCTTTTCCATTAGATTTAGTGTTTCCATTTTAGTATTTACATCTGTGATCCATTTTGACTATAGTTTAGTGCATAGTGATAGAGATGGGTCTAGTTTTAGTCTTTGGCATATAGGCAGCTAGTATTACCAGCACCATTTATTAAAGTGGCTATCTTTCTTCCAGTGAACATGTTTGGCCCCTTTGTCAAAATAAGGTGGCTGAGTGCATTTGCAGTTGTGTCTACATCTTCCAATCTGTTAGACTGGTCCTCAGGTCTGTTTTTTTTTTTTTTTTTTTTTTTTTCGAGTACCATGCTGATTTTATCACAGTAGCTTTGTAGTGTAATTTTAAGTGAGGGATTGTAATGCCTCCTGCCTTGTCTTTGTTGCCCAGGATTGCCTGTGTTATTCAAGGTCTCTTCTGCCTTCATATGAATTTTAGGAATATTTTGTCTAGTTCTGTGAGGTATGTTAATGGTATTTTGATGGGGATTACATTGAATTTGTATAAATATTTTGTGGATATGGCCATTTCCACTATGTTAGTTCTTCCTATCCAAGAACAAGGGATATCTTTCCATTTTCTGATATCCTCTTCAATCTCCTTTTTCATAGTATTGTAGTTTTCAATATATAGATCTATTACTTCCTTTGTTAGATTGATTCATAAGTATTTCATTTTTTCAAATGCTATTGTGAAGAGTGTGGTTTCCCTAATTTCTCTCTCAGTGAGTTTGTCGTTTGTGTACAGGAATGCTATTGATTTTTGAGTGTTGACTTTGTATCCAGCTACGCTACTGAATTTGCTTATTAAATCTAGAAGTCTTTTGGTGGTGTTTTTGGGGTCTTCCATGTAGAGTATCATGTAATCTGTGAATAAAGATAGTTTAACTTATTCCTTTTTTTTATTTCTCTCTCTTGTCTAATTGCTCTGGCTAATGTTTCCAGAACTATGTTGAATAGGAGGGGTGATAGTGGACATCCTTGTCTTGTTCCTGATTTTAAAGTGAAAGCTTTCAGTTTTTTTTTTCCATTTAGTATGATGTTCGCTGTTGGTTTGTCATACACGGCTTTTATCAGATTGAGGTAGAGACCATCTATTCTGATATTCTGCAGGGTCTTTATCATGAGTGGGTGTTGAACTTTGTCAAAAGCTTTTTCTGCATATAATGAGATGATCATGTAATTTCTGGCTTTGGCTCTATTAATATGCATTATTACATTTATTGATTGGCATATGTGAACCATCCTTGCATTCCCAGGATGAATCCCTCTTGGTCATGGTGTATAATCTTGATGATTTGTTGCATTCTGTTTGCTACCAGCAGGCGCCTGTGCCACTGAGCGATATCACCGGCCCTTTTTTCATATGTGGGTTCCGGGAGTCAAACTCGGGCCCTCGCACTTGCCAGGCAGGCGCTTACACCGCTGAGCCATCTCACCAGCCCTGTTTGCTAGTATCTTAGTGAGGATTTTTGCATCTATGTTCATTGGCGAGATTGGCCTGTATTTCCCTTTTTTGTTTGGATCTTTCACTTTTTTTGGTATCAGGGTAATACATGCCTCTGGAATGAGTTAGGAAGGATTGCTTCCCTTTCAATTTCATTAAAGTGTTTGAGGAGCATTGGTATTAAATCTTCTCGAAATTTCCTGTAGAATTCAGCAGTGAATCCATCAGGACCTGGGCTTTTCTTTGTTGGTAAGTTTTTAATTACATTTCCAATTTCATTAACTGATATTGGGTTATTCAGAATTTTTATGTCTTCTTGATTCAGCTTTGGTAATTCATACATGTCTATGATCTGTCCATTTCTTCTGTGTTTTCCACTTTATGAGAGTAAATATTTTCAAAGTAGTTATTGATGATCTTCTGAATTTGATCTATTTCTTTGTGACAATGGGGTATTAAGGTCTCCCATTATGATTGTGTTATTGATTATTTGATTTTTCATGTCTATTAATAATTGTCTTATATGGTCAGGTGCTCCCATATTCAGTGTACACATATATATGATTATCATCTCTTCCTCTTGAAGTTTTCCCCTAACTAGTATGTAATGACCTTCTTTGTCTCTTTTTATCATTCTTAGTTTGAAGTTCACATTGTGTGCAAACAGAATAGCTACCTCTGCTTAAGGAAATGCAAAGGAATTGAAATTATCCCATGCATATTATCTGACCATAGTGCAATGAAATTGAAAATTAATGGCAAAAGAAACTGCAAAAACTCCATAAACATGTGGAAATTAAATAACATCCTTCTAAACAACCAATGGGTCACAGTTGAAATTAAAAAAAAAATTAGTCAATATCTACAACTAAACAAGAAAGCAGAAACAACATACCAGAACTTATGGGATGCAATGAAAGTATTCCTAAGAGGGAAATTTATAGTGGTGAATTCTCACATTGGGAAAACAGAATGAGCACAAATAAACCACCTAATGTTATACCTGAAGCTTCTAGGAAAAGAAGAGCTGCCATTCTGTTTTTAAGACCTGATATTTTATCCTCTCCTTGATTTGGTGTGTTGCCTATACCTTCAGTGGAGGTTTTAATCTCTTTGATTTCTGTTTGGATCTGTTTCATGGATTCCATTTCTTTCCTATGTTGGGCATTTTTTGTTTCATCATTTTTCTAAGCTCATCTATTCTTTTATCTGTGTCTTCTCTAATATCTTTGATTTTAAGCATCATTTCTTTTTGTACATGAGAGATTATTTTCTCTATAGTCTTTTCCACTTGTTTTTTCACTTCTGTTGCTATCATTTCAGAAAGTTCCAGTGTTTGACTTCTAATTTCATCTATCTCATTGTGTTCCAGGCTTGTTGTGGGTGGGCTGGGGGGGCTGGGTTTGCATTTTCCTTCTTTGTCTTGTCATTTTCTATTTTCTCTTTTTTATTTTATTTTGTTTTCTCTGTTGATGCTTGCCAATTTCTTATGATAGCTTTATCACTAGTATTAAGGCTTCCCTAGGAGATGTCTGTTCTTCAGGGATGTCCTCTAGAAATAGATGGTTCTTTATAGCTCTCCCAAGAACCTGCCTTCCCAATTGTAAAGGATGCAAAGTTACTATTTGGCTCAGATCCTAATCCTTTGCTACTGGGTTGTGGTGGTGATTATGACCCCATACAGTCACAAAGTTAACATACAGGGGAGAAAAACTTATAACATGTATGACATCCTGGCTAAAGTAGTACAGCTAGTAATAACAGTAGTTTCAAGTACAGCTTAACTACTGGCAAACTACGGTAACCATTAACCTGCTACTTCCTACTGTAGGAGCAAACTCTAAAGCTATATATCAAAATCAAACATATACTGTGTACTTAAATGCAGTGATTTTCCCCTTAGCAGAGTGATTTTACATATTTTTGAGGGTTGGGGAGGTTAAGATGGTTATGGGACAGGCTAAAGTGATGAAGGAGGTCACATACAGTAGAGTCAAGGCTGGGGGTCAAAGGGTGGTCACCCGAGTTTTGGGAAACTGGAGGACACAGGAGGAAAAGAATGAAATAGAATGCAAAAGAGTAATCAGAAAGGGCAGAAACAATGTTTACTCATTGAAAGTTTAAATTCAAGAAGTAGTTGAGGAAAGAGAGAAAGAGGTTCAGTAGAAGAAAATGCAAAAGAAAGGTAAGAAACCTAAACAGTGAAAAAAAAGAGGAAGAAAGAGAGAATGAAAAAGAAAAGAAGAAAAGAAAACAAAAGGAGACCAGAGAAAGAGAGAGGAGAGAAAGAGAGAGAGAAAAAAAATACAAAAATAATCACAGAACACAAAACAAATCAAGATGACATGTAACCAGACAGAAAAGGGATAGCCAATCATACAAACAAGGGAAAATAAAAGTAGTAAGGTACCTTTGGTGTACAGTTCTGTGACAGTGTTCACGTTTATTCCCAGAAATATGCTGGGTGTGGAGATGATATTGGCCTCTGGTTGTGGGGGCTGGGACTGGTCTTCTGTTGTTGGAGTTCTCCAGAGCCCAACTTCTGGCTCCTTGCTGCTGCTTCAGACGCTTCCACGTTGCTGGTCTCACTGATTACTCTGCATTCCCCGACCGGCTGTCCTGGGTCTTGTGGGTTTCTGTCGGTCCCACAGCCAAAGGCTTTTGTGTGCCTGTGCATCCAGGCTGGCCTGTCCTGACTATCCCAGAAAATCTTTTTTGATTGTGACAATTTGGGGTTCTATTTGCCTCTTTTATCTGTATGTTTAATTCTTTCCCTATATTTTCAAAGTTTTCTGCTATTATTTCTGTCAATGTGATTTTTTATGGCACTTGTGCTGTCTTCTGATTTTTCAGTAATTTCAATTAGTCTTAAATTAGTCTTCTTTTTGTCATCCAGCACCTTTGGATCCAGTTTTCATGTTCTCTTGTTATTTTTAAGGTATCTCTGAGTAATTGTTCTCTTACAATGGCCGTCTTTTAGTTCTGACCTCATTCCATCCTTATCTAGTTTTCTGTTTGGAACCTTTATAGACTCTAATTCTTTTCTGAACTAGTTATTCATGTGTGGCATTGTTTTGTCTAGCTCTGCTTGCTTTTTATTATTGTCTTCTGTGAACTCCCTTATTGCTTTGTTTACTACATCCAGTATCTGTTTAATTATATGTTCTTTGAGCTCACTGATCACCTTATTGATCTTTTCAAAATGTTCTCTGTTATTCTGTTGAATAATTTGGCTGTCTGGATTTTACTTTTCTCTCCCTCATTGCCCATGCATGAGCTTTGGGGGAGTTGGGAGGTTTGAGACCCATTCTGTTGCCTTCTCTTCTCATATTTCTCTTGTTTGTTTGTTTGCTTGTTTGTTTTGCTTTTTGCTGTGGTGTGTGGGTGCTTACAATGGAACAATTTTGTCCCTAGTGTGATCTCTGTAGTTAGTGTCTGCTTTTTAGTGTTGTACTCTGGGTGCAGCTAATTATAGACCTTTTCTTCTTTTCCAAGATCCAACCATCTCTGTTAATTTGTGATGGGAGGTTGCAGTGTAATTGATCAGCTCCCATTTCTCAGGGAATGAATGGCAGTATTGTTAATGATGCAAAAGTAATCCAGATACTGGCATACAGACAAAACTTATTAATAGCAACAGCTATGCCTCCCTGGGGAATAGCAAACAGATCAGCAACAAAAATATGGTCCAAGACAAACTAAATATTGACATAAGAACCAATGATGTATCACTGTTAACCACTGGAAAAAAATCTATAATTACAGTTTAAACACTAAGACAAACCAAATATTGACATGCAGTAAATATATATTAATGTGATATCTATACCTCCACTAACAATAGAAAACAATTCAACAGTAATAACATAGAATTAACTAACATCTGAAGATTGATAAGGCTTAATGGTTATACTAGTAAAGCTATAGGGGATTGGAATAGGAAAATGAAAGAAGATAATTTTGAGCAATTAACGGAATATGAGAAGGACAGAACAGTAAGCAGTAAATGTATACTAAATGCGATATGAAGAATATAAAAACAAGGAAAAAAGGGAAAAAAGAGAAAAAAGAAGAAAACAGTAATATTCCCAAACCCTAATAAACTACCAAAGAAGAAAAATAAGTGAGAAAAAACGAGTCCAAAATAGAAACAAACAAATCCCCAAAACCTTTAAATTCTCTGTATTTGTGAATGAGCAGTTTCTTCTCAGAATCTGCAGTGTTAGAGTCCAGTAAATCACAGTTTTCTCTATCTCGCTCTCTAGCCTGTGGTTTTTGTGAGGTACCTCTGTTACAGAGGCTTTTCTGTCTGTTTACTCCATTCCGTGACCACCTTCAAGGCTGAGTTGTGACCTTGCTCACACTGGTAGATGGGAAGGCAATCCGACCTCAGATATGTGGTGGATGAAGGCAGCAGGGAAAGAATTCAAACAGTCCATTGTACTTAATGCCATCTCTGTCAGACCCAGACATGTCTGAGTGCAACATAAGCCCTGCTGACTTCTCACCATGGAAGGTGGGGCCTGTGTCCTTCTTGACCTGAGTTTAAACTTCTCAGGGGTTTTATATCTAGCACATATCCTCTTGAAATTTCTTTTGTGGCTGTCTGTTATCCAGTCACTGTAGGAGGTTTACATTAGGAGCCCTGACATGATGTGTTTGCTGTTCTGAGCCTCAGTTTTAAATAACCCCTTCCCCAAATAGCATCTCTCTGGCAATATGATGGGCACTGTGGTGAATTCCCTGTCCAGCTGTTGCCTGCTGTGTGGAAAGAGTCACCTTGGATCAAAACCCCATGCTGATTTTGGAGTTCACAACAGGCCTGGGCTCCTCCTGGGGCAAGGGCCACTGGCCCAGTTTCCCATTTCACCTTGGACCTGCAAGCCCTGGTTGCTTATCTGGCATCTGTATAGGCCAATTCCCTTTCTCAGGAGCTGAGGTGAGTGCCTGACTGCTTCATTATGTTCTGTGCATTGTGGTTCATTTCTCCAACTTCTCTGTACCTTTTAATTTTCCCAGAATTCTACTTTTCATTTCCCAGAAATTTCCTTTTTTTCTCTTCATCGTGTTGTTATTTTTCAGGCTTCTTGATTCTGGATCTTTGAATGGCTGGATTTTGCTGCTGATTGCTACCCTGACATTTTCGCCTCTTTCAAAGTTCCTTTCTAAAGCCTCACAAAACAACACTGTTTTGCAAAGCAATAACATTTCTTCTTCAGGAATTAAGATGAAGAAGTACAAAATGTGATTTTAAATTAAAAAAAATCACTCCAGAAGTTTGAATAAAACCTAGCTATTGAAAATGCTAAATTAACTGCATTTGAAAATCAAGGATAATGATGTCAAAAGTCTTACACCATCAAAAAAAAAATGGAGACAATGGAATTATGTAGATCTGGTTTATTAATGGCCTTGATACACACACTGAATAGGCATGGAGCCATAACGTACTTTACCAGTTAGAATCTGATTTTCTCTTTACCAAATAAATATAATAATATCCACAACATTTGAAAATGAGGATTGAAATAAATTAAATAAAGCAAAATAAAATAAAAAGTTCTTTCATTCAAAGTAGAGCATAAGACCCAGTACACACTAAAAAAATGCCTCTATTGACAATGAAAATATGATATAATGTGTTCTTAAAACATGCACAAAAACACCACAGTCAATACAACATATAGTATTTTTCACTGGCGATTTGAAGCTTTAAAATGGTTCTAATATTATTTTAAACTGCAATTTGTGATCATAAGCATAGTGTACAAAAAGCATAATGCACATTATTTTACAACTTTGTTATGAAAACAACACTAAGTAAACAAGTGTCAGTCAAGCTATTACCTTGAGGTTTTTCGTGAGGTTCTGTTCTGTGTATGTGAGAGTCAGTCAACTTTTTTTTTCTTTTTGAGACAGGATCTAGCAGTGTCATTCAGGCTGACCTTGAACTCACTGTGTAGCCATGGCTGACCTCAAACTCACAGAGATCCTCCTGCCTCAGCCTTTCAACTGCTGGGATTACGGGTGTGCACCCCCACACCCAGCTCAGTCAGCTTTTTGAAGATATTCTGCCATAAACTCTAACACAGGAACATCAGAACCAAGTAGATTCTTACTTTCTGATATACATACACTTTTTTATATATGACCTTGAAATGAAATGTAGTGGGTTAGATAGGAGAAAAAAGTATTTGGTTTGATTTTAAAAGTTTTATTCATTAATTAAAAATTAAAAGTTTTCCTGAGTTATGGAACAAGGATTTATACATTATCTTGGTGAATAGGACCATAAAGTGTGAATTGGCTGTGAAAGAAAAAAAGTTTTATGAGAAACAAAATAGTAGTATTGGAAATATATTAGTACTAAGGTTAGGGAGTTGACAGTGGAACAGACTGTAGAGAATTTCGAGGACTAAAGAGATGAGGCTAATTTGTTGGCACTGTTTCTAGAGAAATTCTGCAAAATTTAAAGGCCAGAGAAAGATATAATTAAAAGAATATTTGGGGATGATTGATCCAGCTGTGGAAAATATTACCTATCTTGAATACTATTCTCATTTATTCTCATTTATTTTATTATTTATGAGTCATATGAATAATTGTAATTTTCAGGAAATAAATTTGCTTTCTATTGTAAGCCAAGGTAAATGACAGTCTTCTACTAAAAGACAATTCTATTGTGTATCATTGCTTAGTTTTAAAAAGTCTTATTAATCTCTTAAATGTAAAAGAAAATCAGAAAAGTAATGCCAGGTACATGTATTTTTTATTTTATTGGAAGTAACTTCAAATTTTCATTTTAAACAAATTTTCTGTGTAAACAACCTAAGATAATTTAGATTCAAATAGAATACACTCCAAGAAAGTATCTACTCTGAGAAAATGTAACTTTTCATTTCTTTTGTTTACTTACTACACTTAGATATTTAATTTTGGTATAGGAAATAGATAAGTTTACTGATTATACATTGCTAATTCATATTTACATGAATGGTAGCCTATTAAATGTACAATGGTGCAATTCAGGTACACAAAGGGACCTGGCAAATGAAGTCTGCTGGACAGATTACAGGGAGTCTCCTGTCTTTGCTAGAGGGCTTCTAAGGGATTCTGTTCATCAAAAATCCATGAGTATCTATTTCCTACAAAAAATGCTTCAAACAGCTGCTTACTTTCTATCTGTTACTTTCCTTTTCCATGTTCTTTTATTTTTCTGATTACATTAGGGGAAATCCTTGATTAGAAGCCAGTGGTCTTTAACACCTGCTAATCTCCCTTTGAACAAGGAGAGTGTTTGCCAGGCTTGGCCATCTGCAGGCAACAGAGGGGTAGAGTGGCACCAGGGGGGCAGGATGCAGTGGGTATTCAAATCCGCATATCCTGAGTCTTTGAATCAAGAGGGTTTCCTTCATTGAACACTTGAGTAGGGTCTCCTAGCAGCTAAGGAAGCCCTGTAGAAGTATAATTAAAGGGGTCCATTATGCCCTAAACACAGTGAGACTATAGCTACTACTAATTCCCATAGAAATGAGCCGGTCCCTTGTGCCCACTGCAGAATTTGTGTTCATTTTGCAGGAAGCGCATGACCACGCATCCACTGTGGGAAGATGAGTGTGAAGGGCCGTAGTATGTTTCCCTGCAGTGGAGAGCAACTTATATATTGCTGAAAAGGATGTGGGTTTAAAGCAGCACCTGGGCTTTCCCAACATCCATGCTTGTCAAGCCTGGCTTAAAATTTAATGAGATCTTTGGGAAAGGATATTCTATGTATATTTTTAATACATGCCGATTCTTAGATCGTAAGTGAAATAAAACCTTAAATTTCTTCTACCTTCCTAATTTTCTCAGAGGTGAAAATGGCTAAAGTCAAGCAAAGGTGCTTATTTAAATAACTAGCTAAAGTTCTGAATTTTTTGCTTCCCAGATCTTTTCCTTTTATTATATCTTCGAAATTTAATAAAAACACTTGTTCATGCATAGTATGCTAGGTACCTTGTTCCAATTTGCACATATAGTGGCGAATAAGACGGATATGGCTCATGCTTTCATGGAATTTAGAAGTTAAAGGTTAATGATGAACGAGTGGTATTATGATAAAAAAAAGAGTTACTATGGACTCAAATTCAAATGAAGTATGAATAACAGATTAGCATCACTGGTTTTTATTACTAAAAGAGTAAATTTTTAAATTAAAAATATATGGATACTTAAAATTTTATTTATAAGAACTTGTTAAAGATTCTTATCATTAACACAATATGTATTTCTTTAGAAGTATGTCAGCAAACATCAAAAAATATTTTTTTCATCTTGAAATTCTTGTGATGAAGGGGCACATGTTCATCAAAAATATGTTCAGTGAATCCATTATTCAAAAAGTTTTCTCAGTGCAATTAAAGTATTGTCATACCTTATAGAAACGAGTATTCTTATTTCTTATTGCCTTGCTTTTTAAAATTTATTCTATTTGATTTTCCTGTTTTGTAAATCATTTTAATATTAGTAATGAATTTTCTTACTATGGATTATGAAAGGAATAACAAAATTTTCCTTAAAGTAAGATTGTGTAAGACAGTAGATAAATTGATATGTTTTTATCCAGACCCAGTGAACTATATTAATATATTTTGATCACTAGTTTTTAAATATATTTGGGAACAATAAAGCTTTAAGTATCATTTTAATATCAGGTTAAAATTCAGAATTCTTTTCTTAAAAATGCATGTACAATTTTTTTTACAGACTTCATTTTCTGCTCAAAATAGGCCTATAAACATGTAGCCTAGTGTTTTGTCACTCAACTTGCCTTATTTTTCAATGTGTAAGATTAAAGTGTAGAAAAGAAATTGACAAAAATATGGGTAACACCAAGCCACAAAGAATAATGAGTAATGGGATCAGTAATCTGAGACAATAGACTTCAAATAAAAATACTGAATATATTTTTGGGAAGATATAAGTTTCTGTATTAGTATCAAATTATCAAAAGATAAAATAATTTCACTTTTCTTTGCCATGGGCATACATATCTTGAATTCTAATATTATGTATCACTTCCATATTTATTCAAGTATTGCTGACTAGAGAGCATTAAGGAAATGAGGCAGGGATAATAATTTCTGGAACCAATCACCTGAGCAACTATTTACACGCCCACAAATTTCAGACTTAGAACCAGAAACCCAGAGGGATGTGTCTTTATCCAATAGCAGAGTCCTTCATCCGTGCTGTAGTAAGAATTAACAGTAGCTGCTTTATTTTTCACTGGATGACAGGTTCTTGAAAGCAACTTCTGGGCCCTATATAATTATTTATCCCTAGCTTTGTGCTCCAAAAATATTTGTTGAGTCATTGAATATATTTTACAAAAGAAGAAAACTACAAAATAAAGAGAATTGTTCTTACTACTTGAGGGAGAACATTGTGTTCTCTGGAAATGCTTCAATAGACACAGAATTATCATTTACTCAGTAAGTTGAAGAGAAATTCTTGAATTGGAAATGAAATGAAGATTGGTGATTTCTTAGCTCATACTCTATTTGCAACGATAGATTACGATTCCTTGATATAGGGGAGAATCTTCAGAGAATATGAGAAGTAAACAAAGAAATTTAGGAGTTCGTTTTGTATCAAATAACTTATGTATTACAAATGATGGTATTTTATTTCCCATAAATCTATTAATGTTTCACAACAGCCATTTAAATTGGAAAATCTTATCTCTTGATACAAAACAGTAAAGTAAAATATTCTCTCATTTGGCTATGTCAAATTAATCAATACAAATATCTCTAACTGAATGCTGCAAACAACATACAATTACAATTTCACTTTCAAATGAAACATTTTCAAAGATCTTGGCCCTACAAAATCATAAGCAATCAACTCCATGGAAACTATATAATATAGTTTCAAAAATATATAAAACTATAATATAGTTTCAAAAAACTATAATACATAATAAAAACTACAGTATATAATATAATAAAAAACTACAAAATAGTTTCAAAAAAATTGGAACAGAAAATTATACCAAAATAAAGGTACTTGTGCTATTAATGGGAATTAACAAACTACATTGAATTGTATATAAAATGCTCTTTTGGTATATATATATATCAATTGCAATTTCTGTTTGAATTTTCAGCATGAAATAAAAGCTTTTATTATAATTTCTTACAAAAATTATGTTGATCAACTAAGATGACAAAATAGCTTCATAAAAAATCTAGTGATAACAGAAAAAATGCAAAAAAATTACTGAAGAAAAGATTAGAAAAGAGCCATTATGTACAATTCACATGTACCAAAGACAGACAGTTAACCCAAATGATGATGACAGTTTATGTACTTTTTTAAACTGTCACTGCTCAGCTTACATATACAGAAATAAGTTGATCTTTTGCTGCTTCTGTTGTTATCTTTTTACATCAACAGTACTCACTGAAGGAAAGCCCATATATAATATTAACAAGAGTAAATGATGGACTGAATAAAAAAGCATCATTTATTGCATTTTCACATCCCTCTTAAAACATTCTGACCCCTCATTTTTAACTATTAAGCTTACCAATTACAGACTCTTTGAACAGCAGTCATGTTATCTTTACAATCTACACAGCATAAAAATCCATTGAAAGTCACTTAGGTTTACTAAATATTGTGTGTAAAAATGATTTTGGGTATTATTTCCTTTCAGGGTGGCAGCTGGTAACTTATAATAAATAGCTCATTTTTCAAATCTCTCTCAAAAATCTAATTGCCATTTTTAGTTGTTATATCAGCTGATTCCTTAAACAATCATTGGGGAATCTTTTTGTAAACTTTAAACATTAGATGATTGAATTCAGAACTAAGAACAATGAAAAATATTTATTTAGCATCCCTTAAGTACCAGGTGGTTGAGCATATAAATGAAACAAATGAAATCAAAATATCAACTTGATTTCATAAATAGTTACTGGTTTGACACTTTTTGCATCTTAATTGGCTTCCAAATCAGAAAGAAGCATGTTAAATAATGAGTTCCTAAAAATTTCTGGTCTACTTGCTAATTAAAATTTTTCAGAATGAATTAATATATAATCCTTCTAGATAATTAACTAATCGTTTATTTTACATTTTATTTACATAAAACTATCCATCAAAATCTAGTCTTACTCAATGTACAACACGAAAAAAAAAATAAACTGATTGTTTTCTCATACTATATTCTCTACACACACAGAATACTTCTGATGCCACATATGTGGGATTATTTTCCCTATTCATCAAGAAATTCTCCTGTGGATACTGATTAGGTGATTTGAAATGTAACACAATTCTGACACTGTCTACTTGGATTTAGAATCATTCCACAGGGTAAGAGATCAGTCAACAATTCAGAAGCTCCTTGAACTTTGTGGTTCAGTGACTTTTAAGGAGGCTCGGCCATGTACATATACAATTAAAAAGGCAATATCAGTTCCCTTTCCCTACACAGAGCACGGGGGATGGAATGAAAGTGTTAAGCTTCTAATTATGGCTTGGTTTTAACACAAGCCTCCATCCAGGAGAGCGCCAAGAGTTGCTCTGTTAGAACAAAAGACACTGCCATTGCCCAGGAATGTGTACGGGATTTTGAAGCGCAGTGTTAGAAACCAGGGTCAAATGCAAGTATCGGAACAAAATATTCTTACAGTGTCCCTATTTGGAAATGTTTTCAAAGCTTTGTGTCAGTAACTGAGGCCAGACAATATATAAATATAAATTATTATTACTTCACAGCCAATGATAAAAAATAAGTTTTACATTTATAACCTCATTCTTATATCATTAAAAATTAAGGCAGACCTTTCACAGAAGGAAAAGGGGACCAGGAGAAGGGGGGAGGGAGGAGTGTAAGGTGGGGAGGACAGAGGATGTAAATGATTAAGATATGTATATGTACCATTTCCCCAAGATGAATGTAATTATTATGTATTGCAAACATACACCAATAAATGATAATGGACAAGTAATAAAAGCTCAAAGACACAATAAATCCAGAACAGTGTCTTAGAATATTCTAACATTTCTTTTCTGAATAATTATATGGTATTTAAAATGGAACTGATATTCAAAGGATTACATGTCATAGAAAGAAATAATGAAAATTTAACAATGAAGTATGAAATTAAATGAGTAGCATGTAATATTCCTGGTGGATTATCTCCAGTGGGTGTGTAGTTTGAGGAGGAAACATAAGGCTAATGCTGTAGCTCAGTAAACAGTGCTTGCCTAGCATACAGAAGGTCCTAGGTTCAATTTCTGCTAGAATTTGTCACCCCTACATCAATATTCTCTGTGCTTTCATGGACATTCACAAACATAATTAGAGTATTAAAAAGTTTTAGCTATCAAATGTACATATTCCCTGTTGAGACTGAACGAAGAAAGCTTCATTATTTCATTCTCATATCATAAACACTTGTCCCTTGCAGGATCTATTTGGAACTTTTATTTTATTTTATTTTATTTTATTTTTAATATGTGGGTACCGGGAGTTGAACTCAGGACCTCGCACCTGCCAGGCAGGCGCTTATGCCTCTGAGCTATATCACCGGCCCTGGAACTGGTTTTTGTTCTTCATGTTTCTTAGTTTGTTGTGGGAAATGGTGTCTAAGCATAGTACCTAAGTACTGTTTGGTGCTCCTGAGAGCATAGAAGGTGTAATGTTCCCTCTGGAGAAATGACGAGTGCTAGACAAACTTTGGTCAGGCATAAGTAGGTGCTGCCTCTTTTAGCTTATTGTTAACAGATTAACAATGTGTCTTCAAACAGAAACATAAGTAAAAGTTATGTATTGATTGCTTGGAAAACTTGTAAGGAAAGGTTTGCAAGAACCTTACTCTGTATTGTATACTGATTTGTCGTCTTCGAAAATGCCTTCGTGTATAGCCTCACAAGTTAATCCAGACGCTGTGGAAGAGACAGTTCCTGAGGTCAGTGTTTAAGATTTCTTATCACTTCAAGGGCAGCTCTTCTAATCTGTCTCTTTGCCTGTTTCATTCTTCAAACTAACAAACCTACAGTCTATCCCACATCTCCGGTAAACACACCAATCTCCTCCTAAGTGTCTTTCATGACAACTTTCACTGTTTTAGAGTTCTGTGGGCTTGATTTGCTCCATGCACTGTTGCAAATTAAGTCATCTTCTTGGGGCAGGTGTAATACTCTGCCTCAGTCATTTTCTCCTCAGCACATCTCTGAGACACAACCCAGCGCTGGGGGCAGGAATAATGGTGTGCTGCTCTTTGAGCAACAACCACACTTTAGAAACCACCTGCCTGGTGGAAAGACAGGATAACGGGCCTGGGTGTCTTTTGCTGCCTCTTTCAGTGTGTCATGTCTAGCCTGAAAACCAAGGCAAGGGAATTCCATCCTCGCTATTCTTACTGCTTGTGTATGTAAGTTACCACTTTCCACGTCTTCCTCAGAACAATGATTTAGAGCTATCTGAACCTATGTTTCCCAAATTTCAGGTCTCATGACCTCAAATAAAACTTTTTTTTACCCTTACAGTGTCTGAGTTTGAAATGATTATCAAAGGCACCATTCATATTTGATTAAGGTCCTCCTAATGACCTTTTTCAAATAACTACTGTCTTATAGATTGCACATGTAAATATAATCACTTTCAGAGGTATGGGATGTTAGGGCATGGTCACATGCTTGGGGAGGCAGAGCAATCTATCCCATAATAGTAGACAACATACAGCATATTAAACCACTCCTCAGTTTTCTTTAACTGTTCTAAAAACATTTTGGAAATTAATATTAGAGTGCATAGAAAATTTCAGGCAGTTTAACATATTAGAATCAAGTTGGTAATAAAATTATGTTTACTAAAGATGCTAATGAAATGTAAAAGCTCATTGTCTCTTTAGATTAAAAAAAACATTAGTTGACTTGTATTTTAGAGGAGCAGTTGAAATGACAATGTCAAAATACTTTAATCATGGTAAAATATTAAATCTGTAATTCCTGTAGCATAATCAAAAGTATAAGTCTTAAAATAATCAGAAAGCATGTCATTAGGATATAAGAGCTTAAATTTTGACACAAAGAAATCAATATCTTCCAAATAGGAAACTAATTAATAAATAATTTTAATATAAATATAGTCTAAAAATATTTAGCTGACAAGATAGTGTCATAATTTAAATATTCATTTTTTCCATTAAATCTTCAAAATAGGTATTAGTAACTATTACATCACCTTTGCTTCCTAGATTTAAGTGCTTAAAGTTAAAACATTATTTGTCTGTATTTTCCAGATACTGAGAAATTGTGTTTATTGCTTTACTAAAAATCTATCAAATATTTTTAAAACATAGTTTTTATTACTATATATATTTGATATGCTTCTCCAACATATTGATTAATACTTCCCAAAATATCCTCTACAATTTTACCAAAACCATTATTGTACTAACAGAATAATTATAGTGAATTTTGTAATTAGATTTATTAGTTGTTATACTTTAATTCTAGTTTGAGGGTTTTGTTATTGTTATTTTTAGACAGTCTCTAAGTTGCCCAGGCAGACTTCAAACTTAGAATCTTCCTGCTTCAGTCTCTGAAGTTGTTGGGAATATAGGCATGGGTTGCCTCGCCCAGGGAAATGAATTCTTATACTTTATTAAAGAAGCACAATAAATAAATAAATGTAGTACAATTTCCATTTGCTAAACTTTTTACTTCCTGTTGCTTTGATCTGAATGTTTTATCCTCTTAAAATTCATGCGTCACATCCTATTCATCAATGTAATGGTGGTAGAAAGTGGGGCTTTTGAAAGTGACTGGGTCATAATGGCTGAACTCCCTTGTATTAGATTAATGCCCTTGTAAAGAAATCCCCGAGAGCTGCCTTACTCTTCGACCATGTAAAGACACAGTGAGAAGGCTGTGTTGATGAGCCAGACTTGCGCCTTCACAAGACACAGACTCCACTGCAGATCTAATTTTGGACTTTTCAGCCTCCAGAACTGTGAGAAATAAATTCCTTTTGTTTATAAGTCACTCAGTCTCTGATAGTTTGTTATCATAGTCTAAATAACTTGACACCATCCTTCTGTGAGATATATTTTTATCTTTACTTTTCATTTGTTTATACTTTCTCCAAATTTGTTAAGCCAAGAAAGTAAAGTAAGCCTATCAATTTCTTTTTTTTTTCTTTTGTGGGTACTGGGGGTTGACCTCAGACCTCGTGCACCAGCAGGTGCCCAGGAGTCGGAGTCGAACTCAGGCCCTCCTGCTTGCCGGGCAGGCGCTTACACTGCTGAGCCATCTCACCAGCCCTTGTTTGTTTGTTTTTGTGGGTACCGGGGGTTGACCTCAGGACCTCGTGAGCCAGCAGGTGCCCTGGAGTCAGAGTCGAACTCGGGCCCTCGTGCTTGCTGGGCAGGCGCTTATACCGCTGAGCCATCTCACCGGCCCCTCTTTGTTTGTTTTTGTGGGTACCGGGGGGTCGACCTCAGGACCTTGCACACCAGCAGGCACCCGTGCTGCTGAGCGATATCACTGGTCCTTTTTTTGTACGTGGGTTCTGGGAGTCGAACTCGGGCCCTCACACTTGCCAGGCAGGTGCCTACAATGCTGAGCCTTCTCAACGGCCCGCCTATCAGTTTTAATGGATTCAATTAGTACAATACTTTGTATAATAACAGAATCATGATATGTAATCTAATTAACAGTTAGTGGGCAGTTAACTAATACTGCTTTGTTCCAATGCACTGTAGGATAGAGAGGAAAAAATGGAATATGAAAAGTCTTTACCCTCCCATCCCCAAACTATATCATCAAGAATGATTCCTTTTATTCTTTTCTGTTGTGGATTGCCAAGATGTCATGTCTCATTAATGAGCTGATTCAAACTTTTTCAAATTGCTTAGGAAACCCATTAGATCCATTAACCCATTTTGATAGTCAATTGTATGTATCAACCTGACCGGGTGAAGGGATGCTCAAATATATGGTTAAACATTAGTTTGAGGGGTATATGTGAGGGTGTTTCTGGAAAAGATTAGCCTTTAAATTAACATCGAGTAAAGCAGATGACTCTTCTCAAGGTTTATACAAAACATTCCGTCCATTGAGAGTCTGTGTAAAACATAAACTTTTAGAAAGGTAAATTTCTGTGGCTGTCTGACTGAGTAGCGATTGGTCACCATCCTGGCACTTCTGGTTAGTAGGCCTTCACACTAAGATGGGGGTCTATGCCACTGGGCCTTGAACGGAATCATTGGCTCTCCTGTGTCTCTGGCTTATAGATGGCAGATCATGGAACTCCTCAGCTCCTGTATTGCATAGAGAAATACCTTATAATAAATCTCCGTGTATATAAATTATGTTTCTGTGAGGAATGATGACTAATAAATCCAAATACATTCTCCTAGAATATAGAGTACTTAACTTATTCTGTTAATATTTGCCTAACAGTAAAATAAAATTTCATACCTAGAGTTACCCCAAAGATATTTCCAAGTTATTTTTTTACTATAATAATAGCAGATTGCTCAAGTTTTTTAGTATTTCAGTTCCTTTGGCCATTGCCAGATGTGCTGAGGCTCATTTCCTTGTACTTAAGTGTTTCACTGATGGTGATGGCTTCATTAACCAGTTTATCAGATTGATATATCCTAGCTTCTTTAGATTAATTGGGTAGATCACATGATATTAAGACAGTGTACAATATCTGTTCAGTATTTGAAGCCTCATGTACTTCATTATTTTAGGTAATGGAATGGCTATGCTATCTGAAAAGAAATCACTGAACCCAAGGAAACCAAGCAATAGAACATGTATACTCCCATTCTGCAAAACCAACTAAATTGAATGTTTTACTAATGAAAATCTGATCATATGATTTGTAAGCACTTATAAATTCATTAAAATTCATCAGTTCAAAAATTACATAAGTCATCACTTGACAGTACTTGGAACATTCGTTCTTCCAAGTGATTTTAATATTTTCTAGGTCAGTGTTTAGTGCAATTAATTAAGAGTTTTGTAAAATAGACTTTAAATCCTATCTATGGCATTGACCGGATGACTTTGGGTAAGTATTTAGTGATTGTGTTAGTCAGCTTTCCATCACTGTGACAAAGTCCCTGAGATAAAAAAACTGAAAGGGAGAAAAGTTTACTTCAGCTTATGGTTTCACAGATTTCAGACCAGGTCATTTGGCCCATTGGTCCTGGGCCTGTCGCAAGGCAATACATCATGGTGTCAGTGCATGGCATGGAAGCCTTTATCTCGTGATGGGCGGGAAACAACAGACAGGAAGGATGGGGTCAAGGGTCTTTATATCCCCTTTAAGGACATATCCTCAACAACCTTCTTCTAGATCTCACTACTCCCACATAACGCAGGAGACTGTGGACCAATCCTTTAACACGTGGGCCTTTGGAAGACATTTCACATTCACATCCGAACAATACCACCTCTCTAAGCTTCAGATTTATCAGTTGTAGAAAGAGAATAATAATGTACACTACATTAACATAAATGTGCAGAGAGATACAGTGGGGAGGAAGTGAAGGAGGGGATTTCTGTGCTTCCTATTATATCCTGGAGTCTCCTTTTCTCTTTAAGAACTGACTGCAGACTTTCCCTTTGACTTAGAAATGTCTTACAAAGACAAGAGCAACAACAATAATACTAAGTTATTATAAGCAGTCACATGGCACTAAACATGTAGTGTCTTTCCAAATATGCTTAAAACCAAGTCAGTTATAGACTACAATAACCTTATGAAATAGGAGATATGATTAATTCATTGCTACAAACAAAGAAATTGGAGTGCTGGGTGATTACGATATTTGTCTGAGGTTATTCAGAAAGCAAGTTGTAGAGTGGAGGCTTAATCCAGTTCTGAGCGATCACGTATATTTTAATTAGCATCCACTGAATGTGTACTACTTATACTTAATCTTGCTTGCATGATGTTTGTGACACAACCAGATTTCTAAGTCATGCTTACCATACGATATATAAAATAACTTAAAAAATGGAGGGAGCAACAGAAGAAAAAATAAAAAGCAAGCCAAAGAATGGAAAGAAAAATTAATATTAGCAATCATCTTAGCCATGTTGTTTTTATTATTATTATTTAAATTCAGTTATTTACTCTGTAGTGTGGTGATATATGTCAACATTTTGAGATATTCAAAATTATTTAATGGCAAGTTTTTATCACATAAATTAAAAATGATACTGAATGCTGTTGCATAATGACAAAAAAGGAAATGAGGAGATAAACTAATTCAATAAGCTGAACTTAGATATGAACGTAGTGTGAACTAATAAGTCTGAATAGCTTATGAAAAACTGTCAACCCACGGTCAGTATAAGAATGGAATCAACTAAATTTAAAATAGTTTCAACAAGTAGTTTTTATTTCTTCTTTATGTTTTTCTTAAATTAAACGCAGAAATTCTTATACTTAGGGGAAAATGTACTATAAATTGTTGCCCTAAATGTGACAACACATTTGCAACTTATTAATGCACTTATTAGAGAAACATTCTGTATTTCCTTTGAAAATCTCATTGTGCTTTTTCTTGTTAAGAAAATCTTCAACCTTTTGCCTTAAGCCTTGCTTTTTCCAGGTGATACACTCCCAAAGAGCATTGGTGATGAACAATTTGAATACAGAGTATAAAAATACCTTTTAAAAGGATACTCTCCAACAGAAATAATTTATTTTCTAACAGACAATATGTTTCTCAGTCTCCTTGTTTTTTTTTTTCTTCAAGATCAAGCATGCAAATCTTATTTTGCCTTTGGCACTTTCCATTTATGATTATGTAGAGTTTTTGGTCAGTAGAGGCAGACAGACATATTCCTAATTGAAAACTTCAAAAAAGTATTAATACACATGTATTCAAAGACACACATACAATGACACTGCAGTTAGAGACTTTAGGAGATAAGGATTTTGAATCACTTTTTTTGTTTTATACTAGTGCTTCTTTAAAATACTAGATTAATGCTTCTGAGGACGTGAAGATGGTTTATCTATAGGTATATAAAAATGTAAAACTAATTATTAAGTAATCTATTCTAAGGCATTATCAGATAAAGATAAATATCTTTTATGAATCTGAGGAAGAATGAACAACATACAATATATTTATTAAAAAGTATGTTTTCATTAATAGACATTACTACAGATTTTTCTTGTCAATATCAATGAAGATTCCCTATCTCTGCCTTCACTGGTGTATCTTCCCTTTGCCAGCTAGATTCAACTTTGGTGTAATTTATAGGTACTGTCATACCTTAGTATCCTTGGGGACTGTATTTCAGGATATCTTGCAAATACTGAAATCTGTGGGTGCTCAAGTCCTTCATATAAAGTGGTACAGTATTTGTCTATAACTTATGAACATCTTCCTATCTACTTTAAATCATCTCAAGATTGCTGATGGTACCAACACAATAAAAATGCAATATTAGTAGTTATAACATTATATTGCTTGGGAAATTATGCCAAGATAAAAATTTGTATGTGTCCAGTGTAGACATACTTCTTTTTCTAAGTATTTTCATTTGATAGTTGGTTAAATCCATTCATGTAGAACCCATGAATTTGAATGGCTGATTATATAAATAATATTTTTCCTCTATCTGATAGGATGTGAGAAAATTTAAGTCTTTAAATATTTTGTAAATCTTAATCATAAACAATTTATAGCTGTATATATACTCATTAATTTATAATCTACACCTTTATTTATAAATCATAAATTGTTACAAAAATAAGTTGAACTGAATAATTTGAATTTCAGGCTACCTTGAACAAAGACTGAAGGACTATTGAAACAATTTTATATTCTTTACAGAGACATGGTCCTCAACCAATATGTACAACTTCAGCAGCATTTTCTGATACTCTTTGGAATTAGATAAAAAAAAAAGCTAGCTTTGTAAATACGTAGTACCCTAGCTGATGGATACCTATATAAGTTAAATAAATAACTGAATATCTTCAAACTACCACAAGTTTTCAAAAATTATTTAAGTGGGTAGAAGACAGAAAACTTTCGCAGAATAAATAATTACATTAATGAAAGTTCTCTGGTAGAACAGTGATGTGTGTTTGTTCAAACACATTTATCTGATAAAGTGGTCATAATATAAAAGTTTACGAGAAAGATAGGGAGGATTCACTGTACGTAATGGTGCATGCAAATCAGTTGTATAAACCTAATCCACAGTACATGCCATGGACATATCATGTAATCATATTATTCTCTGTATCTCCTCATGGTAAAACATAAAGACATCATAAATCTCAGTATTTACTGGCCTAAACAAACATGCAGTAACCAAACTTTGAATTGTATTTCATAGGCTACTTTTGACAAAAAGAATGTAAGAAGTCAAATTATTTAAGAGACTTTTGTTCCTCTTGATGGGATGTTAATAATGGATACTATGTTTAAGGGGTAAAATGACTAGGGGTAAAAAATTCTGTGAGTGAACCAGTAAACTCAGTGTCTGAATACCCTCACAGAGAACATTTACAACTCATGTGAATACCTACACATAAAATATGTAGAATTCTAGTTTCTCAGAGAGATGAACGAGAATTTCATTAAGGGTGAGGCTCCAAGTAGAGGTGAAAATATGAGTTAAACATGACAGAAACAAAATCCGGGGGGGCTGAATAATGAGGAGTGATTACTTGTGTGTTTCTAAATTCAAGTCACATCGCAGTAGAATAAATATCAGTGTTTTGATTCAGATATGTTGGAAAAGATACTATACAATGGACATATTTAAAGTAATATGAAGTATAAGTAGATACTATGAATCCAGAGTACTGAAAATGGAAAGAACAATTAAATATTCTGAGATCGTCCTATCTGCACAAATGCCTTAAGCCACATTTAGTTACAAAGGCCATGGAGGCAAATCAATGGAGAGCAATGCCCTATTTATTCGATATTGTTGGGTAATGAGGTGCTTTAGTAAAGAGAATTTTCCAGTGAAATTGTACCTCTTTTAAAAAATGTTGTTAAAGAAAGCCAGTTTCTTCTACCAGCATTCATGTTTTAAAACTTTGTGGTCTTCAAACAGCATTTATGATTTTTATATTCATATTCTCATCTGAAAGTTTGAAAAAGAACATTTCTAACTTGAAAGGTTGTTTTTCTGAAATTGTTCTAATTGGAATTGTATTTTTCTGCTTTAAACAGAGTATGTGACCTCTAGCTAGATAATTAGAAAGATTTTGTTTGTTTGTTTGTTTTAAATTTACTTTTGTGGTGCTGAGGGATCAAAGTCAGGGCTTTGCACAAGCTAAACTCATTTTACCATTGATCTATAAACTTTCCCCCCAATTAAAACTATTGATATCATAAATTACTCTCAATTCTCCATTTTTAAATTAAAAAAATGTCTGAATTTTGACTAATTAAGATTTTTTTCGGGAGATGGTGACATGTACCTTCAATCTTAGCACTTGAGAGCCTGAGGCAGGGGGGCAGGTTCCAGGGCAGGCTGAGGTACACGGTGAGACCATCTCAAAATACCAATTTTTTCTTAAAGGAAGGTACATGCTGGAGAATCAATTACCTAACTGTCGATCTGCGCTTGGGGCTGTTTCAGAGACCAATTTTCTTATAAAAATAGAAATACAAAGCTCTAGAGACCTTCTATCTTTCTTAGCAAGCAGCAGATGGGTGAAACTTTCGCTCACTCATCACGTGTCACTACTGTGAAGATATCGTGTATCAGGAGTTATGAAACTATGCTCCTCAGGCCCAAACTCTTTCTCCTGTGTGTGTAAAATAAAGGTTCACTGTGACACAGACGAATCCATTAGTTTATGTATTATCAATATTATTTTCTTACTACCGCTGCAGATTTAAGCAGCTGTGATAGAGACCAATGACAGAAATGAGTGGTCTTCAGGGCCTAAGGTATTTAATGTCTATCCCTTTACAGAGAACATTTGCTGACACGCGCTTTGGATCCACCAATTCACCGTACAATGCTTTCTCTATGCTTCCCTTGTGTACATCATTCATGCCCTACATTCATATCATGCACAGGATCCGGAGAACCTGTGAGGAGACACATGCATTACAGTTTTATTTTAACAACAGCTGTTCCATCAGGCAAAACTCATTACTTTTATATCATCAACTTTGGAAATAAACTGTTGCATTGCTCTACTCCAAATTAATGGAGTGAGAAAGATCCAGAAAGAGTGAATCTCCTTTAATGTCATTCCTATAGTGTATGTTTAGATCACTCTACAGAAAACTAAAAAAATGGGTTACTAATAAACCTGCCCAAATCATTATGACAAGAAATCTGAGTCATAATTTTTGTTGGGTAGTATACATTTACCAAAGCAAATATAAATTATTCCTTTTTAGTACAGAAAACTCATATGAATTAACTTACAATGAAGAATTAAGGGATGTCTTACTCAATAAGGAATCGGCTCCATGACCCACATTATGGCACATGCCATCTATGCAGAAGTATGGCTAATGAGAAAACCCTTGCTGAAACTCAAAGCACTTCAGACAAGATTTCTCATGCACAAAATACTGCTTTTAATTGGTTCTAAGCTAAATTAATTAAGCTGGTATGACTCACTCTTCAGTCACAACTCAACTTGAAAAACACGAAGGAATATGGCTGGGATAACAAAAGCTAAGAGTCTTGAATTACTCCTGATTTTCATATTAACAAGGGAGTTCAGCCTAGAGAGAAGAGGTTAATTTGTTTTTTAATAGGCTTTTGAAAGACTTGATCTGGTCTAGTGTGGTAATTTATGGTTAATCATATGTTTCGAGGCAAAAGGGATTAGTCATTTAATATTAGAGCCACTTTTGTGTGACATAAAATCCTCTTCATAGTAACTTTAAAAGTCAGGTCAGACTTTTCTTTTGAGCAAAGGTGGCAAGTTGACAAAGGAAGAGAAACACAAAAAGAAGCAGTAACATTGGAAAAAAGACTGGAATGGCAGAAAATTTTCCTGCACAAATCTTTTCCAGTCTTTCTCCACCCACATTTTGCTCCATGTCCTAATGTAAAGATTATTTCCAGTGACCTACACGTTAGTGGTACTATATATTGAATCACTCTGAGCAACGACTAATTTCTGAAAGTTAAAACGACAAATGAAAGACAAAACATTCTGAGCCAGGTTATTGCCTCCATAATGTAATTCCTGGAGGAGCAGTTTACTGAATTCAACCTCAGTTAATTCCTCACATTGTAATCTTGCAGAAAATCTCCTCCAAATAGATTCACCACTGGGGAAAATCACTATTGCAAGTTACAAGTCCCCCAAAATAGGTTGAGGGCTTTTATGAGTTGTGTCAAACAAAATAAAGATATGTTGAAGTCTTCATCCTCAGTACCTTAATATGTGACCTCTTTTGGAAATCAGGTTTTTACAGAGATTATCAAGTTAAAATGAAGTCAAAAGGGTGGGCCATAATCCAACATGGCTGCGTATCTAATGAAAAGGGGAAATTTGGACAAAATATTGGCACATACACAGTGGAAAGGCAATATAAAGATACACAGGGATAACATATCTGGAGTGATCATTTACAGCCAAGAAATGCCTAAAAGATTGCTAGAAAATATGGGAAGATAGAGAAAACAGGAAAGAATTTTCTCTTAGAGCCATTGGACCAAGCAAGGTTCTGCTGACAGTCTTAGTGTCAGACTTCTAGGCTCCACAAAGATGAGACACTACTTTCTGATTTTCTGAAGCTTTCAGTTTTTAATACTTGGTTATAGCAGTCCTAGAAAACTTGTATGAGACATTAGGCATGATTGCTTTCCAGCAAGGCCTAATTTCAGAACTTTAAGAGAAGAGTAAGGCAGACAGAAATAAACAATGGTTAGAATTAAAAAATCAATCTCATGTGGCTGGAGCAGTAGCACAGTTTCAGAGATGGGAGCCCATCCCATTTCATCCATCCCTTCATGCTGATTATACTTGATGAAATTTGATGCCTTTGACGGCATTTCTGCTATGGAGACATGAACCTTTTATGAGTATATGGGATGCATGAAAGCTCAGATATGAGACTGCCCTTTTTCCTCTCGTCAGCAAGGGTTGGTACAGGCACAGAGGTAGCATAAGAGTCTGATTATAAAGGCTCCAATTTAAAAATCTTCCTGATAGAGAGTTGTGATTGAGAGAAAAAAATATTACGAGGCATTACTAATTACTGATAAGGAATATATATATATATATGTATATACATGTATATATGAAAATAGCTTTAAACTTAGGCTTTCCAACTTTTCACAAGATTACAGGGTCTCTATACAACTAAAATGTAACTTAACATGATAATCATTGCTCTGGCAGTTTTCCTCTTAGCACTGCTTGGATCATTTGACTACACACCTAGTCTGAGTTTTATCCCAGAGTCTGGGACAGGTTGCTCTGCTAGGTCCCATGGTCTCAATCTGAGGCCAACTTCATGTCCTGACTTAGTTTAGATTGCACATTTTTTTTTTTTGTGGGCATGGGGGGTCGAACTCAGGACCTCACGTGCCAGCAGGCACCCGTGCCGCTGAGGGATATCACTGGCCCTTTTTTCATATGTGGGTACCGGGATTCGAACTCAGGACCTTGCACTTGACAGGCAGGCGCTTATGCCGCTGAGCCATCTCACCAGCCCGTAGATTGCACAACTTTAGCCCCACAAAATTTATCTTACTTTCTACTCTGTTGTGTCTTGAGTATTCAAGCAAGCCCAAAGGAGTTTATTAATAAATGACAGTCCAAGCCTTGTCCTTCAGTTTCTGTGTTGTTTTATCACACCTGGGTCACCTTTATCACACACCTACTTTATGTTAAATCCATTGCCAGAGGGGGGAAAAAACCCAAATATATCCCCTATATAAAAGCAATTCTTGATGCATTCCAGTCCTACTGATTGGCTCATCCTTAATCCCACTTCTTACTTCTTTTAAGAAAATTTAATAAATTCCTAGTTTTCTAAATTGCAATTTGTACTTCACAAACTTTTTTTGTGTCTTTTTTTCCCTGAATGTCACAAAACCATTTCTTTTAAGTTCATATGTTCACTGGTTAAATGGCAATTTAGACTATTATGATAATAAAGAGACAGATTCCTATTTCCTGAGACTAAGTGTTGTCTTTATCCTGTTACAAAGCTGCAAGCGACACATACATCGTCTGCATTTCTAAACAAGACTGAGGTAAATGGTTACGATGACATAGGATGATTCTAATTAGTAATCTAGAAAAATATAATGTATAAGTGATAGCATTTATAGAAACACATTATGCATTTCAAACCATAGAGAAGATTTAGATCAATGTATATGAAACAGAGAGTAAAAACTAATGTATTTGAGTCATTTATCAACCTTGATGTCAACAGGATGACAAGTAAAGTGCCAGACCCTCTTGGGATCTACATTTTCAGAGGGGGTAAACAGTTATATTTAATATATTTAAAATTATAGCCGTGAGACACTGTGTTGGTTACTATTCTCTCATTGCTAAGACAAAAAACTTGACGCCCAAAGTTAAGGAAGGAAAGGTTTATTCAGCTCACAGTTTGTGGAGGTTTCAGTCCATAATCAGCTGGCTCCAAGGCAGGGTGGCGTGGCAGAGGGCAACGGTTCATGGCGGTGGAAGACAGCAAAAGCAACTAGAGCAAAAAGGGAGGAGCGCCAGAGAAGACTCTTTCTGTCCCTTATATTGTATGTAAGCTACCCAGCCTAGGGTGAGTGTAGCACTCACACCCATGATCTCAGCGCTAGACAAACTCTAGATTCAGCCACCTCTGAAAAGCACCCCCCCATGACGGCATGAGGTTTTGGGGGAACATCCAGACACAAACCGTAACAGACACCCTTATGAAAATATTTGAATACGTATAAATGTGTAAGTTATATATTTCAAAGCACATTAACAGTAAGTTTCTCTTTTTCTTCTATTTAATCTACAAACTGTCTTACATGTCTCATTGCTGAAATATATGAACTTCTGATTCTCACAGAAAAATTAGTAATATTTACTTTTTTTTGTTTTGGAGGGAAATTGGCCTTTATAAATACAACTATGTAGAAGACTATTACTGATAAAAATAGTAAAAAGAAAAATACCCTTGGTCATGTAAAATTCTTGTGAAACATTTTTGTTCTAATTTTTACTGGTTTGAAGGTTCATGTGTTTTGTAGAGCAAACCTACATGCTGAAGCTGCCTCAAGTAAGGTAATTTCATGATATTGCATTTTACAACTGCCTATTACTTATGGTCTAGAAAAATTTAGAGAAAGCATAGTGACACACCTTTTGAAGCAATTTCTGATTTATATGTTACACCTCTCTGTGTCTGCCAATAGTTTACTTGGATAGCACAGTTCTTGTGGCCTGGATGGAATATAAAGGGACTGAAAGAAGGCAGTAGCTGCTGCTATTGCTATTGTTGCTGCTGCTGCTTGCTGCTTTGCTGTCTCCTGCCTGCTTTGACATGGACTGTTTCTCCTCTGCGACGCCCCTCTGCCATGCCGTCTTGTCTTGGAGCCAGCTGACTATGGACTGAATCCTCTACAGACTGTGAGCCAAAATAAATCTTTCCTCCTTTAACTTGTGAGTGTTGGGTAATTTCTCTCAGCAACAAGAAAAGCAACTAAGACAAGTAGAAAGGATCAACATGCATGATTTAGTTTATTTGGCATTATCTTTAGGTAGGGAATAAAAAAGATGACAGCATCTATGTCACAGTCTCTTTGTCAGTTTCCCATGTTGAGATTCAATAACTGACACCTTAAAGGAGAAAAGGTTTATTTTGGCTCATGTTTCTGTACACAGTTGTTTGGCTCCAAGGCAGGATGGCAAGGCAGAGGGGTTTGGCCAGAGGAGACGTTGCTCATGTTTGCTCATATCATGGGGACAAGGAAGCAGAGAGAGAGAGATCAAGGGAGGGGTCTAGGAGAGAGATAAAGCTTTCCAGGCCACACTCCAGTGACTGGCCACTTCTGACCAGATGCCACCTCTTAATAGCAAGTACGCTGTGAACCCCCACATCCTGTCATCTTCCATAGACCCTGACTATGAGAGTATGAGGTTCTCAGGGAAAATCTATCACATGGTCCTTGAAAATTTCTTCTAATTTTTTTCTTTGAATTATTTTCAAAAAGTGACACAAGCCTGCAAAACCAACATATTTCCTCATTCACTCTCTAATTAGCACTCATAGAACACCTGCTGTTGGGACCACATGCCTGATATTGCTCTATCTACTGAGGATCAAATGCTGGGTTAAAAAAGCCCTAGTTAAAGCAAGATAATCATAGCTGCTCAAAAGCATTACACTTATGAATCAATTTCAGTACCGGGGGGAGTCATTTCACTATTGGACTTTCTAATTTAAGTAAGACCCTGGTTCAGTATTAGTAAAGTTTGAAATCAATGCATAAATATAAATAATGCTAAATAATATATTTCCTTATTTCTCTAATAGTGTTGGGAAAAATCTGACATTAATGCAAGTTTAAAATGTGTTTTGGATACTTTTGCATGTGTGAAACAAAACATTATAAAAATCAAATCCCATGTCTAATTGTGACATTTTTTGTAATGTTCAAAAGATTCTTGGTTCAAATGTTGCCATTTAACTTACTACATCATATTTTAATTATATTTGGTACAAAAATCTAGACAGAGGGTACCTGACAGAGGAAATAAGTAAATGTTAAACATGTACTCAGTCGCTAAGTGTTTGTTGCACTTATCCAGTTGACTAAACAGACACAATTATTTAAAAAATGAAAAACAAGGCACAAACATCTTATAAAAGTGTGTGAAAATTAAGTTGATGTGATCTATGTGCATAACCTCATAAAATAGCCGAGGGGCTTGTGTAATGGGGACACGCAGGAAGCATGAGTTCATGTTTGTGTTCAATGAAGGAAGTGCTCATTTCAGACTCAGTCTGAAAATAATATTCTGTGTGTGAAAAGCTGCCTGGAGAAAATCTCTTCCTTACAGTGCAAAAGCAGACCACTGAGGCAATGAGTAAGAGACTCAAAACAGAGCAATGGAAAGAAGAACATGGAAAGCCAAACTTTTCTTCAGTGTGAGTAAATGGTTGCATACATTTTGCTGAGCATGTTAAAGGAAGGCAAAACTTCAGCAAAGAATTAATAAGAGTCTGTGCCTTCTATGAATGTTGAACATTGTGTAAACACAGGCTAATAATTTTCTGCAAACAATAAGGGAAAGCATCAATGCAAATAAAGGAAGAGAAATAGCAAAGGGATCCCACAAAAGCACTTCAAAAGAACTTGGGTAACAAAGGACTGAGAAAATTCCGTAGATCCACAAAACAAAATGTAAAGTATTCTCTGGTTCCTAAGAGAAGAAAGATAAAATTAATTTCTGAATTTTAACATTTATTGTTTGCTCTTTTCTGAATGCTATTATTTTATTTTATTTGTGATTTCTTCAGTTGTATACCTTTCTCATCCATAGAACAGTACTACCTAATATTTATAAGCTTCATTGTTGTCCTAGAATCATGGCAAGCAGATAAAAGCATTACATCAGATAAAAGCAATTACATACATATATGTATGTAGATATTGTTAAAGAAACCAACCAATCTGCAGGTGATTAAAGGATCATCCATAAGAAGAGAATAAATATATTAGAGTACATCTGGTACACAAACATTAAAAAGAATGAATTGGACCTATAAAGTGATTTTGAAAATATATAGCTGGAAGTAGTTGTGGGTGAAAAAACAAGATGCAGGGGAATAGAATACAGTTACATTTTGGTATAGTAAATAATGCCCACAAATATTTTTGATTATATATGCATATACATGCATATATTTATAAAATATAAATACCTATATGCAGAAAATAGAGAAAGGTCCATACTAGATGATACTTCTTGAGAGGAGCAGTGATGCTGTTTTAAAGAGAGGGAAAAATAAAAATAAAAGTAAAAAGCCAAAGCTAAAAAAAGGGGGCACAGCTAGGTGTGGTGTAACAAGACTAATCCCAGCACTTGGGAGGCTGAGGCAGGAGGATCGCCATGAGTTTGAGGCCAGCCTGAGTTACATAGTGAGTTCAAGGCCAGCCTGAATTACTTAGACCCTGTCTCAAAAAAAAAAAAATCAAAACAAAGAAAGGGGGAACAGAAAACAGGTCTGTACCTCTTCTAAAAAGTAATTGACCTTACTCATATTTTATATGTTTAGCGTTATTATATACGTGTAAAAGTACAGTAACAACTTTAAAATATCAGAAGAAAGAGAAGATTCTGGCTTACAACTGAAATATGAACTTTGGCACAAAAGAAATGTTTGTTTAATCACTTTTCTATCCTATAGTGTCAAGGGAAAATCCAAATTTGTATGTCATTTGGGATTATTGCTGAAAATAAATTTTCCGACTAATACTATGATACTTAATAAACAACAATATATACTGCTAAATTTTTATAAGCAAACTGCCTTAATATTTTCTAAGTGTGATAGGTTCTGAAGTGTAATTTAAAATTTAAATATACAATTTTCAGTATCACATAAGAGTGTTACAAGTATTACTAGTATTTAGCATTTGGCTGTATGTAGAAGCTTATAAAATAACTTTGGAATATAGTAATAATGAATGTATATTTCTGTACTTTAGTTTCTACTTTTGGTTTTGGTTAAATAAAGCAAAGATTCACTATTTGCAAAGATATACAATTCAGGAAAACATATTTTAAAAATAATGAATTATTTAATAATGCAAATGTAGTCACTTTTTTTTAGAAATCCTCAGATACTTTGCTTTAATGGAATCAAGTAAATGCAGTATTTGGAATTGGTATATTTTACAGAAATGAATTTTTAAAGAGCTTAAAGAGTGTTTTAATTCCAAAGAACTCAGGTGATATCTTGAAAGAATAGCAAACATTATGTTTTCAGTCTGTAAAAAATACTAAATAGCCATTAGATATTAATTTAAAAATTTAGTCTCCAAATTGTTTAGGTTCGATTGTTTACAAATTTCAGCTACTGTAAGAGGAAAAAAATTTTCTTCCTCCATACAAAACATATTCTAGGGGAAAAATGATATTTAGGCTAACAATAAAATATAAATTTCAAATGTAGGCAAGTATTCTGGTGATTACCCAAAAAGAGAAAATAAGGAGAGCTGAATTATAGTTTTTCTGCTCGGCCTTTGTCCAATTTTTTAAGACAGTTGCACTCCTCAATGCTTGATGAAACTAATAACAATTTAATAAAAGCTAATGTACAAGTGCTTTATGTATGCCAGTCTTGGTAACATATGTTTTAGCATGTTTAACCCTCACAATTATTCTGGGAAGTTGTAAATAAAATCAATTTGACATAACATTAAATAAGCAAATATTATATAATATTAAATAAATACTTAAATTGGTGATATTCATGTTAATAAGTAATTTCCTTTTTTTAAATTTAATTAAGTGTATTGATAAAATTTAGGTATATACAATGATCACATTCATCACAGGGAATTTGTACCTGTACATGACATATATTGATTTGTCTTTTTTTTTCCTCCTATTCCCCTCTAAAGGTTTATACTGTTAAGAAATTTTTTCTGGGTCATTCATTCAGGATGTGCAACCCCAGACAATGAATGCATGCTCTTAGGTACTATAGAAGGGATTCTTAACCTCACAATACTGATATTTGGCGGTCAAATAATTGTTTGTTGTGTGAGAATTTCCTATCCATAGCAGAGTACTACATGCCCTTAATTTTACCCAGTAGATGTCTGTGCACCTCCAATGCTGTGAGAGTCAACAGTGGCTCAGATAATGACGCATATTCACTGGACAAAAATCTGCACCCGGGAAACATGGAATTAAGACAATTAAAAATACCTCTAACTCTCTGTCCTAATGGTGAAGGAAGAAATAATGAAAATCAGAGTTTCATTTAGAAGGGGAAGAATAGCTGTTTTGTAAGTTCTATAGTTTGGACCTTGGATGTCTCCCCAAAGCCTAGTGTTAAATACTTGGTCTTCAGTGTGGCATTATTGGGAAATGGTGGAAGGTTTAAGGTATGTGACCTGCTGGGAGATCTTTAGTTCTTTGGGAGCATTACCTTTTCAGGGATTAGGAACCCTGGTCCCTTATTCTCTCTCATTTGCTTCATGTTATCAGTGTTTTTGCTCTGCCACTTGCTCAGGACAAAATGCTCTGCTTTACCACAGGCCCAAAGCAATAGAGCCAGCTGCTCCTGCACTGGAACTATGCACCAACATAAAGCTCTTCTTTTTGCAAAATGATTATCTTGTGTATATTTTTATAAGAGTAGAATGCTGAGTGAAAGAACAACTGTCCATAGTATCTACCAGATGTATTTATTTGCCTTTGGCCTCTGAAAGAATGTAAATTTCATGAAGATTTGTTTTGCTTCTTTTGTCTCCTATTTTAGTAACTGTCATATACTGGGATCTTGAGACGTTTTTAGTGAATGGATATATAAATTGAAGAAGAGTATTTTTTTTTTTAGTGCTTTTCAACTCTATCTAACAATCATTATATAACAATGTCAAACATCCCTGGGAGAAAAATTGCCTTAGATTGAGAACCATTGCACTAGACAGTGCTTCCTGCTTGAAAGCTAACCCATACGTTTACACAATTTGATTCTTTAAAACATTTTTCAGAACAAGTGTTTTTACTTTCTAGCAAGAGTATGAGAACCAAGATAAGTGGTAGTCTTACCTCATTTCTTTCCCATAGTGCTACGTATCATCATGCATGGCACGATACGTCTAATAGCTTTAGAATGTGAAGACATATAGATATATAAACAGAATAGCTATATGTGATAGATACATGTCTCTACTGCTATTATTCCATGAATGCAAGCCTTTTTTCCAATGTTATCTCTCCCTTTAATGGCTCTGCTCTTGCACACTTAATGAGCTAAATCCTATTGTTTCTTAGGATTTATCTGGCACAGATGACATTCCAATGACCCAAGCCTCCTAAAGTTCTTCATATTCTCCTATATATATCCCTTGTACTTCTGACATTTTATATATCACATTGCAGGATTTATGTCAGATTTTTTCCTCTAAACTTTTCACTTATTGAAAGAAAATGTATCATTATATAACACCATCCATTAGGCAGAACTCTGATTATTAAATGGATCAAGATCAGAATGGAATAATTTTTGATATTTAATGAAAGCCAACTATTGAATGATTCACTCTTCCAAGAAATGTTTCATTAAGAGACTAGGTTAGTACATGTCACATGATGTTTTAGAGGATGATTACTTATTGAGTTGCTGGATAACTGTGAAAATGGAAAACTGTAAAGAACACACTTGGAAATGCTATGTAGCAGAAAAGCATGTTGGGATGTCAAATCCCAACTTTTGCATTTATAATTGCTGTATGACCTTTACATAATCTAAAATTTTTGTTTTTATCTTCATATATACTGCAATCCTCGTGGTGTTGTATTCGGAATTAATTGACATAACATACACAAATAGCTAATGTATTTCCTACCATGACATTCCAAACCATGTAATTTGTTGTATAAATCAGTATGTAGTTGAGATTGAAAAAGGGTATGATAGGAAGAAGAAACATACAATGTCTAGGAAGAACTCAAGCTAAAAGAAACTCAATAAAAAGTCAGTAATAACATTTGTGACCAAAAAGAGATGCCATTCCTGGAAACTTACAATTTGCAGCTTTGTGGTTACATTTGGGCAGTATATCATTTAAAATATATATTTTGTGGTTTCTTCCCCCAGAGCCTCCCCATGTTATAATGCTTAATATAGCACTGCATTCACCTGTAATAAAAAGTAATTCTCCATTACACCTTCTGTTGCCTTGAAGTTTTTATATTTGTTAAAAATATAATAAGGCTTCTGGAACATTAAAAATGCATTGCTTGACTTTACAGTATATAATGCATTCTATATCCATGGGCATTCCATTAAGAAAGGCAGGTGGCATTCATTTTTCCTTTATATATGTGCTGTTATATGAAACGTTCATAAAATACTGAGGCTTGCATATGTAGATCTCTATGATTAAATGATATACATTAAAAGTGGAGATAATTACCTAATTGTAGACTGAATTAAGTTGACACCTTGATTTGTGCTAGTAATTAAGCAGTTAAAAACTACATCAAGCAGAAACTGAGAGTCTAACTTGAATTATTACAGCCTTATATTTAGAATGAGATAATTTTCCAATACGAGAATAGTATAACAAATATTTATATTATTAACTTTTAAAAGTATATTTTATATGATTTTAATGTATGTAACTTTGATTTAGCACTGTGGCACACTTTTATCTGTGTGTAAAATATTATCTATGGATCCATCTCAACATGTGTTCAGGCATTATTAACCAGGGATAGCTAGACTAACTCCGTTGGACCCAGTATGGATAATAAGCTTAATTATTTGTGTTTTGGATTAACTCATCTTCACAAATCAATGGTATAGAGAAAGAGATACATATTTCATGTGGATATATTTGTTTTGTTTTCTTAAGTGATATTACACACTTGGATTTTCAAAAATTTACAAACAGCTCTAAGGATATCTAAAGAGATGACTTTTCCAGAAAAAAAAAATCAAACAGCTCTTAATTGGTTCAATCTCCTTAAAAACATAAAGTTCCGGGGGCCGGTGAAATGGCTCAGCGGCGTAAGCGCCTGCCTTGCAAGCGCGAGGGCCCGAGTTCGACTCCCGGAACCCACATACGGAAAAGGGGCCGGTGATATCGCTCAGTGGCACGGGTGCCTGTTGGCGCGTGAGGTCCTGAGGTCGCCCCCCGCCCCGGTACCCACAAAAACAAACAAACAAACAAACATAAAGTTCCCTCATAGTTCTATCATGTGGGAGCCACAGATAATAGGTGAAGCTCATGACTATTTAAGGATGCTTAAAGATATTAGCATGATACCGAATTCTGTGCAGTTAAAGTTGAGTACATTAATCAGAGCTCAGAAATCTGCTGTGCACATGGTGCTGACCATCAGAGCCTCAATTTATTGATTTGGTCAAAGTTTACAAAAAAGGGCAAGAATCTTCCCTCTTTCTCTACAATCAGTTCTGTAAGATTTCAATAGAGTGATTCTGAATATAGACATTTTCTTTCAAGAGAAAGAGTTGAAGAAGGCAGAAAAAGGAAGAAAAAGAAATTATGCAGAATTTTAAAGTATTTCATCTGCGTAGAGCTAATTATTGGTGAATAATTTAGTTTTTAGTGCAATGAAGGATGATGCTAATATTTCCAGTGTGAGCCTGTACCTCAATAATATAAATGAAATCTCAGTTCTACTTTTGGGTTACCAAAATCTCTTTCCCAAGTCTCTTTCATTAGTTACAAGTGAAAATGACAAAGTAAAACATTATTGTAAAAAAGAGGTACATCTAATGTATTCAGATTATAAATAAAATCAGTATACACCTTCTTATTTGAAAAGGATGAAAGTCAAATTTGATATGTAACTCTAAAATATATTGTTACAGATTTGGCATTATATGCTTTTTTTCTTATGAAAAAAGCTTAGTTTCTACATGTGATAAAAGTAAAGACATTTGCTAATTGGTAAATGGATACCATATTGTAAAAATCATTTGTGACAGAATAGCAATAAGCAAAGGATGGTATTATATATTATATGGATAGCAGTACAAAAGCAGAGGCTGAATCAGTTAGAAGAACTATCATACTAGTTTTTAAATGAGTAAAAGTAAATGCAATTTGATTTAGTATTCATATTTTTATTAAATGATATCAATACTTTATTGTTTTCCTTTACTTAAAAAGAGTACACATTTCCTATTTTACTTGGATTTTAAAGAAATACTAATGGCTAATAGAGCAGAAAAATTTTTTTCTGGCAAAAATATTTTTGACTTTTATTGGTACATGTTTGCAGTATATAATTACTACATTCTTTGTAAGGAATTTGTACATGTACATAACACATTTCAATTCTTGTTTTCACTTCTGTCCACCACCCTTTTATTTTGCCAGCATGAGATTCATTTATATACCTTATAATAACCAATCAAGTTAATTATCATATATACAGATTAAAAAACAGACTAATAGGGCTGGTGAGATGGCTCAGGGGCGTAAGTGCCTGCCTGGGAAGCGCGAGGGCCTGAGTTTGACTCCCGGAACCCACATACGAAAAAAGGGCCAGTGATATCGCTCAGTGGCACGGGCGCCTGCTGGTGTGTGAGGTCCTGAGGTCGACCCCCGGTACCCACACACACAAAAAAAAACTAATAGACCAAAACATTTAAAACATATTAGATAATTGTACTAAGTCAAGATACGCTTTCAGATACATTGGCCATGCTGGATTACAATAATTTTTCCCCATCTTTCTTTTTTTCCTATTATATGTCTTTTATTTACTACTTTATTTATGTATTAACTTTTTCATATAAGAGAAACCATGCAATATTTAAGTCTCTGTGTCTGATTTACTTCACTTAATATAATGGTCTCAAGGTGCACCCATTCTCCTACAAATGACTCAAGTTTACCCTTCTTTATGACAGAGAAGTACTCTATTGTGCATAAATAACACGGTTTTATCACCCATTCATCTGTTAATGGACATATAGGCTGCTTCAAAGATTTAACTATTATAAATTGTCCTGCTAAAAAAAATGGGTACACATAAATCATTGAGGTATGAAGTCTTTTACACTTTTGTGAAGATATCTAGAAGGGGACTAGCTGGGTCAAACGCAATTTAAACTTTTAGGGTTTGTTTGTTTGCTTGCTTGTTTGTTTTTAATATATGTGGGTACCAGGAGTTGAACTCAGGATGTCGCGCTTGCCAGGCAGGCGCTTACTCAACTGAGCTGTATCACCGGCCCAAACTTTCAGTTTTTTGAAGAATCTTCATACTGATTTCCATAGTGGTTGTATCAATTTACACTCCCACCAACTATGAAAAAGCGTTCCTTTCTCCCCAGAGCCTCACTAGCATTTGTTATTGTTTGATTTCTTGATGGTGGTCATTCTTTCTAGAGTGAGATAAAATCTCATGTTGTTTTAATTTACATTTCTCAAATGGTCAGAGATGTTCAACATTTTTTCATGTATTTATGGCCATTTGCATTTCTTCCTCTGAGAATTGTCTATTTATTGCAGATGTCCTTTTTTTGATTGGGTCTTAAAATTTGGTAGGTCTAAATTTTTTGAGTTCTTTAGATATTAGTCCTTTGTCTGAGGAGTAGCTGGCAAAAGTTTTTTCCATTCTATAGGTTGTCTCTTTACATTGCTGGTAGTTTCTTTTTCTCAGAATTATTTGTTAATGAGGCTATCTTTCCTCCAGCAAAAGGATTTGGCCCATTTCTCAAAGATAATGTAGCTTAGGGTGTCTGGAATTGTTTCAGTATCTTCTATTGTGTTTCACTGACATGTAAGTCTTTTTTTCCCTAATAGCATGCTGTTTTTAATCACTGTAGCTTCATAGTGTAACTTGAAGTCTGGGATTGTAATGACCACTGCCTTGCCTTTGTTGCCCAGAATTGCTTCTTTTACTATTCTAGGTCTTTTTGGATTTCACATGAATTTTAGGATTACTTTCTCCATGTCTGTTAGAAATGTTATTTGTATTTTGGTTGAGATTGCATCAAATCTATATAACAATTTTGGAAGTATAGCTATTTTGACTGGAAGTATAGCTATTTGTTCCAGGAGATGTCTTTCTGTTTTCTATTATCCTCTTTGATCTCCTATCTCAGAGTACTACTATTTGTGTTGCAGAGGTCCTCCACTTGCTTGGTTAAGTTAATTCCTAAGATTTTATTTTACTATTTGGTATTATGAAAGGTTTCCTTAATTTTTCTCTTGGTAAGTTTGTTACTGGTGTGCAAAAAATGCTATGGATTTTTGAGTATTGATTTGTATCCTGCTATGCTACTGAATTTGATACTTGGTTTTAGGAGTTTCTTGGTGGAGTTTTTGAGGTCTTCTGTGTGGAGGATCATGTCATCTGCAAATAATGATAATTTAACTTCTTCCTTTCCTATCCATATAACTTTTTATTTCTTTCTCTTGTCTAAGTGCTCTAGATAATGTTTCAAGAACAGTGGTCATAGAGGCCATTTTTCTTTTGTTCCTGATGTTACAATGAACGCCTTCATCCTCTCTTCATTTAATGTAATATTGGATGTTGATTTTTCATAGGTGGCTTTTATCAGATTGAGATAAAACCTTCTATTCCTATTTTCTTTTAAATCATAAAAGAATGTTGAATTTCGTCAAATGCTTTCTGTGTGTCTAGTGAGATGATCATGTGATTTTTTTCCCCTTGCTTCTGTTTATGTGATGTAGTATATTTATTGATTGATTTATGTATGTGGAACCACTCTTGCATCCCCAGAATGAATCCTACGTTGTTATGATTTATGACCTTTTTGATGATTTGCTGCATTCTGTTTGTCAATATCTTAGTGAGAATTTTTGCATCCATGTTCATTAACAAGACTGGCATGTAGTTCTCTTTTTAGGTTGTGTCCTTTTCTGGAATCAGGTAATGCTTGCCTCCAGAAAGGACTTTGGGAGTACTGCTTCCCTTTCAATTTTACTAAAAATGTGAGGAGTATTGGCATTAGATGTTCTCTAAAGTTCTTGAAGAATTTGGCAGTGAATCCACTGAGACCTGGGCTTTCATAGATGTTTTTATTACTTCTTCAGTTTCACTGACTGATATTGGCTTAATCAGGATTTTTATATCATCTTTGTTCAGGTTTGGTAGTTTATATGTATCTAGGAATTTATCCATTTCTTCTGAATTTTCCATTTTATTAGAGTAGAGATTCTCAAAGTAGTTACCAATAATTTTCTGGATTTTGACAGAACCCATTGTGATTTTACCTTTTTTATTTCTAATTGCTTGGGTTTTCTTTCCTTATTTTGATAAGATACTAAAATATATGATTTATTACTGATGTCAAAGTCTGAAAATTATGGTCCTTTTAGGAAGAACATGAGTCCTAAAACTTTTAATAGTTAAATCAGTAATGAAAATTTAAATATATAATATTATTAACAACAAGCTAATAAAATGGCATGAAATTAGGCCTCTGCCACTTAGAAATATGTACATAAGTTTTAATAATTTTGAGAAGATATTTTTCCAATAAAGGAAGATAACCAATCTCCCCTAAGTGTTAAGATAAAATCACTTACAATAAGTGTTACTTTGGTTGCAGTCTATTGGCATATTTTGGGTGACTTTCTTGGGCTTGAGGAATGAAAAGCAGAAAAAGAACAGAATTAGAAACATAATCATAAAATATTCAAGTTAAAATAGTAAAATATTTCATGCACCAATCTAAACTTTCATATTAATTATTGCAGTCCTTAAAAGTTTATAATATATTGCAGTATTATTATTATTCTCATTTACCAATAAGAAAATAAGTCCAGCTAGGATAAATGATTGTCAAGGTCACAACTACTGAGGAATGACTGAGATTAGGAGATTAACGGTAACGTAGACTTCTCTCTCTCTCTCACTCTCTCTCTCTGTCTCTCTTTCTCTGTCTCTGCTTTTTAAATAATACCTAGAATATACTGGAATTGTTTTTTTTGAGACAGTCTCACTGTAGTTCAAGCTGGCCTTGAACTCACTATGTAGCCCAGGATGGCCTTGAACTCATGGCAATCCTCCTGCCTCAGCCTCTTGAGTGCTGGGATTACAGGCATACGCCACCATGCCCAGCTACACTGGAATTATTTGTAATGTTTTTCTAAGACACGGTTACCCCTTTATATACATATTTTTTCATTGCAAATGAAACTATAATTAGCAAACCTCTTTTATATCATGTAGAAATGGGCAGAAGTAAGTGAAACTCTGAATATCTATCTCTAAGCTGACATCCTGGAAGGTGAGACACTCTATGGACTTTATTGAACAAAGTATCTGTGCATTGTGTACAAGGCTGTGACATCTACGTACGTGGTCAGTAACAAAGGGTGGAAGACAGAATATGATTTAAATTATGTTCTCTAACGGTAAAAAATGGATTGTACAGATTACCTTATCAAAATGTCTACTAAAAAAGTAGATGGGTAAAGATAGACCATAGCCTAATTACTTCAACACCTTTCACTTTTTATATACAATTGAAATACATTACACTGAAGTGAGCCTAGCATGAATATCATCCTATTTAAAAGAATACAAACATACATGACAACTATTTTGAAATAAATGAATACTTGACATTTGAATAAGGAAATACTCTGGAAAAATATTTTTTGGAATAAATTTCCACCATAATCTAAACACGTATGAAATAAAAGATTGCCTTGATGTGTGTGAACTTTGCTGTGGAGAGTCAAAGTCTCTCCAGCTCCTCCAAGGGAAGGGGGTTCTTTTGCATAGGGCTATCATACAACTCTGACTGGAGAATGTTCACTTCATCTCAGTTTTGTGCAGAGGCACAACAAGCAACAAGTGAAACTCAGGGATAGTTCAGGTTCAGTTTCAGACCACAGCAAAAATCCAAGTGTTACAATAAAGTAAGTCATGGTGTTTTTTTGTTGATTTCCTACTCACTATAAAATTATGTTTGTATTATACTATAGACCAGGGAAGGCAAAACTTTTAGAGCCTTCAATGATACAAACAGCCCGCTGCAGCACATGTGCCACAGGTTTGCTATAGACTATAAAGTGTGAAATTGTATTATGTTAAAAAGCAGTGCTTATATTTTATGTAAAATTACTTCATAGCTGAAGTATGTGAATGCTCACTTGAGCCTTCAGAGAGTCACACATTTTTGTTTTTTTTCTGATATTTACAATAAAGAGTCTTGCCTGATACTGAAGAATACTCACAGATCAGGGTGCGACCTGCTGAAGGATGGAATGGCTGTGGCAACGCCATAAAATAAAACAACAACATCAACTGACTCTTTTGTGAAAGATTTCTCTCCAGCATGTGGTGCTGTTGGGTAGCATTTTACCCACAAAAGAAATTTCAAAAGTTTAAATATTCTTCTCAAAGCCCTGCATTACCTTAACAAATTAGTTTATGTTGTATCACAACATTTGTGCTGTCATTTCAGCGTGTTTATAGCATATTCACCAAGGTTTTTATCTCAAGTAACCACTTTTTGTTCATGCACAATACATAACTTTTCAGCTATTAGAGTTTTATCATAAGATTGCAGCAATTCTGGCACATCTGTAGGTTGCACTAATTCTACTTTTCTTGGTATGTTCAACATAGTTGTATTTATTTCTTTCCCAGTAGTCTTAAACTTCTCAGTTTTCCAGAAGGGTTAAAATCAATTTCTTCTGTACTTCTATTGAGGTTGATGTTTTCACTTCATTATAAGAAACATAAATGCTTTTAATCACATATAGCAGAAGGTTTTCAATTTTCTCTGAAAAATCAATATCCATGGCAGGTATACACTTAGAGATCATATTTCTTAAATAATAAAGTTTAAACTAAGCATGGTGGTACATGCCCATAATCCCAGCACTCTGGGAGGATGAGGCAGGAGGACTGCAAGCTGGAGCTCAGCTTGCACAATTAGCAAATTAGACACTGTCTCAAAAAAAAATGCTGGTAATGTAGTTTGGTGTGCAGGCCCTGGGTCCAATCCCCAGTATCACAAAAATATAATAGTAAGACAAATTTATTATTACTCCTTGATCACTGGGTTGCAAATTAAACATTATGTTAGCAAACACAAAACAGTATTAATCTTCTTACACAGTCCCATCAAAGCTCTTCAATGACCAGTTACATTGTCAGTGAACACTGATGTTTTGAAAGAAATCTTTTTTTCCTGAGCAGTATGTCTCAGTGGTGGGTATAAAATATTCACGAAATTTTTTGTAAGCGGATATGATGTCATCAAGGCTTTTGTGTTTCATTTCCAGATAGAGTAAGTTTCATGACTTATGGGTCATGAGTGTTTTGAAATCATAAATAAACACTGGCTGCAATTTAAAGTCACCAGGTGCACTGTGCCATAACGGTAGAGTTAGCATCTCTTTTATTCTTTGAAGTCAGATATTGACCTCTTCTCAAGTTATGAAATTCCTGATGGCATCTTCTTCCATTATCAAGTAGTTTAATTTATACTGAAAATCTGTTATTTAATGTAGCCACCTTCATCAAGTCTTAAGTAGGACTTCTGAATAACTTTTTGCAGATTTTACAACAGAACTTCATTTTTCACTTTGAATTTTATGGTATAGAGATGGCTTCATTCCTAAAACACCATGAATGACACTCTGCAAGTTTCAGGCTTCTGCAGCTTGATTTCCCCTATCAATCGTCACAGAAGTTGCTCTGGATTAGGCTTTGGTTTAAGTATTATGGTCGCTTTCATTTTTATCCAGACCACGAAACTTACTATCAGTAATAATGCTGCTCTCTTTTCTTATTCGTGTGTTCACTGGAGTCGTGTGTTCTGAGCTACAATATTATTTTTAATTTCCTTTGAGAAACTTTCCCTTGCATTCACAACTTAACCTCTTTGGTGCAAGAGGGCTAGCTTTAGACCTATCTCAGCTTTAGACATAACTTCTTTATTAAGCTTAATCATTTGTAGCTTTTGATTTAAAATGAGTGACGTGACACTTCCTTTCAGTTGAAAACCTAAAAGGTCATCATAGGGTTATTGTTGGCCTCATTTTAATATTATTATGTCTCAGGTAGTAAAGAAGCTTGAAGATAGTGAGAGAGATGTGGGAAGAGCTTGTCAGTGAAGCTTTTGGAACAAATAGCATTTACTGGTTAAGGTCATCATTTCATGGCGGAGAGTTGTGTCCCTGAAATACAATAATAACTTCAAAGACCATCAATATATGGTGGTTACTGATACTCGTAATGGATATAATAATAATGAAAAGTTTTGAAACATTGTAAGAATTGTCAAAATGTGACCCAAACACCTTGAGAGAACATCTAATATGCCAAAATTCTATAGATAAGTCTGCTTCAGGTAGAATTGCCACTAATCTTCAATTTAAAAAAAATGTTTTTTTGCATGAATAAAGTCTATAAAAGTTTCTGAAGTCAGTTTACTTCCCTATAAGTTGAGCTATTTTAACTTACTTCATATTATCAGTCCTTACATATTGTTAAAATTAACAAAATATTTTCAGTTGATTAAACTGTTTAGTGAATGCTTCTACATAAATACAGACATACAAACTGAGTGTCCAAATTACATCTGAAGAAAAAATGTAAAATGTTTGCTCTGCAGTATTTAAATGACATGAATTAGCTAATTTTGAATTTTATTTTAAGACTTTTGAAGTTGCACAGCCAAATAGATATTTTTCTGAGCTACAATATTATTCAGCCAACTTTAAATCTGGATTTCTATCTGATATGATATTCAAATTTTATTATTGAAATATAATAAACATCACTTACAATAGGACTTACTCCTTTACATAATCATACATCATGAAAAGAAAATCTTGTATGTCACAGCAAAATCATGTACACCTAAAAATATTTATCAAGAAACAGTCAGCTAAAATAGAATTTTAAGGCAAATATGAGTGTTTTTCATCACTATTAAAGAAAAATAATTTGCACATTACCATTAATCTATCTAAATTTAGAGTTGTAATCAGCTGAGTTGTAATCTTTTTAAAATTTTCTTCCATTTCTAAAAATGCATGTATCTCTTTTCCATACTCATGGAGATATAAATGATATTATTTCTCTTTTATCTTCAAATATTTAAGAAACTTCAAGTGATTATGTTATTTATTATGCTGAGTTTTGAAGAACTGAACATTCAAGATTTTCTATATAATGTTCCTAAAGGAAATGATTTTTAGAAAACAGAAAAAACAAAAACAAACACAGCAGAATCTTTAAACGCTTTCTAACTTAAAGACTTGTCATCCATGTGGTTATAATGTCCCATAAGATCACTCGTTCATGTGAAAAATAAAAGTCACTCATCCATTATTTTGTGCAAAGATGGAGGTGTGAGGCTATTTTGTTTACTTGAATTTTTCAAAATTTAAAAGGATCATCAGGGTTCCCTACATAACTATACAGCCTTTTAAATTTCCCAGAAATGTAACTCTACAAAATCAGTGTTCAGTTCACTAATTGAAAGGGACAGTGTTTTATATTTAAGCAGATAGTACATATATTTACAGTTAACATTCTCTGTTGTGTCTGCTGATGAGTTTACAAGCATGTGGAATTAGTTTCTGGAAGGGTAAGGAGAGAAATCAGCTTAAAATGAGAAGAAAAGTATGTCAAGTATTTTCCTCAATTTAATACTGCAATGGCCATTAATAATCACCCAGGGCTTTGCTCAGGCAAGAAAAGTAATATCCAAAAACCAAGTTACTAGTGCTGTGGATGAGATGTATCATTTAAAGATAAACATTGTATAAGGTTATTGCTCCTTCTCTTTCTAAGGTTGGGACTCTCTGTGATAATAATCGCTATTTAATTAATAATATTTATATTTATCAGAAATTGAAAATTTCTCCTTTAAAAATCTTTTCTGTTATAAGAATAGACTTCACATTCCATAAAGTTAACACTGTTTAGATAAGGAATAGTGATGCTCATATAAATACCAAGAGGAATGTAAAAGTTGAATTCATAAATTAGAGTTATAATAAGTTTCATCTATTTAAATGTGTAATATAATATAGTTTCTGAATTTTATAAGTAACTATTTATGGGAAACTAGCCAAAGCTATGAGGTTTTTTTTTTTTTGCTATCTTGATTTATCAATACATAGTTTTTGCTAAGTATTTATAAAGGTGAAAAAATGAATTATTGAATCTAAGGGAAATTTGGAAACCATAACAAAGATTCATTCTCAAAAAAGGTAGATTTTTATATTTTATTTAACAGCTAGGTTTACTCTTCTAATATAATTTTCTTTTGGGAGAAGTTTAGATGTGCTAGAGCTTTATAACTAAATAACAATAGGGCTTTATCACAAATCCCTCATGTAAAATGCGTTTTGCAAGAACTTTGAGTGTAAGAAACTAACTTGTCACAGTCTGAATCATCTAGCTGAATGATATAATATTTGTGAAACTTCTTTACTTTTGTGAGTTGCCCAGGGAATAACATCTTCTGTACTCTTCCTAATGCCCGGTACACTCATCTAGGTATTTGGAGAGTCTGCCACAAAATACTGAAGTATCTTACCCTAAAGAAAACCAAACTTTATTTAATCAGGTGACAAAATCTCAGTGATTACAGTTTGCATGCAATGCCTACAAAACCTGGTTTGGTTTCTGGGTAAATACAAAGACAATTGTACTTGTTTCCCATGAGTTCTCTATTAGTGAATAATTTTACATCTGTGACTTCCTTCCTGTGCACTGGTGCCATCTCAGTTCCTGACCAGTGTTCAGATGTAGAGGCCTGTGTATCTAACCTTGATTGCTCCTTGGGCTCCTGTGGCTATTCATCCAAACATGCTTCAAACTCTGGGCCATTTCTAAAGCTTCTGTTGAGCCTGCTCTTTCAGTTTCCACTGAGTTTTGAGAGTTCCGTCTATCATCCTGTACGGAAACCCACCAGTTTGGACAGTTAACACATAAATACCATTTCCCTATTTTCATTCTTCCCACAGTTAATTCTATCTGCTGACATTTCAAAAATAACTATGCTTTTTGAAAATTAGGTATATTTGCTCTTGGATTTTATTATTTAAGTGATTTAAAGTCATCAACATATCATTTTCTTTTGTTCCTTCAAAAGTAAATGTGTGTTCAGAGGACACAATGAGGTTAACATGAAATTAATTTTTTACTGAATAGTTTCTTCCATTACCAGTAGAATGAACAAGGAAAGAATTATATAGAATAACTTAGAAAAGAATAATATTATAATTCCAATTACAGTTCCGCCAAAATACAGTTGTGTGGGAAGCTTATCACTATGCCTGTTCAGTTCTGATCATTGGCATTAAAGTATCTATTTTGCTGTGATTTATCCACATGATACATTGACAGTGATTAAACAGTGATTAGAAAAGCTTTTATTGATATTTTCCTGGTGATTACTCAATTTGACTACTAACGATCTGTTCATTTGAGCACAAAAACTTAGTTGTAATTAATAAGAACTGCTTCAAATCCATACCAAAATACTGGTGGAAACTTCAGCACTTTTTATCTCAAACCGTAACTTGTTCTGCTTTCTCCTCCTACTTTCCCCCTTCTTTCAAAAAATCCAAATCAAACCCAACCCAACCCAACCCAACCCAACCAAACCAAACCAAACCAAACAATACAATATAGTAGCATTAATATCAGACCCAATCTAGGGTGAAGTTTACTTACTGTGATTTGAACTCATGAGAAATTAGCCATTTTTGAAATGTGATAAAAAAAAATAGATGACAGCTATATGAAATTCTTATTGTAGGAAAAAAATTAAATAAATATACCAATTATGGTGTGTGTTCTTTTCTTCATTTTGTTTTTGCTACAATTTTTATTTCACATCTTCAAAATTTTCTGCCTTAAAATATATTCCTGCTTAGCAGACAACATCCACAAGATATGTCATATCATATGTCTAGCATAAATGAAAATATGAGTGTGTATGGTGTGTGCAGATTTTCATGTAAGAGCATTGTACAATTTTAACTGCCCATCTCATTCAAAATTAACAAGTTTATATTTTCATAAAAAAGATGTTTAATATATGTTTAATATTATATTATATAGACAATTGGTCTTAATACATTTCAAGTATGTTGAAACACTAAAATAACATGTGCTAAAAATTCACAGTTGGGCCGGTGAGATGGCTCAGAGGCTTAAGTGCCTGCCCAGCAAGTGTGAGGGCCCGAGTTCGACTCCCGGAACTCACATACGAAAAAGGGGCCGGTGATATCGCTCAGCGGCACAGGCGCCTGCTGGCGCGCGAGGTCCTGAGGTCGACCCCCCGGTACCCACACACACAAAAAAAAAATAATAATAATAATAAAAATTCACAGTTGAATTTGAAATCTATTGGGGAAATATTTACCAGAAATTATTGATATTTGTAGCAATGATATGACTTCCCTTCAGTAATACCTTTACATAATCTATTAATCAAAATTTCTAAAATTTTACTTGGCTATCTTATCTTTATAGAGTTATAAAAATAAAATATTTTTAAGTATTATTACTTTTGTTGTTAATATTACTTATATGTTGTAAATGTATAGTTAATTATTTTCCCTTTTAAATATTTAAATTTTTATATAAGTTTTATATCCACATTAAAATTAAACAGAAATTACAGCACGTTTTCACTCACCCTCCCTGCACACATGCACATCCCTTACTGTCAACCTCTGGCCTGGGTATTGCATTTGTTCCAATTGATAAACTTGTCATCACCCAAAATCCAGAATTTACATGACAGTTCACTTTCAGTGTTGTATCTTGTATGGGTTTGGTGAGTATGTAATTACATGTACTCACAATTATAATATTATACATGATAGTTTCAATGCCCTAAAACTTCTCTGTGCTCTGCCTATTCATACCTATTTTGACAATCACTGATCTTTCTGCTGACTTCTCCATAGTTTCATCTTTTACAAAGTTTCATATAGCAGAAATAATGGAAATAATACAGTTATGTATAGTTTTTCACATTGATTGTTTTACTTAGTAATGTTCTTTAAAGTTTCCTCGGTGAATTTTTATGCCTTCATAGTTCAGTTCTTTTAGCATTAAGTGGCATTTTATTGTGTAGATATACAATTTATCCATTCTGCAGCTGAAGAATATCTTGGTTGCATCTACTTTTTCGCAATTATAAACATAGTTGCATTAAATACAATGGGGAAATTTTCTGTGTGGAATTAATTTTAGAACTCTTTAGGGGAAATAACAAAGATACCATTGCTGGGTTATACACTAAGGCTATATTTAGTTTCATAAGGAATTAATTTTTTTCTAAAGTAGTTGCGCCAATTTGCGTATCTATCAACAATAAATAAGAGTTTCTGCTGCTCCCCATCCTTTCCTAAATTTGATGTTTTCAGTCTTCTGGATTTTGATCATTCTAATAATTATAGTGATATATCATTGTTATTTAAATTTTCATTTTCCCAATGACATTGATTTGAAGAATCTTTGAATGAGTTTATTTGAAATTGGTATATCTTCTCGGATAATGTGTCTGTTAAGATCTTCTGGCCATTTTAAATGGTTTTTATGTTTTGTTATTATTAATTTTTAAAGAATTCTTTGTATATTGGATAATAGTTCTTTTTTTTAGCTTTGTCATTTGTAAATATTTTTGTCAGTATATTTCTTGACTTTTTTCATGACTTGACAGTGTGCTTTGCAGAACACAAGGTTTTCATTTTAACGAAGTGCAGTTTTCCAATTCTTTATTCATAGATTGGGCAACTGGTATTCTATCTAAAGAGTCATTGCCATACTCAAAGTCATCTGAGCTTTCTCTTATCTTTTATGAGCTTAATAGATATAGGTTTGTAATCCATTTTGAGAAATTCTATAGACTCAATGTCTGTGGCTTCTCAAAATCATACTTAAAAACTTTGCACCAAATGTCATGGCATTTAGTGATGGAGCTTTGGCAGGTAATTAGATCTTGAGAGTGAATCACTTATGATGGGGTTAGTGGTCTTAAAACCATTCATTCATATTTTTATATTCTATCTCTTTTTTATATTCTTTCTCTCTCTCTCTCTCTCTCTGTTTCTCTCCCATCCTTCTTCCATCTTTCTCCCAACCATATCAGTGTATGTTTAGAAAGTAGCTATTTAGGGCCGGTGAGATGGCTCAGCGGCTTAAGCACCTGCTCGGCAAGCGCAAGGGCCCGAGTTCGACTCCCGGAACCCACATACAAAAAAGGGGCCGGTGATATCGCTCAGCGGCACGGGCGCCTGCTGGCGCGCGAGGTCCTGAGGTCAACCCCCCGGTACCCACCAAAAAAAAAAAAAAAAAGAAAGTAGCTATTAAAAATTAGAAATAGGAATCTGATCAGGTGCAGTATCTGCTTGCATCTTGATCTTAGCCTCCTCTGCCTCCACAACTAAGAAACATGTGTTTGTTGTTTAAGCCACACTATCTACCTTATCTCTTGTGGCAGAATGAAATGGCTGAGATAAAAAAATATTTACCTCTCACAAACATGTATAAAAACTCGACACAATCATTTACAAATCTTTAAGGTAATCATAAAATTACTTCTGAATCCCAAGCACAATGATTATCACCAGTATTGTGTAAATATATATTGTGTTCATTTCCAAAAATAGGACTCTAACAAGATTCACTGATGTCACAAAGAAAGAATTATGTCATGACACAGTAAGTCCTAACAATTAGAAAATAAATCTTTGCTATTAATGTACAGAAATCAAGAAAACCTTTTCCTTTTATACACATTCAGTGGCATATGCAAAATTCCAATTTAATATTTCTTATTGTAACAATTAACTGTAGCTTTTATTATAATATAAAAACCAGTAATATAGAACAAAAAATCAAAGTGTATTTTGTCACCAATTTGCACAAAACATGGTGTTCAATGACAACTTTTTAGGAATTAAGTCAATTCAGCAATATTAATGTGCGTTCCATAACCCTGAGGGTCTGCCTGTGAGTCCATCTACTCAGTGTGAAGTTTATCTCACTATGTGTGAAATTTCTGCATCCATGGGCATTTATAAAATATGCTCAGTCACAGGTATAAGTAAAAACACACTGTAGCATTGAAAGTTTAGATCTAAAATCCCATTTCATATACAAAAATACAATGTCAAAAATTTAGTTTTCAAGCCACCTCATACTATTTGAGAAGGAAATCTTTAAAATTGTTTACTACACTATTTTGAAAACTCTATAATTTCTTTGAAAGTTTTCTCAGCAGGAGATAGATTGATCCTTACCATCTTTGAAACTAAAAAGGCTAAAGGATAAACAACCTACTTCTTATGTTCATGAAATTATTATATGGCAAATGAAAGCAATTCAAACATCAAAGATAATTCTATTTCTTCTCTCATAGTCATTATTGCTGTCCCTTCATTTGCATGTCACATTATCTAAAACTTATTCTTATGAGATAAAATATTTCAAAAAAGCTACATATTTATGGGAGAATGCACATAGTCTAGTAAAAGTAACTGCTTCTTGGGGGGAGACTGGGCATCTGGAGTCCCACTTTTAATTAGAAGAACCTATGAAACTCTTTATCCCACAACAATACCTTTTATAATTTATTATCAATTTTTTCTACCTTGTTCCAATTGTCCACTTTTCACATTATTTTTTCTGAACTATTATAAGTGTGACCATCAATAAACTGTTTTCTAGGAAAGAATATTATTTAAATTTTATTCATTTATAATAAAATGCTATAAATATATTTGAGTATATGGATATTACACCAAATACACACATTTAAGGGATTTATGTGTAATGATATTCCCTATGTTCTTTTTTATAAATATCACATAAAAATTTGCCTTACTCTTAACTACAGATATTCAGGGAAGCATTAACAACTTAAGAAACATCTGAAAAAGGAAATCAGAATAATAATAAAATATTTTTGATTGTGTAGGATGGAAAATATGCAATGCCAATGAAGGAAACCTACTACCTCTTTCTGAGGAGAAGAAAGAGGACTGGGTAGAATTCAAAAGATGGTATATTTCCTTAGAACATATAAATTCCTGACAGATCTTTTTCACTTTTTAACTAATGAACTTTTAAAACTTTTTATTAGTACATGCTTGCATTACATATTTTTACATTCCTCGTAAGGAGTTGGTGCATGTACATAACATATCTTAATTCTTTTTTATCTTCTCCTCTTCCTTCCCCCTCCCTCTATCTCTTGGTACTCTTCCTTTTTATAAAAAATCGATCTCCCATTGTCCTCTTATCTATCTTTTATTTTGTTTTTTTATCAATGTTTTTAGTTTCTCATGTAAGAAAAACCATGTAATTTTTTTTTTGTCTTTTTAAGAAAGGGTTTCACTATGCAGTGCAGGCTGGCCTCAAACTCACAACAATCCTCCTGCCTCAGCCTCCTGAGTGCTGGGATTACAGGCGTGCACCACCACATCTGGCAAAACATGTAATATTTAAACTTGAGTGTCTGACTTATATATATTCGATAGTATATTGAAAAGTTACAAATTACTCATTAATAAAAATGTTCAACAAATCTAGATGGCCATTTCTTAGAAGGAGTACAGGACTGATACACTAAGGTTGCATTAGGTGAATCCCACACTCTAAGATTAGGTAAATTTAAGTTATGTATTGGTGTCTTCTAAAATGTTTTTGGAGTTCCTTTAATGTGTGCTAAACTGAACAGAAATTCAGGTAAATATTTAATGAGTTACTAAATCATATCCAAAGATCTCTTCAAACACATATATTTTAGACACATTTAATAAAAAAATGAAGACCATCTTGATTACTGAACCTACTTTCTCCATCAGAAAAAGCTTAGTAATAATACTCTTCACTTCTCTTAAATGTTTAGCATCAGTTAAATTTTTTGTACCACTAGCCACTTGCTCTCAAAGTTTTAATTCTAGAAAACCATTTCATTTACATAATACTTTTTTGATTAGAGATTTATTTATGGTAATATTTTACATTTAGATAAGCTCAAAGGCCATTAAAATTTTAAATGGATTAATAGTGTATATATAGAAATATAGTTCTCACATCTTCTTATTAAAGTAATATTCAAAAGAGAAAATGTTTATCATGAGGAGAGGAATTTCCACTTTTTATAGTTTTTATTGCAAACTTGACTTTCCAAAATGTGTTCATACCAATAATGTATACTTTGTGTTTAACATAAAATGATCATCAGATCCCTTATGAATGTTTTATTTGCAAGACAAGAATATGGAAATTTCTTTAATAATACTTTAAGAGGTTAGAAGTGGAAGGGAGAACTCTGATTCTGTTAGTTTCCAAGAGAATTATTTAAAAGTGTTGTAATTTGATCATAAATTACATGTATTAATCTGAAAAATTAAATTGTTGACAGATTGAGAAATAGGATAAAAAGAATAAAATTTAATATAATAAAAAAGAAAATTATTAGTTCTACAAAGGTAGGCAGAATTGAGAATCTCCATTTCAGTACAAAAATATCTTTTATGGAGGAATGTCTGAAGATACCAGGTGTAGCAGAACCTTGGTCCTATAACCCATAAAAGGCATCACTGAAATGGTTCTACTTGAATGAGCTCTGATTTGACATTCAAGAGGCAATCTACCAAGTAATAACTATGAGAATGTTGCTGGGACTGTAACTTCACGTGCTTGTACTTTTTTCTCTCTCTCCAACATAGAAAAATTTGATCACTGTTTTTGCATTAGAACAGAAGCTTGGGACTTACCACATCCTTAATTTTTCAGATCATGAATAAATCCCGATTCTATGAAAAGCAGGTTTTAAAAAGGAGGAAAAGTTTAAATAAAAATATATTAAAATAATAGGAAATGATATTGTACGAGTATTTTTCAGTTCATTTGTTTTACTGTATATGTGGTCTAAAATGTGGTGATAGGTTAGCATTGGAATAAAAACCAGCTTTTCATTTTCTGGTTTGAAAATTAGAAAAATCAATGGATTTTATAAAAATTTTGAGTATATAATAAGAAATATAGCAGACATCACATTCATTTAGGAAATGTAAATGTTTGCTAAAAAAAGTAAAGTGTGGAGGTACAAAATAAATATTATTCAACCAGAATTAATCTAGACAAAATCCGGAATTTCAGGAGAAGAAAGCCTACTTTTAATGGTGTGATTTAACTTTCATGGTATCATAATTACTATAAGGTAAAGTGTTTTATGGTGATCAAATTAATGCTTGTATTTAGTGTATGTGCTGCTGAAGTGAGCATGAAATTAGTGCTTGTATTTTTACTCTATTTTTACTGTTTTTGGAGATAAATGCATTCTAGTTAAGTGCTAATAAATAGAAAAGTAGTTATATTACATATATCAAAGAACGAGTTACATACTTATTCTACTTTTTCTGAGACCACTACAAGTACTTTTCATTTTCATTTTTTCCTTTATTTCAATTAATTTTACTGATACTCTTGATGTACATAATGATCACATTCATCATAGGGAATTTGTACCTGTACATAATATATATTTATTTTTCTTTTCCCCCCATTTTGTCCCCTTTTAAACCCTTGTACCCCTCTTTATTTACAAAAGAATGAGATAATAGAAGGGAAAAAAGAAACAAAACCTTTTCAATGTTCTGAAATTTGTTATCTAAATTCCTTCACCAGTACAGTCTAACCTGTAGAGGGAGCCATTATCTACATATAATAGTCCAAATTTGAAAATATAATTTTATGGTCATGAGAGAAATTATCACAGAATCTTAAAATCAAATGACTGAACCTTATTTAAATAAAAGTAAATAAATAAGAGATTTAAATAGGTTATTTTTTAGGTTTTTAAATCAACAGTTCACTGTGATTTCTTTGGTGGCAGTAATGAACTGAGCACCTTTTGTAATGTATGTATGGTTTATAACCTTGCATCAAAGTTTTCAAATGTTTGTAATACTAAATGAAATATATACACCACTACAATACCAGTATTTAATAAATGACTATTTTTCAAAAAGAAAATAATATTGCAGTAGGAGAGCTGTGTTCTCACAGATGATGACACATAGTATCAGTGTGATATTTAACTTTTACATTTGTATTAAAAAGATAACTACATGCAAAGACAAAAGATTATTTACATGTTTTGACTCTGTGAATATCACAGCTTGCAACAACACTGTTATTTTTAATACCAATTAAAATAATTTTATAACTAAAAATCACCTCATTCATCAAAGCCCAGTTTCTTTTCCATAGTGATATTTGAATTAACATCTGAAAAATCACAGAACAGTATCCTGTAACTATTTACTTTGAAATATTTTTATTCAAGATTGTAAATGATAGGCTGGGGATATAGCTCAGTGGCACAGCACCTGCCTGCCAAGCGTGAGGTCATGAGTTCGATTCCCGGTACAAAAAAAAAGAGATTGTAAGTGATTCCTCATTTTTTCCACAGGTCTTACTATCCTTGTTCTTTATCACAGTTCTTACTATTACAGTTGTGATAGCCACACAAATATGACTCTTATTTGTATCAAAATTCACATTCAGTGAAAATGAATTAACTCTGACACATGCCAAACCCCATATTGCTGTAGAAACTGGAAATAACCCCTGCCCGTTCAAGCCCTCTCAGCTTCATCTGTAATGCAGAACATGAAGTAGGAAGCTAGTTAAGCTAGTGCCCCGATAAGAGAGGAGCTCATCCTCTTGCCACTCAGCATGTGCCCCACTACCCACTAGCACTGTTCTTTTTTGGGAGCCTGACTCTAGAGTCACATGCCTTGCTCCAAAGTTACTGATCCAAAATGTACATATTTCAGATGTATATTTTAGTAGAATTCCTAGGCGTTCTGAACACACCTTACACCTTACACATCTAGATGCACAGTAAACCCCATCTCTGCAGAGATTTCATCCAGGACCTTTGACATCTAGTGTCTGTTAGCAATCAAAACATTTAAGACTTTCTAAACCTACTATCAAGTAGATGTAGAAAACTAGAAGAAAATATTCTAATTTTTAGATGTTTTGCCAGTCCCAAGGAATTCTCTGACAAATCAGGACTTGAGTGTGTGATGGGGGTGCTTATGTGGTTTTACATTACTGGGTTTAATTTTAAGACCACTGAGGAGTTATTATTTATCCTATCATTTTCAACAGGAAAAAAAAACAAACAGGAAGATATTTAAGGCTGTTTTGAACTAAAATTCTCCAAAGAAATTGCACCAGTATTAAAAGATCCTGCAGGCTACTTGACTTACACTCACAACAGCACCATTATTGTGGATGTGTGGAATGTTGCAGGTCGACTTATGTTGGGCTCCCTTAGGCTATTTGATGGCCATTTATCTTAACTTTTGTATCTGACTTAACATTCTCATATTAGGTAAATTTCTCAGTGTATCACTAGACTTCTAGCTTTCACCAACCCTAAAGCTAAGAATGCTGTTGTTGTCCAGTAATTCCTTTAGAAATGGCTGGGCAATTAAAAGTATTCCATATCCTTCTGGCCTCGAGCAAAGAATTGGACGAGACAAGCCAAAAGTGGTGACAAAAGTTTATTTGAAAAGTGTGGCATGAAGTGGTAACAGAAGAACTAGCTCTGTAGAGTGAATTTGAGCTGAACAAAGAGAATAAAAGCAAAAATAAAAGTACATTCTCCATCTAGGAGGTGCAGGGTGGGCTACCGTGAGGAGTCATAATAGCAGGCTCCTCAAAGTGTCTCATCTCTTATATGCCATATCTCATGAGAGCCCACAAGAATTTCCACATGCAAGCTCCTGGGAATTATTTGAAGCTCTCATGGGATCTTGACAGGTCCTGCTTATTTCCCCAGCCAGCTTTGCTATGCCTTACCTCCTACAGTACTGTGATACCAGAAATCTATAGATTTTTCTGCTTTGCTGTACCCTACCTACTTTTGCTACCACCAATGCAACTGGTTTATGAAAATTTTTGTTATCGTTGAAAAAATCTAGAACACAAACTTTGATAAAACAAAGCCAAGAATGAGTTAAATGTCACTAACTGCTACCTAAGAACAGAGCAGCAGATTTCTTCTATAGAATGCTGTGATTATTTGTAATCCCCAAACCTGGACTCACATATCTGCTGTCAGGATAATTATACTAGTGTGCAGCAATTTTTAGATTTCTGTTTATACTTGGTAGAATTACATCTTCAGGGTCTCAAATGAAATGTACAGCCATGGCAGCAAAAATCATGGTGCAGAACTAACCAAGACAATGGAAACATCCTTCTGAATGGAACTGGCTTTGTGCCAATTAAAATGTGAATGATAACCCCAACTAACCCACATCTCTTCTAAAGCATCATGCTTCCAATGAACAAAATTAGATGGGAGAACAAAGGAGAAAGATAGTGATACCATGTTCTAAACTGTCCTAAGGTTGTATACCTGGGATGCACTGTGTGTGTGTGTGTGGTTGTGTCCGCATAACTGATGTTCCTTGTCTGTCTTTGGACCATTATCACAATCCTAGGGAGTCAGTGTCATGTTGAAGAGATAGAAAATCTGCTGCTTTAATTACGGATGTGGGAATTGTAGTTCAGCGAGAGATGTGGAATTTATAGTTCAGCAAGGTGAGGATGGGAAATTGACCATAGTTTAAGTTAGCTTGCATTAGTAATTATACTCACAATGAAGTTTCATCAAATCTTAGCTTTCTTCAACACATACCTCAAAAACTGAATTTTTTATATGTGTGGGGTTAGCATTTTTTTTAAAGTTGCTCTCTTAGCCCCTCTCTGAAATAGAAAAGATGTGGAACATATTCCATAGGTTAGATGCTGCAGACACTGTGACTTGTTTTATTGAATAAATAGTTTGAAGGATCTACACATTCATTCTTTCATTTAGTAGAAAAGAAAGCTCCTCCATACCGCTTGCTGAGCTGATATGTATGCTAAGACTAAGGGTTGTCACCAGTCTGTGCAAACCAACCAATTCTCTGTGGTAGGAGGTTACAGTAGCCTGTCTTCAAACCCCAGTGGGAGAAAGTACCTCTATTTCCCTTATCTTTCACACCTACATCTAGAGGGCTGTACATACGTCTAGAAGTTACACATTTTCTGAGCATATAAACAGTTTTAACTTACTTAACTGTGGTTCCTCAAAAAATAGAAGACAATGCTCCCAGGCCAACTTGAGAATTTACATGAATTTGAAAGAAATGGACCAAGGAACTACTAAAATTTTGAACCTAGTCTTGTATTGTCAAAATTCCAACATAAACTAGAGTGTTTCTACTAAACATCACAATCACTGTGCATGTTCTCTTTTGCCAAGCTTGGGCTTTGCAAAATTAAAAGCAAAAATGTGACCTCAGAAATTTAAGAAATTACTTAAAAAAAGAACTTGTTACAAAACTATGAGTTAAAAAATCTAGTGTTTCGACATTTGATCTTATTTCTATCGCTGTGTTGATAAAATGATCAGTAGTAAGGATCAGTGCCCCTCTCAAATATACACACGAATCCTACTGGTTTTAAACTGTCAAAGAACCAATTCTTCAATGTATTGATTTTTGAATTGCTTTTTTAGTCTCCATTTCATTAATTTATGCTCTGATCTTTGTAATTTTCCCCCTCATAAGACCTCTGGGCTTGACTTGCTCTTGTTTTTCTAGACACTTGATGTTCAACATTAGGCTGTTCATTTGAACTTGCTCTGTTTTTTCCGATATGGGAATTTACCACTATAAATTTCCCTTGTAGAACTGCTTTCATTGTGTCCCATAAATTCTGGTATGTTCTATTGGCATTATCATTTAAGTGTAGAAACTGTCTAATTTCTTTTTTAATTTCATCTGTGAGCCATTGATCATTCAGGAGGGTGTTATTTAATTTCCCTCTTTATGAAGTACTTATGGTTTCATTGCACTATGCTCTGATAATATGCATGGATTAATTTCAACTCCTTTGCATTTACTTAAGCATGTTCTCTGAGCTAGTATGTGGTCTGTTTTGGCGAATGCCCTGTGTGCAGCTGAGAAAAATGTGTAGCTGAGATTAATGTAGACATCTACTATGTCCATTTGTGCAAAAGTTTGTTTCAGTTCTGATATTTCATTGTTGATTTTTTGTTTAGTGATCTGTTTATTTCTGACAGTTGGTTTTGAGGTCCCCCATTACAATTATATTAGTGCTTATTTGATTTTTCATGTCCATTAACATTTGTTTCATTTAGTTGAGTGTGATGGTATTTAGTGCACATATATTTATGATTGTTTTCTCTTTCTTTTGGATTGCTCCCTTTACAAGGATGTAGTGACCTTCTTTGTCTCTCTCAATCAGTCTTGGCTTGAAGTCCACTTTGTCTTCAAACAGATTAGCTACCCCTGCCTTTTTCCATTCTCCTTTTGCATGAAGTATTGTTTCCCATTCTTTGACTTTATTCTATGAATTTCTTTTTGAATTTAAATGTGTTTCTTGAATGCATAATTTTGGATCTTGCTTCAGAAATAATTTCTCAGGTAACTACAGTGATGATGACCACTATTCTGCCAGTCTGTTTCTCTTGTTTGATGAATTGAGACCACTAACATTGATGGATATAACTGATGTGTATTGACTTATCTTTGTCATGTTATTTTCCTGTTGTTTGTTCTCCCCCCCCACACTGTTTAATTGCTTACTTTGCCTGGTACATTCATTCAGTTGTGGTTCATGGAGTTGTAATCCTGGTTATCTCTTTTTAGGATGTCCTTCAGAAAACTTTGTAGTGCTAGTTTGGTGGTCATGAATTTCCTCAGGTGTTCTTTGTAATGGAAGTATTTTATTTCTCCATTAATTTTGAAAGATAGTTTTTTTTTTTTTTTGTGGGTACCTGGGGTCGACCTCAGGACCTCTTGCGCCAGCAGGCGCCAGTGCCACTGAACGATATCACCGGCCCCTTTTTTCGTATGTGGGATCCGGGAGTCGAACTCGGGCCCTCGTGCTTGCCAGGCAGGTGCGTACGCCGCTGAGCTATCTCACCGGCCCTGATAGATAGTTTTGTGGGGTACATCAATCTCAGATGGAGGTCATTTTCTTTTAGGGCTTGAAATACTTCACTCCAAGCTCTACTTGACTTGAGGGTTTGTGTTGTGAAGTGAGCTGTGATTCTGATGGGCTTTCCTTTATTGTTGATTTGTTTCTTTTTCTCTGACAGCTTTTAATGTTCTGTTTTTGTGTTGAATTTCTGGAATCCTGACTATTATATGTCTTGGTGTAGAGTTTTTTTGATCATGGCTAACTGGAGTTCCAGATTACTCACTCACCTGTATGTCAAATTCTTTTCCATGTTTGGGAAGTTCTGTTCCTCTACTTCTGTGAGGAGGTTTTTTATGTCATTTGTGCTATCTTTTGCTTTTTCATTGACTCTGACCAGTCTTATGTTATTCTTCTTTGCATCATCTAGCAACTGCTGACTTGATTTCTTGTGGTCCCTTACTATTTTTGAGAAATCTTTCTTTTCATGATCACTAACCACAATCCTATCTTTTGCATCTGATATTCTCTCCTCACATTGGCTCATTCTGCTGTATACACTTTCATTGGAATTTTTAATCTCCTGGATATCTGTCTGAATGCTTGTTTCATGGATTCCATTTCTTTACTATGTTAGGTGTTCATAGCTTCCATCATTTTCCTAAGATCCTCTATTATTATTATTTTTTTTAAATCTGTGTTTGCTCCAGAGTCACCAAGCATATCTTTCATTATGGTCATCATCACTGTAGTTACCTGAGAAATTATTTCTGATTTGATTTTTTCCAACCCCTCATTTATTCGTTTTATTACTTCTGTTGTTACTACTTCAGAGAGTCCAGATGGGTGGCTTTTGGATTGTTCCACCTCATTTTCCCTTGGCTTTGCCTTTGTTGAGCTGGAAGTCTGGGTTTGCATCTTGTTTAAGTGTCTTATCCCTTTCTATTTTTGTTTTGTTTTGTTTTAGTTTAATTCATGGGTTGATGCTTGTAAATTGCTTATGGTGAGTACCTTTATTGCTAGTATTTAGAACCCTTAGGAAATGACTAATTCTAAGAGGTGTCTTCCAGGTGCAGCTGGCTTTGGGTTTTGAGTCTGTTGTAAGATCCTACCTCTTCAATTTATTGCGGATGAGAAGTTGCTGCCTACTTGGCTCAGCCCCTATTTCTTTGGCACTGGCTGATAGTATTTATGACCCTTAGGCAATCCTAGTCTTGGCATACCCAGAAGAACAAGTAATTAGAACAATTATGTCAGCTTGGCTAAAGTGGTAAAATCAGCAATAACAATAGCATCAAACACAGCCTAGAAAATGACAAAGTGTGGTAACTATTAATTTGCTAATTTTAACCATATGAACTAGATTTGTTGTTATATAACAAAATCTAACATGAACCAGGAAATTGGACACAGTAAATAACCCTAAATTTGGCAACTTTACACTTAGGGGGAAAATTTTAAAAGGGGTTAGGTTGAAAAATAGAGAAATAGAAGACTAGGAAGAGATTAGAAACAAGTCTTGAGGACAAAGGAAGATGATGCAAATTTTGTGAAACTGGTGAAGAAGACATGAAGGAAAGAGAGAAGGAAGAAACAAAAACAAGAACAGAACAGAACAATAATAACGAAAATCTAGAAACCATGTTCACCCTCATATAAAAACAGGAACAAACACTGAATAACAAACAAAACAAACAAACAAATAAACCAAAAACAAGAAAAGAGATAGAGAAAAAAAAACATAAAAAATAGTCCACTTCAAGCCATGTCTCTGCTGTCACTGGTAGACCATGTGGGGAGCCAGAGTCCAGATTTGAGTTGATTAATCAGCCATGGCTTTACTGAAAGGTAGTGGATATCCCCAGCAAGCCTGCATCTTCAGTTTCACTGAAATTCAGACATATTTCTGGCTGTGAGGCTGGAACCAGATTTGTTTAGCCTGCAACAGTTTGTGTACCTCTTGCTGGCTTGTACTTGGCTCTCTAACCTCCTGCCAACTTGACTTAGGCAGCCTGATCCTGTCACTTGGAGCCATTAGATGGAGTCAACCTATAGATGTTCTCAATTCTAAGCTCAGTTGGCCCCTCTCCAAGATGGCTACTGGCCAATTGTCCTCTCCCGGAGGACATCTGAACCCAAATAACTCACCAGCCACTGCAGTCTGCTGCATCAACTGCTCCATTCCACTGCTTTGTTTCTCCATGGAAGCCTCCAGGGTCACCAGTAGTTGGCAGGCATTTGTAGGTTCAAGATGCCACCCCCAAATTGTGAGTCCAGGCTCAGCGAGAAAATGCCACCTGTCACCTTCTTCTTCATTGAAGTCTCTCTTTTCACTCTTCTTGTGGGCTTCAATTCTCACTGCAATCCTTCCTGGGTCCTGAGGACCCACTTCCCTCTTTCTTCTCTTCCTCATGTTGCTATATTACCATGTCTGGACACCAAATTTTGGAGAAGCTGTTTCTCTGCTGTTTACCACTCCACCATCTTCCCAAAAGTGAATCCTACTGGTTTTACAAGAGCACAAAACTATAATTTTTACTGAGAAAATTCATAAAGCTCTTATTATATTATTTCCTTCTTTCATCAAAATCAAACAGAAAAGGGGAGGAAAGGACATGGACATTTTTGGGAATTTTTTCTCCATAAATATTTTAGCAAAAACTGAAGAGATTTCACTATCTCCACTAAAATCCTATCATTTTAACTCATTCAATGTAAACATGTAGAATATAATACAGATATTTTAAAACTCATAACATAAAGAATAAGTGATTTAGTAAAGAGAAAGGTGGAGATAGAAAGACTGTAGAAGGCTTTATATGTTACATACATTTTTATGCAATGCATAAATAATAATTTTAAAAATTAACAGCACTCATATATATGGTGTTCAAATAGAATTTCATTTTTGATGTAACAATTATCAGTGTACAAATGCAGGTCTTCAGTTCTCACATGAAATTGTATTTCAGCTCTCTAACTGGCTACTCTCTTCCAATGTTCTCCCTAGTTAAATCCATCTGATAAATTACCACAAAGAGATTCTTCCTAACAACATAATCTTTCATGAGACAACCCAGTTTTTACAAATTTCTATGTGGCTTACTTATGGGATTAAATCCTACTTCATCCTAGGCTTTAAGGTCCTTGCAACCTTGCTATTCACTCAAGATTTATCTGTCCCTGGCCATTTCACCTCCTAGGCCACCATGTGTTTTCTATAATGTATATCTTGTGCTGTCAATACATTTAGCATTTCCAAAGTTGAGGTACATATCATTTAATAATCTTGGATGCTGTTTTTTCTACATAGAATGTTCTTCTTCTTTCTTCTCTTATAGCAAACACCTAGTTTTCTGTGCAAATTTGACTTTGAGAAAGGTAACATCTTCAAGTGTGTTTTATGTAATGAAAAAAAGTAAAAAAAGTCATAACAAAATAATAGGAGAATAACAATAGTTAATACATTGAGGATTGTTATCTTTAAAGTAGTTACTCAGAGTACAAGATATGGGCATAAAAATTTCTCCAAATGATATTAGCATAAATCTTTCTCTTCAATGAAATAAGAGAAACTAGTAGTATAATTATCTTGTACTTTTTTCCCCTTTTCCCTTCCTTCCTTTCTCCTTTCCCCCATCCTAGTTCCTCTTTCTTTTTGAACAATTTCTTTTCATTTCACAATATCTATTGTACTTTTTGGGTGTTATTTACTCTTTCAGTTTTTTCCACCAGAGAGGCAATACAATATTTACACATGCGAGTCTGATTTATTTCACTATGAACATGGTCTCAAGTTGCATCCATTTACCTATAAAAGTCTCAAGTTTATCCTTTTTTATGACTGAGTAGTACTCCATTGTACAAGAAGACCACATATTTTTATCCATTCCGCGGTTGAGCATTTGGGTTGTTTCCAAGATTTAGCTATTACAAATTGTGCTGCTATAAACATGGGTGCACATATGTTGCTGAGGCATGATGTTTTTAACTCTTCCAGGAAGATACCCAGAAGGGAAACAGCTGAATTGAATAGGACCTCTAATCCTAGCTTTTTGAGGAATCTCCATACTTATTTCCACAGTGGTTGCACCAGTCTGCACTCCTTCCAACAGTGTGTGTTTTAAAGTTAGGATTTAACTCCATATTGTATATCCTGCAACCTCTATTCATACATCTAAAATTGTCATTATAAGGTGTGCTGTAATAATTATCAATTGGCTCTTTATTTCTTTTCCTATGCAAGATACAATCAAGCCTTATGTAAATTTCTATTTCCACTCTCTATCACCAAACACAGTACTGGGAATATGGCTAAATCTTAACAACAATGCTCAGGGAAAAATGGGTGAGTGACCCTAATCAGATTAGGAAAGCACATTTATAACATTAAACAATTATTCTTTTTCAGTTCATTAACACACACTTTTGTTGTTCAAATTATACTTCAAATTTTATTTAAAGGCACTACAATTAGGTTTTACTGGCTATTTATTAAGTATGATGTTTTTTCCTTCTATTGAATGAGAAAAAACAATACTATTACATTTCCTTCTTTCATTTAGATTCCTATTAAAGCACAGTTTTTTTCTGAAGTTGCAAAATAAGTAAAAGTAACATTTACTTGGCTCCTTAGATGTCTAGGTAAACTTGTATAATATTGTATACAAATTGATTTATTTAACTGCTGCTACCATAAAATATAGTTTGTGTATATCCCCAAAATGTACTTGAAGCACATTTTTCAAATTATATCGCACCAAATATTTCAGAAATTGCAGATTAAATTAACTGAGATTATGAAATTTTAATTATCTTCATGTATGTGCTGTTTTAGTTAGTATGCAACTTCAAAGTACTTTGCAGAGGTTTTTGATCTTGTCATGTAGTAATGGGCAGTATTTACATTGTGGTTCATTTAACATTAACATACACCCTAGAAAAACAGAACATCTATATTTTAATCTGTGGGCATTATGATTCATATGTGTGACATAAACCCAGTTTACATTTTCTTGTGAACTCTTGCACAAAATTACTCTATTCTTTGTACAAATTTGTAGATATAACTAAACCCTGTAATAGCTGTGTGGTCACCATCACATCTTTTAGTGGTGTTTCGACATGTGTAAGCCTGCTTTTGCTGTTGCAGAACAAAGTTGAATGGAAACATGAAGAAGACACATCCCGCCTTTGCTACAGTATTGAAGTAAGAGGAGTGTTTCATATTTCATCATTGATTGTGATGTAAGCTATAGGTTTTTGGACCTGCCTGCTTTAGCTTTTATCATGAATCAGCGTTGAATTTTGACAAAATTACTGTTTCTATTAATGTCATATTATTTTAATGTGCAGCTGATTACATTAATTTGCATGTATTAAAACTGCACAGTGCAGACTAGGATGAAACCTATTGGAAGATTGGATTTTCTGATATTTCTTTCTTTTTTTTTTTGTGGGTACCGGGGGGTCGACCTCAAGGCCTCACGTGCCAGCAGACGCCCATGCCGCTGAGCGATATCACCGGCCCCTTTTTCCATATGTGTGTTCTGGAAGTGGAACTTGGGCCCTCGCGCTTGCCGGGCAGGCGCTTACGCAGCTGAGCCATATCACCAGCCCTCTAATATTTCTTTATATTATTTAGGGATACTACTCTTCAGTTTTATTACATTGTAATATGTTCAAATGGTTTTTGTATCAGTATTGCATTGGCTTCAAAAAAGTGGGTTGAAAAGTATTTTTTCTGTTGCTACTTTCTTAAAATCATCTCATGAAACTACTATTATGTCTTCTATAAATGCTTTACAGAACTCACAAATGAATATACATTTGCCTAGAATTTTCTTTGTATTACTTTTTTATTTTATTTTTTTAAAATCAATAACAGATGTACCACTATTCACACTTTTCTGTTTCTTGATGCAGATATGGAAGAATGTGGTTTTCAAGGAAAATGTTTGTGTCTGAGGGAAAATAGCCAGGTGCTCTTCGACCACGACTGCAGTGGTGTCTGAGTGTCTCAGTGGCTGAGTAGAGTGAATTGAGCTCTAGAGAGTCAGTTTCCTAGGAAGCCCTTCTTAAGCAAGGATCCCCAAGATTCTTCTCAACTGAAAGTTTTAAACTTTTGCAACCTGAGCCTTTGATGCAATCTTGGTGATTTTTGAAATACGCTCAATGCATCTTTCTTCTCATCCCTGTACAAAGTTCTTGATTTCTTCTCAATTGCAATAATCTCTTCAACAGTCACACCTCCGTTGGTAGGGAATTTAAGCATGGTTTCTTCTGGGCCAAAACTTCAGTTTTACAAATTCTTTGGTTGCTTTGTGTCCTTAATTCTCCCTGTAAATCTGGATCAAAATGTCCGTCACTAGCCATTCCAAAGCCTGAATGTTGCACTGCCTTTGAATTTCCTTCATCAGTTATTCCCCTCCCATATGCTCAGTCTCTGGCGAAGTCTCAGGACATGGTCAAAATGTAGACACAACTCTTCCAGATGGTAACACACATGTCCTTTAGTCCAAATGCCAATGAAGTCCTCACTCTCAAGTGTAAACTCTTGAGCCTAGCATTTACTGCCAGCATACTTATTCAGCATTCCTCTTTCTGAGCTCTGATCAGAATCATGCATCAGGCTCTACTTACCTCATTCTCAAGCTTCTCAAGGTTGCATCTTCAAGACTTTACAAAATCCTCCCACAAACCTATTCCAAAATCTTCTAAACCACATTTCAAATATAGTGAAAACAACTGAACTTCTCTAGTGCCAGTTTTCTGTATTAGCCAGCTTCCCCATCACTGGGACACAATATTTTTCACCCACAAATTAATGGAGGAGGGGTTTAATTTGTCTCATAGTTTCAGGAGATACACTGAAACTAAGCTCACTTCAAGCTGGAGAAAACATGGACAAAGGTTCTGGCAGATCAGAATGTTTTGTTCATAGTGACCCAGAAACAGAGCAGGGGAAAACTGCCAGAGAGAAAGGGGCCAGGGACCATACAGAGTATCTAAGATCAAGCCTCTTGACCCACCCAGAAAAACACAGAAGTGTGCTTTAATAATCCCCTTGATGGTACCCAATTCAAACAAGTTGGAAGTCCACCTTGATCATCAAAATCTGCTATAGACAAACTTCTAGTTTTTGTAACTCTGAAAATACCTGCTTTCCATTTATTTTTCACGGATACTTTTTAAGTACATGTTTGTAATACATAATGATTATTTTCATCATGAGGAGATAGTCCATGAGCATAACCCATCTTAATTGTTTTTTTCAACCACTTCTCTTCTCCCTCTTCCCCTCCTTTCATCTCGCAGTCTCCTTCTCTTTTGCAAATGATCTATTGGATATGGAGGTTCAGAACTGGCAATTGCTTATTAGTATTTAATGATGCTTCTCCTTTACATTTGGCTTCAGTTATTTTCTATGAAAATTTCCCCACCATTTTATCATTATTCCTCTCTATGTATTATAATTTGTTGGATCCTCTAAAGATTTTCTCTTCACCTTTGGTTTTCAAAGTTTAATATTCCAGGTGGGATTTGTTTCACATTTATCTTGCTTGAGGATTGATAAATTTATTTGAGTTTTGGATTATGTCTTTCATCGATTTTGATTTTTTTTGGAATTATCTATTTAACTATTTCTCCTGTATCTTTCTCACATCTTTTTATCTAACCTTAACAACATGCATGATTCCTCATCTACTATTGACACACTGATTTCAAATGCTCTTTCCATATTTTACTAATTTTTTTCTATTTTGTATTCACTTGGAAAGTTTTTATTACTGTTCTCATGTTCATTGATTTGGTCAGTTCGTTTACAAATATATTGCGAAAAACTTCATTGATATCATTTTTTAAATTTCTAGGATTGTCATTCTTGTCTTATAAGAGACAAAAGTATATAAATATTCTCTATGTCCTTGCTATGATTTACATCTGTACATGTATGTTTCGATTGGATTTTATTATAGTGCAATATATTTAAAATCATTGTTAATTTTAGTACTTATGTCATTTCTGAGCTTGTAGGTACTTTGTGTTACTCAAAAATGTGTCACATTTTGTTTCTCAGTGACTTATAAATAATTTTTCATTAGATACAGAACACCATGAAAAAAACTGAGGTGAGAATGAAGTAAATGATATTTATACCTAGAAAAGGTGTGGCTTTTCTCACAGGTATGAAGTGAGACTTTAAATCACCTAAGTGTAGTTAAGCTTGGCTTTGACTTTGTTGTTCTTTTAACAAGATCAAAGTATCTTCAACTTCAAATCATTATTGGACACAATAATTGAATGTCTAAAACTTTTATGGTAACTCGGGAAGGATGCTTTTCTCAGCTCTCTGCCTCTCTCCTCTGGCAGACACTGTCACTGTCTTGTATTTTGTGTAGGGTCTAGAATGTCCACAGTTGCTCTTTACTCTTCCTACCCACTTAGACTCTTCAGACCTGTCTCAGCACTGTTATCTTTTAATTCTGCTGAGTAAAATCTTGCTCATGATCACTAAGTGCAGACTTGTAGAAAAGTTTTGGCAGCTAAATTCATATTCCTGTTGGATCTGAGATGGAGAGCTGCTAAATTACTTTAAAAATTCACACATGATGTTTAAAACTGGCTGTATGTTCCATTGTAACCATCTTATGGGTAGTGCCATTATTTCTCCTACTGCTGCTTTGTAAAGAGTAAAAGCAACTATGAATTTCTTCTTCTCTAAAAAGGGCATACCCAGTTATTTTGTGTTTTTGTTTTTTTTTTGAGAAATTGTCTCACAGTGTAGTCCAGGCTGCCCTTGAACTTTATATGTTTAGCCCAAGCTGTCCATGAATTCACAGTTCTCATGTCAAAGCTTCATGAATGCTAGGATTAGAGGCAGGTGCATCAAATTTTTGATTTTAGTCCTTTATATTGTTTTGAATCCACAGCTCTCTAAAGAACTTAGTCAACTATGAATTCATAGGCTGTCCAACTTTTTCCCATGGCTAGGTAGGAATAATTTTCTTTCGTGACTTTGAAAACAAGAAAAAGCAAGTGTCTCTTCCTATGCTTTTTTTTTTTTGTGGGTACTGGGGGTCGACCTCAGGACCTCATGCGCCAGCAGGCGCCTGTGCTGCTGAGTGATATCACCGGCCCTTTTTTCGTATGTGGGTTCTGGGAATCGAACTCAGGACCTCGCGCTTGCCAGGCAGGCGCTTATGCCTCTGAGCCATCTCACCGGCCCCTCTCCCTATGCTTTTAATGATTTATGATGAACATAAATTCATTCCCATCTGATCACATACAGGTTCCATAAACAAAGTATTTACTTTCAATTGAAATAAACTTTTAATTATAGTTTACTATGAGAATATTTTACAACTTGATAATGCATTTGGCTACATATTTGGTCAATGGAACTAGAGAAAGATCAATTGAAAATTTTATCTAGTCTGAGATTCCAAGTTCAGACAAACAAAATGTATAATAACTACCTGTGGGATTTTAATGGACACCTGGATTTCCAAAAGTCCTTGGTCTTTATCTGGAAATGTCCCCAGTAGTATAAATCAAAAATGGTAGAAACCTAAGGTGATCAACCTTAGATGAGGTCAATGCTCTCTTGTTCCCTGTTTCAGAAATAAGAGAATAAGGACTATAGTACACCATGGATAAAAACTATCTATCTCTAAAAAATTAGGATAGAAGTTTGAGGAAAGATCGAAGAAAAGTAATCTATACTAGGTTTCCTGTTATAATTATTGCTACATGTCAAATTTGTGCTTCTTTGTTAAAAACCTATATGAGGGGGGCCGGTGAGATAGCTCAGCAGCATAAGTGCCTGCCTAGCAAGCACAAGGTCCTGAGTTCGACTCCTGGTACCCACATATGAAAAAAGGGCCGGTGATATCGCTCAACGGCACAGGCGCCTACTGGCATGCGAGGCCCTGAGTTCGACCCCCAGTAGCCACACACACACACACACAAAAAAAAACCCTATGTGAGTGTTACATTTAATCAACCTCATGAAGATAGGCAAGAAATTGGAAACACCATCAAATTTAAGATCTATGAGGTTTATCCAGTTATTCTAAACCGGGTTGGGGAAATTACAAAAATGTCTGTTTTCTCATTCTACACATTAAGAGCTAGGGATCATTAATTTCTCATTATGGAAAAATGCATTTATAAACATACGGCTTGACCTCTTTTATATTATCTTTGAAAAATAATTTTGATCAAACCTTTGAATTGTCCCATGGAGAAAAATGTTACCAATTTTTTTTTTTTGCTTTAATGACAACACAAAGATAATCCAAGGAGAATATACTTTATTCATTTAAAAATCTTGGGCCGGTGAGATGGCTCAGCGGCCTAAGTGCCTGCCTTGCAAGTGCGAGTGCCCGAGTTCAACTCCCGGATCCCACGTACGAAAAAGGGGCCGGTGATATCGCTCAGCGGCACGGGTGCCTGTTGGCGCACGAGGTCCTGAGGTCGAACCCCCGGTACCCACAAAAAAAAAAAAATCTAGTTGTGCTTTGTTTTGTTTCAATGATCAACAAATGATAAAGTATTGAAATATTTTAATATATAACTGTGGAGTTCCTTGCAGAACCCAACAGGTTAACATCTGCTCCAGTTGACCCAAGGCACAGAAGCCTGCTGACCCTGAGGAGCTGGAACATCTTGAACACTTTCTGCTGGCTCAGGCAGAGGCAAGTCCCAGGAGGAACATCCTGGGAACAATTTGATAAAGTTTACTATTTGGCATAATTGTTGTCATGCCTCTCTTATCCAGAATAAGTGCCCATGTTCAGCAGTTCACAATGCCTTTGTTTCTCCAAAAAACTAGGAGTTTAAGTCATTGAGGATTCTATTCCCGTGGAGTCCCCTGAGACTCCCATAAAGATATTCTCTGTCTCTCATGTCTTCCTTCATCTCTCTATCAGGGTTTGGTGGCTTGAACATGGACAGAGCTGCTGCAATGACTAACAACAAAGTCAAAGGAATGTGTAACTGGAAGCAGTGCTCGGTAAGCTGATCATCAAAGAGAGGCTTTCCATGCCGTTGGAACTGTCTTAGTTAGGATAGCAATGGGGCTGTCATTAATCACAGAGTCAAAATGCTACATCAAGTTCTTGAACCAGCTGTTGAAGGTTGCTGATGCTTCGGTCACCAAGGAACAGCTTGTTAGCCTTTTAGAGCTCATCCTTGAACACAGTCCATGGTGTCCTGACCACAGGACCTTAGAGTTAGAAATTTGAGATAGAGTTGGGGAAAATCTGAGTAGAGCTCAAGGACAAGGGGAGAAGATTGCAATAGCAGCCTGGTGACATGGAAGCTAATTCACACAGCTCTTGTCCCTATTAATCAGGAAGGTGAAGAGAAGAAAGTTGACAAACTGGTTGTGAAGATTTTGGCTCCCCAAGCTCAAGCTCAAAAAACTCAAATGGTGGCCTTGCCCATCCCCCCACCCCATCCCTACCTCTCTTCCCTGGGGGAGGGTCAGGGTAAAAGCAAGGACAGAGTGGAGGAGGGAATATGACCCCCACAGACACTGGTGTGCCCTTGAAGATGGCCCCTTCACAGGGAAAAAACACAGCTCTGGAGGGCTAAAAAAGCCCAGTTAGCTCAGTCAGTAGAACATGAGACTCAATACTGCTAATACTTCAGAGCTTTTAAAGTTTTATTGTGAACTACAAACTCAAGTTCAAAGTTTTGGATTGATTATACCTCCTAATAAGTACAAAAAACTTCCCCTTGGAATTACTTAGGATATACTCTAACTGATTGTACCATAAAAGCCATCCATTCAGAGAGACAAATTTACTACTTTAAATTATTTCCAAAAAATTCTAGGTGATATTAATTGGCTTCATCCCAGGTTGGGGATTCCTATGCACCAATTGACACACCTATTTAAAGTTCTTTGGGGCGATCCTGATTTGTCCTCCCCTCGTACCTTAACCCTGGCAGCTGAAAAGGAGTTACAGCTAGTGGAAGAGGCTATTCAATAATGTTAACTAGATTGTATAGATCCAAAATTTCCTATTCAATTATTTCTTTTTTCCCACTCCCTGCTTACCTACTGGACTTATTGGACAATTGACCCTATGTTAAAAATTTTTAAATGGCTCTTTTTGAGCCATGGAGGCCATAAAATCATCACAACTTGTGCTAAGCTCATAACTTCTCTTATAGTCATGGGCAAAAAGAGAGTTAATCAGTAGTCAGGTTGTGATCTTCTTATTATCAGGACCCCCATTCCTCATGGGGAATTTGAAACTTTGCTTCAGTAGTCTGTGCCACTGTAATGTGCTCTAGCTGATTTTACAGAAATCTTGGCCTGCTGACAATCTCTTACACTCTTTAACCACTACTCCTTTCATCCTTTCTAAGATTGTTTGCTCTGAACCCATTCCATAGATGTGCACCATGTTTACTGATGGCTCTGGCCATGCTAAAAAGGCTGACACAATGTTAGGCTCCCTGGAGCTAATGAGGAAAGGGTTTTCCTCCATCCAAAATGCAGAATTAGGTGCTATCACACTGGCTTTACAAACATTTCCCCAAAGAAACTTTAAATACAGTTTCAGACTATCAGTATGCTGTGTATTCTGTCCAACATATTGAAACTTCTCATATCAAACCTTCTGCTACACCAGATCTATTCCCGCTCCTTATACAATTACAGAAATTAGTACAGGCAAGTCCCAGCCTCTCTTTATCACTCACCTCCACTCCCACTCTGGACTCCTGGGACTTACTTCTGAAGGAAATGGAGCAGCTGATGCTCTGGTAATGTTCTCTACTTTCAGTGAGGCCCATCTTTCTTATGAACTTTTACATCAAAACTGGTGAGTCCTTTGCAGAGATTTCACTTTAACTAAGGCCCAAGATCATATTATTCAACAATGTTCCTCATGTCAGAGGGTAGGAGGCACTGGCCCACTGTAGGGGGTCAACCCCTATGATCTGGGGTCTAATTAGATTTGGAAAATGGATGTTACTCTTATCCCTTGTTTTGGTCAGTTGTCTTATGTACATGCTTCTATTCATACTTATTCAGGAATGTTTCATGCCATTGCACAGTGTGGTGAAACTGCTTCTCATGTTGTACACCATTGCCTTAATTGTTTTGCTCATATAGGGATTCCTAAACAGATTAAAACAGACAGTGGCCCAGCTTACACTACCTCTCATTTTCAAACCTTCTGTAAGCATCAAATATTTCAAATATACCTGGCAATTCGTACAATCCACAAGGTCAAGAGTTAGGTGATAGAGCCCATCAAATATTTAAAATTACGTTACAAAAACAAAAGGGGGGAAATGATAAAGACATAAAGTCAATGTTGCAATTGCAGTTACATATAGCTTTAATAACCCTTAATTTTTTCAATATTAATGATCAAAACTACACCCCAGGAGAATGACAGCTGGCGCCAGTGCCTCTGGGCAATATCAGCGGCCCTTTTTTTCGTATGTAGGTACCAGGAGTTGAACTCAGGACCTCGTGTTTGCCAGGCAGGCACTTATGCTGCTGAGCCATCTCATCAGCCCCTTTTTGGGCTTTTGTACAAGACCTCTGTGATGGTTGATTGATTGTATCAACTTGAGTGAGAGAAGCTCAACTAAATTGGTTCAGCAACTCCACACCCGATGGTGTGGAAACTCACCCTCAGGTGGCTTGTCACCTGTATGATATAAAGGGGAAATGAAGAAGGACAGATCTGCTTCTGTTTCTTCAGAAGTGCTCCAGTCTTTGCCTTCACCTTGCACATCATCTCCTGGCTTCCAGTGCAGATTCTTCAGCTTGTGGCATAGATCCTTCTCCTTTCCAGCATAGACTCTTCAGCCTTCCATTGCAGACCCACTGCCCTCCTGATATAAACTCACATGGGACACTGCAGTGAGCTCCAGACCTTCAACTGAATCCTTCATTCTCCAGTGTGGAGACGCCCTCTGCACTCTTCCACATCCAACCCTGTGGGTGCCCATTATAAGTCAATCTTATAAATTTTCATATAATTGTACATCTTGTGTTATATCTGTTTCTCTAGTAAACACTGACTGATACAGATTTTGGTACTGGGAGTGGCTCTAGAGAAACAGAATTGTGAAGATGAACTTCTTTAATGGCTTTAGGGCTTCCTGGAATCAGTTCTCTAATTTGACAAGACCTAAAGAGGCCATGATCTTTCCTTCTAATTCTGTGGGGAATACTGATGGTCCTTGATGTGAACCATTTAAAGTAATATGCAAAGTAGAGCTATTTGATTATCCTAATTCAAGGAATTTAGTAAATCCATACATGAAAATTTGGAATATTTTTGGCAGAGTGGGCAATATAATAATGCTGGCTTGTTGGTCTTAGCATCTCTGGACAAACTATTGCAGGAAAACTATGAGCTCAAAACTTCCACAGGAAATCTAAAGTCTTCTGGCTGGGAGGACAAATTAATAAAGGAAAAGGAGGTCAAAGATTCAAATGCCCAGCTCCAGACACACATAAGAAATTTAAAAGTTTCTAAGTGTGTCCTGAAAGAGAATCTCTCATTTAGCTACAGGGCTGAAACTGCAGAAACCCAAACACAGAACTACAATGTAAGCTCAATGCTCAGCCTCAAAGAGTATTTAAAACAAAGGCGAGGGCACTGACAGGAAAAGAATGGCATCCCATCAACTGTGATGGATACATTTGGGGGGGGTCCTGACAAAACTGAGGATATTGAGTTTCTAGATGCTAATGAGATTATTTTGCCCAAAGAAGAGATTTCCCCACCCATGGTGGCAGAGGCATCCCCACCTCCAGCCCTGTGGTGTTGGCCTTTCCTAGTATACGTGAGAAACCAATCCTATGTTGACCAAGCATGATAATGCCAACACTCCTCAGGACCCATCCTCACTACCCACTTTTGCTTCTAGGTCTATAGCCAGGCTCAAATCACAGAAGGGTCCTAAGGGTGAGGTACATAATGTGATGCATGAGGAGGTCCACTATTACCCCAAAGAACTTCTTGAGTTTTTATTTATTTATTTATTTATTTATTTATTTATTTATTTATTTATTGAGTTTTCTAACTCTTAGAAGCAGAGGCCTGATAAGCAAGCATGGGAATAGATTTTACAGCTGTGGGATAATGGTGGCAAAAATACACACCTGGATCAGGCTGAGTTTGTTGATATGGGTCCATTAAGCAGGGATTCTGAATTTTATATTGCAGCTCATGTAGTAAAGGAAGATGTTAATAGTTTATTTGGCTGCTTGACAGAAATATGGATCAAAAGATGGCCCACTGTGAATGAGTTAGAGATAGCTGATATTTCATGGTTTGCTGTTGATGAAGGGATTCAGAGGCTTAAGGAAATGGGAATGCTGGAGTGGATTTGCCATATTAAACCTAATCCTCCACACTGGGATGATTCAGAAAATGTACCCTTCACTAAAACCTTGAGAAACAGATTTGTAAGGGGAGTACCAGCAGCCTTGAAGAGCTCTGTCATTGCTCTTCCCTGTATGCTAGACCTTATAGTGGGGACCATGGCTACTCAATTGGGAAATTTAAGGGCAATGGACTTGATTGGGTCCCAGAGTGGTGGAGCTCAAGTGGCAGTGATATAGTGATGATATAGGACCTCCAAATAAACCAAATAATATAAGGGAAATATTATAACTCCCAACCTTCTAGATGTCTGATATGCTGAGTTCATGTTTCCCAAAATCAAAGAACAAATTCTAAGGAACAATGGAGATTAAAAGGATATATTTATTGAGGGAAAGAGAGGTTCTGTATAAGAGAGACAGAATGGGACCCAGAAAGTGGGTTCCCATGGACTCCACTTACAGGGGAGGGCTTATAGAACAGAAATCGCCACTACCTGGGTGTGAAATTATGACTTGGGTGTAAGGTAGGACAAAAATATGATCAACCAAAAAGATTACAAGTATAGTCACTTAGGTAATATTGATCCAATGGGGAAGTATGGGGGCCCTGGGTTAGGACCACTGATCTCCCACTCAGAGGTATGATGACAGAATAAAACACAGACAGAATATATAACTATAGTTACAAAGGGCACCAGGATGGCAAAAGCCAATGATGGGCTAGGACATGGGGCACTGGAGTCCTTGGCCTTCATTAGGTGAACAGCACAGAATGGTTGGGGGCTGTGCTGGTGGGATGCAGAAAGTGGTGGGGGTGAACTGCTGATGCCACCAATGTTCAAGAATTGAGGAAAAATGTATTTTTGGAAAAGCACACAGGAACAGATCGGGGTTAACTAGTAACCTGATTGTCTGCTGTTATTACTGAGCTAGACAGAATTTGCATGAGTCAAAGTCCTCAGCTACCATGTTATCTTGCTTTGAGGTCCCAAAACTTCACAGACGGTTTGCTAGTCTTGGCTGTGGTTGTCGACTTAAAAATTAATATGTCCTTAAGCCAGCCAGGGGTCTCTCCACAAGTCATATAGGCCTAGGACAGACTCTCAATTTATTTTTGTGTCAATTCATTAGTATTAATCATTGTCTGCTTTGTACTGTATCAAGCTGTCCTCAGCAGGGAAGCACATCACATAGCAAGTGTGCATGGAAAGAACAAGAACCATTCCTGGAAGGGATGAGTCAGGTCCTGGTAGCCCACTCAGATGCCTTTTTTCCTATTTAAAATATCAATCATTTTTGTTTATCCCTAGGGGATATATGTAGCTTCGTCATTCCATCTTTGTCTTGAGGTCTGACCTTCAAAGAATGAACCTCCACGCACAGTTGTAATGTATCTTTTGTACTTACTCCCTCGAGAGCCTAGCCCTGTCTTCCTATAATATTTCTACCTTACTTAGCTGTCTATAATAGCAGTACTTACTTGCCAAAGTCAGAGTACATGTACTTACTGTAATGGACAGTAGAAGCAGAACAACATCTAGAATGGTCTGACATGTGTAGACCTATGGCACTGGCTGATCAGCTATGGTGTTCCCCAAAGTGAAATGGATGGGAAGTCTACAAAATTTTTACTAGATTTATATAATCAAAAAAATTTAAGGACCAATGCACAGAAATCTACTTCAAATCATGGTAACAGGGAATCATGGCCCCTCAACCATTTCCCAGATTTGAGCCAGTTGAGAGACCCAGAACCACTTGGATAAAGGGGAGGCCAAGTCCCCTTGGGGAAGGATCCTGATGCTCCAAAAATTTATAGAGTCAATCTTTCTCCTACCCTTCCACAGAGGGACCTAAGTCTTTTGCCTGAGTGACTGTGCATTGGGGGAATGAAATGATCATACATTTTGGGGACTACTGGACACTGGTTCGCAACCAACACTGATTCCAGGGGATCCAAAATGTCATTGTCCCTCCAGTAAGAGTAGGGCCCTCTGGAGGTCAGGTGAAAAATGGAGTTTTAGCAAAGGTCTGACTCACAGTGGGTCCAGTAGCTCCTCAGATCCATCCTGTAGTCATTTCCCCATTCCAGAATGCATAATTGGGATGGATATACTTAGTCCTTGGTAGAATCCTCACATTGGTTCCCTAATCTATAGTGGCTATTTTGGTTGTAAAGGCCAAATGAAAGCCACTAGAGTTGCCTTTGCCTGATAAAATAGTAAACCAAAAACAGTATTGCATTGCTAGAGGGATTTAGAGATTAGTGCCAACATCAAAAATTTGAAGGATGCGGGGGTGGTGGTCCCCAACATTTCTCCACTTAATTCTCCCATTTGACCTGTGCAGAAGATGAATGGGTCTTGGAGAATTGTTGGAGGCCAACATCACAATCAGGCCTCCGGCGCGGCCTTGTGCCTGACTCAAGGCCTGTGCTAAATTACCCCTCCCATCGACCTGGGCAAGATGGCGCCTATTTCCTGCTTCCTGGTTGCGGTCAGTGCTGTCCGCGCCCTGTAAATGTGTGAGTCTGCCTAGAGACTGATGAGTTTAGCCTATGAGCTTTCATTTCCTGCTGTATTGCTATTGGCGCCCCTCTCCTTATAAAAACATGTTACTCCGCCTTTTCGAGGGAGATCTCGGCAGAGCACGGACGAAGCCGCCACAGGGCGGACGTGTGTAAAGGCTCTGGAGCTGTGAACGATTAAAGCAAGCTTTCACCGACTCGTGTTGTGTGATTCTTCTCGCTGGACGAGCAGAAGCGCGCGACAGAGAATGATGGCAGATTACCACAAACTGAATTAAATGGTGACTCCAATTGGAGCAGCTGTACCAGATGTGGTTTCCCTGCTTGAGCAGATTAACACAGCTCCTGGTACTTCGTATGCAGCTATTGATTTGGCAAATGTCTTCTTCTCCATTCCTATCAATAAGGACCATCAGAAACAATTTGCTTTCACTGATTTACAGAGATCACATGGCCAAATTTAACAAACTATCCTAGCTGCTCATGAACAAGCCACTCAGATGGGGTGGTATAAAATTTGAAAATCTAATTAAGCTGGCTGGATCCCTGAACCTGGACATGAAGTACTCTTTGGGGAAGGACAGCTATTGCTGTCCTGTTATTAATGACTTTTTTTTCATTTTTCTTTTTCTTTTTTGCCTAGTCAGTAAAATCAGGATGAAGGCATTGACTCACCAAAAACAACAACATCAAGTTTGGCTCACTAATCAAATGCTTAAAGAAACAAAAAGGCAGAGATATGGAGTTTCTTGTGGAACCCAGCAGGTTAATACCTGCTTAGGTTGACTGCAAGAGCAGAAGATTCCTGACCTTGAAGAGTCAGAACATGTTGAAGATGGGATGTTTTGTCAGCTCAGGCAGAAGCAAGGCTTGCTGGTGAAACAAGAAGGAACATACTGGGAACAATTTGAAAAAGTTAAAAATTCAGCATAATTGTCATCATGCCTCTCTTATCTAGAATAAGTGCCTATGTTCAGCAGAGCATGACACCTTTGTTTCTCAATAAAATGGGGAGTTTAAGTCAGTTGGGGGCTCTATTCTGATGCAGTCCCCTGACACCCCCACAAAGATATTATCTGTGTTTTATGTCTTCATTTGTCTCTCTGTCAGGGTTTGCTGGCCCTAACCTGGCATATAACTCAATCAACAATATATTCCTATTAGTTTACAAAATAGATTTCTGTTTTCCCAGTAGCCTACTTGTCAAATCCTTTTCAAATATCTGCAGTGACTTAGAAACACCACTAGGACCCTGTAACAGGAAAGCTCTTGTTGTTCTGGAATATTGGTTCACTAAGATGGTTTAGAAATCAAGGGGTCAGAGTGAGTATCTTCATTCCTTGCATATTATTTTATATACTGTTTTTAAAACAGTATTACTCATAAAAGAACAGCCATTAGAATGAATATTTCTGAGTAGGATAATTTCAGCAGAGAATACTATATTTTTAATTGGGCATAGTTATAATAACATATACACATGTTTTTGCATTATCTTTTGTCAAGTGTTTAGTTATTGCAATGATTTGTGCAATTTTACTGCCTCCTCCTATACTCATATTAAGAGCATAAAAGTCAACTCACAACAGCAAGTTGGCAAAACTCTAAATAAACTGTTATTTAAATATGCTGGTGTTACAATACAGCAAAAACATTTTATTTATTTATTTATATTTAATTCCAGCCTTGTTGAATATCTTGAAAGATGAGGTTGAATTTTAAAAGCATGTGTTTGTGTGATCTTACCAGAGAGATAATTGTGTGTGCCAGACACAGCGTGGTGGATTAACTAGTGGTCAACTTGTAACACCCATCTGAATGGAACCAGCTTGGTCCTTGGTGTGGAAGGCCCACCTGAGGGTTGTCACCAAGAGCATAAAAGGAGAACTGGAGGGGAAGATGGTGTACTGTTGATTCTCCTGGAGAAGCTTGTTGCATTGGTTTTCCTGATATGAACTTGGCTGTTCTCATTGTTGGAGGAGCTCAGGACCTTGCTGTTGCTGAGGATGGCTGTGGTTCTTTTTGGGGTAGCTCTTGTCCTTATTTTGAGTGTCACTTCCTGGTTCCAGTGCAGATCCCTCAGCCTGCTGGTACAGATCCTTCATCCCTCTGCCGCAGACTTTCTAGCTTCCACCACTGACCTTTGGGCCTTCTTAGTGCAGATTTTTGATACAGACTTGCATGGGACATTGTCATGGGCTCTAGGCCCCCAGTTGGACTCATGTAGGACATTGCTGTGGGACCCAAGTACTTGCATTGATTCTTTGTGTCTCTAGTGTGTGGACAGATTTCCCACACTCTTTCGTATTTGACTTTTTGGGTGAATATTATAAAATAATCCTATAAATTACGTGTCCTGTTATAAATCATTTCCCTTGCAAACCCTGACTACAATGCAGTCTGAATTCAGAAGTGAGTTTGAGACTGAGAAACGGAAGAAAAAGATAGAGACAGCCTTGCATAGTTTTGAACATTTAGTGTATGCCTGTTTGAAAGTAAATTCATTCACAGACAGCCAATATAAACCTCTCCCAGCAATGACGCATGAGTTTGGTGGTTGTGTTATACACTTTTCTGTCACTGGAAAAAAAAATAGCCAACACTTGCAACTTAAAGGAGGCGAGGTTTGTTTTGGTTCAGTCTTCAGAGGATTGGGGTGAGGACACCTATTCACCTCATGACAGCCAGGAAGCAGAGCTGCCTTCAAACCATTTCCCCTGTTGTCTTGATGCAAAATACTTTTCGTTTTTTTAATGCTAGTTTTTCAGCAATCATGCTGTACCTGGCGCTAACTTTGCAGGTGCTTTCTTTCTGATGAAATTTTTCACATCTGTTCTTTTTTGCTCCTGATTTTCACTATAGATCTTGCTAAAAGCAGGCAACAATATACATGCCACAGCCTGAATGTTGGGTGGCTATGAAATCTCCTCTCCCTTGTAGTATATTCACTTCCCTTAGTTTAGGTACTGCAAAGTCACTGGATGTGGACAAAATGAAGACAAATATTCTACCAAGGAACAGTGCATATGGCCTGTAGTCCACCGGACAATGGACCTCTTGGGCCTGGCCTTTATTTTCTGCATTTCTATAAGCATTATGATCTTCTGACCACTAACCAGAATTAAACTCATCTCATAGGATTCTAGGGCTTCTCTTGCTGGCATATTCAAATCTTTCAAAACTTCCCTGAGAAACTAGTTCCCAAGGCTTCTAAACCACACGGTCAGATACAGTCACGGAATGACCTCACTCTTGGTAACAGTTTTCTGTATCAGTCACTTTTCTGTTGCCAGGACCAAAAACCACACATCAGCCCATTAAAGGAGGAGAGGTTTATTCTTACTTAGTTTTCAGAGGGTCCAGTCCACTGTTAGTTTTCTCCAAGGCCAAGCAGAAGGGCATGGCAAAGACAGCTGCTCACATCATGGCAGCCAGAAAGCAGAGAGAAAAAGGGGAGAGTCAGGGAAAACTTCTAAGTTACAGTTTTGTAATCCATTGTGGACTTTGTATCTAAAAATGTACCTTGACTTAGTACAGTTACCTTATATGTTTTATATAATTTTTTTTGCCTGTTAGTCTGTTTTTTAATCTGCATATATTATAATTAACTTTATAAGGTCTTATAATAAAAATAAATGAATCTGATCCTGGCAAAATTTAAAAGAGGGTTGGAGGGAAGAGGAAAAAAAGAATTGGAATATATTATTTACCTGTACCAACTCCATACAAAGAATGTAATCATTATATATTGCAAACATGTACTAATAAAAATAATAAATAAATAAATAAAATGTTTATATTCATTTGCTGAAACTAAAGAGTATACATCAGTTAATTTGTTCATCATTATATAAATAAACAGAATAGAGAAGAGTATTATTTCCATTATGCTGATCTAAGGAAAAATGAGTTCTTCATTTGCAGAAGGGAAATAAGAACTATCTCTGGAGTATTTCTAGATGTTTTATTATCCATGACATTTATAATAAAGATGCACTTTTGTAAAATGTCTTTTTATTATCCAGCAATTTAAGAGATTTTCTTGAAGGTTTGTTTTTTATGTTTACAAATTATACCATATTCTTCCACACTATACACAATATGATTGTGTGAAACAATAACAAATTAACTTATATTTTAGTATTTGTACTCATGCCTTACATTGTATAATAAGTTAGTCCACTATTATACTTTGTGATTAAAAGTATGCATGTTATTTTTATATGTATATAGTATTGGTTTAGAAAGTAAAAAACTAAACATATAAATATATAAACATAAACATATAAGAACTAAAATATATTTTTAAAACTAAACGTATAAATATATAAACATATAAACATATACTATATACATAGAAATACAACATGCTTACTTTTAATTACAAAGTATAATGGTGGACTAACATGCAGTGTAAATTATGAGTACAAATACTAAAATATAAGTTAATTTGTTATTGTTTCACACAACCATATTGCATATACTGTGGAAGAATATGGTATAATTTGTTAACATAAAAAATAAACCTACGAGAAAATCTCTTAAATTGCCGGATAATAAAAAGACATCTTACAAAAGTGCATCTTTATTATAGATGTCATGGATAATAAAACACCTAGAAATGCTCCAGGGATAGTTCTTATTTCCCTTCTGCAATGAAGAACTCACTTTTCTGTAGGTCAGCATTTACTCCTGTGGAAGAAGAAATACATAGATGCAAGATGACAATGAGAATATCAACAAAAAGTAGTTCTTGTAATCAGGGTGACCAGAAGTAGGAGAACAGATGAGAAGTAGAAACCATGCAGCTTTCAAGCCTAAATGCAGAAGCTATAAAGAGGGACTACTACACAAAAGCAGCAATTTGATTTCCATTTAGATCCAAACACATTAACACGAGAGTCGACAGAGTTTAATCTACTCTTACATCTTTACATTTTCCTTGGATGAAATGGACAACTCAGATTCATGGCAATAACCTCCCAGCTGATTCTGGCCTAGAGGCTTTCCAGTTCATTACTTTCCTTACTGTTTTAGTCCTAGGAAAACCAATTCCAATTCTATTAAAGAAATTCTTGCTGCCCCTTGTTTCTCTGTTTCATTTTTTTAATTTGTGATTTTTTCTTCTGATTTATCTGAACATTCTTAAAAAGACATTACCCCACCTACTTTACACTCTGGAGCTTTGAAACATGTGTTTATCCGCTTATATTAAACATTAAATTATTGCACAATTTCCAAAATATATAGTGCCATTTAGAGTGAAATATTACCATCCAAAGCCTTTTGATTTTATCACACTTAATTGAAATACTAAATTGATTGGGAAACATATTTTTCTAGAATGTGAAAATTTACTATCTCACATACTTTACTGTTAAGTTTTAGCAAATCAAAGTCAGAGCATTTATACAGTAAAGCCAGTCACCAGCTCTTTCTACATACCTTGCATTCTTGTCAGTTATTAAATCAGCGTGCTTCATTTTCCCAGCACAGACTTATGCTCCTGCTGGAGTGATGTGAACAGTTGAAGCAACTGCTTGAATTTTGTCTGAATTTTTCAAATAATCCAAGCAGAAATAGAAAGATTGCTTGGAGCAGCATTGCTATTCTTCTCTTCCCAAGTTGAGTCATCCTCAAGCCTGTCAATCAAATGCCCTGCCTGTTAGACGGTTCCACTCTGTTAACCTCCATTGCTCAAAATATCTAGACCTCATACATTTTCTAATGTTATTCTTGGAAACACTCTTTAAAAATATCGGCCTCATTTTAGATAGAAAATATATACATCAGAAATGTATACTGGCATACATTTTTATAAATGACATTGTATTAAGCCTTTCTATGTAAAAATGTTTGATCTTTCATACCAACACGATTATATTTTATGTACTATAAAAGTTGTTATGAAAATAAACATATTTGTAATTATACACTAATGCAAATTTCTAAATAAACCTTGTACCAGTTAAATATTGTTGGTTTTTTCAAAGTAGTTACTTTTAAAGGATGTACATTTATTCAGAAGCGGTACTATTTTGAAAAATTTGAAAAGATTAAAAAACTACTCTGAATGTCTGATATATTCATTTAATTTTTATAGTTATTTTCTCATAAATTTTACAGGTATATTATGATTGTCCCCAAGCGTCATCAAACATTCTCTAACAACAAAAACAGAAATTTGATGATGGTACACCTCATGCTCTTCATCCCTACCCTTCCCTCCAAAATAACCAATTACCTTAAGTTTTATTGTCAGAAATGTCCTTATTTTTCCTTATGATTTTTATCATTCAAGTGTACATCCTTAGACATTATGATTTAGTTTTGCCCATTGAAACACTGACATATAATTTAAGTCTCTGTTAATCTATTAAGTCATTTTCTATCCCTTTGTTTTCCTTAGATTTTTGTTCATCAATCTTTACTCCATTTAGTCTTGAGAATATTTCATATTTCAGTTATTGGAGATTGAATATTTATTGTGTAGTGCAAAATGCTACTTTGTTGTCTGCACTTCCTGCTGTTATTGTCACCCTGCACATTGATAAAGATATTCAGGGACTACATCAGACTCAAGTGGACCCTTTTGTTAAGGCTACTGGTGGTGGTATGGATGTGGCTTATGTTATTATTTTCAGTAAGTACATCTCATCTCTTTCAGATTCTTTTTAGTATTACACTTTGTTGCTAAAAAAGGTATAGATCTTTAACTTCATTGGAGGCTACAAAATACTGATTTTATTTCACTTTATTTGCATTTATTAACTAGAATTCCTTATGAACATTCCCTCATCTATTATTTGGTTGGACATTAATTAATTAGTAGGTCAGACATTAATTAGTCTTTGATTCTTTTACTCAATCAGAATGCTTGCTATTTCTTCTAGCAACAACTTGCTGCCTGAAACCTCAATGAAAACAAACTGGTTAATCACCTAGGGGATGATAAACCATGGGAAGAGAAGGCCCAGGTAAGTGAAGGCTGAATCAACTACCATGTACTAAGTGTTGTTATCTTAGTGCATAAACTGCCCTTTACCACAAGCTGTTGGCTGACCTCCACTGTGTTAGTAATCCCAGGAAAAACCAACAGTAAGAAACCAAGCCATCCAATTAAGACAAAATTGCTACTTCAAAGAATTAAAAACAGGCAAAATGTTTGCTTTAAGCCATGAAGTCCTCAGGTGTTTCTGTACATCTTAATAGACACTTGATATAATATAAAATCCTTCTGAGTTCATATAAATATTTGAAGTTCAAGTTAGACTATAAGATTTTTACTTAACTTGTTCTGTCATAATCTGGATTTTCCCTATTTAGTATAAGTAAAACTGCTTCTGAAGGAAAAGAGGAATGATAATTTACTCACTTGATATTTTTCCACATCCACAAAACTGTCTCAGAAAATCAATAGACTATTACTACTACTACTGCTCCTAATCAATATACAAAACCCTCAAGCCAAAAATCTTACCAACTAAAGTTAAAAAAGCAGCAAACCAACACTGTCCTTCAAAAATTAAAGGCCAAAAAACAAAAACGTATTTCAGAGATACAAGAGCTGAAGAAGATAATCAACAATGACCCTGCCTTATAAAAAATGCTAAAAGGAAATTTGTACATTAAAAGGAAAAACTACATAAACAACACAAGAACATAAGAAAGCATGAAGCTCACTAGCAAAGGTAAATATACTAACAAAAAATACCATGTTATTATCACAGAAGTAGAAAAAATCCTGAACTTTATGTGAAATCACAAAGTTCTAAAGCAGCTAAAGAAATCCTGAACCAAAATCACAAACATGGTGGTGTCACACAAATTGATTTAAAAATAAGTCACAAAACTATAGTTTCTGAAACACTGCGGTACTGTCATAAAAGCAGACACATGGAAAAGGAGCAGAAAGAAACCTAAATATCTAACAACAAGTAAATTCAACAAGGTCACCTAAAAGATACAACAGAGAAAGGAGAGCCTCTTCAATAAATGATGTTGGAAAAACTGGATATGGACATACAAAAGAACAAAACTTGAGAATTATCTTATACCATATATGAAAGTCAACTCAAAATAAGGTAACAGTATACACGCAGACCTGAAACATCAAAGTCCTAGAAAATAACTTAGCAAGAAAATTTTGATATTTGCCTGAACAATAACTTTTTTTAGATATGGCACCAAAATCTCAGACAATATAAGTAAAATAAACAAGTAGGACTATATCAAACTTTAAAGTGTCTACAGAGGGCAGGAAACAATCAATACAATAAAAAGGTACATGGACTGAAATAAAATATTTCAAAGTTATATAGCTAATAAGGGGTTAAGTCCAAAATATACCCATAATGAACCAAATTTCAAAGTGAGCAAAGGACCTGAAGAGACATTACTCTAAAGAAAACATAGAAATGGTCAACAGCAATATGATAAGGGCTCAAGATCACTAATGAGCAGGAAAATGCAAGTCAAAATTCTAAAGAGACATTACCTCATACCGTTTAAATGACTATTATACAAAAGATAAAAAAAATAGCAAGTGTTTGTGAAGGAGAAAACAGAACTCTGGTGCACTGTTGATGAAGTATGCATGAGCAATGCTATTGTGGATAAGTTTCTTCAAAATAATGAAAATAAAGGTACCATATGATCCAGTAATTATTTTTCTCTACATGTACCAAAAGGTAATGAGGTCATCAACTGGTAGAAGTATCCACACTCCTATTTTGAAACCTACAAGTAAAAAGGAATTACAGTATTGGAATAGCTAGCGATCCTCCCCTAATATAAGGGAGGTGTGTGTGGGTATTTACACCATGGCTTTTACAGAATACTTCTTTGAACTAGTGAATGTCCTAATGCCTAATTATTTGTCCTGTGATCTTCCTTACACAGGAAATCTTCTTACACTTCTTAATGCTTTCATCTTGTTTATGCTGCGTGATCATCATCTGAGTTCTGAGAGCCTACCTATATATACCTTCTGGCATCCTGTGAATACCTGGACCAAGAAAGCCCTTGGTTCTTCTGGTGTAAGATATAAATTCAAGTACTTAAATAGAAAATATGTTCGCAGATCTATTATTTACAAGTCCTGGGAAGTGAGATACAGTGAGATGAGAAGACAGTCCTCCATTCTTAGATCATATGGGGCAGGAAAAAGAGTGAAGTGGAAAATAGGAGACTGTAGCCATATGCTGTGGGTAAGTACCCAAATGGTACATTTAAAGGAAGCCGCAGAATAGCAGGGAGCCCTCTTGGCTAGGTGAAGAGATACCTCTTCATTCTTACCTCTGGTTACTAAGTTGAGCTGCTCTGGTATGGTGTTTTACTCTTAATGCCTAAACATCTCCTATCTTCACTGAAGTGTGGTTCACAATAACCAAGATATGGAACTAAATTAAATGTTCATCATTGGATGGAAGTATAAAGAAATTGTGATACACAAATACACAGGCTGAAATATTATTTATTCTTAACATGGAGATACTGTCACTTGCAACAAGGATGAACCTGAAAGATACTGTGCTAAGTAAAATAAACCAGGAATATTTATATGAGGAAACTAGATGAAATCAAATACATAAAACCAGAAAGTATAACGGTAGTTACCAGACTTGAAAAGGTATATAAACTGGTCAGATATAGGTCAAAGAGTACAAACTTGCAGTTATATAAATGGACAAATCTATAGACATAACGTACAGCATAAAGACACTAGTCAATATTGTATACTGAAAGTTTGCAAAGACAGTATGTGTTAGGTGACCTTATCACAAAACTGAAACATAAGCATGTGAGATAACGGTTATATTAATTTGCTTGACTGTACCAATCACTTAACCGTGTATTTATATCTCAAAACATCATGCTGCACACTTTAAACATATGCAATAAAATAGATTCGTTATAAAATATTCATTCCCCGTTCTCCTTGTATGTTTTACTGCTTTGTTATATCTACATCACCAGATTTTTAGTCATTGCCTACTATACTATTTCCCATTTAATCTTTATTTAAACTATTTTCATGCTTCTTTTTATTTTTTTAAACATGTCATCATCACAATTAACCTTTTTATGTGTAAAAAAATACATATTACTTAACCCTAGGCTTATATTAATGTTTTTCTAGTCACTTTTGCTAGCTGAAGCTCATTTTGTAGGATGTCTTAGGCTAAAAACAGGATGAGTGTATTTCTAAAGTTTTATGTATATCTATGACTTTTAAAATCAAAAATCAATATTGCTGAATATAACAGTTTGCCTCACATTTTCTCTCTTTAACAATCATCCTATTTATGCCATTTTCATCTGAACAAACCAGTGATGTGGGGAAACCTAGTGAAAATCTAATTTTCTTTTCAATGTAAGTCACATGCTCCCCCTCCCCCAAATGTTCAAAAGATATTTTTCTTTTTCTTAATTATAGAAATTGTGCTGTATTATGTAATATGCTAGATATAAATTGCTGCATATCGAACCAATACAAAATGTAGTGCTGTAAAACTGTTCTATTAAGCTCACAGATTATGGAAGTAAGGAATTTGGAAAGGCCATGCAAGGGACAGTTCCTATCTACACCAAGATATCTGAAGATGGGTAACAGATTTCCAAGAAACTTTATTGAAATCATTTCTGAGGTCTGGCCTTGACATCTGCAGGCCAGTCTTGGCTAGAACAGTTCGCCAGAGCCCTTACCTGCCATCTCTACAGAAGGGTCTCAGGGTTGTTGATAATTTACATGTATTCCCAGTGAATAGTTGGAAGCTATAAGATGTTTTAAGAGATTTCTCCTATTGTACAGTCAAGACAATCCCATGCCTGCCCAAGTTCAACTGCAAGGAACACAGTTTAATGGCAATCATGTCAAAAATATTGAAAACTGGGGCCGGTGAGATGGCTCTGCGGCATAAGCACCTGCCTTGCAAGCACGAGGGCCCGAGTTCGACTCCGGAACCCACATACGAAAAGGGGCCGGTGATATCGCTCAGCGGCACGGGCGCCTGCTGGTGCGCGAGGTCCTGAGGTCGACCCCCGGTACCCACAAAAAAAAAAAATATTGAAAACTATTTGGTCTGCTCTCTAAACATCAGCTCACACCTGATGCTTGTTTGGGGGCTGCGTGTACTTACTTCTTGTTATGGCTTGTATCTAGACATTCCCCTCAAAGCCTCAAGTGCTCATAGGTGGGGCTTTTTAGAGGTGGTTGGATCTAGGGTGTGTGAATATGGATTAAGGGAGTGTGATAACTAAATTAGTTCACTGATTGATTTAGCATAGTTCTGTGTGTAAATAATGAGAAGGCCCACCCTGCATGTGGGTAGCATGAACCAATAGGCTTGTAGCCTGAATGGAACAAAATGGAGAGGAAGCCTTGCTGCTGCTGCTGTTGCTTCCTGCCTTCTCCTCTGCGATGCTCCTTAACCATGGGGCCCTACTTCAGAGCCAGCAGACAATGGACTGAAACCTCTAGAAACCTTTCTTCCTTTAACTTTGTATGTTGGATATTTTGTACCAGCAATAAGACAAGTAACTATGACACTTGCTCAGTTAACCCATTGCTTCTTTCTTCATTCTTATATATGAGTAGAGATAGCATGCTCTTACTAGGTACTGCTATTTTAATTCCACCTTCTTATCTTTTACAATTACTGGGGATACCTTGCCATCCAGTATTGGTAACAATGGTGACACTGTTTCATTTAGCTCTCTTATTGCTCTGCTTACATACGGAGATGAGGAAAAAAAAATATGTTGACATCACTGCTGAAGTTTTTCAAAAACTTTTGAAGTTTATTTCAAAAGATGTTTTCAAGTATGATTTAGAAAGATTACCATGATAATGTCCAATTCTAAATAGACATCACTTATATATCTGACCTCGTAAAATTGGGCTTAATATGTATTACCACAGCTCACATTACAAATATTCTCATGAAAAATGATGGAATGGAGTGTGGTGTGTGGAGTGTAATTTTAAATTGTAGGATAAAAGATAAAACCTCCCCTCAGTACAATCTTACTGTTATTTAAAAAAGTAAAGTAAGAATAATACATTAATTTAATTAAATATTAGCTTTAAAAAGAACATAATGCAAAACATATATATCTTTAGAGTAAACGAACATGTAACAGCTTCTTCAACACAGGAATTAATATGCTTTGAAAGAGGTATTGGACATCAGAGAATAAAATTGAAGGAGTTCTCACATTATCATAAAAAACAACAGGAAAATTTTTCCATTGCATAATTGTTATGGCTTAGGTCTAGAACATCCTTCAAAGCCCTCATGAGGGAGCGGCGGGACTCTTCAAGGTGATTCAGTCATGGGGACGCTGATTAATCCACAGATGAGTTCAGAGCTAAATGTACTCTTCAGATGTGGGGCCTGCTTGGAGGTAGATTCCTGGGCATATGACCTGGGGAGTCTATCTCCCTCCCGGGCTTGCCCCATCGCTCCTTGCTCCCCGTCTGCCATGATGTGAGCAGCTTTTCCTTCACTATGCATCTCTGCCATATCATTTATGCCTCAGAAACAGCCAAGCATGGATTGTAAGTGTAAGGCAAAATAAAATCCTCAAGTTGTAGATAATCGGCATTTTGTTCCAACAATGATAAAGTCCAGACAATAATTCTCTGGCAAAACTAAGATGTTGCTTTGTATCCATGATATGTCCTTTGATCCACGAAGCTCCACACACACAGAATTTCCTCCATGATTCCAGCTTCATTTTGGTAGAATCCTTTTTTTAACATCCTCAGATTATTCTGGCGAGGTAGTATAATTATGTTACTAGGTACAAATTCATTAGTAATTAAAATCTTATAAGAAAAATATTTTCCTCTCTTTGTATATCAGGGTAGTGGCTGTTAGCCAAATTTCCTTTATAGTTCCAAAATTATTGAAAAAATCTTGAATGGATAAATTTTTTTGTTATGACATTAAGTCAGTACAAAAATTAGCTACCACATTTTTAGGAAAGCAAATTAATGTATCTTTATAAATCTGACTTATTATGATGAAGTATAGTTTATATCATAGATTTTACAGATACTAGTTAGATTAGTTGTATCAGTCACCTTCTCCTATATCAAAAGTAATTTGTTGTACTACAAACTCAGTATTATATTTCAGCAAAATTAGAACAATTTACACAACTTTGATTTTTATTTATTTGTAATATTTAAAACTCCAAGTTGCAACTCTGAATTCTCTTCTCAAAACCTTTTGCACTTATACACACACAAACATACATGTACAAATACACAAATATAAAGCAGATTGTTAGGCATTGATTACCAAATGATTTGAGTCTGGGGAGACACAACATACTCAAAAAAAATTACATGAAATAGAGGTAACACACTCATACACAAGACATGTGAGGTAGATTTATTACTTACAGATAGGTAGCAAGTGTCAAAGAAACCAAAGATTCATTATGATCTGGTCTCTCAAAGTTCAGAAAGCTGTCTAAGGAAGATGGACTTTTGACTGTGTGTGACCTACTTGTGCCATAGATAAGAGTCCCTGAAAAGCAGCCTGCCATGGGTTTTATATCCTGGCATCACATGACTTATAAGCTGTAGTGTTTAAGCACATCCTGTCTCGAAGGCCAACTGAAATAGAAGCTGGACTGTTACAGACAGCTCACCCTTATCACAGTACGCTGCATGTCCAGCACATTTTATAGTTGTTCCTGAGAACTACAAGTAAGAAACGGGAGAATTGGGTTGGTCCAAGGCCACAAGAGAACTATCCTGCAATATACACACTAATATACACATACAGACAGGCAGGCGAACAGTTTACATTGAATAATAAGGTTAGAAGTTTTGTTGTAGCTAATTTTTTTGGAAATGTGACTATTACTTAGATCTAAAGTCTGTTTAAATCATACCTTAGTTATATTTCACTTGTGTAACAATAAATAGTATTATCTGCTATTGCAGCATTAGAAATTACATACCAATGTTAAATCTTTAAAATTTTAATAATGGTTTGATATATATTTTATATTTGTGAGTTTTGATGTTGGAAACAATACACATAAAATATACACAGAGAGTTTTACAGGAATTTAGGGATTGGATTTTGAATACATTTTGAAGAACTTCAGTAAGTGTTAATATAATTTTCTGGAATGTTTGTCAATATTTTACAAGGTATAGTTTCTTCTATTAGGATAGAGTTTACTCTTAGAATTCTTATTTAGATTTCATTTTGGAATCTGGAGAGGAGAAAAACAGAGAACAAGAAAGAAAGATACTGATTTTGGGTGATTGTTCCATATCACTATTTCTCTATGAGTTCCAAAAGGGAAGTCATGGTGACACAATAGCTCAGAGCTTTCATGGCTCTTAATTAACCTAATAAAAGTCTTCCAGTCACTTCACTTCCAAAGACATGCACAGCCTCATCCACCAAATCTGCTTACTCAGTCTTCTGGATCAAGACTACCAAGCCACTAATCTCTGCTTAAATCCTTCACACAGGAAGCTCAATATTCCCAGAGATGTCACATCGTCTGAACCTGTGTCCTCTCCCCAGAGTACTGCAAACCTTCTAGTGTTCCACTCTGTACCCTAACCCTCAGACTCACGGATCTTCTTTTGTTAAATCCCCCAGTCTGCAACTTCCTCTTGAAAAGTTTGTCATTTTGCTCCATGGAAACCTGGGTCTCCCTTTAATACATGGCTCTTCTGTAAGGCTTCATGTATTGACTGTTTGGTCTCCAAAGCTGTGAGAATGCTAGTAGATGTGGAGGCAAATGAGGCCTTCCCTTTGCATCTCTTTTTCATTGCAGACCATTATTTCTTCTCTCTTAAAGCTGCTTCTTTGTAATATAATATTTTTTAGACTTAACTCAGGGCTTTTGCACTAAGCTACATTCCCTTACATTTCTTTTTGAGACAGTCTCACTAAGTCAACTAGGCTGGACTGTAACTTGCTGTCCTTCTGGCTCCACCACCGAGTGCTGGGTTTGCAGGTATGTGCCACCTCGCCTAACACCACTTTGCTTCCTTTAGGCTCAAATACCCATCCTTGCTGTAGTTAGCAACATACAGCATCCAGCTCTTTAAGATATAATATAGCATTTTTAATAACTTCAGTAGATCTTAGAGACTCTTATTAATATCTTAGTTCATCATATGTCAAACACCTTCACTTTTGTGCAGCTTATCTGAAACTCACCTCAAGCACTGACATCTATGGTCACATATTAGATATTAGACCATTTTTTCACCAATAGTGCCAGATCTCTCAGTGTTCCTGGATTCTCTTTTCCATCTTTCCAATTGTTCCCTCAGATTCTTTGCCTCTCCTTCTCTCTCATACTCCTTGTGCAACTTCAATCCTTGTTAAATTCAAATATCCTCCTTTTGACAATAGTTCCCAAGCCACCAGTCACGTGCTGTGATACTGCCTAGCATTTTCCTCAGTTTATTAAACTCATCGCTGTCAATTTAAAGGAGATATCAGCACCATGCCACAAGCCTACCACATGTCCCTAACCAATCAGTCTTAAACTCATTTTGCTTTTGCATATGTAAATATGCTAAACCTCCTCTCATTTCCTCAAAATCAACTAATGTGTTTGTTTTTCATAGCACCAAAAAATAAAAAATAAAAGAGAAGCACTCCAATGACTTTGCTTTTTATATCACTGAAGGAAAAAAACAAGAGAAATTCTACTGTTTTCCCATCAAGTCAACCACCTATACAAATCCCCATTTCATGTACAATGTCTGTGCTCCTGTGTGTGATGACAAATGGATCACATCCCCTCTGCACTTGATGTTATCAGTTCCGAAGTTGTTTCTTTCCCAATATTATCAATTTTCTCTTCCATTGTTTTTAGTCCAATCTCAATACAAAAAATTTATCGTAATTCAAGTTTTCAAAAGCAAGTTCTATTTTATTTCCTATTTAGGCTGTTATCTCCATCTCATTTATCAGCTCTACTCATAGAAGAGTCACTCAATAGTCATCTGTACCCTCTTCACCTCATGATCCCCTTTCCATTTTCAAATAATCTCCCTACTTCTTATGATTTATCTTTTATTTTGCTCTTTATTTATATTTTGGGTCTCTCATATAAAAGAAACCATGTGATATTTGAGCTTGTGTGTCTGACTTATTTCCTTTGACATCATGATCTCAGGGTGCATCCATTTTCCTATAAATGACCCAAATTTATCCTTCTTTATGGCAGAGTAGTACTCCATTGCACATAAATACCACAGTTTTTTATCCTTTCATCTTGCCAGTTGTGAAATCATCCACTTCTAGTCCCTCTAGTTATGGGAGGCTGTGGCAGGATTGCCTGAACACAGGAGTTTAAGGACAGCAGAGAAACTGTTTAGCAAGGCCCTTTATTAAAAAATAATATACTTAGTTCAGAGTTCTTTATTCCTTCACATAACTGGCTGCCAAAATTTCCTCATCCCTGAGTGTTGATTTATTAGATGGCTGCTATATTCTAACACAATCTCAAGGCAAAAATTTGCTTAGTTTTGGTCTCTCTTTCTGCATGCAAAACATACTGCATGCAAACCTACAATCTATCTCTTCAGTACAACTCAGCCTTGTATAACTCACTACCATCTTAAGTCTATGCTATTTAAATTGCTTCCTGATACTTGCCCTTCTTCCATTTTTAATCCATTCTTTTTTTTCCCCAGTGGGATGAAGGAATAAGCATTCTTAAAATTAATGTATTTTATCATGTTTATTCAAAACATGTTCTGAATATGTAATTACTAAAGAAATAAATGAAAAGTCCATGGGATATAGAAGGGAATAAAAGAGAAAAACATGACAGGCAAAGAGGAAAATTATGTACTTAATTTCTTAAGTAACTCAGGTACATGAGAAGATAATGGAAAAGAGTATATTATGGTGGGATTGTATTAATGCAATTACATAAAATTTGATACTTTTATGTTTTCTTCACTAATTTTGTGATCTTTGGTGAATTGACTTTCTTTGAGCTTACATTTTTTTTTAATGTGGTAAGTAGAATTCTAAAATGGTTCTCGTGATTCTTTTGCCCTGACATGCCCTCACTCTCTCCTTATTCAAACACTAATCTCTCTATCTCTATGAAGGGACTTTTGTAGATGTAATTAAGATCTCAAATCAGCTTACTTAAATATAGCAAGATAGGACAATGGGCCTAATCAAATTAGGTAGTTCTTAGAATGGATTAGGATCATCCTAATGATGGTAGTAGAAAAGATTTATAGAGTAATTTTTTGTTGGCTTTTTATGATTTTCATCTTTAAAATCCAATGATTAAATTTCTGACTTAGAAGCCAGCAACATGTGCAACATAATTTGAATTTGATGTTGAAATGCACAAAAATGTTGGATTTTGTTTTCATAAATCTATCTGTTCTTTTATTCAAGGATATTGACAGCAAATGTTCCTTTATCACTTTCTGGAATAGAATATCAATTTATCCCTTTTTTGTACAGATCAATGTATATTTGTTCTTCTGTGGGCTTTGAAAATTCATCATTTTATCTCTAGTGTTTCTATCTGGTGCAATATTGTCTGTATTTACACGCCATCAATTTGGAACATCCTGCTCTTCTTTTAAAAATCCTCTTTCCTCAAACCCATAGATAGTTTTCTTTTTAGTACAACTATATATTTTAATGGAAGACAGTCTTCTTTCACCCATTATATCATCCTACCAGAACAAGAAATCTCTATATAATTTTGGTCAAAAGAAGTACAATAAAACAATAAAGGCTTGCAAGTTTCCAATCTATTGCATGAATGCTCTTAGGAAAATTATTTGGTCACCCTACAGTTCGGTTGCCTCATCTGTGACACTGAAATTGTTTGTTTTTTCACTAGGAGAATTGTAGGAAGTCCAAGTGAGGATGTTTTGTTTTATTGTTGAGGGCATGGGCAGATAAAAGTATTTTTATAAACCCAACTGACATCTGATAGAGACAAAGTTTGGACGTTCTTTTTATAGTATATTGAAATGTGGAGAGGAATGGAGAGAAATGCATATATTAATAATCTGAGTATGATCATTTCATTGACAGCTCCTAAGTATAAAAGCATAGATTTGTACATTTATTTACCAAACTCAGGCAGGAACTGATGACAACTTATTTGATCTTATGGTACTTTTCACAATTTTAAAAGACTATACAAGAAAGACGTCTTCTCTCATATCTATTAGACAAAAGTATTACCTGTTAATGTTGCTTTGGAGTCTTCACTCTAACCTCATGGGTATCAGTTATTGAACGCCCTAGAGTTTTGGGAACCAGCTATTACATTGTTAATAGCATGAAATCAACTATGCTGAAATTATCTGTACCACCGACATTGGCAAACATTACATACGAGGGCTTCAGTTTATTATTTTAGAATATGTTTATCAGCTAACATTTTACTTCCCTGTCATTTAGTTATATTCCATTTGACTTTTACTATCATAAAGTTTTTTTTTCTTACAAATAAATATATGTCTACAGTTGTGAAAAAAGTTTTCACTACAAACTGTAACAAACTGAGAAGAGCCTGAAAATATGCATGATGAAAATCTTAGAACTGCTAAAGATCTCATATCATTATATAACTCAATGTTTTGGCTGAATTTGTTATTTCTCTCACATGTAAGAAGGTCTCCTTTTAAAGGCACAGTGTCTTTAAAAGAGCCGCTAAACTTCTCCAATTGAATTTATAGTCCCCCCAAAAAAGACTGAATGTGAATATGAAGATGATTCATATTATTAGATAAAACAAAATCGAAATATGTGGCAAATACAATTTCCTGAAACATGGATTCAGAGGAAACCACTTATACCATTATGAAACACTCTTCCTCCAATGGTTTATTCTTTATCAGTACTTTGCTTTCCTTTTATAAATGTAGTTAAAATATCCAGTACATCCTGCTATCTGATTTCCATCACACTAAAGCTATGTTTGACTAATGACTACTTGTATAACTTCTTGTTTTACAATATCCTTCCTAATCCTAAATCACTCTCAAAGACAGTAATAGGCTCTGATGTGTCATGTCACTCAACATAAATCTTCTCATGTATTTTTGATATCACTCAGACTCTGGCAAGATAACTCTCAACATAAATTGCTCTGTGAACTTTCTAAGAAAAGAAGTTTTGCAAGAATACTGTTATTTTTTTAAGGAAATCTTTTTAACCCATGCTGACTTTCAATGAATCACACCATCCCTGACTTCTAACAGCATGGTCATTTAATAAGGGCTGTGTAGCACCTCATTTAAACCATTCCCCACCCCTTTGTATAATTTGGTTTCACCATAAGTTTTAAATTCATTTATTTTGGGGAAAGAATTTGCATTGTAACAGAATTGTGCTAACTCTCATATACTTTGAAGTTGTCCAATAACCCAATAAACATTTATATTGTGACTTGGTAGTAAATTTAAAAATTCCAGAAGGAGCTTTCCTTTTGGAAAATATATTTAATATCTAATTTATATTCTAATAATATCTAATATATTATCAGCACTTAGTAGGCATTGAGTATGTGTTAAAAGATCCAGTTGGGCGTGGTGGTGCGTGCCAATAATCACAGCATTTTGAAAGCTGAGGCAGGAGGATCACAGCTAGTTGGAGGCTAGCCTAAGCTACATAGTGTGTTCAAGGCTGGTCTGAATTACACAGAGAGACCCTGTCTCAAAAAACCGAAAAGAAAAAAAAATCCTTAGTTTTCAAGTGTGCATAAAGTGTAGAAGGCATCGTATGTAACTAGAAGTTTCATTAACTTATTTTTATTTTATTTTAAAAAGAAAAAACTAAAAACAATGATACAGAATTTCAAAACAACATAATAGGAAATTAACAATGGTTAATATAAACGAAATACTGCAATATGGCTTTGCAAATTTAAGAATTCACAGTGCTTTCAAAAGAGTAAATGATTTCACAATGATAAGCTATTTTAAATATATTCAATGAAAATGGCATACATGGAGTTAACAGACTATTCAAATTGCTCAACAATTTCTTTTGCTAGGCTGGCCTTATAATTTCATCTTGCTTTGGTAATTGGAACTGTTGAGTCTTATAGAGGTTCAAGAAATTTGACCAGTGCTCTCTGTAATAGGAAATGTTGGGATTTTTAGAAAGTCCGAATATTAGAACTGAGTTTATAAACTGATGAAGGACTATCTAAGGGCTATATAAGGACTATATTCAATAGAATATAGAATCAGAGTGATCTGACAAATAGAACAAGAATTTTGGGAAAGTATTTCAATATTTGGAAAAAATGAGTTACATACACACTAAGACTATTGGTCCATAAGAAATCATAATGAAAAGAGAATTAAAGGCGAATAATCTAGCAGAAAGAATATTAGATTCAGGTAGAGGAAACAAGAGTACAAGGTCAAAGAAATGGTTGAAATAGGAAGACTTCTTTCTTTCACACCTTGTAGGGTCTCAAATGAGAAGGAGTTATAAGACAGAATTAAGTGGCTTATCTTGGAAAGAAACTCAAAAGGAGACAAAAAATCCAGAATGATCATTTTATCTTTTTACGTGATTGCAAATGTGGTGAAACTACAGAAAATTTTCTTTGTAAGGTGAATAATATCCAAACTCCTGGATATACATATTAAATTCATTTTCTCTATCTCCCCCTTACCTATTCTCAAATTCCATGTTTTACTCAGCAGAAGACAATCAATAGGCTAGTATTAAGTATTAACCTGAAAGCATTTAACGTTTTAGTACACACAAGTGTGTATCTAATAAATATATAACTAATAAAATCATTCTTCTGTTTAAAATTTGCCTCAGATATCAACAAATTTAGAAGCTCACTTTAGGCTTCTTGAGAAACGAAGGAGTATAGGCAATTTTAAATATTAAGCAGCATAATGGAGTTATTTGAATGAATGTACTCAAGTTTAAATGTTCTGCTAGTTAAATATTGTTGAGAAAGAATATTGCAAAGCTGCAACTGTCTTACCTGTATATTTCTCATTACACACAGCTTACCTTCTCAGCATATATTTAACTATAAGATTTCAACATAGATGTTTAAAAACAGGAATTATTCCCAAATTATAAAAAATATATGTTTATAATAATTAAATTTTAAAATAACTTAAATTGTTCCTTTTAATTTATCAAGTTAAAAAATGTAGAGAAAGTAAGTTGATTACATAGTATCTTAAAACATGGATGACCTGTGAAAATATAGTATTGATGGAATGTTATTTCAATATAAAACATCTTTATTTCAAACAGAAAAGTTTTAATCCTCTTTTAAAATTTAAATTAATTTTAAAGTATTGTTGTAATTTATATGTATGTGTCTCCCCAAAGCCTCATGGATTCACAGGTGGAGCTTTAGAAAGGAAATTGGATTATGAGAGCACTATGGTTGATACACAGTTAGAAGGTGAGGTCTGGTCCAAATAGGTAGGTCAATGGGGATGTGACCTTGAAGGGTATGTCTACTTTCCAGAATCCTCCCTTTAGTCTCTCTCTGCTTGCTGTCTGCCATGCCATGAGCAACTCTCCTCTGACATGCATTTCTACCAAGCCGTCCTGCCCTGGAGTCAGCTGATTTCTGACTACAGTGATCTGCAATAAACCTTTCCTCCTTTAAGTTGTGGGTGTTGGTGGGTAACATGTTTTAGGAATGAGGGAAGTGACTAAGACAGATTTTCATGCCAGAGAGGTGGGATTGTTGCTCTGGCACTACCTGACCATGTGGTTCAGAAGCCTCTGGAATTGGTTTTTTGGAGGAATTTGGAAAAGACTGGGATTCCAGCTACAGAAGCCCTAGAGGCTGTAAGCCAAATTTGATGCGAGATAATGGTCAGAGCTCAGAACACCAGAATTCTGATGAAAAGGGAGATGGTAAAGTTCAGGCTCAGGAGGTTTCAGTTCAGAAGCAGACTCCATTGGAAGTTGGATGTCAGACGTGTGTTATTTTGAGGTAAAAAAAAATTGTGTGCATTTTATTCATGCCCTGAGATTTTCAGGAGACTGGGATTAAGGGTGGTGTACTAATTAACCTGGCAGAGGAAATTTGAAGGCAGCCCAATATTCAGGCTGTGACATGAGTACTGTTGGGGTCTTTTAGTCAGTTCTCCATTGAGAGTCAAGAGCCTTCTTTTGGTCCCATTCATTACTGTCCATCAGTTTTTCTCTTTTGGAAAGGGAATGTTTATCTTGTGCCATTGCATGTCTGCAGTGTTTAACTTTCTTTTTAAGTTTTCTATGGGCTCACAGCTAAGAGTTTCCTTAAAGTCTCAGAGGAGACTATGGAATTGTACTTTTCAGCAACACTGGAACTCTTAAAACTTTGGCAACATTTAGAGATGGGATAAATTCATTTTGCATAAAAAGATATACATGAGTCATTTGAGAGTCAGGAGTGTAATGTTATGGTTTATATCTAAATGTTCCCCCAAAGCTTTATGAGCTCATAGGTGGGATTTTGGAAAGGTTATTGGATTATGAGAAAAATACAGCTGACTTACTATTAGGAGGTGGGATTTGGTCCAAAGAGGAAGGTCAATGGGGTATGACTTGGGAGGGAAGGTCTGTCTTGTAGGATCCCGCCTTCAGTATTTCTACTTTCCATCTGCCATGCCATTAACAACTGCCATCTGCCATGCCATCCTGTCTTGAATCAGCTGACTATGGACTGAAACAGGAGCCAAAATAAACTCCTTCTCCTTAAAGTTGTGGGTGTCAGGTATTGTGCCTCAGCAATAAGGAAAATGACTAAGCTATTGATATATAAAACACAAAAATTGTACATACTAATGTAATGCCATGTAATGCAGTGCATGCTTGTACTGTGTAATGCTTAAATTAGGCTAAACAGATCCACCTGAGAAATCTAACATTTCTTTGTCGTAAAAAATATTCAAAATCTTTTCTTCTGACTTTTTGAAAAATACAGTACATTATTGTTTTCTATAGCCAACCTAATACACAATAGCCTCTAAAACTTCTTGCTTATAGCTGAAACTTATCACCCATTGATTGTCTTTTCACATGCTACTCTCTTCTTCCTACTCTCTGTGCCCTTTGGTAACCACCATTCTATTCTCAACTTCTGCACAGTCAGTGTTTTCGGATTCTACATGTGCGTGAAATCACTTTATACTTGCCTTTCTATGCCTGGCTTCTTTCACTTAACAGAATGATCTCCAATTTTATCCACGTTGTTGCAAATGACAAGACTGCAACTTTTCTGCAACCAGCTAGCGTTCCATCCTGTATATGTACTTTTATCAGTTGATGGATGCTTACATTGTTTCCATTTCTCGGCTATTATGAATAGGACGGTAAGAAACATAAAAGTTCAGAAATTTCTTCTCTATATAGATTTCATTTCCTTTGTATACCCACTAGTGGGATTACCAGATCAAAAGTCACATGATTTACCAATCAAAAAAAGCATTTTGGTGTATTTTTCTTTTTCATTTCATGGAAAAGGATATTCTCAAAAATAGAAAAATATGTGCTTAGCATTATTAATATGGATTATGACATTATTAACATAGATTATATAACATTGTTTAATCTATATTCTCAATATAGATTTAACATAAAAATTCTTTCATTAATCATGAAATCTAAGTACATATTTATAGGTAGAACCTTCCATTAATACTAGTAAATTTAAACAGCAAGGTATATATAAAATTAATTAGGAAGTGGGAAATTTTATTTCAATGATATCTACCCACTCCCAGAGCATTCTCTTTCAAGAATCCCATTACATCCCAATGTGGTAACACATACCTGTAATCCCAGCACTTGGGAGGCTGAAGCAGGGGGATTGCCATGTGTTCCAGGCCAACCTTGGCTATGTAATGAGTTCAAGGCCAGCCTGAACTATATAACAAGATCCTGTGTCCAGGAACAAAACAAAACCAAAACCAAAACAAACAAACAGACAAAAAAAGAGTCCCATTATATATTTCCTAAGAAGTTGTTTATTTTTTCCACTAACCTATTTCACTGAGATCTTTAAAAATGGTGGATACAGGCTAGATTAAGCAAAGATTTACAATTATACTTGTATTATTTTTCTGAAGCAATTTTAAAAAGAATCCTTCTGAAAATTTTTGAACACATAATCTGAATTGTTTCTCTGAAAATGGTGAGAGCAACATAAACAAATAGGAAAATTACAAATGTTCATCCAGTAATATCATGAATCACTTTATTTTAAAAATAGTATAATGAATGATTTTAGGAAAATCTAATGTGGCTTATTTATTTATTTATTTATTTATTTATTTATTTATTTATTTTTTTGTGGGTACCGGGGGTCGACCTCAGGACCTCGCGCGCCAACAGGCACCCGTGCCGCTGAGCGATATCACCGGCCCCTTTTTCGTATGTGGGATCCGGGAGTCGAACTCGGGCCCTTGCGCTTGCAAGGCAGGCGCTTACGCCGCTGAGCCATCTCAAATGTGGCTCATTTGTAGACCTAATGTTTACAGTAATAATTGTCAACCTGATTATTGTAAATAGACTACATCAGGACTACATTTTCAAGCTAACACATTAAAATAATTTTAAATTAAGAATTAAGCTTATCAAATACATAATGATATATAAGAGTTATGAATTCATTAATTTATTGAATACAAATACATTGAAATTTTTATAGAAAAGTAACAAATGGAGCAATACATTTATAGACAACAGGTATTTTAAAATATTCCAATATTAAAGATATTAATTTTATTGTGCAGGAGCTACCACAACTTAATATAATTTAAGCTGAGCCATTTGAATCAAGTATTTATCAAAAAAGACATATTAATTCTAAGCCTGAATATGTGTTTATCCTTTTGAAATCAGAGCTTACCAGGTCTCATTATATAGAATTGCAAGAATAACTAGTATATCTGGATTAGCCTGTTTTCTTTTGTTGACAACAATACCCAGACTGGGTGAATCAAAGAGGAAAGAAGTTTATTTTGGCTCAGGGTTCTATGAGTACAGGGTTGAGCGGCTGCATCTAAAGATGGTTTCTTTCAGGCAGAGTCCTGTTCTCTGCATCCACGCCCTCTCTCTAGGAGGACTCGTTTTATGTTTATACATGTTCTTATCATCCTATGTTATCTCTCCTCCCATCACCTTCTTAGGTGCTCACAGGTCAGAATTTGTTCCAGATCATTTCTGTTTGCAATGAAGAACTTGCACAATTTCCTTTCACACACACACCATTAGGATGTTTTATTCTTTATATGAGAATTTAATATTGAACATGATCCATTGGACATAAACTTTAATCTCAGATTCTACAAATCAGTTTAAATTTAGTAACTGGTCATATATTCTTACTAACAAAATGTTATAATTACTTGTAGTTTTACATACTTTTTTAAAGTATATTCATCCCTCAGTTTCTATACGGGATCAGTTCCAAGAACTTCTTTCTGCTCACCCATTTGCCCCACACTCAATTCCCTTATATTTGTATAACCTATACATTGCTCTATCTTGAGATACCTAGTATAATACCTAATGCAAGGCAATTGCTATGTAAATAGTTGTCACAAATTTTTGTTTAAGGAATAGCAACATGACCAATTAGTATACAGATGCAATTTAAAACAATTTTTGATACACTGTTGATTGACTCCACAAATGCAGAATCAGTGGATATAAATGGTATTAAAACAGGTATCTGTCAATTTTTATCAAGCTAAGAAAGACAAAAAGAAAAATGATAATGTTCTAATAGAAATTAATGAAATATAACAAAAAGTTTCAAATTTTGTAAAGCCAAAACTTGTAAAAACCACCACTAAGGAAATAAAGTACTTCTAGAATGAGAGCACAAATAATAGTAATAGAGAAAAGAGAAGTATAAAGAAGCAGATGAAAGGAAACTATTAATAAAAGGGTTAAAAATCAGCTGACCACAAATGTTAGTATAATTTTAAGAAACAGAGAATTGTGATTTACAGTCAAAAAGGATATATGTATACATTTCCAAAAATATTTTTAAAAGTTAATGATTCCAGGTCCTTGAATATCAAATACTTTACTAGTATCAACATATAAGGATATAATTAACCTATTTTAATATCAGGGACAAAAAGCTTATGGTATCTGATGCACGAAAGTAGAAATTACAATCTAAAATTGACCCTCAATAAATTAAGTAGTTTATATTTGTGCCATTTAAAATATGTTACTTGTATAAATATTTGTATTTTGAAAATTCTTATAAGTGCATGAACCATTTATGTAAATTGACATCTAAAAAGATAAAAGGTTCTCTTTTGTCTCCTATTGTTTGAAGCTAATATTTCCAGTATACTTTAAATTGTATTTATTTAGGTCTTTAAAATGTTTTTACATAATGTTGTATGTTTAATATTCATATGCATTTAATTAAGTTTTGTAATTATTTTGGTATATAGTTTTTTTGCACTTTGGATACTTTATTATTTGGACAAACATATGGAGGGAGTTGAAATAGAATAATATGTGGTTGAAAAAATTCAAAACACACTGGATATAATGAATAATATATTATGCTCCTTTATTCATTCTGTAAGAATGGTCTTCAAGGAAAGCCATAGTTTCAAAACAAAGACATATCAAGGCAAGAACATAAATTGTTCAACTTTTGCATTCATTCTGTATTTATTTTCATCACATGAAATTGAATTGGGTTTTATGAAACCTGATCTCTGATCAGTTAAGGAAAAATGTTTAGTTGAATTATTTACATACTTATTCACTCTGCCTTTAAAACTGGCCTGTTGTCTTGCTAATCTTTCTTTTTAATTTACTTGCTAATTTCCTTTTAAATTTTGGCTAAAGCAGATCTCTCTCTTTCTCTCTTCTCTCTCCTTCTCTCCCTCTCTTCCTCTCCCTCTCCTTCTTTCATCTTCTTTTTTTTTTTTTTTGTGGGTACCGGGGGGTCGACCTCAGGACCTCGTGCGCCAGCAGGCGCCCGTGCCACTGAGCGATATCACCAGCCCCTTTTTTGTATGTGGGTTCCAGGAGTCGAACTCGGGCCCTAGCGCTTGCCGGGCAGGCGCTTAAGCCGCTGAGCCATCTCATCGGCCCTTTCATCTTCTTTTTAATGCATCATATATACACATATTCTATCAAATTCAGTGCTAATTTTGAGAAACTGAGAACTGGATCTCTTAAATGACATGCTTAAAGGTCATACAACTGACTCTTGGCTGAAAAGTGTCTACAATTTGGGGATCTAGATGCCACAATTTGATGCAAAGTAGCCTCTTAATTTCTACGTATAAAGCGATTTCTCAGTAGTTTTAAAATTATGAGCAGATGTTAAATGAGCAATGAACTATGAAATTGTATAAACATGAATAGTTTAGAGTGGTAATCAAATAAAACTCATAACAAAATGCATTTAGCACACAAATATGCACGACCCATATCCTACCACAAGGTAATTGGGTATAAATAGTAAGCAGTGATCATAAAAAGACTGCAATTAGTCTTTTAAATGAATGAGTGCATTGTTTTAGCTTTTTAATTTTTAAAGTCCTAAGTCATTAGTTATTCTTGATCATAGTTTACCTTTAAGTGTGTGCAGTCAAACTGTTATAAACACACACACACACACTTAACAGGAACATTTAGAAGGTACATTATAGATAATTGAATAAAACTATCTATTCAAAACAAGCATGATGTTGGGAAAGGTCCGGGAAACTCTAGGACCATAAGTTAAATCTTATGGGTATTAAGAACTGCTTATAGCAGTGAATTATTTTCATGAAAAAATAGTACAAAACATTCCTGAATTTAAAGAAAAAGTTGGATGATGATTCAAGTAACAGAGTTTTGCCAATTGGAACTGCTGTGCTCAAAGTTAAGGTAAAAATACCGAGATAAGAAAGGCAGTAGCAAGGAATTAAACTTGAAAAATGCAGAAGCCCGAAGAGGAGTAAAAAGAAGAGGCACATTGAATCAGCGTGAATCAAACTTGTCCTGTATCAAGTCTTACCATCCAGAGAAGAAATACCTTCTCATCCTTTGATCACCCCTAAGTTTAGAACTTCAGGAAAACAGATGACAGATTATAAGAAAGTATAGCTTATAATTTGCTTCTCATTTCTTTTGCTAGTTTTCACATGCTAGTTTTCACATGATAAAAGACAATTCTGTTTTGTTAGAAGAAACATCATCTCATGCAGTGTGCTGCAATTTGACTAATTTTCCAGCTTTAACCAAGTTCTATGGTTTAAGGAAAAGTTTATCTTAAACTAATATGGAACAGCAAAACACAATAGTACAATTGACACATCACTATTATGAACTTCACTGAGGGATAAAGGATTATATTGGGAGCTTTTCACTCTGATAATCAGAAATGTCAAAATGGAGAAGAAAGATTTGGGGGATTAAGAATGAGCATTTCAGCAAAATTATTTGAATGTATAAAATGTCCTCTGACATTGCTTTTGCATTTGTAAGCTATTAATGATTCATGAAATCAATTTAATGGATCATACCCACCATTTAAATAGTAATCAGAAAGAAGTAAACATCATAGAAAGTACTAGTAGATGACTTATGGTAAAAGTATTATTTGATGAAATTTGAACTTCAGTTCTACATGTAGTTATGTGATCCAGCTCACTGCTATGGACTAAATGTTTGCGTGAACCAAAATTCAGATGTTAGAGCCCTATCACTAGTGTGATAGCACAAGTAGTTGGAGTCCATATAAAATATTTAATTTTAGGTAAGGTGATGAAAATGGAGCCAATATGATGAAATTAATAGAATTGTAAAAGGATAAAGGAAACAGCGACGTCCCTCTGGCTGTATCTACCAAGGCCAGATGAGAACATAACAAGGAACGAGGCTCTCACCAGGAACCTGATCATGCTGGCTAGTGCCCTATCTCTGATATCCAGCCTCCAGAAGCCTTAGAAATTAATGTTTGGTGCTTCAGTTTTCTCATCTATGGTGATGTTTTATATTACTTTGGCTGGCTAATATATTGGATATAAAAATTTAAATCTCACTTAAGTCAAAGAAAAACAAACAAAATCTTCATGTCTCAAAATATCATCAAATATTGAAAATGGGTGCCCTGACACACTATGCCCCGCTCATGCTTTCCAACAGCGTGAACTGAAAAGGAGTATAATATCCTTGACTCTGCAGCCCTCCTTTGGGTAGTAGAGTCATACTAGCCCACTAAATATTTTCTTTTAAATTTTACTTTATTCTCACTATGTATAAGTCCTCTTTTCCTTAAATGATTTTTATTTTTATATTTTCTCATGTACACAGACAATATCACACTCAGGCTTATTGAGTATTCAGTGAGCCTTGTTCCAATATATGGAAGAGTATTTCATAATATATTATATGTACAAATGCTAACTGCTCAAAGGTACGTAACAGCTTTCTCTTTCTTTCTTTTTCTTTCTTTCTTTCTTTCTTTCTTTCTTTCTTTCTTTCTTTCTTCGTTCTTTCTTTCTTTTTCTTTTTCTTTTTATTTTTTTTTTTCTTTTTCTTTCTTCTGTTTATTTAAAATTGGTACATCTTTTTGGAGAGATCTGATATCTATAATGATGGTCATCTGCCTTCTCCACATACTTACCTCATTTTCAGCTATTTTAAAAGCCATTTTTAATCTAAATATATCTACATCAAACTCACTCACACTTATACCAGGCACAGAAACAACAGATAACCTTTAGAAAATCATTCTTATCAACAAGCTTCTGGATCACCCCCCTAGCCACTTTTTAAATCATAGATAAATGGGCATAATAGTGCCATCCCATCTGGTTTCTCCCAAAGAGTTTCAGGTATGCTGTCTGGCTCATTCTCCAAAGTAAATCTTGAGTCAACCTGATACTGTAAGAAGAGTTTATTGAATAATTTTCATTAAGATCTTGTTTTTTTGTGTGTGTGTGTGTGTGGGTACCGGGGGTCGACCTCAGGACCTTGCACGCCAGCAGGCGCCCGTGTCGCTGAGCGATATCACCGGCCCTTTTTTCGTATGTCGGTTCCGAGTCTAACTCGGGCCCTCACGCTTGCCAGGCAGGCGCTTACGCCGCTGAGCCATCTCACTGGCCCGAAGATCTTGTTTTTGGACAATATTTTTCTGATTCAGGGTTATTTTAGGATGTACTTACCTCAGAATCATTTCAATCCCTGGAATAAGAATCTTCAGTCTTCTCCACACGTGATATAAGACTGAGCTTCTTCCTGTCTCTGTGTGAGAAGAGAATGAACGATTCCACTATTGTCAGAGATTTGGAAATACCGTGTGAATTTTAAGAGAAAGAAATGGTCTACATATCGAGTATATAAATGGTATACGCATCGAATGTATTTAAATATGCTTATAAGAGCTGGGTACATACATCATTAGGGGAGCACTAGCCTGAAACCCGAAGTTTGATTCCTAGCATTACTGATAAAGAAAGAAAGGTTTAAGTTCCAAAAAAATCATTTTTGAAAGGCAATCAAAACTAAATTTTTTTAAGGTTTTCATTATAAAATCTCTTATGTGCAATGAGCAAAGACCTTATAAATTATGAGCATTCGGTTTTCATTATTATTGTTTGTAAAAATTTTACTGTCCCAGCTTAGTGAATGAAAGTGATAGTGATGCTTAATAGATATTTCACTGGAAGAGTTTTTAGAGCAACAAAATGCTCTGTGAAGGAAGCGATCAATGTTAAAAGCCAGACAGTACAGCTCAGTGAGGTCTAAGTGATTCCTGTGAGTCAAGATTGATGTAGGCACTAATACGGGTCAAGGGGCAGGTGGAGGTAGCAAAAAGGGCAATAGGTTTGTTTAATGGCCTGTCTTTCTCTTATATTACTGATGAAACAGGAGGTGATTATGTGCTGCTACACACTTTATATATTTTTTGTTTCCTTATTCACAGAATGATAGTTTCTTAGTAAGTGTGCAATCACTAAAACTCTAATATCTTTATCAATGGGCATGTCTAATTTTATTTTCTAGGTGCTTAATTATATTCATTCTTTTGAAGAACCATGATAATAGCAATAGATTAAAGTTACATGATATTCCTCAATCATTTCACATCATGAATTAAGGACTATTTATCTATTTTCTGTGTCCATGATTTTGAATGTCTACTTCATTAAAGTGGAATTATGCAGTATTTTATCTTCTGTCTGCTTACTACCATAAAAATAATTATATCAGGAAGATAAATCATACACTACCAATATATTTAATTGGCCTGATAGACATTGCATAAAACAATACTATTCAGATACAATCAATGTAGATATGATATATAGCCCAGAAATTTGACCCTCTGATATATATATATATATATATTTTTTTTTTTAGGAAAATCTTGTCCCCATTTTTTTCCGTTTTGAGTCTCCTTAGCCCAGGGGTTATTTGATTTTTGAAGTGTATGGTTTCATCCTTTTCCAGTACATAGTAAGATCTGTTTTAATGTTTTGTCAAATAGTATAAACCCATCTCCTTTCTGTTTAGAACTTAATTAAAATTTGCCAGAGGATGTTTAGTGTAGTGAAATTATACTGTATGATACTATAATGGTAGATACATGCCATTATAAGTTAGTTTAAACCCATGGAATGTACAAGTCCAAAAGTGAAACCTAACGTAAACTATGAACTCTGGTTATAATGATGTGCCAATGTAGGCTCATCGACTGAGGCACATGTACCACTCTGGCAAGATGATCATAAAGGAAGAGGCTTTGCATGTGTAGAACAGGAAGAGAATGGAAATCTCTGGCACTTCCACTTGATTTTGCCTTGAACCTGTTACTGCTTTATTGCTCATAAAATATAAACTAAAAAGAATAAAATGAAATTGCACAATTTCATTTCATTTCATTGCCTCAAATGCTTAATTCCATGGAAGACTGTCCGATAGAAATTAAAATTTTCCATTCACCTGTCAGTGCGTCAATTTAGTAATTCTTAATTTTGTTTTTTGAAGTGCAGGTGCAGAGCCTTGGTTCCAGCCAGTGAGACCCTGGCATTTTCACATATTCAACCAAATATGCTACACATGAATATGTATCTTTCATGAATATGAAAATATCATACTGAGTAATTTAATCTGGTTTGATGCATAAAGACATTCTATCAAAGTATGTATAACTAACATTGATGCTTTTTCAAATCCCTGCCACCTTCAGTCTATGACCTGTATTCCATATGCTGTATAATTTGTACCACTGGAGGTTTTTCTGAAAGAGACAATACTTTGAAATTCATCATTGTATTTATTGTCATTACGGTGGTAAGATATTTGCCACAATATTATATGACTCCTCTTCGCTCATGGAGAAATTTTATCTTTTACAGCACATTCTGGAATAATTTTAGATACTATTTTTGCTACTTTCTCATCACTGAGACACAATACCCAACACCCACCACTATAAGGAGGAGAGGTTTACTGTGGCTCATCATTTATAGAGTTTTCAGTCCATAATCAGGTGACTCCAAGGTGGGTGGCAGTGCAGAGGAGCATACTGGCAGAGAAAGACCTCATGGCATGGCAAGCAGGAAACAGAGAGAGAGAGAGAAAGGGGGCTATCAGGAGAGCAGGTAGAGAGACCCTTCTAGACCACACCTCCAGTGACCCAGCTCTCCCAGCCAGGCTTCACCTCCCAACATTGCATTTGCCATAAACTCCTGGTGGACAAATCCCCCTGATGAGTCTCACACCCCCATGGTACAATTATCTCCCCATGGCCACATCTATGAGCACATGAGGTTTGGGAGACCATCTGGATATAAACCATAATGCTCTCTTAGAATCAGTTTGATTCCATTTTTTGAACATTGAATCACAACTGATGATTCATTTATATCACTGGTTTCTAATGACCTCAAGAACAAATTTGTGTTTAAAATCTAGCAATTATATGGTGACCTCTGGCCATATTTTGTGTACTAATTATTGAGTTTGTATACTCTGGCTGTATATTTAAGTTTGTTCATTTATTTTGTTTGGGATTTTTTGACATAAAAATTTATCTTTCACTTGTTTTATTTTCCAACCCAAAAGAAGTAAAATCTTATTGTATTTATATTTTGAAGGCTACATGAAGTATAGATTTTAGAACAAGTAATGAAGTGTTTAGTGGAATAATATAACTTACTCTTTTTGATCTATGTGTAGTCTTGAGTGTTTACATTTTATGTGGTAACTTCTGAAGGTTTCTTTACTTTTTTCAATATTTGTCTTTGACACATGCACTATTCCTAACTTGTATTTTTACACAAAACACACACACACACAATGCACACTTCACAACTAGCAATCTTTCAAATTTTTGATGTGCCTGTAAATATTCATTGTGAACACTTCTCTTTCTCTAAAGATAATCTTAGCAATAACATTTGTCTTCCACTTTCAACTCAAATGATAACTAAGTTCCTGATTTGGAGCAAAAATATTAAATTGAAAATGCTCCACAAAACTTAAAGGTTAGAAAGAGAGGTAAAGGCACCAAGTAGCTTCTTCGTACATCATTGGAAGAACACTAAACCATACAGGTTTTTGGCAATGTTGTCCACGGCTAGGCAAATACTACAGAGATCTGTCACACAATTTTAGATGTCAGATATGTAATTATGACTGAACTTTGTTGCTTCAATCAACCTATCCGAGATGAGTTTACCTAAGAATTTTATGAAGCTTTTTTGTAGTAATTGGTATATTTAAAATACTAAAGTTTATTCTAAAACTAGGCTTTTGGAAAAATAATTTTATCATGAGGACAATATAACCTTCAGATTTATCACTTCCATCCATATTTTAGGGCAATAAGGTAGCTGTTGTGCTATCAATGGATTGTCCAAATTAACATGTAATACTCAAGTGACAATAAGTAGTTAAACAATTTCATTGGGAAATATTCTTTTTAGGTTTTCAGGCTCTAAATAACTATCCAGTTGAAAATAAATATTTTTCAATGTTAAAAAATTATCTGCTTAATAGTCAGAGTCCAGAAGATCCCCTAGGATAATTAGACAAATCCACACTATGAAAACAGGAACGCACAGCAAGCAGATAATTTCTAATACATTTTAAGCAGAGGCTCTCCACATTTCCCCTGTAATTACTTCTCGCACAATACAATCCATCCCAGGGCAGAATTTTTGAATATAAACATAACTTTCAGTGGGAACCACTAATGAAAGAGCAATGCTTAGTGCTATCCAGCACAAGGACATGCATAAATCATTTTCTCAAAATGCAAGAACAGAATTAACTACTCCATTATTCAAGAGTTACAGTACTCAATACATTAGTATCCCCCACACTAATGACATCAAGGAGACTTTTATTCTAGCTGAAACTTTCTAACCCATGCAAGCAATATGAATAAATGCATAATTTCCAAATTTCCTTGAGATAGTTTCTAATTAACTGTGTAATTTGGGACAACATATTCATAGCACTTCTATCAAGCAAAGACAGCATTTTAATCTAACCAAATTTTCCAAAAAAAGTCTTATGTCGAATATCTGTATAATAGTCAAATGTTAAACTGTATATAATAATTGTTTTCATCGCTGCTTTACTTATAATTCTGCCACAGGACAAAAGCTGCAGATAGATTTCATTGACTACAGATAAATCATAATAATTATAAAGCCACCTAGATAATTAATGACAAAAAGAAAGTTATATTCTGGTAATCCAAGAGCAAAGATCAAGTCAGAAAATTAAGTACCTCTATTGCCCTCTAGTTTCTTCAAGATTTAAATTAACTGAGAAAATCAAAGGATCCTGCCTTTTTTGGGAAGAGTCACAAGTGAGAATTGTGTGTGTGTGCGTGTGTGTGTGTATACAGGTAGGTTTCTAAACTGACCTTTCACCCCACACAGATTCAGGATTTTGTCTCAATTCTTCTGTACGTGAATGCCCTGCGAATGCCAGGTAATAAACCCTTAGGATTTGGCAGATGTTGTCTGGGCAAATGCCAGTCAAGATCCCTTCATCTCTCAGGACCAAAATTTTGTTTCTGGCCTCTAGTCATTTTCTTTACTTTCCTTTCAACTTACACATTTAGAACAATTGCATGTCCTATCTTCATCTTTTATTTAATACACTTTGGTGTATTACACTTTTGTGAGCTGGGAGAACTTATTCTCAATATCTTGCTGAAATAATTCCAAAAATTCCTTTAAATTTTGTTTTCTGAACTGTAGCAATTTTTAAGTCTTTTCTCTCTACAAAATCCATGATGAAGCAAAAATAGATTATATATTTCTTCTATCACTAGCTAAACATGTTCAGGCCTGCAGTTATTTTATTTCCTAAGGAAAAGTTGAGATATATCTTATAAAGAATTTGTAAAACTGTCTTTTGTTTATTAATGACACTGGCCATTTCAGCAGAATGAAGTATAAACTCTAAGACTGTATTATTATAGCTTTTGTTGAAATTGTGGACATCTAGTCTTTTCTTTTGATAGATATCCAGCCATCAGATTTTCTTCTAGTAGTTTTGTAAAGGAAAACAAACTAGCACAAAACAATCTTAAAATGATAAAACTTTCCCTCCACTTTATCCCCAAAGAATATAGTGATTTTGACAAAACAAAGAATATCTATTAGTGTTTGTAGTTTGATTTGGATCTTTATTGTACAATAAAGGAAGGCATATATATGGTATATATGATCAATATCATATAAATATATTTATTTTCATACACAAAAATTTATATGTGTGCTATATCTATAATAATCATGTACAAATAAATATAATCTTACACTATTTCATCATGATAATTATAAATCCAATTGTTATATGTTTATATGTGTTATAATTTATGTGTGCATTTAATAATTAAATTCCATATATTATATGTTATATATATTTATAGTTTTTATATTGTTATCCATGAATATAATGATTATTATATTATTATACATATACAGTATATGTACTATGTTTTATGTGTATATAATTACTATAATTTAATTAAAAAATGAAAGTAAGAAAAAATCACTTTTGTAATCCAGGATTTATATGTAGATTTCAACATTTTGCAAGTTCATCTAAAACTTGCTAAATACATAGAAGGATTGTGGCCCTGTCACAATTTATAAGTAATACAAAAATGGAAAAAAAATCCTTATTCTTCATTACTTCTTGAAACTAAATTTACCACACAAATCATGTAACTTCGTATAATTTCCTAAGCTTCTCTATTCTATTTTATAACGAACTAAGGATGATGAAATGATCCACTCTATTTCACTGAATGATGAAATCCTTGCAACACTGTTACTGGACCTGTTTGCCAGAGGAATTATTCCTTTCTTAAGCACATTTGGCCTTCTGTCAGTCATTTTACTCTTCTTAAATTCACAAGGGATAAGCTGAGCAAGAATGACATGGGCATTTCTTTTGAGAAGGAATTTTTAGAATCACAAGCTTGAGTTTAGAGCTCTGTCTTGTCTAAATCTTAACAAGAATCTGCATTTCTTGTTACCAACCTGTAACCTGATGGATTAAATTAATTTAAAGAAGACTCTTCATTTAAGAAACTTGTTTTCTATTATGCTTGTTAAAGGTATGAGGACTAGGATGATGAAGAAATAAGTAATGGAGGCTAATTGGCCAATAAGGATAAATGGGTGTTCAACTGGTTGGCCTCCAATTCATGTTAGGATAAGTAAATTTGCTGCTAGTATTCATAATAAGAACTGGCTGATGGGACGGAATGATATATTTCGTTGTTCTGAGGAATGTAGGAGTGGCATTAGGGATAGGATAAGAATTGAGAGTACTAGGGCTAGCACTCCCCCTAGTTTGTTGGGGATTGAACGGAGGATGGCGTATGCGAATAGGAAATATCATTCTGGTTTGATATGTGGGGGTGTATTTAAGGGGTTTGCTGGAGTGTAGTTGTCAGGATCTCCTAAGAGGTCTGGTGAAAATAGGGTTAAGATTAGAAGAGTTAGTAATATAAGGATAAGTCCCAGGATGTCTTTGATTGAGTAGTACGGATGGAATGGAATTTTGTCCGAGTCAGAGTTTAGGCCTGAGGGGTTATTTGATCCTGTTTCATGAAGGAATAAAAGGTGAACTATGACTAGGGCTGTAATAATAAATGGTATAATAAAATGGAAGGCGAAGAATCGAGTCAAGGTTGCTTTATCTACTGAATAACCCCCTCAGATTCATTCGACTAGGGTTGTACCAATATAAGGGATTGCGGATAGGAGGTTAGTGATAACAGTTGCTCCTCAGAATGATATTTGCCCTCAAGGAAGGACGTATCCTATGAAGGCTGTGGCTATAACTGTAAATAAAAGGAGGATACCAACATTTCAGGTTTCTGTATACGTGTAGGAGCCGTAGTAAATTCCTCGTCCTACGTGAAGATACAAGAGGATAAAAAATATGGATGCTCCATTAGCATGGAGGTATCGAATTAGTCACCCATAATTTACATCTCGACAAATATGAGTGACCGATGAGAATGCTGTGCTTGCATCCGCAGTATAATGTATAGCTAGGAATAAGCCTGTAATGATTTGTAGTAGCAAGCAGACACCTAATAAGGATCCAAAATTTCATCATGCTGAAATGTTAGAGGGGGTTGGGAGGTCAATGAATGAGTGGTTGATGATTTTAATAAGTGGGTGAGACTTGCGGATGTTGGTCATTAGCATAAGTTCTTATAGTTGAATTACAACGGTGATTTTTCGTGTCATTGGCCATGGTTTACCCCACGTAGGAATTATGGTTTTAAATATTATGTTTATTTTAAGTGTATTGTTTGTTTTAGGTTTTGTTGGTTTATCTGTTAAACCCTCTCCAGTGTATGGTGGATTGGCCTTGGTCGTGAGTGGTGGCGTCGGGTGTGTTATCATTTTGGTTTATAGTGGATCTTTTTTAGGGTTGATAATATTCTTGATTTATTTAGGAGGGATGATGGTAGTGTTTGGGTATACGGCTGCGATGGCTACTGAGCGTTATCCTGAGACTTGGGTTTCTAATGTAATTATCTGGGGGTCGTTGTTGATAGGGGTTGTTGTGGAATCATTATTATTGTTTTGGTGGGTAAAGTGCGATTTCAACATCCCGCTAGGGTATCACGGTATGGGAGAATGGGTAATTTACGATGAGGCAGGCATGGACTTATTTCGTGAAGATCCTGTTGGGCTAGCAGCCATTTATAGTTACAATTGTTGATTAATGGTTGTAGCTGGGTGATCATTGTTTGTGGGAATTTTTATTGCGATTGAGATCACTCGGGGTAATTAGGAGATGAGAATTACGGCTAGGGTAATAGAGGTCAGGAAAGATAGGAAATAATAAGTAGTCCTGTTTGATTGGATGTTGAGGTGGATGCTGATATTAGTGAGGCTGTGATGCTTTTTGGTGCTAGTTTTTTGAATCAAATGAGGTCAATCAGTGAAGTGGCTAAGTTTTGGCTTATTGTGAGGTTAATGTGTGGGAGTAGGCGATGCGCTAGTGTAGGAAAATAACCTAGCATATTTGAGAAGTTAAATGTTTTAGAAGGGTGGTTTATTTTTAGGTTATAGGTTATTGAGTTTAGTTCTATTGCAGTTATGAAGCCTGTGATTGTTATTAGGAGGGCTGAAGTTTTTAGGTAATTGGGCATGGTTATCTGAGGAATATCTAAAGGGGAGATATTATTTGAGATAATAAACCCGCGAAGATGCTGCCGATTGCTAAACGTTTAATGGGGTTAATTAATTTTGTATTGTTTTCGTTTATGTTTAACGGTGGGAAAAATCGAGGGTTGTTTAGGAGGGAGTAAAAAATGATTCGGGTGCTGTAGACAGCTGTTAAGGATGTTGCTACGAGGGTGAGGAGTAGGGCTCAGGCGTTGGTATATGACGTGGTTGCGGATTCGATGATTAGATCCTTGGAGTAAAATTCGGTAAGGAAGGGTATGCCCATTAGAGCAAGACTTCCAATAATTAATGAGGAAGAGGTGAATGGGAGGGTCTTGTAAAGACCTCCTATTTTTTGAATATCTTGTTCATCATTTAGGTTATGAATAATTGAACCAGAGCATATAAAAAGTATTACTTTGAAAAATGCGTGTATGCAGATATGTAGGAATGCTAAGTGTGGTTGTCCGATGCCAATTGTTACTATCATTAGGCCTAGTTGACTTGAGGTGGAGAATGCTACGATTTTTTTAATGTCATTTTGTGTAAGTGCGCAGATAGCGGTGAATAATGTGGTAATTGCTCCTAGACATAGTGAGGTTGTTAGGATAGTTTGATTATTTTGAATTAATGGTGAGAAGCGAATTAGAAGGAAAATGCCTGCTACTACTATTGTGCTGGAGTGGAGTAATGCTGAAACTGGAGTGGGGCCTTCTATTGCCGAGGGAAGTCAGGGATGGAGGCCAAATTGAGCTGATTTTCCGGTTGCTGCTAATAACAGGCCCACAAGAGGAATAACATTTAATTTGTTGCGTATTATGAAAAGCTGTTGAAAGTCTCATGCATTAGTGTATAGGATAAATCACGATATGGATATAATAAATCCAATGTCTCCAATTCGGTTATAAAGGATTGCTTGTAGTGCTGCGGTATTTGCGTCTGTTCGACCAGATCACCATCCGATAAGTAGGAAAGATATAATTCCTACTCCTTCTCAGCCAATGAAGAGTTGAAATAAGTTGTTTGCTGAGACTAAAATTATTATAGTAATGAGAAATAAGAGGAGATATTTGAAAAATTTGTCAATGTGAGGATCTGAGTGTATATATCATAAGGAAAATTCTATGATTGATCACGTTACGAATAAGGCTATGGAGGTGAATAAAATGCAGAAATGGTCTAATTTGATGCTTATGTTCAAATGAATATTTTGAATTGTTAATCAGTTTCAGTTAGATATAATTGTTTCATAATTAGAGTTGAATAATGCGAGAGTAGGGATAAGACTGAGTATAAAAGAGGTGGAAATAATAGATTTTACATATGAAGGGTATGGAAAGTCTTTGTGAAGGTTAGTTGTTGAAGTTATGATTGGTAATGTAAGGATAATTAGTGTTAAGGTGAATGTGGAGGTAAATAGATTGATTACTTTTATTTGGAGTTGCACCAATTTCTTGGTTCCTAAGACCAATGGAATACTTCTATCCTATAAAAGTTTTGAAATGTTGGGAAAGCCACAGTATTAACCGTGGAATGTAGAGTTAGCAGTTCTAGTTTTTCTTTCTCTCTGGTAAATAAGAAGATATTATCTTCTAATATTAGATTCACAGTCTAATGTTTTGATTAAACTATAGTTACAGTATAGATTTCCTAGGATGATTTTGGGGTTTAGGGTGAGGAGGATTAAGGGAATAATGTGTAGAGTTATTAGGGAGTTTTCTCGGGTAAATGATGGTATTATATTAGTGATATGGTATGGTAATTTTCCTCGTTGTGTAGAGATTAACATAAATAGTGAATAAAGGGCTGTAATTAGTACGTTCAGGCCAGTTAAAATAATGGTGAAATTACATCAGGAGAAGGTAGCTGTGATAATAAATAATTCCCCGATTAGGTTGATTGTAGGGGGTAATGCTAGGTTAGTCAGGCTTGACAAGACTCATCATGTTGCTATTAAAGGTATGACGACTTGTAATCCGCGAGCGAGAATTATAGTACGGCTGTGAATTCGTTCGTAGTTCGAGTTTGCGAGACAGAATAAGAGGGACGAGGTGAGGCCGTGGGCAATTATAAGGGCAGTTGCTCCTATAAAACTTCATGGTGTTTGGATAAGAATGGCTACAATGACTAAGGCCATGTGACTGACAGATGAGTAGGCGATAAGTGATTTTAGGTCGGTTTGGCGAAGGCAAATTGAACTCGTCATAATTATACCCCACAGAGATAATAGGATGAAAGGGTAGGCTATAAATTTTGTTAGTGGTTCTAGGAGTTGCAGTATTTGTATTATGCCATAACCACCTAGTTTTAATAGAATAGCCGCTAGGACCATGGAACCTGCAATGGGGGCTTCTACGTGTGCTTTAGGAAGTCATAGGTGAAGTCCATATAAAGGAAGTTTCACTATAAATGCTATTGTGCATGCTAATCATATTAGACTGTTATATCAGGTTGAAATTATTGGGGCGTTGTAATAGTTAAATAAGAGAAAATTTAGTGAGCCCAGTTGATTATATAGGTAAATTAGGGCAACTAGAAGGGGTAGGGATCCAGTTAATGTATAGAAGAGAAAATATAAGCCTGCTTTTATTCGTTCTGTTTGGTTCCCTCAGCGTGTAATAATAATTAAAGTAGGAATCAGGGTTGCTTCAAATAAAATATAGAATATAATTATTTCTGTGGCCGAGAATGTTATGATTAAGAGGGTTTGCAAGAGAATAAGGAGGGAGATATAGGCTTTTTTTCGTATTTCTGTTTCATTACTTAAGTGGTGCTGGCTTGCGATAATTATTAGGGGAAGAAGTCATGATGTTAAAACTAATAAGGGAGAAGAGATAGAGTCGGAGGAAAATTTTAATGAGTAGTTTTGGCCTACAATGTCAAGTTTGTTTAGGGTTGGAATATTGAGGAGGGCAATAATAAAGCTGTACAGCGTTGAGTTAATTCATACTGTTGAATTTTTTGATAATCAGGTTACTGGAATTAGTATAAGTGTAGGGAGAATAATTTTTAGCATTGTAGTAAATTCAGGTTTTGTACGTAATCCATGCCATAGGTGTTTGAAATTATTACTAGTAGAGCTAATCCTACAGCTGCTTCACAGGCAGCAAATACAAGTAGGATAATGGGTAGGGAGAGGGATGATGAGTAGTGGGAATTTAATATAATGAGGGTTCCTATAATAAAGGATGATAATATTATTCCCTCTAGGCATAGGAGAGATGATATTATATGGGAACGACAAATTATTATTCCTAGAAAGGAGATGATGAATGCTACGGCTAGGTTAAATTGAACTAGTGACATGTTGGTACTTATGAAATTAAACATAATTTAATGAGTCGAAATCATTTGTTTTAAGGGTTAAACTAATTACCATATTCGGTTCATTCTAGACCTTTTTGTGTTCATTCGTATGCCAGGCCCAGTGCTAGAATTAAGATTAATGCTAGAGCTACAATAATTATTAATTTTAGGTTGTTAGTTTGGATGGCTCATGGAAGGGGTAGGAGGAGGGCAATTTCTAGATCAAATAGGAGGAAGGTAATGGCGACTAGGAAAAATTTTATAGAGAAAGGGAGTCGCGCAGATTCTACAGGGTCAAATCCACATTCATAAGGACTGATATTTTCTGTGTATGTGTTTAGTTGAGGTAATCAGAATGCAATTGTAACTAAAATAGATGTTAAGAAATAGTTGGTGAGGATAGAGATTATTATGTTAATTACTTTCTCCCAGAGATGTATTTAGGACCTACTGATTGGAAGTCAGTTGTACTGGTTATACTAAGAAAGTATGAGCCTCATCAGTAAATAGAGACATAAAGGAATAATCAGATTACATCAACAAAATGTCAGTATCAGGCTGCAGCTTCAAAGCCAAAGTGGTGATTAGATGTGAAGTGGTAGTGGAATTGGCGTAGGAGGCAGACGATTAGGAACGTTGAGCCAATAATAACGTGTAAACCGTGGAAACCAGTAGCTACAAAGAAAGTTGAACCATAAACGCTATCTGAAATGGTAAAGGGAGCTTCCAGGTATTCTGAGATTTGAAGGAGTGTGAAGTATACACCTAATATGATAGTAATAATTAGTGCCTGAATTATTTGTTTTCGATTTCCTTCTATCAAGCTATGATGGGATCAGGTGATAGATACTCCTGAGGCTAGCAGGACTGAAGTATTGAGGAGTGGAACTTCTAGTGGATTAAGGGGTTTGATGCCTGCAGGCGGTCAATATCCGCCTAGTTCGGGCGTTGGAGCTAAGCTGGAGTGGTAGAAAGCCCAGAAAAATCCTGAGAAAAAGAATACCAAGGTAATGAATATACTACGAAGACTCTTCTTTAAATTATCAAACTACCAAACTTTCATTCATATGAAATTATTTTCCTGTCCAACTACTGTCAGGCATAATGATTGTACTTTGGTTTGCGTCTTTAAATTTTACTTCTTAAATATCAAAGAAGATCGCTAATTATAGGAGGTCACCTCAATGACACTAACAAAGCACATAAAGATTTTCCTCTGTTACTTCCTTACTGAACATAAGCGCTGAATTGCATCATCTACTTTAAGGTATAATTAATGTCAAATCCATTTCTACTAGAATCATTTATGATAAAATGTAAAAGAAATTAGTAGACCTACTTAAACCTTGACAAATGCTGAAAGCTAGTATACATTTTCAAACTGTGAAAACTGTTCACTATCCTTAAGTTGGCTGGTGGGTAGCTTGTGTTTCTCTGCATTTGAAATTGATTTTGTTTATGTTAAGATTACAAACCAAAGGCATAGAAATTACGTGAGGGCATGCTCTATCCACTTGTTTTATTTTCCAGAAGAAATCAAGAATGGAGACACTGGGACTGGTGAGATGGCTCAGCGGTGTAAGCCCTGCCTGGCAAGCGCGAGGGCCCGAGTTCGACTCCCCGAACCCACATACGAAAAAGGGGCCGGTGATATCGCTCAGTGGCACGGGCGCCTGCTGGCACGCGAGGTCCTGAGGTCGACAAAAAAAAAAAAAAAAAAAAAAAAAAAAAAAGGAATGGAGACACTGAATTCTTTCTTTAAGATCTCACAGGTAAACACAGTCAACAGACAAAATTACCATCCAATTCCTAGAAAAACATCAGCTCTTAGGATACTTACTAAGCTTTTTACATGATAGCATAAAAGCTTATATTTGTTCAGCACTTACAATATGGCAAACACATCTTAGCATTTACATACATCATCTCATTTCATATCACAATTCTACAATGTATATATATTATTGTACTTTCTAAGTGGTGAAAATGAGATCTAAGAATTTTAAGTAACTTGGCCTCATTGTACATAAATAAATAAAGGAGCTCAGATTGGAAACCAGACCTGAATGCACTTAAAGCCTTTTCTGGCTCTTAAATTGTAAATGATTATCAACTTTCAACTCAGGTCTACATTTATTGTTTTGAATTTCCGAACTATCAAGTTCTTCATATCAATGTTGGTAGAAAACTGTTTAAAATTAAATTACCAATAAAAATACACAAAAAATAAACTACATTCTAACAGAGATACAGAGAATTACCTTGTTTGCAACATATAAAGATGTGCCCAGAATCTCACAAGTGAGAAGGAGAACTTAAGATCAAATATCAAGATATATTTTAGACATATGTAAAACAGTGTTTATTTATGTATTATACAAAATCTATATACAAAATACAAACTTAAAACAATAACACTTGTCACTTATTATAGCTATTATTCTAGATATTTTATAAAAATACATTTGTAATATTAAAGTCAATAAATTTCTGTACTGATATACAAAATATTATTCATAACCTAGTAATTTTACACATATTACAAAAATCAAGGTGAATAAATATTGAGTTGTCCAAGTCCATATATGTAGAAAAATGGATATGAATGGAAGCAGTGGTATCTCCGAGTCTCAGCCACTACTTATTGTTAATTGCCTCCCATTCTGGATCTTGTCACACTTCATAAAACAATTGAGTTTTTGAATAGGTAAACATTACCTAGTTAAACCAAGTAAATACTATTGCTTAAAACTATCGTAATGAAAGAAATGCACCACAAATTCCTTTAGTCTTTTGGTCTTACTTATTATGCACAGATTGATGATACAGAAAATACTATAAATATAGCATTAGATTATTTCTCCATAAGTACTGGATGTAAAAGCTTTTACAGTGATGAAAAAACTTTAGATCCAATTGAGTAAACACATGTAAACGTTGAGAAATGAAAATGTGGCAAGTGTGGTTAAAGGACTATTTTAAAATTATGTGTAATGTTAATATGTTTGAGTAAAACAGCCACATGTGACTAGTAACTGCTATGTTGGACAAATCCACACTAGAAAATACTTGTAAGTCCCAGCTTTTAATTACTTGTGACTAGGACTATAGTAAGAAATATATTTTAGGGCCAGTGAGATGGCTTAGCAGTGTAAGCGCCTGCCTGGCAAGCACGAGAGCCTGAGTTTGACTCCTGGTACCCACATACGGAAAAAGGGCCGGTGATATCATTCATCCGCACGGGCACCTGCTCGCACGTGTACCCCCACACACACACACAAAATATATATATATATATTTTTTATACAAAATGGCATATACCATAATTATAAAGATGAAAATTTCTTATCAAAATCTAAGTGAAGATTTCTGAAGTTTCAAAACAATTTTTTTTTAATATGCAGATACTGGGAGTTGAACTCAGGACCTCGTGCTTGCCAGGCTGATGCTTATGCCGCTGAGCTATATCACCAGCCCTCAAAACAATCTTTTTACAACATGATATTTCCTAATAAACACTCTCTCTGTTATGAGCTTTCAATTCCAGTGTTCAGTAGAAATTTTCACTCCCTAAATTCATTCTATGAAATGTTAACATTTTGATGTATGCTGTTTGGTAAACTCTAGCTAAGGATGTGTATGCGTGGTGTTACTTCTACTCACCTGTTTTATAAGGAGAACTTAATGTCCCTGCCAAGCACAGAGGAAACTGTAACAAACTATCTTATATTTCTGCTTTGGAGTTGAGAGAGAAAGAAAGACAGAGCAAGAGACAGAGAGAGAGAGAGAGAGAGGGAGAGAGAGAGAGAGGGAGAGAGAGAGAGAGGGAGGGAGGGAATGAGGGAGAGAGATCTGCGCTCAAAGGTTAAATAGCTTCTGTGGTAGGGTTATTTTCTCTTTCCGGTAAGAACTTATGTTCATACTGAAAGGGTTGAAGGGAGTGGACAGACGTCAAGAAACCTCTTCCCGGACAGAAGTGAGGCAGATTTGTGCTCAGAGATCCTTACATCAGGAGAGCATCACAGTGGATGTTAGGAGAAGGCAAAAGAAGGATCCAGGAGGGGAGAAAATTTGGGAAAAGAAACTGAAGCAGGGAACAAAGACAACCTTGTCCCCTCTGGGATACCAAAGAAGCTATTTAATATATCAAAACATCCCTGTATATTCACGCATACATACAAACACACACACACACACACACATCAGCCTAAGTGACAAAAATCGAGTACTCAAAGTAAAAAAAAAATATTAAAACTCCCAGTTAGCATATGGCAAATCTACTGTTTATTGTTGATTTATGCTAATTAAAGTTCATGTTAAAGCAGTATATAAAAAAAAGTATATGAAAGTATTTACAAGTAGAATATGTCAGGCTGCCTTGTGGTATTTCTGGTACGTAGGGAAAGCTGTAGACCATTCCTCTCAAACTAAAAGCTCAGATCTAGGATTTTTAATATTATTATTTTAAAATACATTGTCTTACTTGGGATTCAAGCAAAAATGTATGTATTACATTATTCAAACAAAATTCAAATTTTACCTTGGTGGCGAGGGGTTTATTTATTTAATTTCTTCATATATATTTAAATTAGGCTTACGATTACATATGCATGAAATCTAATAAATACAGTCTAAAGTAGTAAACACAGTGTCAGATTGATTTTTTCTATTTTAGTGCTAATTGCTCTCTTTTTTCTTTTTTCAAATTATTTTCTAGTTTACCTAAACACTCTCTTCTGTTTATTTTCTCAGTTCTACTGAAGTTATCTATTTTTCTGAAGACTTATCATAAATTTTACACTAAATATGTTGCCTGACACGGGTTTCCAATTTCTAAACAGATCTCGAACAGTTTTTGTAAATTTTTTTTACAGTACCCAGTATTAGAGAATACTAGCATGTGTATGTCATGTGTGTGGATGTTTTTATAACACACATACATATAACAATGGGTTGGTTCATCCTATATCAACTTCTGTTCATTCCTTTGATGAACATATTATAACATATAAAAATATTTACCAGATTTTTTCCCTGATTAAAATTTACCACAGGCTTATATAAAGCTAAGTAGGAGAATATAGACAAAAAGGGGACACACAGCGTTTGTGTCAATGATATTATTCTCAGAAGTGTCTAACATGGGGATTAAATTATGTGATCATTCTCATCGTAGATTTTTTTCCACAGCTTTAAGAAGTTTTTATTGCAAATTTTTCCCTAAAAGGGTGAAACTCGGTAACATTTTATTCCTTCATGTTAGTCTGACACATCACTGTTTTAAAAAGTATGCTTGAGTGTTTTCCATATTTTTAAAACACTACTGAAATGTTTATAAGAATTATACAAGACTGGATAAAAAGGATAACAGAAACTAGACTTTTCTAGAATCATGCTTGCATTTAGCTGAATCATCCTCAATGCCACAGGAAATTTGGATTTGTTATCCTGGACTTTATATGGATATTAATAAATTATAAAAATAAATTATCTTTTTTGGGGCAAAAACAAGATCATAGTATTGGGACCTTTTCCATCATGAAGACCCTGGCTAATATACAGATTAGGTTGCATTTTTATGTCTTGCTGCACTTACAGCTTATATATTCCCATGAAAAATTTGACACACATCCAAATGTAGATTTGTAATCACATGTGTTTTAGTTTATTGTTATCTTGAGCACAGACCAGAGCCAGAATTCCCAATCTTAATTTCTTTGCAAAATTTTTGTCTGTTTAATTTATTTTTTAGTTTTGGGTCAGATTTCCTCTTCCTTTGTTGCTTTTTTGCCCCCATAAAAAATAATACATTTTTTATTCAAAAATCACGACTCCAGAACATCACTGTCTTGAGTGTTAGGTGTATCCACCCAAGACTATAAATTGTCTTTGTCTCTGCATGATTGACTTCCAAGTTAAATAAACCCAGTGAGCTTTGTTCCTTTATCATTATTCAACCTCTTATTGAAATTATACTCTATTCATTCTTGCCTAAAATAACTTCAGATCTTGCTGATTCCCCCATAATCTTCCTCCAAAACAATTAAAATTATTATTTACAGATGAATAGTCATTATTTATTGAAAAACCCTATGAGTTCTGTGATTTCTATGTGTGAATATAACTGTAAAAATTGTAAATAAATACCACAATTTCTAATCCATTCTACTTTGAATAAAAGCAAATCATCAGAGTCAATTATTTTAGAAGAGTGAACATAATAAAATGAAGTATTCTGGGCAGGTGAGATAGCTCAGCGACATAAGTGCCTGCCTGGCAAGTGCAAGGTCCTGAGTTCAACTCCCGGTACCCACATATGAAAAAAGGGCCGGTGATATCGCTCAGTGGCACGGGCGCCTGCTGGCGCGTGAGGTCCTGAGGTCGACCCCCGGTACCCACAAAAAAACAAACAAACAAACAAAATGAAGTATTCTGTCTTATTTTACATAGAGGACTGTATACATCTCTTTACAAATATTAAATAACTAAGCTTCTAAAATAATTTATTAGTTTATTTTATGGTTACCATTAGTCTTATTTTTCAAATGTTTATCTATTAACATTTTTCTAACATATAAAGAAATTACACAGTTAAGTGTAAACGTGAAAGCACGTTCTTCTTTTATTTTATTCTGCATATTTCAAAATATGAGCAGGCCACAATATCAATTAATTACAAAAGTGAAAATTTGCCTTTTTACTCAAGGAACCCAAAATTTCATGATACATTTTCTTTCTTTTTAAAAATTCCTTGGAAGAACATGAAATGTAAACTAGCTTGTGTCACAAAACAATCTGTTACTTTAAAGAAGGTTATATAAAAGGAGACCTTTCATAGAATCAGTAGTTTTTGTTTCTGATGACTTTGACCTTGATATGTATGTGACCCTCTGAATCTACTTCCTTCTTTCTGCATTCTGGAAGAACTTACACAAGCACTGAACTTCTTCAAAACTCTGTGCTTAGGTCATCTCTGTGCAAATATAAAATAAAATGAGAAATTTTGCCAATTTAAGTTACCCTATGATTTGTGCCAAATGTGCAATGTTGAGAGAGATGAGATAAGTTGGAGTAGCTATTAGTTTTGAATAGTCTTCAAGGAGAAGAATAGCTAAGATATGCTTTGGCCTGAGTCTGAGTCCGAAAGCTTTATGATAATGTGCAGTCTCCTGAGCTGCCACATGTGACATCTACTCAGCTAGAAGAGTAAAGGCACCAGGGTGAACAGTTCCCATCAGGATGAATTCCTATGCGCACTGACCCACTGGTATCATGTTTTGAAGCTTCATTTATTATTATTTCATCTTTTATTTAATATTTCAACTTTATACTATCTGCCATGCCCTTGTTTTGTTATACAGATTAATAAAAATTCATGCAACATCACATTTTAAAAACTATATGTGTCATAATGGAAAGCAAAAAAAATTGTGACTTTTCTGAACTCTGAGAAAGGAGGATATTTTCAACAGAAATCTAAAAAAGTGGATGATAAATGGAAAAATTCAACTTTAGACAAAATGTCAATTATTATATATAATTGTCTTGTAATCAAATATTAAAAATCCAACAGAAAAATGATGATATATATAAATATAAAATTCATCTATCTATCTATCTATCTATCTATCTATCTATCTATCTATCTATCTATCTATCTATATTTAGCAAATAACTTTAAAAAAAAACACCACTCCAGGAATCAATACAATGAAAATAAAAGTAATTGAACACTGTTATGTAGTTTGTCTAATTGACAGATTCAAGTATCTATACTGCAAGAATTCTAGAAAAGAGAGGGGAGAGAGAACACTCAGAGTGGATTGGAGGGATTCAGAAAAAAATATATAGTCTAGAACTTTATCAAGAACTTCAGCATCAGGTAGGAAGCATCCAGCAATATACACAGATATTTAGAATCATCACAACCTTGCTTTTAAAGGTGAAAGAAATATTTGAAAAGAGCGAAAGTCCAAGAGGAGATTATTTTACATTGTTTTACCTACGTGAGAAAATGCTCAACTAACATATTCTTTTCTGTACATACCACATTCTAGGAATTTTGTATCAAGGACTGTTCAAAACTATGCAAGCAATGTTGACAATGTAGTTCAGTGGTAAAGCACTTGTCTAGCAGTGCAGACTCAGTTCAAAATCATCTGAAAAATAACCAAGATATCTATATTATTTAATAAATTATCTTTAATAAAATTAATTTCAACTCTCCATACACCATATGATCCCATGGTTAATTTGGTTAATTTCTATGTAATAACATTTTGAAGTCTTTTCATGCTGTTTGTATTTCTACATTTTCCAATTATGTGTTACATTCCTAATACGAAAAAAACATTTTCATATAATAACATAAATTTGTTGCCATGTCATTTGCCAATTACTTTCTTTAGATACTATGTGAATTTTGTATTCCCTTGCTTATATGTTTTGAAGTGAATTATTTTTCTCTGGGAATTTATTTTGTGATGTAAGTTCATGAAGACTATACCAGGTATATAACTTAGAATGCGCTCTTTTAATTTGTCAGCTATTTGGCAGAAATTTTATAAAAGCTTAACTAGATTATGTGGATTTTATAAAACGATTGACTCACCTAGAAAGCAAGCTCCATTCAAATTTTCAAAAGCTATTTTCCATAATTTAACCAAACAAATACTTTTGTGTAACCTAATATATAATCATGAGATAATATGAATGCTTACATTATTTAGATATAATTCAAATGAGGACATTTTGCTTATACAGCTCAATCACAAGACCTTCTATCTTACATAATGTGGTTTACCTGCCTTATGTAGATAAATTACAAAATCTCATTAACTTTATTTGCTGTTTTAAACATATTACAGAATCCAACATACACCGTATTCACTTTTCTTTCAAAATTGAGGCAAGTAATATGCAATAATTTTATCAAAAGCTATCTTGCATCTTTGAAGCAGTTGTTTTTAGATTTACCCCTAACAAGTTAAGAGTAAAGTCAAGGAACTACCATTTTGCCAGCCAAACTTTAGCCATCCTACTAGTGAGCTGGGGAAGATGCTTGAAAATGCCCAGCTTAAATAAGAAATTGTCCCAGGTCAATAAAACTGCCCAGATGACCTGTGCACTAATAAAAAAAAAAAAAGTGTTTTACTTTCAGGTTAAGCTTAAGAGGGCCAATGAGATGGTTTAGCAGCAAAAGCTCCTGCTTGGCAAGTGCTAGGTCCTGAGGTCGACTCCCGGAACCCACATTAAAAAAAAAAAAAAAAAAAAAAAAAAAAGCTTAAGAGCGGATTGTAACAGAGCAGTGTAACTGATACAGCTGTGTTAAATAAAGTCTGTGTTCATGTATTAAAATTATGATATCTAATTCTCTTTCTAATTTTAATTCAATTCAGCTACAAGATGTTCTATAAATTTTGGGTATCTGTTTTGAGATCAAGCCTTTAATAAACTTTTAAATATGGATGTTAGCCTCTAAAAGAATATATTTAAGGCTACAAAATATAGCTATGTTATTATGGTAACTACATAATAAAAAATAAAGAAAAAATAAAAAAGATAGCATTTGCCTGATGAAGACTATTAAAAATATAGGTAATACTTTACTATCCAGAAATAAATCAAATAAGGTTAAAGCATACATTCTATTCCCCAACTACTGTGAACTAGAATATTTTATAGGTGAAGGTAAGAGAAACATTGACATTGTCTTCTGTCTTCTCAATCATTTCCTACTGTTACAAATTACTTCCTCTCTTCTTAGCTCAGAAAGTCTTTTATTAAACAATTAGCTGCAAGTTCTGATTTCAATCTAGGAGATGACATCTCTTTATTGAAGCTGGGCATTTTCAAGCATCTCGCTCAGCTCACAGGTAGCAGGATGGCTAAAGTTTGGCTGTCTAGATGGTATTTTCTTGACTGTATCCTTAAACTGTTAGGAATAAATCTCAATCACTAAGTCATTGCTGCTACTGTATAGACTTTTTGGAACCTGAACAACTAGATTGATGGCAAAACATGTAATTACTTAGAAATTGACAGCTTTCTTTTGTTTAAAATACATAAATGTTGAGTTTTATCTCCTTAAAAACTTACCTGACATCTTAAAACATCCTTTAAAAACCTTACTACCTTAACTACTTCACTACTAGATATAAGCCTATTAACTTTATTGAGTGAAAGTAATCACGCCCAGATTAACCACTGAATTGGTTCTCAAAATTTAAAAAAAATGGGCCGGTGAGCTGGCTCAGTGGCATAAGTGCCTGCCTTGCAACCGCGAGGGCCTGAGTTCGACTCCCGGAACCCACATACGAAAAAAGGGCCGGTGACATCGCTCAGCGGCACGGGCACCTGCTGGCGCGCGAGGTCCTGAGTTCGACCCCCGGTACCCACAAAAAAAAAAAAAAATTAAAAAAAAATGTTATTAGGGAAAGCTTTCATGAATTGGGGATTCCTCTTTTTCAAGTTTGTCTTCTGGAAATTGGAATGTAGAAACGACAATCTCAGGAAAGATTAAGTGTATTCTTTCACTAGGTAATCAGAACTTACGTTTGGATAGAGTGGTGGAGTTTCTATGTATTTAAAAATGGTGATTTCCTATCACAGCATTAAACCCTTATAATCTGTCATTTGACTAGTATGGTAAGTATTATAGAAATTTATGTGGGTTCAAGTGCTTAGTAAAATCTCATTAAAATGTAAATGTATTATTTGAGAAAGGTAACACATTGAGTCACAATGCATATTAATAATTTAACATGTATTATACTATCTGGAAGTTCTCATAATTGATATATTGACACAGCTCTTAGAAAATATATTCACTTGCATTTTTAATAATAGATTGCTCAAAGTAAAGATGATTCAATTCTAGCCGTTATCTGCATACTTTTTCCCCCAGAATATTTCATCTTAGTAAATGACATTACCACTCACTTCCATATTTTCTGAAGAAATGAAATTGAGAGTCTTCTTTCTTTCCTTTATCTTTTGCATCTCTTGTATCTAAGCCAATGGCAAGTCCTTTGGACTATTTTCTTATTAATCCCTTGATGAAAATCTTTGCATAGTTTATCTTGCAAGAGTAACACAATCTAAACTGTTTGCTTTTACATTTCTTGACTTACCAGTCCTCTCTTGGTGCACACACTTCTGTCACACTAATCTTTTTCTTCTATACATCACCAAGATAATTCCTGGGGCTTCTGTCTTTGCTCTTTCTGGGCCCGACAGGTGCTTGGTCAGTTGCCTCTCTCTTGTCATCCATGCTTCCACAAGAAGTCCCTCCTCAACAAAGCTTCCCTGATAATCCTAGCTAAAGTAACTCCCAAAGCACCCCATGCCTCACTCTATATGCTCTTTCTTGACTGGAACATGGTCAGATATTTTGCTTTTATGTCTACATTGTTGCTATCTTACTCCATAAAATATATCCAGTAAGGTACGAACAGTGTTCCCCTTAATTTCTCCAATTTATATAATGCTGATATAGGGGAAAATTTTAACTACATGTCAGATATGCCTAGTTCCTGTTCCCCAAATTTGAAGAATAAATTCTAAGGAACAAAGGAGGCTGACAGTAGGAAATTTTACTGAGAGGTATAGCTCCCGAGAAACTCCCTAAAGTGGGTTGCAACAGGCCCCACTTCTCTAAGAAAGATTCATAGAGCAAAATCACAAGGTGAATACAAAATCATGAGGAGGGTACAAAGTGGGTCAAAACTATGATCAATAAGTAAGATTACAATTATAGTCTCTTAGGTCATATTGATCCAAGGGAGAAGCAGGTCATGTTGCAAGTGTACAAGGGAAGAACAAAGACATTTTTAGGAAGGGGTGGGTCAGGAGGTCCTGGTCACCCACCTGTGTGACTGATGTCTATCTAGACTTGATTGAACAAGTTGATACCAATTATAATATAATCTTCAAGTTATTGCTTATCCCTTGAGGAGAGGCACGTAGGCCTGGTCATCCTGTCTTTATCACGTGGCCTAGCCTTTGACAGATGTGCCTCCAGCCGCAGTTGTAATGTATTCTCATTTACTGCATTGGCCCCCTTGAGGGCTACCCTCATCTGACTGTGTATAATATTTCCACCTAACTTAGCAGTCTATAATAATTCCACCATAAAATATTGTAAATAACTCAACAAGCTACTTAGAACAGCAGGTCAAGAAATGTTAATACATTTAATTCTATCACCAATCTATATGAAAATTGCATTATATTATATATGTGCATTATATTCAATACCAGATTATAAAAATTGTGGTCAGTTATAGGAATCAAACACACACACACACACACAGACACACACACAAACACACACAGTCCTGCATAAAGCAAGATGACATGAGGATATTTCCTTTAAACTACATATGTTAATTATTTAACACATTAGTTATATTTGAATAAGAAAAAGGTAATATTTATCTATGTATTCTAATATATATGAAAAACTTTAGGTAATTGTATTTCCATTTTAGTAAGAGATGCATACAAATGAAACTATGGGGCAGAAGTTTAAGAGGCAGAAATCATATTCATTCCTAAATCCCACATGCACCAAGATATTAGGCATGAAAGTATACAACATAATGAGAGATGAAGAAGGAAAATCAATTAGGAATGCGATTAGATAGTGTCTTATTTGCTGTGTTAATTGATCATCCATTCCGTCAACAAATATTTGAGTACCATATATGTGACACTCAGTACATTTCAGAATAAAGAGCTTGAGCTTTGTGTTCTAGGGAGGAGCATTAGATTTTATGACGGTTTATATTTGAAGATACACGACTCTGGTATTTTTTGGAGGGAAACTGAAAGGGTTAAGATCACAGGCAATGAGACTGCTGTAATAATCCAGGGAATGTTGATAATGGTCTGCATTACAGCAGTGGTAAGATAGAGGATGAGAAAGATTTAAGAAATATTTAAGACAAAACATGATTTTACAAGTGAGAGAGAAGTCATTTTCAGTAATATAAAGTGAGCAAAGAGAGTTTATTAACTTTTGCCTTTTAGCAGTTCCTTAATAGCTTGAAAGGCAAAGGTTGTACAAAATGGAATGATCTGTCAAGTTTTGGTGCTTCCACTACACTCTCAAACAGAAGGAAAAAAAGTCTGTTTGCCTCTTCTTTTTCCATATTGGCCTTGCTCTTGTCTCAGGGCCCCAGCAGGCTACCACTCCATGAAAGGGAGCTCCTCCAACACTGACAGGGGACTTCGGGGTACACATCTATGAGATACTGTGGTTCAAAAAAGGACAGGTGAGTACTCCCACCCCAGTTCTGTTACAGTCCTTACTCTGCTCCTCTTGAAATAAAGAGAAGAACTATGTGAATAGTGTACATCAGGACAGATTGTCTTTTTCATGTGTGCAGTATGATAGAAAAATATGTTACACATTTAAAATTTAAGAATTATAGCAAAAAACACTTCACTGTTAATTCACCTTGCAAGACTGGAAGCCTGGTCCTTAAAATTAGTAGAGTCAGATTTTTAGGGTTCAAATCTTGATTTTGCCACTTGCTAAATAGCTTTAGTCCAATCTTCTCTCCAAACTTTATCTTCCTTGTCTGCAAAGTGGAGATAATACTATCATTTATAGAATAGATTTTTTGTTGGTGTGAGAATTAAATAGCATAATGCATATAAAATGCCAATAATGTCATAGTCATTTTAAAAATGTCAACTTCCTCTTTTTCCTGTCCCTTTCTCTTTTTTTTTTCCAGTTATTTAGCACATGTGTGTTATACATGATGTTTACATTCCGTGTGTGGACTTGGTACATATACATAACACATCTCAATTCCTCTTTGTATCCCCAATACATAGCTGACATTCCCATTCCCTCTAGCTCTCAATCCCTTTCCCTTTTGAGAACTATCTATCTCCCTACTTCTTATTATCTTTTATTTTGCTCTTTATTTTTAATTTTTCTTGGTGTTAATTGTGTATGGTATTTTTCCCCTAATTTCTTTTCCAATAGGTTTATCATTGGTGTACAGGAGCACAATAGATTTTCGTGTTGATTTTGTATCCTGCTACATTACTGAATTTGGTTATCAATTCTAAGAGTCTTTAGACTTTTTGGGATGTTCTATATAGAGGATCATGTCATCTGCAAATAATGATTTGACTTCCTCCTTTCTCATATATATCCCTTTTATTTATTTTTTCTTGCCTAATTGTTCTGGCTAATGTTTCAAGTACTCTGTTGAACAGGAGTGCTGACAGTTGACATCCGTTTGTAGTTCCTGTATTAAAAATTGTTCGTGTTATTTTATATGTTAATTTATGTACTGAGATTATTTCTACCTTCAAAAAGAAAGTTTGCTTTCATAAATGTTAAAAAATCAAGCTGCAGGCAGCATGTGTTTAGATTGTGTAAGGACTTGCATTTAATCTTTAGTACCCACAAGCAACACAAAATAATAATAGACTTCTCATAATCTTTTGACACAGTCATTTTAATTCATTTCTGTGCTAACCATTATATTTGCTTTCTTTTCTCTTCCAGAATAAAAGTAATTAAATATAATATAGCAGTGGAAAAAATGAAAGTACCAAAATGTATTACAATTGGTTATTTCAAAACTCAAGTTGTATTACCAAACATATGACTAAATATAAGAAAAAAATTAGTATCTAATTTGTGAGAAATGTTAATCATAATTGTTGATGTAATATTGAAATATAAAACATTTACAATTTAACTTTAGACAAAAGAAAACATTTTTAAATTATCTGACTTAACGTCTCCACAGATTTATAATAGAAACACACTAGACCTTGTTTAGAACCTAATGTACTACAGAAGGGAAACAGCTAAGCTAGATTTAACCAAGATATTTTGTCAGAATTTTCTTAAATGAAAAAAAAAAGTAAGCAAATATTACCAAAGAGGAGAAAGAATTTACCCATTACACATGATTTGAATTTTCTAACCTTTTCATTGCTTCAAACTATATTTAGAAATATTAAGAATTTAAATTCATTGATATATGCAAGAATAATAAAAAATTTTCATTGTCATCTCTTGTATATTTTATAACACAAATTTTATCCATTCTTTTCTGAGGCAAAACACAAACCTCTCACCTATTAAACATGACTTTTAACATAAAGGATACCCTCGGGTTTAAAGAAGAACTTGAACTATGTTTACTCTGTTATTTCTACCCAACAAAAGAACCATCACTGACATTACAAATTCATCACACATACTCACTCCACTCATGCTTTCTGCATGAGAAGTGCCTTTTTTGATGTATTGAATAGATTTTTTTCCCTAGCAATGGGTAAAATTCTATATGTTAAATCATGTTTTTTCATTAATATTTAATACAAATTTTAGTTTGCCATTTTTCAAAAGTTTCTTTTTAAAAAAGAAACTTTCTAATTGTTAAAAGAAAGATCAGAACTGACAAAAGATTTGTCTGTATGATGCCAATGATGGGGAAAACACTGCTAACGGGTTTATAGCTGTGATCCCAAGGAGGGAAGAAGATGATTAGGGTTAGGACGAAATGCAGACCAATACAGGCCTAAAATTTCTACAATTCAAAATCTCAGCAAAATTTATGTGGTAATTCTTATTGAATCTCAAGAAACCCTTAAAAGAATCATGTTTCTATTTTAAGCAGAATCGTACACTTCATATCACAACAAATCTTTTCAATATGAAACACAAAATATGCTAGATTTAAATTTTTAAATTTACTTTTTAAATTTTACATGCAGCTAGAGAAATAAGGAAGGTATACAAATCCCTAAATATATATATAAGAAAGTGCAACAAATGACATAAGAAAGCCCTAAATTGCTCTAAAAATGTCTATCAACCTCTGTTTTGTTGGTCTGGAACTTTTGTTTTAATTATTTGTTCATGATAAATGGGACATTGACTGGATAAAAGGGTTGGATCAGAAAGATTTTCATGAAATTGGAACTCTGGAAAGGTTTGATCTTTAGTTGAGAAGATCAGAAAGACACCTAAAATGAAGGAGATTCTGTGACATTTTCTTGAAGAAAAGACAATGTCTTTTAGGGATTTTTTAACCACACTACTTTCAAACAAGCTTGACGCTAGAATGCATTATGTAGCAATGTTTAAAAAATGTTGTAAAGATTTAGCTGAAAATTATCCTGTCATGTCCTTGTGCCACTTACCTGATAAAACCAATGCATCAGGAAAAAAAGAACTCTGAATACTACCTTTAAAGAAACGTCATGATTCATTTTTAGAAATAGATGATTAACAGAACTCATAAGTATCAAGAAAATAGATATCCTGAGTGAAAATTACTGAATCGACATCGACTAGGTGCAGGTGAAATAGAAGCACATATATAAATAAATAGTTCAATATTTGTATATGCATTAAATATAATTACACACACCCTAGAAGTAGATATTTATATGTGTATTAAGTTATGTAAATATTATAGAATTATGCACACACATGAATGAGAAAGCTTATGCAAGACTTCTTGTTTTTGATAAGGACTAAATTATCAGAACTAACTTCATAATTGTAATGCACAGATAAAATATTAGAAAATCCTTTTTTTTTAAATCATTGTGTAGAGATCATGAATAATGACTAAAATTAATTAAAGTCCATTTCAAAATCCTCAGAGACGCTTAACTAAGAAAACTGCTTTCTTTCAAAATATTACCTCCACTGTTTAATTTGCATATGTTGTTAGAATTCAATAAATGTCAGGGCCTACAGAATATGGGAATTCTTTAAAAAGACTCATCCCATTCTGAGTATTCCCCACCAGGGTATTCACCAACCTTCATGAGAAACTGACAGCAAAATGTAACTGAACTGTATCTTCTGAGAAATTTCCAGGTCTAAGTTTGGTTTAGGGTAGCCTTATGCTAGCAGTGACCACCATCAACTGGTAGACAATTTTTAGACTTTGAATTATGCTTTCAAATATTTTCATCTACATAAAGTAATCAATAAATGCATGAAAGAAACAATTCAACATGTTTTTAACTACAGAGATCCAAAACAGGGATGGAGCAGACACAGAAACATTTTGAATATTGAATTATTAGGCATTGAATGGAAAAGAACTGTTAATATTTATAAAGAACACACACATATACATAATATATATACTATATGTATATATACTATATATATATATATATATATACATATATACATATATATATATATATATATATATATATATATATATATGAATTTCAGATGAAATCAACATTTGAATTCCTGGAGTGGCTTAAGGACCTTTCAGGGTTGGTGGTAATCAGTCAATACCAAGGATGTCAGTAGAATAAAAGGCAGAGAAAAGAGGACTCCATCCTTTCTGCTTTCTGCCTACCCAGTTGAGCTAGGACATCTCATCTCACATTTTCTGGTCCTTAGACTGGAATTTACACTATTAGTTCCTCTGATTTTTGATCTTCAGACTTGAGCTGAATCACATCAGTGAATTTCCTGGGGTTCTAGCTTACAGATGCAGACTGAGGAAATTCTCAGCCTCTGTAAACTCTTGGACCTGTTCCTTACATTAAATGTCTGACTGCTGTTTCTCTCTCTCTCTCTCTGTCTCTCCATATATATATTTACACACGCACACACACACACAGACACATACAAAGTGGTTCTATTTATTTGGGAAACTCTGATTAATATAAAATAAACCTAAAGTTCATATAAAATATTTTCATATATATGAATATATTTGCAAGATGAAGGAAACCGTGAAAAATGACTTAGTATATATTTTAAAAATCTTATCAAGTAGGTCACCTAGAGATAAACTATTTTAATTAAAATTATATAAATTGATTTTATATCTATGTAGACAAAACTGAAAATACAATAAGGAAACTGTAATAAATGTCAATGAAAAATTATTCAAAATGAGAATGCAGACTTACACATATAAAAATCCAGTGAAAGAGAAGTTGAACTTTAGTAGTTTAGTACAAAATTATAAAGAAAAAAGAACAGAAGAGAAAAAGAATGGAAAGGGGACAATATGTGGCTAAAATTTTTCAGAACTGATGAAAACTATCAAGCTATAAAACCAAAGAGCTCACTTTATTTTAAATGGGATAAATAAATAAAAGAAACTTAGACACATGATAATAATATTGCTAAAAACAAAAGACAATGACAAATTCTTCAAAGGAGCAGGAGTGGAGGAAGATAGATTTTCTCGAGAATTTGACAATGAATGAGTTAGATGTGGATCTTGTTTTGCAACAGTAAAAATAGAAGCTAAAACATAGTAGAATTCTAAAAAGTAGCTGCCATCACAGTCTATACCTAAGAAACTTTAATCACTAATATGAACCCTGAAATATATTCCAGTGACAGTACTGGGAAACGCATATTAATCTTTTGGACATCCAGGCAAAGAAAAGAAAAAGTCATTTTAAAAAGGTAAAAAATTAGAATGGTATTAAAGTTTTTCAATGAGTACAAAAACTTTTAAAAAGTGATTCAAAACGAGAAGGCAAATCAAAGACTCTGTAGCCAACCAAATTCTCCTTTAAGTACAATGACCAGGAGGAGTTAAGAAAATTCAAGAGGGGCTGGCGAGATGGCTCAGCAGCGTAAGCGCCTGCCCGGCAAGCGCGAGGGCCCAAGTTCGACTCCCGGAACCCACATACGAAAAAAGGGCCGGTGATATCGCTCAGTGGCACGGGCGCCTGCTGGTGAGGTCCTGAGGTTGACCCCCGGTACCCACAAAAAAAAAAAAAAAAAAGAAAAAGAAAATTCAAGAACTCAGGCATTATTGTCTCTGTAAGAACTTCCTGAGAAACTCTTAAGCATTTACCATCATACATCCAAAAAAGCCCTTGAGAAGCTTCAGCATAAGTCTCTGGGTTATCCTTAATTATTTTTAATCATTGGACTTCGACTAAATAAATGAAATGAAGTACCAGAATAGCATGGCAATGTTACATGATTGGACAAGTGCAGACTTCCCTTCTAAACTATTATAAATAAGAAGTACAAATGCTTTCAAATCCTAAGTTCTTTTTAAACCTATATCAGAGCTGAGATCACAGAACAATAAGACTTGAGAGTCAAGGAGAACACAGGAAAAAGATGTGGCTATTATCAGATAGATAAAAAATAAGTTAGCCAGTAGTTTCATGAATTGCTAAAGTCTGAATAATGGTTAGTGTGAAAACACAGAGTCCTTGGATGGAAAATAGGAGCTATCCTCCATTAGCTGTTCATATATGGAGAGGGAACCATTCATCATGTTTGGGAAGCTGAGACAGTAAAAATGGGAAAAGATGAGAATGAACCTGCCTTTTTTATTAGCAGATAGTATTGCTGTTGACATTGTTCCTTCTCAAATTAACTAGGGTTGAGTATCAGGGTTTTTTCCCAAAAAATTTATGATCACTTTTCTCAAAATATAGTAAAATGCATTGAGATACTGTGACAATTCTAAACGTCTAAGAAGTCATTTTGTGCTTAGTTTAAATTTCTGCACACATCCTCAGACATGAGCAATGTAGGGTGGCTAGAACAGCTTCATTCAAGAGAGTACATATGACTAGATATAAGTTAAAAATAAAACAAAACAAAGCCTCTGTAACTTACTTTGTTCAAGTTTGTGGTTACAAGAACAATGATCAAATGCATTTTTTTCCTTTACAATATTGGGGATTGGACAACAGATGTCGGCATTGAGCTACATCATCAGACTTTTTCTTTTAATTTTTAAAAAATTTTATCTTGAGACGGGTTCTTACCAAGTCAGCCAGACTGGGCTAAAACTTGCCATCCTCCTGCCTGAGCATCTCCGAATGCTGGGAATACTGTCATGTATCATCATGCCTATCTAATTGTGCTTTTTCTTTTCTTCATTTTAATTCATACATGTGTGTAGAACAAAATGTTTCCTCTTTTTATTAACACAATTCAAAATAAATTTTAAAAAATTTTAAAATATAAATTTTTAAAAAAAAATCCAAGGAAAGACATGAAAAAGTTTTGTTGTAGGGAATAAATTTTATTTAAATTTGCTCATCAGTGGGGCACTCAGTATTAATTTCAATCAAATCATATCTGGGTATTTGACAGTTTGATTATAAATTTTAATACTTCATCAAAGGCATATGCATGGGTAAAATTTCCATGTGGCAGTTCAAGGAGGAAAATGATACATTATAAAATCTATTAAATAAAGCATTATGATGTTCGTCTTCCTGTTCAAATAGGTTAATATTTAGTAAAAATGACAAAACTGCCATTACAGATCATAATGGCAAAGAGAGCATTATCATATTTCTGGCTTTTATTGAAGATTCAGCTTTCAGCCTTCTTGTTGCTTTTTATTCTTTAAAGTGTTGTCCCTTTCTCTTTGGTTTTCTATATAATTACTAAGCTTGTCTTGTGTATGGCTTGCCTATATCTATGTAGCTCTCAGTTCACAACACTTTTGCTTATAGCTCACCAAATTTGGTGATGTCATCATCATGAAATCTTCAAATACTGCTTCCATACCATCTTGTCTTCACTTTCTTTATGTATTCCAGTTTTAAGTATGATAAATTTTCCCTATTTCCAACATATCTCTTGTACATTTTAATATATTCTTTGTTGTAATCTCTCCAGGTTTTATTTTGACCATTTCTCCTCTATATGTTCACTGTTTTAATCTTTGAGCACTTACTAACATATAAATCTCACCTTTCAGTTTCTTAAACCTTATAATTTATAACTTTCAGCTCTAGTATTTTCATTTTATTTTTTGAAGGAAGATTAAGATATCTGCCCAAATTCTCAAAAATTTCTTATATTTTCTTTAACAGATTAAGCATAGTTTTATTTCATTTTTTAAATCTTAATCTGATGCTTTCCACATTTAGATTCCCTTTGGGTATATCTCTAATATCACCTATCTTGCTCAATATATGCATGACTATTGGTGATTAAGGTTGGGTATTATACATGAAAATGGTATAGATACTTTGAGCTCTGGATGAAACGTTCTTCATAAAGTATTTTTATTTTCTATATCCAGGTGGCTACAGATGACAGCAATCCCAAATTACATTGGTGAAATCTACTTTAAATGAAATCTACTTTTGAGATGGTTTGAAACTGTACTTCACTTTTAGTGAGGCTTGGTTTACTCACTTACTGTGCATGCCTAAGGTACAGCATTTTAGGTTACCTTTATATCGCTTTCCAGGTTCACCAGTGTCCCTACTCCTCTCTAATTTCTGTTCTTCTAGCCTATGAATATATTCAATGTTCCTCTCAAATTCTAAAACTGTTAAGTAAACTAAAGCCCTAAATGCGTAGATAAAAATATTTGTTTTCTGTTTTTTTCACCTCACAGATCTGTATTTTGCCACTCTTCCTTTTCTTTGTATCTGCATATGTTAATAACTTTTTCAATATGTATTTTTCCAGGTTTTCTACTTATTCTGTATATGTGCTTTTGTTCAAGTTAACAAATTCACTTTTACAGGAAAAAGTAACTCATCTTTGGACATGAAAATCAAGCACTATAACATTTCACAATAGTTAAAGTAGTCTGTTTTGTACAATTATATTTTAAGGCCTTAAATATCGGTTGGCTAAAAGTTGTCCATATTTTTTATAAGTTAGTTTATTTTTATTACTATTGGGACATACAAAAATATTTTTGCTAATATAAATTGATGATTCAGTTGAAATATGGACAAGTTCTACTAACTTTAACTGTTGACATTGTAACCCAGGTCTACTGATTGGTTTCAACAGAAAAATGTGTGCTCCAACATCTTCTGCTGACCTCTTCATTTTCTTAAAAACCAATTTACTTGCAGATAGGGACAGAAAGGCAGGGTGTGCATACTGGTTAGAATTATAAAACAAAGATTAATGAATGGTGCTTGTCAAAGATTTGCTGAAGTCAAGTATTTTACACAGACTGCCTGATACAGCAGTCATGCATTCATTCAGTCCACAGCATTTAGGACATAAAAATGGAATCATGCCAGATGAGTGAGCTAAGGAAATGTGAGTGCTTGTATAGTAGCAATGCACCCCACATACGTCAGCTTAATAAAGCCTGGCAAGCCACCCTTCCTAGACCTCATTTTTTCCTCTGTTAGCTGAATATGGGCAAAATTTCTAAAAGATAAAGGATAAAAGTGGTATGCAAAGTACTTCAGTCCTTAATTTATTCAACTTTCTGTTTGACTTTCCAAGCATGCTTGCCATGGTGCCAACAGGCAATTTAAGATGAATTAATCTATATTCAAAATAGGATTAAGTATGAATAGATCTAAAATGGCAATATAAATTACAGTTACAATTCACAGCACCAGTATAATAGACTTCTAGAATTTGTAGACATTAGATAAGTCATTTTGAGAACATTGCAAAGCAAGATTTTAAGTTAAAAATGTAGTAGTTGAAGAGAACCACATTTTAATTAATTTCTAATTAAAATACTAGTGGCTTAGTTAGGATGTGAAGCCCCTACATAGGTGTGTAATCAATCACTACTCTAGTTTTTAAGACCTAAATCATTCATAATGTGTTCTGTGATATCATTTCTTTTTATTGGCCAAAAGGAATAGCAGGAATGTCAGAAAACAACAAGATTTTTCTTTTATACAGTAAGACATTGACTTATATAGATTAGAAAGCATAGTTTCAAGAGTACTAGATTTAAAGCCTACAAGTTTTCAAATACATACTTGTCATATGTAGGGTAATATTCCATATCTGCTTATATACCTTAAGTAAATTAAACTAATTTTATTCTTACATAAATCTGCATCACACAATATTTTAATGAAGAATCAAATTTTGTTTAATGTCTTATTACACATTTAAATGCTAAAGTTAAATTTAAACTGTTAGAAATTTTTATAATGAAATAGTAAAATCTGTACTGTTCTTGTGATCATTTTAAAATACTACTCATAGACATTCATAAGTTTTTATGTGCCATAAGTTTTTATGTACTTAGGTGACAGCATATTTAGTGAATTTAGAAAAAACTAAGACATTATTGTTTTAATAGTTCCTCTATTTTTTCCTGGTTTACTTTTCATATGAATTAAGAAAATATTCCAATCAGGAGTATATATACTGACATTCATAAAGACATATTATTTTCTACAAGCTGTCCCTAAACAAATGTGAAATTGATCAAAAATATCTGCACTAGACTAGAAACACTAATAGAACTTTGTTGACCAGCATTGGATTGACTTATTTTTCAAAGTTTTATAAGTACTTTGGAATGAGGTACCATAAATTTACTAAGCCCATCAATGATGCAGCATTTTCACTTTAGAGACATGACACAAAGTTGGCAATAAAAATCAGAATGGTAACAGAAATCTCTATAATAAACAACAACAAAAAATTGTCATTAAATTTCACAATACTATTAAAGATAAAGGACCTTCTATCCTAACCTGACAGGAAGACAAGACAAAATTGTAACTATTTTAGTCCAAAATTAAAGTTTCTTAAATTTTAAATTGAAAGTGAAATGTACACAAATATGTTTTCACTAATTCATGCATTTATTTAGTTTTCAATCGCTCATGCCTTCTATCTAGAAGAGAGTCTTATAGATTAGGAGCAATGAATACCTATACATTGTACTTCAAAGTCTAAGAAGAGAACTAAATATGATGTTTATGATTTCAAAGGATGTGATGACAGGAAATGAAATTGCTTATATTCTTTATCTAATTGAATGGCAATACAGTTCATCAAATCTTTTAACTATAATCCTGTCAAAAGTACCTCACATGTGTCTCCAAAAATCTCTTCTCCCTTCCCTCTCATTGCTGTTGCCTCAGTTCAACTTCACATATCTATCACTTGGAATATCATAAAATAACTTGCCAGCTGGTTTTTATACAACTAGTTTATTTAGTCTTATTTGATTGTCATAAAACCACTTTTGTTATCACACTTAAAATGCAAAATCTACTCAGCAGTATTAAAACTGCTTTGGTACCCTGCATATGTAGACTAAAATACAAACCGTTGGATAGCAATAAACTATAGGCTTATGTTTCACAGTATTACTCTGATCCCTCTGCTTTTTAGTCTTACTTACCGCATCCTACTGAAATCCTCCCACCCTATCTCTTACATTGCATTCCATAAAACAGTGCAATCAATATATGCTGGACCTCACAAGCTGGCACTCTTTGCTCTCCAATGTCAAGAAACATCTGTTCCCATTTGAAGTCCTATCATTGAAGGCTAAGCTCAAATACTGGCTCCTTATTATGACATTATTTATACACACTATAGTTTGTATAATGTTTGATTAACATTAAACTGAATGTTTCCCTAAAGTTCATATGTTAAAAGCTCGGTCCTCAGTTTGGTGCTATTGAGAAGTGGTGAAAACTTTTAAATAGGGTCCAGTGGAAGCTGGTTAGGTAGCTGTGAGTACCCCCTTGAAGGAGCGGTGGGACCCATTCTCTTTTGCTTCTAAGTCAGAAGATAAATACTTGTGCTCCACAAATCCCTCACACCTTGATGCACTACCTCGACCAAAGTAACAAAGCCAACCGATAATTATAGATTGAAATTGCTAAAACTGTGAGCCAAAAAACTTTCCTTCTTTATGAGTTCATTATCTCAAGTTTCGTATTGTGATGGAAAGCTGTTACACACTAGCGACACCCAATGTTCTATCTTCTGTGCTGCGTTAGAATATGAGTGTGCATATCTGCGGCATTTTTGTAGTTTACTGTAATCCTTTAGTGTATGCACCTTATATCTTAGTGTAATAAGTAAAATGAGCTCAAGGTGCATCATCAGCTCTCTTTTTATCACTGACACATAGCATTTTGGTATAAAAGAGGTAATAGCATGTGCTTTTTAAAATATATTAAATATGCTGAAAAAAGTGTAGTGAAAACAATTTTTATATTTTTATATTATGTATTTCTGGATGCACTTATTAATCAAGCATATTTCTAGAAAACATTTTTATGCATTCTAGTGTCACTGCAGTAGCAAGGATGAAAGGACTAGATTTTGTGATTAAAATTCATTCACAGTCATATTTTCTCAAGTAGAGATGGAATTTTGCCTGTTGAAGTAAAATACTCCATCCTTTCCCACCAATTGTGATTTGTGATCTTTTAGTATGCCAAAATAAGTGCAAGGATTAAATATATGCTCAGTATTTTATTCTAAAAGACAGTAATTTAAAAAAAATCTATGATGGTCTTACAGGAAAAAGTCCACAAAATCTCAGGAATTGATAAGATATGAGAATTTCTAATGTATTTTCTACCAGTAAGTCTTTCTGACTTTAGAAACTTCTGTAATTAGAAACTTTTTATAGCTTTTGCTATTTATGTTATGTAGTACATTTAAAGACTTAGGCTTCTCTGATTTTGAGGATAGTTATTTGAGATTAGTGGAAAACTGCACAATTTTGCCTACTATTTCTTTTTTTTTTCCCCTTTTTTTATTTTAAAGAGAAGAAAAAAGCAAAACAAATCAAAAGAAGAACAAATTTTCAAAACAACATAATAGGAGGGTAACAATGGTTTATACATTACGTATTACTATCTTTAAGTTAGTTATTCAGGACACCAGACATTAGCATTCAATTGTCCAAACATTATTGGCACAAACCTTACTCTTCAATGAACTAAGTAAAAATGGTAGTGTATCTATCTTAACCATCTTATATATATATATATACAATTTTTTTTCCCTTTCCCTTCTTTCTTTTCCCTATTCCAGTCTCTCTTTCCTTTTGACCAGTTTCTTTTTGATTCACCATGTCTATTGTACATTTTGGATCTTATTTACTATTTCTGAAAGTCATTCATGTTAGTATCTGTGTTCTTCAGCAAATTCTAAAACTATAATTGATGTCTCCCACCCATTTTCATAAACAAAAACAAAAGCAAAACTACATTTTTTCACTTTCCAGTTCTATGAATCTATAAAAGAAATCTGAGAGTTCGCGTATTGTGATGTAAGGTGGAAGCTGACAGAGTAGAAAGCAGGATGGGTATCGTCTTCCCTTCCTGCCAATTGCTTCCTTCCAAAACAGATCCTCTATATTATGCTGCTAAATATACAAGTAAAGAAACACAAGTGAGGTAGTATAAATAAAGGATTGATAGCTGTATTCTAGAGCAGGTGCAGAACTTCAGAATTGGAACATAAAGAATCCCATCTAACTCCATTAAGACCCCTGTTGAACTTCATTCCACCATGACTAAAACTTTTACTAACTGTCTATTGAATCACAAATAATTTGAATATTCCATTACAGTTTATTCAAAGAAAACTGAATTAAATTCTGTATATTAACAACAACTAACCATTCATTTGCAGTGTTTTCCCCCTCGCTTTTGAAATGATAGTGAACTATTGTCCTGAATGCAGGAATAGTAAATAGAGCAAAGAAATATACCTTTGAGAATAAAAAACAAAACAAAACAAAACTTATGTTCTTTTCCCTGAAATTAGATGTTAACAAATAATTAAGGTCACAAAATTCTCTAACAGTTTTTGAACACTACTTACTTTTGGAAAATATCATTGAAAAATAATACAATAAAATCAAATAAAACTTTAAAAGAAACCTATAATTAAAAAGATAGTGAAACACTGATCTTTAGCTATATATGATTCATTTATATTCTTACCATGGTACACATATATTCTTATAAATGTAATAATGTTTTAAGTTTTGGTGGTTTAAGTTAGTGCTATGTTACACAAATATGACAAGTTGCCATACGGGGTGAATGATTTATTTGATATATTAAAGAATTAAAGATTCTTCACTAAAATTTATTTTGTTTTAATGATCAGATATTGTACATAATGCTTTATAAATGCACAATTTTTTTTCTTGGAATACTTTTAAGATTCCTAAAATGAGTTTGGGAAGAAAACTAATATATCTGTGAAGAGAATAGATTCAAATATAAAAGTTTGGTCTTAAGTGATTTCTTTCTTTTTTTTTTTTTTTTGTGGGTACCGGGGGGTCGACCTCAGGACCTCGCGTGCCAACAGGCACCCGTGCGCTGAGCGATATCACCGGCCCCCTTTTTCGTATGTGGGATCTGGGAGTCGAACTCGGGCCCTCGCGCTTGCAAGGCAGGCGCTTATGCCGCTGAGCCATCTCACCGGCCCTTAAGTGATTTCTTTAACAGAGAAAATTTATGAATAAAATATATTGTTCCTGACTAATAAGATATTTTAGGACACGTGGAAATCTATGTTCACTGAAGAAAGAAAGTGAACCAAAGCTATAAAAACATTTTTCTGCTGTAGTGGCTGATTTCTTTAAACTCTGGAACTTCATTGTCCTATCTGTAAAAGTGAATAAAATGTCTAACTTGATTTTATGCTTGAGTATTAAATTTTAAAAAGTGGGCACAAGTGAAAGACTTTTGTTGGGGTGATTTTTTCTTTTACTAAATGTATACTGTATATGTTTAATTCTATTTTATTCTATTATCTTTTCAATTTTAGTTTATTAGTATATGTGTGTAATACATAATGTTTACATTCCTTGTGGGAAGTTGGTACATGTATGTAACTCTTCTTAATTCCTTTTCTTGTCCCTTTCTTTTCCCTTCGCCCCCTCCCACTCACCTTTTGATCCTGTTCTTTTCATTTTTATTTTTTGTATATGTTTGTAGTACATAATGTTTACATTCTTTGTGTGGCATTGGTACATGTACATAACACGCCCCTTCCTTTTGTTTTCATTTCTTAGTCCTACCCTCCCCCACTCCTCATTCCAACTCTTGATCCCCTTCCCCACTGAGAAAGAGCTATCTGCCTACTTCCTATTATTTATCTTTTATTTTACACTTTATTTTTATTCTAGGTTTCTCATATAAGAGAGACCAAGTGATATGTATGATTGTGTGTCTGACACTTAAAAATTATTGTCTCGATATGCATCCATTTTTATACAAATAATTCAAGTTTATCATTCTTTATATCAGAGAAGCACTCCATTGCATGTAAATACCACATTCTCTTTATCCATTCATCTGCTGATGAACATAGAGGCTGCTTCTAAGATTTAGCTATTATGAATTGTGCTGTTATAAACATGGGCATGAATATAACACTATAATATGATGTCTTGAACTCTTTCAAGAAGATACCTAGAGGGCTGGTGAGATGGCTCAGTGGCTTAAGCGCCTGCCCCACAAGCACGAGGGCCCGAGTTCGACTCCCAGAACCCACATACGAAAAAGGGGCCTGTGATATCGCTCAGTGGCACGGGCGCCTGTGGGCATGCGAGGTCCTGAGGTCGACCCCCTGGTACCCACAAAAAAAAAAAAAAAAGAAGATACCTAGAAGGGGAATAACTGGATCAAATGAAATTCTTAGTTTTATTTTTTGAGACTCTCCATACTGATTTCCATAGTGGTCGTATTAGTTTACATTCCAACCAACAGTGTGTGTTCTTTTTCCCTTACTGTCTCTCTAGCATTTGTTATTATTCGGTTTTTTGATGGTAACTATTCTTTCTGGGATAAGTTGAAATCTCAGTGTTGTTTTAATTTGCATTTCTCTAATGACCAGCAATTTTAAGTATTTCTTCATATATTTATTGACCTTTTGTACTTATTCCTTGAAGTGTTTATTCATTTCAATTGACCATATTTTTGACTGGGTCTTTTCTTTGGGGGGCGTCTAAATTTTTGGGTTCTTTATATATTCTAGATATGAGCCATAGTGATCAATTGTGTTTAATTTTTTCCATATTATACTTAATTGAATGACGTTATTTTTATTATCCCACTTTATTTCTAAAATGTATCTTTTTTGAGGAAAAAAATTAGCTTACTTTCTGAAAATAAAATAAATGAATCTTTCAGTACAAATATGGGCTAGTGAGTGCACTTGTTAAAATATAAGACTTTAGAACCTCATCAAGGCAGGATAAGTACTCTATTCTCATCTCTAAAACAATTACTTATTAATACACAGTTTTTCTTACCTTTTAGTTTGAAATTATTATAAGATCACAAGATGTTGTAAATATAGTACAGAAGTACCATGTAGTCTTCATACAATTTTCTCTCGTGAATTACAGCTTACATTGTGTAGTACAAAATCAAAACTGGAGGGTTTTCTTTACAGTTGGATATAATTTTATTATTTATGTAGATGAGTATAACTACCACCACAGTTGAGATACAGAGATTTTTGAAACACCTCAAAGATTTCCCGTGTGCTGTTTTGTTATAGTCAGACCCATCCTCTCCTAGATCACCAACTCCTAAAGATCACCAATCTGTTCTACACATTTATATTTTGTTGTTTTGAATATATTTTATAAATAAAATGCAATATGCAACCTTTGAGATTTTTTTCACTCTATCACTTTGTGATTTGCCCAAGTTGGTTATCTTAGCTACTTTTCTCATTTCAGAGACAAAATACCCAACATCCAAAGGTAAAGGACAAAAGGTTTATTTTGGATCACAGTTTATAGAGGTTTCAGTCCACAGTCAGCTGTCACCAAGGCAGAGTGGCATGGCAGAGGGGCATGACAGGAGAGAAACAGTCAATGGCAATCAGGACAGGCAGAAGGCAGCAAAGCAGTGAAGCCACAGAGCAGCAACCAAGCCTACCTTTATATTTCATCCAGGCTACTGGCCCTTTGGGCAGTGCCACCCACATACAGGGTGGGACAGCCTTAATCCCAGCGTCCCACTCTTAATCCCAGCATCACAAAGCCTAGATCCACTCCCGCATGACTGCATAAGTATTTGGGTGTACGTGTAGACACAAGCCATAACACTGGTTATTAACAATAATTCCCTTTTATAATTAAATTATATTCCACAGTGTGCATGTATGAAAGGTTTATTCTTCTCTTGAAAGATGTGCTCATTAATTGTAATATATCAACTTTACTGGATTAAGAATTCCTAAGTAGGTTAGTAACACACATTTCTGGGAGTGTCTGCGAGGTGTTTCCAGAGATGACTGATATATGGACCAGCAAACTGAGGGTGGAGGACCCAACTGAATTGTGTGTGGCTCCGTCCAATAGACATATAGCCCAGGTAGAATTAAAGGGGAAGAAAGAGAATGTAGGCCGTGGTTTTGGAAACTCCATTCTGCTTGAGAGGGAGTGTCTTGTGCTGCCATTGCTTACAGATATCAGAATCCAGTTTCTTAACCTTCCAACTCAAACTCACATCAGCAACTCTACAGAGAACTTCCAAGCATTCGGTCTTGGACTAGTGTTGCATGTTTGACCACTCTTGTCTCATTGTTTCCACTCCTTGGATGGGGTGTTACTGGGTCCTTCAGTTCTCAAATGTGCAGATGGTGCGATCGGTCATTGTGGACCCTTTGTTTCTAATCCTGTAAGATTACCTACTAAATCCTACTAAATTGATTTCTGGTGGTTTCCAGGTTGGGGCTATTACAAATAAAAGAGCTATTGACACTTATGTACCTTTTTATGAGGTTATAAGTTTTCATGCCTCTGGAATAAACACACAAAATCCAATTGCTGATAAATATATGCTTACTTTTCCCAAAGTGGCTGTATCCATGCCAATAAGTAACAGAGATCTAGTTTCTCCACATACCCATTAGTGTTACTCTTGTTATTATCTGTGTCTGTTCAAATAGAAGTGAGATTATACAAAGAGTTAGCATGAGTAACCTATCCTTAAAAAGGTCAATTGGCCAGGTTGTTCCTTGGTTGAAATACTGGAATGCGGATTTTGAGAGGATTTTTACTAATGGCTTCCTGTATCTAAATTTTTTTGCACAATCAATTTAGTTACTTTTGAAGACCTCTTTTTCTTCTGGGTATCCGGAATTTGACCTGTTTTTCTTCTGGGTATCTTGGAATATCTGTGGGACACTGTAGCCACATGACCAACCATCAGCAAAAACCTGGGAACTGAGTCACTAATGAATTCCTCCAACAGAGAATATTTCTCATGTGCTGTCACAAAACATTGCCAGAAAAATACATCCTATGTGACTATATTGTGAGAGAAGCATTAAAAACATGCATCTAATTTATACTAGAACTCTTCCTATACAGTTACTTTTGCTTATTTTGCTTTGTAACATTTCTCTGTAATAAATCATAGCTATGTGTATGATTATATGCTAAGTGTTGTGAGTCTTTCTACTGAAAGAGCAATTTGGAAATGCTCCTGTAGACACCTGACACCGTAGTAATGCTGTATCTCATGCTTGTAATATCTCATGCATCTTCCTATTGGCCAGTGAAATTGAATATCTTTTCATGCATTTGTTATTTATATATCATCTTTGATGAAGTGTCTCTGCTTTTGTCTTGTTAATTTTTTAACATTAGAGTTTATTGTTTTAATTTTTGAATTTTGAGATTCCTTAAATAATCTACCAGTGGCTTCTTTTTAAGAAACCTGGTTTGCAAACATATCAGAAATATATCCCAATCTGTGGTTTTTCTATTCACTCTCTTTATGGGTCTTTATAAACCAAAGACTTTCATTTTCATAAAATCCAATTTATTGATTTTTCACGTATGGTTCAGAATTAATGTTATATTATACAATCTTAAGACTGTATCACTAAGTCATATTTTGAATGTTCTCATATGTTTTATTTATTTAAGAAGTCTTCATTTTATATTTACATGCATAGTCCATTTTAATTTAATTTTTGTGTAAGACGTGATAATTGGGTAAAAATTGGGGGCCTTCCAGATATCTGGTGGCTCTAGATCCCCCTGTTGAAAATTTAGTTGCTTTCATATCTTTATCAAAAACTTGTAGGGTATACTGGATTCTCTGCTGTGCTCCATTGGCCAGTCTTTCACTCTACCAATACAATTGTTTTTTTGGTTCATGAATGCTATTGTTTGCAAACAATTTGGTTTGCAAACAGAAGCATTTGTCAAAATTTTGTTATTGTTTGTGAACTTTGCATTGGATGATGAACACAAATCTTTTCTAGAATTGAGAAATGAATTAAGTTCTTGAGCCAAGGTACCACTGTACCATATAACCTTGGTTACTGTGGTTATCTAATTAAGATTTAGTATCAATTTAACTAATTTCTCATATTTTATTCTGTTTTTGCAAGACTGTTTTAGCCATTCAAGATTATTTCTTTCAAAATCTGAATTTTAGACTAATCCCGCTTGTATCTACAAAAATCTTGCTGGGGTTTGGAGAAGAACTGTGTCAAAGCTGTATAAAAATTTAGAGAGAATTTGCATCTTTATTACATTTAGTGATTCAATCCATGACATAGTATAATATTCTATTTTAATAGCTTTTTTCTTTATTTTATCAGAATTTTATAGTTTGAAACAACTCTTCTGAATATTTTGTTATATTTATATTTAAATATTTTCCTTCTCTGAATGTTTATAAATGATGTCATGCATTTAATTTTGATATTTATGAGTTCATTGCTAGTATACAGTCATATAGTTCTTCTTGTATATTTGTCTTGCGTCCATTAGTTTTAAGAATTTTTTGAAAGGTTCCTTGGAAACTTCTACAAAAACTATCATACCTTCTGTGAATAGCAATAGTTTTACTTCTTCCTTTCTGTTCTGGCTTTTATTGCATTCACTTAATGCTTTCAAATTTTGTCTTTGATTTTAATTTTCAAAAGTTTGACTATCGTGTCTTGCATGATTTTGGGGGGATTATGCTTAACTGTTGAGGATATACTCAATTTCTTGAATGTTTCAGCTTGTAACTTTTCTCAAATTTGGAATATTGCCAGTCATTATTTATTTGAAAACTTTCTCAGCCACACACTCTTTTTTATCGCTTTCTCTGATATAACCACATAAATGGGTTTTTAATTATTCCACAAGTTCTCAAGTATTTGATAATTTTAATTCCAACCTATTTTCTTTTGTGTTAAAATTGGATGAGATCTATTTTGTTATATTCAAGTTTGTTCATTCTGTCTTCTATTTTATACATATGTTATTGAGCCTATTCCCTGGGAGTTTTTTTTAGTTCTTTAAAATAGTTTCAGTTACAAAATTTTACATTTGGTTCTTCCTTATCTCATCTATTCTTTGCTGATGTTTTCTATTTCTTTGAGAAAATGTTCCACTTTTGGTAATTCTTGTTAATTCATACTTGTTGAAGCATTGTTATGATATCTACTTTAAAATGCTTGTAAAATGATTTGATCATATATCATCTGGCCTTGGCATCTATTAGTTAACATTTTACTTAACTTGAATTTTTTTGTTTTTTTTATATGTCAGGTTATTTTGAATAGAAACCTGGACATTGGGGATATTGCATGATAAGATGCTGAATCTTACTTATTTTTCTTTCTTTTTATTGTTTTGATTTAAGTGGACTCTTCTGACATTATCCTGGGAAAGGAAGGGATGTGTACGGCTTTAGCAGCCAGGTAAATGTGGAAATACAGCTTCCTCTCCTAGACGCCACTGACACCCAGGAATGTCAAAGGGGTTTCTTGTTAATGTTGATCAAGGGGAGGATTTCAGCTCCCAGTAAACCTCTGCTGAAACAACTTAACTAAAAAAGCCATCATGTTTTGTTACTCATTCCATAGAGCTTGCACAAACATCATTTAGGAGAGGCTTAGTACAATCAGGTAGCAGTAGAAGGTTTATCTGTAGTTCTCCACTGAGGCCGGCACAGTGAAAAAGGTGGAGGACCTCATTTTCAGAGTGTTCGGGTCAAAGCACAGGTTCCCTATAGGGTCTGCCTTCACACTAGGCTGGGGGAATAAAACTTCTGTCTCCCTACCCAGCCTTCTCTAGCACACTCCTAAGAGGGATGTTTGAGGGGTGTTTCGATACTTCAAGCATCCTGGTGGGGCTGGAAGCCTAGACACTGCACTCAACCTTTAACCTAGAGTTGGAGATGGTGCTAGATTTTTTTTTGTGTGTAAGGTTATGAAAAATGTTTTGTTTATCTGAATTATTTCTTTCTTATTAGGCTGACTTGTTTTTGGTTTTTAAAATGTCAGCTTTTGCTTGTGTTTTGTTTCTTTGCTTGTTTCATCTGCAACGATTGGCGTTTCCAGGGTGCTGGCCTCTTCAGCACCAGGTCTCAGAAAACCAGACCAAGAGGAAAATGTGAAAGGATTTAACCACCCTGTTCCATTCGGGCTTTGAAGGCTCTTAAATGCCTTGTGCTCTTCTCTACCTCTCAGAGCCTTCATAGGTTTATTTTCTATGTAATGCTCAGGGATTTTAATTATATCTAGTAGGAAGAATGTAAACCACTACTTCTACTCCATCTTTTCCAAAACAGAAATTTTTAGTGAAGAGTAAATGACATAATTTTAATCAAGGGCATAGAAGAGTGACTATTATTATTAGTACTTAACTCTAATATTTAGCTAGAAAAATTCTTTTTTATAGGAATTTTACCTGAACAAATGGAAACACTGTGTCAGTGGATAACTACATCAGTAGAGCTCCAGTCAGAGAACAGAAACCTTTCCAGTCATTTTGAAAGAGATAAGTTAATATAGACAACTTTTACATAGGTGACTTAAATGGCAAGAAGAAAACATTGTGATTCTTAAGGTGAAACATCTATGTCTTCTAAGGCTAAGAAATATAAAGAAATTCAAAGTATTGAGACTTAGAAACTGGAACGAGAGCCTCACAGAACTGATATATGAGGAGGAAGTATCAGTTAATTAGTGCTCAAGTTTCTGTCCTGGGAGGGCGAAATTTAATGGACTCAGAGTTTTAACAAGGGGACTTTATCCTCTGAGATCTGTATCTAGGAATGGGACATGATGAGGGTAGTACTGCACACGTTGAGGAAAGCACTGCAAACTTGATTCCCCATGGATAGAGCAAAGAAGTGATACCTCAAATTTTAAGCATTGCTAGGGTAATCCTCATAAAACCAAATGGAGGTGAAAAGCAATGAAGAAGGGATAAACCCCTTCTACAGCCTGCACTCTTCCTACATATTCTGTATTACCAGGAGTCCAGCTGTTAAAAACATAATTTCTATAATCTCAAATCTAGTATTACAAAGTAGATTATGGAAAGATGGATTTGGATCTCAAAGATAGTACTACCTGTCATGTTCTTTCCTTTGACTACTCCATCTATCCCATGGTGGTGGTGTTCTCACATAACAATTCTGCCACTGGGTGGCTGCTTGATCACCTCAGGGAATGGCTCTATATCAGTGCTCCTGGTTGGTCTCCACTGTTGACAGGAAGTAACTCAGTAGCTAGTGAGGTTAGAATTGATGGTGAACTTCCACAAGGATGAGCCCTGTGGATAGGCTCTGTCTAAATCTTATGATGTGTTGAGCAAGAATTGGGTGACTATGTAAACAAGTTGACTGAAATCCACAGAATGTCTCATTTTGTCTACCTCAGCTTTCTTTCTTTCTTTTTTTTTTTTTTGTGGGTACTGGGGGTCGACCTCAGGACCTCGCATGCCAACAGGCACCCGTGCAGCTGAGCGATATCACCAGCCCTTTTTGTCGTATGTGGGTACTGGGGGTTGAACTCAGGACCTTGCACTTGCCAAGCAGGTGCTTATGCCGCTGAGCCATCTCACTGGCCCCCTACCTCAACTTTCATTCACTCTCATATTTGCACTTCCTTTATTAGTACATGTTTGCAGTATATAATGGTTTCATTTATCATGGGGAGTAGGAACATATGCACAACACATTTAATTTTTTTCACCCCCTACCCCTCCTCACTATCTCTGCTCCCTCCAACTCTTGGTCCCTTTCTCATATTTTAACTTCTGTAGAAGTGTAAAACAACTACATTTATGTCTTATAAAATACAAGTACATTTCATTCAGTGAAGATGGTCTTACATTTAACTAAAACAAAACAGTATAATATTCTATCCATTATTTTATCTCACTCTGAGAAACTGTCACATTGTACATCTCTGATCTATGGTAATTAATCCTCAAATTCATTCATAATCATATCTACAAGTACATATCTTGTTTTTTACATTGTAAATCCAATCACCTGACTGGTAAATTTTGTTACTGAATTAAAAAATTAACCTTCTAGAAAACTGGGATAAAATAATAAAAGAAAGAAAGAGAAAGCATTACATATACACATGCACACACAGCAAAGAAGAAAAAAAATATATAAACATATATATATTTATATACATGAAGCAAGGGATTTCTTATTTATATAACTGGTCTTGAGGGTATGGTTCATATTTATAACTTTTCTATGTTACATAATCTGTTCTATTTTTCATTTACCCTAAAGATATAGACTTTAAGCCTGTGGTGTATTTATAGCTTCCAAGATTTTGTTGCCATCAAATAATGTGTTTATCCTTATTTACTTAGTGTGGAATGCTTGAAACTTCATTCTTGAAGGTTTTGAAAAGTTAGCATTCCATAGTTTCTAAATTGTTATAGTTTGCCATTCATTTATATCATCAGACATGAACCTACTATAAGACACTCCAATTATTTTGTTTGTTCATTTGTGTGTGTGTGTGTGTGTGTGAGTGTGTGTGTGTGTGTGTGTGTGTGTTTGGTACCAGGAATCAAACTCAGGATCTTGGGCTTGCCAGGCAGGCACTGTGCCACTGAGCTATATCCCCAGCCCACTCCAGTTATTTATGTAGTTTCCATCTATAATCATCTCATTCCCAATTTTTAGTGGCAACCAACATTCCTTTTGGTAATTTATATCAATCACTCCATTGAGTAGAGAAGCCGGTTTGTTTATATGCTCATTTAGTGATAATGGAGAGCAGAAAGGGCCAGTGACAGCCTCGGATGGCAATTTAATAGGATCATGACTGCTTTTCAGGTGGAAACATTCCTCTTTCGGAAGCAGTGCCTCCAAAACAACAGATATCAAAGTTGATGGAATGGAAAGCAGTAACTCTGTTGCTGATTTGCTTTAAAAGTGAGAAAATTCAATCTCATTTCTTCTCTTTGATTTCCTGGAATGATGTATTCTCAATATAGGAGAGAGGGCCATATGTTGGACAATGATTAAAAACAAATCTTTTATGAAGTAGAACTCCACCCTTTGAAATGTCCTGCCCCTCCAATCCCACAAAATACTTGAAATTCTGCTAGAGTCTTCAACAGGTCTTTCCGTCTGTGGATTAACATAGTTTTGGTAAAACCAATGAATTCCTTGGGCAAGAACCCTTTGCTGCTATTCTTTTTTATAAAATAAATTTCTTGACCACAGATTATGTTGTACAAACATCAAGATGTTGAATAACTCCCTGCATAGTGGTGTTGGCAGAATGATTAGAGCACTGACAGCAAATTCATATCCAGAATACTTATTTATCTTGGCACATTCACCCATCCCATAGTGGTAGTGTTCTCATGTAACAGTTCTGCCACTAGGTGGCTGTTTGATCACCTCAGGGAATGGCTCTATACCAGCACTTGTGACCACTGCTGACAGCTAAGTGACACAGCAGTTACTCAGTAGCTAGTTAGTTTAGCACTGATGGTCAACTTCCTCAGGGATGAGTCCTGTGGATAGGCTCTGTCCAAGCCTTATGCTGTGTTGAGCAAGAATTGGGTGACTATGTAAAAAAGCTGACTGAAATCCACAGAATGCCTCATTTTGTGTACCTCAGAATATTTTCTGCAGAAGATGACTGGAAAACATTCAAATTAGATGCAATTCTTTTCTTTTTTGACTTTCATCCTTATTCTGATGGATTCACCCATGTATCTCTTACTAAAATCTCAATGTTAAATTTTCCAAAGGTTTTCTTTATAAGCTCCTATTTTTGAGAGCAAACTCTTAACAAATGCCTTATGATCAATGCAAATTTCTTCTTTTGGTTTTCACTTAGTTAAGATTCATAATCAGCCAAATATAAAAATTGATATTCTAACCACTAGAATACTTTCCCTCAAACTTTTCTTGAAGGCCCTTGTGTGACACCATAATGGCTGGGTGTTACAGAGGACTGGACTTTTTACACCTCAGTCAATTGGAGATAGGGAATGCCCCAGAGGGATGAAAGTAAAAATGGAGAAAAAGACACAATGCAACAGAAACTTTCATCAAAGAAATTTGAGCCATATGCTTACTTCATTTACATATGCCATCTAGACTTGCTCAAGCCTGAGGTTTTATATTTAATTTCCTCCTGATGAATGATTGCTGCTGCAAATGCCTAAAGGTATAGTTTGCTCAGTCAGACAAAACCACAGGTGGCACAGTCACAGGCCCCACAGTTCCATGTTTACTGTATTCTAAAGTCTAGCAGCAAGCAAGACACTGTGCCTCAGAGGAGAGAACACTAATTTGCAGAAGGCAAGTATTTCTCAAAAATCATATAGAACTTCTCTGTGATTCTTCTACCTGTCTTCACTAGAGGCTCTGTACAGCGTCCCAACTGCCCACAGATACTTCAAGCACCATTGGATCTTGTGGGTCATAAGGATAAAGGGAAGAGTAGTTGGCATCCACTCTAGAACTACCGTTGAAACATCTCTTGCTCTGGTTCCCACTGAAAAAATACCTAGGAGATCTATAGGTTACTTAATAAATGGTGTGACATAGCACAATTAAGTAGGCCCATCAAGTGTTGTGTCATTTTTTTTAATGACACCAGAGAAAAATGCACCAGCTTAGCTTTTAGTATAAAGGTAATATGACACGCTTTATACTCTCAGAAATGCCCCTGAGGTAGCAGGCCACAAAATATTCTTGAGGTTTATATACCCTCCGATTCACATGTGTCTTGTTAAAGCATCTGAAGTACTTGTTAGTTACTATTGCTAATTCCAATAGCTGTGATAGTAATGGGACAATGTGAAGTTTCATAAAATACCAAAACTATTAAGATCTCTGTGGACTGTATGGCAGAAAGCAGAAGAGTTAGCATAGTCCACATGGTCCCTAACTAAGATTTCTATTGATGCTGTCAGGTGAAAAAAATATTTATGGGGGCCTTTTCAAATATATGTGTAATCTGAATATGTATTATTTAGGTTCATAGATACATAAGCATCTATCTAGGAATGTATCATTTCTCTCCCCTCAAAAAGATTCAATGCCTGGAACAACAGGGGCAACTGCAGTCCGTATCTCATACAGTTCCATCAATTTGCATTTTCCAAGATTCACTCCCCTCCTTCACACCAGAAGAAATAAGATAAATAATGGTGTGATAAGAATGATCACAAATCTTTTAGGATTTTAATGATCATCATAATACAGTCTTTCATTTGTATTCACAGGATTTACATCCAGGGGGTTAACCAATTGTGAATAAAAAAATTAGAAAAATGTGTCTGTACTAAATATTTACAGACTTTTTCTGCTCATTATTTCCTAAATATTATAACATCTATTTATATAACATTTACATTTTATTATGTATTTATAATAATCAAGAAATGATTTAAAGTTTATGAGAAAATTGCATAGGTTTTTTTCAAATCACATTCCTTGTAATATGTGGAACTTTTGCATCTGTGCCGTTTGGAATCCTCAAGGAAACCTGAATGAATCCCTCACACACACCAAGGTATAACTGTTATTTCTTATTATCCAGGAATGCACTACTGCTTCTGGTCTATTGCAGTGTCTTGGAAAAAAAAGAAAGTTCCCAGATATCCCATGTTTCCTTTCTTACCATAAGGGTTCTACAACACTGGTCACAAGGCAGATGTGGGAAGGCATCTAGTTTCCTATTTATCATTTCTATTATATACTGAGGAACTAGAGTGATAACCTTAAAGGAGACCTCAAACAGATTGGAATGGATGTGAGCAAAATTCCATTTATCACTTGAATCAAATAAATCTGTCCTTTGGTAATCCACAAACAATTGTGGCATTTTGTATTCTCATACTTTGTCATCTACTTGGAGCCTGTTTCCAGTCTTTTCCAAAAGATCTAAGTATTTACTTTTCCACAATGTGAAGTGACTCTAGTAAATGCTGACATGAATCAAAAATTTAGAGTATATACTCATAATTGTGTTGCAGGGTCATTCCACAAGAGAAATTAATCCTCCTTCAATTTATAGTTACTGGTTCTACGAAATAGTTTAGTCCTACAAACTGGATAAGCAACATTGATTATTACTGTGTTTTAATTTTTGTTATCACAGCAGGTTTATTTTCTCTTATATAGATTAAGCAAAATTTTAGTAACCTGACTACATACTCAATCACAGAGACAACATGATCAATTAGCCACCACCATTTACCTCTGGATGAAAACAGTCTCAATTACCACATTATTCCTGCTGCACTTTTCAGAAAAAAAAAAAAAAAGAAATTAAGCTCTGCCACCTAACATCTGGATTTCTGGAATTCAGTCATCTTATTAAAATCAGAATACTCATGTCTGTGGTGTCATCTCTACAATCATATTTATGCTAAAAGACAACTAGCACAGAAATTCACAAAGATGCCCATACACTGTATCTGAATCCAAATACATTTCTTGATGTCTTTATTAATGACATGATACTTGTGTGCTGTTAGAGTATGTATTGAGAAGTAGATAGATATGTATATTCAATATAAAATATCCACAATATTCTCAACAGATTAATTCTTTGGATTTCTTTTTCTAAATTATGACGACTAGTTCAGGTATCTCCATCTCACTGTATTAAGATCATGATTGAGTCCAAGAGTCAGTCAAGACATCAAGCAAACTATTATAGATACTTCTAGGAGTCCAAGTTATGACATTAATTTAGAATCTCTGATCAGGTACACTAAATATGATAAATTAAACCTCATTCAGTGATTCAGTAGTTTATTCTTTCTTCATCTACATTCCTTAGAGTATATCACGTGTTTCTTCTCATATAAATTGGGAAAATCTTAAACTTGTTAGCACATAATCATTTTCTCCTGGGGATCCTTTCTATTGCCTATTTATAAGTTTAGTGACAACAAAATATTTGAGGGATTATGCTTATACAAAACTAGCATATATTAATAATAACACAGCAGGGCCGGTGAGATAGCTCAGTGGCATAAGTACCTGCCTGGCAAGCACGAGGTCCTGAGTTGGACTCCTGGTACCGATGTTAAAAAACAAAACAAAACAAAACAAAACAAAAAAACCCAATAACACAGCAACAGTTAGTATTGTGACTGGACTTTCAAGCAAGAAAATCTTCCAGGGCTGGTGAGATAGCTCAGCAGCATAAGCGCCTGCCTGGCAAGCGTGAGGTCCTGAGTTTGACTCCCGGTACCCACATACGAAGAAAGGGCCGTGATATCGCTCAGTTGCATGGGCACCTGTTGGTGCATGAGGTCCTGAGTTCAACCCCCGGTACCCACAAAAAAAAAAAAAAAAAAAGTCTTCCAACACTAGTGATACTAGTGATAGAGAAGCTGCTTCCATTATGAAGATACTCAAAGTTCAAAGTCTTCCCTTTCATTGGGGTCCAACTTAACTTGCTAATCATTCAGTCAGTCATAATGTTAATACAATGTATAACAGGGCAGTGAATTCATCTACCATTGCAATTCTACAATGCAAGTGATTCTGCTTTGTTTTTATCTTTAGCTGTATTGTCCCTGATTATTTTATGGTAGTCGTTAAGTATGTGTTCACTAACTGTGACTTGATGTGAGCATGCCATTCTATTTCTGTAAGCACTTCAGTGTACTCAGGAAAGCACTGACCTTGTAGTCATCTATACTGACACAGTTGAAAAGTTCAGCAGTTACTTGTCTGTTGATACATGCTTCAGTAGGCATTTCAACATAAGACATGTGATAATTGGCTTAATCGTGATGATAATGAATCTCAAGGACCACTAATACTCTATTTCCCACTGCCAAAAGAACTTAAAGCTACATTAAAGACCAATGATATGGCCGACACAATTGTCAAGTACTGTCTAATCATTTTGTTTCTGCAAAAAAAAATTCTTATGAGTCAGGGTCAAAAGGCAGAAATCTGAACAATTGTATAAGTGAGAGAACTAAATAACACATTGTGAATTTTACTAGGTTTAAAATTTTTAATTCTTTTTCTAAAACAGTATAGTGCACACTAAGCTTTCATAGAAGTTCTCCTAAGATGAAAAGAACCAGGAATATCATGCAGTCAATGTTAGAAGCTTGAGGAAGATACCTCTTGGTTCTTGGGCCCATATTTATAAGGGATAATGCCAGCTCTGTGGGTGCACTTATCCATAAGTGGAGCAATTAAACTGAGTCTTCAAATGTTTGAGAATCTGCATACTGTATTCAGTTGTTTCTCACAGAAAATAATAGAGATAAGTTGGTCTATATTGGTAAGATAACACTCAGGAATAATAAGCCAACTGGAAGACATAAGAATGGAAAAATAAGATAAATTTCTTGTTCTTTATCCTGCCTTGTACTTTCTTTGTAATGTCTCCATCTGACAGAGCCTCTTAGAAAGTTAACTGACAAAAAAGAAAGGTGGTAGACAGAGTTCAAGACTGAGTGTCACAAAAAATAGAAAATTGTATATGGATTTAGAGACAATAAATTGACAAGGTAGCCAAAGTGAAATAATTTATTGAGAGAACAAGCAAATTAATGGTAGAACACTATAGGGAAGATGGTGATCTCTCTCTACAATTGGAAATTTCCCTATGTCAGTTGTACATATTTTTCTAATTTCATTACCATGTCTCCCTATGATAGTCCTTTGTCTATACCTGAGGATATTTGATTAAGTCCATTTTCTCTTTTCCAAATAAAGTATACCTAAATAACACTTCAATTTAAATATGACAAGAAAGAGCAAGTAACTGATTCAAATACTTTCATCGGAGTTTATTTACTTCTAGAAATGGGATATCTTCCTATTATTACTTTTAAAATATTTTCAACAACTACAATTATCTTTGGTAGTTCTGGCAGTTTTGGTGCAAGGAACGCAGGGTTATTTATATTCTATTTCTGATTAAATTTCATACTCAGTAGTTTTAAAAATTTTTGTTTAAATTTTATTTTTAACATATGGAATGGGAATTTTCAGACCAAAGCTTCTTGACAAATCTAAAATAATTTTACTGGATTATTTCTTTAAAAAATTTGGATGTCTAATCCACCTAGAATTACATTTTACCTGAGGCAGGTAAAATGAATTGCTAGAAATGAATTGAATTTAGCTAAAACTCTTTCCTTATGAATTTGGTTTTTCTAAGTATGTCTACCAAGGACTGATTATTTGAGATTTGTTGACACTAAGCTTTCTGAATGACAGGTTATGCACCCAAATCCTTGAAGAGGAAGTGATCAAACTGAGGCAGATCCTTATTTTAAACAGCCCATCACTATTTCTGACCAGCAGTAACTTCATTCTATTCACACAAAGTATTAATGAGGTAATAAGAGAATTTCATCATTTTAGTTTTAATGCTAAACTCTATTTTTTGTTTACTACAGTGAAATAATTATAGATTATATATACAATATTATGCATTTAAAATTTTAAAAGCCATAATGCATTTAATTGCATGTTGGATTTGCATAACATACTAGATGTTAATATTGCTAAATAAATATTTTTAAATAAAGTTATAAAATAATACTATAGCTTCTCTTGTCAGCATCCATAACACTTTACATTGTTACTCAATTTTATCCCAAAATGAAATTCTTCTATAATCAAGTTGTAACAAAAAAGTGTATCAATAGTACATTTTCTTTACTCACGTGACACATTTTTGCTCTATTTAAATTGCATTATCATTCTTTTTCTGTAAATTAATGCATCATTAAATCTATTAATGGTTAGAAAAATTAAACTTTATTTAAAGATATGTGAATATTATAATGAAATTATTCTCCACAATTCCTTAATTTTTAGACAGTCCTACATAAAATAGCATTGCATATAACTGTAATTAATATACATGTGAAGTTTCAAGTAATAGATCTAGAGCAAAGTACCAAAAGTTATAAACTAATAGCCATTGATATTCTCAATTATATTATTTTCTAATTTCAATTTAAAAATAAATGGGAGTACATTAAGTAGTATATGAAAGAAACTGGTAATGTAGAGGCAGATATGTTTTACACAGATAGGGCTAATTTTAGCTTTTATGAGTTAACTCATTCCACTACATATTTATTTCACTGAATCCTTCCAATAAAATAACTATATTCTTAATTATTTTTGCTGTAAGACATTTACATTTATAGTGGTTTCCTACATCTAAGTATTTCAGAAAAGAAAATAATTCCTTTCTTATAGAAGAGTTTCCCTACTTTATTATGCTCTGAAAATAACACAAATTTCCATTGTTTGCAGAAGAGCAATAAATACACTAGGCCACTGAATAGCCAGAATTTTAATACAGGAACCATGGAAAGAGAAAGCTAACAAGAAACCTTTCATCTGTAGTTGCATACCATTGCAGAGGGGAAAGAAGATTCAGAATTTAATTGAACGAGACTGTGGATCAGTTTATATATTGAGAATTATGTAAAACAACAGTGTGATCATTTTGTAATTAGCAGAGACTAATATGTGAGTGTGATCCAATAGTTGCTGGCAATTTGATATCAGAGGAGAGATAGCCAAAGAGATCATGCTATAACCACTGTCATCACTGAGTGAATGTGAGCATGTGTTTTATGAGGATTCATTTCCTAGGCTGTGTATGATAAGGGAAAATTTTTCATTGAAATAGTCCAGTCAAGTCATTAAAAGAATATACAAAAAAAAAAAAAAAAGAAAGAAAGAAAAAAAAAAACAAATTTTGGAAACGGAGGCTGGAACTGTATTCAGAATTGCTATAATAGCTGAAATACTCAAGAATATATAAAAGTATGAAAGTATGAAAAGAAATAAGAAAGTGTGACCCATATACTGCAGAAAGGAAAACACTTCTAAGAGGGAATTAGTGTCAGATTTAGAAGTCAAAGACCAAAACAACTAGTATAAATATTTCATAAAACTATAATAAACCATACTTAAAGAAATAAAAAGAGATGAATTCTCATCAAATAGTAACTTCAGTAAAAAAAAAATACTACTAAGGGTCAAATTGAAAGTCTTGAATTTCAAAATATAATATGGAAATTAAAAAATTGACTAAAGGATCTGAAGAACTGATTTAAGTTAAGACAGGGAAAAATAAGATAACATGAAGATAGAGTGACATAAATTTTATAATGTAAAAAAAGAGAAAAAATGTAGAAAAATTAACAGTTTTAAGGATCTATGGGACACCATCGTGAGTAAGAACATGAAAATATCACCAGAAGATACACAAGAGAAAATAGCAGGGGAAAAACTGAAGAAACAAATGGTGGCAGTACAATAGTCTTCATTAATTAAATTGTGCTTCAACAATTACATTTCTACATGCAAAAGGATGTAATGGGACCAATTCTTTGTCTTTTAAATAATGTTATTTCTAAATAAATCACAGAGAAAAATTTCACATATGAAACTCTATAGATTTCAGAAGAAAATATTAGTAAATTGCAACTTTGAGGTAGAAAGAGTACCAAAAGCAAAAGCAACAATAAATTAAATGTACTGGACATTACCAAAGTTAAAAACCCATATGATTCAAAGCATACTACCAAGAAAGAAAGTGAAAGGACAACCCAGTAATGTGTAGAAAAATACATGAAGGTCATACATCTAGTAAAAACTTCTTTCCAGATTATATTAAAACCTTTACATTCAATAATAAATGTACATAAAATGCAATTAAAAATAAGTAAATAATGAGCAGACATTTCTCCAAAGAAGATATACACATGATCTATAAGCACATGACAAAAAATTCTTCATAAATATTCATTAGAAAAATACAGTCACTAACATGATAAAATTTCATTTCATACCCAGTAGAAAGTCTACTATCCAAAACACATATAATGCTAAGTATTGACAAGGACGCAGAAAAATTGAAATCCTTGTATATTGCAGATTAGAATGAAAAAAATATTACAACTACTTAGGAAAACTCATGAGAAAGTACATCTGTCCTTATTATAGTATGATAAAATATCATTTAATTCTCTGAATAACATAAATAAACAAATTTTGTAGACAAGAGTAGTACATTGAAAAAAATTAGTGTTGTGTTTGATTTTAGGTATTATGTTTCTTGCATGGCTGAATTATTTAGGTTAAAATAAAAAAAAGGATTTTCACATGAAGGTTCTCTTCTAGTAATGAGATTAATTTGCTCTGCTCTTAAGTAAATTAATATCATATTAAGAACATTTTAATGATTTTATCAGTGATTTTGTATCTCCTATATTTTGAAGTATATTAGAAAGGGTTCAATGTTTAGAGCAAGTTTGAAAATTTAAATTACCATTATGTTACATATTAAAAATATAAACAGATACTATGATATTGAGTGTATTTCCAAAGTTATTACAAAAAAGTTATTACAGTAATATTAATGTATTTAAAATTGTATAATTTTATTTTGCTATGAAAGAAGCATATTTACTGTCTTAACATATCTCAATAACTATAGTGATATTTAAATACTTTTAAAAATATCTATAAGGCAATGCAAAAATTGATTATAATTGCTTGAAGTTTTGGAAACTATGAAAATTAAAATTTGTTCTGTCATGATAAGAAGAGAGTGCTTTGGAATATTCTCTTAAGCTTGCAAACATATTCACATCTTTTATAAACATTCAAAAGTGTTTCACCTGGGAGACTCTGGATGAAAAGATGGTATTTCTGAGGTTTTTTTTATTTTTTAATTAAAAGGAAAATTATGTAATAAACTGGTTTATAGGAGATTATAAGGAGTCAATAAGGAAATTTATCTTTCTTTGAGTACTAAATTTAAAATTAAATTTCACTTTAAATTCAAAGCCATTAAAGAGACAGAGTAGAAATGATTTTATTCTGAAAAAAGGCAATATTCAGAAATTGAACTCTGTAAATCAATTGCCTAGCCAGAATTAATTCCTATGAATTAGCTTAATTCTCCTAAAGTAGGCTTAGAATAGGATTTAAATAAAGCCAATATATTATATTTTCTACACACACAAAAATAATTATACAATAACAGTGACAGTTTTAAGAAATCAAGGGCCAGTGAGATGGCTCAGCGGCATAATCGCCTGCATTGCAAGTGCGAGGGCCCGAGTTCAACTCCCGGAACCCACATACGAAGAAAGGGCCAGTGATATCGCTCAGTGACACGGGCGTGCCTGCTGGCGCACAAGGTCCTGAGGTCGACTCCCGGTACCCACACACACACAAAGAAAAGGAAATCAAGGTTAATCGGTACTAAGTTCTGTATTAAATTTTAAAAAGAAGGGTCTTTCAAATCTGTTTAATTAACCAAACTTGAGTGAATAATTAATTAGTTCATTGTCAAGAGTAATGTGTTCTGAAAATGTAAAAGGAAATTTAGTGTATGAAATTTATATGAGTTGGCCAAAACTATATTACAAATGTCTTTCTCCAGTCAGTTCAGCTCAAGATATAAATTTGTGAGTAACTAGAAGCCAATAACCATAACTGGGCAATTGAAAGACATGCTAACAGACTTAAAATGTATATAATGTTATATTTGTATATACATTTAAAATGTGAAGGCAAATATTAAAAAAGAATTAAAATAACATTTGACAAGTTGTTTTTAAAATGATATAAGGTTAGGGCTGGTGAGATGGCTCAGCGGCGTAAGCGCCTGTCTTGCAAGCGCAAGGGCCTGAGTTCGACTCCCGGATCCCACATACGAAAAAGGGGCTGGTGATATTGCTCAGTGGCATGGGTGCCTGTTGGCGCCTGAGGTCCTGAGGTCGACCCCCCGGTACCCACAAAAAAAAAAGAATGAAAATGATATAAGGTTAGCTTTGAACTTTAAAAGTTGTGCATTAGAATTAAATTTATATATATTACATATCCATATTCTAAAAACTTTTAAAGTTGCATGTATCTTTTCTTAGCAGAAGTATACTTTAAACCATACTATATTAATATTATATTACAAATTATTTTAAGTATTGTCATTATTGTCTGTTACAGTATTATGCAATTATACTCATATTTTATCATAATTATTCTGTGATATTGATATTAATGCTACTGATAAGAAACATAGGTCTGAAATATTAATACAAATTATTTATGACAAAACTAGCTTAAATCGGGAAACTTTATCTTAGAAGTAAACATTAAGATTTTCATGATTGGATGCCTAATATTTTTTTTTTCTTCCAAGAGTTTTTTTTTTATTTTAAAGAGAAGAAAAAACAAAACAAATCAAAAAAAGAACAAATTTTCAAAACAACATAATATGAGGGTAACAATGGTTAATGCATTACGTATTATTATCTTTCAGTTAGTTATTCAGGATACCAGACATTAGCATTCAATTGTCCAAACATTATTGGCGCAAACCTTACTCTTCAATGAACTAAGTAAAATTGGTAGTGTATCTATCTTAACCATCTTATATGTATATGTGCAATTTTTTTTCCCTTTCCCTTCTTTCTTTTCCCTATTCCAGTCTCTCTTTCCTATTGACCAGTTTCTTTTTTATTCACCATGTCTATTGTACATTTTGGATCTTATTTACTCTTTCAGTTTCTCATACTAGAGAGACAATACGATGCTTACACATGTGCATCCGGTTTATTTCACTTATGAGTATTTTCTCGAGTTGCATCCATTTACCTATAAAATATTTTTAAAAGAAAAGGAATGAAACAGATGAGTTGTAGCATAGTCCATCATTCTCTCCTTTTTAGAACTTTCTCTACTACTAAAACAATATGTTTTTAAGAAAAACAGACTACTCAGAAAGTTAAAATGTACAGACTTTTATTATTATATAAATAATGTCCACTCTTTCAGAGAAGATTTTTTTTAATATGGGTGGAATTATGCTGTAAATAGAAAATATATACAGCAAGTACTCTGAGACCCATGAAACAAAAAGAAATATTATGAAAAATTACAAATAAGTTGCTTAAAACATAAATTCCTTCCATTTTCAGTCATGTTTGATTATACAACTATAAATGGAATAAAATGCACAATGCATTACTTTTCAGATGTTGGATGTAGAGCATCCAGAATTACAGTCACTGAAGAAAAGGAAAAACATGGTAGAAACTTCAAGATTTCACTGGCTTCATTCTAGAGTTGCTTTCTGAAATGCAGAGCAAGGTAAAGCTTTAAGGAGATCACAAAGACTTCACTGAACTAGGAGATAAGGTCTAAATGTAGCAAGAAGAGGTTGTGGTGTCATACAGAAGGAACCACAAATTCTGTCTTTTGCTAAATACTGAACTTCTCATTCAAAGGAAAAATAATTAAAATGCATGGAAAGATAAATACACCACAGATCTGCAAACGGAACCCTAATTCTATACATCACAAATCCCTGGATGAATTAGTAGTTCAAACAGCCAGAGTAGACAGATTGCATGGAGCAATTCAGACATTCAGTTAAGATTCCAGAAAGGAAACATCTTAGGGTTAACATCCTAAAATCGGGGATACTGTAAGTGAACTCTGGAAGAAAAATTACACATGCAAAATAACCAGGATAATCCACCTACTCCCTCCACCCATGAAAATTTCTTTCCCAGTAGAGAAATATGGAGACTATCAATGTAACTCTCAGAATATGCAGCATAACATTTTTAATGGTGGGAAAATAAGAGACAATGATTTCCAACAAAAGACCATTATTAGTAACAATTCTAAAGTCAAAAGAAGTTACTGAAGTTAGTAAACAGAGAAAAAAATATTTATTATGGTACAGAAAAATATAAGACAGGTTGTTTTGATAAAAATTAGTTGAAAAAAATCCTCCCATTTTCCAAGAAACTCAACAAATTTAAATAAGCACACACAATATCTATAAAAGAACATCTCAGTTAAAAGATTTTAAAATCTTTAAAAGATTTTTAAAAAGGACAGTGGATCTTTAAAGTAGGAACAGAGAAAGAAATGTGTTTTAAAGGTGAATAAACAACTTTAGACTTCTGATCAGAAAAAAAAGTGATTGGAAAGCATGCTGAAAGAAAACTGAAAAATTAAAATTCTATGTTCAAGAAGAAATACAGTTAAAATAAGGGCAAAATGTGTTCTTTGAGTCATCTATGGGCAGTTTGACTTAAGAAACTGTGTTCACATTGGTCATTTCAGCAATTTATGAATTCTATAAAATATTTATTTATCTCCAGTATTTCTATTTGGCAACTTTTCTCTGATAAATTTATCACTCATGTTTTGAATTGTTTTGATCAACTCATTTTTTGTTTGCTTCTCTCATGTAAACAGTGGTGAAAAACAATACCATTCTCAACACCATCAAGAACAATTAAATACTTACGAATTAACCTAACCAAGAAAGTAAAAGTCCTCTATGATGAAAACAATAGATTTCTGAAAAAAGGAGATCAAAAAGATTGTCAGAAAAAATGGAAAGATAACCCATGTTCCTGGAGAGGCAGAACCAATATTGTCAAAATGGCCATACTCTCTCCGTAAGTTTATTGTTTGTGTACAGGAATGCTATTGATTTTTGAGTGTTGACTTTGTATCCAGTTACATTACTGAATTTGTTTATTTGATCTAGAAGTCTTTTGGTGGAGTTTTTGTGGTCTTCCATGTAAAGAATCATGTCATCTACTGATAATGATAATTTAACTTCTTCCTTTCCTATCTTTATTCATTTTATTTCTGTCTCTTGTCTAATTGCTCTGGCTAATGTTTCTAGAACTATATTGAATAGGACTGCAATAGCACCCAAAACAAATGAAATACTTAAGAATCAATCTAACAAAGGAAGTAAAAAATCTATACACTGAAAATTACAGTACTCTGAAAAAGGAGATTGAAGAAGATATCAGAAAATGGAAAGATATCCCTTCCTCATGGATAAGAAGAACCAACATTGTGAAAATGGCCATACTCCCAAAACTGTTATACAGATTTAATGCAATCCTGATCAAAAGACCATTACCATACCTCACAGATCTAGAGAAAACTTTCCTAAAATTCACTTTGAAACAGAAGATACCTAGAATAGCAAAAGCCATTCTGGGCAACAAAGGGAAGGCAGGAGGCATCACAATCCCTGACTTGAAATTATACTACAAAGCTACTGTAATAAAATCAACATGGTACTAGCAAAAAACAGATCTGAGGATCAGTGGAATAGATTAGAAGACACAGACACAGCTACAAACACACTCAGCCACCTTATTTTGACAAAGGGATGAAATATGTTCACTGGAAGAAAGATAGCCACTTTAATAAATGGTGCTGGAAAAACTGGCTGTCTACGTGCTGAAGACTAAAACTAGAACCAGGACTATGACCATGCACTAAACTAAAGTTAAAATGTCTCAAAGATCTAAATATTAAAACAGGAACACTGAATCTACTGGAAGAGAAAGTAGGTAGAAATCTTAAAGACATAGGGGTAGGCAGAGACTTCATGAACAAAACCAAACTGCACAGGAAATACTTCAAGGAATCAATAACTGGGATCTCATCTTATTAAAAAGCTTTTGCACATTAAAAGAAATCACCAACAGAATGAGCAAAACAGGATACCTGATTTCAAGTCATACTACAAAACTACAATGATTGGGGCCGGTGAAATGGCTCCGCAGCGTAAGCGCCTGCCTGGCAAGTGCGAGGGCCTGAGCTCAACTCCCAGAACCCACATACGAAAAAAGGACCGGCGATATCGCTCAGTGGCATGGGCACCTGCTGGTGCATGAGGTCCTGAGGTCGACCCCCGGTAACCACCAAAAACAAACAAACAAACAAACACATAAACAAAAAGCTACAATGATTTAAAATGGTATGATTTTTGGCACAAAAACAGACATGTGGATTAATGCAACAGAATAGAGGATGCTGAAATAATCTGAGACTCATTCAGTTACCCGATCTTTGATAAATGGGCCAAAAACATACTTTAAGGCAAGAAAGCCTCTTTAGCAAAGAGTTCTGGGTAAAATGGCTGTCCACATTCAGAAGATTGAATATAGACCTATATATTGCATTATAAACTAAACTAAAATCAAAATGATTCAATGATCTAAATATTAAAATAGAAACACTACCTACTGGAAGGTAAAAATAGGTAAAACTCTTCAAGTCATAGCCATATATAAGGATTTTCTGAACAGAACACCAATTGCACAAGAAATAAAAGCAAGAGTCAACAAATGGGAGTATATCAGTTTAAAAAGCTTCTGCACAGCAAAGGAAACTACAAATAATGTGAAGAGACAACTTACAGAATGGGAAAAAAATTTTGCCAGATACACCTTTGACATAAGACTAATACCTGGAATATATAAGGAACTGAAAAAATTAGACCTCACAGCATTGATGGCCCAAACAAAATGGGCAACTGAAATGAATAAGATTTCTCATAAGAAATACAAAAAGCCAATAAATACACATAAAAAATGTTCCACATCACTGATCATTTAAAAAACAAATTAAAACAACACTGAGATTTCATCTTACTCCAGAAAGAATGACAATCATCAAGAAATTAAATAATAACAAATTCTGATGGCGCTGTAGTGAAAAAGGAACACTCCAGTGGAAACAGAAACTAGGACAACCACTATGGAAAACAGTATGAGGATTCTGCAAAAATTTAAAAATAGAACTTCCATTCAGCCCTGCTAGTCTCCTACTAAGCATCTTCCTGAAAAATTTAAGAATCGTATTAGAGTGATACATGCCTAGCAATATTTATAGAAGCACTACTTATAATAGCTAAAACTTGCAAGCAGCCTATATGTACATCAACAGGTGAATGGCTAAAAAAATGTGGTATCTACACTTAATGGAATACTACTCCACTGTAAAGAAGGATAAACATGAGCCATTTGTAGGGAAATGGATGTACTTTGAAAATGTAGTACTAAGTGAAATAAATCAGACACACAAACTTAAATACCATATGGTTTCTCTCATGTAAGAAATCCAAAGTATTATTAAAGAGCAAAATAAAAGATAGATAAAAGAAAACAAGGGAATAGATCTTTTGCAAGTTGGAAGGGGACCAAGAAATTGAGAGTGAGGGTGAATAGGAGGGGAATGGAGAGGAGGAAAAAAAAAAGAATTAAGATGTGTAATGTACATGTACCAATTTCCCACAATGGATATAATTGTTATCTGTTACAAACATGAACTAAGAAAAAAAAGAAGGAAAGAAAATGGGGGAAGGCCATCTAGAGATGGAGGGAGGGAGGGATGGAGACAGGAGGACAGGGAAGGGGAATAAAGAAATCAAGATATGTTAAATATATGTACTTAGCCCCTAAGATGAATATAAACATTTTGCGCTGAAAATACACACTGATAAACTTTAAAAAAAAAGGCAAATGAAGAATTATTAAAATAAGGAAATCTAAGAGAATCTGCCATTAGCTGATGCACAATAAAAGAAATATTAGTGGAATTTCTTCAGCCTGAAGGAATAGGTACCTAAATGAAACTTGCAGGAGACATCTTACATGTTCACTTGTTGAGAAAATGCTCCAAGTTGTTTTAGTCAAACACTAAGATGGATGTTGCTATAAAGGTATTTTGTAGATGTTATTCATATTTACAATCAGCTGAATTTAAGGAAAGCAAAATACTCTCCATTATGTGGGTGAGCCTCAAAACCTTTGAGGTTTTCTGAAGAATGAATTCAGCCTTAAGACTAATTAAATAATCCTGTGTGAGATTTCAGCCTCCTTGCTGATTTGTACCACAGTAGCTTGAGCTATTTCTTAAACTCTTCCTTCTGCCTTTTCTATATATACAAACAAATTTATGTTTATATATAATTGATTCTGTTCCTCTGGAGCACCCTCACCAATACAAACTTATATACATGAAGAAAATGAAAATATTATAAATGTTAAATATACAGATAACTGTAAAACATTTCTCCTCTCTTTACATATTTAAAAATATCCACATTGACAAAGCTCAGGAATCTTTTAACAAAACTCATCATCTGCCAGATAACAATTATAAATCTAAGCAATGTCAGAAAACAAACTTGTGTATAAATCCTTCAGAAAAACAAAAGCAGATTATAGAGAAAAGATAAGGCCTGGGAAAGGAAGCCATCATGAAGTGACAGTTTCTTTACCACTGTTAGCCCGAAGGCCAAAACTGTTTCAAATTTTAGTTTAAGGTCGGAATGACTAGACGATAGATGGAAAATGTAGGAATTAGGATGAGTTATAAGATAAGATTTAATTTCAAATAGAAAAACAGAGAAGGAGAGTTTCAAGTTTTGTAAAAATTTCATAATTCACTAGCCAGTACTGATCCACGAATGTATGAGACTGAATGAAAGCAAGATGGGGGGGTTGAATTGAAATTTAAGCTCTAGGTATTAGAGATTGCAGTCAGAATTGAACCAGGTTAAGCACCAGTTGAGACAAAAATACTGACACTATTGAAAAGATTAGACAAAAATACTGACACTATTGAAAAGATTATAACAGAATCTAAAACAAGGCAATTATAATATTTAGGATGCAATACCAGACTCTTCAGGACACAGATAACTGGGAAAATTTGATCCAATCTAAGAGAAAAAGATGATTTGCGAATGCCAAACTGGAATGACTCAAGTGTTTGAATTAGCACAAGAGGTTCAATAAAGTAATTATTTAATGATATTTAAGGAAGTAAAGAAATATCTCCTCATATTAAATGAAAGAACAATCTCATTATAGAAATAGAAATTTATAAAAAGAACAAAATCCTAGAACTAAATAAATGAAATATTTGATAATATACATAGCAAATTATTTATACCAGAGTTGAGATAAAAGAGGAACAAGTCAGCAACCTTAAAGATTCATCAATGGAAATTATCCAGGAGAGAGAAACAAATGAAAATTAAAAAAATATTTAGGGATATATGAAATAATATCAAAGTGTTTACATAGCATAAGGAACATAAGCAAAAGGAAAGGAATAGTAGGGAAAATTAAGAACAAAATTCAAGGCAGAAGTTTTCTAAAATTTGGTGAAAAGTGCAGTTCCAATTTCAAATCTTAAGCATTTATACAACAGAAACAAAGACCTATGTTCTCAAAAAGTAATTATTCATAGCCACTTTGTTCATAATAGGCCCAAATGTATATTAACAGAAATTTGGATTCATAAAATATGGTATATCTATGAAATGGAATGGAACCAGTAATAAAAAAATAACAAACTATTTATAAACACAAGAGCATAGCTGAATTTGACAGATACTGTAAGCCCCAAAGACAGATGCAATGAATATTTTACATGTTTCCATTTCCATGAATTTCTAGACTGCATTACTGTATCATAATTGAAATGAGAAGTGTTTGCTGCTAGACAGAGCTGGACATGAAAATGTTCCTCATGTGTGAGCTGACTGCATAAGTGTGTGCATCTGCCAAGGAGCAATACTATAATAGTTCAAATCTGTAAATTTCTCTGTAGAAAAAAGTACAAAAATGTTAAAAAGGAGCAAATAATAAAAATGAGACTGTTAAAATAGTCATATTTAGCTCTTAATTAGCTGTATCAGTCAATGAAGAAAAATGTCATATTGATAATATCTATCTCCTTGTGACCTTCAGATTCTATTACTTAAAACAGATACTAGGAGTTTATGTTTGTTCCTAAGATGTTTGTTCCTAAGATGACTTGGTTGAGTTTACATTATGAATTTCTTTGATAGGTGCGGATTTGATGATCCCATTTGTCGGCTGCCTGAAGATGGCTCTGGAATCACATACTAATTCTTAAGCATTAAATAATTCATTTGTTTATTAAATATTTATTTATTAAGCTGCTATTATCTGCTTGAAAAAAATAATAATCAGAATGCAAACGTCCACCCAGCAGCTGCTTTCTAGGATCCACATCAAGTTTTGCTTTTCTCTATCCAGACTGCTGTGAAAAAATGTAATGTCATAGACTGAGTGTCTTATGAGCAGCACTGATTTCTCATAGTCCAAGTCTGGGAGATCCAAGGTTTCATCACTATCACATTTAGTGTTTCCTGCTTCATGGATAGTGACTTCTCACTGTATCATCACAGGGTTGAATGTGTGGGGGGCTTGTTGGGGTACTCCCAATGGTGAAGACCCCATTCATGAACATTTCATCTCCCAAAGGCTCCACCTCCTAATACCACCCTCCTGAAATTAGGATTTCAATGAATTCTGAGGAAAATTGAATACTCAAACTATAGCAATATTAAGTGAAGTAAGGTATGAAACACTCATCATTGCACTCAACACGCCCTATGCACTCTGTAAATGGTAACTGCACATTAAATACAAGATTTTTATTATTTTTGGTCACTTGAACATTTGAAAAGCTATCAATATTCATTTAGGGAATATATGTATATATTATAATCTTCCTTATAATTTAAAAGATTTATGGACTCCTAAAGATGGTCTATAAACCCCAAGGCCAATGCTTACAAATCCTTATTATACCAGAAGACTGTCAAAAACTAATATACATGTCTAAACATTCTAAGCAAAAAGTGTCCCTTGCTGAAGTAGCAGCCGATTAAAAAAGTGCCTCCAGAAAAAGAAATTGCGCTGCTCTAGTGCAATGGATGACCAAAATAAATTCAGCTTGTTTTTTGTCAAACCTGCAATGAAAAGCGTGGAAAGGATTTTTGCTTCACACAAAATACATAAGTTTGTTGGTTGATACGTGTTACCTCAAAAAAAATTGAACTTTTTAAAGGAATTAGCATGACTTATTAGATTCCTGACCCAAACTTTTTGCTTGTAAATACTGGTTTTAATATTATTAATTATTAATTATTAATATTATTTCATATTATTAATATTATTATTACTATTATTTAATATTATTAATATTATTATTAATATTAACTCTAAGTCCTTAGATTCTTTCTCTATAAAATGAGAATTACATTAGCATCTTACACAGTGATTTTTGAGGATTAAATTACCTAAAGTTGTAAAACATTAAAAATAATAAGGAAATATGAAAAGTTTTATAATTTCTTATTGAATAAAACTTTATTGACTTATATACAGGTAAATTCTGAGCTACAGAGGTATTTGAAGAGTGAAAGGAGGAGGGTAAAATTTTGAGAAAGGCAAAAGAGTACATGGCAAGTTATTTCCAGGTACTGTACTGCTTGTATATTCCCCCAAATTGCTTTAATAAATCATTAAAAATTGAAGGGAAATTTAAGAAAAATTATTCATATCTACATTCCTGTAACTTCCAGAGCTAATATCTGAACTACTATAACACATATTTAACACCAACTTTCTTTTGTAGATGTCTAAGGTATATAAGTAGGAAAGCAGGAATTTGTGTGACCCCAACCTAGGCAATGATAAAATTGTACAAAATTCAAGAAAACAGAAATTGAAAAAGAAAAAGTAGATTTTGAAAAGAGAAGAGGAAAAGCTCTTGTCTGATGCTCTTTAACAACCCTCGGTGGAACCAGTACCGAATATATTCCTGTCAGAGGGCAAAACATTTGCTTTTACAAATTAAATCTCTTAACTGTTTTCACTAAATGCCTTTGCATATTGTTATTTTCTATATCCTAGTAACATGCTTTCTCATTTTTTTCATCAAATGTTTATAGAGTAATTAATATATGGCGGGTGGTATGGAAGTAAGAATAAAAAATACATTACTTTCTGTCTCTGCAGTTGCCTGTAGACTGAAGGAAAAGAGGCTCATATAATTAAGTTGCAGGGATACAACTGCTGTAGCAAAATAATGAACAGATTGCCAAGGAGACAAAGAAGGAAATAGTAAGTGATAAAGGCAGAAGAAAAAAATATGCTTTACTGTTATTTATACTGTTATACTTTTATGTACCTAGGCATATGCTACACTTTATTTTTGGTTCCATCTTTTTTCCCCTTTTATAGGATTAGATTGTATTTTTAAAATCATGTTTGGGATACTATTCCAGAAGCTTTATTATTCTCTTGTTACTAATTTGCTAAATTATAGCACATGAATTTTAGTAGTTAAAGATATTTTTAATTCTTTCTCTACTGGATTATTTTTAGCATTGAAAAATAATTTATATATAAAACATATACAATGCCATCCACCTACAACCAATTAAAACACTGAACAGGAATAGTACAAATCTAAAACTCACCAGAACCAAACTATAATTATGTAAGGTGAAGCTCTAAATAGAGAAAATGTCTCTAATGGGCCTTTTAAGATTAGCATATTTGTATATATTCTTGTAATTATGCAAGAAAAAAGTACCACTTCAGTCTTCACTACTGCAACAGTATTGAATAAAAGTTTGGTTACCTACTAGTCCAGGACAAAGAAAGAGACAGCAAACTTTTTGCATGTGAAGTCTCCTACTCTATGCAGCCATAAGTTATTCTATGCACATACACCTATAAATGTGAAAAAAACATAAATAGAATAAAATGCATTCAACTTGTCTCTGCTCAGGCATGGTTTCTAAACGAAATGATTCTTTTGATATTTGGGCTACTACAAAAGTTGGCTATTTCTTACATTGCCCATTTCAAAGAATGGATAAAAATTCTTCTTCATATATCATGAGGATTAATGATTCTAAGAAGTTTTCAAGATGGAAATTCTTTCAAGTAAAAGTATCATTAATAATAAAGAAAAAGGAAATTAAATGTTAGCATAAATATCCTTTCATATGACGACAGAATGGAAACCTGATAAAAAATATTGCCATTTCATATTTCTGACTATAAGGCAAATTATGTAGCACAACATTATAATTCTACCCAGGTGACAGATCATAGACGTAATGAAATTTGCATAACTACAAATAGGTGTATAGAACACATGTACATATTAATTTCATGTGTACTTGACACAGTAATCAATAGGATAATTTAGCTTCACAAATTAATTAGGCAATTAATTTTAAAACACTTCCTGATCTTTAAAGTAAAAAAATAGGGTAAGTTCATTTTAAATTGTATACATGCATTTTTGTTATATTTAATATATTAATGTCTCTGAAAAACCTATGAACGTTAAGCTATGGTAAATATTTTGTGAAAATATGTAATATCATATTCTGATAAACTGTCTTTCTGACATTATGAAATAACCACTAAAATACAAGCTAAAAATTAATGTTCTCAGAAAATATTCAATAATAGCTTTGTTAAGACAAATAGCTATATTTTTTAAATGAGGCCCAAATCTACAATCATATAGGAGAGTTTTTAATTATCACCAGCACATAAGATGTAATCTAATATGCAAAGACACACACAGACATTTGTATGAGAAGCAAAATTAATTTTTATATGTTTGAATAAGATGGTACTTCAATCAAAACATATATTTGAAAGCAATTCTATGTGATGCTTTTGATTCACAAGTTTAGAGATGATAACACTGATGAGAATGTGGGTAGCAAAGTATTAGAACTGGCAGCACATAACTCCAATTTAGAAAAGAAATTAGATTTCCCAGCAAAATAGATTAGGAAAGGAAGTGGAGACAAAGTGCAGTGCAACACGAAGACAATTCAGGCAAACATTTGAAGACTGGCAAGAAGGCGTTGCATTTCTGCTTAATGAAGTGGATGATTTAGAGACTAAGTCTTCAGATTTTAAATGGAAGGAGAGAGAAGAAAAATGTAAAATTGTTACTGGGCAACCTGCTTTGAGGTTTAAAGCATTCATGCTCAGCATCAGACACTACCCTTACATTTCTGTAGTTATGGAACTGTAAAATACTTAATTGTCCTAACATTCAAAATATTTTCTTTTAAAGTATACAAAAACATATACTTACCAGATAGCTAACCCTTTACTAAAAATAAAAACATCGTAACATTAGTAATTTAAATTGACTACCAAGATGCAAAGTCTAACTCACTGTCACATTTTTTGTCAGGTAATAAATACTCATTGAGTTCTTATTAGTTGTGAAGTCTTTTATTAGGCAGTAAAGATAACTTTCATGGGCCTGATATTTCTACTGAAAGAAGGCAATACAGAATAAAGAAACAAAACATTATCTTAATTTAAAAGGATGCTGAGTATTATAGAGAGAATGAAACAGGGATGGAGCTAGAGGTGTCCAGGTTGGGGAAGAATATTGAAAAATAAATAGGTGTCAGGGAGATTATAGACTGTATTATAGACTACTTACTGGACAAAAAGATCAGGGGAGATGGATTATTTTGTATTCTATCTGGTGGGGGTAGGAATTAAAAGAAAAAAATTTTCTTCAAACATCAGGGAGAGAATTAAAAAGAAAAAAATATATATAAAGGAACAAAGCTTGAAGGAGATGAGAAAGCAAGACTAATGAGTAACTGAGAAAATCATTTTTAGCTAGAAAACACCTAATATAAATGTCCAGAAGCCAGAGGGCCTCAACTGCTCTAGAAACAAAATATGGTTGGAGAGTAGCGAGTGAGTCAGAAAGAAGTAAATGGAGAGAGAAAGATAAGGAATCATGTCAATGGGCCATTGGGAATCTTTGCTTGTCACCAGGAAGTGATATTGTTGGAGTGGAAAGGATCCCATAATGATATCTGTGTATGTGGGTGCATGTATGCATGTGTGTGAGAGAGACAAAAACAGAGAGAAAGAAAGAGTGTGTATGTGTGTGTGTTTATGTATGTGTTATATATATATGGGATATCATATATATTATATATATATGAGAAAGTATTTAAATGGTAATTAAAATTATGTTTATATCATTGTTAATTTTAAAAATGTAAAATCTTTCCCCATTATGCTTGAAGTAAAAGTCTGAGATTATTTACAATAGATAACTTATTTTTTTATTTTTTAATGAAAAATTACAACTGCAAATGAATAGACAAGAGATATTTTTATTATATGACCTTTGCTTTAAAATGATTTAAACAGAGGGCCCTGAAACACTATCATTCTAAAAAAATGTGAGGCAAAGGCAAGGTCAGGTTTTAAATCCAGAAGAACAAAGGCTAAGCTTTTGTTCATGCCAGGCTATCTTCCCCAAACTTCCCCCTCAACTACCCACTGTAGAAAGAAATCTCATGGGTAAATTAAAAAACTTAGTTATTGTACTTTTCAATATTAATCACTTACCTATTGTTGCATATTACAACCAAAAGCTTGTTTAGTTCAAATAAATTTGATAGAAAAACAAAAATATTTCAGTGAAGTTATTGAAATAGGTAAATTATATCATATCAAAAGTGTAAAAGATATATTATAATAGATACATTAAAACAAAAAACATAACCATGATAAAATTCATATATAGAAAATTATCTGATATGATATATTGGAGATCTATGAGCGGGAACCAGTTAGAAGCTGATTAAGAGTAACAAGGATCTAATACTGTCTAAAGGATAGTACTCAGGAAACTGTGTATTCCAGCTTTTAAGTACAGAAGGTGACTGATAGATTAAGCAGGGAAGGGGTCTATTAGGAGGTATTAGATAGTTCAAAAACTGTTGAGAAAATTAGATATCTATTTACAGTTGCAGCTGAGCTTCTAGGAAAAATAGTAAAAACCTGGATACCAAACTGGCCTGCTGAGAAAATGCTCCTCTTCCATGGCATCTGCTGGTGGTAGATAATGTGTAGTAAGTATTCCCAGCAGCAATTTAAGATTAATGACACCACTATCTGTTTGCCAGGATGTCTGTCTCATAATCGTTGCTGTGGTCAATTATTGGTTATATGAGCAAATGTATGAATATTCTCTTTTCCTATAGCCCTTCTGCTGTAATCCCTACTTATACTAAGGTTCTAGGTGAAGTCTTCTAACTCAGTTTGCTTATGTTTTAATCAAACCTTCAAACAAATCTATTATAGACCAGTACTGGACAAAAAGACCAGGAAAGATGGATTTTTTAAATTCTATCCGATGGGGGTAGGATTTAAAAGAAAATCATTTCTTCAAACTCAGCAAATGTGTCAAAAATCGAAACATTCTAGAAAATAATGATGAACTGTCGGCCTGCTTGGGGGCCCCAAGGGAGATTTTTTTGCAGGTGAGATCCCAAGGTTAAAGAATGCACATTTGCAAGACATCAGCAACAACAGCAGACAGCATGGAGCAGAGCAAAGAGTAAAAGCAAGAGAGCCACCTGCGTCTTTATTGTATAATTCTTATACACTTTGTTATCTCATATTTACATTCTCACATAGTGCCGTAACCAGCACGTGTGTGTTTACTTGTGCTAAGTCATGGTGTTGCAGAAATTGATACCAAACTGAATGGAAGACCCTCTGCACCAAGCAGTTAGAAGACAGCTTTGATTTCATTAACATCAGCAGACTGTTGGGAACCAGTTGCAAATCACCAGTACCAATTTAGAGTAAAACAGTAACATATATATTTTGTAAGCAGGAAGTACAAAGCTTATAGGGGGTTATTTTATAATTGGTTGCATACGTGTTGTAACACATTATTAGGCAGATTTGTCCTGGGCAGGTTTTGTTTAAGGGGAGTTGTTTATCATAATGTGGGAAAGTCTAGGGAGGGAGCGGGGCTGAGCGGGTGAGTAAAGTCAAGTGTGTCCTTGCTTGGGCTAGTCTGTTCTGAGCAGAAAGTCCTTGAAATAAGATACATTTCCAGGCTGGGGAGTGTAGCTGGGCTAAATTATCTATGACTTGCAGCTAGAATGCCAGGTGAAGGCTAGCTGAGTCTAATGGTCTAACAGTGAGATAGGCTAGGCTAGCATATCCCATTTTAACATAATGTCAGGCTGTTAGCTTTAAAATTACTGTCACAGTGGTAATGTAACTGTATCCCACTGTGCGCCTGCACTAGACAAGCAGAGTTAGGTCCTCAGGTGTCCTTAGATGTCTCTGAGCTTTGAAGCAGTCTGAGTGGTTCCCCACAATGAACTCTACTACAGAGATTTTAAAATTTCAACATTTTTATTGATTGGAAGTGGTTGGTAACATGTAACAAAGAGAAGAGTGAGAAGGAGGTAGAGAATAAGTGATCAAAAATAATTTCAAAGTTTAATATTGTGATATTGTGTTTGCTACAACTTAGGCTATATTTTATACCTTATGAACTATTTAACAAATTGTTACTCAAAAATAGTACAAGTTCATAAAGCATTTGAATTAACATATTTAAAAAATTTTAATATATGTTTTCAATACATAATGAATTTGTTCATCATTGGGTGTCATAGCTTGTATCTAGATGTCCCCCCAAAGCCTCGTGCAGTCATAGGGAGTGCTTTTTGGTGTTGGCTGTATCTAGGGTGTGTATTGCTGGAATCAAGAATGTGATGCTGGGATTGATTCATGGTGGGATGCTAGGATTAAGGCTGCCTCATCCTGGGTGTGAATGCTACCTGCCCTAAGAGATAAAGGTGAGTGCCCTGGAAAGAAAGAAGGTCCTGCTTGTTGCTTGTAGCTTGTCGTTTGCTGCCTTGCTGCCTTCTGCCTGCCATGGACTGTTTCTCCTCTGGGATGCCTCCCTGACATGCAACCCTGCCTGAGAACCAGCCAACTATGAACTGAATCTTCTACAAACTATGAGCCAAATAAACATTTACTTTTTTAACCTTGGGTGTTGGGTATTTTGTCTCAGCAATGAGAAAAGTAACTAAAACATGGGGTATTGGTATATACATATTGATTTTTGATCCTTTCTACCACTCCTTCCTCTCTCCTCCTCTGATGTCTACCTATCCCTGATTCCCTTCCAATCCCTGCAAAGTCTATGTCCCTGTGTTGAATTAGTACATCTCAAAATCAATTAATGGGCCCATAAATATTTACTGGAAATATAAAAGCACTGCTAGCATAAAAGAGATATATGAGAGTTGTTGACTTTAATAAATCATTACATGCATTTGAAAAACTTTTAGACTATTAGATCTGGGGATCATAATATGAACTACTCACTGAGTTGATAGCCTAAGAGTAGCCAAAGTTGAAGTGATTCTTCCTTACCTAGGACCTGAAGGTCATGTGGTCAATTATTTGTTGTATGAGCAAATGTATGCATGTTCTCTTTTCCTATACAACATATGAAAATGGAAGTGAATTCATCCTTCTTTAAAAAGATATTTGTGGTAGATTCACTATAAGCCAATAATTGTGCAAGGACATATAAGACACAGAGAAAATTAAAGCAAATCCTATGTCCTATGACAGCTGATAATGGAATAAATATTATGGTAAGATTAATATCAGCAGTATGAAAGCAAATGAAGTGTTGGATATAAGACAGAGGGTAAGAAAAGGACCTCTGGAAAAAGGAATAGCTGAAGGACAGTATAGAAGAAAGATACAGCCAAATGAATAATTTGAGAAGAATCATTGGCACAATATTTGCAGCTACTAATGATTTCATTCTAATTAACACTACCACTTTCAATGAATGTATCTTTTTTTAGGAAAAAAATGGAGAAAATGGTAAAAACTTCTGAAGATATTTTGTTCACTCCAAGGCAACTACAAGTATAGTTTTCTTCCTATAGCACTGTAAAAGAAATAAATACAAAAATAAAAATATAAAACATTACATATAGCTATAAAGTCATATATGAGAATTTACTATAGTGCATATAAGTCAAATTTTAAGTCGATACTATAATCACATAGTGTTTATTGCACCCAGAAATGTCTCATATGCCAAAGAAACAAGCAAACACTTAATATAATGACTTTCAACCATATCCATTTACCACAATAACACACTCCATAGTTACCTATTATTTCACTGATGCTTTTTAAAAATTTATTAATCTCTTTTGATAAAAAGCAGATAAGCAAAGCAACAAAAGGACCTCTTCAACTTTCTGAATTTATTAATGTTATTTCTTTCAAGTTCAAAAGTTATACTTTTTAAAAATAATTCTAGATTTTTACTGGAACTCAAAGTTATAAATGAAGGCAAACCTAAATTACTTCACTTATTTTTATATGGTTTTTTAAAAATCACTGAATCTGGAAGACACACAGCTGATCAATAACTTTGGTGTAGATGATACCTTCAATTGAAGGCACCCAACAGGTTAAAATTGTTCTCCAGCAAAACCTGTCTTCTGCACTCTTCCTCTGTTTTATATCTTAATCTGCAAATTTAGCTATTCTTGGAAAGGGAAATTTCTACCTTTTTTATAGCTACAATACCTAGGACATTTGGTGACCTTTAGATAACAGCATGTGTGTCAGAAAAGCAGATTATCACAAAATTTATGATTACTCCGGTACCTTCCCAGCTGTCCCTAACTACGAATGTACCTCCCCCAAATCCCTGTATAAACCTTGCACCTGCATACTCTAAGCAAGGTAGCTTTTCTTTCTTTCTTTCTTTCTTTCTTTCTTTCTTTCTTTCTTTCTTTCTTTCTTTCTTTCTTTCTTTCTTTCTTTCTTTCTTTCTCTCTCTCTCTCTCTCTCTCTCTCTCTCTCTCTCTCTCTCTCTCTTTCTCTCTCTTTTATTTTGTTTTAGGACAAGAGCACCATCTTTCAAAGTGCCAGCTTGTTGCCAGTAAAATAATTTTTTTTTTCTGGCATTCTGTCTCTGGAGCTATTGGCTTCTTTGAGTGACAGAAGAACCAGGCTTTTGGGTTGAGGCCTTTGTTCCAGTAACCACCACCCTGGCTGGACTTAGGACCCCCGTGGCTCCCCACAACTATAAAAAAAAAAAAGAAGAAGAAGAAGAAACAGGCTTTTTAAAGTTACAAAGTGTTCGAAACTGCATTGAGTTATTTCTTCAGTCTCGCTTCTCTACATCCCACTTAAATATTTTGGGTGTTTGGAGTTCTATACTAATCTCTTTCTCTTGTGATCCCAGCCCTCTCCTTTATGACTAGATCCTACCATTAGTTGTAGTAAAGAGTCTGTTGTCCCAGACACCTACCCATCGTCAAAGTACTTTAAGGCTTTTTGCAAAGCAAAGTCTCTGGTTCTTGCCCCAACTTTTGTGTAATGTACATATTTGTGTAATGTATGTGCTTTAGTTGACCCAGATCTGTGCTTTAGATTACAAATAAATGGATTAAAAGTGGCACCCAATCAGGTAAATTATTTCCTACCATAAAACAATTGAAGTGTAAGACATGATAAACAACTGAAGTGTAAGACATGAAAAACAATTGGGCTTTTGAAACTTCAGAATTATCTATAGCAATTTTACAAGATGAAAAATAAGCCACAAATACTTCTGTAGTGACATGAAGGTGTCCTAAACTGATGAAGACTGTGATCGTCTGGGAGTTAGTCACTGAAAGCAGAACGTGATAAGTCACATGACTTAGAGCTGAAAACCAAATGGTTTAAAGAACCATTTTTTTTTTTTAATATGCTGGTACCGGGAGTCAAACTCAGGACCTCGTGCTTGCCAGGCAGGTGCTTATGCCACTGAGCTATATCACCAGCCCTAAAAAAACACTTTTTAAAGCTTATGCATCTTAAAATTTAAAAGTAAATTTCTAACGGTATAAGAAAACAAGCATATCTCTTATGTTATTTTTCACTTAAAAATTATATAATCAAACACCAAATACTTTGTAAACTTTAATATGTTCAGCATCTCTGTAAAACAATGCCTTATTTAAATGTCCAGTTTAAGAAAAAACAACAGGAGGAAAGAAATTGAAAACATATCAAATAAATTTAGATATCTTGAAATGCACTACACTAAACATGAACAGGAGTGAAACATTCAAAAGTAAAAAAACAATCAGGAAAAAAAATTCAACCTTCCACTATAAGTGAAGTCTAATTTCTTAGACTATTTCTAATCCTACTTGGTATTTAACATTTAAAATTTTCGATACTTATTTCAAAATTAGTGTAGTGCTATAAGGATAACCCTGGTGTCATCTTCACAGAGTTTGTTGAATTTTACTGTCAGCACACTAAATGTTCTCAAAAATAGAGTGATTTTTCTTCCCTATAGCTGGCTTACCTCATTCATACAAAATAGTATGCTTCAGGAGAATTGCACTGAGTTAACCTGCAAATTTGAACGACAGCTGCAAGGTGCAACTCAGAAATTAATATAATTAATTAATCATTGAAAAAATGGAGGTGTCCACTGAACTGCAATTAACCTATTTCCTGTTAGGAAATGTTTCAGCTCTTCCTCAAAATACCTGTTTAAATGAGTGTATCAAGTCAAATTTAACACACAATTTAAAGTAATCAGTAAAAGTTAATTTATCAAGTAACTTGCTACAATTTCTTCCTGAGTTTTTCTATAGGAAATAAACAATTTTCCCAAATTTGCCTATTACTTTTTAGATATTAGAAGGTTAACAATTGGATTGAATGACTTAAGAAGTGAATTGTTTAGAAAGCCATACATTGTACCCAGAGGTGATTTTTTTTTTAATGGGAAATGTTAAACGGGTGATCTTTCCAGATATAACGGAATAGCAAATTAAAAATTAAAAAGTCACATCCTGATAAGAAGACATATCTGAGTTGGATAAACTTTTTAGTCTGCAAAAGCTTACTTAGCTCAGACTCTATTTTCCAGATTATCACAGTACTGAGTCAGGTTTCCTGCTTCTTTGTGCATCTATATGCGCACTTCCTCATGGAAAAACTCGATTTTAGAAAAGTTTTCTGCAGCCACAGAGAATTTGGGAGAATGAACAATATCTTCCTATCACAAACAAGCCATAGATTATTATTTGGGTCATTTTCTTTTTTTAAATTAAAATAACAAATTAAAACTTAATTTTATTAAAGACTGACATTTTATATTGCTCATTTGAAAACAGATAGTTCATATCTTATTCAACTTGACACTTGCTTTGCTGACTAGGTAAATGGCAGTATTTCTTATTCAGCTTGACACTTGCTTTGCTGACTAGGGAAAATGGCAGTATTTCTTCTCTTAGTTCCATAGTGTTTCACTTCATTATGTGATGTTGATGACAAGATTTTCACCTAGATTGCAGCTACCAGGCTTGAGCATCGCCTGCCAGAAATGATTAATACCAATCAAACAGAGTTTGTTCAGTTGGAAAGACTGGCAGAAAACATTTATCATCTTCTCAAGGAATTAAGAGTTCCAGATTGGCTCTGTGCTTGAGATAAACAGGATATAAATGCATTTGCTCCAATGTTCACCTCGTTATCACCATTATTGAGCCTACTTTCTCAAGCAAAGAAAATGAGTGTGCCCAACCTTTCCAACAGCCTTCATGCTGAAATAACAAACACTTAAACTGTTTATGTAATAACTGAAGCCAGGATGTTCAAGTCTTAAAATTAGGGACCAACCACAACACACCTTCCTGAAACTCTTCCTGAGCTCTTTCCTTAGATAATGAAACAGAAAAAGGATGCGATTACATGCTGCCAATTTCACATGTTGAGGCATTAATTTCTGTTTCCCTAATGTTGCATTTTATTGTAAAATGATCTTACTTTATTATTTTTGGTCCTGCTTAGGGGAAGATGCTTGAAGAGTTCTTGTCAGTACTCTCATTAACATGTTATGGGGGGAAAAGTTGAGAAAGACCTAAAGACAGCATAATGACAATAACGAAAAAAAGTAAACATGTAACATTTACTGATTTCTATCTTTTTAAGTGGATTCATTTAAGTACAATTTTCATATGATACAATCCATTCGCTTAAAGCATATAGTTCAATTTTTTAGAATAGTCAGAATTGTACAACTATCACCACAAACTAATTTTAGAATGTTTTTACCACCGGAAAATGGAACCTGTGCCCATTATCAATCATTCACCAATTTTTGTCCCACTCCCTTCTTACCTACAACTTCAAATACTATCCTACTTTCCCTCTCTGTAGTTCTGCCTATTATAGATACTTAAATGGATATAATTATGGTCAGTATTAGTACGTACAGTGCTACCTTTGTTCATGAACTTAATTTGTTTCAGGATTCTGGAAATGATGGTTGCAGCCACGTTCCTCACCCAGTGCAGAGTTTGAGACGGGAAGCAAAATTTTGCTGAACACTTCTGTTTGCAATCTGAATTGTTTGCAAACAGAAGCATTCATGAACAAAGTGATTATTGTATTTTACGGTATCTTGTGACTGGTTTCTTTCACTTAATGTAATGGCTTCAGGGCTCTTCCATATTGTAGCATGTATTGGCACTTCTTTCCAACATTTGTGAATCTCTTGAATTTGCCTTCTCTGCCTCCCATATCTTTTCCACAACCACTGAACTTTTCCAAGCTAGATATTTTCCAGCCCCAGCTCAAATTTCCTTGAAAACCATGCCTCATCTTTCCTCATGTGTATATTCCTAGCCTAATCCTGGTTACTTGTATACTGTCATGTACAGACCCAGGAATAATGTGGTGTAACTCCTCCATTAGTTTTCCAATCTACTGTTTTGACATAAACTCTGTCAGACTTTCCTCAAATATATATTGTAGTAAAAAATAAGCAGTCATATATGCATTTCTGCTATAATAATTCTTAACCTTCGTAAAACAACATGGTGGCTTCTCACTAGGAAAAAACCCAAGGAAGATAAAAACAAAACACATAAGCAGAGCATATAACCATTAATTCATTGTTTTTCCTTTTCTTTGTTCAGTAAGCATTTACCCAGTATTTACCTTTCAGGGCTAGGCCCTCAAGGAGTTCACTGACTAATGGACTGGAAAGAACACAAAATCAATCCTCACAATACTTTATATCAAACAAATGCATGTAGGCCTACAGAGAGTATTTGGGAGGACACTTGATCCGACCATTAGAGAACAAGAGTTAAAGGAGTTCCAGAAAGATAAACAGAACAACCATGGCAAAGGCCCAGAGATATGAACGAATGGTGTAAATGTAGAGAAAGGAAAAGGGGTCAATTTGCTCAGTGATCATGGATGACAAGAGGGGAACCGAGAGAAGGATTGAGATAGAGGAAGGTCTGTTTTGTCAGGATAAACATTTTGAATATCCAAGTTTTTCAAGCCATTATTAAATCTCAGCAATATTTTAACTAAAAAGTTATACAACTAGATTTGTAAAGCATGAGCTTAGTCTTCCAAAGTTTAAAGGATGGTTTGGAGGGAGAAGAAACAGTAGACAGCTTATTGCAATTGCCTATGTAAGAAATGATAAGAGTTTAAGTCAATGGAGGCCAAAATTTTCAGTTCAGCTTTTCAGTGGCTAGTTCTTGAACATATATGTGCAATTCGGTCACTGTTAAGTGATATTGGTGTCTTGATTTGTGCTTTAAAAGACATAGTGATTGCAGTTTGGAGGGATACCTTCTTTCTATGACAGAGGATATGAGCATGTACAGAGATGCACTCCAGGAGCAAACCTGACAGTTGAGAAGGCATGTTATCAAAATTGTATTTTGTTTTTGATGATACTAAAATGTGACAGTTCCTAAAAGTTAACTTTACTTTAAAAATCTGCTGTGACATAATAAAGAAAGCTGTAGAAAATCAAAATATAACCCAAAAGTAGTTAGAAAGTCTCTCTGTAACCTAATACTTTAATACTTCAATTATTTTAAAATAATTTTAAAATCCAGTTTATATCCTTTCAGTGAGCTTGTGGAAAAAGCTATAAGGAGAATCCTAATAAGATTTTAGAAGAAAGTCCCAGGCAGGAAACTGTCAAGGGGGGCAAGGTCAAAGTTAGGACTTCAAACACTTGCTGAAAAGCATGTGTTGCCTGAAACTATTTACTCAAATTGGAATGTTTATTAACTGCATTCTTTTCTTCTGGAAGATAGAATACAGCTAAAAGTTATTTGGATAGCCTACAATCTACACATTCATTTACTAAAGCTTTCATCCTCCTACACTGATGTGAATTTCTTAACAGCTTAAAAGACATCAAGTACTTCATCCAACCTATTCGCCAGCTCTAAATGGGATTTGACATTGTGAGGTCAGATTTGCTTTTCTTCATAGACGACTAACAAATCTACAGAGACATAAGTTCACTGTTCTTACATGGATCACTGTGCAACAGACCAGTGGCTTTTGATCGTAACATTTAGGTTTCAGTTATTAAATGGAAGCAAGAGCTCAGCGTGTGACAAATTGTTTGGCACCTACGTAACGATCCAGAGAGATATTTAGAAGGATCACCAACATAGCAGCAGATTTCCAGAGGGAATCTGGGCCAAAAATAATAAAATTGCATTATTTAGTACAAGTTAAAAGTGTGAATAAAGCAAAGTATGATTTATCATCTTAATATAGTGTTCATTTGCAGAAAACTCTTCTTTGAAATTATAATGCATTTCATCTTTTCTCAACATTTACACAAAGGTAAGATTCGTAGTATAAAAGTAAATATTAGTAAAACGTTAGTTGGCTTTGTTAGGAACTAACCTTTTAATTAAAATTCAATAACTTGAAAGCTTGGAAAACTAATTAGTAGAGAAAACAAACAGGTGAAGAGAAAAATCCATGTGAGTCTTCAGTGAAAAGTGGAACCATGGTTAATTAGCTATGTCTTCATTGTCAAACAGACAAATGAAGAAGCCCATTAGTGTGCCCAGATGCAGGAGCTTTGATTTGGGATGTGTGTTTAGGAATGGGTCGTCAGAGAAAAGAATTCGTAGTAGAATTTCTTTGTTACAAAACACAATTTCCACTTTCTTTTCCTAGTTCAGAGCGACTAGCAATTGACTGCTCTAGACAGACGCCTACTCTTTTTAAGCACCCACTTTGGTCATTCGACTCCTTTTCTTCACTTACAATACAAGATTTACATGTTTAAAAATAGAAACCTCACCTCTCCTTCACCCCTCACTTCCACTCTATTGCTTTAACCTCACTGGTGCAGTTGGAAAAATATGTTTTCTGTAGCTTTGGTCATAAACCTAAAAGCATTTTCTCCATTGAAAGCTGAGGTTCTTGTATAATCCGTGTTATAATGCTTGCTGAGTGAGTTTAAAAAAGCATGAATGACACGCCTCCCCCAAGGAAAATTCATATATCAATTTAATACGAATCTATTAAGAATGCAGTATATGCCAGTGTCTAGGGCTAAACAAAGCAAGGAACAAACAGTCTTCAAGAAATGTTTTTTGAAGTAGAGAACAAAAACAACTAAATAATTATAAGATAGCTAGTGGATAATGAGGATTGCTGACTCAACATCCATTCATCCATTCCTCTTCTAAACAAAACCTCAATTATCCAAGACTTGTCCATGAAAGCAGGGCCTCATTAGTCTAACTCAGAAAATTTCCACTAGGAGTAGATTTGCAATTCAAGAGACCTTTGTCAATAACTAGTAATATTGTTTGATCCTACAACTTTGATGATAAAAACCCAAGGATGCTGCTAATACTCTACAAATGTACAGGAAAAGGAGGTATCTGGTACAAAATGTGTATATCTCTTATTAAGAAACCTGGTGTAAATCGAGGTTGTAACACTATCCCTGCCATGAGATTATAATATTCTTTGGGCAACAGTCATAGTCTCCATTAGTTTGAAAAAAAGGTGGGGGGGAGGCTTTCTACTTCACACATTAGATTCAATAAAGACAACATTTTGCTTCAACTATTGTTCATAGTTACTTTAGATTCCTTATACAAATAGAAATTAAAGCAAACCTAAATAAGCATGCAAAAACATTCTATTGCAGGGGACCAGAACCTTGATAATGGCATATTTTGTGACTGTGAAATAAAAATTTCCTACAACTTGGGTGATAAAACATTTCTTCATTGTTTAAGTCAGTTTGTGTCAGGTTTTCTATTGTCAACAAAATAAAAGTCTCCTAAGCAAAGATAAGACTAAATCTACTTATGTGTTAGGATGGAGGAGACTATGAGGGAAAGACAAACTCTAGAAAAATCTGGAATTATTTTTTAGAGAAAGAATTATTTGAGTTGAGTCCTAGTGAATGAGCAAAAGGAGTAATAGAGGAAGGATGTTTCAGATAGAGTGAAAATCCTGCAAAAAAGACTGGGAATGAGATGCAGCATGTCATGCTGAAAAAGCTTTGTACAGTTCTGTGTGGATAAAGCTGGGAATATATGGGTTGTATGTGATGGAGAGTGAAAAAGAATGAGCCTTGAAGTTGAGCAAGGGCTGGAATGGGAAGGATCTTATACAACAAACAGTTCAAATATTTTGAGACCACAGGGAACCGTAAAAAGATCAGAACATTAGAGTAATGGAATTCTATATTCATTTTTAATATCACTGGAACTGTGCTGTGAAAACTATAATGAAAATAGAATAAAACAAAGAAAATACATTTGAGCCTGTTACTATCATTAACAACTGGGGTTGGACCTTTGAAACTAAGGTGACAGCAGAAGGAGGAGGTAGATAATATTAGGCAATATAAAAATGATTAGATATGACATGATTCATTGCTTCACTGGTGGTAGGAATGAAGGAGAGAGAAAGATAAATAACAAAAGTGAGAATTAAAACATAGCGTGTTAGATGGACAAGATGTGAAGAAAGTTGACAAATTAAATTGTAAGTCTACTGAGGTTGAGATGAAAGAAAACAGCTTTGCGTGGCAATCCCCAGAGACTGCTAGTGATACGAAAGAGGAAAGAATTGGGTCATGAGAAGTAACCCCTCTCAAGTCTTAAATGGAAAAAGTACTGAGGTAAAGAAAATAAAGCTTCTGTAAAACATGTCTGCATTCTAAACTCTGAGAAAGAGAAATTATGAAAGTGTGATTAAATTAGGAATTTGAGACATGGAGATTATCCCACATTTGGATGAGTCCAATGTGATCACAAAGGTTCTTTGAATGGGGAGACACAGGGTCAAGGGTAGAAAGATGATAACAGAAGTGTCCTTTGGAGTCACGTACTCTGAATGTGCTGGAAGGGATGGGAGCCAAGGAGTGAAGACAGACTACTGAAGATAGAAAAAGTCAGGACACTGATTCTCCACAAAAAGCATCCAGGAGGAAATCATTGTCCACACTTTGGTTTTACGATTTCTGAAATGCAAAACTGTAAAATAATAAATAGTTTTCAGTCAGTGTATTTGTTGTAATTTGTTACCCCAAAATAGAAACTAATATACATATTAAATACTTGGATGAAATTTCCAACAGAAAAAACAATTTGCATGTTAATATTCACATTTAACTGCAACTGTTAGCATAAAGCCGGGGCCAGCCGGCGCTGTGTGATGGTCCGCATTGTGAGGTGGCCTGTCTCATCTCGGATCCTCCCTGAGAAGACCACGGGGAGGTCCCCCAACTGGACTCAAGAGTCAGAAAGCAGTAGTTTTTAATTAACAACCATCTTTATTGAGAAACAAGCACAGTACACTCTAAACAGGGCTAACTTTTATAAGCAAGGATAGTACACTTGAGAGAACCAGAGGTAGCAACTGTCAGTAACCACAGTATACCCTCAAGAAGGGAGGGCTGACAGTAACTAGAGATGGCAACTGCCACGGGGTACAAGGGTTGGCTTCTCTTTTTTTTTCCTAGAATATGAGCAGGGGTCAGGGCTTCCCTCTGCAGGCATCTAGAGAGGGAGAATTTAGGAATTTATGTGGTCTTAGTTGAAAGAGACACCAAAGCCAAAGCCCATTAGGAGATTCAAAAGCACAGTGCGAATACCTGTAAATGTAGCTTACTTTGTCAACAAGGTCATCACAGGTTAATTTGGAGCTTGTGACTCCAGGTGTGACTGGGTGGCATTGAAAGGTGTCAGACTGTATTGTGTGAGGGGTTTGAGTGGCAAGGAGCATGAAGCGTTCTTCTCATGAAGCCTGGAAAACTCAATCTCAGGGAATCTACCACAGACTTTCTCAGAATTTTCTCTTCAGGCTCTGGGGCCAGTTTCCCAGGTCCAGCCCATGCCTGGCTAATTATCTGCTCAACCTCAATTAATTTCATCACACTTCCAGATATCTTTGTTCAACATCAGCAGAGAATTGTTAATAAACACTGCGGTCATGTACTTCATTAAATTATTGCTCGCACCATTTTGGATTAGGTACCCGATTTTCTCAAATTAATTGGTTAGGAAGCTGAAAAGTGGTTTGCAGTGTCATATGGATAGCAGAAACCTCAGAGAATGAAAAGCTATGTTTTATGTTTTTTAGAGTGTTGAGATGAAGATAACTTCATGTATTCATTTTAGTTTGTGACTTCGATCTTCTGTAAAAGTTCTGCATTACAACTCTGTGTTGACCGAGAAAGCGGTACTAGAGGGTATTTTAGTGCACAGAATAGGGTTGGCAAGAGTTAAAAGACAAGTCATACATCAATAGGTAAACTATTCTTCCAAACTTTCCTGCTCATTTTACTTGTTCTAAGATTGGGTTCAAATATATTGTCTTTCTAAATTTTCCTCCATTCATAGGCACTTTATAATAAGTATCATAGCAATACATAATTTTAGTATATATTGTAATTAATTAAAATGTAATTATTTGCCTATTTTTTGTTTTGATACTGGGATTGAACTCAGGCTCTCATTATAGAACTACATCTCCTGCCCTTTTTAAAAGTTTTTCATTTTGAAATAAGTTCTTGCTAAATTGCACAGGTGAGACACCAATGTGTGATTTTCCTGCCTCAGCCTCCCAAGTGTTGTATATTAGAGAAGTGTGTTATTGCTCCAAGTTTAGTTGCTTAATATTTGCTTTTATTTATTTATTTTGTGGATACCGGGGGTTGACCTCAAGACCTCGCATGCCAGCATGCGCCCATGCCGCTGAGCGATATCAGCCCTTTTTTTGTATGTGGGTTCTGGGAGTCGAACTCGGGCCCTCGCGCTTGCCAGGCAGGTACTTACACCGCTGAGCCATCTCACCGGCCCAATATTTGCTTTTATAATTTTTAAATACTTGTTTATTTATTTTTTGTGGAATTGGGGTTTGAACACAAACCCTTTATACTGAGGTACATCCCCGGCCTTTTTAAAAATTGACACATGGTCTTCCTAAGTCTCTAAACTGCCTGGCCTAGGCAGGGCTCAAACTTTTAATGCAGGGATGACAGATGTGTGCACTATGCCAGCTTTGTTGCTTAATTTTTTTTTTTTTTTTAATGTGGTTAGTGGGAGTCGACCTCAGGACCTCGCGCTTGCCAGCAAGCACTTGTGCCACTGAGCGATATCACCGGCCTTTCGCTTGCCGGGCAGACGCTTATGCCGCTGAGCTATCTCACCGGCCCCCTGTTGCTTAATTTTTAAAGTGAATAGTTAGATACTTTTGAATTTGGTTGCAGAGTTATCTCTTAATATTTTGGGGGATCAGATTACTGTTGCATTTGGATTATTTTATTTATTTTTGTTATTCATGCAACCATAAATCAATGATGCACATTCATAATATCACGCCTTATGGAAGACTTTTAACCATAAAGTACTTAATGTGTTCCTGTTTTACACAAAGAATTCTTACATTTTTATGTCTTGCTCAATAAATTCTACAGGTAAAATTCCTGTTCCTAGGATATCTGCCTTTAAAATTGAAAGAATGTTTATATTTTATGCTGTATTTTTAAATCAAATTTGTGTACATAATATTATTTATGTGAATTTTCCTGGAATGTAATAACAAATGACCCAATAGAATTTTGAAACGTTCTCTGAAAAAAGATGAATAGAAAATATTTTCTGCTATGCAAGTCTTATGGCCTCTGTCACAACTATTTAACTCAGCCACCGTGTCATGAAAGCAACCTTGATGATTCATAAATCAACGCGTGTGGCTGTGTTCCAATAAAGCTTTCTTTAGGAAAATGAGCTGTAGGATACTTTTGTTCTGCTGTCAGTAGCCTGTCTTCCTCTGGGTCTCAGAACCTCAGAGGCCATTGACAGGGCAAATGTGTTCACTTGGGAGGAGAACATGGGCTCGGGGGTGGGGAGGACATAGGATTATTTGATCTGACCGTTACCTACCTGTCTTCCTACAGCCATTTTTGGTTCTGGGTGTTTCATGTTCTGGTTTCTAGTCGAAGAGGTGACATAAATTAATGGAGGAATAAACAAATAAATAAATACCACTGAAATGAATAGGTTAAAGAGTTTTCAATATCTATATATAGTAAGTGTATAGAGCCCCCAAATTTGGAATAAAAACTTTTTCCTCTCCATTTTCACTAAGTCTTGCCAGCATGATTGTGTTCTATATTCCCAAATTGCAAATTAGACTTTTTTTTATTGCAATAACTGGGACTTCAGATTGAATTTATGTTTATCTTTTCTCCAAGGGAAAATGACTGGCTATCACTATGTGGACATCGTACACAGACTTTCACGGAGAAAGAAAGAAAGAAAAAGCTATGTCCTGCTTCACTCATTAGTACCAAAACTCTAACTGTCTGTTACACAGTCACTCTACAATTGAGTTCTCCCTTGAACAGAGCTGAGAAAATGCTGTTGGAGCTGTCTAACAAACAACTGAATGAGAGGGCAGAAAGTATAGTGACAACGAAACTATGTTTTAGTATTTCATTTCACCAGTCCGCTTAGGCTACCATCTTAAAAATGAAACCATAGACAATCACTAGAAGTAAAAATATGCCATCTCAGCACCATCTTAAAACAATTTTGCTATTTCTATACTTCTTTGACTAAAACTTGCCGCATTTGCAGTCTCACAGTCAGATAAATATCATATCAAGTACAATTGTGAATATAATCAACACTTACATAATTACAAAATACCATTGTGAAGCTTCTAAAAGAAAATCCAATGTAGAGTGAGACTAATGTTTAAGAAGAAAGAAGAAAAAAAAAAAGGAAAGACTAATAGATATGCGCTCCCATGAGATGAAGGCTCTCAAGCATTTAGCGTGAAATTGGTATTCTGCCATTAAAAAAGGGAGACATTTTACAGACCTTTTCAAATATATGGGGAGATGCTAAAAATTTAGGGGAGTGAAGGAGCAGATAACCATTACAAAGAACTATTGGATGTTTTTTCTTCTCATCTAATTTAAAAAAAAACACATAATATCTGTCAGTGAGCATAGTATAGAAATTTTAATAGAGACACCTCTCATAAATTACCCATTATTACCTCAAAGGACCATAAGATCAACTCCCTTCTGTTAACCACAGCTTTGTTAGCAGATTTTTCTCTAATGAAACTTTTGGAGAAAAATTTTCACTAAATGACATTACATAGTTAAAATGAAAACTATGAAACAATTATATACTCCTGTAAAACAATTATGCACATAGCGAGCAGAGAATGTTTAAGGTGCTGCCTCGTACACGGAACTAACGTGACTGAATTTCTTGCAAAGAGACAGGTCGTGCATGTGAATGTTTTCTTGAGCTGAGAGTCAGAAAACCGTCTCTTTCTGCCAGTCTCATGGTGGGGACATATTAAAATCTGTACATCTAAGGTGTTCATTTGCTCTGTGAAAATGTGTTCATTAGATAATCTTGTTAGTAAATATTGTTAGTAGATGATCTTGTTAGTACACAGTAGATATTGCTGCATCCCTTTCTGTATCCCTATAACTCCTTCACACATGAGATGCAAAAACTCACTTTTCCCACACTTGTGACAAGATTTAAACATTGGCTTCAGCTGATAGCTAAGCAGCACGGTCCACAAATTTGTTGAGTAGAATCCAGTTGCCTCTTGGGAGTTCTAGATCATTTCTCATGCTTTTCAGTCTGGACAAACGTAGTACGAAAAGCTGAGAAAGTCATCTTGAAACCATGATGGGAAAGCTTCTTTTAAAATGGAGTCAACACAGAAGCAGGCTGCACTAGTCAGCTTTTCCATTGCTGGGGCAAAATACATGACACTTACAGTTTAAAAGAGAGGTTTAATTTGACTTATGGTTTCAAAAGTTTCAGTCCATGGTTGGTTAGTTCTAAGACAAGCATCATGGTGAGAGGGCATGGTGGAGCAAATCTTCTCACTTCACTGTGGCCAGGAAACTAGCACAGGAGAAAAGTGTCACCATGAGAGATATACCTCAAAAGACGTGCCCCTACTGACCGCCTCCAACTGGAGCCCACCTTCTGATAGCACATACAGCTATGGACATCAGTGGAATAAAACATTGACAAACATAAGGCCCTCATGATTCAATCACCTCTGCAGGAGTCTCTCAATCTTGTCCAGTGGACAATTTACTGACACAGAAACCCTTGAAAGAAGAGAGAAAGGAGGTTGGTCTTGTTGATGGGCTCTGAGTAGTTGTTTTTAGCTGAAGTTAAATATATCCCTGGACTGTTTTGCTATATTTGCAAAATCAGTTCAAAGTACAGTGTATCATCTCTTTATAAAAGACTTTTAAATCATTAACTTGCAAAGAGTGAGTTCTAAAATTCTACATAGATTTAATCTGTAATAATACTGAACAATAAAACTGTGAGTGAGAAAATGTTAAGTGCTATTTTGTGCAATAAGTTAGCTGGGTATGCCAAACTCCCTTCCCCATTATCTAAGCCAACTTTCTCATATGTAAAGTGGTGTATACTCATATCTATCATGAATGAAGACGCACTGTCTATTAGTTCTTACACAGTCTATATTTCAAGTTTCATCCTTGAGAACCCACTCTCTGAATTCTACTCTCTACTTTCCTTAAACCTGAACCCTCATTTCAACTCTCAACCATCATTTCAACCCTCATTTCTTTGAATATAATTTGTATCCCATGTCTAGAATGAAGTGTTCACTTTTCTACATATGACAAAGAACATTTGATTCTCCTAAACCTTTCTTATTGACAATTTGTGAAACTTTGGTGACACTTCCTGAAAATCTATCATCCTTCACTGATTCCAATACATACGTGCTTCTAAATTGTCTCTCATTGTTTCAAACTGTTGAATTTTGGTGTTTTCTCCTTTCACGATTGTTTATGAAAGTGTTGGAGAACAATATTTTCTTGGTATGCTTGGTGTACCCACACCAACACAAATACACAAACCCTGTTTGAAGGTGGTATTCACCATAATCAACTCATTATAAAAGCTTTAGTAGGTAGGATATGAAACAGCAGAAAACAGGCAGACAATTGGAGAAGTCACCCAGAAGCTATTGACTAAGATTTGAATTTTACTGCTTTATCTTTGTAACTTTAATGTGTGGTGTATATGTAGCATTCAACAATTTTTCATGGTTTTCAAAATTAATTGCTGAATGGAAAGCTCTACTCAAGAAAACTATGAATGAAGCTGAAATATCATTTACCTATTATTCCTTCATAAGCCATGCTAATACATAAAGTTTTTGTATTACGATTCCACATGCCAGCAATTTAGGCTATATTCTGGTGATTGATTTTTCTATAATGACCTGGAATTTGGCAGAATGCTTGTTGTTCTAAGATGATTTTTTAAAGATGCTTCATCTGTTTCATGCGATCATATCTTCCAATAGCCAAAACTATAACAAGCTACAATTTAAGTCTACATGCAAGAATGTAGAAACTCAATTATCTTCAAGGGGATTGTGTCAGTCAGCTCTTACTAGAGAAACTTATTCAATCCAAGATATACAAATATATAAGAATTTACAAGGTTGGCTCACAATGGCCACCCAGAGTCAGGTGTGGAAAAGTGCAAAAGGGCCATCTGTGAGCTGGAGATCTGAAGGATCCAGTGGAAGGCCTAGAGCTCACTGTAGTGTCCTGTGTGAGTCTGTATGAGGTCAAAGGGTCTGTGATGGAAGCCAAGAGACCACATCCACAGTGAAGGTGAAGACTGGGAGCTCCTCTGAAGAAACAGAAGTGAGCCTTCCTTCTTCATTTCCCTTTTATTCCACACAGGGAGCAAGCCTAATGGTTGCTATCACTCACACCCAGTAAATCCCAGTAAATCTTCAGTAAATCACTTCAGTCACACCTAGAACTATGCTGATCCAATTTAGTTGCACATTTCTTATTCAAATTGACACAATCAGTTAACTGTCACAGAGGTATAATAGAGATTTTGGGAAACATATTTTGATTATCTTTGCAAATGATCACTGATGAAAATACTAGTGAAAATAGAGTGCGGGAGGAAGCTCCATGTAATATATCCATGAAGAAAATAAATTCCATTTGAGATAATAGGTAAAACAGGAGAATGACAAAGAAAATATTTTCTCAGGGGATCCAAAACTCTTTATTTACCTGAGGAACTGTCCCAGGTCTTTAACTTGCACCACTACATATAATATTCAAAATGAATCTTGGAGATAGGTGTTATTATCACTTCCATTTCATAGATAAAGAAATTAAGCCTTGTAGTGATAAGTAATATGCTATTCATGTTTTTAGGATTGTTGATTTATAAACTGAGTTGTTAGATAATTGATCAAGCTCATTACATCTTTGAGTTACTTATTATTTTAAAGTTTTCCTATAGTGAGAGACTTAATTTACATTTGATACATATACAGTTTATACAAGAGAGGTCAATACAGACTGCACTGTGATTAATAACACCTTATTTGTTCTACCTTGCATTTAGTATCTATTTTATCTTAAAAAGATTGTTTTCCTTCATGTATCTGAATTTCCTTAAAGAGACACTTTTTATGATTGATGTCCATGTAGTTTGTAATGTCATGTATTGCAGTTATTTCTTTTAACACATAAATACACTTAAAATGGAATTTATTCTGAGTTATGTAGTAACTATATATATATATATATATATATATATGCAAAACAAAATCTTTGTTTTCAAGCATACTTTTAAACCTTTAATATGAAACTCTTGACACGAAATGGCATTGAAGAACAATATTATTTTTATAAAATTTTATTTGATAATAATATAGATTTAAAGATTAAATTTAAGGAATTTGTTAGCATTTTTCATATATTGAAAAGGATATCACTAATGCTGATGAGTGTGATATGATATTGTAGATGCAAATCAATAAGCAGTTTGGTAAGGAATTTGTAGATGTGTATCAGAAACTATGTGATCCTATAATAGCAAAAGTATAAAATATGCCTAGAAAAATATAACGAAACAAATTGAATGTCACCCACACATGTATGTGTATACATATACATACATCTCCCTTCCTGCCTTCTTTCTTGCCTTCATTTCTTCCCTTTTTCTTTTTTTCCCTCTCTCCCTGTCTCTTTCCCTCCCTCATTCCTATCTTCCTTCTTTCTTTCCTTTTTCTTTGTTTTCACAGTGCTGGGGATCAAACCCAGAGCCTCACTGAACCACATTCCCGGCCTCAAAAACACCTTTCTTCCCAATCATGACTCACATAATGATTCATAATAGTAAAAAAAAAATCTTAAATTATCAATCACGATATAGTGTAGTGAATTATGTGAAAGTTAGTATTTTTTTCATTGAATGAAAATTTAAATAAAATGGCAATTTCACTGGCTCAGATGTTGAGAGAATAAAAAAGGAAGAAATGTGTACAACAACCAGGAAAGGCTCTGTTATGATCTCATAATAAACTAAAGCCAAACATTGTGTTTTCTACATAATACATTTTCATTTACACTTCAAGTGCAGGTCAGAAAGTGGGCTTTTATTTTTCTCAATGAGAAAATGGAGCTGAAGAAAGGTGAGGGGTATCATTAAAATGTACTCTACCACCAGGCCTTTACCACTGCCAAGGAGACAGTGAAATGGGAAGACTGCTGACATGTGCACCAGAAAGCGGTACACATCATATGACCTGTCGTCAGCCAAGTCACATGGTCTCTTCAAGACATGTAGGGTACTGCAAACATATTATGTACCATGGCGTGATAGAAATACAACTTCACTGAACAACTTTATTTATTTATTTTTTTTTGTGGGTACCGGGGGGTCAACCTCAGGACCTCGCACGCCAGCAGGCTCCCTTGCTGCTGAGCGATGTCACTGGCCCCTTTTTTGTATGTGGGTTCCGGGAGTCGAACTCGGGCCCTCGCGCTTGCTGGGCAGGTGCTTAAGCCGCTGAGCCATCTCACCGGCCCAACTGAACAACTTTATGAATTCCTAAATGTACAAGCACATAATTGAACACACACAAAATTATCATGGTTAAGGAAAATAAACTGAAGTATACATGGAAAACAAGTCTAGAAAAAAAATTTTAAAGTTATACTACTAAGTGAACTTTAGATTACACATTTATTGAGCTGGAGATGTAGCTCAATGTTATGGCACTTATTTATCATGCACAAGGGCTTCGGTTTGATTCTTACCAACACACACACACACACACACAATGCATTTATTGTCGAGTTATTTTTCTGTATTTTAGACAATAAATGTTTTTCTAATGGGAAAAATAGATAAATAAGTACAATGTGAATTAGTAGATTAATAATGTAATCCCAAACTTTTATTTCTTTTTCTCCAGTTGTTATTGCTTAACCACTAAATTTTGGTGATCATTGTAAAAATGTATTTTTCCTAAGCATAGAAGTCTAGAAAAATATCAGTGATTATAAAAATATAATTAAAACATTAAAACTTAGAAAGTCTTCCAACTTTTTTCTGACCAAATTTTATATATGTATTCAAATAATATGTGCACCAGATTTCTAAATCCTTACCCAGGAACATGCCAATACTGGTTTACTTCTTCAGAATCATGCAAACTTTATGAATTTGCCCAAATGATTATAAAACTTTATGCATGGAATTTTAAAAATGGGAAAATCCGAAATTTAACTCTGAAAATTAATTCAAATTATCTTAGGGGTTTATTGAATTGCAAAGTGTTCATTTTTGGAGTTTATTGAATTGCAGAGTGTTCATTTTTGGAAGAAAGCTCGGACGAAATCTAAGTAGATTATCGTTTAAGTATAGTTTCTTTGTCTAAAGGAAACCATAACAGAAAGTACAAGATTTAATAGATTTAATACAATTATTATGGTAGAAATATTATAGATAAATAATTTTCTTGTAAATTCACAAATAATTAAATAATACTTACAATGTTTACATTGAAATTTAATATTTTTCTTATGCCTAACTTGTCCCTAACAATAGGTGAAATGTCATAGCAGACTTAGTCTCCTATGAACTTTATTTAATATCTCTCTTCTACCATTACAGTCAAGCACTTTGAAAGCAGAAACTGTTACTACTTTGCTGATTTCTATGTTCACAATGTATTTAATACAATACTGTATATACTATATACTAAATGTCTTTGAAAAAGAAATACTTTCACCCATTTAACTGTATTTTTGGAAACTATGTTTTAAAAATGATGTAAGAGTGCCAAGTGAGGTGACACACACCTGTAAGCCCAGAACTCTGGAAGTCTGAGGCAGGAGGATTGCAAATTTCAGCCCACTTTGAGCAACTCGGTGACTTAGCCCAAACCTGTTTTAAAAAAGAGGTATATAGGGATGTAGTTCAGTGCAAAAGCACTGACTTGAATCCTCAGTACCAAAAACAAACAAACAAACAAATCTGGAAAAAAAAAAATGCAAGATTGCCTGCAGTTGGTACAGTTTTAATAAAATGACTTTTTTCCTTTTAAGATTAGTGGAAGCTGGGGGTGGTAGTGCACGCCTGTAATCCCAGAACTTGGGAGGCTGAGGCAGGAGGATCACTGCGAGTTTGAAGTCAGCCTGGCTACTTAGTGAGTTCAAGTACAGCCTTAACTTCTTAGTGAGACCCTGTTAAAAAAGACAAAAAAATTAGTGGAGTAGTTAGTGGAACAAGATTCATGATTATTTTTCCCTTAGATGTTGTTGAAATTTTGATGAAATAAATTTTGTTTAAATAAATATTACCTGAAAAATACTTCATAAAGAAAAGAAATTCTCTTTCATGTTTACCATCGATTTATGAGAATATGGAAATTGTTTCTCTGATCATTGTTTTCTGTACTTGTAAAGGATATTATAATTTTAACATAGGATATTTAATAGCACGTTTTTAATTGAATTCTTATTAACAGTGACAGAATGAGCTTATAAATGGACAATAGCCAGACCATACATAGAATTTTGACCCCAAACCTTCAGCAATATACCCCAGCAACAAATCCACAGTGTCTTAGTTATTTTCTCATTGCTGAGACACAATCCCTGACACCCACAGTTTATTTTTATTTTTATTTTTTTTTTATTTTAAAGAGAAGAAAAAACAAAACAAATCAAAAGAAGAACAAATTTTCAAACCAGAAAAGAAAGAAGGGAAAGGGAAAAAAAATTGTATATATATATATATATATATATATATATATATATATATATATATGATGGTTAAGATAGATACACTACCATTTTTACTTAGTTCATTGAAGAGTAAGGTTTGTGCCAATAATGTTTGGACAATTGAATGCTAATGTCTGGTGTCCTGACACCCACAGTTTAAAGGAAGAGAGATTTACTTTGGCTCACAGTTTGTAAAGGCATCAGTACATAGGGGCTGGCTCCAAGGCCTGGCATCATGGCAGAGGGACATCACACAGGACAAAGAGTTTGTGATATAGCTCATGATATGGCAGTGGGAAGGGAGGGGAGAGAGAGAGAGAGAGAGAGGGAGAGAAATATCATGGGAGAAGCAGACAAGATAGACCAAGACCACAATCCATCCAATCACCTTCCAAAGCCCCACCTACGAGTACATGAGGCTTTGAGGAACATTTTAGACATAAGCCATAACATAGTAAAACAGAAAACAACCCTGAAAGCTAGTCTGCTAGGATTCCTAGCTCAGCTAATGATACAGGGAGCTAAATAATAACTTTTGTAACAATCAGCTGAGGATGGCCTGAACTCAATACAACTGCAAGCTTCCAAAATTTTTGTCTGCAGTTTCAACTGAGGACTAACCAAAGAAAACCAAATATGCACTCTTAAACAATGCTACAGAATGCAGTGCTTCTGGTCAACCCTCCTAAAGCTTGGTTTCCCAAACAACATGCAAAGAGGACATGCATGGAGACTTCCTTTCTATCCACCACAAAGTTTTCTTTCTCCTCTACTTGCCTTTCCCAAAGTCAAAGTCATAATGATTGACTTCTTTGCTATAGCAAGCTCAGAATAGTGTTTACTTTTTTTCCTTTGTTTGGTCATCATTTATTTCCAGAAAACATCTTGTTAAATATATATCAACAGCTATACAATATAACTAAATATGCATTAAGACATATAGAGTCCATGCTGGTTTCCTTAATAAAATGCTGCAATAAAGATGATTATTAAAGAGTTACGCATTGACCACATGGACTGAGGGATACTAGTTTACTTACAAAAATTTTAGAAAATCTTTGTAAGATCTTCTGACCTACTTTAAACATATTTATCAGTTCAAAAATAGATCACTTTAATTTTTTCTAAAATAATATATATACGACAGATTCATTGTCAATGCCAAGTGATCTGAAGAATTCTGAATCACCTTTCAAAGACAATTTATATCAATATTCAATGCATGACCCATCAACTGAGGAATGGATAAGAAAGATGCGGTATTTTTATACAATGGAGTACTATTCAGCCATAAAGAAGGATAAACTGGAGACTTTTATAGGTAAATGGATGCAACTCGAGAAAATACTCATAAGTGAAATAAACCAGAAGCACATGTGTAAGCATCGTATTATCTCTCTAGTATGAGAAACTGAAAGAGTAAATAAGATCCAAAATGTACAATAGATATGGTGAATCAAAAAGAAACTGGTCAAAAGGAAAGAGAGACTGGAATAGGGAAAAGAAAGAAGGGAAAGCGAAAAAAATTGTATATATATATATATATAAGATGGTTAAGATAGATACACTACCATTTTTACTTAGTTCATTGAAGAGTAAGGTTTGTGCCAATAATGTTTGGACAATTGAATGCTAATGTCTGGTGTCCTGAATAACTAACTTAAAGATAGTAATACGTAATGTATTAACCACTGTTACCCTCCTATTATGTTGTTTTGAAAATTTGTTCTTCTTTTGATTTGTTTTGTTTTTTCTTCTCTTTAAAATAAAAAAAAAAATATTCAATGCATGAAAAAATTCATGAAACATTTTTTGCTGATTATGAGTTATTTTGCAAACTCAAAGGAAATCTACTGTTTAGATTTTTCTTTGGAGATTGAGTCTGACTCTGTTACCCAGGTGAGCTTTGAACTCACAAACATCCTGCCTCAAAGTCAAAAATGTCACTGCTGCACAAGACCTGCCTGGCCTATATAAAAATTTTTAACTAGCTTATAGAATTTGTCAGAATTAATGTTTTCTAATAAAAATATATTGTCTATATGATAAATTTAAAAGTCTTAGACAAAATCCTGTAATTTTTCTTCACATATTTGAACACAATGGTACAGAAAACCACAAAATTATCATCATCATGAATGATTACACCTACTTTCCAGGATAGGATTCTTAGATAATCTAACGTTATTCATTCTTATTAACATACCAGTTTTTAACATAAAATTCAAAATACTGGTATAATATTTAAAGATGAAATATTTCATTTATCATAAGATACAGCATCCAGTTATTAAAAATAAACATTAGTTTATATCGATAAATATTTTTTAATGTGTGGGTACCAGGAGTCAAACTCAGGACCTTGCGCTTGTCAGGCAGGCGCTTATGCCGCTGAGCTATATCACTGGCCTTATTGATAATTTCTGAAGAAATGTATAACCTTGAAAAACAAGGTACAATAATGGGGACCTTGTATACCCAAAACTATTCTGGTCTACTTTTCCTTTCGTTTAGTCTTTTTCTCAGAACTCAGACATTTCTTATTGCCAACAGAAGTGCTTGGAGACAAAGATATCACTAATCTTTGAGCCATGAAATAAGAATCCAAGACATAAAAGTCAAATGAGGGAATTTTAAGGGAAGATAATAAATCCAGCATTTCCCAAGGGGAGAATGCACAGACGAATACCTTGCACCAACTGAGTTTCATAAAATTCTGATATCGAGATGCTTTCTTTGGAGCATGAGGACAGTTTGGCCAAATTCTCAAATATCTCTAGGCAGCTTAATTCTTTTCAATAAAATAAAAGTATTGTAACAGTTTTGAAATTTAGAATGTAGAAATGATCTAGTCTAAAACAGACTTCTGAATCTCTGATCTTCATCACTTCTCAACACACATTATACAAAAAACCAAATACTACTTAGCAGCAGAACTATATAGGTGCTTGGTAAACCATTAATTTACAAAAAGGAATGTTATTTCTATGTTCAGCTACATGGTTCTTGTAAGAGTATTTACAGTGCCTTTGAAAATAAATGGAATGGAATATTTGGCACGAGAAAGAGAGAAAGGAATGAAAATAAGGACAAAAAATGAAAGAAGCATTCAACTACAACACAACTTGGCTTGCGTTAGCTTTCACCTGGCCTGTGATATCTTTAGATGGACACAATATGAAACATATAAGTACATGTTGTCAGATTCTGTTCCTTAGAAATATATAATTGATCTATAGGGAAGGTCATAATGGAATGAAAAATACATTTGGGAAAAGATTCAATAGAAAAGTCCAGATGCAGAAACTTACATAATGCAATAGACAAGAGATATATCATCTTTTTAAACCAGAGTCCAGTGTTTTCATGCAGATATTTCTTTAGTCAAAGAAAATTAAATACAAAACAGGAAATACATCATTGCTATTTTTAATACTTGAAAATATTTTCTCAGGCCAGTGAGATGGCTCAGCAGTGTAAGCACCTGCCTGGCAAGTGCGAGGGCCCAGGTTCGACTCCCAGAACCCAAATATGAAAAAAGGGCCGGTGATATCGCTCAGTGGCACTGGCGCCTGCTGGTGCGCAAGGTCCTGAGGTCGACCCCCGGTACCCACAAAAAAAAAAATATTTTCTCATTCTACTGATACCTAAAAACATGAAAATTGTATATATCAATGTTGTGCCAAATAGTATGTTGACATATCTGCTATTTTTAAGTTTAAATTTATAGGACTGTCTGTAGACACAATATAGAATATAAACATATACAAGTAAAAATACATATATGTGAACCCTATCATCAGACATTGGCACTTCATCAGAAGATATACCTATACTATTTATCCTTTTGAGAAATACCCATATTTAAATATCCTTAAGTACCTAGTTCATTCCTTTCTAGCAGCTCAGAGAGCTATTATTTCATAAAAAAATTTTCAATTGCAAATGATACTTAATGCTAACATATAATTACAATCCTTTAATGTTATCTTAATAAACAAAGTTAACATATAAATTCCGTAGTAAAAGAGAATTAAATAATATCCTTTCTAATGATTTTTATTATCTCTTCCCCATTCAAACTATTGAAAAGCTATTATCATACAACATATAGAAATAGACATTTAGGATGAACAACTTCAAACAAATAGCATAAATTTATATTCAAGAATCCCAGTATAGGGGCCGGTGAGATGGCTCAGTGGTGTAAGTGTCTGCCTGGCAAGCGCGAGGGCCCGAGTTCGACTCCCGGATCCCACATGTGAAAAAAAGGGCCGGTGATATCACTCAGCGGCACGGGCGCCTGCTGGCGCGCGAGGTCCTGAGGTCGACCCCGGGTACCCACAAAAAAAAAAAAAAATCCAGTATAGGCTAATGACATGGAAGGAAAAAAAGGAAGGAAGGAAAGAAGGAAGGAAGGAAGAAAGGAGTGGGAGAGAGGAGAAGAAAAAGTATACAATCAGCTGAGGTACTTCTTTAGAAGTGCTAGAGGAGATGCCTATGGAATTGGAAATGATTTAGTAATTAATGGTCTGTGTAACCTCGTGAGCTGTCAAATCCTAGACTGCATGAGACTAATAGCTCTTTTATGAAGAGTTTCTCTTAGCACTGCTCCCCAAACTCAAAGGCACAAAACAGTAGCTATTTAAGGGCAAAGTGATAAAGACTCACTTACTTAGGTTGATAAGCTTTCTCAGGAGTAGAATTTTGATTCTGAAACAAGTCACAGAACTCATTAGCAGAACCAATGGCAATGATAATAGACTATGACTATCTTTAATTGTCCTTCTGTTGTGTTATGCATTTAAAGGCCACATTTAGAATGAAAACTTTGAAGGTAATTTAATGGCAGGATTTAGGTTTTAAAATAAGATAATCTCACACCTGTAACAAGATCAGTTCTGCTTTAGGAACATGTCCTGGATCACCTTCAGAAATCTTTGTTGACCACATAAAATGAAAACAATTTAAGCTAATGATTTTGATGAATAATAAAGGTTTCTTATCATTTAGTGTGCAAAGACATTAACTTTATGTTTCATGAAACATGGTATAAAATGCTAGCTGCAAACCTGGCTCCTACTTCAATGATAATCCAGATTTCAAAGCACAAAAAGTTTTAAATAGGTTCTAACATTATATATTGCAGAGATTTTCAAGGCTGTCAGTATGAGGCAGAAAAGTATATAAAGTTTGAAGAAGCAAATTCAATATTATAATATGATGTTATATTTATAAAAACATAAAAAGAATCTTGTTTTATTTTTAATAAAAACTCTAGAAAGTAAGCTCATAAAGACAGCTAGAACACTTTTGTTGTAAAAGCAAGAAGGGATAGTTTGGATAGGGAAATATTTGATTTTATTGAAGCAGAGTTGAGGTTTTAAAAGCATTAGAATTTTCAGCAGGAAAGAGGTGTGGTCTTGGGCCCTGAGAACGCAATTCTAGTCTGTAGTTATCATAAATGTTTCATATAATAGCACACTAGAATAAGGGTGTGAAGTCCTTGGGTTTAACTCCCTCTACCACATTAATTAACTAATTAAATGATAAAACAACTGGAATAACCAATGAAAGGGTGGCAATAGTTCAACTGTGTATAAAATAATGCAATTAGAAATGGGAGAGGAACAAAGATTCAGAAAACTCTATACCAGGCTTCTGCTATTTCTTTTCCCCTCGCTGTAGTACACAAAAAGGAGGGTCATAAACTAAATGAAACAAAAAATGCTTGATTATAGTAAGTTGGATAAAGGTTCATGAAACTAGGAAATCTGTTGTTTTATCTTCCATTTTTTTCCTTTCAATTTCTCTAATGACTTTTCCACATTTTTCTTTGGGGGAATATTTTTAGAATTGCATAAGAACCACTGTATTAAGTGTGAGAAGGAAACTACTTAGTCACTTTTATCCCTTTAACAGTATATTTTAAAAACGATGGGAGAAGTTAAAACTGGTTATAGCCATACTGCATAATCAGGATACTTGATACAGCACAGTAAAGTTTGAGAGATAAAGGGACCATAAGCATGTGAAACACTTTGGTTTCAAACTAATGGAGTGCCCACTATGTATGAAGCATGTTACAAACATAAAGCAGAGAATACCTTACTCCTACCCTATTTATTCTATACTTGCAAAGAGATGATAAATAGATAATTAAAATAATTACAATGGATGATGTGACAAAATGTGGAAATAGGCCATTGTAAAACTCTGTGGGAGAAAATAAAATGGGGAAATAAACACAGTGCCCAGATTAGGATATTGGAAGAAGTGATGACAATTCCTAAAGCATCAGTAGAAGTTAGAAATTATTAAAGTGTAATTTATGCAAAAAAAGAAAGCATACATGATATTGGAGGCAAGAAAGCTTTATTTGTGTGCAGAATCCAATAGAGAAGTCTACAGTGTGAAGGAGGGAGTGAAGGCTTAGGCACAGTTCCTATCATGCGAAGACAATTATGACCTGCTAAAAAGGCCTAATGGTAGCCAGAAGAATATAGGATCCCATAGAGAATATTTAGAGATGTTGTGGTTTTTCAGCTTCATATTAGAAAACAGCTTTCTGACACAAGGATAAAATAATTTAGACTCCAGCAACAAACTTAAAAACAAATGACGGAAACTTAAACCAAGATAAGAGGAGAGATGGCAGAAATGTCTGAGTAGCTTAAAGAGATATTAATCACTTCACTGAGAGGACTAAGTGATTGATTAGAAACGGGGTGTGAAGGAGAAAAAAAAAGTTAATAGCAACCACCAGAGTTCTTATTTGAGCAGCTAGATAAATGATGGAATCATCTAGGTAATTTTTGTGTGTGTTTTCAGTTCACGTATTCCTCTTATGGAGCACAGAAATATATAATATTCCAGCCTCAAGTGACTGACTTTTAGCCAATCATATGGGTGACACTGATAAAAACTACCTTGGGGGCCAATTCTTGGAAACATTCTACGCAATTTAAAAGCCATCCTATTTCCTCCATGGCAATATTAAAATTAATCTCTTCTAAATCTTTCAGCTACAATGTTGGTAGTAATCTAGTTTCCCTGCTCCTTATGACAAAACTTTCCAAGACATGCCTAGCCCTGATTACATAGTTTAAAAAGAGTAAGAAATGCAACTTACTGCATTAATTCACTAAAGTGGCCAGGATTATTTCTTACGGTAGCCCATTTATTCCTACTCTGACTAAAGGAGAAATCAGTCAAAGAAAAGGAATTTTTGGAGAAGAGAAGTTTAGAGAAATAGGTTTAGAATAGGAAAACATTGATGAACCCAATTTCAACATGCTGAGCTTGTGTTCCTGTGTAATACTCAAGAGTAGAACAAATAGCGCATTGGATATGCGTATCTGTAATTTCAAAATAGAGAGCAGACTATAAATGTAAATTTAGAAGTCATTGAATTATAAATTATTATTGATAACATGAAAATAATTCATATGACTTATATCATCTCATTCTCTGTATATAAGGTTCATATAAAGAATATTTTTAAAGAATGCCTATCATTCTAAGTATTTAAAATGGAGGGCCGGTGATATGGCTTAGCAGCATAAGTGCCTGCCTGGCAAGCACAAGGTCCTGAGTTAGACTCCCGGTACCTACATATGAAAAAAGGACCAGTGATATCGCTCAGCAGCACAGGTGCCTGCTGGCGTGTGATGTCCTGAGTTCAACCCCCGATACACATCAAAAAAAAAAAGTGGAATGACAGTTTACACAAATGTAATTTTTCATTGCGTATTATATTGTGACTCATTAGGAGTCACATATTTGGCAATCCATACTTTTGTAAATTAAAAGAATATATTAAAGTATTTTCTCTAGAGTTAACCGTGTAGACACACTATTTTGACCATCTTTACTTGGGTAACCAAAATTCTGACACTAATTTCTGTCTGATTATTGTTTGGTTTTAAAAAAAATTGTAGATGGTGAAGGAACAGTCCCTGCTCTTTCTTAGCAAGTGGCCCCATGAATGGTGAAAAGGCAATTTTACTAAATTTCCTAGATTTAAACATAAGATTGGAATGGTGCTTGAGTAGAAAATATGATTCAGTTTCACTCATTTTAGTAATGGTTTTTGATGCAAACCCCCAGTGGTGCACAATGTCCAGATAGAAACCTGGGGATTCCCTAATTTCTCTCTTTGCTCCACTTCTTCAGTTCCAGTTGATTCTCAGTTCCCATTATGCAGGAGAGACCTGCCTGCAGCCAAAGAACACGAACTGCTGAATACACTAAGGCAAATAAATAAAAACAGCTAAAAGTAGTAATAACCCTAATGACTTGGTAGAAGATCATTTGTGAAAAAATTACTGATTTTAAAATATGAGTATGCTAGACATTCACTTAAATGTTTGGTAATGAACGCAAAAATTATTTGAATTTTTTCCAACTTTAGAAAATTCTCCAAAAAGAGAGCCAGAACAGGGCCAGTGATATAGCTCAGCGGCATAGGCACCTGCCTGGCAAGTGCGAGGTCCTGAGTTTGACTCCCGGTACCCGCATATGAAAAAAAAAAAAAAGAGAGAGCCAGAACAGCAAGACCTTAACAGTGTTTAGTTGAGAAGATCATTTGATATTTTATGGTTTGTTTCAGATATTTACCATGCAATTTCAATATCAAGTTATCTTTCTGTTAATCATCAAATATGAAGAAACTATGCAAAATAACAGAACAAGACAATGGAAAACAAAATAAAGTGTAGAACAAAAATAAAAATTCATGGTTCCAAAGATTAAAAGTACATTTGAGAAGGTAAAGAAGTAAAATTTGAGCAAAGCAACTAGGTGACATGGAATATTTTAGAGAAGAAAAATGGACACAGATATATCTTTTTGAAGGCACTGCTACCACCAGAATAACAAAACTCAGAGTTAGGTGAGTAAGAACGTAATGAAAGTGTGTGTAGAACACATCCAAAAAATAAATATTGAGGTATTATTATGTTAAATGTTTTATCAGTCAAGAAGTTAGTAATTTTCTTTCTGTCACTTATTAAAAGCATTCATTGATTATCTTTGTGTTCTGAAGCACATTTTTGAAACATACCTATAAAGGGTCAAACACCATCCAATATAAAATTTAAAAAAGCTCGTAATTGAGAGAGATTTATGTATGAGCTCCACAAAATTACTGTCATTTCAATGAGAAAGACAAATTTAATATCACATATTAAAATCTATGAACCTACAAATTTACTTTTAAATGTTTGAGAGAACCAATTCTGCAAATGTGTTGGGTAAACCTCTCCTTATATACGGCATCACAGGAGACACTGCCCTAGACTGATGAGGAGGGCAATGCTGAAAACTATCGAAAAGATAGTTGGAGTTCGTGTGAAATGTTTTCTTTTCCTGATACCTATACATTTAATAGCATTTCCAAAAACGTATTTGCTAAATCGCAATCACTACTTGAGGACTGATTTAGAGCGCCACACAATTATTGGGCTCTCACCATTCCTGATAGACTATTTAATAAAGCATTTATCTTTAGAAATGGCTATTGTGGCTAAGCCAGCTCAAATAGATAAATGCTTCTGCTATGACCAAATGGCTCCAATTAAATGTCACTTAATGGCCTGTGTATTAATATCAAAATAAAGTTTAAATATTTTTCAAATTAAAATATCCTAAATACACATGACTCTAATATAACAGGGGCCCTTACCAACCCTCAGTTTACTCATGTATACTTTGAAATCAGGTTCAGAACTTTTTAATCTCCCCCCAACTAATGGCACCCATAAATCATTGATAGTATTTTCATACTGTGGTTGAATTTATTAAGTTCTTATTCAATATCCTGCCTTACTCCCTGTTGCTCAGATTAAGAAAAATACCATTTGGATTAGAGAGACCATATCATACTCACTTGGCACTCAACACTACGTAAACAGGTTCCCTATGGTAATAGCCTAAGATGGCCTGTGAGATTTTCATCTCTGAGAGTGTCAGTTCCCTGGTGCATGACAAGCTGATAGTCCCACAGTAAAAGTTTCCAGGTTCCAGTTCCCCATTAGTGGTGAATCCTTAATTTCATGATGTTTTAGTTATTTAGTTACAGTAACTGATCTATGTTGTACACCATCTGCCATAGATCCTTTGTAGTAGTAAACTTAGTTTCTCAAGGGATAACTTACTTTCCTTGATGTCTTTCCCTTCCTGGTTTTACTTCCTCCCTCTCCTCCTCCTCCTCCTCTTTTTTCCCCTCCTCCTCCTCTTCCTCCTCCCCCTCCTTTCCCCTCCTCCTCCTCTTCTTGCTCCTCTTCCTCCTCCTCCTTTTCTTCTCCTTCTCCTTCTAGACAGGGTATCCCTATTCATTAAGTTGCTTAGGCTGGGCTTGAATGCGTGATCCTCCTGCCCTAACCTCCCAGAGTACTGGGATTCCCTAGCATTATTTCCAGAAATCAGTTCACAGAGAAAATATTTGCACTCAAATCCTTTTCTGAGGACCTGTTGTCTATTTTTTTACATCTTTTGGAATTATGATGACTAAAAAATCTTAGATATAGTTAGTGAGACCTCTGCAAATGTCTAATGGGTAAAAAAAGAGAGAGAAGGTAGTGGAAATATATGTATTTAACTCTCCTCCCTTTTCCACCTCCATCTAGCACCTCTGGCATTAAATGTATGTAAACCTGGAGCCGTACTATCATTTGTAATCAAATATAGGGATGCCATGAAAGATATTAAGAATCTGGGAGAAGACATAAGGTAATACCGAGACCTTGAATAGTTGACAAAACCAATAGAACCCTCTGTTTTGTGGGAAAAATAATACCTCATACTTATTTAAAATCAAATATGTTGGGCCGGTGAGATGGCTCAGCCGCATACGCGCCTGCCTGGCAAGCACGAGGACCTGAGTTCAACTCCTGGATCCCACATACAAAAAAGGGCCGGTGATATTGCTCAGTGGCATGGGCACCTGCTGGCGCACGAGGTCCTGAGGTCGACCCCTGGTACCCACAAAAAAAAATAAATAAAAAATAATAAAATAAAATAAAATATGTTGAGTTTTTCTTGCTACTACATGTTTTACTGAGTCCCATAAAATATTGAAATTTTATGCTAAAAGTGAGACTTTCATTGCACAGTGAACAGAAAAATAACATAGAAATTTTCACTGAATTATTTTTAACCTCTAGTATTAGTCTTTTTAAAATTTCACAAATTTTTCTTCCTCCATAAATGTAAAAATATTTTCTATTATGGTGAATAATTCATTTTCTATCCTCAGTTTGTTTATTTGACATATAAACAAGACTTCAGCAGTTAATTCCAAGCACATTTTCAATTTTTAAAGCATGCTTCTAATAAAGTCTCTAGATTCATTTTCCATGTAAGAATACAGTTTGGGAAAAAGATGCTAAAAATTCTTCTGGTGTAATTCTCAAATACAAAACAAGATAGTCATAGGCAAATTGTTTCCTTAGATTTAAAGTCTCACTTTGACAAGTGTAGTACTATTCACATAAACTAACAAAATGTTTTAAAAAAGGAAGCATTCTGGGCACAGAAGTATAGGAAAAGATCAGATACAATAAATTGGTCTAAGTATTACCAAGTCTTAGAATTTCTGGATGTGAGAGATGCAGAAAGCCAGTCCACATAATGTGTGTGTGTGTGTGTGTGTGTGTGTGTGTGTGTGTGCGTGTGTACTGTGTGCATTATTTACATTAAACTACACTTATACTGTGTGCAAGGTACAATTAAGACATCAATTTTTATATGAAGCATAGGTAAATAAAGGTGGGGGAATATAACTATCTAGATTTTCATCAGTAGACAGTTTCAAATTTGAATTATATAGTCTGGTTCTATAGTTAGTGTTCTTGACCAAGGGATACTGCCTTGTGCTTGCTTTTATGAGAAAGGTGATCTCTACAGAGACAGGGAAATACTTCATGGTCTTCCCCAGGACTTAATTGTGTCTTTAAAGTCACCTTTGCTATTAATCTAAACTCAACTTACTGTATACTAAATATTTAAGTTAACTTCCCAAGTATTTTGTTGTAAAAGAAGGTGGCCACAAAAGGTAAAAGGTAATAACCTCTACAATAATATGTCTAAGCATTGTGGATTCTAACATTCACATGTAATCCATTTAACATCATTAGTCTGCAACAGAATGAACAAATCCAGACATTGAGAAAAGCGATTTCTGAATATGTAAACGTGAAAACTAAAAACACTGGAAAACAGTAACTTTGAAGGACATGCTTGAACAAACAGCCAACATGCTTTAATGACCTCCTCTACCAGGGCTCCCAATGGCAGTGTACACAGATATTATGTTATTTTTAATGGCATTTTTTTTTTTTTGGTTGGTACCGGGGGTCGACCTCAGGACCTCATGCGCCAGCAGGCGCCCGTGCCGCTGAGCGATATCACCGGCCCTTTCTTTGTATGTGGGTTCCGGGAGTCGAACTCTGGACCTCGCGCTTGCCAGGCAGGTGCTTACGCCGCTGAGCCATCTCACCAGCCCCCAATGGCATTGTTAAAAATTATCTACATTTAAGTATGATGAGCATGCACTTTATTGTCTGCTGTAAACAGCTCTAGAATACACTACGCACCTAGAAAAATGACTTTATATTTGATATCTGTACATCTGTAAAATAAGCACAGTAGGTCATAAATACTCGTGTTATTTTCAGAATATAACATAATGCATGTTGTTTATTAGAAATGTATTTCTAATATGGGCATATGGTTTTTAATGTAAGTCAATTTTAAGCATTCAGTTTACTTGCATAATTACAGTTAATCACTACGCCTAGTATTCATGATCTTATTTGGATTACAGACCATTATACATTTTATTTTTTCCTTTTTAGAAAGCAATTCACATGGCTCTTGAAATCTTCTGCTTCCTTTGCTAACTTCTCATTTCTCTCCTCATCAACTAACTCTGGCTTTCCCTGGACTTCAGTAACCAGTCCTAAATTTACTTTTACCTTTCTAGTGACCTTATCTAGCCCCTTGGTATTAAAAGCGATTTATATATTCATGACTTTTAGATTGATATTTGTAACCCAGACCACTTTCACAAACTTTAGATATATATATATATCTAGCTGCTTACTCAGTATCTTGACTTGTATGTTTACTGGAAAATTCAAAACTGACATATGTAATATGACATGCATGATCTTCCTTTCAAATTTTGTTCCATCCACACGTATCAACCTCGGATGATAGAAATTTCATCTATCCAATCACTCAAATCTCACCTTCTCTGGTTCTGTGAAGCCATGTATTCAATTGTCCAGGAAATACTGTGACTCTGGCATCTTGTGACATCTGCTATCACTCTAGTCTTTGCAGATAGCTCTTAAATTGCTGTACAGTTTGGTCTCTTAATGGGGCTCACGATTTTCACTGCTGTCTTTCCCCAGGGTATTCTGTGAGCCCTGGAAGAGAAGGAAGAGCTTTTTAACCCTTCTGACAAGTCTGATCACACTCTCATTTGCTTAAAATTCTTCAACAGAATCCAGTGTCACTCAAATTCATAAACAAGTCCTCACAATAGCTTATAAATTCCAACTTTACCGTGGTCTCCATTTACTGTTTGACCTAATCTCTTTCTACTTTCCCCATTTTTCTTTCCATTTTAGCCACATTGTCCTCATTTGTCTTTTAACAAGTATATTCCTGCCACAAGGCCTTTGCACAAGCTGTTTTCTCACCTTGGGTTTTCCTTCCTAAGATGTTGTCGTGTTTACTTCCAATACCTCATAAATCTTTGCTTAAATATTGCTTTCTCATCCACTCCTACCATTACCAGCTATTTAAAATTATAATCTGCTTTACTCATCTCTACTATTATTTTCATTACATTTATCATCTCCTAACTGTGTAATTTTGCGCTACTATATCAAAATTTTTTAGCTATTGGTTCCACAGTAATTAGACCCAAGGAGGCAAAGCTCTGTATCTTTGGGGTTCATTCATGCAACCCAAATTCCTAAAATGATACCTAATGTATAGTAGATATTTAATAGATTGCTGTGCTTGACAAACATTAATGGACATTACTCTTTAATCCACAATATAGCATCAATTATTGGGTACTTACCTTGAGATTACCAGATTTCTAGTAATAATATTTTACTTAATTTATATGTAATGAATTTACACACAAGTGTATCCTTGATTACAATGGATAAAATTTTAATGGTATATCAAACAGAAACTCAGTATTATTGAAAATGCAGTATCATGTCCATATATTAATGAATAGTGAAGCTAGGGACATCTAGAGGGGAGAGAAAGAAAAGAAAACAATGGTAATGGATGCTGTGGTGAGCCAACCAGATGTATCGCAGCATCAGGAAATGCTAACTGCTGACAACTCACAGCTAATGTCCTCTCCAGCAATTGCCCTTCACAGAAGAATGATGTTTTGCCAAAAGCCATGTTTCCTCCCTACGGGCTCCTGCTGTCCAATAACTGGTCAATACAGTGTTATGTAAATCAATGCTTTGCTTGTTCTGGAACTATTTTTAAATGGGTTCCTAGTTCTAAAGTTTCCACTGGATTTACCTGTAATTTCTGTTACAAAAGTGTTAACAGTCAATGTCTCATTATAAGTAGTCCTGTTTCCCTCAGTTCTTTGAGGATAGCCCCCAGAATTGAATCTTAATAAATCTCCTGCACATATATCTCTATTTCTTAGACTGTTTACATGGGAGCTATTACCTAAGACAGTGTGTAGCTGATGATTCTACAGAACATAAAGTAAAATGGAATTTTGGATTGTTGTACTTCCTGCCTGGCTGAAAATGAAGATCACATCACTGGATATAGAGTATTGATAACACCTAGTGTGCTGAATCAGGAAATCTAAAAACTTTGCTAGTGTTAAAATAGATGAAATAAAGATGGGAGGGAATGAACTCCCTTGTGCGATATTTGAGACATCTGATTCTTCAATGGAAGAAGTTCCACAAGGATTTTGGAACTAGCTGGCTTTGTGGATATCACTGATACTTTGAGGAAAGAAAATAAATCCCCAATTCATATGAAGTGCGAGAGGCAGGTGAGTTCCTAAGCAGCATAAAGTTATTTTTATCTCTGAAAGGCAAATCAGCCATATACCAGGTCCATAACTCAATTATAAAAGAGTTTCAGAAAGCTGTGAATTCTCCACTTGGCATGTATGCTTACACTAAGGTTAAGTTTCTAATTGGGGTTAGCTATAAATATAACTGGAGGGATGCGCTTCAATATCTTGAATGTCCAGAGCATTTAAATGAAGTAAGCTTTTAGTAGTGATTCATTGCTCTTTTAAAAGTGCTCAGTCCTTACATGAAGAGAGATGCTTTAGATGTATCCCCAATTTTTCTTTAGTTCATCATAGTAGTAACCCTAATTGTCACATCATAACTTAACATGGGAAGCACTGGGCTTACAAAGCAAGGAAAAGAAACAGATTTTTACAAACAAAACAAACAAACAAACAAAAAAGAGGTAGCTAAAACTTACTGGTAGAATCTGGATACATATGGATTAGGGGGAGTGAATTAAAAATGGACAAAGAGATATATATTTCATTTTCATTGTATTACTGCTTAAGATGTGTCTTGATAGTTGTAGTAGGCTTGATAATGCTTTATCTTGCCCCCATAATGTACATTTCCTTACTTCTGTAGTCAGTATATGTGTATTTTTACCTTGTATTGTACAGCAGAATTTAAATGGAATTAAGCTTGTTAATAATGAGACTTTAATACAGGGAAATTATCCTGGCTTTGCTGGGTTGTTAAAATGTAATTATAAGGATCTTAACAGCAGAAGAATGGTGGGTAGATAGAGTAGAAAAGAGGCACACATTTAGAAAAAGAGACATGACTGTCGGGTCAGAGCAACGCCTTGAGAGAAAGACACAACCTAAAATTATACACTTTGTGGATGAAAGTAGAGGTCAGAAACCAACTACTTTGGGGGTGGGAGGCCCTAGAAACTGGAAAGAGCAAAATAGGTGGTTCTATTCTAAATCTCCCCAAAATAACTCAACCCTGGCAACACCTTGATATTAACCCAAAGACTTATTTCAAAATTTTACCTTCCATAACTGTAAAATAATTTGTATTAAGTCATTAAGCCTTTGGAAATGTGTTATAGTAACAAAAGAAAAAAGCTCAGCACTCCTCCAAGATACAGGATTTAACACTTTGTCAAGGACCCTATGACACAGTGCTACAAGTATGAATATAACAATATCCCAAATTAAGTAAAATATTTATGCCAGATTTTCTTTCAGTGCAACTGGCAAAAAGAGTGCTTCAGTCTTGAAGGAAGAAAGTAGGAAACACCTGCATTTTCCACCAGCGTGCACTTCTTGTGATTTTCAGAAATGCTTGCTTCATGTAGTATATTTGCTTTCTGGAAAAAATCTTCAGGAATTATTTTTGAAAGTGTTAGCTGGTAAGGCTCAGAATTAATTTTTATGTTAGGAATTGCCCTTAGCAATGCCTGGCTGATAGGGACCCACAATCTGAACCTAAATTTAGCACCATTATGAAGGATCACCTCAGCTCCAGGGCTCTCTGTGGAGATTAGCTGAGACATCTACGGATAACTCATCACATTCAAACCTCACTGCAGTACCATTTCTTTCATTTTCCCCCAGATGTTTTTCCTCTAGAACACTCAATAATCTTTCTGCATTCAACTCTCTATCTCAGAGTTTGTATTCCAGTGTGTTTACTTAAACCAATAATTTTGTAAGGAAAAACTAACACATTTTCTTTTCGTTTTGAAATACCCAGCAACCTAAATGACAAGTGAAGAACAGATTATGAGTTACCCCAGGCCTCAGGTTCCTTTTTTTTTTTTTAATTCAGGTTTCTGCAGCGTCAGAAGTGGAGCTGATCTCAGTGTAAGCTTTCTTCTTTTTTTTCCATTTATTTATTTATTTATACTGGGAATTGAACTCACGACCTCACGCTTTGCAGGTAGGCACTGTGCTGCTGAGCTATATCCCTGGCCCTTTTCCATTCTTCTTTTTTTTTTTGGTGGGTACCGGGGGGTCGACCTCAGGACGTCACGCACCAACAGGCACCCATGCCGCTGAGCGATATCACCGGCCCCTTTTTCGTATGTGGGATTTGGGAATCGAACTCGGGCCCTCGCGCTTGCAAGGCAGGCGCTTACGCCACTGAGCCATCTCACCAGCCCCTTTTCCATTCTTTTTAAAAGTAGTAATATACAGATATCTGTTTTCCCATGATAGTTTAGGGAAGTATTTTTGGTCCAACTCTATTACATGATGTTATCCATGTGTTAGGATTTACCCTAGGAATGGCATAAACAAAGGTCATGTTTTAAGATGCAGCAGGAATGATTTGGCACTTGCACAGACAGTAAGGTAATCAATGCCATTCTGTGAAGGCTGAGAACATCAGGACCTCTGCTGTGGGTGGGGGGCACTTCATAGACTGAGTCATGCATCGATTGACTCATTCAACAAGTGTTTGTCAAGAACTTTCTAAACGTTTGTCACCTATCCTAGTCACACTGCTAGCACAGCTGTGAAGAAAAGATAGTCTGTCTTCTGAGAGAGGCTACGGAATTATAAACAGGCCCTTTCGATTTTGGATGCCAAGTGCTATAATGTATAAATAGTACATTCCTGAGCAAGCATAGAGGTGGAATAAAACAGTCAAAGCAAGCAGCAAATGAAAAGGCCCAACCTTCAAAAAGAGGATAACATGGTATGCTCAGTGACCTAGAAGCATTTAAGCACGTCTGCAGGATATAATTGGAGGAAGGAGCAAGATGAGAGAAGGGTAAGCAGGGGCCAAATTGTAAACTAGCTTGTAGTCGAGTGATGCTAAGAGTTTAAATCTTATTCTGAAGCTCTATAGGGAGAATTAAAAGAGTTTAAGCAGGGAGTAATATGATCGGATTTGCCCTTCAGAAGTATCAGTGTGAGCGCTCATGGAGCACAATGTGTGGTAGCTGCTGCTGCTGGCAAAGTGGATAACATAAGGCTCGCCAAACCCTGATCTCTCCGCATCTGCAAAGATTTAACGGTACAGTTCTGGCTCTGACACTGTGTTCATGGGACGCAAATAGATAAAGAACACCGAGAAACTATCCAATACCATGTGGAAGGCCTGAAAATTATTAGAGGCAGTTAACATAGTTTCTAAAACAGACATATGATATAAACTGTGGCATTAATTAAATCTGACCTCTCAGATTAAGGAACTGTTCTTTGACTAGATTATTAGAAAGTAATTTTGCTCAGGGCATGGACTATACATTAGTGAATGTTATCTTCATTACATCAGTATTTTCAAGTAAGTTTTTTCAAAGACTCCAAAGATGGATGACCTGGATAACGTTAACACACTATAGTGAGGCTTTTAAAATATTCTACAAAAGGCCGTTTCGTTCAGACAGCAGAGGAAAACTCATTATATTTGTCCAGAGATTACTTTCTGTAAGCTTCAGTATAAATCTAGGAGTTTTGTATATATTGGAAAAAGGAGTTTTATTGACCATGAAAAAGTATTTACTTAACATTAGGCTTTAGGAAATCTTACAACATCTGATATTAGAAATGATCAGATATATTGTCTTGCTTACTGCTGAGTGTTGGAGAACTCGATTCAGACTTAATCTTTTTAAAAGCAGTTAGTAATAGTCTTATCACAAACGTTTTGGTTTTCAGATCTCTGATCTCCTGAGCCTTACTCTTCAGATTGGTGCTTTTAAAAAGAAACTTTGCACACTCCATCTGCCCTGATAATGCCATGCCAGGAGGTAAAGCCTGGAAGAAAGAAAAAAAAAGAGGGAAATATTTGCCAATGACTCTAAAATATAAATCATATGATGAAGTCTTCCCAAAAGCAGAGCACTGCAAAAATAAATTTGTGAAAAAATATTGAGCTAGAGAATTTCAAGGTGTTGGAAACTATAGAAAAAGAAGTGTTGTTTCTAGGGGTGAAATAATCCCCACTTATCTACATATGAATGTATATAAATATATATATATAGATAGATAGATAGATAGATAGATAGATAGATAAAATTAGGCACTCATGGAAGATGAAAGTGTAATAATAAAATCCCTAATGCAAAATAATATAATAAAATTATCTACATTGGAAAAATATAGGTATCCTAGGTTGGTTTAATTTTTTTTTTTTTTTGTGGGTACCGGGGGTTGACCTCAGGACCTCGCGCGCCAACAGGCGCCCGTGCCACTGAGCGATATCACCGGCCCCTTTTTCGTATGTGGGATCTGGGGGTCGAACTCGGGCCCTCACGCTTGCAAGGCAGGCGCTTACGCCACTGAGCCATCTCACCGGCCCAAGCTTGGTTTAATTTTGATCCATTTAATTTAAATTGGTTTTGAATGACAACATATGGTTTGCTGATTTTCTACTTTTAAAACAAACTATCAGGCAGGGTGTGGTGGCACACACCTGTAATCCCAGCACTAGGGAGGCTGAAGCAGGAGGATTGCTGGGAGTTCAAGGCCAGCCTGGGCTACATAGTGAGACCTTTCTCAAAAAAAAAAAAATAAATAAAATAAAAACCTAAAAACTATCATCATATGGGATAAATTGCCATTGTATTCATTGAGCTTATCACTGCTCATTGAATATTTATTAAATAATTAAAGTTTACTAAACAAATTAGAATCTCCTCATGATACCACACTAGTAGAGCATTATTTCTATAAATTGTTGTTTCCATGTTCAGTTAACAATGTATTCAGAGTTTTATTATAGGCTCACTTTTCTATTCATTGCATTTACCTTTTGTAAGGTAATATTACCCGGTTTGGTTTTACTTTCTAGTCTGTAATATATATGGTGTTTATTCTATATTTTATATATTCCAAATCTGTATCTCTTAGATATAACTATCCTTTAAATATGTAAATATTTAAATTTACTTTAGATATATGCTTTACTTTAAATTTGTCTACTGCCAAGTTATTTGCAGTCTGATACTATATAGTCACCTCAAAATGTATATTCAAAACTTAGATAATAATTTTTCTCCAAATCGCTATCTACTTCTGTAACCCTTGGTGTTAGTCAGCTTCGTATAAAACACACATGACCAAGCTAGGTTTTTTTTTTTTGTGGGTACCGGGGGTCAAACTCAGGACCTCGCGCGCCAGTAGGTGCCCTTGCCACTGAGTGATATCACTGGCCCTTTTCTCGTATGTGGGTTCCGGGAAACGAACTCAGGACCTCGTGCTTGCCAGGCAGGCGCTTATGCTGCTGAGCCATCTCACCGGCCCAACCAAGCTGTTTTATAAGGAGAAAAGATTTGTTTAGCTCAGAGCTTTGGAGATTCACATCTGAGATGGGACACGTCGCACTGGTTGGGTTTCTGGTAAGTGCGGCATTATACCACAGCAGGAGCCGACACAGGAACAAACGGTCATATCTCAAACCAAAGCAGAAAGAGGAGAGGAAGGCTTGCTGCTTTATGACAGTCTTACGAGAACTCAAAGGGCCACATGAGAACTATGAGATCACACATGAAAGCATGGCCCCAGTAACCTCAAGATCTCCCACCTACTTCCTATCTCTCAGAGGTTCCCCCACCTCCCAAAAGCATCCCCTTGGGAACAATCCTTTAATACAACTTTGGGGGACACTGAACATGCAAACTATAGCACCCTCTTTAATTCAGAAGCGTACTCACTGATATAATTGACATATGTTGGTATAAGAAATATGTTAACAAGAAAATATCTGTATTTTTATTATGCAACAATGTATATAAAAATATCTGTACTTCATTCAGTCTTTAAAACTACACCTGGATTTCTAGAGACTATTTTACTCTCTGTTTGAATTTGCACTAGAGTATATTACCTCATATGCGACAAAATCAGCTCAAAATATTTACCGTGTATGGTGTTGGTGTCACTAACAGAACTGTTATGGATGCAATTTATGATTCCCTTTGCAGTCCAGGATACAGAGGAAATAATCACCTGAGGATGCCAATACTGTGCTCTATATTCATCTCCAGTAAAACTAATCCAAGACACATTTAAAACACCAAAAATGATAAAATGCCTAGCAAAGTTATCAGCCTCTTTTGAAATGAGGACCAATAAAGCAGAGCAAAGCCAAACATAAAGCAAAAGTAGTTTTAGTATTACTACTTTTTTACGGTCAAATGTACCGTAAGTTTAATATGTACCAACCACTGATACAAGCCTTTTACATATATTTAATCCTCACACCCAAAGGTGATAGTTACATTGATTATCCCCATGTTATAAATATGAAAAAGGAAACACACAGAGAAGAGAAACTTATTGGAGTTAAAATGTACATAGCTGGGGAAAATGTGATTGGAGTTTATTTACACCGTGTCTTAAACTCTGAACATTTTTTTTCTGGATTTTTTATTCTTCTTGAAAATGATACCCGTGTTAATCAGTAACGTGTCTCTCATACCTCCATTAAGATTTTCACCTTAAAAATAGGGCTTAGCATTATGAAAGAGAGGGCTACCTGAAAAAAAAATCCTCTTCTTATGATAGAAAGGAAATATTTGGTAATTTTAAATTTTTATTTATTCATGTATATTTGCAGTACACAGTAGCTACATTCACTTTGAGGAACTGATTCATGTCTTTAGCATCCTTGATCATTTTCAATATCTTTACTCTCTCAGAAATCTTCTCCTTTATCCCAGATACCCTTCCTCATCTCAAACAAGTCTGTATTTTTTGATAGCCTCTCTACTTTATTTTACTCTTTTATTCATTTATGTTTCAGGTCTCTCGATAACAGAAACCATGAAATATTTAACTCTCTGGGTCTGATTTACTTTACTTAACGTGATGGCCTCAAGTTCCATCCATTTCCCTGCAGATGGCATGAGTCCAATATTCTTTAAAGCTGAGTAATATTCCATTGTGTACATATACTATATTTTCTTTATCATCTGCTGATGGACATCTAGGCTGTTTTGAGAGCTTATCTATTGTGAGTTGTGCTGTTATAAAAAATGGGTATGAGTTTATCAGTATTAAAGAATTGGTCATTATAAGTCATCTACCCAGTACTATAAGAAAAAGTCAGCTCCTGGTATAATCAATTCTTCCAATTAAGCATTTCTTATTTTTCAGGTACCTGCACCTTAAAGGTGAACAGGTCCCTCCTGTGTGATTCCTCATGTTTTTACTGTCATTATTACACTTAGTCCATTCTCTTAAAAATTTCAGTTCCCCAGTCCATACCTTCATTGACCTTTTAAGATCCATGAAAGCAGAGAGATTATTCTCAGGGAAGTGTGTTAAACACTTCAGCAGTTTCTGCTTAGGTTCCTAGATCTGGCAGGGGGTGATCCACAATCCAGCTGGCAGTGTATGCCTGTGGTAAGAAAGAACACTTGCACAAATTATGGCTATTCACAGATAGGCAGCAAGAACTAACAGAAGCCTAAGATTCGTGGAACATCTTCCTCTAAGACACAGGACATTTTCTCAAGGCAGAAGGAGTCTTTTGTGTGTGTGCCTCCCCTCATACTTCCACTGAGGAACCCCCAAATCAGTCCATTCTTTACTTCTATACTCCATGAGTCATTTGCTGAACTAAAGAGTTGCAAAACATCTGGTTTTAGGAGGAAAAAATACAAAGCCAGGACTGTTCCAGAGAGTTCTTGTCTGTCTCAGAATGCTGCACTGCCCTCACATTCCAGTTATCTTGAGAACTAGAATAGAAGGGAGGGAGGGGGCCGGTGAGATGGCTCAGCGGCCTAAGCGCCTGCCTTGCAAGCGCTAGGCCCTGAGTTTGACTCCCGTGAACCCACATACGAAAAAAGGGCCGGTGATATCGCTCAGCGGCACAGGCGCGTGCTGGCGCACGAAGTCCTGAGGTCGAACTCCGGTACACACACAAAAAAAAGAAGGGAGGGAGAGCTGTCCTGGCCATGGCTACATAGGGACCCATCTTCTTGCAGCATTCAATAATCATTTCTCTAATTGCATTATTTCTACCATGGAGACCATGAAGACCATAAATAGTTTTAAAAAGACTTGTAGTGTTACATAAAAGTAAATACTCAACCTAGAATCTAAGAAATGACAAATGTTAAGTTAAATGCAACTTGTGGCCAAACAGCTCATCAATGCTCCAAGAAATGGAAAAATTAGACAATAGATTATAACATCAGTGGAAGCAGGAATGCCTCACGCACTGTGAGGCACCCAGAAAATGTTCGCTCCTAACTGCACACCAGGAGCCACGGGGTACTCTAATGTGTTGCAACAGACACTACAACAATGGCACCATTCTCAGTGGTAAATATTTGAGACTTAACTGAAAAGTTTTAGAGGTAACAAGAACAGAAGAAAGAAAAAGAAGACTGACCCAGATATACACTCTTTTGGAACAGTAACTAACACTATTTGAAACTTTTAAAAGATTTTTAATTTATTGCCATTGATGTCAGCAGAGATATCTGCTGAATCTCAATGGAAGTCATTAACAAGCTTTACGTTTTGTGTTTCACCTTTGTCTAAAAATCTTAGAATATTCAGGGCCGGTGAGATGGCTCAGCGGCATAAGCGCCTGCCTTGCAAGCGCGAGGGCCCGAGTTCGACTCCCGGATCCCACATACGAAAAAGGGGCCGGTGATATCGCTCAGAGGCACGGGCGCCTGCTGGTGCACGAGGTCCTGAGGTGGACCCCCCGGTACCCACAAAAAAAAAAAAAAAAAATCTTAGAATATTCAAATGCCAGAAGAGAAGTCTTAAAATAATAAAAAAGAAGATGCATTTCCTCATTTGTAGGTGATAAGTGTAAGGATAGTCAGTTGTCCCAGAGTTAAAAATTAGGACACAGATTACCTGGCCTAAGATGCCCAGACAGCGGGCAGCTTCCCATCATACTAGCATATTTCCTGAGAGAATCTATTTAATTACTGTATGGGTAAAATCAATGGATAGTCAAGTTATTTCTCCAGAGAATTCAACATTTATTCAACATTTACAAAAAGAAAACTGAGGAATCCCTCACTATCTTATGCTCCAAGCCACAGATAATTGCAGTGGAACCTTCTTAATTTTAATAATATTTTTAAATTATAGTCATGAAAATGGACTCAAACATTTTAACTTATCAATGCAAACTCATAAAACTGCAGGTCTTTTCTAGCATTTAATTTCAGCTAAATTCTTATTTTACTGTAGTAAGGAATTTCAGTATAACTACAGTTATGTCATTAGTGAAAACCTAAAAACTTCACATTTTCCTCTCTTTGGAATATGTTACATCCCTCCCCTCTAAAATAATCAATATTATAGCCTGTGAAACATATAAGAAGAAAAGGACATAGAAAGATTAATGATTTACATATATCTAAGTGTAAAAATTTGGCATTCTCCAATAACATCCAAGTATCTAAAATTATTTTTGCAATATATATCCTTTGCTTACCTGGCAAACTGAAACTAGATTTTTAGAAACAGAATTCTCAAAGAGTACAAATATTTTAACACTTCACAATAACCATTAACTAGATTATAATTTCAAACAGTTTGAATAGCTGTTACTACTTTTATCCCTATCTCTATCTCTTGGTGCCATCTTTCTCTTTGCATCTGTACACAAGGCTGCAGAATGGGAGGTCAGGCTCATACTGCCGGTGGTTAGATGCCGTGCTGGACTTCTTACAGCTGTGCAGTGCTGCTTGTCTTACAGAACCTCTTTATAGTTTGCCCATTCATATAGAGTAATAGTGGAATGTACTCTAAGGGGTTGCTCTCAAGATTAAATGAAATAATTCATCTAAAGCAATAGACATAGTGATTATACACAGTAAAGACTAAACAGTAGATGCAATAGTGATTATAAATACTGTATATCATTAGAAGTCAGAATTGTGCTATCCAAGCCTTCTCAGTAAACAGGAAATGAGTGATCACTTCATGTAGGAAAAAGACTTAAATTTTTAGTATTTTCATGAGAATATAAAACCACTTTTCTTTTGGTAAAGTTCTCACTTGCTCAAAACATACACATACTCACACACCCACCCACACACCCACACCCACACCCACACACACAGTTTCTCTTTAGTGTGTGTTTATTTCTGTTTTCCACTTTCAAAATGCTTGCTTATGACTTACCGCAAGGCAGGGTCATAGCCCCCAGTGTCCGACAGTGATGTTCAGAGCCGTTAAATTATTTCTTGTTTTTATTAGTCTTCTACCACTGGTAGGGAACTTGGATTATGAAGGAAGAACAAACTTTTGGGAACCCAAGAGTCCTTTATTTGAATGCTAGATCTGCCACTTATTACCTGTATTAATCTGAAAAAAATATCATTCTCATGTAAGTGTTTTTCTTCTGCAAAGCTAGGTTAATAACACGTAGCTCACAGGGTTATTGTAAGAATAAATGATTAATAAGAATTGGGCTTGGTTCATAATAGAACCTTAATAAATGGCAGCTATTATCATTTTCACTCTACGTTATTTAGACATAAATAAAAACCCAGAAAAAGTCGAGTTAAATTTGCTATCTTAATTGATTTATAATAAAATTATTCTCATTCTAAAAAGGAGCATCAAAAATATCCTTACAAAATCATTTGTGGTATTTCCTACAAAAATGTAGTTAGAGAGGTTATATAATTTCTTTAAATGGTTTATTAAAAGAGAAAGAAAAATAACGCTTTCATCCTATCTTCAGTTATACCTGCTGAAACTGCCTCTGTTTAGTCTTTTTAATAACCTCAATTCCAGCCTTAAGAAAAGTTTTATATTTCACAAATCACAGGATCAATTCAAAATGATTTTTAAATAATCATACATTTCAGGCATGTAAAAATAGTACAAAGTTAAATGAACGTCTTCTTACCTTGCAACATACTTTACCAAATTGTTGTACATATGCCATTGAACGCCCTGTATACTTCATATCTTAGATGCCTTTTCCTTCCCTTTTCTCTCTCTGCCTCTGACTCAGGCCCTCCAAATTATTGCTATCCTAAAACTGAGGTAGCATTAATAGAATTTAACCTAAAACTATGCTACTGACTTTAATGAACCATAAGAAATGTTCATTTTATTTCTGCAATTAAGTTTTAGAACAAAGATACAGTGAAAGGTTTTAACTGAAGAAAATTTAGCATCCTGCTTTCTGTGTTCTTAATTTCTCACTTTAAAGTAAATAATAGAATGAATTCCTACCATTGCTAACGGTACAATGACACCAGAAAGTAGCAAGGTCAACTGTGAATCATTAAAATAAATTAATACACTACGCCTAAGTCTTTTAAAAAACGGAATGGCGTGTTAAAATAATCTACTCAAATAAAAGGATCATTATGTGCAAGCCACCATGCTAAGACTGCAGACAAAAAAATAAGGCAGACTTTATCCCTGTGTTGTATTTTTTGAGATAGCTTTCAAAATAACTACTCCTATGCTTTTGTTAAACATTTTACATAAAATCTTGGTTTATGTTCACATATAGCTATTTTAAATGTTTGCCACTTTGAACAAATTAGTAATGACCTTGCACAGGTTTATACCCTTTACTGAAAGCTTAATGTTATTCTCAGAGTGTTTAAAAAAATAATTGCTAAAACATGCTTTTTAACATTGAAAGACTTTTAAAATAGCCTCTAGGGAAGGTAGTGTAAAAAGAACTTTCTTAGAAAATGTATTTTTTTCTGTTTACAAGGAAAATATTCTGCCATAATCAAACAGGAAAATTTAATATATTTTAGGTTCTGTGTTTGTTTTAAGTGGTTTCCTTGAGAGAATGTCATGTTCAGAGAACAGAGGTCTAGGGGAAATGCCAAAATACGTACACAGAATGTAGTTGGTTTTCTGAGTATCTTGGAAGCTTCTGCAACCAAAAGTAATGATGTTTTTAAAAATAAAAATATTTCTAAGTACCACAAATACAGTGGTAACTGCTGTTTATAAGTGTCTCCAGAGGGTGAGATAGCTCAGTGGCATAAGTGCCTGCCTGGCAAGTGCGAGGTCCTGAGTTTGACTCCCGGTACTCACATTAAAAAAAAAAAAAAAAAAAAAAAAAAAAAAGAAGTGTCTCAAAGAGGCAGAGACAGCATTTCCATAGCATGGAATATTTGTCCAATTGGACAAGTGAAGAAAGTAAAAATAAGGTACCAAAAAAAATGAACACAGTGTCAAAGAAACCCATAGTGTAAACCATGACATTTTACTCTCTGTATTTTGGTGGTGAGTTGAAGAGTATTTTTCTTTATTAACCATAACATACTCTTTTGCAAGGACTTGGGCAGTATTATAACCCTCACTCCCTTCCATCTCATTACTGAACCAAGCACAAACACAAGTCAGATTCACATAAGCTAAACAGTCATTCTATTGTCAAAAATTTAAAGCTAGTGTATGCTCGACAGGCATGGTTCATTTCACATTGGACATCAGAAATATATGAGATAAGAAGCACAACTCTTTCTAAACATACTCTATTTTACTTATTTATAAATATACTTTGTCCATGATTTTCAAAACATAGTATAGGTGTTTGTCATAATCACCTGGGAAAATTTGTTCTTTTTTTTATTTTTTCCTAACCCTAATTCCGAGAATATATATTAGAGATTCTGTCATTATATCTGGATGAAGACATGAACACAAATATTCTGTGAAAAAACTATGACTTGGTATAAGTGGAACGTTCATTCCCTGACTGAAGTTATATCTCTAAATCCTCAAATAATTTTGACTTTGGCCTTATGATATAGTTTATTGGACTGTACCTAAGTGGCTCAGCCAGTGTCTTCCTCAGGAATTTGGCTTAGGGATTATAGAAAAGAAGGTAAACAAGAATTTGAGAATGGTGTAACACGTGGCTTCTATGTGTTTCTTTTGTGGACCAGAGAAGCAATGTGTATAGATAAAAGTGGATCAAGTATGTGAGGAGAGCCAAAGATAGACGACAACAGCTGTGTTCAAGTGTTTGGTTTTGCTGCCCTTATAATCCTAGATTTCCTGTTATTTGGGTGTTACGACCTATCTCTGTTTTATAACACATCTATCCTTTTTTGTTTGTTTGTTTTGTTTTGTTTTGTGGGTACTGGGGGTCGACCTCAGGACCTCGCGCGCCAGCAGGCGCCCGTGGCACTGAGCCATATCTCCGGCCCTTTCTTCGTATGTGGGTTCTGAGAGTCGAACTCGGGCCCTCGCGCTTGCCAGGCAGGCGCTTATGCCTCTGAGCCATCTCACTGGCCCCTCCTTTCTTTTCAAGATACTTTAAGATAGTTACTTTTATTTACTACCAAAAAGTCCTAATTCAAACATGCAAACTCTTTAATCTTTAGAACAACCCTTATGTAGCATGGTGATAGTCAAGTTGAGCTTATTATTCTCAGGAACTAGAAGTTAACATTCTTTGTAGCACCTAAATTGGCTCTATTTGCTTATACCTTCTCATTCACTTTCTAATTACCTGTCTTAAATTGCAGATCTTTTTGAAGAATTAGGTGAAGATCATTTCCTTCATGGAATTAACAGTCATAGAATACTCCAGTCAATGCAGGGATTTCCTCTGTGACATCCCCTGACAGCTTCAGAATACTTTTTGTGATGGGATTGAATTTGTTCATGAAGCAGTAAGTTCTATTTTCGTTAGATAGTTGTGACTGAATTTTTATTTTATATTAAAATAAAGTCTTTATTCTGAAAAGGGACAGACTGAAAACTTTAACATAAAACTCAGCTATGAACGCTATGAATTAAAGGTAAAAAAAGTGCCATTGAAAATTGTGCTTCAAGTGTTTTGCTCTTTGCCTAATTTAGCCTTACTATTTGATAAGAGATGTAATTTTCTGAGTTTCTTATTCTTTAAACAAAATACCTGAATGGAAATATTCAGAGTCCCTTTGACTCTGACATCCTACGGTAAATAAAAGGATGTATCACAAAACCTAACGCAGGCGTTTTCCCGGTCAGTGAGTTTTCCCATGCAGTGCTCATGGAACAGTAGAGAAGAGCACTTCGGTGCAGTAGTTCATCAACTGCTGAGTCTGAACCCTCTGTTCTTTCTGTGACCCAGGACACACAGTAACAGAGACTTTCAGTGGGCCATCTGTCACGTCTGTGTGTGTAGCTCGAGGACTGGATGATAGCCAAAGATCCATCAATTGATGTATCAGTCCTTCCATTCTTAAAGTCATACAACTTTAAAAGTGATGCCTTTGCCTTTATCCACATTTTACATCTGAAAAACTATAACTCGGTGGTTGGCAATGAACTAGAAAAGTAAGTGAATAGTAAATCACTGATACTGACTGTGACTTTTATCATTCCAGTGAAGATGGCCACTCGGTTGAGCCTGAGAGATTGTGAAGTGGAAAAAGTGCATTGAGAGTTTCGTTAGCACCACTCAAACCTTCTCTGTGTGATTCCTTTCCTAGTCTAAATCCTCTCTCTCTTAACCTTGTCTATTGTACCAGTACCTTTTACTGCTGGGCTTTTTTGACATTCTAGCCACTTCTTCCACTTTCAAGACTCTTTCTCCACAACTCAAACTTTCCTGCCCCTCATCCCAGTCGGTAGTAAGTAGGTAGTAAATTAATGAAGTAACTACTTTGGTATAGGCTATCAATGACTATTAAAGAACTCAATATGTTACAACTTAATTTGAGGCTAGAAAATATTTAGTGTGTACTATGTGTCATCAACTGACTTCATGGAGAATTTAGAAATTTATATCTATGTTACCTTTGATATTTCAGACTAAAGCAAATATCTAATGTGTATTGAGTGCTATAATGAATATGTGGACAATGTACCACAAAAACATGGAAAACTTGACTCATTGTGGAAGAGTTAGAAGATATATCTCAGAAGTCAGATAAGATGCAGACTATTTACTTTCTTTCCAAAGAATGTGACTCAAAGGATAAGGCAGGATGTCCTTTATGAGAAAGAAAAAACAAATATAAATTTCTAAAGTAAGGAAACATAATCTAGGTTACCAAGAGCATAGGAACGTAAGAAGGAAAAGAGCAAAAACTGGAGGGAATATCTTTGTTTGCTGGTTTGTTTTGGCTTTTTTGAGATGGGCTCTCTCTTTGTACTTTGAAGTGGCTTTGAACTCACTATGTAGCCCAGGCTGGCCTGGAACTCAGGGTGATCTTCCTGCCTCAGTCTCCCAAGTCCTGGTATTAGAGGTGTGCACCACCATGTCCCATGGGGTATCTTTCTAAGCGATCATATACCACTTATTGAGACGTTTCAACTGTATAATAATGGAACCTGTGAATAAATATAAATCATTGTAGTATTTCACTTGTTCGCAAGATCAATTTGACAATAGTGTAGAAAATGAGTGGGAAATAAAAAAGAAAGAACAGAAAGAGGAAATATTTCAAACCAGTTGAAATAACTCAAACCAAAACAGCCTAAAATAACAATAGAAGGAAGAAAATATCCCTGTCCAGATATTTCTTACTAAAAGAAGTGATAAGCCATACAGATCCTGGGAGGTGAGTGCAGATTAAGAGAGAAAGAATGAAGAAGAAAATAGAAGATTTGATTTGGACTGCTGGAGAGTTTGATGCGAAAAATGTGTGGACCTCAGGAAAAATATCAGGAGAGACAACTGGAGGGAGGTAGTGTGGAAGAAGATACAAAATGTAGCATTTATGATAATAAATAAAGAATATAAATATGGAAATAATCCATTAAATAGTACACAACAGTGAAATCACTAATGCAGAGTATGTAGCAGGAGGGAAACATCTAGAAGAAACTTCAATAATGAAAGGGTAAAGATCAACGATCAAAGAAGTAAAAGAAAAAAGAAGAGATCATGCTTCAGTAATCTAAAAAGGAGACTATCTAAGGAGAAGACAAGGAAAAAACTTTACATGCTTAGGAACAAGTAAGAAGTGCGTTAGAGGAAAAGGTAAAAAGAAAAAGGAAGAAATAGGAAAGAGGAAGAGCATTGATAATAAAAAGACTGGTTCCAATAGATTTTTGGAGCTTAAATATGACAGACAGGTGAGTAGAGTAATACATTTTGTTGTATTAAAATAAAATAGGAGGCTAGGGAGCAGAAATACAAATTCAGTGGTAGTATAAACAAAGTTTGTGCTGTATAGCTGCTTATAGCTGGACTTTCAGGCTTAAAGTTAGCACAAAAAAACTGAAAAAAATTTCAGTTAAGAAACAAATGAACATATCTAAACAATTAAGGTCATTTGTTTAAAATGTAATTATAAAGTACTAGCCTGCCCAATGAAGAATAGACTATGAAAGGAAACATGTCCATCGAAGGATATCAAATATATTAATTATTTAAGCTGTATTAAAATATCACAACTTTAGGAGACTAGAGAACATTTACTTCTTATCTCATGGTATATGTGAATTAAGAGTCAGCACATACCTGGCTGGGTCTTCTGTTTCAGGATTCTCTAAGGCCACCATGAAGGGTTCGACTCTGGTTATGGCCCTAGCTGAGACTCTGCTGAAAAAGATCTGCTTTCAACATCATGAAGTTTTTGGCAGCATTCACCTCCTTCTGAAATTTTGGAATGAGATTTTCAATTTTCTGCTGGTGGTTGGCTAAAGTCCATTCTCAATACTTTTGTGTGTGTGTGTGTGTGTTTTATTAGTATAGGTTTGCAATACATAATAAATGTATTGGAATCATAGGAATTGGAACCAATACATGTCACATCTTGTTTACTTTACCTTCTCCTTCACTCCCTTGGGGCTTGCCCTATCCTCAGAGTCCTTTCCCAACTCTACAAAGTCTATCTCCTTGCTTTCTATCATCTATGTTTTATTTTCTTCTCTAATTTATTTATAATTTGGGTTTCTCATATAAGAAAAACCATGTTATATTTAACCTTCTATGGGTGATTTATTTCACTTAGTGTTATGGTCTCAAGGCATCCCTTTTCCTTCAAAAGACTCAACTTATTCCTCCTTATAGCTACATAATATTCCATTGTGTACATATAACACATTTTCTTTATAAAAATAAAGATTACTTCATACATTTGCATGGCATCCTTTTAGGGTCTATGATATCATTCTAATTTTAATGTGTGTTCTGCCAAATTGAGCACCTCAGTTCCTTCTCTATATGGACCTTCTCAAAAACATTTGCTTGCTTTTACAACCGAAAAGGAAAGTCTCTTTAAAAGGTGAGCCTTAAAATGTTATGAAACTTAACGGTGAAAATGACACTCTATCAATTTTGTGCATTCTATTGGTTAAAAGAAATCAGATTTCCTATTACAGAAATGGATAGGATATTAACCAAAGATAGGATATAGATAGATAGATAGATAGATAGATAGATAGATAGATAGATAGAGATAGAGATAAATAAAGATATATATCTGGTGGGTGGACTAGTAGCATTTAGATGAGAATTCCCCTTGGGATCATAGAAAAATTATGTAAAACACAAGGTAAGTCAGGAGAGAAATGAAAAATGAGACATTATGGAATTTATTGCATATTAGAAAGAAACCCTCAACTTGTATAAACATATTTCCTGTGTATAAAGAGAACTACCTTCATGTTTAAAGAGAAATGGAAGGAGAAATAATCTGTTAAACATTCCCTCTCCCACTTAGTTTTAGAGAAGGAATATAGAAAATTTAAGGAAAAAAGGAGAGTGAATTAGACCAAGGACACTGAGGATCAGTCCATGTTTTTAATAAAAACAAATATACATATATATATATATATATATATATATATATATATATATATAGTCAAGAATCACTGAAGACTTCAAAGGGTGGGGCTTTCCCTCTGCTGTATAAAACGTCAATGCATTTTGGGAAACATTTTAGCCTGAAACAAATGGGAAGGATGACAATTAACATAAGATCTGAAAATATTTCAATGTGCATCTATTGTTTGAGATTTTTTAAATTTAGAAAACAAATTTTTCTTGTGCCCTAAGTATTCCAAATATCAAAGTGTGTAATGTTAAATCACTTTAAAGTTCCCTTTATCATCAGAAGAATACACTGAATTGAGCATAATATTTCATCTTGATAGAAAAATTAGGTTTCAAAGGAAAATACTATTCACTGTAGATAATTCTAGGACAAAATGTGGATACTCAGGAGGTTGTTATCATGATTTTAAGTTCATGGGAGCATGGTCCAAAGCCATATGAATTCACAAAAAGGATATAGAAGCATAGCAAAATATTTTAGCACAGACTACAATTCTTATACTAACTTCTGCTCTCAGTCTTCATCTGTTTTTTCCCACATATATATGTATGTGTAACATACTCTGAGTAATGGCTCTTATGGTATATATATTTATAAATATTATCCTGCATTAATAACTATCTAAATTGTTCATACTACCATAATTTGAAAACTTTTATCTCCAGACACCAAGAATACATATATATACATACATATATGTATATATATGTATATATGTATATATATGTGTGTATACATATGTATATACATATATATGTCTATATGTATATACATATATATATATATGTCTAGGCATGTATGATGCATTGGTATTTAGTAACCTAAAAATGTCTTCATATTTACTTATAACTGTATGAGCACTTTTTAGTGGCTATGAATGTCAAATTTATAAAAAAATCAAGAAAAAAGGAAAACTTTATAAAATATATTGGAAATATTTGCTCTTACTCTGTTTATTAAAGCAAAAGAAGGAGCTACTGGGTCACTTGTATATTACAAGAAAAAAATACAAGTCATATATTACCTACTTTGTCTTTCTTTAAAATCAAATAGTTTAAAAATTTTTTTGGAATCAGAAAATAAAGAGTTCTTATACTGTATAAAACCTGTGGAATGAAATCACTGCAAAACATTTTACTGCAGTCTAATCTTCAAATGTTTTCTAACAATAAATCTTTATTTGCATCAAGGTGACCCTCATGACTAATTTCAAGTGCTAAATAATGAATGAATAAATGTAATGAATAAAAACAGCTAAACATTATATAGGTATATACTAAAAGGAAAATGGGCCTGTTAAAACATCAAATTACAGTTACTCTGTGAATCAATTACAAATTGATAAATGGAATGTGGTATACCAGAGAGAGGATACAAATATTATGTATTGTGTTAATTCACACCCTCTCAATCTATTTCCTCTGAGCCCTTGGTAAAACAGTAACTTAAGGAATACATTTTCATTCGATATTCCACATCAGAAAAAAGAAGGAAAATGAAAAAAGTGTAAGAGAAAATAAACATGAGATTTTTAATGAGGTAAAAACCAGCAAAATTGGGTCAGTGATATAGCTCAGTGGCATAAGCGCCTGCCTGGCAAGCATAAGGTCTTGAGTTCAACTCCCAGTATCTGATAAAAAAAAAATCAGTAAAATCATCATTATTCCTAGATATAACCTCTAAAAACATGCTTATCTCAAAATATAAACTTCAGTGTGCTTTCGATAGTTAACTGTGGTGTCACTATGGATAGGAAACACCTAGCTTACTGTTTTCTCACAGTCCTGGGTGTGTGTGGGTGATGGACTTACTGAAGAGGGAAGCCCCACTCTGGGTGTGGGTGACGTCAATCTATATAGGTTTGCAGAATGGAATAAAAAAGGAAAGAAGAGTAAAGTTTCACTTCTGGTTCTCTGGAAGAGCTCCAGGCTTCACAGCTCTGGCTTCCAGCACTTCCAGAACAGACTGCTCAGCTTTCCAGGGCAGGCCCTTTGGCTTCCTGATAGCGGCTCAAGCGGGGCTCTGCAGCAAGTTCCGGCCTTCAACTTTTGACATAGCCTGCGAATAGCCCTTCTGGGTTCTTCTACACCTAACTCTGCGGGTGACCATTGTATGCGTCCTCTGTAAATTCTTAATATAATATAATATGGTATATATTTAAATCTTTCCTGTAGTGAACCCTAACTAATACAGTGTTAAATGATAAAATGTACCTCTAGTAACGACTAAGACAAGAGAAAATATTTACATAGTCTTTTAAAAAGTATACTGCACGCAAATTAAAACAACACTGAGATACCATCTCACCCCAGAAAGAATGGCTACTATTAAGAAATCAACTAATAACAAATGCTGGAGGGGCTGTGGGGAAAAAGGAACCCTTCTTCACTGTTGATGGGAGTGTCGACTGGTACAGCCACTGTGGAAGTCAGTGTGGAGATTCCTCAGAAAACTAGGGTTGGAGGTCCCATTTGACCCAGCTATTCCCCTTCTGGGCATCTTCCCAGAAGAATTAAAAACATCGTACCACAGCGATATATGTGCACCCATGTTTATAGCAGCACAATTTGTAATAGCCAGATCTTGGAAACAACCCAAATGCCCATCAACTGAGGAATGGATAAGAAAGATGTGGTATTTTTATACAATGGAGTACTATTCAGCCATAAAGAAGGATAAACTGGAGACTTTTATAGGTAAATGGATGCAACTCGAGAAAATACTCATAAGTGAAATAAACCAGAAGCACATGTGTAAGCATCGTATTATCTCTCTAGTATGAGAAACTGAAAGAGTAAATAAGATCCAAAATGTACAATAGATATGGTGAATCAAAAAGAAACTGGTCAAAAGGAAAGAGAGACTGGAATAGGGAAAAGAAAGAAGGGAAAGGGAAAAAAATTGTATATATATATAAGATGGTTAAGATAGATACACTACCATTTTTACTTAGTTCATTGAAGAGTAAGGTTTGTGCCAATAATGTTTGGACAATTGAATGCTAATGTCTGGTGTCCTGAATAACTAACTTAAAGATAGTAATACGTAATGTATTAACCATTGTTACCCTCCTATTATGTTGTTTTGAAAATTTGTTCTTCTTTTGATTTGTTTTGTTTTTTTTCTTCTCTTTAAAAAATAAAAAAAAGTATACTGCACATGAAGAAATGAAAACATACCTATTAACAATGTTTTTCTGACTATTTCTAATTCATTAATTCATAATTTCAATATACATTGATAAAAATACTTTAAAGGCAAAAATTCTATGCAATATAAAGGGCATTTGATCTACATTAATGTTTGATCTTTGCAGAAAGGTAAATGAATGTAATCAAATAAAGAAATAAAACAATATCAAAGGAATAGGAACATAGGTACACATTACCTGAGAATCGTATACAGTGGAAAAGTGAACAAGAGAAATTACATATTTCAATCTAGCTCTTATATAACTTTCTATGTGACAGAGCAATCTATTTTAGTAAGCATTTCCTTTATATGCAAATAGCAATCCTTATAGAAGAGAAGTCTGAATCTTTTTTTTTAAAGAGAAGAAAAACAAAACAAAATAAAACAAAAAAGAACAAAATTTCAAAACAACATAATAGGAAGGTAACAATGGTTAATTCATTACGTATTGTTATCTTTAAATTAGTTACTCAGGGTACAAGACATCAGCATTCAATTGTCCAAACATTACCGGCATAAACCTTTCTTTTCAATGAACTAAGCAAAATTAGTAGTGTATCTATCTTAACCATCTTATATATAAATACAATTTTTTTCTTTTCCCTTCTTTCTTTTCCCCATTCCCCCATCCCAGACTCACTTTCCTTTTGACCAGTTTCTTTCTGATTCATCATATCTATTGTACATTTTGGATCTTATTTACTCTTTCAGTTTCTCACACTAGGAAGACAATACGATGTTTACACATGTGCGTCCAGTTAATTTCACTTATGAGTATTTTCTCAAGTTGCATCCATTTACCTATAAAAGTCTCCAGTTTATCCTTCTTTATGGCTGAATAGTACTCCACTGTATAAAAATACCACATCTTTTTTATCCATTCCTCGGTTGATGGGCATTTGGGTTGTTTCCAAGATCTGGCTATTACAAATTGTGCTGCTATAAACATGGGTGCACATATATCGCTGTGGTACGATGTTTTTAATTCTTCTGGGAAGATACCCAGAAGGGGAATAGCTGGGTCATGAATCTTTTTTAAAAATATTCAAATATCTATAAAAATAGGTGCAATTATTTTCTTTCCTCTTCATTCATCAAATAGTTCCATGTAGAAACACTGCCACATTGTCGACAATTTACATGTCAGTTACTGTCAGCAGTGTAATTCTAAGGCTCCTGGTTAAAACTTCAACATTTAGGTGGTCAGAAAAAACAGAAAAGAAACTCAGTCCTACCTATTCACAGAACCAACTGGGAGAGAACATGGGGCATTTCCCCCAGATGCTCATGATCTTCATTCTTTTTTTTAATGATTTGGCCAGGTGGTCTTGGTAAACAAAGAGGTAAAGTAGCTTGACTACAAGCTTAACTCACTATCAGAAAAGAATGAGAGCACGTTAAGAAAAACTCAATACAATCAGTCCTTAAATGTTGTTCAGACAGTCTTTACTTACAATACAATACGACACAATACAATACAATTCAGTCCTTAAATATTAGTGAGTCAGGCCTTACCTATTGTCATAGAGCCAAAGCGTAAAGATTAATAACAGAAAGACGACAAACATAAAGTTATAGTTATTCTTTCCTCAAAGTTACAGTTAGTTTTCCCTAAAGTTTCTCTCTAAATTTGATCCTGGTGCAGTCAAACTTATTAAATCCATTTTTTTTTTAAATTATTTGTGTACCGGGGGTCAAACTCAGGGCCTCGTGCTTGCCAGCAGGCAGGTGCTTGTGCTCCTGAGTGATATCATTGGCCCTTTTTTTTCTTTTATGTGGGTACCAGAAGTCGAACTCAGGACCTTGCACTTGCCGAGCAGGCGCTTGTGCCGCTGAGCTGTCTCACCAGCCCTATTAAATCCATTTAAAGTTTAATTGCTACAATTTTACTAGTATTAGTGACTTTTTAATTCTCAAAATAGCATCAGTCATCAAGACAAAGATGGGTTAGGTTATAATAACACCACCTCCTGTCTAAAGAATCAAGTTTTGCTGAAGATAAAACAAAAGTTAAATTGTTCTTCAGGGGCCGGTGAGATGGCTCAGCGGTTTAAGCGCCTGCCCGGCGGGCGCGAGGGCCCGAGTTCGACTCCCGGAGCCCACATACGAAAAGGGGGCCGGTGATGTCGCTCAGCGGCACGGGAGCCTGCTGGCGCGCGAGGTCCTGAGGTCGACCCCCCGGTACCCACAAAAAAAAAAAAAAAAAAAAATTGTTCTTCAGTGTAATTTACCTCTTAGAAGAAATTAGTTTCTTTTAATTTTCTCAAGGATTAGGAATAATAGGTGAGCTTTATTCCTAAATATTAAATTGAAATTTCAAGAACAATTGATAAGTAATATCACTTATTGAATATTTTAAATAATTTGTGCTTTATTTTTATAATACACTTATTTTTCTGTAGCTTCACTTTAAATATGTGCATGATTAAAATAAGTGGATGCATTTAGAATAAAAAACTGAGTACAGTATTTCTTAAGACTGTGAAATCAAAATTTTTATGAAGTAGAACTTCTGTTTCCTTTTATTAATTTTTTATTACTATGTGTTTGTGTTACATAATGATTACATGCTTTGTATTTGGTATACATACATTACACATCTTAGTTTATTTTCATCCCCTTTTCCAACCCTTGCCCAACCCTCCTCCATTTCTTGATCCCCTTTCCATTTGCTAATGATTTATATTTCTGAAGATTTATCCATCTGTTTACTATGTCTCTTTTATTTTGCTCTTTAATTTTTTACATTTTGGGGTTCTTATATAAGAGAAACCATGCAATACTTAAAGTTGTGCATTTGATTTGTTTCAATTAACATTATGGTTTTAAGGTGATCCATTTTCCTACAAATGACTCAAATATATGCTTCTTTATGGCAGAGTAGTACTCCATTGTGTATGAAAACAATATTTTTTAATCCATTCTTTTGTTGGTGGGCATATAGATTGCTTCAAAGATTTAGGTTTTATAAATTATCCTGCTATAAACATGGGTATGCATATATCATCATGATATGATGTCTTTATCTCTTTCAAGAAGATAGCTAGTAGGGTGACAGCTGGATTGGGTAGAATTTCAATTTTTAGTTTTTTGAGGAATCTCCATACTGATTTCCATAGTGGTTGTACTAGTTTATATTCCTACCAACAATACAGAATTGTTTCTTTTCCCCGGAAGCTTGCAGCTTTTGATATTATTTGATTTCTTGATGGTAGTTATTATTTTTGGAGTCGAATGGAATATTAGTGTGTTTTAATTTGCATTTCTTTAATGGCCAGTGATGTTGAACATTTCTTCATGTATTTACTGGCCATTTTTACTTTTCATTCTCAGAAGTGTCTAATTCAGTGACTATTTTGAATAGGTCTTTTATTTGGAGGGGTCTGAGTTTTTGGACTTCTTTATTCTAGATATTAGACCTCAGTTCAAGGGGTAGCTGGATTTCTTTCTCATTCTGTAGGTTTTTGCTTTGCTGTTGCTCTGTTGGTTGTTTCCTTTGCTGTGAAGAAGCTTTTTAATTGATAAAATCCCATTTGTTATTTATTGTGCAATTGGGATTCTCTTCAGAAATTCCTTGCCTATACCTATGACTTCAAGAGTTTTACCTATTTTCCCTTTCAGTAGGTTAAGTGTTTCTGGTTTAATATTTTCATCTCTGAACCATGTTCAATTTTAGTGTACTGATAAAGATATGGGTATAACTTCAGTATTTGACATGTGTTACTAGTTTTCCAGCATCATTTGCTAAATAAGCTATCTTTTTTATGTAACATGTTTTCTGGCCATTTGTCTAGGATCAGGTGGCTGAATGTGTCTAGCGTTGATTCTGGCCTCTCTCTTTTGTTCCATTGATCAACTTGTCTGCTTTTGTAGCAGTGCCACGCTGTTTTTATCAGTGCAGTTTTGTAATATAACTTGAAATCTGAGATTGTGGTGCCTCCTGCTTTGCTCTTGTTACCCAGGATTGCTTATGCTATTCTGATCTCTTCTGGTTTCATATGAGTTTTAGATTATTTTCTCTAGTCCGGTGAGAAACATGATTAGTATCTTGATTGAGACTGCATTATATCATTTTAGAAATATAGCCATTTTGATAATGCCAATTCTTCCTATCCAAGAATAGGGGATATATTTCCATTTTCTAATACCCTCTTTGATCTCCTTTTGCAGAGTACTCTAGTTTTCATTGTAGAAATCTTTCATTTCCTTGCTTAAGTTAATTACTAAGTATTTAATTTTTCTTGATATTATAGTGAATGGTATAGTTTTTCTAATTCCTTTCTAGTGTGTTCAATGATGTACATAAACACTACTGATTTTTGTGGGCTTATTTTGTATCCTATTACATTGCTGAATTTGTTTATTAATTCTAGAATGTTTTGGCATAATTTTTTGACTCTTTTAGGTAAAGGATCATGTCCTCTGCATAGAATGATAATTTGACTTCTTTGTTTCCTATATTATGCCTTTTACTTTATTTACTTTAGCCCAATTGACCTGGCTAATGTTTTTAGTGTTATATTGAACAACAAAGCAGCGGTGGATATTGTCTTGTTCCTGATTTTAGAAGAAAAGCTTTTTGTTTTTCCCCATTCAATTTGATATTGATTGTTCATTTCTCATAAATGGCTTTTTATCACATTGAGATACAGTCCTTCCATACATATTGATGCTGGATTTTGTCAAAAGCTTTTTCTGCATCAATAGATACAATCGTGTGATTTTTGTCCTTGCTTCTGTCTCTGTGGTGTATTACTTTTATCATTTTGCATGTTGAGCCATCCTTTATCCTTGGCATGAAGTGATGTATATTCGTTTTGATGATTTGTTGCCTTCTACTTGCCAATGTCTTCCTAATGATTTTTGTGTTCATGTTCATTAAAGAGACTGTCCTGTAGTTTTCTTTTTCTTAGTTGAGTCCTGGTCTGGTTTTGGAATCAGAGTGATGCTTACGTTGAGGAATGGCTTTGAGAGTACGCCTTCTCTTTCAATTTCATTAAAAAGTCTGAGGAGTATTGTAGTTATATCCACCCTTAAAGTCCTATAGAGTTCAATGGTGAACTCATCAGGTCCTGTGCTTTTCTTAATCGATAGCTTTATTATTATTATTATTATTATTATTACTGCTTCAATTTCATTGCCTGCTATTGGATTGCTCAAAGTTAAGTTTTGGAAATTCGTATTTGTCTAATAATCTGTCCATTTCTTACAGAATCTCCCATATATTGGAGTCCAATTTTTATAGTACTTACTAATTATCTTCTGGATTTGAGTGGTATCCATTTTAATTTTGCATTTCTAATTTTTAATTGCATTTATATGTGTCTTTTCTCTCCTTTTTATAACTTTGGCTAAGGATTGTTCTATTGGTTTATTCTTTCAAAGAACCCATCTTTGATTCATTGATCCTCTGTACTTTTTTGTTTTGTTTTTCAGGATCGATTTTTAAAAAATTTCTACTCTAATGATGATTACTTCCCTTCTTACAGTATATTTGGGTTCTTTCTTTTTCGTATCTTGAGGTGCACCATTAAATTATTTAATTAAGCTCATTTTTTTTTGTGGGTACTGGGGGTCGACCTCAAGACCTCACATGCCAGCAGGCACCTGTGCCACTGAGCGATAGCACCAGCCCTTTTCTCATATGTGAGTTCCAAGAGTCGAACTCAGGACCTCACACTTGCCAGGCAGGAGCTTATGCCACTGAGCCATCTCACCAGCCCTCATTTTTTAATGTAACTATTCACAGCAATAAACTTCCTTTTAAAGACTGCTTTCATTGTATCCCATAGGTTCATAGGTTCTGATGTGTTGTACTAGCATTATCATCTGATTCCAGGAATTGTTTACTTTCTTTTTTTATGTCTTTTGTGACCGTTTGAGCATTCAGGAGGGTGTTATTTAGTGTTCAGCTGTTTGTAAAATTTGTGTGGTTTCTTTTGCCACTGAATTCTCATTTTAATGCACTCTGATCTAATAGTATACATGTGATGATTTTGATTATTTTGTATTTATGCAAGTTTTAAGGCTGAGCATGTGATCTTTATTGGACAAAATTCTGTGTGCTGCTGAGAAGAATGTGTAGTTTGCTTTATTAGGATAGCAGATTCTGTAGGTATCTATTAAGTCCATTTGTTCAAAAGTGTAGCTCAGCTCTGATATTTCTTCGTTAATTTTTCAATTAGTTGATCTATTTGTGAAATTGTGATACAAAGTCACCCATTACGATTATGCTAACATTTATTTGATCTTTTATGTCTAGTAGTGTTTGTTTTATGAAATTAGGTGCACCAATATTTGATGTATATATATTTAATTTTTAAGTTATTCTTTGATGTCTAATGTCCTCATTTCTTCATCAGTTTTGATAGTTTTGCAGGATATTTTGGTGTGGGTTGAAAGTTGCTTGCCTTTAGTTTGAAACACTTCACTTCAATCTCTCCTGGCCTTTAAAATTTTTGTTGAAATCCCTCTTGTAATCTTAATGGCTTTACCTTTTCTCTGACAGCTTTTGAGATTTTGTTTTCATGTTGGTCTTCTGGGATTTTGACTATGGTGTGTCACAGAGAACTTTTTGTTTCATAGCAGTTATTTGGCAATCTGTAAGCCTCACTGACCTGTATGTGCAGTTACTTCCTCATACTTGGAAATTTTTATGCTATGATTTCTATAAATGGATTTTTAAAATTTCATCTATGGTATTCTTTATTTTATTCCTACTCCAATTAGCCTTAGGTCTGTCTTCTTAGTATTATCTGGTAGCTGTTGTATGAGTTTTTTTGTTCTTTTACCATATTTAAGCCTTTCCTGACTAAAGCATCATGTATTTCAATTTTGTCCTAAATTTCTCAAATCCTATGTTCACATTGGTCATTTCTGCTGTTTATTATTAATTCAATAGAATTCTTTATCTCTGGGATTTCTGTTTGACATCTTTTCACGGATTCTATTTTTTTGTTGTTTTTGGTAAATTTATAATTCATGTTTTGAACCATTTTGGTAAGCTCTTCCAATTTTTAATTTTTTTTCTCCCATAACCGCATTGTTCAATACTTATAGTCTCTCTAACTTTGGGTTGCTTTCCTTGAATTTGCCAAGTTTCATTGCTTCCTCTTTAATTATTTTGTGCAGTTCAGCTCTCCAGTGTTTTCTTTTCTCTCCATTGGTGCCCCTTGGGTCTGGCTGAGAGAGTTGGGGGCTTTGAAGGCATTTGTTGCTTTTTTTATTCATGTTCCTGTTTTTTTATGTGCATGTACACTAAGATTTGAGGTCAACCAGAGTGAAAAGAGCCTGTTGTTATTATGAATATCTCTTCAGTTAGGTTCTGTTTTCCAGATATGTGTGCTTGACTTTATATTCAATAGATATCAGTTACCACTTCCACCTATTCAATTTATTTGGAGTGGACCTTGTTACTGTGTTGTAAGAATAGAATCTAGTTTAGATATTTAACATAAAAAAACCACTTACATGGGAAATAACAAAATATTAAATACTGATTTATATTTTTCTTTTTAATTAAAGGATATTTTAATTTGAAAAAATATAAAATAATACAGACGCAATGGTTGAGTGTTTTTATTCATTCATGAACCAATACTAGTAGTTGTGTGTGATTAAATCCTAAGTAAAATTGTTAAACAGTCACTAAGTTTTTGTTCAAAACTCTAATTACCATATTTTCCCCATTACCTCAAACAAATCAAGGCCTTCAATATGTTTTCTCTTCTATTCCGAAATATATTTTAAAATATTTTAAATGGGCCGGTGAGATAGCTCAGTGGCATAAGCACCTGAAAGTCAAGCGCAAGGTCCTGAGTTAGACTCCCAGTACACACATACAAAAAAAGACAAGCGATATCATTCAGCGGCACGGGTGCCTACTGGCGCGTGAGGTCCTGAAGTCGACCCCTGGTGCCCTCCCCCCCAAAAAAATCTAAATGTATCCATAATAAAAATTAGTTTAAAAACTAGCATAAACTTTTGTATTTCCATGATAGCTACTATGTTAAACTGAAGGAATATTAGTCACCTGTAAGATTTTTAAAGTTTAAAACATCTTTTGAGGATATATTTGAAATTATGTAATTATCTGCCATATAAGACATGGACTCTGACCTCAAAAAGATTTGTGTTACTAAAGAAAAAGACTTAGACTTGAAAAGGTCAATATAAAAATAATTAAAAAATAATATATGCTGGTATTTAAAGGTAATGAGTTCATGCATTAAAATAAAAAGCTTTGGAGGAAAAAACTGACCTTAAATCACAGATTCTCTGTGAAACAGAGAAAGGTGAAACAGCAGTGAGTTTAGAATTGGCAATAATTTAAAATGCCATGATACAGTTTTATTTTAAAAGCACATATTGTCACCAAAGAGTAAGACAATTTCATTTCCTTTTAGTAATGTATAACATACTCCAGAATCACAGAATAGGGTTTAAAATTCTTCCCTCCTGTGTGTGCTTTTTCAACGAGGATGTATGTGTTAATTTAAAAAAGTAAGAAAATTTTGAAAATTTAAAATGTCAAAGACAATGTTCACTGATTTATTTTTTCTTTGTAATTACCTCTTTTCTCTCATTCTCAGTTTTTTTTTCTCTTCAACATGTTGCAGCTGCAATGCTACAAATATAACGTATATTATCCACGGATAAATATCACCAGATTAAGGAAAAAAGATGGGGCTTCTACTTCTTTGGATGTAACTTTTTGTCATCAAAGACTCGACATAACAAAAAATTGCTTCTTGTTGATCTAGAAAATATGATATAATGCAATAATTTGACCCAAACATGCAGAAATCTTTATAGAAAACAACAACCATAAAAGCATAAAACAAACACAATACAAAAGATTTTCTTTTATTCTTGGCCTTTCCTTTTGTACTTAGCAGATCATTCATAGCAACACAAATGGATTTCCCTTTGCCTTCTTCTCAAATTAACCTTAGCGTTAAAATTATTTAACACAAATGCCCTTTAGTAAGGCTAGAGATAAGAATGATCATGTTATTCTTCTCAAAATTTAAGTCTTAAAACTATTCACAAAACATGAAGAACAAAATCTATAAAGGTCATTTGTCTTTTAGCAGTGGCATTTTCTCACCAAGATTTCAGACTTCTCAGACCTTTCTTCCCTTTTAGTTTTCTGCCTTTTCAAGCAGGTCACAACTGTAGGCCTGACAGAAAAAGAAACTCTAATTCATTGTGAGTCTACCTGTATTTCACCCTTTTCACATTCTGCCTTTTGTCAGATGCCATCTAAGATCAAATCACTATTGGTAAAGGCCATGTCTACACAAAAATGGCAGTGAGATGAATGCAAATGAGATCATAATTCTGCTTAGCTATAAGAGTTTACACAGCTATGTGAAATACCAGTCCCATGGTTAGTGCTAATATCTTCACAAGCTTTTAAAGATTGATCTCACCAAATCTACTTCTCTTCATTCTACCATTAATATTAGAAACCAAATCGGATCTTATTTAAAATAGTTTTTTCATAAGGAAATAATATTAAAATATTTAAAATTTTATCAAGATTTTTAATTGTATAAAACACTTGCACATGAAAACATTTATAGGAGTAAAAGCATATTTCCATTACAACATTTTAGATTAACTTTTCTCATGTTAACTAGTCTGATTATTATGTAATGTTAGATTTCATATATTATGTAACTGTTGATAATTTCCCCAAAATATCTGTTTAATATATGAGTTTGTGAAAACGTAGCTGAAGAACTCTTCAGAGGTATACATAACAATATCAAAATTCTAATTCTGCAAAGACATTTTATATAAATAAATCATTCCATGAGCAAAAACTATAAATCTCCCAGCTTTAGCTGCAGTTCTCTATGTATAGGGAGACAAAAATGTGTATTTTTAAAAAATCCTGTAAACATGAGCTCAGTATAAACAGATGATCAACTCTACAAATGTTAATCAAATATGAAATTATAAGAAATAAAGTTTATAAAAGTGTTTAAATGGTATATATGTACTAAGTTTTGCCTTTAACTCCTTACTTTCATCTTCTGTCCTTTATAGTCAATGACAGTACATATTTTTATAAGTATATTCTCTGCGGCAAATGCATTGATTTTTAATGAGAACGCACACCAATATTTCAGTTCTGCTGTGTGTGAAAGCCCCTTTATGGCCAAAGAGTACATCTGCACTAGTTTTATCATAAAGATTAAACATGAAAAATTCAGCTGAGTAGATATGATATTTCCAGGTCCCCTCAGGGGACAAGTTGGACACATAGTTGGGTGCCTAACTGGTATGCCCAAGTTTCTCATATTTCCATTTAAAAAAGGAAAGAATTTAAATATTCCTCAATCTCCTTGTGCTAGTTCTTCCAGGAGTTGATACTAACCAAAATCCTCCCTAGCCTCCAGCTCTTCTGCATTATACTACAATACACACACACACATTCACAAACACACTCACATTCTCTCTCACACATGCACATTTACGTGGTTACCTAACAATAAAATTCTATTCTCTTCGGCAAACAGAAGAACTGCCACACTGAAAGTACCATTAACAAAGCACAAAAAGACAGAGATATGCTTAAATGACAGCATGTACCTAGTGAAAACTTGTTTTTGTAGTTTTGTTTGGTGAAAACCTGTTTCCCCAGAGTCTGAACATTTGTTCTGGTTTGTAAAGTATATGATTATCAGAGATACTATTTACGTAACAAAAGAGGTTAAGTCCTAGTAATCACCTTGTATACAAATTTTTATCATTTATTCTGTAAAAGAGCCTTTAGTAATGTTACTAGAGCCATAACTGTAGCTCGTTAGTAAAAGGGAAATAACTGAATTTGCTTTTTGCCTCTTCTACTACCCTTTCACACACTCTTGTGTCTTGTTTGTTAAAAAAGAAGAGTGTAAGACTTTCAGCTGCTACTCAACTGCTTTGGGAGAAAGGCTATAATCAGCCAAGGGTATTAGGTCAACTCTCTCCCATTCTCTCGCTCTCTTGTGCTCTCGCTCTCACTCTTGTTCTTGGTCTTGCTCTATACTTAACTCTTTGTTTTTTCCTATCTAAAAAATAAATTTGCTCTTATTGCTTCTTTTCTCCACTTGATCAAAAATATAGTCAAAATACTTCCTGATTATATAAGTGCCTTTTACTAAAGAAAGATTTCTCATTTCTTTTTTTTTTTTAATCATAGGAAAATATTGTACTTGATTCAAATTGGCTGAGGTGCTCAACCTAGATATGTCTGTACTATCCAGATGAAAATAGCACCTTCAGATGAAAGCACATCTGCTGGTCCCGGTGGAGTGGAGAGTGGGAGACGCTCTGGAACTCATTACAATGTGCAGCATTCTAATGATGGAAAAAGACTGCCATGTAAACCTTCTCAACAATGTATAGATTAAAACTTAGTCTAAGCCTTCTGATTTAAACTATATATTCTATTCCTTTATCCATATTTATTTATTTATTTATTTTTGCACCAGGAATCGAACTCACGACCTTGTGCTTGCCAGGCAGGTGCTGTGCCGCTGAGCTATATCCCTGGCATATCCATATATTTTTAAATTTTACTTTTAATGACAGACATATATGTTTATGGGTACAATGTGGTGTTTTGATATAGTTATGATGTGGAATAAGTGAATCAGGTTAAGTCAGAAAACACATCACCTCCCATAGCTATCATTTATTTGGTGTAAACATTTAGGTTATGTGGCAATGAAAAATGGAAGAAAACTTTAAAAATTCCTATGGAAAATATTTTTACAGTTAGACTGCGAAAAGGTCAGTTTTGGGCCGGTGAGATGGCTCAGGGGTGTAAGCACCTGCCTGGCAAGCGCAAGGGCCCAAGTTTGACTCCCAGAACCCACATACGAAAAAAGCGCCGGTGATATCGCTCAGCGGCACGGGCGCTTGCTGGCACGCGAGGTCCTGAGGTCGACCCCCCGGTACCCATACACGCACAAAAAAAGGTCAGTTTCAGCTTGTGTGTTTAATGAACAGAGTAGATTTCATGCAAATTTCTGAATAATTTTTTTCATTACTTGACTTCAATGTATTTTACTTATTTGTATATTTTGAAAGATATTTTAATATATTATAAATGCAAATCAAGCAAAAATGAAGTGTATGCCCTAATAATCAGGATACTTAAATTTAAAAATATACAATTAAATGTATAGAAAATTATGAAATTGATGAGATTGACTAAATTTTACATTTGTGGCCCATGTAAAATACCTATGAAGAGTTTTTAATCTGTGTCAAGTAATTTGGTGATTGGGGAAAGATAGGATGAAAATGAGAACTTAATTTAAAAAATAACAAACATTTGCTAATTGCTTTCAAAAGGGAATTTGTTAGGAAGATTATGTTTTTCCCACATTTATATGAATGCATGACTCTGAATATAGGTGGGAGAAAAAAAAGTTATTCCCAAGGGAGAAAATCTTACTTTACAGAATATAAATTGTTCAATATATTGTTCAAAACTTTTCATTACACGGGCTATGTACTACAGGGAATCTTAAAGTAAGATAAACATCACAAGCCAAATTTTTTTTTGATAAGCACACTAGTTTAAGAAATATCTTCTGTTAAAATGATATGAAATTTGGGCCAGTGAGATAGCTCAGCGGCATAAGCCCCTGACTGGCAGGCGTGAGGTTCTGAGTTCGACCCCCGGTACCCACATAAAAAAAAAGAAAGAAAGAAAGAAAGCAATTTAAAACATCTTCAAAATGATCCATATTATTTCAAGTTACTAGGCACAAAAATGTGAAGTCTGCCAGGAAGTCAGCAAAAGAAATGATAACAAAATCGACAGAATTGGAGAGCTAGGAAGTTGTAATAATTTAGGATATGGTCTATATGCTTCTTTTAAGTGAAAGACTGAAGGTGATTTTAACATAGAAGGTATTTCTGGCTTTGAAAGCCTTCAGAGTCAAAGATGCTGCATATCTATGGTGAGATCTCTAAAAGAGAATGTGCACATTTTTTAAAATCAGAGGTTACATTACTAGAGAATATGGAATAACAGATATGACAGAGAACGGGATTTATTAGTTACTAACAGATGTGGAGTTCTAAGGATCAAGGACAAACTGTTTTACACTTCATCTTAGCCAAAAGGCTGAGAAGTGATCAAACCAACTTTTACGTTTCATGGAAGATCTCTTGACCTTTTCCAACTACTTAGTGCCAAATGTATGTTTCAACATTCTTGTATTCCTCACTGTGGTCAGCTGTTATATCCCAAAGAAGTAATTGTAATCCAGCCACTGGAAACAAGATCAGAAACATGTACTATAAAGTAGTTAGACTCCCCAAACTGTATTCTAGAATACCAAAAGAAGAGACAATTAAAATTGAAACTGCAGCAGAATCATCTTCCAGACCAGTTCTTTGCTAACAGACACCACACCTTATGATATCACAGGTAATATTTCTAATAAAATCATGGACTGCAGGAGCTGAATTATGGTTACCATTGACTGATTAGTATGTTTCAGTGAAAACTCACCTTGTCCCCAAACTTTGTTTTTCTAAAAACTTGGCACAGTACTTTTTATTTGCCACAGTAAACCTACTGAGCTGCTCTTACAGGACTACCATCTTTTAACTCTTCTCCACTACTATGTTTAGATGCAAAGGAGGTTTGTACCCTCTGTACTGTTATTCGAGTTTCCTTTATTAGTTCATCTTTTAATATTCCAGGCTTGCAGATTTCAAGCTATATCCATAAACATGGACTGGGACGAATGCTTCAGCAGGATGTGCTTACATTTTTCCTAAAAGGCCATCTCTTACTGTCAGCCCTCAATACAGTTGTACAACCATAACCAATAGACAGCAAGCTGCATAACTGTAGTCATGGATCCTTGAATCTGAGGGGTGCCAATTTAAGCCAGTAATAAGTTCACTTGTCCTTTTAGACTTTCTGATGCTTATTGTTTAACCACTGATGCATTATTTAAAATAGATGCAAAGAGTTGTTTCTACCTTCATAGACTTTTGTCCTCAAGGATAAGAGTACCCAATGTTCCTTACAGGATCTCACAATGATTTATGTTAGTTGACTAATGTCTTGCTGTGTATAGTAAGATAGAAGACAACTGATGGATTTTTTCACAAGATATATAGTAAAATAGAAAATAAAATTAACTGAATATGAATACGAGAAAGGAAGAACTGCAAATATAACTTTTAGATAAGTTACAATTTTACTCATATTTTATAGAGCAGCAAAAATGGTTTTAGTGAAAGATGGATGAGTATTGAATAAAACCTTGTTGTGTAACAAGTCATTCTGTTAATTGATACAATAGTTGAACAGACAGAAAATATTGAATAGTAGATATACAAGTTTGGGTTCCCTACAATCACTGTTTGAGGTCATTATCTGTGAATGATCCCAGGAAACTTGACAAAAAACTGAGAATATGAAACAAAAGAGGAGGAAAGCCAGCAAAGGTGTGTTGCAGAGTTGGTACACCCCATGGCTAATGGAAGCTAAGCCCCATTGGGAATGTTGAGAAAGCCCTGTACAAAACGACTCCTTAAATCTTGCCCACGTGGTAAGGAATGCGGCTATGTATTTAACATTTCCATTTGGCAAGGTTATCTTCTAGAATACCTGTCAGCAAAATTTTCCTATAAAGGGCCAGATTGTAAATATTTTAGACTTTGCCAGCCATAGAATCTGTCATAACTACAAAACTCTCCCATTGTCACATGAAAGCAGCTAAACATAACATGTTAAAAATGACGACAACTATACCACATTTGTAGCAGCACAATTCATAATAGCTAAGTTGTGAAAACAGCGTAGAAACCTGTAAACGGAAGAATGGAAAAAGAAAATGGCTATGTATCACAATGGAATATTATTCAGCCATAAAGAAGAATAAAATAATGTCACTTTAAAGAACAATTGAAGGTCGGCCAGTGAGATAGCTCAGCGGCATAAGCGCCTGCCTGGCAAGCACGAGGTCCTGAGTTCGACTCCCAGAACCCACATATGAAAAAAGGGCCAGTGATATCGCTCAGCTGCACGGTTGCCTGCTGGCACACAAGGTCCTGAGTTCAATCCCCAGTACCCACATACACACAAAAAAAGAACAATTGAAGGAAATGAAGACCACTGTATTTAGCAAAATAAGCTTGACTCAGAAAGTTAAATAGCACATAGTTTCTCCTATATGAGAAACCTTAGAAAAAGAAAGAGAAACAATTAAAATAAATTAATTAAAGGAGAAAGGAAACTGGAAGGTAGACTTTTGGAGAGGGGAAAGAAGATTAAGGGAAGGTGAGGGGGAGAAGGAGAGGGACATAATGGCATTGAAAATGAACAAAATTTAAAGGTTTGCACCAATTTCCAAGATGAAGCCCACTATTATTTATTATAAACACACTCTACTATAAAATAAAGCAGAAAATGTTTCATTTATTTTATTTATTTATTTTTTTGTGGATACTGGGGGTCGACCTCAGGACCTCACGCACCAGCAGGCGCCCGTGCCGCTGAGCGATATCACCGGCCCTTTTTTCCTATGTGGGTACTGGGAGTTGAACTCGGGCCCTCGCACTTGCCAGGCAGGCACTTACGCCACTGAGCCATCTCACTGGCGCCAGAAAATGTTTAAAAAGAGCTCATAAGTCTTTTAGTCACAATTTTAAAAATCAAAAAATGTTATCGCTTTACCTGATTGATCTACTGTCATACTGTTTTTATTTTCCCATTCGGTGTGAATGTTCGCATTCCACTATGTAAAAATAATTTCCATACGAGATTACTGGAGAAGCAAATACTATTACATGTCCCATAATACCTTAAGCTTATAAAGAAAACTGCTTTCTAAAACACATCCAGCTTTAGAATTTTCAAGTAAATAATTGAGAACTTGAAAAAAGGCAATTGCTGTGTCCCAATAAAATTTTATGTGGAAAGCTGAATTCAGCCTGAGAATCCACAGTTTACCATCACTTATTCTAGACCATCAATTTTGCCCAACAGAGTTGAAAACATTCTTGCAGCTAGACAAAACCTTCAGCAATAAGACACAGGAAGCCATAGTCTTGTCCAAAATGGTTTTTAAGTGGCAAATGGATAAGAAAATGATAAAGTGAATGTCAGTAAATATGGTTATTTGAAACATAGCTAAAAAGCTGTTACATTAAAAACAATCAGAAGAAAGACAGCATATAAAATATGCTACAGGGCAACCCACTCGAGACCCCTCCTGTCTCTCCGGAGCTATTCCTAGTCACCATTCCTATTCCCCATGCTTATTCCCCAATAAATTTACCTACTGTTAAAAAAATATGCTACAAATATTTCAAATTATTTTTTTAAATGATAAATTCGTGAATTAGAAGGAAAAAAGGTACTCTTTAGATCTTGTTATCCTTAATGATACCAAGTTGAGTTAGTTATGTGTGGTATTTGATATATATAATTATATGGATGCTACATAGGAAAGGTGTTTCCACAGACAAACTAAAACAAATGAAATCGGCCATTACCTGCTTATTTATTCTGTGTGTTTACTACGTGTAACCCAAAGGGCACAAGTTATATTTAGTTCCTCTTTATGTTTGCAATGCCAACATGTTCTTCCTTGAAGTGAAACAAAATCTACGAGCACCTATAGGTGTTTTGATTTTTTTATTTATTTTTATTTTTTGGTTTATACATTTGTCAGATCAAATAGAAATTCGTAACAGATAGAGGAAAAAAGCTGAAGTCCACTGACATAAACTTATCTAACCTAGAATTTAAGCACCTATGACTATATAAAATGTTGAAAGTACTAAAATGGTTCAAGAAATAAAATCATCACCTTAAAATATTGGTTAAATAAATTATGGGTTATGAGTGATTTGAAAACTTATTACTCATATTACAGAATTTTCACAATGTATTGCACAAAAACTAGGAGGTCCATATGTATTCTAGGTCAACCAAATAAAGAAAAGTTCAAGAGGAATAATTTGGATGAATTTTAAGACACATAGATCAGCAAGTATTTTCATTTGTGACTTTTTAATTTGATTTTCAGTTAGATTGCTCCTGAAGAACTTTGACTTCTAACTATACCTCTGCTGGACATAATTTAAAAATAAATGAAAGATCAACCAAAAAATGTTTGCAAGGTAATAGCATTTCCACTGTAGTTTTGTAAGACCATAATCAAGTTCACTTATAGTCAATAAGATTATTGCCTCATAAAATAGCCCAGTAGAGCTATAGTATTATCACAACTGCAGTGGTACAAGACCTTCTAAAAAATGTGTTCAATAACTGTGAACATAAACATATAAAAGTATTGGATTTCTCTTTTCTGCCACATCCTGGTAAAGGGGAATAACACTGGCAAAATAATAAATAAGTAAAGGAATCAAGCTGACCATAAAATACAGCCTACTAACATAAAATATAACATTTGAAGAGTAGATAAATTGATAGAGAAAGATATCTGAAGCCATAGTACACTTACAAATTAATAATTCAAAAAGATTATGAGTTCGTTACAGGACAGAGATGTTAATGTAATTAGTATCTTACAGAGGTCTGATAGGAAACTAAGATAATTACACTGGATTTTGAAGGCCTTTACTCTGTACATCTGTGTCTTTAATTTGTCTGTGAGTGGAGATATAAAAAAAGATGGTAAAATAGGTTGTATTTGTGTGATAAGACTTTTGAGAAGAACTCAAGTTGAGGATTGAAACTAGAAGTGTAGATTTCTATACAAAATGTTTTTGTTGTACCTGGGTGTTGGAAATACCACAAGTCATTACTTGATTTGTTTGATTATTGCATACTGATTTTTTTGTTTGTTTTTTATCTCAGGGAAAAATGAAATATTAAGTAAAAATAGATCATTGCATCTGTAATTTGCTATGTCATCTGTAAACAATGATGCAGAGGAAAGAAGTGATAATTTAGAAAGCTAAGACAATCACCTGTGAGTTTATTCTCCCTTTCTAAGATGTTCAGGTGTTGTAGGTACAATTCTAACATTGCACCCAATAAGCCCTTCCCTTGAATGTGACTACGACTATTGAATAAGATGTGATAACTCTGGCACAGTTGGCTTTGATCAGTTTGCTTTGAGTTAGTTAAATAATGTTGTCTTGGGAAGTTCTGACGTACATAAGCAAGCCATTAAAGTGAGGTGAAGTATGAGAGAAGTTATCCTCCCAGCCTGAAATAAAAGTAAGCAGCCATGGAGTGAGGCTGATGAACCCAACAGGTGAGACTGGCCGTCAGCTGAAAACTGGTGAGAAAAGCAAGAAACTCTGTAACTACAACCTTATGGATTTTGCCTACTAATAAAATTTAATTTGGGAGAGAATTCCAAACTCCAGATGACAGTGCAGCATGGACAACACTTCGATTCCAGCCATGTGTGAATTCAGCTCACCTTTCACAAGAGACTATCAGACCATAAATCTATGTGGTTTGAAGTCGCCAAGTGTCTTAGTTCATTTTTACTACTCAAAGACAATCTCATAGGCTGGATGAGTTATAAATACCAGGAATTTATTTCCCAAATTTGAGTCTGGGAATTCCAAGGTCAAGGTGCAAGTACCATAAGTGTTTGGTGAGGAGCTGTTTCTAAACAGATGTTCACCTTCTCACTGTAACCTCAGATGGCAGATGGAGACACTCTCTAGGATATCATCTCTAGGAGTCTATTCCCATGACCACATCACCTTCAAAAGTTCTTACTTCCTAATACTATGACTTTGTCATTAAGATTTCAAAATATGAAATTTGGAGGGATGCAAACATTCAGATTGCATCACTAGGCTTAATATTTTATGCAACAGGAAAGGAACTCATTAACAAAGAACAGAACCATTAGAAACTCCTCAGGGAAAAAAAGAAGAAACTACTCAGGAACATTTTGTTTTGGGTAGTTTTTAGAAATAATTATATATTTGAATACATATGTATGTATTTATATTTTATGTACATATATATTTCTGATTACTACAGTGTCATATTTTCACTGAAAACAAAAGTTCAAATGATACAGAGAATAAATAATTAAAAGGCAAGTGTACTTTGAAAATATATTTAGAAGATACCTCCCCCACCATTATTTTCCAATTGTTAGCTACTGCTTGTTGTTTTTATTAGACTAACATTCTTTTTAAAATGAATAAATGATATTAGGATACATATATTTAACTCATTTTCATTTATCTCAAGACTATGATATACATTATTCACAACTGTTCCTGCAGAGTATGTAATTCTTTTAGTAGAGGATTCTATTAACACTCATGAATGGCATAATACATAGAAGGTCTCAATTTATCCACCCTTGAAAAATAAGATTTTCATAAATTTTAGCATTCATGTTTTTAAAAAGTAAAATTGCCTGCATTGGTTATAGAAATTCTCATGTTCAGTAGTTACGACAGAGTCGTTTCATTAATACACACTCTGTAAACTGTTCTGTAAGGACATGGGGATTTTCAGTCAGAACTCAGACAATGCAATAATCCCTTTTAAGAGGTGGAAAAAAGCATTGTTTCACAATTACAAACTTGAGTTCCATAAATGCTTAATTGTCTATAAGATTTTCAGAAGTTACAGAGGAAAGTCATATACAATCAGTTAATTTGCAGGCTCAAATAGAACATTTATTTTAGGAAATGCTATGAGAGGTAAGTGTGTGTGTGTGTTGAGGTTGAGTTATGAAGGACTCAGGAGAAAAGACTAAATAAATAAAAAGAAGTTGATATGTACCCTGACTCATGTTTGTACATGGCATGCTGTGTTTTTCACACTATTTATTGCAAAGCTCTCACTCTTGCACTGTCTTGACAGTTTTGGCCAAATAAAAATACTAAGATATCTATTTGTGGAGGCAAATAAAGCATGGTCTTTGCAAATATTCTATTGTGTGGAAATGAGACAGAGTCTGGTTACCTTAGTTCAAATCCCAGCCAGGACAAATAGCAATGGTGTGGTATCAGTGAAATTATTTAACTCTCCTCTCAGTTCTAATCTATAATGTGTTGCTTGTGGAAAATTATAGTAACTTTAGCCAGGTTTGTGTGTATGTGAGAATTAAATGAGATGTTACAGATTAATCACTCGGTGGTGAGAATTTATTACTATTGCCTTTCTAGTAAGCACATGAATTTGGGTGTATGGTAGAAACACCTATCATCTAAAACATACCTCACTGCATAGCTTCTATACAGAAAGGCTTCCCTGCACAGCAGCAACTATCTTTTAGTTATTCAAATCACCCCCATCTTCTGCTGTTGGCATGAAGGGTTGGCAAGAATGAAAACTGAATAAGAAACTTCACTACCCTGATATCCCCCTAATTAATTTCTCAGAATGTTCTTTTTTTTTTTTTTTGCTTTCAATAGATCTTTCAAAAGTTTTATTTGCTCTTTCTGTTTAAGATTTAAAACAAAATTCATTGTTTCTTTGGAGACTGGTCAGTGTTAGACATGAAAATGAAAACAACTCAGATGAGTTAAGTAAATAATGTTGGCAATATCTTCACAATTATGTAGTGAAGTAGTCTTTCTATTATAATTATCATAAAAGTAAGGTCCTGGATTGAGGTTATATTGGTATAACACATAATCCAAAGATAAAAGATAACTGAGTCCATATATTCTGAATCCATACTTAAATTCTTTTTGTGTGTGTGTGTGTACGGGGGTCGACCTCAGGACCTCGCGCGCCAGCAGGCGCCCGTGCCACTGAGCGATATCACCGGCCCTTTTTTCGTATGTTGGTTCTGGGGGTCGAACTCGGGCCCTCACGCTTACCAGGCAGGCACTTACGCCGCTGAGCCATCTCACCGGCCCCTATACTTAAATTCTTAACCCAGTAATTTACTTTCACGGAGACTTCCAAATCTGAAATGTCTGAAATCAGCTACTGCATCACATTTTCTAAAACAAGAAAAAGTAAAATAAATAACATCGGTGATGTAACTGGCTGTCCTCTGAGGATGGGAGAATAGCCTGCATTCTGTGCTTGCAAGTAGGAATGGTAATCACGTTTACTCTTGCTAATAAAGAGGAGGCTGTTAGTAACCAGGAAGCACTATGGAGAGTTGCTTTCCACCCTGAGACACATCAAAAAAATGAGACACAATAGGGCAAGCACTTAGTGACCTTTCTTAGAAATGTGCTTTGAAAGGTGACAATTGTCTACATGGGACATATCCTACAATCAACTGTGTAATAGCCAGAAATTAAAATAAAGACATTAGATTCTGAGAGAAAGAATATATATTTCTGAGAAAAATATGTTGTTGAATCTTGTTAAAAGCTAATAAGGCATTCCTCACCTTGAATGGTTTTAATAAGGGCAACTTTTGTTCACAGCAGTTTAAATAACACCAATCCCCCAAGGACATGGTTCAAATTTTAGATACAAAGGTAAAAAACAATCTCACTCTTACAGACACAAATCACTACATAAAAATGCACATCAAGATCAGTGAACAACATCATTTCTTTCAAAGTCTAGTAGTGACTGAATAACATCTGTTATTCAGTTTACACACAGACAGAAAGGTATGCTGCCATCTTGTCTCCTACGACAAATTATGACATTTTCCAAAAAAGAAAGACCAGTACAGAGAATTCATTTGGAAAGATGAAAGTGCAGCAAAGAGATTAAAAAAAAAGATTACACTTAAAGTGAAATTTTAAAAGATGTAAATGAAGTTATAGGCAGAACTGATGACAGTGGGAACCTTGGACTGCTGTTATCCAATACCCTCTAGATTTGCACCCAGAAGAATTTAACAGAGACAAACTCACTGAAATAATGAGAAAAGTAGATTAACAAAAGAAAAGCTTCTGGAGGAAGTGCCAGTCACAGAAATAACTTCCTATTACAGAATATTTCACAATATTGGACCCACACAGGATGAAATATTTGAAGCTGATCCAAATGTAGATAGAATTTTGACAATTTGCCTGCTGGTAGACAAGACACATGCTTTGTATCATAATCTGCACAAAGAAAAAACTACTATTGTTAAACTATCCTTGATAAATTTTTACATACAATAAAATGCTTTAAATCTCAACAATCTAGTGTTTTAAAATACAATGGGATATATTAATGTTATGTTTATTCTGTTTATTTTGATATTAGAAGAATGTTTTAATGTATCAAAAATTTAAGTAACAAAACAATAATAATTTTCATCAACATGAAATCACTTTGCATAATTTCATTAGTTTTCAACAATTTGATCATGATGTGTCCATCACTATGTTAGAAGTAGAGAAAGAAAGATTATCTTTGCAGGCTTTTGTTTAGCCACTTATACTGGAAACTTAAAATTGTCAACAATTTTCAAAAACTTCTATAATTTCTTCAAATATTTTGTCTCCATGAAAATTTTTTTCTATTATATTGCTTGTTCCTTTTCCACAAGTCAGTGAGGCTCTCTGCATATTCTCCAAATTTTTTATTACATGATTTTAGAAAGATCACTGAGGTAATGGAAATTCTGGGCTGTGTAATTCGATGTTGCACTTTTCAGTTGCTTTTTAGATTTCTGGGATTCCAATTTAGTTCTTCTTATTTGTGGTTCTAGCAACAATTCTGACATTTCCTATTTGCTGCACATTACACTGAAGTTTCCTTAAAAATCCCCAAAGTTGAGCCAGTGAGATGGCTCAGAGGCATAAGGGCCTGCCTGGCAAACGCAAGGTCCTGAGTTCGACTCCCAGTACCCGCATATAAAAAAAAAAAATCCCCAGTTCTGTCTAATTTGTGGTTTAGTGTATGCATAGGCAGTGGTGTGGTGGGGTTCAAACCCCCGGCTTCACACATGCTAGGCAAGTAGTAACACACTGAGCAATATACCCAGCTCTAATAGTCTTTCTAATTTTTTTTTTTTTTTGAGTGGGAGCTAATTCCACCCTCCTCCTTTGAAAAATTAATCAGCTCTACAATCATCCTCTTTGAGGACTAGTAAATAGCACAACATCTGTTTAGCCCAAAACTCATTGATGAAAGTAAAATTTTATTGTTTTTCCAAGCACATTTTTTATGGTAGTTTGCCTGCAACTGAATGCTACATTTACTTTGTCCAAATACTGAACTACTACTACGCATCTCTTATGTATCACCATAATTATTGCAATATTTAATTGACTAATTGTTACTACAATAATAGGTCACATTTTTGTGCTTCTTTGTACACTTAGTACAATTTTCTTATTTATTGGATGATAGACATCATTGATTGACATTGCTGACATTCTGACTTTTGCTTTCATTACTTAATATAATATTTAACGTTAACCATATTTTGGAAGGAAAAAAGGCAAACCTCAAGAATATAACCATGATGATTTCTGAAGCTTTTCCTTGCATAGTTTCCATCTCTTACATGTCATGCCTACAATCCCCACCATCTTAGTGATCCTGAACCCTTCGATCAACTCATTGAGACCTATATGTACTATTTTATTTCTCTTTTTCATGTTGAAGCTAGAAAAATGCACATAAATATAATTTTAGAACTTAGTTTTCATTATTTGTCTTTCATAGGTCACAGCTTGATGTATATCATATAAAAATTTATTTGATTGTTTTGTCTACATTTAAAATTTTCAATAGTACAGCTAATCTATTACAAGTTATTCCTTCATGAACAGAGGTGGCAGTACCTACTTAAAATTCATACTGTTAATATCAGTTTGAAATATTTCATCATATTCCACCCTCCTCCTTTGAAAAATTAATCAGTTCTACAATCATCCTCTTTATCCGTGGATTAGTAAATAGTACAACAGCTGTTTAGCGCAACACTCATTGATGAAAGTAAAATTTTGTTGTTTTTCCAAACAAATGTTTTATGGTAGTTTGCCTGCAACTGAATGCTACATTTGCTTTGTTCAAATACTGAACTACCACTACACATCTCTTTTTTTTTTTTGTGGGTACCGGGGGGTCGACCTCAGGACCTTGCGTGCCAACAGGCACCCGTGCCACTGAGCGATATCACCGGCCCCTTTTTCGTATGTGGGATCCGGGAGTCGAACTCGGGCCCTTGCGCTTGCAAGGCAGGCGCTTATGCCGCTGAGCCATCTCACCAGCCCACACATCTCTTATGTATCTCTTAGATTTTAATTTTTAATGAAAATATTGACTTCTAAAATATTTATTTAATCCATTCATAAACACACTAATTTCTTGAAAATATTAATGAATATTGGGTAATACATTTATTAAACTATTTTTGAAAGAAGAGAAAATGGAATAATAGTAATATATTTTTCTTTTTGTTCAAGCTAGATAAAAATAACCATAGTGCTATTTCAGCTAAATATTTTAAGCTCATAGAGCATAGGAAAGTAAATGATAGATGTAGAAATAATAGTGGGAAATAAATCAAGTAATCTTAAATTTGAAAGAACAGATGCATCAGTATCTGTCTTATTTTACTGACAATTAGGCCACTATCAAAAATTCTAATATAATTCAGTATCTGATTTGTGATGTGTTAGAACAATTTTGAATGACATATTTATTGGACATTCTAACACACCTAATGTGTTCCTACCATTTTTGAAAGTAGAAAGCTTCTAAAACTAGTGTTAAATATTTCTTTATGCATATCATATAGGTTGACTATCGGCCCCTTTAAAAGAGACAATTAAACAAACATCTCATTAATGGAAGCCTGTGATGGGGCAGAGAAGTAAGTACTTCACAGCAGCTATGGTGGTACTGAAAAGGTATTCACATCTACCTTAAGAGAATTACCTAACCATTGCAAACAAAATGTAAGCATTATACTTAATTAAAATCTTTACATTTACCAAAAACTAATGACAATGAGAGTCACAACATAATGTTAAAATATCCATTGTCTTTCTTTTGCAGTACTCTGGTCAGTTTTCTAAAGAGAGTTGAGGTCCAGTGTGTGATTTTTTTAAAACAATTGTTTTTATTTTTTAAACTCATATTATTATTTACTCTTACTATTTGTGATATCGGGGAGAGGACCTTGTAGTCTAGCAAGTGTTCTGCCACTAAGCTACATCCTCTATCCAAAAATTTGCTTCATAAAAGCATTTCTTTCTGGAAAACTGTTGAAGAGTGGTCGTGGTGGAATTACAATTGGTTGCATTCAAACAGCAGATATTTGAAGTAGAATAGAATTATTCTAAGTTTATTTTTGTCTATTTGTTTTGATATTTGGATCTTTAGTTCCATCTTTTCATTTACATATACCAACTGAAATAAAGTATCAAAGTATAATTTCTAGAAATAGCTATAGCAAACTAATGATACAGGCACATTTTAGAGGTTTATAGAGAACAAGCCATGTTCTGAAGTTATTAAAAGAAATTTTATAATAACATTCAGAATTATCAATAAAGTAAGGGGCCAGTGAGGTAGCTCAGAGGCATAAGCACCTGGTGGAGCGTGAGGTCCTGAGTTCGACCCCCGGTACCCACAAAAAATAAATAAATAAATAAAAGATAAAGTAAGATTTGTGAACAAAACTATCAGAGATATTCATCATACATTTATGTAGAAAAGAAGGCAAATATTTTACAAAATTTAGCAATATTTCCTAACTTTTTAGCTTTAAGAATTTAGACCCTACTAGAAAAAGAAAAAAAGTTAAAAAGTGTGTGCTTCATTACATGCATACATATGTGCATGCATATGTACATACATCAACACACATACACACACTCTTAGGAAACTGGAACTTTTAGCAGGGGTTAGTACTCATAATTATATTGGCCATGTTGACACAATACTGCAGAAGCTGAATATTTCATACTTATGAAAATGCCTGCACATGTTCTGAGTTATTAATGAGTATGTAAAATAAAGGATTGGAAAATGTAAGACATTCCCAGAAAGTATGCAGGGGCAGGTGGTTTATTCATCCATGAAATAAATCTTTAATTAGTGCTCCAAAATATGACTTTGCAAAACAATATCTGTTCCTTCTTTTCTACCAACAAAAGAAAATATAGTAAAGGTATCTGTTCATTTTTCTATAAACTCATATCCTTATATACTGTGAAAACCATACATTTAGAAAATGCTGTTATATTATAGACAAACCCAAAATCTGATATTCATATAGTCTTTATAATAATAATCCTTTTCTTTTTGAATGGATACTTAAAATTGTTTTTTTTTCTCCTAAAGATTGATAAAGAAGAGACCAAGATAAGGGTAGTAGAGAATATCATATCTCACATAGTACCTCACCAATACTGAAAAGGGGACATGGGAAGAGGGAGGGAGAGAGAAACAGAAAGAGAGAGAAAGAGAGAGAGGTTAGGTGAGAGAATTGGGAGTCAGATGTGAAAGACACACAAAGATATCAGTTAAAAATATCAAAGTAGTTACAGCTTCTAGAGAATGAAGTGATTTTGCAGTTTTGAAATGTGACAGTCAAAATCAGTCAAGTCTAACAAAAAGGGGTAACTTAGAGGATTAAAAGACATAGCTATGTGTAACAGCATTATAGCAAATAAAAGACTGAAATCTGGTGTAGAAGAAGTTACACAGCAGTTGTAGAAATAACCAAAAAGATTCATTCATGATTTACTTGTACATAGAGAAACAAGATTTTCAAGATAATTCTCCAGTTTTGAACTGGGCTTGCAAACAAATTGTCCATTATCCTCAAATATTGAATCATAGGGGTGTAGCAATTAAGTCAGAGAATCACCGAAGTTAGCTTATGCCCAAGGGAATTGAATTCCAACTCTCAGATTCATGGTGCTCAACAACTGGTCTTGGCTGTAGGACCTCCAACAACTCTGAGGTGAGTCACAAATAATCTGTCACTGAATGGAAAGCAAAATACAATGAATAGAGTTCCGAAATTAACGACATAAAATGTTAATCTGTTTTACTCTTAGTCAAATATCAAGAATAGGAAAAATAAGATTGGAGTTGAATAGAGCTCCCCAAAATTCCCACAGCAAGTAACACACAAATCAATTTGTTCTGAAGTGTCACAGGAAGCAGATAATAGGCCACACTATTCTGCCTTAATGAACAGAAATAACAACCTAAACATGTTATATTAACCTCTGGTAACAAAAACAAAAACACCACACAACTACAACAAAAAACATGGTTGTAAGCACTCCACTTTCAACCAATTCCTTTGTCTTAAACATTTACTACAAATGTGTAACAAAGTGAAAAACATATTGTCTACTCCCAAGGATTTTAAGAACCATTAGAAAGTTAGAAGTCCAGGGGTTTGTGACCAAATTTACCATGTTTGTTGATATATTCTCATATACTAATGGCATCCTAAGGATATTGTACAAATGTAATCCTTGCTACTTATCAGTGATGTGGATAGGATGAATAGCAAGTGGCTTGAATTCAAAGATAATAAAAGAAAATACAGAGTCTCCAGTCAATTCACTCTTCTAAAGATATAAATACAGGATAAAAGTAGGCAGAAACATGGTCAAATGTCCCTTGCTGTGTGGCTCCTAAAGCTGGATTTTCTCAATTATAAAATGAGAGTAAAAATTTTACCTTGTTTTATTAATATGAAGCCAAATGATATACTGGCAAAATCCTTCTTTTCACCTGGTATTAAATCTTTAACAATGTAAATATATACTTTTATATAAATATATATTAGATAAGACCTTTCAGTGTGGGACAAGGCATCTATGTCCTCCTTTATGAAGGCTGGTGTCATCTTGGTGAAAAGGCCACTCTCAAAGTTTCTAAGCCAGAGCAATTATTCAGTTACTTTGGGGATCTCCTTAATTAACTAGAAATGGTTCCACTTGTCTTACTAACCAATGTTGTCCTCTCTTTTTTCTCTTCTATTTCTTTATTATCTTTTTTTCCCCACAATTGGCTGTTCATCATAAATGGTATTTGAATATACAGACAATAAAATTATACCTCCTCCAGGTATCTATTAATTCTGTTTAAACTCTTTATTACTTTGAGAATAATCTTTCTGTGTGTTATCCCAAAATAAGGAACTAGATATGTAAGCACCAAGAAACATTCATTTCATTAAAACATGCAACAATGAGATTAAGTGAAAAATAACAGAAATTTCAAAAATAGAAAAGCAAACTCTATAAATATGGTGATGATTTATTTAAAATAGTATTTGGAAAATTACATGCTAGACATTCATCGCTAAGTTCATGGTTTTATTTGTTTATATTTCTATTTGGTTCCAGTAGGAAAGCCAAAGATTTGAAACAGTATTTTATAGAATTCAAAAATAAATCATTTGCTGTGTTTTGAAAGTTAATTTCAAATAGCATAGATCTTGCTATTCTAGTTACTAGTAAAGTTTATGAAATAAGGGGATATTAATCAGGTGAGTTCTCTAAGACTATAATTTTATAAATTACATGATGCAGAACTTAACAGCAGAAGACAACTAAAGTATAGTGGGAAAAGAAAGATTTTGAATTTTAATTACTCTACATTTCTCATTATTTTGAAGTCTTAGTTTTAGTTTAAAAGAAATGCAAGGGCAGATGAAAATAGAATAAATTATTTTAATGCACAAGTTTCCCCTAATTAATAGACTAACAGTACAGATGAACATCTGCCTTATTGCACTATAGCATGAATTGTAGCTCAGAGAAATAGAGGCATCTTCAAGAGTGCAAGTGTATTAATTATTTTAGAATGATTAAGACTACAGTTGTTTTATTTTCAGTCCAAAGATCTTTTCAATACTTACCAAGATGACTCTCACACCACAAAAATGATTTATATAGGGTGACAGCACAAAGACCTCCCAGTTTATAAAATTTTAAAAATCAGTGATTCTATACAAATTGTTAATACCAATTTAAATTTTGTTTGCAATAAGATTTTATAAGCAAGCTACTGTTCTTTGGGGATTTGATAAAACTGAGGCTTCATTTTTATTATTCATGATGAGGATTACATCAATTTTTACAGTACTTTTATGGTTGTTTGAAGGAAAGACATAGAGACTTTGTCGATACTACCACACAGACAAACAGCAAAATCTATACATAAGTTACTGTGGCTATATTACCAATATATAAAATATTATGTGCATATCCTTGTAATTTATAGTTTTTTAGTTTGAGAGAAACTGATTTGGGCTTATCATTAATTCATCATTATCACACCATTCGCATAAGACAGAGTGTGCTTGCTGAGATGACTGATCCGTTTCCTGCAGAAGAGTACTATAAAGGCTGAGAGGTTCTTACAAGCTTTTCAAAGGAGCCTTTCTTCTCACGAGTTCAGAGTGCTTTATCGATATTAGCTTATTAATCTTCACAGCATCCTTGTGAAGAAGACAACAGGTATTATCACTGCTTTACACACGGAGCAACAAATAATAGAAAGGTCAACTGTCTTGTCTGAGTTTATGCTGAGACAATCCTGGAGCTGAGAAGCAGACCCAGCACATCTGGGAATGCGAGGAGGGAATGTGCCCCCGTGCTCTGAGGTCTCCTTGAGCATCCTGACGCTGAGATGAGAGTCTGGAAGACTCTCGTTAAGGTACATATTCGTCTTTAACAACCACACTAAAGAGATATACAGATCAAGTACATATTGTGAACTTTGTTTCGGTTGTAAGAATAGTGCATTTATCTCAAAATTGAAAACGTGAACAGTTATTGGCTACTTAAAGATATTTAGTAAGTGGGGGGACTTAGGTACTTAGGTACAATACTATTTTTGTGGTCATGTTGAAAGAAGAATCTTAGTTATGGGATACATTCTCTAAAATATAAGGATAAAAAAAGAACGATGTCTGGGATTTGTTCCAAAAATTACACAGTAAGGAGAGAGTCTTGCATGAACTGGTCATTAATTGTTCAACCTGAGTGACGTGTCCATTTAACTTCATTGTATTAATCTTTACAATTTTTATATGTTTAAATTTTCTAATCACAAAGATTTTTCTTTCTCTTGTCCTCCTCAGCCTTCTCCTCCCCTTCATCTACCCACCCCTCCTTCTCCTTCCCCCTTCTTCTCCCCATTCTTCTGCCCCTCCCCCTTCTCCTAATCTTCCTCCCTCTACTTGAATTCTGGGTCTTAGCACTGAGGTACATCCCCAAACTTTTTATTAATTTTTATTTAGAGTCTTGCTAAATTGCTAGAGCTGGGCTCAAACTTGCAATTTTGATGCCTCAGCCTCCCAGAGTATTGTTTTAGCATAGTTTTTAAGAAGATAGTTGGATAGGTTTGCTGTAGAACAAAGAATCTTTACTAACAAATCCTTAAGTGATTTATAAGATAAGAAAGTCCTTGGTAATTCTACCAGTAGCAATCCATTCTTGAACTCTCAAAATACGATATGAAAAGGCAAATACTAGCCAGGTGTGGTGCTGCACACCTGTAAATCTAGCTAGAACTTGAAAGGCAGAGGCGGGAGATCACTGGGAGTTCCAGGCCAGTTGGGGCTGCTACATACTATTGAGTCAAGGCTAGCCTCAGCTACATAGTGAGACCCTGTCTCAAAAAGACAAAAGGCTGAATACTAAACATCTGTAATTTATTTACATGTAATTTTTATCTGTGGAACTGGAGGCAATACACAGTTATTGACACAAAATATTTTAAATTCTTTTCTAAAGTAATAAGATCGTTTCCTTATTTTAAAAGTAACATAATAGAAAAAAAGCTGGTTTTATAAAAATACTCTTGAGTTGTCAGTACAGATTTTTCAGATTTTTCTGAAAACCAAAGGTGCAAACTGTATTTTTCTGTAAAAAAAAAAAAAAAAATTCTGTATCAGAGCAAGATCCTTCTGTTTTGACTCAAAGTGTTGTCAAAGACAGGCTAGGAGATAAAAATGCAAGGCTGCTCAGGGTCTTGAATAAAGCACTAGTAATTAGTGAAATAAGGAAAAATAACTTAAAAGTAGAGGTCTATCTTTGCCTTTCCAAAGTATCACAAAATTTTTTATGAAGATTTGGTCAGTAACATGAAATAAAATGGTTTTGGAAAAGAGTCAGTCACTCATGTTTATAAAATAGTTTATAAAATAACGGTACTGTCATGTTGCCAGCTACATGCAACTCAGCAGTTTTTCAGGAACTCTTAGGGATTAAGCTGATGTTAGCAGACCAAGTTTTAATTTAACTGATGGTCATTTATTGACAAAATTAGGACACTTTTCTACAGACAATAGACTTTTTTTCCTGTTGTAAGACTATTAGAGAAGTTTTTTGAAGAAGTTTTATTAACAAGTTTCCTCAGAAAGTTTTTTACAATTTGTTTTTAAAGTTGGACACCATTTCAAAATCTGCAGCAGTACTATATTTGAATAGAAAAATTAATTATTAAATTTTATTAAAATTATTTTATTAATAAGAGGCTAGTATAGAAAATCAATATCTACTTCTAGTCAGTTCACATAGGAGTGATTTTATTGCTTAAGCTTATAAAATATTGTATATAGTCTTCCTAGGCACTTATTAACACTAACTATAATACCTAAATATACTGTATTTAAATTAAGTCTTAATGTTGCTTATCAGTGTATATAGTATACCTCTTTCCCTTAAAAATGTATTTCTCCCTGCTAATGAATGTTAATCATTATTTCAATTAGTTAATTGTGTGTTTACAGAGCAGACTGTTTCTGGTCAGATTCAGGGATATCCGTTTGCACAGTTTTCTGTCCTTTGCCCAATTCTTGATACGAACTTCATATTTTTGAATCAGCAGAAGCTCTGAGCAGTAGCTCAGGTACTAGAATGAGGGCTGGTGCCTTCTCGATTTGTGAAGCTGAGTGTTTAAAAACCTGCTATAGCAGAAATAATTGTATTTTCAAAATTAAATGTGTCATATTAACTGGGCTTTGAAAATGTGCTTTTACTAGTTGATGATCATTTAAAACTCCAGTTTTACTACTTATATTCTCTGAAAGCAAACATGTCCGAACATATTGCTTAAATTTGCAAAGCTGTGTTTTTAACAAGGGGGCTGAGATGACTCAAAGGTGAGTAATTAAGAGAAGAGATCACAAAGCAGAAAGATTTACAAATTTAGTGTGGATATGCAGAGTGATCAAAATATACGGGGAATGTCTACATTAAAAAATTACTACATTAAAAGATGCATTTCCATCAATTCCCCTTTGCTTTAAACACCCTTATCCTGTCTGTATTGCTACTTTCTGAAGCAGTTCTGGAAGACCTCTTTAGTGAGTGTCTCTATGTGATCAAAAATATGGTGAATTCTGCTGCCCAGTGTCACCCATCAGAAAGCAGACTCCTAAAAACATTACGGTGTGTCCTCTTTTACCTTATTCATGGGCTATAGCACCATGTTACTTCTGGCTGTTCCATCAAATCAAAATGACCATAAAAGATAAAAATTTTTAATCCATTCAGGACATTAAAACAGCCATGACACTGCAACTAAATACACACTCAAAAAGAACTTCAGAAAGCAGCAAGAAGAATGCAATAAGTGTGTTTGAAGGGAGAGAGAATATTTTGAGGACGATTAATGGTAGTGTGTCTTTTTACTGTAATATATTTTTTATTTAAACATTTATCTTATATTTTAATCACATCTCATAGTGTGACATTGTATAGTAGGAGGTATAAGATTTCCAAATGTGAAATCAGAAATCCTAGGTTGTGCAGCCCAACTCCACCACTTAATAGCTGCAGGAATTTAAGCAATTTATATTCTCTAAGACTTAGTTTCCTCATTTCTAAATTAGGAATAATGTGTAGCTATAGATTTAATTAGTTATTCCATGTAATGCATTCCAAGTAGTGCTCTAGCACATATTAATTTGCCACAATGCCCCAATGTCTGACTGTGAATGATTTATCCATCGACATTCATTCATTCCACCAATCTTAATTGATCATCCCTCCCTGTGTCATTCAAGACAGAATAAGAAAACCAATATCGTTATTGTCATGGAGTTTTCTGCATGGAGGGAAATACCATAGATACAAAAGACCATCACTCAATAGAGGTAGCTTGACAGAAAGTTATATGAAATTCTAAACCATATGGCCACTTTACATTGCCAGGTCAGATGATTTCTTTCTAAAACATGAGTACTAAGAATGAAATTATTTTGCAGATATTAATATATAACATTAAAGCGGAGTGGAAAGGAGTTTAGTAAATTCAAGTAATGAAAGACAAAAGCCAGTGTGGTTTGAACAAGTTGGGAAGAGCAAAGTGGGTAAGTCTGAGCCAGCTCAAGGCATGAGCAAGTGGACTTTATGACCTAAGGAAAGATAGAGATGTGTGTGTGTGTGTGTGTGTGTGTGTGTGTGTGTGTGCCCGTGTCTGTGTCTGTGTGCCTGAGAGTTTGATGCTAAGAATTGTAAAGATTTTAAGCAAAAGAATGCTGCTATGGATGTCAATTTTCAAAGAATAACACTGGCTTATGTGAGAAGGAAGGATTACAGGGAAAGAAGGAATGGAAAATAGCAGCTAAGAGCCCACTGCCCTGTTCAAAGCCATTGATGCATATCACAGAGCAGCCTTTTCTCAGCATCTGCCAGATCTCATCAGTATGAGGTGAATTCTGAGGGACAATGTTTTTTGAATGTTATTGTGCTTTGTATTTTGCACAAAACTCATTATCAAAATCACTCCTGCTATTAGGTTTAAAATAGCTAATTCCTCCCACAATGTATTCGGTAAGTAGGTTGTGCTCAAATACACTTATTGCCAGACTACATGACAAATTATTTCTTTTCACTACAGTTGACATTTGGAAATGCTATTTGTTTCTTCTTACCACTTTCTTCTCCTCTTTCTCTTCCTCTTTTTTGCTCCTTCATAAGGTCATAAAAAATAGCATTTGCCTAGCATGAATGAGGCCCTGAGTCTGTTCCTCAGTGTCAAATGTACTACAAAAAATAATAATATTTAATAATAAAATTACTAAAATAGACATACCTACATAATAACAAGCTATGATTGAGCTGGGTAGAGCACAACCACATGATCAGATTGGGGGTGTATATCAAAATGATTTAAAACTTTAAATACAGATACTGAATCAGCATATAGTAGGTGAAGAAAAAAATTACACTGTATATTCAGGCCTTCATAAGAAAATACCATAGACCCTGTAGCTTACGAAACAGAAATTTATTTTCTCATAGTTCTCCTGACCTGCCAAATTCATGTCCCTATTAGATGTAAAATAACGTTGTTTCATCTCCATCTCCAAACAAATCCATATTTTGGAGCCAACCTCTCCAAAAATCAAGTCATTGCATTATCAAGTGTGAAGTCTAAAGTTTTCTTTAAACATCTTCTAAATCATCAGAATTCTCCAGCTACAAACTGGTGACTAGACAAGTTATGTGCTCCCAAAATACAGTAGTAGTACAGGCATAGAATAGACAGTGCTATTCCACAAGGGAGAAAGAAGAAAATAAAAAGGGGTGACGAATACTAAGCAAGTCCAAAATTTATCCAGGTAAACTATTGTAAAGCTCAAAGATAATCCACTTTGGTTTGGTTCTTGGCCCTCCAGGGCTAGAGTAATAAAAATAGCACGATATTGGTATAAAAATAGACTTATTGACAGAGGAATTTTCATTTTATGAGACTCTCTTCCATATTTGATCCAATGTTTATTTCATTGTTAAAAATTCTTTTTAGCCTCTCCAGTGAGTATTCTTGAATTTTTGGAATACGATTTTTAGTTTTTCCTTCATATTGTTGGGGTCCTTCCCCCTTCCCTATCTGTCTCTGGCTTGGGAATTGAACTTATGCTCATTTGGTTTTATCACCTACTCCTAGGTGACTTTTTTTCACAGAGAAGTAAATGCTGACATTTTCACCACCCTCATTTCTTGTACATTTGCGAACAAAATAGCCAATACAATATTTGTAGTGAGTAAAATAAAATTTTGCTTAATATTTTTAAATTTCAAAGTAAAGTACAATAGTACCTCAGTTCATGAACTTAATTTGTTTTATGATTTTGGGGAAGATGGCTGCATTTGTGTTTGTGTGGGGAAGATGGCCGTGGTTGTGTTTGTCACCCGATGTGGAGTATGTGAAAGAAAGCAAAATTTTGCAAAATGCTTTTGTTTGCAAACTGAATTGTTTGCAAACAGAAACATACATGAATCAAGGTATTATTGTATTCTTAAGTTTTAATGTCATAATACAAGAGTAAAGGATTATTTCCATCAAGTATACAATTTTAATGTTCACTTTATTTTGAAAAGAAAATGTCATATATTAAATTTAATGTGCATATCACTTAATAGACAACTCACATAAAAAAAATGTGGAATCTGATATCATGATAGTAGTGTGTTAGAAAAATATTGTTTCTTAAAATTTAACCTTCTATCTTAGTAAAATATTTCTTAATGTATTAAAGTATGATCACCATCCTTACATCCTTGAACGAGTAATGCACTTCATATTTGCTACATATCCATTAATCACAGAAACTCCAATTTTATTAGCTTTACACGCTTTTTTCAAATATTATTTAAAACCAGTTCTGTGGATTAAATGAAAAGAAACAAAAACAAAATTACATCAGCACCTAGTTGGTTTCATCCACTTTTATCATTTTTATCCATTTTTATCTAAAAAGAAATTCCTTTCAAAATAGAATGTTATTTTTATGACCACAACTGAGTCTGATAACAGCTAGTGAAAGAGCAGTGTCAGTGATATTCTTTCAAATGAAAATACTGGATATTTGTTTAAAAGATAATGATGATATATATTTTTTAAGTGAAGCAATATCTTAGAAGGCTAGATATTGTTATCTATCAGGATAATGTGAAGAAACAGAAAGGCTGATGATTTTTAGGTTTACCTCCTCAAATGAACATCAGTTCTTATTCCCTGGATGAACCAACTAGAAAGTCCAAATGTATTTTCTTTTGGCTGATTGTTCAATTAATTCATTTACTAATTTCTTAAACATTGGGTTCTTTTTATTAGCCGTAATCAGAGTTCAAGATCAAATACTGTGACAAAGGGACAGAAGCCTAGCTCCGGAAAAGCTGTTAGCATAAAGGCTGAAACTGACAGTCAGTGAGCATGGATCTCACCTGTGACGTGTTTGCTTGATCACTTAGGTCATCAAAATCCCCGCCACTCTTTATTGATCCTCGCCCCATCTGGACCTTGCACCACTGTGTTTACAATCTCTAATCGTGTTTGCTCAGCCCTGTAGCAGGGCTGCAGAAAAAATGGTGAGAAAGGAACAAATTATCATGGAATATCTACTAGTCAAATGCTAGCACTGAAGGGCATGGTGAACTTACATTTGATTTATGTAGGCTACTTTATCCAGTAACTTAAGTAGTGGGTAAATCTGAAAAGATGATACGGGCTTTTCAATAGGTGCATTTGAAATGATAAAAATGGATGAAACCAACTAGGTGCTGGTGTAATTTTTTTTGTTTGTTTCTTTTCTTTTAATCCACAAAACTGGTTTTAAATAATATTTGAAAAAAACATGTAAAGCTAATAAAATTGGAGTTTTTGTGATTAATGGATATGCAGCAATATGAAGTATTCCAGATTCTGTGAATAATCTGGAAAGCACTGGAAGACAAAAAGATCAAAAATAGAGCTGTAAGGTCTTCCTATGTTTGAATGTCAGAGAAATAAAGAAAAAGTAAGGAAAGGTCTGAAAGTGAATGCCTAGAGAAATAGAATGAAAATCAGAAACTAGCATAGGAAGGAAGGAGTTTAAATGGAAGGTATTCAATCTGACAAGGACACTTAGAATAAAAAAAGAATTAAAGAGTCTTTTAAAATTACTTATATGTTCACGTAAGAGACAATTATGTGAGATTGAGGGAAGTTGGCAATGATTCTGTAAAAAAGGGAGTTGAGAAAATAGAATTCTGTTGGATGGAGTAATATGATCAGATAGCACTTTGAAGGAAGAATAGAATCAAAGGAAGGTATTTTTGTTTTTGCTGTTCGATTTTGGCATACTTCCAGGATGAGTAAAAGGGGAAACACCTGAAGAATTAAGCTATAGAAGAAAGCAGTGACAGCGGGGATGGCACAATCCAGGGTTACATGAGAGGTTGTGGGATAAAGAAAGAAAGGGGAAGACTGACACTTAGAAAAGACAGGTGTCTACACATCCATGAAAGAAAGATGAATCATGTAGTTTGGAAGGAGTTATATTTAGAAATGACAGGTATCCATATAATCTATCGCAGAAAAATAGAGTGAGAATTAAGAGGAATTCATTTTAGGTGTTTTGTTTGTCTGTGTATGAGAAACAGTGCTGGAACAAAGTAGATGAAATAAACAACTGAATAAAATAAACTATAAAATAATATGTGAGAAAAGACCAAAAGAAAATTAGCTAAAACAAGTCAAAATAAATTGATGTATTGTGCTGAGGGTCTAGTCATTGTTGTATAGTATACAATTTTTACTGATATAAATTTGAACCATTCTCCCCAATCACATATGGTATTACTGCTAAAGTAATAATACTTTTCTCAGTTTTGGAATTGAAGAACCTTTACCCTAAGGAATTCTGTGTGCCTTAGAGTGATTTATCGATGTAGAAGTTGTAATTCTATTGAGATCAAATCATAGCCTATATCTGAATATCTCTGTATCAATTTTAGTCAATAGTTCACATTTGGAGTCCACAACTAGAAGAGAATGAGTCTAAATTGTATTCATATACTGGCTCAGCTCTGTGGTGACTTTGAATCAATTTTGTTTGACACGGGGCATAACTGAAAAAAAATTACTGTACAAAGATCTGGATTTGTAGAAAAAGAGAATATCTGTTGTAAATCTTATGGTCAATAGCTTCTTGATAACTAGTTGATATACAATCCAAGATAATCATTTTTTAGATAATGAGTTTCAGAGAATGTAATATATCCTTCTGTTCATAATACAAAACATTCTAAGATCATTATATAAAAGTCAGCAAATATCTATTTTTGTATCTTTTAGCAAATTACAAGTTTATATTTCAAGGTTAAAAATCATGCATATTACAAATTATTTCTCATAGTTATGGAAATGAGCTTACCTTCATATGCAATGATGCTACTGCAGATTTATTATTAGATCTATTATTCTTAAGATATGTGCTTTCAACTACTTTTCCCAGATTCACATACATATGCACTGAACTGCTTTAGTCTCTTCCCTGCTTCCCTCTAATGAGACTATAAGACATATTTGCAGCGGGCCTAGATTATAAATAGTCCCCATTATTGTGATGCAGATTTTTTTTCTTAATTCAAACTAACTGCCCTTTATAAGGATCTATGGCCTTGGCCTCATTAGAACAGTCTTTAACCAGCTAAGCATGCTGCTTCAGGCTACAATTATTCATAACTTTCTTGCAGAAAATCCTCAATCCCCATTTTAAGTGTTCTAAATTTCATAAGGGTATTTTAATGACTATTTTTATTTTTTACTTATATAGCCTTCCAACTAAAATTTTTGAGATTATTTAACTGCCACAGTCAGTCAAATCTCCACAGCAGACAACTGCTCAGGTAAATCAAGAGAACAATTTGATCTTGTCCATCAGTCACCCACATGATAAGTCTTCTCCCCAAATCACGCCTGAGTTTTCTACCAAACACCAGTCTCCTAGCAAAACCTAATTACTATGAAGTCAAGTCCTCTCATAGTCTAAGTTCCTGGCCTGACCATCTTCTGAATGCCATCATTACTAGTACAAAAAAATGAAGTAAAATGGGACTTTAATTAACCAAACTGAGGTTTTGCCAAGATTCCAGGCCAGAGACCTGAAGTTATGGGCTAGCGGCTTATTCGTAGAAATATATGTAAATATAACTGAAGTAACAGCAGTGGAAAGAACAGAAGATCCTAGAGTGTGGAAAAGGTGATCTTCTATTGAAGATCAGCAAGAATCTTGCTCCATTATAAAAATGGAGTGGACCAAGGTATCAAAAATGAAGCTTCCGTCAAAGGATGAATAATGATATAGCACCTAAACTTACCATGTTACTTTGGTTTGCTCTTGGTTATTCCTTGTGTTTTCAAAAATGCACATACTTATTTTTCAAATTGGGATGAGGGTCAGAACTTTGGCCCTTATACCAAATCTCAAAATATAACATGTATTATATTACCCCCTTTTAATTGATTTAATTATCTCCATATAAATATACCTTAAAGAACTTATAAATCAGTAGTTGGGAGCTTTTTGTTGTGCTCAGCAGTGTGCCCTATGCATTATGAAAAAAGAGTTCACTTTTCAACAAATTTTATTTCTTGTCTGTTATGAATTCTGGGAGTACAAGTAATGGTAGTAAATAGCACACAATAATTTCCTCATAGAAAATATAATCTGGGCAGTAAAAAGCACTGCTTTCTCATATTAAAGGTTAAAATAAATGAGATAAAGAAAAAAGTTTGAATGGGTTCCATGAAGGTAATAAAATCTTGAGAGAAACAGTAAGTTATACGACACTAACCAGAAAATTTTCTGAAGAAATTTGTAGGAACCTCCTACAGGAGGAGTTAAAGTGGCAGCTGGGAGTGTATGACTAGCAGAGAAAATAAACCAGTGATGCAATTCTCTGAAGTAACAAAGGATTTAATCTTTTAAAAAAACAAAAACAAACAAACAAAAAAATCCTAAATTCCTCCAAAGTTCAAAAATAAATAACAGTAACCTATTAGGAAAGTGAGGGAAGGCAAGATGTGAGATGGCACAGGTATGCTGGTAACATTCTGGTATATTTGGTGTCAGATCACACTACTAATTTTACTATTTTGCTTTTTGAATTACTAGGTTATCAGTTTGTATTTTAATATGTCAGATATTATGCTAAAAGAATGAATGTGGAGTGGACAAAGCAACAATTTAGAAACAAGAAAGGAGGCTCATTTCCTTGATCTTGACTGGATGGAGTAGATTAGGAAAGAAATAGACTGAGGATGGCTTATAGGTTTCTGGCTTGATGATGCTGGGGAAAGATATGACCTGTTCCTAAAACAGAAAAGATTGAAGGAAGGTGGGGAAGATAGTGTTCTATTGTTAACTTGTTGATCTTGAGATACCAGAGAGACATATAAATGTAGATAAAAGCAGACCATGGGGCTTAGCAATCTGACACTGAGAAAGAGATCCAACATGATGAACTTCATTAGAAGCTATGTATGTATAGTATCCACTGGAAGCCATACAAATGGAAGCAAGAATGAGAGGAAGGAAGGAGAAAAGAACTCCACTTTTAGAAAATCACTGAAGAATGGAATTTTGAAAGAGACCAAAGGGTTGATCTTCAAGGTGTGAGAATTATCAAGAGGATGTGATGCCATGAATTCCAAAGAAAAATATTGCCTTTAAAAAGAGAAAACAGGGCCGGTGAGATGGCTCAGGGGCCTAAGCGCCTGCCTTGCAAGTGTGAGGGCCCGAGTTCGACTCCTGAAACCCACATACGAAAAAAGGGCCGGTGATATCGCTCAGCAGCATGGGCGCCTGCTGGTGTGCGAGGTCCTGAGGTCAACCCTCAGTACCCACAAAAAAAAAAAAAAAAAAAAAAAAAGAGAAAACAGTTAACCTTTTTGGATGCTTTTAACAAATTTAGTAAGATTAAGAAGTTTCTATTTAGTTTTACAATTCTAAAATAATTACACTTAAATAAGAGCAGGGTTTTTGGCACAAAGAGAAAGAATTTTATATGAAGTAGGTTAAAATATATATATACAGTTACTCCTTTACTTACAAACATTGGAGTTGCAACTTTCTCAGGCATACTTTACAAAACTCACTTTGTCGGATTACGAACGAATCCAAGTTAGGAATGTTCTCCTGGAACAGAGCTCATTCGTAAATTGGGGACTTACTGTAGAATGTAAGGATATGAACGCTAAGCAGTGATAATGTCTGCAGAGATAGAATAGTCGTTGGAAATATTCTTTCCTATTGAAGATTTAGACCAAGATTCTAAAGATACTAATGAAAACCCCAGATCAAGACTGAGGACATCACAGGTATAGCAATGGTGGCGTTTTCCTCAGGAGGTTCTTGGAAAGAAAGAGCATTGCTCCAGTGTAAAAATTACTATGAAGGAGAATTTGGGTTTATTTGAATGTAACTTAATTTGCAGTCTTTGTAGCAAAATTTATCAATTTGTAGTCTTTGTAGCAAAATTTATCATTTTTTTTTTTTTGTGGGTACCGGGGGGTCGACCTCAGGACCTCGCGCACCAGCAGGCGCCCGTGCCGCTGAGCGATATCACCGGCCCCTTTTTCGTATGTGGGACCCGGGAGTCAAACTCGGGCCCTCGCGCTTGCCAGGCAGGCGCTTACGCCACTGAGCCATCTCACCGGCCCAAAATTTATCATTTTTGAGATACCCTTTAAGCAAAATATAAAATAATTTGCTGAAAATAAAGGAAGAAAGAAGTATAGAAGCTTTGAAACAGTAGGAAAGACACTGCCAGTTAGAGGGGAAGAATAAGCTAAATAAAGAACATGTTGTAACATTGCCCCATGACCTGAAGTAATTTTAGAAATTTATGGTTATTTCTAATGCATTTGGCTTTGACTCTTCTCCATGAATATCAAATAAAAAGTACCATTAGTCATAATCCCACAAGATATTCCTCTATCTCATCTGTTAATTTACATTAATCATCACCAAAATCAGCTAAGTCAACCGAACTGTAAACTCTAGAAGCACTGGCTACTTCATTGACTGCCAACCAATCAGTTAATTGTCCATTATATGTTGTATCTCATTGGTGTGCATTTCTTTTACTAAATTTTTGACCTACACGGCCGCCATCAGGGCTTAGGTCCTTATTACTTCTTACCGAGATGAAACTCTTAAATTCAATTTAGCCCAATCAGATACTGTATCTATATTATAATTTCTAAAATGTAGGCAGAGTTAATTTAATTTATTTACATATAAGTCTTGAAAGACTCTCATGATCTCATACCCCTGGATTTTTCTAGGTCTTTGTAGTCTCATAGTTGTGTACCATACATATCCCAAAGTTCTTCTAAATGAATGTATTGTACTTCCTACATTTTATTGCCATTGTTCTCTGAATTTTATAACCATAATACTCTCACCTATTCAGCTAATTTTGTTCACCAATGCTTTAAGCTAATTTCAAATTCATCTTCTTTATGTTGTATTTTCTCATCCACTGTGGAGTAAAGACCTTCTGCCTTTTCTTTGCCTCCCTTTCCAGTTTTCCATAGTCTATTTGTGGTGTACGTGTGTGTGTGAGTGTGTGTGTTAAATTCTGCTCCATATAAACAGAGAACATTGATTTAAAGATATGCTATACCATTTTAACTGTTTCATCATTAGAAAATAACAAGATTTTGAGCTTGCTTCTTTATTTGAAGAAAAATGGATAGGGCTGATATGCCATCAGTGTGAAAATAAAATGAAGTACTACATACACTAGATCTCAATTCTTCCTCTTCTCCACTAATTTTTACCATGTTCCCATCCGAAGCAGTGTTTTCACAAAATAAATATTCTGTTAATGCGCCTCAAAGTAAATTGAATGCATTAAAATTTATCCTTAATAATTAATTGCCACAAAAATATTTTAAAACTGCTAGTCAGAATTAACATATAAAATATTAGTCATGAAAATCTCATTGGAAATTATCTGCAGGGATTCTTTTTTCATGAAATCAAGTGAAGTCTACATAATAGGGTGATGGATTTGTGTTTGCTAATGTTTTTTTTTCCAATTTAATGATTTTCTTACATTCAAAATTATACAATTTTAAAATCATGTTTGTTTTGAGGTAGGAAGATGAGGCACTGTTCACAAAGAAGAAAGAAAAGGAAAGAAAGAAAGAAGAGGCACTGCCACAAAGAAGAAAGAAAGAAAGAGAGAAAGAAAGAAAGAAAGTTGGAGCAACAGCATGAGAATTTTAAAAAAGAAAAAAGGAAAGGGGTGGAAGTAGATAAGACTTATTTTGCCGTAAAACCTTACCTCTGAGCCAGTAATAAAGGGAAAAAATAACCACAAATGAAATACCATGGATCAAGAGCAAAAATTATAAAATAAACAGGCTTTTATTAGGTCCTATTATCTCCTGTTATGATACAAAATTGACTTGAGATCAGCCTGCTAAGTACTAAAATATGTATACATTGAAAACAGCAACTAGACATATAAGATGTGATATTCAACTCCTATTTCCTAGTTTTGGCAACCATTTGAAATATATTAAATTATTTCAAACTATCAATTACAAAATAAAAAGCCTTTTTTATAAATCACATAGGCATTTTCATGTCAGCAGGAATGTCTTGAAGGCAGCAAAGCTTTGTAATTCATAGGTGCCTGTTTTTATTCCACATTTTAGTATGGCTATCAGAAATGTTTCTAATTCTGTATTAAATGCAGAACTATTATATAATCAGTTTGTTACCTGAAGGATGGATTATGGCTTTGCATTTTTGTTAAGTTTTAAATTCATGCTTCAAATGAAATATACATGTTTAGTGGAAATAATACTGATGTGCATTTGCTGTTTACCATTTCAGAATATTGTAAAAACCATAGTGTTTTAAATGTGCTATGGAAAGTGAAGGTGTTAAAAATCCCAACATGTTAAAAATGTAGACAAAGGAAGAACAATAGCATTTAAAAATCCAGGACAAATTCAAGATCTCGGGAATTAGAGGGTCAGTACTGGTTTCTAGCCTCCATAAATTAATGCAGGTAGTCCTCAGTTTAGGCTCAGCAAATCTCAGATGTTACAATGTGGGATAAAGTGTTTTCCATATAGTAATGTTTCAAATGTTAATAAATTTGTTATCTTCCTGACTCCTGAGTTTAATGAAATATTTGAATATGTAGGTATACATACACATACATATATATGCATATACACTATCCCATTACATGCATATCATAATGGTATAATAATAATTGCAGAATTACCTTACAATTCCCATTTTCTCCTTTTTGTTTCATGTATTATGTAAGCATTACCAGCTTTATCTTATTCTTGCAGGGATCCCCTGTTTTTGGTAAAAGGAGAAGTTAAAGTCTTTGAGAGCAAGCTGGGGACTCAGGATGCAATAAATTTGGCATTTAAAATTCATAGAATTCTTTTTATGTTCAGGTACAGGATTTATATTCATTTATATAAGTAACTTGTATTGGTATACTAGAAATGATACATTAGTTTAAAAAAAGAACAATCAGAGGAAATATAACAACTTTTCTGAGAAAAGATCTTCAATTAAACAAAGACAAAAAGAATAATGATATCTTTCATGAAACCTGACACTTAATACTTGTATTTAGTAAACTCTACTGGCTTTTCCTCATGATGGGATAGGAAGGACATTTCCATGAACTTTTTAATTTTCTAAAATTTTTCCTTCTCTTGCTTGGTTTGATTTTTGCTTCTTCATTCAACATTTTAGTCACTAAATCCTCCTTTATTCCAAGATGCTTCTTCCAGATTCCCGGATCAATGCTGTACCCTTTTTTCTTCATATGCATTATCTTGGGGGAATCTTTCTCACTTTATGTAATTCCACTGGTGCAGAATATAAATATGTAGGCTTTTAGATGATCAAAACTGCCAAAGTTTTATGAAAACTGACCTTTTTTGTTGTAATTTTATGCAGTGGTTTTACCTCCCATATTTATATTCTTGGCTCTAGTCAGGTATGTATTGCACGTATTTCACTCTTTAGTGTTTGAACACAATTACTTAATTTTCCTTAAATTCCTTCTTGCCATAATCTCACAAGAGTAAGCACATTGTGCTGTTTCACTTTAACTTTTGAGTGTCTAACACAGTATCTAACATTAAGCAATTGTTTAAAGAATATATATACATCAGAAAATATTTTTAAAATAATATATTTGTACTATGAATGAGAGATTAAACTCAGCATCATAAAAGTTGTTAGTAAGTAATACTAATGCTTCATTTCTGATGAATTAGGAGTTTGATTGAAATTTATAACAAAAACCAATAAGAATTTAAAGAATTAAAATAATTTAAATTGCTACCCTTGATTAGATGTGGTAAACAGGCCATCAAGCATTATAGTCACAAAAAAGTGAAAATGAGAATTGAAATCATCTTGACAAAATTAATAAAAATGATATATAACCCATGTAGATATAAAAGGAATAGTTTACCTCCTCCTTCATTAGGTATCCTTATAGACCAGATTTTGCTCCAATACTTCACTCTTCTTAATAGTCCCACAGTTAACCTGTTTAGGGATCAGAGAAAAGACGATGGGAATAAATAGTAAGTTGTCAGCTTCGCAGCGCTGCTCAGAAGACCTTAATCAACAAGTATTGATTTTAAATCTAAAGGAAGGTCAGCCACAGTCATGTACATTGATATTTATTAAAAGATGTAGGTGAGGTATAATAAAAATTAGATTTCCTATTTACCTGCATTTAGATGGCAAGAGAATTAGGCTGTAAAAGCACCGATAATTGATTTCAGTTGTTTTCTTTAGTTTAGAGGAACAGTCTTCCGGTGTTGATTTGTGAATGAATTCAGAGGTGATGTTTAAAAGTGAATCAGACCTGAAACAGAGGACTCCAATACTTTTGTCACAAAATCTGAGTCAAGAGACAAGCAGCTATCTTCATAACAGTACTAATGAGATCCAAATTCCCCATTATCTGTGTTCTTTTCCTTCTTTCTTAGAGAATATTGAACTTACCAAAAGATAATAAAAGTGATAAAAGGAAACTGATATAACTCCACACATTTAGTAATCTTATACAACTTGAAGATGTTGAAATCAGTTGACTGGGTGCAGCATTCAAATTCAAGAATAGCTGATTTTTATCTATTGAATTGGTTGTTTGCAGAATAGTATAAAATTAATAGAAGGAACAAAAACAGAAAAAATAACTAAGAATCAGTTTTTACATTGAAGTAGTCTCTCCAAATTTTTACCATCTCATTATTGATGGAGTAGGTCATTGGTGGGATAAGGAGATTGAAGGTATGATATAGAAAGGTATGATATTAGAAATGATATTGTAGAAAACAACTATAAGAATATCATTTGCTAACTCTCCACATGCTGATAGTCCATGGACATTGTTGCCATACTGGCACAACCTGCAAAGCTTGTGTTAAAAAGTTCTGCTTATTCCTCCTTTTAGAGACCAGGCAGTTGAAACTTTATCTCTTCCATTTGTATATTTCACCAACAGAGATCTTTCCCACAAAGAAGAAAATAATAGGTAGCTAGAGTATGTAACAGCTCAAATGAATACAGCAAAAATGAGACAGCACTCTGAGCAGTATAAAGTAGACTCATTGTACCATGTACTTTGCCTTAATATTAGCCTGCATTTATATAATAAGTAATACATTTTCAAAACATTTCCCAGTGTCATTAGAATTTAGCCAGGCACGGCATGCACACGTGTAATCCCAGCACTTGGGAGGCTGAGGCCAAAGGATCTGATTGTCACAAATTAGAGGCCAGACTGGGCTACATAATTAGTTTAAGGCCAATTTGAACTATAAAGCAAGACTCTGTCTCAAAAAAAAAAAAAGTAAAATAAAATAAATAACAAAAAACCCAAAGAAATGCATAAGAGATATCTCGCAATTGTAGGTTAATGACAGATGTTGTATTCATTACATTAGCTTCTTTAATGCAATGACAGTCAAATTTCAAGCAACATTGCCACTGAGTATTCACTGAGTTGAAAGGATGAGAGAGAGAGAGAAAGAGAGATGAGAGACAGAAGGGAGGGGAGGAAGGAAGGGGAGGAATTGAGGGGAGGGGAAGGGAAGGGAAGGGAAGGGAGGCTTTTAGGACCAGGATGGGATGGGAATGGGAGACCTGGCTTACCCTTGAGAAAACTTGAAAAATAGTCCACACGAAATCCAGCTAAGCCACCTAACATATTTGGAATGATCAAGATAATCACCAAGGGAAAGAAGTGCAAAATGGATACCGAAACCCAGTAGCCAGATAGGTCAACGTGAGTCAGATCTTTAAACAAGAATGTTTATAACAAAAAGTAGCTAGCTGTTTAGCCATATCTATTCATTCTTTTCCAAGATCCATAACTAGAAAACAATTCTTATATCAGTACTAGGTAGTGGTGACTATAAAATAGGCAATTTCTTATTGTATATGAATAAGAAATAAATTTCTAACTTGTTCCAGCCAGTATATACTTTTCATTAGTTTGCAAGAGCAACTAGAATGATCTTAATTTATATTATTGGCCAACTGTGTATCAACACGCAAAGGTCAATCAATGTGCCTTAGGAAGATGAGAAAAAAACTGCAAAGTGATCTCATTTATATTATTGGCCACTGTTAATTTTGTTTCAATGATTCTAGTCCTTGTAAATCTCTTTAAATCAATAGGGGAGTTTAGATTCCATAGTTTAACCCTCTGTATCCTAGGATTAGCATATTTCTTTGTCACTAGTATTTGTTACGACTGGACATTTGGTACAACTTCCTTACCTGACCCAGCTATGGGACCTGAACCTACCAAACACTAGTCTTTTCACTACTGAGCTGGCCATTCTTGAATCATGAAGATATTACAGATTCTCATACTGCTAGTTTGTAACAGATGATGACATTATTCCTTATGGGTGAATCACTATATAGAAACACAGTGACAGCCAGAAGTGTATAAGCAGAAGTCCTACTCTTACTGAGGAAGAAAAAGAGACAAAGGTCTACCATATTTGTCACTACCCAGATGAAAGCACCTCAAGTTTCAGAAAGGAAAATATACTGATAGCAACATGGCATGAATACTATTTTTTAAATATTTTCAATATTAAAATATTTGTGTACATATGTATTTTTAGTATGAAAATTTAATAACACAGTTCAGACCTAAACACCCTGCTTACAACAGCAAAACTAATTCCACACCTTGTGGAAAGTACATATAAGTCTTTGAAAGCCTTTGTCTGTAACAGCCCAGAAATTGAGAGCTGCTGATGCCACAGATTGTAGGATCAGCATCTACAGGTAAACAAACAAACAAACAAACAAAATAAAAGTCCAGGGGAAATAGGCTGACAATTGAACTACAGTGCTATTCAACAAATGCTTGTTGCCTACATGAATAACCACATCTGATATCCACAGGGCAGCAGTTATAATTTACTGAAGATGAGTTAGAAGAAGAAGAAAAATCTGATTTAAAGAATAAAAACACTCATTATCCCTCATTTTTAAAGACATTTGGAATAATCTGGAGTTTAAGGTATCTTCACTGCATTACATAGATTCATGAACGGAAGGAAGAACTCTTAGCTGATATTTTTATTTTTTGTTTTTAAATACTAACTGCCGAGGGTCAAGCTAAATTCTCATATCACTCTTTTCTCATTCAATAACCCTCCAAAAAAGAAAGTCATTCAAATACTAATTTCACAAGGCTTTAAATTTCTTAGGTCTACTTAGCACATTTAAATACAGATGCAGATGCAAAGAGTAGAATTATCATAGCCCCAAATTATGTCATTCACACACAAATAATACTTAGCATTCCTCCTTAAAATAGTTTATATCTACAGTGGACTTTGATCTTGTATGTTTTCTTTCTATTCTAAATTATTACTTCTAAGCCTCTTTTTTTTGTTGTTGGAGATTTAAATTTTTAAAGGAAACATAACACATTCTTGTACCACTTAAAAATACTGCCTAAATATATATGATAGATAGCCAAGCAAAAGCATGCAAAATGTAAAATATATTTTGTTAACATTATTTTATTAAGTGTTGTGTTTTAATATGCTTTCAAGGACACTTCTAAAATTGCCACTGGGAAAAGAACATAATGAATGGGAAATGTTCAACCATAATGGTTGTAGAAAACCGGCTGAGAAAGTTATATAACATTTTACTGACAACTTGAACTTCTGCGTGCAAACCATGGTATTTTATACTTCACATTATTAATGAATGTACTGATATGCTCAAGGAAAACAGTAAATAATTGATATTCAACAGAAGACATTTTAGCAAAACTGGAAAGCAGCAATTCCTAAATTAGGCCACCATCATTAAAGGCAATACAGAGTACTGTATAATCCTTTTTTATCAGTATTATGATCTATTACCTTTAATTTCTAACAAAGGGTAGATTTCTGCTCATACTATTTTTTTTAAGTGTTGCTTTAAAAAAATTGGAAAATAAACACATTCTGATTGAATATCTATTTTAAAAATTTGGAAGTGTATAAACTATCATAAACAAACTTGTTATTGGAATAATAATATGCACAGATTCATTCATATGCATTTTCCTGCATCCTTTTCTGTACCCAGATTATATAAACTGAAGTTTTTATGTGTGTATATATGCTATTTATCCTGTTCTATGGAATATATGCACATATTATCTTTCACTTAACAATATATTACATGTAAAATCATATAAGTTTGTGTTTATTATTTTTGATGATTCTTACACTCATCTTCCTGTTAAGTGCCCTGAGTTTTCCAATATTTTCCTATACTTCTCATGTTGAAATCAATATTCCTGAAAATATCTACTGCGCTTGTGTGTTTGTAAAGCAAAATTCTTAAGTGTATTGATGGATTGAATAATATACCCAAGCCCTAAACAACGTCTTTTACCAGCCTTTTAATTCATCAAATTGTGTAACTCGTGACCTGCAGCTTGAGTTGGAAAAGTAAACATAACAGAGTAATCTAGGGAAGACTAGAAAATAAAAGCAGGAAAACCAGGCAATAATGGTAATAGGTCTAATTCAGGATTGTTCCAATAGATCTTCAAGTAGGTGAAAAAGAGATGATTTGAAGCCAGAGAGTTTTAAATTTATGTACACAAATGCTTTTAATGGTTTTAAAATAAAGTAAATGTTTGTATTTAAAATTTTTGAAATGTACGTATGATCAATTAGATGTATACATATTATTTTATGTAAGTGATATTGTAGGAAGTGTTCATATGCAGGCTCCTATTTCATGGATCTTATATTTTAAAGGAGGAAGGGGAATACAGCAAACGTGATAAAGCAATGAACACAGAATGTAATTTGAGGAAATTACAAGGAACTGTGAAGAGAAACAAACAGAAAAGATGAGAAAAAAAGACACAAGAGTTGGACAAGCTTAGATTGGAGGATTAAAATAATTCTTGAAGAAAGCAATTTTTTGTAGGTAAGGAAAAACCTCAGAACCAGAAAGGAGTATCTAAGAGAGAAGAAATACTTGAAAAGCCTTAAACCTAAATGAATGTGGCCTGTTCAAAAGAGAAAAATAATGTCAGTGTGATGTTAGGGCAGGAGAAAATAGAGAAACCATATCTCTTAGGACTGAGATTTGTTAGGTAGTTGATTGATGAAATAAACTAGTAGTCTTAAAGCAAACCTGGATGTTTTACCTAAAAGGTTTAAGGAAAACTAAAGGTTTAAACACGCAAAAGAAATTACTGGGATCCCTTCTAGACTTTCTGATCCACTGGGTCTGGGCTAAGGCCCCAATTTTTTATTTCCAATAAGTTCACAGGGGGTCCTCATGCTCCTGGTCTGGAGACCCACATGGTGGGCCAATGATGTTGAACTCTAAACACAGGATAGGGATTTTGCATTTATTTTTGTGTAATCAGAAGCCATTGGGTGGGCTATGTAATAGACTCTAAATACAGAATGAGTTGGAAAAAAAGGAGTTGAAAATGAAAGCAAAGCATACTTTGAACATATTTGTATTTTGTTTCTAAGAGTGTTTACCATAGAAAATTTATAGTTAGATCTTGTTTGTTTTTCCCTTTTCCTTTCTTTCTCTCTGTCACTGTCTGTTCCTCTCTCTCCCTCCCTTTCAGCCCTTCCTCCCTCCTTCCCTCTATCTTTTTTTCTCTCACTGTCCTTCCCTTCCTCCCATCCTCAATCTCTTCCTTTCTTCCTTTTTAACAAGGAATGATTTCCTGAAAAATTCTTTTATTGATGCATGTTTACAGCACATAGTACACAATGATTACATTCCTCTTGAGGAATTATACATGTACATAACATATCAATTATTTTTTTGGATTATCTTACTCATTCAATTTTAATGTTATTATCTATGTAATTAGATTTATATCTGCTTTAATGTATGCATATCTAATTACAAATTTGTTCCTCTTTTGCTAACATTTTCTAATAAGTGAATTTTTACATTCTTGCATTTTGAACTTTTTTAATGATTTGCTGAATTAAATTATTCAGGGTGTGATTAGGGCTTAGATAGCACAGGTTGTTATGAAAAGTAATCATCCAAAATTATTTAATACAATGTAAGTCATTTTTTTTTATTCATAAAATATTTCAACATAGATTTTCACCCGGCAATTATGCAGGGATCCAGGGACTTAGATTTCTTTCATTTCTTGTCCCCTCAATTTCTAGGATTTCTTAATCATTTCTTTTACCCAATGTGTGGGAAAAGGAAAAATAAGAAAAGCCACTGGCTTTTAAGTTGCTTGGGTCAGAATTAACTTTATTCATTTGGACACATCACTTATTGGCAAGAAATTGCCACATGCCTTTTCACCTTATGTATGCAAGGAGATTTAAGATGCAGTGCCTGACTGAGTAGCTAATGCAACTTTTCTAGATGTTTGGAGAGAGCCTGAATATTTTATGAACTGCAAGTTATTTCTATATGTGAGAAGACATGTTAGGAAACTATTTCAAAGATCTAGGATAGAAAATCGCATGACTGTGCTTAATGCCATAGCAGAGTTAGAGAAAAGAATAATCACAATATTTTATAGAGATAAAGTTAATAGATCTGATGTAAGCATGCGAGCTATATTGTACATGGTATTATAATTTACTAATATGCTAAACAAACAAACAAATAAACAAAAAACCTCAAAAGCAATGGAAAGGTTTGAGGAAGAAAGAAAAATAATGTATAAATTTTCTGCCTTGTAATTATGATGTGCTTATTAGAAACCCAAATGGATATAAAACAGGCCTTTGAGCAAAGATATCTAGGGTACACACAAAAGAGAAGTCAACTCAACATGTAAGCCTTAGTAGATCACCAATATTTCAGAAGACAAAATGAAAAAGTAGAGGAAGAAGATAAGACTAAAAAGATTTCCAGTACAGAAAGACACCCTAAACACATAATATGTATTCCAAAAAATGATAGGGTTTCCAGAAAAAAAAAAGTGGTCAATTTTACTGAATATTTCTCACTTTTCAAATAAGTAAAAGAAATATTACCAAGGCTCTTTTTTACCTTCAAAAAAACCCTTTCTTAGTCTTTTTGCCTTTTGTCAGATGTTGTGATTGTTTTAATAAATAGAACGTGTGTGAAGTAAGGATTTCTAAATTCCAAAAGTATATCACACTAAGAAATGGAGCCAGTGAAAAAGCAGAAGATAGTACAAATGACAGAAAACAAAAAACCTGTAGAAAAATCTTTCTAAGCATGGAAAAACAATTTGCCATGCAGATAACTGAGAAATAGAGAATTCCAATTAGCCATAATGAAAAATAAAATCTACACCAAGGTATATAACAGTCAGGATTCCAGAATTTTAGCACAAAAACAATATTAAAATCTGTGAGAGAAAAGAAACAAATCACCTATAAAGGAAAGCCCATCAGAATCACAGCAGACTTCTCAACACAAACCCTCAAGTCATGAGACCTTGGAGTGAAATAAAGAAAACAACCTCAAACCAAGATTGACGTACCTCACAAAACTACCATTCAAACTGAAGAAATAAGATACTTCCATGACAAAGAACACCTGAAGTAATTCATGACCACAAAACTAACACTCCAAAATATTCTGAACAACATTCTACAAAGAGATAATGAGGACTACAACTCCATGAACCTCAACAGAAGGAATCCACCAGGAAAGGCAAGTAATTAAAAAGTGGGGGGAAGAATTGAACCAACAACAGGAATGCCTTAGTTACTTTTCTCTCATTGCTGAGACAAAATACCCGATGCCCAAAATTAAGGAAAGGTTTATTTAGCTCAAAATTTGTGGAGTTTTCAGTCCCTAATGCCCTGGCTCTGAGGCAGGATGGCACATGGCAGAGTGGCAACAGTTCATGGCAGCAGAAGACAGCAAAAGCAACAAGAGCAAAAAGGGAGAGCAAGCCTCTTTTCCTCCCTTATGTTGTATGCAGGCTACTCACCATAGGCACATCACCAATCGCAGCACAAGACAATGGACCAATCACAAACTCTAGATGCAGTTGCCTCTGAAAAGTCTGCCCTCCCATGACTGCATAAGGCTTTGGGGGGCTATCCAGACACAAACTATAACATTGAAAATAACATGATGTGGATAAATCAATATACATCAGTTATAACCATCAATATTAATAGTTTCAATTCAGCAAACAAAAGAAACAGACTGGCAGAATAGATCAAGAAGCAAGAGGAAACAATATGCTGCATGTAAGAAATACATTTAATTAAAAAAGAAATACATATACTGAAAGTCAAAGGATAGAAAAAAATACTCACTGCAATAGGAACCTGGAATAAAGCAGGGATAGCTAATGTATTTGCAGGAAAATTGGATTTCAAGGTAAGACTGACTAAGAGAGACAAAAAAGTTTACTATATCCTTGTGAAGGGAACAATCCAAGAGGAAGAGATAACAATCATTATATATGCACCAAATACCAGCACACAAAACTATATAAAGTAAATATTAACAGACATGAAAAATCAAATAAGCACTTATATAATTGTAATGGAGGCCCTCAATACCCACTGTCACAAATAGACAGATCAACTAGACAAAAAAAACAAGAAGAAATATCAGAACTGAACCAAAGTTTTGAACAAATGTACTTAGTAGATGTCTGAAGAGTATTCCACCCAATGACATCAAAATACACGTTCTTCCTAGCTGCACATGGGATGTTCTTTCTCCAAATAGGCCACATACTAGCTCATAGAATATGCTTAAGTAAATGCAAAGGAAATGTAATTTTCCCATGCATATCATTAGAACATAATGCAATGAAATTGGAAATCAATGGCGGAAGAAACCACAAAAAGTTCATAAACACATGGAAATTAAATAACACTCTCCTGAACAATCACTGGGTCATAGATGAAATTAAAGAAGAAATTAGAGATTTTCTTCAATTAAATAATAATACCAATACCACATACCTGAACTTCTGAGATGCAATGAAAGCAGTATTACAAGAGAAATTTATAGCAATGGATTTCCATATCAGAGAAACAGATTGAGCTCAAATAAACAAGCTCATGTTGTACCTCAAACCTATAGAAAAATAGAGCAAGTGGAGCCCAAAGCTTGTATGAGGGAGAAAATTATGAAGATCAGAATAGAAATTAATGCAATAGGAGACTAATAAAACAATACAAAGAATCAATGTATAAAAGAGTTGGTTCTTTGAAAGATTAAATAAAACTGACAAACCCTTAGCCAACACTATCAAATAAAGGAAAGAAAAGACTCAAAACCATGCAATGAGGAACTAAATGGGTGAAATCACAACAGATCCTGCAGAAATCCAGAAGACCATCAATACCTACTTTGAGCATTTGTATTCTAACGAGATGGAGAATACAGAAGAAATGAACAGATTCCTAGATACATATGAAATACCAAAGCGGAATCAAGAAGACATAAAAATTCTAAATAAACTAATATCAGTCAATGAAATTGAAGATATAATTACAAATGTACCAACAAAGAAAAGTGAGGTCCTGATGGATCCAGTGGTCATTTGAGAGATGCAAATTAAATCAACAATGAGATTCCATCTCACTCCAGAAAGAATGCCTATTATCAAGAAATCAATCAATAGCAAATGCTGGTGGGGTTGTGGGGAAAAAGGGACCCTTCTCCACTGTTGATGGGAGTGTGCATTGGTGCAACCACTGTGGAAATCAGTGTGGAGAGTCCTCAAAAAGCTGAAACTAGAGGTTTCTCTTGACACACCTCTTCCCCTTCTTGGTATTAAAAGCATCATAACATACTGATACACATGCACACGCACACGCACACACATACACACGTTAATAATGGCACAGTTTGTAATAGTTAAACCTTGGAAACAGCTCAAATGTCCATCAGTTGATGAATGGGTATAAAATGTGTTTTTTTTTAATACAATGTAGTCTACTCTGCCATAAAGAAGGATAAGCTTGAGACATTTTTAGCTAAACACATGGACCTTGAGACCATATTCTTAAGTGAAATAAAATGGACACACATGGTTAAAAAAATTAAAAAAACATAGTGATCAATCTAATCCTGTAGTCTCAAGACATATGGATGTTGGGAGGTGATTAAATCACAGGAGCTCTATACTTGTGAAAGGATTAATGGCCTTATAGAGAGGCAAAAGAGACAGGTCTCCCCTTTTTGCTTACTACCATTCTGCTATCTGAGGATGCAACAACAAGATGCCATTTTGGTAGCAGAGACAGGCAGCTTTCAATAGACACAGAAATTGTGATCTTAGATTTCCTTGATCTTAGATTTCCCACTCTCTAGAACTGTGAGAAATAATTTGACTCTTTGTAAATTACCAAGGCCCAGATATATTGTAACAGCAGCAGAAATGGCCTAAGACCTAGTTGTCTTCCGCCTTTGCAAGTTCTGGTACTATGTTATGCAGCCACAAAGCCAGAATACGGAAGTAAGAGTCAAGGAGCAACAAAGAGGTAAATATGTCTGGGGAGAGAGGACAAAGGTTATGCTTATATGAATGGTTAGGGGGTAAAGTGTGAAGGACTCTGAATACCACTGTAAGATCCTCCAGCTTTTATGAAGGATTTGGAGTTTCTGTACAGTGTGGAAACCTGATCTTACTTATATTAACATATATATTTGCTTTTTTATTAAAATGGCAAATTTTGACATTCTTTGTGTTGTTTATTAAAGATAAAAATGACCCTGTTGCAGTAACTTCTTGCCAAGTACGCAACTTCTAACTCTATATTCCTACAGAGGTAGCTTTAAGTTGGTAGCAAATAAGCCATAAAATACAACAGAAAATTCTATATTATTTTCAGATCCATTTTCTTCTTTGAAGGAAGTTACAGAAAATTATTAAGGAAGATATTCACCTAGATGGTATTCCTAATATTTATCTCTGGTTCCTAATCGTGCCAAAGAATAATACATTTTGAGCAGACTCATTTTGCTGTATTGTAGATTCTTATCTAAATTAAATACTCAAGAAGACAAAAAAGTCTTTTGTAACATAAGTCTCTTTAACTTCAACTCAGATGTTTTGCCTGCACAATGCCCAAGTGAGTGGTTAAAAATTGAAAATGTAACAAGCATGCTACTCAGAAGTATGTTTTTGAAATGCTTATGGTTGATAATAGTTTGTTTGTAAGATGGTACACATTTTTCTTATATGAGAAATAGTACACTGTCTTATTAGCAGTGTTATTGAAGATAACCAACATATTATATTTCATTGATGAGAAAATCTAAAATTATCATGGTTGCAATTACTGAGGGCAGTGATATTCTTTAAATAAATTGTGTTTCATTTCTCTATGGATTTCTGTATGGAATTTGTAAAATGAAAGATAAGTCTCCCACTATAACCAAATGGTGAGTAAACCTTATAGAATATAGATACTACATAAAAAATGTATAATCCATGTAAAATATATGTAATGAATATGGAAGATCTCAGTACAATGTTGTCCTCTTATGATGCCTGAGAGTAAGTAGATTTTCAAGAAATTTATGCAAATGTCAATAAAATTTGAATTATAGAAGACCGTTTTTTCCTCTTAATAATCAAATTGTATCATATTACGGAGAAGCTGAATAAAGAAGCCACTTTAATATTCAAACTGTAAGATAAATATGCAAACTTTGGAGGACATGATAGTGTTTTAGATTTTTTAAAAAGCCATCTGCATTTCTACACAATTGTTTCCAATACAACAAATCATTTTTAAGCTTACTAAACCAAGTAATGCTAATGATGATTTGAACAAAAAATATGATTATTTTCACAATGTACTTTCATTATTTATTTATATCAAAATTAAGAGTCAGAGACAGACAAAAATAGATCTTTCACAGCTACAGGCTTGATTAACCTGGTTCAGAAAGTGAATCAAAATTCATGTTTTCGGGCCGGTGAGATGGCTCAGCGGCTTAAGCGCCTGCCCGGCAAGCACGAGGGCCCAAGTTCAACTCCCGGAACCCACATGTGAAAAAGGGGCCGGTGATATCGCTCAGCGGCACGGGCGCCTGCTGGCGCTTGAGGTCCTGAGGTCGACCCCCCGGTACCCAAAAAAAAAAAAAAAAAAAAAAAAATTCATGTTTTCCATCTCTGAATAGCATCATGAAAGAGGTAGAAATTTGAGCCTTCTCATCTTTCCTACTTGTCACCAATTAGCCTTACATACTACACCTAATATTTTAAACTAACATTATAGAAAAAATCAGGCATACATGCCTTTGGCAGGCAGACTGACGGAACCCCGAGACACAGCACAATTGTGCCCCAGGTATGTGGGCGCACACACTTCTCTGATGGGCAGACCAACCAAAACACCGAGACACAGGACAGCCGGCCCTGGGCACATGTGTGCACACACACATTTGGAGGGCAGAGTAATCAGCAAGACCAGCAACATGGAAGTGTCTGAAACAGCAGCAAGGAGCCAGCAGTTGGGATCTGGAGAACTCCAACAACAGAAGACCAGTCCCAACCCCTCATCCAGAGGCCAAGATCAGCTCCATATGCAGCACATTTCTGGGATCTAACACAGACACTACTACAGAACTGTAAACACCAGAGGTATTTTACTACTACTGTTATCCCTTGTTTGTCTGATTGGCTATCCCTTTCCTGTCTGGGTGGATGTAATATTTTGTTTTGTGTTTTGTGGTTATTTTTGTTTTGGGTTTTTTTTTTTTTCTTTTTTTCTCTTCTCTCTTTTTCTACCCCCTCTTTTTTCTTTATTCTTTCTTTTCTTCTTTTCATCTTTTCTTTTTGTTCTCCTCTTTCTTCCTTCTTTTTCTCACTGTTTAGGGTTCTTACCTTACTTTTTCATTTCCTTCTATTGATCCTCTTCCTCTCTTTCATCAACTACTTCTTGAATTTAAACTTTCAAGTGAGTAAACATTGTCTCTTCCCTTTCTGATTACTCCTTCACATTCTATTTCATTCTTTCCCTCCTGTGTCCTCCAGTTTCCCAAAACTCAGGTAATCATTCTTTGACCATCAGCCTTGAATGTATTATATTTGAACTCATTCATTATTTTATTCTGTCCCCTACTCATTTTAATACCCCTCCTGCCCTCAGAAGGGTAAAGTCACTCCATTAAGGAGAAAATCAATGCATACAAGAATATGATATATGTTTGATCTTATTATATAACATTGGAGTTTTCTCCTATGGTTGGCAGTAGCAGGTTAATTGTAACCATGGTTTGTCAGTAGTGAACCTGTACTTGAAACTATTGCTATTACTAACTATAATACTTTAACCATGATGTCATGCACGTTATAATCAGGTTTTTTCTACTGTAGAATAACACTGTGATTGTATGGGGACATAATCATCATCACAGCACAGTATCAAAGGATTCAGTGTAGAGCCAAATAGTAATTTTACATCCTTTACAAATTAGGAAGGTAGGTTCTTGGGATAGCTATAAAGAACCACCTAGATCTAGAGGACATATCAGAAGAACAGACATCTCCTTGGGAAGCCTCAATACTAGTGACAAAGCTATAATAAGAAATCAGCAAGCATCAACATAGAAAAATAAAATAAAAAAGAGAAAATAGAAAATGACAAGACACAGAAGCAAAATGCAACCGCAGACATGCAGCCCACCCAAGGCAAGCCCAGAACACAATGAGATAGATGAAATTGGAAACCAAACACTGGACCTTTCTGAAATGATTGCAACAGAGATGAAAAAACAAGTAGAAAAGGCTATAGAGAAAATAATACCTCTGGTACAAAAAAAATGCTGCTTAAAATCAAAGATATTGGGCCGGTGAGATGGCTCAGTGGCATAAGCACCTGCCTGGCAAACACGAGGGCCTGAGTTCGACTCCTGGAACCCACATATGAAAAAAGGGGCCGGTGATATCACTCAGCGGCATGGGCGCCTGCTGGCATGTGAGGTCCTGAGGTCAACCCCTGGTACCCACAAAAAAAATAAATAAAAATTTTAAAAAATCAAAGATATTAAAGAAGAAACAGAGAAAATAATAGATGCGCTTAGAAAAATGATGGAAACAAAAAATGCCCAACATAGGAAAGAAATGGAATCCATGAAACAGATCCAAACAGAAATCCAAGAGATTAAAACCTCCATTGAAAGTATAGGCAACAGATTGGACAGAGGAGAGGATAGAATATCAGATCTTGAAGACAGAATTGCAGCTAGTGATCATGAAAAGGAAGATATCTTAAAAATAGCAAGAGACCATGAAAAATCAATCCAACAGCTATAAAATGACACAAAGAATAGCGTAAGATTGATTGGGGTCAATGAGAAAGCTAGAGACAGCACAGATGCCACAAAAAAAAAATCTCTTCACAGAAATAATGTCAAAAAAAACCTTCCCACACATGGATAAAGAATTTGACATACAAATAGATGAAGCATATAGAACTCCAAACAACTATGACCAAAATAAAACTACACAAAGACATATAATAATCAAGATTCTAGAAATTCAGCACAAGAACAGAATATTAAAAGCTGTTAGAGAAAAGACACAGGTCACCTATAAAGGAAAGCTGACCAGAATCATGGCAGACTTCTCAACACAAACCCTCAAGTCAAGAAGAGCTTGGAGTGAAGTACTTCAAGTCCTGAAATAAAACTGCTTCCAACCCAGATTGACGTACCCTGTATAACTGTCTTTCAAAATTAATGGAGAAATAAGATACGTCTATGACAAAGAACAACTGAAGAAATTCATGATCACCCAACCAACACTACGAAGAGTACTGAAAGATATTCCAGACAGAGATTAAAATGATCACAATTCCAAGAACAACAATGGAAAGAAACCACGAGGCAAAGTAAACAAATAAACTGAGGGGATAAGCAGGGAAATGACAGCAGGAAAATATTATGACAAAGATAAGCCAATACATATCAGTTTTAACCATCAATGTAAGTGGCCTCAATTCATCAATCAAAAGAAACAGACTGGCAGAATAAGTCAAGAAAAGATCCAACAATATGCTGTATATAAGAAACACATTTGGGCCGGCGAGATGGCTCAGCGGCGTAAGCGCCTGCCTTGCAAGCGTGACGGCCCGAGTTCGACTCACGGACCCCACATACGAAAAATGGGCCAGTGATATTGCTCAGTGGCACGGGTGCCTGTTGGCACACGAGGTCCTGAGGTCAACCCCCGGTACCCACAAAAAAAAAAAAAAAAAAGAAACACATTTATCTCCAAAAGAAATTCAGACTGAAATTCAAAGGATGGAAAACAATCTTCCATGCAACAGGAACCCAGAAAAAAACAGGGGTAGACATTGTTTGCAAAAAATGTAAACTTCAAAACAATGATCAAAAGAGATAAAGAAGGTCACAATGTACTTGTTAGGAGAAAACATCAAGAGGAAGAGATAACAGTCATGAATATGTATGCACCAAACATGGGAGCACCCATCTATGTAAGATAATTATTAATGGACTCAAAAATCAAATAAGCAATAACACAATTTTAACAGGAGACCTTAATACCCCATTGTCACAAAGAGATAGACCAAAAGGACAAAAAATCAACAACAACAACAAAATATCAGAACTGAGCCAAACATGGGAGCAAATGGACTTAGTAGATGTTTTCAAAGTGTTCCACCCAACATCATCACAATACACATTCTTCTCAGCTACACATGGGATGTTCTATAAATATAGACCATAAGCTCATCCACAGAATATGCTTAAGGAAATGCAAAGGAATTGAAATTATCCCATGCATATTATCTGACCATAGTGCAAGGAAATTAGAAATTAAAGGTAAAAGAAACTGCAAAAACTACATAAACAAGTATAAATTAAATAATACCCTCCTAAACAACCAATGTGTCACAGATGAAATTAAAGAAATAATTAAACAGTATCTACAACTATACAAGAATGCAGATAAAACATACTGGAACTTACAGGATGCAATGAAATTAGTCCAAGAGGGCATTTGTAGTGGTGAATTCTCACAATAGGAAAACAGAACAAGCACAAATAAACAACCTAATGTTACACCTCAAGCTTCTAGAAAAAGAAGAGCAAGACATGCCCAAAGCTTACACAAGGGAGGAAATTATAAAGATCAGAACAGAAATGAACGCAATGGAGACTAAGAAAACAATACAAACAATTAATGAATTGAAGAGTTGGTTCTTTTAAAGAATAAATAAAATTGATAAACCCTTATACAACCTTATCAAAAAAAGGAAAGAAAAGATTCAAATTCATGAATTGAGGAATAAAAATGGTGAAATCACTACAGGTCCTGTAGAAATTCAGGAGATCATCAATACCTACTTCAAAAATCTTGACTCTCATATAATGAAAAACACAGAAGAAATGGACATAATCCTAGGCACATATGAATCACCAAGGCTGAATCAAGATATAAAAATTCTGAATAACTCAATATCAGTTAATGAGATTGAGAATGTAATTAAAAACATACCAACAAAGAAACCCCAGGTCCTGATGGATTCACTGCTGAATTCTACAGGATGTTTAGACAATATTTAATGCCAATATTCCTCAAACTCTTTAATGAAATTGAAAGGAAAGCAATCCTCCGTAATTCATTCCTGTAGGCAAGTATTACCAAGATACCAAAACCAGAAAGAGACCGAACCAAAAAAGAGAACAACAGGCCAATCTCCTTAATAAACATAGTTGCAAAAATCCTCAGTAAGATATTAGCAAACAGAATGCAGCAAATCATCAAGAAGACTGTACACTGTGACCAAGTGGGATTCATCCCATGAGTGCAGGGATGGTTCGACATATGCAAATCAATAAACGTAATACACAATATCAATACAGCCAAAGATAAAAATCACATGATCATCTCAATAGATGCAGAAAAAGCTTTTGACAAAGTCCAACATTCATTCATGATAAAACCCTACAGAAAATCAGAACAGATTGTGTTTACCTCAATTTGATAAAAGCCATCTATGACAAACCAACAGCAAACATCATGCTAAATGGACAAAACTGAAAGCTGTCACTCTAAAATCAGAAACAAGACAAGGATGTCCACTATCACCACTCTTACTCAATATACTTCTGGAAGCATAAGCCAGAGCACTTAGACAAGTGAGAGAGAGAAATGAAAGGAATAAAGGAAGGAAAGGAATAAGTTTAATTATCAGTATTTACAGATGACATGATACTCTACATAGAAGACCCCGAAAACTCCACCAAAAGATTTCTAGATTTAATAATGAAATTCAGTAGATGGATACAAAGTCAACACTCAAAAATCAATAGCATTCCTGTACTCAAACAGCAAACTCACTGAGAGAGAAATTAGGGAAACCACACCCTTCAAGGTAGCATCCAAATAAATGAAATATTTAGGTATCAATCCAACAAAGTAAGATCTATACACTGAAAATTACAATACTCTGAAAAAGGGGATTGAAGAGGATATCAGAAAATGGAAAGATATCCCTTGTTCATGAATAGGAAGAACCACCATAGTGAAAATGGCCATACTTACAAAATTGTTATACAGATGTAAAGCAACCCCAATCAAAATACCTTTAGTATACCTCACAGAACTAGTGAAAACATTCCTAAAATTCACTCGGAAGCAGAAGAGACCTAGAAAAGTAAAGCAATTCTGGGCAACAAAGGCAAGGCAGAAGGCATCACAAACCCTGACTTGAAATTATACTACAGGGGCCGGTGAGATGGCTCAGCACCATAAGCACCTGCCCATCAAGCGCGAGGGCCTGAGTTTGACTCCTGGAACCCACATACAAAAAAGGGGCCAGTGATATCGCTCAGTGGCACAGGTACCTGCTGGCATGTGAGGTCCTGAGGTCGATCCCCGGTAGCCACAAAAAAAAAAAAAGAAATTATACTACAAAGCTACTGTGATAAAATCAGCATGGCACTGGCAAAAAAAAAAAAAAAAGACCTGAGGATCAGTGGAACAGAATAAAAGATGCAGACACAACTACAAACATACTCAGCCACCTTATCTTTGACAAAGGGGCAAAACATGTTCACTGGAGGAAGATAGCCTCTTTAATAATTGGTGCTGGAAAAATGGGCCCTCTACATGCCTAAGAATAAGACTAGACCTATGTCTATCACCATGCACTAAACTAAAGTTAAAATGGATCAAAGATCTAAATATTAAAACAGAAACACTAAATCTACCGAAAGAGAAAGTAGGCAGAAATCTTGAAGACATAGGTGCAGGCAGAGACTTCATAGACAAAACCCAAAATGCACAGGAAATACTTCAAAGAATCAACAACTGGGATCTCATCTTACTAAAACCTTTTGCACATCAAAAGAAATCACCAACAGAGTGAAAAGACAACACACAGAGTGGTAAAAAATTTTAGCCAACTGTCACTGAGACAAAGGACTTATATCTAAAACATATAAAGAATTGAAAAATATCAGACCCCCCCAAATTCAAAGACCCAATCCGAAAATGGGCTTCTGAGATGAAGACACACTTCACAGATGAATCAATACAAGTAGCAAATAAATACATGAAAAAATGTTCAACATCATTGGTCATTCAATAGATGCAAATTAAAACAACATCGAGATTCCATCTCACCCCACAAAGAATGGCTATCATCAAGAAACCAACCAATAACAAATGCTGGTGGGGCTGTGGGGAAAAAGGAACATTTCTCCACTGTTGTTAGGAGTGTAGACTGGTGCGGCCACTGTGGAAATCAGTGTGGAGATTCCTCAAAAAAACTAGGATTATAGTTCCCATTGCACTCAGCTATTCCCTTGTTGGGTATCTTCCCAGAAGAATTAAAAACACCATGTCACAGCAATATATGTGCACCCATGTTTATTGCAGCACAATGTGTAATAGCTAAATCTTGGAAACAAACCAAATGCCTATCAACCAAGGAATGGATAAAAAAGATGTGGATTTTTATACAATGGAGTACTAGTCACCTATGAAGAAGTATAAATTTGAGACTTTTACAGATAAATTGATGCATCTTGAGACCATACTCATAAGTGAAATAAATCAGACTGGTATGAGTAAACATCACAATGTCTCCCTAGTGTAAGAAGCAGAAAGAATAAATAAGTTCCAAAATGTAAAATAGATATTTTGAAATGGGAGAAAACTGTTCAAAAGAAAAGAGCAACTGGTATGGGAGAAATGAAAGATGGTAAAAGAAATAATAAATAAATAAATAAACATATATATACAAGACAGTAAAGATAGATATACTACTAATTTCTATTAGTTCATTGAAAAGAAATGTTTGTGCTTATATTGTTTGATCATTTTTTCATGCCTATATCTTGTAATATGAGCAACTACTTTGAAAATAACAATACGCAATGTATTAACCATTGTTACTCTCCTACTATCTTGTTTTGAAATTTTGTATCATTGAAAAGAAAAAATCCAATTTTGTGTTTATATCAGGGCTTCTCATCAGATAAAAAGACCACAATGAAAAAAATTTAAATTATTTATTTCTCTTATAAGCATTGGGAGTTTCTAATATACATGCTTTCAAGTTAAACCCAGAAACTATCTAAACCAGAGCCTGATTTTTTTGCAAATGCTCATTATTCAAATTCACTATTAGGTCACCTGATCTGAGGTTACTTTTCATGTGTAAAGACGACATATCTTAATACAAACAATTCCTTTTAACCAAACCCATTTCCTAACATGAGCAAAGTTCTTTTCAGCAATGACTTTGAAAACCAAGAAGAAATAATTTATTACAATACACTGATTTATTTACAATATGGCAGTAGATTAGCTGAGACAGAGTTGAAACATTCAAATATATGACTAAGGATTTTTCCAGAAGTCAAAGATTTGAGTCACAACAGAATCTGGCATGCATAAAATAGAGGACTTATTCACTTAACAGACATGAGACCATTTAGTTTTCTGAATTTGACAGTTTATAAAGATACTGAATGAATTTAATGTAAAGTTATTAAAAGTAACTTGCATACAGTGGTCATCAACCTAATGCAGAAATAACTGTTCTGCATTCTATCCCTGCAAAGGGACCTTACTGAATTTTACTTTTTACTATATACTATGTGTTTTTTCCAATCAGCGATGCCCTCTTTTCCTCTGTTTTAAGCATTAATGCTTTAGTGAGATATTTTCAACTCAAGTGGAACAGAATTTGATGCTATTTTATCATTTTTTCCCATTAAATCTAGCTTTTTCTTCCTTTATAGCATATTGCTACTATGTGTAAATGTGCATAATAAATTCCAATCCAGTTCATTTTCTGTGCCTCTAGCAGAATATTAGAGACTGGGTATTTTTGAAAAACAGAGACTTGTCTGACTCGTGGTTTTGGCAGATGGGAAGTTCAACAACAAGGGGACGGAGTAAAGGCCTTCATCATCTGTTATCTCATGATAGAAATGTAAAGGGTAGAGATTGCAGGTAAGATTGAACTGGAAATAAGTAACTAATACATTTATGACAAGTTCACTCTCATGACAACTAATACACTCTCACCAAAGTTTATCAACCCATTCTTAAGGGTTAGAGGCATCATGACCTAAACACCACTCATTATGTCTCACTTTCCAACACTTGTATTGGTGATTGAGTTTTCAACACATGGACTTTGGGATATGTATTCAAACTGTAGCATGTACATGTTTATAAATGTGTAAAGTATGCATCTTGAATTTGTGCCTAATTTCATTTCACTATTCCCTCATAGTTGATAAGAGAAACAAGGTTGATATTATACATTATCATAGATGGTACAGTATTTAATAGTGTGAGCCAAGACAGGAGAAAGCATGACATCATAATGAAAAGTGTGAGAAAACACTGCACTTGAAATGAGGACAATACTGGTGAAGAGAAGTGGAAAAATATTTACTTAGTTACTGTGATTACTGAGGAGTTGACTTTATGCTCTATTACCACATTCCAAAAATGATCATTTTCACTTGCATAAAGTACATATTTAATATATTTTCTTTAAATATTTTAATTTTACTTTTCCTCCTCCATTCTCTAAAATTACAGATAATAACAACAATAATATATCTATAGAAAGATGTTGATTTAATTTGATTAATCTTAATTAGAACTTTAATTGACACCTCCTAATTTCAATCTACTTTGCTATAGTGTTTACTGCTTTACTACTTCAGCTATCTAGCAACATTTAGATGTTCAGATGATACTGTAGAGCATAGGGTATTTACTTACCATGGTGAAATGGATATTGAGAAACTATTAAGAGATGTGGGGGCCAGTGAGATGGCTCAGAGGCCTAAGCACCTGCCTGGCAAGTGCAAGGGCCCGAGTTCGACTCCCGGAACCCACATATGAAAAATAGGGCCAGTGATATCGCTCAGCGGCAGGGCGCCTGCTGGAGCGCGAGGTCCTGAGATCGACCCCCGGTACCCATACACACACACAAAAAAAAAAAGATGTGAAAATAATCCATGAGGAAGGAAAGGAGGAAGAGGAGGAGGATACGTTGCTGTAAAAATTGGTTAAAAGTTGTCACTACAAAATAGGTAAGTGGTGAGTCAAGAGAACCCGATGTGTGAATTTAATATCACTGTTAACAGATAAAGAAGAAAAACAGTGAGCATGCGAAGACAAAAGGAAAAAGTAAGGAAGTAGATGCTCATCATACCCATGGTTTGAGGCAAAGGGTTACAAAGGCCAAAGAGAGTTAAATGGGCCGGTGAGATGGCTCAGCGGCGTAAGTGCCTGCCTTGCAAGCGCGAGGGCCCGAGTTTGACTCCTGGATCCCACATATGAAAAAGGGGCCGGTGATATCGCTCAGCGGCCCGGGCGCCTGCTGGCGCGCGAGGTCCTGAGGTCGAACCCCTGGTACCCACAGAAACAAAAACAAAAACAAAAAAAAAAATTCAGAAAGAATAGAGAATTAGAACAAAAGTGAACAAACTTCTTTTGTTAGAGAAGCCATTTTTTATAATAATTTAATTATAAATATGATTTGTTCGAACATTCAGAATGACTGATTATATCTATCTATAACAATAGAAATATTTATATCTGTAATGTACCATAAAATCTGTAAGGGTAAAAAGTTTAACACACTTTTAATTAGCACAAAATGAAATTATATTTACATGGTGGCAGTTTGAATAACACAAGAACATTTTTATGGAACTTTTTTATAGGTTTTGTAATTTAATTTGTACCTGCAGAACAGGATATGTAGCCCAGGCTGGCCTCAAACACATGATAATACTCCTGCTTCAGCTTCCTGAGTACTAGAAGTACAGGCAAAGACCAGCACACAAAACTTGGAATAGGTTTTGCATGAGACTTTGGCCAATGGTTGAATGAAAAGGCAGAAGGGCTTTCCTATTTTCACAGTGGTTCTACTTCAATTTACAGAATATAATACTGATATAAATTCAATACAGGTGCAAATATAATCTGTATATATCCTGCTACATTTGCTTTATTTATTTAATAACTTCAGTATGCATATTATAAGGAAGAAAATATTTTTTTCCCCATGCATTGGTAGGGTCATGGCTGAGACCCTTATAAAAAATACAGAATAAAAAAAGGAAAACTGGGCTGGTGAGATGGCTCAGCGGCGTAAGTGCCTGCCTGGCAAGCGCGAGGGCCCGAGTTTGACTCCTGGAACCCATATACGACAAAATGGGCTGGTGATATCGCTCAGCAGCACGGGTGCCTACTGGCGCGCAAGGTCCTGAGGTCGACCCTCGGTACCCACAAAAAAAAAAAAAAAAAAAGGAAAACCTATGTGTTTCTTTATTTTGGGTTTTACAGGATATGGGAGCCTTCAGATGTGAAGGCTCAAAGAAAGAGGAAACTGTGTATTTTTTATACTCATTCAGGAGTATAATAAATGGACGACGTAGTTGATTTAATGGTAACTGGAGGAAATTTAGCAAAACTCATTTGTTCAGATTCTTCTTGCTGTCTACCTATATGTATCCTCTAGGTGTAGAGACCGATCTGGCACAAAGTTCTGTGTTGGTTACTTTTTTTTCATTGCTGAGACAAAACACCCGACACCAAAAGTTAAAGGGGGAAGGTTATTTAGCTCACAGTTTGTAGAGGTTTCAGTCCGTAATCAGCTGGCTCCAAGGCAGGGTGGCACATGGCAGAAGGGAAACCGTTCATGGTGGCAGAAGACAGGAAAAGCAAAAAGAGAAGGGGAGACAATACTCTTTCTGTCCCTTATATTTTATGCAGGCTACCCACCCGAGGTTAGGTGTAGCAGGCATATGCTTAATCCTAGCCAGAACTATGCTAAATCAATCAGTGGACTGATCTACCAATCACAAACACTTAATCCCAGAATCACATAGTCTAGATTCAGCCACTTCTGAAAAAGCCTTAGGACTGCATGAGGCTTTGGGGAGACATCCAGACACAAATCATAACAGAGTCTTTTGCCCTTCTTTAGAGGAAAGTCACTGAATTATTTTAGAACATTCTTCAGGGAAGAATAGGGAAAGTTCTAAGAGATATGCCTCCTTCTGCTGTTTTTTCAAACACTAAGACATTATGTTTTGGGGTAGTGTGTTCTGAATCTCATCAAGACAGTTACATATATATTATATATACCTTTTATGTCTTTAATGCCTACATCAGAAATTAACTGTGCATTTAATAGTATATTCATATATTTTGATTCTTTTCACTTCTCCATAAAATTAAATAACAAAAAAAACTTTTCAGAAAATAATTTATAGATATAAATGGTATGACTCTAAGGTATCATAATAAATTACAATAATGCGTTTATATTCCTGTAACAAAACAAATTTACTTAAGATGAAAGTCAGGGAAACTGATAAGCTATGCACTCTCAAAGGAAAGTCAGGCCAGATTAATTATTTCATGCCATTCTTTTAAAAAGTTGCTTTGAATGACTTCACTTAATCCTCACATCACTTAATGTGGCATGACCTTGGACAAGTTGCTTAGCTCCTGGGAATCTCAGTAATCTTGCTTTAAAATGAGGAAACTAAGTTAAACAAACTTCAGTATCTTTCACTGAACTAAAATTGTATGCATTTATAGTCCAAAACATAATGATAGTTTTTATATGAAACATTCAGCAAATGTTAATAAATTTATTATACATGTTGTATTGTACAAAGACACATAAATTCCTAACAAGAATAAAATATGTCAATTAAATCTGTTTTATGGGGTTTTATTACAAAAGGCAGTCATATAAAAGAAATGAGGTAAGCATAAGACTCAGTATGCATAAAATGGTGTATATTAAGAAAATATAAACTGTTGCTAAAACAATGTTCAGATATCTTCATCTTAACCTGAGAATATATTTTAAAACCACTATATATAATATATATATATATATATATTTTTTTTTTTTTTTTTTCCTGAGACAGGGTCTTACTATGTAGTTCGGGCTAACCTTGAACTCACTATGTAGCCCAAGCTAGTCTTGAGCGCACAGTGATCCTCCTGACTCAGCCTCCAGAGTGCTGGTGCTGGAATTACAGGCATGTGCCACCATGCCTGGCTAATACAACTACATTTTAACAAAAGTGAACTTTGCATATTTCAAGAATTGATGTGATTCAGCTTTTCCAACATTATATGCAGATTACATTTAACAGTGGCCGTGGCCAGTGGATGCTAAATAACTCCTTTTGGAATGAAGTATGCCCTTTGCACTGGAACTTTGATTGTTGGCCTTTGATACTGATTGGGAAGCAATATACCATGATGGATATGAGTGTGGATTTTACAGGTACATTAACTGGATTCAAGTCCTGGCTATAAAACTAATAAGGTGTGTGACTTTAGACAAGAAATGTGAGCTCTTTGTGATTGGGTTTCTTTTAAGGCTTTTGTGATGGAAAATGTGTTGCAAAATATATACAAAGATCATAGAAGAGCAACTGACCCATAGCAAGAACTACAAAAGTGCTAGCTGTTCTGATATCATAACTTTTATAGCTCTTTTTTTTTTTTTACCTTTTCTTATTTTGTGAATACAGAGGAAACTAGACATTTTCATGTCTAGTAATATTATATTTAGCCTATGGTTTCATTACTTGCACTTTGAGCTTTTTTGCTTTAAGACAGATGATTTTGATAAAAGAAAATTTATATTGAACAAAAATACATATTAAATATTTTCATAACTTCATTTCAGATCAGAAAATGTAGAGAAGAATATACATCTTACGATTCTGCTTATAATAAAAGTAGGATATATAACAGAAAAAACCTCCATGTTCCACATTGGGAACAAAAGCATTTCACATATTCTCCCAACAAATATTCATTATGCATCAATGCCTATGGTATGCGATGTTGCATTCCCACCATAACTATATAAAGTGTCCTTGAACTCAAGTTTACAGTGCATAGAAGAGATGGTTAATAACAAGTAGTTATATTCCAAGGTAAATGGAAATTCCATTCTGTAATGCTTTGATAGCTGAAAAGGACTATATCCAACAGAAAAACTGTGGTCAGACATCTCAAGAGCTGCTTCTTACTTAAGATAGCAGGGATTTTTAATTGGGCAATAAAAGATGAGTGAAGTAGAAGGAGATGAATATTTAAGGCAGAGAACAAATTGGAGTTAATGCAAAAAAAAAATTAGGTAGTATTAGATTCTCATGAGTACCATTAAAGTAAATGAGCAAACAAATTTGTCTTGGTAATAAAACTTTTAACACCATTACAATTAATGAATTTCTGTATTTTGATTTATCAAGAATATTAACCTATATTGTACTTAATAGAATCATTTCATTTTAATGAAAATTAATAATACAGGAAGATGAAATAGAAAAACCTTTTTAGTTAAGTTTTTTCTAGTTTAAAAGTTATTGCTATCTTTAGAGTTAGCAGTCTCATTAAATATATGTACTGGGAATTGAACTCAGGGCCTCACGTTTACCAGGCAGGCGCTGTGCCACTGAGCTACATTCCTGGCCCCTAAAAATACATTTTAAAGCCAGGCATGGTGGCACACATCTGTAATCCCAGCACTTGGAAGGCTAAGGCAGAAGGATCACTGTGAGTTCATGTCCAACCTGGGCAGGACAGCCTGAACAACATAGCAAGAACCTCTCCCCAGAAAAAAAAATACATTTTTAGTAAATATTATATTTTGGATCTAAAATGCCCCTCAGTGTTCCCTGTTAAAAGATTGGTCACCAGCATGTGGCACATTGGGGTGGTGATGGAATGTTTATAGGTGGAGCCTCATGGAAGAAACATCATTAAGAGGGGTGTCCTTGAAGAGGATGTTGGCAGAACTGAAACTTTGGAAACTGTGAGCCAAAATAAAGCTTTCCTTTTTATAAGTTGAATATCTCAGGTATTTTGTGACAGTGATGGAGGCTTAACACAACAAGATTGAAGAAAAGCTGTATGTAATAGATTAACTAAAGGAGAGATGAAATACAAAAAGAAGACAACTTCAAATAAGTTTAGAAATCATTTTCTAAATAATACAATGTTTTATAGTAGTATGTGATGACTTGTCATAAAGAAACTTTTTCTATTTTATTACTTTTGTCCTTAAAACTTTTTTTATTACTAACAGTAAAGCAATAAGAATAAACAAGTAAGGTAAGTGTATCTTGGATTGAAAGGGGTTTTATTTCTCTTTAGGATTTTTTTTTTACCATCCAGGAATCTATTAAAACATACTATCAGCAAAAAAATATTAATTACATAGTTCAGATTATTTTGGAAGGAAAGGAGAGAATGAGGGAGCACTGAGTAAAGGAAGCAGAAATACACAGAGGATAAAAAGAAAAGGGAAGAAAATGAGAGTGGAAGGAATCATGGAGGTGGTGCTGAGAGAAAGAAGTAGATTTTTATAATAATAACAGCATTTTTATACTTGAAATAAAATTTTTCTCCTTGAAAATTTATTTGCACTAGTGGCTTTAGTACATATTTTAAAGGAAACTGATAGCCTTACTCTTTCACTAAAATTCAAGGACACAGATCAAAATATATTCCTTTCTATACGAAAATATATTCCTTTCTACAGATAAAAATGAGCAATTTCATGAACCTTCTGAAGAGCGTATGGTCACCACTAATCTAGCAACTTAATCCTTTCCTTTGGGCCTCTTATTCTATTTCAGGTTATCTATCCTTTGCCTCCAGGCTGGACTACAACTAAGCTATGTAAAACAGATGGGTTTCTAGCCTAGTCAAAATTTCTAAGGAAGTCATTTCCACAGCCTATCAACATTAATCAAAATACCAGTCCCACAATTTAGGAGAGTAGCAAAATATTCCAAGTACGCAAAACTTTTTGGTACACAATTATTTTAATCCAATGTTTGGCAAGGATTCATTTCCTATTCAATGGGACATATGTATTTGAGTTAGTTTAACATATGAAGTATCTGAGTTTAACAAAATATTTTAATGTTATAAAGGTAAAATCTAGTTGGTAAAGACACACAGATAAACTATCTTGCATACTTTAAAAGGCTCTTTGTTAATACAGAACCTGAGCTTCCTTTTGTTTTTGAATACAGCTTTTTGTTTACAATTTCTACAGCATTAAGATAACTTTGTTCATTCTCTCTGTTAATTCAACCCTCAAAACATTTGAAAATTTTATTTTCTAAACAACACAAATTTTTTTTCCCTAGGGAAGCATTTCTCACAAAATAGTTTCTTAAAAAATACAGAAAATCTCAAGTTGCTTTGCTGATTTTTAGTATTTCTCACAACTTTGCCTCATAGTGTTAACCTGATTTTAAAGATTACACATTATTTTTAATTTTTCTTGATTCCCTATCAACATTGACACCTCCACATGCGCCAGACACCCAGCCCCAGATTTTGTGGGTATATATCTTCCACACCACACTGCATTGCATTTCTTTTTATTATGCTCCAATCCAATATATCTGCAAAAATCACACAAAAATGTTTCATAAAAAGTGATGCTTTCCTCCATGCAGAGTGCAGAGTGAATACCAAGCTTTATTAAACTATAACTACCACAGGATCCATTATTTGCTATAGTTTGGTCCTTAATTGTCCTCCGAAGTCCAGAAGTTAAAGGTTTTATTTCCAGCTGTGGCAGGCGCTACTGGGAGGTGCTGGACCATTTAGGAGGTTCCTAGTTGGAGAAGGTTATGTCATTAGAGGTGCACACTTGAGGAAATTTGGGGACTCTGTCTCTCTGCTTTCTGACCACGATGAGGTGAATCAGCCTCCTGTGCCATGTACTCCTGCAGTGGCATGCTGCGCTACCATAGTCCCAAGGCAATAAGCAATGAAACCATGGATTGAAACCTTGGAAATCATGACCCAAAATCAGCTTGTTTCTGTATAAGTCAGTTTATGTTGTATATTTGTTACAGCAATGGAACCCAGAAGATACATCGTATTTTTGTTAATATAATTAAAGATGTACGAGAAGTATAATGCATCCATTAATGCTTTTGTCCCAAAAAGTCATCCGGTGAACTATTCCTATGAAAATGAAAAAAAAAATGAGTAGGAAAATAACATAGGCTAAATATAAATGAGAGTTTATAAAATATGAGGCATGGTTATATGCATAATCCATCTACTTTTTTCTCTTATATTAAACCATTATCCAGTGAAATGATGGGTATATTTCAGTGATAATGAATAGTTCCAAAGTAGTGGTCGGCTTTCATACCACTGTGAAATATTCCCTTTAATCTCACTACACTTAACAGTATATGATGATAAGGAAATTTTCCTCTTCTAATATTGCTCTCTGTGAAAGATTACAGTGTGAGGTGGCAATTCATACTTAGAACTAGTGACTAAATTGTTAAGATAATATTGATGTTATATTTCAACAGCAAAAGAAGAATCCAGATCTTGGTGGTAAACAACATCATGATTCAAGAGAGCTGTTTAGGATTCTCATGAATTCTGGACCTGACTATACTACTAAATTATCTCTGCATAATATAATATATGTCTATATGCATATACATGTATATATGTAGATATATATATATATATATATGTATATACAGAGATACACATACACTCATACAGACATGTATGTGCACACAAACCCATATGCAAAAACCCATGTGGGGTTACAAGTTAAAAATGTTAATTTATATACATGACCAATAAATTCAGGTTTTAAAGTTATATACACTCATTTACTATGTAAATATGACTAAATCCATTGATCTGATAAGAATAATATTGGCTGGATGTGGTGGCGCATGCCTCTAATCCCAACACTTGGGAAGTGGAGACAAGGGGATCACCATGAGCCCAAGGCCAACCTGGACTATATAGTGAGTTCAAGGCCAGCCTGCACTACACAGCAAGACCCTGTATCAAAAAAATATTAATTGGTTTATTACATTTCAGTAAATTCCTATCAATTATATTTAATGCACTCATGACCATAAGAGGAACTGAAACTATTTATAATACAGTAAAATCATGATAAATAATTACCAGTGTAGAGCAAAAAGCTGTATCTTTTGTTTTTGCCTTCATATAAAAGTTAGTGTGCATAGGATTATAAATAATAGATTGTATTTCAATCATCAGTTAAAAATTAAATTTATAAAATAGAAATTCACTAAAATAGATAACACAAAAACAAACATCTGATTGACATCCAGCCAGCTTAAATTTTTTTTTATTAATTTTATTGGTACAATTTAGATATACATATTGAACACATACATCATAGGTAACTTGACCTATACATGATGTATCTTAGTTCCTCTTCCTTTTTCCCATTCTCCACTCCCTTCAATTCCTCTTCCCCTCCTTATTTACAAAGCTTTGTTTCCATTTTATTGTTTTTTTCTTATTTTTGCCTTTTCCTTCCTCCACATCCCCACATTCCCCTTTCCATTTGAACAGTTTCTTCCTATTTAACAATATCTATTATATTATTTGGTTCTTATTTACACTTTCAATTTCTCATACTAGAGAGATGATATGATATTTACACGTGTGTCTGATTTATTTCACTTAAGAGTATGATCTTAAGGTCCATCCAATTAGCTAGAAATATCTCATATTTATCCTTTTTTATGGCTGAGTAGTACCTCATTGTATAAAAAAACACATCTTTTTTATCCATTCCTTGGTTGATGAGTATTTGGGCTGTTTCCAAAATTTAGCTATTATTACAAATTGTGGTGTTATAAATATGGGTGTGCATATATTGCTGTGTTTTGATGCTTTTAATTCTTTTGGGAAGATACCAAGAAGGGAAATAGTTGGGTCAAATGGGACTTGTAATTCTAGTTTTTTGAGGAATCTCCACACCAATTCCCATAGTGGTTGCACCAGTCTACACTCCCACCAACAGTGAAGGGTTCCTTTTTCCCACACAGCCCCTGTAGAATTTGTTATTGGTTCATTTCTTGATGATAGCCATTCTTTCTGGAGTGAGATGGAATCTCAGTGTTGTTTTAATTTACATCTATTGAATGATCAGTGATGACGAACATTTTTTCATATATTTATTTGCTGTGTGTACATCTTCATCTGAGAAGTGTGTATTTATCTCAGATGCCCATTTTTGGATTGGGTCTTTAAATATGGGGGTCTGACTTTTTTTCAATACATTATATGTACTAGATATTAGTCCTTTTTCTGAAGAACAATTAGCTAAAATTTTTTCCCACTCTGTAGGTTGTCTTTTCACTCTATTGGTGATTTCTTTTTCTGTGCAAAATATTTTAACCATAGATAAAAGATTTTAACCATAGATAAAAGATTTATGTTTGTGCTGCTACTCTGAAAGTTTCTACAGATTTAAGAATAATGGGCATTTTTGATAGAGAAAAAATGTATTCAAATGTTAGTTTATGTTGCTCTTTACTTTGAAAAACCGTGAGAATTCTTCGTATACTACTTTGTTAAAAGAGATTTTTAACAGGTTCTGTTTCAAACGGTCATTACTATCTTCATGAAGGAAACAAAGCAGATTGTACAAAATACATTTACATCATTATTTTGAAATTATGGACGCAAGGTAATTAAAATGCTTTACAATTTAAAGTGATTATTTTCAATATATAATTATGAGATCTTAAATGGTGCTTGCCCTATCATTTATTAGTTTGTTAATTAACTGTTAATAAGATACTTAGGTTTATAGTTCAGTTTGATTTGAATACATTTAAAAAGTTATTTTATAGAGATATTTTCCTCTCCAAAAATGTCTTCGCAAAAGAGGCACTATTTCTTTTACTAAACTTTTAATTAAGCAATATCAACTATATTGAAGAAAAAATTTCTTTCTCTTGTTTGTCCTTGTCAAGAGTTCTATATTAAATATAAATTCCTTACTCTAGGTGTGGATGGATTTTTAGCTGTATATGATACATGTTTCTTTCTTGGAAATTGTTTTGGGATTTTTTTAAGATAAAAGATCTATATAAAAGTTATTATTGGTTACCTGTCTTTGTTCTGTGATTCTTATATTGACTATTACCCCAAAGTAATTTTCATTAAACCCTACACAGTCATACTGCTAGACTTTCACCTCTTTTTTGCTCATTGTAGTAAACACTCTCAGATTTTGAAAGGTATACAGGAAGACTATTCCTTTTGATTGATTTAGGGAAACAGACTGAAAATTTTGCAACTTTTTTTTCTGCCAGTCTTCTCTTTCAAGTCCCTCAATCTGATATAAAAGACATGGTAGTCTCTAATCACACTGTAATCTCTATTGGTCTAAATCCAAATAATTTCCTTCTACACCCTGCTCAGTTGAGACTTAAATCCCTTATTATTCAATGATGCTATTTTTAAACTCTGCTTGGGAAAGCAGTGGTGACTTTTGATGCTAATCCTATTCAGTCCACTGACTCTATCCCCTTCAGGGAAATGGCCAAGGATTTTTAAGGCGTAAATATACAGCCAGCTGCATAACCAGAAAGAGGAAAACAAATTTAAAATTTTCTAAACTACAAAGGATAATAAAAATAGGGTATATTAAAACCGAAGTATATTTATTCTGATGAGCTATCTGTTCATTCCATTAGAAATAGCTATTAAATCCTTTAGTCACAATTTTACATTGCAGAGGATTACAGGATAAGCATTTAGTTTCATATTCAAGCACCAACATTAGAAAACCCTTAGAGCCATCGAATGAAAATTGATCCCAACCATATTCCATATTCAATGTCTTTAGGTTGTTGCTCCTTGAATTTAAAGTTTAAATTGGAAGTTAAATTTAAATACAAATTGGAAGTTAATATGGTTAAAAAATAAAAAATAAAATAAACAATATGCAGCTAAGAGAATTCCATGTCGTGAATTAGAACAGCTGACTTTTACATTTGAAATTCTTATGGTGGTCACACAAGTACAGAAATTTTACCTTCTAAATCAATTGTCAGTAAAAAAAAAATGCATTCAAATAAATAAACCTGACACAATTTAGGTATAAAATACTATGAACTGTATCATTAAATAATGACTTTTGTGCCTATCATACATAATGTAGTAACAATCAACTTTGTTAATTCAATTCTGACTACTTATCCCTGAGAACAGAAATATTTGGTCCTTCTTTCCATCTTTCATGCTGTAGTCCCTACTGGTCTTTCTATGTGTATGATAACCTGCTTGTTATATTTCTGTTGTCATTCTCATTCATTAAGGGTGAAGCCTTAGTAAATTTGTCTTTCTCCCTCCTGGGAGATAAAGCTTTTGCTATTTCAGGCTACTGCTAACTTTACATGTACTTTGCAGAACACTACTCAGACTGTCTTGTGATTGTGTATTGATTTGTGATTTCATCTTTGGTATTACAGTGGAGCTTTATGAGGGCAGGTTTTATGGCTTACTAATGAAATTAATATATACATCCTAAGAGTACTACTTTTGATAATGAGTCAATGAATGGATAACTTGATATTTCAACTTTCCCAAAGGGGATAAAAAAAATAAAAATTTTATAATATAATAAATAATAATCATTAAATATTAATTTATAAAGAAAAAATCTCTCTTACTACCTATTGTACAGTGTTTATGAGCAAAAGTTCATGAGCAGAAAAACCTGGCATTGAATCCTGCTACTTCTTTTTTTCTTTTTTTTTTTTTTTTTTTTTTGTGGGTACCGGGGGGTCGACCTCAGGACCTCGCGCACCAGCAGGCGCCCGTGCCTCTGAGCGATATCACCGGCCCCTTTTTCGTATGTGGGATCCGGGAGTCGAACTCGGGCCCTAGCGCTTGCAAGGCAGGCGCTTATGCCGCTGAGCCATCTCACCGGCCCCTACTTCTTTTTTTCTAGACAGGTTGTATTATAGAGATCCCAGCCTCTCAGCACCTCATGGTTCTCATCTTCGTTGGGACACCACTATTATTATTACATTTTCAAAAATCCTTATATCTTTTTAATAGTACCTACATATGTAATAAACTACATATTATGTATTGATACACATATGTAACGTATCTATATTTATTTTAGAAAAACAGTAAAAGTTGCCATCACTGACAATTGAAATTTATGTGATGCATTCTACTTGGGTTATAAAGTAAAAGTGGGTGTTGGTAGAGTTAAATCTGTATTTTCTGACTTCTGGTCCTGGCTATGGTGCAGTAATCTCACTACAATCCATCTCTCTCCCCTTGGGTTCCAAATAAAAACCTAGAAAGAATACAAAAAATAACTGCATAAGGTCACTGAAAAGTAAGCAATAGCAGTCAGATTGAGTGAAAAGACAAAATGTGAAGAATGACTGGCAAGGTAGTCAGTTTCCTGTTGTTATTTCTTTCTTAATCTACAATTATAGAATTGCATAGTGGAAAAAAGAGAAGGCAAGTCCTTTCTGGCCAGAAGACTAGGAAAAGAAGAGTTTCAGATAACAAGGGTGCGTACAAACTTTTATCTTTCTACGTTTGTATTCTCACGTCTGCACTAGAGTCAGCCCCAACCACAGACTGCACTGCTATGAGATGACGGCGGCCCGGGCTCCTCAAGCACTGAAGGAGGGCAGATTTCTATCTTTTAACCTTAGGAACTAGAAGAGCCTATCTTTGTGGGCTGAATGTAAGTGTGCAACCCATATTATTTTACTTTCTCTTAGATTATTTGATGCCTTTCCTCCTGAAAGGACTCATTCTTGTAGATTTGTGTCACAAAACAGGGTCAAAATTCTGGAACTATGTTTTTTAACCACAGAATCTGGGAAGTGAGACCCTTCAGACCTAAAAATTGTAGAGAAAAATACAGAGGAAGAGAGAGCTAGGAAAGGAAATCCCTAATACTATATTTAAACAAATAAAGATAGTCCAGAATTATAATGACTTAAATTAGGATTTTTCAATTTTAGGGTGGCATGTAAGTGATACAAGGTAGAATCCATGCTTTTGACTTTGAATTTTGATGTTTCCCAGGCTTGCAACATATAGCACAGTACTCACTTTTGATGCTGGGCAACAACAGTGAGCAGCAGTATGCAGCCAGCCTCATTATCGGCAGGGTAAATGACTAACACTCTACAGCATACTGTGCTGCTAAGCTAGCATGATTAGTAGGTTAAGTATATTAAATTCATATTCAAATTACAGCTTTTCCAAAATAAGATAGGTTTATCAGGACCTTCCCACATTGTAAGCCAAGAAACATCTGTTCATGCATTTGGACTCACCCTTATGGTTAATATACATGGAACACACCCAAAATGCAGGGCAAAAGATTGGAGAATTGACCTATACTCTAAACTATGAACCATATGAAAAAGAACAGTTGTTACATACAACAACATATATAAACCACAAATTCATCATGACAAAGGAAACGTGCTAAACTAAAAAGACTCAAACCATATGAAAATATTTTTATCTTATTCGAAAAAAATCATAATTATAAGAATGGAAAACAGTTCTATAGTTGGGAGGACCAATTACAAAAGGGGAACAAATAAATATTGAGGGTTAATGAAACTTCTCTGTATCTTCATTATGTTTGCTGTTATATAGTACTAGTTATCAAAACCCCAAATACTACACATAAAAAGGTGAAGTAGGGCCGGTGAGATGGCTCAGCGGCTTAAGCGCCTGCCCGGCAAGCGCGAGGGCCCGAGTTCGACTCCCGGATCCCACATACGAAAAAGGGGCCGGTGATATCGCTCAGCGGCACGGGCGCCTGCTGGCGCTTGAGGTCCTGAGGTCGACCCCCCGGTACCCACAAAAAAAAAAAAAAAAAAAAAGGTGAAGTGTACAGTGGGTAAATTTTAAAAACTCTCCTTTCTTTAATGTACTGCCTATTCTTACATAAGTTTTCCAATTGTATCATATTTTCCATTTGTATATTTGATACAGCAAGTATTAGGAGTTGCGGTTTGCCAAACAAAAAGGCAACACACAGAGTGGGAAAATTTTTTTGTCAGCTGTTCTTCAGACAAAGGACAAATATCTAGAACATATAAAGAGTTGAAAAAGTCACACCCAATCCAAAAATGGGCATCTGAGCTGAATACACACTTCTCAGATGAAGAAATACAAAAAACATATGAAAAAATGCTCAACATCACTGGTCATTCAAGAAATTCAAATTAAAACAATCCTGAGATTCCACTTCACTCCAGAAATAATGGCTATTACCAAGAAAAGAGCTAATAACAAATGCTGGCAGGGCTGTGGGAAAAAAGGAACTCTTCTCTCCTATTAGTGGAAGTGTAGACTGGTACAACCACTGTGGAAATCAGTGTGAAGATTCCTCAGAAAACTAGGATTACAGTTCCCATTCAACCCAGCTATGGAAAATTTAAAAGCATCATACCACAGAGATATATGCACACCCATGTTTATACTTGGCACAGTTTGTAATAGCTAAATATTGGAAATAATCCAAAATTCCATCAATCGATGAATGAAAAAAATATGTTTTTAAATATATAATGTAGTATTACTCAGCCATAAAGAAGGACAAAACTGAGATATTTTTAGCTAAATGGATGGACCTTGAAACCATAATCTTAAGTGAAATAAATTGGACATACATGTGTAAATACCGAATTATCTCTCTGGTGTGAGAAACTAAAACTGTAAATAAAAACCAAAATGTACAATAAATATTGTGAAATAGGAAGAAACTGTTCAGAAGGAAAAGGGAACTAGGGAGGCGGGAGAGGGAAAGGAGAGAAGAGAAAGAAAAAAATCAAAAAGAAGTATAAAATATAAAGAGAGCTTTGTGAATAGGGAAGGGAAGGGGGTTTGCAAGTAGGGGATGGGAATGGGAAAAAAAGAGGAATCAAGACATATCATATACAAATACAAATTCCATATATTGACTGCAATCACTATGTATACCAACAAACTTAAATAAAATTTAAGAAAATAGAATAAGTTAAGTGAAATCAGCCAGGCACAGAAACACAAATAGTGTACACTCTCACCCATTCAGAATTGTACCAGTTGAGAGTAGAATTATACCAACTGAAAGCAGAATTATACCAGTTGAGAGGCTGGGAGAATGGTGGGGAATGAGAGTCAGGGAAATATTGATCAATGAATACTATGATACAGTTAGATAACAGCAAAAATTTCAGATATGATATTGTACTGTAGGGTGATTACAGATAACAATAATGTACTATATATTTTAGAAATGTGGAAGAAAGAATTTTAATAGTTTTCACCATGAAGAATTAATAAATGTTTGAGGAAATACATTTTTAACTTGACATAAATATTATACATTATATACTTGTATGGGAACATCATATAGTGCCCAATTTATGTATGTGCAACTTACATTTTTTTATGTACCAATTAAAAACAAATTTAATTTTAAGCATGGAAGATATTTTTGCCTTTATGGATCTACTAAGAAAAAAAGTCAAAGAACATGATTATGAGGCTAAATATGAAGTGTTATTTGATGAAAATAGTTAAGGAGAAAAGGAAGATGGGATTAATTTTTGAATGGTTATATTGTTATGTAGGATAGACAGGAAAGATTTCACTGGCCAGGGAATACCTCACAGAGTACACACATTTTCATTAGTATCATCATGCACTCTGTATAATTGTATGTTTTAGACAATTCAAGGACAGTGAAAAAAATTGTTCACATATATTTTTAATGGATACATATATAAAAATTTTACAATAATTTATAAAACCTCAAGAAAAGATAATAAATAGATTACCTAATTTTATCTATAAAACTATTACATCTTTAGAAATTAGTCTAAAATACTTTTAATATTCATAACCATAATTTGTGCTAAACTGCTTTGAAAATCCTCACATGGGCATATCTCTTGTTATGAGGAAGCAGTGATGTAGAAAGAAATAATGTGTTTTAATAAAATATATGGGCAGTTTGAATGCTGATGTGACATTTATAAAAATGGGAAAAGTGATGTTTTTATATCATTGCATGATAATTCTGGCAATTAACAGTAGTGATATTACACAGTCATGCTAAATACATATGGATAAGAAACAGCATGAATGGAAAATGGCAGAATCAGTCATTTCAAAGCATCAAAAGTTTTATTTAAAGTGAACAAAATGGAAGATATTAACAAGGTCGAAGGCATGAAAAATATGAACTGAAGCCCAAAGGCAAATATTAAAACATATATTAATTAATCATTAATTTCTTAAGTGAATGCAATTTGATCATACCATTTTCAAGCAGTTATTCCTTTTAGCTTTATTTAACATTGTTTTATAATATTATATCAATAATTTCTATTATAGATGATAAAGAATATTAAATGTGTTAAATACTGACATATTTTACTGGAATGTTAACAGTGTTCTTTATAGTTGAGTTTCAAAACAAAACTGTTTTGTTGGCTTTGCCATAACATGATGAAACTTGGACAGAATAATAAAGTATGTCTTTAATAAAGTGTGTCTCATTTTCATTCTTATAAAATATTTCTATTTAGAATATATCCTATAGGGGCCGGTGAGATGGCTCAGCGGCGTAAGCGCCTGCCTTGCAAGCGCGAAGGCCCGAGTTCGACTCCCGGAACCCACATACGAAAAAGGGGCCGGTGATATCGCTCAGCGGCACGGGTGCCTGTTGGTGCGCGAGGTCCTGAGGTCGTCCCCCCGGTACCCACAAAAAAAAAAAAAAAAAAAAAATAGAATATATCCTATAAATATATGCTTTTAAGAATAAAGTGTAAAAATTTGTATTTAACCTCTAAATAAATAGAAATGTCTCTTTATAGAAAGTCATTATTGGACTGAACTTTTGTCTTAATAGCAGTTATTGAGTGGGAACTTAGTTTAACTACCTTAAAGATGCTTCTAGATTTTGATATCCATTCTGTCTGAATTTTGGCCCAATTTAATTTTTCACAGTTTTCTGTGGAGGTTAAATTGAAAGATTTCGCTGGCCAGAGAATACCTCACAGAGGATACACTATCAGGGCATGTTTTAGACAATTCAAGGACAATGAAAAAAACTTTTCACATACATTTTTAGTGGATACATATATAAAAAATTTTATAATAATTTATAAAACCTCAAGAAAGGCTATTAAATAGACAAATAACAAAAAAAATCTTCTATTATTTGTACCTATGTGTTAATAAATGGAGGCCCATAAACTCTTTGTTTAATTATAAAACACCATATTCATTTACCTGGGTGATGCATTAACATGGATAGTAAATTATTTAAAAGAATAAATAAATTATAAAGATCTTCAATTGAGTTTATCATTCTTTAATGAAACTATATTTTCTCATCTTAATATCTTTCTTTTTTTTTTTTTTGTGGGTACCGGGGGTCGAACTCAGGACCTCACGTGCCAGCAGGCGCCCGTGCCGCTGAGCGATATCACCGGCCCCTCATCTTAATATCTACAGGTTTATTTTGTTTCATATATATTTCAGCCATAATATGTACTCATAGTTTAAATCTCTGAGTCTATATATTATTCCCCAAACAAGTATAAACTTACTAAAGAAAAGAAATACAACATTTCCTTATACATGTTTTATTTCCTTATACATGTTTCAAATACATGGAAATTTATTGATTTAAAATATATATGGCAGCATAACGTCATACCTGTATGCATGTATTTCATTTACCTTAATGCAACAATCATATAGAACACAAATTCTTTTATTCATGTTTACATATAAAAAAGCTTTATTCTTTTTTCAGAGATGTTATCATGGCTTTGAATAAGTGATTAGAAGAAAAATTGAAGGGTACAAATTTTTCTGTATTTAAATGAGAAGTTATTTCTACATTAGAGTATGTATGGCATTGCAATTAGTTGATTTTTCACATCCCATTAAGGTAAATTTTTTTATTTTAAAAGCTATGTGTCTGTAAGAATTTTGTGTTACTAAAAAACACCAATTAATTTTTTTCTACATATGTTTTACATATTTTAATGTCATTTGCTTTATTACAACATGCACTCAATTGCTATTGTGGCCATAACTGCTGCTTCTCATTAATGTTGTTCTTATTAATTTTTCTTATATCCTCCATTGGGAGAATTGATCTAAAACACACATAAGAGTACACTTTATTCTGCACCAGTGCTGGTACTTAACAGAAGAAATTTGAGTATCTTCAGCAGCAAAACAACCTGAGCACATGGGTTCACACACATCTTTGGGGGTAGACCAAAAGGGACCCCCAGAGACCTAACGCAGCCATGACATGGAAGCATGACATGGAAGCACACATGTTTTTGGAGGGGAGAGTAATCATCAAGAACAGCAACATGGAAGCATCTGGAGCAGCAGCAGGAGTCAGGAGCTGGGCTCTGTAGAACTCCAGCAACAGAAGACCAGTCCCAGCCCCCGCTTCCAGAGGGCAAGATCAGCTCCATACCCAGCACATTTCTGGGATTAAACATGGACACAATCACAGAATTATAAACACCAGAGGTATTTTACTACTTTTGTTCTCCCTTGTTTGTCTGATTGGCTATCCCTTTCCTGTCTGGTTGGAAGTCATATTGTTTTGTTTTGTATTTTGTGATTATTTTTGGTTTGGGTTTTTTCTTTAATATTCTCCTCTCTCTGATCTTTTTTTTTTTTTAACCTTTCTTTTCCTCTTTTCTTTTTTATTCTCCTCATTCTCTTTTTTTCACTGTTTTGGTTTCTTTCTTTTTCATTTTCTTTGATTGATCCTCTTTTTCTCTTTCCTCATCTACTTCTTGAATTTAAACTTTCAAGTGAGTAGACATTGTCTCTTCTGCTTCTGATTACTCCTTTGCATTCTATTTCATTTTTTCCTTCCTGTGTCCTCCAGTTTCCCAAAACTCAGATCATCCTTTGACCTCCAGCCTTGACTCTACTATATTTGACCTCATTCATCACTTTATTCTGTCCCCTACCCATTGTAACCACCTGCCCCCATAAGAAGGGTAAAATCACTCCACCAAGGGGAAAATCACTGTGTACAAATACATGGTATATGTTTGATTTTGTTACATAACTTTAGACTATGCTCCTGTGGTTGGAGGTAGCAGGATAATGGTTACCATGTTATGTCAGTAGTTAAGCTGTACTGGAAGCTATTATTATTACTAACTGTACTACATTAGCCAGGATGTCATACATGTTATGATCAGTTTTTCTCCCCTGTATGATAACACTGTGATTGTATGGGGTCATAATCACCAAAGCACAGTACCAGAGAATCAGACACTGAGCCAAATAGTAACATTGCATCATTTATGAATTGGGAAGGTAGGTTTCTTGGATAGCTATAAAAAATCACTTACATCTATAGGACATCCATGAAGAACAGACATCTCCTCAATACTAGTGATAAAACTACCTATCATAAGAAATTGGCAATCATCAACATAGAAAACAAAATAAATTAAAAAAAAGAAAGTAGAAAATGACAAGATGTAGAGGAAAAATGCAACACCAGACGCCCAACCTTAACAGGACAAACCCAGAACACAATGAGATAGATGAAATTAGAAGTCAAACACTGGAACTTTCTGAAATGATAGCACCAAAAATGAAAAAAAAGTGGAAAAGGTTACAGAGAAAATAATCTCTCAGGTACAAAAAGAAATGCTGCTTAAAGTCAAAGATATTAGAGAGGAAACAGATAAAAGAATAGATGAGCTTAGAAAAATGATGGAAACAAAAAATACCCAACATAGGAAGGAAATGGAATCCACAAAACAGATCCAAACAAATTGAAGAGTTTAAAACCTCCATTGAAAGTACAGGCAACAGATTGGACAGAGGAGAGGATAGAATATCAGATCTTTTTTTTTTTTTTTTTTTTTGTGGGTACCAGGGGGACGACCTCAGGACCTCGCGCGCCAACAGGCACCCGTGCCACTGAGCGATATCACCGGCCCCTTTTTCGTATGTGGGTTCCGGGAGTCGAACTCGGGCCCTCGCGCTTGCAAGGCAGGCGCTTACGCCGCTGAGCCATCTCACCGGCCCAGAATATCAGATCTTGAAGACAGAATTGCAGCTAGTGGTCATGAAAAGAAAGATATCTTAAAAATAGCAAGAGACCATGAAAAATCAGCCCAACAGCTACAAGATGAAGCAAAGAAGAATAACATAAGGTTGATTGGAGTCAATGAGAAAGCTGGAGACAGCGCAAAGTCCACAAAAAAAACTCTTCACAGAAATAATGGCAGAAAACTTCCCAAGTGTGGATAAAGAATTTGACATACAAATAAATGAAGCATATAGAACTCCAAACAGCCATGACCAAAATAAAACTACACCAAGACATATAGTAATCAAGATTACAGAAATTCAGCACAAGAACAGAATATTAAAAGCTGTTAGAGAAAAGAAACTGTTCACCTATAAAGAAAAGCCCACCAGAATCATGGCAGACTTCTCAACCCGAGACCTCAAGTCAAGAAGAGCTTGGAGTGAAGTATTTGAAGTCCTGAAAGAAAACAACATGCAACCCAAATTAATGTACCCCACAAAATTGTTTTTCCAAATTAATGGAGAAATAAGATACTTCCACAACAAAGAACAACTGAAGAAATTCATGACCACCAAATCAACCCTACAAATATTACTGAAAGGTATTCTAGACAGAGATAAAAATGACCACAATTCCAAGAACAAAAACAGAAACAAACCACCAGCAAGGTAAGCAATTAAACTGAGGGGAAAAGCAGGGAAGCAACAGCAGGAAAATATCATGACAAAGATAAGCCAATACATATCAGTTTTAACCATCAATGTAAAAGACCTTAATTCCCCAACCAAAAGAAACAGACTGGCAGAATGGATCAAGAAACAAGATTCAGGCTGGTGAGATGGCTCAGCAGTGTAAGCGCCTGCCTGGCAAGCGTGAGGTCCTGAGTTCTACTCCTGGTACCCATATAAAAAAAAAAGAAACAAGATTCAACAATGTGCTGTATCCAAGAAACACATTTAACTCCAAAAGAAATTCATAGGCTGAAAGTCAAAACATGGAGAACAATCCTCCATGCCACAGGAACCCAGAAAAAAGAAAGGGTAGCTATTCTGTTTGCAGACAATGTGAACTTCAAACCAAGAATAATCTAAAAAGATAAAGAAAGTCACTAAATACTTCTTAGGGGAAAACTTCTAGAGGAGGAGGTAACAATCATAAATATGCATGCACCAAATATGGGAGTACCCAACTATATAAGGCAATTATTAATAGACATGAAAAAGCAAATAAGCAATAACACAATTGTAATGGGAGTTCTTAATATCCCATTGTCACAAAGAGATAGATCATCATCAGAATACAAATTCTTCTCAGCTGCACATGGGATGTTCTCTAAAATAGATAATATACTAGCCCACAGAACATGCTTAAGGAAATGTAAAGGAATTGAAATCATCCCATGAATATTATCTGACCATAGTGCAATGAAATTGGAAATTAATGGCAAAAGAAACTGCAAAAACTACATAATCAAATGTAAACTAAATAACACCCTCCTAAACAACCAATGGGTCACAGAAGAAATTAAAGAAGAAATTAAACAATATCTACAACTATATGAGAATGCAAATACAACATATTGGAACTTATGGTACACAATGAAAGCAGTCCTAAAAGGGAAATTTATAGTGGTGAATTCTCACAACAGGAAAACAGAATGAGCACAAATAACCTAATGTTACATCTCATGCTTCTAGAAAAAGAAGAGCAAGATAAGCCCAAAGCCCATACAAGGGAGGAAATTATAAAGATCAGAGCAGAAACTAATGCAACAGAGTCTAAAAAACAATACAAACAATTAATGAATTGAAAAGTTGGTTCTTCAAAAGAATAAATAAAAATGTTAAACCTTTAGCCAACCTTATCAATAAAAGGAAAGAAAAGACTCAAATTCATGAATTGAGAAATGAAAAGGTTGAAATCACTACAGATCCTGTGGAAATTTAGAAGATCATCAATACCTACTTCAAAAATATTTACTCTCATGGGGTGGAAATACAGAAGAAATGGACACATTCCTAAATGCATATGAATTATCAAAACTGAGTCAAGAAGATATAAAAATTCTGAATAACTCAATATCAGTTAATGAGATTGAGAATGTAATTAAAAACTTACCAACGAAGAAACCTCAGGTCCTGATGGATTCATTGCTGAATTCTACAGGAAATTTAGAAAAGATTTAATGCCAATATTCCTCAAAGTCTTTAATGAAATTGAAAGGGAAGCAATCCTCCGTAATTCATTCCTGTAGGCAAGTATTACCCAGATACCAAAACCAGAGAGAGACCCAACCAAAAAAGAGAATCACAGGCCAATCTCTCTAATAAACATAGATGCAAAAATCCTCAGTAAGATACTAGAAAACAGAATGCAGCAAATCATCAAGGAGATTGTACACTGACCAAGTGGGATTCATCCCAGGAATGCAGGGCTGGTTCAACATATGCAAATCAATAAATGTAATACACCATAGCAACAGAACCAAAGACAAAAATTAGAGATCATCTCAATAGATGCAGAAAAACCTTTTGACAAAGTCTGACACTCATTCATGATAAAAAAAAAAACTACAGAAAATCAGAATAGATTGTGTTTACCTCAATATGATAAAAGCCATCTATGAGAAAAGCCATCTATGACAAACCAACAGCCAACATCATACTAAATGGACAAAACCTTAAAGCTTTCACTCTAAAATCAGGAGAAAGACAAGGATGTCCCCTATCATCACTCCCATTCAATATAGTTCTGGAAACTTTAATCAGAGTAGTTAGACAAGAGAAAGAAATAAAAGGAATAAGGATAGTAGTGGAAGAAGTTAAATAATCATTATTCACAGATGGCATGATACTCTACATAGAAGAGCCCAAAAACTCCACCAAAAGACTTCTAGATTTAGTAATCAAATTTAGTAGTGTAGCTGGGTAAAAAGTCAACACACAAAAATCAATAGCATTCCTGTACAAAACAACAAACTTACTGAGAGAGAAAGTAGGGAAACCACACACTTTACAGTAGCAGCCAGAAAAAGAAATAGGAATTAATCTAATAAAGGAAGTGAAAGATCTCTACATTGAAATTTACAGTATTCTGAAAAAGGAGATTGAAGAGGGTAGCAGAAAATGGAAAGATATCCCTTGTTCATGGATAGGAAGAACCAACATAGTGAAAATGGTCATAATCCCAAAATTGTTATACAGATATAAGGCAATCCCTATCAAAATACCATTAACATACCTCACAGAACTAGCGAAAACACTCCTAAAATTCACCTGGAAGCAGAAGTGACCTAGAATAGCAAAGCAATTCTGGGCAACAAAGGCAAGGCTGAAGGCATCACAATCCCTGATTTGAAATTATATTACAAAACTACTGTGATAAAATAAGCATGGTACTGGAAGAAAACCAGACCTGAGGATCAGTGGAACAGAATAGAAGATGCAAACACAACTACAAACACACTCAGCCAAGTTATATTTGACAAAGGGATCAAACATGTTCACTGGAAGAAAGATAGCCTCTTTAATAAATGGTGCTGAAAAAAATGGCTTTCCACATGCTGAAGACTAAAAATAGACCCATATCTATCACCATGCACTAAACTAAAGTCGAAATGGATCAAAGATCTAAATATTAAACAGAAACACTAAATCTACTGGAAGAGAAAGTAGGTAGAAATCTTGAAGAAAGAAGTGTAGGTCGAGACTTCACGGGCAAAACCCAAACTTCATGGGAAATACTTCAAAGAATCAATAACTGGGATCTCATCTTATTAAAAAAATTTTTTTGCACATCAAAAGAAATCACCAACAGAGTGAAAAGACAACCCAAAGAGTGGCAAAAAATTTTAGCTAACTGTCCCTCAGACAAAAGACTTATATCTAGAACATACAAAGAATTGAGAAAAATCAGAACACTCTAGATCCAAAGACCCAATCCAAAAATGGGCATCTGAGATGAACATGCATTTCTCAGATGAAGAAATAAATATATAAGAAATGTTCATCATCATTGGTGTTTCGAGAGATACAAAGTAATACAACACTGAGGTTCCATCTCACCCCAGAAAGAATGGCTATCATCAGGAAGTCAACCAATAACAATTGCTAGAGGGGCTGTAGGGAAAAAGGAACACTTCTCCACTATTTGTGGGAGTGTAGACTGGTGCAACCTTTGTGGAAATTACTGTGGAGATTCATCAAGAAACTAGGATTTGAGGTCCCATTCCACCCAGCTATTCTCCTTCTGGGTATTTTCCCAGAAGAATTAAAGACAATATACCACAGTGACATATGTGCACCCATGTTTATAGCAGCACTATTAGTAATAGCTAAATCTTGGAAACAACCCAAATGCCCATCTACCAAGGAATGAATAAAAATGTGGTATTTTTATACAATGAAGAACAACTCAGCCATGAAGAAGGAGAAATTTGAGACTTTTATTGGTAAATGGATGCAACTAGAGAACATACTCATAAGTGAAATAAATCAGACTGGCATGTGTAAATATCATCTTGTCTCCCTAGTGCAAGAAGCAGAATGAGTAAATAAGATCCAAAATGTACAATAGATATTGGGAAATAGGAAGAAACTGTTCAAAAGGAAAGAGAAACTGGGATGGAGGAAATGAGAAAAGAAGGAAGGGAAAAGGAAAAAAAATTAATAAATTTATACATATATACAAGATAGTTAAGGTAGTTATACTACTAATTTGTATTCGTTCTTTAAAAATGTTTGTGCCTATATTGTTTGATTATTTTTTCACAATTATGTCTTGTAATATAAGCAACTATTTTGAAGATAACAATATGCAGTGTATTAACCATTGTTACTCTCCTATCTTGTTTTGAGATTTTGTATCATTGTTTTTTCTCTTTAAAATAAAAAAAAAACAATAAAAAATGGTACAGTCAAAGCAAAAGTCATACATATGGTAATATAATTTTTACTTTGCTAACAGGAATCAAAGGCCTATATTTTGTGTATAGCTATTAATTTAAGAACTATATAATTAATATTTATCTATGATTTTAAGTAGGTCACACTCTGAGCTCCTTCATCTGTAAAATATGTATGTTGAGTGGGAAAATATTTATTATTTAGAATGAGAGAATTTTCTATGCCAAAATATCTGAGAAAAATTAACTAAAATTTGAAAGGTTTGGGTTCCGTGAGATGGCTCAGTGGAGTAAGCACCTGCCTGGCAAGCGCAAGGGTCTGAGTTCGACTCCCGGAACCCACATATGAAAAAAGGGCCAGTGATATCGCTCAGCAGCACGGATGCCTGCTGGCATGTGAGGTCCTGAGGTTGACCCCGCTACCCACCAAAAAAAAAAAAAAAAAAAAAAGAAAGGTTTATCTTAGCTCACAGTTTTAGAGGTTTCAGTTTATGGTTCCATGGCCCTGCTGGTGTGAGGCAATACATCAAGGCAGGAAATACATGGTGGAGGGAACTGCTCAACTCATGATGGTGACCAAAAAGAAAAGAGAAAGAGAAATGAAGGGGTCCTAATGCCCCCTTAAAGAACATGTTTCAAGTCACCTCCTACTAAGCCTCATCTCCTAATGGTTTTCCACCTCCCAACAGCAGGCTGGTGACCAAGCCTTCACCACATGGGTCTTTATTCTATGTCTAAATTATAGGAGTAAAATTGGAAATGAATACTAAATTTACTTATTAAACTAAAGTTAATGAATGACTTTATTATGAATAGAGGAGGCATCATCATCAACTAAATAAAAAAGGAAAAACTAAAGAGCCTGGTGTCTTTTTTGTTGACAGTGTGAAAATTTCTATCTCTGCCAGTGCTACTCACCACAGGAAATAAACTTATCAGTGACTTCAAAGGAATGGAAATTTTCCAGTTCAGAAACTGATACATAATTATTTTCCAGTTATGTGTAGCAGTTAATTTTATGTGGTAACGTGGCACAATCATTTTGACTGTTAATCATATGTCAACTGGAATGGATTAAGAAATGCCTAGCAGATTAGTAAAGCACAATTCTGGCCATGTTTGTGTATGATCGACATGTATGAAAGCAAATTGACCCACCTGGTTGTGGATGGCAGCAACCAACAGGCTTATAGCATGGATGGAATAAAAAGGGGAAAGAATAATAAAGTGTTCCTGTTTTAAAGAATTTTGGTCTCCCCTCGTGGGTCTGTCCTTTACTGCCATCATCTTTGGACATGAGTCTCCAGTTTCTTCAGCTTCCAATGAAGAATCACACCAGTGACACTCCAGTGAGCTATATTCTTGATTTCATTTGTTCCATGGCTTCCATTTTCTTGGCTGAGCAGCTACTGGACTCTCTGCCTCTCTAGTGTGCATACGGGCATTACCTGCCTCTGATTCTGCAGAAGACATTGTGAACTCTCCCACCTCTGATCCTGTAAGCCTAACATATTCCTAGCATATATTTTTATCAATCCTGGTCCTCTAGAGAACCCTTATTATATAGTCTTCAAACCCAGATATTTGCCAGACTTCACAGATGCTTCACTGAAGGTCTTGTTTGAATGGAATTAAGATATAAAACAGTAGATTTTGAATAAAGCAAATTATCCTCCTCCATGCTGTGGGTAGGCCTCATCTGATTGAAGGCCTTAAAAAGAATTGACATTCCTCAAAGAAAAAAGGATTCTGCTGGCAGAGGCCCCTACAACCAGAACTGCACATCCTCTGTGTTTCCAGTTTGTAGGCTGACTGCAGATTTTGGACTTGCCAGCTCCAACAATAACATGAGCCAAATCTTTAAGATAAATGTTTCTCTACATACCACAGTTTATTCTGTTTTTCTTGAGAACCCTCACTGTATATAGGCAGGTGATATATTTGGAAATACTGTGAGAAGCGTGCAAGTTACACTGAAGTGACAATCCCTAATCCAGGCAATAGTCACCTCAGAACAACCAAGCAACAACACATGCCCTGTAAGTCATCGGTTTATATGAACACACAGACAAAAACAGAGAACACACTGGTAAAAACAGAGCTCCACTATGAAGCACAGCATAGCTCAGTTTACAAAATATTGTTCTTCATGGAAAATTGCAATAAGCTAACAGAATATAATATATTTAACATTAATACAATAATTAAAATTATTTGAATGCTTAAGAGGAAAAACAATTATCAGGGAGATTTGAGAAAGAATCAAACAGAGCACATACAAGTGAAAAACATATGGAGTGAAATAAAGGCAAACAAGCTCAAATGTATATTGGTCACACAATACATTGTAAATAATTAAAGGGGAGACTGGAGAACTGCGTCATTTACTAATTAGCTAGAATGAAACACAGAGAGATGAAAAATGTGACAGAATAGTGAGAAGATACTGAAGCTAAAATAAGATAATTCAAAAATGTATTTATGTTCCTGAAGGAAAGTATGAAGAAAAGAGCAAATGTGAAGATAAACACATTAGCACACATATTCCTTTTTTACATTATACATTGTTTGTCACAGCATAGTGGAACTACGTTACAATCAAACTTAGAAAACATCACTGGAGTTACTAGAGAGAAAGATGTCTGTAAAGGCATCATACTTGGATTTGCATTTGAATTTTTGATCAAAGTATTATAAAACAATGAAAAATATCTTTAAAATGTTAATGAAAACATACATAATGTGGGAAAATTATCAAAACTAAAGTTAAAAAGAAGTGTCCAACAGGAAGAGAACAATATTTACTTTTCCTGGATCTATGCCTATTTTTCAGCTGGTAGGTACCAGAAAGCTATGTTGGCTATTAAAATAACAAAATAGTTTATTAGGCAAAAAACAGCTGATGGTCTAAATCCTGTTTGTCTCCATCTAAGTATTACAAAGGTATCAGTGAAACAATGTTAATCATATAAATTGTTAAGAATTTACTTAAACATTAATCAAGAATTAACTATATAAAACAGGAATACTTATATCAACTAAAATTTGGTTTTTAAAAGAGGAAATTAAGATATCATGTAAGAGCAGTATTAGTGATAAAAGGCAACATACTCAAAGAGCATAATATCTTAATATATTTAGTTATTTTAGAGGTGAACTTTATTCTTTGTGAAATCAACTATATATATTAAAAATTAATACAAATCAATCACCAAAAACCAAATCTCAACAAAATGCAAAGAATAATTATCAAGCTGACCATATTATCTCACCATAGACTAATTAAGAAATCGATAATAACACACTGTACCTTTGAGAATTTATATACCACACTTAAAATTACTCATTTATGAAAATGGACCTTAAAATATAACTAAAAATATTCAAAACCTAACACTGAACTCTCTCTACATCACAGCCTGAGAAATGCAAGTGAAAAATGCACAGAATGTCTCTGGTGAGAAAGGTCAAAAATAATATTGGAAAACAAACAGAAGTTACTTAAATATAAGCAAAATAAGGGTTGTAAAAAGCAAATACAAATGATCTTGAAAATACAAACCAGTTGTTTTATGGACAAAATAAAAATTTCAACAACTTAGTAAAATACAGAAATTTTCAAAACATTCATGCCATTAAGAAAATTGAATCACTAATTAAAATTCTTCACATTTCCTTGATGACCTTTCAAGAACATATAGGTGTAGCCATTTTTCAAGAAAGTATCTCAAAGTGTCTTAAGATTAAATCATATTTGTCATATAAAAACTGTTTTAGGCACTAGAAAAACAGAAAATATGTCAAAATTATTGTTACTTTGATATCAAAACAAAAAAGACAATTTGAGAGATAAATCAGATAAAATTCACTTACAAGTATAAGTGTAAAAGTTCTAAACATATAAAATTTAAGGTGATAAACTATTATTGAATCATCAATAAATCAAGATTATTTGAGGAAGAAAAGATTTTATATTTATAATACTTAAGAGAGAAAAAGAGTTCTGTCATTTCATTAGATGAAGGAGACCTTGTAGAATATTCTACATTCTTTGTTAAAGAAAAGTACATTATTAAAATAATTTTGGCAAACTGAATAATGGTTCCAAAGATACCCAAATTCCTCATCTCTAGAATCTATGAATGTTACATTCTATTAAAAAAATGCAGGTGTGATTAAATTATGGAGTTTGAAATGGGGAGATTATCCTGTATTACCTATGTGGATCTTAGACATAAATACAAGTATCCTTATACAAACAAGTAAGCGGCATATTTTACCATAGAAGAGAAGGTGATCTGGTGATGTAGATAGAGACCAGAATGATGTGCTTTGAAGATGAAAGAAAAGGCCACAATTAAGGAATACTGATAGCCACAAAAGCTGAAAAGGGTAAGGATACAGGTCTTCTATAAGATTCTGTAGAATACACCTGACATGTGTATATATGTATAGGTGTGTGTATGTGTGTGTGTGTGTCTGCATGCTTACTATGTGATTTATTCATAAGCAGGGAAAAGAAACAATCTGGTGGGAAAAGATGATATATAAAAAGGCTCCTAAAAAAGGGTGTACCTAAATGAGTGTTATAAATTTGGAAAATCTTCAGTATTACAGTTAAAAAAATTGACAGTAAAACAAGAATAATTATGTGCAAATTTAGTCTCTCTAGTTTAGCACAATGTGATTAATAAGACTTGATGAGGATATAGTGAAGCAAAAATTCTAGAAAGGTATACACTGATAGAAAGATTTTAAGAAGAATATGAGTAATATATGACAGCCTATGGTCTGTTTTTTTTTTTTAATTATAGCAGATCTATTTATGAAAGAAATAACTCAAGCATAAATACTTCAGTGTCCCTTAGAAAGGGACTGGATAAATCTTTCTAATGAAATCAGTTAATAGATAATATGAAATTTTTATATTAATGAACTAGAAAAAAGTTACTAATATGACAAGGTCTCAAGTACATATTGCTGGGACAGAAAAGAAATGTCTAAAAGGAAACATATAGGGCCGGTGAGATGGCTCAGCGGTGTAAGCGCCTGCCTGGCAAGCGTGAGGGCCCGAGTTCGAATCCTGGAACCCACATACGAAAAAAGGGCTGGTGATATCGCTCAGCGGCACGGGCGCCTGCTGGCGTGCGAGGTCCTGAGGTCGACCCCCAGTACCCACCCCCCCAAAAAAATAAATAAAAAAAGGAAACATATAGCATGAGTCCATTTATAAAAAAATCAGAATATACAAAATAATATATTTCAGTGACCACTTAGGTTTTTGCTAAAAGTATGATGTAAGAATCCATTTCCTTATAAAATCATTAATTATTCATTTGCAATTATTTATTGAGTACCTACAAAGTGCCAATTTCAACGCAGGTTCTAGGGATACAAAGTAATCCAAGTAAACACATATTCTGTCCCTCATGGAGACTGTAAACTAGAAGAGAAAGAAGACAACAAGCTAACTATAAAATATACAATATATTAAACAGAAAAAAAAATTTTCAAGGTAAGCTGTGCTTGTGTTAGAGAAAAGAAAGAATATGGAAAGATAAGAATTAAGCATGATGTAGAAATTATATTTACCAAAATATATAAAATTTAAAAAGCAAAGTAAAATAGAAAATCGAAGCAACAACTATCAAATATTAAAATTATTTAAAACTCATGAACACCTATGTGCTTTATATATTTTTATATTTAAAATATTTCATACCTTTTTTTTTTTTAATGTGGGTACCGGCAGTCGACCTCAGGACCTTGTGCTTGCTAGCAGGCACTTGTGCCACTGAGCGATATCACCAGCCCTATTTCATAGCTTTTAAAAATGTTTGTTTTTAAAATGTAAAATGAAAAGTGATGCTCAAACTCTTTATAAGTTAATAAATACCTAAATGAATTACCAATTTTCATATCTATTGTTGATAAGAATGTGTAAAAGGAATAATGTCTTACTTTTTTTTTAACTAGTCATTTGATAGAAATTATAAATAGTACTTTTTTCTGGTCATGCAATCTTTGAATAATCTACATGGGAGAAATTTTACAAAGACTCATCAAATTCTATGGATAATGATGTCCACCTTTGCATTATCTATATGAATAAAACCTGATAAATTTCTAAATCAAAAAGTGATTATTTCACTAAATTATGGCTCAGAAAGCAATAGTGCATTATGTAGTTGCAGAATGAGATAGATCCTTAAGTACTAGTTTGAAAGTGTGCCTGTGATATATTGTTGAGTGGAAAAGAATGTTTCAGAACCATATGAATGATATGAAGAAATTTTCATTTTTTAAAATACTACCTGCTTATGTATTCATGGAAAATGTCTAGAAGGATAGACACAAGACTATTTATAGTGGCTACCTCTGAGACCTAGAATCAAAGTGGATTTAATGTGACTTTGTGTATTCTACCTATATGCCTTATATTGTTGTGGTAGCCATTAGTATTTATTTAAGGACTAATAATATTGGAACAAACAGTAACTAAATTGATAAGTTATATGTGTGGGAAATTGACCAATAACCTTTAATTCCCTGCTTTATCTCATCACTTGTTAGACTCACTTAGCAAAATCCTACCTCTAGTTAAGTACAACTCTGGGCTTATTCCACACTTGTACTCACACAGCTGAAAATGCCTGAAGAAAAATAGCCAATCACAGCGACTGATCTCATTTCAAATTCATAATCACTAATGTCAAGTGTGCCCTTCAGTAGCAGCAAACAGTCAAAACACATTTCCTTAAGTCCAATGAATACCGTATGCTCCCAGGAAGCCAGTTCTTCTCCCTTTGTCTTCTAAACTTAAATTCCATCTCCCTAGTCATCACTCTCAACTAGTAACCTTGTTTCCTATTGACTCAGAAAAAAAAAAACAGCAATCAGGAAGAAATTTCCACCAGCTGCAACCAACCTACCTGCCCTGTGATCTTTCCCTTCTGTCGCTATGGGTGCATTATGTCCTAAACTCAACCCCCGCCCCGTACATTTTAGTCTATTGTTTTATTTATCTACACAGAGACACAGCTTTAGCAATTCTCATCCCGCTACATTATTATTTGCTAATTTCTACAGAATTAAATCTGGTAGCATGCCAATCATCTATAAGTCCTCTTTTCAAAAAGTAAAATCAAAATACAAACTTCTTGGGCACCATATCCCCTTCTGACAATTGCCCATTTCCCTGCTGTACTTTTCCAACAAAGCATTCAATGTCTAACCCCTTACTGGTCCTGTAACTTCCTCCTTGCATTTTCTCCTGAGCACATTGCACTGAGCCTGCTGTCTCTACCTCCTCACTCAAACCTATTCTTATCAGAGTCTACCAACCATAGTTTCTCAATTGTTACCTTATTTGGCTTTTATTAATATAGTCTTAACTTTGCTTACAGATTATTCTTCTAGATGATTTCCTCCTACCTTACTATTTCTTCCCACAGCAATTTTTGATAGTCTGCTTTATTCTCTCCTTTTGCCAGTTTGATATTAGGCTTTTTTCTCCTCTGACTTCACTCTCTTGCTTGGTAATTTCATTGAGTCCTATTGCTTTAGGACCTACTTCTATGCTGACAAAACCTATACACATGTCACCAATCAGAACTCTCTTCTGAAATACATATTGAGGGATCCAATTACCAATCCAAAATTTCCTCTTACAGGTATTGTAATCATTTCATATTTGTGCCTTCACCTTCTCTAATCTTTGTTAATAAGTGGCTACTAGATCTAAGGCTGAAAACTTGTTACGTCCCACAGCCAGTTTGTCAGAAAATGGTATTGTCTCTTGCAAATATGCTTAGAGGCTGATCATTTCACACTATCTCCACAATGAACACTCGGATTCACACTATTATTGCTCATGTGAACTGTTGCGATAGCTTCCAACTTGTCTTTCTACTCTTTTATCCCCTACTATCTGTTCTCAACACAGTTTAGAGTTTCTTTTAAAATAAATCAAATTATGTTTTTCCTTTTCTCTAAATACTCCAAATAATTTCCTGTCTCACTTACTGTAAAAACCCACATTCTTACAATGAGCTAGAGGGCTTTACATGTTTTCCTTTATATTACTTTTCAGACCTCGTTCCCTAGCACTCTCCCCCTGATTTTATTCAAGCCTTGCTACTTATTGAACACACTAGACAAATTCCCTCCTTTGTACTTTCTCTTCTGCCTGGAATATTCTACCAATACACAGAACCACAAATTCTTATTTTCTTATGTGTTTCAGCATCTCACGCAAATTCTATCTTTGAATATTCAACTTCTTTTCTAACCCTGCTTAACAGTGTAACCTTATCCCGTACCTTGACATTTTCTATTCCTCTTATCCATTCTCTTTCCCCAAAGCACTTTTTGACATCACAAATATTAGATTTACTCATTTACTTAATTATTGACAATTACATGCAAAACAAAACCAAAATAAAAAACCAAGGCTCATTTATTTCCCATCTATGTTAAGCATGTGGAAATAGTACAATTTCAATAAGTATTTTGTAAATGAATGGATAAATGACCTAGTTCCAGACTCAACATAAATTTTTAGAAATGAATTAAAGGACAAAATAAGTAAGTGATTTAGAAAACCCTCTTCATTACTTTATTCACTGAGAGGTCATACTCAACAACCAAAATTTAAAGGAAGAGTAGTTTATTTCGGCTCACAGTTTCAGAGAGTCCAATCCATGGTTGGCATGGGGAAAAGGAATGGCAGAGGAAAGAAGCTCATGCCAAAAAGGCCAGGAAGCAAAGGGAGAAGGGAGGAGCCAGGGAGGGAGATATAGGTATATTCTTCCAAGTCAAGCCCAGGTGACTGGTGTTTTCCTATGAGGTTCTACCTCCTGACGGCACACTTAGCTATGGATTTATTTGTGGGTTAATCCAATATTGAGTATAGCATCCCCATGATCCAAAGGCCTTCCAAATATGTGAGGCTTCTGAGGGACACACCAGATCTAAACAATAACAACAACATAAAGAAAAATACCAACGTAATTACTCAAGTACATAATAAAATAATCACAGAATAGCAAAAGTGCTATTAACCTATTAAAATAAATAACTTAAAAGCCAAAATATTAAGGTTTTCGATCAATAGTAAGTAGAATAAGTTTATTGTTAAGGCTTGGTGTTTTGCTAAGGGCTTCATATATATTTTTTATAATTATTTAATGATAGATATAACATGAATTTTATAATGACTTATAAAAAATATTATGTTTATCATTGATATAAACATGAAAATTTATAGAAATATTGATGGAAATCTACTCATGCAGTAAATATTCATATGTACAAATATTAATATAATTGAATTTTTTTCTCTTTTTAATGATCTTACTATGAAATACTATAGAATACTAGAATAACCTTGGCCAAAACTTTTGTAAAACTCTGCAAGTCATGGTATCCTATCTGAAAGTCTCAAAGCAAATTATATTATTGTATGAAAAATTCAGTATTAAACTAATATATTTAATTTCATTTAACTCACAATTTCCTTAACATATTTAAGCATGAAAAACTTTTTTCATAAAATGACAAGTAATATACTAAGGAATTTATAGTCCCTAAGTCATACATGGGTATATGACTGACTTTTTTTGTCACACTGAACACTTTGAATTCAATATTTCAGTAAATAGGTGTACAAGAAAATAATTTTATATTTGATTATGTAATGAAATAATATTTGAGCAATAATGATCTCTGTACTATTATGAATTTTATCATAGTGATTGTAATTTTTCTGTATTTCATATAATTTAATAACATCTTAAAAATTTCAAAATTCAATTTAATGTTAAAAACAAAAGAGGTTAGTATATAACTTCCAAATTTATGTGCACCGAGTCAAATTCTTGCGCACTGATACATATATACAAAGCATATGTTGGTTTATTCTATATTGTAATAATAATTAAGAAGAACACTTAATAGCAGCTATAGTTACTACTATTTCCCTAGACCAATTTAAATACATACATGTGTAATTTAACATAGTTATCTGATTAAAATCACAGAAAATGGAATTAATAACAGATTTTTTAAATAGTGAGATTTAATAATTTGCACGAATACTACTGAGTTGTTACATATACAAGTAGAAATAAAGAAAACTCAAACCATGGCCAGTAAACTGTGTTAAGCATAAAAAGCAAGTATTCCCAATCATACACAGCCAAATGAATGCTGTGCTTTCAAAGCAACACTCAGGGAGACTTCAAAATTATTTAAACTTCACTGCTCTGTTGACTATGTTTAGTAATAGAGGGGTTTGGTTTAACTGTTGAAGATAATTTAGTAATAAAAGTTTAGGGATTATAAAGTAATGGAATTGGTTTTCTTATGAAACTACATGTCACTTTGCAGGCAATTCTTAACAAAAGATGCTTTAAAGAGACTTGAAAAGCATTATTTTAACAGGAATAATGTAACATGTACTTGGATATTTAAATTCCATTTTGTTTCCTCAACAAAAAAAAAAATCTTCTGAGTTTCAAATCTTACTTCTTGAACACAAGTAAGTCATCTGTTTTTGTTTAGAGGCATTTCTTTTACTACAACTAAAAGCTGACCTTGTGTTCTGTCAGGGCTGTTAAATGATCCCATGTTATCTCTTGGATATCATAGAAACGCTCAAACAACACAACAACTTTTCTCAAGTAGACACATCTATAAACTAAACTGGAATTCACAGCTTTTATGCATCACAATTTTAAATTTTTTCTATTTTCATTTTGATTCATTTAAAACAGTTCTCTGGGCCATCTGAATGACCTGCATACAACCACAAACTGGTAAAGGAATGCATTGCATTAGTTTTTTTTTTTTTTTAATGTATTGGCACTACCCTCTATTATTATAATTTGCAAATTAACAAATAAAATAATGGTGACAATATAGAGAAGAACCATTCTTTCCTAGTAAAAACAAACAATACCACTACATATGTAATTTACTAACTAATGTTTCATAGTAATGTGCGTCAGCATGAGACATGCTGAAGTGAAAAGAACAGGTTCAGTGAAGCCAAATTTTTATTTATGTTTTAAGCATTAATTTTATGTGAATATATTATTCATTATATCAAATGTCTGTTGATTATTTAGGGTTTAAGTAACTTTATATGAGTGTCTATCTGGGTGGATCTTATATAACAGCTATAACTGTGACATTTATAACTAGATTTATGTTTACACATATTTAAGTAACATAATAAATCTGAAATTAAATGAAAATAAAAATAACTTCTTCACAGTGGGAAACTACTGAAAATGCCTTTTCTTATTTAATGAGTCTCTATATTACTCAAGAAACAATGACATGCACCATTTACAAGTTAACATGAGAGCTACCCTGCCCAAAGAAGTGATCACTAGCATTATACCTATGGGAATTGTGTCTAGCTGGAATTGAAATGTGTTAAACTACAATTACATTTCAATGACTTCATTAACAAATGAAAAAATATTTCATGAAATGTTGAAAATTTTATACTGATTGTATGTTGAGATGATAATAATTAGTGAAGAATCGATAAATAAGATATATTATTAAAAATAATTATATTGTTTATTTCACATTGTTAATATGACTCCTAGAAAATTTAACAATCTGTGTTCATATGGTTTATCGTGTTAGTCAGCTGCCACTGTGAGAAATACCTGCAGTAGTCACTTTATGAAGTAGAAAGTGCACCTTTGGCTTGCAGTTTGGCAGGTTTTAGTTTATAATGAGTTGGCTCATTGATTTGGGGCCTATAACGAGGCAGTACACTCTGAGAGTGTGTGGCATAGAAGGTCATTTTATGGTGGTCAAGAAGTGAAAAAGAGAGATAGGAAGGGGCCAAGTTCCCAATATCCCCCAAGGGCACATTCCCAATGATCTAACTTCTTTCCACTAGATCCCACCTCCTAAAATTTCCACTACCACCCAATCACACCACAGGTTGGAGACCAATCCTTTAACATAGACCTCTGGGGAATAATAGAGACCTAAACTGTAGCACTTATATTGCTACCAAGCAGTGATGTGTTATGGGTTACTTTCTTCCTCCATGACATGTTCATATTTTACTCGGATACAGAAAATTTCTAGTTCATCTTGACCATACCACTATTTTTTATACTTTTATGGATTTGCATATTGCATTTTTTTGTTTCTGGATTGTCCCTACATATCTTGCCATTGTCAAATGTTCATTTAATTGTCATTATGTCTAATTGGTCATTATTTAGTTCAAAGGTAAATACTTCTGTGAGAACTCTACTTTTTCCAAGTTAGATATTTTTCCTCCTGAGATTCTGTCTCTTTGTGTTTTCTATATCACATTTTGAAATTATTTTATGGGTCTTTGTTTTCTCTGATATCTTGCTATCAAGAATATTGTTTTTTGGCTTTCATTCACAACCTGTCGCCCAGTTTCTATCACACAGCAAATGTTTACTGACAACTTTATAAATATTAAATAAATAAACAATGAATGAGTGATTACAGTTTAAAGTTTATATTCAGGAAACTCAGATGTCAACTAGGTTATCTTGGTCCTTCACATCTGTGAAAATAGGGTAAATCCAAAGAAATTTAAATACATCTCCACTAAAGCTGTGGATTTTCATGTACTCTAAATTTCAGGAATTCTTCTTTGTATAATTTATTACACTCAATACAGTGCCCCTCTTTAAAAGTTGCTATTCAAATTTCTCATTTTACCTACCCATATATAAAATTTAACCCATTTCCAGAATTTAAAAAATAACTCGCAAAATCACATAAAACACTTATAGTTGTAGTGCATTTTGTTTGTGGCCTGCATTCATGAAAGGAGTGTAAAGGACAAAAGGAAAATAATTTAAAAAGAAGAAATAGAGGTAACATGATCCTGTAATACTAGAATACTTTTATCTTTTCCCCACAAGACTGACAATCATAATTTTTTTCTCTCCTCATATTTCTCCCCACTGAAACTCTTTCAATCTTCCTTTTATCATTAAATAGTCAGGGTGTTTTCTTCTACTTTACATGACATTTTTTTCCAGGATTTACTTCAGACTCAGTTAAATTGTACCCAGCAATTGTCCACAGTGAGTTAGAAGAATGAAAAACTATTCCTTTTCTGTAATCATCATTTATCAGATGTTCACACTTGTATTTGAGATCAGCAAATTTTGCCCCCAGCAACACATAAAACATAGAGTAATTATCACTTATTTCTTTTAAATTTTGAACATAAAAATATAATTAACATTTGTAAGACCAATAATCTAGAAAAACACTGTCAATTTAAAAATATCCTAGATCCAAAAAGTATGTACTTACAACATTTAATTTCATGTTTTATGTGGTTAAATGTAAATTGTCCTTGGTCTGGATTTTGTGCTGTTCTGCAACGTAGTTAAAGTTTATATCAACTGTCAAAAATACTACTAAATAGTAAGCAACTTTTATTAAGTTAATCAGCCAAATAAAATAGTAACTATTTTAAAAGTCATTAGCATAAAAACTTCAAAACAATATATAAATAAGGCTTCAGAGTCAACATGAAATAATCAAGGGCATAAAAACAAATAAATATTTTGATTAAGTTCATTTAGCATTAACTATATATTAAGAAGAGATACATATAACAAATTTATTCAGAGGAAATTAAGCATTTATTATTCTACTATAAATAATCATTATAATTTTTTAAAGAACAATTAACTCTCCCCCTTGAAGCATTCTGTTGAGTATCAGCATTAGTTGACACCATGTAATAATAATATGAGCCTGACCTAATTAAAGAGCAATGCCAGGGTGTTTTACAGGGAAAAAATTAAAGCACTTGATACATTTAGAGGATAGAGTCAATAGAACACTAGAATTAATTAGATGTAGTACTTGAAACTGTAACATAAAATGAGTCTCAATTTTTGATATGCAGATGAATAAAAGATACTTTTCAAGTTTGAGAGGCAGGAAACTAGAGATTCTTCCAGATGATCCTTATTTTTGTGAAAATTAGGGAAGTTACGTGTTTGAGAATTGAAAGATCTGGTAGAATTGGTAGTTCTTAGCCTGGACTGTTAGAACTACCTATCACACATTGGTTGTCTTAGTATGTTATTTTTTAATTTGTACATATTTGCATTACATCAAGTTTACATTCCTTGTGTGGAGTTGGTACATGTACATAACACATTTTAATTCCATTTTTCATCTGCTTTTCCTCTTCTTCCACCCCCATTTTCTCAAGTTTATCTTCGTTTATGCCCAGCAGTACTCCATTGTGTGTAAATACCACATCATTTGTATCCATTCATCTGTTGATGGACATATAGGCTGCTTCCAAAATTTAGCTATTATGAATTGTGCTGCTATAAACATGGGTGTGCATGTATCACTGTAATATAATGTTTCTAACTCTTCGGGGAAGACACTTAGAAATGGAATAGCTGGGTCTAATAGTATTTATCGTTTTAGTTTTTTAAACAATCTTATACTGATTTTCATAGAGCTTTATCTCACTGTTCTGGAACCGCAAGCCCATGATGAATGTGCTGGTTGCCTGGCAATGCCTCTCTTCCTGGCTTGCCAACGGCCATCTTCTATAGCTTCTTATTTTAAGAGCACTGATTCTATGATGGGAGTGCTAGCTCTCATAATGTCCTCTAAACCTAAGTACTTTCCAAGGGTCTAACCTCTAATATCATCACACTGGAAATTAGAGCTTTAGTGAATAAACTTGTTTGTGGTGGGGGTGATATAAACATTCAGTTCTTAACAAATAGTGAATATTTAGAATAACAATTATTAGGAACATAGGGAAATGATCAGCTCAGGAACTTTTGGAAGATCCACAAGATACTGCTAATTGTCCCCTGTGAATTGGAGATCACGATTTCTCAATGATCTTCTAGAGGTTTTTCTCTAACAATGTCTATGGCACAAATTAAACCTGGATGGGAGATTTTTAGAATTAGTATGACCTAGGAGCAAGATGTAACTAATTGAGAGGTGAAAAAATAGAATTTGAAGACAAAAGTGTGAAATATGTACTGATCGGCTAAATTGCAGAAAAAATGGAAAGATAAAGGTCAAAAAAGCTCTGTGTAAAGAAGTGCATATGAAGTTTTCACATCTATATTTATTATTTTCCTGACAGAATTCACAAGTTTTCTGGACACAGACTATTTATTCACATAATATCAGCACTGATATTGCATGCTTTAGTTCCCCATTAAGCAACAAAACAAAGGTCAGATGCTATCTATATACATGGCTTGCCCCACAGAAGAGCACCTCTGAACTTGTGATCTTGGAATTATAGAGGACCACTGGTACATTTACACCCCTCCCCTCTAGGGAAGGGGAGGTAAGGAAGCTTTTTCCTGAAATGGAAGCTTTTCTCTCAAAGAAAGGGGGTGATGTCCATAAACCAATTATTTTTTAGAATGTAAATACATGGTCCCAAGGCAGTTTGGAAGATGTATAAATCTTTCTGACAGATAGGTTGTATATGTTCTGTAATGCACTTGAGTAAAACTGTTTGCCATGAGATCAGTCTTTTAGAGACCACACGGGAGAAAGCAAAAAGAGAAGATTTGTGAGAGAAAAAAGAGAAGATTGATAAATTTTTAAACAATTCAGTGAAAAAGGGCTAATGAACTGAAGACTTTATTTTTCTTTGAAGAAATTGAAGGTTATCAGAATAGATGATGTAAAGTCTTTATGATAAGGCTTTAAAAAACTATTTTCTAAAATAAGCATAATATTTGAGATAAGGTTTATTATTTGTTTGCAGTACCTATCAGTTCATCATTCTGATTTATACATTAACTGAGTACTTACAAAATGATGTGACTCACCTGAAAAGTCCTCTAAGCATTAACAAAATATAAAACAATCCAAAATATGCACTGTAATGGAACATTCAATACCCTTTCTCAAAACTCTGTGGAAAATTAAATATTTTGTCTGTTCTATTGATTAAACAGTCCTTTTATGTTCATTTGAGAAAAGTGAAAAAGATCTGAAGAGAAATTTCCTTAAAAGAAATTAAACATTTTAGTCAATTTTGGACGCTAAATTTGGATTATTAGAATTCAGTATATACTTCGTCTCATACTTGTATGTTTAACCTTTTTAGAATACCCTTAAGATAATCAAGCAGCAAGATGTCCATAAAATTTTATGTTAAGAAATAGGTCATGTGGACTTGGAAGGAAATAAAACAAGTTAGGCAAACTATTTGAAAAAATTTCAGGGTCATTTCAGTTCAAGCTTTGGGCAAAGATTCAGGCCGGTTCTTATTTTAGCCAAACCAGTGCATCACTAATCACAGTGCTAGCAACCAGCTGTGTTGATTCATTTGCGTTTCATACGTGTTTTATTGTGCTGCAGAGGAAAAGAACTTGATTTCATTTTGTAATCAGACAAAGGTTTTTTTGCTACAAACCACGTAAGACCATGACTGATTTTTGCACATTCCAATTCAGAGTTGCGAATGACTACACAATTTAAGTATTTTAAGTTAGTATATAACTGATTTCATATAAGTATTTTGCTTTACTTTGATATGAAAATTAATATCTTTTGTCTAAAATTTATTATGGAATTATTTATTATACCTAATTAATAGCCTGTATATTAAGTCACTAATTAGTATAATATGAAGACAGATGTCAAAAAACAAATAATGTTTATATGAAGTTATTTTTTTATTTATATGCATTTAAGAAAAATTAGTAAAAATGTGGGGATTTACAATATCCCTAAATATAAGGGTTTTGTTTGTATATATATATATATATTTTGTGTGTGCAAGTAAATACACAAATACATATGTACATGCACACATACACAAACACAATTAAGCTTTGAATTAGTATCAATTAGTTTTTACGTTATCATGAAGTCACTTTCAAATTTATTTTAAAATAAATTCAGCTCATTTTAATTCATTTACCAATAAAATGTAAATACAATGAACCTAATAACTGACAATATTCCAGAATATTTTATCTCACTATATCATTTTAACATATAATTTTTATTTTTATTTTTATTTTATTTTTTTTGTGGGTACCGGGGGGTCGACCTCAGGACCTCGCGCGCCAACAGGCACCCGTGCCGCTGAACGATATCACCGGCCCCTTTTTCGTATGTGGGATCCGGGAGTCGAACTCGGGCCCTCGCGTTTGCAAGGCAGGCGCTTATGTCACTGAGCCATCTCACTGGCCCCGAACATATAATTTTTAGACCTGTGTGGTTACATGGACAAATTACTGCTCAATTAGGTGATACATACGAATATCCCATTTGATGCTGCCTCCAATTAAATGCTATAAAATTATGTATAGCATGCTTTTTAGGCATCACAGAACTATAATTTATGTAAGCCATTTTTTAAAATAAATGAAAATATATTTGTAGGTAGAGGGTTTCCAAACTATGACCTAAATGATCTGGAAAGCCTATTAAGTTAGAATGCACAATTTGCAAGATTTCAAAAGTGTAGTATAACGGTAATTTATTTTAATTATCTTGAGCTATATGATCATATTACACAGAATGATTCAATTTTCCTCTACAATTTTTATATCAATATATTTCTACAACATCAGAGAAACTATATTTCCATTTTATTTTTATGTTCATAAGAAAAATGTATGTTAGCTTGATAAGCAAAGGGTACATACTATATAATGTACTGTATAATATTTTAACATCTACACAAAATTCTTTTTACCTGAATCAGAAGCTGAGTAAATAAAATAAGAGTTAAATCAGTGTGTACCGTCACTAAATAGTCTCAACCTAAACTCCAATTAATTTGCTCTTATTTCAAATTACTCACTTACTAAATAAATCAATATCAAGGAAATAGCTTTGTCAGTGTTCACACACAATTCTATTTCCTTTTCTCTGATAATTTTTCAAGTTTCTATTCTAGAAATCTGTGGTCAGTGAAGGGCAATTCCAGTAGGTGGAGTAATAGTAAAGCAAATACTCTCTGTGATTCTAAATTTTCTGTCTGTTGTCATCTGGGGCAAAAATTATCATAAATTAGATGAGGTTAATATAGAATAAAAGTAAAAATGCGTAAGTATAGATAAATGTATTGTTTTGCAAAGTAAATGTATTGCTACAGAAAAAACACTCTCTTTAGTCTTCAATTTTCTCTGTAATTTTTCATTGTACTTTCAAAAGTTTCCTGGAGAACTTGCATTTAATACAGGCATCTGAGTGACCAGCTCATTATCAGCAGCACCAAATTTAACAGCGAGTTCCTGCGTAATGTGTTGGGGGAAATCAGAGAGGGCAGACTCTGGCAAACTCAACTTTGGTTTGCAGGTCATTTGAGATTTCAGAGAAAGGATTTTCTAATAAGGTCATGGCTTTGCCAGCCTACACTTGCTTAGTCGGAACCATCACTGTCCTGTGCAGAAGGCTGATGCTGTTCCGTATCAAGTAGTGAGAAAGAGTGAGAGAAATCATAGGGATGAATGCTCCCTGTGTGTGTAACTTTAACTTTTTCTTGGGAGTCATATTAAAGTTTTAACAGTGTTTTCTTCACTAAACATACACATATAAGGAAAAATTAAGTTATCACTTTATTCTCTATCCATATATCTCCAAAACCGAAGAAACTAATGTTAGTACTTTTATTATCGTGTTTTATGATTCAGAAGCTTCGAACTCTGGGAATAAAATCTAACAGAGCTACACTTGAACAAATGAAACAGTGTCTGATCCCAAAGGAAAGCCTGGAATTGCTCCCAGAATGTACAGTAAATTCGAGGTACCTCTGCTTTGTGCTATTTATCTCATGTGCATTAGTAAAGAAAGTTGTCCATCGTGCCACGATATTTTAGTCTATAATCAGGGAAATCTGACTCTAAGCTTGTTTTCATCATTTCCTTTTAGATTGTCAAACTGAATCTTTTAGCCAATGACTTGACATCTGGATTACATATACTTCTGCAATAATACAGAGAAATACATAGTACCTTCAATCTTTTTCCGATCTACTCAGTACTAAAAATAATCAATTAAAAACAATTAAAATAGCACACCTCTCCCTGTGTAAATCTTGTGTCTTTGTGATTGTCTAAACTTGTCAATCAACTGCATAGAGATACTGTTTTATGAAATATGAATACACAAGAAGGTATTAATTTCAACCATAAATTCTACATTCAACATATAGAATTCTTATTAAATATTTCCCTTTAAGATAGCTGAACATTATAATTATGTACCTTTCTATAATGAAAGAAAGAAAAAAGACTATTAAATATTTAACTAGTAATCCTGAAGTTACACAAAATAAAACACAAATATTTAAATTCATCTCACTTTTACTCTTTTTATCTCTGTATGTAGCCTCCCTAATTTATAAAAAATATACATACAATATTTAATTTGCACACATCTACATTCTCTTTGAATTTATGTTAGTGAGAACCATTAGATAATTCAGCTTAAGATTCCAAAAATCCAAAAGCATCTCATAATGGGCATTTTCCTTAAGCGTAATTGAATAGCACAAAAGCTAACAAAAAACATTTTTTAAGACCTAAACAAAAGTGAATCTTTAATCAAGACTACACTTGATTCTTCCTATAAATGTTAAACAGAGAGAAAAATCAGGGCTTTCATGTAAATATTTTCACCTCATAATCAATTCAATTATTTGCTAATTTCCCATGTTCATACAACACCACATCTCTCACAAATATATAATTATTTTTTAGCATCAGAGTTGCAGAATTGCTTAGAACACACTGACATTCTACCTTCTTTTAGAGTGGATAAAAATGAATGAATTGCTACCAAGAGAATTAAAGCAACTTATGAGGGAATTGTCAGTTACATGAAATAAATTTTATTGGAATATATTGTGTTTGTGAAGTGACTTCCTTTGTCTGATTTTATATAAGGATATCTGTGTTAGAATATTCATCTTTTCTACTTTTTCCTAACTTTATTTCTCTCTTGACTAGTTATCTGATTGGTGAGAAAGAAATGACTGTTATTAGCCAGCTGGTTTTATATTTCTTGACTTTATAGAACTTAAGCATTGATAGTTTTCAATTATAGTGTATTTGATCAGTTATTTTCAGCCCTCAAGCAATAAGAAATGATATTCTTGTAAACTCAAGTTTCTTTGCAGACATAGCTTTTCATAGGGTGGAGGGGTTGTCTCAAGGTATCTGCAAGTATAGGGAAATAGGAAGGTGTAGGAAAAGGAAAGACTGATAGACCCCTTTTAGATAGAAATATAAAGTGACATTCTACCTATATTTTCAGCCACAATTTTTATATCTGTTTCTTGAGTCTTATTTACAATTAATTTAAAATTTAAGAAGGACAGAAAGAAATACATATTAAAACTGTCAATATACTAGATATGCTTAAGACATTAATGGTAAATTCTCTGTTGAATATAATATGTTAAATATGGTACCAACCTTGAGATACTTGGCAACTAACCTCAAACAAGACATCATATCAGAGAACTTTTGGAGATTATATTATTTCAGATTATTAATTCCCAGGTTCGGGCCAGCAAACCACGTTAGAGAGACAAATGAAGAGTCAAGAGACAGAGAATATGTATGTCGGGGGGCCAGGGGACTTCACCGGAATGGAGTGAAGCCGGGAACTAATTCACCCCCAGATATACTGAGGAACAACAAAGGCATAGAGCTCTTCTGAGGGCAGATGTTTGTTTTAGGTAGCAAGGCACGAAGCAGGGCATGGTGACAGTTTGGCTGAATAATTATCTTTTATACGATGGTCTCCTTGGGAGCTTCCTTGTTTTCCCAGTAAGGCCCATCTCTGCACCAGTTGGCAAAGCATCTTGTCTTCAGGATGTTCTGGCTCCTCCGCGTTAGTATCTTCCGCCTCCCAGTCAACCCACGCAGACGTTGACCGGTTGGGTGTCACAGGGAACTCCACAACTAATAGTGTCTTTTACATGGTCTTTAAAGAGGAATTAGCTGCTAAGAGTACAAACTGCTGATGATATATAACGATTTATTCTTTGATGAAGCAGCTGTATAAATATTTAGGACTCTATGTTAGGCCAGTGTAACATTAAAACTCTGGATCACTATTAATAAACTTTTCTTACTGGGTCATAAAATAAATCTTATGATAATATATCTAAGTAGAGGTTTTTAAGATAGAAAAGCTAATTTTGTCAATATGTATTATCCTGAAATTTCTTACATATGAGGCTTCAATTTACTAAAATGCTTCAAAAGCATTGATAACATAACATTATTTAAGATTACATAAAGTTTTGGTAAGTCAGGATGATACTTTCAAAACAATTGGAAGTACTTTTTCTTTTATAACTAAGTCAAAGTCCTGTGATGTCTTTTGCCTTACACTGACTGATATGACATGTTGTACAATCTCCTTTGGGGAAAAATATGTAGTTTTTAACAATTTCACAATCCCTATTTAACAACACCAGGAGTTCCGAATTAAAATGGGGAAAGTAATATGGTTCTATGGCCCTTTAATATATGAAGGCACAAAAGCCATGGGAATCAGTTGAATAATAAGGAAAAAATCCTGCAAGTCTACGTGCAGACTATTGTCTAATGTCAAAAAGCAGGTTTTTCCCTACAAATATGAAAGATTAATGGTTTTGTGGATGGGAATGAATTTTTAGAGACTCTCCTCCTAAACTCTCTGACATAAAACACATATTGTACAACTTTAAAGGCAAAACACGATTTAAAGTAGAATATTCTGTTTGGCACATTGTGGCTTGAAAATGATGTTTCCAGTAGCAATGTAATATTAGGACAAAGAAAGGACATTCTGGAGAAGGAAAAAAATCATTATGTGGTAAGTTCGATCTTATCTAGGTGGCAAAAGAGGTTATGTCAGTCATGAAGGACAATTGTAAAATATTGCATCAGAGCAAAATTCCATTATAAATCATCGCAATATAATGTTGCAATATGCATAGAATCAGTTTTACCATGTCATCAAATTCTGACCTCATTTTGATAGAGATATACAAAGTAACTGCAGACCTGACTTCATCACTGAAAAGTTGTGCAATTTTGGATACCCCTTTTTGAGTGTTATTCTAACTCTCTGTAAAACACAAGATTTTGAATATATGGTTTCTAAAAGCCCTGAAGGGTGAAAGTTTTTTTCCCTAAATACATACATAAAAATTAATAAGAATTTTATTATTTCCTCTCAGTGTCAGTACTCTTCAGTGTTATTATGTTGTATTGTAAATGAAGAATAAAAAACTGCAGGTTAAGGTAGGTGCATCAATGACCTAGACATGTGAATGAATTCCTCACTTTTTCAGAAAAGAAAAGAGTTACTCATTTATTTACTTACTATAAAGGAAATGGTTTTCCATGTTTAGGAACTTTCAAATTCTGGTCTGTAACACTAGTTTTATGTATATGCTATATAATATATATGGATATAGAATACATAAAATATATATAATAAGTATATAATAAAGAGTCTTTGACATTTGAAATAGTCAAAATTCAGCAATAAGTAATTTAAAACAATGAAGTACTTTTTGTGAAAGTACAAACTGTGCTAAAAAATACAGTGAAGAAGGATTCCATTTTCCCCACAGTCCCTCCAGCTGTTGTTATTGATAATAGCCTTTCTTTCTGAAGTGAGATGGAATCTCAGTGTTGTTTTAATTTGCATCTCTCGAATGACCGATGATGTTAAACATATTTTCATATATTTATTTGCTATCTGTATTTCTTCATCTGAGAAGTGCGTATTCATCTCAGATACGCATTTTGGGATTGGGTCTTTGAATATGGGGGAGTCTGAGGTTTTTCAGTTCTTTATATGTTCTAGATAGAAGTCCTTTGTCTGAGGGATGATTGGCTAAAATGTTTTCCCACTCTGTGTGTTGTCTTTTCACTCTGTTGGTGATTTCTCTTGCTGTGCAAAAGCATTTTAATAAGATGAGATCCCAGTTGTTGATTCTTTGGAGTATTTCCTGTGCAGTTTGGGTTTTGTACATGAACTTTCTGTGCAGACTGGTGCAACCACTGTGGAAATCAGTTTGCAGATTCCTCAAAAAGCTAGGATTGGAGGTCCCATTCGACCCAGCTATTCCCCTTCTGGTTATCTTCCCAGAAGAACTAAAAACATCGTACCACAGCGATATATGTGCACCCATGTTTATAGCAGCACAATTTGTAATAGCTAAATAGTAGAAACAACCCAAATGCCCATCAACTGAGGAATGGATAAAAAGATGTGGTATTTTTATACAATGGAGTACTACTCAGCCATAAAGAAGGATAAATTTGAGACTTTCATAGGTAAATGGATGCAACTTGAGGCCATAATCATAAGTGAAATAAATTAGACTCACATGTGTAAACATTATATTGTCTCCCTGGTGTAAGAAATTGAAAGAGTAAATAAGGTCTCAAAATGTACGATAGATATTGTGAAATGGGAAGAAATTGTTTAAAAGGAAAAAGGAACAGGGATGGGGGAAAGGGACAAGGAAGGAAGGGAAAAGGGAGAAAAATGCAAGTTACTTATACTATTAGTGTCTCTTAGTTCATTGAAAAGGAAGGTTTGTACTAATATTGATTGGAGAAATTTAATGCTCATATCTTGTACTCTGAGTAACTACTTTGAAGATGACAATATGTAAGGTATTAACTATTGTTATTCTTGTAATATTTTGTTATGAAATTCTGTTTTACCTTTTCTCCATTAAAAAAATAGGCACAGCCTAAGTTACTGCTGACAATGGTTTGGTCAACATTTTTATCTTTCTACCACAAATGTCTCAACTTAGTTTCAAACTATAATTAGAATATAGATTTTGTCTTCCCATATTACAGTAAAAGAGAAATAAATATTTGTTTATTATGAAAGAAATACAGTGAATATTTAATTTTTGTTCAATTGATTGCAGTAAGACACATTGCCATCAACCCCCCTCAAAATATTTCCCCTCACTTAAAACACTTTTTCCATCATTCTTGCTGCTTTCTCAAAAGTTCTGGAAGTCTTCTTTTGTGAGTGTCTTTACTTGTGCTGTCTTCCCTGACTAGATATCCTAAATCAATTCAAAATATTACTTTTCATGGTCACTTTGACTTTGGGAAAGAGCCAGAAGTTGCTTTGTGCCAGATGTGATGAATGGGGTGGAAGCTGATACACTGTGATGTTTTTATGAGCCTGCTCTCCCTTGGATGGGACTCAGCAACAGCATCCACCATATTCTGATCACACCTCAGAAAGACAATCATGAAAGAGGACTTCCAGAACTGCTTTGAAAAGTGCCAAGAACAATAGGATAAGTGTTTTCAAAGCAAGAGAGAGTATTTTGACAGGGAATAATGGCAACGTGTATTTTACTGTAGTCGATTTTTAAAAATTTAAACATTCACCCTATATTAAGATCGCACCTCATCAGTTGCATATTTATGAAATTCTATTGCAAAATTTATCAGTGGTAGCATTATTTTCTAGGGTGAGATAATTATTTTGTGTAGGATGCTATCCTGAGCATTGCAGGATACCTGGGAGAGTGTGCTGAGCATTGCAGTGTGTTTAGTAATGTTTGTTGCCATTATATCCTAATAACACTTTCCAAGAACCTGTGGCAACAAACATGTTTCCTGATGGGGACAGTGGGAGGCCAAATTCTTCTAGAGGCCAAAATGGGCCCTGACTGAGAACCACCAGTCCACTTCCATACTGACTTGTATTTATGTCAACAGAAAAGGAATAATTCTCTAAAAAGCATCTCATCTTAATGTTCTAGGACAAGTTGCTTAATTACTTCAAAATCTATTGCATTTAGTTGAAATTCTAGAATGTGAAAATTAAGAAACAAAGACTACTTCAGCTTCATTTTTCCTAAGACTTTGAATAAAATTATAGTGAAGCTATATGAAAGCACAAATAAGGCTTCGACTGAGGAAATGGTTCTGCCAATGTGCTTCCCTTAGCACTGAACTCCTCATTATTGGACAAATACTCATGTCACTGTGTGCTGCATGGCTGAGGAGAAACTGATTGAATTTTGTGCCCTTCTCTGTGACCCCTGCATACTCAAACATTTTATTGTGGTAGCAAAAAACAAATATCACCCTTTTGTTATTGGTTTTGAGCCAACAAGTTTGTTGGTTCCTAATGAAATGCTTTATCTTCCGGAGATTTGTTTTATTTTTCCCTCTTCGTAGATCCATGACAGTTCCATTATTTTTCATTTACATATACATATTGAGGCCTAATTCATATAGTTAATATTTTAAAAAGCATTATTAAAAATATATTTCTGTGCTCTGGAAAATTCTACTGAGGCAAAATCATAGCTAGCAGTAAACTTAGAGAGTATTATGCGCATCCACAGAAAGAATGCTGTCACTCACAGTGTGGCCACACAGCAACTTCATTCAGCTTAGTAGTCAAATGATAAATGGACTGAGTGACTACAAAGGTGTTGGATCCTCTCTAAAATTGGAGGAGTATAGTTTTGGTTGTTGACTTCAAGTTCTGGTTAAATGAAGAGAATTCTTAATATAAAGAAAATAGGAGGTGTACTTCCAAAAAGAAAATTAATTCAGAGAAAAGGGTTATAATTTACTTATATACTAGTTGATGAAACATTGTAAATCTAAGCAGTCATAGATTCTTTTTCTTCTAGCCATAAAAAGCACAATCAGTGTTTCAGATCATGATCTGTTCCAGTTATATGAATGATGAGACTCAAATATGTTTATTTCTTTAACAGAAATTATCCTTTTTCCATCATTAATTACTTACTAGTCTACTGAAAAGTTTTGAAAATAATGCATTTTACTATCAAATGTGTAAAATTCCTAAAATTATGCTATGTTGATTCTTATAAGAAAATTGATCAAAATACAGAAAACATTGAATACAATCATCATAAATATGAATTGAGCTTATGAAAAGTGAACTAAAATGTTGCTCTATAGATTAAGCTTTTATTCTCACTAATAATTTGATGAGCTGAAATCAGAATTGGTAATTTATCTCAGCTAAAATTTACATTAAAATTCCAAATGTATATCCCAGTACAATTATGTCTGCCATTCACATATGCACTTAAATTATTTTTATTTATTTATTTATTTATTTACTTTTTTTTTTTTTTTTGGAGACAGGGTCTTACCATGTAGTGCAGGCTGGCCTTGAACTCTCTTATGTAGACGAGGCTGACCTCAAACTCGGGGCAATCTTCCTGCCTCAGCTTCCCGAGTGCTGGGATTATAGGTGTGTCACCATGCCTGACCAAATTATTTTTAAAATAAGACAAAATTAGTAGGTTTAAAAAAATTTAACCTAGAATAAAACATATCCGTTTTGGAGATTGTTTCTGCATCCACATAGCTTAAGGTACAGAATGGAGTGTTTGAGCATATCTTCAGCATAATAGCTAATATGGCTAAGTAATGTAGAAAATTTAAATATTAATATTGAACTTGTCTGGTATTGGGAGAATAATTTGATTTATATCTATGAATATGTTTAGTTTATTTAGCAGTATTACAAAGGGCTACTAACTCTGATGTTATATTGTCTACACTTATCTTTCCATTTATATTTTCTAGCATTTTCATGAACAGTTTATTTAAGATCTCCTTATCTCAAATTTTCTAGCTTTCTTTATACCTCTCCTTCTAAAATGCATATGTAGTTTGAAATAAATACCTTGGTAAGTCTGCACCTTCCCGACTGAGCAGTGAGGCAGTCAAGCTTGGAGAGCTGAGCATACAAAAAAAAAAAAAAATAATAATAAAGATATGGTCTCTAGAATGGTGTACTGGGAGATGGTAAAAGCTCTGTGAGGTGGTGTTTTGTGAGAGGTCCTTAAGTCCTTGGCAACATGCCTTTAAAGGGAAATGTGCATTCCAGTCCATTTCTCTCTCTCTTTTTGCTTTCCAGCTCATGGGGTAAGCAGTTTTGCTCCACCTCATCCTCGTATGCTGCCTCAACACAAGGCCCAAAAGAGTGGAGTCAATCACTCATGGGCTGGGACCTCTAAAACTGTAAGCTAAAATGAATCTTTTTTCCTTCACAAGTTCATTAATTTTGTTATTTTGTTTTAGTAACAGAAAGCTGTTTGACAACAGAAGTTGTATGGGGAGTAGGATCATTTCGACATCTATAATTGATTACAATATACAGAGAAGATTTTGAAATTGGTTTATGGAAGGAGTTTGGAACAGTTTAGAAAAGCAGGCTACAGAAAGCTTAGAATGGTACAGGTGAAATTTAATGGACTATTCTGTTAAGGTCTTAAAAGACCTCAGTGTGGGTGAAAATGTGAATAGTAAAAGCCATGATGATCAAATTTATTTATGGAAATAGAGATTCTATCAAGTTTTGGATTAAAAACTGACCTTGTTGTATTGGGGCAAGTAATTTGGATACATTTTTTCATGCCCCACTATTTTCTTGGGGGCTGAGCTTAATGGTGATGGATTCGGTTTTCTGTTGGATGATATTTTAAAGCACGGCTGTATTTACACTACAGCAAGGGTATTACTAGCTACTTTTAACCAAATTTACTCTGAGAATCAGGAGCAAAGAGGAGCAGAGCAGAGATTTTTTTTTTTTTTTTAATTGCAGCTTGCCAAGCAAAGAGATGTAGAAGTGTGGACAAAGAGGGTGCAGTTCTTATCTTTAACAAATGGAGCTAAGTGCTTTGCACCAAGATCCAAGAAAGATAACTTGGGAACATCTCAGGCATTTGCAAAGCTACAGCCATCACAGGCTAAAAGACATAGAAATATAAATTTATTCCAAAGACTTTGTGGGACAGAAATAAAAAATCCTCTAAGGTTCCATGTTTACCTATAAATACACAAGGAGTTATTTAGTAGAATTCATTTTCATGCATTCACATGGCAAGACACTCAGAGGCTGCTGTTGTCCCAGGATACCCTGTACCAATAGGTGACCATAGAATCATCCATATCATGCTGGTTTTTTAAGCATGCAAAATGCAAGCGTCGTTGGCTCATGTCAACACCCACCAAGATTTTAAAGGAAAATCTGGAAGGCGAGAGAATGTGCTGCCAGCATAGAATCCCTAAAAGCAACCACAGACAGGATGATGCATGAAGCCTTGGGAGCAAGGCTGAAGTCTCAGTAGAGACACCAGGAAGCTAAGCATACCAGCAGGATTCAAACCTTGCCAAGGGAAGCTGCAGCCAACAAGAAAAACCTGCCAAACAAAAACCTGCCAAAGGAAGTGGCCATGTGGGCTGTAACCAGTAAAGAAGTTGCAGAAGCAGGGCAGTCTACCTCTCACCACAGTGTGCCCAGGTAGTGGCAGGACATTAGGATTTAATATTTTTCCTGCTAGTTTTTTGTCATGCTTCAGGCTAATCTCTCCTTTTCATTCTCTTATTCCTCCTTTTTGGAATGGAAATGTTCATCCTGGGCTGTGCCACCACTATATGCATTTATTTATTTATTTATTTATTTATTTATTTATTTATTTACTTATGGAGTGTATAGTTGAGTTTCCATTGGGTTTCAGAAATACTGGACTTGAACCTTTAAGCAATGATGAAGTAGTTAAGACTCTGGTAACTTGTAGAGGAGTGAATGCATTTTGAGTTATGAAATGAACATGAACCTTAGGAAAACAAGAGTGGAAGACTATGATTAAAATAATGAATATCCCCCAAAGGCTCATGTGTTAAAGATTTGCCCACCAGGTTAGCACTATCATGACGGTGGGAAACTTTGAAAAGTGGGGTCTTGTAGGATGTAACTAGGTCACAGAGAGCATGTGGTAGAAGGGGATTGTTGGAGCCTCATCCCTTCCTTTTCTGATTTTTGGTTGATGTCTCACAATGTCAGTGCCATACTTGATCCTTCATGATGGGATGCATTGCCACAAGACTGAAACCAATGAGGCCAACAGATCATGGACTTGAACTCCCCAAACTAGGAGTCAAAATGAACCTTTTATTTTTATAAGTCAGTTACCTCAGATATTTCTTTATAGTAACAGATAACTGACACAGGCATGTACGCAAGTTCTTAAAGCAGCAACTTCATTTCTAGGCCTACACAAACTTCAACACATACAACCTAGAAAACGTGGACAAGAATATGCGGAGCACCATTGCATATATTAACTCTAAACAGTTCCAAAATATGAGAATATGTAAATAAATCATAATGTTTTTCTATATTACTCGTTAATGACAATAAATGGAAAAAAATTCATAGCAATAACATGGATGAAATTTGGATACAGTGTTCAATAATAAATGAAAATATAAAAACTTTATAAAGTATGAAAAATTAAAAAATCTTAAGAGTAATTAATAATGCACTGTGTAAGAAAGCAGCATATAGGCATTACATATATAGGGTATAAAAATCAAAATCAATTTTAAAATAATCAGGAAATTTAGTTCCCACTACAATGAGAGATGAACAATAAAGTAGCAGTAATGGTTGTAGTTTCACATTTGTTCTCTACACATCACATATTATAGGCATTTTATTATACTTCATAACTTAGAACTTGTTATATATTTATATATATATATCTAAAATGTGATATATGTATAGATAGATAGATATAGATAGATATATAAAATGTGATTTTCTAGAATTACTAAAAACAACAGCTATAAATACCAATATCTTCCATTGTGGCATTTATTCCAAAATAACTGAATGTGGTTTCCCAACAGTTACTTCCTTCAACAAAGAGAAACAAAAACAGCAAATAAACAGTGGCATTTTGAGGTAAGTAGCTGAAAAAGTGCACTGGAACTTAGTGATGGAGAGATGGGAGCTCTGTAAGAAACCAAGACTTGGGGTGGCAACACAGAGAAATAAGAAGGCCTGCCAGCTTTCCAAGTGGGGAAACTCAACATTACGGTGTAAAGATTAAGTAAGAGAGCCCCGAAGACCCATAACCTTAGGTAGTGGCAATCCTAGCTACAAGAGTGTTCCACAGTCATCTCAGGCAAAGACCCCATGGAAAGGATTTTCCTTAAACCCACACAAGAGTTGTGCTGCAGGGAGGGAATTCATACCACTTCATCTCCAAACCCTAGAACCGAGGCTCTTGTTGCAGAGCCAATGTTGGAATCCATCCAGACCCAGGGAACAAAAGTTTCTGTATATTCCCACCCCTGGGGCTCTCAAAAAATTTAATTGAGGTCCACTGGACCTCCTTCATTCTGAATGTTCATATCTTTCTCAAGTTTAAGAAAATTTGCACTGATTTTTTTCTCTGAATGTTTTCTGCTTTTCATCTTCTCTTGAATATCTATCTCTCTAACAATTCAAATTGCTTTATTTATTTAATAAGATCATATAAACTTTGGAGTCTTTCTTTGTTCTTTTGAAATATATTTTTAAATTTTTGTCTGGCTGAGATATTTTTAAAAACTTACCTTTGGAGCCCGGGGCTATAGCTCAGCAGTAGGGTTAAAAAAAAAAACAAACAAAAAAAACTTACCTTTGGCTTCAGAAAACCATTTCCTGCTTGATGTACTTTATTGTTTTGGGGTTTGTTTTGTTTTGTTTTGTTTTGTTTTGTTTTGTGGTGCTGGAGATCAAACCCAGGGCCTTGTGCATGCAACAGAAGAACTTTACCACTAAGCCGCATCCCCAGCCCTGTACTTTATTCTTGAGGATCTCAAATTTGTACTTTCATAAAGCTGTAGCTTCAGGATTCTATTAAGACCCCAAAATGCAACCACAGCCACAGAACTGAAGTCCATTAAATGTGTACAGTGCACATGAGAGGTGGCTCAGCATAATGGGGAAGGACATTTCAATACTTGGGGAGCAATGTGCTTATTTATTCCTTGGACTCTGGGACCTTTTGCTGCCCTGGTTCCTACCTCCCACCAACTGCTGCACTCCTATTTGACACCCTTGCTACTCAGGATGTGCACCCAATGGCCATAGTTAGATAAAACAGACTTAAGTCAAACATTATATAAAGAGAAAAACCAGACCATGCATAACGACAAAGGGACCAATTCAACAAGAAGAAATAACAACTACAAATATACACAACCTCTTATGTGAAACAAACATTATTAGATCTGTAAAAGAGAAACAGAGTACATACAATAATAGTTCATGAATTTAACACCCTTCTTTCAACAATGGACAGATCATCAAGACAAGAAAAAAATGAAAAAAGAAACATCCGAATTGAACTATACTATCAACCAAATGAACCTAAGAGACATTTACAGCCCATTTAATCTAATAGCTGCAGAATTCACATTCTCCCTTTTCAGCACATGGGACATTCTCCACCATAGCATATATGCTGTACAATAGCATAAATACAAATTTAAAAAAAAAAGAATTCAAACCATGCTATTCTTCTTTGAACACATGGACTAAAACTAGAAATAAAACTAGATTGATTCTAGAAATCATACAAATACATGAAAAAAATCTATATTCTTGAATTACCAATGGGTCTATGAAGAAGTTAATACAAATATTCCTCATTTAGTGAACTACTTGTATAATGACTGTTTGGACTTATAACCAAGGTGGGCTATGTGGACCCATGGCCCTCCACTTGGACTTATGACCTGTCTCCTTCTTGTACAGTTCTGTGTATCTTGTTTACAGAACCTCAATTTTTTTGTGAAGTATGCCTTGCTTACACAGCTCTGTAATATTTACTGATTGTACTGAACAGTGTTGTAGTTTTACGTTCTGTTATACACTACAGTACTGCATGTTAGAGTTATGCAAATGAAAGCAAAGTCATCAAGTAGGTGTTTCTTTTGACCATGTCTTTGTTCTGAATATTGTATTGTATGTGCTATATACAATTCCTCATTTAGTTACAGATTCATTTAATGACCTAGCCACAGGAATGGGACTCTGCCATTAAAGAATAATGTCTGTATATAAGTTTATTCCAAGCATGGTGTTGCAGGCCTTTAATACCAGCTATAAGGGAGGTTGAGAAAGAAGGATTAAAAGTTCAGTGCACATCTGAGGAACTTAGTGAAAACTTGCCTCAAAATAAATAAGTAAATGAATGAATGAATAAATAAATGAGTAAATAAATAAATAAAATGTAAAAAGTTCTCAAGATGTAGCTCACTTGCCTATCATGGGCAAAACTCTGAGTTCAATTCCCAATACCACATGAAAAATACAATTAAATAAAGAAAAAAAGAAATAAAATTTCTTAAAACAAATGAAATAACAAAAGTGGTACTAGAAAGTTTATACATTTGACTACCAAGAGAAAGATTGCAAATAAACAACCTTATAGTGTAACTCTACGAAATAGAAAATAAGAACACACCACCCCAAAATAAGCAAAAGAAAAGGATAAATATAATAGGAACTACTAATGCTATTACTACTACATATAATAATAATAACAACACTAAGGATCAATGAAACAAAATTTATTTTTGAAAAGATAAAGATGAACAAAATTGACTAAACTGTAACCATTCCAATCAAGAAACAGAGAAAGATGATCTAAATTAAAGAAAAATAATAATCAGAGATAAAAAGCAGAATGTTTTAACTACTACTTCAGAAATACTGAGGATCATTAGGGACTATGAACAGCAATTATATACCAATAAATTGCAAAATCTAGAATAAATGGATAAATTGCTGAGCACAACCCACCAAAATTGAACCAAGAAGTTATGGAAAACCTGAACAGAACAATAATGAACTAAGCAATTGAATAAGTGATAGTGTCCCAATTTAAAAAAAAATTCCCAGGACCTGAAATTACTAATACATTTTACAAATCATTCAAGGAATATCTAATACCATTTTACAACTATTCCAAAAAAATTGAAAAGGAAGAAATACTGCCAAACTCATTCTATGAGTAAAAAGCAGAAAACTGACACAAAAAAGAGAACTATAGACCAATATATCTGATGAAAATAGATGTTAAAATTTTCAACAAAATACCAGCAAGACAAATCTAACAGCACTAAAAATATAAATCATGATCAAATGGGATTTATTCCATGGGTACAAGGAAGTTTCAATATGGGCTGTTATGGGTTGTGTCTAAAATGTCCCACATACTCCAGCTGATGGGCTTTTGGGAAATGGTTGATGAGTTCATAGTTGAGTGAGCTGGTAGGCAGTGAGGTCCAACTGAAAGTAGTGGGTCATGGGGCACAATCTTGGGGATAATATCTTGTCTGTGATCAATTCCTCACAGGTTCTTTTTTTTAAAATTTGTTATTAGTAGTATATGTTTGTAGTACATGATGACTACATACATCATGGAGAGTCAGTACTTGTATGTAACACATCTTAAATCCTTTTACATCCCTTTCCCCTCCTCTCCCTTGCCCTTCCTCTATCTCTTAGTCCTCTTCCTGTCTGCAAAAGTTTTATCTCACAGTTTCTTATTATCTATCTTTTATTTTGCTTTTTAGTTTAATTATTCTTTAATTTTCTCATATAAGAGAAACCAGGTGATAATAAAACTTGCATGATTTCTTTCACTTAACATTGTGGTCTCAAGGTGCACCCATTTTCCCTACAAATAACTCAAATTCATCCTTCTTTATAACAGAGTAGTACTCCATTATGTATAGATACCACTTTTACTTTACCAGTCATCTGACCTCTGTCTGTCCTGAATTGACCATCTTTTTTCTTTTTTTTTCTTTTATTTTAAAGAGAAAAAATAAAAACAATGATACAGTGTGGAAATTCCTTAAAAAACTGGGATTAGAAGTCCCATTCTAGGGCCAGTGAGATGGCTCAGCGGTATAAGTGCCTGCCTGGCAAGAACGAGATCCTCAGTTCAACTCCCGGTACCCACATAAGAAAAAAGGGCCGGTGATATCACTCAGCGGCATGGGCGCCTGCTGGTGTGCCAGGTCCTGAGTTCGGCCCCCGGAACCCACCAAAAAAAAAAAAAAAAAAAAAAAAAAGAACTTCCATTCTACCCAGCTATTCCTCTTCCTTGTATCTTCCCAGAAGATTTAAAAACATCAAACCACAGTGATATATGTTCACCCATGTTCACAGCAGCACAGTTTGTAATAGCTAAATCTTGGAAACAACACAAATGCCCATCAACCAAGGAATGGATAAAAAAGATGTGGTATTTTTACATAATGGAGTACTGCTCAGCTATAAAGAAGGATAAACTCGAGGCTTTTATAGGTAAATGGATGCATCTAGAGACCATACTCATAAGTAAAATAAATCAAACTTTTTCTACCACATGCTCCTCATTATTGCGTTCTGCCTCACTGTGGCCCAAAAATAGGAGAATAAAGCGACCTTGGACAGGAACCTCTGAGACCATTAGCCAAAATAAATCTTTCCTTCTTTAAATTATTTTTCTCAGATAATCTGTCATAACAATAGAAAGCAGATGACTCACTTATGCTGTGATAAATATGATAAAACAAACAAACAGAGTGAAGTACAAAAGACATTGTCCACTTCGGTAGATGTAGAAAAATCCTAATACAAATTCAACATCCCTTCTTCACAGAAACCCTCAACAGAATATGTAGAAGAAACATACTTCAATAGACCAAAAGATATAGATAAAATACATACAGAGTGCAAAATCCAGAAATTAATCCACATATTCAGTTAACTGAGTTCTAATGAAGGTGCTAAGTGTACATTGCAGAGAAAGAAGAGTCTCACCAAAGAATGTTGGTGGGAAATTGGATATTCATATACAGATTAATGAAACTAGACTCCTACCTCTCACCATATACAAAAATCAACTCAAAGTGTATCAGATGTGTAAAGGTAAGATGTGAAACTATGAAAGTACTGGGGGAAAATATAGGGGCAAACTTACAGAAATCAAAGTAGACAAATTTTTATGGATAATACCCAAAAGAACAGGCAACAAAAGCACAACTAGAAAAATATGGTTATAGAAAATTAAGATGCTTCTGCTTCTCTAGTAAGGAAAGAACAGAGCAAGAGATAATCTATGCAATGGGAGAAAATATTTGCAAACTATTCATCTGAGAAGATGCTAAAATTTAGAATATATAAGCAATTCAAAGAACTCCAGAACCAAAAAAAAATGTCCAATTTCAATGGGCAAATGATCTGAATAGACACTTTTCCAAAGAAGATATACAACTGGCAACAGTGTTATAACTAAATGCTTAAATCATCAATCATGAGGGAACTGAAAATCAAAACCCATAGTGCACTATCATCTTAATTCAGTTAGAAAGGTTTTTAGCAAAAGGATGAAAAATAATAAATACTGGCAAGGATGCAGACAAAGAGGAACTCTTATATACTGTTAATTGAAATATAGACTGATAAACTAATGTGAAAAACAGTATGGCATTTCTTCAAAAAACTACAAATACAACTACCATACGAGGTAGAAATCTCACTACTAGATATATGTACAAAGGGAATGAAATTTTTATGCCAAAAAATGTCTGCATGCTTATTAATATTGCAGCATTATTACCAATGGCTTTAATATCGAATCCACCAAAATGTCCACTAATGGATGACTAGATTTGAAAATATGCTGTCTACGCACAATGCAAAATTATTCAGTTGTGAAAAAGAAAGTAACCTTGTCATTTGTGGCAACATGGATGCCAATGGATGGCAATAAGCCAAACACAGAGAGAAAATTAAAAACCACAAGTCTCCCTTATTTGTAAAAGCTAAAGTTTATAATCACATAAAGGTAGAGTTGAAAAGAGGTGACAAGATTAGGAAGGACAGAAGGTAGGAGAGGTATTGAGAAGATAGATAGCAGATATCAAAACACAATTTGAGGTGGTAAAATAGAAAACACAATGGGGAAACATTAGATACAATAAATTATTCATTTCAAAACTATTAGAGGAGAACTGTTTGAAAGCTCTCAATACATAGAAATGATAATATGTGAGGAGATGGAAATGCTAATTTCCTGATTTGATCATTACATATTGTATATATACATTGAATTATAATAGTGTACAGCATAAATAAGTACAAACATATGTCAATTCAAATTTAAAAATGAAAGCTGTTTTTCTTAAAAATAAATTGCAAAAAAGAAATTGCAGAACTTTATTGTCAAGTATAGTGAGACAACCATGGACATAAAAGTAATGTTTCTATTACTTTTCTTTATTATACCATCACTATTAAATGATAGTTCATCTACATTATGTGAATTAAAACAAAGATTTTAGATAACATCAATAAAATACACACACATATGAAGATAGTGTGTGGCTGTGTCATGCAATTAAATTTGAAATTCAAATTATATTCCCTAAATTAATATCCTGTGTCACTTAATCAAAGTCACTCTTTCTGACTATTAAGTTAGAAGCAAGAAGAATGCGCCTTTTGAAACAAATATTTCTTGAGTGTCAGCAGAATGTCCAAATCATCTATTTCACACTGATGAATTTTTAAAATCTTCCTCTGCAAATGAAGGGCACTTCTTTGTTCAAGTTTTAAGGAGCTGACAACATATATTCTAATAGATTCATATCATAAATCTCTCATGTCTAAATAGACCTGAGAAAATGTCTACCTGCCCTGATAAGGATCTCTAGAGACTATTATAGTCCCATTAGTTTAAAAAAAGATTCATTTGCTTGAAGCCCATCTCAGTCTCTAGCTTGTCATTTCAGGAACACTAGAATGCTCTTCAGTTTAGCTCATTAAGATGTACATTTTCATGCCATGGTAAACATTAATATTCAAGCAATACAGGGAAATGACGTAAGCCAAGTACTTGAACTGGAGACTACAAATACACCAAAAATGTGGAGATTCACAATCAGTACTGTCTGGCAACTGCTGTGTTTTACCACAGCACTTGTGCCATTTTGAGGTGCAAGTGAGCAGTGCCAGTCTGTTCAAGATGACTTCGTAGTCTTAAAGGATTGCAAGATCTAGATGATTGCTCCTTCGAGGAATAACTGTTGACAAGGCTTGTGAAACAACTCATGAATGATGAACCGAGAAAGCATCCAACTGTTCATGCAGACCTGTAAATGTGCCACATCACAACCTCAAAAATGATTACAGCAATTTCCCCATGTCCTATTATTTCCGTCTGACCAAGAATGACAAGAGATGCACAGACATCACTAGGTATAGCCTGGATACACATTTCACACATTCGGATTGTCTGGGGTTGGGAAAGATAATCATAGCAAGGTATCAAACTCCTGAAACTCTATTATATCTTGAACTTAGAGCAATTTCTTTGTCACAAAATTGATGATTAAAAGCAATTCTAGTGGTGTTTAAAATGTAGGAAAAACTTACCAAGAGTTCACCATTGTATATTTGATTGTATATTTGCTTAATCTTGTTCTCTAGGCTGGTAGCACACACAATAACTCAGATTGGGACTCATAAGAAAAGAACATTTTTAACCATTCTCATTCTTTATGAAATCATATAAACATAAACATAATAGGCATGCTTCAATAGTTTAATTGTGAAAAACTAATTATATATTAACCTAAAACAAAATATTATAATTTATTCCTTTGTTATTAATTCTCTTTCTGGTAACAATTGCTATTATATTTACAAAAGGAAATTTTTGATACTGTTGAGAAAGTGGTTTAGTAGACACAGGAGGAATAGAATAGGTAATATTTCACAGAAATTGTACTCTATTATGTGTCTAATACTAAAACCATTATAAACTATTCATTATATTTGTTCACTTATCATAACATACACTTAAATTTAGCAGTTAACATGATCAGTATATGGACAAACTTTTATTTCCCTCTCTGTCCTAGAAATTGTGTCATTTATCTCTTATTGTCCATTTTCTGGTGACCTCTTTATTAGCCATTAATGAGCTAACTTCATGCACATATGTGTTTGTCGTTACCTTCTTTGAACCTTCTTCCATTTTATTGTCCCATTTGTCAAATTCACTTAACTTTTCCTCACTTTTTCCCCATATTCTAAATAATCCAATTCAACAAGTGAACAATACCTGAATTGTCAAGAGAAGACTTTAAAAAGAAAACTCTTACCTAGTACAGAGATATCCCCTGCAAAAAAGATAAGTACTTTATAATACAAAATTTTCTTATGATCTTTTCATGGAGGAAAGATGTTAACCATACTGAATGCATTCAATGCCATCCACCCTGTTAAACTTAAGCATAGTATCTCAATTAAGATATGGATGGTTGCTTGTGCTTATTTATTTGTAATATTTTTTAGAACCTCCTATTAAATCAATTTCTTAAATCAAATGAAACAGCAATGTTTTCTAATAAGATCCTAAGAAAATTTAGCAATAGAATGAAGAAAACCTAGTATTCAACAAGAGGAGATAACTAAACCAGAACTGCAATAGCTGCTCCTTGTAAGGAAGAAATTGAAATATTCTTGTTTTATTCTTTACTCTTAAGTATAGTTTAAAAAAAAATTGAAGATTGAATCTTTTGTACTGGTTGGTTGAAAGTGGTTTTGGTGAATATAATTGCTTAGCAGTCATACTGAGTTTGTTATAAAACTCATTTTTTCAGAAATGTATGTGAGAATACATTATCAGTTATATTTATATTTAAGTATATATTTGAAATAAAAAATAGTGGAAACTTAATATTTGTTTACTATTAATTTCTTGTGTAAAAAAGCAAATGTGTTCATCTGATCAACTTCCCAATTGTAGAGAAATGTTGAATCATACACATTTGGGAATCAAAAGTCCTAGTAGACATATAAAACAAAAGTTCCTTAAAAAATTCTTAATCATGCCTTCTAGGTTACCTTTATGCAACTTTTCTCTTTTCTCTGATACTCGATTTTGATGTGACATTCTAAAAACACAGGTGTTCATGCTAAACAATTATATTAGAAAGTGGTTCATAATGAAAATATGTTGCCCCCTTCCCTTATAGATACAGATCCTGCTCTACAAACGTCACTTATCGATCCATGTTCATAAACATTTATTAAATATTTCTCAGTGCATTATAACTGTGATATATTTAATAATTAATAGTGATAAAACTTTGCTCAATAACTATTCAAGTATTCACTTGGTAAATTACATAATATACGTACATTGATACAAATAATGAATTCATCAAAAATATGCTCCTCCTTAACTGTCATCCACCATGGTATTCTATATGTTTTAACAAACATAAAGTGTTAAGTTATAGAACCATATTATTTACAATATTTTATATCTCTTATAAAAAGAACAAAAGACAGAACCATTCACTTTAAGGACTAAGTAAGGACTACCACTTTAAGCATCTAAGACATTTTCTTCCTCAAAATCTTTTTTCATAAGCACTGGAACACATGTATTTTGTAAGATTTTATGTTTCTTGGTAGCTAAATATGTAAATAAACACATTTTGAATTATTTTATGACAGAAAATTTATGAAAATATACATTTAAAAATATTTACAGTGAAATTCAAATTAGAAATGTTCAGTCATATAAATTATGCTGATATCTTTATTCATCATGACACTGACAGCTTAATATTTTCTTCTCACAATAAATTCACAATGTTGAAGGACAAGTTAATTTTAGGTATTGGTCTTTTAATTAACTATGCATTTGGTTTTAAACTGAAATCAGAACAACAGGCAGATTATATATGCCTTCTTTTTCAGAGAAATGGTAACAAACATAATTAAAGAACATACATGATGTAACCATAGTATTAAACTGCCTTATATAATAAATAAACGTTTTTCTTGAATTATGAAAACGTAATGTTTGCAATATACGAAGTAATGATATTAAGTTGAACATGATTTAAAGACAGGTTATCTTAAGTGGCTTCAATTAAATTAGTAGATAAATTTAACATTTTTTAAATGTCAATAATAAGAACAAAAGAATCATAAAGGACATTTTAAATGTTATTTTAAAACCTCACTATTGGGCAGGTGAGATGGCTCAGCTGCATAAGCACCTGCCTGGCAAGTGCTAGGGCCCGAGTTCAACTCCCAGAACCCACATACGAAAAAAGGGGTTGGTGATATCGCTCAGCTGCACGGGCGCCCACGGGCCCACGAGGTCCTGAGGTCGACCCCCGGTACCCACAAAAAAAAAAAAAAAAAACTTCACCATTTCAATCATGCTGAAATTATGTAGGGTAATGTCATTACCATCTCTTGCTATAATTTTATATTCTTTTTGTGTTCTTAGAGATTCCTGAATACTTATCTTCAAAATAGAAATTATTTAGAAATTATTTAGAAATTTTATACTCCCAGGTATAAAATATATTTTTATTTTCAGTTTATTTTTTCACATCTTTATCAAGTTCCTTTATTAAAGCATTTTATCCTAATAAGTGAAACATATTCTGCGTGATAAAGATGATTTTAGAAAAAGAAAGAGTAAATTTAAAACTCACTAGAAGAATGTTGGCCTTAGGGTGTATTTGCTAATTGCTTGTTATTAACATATATCTATGTCTGTTGTAAATGGTTATGCTTACTTGCTAAACATAATGTGTTTTTTATTGTGTTTTTGATGTTGTGTCTCATTATGTTGTTCAGGGTAGTCTTGAATTCCTGGGCTGAAATGATCCTCCTGCCTCAGCCTCCAGGGATCTGGGACTACAGACTCCCACTGCCATGTTTGGCTGTAATAAAATAATTTATTAAATTTATTTGTATACATATTAAAAATTTATTTCAAGTATTCATAGATAGAATTATTAAATAGCAAGGTTATGGCATTTTTAATAGTATAAATTCTGATGTCAGCCATCCCCCATCAATGGCTTACAAAAACTTCAAAATGTTTAAGATCACATGTATTTCTTCCATTTATCTATGTTCTGATTTTGATCTTGGTTAGACTTTTGTTTTCCACTTTACATGTTGCAATTACTTTAGACATTTCCCTAATTTCACACTACACATTTTAGACTTGCATGAATACTTCATGCCCTCTTCTTTAGAAATGGGTTGATTTAGGAGCAAAAAAAAAATGATTCATATATTAAACAAGTGGTATTCTGATACTGAGCATGTATTTTATGCAGAAGGACAAAGAGAAAATAGCCTTCTGCTCTCGATTATTCTCAGAAAGCTCCCAAGGTGTTGTAAACATATAATAAAAGAAATACAATTTTTGTCTTAAATGAATTTAGTAGTATGAAACAAAACTTTGTTTAAATTTTGCTCTAAGTGATCATGGTTTTAAACCTGTAAAGTGCTTTAATACATGCTTATTATAAATTCAATAATAAAATATCTTTTCTATGCACCAGATTTCACTTTACATTTTTAATTTTTTCCAGACACTTACAGACTATTACTTTAATGGTTGATGTTGGTAGATTCTAAGACAATTTTAGAGAAAGCATATCCAAAACTGAGTCCTCATGATAATGGATATATACTCACGTCCACACACATGCTCTTGCCCTTCCTGGAAGTGTTCTATCTCACTGCCTTTCCTTGGTTTGTACTTGTTATTCGGATATTTTTCAGTTTTTACTTTTTATTAGTATGTTTGTCTAAAATATTTTTTCACAGTGTTTCATCTGTTATCCTAGTAGTTTTAGTGATCTTTTCCCTTAGTAGATAGCCATTATTTGTGGCAGGCAATGTAATTTATTTTTCAAATATTCATGTTTAGCCTAACACCGGATACATAATGGACACTCAATAAAGTTGAAGAATGGGTACATTTTCTAACTTTATATATTTTTTGCCTTCTATTAAATTACATCTTGAGTAATTTACCTAAATTAATGGTAAGTATAATTTCAAATGTCCTAGACATAATTATAGATACATAAAAATTACACGGAGAGATTTTAAACAGGAAGAAAAATCAGGAGGAGGACGGCAGAAGTGTACTTCACTCGACCCTGTGAATAAGAGACAGGGCAACAAATGAGAAATATGTTCCGAGGAGGAAAAGAGAAGAAAAGCCCTGGGTATGAATAAAAAGATCATGGGAAAATGAAAAAGCACTAAGAAGCACAAAGGCAACTCGGAGAAAAGTCCAAAAAAGTGTGCAAACTACAGCTCCCCGGGGTGAGGCACACCAGCTACCGCAAGCGTAAACTGGGCTCAAACAGCGCAGTGGTAAAAATCCAGACCAGCAGTCCTGGACACAGGAAAATCCTCTGTTCTTGCATGCTTTGATCAAGTGTAGGAATCTCTTCTGAAAGTGACTCCTCCTGTCCAGCAAGCTAGCTCTGGAGAAGAAATTCATTGCAGCACCTGACTAATCTCCAGTACTACAGCCAGAGTCCATCTTGAGTGGGGACATATTACTTGGGACTGAGCTACTCTGGGAAAGAAACAATAAGATAAAAAAAGACAAAACAAACAAACAAAAAAAACCCAGAACAATTATAATTCAGGACCCCTAGGGACACTCTGATGGGGTTACTGAGTAGGAGATAGCCCTTTTAGACTGCTGCGGAGAGGGGGAGGTTGTCACATACATGGCAAAAAGTTTAAGCAGCAGGGAGATCATGCTGTGGCACGCATGGTAACCAGCGGCACTCACTGTGTGGCAGGGAGAGAAACCCACTGCATGCAGTTAACTGAGCGGGCTGAGTCTGAGAGTGCTGAGGCCAAGCCATCAGAAAGCTCAGTTCCTGAGTCTGTCCCCTTTAACACAGGTCCCAGTGAACCGTTTGCCTTCCCCACTCTCCGTCCCTTGGGGATGTGCCTCAGTTTAAACATTTGCCATAACCTTGGTAGGCAGACCGGACAACCTCTGGAGCGAGGTCCACAAGGCACAAAGCTAGTCGAGGTTAGCACTGACTATGGGTGTGCATTTTTGAACGGCCTCTGCAGTGACTACAGGTCTCAGCAGACAATGTACCATTAACTGGCCTGCTGAAAGGGACACGCAGGGCAAGGATTACCCTACACACAGCACCAACCTGTTTGGCAGAAGCAGAGAAGAATTTCAACAGGCCCTAGCTAGGACTCCTTTTCAAGCACCTGGGCTTCACTATTCCAAGCGCCTTGGCTAAGATGAATTTTGGGACCCCTTTCTCTCCCTCTCCTCTCCTCTCCTCTCTTCTCCTCTCCTTTCCTTTCCTTTCCTTTTTCATTTCCTCTCTTCTTTCTTTTTCTTTTTTTCTTCCTTCCTTCCTTGTTTCCTTCCTTCCTTCCTTCCTTCCTTCCTTTTTTCTCTTCCTTTTCTCTTTCTTGGTGTCTCTCCTTCCTTCCTTTCTTTTCCTCCTCACTTTGATCTAGCTTTATTTACTTATATATTTTAAAAATATTTTCCTTTATTGGATGTTTTATTCTTTTGGTTGTTTCTCCCTTTTTCATTTTCTTTTAGTTTTTAAATCTGTTCTTTCTGGTTTTTCTTTTTCCCAATCCCTACTTTACTTTTAAAAATTTTATTATCATTTTACCTTTATTAATTTCCAACTTTTCAGTTGATTCTATATTATTTTCACCTCTTTCTCTTTAATTATTATTAGTAGTATAGTTGTTTGTTTCAATTGGTTTTTACTCTATTCCTCTATCTTCGTGGCTTTGTTGTAACCCTAGTTTGTTTTCCCCTCTCTGGATATTGCTGTGGATTGAGACCTTAAGAGAAGGCTCCTCACCAAAAAGACATGCACACAGAAGTAGAAGAGATATCCATCCTTAGAGAAGCATGAATCTCAATATAGATACACAAAAAATATGAAAAATTAAGCAACATTACTCTGCAATATGTTCATAACTATTCAGTAACCAAGTGCAGACATTGAGATGGATGAAATTCAAAAGGTTGATTTTAAATGTGATCAATGACTTCAAATGGGCTAAACATAAACAGTTAAATAAAGAAGATAGTACAGAAAATGAAAAAGCAATTCAATAAAGCTACCGGGGACCCCTGCAGCAAGTCCCCAATTTCCTGCAAGGTGTTAACAGCACTCAGCAAAATAAAGAGCAAGAGACAAATTGCAATGAAATGGAGATCTGAGATGGCCAGTTGTTCACAGGGAACAAAAAGGCCACGAGGCAGCCAGAACTTCAGTATTTATAGATCACATGCACATTGAGGAAAATGGTGAGGAGATTATTGGATGGCTCAGAGCACAGTGGTGGTCTTATGCTGAGAAGGATCTTACGCTGATGAGGGTCACTTCGGATGACGCAGAGGGGGCTGGTGATCTTAAACTAATGAGGATCTTATGCTGATGAGGATGGTGGGAAGAGACAGCAGGTTAATAAGAAGTTTGTCCTTTCTCCCAGGTAAAACCTTTTTTTTTTATTACTACTCAGTTCTCAAGGAACCAGAATGTTTTCAGCTGATGTAATCTTGCACTGAAGCGTCACAGCATCACGGGACAGTTGAGGCCTTAGCTGTGACCAAAGGCACACGGAGTTATGGTTCCACGTACCATAGCCAGCTTGCATGGCAAGATACTAGACCTCAGACAAGCCCTAATCACAATTTAATTATGAAATGTTTTTTTGCCCAAAATTATATAGAATGGCCCTTGGCATAAAGCCATAGAGATTCTGAAAAAAAAACAAACTGAAATCTTCAAAATAAAAAGCACAATAATTTAAAAAACCCACCAATTACCTAGATCTAGAAGAAGAATAGCAGTGCTTAAGAAAATGTTAACAGATTATCACCTTCACAAAGTAATAGACAAGAAAAGGATAAGAACTTATGAGCAACATATACAAGACTGTGAGACACAAAACACGAAATCTATGAAGCATTGGTGTAGACAAAGGAGCTGAGATACAGGCAACAGCCATAGTAAACCTACTGAGTGTAATAATGAAAGAAAATTTCCCAAATCTCAACAAAGATCTGGAATTCCAGATGCCAGAGGCAATGACCATGACCAGCAGGATATCTCCACATATTATACCTAAATTGCCAAATTACATAACAAAGAAAAATATTAAAATCTGCAAGAAGGAAACACCAAGTTACTTATAAATGCAAGCCAGTTAGAGTAAAACAGATTTAATGGCAGAAGCTCTAAAGTCTGGGAGAGCATGGAGTAATACATTTTAAGTCTTAAAATAATTGACATTCTAGATTACTATATCCAACAAACTTACCTTCGGATATAAAGGAGAAATAAAGACCTTCCAATATAAGCATAAAACAAAGAAATTTACCATCACTAAACCACTAGTGCAGAAGACACCTCAAGTAATTTGATACACATAAGAGAAAATAAGACAAACACAATAGCAAGACCACAGGAAAGAATAAATTGTACTACAAGAGTAGACAGTCAAAAAGAAATTAGGAAATTATCAAACATGATTAACTCAAATCACCAAACCTCTCAGTTGACAAAATCTGTCCTAGTCACTCTCATCACTGGGACAAAATCCTCAGCATATACAATTTGAAAGAGCAGAGGTTTTATTTTGGCTCGCAGTTTCAATCCATGGTTGGCTGGCTTCCAAGCAGAAATAGGATGGCTGCTAGAAGAAAAAGGGCTCAACTCATGAAAGCCAAAACAAAAAAACAAAACAAAACAAAACAAAAGATTGAGGAGCCAGAAACAAGAATATACCCTTAAAGCTCATGCCCTTAGTGATTCACGTCCAACCTGGCCCTGCAAATTAAATGGTAAAGATGCATATGATATGAATACTAAGGCCTCAAATATTGTGTACTTGTTATTAAAAATTCACTATAAAATTGAGAAATTCAATCAGAGAAAGGTTTTCTAATCCTGTATCCTAGGCTTAAAAAAGCTCATAAAATTTTGTACATAGTAAATAACTACATTGTTTGAAAGTATAAAATGAGCAAACATTTACATAAATTATTGGAAAATAGTAAGATATCTTGTGACAAAATGATTATATATTCCTAGTGGATATAGTTCAGAATATCAGAACATAGTAATATATAGTCACAAGCCATTTAACAGAGGTAAAAGATGTGGCATTCCTGACCAAATATTTACATTCTTTTAATGTGCAATATTAATAATATTCATAATTATAATGAATGCATTGAATTTTTGTTCTTCTTATTTTGATATGCTTTAATGACATTTTCTGCTAATTTTCTTGAGTTATTCTCCAGATTATATCTTAACATTTAAAAATCTTTTGTTTTAAATTTTGAAACTTTCCTTCTGTATCATATCATTTTGACCTATTTCACATAGTGCTCACTGCATCCCTGAGATGGGTCTGGTAGATTTCTACCCAGCTACATACCTGACAAATTAGTTTCAAAATTGGAAGTCATCAGCACATGAGCTGTTTTCAAAATTCTATGTCATTAACAGATGTATGTGTATGTTTGTGCCTGTGTGTGTATGTGTGTGTGTGAGTTTGTGTATATATTCTGCCCTTACCAAGATGTGACATGATTTTGGATATTACCTCCTAGAATGTTTATTTCCTTGGCAAATTTCTCATTTGCATCTTTTTTTTTTTAATGTGGGTACTGGGAGTCAAACTCAGGACCTTGCGCTTGCCAGCAAGCGCTTATGCTACTGAGCGATACCACTGGCCCTTTTTTCCCTTTATGTGGGTTCTGGGAATCAAACTCAGGACCTCATGCTTGCCAGGCAGGCGCTTATGCCGCTGAGCAATCTCACTGGCCCTCACTTGCATCTTTTGGCCACTCCTAACTCTCAATGTGACATGAGAACTAAAGTTTGCTGACTAATAGAATCTACAGTGTCCAGTTGTTTTTAAAAGGGGTAATCTCATCTTAAATCTAACTTGTTATTGTGCAGTTCCAGTTTTTGCCTATTCTCTGAGTCTAGACATTTTCTGGGATTATAAAATAAATTTACATAGAGAACTGCTCAGAGCTGGGTGTAGTGGTAATCCCAGCACTCAGGAGGCTGAAGGAGGATCACCATGAGTTTGAGGCCGGCCTGAGTTAAATAGTGAGTTCAAGTCTAGTCTGGACTACATAGCAAAACCCTGTCTCAAGAAAACCAAAACCAAAAAAACAAAAAACAAAACCCAAAAAAAACAAAAGAGAACAGCTCAGTTACAATTTTTTCAGTATTATATTTGTCCTTGGATGCACAATATTTGTCTTATGTAGTTAAACTATGTTCTTACCTGGCTTCAATAATTTTAATAAAGGTTTAATGAGTATATGCCAAATGCCAGACGTAGGTTTTGGCTGCTGGGTACGTATACATGTATCAAAGCAGCAATACATCTGATCCATAAAGCTTACGTACTGATGCAGTAAAATAGACCACAAACACACACAGAAACGAATGTGTGACATATTAGGTGATATGAGACACAAACAGAAAGATAACACATTCTGATGCACTTTGCATTGTTATATATAGTAGCCAGATAAAATGTTATGAGAAGATGATTTCTGAGCAGACACAAATCTCCTTTTCTGTAGTGAGGGTCATTGCTCATGTTGAGTTCTGAGTACTACTCTTTTCCAGCACGGTCCTCTTATATTGTTCACCAGTGCTGTTTTGGCTTAAAGCAAAGGAACAAACAAAGTTAAAAATAAGCCATAAGTCATATACTCACATATGTACCAAAGAACCTCAGCCCAGTTGCATAATCATGGTGAAATAGACCCACACTGCTGAGTGGCCAGAGTTCAGCTCCAATGTTTCTCATAGGTACAGTTTAACCAGCAGCAGGAAGTTTCAGTGAGTACACGTTGCTGTCCAAGCTGCTGGCTTTATAAAGGGAGACCGGATATACTTTTGCCATAGCAAAGCTTCAAACTGCAACTGTAGATCCCTTAAGAACATTAATAGGCCAGGCGTGGTGGGACATGCCTGTAATCCCATCACCGAGAGGCTGAGGCAGGAGGATCACTGTGAGTACAAGGTCAGCCTGAACTACATAGACAGACTCTGTCTCAAAAAAATTAAATTAAATTAAGTTAATAGTCCAGGTCTGTACTCAAGTCTGCACTGAGCTCACTACTCCTGTGAAAGATTTTACTTCTATACTTCCTTTACACTGCCATGGCTAGGATTTCCCTATTAGTACTTGAAGATTTCTTTCTCTTCTCTTTTTCACCTTTTGGTTATATCCACTCGTTTATAATAATATAGATTTTAATATTATTGCTAAGTGGTTGAAGATTGAGGTATGAAACTTTGAAGTGGTAAGGATTTGTCCCCGAATCTCCTTCATACCCCGTCATAAGTCACCTCAATTAGATGTGAAGGGGTTTCGTGTGTGCTAAATCTCAATATTAAAACCATTCAAAAGAAAAATTATATTCAATATATTAGACACTTTTAAAATACTCATTCCAGCTATTTACTTAATTCATAGAGACCAAAACTAACTACCTTAGCTAGTTGGAAATTACCTCATTCACCCGGTAGGACAATAACAAAAAGTCAGCTTCAGAGGTCAGAGTCTGGAGAGGTCAGTGCTCATATTTAGTTTCTCCCTTTCCCTTTGCAGCTCTGGTAACCTCGACTGGGGAGTGTAATGTAACAAGCTTACCATCTGTCAAGAGTTCCTGGTATTGCTGTAAAATGAACTTCAAACGACTGAACAAAATCAAGTCACCATGTTTAGCTTCAGACAAAGACCTCAAGAGAGTTAAGCTGTGCTGCAAGTTATTCCAGCCTCTACTGCAAACATTTATACATGATAGTTACAGAATCCTCTCCCACTAAAGATCTTATAGAGCCTGCAAAAATACTTCCCCAAAGGATATGAGACACAGATTGATGTATAAAAGTGCTGTTTTTTCACTGGCTAGGTGAAAAGAAAATTTTTCCTCTGAAAAGGGAAAAAAAGACTTTCAATTTTAAGGATAAAGAAAGGTTCTAAACTCTTTTTCTAAAATTTCTTACCAAACTGGCATTAATGTGCTCAAAACAAGAACATGGACTAAGTTCAAATGGAGAGTTATTAATAAGTACAACAAATTTCACACTATATGTTTGTTCATTTTCTAAGGGACTCTATTCCATTTTTATTGATAATCCATTAATTTTTTTTAAATTTGAATAAAGTCTTGAAGTAAGTCGAATTATTGTGCTGCTTTCTTTTCTTTAACCATACCTCATAGAGTATATAGTTTCACTTTGTGCGTTTTTAGCATGTCTGATTAATTTATTTTTATACCTCTAAGAAAAAATTCAACTAACTCATGTTTTATATTTTTGTCCCTAAAATTAATGCCTGACTTGAAAAAGAACTGTCTGTGTAAGAGAATTTGTACAACTATGAATTATATAAAAGAATCCATCAAGAGTCTATCTCCATAGAAGTGAAGTAGGTAAAACATTTGAGATTGTTGTGCTGAAATTGTACCCTCATTCACTTTAGCTAGAATTTCCTATTCCTGTCAGACAGAAACTCAAAAATATATATAGGCAAGTTCATGCTCTGAAATATCTAAGATACTACTGAATTATAAAATTTCAATCTCCTATAGTGTTTTTCTTATTTTTTTTTTTGTGTTTGTTTGTTTGTTTGAGATAGGGTCTCATTTTGTACTACAGGCTGGCCTTAAACTCAGTATGTAGCCCAGGCTGACTTTGAACTTGAGGGGATTCTCCTGCCTCAGCCTCCCAAGTGCTGGGATCACAGGCATGCTCCACCAAGCCCAACTTCCTAAACTTCTTGACATTTGATTTATTTAGAAAAAAACAGATGAACGTAATTAGGTAATAAACAATGTACTATTGTGCTGGACTTCATTTTGCCTTCCAAGGAAAGAGATGGATATAAAGTAAACTAGACCGGGATGAGTTCAGATAATAAAGATAATATTTTTCTTTTAAAAACCAACCAGTAGTTCTATGTCAGAGGTTCTTACCAACCAAATGGATTATTTTGATTTACCTCATGTATGAACAATCATTACTTTTTCTATCCAGACCAAAGGATGTTCGATTGACTAACAAAGTGACCAAAATGGCAGAGATGGGTTTTTAAGGGATTTTAGGATGGACCTGACTACTTGGGTTAGAATACATGCTTTCGGGAATGAAAAATAAACAAATAATTACAGTATCAATATCACAGGATGTCTTCAAGCGACATGTAGAAGAAAGTTACTATACAGAAACTGCTTATTTTTTTGAAAGTTGAAGATAGTTTTCTTCTCTGAAATAGAAATTATTCTGAAGATGAAGATGTCCTTCAACTGCTGCCAAGTGCTTCTACCAGCATTTCTACAAATAGATTCGCCTCATTTCTCATACGTCAATGTTCTTTTACATGACATAGACTCCACTGTAAAACGTGTTTAACAGCAAAACTAGCCCAACATGAATCACCCTTGGAATTTTCTAGTACTAGCTACTTTAATATCCAGACACAGTTAGTTGCACTGAATATTGAAATGCCATACTAACTTGTACAACATTATTTGAATCAGATAACAATTACTAGCTCTTTCTACTATAGGCAGCATGCATAGGTCCCAGGGCCAATGGCTGACAGTGACTTCATTTCATGCTTATATATTTACTTCCTAATTTTTAAATTTTTTCTAAGACTTCAAGTCCTATGAGTTTTAAGATATTTATAACCCAAATGATATGGCGAGGACGTGACCTCTGAAGTCTTACGTGTTAGATTTGGTCACTGGCCTGTTTGTTTCTGGGATCTGGTAGAACTTTTAAGGGCTGGGTTGAGTGCAAACATGTTAGATGACTGGAGCAGTGCCTTGAAAGGGATGTTTGGATACTGGCTCTTTTCTGTCCCACTCTCTTTGTTCCTAAATTGCCAGAAAGTGAAGAGGCCTCCTTCACTATGAAACCCTCTAGCATGTATTGTGTTACCCAAACCCATGAGGGCAAGTGACAATGGGACAAAACATTTGAAACTGTGAATCAAAATAAAACTTTCTTCTTTTTGTGTTAATAATCACAGGTATTTGGCACAGTCACGGGAAGCTAATATAGAAAATTGGTACTGAACAGTGGAAGTATTGTTGTAATTATACCTGACGTGATGTGGAGGAGCTTTTGAGATTGGTTTTTGGAAAGAGTTTAAAAATTTTATAGATGTCAACTACAGAAAGCCTTGAGTGCTGTAAGCAAAGCTTAATGGATGGTTCTCAGAAGATAGGAGCAGTGACAGAAATGTGGATAGTAAAAGCTGTGCTCCTGAAGTTTCAGATGAAAATAGGACTGCAGTCAGAACTGGAGTAGAGAACAGTTGGGTTGTATACTGGGAGATAGCTGGATACATTATTTTCATTCCTGAGACTTGTGGAAGACTCATCTTAAAGGTGATGTATTAATTAAGCTGGTGGAGGAAATTTCAGGGCAGCTTAGCATTCAGGATGCAGCACGGGTAGCACTGACCACTTTTACCCTAATCTACAGTAAGAATGAGAAGCAAAGAGGAACTGAGGAGAAAAGTTTTGAGGTTGCAATTTGCCTAAAAAGGGAGTATGTTTAAAGGTGCTGCCAAGAAGGATGCAGTTGCTAATGAGATTAGCACAATCAAAAAGAAGCTAAACACGTCGGTGTGCATGAGATGATAGGAAAGATGATTTTAGAGCACCTTGGAATAAGAAATATGCCACCCATCTTAGGCTTAAAGTTGGAAAGATATAAACTCATTCCAAATACCTTAATCTGAAAGTAGAGCCTGGAGTACCTTCTTCCTTCAGGGCACTTAGAAAATTGTTTGTCTAGGATTTGTTTTCCAGCTTCACCCATCAATGCAGAGATCCCTGCCACTATGGTTTGAATGGGTCCCGTACAGCTTGCATCGGGGACAGAACTTCATGTTATCCATGTGATGCTTGATGAGTGATTGGTGTTGATATAGCATGTTAAATGAAATGGCTTAGGGAAGAGACAGATTTGGTACTACTTCTGGATGTGCCCAAGAAAACTGTATGATCCTAAGTAAGTTACTGAAATTTCACAGGCTTACTTCTTTGTATATTGGTAAAATTAAGTAGCATGGTTGAATATTTACCAAATGTAAATTTTTCCCTGTATCATTGTAACTTATTGAATTGTATAGAAGCAGTATAGAAAAAGTGATTTTTAGGTCGTCATAGAAATAACAAAATCCATATTTACTGTGCTAGCAAGATTCCTTGGGCTTTTTTGTTTGGTTTTTAACATATCTCATTTTCTTCACAGCAGTGAATTTTCATGTAGCTTCATAATTGTAATAAAAATACTTTCTTCTAAAGTATTTAGAAGTGTACTACCTAATTTCTATTGTCGAGTCCAGGGGAGAAACTATGAGTTAGATGTCATCATACTGATGCAGGTATATCTTGGCCTTACGTTGGTCACTTAGAACTTAGAGATATCATAAGACTTTGTCTGAACCTGACTTTAATTTCTTTGCTACAGCAAAGCACAAGAGGCAAAATTATCACTTGGAAAGTGCCACAGGCATCACAAAAAGCAGGTAGATGCATTGTCTTCGTTTTCTCATACTGACAAACTTATTTTTGAAATGTTGATGGAGAATTCAAATTGCAGTTTGTCAAAAAAAAAGTTCAAACTGTAATTTCACAGAAGTCTTTTTTTGTCTCTCTTCATCACAGGAGAAATCATACTTGTTACGAAACTCATAATTAGGGATAAATTATTTAGTTGAACATAAGTATATTTTGCTCTTTTCCTTATAAGTGGAAATTAAAATGCTAGTTTTTGTAGTATTGTGGGTATTAAATGTGAGAGGCTTATATATGCTAAAATACTTTATCAACTATATATTACCTCCTTTAGAAGGTGGTATGATCTCATGTGGTTTTAAATGAATTAATTAATATGACTACAATGTTTACCCAGACAAAATGTCAACTTAGTTGAAGAATATTAAAATTTATGTGAGAAACTTAACATCTGTTAGTCATTTTACTGTGGAAGACAAATAATAAGTAAGTAGATTTCTAATAATTAAATTAAACAGCTCCCTAGAATACTGGTTAATTGTTTATCTATGCCCGTATTTCACAAGTAAAAATGCAAATTTCTCACAGTGGCTGTAAATAATATGTGGGCTTAAAATATTCACATGGAATGTGGGGAATTGAAAAACAATTAGAGAGTTTGTAAAATCTGCTTATTTTATAGATAAGTGACTTCTTCAAAAGGACACAGCTAGATCATATTAAAGCTGAATTTGGAGTCTCAATTCCAGGTTGATTTCAATTCAGTGTCAGTTTCTGGATGCTTTTCATTACTCTCGGTCTATTACTAATGAATAAAGAAAAGGAAGCAGATGTTGGGGAAACAAAGAACATTAAGTGCAACCAAAGAAAATAATTCAGATGAAAATATACATCAAAGGCGGAATTTGCTTCCACCATATGGAGACTGAACAAAATATTCAGGCTTTCTTTTTCCTTCAGGAGTGATGCAAAAGGCTCACACAAATCATGTCAATAGCATTGTTACCACCAACAAATTGATCTCTACTTCTCTCAACTTTTCTTCAGATGCTCAATTTTACTTTTAATTTTTCCATTCTCTCCTCAACACTTTTGAGTCTGGCTTTAGCATTCCCATTTTGCAGAAATTTCTTTATTTAGCTTTCGAAGATGTAAATGACTTTAAAGTGAATGGCTAATTACATCTTTATCTTTGTGAAAATCTTAATTTTGGATATTCAATGCTGGGCCTTCCTTTAAATACTGTATCTTCTAGTTTATGTTTATGAAGTTCCTCTGATATATTGTCTCTGTTCTCTTTTGTTGGCTATCCTCCTCCTCCTCAGACCTTTAAATAACGGAGTGTACGGAAGTTTGTCCCTAATCTGTTTATATCTCCCTACACTCTCTCTAGAAGATCTCATCCATTTCATGGCTGCTATTTCCTTCTCTATACAAAACACACAATGTACAGTAATACCTCGGTTCACAAACTGTTTGCAAACAGAAGCGTTTGCCAAGATACTGCTTCTGTTCCCTCGAACTCAGAATTTGGTGATGAATATGAATATGAATGCGGCCATCTCCCCTGCATGAACACAAACGTTGCCATCTTCCCCAGAATCGTGGAACAAATTAAATTCGTGAACCGAGTATATCGTGAACCCTGTATATCATTATTCCAAATTACTGCCCAATTTATGCAAATCTTAATATAGAGCCGTCCTTTGCTATATACATGTAGAGTTTTCTAAGTTCCTTTCAAATTTATTATCCAATAGCATGGTAATTCCATGAACTTTGTCTTCAGACGTGAATTGTAAAATGGGATGTCTTCAGGATTACTCAAAGTAAATTGTACCCAACACAAAGAGAATTTATAAGTTCCATAAATGTGTTTCAGACAACCTTCCTATCAAATTCCCTTTAAAAATTTTCTCTCACAAGCCATCGCCATGGTCACATGGTTTCTCAAATAGCTTTTTCTGCAAAAAAGAATGCCCTGAATTTTAAGCATAATGTTATAGTCCAACATCACTTACAATTAATCAATAAGTATTATCATTTGTTTAATAATTTTTGAACTTTTAGCAATGAAATGCAAAAGATTAAGCCCCTGGTCTCATGAAAATTACAGTCTAATAAGAAGAAAACAATAGATATGTGTACAAATAAGATGATTTCAGACAATTAGATACTATGTAGAAAATTAAACAACAAAATGTGTGCAGGTTGTCATGCAATTGGGTGCTACCTTAAGTCATTCATGGAAACAGAGCTTTAGTGAGTCAACCTTTCTACAGAGACCAGAAATGAAAATGATGAAAATGATCTGGGAAAACAAAGATCAGAAAGCACCATTGAGACAAAAATAGGGAATTTTTAGTAACCAAGTGGAGCAGGAGACAGCTTAGCGTGCTTGTTTGAGAAAAAAAAAAAAAAAAAGAACAGAAAATGGTCAGGAGACAGTTTACAGAGGGAGATAAAAGACAAGTGGGATAGGTGAAAGAAATGATAAACTATTCATATACATTCTTTATCTGTGGAATATTTATATATTATTCCACATGTAATAGGAAGCCATTAAGAGTGAAGAGTTTAAAGTCAATACATTACTTAATGTGCATAGTTAAATGTTTATTCTGACAAATCAAAGATAGCTTGTCAGTCATTTTCTAGTGGCAAAAACTATGAGATATTAAGATCAAAAGCTGTTGGAAGCCATTACCTCCACCTATGAAAAAATAAATTAATTGTACAAATAAAGAGCAATAATCAGAAAGAAACAAAATCAGAAGACAGTAAAGGTCTTGAATTAGATATCTATCAATGCATGCCAAATTACTTTAAATGTCCTGTGTGAAAGGAACCCAGCATAGCCTATTTTGGATTTCTCCTTCAGGATCTGTCATAGGCTGCACACAAGATATTGACTGGGCTTAAATCATGTAAAATCTCCAATCTCAACTGGATACAGATTAGCTTTCAAGATCACATAGTGGTTGGCATCATTCCTTCCTCTAAGATTAGACTGAAGGTCCCTATTACTTGCCAGCTGTTGTCCCTAGGCTGTCCCTAGTTCCTTGCCACCTGCTTGGGCCTCAGCAAGACACTTTGCTTCACCAAAGTATGAATGCTGAGAAGTCAAGAGACTACTAGCAAGACACAGTCAAGGTCTTCTGGAGTCTACACTTGTAAGTGACATTCTATGATTTTTGCTCTATTCTGTTTGTTAGAAGCAAGCTACTACATCCAGCCCCATGGGAAGATCATATAAGGACAGAAACACCATGAAGTGAGGCTCACTGAGAGTGACAAATAATCCTTATTTCCATCTATACTCTGACTCCAAGGATTTAATTATGTCCCATATGTATGATCCTTTTCAGATCTTCTATGTAGAGGATGATATAATCTAAAAATAAAGGTAATTTGACTTCTGCCTTTCCTATACATATCATTTTCATGTCTTTCTCTTGCCTCATTTCTCTGGGTCATATTTCAAGAGCTATATTGAACAGGTGTGCTGATAGCAAACATTCACGTCTTGCTCCTGGTTTAAAAAACTTTTTTTTCATGAATGAATGTTGGTTTGTCAAAGGCTCTCTCTCTTTCAGTTTAGATGATGTGATTTTTGGCCTTTCTTCTGTTTATGTAATACATTACATTTATTGATTTGCCTATGTCGAACCATCCCTACGTCCCTAGGGTAAATCTTACTTGGTCGTGATGTGTGATCTTTTTGACGTTTCCTTGCATTCTGTTTGCCAGTACCATGTTGAAGAGTTTTGCACCTGTATTCATCGAAGAGATTGGCCTGTAGTTCTCTCCTTTTTGATTGGGTTTTTTTTCTGGTTATGGAATCAGGGTAATGCTAGCTTCCGGGAATGACTCTGGGAGTACTCATACACTTTTCATTTCATTGAAGAGTTTGGGGAGTATTAGCAATAGGTATTTCCTAAAGATCTTGTAGAATTTGGAAGTGAATCCATTGGGAACTGGGCTTTTCTTAGTTTTTTATTATATTATTATTTCTTCAATTTCATTGCCTGTTTTTGGTTTGTTTAGGGTTTTTTATTTTCTTTATTCAGCTTTGGTAACTCATATATATCAAGGAATCTATTTCTTCTGAATTCTCCAATTTATTAGAGTATTGGTTCCCAAAGTAGTTACTAATAATCTTCCGGATTTCAGCTACATCTGTTGTGATTTTTCATTTTTCATTTCTAATTGTATTGATTTATATCTTTCCTTTTTTTGGTAAGATTGGCTAGAGGTTTGTCTATTTTGTTTATTCTTTCAAAGAACCACCTCTTCAATTCATACTGATTCTTTGTATTTATTTTTAGTCTTACCTTCATTAATTTCTACTCTGATATTTATAATTTCCTTCCTGTACTAATTTTGGATTTGGATTGTTCTTGTTTTACTAGGAACATGAGGCATTTCCTTACATTATTTATATGGACTGACTCTGTTTTTCTGATGTGAGGTTTCACAGTTAGAAACTTCCCTCAGGACCACTTTCATTGTGTCCCACGGGTTCTGCTACATTGTACTAGCATTATTTTTTGATTCTAGGAACTATTTAATTTCTTCCTTGATTTCTTCTGTGACCCATTATTTATTAAAGAGGGTATTGTTTAATTTCCATGTGTTTGCATAATTTCTGTGGTTTCATTTACCATTGGTTTCATTGCAATTTGATCTGATAATGCGCATGAGATAATTTTTGATTATTTTACCTTTACTTAAGCATGCTTTATGGGGTAGTATCAGGTCTATTTTGGAGAAAGTTCCATGTGGTGCTGAGAAGAATGTGTATTCTGTTGTTGTGTGGAACACTGTGAAGTTATCTATTAAGTCCATTTCTTTGATGATTTGTTTCAACTCTGATATTTCTTCGTTGATTTTATTGTCTAGTTGATCTGTGTGTTTGTGACAGTGGAGTATTGAGGTCTCCCACTGTAACTGTGATGGTGTTTATCTGATTTTTTTATGTCCAGTAGTGTTTATTTTGTGATGTTGGGCATGGCAGTGTTTGGTGTATATAAGTTTATAATTGTTGTCACTTCCTGTTGAATTGTTCTCTTAAGCAATATAGAGTGACCTTTTTTGTCTTTTTGATCAGTTTTGGTTTGAAGTCCATTTTTTTCTGAAATTGGCATAGCTATTCCTGCTTTTTCTTCCCCGGGTTCCTCTTGCAATGAATATTGTTTTCCATCCTTTTATTTTTAACCTGTGAATTTCTTTTTGAATTAAATGTGTTTCTGCATACAGCAATCATTGGGTTTTGATTCTTTGTTTTAATTTTTAACTCTCAGACTGCCTGATAAGAAAAATTATATTAATCATAGATGGGGTAATATGATTATCAGCCTGTTACTGGGGAAAGGTAGTAATGTTTATGATTGTGGTAGACATTCTCAGGTCAGAGTGTAGACTCACAAAGTCTCTACCACTGATTTCCTATGATTATAGACTTAGTCCTGGAAACAAACAAACAAACAAGCAAAACACAAACTTTCCTCTCTACTCCTTCTTAGACTTTACCTGTTTTCCTCTAGTCTCATGGTTTAAATATCTGCTATACCTTTAAATATTTCAAGTATCTATTCAGACACAGCTCTCTTTGAAGACCCCAACTATCACTCAGACGTTTATATTTCTAGCAGCTTAGAACTCCACATGGACATTTAATTGGTATCCTAGTTACTTTCTTATTGTTAAGACACCAACAACTTAAAGGAGGAAAGGTTTATTTTGGCTGAAGTCTGTAGAGGTTTCAGTCCATATTCAGCTGGGTCTAAGGCAGGGCGGCATGGCAGAGAGCATGGCAAATAGGAGTTGCTTTTGCTATGGCATCAGGAAGTAAAGAAAGAGTGAAAGGAGGAGCAGGGAGGAGTTAAATCCTTTCAGGCCATGCCCCCAGTAGGATCCAGTCAGATTTCCCTTTCTAATAGCAAGTCCTCCATAATACAATTACCTTCCTAAAGCCTCACCCGTGAGTTCATGAGGTTTTGGGGCACACTTCAGAGCTAACTCATAACAATTGGCATCTCAAACTTCATGTATTCCTAGACAAATGTTTCACTTTTATTTTCTCCCAAATCTAGTCCTCCCCCAGTGGTTCCCAACTCCATACGAGATGCCTCTATTCACTCAGTTCCTCTAATGAAAAGCATTGGAGTCATCTTTGAGGTTTTTGTCTCTCACATCACACAATCCACCCATCATGTTAAGTATAACTTTGAATTCATCCTAAATCTGTTCACTTGCTTCCATATCCATGGCATCCCTTTTAATTCATGCTGCTGAATATCGAAAATAGATACAGAAGCACCATTCTGAGTGGCATCCCTTTGAATCCTGGATCCTTAAAGTCTAAAGCTATTGTGATCTTTTAAATGTAAGTTTGATTATGTTAAATCTGGGAGTTCCTAAAAGGATACGTTGTATTTTTAGCAATCTATTTAAAGAATTTGTCACTGGGAAATGGTTCTGCCCTCCTTTCCTGCTTGAACTGCATTGCTACCATTCATTCCCAGCTAACTCACTTCATTAAGTAGCGTGTCTGAACTGGGAGTAACATTGTTTGAATGCAGGTGTGTTGCCAAAGATGCTTTTTAGACATTCCTAAAAGTATCAGAAATTGGCTGGAGATACAGCTCAGTGGCACAGCACCTGCCCAACAAGCATGAAGTCCTGAGTTTGATTCCTGGTACAAAAAAAAGTAATAATAATAATAATAATATAAAAATTATCAATAATTGATCACTGAAAATGAGCTCCTTTCCAGCATTATATTTGTCCAAGATTATATTTGCCACCAAAAGTAGACCTATTTATGTCTCAATTTCTTTCTTTCTTCAAAGATAAATGTAAAATAGTGATGCTAACAATCAAAAGAAATAGTTCACTAGATTGGACTGAGCAGTTAGCACAGTATGCCCTACCAGATCTACAAATTGCTCATTTGGGCAATATCAACTCATGAATGAGATCTTATATGTCCTTGGTCAGAATGATCATTTAGTTCCCACATATGTCACTTTATTTAATTCTTTCCCTACCTCTCCACCACCACCACTATGGGCAGTGGCACTGGACTTGCGGTTTCTTGAAATGTCTTTTGGTAATAACAGAAGGAGAACGTAGTTCAATAACTTGTAAGGGGAATTGGTTCTATATTTTATTAACAATATACTCAGACTGGGAAGGTTTGCCTGCTTTGAAGAGAAATATGAAAGGTAATGTGATGAACTGACTTCCTACTGTAGAATTTACAAAGCTCTTTTTGTTTGTAACTCATTGTTACTTTCAGCATTTATGTTTCAAAGGTTATAGATTGCTCCTTAGAGTTTGGACTTTATCTGTCCAGAACATTACAATGTCATAAAAAGGGGAAAATATTCCCAAGTTCAAACTTCTATTTTCTATAATAAAGGCATAAAAATCCCACAGAACTCTTTCTTCATGGTAGAATTGTGTGCCTCACAAGCTGAGTCTAAGGACAAAGAACTGCACACATCTCCTCTACCTCAGTTCCCAGCAGTTTTCATTTTCAAGCAACCACTACAAAGTTCTTTTTCCAGTTACCAAGATGAATACAGAAAAGATTTAATTCTCCAAGGTATTTCTGTGTAAAAATTTTTTTCACCTGAATAACTAATGCAGACCTTAATGTGATACTCAACTTTATGATTCTAGTATAGACAGAAAGAAAACAGATAAATTGCACCTGAATTCATACTAAAATATATTTGACACTTCAATCTAAAATCTTTCAAATGAAAACAAAAAGGTAGGTGCCTTCTCACATATGAGGGGTGCCTGATTTATGACAACATCTGTGTTTATCCACAGTAAAAAATACTAAACAAACAAACAAACAAAAAACACGATGAAGAGCTAATTCTTCTCAAATGACAAAATACATTTCCTCAATTTTTACCTCTAACTTTATATATGTATAAAATCACGCTGATCTCTAATTACAAAACAATTATAAAGCATCACTTTCTTTAGTCTGGGGATCTGAAGCATTTGCAGGCTTTTGAATGCCTATGTTCCAAGTGGTCATTTTACTAAAGCTAAGGTGCTTTCTGAAGTAATTATTAACAATAAATTCCCATTAGATAAAAATATCTACCTTTTCAAAGTACTTTCTATGATAATTATTTCAAAACAAAAAGTTTTCTTTAACCAACTGCATAAAAAACAATAATTACCTTCATTATTTTTACATACTTCCAAGGGATTATAATTCACCAACTCAAAAGGCAAGAAAAAGATTTGAATACACATCTGTAAAAGCTGCTACAAATAGTCATTTTATTAAAAAAAAACTAAACTATTTTCTAAATTAATAAAATTAAGTCATGCTTCTTTCGTTGCAAGATGTAAAACAATGTATAAATAACTTCTCTGTTCTGCTCAATGATATCTGTAGCATAGTGTAAATATTCCTAAATAAAAACCTTGAGTTTAAAATCTTCACACCTTTCTGCTCAATGACAGTAGGTAATCTAGTTAGCCAATTTGGTCTATACTTTAATGTACAAACAAACAGTTTCTTCAAAAAATATGCCATATGAATAAAAGGACTAACATATAAAAGCATTGACTTTAATATAAAACTTTTTTCATTTTTTTTTAAATTACAGCATGTTTTCCATACATGATGAATACATTCCCCATTGGGAGAATGTATTCATACATATACATATCACATCTTAATCCTTCTCACATCTCCTTTCCCACCTCTATCTCCCTTCTCTCTCCCTTCCCAGATCTAATTCCCATCTGTAAAATGTCTATCTTTCTATTTCCTATCATGCACCTTTTGTAAGATAAAACTTTCCATAAATTAGATGCCCAGTGATAGCCTATCATGTATCAGGAAGTAGGCAGTTATGTATAAGTTTAAATTAGTACTGGATAGTCATGAGACAGGAATCTGAGAGAAGACATTCAAGCACTGAATAGTACACAGGCCTGGAATTTCTATTAATCTTGGAATTTTATGACTTTCCAGTTTCCTTATTTTTCTTTCTTTTTGTTTGTTTTTGTTGTGGTTTTGTTTTGTTTTGTTGAGACAGGGTCTCCCTACACAGTTCAGGCTGGCCTTGAACTCACTATGTAGCCCAGAATGGCCTCCAACTCATGATCCTTCTCTCAGCCTCCAATTACTGGGATTACAGGTGTGTGTCACCATGCTCAGTCTCTAGTTTCCTTATTTCTAACCTTGCAAATACTGCTTCCATTAGGAAACTTGTTTTTGAAAAAAATCCATGATTTTAAACTGTATTAAATCAGGTTGTGGGGAGAGAAATTTACAGAGAGACATTTTTAATCCCTCCAGCAATCAAAGCAGTGCATAATAACAAACTTCAACTTTAGGTCTCATACTGTAAATATATCTTGTCTTCCCTATGAAAATTTTTGATCAAATCAGACAAAGTACATCAGTATGATTTTTAAATTTCTTTGCTGTTATTACCTTTCCCTGTCTCCTGTAGCTTTCATTTATGTCCCTATCTAACTGAACATTAAGAATATAAACACTATTTTATAAATATATTCTTATTGCTAATTATCTAGTCTTTATATCCCTTAAAGGTACTAAATTTATAAAAGCCATACTTTACATTTTATATGGTAGAGCAGAGCATTAAGAATATTGTACCCACTTGTTTGGTTTAATCACTCTGCCAGAAAAAGAAACAAACCTATAATTTATAAAATACCCATTGCATTCCAATAAATTTATTTGCAAAAATAGCCATTGTATTCTAATAAATGTGTGCATTCATTCTCACTTAAGGAAACAGAAACATTTGAGGAAATCAAATTATTATAATATGCATTCCCTTTCTGAAATTACTTCCACTACATAATTGGAGATTTATTTCTGTGTGAAACAAGGTTTTAATAGACTGTGTTAGACATATCAAATATGGAAGTGATTAAAATGAGTCACATGAAATACTGGGATGAAGTATTACTAAAAATGTTTATCTGTCTTTAGAAAATAAAAATATAGGAAATCTGCAAAAATTTTTCAAAATAGTATAACATTAAAACTGATTTGCTTTTTACCAGGTTTGCTGATTATTGTTTTTGTTATTATTACAATTTTTTGGTATTTGGGATTGAATCTAGGGCTTTGTGAAAGCTAAGCAGGTACACAAACACTGAGCTATATACAGACCTTTCTATTTTATTTTGAGAAAGGGTGTCACTAAGTTAATCAGGTTGGTCTCAACTTGAGATCCATTTTCCTCAGCTTCCCAGAGTCATGGGGATAATAGGTGTGCACCACCATACACAGTAAGTTACTGACGATTTTATTGATTTGGAAAATACCATATACAGTAGTATATTTTACTTTTGCTGAGACATATGCCATGCCTTTCTTAAGAGGAGTGTATAGAGTGTATTGATTAATGTTAACCTCCTTAGAAGTTTCTTCTAGTTTGATGAAAGATTCCATATAGCCCTGTTACATACAAAATAATAATAACGATGATGGTTAAAATAATACAGAAAAGGTGAACATAAAATTTTAAATGCCACATAGTTAAGAGAGATGGTAAATAGAAGAATCAGATACAAAATTATCTCAACAAGCTAGAAGGCTTAGTCCAGTCGAGATAGATTAGAGTGGGGCAGATTGAGCAAGTGCTGTGACCTGTCAGTCACAGAGACCCAGGACACATACACAGAACCCAGAATCCAGAACGACTCTGGCAATGATCAGAAAGTGCTATCTTCAGTTCTTCATTTACATCTGGCTGGAAACCTAGTAGGCCTCTGATGGGACAATTTATACCGGATGTCAGGCTGAGGACTGGGCGATACAAAAATCCCCACTGCTAACCTCATGGCCACAGTAAACTTTCTCAGTGTCTATTCTCTCACTCTGCAGAGCTTATTTCCTTTCTACCCTCACTAAATGTACATCCTCACTACCTTTTCTGCATGTCTTGTCCAATTCTTTGTTCAAGACACCAAGAATCTGGAAAGAATTTCCTTTGGACCAAAAAACCAATAACACTATGAAGGAGATCAGTATTACTTGTCCTATTACAAATGAATTCTTAAATTTAAAAATCAGTTTTGGAAATACAGGAGGGATACATCTGAAAATACAGTTAGTCATGAGGTCAACATGAAACTTCAGTGTAATTAAGTCAATGCGAGCACACTTGGCACAGCATGTGGTCTAGGTGGGGGTAAGATGGGGCAACGACCATTGCCCATGGCTCTTCTGACCACATCAAGGGGCTGTGCTTTATTCTGGATACGCAGAGAACAGGCTAGATGCATATGACCTCTTTACTTGGTTTAATGGGAGGAAAGTTAGACATAAGGACAAGCACGATATAATTTTCAAATAAAATATTTAGCTGGGGTGTAGTAAAAAAAATTTAAAGATTTTGTGTGCTTTGATTTTACACTCAATTCCAAATTGAAAAGTGAACACATCATTATCAGTTGCAAGAGAGTTTAGGGAAATAATATACACATCTAGTTGCTTATAAATCTAGACAGAATTTGACTAAAATTATTATTAATCTAAAGTTTATCAGAATTCATTTACCAGCCTCTAAGGGCCTTTGCCCCCATCAGTAGGCTAAAAGCAAACAGAAGTATATACCTGAAGCCAAAAACCCATCAGAGGTCACCCACAAACACACCTTCTCCTAGATTGTTAACTAGAAGGTAATAGAAAGGAGCTTCAGGAAAGGAAAGATAAGAGATAAGATAATAATAGTGTGTTTCAAAGCTGTGAACTTCAAAGAGAGAAAGGTTGAAGGGGAGAAAAGAAAGCAAAGAGAGGGGTTGATATTGTCAGGAGGGGGCCAGAAGCAAAAAGAACTTATTTAAATGACTTTAGGTTCGTTGCTTTCTTCTTCTTCTTTTTTGTCTTTTTTTTTTAAATCCTGGCCTAATTTAAAATACAACTTTGGTGAAGGAGATTTTCCAATTTACATATTTACTTTAAGGTATTGCAAAGTGTCAAACAAATTTGATTTTTATTTATATTTAGCATAGTTATCATTTGTCTGAGATGTTCAGAGACTTGTTTTACAAGTTGAAGAGGTTGATATTCTCACAAAATCTCACAAGCTACTGAAAAATTTAAAACTGACAGAAAAATGATTTTGTTATGCCAAAGAGCCTGATAGGTGGCCAAAGAATTTGAGGGGGATTGCAGTGACTTTCAATTATCTATCCTCAGACACTTATCTGTTTCTCACAGTGTCTTACCTAATGAATAGCTCTTCTGCAGATGGTGAGAAAATGGGGATTCTTAATTGCCACTAGGCTAAAATTAACAACAATCATAAGCAAAGCTGGGGGAAGAACCTAGTATAATATAGTATATCTATCAAGGAAAGGAAACTAAATATTACTTTAATCATGAGTACTGTAAATTAAATGGTGAGAATCACTTTAGCACTCTGAAACCTCATGAAATTCTATTGGTTATAGGAGAAAGTATTCATAAAAGTGGATATAGCCACTCTTAAAATTATTCTCATACGTTTAATGTGGTTCCTGAATATGTTTTGATGTTTATACTTATTAGCCAATCCTCAAAACTACCTTGGAAGCAAATGTGATACTGCTTATAATATTAACATCTGTAATACAGTTTAAGTAACAAATTGATATTAACAATTAAAGTGTACAAAATTTTCTTTCCCAAGATTATAGTCCATGATTTGACAACTGCTACTAGTGTTTCTCATATGACCTTAATTTTTTAAATAATTCCAACATTGTGCAAATAAATATCCAAAGAATGATAACAGTGTGCCGTGTAGTTTGTTAATACTTATAACACTAGTATTGTAAATGTTTTATCATAAGTCATTTTTACAAGCAGCTTAAAAGTTGGAATAGTAATATACCATTAAAAGAACACAACAAAAAGTTAGGAAGTGGAGATTGATTTAAGTAAAAGCATTTGTTTAAAACAATGTGATTTTTAGGTAGTACCCCAGTTTTCAAATAATTCCCATATTTTTGTTATTACATTTCTTCAATAAAATATTGTGTCATTTCAAATCTTGCTTCTTTTCAACCTCATTTCCCTATTATAATTTTGAAGTATGGGAAATGAGAGGAGGAAAAGGCAGCCAAAACCCAAATAGTCTTTTAACTATAGTCATTGGTTTATCTTCTGTTTTATTCCAGTGGTCTCATTTCTTCTTCCTTTTTTTTTTTTAAAGGCACAGTCTCAATTTGTAGTTTAATGCTGCTCTTGAACTTATTATGTATCCCAGGCTGGCCTGAACTCTAAATGATCTTCTGACCCTCCTGCCTCACAACCTCCCCAGTGCTAGGAATTCAGGTGTGTGCACCATATCCAGCTGTACTCTAACTTCTAAGTCACATACATGGAGTCAAAGGATTTAATGGTCTTAGAAACAGGAAGGGACGTAAAGGTTCTCCACTGGAAATCATTCCTTTTATTGTTGAGTTTAGGTCTATGACATTAAAAATTTGGCTCAATATTATGGGTGTAGAAGTAAGGAATTGGGTCTATGTGGAGGCAAGTTAGAACACACTATGTCTTAGTTACTTTTCTCATTGCTAAGACAAAATACCCAACACTCAAAGTTATAGAAGGAAAGTTTATTTCAGCTCACAGTTTAAGTCCATAGGTGGCTGGCTCCAAGGCAAGGGAGCACAGAAGAGGGGCATCACAGAGAAGAAACTGTCCAGTGCAGAGCAGGCAGGAGGCAGGAAAGAAGCAAGCAGCAAGCAGCAGAAAAAGCTGCAGCAGCAGCAGCAGCAGCAAAACAAACCTCCCTTTCCCTTTTATGCCATACAGGTTGTAAGCCTTTTGGGTGGTGTCACCCAAACCCAGGGTGGGCCTTCCAATTATCCACACTCAGAACGATGCTAAACTAATCAGTGGACTAATTTAGTACCACACCCTTAATCCCAGTGTCACATACTCTAGATCCAGCCAATGCTGAAAGGCCCCACTTCTGAGCACATGAGACTTTGGGACAACATCTAGATATAAGCAACAATACACTGCATGTTGGAATTCTTGACATGCTTCAAGTTTCACCAAAAAAGCATCACTGAGTATGGAACAGGGAAAGCATAAACCTGGTTTTGTCTTCCCAGACTCCTTCCATTCTAGGGTTTTCGGCGTAGAATTCTTGTTTGGGAATTTCTCTATCAAACACAAAAATACATCAGAAGATTGCTCCAGAGGTGAGTGGATCAATATATGAAGAGAGTGCTCATAATTTGCATCACCAAATTATCTTTAGTATTGAAATGATTAAGTATTAAATATTATCTTTTTAATTAAAATATCTCAGGGGAGGATTATCTACCAGCTAAATGAATTTCTATGACAACCTGCTTCAAGAATGAGTTGATTTACTCACCAGAGACCTCTAATTTTGTTTTGGATATGATTATGTGGAATCTTTTAAGTGACTTTAAATTTTTTAGTTCTTTACAACAAATGTGAAACTGGGAAACATTAGCAATACTAAATGATTATAAATGATTATAAAAGATACAGAAGACTACTCATATGCAGCAGCCATGTTTTTTGATTACCTCTGTCCATGTTACTGGTTGGATATTTTTGGAAAGCCATTACTATAAAAAACACAGAAAATGAAATTGAATTGTTCTTCTCCATGCCTTCTTGGGCCTTTCAGGGCAAATAAACAAGAAGCTATTAAGTACTCTGACAGCCTCCAACTTAAGCCTTAAAAGCTGCTCAGTGAAGGACTGGCTGAATTGGATAAGAAATTAGAAGCTCTTAGATATCAGTTCCCAAAATGAAATTGTCATGCTTTCTTATTTTATGCTGTATTTATATCACTGAATAAATACTGACTTGCACTTAAGTAACTGGCTTTTATTTCCTTGTAGGAGGAGCAAAGAGTTTTCATTGTTTGTTTACTTTTTAAATTTTGTTTCTCATGTTCTTCGGGGAATTTAAATAAAACTACTTTGGAATAATTTATGAAGAGATGGCTAAGTGACATTGTGCTTTAGCAAAAATCTCTACGTAGCTTTTTAAAATTTAATTATATCTTCAAGCATCCGGATATAATTCAATTACTGCCCTTGGTGTCATCCATATCTCTACTTACTGGGAGCTGAAAGAGACAGTACTTGCAAAGCTCTGCTGCAGTTTGATGTCATAAGTTTTACTTGTTATTCATTCTTGGTAATGCCACTGTCATCAAATCAAAAACTTTACCTTAAAATAGAAATGAAATTTCTTAGAGCTTACATTTGTGTTCCACAAGTTCCCTTATCCTAGAAAATTGTCCATTCCATCACAATGGAGAAATGTTTTCTTTCCTGCTTGGCATTAGATATATACATTTTGCTTTGCGATACATTTATCATCAATCAGTTTTCCAGAGTTGATTGTCTTACAACTACAAAACGGTAGAATGTTGTCTTGATGGTATACAGGGAATGTCAAAGCCACGAAGACCATAACTTGGGCAGATAGAAAGGCTAACACTTAAATGCAATTTCTGATTTGTGGCAAGGGATTTATTGGACTTACTTTAGTACTCTTCACTTATTCTGATGCCCCCCAGGTCTTTCTTTTTCCGCTTTTAATATTAGATTTTGGGAGATTCAATTGACTGCTGTGCCCTACTGCCTAATCAGTCAGGAAAAAAGCACCAATGTCAAGAAAAATATTTTAAGAGATGTCAGTTCTATAAAAGTCAACAGAGATAAAGAGATTTATTGCTTCTATCCTCACTGCTGACCTGATTCTATTGGAGTTGAAATCAAGAAAATCCGATTGTTTGTGTGTGGGTATGAAAGCAAGCAAGCAAGCAAGCATGAGAAATAGATTTAGTTTGCAGGGGGGAAAGAATAAAATTTATAAGTTGTCAGAAGTCTCCAGAAGTTGATACTTTACTGTGCTACCTGATTTTCTGGACCTTTTTTTTTTTTTTTCTGATGCAGAGAAGAAAACATGATGAAACAAGAGGTGTGATTGTATTTATTTGTTTGTAAATTTGCGTATTTATTTGATCAATATTTATTATACTCCAGTGTGTGCTTGCAGTCATGCTAGTGACCAGAGTTATAATATTGAACAAACTTGGTAAGGCTCTATTTACTTATAGCCTAAGGGAAAAGATTAACATTAATCTGTCTTTCCATTAAAGAAAGAGAAAGAGAATAGGAATAAAGCAACAATGAGTGAAAAAGCTGCTCAAGTTGTAGCCCAACCAACCTCAGTGATTTCTGTAATTACTGAGTACCACTTAAATCAGGTCTGACTCAGAAAGGGCTGTGAGTCCAAATCAAATCTCTGGGGAGCCCTGGAGCGATCTAAGATACTGATATGGTGATATCTGGGCTTGATTTGTTCACACAGCTCAGTAGTAGTAGTGGGAAAAACTAAACTTCCAGGTTCCTATACTGTCTACATTTCATAGTAAATTTGGCCCCAATGTTTTAATGACTCCTTATGTAAATACCTTCTTTCAAAAGCTGTTTTCATTGTGAGGGTGATGAGTGTTAGTGTCATACACTATCCGAGGAAAGTTATGCATTAGTTAAAACAGGCGGATATGAACTCAAATATTGCTATTTACAAATATCTCAAGTCATAGTTCATAAAAAAATTTTAGTCCGATTCACTGCCAGCATCACAATTGGATTCAATAATCCAACAACTGATTGACTGAATAATACTTGACCATGTCAGATTAGGAATTATGTGACGTAAACACGCTTGTCACCTGATCTAAGCTCTCAAAACATACTACTACACACACCCCACAATCCTTCAACATAATAATCACATTCTTCCATTTAATATTATCTCAGAGGAGGGGAAAAGGTAAGAGTAAAAATGACAGAGATGTGTTTAGCAGATACATACATGCACAAGCTATTATGACAGAAATACTAGTCATAATCACTCACTATTCGAGTCTATTAGCCACTTTATTTTTTTATTTTTTTTTTTTTTGTGGGTACCGGGGGGTCGACCTCAGGACCTCGCGTGCCAACAGGCACCCGTGCCGCTGAGCGATATCACCGGCCCCTTTTTTGTATGTGGGTTCCGGGAGTCGAACTCGGGCCCTCGCGCTTGCTAGGCAGGCGCTTATGCCGCTGAGCCATCTCACCGGCCCTAGCCACTTTAAATAAATATATTTTAATTCAGTTTAATGCTTATAGATGTAAGAAAATAAGGTATGGTAAAAAAAAATAAATTGATTTATTAGAAATTTTAGATTTCAAACACAGCCAGCCATGGATGTTATTCCATATCTCCCTGATTATGAAAGTATATAATCCAAGATGAACAATATTCTTTGACGTATCTGTCATCAACTTTGAAGCGTTAACCTAGAACATACTTGTTATGGTTTGTGTCTAGATGTCCCCCCAAAGCCTCATGCAGTCATAGCACTTTTGTAGAGGTGGCTGAATATAGAGTGTGTAATGATGGGATTAAGGGTATGTGATCAGTTCACTGTTGGTGTGGCACAGTCCTAATCCCAGCATCCTAGATAGAGTATAAAAGGGGCAGAAATATGCTCTGTAGTTCAGTTGTTGATTTTTCTATCTTCTGCCCACAATGAACTGTTCTCATCTGCAAAGCCACCTGGAGCCAGCTGACTATGGACTGAAACCTCTACAAACTGTGAGCTAAATAAATCTTTTCTCCTTTAACTTTGGGCGTCAGGTATATTGTCTCAGAAATGAGAGAAAAGTAACGAAGACAATACTCATCTTGTAAAAATGCTGATTCTAGATTTCAAATATATATCTAATGGATTTTAATTCGTTGTTATTCCTTTTCCTCTCATATTTATCAGAACATAATGGCTTTGAATATTTTGACAGCTCTTACATTTTTTAAAGAGACCAGAGTGGCTACCTAGGCTTCATAATTGCAAAATTTTGTAATTATTTGCAAAAATTTCTACTCTTAGATATATTAATACTAATTAAAGAAGCCAATGAATTATTTTCAATTCAAGTCTACCAATTTCCCCTCGATCATCTTTGCATGCACATCAAACTCAATTTTTGCTCACTTATGAAACATGTAACATATGTTTGGTAAACAGATATTATATAAGGTAACATAAAAGAAAAAATACAATAATTGTCCTTTTAGATAAGAAAAAGATACCCCAAGTCCTTATCATAAAACATGAATAAAATACTGTTAAAGGAAAAAGTGCATGAGAATTTCATTTTTTTTTTCTTTTTTCATCCTTAGAAATCATGATTTACAAATTAGTTCCTGAGTCTGATTAGCTTTGTGTAGTTTTTGGACATCTGGAGACACATGATCTAATATTTCAATTTCAACTTCATCATTATCATTGGATTCTTGAGTGCTGCAATATTACTCTGCATTCTTCTAGTTTGTCACAATTGGTGTGTGTGTGTTACTATAATTGAAATCTGGCCTTTTGTACTAAATTATATTCCCAGCCTTCTTAAATCATTATTTTAAGGCAGTGTCTTGCTAAATACTAGCCCTCCCCTTGCCTTAGTCTCCCAGTGTACTGAGGTTACAGGCATGTGCCACCACACCCAACTCATTTGTCACAATCTTAAACTGTCTTCATTTGTCAATGTGTTACCCCCTACGATCTTAGGAAAATTTCTTTTATGATTCTCAGCTTTGAAGTGCTCATTAATGAAATTTAAAACACACAGACAAATAAAAGTGCACCAAAGATAGCGGAACCTGACTTGTTTTAGACCTTTTCTGAAGAATAATACGACATTTTGCTCAGTGTCATAAGAGAAATAGTTGATTAATTTAAATTTTATAATTCATTTCACTCTTGTATCATCCTGCTTAGTGATTCTACAACTTATCCATTTCCTTATTATTTTAATCTTTATTAGAATAACTCACAAAATTGATAAGTAATTATGAAAAAATCCCTGGATAAGAAATGCAAAATACATCAAGGTAAATTAAAAGTAAATCATAGGGCTGGTGAGATGGCTCAGCAGCGTAAGCGCCTGCCTGGCAAGCACAAGGGCCTGAGTTCGACTCCCAGAACACACATACGAAAAAAGCGCCGGTGATATTGCTCAGCAGCACGGGCGCCTGCTGGTCCTGAGGTCAACCCCTGGTACCCACACACACAAAAAATAAATCATCAAGTTTCCGTAATGTTTCTTATATTAATAAAAGGGCCTGATGGACCAACAGGGGAATAGCTAGGTAAAATAAATCTTACTCTGTTAGTAATGTAATTTTCCTCTTTGTTCATTGGGAAATTTATTAAAAAGGAGACAAATCATGAAATTTCAATCCTTATAAGTAGATAATGCTTCTTAGAAAGAAACCCCAAAATTTTGAGTCCAAAGAATAGAGTTTTTGTAGGGAAAACAATTTTATTGATAAAAGTTTAACATAATCTACATAAATAATTTTAAGGGTAATACTGTGAAAGTCATGTTCATAAAAAAGTGTGTCACCCAAACTTGCTTCCATAAATTCAAAATAGATGACTGAAACTGACACTAATGCCAAAACTTTAATTATTAAATTCCTGATTAGTAAAACTTACTTTTTTTAGCCTTTTCCAGTTAAATAAATTTTACCTAAGAATTTTTGTTGATATAGCTTTCTAAAATATTGATTTAAAATGTACTTAGAATTCATTTTTAAGTATTATGGGCTCCATTAAAATTATTTTCCTAGTGTTATCTCACAATTTTAAAGTCATGGAAAATGTTTGCTTTTAATTAAATTGTTATTAGGTTTATATAGTCTGCAGAGTTGATATCTGCAGTGACTGATCAAAGATCCAGCATTTAGCAGCAAGATTCTGGTGGGGAGGGGTTCCACATTATTCAGCTAAAAAGTTCTGTTAATGCCTGGAAGTCAGACCTTGGAAAATAAGCATCAGTTTTGCATGAGACAGCAAAGCCATGGAAGCATTTTAGCTAATAGTAACTAAAATTTATTGATAAAGATTTGGAAGCCTTCAGTGGAATTGTTAAGTCAGTCAGAAACCATTCAGTAATCAGAAGACAGGTATTACTTACGTGCTCTAGAGCACAAACCATAGTTTGCAAAAAAAAGCACAGCAGTCACTGTTACTGCTTTTGATAGAACATGACTAAGGTGATTACAAGTGAGAAAGTTTCTGTTTGCTTCATTGTATCTCTCTGTCCAGCAAAGATTATACAGGTATTCCAGTAAATACTACAGTTACTAAAGTTCTAAAATGAAAAGTTTTATTTTTCATGTAGAGGTTTACATACCGGTGAAGTAATGACATCCAAATACATGAGGAAACCTAAGTCTGGGAATTAACAAGCATTTTTTAAAATTTTCATATTTGAAGGAGCTTTGTATTGCATTACTTGGCAATTCTTGTTTATTATAAGTCTGAATATTTATCTTATGATTTACTCATTTACTCATTTATTTTACACTGAAAAATAGCAGCACAGTGGTTAACTACAATGATCTATACAAGTTGTTAAAAATATATGGACAAGGGCCAGTGAGATGGCTCAGCGGCGTAAGCGCCTGCCTGGCAAGCGCGAGGGCCCGAGTTTGACTCCCGAAACCCACATACGAGAAAAGGGGCTGGTGATATCTCTCAGCGGCATGGGCGCCTGCTGGCGCGCAAGGTCCTGAGGTCGACCCCTGGTACCCACACACACACAAAAAAAACTATATATGGACAAGGGGCCAGTGAGATAGCTCAGCGGCATAAGTGCCTGCCTGGCAAGTGTGAGGTCCTGAGTTCGACTCCCAGTACCCACATATATAGGAAAAAAGGGCCAGTGATATCGCTCAGTGGCACAAGTGCTTGCTGGCAAGCATAAGGTACTGAGGTCGACTCCCCATACCCATGTTAAAAAAAAAAAAAAAAAAAAAAATATATATATATATATATATATATATATATATATATATATATATATGGACAAGTACGGAAACATGGCACCTAAATATAAGGTCACCGTGTTTCCTAATTTATCTTTGATCATCTTGATTTATCAAAATGTTCTTTTTTTTGTCTTGTCTAAGTAATACGTTGTTTTTATTATTGTCTGCTTTCATTCTTAAAGTATTTGGTAGCCAGAATAAATTCTGTAGTCATTTTATTTACAAGAATCTAAAAAGGCTCATATTTTATCCTTAAGTTTTAAATAACTAAGTCTGACTCTAATAAAAATGGGTCTGAATAGAGATTAAGAAAATACAGTCCCTGTAACCTAAACCATTACTGGAAAAAACTTTCTGTTAGTGGAGATTACAGAGTCAGAGGATCCAGCAAGTGAAATCTTGTGAACCTTTCACAGGATGGAGTTAAATATGATTTCTGTATTGATTTTCTACAGCATATAGTTCAATTCTGCATATATAGAAACTCAGTAATCACTAGTGCACAGATTAGATAAATTCTTAATTCCCCAGACAAATATGAGAATGACACCTCAGTATTATAATAATGTAGCTTTTTGGTGGTTTTTAGAGGTCTGTCTGAAATGAATACACTCATACATAGATTACTGAGATCTCATTTTTGAACATAATTTTCTTTTCAGTTAATGCAAAATATAAATGAATGTTTTTCAGGCAAGGTACAGTTATACTACTAATGAATGATTGGTAAAGTAGAAAAAAGTAAAAAAAAACTAGTAGTGGAAATATATTTATATTTGGAAATGAAACTTTAGATTTTAGTAAAGACTTTGTTAGAAGGTTTTATACTTCATTGTTTACAACAGCTTTAATATTAAGCAGATATTTCAGTGCTTGTGAAGCATTTATTTGTAATGCCATGGCTGGGTGAAAAATTATGCACAACTGCCAAACTATCATTACATCAGTGAATGCAAAGTAGGACACTGTGACATCCTGTTGTGATGGAAGAAGCAACTGATGCTGTGGAAGCACCAGGGCTTTAGCAAGAGCTGCTTCACTACTGACACTTCGCCCTGAAAGAAAGTAGGACAAACCTCAGCAGGAATAGAGACTGTTTAAGACTCAGAGCAACAATAAACCAAAATAAGGCATTTAAGATCAGCGTCGAGATAAAAGCAGAATTACCAAGAAGTCAGAATGCTTGATGATGATTACTTAGTAATCCAGCTTATTGAAGGTGAGAAATGGTTACTCTGAGGAATATACAGTGGTGCCTGGGTTCATGAACTTAATTCTTTCCACAATTCTGGTCACAAACTGAATTGGATGAGAACTGAATCAAATTCCATGGTTAGGTTCAATGTTCATCCTATGGGGAAATTTGATTCGGTTCTTGTCCAATTCAGTTTGCCACCAAAATCGTGGAAAGAATTAAGTTCGTGAACCATGGTACCACAGTGCTGTGACGGTCAGCTCCTTCTTTCTCAGTCCTGCTCTCTGTCCTATATTGTCATCTTAGTTGTGCTGTAGAGAAAAAAAATTATTTTGGCTCACAGTTTTCAAGGTTTCAGTTCATAATTTGTAGGGACTGCTGCTTTTGTTCTTGTAGTAAGGCAGCACATTATGGGGCAGTGCATGGCAAAATTGTTGTGGTGGTTGGGGGGGGGAGCACCAACTTGATTCACTTGGGACTTGCCACAGGAAATTGTGGAACATACTTCTAGGTATGCGCGGGTGAGTCATGGACGCATGACATTGGACCCTATATCTGTTCCCTCACCCAGCCCTCTCTGCTCTCTGGTGCCTTTCCCCTCTGTTTCCTGGTCACCATGAACTGAGCAGCTTTGCTCCACCATACCCGTCTGTTATGATGTTCCTACTTCAGAGCCAGCAGATGATATACTGAATCCCCTCCACTGTAAGCCAAATTAAACCTCTCTTTTTTTTAAGCTGTGTCTGCGGGATAGTAGGTCCCCAAAACAGGAGTTAATACAACTGTTCATGTCATGGCTGAGATGCAAAGAAAATGGAACAGAAAAGGGATGGCATTCCACTAGTTCCTTTAGTGGCACACAGTAAAGACTAGAAGTCATCACACTGTGGACCACTTCTTAAAGTGTCCACCTCCCTCAGTAACAGGCTGAGGAAAGTCTTTAACAAACTGGGCTCTGGGATACATTCAGACTGAACTGTAGCATTAATAAAAGCTTCAATATCTACGTGGTAGTATAAGACAAACCCTGAAGAAATCTTCATCTATTTAACCTGCCTCCCCAGCCTTTCCCAAGAAAAATCAATTGTCCTGCTAATATATGCTAATACTAACTTAAGAATTGACTATATTTTTTATCAATCTTATCAGTTGTTTTTGAGAGTTTTCACCTAACAATACGTCCCTTATTTGGGTTAGAATCTACCAATTGAACAATATTTTTCTCCTCAATAAGATAGAGTGTGCAGGACCACAATAAATAGTGGTTATCAAATACAATACTATATGAATATATATATATTACATTACATGCATGACTTCCTAAATGTGAGCATATGAAATCATATAAAGTGTCTGTCTCCTGAAGATGGATGGCCGTGTAGTCTTGCTCTCAACTTGTAGCACAAATTTAGGAAGGTTTGAAATTCCAAGAAATCTTGTTTGGAGCATTGGGATTACTCTCCTGAGACTATCAGTCTTGGTAAAATTAAAACTTTTGTCTTATACAAAGGCATTTTCTTCTTAATTTTTTAAAGAAGCAGGTATATTGAAAATCACTAAAGATTTATAAAGAGATTGCTTATTAGAAGGAAAATATTGATACGTGCCAGGCATTATACTAAGTATTAATGAATATGGCAATAAACAAAACAAGACTTTGAGGCAGGAGATTAGGATGTGGTAAACTGGTTGCAGAAGTGGGTATGACCTGTTAATTACACATATCCTGGCACATACACAGAGCAGTTCTCAAAGCTCTACACATGGAGCCAGTTGAAGAGTGCTAACTCCAATTTTTCTCTGGAAAACTCAAGCAAGCTTTTGATAGGATGTCCTAGGCTTAACATGAGCCAGAAGAATGAGATACGAAAGAACAGTAACCACTGAGCTTGGAGATCCCGTGTTCTCTCTTTCACGGTAGTCCACTTTCAAGCTGTAGAGTATAGTTTTTCCCTACTTTTTCTTTGCCCAAACCCATTGTGCAGAGCATGTTTCTTTTCCTACCTTTAATAAATATAAAACCTCACTACCTGTGATAGTTAACTGATTGTGTCTACTTGAGTAAGAAATGCCCAAATAAATTGGATCAGCATAGTTCTGGTATGGCTGAAGGGACTTACTGAAGAAAGAAGATCCACCCTGGGTGTGAGTGATAGCAACCAATAGGTTTACCACCTTAGTGGAGTAAAAGGGAAGTGAAGAAGGAACGCTCACTTCTGTTTCTTTGGAGGAGCTCCCAATCTTCACCTTCACCTTGGACGTCGTCTCCTGGCCTTCAGTGCAGACTCTTCAGCCTCCAGCACAAACCCTTTGGCCTCCTGATACGGACTTGCATGGGACACTGCAGTGAGCTCCAGGCTTTTGTCTGGATCCTTTGGATTTCCAGTGCACAGACAGCCCTCTTACACACCTGACTCTGTGGGCAGCCGCTGTAAGCCAATCTAATAAATTATTATATATTTGTATATCTTGCAATAAATCTGTTTCTCTAGTAAGCATTTATTGATACACTACCTTTTGTACTTGTTTTGTCCAATTCTTGGTTCAAGGTAAGAACCTAGAAACTACCTCTAGAAGGAGTCCCCAGCCCCCAGAACCCAGTAGCCACCTCCTCCCTTAATTATTATCTAAATTAAATTTCCTTCTTTTAGTTTAAGCAAGCAACTATTTAAAGAAAAGAGCAAAGCTACCATGTTTACCTATGAAAAATGGCATATTCAACTGTTTTTATTTGTATTGTATAAGCAAACATTTTTGTGACAGAATATCAGTACTTTCAGATTCCCTTTGATGACACTGATACTTTCCAATCTTATTTCAAGTTTACATCTCATCACCGTTGGGCCTGAGAGGTTGCTGAAGCTGAGATGAGGAACTTAAAACACTAAACATTGAATGCCTGTTAAACGCTTGGAGGTTCACTGACCACCATCATTCAAAAATAATTTTCAGGACACATCAGTAAGAGACATGGGAAGGGTTTATTAGGTACAGATTTTAGGATACACTCAAGAACAGAGTGAAAGTGCTCAGAGAAATGAGAGTTTGGAACTAAGAATATTTATGTGTATTTGTAGAATTTGATAACCTATAGTCTTGGTCTTGGTTGGTAAGTGGGGTGGATGGCCCACCCATAGTAAGATAATGATCTATTCATAGGGAAAATCCTAATTTACAAGGAAATAAGTTGTTTATTCACAGTGAAAGAGGATGACTTTCAAGTAAAAAGGGAATTGCTCAGGGTTATTGCATTCTGGGAAAAGAGAAAAAAATTTAAGCTAGGCTTGTGTCCTGAATCTATTGTTTCCACTTTAAAAATTATGATTTTCCTTATCATCTTCCAGCCTAGTTTTTATTTCTTCAAACCTACTTCAATTTGATGAAGAAAAGACATTTGTTATGTTTACTATCCAGTATCTATTTCTTATTCTTTTTATAACCACCACAAAATTCTTCTAGGAAATGGCATTTTCCCTGTTGGATATATTCTGATGTTATGGTCAATCAATATAAACGAACAAATAAACATAAAATCTGGTCACAGATTTATTCCAGCATTGGTAACCTAAAGAAGATGTTCATTATCTTTTTCTACTGGGAACCTTACCTGGCACTTACATTGATTCTTACTTTACCATTTTAGTGAGGCAGGAGATAAGGGCATGGCCAACTAGCTGAGAAAGTGGCATGACCTGTAAATTACAAAGTTCTAGAGGACACATGTGCAGAACATTTCCCAAAGCCCTGCACTTGGAACCAATCAGGGAATCCTATCTTTAATTTCTCTTGTGAGAATTCAACCAGGTTTTTAATAGGAACGCCTCGACATGACATCTGCCTGAGGATAGGGAGATACAAAAGACAGCAATCATCAAGCCACATGCCTACTGTCTTAGTTACTTTTCTCATTTCTGCAGCAAAAATCCATCACTCTACATTAAAGGAGGAAAGATGTATTTTAGTTCAGTTTGTAGGGGTTTCAGTTCATAGATGTCTGGTTCCAAAGTAGGGTGGCATGGCAGAGGGTCATCACACAGGAGAAACAGTCTAAGGCATGGCAGACAGAAGGCAGCAAGTGGGAACAGCAGCAGCAGCAGCAGCAGCAGCAAGCCTGCCTTCTTTCTGTACCTTTATGTGTCATCCAGGATACAAGCCTATTGATTGGTGCCATCCTTGTCCAGGGTGAGGCTTCCATTATCTATATCTTTAATCCTAGTATCACATCCTTAATCCACAGCCACACACCCTAGTGAAGCCACCTTCAAAACTCCCCACTTATGACCACATGAGGCTTTGGGGGAACATCTAGATAAAAGCCATAACATTACAATCCTGGCTCCCCAGAGCCTCATGTGCATCATTTTGTCCATCTAAGAGTTGCCAAAATCCTAATAGTTTCAGCATTGCTGAAAAGTTCAAGTCGAACGTCTCCTCTGAGATTTAAGGCAAACTCTTCCCTGCTAGCTGCTATACAAATGAAAAGAAAGTTAAACACTTCCAAAATGTAATGGCACAAGATAAACATTTCCATTCCAAAAGGTACACATTGCAGGTTAGAAAGGAATGGGATCCAACCAAGACCAAAATCCAGCAGGGTAAACATTAAGTCCCATAGTCCTATATCCAGCATCTGGATTAATCTGTGGCAAGATGTGAACTTGAAAGGGCTTGGGTGGCTCTACACCTATAACACTGTAAGTGGTTGCAACTCTCATGGGTTCTCTCTTAGTCTCACTTTGCACATTCCTTGCAGCTTTCCTCAGACAATCCAAGTTCCTGGCTTCTCCAGCCTGTGGGGTCTCCACTACACCTTCAGCTTCACACTCACAGCTTCACACACTGTCCTCTCAGGGGCACACTGAAAGTCCTTCTTCAGAAATCTGGGTGGAAACCTTCTGGACCCCACCACTCTTGCATTCTGAATGCATGTAAAACTAGCACCATGTGGATGATGCCAAAGTCTGCTGCAAGCTGGAGAAGTAGCCAGGCTTACTTCTCTCTTGGCTGTAGGGGCTGAGTGCCTGGATTTCTGAGCACTATGAGCCCAATCTGGAGGAGCAAATTCCCTAGGCTGCTTCCATTCTGGAACATGGTGCTCTGGAGTTCTCTTCTCAAAGCAAAGTCTTTCACCTTTGTAATTTTAAGGCTGCAGTGCATGGAGTCCTGCTGGTACTTCTGATATCTTCAGGCCATCTTTTCTATTTTCCTGTTCCTTTTCAGCAACCAATTTCTCCTCTGCTCCATCTTTACAGGCTTCAACTTTACCAGAGCTTCTTTTTTGGCCAAACTCAAAACATTTTAAATCATTCTGCTGGGCTCTTTGCTATAGATTCTTAATATAGATCTGGCTAAAAGGCCCCAACAGTAGCCATGCCACCACCTCAATTAGACTGTCTTCAAATTTCTTCCAACAGATTAATTAATCCACTTTACTTAATCTCAGTCTCAAGCAAAGTGTCTGGACAATAGCAAAATGCAGAAAATTTTTCTGCAAAAGCATAATACACATGTTCTGAAGTCCAACATCCAGGGCAGTCCTTGTCCAAACTGAAACCTCCTGACCTTGGTCTTTACCAGACACATTTACTTCATCATTCTAATCTTCTGAGCTCTGACCAGAATCTCCCACAAGTTCAGATTACAGCATTCTAGGGCTGCTTCTTCAGCCTCCAAACTGTTCCAAACTCTTCCTGCAGGCCAGTTGCAAAGGCTCCTGAACCACATGGTCAGGTACAGTACCTGCAATGACCTCACTTCTCTGGTACCAAAATCTGTCTTAGTTACTTTTTTTGTTGTTATTGCTGAGACAAAAGTAGATGACACCCAAAGTTAAAGGAGAAAAGGTTTATTTCAGCTTACAGTTTGTAGAAGTTTCTGTCCATAGTCAACTGGTTCCAAAGCACGGTGGCATGGCAGAGTGACATCACATGAGTAACAGTTCATGGCATGGTAGGCAGAAGTTAGCAAGCAACAGCACCAAGCCTGTCTTCTTTCTGTCCCTTTCAATTCAGTCCAGGCCACAAGCCTATTGATTTGTGCTGCCCATACCCAGGAAGAGTCTTTCATTGCCCCCATAGGCAAGTATCACAGCCTTAATCCACGTTCTCACACACTAACCCAGCCACCTTCAAAACTCCCCAACTATGACTGCATGAGGCTTTTGGGCAGATATCTAGTTACAAGCCATAATACTGCTCTGTGGTTTGCAGGGTTTATCTCTTTTCTTACCTTTGGTTAATCCAAATTAACTCTGTAAAACATTTTCCTTTCTTTTTGTTTCATTTCCTTTTCTTTCCTTTCCTTTCCTACCTTTCCTTTCCTTTCCCTTCCTTTCCATTTCTTTTCTTTTTTCTGTTTTCTTTTCTTTTCTTCTTTTCTTTTCTTTTTCTCTTCTCATCTCTTCTTTTCTCTTCTCTTCTCACCTTTAATAAATGTAAAACCTCACTACCATTTCCTTTCCTCATGACCAATTCTTTGTTCAGGACAGAAAACCTAGAAAACTGTTCTAGAAGGAGATTCCCACACCCCAAAACCTGGTAATATTAGCATTTCATTATCCATATGAGCTCTGTAAATCAACCAATAAAATTTTCCTGTGCTTGAGCTAAACAGCTTCAGTTTCACTTGCACAAATCCTAATAGATATACAATGCCTTATAGTGCCAGGCAACAAGCACTGGGATGAGTATATTTTATTTCAAATGAAAATAGAACTAAAAAAGTTGCTGCTACATGCATCCTTTAATTTATTTTCATAAATTATTCCTTATGATTAATGTAGCTAGTAGCTAAAAATTGTTGCTTGGTCGCAACACAAAAATGCCAGAAAATTATCTTGCTGGATAGTAAAAAGCTACTGACTTTTACATCAGATTATTATTACAGCAATTACACAGCTGACATGCAGAAGCCTTGAAGATATGTGGCCCTTTGGAGAGCAAACAAGCTTGAAGTAAACGAGACTCAAATACTGTAATCATGTTGATGGTCAGCATTTCTCCTTTTGGCAAGAAAGCAGATTTTTTCTCTTCCAAGAAATAATTTGCATGACACTTGCTGTAGATATTACTTTCCTCTGGTCACACATTAATTGACTACCCAGGTGCTCCGACAAAGGAGAGTAACACCAAGTGCTTATTAAGAAAGCCTTTCAAGAAAGCACAGTGTAATCACAAACAAGATTGCCTTGATAATAATTAATACCTGGGGGCTGGCTTGTAGCCTAAGTCAATAATGGTTATTTTTCCTATCTCAGATCTATAAAATTCTAGACATGATCCTTTCTCCACACACCTTCCCATAGAAGCTGAAAGCAAAGTCTGTGTCAAATTCCTGATTCTGTATCTGTTGCAGACACCATGCAAGAGATAAAACCTAATGAGTTTCCACAAACAAAACCAATTTGTTAGCATTGACTGGTCACTTCAGTGAAAGAACCAGTCAATTTAATCAAATTGGCCAAACTGGCCTTTAGCTGAAGTGACAAATGGATGCAGTCAAAATAATCAAACTAAGTAAATGGACTGGTTGTGTTCACTTCAATATCCTTATAACGGTTCTGAATCTTAAAACATTTGCTCATAAGCACTATTCTCTGCGAAGTAGAAAAATGTCAAAGTGTTGAGGAGCAAAAAGCAAGATCCCGGCTCACCCCAGTAGTCATAAACAATCATCAGGATGAGCAAAATAGGTGAGCAAATGGAATAAACCTTCCCCCCATCTCTTGACTGAAGGCATGCCCAGGAGTCCTACACCAGGTTTTCTAATCATTGGCATGTGAAAAATCAAGAAGAGACATTGCCCCTAGCCACAGTATAATTGGTTATATACATACAGTATAAACTTACGTTCACTGGACAGTGGACACAGAAATACTGAATTAGAAAACACCCCGTGTGGCTCTACCAGTAGTCTAAGAGGAATGGACAGCAGAGACTGCTTTCTAAAGCCCAAACGATCATGGTAACTCACTTCCCACTGTTGCCCTGCTGGAACTGTTCCTAAGCAGACAGGGTAGAGCTGCTGCATCTCTTAGATAACAAGGTAATTAATTTTAAAAAGGAAGACCATATTAAGGAGGGTCACTTGTAGCATTAGAATTATAAAAAAGTAGAATTAAAAAGCATATTTCCATTTGCCTCTAACTTATTTTTCCTAAGGCTTGTTTTATAGAGATTTGAAAAGGCAGGGGTAGAGATGTGAATAAACAAAGATATTGCAGAAAAATGAAATTGTTTCCTCTTAGCTTCATGGCATTATAGATCTTCTCTGAAGTCTCAGTGACATTTCCTAACCCAAAGACCCAAAATTAGTTTCATCTACTTTTAAGGAAAAGAATAGCATAGGATTGCTTTATAAAAACTAATAGTAGTGATGTCAGCCTTTCACTGAGATAAGGATTTCCGCCAAATTGCTGCCCCCATTCTCTACTTTGATGGAAATACATAAATAATCAATATTAGTTAATTAGCTAACTTCTACCAACAAAAGGCAAAATTACTATATAAGTATAAGCGCATCTGGATAAATTTTCCATCAAAGATAGTGATGCATCACAGAGATATGATTATAAGAGAGTTAAATATCCTATGTTAACAGGAAAAACTAATAGTAATAAATATCCCTTTCAAATTCATGATACTGATTTCAGAATAAATGCCAAGAATAAATTGTTTTAACTAAATATGAAACAAAAAGATATATATTCAAACAAAAGGAGATAAATGTATATATATATATATATATATATATATATATATATATATAAAACCATGTCGGTTTGGCCTCAATTTATGATCCCCTTGCCTCAGCCTCCAGAGTATCTGGAATTATAGGCCAGAGGTACCATGCCCAACTATAACTGTGTTTTGAATATAATGTTGGATGTATAGGATAATCACTCAAAGAATCCTAAGATAAATAGTAAGAGTAGTAATCAGAATACATTGTAGGATTCTAAATATTAATGTATTTTTAAAAAATATATTTTTGGTACTATATAATTATATTCATTCTTTCTCTCTCACTCTCATGCGTGCACACACACACACACACAATTTAATGTGAATAGACACCCAGAAAAAACAAGCATTACAGAAAAAAATTTAAGGAAATTTATTTGTTCTACTTATCTTTAATCTCTGTTTTTTCAATAGTTATGCATTCAGTAATTTTTAAAAATAAAAAGTGATCTTTATGGATTCCAAGAAAACCATCTTAAATAAAATTGCTATATCTTATAAACTTCTAGAGACTGAGAATGTAATACTAACTACACTCTTAGTCTATAGTCATGGGAAGACAATTTAAAAGCTTTAAAAACATCCTGCTAAAATCAGAACAAATGAGGATTTGAAAAATTTGGATTGTGACTATTAACACCATTATCTATCCACAGACGTAAAATGTGTATGACACAAGCAGCTACAGTCTTTAGTCCTCCTTCAACCTTTAGGCATTTGTGCATACTCAAGCACTCACAGATTATCACCAATTTTATTTGAGCAAAGGGAAATAAAATGAGCAATTTACAGAAAATCTCTGAATAATTTAGAATTTTCAAAGGCTATCTTTGTCATCTTGATCAAGATAACTAAAAAAAACTCACACTGCTCATAACTCCTGAAATTGAAGTATGCCATAAATCCAGGAAAAGGGTGACGGTCAGGATTCCCAAACCATAGAAAGTCCACACAGAGTTTTTTCACAAGGAGAGGTCTGCCTCATTAATCTTTAGGTGATGGCAACTGAGGGAGACAGCAGAAGAAAGGGGTTGGGACAACTCAAGGAAAGATGACAACAAGTCAAAAGTATGATGGCTTGTGACAGGGCCTATCTCCAAAGGAAAGAAAAAACATGGAAATTGGAGACATAAATGGGAAGTGACAGGAAGAAACAGTTTGGGACCGCAAATGAGCTCAGTGGGAAAAGAAGTGGAACATGCACTGGAGTGAAACCACTGAATTATGGGATTATGCCTCCAGAAGTCTTAACATAGCAATATTTTCTCCCAGCCCACAAAGCGGGACTAGATTTACTACACATCCTACTGCCTCCTTCATCCTGTCCTCGGAGAAACAGCACAGTCAGTTCCAACTAGAAAATTAACCAGTTCTTTCCTCTTTTTCCCTCTTCTTTGGTTCTTACGTTAGCGAGAAAATGCATACTCGAATCTTCCTTCTGTAGCTGTGTTCTCACAGACTTATGACCCATTAGGAATTCCTGGTGAGAAAATTTAATTCTGTGCTTTTTTTCTTTCCATCCAGACTGATGTCCTCTTGAAAGTGCTAATAGGCTCTCTTCTGTTCAGGTTCCAGTACGTTTACCTCTAACTCTTTGCAATAAATGTCTTTGAAAATGAAGATATCTGCGATGTAAATGTTTCAACTTAGTGTCTGTGATGGAACCTCAGGCGTTTCTTGTTTGTATTTCCCCTGTGGGCTCCGTTAACAAACTATCTGTGGCAGAGGGCCCCGCACTTCTGAAATCGAGGTCACAAACTGATCACCCCTTGCACAGCATCTACCCTGTTTCTAGGGACAATCCTTCTCTACTTTGAATTAAATATATTTAACACATTTCTAAATACTGTGAAATGTTGCAGAGCTATGCGACTGAGTTCAACGGGAGCACTTGGCTCACACTTCTTGAATGTTGGGCAGCAGGAGCTGCAGCCATTCTACACTCTACCCCATGCAGTCCAGCTTTCAAATGAGTAACCAAATCAACACTTAACCTGCTGTGTGTTCAATGCCTCTCTGCTTGCACTACTTGCTTAATAACAGATGCATGAAAATGAAGAGCAATAGCCGTCAGAAAGTAGGGCAAAACTTTTGACACAGAAAAATTTTTATTTGCTGTAGACTTTTATTAGAACACTTATATGTATGAATATATAATTACAAGCAAGAAATTAAAAGTCAACCAAATTCAGAGGTCTTGTAAAATCTTACAAGACTTATCTCTAAGATACAACAGCTGATTTGTGACATGAAAGAGATAAAATGGTGCAAAAAGTCCTCCTTAATATGAATTTAAGCCATTGAGCCAAATGGAATTCTCCTTTCTCAGAAAAATGAGTGATTTGCAGGATTTGGATGTTAATATCTTCATTAATTTGATATGGTAGGGAAAAGAAAGCATGAGTATGGGCTGAAAGCCTATCACTTTGTTATCTACCAAATATTGGATGGATAAAAGCAGAAGTTGCTGAAATACAAGAATGGACAAAAATTTGATCTCCTTTCCCCAGGTTACTCACAGCTTACTACCAACTTTCTCAAAAGAGAAATGCAAAAGATGTTCTGCGACTCAATGTCTGTACTTCTTATGGGAGGAGAAGCTTTATGACAGAGATGAAAAATTACTGATTTCCCTCAAGGCTTACCTCTCCATGTTTCACTCTAAGGCACTAATTCTACAATTTTTTTTTCCTGCCAGATGTAAAGGAAAACATCAGGAAGCTTATGAAAGCTTTCTCAGGCAGGAACAGAAAGCTGGAAGGAGATGAGAGAGACAAATTTCATTGCCAAAAAGCATACTTCAGTGCCTAAGAGAGCAGGATGTGGAGGTGATGCAGAAAGCACCAGGTAACATTCACACTTATTACTGCCACTGTCCACAGGAAGAAGTGACAACCTCAAAGCTCAGAGGTGAGCACAGCAGGGATACTGCTATCTGTAATTGCTCCTTATTCTGGAAAGATCAGAGACGAATCCGAGAGGATGATGTTTTCAAAAAGGAGGGAATACAATTCTTTCTATTCTTTTACCATTTTAGGCCAAGTAAGTATGGCTTAGTGTGGGGTAATCAAATGTCTTAAAAACAAAATATTGCAAATAATTATTATTTTTGTAAGCACAGTTAGGTTGGTTGAAATGTGAAGGAAGATACAATTTCCAGTGAAAATAAGGCATTTAGTCAGGAGAAAATAATTATTGAGGTTTTAAAAATATTTAAATTTCCTTTCATTACAATACCTCAGTTCTGTGTCTAAAAATTCTGTGCCTATTTTCCATTTTGGTAAATACATATCTACAAAACTCAAAAGTTTTGAAAAATATTACTTAGAATGGTTGTAAGTAACATGGTATCAGAATATTGATTTCTAAACACAACACAAAATGGGAAAAGAATACATCTAGATTCTTAAAAATACTTTAAATGTAATCATATGACTTAAAATTAAGCAATGGATGACTGAATAGTAAGGTATTGAAATAATATTTTTAATTTAAGGATTAAAATTCTAAAAGGGCAAAATATGATTCAGTATCAGCAAACTCATTACATATTATGCCAAAATTAAATATTATTTGAGAATTTCTAAGAAAAAAATAACTTTCAGTGTTACGAGATTTGAAACACAAGTTAACCAATAAAATTAATAGATTAGAACACAAGAATTGGTTAAACTTGAAAGAAATGTTGGGCCGGTGAGATGGCTCAGTGGTGTAAGCGCCTGCCTTGCAAGCGCGAGGGCCCGAGTTCAACTCCCAGATCCCACATACGAAAAAGGGGCTGGTGATATCGCTCAGCGGCACGGGCGCCTGCTGGCGCGTGAGGTCCTGAGGTCGACCCCCGGTACCCACAAAAAAAAAATTTTTTTTGGCCTATAATCCCTTATCTGAAATATTTGGAGTCACTGAGTCTTTCATATGTCATATATTATGTGCCTTCTCCACCAACACTGTGTAATTTAACACATTTGTGTTTATCAACATTCACACAAAAGTGAGATAAATAAGACTGCTACTGTTAATATTAGTGGGGGTCAGGTTTAGCCACAAAATGTGATCTGATCTCAAACTGAAGTGGAAAAACTATATTGTCTTTGTAGTTTGCCACACTGTCAACTGCAGAAAAGCCGTTATGTGTATTTTCTGTTCACACACAAATCGAAGAACTTCACTGGAAATGAGCACTTCGTGTCCTGCAGAGGTGATCTGATGACTGATAATCCCGTGGATACGTTCTGAGCTAGCATCTGTTCTGTGCTCATTGGCAGAGGACTTTGGCCCCCAGGCCTGGGCAGAAATCCATATGTATTAAAAGATAATGACTGAATTTGAGGAATCAACAGAGACAGAGATTTACAAATAGTGTTCAAATATAATTTCAGATGACAAACATTTGAATGATTGTAAAATAGTTTTAAATGTTTAATCATTTCACTGTGTTACTGACAAGTACTCCGAATGTACCCACATCAGGGCCTTTCATCAATGAAATGCTGTGTCCTGCAGGTGGGAATCACATGGTTGATAACTGATTTCAGTAGGGGTGGATGGAGTCTCCACACAGCAGGAGGGAATGAAGAGTGATGAATGCAATGACTGTTAGATAACTCCTATCTTAGCTTACTGACCTTTGTATTCTCAGGATTGAAACAAACTAGCTATTGAAAATCCCTACTTGAGGGCCACTGAGATGGCTCAGTGGCGTAAGCGCCTGCCTGGCAAGTGCGAGGGCCCCAGTTAGACTCCTGGAACACACATACAAAAAAAGGGCCGGTGATATCGCTCAGTGTCGTGGGCGCCTGCTGGCATGCGAGGTCCTGAGGTCGACCCCCGGTACCCACACACACACACGCAAAAAAGAAAATCCCTACTTGATATGTATAAGTGAAACAAAAAAAATGAAACAGAAGTTGTAGATCAGATCAACAAAAGCCTAAATTTAATCACCACAAAAATAGTCATGGTTTTTAACCCAGTGTAAGTATATATATGTTCTACATCCTAGGAGCACCTTTCTAAAGGGGTTATGCCACCTAAAGAAATAACTCAGTTGCAGTGCTACAAGCATATACTTTCCCGAAGGGCCCTGCAGCATTTACCAGGTAACCGTACTGGAGGAAAGAGATGAGGTTATTGGATATTCGGTCTGAAGCGATGATAAATTCTGGAATTCTGGGTACCCTGAATACACTGTGGTTTGGATGTCAGGTGATGAATGGAGCTTTGGTCTATATCTGTCTCTGCTTTCCCACTCCCAGATGCCAGACGAAATTGATAGGCTCTGCCACTGATAAAGTTAGCTATGCTTACTTAAATAATCGTGTTCCAATTTTTTTTGGCATATCAAATAGAATATTTTCAATACTATTTAAGAAGTTATCTTTGACTTTCATGGAGTTAATCTTCATCTCTACAGTTATGAATCACTGTATTATTTTATACATGATCAAAATTCTTTGTAAAGTTTGATTTATGAGACACTGCAAGTTCTCTTCAACAACAAAGATATACAGAGGAATACTCCTTAAGACCAAAGAAATATAACTTTATATAAAGAAGAGCTTCTAAGCCTATGCAGTACAAAGAGTTAGAGATTTAATTTGATAATTGCAACCTTTTTATTGTGAGAAAATTTTTCCTTACCCAATTTGAAAATTTTCTCTTACAGAGGAAGATGGGATGTGTTTATAGGTCCATGGCTGACTTCACTTTACACAAATAATTATGGCAATGCAAGGAGTCTACATTACCACTAATATCTAGATGGCATATAATGTAGCACAATAGTTAAGATTATGAGATCTAGAGTCAAATTCCTGCATGTAATCCATTCCACATCTTACTATCTTGGTGACCTTAGTGTAGTTTATTAACTTCTCTTTACCTCACTCAATTTTCTTTTTTTTTCTCTAATATAAATGGTAGTTTTTAAAAAAACATATTTTCTCTCTTGTCCATCACAGAGTCTAAAAGGTAGAATACATTCTATTGAACTAGATTACAACTTTTATATCTCTGGTGTAAAGTATATCTCTATTACTAAATATATGTTGATAATGACAGTAATAACAGTAGTATTATGACAATAGTAAAAGCTTAGTTTAAATAAATAAAAGTATAACTTAATTAATCTTGATGAAATGACTATGATTTAATATTTTCCCCAAGATTGTATTGCTAGTTATTGGTGGTACCAGAATTTCAACCTCACAGTTTTACTTAAGCATTCATATCCTTAATTTCTTTGGCACATATAAGCAAAGTACTGGGGCTAAGAAAACATACCGACACAAGTTCTCTGTTGCTCTACTAAATTGTCCTGATTGCTATATTAAGAGTAGATATTTTCTTAAGCAGTTAGTAGAAACAGAATTAGGAAGAAGAATTTGTCACAAAATTGCAAGCAGTCAAGAGCATGTTTCCTACTTCTACTTGTCCTGGTTATGCGTATGTAGCATTCACAAGATTAGCAAGATCATGATACAAAAGTCTGTAGCTAAATAAGTAAACAGGAATAACAAGTGGGCTCGTATGTGTTTTAACTAACTCTACCGTAAGGGCAGGCCTATGAGCAACCCTGTCAGTAGATTCAGATAAATCTTCAGACTTACAGTGTAACTCGAAGGTGTTCTAACCAGACTGCCTACTCATGCACCGTACGTTTTGCCCTTCGACTTTTTGTCATTTGCATAAATAAGGAGGTTCTGTCAATCCACATTTTCGCGCTTATTTTCTGTTGTTATCATTACTTTGAAGAACTTCTAACGTAGTCTATAAAATGTTTGAACTATATTTCTTGTTGTGATCTAATGACACTTAGTTGAAAACTGTGGTAATTATAGAAACAGTTATTTATTTATAAGATTTACTCCATGAAGTCTTGGAGATTTAAGTCCACCTGAGGGGCAAGTAAGAAAAGAAAAGTGTAAGTGTTTTGTTACCATTGTTGTTTCTGTTACAGATATAGTTCTGAGCATGGGGTCCTGTTTGCTTCCAAAAGATAAAGCTAGTGTAAGCCACTTTAATGTCAACAGAGTGCAACTGATAATTCAGAAATACTGACACAGATTTCTATCTTTGTCATCAAAAGTGTATCTCTTGTTTTCTCCCTTTGTAATTTCATCCGTGTTAGTTCGTTCTTAGAAAGATGCTTGCTCTACAGACAGACACCAGGACCTCTAGACTTACTGTAAAAAGGAAATAACTTCTTTCCTCTTTTCTTTTTTTTTCTTCATGTGGGTACCGGAAACCGAACTCAGGACCTTGCGCTTGCCAGGCAGGTGCTTATGCTGCCAAGCTATATCACTGGCCCCTTCTTCCTCTTTGACCATACAAATCTATGGAGCACAAGCTAACAAGCAAAACGGAACAAAACAAGCAAACAAACAAAAAGTTAGACTAGCTCTGCTTGTGTTAAATGTTCCATCTTTGGGGTGGACTGATTACTTGATCAAAAGGAGGTGGGTAGAATAACCTAATTTCTAAACTTGGGTTTTACATCCATATCCGGTACTAAGCCAACAGCAGCCTAGAAAGGTCAGAGAATAGAAAATAAGTATCTCTTTAAGGAAACTGGCTGCAGGTTCGTATTTATAAACCCTTAATTGGGATTCCTCTTGTTTCTGTTCAAGTATTTTTTTCCCAGTGTTTCCATGCTTGCTGTTTATCTCCAAAGTTTAACGAAGTTACATAAATAAATTACAATAGATTAAATAAAATTCCTTTTAATTCCTTTATTTATGGACGTTAAAGAAAACTAAACAAACATTGCAATTAATGCAAAGCACTTCAATATTTTACATGACTTTGTAACACCATAAAATTCTAAGAAAATAAACATCATACTAAAGGTAATTCCAAAGAAATATTTCCCAAAGGAGCTTTCTGTAAAATTGCAGAAGCTCAACTAAAAAAGCACTCTTGTAAGGGTGGTATAGAAGCTGAACTTTGACACTGAGATTTTTGTAAAATTTTTAGAGAGGTAATCTTCAAACTGGAGAAGTCCTTACTGTATGTCCACGTTTGCTTTCCATAACACTTCCTAGATGCCTCTTCTGCAAGTAATAAAGCTTGAATTGTATGTGCAAAACTCACCTCTATCTGAATATTTGTTTGCTTGCTTGCTTGGGATCAATTGTTCACATTCTCTGAAATTTTTTTTTTTTTTTTGTGTGTGTGGGTACCGGGGGGTTGACCTCAGGAACTCACTCGCCAGCAGGCGCCCGTGCCACTGAGCGATATCACCGGCCCCTTTTTTTTCGTATGTGGGATCCGGGAGTTGAACTCGGGCCCTTGCGCTTGCCAGGCAAGCGCTTATGCCGCTGAGCCATCTCACCGGCCCTCTCTGAAATTTTTATTGAAAAAAATTGTGAACTATTATATCTAAATTTAATAATGAAATAATAACTCAGTCAACACCAAGAGTTTATTTCCTATAATACATGTGTATTTTTATTATTAAAGTTATATATGATATAACAGTTATGTATGTTTTTTAGAAAATTCTTAAAGCATAGAAAGACCAAAATTCCATATTAGAATTGAGAATCAATGTAGAATAATATTATTTAAATTTTTCTTCCTATGTCTCTGTAATTTAAATTGTTAAAACTACATTGGTAAACTTTTACATTGTTTTTATTAAAAATATGATAAGATTTCTTCATATAATTAAAAATTCTCAATTAAATTATTTTATTGTACTAAAAGCTGTACTTTTTTTGTTTTTCATCCCTGTTCTAGTGCAAATTTGGGTTACTGTAAGCTGAATATGTGGATGTGTGTGAGTGTGATTTCTCTAAATTTTTTAATATTAAGTTGTTACAGTTAGAAAATGTTAATTTTATAGGTGAAAATCAAATTTTATTAGATTAATTTTCCTTTCTTTAATTATTAATGAGGTTGAATATTTTTAAATGATCATTATCCTTTACAATGGATAATCAGTGATCTTCAAGATACAAAGAAACTTGCAGAAATATTAGCTGAATTCTGATCATACACATTTTTTGCAAAAGCATTTATGTTTATCAACTTTTTCACTTACGCATCTTTAGTCCTTATAATACCATTTTCCTATGACTGTGTTTTATATAATATCTGAATCTTCAAAGTTCATTTATTATGCCTTTGATAATAATTGGATTCACTTAGGATGAATCCCTTATTGGATATTGGATATTTTAGAGGCTATGTCACTTCTTTTTATGACAATATACATTTTGTTTAGCACTGATTGAGTCTTGATTTAGATAGAAGATTTTATGCCAGACTCTATAAGAAAAGCAAATGAATGTGATTCATCCCCAGCTTTCAATTAGCTGACCATCTAGTAGAGTAGAAAGATGCACGTACAGCTAAGCATAATTAAGCTTGCAAGCAGAGCAAGAAAATGAACAAACCATAGAATTTCAAATGGTGCATAAAATTTACTTTGTAGTTTAATTTATTTTTCCTTTTTGCTTTCTTAGATGTTAATGAATTCTACCTGGCTCCTGTGGAGAAATGAGGAGGTTGATAGAAAGATTGACTTTAAAAATTACATAAAAATTATATCCAAAATACAAAAATATAGAAAAAATTCATTCTTTGTCATAAGACGAGAATGGAATTCACAATTGAAATGACATTGGAATTCACTTTATTATGAATTTTTAGGTTAACTTATACATTTGTTAAGTGAAAACCAGGATGTTTTCTGTGAGTCACACTTCTCTATAAAATAGCAGATTCTGGATCTTTTCACCCTGCAGGTGTTGCAATTAATTAAATCAGTGTTTCTATTTTGCAAGTATTATGATTGTGATAGCTAATAGCGATAGATAACATTGTTAGGCTCTCAATTTCCAGCTTAGGGATATCACTTTCATTTGATAGTGTTGATTGTCTCTTATCTAATTTTGAAAAATATGATTAAATGCTTTTAAATTAATGTTTCCTATATTGTCTAACTATAGAAATTTATATGGTAATTTAAAATCTGATAAGATATGAGTGGCATAAGAATGCATAATAAAGCAACAATAAGCATTGATAGATTGGGCAGAACTCAGTTTGCTCTGCGGCTACAAGGGAAACATTTCCCATCACATGCTAAAGAGTTAGAAGGCCCATCGAAGATACTGTCACTTAAAAATGTTCTCTTTATTTTATCCACTTGATGTATATGTCTGGAAAAGTTTTTTGGAAATTTTAAGGAGATTAACAATGCAAATGAAAATATTACTAAATTCACTATTTATGTATTCAAGTACTTTTAGAATGCTAATATTATAAAACAAAAACTGTAAGGCACAAAGAGGAAGCAGATATTGTTCCAAACTAAAACACGACGACCAATTGAATCTCAATTTGCAACATTCCATGTGGGTACAGATTTGCTAATTGCTAATCCTGTGACCCTGTAAAATTTCCTAATCAAAGTTCTCATTTTGCCAAAAATTAAGAACAGAGAAAAGTGATTTCTATTTGCCTAGGAAACTGTGTAGCTTATAATACATATTAACAGAATTTTGACGCTGCAAAATTAAAAAATAAAACAGAAAGCAAAACCTTGGTTTCCGTTTTCTGTGGTAGGATGCTCCTGACATGACTCACAGTGATCTCCATCTCCTGGTGAAGATGCACTTCTGTAATCCCCTTCCACTGAGCATGCACCAAACTCAGTGTGTTGTATTTAAGGAATAAATAATAGTAAAACTAACGAACCACTACTTCACTGATGAAGTTATGAAGGACAACGATTTTCCTTTTGCAAGGACTTTTTCTCCTGGCGATCTCTCCCTCTCCTTTGCCTCTGGCGTGCTCATTTTGATAACATTGGAGATACCCACATGTTAAGAACTACAGTCTCCAGTTTACCACTCTGTGAGAAACAAAATACTGGCAACACCAAAGTAAACTTAGAAGTGGGTTTTGCCACAGACAAACCTTGAAATAACTGTACCTTTGCCAACATTCTAACTTCGCCTTTGTGAAAACCTGAACCAACACCTTGATTTCAATCTTCTAAGAAACCTTGAAACTGAGAATCCAGTGAAGCTATACTCTGATATCTGACACACATAATCTTTGAAATACTAAATTTATGGTGTCTTAAGCTTCTATGCTTAGGGATAATCTGTTATCCTGCATTAGATAACTACTATATTTTAGTACCTATATTCTTCTTGGAATCTACTTTTGCTGACCTATAAAAGATAACAAAAATGTCATGTCCTCCTGACCTCAGAAGATCATTTTAAAGTTGAGCAATGATAAAGTATATACCAGAATTTGAAGTTGACAAAATCTCAAATTATCTGTAAGTATAAGGTACCTTTAAGGGAGAAACATCTTAAACACAAACTATAGGGAATTAGTTACTACTGATGGAGTGCCTAGAATGTTCCACCTACTTCTAACATAGTTTGGCAATGCACCCAATTTGACACTGGCCTTCCATAAACTAGGAGTTTTATGCCTGTCTCATAACTGAGGAAACTGAAGAACAGTAAATATTAGTGACTTTTGGAAAGATTAAAATGAGATGGTTTTGGAAACCATCAAGATATGATTCAAAATTTCATGTTCTCTCCTCTATGAAATCTGACCTGCTATCCTGCTACTGTTCTTGTTTAAATAAAACAAAAAGTTATGGTTTCCAAAAATGAAATGTCTTATTTTGAGTACTCTGGTGTCTGAGCAATATCTCCTTAATCAAGTGGGTGAAGTAATTCTCTAGTGGTCCCTTTCTCTGAAGGAATCCTTTCATGGAAGGGGGCAGTGTAAAGTCCATGATGGAGTGACATATGCTACGATATGGATGCTTCAACTTGAGACTAACTTTGTGGTGCAGTTCACTTTCCAAGGTCTCTAGAAGATGAAGCAGAAGCTACTCTCCCAATGAAAATAACTGGTTTTTGCCTACCTTCTATTTCTCTCCTCTAGCCTGCTTTCATTATTCCACTTCTGAGAGCGTCCCCTCCTTTAGTAAATGTCCTTCATCCTTATCTTCAACCACTGTCCTAGCCTCGAGCTGCAGGAAGCTCAACCTAAGATAATCTTCTGGATTTCTTCTTTTTTTGCTTTCTCTTTTGCCCATATCCATATTCAGATCCCATATACACTTATGTAGCAATATGTTTATTCAAAATTTCAGGTTATCATCACAGAGATCTTTGAATTTAACAAAAGTAGCTGCTGCAGTGCAGGAGCAGTCAGTCAAATCTTGGTGTGTAGTTTTGTTGAGAAACCCCTTAGAAGTTTTATTTCATTGTTCTATGATACAAAGTCTATGTATGCCATATATGTTTTTATTGAATTAACAGACCTTTTGTACACCATCAAATTTTCTAAAAATAACTTATAAAGTAATTTAGTTGTCAAAACTTTGGATATTATAGAACAATATTTTTTTTTTGGTGGGTACCAGGAGTCGAACACAGGACCTCGTGCTTGCTGGGCAGGCGCTTATGCCGCTGAGGTATCTCACCGGCCCTCTAGAACAAGTTTTCACAGAATATATAGATGTGCCCTTAATTCTGCAATCCAAAAAAGCAATATTCTAGTTAGTTTTAAAGAACTTATAAGAATCCTAGTATGATCTTATATTTTACTAGTCCAGAATTTTTGCTGTTTTATTAGTTATCCTTCTTTGGGGACAAAGCATCTAAAAACTTTATTTTCTACTCTTCTAAAAACAATTATTATAGGGTCTACCCTATAATAGAATTCTAGTCTTTACCTCAGGAGTGCCTTTGAAGAAGCAGTGAGGTTAAATTTCTATTTTCTATAGTTTTTCAAATTTTTACAGTCTTCCAATACAGATTCCTCGGAACACATGCATACTGCAATTTTCCACTGATAGTTCAACAGAGATAAGAACTAAATACTCACTGCCTTCATATTAAATCCTACACATTGAAATAATTTTTAATTCTAATAATTGCAATTTTATTATCACCAATAAAACATGATAATCAGTAATTACAATGTAATACTCATAAGGCCTTAGAAATGTCTCATATAGGGCCGGTGAGATGGCTCAGTGGCTTAAGCGCCTGCCCGGCAAGCGCGAGGGCCCGAGTTCGACTCCCGGATCCCACATACGAAAAAGGGGCCGGTGATATCGCTCAGTGACACGGGCGCCTGCTGGCGTGCGAGGTCCTGAGGTCGTCCCCCCGGTACCCACAAAAAAAAAAAAAAAAAAAAAAAAAAAGAAATGTCTCATATAATTCAGACTTCATATAACCAGAAATTTACAGTCTTTCTGGGGCCTGAAAATTATACCTCGTTACTCCAGTAGTCTTTTTTCCCCTTATACAACCTTCCTTTAAACACACACTGACAGGCAACACCTCCTCCAAGAATGCTGGGCTGATACATAGTTAGAGAACATTTATCATGTCTTCGATGTATATTAAAAAGCTTAGTTCTTTGTCACTTACGGTGTTTAATATCATGCAAGTGGTGGTACGCAGAGGTCACCTATTATCTCTGTCTCTGTTTGGCCTTGGTCACTGACCCCGAGGTTACTCTCCAAATGTGTCTCAAGTGGGTGCAAATCTCTGTGACTGAGTCTGTGATCAAAATGCTTTATTTGATAGACAATCCTATTAAGTTATATTTTCTCCAGGTAATAAAATGAAAAAGAGAGCATAAAAACTTTCCCTTTGGCATTCTCAAGTGGGGTGAACCTTGTTTTACACTATGCCAGCTGCCATATCGAGATTTAATTGTAAGTGATAACTCCATGGGGCATCACTTCTGTTTATTCTGTAGATGTTTGTGAAGGAATAAAGTCAAACACAACACAACATATCAAAATAAAAGTATTAAGCATTCTAATAAACATTAACTTGTTGACTTCTTAGTATCTTTGTGTCACGTATCAGAGAAAAGTTTACTTAAGAAGTAAAAGTTACCATTCTTCCAGTAATTCAGCCCATTTGGATATCAGTTTGGCACACATGTGTGGTGCTTGCTATTTTAACTCACCAATCTACAACCTAAAATGACAATTTTGCTCCAGTATCAAGTAGTTACCACCTATAAAATACTACTTTTAATGGAAAAAGATTTGGAGGTTATGTACTTGAATAGCTGAGCTTTATTACTTTTAATTTTCAATATTATCATTATCCCAAGACATGTTACAGTAACCCCTACAACAGTATGTCTATTCAAACAACTGCTGAATTTTGTTCTCAAAGACTAATTTTGGGTTTTTTCAAGCATATATACTTGGAGGTGGGGAGACACACGCAGAGAATTTGTGTATCTAGGATACATATATTGTTAATGCTATATCATATTTCAAACAAAATTTAACTAGTTTCCAAGTAAATAAACTAGAAGGAGGAATATGCATGCAACTGTTTATGTCCTCAAACAAAAATGATACCTTGAAACTTTGAATGTAATATAAAAGTACCAATATCTACAAATCTTTGGTTTCACTTTTAGTTTCCTTTATAAAGCTTGCAAAGAGGCAGGAAATTTGAAATATTATCCTGATTTATAAGGGATATTGTGTATGATAAATAAATCAATGACAGATTCCATGAGTGGTAAATTATTTATATCCGTGGAAAATTCCATGTACTACTTGAATTTTAAATGATAGCAAATTAAAAGTAAAATATTTTGCTATTCGCAGTGAAAATCTTTACCTGATTTTAGTGATGTGATATGACACACTATCACAAAGAAGAAAAATCAACCTTTTCATATGAATGAAAAACTATATTCCACAGAGTCTTTGATATATCACATCATGATTTCCTTTTTCCAATGAGGAAATCAGGACCCCGAATGCTACAGACTTTTTACATACTTGTCTGTAGCTCAGTGGTAAAAAGACAGAACTAACTTGCAGTTAGTCTCATTCTTAACAGCACATTGTCTCTAGCTGTGAAAATAAACACCAAATGAGAATGGCTTCTGGTAACTCAATCATATTTTGGTTCACATTAAATACTTTAAGATAAAAAACTGAATTCTTTATATCCTAAGCATTCTAATGACAAACTTTTGCTACCCACTTATAACAAATATAAGTTTCATTCATTTGCACGTTGGTGCAAAAAAAGAATTTCTTTTTTTTTTTTTTGTGGGTACTGGGGGTCGAACTCAGGACCTCGTGCACCAGCAGGCACCCGTGCCACTGAGCAATATCACCGGGCCTTTTTTCCTTTGTATGTGGGTACCGGGAGTCGAACTCAGAACCCCGCGCTTGCCAGGCAGGCTCTTACGCTGCTGAGCTATCTCACTGGCCCAAGAATTTCTTAATAATAAACTTTATTTCTTGTTTTAATATGTGCTCATTTTGTTTGCATCAGTCATCTAATTAAAACATGGGAATGTCTTTGTAAAAATGCTATCTTCCCCATTTCTTGAACAAAAATATAAAGGATAACACAAAAATACACCTGTGTGTTCATGTCCGGAAGCGTTTTCTTTGTTAAACTGTTTCTTAGTGTTGACTATTATGTGACTTAAAAGAAATGCTCTCAGAATATGATAAAATCCTGCTTAGGATATCAAAATATGTGTGCTCCGCATGAGGATACACCCTCAATAAGACAAATTCTTATCAAACTTTATTATCCCAAATAACTACAATTTTACCTAAAAGCCGCATTTTCCTACAGCACTAAGAAAGGATGATAGAGATCATGCTATTTTGATTTTAAGTTGCACACTCATGTGTAAATATAAGTATAGGAATACTTACATGTGAATATTCATATACATGAACATCTAGAATATAAAGTACAATAGAATTGATACTTAAAATAGTTGTGCTGTATTGCTTACAGAATAATTCCAAGATAAAATCTAAACATATTCATCACAAATGCAGTTTATAAAAGTATTTTTGATATGCAGTTGGTTGAATTCACCAACACAGAACCCAAGAATACAGAGGTACAGAGGGCTGACTGTACAACTTGCCCTCCCCACGGATATAGAGCATTGATTGTACACACAGGCACACACACATTTACATAAGCTTTTCAGTGTAATTTTTTAACATCTCTATAATCTTTATGAAATGTTTTTCAATATTAGTTTCAGACCAAGCTTTAGGTTCATATTTTCCCTAAGTTTATGTACTTTCATATTCATTAACTTTCATACATACCATTGGATAGTAATGAAGATTATTGTTTCTTTTTTTGTACCTATTCAATTTAATGCATAACTCATTTATATTTTTTTCTTTTCCCATCTATACTTTTTTCTACAATTAACATAAAATTGTAATATACTATTTTTTCTTTTTAAAAATAATCTATTTACTCTGCATCCTTGGACCAATGCCTTCTGATTTTTTTTACTCCTCCGTACCTAAAAATGACCAGTCCATTCTCTGCTTTTATGAGTTTAACTTTTTTAGTTTCTATATACAAGCGAGACCATATAGCATTTCTTTTTCTAGGCATAGAATTTTTTGATTAGCATAATGTCACATTTATTCATGTTGTCCTAAACTTATAGTCTAATTGTCTTCCATTATGTATACTTGTAACATTTTCTTTATTGACTAATCTTTCAGTGGACACTTTTCATACCCTGGTTCTTGTGAATAATGATGTAATGAACTGGACTTTAGATATCACTTCAACCTATTGATTTAATTTCATTTGGATATAACCGGAAATTGGATTGCTGGATCTTACAGTAATTCTATTTTTAAATTTTAAGGTACCTCCATACAGTTTCCATAATGACTCTACTAATTTAAATTCCTACCAACAATGAGCAAGGATTCCCTTTTCTCTGCTTCCTTGCCAACAGTTATTTTCTTTTGTTTTTTGATAATAGCCATTCTAATTGGTTTGAGAGGATATCTCATTATGGTTTTAATTGCATTTCCTTAATGATTAGTGATGTTGAGCATTTTTTCTATACTTCTTTCCAATTCGTATGTTTTTCTTTGATAAATGTATGCTCAGGTCCTTTGGTACTTTTTTAAGCAAGTTCTTTGCTTTTATGCTACTGAATTACTTGAGTTCTTTATACTATATATTTTAGATATTAACCTTTGCAAAAGTATTTGTGAGTATTTTCTACTATTCTGTAGATTGTCTTTTCATTTGAATCATTGTTTCCCTTTCTGTATACAAGGTTTTTAGTATAATGATAATCTCAATTATTTTTGCTTTGTTTCCTGTGTTTACTGACTTATCTCCAAAAAATTCATTGCTCAGATCAATGTCAATAGCTTTTTGTGTATGCTTCCTTTTATTAGATTAGATCTTCTGGTCTTACATTTAAGTTAGTGATCTATTTTGAAGTGATTTTTATATACAGTGTGAGATAAGGACCCAAGTTTATCATTATGCCTATGTATACATAGTTTTTCCAATATTGTTTATTGAACAGACTATGTTTTCTTTACTCCCTGTTATTGACAACTTTGTTAAATATAGGGTGACCATGAATTTTTCTCACAGTTTAGAATGCTATGAAGTCCAATATCAAAGTACTGGCATGAGCACCCTTTGTTGTGCCAAAACATGGAGATAGAATACCATGGACACAGAGAGCTTGGCACCAATAGAAAGCATAGAAAGCTAAAGCTGTTTTTCTAACAACTCACTCTTGATGACTAAACTCCTCCACGACAATGGTCTTAACCCATTATGAGGGTGGACCCTCATGACCTACTCATTTCTTAAATGTCCACCTCGCAATAACATCAGTGACAAATTTTAACAAGAGTATTGGAGGAGACATTCAAAATATAGCAATTATGTTATTCTTACAAAACCAGAAATTATTACCATTGTTTTATGGGCAATTTTCTGATAATTTCAACTCCCCAGATCATGGTAAGTTGACTAAATCAAGACCCTTTCATTGCATGACCTATTATTCTAAGAGTAGCAGTCAGTCGGTTAGACGTTTGCCTTTGTTGCTCAGCAACAAGGGCTCAGCCAACACCAGCGGCCAAGGGCTTACAGTGTGTTTGTTCCAATGGCAAAGGATTCCATATATCATCAAACAGGGGCTGGGGGCCCACTTATAGCAAAGGCAATCCTGAAGAAGTTCCATAAACACAGTTGTTACTGGTTATAACTCATAGCAGACTACCTTGAAACCAATGTGATCAAGAACTAAACTTACTTGTTAACAGCATAAGTGAAGAACCAGCACGGAACAAGTGGTATTCACATCATGGATGCTGAGTACACCCTGATTCCAAGTCTTTCTGTTGATCCTATGTTCATATCAGGAAGCATACAGTTTCAGAGAATTGTCTGGGATTTATGCAGTTGCCAGGAATGTCCCATTTAAAATCACCAGCACTGTCTATCTATAGGATTTTATGCTTCCTGACTCCCCAGTCTGTGCACAGGTGTTAAGTTTCTCAGACCCCCCCTAAAGAAGCACAATTTTGGAGTGAGGAGAATACAGAAAGTTATCCACTGAAGTAAACTTAACACTGCTATTTAGACACCTCAAGTTTCTTGGTTTCAGAGTATTAGAGGCACAGAAAGAGTTATTATTCTTGCAGTGTTATTGATCTTAATCGTGAGTAGGGGATAATGCTGCTGCTGCTATACAATGCCAGCAGGGAATATGTGTGAGCAGCATTTGGTACTTCCTTACTCCATTGTGACAAGTAGACATGAAGAGTAGAGAGGAAGAACAACTCAGCCGGAAAAAGGAAATGATAAATACAGGTTCAGATCAGTAAGGAGTTTGTCATTTATATCTTGATTCCTTGCATAGAAATGCTAATTTATGGATAATCATGATTATGCCAATAACACACCAGGGCATAATTTAAAAAGAACTGCTAGAAACTTTCCAGAACCTTGCTTATTCTTGAATGTGGATTTATAAAACCACTTACATAGCCAATTACCAGTTTTCTCTTGAAACATCAGTAATCATAAGCAAATCATATAGACTGAAGTTCTTGTCTTTGTCTTCTTTTGTCAGAGAAAGAAGTTCATTTTTCAGTAACTCCATACATCTTCGGAAGACATTTGTTAGTATTTATTAGCTCTGCTCATGCGGCCCCATAAAAACAACATCCATTTAGTGCTTTTTCTTGCTCCATATGGCTCAAACAGGGAAACTTTTGCTTGGAAATTTTCTTATTTCCTAGTATTTTTCATGAGGAAATTGTTTATGTGTCATTCATCAGTTTTATGGTCTTTTTCTTCTTGGGTTTGGAAAGTGGAAGTATGCTCAGTGTTCAGTCACACACAAAGCAGACTCATTACAGGATTGTCGATGAGCAATTTACCAGGAAGAAAGTCAAATTAGCTTTACTGGGAAGTTTACTGTGGTGTGTTACCCTCAGTGAAAGTAGCAGGTAAAATTTTACCCACAACTAGTTACAGAGAGGTAATTAAAACCATTAATCTTTTTATTGATCTTTGACTCTGTTGCCTACTATATTTAGCAGATAAGATTCATGAGCTACTGGAGTGTGTCCATTGTCACAGAACTCCATCGATAGGTATCCCCTGAAGAAGGCCCCAAGGTAAAAGAGCATTTATCTGATTTATGTCTATTATGTGGTTCATTCAGACTTGAAACAAATAATTGTTATGCTTTATTAAGAAGCAATATTTGAAAACTGCAAAGCTGATGAAAATTGTAACTTTTTTCATACCAGATAAAAGTAACACGTGCTAAATGCCTTTTGAGTTATATCTGTTCCATTTATTTTTATATTCGAAGAGAATATGTTTTTACTTGATAGCATCCTAAAATGCTGTTGGTCAATGTGTAATTTCATACTTAGGTACTTTTCGTAAAAAAGTAAATGTTTGACCTTATAGTCCATAATTATGTCTCTGAAGTGATAATAGTCCTCACAGAAGCGTGGCTCGGTTCACAGATCATTGATAGAGTTAGTTTTAACAGATGCTTAGCTGCCATTATAATCTCTCCTATCCATTTGGCTGTCATAAAACCTGGCCCCATGTGTCCAAATTAGGTTATTATTTCTATAAGACTTTGTTCTCTTATGCTATGAACAATTAGTACTTTAGAAGACTGGATCATCAGCCAGTGACCTTGGGCAATTAGAGAATTTTTAGAAATTGGCGTGTAGTAGCTGCTCTGAATATTTGTTGCGGAAAGTAAGTATAAGATTAGCACATATTTCACACTGAATTCCATCAGGGAGGAGGAGTCAATAAAAACTTGAGGATTTTGTATCCTGGTAGCTGATATTTTGAAAACACAATGTTGAGGGTTTATGCCTGGTAAACAGTGAGAACAGATTTTTGCACTAACATAAAACCAATCAGGGTCCTGGTAGCTGATATTTTGAAAACACAATGTTGAGGGTTTATGCCTGGTAAACAGTGAGAACAGATTTTTACACTAACATAAAACCAATCAGGGTCCACATGCAAATAATGTAGCCATTACAATTTTACTGATCAAAATGTAGAAACAATAACATAAGGTGTGCAGAGAATAATTGTTACTTGAGGATGCTCAGTATTCACATATCTTTTCAGGTTTTGCGGGTGTCACTCACTGAGTTGTTAAACTGAGAGTCAAGACCACTTTTTATTAACTGAAGTGTTAGAATAGGAGCAAGCAGGTTCATCAAAAAAGAACCCTCTTGAGAAAGCAAATCTGCAAAAGTGAACAAAACCAAGCAGAAATATTCATGGAGGTTGGAAGCAGAGTATAAGCTCACAGTGACACAGCAAGATACCCTGGTAAATAGCAGGATGAGTAACAGGATTAAGAACAAATTGCTTGAACCGGTGAGATGGCTCAGTGGCATAAGTGCCTGCCTGGCAAGCGCGAGGGCCTGAGTTCGACTCCTGGAACCCACATACGGAAAAAGGGCCGGTGATATCGCTCAGCAGCACGGGCGCCTGCTGGTGCGCGAGGCCCTGAGGTTGGGCCCCGGTACCCACAAAAAAAAAAAAAAGAATAAATTGCTTTTTTCTTAAGGTCCTACACACATGGGCATCTTATTCTTGTTAATTTTATGAGCCAAGTCCTTTAGAATTCTAATCATTTATAAGCCAGCCATTCAATAACGTTGCAATAATTTATTTTCTTCTGAAGTTAACAAGATCCCACTTTTGTTGTTGTAATCAATAATCATGACTGATGTACACTTGTATAGTTGTACTTGCAAATATGTTTGTATGCAATATAATAAGTCATTTTTCTTGATGGATTCTCTTGGCTAATAAATATTATTCCTTAAAATACTTTATCCTTGTTTATATTTATTCAGATTAATATCAGTTACTTTTTCCATTATTCAACTTCAGATAACAAATCACAAAACATATAAATCCAGGGATTCACATTTAAACTTCTCTTTCTGATAAGTATTTTTAATTTTTTTAGGTTCAGAATTTAAGAATTTTTGCACTGTAGAAGATAGAAACTCAAATTTTGCTCATTAACAAGCTTTTTTAGTCAGTATGTGTCTAATAAATGTTAAATATTTAGTTAAAAAGTAAATGAAATGAATATTCTATTTATTTTATATTATAATAATCACCAGGTCTTATGCAATATTACTTTATATGCATACACAAATGTATATATATTTTGCTTCTGTTACACCTAGTCACTTAGTACTCTTACTTTCAAAACCTTCTTTCACCCTTTTTTTTTTTTTCAGGACTGGAGGATTGAACCCAGGCCCTTTACATGCCCACCCTGTTCTTCTTTTCTTTTTCTCTCTTAAAAAATCCCCTTTCTTTCTTGCTTGCTTCTCGCTTTCTTGCTTTCTCTCTTTCTTTCTTTTGAGACAGAATCTTGCCAAGTTGTTAAATTTCCCATCCTGGCCACTGATTCATGATCCCATTGCCTTAGCCTCCCAGAGTGCTGAGATTAGAGATCTGCACCACCCCACCTAGCAAAACCCTCTTTCACTTTTTAATCCTCTCCCACCCAGATGACTGAATTCGTTCAATCTTTCAGGAATGATTTATTAAGTAACAATTATAGAACAGCATGCATTTTTGAATTAATGAAACACGCTTATGTTCGCCTTTGCCCCCTAACTTATGCAAAGTATATACTGACTAAATCAAGATATATGCGTATGACATGTGTCATGAAGAAAATGCACCAAATACAGAAATAGTGGAATAAGTGATTAGTGGGTAAAAACAACAGTAAGAAAACTTCTCAATGAATGTGATATACAGGGAAGGACCCACAAGTGTGTCAAGGAATCAGTCACAATTAGTATGTATGTGTGCTGGAGAGAAGAGGGAGAGTTAGAAAAAAGAACATGTAAGAATCTCTGTACTGCGGAAAGTTTCCATACGTGAACAGGGGACAGGAAGTCTAGGCTGCTGAATACTTGGAGGCTAGGGTAAACGGTAGAAAATGACGTTGAAGAAAAGAGCAGAGGGCTGGTGAGATGGCTCAGCGGTGTAAGCGCCTGCCTGGCAAGCACGAGGGCCTGAGTTCGACTCCTGGAAACCACATAACGAAAAAAGGGCCCCTGATATCGCTCAGCAGCACGGGCACCTGCTGGCACGCGAGGTCCTGAGGTCGACCCCAGTACCCACAAAAATAAATAAATAAATTAATTAATTAATAAAAGGAAAAAATGGTTTACTTGGCTCGTGGTTCTAAAAGCTTCAATACATGGTTGACTGGTTCCACTGTCGTGAGTCTGTGGCAAGGCAAAACATCATAGTGAATGGATATGGTGGAAGAAGTCTGCCTACCTCATGGCAGCCAGGGAAACAGAACTCAGGGAAACAACATTCAGGAGAGAAATACCTTCCAAAATCACACTTCCAGTGACCCATCTTCTCCAACTGGGCCCACCTACTAATGGTACATTCAGTGCCCAATGATCCAATAATCTCTGCAAGAGTCCGTTAACCCAGTCAAATTGACAATATTGACACAGTTCCTAACCTCTGGATTATTCCTTCTGACTTTTCCACGGTTTTAGCTCCAATAACTGTCATATGTATTAGTGATTTCAAGAGAAATGTAAACTATTCCTCATACACTGGCCTGTCAATTCCATTAATTGTTCTTCTTCAATAATCTTGTCGTCTACCCCAGTTATCAATATAATGGTTTTGAGGTGATAAAGCCTTTAGAAGATGATTAGATCACATGGTACCACCCTCAAAAGGGGCTAATTCTGTTCTCACAAAACCCACTTAGTTCCCAGGAAAGCCAGTTATGAAAGAGTAAGCCCAACTTCTCCCCTCTTCTGCTTTCTTCCTTTCCTTTCCTATACAACCCATCTCCACACAGTTATTTTCTCTTCTGCATCTCTGCTGTATTGTGATACGGCCAAGGAGATCTCTTTGCAGGCATTACTGTCATGTGGTTAGGAGTCTCGAGTCATCACAATTGTGAGGCAAATAAACTTCAGTTCTTACATATTACTCATTGTCAGATATTCTGTTTATAACAACGCAAAGTGGAATAAGATGACCAGACCATGAATACAAGTTGATTCATAACTTGTAAACTTGCAGTCATGATTTTTATCCTTTTTGGACTCTTGAGCTGCCCCTGCCCCTTCCGGCTTGCTCATTTGCTCCTGCATATGTGTTTATTCTCACTGCTGGGACTCTCATTTGCTGACCTTCGCCTGTAGAACTTTTCCTCAGCTTTCTCCTGTTTCAAGTCTCCACATCATTCATGCCTCTGCTTAGATGACACTTTGCAAGGTCCTTTCCCCATCATCTTATGAAGAGTATTGTGCCTACACTCTTTCTCTCTGCTTATTTTGTTCATAATACTTCTTTTTCATAATGTTCTTATTTTGTTCATTTATTCAAATGTTCTGAAACTTTATTTTATTATTATTTATCTTTCCATTCAAATGTAAATGCTCTGAAGGCCTGAATTTTATTTTTCATACTGTGGCCCCACCACTTAAAATAGAGACAATAGGTAACTCAATGAATACCATACTTGATATTTTAAAGAAAAATAACTAAGGTTACAAAGTATTTGAATAAATAGGTTTGTAATGCTTAAGGTAGTGGTATAAAAGTGCTAAATGTATCTAAAAACACTGGAAAGGCTATGATCACCTTCTTAATTTTTAAAATGATGCAGATGAAATTTATGAAAATAGCTGTATAAAAAATCTTATACAACACAGAGTTTAGACTTTTTCCTTTGACAATCTTGGAGATTAAAGAAAGGAGACACTTGATGAAGCTGGGAGTATAGCTGTGTTACTGCACTTGTTTATCATGTGTGAGGTCCTGGTTTTAATTCCCAGCAACACCCACACATGCATATGTGTACATATGGGTACACAAACCTCTGTGCTAATGACTCACTCACAAGTAGCTGAAGTAAAACAGTATACCTATCATTTCAACAGGTCACATGCTTAGTCACAAAGATATCAGTTGACATTTTCAGACATAGTCAGATTCAATGGCCTTGCCAGCTATATAAGTAGCATATTCAGTAAGCTTAAACATTACATCTAGAGAAAGGGGTGACTACAGGCACACAGGACAATAATATTAGAACTATTATGCTGGGCATGGTGGTGCACACCTGTAATTGCAGCATGTGAGATGCTGAAACAGGAGGATTGCCATGAGCTCGAGGTCAGCCCGGGCTACGTAGTGAGTTCAAGGCCAGCCTGAACTACACGGCAAGACCTGGTCTCAAAAAACCAATAAATAAATAAATAAATAAATAAATAAAAAACACTTTAAAAAGGTGATAAAACTGGGCTGGTGAGATGGCTCAGCGGCATAAGTGCCTGCCTGGCAAGCGCGAGGGCCCGAGTTCGACTCCCGGAACCCACATACGAAAAAGGGGCCAGTGATATCACTCAGCGGCATGGGCGCCTGCTGGCACGCGAGGTCCTGAGGTCGACCCCCCGGTACCCACAAAAAAAAAGAAAAATAAAAGAATGACCTGAGTAACAGCCAGGAAGTGATTAGGAACCTCAGTCTCACAACTACATGGAGCTCAATTTTCCCAGAAACAAAAATAGAATAATTTTGATCACTCACAGCTTCCTGAAAGAAACACAGACCTATGGAAAACTTGATTTTGGTCTCGTTAAAACCAAAAGTAGTAAAACTGGTTGAACTCATTCCACTTCTGATCTATAAAATGTGAGATAACAAGTGTGTCTTGTTTTAAGCTTCTAAATTTGTGGTAATCTGTTTTGTAGCAGTGGGATACTAAGACAACTGCAAAAATTGAAAGTGCTTTCAGTTCATTTGGAAATTACAGCCATGTTCCAATTGTAGAATTTTAGTTGAGGAAAGTGATGAAACTATTACTGGTGCACAAATAACTTGTTTTCTTTGTTTTTAGATTTTCATTAGAGATTATGTACTAAACTAATATGTATTCATAAAAACACCCACATAGATACATGTCACAACCTATGCGATATTGAACTTAATAAACAAATATTTGAGAGACAGTCTTTGATTACACAACAACGACTATATATGACAAGCAGTCATTGCTTTTTCACTACAATATTGAGCAAGTTTTAAACAATGGAAATCTGTGTCTGTATTTGGTGTTTGATGCCTATCTGCTAATACATGAGGTTTTTTGTTTGTTTGTTTGTTTTTTGTGGGTACCGGGGGTCGACCTCAGGACCTTGTGCACCAGCAGGCGCCTGTGCCGCTGAGCGATATCACCGGCCCTTTTATCGTATGTGGGTTCCGGGAGTCAAACTCAGGACCTTGTGCTTGCCAGGCAGGTGTTTATGCTGCTGAGCCATCTCACCGGCCCAATACATGAGTTTTTAATGTAGCAGGTGCTTTTTAATGCCTATAAATATTATTGTTTGACGAAGTGCTCTTGCACTGCATTAGGGAAGTGCTTTATATATAAACATTACATTGCTTATTTATCACCTGATATTTTCTGTCTTGTTAGGAGAATAAGATTTTAATTCTATAAGGTCAAATTGATCTTGGTGCAAAACTGTATCATCCTCCTAATCATAATGTTGCTCAAATGCCTTAATAATCAGTTTTGCTTCCCTAACCTTGAACAACTGAATTTTCATTTCATTAACTTTTTCCCCCTTATTACTAAAAATATTTATTCTGGCTATTATGGTAATCTAATTTACCAATTTACATGCTTTGCATTACAGTTATTTTTACACACATCTTAGTCTCTCAAGTAAACTTAAACCCTTTTGGCGGTCAGATTTTGTGTGATAGCTTTTTATAGCCTCTAGTATAAAATTTTCCACCCAGTTGGTACTGAATACAAACTTGTTGTTTTGATTATAAACCACAGTAATTTCTGCAAATTTTCCTAGATTTTTCTATTAATTAGTTGGAAAGAATATTACTGTGTTATATTCCTCTCCCTGAATATCTTAAGACATCTCTGAAACAGATGAGCTGTATTTTGTTTTATTAAGAAGATTAATTAAAACAAAGAAAACTTGTAACATTAAGCATGCAGATCGAAAGTACTGGTTACTCCTACACATCTGACCCATGGATAAAATATGAACAAACAACTTACAATTCCAGTGATTAGTTTCACTAAAGTCCCTAAACCCTACCAAACTTTTCCCTGTTCATTACCTATGCGAGGACACTCTACTTCCATTTGAAAAAACCAGTGTCATAGTATAGTACTCGCTCTTTGACTGGCTACTATTACCAACTTGTAAGTTCATGGACCATGCTGCTATCGTGAGTTGTTTATCTGACCTTTTTCAGTGTGTAGGTTCTGAATAATAGACTCTTGCTAATTGATTAAGAAATGTGACTGATAAATTAATAGCTTTCAGTGTAACTTTGCTTCTTTCCAGCAAGTGATTTCCCTTTCCCTTAAAAGTTATTTTCATTTGTGGTAGGTGCTATAGTTTTTATCTGCATTGCTGGGCAATTGAGATTACCGGCTCAAGAGAGGTATGAATTTGAACCCCAATTCCATCTTCTGATGAGCTGTATGATTTGTAATCTTTGCTTAATCATGCTAGGATTTCCATTTAATGCTTTTGTTTAAAAAGTTAATTATGTTTACATCAATTTTAAATTTAAGTATTATAAAACAGAAAAAAAAAAAGGAGAGAGAAAAGAGAAATCTGTTAGATGCTCCTGAGCCTGTTGTTACAGGAACTATGGACAACTCCATTTGTTGCTTCCATTGTGATTAAAAATTCTGTCTTTACATGATTCCTTCCATCTCGTTCTACTCTAACCATTCAAGAGAAGCCAAGAGGCACCTTCAACATTGCTATTTCACATCATTTCATTTCTCTTCAAATATCCTATTTTGTTTCATTTCACTTAAGTTCTTCCATAAGACAAGAGGACACAATTGCAATTCAGTCAAGTTCTTTGCCACTTTATAACAGAATCACATTTTCTCCAATAATGTATTCCCCATTTCAGTCTAGAACTTTATCAGAATAGCTTTTACCATCCATATTTCTACCAGCATTCTGTTCATGACCACTTAGCTATTTTCTAAGATTGAAGCTTTCTCTCCAGTTCTGTTCTTCTTGTGGGCTCTTACCAGTTATGTTCTTCATTCATGACAAGGTGTGCAATTCAAATCTCTTCAAGCCTGTACTCACTTCCCAGTTGCAGAGCACAACCAGATTTTCAATCATTATAACAGCAAATCCATTTCTCGGTGTCGGGTTTGTCATAGGCTATTGCAATTTTCTATAACAAAATATCATATCTTGGGTAGCTTTTAAACAAGGCAACTAATGGAAAATCCAAAATCAAAGTGCTTGCAGATTCAGTATCTTAAAAGAGCTCTTTGTGTGATTCACTGATAACATATTTTTGATGTATCCAAACTTGGTGGAAGGGGGAAACAAGGTGTATAGGGCTTTTTTTAAAAAAATAAGGGCAATAATCTTACCAAGGATAGTTTCACCATCATGATCTGATCATCTTCCAAAAGCCCCATCTCCTATTATGGTGGTTACGAGTTTAACATGAGTTCTAGAGAGACACATACATTTAGACATGAATACATATTCACTAATTCACCTCAGCATTGATCCTGTTGGTTTGTATGGCCTCTTTCACTTCACTTTCTGTCATTTTATACTATGTATATTGTGTCAATGATACATAAGTCAGCACAGCGGAGAAAATATATTATCAAACATCATTGTATCAACATAAGAAGATTTTCATTTGCCATATATAAAAAAATAAAAGTCTTAAAGGATCATTTGAGGACAAAAATTTCTTCCAATAGAAACAAGGGCTTCGACTAAAGACTGGATGAAAGACGTGCCTCCTACATTAATTGACTTTCTGATGCTGATACTTTGGCATTCTGATATAGTCATACTTTGGTACTAGACTGCTTTGAAGTTCCTTGAATTTATGCCCTTTGATGCAAAAATTTTGTCTTGCTACTCAATGTGCAAGCTAGAACTTATCAATGTCTATTGCCTTCTGTCTTGCCATCCATTCCAGCCCGATTCATTTGGTACTCATCATTTTTGGTATTCTTTGCAGCCCCCAGAGCCCATTAGTGATAAATACCAAGGTATTACTGTGTATCCATTTTTAAATGAAGAACTTGATTACATTACATTGAAAATAATTGATAAAGTCTTCGTGTAATTCTAGTGAGAACTCTATAATTGCTGCAGTTAGGATAAGTGTCATCCAAATTTCCATCTGTTCAAGGTTTGGTCTCCATCCATGGCAAGATTGGAAGGTGGTAGAAACTTTACAAAGTGGAGTTTAGTGAGAGGGCATTGAGGGCAGGTATTTGAATGAGATATAGGGAAATCAGTCTTCTTCCTCTCGCCCTCTTTTACTTCCTGGCCATGAGATGAAGAAGGGAAGAGTTTACTCTGCCATGTGACCCTACATGATGTGTTGCCTCACCACAGGTCCCAAAATGACAGCACCAACTGACCATACCCTGCAACCTCCAAAAATGGGAGTAGAAATGCACCTTCCTCTTTATAAGTCGATCATCTTAGGTATTTTTTATAGTTTCAAAAAGCTAACACAATAGTACGTATTTTAACGTTGAAAATTTCAACTCCTTTCCCCGTAATAGGGAGATTCTTAAAATAATATGTATTGATCAACTTTTAAAAGGACAAAATGCCATGTTCATACCTACCTTATATAAATGTATCCCTAAAAAATAAGCTTTGACTGGCTACCTCTTTATATGATTAACTTATTTGAAAAATAATTTTTAAAAATTCTATTGGAATAATTTTTTAGTAATCTCTCTCTATGGATAACTTACTGAAATTTTGGGGATTAATTGAAAAATACATGCTGTCTGCTACATATCTAAGTAAAAAATCTCAGATTTATAGTTTTTATTATTCATTCAGTATTTCTAAAATTTTTCATTCCTGTTTCATGAATGCTCCTTAGTTCTGTGACATCTCATCAACATGAAATATTGTGCTTTCCAAACTCATATCTGTCTAAAGGCTTATTTTATTTAAGTTCTACCTAAAACCCTCAAGGTACACACTGATGAGAGTTTATTATGTATGTTTTATTTCTGTGCCAATTCTTTCTTAGCTGGGATATTGACTACACTTACAAGAGGTTTAAAATATTATCAGAAACTCGTCTCAGGACAAATCTGGTAATTACTTCCATCCAGTGGCACAAAAACATATGATTCACTTTTGACTATTGCTTTAAACTGAATTCAAATTCAAAATTTAGCCATAAATTTTGATTATTTCTTCAAAATAACAAGGCAATGCAATGTTAAAGAAATTTCTCCATAGCATGTTAGCTCAAAGTAATTTATACTTTGGAAAGCATTTCAGAGAAAGTGCTAGCCAAGCAACACTGACCAAAATCTTATAAGAGAGTCAGAAGTTATTTGTTCACTTCTTAATAATTAAATATAGAATCCATCTTCCTAGTCCCACGTGTTTCTGTTAGAGAAACACATTCTCTGATAAACAGTGTGTTCCCCCTTTCTTGGAGCGCTCCAACTATCCACTGCTCACTTATCAGCCACAGCCTGCCACTCCACGGTAGGGCACCTCAGCAACATTCTTTATTTTCTGTGCCTATGCAAAACTGATGGAAATAGAAATGACACCTAATGGCAGTGGGGCTACTTAGATTATCTTCTAAGATAAGGTATTGAACTAAGAAGCAATCAGTGTCTGCAAATGGAGGGACTGAATTCCAGACAAAAATGTAAGAAATTATGTGGGAGGAGGGACAGGGAGCAGGGATGGAGCAACAGACACATTGTCTGCCATGTTCCAAGAAAAGCAGGGGAAGCTGGGCCACAAATTGAATTCAGCGTGCAGGGAACTGCAGAAGCTGCAGGCCATGTGAGTCAAGAAAGTGGGAAATTGAGAGAAAAGCTAAGCTTATGACCTTCAAGTATTTTTTTGAAGAACCATATGTTTTCAATTTAAAGTTGTTTTAAAGTTCCTTTACATCAGCCATTCATTCACTGTAGCTTAAGCAACCTAAGAGTATGAAAAGTTATTCCAAATATTCTGTATCTGAGGGTAAAATTTTATTTAAAAATGTAACAACACTAAAACATATACAAGCCCACATTATAGTAGATTTTATAATGTTATACATTGTTACACATCGATTCATTTATCCTTTGCAGGGTCTTTATCTAAATAAAATAATTTCTTCTCTGAGATTAAATTTGAAATTTTGTAAGTGTATCATTCTATATTTCCTGTGCTTTTACCAAGCACTTTAGTTGGTCATCATTCCTTATCTGGTGGGGTGAAGCAAGTCTTTATTCCTGAAGGTTATGTATTTGGAGCATTAGTAGTTTTGTTTGGATTTGGTAGTTATAGTTTTCCATTGACGTTAGTGCAGGTCATAATAATAAAAATAATACTAGAAGACACCCTAAGATCTCCTGGATTCCATACTTACCATTCCTTTACCTCAACTGTGGAGTAGTAGTCCAGTTTCCTCTTGATTCTCAGGATCCCCCAGCCATCACTGTATTTTTTTATCTTTTGATTCAGAGGCATATAGAATCCAAAGTGGCTGGGTGGCAGTTTTACCTTCCAGTTCAATAGCATTATTATTATTTTATTATATCTCCTCATAGAAATATTCTTTATTTTGATACTAAGAATCTAATAATTAAGAACTCTGTGCCAGCAGAACACAAAGTAGAAGGAACAGGAAGCAAAAACATCTGCCAGTAAGTCACTGAACACATTAGCAAGTAGTTTTACTCTAATTTCTATCCATTGATTATTGGACTCATGAATCCTGGTTATGGGAGAAACAGCATCATTTAGTTAGTATTTATTCAAAGCATTTACAGCCTTCTATAGAACATTGCCTCAGCCCCATAAGGTATTGCCACCAAGCCAGAACCATGAGTAACTTTCCAAAGGTCCATTTCACTGTCCTATCATGCAAGCGGCTTCAGGATAGGATAGCAAGGTAAGACCAGTCAATTCCATTGTAGTGGACCAAATATTGTATTTTATAACTGTAAACTGAGTTCCTTTAACAAATGTAGTGTTGTGTGACCTACCCTAGTGGTGGTTAATACATTCTCTAAAAAGTAGGTGGTAGTTCTGGCAGCAGTTTTGAGCACAGTAAAAGCAAACACTTATGTAGAGTAAATATTTCAATAAGAAGAAAATGGTGTCCCTTCCATGATTGAAGCATTTCAATATAATCTACCAACCATCAGAGAGCTGGCATGTCACCCTGAGAAATGGTCTACACCACAGACTCAGTGATTATCTCTCCTGCTGCTCGGAGATCGGGGACTCATACGTGGCTACGACCGGATCATTCTCAGTGAGTGGAAGTCCATGTGGCTGAGATCACAGCTAAAAGTCACCTCTGCCATGATGGCTGCTTTCTTCACGAGCCCATTTAGTGAGGACAGATAGGTACAAGTGGATTGTCCTATCCATTACTAAAATCTTTCTCCGGTGATTCTTTTTTTCATGAACATTGACACGAAACAAATTGTTTTGTTTTTTGACCATGCAAACATATTTATTTACATACCTTTTCACAATTTTCTCATCAAAAATTATCTATTCCTGTTTCTTGGAAGTCCCTGACCATTCTGACAAAACAAAGCTCACAAATTGTTGTATAATCATATTTTGCCCCTTCTCCTTCCAGACAAAGGGAAAAAAAGTGTGTTGCTCAATGCTTTGTCCAACTCAGAATATTTCTATTTATCACTGTAATTCAGAGGTGTCCTGGAACGGGCAATAGTGCTGTGGTTGTCCACTTTGGGGTGATGCCTATATACAGTGAACAAACATTTATGAAACAGATCTGAGTTTTCACTACTCAGTTATTTGATTCAAGGGAGCCCCTCATTAGGCCATATGTACAGACTGAAAGAGAAAAGGGAATGTATGAGAAGAGACCACGGACATTGAGGTCACTTCATATAACTTACTTGTGCTTTCAGGGATTTGAATTAGACCTTTACTTCAAGTGACCTAGAATTTTTCTCCTAATACTGCTTAAGGACATATTTAGTGTGATTTTTCTATTTTTTATTGAACATTGTGATCAACTAATCAACATCATAACTATGAATGAGCCAGGGTGATCATATACTTTAACTCATTGTCTATTGTGATAACTACAACCATCTTGCTTTTGGCAGTGAAGTGCCAAAACTTGATCCTTGCCACCTTCAGATCCAAATATTCCCTTTGCAGTTAGATTTTCTTATTGAATAGCTTCAGCAACCACTTTAAAGTCTGATCCACAGAGAAGAGCAATCACTGAATTCTGCAAGCTGTCGAGGCTCTAGTACCAAATTTCTTTGTTACTGGTGGAAACTGTATCTTCCAGACCCTCTTAGTGTCAGTGAGTAGGGCTTAAGTGGAAAATTCCTGTAACATTCTAATCTTCTTAAGCCTTTGAATCCTATCCTCATCTTTAAACCAAGTATTTCCAGTTATTTCACTTAGGGCTACCTTTTGTTTCATGTATAAACCAAGCAAACCATGAGAGCCATTTGTAACTCCATAAGCAGCAACATTAAAGCTACAACATCAGCTTAGTATGATATTAATAAATACAGTCCGATAGAATTTTATGCTTTTTCCAGCATCATCTCACACACAAAGTGTGAGTTCCCACATACTCCAGATTTCTGCTTGTGTAAGTTAGACAATTCCAGCGTTCTCTTTGGAGAAGAGTGTACCTCTTCATGGGATGCATGTCAGTCATATTTCACCTTTAGGGGCTAGCTGAGATGTAAGTCTATTTATAGGTCTACAAACAAAGGGGGATGGAGCAAGGAAGTTTCTACCCCAGTGGGAGGTGCTTACAGGGGGAATGGGGAAGCCAATTTCACTGGGGAGTTTTCTTCTTGTTTGAAAGAGTGCACATCACGATCTAGAGGCTCAGTGTTACTAGATTCATCAAAACATTTCCACATGTTGCCTTTCCATTTTACAGGATTTCGTTCATTTCCAGTGCCTCACTTTTAACAGGAGGCACCCCATGAGACAGGGGGCTCAGTGTGTCTTGTAATTCAGCCAGTCGCAGGACGAGATCCTTTAATTTTCAGCACTCTCAACTCTGCCACTACAGGAGCTAAAGCTCTACTCTGGAGCACACACAGAAGGTGCCAGTTCATCTATGCCATTCTTTTTTTTTTTTTTTTTTTTTGTGGGTACTGGGGGTCGACCTCAGGACCTCGCGCGCCAGCAGGCGCCCGTGCCACTGAGCGATATCACCGGCCCCTTTTTCGTATGTGGGTTCCGGGAGTCAAACTCAGGCCCTCGCGCTTGCTGGGCAGGCGCTTAAGCCACTGAGCCATCTCACCGGCCCCATCTATGCCATTCTTGAGCTGGAGGCTAGAATCCCCGAGCTCCTTCTTCCCTTGTACCACTTTGCCTAGCTTCAGTAAGAGCAATCTTCCAACTTCATTGCTTTTCCTAGAATCAGTGTCAGTTCAGTCAATATGCAGTATTGTCTAAAAGATCTCATTATTCCTTTTGCACAATGCACTTTTATACTGCAAAAATTATTCCCAAAGTGCACAAAACTATTATATATGCAGTCACTCAGATACTTGCTTCCTACAAGTAATTGGGAGTATCCAAAATAGATATTTTGTATATTATATTATCAGTCATGTAATGGACAATTAGTACTCTCTTTGATACTGGACACATATTATCAGAATCTTTAAACCAAATCAGATGAGAAAGCCAATTCCACAAAACCAGAAACCTATCTAGAAAATGTATTACCACCATTCTATTTCTTTAGATCCACTATTGATATCAAATACATTTCTGTCAGTACTAGCAAGGAAATTACCAATTGCCTTTCATTTAGTAATATGTAAAATATCTTATTTAATATGTAATACATATATAAAATGCACAGATTATCCCCAAATAATGATGGTTTGATTTTTGATTATTTTTACTTTACAAGTGCAAAAGTGATACACATTGAATAAAAGCTGTATTTAAAATTGTCAATTTTAACCTTTTGGGCTATTGATAACTGCTAAAATATTTCCTCATGTTACTGGGTATGACAGTGATCCACAGTTCTCAGTAATCCATATTTTGTACCTTAAAATATGTGAACATTTTACACTTAACAATTCTACACTTAACATTCTACATTTCTACACATTCTACACTTAACAATATGTTATATATTTAATGTATTATATAAAACATATATAATACTTATTAATAAAGAGAATTATGAAAAATTGGCTCATGTAATTATAGGTGATAGTAAAATCCCATGATCTCCCATATGTAAGCTGGAGACCCAGGAAATTTGGTGATGTAGTTGGTAGAATAAAAATTCTAATATGTCTTATATTTAAGTACAATCATCAGAGGTTGGAAAATGAAAGAGATAGGGAAGTTATTCAGTTAACAATGACAGCCACAACCAACAAAAGGCAATTTCACATTCTTGAATGTATGTTAAAAGTTTGACTAAAATCCCCAGCAGCCAACCTTGAGAAAAGCACTGTCTCCTATTTCCGGACTACTAACTTCAGTGAATCCACAGCAACAAGTACTTCTCCTTACAAACTGCTTTCCTATCCCTCAAGTTTCTCCACTTTGTGTTATCCTGTTCCTTTGACCTATAGTCAGTGCAAGGTCAAGGCAAATAATTTATACTTTTCTTCTAAAATTTTTCATTATAAAAAATCTCTGGGGTCTCAGGTTCAAAGAATGTATTTCAAACGGCTACCTAGCCTTCCTGGCGATGATAGTAGAACTTGTCCCAGGACCTTGTCCCTTTCTTGCTAGCTTCTCTAAAGGCTCAATAATCTATTTTACTTCAGAGAAGACTGTCTCTCAGGAGTTTTTGTTTAATAACGCTTAGTCCAACTCCACAACCTTGACTGCCAATTTTGCAAGGCTCAGTTGGAGAGCAAGAGATCAATATGCAGCTCAAATCCTCAGGTACAAGGGACAGATTCTCTCTTCTTCTGTCTCTTGTTCTGTTCAGGCCCCCAAAGATTGGATGGTGGCACTCTCTTTCTGGAGGCAATTTGCTTTATTGAAGCCACCAATTCAGCATGAATCTCATTCCTAAATACTCTCATAGAAACACCCAGAAATGTTTAGCTAACTATCACAGGGCATCCTGTGATCCTGTAAAGTTAATCCATGAAACGATCCATCACAGAAACTATTTTGTCAATCAAAAATTATTGCAAAAAATAAACTTCTTCAAAGTACATTTATTTAAGAATATTTTTGATTATTTTTCTATATGGTTTTAAGTTTATTTCTTAATTTCATTTACAATTTACTACACTGACAAAAATAAGCATTAATCCTTACTTCATGTCACATTTAATAATTAACTATAAGTTATCCACAGTCCCGAATGTATTAAAATTATGGTAGAAGGCACAGAAATAATTGGTGTTACTGTGCCAGTAAACTAAACTGTCAATATGAATGGATTAAGAAACTCCTGGAAAGGTGATTGGATAACGCTATAGTCATAGTAGATGAATCTACTCATATACATAGCTGAGTGTGCTCTTAAGAAGTGGAGCCCAGGGCCGGTGAGATGGCTCAGCGGCGTAAGCGCCTGCCCGGCGAGCGCGAGGGCCCGAGTTCGACTCCCGGAACCCACATACGAAAAAGGGGCCGGTGATATCGCTCAGTGGCACGGGCGCCTGCTGGCGCGTGAGGTCCTGAGGTCGACCCCCCGGTACCCACAAAAAAAAAAAAAAGAAGTGGAGCCCAGTTGGTGGAGTTAGATCAGTGGAGGATAAGGTATAGATCTCATTCACTCTTCCCCTATGCTCTGTTTTCTGACAGCCATGACCTAAATATTTTGCTTCACCACATCTTTATACGTGATGCTTATTTGAAGCCAGCTGATTATGGACTAAAATCTCTGAAATTATGTGCCAAGTTAAACATCTCCTTCTTTAACTTGTAGGTGTCACGTGTTTTTTTCCCAGCATGGGAAAGCAATAAGAAAGCCGACTTCCAACATAGTTGCCTTGAATCATTTAATTAAATGTTAGAAAGGAAAAGAAGCATAAAACATTTAATTTTTTAAAATGATACATTAGACTTCATCGAAATTAAAATATTCTGCTTTTCGAAAAAAACACTACTACGAAAATAAAAACAATTAGCTGAGAATAATATTTGGAAAATTATTTTCAATAAATGCCCTTATCCAGAATATGTAAAGAATGCTATCAACTCAATATAAAAGGATAAATACTCTATTTAGAATGGGCAAAATTTTGAAGAGACACGATGTGAGGATTATACTGTATTGATTACATAGAGATAAGTGAGAAAAAATTCAATCTTTACTTGGTCATTGTTGAAATATAAATTAACAGCACAATGAGATACCACTGCATAATTTTTGAATGGCTAAAAATCCTTGGTGATAACAAATGTTATTAAAGATGATGATCTATTGAACCTATCCTACATGATGGAATGTGAAAAGTCAGCCAACCACCATGGAAAAGCATAGCTGTATATTTTTCTAACTTTGTAGTTAAACATACTCTGACCATCTGACTCGGCCATTTTACATTTATTGTTTAACCAAATGAAATGAAAAAAGCACTAAAAATAGCACTTATGTCCAAATATTCATAGCAGGTTCATTCATGATAATCAGAACCTGGCAAGTAGTAAAGTGGCCCTTTCCTGGTGAATGAGAAAACAAATTATCACATATTCACACAATAGGATGATATTAAACAGTAAAAGAAAGAAATTACTGATATTTTCAAATCAAATGAATCTCAAATGCATTATGGTAAGTGAAAAAGATTGCTGCAAGCTCAATGATTCCATTTATATGACTTTCTAGCAAGGGCAAAAGTATAATGTTAAAAAGAAAGTTAGTGATTTTCAGTAGCAGTGTTTATGGGCAGGTAACCAATATAAAAATGCACGTGTAGACTCACTAGTGTAGTTCCACTACCACCCACCTAAAGTGTGTCCACATAATAACTCTGCATCTGTAGATTTTACCTTATATGGTGAAAGAGACTGCAGATATGGTTACATTGAGGATTTTGTGATCGGGATATCCAGGTGGGACTTTTGTGATTACAAATGGTTGCAGAAGATGCCTGAGACAGCACTGCAGGAGAGGCAGATGAGAGTGCGACACTTGCAGGGCAGAGATTGTAACAGGATTTAGCAGCCACAATCCAAGGAATGTTGATGCCTCCGGAAATTACAAGAAGGAGGCAACAGGTTTTTCTCTAGAGCTTTCAGAAGGAATCAGCTTTGGTAACACTGATTTTATTCCAAAAATGCATTTCCAATTTGGACTTCTCCTGGAAGTCAAGAAAATATATTTCTGTTGTTTGAAATCACAGTTTTGTGATTATTTGTTTTTTGGCACTAGGACACTAATATAGAACACAAAGAAATTTTCATAAGTTAGGAAAACGGTCTATGTCATGATTGCAGTTGGGGTTATGTGGCTACATAAGCTTATAAAACCTTATTGAAATATAGACTTATGAATTATGTGTAACTATATAAAGTAGAATAAAAAAGAAATGTATGTTTTCTTAGGTCAATTATATTTTCATTTTCATCTGAATTTACCCTGTACCCTAAGTTTCCCATCCCCATTTCCCCCATTGATATTTTAGCACCCTCTCAATGTCCTGAGTCCACAAGTTTTACAAGATGACCATAATTCTTCTATGCTCCAATAACATTCAAATTATCTTTCCCATATAGTTTTTATCCTTCTCTGACTCACAGTTTAAACAGTTATAATAATTCATATTCTCTGGTAGAGCTTAGCATTCTTGTGTCGTAATACCAAGAGGCTTCCCATTCTGCATAAATCCAGTAGAGATCTTTGAACACGGTGTAAACAGATGCTCCCAACATGTGAAAGGATTGCACCCAATAGGTAGAAAATAGCATAAGTCTAAAAGGCACTTAATGCACCAAAAGCACCAAATGCCAGGGCTTCACACCATAATACGCTGTAGAGTACTATTTACCCTGATGGTCCCGCGGCAGACTGAGAGTCGTGGCTCACTTCTGTTACTCAGCATCGCAACAGAGTAGTATTGCACATTGCTAGCCTGGGTAAAGATAAAAATTCAGAATTTCAGTGCAATATCTACTGAATACATATAGCTCTTGAAATACTGTGCTGTCAAAAAAATTAGTAAAAATACCATAAATCAAAGAAACATATATAGTCCATAAATTTTTGCTAAAAGTACACTATTTCATTCACCATTTTATTTAATCAGCAGACATTTCCTGAGTCACTATCATGTGCTAACCTTTGTACTGGAAGCTGGATATTAAAATGCCTTCTCTTCTCCCCTATAGCCAGATATTCAGTACATTTATTGTGCTAAGAGCTTCTATTTGTTCATAAAAGACAGCAAGATAAACACCGCACGATATCTCCTGAGGTGATTAAACAGCACTCGAACACCCCCGTGTACCGGGGCTCCCTTTGCTCTCCCAGGTCTGGAGATCCACTCAGCCGGGGTGGCCTGTGATGTCCGCGTGTTACTGCCGAGGACGAGCCAGCTGTTCAATTTCTTCCTCTCCGCTCCGAAGGCACTCCTTTGTGCTTCCAATTATGTAATAGAGTCTACTGTGGTGGCGACTGTCGACGCTTTTTATTACTATGTGTAACCAAGCTTTGTATCATGGAATCGCATTAAATAAGAACCTAGAAGTTTGACAAAAGACACAAATGCTCTGGTCTAGATGACAAATTTAAACTGTGGTCTAATTAAGTTTCTGAGAAAAAGAAGATGCTGCCAGTATACAATGATTTGATTGGATTTTGATGTTCTTCACTATGTTTACTTCACAGGATTCCCATGAAACAGTTTTATCTTTACATAGCTTTGAACTAAACCATTGTGTTCACCGGTCTCATAAAAATTTAATATCGGATTCAACTGCTACTTCCCTTATTTTTACAGAAATGGTACTGAAGAATGGAGAGTAGTGTTTCACGTTTTTATTCTGTTACAGTAAAATCATTAAAACACCACCATATACGGAGCTGTAAATGGTACTAATTTTTCTTTTTACAATTTTTAATACCATTTTTAAGAACATTTCCTCAATATTTGAAAAACTTCAGCTGCCACCCACCTTGGCAAAGTTTCGCTTTTATCTCTTAATTTTCTATCAATATTTCTAAGGTTTCTTAACTCTGAAAACATACAGTCATTACACTGCATGATTTCTTGCAAGCATGTCAAATTAATATCTGTCTTCTACTTTAGGTTTTATCCCTTAGATTTTATAATGAAAATTTTCAGAAATAAAACAAATTTGTGCAATTTTACAGTGAATATTTCTATGGCACTTTAAACTTACCGTACTTGTTGCTCTCACATTACTGTACTTGTTTTTCTCACACACTAGACAATTTCCTATCCAACCTTCAATCCATTTTATTTTGGACACATACTGAGTAAGTTGTAGCTAAATATATTTTCCACAAAGTGTTGAGAGTACATATTGGTGGTAGTGTTCACTACTTATATTTTTTCTTTTGTTATAAAATTTATATACAAATATATGCACCCAATTTAAGTATACATTCAATGATTTTTGACATTGTTTCTAGTTGTGTAACCCACATCTGTGTCAAGATATATGTTATCATTACTTCAAGCAGCTCTTAGCCCCCTTCAAAGTCAATAAACCTTGACACCACCCTTAGTGAACCTCAACTTTGAATGAAATTATATTTAGTTGATATATATAATATGTTTTTTTAATGGTAGCATAGTTTTATTAAAGGTAGGAAAATAAACAGGCTCTGTAGAGTGAGTTTGGGCCAAGTAAAAGTAGGAAAAGAAGTACACTGTACAACGTGAGGCCAGGCCACTATGTAAGCGTGAACACAGTGGCCTCTTATGTGTATTCTTCAGCCAAGATATTTTGTAAAAGCAGAAGAAAAGTTTGGAATGTTGGAGAAAAGACTTGAATGTCTCCTTTTCATTAAAGCAAAAAGAATACTAATAAAAATTGTCAAAATTATTTTTAGAACTCTAGAAATTAGTAAATGTTTGAAACCATGTGAAAGACATTTATTCAAAGAATTGAAAGAGGAAGTTGAATCTCAGTAAGAGAGCGAATTTTGGGTCACTTTAACTTGCTTTAATTCCATTCTGTTTCCCAGCTTTTCAGAACCTTTGGAAACCAGCAACCTTACAACCATGTTACCTGTGAAAAACTAATACCCTAGCAGTTACTAGAGAAGGAAGAAAATATCTGGAGCGCCACAAACCCTTACCTCCAAAGAATTGTCACTATTTGAGCTGACTGGAACATTGACAAATAGCTTTGTTACCAAGATTTGTCTTTATTTGACCTGATTCTAAAAGCTTACTCTGTAGAAACAACTCTATACTCAAGAAATATGTGGCACAGAATCGAGGTCAACTGTTTAACACTGAAACTGTCTAAGATGTTATCAACAGTGGGAGGATAAATAATATCTGAAAAAGAAATCTGGAGAATAAGATCATATTCCTCTGAATATTCCTGATGTCCTAGTCACTCTCTCATCTCTGGGACACAACACTTAAAACCCACAATAGTAGACATTTATTTTGACTCAGGGTTTCAGTTCATGTTCAGCTGGCTGCAAAGCAGGAACAGGATGGCAGAGTCATGGTGGAGGAGAAGGTGCTCAACCCATAGACCCCAGGATACAAAATGAGAACGAAGTAGCCAAGGAGGTAGATATACCATTCCTGGTCATTCACCCCATCAATCTGCCTGTAACCAGGTCCTACTCTTAGCACCACGTCACCTATGAACTCCTCAGTGGATGAATGCACTGGTGAGTATAGAACCCCTATGATCTATACAACTTCCACACACATGAGCACTGCGGGGGACATTTTAAACCTAAACTATAGCATTCAGCCCCTGACCCCCAAGATACACATATCCATCTCATTATAACAGAGGAATTTAGTCCATGTCTAAGAATCAGCAAAATCATAACTGTTCCAGCACTGCTAAAGGTCTAAGTCCAAAGTATACTCTGAGACTCAAAACAAAATCAGCTGTGAGCACATATGAAGATCTATAAAAAGTTAAACAGTAGTGGCATACAACAGCACAGGGTAAGCATTCCAATTACTAAAGAGGTAAATGAGGCATAGAAAGAAATTGTACCAAAGCAAGACCAAACATTAGGGCAACATTAAAGGTACAAACATCAGGGCAAACATTAAATCTAGTAGCTCTATGTCTAGGACATGAGGCAGGTTGTGGTAAGATATGAGCTCCAAAGAGCTTCGGTGGCCCTGTCCCTACAGTCTTGCCTGTTGCAGAACTCATGGCTTCCATTAGGGTAACTACACTCCATTCCTGTGGGTTTCCTCAGCAGACATTCCACATTCCTAGCATTTCTAACTTCTTGGGATCACTACTGTACTTTTGGCTTCACTCTCACAGCTTCACATGCTTCACATGCTGTTTTCTCAGGGAAACATGACCTGATCATTCAGGCCTTCTTCTGAAATTAGGTGGAAGCCTCCATGACCCAGTAATTCTTGAATTTTACTTGCCTATAAATCCAGCATGCATGGATGATGTCAAGGTCTACTGCAGCTTTAGCACTAGCCACGTTCCCTTGGAGTATGGCTACAGATACCCCTGAGTGCCTGTATGGCTGAGAGCTGTGTGTTAACCAATCCTGGCAAACCAGTTTTGTAGGTGGTTTTTGTGGATTAGGAACTTCAGAGTATCTCTTCTCTGATGAAAGTTTTATAGTTTTATATTTCTGAGCCTATGAAGGAAGGGGCCTTGATTCCAGAATTGCCTTTAAACCATCATTCCTATTTTCCTGATGCAAAGAAAGTGGCTTCTTTTTAAAGAGAACCTCTTTAATAAGTATGCTCCCTTTGCCAAAACTTTGTAGGTGTTACCTTTGTGGTGAACCTGAAAACTTTCCAAAAATTTAGCTATGCCATTTTTCTTGATTTCTATTATATAGATCTGTCTAAAAGAAGTCAGTAGTACCTGTGTCATAGCCTGAACATTGGGCTGCCTTGAAATTTCATCCACCAGATTAATTAGTCTGCCAACTTTAATTTCAGTCTCTTGCAAAGTCTGAACATGAGCAAAATATAGACAAATGTTTTTCCCATACGGTAACACATATGGCCTATAGTCCAACAGTCAATGAAGTCATTATTCCCAGCTGAAACCTCCTGGGCTGGCATTTACTGCTTGCATTTCTAAAGGCACTCTGGTCCTCTGAGCTCTAACCAGAATTTCCCATCAAGTTAAGCTTACAGCTTCACAGGTTTTCTCCAACCAACATCTCCAAACCTTTCCAAATTTTTCCAATAAATCTGCAAAGCCCTCTGAACCACATGGTTAGGTACAGTCACAGAAATGACTGCACTGCTGTTATGAAATCTGTTACAAGTCACTTTTCCATTGCTGGGACTCAATATTCAATATTCATAGCTTAGATGAGGAGAGTTTATTTTTGCTTACAGTTTCAGTCCATGTTCAGCTGGCTCCAAGGCAGGAACAGGATGGCAGAGAGCTGTAGTGGAAGAAATGGTGCTCAACCATAGAAACCAGGAAGCAGAGAAGGAAAGGAGGAGATGGGGAGGGAGATATACCCTTCTAGGTCATGCCCCCAATGACTCACCTCTAAACCAATGGCCTACCTCCTAACAGCAAGTCAGCTACTAACTCATTAATGGGTTAAGCCACTGATGAGTATAACATCTTCATGATCCAACACCTTGTACACATGTTAGAATTTTGAGTTACATTTAAGATCTAAACCATAACACCTGGAAACTTAAAATCACATGCATATAGGAATGGATTTATGCCTGGGTAGGTAAAACAAAAAAAAGTTTTAAAATTCTAATCTTTGGAGATTCTAATCAAATAAATATTGGCTAAGGCAGGGTTGAGGCTACATAAGGGATCACTTATCCCAGAACACACTTAGAACTCCTAGACCAGTGCTGGCAAACCTATGGTATGCATGACTCAGTGTGCTGTTTGTATCATTGAAAGCTCTAGAACTTTCCCCGTTACTTTTATTATTTATTTATTTATTTATTTATTTATTTATTTATTTATTTTGAGACAGGGTCTCCCTAGGTAGGTCAGGCTGGCCTTGAACTCACTTTGTAGCCCCCGCTGGCCTCGAACTCACAGCAATCCTCCTGCCTTAGCCTCCTGAGAGGTAGGATTACAGGTGTGTGCCACCACACCTGGTCTCCCCATTACTGTCCTAGACAAATGCTGGAAGAATTATTGATTCGAAGTATTTAAGAAAATCTCTGTCAACATATATTAGTGAAAAATAAAACTGAAAATAATAACTAGCCAGTCATGAACTAAATAACTAAATTAACCATGCAGAAGCTTTAAGGACTTCAAGTGAGATATGATACAAACATCACAAAAGTAGTCTAGGAGAGTGACCAAAAATCAAGCAGTAAAAAAAGGTGTATCCTGGACTGGGACACTCAGATTTCCCACCTTGACCACATTATATTGTTTTAAAATTTAAAATCAAATTTTTTGGTTTGTGTTGTTTTAATTTTAAATTAAGATATTATTTGCATCTCCTGTGGAACACATTAAGAAAATAACAATTCATTAGAAAATAATTTATAATGTATAACAAAAGAAACAAAAGAAGACCTAAAAGAGTACATTAAGAAATTCTAATATAGGGGCCGGTAAGATGGCTCAGTGGCACAAGCGCCTGCTGGCAAGCGCGAAGTCCTGAGTTCAACTCCCGGAACCCACATAAAGGAAAGAAAAGGGCCGGTGATATGGCTCAGCGGCACAAGCGCTTGCTGGCAAGGGCAAGGTCCTGAGTTTGGCCCCTGGCACCCACATAAAAAAAAATTAATATAAATTAAAAAGCAATAAAAATAGAAGAAAAATAAATAACAAAATGGCAAATATGAATCTTACTATTTTAGTAAGTGTAAATTGACTGAACATTCCAATACAAAGACAGTGATAATAGATTGTATTTTATTTTATTTATTTATTTATTTTTGTTTTTATGGGTACCGGGGGTCAAACTCAGGACCTTGTGTGCCTGCCAGCAAGAGCCCGTGCTGCTGAGCGATATCACTAGCCCTTTTTTCGCATGTGGGTACCAGGAGTCGAACTCAGGACCTCGCGCTTGGCAGGCAGGCGCTTATGCTGCTGAGCTATCTCACCGGCCCTAGATTGTATTTTTTTTTTTGTGGGTAGCGGGGGGTCGACCTCAGGACCTCGCGCGCCAGCAGGCACCATGCCGCTGAGCGATATCACCGGCTCCTTTTTCATATGTGGGTCCCGGGAGTCGAACTCGGGCCCTCGCGCTAGCCGGGCAGGTGCTTAAGCCGCTGAGCCATCTCTCCGGCCCCCTAGATTGTATTTTAAAAGTGGTTCTATATTGTACTATCTTACAAGAGACACTTGAAATTCAAAGACAAAACATAGTAAGTGCTATAAAGCATTATACTATGTAAACAAAGCTCAAAATAGAATTATCACAAAAAATTATCTGAGAAGTGAAACTTTTACTAGACACAAGAAGATATTTTCAAGTAAAAATAGTCAATCCATCATAAAGACATAAACATTATAAATATATATATAGGGGAATAATAAAAAAAAACCTAAATATATGAAACAAAAATTACAAAGTTAGACAATTCCACAATAAGATTTGGAGACTCCTATATTCATCATTCAATAATGTGTAAAAGACTAAAATATAGTTTAATAAAGAGAATGCTTGGGCCAGTGATATAGCTCAGCGGCATAAGCGCCTACCTGGTAAGCCTGAGGTCCTGAGTTCAACTCCCAGTACCCGCATATAAAAAAAGAGAGAATGCTTGAAAAACCCCTTTATCAACTAGACCTGACAGGGATACATGCAATGCTCTAACCAACAATAGTAGAGGATACATTCTTCTCAAATAGATATAGAGTATTCTTCAATATAGACCATTTATTAAATCTCAACACATGCTTAAATATTCTCAAAATGATTGAAAATATTCCATGTATTTTCCCCATGTAAACCACAATTAAAAATCTATGACAAAAACATTTGGGGAATTCACAAATGTAAATAAATTAATTACATCTTAAATAATAATGTCTCCAAGAGGAAATAACAAGAGAAGTTGTAACATATTTTTAAATGAATTAAACAAAAAGTACCAAATCCTATAGAATACAGCCAAAGTAGTGCTTAAAGGAAAGCTTATATCCATAAATACGTAAATTAAACAATAAAAATATTTCAAATCAATAATCTAAAGTTCTAAAGAATTTTGAATAAAAGAATAAACCAAACCAAAATCAAGCAGAAAGAAATTACAGATGCTAAATGGAATAAATGAAGAAGGAAGAGAAAAATAGAGAAAATCACACCCAAAGTAGGTTTTGTGAATAGAAGAGCAAAATAAAATATACTTTTAGCTATAATGATTAAAAAGAGAAAAAGACACACATTATCAAAAAGAATGAAAGAGGGGAAATCATTACTATATTTACAGAATATAGAAAGATGACATGATAACAATGGTATGTCAACTGCCGAAAGGAGTGAACAGTTTTCTAAAGCAACAGAAATCACCTACACTAACTCAGCAAGAAACAGAAAATTGAAATAGACTCATGGAAACTAAAGTGTTTGAATTAAAAATTTAACTCTCTACAAAGAAAAATCTAACCCAGTTGGCTTCTTGAAGCATTCATCTAAGTGTTTAAAAAGAGTTAACAACCTTTCACACTATCTTTTTAAATTAATTTATTTTAATCATTAATGCATTTTAATTGTTCAAAATAATAGGGTTCTTTGTGTCTTATTGTATATGAAAAAACAAACTGTGATTATATTCGTGCTTCTTCCCCCATTACTCTATCAACCTTCCTCTCATTTTCTCCTTCCCTAAATTCCTGTTCTAGTTTTATGTTGTCTCTCCCCCTTCCCCACCAGATTCCACATAGGAGAGAAAACGTGATATTTATCATTCCGAATCTGGCTTTTTAAAGTTAACATGATGATCACAGAAGAGGAAGGGGTGCTTTATAAGTCATCCTATGAAGCAATATTACTTTATTACCAAAACCAGAAAAAGACACCTAAGAAACAGATAAAAAGTTAGAGTGCAATTTCCTAAATAAATACAGACAGAAAAATCTTCAACAAATTTCTTGCAGATTCAATATCATGTTAAAAAATAATCAGACACAACTAAATGGGACATGTCCCAAGAACTCACATTTGGTTTAATATATCAAAATTGATATTGTAGTATACTATATTAATAGAATAAAGAAAAAATATACTCATCTCACTAGCCAGAGAAAATCGTTTGACACAATCCAATTCTCTTTCATTATTACAAAACCTGCAACAAAGTAGGAATGAAAGGAAGATTCCTCAATCTGATAAAGGGCATTAGTGAAAACCCAAAAGGGTCATTATGTTTAATAATTAAAAAATGGATGCTTTCTCCCTAATATCAGAAACAATAAGGACAAACGATTTTATGCAACACTGCATTAGAGATTTTAACCAGATATTATGCAAAACAGTAAAAGTTGCTGATTTGAAAGAAAGAAGTAAAATCTCTCTATTCAGAGATGATATGACATATATTGAAAACCCAAGGAATAAAAAAATACCTTTAGAAAAAAATGTTTGAAATGGTTTTATTGTACAAGATTAATATGCAAAAGTTGTTTGTATTTCTATACATTTGCAATGACAATTCTAAAAATTGGAAAACAATTCATTTTCAAAATAGTATCATTGAAAACATTAAATCATTTAGCTTTAAGTTAACAAAAGAAGTATAAGACATAAAAAGTAAATATGTATATATATATATATATATATATATATATATATATATATATATATATATCACAAAGTTAGAGAAGACCTAAATAAAAAGTAAGATGGTCCCTGTTTGTGATATGGTTAACATAGTTATACTCCCCATATTGATGATCAAATTCAACATATTCTCTTTCAGAGCCCTGCTACCATATTTTACATAAATTTACCACCTTATCCTACAATGCATGAAACCCACAGAGACGTAAATAATTAAAATAATCTTTGAATAAATGTTGGAGGACTCACACTTCTGCTTTTAGGAACAATGTCACTACTATAACTTTGAAATTAATAAAAAAAAAAAAGACATTCACTTTTTACTTCTAAAATTCTTGCTCTTTTTAAAATTTTATCCCTAGTCCATGGTGTTTCTTATACTAATGCAAGTGTGTATGAACATTTGCTTTTCTAGTGTATGTTTTTAGAATTGCATATTAGTTCTTATATGAAATACCACTGTTCCATACAGTAATACCTGGGTTGAGGAATGTTTCTGTTCTTGAACAACTTGGTTTGTGAGCAGAAATGTCTGGCAAAATTTCATTTCCGTTCCATTCCACATAGAAAGATGAACATGAATTTGGCCATATTCTCCAGAATCATGGAATGAATTAAGTTCTTGAACCAAGATACCACTGTATTTCTAACCATAAAAACTAAATAATCCTATCTAAATTTAACATGATACCCTGCAATATATATAAATGTCATTCAATGCTATTTATCTCTCTAAAATATTCCTCTCTATATATATGAAGAAATAATGCTTCACAATAATATAATATTGCTTCACAATAATAATGTTTTGCATTTGCAAATAAGGTTATATCAGTTAATGTACAGTGTGTTTATTAATGAAATGACATACTAACATATATTAAGCCCACAGCTAATAATTATGTATTTTATGAATAGTATCCTCATTTTCTATCAAGAATAAACGGTGTTGTCCATATAATTATTTGGCATTCAACAATGTAAGGAAGGAAATGCAAAGATAGACATTTCTATAAATGAAGTCTTACATACTGAAAGACAAGTAGAATTCTGGAGCTATCAGAAATCTTATTATAGACTACCCTAAGTTTCCATTTTTAGTTACTAAGGTGTCCATTTTCAGTGCAGGGTTCTATTATTTGTGTAATAAACAAACAAATATGCCCATATAATTAATAATTACTACTATAGCAGTTGAGTATAAATAAAATATATGTTCTCAAAACTTTCCCTGCTTTCTCTTTTTCCTTATTTTCCCAACTTCAAGTTTTATATGATTTACTCTTCTCAATTTTTTAGAGTGATTCAAAATTCTAAGCTCAGCTAATACTAAAATACCTCATATATTATTTAAGAAAAATGTGTATTGAACGTATTTCTATAGACATTAGCCCCCAGGGAGACCTCTTTGAAAATTTTGCTTAGTGGTGAAGTCTAGACAATATTTTCTTAGATATAATTGTATTTTCTAACATATCCCACAGATGCAGCAAACTGCTAATACATGGTTTGTGTTGTATCATCATTAACCTTTATTTGAGAATTCACACTGAAAAAGCTTTCCATCTCATAATACTTGGAACATTTCAATAAAATTAGACAAAGCATCTGATAGACTAACTTGTCTCCCTAATAAAATTAATCATTGCCTGTAGGAGTAAGTCAAACATTCTTGAATTCAATTTGACCATGCAGATTTCACAACTCACTTGAATTATTTTGCTACTGGCAAAGAATCTCTCTGTCAGCCACTCTGTAAACTTTGCGTTTGGCATCTTTTGAGCTATGAATACAAACATAATGAAAGGATAAAACTAAGAAACTAATGGCTTTTTTTCTCAGTGTTTTTAATGTCAATAATAGTTTAGCAGTTTCTCTGTAATTTTTACCCAGGGGTAGGTAAATTAGGAATATGTCTTTTGAAGTTAAAAATAAAAGATCATCATTTTTGGTACAGGGATATATGAAAGGATGAATTATAAGATACGGTAGAATTGAGAATGACCTACTGCCTCAAGGCATTTTGTTGAAAAAATATGAAGACAAACAATTCAATAACTGGTACACACATCATTCTTTGAAAGATTCTTGTAATGCCTCATACCTGCTGAAGAAAATACTTTAGTTGTATCTGAATTGGATATGAAACAATTTTAATTTTATTTGGTTATTTAATGGAATTTCATCTTTGGGTGTAAAAGTAGGAGAGTTAGTTATGGCATATAATAAGATACATAGATTAAAGTTGGAAATCTATCTATCAACAGAGAGATTTGTTACAAGAAATTTAATAACAGTATTATGCAGGTTACAAAGACCCCAAATCTGCAGTTAGCAAGTCGGAGACCAGGTAAGCTAATGTGTAGTTCCAGTTCAACTCTGAAGGCCTGAAAATGTGAAGAGCCAAAGATGTAAGTGTGATTCTAAAGGCTAACAGGATCAAAACGCAAGAAAAGCCAATGTTTTAATCCAATTCATGTACTATGTTGGCAATTTCTTGTTCATTTATTGCTAAATGTTGCTTTTTTTGTCATCTAAATTGCATTTACTATACATTTTATCAAAGTTGATATGCAATATGAGAATAATTTTTATTTCTTTAATTTAGAAGTAAATTCAGAGAGTCCAATGATATTTTCTGTAATTTTTTTCTATTTGATAAATTATGTGGTTGTGAATATAATGTCTTATTCAGTGGAGGTTCCAAAATGAAGGGTATGCCGTGTTGACTGGAAGCAGGAAAAGGCAGAACAAGTTTTGGACTTGATTTAAAATTTTGCATTTTTCTAATTTTTTGTGCTGCCTAGACAAGTAATTTGAACTTTTATTTCATTTCTTTAGTGATAAAATGTTGTAATTATACAGAATTAATAATGATATTTTACAGTGGTTACTAACATAGACAGCTATTGGATATTTTCCACTCTTCATTCTGTGAAATTGTTTTAGCTCTTCAGTTAACCATTTCCTATGTTAGTATAGTAATCCTAACTTAAGAGAACCCCAGCAGATACTCTAAAGAACTACTTTGGTTGAATAAAACTAAACTGACAATTGAAATTTAGAATTTGAATAGTCAAATACACCTACATAGTAATTGTTTTGCTTCTTGCCTTCACATTGTAAGGTACCAAATAGAGTAAATTGATCCACAGCTCTCAGGAATTTACCATTTGCTGAGAAAGAAAACATGACATTTTGCATAACTGATAAAGTAGTAGAAAAAATCTGGTTTGAGAAGAAAACTTCTAAGTTCTCTTTTGAACTCATTGATCTTGAGCAGGTCTAGATTTGAGATGCTCATTAATCAGTTAAAAAAAAAAAAAAAGAAAACCTCAGGAGATAAGTACAGTGTGAGGCAGAGCTATTTGGGAAAGAAATATTTCAAAGTAATTATTGAATCTTTAAGAATGAATGTAATTTTATCAAGAAAAGAAAAACAATGACAAAATTCAGGAGATTGAAACATTCCTATTATTGATGTTGGAAAGAAGACACTAGGGCCAAGGAATAATTTCATACAAGACTCGGGAAGGGAAATATTAGGAAGAAACACTAACTGTTGTTGAAACACATTGCAGACCGGTGAGGAAAAGGAGAGGCATGGAAAAACTGGATTTGATTCCTAAGGAATTTGTGATAGCCTTCCTCTGAGCAACCTCAATATTGCACGGTATATAATTCAAGAGAGAACTTACGAAGAAAATGACTGATGAGAATTAGATATTTGTTATGCTTTTCAAGCTTTAATGTTCATCAATTCATCACTTTACAATGCAGATTTTCACTTAATATGTCTGATTGTAGACTGAAATACTGTATTTTTAAAAGTTCCTTAAATACTGCAATCGACCCATAAATTGCATTTATAAAACCATACTGTAAAATGCCTAAATTAGTTTAGCAAAAGAGAAGAGTAAATTTATAATTCAACAGGTTTAGGTGATGGAAGGAAGATGGGAGGATGCTTTCACCTCAGTTGAGGAAAGTCATCGTAATAAGAACTAAAAGTATATAAAATGCATTTGTAGCAAATCTTTCTCTTTTGTAGAGAAACTATCTTCAATTACTACATATATTATTAGTGTGGACTAGAAAAAAATAACCAAATATATGGACAACAGAAATTGTACTAGTTGATCATAGATTTTTCTTGATCCATCCTGATATTGATGGAATATGGTAAGTGATTAGCATTGGCAAACACTTTTATCTGCTAAGCAAGACTAAAGAAGGATTGTAGGTTTCTAAGAATGTAAAAGCACTATATTTATATATTTTTTTCCCAAAGATTAGATAATTTTTTTCTACATTTGCTAATGTTCTTTTTCTCTTAATGTGTGATTAGCTCCTAAAACTATAGGAAAAAAGGATTTAAAGATAACTAATTAGAAGTGATTTATGTTAGCTGTTTAATAATTGTTATATTTGAATAAAATTTCAACACTTTTATTTCCCCTTAACCACACAAATATACAGCAGCAGATAATAATTAGCAATTTGTTAGAAACCATGCTGTGTTTCATAGTCTACTGTTCCCACAGTTGGAGGCTGCTTTGGGTGGAAAATTATATCACTAACAAGAGAAGAACATTCTTTTCTAGTTTTGATAAAGAAAACACAAATAATTGTCAAAAGTGAGATATACCAAAAAGATATGCTGTGCATGTTTATGTCCTTCTAGAATATTACAATTATTTGAATAATAACAAATTCATAAACTATGTCAATTTTGTGTGCCTTGGGCCAATCATTAAAGGTTCACTCTACAACTAGTGTGCCAGGCAAACACAAGATGTGCTAATCCAATCCCAATTTCTAATATCTGTAACACTGGAGCCATACATCACACTTCACACAGTAGTATTCCAGATGTGATAAAAAAAATACAATGACTGTTTAACAGGAAAATAGTACAGTAACACACTGCCATTAGTATCCCTCAAAATGCTCCCCCATGCTTCAGGTACACTTATCCCATCAGTCTCGCCACTTTCTGAAGAAGTATGGGAAGTCCCCTTTCCAATCTTTAGTTCTACTGTTCTGGCCTCCTCAGTATCCTGGATGGATTCAAAACATTTACCTTTCATGGTCATTTTGACTTTAGGAAAGATCTGTACATCACACAGTGCTAGATGGAGAAAATATAGCGGATGAGGACATATTGTAATGTTTCTATGAGCCTGTCTGTCCACTGGCACTTGGCATCAGCATTCATTGTATTTTTGATCATGCCTAGTAAAGACTCTCACAAAGGAGCACTTCCAGAACGCTTCAGAAAATGGAAAGAACAAGAAAGGATAAGTATGTTCAAAGCTGGGGGGAGTATTTTTTTTTTTAATTTTATTTTAAAGAGAAGAAAAAACAAAACAAATCAAAAGAAGAACAAATTTTCAAAACAACATAATAGGAGGGTAACAATGGTTAATACATTGCGTATTACTATCTTTAAGTTAGTTATTCAGGACACCAGACATTAGCATTCAATTATGCAAACATTATTGGCACAAACCTTACTCTTCAATGAACTAAGTGAAAATCGTAGTGTATCTATCTTAACCATCTTATATATATATATACAATTTTTTTTCCCTTTCCCTTCTTTCTTTTCCTTATTCCAGTCTCTCTTTCCTTTTGACCAGTTTCTTTTTGAATCACCATGTCTATTGTACATTTTGGATCTTATTTACTCTTTCAGTTTCTCATACTAGAGAGACAATACGATGCTTACACATGTGCTTCTGGTTTATTTCACTTATGAGTATTTTCTCGAGTTGCATCCATTTACCTATAAAAGTCTCCAGTTTATCCTTCTTAATGGCTGAATAGTACTCCATTGTATAAAAATACCACATCTTTCTTATCCATTCCTCAGTTGATGGGCATTTGGGTTGTTTCCAAGATCTGGCTATTACAAATTGTGCTGCTATAAACATGGGTGCACATATATCGCTGTGGTATGATGTTTTTAATTCTTCTGGGAAGATGCCCAGAAGGGGAATAGCTGGGTCAAATGGGACCTCCAACCCTAGCTTTTTGAGGAATCTCCACACTGACTTCCACAGTGGCTGTACCAGTCGACACTCCCACCAACAGTGGAGAAGGGTTCCTTTTTCCCCACAGCCCCTCCAGCATTTGTTATTAGTTGATTTCTTTATAGTAGCCATTCTTTCTGGGGTGAGATGGTATCTCAGTGTTGTTTTAATTTGCATCTCTCGAATGACTAGTGATGTTGCACATTTTTTTGTATATTTATTTGCCATTAGTATTTCTTCATCTGAGAAATGTGTATTCATCTCAGATGCCCATTTTTGGAGTGGGTCTTTAAATTTGGGAGGTCTGATTTTTTTGAGTTCTTTATATGTTCTCGATAGTAATCCTTTGTCTGAGGAACAGCTGGCAAACATTTTTTCCCACATTGTGGGTTGTCTCTTCACTCTGTTGGTGGTTTCTCTTGCTGTGCAAAAGCTTTTTAATAAGATGAGATCCCAGTTATTGATTCTTTGGGATAGTTCCCGTGCGGTTGAGTTTTTATTCATAAAGTCTTTGCCTACACCAATGTCTCCAAGGGTTTTACCTATCCTACCTTCCAGCAGATTTAATGTTTCTGTTTTAATATTTAGATCTCTGATCCATTTTGAATTTAGTTTAGTGCATGGTGAAAGATATGGGTCTAGTTTTAATCTTCGGCATGTGTAGAGCCAGTTTTTCCAGCACCATTTATTAAAGAGGCTATCTTTCTTCCAGCGAATGTGTTTGGCACCTTTGTCAAAGATAAGGTGGCTTAGTATGTCTGGGGTTGTTTCAGCATCTTCTAATCTGTTCCATTGATCTTCAGGTCTGTTTTTTTGCCAGTACCACACTGTTTTTATCACAGTAGCTTTATAGTATAATTTCAAGTCGGGGATTGTGATGCCCCCTGCCTTGCCTTTGTTGCCCAGAATTGCCTTTGCTATTCTAGGTCTCTTCTGATTCCAAATGAATTTTAGGATTGTTTTCTCTAATTCTGTGAGATATGCTGTTGGAATTTTGATTGGAATTGCATTAAATCTGTATAACAATTTTGGAAGTATGGCCATTTTCACTATATTGGTTCTTCCTATCCAGGAGCAAGGGATATCTTTCCATTTTCTGATATCCTCTTCAATCTCCTTTTTCAGAGTACTGTAGTTTTCAGTATAGAGGTCTTTTACATCCTTCGTGAGGTTGATTCCTAGGTATTTCATTTTTTTGGATGTTATTGTGAAAGGTATTGTTTCCCTAATTTCTCTTTCAGTAAGTTTGTTATTTGTGTACAGGAAGGCTATTGACTTTTGAGTATTGACTTTGTATCCAGCTACACTACTGAATTTGCTTATCAAATCTAGCAGTTTTTTAGTGGAGTTTTTGGGGTCTTCTGTGTAGAGTATCATGTCATCTGCAAATAATGATAATTTAACTTCTTCCTTTCCGATCATTATTCCTTTTATTTCTTTCTCTTGTCTAATCGCTCTGGCTAAAGTTTCCAGAACTATGTTGAATAAGAGTGGGGACAGTGGACATCCTTGTCTTGTTCCTGATTTTAGAGGGAAGGCTTTCAGTTTTTGGCCATTTAGTATGATATTGGCTGTTGGTTTGTCATAGATAGCTTTTACCAGATTGAGATAAAGACCCTCTATTCCAATTTTCTGTAGGGTTTTTATCATGAAAAGGTGCTGGACTTTGTCAAAAGCTTTTTCTGCATCTATTGAGATGATCATGTGATTTTTGTCTTTGGTTCTGTTAATATGCTGTATTACATTTATTGATTTACGTATGTTGAACCATCCCTGCATCCCTGGGATGAATCCAACTTGGTCATGGTGTATAATCTTCTTGATGATTTGTTGGATTCTGTTTGCCAGTATCTCATTAAGGATTTTTGCATCTATGTTCATTAGGGAGATTGGCCTGTAGTTCTCTTTCTTAGTTGGGTCCTTCTCTGGTTTTGGTATCAGGGTAATGCTTGCTTCCAGGAATGAATTTGGGAGTATTGCTTCCGGGGGGGAGTATTTTGAAGGCAATTAAGAACAATGTTTTTTGCTGCAATTTTTTTAACTTAAACACACACTGTATATTTTGATCTCCCATTGTGTAGGCTATAGAACAGTTAAGAAAGGGTTAACAGTGCCTGCAGGATTGAAAGAAGCAGAACTGGAAGCCAAGGCAGAGTCCACAGAGCTAGGAGAAAAGTCACCATCTAGATAAGAGGGCAGACCAGAAAGAGCTTCTTTCAGGAGTCAGTGCAGGGCTTATTGAGAGCATGGAATTGGCTCAAAGCCTGAGGGGGAATAGCAGGCAGTTGAGGGGGCCGCATTAAACAAAAATATGGAATAGAGTGGAAGCAGGGGTACAGAGAATTGGGGTTCCTGGCCCATGGACCTAGTGATACATTCACCAGGTGGTCTGACAAGATGACAGGTAGGTGACGAGCCAGTGTTGGGTGCCCTTCCTTTAAATGATGGAGGGGGTTGTGTCCTTCCTTAGCTTGATATGTCTGATAAGTTAATGGGCCTGCTGTTCTCTGATACAACATAGATGTTATATGTTCACGTGTCCCTGATTTAATTTGACAGTTTTACTGATCATAGTCTTTATTAGCAAGATTATTTTTTAGTTGCCTTATGATTGTGCTGTATAGCTGGGAGTGATTTTGATGTTCAATGAATCTGATGTCCCTAACATCTGGTGGTTATCTGCTTGCAGACACAAGTTACCAAGTCATTCTTTGTCAGCATTTGTACTTAAAATGGAGCAAAGCATTGTTTTATTAAATGGAGTCACTCAGGGCAAGACACAGTCTGAAAGCGATTGTCATATACGACATGGGGCAACTCACAATAAAGTACAGCCCACTGCCCTACACAGTAATACAAGATTTGCACTCAATATAATGTTCAGTTAAATGGAAAATATATAGGTGGTTTCAAAGATAAAATTAAATTAAATATGCTTTTGCATTTTGTATCATTTATCTTTAAATATTTGGAAACTACAAAGAATTTTTGAATAATTAATGACAAATATTTTTCTTGCTGGGGGAAGTTCTCATAAATAAGTTGATAGAACTCATAAACATTATCTGACTCTGTTTCCTGGATTAACTCTGGATAAAATGGCAAAATGAATACAAGTTTCCTTAAACTGACCATGGAAAGAAGATTTATATATCAGATCAATAAACTACAAATAATAACATACACTGCCCAGGTACTATATGGGATAATTTCTGTTACATACAGCTTAGATGGAACAAGGTACAAAGAATATAGCAAATCCAGATTTATGGTTGCCATTAAACAGTTCACCCAACATCAAAAAAATAACAAGAGACAGAGCCAAGATTTAAAAAAAAAAAAAAAAAAAGGATACCAGAGCTATGCTTAACTAGTGTGTTGAGATACTTTTATATTGTTTTTTTTTTTCCTTTTACATCCTGCAATTGTAGCTTACAATTGCCTATAGAATTATAGTGAGGAAAGAAGAGATTGTGGCCTTGTTGAAAAGGGAGAAAAGGGTAACCTAGGTGCAGCTGTTTGAAATGGCAACTACTATTTGGCTTGGAGAATTGATTTCCAAGGCAACTTTTCTGGGAGCTACAGGTGAAAACAGCCACATCACACTGAAAGCTGGCAGGTGGCATGAAAATCTCCTGGAGATCAGTTTCATGTGACAGTCCTCCCACTAATAAAATCAGAGAAGAGCATTTGAATGCTTTGATAGAAAAGGGCAAAGAACATTAAGACGTTCTTTATCTAAAATATATATAAATGACTAACAGACGTGATGGATTCATTTACGTTAGATAACAATTATTAATCATACACCTTGTAAAAGCAACTCTATGTGCAATATAGCAATTAAACTCTCTAAAATATGAAGAAAAACAATATAATTTCCCTATTTCATAGATAAAAAAATTGACCCTAAGCGAGGTTAAGTTGCCTAAGTACAGTTTTGCAGAAAGTAGCAAATCTGGGGTTTGAATGTAAAAAAAATTGACTATCAAAGTATACTTTGAAACATACTCTATCGTAAGTAATAAATGATGTGCAAAACCAAGCAATAAAATGCTTTTCATCTTAAAAACATATAATTATTAAATAGATGCTGGTATTAGTTGTTAGCAGAAGTATAAAGAATAACTGTCATTGCTGATAAGAACATAACATTCATAACTTTTATGAATAACATTTTTTGAAATGATTTTCAGCCACCAGACATGGTGGCATAGGTCTGTGATTCTAGTTACTAGGAGTGCTGAGCTGCACACCTTAGCCCATAAGTTGCTGGCTAACTTGATCAATCTGGTGAGAATCCCTACTCAAAAAAATAATTAAATTTTAAAAATTATCAAAGGTCATATGATTCTTTTGAATCAATAGTTCTACTTCTAAGAATTTATCAAGAGAATAAGAATGCATGACTTAAAGATGTTACAAACAAAATTATAGAAATATCTTTTACAATGACCAATAAACAAACTGGTGGACTCAAAACAATGTATTGGTGAAATAAACTATAAGAAAATCAGAAGAACTTTATATGACGTTGAAAGATGCATAGGCCATTGTAAATAGAGAGAAGAGGAGAGTTTCAAGGTAATATAAATTAAAGATATTTATATCACAAACATTTTAAGAAACAAATATTTATATGCCATATGAGAAAGAATACCACATCTGCTTCTTCATTTTAAATTGTGCAGCAGCAAAATTCTTACTGGTGGAAATATTTAAGTCTATTTCCTTTTCAGAATTCCAAGAGGGTAGAAAAAGGTAAAACTGGAATTTGAATCTTTCCTTTCTGAAGTACTGGACTTGGACTTGAGATTTGAGTCCAAGAAATTTACATACTGAGCCCATGAAATTTACTGTATATTTTTAATTACACAATACTTTTCCAGTGGTTAATATGTGTGAAGAACTGTTGTACATGCTCTACCGATTCTAACTCAGTTAGTCTCGTGGTCTTTACAATCACAGGATGGGAACATTACAATACATTTTTATGCAGTTGTAAATTAGCCAGCACCGAGAGGTTAAACAAGTTATTCAAGGTCACAGAACTAACAGGCAGGGTTTTAAACAAAAGGAATTGGACACCAGAACTATGCCTAACCCTTCATTAACATGCCCCTATATTCTCTTTTACTTTCGTGTCCTTATATCTCCATGGCTTCATCCCACTAAAACCCTTCTTTTTGTCCTGAAACTTCTGGTTTTTATTGGGTTGAGCTCTTATATTTTAAAAGCACCACAAGATATAAAAAATTTCTTATTCCATACTCTGACCTTAATTGGAGGCGTAGTGTAGCTTTGTGACGTGGGCTTTGGATTTACTCTTCCACGCAACAGGTAGAGAGCCCTTGCCTATGTTTTTGAGAGCTCTTGGGTTCTCTGAATGGTAAACTAAGAGACGCTTTCATTTCTCTGGAAGCATTGCCACCAGACAACAAAGTCTGTCCTTTGCTATTTTAAAGCCTGGCATCATCTTTTCTATTTACTGATATAACTTTGTTCTGGCATCCTCTTCCAGAACAATCCTGTCTCATTGATGTTAAAAACCTGTTGGGGTGAATAAGCACCTTCATCAGTAATTTCCCTAATTGTTGTTGAAAATTCTTAGGAAGCTATGGTATCTGTACTCATAACCTCACCACTAACTTTTTTACCTTGTAAAGGTTGGCTCTAGCCTTGCATCTGTTAAAACCCTTAGAACGTAAGACTGGATTCAGCAGGCCCATTCCTTACTTTTCTACTGTAAATTTGTACTTTAGTGTAATAGTAGCTGGCTGTGCATCTCATTACCTTTCCCTGAGGGATACAGGGAGCAATCTATGTGTTCACCCACTTGGCATGATGAACAGAAAGGAGTGTGCACATGTGCAAAAGTGTCAAAATGGGATTTGGACCCACCTTTATGCTCCAGCTAGCTGGTTTTGCATATGTTTACCCAAGCGTCACAGATGGTCCAATAGACCCACCCCACTCCAGCATTTGTTTAAAAAGAGTTTTCTTTTGATTTTTCTGGTAGAAGTATCCCAATTCAGTACAATGGCACGTGAATAACCAGATTTGCAAGTTTTGGAGGCAATCAAAAGTGAATCATCAGATTACTCATGTATGGATGATGAAAATGATCCATTATTGTAAAATACATGCTGTCATAACAGAAGAGTGGCATGGGTGTATGATGATGATGATAATGATGATGATGACAACTTTGACATTGGCCATGTGAGCCAAAGTTCCTGTGACAGTGAAATGGAGCCAATATAGACACAGGGAATGCAGGCCTCCTTGATTCAGATGACAAAGAAAACAGCAATGTGAGTACATATTTGACCAAATGAAATGTTGTAAAATGGCCACACAACCAAATGGAACAATCCAATGTTAGAACTAAGTCCAAAAATATAGTGAAGTTCTTGTCGGTGGGTACAGCATGTTGGACAGAATGCCAGCACTACCATTCAGTGCTGAAAATTGTAACAGATGAAATGCTCCAAGATGCTGTGAAATACACAAAGGCTGAAGTGCAAGTAAAACATCCTGTATGCACCAATAGCCATATTCAAAATTGTATTTATTGTGAAACCTCACTAGCTGAACTAAAATCATCCATAGGTCTGCAGTACTTAGCACAGATTTCTCGTGGTGATTGCAGGAATGAATGTAAAATATTTATAGAAAAGTGATGGATCAAATTATGTCATAAAATTTATGCCCTTGTAGATGCAAAGACTTATTATACTTTCAGTTTAGATAGTTAACCTGGAACTCAGCCATCAGGTCCTTATTCATATAGTAATAAACCAAATGATGTTGTGAACAGACTTGTTGCTCCCATCTCCCAAACTAATCAGAATGTGACATTTGACAATGGTTTACTAGTTTCCAGTTGATGTTACATTTGCTAACAGAGCACAAGTTGACCAGCACAGGAATTGTACACAGGAACAAAGCAGAAATTCCAAATGAAATGCTGCAATTTCAAAACAGAATTGTATAGTACAGTCTTTGAATTTCAGAAAGATATAATATTAGCCTCATATATAGCAAAGAAAAGCAAACTGGTACTGCTGATGTCAACATTTCACCATGATGAAAATATTGATAGGGAAACCTGGACAAAACAGAAGCCCGAGATGGAAAATTTCAACAATGAAACCAAATGTGAAGTAGATGTTGTTGATAAATTATGCAGCAACTATGGTGTCACTTGAAACACAAAACATTAGCCACTGGTTGTGTTTTATTCAATCCTAAACATGTATGGTATAAATAGTTCGATAGTTTACAAAGAAAATAACAAGTGCAAAAAATCGCAGAGAAATGTGCTTAGAGGGTTGGGACTGGAGCTCATAAGAGATCATTTACAGCACAGAAAAACCAAAATATTTCTGCCCAGAAAACTACACACACAAAAAAAAAACTATGGAGCACACTGGTGAGCTGACAGGTGAACAGGCAGGCACAGCATCACAAATACCTACTACAACAACAGGAAAACAAAAAAGATGTCAACTGTGCCCTACAAGAAAGTAGAGGTAAACAAAACATATATAGTAGGAAGCTCCTAACAAAATAGGAAGAAAAGAGAGGTGACAAGACTGCCACACAGGAAAGGAAAACAAAACATACATGCTATCACTGTAAGCAAGACGTGTGCATGTAACATGCAGTTGTTATGAGTGAAGACCGCCTTGGGTGTGACGGTTGAAGAAAAGCTTACTTTTATGGTAGAGTTTTATTGGTATTTTCATTGCAGTTCACATAGGAACTTATTTCTGATGTTATCATTTAGGTTTTGTAAGCAAGTACACAGCTGTTGTGAAAATGTTAATGTCTATTCTAAACACACAATACGTATTAAGAATTTAATTAAATTTATTTTATCGATCTTTTATGTTCCTGGTAACTACCCACTATATAACATAATAAGAACCTCCTGACAAAACAGCAAGACCCCTGAGATGTCAAGTATGTTCTACAAAAAGGCCAGGAAAGCAAAAGACAGGTGTTGTCAGTGTAAGTGACGTGTGTGTATGCAGGGTGCTGTTGTCACGAGTGCAGACTGCCATAGGTGTGATGATGGAAATAAAGATTTTGTTTTTTGTAGAGTGTTATTGGTGTTTTCATTACAGTTCATATAAGAATTTATTTCTGATGTTCTTTTTTAGACTTTGTACACCAAAAACCAGTCCATGTTGAAAATTTTGATGCTTTTTTATAAACACTCAAAAATATTAAAAACTCAATACTTTATTTTTGTGATTTTTTTCCTGTTAAGTACTCATTGCTTAATATAATAAAACTCACAAAATTAAAATCAATAATTCATCAATAGACATATTCTAAAGAATGTATGATGACAAAATTAGTCTTATGCTCCAAGGGGTACACCATCCACAGATGGCAATGAAAGATGCATCCTATGCATCCCATTTTTTCTTCAAATTTTCAAACAGACTTCGAGCTTTTGCTTGACTAAGTATTAAGAAGAGCAGGACTTGACACTGATGCTGACCCTGCATCCACACATTGAGAAGTTTCTCCATCTTTTCTGTCACTGTACCATGCTTCTTGGATATTATTTTTACTTCATTGGCACAGCAGACTTCACATGTTCCATGATCTTGTTCTTATTCTTTAGAATTGTGCCAGTGGTTAAACAGTTCATGTTATAAGAATGAGCGACATCTGCTATCTTTTCCCCTCAGCCCAAACTCTCAATTTTTTTCAGTTTTGTTTTCATTGTTATTGCTTTGTGCTTCCTAACAGTCCCTCCCACATCACCACTGCTTTTCCTCTTGCTGCTGAACATTGTGGGCTCTGACTGAGCACTGTACTACTGTACACTATTGCACTGCACAGTAAGCACTCAGCAGCACAGCTGTGACAGTGTCTGGCAGACATGTGAGCTACTTCCGTGATTCGTTCACATCTATGAATGCTCACAATGCAGGATCTATTCATATCTGTGAATGCTTGCAACTGGAATGTTTATAAGTCAGGAACTTACTGTACTGGCTAATCTTTTTCAATCATAACTAGTTATTACTTCCTTTTGAAATGCTTTTTACTCATTTTCTCTTATTCAATTTACTTTGGTTGATTTTCTTATCCCATGTCACTACTTTTAGGAATATCTATTTTCTTTACCTGCTTGCATTATAATCTTTATTTTTACTAATGTATATTTTTTCCTTTATATAGCCACCTAATTTTGCCACATAACTTTTTATTTCTCTCGGCCCTCTCATTTTTCTTGAGTCTTAGTATCCCATTATTTTTTTAGAGAGATGATATTTATTTCAAACTATTTGATATATTAACATGTGTACTAAGATTTCACGTTTTTATGCTATAATCTTTTTGGCATGTTTCTTTTATGTCCTAAACACATTTTCTTTTTTCTTTTTTTTTTTTTTTTTTGTGGGTACCTAGGGTCGACCTCGCACTTGCCAGGTAGGCACTTATGCCACTGAACTATCTCACCGGCCCCATCATATTTTATTTCACATGTGCTTAACTAAGGACCATTATTTCTGTTTTTATTTATTTTTTTGAATCTAAAAGATTTTGTCAGAATTCCTTTTGTCTAGATTCTGAAAACTCCAGGATAGAGTTCACCAGCATACAAAAGCCAGAATTTTGGACAATATCATAAGAGCTTATTTGCAGTTGGAACATTCTTGGCCCTATCTTCCTCTCTGCTTTTCTCCATTTCCAGTAGCTCTAGGTTTTAATACTCCTCTCAGTAAATTTGGCAGAAAATGCTAGTTAACTTTCCAGTATCTATTTTCCCTCTCTTCTTTATTAACAGAAGCACAGTTTGGTTTAGGACTGCGATGTGTCCAGTTAAACAATATTCATGTTCCCAGACTGTGTGTGCGGAGTATGTGACTATATCAGCTGATTCTTAAAATAAAATGCAAGATTTCTACTGGATGTGATCCAGAAATGATACCGTTATCCTAAAATGACAATATACTGAGTTGCCCCATGCCACTGCAACCCCTTACCCTTCCCCTGTTTTTATTACAGATGGGCAGCCATGTTTTATAAGAACAACATAATACAAAGAACAGAATGGAAGCCTGCTAACTGCTGGTTTTTAATGACTGTGCTTTGCTTTTGTTTCGTTCTAGCAGTTAAAAGAGAAAAATAAACTTTATTTTGTTTAAAATTTGAAGTTGAATGTCAGATACATGAGAATAATAAAATTCCAAATATTATAGGAAATTCATCATTTTTCTCAAAAAAAGAAACAAAAGTATATTACTTCTTAGAAATCACATTCAAAATTTCTGGAATTCAGTCTTACTTTGTTGGTTTACAGGTTCATTCCCAATTAAATAAAAATGTCTGGGAAATAGGGGTGGGGTAGATAAGGCTCTAATTCTCACCTAAAACCCATGAATAAAATCAGATTTACATAAACTACAGAGATTACAAAAGGAAGACAAAAAAACAACAATGAGAAAAAAAAAGCAGGATGGCACTATCAGGAGAAAAGTGAATATACTTAGAGGTGAAACCACTCCCCCTGCTGATTGTCTGTCTGTGTGTGTACATGCGTATGTGCATACGTGTGTGTAAATTTTTACTTAAATTCAGGTGACAAATGTTGGCAGCAGCAAGGCTGTTTGCAGCCCATAGTTTCTCCTCCAGCCTGTTACACCAAAGACTAGCTTTTGCTATGATGGACTGCTTGCATAATTTCTAGCTTCTCTGTCATAACCGTCATCAATCAAAATTTAGGAGGTTGCTAAAATCAGCTTCTACAGTGCGGTCTCCTCATTTAAAGTAAATTGGTCTGTGTCATAGAGCTCCATGTTGCATCTGTCTAAACTCTGTTAACATTTTACATGTACCTCTTCAAATACTAATGTAGGTACTTGTGCTTCCCAATGCTGGCTAAAATTGTTTGCTTGTATATTTTGTTTGCTTTTTGTTATTATTGCTTTTGCTTATGTTTTCATCATTGTTACTGATTCTAGTTAGGGAATAAGATCTTTGGCATCATCTTAAATAAAATGTTCACTACATACTATTTATATTCCCACAAAGGATATATCGTATAACTGAATTTATACTTCAAGTTTTAGGTGGATTAACATTTAATATAAGAGAATAAATTTCTAAACTACACTTCTGTTGTGCTTTGGTTTTTACATACCAACTCTATCCTCAAACTATCAAAAGCAATTTTATCAAAAGATACAATCCAATACTCTTACACTGTAATACATGTATTTATTAAAGTAAAATCAACTAAACAGCATCTCCAGTTATGCTCTATGTTTCTTCAATTGAATACATGCATTCAGGCACTTTATTTAAAATACTTTTTTGGTCACCCAACAATGTGACAATATCTGTAGACAAATACCATAAAAACACCTCTTCCATTAACTCCATCATTAAATATTATCACTTTTAATTTTTATGTTACTGTGGCATTCACCGTACTCTTTTCCATGTTTTATTTTTAAGCATTTTTATTGGAATGTCTCATCTTCTTTATTCATTTTTATACTTACTGTATCAGTCAGTGCTTACTAGAAAAATAGATTTAATGCAAGATATACAAATATATAAGAATTTACAAGAGTGGCTTACAATGGCCACCCGCAGCGTCAGGTGCGAAGAGTACAAAAGGTCTGTCTGCGTTCTGGAGATCCAAAAGATCCTGCCGAGGGCCTGGAGGTCACCGCACTGTCCTATGTGAGTCTGTATCAGGAAGCTGAAGAGTCTGCGCTGGAAGTCAGGAGACAACATCTACGGTGAAGGTGAAGACTGGAGCTCCTCTGAAAAAACAGCCACGAGCTTTCTGTTTTTGTTTCCCCTTTACGCCATTGTGGCAATAAGCCATCCTACGGTGGATCCTCTGCCTTTACAAATCCCCTCTGCCACATGCAAAATTATGCTGATCCAACTTAAGTTGGGCATTTCTTACTCAAGTTGACAATTAGTTAACTATCACACTTACTCTCCCTATTTATATCCTTATAAGAAACTTCTTTCTATTCCTCATGAATGTTTGCAGAATGACTCCTGATCCAGCAGAGCTACAGCAATCACTTGTTAAATTATACTTTTAAAACAAAACAAAATAAAACAAAACAAAGCAACAGCATACTATAGAGATATCGGTGTACCCATGTACATTGTGGCACAAATCATAATAGCCAAGATATGTACCAAGCTTAGGAGCCCATCAATACATGAATGGATAAAGAAAATGTGGTATAGCTACACAATAGAGTACTATTCATACATAAGGGAGAACTGTGTCATTTGCAAGAAAATGAATGGACCGCCATGCTATCATGTTGAACAAAAAAAGATTTAGACAATATTGTATGATGCCCCTAATATCTGCAATCTAAAAATGGTCACAATAAACTAGAAGGGAAACAGACAACAGGAAGATATAGGAGGCAGGGGGAGGCAGTATAAGGATGAGTAATAGAGTATGAGAAAAATATAAATAACCAATGAACCACCCCAAAATGTGGAAGTAATGAGGAGGGTGTACTAGTGAAGGTGATGGGGAGTAGCATGATCAAAGTATGCTATGTACATATACGAATATGCCAAAGTATAACCATTAAACTGTACAACCAATTAAAAAAGAGTGAAAACGTTCTAAAAATTAATGTTTTGAACAGCTTCTATTTTCTTTTTCTCTTTTTTTTTCTGTGGGTACCAGGGGGTCAAACTCAGGATCTCACGCACCAGCAGGCACTCTTGCCACTGAGCAATATCACTGGCCCTTTTTTTGTATGTGGGTTCCGGGAGTCGAACTCAGGACCTCATGCTTGCCAGGCAGGCGCTTATGCCGCTGAGCTATCTCACCGGCCCCAACTTCTATTTTCATAGAAAGAAAAAAATTAAAAGTTGTAACGAGTTGAAATTTAATATTTCCTATGTTTAATCACCTTGCACTTACAAACTCTAAATAAAATTTACATAGAACAACTAAGAATTACTGTTAATATTATAAATTTGCATAGGTAGCCAAATGTTGGCAGGACTTAGAATAAGAGAAACGATGAGTATGTTTGCTTTCTTCTCCTTGACAGCCTGAAACCTTTAATCAGGAATCAGTAATTAGAATATGGGAAACATGAACATGCAGCATCTATGTCTCTAGGAGAGAAATAATTTTTGAGCTAATGTCTTCAAAATCTTCCCCAAATGTCTTTTCTAATCACTTGTTCAAAATTCTGCATAAATAAATGAAATACATGAAATATCCAGTGACCTATGAGGCTCATATCGAAACAAAACTTACTTCTTTAGGTGTTTAAAAGAATTTTTCCTTTTACATTTTTAGAAAAATGACCTGGATATCTCATGGTGCATACAAAATTCTAAAACTTCAAGGTGTCAAACATTTATTTTGTTCATGGATCTGGAGTCTGAGCTGTCACCTCAACAGGACCAACTTGTTTCTGCTCCACTCTGTCAACTATGGCAGCTTGAAGCCTGTGGTCTAGCATCATTCAAAGTCTCATCCCTTGCATGCCAGTACTTGGGTTTAAAAGCCTTGGCTGAACACTGAGGCAGCTAAGATTCCTGGGGCATCTCCTTTTTATTTCTATGTGATTTTTCCAGCACGGCAGTGTCAAAGTAGTTGGATATGTTACAGGGAGATGCAAGCTCCAAAGCATGTGTTCCAAGAGAAACAGGATGAGCCAGGGGGAAATTGTATCCTTTATATGACCCAGCCTTGGAATTCATATAGCATGGATTCTGTCATATTCTTTGCACTGGAGCAGCCACAAGCCCCCTTCAGATTCAAAAGGAAGGAAAATAGATCTCACTCCTCCACAAAAGGGAATACAAATATAGTTGCTCTCATTGATGGAAAATACAATCTGTTGCAGTGAACTCTCTATACTCTCAGAAATTTCCTGAAAAAAGCAGTTATTTGGAGTAACATTCTATAATTATTTACTACGATACAAGAAGAATTATTTACTAATAATCAGTTTTCCTTACTATTGTTCCTCTACTTAGCAATTGTTGCCTTTGTTTTTTAAATTTCTATGTGCTTGTACTTCTGCAGCTCATCATTCCTTTTAAAACTGCTGCATTAGGCTTTGTTATTTTCAAGCACAGATAGAACAAAGAATACTATTAGATGCAATAGGAAAATATGGTAAATGTTTATTTTTGAATTTAGCATAGAAAAAGACAAATTGCCATTAATTTCCTCAATCTACTCCCCTAACTTGGAACACATTTATGCCATCATTCTTGCCACTTTCTGAAGCAGTTCTGGAAATCCTCTTTCTTGTCTTTGATTGCCCCATTGTGGCTGGCTCAGTGTCATGAATCAACCCATATTTACCTTTTATAATCACTACCTTTTATAATCATTTTGGGGAAGATACAGAAGTCACACAAGTCCAGATCTGATAAATAAAGTAGAGGTGGACACAGCAATATATTTTATCAACCTGCCTTTCCTTTGGGTGGGACTTGGCAGCTGTATCCATTGCATTTTTTATCAAACTTCATGAAGTACTCATAGAGAGGACTTCTAGAGGTGTTTCCAAAAGTGGCAAGAATGATGGGGTAGGTATATATAAAGTGAGAGAAGTATTTGGAAATGTGTCATTTACTGTAATGCATTTTTAAAAATTTAAACATTCATCTTATATTTTGATCATATATATTATACACATATCTTCATTCAAACTGTCAGGATTATATTTCTCACATTTTTGTCACACATTTTTGTCTTTTCTTTAACTTTCAGTTTACTTTATAGCTCTTTCAATAAAACTTTCAGGATTTTACTCTTAAATTTTAATATATTTTCTTCTTTAATTTCCCTATAATTTACATTTAAATATGGTAATATATAGAAAAGCTATATTGTTTCATTTAGATAAAATCATATCAGTAAAATATTCATATGATTATAAAATTAACTTTCTTTTGGTCCTGGGAGCTGAATCCATGTCTTTACTCTTAGCTCTATCATCAGCCCTTCTTTATTTTTTATTTGAGACATGTTCTCATTATGCTTCTTAGGCTGAGCTCAAACTTGAAATCCTTCTGCCTCATCCTCCTGAGTGACTGGAACCTATCATTAATATTTTAAGTCAGCATCATTATGGTATGGCTTACATAATGATAAAGTTCATCAATTTTACTGGTACAATTTATAAGTATTCACAAATATATTTGGTCATGTAAATATAACAGTAGTTATAGACCATTTGTATCTCCCCAAATTTTCCTTTGTAACACATTTTATCCATTCTCTTTCTCAATTCCATTCTTGAGAATGCACTAATTAGATTTCTATCACTATGATTTTCTTTTAGAAATTCACACAAATAGCATTAAAATATGCGTCATATATGTATAGCTTCTCATTCTTAATATATTGCTTTTAAGGTCCATAAATCCAGTTTATTATTCTGCATCTGTAGTTAATTACTTTTCATTTTTGAGTAATCTTGATTGTATGATATATTTTTAAACTTTTACTAGTTGGTGAACATTTAGATTCTTTCCAGTTTTTAAGAATTATGAATAAAACTGTCTTATAAGTATTCTTAGATGTTTATGGAGACATAGGTTTTATTTTTCTTGGGTTTTTAATTTCTATTGGGTTTTCCTAAAATATATTGTAAGTTAATGCTTAACTTTATAAGAAATTGACAACTTTTTTTCTGAAGAGATTCACAAATAATAGATTATGGTTCAAATTTTTCATGTTTTCATCAATATTTTCATTGTCTATTTTTGTGTTTTTTAATGTAACCATTCTAAGCTGATATGTAGTAGTACCTCATGCTTTTATTTTACTTTTCTCTCTTAATTAATGACATTGGACATCTTTGTGTGTGTTTATTTACTATTTATTTTCTCTAGTGAGGAGTCCGTTCATCATTTCCTATTTTATCAGGTACTTTGTCTTTTTACTGAGTTGTGAGGAAAAGGACATTTTATCTGTCGTTCTACTAATATATTTTTGTACATTGTAGCATTCATTTTCATTCTTGATGGTGTCTTTCAAGGAACAAAATACCTTAAGTTTGTGAAATGTCTTATGTTAAAATATGAAAACATAAGCTCCAATATCTTCTCAAAATCACCTTTGCCCAAAATTTTCCTTCTCTTTCTTGAATCATCTATAAACTCTCAATTGTTCTTTCAAAATGTATTCAGTATCCTCTGACAATGTCTTTATCGTTACTTTGGTAACTCAAAAGTCAAGAAACAACAAAAAAATAGCTAGAGTACAATAATAACAAAATAATAATAGAAATAGCCACAGATTTTTAAAATCAATATCATGTTTGTCTAGAACTGTTGTAATAATCTTTTAACCAGTGTCCTCCTGTTTGCTTTTTCCCATTAATTGTCTATTCTCATGACTTACTCAAGGGTGATTCTGCTAAACAATGTTATAGCATTCCCTTCATCTGCTCAGAACTCTTCCAGAGTTTTGATTTTGTTCATGCGAAGTATTAAAAATTGGCTTCATGATTGAACCAAAGTCTTCTTTCTCCCTTCCCATCAACCTTCTGACCAAATTTCCTCTTTCCTTCCATTTCACTCACAAATGACTCTGTGATTTTCTTCAAACATGTCAAGGATACTCTTATTTTTTAGATCTTTGCTTTGCTGCTCACCTGGCTTGAGACACTCTCCTCAGATGTCACACACCTCAATCCCTCTCCCTTGTGTCTTTGTTCAAATGTCTCCTTCTCAGTGAAACCCATAATAACCAGTCAACTAAAAATTCAGTACTTCTATTTCTGCCTACCTACCAAAAGAAATAATTTTATTTTCCCATAAGTTTCATTACAATCCAATAAAATATGTATTTTTGTTTTTATTTTTCTCATCCTTAATAGAATCCTATGAAATCCCAGTTTATCATTTTTATTTATTTATTTTTTTTTTTTTTGGGGGTACCGGGGGTCGACCTTAGGACCTCACGCACCAGCAGGTGCCCGTGCCACTGAGAGATATCACCGGCCCCTTTTTTCATATGTGGGTTCCGGGAGTTGAACTCAGGCCCTCGCGCTTGCCAGGCAGGCGCTTATGCCACTGAGCCATTTCACCAGCCCAGTTTATCATTTTTAAAATTTAAAATTATATCATCAGTTTCTCTGGTTGATATTTGATACTCAGTAAGTACTTATTAAATAAATGGATCAATCTACCTTCCATCAGAAGTATAGAAAATAAGTTGAATAGACCATTTACTCATTCAACAAATATTTACTGAACATCTCCAAAACTTTTAGATTCAGAATTTCTATTTTAAATTGGAACCTGATTGTATACTACACTCCTATGTCTTAATACAAAAAAGTTTCAGTTACTTCAACAAAAAAGAAAGAAGTTCACTGAAGATTAACAAAAATACCATTGTTCCTGAGTGAAGTCAATAGAAGCTTCTTTAACAGTGCATTGGTTCTAGTTACTAAAACGTGTCACAGACTTACTGACCTTGGGTTTGCTATTACTGTTTCCTAAGCTTAGAAAATATTTTTTATTATCTTCTTTTTATTCTCTTATCTGTTCTGGAAAATCCTAGTTATTTTTCATTATTTTCTGGAAGTATCAACCTTCTTATTTATATTTATATTTATATTTTTACACAATAATATTTTCTTTACATTTTTATTGTAGTATGTTTATTCAGTAATGGTGTCTTAGCATATTGTAAACTAAATCAATAGTTTGGTTTTGAAATGCCTCTTCTACTAATAGATTCTTTAAGAACATTCATTAAATTTTTGTCATGACCACATCTGAAGCACATTAAGTATTCTGTGGAAAAGGTTAGTTGCTCACTATAATTTATCACCTGTAAAAAGCATAATGGGATCTGGGAACATCTTAAAATATATAAACATATTCATCATATATGAATATTTGGAACACTCAAAGTAAAGGAAAATAAATACAATAAATTAAAAATCAACCTTTCAAATATTCATAATAATCTCAAACAGTTGAAAATTTATAATTTATTTAGAGTTAATTTTTTATTGTAATGTGGAAATTCATTCAAAACTGTTATGCATGTAGCACAAGATTTAAGGGGATACAAAACATTTGCACACTGGGAGTGACTAATATCACTAACAAGGAATTGCTTTACTTGACTAACTTTAAAAGTCTACAAATACAGCTGTTTGGTGCTGTAAATTCCCTCTTTGCTACAAGAGCTTCTTTGTTCTGTATTCCAGCTTCTTTGCCCTCTGGCCTCTAGATATCAGAAGGCAGATTCGAGGAGACATCAGGCTATTCCAACTTGCTGGGTTCTTAAAGTTTGAGACCCTCCTCACACTGATATAGGGAAGACTAATTCCCAATATGATAATTTTAGCAAGTGAATCTTTGCTAGAGTGTTTAAATCATAAAGGCGTAGCCCCCAGAAGTGGAATTAGAGCCATTATTAAAGAGGCCAGAGGAAGCTTGTTTGCCTCCTTCTGCTTTTTGAGAATGCAACAAAAATGTGTTGTGAGTTAAGAGAGATTGCGAATCTACTGGTGCCTTGGTCTGAATTTCACATCAACCAGAACTGTCAGTAGTAAATTTCTATTTTTTATAAATCTCTCAGTCTAAGGCATTTTGGTATAGCAGCCTGAATAGACTAAGACACCACTGCTTTTCTGCGGAGAGCTCATCCCTCATCATCTTGGGTCAGGAACCTGTCTGACCTTTTCCTGCCCTAGTACCACATAGCATCAGGAGACCTCACAGCGGCCTTAGCACCCAGTGTATGTTTAATGGAGGTTTCCTGAGCACCAGCTTTTTGTTAAGCCATCCTAGCATCTGTGTGTCCAAGTGAACAAGATGTACTAGGAATGCTAAGTGAACAAGTCTCAGAGGCGTCTACCCTCTTTCTAGTCTGAGTGTGATAGCAACTTCCTAAGGTTGCCAATCCCTCATTGACTTACCACAGAATTTGATTCCTCACTTGGATGAGTATTCTCTAAAAATTCTGAATTATTTCTGTTTATTGTGGGGAAATATGTCTTACAGTTTCTGTCATATTTTTTACCAATATTCCATAATACACTACATTGTGTGTCATTGATAGCATTACTCAACTGTGTAAAAACTGATAGCTGTGATAAACACAAATAAGGATAAAAGATGAAGTTATCTGTCCTGGCATCCTTTCTGCTTGTCAAAAGCAATGGACCTGCTTCATTAGCCTGATGGTTGCTCTTTCCTCTGCTCCAACTGTAGTTTCCTCTGTACTCACCTGGTTGACCTCTCCCAATTTATTTAAATATCAGCTCAAACTTTTCCTCTCAAACCACACCACCTGGGCGGAATGTGACCTTCTATTTTCACCCTTTATAGCATTTCATACCTGCCTATCACATTGATTAGAATTTGCAATTATGGGTTTTGTGGGTCCTTTTTCTGTTTGTCCACCTCCTACAGTATATATTCCATAAAAGAAGGGACGGTGTCTTATTTACTAAATATTGTACCAGAAGCTCACAGGACTGACTTAGTCTCTTCTAGTGATTAATAATCTTATTGAATAAATGAAAGGGGGGAAAAGTGAAAAAGCATGAGGTATTTATGTAATACAAGGTGTTTTTTAAAAATTGAATGATTAGAAGGAAACTGCATGTCAAAATTAGATTGAAAGTCAGGATTAAATTAGAAAGTTTTGTGTATATATTTCTACCTGAAAATAATGAGAATTATTGAAGTGCTTTAATGGGAAGAATAATTGAAATCTTATTTACATTTTTTACAAGATCAATGATAGTGATTTCTGTTATGATTTAAACCCAGATTGTCCCACAAAAGTCTTATGTGCTGAAGGGTAGAGGTCTGGAAAGATGACTGATCATGGCGGTGATCACAGCCTGAATGTGCTATTAGGAAGTGGGGCCTGATTGGAAAAGACAGGTCCCTGGACGTGGCTTTAAAGGGCTTAGAATCTCCATTGCCAGAGTCTCTCCTCTATTTTCAGGCTGCCAAGAGTGGAGAAGTTTTCTTCCACTATGATCTTTTTCTCTATGAGTTCTGCCTTTGAGCCAGCCATTAATAGATTGAACCCCATAAAACGGTCAGTTGAAAATAACATTTCCTCCTTCAAGTTGTGGATCTCAGGTATTTTGCCCAAGAGATAGGAAAGTGATTAATACATTTTAAATATCTAATTTTGGGGCCTATCTTTTTCTTTTCTTTTATGTGGGTACCAGGCGTCGACCTCAGGATCTCGCACTTGTCAGCAAGTGATAGTGCTGCTGAGCGATATTACCGGCACTTTTTTTTTCTTTTATGTGGGTACCGGGAGTCAAACTCAGGACCTCGCGCCTGCCAGGCAGGCACTTATGCCGCTGAGCTATCTCACCAGCCCTGGGGACACTATCTTAAGAATATGTTTGGAGGCCGGTGATATCGCTCAGAGGCATAAGCGCCTGCCTGGCAGGCGCGAGGTCCTGAGTTTGACTCCCAGTACCCGCATATTAAAAAAAAAAAAAAAAAAAAAGAATATGTTTGGGAGTCTGGATAAACTACTACCTGTTTCTTAATTTAAATCACAAACAGAAGGTAAACTATTTCTTAATATTTATTTTTAAATTTATTATTCATATTATGCTATCTTCTTGTCTCTCCTGCCACTTATACTATACTACACTAAACGGATATCCTCAAAGAATAATCTGAAATGATTAGCAGTGTCCTTTTTCTGAATTGCAAAAATAGTACTGAGCCATTTATTTTATGTGCGTGTTTTGGATTTTTTTAAAAATGTATTATCGGTCATTTCAGCAGTTGTTTTATTGTTTATACAGAGGTTAGAACATTGAGAAAATGGAAATGTCAGTTTCCGAAGTAACTTTTGCCTTAGGCTCTTGAACCGCTGACATGATTTGTGTGTCTCTCTTGAAATAAAGAAGAGCAAAGTTTTTGCCAAATATTCAACTAAAAAATAGAATAAATACTGATTCCACATCCTATTTTATATCCACTAAATCAAGGCATCTAAAGATATTCAATTTTTCTTCTGAAACTTCTTTGGAAAACAAGAGGTAGTTCTACATCATTGAATTGGTAAGCAGGGATTGATACATAATTTGTGAAACTACTGTAAAATTTAAATCTGATGTCCTTTCATTAGAACTCAAGAGAAAAAGCCTTTGTTTTATGTTATTTCTCTGAACTTGTTAGAGAATTTTTTTTAGTTTTGTTAGTGCATGTTTGCAGTACATAATGTTTGTGCTCCTTATGTGGAGTTGGTACATGTACATAATACATCTTAATTCATTTTTTTTTTCATCCTCTTTCTCTCCCTTCTTTCTCCCCTCCCTCCATCTCTTGATTCCTTTCACATTTGAGAAAGATCTGTGCCCCCACTCTCTTATCTATTTTTATTTGGCTCTCTATTTGTAATTTGGGCTTCTCATATAAGAGAAAGCCTGTGATATTTAAGCTTGTGTTTCTGATTTATTTCACTTAATATTAAGGTCTCAAGATGCATCCATTTTCCTACAAATGACTCAAGTTTATCTTTCATTGTGGCAGAGTACTTGCTTCATTGTGTGTAAGTACTATATTTTCTTAACCGTTCATCTGTTGATGGACATTTAGGCTACTTCCAAGAGTTAACTATTATGAACTATGCTGCTATAAACATGGGTGTGCATGTACCACTGTACTTTGAAATTTTTAACTCTTTTGGGAAGGAAGGGCAATAGCTGGTTTAAATGGAATTACTCATTATATTTTTTTGAGAATGTTCATACTGATTTCCACAGTGGTTGCATTACTTTGCCTTCCCATCAACAGTGGAGAAGTAGTCCTTTTTCTCCCATAGCATTTGTTATTATTTGATTTCTTGATGATGGTCATTCTTTCTGGAGTAAGGTGGAATTTCAGTGTTGTTTTAATTTGCATTTCTTCATGTATTTGTTGGCCATTTATACTTGTTCTCTGCAGTGTCTATCATTTCACTTACCCATTTGTTTAAAATCTGCTTTTAAATGTTGGACTCTTTGGCACAGGATTACTTATTAGGTGAGTAAAAAGCTTTACAGACATCCAGGGTTCACCCTGGGGCTCTTTACCCTCACACTGGTGCAAAAACTCCTGTGCTGCTATGTTCATGGGTATAAATTGGAAGAGTAAGTAGCTGAGAACTTTCCCTGGAGGGCAAGGAGGTAGTGAGACGCAGAGCCACACATGATAGGAAGCCCTCTGTACATGCTCTATTGTTTTATCAGACTTCTTTTGAACACAGGTTCAAAGATAAAGTTATTTAGAACTTCAAGATTTGCCATTGGTGACCATTAAACTCTACAAACAGGATTCTCTTCTGAGCTCAGGGTTTTGTGCAGCTTACCCTGGTCACTTACCCATGCAGTCAGCCTTGACGTGAGTTTTGAATTGTGACTTGAACTAAGAAGTCTTTCTTATATTAATAAGGCTCCCATAGATTATAAATATAAGCAGACCACTAGCAATATAAGTTGGGATTTAAGTTAATTCTCATTTATATATTTGGCAAAATGTGACCATTGCTGTATCTTGTTTTTAAGGTTGGCCTTTGAATATTATGTAAGCTTACTATAAGATAATTTATAGTGACAGTTCAGTGGATTTGGCTCCAGAGCTTAAGATTTGTTTGTACAAGAGGTTGAAGAAATACCTATCTTTCCTGTGTACCCCTTAACATACTTATCCTCCCCCACAGTATCCAAAGCATCCTTTAGTAGGAAATCATGAAGGTCTCACTTCAATAAATTACCTTGTTCCCAACTGTCCCTTTCTGCTCTATGAATTCTCATTAAAATAAATCTTTGGTTTGGTTCTTGCTTATTGTCATCAATCTCTTTAATTTGAATTTACATCCAAATTGTATTTTAATCATTCATTTATGAGAACACTAAAAGATGCTCAGAATCTTACAAATTTAAAAAACAGTGACACTCAAATTCTTACAATATAGATTAACTCTGCCTCTGATGAACACTGCTAATAACGCTGGGCAAATAATGATGGGAAAGCAAAATCTGCATATGTGTTGCCAGTGGAACAAAATTGCATACTAGATAGGCAAGGTAAATTGGCAGCTGTATGTAAATTTTAAATCTAATATTTTCACTAAATTTTCTTGTGTCTTTCAACCTTGGTTTCCTCATTTATAAGATGTGATGTTGGTTTCAAAGTTTCTTCAAAATTATCTTCTAGCAGGAATATAATATTGCTTCCATGTCTTTGGGAAATTAGTAAGAAGTTGGGAGAATTACAGAATCACATGATAGAAATATTCAAACAGCATTAAGATCACAGGTAGTGATGAATACAAGAAGGAAAACATAAATAGTGTTTCCAGAAGGACAAGGTGTTTGGTGCAAGGCTGAAACAAAAATTCTTAGCCAGGAGGCATGGTGAGACAAAAAACTGCCCCAATTTCTAAGGAAAGCACAATATGTGTGTTCATTTTTTCATGACTTCACCAGAATAGCAAGAAAATGTATATTCAAAATACAATTAAAAATTCTGAAGTCTTCTGAAAGGTCACATGATACAACATGTCTGTTACTCAGTACTTAGGAATCCAAAGTAATCTGAAGACAGAGAATGAGTAATTCATAGCAACAGGTGATTGGTTTATATTTTCATGGATCAAATGTAGAGGCAATTATTCCAGAATTGCCATATAATGCCATTCCTTGTTATGTAGCCAAGCCACTATGCGAATAATAATTAAAAACACTTAGAATTGTATTAAGAATTTTTCAGTGAGCATCTCTGATTTTAAAATGCCATAGAAAATTTTCATCAAAATAAAAATTACCATTATGAAAACAGTTGATTCTTCTGGGAAGCATGGATGCACTATGTATATTTTATTTAAAAGCTACATATGGAAGTGCATGTATGGTATCTTTAAAAAGAAAGGGAAAAATGTCTATGAATGTTTTACTTTAAATGTCATTGTTTTCTTTAAGATGTGCAAACTCTGATCTTTAATAAAGCATCATTTCCTAATCTATATAGCAGGACATTTTTGGCTGGGTAAAAAGTAAATTGAAATAAAGTAACAGATTATTTAATAAAACAAACCAGATACAAAATCCCGCCTTGTATTTACAGACAAATTTTAATGGAATATTTCATGGTCCAACACAAATATCAGACCCAAATGACACTAACTCTTGTACAGCCTTTGGCTTACCCTGTATAACAAAATCTGTTAAAGTAGACTATAAAATACCTTATGGTAAGTGAACTTCCAAAGACACAAAGAAAATCCTCCATAAATTTAAAAGCTTATCTCAAATTCTTGTTGGCATAAGCTTAAGATGGATATATTATTAATTGCATTATCTTAGGTAGTTGAAATATATAATATTGATTAGAGTGTGAAAATAAAAAAAATAGGTTTAGATATTTTTTTGCTTCTGTTCCTAGTCAACATTAGAAACATACATAGTGAATGTAAAATTACCTTTACAGAGTTTTGAAAGTTTGGCAATCTCAAGCAAATTTCCCTAAGTCAGCAACACTTTTTTTACCCTTAGTCAGCATATTACAAGGTTCAGATATTTCAAGGAATAATGATTGAATGTTGCACAAATAAGAAAACATTTATTTTACTACTGCTTGAATTTTAAAACTTCCCTTTAAAAATGTGCAGGAAAAATGAGTATCATTGAAAAAATCAAGCATGAATGGGTAATGTATACATTTCAAAAAAGGTATCCAAAATAATGTGTTAGCATAAAGATGCTTGTTTAGTGACATTTTTATAACCTGTCACTTAAAAAAGAAAGTTCCATCTTTTAATATGTTTTCAAGTGTAAGAAAATGTGCTAAATGAATAGACAATTCAGTAATGTCCAACAGATAACTAAAATTCAAATTTTATTTTTTCATAATTATCAGACAACTTTTTTCTGACAAGACTTTACTGAAAAATGAAGTGCAAATGGGAACCCTGTAAGAATGTTTATAGGAGTTGTACATGACATATTTTAAGAGCCACTAAGTACACATTGAATACTTTGTAAGTATATAGGCATATCAACATGCAAGTGTCATGTACCTAGTATTACAATATGCATTTTGTTTTTTGAAAATGTTCATGACTAGAATAGATCCAATAATTGTGTTTATGTGAAATATGCTTAATTTTGGTGGATCATTTCACAGCTATCTTTATGCTGTCATAAAAATACCCTTCCAAAAGTGATGAATTTCATGTCGTACAAAGAGAACATTTTATTTTTGAAGCTACATTACTGGGAGCACCTGCATTTCTGGGTACCATTTTCAGAGATAAGTCTTTAAATTATTTTTAACATGGCAGACTTGTTCCAGGGTTAGGTATGTTGAAATATTTACGATAAAAATGGAGCTTTCTTGAGGGAATATTTTTTTGGTAGAATGAAAAGTTAAACAATTCACAAATACCAATGTGAACTGAATATGAAGAAAGTAGATCAGCAATCCCAAACTCACAAGTCCTTGGGTTACTACTTAACTGCATCATTGAATCTACAATAAGTACAGTAGGTACAGTTAAATGAATTTGTAAAAAGATTAAAATTTTTATACATTTATAAGGAGAAATACTGCTAGTTTTTAAAACTTGCTAGGTCATTTTTCTTTCCATTTATGAGAGTCATTCAACACATTAGAAGTACAGAAAAAAGCAAAAAGGAGAAAGATATAACAATTCTGTTTACATTTTATGCGTTTTTTAACCAATTAGTGACCACTGCTTTCAACCATCAATATTTTATTGCGTATGACTTTCACTAACAGCAAATATAAAGAGAAAAGTGTTTACTAGTATCATGTACAAGGAAAAGCATCTAAGAAAACAAAGTACTTGAGGTTTGACAGTCCTGTGTGTAACTGTAATGTTGCATTTCATACTGCACTTAAAAGTCCACGTAGGAATCACTGCTGCTTAGACCCTGGATGTGGGAAAAGTGCTTAAGTGCTGAGCCCTGGTAAGTTTTTCTTTTGCCCCTGCAATCTTCACATATCTTTCAGCTTTACTTCTTTTGAAATGTACAGTATATGTCAGAGGGGAAAATAGTGACATTTTTTCTTTACATCTTTTTCACATTGGGGCCCATTTTCTCCAAAATTGTGTGTGTGTATATATATATATGTATATATATATATATGTAAAAGAAGGTAAAGATTAGACCAAATATTATTTGTATTATAACCACACAACATAGAAATATCTTACTTTAACTTTAAGCATATTTTATAGATTCACCATCATAATTTAAGAAATTAATATATCATTTTTCCTAGAGGAAAATATGCTTGTAAATGGCATTTTCTTTTAGAATAATTAAATTATATTGTTGAAAACTTTATATTATGCCTATGCAAACAAAATAAAGTGGGTGTTTGCGGCAATACTTCCCATTATTTGGGATTATTTGGTAATAAGGAGGCAGTTTTAAATAATTAAATTTTTGTCTCATAGGTAATACTTCTCAGCAAAATAAACCATCATATGCGTGATTTTTATATAAAACACAACATTGATTTATGAGAAATTACATTTTAAACATTAAATGAAATAGATTGGATTGCAAAGTGTTGCCATTTAAATTATTTTTTTAAAAATTACAATTATATTACACTGGAATGTTAAATAGGCATGAGAAGAACTATCCTTACCACATTACCATATTTTGCCTATAGGAAAAGTCAATGATATAAAAGGAAAACAAACGTAGACCCAAACACCATAGAATATACTACAAGAAGTTGGCTTTTGAGATTTCCCAGGGGTAGGGTGTGCACTGTTATGAAAGCCCCAAAGTAATACTTCCTGGGATAGCTTGTAAGTTATTATTTCCTCTATTTATACTGAAGTATCATAGCCCATGTTAAAAGTGAGAGGTAGAAGGATTATTGTAAGTATGCATGGCAGAGAAATTACCAGCTATATCCAATAACTATTGCATTCAATATTAATAATCTCAATACGTAAAAATGCTGATGATTATAGAACCCATATTTATATGTTGTTCCCTTTAACTCTCTTTATTATCTTGCTACTTTCAATCCATTGCCTTTGGAAGGGGTAAGTGCAAAGGGCATGTTTGAGGTGGAAAAGGGAGTAAAAGGAAAATTAAAAGTAGAAAAGAAAAAGATACAGAATTGCCATTAAGATATAACAACTTTAACTACTAAATGAACCCTACCTTATATTCATTGATTGAATAAATTTATACTTATAAAAAGCACTGAAATCTATTAAAGATAGTTTAAGAATTTCAAATTCAAGTAGATGTGAATCAAAGTTTAAAACTCAGGTTATTTCTCTGCAGTCATGCTAAGAACTAAGTGAAATAATTTTCTTGGTTTACATTAATATTTTAGTAAAAAAACCTTGAACTTATTGAATTAGTTGCATTTTTGATTAACGTTTTAATATGTGAGAGATGAAGATGAGCGAACTCTTGGATCTTGTGTAAGAATTCTTTAAAATCCCTTTGCATTAAGTATCCAGCAATAGAATTGCAGATATTGCACTATTTTTCAATATTGCCAGTGTATATTTCAAAACAAATTATATTATCTACACTAAGATTTCCTCTTTCCCAGTATTCAAAATGCATATTATAATTACATGGGTTTCCAACATCCATACACAGCAAGTACAAGATACTTACATGTACGTACACTGTAGTTACCTATATTTTGCATAGTTTTTAGTGTGTACTTTGTGCCACTTAACAAAAGCATTACTCATCAGTACTCCTTACTAGGTGTTTTACTTATTTCAGCTGTGATTATTGGTTAAATATTTCTATTTTTGTGTGTATTCATCACAGATTACCACTTGCAAAAGGAAATCATACTGGGCGTATTTCAGAAGTTCCGAGTAATTTTAACTCTCACGGGAAAGTCGCAGTAAGTTATAAGGTTTGCATTTTCTCTACAATTAAAAAACAATGTAAAATTTTATTTTTGTCATTCATTAAATTATTCTTATGTCCAAAGAAAAAAGGAAAAGTGTTTTCAGGGTTCCCTTTGGTAACACTTTGCAGTAAGTGGCACTAAATTACACGATAACTGCTATGTTACATGGAAGAGCCATCACTGTCAGACAGCTGCTGTACACGTGCCTCTGTGGAATCCCAATGCTGTCACAGTCATGAGTACATAATTACAAGTGAGCCTGTCTTTTAATTGAGATATTTATATTTTTACAAAGAAATAAAATAAATGAGGCATTGACTTCTTTGTCATGATTAAGAAAGTTAGTTTTCTTTCTCTCTTTGTTATTTTAATTGGGGAGTTTCTATGAAAGATTAAGAATCAAGAATGAATATGAGATCATCCAGTTTCTAGATTAAACTCCAGTATCAGTTCCCCTAAACTACTTCTTGGATTTTCCTAGTAAAAGAAAACAAGTTGAAATCTCTGTGTGTGTCTTTTCTCTCTTCCTCTCTTATATACACACACAGACACATACACACGTGCACACACTCACACACACAAACATCAATGCTCATAAGTTTCTGTTTTTACTCTTACAATCACATACTTCTCCTTTTCTTCCTAATTTAGGTTGTTATTCTACCTAGTACACTTAAAAAATGGAAAAGAGGAAAAGAAGAATGCTGTTTAGAATTTTTTTTTTTGATGGAGGACAATCAATTTACACTGTAAACAGTACACTGGCAGAGAAAATCTACTTTTAGTAAAGAATAATGCTCCATATTCTACTAGGGGTGTGTGTGGTGAACACTCCTTCCACTGAGTTCTCCGGATACTGTGCTCCATTAACGGAGACAGAAAGTGGTTCGATGTGCATACGAGTGTGCACATTTCAGACTTCAAAATATACATGGGTCCCATTTAGATATCTTACATAATTTTTTCTGATTTGTTGGAATGGAAATGAACAATATTTTTATAATTTATTTCCTTGTTTAGTGAAATCCAATGTTTTGTAAAGATAAGAAAGTGCAACTCCGTTGCTAATTATTTTTCCTGTCACAGAAAATGACATTTAAATCGAACTATAGTTAACTGGAAAATATTTAATTAAAGCTTATGAATTTTAATTTATTAGTTTTTAAGAGTTATAATGACATTTTGTATTACTCTGAAGGGTTAAAAATGTCAAAAATTTTGAAATGCAACCAATTTTGTATTTCTAATTTTACAGTGCTATAAATAATGATTGAGTTATTTAGGCAACAATTTAGCGGTTGGAGCCAAGTAGAATATAGATGAAATGAAGAGGGATGTTAATACAGCATCAGTAAAAAGTAGCAATTTTGTAAGTGCATCCTGAAATTGAGCTTTAAATAGTAACTGATGATGCAGTTTATACAATTTACTTAGGCAGTAAGAACCTTTCCATTTTGTACTAACAGGATGAATTTTGCTTTGTGGAGTCTTTCTAATGATTATGCATTGAAAGATATGATCAGTTTATAAACCTATTCTAGTTTCAATGTGTCTAGTAGCACCTACCTGATTCTCTCAAACTACCATACTATATTAACATATTATTGCATTTTTCCACAGATGTTATGGAGTGAACTGTAAAAACAAGCATGCAATCACATCAATGCAGACTTATTTCCTTAAAATGTCATACTGTATATGATTTATTATGTTAACACTCAACCACATCATATTATTTATGTTCTGTATATTTTGAAAAAGTGCTGCTTGACTGACATCGTCCTTTTTTCTTTTGTAAGAAATCAACAAGATAAATGCTTCAACAATCAAAAATAAACAACTTAAAAGTCCTAACATTGTCCTTAAAAGATTTATACTTTTTTTGATAAATAACCTTAGATTCAGCACCCTTGTCTTTCATTTGATATTAATACTTGATGTTGTACTCAACCATTCTCGTTCCTCAAAAATAAATTCAGATATTATTTGTAAACCCCTAGGCCATCATGCTGTCAGACGTCACAGGTATCGCTACCATTTTGTCATATTTGTTTTCCTCTTAAAGGTGCAAGGCTTGTGAATGGGAAAATAACTTTTTATCTAACTGAATTTTTATTCTTTAGTATATAATAAATTTAATGACAACTAATCTAGCAATATTACATTTTACCAGAAGAAATAATAGGACTTTAGATCGACTCTGTGTCATATTTAAGAATACAGCATTTCATAATTGTTAAATACATTAAAATTTCAAAATAACCCAGAGAAAGACTTTCACCTTGGAGTTAAAAGCATGGCAGAAATTCTCTATCACTCACTGTTTCATAAGTTTGTACCTCACAAAATGCATAGACAGGAATTTAATATAAAGAATTAGGTTGTTTATACAGAAAACATATCTTAAACACTTCTTTTTGGCAAACCAACAAAGGTAAGCAGCTCTGGAACTGCCAAATTAAAATTTGTAAATTTTTAGCAAACTAAGAGTATATTTTTAGGTTATTATTCAACTGTGGTTGTAATTCAAAACCTGAGGCTGTGCACTGGTTGTTAGCTTAAAATTACCTTTCCTTATAACATTGTGCTTCCATTGTATAACAAATAAAAATTAACAAGAACTAGAAAAATTTGTTGTTGAACAGTGCTGGGACATACAGACAAAAATACTACTACATGTTATCTACTTATAATATTGATTTAAGTAATATCTAAAGGATATAATGGACGTTAGAAAATGCTTACTTATGACTGAATTACCTACAGCCAAAAAAGTTAAATACGTATCAAATAATGTTTAATTGGATTTATTATATGCACTATATACAAATACTAAAATGTCTCAAAATTGTGCCCTATGGATATTTCAATTTTGTTTAGGAAGATGAGTTCTTATGGAGCAAATAAGTTACAGAACCAAATAGAGAAATGAATAATTTCTTGTAATTCCCAAAACAGTTAAGTGTTTGGAACAATTCACTGGTAAATGAAGTTAAATAAACTAATGGTATAAATATATAATTATACAAGATGTCATGTCATGATTGTGATTTATACACATGGCTCCTGTATCAAATGCTATATATTAAATAGCAAATTGATTCAGCATTACCAGTATAATCTCAAACATTCCAGAAACTACACTACAGTGTTTTCAGTTTGTATTTTCTAGGGCATATATTTCTAAAACATGTTGTTTTTAAAGATAGACAGGTAGAAAAAATTATTTGTAAACCTCTAATCTTCAATTAAACTTGGGTACATTAGGTCTTTACCTAATCTTGCTACTTGTGAAAGCCATCCCATGGCAAACCAATGAAATCTATCACTTAAAGGGAAAAAAGTAGGGGAGGGACATCTGCATACATTTTTAAATGCATAAAAACAACTCAATATCATGATCAAAGTAGATGATTAACATTGTTAAGGCTGTATATTCAAGCACTGTATGTTAAAACAGCAATGGTGTGAAATTTAGCAGAAGAAATTTCCTGCACTATGGATGGTACAGTGATTAAAGAATGATGCTTTTGACAGCTGATTGTTGGTATACACTGGCTACTGAGGACAGTATAGTATGGAAGTTAATAAAAGTAGCAGAGGATGGTAGAAATGATTTCTGAAAGATGATAGCCAGTTTTCTCCAGCAGCCAGCCTGGTGAGTAAAACTCAGAATTGTGGCCAGAATTTTAAATAAAATACTCTTTTTTCTCTTCAGCATTGACTTGGCTGCCTTCAGCATTGATAATGGCTGTGTCAGCATCTGGTGCATCTTCGGCTCCTTTAGCTTCGTTTGTTAAATATGTTCCTGTGGATATTAGAAGAAAATTACATTAGTTCTGTGAGCCTAGCAAAACAGCTAGCACTAAAGCTACATCTACTTAGGAAGGAATATTGTCAGATTTCTTACATGTTGGAACATATCCTGAGATATAATAAGGCACACAATTCACTCTTCTACATTTACATCCTTTCTTTCTGTTTTCAAGTTTATATTACAAGTGGAATTGTGGCTCAGTTAACTAGAGTTCAGAGCCAAACTTGAAGGGTTAATGATTTTGACTTCTTTAATGGTTGACAAAGAACACATACATAATTCAGCAGAAGCGATCGGAGTCCTTTGTTAAGATGTGGTTAATAGTCATGACAAATGTTTCACCATTCATTTTGAGAATTCTATTTAGAAGTAAGCTCTATCAATAATACAATAATACAATGGCCCTTGGTAAAAATCACATATTTTCCTCATCGATATGGGTGCATATATTTTGTTTTCATAAATTTAAACAAGACATCAACCGAATACTTATAGTTGGATTTTAGTCCTAGAGATAAATTACAAACTTTATTCTATTTTCTTTTTCTGAGTCAGTTTTACTCAACTTAGAATGAAACTGGCTTAGTAGAATAATGTTTACCCAGTGGCCAAAACTCACAAAGGGAACCCCTGTCTCAGAAAAAAGAGTTGAAAATTTGTAATTTATCTCTAGGATTAAAATCTAACTATAAACATGTGTTTAGTGGGCATTTTTGTTTATAGGCTCATAAAAATATTTACAGCCATATTAGGAAAATATGGGAATATTTTACAATAGGACAGGTAGTATATTATTGATATAATTTATTTTAAAATACTGTCAGTAGGATGACATATTTCATGGTCATTATCAAGAATTTTCAGAAATAATTTAGTATTTAATATTCCCCCTTCACCCCCCTTCATCTTTCTATCTCTTTTTGTCTCACTTTTTCTTTCTGTCCCCTCAAAGAAACCCACACAGAAATATACACACTCATGTAATATAATACTTCAGGATGAGGCTAGACTTTAGAATATTTATGCCAAAATTAATAGTACTTTTTTTTAGAGCATAACTTACCTTTATGTCTTGCCAGATATCGACCAAGCAGAAATATAGAGCACAATGTGACAAATACAACTACAGCCACTATTCCTCCTATGAGAGCATGGTCTGGGCCGGTCTGACCAGCCAGAGCATTGGGATCTGGAAAAGAGATAAAAGGAAAAGAAAAGAAAAAAGAAAAGAAAAGAAAAGAAAAAAGAAAAGGAAAGGAAAGGAAAAAGAAAAGGAAAGGAAAGGAAAGGAAAGGAAAGGAAAAGGAAAGTCAAAGGAAAGGAGAAGAAAAGATTGTTTTAGTTAGAAAGGCTATGACCACATTAGTCATAAAATACAAATCTGCACTAGAATGAATTATTTTGAAATTTAGCACCTTGCAATTAAAATGAAATTGCATTAATATGTATTATACCTATCATCCACTCAATATTTACTGCATGCCTGAATTACTGCATAATGCACAGGGTACCTGAGAATATACCACTGAACACATCAATCACAATTACCACTAATTTACATTTAAAGAGAAAAACTGTTTAAATAAATAGATATGTGATTTTGTACACTTATACACTTGTCTTTGCTGCTACTATCTAAAATATGTCTATATGTAAAAATGCACACATATAAATACATATGTATATGTATATACATACATGAAATAATACACATATGTAAGCTCGTAGGAGGAATGTAGAAAATGTGTACGGAGGAATGTAGAAAATGTGTACCAGATAAGTGAGGCTATTGCTGTAACTATAATTGACTTTATGGTTCAGAAGCCATTGGAACTAAATTATGGGAGGAATTTGGAAAAGTTTGAAGAACTGGACCAGAGAAGCCCAAGAATATTGTAAGCAGAACTTGATGAGTGATTCTGGACAGGGCTAAGGAGAACAGAATTCTCAGAGTGATGTGAACATTAAATGCCATTATCATGAAATTTCAGTTGAGAACAAAACTTTATTAGGTATAGGACTACAGGCAAAGCATGGCACACCCTGGCAAAAAATTTGTCTACACTTTCCCCATGTCCTGAGATTTTAGGGAACCTGAATTTAAGAATGGTGTACTAGTTGATTTGACAAATGAAATTTAAAGAAAGTATAAATTTCAGACTATATCATGAGTACTGTTAGCTACTCTCAGCCAAATTTACACAGTTGGGAAAAAAATCAGAGCAAAATGATTGGAAAAGCTTATATTCGGGCCATAAAAGAGGGATGTTAGTCACAATTATTAACTTGTTCTTGATATTAGGAAATTAAGTATGGTTTAAGGAGAAGTGATTAGGTATCAAGTTGACAAGGGATGGACTTGTGCCAGTTAGTTTTGTCAACTTAACTAAATTAAGAGACTCCTGGGAAAATGATTGGATCATGTGGGTGCAATGCCCATTAGTAGATTTATCCCCTGTTGTTTATAACTGAAGGTACTCTGAAGAGGCAGGTCCCTGAGGGTGTATCTCTGTTTGGGGTTCTTCCTCTCTGCTCTGGCTTCCAGATGCAATGAAGTAAACATCTCCACTGTGCTCCTTTATCATGATGTTTCTGCCTTGGACCCAGGCGACCATGGACTGACACCTCTGAAACTATGAGGTAAATTAAACCTCTTCTTTAAGTTGAAGGTGTCAGATATTTTGAGCCAGTAATGGGAAACTTTACCAATATGGTTACAACATTCTTCATTGTTTGCAGGTTGAAATTTTAAATTAATTTACACAATGATATATTTCTATTTTCAGTTTTATAGTTGAGATATTATGCATAAAGATTCTCTAGTCCTATGCTGATGTTCATTTCTGATTATCCTTGATACAGATCAATTTAGCTCCAAAAAAATCAGTGTAACTGAAATATAGATTATAGTCCTGGTATACTTAGTGGATGTTGTGGAGGAAGAGCCTTGACAAGGAGGTAATTATGGGAAGAAATTTCATTGATTCCTTTATTTTCTTTCTTTTTTACCTGCCTATATTCTTCACTCTAAAATACATTCTCAGGGGCCGGTGAGATAGCTCTGCGGCATAAGCACCTGCCTGGCAAGCGTGAGGTCCTGAGTTCGATCCCTGGTACCCACAAAAAAAAAAAAAAAAAAAAAAAGAAAAAAGAAAAAGAAAAAAAAGAAAAATCTCAGGTAATATATCTTTAAAAAATTTTTGAATGTTAAGAAAAATCCTAGGGCCTTGTACATGCTAGATCAATAGTATACCACTGAGCTATACCTAAGCCCCATAGATAATATTTAAGCCATCCTTTATTTTGAACATTAAAATAATCCGATCTTTTAAAATTTACTACTGTTCAATTTAGATTTATCCTGTTCATCATTGAATGTATATTTTCTCTTGGTTTTAGGTACACTTATAGAAACTTGCAGATTTTGGAAAAAATTAATCCATGCCACTTATATTTATTTGGCCCTACTCATTCTTAAATTCCATGAAGGAAACATTTCAACATTTAGCTTTCATCTCATCAACAAAATAAATCAAATATAGTCTCAGGATTTTTAAATTTTTAAAGAAAATTTGGATATAGAGTTATGTTACTTTACACATTTGCCACTAAGTATGTTTTTCAAAAAGGTAACATTTGCTATATATACATTGCTGGCTATGCTTTTTTACTCTCATCACTGAGAAATAAAAGTATCTTTAATTTATATTCTTAGCAGCTAAAACAAGCAATTGAGGATCAGATAAGTATTATCTGAACAATGCAGGAATAATACATAACTCAAATGACTAAATCCTACTGGGAATCTCTTATATATGATTTGTCTCATCTATCTCCTTCTGTCATACCAACAAAATGTGACGTACAGCCTTCTGAAGTTTCTTTGTAGATAGCTAAGTTTGCATTATTATTTAGGCAAATACATCGTGCATCTGTAGATCACTTTCTTCTCAAGTGTTAGCCCATGATTTTCTGGAGCTAGACTGTGAACACTGGGGTGAATAAATTCCAGTAGATTTTCCACTGTGTTAGTAAAAATCTTTTTACCTGACACAGCACCAAAAAAACAAGCAATATTGCAAAATGAAAACATTCTGAGTTTAGCCTATCTCAGTTAGTGATTTTGACTCTTAATAAAGTACTCCAAAAGTAAAATTTTGTGAAATGACAATAGATAGGGCAATTCTTTGTATTTAGAAGAGTGGAAAACAACATTAAAGTACAATTTTATTTAAAATATTAATATGGAGAAATAATAAATTATATAATCATCTCTAAAATCATTGCTAGTGCTATCAAAAGTCTAACATGTTATTGTTCTTTTAAATTAGCTCTAATATACAATGTGTCTATTTCAAACATCACGGCATATCAAAATTATGTACAAAATTAAAGTGAATATACAAAGCAGATTGAGGTACCCTCCAAATATTTGACCATGAATGCACAAGAGTCCAGGCTTCAGTCATGTCTATTCTGGAGAATTTTTGACCCTATGTAGATGTTAGTCACTTTCACTGGATATCTAGAAATCTCACATCTCTCATGTTGTCTCAGGCTGAGACAACATGGTGCAGTTTATGTGCCAAGAGTCATAGATTTCATTAAAGCAGAATATCCCGATCCTGTGGGTAATGATGAAAGTACCCTTGCTCCTAACTTCCCTTCTTTTCCAAGAATTTCTTTGTTCTTGTCCTTTCACTCCTCTCTTCCTAAGAGAGAGCTGTTTTACACATATTTTCAAATTACTCTAAACATTTTTTACAAGCCAATTCTCTTCCTGTCTGCACAAATCTAAATTTGTGACAAACAACTGATGTAATGCTCTCTTCATTTGTGGTTTTGCCTTTAAACCCTGTTTGAAATCAGTATGATTTTAAAACACATATTCAAGTCTGCTTTAATCTATGCTTTCCAAGTTGAAGTTGGTTTTGTTGTTGTTGTTGTTGTTGTTTTGTTTTGTTTTGTTTTTCTTTGGTACCAGGAATTGAATTCAGGACCTCACCCTTGCTGAGCATATGCTGTGCCACTGAGCTAAATCCGCAGCCCCAAGTTGAAGTTTTTTTTTTGTTTTGTTTTGTTTTGTTTTGTGGGTACCGGGGGGTCGACCTCAGGACCTCGGGTGCCTGTGCGCCCGTGCCGCTGAGCGATATCACCGGCCCCTTTTTCGTATGTGGGTTCCGGGAGTTGAACTCGGGCCCTTGCGCTTGCCGCGCAGGCGCTTAAGCCACTGAGCCATCTCACCGGCCCCAAGTTGAAGTTTTGATCAGCACAAATAAACTCTTTGTCTCTCAACAAATCTGTGCCTCAGTTTCTCTTGAGTAAACAAAAGTATCAATATTGTGTTACTTTTCATCAAAGTATTAGAATTAGTTTACAAACATAATTTGACCAAATTATTTTATATGATATCCAACTTACAGTAAAATGGTAAGAACTGAAATTAAATTGTTTTACATAAAATATTTTGCAATTACTTTCTATGATTACTTTTACAATAATAGAATTGTTGCTATTATAGATTAAAATAAACACATTTCAAAGCCAATTTTTGGTTAGCATAAAACTTAGTAAAATTTTCCAAGTGGAAGACATTGCTCACAAAGTCCAAGATTTAAAATTTTATGGTAAATCGCATAAACTTGTGTTGTTTGTATCTTTGGACACGTTTCTTAACCTTCTAATTTTTAGAATGTGAATACTTAGTTTTCAAAATTTTCAAGTGCTAAAAATGCAAATGACCATAAAGGGCTTAGAAGAAGAATGTCTGACACAGGAGAAACATTAGCTAGGTATCTGGGGGGAAAAGATATAAAAAATATAAGGTCTTTTTTTGTCTTGTGAAAGACTCCTAAAATACGCATTTAGAACTTTTTGCTAACCCTAGATTTGAGATAGTAAATATGAAACATTCTAAATGTCTGACTAGTTCGAAGATTAGAAAAACATTACGAGGAAGATTTGCATGATATGAGGTTGGTGGAAAAATAGGGTGGAGTTCTGATGGGTGAAAATTAAATGAGAGGAAAGTTTTTGAGTATTTAATCTTTGTTAGGCTCTGTTAAATTTGTTATTTTATTCAGTGAGTATAAAGAACTGACTTGGAAAAGCCATAGTTGTTATCAATATGATGATCGATAAAGCATAGGACAGCTTGCTGAAATCAGTTTGAAATAATGTGTGAAAACCTTATAATAATTAAGAAAGTTGGTTTTGTAGTATGGCTCAGATGATTCTCATTTTGAGAACAAGAACTGGTTCACAAAGCACCTTATATTTTCACATAACTGTAAGAGGATTCCAATGGTCATCCATGGTAAATGACTATGTAGTGCTACCTAACGACTGTCTCCATCCTGTAAGATGTTCTTCTTTCCCTCGCTGTTCGCAAATTCCAAATAACAGTGATCAATTTTCTCATGTTAATTATTGCTGAATTATTTAATTCAGGAGTATTTCTCCCTATATTAATTCACTTGCCTAAGTTTTATCTTCTCTCAGTGATACACGCTTTCTTGAAGAATAAGTGTACAACATACACTTGTAATACAGCTGCAGCAGCAATTTTACAAGTTTCAGAACCAAGCAAATTGAGTGAATGGATAAAATTAAAAACTTATGCTGAATTCCAGGCAGAGATTGGGTTTTATATACAAATTTACTGTACTGAGCAGTGGATCATTGCCCTTTCACAGTAACAAATCCTGATAAAACTGTTTCTATCTCGATATATTAGAAATTAGTGCTAAATAAAAATGAGTCAACCGGGGACCGGTGAGATGGCTCAGTGGCTTAAGCACCTGCCTGGCAAGCACGAGGGCCAGAGTTCAACTCCCGGAACCCACATACGAAAAAAGGGCCGGTGATATCGCTCAGCGGCACGGGTGCCTACCGGCGTGCGAGGTCCTGAGGTCGACCCCCGGTACCCACAAAAAAAAAAAAAAAGAGTCAACCAAGGTTTTATTTAATTAATGTTTAGAATAATTTAGTTCTAACATGAAATTTCAATTTTTTCCATGTACTCAAAGGCCTACTTTCTCCTGTTTAAAGATGATAAGTCTTCAGAAAGCAGATCACTACCATAAAACGTTAGATATAATTATATATAATTCATGAAAAAAATTGTCCTTTGGCAACATATGACATTAGCAAAGTCCTTGGAAATAAATACATAATGATATTCACTTAAGGATCAACTATTATTTTCTAACTTTATGTACAATTACTATTTCTGAAAAAATTCTTAAGGACAATTTGTGAGGTATTGAAAATATAAAAATACACAGTGTTTTGTGTTATACAGTGATTTACACTTAATGAAAACTATAAACAATAGGTATAGGAATTCCAAATGTATAAATTCTATATCAAGACTACATCATACAACAGATGTTCAATAAAAGCTCAAAATAAATCCTAGGAATCAAAACTTTAAGCCTTTCTTTTCAAAATGAGTTTATATAATATAAACTTGTTTCTAAATCAAGCTGATAAGTAACAAATACCTTATATTAGCCAGCTTTCTATTGTTTTAACAAATTACCTGTGATAATTAATTTATAAACAGGAAGGTCTATTTTAGCTCCTGTTTAGGTAGGTTGCAGTCCGAGATTGGCCAGGCCCATTGATTTGAACTGTGATGTATGGAAATACAGCAAGTGTGTGATGGGAAAAAAAAAAACTCATCTCATGAGAAATGAACCAAGAGGAAGAGAAAGAGACCAGAATCCCACAATCCATTATCAGGACACAACCTCAATGATTAAAAGTCTCCAGTGAGGCTCCTAAAGATTCCAGCACCTCCCAGTAGCATCATGCTGGGGACCAAGACTTTAGCAGAAGGATATTACTGGGGTACTTGGATTACAAATGTAGAATGCCCCCACATGATCCTATTTGTAATAGTGCATAGAAGTCCTCCCTATAAAGATTTCGATGATAATTATTAAATTCTTGTTTCGTTTATTCAATTTGTTTGGTTGTAGAGTTTCAAGGTTGTACAGCTGAGAGATGTAATCAGTTTATAAGTGAACTCCATCAAATGTGATTTTCAGAAGTACAGAAGTGACATAGTGACAAATCTTACACTAATGTCATGTGTTAGGTTATATAATGCAACTTCTGAGAATTGTCCTCTCTCAAGATCTGCTCATCCTTTTTTCAGACTTTCAGTGTCTTAATTTTATAACAATTGACTTTATTACTTGTATTGTTTAGTATTTAAGTTAATCACTTTTTCATCTGTGGGACAAAATACCTCTCATCCACTATTTAAAGGAAGAGAGGTTTATTTGCCTTACAATTTTCAGAGGATTAATTCCACGGTTGGGTGGCAACAAGGCAGAAAGAACAAGGCAGAAGAAAGCTGCTCACCCCATGAGAGCCATGATGCAGGGAGACAAAGCAGGGGCTGTGACAAGAAGGTACACGTCCAGGTCATGTCCTCAGTGACACGCCTTTACCCAGGCCCCACTTCCTACCAGCTCATTTAGCTGTGAACTCATAGATGGATTAACCCACTGATGAGCATAGTGTGATTCAAACACTTTCCCAAAGGCTTCCCTTTGAATACGTGAGGCTTTCAGAGGACATTTTAGACCTAAGCCGCAATAGTAGTCAACAACATACAATACTAGGCACAAATAAAATATTTAGTATACTCTGTCGGTTCTTGAGAAAAAAATTTAACTGGAAATTTATCTGCAAATCATTTTATTGATCTTACTCTCTGGTGAAACCAGTCTAGAATTTTTTTTTTCACTCCTTCAAGTGAGAAAATTATTCAGTTCTAAAGAATTTCTACAACTCCAGAGAGGACTCTCAACCAGCCTAGCTATGCAGCTATTAGGACCAAGGGCTCTTCACAAAATACTTCACTTCCTTTAGCGCTGAAGTACAAAATAAAGAGAATGTGCTAGAAAAAAGAAAAAAAACAGTGCTTATTTATAAAAAGAGGAAAGGGGAAAAAAGAATGTTTTTAAAGATAGCTAGGTGATTGAAGAAAAATATATAATTTGGTAACTACTGGCTACTTGCTACTGGGAAAAATCAGGTAAATTATCCTTTTTGTACATGAAATGGAGTCTACTTTTCCGGCATCAAATAGTAATACTCTTTTAAAAATCAAAGCTCTCAACAAGCATGTTACTCAGAGCCTTGAGACTCAAGCTCTAGTTTCAATTTTATGTTTTTTTCCTAAATGTTTCAGTTTCTCCATCTATAAATGAGGATATATACTTACTCTTTTTTTCCTCAAACAATTAGTTAAAATCAGTTTACATGGAATTTGGTGTGGCCTGAATACTTGTGTCTCCCTAAAGGCATATGTTGAAATCTGAATCATCAATGTGATATCAGGAGGTGCCTCATTTCAGAGGACTCTTTCCTATTACTGTGATCGGTACTCTTACAAAAGAGGCTCTAAAAAGGTGCTTTGTTTCTTACCTCATGTTAGGGCATGCCTCTAAGAACCCTCTAGGAACAAGAAAGAAAGCTACCACCAAACAACAAATACACCAGTAGGTATTTAATATACAGCATGTGAAAATTGTCTACCTCTTAAGGTTAGGAAATGTTAACATGCCTATATTTTATGTTTTCTTACTTGTATCAGAAAAACTAACACTGAAATTCATTATACACTGCTATTTGCTTTTGTTGTTGTGTGACACTGCCACACATCTATTTTGGCAATGTATTCTACACAAATCTAAAAATATGAATTAAAATATTTTTAAGCAGAATGGTGGTTAAATCATACACAATTATTTGTAGGTAAGAGTAAAATCTATTTAAGGAGCTCATTTATTAAACCAAACACAATAATATAAAAAAAGACTTGGTCATAATCAAAGTAAGTACAATTTCAAAGGCATTAGCATATCAGACAGATTTACTTTTTAAATACTTAGAAAATATAACAGAGAAATAAATGTTTGAGAATGAGATTATTTATAGCATCTCTCATTATTTTCAAACTTTAGTCTGTGCAAATAATTTGTGATATCTGTAGGCAGAAATCACTGAGATAGAAAAACTAAATATTTATAATAGTGATGAAAGATCACTGGTTAGAAAAATATTCATTTTTTTATGGGCAAATAGTACACTAGAAACTACCATTTCTACTGAAGTAATTTATCTTTAAAAGCAGACAGCTCAGAAATGTGCATTATATCCCTAGTCAAAACAGTGAAACACATTGCATTTATTATTTTTGATGATTATTCTGGTAATAATTAAATGTCATATTGACTTTGTTCATAAATCTTAAAAAACAGTATGAATGACCATTGTACAGCAATGGGAAATTTTGTGTTTAAATATTAAAATGTTAAACTGAAGTGAATCATATGTAATTGTTTTTCATCTAACTTAATTATATTCACTAAACTATATTATGTTCAGATAGAAAATAATCTCTCCCATGTTTTCTTTTGTAGTCTTTCTTACATTAGCTGTAGGATCAATATGTTATTTGGCCTCTCTTTACCTTGCTTTTTACGTACTTAAATAGAATTAAAAAAATACACCACATGAAACTTTCGTGTGGATCAGATGAGGTAAGACATAGCAAAGTCTTAATTCATCAATTGTACCATAAAATATAATAATAATAGTTAACATTTATTAACAGCATTATACTTAAAACTTCATTAAATTTATTAAATGAGTATGAACTTATTGTAACCATAAATCAGCTTTATACCATGACTACTATTTCCATAGCAAATTTGGTAGATTTTTCAGTAAATAATAAATGTTTTTATCATTATAAGTTTGGTTCAACTTTAAGCCTGAAGATAGAACCTAACACAAAGTGAATTAAACTGACATGAAAGTATTTTTGTAAGAGCACAATTGCTCTCAATAGGGTATACTATCATTACAGCAAAACATAACTGCTTGGCTTTGACTCATAGATGCCTGAACACAAAAGATCTTATGAATCTTTCCAGGTTCTAGAGGAGAGTCTTGTCTTGAGATTCTATGCTATGTGTTGTGTTCTCTTTTGAGACTATCCAGTATGAATTTTGAAGAGTTAACGACCAAGAATCTCTATTTTTGCCCATTACCATAAAACCCAAAACATGTATTTCAAAATGGTAAACCTGTAAGTGGTGGATTCTTGATCAATTCATAAGGAATCTATTTATATTCAAAAGATAATATACAAAAATACGGTGCATATTTTGATGTACAAATATTTCAATCTCTTGATTTAATTGGTCCTTTATAATAAAAAGTGAACTAAAATTTCTAAAATAGAATTTCTCTGGTTTAAATATGTTTTATCCACCTAAGCTGATACTGCAGTTCTGTCCCAAGAGTTTTATGGTAATAGTATTAAGTAGGTGGAAATATAATGTAACTGTAATACATAGAGATGATATCTTTGGAAATTGATTACTTTTAAGCAAGGTCAGTAAGCTAGACCCCCACTGAATGAAGTCTAACGGTTTTATGAGAAAATGGAAAGAGTCCAGACACACAAAATTACACGTGTGCTCCCTGCTCCCTGCCTTGTGATACTCAGTTCCACAGTGGGAATTTGCCAAAAAGGTGGCCATCACAAGATAGGCATGGAGACATGCATCTCCAGACTCAACAGCCAAAATAAATCTCTTTTCTTTGTAAAGTCACCCTGCCTTAAGTATTTTGTTATAGTACTGGAAAAAGGAATAATGCAATCATATCATGGTAAGTAATACAAGAATGATACATGTTCCTGGGTGTATCAAGTAGATTTATTTGTTCAACTATGGAAGCTTTTTAGAAAAGGCCTTATCAAATTTAGTGTCTTTTTATATGATGAACTCAGAGAAAAATATTAATATTAAATTTAAGCATAGTTAACTCTTGGAAACCTGGCTCCATTTACATAACACATTAGCAGCTGCCATGTCTTCACCATCAAGAATTCAATAATCAGATTTTTGAGATGTAAATTATAATGACAGTAATCGTGTGCACGTTTGTGAGTGTATAATGAACTACAGTGTTCCCAAAACAAAAGTTTGTAAAAATACACTATTCTTAAATTATGATAAAAGCTTACAGGAAATTTGCAAGCTTCATGAATTAAGAGTCCGTGGCTTTTTTCAACTTAAGAAATAGTATGTAAAACATAGCCAAATAAACCTGCAACAAACTCTTCAGAGTAAATTTTCTTAAATATTAATGAGTGGCAGAAATGCCTATAAAATATTTCTGTTCTTACAATTTAATATGAAGTACGATATGTAAAATTTTGTGCTACATCATTGTTAGAAAGCACAGGGCCTAAATGTGTTTATGCACAAAAGGTAACTATTCATTTTTTTTTTTTTTTTTGTGGGTACCAGGGGGTCGACCTCAGGACCTCGCGCGCCAGCAGGCGCCCATGCCACTGAGCGATATCACCGGACCCTTTTTCGTATGTGGGTTCTGGGAGTCAAACTCGAGCCCTCGCGCTTGCTGGGCAGGCGCTTAAGCCGCTGAGCCATCTCACCGGCTTATTCATTTTAACAATGACTATACAGTACTTTGTAGGCCAAACATAGAAATTAAGATATAACTGAAAGTTGTCAAATGCACTCATGATGCCATTTAAAATAAACTGAATAAAAATAAATGACAACTTTAAAACTGTTGTTATTTATATTCTAAACAGTCACATGATCCTAAAAGCAGAATTCTAAAAATCTTTTCAAAGTGATACCTAATGCCTAACAAAAGTTCTAAAATTGTAATGATAGTGGTTTTTATCTTTCATTTATTTAAGCAATATAAATGCAGCTTAGAGGAAAATACTGTGTGCTTCATAGATATCATTAAATAATAATCTAAAATCTCATTTCTATTATGACTCAAAAGCTCATAAACTCATAATCATTCTTATAAATTTAGCATAATTGTTTATTTCTATTTCTATTTCTATAGAAGTGTAGTACTTAATTTCTTTCTTCTACTTTCCCTTACCTCCCCATAAAATCATTTTTCTGCCTTATTTTCTAGAATCTATCATCTGCCAAGAGTTCACATCATCTTATAACATATCAAGAAAATAACATAAAACTCAATATTTTGAAGGTCACATTGTAAGATGATAGCTCACTTAGCACCAGAAAGACTAGTATCTTCTTGATTTTGTTCACTAATCATAACTATACATATGTAAGAGATTTTCATTGCTATGTTACATGTATTGTTTTTGTTATTCTAAGCCTAAAACAGGAAGAATAATAAACTTTAAAAAGTTATTTAGCAAAAACTATTTAAAATTTCTTTTTGAAAATGACTTGCTATAAAAATGTAACACTGATTATGAATGAATCATAATCTCAGATATTTCTCTTATTGTCAGAAAGGCTCAAACTAGACTCAACCATTTATACATTTTTTGATCCCAAACAGCATATGTGACCTCATTGAACCATGGCTTATCTTTGTGGAAAATTTTCTTTACAGATCATCTATCTTATACACTCATGAAGGTGAACTTGGTCTTAGGTATTACATGCAATATTCTTAGAAGGGTGCCCAGCATAGAATCAATGTTCAGTATGTGTAAAAACCCTTGCTTTACAATTTACACTTTTCAACGTCTTCCTTAAGTGTACTTTGAGGTAAGAGTACTGTACCCATGGAAATAAAGCAGCTACCAAACTAAGGAACTTACTCCCTTGAGATGTGAGAGCCAACCACATTTCAAAACAGCTATAGTAAGAATTATATTAGCTTAATGAGAAAAAAGACATATTATGATAGGATGATTTTGTGCTTTGCAATTAGAATTTTTATTTTAATGGACTTTAATAACATTTTCTTTCAAATTAATAGACTAAAATGTTATGTACATTTATTAGAACAATGCTAATAGCCATTAATAGAGTTTTGATCAAGAAATAATATACTAGAAGTCATTTTAGAATGTGTATATAATTTTAGTACTTTTAATTAATTATGTCACCCTATCTTAAAGAAGTTTATTATTTTTCTATTTTTTAGTAAAAGTCTTAATTGAAAATCATCAACAGTATAAAAGAAAATGCCTTATTTCTGTGGACAACTTCAGAAATATATTTTCCTGATGCATATTATTATATACTATACATTATGGTATATTAGATATTTCAATTGTTTACTTTTGAAAATAAAGTAATATAATCATAATACAAATTATCCAATGTGACTATCTGTAACATTAGGTTGAAACTCTTCATTATGGCTAACCTCCATCTACATTTAACAGCTATCTTGTTTCAGTGATTTTATACATATCAATATTGTTCAGTTCTGTTCATTTATATTTAGTGCTATGAATAGAGTTATGCAAAAATATTGTAGTTGAAAAGTCAGTATTTAACCATTCAACATTAAATAAACTTTGCTACCCATCATTTTCCTAACTGGAAAATTCTGAAGACTATCCTTGTTAATATCTTCTTCCCATAACCAATCCAGGGAATGTGCATATATTAACTACCACTAAATTTAAGTAGATAGATGTCCAGGATTCCAGGTTTGAGACTAGAAATGTGAGAATATTTTGTTTCAGTAAACTTTGTTAGTCTTTTCTTTAATTTTATTTTGTGAGATATTGGCCATATAGTTTCCTTTGCACTTACTCTCTCATATAAGGGAGCCCTTTTGTAATACTATGAATAAACAAAAGAATAAGCAGTACTTCTGACTGATCAGTCTCTTCTCACACAAGTTAACTAAGCTTTTGCTTTACCTCACTCTTTGAGGTACAATGTGATTTGCAGTAATTCGCTATCTAGGCAGTGATAGATGTAAATTCTACCCAGAGGGTCATTACTGAATCAGTTTGCAACTGACAAACTCATTTCCTGACTTCTCCTGAGACACTAATAAGGCCTTGAATCAAAGGTCCAGTGTAATTACCATGTGTATTTCAGATTAAATAAATGTGATAAAAGCTTCCATCTGGCTGTTGATCAAACATGTGTGGAGATGTTGATTTCCAGTGACATAGTACAATATGTCTATTGTAACAGTCCCTGATGCTTTCCTGTAAATTACTTACATTTGGGATTACCCTATTTAGGCAGACAGAAATATTACTCACTTCTTAAATGCTGTCCAATGGGAGTTTGTGAGATGTACTCTCATCTTATACTTGTTAAGAAAGACATTAAGAAATAATGGAGCTATGTTTATTTTACTAAATGACAATTGTGCTCAAAGTATTTGAGGATGGCAAACTGAATTTTGTAGGAATCAGGGACTTGTTCTTCATAATAGAAAACTACATCTAGGGGCCGGGGATATAACTCAGCTGCACAGCGCCTGCCTGGCAAGCACAAGGCTCTGAGTTTGATACCCCGTACAAAAAAAAAAAAAAAAGATTTATATTTAGGCCAGGCGTGGTGGTGCACACCTATAATCCCAGCACTCAGGAAGCTGAGGCAGGAGAATTGCTGTGAGTTCGAGGCCAGCCTGGGCTACAAAGTGAATGCAAGCCCTGCCTGAACTGCATAGTGAGACCCTGTCTGGAAAAGACAAAAAAAAAAAAAAAAAACCTACATCTAAAGGGACTGGAAATTAAGGTCTCAGATCAATGTTTGATTGTATTATGTAATTTATTTATCAAACTTTGATAGATGAAGTTTGGATATCTACTTATCAAAGAATATCAACAGCATAGTAAAGGCACTGAAAACTAATTTTTGGTTGGAAATGTGACAGATGCTGTGTAAGTCACTGCTGTCATCAACATATTTAGGTTTTAAAAGAAAAATTAAAACTAACATTGATTTCTAATTAAAATGCTAGTAAGCATGATGGGAGAGATGGAGGGTATTTTTTGATTTGTTTTGTTTTGTTTTGTTTTTTGAGACAAGGTCTCACTATGTAGTTCAGACTGAGCTATGTAGCCCAGGCTGACCTCGAACTCACAGCGGTCCTCCTGCCTCAGCCTCCTGAGTGCTGGGATTACAGACATGTGCCACCGTGCTCGATCTTGTTTTGTTTTGTTTTGTTTTTTGAGTATTGGCAAAATAAAACCAATCAAACCACTGTTATTTGCCAAAAAGAAAAAAAAGCACAATCCATTGCTAGTTTTCATGATAATAAAAAATGCTCTGAGTAGTCCAGGCCTCATGATTTCTCAATCATTACAGTACTGACTTATTTTTTAAGCTGGGAAATTATTGTTTTGGGTGTTGTCCTGTGCAATGTAGGATGCTTAGCATCATCCTTATTTCTACCCACTAGATAACAGTACTGTAATCCTCTAAGTAGTTATGATGAAAACTGTACCCAACCATTGCAAAATGAGCCATTGGAGGCCAGATCTCTGTATCCCTACAACCAGGCATCTAAGTAAATAGCTTAGTAATAGCAGATGGCGTAAAGAGGATGTCTGACTTAGTTACTTTTCTCATTGCTAAGACAAAATATGCAGTACTCAAAAATCAAAGGAGGAAAGGCTTATTGGATTCAACAGTTTGTAGTTTTCAGTCCATAGTAAGCTGGTACCAAAGCAGGGTGGCATGGCAGAGGGGCATCACAGAGAGGAGAAATAGGCCATGGAAAACAGGTAGGCAAAAGCACATTTGCCCTCTTTCTATCCCTTAGATTTTATGCAAGCTACCCGCTCCAGTACGGGTGTAGCACTCACACCCTTAATCCTAGCCATAACTATGCCAAACCAATCAGTGGACTGATTTACTAATCACACACCCCTAATCTCAGCTTCACACACTCTAGATCCACCCACCTCTGAAAGGACCCCCATGACTGCATGAGGCTTTGGAGGGATATCTAGACACAAGCTATAACAGAAGATAAGAAAGTAGATTACCAGCTATTCATAATTTTTACATAAGGTATTCAAGAAATATTTTTGAACTACTTTCAATTCAGCTGTGATCAATTTCAGTTTAGTATTGAACTGAGCTATGTTCTTTGCATCGGTGGGATTCTAAGCCAGAAAATGAGGCTGGAAAGAGTAGCACAATAATTGAGAATGTGGGTTCTGGACTTTCTTTTAGAATCTGACTGACTGTGTCAACCTCAAGCTGTAACCCTAGGATAATGAAGAGCTTGTTTTCCCCGCGAACCCTCATAGGCAAAATGAATAGTTACTAGAGATTAGAGACAACCGTAATTAAAAATTCCTAGAACATGGATGAAACAAATCAGGCAATCAGTGTAGTAAGGCAAAACTAAACAAAACAGAACAAACCACCAAACCTTATTAGCTATCTTAGAAATAAGTACATTTGCAGCACTTATATGTTTATTTACATTAACTTAATAAAATGATGGGGCTTACAATAGGTAATTATGGAGAACAGCAAATAATAATTTCCACATGCTGTTCTACCTTCCAAATTCATCTAAATTTTTATTCTATCTAATGTTTGTTTGCAAATATCTGTCACTAGAAGCAGAAAACTATGGTGGAAATCTCATATAGGAGTGAATTTCACCTATGTAATTTACTAAGTGTAGAGCCCAGGGAAATTGCAGGAGGCAGCTGGATTTGGGTGCCTTGAAGTGCAAAATAAGATAGTGACATCTGTTTCATGAGATTGGGCAGGAAAGGATGGAGAGGTGTTTTGCAATTAAATGTTGTTAATTAAATTATGTAAAATTGTCATCCAAGTTATTCTACTTTCTTACTCCAGCTCAGAATACAGTCATAAAATATGGAATTAGAAGGAGTTTATTATTGAGAACATAGTTTAGAGAACCAGATAGCTGGCCATGGACATGCTATGAGAAGAGCAGAGGCAATAACTGTAATTGAAGTTAGGCTATGGCAAAGTAGGACAAGTTTCAAAGGAGGTAGCTAGCGTAAAGATTAATTAGAGTTTAGAGGGTATGAGGAAAAGAAGCCAGGTTAAAGTGTACGCTGAGTTAAAGGAATAAGGGTCACAGAGTCAGCAAGAGCTTCACAGGCAAGCAGAGAAGTACACTCTACATCTTCTTGAGCATGGATTTTTCTCTAGTAACTTCTAAGAGGTAAAAGAAGCTCTTTTTTCCTCGAGTTCCAGGCTCACTTGATTGTCTCCATTCCTACAAGTCTCTGGTGGGTACAAGACCTAACTGTGCGTTTGACAAATGTTAAGAGAAAATAATGTATGTTTTTCTAAAATTAGCTTTCTTTGTAATCACAAGAGGAAAAAGAAGCCCCCAACCTAGTAATACGTTATTGCACTAATCTTTACTTTATAATTGTTACTTGATAATATGTACTCAGTATCCGGTAATATGTTACTGTAATTTTTTTTTCCTGAAGGTATACTAATAAATTTCTTAAGTCTTAAAAATAAATAAGTACTTTTAAAGAATTTCATAATAATTTATTCATTATAAAACTAGCCCCTTTAATTATGTACATGTGGTATGGATGTCTTTTCATAGAATCTAACCAGAGAAATTCACCACTTTTTGTGCTTCTTTCAGTACACTGTAAGTAGCAAGGGTAGGGGAAAGGGAAATTAAGGTCAACCGTGAAACTAACACTTGGTACAAAAAATGGAAATGAAGAAACATTTATTTAAGCCCAAGGTTGAAGAAAAATAATGACCTATAGGAAGGAATTTAAAAAGCTCAGAATATCTACAACATAAAGTGTGAGTCTAGTGTGAAAGAAATGAACAAAATCTATGTTGTGATTTTGTATGCCAGGCTAACATGCTTTTTATTTTATTCTATAACAATAAAAGTACCATAACTAGAATCTAAAGATCATTCTTTCTACAGTATAAAACTAGTTAGGAGGGAAACAAAAGTAGAAGCAGAGAACCCATCTGAGATACTTTTTCAGTCAACTAGATGTGAGATAAAGAAGGTCTAGTATGAAGAAGTAGTAGTGGAGGTGCGGAGAAGTTTAAAAAAGTGTGAGTAGATAAAAACAAGGTAAAGAAGGTAAGGAGGATGTCTTCATCATTCACTAAGAACAACAAAGGAGGTGGAGTCAGTTTGAGGGAAGATAAATGAATTTGTCTTATCACATGCAAATGTGCTCTACCACTCTTTATAGAATAGTTAGATTTTCACTGGAGAGTTGAAAATACAAAGCTGGAACTCATCTGAAAGCACACATTAAAAGACATAGAATTAAGAATATAAATATAGGGATGACGTCTCAGTCCATCCAGGATTCTATGACAAATGCCATAAATTTAGTAGTTTATGAATAAAAATTCATTTCTCAAATTTATGGAGAGTGATAACTTCAAGATCATGGTGCTGGTGGATCAATGTCTGGTAATAACTTGCTTCCTCTTTCATGGATGGATTTTTTTTCCTGGTGTATCAGATAGTGCAAGAAAGAAATCTGATACACTATTTTCATCCCCTTATAAGGACCCTAGATGCATTTGTAAAGACTTCACCTGAATGACATCAACTTCCAAAGGCCCTACTTATAAAATCATCATATTAGGGTTTCAGGGTCAACATATGAATTCTGGAGGAAAACAAAAACTTATTTAATAGTAGATTCTTGGCAAACATACTAAAGTTGATGGGCTCCTCCAAGAACTGAAAGGGCAAGAATTTGAACTTGAAGATAAAAGGTAGATCAGAAGCCCACAGCTCAGACTGGAGAGGTCAGAAAATTTGGAAGAAAAAACTTTTTTTCCTAAAGCATAGGTGCAAAGGATTTCAAAATTGTCTTTTTATTTTTGTTTTGTCTTTAGCTTATTAGTACATGTGTGTAATGCATAATTTTGTGGAAATGTGGTACATGTACATAACACAACCTTATTCTTTTTTTTCATCCTTTATCCCTTCTCTCCCACCCTATCCCTCCATCCTAATTTTTGAATGTTATTGTAAGATCAACTAAACATCTTCCAAAGTTTATGCATTAATACTCATTTATTGTCAGTAAAGTGAATGCCAGCAAAAAATGTATCTTCATGGTCATCAACTGATTATTGCAGCAATTCAAAAAAGAATATTATTTTATATAAAAATCACAATCAAAACTAAGTGTTAAAATAACATTTGTTTGTTCAAAAAAGTTTTTAGCCTATGTTCAAATTGTAATTTATTGCCTATACATATACTTAGAAAATTTACCCCTGATTCTTAGCTAGAAAATTTAACAAGTATTCAAAAATAAGCACCACAAAATTTAAGAATACAGGTGTCTTTGATGATCTTGATGCGTGAAGTGATTCTCTGGAGCTCTGTATAAGTTACACTCAACCACTAATTTCAAGGATTAACAGAAAGTGAGCGTGCTTGTATAGATACTGAGAAGACAGAGAGAAATTACCTACACGTACAGGTACGCACATGGCAGCAGAAGGAAGAGAATGAAGAAATCAAAACAGGGAATTTGGGGGGTTGTTTTTATTTTCAAGTGAAAGATAAAAGTAAACAAACAGAAAAGGTTCAGATAGAGTGATCTTGAAATACAAAGAATATTAAAAGAAATCTCTTGTCTGAAAACTTTAACACTTTTCCAAAAGTAAGAGAAAAGGTAAACTGGGAAAAAAAAAGAAAAAAAAGACAAGGCATTGTTGGTTTAAAGGAAATTTGGGGAAAGAATCTATTTCTAACAAAATATAAGTAGCTCTGCACAATGGTTCATCAACTACTTGAATAGTTTGGATTTCTCAGTTAAGTTTTGTCAAATTCTAAATTCTAAATACAAAATCAACTACCTAGGTGGTTCATTTCAAAAAGCAGTTCCAGAATAGTAATTAATTAGACATTAATTTTTTGGTCATGTGAATTATCTGATAATTAACCTTTGTCACTGATATTTACAAGCACAGCACTCAAGTAATTCCATCTTATAAAGGCACATCTGAAATGCATTAAAAAGTTTTCTTTTAGCTATTGCTCTCTGAGGCATTTTATTATAGCAGTAGGTAAGACAAAGAACCTTCTATCCTTTAAAAGCCTAGTTTATATTCTACAGCATTGTTTACTAAATGCTTAACATCTACTCTAGCTACAACACAGATGTTTATTGAAACACCAGCTGTTTTTAAACTTTATGTACCTTTTGATAACTGACATACAAATTACAAACAATTTTGCTTAAAAATGGCTTTTTTATATCTCAAATTGAATGAAAAGGATATTTCAGTTTTCTTTGTGTAGTATACGAAGACCATAATGTGATACTGTCTATAGACTGTTCATTTTGTTGATGAATTTTGATCAGTGTTGATCCCAAAATTGTAAATAAAATAAAAAAATAATAATGAAAGAATGACTTTCATTGATAAATAGAGAAAACATATCTACATTAAATTTGCTTAATTTGCTAGTTTGGTCAGCTTACATTTACCACCTCCATACATCAACTATCATTAAATTTTTCTCCCTTTTTTACTTAAAAACAGCCCACAATTAGTTGCCTATTATGGTTTAAAGTAATTAATTATTTGCCTAGTTCAATCATGTGTTCTTCTACGTCTTTTTTCCTAAAATTTTCATCAATATTCACTGATACATATTTACTCCATGTCCCATAGTTATTATCCAGATTGCTGATTGTGTTTTCCAAAAATTTGAAATGAAAGGGGCTAGTTACTTTACATAACCTCCAATAATGTAATTCTCAAGGGCCAGTGAGATGGCTCGTGGCATAAGGGCCTGCCTGGCAAGCGCGAGGTTCTGAGTTCAACTCCCAGTACCCACATACAAAAAAAGGGCCGGTGATATCATTCAGCGGCACAGGCGCCTGCTGTTGTGCGAGGTCCTGAGTTTGACCCCCGGTACCCACACACACAAAAAAAAAAATAATAATAATAATGTAATTTTCATCCTTCCTTTCCAAATAAACTACCTGTGAACTTTTTTTATTCATGATTCCTATAGTAGAATAATTAAATGGATGCCTAAATTTATTTTTCATTTATAAAGAGAAAGATAAACTTCTATCTATCTATCTATCTATCTATCTATCTATCTATCCATCTATCTATCTATCTGTTATGGGAAATGACTCTTAATTTTTTCTTTCTTAATTTTAAGTGAATAGATCATTGTAGTATAACACAAATTGTGAACCATCCATGGGCTAAACGTCATAAAAATAGGTACAGATATTAAGTACAGAATAATATATCTCCTATTATTGAAAGGGCAAATAATCACATTCAAATTAATATGGTTTATATTTTAATATTTGTAATTTAATATTTTAAATAATGACTCCTTTTGAGATACTAATATAATTGATAATCAAGTAACTTCGGCTTTCCACTATCATTTGGTCATTTGTACCTTGTAAATGAGCCCCATCTGGGCAACTGCTTGGAAGCATCCTGAAATATGAAGCTAGTATCCTAAATCTATACATAATATTACTTAGGGAACCTAATCCATGGTATTGGACCTTCCTACATCTGTTTGTTCAGTTTTGGGGTGATAAAAATACCAACACTTTAAGGAGATAATTTACGAATTATTAAGTCATCAAAAGAACAATCATATCTATCTAAATTTATATTTGTTTGCTTTCTCACTGTTAATTAGAATTCCTGACCTGACAAATACACTTAGAAGAAAATATTCTCAACAAATTACTATTATTGAATAACTTTACACATAAAAGTAACTTGCATTTGAAAGTATAAATGATACTTTCTAAATAAATTATTATCTTGTGCTTGAGGTTATAGGTTAGCCTATATGCTATGCATTTATTCTTTAATTCTGAATCCCTGGTATGGACAAGATCTTGGCTTAGGTTCAATGTCAAAAAAGACATGATCTTAGCCCTATGGTGCTTACTTAATATAATCAGTTCTATCAGCTGTGCAAGGCATGATGAAATTGAGTTTCTGGACTTACAAAGAACTCAGTCACTTAATCCTTGCTCAACCATGTGGCCAAATCTGAAAGCAAGTCAACCATCTCTTTCACATCAGTATTTAATTAACACATCATATGATATGGACAAATATTGTAAGGAAAAGTAGAAAAGAAATTATTTGGCAGAAAAGCACAGTAAGTCATAAATACTGCTATAGGAAAGAGTTCATATTGAATTCCAGGTGTAAAACTTTGCCTTTAATAGGGTCAGGTGCTTATGTAGAAAAGAAGAAAAATGACATCGGTCATTTGTGTTAATAGTTCCAAGATTTTAGCAGGGCATGGTGTTGCATGCCTGTAATCCCAGCACTCCGTAGATTGAGGCAGGAGGATCACTGTGAGTTGAAGGCCATACTGGGTTCCACAGCAAGACCCTTTCTCAAAACAAATTGTTCCAAGATTTAAATAGTTATATTTTTTCTTGATAAGATAATACAAATTTCTTTTACCTTTCCTACAAATAGCAACTTTGGATTCAGATAAATACCACTATAACTCAGGCTGGTATTCCCTGTCTTTACTTTCCAGCTCAGTACAGTATGAATTCAAATTTGCTCTCCTCTTCCACCAGTAAAATAAAAACACTTTTTCAAAGGTCTTCAAGGGTTATCTAGTCAAACAAATGACTTTCATAATCCTATTCCATTAAAGCTCTCTATATGAGTTTTGTTGTTTTAAATTTTCCTCTTCTTTGACCTACAGTTTTCTGTCATATTTGAACTCACCCTGATCATTTGGATTAAACTTCTCTGTCTTTGTTTTTCCTTCTCTCCCTGATTTTTCCAAGTATATGTTCTTCAAGGGCTCAACTTCAATTTTTTTTCTTTTTTTCTTTTTCTTTTTTTTGACAACTTCATCCCTAGGATGGTAGATTTAATTTGATGACTCATATAATACTGTACTCCAAAGTCCAAATACTACTCTCAAATATCAATTTAAGTCTATGCATTTTCCCCAGTGTTGCCTGGAATATAAATATTCAGCACAGAGTAGTAATCCAGGAACCAAAAAATGTGAACTTGTTTTCTTAGCTGAGGGAACATGAATAGTTGTTTATCTTCTTTATTCATTCCTTGGTCAGTTGATAAACTTCAACAAAGAACATTTTCCTCAGTCTTACTATTTCATGCCCAGAAAAAGACATAAAAAATGCTCCTGAAACAGTAAGTTGATATTTACAGATTTTGTCCAAATGTATCATATGTTTTTACACAACTACCATTTTTCCTTTGGTCTCAAAAAATAATAATCTATGACACTCTTCCAACTCACTCCCACCTTACTGCCTTCCTCCCCTTCTCTGAAATTTTCCCATCGATGCCAGATCTTTAATATCTCTGACTTCAACAAGCAACTCTTTTTTTCATTAAACTGCTTGTTTCTTGTTTATAAACTGTTTAACAAATTTGAGAAATACCTGTAGGTAACTGACGGGATACCAAAAGGACAGGAAGTAGAGAATTATGCTGGTGCCACTAATGTGGCTGCAAAAAGAAGCTTTGCTCTTAAAAGAGAAAAGTATAAAAGAAAATATAATTTGAGAAAATAACTTTGAAAAGAACCTGAAACTCTTTCAGAGGACTGCCTAGACCTTTTGTTAATATTTTTCTTAATGCTCTTGATGCTTTAGGGTTTTCTGTAGCAATTGCTAGCAATATTTCATTCATCAGTATGGAAACTGAAGGAACATAATAGTGGTTTACTCATTATAGTGTTGTTCATAACAGTGTCAACTCAAATACTTTAATCTACTTAAATTAAATGAATTTACCTCCAAATGTAAATAGTTAATATAAAACAAATGATTATGTAAACTCTAATAATACTATAAACCTTCACTATTCACATGCAGTTCTGTAGTTTGCTTCCACATATATATTTACACAAGTCCATAGTAAAATGTTATTCTGGTGCTAAAACATGGGGCGAAACGCACCTTAACTGAATGAAGTTAATGATATGGAATTGAACTTTTAGAGCCACATACTATGTCTATTAAAGAAATTCATTGTATTATAATTTGGCAGCTAGATGTTAAATTTTTATATGGACTGCCCAAGGAATACAGAAATCAGAGCTTTATGAAGAAAGTTAGACATAAATATCAGTATCCCGACTATTTTCTTACTGACCTACATCCCTTGCCCTTTTTTATTTTTTAATTTTAATTTTTTGTTTGCTTGCCTTCTTGTTTATTTGTTTGTGTGTTTGTTTTGTGATATGGTCTCAGCAAGTTACTAAATTGCCAAGGCAGGCATGGAGCTTGCAATTCTCCTGACTCAGCCTCCCAGAGTGCTGGGATTACAGGCGTGCACCACTTTCCTTGGCTCAATGTCCTGACTCTTTTAAACCTCTGTTCAGTAACAAAGAGAGTATAGACATTTACTTAACTGCTTTGAAATGCTCCTGAAAGAAACAGTAAGTTTTCATTGATTTCTATATTCTTAAAGCAAAGGCCGGTATTTACTTCATGTAGGCTTCCCAGTAAAGTTTTTCAATTTGATTACTCGTATTCTTACAAGAGCAGAAGTTTTAACATTTAAAAGCAGTAAAATGTACATATTTGAAGGGTCTTTTGAAAGAATTTCCAAATAAGTATATTTACATTCTAACTTTACATGATAAAATCATTCAAATGTAACTTTTACCCTCAAGATATTCCATAAACATGATAAGTCATTTCAATAACTTGCGCTTCAGGGAACATTGCAAATAAACTGGAAAATCAATTGTGAGGAAATGCATGTTTTCCTCCTGGTGGCAACACTCAAAAGAAAACTGCGCTTCCTGTGACAATGCTGATCTAATTAGGAGCAGCTATGCATTCAAATGTGTGTCCTACAAGGATTTACAATAAAATGTAAAGAAAGAATAGATGAAAAAAACCTATCATCTCCTATCTACCTTGGCTGTGATTTTTTCTCACTTTACCTTCATTTATAGTAAGTCACAGACCCAGGCAATGTAATACATACCTGTAACCCTGGCACTTTGGAAGGTTAAGGCAGAAAGATTATAAGTTCAAGTCTCTCCTGGGCAATTTAATAAGACTCTGTGCCAAAATTTAAAAAAATAAATAAATAAAAAGAGTTGGGGATAGAGTTCACCTGGGTTTGACTTTCCCTACCAAAATAAAAAAAAGAATGTTAAATCATGGGAAAACATTCTTCATTCTGATATGTGACATGCATTAGAGAAAAGATGTTTAAATTCAATCGAGGCATGTAAATCCTTCATTACCCAAGAAAATCTAAGAGAGTAAGCTAATGTTTTTGGAAGAAAAATGAAATATGAGAATATGGGTGGAGAACACACTGAAGGAAATATATTGAGAAATTGTGTGGTAAAATCTCTTAAAGAACACTTTAAATAGTTAAGTGGTGATTGCTCTCTTGTACCTAGAGCGGTGAAAACCTAGAAAATCAGTATGGAAGATTATTTTAGAAGATTTTACATCTCAGTGAGGATTTTAAGGATAAGTAGCAATGTTCTAGATGGTAAGGCAGAAAAAGACATACCCAACATTAACACTTAACAAAGCATTTTGTGTCCGATAAATTCCCAGTGGAAGGTGTCTGTTGGCAAGTGATATTAGCTGAGGTAGTGCAAGACCTTAACCTCTGTAGAGTATTATTCCTCACACAGCGGTTTCACTTACAGATCACATACACACTCAAAAAAGGAAAATGAAACAGAGGTGCAAGTGTAATGATATGTAATTTATCAAGTTTAGTGATAAACTATGACTATGTTACACAGTAAGCAAATGGTATACTTGGGGCTAAAAGCTTGGGTTTACTAACATTCAAGATAATTCCCTATCCTAATCACCCTCTGGTCTCATCCTCAAATGTTTTAAATTTAGGCACAAAAATGCAGTGTAAAGGAAAGCAAGAAAATTTTGGAATGAGGAATGCTTTGGTTTGAATTGTTGATATATCCTATCAAGAGACCTTGAACATATTACTTTATCTCTTGGAAACTGTTTCTAATTCCACACAGTAAAGGCATACTCTTTATTTACAGTCATATACAGCAGCATATTCCCAGGTACCTAATAATTACTCAGGATGAGAGCTGTTATTCTTTGATTACTACTTTTTTTTTTTTTTTTTTGGTACCAGGAATAAAACTCAGGACCTTGTGCTTGCCAGGCAGGTGCTTATGCCGCTGAGCTATATCCCCAGCCCTATTTATTTAACAATGAATAGTATTATTTACACTATTTTCATATGAACATATGCATATCTCTCAACGAGAGAGAAAATTATTCTATTTAAGTTTCTAAAAATATTTTGAAAAAGCCCAAGCATATTAGGCTGCATTTATCTGCAATATAAATGATATTTGTTACATTCTTAGTTGGATAAGAAATTACTTTATGAGCTTAAAAATATAAGACCTGCTTTCCCCTAATATCCAGATCAGCTCACTATTATTCCCATTCTCATCCCAAGCTCTTCTTCCACCAATGAAATATTTTTTTTCATATGGAGTCTTGAAAAAAATATTATGGACAATCATTTGTGTAAAGATCTAAAGAGATACAGCTTGAACTTCAGGTGACACTGTAAGCCCTGGGAAATACTATGTTTTTCACAGCCTCTTTTTTGCCCAGTTAGGATGTTTGTATAGGCTCCAAGGAAGGTTAATATTCTAGGCAAATGTTAAGAAAACTAACATAAACAGCACGTTCTTTATTTTTTGAGACATTTTTAGTGCATATTGTTTATTCAGATTGATGGCGTTCATTTAGAAGATTTTTACATGCACATAAAATACTTGAATCCTTTGCTCCCTCCCCTTCTCACTCCACTCTCCTCCTTAGTTTTGTGCAATTTTTAGGAGTAAGGGGTTTCAATGTGTACCATACATTTTGCTTCTATTCATGTTCGCTATCACCTGCCATTTTAATCTACTCCATTCTTCCTTTTCTCTTGTCTAATAACAGACTTCTTTCTACGTTCTTGTTATCTTTTTTATATGTCACATATTATGGAGAACATGTAATATTGATCCTTCTAAGGCAGGCTTATTTCGCTCAATATGAAGATCTCCAGATCCATCTATCTTCCTGCAAATGACAAAATTTTGGTGTTTTTTAAAGCTAATAGTACTCTATTGTGCATATATACCACAGTTTCTTCATCGATTCATCTATAGAGCATAATTTTTATTCGTATTCCTACATTTGCATTCAATTTTGCAACACTTTAGAGGCAATGATATTCTTGGTGGCAGTGTTTTTGATGGTATTTGATAAAGCCATTTTTGTTTGTTTTTCTTATTGTTGCATATTTTCCATTTACAGAACATAAAAGAACTGTGAAGTTAATATATTAATGGCAAAATGATATTTAATTGCTCCCATGTACTAATAATGTGCTAATTTGTGTGATTTCAAGCTTGAAATAATTTCACTTTGTACTCAAAGATATGTTAACGCTCCATAAAGTATCTCTTTGAAAGAATGCAATGTTCCTTGTTTCAGTTCTTCATCTTAAAAATTATTTTATATGAATTTGTGATGAAGATTCAAATTAATGATTCTCTCACCCAACATAAGTAAAAAAAATAATAAATTTAGAATATGAGTATGCATTGAGTTTATAAAATCAGAGACCTAATCTGTTGTATGTCAATGGGAAAATATTTCATAGCTTGTATAATTAACATTTCCACCCAATGAAGGGACAACTTATTATGGTGGAGTAAACTAGAAAAATGGAAAGGGGTATTGTTTCCCCAAGGTTACTTCTTGCTGAAGCTACTTGGGGAAGGGAAGAGCTAATATAAACTCTGTTCCATTTGTATATTAATGCAATTTAGTTGATCAGTCTACATAAGTATTCTCTTGGCAAGCTGGAAGTACAGTTCTGGGTGAGGGAGGAAATTAAAGGATAATTTAATTAAAATAAGAGCATGGATAAGAGGGAGTGGAACATAGGTGTTCTTATGAATTTAGCTCTTACAATAACCCAAAATTTTGTGGTAAATAAAGGAAAGAACAGATCTAAATCAAACTTTGAACTCACCATGATATTAGATACTAATTCACGTCATAAAGAATTGGAATTGAAATGTAGAGACTTGGCAGTTCTAAACACTAGCGGTTCCTAGATGCCCATGTCATGTACAGTGGGGGACAGACTTTCAGAAGAACTGCACCCCCAAAAGATAGGTGTTATATTTGTTTTAGAAGTCAGGGAAAGATGAGTCACTCATTCAAATATATTTTAAAAAATGAACTGCAAACTTAATTCAAGATAATTTTCTTTTTGAATTATTTATTTTACTATGCTGACAATGGGTAAGAGAAAGTCCACAAGATGAGTGTTGTAATCCACAAGACAATGTATACACACTTGGATGTGTAAATTAGTTTAAACATGTATGGATTTGAAAGAGATATTCTCAATATCTGCCAATATTGGTCTAATTGGTCTAATATGTTGCATTCTTAAGATTGTTTTTTCCCCTTTATACTATTATCCATTGCATGCAAAGAAAAAGGTGACAAGGACAAAATAAAGACTTGAGGACTCAATAAAATAGCTTCTTGAGATTATGTTGTGTTATTATAATAATATGTTATTGTAGGATGTCCTCTTTGTAAGTCACTAAACTTCGTGCTTTTCAAACTCTGCAAAACAATCTCTTTTCAGTTAATTCATGATATGATGAACCCACATGAACTTGACATGACAGAAATGGGCATATGGAAGAGCAAAAGCAATCAACACAGATGCTTGATATAAGCTGATTAGAAAACAACCCCGGGGATATAGCTCAGCAGCACAGTGCCTGCCTAGTAAGCACGAGGTCATGAGTTTGATTTCCAGTACAAAAAAAAAAAGGAGAAAAGAAGTATTAAAAAAGAAAATAATTACAATATTTACTCTCTTGAATTGAGTTTCTTAAGAAAATGAAATGTATTTGTCATCTAAATGGTCTCATTTCAAGTTTGTTTCTTCAAAAAAGATAGGTGCAGATTTTAAAATGAATTGTTTTCTTGCACTCAAGATTTTTTTAAAATCCCAAATTGAGTCCCTAGACATTTCTGTTATTAATTATAAAAAAAGAGCAATTTCAGAAACTGGACTACTTTATCAGGGTTCTATAGCAAGACTAATCATTATTAAGTAAAAATAAAAGATAATGATTCTCCTAAGAGTTAGCATGATAAAATCCAGAGATGAAATTCAGAAAGTTAATATTTTAGAAATTATTTTTAGAAGAAAGGAAAGGGTAAATTTAAGTTTTCTACCTCCCACACCTTTGGAACCCTTGATGAGAACAATTTGCTGTACTGTGATTAACAAAATGTGTTCCAGCTTTTACGCTTAAAGGAAAGAGTAGGTGAAAGTTACAACTGATGGCATGTTTCTCTATTACTAATTAATTATATTTTCTTCCTCCTTCACTAGAATACTTTCTTTATCTGTCATTAACCTCTGAACCATAATAATTTCAGCAGCTAAATGAGAAAATATGTAATATAATTTTTTAAAATCATTTTTATCTAGAAACTTTTTAAATGATAGGTAGTACAGAGAAAACAATTCTAACAGTTTATCTTATACAAGAGGTTTATTATAAATAAATAGAGAAATAAAAATATACAAATGCTGGTACGTGGTTTCATAATTTTATAGCTATTGGTGAAAATATTTTAAGTTATTTCTGTCTGTTTATTTTTTCTACATCAATATGACATAGTTTCTACCTATTCATTTTTTGACAAATAAAATTAATGTATGCCTATAGAATGACACGATTTAGTTATATGTTAGAAAAATTTCCAGGTGCTCATAAAATATATGGTTTTCATTCAGATGATGAAAGGATTAACTTTTCTGAAAGATAGTAACTCATTTTGTGTAATCACAGCAATAACAGAACTGAAGCCACACGAGCATAGATTAAAATTGAAATAGAACATAGTGACAAGTTAAGTCCCAGAAACTTTAAGTGCATATTTTTCTACTGTAATGTGATTTTAATTTCTTTGATTCACTGAGGAGAATATACAGTAGGCAGGGTCTCACTGTGTAGTTCCGCCAGGCCTTGAACTCACTATGTAGCCCAGGCTGGCTTCAAACTCACTGTGATTCTCTTGCCTCAGCCTCCCAAGTGCTGGGATTACAGGCATGTGCCAACACACCTGGCCAAATACATATGTATCTTAAGAGAAAATAATTTATGTTGAGATTGATCGACTACATGAAAATAGAGAAAATTTTGTCAGTTACATATTTTTAGTGTAAGAGTTCCAGTCATATAAGTAACATATTTATTAATAGAATGGTGGTTGGTATTTTCTTAATTGGAGTCACAAACCAAAGCAATAAATATTTTATATCTTATTGTTGACTCAGTAAAATAGTTTCTTGAGATTATGCTGTGTGTTATTATTATAATATGTTATTGTAGGATGTCCTCTTCGTAAGTCAGTAAGCTTCATGCAGTTCAAATTCAGCAAAACAATCTCTTTTCAGTTAATTCATGATATGATGAACCCACATGAACTTGACACAACAGAAATGGGTATATAGTGCATTTCCCCATTAATTGGACATTTATGTTCTCTAGAGTTTATACTATAGTATTACTTTTTTCTAAGAACTTATATATAATTTTTATTACAATTATAAGACTGTTGTATTCATTATATGACTAAGCTTTTAAATTTTTGAAATTGTGTTTGTAATTTTCTACCTTATTAAAACTTTCTAGTGAAAAAAGTTGAGGCATTTCACTTCTACATTCTCATCTGCAATCCTATTAGCAGAGGAGAACGACAGATTTACCCCTACTGCACTCAAATTGTCCGCTCAGACAGTGCGCGGAATTGCACGGTTCAGAACTCTGATCTAATTTCTCCTTCTTCTGCATTTCTTCTTTTAATTATCTTCTTTTTTTTTTTTTTTTGTGGGTACCGGGGGTCGACCTCAGGACCTCGCGCGCCAGCAGGCGCCCGTGCCGCTGAGCGATATCACTGGCCCCTTTTTCGTATGTGGGTTCTGGGAGTCGAACTCGGGCCCTCGCGCTTGCCGGGCAGGTGCTTAAGCCGCTGAGCCATCTCACCGGCCCTTAATTATCTTCTTTTATTCTTCCATTTACCTACTTACCTCCCCAAGCCAATTAATTTTGATATGTTAATTTCTGGGATGCTCAGTTGTATTCATTTGAATGGTAAGTGCCAATTTTCAAACGTCTACTTAATAGTTATTAACATGCACATATTAATAGTTTGAGGTACTAATTATTAGATATATTTCTTTATATTAAACCAATTTGAATTCCTGGGAATAAACTTTATCTTTTTATATGTGACTAGATTTTATGCGGTAGTATTTCATTTAGGGCTTTTCCACCAATATTTATAAAGTAAAACTTATCTGCCAGTTTATTTCTCTGTTCTATCTTTATAAGACTTTGTTATTGATGTCTTTGCTGACATTATAAAAAGAAATTGGCAGTTTTTCTTCTTTCTTTGAGCCTGGGATAAGTTTTAAAATAAATCTATTTCTTTACCCTTTGATATAATTGGCAGACATATGATAAATGGGGTATGTGTTTGACAGTATCTTTATTTTGACCATTTAAGTTTTCTAATAACATTTTTATAATTTATATTTTCATAAAATGCATATATTATATACAGGTATCTAATGCTTACTTTTAGATTTATAGAATTATTTTCCTTCTTTTCTTCTTTCCTTCTGTCAATTTCTTCATTATTGTTAATCTTTATTTCTTCCCTTGTGTAATTTTGCATATCAATTATTTTTTTTCTTTTTTCTTAATTGTATAAATTATTGATTCCAATAATTTATTGATTTCATAACTGATACATGTAATTTGTTTTTAATATTTATTTCCTTTCCCTTTTCTTCATTTTACAATTTTTATGATTACTTTTTAATATTTCTTCAGTGTTTATTTATATCAATAAATATATTTATTGCTCTTACTTTTCCAGTAGGTAACATTTCAAGCAGTTATGTATTGATAGGTTTCCAGTTATCTAGGTAATTTTAATTGAGGATTTATTTTTATATTTGATTCATGTGCTTATGTCTATTGTTTATATTGCCTTTTTTATCATTATCTTAGGCTTACAAAATTCATGTTAAAAATAACATGTACTCTCTTATATTCTTTTTTTTATTCATTATTGTTTCTTTGCTACCCAATAAATTTACCCATATACAATAAAAATATATGCAGCTTATTTGTAGGGCAGAATTCGAGCTATGCCTCTCAGATTAAGTCTATTTTTGTTATTATTCAGCTTATTTACATTCTTCATATTATTTGCCTTTCCAGGATTGCAATTAATTATGTTTTACAATGTTTAATATTACATATATGGTTTTAAAATAATTATCTTTGGGGGCCGGTGAGATGGCTCAGCGGCGTAAGTGCCTGCCTTGCAAGCGCGAAGGCCTGAGTTCGACTCCCAGAACCCATGTATGAAAAAGGGGCCGGTGATATCACTCAGCGGCACGGGTGCCTGTTGGCGCACGAGGTCCTGAGGTTGACCCCCCGGTACCCACACACACACACACAAAAAAAATAAAATAAAATAAAATAATTATCTTTGTAATTTACACTAATATAAATGTGAAGCAATCATCTTTACTCAATTTATTGCTGTTTAATTTAAATTAAAGCAGAGTAAAGAGAGCAGATCGAGTGAGAGATTTCTCAGGTAATCTTAGAATGACGAGCAAGTTGCATCAGGATAATCAACAAAAGCTATCACTGACAGCGTTGCCTAAACACAAAATATTGATGAAGAAATGTAAAATTCAAAAGTATTAAATAAAATATAATTACATTTTTTTTCTCAAAATCCTCATGTGACTATAAGAGAATAATATTCTTGGCAAAGCCCCTGGGAAATGATTGTAAGATTTTTATCTCATAAGAGAGAAGCATCAGTTTATGTAAGTAGTTGTGTTGGTAAGTAGTTCATATGACAAAAATGTCAAACTAGACAAAATCTATAAAAATAAGTCATATAGGTATAGTTTAAAGTTTTAACAAAGTGTGGTTTAATTCTTACTTTTTAAAAGCAAAACATACTATAAGTAAAAGGTGCCCATATGCCTTTAATGTTACCGTCTTATATAAAATATTCTGATAGTATATATTCATCATGGAATTTTGGTGCATATATTATTATGTACCAAATAACATTATATGTCACAAACATATATAAATAAATTTTTTTAAAAAGAGACTGTATTTTCACCTCCCTAGTCACTATGTCCCTCTACTCTGTCACCATAGATTAGTTTTGTCTAATTTTGAAAGCTATATTAATGGACTTGTACAGTGTACACTCTTTAGTGTTTATATTTTTCATGCACTATTATATCTGATTTGATATTTAGGGTAGCAGTAGTTCATTCTACAATTAAAAATATGCCAGTTTGTCTTTTCTATTATGTATAGATGGATATTTGGATTGATTCCAATTTTTACTATCATAATCAAAGCTGCTATTTAAAAAATGATAGTAAAGAAATTCATTAAATAAGGAAAATAAATTAACCTAGGCCTTAAATAAGAGTTTCTGTCCTGGAAGATTTTATTAAATTGAGAATCAGTTTCTAGTGAAACACACACACACACTCACAAACACATAAATTTTATACACACAAACACATATAATATATATAGTTTAGGCTCAGCTGCATGCTGTGGTGCACAACTTAATCCCATCTACCCCAGCAGGCTGAGACAAGAGGATTGTAAGTTCAAGGCTGGCCTTGGCAAACCAGGTAGATGCTTTCTCCAAATGAAATAGAAGTTCTGGGGATGTAGCTCAGTGGTAGATAATAAATAAAATAATAATTAATAATAATAAATTGTTGAGATCTAAGCTCTTTAACTTTCAATATACAGTAAATGCCATTAAATACTTATTCTCAGTGAGTGCTATTATTGCAAATATGTTAGTAATTGCTTTTTTTCTCATACGAATAGAATATTTTGTAATAACAAACATTTTGTATCAAAGGTATTCATTCATTGAGAAAATACAAGCTAATTTAACATTTGTAGGTTATACTCCATATAATTGAAATTTGAGAGGAAAAATAAAAATTAATATCATATAAAGCATAATCCGGGCCGGTGAGATAGCTCAGCGGCATAAGCGCCTGCCTGGTAGGCACGAGGTCCTGAGTTTGACTCCTGATACCCACATACAAAGGAAGAAAGGGCCTGTGATATTGCTCAGCGGCACAAGCACCTGCTCACATGTGTGAGGTCCTGAGTTCGACCCTTGGTACCCACGGGAAAAAAAAAGCATAATCCTCACAAATTTAAGAGAAGGTAATCTTATTAACCTAATTATATAAAATTTATTTGGCTCAAATTTACAATAAAATTGTTTATGAACTAGAAACAAATCTTCAAAAGAGAAGATTTTGTCTTTTAGTTACAGTAGATCAAGTTCGAAACTAAAATTTAGTCTTAAGCCTTTTTTGGTGACTAAGAATTTTTGGTATGCCTTGGCATTGTCATTCTAATTTGCTTAAATAGGGCCTTCCTCTGTCTTATGTAAGCATTAAGTTAACTATATGTATGGTTGTTGTTTTTGTTGAGATTTATGCAAGTAAAATGTAATGATGAGAGTTTACATTTCATTTTTCAAATTACATAACATAGGAGTATGACTCTAAAATGACTGATAATTTTCATATTTTGAATCAGTTATGTATAATATTCAAATGTTCCGTGAAAATGAACTGAAGATTCCGTGTCCTATTTTTTTTTTTTTTTTTTTTTTGAGTATATAGCTATTCAGAATAACAAGTTTGTGGCTAGGTGTGGTGGCGCATGCCTGGAATCCCAACACTCTGGAGGCTGAGGCTGGAGGATCGCTGTGAGTTAGAGTCCAGCCTGAGCTACAGAGTGAGTTCAAGGCCAGCCTGGACTACAAAGTAGACCTTGTCTCAATAAAAAACAAAAACAAAAAATAATAGCAAGTCTGTTTCATGCTACAGGTATGAAGCCAAGAAAGTGGTGCACATCTCTCTCATGTCCAGTCTACAAATTCAAAATTGCCTTGAATGTGGACGATACTGATTTTTATATTTTGGTCTGTTAGTCTCTGGTGTAATCTTCAATATTGGAAAACAAAATTTATTTGTCATTTTCAAATTATTTTAGACATTATGTTTTATGCATGGTTAGCAGGAAGTTCATAATATAATCAAATCTAGAATTCTCACTTTAAAAACCATTTAGACACTGGAGCAAAATCTGCTTTCAATTTGTTGAACAACAGTTCACGATTTCCTCTTAGCTCTCAATGCCTAATTGAGATTAATTGGCAAGAGATAGTCAATAGAAAAATTTAAGGCATTGTTTGTCTAAAATTCAAGTTAAAAATGTGTTTTTTGCAATTTGATGTAAAAACCCCATGTTCGCTTGTTATATTTTCCACACGTATTGAACAAGAGACATTAAAATTGAAAGTTTTAGAGGTGCCAAACATTCTTTGTAGTAATTCAGGCATTTCCTTTTGCTTAAAAGTATTGTGCCCTTTAGAAGTGTGTAAGATGGAGAGGGGTTAAGCCACATACAATTTGATAATCTGCCAAACATTTTATTTACCCATTCAAGAAAGTCCCCACCTCTTTCAAAAGTAATTTGTTTTGGCAAATGATTAGTATGGGTTAGGCAAAAAGAAGTAAACCTGAAATCTAACAGCTTGATGTAGTAGAACAATTTGGCTACTTCTCCTCCAATGGAAACACTACACATATTTCTTTCTTTGCTTTGGGTGATAGAAGTTTCAATTACAATCATGAATTACATGACTAACAGCACCAGGATCTTGGAGCATACCAGGTTACTACCTACTTACATTTAACAACGCCACTTTATTCTTTCTTTCCTTCTTTTCCTTGCCTCCGTGTAGCCTCACTTGCTCCTGTTTTTATCTTCATTATTGGTACTTGTTTTGTATGTATTTTAATAAGCCTTGTCAAGTCCACTTTGAACACAGGCATGGTTTAAATAAATGCCTTGCACACTTCTGCAGTCTGGGATATAGGTAAGTTCAACGTGTGCCTGTACACTCACCAAACATAAGGATTTGGGGGCTTGAAGAGCACAGCAGAGGAAAGATGGGGATTCAGAGGTCGGTTCATAGTCTTAAATACATAAGATCTGCTGCTGGAAAGATGACATGGAAGAAATTTCTGGGGCAGAATGATCCTCAGAACACCCTAGTCAATACCTCGACAAGGGGCAGGGAGCATAAATAGCCAGCAGCAAGGGTAATTTCCTTCAATACGTATTATTATGCTACAAATTGGACTAGGTACAGTACATCTTATGAATAGGACAAAATTAGCTTAAAGGCTAGCCTCCAGGGAAGCAATAAAGATGTCATCACTGACGAGGGACAGAATTCAGTCTTGCCTCCTGCGCTCTCTGCACTCGGGAGTGGCACATGGTCGCAGTTGCTATCCTCACTGTGGGCTGAAGCACCTCAGGGTGACTTCACAAGAACAATGTACAATATTTTTAAAAATCGAGGTAAACACAAAGATGTTCGTGGAACGCTACATGTTTTATCCAGTGATTGGTATGGGTTTCAACATTACATTTTACCAAATCTCTTCCAATAACTTCATGAATTTGTGAGTCTGTGGTTCAGGTGAATGTTGTGATGAAAGATCTGTACTGTGTGGATAGCATAGAGTAACTCTTATGCTCCTGTTTCAAGGAACGCAGTTTAATTTGGCATTAAAAATAAAGATATAAAAATAGGATCACTATTTTCTTTTCATTTTTTTCAAGCCTATTCTTCAGCTATCCTTCATTCACCAATTATCTTCCTTTCTCAGTGGAGAGTTATAAGAGGATTTGGACACTGCTTATCATTATCATTACTATTAATTTTGCAGTGCTGGGGATTGAACCTAAAGCTTGAAGCATGCTAGGCAAGTACATACCACTGAGCCATCTCTATCCCCTCAATCTTGATGGAGAAAAGGCGCTACACTCTGAATTTGGCGAAGAGACTTATACATACGAAAATGTATACAAAATACATATGAAAAACTATGCTAACTTAATTTAAGTTAAAACATCACGCACTAACTTTTGAAGTTAAGAATCAGCTGGAAATGCTTCTTTAGCATAGGACAGGAACTTTTCCTCTACTTTGGCACTGTTTTATTTATTTACTTTTTCCTAAATGATCCCAGGAGTCATTTCAGTTTGTCTCTAATGTATGACAAAAAAAGTTTTAAGTGAGGATTCATAATTTAAGATAAGAAGTTCAAGTGGATTTATGCCATATATCTGTATCTGTGAAAATGCAGAGAGTGGAGGTATTTCTGCAGCTAAGAATATTTGTACTATTAATAGATATGTTTTGGAGATTATTCCATGAATAACATGCATTATTCTAAACACTTTACATTTATTATCTCATTATACTCACAGCAATATTATTATAATCAGAGCAATTCTATGAAGTAAGTGTTTTTAACTTTTAATTACAGATGTGTCAAGGACTGGGAATAGTCTGAGATTCTACCCTGCTTGCAAGCTAAGTTAACTTTCCACAGTTTCATTGATGCCAACAGAGACACAAGGCTCTTGAATTAGAGACAAATGAATTTATTGTCTTACTGAATCTAGCATTGATGTCAGTTTCCTTGTCCCACAGCTCTCATGGGGGCAGTGAGGAGTGGGCTTTGTGGCTCCTGCTACAGATATTAAGATTTCTTCATACCCGAAGAAGCCCTGATATTAAAAATCCCGAATATTTTATAATGGACAGCAAAAATAACTGCGCTGTTTTCAACATTTACCCTGGAATGACACATTATTTTTTATTAAAATGAAGAGTGAAATTGTCTTCTGTCACAAAGGAGGACATTATCTTTATATTCTAGGGCTATTCACTAAGTAAACATTCCTAAGAAAGAAGAAGAATTTTCTTTCCACAAGGGGCTGCAATAGAGAGGAGGAATAAATAGATGATACTTTATTATATTGCTTTAAACCTTTTGTTTTCAAATAACATTACAGTTTTCTCACACATAAATAATTACCATATTATAAATCCCATGAAAAATAGTAACTAAGAATATAGCTCAGCAGCACAAGCGCCTGCCAGGCAAGCACAAGGTCCTGAGTTCGATTCCCAGCACCCCCCCCAAAAAAGTAACTAGAAGTAACTACTAGAAGTAACTGTTGTAGGTAGTAGATAAAGGTAAAAGCAGGCTGACCAGAAAATTTCATGGAAACCCTAAATTTTAGAATTTAAATAAATTTAGAATAAAATAAGGAAATACTGAAAGACAATTTAGAGATATCCCACTTATGAACCAACTTAGCACCCATAATCTCTTAACTTTTCTGTTCCAGAAGACTTTAAATATCAGACTCTAAATTTATGCACCTGTGTATCTGCATATCTAAGAGTAGCCTTAAAATTGAAGGTGAAGAGGGCCGGTGAGATGGCTCAGCGGCATAAACATCTGCCTGGCAAGTGCGAGGTCCCGAGTTCGACTCCCGGTACCCACATACGAAAAAAGGGCTGGTGATATCGCTCAGCGGCACAGGCACCTGCTGCCGCATGAGGTCCTGAGGTCAACCCCTGGTACCCACCAAAAAAAAAAAAAAAAAAAAAATTGAAGATAAAGAAACTCAATTTTAGATAGTTCCCAGGTGAGTCTACTGTTCTTGCTGAAAGAGGGTCAACAGATCACACAGGTTGAACTCCAAGCCAGTGCATGATGCCTTTCCCAGCTAGACTTGAATCAAGAATGCTTGTGTATAACCTCAGGGAGGCACTCAGTGTTATGATTATAATATTAAAAAGCGTAAAACTAGTAAAACTTTCTACACCATCAGTACAGTATATTAACATATAGTGGCCTGCCAAAAAGGGATCCAAGAAAAAGGAGTTCAAAGGATAAGAACCTTATATGTTAACTCAGATCCGTAACACAGGCTCGGTTTGAGTCTGGTCTTGGGGCTTGGCTGATTTGAAAGCTCTCTAGGCAAATTCCATGTTGATGAAATATAATCCTTAGCTTTATGTATTTTCTTCCTTTGGATCCATGTTCATGTGATTTGCAATTAATTATCCCATGTCCTTTGATATCAAGAAGAAAGGGCCCTGGATTACGTTAGAAATTTAATAGTCATTGCTATTTTAGGTTCCTCTCTCATTGGTGGCTCGTACTCTTATTGACTCTCATACCTCTTGCCGACGTACAGATAAATCTTCCAAATTTCTTGAACAATTTTGCTTTCAGTTTTATTATATTCTTCTCCAACTCAAGTTCTATAAATATTCTAAGGAGTTCCAATATCTGAAGGAGACCACTTCAGGTATACATCCGTAACTACAATATACCACTGGTTTCCAAAGTCATAGCTCTCAACTTGTATACCCTACCACGCATGCAATATCAAATTCTAGCCTAGCATTATTGATTGCTTTAAAACCTTTCTCATTCTCTCTTACCACAGTTGGGCTAACCACTCATAGGTACAGTATGGATCACCTGGAAGTATCGCACTCCTAAATTTTTAATTTTACTGTTCCTTTATCTGGCAACAAACTCTTAGCTTTCTTATATTTCTCTCCTCTGGTTCTCTCTCTCTAATTGCATCTGTGCTTATTTACTGTACAATTCTCATTTTTAAAGACCAGAGCTCCTTAAAATTCTTCTTTCCTTCTTCCTCTATATTTCCCTGATCATTATGCCATTTCTTTTCAATCACCCATATAAAACATGAGCCATTGGGAACACTAAAAACAATCAGAAAACAATATAAATTTGCATTCCTATGAGTTTATAGTCTCCAATCGCGGTTGATGACTAAATTTTCTGTTCATTATATACTTTGCCTGTACAATCTTAAGATTAGCTTCAATTGTTTCTTACATCATTGACTAAATAGGAGCTCCAGAGCTGTATAGGTACCTGTTTAACATTAAGTAACTTCTTTTCAGTATCAAATGCATAACAAGTGATACATGTCAAAATCAGAATGATTAGTTATAGTACCTTTTTCTAATTTTAGGGAACGACACCATCATCTCTTACATTTGATCAGCCAGAAACTTGTGATATCTTCTTGTTCTTGTCCAGACAAGAAGACAATAAGGAAAATTGTGGACTTTGCATGCCGGTATTAATTATCCCGCCTTTCTCTCTGTAGTTCCAACACCTGTGGGAAGAAAGGAACCCTTCTCCACTCTTGGTGGGAGTGTAAACTGGTGCAACCACTGTGGAAATCAGTGTGGAGATTCCTTAAAAAACTAGGATTAGGGGTTCCATTTGAACTAGTTATTCCCCTTCTGGGTATCTTCCCAGAAGAATTACAAACACCATACCATAGTGATATATGTGCACTCATGTTTATAACAGCACAATTTGTAATAGCTAATCTTGGAAACAACCCGTCCACCAAGGAGAAAATATATGGTTTTTTAATATAATGGAGTACTACTCAGCCATAAAGAAGAATAAACTGGAGACTTTTATAGGTAAATGGATCAACTCGAGACCATACTCATAAGTGAAATAAGTCAGACCCATATGTGTAAACATTGTATTGTCTCACTAGTGTGAGAAACTGAGCAAGTAAATAGGATCCTAAATGTACAATAGATATTGAGAAATGGGAAGAAACTGTTCAAAAAAAAGACAAACTGTGGTGGGGGAAAGGAGAAAGGAAGAAAGGGAAAAAGAAAAAAATATATGCATACACAAGATAGTTAAGATAGATATACAGTTAGCTTCTCTTAGTTTCTTGAAAATAATGTTTTGTGCTAATGTTGTTTGGACAAGATATTATGCCTGTATCTTGTACTCTGAATAACTACTATGAAGACAACAATACTCAATGTATCAACAGTTGTAACTGTCCTACTAACCTGTTTTGAAACTCGGTTTCAGTGTTATATTTATCTTTTTTCTCTTTAAAATTAAAAAAGATAAAAAAGAAAAAAAGGGGGCCGGTGAGATAGCTTAGCAGCGTAAGCACCTGCCTGGCAAGCACGAGGTCCTGAGTTTGATTCTCAGTACCCACATAAAAAAAAAAAAAAGAAGAAGAAAAATAAACCATTACCATCTCTCACAAGAATATTTCAATAGCTTCCTAAACTTTCTCTCATCGTTCTCCTTGCCTATTTATTATACATTTGCTCCCCTTGAGCCAGGATTATATCTTTAAGTACAAGTAAGGTTTTGGTGCTGCTTTTTCCTTAAAACCAGCTAGGATTAATTAATTTTGGAAATTAAGCTCTTTCCCTTAAAATAAACTATTTAAGGCTCTGAAAAAGATTTTCTAACTATCACATACACTCACTACCATTTTTTATCTGCATTATAGCCTAAATAGTACTCTTTAAGAATTTTGAGTTGGCTAATCTTTTCACTTCAATACCTATTTGTTATCTTCTGTCCTTGAATTGTTCTTTCTTCTCCATCTCTCCACTCCCAAACTTCACATCTTGCATATATCCTTCCTATCTAACAAATACCATTTCCATATGATGGTCCTCTACAATGACCACAGAACTCCATCTGTATATTTTTAAGAGGACTTATACTTTCTATTCCCCCAAAGGCATCAACTTATCTATTTTATAGCTAATTATTGTGTCTTTGTAGCTTACCATAGTGCCTGGTAGAAGTAGATGATAATTATTCATGGAATGAATGATGAAAACCTGTCTTAGTAGTTAAAGTTTCTACTTGGTCTCCTTTTTTATTTGCACAGCTATTACGTCAAAACTTCGCTTTCTTACATTTTCTATGCCATCTTTCCTTCTATCTGGGAAAATGTCTTCTTTTACTTCACAAAGAAAATATAGGCCATCATGTCAAAGTAATGTTAATTCCTCACTTTTCCGGAGTATATTCTCCCTTTGGTGGCAAACTGATCTCCATTACTGAGTATACATTCTCTCCCCAGTTTCAATGAACAGAGTGTCACTGTGAGTTTAAGGGTAATGCTTTACATTAAAAAAAAAAAATGAGTTTCATGCTATCATAAAATTTCAAGTTTTATGTCTCCTTTTAAAACATTTTTTTCCAATCTCTCTCTTTTCCTAGCTCTACAGTATTCTCAAAATATAAAAATACATAGTTTATACTATCCATCAAAAATGTTAACTGATTTATGTTACCCTCTCTCTGTTTTGTCTATTTGTCCTCAAACTAGTACTTTGAAATAATAGACTGCATCGATTTCCTCTTCATCTTACTCCCATCTACTTAGCAGGTTCTGACCTCTGACTTTTATACAATTATTTAAAAATTGTATTTTCCAAATCACTAAAATCTACCATTATAAAAATCAAATAACCAAATATTTTTCATTTGTTTTCAAACATGCCCTCTCTGAGACATTCGGAGATTCATCTTCCTTTATTTTTAGGTATACTTCACCTTAGACGCATGTGACACTTTCTTGTCTTGGCTGTCATCTCACCATTCTGACCATACATTTGTGAATTTGCATTGTTCAACATGAACCTATGATGCCATTTTTTTAAGTAACCACGTGCACACCTTGCCGTTCTTCTCTTAATAATTTACACATTCTATTAACGTTAATTTTCCAATTTATGGCTGGCCTTCATCATAAAAGTATCAGGAAAAAAATGTATTTCTATCCTAGATAATCTATCCTGTGACTAGTTGATAATTAGATATCTCCACTAGGAAGTTGCAAAGGCATTCAAAATTTCAGATATTGAAATGGAACACATCATTTTTTCCATAAAACTCTTACATCTCATGTCCTTTCTTTCGATAAATTGACCACCATGTGATTCACACAAAAATCCTAGTGGCTATTCACTGGCATCTCCCACTCTAAATTAAAATCTCTTTCCTAATCAGTTGCAAAATCTGTAAATTTTACTTTTCTAAATATCTCCAAACCTTGCGGTCTTCTCCATGCCTTTCACCAGTCTTTCTTCAATCCATCATCACTGATTATCCAGATTTCTTCAGTGGCTCTTTGTTATGCCATTCTTCCTCAAATTTCCATCCATCTGACCATTTCAGATTATTCAAACCCTCATCTTTTATTATTTTACTTAAATCATTTCTCATCACCTATTGAATAAATGCTCAATTTTAAGCGTGATTCACAAAATTTCTTATAATTTACTTCTTATCTGTAGAAGCTTCTCTTCTATGTAGCCAAATTGAATATAGTGTTGCCATTATATACTTTTCCTGTTCTTTCCTTCTGTCATACTTCCAGTCCCAGTTGTGTTTGAAGAAATATATCTTGCATATAGAAATGAGTATTTAAGAAACTAGGGAAGCACTTTTCCAAATTGTAAGTACCAGAAATGTCATAAAATTTTGAAAATTAGCTACAATTTCAATGAAATATGTTTTAATTTTGTTTTATCATAGTATGAGAGATTTTGAAAATGTTAGTGAGACTCATGCATGACATGTGCCATCTGTGATGTCTTATTAATTCTCAGAAGCATTAAAATGCTTCTACCCAAGCATTTTAATTTTGATAATATTTTAATCCCTCTCTTAAAAATATTTCCCATCAATATTATCTCTTTTCCCTATTAGGGCCCTTCTCTGAAGCAACCTTGATTCCTAGATGGCATGTTCATCTTGTTTACATAGGATAAGATTCTCTAAAACTCCATAAAAAGCACAAAAACAAAGCAAACATACGGCAAAACAAAACAAAACAAAAAAGCTGATGAACTGTGTAGGCAATGTGAAAACATCCCTTCTAGCTATTATACATTATTTTCACACAATTTCACCATTATGTCAATGACTTCTACTATTGATCAAATACTTATATTCAACTGACTAAATTTTAAATTAAGCCATTTAAAAAATGATATGATAGGGCCGGTGAGATGGCTCAGCGGCGTAAGCGCCTGCCTGGCAAGCGCGAGGGCCCGAGTTCAACTCCCAGATCCCACATACGAAAAAAGGGGCCGGTGATATCGCTCAGCGGCACGGGCGCCTGCTGGCGCGCGAGGTCCTGAGGTCGATCCCCCGGTACCCACACACACACACAAAAAAGATATGATTATTTTTATTTGTGGTTTTCTTAGAATAATAACCCATTTTTCCCCACAATAATAAAAAAAAAAGAAACATTGATTCCTGGCCAGTAGTAGTTCAATAATAGGCTTTTAAATAAGTCAGCAATGAAACATATATTTGCAATACTTTACAATTTCTAAACAGCTCCCACGTACATAATAATATTCTTCCCTTTATAGAATATGAACCAGTAATCAATGATGATGTCAAAATTTATGGATTTAATAATAAAATGAAGTTGTAGTTATGCAACAATTTCAAAGAACTTTCATTGAGAGTTTATTATGGGGGTCTTAAGTTACTTATTTTCTCACGTAATTATTATGTTTATATTGCTTTATATTTTTTGTCTCTTATGTTAAACTTTACCAGTTGTTCCTTTTAGTTTTTGCACACCTAACTCTCCAGGTATAATTTAAACAAAATGATTTTATTTTAAAGCCAAACTGCCTGGAAATATGAAAGTGACACCCTTGACCTTAATATGCTCCAAAGAAGTAGTTCATGGGAGACAAAGCAATTATAGTGATGACCCGTGTCTGACTTCATACTTCTCATAATAACATGAGGCTTTCAGAGCTAAGATGTAGACAGGAGAGAAGGCTACTAAGTAGGAAGAATGATCAGGATATACAAACACAAGATTTTCAAAGATATTGAAATATGGATACTTTATCTTGCTTTAAAACTTGGCTATTGGGCCGGTGATATAGCTCAGCAGCTTAAGCGCCTGCCTGGCAAGCACAAGATCCTGAATTTGACTCCCTGTACCAGCATACAAAAAACAAAAACAAAAACAAAACAAAACAAAAAACTTGGCTATTAAATTATTTAAATTACTGCAGATGTTTAGGAAAAACCTATAAAATAATCTCAACAACTGTTTTTCACATTTAAAAATGAATTTCAGGGCCGGTGAGATAGCTCAGCGGCATAAGCGCCTGCCTGGCAAGCATGAGGTCCTGAGTTTGAATCCTGGTACCCACATAAAGGAAAAAAAGGGCCAGTGATATCTCTCAGCGACACAAGTGCTTGCTGGCAAGCGCGAGGTCCTGAGGTCTACTCCTGGTACCCACATAAAAAATAAATAAATAAAAATAAATAAAAATGAATTTCAACCAGGGAGCAGGAATGTACAGAGAACATATAAAAATATATTGCCTAAATTTTATGAAAAAAGTATAAATTTTCTTAGAATACTTCAGCACAATAAAGTTTTAATTAGGTCAAGCCTGTCACATAGGCATTGTGCAAATAATATTTGCAAGATTTCTGCATAATTGTAGGTATTTTAGCAAAGTATATTTATGGTTTTTAACTGACTTGAAGTTATAAATTAACTTTTATACTATTTGGAAGGAATCACATGTAGAAAATAGAAATAAATAATTATGAATTAGACTTCTAATTTTACAAATAGTTGTATTACCATGAGTAAACAAAGAAGTAGAAAATTTTAACTTGGAAATGTCCTCTGCTGCTTTAGTGAGCAATGATTCTTAATAGCACTGTTTGAAAGTACTATAAAAGAACATGAAATCTCAAATTTCAATACCCCTGATTCTGTTTTAACATCCTAAAATGTTTTAGATCAACCAAAGATGAAAGTTTGTAAGTTTTTTAAAAACTCACTCCTTTCTCCATTTTTTTTTCTTGAATATTGAGATTTGTACTAGGTACAAAGTTAGAAATTATCAACTAATGTCCCTTAATGTAGAAAAGAGCATCTCTCGTGGATCATTTTATGAGAAAAAGTGATTTAACAGAGTACTGTTTTAGGCCTCGTTATTGCACGAGTATTACATGGTCATAAGTAAATCTTTTCTCTTCGATTCCAGATAGGCTGTATCACTTTCAGGATTGCTTTTACAATTCTCGTCTACCACTATTTTAAAATTAACAAGTGAATGCAATAATCATTATAGGATATTGCAATAAATAAACTTCACATTTGATAAATACGTCTCATTATCTTGTGTATAGCTGACAAAATTATAAATAAAGTTTCGTCTTGTTGTGTTGTGTTTTTGAGACAGGGTCTCATTCTGTAGTTCAGGCTGGCCTTGGACTCACTATGTATCCCTGAATGGCCTCTAACTCACAGCAATCCTTCTGCTTCCACTTCCACTTCCCCAGTGCTGGGATTACGGGCATGTGCCACCATGCCCGGCTGAATAGTTTAAAATTATATTATTTCATAATATGTAGAAGATCATTTATATTGTTTTTCTGTAATGATTATTACGTAGATAGCATAATTTATTTTAAAATCAATACTAATATGACTTATAAGAACTTTCCAAAACCTACACATTTTTTCATTTATTAAATAACAAATTATTGACGTGGATTTTATAAGAAATATGGAATTGGTTAACTTTCTCCACTTAGTAAATAGGTAAAATACTAACATTGGATCTCTTAATAATCATAGACTTTAAAATACTACATGTGTTGTCTGTATTTTAAACACAGAGTAGAAAACATTAACTTATATGAGTCCTAAAGTTTCACTATACCTTGATGCCTAACAAATACAGAAACTATTATGAAAATTACAGTTCTTATAAATTTAGAGCAGTTATTTTGATCTTTTCCTATTTAGAGGAAAGTTATTTAAATTCAAGAAAAAATTAAAAGGGATGTGGAATTATAACCACTGATTTAGTATGATAATTATATCATAAAAGTGATAGAGAATGCAAAACAGACTATTTTATATCCAAAAAAGTAAAAATCATATTCTTATGTCAAATATTTTTGATACATAAAATTTCTATGGGAGTAATTGCAAAATATAATAGTTTATTCATCTTAACTGTGCAAGATACAGTAATTTTCTTCTTTTTTCTTAACATTTTAAAAATGAATTTATTTGAGGAATCATTTTTAAAATGAATGACAGATTTTAAAGTTATAAGAATGAAAAATTTTTGAAATTAACCAATTAATGTAAACTAAGTTTGCTAAATCTTCAATATGGTTAGATAGTATCCTAAACATTCCATGCTGTTGTGTAACTTAGTGCAGGAGTAAATATTCAAACATTTATTTGTGCTTAGTAATCATTTATTTTAAGCTAAGTGGTTTCGTAGGTCAATATATAAAAGATTAAGATTATATTGAAATCATTAATGATAGTGAATGATAATGAAATATATGTGAAGGTTGAATGTGTCAATTTGAGTAAGAGAAGCTCAACTACATTGGCTCAGCAATTCCACACCCTGGGGTCTAGAAGACCTAACTTAGGGCAGCTTGTTGCCTGGACGGTAAAAAGGAGAAATGAAGAAATATGGATCTGCTTCTGTTTCTTTGGAGGAGCTCCAGTCTTTGTCTTCACCTTGGATGTCATCTCCTGTCTTCCAGCACAGACCCATTGGCCACCTGATACGGACTCACATGGGACACCACAGTGAGCTCCAGACCTTTCCCCGAATCCTTCGGTCTCCAGTGTGGAGACGCCCTCTGCACTCTTCCACATCTGACTCTGTGGGTGGTCACTGTAAGCCAATCTTGTAAATTATTATATAGTTGTATATCTTGTGTTACATCTGTTTTTCTGAAAAACACTGAGTGATACAGTGTGTTCTAACATAATAATAGTGTCACTTGATATTAACAAGCCCAAATTATTGAAGCTTAATGTATAGCTCTAACATATTTTATAACAGCTTCATATAGCTATAAGATTATCCTTATTGTGATGACATAAAATTTGAATCAGTACTTATTAAAATTTATTGAGCTCAGTTTAGAGGTAGGCAAGGTAAAACTTAAGGTAAAACTGGCATGATCATGCACCTGAGATCGAACTGTACTCTGACATTGAAGATTACTCTTTCAACTTATGATTATTAATGCCTGTTCATACTCGGTAAGAATTTACTTTAAAACAAATTACTTCTCTTTAAATTATGTTTCTGAATTATTTGTCAACTGATCTGACTGAGTCAGTCAATTAGGAATTTCAATGAGATTCTCTTTCAACCCACTGTAGGAGAGGTAAAACTTTACCTCTGTCCTCTTAGGTTTTTCATCTGAGCCTAAGAATTACAGTGACATAAAACAGATTAACAAGGAAAAAGTGTTCAGATTTTATCTTATATGTACATGGAAGTCCTCACAAAACAATGACTACCTCCTCCACCAACAGGACGAAACCCAAATACTTATGAAGTAACTTGAACAAAAATGGCAACTGTGAAAAAAGCAGCTAAAACACGCATGAAGAAGTTGATGAAGATAAGAGTTATTTTAACAAGTTGTGTTTTTACAGACTTTTCTCAACCTTGATTCCTTACCCTGATGACAAGAATATATTTTTCTTGCTACAGGGAGAACATCACTGACTTGGGAGCTCTTTCTCCCATCTCCGTAATAAAATGTTTATCTTCTGGTACACGGAGAAAAGGGGAGATAAGAATATCTATTGAACCTGCTATTTTTCTATTATTATTAGTTCAAATTAATTTTTATGCTAAAGCAGCATTTTTCAAGGTAGCAAATTTTGCTAACATTAACTACTTACTTTAAATCACAAGATAGATATTTATAAGTTTTAATTTCAAAGAAAACTTGCATAATTTTAAAGACAATACTATGGTCTAAATGGATCTCCCATAGTTCTTATGTTGGACTTAACCCACAATGCATTAAATTTTAATTTGGTATACATTACCCCAGGCTCAGATATTCTGCTGTATGTGCTTTTTTTTTTTCTTTCTTTTTTTTTTTTTTTGAGGCAGGGTTTTGTTATGTAGAGGCTGGCCTTGAACTCACTATGCAGCCTAGGTTGGCCTGGAACTCACAGTGATCCTCCTGCCTCAGCCTCCAGAGTGCTGGGATTACAAGCTTATACCACCACACCTGGCAAGATATTCTGTTATAACAGCAGAAAACTGAATAACACAGAAGTCTAACTACAATATATTGCAGCATTCACCCAGAAATTTACAATTAATCTCATTGATATTCACAAAAGAACTTTTTTTTTTTTTTTTTTTTTTTTTTTTTTGTGGGTACCGGGGGGTCGACCTCAGGACCTCACGCGCCAGCAGGCACCCGTGCCACTGAGCGATATCACCGGCCCCTTTTTCGTATGTGGGTTCCGGGAGTCGAACTCAGGCCCTCGCGTTTGCCGGGCAGGCGCTTAAGCCGCTGAGCCATCTCACCAGCCCCACAAAAGAACTTTTATCCTATATTGTTTGAAAAGTTAATTTAAGGACTCATGAAAATCATTATGATTATACTATAATTTATATTTTTAAAATACATATTTTTATAAATATTATAAAAACTAATATTTATTTTGAGCCCAACATTGTTTTTAGCAAGCTGTATGTGTAAATATAATTTTATTATATACTATTTGATACTATTATGATCTTTACTACTTAAATGTAGAAACTGAGGCTTACTAAAGTAAGATCACACTTCTTATAGGATTCACAATAGTTTTAAAGTAAAAAATAAGAATCTGGAAAATAGGAGTCCAGAAGCCATGCTCTTAACCATTTTATTTTTCTGTAACCATTTTGACTCAATCAAAATAGGTTAGTCTTAAATTCCAGCAGAATAATATCAATGTTTATCTAAACTACATACTTTCATTTGACTAAAATGGTTTGATTTGCAGACATGGAATCAGTTACAGAACTGTGAGAAAGGATTATCTATATTAATTTTATGAAGACCACAGTTTGAACTCTATTTGTTTTGCTACCGTAACGTGAGGTAGGAAATTTTACAGATAGAATATGTTTAGGTATTTAGGTTAGTGAGAGAAAACAACTGGGAAAATCAGTACACGTGCAGAAATAGTGGGGAAATGAGGGGCACACGGCTGGGAAACAAAGAAAAAAAAAAGCCTGTACACTGTGGTTGTACTTTAATGTACTCATATTTGTTTTTAAGCTTTGCAGAATTTTGCAACATAAATGCACTAAAAGTGTGCAATTATGTTAAGGAAATTACTCAAATCTTTTCAAATAACAAGAAAGATTTTATCCATAAATGCTAATTGAAAAACACTAGAAAGTGTACTGACCCCTGAAATCCTGGTGAATACAGATATGCAGATTACATGTCATAAAATTCAAGAAATGAGAAATAACTTGCATTCGTGTCACTGACTAAAACACTGAAAGACAAATAGCCTTGCCAGAAATCACATATCCAGATACCAAATTAGGATGGAACCAAATATCATGTCCCAAGCAACACTCATAATGTGTTTAGATATGGTATTAGTTAACACAGTGAAACCATATTTACATTTTAGATTTCTGTTTATACTATTTTGGTTTATAAAAAGTCTCATTTCTCTTAAAAATGTATTTTAAAGTCCCCAATTTGGGCTGGTGAGATGGCTCAGCGGCTTAAGCGCCTGCCTGGCAAGCGCAAGGGCCCGAATTTGACTCCCGGAACCCACATACGAAAAAGGGGCCGGTGATATCGCTCAGCGGCACGGGCGCCTGCTGGCGCGTGAGGTCCTGAGGTCGACCCCTGGTATCCACAAAAAAAAAAAAAAAGTAAAAAGAATAAATGAAATAAATATAAATATGAGGAAGTAACAAAAGTAACGTAATGTTAGAACCTCCTCTAATTTGCATATTCATGTCTTTTCACTCAAAATGGAATGTATCTGGATTTAACCTGGCAAAATTAAGCTAATGTATAGGAAGGTTTGATTCTTAGTTCCGAAAAACAGTATTTTGAGAGGCAGTACTCAATTTCCAGTTAAATCTCATGACCAGTACGTACAATACCAATGTATCAGAAATTTAGATTGTCATTCTTAGTCTTTCTAAAAACTATTTTAAAATTCCACTGGCAACAAAACATTTTGGTCTCTAAATGACAGGATGCCAGGGACACAAACTGTAAAGAGATAAGCACATACTTTTTAGAGTGAAAACAAGCTAAAATGTTTCTTATCTGCCAATGTAATTGAATCAATAATATATACTTTGAAAACACGAAAAGCAGATACATAATGATATATATTAAATACAGTAATGCTGTTGCTAAAGTCTTCTTAAAGTGATTTTACTTTCTGAAAAGCTATTATTTCAGGGCTAAAAAGTATTTGTGTATGATATCACACTAAAATTTCTTTAATGGAAAATTAATAAGATACATATGTATCCATTTTTATTAACTTATTGCTATCTCATTTTTAGAACATCCTTCTGTATAGCCAAGATTTTCCAAGCATTTATTCCAAATGAAATAGTTAACATTTATACAAGTAGATTTGAAAATATTTTAAGTGAGAACTCCTTCACTGCTCAATGAATTTGACAGATTCCTCCCAAAATTCACATGGTTTTCTCTTTGAAAGTGTGTTATTACAATGACAAAAATAGATTATTGAGATTTCTTTGTATCTAACAACAAAGCCAGCCATATTAAATTATATAATCGGTCCTTTCCCATCTAGAGTGTTTATCTTTTCCTAATTGAATCATGCAAAAGGAAATTATATTAAAATGAATTGTGAGGGCTGTCATTTATCACCCTTATCAGCTGTATTACTACTAGTTTTCTATTACAGATTTGTAATATGTGCCCCTATGAAAGAAGTCCAATACTAGAATAAGGTCTGACTTCTAACCACCCTGAATCAACAAATAGGTGACATGTTCTAAACATGTGTCTCTCTCTGGTCTTCATTCCCCATTTGGTCCCCAAATCTACCCACCATCCTATACTGTCTTTGTCAGCCTGGGTGGCTGGGGTCCCTATACTGTTTCACCCAGATTCCTTGACTTCTTATTTTCAGAGATTCAGTTAATGAAAAGATAATGGAAGGCAGGAAAAATGATCTGGCATTTAATCTTACTTCTTCCAATATTCCCGGCTGGTTGAGATTCTGATGCTGTCTGTGACCTTGCTTGCTTACTGTCCTTTTCCAACTGCACATTTTTCTGACTGTAGTTCTCCGGGAACGATAGTCTAGTTTACTTCATGTGGAGCTGAAGCCTAAAGCTGGTAAGAACATCTTGCTGTTGGTAATGTTCTTGGGCATTTCCATCCCTAACTAGATCACCAAGCTCTATCCATATTTCCTTTAAAAGTTCCTTTATTCAACACCATTTGGCTACTGCCTTTTTAGATTGTCTTTAGTTTTCTGCTGAGAATCCTGAGTTACACACCATCTGTGAGAGTGGGAAGGTCTCGTAATCAATATTCAAAGAACATGACTCTAAGAAAAAACAAAAGTATTAAGAAAAGTGTACTTTGACCAGTTTAATCCTGACCGTCCTAAAATCACTGTCTTTATTATGAAAACTGTTTACTCTTGGATCCACTGCTTTTGAAAAAGCTATGCTTTTCAGTAAAACTAATGTAATTCCTGTTAGTTCACAGTTGTTTTCTCTTTCTATATTTAGGCACTTATTCCTCAGGAATCTTTGTTTACCAGCGAGTTGGATGAAATAGCCCTAGGATTACTTAGATTCGTCTCTTTCTCTAAGATGAAAAATAATTGGATTTTGTTCCATACTGAACATTTTGAACAGAATCCCTTTTACATTAACATAATTATTCAAACAATATTGGTGCCGAAAATTTAATTTCTATTTTTACTCCTCTGTTAACACTTTTATTTAACTTTAGGACTCTGTTTTTCTTAACACTATTTCAAATTTTTGTCTGTGAAACGCTATTGTTTGTCCTGAGAGATTTTTTTTTGTGTGTGTGAATATTTCAATCTGTAGATATAGAAACAATTGCATTTTCTTAATCATTCTTCTCATTTTATAAAGCGTTTCTTCATCACAGAGTCCTTGTTGACATAAGCATCAATATTACATAAATAGTAAGTATGTAATTCAGAAGTCACTCCGAAAAAGCTGTCACCTTAACTTAGATACACACTGCATCAAGTAGCATTTAATATTCTGGACTCAGATTAATTTCAATGAATAGAGAAAAGAAGCAAGGGCAGTCCTGGCAATCTTTTCAGCTTCAAAGGCACAGCTCATGAATTAAATTTATCCCTAAATTTAAATTATGAAAGATACAACCAGTTTAATTTATTAATGACTTAAAATAATTTTAAAGATACTTCAGAAATATTTATTCACATATATAGGCTATGCTCTTTAAATATAAAACAGAGGATCATCCTAACCAATTGTGACACAGTTTAGTTTCAATATTTCATAAGCAATGTGCTTTCTGAAATACAGCAATAATGGCATCATTTTAATTCAATATTTCTATGCATGTGTATATTATAGAACACTAAATTCAAGAAAATAGCCCATACTTGATTAAGAAACCTTTCTTTTTATCTCTGAGAGGTTGTTACTCAGGAAACATGTTTCTGTTAGGCTAAATGAAATATAAGACTATTATTATAAAATCAACTGGGACATTCCTAAATTTGTACACGTGAAAATGATACTAGTAAAACTACATAGTTACATGTAAACTATAGAAAAAAAGATTTCTGCTTAAATTAATGTAAGCCAAAAAAATAAACAAACAAGCTGAAAATAAATGCTGTTATGGTTTGTGTCTAGATGTACCTCCAAAGCTTCATGCAGTCATGGGGGCAGGCTTTTCAAAGGTGTCTGATTCTAGAGTTTGTGATTGATTCCTGGTCCACTGCTGGGATTAAGGGTGTGAGTGCTACACCTACCTTAGGGTGGGTAGCCTGCATACAATATACGGGACAGAAAGAGTCTTGTCTCTCTCTTGTTGCCTTTGCTGTCTTCCAATGCCATGAACTGTTGCCCCTCTGCCATGTGTCACCCTGCCTTGGAGCCAATCGATTAGGAACTGAAACTTCTATAAACTGTGAGCTAAATAAACCTTTCCCCCTTTAACTTTGGGTGTCGGGGTATTTTGTCACAGAACAAGAGTAAAGTAACTAAGACAAATGCTTTTAAATATTTGATGTTTTAAATTATCTAAGCCATAAGAATGCTTTCAGAAAATAGAATAGTGCATATATGTTTCATTTTCATTAATAGATGGTACTGGGAAGCAAATATGAATTCAAATTTTCCACAAATATTTCTTCACTACCACAAAGAAATTGGTAAACATTTAAAGATTTTCAAACTTTGCCGGAGTATAATTTCATGTGAGTCAGAAAGAAATGCTCCATTTAGTTTTGAAAATGATCATATGTATAACCAGTACTTTATATTCCTATTCCAAATAAGAACTACTAGAATAAAAATAATAACATTTACATTTTATGTTAACCTGGAATAACTTAAAATGACAGAATGTCATTATTCGAATAGGTGGTCTATAGCTGATTAGAGTTTGGAACCCCAGCCAGCCTTGCTGCTCCCATAGAGCCTGTGGCCACTCCGCCAGCACAACAGTGCGGGACTTGCAGCAAGGTGGAAAGTTCCTGCTACTACAGAACATATATACTGCTCGCTCATTCCAAGTAAGAAATATACTTAAGTATATTGGCTCTGTTATGAACTGTGTTTCCTATATTTAATTTTAAAACCATCAACTTCGTGTTACAATAGTTGTATTTTAAAAGACTAATGGAAGTTTAGTTGCATTTACAGCTTAAGCATAGAAACGTGTCTCTCTGCAGATAAGCAGGTTTCTGTGCACGGGCCATCTGGATACTGAATTATTACTTAATTTTTGTCAAGTGAAAAAACCAACATATTGACACTTAATTTTTAAAACCTCACAACACCATGCAAATTGTGCTTTATTACCACCAATAAAACCAGAAACATTTTAATAGCTAAACACTCATAATAAAAGCTCATAAACAACTTCTTGATTCACACACTTTGGGATTTAACTGTGTCGAGATGATATATCCTTGACATTCCAAATGCTTTATTTGAATGCATTTATAGTGACTAACTGAAAACTATAATGGTTTTCCTCATGCATTCTTAGTGCTGGATTTCTTTTCCTTTTGTTCTAATAAGTGTTTCATTATTTCTTTGTATTTTGCTTCTTAAGTATCTAAACCAAAAAGGAAAAAAGCAGATACATTTACAGAATAGAATAAAAATTAAATGATGGTAGACAGGATTTATAAAAACATACATATAAATAAATAGGATTGAGAATAGAAGCTCAGACTCAATCATTTTTGCTATTAAACTCGATTCAAAGAAATGCTTCAGATACTAGTTTCAAGTACATTGGTCATTTTTGTTTATTTTACTTTATATTAATTTATTTATAAAGTCATGGACATGAAACAATTGCTATAAAGGGATCTGCATGTAAATAATAGTCTTTAAAGATCCATGTTTTAGGTAATTTAGGTTCATAAAAATGTCTACATTAAATCTGACAATTCATCTCAAATTCTCTATGCCTGCACAAATAAACATAGACATTTTTATTTTCAGTTTACACGAACTTTGTGTATGTAAACATTTTAAAATTCACAAAGATTCCTTCAAAGATTCTTTAGAGAGAAAAATTAAACTTTTATTAAGGTCTTGCAGAAAGTAATATTTTAGGAGTGTATTTACATAGACCTCTAAATACATCTACATCTAAATTATTAAATTTTATGATTCAAATGATTTAAAAATACAAGGACAGTATATGGGTTTACAGTTTCTAGACTGGAGATGTGTCTGTTGCAGATTAAGCTAAAAATTATTCTATTTTATAAGAATGATCTCAAATATTTTGTTTCATATAACATCTTAAGATATATACCAAAGTTGGTGCTATGTCTTAATGTTTATGTCCCCCTAAAATTCATATGCTGAAATCCTTATCCCCAAGGTAATGGATTTAAGAGGTGGAGGTCTTTGGGAATTAATTAGATCATGATGTGGATCCTTCATGATTTCAAAGCATGAACTTTGGAAGAGGTTTCAGAGTGTGACCTTGACCCTGCCATCGTGAAAACACAAGGTAGAATTTTCTCTGTGAAGATCAGGCCCTCAGCATTTATGAAAACCACTTGTGCCGTGATTTTGAACTTACTCACCACTTCATCAGTGAAAAATAAATATCTATTGTTGATAAGCCATCCAGCATATGATATTTTTGTTAGACAAACCCAAATGGAATAAAACAAATAATGTGAATATAACAGTTAAGCTGGATTGTCAACTTGATTGGTTTCAGAACTGAATAGGGGATTAGTAAAGCACACGCCTGGGTGTATCTGGGTGTGTCAAGCAAGCAGGACCTTGCTTTCTATATACAGTCTCTCCTCCCTTTCTTTCTGGCACTCTTCTCTGACTCTGCTCCCATCCGCCTTTAACTAAGCAGACTTGCTCCACCACACCCTCATCGTGATATTTCTGTCTTGGAGTCAGCCACCACGAACCGAACCTTCTGAAACCATGAGCAAAAGTAAACCTCTCCTGCTTTAAATTGTAGGTATCAGGTATTGTGTATAGCAATGGAAAAGATGACTAATCCACTGGAGTTATTTTGTGGAAAATTGTATACCCATTTTGAATGTTTTTTGTTTATTTTTGTTTATTTTTTTTTGTTTCTGAATACTACTATGGTTAGAGATTGTTTGATGTTTCATTTCTTAAATTAAATATTTTTCAAAGCAATATGAGCTAATGTTTTAATGTATTAGCTTCATTATAATAAATAAATTGGTTGAGGTTATTAAGTACATGACACAGTTTTTATTTGTTTTTGAAACATGATCTTGCTATGCAGTTCAGGCTGGCCTTGAACTTGCTTGTGTAGCCTAGCCTGGCCTCAAACACATGGCGATCCTCCTGCCTCAGCCTCCCAAGTGCTGGGATTACAGGCATGCAACACCACACCTGGCCCTTGACACAGTTTTTCTTTTCTTTCTTTTTTTTTTCTTTCTGTGGGTACTGGGGGTCAAACTCAGAACCTCGTGCGCCAGCAGGCACCTGTGCCGCTGAGCAATATCACCGGCCCTTTTTTCGTATGTGGGTACTGGGAGTCGAACGCAGGACCCCGCGCTTGCCAGGCAGGCGCTTATGCAGCTGAGCCATCTCACTGGCCTGACACAGTTTTTAAAATACAAAATAATAATTATATCATTTTGAAGCCTTGTATAAAACCAAATTTACATTTGGTTCAATAATTCATTTGATGTTTATAAAGACTGTGTAAAAAATTTCATCACCATTTTTAAGATTTTGTTTTCTATCTAGCTACACTGAAATATATAAAATATTTGAATAGACTCATATCTATCCATATGAATCAGGTTACCTATATTTTTAGGGCATTTATATACTTACATGGGCAGAAACAGTTATCATTGTTTAGTTTAGGGGTTTTTCTATTTTAAATATAAAAGATTCAGGTATGAATTCTAATGTTAAAAATCACAATAAATACACAACCAATGATATATGTCAGTATATCTCCTATAAGACTGTTGAATTTTCAATAAAATTATCATCTGTAAAATAAAGTTGCTGAAATGACTCCTGGATTGTGACACAGTGAGTATAAAATTAAAATTATATGCTAAGAATGAAAATATTTGCAAATTCAATATGTACTAAAATAAGGCTTATATCAATAGAAATCACATCACCTCATTTAGAATCATTTTATAAATGATTATATTTAACACATAGTTATCACAATGACCTAGTAAACATAACATACATAAGAGAGCATGTGTCTGCCTTCTTAATGATAAGGTTACTTAGGCCATTGTCTTAAAAAAAAAAACCTGAAATTTCAAATCCAAAAATTAAAATATGTTGTTTCAGTTATTAAATGAACTATTTGTTAATATTTCAAAGGACAAAAATATAATAAATACAGAGTTCTTGAACATTCATATGTTCTAGTACTCAATATTTTTATTTTTACCTAATATTTACTTCTTCATATATTTACTTAAAAAGCTTGAAATTAAAAAGACTCAGGGCCATAAAACTAAAGAATTCTCCCAGATTTAAAAAAATCCACCATTTATTGAGAGACTGGGGGGAAAATCTACCCATACAGTTCAAAAACTGTATGATGGAATTACATGTAAGTGTGCTTGTCTCAGTAAAATTAATTGAGCGATCATCCTATAATGTATTGAGTACTGATTATGTTTTTATACCCTTTCCTATTACCTGTTAAAATGACACATTTAACCTAAACCTGTTTCTATATTTGGGTGGTCAAATTTTGTTCAACATCACCTTCAGTTGTAAGCTGTGAACTACAGCCTACCGTAGTATATCAACAAACTGATAACAAACCTGAAAGTATATTTTTGTAAGAGATAGCTGAGCACTGGCCATGTACATGACCCAAGATTCAGCTAGTTATAGGCTGCCAAATAATCAGACCATAGTCTTATACTGCTAATGCTTCCTCAAACTATGCTCATGTAAGTTAAAGCCTCATCAAACCACACCCACAAAAGGTAAATGCTGATTGTGGCCAATCAGTTCAATTTTGTACACCACTTCCAATTTGTGCATATATATATATCCTGCAGTTGCAGTGGGGTGGGATCTTTTGAAACACCCTCATTTGCACCAGGATATTGCTAATTGCTTAGGTTTTTCCTTATCTTTGAAACTCCTCTCCCTCCAAACAGGGTTTCTTTTAAACAAAAACTGAAGAGCTATGCAGTCTCAAGGTCATGATTTTGATGATGTGAATACAGATTTTTTCACTGTTTCATCTTGATTTGTAATATTGTCACAGCTGCAGTTCTTTAAATTTATTTTAAATTTAATCTTTATCATATCTGGCATGGAAAACTGAGTAATAACAGGAGATGTGAAAATGTAAATGGAGACATTAACAGTGATTTATTTGTGATCATTTATTAAGCATACAAAGACAAATGTTATACTGTATGAAATTTGAAGATATGCCATTTAAATTTAATAAAGTACATTATATTTAGTTTATTTCAAGTTACTGAATGAGAGAAAGGGTGAAACACGTAAGCTGAAAATAAATTTTTTCAGGCTGAAATATTCCTCATTTTTAGTTCTCAACTTTTCTTAGGCAACATATTATTACTACTTCATTTAAAAATAAACTTTCATGAATTTAGGAATTCTGTCCAAGCATAATTGCACCTAAAAACTCAGATAGGTTAGTTTATGAAATTTTATAAAAAAATAATATCACATAACAAGTATAGACTACAAAACTCACAGCAATGTTTATGTACTGAGTTATCCACCCCTTGAAATGTCAGGTAGAATACTGGTAATATAAGTAAGCTTGATGACCTCTCTCTTACCCAAATGTTCATTAATGATAGAAGAAAAAATGGAAATTAAGGTGATATTCAATGTCAGTGCCACTATTCTTCCCTATAAAAGGATAATATGAGTTGCTGAGTTTACAAAATACCTTATTTCTATATATTTTAAATAATGTTACCTTTTGATTCTTAAGTAAAATGTGTGTGTAAATGTGAAATAATGAGTATGGAGGATCTATAGCTAGAGAGATAGATATAGATATTCCACAGATTCACACACCTACACACTATTATGAGCTTATTTGCAGCTTATTTGTATGCTTGTTTGAGGAGAAGATTATTTCTTTTAGCATTTTTAGTGCCATGTTATAAAGTTCACAAAACCTGTATTAGGAAATCTGAAAAGCAAAAATAAGTTTAGCAGAAAAATTAAGTAATCGATTTCATTTTAATAGACTATTTAAAATATAATTCAAGTTACACTTAAAATTCATGTGAACTAATAGAATACAATATTGTTAAATTCATCCTGTTAATGAAATGTTTTTCTCTTATTTCAGTTCATAATTTTTAATAAAATAAATATTTTTCAGAATTTTAGGGCTTGGCATAATGCCATACATATAGCAGATATTCAACAAATATTTTTGAAGAAGGAAGGAACAAATGAATATTAGGCTTTTGTGTATAAATAGGTCTTCTTTAAAAGATATTTAAGTAAATACAACTATTTTCTTTTCTATCAATGTGTTTTACTTATACAATTAGGACTTAATATTATCATATTATTATTATGAAATAATTACACTTTATTTAAATTACAGTTTGTAAAAATTTTGTAGAATACAACAAATCAAAACAAAGAACTTCAGATATCTTTCATTTCCTATTTTTTTACTTTTCTTCATTTTTATTATTTTTCCTCTCATTTGTGTCAATGTCTGTGAGATAGATCTTTAAACTGTTCTCACATTTAGACATAGCTCAAAGGTTTTCAGCCCTACAAAAAATAAGCCACATTATTGATAAGAACTTCTTATTGCCATCAAAAGTGTTATCATAAATCTGCTCTACAGTATAATATAGTTGACAGAATTATTCTAAATTGACAATTATTAGACATTAGAATATGTATTTCTGGAACAAGAGAATGACAGACTATCAAAAGTAACATTAAGGCTAGCAATTTAATTTAATGTAAAAGTTAATAAAAATCCCAAGGAAAATAGGAAAAACATCCCAAGGAAAACCGTCCCAGTGAACAACTTATACAAGTGAGGAAAACCAATAATTAACACATACTTGGAAGAACTTAATTATGTATAATAATGTAAGTTAAGTCTTCATGAATTTCAAGTTAATTTGTTAAATTAAACACATTGTAGTATAGCCAACATTACATGAAACACATGTAAGAAGGAAAGATAAAATTATATATAACATTCTCTCTGAATGTTGCTTATGCACAATTATATTTAAAGCATTTTTTATACAATCCCCTCTTTTTTTATTTCTTTTTTACTTACTAATTGCTTAATGCCTGCTCAAGAATTTTTATTATATTTTTCAACCATTATGAAGTTATGTAACTCGCCCTTAAGAATACTTTGATTACTTCAATATTGTTTCCTCATTTTTGAAACAACAATGCTTATTTGAATACTGAATCCAGGAATTACTCATGGAGCCAAATATTAATTCCTACTACTTTGGAAAATATTAGAATATTCATTTTAGAATGTTCTGTTAGTGGAATAAGAAGAGTCACTCAGCAAATCATTTTAGATGATGTATATATATGTATTATTTACTTAAGAATTCTGTGCAATGACAATGACTCCATGGACTATGTACATTTTAGAACATATTCAGCACTGTAGGTATCTTAATCTAGTTGCAGAGGAATGTCAAGTCAATAACATTATCCTATGATCTTAAAAAGCAAAAGCTTCCTCTGCATTCTTAAACATCTTGTTTGCATTTCAAGGGATGACAAAACTGTCCAATATTCACATTATAAATTTGATCAACATCATAAAGCCCTATATCTTTAATCTATGTTCTGCAATATATTTATAATAGTCATAAGTGACACTAAAAACGTACCTTTATTGTGCCTCATATTTCAATAATCCTAATCAATAGCAATTTAGGTGAGTTAATTACTTTTAATCATTAACTAAAACTGGTTCTCAATTATTCTACTTTTTACAAAACCTCAATACCTCCAGTTATTGCGCTTCCCAGGCCATAACAAATAAGCGTACTGTACCTCTTCTGCTGGTGGTTGTTGCAGATGTGGTTGTGCTGGTTGCTATGGCTACAGTGGTTGTGACTGTTGCAGTGGTTAGGGAGGGGATGAGAGTAGTGAGAGGCAAAGTGTTGGGAACATCTGGTGAGTGGAAAAAAACAAAATATAACACAAAATCATATCATGCAAACAAAAAAGAAATACAAATGATTCAAATAATACATACATATATCTCATTTAAGTTTAACTTACAAGTTTGAACAGAATAGAGGGTACAAAACTGAACCACACAGATTCTGTCATTTTTTTCACTTTTTCATGCTCCATCACAAAGCAAAATCTTGGAGCTATGTTTGAGAATAAGCAGATTGTCTATAATATTTAAAGTGAAATTAAAATGGCAAGAATTCATTTGTTCACTGAGTCATTTGAAAAGTTTGACATGCAATAGCAAAATACATATAGGTAAAACAAAAATAAGGCATGCTTTGTCAAAGAAGTAAACAAAGAAACAACACATACAGAAATAAACACAAATACCACCATACAGGATTAAAGAAATGTTAAGGATGGATGCGTATACACATGTTAAACGCTTTTGGACTTTTTTCTTTTAGGGAAACAATGAGAGGGAATGGGATAAAAGCAATCTTTAGAAACAAACAAACAAAAGAAGCCAGTTGTTATTATTGTTGTTATTTTGCTTCTTCTGTTCTCACACATGATGTTAATATATATTTCAGAGTCTGACAATTCTTACCCCAAAAAGCTGGTAACGCCTTCTAATAATTTTGCAGTACCTAGGAGTCTTTAACAGGTATCGAGTCAACTAGTATGGAACCCTGTATTCTGAAAGTTCTATGATTTATTTTAATATGGCATACCTAGGGGAAGTCACTGAACATAGACTTGAGCTATAATTTTCAATCTGCAATCTATAATTAGTTCAGTTAAAATACTGATTCAAATACAGAGAAGATACTACAGGACAAAAAGAAAAGCTTACTGCTTACTGCCCAAATCTTTCTTTCACTCAAACCAGCAGAAAATGTGAAGACTAGCAAAGAAAATGTTGAAAGAGTAGAGCCAGAGTCAAGCTATGAGAACCTGAGGAAGATCCCCAGAGTTAAATCTTGTCTCGAGTGGTAAGGCATATCATTTACACAGTGAGAAAATTAGAAACAGTTGCTAAATTACCTGTAATTACTGTGCTGGGGTTTGATTTCACATGTTTGTCACACAGCCCTTATATGTACAGAGTGTTTGACAGATTATTTTGCTACTAGAAGGTTTCCTGTCAGTCTCTCAGTAAAAGTCTGTGAGTCATGCTAAATATTTTCCAGTTCTTTACTTCTGATAAATGGCCCTACTCAAGCTGCAGACTCTACCTGCTGAATTCTCTACATTGGAGACACCAGCAAGCAGCATGAGAGCACTCTGTTATCTTGAGTATTGATGTTTACACCTGTTTTTCAACAGGGAAAATGATTCCTGGCCAGTCAAATTAAGAAAACAACCTCTGAAAATGCAATGGTGCTACATTAATCACTAGAGAAATGGTTATTGCCTGAAGTGTGATTTATCATAATCATAAAGTAGAATTGACTTTAACACCAATATAAATGAATACATAGTATGTATATTTGCACATATCCTCTCTTGCTAATTTTTATAATATGTTATTTCATGGTCAGCTTTCTTAAATAGTTTAGGCAAACTGGAGGTAATGAATACATTCTAAATTTAAGAATAAACATGTATAATTTTAACTTATGGTTGTCCAAAATAGAAAATAATACATTAGTTACCAAAATCATTTACTCATTAGAATTTCAAAATAGACACATTTAATAAGTGCAAAGGCCTGTAACTTTGAGGGTGTCAAATACAAGGTCAAACAATAATATTAGTTTAAAACCCCATGTAAAGTTTCTGATATGACCAAAATTATCATAGATTATAAAATATTAGACAGTGGTCTAGAATAGTAGTACTTTAAATCTTATTCTAGTAAGAAAAGTAGCCTTTCAAAAACTCTATCACGGGCTGGTGAGATGGCTCAGTGGCTTAAGCGCCTGCCTGACAAGCACGAGGGCCCGAATTCAACTCCCGGAACCCACATACAAAAAAGGGGCCGGTGATATTGCTCAGCGGCACGGGCACCTGCTGGCGCGCGAGGTCCTGAGGTCGACCCCCCTGGTACCCACACACACAAAAAAAAGCTCTATCACTTTATTATTAAAAACTGGAACACTAGTAACAAGTGTTTGTCCATTTGCTTATCCAAATATTATTTAATTTATCCAAAAGAAAACACTATTTTAATATTTTTTTATTCCATGTTAACAAGAATAGAAATTCTGAATAGTTTGGGGTCTATATATTTTCAAGTCTTGTGTGCGTGTGCATTCTTTTGTAAACCAAAATGTCTCCTGATTTCCTACAAGTGTCTATGTGCATTAAACATGTGTTCTTTCCTCTGGGGTACTATACAAAGAATTTTTGAAAAATGTGTTGTTGTAATAATTGAACTTCCCAGAATATTTTAAAATGTTCTTATAAAATAATCTTACAAATCATTGTTGGCAGATAGTATAGCTCCTGTTTCTCTCCTTGACATCCTCTTCCATTCTTCCTTCTTAAATTCATGAGGTTAAAATCAAATTGGCTGGTAGCAGTTTGGTAAAAGTGATTTGACCAATATATAAACCAGACCTAGAAAGTGACATCTCAAAAGGAAATTTCTGCCAGTCACTGTTACATATTTTTAACTGCCACTAGCTTATTGTTTCCTGCATTTTGAAACATTTTAAGCATTTTTCTTTTCATCATTTATTCATGTTCATTCAATTATTTCAATTCTGTCATGAGACAGTAAAAGCTGAAATAACCTACACAGTCAGTTCTACGAGATTCATTTAGTCAATTGTAATTTAAAAATGTAAGTCTAGTTGGGATTGGTTGAAATTATCAGGAAGATTAAGAAAATTATAGCATTTTCTACCTGCTAATTAAACTTTCTATTTGCTCTCATTTCAATCTCCTGACTTCTGACCTGACAACTAGTCCTTGAAGGAAAAAACTCTGCTCACTTTATTGTGTAAAACTCCAGCACAATTTAGAAGATCAATAAATAATTTACTAAATAAATCTGTTACAGCATTATTAACATACATTCCTTCTAGGGGATCTAGAAAATAGAACTAATTTGAAAGTATCAACTAACTATTATAGAACTAAAAGATTTCTTTCTATCAAAAAATCTGTCCTTATTCTCAAGATAAACACAATTTTTATTTTCTGAAGGTAAATTTTCATAACCACAATCTAATTTTCCTTTAGTAATTTTTATTATTAATGCATGTTTAAAATACATAATATAATAGTTGTATTCTTTTGGGGACTCAGTACTTCTATATAGCATATCTTGACCATTTCCACGCTCACCCTCACTCTGTTCCTCTTCCACTTCTTCAGAAAATCTGCATTTACATCTCTTACCATCTAGTGACAAATATTTGTTCATCTTTTCTGCTACATTAAAAGCATTGTGAGCCTGATTTAAGGTTGATGTTTTCCACATCTCCATATGAACTCTTTTCATTTTCACTTGATCTGAGACTTTCCAAGAAAGGGTGAGGGACCAAGAAGACTCACCAAAAAGCTCCTATTCAGGGACATATATCACAATTTATGAGTTGATTATTACCCTCATTGAGAAATCTTTGAGTTTCCTTGTCTATAAAATTTTGCATATGCATGCACATATATATGAATTACAGAAAAGGGAGGTTATCCAGTTTGCATCTAGAACATTTATTTTTAGATGCGCAATTGTTACTCTTGGTGTAGAAATTAACAGAAGATTCTTGTTGAAGCTATCTTCCTAAATCCAAATGTTCAGTTTTTTTAAACAGAAATTTCAAAGGTCCAGGTCTGGACAATCAATTTGACATTTTATTTAGACACTGATTACAAGAGTGATGTTATATTTTCTTAAAGAAATATGGAATAGGAAATACTACTAATAATAATTTGCCTCATTTTTAAGTTATTGAGAATCCCATACATTTTTTTTATCATTATGCTATTGTTACCAGAAATAGTCTAACAAATATAGGACTGGAGAGCAAATGCAGGCCATTAATTTCTCTTTTAAGAAAGTTCTTTTTTCCCATTTATTTAAAGAATATAAATATAACAATTCATATGCAAGATGACCATGCAGATAAAAACATAATTAAATGAATACTGGTTCAATATTAATTACTTAATATCATCCATAAAGTAAAATAATCTGTTTTATAGTGATAGTATAGGTAATGTGCTTAATATAACATCAGTTTTGGAGATATAAATATTTTTTCCCTCACAGGTTGACATCATGTGATTAAGTAAAGAATATTTGAGCATGGATACTTAGATAACTATAAATAAAAATAAAGTAAAATTGATGGCATGTGCTACAAAATTTTATAAATAGTAAAAATAGGAAATTTATTCATTAGAAAACTCCAACTAGTTACACCATATTTCACCTCTAATTTCCAGGAAGTGAAAAATTGCACTCAGGTGTTTTTAATTTTCCCTTGCAAAGTATACTAATTTAACCAACTATAATTGTATTTGCCTGAAGTTTTAAAAATGTTATTACAAATATTAAGTATAGCATTTAGAGTTTATGAAAGAAACTAACTTTAATATATGTTTTCTTTGATATTAGGCAAAAGAATAAAGAGCTGGAATTAATGCATTATTTAGTAGATAAAAAAGTATTTGAAAATTTGAATTAAAGGAACAATTAAATTTTATCTAGACATCAGAAAAGTTAGTAATTATGTATAAATTATACAAATATTATAAGCAAAAGACATTTCACTGCTAGTATCTTCATTATTAGCAATGAAAATAATCTTGTTGGTAATAACTGTGTTTGAATCCTACCTAATCTAAATACAATTTTTGAACTATTAAAAGTTTTATTCACAACATGTAGAAATATGGAACACTAGTATATCTGAAATCCAAAACTATAATTATGTGTTTAAATTTGTTTTGTTCGCAGACTAGATCTCACTATATACTTCATACTATATATCAATATGTACTACAATAGCAAAACTTATACAATTATTTGGTAATTTTATATGTGACATTAAATAATTTCATAGGGTTCAATGATTCATCTACTAAATTAAAAAAGTTATATATAGTGCATATAATATATAATAGTACATATATACTAGTTATATAATCTATACTATCCTATGTGCATATATTAATTATGCACATACATAATTATATAATTATGGACTATAAATAATTATTAACTTTAAATAATTTAATAATTTATATAATTTAATTTATATAATTTAAATTTATATAGTTTTACTTATATAATTTGTGTACAAGTATTTAACTTCTTTTAGGGAATGAATTATGAATTGCTTATAGAAACACACATACAAACGCACAGGTTTCTTTAAAGGACAAATGTGAACATTTGCACTGATAAGACACTGAAAAATAATGGCTTCAAGACATGAAAATAGCTGCTTATAATTATTCCTATGCATAAGTTGTGAATTAGTATGAATTATATCTTTCATTTGTTACACATATAAAGCATTCTTATAATGTAAAAAGTAAATTCTAGAGCATTTTAATGGTCAGAAAGAACTAGCAAATCTAGTCAATTGAACAACTGCACGTTAGTGCACATAAATTCTAAGGAGGCTGTAAAATGTATTCAAAAAGTGAATGTTGTGGTACAAAATGAATGCAATGCAAATATTACAGGTTATTTCTGTAAAAACCTACTCAACTCAAAGCGACAATTTCAGCTTGAGCAACAACGTTGTTGAACAAGAAAAGTAAAGTCTGTGTCCAAGAATCATGATTAAAGTTTATCATGACAATATTTAGTCCATCATGGCTCCTGCTCAGCCCACGTGACTGTGATAGGAAGACTTCCGACCACCATTGCTTCGAGGCAACTGCTAACTGGAGATTTCCTGTGATAACAGGGGCAGAGACACTCAGATCCTGCACTCCAGGCTTGTCTACTTTGCATACCAGTTAACATAAGAAACACGGTTAAAGTACGTGGGAAGAAATCTGCCCTTGGCACAAGTGCTAGAGGTTGTTTTACCTATACTGTGTGCACTCATAACATTGGAAGGCATCCTGAGTCATTACATTAATTATTCTCTCTTTCATGCATCAGGCAACTCCTAGTTTAAATATGGTCACATTTATACGTTGTCATCCAATCCTGAAGTGAATTAACATCTTCCTTCTCTATATTAACAAGCAGTGTGCTGACACCACTATACAAGGTTACTATATATCACATCACAATTGTGTTTATGTGTATTTCACAGGAAAAACAGCAAGCTCGGTCTTTGTTTTTTTTAAAATATCATTATGGCTTAGAACAAACATACTCTAACCCAACCCTCCATGAGCTTTCCACAGAATAGCTCCCTTTTCTTGATGTACCTAGGAAAATGCTACTGTCAAGACAGCCTAATTTCCACCTGCTCTGCGAAGACTGCCTCTACCAATTTAAGTCCCAACGAATCTCTCTTCCCTCTCAGTATCCATTGCACTTTAGCTACTACTTCCCTCACTCTGTTCCACCAGTGCCACAGGTGTATAATGTTGTCATTCATAACATGCTGTTATAGGCAGTTTGAGAGTTACGTGTGCCCCACTAGGTATGTATCTCTCTCTCCTTTGGTGGAAAACATAAGTCAAAATACGTATGTCATGCTATAGTAACATTTTAAAATTTGTACTAATTCTCATGCTGAATATATAAATTCTATTTTTTAAATCTTGTTAATAACAAAGTACAGACTATACATCAAAGCTGTTTGTGAAAACAGTGGTTGAAAACTGAGAGTCTATAATATCCATCTGACACTTATTAAAGTGAATTGGTTGTATTTATTTTTTCTGTGAAAAAGCATAAAAATGTACTCGCTGGTATATTTCTGTGCTTCCTAAGGGAACCTGGCTAAATTTGGCAGATGCTTTATAAATGCTACTACTGATAATGATAATGTCAGTAGATAGCATATAGATATATGATATATATATCACTAACCAAACCTTATACATGGTTAAATATCTACAAAATGTTTCCCTCCTATTTGTCATGTGTGAGGTGAATTTTAGTAAGTCCTGTTAAGATCCATTAAGTCTAAAACATTATTACAGAAAATAAAAATGCAACATCTTGAACAATCTTATATGGTACATGAAGATTTCCAATGTTTTTCAAAGTGTTTATGCTCTAAATCATATCATTCAATTAAAAATAATAGAAAAATTTCCCTTTCTTTACATTCTAATGAAGTAAATAAAAAAATGCAACTGCACTTCGTTATTGGAGCTTATTAGAGCACAACTGATCCCATATAACCCTGTCAGAATGAAATCAGTTTCAACAAGCACAGTATACAGTAAACCGTAGAGCGGTACAGCACCTTTTTTCCAATAACGAGCTTTTCAGGTTAAAGGTATGTTCTGTTCTCTACAAATGCAGTGTACAATAATTTCTAACTTGTCAACCTGTTTTGTTTTGTGGCAGTTTCTCTTTTTAAAAATGGCATTCAGAGTGGATTTTCAAAGCAAAATTAGGTCTAAAGAGCCCCCAGAAGCCCAAGTTGCTTGTTTTCTCTCCAAAGACTAGAGTTCAAATAGAGAGAAAAACTGCTACCAGGTAGTCTGGAATCCAAGTGTTTAATTCCTTCCTGCTGTATGTTATTAACCTCCTTCCACCCCAGGGTGGTAACAAGGTAATCAACACAAACCATGGGTTATTAGTGGAGATACACAGGGTTAAAACTCTATGGATAATAGAAGTATTAATGTGTATCTTTTTGTTAGAAGGTATTCACATTTCTTTACCTTAACAAATAGAAAATCCTTAATCTTTTGCTACTAATTCCATTGCCACTGGAAGCAATAAGAGGAAAGTTGACTGTATTTGCTTTTACCCGAGCAAGAGAAGAAAGATGTCTATCTGCTCCCAGCATGTTCAGCTACATGTAGCAGCCTATTTGGATTAGAGCATGAAGTTGGTGACAACACTGAGACTCTTACCTATATGACATCCACCAGGTTCGCACAGCCTCAGCACCCCACTGCGCGACTTTTTAAGAGTCAGAGAGAAATCTCAGGTGCTTCGTAAAAAGGAACTTTTTGCAAAATAAGATTTGAACAAATTCTCTTCCATCTTTATGGTAGCTTCCACTGGCTTCTCATACTAAATGGAATCCTTACACAAAATAATAATAAAGCTACTCTTAAAAATGAAAGTGCTGCAATTTCAGCTGTAGGTGACAATTACAAAAAATTATGAATAAAACTAACGTGTTATTTGAAAAAATGTATACTATTTTTAAAATGATTTTTTTAACACTTCAATCTGATAAAAGTATTGAAATTTAAAGTAAGGTAAAAAATGCTTTTGACATGGATGATCCTATACCCTTTATCTATATCAATATCTGAGGCTTTTCCTAAAAGAACTTTACCTAAATCAGGTGATTCTATGGGACGATACTGTGCCATTTATTTTAAAAAATCTTAAATCAAATCTGAATATATAAATGAGGAGTGTGATGTATTAGAAAAAACTCTGATTGTGGAATCCAGATATTTTGACTTTTTATATAGGCTCTCTGATGAAATAGCTGAAAGGCATTTTGCATATTACTTATTCTCTATGTAGTTATGGTTCCTAATCTAAAAATTGAAGAGTTTGGACAGGATTACTTATACAAAACTTTTCAGACCATGTTTTGACTAGTGGTAGATTGCAGTTGATCTTCTGAAAACAAAATATGTTCAGTCAAGACAATTGTTTTTGAGTATGAATTTAAGAGATACAAAGAATTTTAAAGATGTTGGTTCAGATTCAAAATGAAATGATGTAAACTTATGTGATGTGTTAGATTTCCTCTTTCAACTCTAACACAAATTTGTGTGTCTGAAAAATCTTAATGATAACCTTAATGTGATAGAAATGTCAATGTTTAGGATATAAAATTGGGCTGTCCAAACATATTTAAATATAATATGCTTCTATTTAAAGTCTCTCCTGATTTTCTCATTAGACCTTATTTTTCAGTATTCATGTTTCATTCTGTAAATGAATAATTCAACTCATACTAGTAAATTAATGTCCCTGCATAGATTCCTCAACATGGAATTTACTAGAAATATTTCCCATACTTATCTTTTTTTTTTTTTTTTTTTTTGTGGGTACCGGGGGGTCGACCTCAGGACCTCGCGCGCCCGCAGGCGCCCATGCCGCTGAGCGATATCACCGGCCCCTTTTTCGTATGTGGGATCTGGGAGTCAAACTCGGGCCCTCGCGCTTGCCAGGCAGGCGCTTATGCCGCTGAACCATCTCACCGGCCCCCCCATACTTATCTTTAATCCACTAGTTATTTAACATACAAATTCCACAGAAGATAAAGGGGATTCCAGAATCCTGAATTATAACTAACCTGCTCCACCTTTGTGAAAGCTGAAGTACAAGGAGATATATTCAAGAGAATTTATCAATTAGAATGGTAATATTTTGGTACAAGATTAACTTCCTTACATAAATCATATTTAAATGAAATAATCTGGAAAGGTTACCAATCTTTGTCAATATTTCCTAAAATAGAATTAATGTATTAAATAATAGGTCTTAAATTTCAGAAGAGCTGGGTCCTCTTAAGTTGACAAATTTTCACTAAACTGAATTTGTAAAGCATTGCACAGAGCTAATTTTAGTGAAGTCTAACTTTCACATACATGTTTGTTGGTTGCCAAGTGTTAAAAAGAGATGAAACATATTCAAATATATTTAATATTGCAATAAACGATTAGTCAAATAAAAAGGAGAATGTGACAATGTTTCAAATATTATTATAAATTTACTTATCTACATTTAAGAAAACTAACAATTTCTACTTGCAAGTACTTTTTGTGCATGAATATTAATGAGTAGATCCACCTGGATATATCTTTTAAAAAAAATCCTAATAAATGCTAAGAATAGTATTAAGCAGAATAAACACCTATTCAGTTTTCATACATTTACTATCTCCTCTTAACACTAGTTTCTAATGTTCAGAACTCTCATGAGGACTGAAATCTTAATTTAAAAATGGGTATTCAATAAATGAAGCCTGTTTTGAAAAGTAGTGAAAACAATTCATAACCTTTGCAGATTATTTTAATTTAAAATATGGTCCTTATAGCAAAGTGAACATTATACCAAAGTAAACGGTGCTAATTGCAGAGTTTCATATTCTCTTGTATCTATATCCCGGAATATTACTTTTAATCAGGGAGCCTTTAAATCATCTTTGACATTGCACCATAGCGAGACATATGACTAAAAAAAACTTAACTTTTATTTTCATCAAGATGTTTAGGTATAGTTAGGACTATTTACTTCCTTATTCAGAATAGGACCTAAATGTACCTGGTGAAACACTTCATATGTAATATTAAGAAAGTACTGGGCTGGTGAGATGGCTCAGCGGCATACGCACCTGTCTGGCAATCACGAGGGCCACAGTTCGACTCCCGGAACCCACATACGAAAAAAGGGCCAGTGATATTGCTCAGCGGCACGGGCGCCTGCTGGCGCGTGAGGTCCTGAGGTCGACCCCCAGTACCCACAAAAAAAATAAATAAATAAAATAAAAAAAGAAAGTACTATAGCATTGTGATGCTATATGCTATATATACTATAGCATATATATGCTATATGTTATACAGTCATCAGCTACTTAATGAAAGGGAAATATTCTAAGAAATATATATTTAGACAAATTTATTTTGAGAACACTATAGATTATACTTTCACAAATCTACATGAGAGAGGTCAATCATTTGACACAGTCTCTGATTAAAATAACACTTAAGCGGTGGCTGCTGGTGGTGGTAAATCATAGCGTACTGTTTTACAATAATTTTTTTTTAAATAATCAGAAGAATTACACTCTAAAATAATGATAACAGTGTAGTACAGTTAATATATAAACCAGCAACACAGTCATTATTATTATTATTATCAAGTACATAATTTTTTTTTTTGTGGGTACCGGGGGGTCGACCTCAGGACCTCACGCGCCAGCAGGCGCCCGTGCCGCTGAGCGATATCACCGGCCCCTTTCTCGTATGTGGGTTCCGGGAGTCGAACTCAGGCCCTCGTGCTTGCAAGGCAGGTGCTTACGCCACTGAGCCATCTCACCGGCCCTCAAGTACATAATTGTATGGGCCATATTTTTAACCCACTGGAAAACAGTGGGTTTGTTTACATCAACATTACCACATACAAGTAAGGAATGCCTTATGCTATGATGTTTTGATGTTTTCGGTGCCATTAGGTGATGGCAATTTTTCAGCCCCATTTTAATATTATGACATTACTGCTCTATCTGTAGCCCTTCATTGACCAAAATAACATCAAATACATATATAAATAAACAGCTATAACATCCAATAATAATAAATCCCCAGTAGAAAATTAAAATGAAATGATGTGGTTTGGGAGATAATTTTTTTTTTTTTTTTTTTTTGTGGGTACCGGGGGTCGACCTCAGGACCTCGTGCACCAGCAGGCGCCCTTGCCGCTGAGCGATATCACCGGCCCCTTTTTCGTATGTGGGTTCCGGGAGTCGAACTCGGGCCCTCGCGCTTGCCGGGCAGGCACTTAAGCCGCTGAGCCATCTCACCGGCCCTGGGAGATAATTTTGATAGCAATAGGCATAAAGGACTTCTCTAAGAAGAATAGTTTAATCTGAGATTTTAATGACAAGAGTCAGACTTGATAAAAGCATTCCTGACAATATTCTTTTTCACTCCCTGCATAAGCATTCAAGCATAAAGTCCCTAAAAAGGGAATGAACTTGATGTCTTAGAGGAGTTGAAAAAGGACCAAGGATACAGAAGTGAGTATGTCCAGAGTGCTAAGAGTTGCCACATATGTAGGGAAGTAGCAACCATATTACATTGAGCTTGTAGAATAATGAGGATTTGGGTTTTATGTTAAGTGTGATGGAATGTCTTTAGGTAGTTTAAATGGGTATAAAATGTGAAGGATTAAACATTGAAAAGGTTTATATTTTTCAGTTTTGTAGCAAACAGACTGAGGCAAGGAAATCTGGAAACAGAGGTCGTTAGAAAATATTTCAATGTCTAAGGTGCACAGAATGATCAAGAGAAATGGGCATATTGGAGCACGGTTTGAAAGTGTACTGACAGCATTTGCTGGTGAGAGAAAAGAGGAATCAAGGCTAGTTCTTAGATTCTAAAACAAGTACATGAACTGTTGTTACAATGTTTGTGAAAACTGCGCTATAACAAGCTACAAAGCAGATTTATTTAAATTCTATATTGTCTGTTTAGACATCCCATTTTTTCCGAAAACTATTGCTGATGTTTTCACTCATGAGCCATCATATATTGCCTGAATTCTTGAACAAATGAGCCAATTAATGCACATTAATCCGCATTTCTGTAAAGACACAGCCAAGACTTATTTCCACATAAACAAATCTAGAAGGCCTGAATGACATGGATTCTATCCTTTCATTGACTGAACTATAATGATACAACTAAGAGAAAAGATTACATAAAAAGTGCAAGAAAAGATTGTGTGGTATGATGAAATTTTTGAATGATGTACTCTTTCCTCCCTCAGGCAGGAACAAAGATTTTTCCTAGACATATTTTAGTGAGACCTGCAAACAGACCTGCAGGAATATTTACTTCAAAGTGGTGTATCCCCATGAAATTTTTACTGTGAAAGCTGAAACCTTAATTTATCCACTTCGTGCTCATCTTAAAACAAAGACATGGAATCCAGCTCCAACTCTGTATTGAGTATGCCCACACATGCACCCTTTTAAATATCTTATAAAGCAAACAGTATTCTGGTCACCACTGTTTTGTTCCATCCCTCTTCTCTCTGCAGAGTTCAACAGCCTATTCATCCAGTCAGAGGTACGCCTTTCCTACGGGCATCAGAGCTTTCCCTATGTATTCATGTCCAGAAATGATATGTTTTATCTCAGAGATTAAAGAAAGTACTGTTTTAAGAATCATCCAACTAGTTACTGCCTGGAAACTCTCAACCAGAGATGAGAGCAGCAACCAGAGAGCTCTTCCATTAGCACACTGTTTGCTGCTCCATATGGATGTCTTTTCTATCCTTTTCTTCCTACACCATATATTTTCCATCTATGCTTCTAAAGAAAGCTGCTCCAAAGGAAAAATGCTCATTATGAATACACAGAATTAATTTACCAACTGGTAGGTCTGTTTCTAAGTGAGGGAACAGATTTTAGTTGAATCCCTTTTTAATGTTTGCTAGGCTGTACATCTGTCCATTATCAGGCTTCTCTTTCCTGCTCCACACCCACTGATATGAGTTCAAATATTCACTCTTTTTATTCCATCATGATCTGAGGGATCACCTTGCCTAATTGTACAACTGAACAACAACAAAAAAATCATGTAGCCTTCCAATGTTTCCAAATGCTTTGTTTTTGGATAATTATAATAGTAAATTCCTGTTATAAAAATCTGCCAACTTTCAGTTTAGATATACATTTTCTATGAAGCACGGAAATACTATTTTTATTTTATTGTAATGAGTGCTCATTAGCTTCCAAAATATTGCTGATCATGATGTAAATATGTAAAAGATATGTCCTTGTGATAAAGATGTCTCCGTAATCATCATGGTTGCTTAGTTATATGATGATATCAGTTTAAAAACAAATTTAGAATATTATTTTATGATATTCCTAAACCATTTCAAAATTATGACAATATACATGCATATATATATATATAATTTTGCTAAGTTGAAGATAAAGTACTAATGACTCTAGAGTAATTGTATTTATTTTGTGCATACAGGTTAAGTATTTGGAAAAGACAACAGATGGATTAGAAATGTTTAGGAAAGTTAAAAAGGCTACTCTCCATGACTCAATTAGCTTCTCTTACATGGTAAGCGAGTTAACGGCCATGAAGAATCAGCAGCCAGGGTGGAAAAAGAACCCGCATTTACCTCGTGCCTGAATGACATATATGTTGGAATGAGCAGCAGAACTTGGAAGCTTAGCTTTAAGCAATAGTCAGTCTGTATATCTGCTTGTATAGATTTTTGTATCTGAGTATTTTTTGATATTTAGTATTAATAAAACCTTAGTGAAATGGAAGTAACAGTCTTCTTGTTCTTTAAAGCTCAAAAGGCACAGTTAATAGCTAAATACCATTCATTAAACAAAAAAAATAGATGTTTCTAGCAATCATATTCTGTTGCTATTAAAATGTTTTAAAATTTAAAACATCCCTTTTATAATTGTTCCTACCAAATAACAAAATGTGATAATCCTATTCTATGTAAATATTACTTTTGAAGATAGTTATCTGGGACACATTAAAAACATAAAATGCCAAAATTTTCACCAGCATTTATTTTAACAGACATGGAGATGAACAAAATATGTTCATAGATGAATATCATAAATTCGAAGTGATATTTTAGAGATGGCAATACCACAACTGTGATAAACTTATTGGCAGTACAGAAATAAAGGCAAATTTTTATTCTATCTCACTGTATGCTATCATGATATAGAAAATAAAGGTGCAATTTTCTCAAAAAGAAAATTAACACAAAGTCAAAATGTGGAAAGGTCTATACTGGTCAATTTCATTCAAAGGCAGAATAGCAAGAGTTAAGATAATTAACTAATGAATTCTTTAAAATCTTATTTATTCAAGGAAAAAATAATGAAGTAATAGAATAAGTTACAGAAGTAAAAAAATTAATACATAAATTTGAAGAGAGAAGAAGTATACTATGAAAAGCTTTCTGGAATAATGCATCTCCACCTCGCTTTAACTGTCAGCAACCTGAGTTCTCCACTGACACTCTGACATGACTCCCTGCCACTCTAGCCTGCAATCTGCACATGTGATAATATAACTACTGGTGGAAAGAATTCATCAGCTAGTGAGTTTTTCTACTTGCGTTATTGTATTTCTTTATATATCCTGTGGAGGGCACTGCAGCTAGAAGAGATATAAAAAAGTTCCAATATTTGTTATAAAGTTGAATTTTTAGCATTTTCCCCATTCCTTAACAAGAATTTAGTATTTTCTTATTTTCCAGTAGTGTTAACCTAGTTTATGGTCTGAATACTATTGAGGGAAGATTTGTGGCAACAAATTGGATGCAACTCTTCAGGAAGACTTGGAGTTGAGAGGGCCTTTGTATAACGATACTAGTAATATTACAATGTTAGTTAGATTTATTGTGTATCTACGTACCTGGTACTGTGGTGGATATATTCATTTATGATGGATGTCATTTATTTGTGAAGAAAACAGAAGCTCTACTACAATTTTTTGAAATTTCAAACACTCAGACTACACTTACAAACTGTGATCCTCTACATGATTGTGTGACTGAGATAGCTTTTTCTATTTTGTGTTATAAATTCTCTAAAAGAGACCATAAGTTCCCTTGCATATTAAACTATAGTCTTCTTGAATGCCGTTCACCTTTGCGTCTTAGTGTCTGCACTCAAGAGATAGTCACTAAATATCTATTTGCTGAATCAATGCATTGTTCTCTTGATCAGTTATCTAATGGGAACATAATATTTCAGATAAATTTAATTATGGATGATGTTTCTAAATAAATATATAACATAATAACAGTGATAGCAAGAAATTCAATACTTTTGTAAAGATACAAAGTACATGAAATGACTGCTTACATGAATTAAGCAGTATAAGTATGGCTACTAATTTAATAGGTTAATTTTCACATTCATTAATTTATTAATGTAAGTGCTCATTTCTCTTCTAGTGGATCCTCTACAGTGTAAATATTACATAGCTAAAATTTTTTACCTTACAGTTGTTTGTATGCTGTCTTTTGTTACCCCTTTCATTGGTGAATTTTAGCCTAGTAGTTTTATTCAACCATCTGTAGTCCTAATGCTAAAATTTCAAAGATGTATTTAGAAAGAGGAAAATTCCTACATTGTAGGTAACAAAAAATATCAGTGCTAATAACAACTAAATGTGGCAATATTTAAATAATGCATTTCCATTAACACACAAAGAATAAAATGTAACCATTAGGATGGTATCTAGATAACAGATGATTTCACAAAAGTCCTCAGATTTCTATCAAGTTAAGAATCAGTAGAACTTAGGCAACTGTAGTAGACTTAGCCTTGAGTCTCAGTTCATGGAAAAAAACCCTCTATGCTACAGCTATATTAAATTATCACAGCTAATGTAAAATCAACGTTGGTGTAAAAGATGAAAGGGTAAAGTTCTCACAAATGATCACTTATCACTCCATTCCGAAATGCACACAGCATTCATTATAGATTGAAATGCCACTCAAATTTCATCATTTAGTGTGGTTTTGGAACAGTCAAACCATTAACAGAAGAGAGTAGCTTTTATATTTATACAACCAGTGACTAATGAAACATTATACTCAGTATGCAAAGGGGAAAAAGAACTTTAGTTTGTAATGAACCCAATTGGAGCCCTTTTTAAACACAGTGTAATATGGTTTCACTGTTTCATCGAGCCTCTCATTACTTGTGTCAATAATCCTAGGTAAACTACTGTTGAACTTCACAGCATTTATCTAGCAGCATGAATAGCATTAATCTATGGGGTGCTTTTGATGAATTGGAGTTCAAAAAGCAAAGCCAAAAAATGACTTCTTACAAAGTGCTTAGAGAAGTACTTATTAGAAATACGTCAGCTGCCAACTACCTAAAGGTAGCTTGGCTATTTAGGAAGCCATGCTGTTGACTAGCTTGCAAACACTGGGAAAGTATATGAATTTTCTCACTGGATTTACTTAAAAAGAAGTGACATACTTTTCTTCTGAGTATATTATTTCTTCTGTCACTTTCTTTCTAATTTTCTATATTTTTTTTTTTTTTTTTTTTTTTTTTTTTGTGGGTACCGGGGGGACGACCTCAGGACCTCGCGCGCCAACAGGCACCCGTGCCGCTGAGCGATATCACCGGCCCCTTTTTCGTATGTGGGATCCGGGAGTCGAACTCGGGCCTTCGCGCTTGCAAGGCAGGCGCTTAAGCCGCTGAGCCATCTCACCGGCCCTAATTTTCTATATTTTTAAGTTGCATTGCTTTCAATGCAATGTGACATGCTATACAACATGCTCCTAGGTTGTCAGACTGTTAGGTGAGAGAAACTCTTAGAAAATTTAGAGTGAATCAGATAGACTAAAAGTATGTGGCCACATGTTCTAAACACCCAGGTGGCCTAAAGCAGAAGCTACTCTTGGCTCCTGCCATAAGAATTGAATTTGTCATCTTTATACACCCAGTGGTTATTACATTCTCTCTGGCAGGAAAGATGGCAAGGATTGTCCACACAGGTTTACCACAATAATTCCAATTTATCATTCTAATTCCATTAGGATAATCTTTTCCAAAGTTGAACTTTGTACCATTATTGAGATACTAGAAATTAAACTCGGCTCTACTGTCTTCCAGAGGTTTATATGTAGATAGGATTCCCTGATTGTCCTTACTTGCCTACCATAGAAATGTACTAAGAATATAAAGATTTTGTAAAACTAATGTAAACATAGTAATGTTATATATTCACTTCATAGTTTTCTCTAATATTTGCCTGCATCACAGCAAAATAAAGATTTTGAAAAATATAAGTCAAATTAATTTTCCCTAAAATTAAATATCTTTGCGAATACTTAGGATTGACTCTCCAAATTTTTTTAGAAAACTATAAAACTAGTTCACGATTTTTATAGTATTCTATTAGATTCATGGGAAAGATAGCAAATAAAGGCCCTCTTTTCATGATTTCTAAAATCCAGTAAATGTATTACAGCACTTTGTTTTATACAATACTGCTTATACTATTATAATAATACATAGAATAAAATAATCCTCTCAGAAAAGTTTTTCTCTGTGAAATATGTGAAGGAATTGTTATGTTCTCTCATGGGTTCTCTTGGAGATTCATAATGTAACCTCATATATAAAATAAATGATGAGAAAAACTGCACTGAAAAATCCTGTCTAATTTTATTTATTGCAGAATTTATCAGTCTCATAAAAAGTCAGCATCATCTAACAGTATGTTAAAGCTGTATTATGAATAACTACTGTGAGTTCTGAAGGTTGACAAAAATGGCGATTCTTTGCACTCATGGATATTAATATTTCTTCGCATTTTGTTTAGGTCAACAAGTTGTGAGATAAATGCTGTCAAGAAAAACACCTATAGGGGGCCGGTGAGATGGCTCAGCTGTGTAAGCGCCTGCCCGGCAAGCGCGAGGGCCCGAGTTCGACTCCCGGAACCCACATACGAGAAAAGGGCCGGTGATATCGAGAAAAGGGCCGGTGATATCGCTCAGCGGCATGGGCGCCTGCGCGCGTGAGGTCCTGAGGTCGATCCCCGGTACCCACAAAAAAACAAAAGAAAAACACCTATAGGGGCCGGTGAGATGGCTCAGCGGCTTAAGCGCCTGCCCGGCAAGCGCGAGGGCCCGAGTTGGACTCCCGGAACCCACATACGAAAAAGGGGCCGGTGATATCGCTCAGCGGCACGGGCGCCTGCTGGCGTGCGAGGTCCTGAGGTCGACCCCCGGTACCCACAAAAAAAAAAAAAAGAAAAGAAAAACACCTATAGAAATTTCATATTACTATTTATAGGAAATTAATCATTAATATTGAACACACAGCTCTGCCTTTGTCATATTTCAGTGACAAATTAGCTTTTTTCTGTAGCCAGTTATAGCACAAACTTTATTTTTATACTACAACTGAAATTACCTTAAGAGTAATAGTTTTCATGATTCTAGGTTATGACTAAAAGCACTTATTAATTAAATCTGAAGACAATTACTAATATAATTTACTAACTACCACCAAAAATTAAATAAAATTATTTATAAGAAGCTTTTTGCAAAACAATTGTATGTTGTGATTTTATTTAATTACTGTGTTTTGGAGCATGCTAAATGAAAATTTTGGAGATATATTTATGAGAAGTCTTTCTGAAAAAAAGGAAACCCTTTTTAATTTGTTTATTATTCTAAAGATTTTGACAAATTTCAACCACTTTACAGGTCATTCATCTTTTCACATCTAATATTTTCAAAAAGGTACTCACCATGTACAATGAGGACATACTCTGCACTACTTTGGCCAATGGTGTTTGTGGCTTCACATCGATATGTACCATTATCCGTTTTGTTCAGGAAAAGAATGTTCAGCTCCCTACCACTCACAACCATTCGATCGGGATCTGGCAATTCTCCACCATCTTTTGTCCACAAAACAGGTTCTGGCCTAATGGATTCAAACATGCATATAGATAGGAAAAAGTAAATACTACATATTTTGTGAATTAAGTAAATCAGGCAAGTTATAAACATGTATCAACCATCTTGTGCATAAGTGTATACTAACTTTTATAAGTCAACAAAAGGACCCTCCTCCACTCACTCAAAAGATTTAGAGGTATGGCAAATACAATTTCATATTTTAAAAAATTTTATCAGTACATGTTTGCAGTACATAACGATTACATTCATCGTGGGAAGTTGATACAGGTGCATAATGCACCTTAATTCTTTTTATTTCCTTTTCCTTTCACCTCTGTCCCCCATCCCTCCACCTAAAATAGATATTAGCACTGAGGAACTAAGGTGCTACTCCTTGCAGCAGCCACTGCTGGTGTTTTGCTAGCCCGGAGTCCTGTTGATGATGGCTCCTATCTCACGTTGAAGAACTCCTCCTGGACTACTGTACAAAGTCTTTCTTAGAGGTAACAGAAATTATATCCTTGGACTTGGGGCCACCATTGGGCACAGATTTTCCTTAAATCACCTGACCCTTTCTTCTCTCATTTTTCTCATTCTCCAGTAGGATATTTTTGAATTTTTATTTTAATAAAATGTAAGCATGCACTGCATAACAGAGTTTTGGTCAGTGAAAGATCACATACACAGCAGGGCCCACATACGGTTATATTGCCTAGTGATGGCATGATCACCTTAGAATGGACATGAACCCTGTGATGTTCATACAGCAAAGACATTGCCTAAGGTTCATGTCTCCAAAAATGTGCCATGGTTAAGTTACTCAAGGCTGTACTTGAGCAAAGCTGTCCACCTCCTTAACTGTTTTTAGGGTAGAAAAGATAAGTAAACAGTATGTTCTTATCTCCAAAGTTTTAGTTTTTTAATAATCATTAATAAGAATGGTTATTAATACTTAACATGTACTTAGGATAGCAGTTATCATAGGTGCTTTGCATATATTTCTATAATTCTAAAAAAACATGTGCAAGAATATATATGACTTACATACTTACTTACCGCATATAAGAATATAGAAGATTAGCGAAGTACTCAAACACTGGGCTGACTCTACAGTCCAGGCATCATCCACTACCTGTTGTTTTCCAACATGATGAATTTTTTCTTTGTCTTTCCATGCAAAGGTTTTCTAATTTAAACTTAATTTTTTAAATTGTTGAAAAACTTTCTAAAAAGCTTTGCTTAACTTCATAAAATTTTTGAATTTGCATTTTGTGATTGTTTATACAATTAGGACATAATTGATGTCTATGAGTAGGATATCTGTTTATGAGAAAAAACATATTTTTTTTGAAAAAAATGGTAAAAGGGACAAAACTTGTGAGTGAAATACAAAAACACCAATAAAATGTTCAAATAAGCAGGTTAGAGATATGCTAAAGGAATTGCTAATCAAAGTGTTTAGATATTAAAAACATGTGGAGAGTATAATATTATGAAATAATAAATATATATGTTCTTCCTGCCTCTCATTCTTGACATAGTGCTCCTGAGCCCTTTTTAGGTAGGAGTGCTAGGAAAATATTTTGTTCAAATATTTGGTATTTATCTCAGTTCCTTACAAGGCACCTGAATATCTTGGAATTTCCTGGGTTATGAGAACATCTTTTTCTCTAATGAGGTGCTCCTATTAGATAGTCTACTGAGATTCACTCGGTGAGCCCCTCCATAGTTTGAGAAAAGAGCGTGCATAATTAGAGTTGAATCTTTTAGTTTCACCAGTGAACCTCTCAGAATGGGAGAGGGCCTGAATGTTGAGATTATTACCAGTGTCCAACGATGTAATCTATAAGGCCTGTGTAATGACATTTTCCTAAAAACCTGAAAGGGCAGGGCTCAAAAATGTTTTGTTTTGCTCATCATTTCGAGGTTCCGGGATGTTGGACTTCTGGGAGAAGACAGGCCACTCACATCCTTTCTTATATACTTTGTCTTATTCATTTCAGTTGTAATGTATCATGTAACAAATGGGTAACTTTAACTGTAGGGTTTCTCTGAGTTCTATGAGGCATCTGGCAAATTATTCAAACCCAAGAACAAAGTCTTGGAAACCTGAGTTAGTAGCTGGTAGATGAGAAATGTAGTTGACAATCTACTACTAGTGACTGGCCTCTGAAGTGGAGACCATCCCTGAGACTGGACCCTGGGGGAATCTGACAGGACCTCTGGGTAGATAGTATCAGGATTTAATTGAATTACAGGCCACTCTGGTGGTGCCCCTAGAATGAATATTGATGAGAAAAAAAAAAAAACGCTACATATATTTTGGTGTCGGGGTGAAGTGTGTGTGTGTGTGTGTATTTTAGTACATGTTTGCAGTACACAGTGTCTACACACCTTGTTTTAAGTTGAAACATGCGCACAACATATCTCAATTCCCCTTTTTCATCCAGTCTCCTTCCCCTTGCTCCCTGCTCCTTCCATGTCCCATTCTCCTCCCACTAGGGAAGATCCATCTCCCTACCTCCAATCCTCTATATTTTCACTCTTTATTTATGATGTGGACTTTGCATACAAGAGAAACCATTTAATATTTGAGCTTGTATGTCTGATCCATTTCATTCAACATTATTCTCCCAATGTGCATCGTCCTTCTTTAAGTGGTCTGAATCTATCTAACCTTACTTATGGCAGAGCAATACTCCCGTGTGTGTAAACACACAGTCCTCTGCATCGATTCATCCACAGATGGACACATGGGCTGCCTACAAGACTTAACCATCATGAATTGTGCTCCTACAAACATGGGGATGCATGCACGAATTGTTGTAGTGTGTTAATATAAAATAGTAAAATATTTGCTTTTTTTCCTATCTTTACAGGGAGAAAAGTTAAAGAAGGGAAGACGATTACATTAGTACTGTACCTATGAAGTTTCTAAAAAATAGTTATAAAATTTAAAAATGAAGAAAACAGATATATTAAAATATTTGCAAAATATAATTTATATCATTCCAATTATATTGATAATTGATTCTCATAGTATCTTTGAAGAAAGCCAAACCATTAATACTTTATAACTTGCTTCATGTAACCTAATGATGTTGATTTCCATTTGAATTTACTAATTCATATTTTAGAACAGTTTGGATAAACTTTTACCATGCATATACTTAACAATCTTTGAAGAGGCGAAACAGGTAAAATGAAACTATGATTTGTAGCACAACTGAAATAGATGAGTTTTGTCTTTTCTATAAAGACACTTAAGATCAATAATAAAATAAAAATTATGCTATATATAAATTGAATTTTACAACACTCATCTTTATAATTCTACTCAAAAGGTGCAGTTATTATATTAAGAGACAGTGTTTTCCTGAAGTTGGAATTTTTAAGTGCACAGATATAATTATAGACATATGCCTATACATTTTCATACACATAAAACTAACACCCCAAATCCAAACTGTCATGATTTCTCTCTACTTGGGTTCACAAGCTGTCACTCTCAACTAAAGCACATGGGTCTGTAAATATGTAATTAAATTTAGATATGTATTTTTAATTGTATAGAAACATAAAGGTCTAAGTAAATTATTTAAGTTGTCAATCTGTTTTCAAAGCTTTTTTTTTCTCTAAAACAAAAACAAAGAAACAAAAAACAAATTCTGCCTAAGGGGGAGAGAAACCTGCAAAAAAGATTCTCAAGAAGATGTTGGGACCGGTGAGATGGCTCAGCGGCCTAAGTGCCTGCCTGGCAAGCGCGAGGGCCCGAGTTCGACTCCCGGAACTCACATAAGAAAAAAGGGCCGGTGATATCTCTCAGTGGCATGGGCGCCTGCTGGCGCGCGAGGTCCTGAGGTCGACCCCCGATATCCACACACACACACACACAAAAAGAAGATGCCATTGTGTAAGTCTCTGCAGACAAGGACTGCATCTTCCACGGATTCTTGATTCTCTTCTGTGCGGTAATTCTTCAAGGTGGCACAAGAGTTAGCACCCTATGATGCAGCGTTAGTGGAATGGAGTTAGAGTTTATGCTAGATTATGAAGAGCCTGTACATATTCCCAACTAATATTTAAAATGTTCAAGTTTCTTAATATCACCGTAAAAATATTAAGTGGTTTAGCACGTCTTGATACAATTTGTGTTTCATCTTAATAAAGAGAGCCCCTAGGCTTTTTCTAATTGAAACCCTGAAATGATTAAGTTTCTGGCTCCAAATGAAATAACAATCTTCCCTGCTGTTCAGCATCCAAGAAAGATCATTTTCAAAGTGGTTCCAGTCTACAATTTTTATGTGATAAGGCTGAAGAAGAGTAGAAACCAGACAAAAAAGTACGAGTGAGTAAAAGTACGAGTGAGTAAAAGTACAGTGAGAACAGCATAAGATATTAAACGATAACCTACAATTCTACAATGAGAAGATCAATGTAGTCCATACAGAAAGATCCCCTTTAAAGTCCCAAATAATTAGGAGTTGGAAATCTGTATGAGATGAAATTTGATTTTTTTTTCTGTCACATCTATAGGGGTAAAAAGATATTTCAATTTTCTATGTATCTAAAGATATTTTTCAACAGTTACTTCCTGGAGTAACAGGAAACAAGGAAACAAAAGTAAAAAGAGAAACCAATATGCTTATACATGTATTCTCATATATTCTAAGGCCCTGGTGAAATAGTTTTCAATCTTTACAGTTATTTAAAAATATTTACATCAGTGTTTTTTGTTTATATCTAATAGGAGGTTTTTCAGTATCTCCCACAACTTATTTATAAATTAATATATGAAGGAATTACCATAAGTTTTTTAGATTGCCAGTTTATTCAATATCTTGGTCCAGATTAGTAATCAAACCCAATTACTAATTTCAACCTAAACTCTTTGTCTTTTGCATATTTCTTCTGCAATTTTTTCCATAGTAACAGTTCCTCTCATCTTTCCACTTATATATGAGGTCATTCACTCTATAGGAATTGATGAGAATGAAATCTTTCCTTTCAAAGCTCAAATACTCTTTTTTAGGCTCATACTTAGGAAGAAGAATAAAGCACAAGTGATTCAGTTATGGAAAATTAGTACTGTAATTCTTATCTCCTGAGAAAAGAATCATCCTGCTGTTCTTGTAGATGGACAGACATACGCCACTGTGGAGACATTGGAACACTCTCCACTCTTGCTCTTTTCCCAAGTGGTGACATCCCCATTGAGTTCTGTAAATTTCCCTCATGTGCACAGGATATTTTGGGTTCTAAAATAAAAATTAGCCTTATAAAAATTAAGTTTACTTTTCCAGATGCAGGAAAAATGTAAGTCATTGATATAACAGCCGAGGTAACATATTATTCTGGCTCAAAAGGAAGAGAAAAAAATTTCCAAATATTTGTATTTTCTATTTTCTTTTATTCAAGGTGAAGCAGGATTTTATAGTTAGTAACTTTGTCATTTATGTATCATGTAACTATGTGAAGAATCTACTCACTTTCCTTAAGTTTGGGAATTCTACAAGTGGGGAGTAGATGTGATTGAAAATGTAACTGTCTGAAAGATTTTTTGAAGACCTAATTACTCTGTTGTCTGTGATATTTTTCCTGGAAAGTGAAAAATGTTGTAGCTTTCATAAATATTATGATCTCTTTCATGCTTTAAGCAAAGCACTATGACATATATCAGGGCTTTACAACAGGCTTTATGAAAGATATAGTTCTTGGTTAGTATCCTTAGATATGGAAAGATTTTTGGTAAGTAGAATGGAAAGACCACAACTCAAGAAAATTCAGAGTCCTGGTTTGTATATTCACATTCTGAAGCCTGTAGCACTGAGCAGATGAATTTAAATATGTCAGGAAGAGATAATGAGATTAGAAGGTGAAATTGGTATTGGTTAAAAATTCCAAGCTAAGAAAGGGTAAAATTAAAAGAACTTGATATAATAATTGAGTTGGGAAGAATAAAAACAAATGTTAAATATATATTGATATAAAAGGACAGAAACAAAAATGCTCATAAATAGCTTATTTCAAGATGAAGTCTGTAGGACAAAAAGTTGAACCCAGAATTGTATTAGTTTAGTATAAGCAGAGAACTGATGGTCTCATTGACATTGAAAAAGTACGAAATGTGGTAGGGAATATTCTGGTCACAAAGAGGAGCTAAACAAAAGCAAAGAAATAAAATAGTTTGTGGTGCAAAAGTAGGGTGAAGGTCCATACTTTTAAATAAGTAATTCAGGGCTCAGAATGATCAGCTGAAAATTTTAAGCTTTCTCCCTAATAAAATTATTTTATGGCTCTTGATAAGTGAGCTGTCTTGCCCAAAGTATCCTTTAAAAGTATTAATGTAGAATCTCTGAAAAAAAATATTATAAAGAGATCATCTACACTATACTGAAGAGAGGAAACAAATTGAAATAATTTTTTTTCAGCTTACATAAAGTTAGGGTAACAATAAAAGAAAGTACAAAATCGACAATAAAAGAGCTTTGGGAAAGTAAATATAAATTTGAACACAGAAAGCATGGAATTATGAAAAAGGAGAATTTCTCTTTACAGCATCTGTCTGTATGATAAGATGAATCATAACCTTAAGAAGGCAAACAACAATGCAAAAATCAACTAACGAACCACTCAACAAAAAATCGAGAGGAAAACAGACTAAGCAATAGCAGAAACGGAAAATTGTTTATTTCAGTCTTGAACATGATGAATTCAACTGTTAGAAGAGAATCAGGAAATATACATCTATTCAGTCATAAGGAAATGAGAAATTAGAAACCAGGCCAGAGGATAGGACTGGAATTTCTTACAGAGATTGGAACCAAGCATGTGTTCAACTCAAATGGGAAACAAAGAAATAGATTGTTAAATACTTCCAATTTTTTCCAAAGGTATAGGAAAAGAAAAACAATAAAGACCAAAAATTTAAGAAAAATTCAAACAGAATTAAATAACAGTTACAAGAGTGTCTCTCAAAATTCATTCTCCTAAATGCTTACCTTCAGAACTCATGTGGTATCTCATCTTCTCAGTTCTCTGATGCTCTCATGTCTAATAATTATTTTGATAGCCTTACTGAGCCACTATCCAACACTAAAAATTGTCATCATTATATTTTACTACCTTAAAAGTCCTTTTTTTTTTCCAATCATAAATTCTCTCCCTTTTTTTTTTTTTTTTTTTTTTTTTTTTTGTGGGTTCTGGGAGTTGAACTCAGGACCTTGCGCTTGCCAGGCAGGCGCTTATGCCGCTGAGCTATCTCACCAGCCCATCCAACCATAAATTCTCATGTGTTCAGCTCAGTATTTTCCTACAAACCATCAAAACCTCCCATTCTGAGGAACTCAGTATTTCTCTGTATTCTTTGATCCCTCTCCCTACTCCACTTTCCTTCTCTTAACCATTCTTACAATGTGGTCAACATTTTTTCTTTTCTTATCCCCATCCATTATGTCTATCTGCTTAACTTCTATCCTGGATACACCTAACTTTTCCATATTCTCCAAATATTCATCAGAACATCAAGCTTTAAAAAAAATGTGAGGGGAGGTTAAATACTGTTTGTTCCATTAAACACTGTTCATAAAATCATCATGTAAGAAAGCAAAAGAAGAGAAATTGCCAAGACAATTTTAAAGCCAAAGTAAATTTTGTTATTGTTTCTTAGAATTGCTCCTGATTTTTCAATTGATTGTTGTTTTTCTATCTGTGAAATTATGCCTCATGTATCATCCTAAAATATTACTAAGTACAAATTATTAGATCTAAACTTTTCTGTTCCCATAACTATTTAATAAAATAGTTAAAATAGGTATTTTTGTTAAATCTGTATCTTAATAACATCATTTGTTATATTGGCTCTCTTTTCACATATTGAATATTTAGGCCTATAACACTAGGCCTAAAAGAAAAGAGAAATAGGAAATATAGATATATATTATCCAGTTTTAGGGAATTCTTTAATTAATTAATTAATCATTATTTGTAACGTAGGGGATCAAAGCTAGGTTTTGCATGCACTAGGCATGTGCTCTACCACTAATATCCTCAGTCCATAACTTCTCCTCTAAATATACGTATTCAAATATAAATATATGTGCAATTTGTGAAACATTATATGTACGTACATATGCATTTCCATTGTGTTTCTAGCCCATTGCAGTTATTTGTATTGATTAATAAATGTGCCTTTTGGGCCGGTGAGATGGCTCAGCAGTGTAAGTGCCTGCCTGGCGAGCACGAGGGCCTGAGTTCAACACCCGGAACCCATATACAAAAAAAGGGCCGGTGATATAGCTCAGCGGCACGGGTGCCTGCTGGCACACAAGGTCCTGAGGTCGACCCCCAGTACCCACACACACACACACAAAAATAATAAAAATAAATAAATGTGCTTTTGAATGTGTGTGAGATAGAGCTAGGTGGTTCTTCAGCCTTTTTGTCTTTGACCTCCACTCTCCTTTAATGACTTCTAGATATGTTTTTCAGCCTCCTCCTTTATCCTCATATATCATGTGTTATATTTTGCTCTGCACAGATATATGATTCTCTATTTCCAAACAACCCATTTTATAAAAAGCAATGATTCTTTCCTATTTGTAGATTCCTATTTGTAGATTCTTGTTAAAAGATTTGACAGCGGCGTAAGCGCCTGCCTTGTAAGCGCGAAGGCCCGAGTTCGACTCCCGGAACCCACATACAAAAAAGGCGCCGGTGATATCGCTCAGCGGCACGGGTGCCTGTTGGCGCGTGAGGTCCTGAGGTCGTCCCCCCGGTACCCACAAAAAAAAAAAAAAAAAAAAAAAAAAAAAAGATTTGACCATCAAAGTTTTTACTCCAAAACCACCATTACTTCTGACCGATAGAAAGACATTTTTAACACGGTAGTAAATGAATTTAGATTGAAGTGAAAAATTCAAATTCAATTTGTTTCCTCAAATTTTGAGTTGAATCACTGATTACAAGTTTATCTACTCACAGGAATTCCCAAAATTTATTATTACACTATTAACAGAGTCAATAGAAGGGTCTCATTCTATTAAGTGATAAAATGGACAATAACATCAACACTAACCTTACTCTTACATTTTAAAATCTCAATAGCAATTGAGAAAGAGATTTCATTCTAAATTATGCCATGATATATACTACTTCATTCTGATTTTTAAAGCCACTTTTATTTTTGCTTCCAAGCTTAGAACCTCATAGTTGAAACAGGAAATAACCAATATGCAAAAGTCTCTTTAGAAGGCTTGAAAATGATGGCATCATTTTAGAGCGCCTCTGAAATCCTGGACCAGATTTACTGATAATGTAGCACTCACTGATGATTATTATAACAGTTGGAGTACGTAAAGTAGTCGTACCACACACTCTATACATCTAGCCAATTTATGGCACAAGACAGAAAAGATTATTACTAGAAAAAATAACACTGCTATGATCCTGAAGGAATGACAGATTTTTGACTCAAGTAAAAATATTTCAACATCAAGACGAATACTTCAGCTGTTTTTTTTTTTTTTTTTTTTTTTTCTTTTCTCTTTTTTGGTACCAGGAATTGAAACTTAGGGCCTCGCATTTGCCAGGCAGACACTGCGCTGCTGAGCTATGTGCCCAGCCCCCTTAAGCTAATCTTAAAGGATTTTTCTAATGAAGAAAATCAATTATCCTGGCCTTATCTATACTTAACATTTATTTCCCATGGTAAGCACAGAATATTAATTCCTGGCTAAATGAGCAAGAAATCTTAAGTAAATATCCATTCCCCCATACAAGCAATTTTAAGGACCTATATGTGTGTACACTGAGCTTAAAATCTCTGTGTTGTATTTAAGAATGATCATTATTAAATAAGTTTTATTCAACTTATTTGAAAATGTTTAGCTCCTGAAATTCTCCTTTATTAAGGTAGACTCTTGAAGAGTTTCAGGCTTCCAAAATCAAGATTTTTAAGTCTGCACTTCTTAAAATCTGTCATTTTATCAGTCTGGGTATATTATAAGGACAATTTAAGACCAAACAAAATGTATCTTCAAGCATCCTACTTACTTGGAAGACTGAGCACCATTCAATTCAGACATGTTGCAAAGATGGGTTGTATTTTCCGTATAACTGTTACTTAACAACCCATTAATTCCACTACTCTAAAGTAGTGCTAATTAACCTTATAAGATCTAATACTTACGTTAAACACTGTGTCATACTGGTTGTGCTGTATGATTAGTGTTTTTTCTAATATTAAAACCAATGTCCTTGGAAAAGTAATAGTAAAGTGCACATCATTTATCTGGTAGCTGAGAAATTAAATGTTCCACATAAACAAAGCCTGAGGATAATTGAAATAAGAAACTTAAAATTTGGAAGGTATATTTGAATCATTTGGATGAAATATTTTACAATGAATCAGAATTTTGTGCATCATTAAACACATCATTCTTAGTGGCACTCTAGTTTCTGGTTGTAAGATCTCTTCAGCTTGAACACACGTTAATGTAGAGTGTGGTTTTAGAACAGAAGTGATTAAGACTTAACAAGTTATTTCCCTAAATGTCCCCAAGACCCAGCTTTATGACAGTTATTATGACTAATGCAACAATTTTCAAAATTTGCAAGGTGGGACTTAGAAAAGGAACATATCTGACAACCTTCCATAGTACACAAACACATGTGCCCAAAAAAGACATTTTCTTTACTCTTACTTTTCTTCTGTTCTCTATAATTGCATATCATTCTTATACAGTTTCCTGTCTGTTTTTTGGTTTTTAAAAAGGGCTCATCTAAATTGATTTTGTAACCCATTAACAAGCTACCGCTTGTAATTTGAAAAGCACTGGACTTAAGTTTTACTACTGCACTCTGTAGGTACTCTTATCCTACACTGGCAAGCTACTATATTTTCATTCCTGCTTCTGTAAGATCATGTCGCTGTCTTCATCCCTGGATTTACAGTTTTGTGTGCCACTTCCAAAGTCCATATGCTCACATTTCAGTGAATTGTGCTGGCCCCAGTCACTATTGGAGCTCTTGTATTTTCTTCCGTTTAAAAAATGTTTACCTTTCCCTCTTCCTTTTCTTTTCATAAGGCATCTGTAGTCTGAATTTGCAAGAGTCGGACTAAGGCCCTCATCAATCATTGAGAAACTGTGCCTATTCTAGTTAGAGCCATGTGTAAATGTTCGTATTTCTTATAATTTGTGACACTATTTGCTTTATAAGTTTTTCCAACTTTAAAATTTAGTGGCTACTGTATGTTTGAAGTTATGCTTGAACTGCGATTGTGTGCTGTCTACATGTAAAAAAATGTATAATGCCAGAAATTTTCTTTTAGTTGTTTCTTTACATAAATGGGTTTCCAAGGAAGAAGAATTTTCTGTTTAATTATTAATTGAAAAAATTACCAAATCACTTCAGTGATTCTGAATTAATTTTGTTTTACATATTTTATTCCCTCTGTGTATTTGTACAGAAGTGACAGGCAAAATATTTAACAGTTGGTACAAGAGGCACAGAAAAATTCACTTCTCAGTAAGCACTACTGGTGACTACCAGAGGGATATTAGCTTCAAATTTATGACACATACAGAAAAAATTTGCAAATAGAGAAAGCAAGCATTAGTGAATATTACTTGTTGAAGTACAGGATAATGTTTTCTTTAATAAACAATTCTAACATTTCAGCTTTTGAAAATATAGTGCATTAGGAATGATTTTTGTTTTTGTAATTTTCCTACAATTACCTTGTGGATTTTGTTATTACACAAATATACATTCATGTTTATAAAGCTTTAGAAAAAAGATTTAGGGCACTCGCATTATTATTTAAAACTATAGATTTTTAAACGTAGGTGACCAAAATTACATACCCTAAAAGTCTGGTCAATGTATGTGACAGCATCATTCCACAATTGTGTCTTAAATATATTGAAATATTATGCATAGATTTTTCTGCTGAACATTTACATAATCCTTCAAAATAATTGACTTTTTGTTCCAAGAAGACTGCTTACCTGGAAATGTTCAAGAAGTATATTTCCTCTATGGATCTATAATCATGGTTCTGCAAGCTCTTATGGGACTTTCACAAGACATTGGAACATTTAATTGAAAATGATTGAGTGCCCAGATGCCCAGCCTAAATAACAGCAGTGGAGATTACCAGGAGTCAGCTTCTTGTTTAAAAAACAAAACTAAATATATTCGGTCTCATTTCCAAGATAACCACTTGTGTGTATCCAGAGAGTCAACGTGTGATTAAATTTCAAAGCCATGAGATGGAAGCAAAAGACCATATGGGCTTCAGAAAGGAAATTCATATGGGAAGGACAGCACATGGATTTTTTTTAATTATGGAAATTTAGAACTTATTTCCCAATATTATATCTTTGAAAACAGAACAGAAAAAAATGACTATATTACCTTCAACTTTTACTTAATGGAGACAATTTTACCTCTCTCTAGATATCAAATCACACAGTTAAAAATGCCTGAATACTCTATAAGGCTTTATTATTATTTATATAAGATTTATTATTGTATATTATTTAATATATAATAAAAATCCCTTCATTAGGTTTATCTTGTCAATTATTTTTGTGATAAATTTAGTGTAGCATTTAATATGAAAGATATACTTTCAAGGAAGTGTGTTTTCTTTTAACTTGCTGCTTATTTTATTTGAACTCTAAGTTTTTCCATAGTATTATGTTGAATTGGCACTATAGTTACACTGAGATTACTTTGCAGTTGCAACCTGTAGTCTTAACATAAAATCATATGAAATTGAGAATGTAAAAGAATCTACTTGTTAAAAATAAATAAATTTAACATTTATTATTATTCATCTAATCATAAAACATAGGCAGAAATTATTGGGATATATTTAAGTGTACTTAAGAAACCCTTTAGATAATATTCAGATAAGACTAAGACAGGTTGAGTTTACATAAATTTTACAATTACTTAATTGAATTTTGGGCTTGTCTAGAAACTTGATGAAAGTTCTCTAACTGTTGCCATGATCACCGGGTAACTGTGAGAAATCAGCGCAACAGGAGAACTGAAAACACTAACTAAACACAACTGTACAATCGTCAATGTTGTTAATATAAAAGAAAAACTTGTTTGTAATCTCAATTTTACCATTAACCATATATTACTGGGGAGAATCATACAACCTTCAGAAAACACCTTTTCCATCCACAAAATGGAAATTATCATAACAGTGTTTGTAAATGGCTTCCCACAAGGTAGTGGAAAGTAAAACAAGTAAGAATGAGAGATCTTGGAGATCTGTGACAAAGCAAGAGCTTATTGATCACAAACTCTGGAACCTTAGCCACTGGAGAACCATACCACCTGCTTACTCTGGGTTGCTCAAGGTCTTCCCCATTTCCTGCATTTGTTCTTTATCAGAACTTGCTAACTGATCTCTCCCATTCCAATCATATCGCTCCAGAGATTAGCCTTCTACACATTTGTGTAACCAAGGCTCATTCATTTACACTTTCATTTCTTTCAAATTATCTGAAAGTTTCACTACCATAACACTAAATAAATTAGTGAAGGGATTTGTCCTGTGGCATGGGATTTTCCCATTTGTAACTATTTTACCTTTTACCTGAATAAAAGATCCTATAGTTACTCTATTGGTTTTGCCATGAATACAGTATGAGTTTCTTTAGTGTTTAAATATACTTTTCAAAGTCAGAAAACATTGTCCTGGAATGTCTTTATTCTATTTGGAATCTTGAATTTCAGAGCCTGGAAAGATGTCTAAGATAATAACATGTTTTTTAGTGTTACTATAATAGCCTAATACCAGTATACATTATGTATTTAACTTCTGAACTTGAAACTTGGTGAGATGTACTACATGCAATTCCTTGATCAAATAATAATTTATCATCATCCTTATGATATACTTTATTAAGAAATTGTTTAGAGGCAGACATTTCATATATTGTCATTTATCCTTAAATAAATTTATACTATATATAATATATATATATACATATATATATATTCTTTACTTGAGAGGTAAAAAATACCTTTTGTACAAGAATGAAGTCTGATGTAAATAATGAACTTTGTTGCCATAAATATGGGCCAATGTAGATTCCTGCATTTTGACAAATGCAGTACTCTGGTATGGGATATAGAGAGGGAGGCGAGGAGTGACTGGGGACCAGGGTATACACGACAAATCTGTGCCTTCTGTTCAGTTTTTCCTCTGACCCTAAAACTGCTCTTAAAAACAAGGTTTATTAATTCAAAAAAGAAAAAAAATATTTGATGTCGTTAAGTGGCTTAAGACCAGGAACATTATGCATATTAATAATGAAAAACCAGGCAACCAGAATATAACAGTATAGGCGCACTATCTGAATGTAAACACAGATCTTGTTAAATAATTAGAACACATTCTAATGGGAGAAAAGAGACAAATATTCTTTAATAACATGTTGTGTTAATATCAAATCAAGTGAATTTGCTATTATTATAGCTCTATGTTGTAATTTTTTTTTTTTTTTTGTGTTTACTGGGTGTTGACCTCAGGACCTCCCGCGCCAGCAGGTGCCCGTGCCGCTGAGTGATATCATCGGCCCTTTTTTAGTATGTGGGTTCTGGGAGTCGAACTTGGGCCCTTGTGCTTGCCAGGCAGGCGCTCACACTGCTGAGCCATCTCACCGGCCCCCTATGTTGTAATTTTTAAATCAGGTTTTCTTGTTTGTGGAAAATATTTCACTCATCTATATGATAACTTGCCTCCATTAATGTCTGGTATGTTTTGCCATTTCTTTTGACTAATTAGATTTCATAACTATTGTCAAAAAACCTGTGTTTTGGGCCGGTGAGATGGCTCAGCGGCTTAGGCGCCTGCCCGGCAAGCGCGAGGGCCCGAGTTCGACTCCCGGAACCCACATACGAAAAAGGGGCCGGTGATATCGCTCAGTGGCACGGGCACCTGCTGGTGCGCGAGGTCCTGAGGTCGACCCCCCGGTACCCACAAAAAAAAAAAAAAAAAAAAAAAAACCTGTGTTTTTTTTTAAGGATACATGTTATGGTCAGGAAACTAACAATCTAAAACTCTTTGATATAATACCTTCACGCCTAATGTTCCATTTTTGGAATTGTGCATAAAAATGGAATATAAAAAATTTCAAATTCTTGTTCCTTGAATTTTTGTAAGTAACATATTTAAATTTCCTGTAAGAATTCTAAAAAAGGGCCGGTGAGATGGCTCAGCGGCATACGTGCCTGCCCGGCAAGCGCGAGGGCCCGAGTTCGACTCCCGGATCCCACATACGAAAAAGGGGCCGGTGATATCGCTCAGCAGCACGGGCGCCTGTTGGCGCGCGAGGTCCTGAGGTCGTCCCCCAGGTACCCACAAAAAAAAAAAAAAAAAAGAATTCTAAAAAATACAACCTTTGGTATAAATTGGGTTAATTTTGACATTTAAAACATCCAATTATATTGGCACAAAATGCATTAATATGCACATATCTGATCTCTTTTCAATTCTCAAACATTTCCAAAATGGCTATGCAATTGGTCCTGTACAATACCTCACTATTGCTATATAGTATGTTGATCTATCTTCCTAAAGATTAAAATCTTTCTTCTTATACAGAATGGGGATGTTTTTTGCTATGCAATTATGCGTACTAGATTTATGCCAAAAACAAAGAATAATTGTGGTTAGTAGAAGGTAAAATAACATGTGCAACATAAATATTGTACTGATTACACTGAAAAATCACCAAATCCTATAATTATTTTCTTTTATAGAATAAGTGACAAATACAAATTTATTTGAAAATGTCCCACTGCTATGTATCAAATAAACTCATAAAATGTTACACATTGGATTAAAGTAAATAATGACTCACAATCATAGCATGTGTGGGACAACTCCACACCATTTAAGGTCATGACTTTAATGTAGTGTAAAGGCTTTTTTTTTCTTTTCTTTTTCTTCTTTCTTTTTCCCCTCCATTTTTATGAATGGAGAATGCTGCTGCCTGAAAGCTGTGTGGGAATACAGCCAAAGAAAGAAGAGGTTTGCAAAAACTCTGGGGACTTGAAAGAAATGTGGCTGGCATTAGCTTGGTCCTCCCTTTAGACTAAAATTAAAACAATAGACAGACATGTACAGTAATCTCTCTTTTAAGAAAAGAATAGAATGCCTCTATAGTAGTGTCAAGAGGAACAATTTGGTTCTGGCCCAAGTTATGCAGCTGTTGCACAGGAAAATGGCAAAAGGCTTCAGTCCAAGACAGGCAAATAAGGCGTGATTATTCATAAACAGTCACTGGGGCTTTCACATTTAGAACAAGGAAAACATTAGCATTCAAGAGGGCAGGTTAGGTACAGCAGTCTCAGGGAAACTTGAGTCACACCGTCATTTTGTGATTTGGACAAAAGACAGTGGTATCATTCTATTTACTAACAATAACTAAAAATAATGAATAACTCATTCATTATGATATCATATGCCTATGAAGCACTTTTAAAGAACAATAGAGGTTTTATCATGGATTAAAGATATTAACTAAATCTGCTGTAAGATAAAGGAATCATATCTTTATTACACATTTCTGATTTTCACTTGCTCGTTAGAGGTAGATCAGGTAAAAATAATATAAATTAAGTGCTAGGGAAAACAGTTGGACACTAAGCTGCACTGTTGCTTCTCAACTGTGCCAAAACAAAATGCGGAATCAGGTGCAATAGCTGCAAAGTAATGAAGCAGAACCCTGGCAGTGATTACCAGAGTAAAATAGGCAATTCTCACCTGCCCATTATATACATGTGATACCAAAGAATTCATTGTTACTGCCACTCTTTTGATCCTATTTTAAGATACGAGCAGTCACCATATTATTTTTTAATTATGTTTTATTTTAAGATTTCTTTTTAAAGCTTTTTGTCATCCCTCTACTGATTTTCATGACTCGTTTTCTGAAGTGAGTTGTCTTTCCATTAGTGATTCTCTTCCTTCTGTACCATATACAAACTCTGTATTCATACATTTCAATTTACCTTCTGTTCTCTTTGCTCTAGTGAGACTAATTCCTTTATTATCAGTACAATTTCCTTCTGGGAAAATCCAATAATTTCTTTTCAGTCTTTTTTTGTTATTTGTCCTATCTGCCTCATCCGGCACTGTTGGAAATATAATATAAACTAGAAAGGTTACAAGTTAAATTGTCTTTAAAGAGGTTAATGCCCTCATCTATTGAAAATGATAGTTACTCTGAAAATGGAGAAGAGTTGATTCAAGATTAGGAAAGAACAAAATTGAAGCAGTAGTGTAAAAGAAGGAAAGAATCAAAGAATTTGACTATAAATCTGTCAATGGCCTGACAGTCTAGAGGGAAAGAAAATGAAAGTAGAAAGGTGAAAATAGGAATATAATAGAAAAGAATATGTTAATGTTATTGTTTGTAGACAACAACGCGTACATTTATAACATTGAGGCCTATAAAGATAAAGACAGAACATTATGATTATTTTTAGTCTTCAAAGAGTATACAAGTCATTTGCCTGAAGATAAGACATTAATTACAGCTTTCTATATGAGTCTAAGTTCGTGCTAGCAGTCATCAGTTGAATAGGACTTTGGCAAATGTTTAGAAAGACTACAAATATAGGAGGAAAACATGATAAAGATGGCAACTGTGAAAAATGACATGAGACTAGCAAGTTCTTCACTCTGCATCCAAGGCTTCAACTTCAATTCTGAAAATTACACAGAGCCTCATCTTAGATTTTCAGGAGTGAGTTTGCCTAACATAACTGACAGTGTAGCCTCTGCAAATGAAGTAATCGAAAGAGTGTATACTATGGACAGTATTAAACTTAGAGGAAATCCTGGCCCACAAATCTTAAATTCATATAAACAAGAAAATTTGCTGAACACTTTTAAGACTTAGTTTTCTCTTCTGTGAAATGGGGAGCATTTCTAATTCCTTTTTCTATTTGCAAAGTGATATTAATCCAGATCCTCTCAGAAAGGTGACATTGTCTATTAAGTTTCCTAAGCCTTTGTATTCTTAAGTAAAATAAACAAAAGATTATGTTACTTTGTATTAATCTGCAGTGAAAAAGCATTAATCACTGAAATTTACTTATAAGTAACTGTAACTCAGAGATCCACAATAAGCCACATCTATTCAACCATATCTGAAGTGAATAATATGGACTATTTAAACTGATAATTTCTTAAACCTCGCAATCTATTCTCATTTGTCAAATAACATGTCTGCTGTTTGGAGTATGCATGTGATCAAAAAACAGATCACTGACAGAAAATTTGATGCTTTTTCAAGGAGGTATGCATTTAATTCTAAGCACTTTACAATATATATATATTCCATATTTATATCACTTAGTTATATTGCATATACATTCAAATTGTGCATTTATATACTCTTGAATAAACCTGAGGAGAAAAGAATATAGACAAAACTGTTTGCTATGTTGTGAACCTGATCATGTTCCTTTCCATACCTGTATACTAACCCCTGAGGTTGTAAGGAGGAATGGAAGCAAGAAAGAGGAAAGAAAGAGTTGGACAATAATAACAAAAAGAAGCAAGTGTTAAGATGGAAGAAAAATTTTGAAAATAACTTTGATATTAGATACGCAGAATCAGAGGAAGTTAGGATTTAGATCTGTCTAAATCCAATTAGAGTTCCTTACATTTCTGTCCCTAAAGTACTAAATTTATAGCAAAAGCTCTTCTTGAAGCTATAATGCTGAAATGTACTTGTCACATATAAATAGCATGTTATTGTGGAAAAAAATGTTTGTCTTCCACAAGCAGCTTAAACTTCTCAGTAGGTAAGTACTATGAAAGTGAATTGAGGGCCGGTGAGATGGCTCAGCGGCTTAAGCGCCTGCCTTGCAAGCGCGAAGGCCCGAGTTCGACTCCCGGAACCCACATATGAAAAAGGGGCCGGTGATATCGCTCAGCGGCACGGGTGCCTGTTGGCGCGTGAGGTCCTGAGGTCGTCCCCCCGGTACCCACAAAAAAAAAAAAAAAAAAAAAAAAAAAAAAAAAATTATTACAGTACAAGTATGTTATATTGCCATTAATTCCCCTTAAAATATTCCCATTTTAAACACACTTATCCCATGTTCTTGCCATTTTCTAAAGTTGTTCTAGAAGTCCACTTTTGGGTATATCTTTAAAGTGTGATAAAAAAATTTCTCAGTGAATGTTTCCGCTGAGTGTCATCCAACAAAAAGGCAGGCTGGTAAAAACACTATGATGTCTGCTTAACTACTTTATTCACGGGATGTGGCACTGTGAAATTTCTGGCTCTTCCTCAACGTCAAAACAAAAGTAAATGTTTTGAATAAATTCAAGACAGCCACGACAGCCCAACTAAAGACAAGAAAGGCAACTTCCAGAACTGCTTCAGAAAGTGGCAAGAACAAAGGAATACAATACATGTGTTCCAAATTAGGTGGTGATATTTTGAGGTGGATTAATGTCAATGAGTCTTTCACTGTAATTTTTTTTAATTTATAAATCCACCATATTTTTCAATCACACCTCATATAATAAAGTTAACATAAAAATGTGATCTTTTTGAATCTTAAAATAACTTCAAATATACTTAAAAATGGGACAATAATAAGTTAATCTATCAATTTCTCTTTAAAGCAGGTTATCCTCTGGAGAATAATGATTAGAAGAAAGAATAATTTTAAAATATCAATACTCTGATGAAGAAGATAAAGTGTGGCAGAAAAAAAATGGTATACAATGGAAGAAGTTAAAATAGCAGGCCATTTTCTGATATGTAATTCTTTAGATAAAAGTACTCATGAGATTGTATGATGCTAATCTTAAATAATTAAAATATTATTGGAAGCAAACTCTTAGTAATTTAACCTGATTTTCACCATAGCTATTGTTTTTAGTTATATACAGAGTACAATTAAATTTACCTAATTAAAATTTAAGTAAAATGTAAATGAATTGGAAGCTTTTAAATATCACATAAATTACCTATAGCAGACAAAGTACTATTATATTAATCATATTGCTCCCAAATAATTGATATTTTAAAAATCTGTTTAAATTTTATATAAAAATAGGTAACTTATGAGTCAACACTTTATAAACATGAATGACAAAATAGTTTTACACTTCAGGTGCATTAGTGTAAATATATTTTAATAATGACATTAGTTTATAATTGAAAGCATTGAGCTTACAAACCTTTTCCTTCACATTACTTCCAAACACACAATATTCACAAACTGTGACTCTTTGGAGGCTCCATATGAAATATACACTGCGTTTTTCTTTCTGTGAAAATTATTCCCTATGTAAAACTCGGGCATTTGGAGGATGCTTCATTATTTTCAATTTTCATGGAATAACTAAGTTCAGCAATGTGTAATTTTTATTAGGCTGATAATAAAAATAGTGACTGATTAAGCCCACAGTCATTTCAGGTTGAAATATCTTACTATAACAGAAAAAAAAAAAAGGAAAAAAAAATCACAGCTGGAGACTTTCCCAGAAGCATCGCTAGATGACAAAGTAAAAACCAGTCTTCCACAGACACTTAATGAAGATATGGTTCAGGGATTTTTCTCTTCTAGAGATCATTTTGCCCATTAAGAAAAGACAAAAACAGTGGATTTCTACAGTTAAAACCCACAATCAAAACACAAAGAAGACAAAGTGAAAAACTTTATTGCTCATTAAATGACTTACAGTGGTTTTCCTTTAGATTCACAAGTCAAAATTAAAGGTTGTCCTTCTTGTGGAAAAGGAGTGGATGGTATAATCTTAACTGATGGTGTATCTAGAAAAAAAAGAGTGTTAGAAAAGTCATTAAACACACATTAATGATGTATCAATAACTGCGTCTCATCTGTATGTTTATCATTTCTTATATTTCTTATAACTGTATATATTTATAAGGGGTTGCTTAGCTTTAGTGAAATACAGTATGTAATGTTAAGAAGCTACCATCCTGTTCAGACAAATCTAAGGAAAATATCTGAATATCTTATGACACAACTAAAATCTGAATTTAAAAGTGAAATTGCAAAATGTGGTTCAAATGAATATCAAGTATTTCATACAATTGTTTCTTCAACTATTTATAGATGGTTATGAATATTATTATTACATACTGAATGTATATGTGCATATGAATAACAGCTTCATTGTTGCAAGAATACTGACTCATAATAAGGAACCTACAATGGACTCAAGATCAACAATTGTCTTAGAAGCATTATGCAGTATCTTTTTGAAAATGCAGTAATGCAACACTGAGCTCACGCTGCTTGCTTTTAAAGTACAGTTGGCAAATCACTTCAAAGAGCTACTTATAATATTACTAAAATTTAACATTTTGCTTTATAACCCACAACATAGTTGTTGGAAAATTATTTATTTCCAGTTAATAAAATCATCCCTAGTGGAAAAGGATTTAAAATACTAAAAGCCATTTATATTTAAAACTTGTATGCTACGTAATATTCTTTAATAACAAAAGTTCATATTTCATAGAAAAAATGGAAAATTAGATGAAAACCTAGGATGTTGATATTTATATTTCCTGTGTGTGTGTGTGTGTGTGTGTGTGTGTTACACGTGGTGCTGGGGATGGGATTCAGGGCCTCCTGCACACTAGCCAAGTGCTCTACCATTGAGTTACATGTGCATCCCACACATTTGTTTCTTCTGTTGGCTTCGCTGGTCTTTCCATTGTCTGACCTTTGCATATTGGCAACGTCAAGGTACGAGTACCTTCCCTTCTTATCTCCATATTTTCTATAACAAACAAAATAGGTTGGGCCTGTTCATATAGTAGCAGCTATTCTCACATCTTTCTTTAGTTTTAACATAAGAATGGAACTGCTTTGCCATTATATTCACTCTCTGATACTGAAGTGATTTAAATAATTATCAATGAATTATTTAATTTTCAGGTTATTTTCAAAGAAGTAAGATTATATTTGTCATATATAAAATAATAAATGATAATCCTTTAAAATACCTTATACTTTTTTTTTTTTTGTGGGTACCGGGGGGTCGACCTCAGGACCTCGCGCGCCAGCAGGCGCCCGTGCCGCTGAGCGATATCACCGGCCCCTTTTTCGTATGTGGGTTCTGGGAGTCGAACTCGGGCCCTCGCGCTTGCCGGGCAGGCGCTTAAGCTGCTGAGCCATCTCACCGGCCCAAAATACCTTATACTTTTAAAGTAATACTTCCTATTCATTCTTTCTCAGTTCTTAAAGCAAGAAACCATATTTAGAATAATCAAATATTGTTTTGTTTACATAGAGGTATTCAATACATATTATAGAAAATAATTATGGTATAAATTATCCAGAAAAAAATTTATTTTAAGAAATATGAAATGTTTCTCATTGTCTAACAGAAGAAAAGTATTAAATAATCTAAAATTATTTTATTAAATTTTTATTTATTATCAATATATTTATGGAACCAGGTATTGAGTAGATTATAATTGAATCTCCAAGCAGGGTATTTGTTCAAAGTGAAAGGAACGATAATAATTTTGTGAAGTAATAAGTGTGCACCAGAACTGTTCTAGTCAAACTAAAGCCTACAGTCTTCTAAATTTTAACCAAATTTACATACAGCGAAATTGATTTTACCCTGTCATATTACAAAAGAAAGGTCTATTTATAGGAATAACTTCAGAGAAAATTAGAAATGTATGATTCTGAGAAAAATACTGGTTGGTTTTTGAGTCTCCAATAGTTAATTTTGTATGTCATTGTGACCATGACTTGGGGTAGCCCAGCTGTTTGGTCAATCACCAAAGTGTTTCTCTAAAAATGATTTTGGATGTGGTTATCATTTAAATTACTAGAGTGAGTAAAGCAGATTGTTCTCCATGATGTGGTTGAGCTTTATCTCTCTTCCAGGTCTAATCAGAATAAAAGGCTGATCCCACTCTAATTAGGAGAGAACTCTTCCTGTGTGGTGGCCTTTGAACCGGGACATCTGTATATCTGTATTTTTTATGCCTTTGGACTTGCTATAGTTAGGATCTAGAATGTTTCCCAAATGTTCACGCGTTAAAGGCTTGGTAGCCACCCTTGGCACTATCGGGAATTGGTAGAAATTTTTGGAGGTAGAGCCTAATAGAATAAAGTTAGGCCACTGGCTGTGTGCCCTTAAAAGGGAAGCTGGAACCCTGGACACTTCCTCTTTCTCTCTGCTTCTTGGCGGCCATGAAGTGAACAGACCTTCTCCACTGTACGCTCCTGGGTGATTCCCCATGCCACCACAGCAAGGCCTAAATCAATAGGGCCAACTAACTTTGGACAGAAAACTAAAACTGTGAGCCAAAACAAATATTTCCCCATATTAAATTCATTATCTTAGGTACTTTTTTACAGTGAGAGTTGAGCTATCAAGTCTGGAATGAATACATCAGGTTTTCCTGGATCTTCAGTCAGCAGACCTAAGGACTGTCACCAAAACAACAATCGTTTTTTCTTGGGTCATCAGAATTAGGATGATGCCAAACCAACCACTCTCTTGAGTTCCTGACCTCCTGACTCACCCTGTATAACATGTCAGCTTCCATAATGTGAAAAATCCTTATAGTAAATCAAGGATGGAAGGGGCTTTATGGAAGGGGAAGTAAAAACAATTAAGATGAGTTATATACATGTACCAACTCTCCATGATAGATGTACTCATTATGTACTGCAAACATATGTACTAATAAAAATAAAATTAATCAAAATCATGTATATGTATAGGTACATAGATCAAAATTCATATGTATATTTTTTTTCACTGGAAAGTTCTGGCCACAGAGACTCTGTGGTATGTCTTTTATGGGGAGGGGGTGTGTCCTCATCTCCATAAGGACTGGGATGTGAGATAGGAAGAGAACAAGTGAAATAAAGTAAATAAGTCTGTGTTACTAAGCAGATTAAATTTTAGGCAATTCAAGTCTAATTGTGTTATGAAATTTTGACCAGTTGTGTAGATCATACATCTCAGAGTTACCTAATTTGTTAGGCAAAGGACAGGAGTATTCATGGAATATTTACAAATTCTTATTAGGTTTTGGTTAAGTATTTCTCCTGGATTAAAATGGGGAAGCATTATTTCTCCAGAACTTCTGTCATATTCAGAATAAAGGAATGATGGTTGCCAAAAAGATATGGCAGATTTTCACATCTCTCAGTGAGGTAAATTATACAGTGGTAGAGAGTTGTGGAATTCTTTGCAACACCCAGTGGGTCAATGTCTGCTCTGGTTGACTGAGGAGGCGGAAGACTGTTAATTCCGAGAAGAATGTCTTGAAGACAAGATGCTTTGCCAACTCTCACAGAGATGGACATTACAGGGAAAACAAGGAAGCTCCTGAGGAGACAGTCACGTAAAAGCTAAATATTCAGCAAACTGTCACCATGCCTTGCTTGCCTGCCTTGCTACCTAAAACAAACATCTGCACTCAGCAGAACTCTATGCTTTATTGTTGTTCTTCAAATAGCCTGGGGGATTGAGTCAGTTTGGAGCTCCACTTCATTCCGGTGAAGTCCCCTGGCCCCTCAACAAAAATATTCTCTGCTCTCTCACATCATTTGTCTCTCTAGCAGGGTTTGCCGCCCTGAACCCAGCAGAGTTATCAGAAAACCGGAAGACATAATACGGTCTGATTCTCATAGCTCTGCCAATTTAGTGTAAGTAGTGTATTGGAGGTGGAAATTTATTAAAAAAATGATCACTTGAAACATGATTAAGCTTTTCCTTAGATTTGCCATAGGAATTTTAATATAAGCAAATGCCAAAACAGATAATATACTTGGCATATATTTCTATGAAACTCTCCAAAATATCCCGAATAAACTCTAAGTGACCCAAAGTCTAGGCACATAATATAACATTCACACATTTGACTGCAAAATTATTTAAAACATTGATTAGATTGTCTTTATAAAAATTATTTTTCCACATGTATAAAAGAACAAAAAAAGTAAGCAAATGTAACATTTAAATATAACTACCTTAACATTTCAACCATTTGATATTTAAAAATAACTACCTTAAGATTCTTTGCCAAACTCTTGCTCCCTTATACACACACACAGACATATACACATAAACATGCAAACACACTCCTGATTTAACTCAGACCTCTGGGTATTCTTTCCTACATTCTATTGGGTTGTATCTATTTATTTAGTATTGTAAAATTTGAGATCATAGACAAGAGGATTCAGAATACATTCTGATGTAATTTTCTCTTCAGTGTTTCAGTCATTTGCATATCTACCTACTAATCACTGTCATGGTTTGTACCTAGATTTCGCCCCAAAGACTCATGCTGTCATAGGTAAGGAGTTTTGAAGGTGGCTGGATTAGGGTGTGTAATGCTGGGATTAAGGGTATGATCCTGAGATTAAGGGTGCCCAGCACTAGGTATGGATGGCACCACCCAAAATGTGGGTAGCCTGCATGGAATGTAAAGGGACAGAAAGAAGCTGCTTTGCTATGCTGCTTTGCTACATTCTGCCTGCCATGAACTGTTTCTTTTCTGCAGTGCCCCTTTGCCATGCCACCCTGTCTTGGAGTCAGCTGACTATGGATTAAAACCCCTACAAACTGTGAGCTAAAATAAACCTTTCTTCCTTTAACTTTGGGTGTCATGTATTTTGTATCAGCAGTGAGAAAAGTAACTAAGACCAAAGTACTAACCAATTAATGTAAGAGTAAAATGTTCTACAAGCTAAGACTAATTGTATGAGGTACCTATTTGGCATGGGCACTTGGATGTCTCAAAGATGTGGCACATTTGATATGCTTAAAAAGAACTTAAATTCTCCAAATTTCCCTTTATATGTCCATCATATAGCAATCTCTAATTCGTAGATACTACTAGCATCCATCCAGGTAATATATCAGGTGTTTCCTGTGCACTTGTCTTTATTCAGTCAGTCACAAGTTGTGGTTGATCTACGTCCTGAAAAATATTAAAATCTACTCACTTTTTTTATTATGGCTCCAAAAATCATGCCTTCTATACAGTGCACCAAATAGAAATTCTCTTTTGTGTTGATATTACATGTCTCTAAATCTTACTGAACAAAACTGTTTTCTCAAACCATGAATCTGTGCAAATCAACTTATTAATTTAAACTTTCCATGTTGATCTTTGCTCTTAGGATAAGAAGCAAAATTATTAACTCATTTGAATACTACATCCTTTTTTTTCCTTCTTGTCTCCTAACTAATGATTTCATTCTTTGAATTTCGGCAATTATATTTTTTCCGGTCTTTTAATGAGTATGTTTCATCATGCCTTGATACAAATTGTCAGAAATGCTCCATGTGGAAGGAACTTTTCTTTATTTAACTCTAATATATAACTTTGAAATCTTAATTCAAATGGCATTTGTTAGGAGTAATGATCAAATAATCTCTCATTTTTCAGATATATTTCCAATACATTTTCTTTTTCACCCTCATGTATTTTTATGTCGCTGTGTATCCTGAGTGTTTTGTATGGCACTTTATACGAAGTCTATGCATAATAAATAATTACTAAATAAATTAAAGTGATAAAATTTCTAATATATCTTATCATCAATTTGGCACCCTATTCTGAAAAAAATGCTTAATTGAAATTGTGTTAGTGTGTGCTGCATGGATAATTACACTTAAATATTCATGTCACAAACCTTAGATTAACTTTTAATCTTAGGTCACATATACATTAATCAAATGCATATTGCCAACTGTCTTCCTGTTTCAAATTTAAATTTCAAATTTTCTGCCTTAGAAATTATTAAATTAAAATGTGCATGATTTTTAAAATGGCTGCCTTTTTATTTTTATTTTTTTGTGATGCTGGGGATTGAACCCAGGGCCTTCACACTGAACTACATCTCCAGCTCCCCTTTTAATTAATTATAATTCTTTTGGGACAAGGTCTCCTTAAGTTGCCTACACAGGACATGAACTTGTAATCTTCCTGCCTCAGTCTCCTAGATTGCTAGAATTACATGTGTGTGCAGTTTTATAATGCAAGCACCACATATGTAAACTATATTGCTCTCATTGTATGGTTTTGGCAGAGAAAGTACTCAATTGTAAAAACATTTATTGCATTATTAAGCTAGAGATTTTATGTCCATAAAATGTCAGATTTGCTCTGTAAACATGCTATGTTGGCAATGCATACAAAATGATATTTATACCTCATCAATACTACAGTAATATCTTACCCAAATTTGACTCTTCCACTATTTTTTGTACATTTAATATATGCTGCTGGGAAAATTGGTTATACACATGCAGAAGATTCATTCTAGATGTATATATATCACCATGTACTGAACTAAAATCAAAATGGATAAATGATTTAACTGTTAAAACAGAAACAATCTGCTGGATGATAAAATAGGTAAAACTCTTGATACAGGCGGATACAATACTTTCTGCACAGAATCCCAATGGCACAGTAAATAGGTTGAGAATCAGCAAATGGGATCGTGTCAAACATAAAACTTCCACACAGCAAAGGAAACAACCAACAAAGTGAAGAGACAACCCACAGAATGGGAACATTTTATCAGCTATTCTTTGGACAAAGGCCCAACATCTAGAATACTTAAGCAACTCAAAAAATTTAGACCTCCCAAAACAAAAGACTAAATCAATAAATGGGCAAGTAAAATGAATTGAGTAGAAGTACAAGCAGGCAGTTATACATGAAATGCTACTATTAAGATGAAATGGCTTCAATACTAGCAAAATTTTATTTAATGATAAGGATGTCTGTCATTCCTATTTGGTTTTTACTTTATGAGTCATTTTATTGTATCCAGCAATGCATTCATCTAGCACTGGTCAGTTAAAAATATTTTTGTGAAATATAAATTATGCTCCTGAAGTGGCACTTTTAAACAGAACTGAGCTCCTATATTAACTCATCTTAGCCAATAAAAGACTATACTATAGATATGCAGATATAGACATTCACCTGGAAAACTGAATTAATTGAAGTTTTCACTTTCTAGGATTTCTTCAAAACATTTATTCAAATAAGAGAAATACCCATCTAAAGTATTTGTATATGCATTTTGTTGCATCATGATACACAGTAAACTATAGAATGACTTCATAAAATAACCTAAAACTTGGGCACCTATTGCACTATTGAATTTCTTCTAGCTCAGCCATGAATAGCAATACAAAAATAATTGCTACCTACCCCAAAGCTTTTATTGTATGCCTTTGCTGAGTTATCTCTTAAGAATTATAAAAAGTTTTTATTCTACATCTATATTTTTAAATTCTGTATAGATTTGTCTTCTGGGTTGTAGTTTTGCATTTCAAATAAACTTCCAAGGATTAGGAATATTTTTCAAACCAAAAATAATTTAAACCATAAATCCAGGCTTACGGTGGAAGTAATCCCTATATTTTAGTCTAGAAGTGACAGGAGTTACATTTAATCCTGCGCTACTTCTTCACAAAACAAAAAAAAATTTAGTTTTAATACTCTGGGTATGAGCATAATGTTATGCTTTTAAATAACTTACATAATGTATTGTCTTAACTAAGGATGTTTTTAAAAAAGATTAGGAAAACTCCATATGGATTAGTTATTTCTTTGCTTTTTCTTTGTCCTATATGTTAAACTTTTATTTGACTTATCTTAAAGCATTTTAAAACATTATGAAAATCGAGCTGGGCATGGTGGCACACCTCTGTAATCCCAACATTTGGGAGGCTGAGGAAGGAGGATCACTGTAAATTCGAGGACAGCCTGGGCTACCTGGTGAACTCAAGACCACCCTGAACTACACAGTGAGACCCTGTCTCAAAAAAAAAAAAAAAAAAAGAAATTGACAATGTTAAAAAAGACAGAAAATCAACTCTATTAACAGTACATTTACTCAATATATATGTATTTATATAATGTACACACACATGAATGTCTGGGGATTATTAATAATTATGTTTAAATTATTTCAACTCTATTAAAACAGTACATTTACTCAATATATATGTATTTATATAATGTACACACACATGAATGTCTGGGAATTATTAATAATTATGTTTAAATTATTTCACAATATAGTATATATATAAATATTTTGAAATACTGCACATAGTAAAATATATATTTTAACAGTTATTTCATCCACACTTTATCACTCAAAGTTTAAGAACTTAATCCATTCAATAGTGTTTCTAAACTTGATATGTCTAAAAATTGTTTCTTGGTTGTATGAATAAATTTCTAAGTTACTCTCTGTTTCTCAAAAAATAAAAGAGATTGAGAAAACTTTGTAGAAGTATATAAGATATATTTATTCATTTCCAAATATTATTTCAGTACTTATTAGCAACCACATAAAATATGCAGATTTTTAAATAAAATGTTTTTTTCAAAAGTATACGTGAGAAAAATATTATTTAAAAGCTCTTTAAACTTTTTAAATATAAAAAATTTTTTCCTTAAGTATTTTTATTTTAACTTTATCTGAAAAGTTCTGCAGAATGATTTAGGAAGAAACACAATTAAAATGGAGAGGGACAGAGATTAATGAACAAAAGATTTTTGTACAAAAATCTTAAAGTTTAGGTAATTTAGGAAATAAGGATAACTCATGTTTCATTTCACTGATTTAGGATTAGAATCAAAGTAAAATATTGATCTAGTGGAATGGATTTTATATATATATATATATATATATATATATATCTATATTTTTTTTTTTTTTTTCTTTTTGTGGGTACTGGGGGTCGACCTCAGGACCTCGTGTGCCAGCAGGCGCCCGTGCCGCTGAGCGATATCACCGGCCCTTTTTTCGTATGTGGGTTCCGGGAGTCAAACTCGGGCCCTTGCGCTTGCCAGGCAGGCGTTTATGCCGCTGAGCCATCTCACTGGCCTGGATTTTCTATATTTTTAACAAATGTTTTTAGAAAAGCGAAGATCTGTGATGAAGCTACTATTAAATCACCTAATGGATAATCTTAAAAGCAATGCTTTCAAAGTATTTAGTGTTTGTGCTTTAAAAACGTCTCTTCATCACTATAGTTTTTGTAAGAGAATTAAAAAAAATCTTTAATTCAAATGTTTTAACAATGAAAACATCACTTTTTTCCTTCTGTATTTACCAAAATATAACAAGAATTTAAGGTTATATAAAAGTGACATTTAATCTGTTATCAATAATAGGCAAACTGCTAAATAAGAGAAACAACTGAAAATTAACATCTAATATTAGCTTATTCTGTCATTCCATATGATGTAATATAGTGATTAATCAAGATGACTTATGATGAAAGCAGAAGCCAAATGCATTGCTCATCGTTGGTTGAAGTGAAAATATTGTTTGGATAATAATTAGTTGTCCACAAATTTATTTCCTGTGAATACGCTGAAATGATTCATTCATTTAACAAATATTTATATATTTACCAACACAAAATACAGTGCTAATAGCTATTTCTATTCATTAGTTCAATAAAATTATAACACTGTTATCTTACAGCACTATACATTGTAAACATTCATTCTGTAGCACTTCAAAATTAAGCAGATAGCTTTCATAAATGGTGCTACTAAGTGCTTAGTGACCTCTTAGTAATGCCAGCTAATCAAAGAAGAGATTACTCTCTTATTCATTTGTGTATCCTCTGTGGCTGGAATAATTCCTGCACATCAATTAAATATTTGTTGAGTGAACAAGGGTCTTCTGTGATTTTCCCAACTGGTAGGAACACTAGTGAATTATAAATCAAATCCATTTTTCAGCTATTTTTTAATAATACAAACGTTGATCAAATAATTGGCAAATATTACTCACTGATATAAATGTTCCATTATGTATTAGCTCAAAAGTTTTCATAATGCACTAACTTTAACTTGTCCAATTTCCACCATAAATCAGTTTGGCACCTCCCAAATGTTTTTGTGACTATATTTATTTCTTTATTAGTACATGTTTGCAGAGTATGCAGTTTACAATCATCTTGGGGATGGGTACGTGTACATAATAATATGCCATGTACCAAACCCTCCTCCCCCCACATCTTAAATATACTTCAGGGAGTTTGTGTTTCCTATTCTTTCTTAGACTACACTAAGGATTAGTGTCTTTTGTACTATGTTTTACATCCTCTACCGTTAATTGAAATCAACACTTTCTCCATCTAGTTGAATTAGAACTGAGCTGAAGATTTGCTTTTGTTGTACGTGATCTGCAAATTTTACATCCTATATGTCATTTTGCTCAGTTCTGCATGTAAATTAAGATTCTCTCTCTCCTTTCCCTCTCTTTCCTTTTCTCTCTCCCTCTTTCTCTCCCATCTCTCTTTTTCCTTTTTTTCTTTTAAAATATACTCCCCTAACTCCTTCATTACAATATAGTCTGTGCCTCCACATATTCTTATCCACAATAGCAAAAATATACTTTCATAGAAAATTTTTATGAAGGGAAATTTAGAAATGTTTTGAGTTTACAGAGGACTCCCGAAATTCGCGCGGTTAGGCTCCTAAAGCACCACAAATTGTGGAAAACCAAGTATTTCAGATATGTTCAGAAAAAAGCCTATAAATGCCTATTTTTATATTTTAAGCCCTAAATATGCTATGTCTCCTACAGTTATGTAATTTAATTTAATAAAATACTGTATTAATAAAGCCTGAGAAGGTGCAAGGCGTTTTGGTAGCATCTTAGGGATCTTAGGGCTTTAAGGGGAACAAAACTGAGAACACTCAAGAGGGCTACACCTCATACAGCAACCCGTTATGGTGCAGGAATACTGGTGCGTCTGCCGGAAATGGGGTACAGGGCAGCAGCCAATCAGCAGCGAGGAGAACTGAATAACACTCTCGGATTGGCAACTTGCAAACCTTTCACCAAAAACCAATTGCAGAGGATATTTGTGGTTTCCCCGAAACTGCGGAGTTTTCTGAGAACTATTATTAGATTCTAAAGAAAATCTGTGAAGGAATGAGGCTGTGAACTCTGAACCGGGACTTCGCGGAGGCATACTGTACGACAGATGAAGGTTTGTGAATCTTTGCAAACTTATCATGCAACTAAAGAGTCAACACAACACCTTTATAAAAGTTCTGTAGTACTTATATTAATTGTAAAGATGCAGCTTTTCACTATTGTGAAGTTACTTTTTAGTTTACACTAAAATATTTATTCTCAACTATGGGCAGTTTTAACCTGCAAGGATATTTTCCACATACATTTTTGAGTATTAAAAACACAGGGGTAGGTAAAAGGATCAGCAATATTATCTAATGGGTAGAAGCCAGCAATACTGCTAAATTTCTAAATTGCACAGGAAACCTCCAAAACCCAACAAAAAATTATGTGGTCCAAAATAGTGATAAAACTCCAATATACTGTATTAACATTTACTGTATTCACTAGCTTTATATGCTTCCCTTGTTACTGCAAAATAAGAACTGTTAGAAAACTGTGAAATTGTAGGCACTGACATGAAATATTTGGTCTTCCCTCATAGTACTGTTTACTCCTAAAAGGAAATAAATGCTTAATAATCTGAGTAAGGTCATAATGTCTCCTGAAACGAAAAGCTATAGGTCAAATTTGAAGCATTTATGCAGTTCCAACACTGTCTTTTAGGCACAGAGGGTTGATAAGCCAAGAGTTGACCAGGACAAACTTCACTGGAGGAGTTTAATATTCATTTCTTCTACATAAAATTGCTCTTTGTCTAAGATGCCCAAATTATTTTTTCCTGTTGGTAATGTTTCAGGAAAACCAAATTCTCACTTTCAGATTTCTTTTAATTCAGATTTCTTTTCAGAATTCTCAAAACTATCAGGTACTTTTAGTTTCAATAGTGTGAAAAAACCCTTTCAATTCTAGTAAAAATTACTTTTGTGACAATCATTTATTAGGCAAACATTCATAAATTACTGTTGCAAGGTTTACTACGATCACTATACAAGTGCTAGACATCCACAAAAATAGAAACCTAGAGGAATTGATTCTTCATTTTTAAATGGTCGTATGTAGTTCAAAACTGCGGGCACCGCTGTACTTGGAAGATGTACATTGACCATTACTGGGGAAGAGATTGTATGTATTTGACAGAAAGGAAAAAGGTTACCTAGAAAATTTGCATTTAAAAAAATGCAGATGCACCGGTGAGATGGCTCAGCGGCGTAAGCGCCTGCCTGGTAAGCTCGAGGGCCTGAGTTCCACTCCCGGAACCCAGGAAAAAAGGACCGGGGATATCGCTCAGCGGCAGGGGCGCCTGCTGGCGCGCGAGGTCCTGAGGTCGACCCCAGGTACCCACAAAAAAAAATAAATAAATAAAAATAAAAAAATACAGAGGATACACAGTATTTGATCTGGTAGTATTGGTAGAGAGCACGAAAATGAAGGAAATTTAGAGTTAAAGGTGGGTGAACAAAAAAGTAATGTAGAGAAAAACTGTGGGCTATAATAAAGCCTCTAGTAATCATATTAGGTGCACTTGTTGGAAAAGAATAGGAGAGCATTGTTACAGGGAGTCACATTTTCAAAACATTATATGTAAGGCTGAAGAGTCTGGGCATTATGGTAGAGGCAACCAAAAAGAGATGTGCTTGAGTCTTTTGGAGGCCAGAGGCAGAATGCCACGGTTTATATTTGGATGTTGCCCTAAAGCCTGATGCACTCAATGGTAGAGTGTTTGAAAGTCTATCATATCTATGGCAGCTTTGTGGCACCTAAATGTGATGTAAGGAGGTGGTGCCTGCTCAGAAGAGGTCAACAAAGGAGCAGTGACCTGGAAGGGTTTAAAACCTTTCCTGGTTCCTGCCTTCACCTCTCTGTCTGCTTCCTGGATGCCATGACCCGGGAAGTTTTCCTCCACTCAGGTCCTTCCACCATGCTGCAGGCTGTGCAGGGACTGAAACTTCTGAAAACAGAGCCAAAATAAACCTCTCCTTTAAATTGCTGGTGCCAGGTATTATGTAACTAAGAAGGACGTCTACGTGAAGAGACTACATCCTTTTCAAATCTACTACATTATAGAAAAGGAAAAACTATTAGTTTACAAGGAAGTAAGGGAAAATGAAGAGGTGGAGCACAGGGAATTTTTAGGGCAGTGAGACTGTTTTGTGTATTTATATCTTTCATCACATAATAAAAAACAAAGAAACAGACTATTGGAACAGATGGTAAATAGTAACGTCACTTTTTCCTCATATGTCAATAGTTAATCTAATAATTTATATGATATTGATTGATTATAGTAGCTTCCTAAACATTTATTGAAAATTCTATATGTGAGTGTATGTATGTGAGCATTATAATTCACTTAGAAAGAAGAATTAGAATAATTACAGAATATTGGGACATCATACCTCTAGGTATTTTCAAAAAAGAAAATGGCTTATAAATATTAACATAAATTTAGAAAAAATAATTATTTTAGAAGTTATTTGGTATGAATAACATGCTTATTTTTTAATATCAGAATTTGCTAGCCCAAATAATTTTTGTCTAGCATTCTTGTTTAATTTTTACTTCTCTATTTAGCAGATTTAAAAATAATTGAAAAAGACACTTGAGCATGTATAATATACATGCATTCTATAATTTTGGTTCCATTTTTTCTTACTTTTTATAAATTTGATTTTCATGCTAATATAATTTTATAGCTTTGATGAGTTTGTTTAGAAAAAATAGTTTAGATTACAGTATACTATTTTAAGCATTTATTATTTTAAAATTTGGAATTCCCAAATAGAAACACTTTGACATTTGAAAACACAAAAATTGTTTGTTACTATTTACAACATAAAAACATTATAGTAACATTTGAATCCTGAAATTTAGATAGAATAAATATTTGATTTTTAAATTTAATTATTTACTATTTCATGGACTGTATAAAATATTTCTATTGTTTATACAATAAAATATTTATCTAATGGACATAATGTACCCATAATACTTACTGTGGGTAATGTACTACTAAAATTATCTTCCCTGAAAAAGCCTGAAAACCTGTTTGGTTTTCTAACAGAAGTGAATATTCAGTTTTAAAGGCAAAACAGGCTATGCTTACATATAAAATACCAAATGAATATTAATGGTGACAGAAGACTACATGAGTTGATGAAATATAGAATACATATTTTAATAAGCACACTTTTTTTAAGTTTAGGTTCTTAGCTTTTGGTATTTGCAGTTCAATGCTGGAGTAAAAAAGTGCTTTCTTAGCACAAAAAAAACACAGAAATTATTCTGACATATTTTATTTATCTGTTGCATTTTTCACTTTCAATAAGAGGGTTTTTGTTTGTTTGTTTGTTTGTTTGGCACTGGGAATCAAACTCACGACCTCGCGCTTGCCAGGCAGGCATTGTACTGCTGAGCTGAGCTATATCCCTGGCCCAAGAGTTGTTTTTATACTGTACTTTTTGTTGACATCACATATAAAAAACTGAATACTCAGTTATTTTCTTCTTTCCTGTATTCTGTGCATAGTTGTTTCATTTAGTGCAGATACATTACTCCTACTGAGAATCAAATAAAATTTGATTCATGCAATATGTGCTTCTAAAAATTAAATCAGATAAATAAAAGTTTTTATTTCTAAGAGATCTTTGTCAAAAATAAGAAAGTAAATAAGTTTTCATCTATAGAAAAAGTGGCTTTTCCCACTGTTCAGTTGCAAACTATTCTCTTACCTATTATGTGAATTTGAAAGCAGCTGTGGTTCATAGCAAAAATTCTATTTTACAGATTCTTAAATTTCAGTTTCAAAGAAACTTTTCCATCAAAGTGGCAGTATTTAAATTTATGACTAATGTTTTATAAAAATATAAATTTATTGTAATATATTTACAGTCTAAATCCTTTTAAATCATGTATCAAAAGTAACATTTAAAACACTTAGCTCTAATATAATTCCTCCTATCTTTTTCTTTTTTCTTTTTTCATTTTGTTTGTATACTTGTTTGTTTTGTTTTTTGTCTTCTGTTTTTTTGCTTTGCTTTGCTTTGCTTTGCTTTGCTTTGCTTTGCTTTGTTTTGCTGGGGATTGAGACCAGGGCCTTTGCACTAAGCTATGCAGCCAGTCCCTTTTCATTTTTAAAAGAGCTCTTGCTAAATTGCCGAGGCTGGCTTGATGTAATAATCCTCTTGCCTCAGACTGGCAGAGTCCTGGGATTATATATAGTTCTGCACCAGCACATGAAACTCACTCTGTTATTTCTTACTGCCCATCAAACGTGGCTTTCCACAACACCACAGAATTTTTATTTCAGGGGTAGCTATGATGGTTCCCATTATTGTAGCAGTATGTATTTTCTCTTTTCACCAACCACAGAAGACAATGTATATCCTCTGGGGGAAGGCACAGGGGTCAAAATGCTAAATGTTTCTCCATTTGGAACAATTTTTCAGGTCATTTATGGTAGGAATATTGTAAAGTAATTGGAAAACCCTGAACTTACACTCTGTAAATGCTTTTCTAAATTTGTTTTCTACCTTCCCTCACTGGAAACTATGGACCCGTTCACATCATAATATGCTGCACATTTACACTTATGTGGAGCCATGGTGTACGGCCTCTGGAAACAACCACTGAGATGCTGTTTTCATTATTCTTAGCTGTTTATGAAGAACACATCAATTTGTTTAATTTCCTCTAATTTCACTGCTGACTGTTGCTATATGGCCTCCACTCTCCCTCCACTTATTTCATCTCTGGGGAATGTCCTATGTCCTTAAAGGAACATTTAGCATTTTCATCAGTTACTTTTAATTAACTCATAAACTCACTGATGGTATGCTAGATGCTAGAAAAAATAACCTAAATAGATCTACTTTCTGCTTTCTGGCCACTGGAATATTAAAAGATGGCAGAATGAGATGCTCTTTTAAGCTGGCCAGCCATTACAAGTCTAAACATTTTCAATAAAAACTTTGTTTAAAAATTAAGCAATATGAGGCACAGTCAAAAATGCTGAAGCGGATATAATACCATTTTAGATTCTCAAGTGAGTGAAAATGACCTTGGTAGCAAACACTAGCTACCTAACAGCTAGGCTAAAATTTTCTCAACAAATATAAATAATTCTCCAGAATACAAATAGTAGTCACATAAAGATACTGTGTGAATGTGGGGTGGAACAAGGCAAAGTCAAGTCCAAGCTATGACCAAAGATGAAAAAAGACAGAGACCCAGAGCTACTCAACAACCTCAAAATGCAGCATGATTAAGTAGTGCATCTGTATCATGACAAATCGACTTCCGCTTTACCACTTCTGATTTCCAGGAAAATTGCTAGTATACCCATCATGGAAATCCTCCTAATCCTGACGGCACCTAATGCAGCCCCTTTAGAATATCCAGGACAAGTCAAATCCAACACCTGTTAGATATCTCCTCTTCCTTGTGAACACCCAATAATTCACCTGCTGCATTTTTGTATTTTCCATAGAAATTAAATAAATCTAATATTCTTTCACTCTCAGCAAAATCTTGGCCTGGAAATGGTGTTAAATATATTTTGGAATTGATTTTTTAAATCATTTTTTATGATAGAATTTACAGTTAAATAAGAGATACAAGCCAGATGTGGTGCCATCCACCTGTAATTCCAGCATTCGGAAAACTGAGGGAGGATTACAAGTTCCAGTTTAGCACAGGCAAATTTCTGCCTTAGTGAGACCCTATCTCAAAATAAAAATTAAAACAGGGCAAGGAATGTAACTCAATTTGAAGGGCCTCAGTTCATTACCTAGTATCAATCAATCAATAAACAAATGAATATTATTTTACCTGTCTTACTTTGCTTTGTATATGTATATAAAAGTTTAAATTATTATGTTGGTAATTGAAGTCTTTTCCAAACACCACACTACACAATTTTCCATACTTTAAAAGACCCACTGATAAAATACAAAGTAGAAAAGGAAGGTAACTGATATTTATTCTAAGTCTATTAAATGTCTTTTACTTGACTTAAATTGTCACTTTAAAGGGATGAATTCTCTAGCTTATAGTCAGATGCACGGAGGAATTAATTCTCTATTTTATAAACTCAGCTAAAAATTTGAGTAATTTCTCCAAGGTCATTCTATAAATAAATATTGAAATTTGGACATGATCTCCATTTGGGTTTTAACCTATTCTGTTTCTGAGTTTGCTTCAAAAACAAGAGGAAACTTAATGACACTAATATAATACAACAAAATGCATTTAAAAAGTACAATAGTATCAATACCTAGTAAAAAATAATTTAAAAGCAATGGTTATATTGTAATCAAATTGACATTTTCTCAATGAAATTTCTTTAATATTAGTCTTCTTGACACATATTTCTCCAATCTTTTCTCCTAATGCTATTTTCCCTGTCTATTCTATTTTAATTTTATTTGTACCCTTGCTGTTCCTAGAAATAAATAATAGTAAGCATGCTCCTAACTCTGTACCTTTGTACCAGCCCCTTCCTGTGTGTTACACACACACACACACACACACACACACACACACTCACTCACTCACATGGTGGGTTTACACTTGACTGCCCCCACCCCAATTTTCACCTTCCCTGGCTTGTTTTTTTTTTGCACAGCACTCATGAAGATAAAATAAGCTGTATATTATACTTATTTATTTTGCTTTTTTGTGATTCAGGTCTCGAATGGATGGTGTAAAAAAAAATGGAGTTTGTTGTGCTGTTAGTGGTGAAGTTGGAGACCACTTCAGTTTGTTATATTGTTGTTCTTTTTGGTCCACTCTGCAACTCCAGTGTCTAAAACAATGCCTACTGTGTAGTAATCACTTGATAATTTTTTTCTGAATAAACAAGGGAAAATGAGATGCAATGAGATATATTAGAAAAAAAGTTTGAAAATTCAGCATTTTAGGATTTAATGTAATTATATAAGAAATTCTAAATGAAAGCTATAATTTCATAACAGATAGCAAAAGCAACCAAAAATCTTCATTATCTGGAAGATCAAAATAAGACAATTCAGAAGATATAACTTCCTATCTTCTACTCTTATCTACATTATGTTACACATTTCAATTCATTCAGTTTCATTTTGGTAACTATTCCTAAGTATTCTACAATATCACCGGACTTTTCTCAGAATTAAAATGTTAGGCTTGCAAGTCTACTGTTTGCTAGTTGAGTGACTCAGTCTCCCAGATCTCCATATTGTCATGTGTAACTGGTGACTAATGAGAGTAATTATTATCTAACTGCTGCTCACTGGGCTGTGTGAGATTATGATCCCAGAGCATCCACCGAAGTCACACAATTAATATTGTTATTATTAATGGTAACTAATGAAAATGAACATAATGAATGTGTCCCTGCATTTGGACAGACTTGTGCTATTTTTTTAAAGAAGTTTAAAATTATTCTAATTCTACAAGTATAGCTGGAAAAACTAGTTAGCATCTAACAAAGTTGTTTTAATGTAATTACACTGTTTCTCCCCTGCTTCAAGCACACACATACATCAAGCTACAATTTTTAATTTCATTAGGAATTTTTAACTTATGGATCTCCTTTATTTTCCCTCATTGTCAAGAATGACACTCAGAGAAGGACTGCTTTTCTTTGAACGTGATTAATACTAGTGAGGGTAGATTTTGCTGCACATTTGCTGTAATTTCAGGTTATGTTGAGATGATTTGAAACGCAGATGTGATTTGCTGCTGAGGGAAAGGAGGGAGGAGGAGTATTTACTTACAGTGTATTTCTAGCACCTGCATGGCTACCTGAGGGGTGGCGTTGAGGGATTCATGGTCTACTCTGCAGATTACTGCCACTCCATCGTCGCTCCGGTCCACTCGAAAATCCAGGGTGCTGCTGACAGTGAATGTCTTACGATTTGCATCCTCTTCTTTCAAATATTTTACATCTAAAAATAAAATGTGCGTATTAAAATTTTATGACGCCTCTGAAAACATAACATACTCAAAACACCAAAATATTTTCTCTCCATCACTGTCGATTTTTAAGAAATAAATATTTGTTCCTTTGACATTTAATTCATTTCAGGTTGACCAAAACTATCCAACCACTTGAAAAATAAAATTTAAGGGTTAAATAAGACATAAAACAAAAACACAGTGCATATATATATAATTTTAATTTCTTTGGTCTCAGGCTTAAGTTACGATTAGGTGCAAAGTAATAGTTTTGATTCCATTTGATAAACATGCAGGTCAATTTAGAAAGTAGTCCCCCTTTTCTCTTAAGTTTAAGTTTTATTAAAAGATAAGCTTACTTCTCTGATCCACAAGCACAATTGGGAAGAGTAAATTTTTAACTATGTGTTTATGTCTTAAAGAAAATACATGTATTTGTGCTTTGGCTTTAACATGAATAATAGGAGGCAGCAAAATTGATAAAGACTACCTAAGAAAGTTGTCCTATTTGGTAAAAAAAAAAAAAAAAAAGGAGAACAGTCATCTAAATATTCTGAATACTTAGATAAATATTTGCAGTGAAATTTACAGGGAGATTAATATTCCCTTGGCTGAGGAATCCATTTCAGCATAAATGAAAATACTTTCCTCAAGATATGAATTCACCATTCATTTTAAACTTACTGTGCATAAGCCAGATTTATTGTTAAATGGTGCACTTAGGGATTATTTGTTCTGTGTGAAAGAAGAAGTTTAATAATATTCTCACTTAATTCTCAATTTCTCAAATCTGAAGAAGCTGATAACAAGAGGGCAATTTTAATGGATTGGAAATCAAAATGATAGGCTAACGTTAAAATATCATTATAACAAGATCTTAAATGTGGTTGAAAGGAAAATGTGTTCAGTTTTCTGATGATTTCTCTTTTTCACCATCATTCAATATCAAATAAACAACTATTTTTCCAGAAATGAATACTCTTAAATAAAATGCATAAAATATTTTATGTTGAATACAATAATGTATTTGAAAAATATTTAAAATACGTTAATAAAAATAACTTATCTGGGTTCCGTTGCTTTATTTTTCTATTTTCTACAAAGATTTTTATTTTAAAACAATGTTGAATTGCATGTATTTGATGAGCAAATACAAGTGTGCTTCATTGACTTATGCTTATTTCCAGAGAAGTATAACTTTATTTTATTGATTAAATGTAAAAACAATAATAAAATAAGTTACAATTTCTTAGAAAAAGATGAAACTAGATAAATGTTACACACTTTGTTCCTGAAAATATGTTTTTGATTATGTTCATAGGTTATGAAAAAATATCCAATTAAGTATGGTTCTTAAATAATTTTAGAGTGTAAGAAAATTCCTAACATGTAGAAAGGGTGATGGAGCATAAAAATTCAATTCTCCATTTTAACATCAGTTAATCATGTGGAATATGGAACTGCATGCAAAATATTTTTAAGTAACTTTTATAACATCTTATTTTTGTTGAAGTGACTGAGATTTTGGCATTTGAAAATAAATTACAATTTCAGTTAAGAAAAATGTCAGAAAAAATATGGAATGAACTCTTCATTTATTTATTTATTTATTTTGTCTTTTTGAGACAGGGTTTCACTATGCAGTTCAGGCTGACTTGAACTCACTTTGTAGCTGAGGCTGGTCTTGAACTCACAGTGATCCTCCTACCTCAGCCTCCTGAGTGCTGAGATTACAGGCATGCACCACCACGCCCGATTTGGAAATGAACTCTTTTAAGTCAAATTATTTTAGAATATTTTGGATGTACTTATAGTACTTCCTAATATTGAAAATTATGACATTTTTAATGTCTCTAAGATTTATACAAAATCTTACTTCATTTTTATATTTTATTTTCTTTCCTATAAATCTACTCAGATTGTTTACTGGCTCCTTGCCCTAAGCAGTGTCAGAGTCAAAAAAAAAAAATTAGATATCTTGACAAGCCACATTTATAATTATTTCATGCAATATAAAAAATTATTTCAAAATATTGCTGGTAATTCTTTAATTTTAATAACAGCTAGATTTAACAACTTACATGTGTTTCTTTTGCTGTTTTCTTTACAAAGTATCATTAATGTAATTTCAATTAGACACATAAAATTTGATAGCAATAGTATATAACATAAAAGTTTGATGAGTGTTATTCAAATAAAATAAACAAAAGCATAATTTATTTCCTTTAATAGGCTTATATGACAGCTTATAAGGTAACTAGGAGCCATAAAATGAACAGAAAGGATCACTGAGATGAATCAATCATAATCTTTTCTCATATTTGATACTGACCTCTTTTCCCAAACACAAAATAGTACCTCAAATGTGTGTCTATTTTCATTTGCTATCTTTTATAACCAACATTTTTTACACAGTTTTAGAGCAGATAAATTTGTTCTTTATTTTGCATAGTTTATTTGCTGATTCCATGTGTATTCTTGCTTCATACTCTACGCTGGAGTAAGAGTTTCCATTTCCCCCTTTCAGCATGTCGGTTACATACTGTTGTGATCAAACGCAGCCTATCTCAGAATAGAATGTGCATGCCAGTCGACTTCTGCTCTCGTTCTGCTGCACATTCTCATTCCCTAGGCTGGACTGTGTGACTGGGAGTATTCCTTCATGCTCTTTTAGCAGGTCTTTCAGACGTTTAAGAACTTATTTTTGTGGATGGTGGCTGACTGGGAACTGACAGAGAGGAGATACAGGAGAGACTTCTGGGAACAGGGAAATGCTCTATGTCAAATGAAGCTGTGGTTTAACCTGGTTTATCTATCTGTCAAAACATTACAATTAAGATTAGTTCATTTAAATAGGTGTAAGTTTTGCCTCAAGAATAAGAACTATATGAATATTACAATAACAATTGAATGGGGAGCATGTAGAGAGGTAGAGATGAAGCAATTGTGGCCAAATGTTGATACATTTGGTATTAAGCATATCCTGTCTCATACTATTGTGTTTATTTTGTATATGTCAGAAATTTTCTATAATAGTTTTATATTTGCCTAAGAGAAAACTTTCTATTCATCTGAAAGAATTATTTTCCTAAACATTTTTGTTAAAGTACCAAAGCTAGACATTTTTGAGTTTTATATCATTTATCTTTACAAAATGTAGACTGCAGAATAGCAATCTCATTTTCAGAATTTTAGATATTTTGTCTACCAAGTGTTAAGGTGGAAAAGAATGGCTGATGGAAAAGTAAGAGTGCCGATGGCCCCCCAAATATATACATTTAGAAGTTTTGAGTTACTTATTTTAGAAAAAACAGAGTCATGTAGTTTTTACATTCAAATGTTTTGATAAAACATCATATCTCAGGGAATATCTTTATATTCATCTTTCCTAGATTTCTGTCATTAGGCCATCCACCTTTATGGCTACTTTCTGACTATTTTACCCTGAAGTTTTAGAAAGAATATTCTCTTTAGTGAAGTGCCTAGGGAAGTTGCCTTGTCTCCATAGTGGTCTGGACACACCCTGAGTAGTACATTTAGAACTATTTTGATTCATTTGCTCTCTTCCCTTTTGTGATTTTTATGCCATTTAGACAGCCCTGAAAAGAACACACTTCTACTTTCATAAAGAGAACTCTTTCCCTGGATTCTGAAGTACACTGCTGTATCCACCAGGCACCCAGTGTGAGCCAGTTTCTTCCTAGTCCACCGCAAGGCTAAGAGGTCACACTAGGTGCCAGAAACGGCTCCACACTGAAAGTGCCACACTTCCCCCCTTTGGTAAACACCACAGAGAAATTCTCTGGCTCCATGCAAAGCAGCAGAGTGTCAGTGTGAACCTGAAGTATTGATGGTTATTTGGCAATTGAACTTTGTTATTTATTGTCAGGGTTAGTAGAAGTGGTTTATAATGGATCAGATTACAATTTCAGTGGGAAAAACCAGGAAGTTTATTCTCAATCTGCATCACTATTATTACAGTCTGGATCAGAAATATTTCCCAAAAGGCCACATTGTATACACTTGTTTACCAGCTTCATGAAACTATTGGGAAGTGATAGAAACATTAGGAGGTATGGTGTAGCTGGAGGAAGTTGGTCACTGTGCATATGGGAGGATGCCACTGGGACCCTGAACTCTGTCTCTCTCTCTGAATGTCTCTATCTCTGTCTCTTTCTGTCTCTCTCTGCCTCTGTCTCTCTCTCTCTCTCTCTCTGTCTTTCTCTCTGCTTTAAACCTGTCATGAGGTACACAACTCTGCTCAAATACATTTTCCCTACAAAGATATTCTTCCTCACCTGGCCCAGACACAGTGTAACCAAGGAATCAGTGACAGAGACCTCTGAAATTTAGTGCAAATTTAATCTTTTTTCACTTAAGTTTATTTTCTCAGATATTTTGTCACAATGATGAATAACAGGCTAATACAGAAAATCAGTGCTTAGAAATGGGGTCTCTGCTGCTGCTGTACTTTATGAAACAGTTCAGAGACTATTGAAACTGATTTATTGAAGCAGTTTGGGAGAGTTTGGAGAAGCAGGTTAAACAAACTCCAGAATTTTGTAAGCAGGGCCAGTGAGATGGCTCAGTGGCGTAAGCACCTGCCTGGCAAGTGCGAGGTCCTGAGGTTGACTCCCGGAACCCACATAAAGGAAAAAAAAAAAAAAAAAAAAAAAAAGAATTCTGTAAGCAGAGCCTGATGTCAATTCTGGTGGCAGCTCAAAACATCAAAATGCTCTCAAGAATTTGGAAAGTAAAGGCAAGGCTTATGAGGTTTCAGATAGAAATGAGGACCTCACTGAGAATTTTACTAGATGCCATTCTTTTTTTTTTTTTTTTTGTAGGTACCAGGAATGGAACTCAGGACCTCGTGCTTGCCAGGCAAGCACTTGTGCCGCTGAGCTATATCATCGACCTGCATCTAGATGCCATTCTTGTTCTGTTCTGACAATTAATATGTCTATATTTTGTCCATAGCCTGTCAGTTTAAAGGGAACAGATTAATTTGGCAGAGCATACAGAGTGAGGCATTAGTACTGATGGCTGATTTTAGCCAGATTTGCAGTGAAAATTGGCAGTGAAAACAAGAGCCAAAATATCTGTACAACTTTTAGTTTGGCCATAAAGGAAGTACCAATGAAGATGCAGCCAATAAGGGTATGATTGCTAAACAAATTAGCACTGCTAAAAATAAGCCCAGAACTTTGCACTGGGACAATAGGAAGAAGCCTTCAGGGCATCTCAGGAATCAGCAAGACTTCCTCTATTGCAGGCTCAATGATATCATTTTGAGGATTTTGCCTTAAGTAGAGACTCCTAGAGTCCCCTGTTTCTGCAAGACCACCTAGTGAATTATTTTTGGTAGGATTTGTTTCCCATGTTCAGCTGCTCAGGCATGCAGAGGTAATGTGTGAAGCTGTGAGAGTGATGGAAATGCTGTACCAGGAAGATGGAGATACCAAGAACTTGTAACATCTCCTGAGGAAAGCAGTAAGCGGTGAGTACAGCCAGCTCAAGAGAAAAGCCATGTTGGCTCTGGCCAACAAAGAGAGAGGGGTAGGACTCTGTAAGACCTTTGGAACACACACCATGTGCCCTGGGGGTAGTGTATGTAACTACAGGATTTCATGTTTGTCCTATTGTACTTTGATCTTTCTTTGGCCTGATCATTTTTACTCTATTTCTCCATTTGATAGTGGGAATGTTTACTGTATGACATAGCATCTTGGAAATATGTAACATGCTTGTTTGTTTGTACTTGTTTGTTTTTATAATAAGGGCTTACAGAGAAGAGCTTGCCTTGTATCTCAGAAGAGTCTTTGAACTTAGACTTTTGAAAAATGCTAGAGCTACTGAGACTTTTGGGATTCTTGGAGTTGAAATCAATTAATTTTGCATTATTAGAAGGTCACGTGTGAGCTAGGGGTAGAACATTATGGTTTGGATATGAAATGTCACCTAAAGGCCATGCGCAAAAGGCTTGTTTGTCAACTGAGGGCCCTACTGGGATGTGATGGAAATTTTAGGAGGCAAGGCCTTGTGCACAAAAATTAAGTCACTTCTGCGACTTAAGGGGATATTCCCTTAAAGGCATGCTGGGATGCTAGGCCCTTCCTCTCTCTTTTCACTTCCTTGCCACTGTGGAGTAAGAAGCTACACAACCACCAGTCCTTCCTTACCATGATGCCCTGCCTCCCACAGACCCAGAAATAACAGAGCCATGTGACCATGCACTGAAATCTTTAATAATATGAGCCAAAGTAAATCTGTCCTACTTGAAGAGGATTTTTCTCAGGAATTGTGTCACAGCAAAGAATAGCTAACACAATTGTTATTAATGTCATTTGACGCTATCATTAGTGTCAAATTATCAAATAGAAAAGATGTGTATTACATGAGATTTGCTTTTATTGTTAAAAATTAGGAGCGACCATGTTAGAGAACTAGGCATGTGGAATTAGGCATGTGGAACCAGTTCCATTAACTGCTTTCATTCTATAGATCACATTACCTAAAAATGCATCATTTTTAAAAGATAACTAAATTTCCTATCTTATTTTTTATGGACATAAAAGTAACTTTGTCTGGCTAACTCATTCAGTAATCTAAAAGCATATTTTAAAAACCATTTTGTCTTGGGTAGAATGTTGGTCTTTTCATCTTAAGGTTAAATTTTCAAAGTTGTATGACTAAATATTTTATTAAATGTTCAAACAAAGCTTTTCATTTCCTATTTGCTTTAAATATTCTACAAACCAAACATAGTGACCTGAAATCTTATAAAGTAGAACTCTGAACGCTAATAACCAATTTTATCTGTGCACTGGAGAAGGAATCAAAGCAAATTCTTGAGGCAAATTTCATTCTTGCCTATGAGCAATCCTTCATACATCTCCAATCTAAAGATTTAAAACATCCACCCATCATATTCACTTTTGCCAGGGAGTGCCAGTCATAATTCTGTTTTTTAACTGAAACTTAAAGGGAGGGCCTAACCATTACTTAGCTACTCAGAGTAACTGTTTCGCCTAACAAGGAATATTATTTAAAGTGAGCCCTTGTTAATTCTCAAATGAGAGAATAAAGGTTTATGGAGGATTGATAAAGAGGGCAGGTACTTTGTTTACATAATTATCCTAAAATTTATTTTTAATTTATCCAGATAGTAGAATTTTATCACATTTTATCAAATTTCACTTAAGTTCTATCTCACGGATCTACCTACAGAAGTACTGCTAAAAGAACCAGCTGCATGAATCTTGATGTGTCACAGAGACACAATACCAAACACCCACAATTTAGAGGAAGATAGGTTTATTTTGTCTCCCAGTCTGTAGAGGTTTCAGTGAATAGTTGGCGGGCTCCAAGGCAGGGCAGGATGGCAGAGGGCATGGCAAAGGAGGGTTGCTCATGGCATAGCAGACAGGAAGCAGAGTATGAAAGCAAAGGCAGAGGGAGGGAGAGAGACCCTTCCAGGCCATGCCCCTAGTGACCCACCTCCTCCAACCAGGCTTCCCCTCCCAACATCACATTTAGCTATAAAAGTGCCAGTGGACTAATCCACTGATGAGTATCATGCCCCTATGATCTAACGACCTTCCCAAAGCCCCACATATGAGCCCATGAGGCTTTGGGAGGACGTCTACATACAAACCATAAAAATACATATACCCCGGGGAGGACTATATTCAATATAAACACTTTGTTTAAACATATGGACTCAAACTCTCCTCTCTCCTCTCATTTCCAGTAAATGTTAGATATTTTATATAAATGGTTTATGGCATGTTAGTTAACTGATCATATCTCATTATTTTTAATAACTAAAATGTACTAAGGAAAGTTTTTGATTCACCACTGATAAATGTGAAAATTTTCATAAAATAATTTCTACTAATCTCATCTTAGATTTCATCTTAAACTAATTTTGTTGTTTAATTTTCAATACCATTAATTTTATTTTAGTTTTTTGTACTAGTGTAAAACCTTTGAGAATAAAATGAATTATAGTCACTTTCCATCAAAAATATTAGACCCAAATTAATCACTATCTGATGGTAGAAGACCAACATTTGAGTGTCTATTAAGGGTTTTTCCCTGTAATAATGATAAAAACATACATTATAGGACAACAATCCATAAGTAAAACATGTCCTTTGAAAATTATTGAGTTCAAATTTTGCATTAATTTTGCTAAATGACTCATTAATACTACAGTTGATTCTGTATATATATTTTTATTCCAGATTTATTATTTTGTCTCCTCAGAAATGTTTTGCTCAGTGTAGGAGAGCATCTAATAAAGAAGAAAGTTAAGTCCTTTAAAAATTAAAGTCAAATCAGAGACTACTTTCATCTGAGTGTTTCATTAATTCTACAAATAAAATCCTTCTCATGTACTCAAGAAGGAGAAAAATCTCTGTCCATTGCAGAAGAAGAATATTTAATATTAAACTTATTATTTAAATATTTGTAAAAGAATATAAGTATGTACAAAGTACAAAGGAGAATAGTATTTTAAGTATTAAAAATATCAGGTCTGTTCTCTTATCCTCACCCCATCAGAAATTTCTTTCAAAGGATTATAAGAGATAGTCTATTTTGGGGGAAAAAATGGCTACTCAGAAAATTAGTTAATAATTTGTTGTGATAATCCAGGAGATAGATTAGCCTGTCCCAAGGTAATCTTCTTTTCTTCTCCTTAGCTATTGCTTTCTTTTAACAACCAGAAGAAATATAAATATTATTTATTATTTCTGCTCCAGTAATATAATGAGCTTAAAAGCAGCATTTGTCAATTTCAACCAGTCTTCCCTTTTTCTGACTTACACAGTTTGTTCACAAGCTGTGAAAGTGTATCCTGCATAATATGTGGAATTTATCTTGGACACTTTGTGCTTAGTTTATACTCTAGCAATTATTCATAATACAAAACCCCAAAAAGAGGTGGGGATGGGAATTCTAATCCTAAATGACAATATTTTATTAGTTATTCTTCATTCTTTTACAATTAACAGAATGATAGATATAAATGATAAAAAAAATCTAAGTGTGAAAAGACATTTTAGTCCACTATTTTGTCTGTACTCAATGAATTTCAATTCATAATGTCTTCCATGATGAGGTTTCCTCTTAACAGTAAATCCCTATACTACAAAATTTATTTTCTAGACATTCCTTGCCCATAGATTGTTATGTTTCTGTAAAAAGTGTCTGTAAGTCTCCAACCTGGCCTGACTCTCCCCGCCCCCAGCCTGCTTGCCAGCAGAAGCACTGCTCTCTTCAGGGAACTCAGCTCAGCACTGAGGCTGTCATCTGCAAACACAGGGAAGGAGATAAGATAGGACAAGCAATTTTGCAGGTCTTGGAGACATCTGGAGACACTCAAAATTTACAATGGACACTTCATAAGACTCAGCCCACTGAGTTGCAAGATTGCCAAAAATCTTTAACCACAGATGTTCACTGGGGTCTTCCCACCTAATGTCCCCTGCCTTCTTTCCATCCCTATAAAAGGGACACACTTCCCTTTGTTTGGGGCAGAAGGTCTTATTGCGCTCTCTGCCTGAACCCAGGCACAATAAATTCCGTGCCATGTTGCCTTTACCCAAGCCTGGTGGTCTCCACTGGTTATTTAAGTTACCGTGTCTACAGTCAGGTACCATCAGGTAAGCATGAAATCTTATCCCGAAACATAAGCAATGTAAATAATTAGCCTTTTAAAGATTCTCTATCATCTTACACCTTAATGTAAGTCATAGAACTTGAAGAATTCAGAGACAAAAGCTAATATAGCATACTGAGCACACACGTGTGTATATACACACAACAGGTACTGTAAATGCCTTTTTTAAAGCCAATCTAATGAAAGAACACAATATATGAGGTAAATAAATTGAGACAGGAAAGAGGAGCGTAAAGCTCCCCAAAAGATACTTTTATTCCAGGGTGGCCACAAACACCTTAGAGTCAGCTAAGTGCAGCTGACTGTATCAAGTGACCCATGGCTGTTCTGAGAAATATCGCTTTCACTGCAACAGGCTTCAGACATGAATCAATCACAGATGACCTCCCCTTGACGCCTCTGGAGGGTTCCGCTCTTCTGCAGCCCACCTCAATTCTGCGCTTAATGGACCCATCCCCTGCCAATGACCAAAAGGAAAGTCTGAAATTATGTGAGCTCCCATACTTTTGTCAGGTTCAGCTGTTTTGCTGTTCTCCCTTAGGCTGTGGCATACGTGCTAATAAACCCTCTTCTGGATGGCATATTTCTTCCTATTCATGATTTTTATCTGGGGTAGAAGATACTAACCTGATAACACCTAAGGCCACTGATGCCAAAAGCCTCCAGCAAGTAACACTAAGGCAGTTCTGGTACCACTAAACGCAGCTCACAGCAGAGAGTGATGGAAAGCAATGACAAACAGCCAAGAGGCACCATGTCTTGTGGCTCCTGAGACCTGCCAGTGGTTGCTTTCCCTGATTCTATTTCTATAAAGTTGCAGAAAATGCAGAGTAATCTGTAATGATATGAGGTGGAGTGTGGGCAGAGAAGTGTGGTTTGGAAGTGTAGGTAATAAACTTTGGAGGATAAAAAACATGTTCATTATCATGATTTCAGTAATAGCTTTACTGCATTGCTCAAATCAACCAATGACAAGTGCTGAGGGGGCTGTGGGGAAAAAGGAACACTTCTCTACTGTTGGTGAGAGTGTAGACTGGTACCACCACTGTAGAAATCAGTGTGGAGATTCCTTAGAAAACTAGGATTACAGGTCCCATACGACCCAGCTATTCCCCTTCTGGGTATTTTGCCGGAAAAATTAAAAACATCATACCACAGAGACATATGTGCACCCATGTTTATAGCAGCACAATTTGTAATAGCTAAATCTTGGAAACAACTCAAATGCCCATCAACCAAGGAATGGATAAAAAAGATGTGGTATTTTTATACAACAGATTACTACACAGCTATAAATAAGGATAAACTTGAGGCTTTTATAGGTAAATGGATGCAACTAAAGACCATACTCGTAAGTGAAATAAATCAGACTCTCATGTGTAAACATCGTATTGTCTCCCTAGTGTAAGAAACTGAAAGAGTAAATAAGATCCAAAATCTACAGTAGCCGGGGATATAGCTCAGCTACACAAAGCCTGCCTGGCAAGCACGAGGTCGTGAGTTTGATTCCTGGTACAAAAAAAAAGCCACAAAAAAACCAAAAAAACAAAACCAAAAACAAAATCTACAATAGATATTGTGAAAGGGAAAGAATCTGCTCAAAAGGAAAGAACAGATGGGATGGGGAAAGGAGAAAAGAAGGAAGGGAAAAGAAAAAAATATATATATGCATACACAAGATAGCTAACATAATTATCCTGATTTCTTTTAGTTCATTGAAAAGAATGGTATGTGCTTATATTGTTTGATCAATTTTGCATGCCTGTATCTTGTAATCTGAGCAACTATTTTGAAGATAACAAAATGCAATATATTAACTATTGTTAATTTCCAGTTATCTTGTTTTGAAATTCTGCATCATTGTTTCTATTGTTTTTTCTCTTTAAAATAAAAACAACTTGCCAAATTGCACAGTTCAAATATGTGTAGATTATTTTATTTTAGTTTTTTTTATGCAGGTACGGGAAGTCGAACTCAGGACCTCATGCTTGCCAGGCAGGCGCTTATGCCACTGAGCTATATCACCGGCCCAGTGTAAATTAATTTTTATCAGTTAAAGTATACCAAAATAAAACTTTTAAAAAATAATAACAAGAAAAAGGAAATGCCTTCAAAGTTTTGTGTTTATTTTTCATTGCCCTCATCAACCAGTCTTACCTACATAGAACAATTGCTATATCTCCTTTCACAGGTTGACTTACATATCTTGTAGCATTACTTCCAGAGTCTTGAGGTAATACAAATTAAAACGTATTCACAAATCCCTAATTTGTGTACACGAATCTGGGCACATGTACACATACATGCACAAGATACATGATCATTAATGGTATTTATTTTTCTCATTTGATATAGTGTCCTGCATTGTCTAAACTTAAATGGCAAGGACATTTTCAAATTGATAAATATAAACATGAAGTTAATAAATACATGGTTTGTTCTATAAGTTAAAAATAATACTTTCAATTAATCCCTACAATATGTAACACAGGAATTTTAAATTCAGAAAATAAACATCTCTCCACATTTTTCTTTGTTTACCTTCAGAGAATTTACAATCTCTGATTTACACACTGATACTTAACTCAAATTAAGGTTTTCTGTAACTGATGTTAAATGCATCAGGCTAAAACTAATTTTGCAAAATGAATTTTATATATATAATATATTATAATATATAATGTATATAATATGTTATACATTATATATTATATTATATAATGTATTTTATATAATATACATTATATATTATAATATGTTATATATTATATATTATATATTATATATTATATATTATATATTATATATTATATATATATGTTACTTTCTGAAAGGTGATTCCACATAGATTCAGTTTTTAAAAAATCAAAGAAGCAAAATATTTATATGGCCAAAAATATTGGTTACAAATAAATCATAATTCCCAAAACATTAATGTACGAAAGTACATTTTGATTCACTTTTAGATAATATTCCTCTAAGAACAGACTCACAAAATACCTTAAATGTTGAGTCATTTTCTAACCTTAGTAGCTTAGGGCCCCTCCCTTACTTTCCTGAATAACTATTAGAACTTTATTTACTACTTTTTAATCCTAGGGATTTTGAAGCTTTATTGCACATAAAGATCATTAGAGGTACTTGAGAAATATTAGGGCTTTTCAAGCCTAACACCCAGAGATTCTGATTTAGTGATACAGCTTTGAGACCAGGAATCTTCTTCTTCATTTTAACTTGTTTTTTAAAGTACTACCTGGTGTGATTCTAATTCAAATGGTCTAAGAGCCACCCTTTTTAGAAACACACTGTTGAGAAATTCGCTCTTATCTTTCCAGCTCCTGACAAGTTACTAAGCAGCTTATAGCAAAATTATGCTATGTTTAGCCCGCTTGAAAATTAGCTATCTTTGACATTGGCAAAAACCTAATCATACAGGGAGACATAGATAGGTAAATTGAAGCTTGATGGCCAAACATTTTGAAACACGAGGTAGGCTATAAGTAACACTTGTAAAATAGTAGCTCTCAGCTAATGGCATAATTATGAGGGTAGAGAGGATGGAAGTATTTGGTGAAGTTCTGTTGGAAATAGGCTGCACACACAAAGGACAATGACTGTTTTAAAGGGCTAAGCCTTAAAATTTCCCATACCACATAATGACAGACATTTGTATGGTACAAATATCTTTCCTAGTCATAAACTTCAAAAGCTTACCAAGTGTAACATTTTATATTCTATAAATGAATTCAACCTCAATATTTTAATAAATAACCACATCATTTGTGTTTGAATTAATTTCTCCTAATGCCTTTCTGATTTCCAATGAGCAAATATTCATTGTTCAAAAGTCTCAGGCACTTCATTGTATAGTCTTTGATGCTATGTTTTCTTTGTCTCTCAGGCTCATTTACCAGTTCACCTTAAATTTATCTTCTTGTTTGAATCCATCCTTTCATAAAATAACACTACTGTTGTCTACTACTTCATGACTTTATTAGCTCATGTTTGAAATGCCTCTTAATTATGCTTCCAGCCTTTAGATTCCTTCCCAAATTCAAGTGCTGGCTAGTAGACTCAGAATATTCAAGCCCAGGCACTGCCAAATGTATAAATAGGGGAAATCATTTTGCCTTCGCAGACTGAAAATTCCTGTTATTACCATGCAAGAAAAAAATTAATATCAGATGAATGGATGAAACACATTTACCGTGTCATAGTTTCTGTGGGTTAGGAATCCTAGTAGGACTTAGCCTGATCCTCTACTCCGTGTCACTGAGCTGTATCAAACTATTAGTTGTAGCTATATTTCCCATTTGAATTTTATGGTTATCCTCAAGTCCACTGGCTGCAAGAAAAGTCATTTCCCTGAGTCTATGTGCTATTTCTCACTACCTGTCACTTAGAGACTGATTTCAGCTCCTAAAAGTCACCTACAATTCTTTGCCACATAGCACCTATAAACAGTTCAAAACAACTCTTTGTTTCCTTCCAAGTCAGGAGAAGAATATCTCTCTGACTCCTTAATCTGTTTTAAGGACTGTATACCTCAGTAGGTCAGAATTTTTATAATCTCCCTTCAATAGACTCAAGAGAGATCCATAATTATATCTGCAAGACACCATTTGTCAAATAAAGTAACATTATCAAGGCAGTCTTGTCACTTTTTATTCACAATTCTTTCCTACACCCAAGGGGAAGTTTATACTCATATAAATGTGTGGGTCATTGAGGGTTATCATAGAATTTTGTCTAATACATTAAAGTAAATGCTAGTTAGCTAAAAAAAGAAAATCCTGAGATTTTGTAATAGGAAATGCTCAAACTGAAAATTATCAAACTCATATATGGAAGGAAAGAATTTAATGTAACTGTCAGTTCTCAGGGAGCTGAGAGATTTAAGAAGGCAGTGCACATCTTTTTTCACACTAAATGGCAGATATTCAGCTTCCTTGCTACCCAGAAGATTAAAGGCTGCAGAGAAACACCTGTGGTTTTGGATGCAGAGCTGCCCAAAGGCACCAAAGTTATGTCTGAGTCAGCTCATGGAGGGAAAAAAACACAAAGTTAGATGAAATTATGATCGTTTCATTCTACTGTTTAAAGCTTATTTAAAAAGTTTCACCATAGGCTACAGAATAAATTTCAAATCCCTTAATCTGAAATAAAAGGTCTTCCATGGCATATCTGGGTCCTACCTCCTTGTTTTCCTCTTATGCCTATATCACACATAAAGATTAACAGTTATTTCAATCACATGATTTTGGTCTGCATAGATAAAAGAAATGCCGGGCCGGTGAGATGGCTCAGCGGCGTAAGCGCCTGCCTTGCAAGCGCTAGGGCCCGAGTTCGACTCCCGGATCCCACATACGGAAAAGGGGCCGGTGATATCGCTCAGCGGCACGGGCGCCTGTTGGCACGCGAGGTCCTGAGGTCGACCCCCCGGTACCCACAAAAAAAAAAAAAGAAATGCCTTTCTTCAAAAGGCCCCACTACCTACTTTTATCCCCAACCCATATGATGAGTTCCACTTATTGAGACCTATTTATTCAGTAAGCAGATATTTACTGAGTGCCTGGATGGCTGAATAAATAGTTGCACCTTCACCTTTCCCACACAAAGTCAATTTCTGCTTCTTTTGTATAAAAACTGTAGCTAGTTCCTGTACTTGTGCCTGAAGGTCTTAATATTCACAATGACCCTCTCCAAATTGTGAATGCATTGAAGGACTATTTTGTTTTATTTGTTTATATTTTGAATTTTTAATTTAGGGATTGATGCAACTCCCTATTCACAATTGGCTGACTGTATTAATAACGAAGAAACAGATAATTTCTAAAAAGTATTTAGTGATTCTTTGTACTTGACAACATTTTTTATATATTGGCTCATATAAAATCCCTGCAAAAGCATTTTGAGACAAGCATTACTATCCTCGTTTAGCAGATAAGAAGACAAAAGCTTAGAGAGAAGAATATTTTTTGTAGATTGTTGATATTCCTCATTTTATGTTCTCTATGCAATGTAATTCTCAAAGACAATAATCAGTATCATTCATACACGTAGCACAAGACTACAAATGCATATTCTCAGGTCCACCTCAGACCTATGCAACTAGAAAATCTAGGGTGAGAGACTTATAATCTATGATTCAAAAAACCTTACATGTGATAAATAATGCCTGTTAATGTATGAGAACCACTGCCTAATAATTCAATATTGAAATCTCCTAGTCAAAGAAGATGAAACAACAAAATAAAAACAAAAATACTCAATGTGATCAAGTAGTATTTTTTTCTAGTAATGTTCACCTAGAAACTTGAAAATAAAATTTAAAGACCAAATACTAATGGAGAAAAAATGAGGACATGCACAGACATTCCTCTTTATACAAAATATTCTCCATGATTTTATTTAATAATCTCAAGTACATTTTAGACTCTCCAGGTCAAGATTTTTGATTTGTTAATTTGGATCTTCAGTTGCAGCTTATTATATATTGTAAAATTGGGAGGTATTTTAACCACTTTTTGTTGAGCTGAATTTAATTGGATTTGATTGGCTTCATTTTTTCCCTTTGCTTTTTACTAGGGAATATCTTTTTTCATAGTGTCAAGTGATATTATAGTAAAAATAGTCCAATCATACTTGGAAGTCAAATTTTCATCTCTGAAAAGACCAGAAAGTGCAAGATAAGGATGGAGCAGTTTTTTCAGTGAAGAGTGTTTGCTAAAGATACTGTAACATGGAATTTCGGTTAGCATATCCTGGGGCAACAAGCATAATGAATGATCGCACTGTGCAGATCACTGCACTTAACTTATTTAAATATAAAGGAAAAGCTATATAAGCATAGTGATAGTAAATGCTCTCTATGTAGCCATTGTTATGGTTTGTGTCTAGCTATCCCCCCAAAGCCTCATGCAGGACATCTAGACATAGACCATAACAGCCGAGCACTGGAGAGAGTAACATTAAAAAATAAATAAATAAATAAAAGGGAGGCTTCATGATTCCTGAATACAGAATACAACCACATGTTGATTTTATATGATTTTGGTCTCAATTTTTGTTATGATCATGATTTGGATGATATTATAGTGTTTATAGGATAAATTTCCATTTTTACATAAAAGCAAAACAAAAAACACAAAAAAAAATTTCCTTCTCACCCTCAATGTATGGTCAAATGTATTTAGCATTGAAAGCACCTGCCAAATTTGTAACCAATTAAGTTTTTTTATACAAATTTGAGTACAGCATGGGTTTCTCATGAGGCTACAATGTTAAAAACAATCAATATTAATGAAGTACTTAATATATTAGAGTCTATAACCTCCTTGAGGATACAAGAGAGAAAAACCCTTGGGACAGAAATAAAATGCCAAGAAATTGAGAATGACTAATTATGTAAGAATTAAGGAAGGAATACACATAAGTTATAAAACAATTCATTGCAGTGAGTTTGTTTTAGTGCATTTAAAAAAAAGTGCATTCTATCATAAACCAAGATTTTCATGGGAAAATACACAGGTGGTGTGTAAAAAATCACTGCCTAGAGAATTCTCTTAAGCTGCAGAAGCAGATTTTAAACTTATCCTGCAGTTTAAAGCTTTCCATCACAAATATTTAAGCAGAAAAGTGACCGGAACGGATTTTTGTTATAAGGTAACTCAGAAAGCAGGATGGAGGGTCTATTTAGGGAAGATCTAAGTAATTCCAAAAATGCTGTGACAAACATGTCCTAAGGTGGATGTTATTGAACCCTATCCGAATGTAAGAAGCAGGTTAAGTAGTTACTTAAAAGTTTATTTTAGCGGAGTAAGATGTCCAGAATGTGTCTTGGGTCTTGTATTTCTCACACAAGACATATTTAATAGTTCAAATACAGAGGCAGTGATTAGAGTGAAAGTCTAGATAAGATTCTAGGTTTAGGGCCGGTGAGACGGCTCAGCGGCTTAAGCGCCTGCCTTGCAAGCGCGAAGGCCCGAGTTCGACTCCCGGATCCCACATACGAAAAAGGGGCCGGTGATATCGCTCAGCGGCACGGGTGCCTGTTGGCGCGCGAGGTCCTGAGGTCGTCCCCCCGGTACCCACCAAAAAAAAAAAAAAAAAAAAAAAAAAAGATTCTAGGTTTAGAATAAATATACAGAGAATAATAAAAATAGAAAACTGGTAAATAATTATATAGATTATAATCCTATGATTTATCAGTAATCTATGCAATTGTATATGATTGGTCTGCATACTAATTAGTAAGAATTAAATAATCTGGTTAAGGTATTAGAATTACAATTGAAAGTAATCAGAAATTTTGGCATAAATTTGTTTCATAGAAAATTATGTTGGGCATAATAATGTTACCACATCATATATAAGTTATTTTAGTGATCATCAGAAATAATTCTTATGCTTGGATGTTAATATAGGTGTGACATCAGACACAAAATATCTGTGTATAGTTTTAAAATATTTTAATCATACTCATACTACCCATTTGTCATATAAACTTATTATCTCCCTTTAAAAAACATGTGTATGTGTTGTGTGTGTGCACCCATGTTCAGGGAGAGAGAGAGAAAGAGACAGAGAGTGAGGAGAGAGGGAAGGAGGGCGAAGAGGAAGGGAGGGAGTTTTAGTGTATTCACTAGTGTATTCCAGGACTTTTTCCCATTCTTACCTTTAATCTCTTTATCATTTTTGAACCACCTTATATCAGCTGCAGGTTTACTGCCAGATGTTTTACAAGTCAGCTGCATCAAGTCTCCTTCCATCACTGGTGATGAAAATCCACTAATTTGTGGCTTCTCAGGAACACCTAAAATTAAAACAAATGTATGAAGTAAATATTGATATACAGTGCTGTATAATAGAATAAACATTCAGTTATGTATGTGTACTATTCAAAATGTTTCTAATACTTATTTAGTTTAAAGTAGTTTTTTAAATTAAATTGTAAAATTTTATCGGCAAAAATACTATGAACATATTAAAAGCAACCACTCAGTGTATAGTAAGTTTTACTAGTATAGGGGTTTTAAGAAGGTAGATTTTATTGAAGGAAATATATCCAGAAAATACATTTTTTCTTAGCAAATTATAATTTAATTAAAACAGCACATTTCTTTCCTAATTTTGTAATTTTTAAAGCTTTAAAGGTTTTATTATAGCTGTGTACTTTGTTCAAGAAAATGGATTTTATAATAAGGGATTCATCAATAATCAGAATTATACTACTGGCCTTGCTCATTCTTCAAAAATAGAGAATGGTTCTTGATGTCCTTTATATAAAAAATGCAATTGTAGTTTTGGGAAGCATGACATATATTGCTTTTAATCCTAGCCTTACTACCTTTTCTTGTTCAGATAACTACAAGCAGACAACTAATATATATAGATAGGACATGGGTGATTTAAAAAATAGAATTTAACACATATCCTGGGCAATATTATTTAGTTGTCATAGTTGAGGCTTATTATGATTTCTTACAAAATAATTGAATAATAAACGCAGACTAATACTTTCCTTGTTGCGTTACTTAATTCAGTTTTGAGAATATTAAAATATAACAATACTGGGAAGCACCAGTATGAGAAATACGATGTAATACAACAAGAACAACAAAGATAAATGGTAAATCAACATATTACATTAACAAGCTGGTTGCGAGTTTTGTCTTCATCTTTATATTGACTCTGTGCTCTTTAAAAATTTTTTTAAAAACTATGTATAACTCTACTTAATAAACTGAATTCAGCAATCATCTATTCTTTGAATCTGAAGTTGGTTTTCTACAGAAAAATACATTAACCCTAGGCAGTTATTATCCTAAAATATTCCATTGTAGTGGGTATATTTTGTCCTTAATGACATACTTGTGAAGATTTTTATAACACAGTCCCAGTGCAACTTGCCACAAAACAAATTTCATATCCTAAGCACAAAACCAATTCATTCCCTGGGTTAGCTTTACTATTCTGTCCCAAAAGAACAGTATGTATCAGTACTTTCAAATAGAACGTTGTGCCTGTATCTTAAAAAGGAAAGCAAGCTAGGGGCACAAAAAAATCAATCTTTAAATTCCTCTAACTTGTTCAGTACACAGGTGTGTTTCAATGAACTGCAGCAATTTCAGCTGATTGGGGCACTGACGTCTGTGGAATCACAGAAAGCGCTGAGCTGCAACATTATTTCTTCAGAATCTCTGTGAATGTATTGCTTTTTCATGTCACTTTAACCTTTTAGAAAATGGCCCAGTACTTAGAGAATAAAAGCTCAAAGAAGCTACAAGCTGCATGCACAAGCGACTTGATGTACTTCACTTAGAAATCCAGAAAATACAAATTTAGAAGAAAAAAGAAGACCCACGGAAATGTCAGGGCCATTGAAATTCACTAAATTACACAAACAGGTCATTTTTGAAAGCCACAGGTTATTAGGATGGCCCCTATAAGGTGACTTACATGACAAAATGAAGCAGCATGGGATATCTCACTATGTTCCTTATTCTGTCACTCAATAAAGAATCAGAATGCACATAATATATGGATGATTTCATAGAAAAAAATTTAACTGGAAATCATGAAAATGGTGTCTATTGCTAGTTATGAAAAAAAATGGCTATGTGCCTTCCTGGAAGTGTGTGTTTATAGTTCCTTTTGTCCATTTATAAAACTGAGAATGCTAAAAGTTATTTTAAAATGCCTTTTATTATAGTGTAGCAGACAAAAAAAAATAGGGTATATCTTTTAATACAACCTTCAAAATATCTTTTCTTATTGAATTGTGTTGCTATAGCTCTATGCATCAGTCTAGTTTGTGATTCCATGATATTAGCCCCTTGCACTTACCCAGAACAGTGAGATAGGCCTTGGAGGTTTTGACAGGCATTGTAAATAAGGAACAAGTGTACTGTCCTTCATCAGAGAGAGACACATCGCTGACACTGATACTGAGTTCATGCCAGGAAGCGCGAACTAGCTCGATCCTATTGTCCCTTAAAGCTGGAAGAAGAAAATATTGAAAGTGTGAGTAACAACATTAGAAATAGTAATACATTTAGACTGTGGATTTTAATATGATAAAATAACATTACATTTGGCTATGCATCTATATCTTGCCTTTTGAAATCATTAAAGGCATGTTTAAATGTACTGAAATATTTTATCAGACTTTTAAAATTCAAAGCAGAATTCAGTGTTCCTTAATGTTCTCAGAAATAAGTTTCTAATTAAATGATTACATCTAGTACAATGATTTGGATGAGGTGAGGATGGTGATAATAAAAATAGCTTTCCTTCACAAAAACTTTCATTGCACGCCAATGCCGAGAAAGACTATGAACAAACTGGGTTCACCTCTGTGGGTGGGCAGATGAATTGGGAAAATATGATTACTATAAGTTTTCTAAGACAACAACAAAAATTAATCCTATATTGAAAGTCTTTGCCATAGCACTTGTTGAACTTTACTTAAACCGGATTGGACAAATTTAATTGAAAAGCATCTGTAAGCTACTTGATGCTTAAATTTGCTCTGTCTGGTTAGCACACCCTGTGTTTGTTTGTTCTTTGGTGCAAATCACTTTCTATCTCAGAACACTTGATTCACAAAATATTGTTTAGACTCTTGTAGAATTATGAATCCCTTGATTAATTTTATTAGAGAAATAAAAGAAGTTTAACGGTCATAAAGTGCTTCATTAAGTACATCTATTAAATCTGGAATTAAGAAAGAGACAACTAAGAGTACTCTGTAAGATAGAAAGAGGAAGGAGGAGTAATTAGGGATGTCAGGACTGAGGAACACCACGGTGGGTAATAAAACAACAGTAAAAAATGAGTTAGGCCAGGCTTCTCCCAACCACAACTTAGCAAAGCAAGGTGGCCCCAATAAATGCATTTCTACCGCTGATCAAATGGGAGTCCCCCAGCAACATCAGAAAAGACTAGCTTGCATGGAGGAAGAAGTCCCATGGGCAAGAAGCCTGAGGGAGCAGCATCTTTCTTTATCAGGCCTGAGATGCCCATTCTTCATCTAGACACAATGTACAATTGGGCAGCAGGGCAGTGACAGTGCTCTACAGTCAGCACCCTGCTCAGGAAATGCTGCTCCCCATGGGCTAAAGCGCCCTTTTTCCTACCAAGACTCCCAGCCAGACTCACCTAAGAAATATACTCTACCCTCTGAGGTGGCATTAGCAGAGATCAATGTGACCCTCAAGTGGAAATGGACAAGCATTTTGACTAAATAGCTTAAGAAAGTGTTTGAAATCAGTTAAATTGTTCTGAGAATTACAGCCTGTGGGTGTAAGTTAATACCCATGTGTTAAGCCTACACAGCTCCTAGAATAGAAGATTTAAATAGCATTCAGTCTCCTAACGTAATAACCAATATGTCTAGGATAGACTTATAAAGTCATTGGTCATAAGAAACACCTAGAAAATCATAACATAAATGAGAAAAGGTAATCAACCCAACACTGAGAGCAATCAGATATTGGAATTATCTGACAAAGATTTTCAACTAGCCTCTGATAAAAATACATTAGCAAATCATTAGTAATTATCTTGAAACATATGAAAAAATAGAAAATTTTAGCAAGAAAACAGTTGTTAAAATCTAAGTCATAGAAATAAAAATTTCAATAGCCAGAATAAAGTTCTACTGCATTGGTTCAGTTGTTCAAAGGAGATTTCAGAAGGTAGAATCAGTAAATTTAGTTACAGCAGAAGAATTCACCCAATCCCAGCAACTGAAAGAAAATAAGATGGAAAAACAAAACAAAACAAAACAAAACAAGGAAATAACACAAGAGATCCTAGGGAATCTGAAAGGTAATAAAAAGATATCTGGGGTCCGGTGAGATGGCTCAGTGGCGTAAGCACCTGCCTGGCAAGCGCGAGGGCCCGAGTTCGACTCCCAGATCCCACATACGAAAAAAGGGCCGGTGATATCACTCAGCGGCACGGGCGCCTGCTGGCATGCGAGGTCCTGAGGTCGACCCCTGGTACCCACAAAAAAAAAAAAAAAAGAGATATCCACCACTGGTACAAGTAGAGTTGCAGAAAGAGAGAAGGAGAATGAGGCTGAAAGAATATTGAAAAAAAAATCACTGAAAAATTTCCAAATTCAGTAAAAGATAAAAATGTATGGAATCAAGAAACTGAGAAAACTTAAAAGAGGAAAAACCCAATGTCCATTTCAACTCACATAAGTGAAAAGAAATTTCTGAAAATTAAAGACAGAAAAGAGCTTTAAAACACCATAGAGAAGGATATATTATATATGGGAACTAAATACAAATGACACCATAAGTTTCTCGTTTGAAATCATGGAGGTCAGAGGAAGTGGCACATTTTTCATGTACTTAAAGAAAATAATTACTATGCATTCTTTACCAGTGAATATATCCTCAGGAATCACAGGAAAATAAAGATATTCTCAGATGAAGCAAAACTAAGAATATTTTTTCTGCTTTAAATACCCATTAAAGTGCTTCAAGCAGAAGAGATGAAAGAAGGTATCTTAGAGCAGCAGGAAAGAAGAAAGAAAAAAACGGAACAACAGTAAGAACAAAACTAGGAGTAAATACTCACCTCTCCTGAGGTTTTTAAATTATATGGTGATTGAAACAAAAACAATAATACCAACTGATATGGTGTTCAACATAGAGAAGGAATAATCAGGACAAATAAAAGGGGGTACAGAAAAAGACCTAAGGAAGTAAGATGTCTATACTTAAAGTGATAAAATCTTGCTACTAGAACAATGTGATAAACTACATATGTACAGAAGTGTGATTGAAATATCATTTAAAATTTAAAAAATACAATAAAAGACATATTGCCATTAATTCCCCTCAAAATATACTTTCTTGGTTCAAACACATTTGTCCCTTTGTTCTCACCATTTTCTGAAACAATTCTGAAAGTCCTTTCATGAATGTCTTTAGGAGGTGTGATCAAAAATACAATGAATGTTATTGCTGAGTGCCATGCAACAGAAAGGCAGGCTTGTTAAAACATTAAAGTGTGTGCTTATCCACCTTATTCACTAGATCTGGCACCGAGCGACTTCTGAGTCCTGCTCAAAGTTAAAATGACCATGAATGGTAGACGTTTTAAATTGATTAAGACATAGAGGTAGCACAACAGACAAACGAAAGACACTCATGAAAGTGGCAAGAAAAGAATCTGCTCAAAGTGAGGGAGAGTACTATGTGAGGGATTAATGACAACATGTATTTTACTGTAATAATCATTTTAATTTAAACATGTTTTCAAACCACATTTCCTGGATTGTAACAACCAATGCAACCACTACGAAAAGACTACAAAGTGATACCCTGAAGAAAAACAAGTAAATCTAGATAGACTATATTTATAAAATGTGTTCCAATAACAAAATTGTAGAAGTAGAACACAGATCAGTGTTTGTCGAGGGTTAGGGACGGTAACAGGCAGAGGGATGTGAGTGTGGTTTCAAATCAATAGCATAGGGGTTCCTGTGCTGATGGACCTGCCTTGTGTCTTGAATGGTGATGAATACAGGCAGGCATACGTACACTAGGGTACAGATGTGCACATGCATGAGCATATGAGTGACATGTACACACATGCAAACTCACAAAAAATAAGTACATGTAAAACTGGAAAAACCAAACGAGATTGGTGAAATATTTCAGTATCTATTTCTTAGCTGTGCTATTGTTTCATAGCTTTGCAAGCTGTTATTTGGGGGAAAAGTACATGAGAACTCTGTATATTATTTCTGATGAATCTACAATTAAAATTGAATTTTTTTTTGTGGGTACTGGGGGTCGACCTCAGGACCTCGCACACCAGCAGGCGCCCATGCCGCTGAGCGATATCACCAGCCCCTTTTTTCGTATGTGGGTACCAAGAGTCGAACTCGGGCCCTCGTGCTTGTCAGGCAGGCACGTACACCACTGAGCCATCTCAGCGGCCCCTGAATTTTTAAAAAGTATGCATATTTGATAAGAATAAGGGGAATGATTAGGATATCAAAGCCTAAAATTCATTTGTACATATTTATTATACAAGAGAATCCCAAATGCCGAATTTTTTTTTTTTTTTTTTTTTTTTGTTGGGTACTGGGGGTCGGCCTCAAGACCTCGCGCGCCAGCAGGCGCCTGTGCCGCTGAGCGATATCACTGGCTCTTTTATCATATGTGGGTTCCCGGAGTCGAACTTGGGCCCTCGCGCTTGCCAGGCAGGCGCTTACGCCACTGAGCCATCTCACCAGCCCCTGAATATTTTAAAATTACCTGTACCTTCCTTGTATGGCTTATGAGAGGAGTGATTATAAAATACCCATTTGCAAAAATTCTAAAACTTTATGATTTTTTTAATATCCTTAAGAAATCATCCCCTTGAAAACTCAAATAACAAATATCTAAATGATTGTAGACCCTTTGCTGCCATTCTTTTAAAACTCTAATTTCATAAGTATACATATACATACAAATATTTTGATCCTAGTTTTATTAGTTATGAAAAATAAAGTAGGTTTGATTATGACTGTGGGTGTATCTCCAGTAGGATATAGCAGACATCTTTTTTAAGTGAGTATTTCATACTCTGTCTCTTATATACCATAATAAACTCATTGTTCAGTTGCCAGAGGAAAACACTGGGACATAAATTTGTTATTTTAGTAATAGGAATTAATGCTATATTAACCATTTTCAAATCTATGATTTACTACTATATGGGTTTATCTTATATAATATATACATATACCTAATTTTCATAATTTAATATATATTATATTCTAAATATAACTTTATATTATATACTTACATATGTTTATTTTTCATTTTTAAAGTGGTTATCAAAAGGAAAAGCCTCAAGCCTTGCCATAATGCTATGAATAAAACGCAATCCCTACCCCTTTGTTCAATTACGTTTCCAGTAACACAGATCCCGCTGACAGAAGCAGAACTTAACAGTTTTCAGTGAAATGTGAGAAAAAGAATTTAACTCCTTTTAGGCCAAACTATTTTGCTGAAACTGTAGTCACAATGGATTACTCAATGCATATAAATATAAACTTTCATAATTGAATCATTTGTATGGAATAAATTTAAAAACATTTAATTGAAATACTTAGCTCAAACTATTTGAAAATTGTTTGGTTTCTGGGGGATACCAACTCTTGGTTCACTTTCATTCGCTTTTATCTTCTCATTATCATGTGAGCTGAATGATATCCTGTAGTGGTGCCTTAAATGTATTTACAATGATGTTATTAAAATATTTGGAGTTGGAATCTTGATAAAAACCTAGGTATTTTAGTGTCTGAAATATTTTATTTGATCTAGCTTACCAAATCATGTAATTCTTTGAGTCTTTTTAGAATTATTACTAGCTCTAAGTAAGTAAAACTCCGAATAGTAGAGCACCTGAATTTTAATATAAGCTTTGTTATTGATTAACCATATGAATTTGAGCACTTTTCTTAAATATTTCACACCCGTTTGCTGTGTGGTAAATGAAGATGATAATTGCTACATGCGAGTAGAGGGATAAGAAATATGCCTTAGCATTTTAGTACCCATATGTATGAACATATATTCAAAAACTGATAAGCAGGAGGATTTCTAAGAAACAAAATACTGCAAAACTTATTTCACTGGTAATATATTATATACATTTCTTTATAGTTCATTTGCTAAACAAAAGAACTGACTCTCATTATTTTTGTTGGGTTAAATATTTTAAGCAAATCCTACATCCACAGTGTCAATCCTTTCAACTGTGTAAATACTTCTGTGTCATCTGCTCTTTATTCCAAAACAGCATTTTATGTATGAAGGAATAAAAGAAAAACTTTACTAGTCTAAAGGGGGTTACACTGTACAAATCAATAGGCTGCCTGTGAACAGAATACTTGTCTCACTATCTCAGCACCCTGAGCCACAGCTATCTGCACAGTAGGTGCTCAGCGAATGGCTATTGAATTGAAACTGAGAACTAAACTCTGTCTATATATGATAAGAATAGAGGGAGAAAGAACTGAACTAGGAAGTACTCTTCAGTATCGCTCCCCAGGATCCCCATGGGAGAGAGGCCAGAAAAAAAAAAAAAGTTCCCACTGAGATGCTGTTGAGTATAAAAGAATTAGAAACATCTACTACATAAATTTTTAACAAAGTGGTAGTTCACTGGAGATAATTTGAAATGAGGAATTAATGACCTTTGAAAATGCTGTCATTTTACTTCACAATTTCTAAATGAACGCTTAAGGTAGCTAATCAGAGAGAATATGTATAATTTAACTTTTCTTATAGTAAGTCCCAAATAAATAATAAAGAAATAATTGTGATAGTCTCAATTGAAGTGAATTAAATCTTTAAAAAGCTTCCTTTTTAAAAACACAGAATCTTAATTATTACTTAAATGTCCTTTTTAAATATAAATAAGAGCTCAAACATTCCACTTAAATATCATTAAAATATTTCCCTAGGAATGAATAATTTAAGAGAAGCAGGATTTTAATAAAAGAATGAAACAGAAGTGCTCACCTATTAGAGATTAAACATTAGTTAATGGGGTAAGTAGGCCCCTCTGCGGTCACACCCCATCAGCCATTAGGTGCCTTCCACCCACTGGTGAGGGGATTTCATGGTTCGAAACTCCAAGTACTTTAGGATTTAATCTCAGCAGCAAATAAGAAGCATTAACCAATGAGGAAGAATCTATTAAATAGTTCTTAACTCTGGATAAAATTATTTTCTCAATATACCACTGATTCTAAATGGTTCATCAATCATACAAATGCATATTTGGAGTTGATGCTGCATAAAATAAAATCTTCTAAAGTAATTACTTAAAGAATTTTACTCGCATTTTATACCCACATACAAAAGTTACCAGCGTAGTTTATACATTTTATTTTAATTCATTTTAAATCAAATTGACTTAATTACAGTAGTCCTATCTAGCATTATTCATTCAAGAACCTACTAGCAGAGCTAGGGGCACAGCCCAGTGGTACAGCACTTGCTTAGCATGCATGAGATTCCGGAGTTAAATCCTCTGCATCACCGTATACACACATAAAAACAAAACAAAACAGAACAAGAAAATTAAGAAATGGAGAATACGTGTATACTCCATTTATAGTTTTAGCTATAGATTTCCTTCTCTATTTGTTATAAAAGTAACAACATATGTATTGCCAAGAACTTTTCAAATATCTTTTAATTGGTTCCCAGTGAGACATTTAAATGTAATTAAATAATGAAATAAAGCTTACTGTTATGCAATCATTTTAAAGAGAACGCTAAAATTCAATGAGAATAACTTTATTATTTTATATGCTTTTTTCTAACTTAACAATTTGACTTGAAAGTCCCGTAAATCAGGATTAACTTATACCTTTTGTATTACCCACAGGTCTCACAGGTGTCATGGTATAATAGATACTCCTTACTAATTTTTTTAATTAAACTGAATATGTAGATTACCAACAGTTGATGAAAATAATATATAATTTTACAAATTAACATTTTATAAAATTATGTATATAAATTGAATATTGTACTATACTGAATGATTTCATAATTATATTTCACTACATGAAAAGGTTGTAAAGGATTAACCTACATAAAAGTGACAAAATTCACTTCAGGTGTCATCTTGGCTACTTAAATTCTTAATGCTAATATAATAAATGCCTCAAAAGCATACCTTTCCACATCTATATGGTATTAGAAAAGATAATCATTGCACATATTTAAACATTTGTAAAAAATATATTATTTCTTAAAATAAGTTCCACCTCATGTATGAGATGGAATTTTAAGAACCTTAACTTGTCACTTGTTATGGTCTGTGTCTAGGTGTCCCCTCAAAGCCGCATGTGGTCATATGTGGGGTTTTCAGAGGTGGCTGGATCTAGAGTATGTGATGCTGGGATTAAGTGTATGATGCTAGGATCAAGGGTGTGTGATTGCTAAATTAGTCCACTGATCGGTTTGGCTTATTTCTGCCAGTGGATAATGGAAGCCCCTTCCTAGGTGTAACTGCTCTGCACCCTAAGGGTGAGTTGCCTGGATAAAATATGAGAGACAGAAAGAAGGCTGGTGTGGTTGCTTGCTGCTGTTGCTGCTTCCTGATTCCTGCTTGCTGCTTTCTTCCTGCCTTGCTTTGCCATGGACTGTTTCTCCTCTGCAATGCCCCCCTGCCACATCACCTTACCTTGGAGCAAGCTGATTATACACAGAAACATCTACAAACTGTGAGCTAAATAAACCTTTCCTCCTTTAACTTCAGGTGCCAGCTATTTTGTCTCAGCAAGAAAAGTAACTAAGACTCCACTTTTATTCTCTTGATCTCAATGCACATTATCTCCACCCAGTTGTACCCATTTGATTTTTATGTGGAGTAAGCCAAGTTCTACCTATGAGAAAGGTGTTTCTAAGAATGCTAACCTTACAGCCTGTGATTCGGTAAGTCTTATTTTGCTTCCCGCTGTCTGAAAATTGGGCTCTTTCCTCTGTTTCTGTTTTTGTTTTTAAGGTTACCCAGATCTGTGTTCCGTTTTTTCCCCTCTCTCCATAACCAGCGCACATAATGCTGATGTTGACCTGTGTTAGCTGCCTAATCTCCTTGACCCCTACTGATTTCCCTAGAACTGGTCAATAATCAAATTGATTCCTGTAATACACTGGCTCCTGTTTTGTCAGGTGAAATCTCTACTTTCCCATAAGGGTCACAAACAGGACATAAAGAAATTGAAGCTTTCATAAAGATAACTTTGCTATGCTGTAACGGAGTGATTTAACTCCTGATTAGACTTGTACCCTAATAAGCCAAAAAGGAAAACCAAAGCAGATAACAATTATAAAACCTAGAAAAGGGATATAGGACTAAAACTTAATTCTTGTCAACCTGTCTGGAGTCTGGAGTTGGGCAATGTAAAATTATGTCTGTAGATATTACAGAAGAGATAAGATAACAAAAGTAATCTAGCTGCTCATATTCTTGTTATAAAAATGTTACTGTACTCATTGATAGCCCAACAGAACCTTATTTATTATTTTAAAATGTTTGTACCAGTTATAATGATACCATTGAGTACCAGTTAAAAATAGACAAAATAAAGTATCGAACTATTAAATCTTTTTCTCTTTTGACATTTACAATCATACAACATAAAACAATCTGAATCAATCTTCTGGAAAATTGGTAAAAACAAGCATCACTCCAGAGCTGCTATTTGGTATATGAAGTCTCAGCCTGGACTGAAACCATAGTAAATGGAGTTTCAGAATAGAAATGTGAGCAGAACCTAAACAATAAATCTGGAAACTATGTCACTCTTTGAGGGAAGTTTTTCAGCAACAGAATCCTGATTTTTTGAGAAGATCAGCTTTTCTTAGTTTGAATACATGAAAACATAAAACCCTTACTCTTATTGTAATGCTTGTAATCCCTTATTATTAAACATTTGACCAAGAGAAATGTTGTCACATGTTAAATGTACCAAAATTTAATAAAATAAGGTAGGAAAAATTTAATATGTTTGAGTAATAATTGTAAACTGCATGCTTTTTTCTACTTGCCATGTTTCTTGCCTTTGCTAAAGCCTGACTACCCCCCAGAAGGTCCTCAACACCTGTCCTAGGGAAGCACCTCCACTCTTTAGCTCTATTAAATTTTTGAAACCTTGAATATATGCATACAATATCATCCTTTCTATAAGATGATATTTACACTATTTGTCACGTAATAGAAGGTACAAATATCTGAGTAGTGTTTATTTTCCTACTCTATTTTTCCATCATCCCTCAAAACACCTCATAGGTTAGAACTATATGAGCATTTTTTCACATATGGCAAGCAAAACATTCTTTACTTAAAGGCAGTTATTTTCTCTGCATGTCCCCAGGTCATACTTATCATTCAAAATAATATAAATTAATATACTCCTTTCTTGCTAAACCCTTTTGTACACCCCAAACCAGGTTCACATCTTCCTTTCGGGTACTAGGGTCAGAATTCTATAGTGAACCTTGTGCTGATAGGTGTTGATTAGGAAACTCCCTGGATAAAGAGATTACTGGAGAGGTGATTGGATTGTAAGGCACTAAACTCATCAATGTGTTAACCCAATGATGAGTTCAGAGCAGAATGGCTAATTAGGACATGGAACTTAGTTAGAGGAAGTTGGTCATGGGCATGTGACCTTGAGGGTATGTCTGACCCGCAGTCATTCCTCTCTGGCACTCTTAGCCAGCCCTCTGCTTTCATGTTGCCATGAGTTGAGCAACTTTCCTCCATCATGCTCTTCTGCCATGATGTCTCTGTCTTGGAACCAGTCATGCATGGCCTGAATCCTATGAAACTATAAGCTAAAATACATCTTTTTCTTTAAATTGAAGGTGTCAAGCATTTTGTTTTAGCAATAGGAAAACTGACCAATACAGAACTCAATAATTATTTGCTATGTCAATGAAAGGTTAAAGATAACCCTTGTCTGGTCCATTATTTGCATGCTGACATGTACCTTTTACTTTAGGACATGGTCATGTCTTACAGCTTCTCAGCTGTGTATGGGACCACTTCCTATTTCCTAGAGTTATTAACATGGTTCTCTATGTAATCCCAATTTTCTCTGTTTAGTAAGTGTCTTGGTTACTTTTCTCTCATTGCTGGGACAAAATACCTGATGCCCAAAATTAAGGAAGGAAAGGTTTATTTAGTTCACAGTTTGTGGAGGTTTCAGTCCATACTCGGCTGGCTCCAAGGCAGGGTGGCACATGGCAAAGGGCAACAGTTCATGGCTGCGGAAGGCAGCAAAAACAAGCAAGAGCCAAAGGGGGGAGCATGACCTCAAGAGAGAGAGCAACCTCTTTCCCTCCCTTATATTACATGCAGGCTACCTGCCCCAGGGTGGGTGTAGCACTCATGCCCATAATCCCAGCATTAGACCATGAATCAGTCATAAACTCCACAAGCCCGCCTCCATGACTGCATGAGGCTTTGGGGGGACATCTAGACACAAACCATAACAGTAAGTGAGTGAATAAGCCAATGACAAGTACAAGTAAATAAATAAAATGGCAGTTTCTTCTAGTGAATCACCTCATAGAGAAAGATAAAATTTTTAGATATGTTATAAGAAAGATATAAAACAGGACAGTGACTTGAAAAATTTATGATCCATTTTTTGTACCTGATACACGTCATTTTGTAAGTTAGATGGAGAAGAATTTTATTGCTTTTGATTTTATGATCTAAATCTTTAGATTATTAGTTTCAGCTATAGAGTACCAAAATATCATCAATAGCAATCAAAACAAAAATGCGTGATATTTTCATAAGGTGTGTCAGAAAATTTCTCATTTTTCTATGACTCCATTCTGATTTGTCTTTATGAAACATAATTTTAATTATTAATCTTCATTTTTTAATGTGGTACTACAGGGTATTGACCCAGGGCTTCACACATGCTAGATAATTATTCTACCATGAGCTATATCACCAGCCTTGAATTGTCTTTTATTTTGAGACTGGCTTATACTAAGTTTCTCAGGTTGAAAAAGTTATCATCTTATTCTTTATGGTGGCCTGTACTTATAACCCTTCTACATGTATTGGTTCAGACATTGCAAATTTTTCTCCCTTAAAGATTATAAATATTCCTATTTTGACCACATCATGTGTCAAAATACCGTTGTAAAGACAAATGAACTTGAATCCTCTTTGATATCTTTAGTTAACCTAGTTTTCAGTAGTTCTAGTGACTTTATGATATGGATTTGCTTTTCAGTGTTTTAGATATATAGGGCCACATTTCATTGGCTTGACAGGCAGTGTATTATTTAATTGTAAGAATCTGCTCAACTCCATTGGTGGAGGGTATTGTACACTACACAAATGTCAGAAACATATGCTTCTGTCTTCAGTTTGGCACTGTGAAAACATTCCAGGTAAATGAGACAGGAGGAAACAAGCATGAGCAATATTAATAGCAGAAGCTTGAAAGGACACATATCAGTTCAGTTCTCGTTCCTTGTTTATGCCCATAATGCAAAGGGGCTGGTATATGTACTCTAGTGAAACGCTATGTGAGGAGATTAGTGAGCATTAGCCATTGCAATCATGCCAATGTACACCTATTTGTACACTACATTGATGTTTCCTGTTTCTATATAAAAATTAAGGCAGATATCTAGGAATGTTGAAAAATGGTAACATATAATTTGTTCCCAAAAATGCTAATTTTGGTATGTTTAATACAAAAGTCTACCTACTACAAATATTAAAAATAATCATTAGTATCGAATTATCCTTATGTTGTCATCAACAATGATTGGCATTTTTCAGTGAAAAATTACATACTGTAATAATCTTATATTTATTTTCTTTCAACTGTGTCATCTTTTAAATTCTAATCATAACCTTTGATTTAGAAGGTGAGAAGTATATTATTGTTCATTATCTATTGGATTAAATTAATTATGAATATGTATATTATACATATGAATCTATATATTAAATAACACATATTTCAAATTTACATCAAATTATATTATATATTACATCGTTATTATATATATATATATATATATATACACACACATATATATATACACATATGTATATATATAATTTTTGGGATTCTCAGGGACTGAACCCAGAATCTTCCAACTGAACTTCATCCCCAAACCTTATTTTGAAACATGGTCTATCTATATCTCTATGTTGCCCAGCCTGGTCTCCAACTTGGGATCCTCCCGCTGCAGCCTCCTATAACTGGGATTATAAGCATGCACCACCATGCCTGGCTTGTAATTCTTTCATGTAAAATGAACATATAATTCTACTTCAGTTTGGAAAAGAATGCTATAAATCAGGTATAATGATAAGTCTAAAAAATGTGAAATCCTTACTTAAGGATTCCAAAAAACTTTACCAATACCACTTTTGAGATAGTGAAATTCTGCAAACACACACACTGCAAACACTCACACACACAACACACACACACATGACATATAATAATTTTATCTCTCTGATAATCTGTATAGCGCACTTTCAGAAAGAAGAAAAACAGTGCCAAGTCTACAATCCTTGTCTAATAAATACACAATTTAAATCTGGGAATATTTTCATTGGTAAAAAAAAAAGAGGGCATTGATAGCAGAAGAAAGGCTGGTGCATGAATGGAAAATCATATTTATCCTACTAAAACCCATTACATTTTCAGAAGTATTTTGAGGTTAATTTGGGATTGATACTAAAAGTATATTTGTTTATAGAGATCTTTATACTTTTAATGGTTTTGCTCATAAAATAGTGAGGTCTTGTCACGAAATGTTTACATAATGGCTACCTGGCAGTGTGCTTGCATTGTTTAATTGTATTTCCCACACTGTCAGGCAGTATATCTCAGTGACTGCTGAAGTCACTTGAAATATGTTTGTAAGCCCTTTGAGCTTCATCTAGGAAAAGCACTACATGTTGCATGACTCTCAATTAAGAATCACTAACTCAAATCGTGTATCATATTTTATACCTCCAAAAAGTCCTCTCATTTGTTAAAAATATTTCTTTAGATTTTAAGGTGTTTTCAGGTATGATTTATACTTTAATTTTATAAATAGCATTATACATCCATGTTCTAAAATCATCTGAATTACCTTTTTTTGCTATTATAGTGCTCTAATTTGACTGAATTTTTTGCTGAAAATATTGTCACTTATAAGTTAATGACTCAAGCAAATCTGTTCAGATAAGCAAATATATGGTGAAACAAAATATATTTAAGGAGAGCAACACAAAGGCATAAAGAAGCATACTCATGTCTAGTTCATTGAGGCAGAGTCCCAAGTAATAAAACCCATTTGGAGAAAATTGGACAAATAATCCTGAGTTACTATATATGTGCATATATATTATGCATAGCAATGTAGATACATACCTACATTATACAAAACTTCAGCATATACAATATCTCTGATATTTGATTCTTCCCCTTTCCCAATATCATCATTCCTGAATAAAAATTAGATACCCTGGATTCCTATTATGTATCTATTTCACTAAACAATTATTGTGGTTAAGGAGAATGAATATACCATTTCTCTGATGGCATGAGACCATAATAGAAAATTAATTTATAAATTTCACACTTAAAATGCTAAAAGATTCAACTCTCTGCTGACTTGTTATACTCTCCATTTTTAAAAAATCAAATGAGTATAAATTAATATTAGTACCATCAATACAAACTGTTCATTAGGTAAAATAAGAAAATACCATTTAGCAACTTTATTCTTTAGAATTTTCTTTAAACCCTGAAGGTTAAATAAATCATAAGCATAAAATGTTAATTAGGAATTTTTACTTTTACTTAGTGCCCAAATGTTGCTGTATGTGCAACAACAATCTTATTTAGTGAATGAGGACTGTTTACTAGCAGCCTTTCCCTGAAATGGATACACCGCAATTACATATAGGACATATCAGTTCCACATTTAATATAAGCAGCTGTATTAGGGAAGTCATTTAGAAATCATTAAAACTAACAACTACAAAATTCTGAGACACATTTTCAAAGATCGTATACACACAAAACTTTTGCACTCCACTACCACAAATAAAAGTTCCTAAATATATTGTTGAATCTCAAAAACACACTATTTTTTCTAAATGTTTTTCACTTTATTTTTTCTTTTCTTTAAAAAAATATCTTTCAGCATTTGATATACTTTGAAATTTGATACTGTTTACTATTAGCCTGGATTCATAAAACACAAAAAAATGATGTGGTATTGGAACTGAACAGTTTTGTAAGCCCTCATTCTTTGCAACAACCTGCAGTATATTGGTCTCCTCATAGACATATGAGATTTGCTTTTTACTTCTAACCATAAAGCTACCATATGCAACCATGTGGTATTACTCTCAAAGAACATTTATATCGAAGAGACAAGATTAGATGTCATACTATCATGGAAATGCATACAAAAGTGTACATTGGGATTGAAGACATCTGCCTTCATTAGGTAGAGAAATAAACCCTTGGAATTTGTAATTGTGTAACATTATAGCATTCTACATTTGGTGAAAGCATTCAGTAAATGTCTGCAACACAGGAAGGGAAAATGACTCTAAACTTGCATTGTGCATGATTCTAATAATCCTGGTGGTACAACTTTTACAGCCTGAAATTTGGATTAAAATTTTTGGTTCTACTTTCTTTAAGGAGAAAACATGATTCTTAGATGAATGAAAGTCTTAGAGTATACAAATTGTTATAGTAAATTTTGAAAATTCAGGCACATATTAAAGATAATTTTTGTTCATTTTTATATTTTCTATATTCAGGCACAATCTTAATGGATATCAAAAAAATAAAAATTTTAATAATTAATAGTCCCTACTTTTCTGTGAAATATGAGCAATATTCTTCATTATGAATGTACTTTTGTGACAAAAAGCTTAACTTATTAATCTTAATCTTTTTTCCTTCCATTAGTTTCTCCAGTTCTTACTAATATGCCTCTTTGGGCAGAAGAAAAGCAGGGAAATCTCCCACAAACATAGTATTGTCTATTAAAAATAAGCAAGTAATCGTTTATTATTAATAGTTTCTGTAATAGCTTCTTGCATATATAAAACATTCCATGACATAGTGATAAATGTTAGGGCATAAAAAATTAGGAAATGTTAATTTAATATGTAGAATTTGAGGAATGACAAACTACTTTCTAAGAAAAAGTCGAAGCATTCTTAAAGGGCTTCATCTCTCTTTGCATAAAAATCATTTGATTTTTATTTACTGTAGTAATTTCATTGTCTGTTTACATTATAATTTATATGTTGACTTTTAGAAATTTCACAATGTATAAACACATACAGCAGGCCAGGGATATAGCTCAGCAGCACAGTGCCTGCTTGGCAGGTGCAAGGTCCTGAGTTTTATTCCCGACACAAAAAAAGAAAAACAGAAAAAAAAAAAAAGCCTGCACAGCATTCAGATTTTAATTCTACCAAAATTTTAGCAAAAGCCAGATAAAATAATTAAATAATAGGCAAGTATCTTAATGTTACTGTAACTAAAATGGAAGATTTAGAAATTCTAAGCATTTTTGTGTTGCACTATGTTTTTAGTACTTTATATGAAAGTAATATATAGTTACTTAAACTATGGATATATTTATAGTTTATATAATATGTACAATAATATGTATATATATTGCATATATAATTAAATAAATAATAATAAATCTAAAATGACATTTAAGTTGGAGAAGAACAAAAAGCTAAGTTAAAAACTGGAATTGTGAAACCCAGGACACATGAGGAGTGACTAAAGAAAGTTAATTTGTTAAAAGTCTCTTGGGAGTGAATATAATAAGAATTAATTTTTTTCTAGTAATTCACAAATAATGTTTCAAATTTTATTGGAAAAGATTAAAATATACCTGAAATTAGACCCATCACATGAAATCTCTAATAAAAGAGTACACTGTGTTTTATTGTATTAAATATGTTTCAGCAGTCAGCTGGAATTCCTGCTTTGTAGCTAGGTTGAAATGAGACGTGCTGTGACAGTAGCTTCTGAAACCCAGAGAGAAAGCTCTGAACACACAGTGCTCTTACTAATTCTCAAGAGGGGAATCCATGGTGGGACACACACTGCTTCAAAGGCTGCTGTACTTGCTGATCCACAGCGTTCATAGGAAGCTTTGAGATCCAGACTTACTGGCTTTGAGTTTGACTCGACTTTGGATATTAGGCAGCCCAACAACCAGCCTACACTGTGGAAGTGATCCTTTCTCTCTCTTGCAGAGCTCACATTAAGATAATGAAAAACCATATGAAAGGGTAGTGTGTGTAAAGTAGTCTTGAAATCTAAGAGAGAGTAAGAAAGATGTCTAAAAATAATTTACTATGAAAGCATTTGTACATTCCACAAAATATTTAGAGCACTATGCAAATGCTTTCTGGAATTTCTCAAGTGAAAACAAAGAAACAAACAAAATAATAAGAAAAAAAATTGCCTTCAAGGCCAGGTGAGCCAGTGGAGAAGAGCCTGACTCATTTTTTCCTGTGCCTTCTGGAGGGATTACCTGGCTTGGCCAGAAGCCAGCATGCCCCTCCACCTTGCTTGCTTTTGCTTCTTCTTGTGCCCCCACAGGGTTCAGTGTCCTCCCTGTCTATCATACATCATTCTTCACTTCAGTATGAATGCAGCAAGACAGGCACTTGACGCCCTTCCTCACTCCTGCCACTTCAGATGACACTGTTAGCCTTTTGAAGAAAGAGGGGGCACCCTGGAGTGTCTAAGATCAGGAATGGAGGGGTCTGGGCCACTTAATTGCATACTGAATATTTATGGCAAACTTTCAGGCCTGCCTCTCACTGAAACAGGCCTGCAGCTACTATATAAGCAGCACTCCCCAGCTACTTCTCTGGTTTTAGTTTAGGTGGGCTCCCTCCCTTGTACTGACCCCCTATACTGCAGCATAGACTCTGTTAAAATAAAAGCTCAATTTGGTGTTCCTGTAAACCTGCTTGTAATTTATTTCTTGGGTAGAGTAGGGTCCAAAACTCCCATAAATATATTTGGGATTTTTAAAATACTCAGTAGTGTGGACAGAGGGTCATTTGCAAAAAAGGAGAAACAAACCCTCAGAGCTGTTAACGCTGAAGAGCTCCAAAGACCAACAGCCAACAAAGACCAGTGGCAGAGACCAATACCCAGTACAGTTGACCTACAGTGTCTGGTATAAGCTGGTACTGCTGGAAGGTGGTGGCTGGCAGTGGCAGAGACCAGCACCTGCCTGTGTCACCTGCCGATACCCAGCATTACCGGTATGTCATAAGGACTGCTAACAGAATTGCACTTTGCCAATTTACAGTTTCCATCTGAATTGAGCAAAAGAACCCTAGGCTGTTTGGCAGCAAAGGTACTGAAAACAATTCGAGAAGTTGTTAAAGAACAAGGTGACTATCAACTATGTGCTTAATAGAAGAGCAGTAGATACACACAGTGTCTTATCAAAGACTGATTACAGGCACACAGACATTACTTGGAGAAACACTAATACCACAATGATGGTAGCGCTATTGCTGCTATTTCTGATGATGATGATGATATATGGTGATATTCATTGCAGCTACAGCTTTTGCTTTATTTTCTGAAAAATAGAGTTGAGATCCCTTCTGAGATACACAGAGCCTTGTGATTTAATGAGAGAAATTGTGTATGTGTTGGGAAGTTCCAAGGATGGAATTTGAAGGTAATATGCACATCCATGCTGGGTAAATCATTCCCTGTTAAAGAGTACACAAAGCTAAAATTATTAGTTTTGAGCATCCCCCCCAAAAGAAAAATGTTTCATATTTAAATTTAGGAGGTAGTTGTCCACTGACAGAGTGTAATGCGATCAGAAGTGGCAAATCTGATATGAGTATAATAATACACTTCACTTCATTTCTGAGTTTTAGGAATATTACAGAGCTTTTCAATTCTCTCTTTCTTCTCTTATTTGGAAGTAGAGGCTTCCAAGACTTTAGGTGATAGAAATTCCACAAGATCAAAGAAGTCCGGGTCCCTGAATTCCCACATACTTAAAGGTTTCTATACTGTGAAAACCTCTCGGTTGAAAATTAATTCTGAAGAGAATTAAAATTCCATTGCCTTAATCTTCAGAATTTCAGAAAATTGTTAACAAAGTTAGCATTACCATCATTGGCAAAAATAAAATTAATAAAAATAAGGCTTATAAAAATGACTGTTGGTTAAAGGAAAATAACATCATTCTCAAGAACACCTATGGGATTTGTTACAGGAACAAGAAAAATATCCAAAAAGTATTTAAAACGCTTATGATGCTGCAAGAAGATGGATAGTTTACTTTTTTAAAAAAAGAAGCAAAAAGACACAGAAAAAGTAATCTTAAAATACAAAATGATATAAAGTAGAAATTAAGAAAAATATACTAAAGATGAGTTCAAGTTTATACTAGTTATTCAAAGCCATATAAATCTTGCAAAACATGGAAACAATGATACAGATGACCCATATGAGAGCTCTCAGAAAGAGAAGGTAGCACAAACAAGAGAAACAGAAGTTTACATATAAGCAGAGAGAAATTACTGAGAAAAATTCTATAATGACAACTGTAATTGAAGATATATCAGTACCATAATTTCTATAGCTAATATTAAGCTGTATTTTCAGTCTAGCAATTATGAAATCCGAAAACGAAAGAGAAATTTCATTACAACTTCGAAGATGAAAGGTTATGACAGAAATTCACTGCTCACCAATTTCTTTTCCTGATGATATTGCTATAGAGAAGCATGTTCAATATACAAAGCATCAGAAAAACACTATTTATTTAGTATTCTTAGGAAAATCATTTGAAAATATAAAATGGAAGAAAATCAATATCCTACTGGAAGTCATTTCAATTTTAAATGAAATTTACAGTCACCAAAACAGTCACCATATCATTATTTATAATAATGAAAAATATGAATAATCTCAATATACAGTATTAGAAAACATTTTTGATGAAAATTCTCAAAATTCCTCATATTAGAAGCATGAAAAACTTTGTGAATGGAAGATAATATAACTTTAGTTGAAAACAGAAGAATATGAATTTAAGTATTCATTATATTTTCAATCTTATAATAAAAGAAAAAGGATCCAATAGGGTGTTGAAATTTGGGATTCCATCCACCTGCCTGGTTCTTTGAATTTTTCTGAATTTCTAAATTTTAGCAACTAAGTTTCATTGTATCTATTTTAAAATATTAAAACTTTAGCATATCATGAATGAATATAGCAAATTATATTGTCTCTACGTTATTGTATGGTTACTGAAATTGACTATTTGCTAGGTATAGAACTGTTCACTTAGACTACTTTTTAACAATAAAGATGCCATAAAAAGGCACTGTAATATTGAAAATTTAGCCAATGTGAAATTAAAATTTTATGAAATATAACAAGGAAGGAAATTTTGATTATCTTATTCATTATGCTTAAATATTCTTACACTTGTTGCTTTGCTCTTTTTTATTTGTATTGAAGCTCAGAGATCAATTTTATGAATATATTACATTGTTCGCAGAATTATCACCCATAAAATAAACATGATTGAAATTTTTTTTTTTTTTTGTGGGTACCGGGGGTCGACCTCAGGACCTCGCGTGCCAGCAGGCGCCCGTGCCGCTGAGCGATATCACTGGCCCTTTTTTCGTATGTGGGATCCGGGAGTCGAACTCAGGTCCTCGAGCTTGCCAGGCAGGTGCTTATGCCTCTGAGCCATCTCACTGGCCCCCTAAATTTTTTTTAAAAATGTCTTTTTATAGCACTAAGTACTTCAATATTTTTCATGCTAAAACAGGATAAAAGACACTATGTTTGGCTTACATGTTACATAAATGTAGAAACTCAAACCATTTTTTGAAAAAGAAAATCCACATTTCTGCTCATATTTATTCTTTCATCTTTTAAAAGAATTTCTGTTAAATGAAACACCTCTCTACCCCGGAGCCTTTGGCAGCAGCATAAAAGCTTTTACCTGAATTGGAGAGCATTATATTATCAGAAAACATTTCCATAGGAAAATAATATATGATCAATATGTACTTTGTGTATTTATTTATGAGGATTAAGGAGAAAACTGTCTTTAAGACACATAGGAGTGTACACCAAATGTGGCAGACTTGAGTGTTGACATAATACTCTCCTGTCTGTGATGGTGACATTAAATAGCAAAGGACACAAAACTGTCAGTCTTGTTGTTTATCTTCTATCTGAGAGTAATAAAGAAAGAAGATGATTGACGTTATATAGACATAGACACTGTCTTAGACATACAGGTGTTACCTTTTATACATATATAAAACTGCAATATTGATGGGTTTAGACATGTCTTACTTCTCTAGCTTTTTAAGAAACTGTCTTAACATAAAAAGAGTAATAATAAGCAAATTTATAGTTTGATTCTAGGAAAGTTATATATTATTCTATTATATAGTATTGCTTCCTCATGTACAATATTTATGATAAGAATGCATTTGCAGGGCCGGTGAGATGGCTCAGTGGCGTAAGCGCCTGCCTGGCAAGCGCGAGGGCCCAAGTTCGACTCCCAGAACCCACATACAAAAAAAAGGGCCAGTGATATTGCTCAGCGGCACAGGTGCCTGCTGGTGCGCGAAATCCTGAAGTCGACCCCCAGTACCCACAAAAAAAAAAAAAAAGAATGCATTTGCAAATGTTTTATGTGCATTCTATATGTCTGTGTGTGTATGTGCATACTTCAGTGTTCAGGAATAGTTCTAGTGAAAGAAGGCAGAGAAAAAATACAGATAAATTGAGAAAATTAAAAAGGGAGAACACTTAGAATGTAAATTATTTTTTCTAATATATATTTTTTCCAAATACATAAATGATTAATTAATGCATTCATTCAAAGTACTGAATATGTATAGAGGAAGTTGCAAAGAAGCAGTAAGTGCCTGTACTGATATTTAAGAGATTGCAATTTATCTGGAGGAAATTAAATGTACAGATATAAAATAAGTAGGTGATAATTGCAAAGCAATGTGAAAACAAGTGAATTATAATGTGGTATAAAATTCATGAGTTAGAGCTGCAGATAGAAGGTAATTAAATAAAAATCTGATTAATCAAGAATACTGTTTTAGGGGGCCGATGAGATGGCTCAGCGGCGTAAGTGCCTGCCTGGCAAGCGCAAGGGCCGGAGTTCGACTCCCAGAACCCACATACGAAAAAAGGGCCGGTGATATCGCTCAGCGGCATGGGCGCCTGCTGGCACGCGAGGTCCTGAGGTCAACCCCTGGTACCCACAAAAAAAAGAATACTGTTTTGAAAAGTTTGAATGTGGTATTAGGCCACTAACTAGCTGAAATAGGAAGGAGATTAAGGGTCAGAGAATTAGCTCCAGCAAAGAAAACATGAACTCAGTAGCAGGGTATGTTGGCCCAGAAAAGAAAACTGTAGATCTACATGCACGTAGTCTGATCTGTGCTCATCTGCATTTATTTTGCACTTCTCAGCAAAATGTAAGTAGCCTCTCATATTCCTACAAAGTTGTCCACTCCGGGACTTGTGTTCTCACCGCTGTTTGTCTGTAGTGTTCTTTTTAACTCTTATGCCCCCACATCATTCTAAATTTTATTTGTTTTGAAAGGCTTTGTATCTAACAGTTCTTTGCATGAAAATGATGCTTCTCCCCCTCATTGAAATGTCCTAATTTTCTAAATTTATAAAATACATTTCTCATTTGGGATGTGTCAGTTTTTATGGTGTATTGTTATTACCTATGTTAATATTGTGACTTAAATTTGGTTCCAAAAGAGTAGTATTTCATATGTAACCATGTCCACTTCATAGCTTAACTAAAAATCAGAAAAAGTAGACATGGCTATATTTATTAGAAAATGTTATTTTCATATTGTCATTTGCAGAAATAAATTTCTACAATCAACTGCAAAATTTTTAAGAATTTTTTTCCTGAAAATGCTAATATAGTTCACTAGGAAGTTATCTGTATTTCATTTTACATTTTTCCAATAAGCGCACATCCTATCAAGAAAAACTGATGCAGAAATAATAACGATTCCAAGTAAGATTTTTCCAGGGGCTGATATTTTGACTTAGCACATTTGTTGCAAACACAAAATAAGAATAAAAATGTACGAAAAATACACCTCACAAACTGATCCTCCAAATAAAACGTGCAGAAAAGACTAAATAATGAGTTAAAATTGGATGAAAATCTACAGGCCTGCTTAATTACATGTCTGAAGTTTGCTCCTGAAACCTGAAAGAGATGTAAATGTTCCTAGACAAAAAACAGGACCAGGGGTAGAAAGTTCCTGATGTCAGGGCTTGGAGCAGGCCATCCAACTCGTTGAAGGACACTAAAATTTAAAACTCACTACCACCTGGGCTGTGGCTTCAACCATCTGGCAGTTCTCTGCCAGCAAAGATACACAAAGTTATAATCAGGACCTAAGAAAATGGCTTCTCTAACTGGATCTACTTGCCCTCAAATGCTTTGATTAAACAAGGTGGAATTTGGGGCTAGAAGCCTAGGGAAGTAAGTGATAACAGATAAGATAAAGTTCAACCTCTATGAAGAAAAGAGTTATCATAGAGATGTGAAAGTTGGTGTTGGAATAAAAAGAAAGAAGGTAGCAAAAAGGATAACAAGAAGTAATTTTCACTTCCAAAGAGAATTTAAAACAAAATCCCATAAAAGCAATATTGTGTATCAGTTGAACAGAGGATGTAAAGCAAAGATGTGACATATGCATTCAGTAATAAATGGAGAAATAATTCCTATTAAAATAAAGAAAAATTGCAAAACAGATAAAAATGGGTCAATATGAAAAGACGTAATTTTAAATAGCTTTAATGACAGTAAATGAAATTAAAAGTCCAATTAGCAAATTGGTAAATATTATTGAGGATTCAGTGACAAATAGCTCAGGAAAACAATTTATATGTATATTTATATATAAATATATATCATATTGTATTTTTAACATGACAGTATTACAACAGAGTCTAAATTGAGCATCTCTGGCATATATATAAAAGTAGAATCAAAGGTGAACTTTGAAAAAGAAAGGTACTGGTCAATGTCTCATGAATGTAAGTACAAAGAATACTAAACAAAATATAGGGGCCAGTGAGATGGCTCAGCGGCTTAAGTGCCTGCCCGGCAAGCGCGAGGGCCCGAGTTCGACTCCCAGAACCCACATACGAAAAAGGGGCTGGTGATATCGCTCAGCGGCATGGGCGCCTGCTGGCGTGTGAGGTCCTGAGGTCGACCCCCCGGTACCCACACACAAAAAAAATATATAGTATGTGCTTAGCAAATTGAATTCATTAGCATATATATAAAGGATCATACAAACTTGTTGATTTCCCATTTATATAGCTATAAAAAAGCAATCAGTGTATTTTGACATACCAATAAAATGGAGGACAACCCCATAATGATTTCAAAAGATATCTATCTATCATCTATCTATCTATCTCTCTATCTATCTCTCTATCTATCTATCTATCTATCTATCTATCTATGTTTTTATAAAATTAATTACAATCCTGATAAAACCCCTAGAAAACTTAGGGGAAAAGGTAACTGGTAATTTTAATTTTCATGCAAATAATTATTCTGCTCATAATTCCAGTTACTTGAATTTCTCCTCCAAAGACCTCATCCTCTGCTCTCCTTCAGCTGTGATTTGTAGCTGTGTTGTCCACTTTCTCATAAATTGTACATGTAGCCCTTTTATATTCTACACATCCTACCTTCTGACCACCAGCTCTCATCTCTCCAGTCCAATGGCTCCTGAGAGCCATTCATTTTTATATAGTACCACACTTTGTCATTCTTGTTGTTCATATTTTCTGTTCTAATCCTGTTCAGCCTGGCTTTCAGAGGCAGTTTACATAATTCATTTATGCATCAAATTTGTACTGTCAAGTGCTGTTTGAGACCTTTGCAGCATATTTGCTGCCAAGATTACTCCTTTCTCTTCATTCTTATTTTCTTGCCTCTTCTTACATCAACATCTTATATTCAAGATCACACTTGAGTTCAATTCAATTCAACTTTCTTGCCTAGTCATGCCTTGAATCTACATATAAAATAATTTTATCTTGTTTCACTGATTCCATGCCATTAATACACTGGTAAGTCCCATATTTTTATATTTAGCCTTGACCTCTTCTCTGAACCTATGATCCATATATACAACTGACTTGACACAAAATGAACACATTCAAAGCAGAATTCTTGATAGCATTTCCTTTGCAAACTAGTTTGTTCAGTCCTTCACATCTCAATAAAAACTTGAGTCACATTGTATCTTTGGCATAAGACATCTTTGGTGTCGTTCTCATAATTCCTTGGTATGAATTTGGAACATGTTGGCAGATATACACTCAAAGTGAGTCCCAAATTCATCACCTACTACTGCCTCTACTGCCTTTCCCAAGAACAAAGCCATTCCAGTACCTCACCTGGAACACTAAACATGTCTGTCTTTGTTCACTACATAGTCCATTCTATAGTCAAAATATTTTATGAAAAGTAGTTTGATGGCCTCTGGGTCTTGTGTACTTTATATACAATTAAAATTTTGTGTCTCTAATGTGTAATAATTAACAAATTAGCTGAAAATAATAGTGCAAAAAAGCATTACTTTAGTTACTGTAGATAAAATAAATATTAATATAAATTTATATAGTTTTGGGAAATTAATATTGTTATCATTGCACACAATGTGGATTATGTTAGAATAAAGTTGAAAATACTCTGGAAATATATCTCAAGGAACTCTGACTCAGAAAGTTTCTTTTAAGTTTTTAACTTCAATCTTCTATAGAATGTATATAATATAAAGAGTCAAAAACTTTTAGACATACATAGGCAGATTTTGTGTACTGCTTTTACTAAGTTATCATAAAATTGTATTTTATCAGCAATAAATAACAAGGAAGTAATTAAAAAAAGAATAGGCAGTATCCTAATTGTGAGAATGAAAAGGGTTAGTCTGTTACTTCTAAATAAAATAGTGAAATCAAATTCATTGAAAAAACATGAGCCTGACATGGTGGCTCATGCCTATAATCCCAGCAATCAGGATGCTGAGGCAGGAGGATTGCCATGAGTTCAAGGCCAGCCTGAACTACATAGGGAGACCCTGTCTCATAGAACAAAACAAAACAAAACAAAACAAAACAAAACAATTAAAAAATGAGGCATCATTAAATAAAGCAAGTTTTAAGAACAAAATACACACTGTCAGGATCAGAGTTATTCATCTGACCAAAGTGAATTAGCTCTAACAAGCAATGAATGACAAATATAATAATTTTTATTTCATGACATTTATTAATGAAAATTATTATAGCTGTACAGCATGTAATATATTGTGTTGACAGATGAAAAAATTGTAGAAATGAGGTGAAAAATAAAAGGTAAATATAAGTTTTTGATAATATACTAGGACATATATTAAATTACTTTCAAGTTATTTTTTATTTATTATGATATTATCTAGCTTTGAATTATTCTCACTTTAAAAAGAAATATATCTTTAAGTTAGTTATTCAGGACACCAGACATTAGCATTCAATTGTCCAAACATTATTGACTTAAAGATAGTAATACGTAATGTATTAACCATTGTTACCCTCCTATTATGTTGGTTTGAAAATTTGTTCTTCTTTTGATTTGTTTTGTTTTTTCTTCTCTTTAAAAAAAAAAGAAAAAAAAAAGAAATATATCAATTGTGAACCATTCTATCTATCCTGTTATATTTTAAATAGGGATTATATTTATCAGGATAGGGATAGGGACAGGGACTATATTTATCTTTAATCACTATATCTTAGCACATGAAAAATAAATATGTTAAATTGTATTTCTTTACTATCACAATCAACGAATATCTAAGTATCAGTTAATGTGTTTGAGAATATGTAACCATTTCCTCAAGATTTAATTTATATGCCCACTCACAATTCCATTTTGATGCTTAATAGATGTCTACAGTTTCACATGTTTGAAACAGAAGTCCTTACCTTCCATACTATATTATTTCACTTTCTGTCACTGTGGTGAAATACCTGAGTTAAACGACTTATATTTTAATTAAGGTATTTATTTTTCTGTTTAGTGTATGCGTGCGGTAAATAATGTTTACATTCCTGGTGTGGAGTTGGTACATGTACATAAGTTTACTTTGGCTCACAGTTTCAGAAATCTCAGTCCGTGCTCAACTGGCTCCATTGTTTTAGACCTGTGGCAAGGTAGATCTCATGGTAGAAGCATATTGCCAAGGAAAATGCTGACTTTTTGGTGGCAGAAAGAAGAGAGAGTCAGAGAGGAAGGGTGCAGGGAAAATATATAGTCCCCAAAGATAAGTACCCATATCCACACTTCCTTAACTAGGCTCCATTTCCTAGATTTCTATCACCTTCCAATAAGCCATCGAATTATCAATCTCTCAAAGGATTAATCAACTGAAGAAGTTAGAGTCCTTGTGATCCAAGTACCTTCCCAAAGCCCCACATCTGAACACTGATTGCTGCCTCGAAGACCAAGCCTTCAATACATGAACTCTTTGGGGATATTCCAGATCCAAACCACAACACCTACCAAACCTTTCTTCCAGAAAATTCCCATTCTCATTTTATGTCACACCCAGGTGTGCTCAGGCCACAAACCATGAAATCATCCTTAATTATTCTCTGTCCTTCACATCCCACATACAGCAGTCAACAAAAATTTTAGCTTTGTTTCTAATTAAATATCAGAAATGTGGCCACTTCCCTCTATGTCTACTTCTAATACCATACTTCAAGCTACCAAAAGCTCTTACCTGCATTACTGCGACTATTAACTGATCTCCAGGTTGCCCTCTGTATCGTTTATTCTCAACAGCACAGCAAGAGCAAGCCTGGCAGTTCAGGTCATTTCAGTCACATGCTCAGACACCACCAATGACTTCTGTCCTACTCACGGTAAAAGCAAATATTCTTAGAATAGTCACCCAACCTGCTTCCCTCCTACCATCCCTTTTGTGATTTCCTATCACACAGCTCTATCCTTGCTCCAGCCACACTGACCTCGTGGTTGTGCCTGGACCACTATAGCCATGTTCACATCTCACTGCTCGTGTATTTACTGTTCTTCTATTGGGCAAGAGTTTCCACTCTGATAGTCACAAAACAAATTCCCTCATTTTCTTTAGGATTTTCTTACTATTCTTTTTGTTGCGGTTTGAAAGTCTTTTTCTCCCAAAAATATTTATGTCGAAATTCTAGCTACCAATATGATAGCTTTAGGAGGTGGAGTCTTAATTTGGTCACAAGGTGAAGCCTTCTTGAAAGGTATTAGTGCTTTTAGAAAATCAGCACAAGGGAGTACTTTCATCCTTCATACCGTGTGAAAACGAAGGGAGGAGCTGCCATATATCAACCCAAAAATGAGTCCTCACCAGTTACCAAATCTTCCACCATTTTGACTGTGGAATTTCCACCCAGAAATATGAGAAATAAACTTCTTTTATTAGGTACACAGTTTATTTTCTTTTAGTAGCCCAAATAGGACTGAGAACATACTCAAAAACAAATTTCTCCAAAGTTAACATATTCTTCTTTCGTTTTATTTTTATTCATAGAACAGATATCATAACAAAATATTAATATTACATATTTATGTTACTATTGGTTTCACGACTCTGTAATTTCCATGTGTTTCAATATTGGTTGTCTTATTCCCTTCCTTAACATCTACATCCAGAAGAATGTGAGGTATTAGCAATAGGGAATTGTTTTTGAATAACTGAATGAATTTGTTATGTGTAAATACTACTCAAGTTTATATATGAAAACTCTTAAAATTATATAATATTATTCAAGTTTTTGCACTTCAAAATACATATCTAGATATCAATAATTTCTCAAAATAACAAGCAAATCAACTCAAGATACAATTGATAAAACATCTACTCGAATGTTAATAAAAATAGATTAGAAGTAGGATATGCTTTCAAAATTTAATACATGAATGATTTAAATGGAAGCGGAAATTAAATTGAATAGAAAATTCATTCCTGTAATGGAAACAATACTATAAGGATAGTAATACTTTCTTAATGTTTAATAAAACTCCAACCAAAATCTCATTGATGTTTTTCAAAAATCCACACAAAAGTAACATAAAAACTGACACAAGTACTACAAAGACTTGAGGATCTGTGGGCGCAGTAGTACAGGAACTTTCCCTAGCAAGAAAATTGGGAAGAACTTTCCAGAGAAGGTGATTAGTGCAATTTGGATCAGAAAGTTTAAAAGCAACAAGGTGAAAATACTGAGTGTGAAAGATTGGTGTCTAGTCAGAGAAATTTGTAGAATGCTTAATGATATAGGAAAATATTTAGAAAAATACAAGACGGCCCATATATTTTCTCACTTATGTTTACATGTAGAAAGAAACACGCTGAACTAAGAGGGTGGTGCCTGAGTTCTGGGATTGTGAGTTATGCTATTTCCTGTCTCATTTTTCTATGTCTCTAAAAAAATACAATGAGCTTGTTCTTCTATTTTTGTATATGAAATGTCATAACATTGAAAGTTTTATGGGCTGAGGTTATTCTCAATCAGACATTTAAATAGAAGCTGTCTCTAACACATAGTCAAGCTTACTGATTTGGAGTATCAGGAGTATCTATCTGTTTATTAATCTATCAAATAGCCAGTTTAGCTATTTTTTTCTATTTATCAGAGTAGCAATAAGCCACTCTACCTTAAGCTTTGGAACATGATTAATGTGTCAGCATGAAAGTGCTTTAGTGGCCTTTGGCGTTGTGTTGCTAAAGGTGAACTCAGCAAAGTCCAGCAAGATGCATTTACCAATCCTATAAAAATGCAGTATAAACTGTTGACTCGCCACTGCATATAACAGCTAGCAAAGCATAACTGTATTCAACTCATGTATATCAGGTAATAACAGAGCAGTTTATTATCACTGCAGGTGCAGAAATCTGCCAACATTTCAGCCATCTGGGCTTCCTCCGGGCAGTATACAAGTAAAATATGTGAATGAAATATGTGAGTTGAATTCAGTTTTATCCCTTTGTTTTTTTTCTGTTAAGAAAAGAAACTGCTTTATACACTGTGGAAGAGTAATTCTGCCATGCTAGTTTACTTTAGCAAGCCTCAACTTTTACTAATTTATACTCATTAATGTCCTCACTGAAATGCTTGTGTCTCGATAATAATGGATGTTCTTTCACATGACATTTTATGAGATATTTGTGTTAAATGTAATGTCATTGAATTTAAAAAGTTAGAACTCCTCAGGGTTAATGAACAATCTATTAACATGTGTCATCGCTGCTTTATTGAGACACAGAGGTTCTATTCATCACCAGTTAAGCGTATGCTATCACAACTTCGCAGGGTATTTTACTTTCACACAAGGACACTCGAGTGTCTCATAGCTAAAGGCAGAGGTGTTACGTGAAGCTTCATGGTACGATTTTACAATTGAAACATGTTTATTTTCCTATAACGAGTTGTCAGATTTTCTGGACTGCTAACAGAAAACTAAGTGAACAAATTAGGAATGAAACTTAATGGTAGGGTCAATAATTAGCTTATTATTCTTTATACTTGGTAACCCATTTCTACAGGTACCCAAAATAAGGGAACTAAAATTAGATATTTATATTGTTTTCGTTTTGACTGATAAAGCAAGCATCAATAAACAAAGGTGTTTGTTCTCCTATTTTTATTTAATTTGCATGGCTGATGGAGGTAAAAATTAAATTTAATTAAACGTAATGTATTTTCATAATGAAGAAAATAGTGATGCCAAGAAATCCTCATAAAAACATTGTGAAACGCTCTGGAGGTATGTTTGTGTGAATGCTGTCATAAGAACTGATTATATCTTGCCAGCTCCAGTGTGTTTTTTCTGTTCCTTTGAATGAACCAGCACATGTGCACTGCTGAGCCTGAGCATTAGAAATGGAAATAAAAATGGTAAGGATTTCTATTAGGTATTAAGCACTATGCTGTAGTATTCTTCAAAGTTTCACTACTAAATCCTAGATGCTCTGGGTGCTTGCATCAGTTTGACAAGTACCTTCCCTCCAAAGCGTCTGGCCCTTTGGCTTGCTTATCTTACCATATGTTTGATCTCAACCATTGCAATGGACTGAATGTGTGTACCCCCCTCTCCCAATTTCATATATTCAATCCTAACTTCTGATAGTATGGTATGAGGAGGTACAACTAGTATTTGCAAGGTAATTAGGTCAGGTGGGTGGAAACCTCATGAATGAGATTAGTGCCATTATGAAAGAGACCTCAGAGAGCTTTCTGGACCATTCTGCCATGTGAGGACACAATGAGAAAATGACACTTTGCAAGCAGGAGGCCAGCACTAAAACCCAACAATATTGGCACCATGATTTCATACTTCCAAAGACTATAACTGTTAGAAATAAATATTCGTTACTCATAAGCCAGCCAATCCATGGTAAATTGTTACAGCAGGCTGAACGAAAACAATATCCTTCAGAAGATTTACTGTATAGTTTATCCAAGGGCACTGCCTTGCCAAGCCTACCCCAACACTACGTGATGGAGGGGATTTTTACTTAATATGTCAAGCATTGCCTCTTCAATTATCCTAAATGTGACTTATAGACAAGATTTTTGTTTTTACTTTGTTAATGTAGGCTAACAATATGAGATAATTCTTCATTTTATATTCCAGGGTTCTCAGTTAATTAAATTGATAAGTTTTCAATGTATTATTCAGCATTAAACTATTTTAACAAGTTTTTCATCTTGCATTTCAAAATATTCATTTGTAAATTTAAGATGTTGATGCTTATAATCTTTGACTATGTTTAAGGTAATAATTTAATGTCATAAAACACAGAGAGGAAAATATTGAATATGCTATAAGATTCCTCATGAATCAATGGATAGCATATACCATGAAGTAATCTATTAGTACAGGGAACTGCTCGATCAACAAGTAAGTAAGTAAATCATGCTTATAGCAAATTTAGAGTAACTGGCTCAAATCCAACTAGCTTCTTTATGAAAACATGCAGATTTCTTATTCAAATACGTGCTATTATTCTTTATCTTAATTTTAGAATGTTTGGTTGAGCACCTCCATATTCAGAGATAAAATGGTTCCACACAGATTTCTTTTTTTTTTTTTTTTTTGTGGGTACCGGGGGGTCGACCTCAGGACCTCATGCGCCAGCAGGCGCCCGTGCCGCTGAGCGATATCACCGGCCCCTTTTTCGTATGTGGGTTCCGGGAGTCGAACTCGGGCCCTCGCACTTGCCGAGCAGGCGCTTAAGCCGCTGAGCCATCTCACCGGCCCCCACACAGATTTCTAAAAGGAATAAAAAAGAAAATATTCATGTAGTAGGTTACAAAGGTATATAAGAGAAGAGAGATACTACTGTTTATAAGACCTATGAAATTGGAACTATATTATTCTAGACTTTTGAACTACTAATGATCACCAAACTCTAGTAAAGTAAATTTTCATCAGTAGAAGCAAAGTGTGTCAATAGTAAAAATCATAAAACTGTAGTAGGAAATTAAAGAATAAGTATGAACCAAAGCAATGAGTTACATTGTTCTTTCTTAATATATCTATAAATAGTAGTGTATGAATGTTTAATTTTAGAGCATTTCTTAAAATGCAAAAATTAAAATCTTTGAACTACTAACAGAAAAATTTTTATCAAATTTTATCAAATCCCTCTAGAATAAACTCTCGTTCTATCAGAAAGTAAAGGCTGGAAATCTATATATTATATCAGTGAATAAGAATACTCTGAAACTTTATATGAAAATTAGAATATATGAAGGAAGAGCAACATAGTCAATGTACAGTCACCTATGCATATTTTATTTCTGTCTCCCCTGAAGTGCAGGGTATTGCACAAAAGCATCGTAGGGTGAGGAAAGAGACCCAAGGACAAAAAAGAGACCCAAGGACAAGCTTAAGAAGCAACAGTTGGTGATTTTACTGTATTCCTGTGAAGATGTTCCTTGTCTAGTAAAGATTTGTTTGTTAGGCAGCAAGCTGGCTGGGATAGAAAGATCACTTAAGTAATGAAAGTGTGTGGTTCTGGATATGGAAAGAGAAGATGTGGGAGCAGGTGCAGAGAGTAGACTAGAAGTCAGAGGAAAACCCCATTAAGCTATTACAGAAAGCAGAGGTCTTTGATGGAATCTGATGAAAAGTTTTCTTTAGGTACGAGATGTATACTTCTCACTTTTGGCTACAACATTATGCAGCAAATACTATCCAGTGCGTTTGAATATTCTAGGCCAGTGTGAATAGCTACCAAGGTCCTCCTGCACAATGTTAAGGGACAAAAGTAGAGAAAAAAATAATACAGTTGAGTTAGAGATGTGCCATACACATATTATTTTATGAGCACTTTTAAAGGGCTTGTGAAATGTGGTGTCCTATGTGACCTGATTTGAAACCAAAATAATTCAGGTTGGTTTCTGTTTATTATTTGATTTCTCTCTGTATGAAAGGACAAGAGATATAAGGCCAACTTACCAAGGCAAGAGAAATAAGGTCAATTTACCAATAGTGATTTCATCTTAACCTAAATTAACCAGTATATTTTCTACTCACAGGATGCCTAGGATAAATAAGCAGGTAACTATTTTCTGCAGAAGTCATTTTTAAACTTATCTGTACCATAATATCATGTCACCCCATATTCTAAATTAGGTAGTTCTGCAGTCAACTGCTGATGTATGCACCTGTCTCTTTCTTTAGGCCATAAGATCTTTAATAGGCCCTGGTTCATCACTGCTTCACCATGGAGCTTAGGGTAGTACCTTATAAATTTATTAAATTAAATACCTGCTAAATATAAAGGAGGAGGTGGGTTGGTGGAAAATCAGCCCTTAGGCAATGTCTGAGAAGTACATTCTGTCCTTTTCTAGAACTGGAATATGAAGAATTGTATTATTGTTTTACTGAGTATTTATTATCTATTATTTTTGTTGCCTTCATTTTTAACTTTCTATCAAAAAGATTTAAATAAAATACTGCATGTTTCATTCATAATTTTTCTTAAGTAATTGTATAAATGTGGTTTCTGTCAATGTTATGGCATATATCCTAATTTTCTATTTGTTGAAGAAGTATTTCATATTTTTTAAGTGATGCCCTCTTTTTCATTTTCTTTCCCTCTTTTGGGTGTATAAAATATTTACAAGTGAGATAAAAAGAAAGTAACCATGCATATCAAGGCCATTTTAATCAAGCCATTTTAGCCATTTAATAAACCACAAGGGTAAAAAAATTCTCTAGTTTGTTTCATAATTCAGTAGTGTTAAGGCTTTGATATATTTGTTTAATTGCCTATAATTTTGGATTTTTGATTTTTTAAAAAATGAAAAATTTTGAATAAATAATTATTCCATTTACTTTCATTATTTCTTTTGTTTTCTGTCTTCCTTTCTATTTTATTTTTTGTGATTTTTTGCTTCACTCCTCTTGGTCTCCAAAGCATCACTTAATACTTATATAATTGATTATTTGGAAAATGTCAATTCCTTCCTGCCCTGGATGTTTAATTGCTGTTTTTCAACTGCCCAGTCACCTAGAACTTTCACTTATGGTTTTAATTACTGCTAATGTTTTGGTGACAATGCTGGTAGCAAAAGACCATTTTAAATTAAATTCACTTGTCCAGCTGGATTTTTAAAAGCTGTTCCCTCTGTGCATGTATTTATGCTAAATTTGTAAATGCTATATTCCTATAAATATTAAGTGACTTAAAATTAAATTCAATGTGAACGTGGAATTTTTTTTTTGTGGGTACCGTGGGTCGACCTCAGGACCTCACACGCCACTAGGCGCCCTTGCCGCTGAGCTATCTCACTGGCCCCCCAATAATCAATCTTGTTCGACATAAAAATTTCACATTAGGGCCGGTGAGATAACTCAGCGGCATAAGCACCTGCCTGGCAAGCGCGAGGTCCTGAGTTCAACTCCTGGTACGACATATGAGAAAAGGACCAGTGATATCGTTCAGCGGCATGGGCGCCTACTGGCATGTGAGGTCCTGAGGTCGACCCACGGTACCCACAAAAAAAAAAAAAAGATTGATTATTGGCAATGTACATCCATAAATCCCTCAGCAAAAGAATTGTTGACTGAATGCTTGTGTCTGGTGTGGGGTAAAATTATGTAGTTAAAAAGGAGAGCATCTCTGGTGGGAATAAAAATATGTATAGTATAAATATTTCTTTCTGGACTATATGTGATGATAACTAGATCATATTAGCTGAAACAAAATATCCTAAGATACGATTTACATACAGAAGTTAATACAAGCCTCCTTTGTCTATGTCTTCACATTGTCAATTTTTGTATTTACAGTGTCTTCACTTTATCCCTATCCCTTTATTTTGATGTGTATTTCTTTAATACTCCCCATGAAATATTAAAAGTAAGAAGTTATATCACTTTCTTGCAGACAAATTCTGCAAATGTTCAAGTAAACCAGTGTATCTCACTTTAATATCCATGAATCAGTGAGTATTTATTTAATGTCCATTAGAGTGTTACACCTGTAAAGAATCTGAGAGTAGATCAAAGTAAGATCTTTGTCTACAACCAGCTATCAATCTTTTGGAAAGAGAAAAGACATTACACATGTTTCATTGAAGTCTCTAATCCATTTACCCATTCACTCATTCATACATGTAGCAAACATTTATTGGATGCCTCTTTGTACTTAAAGTTGTTATGGGCACAGCGTTTTGTTTCCAATAACTGTCTAGAGGATCCAAAAAAAAAACAAAGAGATGGTATATTTAATAAGTAAACCCATTTAGTAAGCACTTAGTGCTCTTTGGACAGAGAAAATGAAAATCTGACTCATTACAGGAGAGCAGAATGATGAATCACAGTGGAAGGAAAGACCATTTTTTTTGAAGGCTGCTACAGTGGTGCACATGAGCTTCAGACATCTAGACCTGTATGGCTACATAAAATTACCAAGTAAAAATATTATAGGAGTCTCAAACTTAAGAAAGTCCTTAAATAAACTGCTTAATTACTAACCTCCTCTCCACCATGCCCCTTTGCCTGCACATCTGTCCACTGTTTTTCATTATCTCACCAAATAGCACCCTCATTAATGCAAACTGCTCAAGCTAGAAATCCTCTCTTCCTTTTTTCTTCTCTTATAGATATACATCGTATTGATTCTACTTCAAAATCTCTTTGGATTATCATCTAGTTCTATTTATCCACTCTTCCATAACTCTGCTGCAAATTTAGCTAAACTTTCTGTATCCCTCTAGTCTCAGATGAATGTATTTTTGGAGTGACACAATCATTTGCACCATAGCATCCAGTATAAGAAAATCTTTGATAGCAGAATGCTAATTTTGAATAATTTATATTAAGCTATTCTTGTAGAAATGAAATTTATGAAAAATTTGCTTCCTTGTGAAATAAGATTTGTTTCTAAAAACTATTCTGCTTTCTTGGAAGAAACATGAATTATTTTACAGACCTAGGAACATGGTAAGTGGCTAAACTTCGACCCTTGTTTGTAATATAATTTTACATGAAGAGACAAATAGTTGTACAACTGTGAGCAATTTAAGAAAGATCACTCCAACCGAGAAGTCACAGCTGGAAAGAATCTTCACCTTCCTATGCTTATTTCAATTAATCTTGAGAAACAATTGCAAAATGTCACAACTGCCCTCTAGACTCTAAATTTAAACAGAAAACTGACAGCTCATTCAATTATGAATTTTTATCACAGAATAATGAAAACTATAATTTTATTTTAACCAGAGAGAATTAAAATGTTTAATATATTCTACAAATTATTGAGCATAAAACAACTAAAGTTTACAGGGAAGGACTTTGAAAATTACGACAGAAGTGCTATGTGTCTAAAATTATGTACAGGGGCCGGTGAGATAGCTCAGCAGTATAAGTGCCTGATTGGCAAGCGCAAGGTCCTGAGTTCAACTCCTGGAACCCACATATGAAAAAAGGGCCAGTGATATCGCTCAGCGGCACGGGCACCTGCTTGAGCACGAGGCCCTGAAGTCGACCATGGTACCCACACACACACATACACACACACACACACACACAAATAAAGTGAAATAATGTACAAACCAAGACTGCTGTCCCCCTCATCTGTAGAGGGTATGTTCCAAGACCCCTACTGGATGTCTGAGTCATGTGCAGTACTGAACTCTATGTAAATTGATTTTCTTTCCTATTTGTTTTTTCGGTAGAATATAACAATCTCAGCATACAAGTTTTTCTTTCATTATTAAATTAAGCTGTTTTACTTTTTCATTTAATAGATGTACCTTACAGCTTCTGTTTGGAATATTACAATTTCTAGTATCATTTCTCTTATGGTCAGAAGCTATTATTATCAAAGACAAAATATAGTCAAACATAAAAAATTTGATACCTCACCAGTCAGCCTGATAACTTAACGAGCTACCAACTGGTAAGTAGTGTAAACAATGTAGATACTTTGGATAAAGGAATGATTCACTTCTGGAGAAAGATGGAGCATAATGGCACAAGATTTCATCATGCTACTCAAAATGGCATAAGATTTAAATCTCACTGTGTCTTATTTCTATAATTTTGCATTTAACATTTTTGAACGATGGTTGACAGCAAATAACTGAAACCATGGAAAATAAAACCATGGATAAAAGGAGGAAGTAGTATAAACTGCATCGAAATCTTCCTCTCGGGCCAGTGAGAGCTCAGCAGCATAAGTGCCTGCCTGGCAAGCACGAGGTCCTGAGTTCGACTCCCGGTACCCACATTAAAAAAAAAATCTTCCTCTCAAAGATTTTGGATGTCCTTCCCCCCATCTCCAGTGTTTAAGAAGTTTTAGCAACCAGTAAAAGGCCACAAAGTTTCAGATTAACTTGAAAAATAGTGACTACACTAAATTCCTGAAGTCATACAGTAAACAGCAAACATGAGCAGAGCACACTGGAAGGAACCTTCGTATTCACAGGGTTCTTGTATTCTCAAAACACTAAAATAAAGCACATTTAAAATGAGCTGTTATGGTTTGTATCTAGATGTAATCCCAAAGCCTCATGCACTCATAGGCGGGGAGTTTCAAAGGTGGCTGGATTTGGGTGTGTGAATGTGGGTTAAGGGTGTGATAGTGGGATTAAGGGTGCCCCACCTTGGGCATGGGTGGTAATAATCAATAGGTTTATAGACTGGATAGAATATAAAGGGAGAGGCAGAAGGGCTGCTGCTGCTGTTGATGCTGCTGCTGCTGCTGCTACTGCTTGCTGCCTTCTGCCTGCCCTGCCATACCAAGGACTGTTTCTCCTCTGTAACACCCCTCTGCTATGCTGCCCTGCTTTGGAACCAGTCGACTACGGACTGAAACCTTTACAAACGGTGAGCTAAATAAACCTTTCCTCCCTTAACTTATGGGTGTTAGGTATTTTATCTCAGCCATGAAAAAGTAACTAAGACATGAACCTTTCAGCATTTGAAATTGCAAAACATAAAAACTTCATGCAAACAAATAATTTGAAAACAATAGATACCAACAAAAAAAGAATACGGTGAAGTTTTCTTCTAGCAACAAAATATAGCAGCACATTTTATAATAGGAAAATGATATTCAAATAGACCAAAACAGAGAGAAGTACAATAACCACAATGTTCAAGTACAGTTTGGTTTGTGTCCCATAAGTTGTTCTGCCATGGTGGAGAGATGAAGTCATAGCAATGCCCTCATCCTTCTTAAGGCAGATAAAGCTTCATGATTTATAGTTTCCAGCCATAAATAGCCTTATCTTTTACCTTAGTTTCCAATGTATATTTTTTATTTATATATTCTAAGACATAAAAATATTTGGAAGCACTGAGTTAATGGACAGTAAAATACAATAATTTTTATTTCTTATTATGAATTTAGTCATCTTTAATGGTTCTTGATGACATCATAAATTAAAAACACTTTCAGTCATATTTGTGTTTACATTAATATGTTTGAAATTCAAACATCTGCCTTTAAACCATCTTCGTTATAATCTGTGTACAACAGTATCTGACAGCAAAGAATCTGAAAAGTCCTGCCCCTAATATACTTATTGAATGCTCTTAGTTTTTTTCAAAGTGTCGGTATACTTTAGGGCATATCTACTAAAATCAAGGCCCCAATCCTCCCACCTGAAAAAGGAAACAAGCAAGAAATTTCTCTATTTTGGAAACTGCGATGATAAATACCTAGAGTGAATCATACATAATGATTTATAATCAAAACATGTTGCTTCCAGGGAACTAACTGTACAAGTAACATAAAGACCTGTTTTAACAGGGTTCATTTCTAAATGAGTTTACTGTATGTTATACTAATACTATTAAATTTAAGCAGTGATAAATTTGAAGCTGCAAGTCAATTTACTTTGAAATTCCATGTACACTTAATAAATATTTTGATTCTATTTAAATGATTACCAATATTGATTGTAGTAAGACAAATACGTTGATTTTAATTAAAAAGAATTAATTTTGGAATAAAATTCTTCAGGAAATAGACTAATAGAAATTCAATAATAAGTAATATATATATATACACATATATAGATAGATAGATCATAGCATTTCTCAAATGTAGAGTGTAACGAGATCATGATTGTTAAAACAATACAGGTTTAGAAACACATGTAATCTTGCTGATGTACCCAAAAATACTAAAACTGATGTAAATAATGAGTTGGTAAACAATTCTCTGTATAGAAATCAGTATTTCCTCATGTACAGATAAAATGATGACTATGGGGGGGGCTGGCTGCCCCCCCAGATTCTACCTATCATTCTCTGCAATTATTGTTGGGAAGCAGTGACCTGCAGAGGATCTACATTTCCTCGTCTTTTTTTTTTTTTTTTTTTTTTTTTTGTTTAATCTTTTTTAGCCATATGATTTTCACTTACCTGAAAATGAGCAGACTGGCTGGATTCATGTCTTAATTTGACAACTATATGAAGTAGTAAAGTTACTTAAATTCTCTGAGTCTCAGATTCCTCATAATAAAGAATTCTAATTCTAGTTTGGTCATGAGGATTAAAGAAAGTCGAACAGTGCTTGGCACATAGTAATCAGTGCTTGGCATTTGTTAAATTGTTTATTAAAATCAAAAGAAAACACCTACTCATAGGTCTTTCAGTTATTCTGTTATGAGCATTTTTTAAAATCAGGTTTGAGGAAAGATTATTTTAAAAATTGCAGGGCCGGTGAGATGGCTCAGAGGCGTAAGCGCCTGCCTGGCAAGCGCGAGGGCCCGAGTTCGACTCCCGGGTCCCACATAAGAAAAAAGGGGCCGGTGATATCGCTCAGCAGCATGGGTGCCTGCTGGCACGCGAGGTCCTGAGGTCGACCCCCCAGTACCCACAAAAAAAATAAAAATAAAAATAAAAATTGCATAGATCCAGTATATTTTAAAAAATATAATTATTTAAAAATTGATCGGATCCACTATATTTTTCATTATGACTATTTAGGTTAAAAATGCAAGGTAAAGTTAATGTATACTAATATAAGTATCTGCAATTTAAAATAATGTTCAGAATATATAACACTTCTGAAGAAAAATTTTATTCCTAACCATAATTATGTTAAATTAGTTTTTGAACAACTCACTGAGAAATCAATTTCAGATTGTTTTCTCTTTTCTTCATTTAGGTTTCTTATGTTATGCTTTAATTATTTTCTTTTAAAGAGAGCCTATGGCATAAAACTAAGAACAACATAAGAAATATATCTAGTCAAGGATGTAATTTTTAAGTGTAATGATAGTGGAAATTAGCACAATCTTTTAAAATTATTCCATAGCTTTTTGTCCTATAAGGCAGAGTCTTGCTAAGTAGCCAAGTTGCCCAAGCTGGGCTCAAACTTGCAGTCCTATTGGCTCAGACTCTCAGAGTGCTAGGATTACAGGTATGCACCACCAAGCCAATCTTGAAATAAATGTTTTGTTAAATCAATTGGTGCCTATACTGAAACATACATAATTTTTAGTTGTAGTAGAAGAATTGTCTAGGATAAATATGTTTCCTTGTTGATCTACTCATCTCATCAAAAAAAAAAAAAACATTCTCTAGCAAGTTTAGATAGCTCATTGCTGTAGAGAGTAGCTAAAATGTGATTTAAAAAAATCCAAGAAAAAAAAAAAAACATCATGTTGTCAAAAATTATTTTCCTGGGGGTGAATAGGAAATTGACTATTCAGTAATAAGGACATGTATTGATTCCATCCAGAAAATTAAACAAGGTGGTGATTATGTGTTTATTTAGGTATTTATTAACTACTTAGTACAAGACATCTTAATATACAAATATTAAAAAGGAGGAGGGATATAACTGGTTGAGATGGGGGATGTACTTTACTATCTGACTAACATATAATCAATAAATTTCACCTTCTCTGAAGTTCTAGTTCTAAGTCAATTAAAATATAATTGTTCATTCTGTTATGAGTCTTTTGATGAATTCTGAATTTCTTTAAATTCAGTAAGACAGAAGGTTACACCCACATCCCTGTTTTGCCAAACCTTCTCCTGTCTTCTGACAGTTTGTATTGTATCAATAGACATCCTGAAAGAAACTTGTTACTCATTAAATATAGAGGATTAGAGACATTTTATAGTTTATGCAATTATTTATTCAATAAATTTAAGATTCAACAATAAAAATTCACTATCGTGGAAATTAACATTTCCAAAAAACTTACTATGAAACTTTATAGCATAAAATATGTTGCCCTTATTTTTCTTATAGCTGGCCACATGCTGTAGGTATTTTCCTATGGGTATACCACTTTTCCTGTAGGTATACTACTGTGTAAGTATTTTCCTATGTTATATTAGCAAATCTTACTTTAAGCACTTCAGTGAAAACATCTGATATTTGAGATTCACATAGATAGCAAATTAATGGAAAACATATAATTGAGGTTCGTTATTGTTTTGTTTTATTTTTACTTAAAAGATAAAAAGCCACTTAATGTGTTCTACATTTTTGATGATATTATGTACTAGCAAATTCTATCATTTGTATCTGACTTCCCAAGTTGAAGTTATTATCAGCCTGGCACACTAATATCAATATCATTACCTTGTTTCCTTAAATGATGTCAGAAGTGCCTTGAAGATCATGATGCTGGCATGGAATACACTGTTACTTGCAAAAGAAAAAATTCTGACTTGTAAGGCTCTGGTAACAAAACTGAGCATTCTTACCAATCACGTAGATCCCATCCCACCTCTCAACTAACCTTGACTGGACTCAACACTTTGTTATTACATTCACTTAATACGAAAATGACTCAAATGAAGAATACATACACATCTTGAGTTATACTTGAATTTTGGCAATATATATGTTTAAAACTAGTTTTTTTTTTTTTTTTTTTTTTTTTTTAGCAAAGTACTCCATGAATATCATGTCTCCCAAACTTTCAAAACCAAATATTTAAGATAGCTCCAATTTGGATAACCTAAATTGGCATATAAGAAATTGAAACCTAAAAAAAAAAAAATCTATGTGTTCTTATGTATTGTGCAATGGTAGTGTTTATCATCCTAGAGTATCATAGTGCTTATTATATATTAATTGAATTATTTCATAAATGATTGAACACTGACTTTTCTACCCATATAGAAATATAATTTAAAAATACAATAGCAGAAAAAATAGTTTTTTAATTAATAATGTTATGCATTTTTATTAGTAAAAACATTCTATTGCTATAATCCTGTGTTTTCTGTGTTTTCTGAAGTTTGACACCTAATTTAAAATGGCGTGAAAGTAAAAGCAACATTTCAAATTTCGAATTCCTTTACTGTCCTCCTCTAACTCCATCAAACAACAGTCACTCACCTCTGATTTCTTTCTTTCACTTGGAATCCTCCTTTGCCCATGGCCCACAGGCAGAATTTGATATTGGCCACCCAGTGTCATGCCCAATGCTACTAAAACCCCAGATGTGCAGCTATAAAAGTCCAGGGCACAAGTACAGTGTAATTCCAGAATAAGTCTCCCAGATTTCTGACCACCATGAAAAAGCAATGTTATAATTTAAGATCCTTTTTAAATTACCTTTCACTATGTATAATGATTTAGTATACTTTAAGAGCCATCTTGTGGCTGTACAATTAATGATAGCCTTAAAGTCTACTCAAACACTTCACAAGGCCTTAACACTACATGTCATCAGCAACCTGATGCAACCTGACTTAAAGATCTCTAACTTTGGCCAAGGAATTACACAGCCTTCTTATAATGGGATCTGAAACCCTGAATGTCATCGAGACAATGCATAGTTGTAACTTCTGAAACCCTTAAAACTAAGCTTGCCTTCACAAGCATAATCCAAACTACCTCTATGAAAGAAACTCCTGGTAACTGTTATGACTGAATACAACTGAAACAAAGGGATAAGAGTCCTTTGAAGTGATACTAGTCTCCAGATGGAGACCTTCCTGGTTGGTCTGCCATTTAACCCCAAATATTTAACATAGCTTCAATTTGGAAAAAGTGGCACTTGTTTTCATAGTGAATGTTTCTTTATTTTTTTCCTTCTTCATTGTATGAATGTGTACAGTGGCTCCATCAGTTTTCTTAAAGCTAGGTCAACAAATATGCCTTTTATATTTTTCATGGTTTCTAACATTTTTTTAAAAAATAGTTTAAAATGTAAATATTATAACTAAATTATGCCAACATACATTGAAACATACAGAACTCTAAATTCTACCCATTATGCCAGGACCTATTCTTCAAGATAATAGAATCAATGATGGTTTCTAATTGTCTATTATTTTACTGCATGATGAAAAATTTCTCTGGGGCTCAGAAATCCCTGAAGATCGATTAGCTCACATATTCCTCTCAAGCACTCTGTGAGGGGCATATTATTATAATTAATGTCTGCATTGGAGACATTGAGAAACTGAAGTTTAGAAAACATTAGTACCACACAAGAATGATACTGAGACTGGCCCCACGGGGACTGGTTGCAGAATCAGTCCTTAAACCTTGCACTTGATGGAAAGTAGCATTTTCTAAAGTAAGAGCATTGAGTTTGTTTTTTTCCTGACTTTACACACACACACATGCACACACACACACATACAGTACCATGTTCTGCAAAGGTTTGTAATAGAACCTCTTGCTCAAGTCTAACACTTGGAATGATATGGAGAACATTGGCATTGGATTTTCTCCTGAATTATTATCTTCAGCTGCTCGGGAGCATTAAAATGATCCTCAAACGTGCTGCTGCACTTGGATAAAAAGCCAATTTAAATATCTATTAACGATAGCCTTATATATAGTTAACACTTTCCCGTCTTTATCTAATAAGGACATTTTATCCACATTTAATCAAACTGATTGGAGAAAGTCAAATTTGGTATGTGCTACTTTGGAAAATCAATATAATAGAAAATTTAGAAAATCATGTATTTGATAAGAGGCATTTGTATTAAATATTACTTTTAAAATAATGGATTATTAATTTTAAATGGATAGTTAACATTTTATTTTATAATAAAAGTTAAAGAATTTGTGCATATCCCATCATAAATTTACACTAAAGGAAAGGTGACAGACACAGAAAGAGACAAAAACAGAGACTGAGATTCACTAAATCCTAAGAGGTAAATATATTCATTAATCATTTTGTTTTTATTTTATTTTATTTTATTTTATTTTATTTTTCTTTACGTGGGTACCGGGAACTGAACTCAGGACCTTGCGCTTGCCAGGCAGGCACTTATGCCACTGAGCGATATCACCGGCCCCCATTTTGTTTTTAAAAGGCAAGGATTCTACTACTGAATACCTTGAACTTAAAGTCAGCTAAGAAAAAAATTAAATTAAGCAAAATAGAATGTTTCCAAATTTCATAAGTATTATCTAAATGTGATTTTGAAATGACCTATTTTAGTTATTATTTCATGTTTTTCCAAAATGCATTTCTCAAAGATACTTCTGACATACCTAAACACTTCGACAGCTTTTCAAAGCTCTAAATATGTAATCATAGTTTCATGGTTTCTTTTTTTTTCTTTTTGTGGTACACATACACAATGAATCTAAGAACATATAATTATACCTATGAATTTATGTTTTGCTTTTCCAGATAGCACCTGTAACTATTATATAACTGCCCATAATTATGTATCTATTTTCTATTCTAATCTGCTACCTAAGTTATAGGGATCAGTGCAAAAATAAATTTTGTATACCACATCTACTAATTTATGAATCTGATAACTAATGAATTAATCTGTAACCATTTGTGACTCATAGTCCTGCCTCCTACGTACAGTTAACAGTAAGTTAAATCACGATAACTGGAAGACAAACAGAACTCTGAGTTGAATAAGCGAAGAGAAATAAAATTAAAACATATGGGACATATGGCCTTTATCGTCATTTCCTCCATGGCATCCTAGAAAAGGAGTGTGGAGATGTGGCTCCCCAGCTTCGTAATCTTGCCAAGAAGCCATGTGATGTTGCTGCCATCTATAAGAGCTTTCTAAAAGAAATTTAGATTTCAGATGAATTTAAGTGACTATGAACAGGAAATTAGTTGACCCAAGAAAATAGATCTCATTGATCCTTGTCTCATTTTTCCATGAAGCATTGACAAAAAATAGCAGGTGTCCTGATTTGAAAGGGCGATATTTTTAAGAGGGTTGAAGGAAACAGGCAAATATAACTTGCATTCAAGCAGAACATTTTATTTTCTCTATACTTCAGCTGTTGTTCCTCATCTCCAGAGGCTGCCAGCCACAGCCATTTGTGAAGCCACAGTGGATCTATTCTATTTAATCCTCTTGTGGGCATAGGTCATTACACCAGCAGTGTGGGACTTCCCAGAACAGATTTGCCTTCTAGTGCTAATTTGTTTTTCTCTGGAGCAATACGCAGAGGAACTAATCATGAGGGTTCATCGTGAATGTTTTCTTGGTAGAGCTTTTAACCTCTGTTGCAGCTGCAAGATTGGAAAATATATGCATTAAAGCAATTAAATTCTAAAAAAATTTAAGAGGCATACCATACTAGTAATGTGTGCATGATAGGCCTTATTACAGAAAATAAACATGCATTAAAATTAGCTAGCTACAAGAGAGAAACTATGATTTCATAAATCACATGCCCTGAAATTTTTCTAACAGTATAATAAGGGCTTCTTAATAAAAGTGTAGTAGTAAACTTAGAGAGATTATACTCATGCGATAATCAAGGAAAAATATGATAAATTCTAAATTTGGCTCTACTCTGAAACAAGGAAAAATAATTATATGTATGTACTTGTATGGCCATACAGTGTCTTTATCACTGTTTTAGGAATAAAGTTGTTGATCTAAATAAATATCATGTTATACTGAACCTCATTTATTTGTGCTAGAGAATTTAGTTGTATCTTTTCCTCTTCCCCAACCACCACCCTTGTGAATTGATTGCGTAGAATTAGAACTCAGGGTTGAAAGTTACAAGACAATGGACTTTGTAGTTTAAAGGACTAGTTTAAGATAGTGTGGACTGTCTTCAAAGCTACGGAGGTTTCTCTAAAGGAAATAGTCACAGTTTGAATTAACATTTGGAAGAGTAATTTAGAAATAAAGGTAATGTCCAAAAAAAGTCAGGGGCCAGAGATATAGCTCAGTAGGCATAAGCACCTGCCTGGCAAGCACGAGGTCCTGAGTTTGACTCCCGGTACCCGCATACAAAAAAAAAAAAAAAGAAAAAGAACAAAGTCAGGCCTAAATGACCTTTCACCTCCTTCAAATGCCAAAGCTCACCTTTTCCATAGCGTACATGAAATTCTTATGATACCTGAGTGATGGCTCCTTCTTTGCTCTGTTTACACTACTTCTCTACTTCCCACTTGTCTCATACATAATTTTAGCTTGGCACTGGAAAATGTTCTTATTGCACAGTTAAAAATAGTTTTGAATCACTTTAAGCTAAGGGATATTGCATGAAATAATTTCCATCAAGAAGATAAGGTGTATTTTTCAAAATGGAATATGACTATTTTGTGACATATAATTGAATACATGAAGTACAAATTAGTATAATTGAATTGATTGACCAGTTACACAACTTGAATCCTAGTTGTGTAAAATAAATCATTTGGCCCTTTTATAACCTGGAAATTTAATTACAGTATATATTTAAAATAATGAGAAAAAGTATAAGCACATGAGTACAAAACATTTCTGCTGCAAATGAAAATGCTACAAGTTACTGTGATTTGGTGTTGTGGGTCTGAGGTGAGGCCTTCTGTTTAGTACTAAATTGTAAGTCGTGTTTATTCTCATAGAAACAAAGAAAGTAGGTGTTGTCATTTTTTTCTAAAAATGAAAAGGAAAACAGAAACATGGCTCAAAAACTAATTAAACTTGCTGCAACAGAAGTGAAAGCATTTTGATGGAACTTATTAAAGGGAAAATGCTGTGAAATTAACAGTAATCAAAAGCTAATTAAGGTTGATGCAATAGGAGCAGTCGAAGAATGCTTGATAACATGTATTGAACTAAAGAGACACGACTGTCAAAAAAGGACACATGTGGAATAAAATTCAAGTAATTACAGAAAAAAGGCTGAAACAGAATCCACTGGTATATTACACGTAAATAAACAGAAATATGAAATATATGATTCTTAGTGGAACTCGATTTTAAGGAACATGAATCCATGAAAAAATAAGAGATGCCAAGAAATGAGGCTATCTTTTATTATTCCTCTTTTATTAACCATAATTATCTGAAACTCTCAAATAGCAATGGTAAAATCATTCTTTTTTTGGTGAATGAATGAAAAGATCTGTAAAGAGTACATATCCATTTACTTAGTCTAACATATGGTAACTAAATTCAGTATTTTTATTGGATAATGTAAAGATACAGGATTTTGATGTTTTTCATCTCATCATGAAATAAGTGATCCTGACCTCTACATTTACAACTATGAGATAGGACTGCTTTTACTTTTTCAGTCTCACTTCCCTTCATCATTGGGAATGCCAATTAAACAGAAAGTTAAACTGTGTGCTTGAGCTAAATACACCATTTGCCATGTGCAGACACTGAGCGCTGTAATATAGGAGGCAGAATAGCTAGTCCCAAGGTGAAAACAGAAATGAAAAACAGTCTCAAGGTGAAAACAGATAAAAGGGTAAAGAATAACTAGTAACAACATATTTTTACTGTTTGTTATTGTATATTATTAGCCTTTTCATAAGACCTAGGTACAGAGGAAAAAAACATTTAGACAATAAGAGTAATTATTATAACTACTACAAAGGAACAAAAGGCAAGGGTACATAAAAATAGCAATTTTCGTATAACCTAGAATAGTTATCTTTAAATGAACAGAGAAGGCATTGTATTTTTTCAAAATCTAGAAAGAGGATTGATACTGCTAGAAAAAAAGAAAAAATCAAAGCAGCTTTTTCATTCTTCCCAGGCATTAAGCTGCACAATGCTTTATAGTCACCAGGTGAGCCACAGTGTTAATTAGAGTCCTCCAGTCTCAGCTTTGGACTTACTTAGGGAAAGAAGACCAGGGAGGTGTAGGCCCGTGGCACCAGACCACGGCTCTTAAGCTTGTATGTGCATAGTTTCCAGAGAGGACCTTGGTAAAATGCATGTTTTAGGGGCTGCCCCTCATGACTCTGATTTGTAGGTCAGGGTAAGTCTGAGGCACATGAAATTTTAACAAGCACCCCCAAGTGGATTTACAGTAAGACCTTTCAATTATATTTTGAGCTATAGGTTATAAGTTCCTTAAAGGCAGTAACTGTATATTCACCTTTGGACCAACTAAGACTCTTTAGTTAACCTCTATCATGCTATCCCTATTCTATTATTGTAACTGCCAAAAAGATTAAATTTATAACTCTTATTTTATATATTACACAAATATAAACTCTAGTACAGAGCCAGTAAGAAGCAATTTGTTTAAATACTTGATGATTTTCAGTCTTGGCTACATGTCAAACTCACAGGGACCTTGTTAAATTATTATTCCTGGAGCCTGGCTCCACAGCAGTTGACTCCATCTCCAAGGGCGAGCCCTTTATATCTGTACTTTGTCAACCTGCCCTAGATAATACTGAAGCACAGTAAAAAGTAAGAGACATTGGTAGTGTATTAGCTATTTATCAATGATACATTTGTAGTAAGAAATATTGAAATTTTGGATAAATTTAATGACAATAGAATCTAATTTACCTAGCATGCTGCTTCTACACTGTGCTGTGATGGCAAGATCTGACTTGCTACTTTAAATTTTTAGGATAATCTACCTATTCTTCTGAGATATTTATAGCTTCATTTGTTTCATTTAAATATGATTTTATACTGATACGTAAAAATTGTACATATTTCGGGGTACCTTGTGATGTTTTGATGTATGTATATATTTTGTGATACTTAAATCAGGTTAAATATATCCATTACTTCAAATACTTATTATTTCTTCATGGTGAAAATGTTCAAATTCCCTTCTTCTAGGTTTTTAAAATATGCAATGCATTATCTCTATGTATATTCACCCTATTGTGCAATAGCGCTACAGAGGTTCTTGCTCCCATCTAACTGTAACTTGTTATCCAGTGCTCAGCCACTCCAGGTCCCTCCTTTACCCCTCTCTCCCCAGGCTCTGGTAACTGACTGCCATTTTTTTCTCAACTTCTAGGGGATATACTTTTTTAGATTCTACATATGAGTGGATTCATAAAGTGCTTTGTTTTGTATCTGGCTTATTGCACTTAACCTAATGATCATCATTTCTAACATTTTGCTGCAAATAGCAGAATGTAATTCTTTTTATGGAAGAATAATATTTCGTTTTGTATATCTACCACATTTTCTTTATTAATCCATCTACTGACCTATATCTGAAGTATTGTGAATAGTAATACAATAGTGCGAAGTATCTCTTTTCTTTACTTTATTTTCCTTCGAATATATATCCAAGCATGGGATAGGTGGATCATATAGTAGATCTATTTTTAGCTTTTTGATGGACTGGCATATTTTTTCCATAATACTTACTAATTTGTATTCCCTCCAACAATGGATAAGACTCCTTTTTCTCCACATACTTGCCAACAATTATTCTATTTTGTTTGTTTGTTTTTTATAATAATCATTCTAACTAGGATAAGATGCTATATGGTGGCTCTTATTTGCATTTCTCTGATAAAGAACAGTACTGAACATATAATGTTTCTGTATTTACTGGCCATTTGTATTGTATTTTTTAAAAGTATATATTAAGGTCATTTGCCCATTTTTAAATTGGATTACTTTGTGTTTTTGTTGTTGTTCTGAGTTGTTCATATATGGTGGAAATTAATACTATGTCAGAAGAATACGTCTTTTGTTCAATGCTATAGGGTTTGGAATACTTTCCTGCCATTTTCACTTGTTTCCAGAAACTTTTTAATTTCCATCTGGATTTACTCCTTGATCTTTTGGTTGTTCAAAAGGAAATTGTTTAATTTCCATGTATTTGAATACTTCTTAAAGGTTTTCTTGTTATTGATGTTCAGTTTTACTGCATTGTTTTCAGAAGAAGTACTTGATATGATTTCATTTGTTTTTAATGTGTTGAGACTTATTTTGTGGCCTAAATTATGATGTATTAAGTTTGGGCATTAGACTTGAAACCCAGTGCTGTTCAGAGTCCAGGAGCCCTGCCATAGCAGTGCACTTAAGAATGAGATGCTGGGATTGTATTAGCCAGGTAGCCAAGGGCCTGCTCCCATAGATGCTCTCCCAATATCAGGGAGCAGAGGGCACAGCAACATTTCAGCTGGTGGGGAATACTGCATGACTTCCATGTTCCTGAATATTTGCATCTTTATCTAAGTTTGGAAGATTCTTTTTTTTTTTTATGATCTCTTTGAATAAGCTTTCTACCCTTTCTGACTCTCTCATGTTCTTTTTGAACTCCACTAATCTGAATATTTACTCTTTTAGTATTGTTCTAAAGTCCCTGTAAGCTTTCTGCATTCCTTTTCATTCCTTTTTTTCCTTCCACACCTATGTATTCTCAAATAACCTATCTTCCAGCTTGCTAATTCTTCCTTCTGTTTTATCTATTCTACCTCGATGCTTCTGATCATGTTTTTATTTTCATTTGGTGGATTTTTCAGCTCAAGGATTTCTGTTTCGTTTTTAAAAATTATTTATATCTTTCTGTTAAGTTTCTGCACTACAGGGTTGAACTGTTTCTCTTGAAGCTCAGAGAGTTCTCTTACACAGCTTTTTAAATTGCTCCATCGGAGAAATTACTCATACTGGTTACTACTGGTTGGTTTCTGGCAACTTATTTTAACCATTAAATTTTCCCTGAAAGTTCTCCCCACCCACCTTTGGTCTTTTTTGACATAGGATCTCATTATGAAGTTCAGGCTGGCCTTGAACTCACTTTGCAGCCCAGGCTGGCCTTGAACTCACAAAGATCCTCCTGCCTCAGCCTCCGGAGTGCTGGAATTACGGGCCCGTGCCACCACTCCCGGCCATCACTGTGTTTTAGTGTTGATAATCTCAAAATCCTGAAGGTTCTTGAATGCTTATTGATGTTTAATGTTTGTGTGTAAAAATATTAAGTATTTATTCTGGTCTTCTGAATATAGCTTTGCTTGTGCCTGTACTTCCAGAAGTTCAAGTAGTTTGCTAATTTCCTGTGAGCCACTTCTGCTGTCGGCACTAGGTGGTGTCCAAAGTTCGTTTGCTCCAAGTCTGCTGTTGGGTGTCATCCGTTTCAGCACCAGAGGGCATTTTGAGATCACATCTACCCCAAATCTGCCTTAGTGTGTTGTTCAGGCCTGAACCGAGAGAGATAGTCCAATCCACAGACCTCTTTGGGGCCCAAATACTTTGTAATCATCAGGTTTTGAGAACTGTGGAATTCTGCAGTGCTCTGAGCAGAATCACTGCAGAGAAACTAATGCCCAGCTCCTGCGCCACACTTCCGGCAGCTCAGCGTGTAGCTCAGTCTGTGGTAGACACCTACGGACTCTTACTGACACTGGGTTTCAAGTCCAAGGCCCAAATTTAATTTTCTCTTCTTCCTCAAAATGGGAGGCATTGCTCCACACTGCATTGCTTGAAGTTACAAGAGGGATGACATGGCCATTCTATTTTATTTATCATAGCTTTAAAAGTTAAAAACTAAAACAAAAATACAAATGATTAAGCTAAAGGTTTTCCTTTTTAACAGAGAGAGCATACTATACCCAGAATGCCTCAAAATGTTTTCTAGAAATAACTGTTAAAATTACTTTGAATGCTTAATACATACTAGGAAGTAACTTATAAGCTTATTTTATGTTTATAAAAATTTCAAACTGGCTTGCACATGGCTATGTGTTCACAAGGGACCCATCCTTGGCTTAAAGCTGTGTCAGCCATAGTTTGCTTTAATGCTCTAATTGTTGCCAACTGAAAATTGGTCATGAAGAGTTCTTAGATTTTTATTTGTTGTTGAGTCTCACAGATAATGTAGCTATTTTTGACCCATGAAGGGATTAATGATACTAAAATTCTAAGCCTCTTCTTCAAATGCACAAAGCTTTTAGTGGTGGAATGAAATTCCCAACTGGACATTTAACCTCATCCACTGGTTAGTTAATTATTATATATGAGTTAGCCACCTGTAACTCAAATGGAACATGTAAATGTGTTGATTATAAAATGTAACTATTAAAAAAGATTATCTAAATGATTAAACATTTTTCTGATTTATGTATACTAATAAAAATGTCCCAACAAATTAATGTTGGTTACCTTGTACCAGTGACATAGGTACTATAAGGGCTATAAGTGAAGTAACTACCTGGATAACTAGCCATCATGAAGCCATCATGACTTAACTCAGCCTTCTTTTTTTCCACAATATCTCAGATAAATAGTTTCCTAATATTGCCTAAGATAAGGTGCCAATATACTTTGGTTATAATCACTACCTTTCCCTAGAGTCTGACTTCAGTAGTGATACGTTATGGTAGAAGTACTCTGTGGTAATACGCCTGCAGAATAACAATGGAGTAGAGCTCTTTTACTTAGTGTGTTGTTTATCAGAGTTAACTTAGGGATTTTACAGAAAATCTCATGATTCCCCTGTGCATAGAACCTCAAAATTTATGGCCAAAACACAGCAGTCAGTTCCAAACAATAATGATAATACATAATTGAAAGAGTTGCAAAAACAAATACATAGATAAGCTCACTTTGAGCAAAAACTATCTTTCCCATATTCCTTTTGTTCCACCCCAATTCTGATCCTTCAATCCCAGCATACTGAGTTTTTCTTCCTTCATATTATGGAATTTATCTGGAACTGAGTATCTTTTCCTAATGAAACTTTCAGCAAAAAATCCTCATTTTTAATATTTCAATCTCTTAAGATTGAAATACTATTGAAAAAAATGTACCTAGTTATCTATCTCAGAAGCAGGAAAATATTGCAATGTTCAGTTAAATATTTTTAATTTTCCATTTAGTTTAATGTCATTGTTGACTCCAATGAGAAAAGTAGAGTTCCCCAAATTTAATTTAGTTGAATTAGCCATGCTAATTTTAATTGATGTTATTAAATGGATGATAAATATGCTAAAGTAAATATGACTTACAACAATTTGTAATCATGTCTTAGATCATCAAATGTCCCATATTAACTAATGTATCAAATACTGGATTATTGTCAGTTTTTTATTCATTCAGCTATGCCATATGGAAATAAAGACCCTCATTTTTAGATCTAAAGGAAGGAATAGTCTCTTCTATGACAACCGTGATCAGTAAGTTCAAACTGTTTTTCAGATAGTTAATTAGTAGTCACTTGATGTAACTTTGCCTGCTACCTGAACTATATTTGTTGCTGAACTTTAGCTAGAAAGCTACTACCATGACTATATTGATGTCGCTTTGCTCATAGCAAAATATTTAAATATATAAACTCTGTAATCAATATACTGGTGCTTAGCTTCATGTAAGAGGAAGAGAGCTTAAAATGCTCATTTAGTTTTAGCCATGCAGGAGAGATCGTCTTTGAAGTTTCCCTGGCCATCTTCTGCAGTACACAACAGAAATGACTCCAATTCGGTTTCTATTAGCCTCTATTCCAGGGCCATTAAATCTTTCCAAATAGATATCCTTTATGTCACACACATACAATAAAATTTAAGACCTTTTTTATCATACAGTTAAAGGGTGCCACATGCTGCTCTCAAACATGGAGAGTAATTTCCACATTTTAAAGCAACAGATTAATCCTGACCTCCACTATTGACTCTTGAAAGAGGAACCTGATCTAGGCCTTGATCAGTTTGCCTCGGAAAATTTCTAATTATTGTTAACAGTTAGCAGAAGGTAGAAAGTATTAGAACCTGAAGCCATATGTGACCACAATAGCTTTCCTTCTTTCACTGGAATGAATTATCATCTACACCAATAGCAAATGGCCATTTTTACAATCATGCTTTGGGCTTTTTCCAGTGACTACTCTCAGCTCACTACACTAATACAAAATGCATGTCACCAGCAAGTTACTTTTTAAGGGGAGTTTTCTGTTGTTTCTCCCCAGAAAGCTCCTTAAATAAGTGGTGATGTAAGCTTATACGCTCTCAGGGTACATTAGTCCATTTTTTGTAAGTAAACATTATTTTTTCCACATGGTATCTTGAAACTGAAACTCTTTTTCAGAACTGATAATTTGTGGACAATCATGACATTTAAAATACCAAACTGAATGAAAGTAATAGGGGAATGTTTTCTTCATTGAGGATTTTTAAACATGTATGATGTGTGTATAGCCAGTAATTAACTAGAAATATGGAAAGTATTAATAATGTAATAAAGGGAGTAATGCAAAAATACCAAATTAAAGGGAAAATTCACTAATTAGAGATACTTTGATATCAGAGAGAATATGATCTGGTAGACTATAACTCAATTGTTTCTTGTAAGTAAGAGATGCTGTATTTACAAACAAGGTTGCTAAGATTTCTTTGGGGGAATTAAATTGCAAATTCCTTTACCAAGAAAACTAATAAAAAACATAAAGTACATAGGGCTCCTAAGAAAAACACCAATAACGAAGATAAACATAAACCATTATAATTCGCTAAAACAACTTGTCTTACAAGGGAAACAAAATAAATTTAGAATTAAAACTAAGAGGTTTTGTAGCTTTGCTACAAGTTCACAATACCTCATACAGCTTCTTGAAGTTTCTAAAATCAAGAATGCTCCTCTAAGCTCTACTTCTAGGTGATCTTTGATTATTTCCCCACTAAGCATAAACAAGACAAGGGCAAAAGGTCAGAAAAAAAAAAGAGGTTGAAGTTGGTCTCATAGTAGTAGCTACCTTTCACATATTTCAAATTTTGAAATGTACCTTTTCTAAAGGCTATCAAAATATGTCTATGAAAACATTTATCTAAAATATTCAAAGAAAAAGTAAAGGCAACTCCAGCAAAACTATTACAACTGTAGAAACAGTAAAGCTTTTTAAATTCACATTCTTTTTTTTATTGTCCACAAAATGTTTGATGTCCTTCAAGAAATTAAACATTTATTTAATCTTAATTCTTATCACTTCAATGAGATTACAAGAGAACAAACTCAAGAATTCAATATTTATACCCAGGGAATTATGTTTACAAGCATACATTCACACCCCTACATGCTGAATGGATGTCTAAATAGGCAATTTTAATTTCTTGACCAATATAATTAGATTTTTGCTATTTTATGAGTTCTGTAACTATCAGCAATTTACTTAACTTCTCTGGATGAGTGTAAACAGAAATCTCACTTTAACTGTGGGAGGTACCTTTCAAGACTTCCCCTCTCCACCCACCCATACACACTGAATGCCTGAATCCTCAGAGAGAACCCAACTGATTGTATGAGCACTGTGATACCACAACAGTTGATCTGATAACTTTGATAAATGACTACCAGGAAGAGAGCATATACAACACGGATATGCTGGGCAGAGGGATGATTCACCTCCAGCTCAGGATGGAGCAGGACAGCACAAGATTTCATCATGCTATTCAGAATACCAACTAATTTACAAATTATAACTTGCTTATTTTCTGGAACTTTTCATTTTATGTTTTTGTACCACAGTTAGCTACTAGCAGCTGAAACAAGAGAAAATGAAACTGCAGATAAAGAAGTATTACTGACCTCCAATTGAGAAGACTGAACAGGATGCCACCCATGAAGTCACCCATGAAGACTTGGTGAATGTTACTTCTATCACAATGGACTCAAGGCCAACCGGCTTTTCCCTAAGAAGCATAGGAGAACTAACCTTGGAAATGAGGTCATCATTGTAAGCATTTTACTCTATGCGTGTGCTGTAGATTCATGTTATATAGCTTCAGGAGATACAATCACAAATCATTTAGAACATGGAGTGTAGGGCTGAACAGTGATTTAAGTATTGATATCATTATTCCTATAAAAATAATTGCCCAAGAGAGGGCGGATGAGAAGACAACCTTAACATATTAAAGAAATAGAAATCCACTCATATGAAATGTGATTGAAATGTAAAAATACACATCCAAATATAGTTCATTAGTTGATAATTACTAGCTTATGTATTTTGGGCTGTGTGATAGACAGTTTTCTTAAAGCTATATATTTAAAAAATGTAATTACATACTTCGTGGCCATTTTTATTTTGCCTATTGGATAGTATTTGTGTTTAACTTACATTTCCTCCAGTTATAATTTTAAGGGTAGACAGAATAACATGTAGAAACATTAAAAATGTCTTGCAAGTACATGATATAAATTTCTTTCAGTTTAAACAACAAAGTCGAATGGCAAAACGCAAGTGTATATTAGAACCATGAATTTTGCACTCATTTCAAGAAATACTGCAGTCATAGGAAGTATATTTTAAATTATTTTTTTAAAAACTAGAGGTTTTATTGATGATTGGTCCACAAATGATATAAAGCTTCCAATTAGAAATTAGTAACAATAAATAAAGGTATTCATTGTGCATGGACTGGAAGAATTAATATTATTAAAATGTCCATATATACTATCCAAGGTCACCTAAAATTCAATGCAATTCCTCACAAAATCCTAATAATATTATTCACAGAACTAGAAAAAACAATGTTAAAATCTGTATAGAGCCACAAAATAGCCCAAAAGAGCCAAAACAATATTGAGCAAATTAATAAACTGGAGGCATTATCCTTTCTTATTTTAAATTATATTACAGATATATAGTAAACAGTAGGTTTCTGACACTAAAAACAGAGATACACTAATGGAACAGAGTGGAGAGCTTAGATATAAGCCCATACGTAGGTGGTCAACTAGTTTTGATGAGGGTGCTAAGAATGACCAAGCAGAAAAACATGTTTCTTCAATAAATGATGTTGAGGAAACTGGATATGCACAAGCCAAAAGTGAAATAGGACCTATTTCTTACATAAAATGTGACAATTAACTAGAAAGAGATTAATAATTTAAATGTAGCATCTGAAAGCAAAGAACTCCTGCATGGCAAAGAGAATAATAATAAAATGAAAAGATGCCATATGAAACAGAAATTATTTACAGAGCAAATATCTGATGAATGGCCAATATCCAAACAATTCAGGAACTTATACAACTCAAATAAATAAATAAATAAACTGATTAAAAATGGAGAAAGGACCTGAATAGGATTTTTTCCAAAGAAGACATAAAATGATCAATAGTTATATGAAACATGCTCAACATAACTCATCATCAAGAAAATGCAAATGAAAATCACACTGAGATCACATTATGTATGGTAGGAATATCTTAAATACAAAAGTTAACAAGTATTGGTGAGGTGTGGAAAAAAATAAACTATTGTCCACTATTAGTGGAAATATAAACTGGTAAGAGCCACTATGTAAAACAATAAGGAGGTTTTTCAAAGGAATAAAAATAAACTATCATATATTCCAGCAATCCCACTCCCAGTTACATATCCAAAGGACATGAAATCAGTATGTTGAGGAGATATTTTCATTCCCATGTTTATTACTCCATTATCCACAATAACTAAAAGAACAACCTAAATGTCTATGGGTGGATTAATGAATAAAGAATGAATAAGATATACACATAAGGGAATTCTATCTATAATTAGAAAGGGAAATCTTGCCCTTTGCAACAACATGGACGAACTTGAAGGAAATTCATACCATATGAAATAAACCAGAACCAGAAAGACAAAGTCTACAAATTCTCACTAATATATGGAATCTAAAAATGTTAATCTCAGAAAAGCAGAAAAGGAATAGTGGTTACCAGGCCATTAGAGAAGGGGAAATAAAATTGTATGTTGCTCAAAGCTACAAACTTTCAGTTATTAAGTGGAAGTTCTGAGGACATAATATAAGACACAGGTGGTGATGTGTTCGTTAATTTGATTGTAGCAATCATTATACAATGTGTAGAGATAGCAAAACACCACATCATACACCTTAAATATACACAATCTTTACTTTAAAAATTCTAGCAGTAATATATAAATATTTCTCCTATAGTTAAATACATTTTGGGAAAATACAGCATAGCAGCACTCATTATTCTTTCTAAACACTTATATTAAAATAAGCCACAGGAAGATACTTGTCTGAGTTCCTTTTTCTCATTGCCAAGACAAAATACCCAACACCCAAAGTTAAAGGGAAAAAGCTTTATTGAGCTCACAGTTTGTGGAGGTTTCAGTCCATAATCGGTCGGCTACAAGGCAGGGTGGACTAGGACAGAGAGGCAACCGTTCATGATGGTGGAAGACAGCAAAATCAGCAAGCAAGGAGGAGGGAAACAAACCTCTTTCTGCCACATTTATCTTATCTAGACTGCTGGGATTAAGGGGGTGCCAATCCAATCAGTGGACTGATCCAGCAATCACCCACCCTTAATCCCAGCACTGAACCCTGAATCAATCACGAACTCTATATTCAGCTACTTCCTACTATTAAATTATTCTAAGGTGGCTATGAATTATTAATGATGATAAAATGCCCACTCTCCATGACCACATGAGGCCTTGGGGGACATCCAGACACAAGTCATAGCAATGCTCCTTTTGAAATATCTGACACTAGCATTTCTGAAAAAATGTCCCTTTTGTAGTCTACAGTTTGATTCTTACACAATAAAGGAAATATAATTTTAAAGTGATAAAATAGGAAGATAATAATTAAACATTCTATAAATAGAATAATCACCCATTGCCTAAATTACTGAGGTTCACTTGATATTTTAGTTTTTGAATTCCCTTATTAAATTATTTCAAACTAAATAAAATATAGTATTTCTATGGCTTTATACAACTCACTACACAACACAGCATATATACATTACTATACGCACCTGAAAAATAATAAAAATGCATACTTTATAAAATGTACTAGAATTTAGACAGCCATTATAATTTTCTATGGAGTTACCACCCATTATAGCATTTGTAAGAGACTGCAATTTTTACAAGCACTGCCGGAGGGCTATCAAGTTTTTATGGTCATATATTTTCATATTATGTTGTCCAAAAATGGTTATTCATTTACTTATATGTTCAATTTTATTCAATAAAATGAATGATCTCAATGAAATGTACAGTGATTTCCTTAATACCCTCTCTTTAGGGTGGTTGAAAATGGTAGTAATAATGGTGCTTTTCAGCAATCTTAATAAAATTTCTAGCCTGTACATGTGACCCTCAGTTTGAAGGTCAATTTGGGTAACTTAGTGAAATTAGAATTTCCCACATAATCTCTGGACTACAAAGAATTCAATAGTTTCTGACTGCATTTATCTTGCAATCAGAATATAGCAATGCTGTGTTAATTCTAACTTCCACTTGATTTGCAATTGTAGTGATATTTCTTCAAAAGTGGCTCCAGTTTTCAAATACAGCCCGAATTCTCCAAATGGGTTAAATAGAGCTCTGCATTTAACAAAAATAAAACTTTTAATATTCATTTTGAGTTAGTTTAATTGTCTTTTTCATTAGGATAGAGGAGCACACACAGAGAATATCTTTCTGCCGTCTGAGTAATCAATGAGCCAATATGGTTGCAAATCTTCCAGAAATTCCCCATGGTTCAATTCAAAGAAAAATGTTTATTCTTCTCTGCCTCCTCCTTCATTTCTTCTGTATCATTTTATAACTGTAGGGAGAATCTTTTCATCTTGCAATTAGAAGAATGTGGCAGTTATTTCACACTTTTCCTTAACTTCTGCCTTTTGAAACAATCTGTGTTTGCATTTTTTCTAATCATGAAATAACAATTTGTTTGGACACAAAGAACTGTAAAAACCATATAATTAGGCAAACAATTCATTTCAGTACTGTTATTTAAATGATTGAAATGTGAACATGTGATTTGTCATTATTTTAACAGAAGTAGATTGTAAAGAAATCATTAAGTCTAAGTGCATTTGTTTATTAAATAGTATAGTAGGCAGCTTGACACAAAAAATAAAGAATCATGCTTGCCAATAATTATATACATGCCGTAATTAACTCATTGATACTTCACAATGCTGCAAGTAAAATGATTGATAATGTACTTGGAAAATATAGAATAAATGAGTCATAGTAGAATAAGAACATTTTAATTATGCTAAATTTCTGTAAAGTACGTGATAATATAAGAGGTCAGTAATTACATTGTCATGATGCATTTAAAAACTAATTTCTTAGCTGTATCATTTTACTTGCAAATCTGTATTAGTAGAATTGTGGAACATAGCAATTATTAATTAAAATAGTTCATGCTAGAAATATTTGAGCACCATCAATGTTTCTGGAGAGTAATGAAAATATCTAAAAAGCATTATGGCATTGAAAGTGAGCTTAGTATCTGATGTAGTATTTCCAAGCATCTGTATACAATGGCTTAAAAAGTTAATTTAAAAAACATGTAATAAAATATATTTGTACCTAACCCTGCAAATTGTGACTATTGTTGTTTAAATCTAAAATGTCTCCCAAAAGTTTTATGTGTTTGGAAGGTGGTTGGATAACGAGGAGGCTATATATTTATCAGTGGATTCTTCCATCAGTGATTTCAGTAGCAGAATTGCTGTTATGATATGAGGTCTGGTTGGAAGTGGGCCACTGGGGGCCTAACCTAGAAAAGTGTGTTCCAGTCTCCTCCTTCTCCCTCTTCATTCTGCTTCCTGGTCACCATGCAGTGAACAGCTTTCCTCTGCCATGTCATTCTATCATGCCATTTCTGCCTAGAGCCAGCAAACAATGGACTGAACCCACTGAAACTGTGAGTCAAAATAAACCTCTCCTTCATTTAGTTGTGTTGTTGTATATTTTGTTCCAGTGATGGGAAAGTGACTAAGGAGGGTGCCTTTAAGATCATTCAGTGAATAATGCTTTTACTCATAGAGTTTGTGTACTGTTTTTCCATTTTTCCTTCCAGTACTCTAAATGGCCTACTATATCCTAAGCATTTGACCCCAACAAAGGCATTTCCCCAGAGCCCTTGTTCACTAGCTTACAATTAGGTCCACTCGAAGAAAAGTAATGCAAGAGACTGCAAGGCAGGAAAACAATAATGTAGAGTGTTCTTTGAGTTCTGATAGCGGCTATATGTTTTCGTTACAGCTTAAGCCAAGAATCATCTCAGGCATGGGAATGGCAAGTTATACCTTCTCGGTGGCCCCTAAATCATTCATCTTTTGTTGGTTTCTTTAAGCTTTCCCAAATTTTTATAACAAACATTAAGCCCTATAACTTGAACCTATTAATAGTGTCATGTGTTTTCTACTGTAAACTCACTACAGAATCTCATGATAATTTTACTTTAAATGCTTATTTCATGTTATTCTCAAAAATCCAGGGCGACTATACCTTAGTTTATATAATACATGCATTCATGAATCTAATTTGCAGTTTTTAAATACAAACTGTTCTTCTTTTTGGAAGTTATTATACTCCGTGCTTTCATCATTTTAACCCTTCTTGTCATATTCTTTTACTCCTGATGTCTCTATTTTTAGGACATCGCATTCACAGAGGTTTGAGACCTGAGTCTTTGACTATCATTGATCCCTGCCCATATCCTCACCACTGTCTGTGCATTTTATAATATAAATTTTTAAGTCTCAGTTTTTCTTATAGTTGCTCTATTTTTTCCTTCCTCACTTCCTAATTTGTATCCTTACTACTTCTCAGTTACCTCACATTGGCCCAAATAGGAAAGTCCACTGTTCCACTCAGCAAACAAATCTTTTAGAGCTGAAATGAGCTACAAGGGATGGGTATCTATTTCTAACAGATAATATTGTTTTTCACACTTGGGAATCACTTTAGACATTTTTCAAACAATACAAACTTTGTAAGTGTTTTTCACCTTTCTTATTTCATTCATGAGATTACCCTGCTTTGACTCTCAGTTCTCTACCCAGCACAGTGCTCTAATTCTTCCCACATGGCAGGGCCCACCGGCCCCTCTATGTGGACAGTCACACCTTTATTTCAGTCTTGTGCATAGCTCATCTGGGTACTGTCAGCTCACTGGCAGTCTTTTTGGAAATAGCATCTGTTCATTATCTTTCCTACACAAATGTAGTCTCACATTTCCATTCTCAGTTGCCATTTACTGTCCATGAGATAGCACACTAAGCAGCAAAGACCGTGAAGTCAAAGGGGCTAGTTTGATACTCTTGCGCCACTGCAGACATTGCAGAATTAAGCAAGTTACTGAATTTACTATCATTGTAAATACCATATCAGTAAATATTTTTAAGCACTACCAGCTAAAATAAACTATTCATTATTTCCCCAGTATAAAGGAACTAGAAATAGAAATATAAGTAAAATGCATAGAAAGCTTTCAACAGTCTTAAATGGCAGCAAATCGTTCTGTAACTTGTTAAGGCAATCTCAAAATTTGTCTTCTGCTTTGAATCTTTTCTAATATCTCTAATTCTCTGTAGTTTTTCTGTATATGCAGTCTTCATTGTCTAGCAGCTGGTAATTTTTCTTAAAGATATATTCATTATAATTATATATTTATATCTTTACAAATCTAAGTGTAGAATCATAGGTATAAAGGTACATTTCTGTATAAAACTGTCCACTTTTCAGTTAGTGTTTAGTTTATCTTTTTTTGTAACTATGTTTGCTAAAAATAAAATGTAATAGAATAATGTAATTCTATAACTTTTAAATCATATGTCTATATTATAATAGGTATTTCTCCAACATAATAAGAATATTAATCACACTTCTGCAAAATACTCATTATCTCCATTGCATACACAACTCAAGTGCATTTCAGAGTGGCAGTCCACCCTGTTCATTTTGAGAATACTTGAACAAAAAAAATTGCAGTTTCTACAACATAAAAATAGTTCACTTTCAAATGTTAAAGATGTGGCTACTCAGCTTACTTTATTTGTCAGATATTTGGTATCTTTAATGATGTTATTACTTCTAGCAAGAAACAAAGGCAACATATCTTACAATGGCAAGTAAGAAAGGCAAAGTAAACTTTAGAAGCTCAGAAGAACAGAGTTTCAACAATTAGGACACAATCTCTATAAATAAGTGCAAATATCAGCAAAATTGGTGATAGTCTCGATATTGATATTTGCATACAGTTACCATATATCATCTTACATCAACAGATGAATGTTTTAAATTTCATGTTCTATCAAAAAAGATTCAAGTAGAAAATATAAAGATCTTAAATTGATTTCTTTTTTTAAAAAGTGCATTTTATTATAAGTTTACAGGATAAATACTAGAACCAGATACTACTGGCAGATTGAAGATGAATTTCAAAATACAGCAAAATTTGTCTCATGGATAAAAGTTTAAAATGAATAGACTAAGCTTGCTGAAGTCACTTCAAAATCTTTTTCCATTCTCGTTTATGTACTTGTCTAAGGCTCATTTCTGTACTATAACTGCTACTAATATGGGCATAGAAATAGTTTAGTTCATACATTATTTCCTTCAGGAACTGCTGTAGTCAGTCTAAAGAGATTGCATAAGTACGAAACAGGCATGTATGATATATTAAAATTAAATGATTGATTATACCCTGTTTATTCAAAGTGTGACTATGAACAATCACTATTTATTTCATAACTTATTTTATTGCAGAATTACAAAATATTATAAGTATAATAATAAGTACCTCTAATATTTCTGATATACCACATTTAGTAGGTACTTGCAGTTTTGCAGTTCTTTGCTTTCTTCATATGCTATCTTTATAGAAAGCAATAATATGGGCCGGTGAGATAGCTCAGCGGCATAAGTGCCTGCCTGGCAAGCGTGAGGTCCTGAGTTCAACTCCTGGTACCCACAAAAAGAAAAGAAAACAATAATAAAACATTGGAACTTACATTTTTATGTCCTAGTAGTACTTTGTTATCTAGTAATTAACTTTGTTGTACTTTTTTTTTTTTTTTAAGGGAACCAGGAATCAAACTCAGGGCCTTGCACTTGCCAGGCAAGGCACCATGTTGCTGAGCTATATCCCCAGCCCCAACTTTGTTGTACTTTTTAACATTATCTTTGTGCTTGATCTTGGGAAAAATATGACCCTCACAGGTGATTTAAGATGTACATGTTGAGCTCCATGAATGATATTAGTTTTTCAAAGTTACTATTACATCTCCACACATGAGATCTTGCCTACTTGCTGCTAGAGGAAGAGTCTCAGTATTGGTAAGAATGGAAATTGGTGCAACATCAAACAAATACACAAATTTCCTCTCTATTTTACTTCCAGGTGGAAAGTTGGATTAAACTAAATGAGACAGAACTTGGTGGTTTCTTCTAGTTGTTCTTATTCTCACTTTGCTTTCTTTAAAGACAGGAGAAAACTTAAACGAACCTGAGTAAAAACTAGATAGTTCAGACCCATAACCAGGGCAGATGTAGTATTTCTGTTCTCTTCGGTGATACCTTTAGGTAGATGTCATTTCCATAGAAAGTTCCTTGATACCTAAACCTCCCCTTCCTGACTTTACTAACCATCTCCATGAGAAAGACTACAAAGCTTTCTTGTTGGGAAATACAGAATTTTGAGAATGAACAAAAGGCATATTTGCAGGAGAGGCCCACATCTATGAAATTATCTAAGTGTGAGGAAACATGCAGGAAGAGAACCACATCTACACTGATTTAGTTTTGGGGTATTTATGATCAGATAGGTAAGCATCAAAAGAAAAATAAATAGAAAGCAAAGTGCTTGCAACTTTTAAACTGCAGGACAAATGTTAGCCAAAGTCTACTTATATCGCTGCTTTTAAGAACTATTCTGCACAGTGAATGTCAGAATAAAAGGAAAGTTCTGCTGTACACCTGGAAAAAAAAAAAGAAAAAGAGTTTTTGAATTCATGATTCAAATACTTTTTCCCTTAACCTCCCTAATCTGTTGTCTGAACACTCAGCTCTTAAACTGCTTTATCTGGATTTCCTTGGTAAAGAATCTGACACATATCTACACTAATTTTAAAATCTTCAACTTGAATCAATTCTTGGGTTCCAGATCGATACCCAACTGTCTATTATAGAGTTTCCTCCTGTATCTTAAAAAACTCAAATATTACAAGGCCAAATTCAAATCTTACAATTTTACACCAAACAGTACCAGTATCCATTCCCGTAAGATTTTTTTTGTCTTCTTTTTAAGTTTATTATTTCAAATATTCAAATCAAAAGCTATGAAATCACATATGATTCCTCTTTGACCTCTCAGCCCTACAGTCTTGCCATCATCCAGGGCAGATTGGTCTACTCTTATACAGATTTGCTCTACTTTCTTATGCACAGAATTCAGTCTACTCTTATCACCTTCATTGATCTTCTTTATTGGAACCAGCTTCATTTTTGACTGTATTATTTTTTTGATCCTCTCACTTCCTCCTTCATAATTTTTTCCTCACGCTAGTCAAAGTGATACTGTAAAAAATGCTGATAAGATCACCTAACTCTTCTGCTCAACACCAGAGAAAAAGCCAGAATTTTTTGATGGCCAACAAAGCCCATCTCCTCACTTTCCTCCCCCGCTGACATTAGTCTTGTCTCCTCCTCTTCCGGACGCAGTGGCTGAGTTCTCCTTCTAAAGGCTCAGAATGGTTCCATTTCCAGTTGCTCCTCTGCTTGGTGCACTCTTCTCACAAAGAGCTGCACCTGTAGCTCTCTGCTCTCTTAACGATCTTTGCGTCAATATCAGCTTCTTTCTCTCATTTTATATTCCATTTTATATTTCCTTTTCCTAAGCTTTGTTTATTCATAGAGTTTATCACTCTCAGACACGGCGTATATTTGCCCATTCATTTTGTTTATAATTAGTTTGTTTCCATTTAAACATAAGTTGCATGAAGGCAGAGATTTTGTCTGTTTTGACTTCCAATAAATCCAAATTGCCCAAAACAACTGAAAACACAAGGCATCTCAATAACTGTTACTGAATATATTAATAATTCTTATTTTAAAATGTATATAGCATGAGAATGTAAAGATACAGTGAATGAACATGTCTTAAGAATTTCATTTGAGGGCTGGTGAGATGGCTCAGTGGCATAAGTGCCTGCCTGGCAAGCGCGAGGTCCTGAGGTCAACCCCAGTACACACACACAAAAAAAAGAAATTCATTTGAATATGTAATCCTACAATTCCATAGAAAATCAAAATTATGATTAACTTCCTAAATCACACTCTCTCTGACATATATATGGGGTGGTTATTTTACTTTTTCTTTTATTTTGTTCTGTTTTTTCTGTACTGGTTATTGACTGAGGGCTTTGTACACGCTAGGCAAGTGCTCTATCACAGAGCTACATTTCCAGCCTGGTGAGATACTTTCATATCTATGACTAATATAAGCAATCGTATGGCTCTTCAGGTGCTTCTAGTTTGAAAGGTGAAAATTAATTTTTTGTTACCTAATCACATCACAGAAGCCCAACCTATCTCTTGCTTTACATATTCTTTCCATGTATTTTTATAGCTCTCTTTCTGATTCTGGCCATCGTCATGTCACAATTCTGCTACTAAATATCATTTTTATTTCCCTTTCCCTTTCTGTCTTTATAGCTTCCCTTCCCATAGCTGCTCAAATATTAATTTTTATTCCAATCTTCTAATTTAAAATTATTTATTTCATTGCTAAAGTGCTAAACATCAGTCTAGGGCTGTTTGTAGATAATTCTGAGTAATATAATGAAAAACTCCCAGAGTTATGAAACACACGGCTAGTAAGAGAATATTTAGAGAGAATTTAATACCCAAACTATAAACCAATCAATACATAACAGACACAAAAATCAATTAAAGTTGCTGCCAGTGTCAGATATGAGCACCATTTTCTCCTTTGTCTCTCCTACTTTTTCTCCCAGGAGCTCAGTAGTTTTCTAGGTAGAAGAGCCCATTTATGGAAATTTATTACTCTAAGATCCCAAATGAAAAAGCAAGAAAGTCAGGAGAGACCTGCCCTTTTCCTCCTAAATTCTCTGCCCTCACGTATGTCATTTCCCCCAAAATCTTCGGGGTAACAATTCAGACTCTAAATTAGAAATTTTGGTTTCATTTTCACCTTCTGTATAGTTACAGCAAATATATAGTTACATATACATAGTTACATATACATATATATAGTTAGAGTAAACTGTGCTGCTAAATATTGTCATTTAATATTGTTTTTTGTGTTTCATTAATTAAAAAAACAATTTCAAGTATGTGACAGTCAAATTTAATTTGTGCATTAAGAGATTCCTGGAGAGGTGATTGGATAATGGGGGCACTGTACTCATGAGTAGATTAATGCACTGATGTTTATAGCTAAATGTGTTGTTAGGAGAGGGGACCAGTTAGAGGAGGTGAGTCACTGGAGACGGGCCTTTGGGTGGTGTACCTTTTGCTGGTGTTCTTTCTCTGTGCTCTGCTTCTCGGCCACCATGAGGTCAGCACTTTTGTTCCACCACACACTCAAAACCAGCTGACTACAGACTAAAACTTCGGAAACCATGAGCCAAATAAACCATTTCCTCATTTAAGTTAAGGGTGTTGGGCATTTGGTCCCAGCAATGGGAAAGCTGACTAATACAAAGTATTTATCCATAATCCACCCAATTCTACATTAGAGGAAGATCACATATATGTGATCTCAACTTCCTGTTAAGTGCAAATTGCTTAACACCTTCAGTAGCAGACTTATGATTTGTTTTTAATTTTGTGTAACGTTGTGGCATTGATTTTTCAATGCTTCACAAATCTCAAATTAAACTCCAAGGGGTATTCAGGTGATGCACCTGGACATAGAAGGTGGCCACATACAATTTTCAGCAAGAGGGCTTGTGAGCTGGAACTGAGATTGGTTTAAGAATTGATTGACTTAGTTCAAGATATGACATCCAACTTCATGGTGGAACTGGGATTCAAGGGCAACATCTCTGACCAAGTTTATAATTTTCAAATAATCATCTATAATGTTTGCAAAATTCATGAAGTACATTTTAAGTTACAAAGAAGTAAATACATGGCTAATAATCAATATTACCTCCATAGAAGACCATCACAAATTAGTATTTCCAAACCAGTTGATTCAATATTACTGTGTGTGATTTTCATTGTTAATAGAAAGATGGAGTGTATTTGTTTAAAGAGGCTTTTAAAGTTCAAACACAATATTTTATGTCTAGATTTGTGCTACTGCCATTCCTTGTAAACAACTGATATTCTTTCTAAAACATTAAAGTGATTAATATGGACCACTCAGTGCAATCCCTCAGCAAAATTCTCTTGCCCTGCTTTCCATTTGTTCTGGAGTCTACCCACTAATCTCAATATAAATAAGTACAAAACCAAGAGATTTAATTCTTACAAACACCTACATTTTGGTACTAAAATAACACTGCCTCCTACATTTCACCAGAGCTACAAAATGCTTGTTTACTGCTGGTTCTTAGGATAACTCACAGAAGCCTGCTGGGACTCAAAAAACAAGTTGGGGAATGTAGAGAACTTACATTAATTTATAGTTTTTAATGTTCACAAAATATAAAAATACATTAAAATATTTATTCTAAAAAAGGTATTTTTAAATTGTATTATTTATTTTGTATGAAGAATGGAGAAATATTTTCTGAAGAGACAAAGGGGAGGGGAAATAGTATTTATAAATGTAAGAAATATCCAAAATTACTCAAGAAAATCAAGGGAATAAATGGAAAACCTCATCATATTCCTTAACATTTTAACCTCAATAAATTCATAATTTAATAGCTTTCTAATTAGTATCATGAATGAATGACTTTACATGTCTTTGCTTTTGTTTCCATTTGTGTAATTTAACTGATATTTTGAACATGACTTGTTAAAAAGCTCTTTGAGTTTAAAAAGCTCCTGTACTTTCAAGCAGTATTCAAGTGATAAAGAAATAAGCTTTTCATTCATTTTTACTTCATTTTAATTCTTTCCATAAAGAATTTTTTCTAGCAGTCAGAGAATACCCTGCATGGATTCTACATGCTGAACCTATTAAGTGGGATCTTTGTTCAATACAGAAGATGACATTTTGATTGCTGCCTCAGTCAGTGGCCATAAGTTCTTGGTTATAACTTAACAACAGAGGTATCTAGTACAAGCTGAACATATCCATATCTCTTGCTTAGGATTTTGAAACTAGAACAGAGAAGTTCAAGTTTTCTAAGCTTTTGCGGAAAAAGAAAACTATTGTACTAAGTTTTTGTCTAAGCTTAGTTTTGTACTAAGCTTTTGAGGAAAAAGAAAAGTTGCTGTACTAAGTTTTTGTCTACTTCAACCTAACAGAAAGCATTTTCATAGGTAAAATCACCATAGGTGGGAATATCACTCTTTCAAAGCCTGGCATAAATAGTTGAGAAGAACAAAATTGGCTAAAAACCCTGAAAGTTGAGGAGTAAAATTTTAATATGCCTTGTCAAATATTTAAAAAATATTGGTCTGAATCAAAATCATGTGATTACACACAGAACTAAATTTATTTCTTATATATAAGTGTTTTCTGATACTATTAAGGTTTTCCTAATATATACTAAAGAACTATAATGATAATGCTATTTTAAAACTTACTTTTAAATTGTTAGAACATCTTAAATTCCCATGATATCTGTGCCGATCCCAACTAAAGTATTATTCAAAATAGAAAAGGTATCAGTAGGTTGCTGGGAAATCAAGTTCTTGTGTAAAATACTGGTGTTCTTAACATTTATAAATAGAACATAATTAACTCATAATTGCTACATTAAATAAATTCTCTTCATCAAAAAACATCTATTTTTAGTCATGCAGATTTTCAAATCAAATTATTTTTCTGGGCTCATAAATGGTGTAGTCATTAATTACATGGTCAGTTTATATTTTCTACAATGAAGTTTGTTATTTAGCTAACAGAATTATAGTATTTTACCTAAAAACTCCTGACCTAATACTTTTTACTACTCTATATATTTATGATATCCTGCTACTTTAGGGTGAAATTCATGTTTTAGTACTGCTTAAGCCAGAAAAATTCCTGGGACATAGCCATATTCATAATATTTATGCAAGTGAACTGAAATTATAACTTGGAATTTTTTCAAATATCAAAGGTGTTTAGATATTTACAGATTAAGAGCACTTGCTGAGTGAAGCCCAGTTTCCTTTATAACAACTAATCTGCAAAACGGAGCATTGGCAGTATTGCAAAGACAATGAGGAATTTACCTAGAAACTGATCACTATTTGTATTTGTTTGTTTGGAAATATATCACAATGGTGGTGACTAACTACACAGTCTGACTCTAGCCAGTTCATCATCACAATTTTACTTCCCTAACCATCAAAGCAGATAAACTCCAGGTGGTTTAATGTTATTGCAATAATTGCTGACCATGTGCTGATCTGTATGTCTCAGTAACAGATAAATGTAATTACCAAATATGTGTCCTAAAATGCATATGAGTAGAAGGTAAAGTAAATCTAATTTTAATCATGACAAATTTTCTTTCAAGTAGCTTTGCTCAATATGGAATGGACTCAAAAATTAAAGAACTATAATTACTGCCAACAACTTAGCACAGTGCTTACCAACATTTGCTGAATGATCAAATGAATCACCAGAAAACAGAATAAATTTTTTTCAGTGTTGCATAAATATTATTTTCTTTTTTGGCTTTTAGCAAAAATTATATTAGTAAAAAAGACTGTGCAACAAGCAAGAGGGTTTAATTCAAAAAGTAGGTCTTTTTTTACACAGGTACTTCTACTTTATTTATTTGTAGAAATTTTCACTTTTACTTTTAAATGAAAACATTTCAGTTTCACTTACATTTTTAAATAAAAATGTAATATAAAAAGTAATAGTATAAATGAAACTTCATTTTTCTAAAGAGTATCAAACATGGGAAATTATACAAACAGTTCGAAACTTAAAATTTTATGAAAACGTTCAGATATGCATATGTGGCTGGGAATGTAAAAATTCCAAATCTTGATACCGGTATCATTCAATGCACCACATAATGGGTTAATACCAAAAATATTTAAAGCACATAATTGTCTTTATGTATTTCCTGAAATTACTGGACTCAACATGAGCACAAAGAAGAAAATGTAGTAATTATAAAAACCAAAACTAAAGTTTTTGTATTTAATGAAAATTTACAATAATGGCATCATCATTAGCAGAAATGGCAGTAAAATCTTCAAGAAGCCCATATGCACAAACTTTAATACACACATTGCATTTGAAGAATAGAACGTTAAAACAAATTAATGTTTTAGAAAAAATACTGCATTGTTGTAACTTATTTATCCCGGAAAGAAATGTTGCAGTTGAAGGCAGTTGTGAACATAGAAAGATACAGGATTTTCAGTGGAATTTACCCAAACTGAAAATGGGATAGGGAGAAATATCCGTTTATGCACTGTATGTTGCATGATTTACTTTCCGCTCATCATTTCTGACCTATTTTTTTTGCTTTGGGAGACTGACACACTCACGATCCCTTGAACTACAGCTTCCATTTGGGCTCGGCCTGTGTAAGGTATTGACAAGAAAACAGACCTTGAGAGGAAGGAAAGCCAATTTCTGTATTTCCACACATTTCTCCCTCCCAAGCAGTCACAACTCCTATCCACTACTGTTGCTGTTTCTCCCTCTTCTCAAAGTCACAGGAGATGCTGATTCTTAGATGCAGTATCAACACAGCTACTTTCCTTAATTACACCTGTGTCTCTGTAAATAGCCTGTTCCTTCTTTTTTTTTTTTTTTTTTTTTGTGGGTACCGGGGGGGTCGACCTCAGGACCTCGCGCGCCAACAGGCACCCGTGCCGCTGAGCGATATCACCGGCCCCTTTTTCGTATGTGGGATCCGGGAGTCGAACTCGGGCCCCCGCGCTTGCAAGGCAGGCGCTTACGCCGCTGAGCCATCTCACCGGCCCCTGTTCCTTCTTCTGTGACTCGTTTTTTATTAACAGGAACAGGATTCATGCTATCTTCCTCACTCTGTATGTATTTATCCCTTTACTATAAATAGCATATATATATTAGGAAATGTTTTAATATGCATAAAATTATTGTGGTGTGCTAGGATTGAAACATGAGATAAGATGTGTTTAAATGAATCATAGAAAGGTGGCTTTGAAATGTAACCCTAAAAGTAGTAGTTCCCTGAAGAAAGGTAAAGTAATAAAGAAAAACCAAAGACAAATAAAGTCCTTTTTGAAACAGCATAGCATGTAAATTAGATTTGCAATAAGAAAACTCCGACCTCGACCTTACTTTTTCAGATACTGTTCAAGATAGTCAAATTAAGTTTCTCCATACATCAAATGGAAAGGATATATACATATATATAGTTGAGAGTGTAATGGGAAAGGGTAAGCATGTTGAATATTATTCAATAATTGTAGAGTATTGTGTAACTGTAAGCTATCATTATTAATTTCAGTTTTTTTATTGTACACATAAAGAATAGCTAGATATTCTTTCATAAAATAGAGAAAAGAAGGGTAATACTGGTCACTGTGAGACCGGCTTTACTCCAGCAAATCTTTAATATTTTGAAATCTGTTAATGTGATCAATACCAATTGTGGGGATAAATACCATTAGGTGGCATTAATTGGTACAGAGTGAGAAGAACTTCTACCTCCATTTCAAATTCATCTCATTTTTCTTCTCTTCATCATTCCTTATTTGAGATCATCTTACCCATTTTATTTCTTTCCCATCTCCCCATTACTAATATAAAATTATCAGTAGAATAATTCGTTATTTAACACCAACAATTTTGGGCTTTGCACTTAATAGATTTTTATTTTTATTCCTTCAGGAAACTTGTGATGATCACTAAACACTGGTTCAAAAAAGCAAAAGTACTGTGAAGACAAATATTACAAAACTAATGAATTTTGCACTTGTACATAAAAATGAGTAAAATAATACAAAGATGTGTCTCTTGAATGTGTATACTATGCACTTCTGCAGATGTTCATCCAATGCATTTTTTGTCAGTAGTAGGAAGAAATCAAAGTGCTCTTTACTGAGCATTAAGTAATCGTATTTTGCTACTTCAATTTTTTCTTATACCCATAAAGAAATAGAAATTAAGATCTAATTGATTTCTTTGTATTGTTTTGATTGCCAAATACCACACAGCATTCACATGGAGTTTCAGTGACTTGTACTCCCCACTCTTGCTGTCTCCCTATACCCACTCTATTCCAAGTGCTTAACCAGTACTTATATGGCTGGTGTAAGGTTTATGTAAAAAGAAATAGATGAAGGACCAAAACAAGTGTGCACAGGCTATGCAGAAATGAAATGGAATTGTAATTAAATTTCTACTTCAGAGGTTAATTTTTTTGAGTTTGGGGTGCACAGAAAGTGGATAAGGAATTATTTTTTAAAAAGTAGGTCTGATCCAATCACCAGACCATCTGATTTGGCAGTGCGTCTATGGGTACCTTTTATTCTTCTTCTTATTGACATTAGAAACAGAATTAAGTATTAGATCTCTCTACCATGATACAATGTCACTTTTAAAACTGTATAATTAAAAAATGAAATTTCATTCATTTAATGTTCAATTCATGTTTCTGTGATGGCCAAGAGAGTGCTAGAAAGCAAATATTCTACTAGCCAAGGCTATAATTAGATAAGGTCCATATGTCACCTAAACAGTGATCAGCCTCTAAAACTATACCTTCCAAAATAGTAACTATTAACTGGATTAGCTACTGAACACTTGAAATCTGGCTAATGTGAATGAGGAATGAAATTCTAATTTTTCACTGATTTTTTTTTTTTTCCTTTATGTGAGTACCGGGAACCGACCTCAGGACCTCGCGCTTGCCAGCAAGTGCTTGTGCCACTGAGTGATATCACCGGCCTTTTTTTTTCCTTTATGTGGGTTCCAGGAGTCGAACTCAGGACCTCGTGCTTGCCAGGCAGGCGCTTATGCCGCTGAGCTGTCTCACCAGCCCTTTTCACTGAATTTTAGTTCACTTAAATTTAAATAAAAGCAGGGGCTACTGAGTTGTTCACCCCCAGTATAGAACATTTCTATCTTCATGGACTGTTCTCTTGTGCAGAGCTGTTATAATGTAATCTTCAGTCTTGCCCTATGTATATCTTCAACAATTGTGAAGAAACAAAAAGGCAACTGTCAAAGATCAATGGCAGAGGTGGCTGGAGTTATACTTAAAGTGGCCTGGCGCTCAGATGCCTTCATTCTCAGATAGTCCAGTTAAAATGAAATAAAAGCTGTACCTGGGTACAAATCCCTTCCCTATTAGTCATTAGTAGCAGAATGTTTCTAGAAAAATTCCATGTATCAATGGGAAAAGCTACTGATCACATTAAATTGCTAAAACTGCTCGAAGTCCTAATTTTATGTGCTTTTCTTTATTTTAACTGAATAATAAATATGGCAATATGAAATATGGTTTCATCTCAGCCAATACCCTCAAGTAGCACCTAATGTCCCCATGAAGATATTCCTAGATAGTCACATATAACCTCTCTAATAGACCGTTAAAGGGGTTTCAGCTTAACTCTGTTCCAGCTGATCATCAACTGCTCAGTCACAATATGTTTCTCTTCAGCCAATAATTCCAAATAAGCAGGGTTTTTTTCCTATTCAAGTGTTACCAATGGGCCACCATCCTGAGTTCTTGGCTTATGCTCACACAGAGGTCTTTGTAGAACTATGCTATTCAAGTTAGCAGCAGCAGTAACAATGGCAGTGAGCTGTGCTTGTTCTGTTACCCTTCCATCCTTAACGCCTTCCTTCCTTGCTTCCTCGCTTCCTTCCTTTCTCTCTGCTCATTAAGCTAAGTCAGTTCAGAAATTCAGACTCTGGGGTGCAGAAGTCTTGTCGGTACTGACTTACATAACCTAAAATGTCAAAACTCAGCTGCATTTCAAAATCATTTGAGATTTAATTAAAACATTCCAATGCTGCATAAGCCTGGTCTAACTGGAAAGATCCTTGGGTAACTAGGGCCGAAAGTCACTAGCAACAAAATCTGAGACAGAAATAAGTGTCGAGCTAAAGATAGAGCCTTTAACTGTAGCAGCCACCTGTAAGAGCTTGCATAATTAGGAACACAGAAAACTCACTCTTTTTTTCTCTTGCTCTTATACAGTCGTGAACAGCATAAAAGACCTGGGTTGCTGTATTTCTCTAACTCATGCTTAGCTTATGCACTTAGGCTCTGCGCTACGAGGCTTGGCTTGTTTGTTTACCCAAAACTTAGATTTCAGGAGGGCCAAACAGACAAATGTAGACAAAAGATGGTGTGGGAAAAATTGTGATCTAGAATCTTTGAAACTGTTTTCATTTTCAAACTCTTGTATTTGATGAACATGACTGGCCTGAGATCCATTACACTGAGGCGTCACTTAAGACATGTGAGGAAATAGACTTGTGAGTTTGCTATTCCTGGAAGGGTTTCTTTACTCAGTAATTTTCATTCTTTTGCTAAAATTGATGATAAACACCACAACAAACTAAGAAAATGCCCAGTGCCAAACCCAGGGACCCACTGTAAACCACACGCACACATGCACAGACACACTTCTTGCAACACAACTCTAAGCTGCCTTTGGAAAAGGAAAATTAAGTGAAGCAAGTGAACACTTCAAGAAATACTGTGGTCAGACAGATTTTGTATTTTATGGCAGTATGATGGCACAAAAATACGTTGCTAGCTATCATAAATACAGTATCAGCATTTTCCTCCCCCTAATTATCCCTCAGCAATGAGGGTTTTGCCTTATTTCCAAGTCTTTACAAATATTGTATTGTAGATTGTTCTATTTTCTACAGGACGGGTGCATTATTTTGAAGTACTCAAAGTCAATTCTAGTTTTAGGTGTTTTGTACAAGACAACTTAAAGAATCCCTGAAAAAGGAAGCAAAGACATTTAATATAGATTTTGTGTTTGTGCCTGAGGACTTGACCTCACCATTGTAGATGTCACTGTAAACATGACTGTCAAAGATCTCCTTAAAAAGCAAAGCACAAATTGTTTAAAAGTGGAGAATGAGGATGCATCGTAATCTCAGCACTCTGGGAGGCTGAGACAGGAGGATCATAAATTTGAGCCCAATCCAGGCAATTTAGCAACATAATGAGACTGTGTCTTAAAATTAAAATAAGGGGCTAATGATGTAGCTCAGAGCAGAGGCCCCAGGTTCATTCTCCAGTATCACACACAAAAAAGCGGAAATTGATTTTATGTATTTGTAGGATGAATGAACAACAACAAAAAATTCTAATTTATAAAATATTCATAGTGGTTACTTGGGACATTTTAATGACAGAATTACATTCTTTCGAAAAATGCTACCAAGTAAAATTCTTTCATTTTATGCAAGGGTAAGAAAAGCAATATTTTAAAATTAACTTACAGTGTATTATATTAAATTTGCACATATAACCAAATTCATAAATTAAATAGTATAGCAATATACTATAGAACTCCACAGTTACCTGCAGTTGATCACGGGTAAAAGAAATATCAGAAAGTTCAAGGGAATAGCATTTGCAGGGCTTGGTTTCACCTGCAGTTTCATGCATTCGGTGGGTGTTTTGTAATGTATCCCTCAAGTACCAGAGGGGACTACTCTACTCAAATGTTTGGTGAAAATTCAGTTCAGATGTTGTGAAACTATTTTTAGGAGAAATCAATACAGTAATATAATAATTAATACAGTAAGTAATATGGTAAGTAATATAGTAAAACCTATAATGTTTGTGGGCCCCATTCAGTCACCTGGAGGCCTTAGAGAAAGGGCAGGGTCCCCAAAGAAGACGAATTTCTGCTTGCACACTGCCCTTGGCCTGGAGTTGCAACATAATCTCTTCCCTGAGTCTCTAGCTTGCCAGCCTGCCTGCTGATTTCAGACCTGCCAGCTTCCACATCCACTTGAGCAGTATCTTAAAATAAAAATTAGTCAATTTATCTATCTATCATCTATATAATCAGTTCTATTTCTCTTGAGAATGCTGACTAACATATCTTCCATTTTTTTTGCAAAGTACATGTTCCCTACCATTATACTCTTAAATACATTTTTTGTCCATTTGTTTATTGTCTGTCTCTTCTGTTATACTCTATAGCCCATACAGGCATATCTGTTTTCTTACTCTAATAGTTGGTACGAAGTTATCCTCAATAAATATTTGTTGAATCAACAAATTAGGTATATAATCAATCCATCATTATGTATTTACAATTTAAAACAAAGTAAATAATTCATTTTAATTCTAGAAAACATTAAAGAGGGAAAAATATACCACTACACAGAATACAGAGAATTCATGTTTTGGTGAATAGTCACAGTTCTCAGTCTTTATTTGGATATATTTTAATACTTATAATGAAATTAATTTTAAATTATTTTACTGTTATCTACAGAAATTTATAAGAAATCTATCTATCTATCTATCTATATATTAAGACTACACTGAATGATTAGTGTGTAAATAACTACTTACATACTATATAATTTAAATTTACTTAAAGCAACACCTCCATTGGAAATTTAGAGTACAACTAATTATTCATTTGAAATATACATAGTGAATTTCCTTACTCCTCTAAAAGCATTTAGTTCTAATCTATTTATATCTAATTAGAAGCACAAACTAATTAATGAAGTCCGACTCAATTTTAAGTAAATGCATCTTCTTACTTAATTTCAGTTTATTTTAGAAACATGGGCATACTTAACTTCACTCTGGAAATCATTTCTACAATTTTTACTTTCACATCCAATGCATGAGAATAAAATCATTAAATATTGCAAAATCATATAGCTTATTCCAAATATATAAATTTAAGTGTAATGAAAATAACACTATTGCACCAGGAGTGAAAAAAAATATTTAATCTATACACAAAACAGCTACAGGAATGAAAATATCTAACGTTTAGAAAATGATGGTTAAGAGAAGGCATAAAAGTACTTTTAAAACAAAATTAGAACTGTTTATTTTATTAAAAAGTTGACATAGGTTACCTTTAGTGTTTATGACTTGCAAAACAAAGTATTTTAATATTTAACATGTTTAAATACAAGCAGAAGCAGTTTGGTAATCAAAAGGAATAATTTGAATAATCTCAGAAAAATAAATTCATTATAATTAGGATATTTTAGAATATGATTAAAACATTTAAAAGAAAATGTATTCACCTTTCTTGTCATCAAAATACAGAGTCTGTTGAGCTGGATTTGACCACTGGAGGGAGGTGTTATCATTTTGATCAACCCTGCAGGTCAAAATTGCAGTTCCGCCTTCAACAACCGTTACATTCTGTGTTAGAGGAAACTGCCCTTGGCTGCCTGAAAGGAGATTAAAGAGAATGTTGATTAAATGAATGTTATACAATGATTAACTTCTCAAGATCTACAATGAACTTCACTTCTCATTCAAAATGAAATTTAAACCAACAAAACTATATATTTCAAAAGACAAAAAAAATTGAAAATATTTCATCGGAGGACACCATGACTGACATAGTATTAAGAGTCCTTTTCACTCCTTTACATTTTCCAGAAATCTTTCTTTTCTTCTTGGCACACATAAAGATTTATATTCAAAGAGTAATGTGATAATCATTAATTTCCCTTGGCTTTGCATTAGTTGCTGCTAGACTGGGTCATTGCTGAAGATAAGGCATGAAAAACTTTGGATGAGCTGAAATCTCTAAAGGAAGATACAAAACACAAAAAAATACTTCCCTTGTAGTTCTTATATTTCTAAATAAAGCCTATGAAATATTAATACTAGAATTCCAGTTTCAGTTTCTGATAAAGAAAATTTGAAAATAATCCTGTTTCACCAGGGCTTCTTATAAAATGTAGCTATATGTAAACTATGACTATTCTTTAAAAAGTCTTTATCTTTTTTTAAGATATTTACCAAGATATTAGAGAAGCAAGGCATGGTGGGATGCTCCAGGAGATACAGGTAATATTTTTCATTGTTCCTTTATGTAGTTGCCTGCCTTTCTTCTATGAACGTATGTTCTTTTATAATCAAGGAAATGCCTGTTTTAAAATGGCCTTAATGTGGTATTATTATATAAAATCAAGTTTTTGATCTTCCTAAGAATTTTACTAAGTTATTAAAGTAAATTTTATAATAAATTCACTTAACAAATGCACTTCTAATCATTAAACAAAATTTATGGTCACAAAAAAATAATCTACACCTGACTGGCAATAAACTGGCAAGTCTGACTACAATGACCAACATGGGTAAAAATAACTTTCTAAAGTCAGGTTAAAACACTATTAGGTGAGAAGAGTAGTTCAATAAATGAAAGATAATTTACACAGGCAAGAACATTATGATGACTTAATCACATCCAGGAAATATATTTCCTTTTTCTTCTTTAGTTTTGTAATGATTCTATCATTACTACAAGCACCACTTGAGGTTATGCTGGAGCTATTGGTATAAAGAATCTTATTACCAAGAAGTCTGTTGATTGGCACCATAAGAGACAGAAGAGCCTCAAAAGAAAATTTTCTTTCCAGACCTAAATGACACAAGCACAGAGGTTCATAACCACATTATACAATTAAGCCTATCAATATAAAAATCTGATACCAGGAGCTTTGTCTTCTCAGTGCCAACCTCTTAGAGTCGTTATGGCAACTCCCAAGAATATCTCCCTGTAATCTTTAGGGTGGAGTTGTAAAATTGAGGTTAGAAGTTGCTGGAATAAATTATTTTTTAGTTGACTTGAAAGTCAACAGGAGCCAGAGTGGGTAGTGTTTTGCCTTCAGCTTGGAGGTGACCTCTAGCAGGGAAACATGGAGAACTATTAATCTTGTGAAGTGAGGTGAGGCAAAAAAAAAAAAAAAAAAAAAAAAAAAAAAAAAAAAAAAAAAACACATCAGAGAAAACAGAGCTGAGACAGAAAGGAAAAATTACCACAGATTAGCAGCTCATAAATAAGAAGCTCAGAATGGCTTTAAGACAGTTTTCTCAGGTTCTTTGGTATAGACATAACACACAAATGGAGCAATCTGAAGGATGATTCTTTAAGTGTAAAAATAAATGCAGCTACTTATAAATATACATCTTTCAGCCCAGATGACATTTCGACTATCAACTGGTACATAAATAATAGTGTCTGCTCCTTTAAAGAAGTGGAAGACGACCAGTGATGCTTGCAACAATTTCATTCACTACACTTGCAAAAATAATTTCCAAACATCCGCATAAGAAAATATGATCCTTCTCATTTCATAGATGGGTAAACTGACACTGGGAGGTTAAATGATTTTTCCCATGGTAAAACAAAGTCTATGAACCATTTGGAGTTGGTTCTGAAAGTTCAACACTTTTATTCTTATCTTTCAGAAAAAAAGCTGCTGGTCATAATAGCTTTATTATAATTTGTTTACATATGAATTAGACAACAATAAAATTGAATAGTCATTCTAACAATGAAATGTAATTTGTAAAAATCAAATAAGAGAAGATGTCAATATTAACTGCCCTTAAATCTTCAGTGCTATAGAGGACTTAATTTTGGTAATTATTTCAGTCTTTCTTAGTGATCCACTGAAGGCAAAAAACAACAATTTGGTAGAGTTTTCCACATGTCAGGTCCTTACATATACCAGCACACCTATACTCTGTCCTTCCAAGTAAGAGATTAGGACCACATGATCTCCATCCTCTCTCTACGAGCATTCTGACTTTAAAATAATGTGACTTTAGTTCCCTGGGATTTGGAGCCTAAAATCCCTGCAGTCAAATAATTTAGTATTTCTCAATAGAAAATTCATGTGGAGAGTCTACTAATCCCAAACACCCTTAGGGTATGTGCTTTCCAAAATCAATAAAAAAAGTTTGTACTGTAGGCAAAGTTCTTCTCAGAGGTCTGGATTTCCTTTTACTTCAGGTTACAACCTGGAGAGAGCAGTGTGGGTTTGCTATAGGTCTAGGTTGTCATTCAACCTCAAGAGTCTTTCCAAGAAAATGGCTAGTATTTCTACCTAGAGAATCTAGTTTATTATAAAATGAAGAATTCATCCTTAATGCATTCATTACACAGATATTTTGTGGAACCTACTATATGCTTTGTCTTGTATGAATCAGATTTGAAGGGTGGAAAGATGAAGAGCTGTGTTAAGGAACTGCAAAATAATCAGAAACTTGAGGAGAGTGCCAGTGAGATGGCTCAGCGGCGTAAGCTCCTGCCTTACAAGCGCGAGGGCCCGAGTTCGACTCCCAGATCCCACATATGAAAAAGGGGCCGGTGATATCGCTCAGCGGCACAGGTGCCTGTTGGTGTGCGAGGTCCTGAGGTCAACTCCCCGGTACCCACAAAAAAAAAAAAAGAAAAAAAAAAAAGAAACGAGGAGAGATTGAGATGTCAAGGTAGATACCAATTTGGTGTGATACTTATTTACAAAGTTTTGTAAGACACTTAGACACTTGCTTTTAGTGACATTTATATTAAAATAATCCAGGATCTGGCTCAGATCACCAGAATTCTACATGTAAGAGGAGTCATTCTTACCAAACAAGCTCATGATGAGATTTATGCGACTTCTACTCTGGGTTCTTAGAAGCTGGCTACTTTTCCTGATGACCTATATTCATCATTTTTCTCCTCCCCTATTTATATTTCCTTGTATTACTTGTATAAATATCTGACTCTCTTAGTTAATTCTAGGCCAATTAAGAATATGGTAGCAGACATTTTATGTCTGAATCAGCTAGATTGTTTAAAGTACTGTACTGTAAATTGAGCTTTCTGTAGATATTCATTGTCCAGTGTGAATGCATTTTCTTAGAACAGTGGCTGGCTGGTATTTATATAGGAATCTATGACAGCAGAATGACCAAAGTAACTCAAATTTGTTATGTGTGTGTTTGCGTCTCTGTGTGTGTGTCAGTGTGTCTATGTGTCTGTGTGTGTTGGTGTGAGAGAGATCAGATTGAAGAGGTGAAATAGACACTAATTTTTTCATGGAGGAAAAATTAAATCATGAAAACCTTAAAGATATACTAGTATAATACCATGAAACATTTTTAAAGTTCTATTTGAAATATATAAAAAATGTATTTAAGAACAGATAACAGATGGTGATTGAAAACACATATATGTAACACCTTTTATCCCTGAAATCAGACAGAAAACCATAAAACTGGCCAAATTTATATATTAGAAAAAGAGAAAGAAAACAAAAAGTATATAATAACTTCTTGAGTAATAAGTAAAAGCCCTATCTATGTCTGCAAAAGTAGATGGACTTCTATGAATCTGAAAGTTTTTGACCTCTTGTAGAAACACCCATTTTAATAATCCCTTTCCTGTATTATTTCATCTCTCAACCATCACTGAGCTAGCTATAAACATATGGGAAATGCAACTAACATCATTCCATTATTCACAATATGGTAGGCAACCAGGCAGAGTTCTAGATACCTTTCTTGTATCAATGATATAATCAGCAATGAAAACCTTGTCATCACCACTACCTTGAAGATTAGGCAATTGATGTACACAGACTTTAAATTATATGACCACAGTCACATAGAAAGTACAAGAGTCAGATTTTGAACTCTAGCACTGTTTTCAGCCCTTACCTGCTTAATCACAGAGTGACTATGAATACAAACTGAACTTAATTTTGATCGCACAACGGTGCTAAAAGGAAAAAAAAAACAGTTTGCAGTCAAACATTTCAAAGATGTATTTAGATCTTTACATCTATTTTTAAGGATCTAAAGGACATTTGAAATTCCAGATCACGATGTGCTAGAACTGGCTCACACCAGCTCCTGAGATTCCACTGAAGACAACTTACCCCACTTCGTGCTCAGTAACAAACCTCAGTAGCTTGAAATTGACCACAGAAGAAGTATGGGAAATGGAAATTACCATGGAAATTGCCAAATACAACAGGTCAGTTATTTTTCCCATACAATAAGTTGTTAAATATTTACAACACACCACTGAAAGTCATCACTGATTTATCCTGTTGGATCTGCTGCACAGATTTTTAACATTTCTCCTTTCCTGAAACACTATTCTTCCAATAAAAATTCTTCGTATGAGCTCTTATTTTTCCTCTACTCTGTAGAAACTGATTTGAACTGTTTTTTCTTAAGGCAAAGTTTTTTTTTTCTCTCTTTCTCAAAAGCAGCAATGGCTAAAAACTTTCATTTGTTATACAGAAATAATTTGTTAAAATCATTAAGAACCACCAGTTCTTTAATGAAGAGCAATAATTCAATATCCTGAAAAAATAATATCTCCTAGCCCTGTCTTTAAATACCACACTGAGCATCTGCCATTATTTCTTCAATGTTTTTACCTGTCATATAATTAAGCAAAGAATGGTTAAGATCTTTCCTTGTCCACTTTAGGAAATACCAAGTTCAAAATACAGTGAACTGAATGTTATAACCTGTTTATTTTAGTTAGTTAAGAGTTGTCCGGGCCGGTGAGATGGCTCAGCGGCATAAGCGCCTGCCTGGCAAGCGCAAGGTCCCGAGTTCAACTCCCGGTACCCACATACAAAAAAAGGGCCGGTGATATCGCTCAGTGGCACGGGTGCCTGCTGGCACGTGAGGTCCTGAGTTTGACCCCCAGTACCCACAAAAAAAAAAAAAAAGACAGTTGTCCTTCACTCACAAGTTTCATGCATACTTTTATTGTCTGACTGCCAAAAATCCAGCACAGTGTCTCACAGGATATAAAAGAACCAGTTCTAAAGTTAAGGCCCCTAACCTTGGCAAGAGGCTGGGATTTACGATTAGAATAGAGAAGCAATAAGCAAAGAGGTGAAGAGAGATCTGTGAAACCAGGGTATTGTTGAAAGAAAGCAAGCCAGTAAAAATGCATGCTTTAACAGTGATCCCAAAGCATGGCTTTGCTTCTACAAGCAACATCATTCAAGCTTTGCTATCTTTTGGATGGATGACAAATAAAGGCAATGGTTTTTGCCATCTCTCTTGCCTGAGCTTAAGTTGAAACAGGGGCCACAAGAGCAGACCAGTGCACACTGCACATGAGTGCATCTTCTCTAAGAGCGGTAATCACCTGAGAGGTATCTAGACAGACGGGCAGGGCCTGAGGCTTTGCACAGCTGAGAGCAAGTCAGTCACAGTCAGTAATTTTTCAGGGTAAGTAATCACATTCTGTGGGCTATTTAACAGGACTGTGGACTTCTCATTATATTTTTCTTTCTGAAAATGAGCCGAATTTTGCAATGCAAAAACCATATTTAAAAACAGTGAAGAACAAAAACAATTTGTGAAAAAAAATTGAAGATACCCTTTTTCATTAAATACATGCAAAAGCCTCGTAATATAAACAATATCATACATTTGACCCTTCATCTGGAGGTGTATTTATACTTATGGAAAGCTAATCTAAAATATTTTCTAAACCAACAGGAGTATTGCACCTTGGATCAAATAGCATTCCTAATGTTCTGGTTTCTTTTTAAATATTTTTTTTGTTCCTTCAAGAAGATCATTTAAAAAGTATTGTTGTCATATTAAGGTTCTCATATCTCTATTGTGAAAAACAAAAATCTCAAATGGATGGGTAGATACAAAATATGTGGATCTTTCTTTAATACAAACAAAATAAGGAATGACAGAACTGGGAAACACATTTTTAAGTACAAAGATAGTCTGCTATTCTTTAGGGCTTTCTCAAGTATTCTCAGCTTTTTGTACTCTCCATCCATCTTTCTCTCTCCTCTCTGCTATCTTTTTTCTCTCTCGTCTATCAATTGGCTTGGGGTATTTATTCAAAAAACCTGCATCTTTGGAAGTTCAAGATCATCCTTGTTGCTTAAATTAAAGTCTAAAAATATATCTAAGTGCACACACCACATGCTATTACTTCCACTACATTACTGAAAGCCCTCTAAACAAATAACCTTCTAATGTGAAAGTTATGGCTCAGTAGTTGTGTAGACTGAAACACATCTTGAATACTAAAGCTTATTGGATTGAAAAGCACAATTGTCATTAATTTAGGTTTACAATTCTCTAGAGAAGGGCAATGAATGCTCTATCACTTGAGGAAGGAAATTAGAGGAAAAATTAAGACTGATAACTAAGAACAAAATGTTTCCACTTTTGGAATGTTCCTCTGTTCTTTAATATACTTAGACTTTGTTGGACATTTTGTTCTCCTATCAGTACATTCTAGTTTTTAGTTTTACTTAAAAAACTATTCTACGTTACCACATGTAATTTTATTTTTCTTTGATTCTACTTCTTCCTTTCTGGATTCAGCCTGCCTTTTAGAGTACAACACCTGGTATCCACCTTCTGTGCCACCCTTCTGCCCAGCCACTGTGGAGTGTGGCCATCAGACTCCTGCTGCTTGCCAGTTTCCATAGAGACAGGAAGCACTTTGGAGACCTGTGTTCCATTGCAGCTGCCAGACCAAAGCAAGAAAGAGACAAAGCTGGCTGGTAGTGGGTCTTGCAAGGCCAGGAAAGGTTGGAAGGGCTTTCTCCTTCTGATATCAGCACACAACAGTGCCATTTTGGCAGCTTTCAGCAGTGACAATCCTCTGGACTACATTCTGGTGTTCACTGTGGCCATTGTGGGCAGCCCATTCTGTTACCAACTCTGGGAACAGAAGTTCTTCTGTATCCAAAGCTTGGCCTGGTCCTCTGTTGGCTTCTGATCCATGACAAAAGGCTTTTTCAGATTTACAGTGGCTCCCATAGCTCCTGACCTAGAGAATCATATTTCTGCTGTTGAAATTCCACCTCTCTTTCTCTTTTCCAGAGAGCAATAATAGCTATCCAGGCCACTCTTAGCAGTCAGCCATATAATGACCCATTGGATTCTTTCCAGTTAACCTACGCAGTGACTGTGAGTAGGTGACCCAGCTAAGCACATAACATTATATCGAAAACTGGTGACCATTTGCTATGTCTATGATTGAATTTTAAACAGTGTTAATTTTTGATTATCAGGATCAGTGCTGGTCCTGGAGAAATTGGAAATGTAGGTGCAACACCAGTGACTTCCCCTGCGTTTCAAAATGGTTTTGTATGATTGTATGCTTCAGCCTTCTGTATTAAGATATTCTCACCACAATATTCTTTCTACGTAGAGTTCACTAATTTCTACCATCAGATTTTTTTTACTCAGCCATAGCACTAAATTTGTTTTTCTTTATTTACAATATGATAATTTTCAGAGTATACTTATCAAACCCTAGGAAACATTGCTTTATGACAATTTTATGCTCTTATCTAGTGGTTGCATTACTCTAGCATGTTTGTAAACATTGTCTGATTTTTTTAAAAGTCTATTTTTTCTTTCTCTTCTAAGCTTGTTTTTCTGCTTATCATTCTGCCAAAATGCTAAATAAACACAAACTGCTTATGTATTATAGACTTAGTGATTGAAAATAAATAAAAATAAATCTAGCTTTACAACCAAAATAAATTTTTGATATCAAACATTAAAATAGATTGTTTTCATTAATTTATCTATATTTACTGCATTCCCTAAAATGTTTTGAGCTTTCTGAAATAGTCAAAAGGTATTTTATTTAACAATCATTTGACTTCTCAAGGAAAAAAATGAGATTGATGAATTGCTCACATTTATATTCCCTAGGCTACTTTGCTTCCTATCAAATATATCTGTACTGTAATGTTGACGAATCCAAAGCAATGGAAAAATTTAAAAATACAATGAAAACAGCATGTTTTTCAAAGCAATATGAAAGAATAAGGTCTTGCAAAATTATTTGTATTACTTCAAAACAAGCTTATATGGTAATTATCATATGTGCATAAAGACATTTTGTTTTTGTAGAATAATGTTTTCCAGATGAATAATCAAGACCTAGAACTGACAAGCTTTACTTGCTAACTGATGAACATTTGAGAGGCAGCCTTCCAGAGAAAAGAAATTTATGACCACAATCACAGTCTGGTTCACAAAGAAGCTCAATCACGTAACTAAATTCTACATGGAGATGTAAACCTGGAAGAAATATTCTGGAAAGGAACACACAGATGGTAAAAATCTTCTGAAGACAGGGTGAAGGATATAGTGCTGAATATACAGTAATCAATTATCTGGAGAAAAAAAGTGACTGGGACATAACTTTAAAATTGAAGTTTCTGGGAAAATATTCAATCTGAGTCATAATGGGGGAAAACAATACATACATGTGCGTCCCATCTAGTAAATCTTAGCTTTATATATTAAAGAAAATAACAGATAATACTAAATTTAATAATTTTAAAATATTAATTTCAATGAAATTTGAAACTAATAACACTTCTCAGAACAAAATAAATAGTATAAAAATAAGATAAGTATCAATAAAATCCTAGTTTTAAATATACAATTGTTTAGAACATGCAAATGCTGTTTATAATGCATGATTACCAAAATAAGGTAAAAATTATCAGGAAAATTTTAAACTGAGAATATTCTAGGACTTTAATCAGTCTTATTCAGGCTTTCCCTAATTCTACATGAAAATAACTTACGCAAATTCTGATTGATAGTTGCCTGATTTATTCTTGCTAGTGGATGATTTGACTTAAGATATCTATTTTGGAATCATCCTGCTTTTGGGTTGTGTCACACATATACATATTTTCAAACATAATATGATGTTGACTATTACCTGAATTGATTCTATTTTAATATTCTTTTTCTTTAATGTTCTCTGCAGAATATCAAAATGATTACATTGGTGCACGAAATCTAGTTATTCATGTAAAAGAGCTACGTAGATGCCTGTTTGTATTCTGCTGCATTAAATTATGGAACGTAATAAATTTTGAAATAATATATATGCAAAATATTATAAAATTATATCAAATGTACATTTTATTAATGAATACTTTCAGGTAATATTAAAGATCTGACTATAAATATAATCTAATATTTTCTCAAACTTATATTTTATATTTTTAATGGATTTTGTTGGCAAAGAATTCAAGATATTATTCAAAGAATATACAATTGATAATTAGAATCTGCTTCCTGTGGAAGACCTAGAAGTAATTCCCACCCTCTCAGAATTTAGAGCTAAAAAAAGATTTAGTACTCAGCCATAAAGCAGGATAATTTGAGTCATTTAAATGAAAATGAATGGATCTTGAGATCACAATGCTAAGCGAAATAAATTGGGCAGAGCTTAAATATCTCGTGGTTTCTTTTATGTGAGAAACCCAAAGTGTAAATAAAGAACAAAATAAAAGATAGATAATAGGAAATGTGGAGGTCAACCTTGTGGAGATGGGAAGGGGATCTAGAGATGGAAGGAGAAAGGAGAGAGAAGAGAGAAAGAGAAGAAAGATGAATGATGAATGTATCACAAATATGTACTAATAAAAAATTGAAAAAAAGAGAAGACAGACAAACAAAGACCAGACTAAGAGGGTAATACCATTTCACCTGAAATCTAAATGACAAGAAAAATTCAAGCATTTCAATGCATCTGTAAGAGAAAGATGGTAAAGCTCCAACCAGTACCCTTAGCTTGAAGATAGAAAGAGTTTGGATTTGAAAGAATTGTTAAAAAAAAAAAAAAAAAAAGAGTGTGAGTGTGAAAAGCAGCAATGGAATGTCCCAAGAGGAGACAGAAAAGAAGATCAAGCCCAGATCACAGAGAACTTTCAAGGTTTTAACGAGTTTACATTCCTTTTTGCTGCCACATTTATGCAGTGGGAAGCTGTTGAAAGAAGTGGCATCACTCAACGTACCTTATCAATAAATACTGTTTTTTTTTTTAATGAATTGTTATTCCCCAGATAAAAGATTCTTATTCTTGGGCATGAATCATTATAAAAAATTGTGTTTACACTCAAGACTCTTGCTGACAAAATATAGAATAATCCATTAAATCCTAGGGTAATTCATTTGTAAAGGTAAGAAATCACTTCAGTTTTAAATCTTACAATACAAATTACTTTTCAGTAAATGGAGCCTCATTTTTACGGACTTGAGTTTATTGGGAAACAGGATTGTCAGGCATAGACTCACTCCTTGATAGAGAAATCGTCCTTTACTTTCACTTCAAAGTATCATTAGCTTGGTAAATTCTTTGTTAATAATGGTGGAATTTCATACTAATATTTATTTTTAAAGCTGTATTAGTTATTTGGGAGAAAGGAAAATATTTCTGGTAAACTACCTATTAATGTAAATATTTTGTTTAAATCATTTTTTTAATGAAACATTTCCCTGAGTGGATAACAACACTATATTTTCAAATAAATACTATTTCCGAAAGACTACACAAAGGGCATGTCTTAGTTACATTTCTCACTGCTGAGACAAAATACCTGACACTCAAAGTTAAAGGAGGAAAGGTTTATTTAGCTCACAGTTTGTAGAGGTCTGCATGGCAGACAGATATCACAGAGGAGAAACAGTTCATGGTAGGCGGAAGGCAGCAAAAGAACAGGGACAACTACAGCTCCTTCTGTCCCTTTTATTGTATCCAGGCTACTTAGGATGGGTAGTACACACACCCTTAATCCTAGTTCCTTTGATCCTGGCACTCCTACATGACTTAATTCCCGTGTCACACACTCTAGATCCAGCCACCTCTGAAAAATTACACCTATGACCGCATGAGGCTTTGAGGGGGCATCTAGACACAAACCATAACAGGACATAACAAAAAGTTTAGTTCTTGCCTTTCCATAAGAATGCATAATGTAAATTTCATAAATGGAATTTCTCCTTTGAAATGTGGTAATAAGTGTTTTCAGAACACAGATTTTTTTTAATCTACAAGGTAGCTATTAATATGTGAATCTAAGATATGTGTGAAATCCTTGATAGCAGAAGATTAAACTATCACTTTTCATTCTTGGATAGGCATAAAATATTGTCTTAGACAAAGTTAACACATGGTTGTGAACACATGAACATTGTGTTCAAATGATATCACCTTAAATATTTAAGTGCAGATCAATGTGAAGTAACATACAAATCAACTTGGACTATTCCCAAAGGAACGAGCTCCCTTTTGAAAAATAATGTAATAACACTGTGGTTAATAGGATGTGTTTTTCACTGTTTGATCATTTCAGAATGCACAAAGATTTCGTTAATGTTGATTTCACCCATCTTGTCCATGTTTACGTGCTTTGATGTTCAAGCCCTTTGTAGTGCCACATTAGATCTAGGGGAACATTACCCTGTGAGAGCAAGTGCAAACTACTGTGTGAAAATATAAAAAAGAAACTTGATACTTTGTATAGATTTGTACAAATAAATCAGCTCAAAGAACTATACTTCTGAAAAGACAAAAAAGGAATTAATGCTATCGTCTCATATTCATTTTAGCTCTTACTGCATGTTTAATTTGTTAACTAGCAAATTAAAATAAATTGAAATGTCTTTAATGGGATTTATTGAAATAAATGTCAACAAAATGAAGGGAAAGCTTAAAACCTCTTTTGCTATTAAAATTTCAGAAATCTCACACTGAAGGAGTTGCAAAATGATAACTAAAAGAAGTGTACTCATAGCAAAGACAATAGTTTCTCCCTTTTTCCAGTCTCAAAAACTCCTAAAGTTGAATTTTGTGAAATCATCTTTGCAATTCCAAGAAAACATAAATGTAGACTATATCAAAAAAAAGAAGAGCTGGGGAGATTATTATGTACAAGATTAATTGTCTGCATGTCATTGTTGAGACTATTTATTGAAAAATAAATTATAGGATTGAGAAGATGTAGCTGTGCCAGAAAATAGGGACTGGTGACAAAATCTTGAAAAGGCTCTGAGACAAGCAAAGTATAAAAGCTGAAAGGACCCCAGACTTAGAGGCTTTTCTGAGGTGAATTAACCCAGTCTATTCTTGGGCAAGGAAATGTTATGCACTTTTAAAAATAGTTTATGCTTTGACATTCTAGTTATTGACCTACAAGTTATATCATCTTTGCATAAACTTGGTATTGGACAAATTGGGTTGTTTTTTGGCATTATAATATATGAAATCAAGAAATGTGGTACTATTATAGAAAAGTGGGCACTGCAATTATAATACCAGATTAAAGAAATAGTGCATGTCTGCATAGTCTATTTGCTGAGGCGCAGGTCCTCCCAGTACCAGTAAATCAGGTTCTTCATGTTCAAACCTGTTTTTATTTATTTTGCTGCTTTTCTGTATCATACTGAATCTAATTAAACTATGACATAGTTCATGAATTTTATGCATAATTTGTACAAAAAATGTTTTCATTTCGAAGTTTTACTCTTTCATGCCTTGATAAATCTGAAACCAGATTTGTATTAGCATTGGATGAATGTGTGGAAAGCTGGATGGATGGATGGATGGATAACGGACAGATAGATAGGTAGATAGATAGATAAATAGTTGATATGTCTTGATCTCTTTTTTCTCTTTAAATTATACCGACATATTAATAATTGCTGACGCTCAGTGCTGAAAATGAGTTGTACTCAGCATTGTTTGTAAAATGAGTCCACTGGAGAGAATACATGGTAATAATTCCAACTAAATTGTAATTATTAAAATTCTTCCTTCAGAACAATTCTAATAGAAATTAGTCTTATTGTTTTGTAGTTACTCTTTGTTTATAATTTTTAAAAAGAGGTACAATATTTCTTCAAGTGATTTTTAGTTATTGCCAATAATTTTAATGAATCCTTGAAAGCTGTAACATTTCATATACAGCTGGATCAAATAAGTCAAGGAGACAAAAGCAATTGTAAAAATTCCATGAGTTTTGGCTATCAGCAGCCACATGAGAATAAGTATGCACTTTTGAATGCAACTACATTTGAAATGACAAATGTGTGCATGCATGTGTGCGTTTATAAACCAATAAGTATATTAAGCAATAATAAATTAACTTCATGTTTGGAGCTATAATTTCAAATTCCACTGTTGAAATCATTGAGCAACTAATTTTAAAGTAGCCTAAAAAGGTTACCTTATTTAGAAAAAAACTGACATTTGTTTTTCAGACAAGGATTTCCTCACCAAAGAGCAACAAAAGCCAAGCCTTGAAAATTAAGGGTCAAATCTCTCTAAGCAAATTTTCAAATGCATGGAATCGATCTTTAGTCAAAAGGATCCAATTAATGATAACACAATAAACTCCTTTTGTTAGATTTGAATTTTATTGAAATGAAACTCAAAATTTATAATGTCATGATAGTTACTTTAAATATATATAATGCTTATGTGATGAGAGAATTTTTATATTTAATGCACTTCCTTCTTTTTTTCTTGAATTAGCTTGTGTAGCCCCAGGGCACAGAAAGTACTCACTCATATGGCAAGGTTGATAAGCATCAACTCTTCCTTCAGACTTGAGCCAGCAACCTGCCCAAGCAGGTTGAACCTGAGTTGCATCTGAATCCAGCAGATGCTTCCACTGTCTGGGTCACTGTGAACCTTATGGACCTTCTTCCTTCATCTCCTCCCAGGAGCACTAAATGTTAATGCAGCAGAAATTTGGATGCATGCCAAATGAGCATTAGAAGCATTGGTGAGAAAGTAGGGTACACTCTTGTCTATAAATAGTGGTCATCAATGGTTTGAATTGAATATTAGCCATTTTTAATGGCTGATTTTTGTGCATTTGCTACTTCATTTAACCAAACCCCTGTTACCCCGCTGTGCTTATATACAGCACTTATCTAAGTAAATAAAACTAGTCCATGAGTATGCTAGTGCTTTCAAGATATACATAAAAAGATTTTGAATATATAAAGTAGGATAACTACTTATTTCTAATATTTTAATCATGTGAAATGAGACAATACCCAATGATCAACTTTCAGATTATCAGATTTATGATATAGTCTATTGATGGAGCAATGTTAGTCCTTGTATTGATTTTTAAAATTCCAAGGAAAAATATTTAAAGTTTAAGGTTAGTCCTCTTTACTAAATATTATTCTTAAATCAGTTGAGTTTTTTTTTTTTTTTTTTTTTTTGTGGGTACCGGGGGTTGACCTCAGGACCTTGTGCACCAGCAGGCGCCCATTTTGCTGAACGATATCACCGGCCCTTTTTTCGTATGTGGGTTCCGGGAGTCGAACTCAGGCCCTTGCGCTTGCCAGGCAGGCGCTTAAGCCACTGAGCCATCTCACCGGCCCCATCAGTTGAGTTTTTAATGTACTTTCTGAAGAATGTAATTTGATTAAACATTGGTTGTCCCTCAGGTATGCCTTAGCTACTCCCCTCTCTGCCCTTGCTCAGTTTTACTGAGCTAATGGCTTACCCTTGATTTTATAAGATATGACTTTTTAATTGCTTATATTCAAATTCTGTATTTTAAAATCCTGTTGCCTATAAGCAAGTTTTTTACTTTAACAAACACATTTATTTAAGTAGAGAAAAAAAACACAAAAGAGGTAAAGTATGTGTCCTTGACTCTAACACTACGTGTTTTCCCCATTTTTTATAGCACAGTAGGATATCTTTCCTGTTGATAAAGGAGTAAAATTATTAGGAAAAAAGTTTGTGTATATAGATAGGTTATTATTTGCTAATTTTGATTCACTCTAATATTATTGAACACCTCCTCTGAAAGAGGCACATTAAATTAAAAAAAAAGAAATAGAGTAATATAGAAGCACACATATGCATAGTATGACAATTGATAGGAAATGTTTAATATCAACAATGTATAATACACTCGGTCAGCTCCAAAAGCTGCATCAAGTGGCTGCTGGGCAGACGCCTACTCCCATTGGTTTGCATGATTACTTTGCAGACTATATGTCATTCAGAGTGAGTGGCAAAGAGTACATGGCTAAAATGTTGACAGTATTTTTAAATGCTTCTTGTATGTAATATTATGACAGATGTGTTTAGAAAAGTGTTAATCATATGAATTTCTAATACAAATATTTGCCAGATTTTCCCACATATTTTAATGATCAGAAACAGGACCTGTATGAATATTATTATCTTTATGAATGAAATGCTGGCCTAGAAAGTTGGCAATCATGGCCATGAGGCAGAGGCATTATAAAGATTTAACTTCCACAGAAGTATTCTCGGAAGCTGTTCAGAGTTTTCCGTTAAACAAGGAACCTAGATTGAGATTTTACTTTCCATAAAACGACTACAGATATGCTTCCTATTTTTATAATGAAGAAAAAACCCTCAATGAATAGATTGTCTTTGAATTTTCCATGTTATCTTTTATAAAGAACACTGCCTGGCTGGGTGTGGTGCTGCATGCCTGTAATCCCAGCATTTGGGAGGCTGAGTCAGGAGGATCACTGGCAGTTCGAGGCCAGCCTGGGCTAACAAGTGAGTTCAAGGCCACTCTGGACTGTATAGCAAGATCCTGTCTCAAAAAAAAAAAAGAACACTTCCTAAGATTTTCAAATATTTAAAATTACCTAGGAAAAATAAAATAGAAATATTAACCATAAATGCTCTATTGTGCTCATGACCAGGTGCATATTTGTTCTATGCAAGACAATAAAAAATACTACATGTCATGGAACAATACAATATAGAGTCTACAGGGAAAGTGACACTTAAATCCATATTCTAAAATTCACAAATCATTTGCTTAACAATTCTAGTTTTTATAAGTAATTATAAGTGTTTCATTCATAAAAATTCAATCATTTCAATACTAAAACAATTTTAGTGTAAAAATAGAAGAATGAAAGACCAACTAATGAAGGAGAGAATGAAAAGGAAACCATTGAGATTTATACAGGTTTTCCACCAGTATAGGTGACAAAATTGATGTTGATGCCACTAAGATTTGACACAAAAGGCAAATAGTACATTTGTTAAGTTTTTCAGCTTAGCAAGTCATCTAAAATATTGTGGCTTATATTTGCTACAATTTTTGCAGTTCAAAGTTCTGAGATGCGCAATTTGGACTGGACTCCCTTACGCAGGTCTTCTAATCTTGGCTGTTCTCAGCACATCTATGGATAGTTTTCAACCATCTGCTTTTGGGATCTCTGCTTCTAGGGTTAAGCTGGTCTTCAACTGGGGTGACAGGTGGTGATTGAGCTTGATTTCCTTGCACCTGGGTCCCAAGAGTATGACCCAAGGAACAAATATTTTGCAAGTCTACTCTTTCTTTACTTTTGTTATCAACCCATTGCCCAAAGGAAATCACATAGTCAAAGTCTAAAGTCTATATGAAAAGAGTCTAACCAAAAACCAGGTGCAGGGATATGTGAAAAGAACAGCAGCTATTGGAGGAGGAGATTGAAGTATTTCATTATTGGAAAAAGAATAATATATTGAGAAGCAAAAAAAAAAAATCAAGTTTTTTTTTTTCATATCTCTCATGTTGCAGGAAAATTAAATTTACGAAAGATCAGAAAAAATTTCTGTGGGTAGTGACAAACATGCCTGGGAACTTTACTGTGGAAAGATTAATGGAAAAATAAAAACTAGCAAAATGCAATGTTTTAAGAAGCGAACGAGAAGTGACAATATAAGGATATCAAGTGTATCCAACACCTTTCAAAAAATGTCGATATGGGATTTAGTGAAAGCTAAACAATGTTATGGAGCTTAAGAGAGATTCTTGTTTGCTTATATCGTGTACCTTAGTAGTGATAATATACAATCTTCACTGTGATTCAGTTATTATCTCTCTGTTCTATGGATAATTATTTCACAGATATTTGCTTGGATCCACCTGGAGGACTGAGGAGAAAAGTGGGCACACAGCCCCAGTGTTTTCCCACTTAAAGAAAAGTACCTCATAACATGTGTTCTGTTTTTAAGTCGGTAGCTTTGCTGTGTGTCTTACAGTGTGCAGACCTCTCCAAATCAGCACATTGGCCTAATATGCACACCCTTATCTTTCTGCAAGAGGCATTAGCAGTCGAATAAGAAAATAAATGAAAGATATCAAGAGAGTAAACACACCTCCAATCATACTGCAGATTTCTATTAAATAATCTTTATTCCTAATAGATTTTTATAATATATATTCTCTTAAATAATTTGTCGGGTCCTTATTCTGAAATTTTTATTAATTTCTTAAGTGCTGTGGAAGTTCAAGAAACATTTACTTTTTTCTTTGTAACATGTTGATAAGACGCTTTGAACCACAAATGTTAGTCCTTCAAGTCTTCACCAGTCCAATCGTTGCCAACCGCCTACTGTACTTCCTATTTCCTTTTCTTCTCGAAGTAACTACATAGTTAGGTAAATCTAATAGGAAACATAAAGTAGTAAATTCAGTTTCTTTTTATTTAATAATGATAAAAATGTACAGATCATATCTGGTTTTTGTTATATTATAGAAATATATTATGTACAAGTGTATAATGTATATGGAATAATAAAAAAAGATGCCCAAGTTGACACCACAGAGAATTTGGCATGGTACGATTGTTTCTGAGAGCAGCTTTATTGAAGACATGTAAAAATAAACATACTCCCTGAACTGACAGCAAAAATATCAACTAAGAAAAATAAAATTTCTGCTTTGGCCAAAAATTTGACCCACAGAGACTCGTGACCATAAAATATTTAGAGTCATCCTCAAGTAATATACACAAAATAATTGTTTGTGTGTGAATAATACCTTAGAGCAAAATTTTATGCTTAGATTTAACTCTGATTAAATCTAATCAAGTCCTAAATTTCCTTATGTTGAAGAAAAGCATAAGCTACTCTGTTCATCTGGCAGGATAGCTCTCTTTGTTTGTGGATTTCTGGTGTCCAACAGGTCTTTGCAATTACTGAATGTGAATAAAGTGTACGAAAAACACGTCTTCAGAATTTATGCAAAGGTGTATGGTCCTAAAGGAAGAAATAGCTACATGGACAAGTAATGGACCAAAGCAGCCTCAGGAGGAAGAGTGTGAAGCCTTAAGTAGCATGCTAGTGAGTGACTTCATTTAAATGTAAATATTCGTTTTATTCAGGATATTAAAACAATGATCATTTGTATCTCAAATTGTGTTCATATGCATAAAAGTTAATATTTCCCTCAACAGGATATATAAGTGCATTTTTAGTTACCAAAATAGTATAAACACACCAAAATTCTGCATTCATTTTTACTTTCCCTAGGCATTTCCAAAGGTTTTCCTCATGTTACAATTATTTAGGGCAAGTATCTAATTAAGTACAGTCGATTTGGATATCATAGATCAACTCTCTTTGCTCTCACAAAGAAATTAATAAGAATTTTTCTACTGTTTCATGTGATGTGGAGAAGAGAAAATAATATCTACTTGTGCATACCTTGTCTACTTATGCATATTAAAATGAGGTCAGGTATGATGCCCAAGAGTTCATCCATTTTGCCTTTAAAGGTTGCTGCAGAAAGATTGTTAATTATTTCTGATGATTCAGTCTGACTTTTATCACTGCTCTGAACTGAGACACTTAAAAAGCTTTTCTATCACTTCATTCACCCGTAAGAGAGAATCTGTGAGAGAAAACAAACTGGAAACTGAGTTTGCACACTTCGACTGAGTAATAAATTTAGGAAGATTCTTCACAGAATGAATTTTCCTTTATCTTGGGCTTGGCAAAATGAAAACAGAAATGATAAAAAGATAAAAACAATAGTAGAGGAATATAAGAAAATGTGAGAGAAGTGCTGACCATGAAACATGAGTTTAAAATGTAAGAAATAGGGCCAGTGAGATGGCTCAGCAGCTTAAGCGCCTGCCCGGCAAGCGCGAGGGCCCGAGTTCGACTCCCGGATCCCACATACGAAAAAGGGGCCGGTGATATCGCTCAGCGGCACGGGCGCCTGCTGGCATGCGAGGTCCTGAGGTCGACCCCCTGGTACCCACAAAAAAAAAGAAAAAAAAAAAATGTAAGAAATATATTAGGTACAACTAGATACATTAGAATGTCATGAAAATAATTTCACAAAGAATTTATGAAAATGATAATGTTGAAATATAAAATGAAAAATTTGCATAAATAGATAAAGGTAAAAGAAAAATTATGCATATTTTTGCACATCATTGAAATATAATAAGTTACAAATTTGAGATGGTTTAAAGGAAACATGAATAAATAATGTATAACCTGATTTATACTAGAGGAACAAATAAACATGAATGAATTAAATTGTGATTCAAAGATGATATCAAACCAAGTCCTATTATTTAGCAGAACTTTCAGGCACATCAGAATGCTATTCTGCTTTTCAAATCCCATGTAACTAAAGTTATATGGGAATCATATTTTTCATTTTATGTAGATAGATATAATCACCAAGATTGGGAAACAAAAACAATTACCACTTAATTCTTATTTATGTGCAATATTAGTAGTCAAATATTGTACCAAAAATCCTTTATTTGTATGGAAGCATATATTTTTCTTGTGCAGAAAGATATGGTCCCTTATAATTTGAGGTCAGAAATAATCTACATGTATATATTATGTTCATCAAAAATATAAAGAAAGGTAATATTTCTTAAAGTAAATGGCAAAAGAATGCAAGTTGTGAACTTCAAACTAAATAATATTATGTAATATTCTACTCAACTATCCATTCAAAAACTATTTTATTCAGAGTATATGCCATCCATTATGACAAGAAAGATTTTTTGTATTGATACTAAAAATGAAACTGCTCATTTGACTCTAGTAATATACATGAATTTAAAACCTAAGTTCTCCTCTCTCTCTCTTTCTCCCTCCCTCTCCTTCACATACTCTCCTTAAGATTTGAATGAATATTCTAGTTTTAAACATTTAAGTTAAGTGGCTACTAATTCTCTTTTATCATAAAAAGTTAAACATATATATTTTTTTCCACTCATGTTATTTTTTTGAGTACAGTACAGGAAAACTACATTCACCCTAGAATGAATGAGTTGTTTTCCTTGTTTTCAGTCTTTTCATTAGTCACAAATGTATTTTACTGGGATAATAATAATGAAAATATGAAATAAAAATGAAAAATATGATTTATTCTGAAAAATTATCTATTTTCATTGTTCACATAAGAAACTAATTCAGAAATTTTTAATTGCTGGAATATAAGCAAGTAGCTTGGATATTGATATACTCATTAAAGTAATTTTCTAGATCAGTGAATACATGTTAGAAATGGTTGCCTGTACTAAAAGTATCTTTGCTCTAAAAATCCTTTAATAAAAGTCATCCACTTTTTAAATTACTGAATTATTTTAAAGGTAATTTAGTACCTAATAACATGTAGACATGAGTGGATTTATCCGAATAGAGACTGTGTGTTGCGTGTTGGAGCATGAGTTTCTCATAAAAAAAGAGCGTAACTCGTTTTGCATGTCAGTGAGTAGGCTTATTGTATCAGACTGTATGTAGCTGAAATAATGGAAGATCAGCCTCTAGTAATCTTGTAAAACACCAGTGCACCTAGTGTAGCTCCAAATCTATTTTATAGAGCTGAATCTTGAGGTTGCAAAAATAGCAGTGTTAGAAAAATCAGCACAGACAAATGTAAAAAGCAGTTTGTAATATTCTGAATGAAAGTTATTAACTTATTTTGAACAGATTTTTTCTTTGTTTGTAAAGCTACAATACAGTCATCACAATCTGTTGAATGCTAAGCAAATTTCTTATCCATGCCTGTAAGAAATAAACCAGGTACCAACTTATTATTAATTTCTTCACTAATTGAACGAATAACAAGAGTAATAATATTGTGCTATTATATGGCAAAAAGCTTTTAACCTAGGATAATTAAAACTGCTTTCCAGAAATGCAAGTGGACTCCTTTCTAAAGATTTGAAATGACTGTGCACATTACAAAGGAAGTCCAGGGAATGTACTCAAAAAGTCTGGGTTTTGGTTTGTGGTTCCTGACTGCTGTATACAGGTACTCAGCATGGCCACAGAAGGTACACTAAACATTCCATTTATTTCTAATTTTGAGGCTTGTACACACCTTGTTTTTAATGGAGGTTTATACAATCAAATCAAATTGCTATAGTAAAGGATTTATCTTTATCATTATGGAATAGTACATATGTGCACTCATATGTGTATATAAAATTATATGTGCATACGCATGTGTATTTTGTAGATTCAACTAACAATAGTTTAATTATACCCACAAAATCTGAAGAGAAACTTATAAATCGTCTCAGCATTTATGAAGATTATTTATCTTAATTGATCTTTTTATGTTTATTACTACATGCTTGCAGTGCATAATATTTATGTTCCTCATGTGGAGTTGGTACATGTACAATAACACATCTTAACTCCTTTTTTCACCCTCTTCCCCTCCACACCTGTCCCCATCACTGTATCTCTTGATCTCCTCCTCACTTGAAAAGAATCTCTCTCCCTGCTTCCCGTTATCTACCTTTTATTTTGCTATGAAGATTTAATCACATTGAGCCTGGTAAGCCTGTTGGCCATTAAATAAATATAAATCAACTATATAACTGTTACTTCCCTAATTTTTTTTACTTCTCTAAATTTTTCATAGTCTTGTCTATCTTAAAGACAATTACGGGGCCGGTGATATCACTCAGCAGCACAAGCGCCTGCTGGCAAGCGTGAGGTCCTGAGTTCGACTCCCAATACCCACATTAAAAAAAAAAAAAGACAGTTACTAATGTTATCCAAAGTACCTGTGCCACAGCGAGCTGTTAGGATGGCAGACTTGCGCCGGTGAGATGGCTCAGCGGCTTAAGCGCCTGCCCGGCAAGCACGAGGGCCCGAGTTTGACTCCCGGAACCCACATACGAAAAAGGGGCCGGTGATATCGCTCAGCGGCACGGGCGCCTGCTGGCGCGCGAGGTCCTGAGGTCGACCCCCCGGTACCCACAAAAAAAAAAAAAAAAAAAAAAAAAGGATGGCAGACTACATAATCTTTCAGTAAAATAAAGATAAAATTTAAACTGTAAATAAAATCAGGTTTTTATTTCCAGAATTTCCCCACTATTAAAATATAAATAATTAAAAAGCCAAAAGCAGTAGTAGTCTACTGGTTTCAAGACAGTAATAAAATTGCTTCATAAGAAGAATATTTTTCCAACTGAAGATAATAAATAATAATCACTAAACAAAAAATCATGAAATTGTTTTTAAAACCACTTCTTGAATATATTTATATAATATAACTTTGTGTACATACATTTTTGCATATGGGGACAGTTCTATTATACATAAATATTTCATAGAATCTTCCTCTTTTAACTGCAGAAACTAATTTTCTTTATGTCATTAATTGCTTTTTTCTTATGATAAAAATTCCACCATGAATAATATATAAAATGCCTTTATGGTATCCACATTAAATTTAAGAACACCAATATCCGCACATGGAAATCATACGAATACTATTTCCCACTCTGTCTAAACTAGGAGAATACAAATCTGTTTGTTCAGAGACATCTATCATGTTGTTCTTAGATTCTTTTTAGTTAATTTTCAGTTGCAGGCACAAAAAACTCTATTTTTTGGAGAAACTATAAGTATGTAAAGAGAACAGTGATGTGGGTCTGAAAAATGTAGAGTCCAATCAAAGAACAAAAGTTATGTACTAAGGCCAGTGAAGGACAAGTTCCACAAATAAAAAATGTAAGTTATTTTTTTCTAAGTATCAGCCTAAAAAATTTTTTTTCTGGCTTTTTGTGCTATGTATAACACTTTCCCTTTAAGCAAGAAATATCCAGTCTATTGAAAAGTATATTAGAAGCTATTACTTAAATTAAATCACACTATCACTTCAACTTCTGGTTTTCCCTTTAAATTAATTCAGTGCACACTTATAAATATTAATTTATTACCTAAAATTAACAATACATCATTCTTAATGCTAGAGACAAAGAGTGAGCAAAACTGACCGAAATTTATGGTTTGGAAAATTAAAGAAATTAAGTCAATAACAGGAATCTCTGGTCATTCTTTAAAAGTACTTCTATGTTTTCATTAAATCTCATACACAGATATGCCTGAAAACAATACCATTGGGTAGAAAAAGGCTAATCCAACTGAATTCTAAATAAACAGTTAATCAAATACTTATGTGACCATCAAAGTTAAAAATATCTTAGCATTTTGAATATATTTGCATATATGCATACATATATGCATATATATACATATACACATATACATATATATATACATATACACATATATGCATTTATATGTATATTTATGTATATGTATGTATACATATGACTGTTTACCTGCCCATTTCTCATCTGAAAACGGTAGCTTTGGGAATGTATATGTTTTCATGTCACGCTAAAATGAATTAAAAGTAGTTCAAATTTTTCAAATTCCTTGTCATAAATTTTTTTTTTCTGGTCTTACAGCTGGTTTGCATAAGTTACCGTTCTTTTCATTAAGAGTAATTATATGGTAAATGATAGAAAAATGTAAGCAGAAGGGAGTGGTTTTGGTTTTTTTTTTGGTAGGATTCACCTTTTAATACATTGCACACTACTCCAGTATGTTTTCCTCTCCTTCCGGTTAACTAGAGTGGCATTCTAATATGCCTTTTAAAAAAAAATTTTCCTGAATATTAAGAACCTCTTGTTTGTCACTTTGTTTCCCCTAATGTTTGGAAGGAGGAGAAAGACTCCTCTGATTAATATGTCAACAAGAAGAAAAATAAATAAATCATCATACAATCTAGGACCCATTACAGCCGTTAGCATGACTTAACTAATATATTTATCATGAGGAAACAATTTTTAGCTACAAAAAGAAAACCGACTATAGATGAGAATTCGGAGTGAAGAAATGAAGAGAACTACAAATGAAAGGAAACCACGAGCAGGCTTGCGTTGCTGAACTCTCTGTACTCAGTGGATGTGAGAAAAAACAAAAGTTAGTCGCTAAAGACTAGACCAAGATAGAATTGAAATATAGACAGTTGGAGAGGATCAATGAACCGCAATTTGCATTTTGAGGTTATATAACTATCCTCTCCTCTAGATTTCTTAATTAGAAACTGGGTGCCAGTTTCTTGGCTTCTGAAGGAAATAAAAAGAGCAATAATACCTATTGATAACTACTTATTAATTTCTACTTTTCAATTCTATAATCAACTGTGTATTTGTTATTGATCACCAAAAGGAAGTGAAATTGAAATAGACATATACAAATGCTTCACCCCCACGAGTATCACTTTATTTTATTTCAAGACTCATATTCAAGAAGTTACAATTTCATAAATGTTACTTAGACAAAAACACAGAGATAAAGAAAATGTACACAAACTTTTTAGACATACAAACTTTTAAATAGCCTTACGTCAAAAAATTCAGCATTGAAAACAAAACTTCTAAAGCAAAAATGACTGCAGAAACCTTTACAAAAAGATTAGTAAGCACTACGAAAATTCTTTTTTCCGTATGAATGCGTCCGAATGTACTATCTTGCACAATTTAAAACTGGTCCAACTTATTTCATGTTTTATAAATGCTTTGTTTAGGCGTAAGCCTTCTAACCTCAGCTTCACTCTCTCCCTATGATATTTCTGTTTGTCTCCAAAAGTGCCAAAGTGCACAGATTCTTTTATCAGTCCATTTTACACCCATACCATAAAAAGAAAAAAGAAAACAAAAATACAATACTACACCAGCTTGTAAAGGTTCAGTGCATTTACTATCCCTTTTGGAAAAAAAACATTTCCTCTTCCTAGGTTTGTGACATTCTGGTGCACCTTGGAAAAAATTGGAAACAGCTCTTTCTGATCATTTACAAAACATTCAACGCTCTTTGGAACGATCAAATCCTTTCTTCAGCTCATTGTAGATCATCCGTGTAGAGACTTCTGTGAAAGACACTTGTCATTTTTAGGAAAATGTTTTTCAAAATAATTCCTTCTGCATGACACAAATTTCTGTCCTATATTCCATTTCTATTTTAATATTTACTTGTGAAGGTATTTTAAAAATTTCTTTCTTCATCCTGTCTTACACAGGATGGAATATTTTCCCAAATATTGCCATCAAAAGTACCCACAATATTTAAAAACTTGTAAAACGTTAAGTGAAGACAAAATCTAAGACTAAATTAAAAATATTAAACATAGTCTGAAAAATGTTAGGCATTATATATTATTGAAATAATTTATGATGTTTTATAAGCAAACTATACTTCCTCCATTCAGACAATATAAAAATAGTCAATCCTAGAACTTTCCTTGATAAACTTTCAGGTCATTTCCATTTACAGTAGTAAGTGCACATCCTGTTAATGCATCCATAGGAACATTAATTTTTCTTCCACTTCTCCAAAGAGAGATATGGATTGATTTGTGGATTGACCAGTGAATTTAAGAAATTCAAGAAGTGCTGTTATTCTAACACAATAATTATTTAATGTTACTAAACCATGAACTGCAGTGTATGCTTCACTGAACAAAATGCTTGTGGTCTAATTTAGATTGATAAAGTGCTCACCTCCCGGGCTCACAGAACTCTACTAGAAGAATTATTGTTTTCAAATTCATAAAAAATAAGAGAGCTGTCACAATCCATATGACAAAAGGGCTAGAGGGATACCTTGTAAATTACATCCATCAAAAAGCATGTTGTAAATGACACCTATCATAGACCATGCATCCCAATCACTGAGTCATTACATTTCCGAACTTGCTATGAATAGTTATTACTCAATAGATGACAATTTCTTGTAACATGCTCAATGAAATCCAAGAAAGATGAAGTCAATTCAAAGGGAGAAGGGAGAGTCGAAGAACAGAGTACTATGAAAATTTTTTTAAAAAATCATAAAAGGAAACTATATGAAATAAATATCAGGAAATTTAAAGTACAAATAAAGATCTAAAATTTGAGTCGAAGTGGCTGGTATTATAGCTCATGCTAACTATACATGAGGCACTGAGTTCAGTTCTCAGCCACAAACACACAAAATCTGATTAGAAGGGTAACACAAAGTTTGCACATTTCACAAAATGAAAATAAAGGTATTAGAGCAAAAATTAAAAGCTCTTGAGGAATAGAGTTAGGATGACAACTAAATTAAAACAGTGGGAAAGATAATGATAGAAAAGACAGATGGGGTCAGGATGGGTTTAGGACTGGCTCTTGGAAGATTGGAAGGAGAATCAACATATGTGAACTCCGAAGATTAAAAGTATAATCCTGAAATGAAAATACATACTATATGAAAGTTTAATGTTCTCACCACCTCATAGACAAGACTTATGACCCTCAATTAGGCAGATGCTGATGACATTACCTATTTTAAAATGCTTTAAAATACTGCACTCATCCAAGCAGATAATTCTCAAAACAAGTAGAAGGGTTCTGACTTCTTTTCAACAGTAATCGCCACTGTACATCACAGTAATGGATGTAAGGCTGAGGAGATATTTTATATTTCTGCAGTTGTTCTTTTGTGAAAGTTTAGAAAACATAATTTCTACATTCTGGAACAAATATCAAACAGCCATAAACAGGGAATTCATGTTAATAATTTAAGATGAGGCTTTGTAGACTTTCTCTCATTTTAGCCAAAGCACACCTCCCTGACATTATTAGAAAAAAAAAATCTATCCTAAAAAAAAAAAAAAAGAGTGAATCAGAAGTCCACATTTGTATATACTTTGCTAGCTGCACAATCTTCAAAAAAAATCACTTAACTTCTCTGACCTTGGTTTATCCATTTATAAATAGAATGATTATAATACTTGCTTCACAGCTTTGTTGTTGAGTATAAAAAGAGATAATTAAATTGAAAGTGATCTTATAACACTTTTGTGATACAAATGTAAGGAATTATTATTAAACACTTACAGGTCTTGCAATTTCTTAAGGAGGAACAAGAGTCATTTCCACATTCTGTTCTGGGAATGACCCCACTCCAGTTATGATAATATCACTTAATGAACAAGGAATTGGGAATTGAATAAGCTTTTCATGTAGGCAAATGTTTTTCACTGAGTCTTTCAAATGCTAATTTTCAATTTGGTTATGTAACAACAAATACTTCTTGGTGGTACAAACGATTTTGACATAAAATATCTGATATATATTTATGTAAGAATATATATATATATATATATATATATATATATATATCCCTTTTTGCTCCATATTAAGATTCAGTTTAGCTCCTCAACAAATTCTTTTCCACTTGTTCCTATAAAGAACATGACATTCACTATGTACTCCTATTTAAAAACATTTAATCTTCCTGACTATCAGTGACTCTATCATTCAGAGATAATTGGTAATTTTTAACTGAATTTTTCACTCATGTTACTAATTTCATTTTAATTATAGTTTTAAATGGAGTGTTCTCCCTGAATTGTTATTTTATATTGGAAAAATATATTGTTGACCATAAAATGTCATTATTTGGGAAATGGTTTTGATACAGTATTTAGCAAAAAAGAAATAATACAAATTGCATATATACAGCTATGGATGAATTTTTAATGTAATGTAGAAATAAAAAGGAAAGATACTAACATGAATGTAGTACATAGCCCTGGATAATGACTGCTTCATTATTTTTATTTCCCCAATGTATCTCATAAGTTATATAATCAAAGAAAATTACTATTAAAAAGTAAAACAAAGAAGGAAAAATCTGTTAAATGAAATCAGAGAATGCACTGAAAAGAAAAGAAAGCAAAGTAGGCTGATTGAAAAAAGGATATGGTGCATAAGATTGCTAAGCAATGTCAGTAAGAGATATGCATAAGGACAGGAAAGACAGATGGAACACTCCTTGATGAAAAGCTTCACATGGGTGCAGATAGCCTCTAGTTTGATGTCTAGATTATAAAGCTATAGGATGACAGAAATGCAAAAAATCACAGTGAAAGCAATGGGAGTAGAGGATCATTTTGGCAGCTGCAGATTGGCAATTGATTAGAGGAGCACTGCCTTTAAAGCAGAAAGACCAAAGAGGAGTTGTGCGCCAGTCAAGATGAGAGATGGCCACATCTCTGACCTCCTTAAATGCTGTAAAAAATATTTCTGCAGAGACACAGTTGAATGAAGTGATAGTTCCCTCACTTAGAATAAATTGGCGAGATGGCAATAAATCATGCTTCTCCAAAAGGGCCACTGGAAGTGAAATTAACACAATGCTGCCATTGTATAAGGGAAGACAGTATTATTTCCAAGCAAGTTTAGCATTATGAATGTATTAGGGAAATGACACGTATCATTTAAAGAAAATGGCATGTGCAGTAAGTCTTACACAAACAAAGAAGAATAGAACACAGTCTTAGTACCTGTGTTACGAGGAAATAGCATGCGCTGTCTAATAAACATAGCTGCAATCATTGCCTGCCTTGTGATTTTTTCTTTTTCTTTTTCTTTTTTTTTCACTAATAGGACAATACTTCTTGCTTCTCAGTTCAAGTCTATTACTCTATTCTCTAAATCAATGGGATGTTATAGTTTCTCATCCAATGCTATATTCAATATCATAAGGAATTTTAAAATATAATACTTCCTTAATAGGTTGTAGTCTTATTAGGAGACTCTAAAGAATACATGCCAATAATGTCCAAGGTTATGTATTGTACCTCTGTTGTAATAATGAAAAATTAGAAATAATCCAAAGAACAATTACCAGAAATATTGGTAAATAAATTATTGCTAACGTAGTATCTTATACTCCATTTAAGGTAAACTACATTTAAAAGTGCCCATAACAATAAATGTCATAAAATGCCATAATAAATAAGGGAAGAGGAAATTCCAAAATAGAGAAAGAATCTAACATACAATGTGAATATATATATATATATATATATTCACATTACATGTTTAGATGTGTGCATATGTGGTATATATATACATAGTGTATTATTTATGCCTTTATGATAAAAGTAAAAATAATAAAACTTGTGAGGGAAAAATGAGGGAGGGAGGGAGAGAGAAAGAGAAAAAGGGAGAATGGGAGGGAAAATGTGGGTAAGCAGTTAATTTCCAAAAAGTGATTGAGGGAGTTAGAAGTCTGAGTAGTTAAGAAAACCTTGGAAAGAAATGGAAATTGAGATAGGAATTTAAGGATTAGTTTTCAACAGAAAAAGGGAAGTAGAAGAGTAGCATGAGAAAAAATTCACATTTGTGAAATTAATGACCATTCTAGTAAATATCATACAGTGGTTTTCTTACCTTGTAAAAGGACTTCCATTCTTTTTTTAAATTACACTTAGTTATTTGAACAACCTTCCTAATGAAAAGTCAAGAAATCTTTCCCCTTGTATGCAACATTTCCAAAAAATTCAGGTCACTTATACAGACTCACTAAATTAAATCAAAACAAGGAGAGTGGATGCCCATTTGAATGACCAATGCACCACCACAGGCCTCTTTCCCCAACTTCTGTGTGATCTTCACTTTAACTGCTCTCCTGAATTGCCTTCAGTCGGTGAAAGCCACCTTCCCAATGTCATACTTACTCCCGGAGCACATGATAGCTCAAGAAAGGTGAACTTCTAAAAGTCATTCCAGTCATTCCATGTCTCCTGAGGAGACCTTAGGTTTGACTACACACTTACTACTTTGACTTCTGACCAGTTTTGCTTCCTTGGCAACCAAATCTCTGTCTCAGCATCTTTATCCTAGACAATCTCACCTAAAATATTAGGCAATTTTTATTCCATTGTTTTTGGCTAATATTTATCTAATACATAACAATTCCCAGAGTCTTCTCGTAATATAAAATAAAATTGCTACAATTATTCATGAATTATATTTAGTTGTAAAACACAAAGCCATCAAAGACCGCAAGCTCTTTGAAGCCAGAATTCTTAAGAAATATAAGTCTGATCTGTATGCGAGAGAGCACACCTTTGCTGTGTTAGTTAGCTTGCCCATCACTTAGACACAGTACTCGACACCAATAACTTTAAGGAGAGCTCTAATTTGGCTTGTGGCTTCTGAGAATCTTGTGGAAGTGTGGGGGTTCTACGAGGCAGAAATATCATGACAGAAGAGTGTGGCAGAATAAAGATGCTTAGTTTATGGCAACCCTAAAACACAGCAGGGGAACAGTGCCAGAGACGAAGGGCTTGGGACCAGATGTACCCAAGGTCACACCTACATATCCTGCCTAGACACACCCCAAATTGCTTTACTAATCAGTCCCTTAAGTGGTTCGAAAACTAATCAAGTTGGCACAATTAAATTTATCCACCACAGCTGTTAACAATCAGGCAAGAATGAGACTTTATCCAGAAGTTCAACTCATTTTCCTATTATTTATATAATCTTCTTCTCTTCAAATTTTTATCATATATCAACTTCATTCACAGATTTAATTGATTTCTCTGAGGTTGCTTCCAAATCAATTTTGATTATCTATGAATCTACCTACCTACCTACTTTCAGTTCTCCATACCCATACATTCCACATTCTCACATTCAACCAACAATGGCTTGAAAATATTTGAAAAAAAATTGCATCTCTACTGAGCATGTATACACAATTTTCTTGCTACTGATCTTCTAACCAATACATTATGCCAATTACTTACACGGAATTCATACTGTACTTAGTGTTATTAGGACTGTAAAGATACTTAAAATATATAGGAGGCTATGCATAGATTATTGGAAATATTACACCATTTCAAATAAGTCAGTTGAGCATCCTTGGATTTTTGTATGCTGGGGAGCCCAGGAAACAATTAATGGAAGATACTAAAGGACTATTATGTTTTAGATTTCCCTATAAAAAAAACCTGGTAATTATTATTTAAAATGGAAGACAAAGGCATTTTAGTATCTAAAAAGAGATTCCATTCCATATTTATGTCCTAAAGAGAAGAACACAGAAAATCCAGTACTGAGCTACTTCTATAGCTCAGTAAAGCACAGTTGGGGAAATGATTGTGGTCAGGTGTGTTTTGCAAATATTTCTGCTGATGACCCTGATAAATACTTTCTCTCCTTCCCTGTAGAGAATCTAACTAAAAGAAATGGTCAAAGGCATCAACTCTGATAATAAAAATATTCTTAGCTGAATTTGTACATAATATAAATCAATTTTCTATTTCTTATGAAGAAGCACGTTTGTGTGCTCTAAGGAATGACTGGATAAAAATCATTTCAATGATTTTAAGAGAGTATATATCCTTTTACATTTTTGTGGGATGCTAATGTATTGCCTATTTTTAAAATAAAATTATTTTTAGACATTTTGATGTAATCATAATTAATTGCCTTCCAAGGACACACATAAAAATATGAGATAATGTAATATGTCAAGAAGATAAATTTTAATATAATTTTTCTTAAGGTATTACTTTAAAAATATCCTCAAGCAACATTACATGGATCAAAATAACTATTATGAACCATAAAATTTGTCAGTTGCTTCATGTAAATTACGTATAGAGCAGGCTTATTTCCTTGTGCTACCAATACTCTTGCACATCCTTGGATGATCACTGACTTCTGAAAGGCTCATCTTCTTTTCTGATGAATTATGCAGAAGTTCCAAACCAGAACTATGCTAAAGTGCTAAAGTTCAGGTGGATGAGTTGTTTGTGATTCAGATAGATGCAGTGAACAAATATTTTATTTTTTTCTTTTACAGGTAAGTCCTAGATTTTGTGTAGAATAAATACAACCAGTACACAAAAGGATAAATTGAAAAGCAAATGCTGAGATAAAATGATTTAAAAAAAAAAAAAAAAAAAAAAAAGGAGCATCCAACTTTCAAGGATGCAGCTGGGAAAATTTTCAGACTGACTTGCTGTGCAAGTTATGTCTGCAAATCTCATTAGCAGTAATGGAATTTTGAATGTACAAGCAGCACATTGATTTGAACATTTTCCCCACATGTACATTTTATTTTTGGAAAAGCATCTCCTTCAGAGCACTGCAAGTTCAGAAAACTTCATATTTCTAGCAAGTTTAACATTATATATGTATGTTTCTTTTCTAAAAATGAAATCATAAGCAATACTCAAACAGAAATCTCAAAAAGTCTTTCTAATATTTAATGGAATAGTCAAACTCTAAGGAAGAAAGTACTGTGGTCTCTTTCCCATGAACTTATATATTATTTGTTAAGTCTACATTTGTCACAAGCATTTGCCATTGTGCGTTCATCTGTCACGATAACTTCTTCATCATCAAAGAAAATATTTGTAACACAATTTGGAGAAATTTTGTGAAAAAAGAACTTTATAATTCTGCTGCTTAAAAACAAGCAAACAAACATCAAAGTAGAGAGAAGACAAATTTTAAGATCCCCAAGGAATTAATTATATGGAGACTGCTAATCATTTCCCTATACCTCTTCTCTCTTCCACAAATTTTATCTGAGTTTGCAACTTCCAGAATGAAGACTATTTTCAGACTTTCTTACAGCCAAATGTAAGCATAGAATTAAGTTATGGCCAAAAAACACAAGCCAATGTCTTACAAGAGAACTTATGAATTAAGATTTTGAATCCCTTTTCTTTCCTATTTATCCTTCCCTCCACCTCAAACTTAAGATAAAGGATGCTGTCATCGTCTAGAGTGATAGTACGGAGACAGACAAATTCCATTTTTCAAAGTCCAGGTGGAAGTGATCTTAATAGTTTATAAAACATCATGGTACTTTACTGTGTTGTATTATGTTGTATTTTATCATACACTGCATTATGTTAAATTGTATTTCAATGTATGTGAAATATATATCTCCTTGTTCTGCTTAATACCATAAAACATTGAATTATTTTAATTTCATATTGCCTTTTCTTTCACCACTTGACTTTTAAATGCTTTGAATAGATATATGTGAGGAAGTCTGGGCCATGCAGAAGAGAACGATGCAGTAATGAACCACTATAACAGAGCACTGTGAAGTATGGCAACTATTTTCAGGAAAACATTCTTAAACATAATAAAAAGAAAGATAAAAGTTACAGCATCAATTATATATTGATATAATTATTTTAAGACTGTTCGAAATGAATTCTGCCTTCCTTTGTTTGGATTCCAAATCAAAGTCTCAGCAGCAAATGAATATCTGTCCCAAATAATAGACTGAGCTACGTGTACAATACTGTTATTTACTAATACCAAAATAGACTTTATTAAGTATGTGTATATCATATGCAAGTAAGTTACTTTAGGCTTTTTAGGGCTACCCTAATTCTTCTCATACTTGTGGCCATGCAGTAAAATTATATCTCTATATATTTTTTTTTCTCTTTTAGGCAAAATAAACATGTAAACACAGTCAAGAACGAATACTGAATATGAGACAATAATGTGAGCTTGCAAGTTCAAGTAAATTTGGCAATATAATAGCCAATGAGACTTATCTTGTGTGAGGTTACTACTTTATTGAAAAATCAGAGTCATATTTAGTACTACTTGTCTTAAAATTCAATGGATTATATAACTTGAACTTTCATTTTAAATAAAACCAAACTAAATATTGAGTCTTAAAGACACACAGATGAGCTATTTCACTGGAATTAGAATACAGTATGTAAATCAATTTGCTTGTATCTTAGAAATAGATACATAATAATTAAGAGTATCTTCAAGTCCAGATAATGGTGGAAATGTTTCTCTATAAGGCATCTTTTACTAGCAATGATAAACATCTAAATGTTTCTTGGAAAGGATGATCTAAACGGGGGAAAATTACAGTTGTGTTTCTTGTTGAATTTATAATTACCATCAACAAATATTTTTCGAGTCCCCTCTGTGCACGGCAGTATGGTAATAATGATCAGCATCACTGACCGCCATCTAGACGTCCAATGCTAAATTAAGTTTCTCTGATTTATGTTCATTGCTTTATTTGTGCCTTGGCTCATCTGTTCTTACAAGCTGCTCTGTTGTGTTCCTACCAGCAAATTATGTGACAGTACCAACCTGGTGCTAATTTACTGAACTCTGTGCTACCAACAAAACACTTCCCATTTTATATATATGTCCCTGCCCATTATTGTTTTTCTACCTCCCTTTGTCTCTAAGTGAGCACTGCCAGGCCAATAATGTAGCCAGAGTAATTAAAAAACAAATAAAGCAACTCAACTTTACACTTTTCCATCTGTTGGTCTGTGGTGGTTTGCATCCACTGCACACCCTGGTGAAATCTATAAAACTTTCACCCAATTATTAAGTTCATTCATCCTAAGATAAAGTAATGTACTATACCACTACTTAGGAAAATCTTCTAAAGTATAAATTTGAATAGGTTAATCAGTAATTAAATATCTTTGAGTCACGAATACCAAATACAAAATCTTGTTAGTAGCTAAATCATCTCTCATTCTCCAACATCATCTTCCTTCACTCCATTCTTTGTGCCATATACTTAAATTTTAAAAATCTTTAAGTCCACACTCTGCATCCCCTTCCAATACATTTTTGTGCAGTAATCTTTCCCTTCAGTATTCGAATCAGTTTTTACTAAGCATTCAAAACTCAAGACTTTCTTGCTTCTCCTGTTCTACATTTCATGAAAGATATGACAAACTTGTACTCTGGTTAGCACTTGGAAAATGATCCCACAAAGGATGACCTCAGACCCAGCCTCGGGAGTCATATTTCTCTCTGACCATCTGCTGCTCTCTTCTCTCACCCCCATTTTCACCCAATGCGAATGATAGAAAATAGAAAGACTTTTACACAAACTCACCCCAAAGACCTAAAACAATTACGATTTCTTTCACCTGCTGAGTGAGAGTTGGCAATAAAGAAATTCCTACCTTTTTTGTGCAGTCATATTTCTACACACTTATCTATCGCTCATCAAACCTAAGTATAAAATGGGGGGGTCACTTGGCTTGTTGGATCTTCAATCTGCAGCCTCTTGTGTCACATAAAACTATGATGAAATATATTATTTTTTTTTCCTGTTGTTAAATTGTCTTTTGTTATAGAGGGTGTCAGCCATGACCATTTATGATGGGCAAGAAAGGGACAACCTGTTTTCTGCCCCTCAGTTTCCTGTGTCAGGCAGTGATGATATATACCTGATATCACACTCTCTGAGCTGTATCCATTGATTTATCTAGCTCCCTGCAGGTGGTATGCTTCCTGAAATAATGATCAAGGTTTTTGTTTCTTTTCACTTGCAAGTTCCTTAAATAAAGGAGCATTTTTTTATTCTATGAACCATGAACATTAAAAGTTGCCTTTTATAATGGACATACTCAATAAAAATGTTTGAATGTAATGAATGCATGAAAGGCATCAACAAGCTATATGTTTTAGTTCCTTTCTTATAATCTTCCAAGGACATTACGAATGTTATTTTTACTTCTGGTTGTCTTTATGAAATTTAAATTGAAGTATTTGGTAGACTTTATAAGGGGAAATATTGGTGCTGTTGATAGAGATATTTTATGAGGTCTTAAAAAACCATATTCAGCAACTTTCACCTATAACTGCCTTCCTTCCTTGAGTTTTGACGACCCAAACTAAGACCAGTGAATTATCGGAAATGTGTACTTATCTGTGCTGAAAATGAAAATGATATTTTTATTAAAACATTATGCTCTTTCACTCTTTCTATGGTGCAAGGGTTTCAATTATATAAAAATTTTTAAATTGCTAATTTTCAATTTCTTGGAAAAATCTTGTCAAATCTTCTTAAAATCATGTTTTGAATATTGAAAATAAAATGGTAGCCTATGTTTTTTTTTTGTGGGTACCGGGGGTCGACCTCAGGACGTCGCGTGCCAGCAGGCGCCTGTGCCACTGAGTGATATCACCAGCCCTTTTTTCGTATGTGGGTTCTGGGAGTCGAACTCGGGCCCTCGGGCTTGCCAGGCAGGCGCTTATGCCGCTGAGCCATCTCACCGGCTCTCAGCCTATGTTTTTGTCAAAGCAAACATTTTAGTATTGTTTAAATTGGGTCAAGAGGAAAAATAATATATTCTTAATATACATCATTTAGAAGACAGTCTGATAAATAAATCAAATATTTTATAGCATATATATGTAGAAAAAATATGATAAGTATAATACAAAGATCAATATCAAGCAGTTACTACTAATCTTCTCTTATGAATATCATTCTTGGTTTAAATGGCATTTGAAGAAAAGTAGTAGAGATGATAAGGTCGATTATTCGTTATTTGTCTGCTTGACTTATATTGTCTTCAAACATTACGCACCATCCCTCATAAGAATCCTGTCATTTAGAATTCACGTAGAATTTTTCATTGACAAGTGATATTGAGTGCAGTAGCAGAGCTTTCTGTTTTCTACTCATTAAACCAATATCACTTATATCTATTTCTAAAGGAAAAATAACAGGTAATGCCAAAAACTGTAAGATATCTCAAAGTAGAAAACTGAATGACTCATGAAAAGATTCACTTTAATACCCTTAGATATTTATCAAATTTCATCAAAATTAATCAAATTCTTCAAAACCCCTTAAACATAAACTGACAACAAACATCACGCTCTGAATTGAAACAGGATCTGTGTGTCTAATTATTATGACAATGGAATGTTTTCTCTTAGGTTGAAAGAAATTAATCTCCTAGCTATAAAAGCAAATTTAAAGTCAAAATATTGACTTCATCTTGAAATTAAAGCGATTGAAAATTTAGTATCATAAACTTATTTTTGCAAAGACTTAAAATTTATGAACAGAGAGATTGGTTAAGGCAATAAAACATACTTTTGCATAGCTTTTAATGAAAAGAATGATAAGAAAGAGTTGTTGAAATATTTATTCTCTCTAATATTTAATGATGAATTCTAACACCCCAGGCTTTCCTTTTTGTTTCTTTAAGTGCCCCAAGTTCTACATTTTGATCAGCGCTTTGTTATTATCTTCTCTTCTTCATTAAAAATGGTGCTTGAAGAAAATATCTCCAAGAGACTAGTAGTGAACGTCTACTACTTTCTAATCTGTCAAGCAGGGCTGATTTTTCTGGATCTGAGTTTCTTGCATGGAGCGGAGGGTGTGGGGAAGGCAGCTAATCACTTTGCTCTATTTCCTTCTTCATAAATATTAGCATAAGATTTAGGCCCACTATTCAGAGTACCCAATCCATCTGAAGAAATGATTAGTCTAAAACAGTAACCCAAACTGGTTAAATTCTGTTTTTAAGGACTAATATAAGCACAACACAATTCACACACCCACACACCCCCCCACACACACCTGAGAAAGAGAAGAGCCATCTTTTTCTCATCCTGATAATGAAAGAGTCAGTGATCATGTACATATGCAAAAATATGGTGCAATCAGAATCCAAAGTTAGAATACATTATTGCCTTCTATGATCAAAGACTAAGAATATAGTCAAATTAGGTGAATGTAGGCAGAAAGTTGATGAAAAGACATATGATGGTTATAGTATTTGAGCTCTTGCTTCCAATCATGTCTAAATTTAGTTTAATTCTAGCCTTTCCACATGCTTGAACCGGTTCATCACTTTTCATATTATGAATATATATATTCAGAATCCATCCATGTTGGTGACCACATCAGTACGCTTGACAGTGGAAGGTCTAGAGAAACCAAGGAAACTGCTACACGCCCATACATTATTATGCATCTCTTTCATTTGGCTTTTCCTGAGCCATAGCTTTTATAATAGAACTGTAATCATAGTTCTTTTTTGAATTCTGTAAAGCATTCTTAAAAACTTCATAAGCTGAGCAAGGCTCTTGGAAGCTGCTGAATTTTTAGTGAACAAAGCATAAGTTCTGGTAAGTGGGGATCTCTAAAACAGAAAAATGCTGGGTAGCCATACTATTAGTGTCTCTTAGTTCATTGAAAAGGAAGGTTCGTGCTAATATCAATTGGATAATTTTTTATGTCCATATCTTGTACTCTGAGTAATTCAAAGGTGACAATATGCAATGTATTAACTATTGTCATATCCTATTTTTTTGCTATGAAATTCTGTTTTACTATTTTTCAATAAAATTTAAAAAAATAAAAAAAATAAAGCAGCACTGATATCTGAAGTGTCAGTTTATGGGACTATACCATTACAGATAATACCAGAATTAAAATAAATTATGAGAGAGCCTATTGATATAAAAGAATTTATTTTGAAAACGTATGACTAAGCTATCAGAGTTGGATTTCTGTAACACAGAACTAAAAAGAATCTAACTTCTGGTCTTCTTTTTTTTTTTTTTTGGTGGGTACTGGGGGTCGAACTCAGGACCTCACGCGCCAGCAGGCACCTGTGCCGCTGAGCGATATCACTGGCCCTTTTTTTGTATATAGGTACCAGGAGTCAAACTCAGGACCTCGTGCTTGCCAGGCAGGCACTTATGCCACTGAGCTATCTCACCAGCCCATGGTCATTTGTAATTTGGTATGAATTGAAATCTATTTTCACTTCATATGAATATTTCAATTTCATCCTTTTATGAGCTGATACTCCTTTTTATTGCATGTTTTTTTAAAAATAAGAATGTTCTAAAATAATATTCTTGAAAATTTTGTTAAAATTACTTTTTTCTTTTTAAAACAAATAGAAAGAATGACAATATGTCTTTGTTTTATTGGGATAAATTTGCAATCAACAATAATGTTTTGTTGATTTTGTTTTTACATTCTCACAAAACTTCTTTGGGAAGCTTGATATGCATTATTCTGTGATCACATAGAATAAATATTCAAAGTGACTACTGTAGACCTAATTTTTTGTTTTGTTTCTGTATAATGGCCTACATGAAAGAATAAGAAAATGCAGAGTAATCTTGGGGATCAGTGCTTAGTTAAACTTACAGGGTTGCATCAAGTCCCCTGTGAATCAGTGACTAAAAAATGACTGAGTCCCAGTGTGCTACCCGCAGACAGGCATTGCAACTTCCACTACCCTCACTATACAGTTCTGTACTTGTCTGTTCCATTTTCACTTTTCTCTAATCAGCTTGCTCCTAGCTGGTCCTAGATATCTTACCTGAAGAGGGAGTAGATGACCCTTGAGAAAGCAGCCTAGAAACTACCTTTTAGTATCAAGTCGACAGGTACACAGGTTGTGTGTGTGTGTGTGTGTGTGTGTATGTCCGTGTGTGTGTGTTTAATGCATTGGCTGTTAGGAAAAGAAAAATTGCAGCAATACTGAAGCAATGTACAACATCAGGGATTATAGTGTTTGCCTATTTCTCTTTCCAGTCACTTTTTTCCTTTTATATCCACCCTCTTTTGAAAAACAACTCTATCTCCACCTACATTTCTTCCTTCTTCTTCCTACATTTTGTCTCCACCAGTATTTCTTTATCATGATCTGTCTTGCTTCCTCAAATCCAGGACAATCTTGATACTTTTCTAATAATGTTACAGCATTTGAAAAGTATTTTAAGGTGTATAACTATTGCATACACACCATACATCTGCTATATGCAGTACAGATCCCAATATCCCTGGGAGCAAAAGTTGTTTTATTTTGTTTTAGTTTTTTAACAAATTCTGTCATGTTAAAAGGGAAAACAACATCATCAATCATGGGAAGCAGATCTGCCTACCTTTGCACCTGCATGACAAAAATATCTCTGTAAACATCTTTTATTTGTACCTACTGAGTAAGGAAAGAATTTACCATAGGCAATACTGACAATATGTGCTTTATTTTCTGGCTTTTGTTTTACGTATTTGTTTCCTTTATCCACCTTGTTATGTCCTCCCAATTGCAATTTTTTTGAAAATTATTTTTACTCTCTTAATTCTACATTTACATGACCAATGTTTTTTATTTACCTGCAGGATAAAAATCTCCCGGGGATCTTTTCTCCCAGAGGTGAGGCAATTTGGATATTAATGTTGGGATTTGAGTAGTAGCTTTAGGGAGCCTTTCTAAACAGAAATTATTGGAATAGACACTCTTCTCCCCAGAAAGTTCTTCGCCTGCTCACTTTCTTGGTAGATGATAAAAGTTCAACCTTTGTAACATAACCATAATCTCAATTCCGCATGTCAATTGCTTTTGGAAAATCCTAATTTACGCATGTATGACTATGTGTATGTCTGTGTACATGCATGAAGTAAATAGAGAGGAGAGAGATTAAAGCTTTCCTTGTACCGAATATCTTTTTTCCCTGACCAGATCCATGCCCTACTCTCTATTCTTTCCATCTGTTTCTGCCCTGATAACTTACACAATGGACGTTTTTGCTTTGGCCTCTGCTTGAGTTACTCAAATGTGGACCCGTTTCAGGAGATCCGAGGGAGAAAAGAGAGAGGTCAGAGTTGGACTGTCCTGCAGGGTCACATCGAGGTGGCTCTATCTCACTTTTAAAGGTGCCCTTCTCTACTCCATTCTCTTTCTTACCTTAAAAATCATCATCTTCTCTTGCATCTTCAGGCTGAGGGCTGGTAATACCTCTTCCGTTATCAGGGATATGGTAGAGCACTGTTCCTTGTGCTCTTCCTATATCCTACATATTCCTTTGTTAAGTTTCTTTGTTCGATTCTGTTCAAATTACCAATATTTTCAGTATTTGCTGCTATAACTGTGACTGATTCATTTGATCTAAAATAATTCCTAAGAAAACTTAAGATACATATTATTCCTTTCAACGATCTCTAGCCCTTATTGCCAGAAAACACATTTACCAGATGATTTCATTTAGTGATATTTCTGATATAAAGACCACTTGATATAATTCGTAAAAATTAAAAAAAGTAACACAGATTTAGTCATAAACATAAGCTTTCATAATTGCAAGTGTTTCCTGTCAAATTTTCAAAAGATACTTTGAGAAATGTATTACTTCATGAACAGCAAATAGACAATTGGAGATTGAATTAAAACTTTGAGCACAGCATAGAAAAATGAAAAAGTTTTATAGTAGCTGAGACAACTTGAATGGAAATGAAGATATGCTTTTGGAGAAATAATGTTAAGTGACTCAACAAATAACGTTAGCGATGGCAAGACAATGGTATCAGAGACATATACGTGGCAACTTTGAATAACATTTCATGAAATATGAAAATATAAAAAAGTTCCATTTCTCAATTAATGTCCTCAATAAAATATGCAAATTTAAATATATATTGTAACAAAGTTATATTTTAAGAATGCATCTAACTATGAGAAAAATATCTGTAAAATGTCCATTATTGAAATTGTTGAAAGGATTCAAAAAATATTTTCCATTGGAAAAAAGAAGCTAAATTTGCAACAAGCGCACTTTATGTTCAGACATACTCAGTTTCTTTTTTATCACATACACTTGTTCAGTGAATTTTAGATTTTCTGACTAAACTCTTATGTCAGATGTTGTTTGTCACCTCCACTACAAATGTCCATGCACTCTCTCTGCCTAAGAGCTGGGATTTCTTCTTAGCTGAGTGATTCCTCATATTTTACCCCTTCAGCTTTAATCTATATTCTTTCTTTCATGGTCTCAAGACTGCATGGTAATTACTTTTTAAAAAGATCTTTTATGCTTATTTTATTTAATAATGAATTTCTCTCCTACCTAAATTCCAAATCCAGTGTTTATATTACACCTAATTTTGCAAAGATTCTACTGAGCAAGAACTTTTCGTAAGTCAAGTTCTTAAAAAAGCTTGTTCAACTATAAGATCTGGTAAATGGTGTCTCATGTTACTTTTCTACTTCAATGGTAAGCTCATGGATAGCCTAGAAGAGCCTAATGTAGTAAATTTGTCAAATAAATAAATAATAGTGTCATTATTTTTCTTTCAGTGTCGTGACCACATCAGACATCCAAAATAGGAATTATTCTACACCACAGTCTTTGTTATTTTTAAAATCTATTTTTAAAACAGCCCTACTACAGAGCCTATTTATACCATAAGAAAAAGAAATATTAAAAGTGCTTTCTTCATCTTATTTTTCACATGGAGTTTTAATGTATTTAAAGAACATAATAATTAAATAATTAAATGTGAAATAAATAAAATATTTCCCATTGCCCCTGAATCTTCAAAGTATTCAGTGACTCATAGAATGTTAAAAATATTACAAGACATGAAGAAGGATGTCTACTGGCTCTAACAATCTGATTTTCCTCCCAAATTTTCAAGTATAAATTAAATACAAATGGGGGAGATTTTTAAAGATTTTTATGACCTCAGAAAGTTAAATAGCAGAGAACACACCATTTCAGCATATACTAGCCTGTATATCAAAAATGAAAATGTATCTGAAAAGATGTTGAGCTGGTGAAAAAACTACTAACTACTACCAGCAAAATGCAAATGCATGATCAAAGGTTGAAATTTTAATATTAAGTGGAAGGGTATTAGATATAAAATCGTATACATCTCAGGATATATCTTTAATAGTGCTTACAGTTAACGTGTGATACAAGATGAAAAGAAAAATGTATGGGAAAATTATACTACATAAAAGAACAGGTTTGCTGTGTAATCCTGATCATTAGTTAAAAAAATTTTTCAGAAAAAGCAAATACACTAAAACAAAACAAAGAAACAATAGCAACAGTAACAATAAAAACTGATGTCAATTGTGTCCTCAGATCTTTCAAAATTAAACAAAATGGTTAAAGTATAGATAAATAGCATTTGAATGTGAGTAAAATAAGTAATAGATAATGACACAGGTATTTCAATCCCAGGTAAATTCATGAAAATCTTCATTTAAAAAGATTCTGGGCTTAGCGATAGTAGTGTTACTATCACAAATGTCTTCTCCTTGCATACTCATAACATAACTACATCACAAATGTCTATTCTTTTCCACACAGACTTCCTTGCCATTGTTTTTTCTAAGACACATTCTATAAAATGTTCTAAGACACAGATATAACCTAAACTGTATCTATTTTAGAACAAATATAGTCTTTTGGGATTGGGAATTTATAGCAAAGTTGATCTGTACTTCATTAAATCATTTAATAATGTAAAGATAAGTAGAAAAAAATAGGTCACACCTGGAAAGTGGAAATATCAAAAGAATAATTATCATGCAATTATTTCTGTAACAATGAAGCCCATAACAACTCTATTTTCTCTAGGATTGTAATAGATGAAATGAGATAAAAGATGAAAAGGGCTTAGAAAAGCATCTGCACTTAGTAAATGCTTAATAAGAGTCACCTATTTTCATTTGCAATATTGTTATTATTAGTTACCTTTATCTACATGCACTGCTTGAATATTTTCATGATTCTTTCAATTTATTCACGAGACATACATTTAATACCTATGGATGACCAGGCCTGGTATGAGGGACTAGTAGATTTTCTCACTGTGTAAGACAGAGAGACATACAAATAAAGACAATTACATGCACAAAATGCTAAGAGAGTAGCAAGTACAAGACATTACGAAGTGCATAAAGGAAACCCACCCAAATGGGACCATGGATGAGGACAGCTGTGGAAAGGGTTAGTAAAGCAGGTACAGAAGTTCTTATATCATGTGTTGCTGAGCTGTGTTTGTATATCTAACCCAATATCTCTCTTCCGATCTTTTCCATAGCATTTGCATCTCAGACCCTGATTTCACTGCACTTTGGTAAGTAGGCATTCGACAGGAAAAGGTACAGTGGTCCTCCATAGACACAGATACCCATCAGAAAGCTAAGCAGAGAAGTAAATTGGCTGGAAAGGACTACAGGACAATTTAGGCTCTTATTGCCTTCTTCCACGTCTTTTGGCAATATTGCATGTATATTTTCCCCTAGTGGCTGTCTAGACATAAATAAGATAACATTGATTATAGCAGTATAAATAAACTTTTCAGTGCCTTTTATTAAAAAAAGCTAACAATACTGAGACCTGTTAAGAGCCAGATGATTTAAAAGTTTCATGTGTTGAAGGCAAATGTTCCTGAAAGTTTGATAGAGATAAAAAAAATTTACATGAAAATATCTCTTCCACTAATGAAGATTATGATTCAAGGAGGAAACAGGTTCTAAACCCATTTATCAAACAACTTATACGCATACATTTTTTTAAAAGCACTGGAATGTTTAATATTATAAAAGAAAGTTAAAAACGTGTCACATTCCATTGCTTCAAATGCTATCCTAGCTTATACTGAAAGTCCATTTTTATCAAAGAATTTTACTGTATTAATTGTCATGCTTCCTTCTGTGAAGTCCATTTTATGTCACACTACAGTACATAGTTCATTGGAAAACTTTGCCTCTGTGTCAAAATATGAAATGTGCAGAAGCAAAAGAGCATAAATTTTATTATGCAGCCAATTTTGATGAACTCATTAACAGTATGCTTATTTGGGAACTAATGCCCTAAATTTTCATAAATTTGCACTTTTCATTTTATTTCAAATACTTAAACAGTACCCATATTACATCTTGTACTATCAATTTATATTTTTATTTATTTGCTATTATACACATTTAATATTCTTTTTTCATTTATATGACACTAGAACATCAGAGAAAGCTAAAGAATTTATCTTTCCTTTGAGGGGGCTCAGTTAAGATAGGTTAATTCTGTGGTTCTCAATTCTGTTTTATCCCACTCATCTCCCCTTTACTCTCTCCAGTCTCCTAATGATCTCTCATTTACAAAAAGTGTCTTCCTATGCACACTTTCAAATGGAGGCTGAACAACGTAGTGTCTATTAGTATTTAAATATTTAAAGTAGTGTGAAGTAGAAAATGATTTATCACACAATATGAAGATCTGTTTCAGTATTAGTATTTATTCATTGGAGATTCTAAAACAAATTACTTAATGTCTTTTAATCACACATTCTTCATTTGTAATGTTATTGTCTCACAACCTTTAATAAGGGATAGTTATATAAATGTAAGTAAAATTGCTCGGTAAACAAGCAATGGAGAGTCAGAAAAATGTAGAATGCTATTTGCATTGCTTCTGGTGAACTTGGTAATGTGGTGACACAATTTTGACATATTGTTACAGACATAACTAATTTTATTGTGCTTTGCTTTATGTACTTAGCAGATAAAGCATCTTTTAAAAATTGAAGATTTGTGGCAACCCACATCAAACAAATATGGTAAGGGCATTTTTAGCAGTTCAGATGATCATTAGGATTTTTTAGGAATAAAGTACTTTTTAAATGTGATATGTACTATTTTAAATATAATGCTATTCCTGCTCAGCAAGTGCGAGGGCCCGAGTTTGACTCCCGGAACCCACATACGAAAAAGGGGCGGGTGATATCGCTCAGCGGCAGGGGCGCCTGCTGGCGCACGAGGTCCTGAGGTCGACCCCCCGGTACCCACACACACACAAAAATAAATAAATAAATAAATAAATATAATGCTATTGAAAACTTAATAGAGTGCAAATATCACTTTTATGTCCACGGGGAAAGAAAATCAGGTGACACACATTATTGTAGTTTTGCCTTAACACTTAATCTACAGTGTCTCAGAGGTATGCCTGTGTATTCTATTTCCTTACTGTATTTCCCAATCTGCTTATGTTTTGTCTTCATCCTGCTCCATTATCCTAAATCAAGCAGTGGTTAGGCTGTTTAGTATTGTGATGTCAAGACTTAATAAAAATTAGGAAGTAAATATAACAGACCTAGGCTGAGAAGATAAGACTCGCTTTCTCTGATGATAAGAAGAAATATTCATGTAGAGCAGAGAAACTGAGAGGGGTAAAATCACATTTGCGTCACAGGTAGGTAAAAGACACTCCAGACGTTTCTGAGGGATTCTGGAGACACTTGCCCTGAGTAGATCTCTGAGCCGGAACGAGACTCTAAAGCAAACAGGAAAGTATTACTGTGGGAGGGGTCTTGCTCAGCCCCCAGTCTCGGTGGTAGTTAGACTCTCAGGAGTTACAGGATGGTACCAAGGGCCCAGAGCTGAGGAAAATGCTTGGGGGAGGGGAGTGGAGCACATGGCTAAGTGGTGGCATAAAATGCCATTACTACATTTTGCAAACTGCAAAAATGCAGTTTCACTTTCTACACACTTATAATATGTAAAAGGAAATACTCAATATCTGCAATAGTTGTCAAAAAGCTCAAGTAAGTCCTACCTGAATAGCCTCTGAGGGAATCACTTGAGTGGTATGTAATGATTTGTACTTGTATAATGCCTCAGTTGTTCTTTTGGGAAGATTTTCATCAAAGTAATTAAAATTTTTTCTTTAAAAACACTTGTAATCCAAATGGTTTGATCATTGTGTTCTATTAGCACACATATTCTTTTGTGTTTTATAGGTGACTATTGACGGATTGTTGTTGATCACTTCATTGTGTTGGGATGAGTAAGGGGAATGTTAAAAGTGGGTTTTCATTTCAAGGGGAAAATAAACAGATTATGAAGAAATGGAGAGCAAAAAAAGTTGAAAGAAAAAAATTATCAAAAATGAAATTTCAGATAAAATACTTAACACCATCTAATTTTATTACATGCTTAATGTATATTTTTCTTTATAATATATTTTTCTTTATATAATATTTCCATAATTTATTATCAGAGATAATCTTTTTTTTTTTTTTTTTTTTGTGGGTACCGGGGGGTCGACCTCAGGACCTCGCGTGCCAGCAGGCGCCCGTGCCGCTGAGCGATATCACCGGCCCCTTTTTCATATGTGGGATCCGGGAGTCGAACTCGGGCCCTTGTGCTTGCCGGGCAGGCGCTTAAGCCGCTGAGCCATCTCACCGGCCCCAGAGATAATCTTGTATTAAAACAAAACCAGTTATTTTAAAGTAGCAACAAATATATAATTGAGAAGAATGCATAATTTCTAATTCTTCCCATTTAATTCATGAATATAAAACTTTGATATCAGTACTAAAGACCATATGAAATAAAATTTGAAAAAATTCAAACAATAGAATTTAAAAGATAAAGTATATGTACCTACTAAGTTGTAAGTATTCTAACATACGATGTCGTCTTTCTGAAATACTTTAAAAATAATAAAAGATATTTTTAAAAATGTACTTGAAAGCCAAAAATGCTAACCAATCATTCTCTATTTCTAGGAAAAAATGGTTAAGAAATAATTAAAAGAATTTTGGGTAAAATATTACAATCAATAAGCAGATTACAGAAGTAAGAATTGATCACATGGAGCCATCAAAATGAATATCATTTTTTCACATGATTTTATTTGATACTGGATAAGATTCAATGAGGTAGCAACTACTGTATTTGCAAATTTGTACTGATAAAAATGTGAATTTTAACAATTTTATTTGGAAGTTATCTGGCGTAATGTAAAAGAAAATTTAGCACTTGTTTTATCATTTAATCCAACGCCATAGCTTTTTGGTACTCAAAATTTGAAGAGTTATAATACACAACAGATTTAAAATTATGTGCTGCTTTATATATTGAGGAGAACAAAAAGAAACTACCTAACTTACTCCATGAATTGAAAAAAATTTTGGTTTATTCATATTATAGTGTATCATACAATTGTATGTTATTACAGTTGCTACTTTTTATATATTATGAATAATGTATATAATATATATCAAGTAGACACCTCAGCTGTGGAGATTGGCTATAATCTCTGGAATTTTCATATATAAATATTGTACATTATTACTTTTTTTCAGGTAGAGTCATCCTGGAGATTAAACCCAGGTCCTCACACATTCTAAGCAACAGGTTTACCCCTGGTCTACATCTAGCTCCTTTGTATTATTTCCTATAGTCTTCTCCATCCCAATTAAAGGGGTTTGACAGGCCTAGAGGATGTGTCATTTGGTATAGGCCAAAGTCTCAGAAACACCCTTGACAATTCATTCTCTGCATTCTCCCTCCAAACTGCAGAGAATTCCATTAGCTGTCCCTCCAAATCACATGCAAGGCCTTCTACTTTCAACCTGCCTTGTTGTGCCATTCAATGCTTGAATTCCTGTGCCTGAGTTTGTGAGAATAGGCTTATAGAATATTCCACCACATACAAGGGAGTTGTGAATTCCTTTTATACAAGTAGCAATAGCGATCTGAATTGGACAAATCACATTAAGTTTCCTCTTAACACCTGGATACTAGAACATGATTAAAAAAAAAAAACATTATTCCACTCCCACAGTATTACTATTACTTCTACAACTCCCACCAATAAAAAAAAAGCAGAATGATCCTTTAATTTCTAGGCAGATTATATCACACTGCTCTACAAAAGCTAATTCCATAAACTGGCCTACACAGTTCTTTTCAACCAAGTCCTGTGAACCCTCTGATTCCATCTATTCTTCTCCCATCTCAGTATATGTCATCCAAGCAGACTCCTTGCTCTTCCTTAAGCATGCCAAAAATACACCTACCAAAGAACATGACACTGGTCTTACCCTTTATTCATAGCACTTCTCCTCCAGTAGTCCCATTCTCACCATCTTCATATGACCAAAGGTCACCTACTCAACTTAAAATAGAAATTTCTACTCTACTTAAAATATCAATGCCACCACTCTAGGCATGCCCCAACACACTTCCTTGTGTGTGCTCCACATTATTAATCACTTAGAAATAACTCTATTTTCTATTTATTTCACTCTGTTCTTATTTATCTTCCTCTACTACAATATGTTCTGTAAGTCTGGAGATATTGATTCTTTGGTTAATTGTAAACACCAGTGAAATAGCACCTAAGGCAGAACTTAAAATATAATAGGTTCCTAGTAATTATTTTACAAGTTAATGGTGAAGTATAAAATCTAAGGTGCTTAAATATATATTTTATTAACATTCCTTTAGCATTATGTTCCACAATTTAAAAGCATCTTTTCTGTTTCTAAGCCTGTACCAGGAAGGTTTTCTTATTAAATTCTTCTGTATCTCTTTTCGAGAGATGTTAATTTTTATATTTAAAGTGCTTCTACTCTCAACCTGCCTTGTTGTGCTATTCAGCATGTGAATTCCTGTGCCTGAGTTTGTGAGAATAAGGTGTATAGAATATTCCACCTCATACAAGGGAGTAGAGAATTCCTTTTATACCGGGATCAATAGCGATCTGAACTGAACAGATTAAATTAACCGTGGGCTGGTTTGGAGGCAGGAGAATAGATGGACAGCTTCTGTGAGTCTCTTGCAGTTCTGCACAAAGTGTTTGTTAAAGTATCAATACAAGAAAAGGCACTAAAATGCAAAGGTAACCATTCTGCTTTCAAGTGATAGAGACAAATGACCTTCTACAGCACAAACCTTTTCGGAGATGGTATAGATCCTCTGCGTTATGTTTTTGCATTGCCAGTGAAAAGCATGTGTGGAGAAAGGGACTATTTGAAATTCAGTTCCAAACTCACGTTGGCTGAAAATCTGTGCTTCTTAGTAAATCCGACCAAATACACTGACATTTTCAGAGTGCATCTGATACATTTCAATAATTAATTCTTAAGTCAAGAAAGAGTCAAGAAACCAGATGAAGAAGCACAGTAGGCTGAAAATTGCCAGTGGGAAGGAAAAAAAATCAGCAATAGATAGAACCTTTTCAAGCTGAAAAGAGGTCAGTGGGATACCACTGGGAACAGGAAAGAAGCTTCAGGGGTTTTGATTATTATTATTTACATAAACCACCCAGAGACTAATTCGAGATGTTCAGCCCGTAACTTTGCAGAAATCTTAGAGAAAGAAAAATGCAATCACATAGTAGAAAGAACTAAATCAATGAAGTATGTATATAAAAAGTTGTTGGAGGGGAATAATCTCAGCAAAAAAAAAAAATACGTTGTCTTAAAAAAAAAAAAAAAACAGATTGCAGAACATTCATCTTGGACAGAAACTCGAGAAGTGCTCCAACAAGGTCCATCAGAGACGCTTATTAGGGTTGTTTAGACGCCCTTGGATAGGAGGGATGTTACAGGGTCGCTAGCCAAACAAAAGAATTAATGATTGAGTATTTTTTAGTATGAAAAGAAAACAACTTGTATAGAAGAATTCAGACACGACACAACAGTTACTGAAAGAAGCTAACATAGTTGCAAATGATCTGCTTTGCAAAAATGTAACCTAATTTTGACTATTTTTTAAAATCTCTCTTTGTAAATAGTTTCACTCCAACTAGCAGGTCAAATAAAATTTGTAATTTACACCACTGATGGTTATTTTAAAATAATATATGTTCAACTCATTCATCACTTATCTTGTACAAGTCGATCATGTGCTTGTGGATGATAGAGCTATGGAGTAGAAATAGACACAAGTGGAACACTACAGTCAGTGACCTACTTAGAACATTTCTTTATATTGGCTTTCCATACACGGCCTCAGGAAAGGTTAAGCTATGTAGAAAGATAATCATGCATTACATTGATAGCATGCTTATCAGGGGAAATTCACTCTGAATGTAAGACTATTTCTACTAGCAAATGCCTAAAGTCTGGCATTGCGACAACTCTCCTAATGCTAGTTCTGTGACTCCAACAAGAAAAAAAAAAAATAACCCTATAGCAATATGGGTATTTTAACCATCATGAAAATAACAGTGTATGCTTTTGTATTTTATAATCCATTAGAAGGAAATGATAATGTTAGATTCTGCTACAAGAAGCCCTAAATATTCAAATATGGTTGTTAAATAAGGGCTTAATTCCATACATCTATAATATGTAGTCAGGTTTCTTGAGAAACATAGGACTTACCCTTATATTTCTTGAACTTACAAAAATAGTAACTTATAAAAAGTGTTTGCTATTTAGAAATCCATTTTGAAGTTATTTATGGAATAACTTTTAATTCCATTTATGGAATAAGTTTTAATTTTCTCAGTGTAGTATGATTTTTAAGGAAAATAAGCTATACATACTTTAGCTTGAGTTTAATTGTTAAGTGTATGGAAAAAGTAAAATATATAACAAATGCAAGGAGTAACATGTACATTTAATTATTAAATCTTGGCTGCAACAATATAAGATGATAATGATGCAGAAAAGAACTTCCCATATGTGAGATAATATGTTTTTGACAACCAAATAACAATAGTCATTCCATTTTTTTTCCACTGGGGAGAAATAAATCATATAAGATGTTAACAAGTGACTTTGCACTGAAGGACTTTCCAGTTATACAAAGAGGTTTCAGAAATATAAACAAGGCTGCAATTGGTTAAAATTATATCTCCTTATGCTGAAATAAACAATGGTATCTAAAAACCTTAGATAATGAAGTGAGGTATTTGAGGAATTTCAACCTTTTCCTTAAGTGATGCTCCATTAATTTCTACCAAGAGGTCTGAACAAAGCTCACAGCATGTCTTGATTTAATCATGGAACTGATACTAGGTGTCTCAGTGAGTGGATATTGGAGAGGTGCTTCGAAACAAAAGTGTCAATTTGGACAAAAGGGAAAGAACTCTTGTCCTGGGCAAGAACTACCTATGCTTATTCATATTATTCTGAATAAAGCTGCTGAATCAGGTGCGTATCAAACAGAGTCTTCCAGTAATGTGGTATGAGAATTTAATTGTCCTCTTCTTGTACCTGTGCAGTTTACTACCAGGTCCCTCAGGTTTTTAAACTAACATAAAAAATTTTATTCTTATGTAAAATGTTAATAAGCTTGCTGTCTTCAAATAATAGTTTATTGCTTGAAGGAGGAATCTGCCCACACAACTTCCCTTAAAATATTTGGACTGTTCTGGTTCTATGTGAGAGGTCTGTGGTTTTACAGCTCTGATTAATTTTTCACAGGTAAATGACGTGTTCAGTTTTGAATCATAGAATTCAGAGCTCAGTTCTATGAGGGAGGTCCAACTTCACTTGTTCAGTACAGACCTCCTATACTTTTACAGTGTTCCTCCCCAAATCTTCTCCATCTTGTATGTCTAACTTTGTCAATTTCAGCCTTCGTGAAAAATAAAAACAAAGAATGAATCAGTATCACTCTATACTCCATGCTTTATATGATATCTCACGTCTACTAGGCAAAATCTAGTAGGTTCTACTTCACCTCCATTGCTATGACTTTGATGATACCACTATCATTTGTCCCATAGCTTCTTGGAAAAAGTGTCCTAACACTTGACTGCAGTCTGATTTTACCAGAGCAACCAAGATGACTTTGTTAAAACTGAATCACTCTATGTCTTTCTTCTGTTCAAACATTTAGTGGGTCTGCATTTCACTTGGAGGAACACCAGAGCCTTACATGTTCACATGATCATGTCTTCATCCTTTCTTAGGACCTTATGCCTTTGGTCTCCAGGCTCATATTTTCCTAGTCATGCAGGGTTGTTGAATGTCCCTTGACTAAGTCAGGCCCTCATTGCCTTAATGCCTTTGCTCTGCCTTCTGCCTCTCCTTAGAATTATTCTTCCAAATATCCACATGACCTTTCCCTTTATCATCAGTTCTCTACCCAGATGTTCACTTTTTCTGGTCTTGTTATTCAATATTAGAACCACTTCATTTTCTACTTTGCCCAAGCATTTCTATCTCACTTTTCTGCTTTACTCCCCCCCACACATAGGCCTATAACATTGCAATATACTCTGTTGTATAATGTTTTCCATTGATGTATTTCCAGTTATCCTTAATGACACTGAATGAAGGAGTGAATGATTGAGTGGAACAATCATGAAGTAAAACAAAAAAATTAAAGTCAGAAAAAACATGTTTCTGGGCCGGTGAGATGGCTCAGCGGCTTAAGCGCCTGCCCGGCAAGCGTGAGGGCCCGAGTTCGACTCCCGGAACCCACATACGAAAAAGGGGCCGGTGATATCGCTCAGTGGCAAGGGCGCCTGTTGGCGCACGAGGTCCTGAGGTCGACCCCCCGGTACCCACAAAAAAAAAAAAAAAAAACATGCTTCTCCCTATTGTACCTCAATCCAGTAATATTATCGTGACCTTCACGATTCATATTTTGGAATCTAATCACTGAAGGGTTGGCATTAGAAAGTGGAACATTTAAGAAGTGAGTAGATCATGAGGGTTGGAGCCCTCAAGAATGAGATCAGTGCCCCTACAACAGAGACCCCAGAGAGCTTCCTTGCCCTTTGCACCATGTGAGGACACAGAAATAATGTCCCATCTCTGAGCCACAGAGCAGGCCCGCATCAGATATAGACTATGTCAACCTTGATGTACTGCTGCCCAGCCTTAGAACTGTGAAACTAAGTTGCTGTTGTTTATAAGCCACCCACCTTATGGTATTTTTGCATTACAGTCTGAATGGACTGAAATATAGAAGTTAATACAAATTTGTCCAATGAAGGAATAGATTTGTTTTAATCCTTTTCCAAGTGCGTTAAATAAGAAAAGCATAAAAGGAATTTTCATTATAAAGTCTTTACGCAAGTGAAACTTTGGCCTGGGCTCAGTACAGGGCCCACATTTTATTTATCACTGTATTGCAAGTTCCTGACTCTGTGATTATGGCTAAATTGGTTAAGAGCTACTTACATCTGATATCCGTTGGCTGTTTTAAAAATGTTTTTACATATGCTTTTTCATCATTATAAGCCTATGAGATCAGTAATATTGACATTTTTATCCTTATTTCACAGATGAGTGAAGACAAAATAGTAGAGCAAATACTAGAACCCAAATACTCAGGTGATCTTCTCCAAAGCTTTTTAACAGCGCAATTTTTAGTGATAGAATTTTTTTTATATTGAAATGTCAAGTCAAAAGAGTTTTTTACTAAAAATATATAATCATAACTTCATTAGATCTGAAATATAATATGACATTTATTGTAGTATAATTTAACCTTTGGCTTTTATAAAGTATAAAAACAGCAACAAAGTTAAATGCCCATAACTGCCCAAATAACTGCTAGAAATTGACCACTTTATTACTCTTTATTATGGACTTTTTCTGATTAGAAACCTATAAAAAAACACAAATCTTATGATTTTAATTGCAAACTTTCTTATTAAACACAGCAGCTGTGGAATAAGCAAACACCAAGTTTATTAGCACGATAGAATGACATGAACAACTGAATGAGTTGAATTCTGAAGATCATGTCTTGTAGATGAGATGTGTTTAGACAGAATAAAAAATTATAATGATTTAATTATGGTGGAAATGAAAATAAAAATTCAAAAAAGTAATGTTTAAACTAATTTCTAATTGCTATACAAAGTTGTGCTGTGTTTTGGTATCAAATGAATTGTGTTCATCCACTTGCCTGCAGTAAAGCTCAAGGCTGTATTTGTATTTCAGGAAGGCAGGAGAGGGGAAAATGCAACTCCATTAACTCAAGTGAATTCTGCTGCTCTTTCAGTCATGCAAATGGAGTGTCTCGACATTTCTTTCCACTTTCCATCATGACCCAGAATAGGCTGTACCGCACAACATGAAGGGGGATACTTACACAGAAAGCAGTAAGATAATCCAGAAGAAAAATTTTGTGTCAAAACCGTTATATATGACAAATACAGAGACCATATTGAATGGAGCAGTACTTTAAAACCAATTAGAATTATCCATATTTGACCCATTGATTTATTGTACAGTGACATTTTCATGAGCAAACTCCTAAACCCTGTTTTCCTGTTCTGAGCTCAGCATTTCACATTAACTATGCCTGAAGATTTTCTAGAACGTTATTCATCTTATTGAGAAACTAATTACCTTCTTACTTTCCCAAGAGGGAGTAAATGCAATTAACATAAAATGAGTGAATGAGAAACCCATAAGGAAAAGGAGAAAAACAGAATGAGAAATAAGAAGCCTATCTAGAGACTACTTTTGTGGTCACTGTTCCCTTTGAAGTAGGTATAATGTGCAATTCACTATCATTCTGCTTTATACCTACTCCCAACCCCATGCCTATCTGACAAAAGAAACCTATGTAAATGCACTTACACAACTGAATCAGATTTAGATAGACTATACTATCTGCCAATAAGAGCTCTTTAGGTTTTAATAGATTAAAAGCTTGAATTCAGTTCTCAGTGTGTCTAGTTTTGAATTTTGACTTGCCTTTTACTCATTTTGAGAACAGAAAGAAAATTTTAACTCTTTGCTTCATTTTCCACATTTTAAAAGTGAGGGTAATGATAGTACATTCAGGACTTTTTTTGAGGATTGAATTAGCAAATATAAAACTTTAGTGCAAGTTCTGGCACCTGGTAACATTTAGGAAAAATTAAGTGGAATAATTATTATTTTTAATCACAATTTTAAAAGTTGGAAAATGGCTGCAGTATTAAATTATATCTTTATCAACAAAACTGCACTATTGTATATAGCAATGATTTTCATAGCTTTCCTAGAAAAGTGAGATAAACTAGAATATGGATTAAGAAAACAGTCTTCTAAAAGGTCCCACCTTAGGGCTGTCCACCTGGAGTCCTTAGTGAGGACATGCTATAGGGACATAATATGCTTTAAATTCCTTTACGTATGTCTAGTATCTTATTACTAAACTTCTCCATTTAAAACAGAAGCAAAGTTAATTGTACATCCTTATTCTTGTATAAACATCTGTATATAATTTTGTTCTTAATTTTTTCCCTTTCTTTTGACTCTGAGTTGAAATTCTTTGTTGATGTTATGTATACACTTTGGTTTTCAGAAGAAAAAACTGTATATGTAGTGAATCTTTCTTATACTTCACATAATTATTTTAATTTTATAATGAATACAAATATGAACACCATAATGAAGATGAATATAACTAATACTTATAGAAAAGTTTTAGCTGGTAGGTTCTTAAACAAAATATTTTCATACTTGTTTGTTTTCCCAACAGATGACATTTAAATAGTAATTGTAATAGTAATATAAAAATGATGATAGGTAAAATTTACTGAGTGTTTACTCTGGTCCATTTTCTAGGTTAATCTCCTTTTTACATGTTATCCAATAAATTTGCAGAACAAATGAATGTTTTATGAAGTTTCAGAAAGTTGGTTAAATTGCCAAGGTGATCAAATCTGGTCAATTTCAAAACCAAGATTCAGTCTATGTTTGTTTGACTACAAAATTGGAAGTTTTAAAATACATTATATGGTACACTACTTTGCACAAACTCAAATGTAGATGTCCCACCTAACACAAAATCTTGGAATAGTTTGAAGCAATATTTTAACATTAATATGTATGTGTTGTTTAATCCAATGCTGAATATATTTTTGTTTTATAGATGATTTGTTAATATATTCTTACATGATCATATCATCTATTTAACAATATGTATGGCTATTACTTAATAAATCCAATAAATTGAATAGTTCATTCTCCTTTGAACCACATATTTATTTTAATTCATATGCTTAGGGCTTGGGATTATATTTTAATTCTTATGCAAACCAGAATAATTATGTTATTTTTTTTAATTTGAGCACTGAGCAATGATAATATGATTGTTAAGACACAAATGATTCACCTTGAAAATAGTAGCTGAAATCAGGTGGTCTAGAAATGACATAAAATTTTATCCTTACTATTTTTGCCAAATTTTAAATTAAAAATGAAGCCCTCAAATCAGAATTAAAGACTAAAAACATTTTTTCCTATATCAAAATTCTTGGAGGAAATTAATGAAGAAATTAGACATTTTCTACAGTTAATAATGTCAGTACAACATACTGGAATTTATAAGACCCGATGAAAGCAGTCCTATGAGGAAAATTATGGTTAGTTTTTCAAAGATTAAATAAAATTAGTGAACTGTTAACCAACCTCATCAAAAAAGGAAAGAAAAGACTCAAATACATGGAATTAAGAATAAAAAGGGAGAAACTACAACAGATCTTGCAGAAATCCAGAAGATCAATAATATCTACTTCAAGCACCTATGCTCAAATAAGGTGGAACACACAGAAGAAATGGACAGATTCCTAGATACATATGAATTACCAAACCTAAATCTAGAAGATATAATAATTCTAAATAAACCAATATCAGCCAACAAAATTGAAGATGTAGTTAAAAAACCACTAACAAAGAAAAACCCAGGTCCTGATGGATTCACTAATGCCTGTACTCCTCAAAATCTTTAATGAAATTGAAAGGGAAGCAATACATCCAAAGTCATTCCTGGAAGCAAGTAATACCCTGATGCCAAAACCAGAGAAGGACCCAACCAAAAAAGAGAACTACAGGCCAGTCACCCTAATGAATATAGATGTAAAAATCCTCAGTAAGATACTGGCAAACAGAATGCAGCAAATCATCAAGAAAATTATACACCATGACCAAGTAGAATTCATCCCAGGAATGCAGGGATGGCTCAACATACACAGATCAATAACTGTAATACACCATATCAACAGAGCCAAGGACAAAAATCACATTATCATCTCAATAGATGCAGAAAAGTATTTGACGAGGCCCAACACCCATTCATGATAAAAACCCTATAGAAAACTGGAATAGATGGTATTTACTTCAATCTTATAAAAGCCACCTATGACAAACCAACAGTCAACATCATATTAAATGGTCAAAACCTGAAAACTTTCACTCTAAAATCAGGAACAAGACAAGGATGTCCAGTATCACTCCTATTCATTATAGTTCTGGAAACATTAGCCAGAGCAATTAGATAACAAAAAGAAATAAAATAAATAAAGATAGGAAAGGAAGAAGTTACATTATTATTTGCAGATGGCAACATAATCTACAAAGAAGACCCCAAAAACTCCACCAAGAGACTTGGAGATTTAATAACCAAATTCAGTCATGTAGTTGGACACAAAGTCAACACTCAAAAAACAGTAGCATTTCTGTACACAAATAACAAACTCAGAGGGAAATTAGGGAAACCACACCTCTCACAGTAACATCAAAAAATAAATAAATACTTAGGAATCAATCTAACAAAGGAAGTAAAATTCTGTACATTGAAAACTATAGTACTCTGAAAAAGGAGATCAAAGAGTATATCAGCAAATGGAAAGATATCCCTTGCTCTTGGGTAAGAAGAACCAACATAGTGAAAAGGGCAATACTCCCAAATTATTACAAAGATGTAATGCAATTCTGATCAAAATACCAATAGCACACCTCACAGCATTAAAGCAAAAAATCGTAAAATTTATTTGGAACCAGAAGAGACCTAGAATAGTAAATACAATTCTTGGCAACAAAGGCAAGGCAGGAGGCATCACAATCCCTGACTTGAAATTATAATACAGATCTACTGTGATAAAACAGCATGGCGCTGGCAAAAACAACAACAACAACAAAAACAACAACAAATACATAACCAAGGATCAGTGGAACAGATTGAAGATGCAGAAACAACTCCAAACACACTCGGGCACCTTATCTTCCACAAAGGGGCCAAACACCTTCATTGGAAGAAAGGGAGTCTCTTTAATAAATGATGCAGGTAAAACTAGTTTTCCATGTTCCAAAGACTAAAACTAGGCCCATGTCTATCACCATGCACTAAACTAAAATCCAAATGGATCAAAGATTTAAATATTAAAACAAAAACACTAAATCTGCTGGAAGAGAGAATAGGTAGAAGTCTTAACAACATGGGTGTAGGCAAAAACTTTAGTAACAAAACCCCAAGTGCATGGGAAGTAATACAAAGAATCTACAAATGGGATCTCATCTTATTAAAAAGCTTTTGTACAGCAAAAGAAATCACCGAAAGAGTGAACAGACAACCCACAGAGTGGGAAAAATGTTTTGCTAGCTGTTCCTTAGACAAAGGAAGAATATCTATTATATATAAAAGAACTCAAAAAAATCAAATTTAAAGACCCAATCCAAAAATGAGCATCTGAAGTGAATACACACTTCTCAGATGAAAAGGCACAAATGGCAAATAAATATATGAAAAAAAAGTTCAGCATCACTGGTCATTGGAGAGATGTAAATTAAAACATTGCTGAGATTTCATCTTTCTCCAGAAAGAATGGCTATGATCAAGAAATCAACCAATAACATATGCTGGCAGGACTGTAGGGAAAAAGGAACCCTTCTCCACTGTCGGTAGGCAGGTGGACTGGTGCAACTACTGTGGATATCAGTGTGAAATTCCTCAAAAAAACTATAACTAGAGGTTCCGTTTGACCCAGCTATCTCCCTTCTTGTAATCTTCCCAAAAGAATTAAAAGCATGATAACACGGTGATATATGCACATCCATGTTTACAGCAGCACAGTTTGTAATAGCTAAATCCAGGAAACAGCCCAAATGGCCATCAACTGATGAATGGATAAGGAAGTGTGGTTTTTTATATAATGGAGTACTACTCAGCCATAAACAAGGATAAATAAGACATCTCTAGGTAAATGGATGTACCTTGAGACCATACTCTTAAGTGGAATACATTTGACACACCTGTGTAAATATCACATTGTTTCTCTGGTGTGAGAAACCAACAGTGTAAATAAGGACCAAAATGTGAAAGAGAAAGAAATTTTTCCAAAGGAAAGGGGAACTACAGAGAGGGGAGGAGGAAAGGAAGGAATAGACAAGAAAAAAAATGAGAAAAGAAGGAAAAATGGAAACAAAGCTTTTGTAAATAAGGTTTGGAAGAGGGCTTGAAGAGAGGAGGGGGAAGAGGAAAAAAAGAACAATCAAGATATATTATATACTGTATATCATATATCATATTTCTGTATGTGGGTTCCGGGAGTCCAACCCACATAAGAAAAAAGGGCTGGTGACATCGCTCAGCGGCACGGGCGCCTGCTGGTGTGCGAGGTCCTGAGGTCAACCCCCGGTACCCACAAAAAAAAAAAAAAAAAAAAAGAATTTTATGGCCACAAAGAGTAACCAGATTAACCTTTCTCTTTCTTCTTATCATCTCTTTCATTTTTCCCCTCCCTCTTTTCCCCTTCCCAGGTCTAAATTTTCAGAGAAGTAATGTGTTTGGCTCACTGCTCCTTCTCTTAAGAGTTAACAATGGGAGGGGTCTGCTTGTGTGTATACAGTCATTTAGAAAATGTAGGAAACAAAATCCACCTCTCAAAGGAGATTTGGAGAAATGAATTGGCATTGTGCTAGGTGGTGCTCTCAAGTATTGGGGGAAAAAAAAAACTAACCTGAATAAAACCTGTGTTTCAGAACAAAATACATGTGAAAGATACAAAAAGCCAAAAGTAGTAAAAAAAGAAAATTGAGCATGCATAGAAGCTAAGAGAACTGGAAAATCAATATGAGGATTGAATTTGGCCATAACAATAACAATTTCTATAGTGATTAAGAAAGAAATAGCTGCTACATGATTTGATCAAAATCAAATATATTACATTTAAAAAATTACTCTTAGATACTAGTGTAGTATTACTAACTAATAATTTAAAATGAAGATGAACGAAGGGTAGTTTTCTGTCTTTAGTAACTGCTAACTGCTAGTGAACTATTTTTCAATCTAAACAGCCACACACTATTCTTTCAAGAGACTATTTAAAATTTTTATTGAAAAATCTACATGAATTCACCAGTCTATGGTTTCTAGCATGAAAATATTTCTCTTATTAAAAAAAAAAGTGAACACATTCATTTATCCAATCTTCCAGAAGGTCTCAACATTTGCAAGACTCCATAAGGATAAATGAATGAGTTATGATCCTCTCCAGAATTTTGTTCCCTGGGAAGTACCTCGTCTGGGCCAAGAAAAATGAACTATTTTTAAGCAACCATCTGCTCTTATGTTATCTGGGGTTTTCTTTTCATCTTATCAACATTTTTACTCCTGTTGAAAGACCATTTGTTTTGACATGTAAATTGAAAGAGAAAAGTTTTCAATAGTTCCCTGTAACAATTTCACGTACTATATATCCTTCCCAAGCAATCATTACAAATAAAATTTCAATTTCTACTTGAGGCACAGTTAATTTTTAAAAAGTGTCATTTCTTGTCTTTATGACATTGTGTACAGCCAAACATACAGGTATGGGGTGAACTGCATCTGCAAGCCCCTTGCAAAGTTGTATGCAAGTGGAGAGAGGAGATTCAAACAAAATTGTTAAGTGTGGAACAGTAGGGAAGGGGGTGTAGGAAGTACAAAATTGGGTACAGAAATTTGCTTGCAGTGTAAAATTCTAGCCAGCTGGAGTCCTGACATGACTTGAAAACCACCTGTAGTATTATTCATGGCTATAATCTTCCAACAGAAAATTTGCTTTCCTTTATTTAAAACTTTGCAACCTCTATAACTTAAATGATTTTCAATTAATGTTGAGAATTAAGTGAACATAAATGTAATTACTGTATTTCTAGAAGTTTTACACAATCAAATGCAACAAAAACCCATAATCACTCCTCGGCCTATTGTATCATCATCAAACTTATTTCCCTCTACTTTCTGATAAAAGCACAGGCTTCATTGGAAATCAATTCTCAATAGGCTGAAATTGAGTATACTCATTCCTGTTTCCATACATTTACTTCTCCTATCTAACTCTTTTTCTTATATACTATACTTTTTGTTCATATCCTATCCATCCTTCAAGAAAAACTTCAAGTTATACCTTCTACATAAATCATCCTTCAAGAACTCTTCCTCTGAAAATTATCTCTCATTACACTTATGTGATATGCACCATAATTAATACATTATTATATATTGTTCTTAATTTCTCACTCCTAAACCATACTTCTTAACCTTTTGTTATATAAACACATTGTGCTTATGAATTTATAAACATGTACTCATTATCAAATAATTTCTTAATTTCTCTGTGAATATATTTTTTTCACAAGTAGACAAAATTACAGTGGCAAAGATTGGATACCTTTTCTGCTATATTTAGTATAACAACAACAGTAACAGGAAAAAAAAAAACCAGGTTAAGTGTGGAGAAGGATATAAAGTTGATAATAATTTTCCATCTCATCATTTTACATCTTTAGTATTCTATAAAAATAGGTTGCTTGGAAAATATTATCTGCAAAATAAATCTTGGCAGGGCCGGTGAGATGGCTCAGCGGCTTAAGCGCCTGCCTGGCAAGCGCGAGGGCCCGAGTTCGACCCCCGGAACCCACATACGAAAAAAGGGGCCGGTGATATCGCTCAGCGGCACAGGCGCCTGCTGGCGCGCGAGGTCCTGAGGTCGACCCCCCGGTACCCACAAAAAAAATAAATAAATCTTGGCATTATAAATAGGAAGCAGTTAATATTCCAAAGGTGCACCTGTAGTATAGTGCTATAACTAGCTGTAAAACTAGAGACTGGAATGAAAGGCTGAAAAATTATTTTTTGCTATTTAAGTAATAGCAAAACTTAACTACATAGATTACTCTGAGGAGTGTGCAATTTGAACAGAGAAACTACAAATCTATCTCCTACACATATTTGAACTTTTGTGAACCCATGAAGATTCAGACAAAGTTAAAATTTGGTCCTTCTGGAGAGATGTTTTGAGCATTAGACAAGTGCACTCTCACTCATGAAAATATGTTTTCAGGTACCTAGCAAAAACAAACTTAATGCATCTAGGAAATGGAAGCAAAGTAAGAAATAAGGACCCAAAGTGTGTAATATTCAGTTTTGAGAAGAATAACTATCCTTTGCAAATAACTCTATGAAAGCATGTACAATTTTGAGAATTATCTATCAGTTTTACTTTATGTAGTTTTTTCCAGTTCTCAATTTTAACAAGCAAAGCAAGAGCAATAAGCAAAATGTTTTTGCATAAAGCGAGAAATAAAACAAGAAAATAAACCTACATTCCAAAAACCATGCAAACATACATATGTATCAGAAAATGAATAATTGAAATAATATATTTGTATTGTATGCACTGAAACAATACCATCACTAAGAGAACAGATTCCATTTTTTATGGGAACTTAGAAGGCGCACAAACAAATGAGTCACGGTAGATCATGCAGCAAGGACAGGAGCTCACCTTTAACTTTATTCTTTGAAGCAGCGGCTGGCACCAAGGAAAGGTTGCACAAGAAGAAGAAACAAATATATTAGTTGTTAGAATCTTTAGCAAGAAAACAGAGATATTGTAGTTAACATGACAGTGTTAAAGTTGAAAATAATACATTCAGGATTATATAATCAACACATGTTATAGGAATTGGATCCATGACAATGAAAATGACAACTGTTGTTACATTGTTAGTAAATGATTAAAATTCTGGAATAAGATAGACTAAGTTAGGAGCCAAACAGTGCAATTTCTAAATACCACAAGTCACCAAATCTCTTTTAGTCTTTCTTTTTCTAGATCTTTCTTAATTTTAAATCTTAACTAATAATCAAACATACATACATGTGATTTAACCATATTTAATACTACTCAACAATTAGAATATAACCCATAAAGTGTGAATAAACTATAAAGATAGGTCGTATCCATGTATTGAATGTGATTTACTCTATGTCCAAGACTGAGGCTGAGCCATTACTATCCAATTTCCTCCTAACAATGACAATCTCAAGAAGCTTTGTGGTCCATGCCTCTAAATGTGGAAACTGAAATTTAGAAAGTACTAATTGCCTGTAGAAAGTGGCACAACAAACAGGATTTGGCCCTAAGTGCATCCATCCCCAAAATCTGCACTCCTGGGTTCTACCATAATGTGGTGTTAGGATCTGAGGCCCTGAGTCACTACACTGAAAGAATCTTCAACAAAGCCCAGCCTCGATCACATGATTTGCTAAGCTCCAGCTCTTTTGATGATTAGTTGACCACATATCTATGAAACCTGAAAACTACATTAACTTAATTGGCATGATTCCCCTAAGAAGTAGAAATTTAAGCTTATTAATATATAGCAGTAAATACTATTTGGGGCAGAAGTAAATTTAACTAGGAAATTAAATGAATTTACCCTACAGCACAGTTACTCAGAGGATGACTTCTAGTCAAAATGCATAATTATGTAGCTCTAAACATTTAGAGGTGATATACACTACTTTTTTTGTGGGTACTGGGGGTCGACCTCAGGACCTCACATGCCAGCAGGCGCCCGTGCGGCTAAGTGATATCACCGGCCCTTTTTTCATATGTGGGTTCCAGGAGTCAAACTCGGGCCCTCGTGCTTGCCAGGCAGGCGCTTACGCCACAGAGCCATCTCACTGGCCTCTACACTACTTTGATTAGGTCGCCAAAAATAAAGATTGAAAGATGAGGGAGTTTTACTTTTTCTTTTCTTTTTTTTTTTTTTTTTTTTTTTTTGGCTCTCAAATGATGTTAAAGATGCAGTCAGCTATGACCTAATTGGGAAATACACAGTCTCTAATTCAATAGTCTGACCTTTAGTGTAATTCAGTTTAGATACTAGAACTCGTACTCATGATTTAGATATGGAAACTTTTAATTTATAATTCATTCTACCAAGTTATGTAGACTTAAGAAAATTTTCAAGAAAGTTTATCTAAACGACTGGCTACTTGGTGCAAGGTTTATTTACAATCATAATCAAACACAGCATTTTAACACTTCATTTTATTCAAAAGAGTAAATATTTTCTGACAAAAATAACCTGAAAAAATTATTTCAAGAAACCCAGGCTAGGTCATCATTTTAAACTGGCATCAGCTGTTTATTCCACAACTTTGAAATGGAAGTAGACAGTTGGAGATCAAGAAAGCTAATAATATTGTTGTGAAATTTAAAAAAAAAACTTAAAAATCAAAGATACAAATGTTAACTATTAGCTCTTTTGTGATATTTTACTGATTACTCATGCAATTCATAAAATTAGTAGCACATTAGCTATTTACTGTATGATATCAAATGTAAAATATTTACTTTTCCAAAGGGGTTTACTACATTTTAATCAATAAAATCACTTTCTTCACTGCTATACATCAAAACATTAAAAGTAGATAATACTTTTAAAAGTAGAAAAGATAATATTCCTCTCTCCCAATGTCAACTTCTAAAATAACCAATGTTAATAGACTGCATTAACAAAATTAACAATAATGTTACTTTTTTTTTTGTGGGTACTGGGGGTTCGACCTCAGGACCTCGAGCGCCAGCAGGCACCCGTGCCGCGGAGCAATATCACTGGCCCCTTTTTCGTATGTGGGCTCCGGAAGTAGAACTCGGGCCCTCGTGCTTGCCGGGCAGGCGCTTACACAGCTGAGCCATCTCACCGGCCCAATAATGTTACTTTTTAACTGTAAATGTTCTTGAGAAAATTTATTTTGTATATAGTATTTCTGAACAATATCAAACTATGCATGTTATTTTCCAATGTGCTTTCTCCATATTTTCCAGGTTAGTAGAGTTCCAATTCATTTATTTCACAATTGCCTATTTTTCTATAGTTTATATGAAGTATGAGACGTTTTCTGATTATAGTATCTTTGTAGTTTTTATTTCTACTAACAATTCTTCAACGCACATCTTTATAGAATAACTTTTACACACTATAATGATTTTTTATTCCTATGGAGAAATTTCCAAGTTGTTTTAATATTTCTGTACACAAAACAATTGACAAAAAGAAAACCTTAAATATTGCAGAAGGAAGGGTTGGAAATATTTGAGAAGGAAATGTGCAAGTGTATTAAATGCTGTAAAATAAGAGAAAACTAGAATAAATTAAAAAGGAATAGAAAATCAGAAAGGACAGAATCAAATCTTCCAAAAAGTTGGTAAGTTAGAAACTCCTTAGATGTTTTAAATCACAAACTTTTTCATTTAACTTTTCTATTTGTTTTTAATTACAAATTCAGCTTTTAATTCCTTTGTAGAATTCTAGTAGAGTTTAGAATTTCAAAAACCAGGAAATATTTTCAGCTGCATACAGTTTCTTTTGCATTGTATTATTCTGCTATCAAAATCACCTACATTTCAAAGAAATTATTCAAATGTATCAATATGTTGATTTTTTCATGTGAAAAGAAATTTCATGTCAAACTCAACTTTAAGAAAAATTGCCAAAAACTTTAGAATTTTTGAGACAATACTAATTAGCAGCAACTGTTATATAACATATACAACCAATCTTTTTAAAGAATTCATTTTTGTTTAAAAATAGTGAAATAAAAACAGCAAAAGCAAATGTTTACATTTTTCAATAGAATAGACATACATTATAAAAAGTTTTCAAACACAAACTAAAAGAAGAGGATTTTATTCTCAGATTCTTGGGCAAGTACCAAATAAAATAGAAAGGAAAACAAAAGCTCTATGCCTGTTACTGTGTGTGTGTGTTCAGGCAGCTAATACTAGACTAGGCTGGTTAATATAAATGGAAAGAGGCCAGGCTACCGCCTTGTTAGCCCAATTATAATTCTCTACATTTTCAATAAAAGAAGCCAAGATGACAGCAATACTGTCATAAATGTCATGTTCAATACTTGTAAGATTTTCCGTTGTCAGCACTGTCCAATTATAAGTCAATTGTAAAGTGCACATTGCACACCACCCAAAGCAACTGAAAATTACCTTAAAAATGCAATTTAACTGTTCATAGTTAAAATGAAAGGGAAGAATTAGAGATATTTTGACCAGAAGAAAGTTTTAGATAAATCAACATTTCTTCATCTTTACAATAAAAGTAGCAAGTTTGGCAATAAGTTTACAGTTGTTCACACATTTATTTAAAGTATGAGTAGATATAACATTAAATTTATAAATGAAAATGATTACAATAATGTGAAAGTCATGCATGTAATTTTGAAGAAAAATCACACAAATAAAATATTGTCCTAGCTTTTTACAAGGGAATGCTAAATAGTTAATGTCAGTCATTATATTAGTAAGACTAATCCCTAAAATTTCTGAGACAATCAAAAGTAAACACTAAATTAATTCATTTTGTTACTATATGATTAACTAATCACATTGAAGGAGACAAATCTGCCTATTTGGAAGAAGTATCCCTCAACTTTTTTGGAAGAATTGGAGACAGAGACATTATTTCTCAAAATGGATTCTAGGAACTATAAATAGAGCATAGGGGCAAGGTTAAGAAAACATTTTTTTAAATTTCTTATCTCAACTTTACCTACCTAGTTACATTTTCCTTATTTTTTGAGTCTTCTTATTTTCACACTTAATGTTACCTATTTTATCAGTATGTGCAACATATGGATAATGTAGAAGTTGACAGATTAATTAGTGCCTTAGAAGTGTTTGCTGAAAAGTTATTTATCAGTGAAACATTTAGTAAATAATTAACAAAGACATCACCAATGTTTGTTCAGAGGGAGCTAATGCAAAAGCACTGTGGCTTTTTTATTTAAGATTATGTATATACCCGCGCTGAAATATTTTGATAGTTTAGCTTTGTATTCTCTGTTACAAATTAACAAATAAGATACCATGCTTCTTTTAAGGGAAGAAATAAATTTAGAGCTTAAACTTTCGATAGACAGATGTTTTCTGACATCTGTGACTACACACTCAGTTTTATTAGATGTTTCCCTTTGTCCATTTGTATCTGCAATGAAACTATAAAATGATCCATGCCCTTAACAGATAATGTGCAATATAAAGTTGTTAGACATAAAATATTACTTTTGGAGTACAACAAAAAATTATAAAAATAAAACAGACTACCAAAGCCACTACTTTCCAAAAGAAATGGAATTAAAATGAGAAAAGTTAAAATATTACCTGTGGTTGAGAAAAGATACATGAATTTTTCTGTATGATAAAGCTTTGTAATAGCAAATATACAATTAAAAGGCTATACTACATGAATGTATGTTAAATTCACTAAGTCAAAATTAATCATATGTTGGAGTATAACATGGTAGTACTAATCGATACCAGATATTTTGACTTCTTACAAAGAAGGAACTCACACTGATTTAAAAAGAAGAATTGCTACATCTAATATATTAGATAGCACATTAGTAATCTCTCAAGACATGAAAATTAAAAATTGAATTACTGAGCTAAATAACTACATCCATTTCATCTTTTTTGGTTCTTTAATCATCTAAGACAGAGTAAAACACATTTTTTTCACTAATTGCCTGAGAATTATTTAAAATATCTTTTTTAGCTATCAATTAATATTATCTGAACACCAAAATTTTTTAAGTCTCATTAGAATTGGAAAACTTAGATAGGTGTGGCTTTAATTTTTTTTCTCTGATTTTTCTTAATAATTACACAAATTTCATACATGGAAAGAAGTGTAAAAAATAATGTTCAAAATGTTTTACCAAGGAAGTTGCTATGGAAGTTACACCCCTGAAGAACCAAAGTCTCAATAAGTATTAATTTGTTTTAATAGGAAAACTTAAAGTAATAAGAAAGGAGAAAACAATAGAATTAGAAAATCACCACTCCTCGATTGTCACTATTGCTACTACCATAATTAGAAGGGAGGCTACCAGGTACTATATTACCTTCCCATGAAAGGATAAAACCCCACCTATGAAGTATTTTTGCAAAAATTATCAGAATCATGCCTCTACACTGAAATTCCAGTGTCCAATAAATAGAGGGGACAAAAATATATCAAATCAATACAACTGAACAAATATTAAACCCTGAAGCATATAAGTCAACACATATAATTTTGGCGATTGGTTCCTTTATTACATCAGTTTCAGGGGAAAAATACAAATTAGACAAAGAAATTAAAAAACATCAACTGGGACCAGGGGGCATAGCTCAGTGGTAGAGTGTATGCTTAGTACACAAAAGATTCTGGATTCAATCCCTAGCACTGCAAAAAAAAAAAAAAAAAAAAAAAAAAAAGCTACTCATTCTCACATCAATTTCATTATATCCTTATTTGAGCAGTGGATATTTCATTATGTTAAAGAATTGTTAATATTTACATGGGATAATAGTATTAGGATTCTGGTTTGCCATATTTTTATAAAACTAAGTATTTTTTAAAAGTTATCTCTTGTTCAGGATTGATTTCTAAGTAATTGGGATGTACGTAGTGTGATTAAAAGTATAGTGAATGATAAAATTTTTTAAAACATTATGGTAAAAGACACATTGCCATCAATCCCCCTCAAATTACCCCTTCTTTCTTCAAATACGTGGATCCCATCGTTCTTGCCATTTGCTGAAGCAGTTTAGTAAGTCTTTTTCCAAGAATGTCTTTAGTTGTGCAGCTGTGGCTGCCAAACGTGCTGAATTCTTTCAAAAAGTTTATTTTCATGGCCACATCGACTTTGAGGAAGGACTAGAAATTGCAAGGTGTCAGATTTGGTGGAATAGTTGAAGGGTATGCTGTAATGTTTTTGCTAACCTAACTTTCGGTTGGACAGCATTCAATACCAGAGCCTACTGGATACTTTTTAAAACATTTTCCACGTGTTTATTACATAAAATAAAAATTACACTGGCTAAATACTGAGATTTTGCCAAACCACTAAGCAGTGACATGGGAAATAAGTTATAGTGTGCTCAAAAGTTAAGTACAATCTTTGAGTGTGTGTGTGTGTGTGTGCATGTGTGTGCATGTGTGCGGTTTTATACTTTTTTTATTAATAGAGCTTGGATAGAAGGAGACAAGGGGACGGATCTCTTGCAAATGCGAAGGGGTTCAAAAGACCAAAGGTGAGGGATGAGACAGAGCAGAAGGGGAAATTAGTAAAATATACCAGGTAGAGGAACCTAATAATCTTGGTGACTGTAAACATTATATGTTACAAACATGAGCTAAGATAATAATATTAATAAAAATGAAAATGGGGAAAGGGGAATTAGAGGAGGTGGAGGGATGAAGAAAGGAAATTTTTAAAAAATGGAAGCATGGGGGCCGGTGAGATGGCTCAGCAGTGCAAGCGCCTGCCTGGCAAGTGCAAGGTCCTGAGTTCAACTCCCGGTACCCACATTAAAAAAAAAAATGGAAGTATGTTTTGTTCTGTACATGTACCCATCCTCTGAGATGATGGTAAAATGAATGTACTGCAAATATGCACGAAAAAAAGGACCAAAAAAGTCATCGTATTTTTATCAGACCTCATAAAGACCCTCATGAAATACCACTTTCAGAACTGCCTCATAAAATAGTTAAGAACAATGTGTTCTTGAAGCAAGGGGAAGTAGTTTAAGGATTAATCACAAGGCATCTTTCATTGTAATAAATTATTTTTATTTAAATACCATATACTTTGATCACTCTTTCCCCTATGTTCATTGTATTTTTCTAACTTTTTGTATATATTTGACATTTTTGATAACAAAAATTTTAAAATATTTTAAATGTTCAAATAAAAATCTGGGTATATTTCTCTTTTAAGTGTGACTCTTATGATGGCATGAGAGTCTACATAAAACAGTTTTCTATTCATATTTTTGTAAGATGTGGTCAATTTAATTATTACATAAATTACTTATAGTACGTACAAGTCAAAAATACATTTTAAAAATAATATTGGTTTCTGAAATTCTGTCACTAAGTCTTGTGATAAGTGTCTATTATAAAATTTCCATTTTACTTCTTAAAAATTCAACAGAACATTGTAATCTTTTGTGTACTTTGTGTATATTTTAAGGATTAAGTAAAGTATATAATTACTTTTCTTGTTTTATTGTTACTTTATAAATACCAATTTAATTGTACGCATCCAAATAAGCATAGTAGTTTATTAGAATTTTTTCTGTCTACTGTTTCCATGCTTCTAGCCCTGAGTTGTTTTGTTTTTTGTTTGTTTGTTTTGTTTTGTTTTGTTTTGGTTTTGAGACTGGATCTTTCTATGGAATTCAGGCTGGCTTGAATTCACTGTGCAGCCTAGGCTGGCTTCAAACTCCAGGAGATCCTCTCATCTCAGCTTCCAAGTGGTGGGATTGTAGGTGAGCACCACCATGCCCAATTCTTAAATCTCTTTTTTTTTTTATGCTATCTTTCACATGTCCCTGTGGTCTTATGAATTTTGCCCTTATCGACATATAGAGAAGTTTTCAAGTCAAAAGTAGGACTCAAATTCATGGCTTTAGAAGAGGGTATAAGATAATTGCCAATCCTCAGATATCTCTGATTATGAAAGCCTTGAGAAATTGCAGATATTTTGGGCATTTTCAATAAATAAAGTACAATCATTGGAATTGTATTTTATTTCTACATTACTAAACCAAGAATTTATTTTAGAATTATTGCAAATCTGTAGCTGAACAGTGTAGTGCTGAAGATTTGTCCCATTTCATGTTATTCCCTTGCCACTCAGGAGCTAAATTTGATGGATACATTATACAAGAAAAGGAATATTTTTCAGGATATTTTGCTATTTCCATGAACACTATTATACTACTACAGGGAATGAATCATTACAAACATATCCTTAAAAAAAAACTTCCAAAATCAGTGAGGCTTGTCATGTTTTCTAGATATTATAGTAGCTTCTTTTTTTCTACTGAATATTACCCTAATTAGAACATTTTATTCTTTATTTTTAAATGTATTCTATTTTGCTAATATGAACATGGTAAAGTAAATGATATTTTGTTCTCATACTAGCAGTGGTAAAATAGTAAAGCAACCATACGTGTTTATATGAATACTTTTTGAAGACCTTGTTTTACTTAGTAATCTTGGGTTCATGATAGAACTGAGAAGAAGGTACAGAAATTTCCTCTATGCTCCCTGTGCATAAATTCCCTGTCTCTGTTATTAACATCATCCTCTAGAATGGGATATCTGTTACAACTGATAATCTTACACTATATAGGTTCATTCTTGGTAGTATACATTCTATGGGTTTGGGCATAGGTATCATGACAAATTTTTATGCTTCTTTGAATAATATTTGAGCCCCCAAAGTTCTGATTGTAATGTAGAACAAACAATGGGATGGATTCAACAAATAAAAATTCACATTCTAAGAAGTTAATATGTAAAAATGATGATAAATATTCTCACCATGTGAATATGCACCTACTATATATGTGTGTGAATATAGGTCATATATATTTTTTTATGTGGTTACTGGGAGTTGAACTCAGGACCTGGCACTTGCCAGGCAGGCACTTACGCCACTGAGCCATATCACCGGCACCTAGACCATAATTTTGTATAATCATTCACCAATATTTTTTCTGAGTTTATAATATACCATTGATAAATTTGTACTTTTAATATTTTCCGAGGAAGAATAACTACTGGGCTCTGTATTAGTAGGGGAAATGGTTTTCAATTTAAAAAATGTATAACCCAATAAACACTTTTATTTACTGATAACAATGTCCCAATCATTAAAATGGGTGTTTGGGATGCACTGATATAAAAGAAAGCAGTTGCACCTGGTCATTACACAGACTCCAAGAGATTACAGCTCAGGCTAAAGGAGGCTAGCAAAAGGAGGTAGAAAATGAGAAAAACAGGCTCAAATAAATACAAGTAAACAGAAAAAATATTACTTAGCAGAAATAGCCAAATGTTTTTCTAAGACAAGTGGGTAGTTTTTTGCCAAAGTATAACTAAAAGCAGAGAAACTCAGGACCATGTGCTGATTTGTCCTATCGTGATTAAGCAGAGTCATGAAGGAAACATAAAGTCAATGTTCCCTAACTCCTAATTACTAGATGATGACTCAATTCTGGAAAAGCTGCACTGGAGAATGTGGTTGGTAATAAAGTAGTCTGCCTAATCTCCTTCACTGTGGCTTCAGGTAACCTGTCTGAATATCAGATCAAGAGGTAATCATTCTAAGGAGCTGCCAAGGTCAAGCTCCTCCACGCACAGCATGTATTCAAGAACTGCTGGGTTTTGCCCTCCAGCAGATTCCTCAGTGAGGTGCTATGCAAGATGAAAGGTGACCTCCAGAAGGTTGCACATCAGCCACTATGTCTGGTTCTCTATTGCTGCTTCTCTGATCTCACTGTGACTTACACCTCAGGTAAGATCATGATTCCCTAAAATTAAGTCAGTCATATGGCACAGGGTACACACGCTTAACATACATTCAGTTTTTATGCTATTCTAATCCAAGGAACACTTAGATGCCTTTTCATTCCATCTCTTCTAGATACCAAATGAACAAAATATGGTCATTTAGAAATTCTCTTTTTCAAATTCTTTAGACAAAATCATCAATCCTTTTTAATATAATAATTAATTACGGCTTTGTGGCACATAGATATGATATTACCTGAAATTTAATGCGGCAAGAGAATTGATATAGTAATGCTAATCATAACATGAGTATTATGGTATAGACTACAGTTTAAGAAATATGATCAACAGTTTTTAAAAATGGGCAATTAAGGATCCCCTATGACTACACCTAAAATTGAAATTCACAATAAGCTAGTAGTATACATGGCATTTCTCAATGATATAGTGGAGTTCTCACAATTCTATTGTAAGACATTTAAAACAGATTAAATATATTGTGGTATGAGCCACCGGAAAGAACATACAGTGTTTTTAAAAAGGTTGTAAAAATTATTTTAAGAGTTACATATAAATGAATAAAATCCAGTGTGACTGAGGTTTCTGTGCCAGACATAGTAATGATCAACATGAACAGCAGTTGAAGACAATAGTTCATATGATCTGCACTATATATACTTATGTGAGACAAAGTATTTCCTGAATAAAACATTATTTATGATTATCTCAATATTTGGAGTGAAAAAGCTTCCATGCATAGTGTGCCCTAATTGGCAAATTGCCAATAGGTAATAGAATTGAGTCTTATGGAAATAAAGTTGCAAGTGGTCTTAAGAGTTCACTTCCTGAAAATTTATATAGGGCACTTGCAAAATCTTCTGCATCCTAACTTTATGGAAAATTTCTTTGCAGATTTGTCACTAACTCTACCTAAAAGAGCCCTTTGGAAAGTGTTATTTCAAACAGCATCAGTTATTAAGATTGATGCCAAAATGGGTAAAGGAGTTGGCAAAAAGTGATGAAAGTCCTTTTAATTACAAACTACATAATTACAATATAGTAAACAAGTAATTCTGTATTTTACATGTGGAAGCAAATTAGATTACAAATATCTTGAAATTTCATAAAATGTTTCTCATCTTTAGAATAATGCAAATATTTTAGAAGAAAGGCTGATGAAAATTATGAGTATAAAGCAATCATAACTCACTCAAAAATAATAGCATTTTTATTGCATATTTAAGTTAGATTCAGGTAGTTTTAAATTATAGTCAAATGTAATTTGTAATGAAGTTCATCACTGAATGGGTGGACAAAATATTTTTTGAACACGACAAGTAAGTGCTGCAAAAATATATTCTGTATTCTCATATTCTTAACACTTTTAAATGGTCTGCATGCAAATGAAAAGATTATATCACACTGTGCTATAGGCAAGTTATATGCTGAATTAGTTTTCCAGTCACTGGGACACAATACCAGACACCCACAATTTAAAGAATGAACAATTTAATCTGGCTTACAATTCAATCCATGGCCAATTTGCTTCAAGGTATAACTATCATGGCGGAAGGACATGGCAGCACAAAATTTCTTAGTTCTTGGTGGCAAGGAAGCAGAGCTGGGGAACGTGTGAAAGATGAAGGGGCCAGAGACCAAGTACAGTACTCAAGGTCACATCTCCATGACCCACATATATACACACACAGAAGTGGGTTTTAGCAATCTGCTTTTCTTCTCCTAAGCCAGTCCAGCTGACACACTTAAGCTTAATCACCACAGCTGCTACTCTTAGCTTGTATACATTACCTTCACTGTGTACGTGAAATACTACAGTAAGTATACAACTTCTAACATTTTAAAATAAGCATAATGATACATGATAGTTCATATTTTCCAAAACCTTAAGCTGACAAAGATAGTTGGTTATTAATTTTGTTTGTTGTAGTTGTTTTCTAAGATGGCACATTCTACTTTGAGGGTGAATGCCTATGATAGCCATATTTAAAATGAAAAATAATAGTAATTGTTGTGTTTGAAATGGATTATTGAGTTGATTGACATAGGATCCTCCAAGGGACTTAATAAAGCACACTTTCGTGTATGTCTGGGTGGTCAATAGAAGTGTGATCTTAGGGTCTATATTTGGTTCCTGACCCCTTCCTCTCTGTAACCGTTCCCCTGCTCTGCTTGCCAGCCATCATGAGCTAAGCAGCTTTGCTCTGCCACACCTTTCCATCATGATGCTTCTGTCTTGGGTCAGCTGGCCATGGAATGAGTTCCCTGAGACCAAGCAAAATTAAACCTTCTTCTTTTAAATTGTGGGTGTTAGGTACTGTTTCCCAGTGATGGGAAAGCTGACTAATGCAGTAATTTTAGCCCTAGTGTTTTTAGGCCATCACCTTGAAGAAAAGATGTATGTCATGTTTATAACAATATGATAGAGTGTGGATATTTGAAAAGATAATACCGCTATAACAACTATCAACTTCATTGAATCAAATTGAAAATGAATTCTTAAAGACATTTCCTTTCCAGACAGTGACCCACCTTAAATTTTGTGAGGTTAAGAGTAGTAAACCTCAGTTACAAAATAATTCAATGGTTTTTAAGATTTTTATGTCTGGGCTGGTGAGATAGCTCAGCCACATAAGCGCCTGCCTGGCAAGCACAAGGTCCTGAGTTCGACTCCCGGAACACACATAAAGGAAAAAAAAGGGGCTGGTGATATTGCTCAGTGGCACAAGCGCGAGGTCCTGAGGTCAACTCCTGGTACCCACATAAAAAAAAATTTTTTTCTATATCTATGATTACATAAAAATTGAAAAAGACATTCTAAGGTCAGACTCTGTTAATTAGAAACTGCATATATGAAAATTGAGATCTGAAGGACAGTAAGACTTTTTCTTATATTACCTAGCTGCTCATGACAGATTGAGAAGGTTCAGAATCTTCCGAATTCCAATACAGTAAACTTTCCCTCACAGTGTAGGTCTTAGTATTCAGGAGTCTATTTCTTATTCATCTGATCTGTGGTATAATAATCAATCTAATTTAGAAAATGTTGAGTCACTATCCTAGTTTTCACAAGCTGTTTCCTAAGTATATATTATTGAACACTTATAGAAATCCCAACATTTTACAAAAAATATATTAAAGAGACAAAGCAAGATATAATCTGTTATTAGGATTCTAAATAATCAAACTGCAACCAAATTAATTCAGTATGTTTGCATTTCAATCTACTTTTTTTGTGTGTGTGTGTGGGTACCAGGGATTGACCTCAGGACCTCGCGCACCAGCAGGCGCCCCTGCCGCTGAGCGATATCACCGGCCCTTTTTTCGTATGTGGGTTCCGGGAGTCTAACTCGGGCCCTCGCGCTTGCCAGGCAGGTGCCTACGCCGCTGAGCCATCTCACGGGCCCCTCAATCTACTTTTAAGGGTAAAATCCCACCTGGAAATATGTTAGAGAATTAGAAAATCTCAGACTACCCAGATACCATTAAGTGTTGTCTGCTTTAACCTCCTTCCCAGCAGCGATGATCAAATATTGTGCACTATCAATTCGGTGGTGGAGCTATTCTATTCGGCATTATAAGTTTCAACTATTCTTTAATTTTGAACCTTACAATTTTACTTAAAAGAGTAAGTGATTAAATTTTAATTCAGCATTCCAGCACCGTCTCTGAATACAAGCTCTAAAATTAAGTCACACACTGCCAGCCAAGATCTACTAGGAGACCCATAAGTAGGAAGCTTTTCCTAAAGTTTCATCGAATATTAAACTTTTCACAATGTTTCAGACATGGAAGTAATTCTGAAAGCATAGTTGTATATATGAACTGGAAACAATATAAAACATATTCGACTTTCCATTCAAGAGATGTAATTTGAGAGTCGTTCAAACAAAGATAATCTAATAATCATTTATTGAACATGCACTATAAATTGCAGGCATTACCGTGTTATTAGGCAAAGACTATGATTAATAGAAATCCCTATAATCAGTGATCTTACTATCTGGAAAAGGAAACAAATATGTAAAGAAAGTAATTTAAGTAGAACATAAGTGTAACCTAGGACTATGCCATCAGCAATAAATTAAGCTTTGGAAAAATCAATCGTCCAGCTCAACGGAGTGGAAATCAACACAACATCTTTAGTGCAAAAGCACAGAAGAAAGGACGATCATGATATATGGACTGAGGAGTGTGTTCAGCTTGCTGTGCGATGAAGATAGAACAGAAAATGTGTGTGCTGAGGTACGTTCTACCTACTTCAGTGCATACTCTCTATAAAATGCTCCATATCATGCCCATTTTACTTTTGCTTGTTATACAGTCTGGTGGATGTGGCAGGAAAGAGATGCCATCTGATTTCATTTCCTAAGAGCCAGGGTATTAACTTGCCAGCATACTCAAGTAACACACTTTTCAGGCTATAGAAGACTTAACATTTAAAATGTTCATATGCAGTCAAGAACTTGAAGCATACATTGAAGCTGGCAACACAACTATGACTACTCCTTCTTCAAACCTCATAAAACCTCCTCTTCAAAGAGATTTATAAATAATGAGGACTAAATAATTCATGGGATTGCAGATGCCAGTCCAAATAGCCTCTTCTTTTTCAAGGTTTCAGATTGTAGAACTGTGATCAAAAGCCTTCATCAGTCATGATAGTCGCATTTGTCCTCACTCCAAACAAACCATATTTGCATGTAAATGTTTTCATTGTAATGAGATATAGAATATGCCAGCCAAGGCCCAACTAAAAGGCATTTTATGCCATTTAAATTCAGTCAAATTAAAGGCTGAATGCAACCTAAAAGGTCTACTAGCAGAACAGTAATTTGACACATCATAAATAAGAACCACTTTTTCTTAGCATAGGTTCAGCACTTGTCAGAAAATTGTACACAGTGGTATTAACAAAGTGCTACCTTTTAGACAGAAATAAACTATAAGGAAAAACATGTATGTAAAGCAAAAAAACACAAACAAAGAGTGTATTATGGTGCTGCTGTTTCAAAGTTGACATTTTTCACTGACATTTAGCACATAGGACAGAAAACATTTTCACCTGCTTATATGCTGGAGAAATGGTCAAAATAACTTTTGTTTAAAATTTAAACTACAGATAATGTTTAGGACCAGGTAAGTACGTTGATTGCCATTCTGTTTGGAACAAGTGGCTTTAACTCATCAACTTAATTCTTGGGTTTGGATAGTGAAAACCTGAAGCACTAGTAAAATTATAAACTGCAAAGCCAAAATTGAGTTGAAAAATATCACGAACATTTGAAAAGGTCACAATACTCTTTGAAAGACTCAGTGATTTACAAACCTATTTTCTAATGGAATACTATAAAGATTTTATAACTAACTTTTTATTTTTCATTGACTAAAAGTATCACTGGTTTACACACACACAGAGATTTTTATATGAAAATTGGTAATTGCATTAGGCAAAAGACTAGAATCTAAAGTATAGAAAGAGGTACAGTAAAACAAAAGCAAAGCAATTATGCTATATACATGTACCAATTCACAAAACAAGTGAAGAATTGAAAACAGTGCATCACATCATTACAATATATTGTAAACATATAATAAAAAATCTACTCTCTTGAAAAAACAAAGAAGCAAAAAAAGCATAGAATCTCTATAATCTAAATGGTCCCATATGTTCAACTTTAGTTTTTGAAATTTCCCCATTTTCAATGTCTGTATATTTTAGGTGGGTGTACTCAATCTTCTCCTGTATATACCAAGCTCCTTGTCACTTTTGTGTTGGTGATAACATTAAGACAATTATGTTAAGATTTTATTTGCACAACAAAATGTTTTTGTGGTGGCTGTAAGTTAGCTGTAAGTTAACTTTTTGTATTTTATCTTTCTAGGAAGATTTGAGATACTTGTAGTATAGAAAATGTATAGAGTTCCATGTACTGTACAGAAATCTCTATATACTTCAAATGCCAGCACCCAGATTCTCTTTATAAGCTTAAATTCTTCAGTTTCTGTCTGAAATTATAATGACAGAAAACATTCTGTAACTATCTCAGCCTTCTTTTAACAAGTGATAAGGGAATAATGTTTTAAAAAATTATCTAAACTCCCCTTTTCACAAAATAGAATAGCTTTCCAAGAACATCTTCATATCTAGAAATGGAGAGTCCTATATATCCCAGGTGGTAAAAGGACATGACCTGTAAGAGGAAAATCTGGATTACTAATATTAAAATCTATTTTTTCATGTACATGATATTAAAAGATTTAAAATAGAATGAATGACATCATATTCATAAAAAGGCAGATCATAATGATACAAATCTTTAAAGATGTTAAACTAAAGGAAGATGTGCCTTTTTGTTTGCTAAAATTGTGGCTAAGTATTATGGTCTGGGGGTCTTGAAGAGATAAAGTCAAGAGTTTTTGTATCATTATATGGCAATACATTCATCTGCGTAATCTCAAAATGTGCCTTCCTGTTTCCTTGGAATATAGATTTTTCAGCATAGACATTACCCTTTTGGTAAAAAAAAAAAAAAAAAAAAAAAAAAAAAAAAAAAGGACAATTAGGTAAGAAAGTTTTAACAGTGAAATATAAGAGCAGTAACTTTTATAGAAATTACCTGTCTATATCAACTGTATTTCTCAAAGCCCATTTTATAATAAAACTATATGACAATTTAACTTTCTTGGGAAATTTGCACATTGATGATCCTAGAAAATAATGATATTTTATAAAAGAAACTTATAAAATTTAAGACACTACCACAGACATAACAATTCTAAATTAAGCTCCAGAAAACTAGCAATTCCACAAATTTTTTAAAAACTCTATTATTTGATTTTCTTGTTTTAGAGTTATAAATTGGGTAAAGAATTATATATGGTAGTTAAATAAAAAATGAATTTTATAGAATAAAATGTAAGCTTTTAAATTATATAGAACTTAAAAGTATACTTATATCTGTATTTACATTAAGATATGCATAATTATAGATATATAGTAAAAAAAAAGCTCCATCAGAGTATATTGAATATGGTAACTATTCAAACCATTTCTTTTTGTTTTGATTGAACAAGTAATGTATAAATTTTAATAGGTTTCATATTTTTCTCATGAAAAAAAAAGAGAAATAAGAAAAGATTTTTGTGTGGTGACCCAGATTTCCTTTTCTTCCTATATCAACTTGCAAAGTGCTTATTCTGATAGAGAAATGTATATATTTTTCATATTTCACTTATAGAGGTCATCAGTTCTGAAGCAGATGTATTCATATTTAAATAATCATCATAAACAAATAAATATAAGGATTATACCCAATATGGTAGGAAAATTAGGACAATTTTGATGCAAAGGTACAGACTTTATAAGAAAGCAGGGAGGAATGGCTTGTGGCAGAAAGACATAATCTATTGGTAGGAATATGAATGCTAATGAGATGGAAGCTGAAGGGTGGGGATGTAGCAATGTACATTGCAAGCAGACACTGAGGAGGGCAGATGTAGAAAAATGATTATCAACTTTAGACCCCTAGAGCAACATAAATGAAATCTCATCCTAGTGTTCTGGGAAATAAAACAGGCAACTTAGAAATAAAGAGAGGCTTTAATTATCTAAAAGTAAATTGGGAGCAACCCATGGTAATACTGAAGTGGGGTTCTTATAGAACACAATGTAGAGTTAATTCAGAAATCAGTTTGCTCAGAAACTTCAACAGCTGGGTTTAATAATAGACACAATGAATCAGAAATGAATAAAACCTTGAGAAGGAAGATTATCTGAGAAACTCTAATCATATTATTAGATTTACTAAGGAAAATAAAATGACAAAGAGTCTATAAAATGTGCTTATTTGTGCAAATATAGTTTGGAGCAACATTCTCTGAGAAATAAATCTGAGGTCATACTAACAGTGTACATATTTCACAGGCACTGTCTAGGTTGTGTATCACAATAAGCAAATTTTATGAATGAAAGGGGAGTCTCTATGAATAATGAAAGATAAACTGTCTGGGGAAAATCTATCTGTAGCCATAGAATAAGTTTTCAGAATTTAAATTAGACTCCAATTCACTTCCTTTTGTCTTAGACCATTTTAATGTAAAGTTTGGGGGTTCAAATACTAGACTTCTCAGCCTGTTAACAAATATTTAATGAGCTAAGCTTACAAATAGCAGACACTTCTGTGAAACAAGGCCTAGTTAAATGTCTCAACATGCAGAGTTCAGAAAGAACAGATAATGAAGGCCCCACAGAGCTTATATCAGGAGCACATTTCATATATGTACAAACTGAGGAATCATCGTGGAAACAGTGGAATGCAATAATGAGGTCTGGTATTTAGTACCATGCTACAGGCTGAATGTTTATATCCCCCAAATCAATACACTAAATACTAACTCCTACTGTGATGGTGTTAGGTGATGAGGCCTTTGGTTGCATCATGAGAGCAGAGTCCTCCTGAGTAAGAGAAGTGCCCTTAGGAAATGACAATAGAGAGCTGGCCATCTCTCTTCTCTCTGCCATACGAGAAGCTAATCCTATGGTGGCTATCTTTAAACTAACAGGAGGGCCTTACACAAGAACCAGATTGTACTGGGAACCTGACCTTGGACTTCTAGCCTCCAGAACTGAGGAAAAAAACAAGTTTGTTGTTTAAGACAATCAGTTTATGGTACTTTATTATAAAATCCTGGATTAAGATGGGGTAGAGAAATGGTGCTATTTTTATTATACCATTTATCACCTAGTAGAGCAATTAGGTATTGCCTTTCCCTCTTTGAGGGTTTAGTTTTTTCTGTTCAGTATTATGGACCCATTCATATAAAACTTGGAATGCAGTAGTCACTCAGAAATTTTTTAATGAACAAGCAATAAAATAAATATCTGTTATATATTAGTCACTGCACTTAACTCTGAAGAAATGAAGATAAATACAGTAAGATTTTTGCCAGTACTGTTACCATAAAATGATATTATTTCATATGTCTGTTGTCTTTTTTAACTGGATATAGGCCTTTGAGAGAATTTCAGCAAAGCAAATTGATTTAAACAGAATAATATAAAATATTTAAGATAATTTTCCAATTTATCCAACAATGAGTTATTTCATTTTACAAGAAAAATATTTCGCGACGTAAAGCATGTAAGACACCATTGTGTTCACATTTAAAGTAGAGTGAAAGACGAAGACTAATGTAACTACCTACATAATTCCCACATAAATAAATCTTGCATTAGACCCGTTTAGAGTTGCTTGGACCACTGTACCCCTCTGTTATAGTCAGTATTTGTACAAGAAACAGATTTAATGCAGGACACAGAAATTTGCAAGATTAGCTGACAGCATCCACCCACAGAGTTAAATGCAGAAGAGTGCAAGAGACTTCTCCACGCTAGAGATCCCAACAATCCAGCCAAAGGCCTGGAGCACATGGCAGTGTCCCGTATGAGTCCCTATCAGGAGGTGCAGGAATCCGCAATGGAAGACCTCAGTCAGGAAGCCCAAAGGCCAGCGCTGGAGTCTGCGCAGGCCCGCGGAAGCCTGTGCTGGAAGCTGGGGAATCAGCACCAGGAACCGGAGACGCTGCTCAAGGCGAAGGTGAAGACTGGAGCTCCTTCCAGGAGAACAGCAGCCATCCTTGTCGAAGGCAAAAACTGGAGCCCAGCTGAAGAGAACAGCCGAAGCTTCTCCCAAGAAAAGCAGCCAGAACGAAGCTTTTCCAAGGATCATTTACTGAAACCCTTCTCTCCACTTCTCCCTTTATACCGTTCTGACAACAAGCGTCCCTCCTTATGAGTCGGCCCAGAACGATGCTGACTCAGTTCAGCTGGGCATTCCCCGCTCAAGTTGACAATTAGTTGGTTAACCACCCCACACCCCCTCAGACTGTCATCTGGTTAGATTCTCCTTCACTGCAATCATAACACTCATTGGATGAATCCTCTGCTCTCGCACCACGTGGACATACACTGTGAATGCTCCGCTAGGGAAGGACGAGGCAGATCCTCTCCGTGATCTGTGCTTAGTTAACTAAGAGACTGAACAGTGACGCACTGAAAGCTGAAGAGTCTTACATAGCACACAGTAAGAGTCCAACTAGAAAGAGAACAAAAAAGTGGACTAATACGTATAAGATGTAGGTCGGAGTCCCTGCCAGACCCACGATTCCCTGGATTTCTACCCACTCAGCCCATTTTGAGGAATAATGTGAGTGGGGCTTAGTTTCCTGTGACTAAATGGTTCCAAATATATAAACTACATACAGAAACGGAAACCCCAGGGACAAGAAACCCTTTCCAGAGCACACATTTAAAACACAAGAGAAGAAAACACCATATACTAGGTGTTTCCAGGCTCTGGTTGGTATAGAATTGACTTATCTAAGGTGGATTTTGTAAGTATATATTCTAGATCTTCAATGTTAAAAAAAAAAAGAAAAAAAACTAGTTGCCTAATTACAAAAAAGAAAGAATAATGAAAACTCATCAGGAATGGCCAATAGAAAAGTTCTGATGAAATAGATATAAAAGGTGTTTAGGAACACTATAACAATTTCGAATGAAAATTTTCTCATTACCCTGCATGGTATAAGACACATGAAGGTGGGGCATGGAGATTCTGGCCAGGACATGTTCTATTGAATGTGAATAGGTTTGAATATTTAAAAAAATAATTTTAAATGCTACATAGTACTTTTGTTTTACTTTTCAATTACCCTTTTAAACTATATAGACCCTTATCTCTTATTTCTGTCCTCTCTCTCCGCTATCTAGGCACCTGGTAGCTTGGTTTCATAGGTAACTGATAGAGCAATACATAACATATGAACTGAAAGCTCTTTTTATTGTCTTAGATTCCCCAGACTTTTTGATCTCTTTCGTGTTACTCCTTAAGTAAAAATCTACTCTACACTGTCATTAAGATCCTTCACTCCATTAGAAAACAGAAAAAAAAAAACAAAAAACTTTCATAAGTAAATTGTCCTTGTGTTGATTATTCCCTTAGTATGAATGGATTTTATTATCTGTTTCAGGTGCATATGTGTGTTTTATCTTAATCATTGAGAATCTTTGAACTAATTAACAAAATATTAATTTCAGGAAATAAGAAGAAAGAGTGGGATAGGCTAGGTGAAAGAGTTCCAATTTTCACCGATTTTAGTGCTAGTACTGTAAATCCTCTAAATAGCATTTAGCTCATTGGGGTTTGAGGGAAGAATTCTATGGCAATATTTTCTTCTGTAGTCCTTCAGCCTTTACATTGACTTTAATGAAAACTACCTCATATTTTTTATATCAGAGAGATATGTAAGATCAATGCCAGTAAATAAAACCTCTATATTCTAAATGTGGACTGGATGTATTTTTCTTAAAAGCATTATAAGCACATAATGTGCTTTTCTTAAGAGCATATATCTATAGATATGCATATATGTTTGTGTGTATGAGAGCACGTGTGTATGTGTATTTTCCACAAGAAAACCTGAGATACAATAGCAAATCCAGTAGCAATGAACTTCCATACTTTCAAAGTTAAGAATTCTGAATACATTCCTATTAAAAGGAAGCAACCAAAAGTGTAAATAAGGACAAAAATGTATACTAGTTATTGTGAAATAGGAAGAAAATGTTCAAATGGGGAGGAAAACAAGGGAGAGGGAGGGGGAAGGAAAGAAGGAAAAAGTTAAAAAAATGAGAAGAGAAGGAAAAAATGGAAATGGAAACAAAACTTTTGTAAATGGGGATGGGAGGAGGGGTTGAAGGGAGGGTAGGGAAATGGAAAAAAAAAGAATCAAGCTATATCATGTACAGGTACAAATTCTCTATAATGAATGTGATCATTATGTATATCTAAAATGTACCAATAGTAAAATCTGATTAAAAAAAAGGAAACAAGTCTTCTTGTATAAGTGGCTTTGGGTGTGTGCAAAAAATGTACAACTAGAAAACTAGAAACTTGTAAAAGCCTTTCAATTTTATGTTGAATGAGCTAAAGAGGCCTTCACTGATCAAGCCTGGGAACTTTTTAGTAATTACTCAAATAGATTAAGACACAGGAAGTATGCTAAAATTCATGAGCACATATTGATAGTGAAAACAAGCAAGCAAACACATAACAAAAACTGCCAAGAAATCAAATTATTTTGAAAACTCAAAAATAAAATCAAACATTTATTCTTTGATTGAATGAACAACACTTTAGGAATACAAATTATTAAATTCCTTCTTATAGAAGTATTTAGGTTAGTAAATGAAAAAGAAGTGAAAGGAAGTGTCATAGTTCGCATCAAAAACAAAAAAATATAGACAATGAAAATATAAAATCTGATTTACAATGTGCTGATAATTGTTGAGGTCAAGTCATGGGAACATGAAGGTTCATGTTTATCATTTTCATAATTTTTTTATATCTCTTCCAGCTGTAAATCAGATGGAAAGGAAGAAAGTCATATGAGAGCTCTGGGCTGAAAAAACCCAGATCAAAGGGAACCAAAAGTACAAACCTGAGATAAGAGAAAAGAAAGAAAGTAATGGTACAGAAAGTTTATTAACCACCTTCCTGACAGTAATCTAGAGTTGTGAGAAGTTTTGAGGTGGAGGATGGGAGAAGAGCAAAGACAAAGTGAAGGAATAACAGAAAAGTAGAAAAGAATTTCAAGAAAGTAAAAGGAAAATTTACCTAACGAGGCGGTAGCACAACTTGCTTGCTACATAAACCCAAGCTGACACTTCAGCCAGGGCATCCCCACCATGCCCAGCATGAGCTGCACTAAATGACAAATAGATTTTTTTCTTTTTTTTTTTTGTGGGTACCGAGGGTCGACCTCAGGACCTTGCGTGCCAGCAGGCGCCCATGCTGCTGAGCGATATCACCGGCCCTTTTTTCGTATGTGGGTTCCAGGAGTCGAACTCGGGCCCTCGCACTTGCCAGGCAGGTGCTTACACCGCTGAGCCATCTCACCGGCCCAGATAGATTTTAATACATAAAAGTCTGCTGTTGCACAACAGACAAATTGACCGATTCACGCAAATGAAAGAAGGTTGAAAGCTGGCAATATACGCAAAGAAATTGAACGTAGAAAGTAGAGGGCTCCTTTACTCAAAGCCTCACCAAGGATCCTGGTAGAATTTACCATTTCAGAATGTGAGACTTAGAGACATCTATGAAAAGCATCTGAAAAATATATGTGGAAAAATAGAATTTATAAAATAATGATTTAAATTTGAATGCTATATATGTATCTAGAGTGTGGTGTGTCTAAAAAAAAGTGGGTGGAAATTCTTTGCCACTCTTCCTATTAATAGGTAAAAGGTCTATACAATGCCCTCTGAATATGGGCATGTGACCTCTTCACCCATTAGGGTACAACAAAGGAGGCACCCATGATTTCCAAAGCTAGGAAGACCATGTCGCTTCTATTAGAAACCTGAGAGGAATACATAAGAACTCTGGCTACCTGAAGCTCTCAAACTACAGGGGCCCCAAGGCACAAAATATGTCATTTTTGAGTGAAATTGTCTTGAACCCTATACATCAGCTCTTCTACCAGGAGAATATCAATGAGTGACTTCTACTGATGCTATAAGAATCAGAATTTCCCAGCAGTGCCCCTGACCAAAGTTTTGAAGCTTAAGATATAACAAAATTTCTCTGGTCTTAAGCCATCTAATTGTATGGGCAATAACTAGGGTAGGCAAGATTATAGATAAGAACAATGAAAATAATAAAACAAATCTGGTTTAAAGTGATCTTAAATTATTAAATATGTGAACAACTAACACAAAGATATAGTTGTGGGTGAATAGAGCTCCTTGACACAGGCTTTATTCTTTAGCAAAATATATCCACTAATTTAGTGACTCTAGCAGGTGGAAGAGCTAAGAAATCAAACTTTCTGTCTTTTCCTCTTATATAAATTGAAGCTATATAATAGCACATGCATGCACACGTACTGGTTATAAAATATCATGTAATAATCAAGGGAAATGTAGCAATGATTTGAGAAATAGAACATTTGCAATAATTTGCGTCTACTCATATGCTTCACACCTATTTTGTGTCCTTTTTAAACCCTGATTTCCCTGTTTATTACACTGTTAGGGAGAAGAGAAGACAATGTAAATATCTATTTGCTTCCATCTAAACAAATTATAACTGCACAATAGCAAGCATTTCATACTGTATATTTCCCACTAAAGGGGAAAATATTATTTCTGAGTATTCTTTTATTATATTCACAAAGGGGTCATTTGTTTTACTATTACTGAGATCTTTACATCTAGAGGAGGGAAGTAAATTGGGATTGTGTTATATTGATAATATTTCACACTTACCTGAACAGTTAATGGGCACTTTTTAGGCTTTACAACTATACAGTTATTTTGAGGTTACAGAGATACATGGGTCTTTACACAACTGTCAATTAAATCACATCTATAAACCCAATATTTAGAATTTAGAAACATTATATGGATTTATGACACTCCCTAGAGTATTATGGATCAAGAAAACTATGAATTACAAGGAGAAAATGTATTGATTTAATCTATGACTGATATAATCTAGCTACAATATTGTTCATATTATGTACAAGGCAGCTAAATGGAGCCATTTATATATCTGCCATCAGAAACCTAGGCAATGAAGTAATGTTGTGACAATATAGTGCTCTCTGAAGTTTGGTCATTTCTTAAATACTTGTAATATAGGAAAACAGGCCTAAATAATGTTGCATTTATTAAAATATTTCACAGAGATGAAAATTGCAAACAAATATATTTCTTGAATTTCTAAAATGAGCTGGAACACTGAGCATAAACAATAATGCCTCAGCTTACAAATGCTTGTGTTCTCTTCTGTTCGCAAATAATTCGGTTCACAAACAAAAACTTTAGGCAAAATTTTGCTTCTGTTGGCAAGCTCTGCATCAGGTGACGAACACAAAAGGGGCCATCTTCCCCAGAATTGTGGAATGAATTAAATTCATGAACCGAGGTACCACTGTAGTTTATTTGTCACTTTGACCATCACCTGGTACCTAGGTTACACATATCCCAGTAAACATATGCACAAAATATTATAATCCTTATTGATTAAAAATACTGTAGTAGAAAAAAGATTATAATATAGCCAACAGCAATCCTAAGAATAAATATATATATTTATCTTTTAATAAATATCATGAAAGAAGAATATACTGGCCCACTATTAAAACTATTTTACATGTAAAAGAGTCAGGGCCAGTAATTTTGCCATCAGTATGAAGTTTGAAAAATATTGAGAAATTAAGAAGTAAATTTTGTATTCCAGACAATGTATGATGGAGTACTGAAATAAATTATGTCAGAAAAACTAAAGAAGAAAGCAGATACTTTTTTTATCATGAGGGGCATAAACAATATTATTTTGGCCTATTTAATTTCTAGTAGAATTTAGCCTTTAAAATAACACAATTAAAACTCAAAACAAAAAAAGCATAACAGGGCTGGTGAGATGGCTCAGCGGCTTAAGCGCCTGCCCGGCAAGCGCGAGGGCTCGAGTTCGACTCCCGGAACCCACATACCAAAAAGGGGCCGGTGATATCGCTCAGCGGCACAGGCGCCTGCTGGCGCTCGAGGTCCTGAGGTCGACCCCCCCGGTACCCACAAAAAAAAAAAAAAAAAAAAGCATAACAAAAAAGAGAATGAATGGTGCCGTGGTGTTTTTCATTATATTTTATGATATGATAGGAGGATATTTCAAGTCTCAATAATGGCACTGATAATGTAAAACTCTCCTATAATAGAAGTAGGAATAAAAAGAAATAGAGAAAGTTAAGAGAAGGAGAGAGAGAGAGAGAGACACCAGAATGAAGAACAAGGTTAAAGCCTTAATCTAAGAAAACAGTTAAGCTTCCCATCTAATGCACGTTTCATAGTCTTTCTACCTACAAAATGGCAAGGCAAATTATACAAGTATGCATGAAATATCCCTATAAATCGAAATAAAGTGCTAATATGAAAATAGAAATTTCTTAATGAATCTAATGTTAACAAAAGATTTAACTTAATAAATATAAATTATTCATGCTTCATGAAAGGAAAGAATCTTTGAGTCATTATTTTAACATATTTTAGGGGGGTGGAATTCTGTGGATCTGGTACTAAACTCTGGCAATACAACACTAATAAAGGGGAAGGACAGTGAATTTTCAATTTAGGGCCAATTAGTTCTCATTCCATGTATCCCAGGACATGGATAATTGCAATAACTGGAGAAAAGATAGAGTACTCCCTCGACTCAGTGAGGACCTGACTCATGCCCTTCATCTGCAGAGTGTCAGGACCAGCGGGAGGTGTGCATGGGCCACACCAGCTGCACAATAAATAAAGAATAGAACCAACGAGGAAAAGTACAAATTAATTTTTATAAATAGCATTTTAGTTTCTTATTGGCATATTTATATTGAATACTTTAAAATTTATATACTCCATCAGTCAGTTTGGGCTGCCATGATATCGTATCACAGATTATTGCTTAAAAAAACTTATTTTTGACAGTTCTGCGAGTTGGAAACCCAGGATGAAACAGGGTTCATTTCTCCTGATGGTTCTCTTTTTGACTCTCATACCCTGATGTCGCTGCCTTTCATATGGATATCAGTTCTATTTGTTAAGTTCCAGCCCTATGACATCATTTAACCTCCTCTACAGAGGCCACATCTCTAGTCAAGCTGATGGTCAGTAGTTCGACATATAAACTGAAGAGGAGACAGAATTAAATTTGTAAAGCACACTAATTTTTTGCTTTATTTTTATTTTATTCTAATTTACTCTTGTTACTGTTGTCATAATAGGTGACGACAAAAAGTCTCCCTTGGACTGAAGAAAAAGGAACTGAAGAATTTGCTATCTTTAAAGAGATTAAAAGTTTCAAGGGAAACTAAAAATAACTAGAATTTCATAAATCCAACAAAGACAGTCATCCTTCTCCTAATATCTGTTTCCAAAGAAAATGTCTTCCTTTCTCTGTAATTTTTCTTTGGAGTTTAGACCCACCCACGGAGCAGGGGAGAGAAAGGACAGGGGAAGTGTTTTTTCGTTCTGTATTATCAAACTCATGTAATGATTTTTCTTCAAGGAAATGAATTAAAATTGAGATAAATTTTCAAGTAGACTACACACTATATATTTCTTATCTGAGAGTTAAGGAAACCATAACAATCTCTGATCCTTGGAAAAGAAAAGAATTGCTGATGAATAACTGCAGGGAAATTTATTGGAATCCCTCTTCACATATACATAAGATGTTTTGGATGAATTGGTAGTTTAATTGATGAATTCACCAGACCAAGTTAAAAAAAATTTAAAAATCAATAAAACAAAAGAACAGTTTAAGTGTAGGCAGCATTAATTAAAATGGAAGAACTGGCGATTAAAATACTAAAATACAGCTAAAAATATCTCACTCTTTCTCAATATTTTCCTCTGGTAGCTGCTTGATTTCCTACCTAAATTTATTTTCTTTAGGGGAGAAAACACCTTCTTTGAGAATCATAAAATAAAAATTTCATTAACTTGTTCCTTGAAATGACCTTAATATACACATCGTTGTTAGGTTCTGCTAAGTGTGCCTTGCGTGTTGGATTGAAATTCATCCGCGCTTAATCTGCCGTAACATGCCTCTGGTACTAGGCTATGCGGCGCCCTAGGCAGCCTTGAATTTTTGTGTCCCAGGCGCGTTAACTCTCAGCCTAGTTTCTCCCACCTCCGAATCCTGAGCCAGCAGTCAGAGAGGAGTCATATTTTAATGTCATGTTAGGTGGACATTGCCTTACATGAATGGAACACGTTTTTTGTGTTTTTTAAATTTTTTTAATAAAAATCGGCCATCAAGAATATTGCCCAATGTCCCAGGAAAGTTGCCTTTCCTAAAAATCAGCAATACTATTCACTAATAGGCAACAGGAATTATGTATTCTATTGTTTCTTTTTTATCTTAACTGTTAGAAATCAATAAAGTGGCTTTTCTATCCCCTTTTGTTCCTTGTCATCAGCCAGGATACAGTGACCTGTGATACTGATTTCTACTCTGTCACCATTTCTTCTCTTCTGTGTTTATTTTTCCTGCCGGCTTCTTTATTTCTTGCCTTTTATTTGTATCAATCACTTTGAGTGTTATAGTATCTGTGCTTTTATTATAAGGTTCATAGGGTATTTTCTTAGCTTTAGCTACCTTCCATAATACTGTCAACTACATTTGTCAAAATTCTTTGGTTGAAAAATAGCCCCAACCCTGAGAAAGTACTATTATCCCCTCTCCATAGTAGAATATTATGAAGGAATTCAATTCTAATCAAATGCCTAGTGCATTTCCCTGGTATCATTCTGAAATGACCTTCAGTTTGGGAAATCAAAGTCTTTAACTTTTTGCTTAGATACAATCAGTATCCTAATGCTGTATTTTTCTATTATTTTTCAGAACCTTCTCTGTTTTATTACTTTCTATTGTACCCATCTGACCAAGCTTCTACTATTTCATAAAAGACTGCATTGTATTTCATATGTTTCTTCTAGGAAGAACCATAACTTGTTCATCATCATATCCTTCACAGTCACTAACTTTAAGCTCAGTTTGATTTTATTAGCTCTTCCTACACCTTTATAATTGCCTGATAAATGATCTTCTCATATTCACTATCCCCTGTTTCAGTCAAAGCTATACTGTGTATCTTAGGAATTTCTAAAGAATAACTCTAAATATGTCACGTCTTAGAAATTGTGTTTTTAATGTAAAACCTATATTGTTTTCCAATCCATCCTCAGCCTGTCTTCTGTGCCTCTTGAATTTATCCCTCAGTGATCCTTGATAACTTCTGCACTAGTCAAATGCACGGAACTTTTTCTAATCTTTTAATGCACATGGGCACACACACATGCACACACACATAAATATACAATGTTTCTGAGCTATATTTCTGTTTCATGATTCTTGTACTAGTGTACATTTCCTATTATTTCATATTTGCAATATTTAAAAAGTAGTTTTGTGGATATAATTGCAGATATTACACCAAACATTTAAACTGTGTAATTTTATTTTCCTCTCCTTACTTTGACCTCCACCTCCTATATTTTTAAATTTTCTGCCATTATAGTTTTGGAATTTTATAAATAGTAGTCAGAGTTTGAGGATCATCGATGATGTTCAGGTATTCGTCTTTCCTTTGCATTGCTATGTAGTATTACATTGTAAGGTTTTAACACAAAATATTTAGCCACACACCCTTTTTTGGACAATTAGATTGTTTCCTTTTTGTTTGTTTGGCTATTAAAATTCCTATGAGCATTAACATCCAAATCTTATCATGAACATATGCTTTACCTTTTCTATGATATCAATTTAGGAGTAGAAAGCTTGTATTGTTGTTTAATTTTTAAGAAACAGCCAAATTGTTTACTGTGGGAGTTAAAGCATTTCTCTTTTTCAGTGGCAATTTGTGGGAGTTCTAATGCTTTAACATTGTCACTGACACTTTGCATGATCAGCCTCTTTCATTTAGGATATTACAGCAAAATGTGCAGTTTTTTTTTATATGGCTTTAATTTGGAGTACCCTAATGACTAAAAGATGTGAATGAAGTGTTCATTTTCTTATGTCTTGGCATCTATACATTTTCCTTGGTGTAGGGACTGTCCAAAGGTGTTTCACATTTTTAAATAGGAGGCAGACCCACGGCCTGCACTTTCCGATGTATCATAACTGTTAACTTTTGTGAATCAAGTTGAAGAAGCTCTAGACCTTTGAAGTCTCTAGGTACTTTTGTTCAAACATAGGACAACTACAGATGTGTATGTCATCTGCATATTTACATTTCATGTACTCACATTGACACACTGATCTCTTTGAAATACCTTCCTCTATGTTCCTCTTCTAATAAGTAGAAGGAAATAAAATACATCAAATATTGCTTTTTACTGAACCTAACATTCATATATTTATTTCCTACCAAATATTACTTTTTACTGAACCTAACATTCATATATTTATTTCCTACCAAAAAAAATGTAAAAATTCCAAATGTCTTTTATTCCTTTAGTATTATCAATTTCTAATAAGTTTCCCCTTTTAGGTAAAACAGAAATGTATTCCATTATTTATTTTCTGCTAAGTAAATTTATAAATTATTTTTATCTTCATACTCTCTTTGTTTCTGTATCTTACATAAAGTTTAATAAAATTGTTATGAACAAAAGTAGCAATGATTGAATTAATTGTATTTTTACTCATTATAATGGCATTGTTTTAAATTCCTTAACTATAATTCATTTTGAATGTTCTAATCAATCGGAAAGTAATCATAATTAATGAGGTTAAAATTGTGAACTCTCAAATATAATTATCAATATTTAAAACTTTTATAACACACATCCTATTATATTTACTTGTGCTTTACTTAAAATAAATAGGTTATTTTAAGTAGAAATTTGACATAGCATAAAAAATTTTCTAAACCAACCCTTTGACATCATGTTACATGATTTAAAATGGATAACATTTGTTTATGCTTACTGAATACTACAGTCCCTAAACCACTTTTAAGGTGCAATTATAGTAACCCACTAATTTTTATTCTTTTTTATATATAATTCAATATTCTTCATTAAAAAGTATCACCAATTACATAAATTTGAAAGATTGTTGTTCAAAATATATATATAAATATTTAATTCAAAATTCATTAACATTTTTACGGTATCAACCAGTCTTATCATTAAAAAAATCATATAAGTCAACTGAGATGGCAAATACAACACTGATTTTATTTTTCAAAATATGTATGATTAATATCAGCAGGATATAAAGGAAGACGTTATAAAGGAAACTAATAACAAAACTTTGTAGTCTTCAGTGTTAGAAATCTAATAAAATGCTAAACAGAAAAAAATGTGTTGTAGTCTGCGAATTCAGGCAGCTGGCATTCAGGCTATATTCAACAGCTGCCTGTATACATCATGCATCTAAATATTTGTATTTACATGTAAGACAAAGCATGAACATGTGCCTTTAAGCAGAAACAAATACTAGTTAATTTATATTAAAATATCTGTAGTCACAAAAAATCATTTGCTTGTTTAAATGGAGCCTTCTATTAAAATCATTATTCTCTATCAGTAAGAGGTAGGATATTTCAATTGCCCAGTGTATTTAAAATGTTTTATTAGAACTTTCTAAAATTAAAGATAGGTTTTAGAGTAGTTTTCAGGCACGATATAAAAAACAAAGATCAGTTAGAAGGAGATAAAGAAAATTGTAATATTAAAATTGTACTTTCTAAGGAAAGCTGCAACCTCAGGACACAAAAGTTATTCAAGCTTATATTGTCAGAAAAAACTGAGAGGATAGGGATTTTTCATATAGCCTCAGCCCCCAGACATGCATAAGCTCTATCGTCATCAACATCCTCCCTTAGAACATTCCTTTAGTCTGTATTTTATTAAAAAATATAGTCAGTCATAGTAGCTACCGTATTGAATAAGAACACGTACATACAGATTTACAGCTGGACTTGGAAGTTAGTGGTAGTGACACAAGAGTCGAAGGAGCCAAAAAGATGTACCTATCCAGTGTGTGTGACACACATACCCTTATCTTTTACATCAACGGGTCTCAAATCTTCATGCACATACCTTGAAATCCAAATTCTGTTTACAATTCTGGAGTGCAGTGACAGATTCCACATTCCTAACTAGATTCTAGTGTTAGTGTGTGGCTGGCTAGGAGCTCTAGGCTATGTTCCAAAACTATCCAAATGACTTTAGAACAGCTCAGGGCCAATCTGTGTTATTTCATAGAGGGTTCTGGTTTGCCCACTTATAAAACAATAGGTAGTTGTCTTTAGGGTACAGAGGCAAAATAGATATAGGATTTGTGGATATAGTGTTTGCAAGCATACACTTTTCTAATATAAGATCCAGTCTTGAGTAGAAAGGAAAATAAATAGGTGCTAGTGGTCAGCTCTACCTACATCACCATGCTAGGTGATACATTCAAAAGAATCCAAGAAATCTAAATTTAAATCAATTATTCCAGGTCATTAGGAAGATACACTCATCAGGGTATGACACTCAAATGTATTTTAATTTATGCATATTAAGATGATTTATAATTTTCAAATGCTTAGTAATATCATATGTGCGTTTCCATTTGTTTTCTTTTGTCACATGGTGAGAATTATAGTACTGATCTGCCAATTGGTTTGACATAATATATCATTTTGTTCTGGAAGTTTTCAGTTAGAATTGACTTCTAAGTTTTGCCGAGGGGAATAGCTTTCTGCTACCTTACTATAGACTACTAATTCATAAGCAAGTAAATATAGGCCAACTAAAACATTCAAATGTGAATGGTTGTTGTGCTTACTTATGTTTAGGATTTATCTTCTAAGAGTCATGTTGTAGGAATGGGAGAAAAGGATGACAAATTGAGATATATGGATTCTACTCTGCCACTCTTTTCTATGTACCTGAGAGTAGCAAAAAGAGAATGGCAAATACATGGGAGAGTTTTCCTATTGGTACCAGGTAAGGCCATTATTTCCCTAGGTAATTTGAGGATTTTGTCATATTAAATGCTACTATAATCATTAGGCAAAAATATTTTGACCTTCAGTGTTTCAAAAGATAAATGAGTGAGATTTAAAAGTCAAACTTGAACCTTACATTTTGCTTTTCCTTTAACTATGAAAATATAAGATGCTATAATATTAAAAGAATTCATGAGAATAAGTAGAGGAGGATCAATATTTTATGTTAGAAGCTATTAGGTTTCCATTAGGGTTATATTCATCCAAAAAGATTCACACAACTCTATCACATTCATTCTCCTTTTACCCTGTTAAGACGGGAAAAGCATTATACAGTATAAGCAAATCAGACAATCATAAATAACAATGTTGTATTAGGGTAATTCTGAAAAAACACATTTGGGAACTTTGAGGTTTATAGATGAAATAGTGAACTACTGCCCTGTTTGCCCTTACCGTTCCCCCGTCACTGGAAAAACATTAGAGAAGTTAAATGATTTAGCATATAAGACTTTATAAGGTAATCACCTATACTTATTATCTATGTGGTGTTCACAGTAAAAATATTTTTATTCTGCTCAGATTATTTCACTCATACTGCATAAGTATGCTGGGATAATAAACCCTGCAGCTCTTTTGAAATAACTTCTTTCCTTAATCATAAAGGGGAGAGAGTGTTGGCACATATTCAATAAGACATGAGATTAGTTTTACCTTTGGGCATCCTATTCACACCCACTAAAATCTTCTAGACTCTGAAGATACATTTATTGCTTTATAATTCTGCCCTGATTGTGGAAATTAAAAAAATACAAGAATCATTATATTGTTGTATTGAAGAACATAATGAGAAGATATACAAAAATTCCTTTTATAAGGTTTTTCAGAACCTTCTTTGTATTCAATAGAGAATACACTTGCCTCTTTTTTATAAGGAAGATTTGGATTCAATTTCATTTCAGAAAATATTATAAATTATTTAATATACAGTAAGCAAAATTTACTGTTCCTGTAATGTTTATTACAAGAGTAATTATTTAGCTACACTAGATTATTGACCTGTGTGCAATGTCACCTAAAAATATATAACTCGAACATTCTTCAGGTCTCTGCCTTCAGTTTGGTAAAACAGCTGCACATACTACTCTGTAAAAACTAGCTTCCTTTAATAACCACTGACAATCTAAGCAAATATGGGAAAATTCCATTAATGAATTCTATCATATTTTGAAAATGAGTGTAGACAAATTAATAGATTACTGGAAAGGTCTGCTTAAAAAGACAGATAATTGAAGGATGAAATAGAATTTTTAAAGATTTTGCTGTTTTGGTCAGTAAAACCTGATCAAATGAGTGATTTTTTTCCCAGCCTATTTTTCTCACAAATATTCCACCACTTTATTACTCTGAGTTTTGTAGCGCTAACTCACTCCTGTAATGGCAAGTGGGTGTTCAGGCACACTATGACTTTTAGCTGTATCATTTAATTTTTCCGCTGAACTTTAAGTAATAAATCTGTTGTCAACTTGTCTGTGTCACTCTGAGACACATGAAGAATGAAGCTGTGAGAAAAGCGAACCAAAGTGCATTCTTTCCTTCATGGCTAAAAGCAACAGATCAACAACTAAATAAAAATGCTTGTCTCTTACTATTGAAAAATGCATATTGTCCTTTAGCACAATTTGCCTACCTCCGAAACGAGCTACAAATCATGCATTTGCATTAACAAGCTGTTTCGTTTCTGCAATGATTCTAATCTGTAAATTGCTCACTAAATAATTAGGAATCAATGAACCAGAATTTAAACTTGAATTCTATATGTAAAATATGATATTTAACTTTTTTCTAAGATAATAAAAAGCTAAATGAGTTTGCAGAGTGTGAAAAGTAATGGGGAAACCTTTTAGAAATGTATCACGAAAATTTGAGAAATCACTTGACTTACCAGTGTCAGTTTCATCACCTGCAAAATGAAGCAGACAGTTTCAGATGGTTTCTAAGGTCACTTTCAGCTCCAACATGCGATGCCTCTCTAATATCATAAATCACGCAGGTCACCTCTTATTCGCACATATATGATTTTAAATGATTATCATTTAGAGAAACCTGCATATTTAAGGCATGCCATTAATACTGCACTGCAATTCAATATGCTCATTAAATTTTGTTATAGATGGGAGATTTTTTAACCTCACCTGGAGCACTTAGCTTAGAGATTAAGCAGAAAGTGCTTTCTGAAATAGACTTGCAAAACTGGTATTTTTCTTATCTCTCTATATTAATTTAATGCTAGATGTAATCAGCATGCCTAATGAACTTTAAATCTCACACCTGCCTCTGTACCCTATATCCTAACGATATTTCATGATGCATCTTTCCTTCCATGCATTTCTTTATTGATGTAAATTGTATAGTAATAGCGGCTAGTCATGAAAATCACTGTCTACATTTAGGCCTCAATGTGACAAAGTCTATTCTTATATGCAGTGTTAGGATTTTTTTGTGTCATGCTGAGGATTTATTTACAGGGCTGTCCAGCACCTAAAAGAGTTCTGTTAACACAAACATGGCTTCAGGTTCTTCTCATTTACTGTCTGATGAAAATCGAAGAATAGTATGCATGCCAATGAAGGACCATGAATTTTTCATGCAGTTTGTACCTTTTCATTCCTTTAAACACCAATATTCTCTGTAGTGATTACAGTCTTCTGTCAGGAATCTTGTGCCCTGGGTGGAAAGAAGCTAAAGGAACATGAGCTAGAATTGACCTTTTGATAAGTTTGATTGTACCATTTTTGCAGCCTTAGAGAGAGAATATTGGGTTAACTCTAGAAAACAAGCAATTTGTGTGAATCAAGAGAACAGAGAAAAAGAACAAAATGCTAACCGGAGAGCTATTTTTGAATTCCTAAGTTTAAATACTGCCTAAAGCAAAGTTCTATTACAATTATATGAAAAGGCAATGTGTATGTGTATGTGTGTATTGTGTGTGCACACAATTATCATTTATGGAGCACATTAATCACCTATTAATTGCTGAACTCACTGAGAAACAATGAAGAAGGTAATGTAATAAATTTTGAGTTTAGCATATTTAACTGGAGACTAAATAGATATTCATGAAAGGTATTTTATTTTTATGACAATAGGAATATGTTGTTTTTCTTGGAAAATTTTAAATACCAATTTACCTGTTCTATGCAGTGTGCGTCATCAAATTCTACAAATTCATTTAAGATGTTTCTCTTTTATTTAAAATGATTTTAAAAAGCTATGTCAATAATAACTTCTTGGAAATGTGAACAATTTTTGTAATTTCAGCAATCTAGATTGACACCTTCACTTCATAAAATCTAATATAAATTCAGATGAATCAAAAGTACATAAGATACATTCTTGTATCTAATGGAGCCATCTAAAAATTTGTTGTCTTAGTAATAATTACAATGTTTTACAAAGAAAACCTGAGCTTACAAAGAGCTTCTTTTTCCTATTATATGTTAAAACATTTTAAGAGTATTTACAGTGGATTATTCCTGATAGTAAATGGATTATGATAATTCAGTGTTAAAAAAATCTGAATTCTTCATATAGCAAAGCACCTATTTACTGTACTGTTTAAACACTTTACAAATACCCAATAGAGAGGAAAATGATATTTTACAAGAATTCTTTAAGAAGAATGACAACATCTATGTTTTTTATTCAAATTCAAAAATAAGTCCAGCTGACAAGAAGTGATTTACTAATAGTGGTTATATAAAAAGCTCCCTGCAGCCTGGAGCAACCTGCAGACAGGGTGACTGCCTGACAAATGGCAACGCTCAGGCTGGGCCTGAGATTGGAAGAAATCCCTGAATTAATCAGAAAGATTGTCAAATGCACCACAACTCCCCAAAAGTGGAAGCAGGCATAATACAATCTAGAAATTGGATTCCTAAAAAAAAAAAAAAAAAAATAGTAAGTGCACAAGACAAGTTAGCAAGAAATCATTGTGTACCTATTAAATTCCAATATTGTGCAAAGTGCTCCATAGGATAGAAAATAAATACGGTATTTGTTATGTTTTCCTCACTGGAGTCTGCAGCCTTAGAGAGAAAAGACTTTATATATGTAAGACAATCAGAGGCCAGCCTCACATTTCACCCACACATACTCAGTTCACTTTGCTCTACTGCCACAGGCTTCATTCCTACTCTTTCAACATGCAATATTCTTTCCCTCCTCAGATCCTCTGAAGATACTTAGCCTTGTGAACCTCTGTTTTTCTATTAGATTACCTTTTAAATACTATTTTCTCAAGAAGACTTCTTAGGTACTTACTTCCAAAGGAATCTAAATTAATCCCTTCAGCTTCATTCTTTCATAGCATCCTATATTTTATCCTCCTGAAATCTACCACATTTAATACCTATTATTTAATTTTGTGGTTATTGATTTTATATCTTCCTTCTAAACTAATGACATGAGCTTCATCTGGGCAGAGGCTGTCTGACTTGTTAGACATTATATCCTTTAACTTTCCATCATGATTTCTCAACCTCAGCCCTACTGATGAGTAATGTTACATAATCCTTTATTGTGAGGGGTTACCTGGGGAATGGTAGCAATCCTGACATCTTCCTAACAAAAGTCAAGTGGCACCTAACTAAAATGTGATCAACAAAAGTGTCTCCAGCAATTACGCAATGTCACACAGGGGACAACATTTTTCTTGATTGAAATAGATTACCCTACACCAGTTCTCAACATATAATACACTTTTAATGAATAATTAAATGACTGATAAAGTTAAATAACTGATAAAAACTAATGGTATTTTAGTTAGGTTGGTGTGTTAATGTTAGACTTTCCAGGTTAATGTTGTCAATTTCATCCTTGAAATTATTAAGTGAGCTGGTGTTTGGAAAATAATTTAGCTTAGTTTTCTGTATACTGTATAATATATACACATCTTTAGTAACTAATTATTAGCAACTACTATTATGAATGAACTTTACCGTCAGGCTAAGTGTAACAGACATGACCACCGGCTTTGACTTTAGATTCTAAACCTATGAGCTATGTATGAAATCAATAGTTCTAAAAGCTAAATCTGGCATGTTATGTAGGATGAGTAGAGGAAAAGTATCCCATGGATTTTTGTCAGTGGAATATTAAAGATATCAAGACAAGTTAGCAATCACTATGCAACAGGAACTGTGAATTACTACTAGTTAAAAGCCACTGATGTAGAAATAGCCTGAAGACACAAACAATTTGTGGGACAGCCAAGTATCTTACAAGGATAAGGTCCTCAAGTAGTGTGAGATACCAGTGAAGATGACCTTTCAATCTCCTTTCCTCTCCCATTCTTTATGTTTGTCATTCCTCTTTGCTTTCAACACTAGACTCAATTCCCATCTCTCAAAAAATATCTGGTCTGACACTCTTGGCCTATGTGAACCTCTCAGCAACTTGACATCTCACTCATCAACCCCATGTCATGTAACAAATCATTGTTTAGCATAATATGTTACCCCTGCTTTCAGTTTTGATAAACTAGTGTATGTTAGAATTACTGTTTCCTATTGTGGCTTTTTTTGTTTGTTTGTTTGTTTGTTTGTGGCTACCGGGAGTCGACCTCAGGACCTCGCATGCCAGCAGGACCCCATGTCGCTGAGCGGTATCACCGGCCCTTTTTTCGTATGTGGGTTCCGGGAGTCAAACTCGGGCCCTCGCACTTGCCAGGCAGGCGCTTAAGCCGCTGAGCCATCTCACCGGCTCCCTATTGTTTTTGATATTCCCCAACTATAGTTGCACAGAATGAAATGCTTTTTTATTTTATTCTTTACTTCTGGAATCGTACTATGTCAAAGAAAGAATCCAGAAGCCAACTAGCAAAACTGTTAGAAATACCATAATAACTCTACCATAATAACTAGAAATATGATTAGTAGGTGCTTCTTATCTATCTCTAGTGATAGGAAGATCACTGTTTTATTTCCATTTTTGAAGCCTTTTTGAACATCTTCTCCTAATTATATAAACATACAAACATAACTCTTCAAACATGCTTTGTGCATCTGCTCACATATATTTTAGAATATCTCCTTAGTGCCTGTGCTGCAACATTCAACTCTATAGCAGGCCTTCTTATCCTTTTTGTCCATTGCACTTTCTACTATTTCTGTTAACTGCAGTCAACCATAGCCTGAAAACATTGAATGGGAAATTCCAGAAATAAACAATTCATAAATTTTAAAATTTGCCCTATCTTGAGTAACATAATGAAAGCTTGCACTGCCCTGTTTTATCTTGCCCAGGGTATAAATCATTCTAATGTCTAGTGTATACTTGCTGTATATGCTATCTTCACATCAATTACTCAGCAGGCATCTTGATTATTGTATCAACTGTCACAGTATTCAGTGCTTGCGTTCAAGTAAATCTTACTTTACTTAGTGGTGGTTGAAATGCCCAAGAATAATGATGCTGGCAATTCAATTAAGCCAAAGAAAATCCATAAACAACTTTCTATGTGAAAAGGTAAAATTTCTCAACTTAATAAGAAAAAAAAAATATGGTGATTGCTGCTAAGCTCTAGGATAAGCAACAGTATTCCACGTACAGAATTGTGAAAAAGTCACTCTAATTTTCTAGTCACACCAAAAACTGCAAAAATTAAAGTCACTCTTTCTGTAAGAAAGGTGTATAGGTAAGATGGAAAAGGTGTTAAATTTGAGTACATATGCAAAGGAAAATATATAGTACATATAGGATTCAATACTGTCTGAGATTTCCGGCATCAACTAGGGGTCTTACAATATCCTCTGTGGGTAAGAGAAGATGAGCATACAATTTTCCATTTTGGATTTGCTTTGCCTGTGCTTAAAAATAATTATTTTATGCATTAATTTTCTTGTGATACATATTTACTAAGTATATTTTTAAGGCTGGGAAGTAGTGAGTTTCTTTCAATCATTTAATCCCCTCATATGCAATGTAGTATAGAAAAATAAATATTTGATTTTATAAATTTAGGCTGTTCTTTCAATCATATTTATATATAGTAACTTTGCTATTTTTTAATACATCTGCACTAATCTATTCTTACTGGGTCTGAAAATTTGAATGAAGTTTTATAAAGAGTATGTGAGTCAGTATTATTAATTACATAAGATGGGAATAAGTAATGAAAAAAGGGAAGCTAAAAATATATTCAGGTTCTTGGCTTATCAAATATTTGGTTGAGTGACAATTCCCTAAATCTGCAAAATTATTCCTTGTGTGAAAAACAAGATAATTACACAAATGCAAAGTATTGATAAAAGTTTAGCATAATTGTTTTAATGTGCAACAAAGTCAAGAGATATGAACATTGTCATGATACTGAGAAAAGCTAATTCAGTGTTAGGCCATGTTAGTAGAAATGTCTGATGTAAGCTAGGCAGTGATCATTCCTTATCACTGTTCATTGTGCACATGACCCTTTAAAGTTGTATATAATGTAAGATGCTAGACTTTGAAAAGAAATAGTTGTGTATGTTGGTAGGAAGGTAGTATTAAAAGGATGAACGGGATGACAAAAAAGGATTAAAGCAATCAGGAAAATCTAACTTGGAGAAATAGCTTGCTTAAATATAAAAAACAAACTTCATTTAGTGAAAGGGTCATCATATGCAAACAGTCTTATGAAGTATTTTTTATGAATAGACTATAATAAGTATAATGATATTCTATGGGATGGAATATCATACCAATTCAATGTAAGGAACTTCCTTCTACCAGCCAGGGACATTTCAGCATGGAAAACACCACGTGTTGAGGAAGTCATTTTGGATAATGCTAATTACTGACATCTACACTTCACCCATCTGTCTTAGGTTACAACAATCAAAACCATATTTTATTAAATTAAATTACATAACTGTTGCAGACAGCATATTTAGGGTTTAAACAATAAAAATAGCCATTTATAGACATTTTTCTGACCTTATCTGAAATGTGTGGTTTTTCAAAATTTGTGGGTGCTCCAAGAACGTAACCCCCATGAATTTCGGGGGCCCACTGTACACAGAAAACAGAAAATTAAACTGTAGGAGCAGCAGCTGAGCACAGCAGCACTTATAATAGGGCAAAATGCGCACAACATTCTAACACAAAAATTTTCTCTCTTTATCCTTCCTTCCTTCCTTCCTTCCTTCCTTCCTTCCTTCCTTCCTTCCTTCCTTCTTTTATCACTGTTGAAGCATATATGATTGTGATGAAGGGCTGGTAGCATTTTGTAATGGAAATATCGTCTTGAGATAGAAGAATCCTGCATTCTTTTCTGAGCTAGGCTACTAACTGAACTGTGATCTCAATAAACCCGACTTCCTTGGGCTTCCGTGTCCTCGTCTGAAAAATAATAGAATTGAATTTGGTGCTGTCTGAGGTCTTTTCCAGTGTGAACTTTCCCCAACTCTAATTTTACATTAATAACTGCTTTTCATCTCAGGGGAGAGGATTTAAAAGCTATGAATTTGGCCTCAATGAATAGTGTATAATAAATGAACAATACTACTCATACACTTTCTCTCATTCTTAGTCATGTATGAATTATTTTTATAACTTAACATGAAACTATATTGTCTTGTTGTTCAGGAGAGAATAAAATGTGTAAAAAAAATGAGTCACACAGTAATTTTATATCCTTATTCTAATAAAGTAGTAAATATATCTTAACTCTGTTCCTTTTCCCATCTCAAGTATCTCCAACACGGCCCTTCTTACTAAGAGTCTCTGTTTTTCAGTGTACCTTGGCCATGATTTCCAAATCCCTGCTTTTTCTGTTGAGAGCATCTCAATATTCCTTCTTTCCCACTTGCTCCAATCTATTATTCTCCACAACCTGTCGTCTCTCCTTCAAAGCTCAGCTCATGCGCAAGCCAATCAAATTTCATTATTTGGCATTTGCACATAAAAGCGAGTGAAGGCTAAATTTAAAATAGTAGTATAGGCCGGTGAGATGGCTCAGCGGCGTAAGCGCCTGCCTGGCAAGCACGAGGGCCCGAGTTCGGCTCCCGGACCCACATACGATAAAAGGGCCGGTGATATCGCTCAGTGGCAAGGGCGCCTGTTGGCGCGCGAGGTCCTGAGGTCGACCCCCGATACCCACACACACACACACACAAAGTGTGATTTGTTTATGGGAGAACCATTTAGTGATCTTTTTGTGCAAACAGTTCCTTTTAGGTTACATCTCCAAAAGGCTTGGACTTTCATTGCCAAAATGGCCAGTAAAGTGCTTTGTTGCATGAAAGACCTGCCAGTTCCTGGACTTGAATAATACTTTTCCCATAGAAAGAAGAACATTCACAGTTTCTACTAAATTGCCCCCACCCCTGCTCCTATAATAAATCTCCCAATACTTACAGCAACATGAATGAACTCTATAGCTTGAAACCACAAAAACCAACTGAAATAATAAATATTTGGGGCTTGATTTCAAAGCTTGTATATTCTGGAATGGTTAGGAGAAGGTGGGTTACATATTCCTTTTATTGATAACTCCCATTGTTTGAGCATTATAGTAGAGTGGTAAACCTATTTTCTAACAGTACATTACTATAATTGTCACTTCTTTATCATTGAACACTGCTCTTCTATTTAAGCCAGTTATTCTGATTTCAATTTCACACAGGACAAATAACTGGCAAGTAGTAAGCGGAACCTGGATAACCTAACTCCTGAGCCTTCTTCCCACTGTGTCCCGCTGCCTTTGTGTCTTCCAGGCTCTAATTATCTTCCCTGTCTCCTGCCCCTCCCTCAACTCTATCCCACCCAGTGTCCTTCCTTCCTACATTGTGAAAACACCACGTGATCCTTTCACCCCAGCCCTTTGCTCTTGTAGTACTCTATGCCCGGAAAATCTTCCATCAAACATAAACATGGTTGACTCTCATTTATTCATGCCTCTAATTAAATTTTTTTCTCTTAAAACACTCTATCTTTGTTTCCTTATTCATACTTAGCCCACCCATTGCTCTCTATTCCCTAATATTTTCCTTTTGTTTTCCAGTGTTAACACTACCTGATGTTATCTTATATATTACTTGGTTCTGTCTGGAGATAAATCTTTAGTAGTAAAGAAATTATGTCTCTTCTGTTCACTGCAGTATCTAAAAAAATATTGTGTGTCATAAAACATGTGCCCAGTAAACATTTATTTGATGAACAAACCAAAAGAATAGGAAAATACATTCCAAGTCTCATAGATTTAACTAAGTGTGTACCTAGAGAAAAATAATCAGACAAGAAGAACCTTACATGAGTATCAAATTACATGAGTCTCTGCAGGTTTTCTTAGTGATTTCGGCTAATGGATTCTGCTGTGATAACACTGATACTCATAGCTTGACCAAAATAAGCCTCTTGTCTGTATTTTAGTCCCAATATTTCTTAAAGTGATATCTCTTTTATACATTTAGGAGCCCAAAAAGAAACTACTTTCTTGAGTTTCTGATAATTTTTTTTTTTTTTTTTTTTTTTGTGGGTACCGGGGGGTCGACCTCAGGACCTCGCGCACCAGCAGGCGCCCGTGCCGCTGAGCGATATCACCGGCCCCTTTTTCGTATGTGGGTTCCAGGAGTCGAACTCGGGCCCTCGCGCTTGCAAGGCAGGCGCTTACACCGCTGAGCCATCTCACCGGCCCTCTGATAATTTTTTTAATCAAAAATATTCAAATTTGAGCTACAAGTGTAGCTTAGTACTAGAACATTTGCCTAGCATTCACTAAGCCTTGCGTTCTATCACTATCACCGCAAAAATGAAACTTTTAGCCCAAAATTATTTGATTTTCAAACTTTCTGAAATTATACCATCCATATAAAAAAGTTATCAAATATTTCTCCTTTTTTGATGAATTAACAGAAATGCGTATATATATGTGTATATATATATATATATATATATATATATATACAGAAATATTTAATCAATATTAGTGATGGGATTTTAAGAGAATTGTAAGATTTTGCAACTAAGCACTGATGGTATTTTAACAGGAAACTAAAAACAGATTAAGTGTATAGTCTTACAGTACTATGTTTCTATACTTTTTCTCTTGACCAAGTATAAGAACGGTGCAGTATTTCTTGCCCACCTGTTTATCAAACCGTGTTAGGGTCAGGATTTCTGGTACTAAACAGGTAGCCTTTGACTACAAACAATGTCCAGTAAATGGATGTAAATTGTCTGTCTCCTGAACTAAGGGCTCAGAAACAGCACCAGGGGTCAAGCGTTCCACAAGCCCAGCCCATTACCAAGAAAGCCCTCTGCCTGTGCACAGAGTCAGAAGGTTACCAGAAGCATACAAGTAAAAATCTCACTTCCACTTCGTAGCAATTTCTCTTGCAAGTGTAAAGGAATATACTCTGTGAGCCAACATTATTCAGCCTGCAAATTCTGTCTGCTCGTTGCGGAGACACTGACTATCCAACTAACTGATTAAGAAGGAAAAATAGGTTTGTCTCCAGAAGCATACTAATTTCAAGCTTATGTGAGTGTTCCCATAGATAAATACACCAAGGTTACAGTGTACTTGCTTAGCAGTTTATCTAGATTACTGAGAAGAGAGTGCTGTAGAAAAAATACCTCCCCAAAAGCTAAAATAATCTTTTCTATTAGGTATGAAAAGAAAGTATCTGAAAAAAACACCAATCTCAACAGAATTATTGAGTTGAAGATAATATTGCTGCCTCTGCAGAGCCTATACTTAGGTTGTTAATAGGGAGGGAAGGAAGAACGAAAGAAGGGAGGTGGAACAGAAGGAAGAAGGAAAAGAGGCAGAGAAAGGAGAACAAAGAGCAGGAAGGACATTATACTTCCTACTTTGGCTTACTAGATTATTTAAATGCAAATTAGTTTTGTTAAACCTTTATATTTCCACTTAGGATGTGTGGGATATGGGGACAGTATGCTAAATCAGAGGTTTTCAGTGTTATATTTTAAGTAGCAGGACTGTCATTGACAGACTTCATGGAGAAAATCTCTAAATGAAACTATCTTGGGATGCCTTCCATGTAAGAGACATGCCAGTTTATGTATAAGCCACATTCACTATTCTCTTTCCCAGGGTCATTCCTTGATTTAACCAATTCTCAGTAAGAGGTAGACACTTGATTAAGCGTGGAATGTAGCAGTCCACAAAATAAGAAAGGATTCTTAATCTCGTGAAGACTACATTTTAACAGAGCAGACATTAACAAAAACCACGGCGCAAACACACACACCCCAATGTAACAAACGTTAACAAGCACCGAAAATGTAAATAAATAGCAATGGAAAAACAACTGTAATGAGAGTAACAAAGGAGATCTCCAGTGAGGTGTATCTACTGGATTAAAGAAAAAGTTTCTAAAGATGCGCTATTCCGCATGAGAATAGGAGGGTGTAGCGGGATAGAGCAGGAACACAGGTATGGCTGTAGATGAATACAAGGTGTGACATAAGCTTGGGGGTCTAGGGCTAGATGAGGGCAGAGAAAAGTCAGGGCGCACAGAGCTCTAACTCTGATTACCCACAAAAAAACCTGGAGAAGTGCAAAACAAAATATAAAGATTCCAGAAGTTTTTCCTACATTGGTTTTAAAGTTTATGACTTGCTAGGGACATTATAGCCTCAAGTACCCAGAACAAATGTTATTTAATACAAAACTCGTGGTTCACCAATAATTACTTGGAATTATCTGAATTTTGAGAATTTTTACCTTGCTGAGATTAGAAATACACACATTCAAATGGTTCATTAATTCATAATTAATAAGTAAACACTTTATAAAATCTAGTTAACATTTTGATTACTGCACCCAAGTTAGCATTTTATATTTTCACGGTCCAGTGTTCTGTTTTGGGTTGAAAGAGACTTGCAGAAATTATTTTTATTTGATGTTTTTATTATCTTAAAGATGATTTATTAAATTATAAATTTGATATATGATACTATCATATAAATAGTAGTATCTTAAAATATCCATCTTGCAAAGCAGTCACCAGGAATGTAAAAATTGCCAAAAGGAAAAATTGCTATAGAAATATTTGCACATTGGAAAGCTTTATCCTTTTATATTTAATTTAGCTTTATTGATATGACTTCTAAGCTTTTGATTTGTTAAAATGAGATCATTTAAATAGACAAAAGAAAAATTATTGATTTGTTTGTGATGAAAATAGATCTCATGGCTTCTCAGCAGTAAATGTACCCAAGTATGATAATGTTAGGACTTTTGCTAGTGCTTTCTTGATGATTTGTATTGATTTGCTTGAGAAATTGATCATAAAAAATCTTCCTAGCCACATTAATATCCTTCTTTGTGAAAAGCAGTTCTACTTCTCTGTCATTCATGTGAGTAGAATTTATGAGCATTTAAAGAGACTTAAAGGTAACAGCATTAAATGTTGAATTTCTGTCTATAAAAACATGCTTACCCTTTATGCCTATGGTAAGTAGCTGTCTTGTTTACACTTGGCTTTCCTTAAGTTTGACACTGAATATAGGAAAAGTACAAATGTTTAAATGGCTGATTTTATTTATATTTCATTAAATATTGTCAATATTTGATTAATGTGATTTATCTCACTCTTAATTCCATCTATTACTAAAATAATGTTTAAAAGTATGTCCATCTATTATTAAAATAATAAAATGTATATACTATTAGAGTATATAAAATTGTAACAAATCTCGCACTGATCATAATTCTGAAAATTATCTGAATCTGAAAGTTCCGAAATTCCATTCTGAAGATTATATTGCATTCCTATACCTAAGGTATGGCACTTAAGCTGGACTGTCAACTGGAATGGCTTGAAAGCTACATAAGAGATTAGTAAAGCACACTTCAGGTTGTGTCTGGAGGGACCATGGAGGCGTGACCTTGAGTACTATACCTGCTCCCTGGCCCCTTCCTCTTTGGGCTTGTTCCCCTGCTCTGCTTCCTAGCTGTCATGGGTTGAGCAGCTCTTTTCTACCAGGCCCTCTGTTACACTATTTCTGCTTTATGGCCAGCCAATTATGTACTGAACCCTCTGAAATCATGAGTCAAAATAAACCTCTTTTCTCGTAAGTCGTATGTGTCTGGTATGTGTCTTAGTGATGAAAAGCTGACTAATAGATTAAGTCATATGAACATTAAGTTAAATTTTATAGAAATTTAAAACTTTATTTAGTTTCTCTCATCCCAGTCTTTTCCTGTAAAAACTCATACTTCCTTTGAAATACAGATATTCTAACTTGTTTAGAAAATGATTTGATCACATAGTTTTTAATGAGAAATTTAAATGTAAAAGACAGTAGTGAATCTAACTGGTATGCATTAATAGAATGAATTAAATAATTGAATTTTAGAGACCAATTGATACATATGCATAATACAGTATCTCTTTTGTTTTCCTGCACATACCTGTAACACATACTGATAATTCTATGTTTCATACCTCTTTCCTGTCATCTTTTGTAGTATGCTATATAGAGTAGTTTTTAATAAAAAAAAAAACTTTGTTGTTGGGAATGAAGAAGATGAAATGGGCAAATTAGAATGCTTCTGAATGACACATTAGCAAAGAATATCACAGGAAGTGTTGCAGAAAATTGTTCATCCTGCTGATGTTGACCATTAATCACAGAAGATGCACCTTAGTGATCAAACTATTAGCGTACAGTATTAGGGGAAACATCACTTTTAAAAATGCCTAATCTAATTTCTTCTTGTATGTGTGTGGGATGAAGGAGTTGGAAGGGAGAGAAAATAATGTGAATGGCTTGCACTGTATAACTATTTTTGCATTGTAAAATAATAAAATCTTATAAACTTTTAGCATTATCAAGTTTACAGAATTTATAGGCTGATTAGACAGACTGTCTTTCTGAAAAACCACGCAGTGTCATTTGGCTTTTGGCATTCCTCTGTACTGAAATAGCCACCACATGCCGTGCCACTCATAGCTTTGACAACACAACAGATACCTACTGGTAGAGTCTGTTGCCGTAGGCTTCCAGACCTGAGTATTGAACTGCTGCCCATGAATTCCACAAAGCCTTTGTCCTTTTTAATAAACAGGCTTAAATTCCTCTTAAAATCAATTAGCTTTACACATCCTAGAAATCTACACTCTGGGGCTATAATGATCTTCCCCTCTACTTCCCACCCAAACCCCAGTGGAAAACTTGCATCCTATTTGGCATGAAAATCCTACCTGGCTATTCTCTATGTGTTTACAAAACTTTTCATAAGATCCCCCAGAAACAGAAATCTATTATTTTCAAGGGTAGTCCTACTTTTTATTTTAAAAGTTTGAACACTGTTCCTTCTCTGTAACTTGTTTTAAATTACACTCTTATTTAATAAAGCTTCAGAAGATGTAGGACATTTTGCTGGCTTGTTAGGGATCTTAGGGCTTTAAGAAGAAAAAAAACAAAACAAAACAAACGAACAAAAAAAAAAAAAAAAACGGACAACAGAGATACAAGGCACAGTAACCTGTTATCATGCCAGAACACTAGTACATCGGCCAGAGATGGGTTACAGTGCAGCAGCCAATCAGCAGCAAGAACTAAATAAGACTTGGATTGGCTACTTGCAAACCTGCCTAAAAAACAATTGCGGAGGATATTTGCAGTTTCTGTGAAGTTGCTGGGGTTTCCAAGAACAAGTATTAGTTAGGTTCTAAGGAAGAATCCACAAATGACTGAGGCCCAACTCTGAACCGTGATTTCACGGGGTATACTGTATTGGTTATATTTATACTTTCCCCAGTCATAGACGTTTTCTATTCTAGGGTTGCATTTATGAAAGGGATCCTATTCTTTTATATGATCACATCTCCCTTTTATGCACTACATTTCATTGCAAGCCTCTCTGTTCTTTGAGAGTAGCCTAAAAGACTTGGTCAATCACAATATAGAGAGATTCTTCCAGACCAAAATCATGTTTTGTTCTTCATTCTGTAATGATCATAAGAGCTTTTGACTGACCATTGCTCAGATTTCAAGAAGGTAAAATGTTGTTGTTCGTTTTTAAAAAGTTATATATATATATGTATATATTTTGTGTATTATATAAATATATAATATATATAGTAGTTACCTATTTTTATGCACTGTAGTTCCCAAAGCCACTTACAAAGAGACCTGAAACATTTTTCTGCTCTTTTCATTGAGTGAAATGCATGAAGCATTTTTTACATGTGCCAGTTTAACTTCTTTATGATGTCAGAGATAATTGTTTTGGCCTCAGGGAAAGAATGTGCTTTTTGCTTCAAATGATGGCTGCAGAATCATCTAAGTAAAAAATGAACTAGACATGAAGTCTTATATTTCTTTACCTTATCAATTATTGAAGAAAGAAACTTTCCTTAGCACAAAGAGAATACTAAAATTGTCAAGATGCAATGATGGGAAATGAAGTAGAGGGTAGGAAAGAGTAAGTAACAAGTTTGAAGGCAACAAGACTTTAATGAATGAGATAGAGAATGTGTTAACTACCTTTACATTTTATCAGGTGAAATTACTTTTGCTTTTAAAACTATAAAAAGGAAAATTGAATTTTACTATCGGGGAAAAAATTTGAGACAAGTCTATCACCTATGAAGTCCACATTCATTTCTTTCTGGAGTAATAAATGTATTTGACTGTTACAACAAGGATAATAACCAGAGGCACTGCACACAATGAAAAGTATTTAGGCCACGTGTCGTGCATTTGCACTCAAATAGATGAGTTGTAAATCACTTTGTTCGTTAAAAAGCAATAGTTTATTTATTTTTAAGTGTAGTTTCACTTGAATTTTTTTGTGTGAGCATTAGAAAAACATGTTCATTTCTGTCTTCAGGGAAGATAATGGTAAACCTGGCTGCTTTATGTCTTTGCCATTTTCCTATTTTTCTCTCAGGAGAAAGAGAATGAGGGGGGAAAAACACCTCTCATATTGCCACGCACCATTATAAGATTATAAAAATTTCAAAATTTCCAAAACATGCATTAAGAACTACTAGATATTTAATTTGTAAGCACTTTCCACAGGCAAAATTTTTGAAGGCCTACTATGATCCCCCACTGTTAACTTATATTTAGGTAAACAGAGCCTTCAAATATACAACAGATAATAATATGCTAACATGTATTAAGCAATAATTCACTAAGGTGCCATGTTTTTCTCTTATATTCATGGTGTCATTTAACACTCACTACCATTCTAGGAGAAAGATCATATTTTGAACCTCATCTTATACATCAGGAAATAGAGATTCAGAGGGTTAAACTTAAGGTTATTTAGACAGTAAGGAGGTCTGATATGACAAAATCGCTTCTTTTCTCTCACCCTTATTCTGCCTGGACTTTGTAGATTTAAAGCTTTTGAGGATAAATGACTAGAAAAATATAAATTCATAAAATCAGATTATTTCCCATATTCCCTGAAAATTCACTTTGCCCCCTTGAGAAAAAATTCCAAGAAGGACATTTGAATTTGGCAGCAATATTCCTAGAGTTATTCTGCACAAGGTCTCTAGTCATGCAAGTTGTATTTTCCAGTCAAAGAGAATATCTGTTTGCTTACCTTTGGTTCACCTTGTACTGTACTGTCCAATATAGTAACCACCCCTACTCATGGCAACTGAGCATTTCACATGTGGCTACACTGAACTGAAAGTGTTATATATAGAAAATGCACAATGGACTTTGAAGACCTAGTAGTGCTAAAAGTACTGTAAATATCAGAATTTTTTACATTGATTTTAAGTTGAAATAACATTTGAATGCATTAAGTTAAATATAGTATTAAAATAAATGTTGTATTTTAAAACTACTTCTTAAAATGCAGCTACCAAGAAGTTTTAAACTGTCTATGTGTTTCTCCTTATATTTCTGTTGTATAGTCCTGTTTTAAATTGCCTTCTACCATGACTTCTGCTGTTAGGAAAGTTTCATGCAGGTAGACTTCCAATCCTTTCTGACAATTTTATGAGGGAACCAGAGAATGTGAGTATCCTTATTTCCCTGTGTTCATCTTGTAATAGCCTGTTTGTTCTTTTATTTACTATAATTAGCAGCAAAATGCTTATGACTAGATCAATTTTAGAGTTTTATATTAGAATGATAATATAAAAGATAGAAATAAAAATGTGCCACTGTCTTAATCAGTGATGGTGTGAGGGAAGTTCCGCTCCATGATATTGCACTTTGGATATGAGAAAATGGCAAAAATGGGAGAAAACCCACTTTCCCACACCCAAAAGCCCACTTTCACACTCAAACACACTGCCCCCTTCCCCAACCCCTCCTTGAAGGAAGCCATGGAACCCAGAAAGGTCACTTTTATCTGATCAGCTCCTTTTTGGTTGTTGAAAACTCTCATATGAAAAATATCCTTCCCTAACCCTAGAAAGAAGGAAACACAAAGCAACACCAAGAACAAGCTGAATAAACAGGATTTGGTCACCCTATTTCCCAGTTTATTAATATTATATGCTATCTTCTTTCTTCCATATTCATGCACCACTATCCATAAAAATAGTTATTCCTGGGTCTCCATTTCTGAAGTGTTATACATAAAGTGCACTATATCGAATACATTACTCATACTTTTTCTCTAGTTGATATTTCTTTTATTATAGGAGTCTCAGCCATGAACCTCATGATAAGTAAGGCAAAAAAATTTACTTTTCTTTCCTCTATACCACATGTAGATAGATAAAAAGGTAGAGAGATAGATGACAGATACAGACAGATAGACAGATAGATGTTAGAGACAGAAGCGTGTGTATATATAGTGAAGAAAAGACCAAATTACCCCCTAAAGTTGTTGCAAGACAGAACAAAGAGCCTAGGCAGCATGTCTAAATCTGATAAGAGAACTTGGAAGGTAGATACTATGGTTCCAAGACATCAGCATACATGGAATAACCAAGGCTGCCATAACCTAGCATTGAGTATTAATGCTGAGATACCTATGGACTGATTCCTTAGCTCAAATGAATTATGTGAGCAAAAGCTTCCTTACCATTGATTATGAGTTAGGATCCTAAAAGACTTATTAGACAAGACTTGGATAAGATGAGGAAATTAGGGCCGGTGAGATGGCTCAGCGGCTTAAACGCCTGCCCGGCAAGCACAAGGGCCCGAGTCTGACTCCCGGAACCCACATATGAGAAAAGGGCTGGTGATATCACTCAGTGGCATGGGCGCCTGCTGGCGCGCGAGGTCCTGAGGTCGACCCCCGGTACCCACCAAAAAAAAAAAAAAAAAAAACAGATGAGGAAATTAGGTAAGAATCATGTTACAGCAAGTGAAAATGAAAATTATGAAAATGTAGCAAAAGGCAAAGAACCAAAAGTGTGAAGTATATGACTACTGCTATCAGAACAACAGAAAGTGATAGATTAACAGAAAAACATGGGATGCTTTTTTAAACGGAAAATACTTTAGTGAGAAGAATGAAATCTCTTGACAAAAGGGTACTTTTGTTTTTATTAAGAACTAGTAGTAGCAAAGTAATATGGCAGCACAGTGTATATGTTAGAGGTACTTTGCCATTCATTTTCATTTTAAAGTAGTAAATTAAAACAAACATTGGCTGTTCTTACAAATCTATTTTAAATAGCAGCTAACTTCCAGTGTGTAATAAAACACCAATAGAGATTAAAACCAAGCTCATACTCATTTCTCTGGGACATTCCAAGTCATTACAACATTCAAAGTGTTTTTAGACATTCCAAGTCATTACAACATTCAAAGTGTTTTTAGAATTTTCAATAAATTTAATGATATTTACTAAAAACATGTATTTTAGGTTTTAGAAGTCACCATCCTATGAATTATACAGTAATGAGTTTTACAATTAATGAGCACGAAAAAGGTGTCACATATAATGATGCAGCTTATCAAAAGGAAAGTAATAACCATTCCCAGTTATTATTCACGAATATCGAGTGAGACCTCACCACATCCCAGACACTCTTTACAGTCCTTAGAGTTTAGCAGTAAACAAAATAAACAACAATTCTTTGTGTCATGGAGCTTACAGATTTGTCAGTAGAAAGGAAACAGAAATAAGATGAGTAAATTAAAGATATGTCTAATAGAGATGATTACTATAGGGAAGTACACATCTGAAAACCATAATAATGATTTCATCGGAGGGGTACTGTTAGAGTTCTGATGCAACACTGAAAAAAGGAAAGCCAGCCATAGAAGTAAGCATGAAGATGAGGTAACAGGTAAAGCAAGTGTCCTTTGAAAGACCCCAGCTGTTACACACCATGAGATGTTGTCTTAGCTTTCCTATACCCAGAAAAACTATACAAAACCCACAATTTGAAGGAGGAGAGGTTTAATTTGTCTCACAGTTCCTGAAGTTTCAGTCCATGGTCAGCTGGCTCCAGAGCAGCAATGTCACAGAAGTAGTGCATGGTAAAGCAAAGTTGCTCACTTCGTGTTGAGCAGAGTCCAGGGGCAAAGCAGTAGCAAGAGATAGACCCTCCAAATGCAAGCCCAAATGACACCTCATCCAACTGGGCCCCACCTCCTAACATCACATGCAGCTATGAACAGCAGTGGATTAATCTAAGGAAAAGTAGAGCAAATCCATGATTCAGTCACCTATCCAGGAGTATCTTAATCCAGTCAAATTGATAATTAAGGTTAACTGGCACATATGGAAAGAGGCAATAGGAGAACAAGGGAGGAATGCAATAAAACAAACTGCAAATTTAAGGAGCTGATTTGGCTGCCATGTTATAAATGACTTGCAGGAAAAGAAACTGAGAGATTACTTAGAGGCAATTCAAATGTGGCAAGGCAGCTGCCTGGGAGGGATCGAAGTGTTGGAGTGATTTGATAGATACAGTGAAGGTAGGACCAACATGAATTTTGTTGATGCATCTGAAGTTATGTGATTTACAGAGACGTTAAGGTTGCTTGCAAGATTCTGTTTTGTCCTGAGAAAATGACAGGATGGAATAGTCACTGTCTAAAATGTGGAAGAATACGAAAGAATTTTAACCATGCTACTTTGAAAAAATGTTTTTAGAGATAGAAATGTAGGTGGTGGTTAATTATGTGAGTCTAAAGTTGGGGAAAGTTTACACTGTAGATACAAGTTTGACATTATCAGTTTATGAATATTTAGAAGCAAGAGCCTAATGAAAACCACCAATCAAAAGACATGCTTTCTTTTGAAAGTGACATTGGCTCACTCTTTGGAGCTATACTCATGTCTAGAGTTTAAGAGTTAAGAAGGAATTATTCAAAGATCCCAAAGAGGACCATCCTAGGAAAAAAGAGAGACTGTCAGAAGCATGAGTTTCTTTTTTTTTTTTTTTTTTTGTGGGTACCGGGGGGTCGACCTCAGGACCTCGCGCGCCAACAGGCACCCGTGCCGCTGAGCGATATCACCGGCCCCTTTTTCATATGTGGGATCCGGGAGTCGAACTCGGGCTCTCGCACTTGCAAGGCAGGCGCTTACGCCACTGAGCCATCTCACCGGCCCCGGAAGCATAAGTTTCTAACAGGCAAATGAATAAAATGTTTCAGTAGAAGTCAGTAATTGATTCTATAAAATATTTCTGCTTAAATAAAGCCTCTCTTGTTTGAATGTGTTCCCCTGTGTTGGAAACTAAATTCCCAAATTTTTATGTCGGGACCTTTGGGAGCTCATTTGGCTGAGGTAAGGTTATATGAGGCAGGGAGACCCATGATGAGATAAGTAAGTAGTGATTAGTGATGAGGTTTATAAGAAGAAGAAAGACCTGAGCTCATGACCTCCCTCACTCACACGATTTGATAAATTCTGCTGTGTCGTGACCCAGCAGAAGGGCCCTCACCAGATGCCACTCTTTCAGTATTAGAATTGCTAACTTTCAGAATTATGAGAATTATACTTCATTTGTTTGTTTGTTTCAAATTACCCAGTATATTTATCCGCTTTTCATTATATAACTTACAAGAGGAAGGTGTCTAGTTACATTCAGGGTTTCACAGCTTCGACTCCCTAATAAGCTGATCCCAAAGCAAGAACATCTCAGTGGGACGGTGTTGCAGAGGAAAGCCATCAACTCATGAGGGCTGGGAAGCAGAGCAGGGGAACAGCAGCAGAGAGAGAGGCCAGGAACAGATAGGGTAGGGAGGTCACAAGGTCACGCCTCCATGACCCACCCAGTCACACCCAAATGTGTGCTTACTAAACCCCTGGGGATACCTGAAGCCATTCAAATTGACAGTCCAGTTTAATGGTCACACTAGTAGGTAGTAATCTGTTGTAGTAGCATAAAATTGATTTAAGACCAGGAAAAACAAACATATATAGAAAGATATAGACAACTCCATGAGAAACTTTGCTGAAACTTATGGAGGAGAGGGTAGGGCAGAGCCTATGTAAGAAGTGGTTTTTTTTGTTTTGTTTTGTTTTGTTTTGTTTTGTTTTGTTTTGTGGGTACCAGGGGTCGACCTCAGGACCCCATGCGCCAGCAGGCGCCCATGCCGCTGAGCGATATCACTGGCCCTTTTTTCGTATGTGGGTTCCGGGAGTAGAACTCGGGCCCTCACGCTTGCTAGGCAGGCGCTTGTGCCGCTGAGCCATCTCACCGGCCCTTGTTTTGTTTTTTAGAAGAGGGAAATAACAGCATGCTTTTATGCCAGTAAAAGACCCTGTGAGGAGATGAAAAATTCTGGTATAGGAAATAGAAGAGACAACTGCTTAGAGTCTGCAACAGTCCCAGATGAGAGAAGATAGTCTGGATAAAAGAGGAGATGGTTTCTGCTAGTAGAGGCTAATGATAATAATGAGAAGAGGAAGTGTACACAAGCACAGAGCTAAATAGATATCGCACTGTGCAAAGTGCGCTACATCTACCTTTTTCTCAGTGAAATAGGAAGCAATATCGTCAGATGAAGGTGAGATGAGAGTTGTGTTGAAGATGAGGAGATGCAAGAGGCATAAGATGGTGATCTAACAAAATGGAAAGTAACAGATTGTGAATCTAATTCTAGAAGCCATCAGGCTTTTGAGGCTAAAGTTAAAGATAATTCACGCAGTAAGCTTGTGTGCTGACTTTCAGCTTTGTTTTGCTTCAGGGGGTGTAGAGTGGGTACACTTCACAACAGCTCTATGAAGTATTACAGCCATGCCATCCCATTATGGATTTTCATGATATACATATTTTAGTAGAAAAACAAGCAATAAAACAATCACAACATAACAGGATAAGAGCTATAGCTGATGTTCCATGGAACTACAGAGGAAGAAATGTTAAGTATCCATGGGGGAGATGGGAATAAATAATGGTGTCAAAAAACACTTCCCACCTGAGAAAAACAGTCAGGCAAATCCTTGAAGAATAAAAACAAAGCCCTTAGGCAAAGAACAGTCTGTACAGATGCCTAAAATAATCACTTGCAAGGGCCCCAAAATGCTCTTTCTGGGAGAATGTTTGAAGTGCATGAAAAGGTAGGCTGGGCAGAGCTGAAGAGTTATTTAAGAATCAGAGGGAAGAGAGGGGCACAAGAAGATTTGCATTTTATTAAGCAAATGCTGAACTCAATTTGGAGGATACATTGGAAGGAGAGTGGGAAGGAATAATTAAGGTGAAGAGACTATTTTCATGGTTATTATAGCTAGGAGTGGAACGGCAATTGTGAAAATGCAGAAGAGATGAATTTCCAGCTATCAGAAATCTCTTGGAATCATATTTTATTTTTACCACACTGCTAGCATCATCACCTTCTTGATATGACTAGTACCAAAAAAACTTTGATATTTTCACATTTTAATAACTAAAATTAACTGTTTATTACTGAGTAATAAACATATATCAAGGTATAATGTATAATGCAGTTAACAATTTCATTCTGAAAACCAATTTGACATACATTCTAAATCTATGTGACTTAGAAATTTGATACACATTTAATCTAGTAAACTTTAGAATTTCCTCAAAGAACACAAAATGTATCAGGATTTTTTTAAAAAATAAAGGTAGATACGAATAAACAAACCAAAAATAAATAACTGCATACTTTATGTTTAGCAATAGAAGACAAATAATGACATATAAGGGCAATTTTACTTAGGTATAGATAATAGGATAGTACATGTGGTTAAAAGTACTGTTTCTTTAAACAATTACTATTGACATTTAGATAAAACTTCTATAATGATTTTTGCAATGTGGATGAATTCAAAAATACCTCCTACAATCTTTACGGTATTCTCTGTTTTATTTTGTAAAGTTGCCTGAAATTTTCTTCATAAATTTTTCTTCATTTGGTTATTTGGGCTTGTAGTCATTTACATTTTAGTGTGAAATAGTTCATCTAGAAAAATCTTTATCCTTGCCTGAAATGAATAATACTAAGGGAAAAAAGGATTAATAAAAAACTTTGAAAAGTAAACTAGAGTTGTAAGGAGGATGTAGGCATATTGTACCATGAACGATTCTACAAGGCTGCCAACCCTGTCTCCTACCCATCCACTGGCTTCCTCAAAGCAAAAAATCAGGAAGCAGGGATATGCTGAAAGCACATGTGTTTATCCAGAATCTGTCCTAACTAGTGTCTTTTCCTCATGGTCCTCTGTGCCTGCAGTTGCACTCCAAATTAAAAACTAGTTAATTTATTTAAGCTGGAAGGTCCCACATGATCTCATTTGCCTCAAAATTAAAAATATCCATACTCAGACAGCATTTCCAAGATCTGCAAAGCAAACCAATCCTTGAGCTCATATGTTGCCAGTCTTTGTGGAAAGTTACAGACTGACAACTCACATAGCACTGCCACCCAGGACACCTCCAAAATACCCAGAAAAGAAAGCCCATGTGTCAGTATTAATTTATTAAACCAGAAGCAAAGCTTTTTTGCCTGTATTAAAGCTGTAGAACTGCAAATTGGTCATCCCAAGGGGAGGATGAATAACTCCAGTTCATAGTAATAGTTAAAATTGTCACTTGCAATACAATTCAATACCTTCCCCCAAAGAGCTGAATTCTTAAAATCTCATTTACCAACCCTAACCTTCATTCTGAAAGTGGTATTTGCTCAGTAAATTAAAGTTAAATTTGAGCAGCTAGACCTCTTGCTTGCTCTCCCCCCACATTTTTAAAGGAGTTTGATTATAGTTTATAATAATCTAAGAACTAGACTCTCTGCTTTGAAGAGAGAAAGAGGAAGGAAAAAAGTGTACCGTACATGCTGGTCAGTTTCCCCTTTGGAAATATCTGATCTTATTCTGTGTCAAACTCTATCTGCCCGTGATGTTATTTTTAAACCTTGAAGAAGGAGGAAACTGATTGATCTTAAACGATTTCTAAAAACCTATTTTTCCCCCATACTTTGCCCATTATAAGCCACAGGGATCAACCTGCCCCCTGCTGATAAACTCCATAGTTTGAAAACACTAATCAGACAAGATAGTGAAATGATCAAAGCGTAGTAGTCTGATTCCTCCATTCAGTGTACGACATATCTGTGAACTGAAGGAGAGCAGGAGATTTCAAATAAAGACTAAAAGAACTCTTTTAAAGCATTTCTTTTGTACTTGAAAATTTGTTCATTTTGAGCTATAAAAAAAACAGGGGAGCTAAAAGCCTAATAAATTCCTTTAATCTGGACATGGCAAGTTCTTAAAGAGAAAGTCTAAAAGGTTGCAGACTGTCTGCTGTTCTCTGATAATCAGGATCCAAAAAACCATCACCCCACTCCCCCACTGCCTACTCCCCACCACCCCAGAATACTATATATTTTATCCCTTTTAGGAAGAATAGAAACTACTAGAAATGATCAGAGTAAGTTCTAAACCTATTCAAATATTTTGACCAAGAATACATGAATCTCTTTTATTTAATTTTTTTTTTCCAGCCTAAGAGAGGGTACCTCTCATCCAGATCCTGCACCAGAAATATTCATAGGAATCACTGAGATCATTTAGTATGAATGGAAGGAATCTATGAATTGACATCTAAACCTGAAACACTGGAGCTGAGGATTGTAGCTCAGTGGTAGAGTGCTTGCTTAGTATGTCTGCAGCCACGAGTTCAACCCAGGACACACACACACACACACACACACACACACACACACACACATGTCCTCAGCATTCACTGGTGGCACGTTGATATTTAAATTCGTGAAGCAATTTCCTTTAAAACAATAGGAACAGGATAAATGGGAATATTCAAGTCCAGAAAGAAAGCATCTAAATTTATCTTAAAAGCTGGAATTTTGTGTTGGCTAAAGAAAACAGTTGCATAGCTAGAGTTGCTATGTACTTTGTTCTCTAGTTTAAAGCATTGCTACCCTAAGTGTGGTCAACATATGCTCCTCAACGCCACCATCTTGGAATTTTTAGAAATACTGAGTTTCAGCCCTTAACCCATATATGTTAAACCAAAGAACTGTATTTTAAAAGATCCTGGGTGATACATATGCACATTACACTCTGGACTGCCAGTCTTCTGAGAGCTGTCACAAATTTTAGTTCTAATCCATGTGCTAAATTTATTAAAATATAAATGCTATAAAAGTTTTTATTCACACTGTATTTGGAATTTTAAACTAGTGGAGACCAGAAAATGAAAATTTCTCATAACATGCTTTCCTGAGACAATATTTTCCCTTGCATTTTTTGCAGGTTTCTGTGTGTGTTGCTGCATTATTTTTAGTTGTCCTTTTCCTTTTCAGTTGAATTAACTTTACCTTGGCACCTTTAATGAGAATTTCTCTCTTGCAAAATGTTTTGATGAAGGAAAACAAAGATGATCAACACAAAGTGTACATCCTCAAGTTTATATAAAATGTTAGCAGAAAACTAGGTAAACTATAATTTAAAACAAATTTATAGTTGCTTCTGAGTGTACTAGATATAAATGATAATATTATAATGAAAGGTAAAAAGATTATAGTAGGCATGTTCTTTTAAGTCAGAATACCTTCTTGAGAAAACCACTACTTTCACAAAATACAGTGTGATAAGACTTTTAATTACATTTCTCTGAGAGGAGCATAAAACCCAGGCAAAGGAATCACAGGGCTATGTCCTTTATACTGATTGAACCAACCTAGGCAAGTGATTCTAGCAGGGCTCATTAGAAACTTCCAACATCATTTGTTTTTTGCTTAGTTTTGTTTTTATTGGTCATCAAGGAATGACCAATAAAAACAAAGGAATCCAGGAGCATGTTAATCTAGGACATGCATACACTAATATCTATATATATCTATATATATCTATATATATTTATATTTATATATACATATTCTTTATATCTATAGATTATAAATTGATAGATGGATAGGTAACAGATAATCCTACATATGAGAATTTTCCATTAGTTTGCTAGGAATTGATAATCTTTCGCATTCTTTGGCTTATTCATGTCTGCCTTCATTTTCACATGGCAGTTACGTGTTTGTTTTTGTGCTCAATTTTTCTTTTGTTAGAGGATGTCAATCATACTGGTTTAGGGCCGCACCTTACTCTAGTATGATCTCATCTTAACTAGTTATATCTGGAATTATACTATTTTCAAATACACTCCTAAAGTAGTTAGAACTAAAACATATAAATATTATATTACACAATACAGCATGCATACATCTTGTTACAAATATTTATTTATAATAAGGTAATTATCCCTCACCATACCCATGAATAAAAATCTTCGTACAGAAGGAAGCCTATTACAGACATCAAGATACAAATAACTCTTATAACATCATTTAAGATTTGGGGTCTTGTCTTACCTAGACTAGAATCCATTCCTGCAAAGTATTGAAATATTGAACTCTCTTTTTACACAAAATAATTTGAGTGATATTTCTGTAACTTAAAACTTGAACACTCCTGACTATTATAGGAATTAACATTTACTGAGAAAACTTTCCATATAAGAGGAATATTAGCCAGTTAAATGTGTAGCTTTATTTAATCACTACAATGTCTCTACAACGTAAATGTTACTATTCTCTTTTTACTGAAAATAAAATCAATATGGAAGAATTAAATAATTAGAAATAATTATTCTGATCCAGGTTTAAATGCTGCTTCAGTTTTGGTTGTTTATTCTTGTGTCACCTTGAATAATTCAATGAGTAGAAATCAACATTTCTATAAATGATCTAAAGAAGAAGAGAGAATAAAACTTGTTATGAGTTTAGGAAATTCTTTACAGAGGATATTTCTTTAATCTAAATCAAGCAGAAGCAATAGAATTTCAAAGTGACAAGAATAATTCAAGAAAACTGCACTGCATAATGATTTGGTAGTTCTAAAATCTGGACATGTTCAGAAGGGGACATAAACATGTTTTGAATATAACAAGAGAAATAGAACTCTGAAACCAGACTGAACAGACTAATTTATACTGCACTGAGTATCTTTAATTCCAAGTTATTTGGTTTGGACTTAATTTATCAGGCAAAGGAGATTCATTGAAAAATTTTTAGCTGAGCCATGAAATAATGAGAATTTCAACTTAGAGTCATTGGTTTAGTTAAGATGCGTAGTTTGGATACAAGTAGGAAGTGAAAACACTTGCAGAGAAAGCAATTGTAATCCTCTGGGTATATCTCTCTTAAGTAATCTAAAGTTCTTCAGTAAATATTTTCTTAAATATTCTAAGGCTCAAATAAGCTAAAATGATGATAGACAAATAGATTGACCTAGGGGGTGTTCATGTACTATTATATTTTTTGAAAGACAAAACCATGCTTATATAACAATAAGGAAATTGAAATGAAAGATAATCTTATAAAGTATTAAAAATAATACCTGTTTTTAAAAACAGAAACATATAACTTTTATTTGATAATACATAAACTCCAGTGCAGGATATGTGAGAAATTTTCAGAATATTAGTGTTCCAAGGTGTGGACAGGAAAGGGAATAAAAGTAGGATAATGAACATAGGTTCAAAAGTGGTTCTCAAAACAGGTTTCCTAGACCAGGACTGACTAAGACAGCATAACAGAGGGAGTTCTTAGAAGTAGAAATCACTGAGCTCTGTTTCAGGCTTATTGACTAAGCAGCTGGGGGGATGGGGCTCATTGATCTGTTTTAGGTAGCCCTTCTGGTGATTCCGATGTCCTTTATAGTTGAGAGTGACTAGCCTCAACTAGTTAAGAACATGGGTTTGGCCATGAATTCAGTTGTTTGATCTACATTATGTAAGCTTCAAATTTCTCCATGTGCAAAACAGTATTCCCCCAATAGGTTTATGTGATAACTGTCTGAAATGGTTCATGTAAAATATTAATACAGTGCCTGACATGTAGTAAATACCAAACAAGGATAACTATTACTAAGATATGACAGTTAGGTAGAATTAATTTCAGTTAAAAAATTACCATGGTAGATTTCATATTCTTATTTTTGGTTATTTATTAGAAGAACACTGGTGATTTTTTCAATGCAAGCCAACATGAAAGTAATACATAAGAATTCCCTCACCATTTTGTGATTCTAAATCTCAACTAAGAGTATGACCCATAGCTAGATCATTAACCTATTCAGTGCTCAAGCTTTTAACCATAAAAAATGGAATCAGTGCTGCCTGAGACTTTTTGCAACTCCATTCTCTAATCACTTCTCATTTATCACTAAAGCCATCAATCAATTGACAGTTAGGTTTAAAGTATATTAGTCAATGATGTAAAAAAATACAAGGAGGATTATAAAATACATGAACCCTGATAGCACACTTAGAGTTGGAAAATGTGCATGAAAAACAAACTAAACCTAAAGGCATCAAGTGATATTTCACTGTAATGACAAAAAATATACCTGAGTATGGAGGAAACAACTAAAGACTGACTATTATAACTTTAGAATTCAGTGCCATTAATTTTAAATAGGTTCTTATTTCTATACAGGATTATTATTTTTTCCCTATGCATTCATTGTGTCCCAGTTGATTTGATCCTTTTATCAAATATTTATCACTTTTTAGTCTCTCCTGACTGGCAAATAAGATTCTTAATTTTTGTGAGCTCTCACTAACATATCCATTGAGGCTTCTGCCTGAATATGTCACCTTCTCTTCCATTACATGTTAGAATGAATGAACTCTCCATATATCCAAGGCATTTTCCTCTTGTACACTAGTCCTCATGTCTTTCTGACAATTTAGGGACATCACTCTAGCAAATGTCACTTTTACCCATTATGACAGCACATTTCTCCCTCACTGACGGGTATAATCCATCAGCATACAACCATGGCCTTCTTTTTCTCTTAAAAATAGCCCTCTTTCCCTCCAGGGATACTCAGTTTCTCTGAACCCATTCACTCTAAAATTTCTCAGAATAATTACATCATCATCCAATCTTCAATTTATTCACTCCCATTTTTTTTAAGCTCACTCTAATCAGCATTTGGCCCCAAGAATCCATGGAACTGCTGTTGTCAAGGACATCAGTGGCTTTCAATTCGCTAAATTTGGTAGCCAATATTCACTTCACATCTTACTTAAACCAGAATATTAGGCAACATTGATCCATTCTCTTGGCTCGCGGGACTGGTGCTGTTTGTGACTCCCTCTTTTTAGTCTTGTTTACTGGCTTAGCCTCACCACGTAAATCTCCTAAAGTCCCGTAGGGGGCATTCTGATATTTAAAAAAAAAACACTCCTATGTCATTACATGTGTGTCCTTTCAAACACAATCATTACATTTTTTTCACACAATAGATTTTGTCTACTTGCAGCATCCGCAACAGAAAGTGTCTCCCTACTTCCCCTCCAACGTAATTGTTATACAGAAATGTTCCAGCTTCTGTAGGTCTTTTAACAAACCTTCTCTGCTTCAATAGTGAGGGCAGGAGATCAAAAGCAGAGTACCTAGCCTTCTCCCATATGCAGAACACTAGTTACCTGAATTTTTACCATGTTTTAGAGATAAAACAAGTAGCTACCAAAAATTACCAGCCTATAGAACAAAATGTGGCAAGGTCAACTGAATGATGTAGAAGTAGAACTTCATGAAATTATGGAGAAAAGTGAAGAGAAATTAAGAGGTTTCATAAAGTAGATGCAATTCTTAGCAAGCCTGCAAAAACCTGAGTGATGACTAATTGTCTGTTATTGATCACTTCCCAGATGTCCTTATCATTCTCCCTTAGCTTTAACTCTCTCCCACACATTCCCTCCCCCATACACCTGGTCCTACAATATGTCACACAGTATGTTGTAACCCCTTCTGGCTGTAGTTGACCATTACCTCACTGAAGGAAAGCTAATTCGTAATTGGACTCAGTCAACTTACTGCTGAAAATTGAAACAGAAAATGAAGAGTGAGTATGCTCCCAGCTGAGTTATGACAGACGCTGAACTGGAGACTTAGAATCATATCCTTGGTGACGTAAGGGTTGTGTGAAGTTCATTGTTAAGCCTTTCTTTTAGTTCCATATCATGCATATTCTGAGAATCTCTTTTTTAGTTTTTAGAAACTCTAACTTTTAAGGCAGTTTAACTAAAGATACCCTAAAACGGTGATATTCAGAGCTGTATAGTATAGAGAACACAAAAAACTTAATGCTGCTTTTCCTAGAATAAATTTTTGTCATGGATTTCAAAATATGAAGTTCAAGTTTCCTAGAAAAGAGATTTTAAGATCCAAAATAATGCATATTTCTATCGGATTTTATGGTTACTTGTTTACATCTCTATTCTATATAATAGTTAATTTGAATCAGTACAAGTACTCTACAAAAATATTCCACTTGCCACTGTGTACGTATAATTATTTACTATAAAATAAATATACAACAAAAAAACCCTCAAGAAACAGAAGTGATTTTGTCAGAAAGTAGAGATTATTATTGAGATAGTCATTATATGAAAAAAAATAGTTATTCCCTTAGGAGTTGATGAAGTATTCTAAATTCAAATAAAACCTTTTGTAATGTTCATATTATTGAAATTGTTTTTGTTATTGCTTTAAACTTGAACTTATTTAAAATGATCCATAGAGAAAGATGATACACTATAAAAATAATTTTTCCACCCAGTTTGTTTAATTTTTATTTCTCAGGAGAGAGCAAACAGGATATGAATAAATGTAAATCATCAAAACAGCAACTTTTTTCTTCTGTTTACATCACGTTAAATCCACAGTGGAAGGGGAAAAAGCGGGGAGGTTTTTGATGAGTCACAATTTATGAGTAAAAATACAACAACCTAAACAACAATTCTCGATACATGATTCATTTCTATGAATATTACATGGTTTTCAAAAAGCAAAATTCAAAAATGCATCAGAATAAAAGATACTAACACTTTTATAACGTGTTTCTCCATGTGTGTGTGTGTGTGTATTTGTGTGTATGAAACTGAGCTCTCCATGAAAAATATGTGTTAAAGAAAATTTTTCAATAATTATTGGACTCCTTAATAAAGTACATTAACTTTCAAATAAATCTTGAAGAGCATTCCTATAAAATTTCCTTTAAGTTTAAATAGAATTCAACAAATTTATTGGCCCCATCTCATACAATCATAAATGATTATTAAATAAGGAGTGACATATAGAAACAAGGTTTATTTTAAAATTCTATAAAGTACAGTATATTTTAGCTACAACATTAAGAGATATAGTCTTAGCTCTTTGTATTGCATTGAAATCCTTGTGGTTCTCAGAAAGGAAAACTAAAATAAAAATACTTCAAGAACATATTAAAATTACAATGTAAATGAAGTAAATATTAATTAAAGCACTCAAGCACTCAAAGACAAGAGGACAATTAAAACATCAGGATAGAGTCTACTTAAAGATTATTTTTATAATCACTATTTATTTGACAAACTAACATAACCTGTGTACTGCCTTGTGATAAGGGTAAGGCATTAAATAGGAAAAAATTGTATCATATCAATGAAACTAATTGAAAGCGAAGAGATGGAAAATTTTAATTAACTTTGTGAACTGGCTTTGTCTCTGTCAATTACCTAAATTACACCATAGAAATATGGGCAAAAATCTGTATTCAAGTTCAGACCAGAGTGCTGTGAAAAATTCCTCAGTGAGCAAGAGGTAAATCATTTCAACTGTATACAACAGAAAGGAAAGAAATTAATAAAAGTACAAGATAAAGAAGGAGGATATATTCATAGGATACTAGGAAAGTCATAAAAGTGGATTGAATTAGCTCAGGAACAACCTACTGGTATGAGAATATTAAATGAGTGGATAAACAATTCTTTGTTAATATTTTGACAAAAGAAATATGTACCATAATTAACACGAAATAACTGAATGAATATATCCTTGGTTTACAGTTTTCATTTTAAAAAGTAAGTAAAGTTTATAGAAATGTTTTAATATAGTTAGCAATCTTGATATATTTATAAGCTAAAACTGCATTCCAACTTTTTTTGCCTTTTCTAGTATATGAGAATATAATGCAGTTTAAACTTAAGTGAAATTGTCTAAAAATCAATGGAAACAAAACACATGCACAAGTTGAAATGTGTTCTCAAATATTCAAAATCACCAAAATATCCATTTTTACAAAAAATTTCTGGAATTTCCTGAGTAGATAAACTCTAATGTGTATTGTTCTGACTGGAGATATGCTAAGGTTTATATATTAATTTATCTAAATACTTTTAAGAATATCAAACTTCATTATCCAGATGTACTTATTCTACAAATTAAATGGATCTAGTATGAAGAAGGCCACATTCTAGGCATTAGGAATAATATGATAAACAATCTTATGGTCCAAGGAAGACTGTGTTTATATTTAGTATTAGGACTGCAGAAAGGCTTCATCTATTGTATGACAACCAAATGTTGTACAATTGCAATGTAATGCAATTTTGGACAAAAACGCCATATTTTGAGTAAGAAAAAATACATGAGAAATTAATATCTGTTTTTTTCCCAGGACATGTGGTGAGGGGGTGGATTTTATGGAATTGTATTTCTCATATTTGCCAACTTTGATGTAGCACAATCCCCCCCCACATTTGAGATGATGGCATCAAAGCCTGAACGGTTAAAATGACTAAGATCACAAATCCAAGTTATTTTAGAAAAATCCCTACAACAGAGATGTTCTGATTAGTATAGACGCACGAATGACATGAACAGACAGACCGATACAGCATGTGAGGTTTTACCATAGGCCAAGGACACACAGGCATGCTAAAGAATTAATGCATATGTTCCTAGGATTTAAGCTATAACAAAATAGTTTAGATGAATCAAGAAGACACAATTGCAGCTAATATAATAGATATTAAAATAGTATTTTATACCTCAACTTTATATTTGCCCTGCTATTCAAGTATAATTAGCAGGCAGGACTTCTATGCAATGATTTAATGTTCTACCAGCATGGCTTACTCCAAAAATTTCCCTCTGCAATATATCGTATTGTCTAAAATTTTATTCCTTTCTTGAGGTCTTTGAGGATTTTTTATGGTTTACTTATAATATCTCTTTAAAAGTAAATATGTTTGTGTGAGAAATTATATTTATTATTTATTGTTAAGTAGAAAATAAAGTAAAAATGAAAACAAAAAGATTGCTATGTAAACATAGAGTTTGCCTAAAAATCTAATGTGTTTAAAATATTATTTCTTTTAAAAAGTATTTGCTTGCCAATAGGTGTTTCTATAATTTTATTACTTTATTTCTAATAAAGGCAATTGTTCAAAATTAATTGTAATTAATTTAAAATGCAGTTGCTATTATAATTGGTTCAACAATTTTGTCATTTGTGTTTTAAATCCCTTTTTTTTTTGTGGGTACCGGGGGTTGACCTCAGGACCTCACATGCTGGCAGGCGCCCGTGCCGCTGAGCGATATCAGCGGCCCTTTTTTCCTTTGTATGTGGGTACCGGGAGTTGAACTCAGAACCTCGCACTTGCCAGGCAGGTGCTTATGCCACTGAGCCATCTCACCGGCCCTTAAATCCCCTTTTGACAGAATCTTAAAAAGTATATGTGGGAAAAGTATAATTTTTAAATATCAAAAATGAGTTATAGTTTTTTATTTTCCATAAATCAGAATTTTAATATAGCTACAGAAAAGAAGACTGAATAGAATTTATAGAATACTTGCTAGTTGGCAGGAAATGGGTGTACTTATAATTGTTAATTTAAAAACCTGACACTGTATACTTTCTCAATAATTAAAATGATTATTTATCTCAAAAGGCAGAATTCTAAAAGTAAATATAAAACTTACAAAAGAATTTAATGCAGAAGATCCTCATGTAATGCAACTACTGTAATTCCTGGGGAGCAAGAAGAAGGTTTTTCTGGACATATGAACAACATTTTATTTTATTTATTTTTTTTTTGTGGGTACCGGGGGGACGACCTCAGGACCTCGCGCGCCAACAGGCACCCGTGCCGCTGAGCGATATCACCGGCCCCTTTTTCGTATGTGGGATCCGGGAGTTGAACTCGGGCCCTCGCGCTTGCAAGGCAGGCGCTTATGCCGCTGAGCCATCTCACCGGCCCTGAGCCATCTCACCGGCCCAATATGAACAACATTTTGAACCTCTTGATTTTACCCTCTGAGAAAAGACACGAACCACTGAACACATAGCTGATTTACAATTACAAGGTGCAAGGTTGGCAATTTTTAAGACTTAAAAATTACATAAATGTCTGGGCATGGTCGCACATGCCTGTGATCCCAGCATTCGGGAAACTGGGACAGGAGGATTGCCGCAAGTTTCCAGTAAGCCTGGGCTACACAGTCAGTTCATGGCCACTTCGAAATATAACGTGAGACCCTCTCTTAAAAATCAAAACAACAGTTATATAAATACATACAGTCACATGCTACATGAGGACATTTTGGTCAATGATGGCCCATTCATAAAGGTGGTCCCTTAAGACTACATAAGCTAGTAATGTCTTAGTAGTGTGTGTGGTAGTGTGTCAGTGTGTTGCACAATAAGGAAATCACCTAAGAACTCACTTCTCATCATGTGATTCCATTGTTAAGTGGCACGTGACTGAGCCTACATGAAGACACATGTCTGTAAGCCCACCACTAGGAGGCTGAGGTAGGAGGATCTCCACGAGTTGGAAGCCAGCTTGGGCTACATAGTGAGTTTAAGGCTAGCCTGAACTACATAGTGAGAACTTGTCTCCAAAAACATAGATAGACAGATATAGATGATATAAGAGATGATAGATAGATATGGATAGATAGAGAGATAGATGATAGATACTTGGCTGTACTTGGAGCTATAGAAGTAAGCCAAGTCATATAATTCCACATCTAGATCTGCTAAATGCTTTTATATTTAACTTTGGGAAAACACTCGATATCTGTGACTAAAATCTCATTTTTTAAGGCTAAACTGAAGAGTTATTATAGCTCTGATTTCATACCAAAAGGACTTGGAAACATTTTAGGCTGCAGTAATGTTTATGAAGCAGCAGCATAATAACTTCTCTTGTACCTTTCACTTGTCCTTTAAGTGTGGGTACAGAAACATGCATTAATGGTAGCTATGGACTGAATTCTGCTCTCACTCCTCAATTTTCATATGCTAACAATCTAAATCCCAATGTGAATGTATTTGGAAACAGTGCTTGTAAGGAATTAATAAGGATTAAATGCAGTCGTAAAGGAGGAGCCCTAATCCAATAGGTTTTGAGTTCCTTATAAGAAGAGGGAGACTCCAAAGTTCTCTGTCCCTCATGCTACTGTTTTTGTCTCTGTTTCTCTGACTGTCCCCGCCTCTGTCTGTTTCTGCCTCTTTGCCTCTGCATATATAGGGAAAAAACCCACGGGAGGACACAGCAAGAAGACGATCACCTATAAGCCACTAAAGGAGCCCTCAGCAGACATCTGCCCTGCAGGCACCTTGATACGGGACTTCCAGTTTCCACAACAGTGAGAAGTTAAATTTGTGTGGTTATGACTCCCAGCCCATGATATCTGACATGGCAGCTCCACCATATTACTCTGTTGCCTTTTCAGGAATCCATTTTTGTTTTGCTTTGCTTCGTGGTGCTGAGGATGGAACCCAGGGAACTTACATTCCTATACGAACCTATATTAAACAATTAAACAATGTTCTTTTCTTTTTTTTTTTTTTTGGGTGGGTACCGGGGGGTCGACCTCAGGACCTCGCGCGCCAGCAGGCGCCCGTGCCACTGAGCGATATCACTGGCCCCTTTTTCGTATGTGGGTTCCGGGAGTCGAACTCGGGCCCTCGCGCTTGCCGGGCAGGCGCTTAAGCCGCTGAGCCATCTCACCGGCCCTAAACAATGATTCTTAAAAAAAAAGTCAAACTGTGTACATATATATCATTATATTATATATAAAACTGGAACACTTCCTTCACAAAAAGAAAAAAAAAAAGACTGATGGTAACAATTCAGTATCTATCAAAAAGAAACCAAGAAAAGTATAGTCAGGCATAGAAAACCCTTAAAGTAGTGGGCTTTCCTTCTGCCCAACATAACACTGTATCTGGAGTACAGGCAACTCCCCTCCCCCATTATTTAAACTGCATAAACTATAATTTTAGTAAATCAAGCAAAGAGCTAATCAAATTTTGATTTGCTAATTACTTCTCAATCTGATTAGAACTGGCAGCTAATCATCTCTAGAAATTGAAAGTCAATCTTGCACTCACATTTGCAAATCAAGACTTCAATGTTAAACCAAATTGGGAATATAGCATAAAAGTTCTTTGTTTTAAAACAAATAATTAATTTCTACTTGTTGCTACAATTTTAACACTAAAGAAAAAATTTTCAGAATGCTCCAGCAGTTGAATAATGCATGCAGTGTGTCATCTTATGCTGGAGAGAGAAAAAGAAAGCTGGTTTCACACAATTTTGTAAAACATCCCACACTGAGCCAAGACAGTGTACATGCTACATTAAACAGGCATAATACAATTCAAAATCACAATTCCATTTTTATGGTTAACATTAGTTTGCAGAAGAAATACTTGCCAAAAAATTGAACCATGAACAATCAATATTATAATTGTTTGTCCAATTAAAACCAATCTTTTACAACATATTTAAGAATTATTAATACCTATAAGGCAATATCTCCTTGAAAAATGGGCCAAGGTAGGAAAAATAATGTCACAGTCATTTAAATTCAACAAGGGAAAATATTATGATGAAACTTTGTGAAAATGAAAGTGAGGCAGATGAACTGGTTCTAATTTCAAATAAAAAATGTCTTTCACTGTCATTTCCAAAATACTATATTTAAGTTTTATACTGTAGCAAAGTTTCTTCTATCTTTGTCACTTTCTAGTCCTATTGTAGTTATGCCGCTTGAAACTTACTTGAATATACTGCATTGAATAATGAATCAATTTTTCATGAAGTATTTCATTATTACTACTGCCTCATTAACATTTCCAAACCGTATCTTCATAGGTTAAGTTATAGGAAGTTTTGGACAGTTATCTTATAAAGTGAGATTACAGACGAAACAACAGATTTTTCCCAAAATATTTTGCCAACTTAATTGATTAAATTTTAATTTCTTTTCCCATAAGTATTTATCTAATTATAATGCAAAGTGACAAATCTAATGAGTCTTTAGAGTTTCTATTCATTTCTTTGTTCCCATTAATGTAATTTTTTATTTACTTCTGTTTTCAGTTCTTCTATGTATTATTTTCCCTATATAATGTTTTAATATTTTAGTTGCTAATTCTAGAAGTAAACCAGTAGCACTTAAGTTTGTAGTTTAAATAATGTCTTTATTGTGTCAAATTTTGGTCTTATTCCATAATCTCCTTTCAAGTTAATGTACTTTTGAATATTCATATTTTACCCAAATATAAAATTAGTGTTAGAAAACTCTGTCCATCTCTATATGAAGGAACATTGGCCATGCAATTCTGTCATAAACTATAGCACCTTCCTCTGATCTTGGGCAATGCATGAAAGAATTTTTCCTTGGTGAAGTGGATTTTGAAGTTGTATGTTGAAATATAAAGCTGGAAAGCTCCAGAACTGTGCTCAGTGCATTTACCTTTTTTGTATACTCCAGCCTTTACAAATGATATCTTGACCCACAAAGATTTACACAAAAATCTTTCTTAAGAGAGCAGATGTATTTTTGCCAGATGATAACCCAAGGCTTTCTGCCTGTCCAATCAATAGAATTTGGGGGGAAAAAGAACATATCAAGACTAAGAATGTGAGCTGCTTCATTTGATTTCATTTTTGTTAGAAATACCCAGCTTTCATCATTCCTTTTTTGTCATGAAAACTATGCTATGAGGGAACTTATTTTGAAATTTTCTCCCTGTAGTACTATGTGTTTTGTAATGCTAGGATGGAAACACGGGGAAGAAAAGAGTTTTGTTTTGTTTTGTTTTGCCTTCTTTTAAATAGTGGGTAGTTAACTGATTTTTTAAACGGAGCATTTTCTATTTCTAGCTTTAAAAAACAGATACAGGCAACAGCTTTCAGACTTAGAAATTGAAGTGCATTAGTGCAATATATTAAAATAATATGTTCATGACATTTATTGTAATGGTAAAGGTCCCAGTATGAATTCTAACATGATGTAAGTTAGCTAGATTTTAGTAGCCTGAGTAAATGTTAGGCCTCTGAGCTTAGTCTATGTTATCTCCTTAGGTTGGTTGAGTGATGTGTTTTTGCATTTGAAGTATAAGCATAAATAGGTTATAGATTAGGCACAGAATAATTTGGTGTAGACCCATCTTCTGAGGCCAAGCAGAAAGGTAGCTTAAAGATTTCTTTAAATTCCAGAGTATCTATTAGATCCAATGCCAAAACTTTAAATCATAGCAAATCACCTTCTCACTGAATTTCTTCAACAAACTGTAAACTGTTCTTTTTGCCAATAGTCACTTTTCACTCATCTGTTCTGTAAGATGATATCAGAATGATCTCTCATTTAACTTGAGTTTCCTCCACTAATACATTGCTACTTTTAGAAAAACATTCAATTTTCTTGGTATGGTGCTTATTGTTTTCTAAAAACGCCACGCTCCCTTGTATCTTGTAGACTCCATCACTATGTATGGAGTACCGACAAGGCCTTTGCTCCAGCCCTGGTCAATATCTAATTAGAGGTGAGAATCAGCTAAATGTCATTTCCTCTGTGTATTCATTACAAACTCTTTCCAAATGTGCTCTCCCATATTCCTAAAAAAAAAAAAAAAAAATCAGCAACAACAGCAACAAAAAACAAACAAAAAAACTTCTGGGTTTTGAACTTAGTTATAGAAGGGTATGTTGTTGTGGGGTCACTTCCTAAAGCAAGGGCTGTGTTTTGCTCACTCATTCAACATTTGAAAATCTATGACTATTATGGTATTATATTTAGTAGTATAAATATAAAACTGAGATGTGAAATGTGCCTCCTAGTGAGACAGAAACAAAAATATACAGAAGATAATTGTGGTGAAGGGCATTAAAGAACAGATGCTCCTGCCAGAACAGCTAACATATTGGGGACACTTACTAGATATTCATTAAACATGCTTTGAATCATGAATGAATAAATTAAGAGAGAAAGGCTAATCTGGATACCACATTTCTATTTTATGTTAAATGTTTTCTTCTGCAGCTTTTAGATCATACATAGTTCAAGAAAGATTCTCTTTTCAATACTGTATAATGATTTCCATATCATTGTTTTGTGCTTTGCTTGAGGTTACTCTCATTTTGTCCACTTGATACCAGTTTCAAAGATCTGAAGGTCTTTCTGTCCTGAAAACTTCTTCACTTTGAGGGCACCATCTGTATCTTTATCAAATCCACTCTCAGAATTCATCAGAAAATACAAGTTGTTCTTTGCAAATTACCAAGAAAATAGTATAGTAATATATACCTTTTAATTAGAACCAAATCAGATGCCAACTCATCTTTTAGACAGTTTTCAGAAAATGCAAAGAAACGTATTCAAGCACAGTGCCTGGAGGTGGAGCATTCCGAAAGCTAACTGAACTTGGTACCTAAAGAGGTCCATGGCAAGAGTTAGAAAAAATTGTATCACCAGTTTTAAGTCAAAGTCTTTCCCTGCTTCTACTAAAAATTGGTCCTGAATTTCAAGCAAGGTGTCTCAGAGTAGACATACAATATAGTGTACAATGCAACGATTGGTTATAGTGCAACATAATTATTTCTTCTAAAATTTCTGATCATTGTAAATTATTTTAATACAGTACATCTCTACTTTTGATTACTCAAAGGACATTCATCTTTGTCTTCTATGATATTGTATTAGCCTTCAAAATGAAAAAAAACTGACTTGCAACATCTTGCATACATCAAAACTTGCTAAAGAAAACTATGCATTTTTCATAAAAAATTAATAACCTGGAATAATTTTTGGTTCTTTGTTTACCCATTACCAGAAATTATCTTAGCGTCTTACCTCTGGAAACAAAAATATTGTTTTAATAACAGGTCTACCCTTCTCAAGACTACAAAAAAAAATACATTGGAAACTATTACATTTAAAAAGTATCTGTCTTTTTTATGTAACCTTCATATACATGCTTATGATTTGTTGCTATTATACTAGAGAATTAAAAAAGAAAAAAGAAATACTTCCCTTTATAAAGAAAGTAAGAAACTTTCAGGGATAAAAATGTTTGAATAATTAAAGTATGTAAGCTTATATAAGAAGAGCATCAGGTAGCATTTTGTTTTTTTAATGCAGGTACTGGAAGTTGAACTCAGGACCTCGCGCTTGCCAGGCAGGTGCTTATGCAGCTGAGCTATATCACTAGCCCCCAGGTAGCACTTTTAAATATTGCTTATTAAAATTAGTAAATTTCATAGCTGGGCGTGGTGGTGCATGCCTGTAATCCCAGTACTCAGGAGGCTGAGGCAGGAGGATCGCTGAGTTTGAGGCCAGCCTGGGCTACATAGTGAGTTCAAGGCCAGCCTGGATTACACAGCGATACCTTGCCTCAAAAAACCAAAAAATAAAAAATAAATTTAAAAATTAATAAATTTCAGGTAGGAAAAAAATTGCAGTGAAAATATTTGAGCATATTCTCCGTACTAAGTAAAGCATAACCTTATTTGATATGCAGTAAATTTAAACATTAACATTCTGTAAATATTTTTTAACAGGGCTAGGAATCAAACCCAGTTTGTTGTGTGTGCTAGGCAAGCGCTCTACCACTGAACTACACCCTAGTCCTTCTGAATTTGTTAAAATGCACCTTATAATTAGTTCTGCTGAAACATGTAAAAATTGTGTTTATAAAGAAAAATTTTTGTCCTACACATTACTTTGATCAAATAACAAACATTTGATGTTTGCAAGCATATTTTACATGTTTCCATCTCTTTAGTTGTATCTATTTGTGGAGACGATTTGGTACAAGGATTCAGGAAACAGAAATGAAATACTCTAAATTTGGATAATGTCCAGAAACATAGAAAACTTCTTTATTCATAGTATAATATTTTTCAGTGTACTTTGAAATACATGTATTTTATATAAATGTTTAAATTATAGCTTTTTCTTCAAATTGAAGTCTAAAGAATATTCTGTCTAGCTTAATTTGACTGTTCATGAGACATCTGTAATATCTACATATTCAATTAAGAGATAATGATGGTTGTCAATCAACATTTGCTGAACAATCCAGATATGTTAAAATGGTTTGTTGCTTCAAAATATCATGTTTCTGTTCCAAGACTTACACTTTTTAGAAAGGATGTCTGCAGGATGATGTACTGTCTTGTTCAGACATGGGATAAACAGAACATTAAATGAAAAACAAAGCTCTGAAAAAATTTAATGCCTTTGCTTGCACTTGGTACTATTGGGCCAGGATCTCTATTTTGACCTCATTTTCACCAGAAGGTTTGTAGACATATATCTTTCCCCATAAATTATTTTTCTTCAGGGGAAGCATTCTTGAGTGGTAGAGAGATTATGGGTTTTAAAATCAGAAGACATACATTTGAGTTCACAGATTAGGTGCTCTTGGCTAGGTTATAGTCTTTTTTAGAAATTCAGTTTTCTCTTCTAAAAGGAAATAAGCATTACAATACCTTTTTTTCCCTGATACTCTATGAAAGTTGAATGAAAAGGAATACATTCAAGACCAAAAACATTCATTGCAAAAAAAAAAAGATTTCAATTAAAGAGTAATTTTGATTGATCAATATCAAGTCATAGTTTAAGCAATATGAGTTAATATGTACATGTGGGTTCATCTTTGCATTTCTTCATTTCAGAAATTATATAAGCTTTGCCCATATATATGCATGTTTCATGAAAATAGAAAATACATGATTTAGTCATGGGCAGGTAATTTATCTTTGAAAACATATCCAAAATGAATGAGTATAATATAATGCTTAGCTTTCAGAATAAATATGGGTTATTCTGCCTGTTATATTAATTTTATGTTGGCCAATAGAGACATTTCACAATTACCTATTTAACGTGTTCATAAATAGATACATTTTTCACTAACAGATTTTTCCAGATTCAAATAAAAATAATTATCATACACTGATAACATCTAAATTAGTATATATACTGTTTATAGCAGTGCATGCATTTAAATTTTATTACATAATTAATTTCTGCATGATATAGTAAATTACCTTATTGTACTAATGTAAAGAGAAAAAGGCAATGCCAGAAGAGTCAACAAGAAACAAATCATTCAAAAATTTCTTTCTTTTAGTTGTAGATTAACAAAGTTTAAAATGTTAAACATATCTTAAATAAAACACTAAAAATTCTTATAGTATGCAACAATCTTAGAACAATTATTGTAAAAATAGTCTGCAAAAATCACTTCCACGAAGTGTACTATAAGAAGCATTGGAAAAGTTCTACTTAATTTTGTAATAATCTTTTAAAACATATTTATAAATAATTTTACCATGTGGAAAAGTAGAGGCAGTGTGATATAATAGATTATGTCAAAAAGTGGAAAATAAGGTCTAGGTTCCATTCCTGCAAATGTCTTATTCTTGTGTTTTGGGGAAATTTTCATGCATCAAGCATGACATGATCTTTATCTTTTTAATAAAATCACATTAAAAATAGAGAACTATTACGATGGAGTTTTAGAATAAGCTATAAAGGAAGAGACATTAAGTATCTACCAATAACTTTCATTGTGTAAACTAGTATTTATTTAAGCTTTTAAAATGAGACTGGTACTAGGTAATGATAACAATTTCTCATGGACTAAGTAATTTAATTTTTACAACATTTCTATGACATAGGAAGTGCTCTAGTCTTTATTTTCAGGTCATAAAACATGGATCTCCAGAATTGGAATAAATTGTTAAATACTTACATGCATAAATATCATACAGTTTTAAAAATTTAAATTTCGTTTGTTTAAAAATTCAATGTATAAACATGGAAAATCTATGGAATTTTTAACCTTACTGTCAAAAATCTTACCTTTGTCTTATCAGAAGTTAGCAACTTGAAATTATAAATTTATAACCAATATGATTCATTTGATAAACTGCATGGAGACTAAGCCAACCATATATTTGGATACATATAGTATTGACAATGAAATAAATTCTACAGAGGCTTATATTGTAATTATTTCTAGGGAAAATTGTTTGTAAAAATTGCCAAAGAATATAAACGTACATTAATTCAATTTTGGTTTGATAATGATTTTGCAACCATTTTGACATACAGTGTTGTACAGAGATTACTTCTTCAGAAACAATGACAAATTCCTATAAATTTCATCCAGCAATTACATGCAATTATATATAATTTTCTAACAAAGACAAGAAAAAGAAAATAGATTAAAAATTATTTACAATAAAAATAAGGCCCCAAGCAATGTCTTAAATTCAGTACATAGTTTAATTCACTAATCTCATAAAGATACATTTATATGAAGCAAGAAAACTTTAGAATCACATGCTTACAGTTCTTCTAATATACTTATCAAAATGTTCTCTTTATAAGCAACTTTGTCTATAAGTAGTAGAATATTAATGCTATGAGACATAGCTAAGTTTCTAACTAGTTATTTCATTGTACTCTGCTCTTCTGTCCTTCTGTCCTCCTTTAAAGACATCTCATTGGAACTCACGTGTGTGTGCCAAAAGTCTCCTCAAGCAATCTCAAGATTTTGTCTTTTACCAAAAAAGCAAAACAAAATAAACAAACAAACAAAACCCCAAAAAACGAAAAACAGCAACAACAATAACAACAACAACAATGAACCCTGGAATTTGAACTCAGGAAATTGTACTTTTCATTTATTCTTTATTCTAAGAGTCTGATCTTAGAATACCATAAAAGCTTTGTTTAGGCCTCATACTTAGTTAAATTTTTACATTGTTCCTATTGTCAAAAATGAGACAGAACTGACAATACTGTTTTAACCATCGTTAGCTTCTTTACCATCCATTCACTGTTCTACTATGCAAAACTGAATTGGAATAGATTTGAAAACATTTCAATTTTTGATCCTTATTAAAAAAGTTCTTTCAACTAGGTGTGGTGACTCACCAATCCAAGGTATCATGGAGGCTGAGGCAGAAGGATTTCAATTTTGAGTCCATTCCCAGCAAATTAAGTAGACTCTATCCCAATGTGAAATGTTAAAAAAAAGATCTAAGATGTATTTCAGTGGTAGAGCACTTATCTAGCATTATAACTTGGATTCAATTCCCAGTATAGACAAAAAGAAGAAAAATTTACTTTTCTTCTTGTTTTCATCTTTTATTTTTCTTTTTGCATGGAAAATTATTTTGTGCATACCGTCATTGGCCCGATGGAAGTGGAGATCATGATAATCTATTGACTGTGAACTTAGGGCTTGTTATAAGATTTTCTTTTTTCCTGAAAGCCACAGTGCTTCATAGTACAGTGTTAAAAAAAAAAAATCTCCATTTTACAAATGAAGAAATGTAGGTTTCTTAAAGACCCAATGTCTCAACCATCATAGTAGGTCATGTAATTAGAAAATAGTGGTGCCTGATTTGAAAAATGCTAATACTGTATGTGAAAGATGCATTATCTTCAAAAGTTAGATATGCTAAATCAGGAATGTCACAATCATATGGGAGAATATTTAACATGATCAGAATTATAAAGCTGAAATATTTGTTTTTAACGTAAATAACAAGAAAATTAAATAATAGTAATACTCAGCTACAAGTATTATTCAACCATAAACATGATTAATCACAATTTTATACTCTGTAGAAATGGAGTAAATTGCATTTATTGATATTATTCTGGCTTTGGAACTTTCTGTAGTTGTTGTCAATAGATTTGATAAATAGCATATATACTTGAGAATAGTTTATGATACTGAATCCTTAAGGTTCCTCACTGGGTTTCTGAGTGCTGCCATTTAAATTAAAATAGCCTTTTAATAAAAACAATGCTCAAGTTATTCTATTTTCTGTTAAATTTTTAATGAAGTGCTATGATAGCTCACATTAAAATTTCTATTTAACAATGCATTATAATTTCAAGAGGTATAATTTCGAGTCTGATTTCCATAAAGAAAATTTGTGTACCTACTATGACTCTAAACAAACTGACTGTGAACGTGAAGCTTGTTATAAACCCTGGAAATTTTCCAAAATACTCACAAAAGTGCACCATAACGGGAGTAATGAAATCAAGGCATTTACCTCATGAGAATTTCTGAATGGGTTACCGCCATGGGCATAGTCTAAATTTAGCTCTTTTTAAATTATACACTTAAGGCTGTGGTTATAAGCCATATGGTGATAATGAGAATTAGTCATATATTAAGAAACCAGCCAAAATTATTTTCTCTTTTCAACCTACTAAAACCACTTCCAAAAACTTATCAGTTACAAAACAACTCATCAAATAATACATTATTCTGATTTTGGTATTATTGCTCATATGCTTAATTCATACTGGAATTTAAGCTTTGTAGAGAAAAAAGCATATATAAAAAAAATCAATGGTACAATATGAATAGTCAAGACTTTAGACCAAAGAACTAAATTCCATTCAATTTGTTGACTATTTGTAAATAATAATAAATAAAAGCATAATTTGTGTGAGGTTGAAATAACATCGTTATCATCCACAGAGATATAAATTGGATGACATTTTGGAGAAGATATATTTTGATAAGTATTGATTGTCCAGTAACCTTGCAATTATTTCTTGTACTCTAAAAATATTATCTACCAGCAAGAAAATATATAAAATTCTTTAAATTACAGTGAAATTAAATAATTTTTAGAATATTATTGCTTAAAATGTTTAAGCAGTAGGGTATGCACATTAGGAAAGTAGTTATTTCAATGATAAATTAATTTAGGGGAGTTACTTTCTTGTTAACTTCTTCCTTCAATCCTGATTTTTCTTGTCTGAAGAGAGATTTGTCCAAACTACGGAAGTTTCCATAGCCTAGTTTGTCTTTTTCCAAATTGATGAAAGATTTATTTCAATACACAAATGTAAATGTTTCAAACTTAACGTGCTGTAACTTATAGAATAAGATATCAACGGGCCTTTTGTCATACACGATTCATTCATTTTCAGCACAGGTATATTGAGCTCCTATGTTGCAGTTGCTTTCCGTGGCTCTGAGATGACACAACAGGGAGAAGAACAGGAGAAGGTGGGGGGAACCTGAGATACCGCCTTCCGGAAAGCCATTATGAAAGATGATGTTCAAGCTGACACCTCAAGTGAAGAGTAAACCATTGTCTAAAAGGAATGGTCACTGCTCAGAAAGTAGGAAGGACATAAGTCCCTAAGGAGAGCAAGAACTTGGCATTTTTGAGGAATGAAAAAAGAGATCAAGTTGACAAGAACTTTCTGTTTTAAACCTTGAGTAAGTAGGAAGAATTATAGCAGAGAGATAGGAAGTGGCCAGACACGGCTTGTAGGTATAGGAAAGAGTTTGGGATTTTTTTTTTTTTTTTTGTCAATATACAATAGAGAACTTTTGGAGGGTTTTAAGCAGGGGATCAATTTGATATATTAAAAGAGCTCCCGGACTGCTCTGTGGGGAGGGGATTAAATGAAGAAGTGTGATTAAAGATGAAAACCTAAGTGGCATTTAGAAAATTCAAGAGGTGAATGATTAATTTTATTTCTTGGTAAATGTAGTTTTAATACCACACACTGTGGTAAAGTAGTTATTTCAAAGTAATTCTTGATACAAGTTTTACATTTCCTCCTAATGTAGAATTTTTCAAAGTGTTATCCTGGAACTATACAAGAATCACTTGCTTTCTCAGTAAAATATGTTGCTTATTTGACATCATCCACCTCACTAGTGTCTGGAGATGAAACTTGAGGCTATACATTGTGTAATGATCTAGTGAGGGTATTGTTATATATGTTAACACTTGAGAACAATTCCCAGAGCTGTTTATACACTGTATTGGTGGCAATTCCCACAGAGGAGGATCATAGGGCCCAGTTCTGAGCGAGAAGTCAGGGTGTGTCAATTGGAAGAGAATAGGGGAAATGTCATACCATGCCACAAGAATCATGATTAAAGATCATTAAGCATGGGTCAGAATAGAAATTCACTGAAGTGACATCACACGACTTTAGGAAAAAAGGCATTAGGGTATGAGAATCAAATCAACTCAGGCAATACATGAATCCCCTAAGTGCATGAATTTGTAGAAAGTAATAGCAAAGAGCCAGGCCCTAGATTCTCAGGTAACCCATACTACTATAAATAACAGAAAATAAAACATTATGGGAAACCTTGTGTTACAAACATCTAAAATGGATCAAGAACATTACATCTGTCTTACTCCCATTTATTATTTACACCATGAGTAGTAAATTAAATCCCTACGGAGACTAAGCCTTGGAGAAAAGCAAGCAAACACAAACACTGAATGAGCATTTGGTGTGAATTAACCCATTTATGTGTCATAACAATTATCTGAAGCTGATGTTTTCATTATTCCAATATTATACATGAGAAATTGATGAATTTAATGAAACAGAGTTGTATAACCAAGCTGCTGATTTTTAACTAATTTTGTTAGGCAGTTGCTAGGCATTGTGTGAAAGTACGGAATGGTAGACTTTTGTATTAGCTAGATGTTGGGTGAACTATATGTCTGGAAGTTTGCCTAGCTAAACCTCTCTTGCTTAACCTCTCTGTCTCTAAATGAAACTTCTTATAAGATGTCAGCTTCATCTTTTTGGTGAAGATTAAATGATAAGATGTATACAAAGCATCAAATAACATGCCTGATACCATTGTAATCACCATTGCTTCTATCTTCCTTTCCCTTTGTAAAATAATTTTATTTTATTTTTATTTTTTTTTTCTGGACTGGAAAACCAACAGATTTGTTTTTTTTTATTTTTTATTTTTTTCATTTATTTATTCATTTTTAAATACAACAAGAAAACATTCTTATGTATTAACAAACTCAAGCATTAGAGAATGTACAAATATCTTTCAGAGAAAAATATTACTCAGTATAAGATTAAGCCATGTAAAAGCTAGGTAAAAATAGAAGACTAAGGAATGGAATAGTCACAGTGAAATTGCATTTTCATACTAGGGAGACAATACGATGTTTACAAATGTGCATTCGGTTTATTTCGCTTATGAGTATTTTCTCGAGTTGCACCCATTTACCTATAAAAGTTTCCAGTTTATCTTTCTTTGTGGCTGAGTAGTACTCCATTATGCAGAAATACCACATCTTTTTTATCCATTCCTCGGTTAATGGGCATTTGGGTTGTTTCCACAATCTAGCTATTACAAATTGTGTTGCTATAAACATGGGTGCACGTATATCGCTGTGGTGCGATGTTTTTAATTCTTCTGGAAAGATACCCAGAAGGGGAATAGCTGGATCAAATGGGACCTCCAATCCTAGTTTTTTGAGGAGTCTCCACACGGATTTCCACAGTGGCTGCACCAGTCGACACTCCCACCAACAGTGGAGAAGGGTTCCTTTTTCCCCACAGCCCCTCCAGCATTTGTTATTAGTTGACTTCTTGATAATAGCCATTCTTTCTGGGGTGAGATGGAATCTCAGTGTTGTTTTAATTTGCATCTCTCTAATGACTAGTGATGTTGAACATTTTTTCATATATTTATTAGCCATTTGTATTTCTTCATCTGAGAAGTGTTTATTCATCTCAGATGCCCATTTTTGGATTGGGCCTTTAAATTTGGGAGGTCTGATTTTTTTGAGTTCTTTGTATGTTCTCGATAGTAATCCTTTGTCTGAGGAACAGCTGGCAAACATTTTTTCTGACGTTGTGGGTTGTCTCTTCACTCTGTTGGTGGTTTCTCTTGCTGTGCAAAAGCTTTTTAATAAGATGAGATCCCAGTTGTTGATTCTTTGTGATACTTCCTGTGCGATGGGGGTTTTATTCATAAAGTCTTTGCCTACACCAATGTCTTCAAGAGTTTTACCTATTCTATTTTCCAGGAGATTTAATGTTTCTGTTTTAATATTTAGTTCTTTGATCCATTTTGAATTTAGTTTAGTGCAGGGTGTAAGATATGGGTCTAATTTTAATCTTCGGCATGTGTAGAGCCAATTTTTCCAGCACCATTTATTAAAGAGGCTATCTTTCTTCCAGTGAATGTGTTTGGCACCTTTGTCAAAGATAAGGTGGCTTAGTATGTGTGGAGTTGTTTCTCCATCTTCTATTCTATTCCATTGATCTTCAGGTCTGTTTTTTTGCCAATACCACGCTGTTTTTTTTTTTTTTTTTTTTTTTTTTTTTTTGTGGGTACCAGGGGGTCGACCTCAGGACCTCGCGCGCCAACAGGCACCCATGCCGCTGAGCGATATCACCGGCCCCTTTTTCGTATGTGGGATCCGGGAGTTGAACTCGGGCCCTCGCGCTTGCAAGGCAGGCACTTATGCCGCTGAGCCATCTCACCAGCCCCTACCACGCTGTTTTTATCACAGTAGCTTTATAGTATAATTTCAAATCAGGGATTGTGATGCCCCCTGTCTTGCTTTTGTTGCCTGGAATTGCGTTTGCTATTCTAGGTCTCTTCTGGTTCCAGATGAATTTTAGCATTGTTTTCTCTAATTCTGTGAGATATGTTGTTGGAATTTTGATCGGAATTGCATTAAATCTGTATAATAGTTTTGGAAGTATGGCCATTTTCACTATATTCGTTCTTCCAACCCAAGAGCAAGGGATATCTTTCCATTTTCTGATATCCTCTTCAATCTCCTTTTTCAGAGTACTGTAGTTTTCAGGGTAGAGGTCTTTTACCTCCTTTGTGAGATTGATTCCTAGGTATTTCATTTTTTTAGATGTGATTGTGAAAGGTGTTGTTTCCCTAATTTCTCTCTCAGTGAGTTTGTTGTTTGTGTACAGGAAGGCTATTGATTTTTGAGTGTTGACTTTGTATCCAGCTACACTACTGAATTTGCTTATTAAATCTAGCAATTTTTTAGTGGAGTTTTTGGGGTCTTCTACGTAGAGTATCATGTCGTCTGCAAATAATGATAATTTAACTTCTTCCTTTCCAATCATAATTCCTTTTATTTCTTTCTCTTATCTAATTACTCTGGCTAAAGTTTCTAGGACTATGTTGAATAAGAGTGGGGACAATGGGCATCCTTGTCTTATTCCTGATTATAGAGGGAAGGCTTTCAGTTTTTGTCCTTTTAGTATGATATTGGCTGTTGGTTTGTCATAGATAGCTTTTATCAGATTGAGATAAAGACCATCTATTCCAATTTTCTGTAGGGTTTTTATCATGAATGGGTGCTGGACTTTGTCAAAAGCTTTTTCTGCATCTATTGAGATGATCATATGATTTTTGTCCTTTGCTCTGTTAATATGGTGTATTACATTTATTGATTTACGTGTTGAACCATCCCTGCATCCCTGGGAAGAATCTAACTTGGTCATGATGTATAATCTTCTTGATGATTTGCTGCATTCTGTTTGCCAGTATCTTATTGAGGATTTTTGCATCTATGTTCATTAGGGAGATTGGTCTGTAGTTCTCTTTCTTGGTTGGGTCCTTCTCTGGTTTTGGTATCAGGGTAATGCTTGCTTCCAGGAATGAATTTGGGAGTATTGCTTCCCTTTCAATTTCATTAAAGAGTTTGAGAAGTAGTGGTGTTAGGTCTTCTCTAAATTTCTTGTAGAATTCAGCAGTGAATCCATCAGGGCCTGGGCTTTTCTTTGTTGGGAAGTTTTTAATTACATCTTCAATTTCATTGATTGTTATTGGTTTATTTAGGATTTTTATATCTTCTTGGTTGAGCTTTGGTAATTCATATGTATCTAGGAATCTGTCTATTTATTCTGCGTTTTCCATCTTAGTAGAATACAAGTTTTCAAAGTAGGTATAGATGATTTTCTGGATTTCTGCAGGGTCCGTTGTGATATCACCCTTTTCATTCTTAATTGCATGGATTTGAGTACTTTCTTTCCTAACATGCCTGATACCATTGTAATCACCATCACTTCTATCTTCCTTTCCCTTTGTAAAATAATTTTAATGCAATATTTATTATTAGTTTATAATAATTTGCATCAATTCCTTTATAAAAATTAACCAATTCAAACATTGCTATCAGTATTGGTGATCAGGTCATTTTTCTTTTTTTTTTTTCTCCTCTCTTTGATATCAATATTTGCTGAGATTTACTGTATATTGCATCACTTTACTCTGTTTGGCTTAGCAGATTTTACTCATCATTTTGTCCACAAAATTGGTGTTATAATCCTGGAGCTTCATGGTTAAACATGGAGTGGCAATTCAATTTTATTATCCATTATAGAATCAAAAAATGCTATCCACAAAGTATTCTGTATTATCTTTGAGTGTTATTTAAAATTTGTACATGGTTATATATCCTAGATGTATCTTTAATATACTGAAGTTCACAGGGATTACTATTACATAAATGCAGGTTAACTATAATATGTGTTCGAATATGTTGTTAGAACTAATTGCAGAAATTAAAATATAATCCTCATGTCTAAAACAGAGCATGATCTTATTTCAAATGCATTCCTTTTACTATGTTGTGATTATAATTAATATAATGTTATGCTACATTAAGAGATTAGAATAGTATTACATATATAAAAACTCTTTCATTCATAATTTTAGGAATATTTAGAGAAAATGACAAAAGTCAAAGTACCAAAAACATTTGGACATCTCTTTTAAAGAACTTTGTACATTTAGTTATTGCCATGTAATCATACTTTGAGTGTTAATATTTCTTGCTACAGGATTTCCCTTCATGATGTAACTGCATAATTATTTATGCATTTAACTCAGGCAGGTATCCTATAGCAAAACACATGTACACATGGAAGGAAGCAGAGAGAGGAAACACTGTAAAATACCTCCATATTATAGATATCTATAATCTGTAAATAAAATCTACAACAGAGTATTAGGAGTTAAGATGCCGAAACCCTAGATAGACTGCAGTACTGAAATAAATGCCAGTACATTTTTTGTTTTGCAGTAAGGTAGAAATAAGAACATAAAATTCTTGGCCTTGATTGATATACCAACGTGATGACTAAACATACCTGCAAGTAACAGCTGTAAATAACATCAGGTTCTCCTAAAGCAGAGGAACCTTCTGTAAAGGCAGAATTATTATGTAATTATATCTACTTTTCCAAGTTACAAACTACTCCCTGGCAGGGATCCACTTCTTCATTCATTACAATTCAATATAATTTGAGCTGCTAAGGTAAAGTGTCTCCCGGCGGGAGGCTGAAAATGAATCCTGCTGATGCTTTTATTACTACCGGTTCATACTGTTCGGCCCCACACTCGAACAACTCCAGCACTTTGGGAAGCATTTGCAAGTGGTTATTTTGAAATACAGCAGAGAACCTCATCAGGATGTGAAAATCCAGAGGATCTAGGAAGAGTCATTCCAACACAATATCAGTTTCCTGTACCTTTACCAGATTTGATTGTTCACAATTGTCCAATTTTCCAACTAGCTTATATCTTCAATAAAAACTTTAAAATTCATTTCCAACTAAAAGGAGAAATAAACTGTTGAAGGACTGACATTTATTCTGGAGTATATCCCATTTTTTTAAAGTTTCTCTTTTGCTTTGTTTCGTTGGTGAGTTTGTATATCTTTTCCTCTTCTTTTTTTTAAGTAACAATGTTAGAATTGTCATGCATGAGAAAGTAATAATTATCTTCATTTGAGAACTTCTAGAGAAATTACATCTCATAATTTGGAACTATGTAGTTGACTATCTCATAGCCTCAGGATATAAAACACTCATGTGGCTAAGCAAATGTGATGCAAATGGCCTTTTTCTCTACTCTTACATGAAACATTAATATTCACAATGGAAAGTATCACTTTTACCCAATTTATAGATAGTTCTACTGTATGCATATACACAAATATTTTAATTTTATGAATATACAGTTGCATATGTGTGTACGCACACTGTCAAATTCTAAAAGAAAAAACCCTTAAGGATCCATGCCATTCATGGTTAATTTGTATTTATTCAGAATCAGTGATTAATTGAATATATATCTCTGTAGAAAAGGTGAAATATTTTATAAAAGAAAGAAGAAAGAATTACAAAAGCCAAAGTCTGGAAGAAAGTGTCATTGTTCTTCATACTCTGTTATACTTAGTAATAGGAAGGTCATTTTAATGATCTTCTGAGTGTTGAATATAAATATCAAACACAAGATTTCCAAACATGCACAAAATAATGAAGGGATATTTACTAAGAAAACATTATAATGAAAACTTACTTTACCGTTACTATTCTCATATATTATGCAGCCTGATCATGGAATCTCTTACTAATGTTAATGAAACCAATTTCACTAAAATTCCTACATGGTGTTCAAAGAAAATTTCTCCAGTTTGACTGTACAGTCTCTGCAAATGATTGGAAGGTCCAAGGTCTTTAACTGTGACAGTTAAACATTCGTCCACTGTAATGCGTTTCATTTCTCTCCTCTGTGACTGAAGCCAAACTATGCACTGACTTACTATGCCAGCAGGCAATTTCAATTTCTCTTTCATGTATCTCTAAGTACTTTTAAGAAAGGAAAGGTTGAAAACTGTGGGATCATTAACAATGGAATTTGCAATGCTAAGAGTTAGGAAAAAAGATATGTATTTTAGTAATTACAGTACCAGCAATTTAAAGATTTAATAATTTATATTGTCAAAAACATAAGAAACTTTTCTACTATCAACAGTAACTGACAATGTAATAACAGTTATATTAACAATATTTTACAAAATCAGATACAACTATAACAAAACATTAAAAATTAGATGATAGGATGTAAGTATGTGCCTAGAAATAGCTTCCATTACTTTATAAATGTGGGAGGACATAGCTCAGTCATGGATATCTTAATTTTTTGAGAAAAAGAAAGATAATTACCCTTCATGGGTGAGACATTTGATTTATTCTACTGAGATTCATTTCATTTCATTATAAATTAAACAGTTTGATTTAATATTTCCAGTACTACCTCTTACTAAAGGGGCGTCAGGGATGCCTAACAATGAGTTAATAGATCAGCTATATACATAATAAAAATGATGTTTGTAATTATTGTCATAAGGTAAGATGTCACTTTGATATCATTTTATCTGTTTCCTTTCTTATGATCTTTCATTTAACTAGAAAGTATACTGCAATTACAAATAGCCAAAGGATATGCAGTATAAACAAATAGTTCACTATTAAGCTTTTGTTCTAGATCAGTTAGCAATAAGTGTTTGATTTCTAAGTGTCTGTAATAAATCTGACAAAGATTTGTTATTATCAATATTTAAAATTATTATGTCTTATGTTCTAAAACAGTACAATTTTTCAAAATGAGTAACAGTCCAGTTTGACAGCTACTAATATAAGATCAAATATTTCACAATTTATAGTGTTTTAAGCCCTAACATTCAGAGCAACATGTAAAATGTGGATTTAAAATTAGTATTTTATTTTTAATCAAAATGAAACAGAGAGTACATTTGTTCTGATATTTAACCATAGTAAGAAAATTCATTGAAAACAGCCTCTAGATCACAGAATAGAATGAAAGATTATTATTTATCTTAAGTTAAAAATCATTATGGGTATTTTCTTCTAACCCCTAAATATCTACATTTTCACCCTCTTTTAAACAATCCCAATAAGTATTATATATAATAAGACATTTTCAGAAAGGTAACATCTTTGCTGAGGTGTGCATTTTGATGCTCCTCTACATAGATAGAAAGGGTACATTGTTCTTTTGTTCAATAGATCTAAACTTTAATAGAATGTAGAAAAAAAACAACCAACTTCCTTCAATGAAATTATTCATTGCTAAGGAGATTGTGTAATATTTATTTAGTTATATCCATGCACCCCAACAGATTGATTTAAGGCAATCTATAAAAATAAAGGTAGTGTTGTCATTTTTAAGATGACAAAACATGAAAACAAGTTAATAATAAAATGATAATAGGAGAATTTCACATACCGAAGTACATGCTCATGTTCTGCAGATTACTCAATTTAGATTCAAAATTTAGGTCTGAGATTCCACTTAGCAAAAATCCATTAAAGATCTATGATATATCATTATCATCAACATCATCAAAACTATTCATTGAGAAATTTTAGACATCTGTATAGGTGGCATCTGCTATCTTTCGTAATCAGCTATTTTGCATTTATCCTTGGTATGAATTCTGAGGGGATGGCCATATGTTTATTTTATAATTGAAGAATTTGAACTTTAGGTTAGAATGTTGTCCAGTATTGAACCAATACTTGAACTCTGTCTGCACATGACACTCATTTTCCGCTCTTCAATATAATACAGACTTCAAATAAACATGTTTATAAAACAGGAACATTTGCCCAGTTGATCTTCATGGTAGGAATTATGCAAAATCATTAATTATACCTTCTACAAGTTCATTATGTAAAGTGCAAGAACAATTTATATGATCTGTTCTGATGCGCGCCTCCAACTAAGCCCAGGTAAGATGTAAAGATGATTTTCTATTAAAATATTCTATAGGGGCCGGTGAGATGGCTCAGCGGTGTAAGCGCCTGCCTGGCAAGTGCGTGGGCCTGAGTTCGACTCCTGGAACCCACATATGAAAAAGGGGCCGGTGATATCGCTCAGCGGCATGGGCGCCTGCTGGCATGCGAGGTCCTGAGGTTGACCCCTGGTACCCACAAAAAAATTTAAAAAAAATTCTATAAAAAGCCAAACATTAAGTCCAAATATACAGCTGTCAAATAGTCTGGTATATTCTAAAGATAATATTTAAAGGTACATTTTAAAAGATTCTGAGTTTTTGTCACTAATTTTTCAATGCATGCTTCATTGATAATGACCATCAATTAACTCAAGGGTAGGTACTGTGTTCACACATGCACTGTTTATGTTAAGAAAGGAGCTTCTTAAACTCCTATGACCATGAGTTACAAAACACATCTCTATATAAATATACAAATTAATTCACTTGATATTTAGTTTTTTAAAATAAGACAATTAACTCTTGATTAATTATACAAAATATTAATATTGTGATTTTAAAACAGTTGACCTTAAGTCAACATTTCTTACAGCTGTCAGCTACTGCATGTAATTAAAGCAACTCTTGTTAAGTAGAAAAACCATATCAAAATAAAGAAAGAAACTTAACACTGTTTCCTTAGTAAGGAGTATGTTTCTAAATGGTACATAATCATCTTATAAGTATTTCTCTGCCATAAAAAAATTAAGACATTTATAGCTAAATGGATGCACCTTGAGACCATACTCTTAAGTGAAATGAATGTTTAAATACCACATTGTTTCTTTGGTGTGAGAAATCAAAAGTGTAAATAAGGACCAAAATACAATAGATATTGGGAAATGGGAAGAAAATGTTCAAATGAGAAAGGGAACAAGGGAGAGGGGAGGGGGAAAGGAAGGAAGGGACAAGAGAAAAGAGAGAATAGAAGGAAAAAAAGGAAACAAAACTTCTGTAAATAAGGAAGAGAAGAGGGGATGAAGGGAGGAGAGGGGAATGGGAAAAAAGAACAAGCAAGATATATCATGTACAGGTACAAATTTCCTATGATGAATGCTATCATTATGTATATCTAAAATGTATCAATAGAAAACGTATTTCTCTTAGAAGACAACCTTCAACTATGACGTCTTTGAACTAATTATAAAATAAAATATTGTGATCTAACAGTTAAAAGGGAACTATGAATGAAAATACAATCTTATAAATTAAAGGTACCAGGTGATTGCTGTTATTTGAATTAAAATTTACATTTTCAAAATTCTGCAGACTTTAGAGACAGATAAAACAGTTTCTTACGAAACAAAAAACTCGAAATGAGAGGTGTGCTGTCTCTCCAACCATACCATCTGCTCTGTTCCCACATCTTCCTCAGCTTTGCACCCTTCGTGGACTCTCAGCCCGGTATCTCACACTTACACTGCATGCCTACATCTTGTAGTTTCTATCCCTACAATCTGTTTCTTTTTTATCTGTAAAAACTAAACGAAGTAATATTTCTTTGACCTAATATAGTATAAATAATACCTTATAAATAACATCAAATATCTTTAATAAACAAATTTAAGAGAAATTTTATACAAATTGCCTTTAAATGTGTTAATTAACTTTGTAATTCTAAAAGGTCATATGCCTCCCATATCAACAAATTAATACCCAATACTGTCAGATTAAGCGATCTAGAAATTGAGCATATAAGAAATGGTGCTAGAAGACAAATTGGAGAATTTGTATGCAGATAATGTATGCATTTAAAATAAGCAAAATGCCTTCTTTCTAGTTATGGTAAATGGATTTTCTCTACAGCCCTTCCTTTCCTTTCAGCCCATGTCACGCCTTCATTGTTTGTAGAGTATACATTAATGACCCACTGATTTTGACAATGTCATGTGATTTACTTTTACCACTGAAATGTGGGCAGACTTAGCTATGCTGTCACAACAAAATTTTAGTTGTACTTATATGATTTGTCTTGATCTCTTCCATTCCTGTCACTGAACAGGAGAAAAACTTGCTCCAGTTACCCATTGCCCCTTCAAACTGGACCCGAAAAAGAATGGTACATGGGCAAACCTACCCCAACCCATAGATGGAAGCTCATTCTAGCTGAGTCCAGAAGAATCACAGAAAACCTGCAGACACATGAGCAAGAAATTAATGTGCATTTTGCAAGCCCCTAAATCTTGGAATTGTATATAACAAATCACTGTTGCAACAGCTAACCAAAACTGATCATGGACAAATAAGCAGAGGTTTATAAAAAACAGTAGCTTGGCTGGTGGGAGGGGTATGATGATTAAAGTAACTATGCTAAGTGTGCAAACTTGAATGATGAAAGAAAATAAATCAATAGTTTCCTTTTAAGATTTGTTGAAGGGTAAAATATGATTAAAGAACAGTAAGTCTTGCCAGGCTTGGCGGTGCATACCTCTTACCTTGGCACTCAGACAGGATAAGCAGTAAGATCACAAGTTTGAGCAAACTCTGGGCAACTAATTGACTTAACAAGATCCTGTCTCAAAATGAAAAGTAAAAAGTTCTGGGATGTAGCTCAGGGTGAAGGCCCTGGGTTCAGTCCCCGATACACACATACACACACACACACACACACACACACACACAGAGTAAGTCTTCAGAGAAAGAATCAACTATGATGATGTGCCATGAAAACTTGATTGCATATGATAACTTTTTGTAGAAAAAATGAAAATGAGGGAAGAGAAACGAGATGCATGATAGAACCAAGTTCAAATGAGTTTAAAGCACAACAAATTCATAAAAAACATATAGATAATTTTATGTTATTTTAAAAATATATTTTATGATTATTCTTTTTATTAGGAAATTTAGTTAAAATTAACTTGAAAAATTTTGTTGTACAAAAAGAGATTACAATTATATCAAAAAATATTATATTTTATAAGGAAATACTAGATACAAGGTTTGTAAAGAAATACAGAATTTTATGGTCTTGCTTATATCATTATATAACTGACTGTTGCTCTACCCTTTAACCCTCCAAAAAAATCCACTAAACTACTATTGATGGTTGGGGGAGAGGCATCTATGCAAACAATTTATTTGTAAGAATTGATATTTTCGTATCCGTATGTGAGAATATGAAGATAGATGATGTATTACATACAGTAAGCAATTGTTTGAATTTCTAATTATCTGTGTATGCATATGTGTCACATTTTCATGTGAGTCTTAAATATATTATTTATTTATTTATTTATTTTTTGTGGGTACCGGGGTCGACCTCAGGACCTCGCGCGCCAGCAGGCACCCGTGCCGCTGAGCGATATCACCGGCCCTTTTTTTGTATGTGGGTTCCAGGAGTCGAACTCGGGCCCTCACGCTTGCCAGGCAGATACTTATGCCGCTGAGCTATCTCACCGGCCCTTAAATATATAATTTAATTTTGTAAAACTAAAAAATCTTTGGGAATAATACAAACAAAGGAATGCAGTAAGGGAATTCTTTTGTGTTTTTGTGTAATGTCTACTTTCTTTTCAACTCATTATGTACAAGACATGAAAATGCCTATGTAGGAAGGACGCGCCAGTCTAATACGTTGTTATCATACTCAAGGTAGTGTGGGATTTGTGATTTCTTGATGTGTCAAAAGCATTTCAGTGGATTAAAAAAATCTGAAAGGGAATTTGTACTCATTATCTAAATCATAGGATTTTCTCAGATTCCCAGCCAAAAGGAAAATGAAGAGTAGATGCAATACAATCTTTACCCACAGTAAATCTGAGTGAAATTTAAAACAGGTGTTCACCATTACAACAGACTAATAAATTGCATCATACTAAGAAAGAATGTATCAAGACAATACACTCTAAATTATTTCTTTTTATAGATAGTGGGCAAAATAAATCTAATAAGAATTTAATTCAAACTTTCAAAATTAAATATTGCTTTTAACAGGTAGAATATTTATAAATTTTTAACAAAGGAATACAACGTCCCCTTAGTATTCTCTTCCTAGTTCATTTAAAATGTTTCATTCATGAACAGACATTGTTGTCTCATATTTAAAAAAATGATTAAGAATTTGAAAGCAACTTCTATATTCTGGTTTATATAACACAATCTTGAAGCAAAGTTCATTAGCTTTTGCTCATTTTTTATGCCTAATTGGGATACATAGTTTCTGGTAATCTGATAGGCGCTGGTTATATATTCACTGAATAACAGTATTTCTAGTTGTATACTTTCCTGAGAACAGAAGTCAGTACATCTATTGGTATTTGAAGATTTTCCATTGCCAAGGAGCACCTCTTGTTGTTGAAGAAAAATACATTGCAAAACAAAAACAAAGAATATATATAGAATATATATTGTTAAAATATATATTATTAAAAATAAATATATATTTTAATAATAACAAAATTAAAGGATATCCTCCTTAAAATTAAGTCACTGGGAAGTGGACTGTATTTCAAACTATTTTTAATGACAATAACTAACTTAAAGAGATGAACTCTCCTATGAAGTGGTATTCTACAACTATTGAGAAAGATGTGATTAAAGTTAGGAAACTGTATATCAGTGCTGTCAGATGAAGGTGTGGTGGCATCAGCAAAAGGTGAGTTTGACCAGTTTATGATCTTTAAAAGTTTTAATTGTAGTATCACCCCAGGATTGTGTGTTACATTTCACATAATATCAAATCATTGTTTAAAGCTTTTTTTGAGGTTTGTGCAAATGTCTAAAATTTAAATTATTTTTTTAAAATATGTCCCCTCATTGTGTTTAATGTTTTTATGAAAACATTATGAAATGTTTTTATGAAAATGTTTTTATGAAAATGTTCTGTCTGATGATGACAGAATGGGCTATCAGAAGCGCAATAAAGGATTCATGGGCTGGTAATGATGCTCAGTGGTAGAGTTGGTGCCTAGAATGTATGAGGCCCTAGGTTTTATCCACAGCACTGAAAAACAATGAATAAATAAGTAGATTAATTCACCATTTAAATTTTATAACTAAAATTATGGATATTTCTTAATGGAATACTCATTATGCTATTTCCGTAGTTCCACTATTATATCTATTACCTATCTATCTATCTATCTATCTATCTATCTATCTATCTATCACCTATCTATCTATCTGTAATCTTGGGCTTATATTTGTATGTTTACTGATTGTTCCATGAATTTCACAGAGACATTCTCCTAGTTTATGCTAAATTCTGTAATGCACACTTCTACAATGACATACAATCACAAAAAGCATTCTTGTTTATTGAATCAAACTGACTATTTTATGGTCTTTGTTTCAAAACAATACATGATATAAATATTTTTAGTTGTTCATTCTACTATCATCTAGTTAGCTTTAATTTCATTCCATGTGAATTCATCACTTTGGTACCCAAGGATTTGAAAAAGAGAGGATATTGGGCTATTGGACATGAATCAATGCTGCTTGCCAATAGCTCAAAGCATTGGCATCATTTTCACAGTATCTGTTCACATATCTGAACATAACTATCACTTTCATGAAAAGATATTTAATCACACTTCGTATTTGTATAACAGATTGTAAAATGAATTTTCACCAATTTATGGGTTAGTTTGAGTTTGTCCTTTTAGAATTTCCAACAGTCTGGGGTTTGGGAAATTTAGTTCTAAATTCTATTTTCTTCTATATAAGCAATAATGGTATTATATCTCTCTCTGTCATTCATTAAGAAGAGGGAAGTGATGGTGGTGGAATTCTCCCTTAAAGCTAAGTTGCATAAACACACTCTCTAAACCTTTCTGTTGGAGGGATGAAAGAAATTTTAGAGTCTCCTCTGGAGTATAAAAGACTAAGTTTGTAAAAAGGCAAAGACAAGAAATAATAATGATCTTTAGACTATCCTAATCCTAACCAACTTTTGAAATCTGATGGGTCAGATTTAGATAAGGCAACATTTCCCCTCGGAGAACTTACAGTGAAAAGCCCCAAAGCGAATTCAATATACAACAGCACTGGTGCATCTAACTGATATGGGAAGATCACCGCAGACCAGAAGATTTCATGAGTGAAACTGTAAGAGTAGTTGTAAGATGAAGCTGACACTGTAGTTGCTTTAAAAGAATTTATTTTTTTCTCTCTTGCCCCGTCTTGTCTTCCCTCCTTTGATCTCTCTTTCTTTCCATCCTGAGAGTTTAAAACTTCATAGCACGTTTCCCTTAGAGAAAAACTCTTTCCAATGAGAAAGTATCTATAAAACAAGGTATTGGGAAATGTTTTTCTTTCTACTTTCAATAAGCATAGTGCCTAAAATGTTATTTATCTTTCAATCCACTGACCTGAAATCCTTATTATTTCTAAAATGACAGCTCACAGTAATGGTGCCTGAACTTCCAGTACTCTTCTGTATACCCACATGGTGACCTGCCCATGACACTGGTAGAGTATTTATAATAGCATTTGAACTACATAGGATCACTGTTAGACCTGGGAGCTTTTATTTTCTTTTATGTTTAAATGTTAATATTTATTTATTTTGAGGCAGTGTCTTGTTCTGTAGTCCAGGCTGGCCAAGAGCTTCCTATGTATCCTAGGCTGACCTTGAACTCAATGTTCTTCTGCCTCAGTCTCCCAGGTGCTGGAATTACAGGTGTGCAGCGCCAGGTCAGACTCAGATCCAGGACATTTTAGAGACTTAAATTTTATTTTCCTTCTCATTTACAACTTAGCATAGTGTCTGCTATGTTTAGAGACTGGTGTGTGCTTAATTTTCATTCAGTTAACAAAGTATCTTTTGAATGAGATACAGTTATATATTAGAGAAAATGATAGTAATTGCTAACCTTATGGAATACTTACTATGTGTCAGGCAATCATATGACATTATTACTATTGTCATCTTACAAAGAAGGAAGTTAAAACACCTAGAGGGTAAATTACCTAAAATTAACAACTTATAAATGGATTAGAATTCAATCATAACTACTGGATTGCATGTTTTTAACCACTGTGTTAAACACTAAAAATTGTAATTTAATGATTGCTAGGATTCGCACCACACAGAAAATAGCAACAGAGAGTTTCAATGCATAATGTAAAGGAAAATCTGAAAATCAGAGTGAATTGGCTCTGTTGGAGACTTCAATACTTTCTCGATTGTATAAAAATTGTAGTTTTGTATCTAGGTCTTCATTTTGAGAATAAAATAAGAAAAAATCTTGGCAAAATAGTATAAAGAGTATTTAAAAACTTTTTACTTTCACAAAAAACTAGTTAGTTTTCTGACTAAAAAATTTCTTAAGGGCCTGTGAGATAGCTCAGAGGCATAAGTGCCTGTTGGCGAGCGCGAGGTTCTGAGTTCGACTCCCAGTACCCACATAAAAGAAAAGTCTTAAGACTAAAAAATGTCTTACTGAGTTAAAAAACAGTTAAAAAGAAAGCTAAGTTGACCCAATAATATTCTCTTAACAAACAAGGATAGTGGAAGTGGCATTTATAGTATTGTTCGATTTTCTAGAGTTTTATTAAATTTGTTTCTTTGAAGTGAGTTCTGTTACTGTTCGAGTAATTGCTAAGATTTTGAAATGCACACCAAAACACATGCGCTCAAGGACTGCTTGCCAGCAGATGGACTTTTGGGTGATTGGATCACAGACACTAACTTCATCCGGTGGGTGAATCTACTGACATGGTCGTAATTTGATGGCATCACTGGGGAGCAACGGAATAAAGAGAACAGACCTGGTTTAACATAGTGGATCATAGTGGCATGACCCTGAGGACTCTGTGTGGTTCATAGTGCCTTCGATGGCTCTTCTCTCTCTAATTTCTGGCTGCAATGAGGTGAACAACTTTCCTTCGCCACAACCCTTCCAGCATGAGGTACTGCTTCTCCACAGCCCAGGAACAATGGAGCCAGCACCGTTGACTGAAAACTGTTTAAACACGATCCAAAATACACCTTCCTTTATTTAAACTGCTTAGGTCAAGCATTTGATCGCAACAATGGAAAGTTGTCCAGTATAAAATAATTAGACATATGCACAAATTTGTGTTGTTCCTGGGATCAGATACTACATAAAGTTTAAACCTTTGTTTCTTTTGACTACATGTTACTTCTTAATGATTTTTTAGGTGTCCCCTGTTTCTATGGACATGTATTCCATATTCAATGAATTTCCATGAAAACTATTTATACAATGCTTGAACATTTATGGAAATAATTCTTATTTATATTTTTATTTTTCATTCCTCAAATATTCATATATCTTTAAAAAAATCATTTTCATTGAAATTACTCACATATTAATAAAAGTGTTAAAAAGTGTTCTAAAGTAGAATTCTTTTTAAAAAATCTATTAAATCATAGAAGAATAAAGAACACATCTACACAGAATCATACACATATGTTTTGGTCTATAATTTATGACCCGAAAATCAGTACCAGGACTGATACTATCAGAGTGCCAATATTCAGGTTTCCATTCAGGTCTGGAAAAATACAAACTGTACTGAAGAATTTTTCACAGTGGTAAATTTACCCCCTAAAAGTTAAACACCTGTGTATCAAGAGAGTCATGCAAATTTCAACACTTACAGACTCTTTATACTCACAGAACCGATTCTTTTTATATGAGAGGTATACACATGTGTAGCTATTTTGCATTATACAGACACAGGCCAAATCCAGGGACAACGAGTAAGTTACACCCTCAGAAATTTTGTGGCCATTAACAGACACTGAGATTTATGGAAAGTACAAAAGAAGGCATTTTAAGGTGAATAGGAGAGAAGATAAGCAAAATGCCTCATATTTTTTCCTCTTTAGTTTTACTTACATTTCAGACCAACATCTATCACTTATCTGCTAAATTCCTTTTAGACACACTATATTATTTTCAACAGTCTTAGACTTTTTTCTGCAACATATGAAGGTGTTATGCCCACACATATTCAAACTTAAGCATTAACTACAGAAATTGATTGTAAGTGACATATAAAGTAAAATTCATTCACATTGCCACTTAAATGTATTTAGTACTGTTTGTGGTTATATTTGATGATTTTAATGCATTGTTATATTTCCATGAAAAAATGAATCATAAAACATGCAGTTAGTTCTGTGTCTTCATCAAACTATATGAGGGAAATATACATCCATACCAATACATACAGACTAATCTTTTTTTTTTTAATATGCGGGTACCAGGAATTGAACTCAGGACCTCGCGGTTGCCAGGCAGGCGCTTATGCCACTGAGCTATCTCTCTGGCCCCAGACTCATCTTTTTATTGTCTGAAATTTATAATACTTACATCTCAATTGTCTTCAAAATTTGGCAAATATAAGTAATTTTGCAATACACATTCTTACAAGTACATCTCTCTGTTACATGGATACAAATTATACTAGTAAGAAAAATAAATTCATGCAATAAATATTTATTTATTATGCGCTTAGCATGTCCTTAAGTAAAAGCCATGGTTATACCATTTCAATGATAGAAGCACTAAGTCTTAGTGAATTTGCTAGCTTGTCTAAGATTTCATAGATTGGAAGTATCTGAACTCTGGTATGTTTGATTTTAAAGTCTGCACACTTAACGGTGCTATTAATATTATGAAGTTAATGAAATGTATCGTAGTAACACAACTCTTTACTCTTCTATGTTTTCATCGTCTAATCTTTAATTTTGAATTAGCTGCCATTTACTATTCCCTTATTAGTTTTAAAGATTCACAAAACTAGGTATAAACATAAGCTAAGATAGAAATTTTTATGTCATATCACTCTCAAATCAAATAGAATAAAAAAATTGTCTCTTGAGCACTGGCAACTTGATCATGAAAATCTATGTCGAACTAACACTGAACAGATGTTTCTTAATGTTGAGGTATCCAGGAACCCATTGTAGGACTTCATCCTCTATGGGAAAAAAGGGTGCTACGTTTGGCAAAGTGCCCAGTGTGAAAGTCAACTGGATTGGCTTGGGAGTTGCTTAAAGCATTAGTAAAGCACACTTCTGGGTGTGTCTGAGTGAGTCTTAAAGGTGTGATCTTGGTACTATACGTGATCTCAGACCCCTTCTCTGGCATTGTTCCCCTGCTCTGCTTTCTGGCCATCATGAACTAGTGAGCTGTGTTCTGACATACTTCTCTTCCACTGTGTTTGTGCCTTGGATGCAGCTGACCACGGACTGAATAAATCGCTCCCCTTTTAAGTTTTGGTCGGTTCAGCAGGGAAACCTGACTAACACACTGTGTCCTTCCAGTGAATTGGTTCTTTTTAGAATAAAAGTCAAAATGGGTGGAAAATACAGTTTATATGTGTGAGTGTTATAAACATTTATTATAATTTTTAAACATTTAAAATAATATATTGTAGATTTCAAAAGTTAAATCCTATATACATGTACCTTTCCCACCCTCTATAACACAAAGTTTGGTAGGTGCATTTGATAGTACATTCTTTGATTTTCTTGCTACTTAATATTCTCTTTGTATTCTTACATTCAGTTTATCAGTGTATCTGTATGCATCTTGAAAATAACTTTTTGCATCATGAATCCATGTAACTACCTTATTCCTCTGTGTGTTTATATCCTTTTTTTATTCTAACTGTGAAATTTGTCATTAGGCCACAATGAACCTGTGAAATCCATCATTCCCTCTCTGTAATTTATAGCAAAAGACTCTATGATCAGTAAGGACTGTACTTAAATGTGTAATCAGTGGATGACTGGTCACAGTGGAAATTCGGAATCTTAAAAAGTGACTTGATTTCAAGTTAGTAAGCCAGTTATTTTATAGCAAATACATATCAATATATAATTAATATACTTATTAAGCTTTAACTATCAGACTAATAATAAAAATTTGTTGCTAACAGCTATTTTTAAGGTTTTTTATTATTTTATAGCTATTATGCTTTAATAAATATCCCTCTTGGAAAATTTATTATATTACTATATTAAATAAAACTGTAAGTTGCTTCCAGATTGCTATGGGTGATATTTTGATTGTTTTCAAAATGTTTAAAATTTGGCATCACATTTATAAATCTTAAATTTATTAATGCAGTTTTGTAAAGAAAGTGTACTCGACTGATTTCATCTGCAGTCCTGCAGTTGGATGCTTGCTAAGGTATGTACTGACAATATCCAAATGTTCAAATGGTGCTTGTAGAATTCAAGAATAAAATTTACATCGTTAACATTACAAGTATGAGCCGCTATAACTTCGTCACTTTTTCGAAACCTGTGGAAAGAACACAGCCATGTTAACTACATAAGTTTAGTTAGAAGTCACTAAATGCTACATGCTGCTTTGCTTTTAGAATTATAATTATTTATTTTGTACAACAAAGAAGAAATATTTTCCTACAGTAATAACATAAGAAATAATTTTCAACCAATTCTTAGACTTGTAATCTTATAATATACATCTGTATAAGTTCCAGAAATGCAGCATGTGAATCAAACTTTATCTCTTTGGTACACGTAATATTTTCTATGGAGGTGCAGTTCCTAAACTCTAAGCAACTTGTCGCGAAGTTAATTTTGATATCAAATTGGATGACTTCAGAAATGGCTAGCAGATTAGTGAGGCAACATTCTCAGTGTGTCTGTGGATGATTGACATGTAAGCTGCAAATTGAAGAGGGAAGATGTAGGCTGGATGCGAAGGGCACCCAGTAGTAGGCTTGCAGTCTGGATGTGGCCCTCCAAATACAGTAAAGACCTACGAAGGTAATGAATGGAATTTTAGTCAAGTTCTGACTCACAGTGGGTCCAGTAGGTCCCGAAATCCATGTTGAAGTAATTTTCCCAGTTTCAGAAAGCAGAATTGGGATATAGTTAGTATTCGGCAGAATCTTCACATCGGTTCCCTGACCTGTAGTGTGAGTGCTGTATGACTGGAAAAGCTAAATGAAGCCGTTAGTGATGCTTCTCCCTGGGAAAGTAGTAAACCAACAAGCAACATCAAATCGCTGGAGGGATTGCAGAGATTAGTGCCACTATCAAGAAACTGAAAGATGCAGGTGTGGTGGTTCCCACACATCTCTATTTAACTATCCTATTTGTCTTGTGCAGAAAATGGATGGGTCTTGGAAATGACAGTGGATTACTTTAACCTTAGTCAAGTGGTGAATCAAATTGCAGCTGATATCCCAGATGTAGTTTCCTTGCTTGAGCAGATTAACATGTCTCCTAGTACCAGATATGCAGCTATTGATTTGGCAAATGCCTTCTTCTCCATACCTATCCGTCAGGCCCACCAGAAGCAATTTGTATTCAGTGGGCAAGGCCAGCAATACTCCTTCCCTGTCCTATCTCAGGGTTATATTAACTCCTCAGCCCTGTGTCACAGCTTAGTCTTCAGGGATCTCACTCAACTTTCTCTTTCACGATGTATCACACTGGTCCATTACATTAATGACATTATGCTTAGTATGTCATGTGCCTTTCTTACTACTTACAGATCAGATCAAAGTATGATGTTCAACTGAAGCTATAAAGCTAAATATAGTATAATACATTTGTAAGTGAAGTTATATCCAATAATATTTATTGAATACATACATGGACTTGTCAGGTACATGTCATATCTCTAATCCCAAGTACAGAAACTCAAAGATATTTTGTATATTATGAAGCAAATATTAAGGAATCATCTTTTACACTCTCAAGAACCTGGAACTCCTCTCTACTTGTTAAACTGCTGATATGGCTTCTTACAGAATTGAGCATTTTTTTTTTTTGTGGGTACCGGGGGGTCGACCTCAGGACCTCACGTGCCAGCAGGCGCCCGTGCCGCTGAGTGATATCACCGGCCCTTTTTTCGTATGTGGGTTCCGGGAGTCGAACTCGGGCCCTCGTGCTTGCCGGGCAGGCACTTAAGCCACTGAGCCATCTCACCGGCCCCAGAATTGAGCATTTAGATTGGGAAATATGGCAAAAAAAAAAATAAAAAAATCAGTGGAAATATAAAAATATAAATATTTTCTAGTTGTAGTTTAGATAAGTAGTTTGGAAAATATTGTGATTTGTCTAGAATTTTACATATTTCAAAGTCAGGCATGCTGAAAAACAATTAAAGCAAACTAAGAGGCTTTTAAATACATGCCTCTATTACTTTCCTTTTTATCTCTCATTTGGGGCTTTTTTTGTTTACTAGATTATTACTTACCCTAAAGTAACTTCAAATTAAATTTAACTACTAACAAAACAACAGGACAAGAGAGATAAGACAGAGCTCCAATTATCCTAGAGAGTATTCTTCAGTGTATAATTAGTTTGATCAGCATAAAATAAGCCTTGAAGTCTCTTAAATAATAATGTATGAGTGAATTACCTTGACTTTTTAAGCTGACATAGTGGTATGTTTATATCTTTTATCCCATGTACTTTACAATGCTATTCATTTGTGTCTGCCCTGAATTAATACAATTCTGCAACTTAGTTGACTTATCACCAGAGTTAAAAACTAGGCAATATTTTTCTCAAAATGTTCCACAAAATTGTAATAAGTATGATGCTAACAAAATCAAGACTTTTCTACTCTAGCTATTCAATCTAATACCATAGAGATAAAAAGTTCAGAGGTTACAGAAAATGTTTACTGACACTAAATCTACACAACAGCTGGGCATGGTGGTGCACGCTTGTAAACCCAGAACTCAGGAGACTGAGGTAGGAGGATCGCTGCAAGTTCAAGGCCAGCCTGGGCTATGTAGTGAGTTCAAGGCTGGCCTGAACTACATAGTGAGACCTTGGCTCGAAAACAAAATAAAACAAAACAAATAATCAATCTATGCAAAGGTGACTTACTACTTCCCTACCCAAACCAGTATCTCTTCTACCCACAGTAGTCAAATCAGCTATTCTTAAATCTTCATGAATATATAGTGACCCTGCCAGCAAATATATTACTTAATCGTTCAGCTATGAAATTAGATTTACAGATTTACATTCTTTCCTGTCTTAATTTTCACACCATGAAGAAATGTATTATAAATGACCATTTAATTATCAAATGTTAATAAGTATTCATCTTAAATGTCTTAAAATCTTCCTTATTTTAAAACCTCTTGAATGACCTATCTATCTTTTTCAATACTTTCCTGTAAAAACTTGACTTCTCAGTTTTAGGTATGCTATAGAATTAACTGACATATGATTGTTTATCATAACATTCTAATGGGCTTCATTACTAATCTGTCTCTTACTGGGCTCCCAAACATTCCCAATGATAAAAATTTGAAAACACTACCTTCAGTGTACCTCACTTTTAGTAGTGCAGATCCAACATTTTTTTCTAGTTCAAGCATGTGCTATTATCTGTAGATACTTAGTGAAAGCAGAATGTTTCATATTTTCATCAACTTTTTTTCTGTTGCATGTTTCTACTTGAAATTAAGTTCTTCTGCCTCAGTTTTTTAAATCCCACTCGTGTAATAAGGTCTAACTCAGATATAAACACTTCTATGAAATTTTCATTGCTCATCTCAGTAAGAAACGTGTGCCTTGATTATCTGACTGCCTGTAGTTCTCAGCGACATTCTTGAGGTACTTTGTCGCAGCCTGCTTCTAGGTCTGTAGATATTCTGTTCTCTGTCAGCTCCACAAATCATCTGTGAACTTGAGTTACTGTGTGTGTCCTATCACTTAATGACAATGGCTAGAACAAAGTCTGTGTAACAAAATAATGTAAGTATGAACTTATATTACGTATTTATATTGGTTATTAAAATATTATGTAATGCTTTAAAAATTTTACTGTAATAAGAAAAATGAAGGTGTTATTTTACCAAGTGATAGATCTCAGTGTGCTCCTTGGTCAAACCTTTTGCACAAACTTGTCAATATTAAGATATACGTATATGTTTATAAAATATTATGTCCAAAGTAAGATATATTAAAATTATGATTCTATGGAAACTCACATGTACACACTAATTTCTTGCTATGCATGTAAAAGTTTCCAGTTTCTGAAGAAAGAGAGCAACTGTGGCCTAGAAATTCTAGCACATAGAAGGCAGCATGGGATAGCAAATACTATGTCAGGGTCCTCAGGAAGAGATTCTTCTGCCATGAAAATAATTCAAATTCCATTCCAGTATCAATAGTATTAATAACCAAGAAAGTTATTTACCCTCTCCACATTTTCCTCATATAAAAAACAGGGATGCAAAAAGACTGTGCAAAGAAGAAAGAATTACTGTCCATAATTCCCTTAATACCATGAAAATATCCCAAGTCTCTATTAGCTGTATTTTGTTGTGGTTATTATTGAGTCCTAATTTCCAATAGTTTGTAAGGGAAAACTACACCTAGAAAGATGTCTGAAGCATGACAAAGACAATGTGTCAAACTCACAGAATTTTCCAACTCTTCTGTCACTGTCGGACGCACCCTGGGGCCACGAGACTTCATCTTTGAAGTTGTCTGATTTCCTGTTAACATGTGGGAATTGATCGCATGACACTATGCCTAGATTTTTTTTGCCACAATGGGGTTAGCAAGAGTTTAGGATAGTGGGGACAGCACTTCTTGGGGAGCTTGGGGAACTTGTCCTGGGAAAGACACATTTGTCCGCATCACAGCCTTACCCATAATTGTGGTGCTAGAGATGACAAAAAAGGCTGAGCTATGAGCACTTTCAGGGCAGATGCAAGCCAACTCTTTCTTTTTTGGGCTTGATTCTAGAGGCAAAACAAGAGCATAGAAAGCACTGATCGACAGTCTTCTGACCTTCACCCCGGAGCTCACTTTAACTTTATGTACTTTAACTTTGTTTATCCTGCTTATCTACCAAGTGTAGGCATTGGACTCTATGATCTCTGAAATCTCTCTCAAAGTTAAAGCATGTTCATTTTCTAATTATACTGTCTTCAGAATGATAGAAGAAGAGGATTAAAAAAAGAGAGAGAAACATGCTGTACTATGTAACCATTCCCCAAGACAACTGTAAGCTACATGAACTGCAAACATGTACAAATAAAATGAAACATTTTTTAAAATGACAAAAGTTCTTAATGCTCTTATACACCTTTCTAAAAAGCCATCTCTTTTAATCCTATGAATAGTTGTTCCATGGCTTACATTTTGAGAATGTAAACATGAATATGTGTTATTGGAGAGACCAGAAGGAATTTCTGTCTGAGTTTCTAGGAGGCATGTCACTGGTACCTTACTCATGCTCTTTCTAGTTCATTCTTCTTTTTATACATGCAGGGAGCTCTTTAATTTCATCTTTAGGTTGTATACACATATTACTGGTATTTTTAGAAGCTCTTTATGAGTACAAAATCTATTCCCTGTGCCCTCATCAATTTGAAATTACCATTTTAAGGCTGATTAAATAAGGATTAGTGCCAATGTTCTACTTATTAGGCTGTGTCTTCAACTGGAACTGATGATGTAGTATTTGTCAATAACTAGTTCACAGCCTTAAATTCCACAAAATGAAACCTTTGCATCAGAGTCCATCTGTCTGAAAATTGTGAGGCAAGCTTCCATGAAGAGAAAAGCCATATATTATATGATGATATTAGCGTAAAGTGGCATGTATCACAGCTGTTTGATTACTGCTGGGAAGATGACTTGCGTTCCCCCTAAGCCCTCTATCAGAATCCAGCAATGATGGATTGAATTCCCCTTGCCTTAGCATAATGATGGATTACTTTAGGAGGATATACAAGAATAGTAGAATCTCAGCAGAAATTAATTAACAGCACAACAACATTGATCTTTGCTGTGATACAAGATTGTTCCGAGTAGTTGGTAAAATATCCACTAAACTTTCTGAAAGTATAAATGATCAGGCATTCAGCCACGTTTTCTATTCACTGACACTTCTTAATTGTATGGCAATTACAAAATTCAAATTGATATTACTTCAGGAATTACAAATGAACTCATTCAAAGAAATTTCAAGAGTATAACATGGTGCCTCTTGTATGGTTCACAGTGCACATTTGGTAGTAGTAGGATTTCGAAGGGATCTGCACAGGTGAAGGAATGACAAGATTAGGGGGTTGTGAGTTTCAATGAGATCAAACCTCCACACCTTAAGCTAGGCCAGTAACTAACCCTCTCTGAGAACAATTCCTGCAGTATAAGCATTGCCATCTGCTTTGTTCTAGTTTCCTGCATAAGCATTAATATTAAATAAACTAATATACAACAGCCTTATAATGTATGTAAAGCCTTACATAAATTAGGTATACCTAAAAAATACAGTATTTACCCTTTCTTTCTTACATGTGATGATTAAGTGAATGATAGAAAGGAACTCAGAGAAAGAAAAGGTAAATGACATATTTGGAGTTTATAAAATTGGACTCATTTCTTTAAATGAAGCTGAAATTTGTTTAGGAAGATTTTCTGAATCACATTTTCAAAATGAAAAATGCAAAGAGAAAGAGAAACCAAATGACAACTTTACTTTAAAGGTTGTATTTTCTTATTAAAGCAAAATTAATGATTTAGCAGAAAATGTAGAAAATGTATTTTTTTTTTTTAATGTGGATACCGGGAGTTGACCTCAGGACCTCGTGCTTGCCAGCAGGTGCTTGTGCCACTGAGCTATCTCACCAGCCCTGTCTTTTTAATAATAAGATGGACTAGACTTAAAAAGTATAGTCCATTTTTGTTGTTGATTAATTTGGAAATTATGAAACTATGCAGGGAACTTCTAACATATATGTGCTATGTAAGTTGCTTGAAATTCAGTTATTTCAGATTAAATGAAACCAGCTCAAAGCCAAGCACATAGAAAACACAGAAAGTACAAATGAAATCAAATTGATCTTCCTGAGAAACAGGAGCTGAGCTAGTGAAAAGAGGTTAGTGGATAACAATAGTGAACAGTCCCTTTGTTCCCCCCAAAACAAAAATGTTTTAGCTCGGTAACAGCAAGAAAGTTCCTAAGGGAATTACTCAAGAAGGCCGATACAGTACTGTGAGCTGACACATGAGTTTATTCTTCAGACTGATGAAAAACAAAGGTTTTTAGGCTGAGAATTTGGGAAGAAAACATTTAAAAATGTTTTGTTTGGGCCGGTGAGATGCCTCAGCGGCATAAGCACCTGCCTGGCAAGCGCGAGGTCCTGAGTTTGACTCCCGGTACCCACATACGAAAAAAGGGCTGGTGAGATGGCTCAGAGGCACGGGCACCTGCTGGTGCGCAAGGTCCTGAGTTTGACCCCTGGTATCCACACACACACAAAAATGTTTTGTTTGCCAGGATAAATAGTTAAACAATTACTGAAAATATGATATATTGACCATGTCTCCCATTCTCCCCAAAAGAATGAACTGTCACTCAATCTCTTGTAAAAATGCAGGTGAAAAATTAATTTCGGCATGATTTGGTAAGGGTAGGAGACGCTTCTACTCCATCATGTATTCATATATCTCAGAACCATTAAGTACCAGACATTGTGTTAGGTACTAAACATATATATGTACATTATATAGATATCTTATATAGATATAGATATAGATATAGATATAGATATAGATATAGATATAGATATATGTTGCTTTTCATGTTGAGAAACATCTAGTAGGAGAAGGGACATGAATAAAATACTTAAAGTGACATGATTAGTAATTAATGACACTGTAACTTAGAGCATAAAGGTAATTTTACTTAAATCTGCCTTTATAGGTCAGTTCAAACAGAAAAAAAAGACCAAAAAATTGAAAACCTAAACAAAAACCAATGTAAAGATGAAATCAGAAATCTAAGTGGTTTGCATAAAAAATAGTTTCTTGAAAACAATGAATTTGAAATGTAAGAGAGAGAGAGTACAAGACAACATATTAAGGATCAAATGCAAATTGGACTGAAGAGATACTATGACTGAACACCTTTGCCAGAATTGATTGCAAAATGTCTCACGTAAAAGTACGTTTCCTGATCTTGATGTAAATATTACTGACACTTCCACCGGAGTGGATTTTTAGAGTTCATTTCTGAACTTAGATTAATTTGTTTCATAAGAATCAAATATCAGTATTTGATCATACATATAATATTTTAAATCGGATGTTCAGCAAATAAGCTAAAAGAGACCCAAGTGGTCTTGGGCCAACAATGAAATAGCAATAGTAGAAAGTAGCAAATTTATAAAGAAAAGTAATGTTTCAAGTTTTAAATGGTACTGTAACATTTGGTTATAATATGGAATGTAGAGTAAATAGGAAATGTAGACTAGTGTGCATTTTTTAAGAATGGGTGAAGATTCCAGTACTCTTTTCCATTTTGTCTCTCATTCAAAATTCTGCCACAAGATAAAGGGTTGCCTGATAGAACTCCATTACACAAAAGTCAGTTAATTTAAAACTTATGTCCTAAATTATATTCTTATATTTCACAAAGTAATTTGTCACATACTTTTATAGTAGTCATCCAGATAATTAAGTTCTGAATCAGATTCAAACAGTAGGGAGCATCAGAACATACATTAAAAAGTTTTAAATTACCGCATTTTATTTGAATCCCCAACTGTATATTCTTAAACAAATTTACCTTTGTCACTTTAACAGACTTGCATTGCAACATTTTAATAAAATAATCAAAACCAAAAGCCTTTAATCATAACTGCGTTTAATTTCAAATAAAAGTTTGAATTACAATAGTAGGCTCTGAGTAGAGAGGTGTTTGAAGTTGTTTCCTGCTGACGGTTTTAATTTGTCTTGCTTTTAATTTCTTCTGGACACTCGAAAGTTTCAGCTGACATTGCATCCATGTTAAGTATCACTTCTTATTTAAATACATTTAAATACACAGATAGATGTGAAGATAACAACTAAAGGAAATAGAATTGGAAAAATTGCCACAAATAAGAAGAAAATGCAAAGTAATACAAGGAGCAAGCTCATGAAAATCCACTGAGTTAAATGGATAATAAATGAATACAAATAAAGAATTCTGGAAGAGAAAGGGAGCAATAGGTAGGGATATGTTTTATAACATAATAGACTCAAATAAATATTACCCTAGGAATAAAAATTTTAAAAATTAGAACAGATTAACTTAAAGAATAAAAAGCTGACTAAATATTATGTTTTCTATGAATATTATAGTTGGGAAAGACATATGTGAGGAGATCTGTAATTATCCAAAAAACAAAAACAAAAACAAAAACATTTCATGAATAAAGAAATGCCATATATTTTGCGATGCTCCAAAAGTCAGAAATTCTGTAAAACAGTAGTTTCATGATTACAATGTGGTCAATTATTTTTAATATCTTTACTATAAATGCTCATTTGGTCAAGAGTCTACCCTAGCACAGAGAAAATACAAACATAGATAATTAATATAGCATACATCATCATATTTCAAAATAATATTCCCAAATATTCACTATAGAAAGACATCATATTCTCCTTCAGAGAAAATGACATTTATAGATTTATATAAATATATATGCAAAATATACACACAGTACTTTTTTTCACTCAATATGGAAAGCAAGGAAGGTAAGTTGAAAGATAAATTGATGGAGATATATACATATATACATGAAATATATGTATGCATATGAAATATAAATAGAGAGGCAGTGATTTCTAAGTCATTCCTCTCTGTGTCTATAGCATCTGATTTTAGTAATTGTACCTATGGAACTGAAATCTAAGTTAAGAGGTTGTATAATTGCCACTTCCCCAGTCTAATTATCTTTTTATTCTGTCTTTGAAGTAAGTTGAATTAGTTAGGAAAGGTTAATCTTTACATTTCTATGGAGCTGACTCAAAATAATTTATGTCAATAGAGTATAGCTATGATATAGATGCATAGAAATTTTTACAATAATTCGTACTTATTCAAAAGCTATTCTTGTACCGTATTTGAATTTGTTATGAGTGGTGCTTTGAGAACACCACTTGAAAACAAAATTAGAAGTGAACCTAAAGAGTGTAGCAAACTGTCTTGCTTTAGCATCTTGATTCTTCCTCAGCTCCTCTGGATGCATATACAGTATTCAAAGTTTTAAGAGTCACAAAGAGATAAAAAAGCATAAGCAGAGGTCGGGGATGTAGCTCAGCGGCACGGCGCCTGCCTAGCAAGCATGAGGTCCTGAGTTTGATTCCCGATTCTCCCCGCAAAAAAAAAAGCTTTCTCATTGTCACCTCTCTTGGGGAGCAGATGAAATACTTCCTTTCATTAGTTTTACATGTCTCAATATTGGGTACCATTGCTTCACTAATTCACTATATCATATTATAAATATTTAATAAACATTCTTATTTCAGGCTCGCAACGCACTGAGAGAAAACACAGCTATGGTCTTTACCATAAGGGAATTTACAGAGCTATCCTACCTTACTCAGTCCCTTAGTGCCTCACCCAATGTGAATGAAAATGCCTAAATTAGTCTATGATTATCCAAGTTCCTTCTGTATCTGGAGTTCAGTGTCGTAGAGATTCAAGCTACACATTGACAGTCACAGATATAAAGATGCTTAAAGTGGCAAAATATATAGCACCATAACAAAGAATAATTTATATTTGAAAGATGAAATATTTTATTAAGTAAGCATCACTCCCCTGTAGAATTACATAAAGATTTAAATATGTCTAATATCTGTAAGACTGTTCTGCTACATTTTTAAATAAAATTATTTGTATTTTGTCCTACAAAAGAAATAGCCAAACCTTTTTAAAATTTACAGATTTGTGCTGAGACTTTGAGCCTTAAAATTAAATTGATTATGCATATAATTTCTAGGCATTGTTTATGTGGGTTCCCATGTCTGTCATGCTGTGGATTAAACCTAGGCCCTTGCACAAACTAGATAACCACTATCACTAAAGTACATCCAAGATCCTCTAGGTACTTTGAAAAATAATTTTTACCAGCATTTTTATTGTTAGCTAATTCTTGGTGTGCATGAGAGTCAGTGATATCTGAGAGTATTGATTACAAATTTTATAAAGTAATTTTTAAATTTTGTGGTAATTTCTGCTCTACTTTAAAAAGCTAACTTCTAGCATTTTCTTCTCTTTTAAAATCAATTGAGTTTCTTGTATCTAATAATAATAAGCTTGCTAAGTTAATTTTTAGAGCCCATGATTTTTTAGAGAATGTCATTTTGACACAAAATAGTTGTGGGTGAAAATTCACCTCAAGCCGCAACAGCAGTGCATTTTTATTGTTATGTTAAGTTGCAGAATGCAAGAAGAAAGAAAAGGGCCGGTGAGATGGCTCCGTGGCCTAAGCACCTGCCTGGCAAGCGCGAGGTCCCGAGTTCGACTCCCAGAACCCACATATGAAAAAGGGCCTGGTGATATCGCTCAGCAGCACAGGTGCCTGCTGGTGCACAAGATCCTGAGGTCGACCCCCGGTACCCACAAAAAAATAAAAAAAAAAAAAGAAGGAACAATGTTAGTGCACATAAATGAGAGTTTCAGTGAATAGGAGAATGTAGGAAGAGCTTTGGATTCTGGATAAAGTTCCAGATCTATTAGCAGCTATCTATGTGACCTTGTGTTAGATGGTTGAACACTCTGTGGAATAATAGGATAGAACTAGATGATCTTTAAGATCCATTCCAGGTAAAAAAGACTCTAATTCCAACCATACTGTAATGGTATAATTCTGCCTTTAAAAGATAGCTGAATCCTAATAGTGGCCTCTAGTCAAAGTATTTGCTAACCTTTGCTTTGTAACAAATATAACTTTTATATCAAGTAATTCTAATACATAGGGACATTGAGGATAAAATAAAATGAATAGGTTACATTGCCAGAGAGAATTCTAAGGTGGATAACAAATCAGGGGTCTGCCCTAAATACAGTATGACAATAAGGAAAGGTCAGTGCTATTGTGTAAGTCACAACAGCAAATCTGGAGACAACCGTTCTCCTTTTTCAGCGAAGCCCTTGAAATGGAAAGTTCAGTGTGACCCTTAAATGTTAGAAATGATTCGATTAAGTAAAAGTTAACAAAGATCATGCATATTTTCCTCAGTATATATTGACAATGCATTTTGATTAAAAATATCTCTATGTAAATAGACAGATATGGAATTCCAGCAATTTCTCAAAGGAGGGTCAGAAGGACATAAATTCACTGAATGCTGTGATTCTCTATATTATTTTTTCTATATCATCAGCATTTAGAAAAGTAAGCTTCAAACCTAGTAGATGTAAATAAATATTTTTTGAAAGATTAGTGATTAAATAGACACATAACAAGTGTGAGCTTTTAAGTTTTCTAAATTCAAGAGTGGTGCTCTTTTAACTATATCTTCATGTGTTGTTTTTCAAAACAAAATTTTTTAAGACAAATGAAATTTTCCCTTATAGGTTGGATACTGGCACAGGTTTTTCAATGGAGTATGTGAATAGAACTATTAATTTACACAAAACATAGAAATAACTGTTGACTAAAACATTCTAAATATGATGGATCTTAGAAATTACAGATACTTTACTGTGCTAGAAGGGCCTGAGAACAAATTATGTTGTGAATTTAAAGGTTGCCTTTAGTTTCCAAGGCTCTAATCTGGTGTTTGGCTGGATATGAAGATGAATGAGAATTTCTATAGCAAGATTAAAACCTACTCTAGGGGCCAGTGAGATGGCTCAGCGGCATAAGCGCCTGCCTGGCAAGTGTGAGGTCCTGAGTCCTACTCCCGGAATCCACACACGAAAAAAGGACCGGTGATATCGCTCAGTGGCACGGGCACTTGCTGGCGCACGAGGTGCTGAGTTCGACCCCCGGTACCCACACACACACACACACACAGAAAAAAACCTAGTCTAACTGTTAAAGTCAGGCATGGATTGTGCCTTTTAAAAAGCCCTTTCAAAATAGTGATCTGGTGAAATTCTTTTGTTTTCTTTTGATTTTTAGCACAATGCCTGGAGGTGGAAGAATGAGTAACATTTACAAATATTATGTCTTAAACTTTTACAGTCGCATCAGTTTTAAATCCTCTAAAATGAGCATTCCAAGGCATCTGGGAGAACATGGCTGATCTATAGTTACATGGGACATTAAGTATTGTTAACAAAAAAAAAGGAGTCAGTAATTTCATCTCATTAAAATCCCATCTCTACAAGTATTTTAAAGTAAATGTATAGTTTGTCAATATTTCGACAAATTTTCCGAAGTACATACCTAAAATTTAGATTTTTTGAGGAATTTTAAATTATTATAAAAAAAAGTATTACTGAGATTTTAGCAGATAGTGATTATTTTGTATTATTTTTATCAGAGGAGAAAAGCTCTCTAATAAACCTTGCTGTCTTTATGGGTTTTTTTAATCAAAGTCCAATAAATCTTTCTGATAGCTTTACATGTTAAGATGCACTTTTGACAAAAACATCTTTCATGATGATTTAAAATAGCATTTTCTAACAGCTTTACTGAGTACCTGTAGCCTTGTCTTCTTTTCAGGAGTTGAAATTAATAATTAATTTTAAAAACACAGATTTCTAGCTCCTGTAGGAATGAAAACACTTTAATTGCTTTGATAATTTGTTTTCAACTATCATGCAATCTCTGGGGAGTTGGAAACTGAAATATCAGTGTAAAAAGATAAGGCATACTGGCAGCAAAGAGATAAATATGTACAGTATATAGAGATTTGTATTAATCATATATAAAATATGCACCTATTTCAAGTACATCAAGGTACATTTATCTTGCATTCCATAGCATTACTGTAGTGATAAATTGACTTAGATGAATTTATTGTATTTAACCTTTCAAATACCATATGGATGTCAAAGCTTTACTAGTTCCTTGCATTGTTACTTCTACTCCTGTCCTCCCTTAGTGATAAACTCAAATTAAGATGGGAAAGTATAGTTTATAAAATACAACAAATAAGTTACTCTCAACTGAACACTGATAGTCAAAAAATAAAGTAATTAAATGTTATATGAAAATAGAAACAATAGGAGGGCCAGTGAGATGGCTCAGCAGCATAAGCACCTGCCTGGCAAGCTCGAGGTCCTGAGTTCAACTCTTGGTACCTACATATGAAAACAGGGCCGGTGATATCGCTCAGCAGCATGGGCGCCTGCTGGTGCGTGAGGTCCTGAGGTCGACCCCCGGTACCCACCAAAACAAAAACAAAACAAAAAAAAACAATAGGAGACAAAAATCACGGATGTATGCACGGGCCAAAAATGCGTGATATAGATTTTTCACATAATTAAGTAAATATGCTTGAGGCAAAAATGTAAAACAATTACCCTATGAGAAATCATATAGTAATTAATTAAAATAGAAACAAAATTTACTTTAGATGAGAGAAACATGCAAGAGATCCTTAGTTTGGTGATTTTAAATTCAGTATTGGAAACAAAAAATATACATGAAAAATTAGTTCTATTACTCAATATTTGCTTCAGTAATTCACACAACTCTCTCACAGAGATGGAAGGGACTTTTCCCATCTATCAGATTCTCCTAGACAAAAAAATGAAATTTTAAAATCTCATCAATTTATATAGATAGATAGATAGATAGATAGATAGATAGATATGTTTCATAGTTTCTACTAAAAGAACATTTGACAAAATATTATTCTTAATATTAGTTTTTGTTTAATTTAGATTTCTAGTCTTTGCCTGACACAGAAAAAAGATTCAGAAATAGTATGAGCTTCTACTTTTATCAATTATATTGCCATGGGATGATTATAATTCAAGATATGAACGGTTTAAATACCAAAACTTTTATATCTTGCACACACCTTATAGGAACACTATGTAATGTTATGCGTAGTAGCTTACCCTTTACAATTACATTACCAAGCATGACTAATTTCTCAGGAGCTACTTGCAAAGACCACACATAAAATGACAAGGTGAATATATTTCAAATATTGACAGAACAATGAAAATAATACAGTAACTGAATATATTTTTGGAAGTTGTTTGTGTATTTTACCAGTTTAACTATGTACTTCAATTGGACAAAACTTGAGGTCTCAGAGTAATTTTCAAGTAGGACAGTGAAGATACTGTTAAATGATACAAAGATTTCTAAAGGAGACTGTTAGGGCACCTCCATATCTAGCTACGGCTGCTACTCTAATGGATAAAGCTGCGTGATGTCGTCTGTAACTACTGGTGCTCTATTCAGGCCCAAGAATGATTTGAATAGGCACTTCAGTCCTAAAATGCATTAGTTCCTACTACAATTTAGATTATCAACCAGCAGCATAAATGCATGTAAAAAGGGCTTGGAGATCCTTAGGAGAAACACTTGTTAAATATAACTCCAAAGCAGATTTGAAAATTCTTCCCTTTTAAATTTTTTCCCAGGGTCTTAATAAATGAAAGCTGGGCTGCCATCCAGGTTTCCAAGCCACTAGAGCCTGATTGTTTTCTATTTCTTTCAGTGTTTAAAGCCAACAAAAGCTGCATTAAAACTGATGGTGCCAAGTAGTATCAAGCATACTTTAGGCATAGCTAATGTAGGACCCCACAGCCCCAGGTTACAATATTTCAAACAAAACAGAATTTAGAGTCTAGGCTCTCTGTGACTGCATTTTATTAATAAAACATTTTTAATAAAACATGTTTATGAAAATACAAAAATATCTCACTAATAAAAGAGTAGTAATTGTATCATTTTATGTTCTTTGTATTTTTGCATTGGCAGTCACATATCTCTTTCTTTAAATGGAAACTTACCAAGAAATATATCCTTTCTTTCCTAATTTTTTTTTATTTCAAGCACACACACACAATTGGTTCTTACTAACTCTCAAAAATATTCCTAATTGTCATTATTCACATCCCTTTCTCACATTTCTAGGACAGCAAAATAACCCCTCCAGTCAGCACATTGCAAAATATAAAAAATATAGTTAGCATACTTAAAATGATGGCTGAATTTAGTGTAGCATCCATTTTTATATTTTTGTTTAAATAAATAAATTAAATCATCTTATGCAGTTATTTTATTAGGCCTAATTTTGTTTAACCCAAACTTGTTATATCTTAACACCATGACCTTCTAACTTTGAGTCGGGCGAAGGAATGTTCTCTAAAGCGTAGGCGAGGATCTGTGCATCAGTTATGGTCACTATGTAACCTGTGAACTATTCTCATGTTAATAATGGGAATATTTTAGAGATTACATATTTTAAAGAACAAACCTGAGAATTCTGATATAAATACTGCTTTTTGAGAGTTCACATGAATAAATAAGTAACTGGTAATAACTAGCAATACAAAATGCAACCTCGGAATATTTTAACTATAATTTTCTTTACCATTTTTTCTCAGTATATTCAGCTGATACAACTCCAATGTTAAACTTCAATTAACCTATATTAGTTTGTCTAATGGTTAACAGAAATAAATCTCTGCTGTGATTCTGTAGTTGTGCCTCGCTCTGTTCATAGGAGGAAGAGTGATAATGAAAATGACTCCAAGTATTTGGAAAGAGTCCTTGACCCAGTTAACAGATAACGTAAGTCTCTCATTTGACTCCTTCCTGCTCAAGACTCTGTAATGCAGAGATTCAAAGTCTTTGAAGTACAAAATCCCCATTTGAACATCAAAAATTTGAAAGGCACCCAAATTTGTTTAATTTTATATAAGGTATTTAAGAAAGTAGTAATTTTTGTTTTATTAATTACAGCAAATCTGTTTATTCTATTTGTAGATAATACCTTTCACATATGTATTTTGGGAGGTAACTTGCAACAATTTGATTTATATATGATTTCAAAACAAGTGCTTTATGGTTACATGGAAATCCCTCATGAAGGGCAAGTACACATTCACATAAATTTTGCATTGGTTGTTACATTCATAATCATTTGATTTATTCTGTTGATTTTATAGTTAAAATCTCTAAAGCTTTAGAATTTTAATTGGCAGGACTTGTACTCAAAGTCCTGATTTTATCTTTCTTTTCATTTTCTTACCTGGACTTTCAAACAAATAAAATCTCATTTTATAAAAGCTAAGCTTAAGATGCATATTATTAGAGAAGAAAAAATATTGGAAAATACAAGGACAGTGTTGAAATAAAACAGGTTCAAATACTCCTTGAAACCAAGGGGCCATATGACACTGGCAGCTTTAATTTGCTTGCAGGCAGACAGAAGATGGGTCAATGATACCCCTTTTCAATACTAGACTGATAAAATTCTTATTAAGGGAATTTCTCTAGTGATAGCTTTGGTTAAATCCTTGGCTATGAGAAAATCATACTCACCACTCCACATGTTTTCTTTTTTTTAATTTTTAAAAACTTTTTTTATTAGTACACGTTTGTAGTACATAACATTTATATTCCTGAAAGCCTAGATATTAAAGTGTTGCTGACTCGAAACCACGAAAAACAATTCAACTGTGATTCCTGGAGGCCAAATTTCTGTTCAGATACTGAGTCTGATTCTGTGGTTAACATCTTTCCTTCTATTCACATCACCAATGGCTTGAAAGCAGGACCTACACACCTTGGTGTCCTGGACTGAACTGAGATGGTCGTCAAATAGATCAGTTGTATTGTTTCCTTAGCATGGAAAATGAAAGCAGGAAGTGAAAGAAAGTTTTCTTCACAAAAAGTGAAACTGTATTTTTAAATCTGTTTTCTTGTATATTTAATTGCTCAAATTATATGTTATGTATTCTTTCCTTAAATTTTTATCCATCAGCTCTCTACTACTGTGAAAACTCACTAGTCCTTTCCTCAAATAGAGGTGTTTTCTCTATGTAAAACTCATTGGAAACAAAGTACATTTCATAAGTATTATTAGATGTTTTGCTGTGACTCACTCTCTTGCAGATGGTATACACATCTGAAGGGACTCTATTCTAGCTAGCAAAGATCCAGCTGATGCTCTGAAAAATTATTCTCTCTTGGTAAAAAGTTAGCTTGCCACTGCCTTCCCTGCTGCATTATTAAACACGAAGGAGTGATTCCCTTAATCCCAACCATCTGCTCTTCTCCTACTAAAAAGTGCAAACATTCCCTTGTGTTTATAAATGTTGCTGCTAAAGCTTTACCAAATTATAAGAAATGGTTGTGAAATTTCCATATATACTACAATATCAAAACAAAATCCTAGTCTCCATAAATCTGTAAGAAATAAACCAAATTTATATCACATGATAAACTCAACTGTGTTTTAATGCAATGCGATTTATATTTAAACTGTCGTCTCAGAATATAAATAGTGTTAGCATCTCAAGTACAATGTTTGCATTTTAAATATACTCCTACTTGTCCAGACTTTCAAAGGTATAGACTGTAAGAAAATGGATCATCTTCAAGTCTCATTAATTTTCACAGATTTGTAGAGTGCACAGAATTTTAGCATTAGTAAAGGTTCAATTTCATTGGAATTAAAGGCAAGACAAAATATTTGACTGTAAACATGAACAACAGACACAAAGCCTCTAAAACTGGAAACCAGGGTCAAAGTCTCACGCCAGAGTGTTGATTTTCAAAAAGTGATTTACACCAAAGTATTACGAGGCAAAAACTGGTGTTACCTCACTCCAAAATCCTGTTGTCCTCACAAAAGATACCATAAGTGAGAATCATCCTAACTTAACAGCCACAAAATACCAATCAACCAATAAATGAAAAATGCACAATGCAACAAAGCTTAAGAAATTTTGGAATTCTGAATATTTTAATTGTATATTCATTTTTAAAAATATGCACATTTTACCTAAAAATTTCCCCTAGTTCTCTTTAGTTTATAGTATGAAGATACTTCAATTTTCAATTTTATTTTTTGTTGATAATCAATTGCTTTAGCTCTCCTCTAGGACACTGTCCTTGCTAGAAGACCAATTTCTGTTCCATAAGGCTTATCCTTTTTGTGGCTAACAAATAATTTATCACGTATGTTCCAGACCCTTTTCACCCATTTTTTTTCTCAATACCTTTTATTTAATTCTTGCTCTTGCAAGTTTGTTTTTCATGTTGTAACAGTTCCTAAAACACTCATTCGTACTTAAAATAGAATTTGTATAATTAACTGTTTTATTGTCACACTACCCTGTAAATAAAATTATGCTTTCTTTGTAAAAGCCTTTCTTACAAGTCTTCATTAAATTCACTCCTACATACCATATGGGGTGTGTGTGTGTGTGTGTGTGTGTGTGTGTGTGTGTGCATGTGTGTGTTTCTAGTCCATTTACCTGTCCTAGAGATTTCGTTGTTTTCAATCTGAAAGTTTGAATTATTTAGGTGATGAGTTCCCTGTATTTGAGCACTAGAAACCATGTATCTTCTTAGCTTCTACACTTGTTGCCTTAAGACATCTCTCCTTGGTATTTATGACAAGCTCTTTTCTGTACCTTAGCGAGGGCTTTGGGGACATGTCAAAGGCTACTTTTGTATGGATGTAACTAGCAATATATATTTCCCTAGATGATTTTGCCATCCTCTAATTGAGTCTGTTTGTGTTTTAAACTTGATCTAGTGAATTCTATAGAAAACTATCTCCACATGTGAACCATCAATGACTAGCAAGCTAAGGCCTCATGTCATATTTACTCCCATCTAAACAAAATTCAAAAAGTTTGAGTCTGTTCTTAAATGTATCTTGAAACTGTCTCTCAATATATTCTTTATGCCATTTTTTTTGTTTATCCTTAGTCTTGGAAATACATATATTTCCTCATTCTTTATGTTCACATTCATCTTATACATTCTCAACTTTAAGTAATTTAAATTTTATCTAATTTGTTTGGGAAATTGTATATGGTTATAATTGTTTCTATTTTTACTCTAAAACACTAGCATTCTGAAATAACTCACAGCTTTTTTTCCTAAGAGAAGCAAAGAAAAAAATTGCAAATATACATTAGTATTATATTTTTCTTTGTTCTTGTTTCTGTATTTCCAATGTGTAAATTCCAAAGTTAGTGTTGTATTTATATACCACACTTAGTCAATGATAATTCTGGTGACAGATGGGAATATAGGATACTTGCAGTGTACATAACCTTCTACATATGGCAAGACAATTGTAAGATTTGGGTATCAATCCTAGGAGCATGATCATGGACTGGTTTAGGATATATGGTGCTGCAGCTATCAAAACTAGAGTTCACTGTTCTTAGCTGTACTTTCTACAGCACTACCACTACTTTCCAGAGTGAAATGAATTAACTCAATCACTGGGTCCAAATAATTTGGGTTTTAGACTCAGGAACTCAAATACTATTGCTGGAGAGCTAGAAACATATCTGAGTTCCTAAATGAGGTTACAGCTCTCCCTTCTATGCAGTAATCAAACAAAACATGGATGTAGTAATATGAAATGTGTATTACACTGTGTCACCTCTCCCCCACAAACATGTTTCCTTTGGAGTATTCCCTTGACTACTTTTTTCATCAGAATTTCTTAGGACTGTCTGTGATAGCATTTGTTATGGCTTGTATCTAAATGTTCCCCCAAAGCCTCATGTGCTCAGAGGTGGGGCTTTTTAGAGGTGTCTGGATCTAGGGTGTGTGATACTGGGATCACGGATGTGATACTGGGATTGATTCATAGTGTGATGCTAGGATTAAGGGTGTGAATGGTACCCCCCCTAAGGGTGGGTAGCCTGGATAAAAAATATAAGAGACAGAAAGAGGTCTGCTGCTGTTGCTTATTGCTTATTGCTTACTGTTCGCTGCCTTCTGCCTGCCTGCTCTGCAGTGCCTCTTTGCCATCCCACCCTGCCTTTGAGCCAGCCAACTATGAAATGAAACCTCTACAAACTGTGAGCTAAATAAACCTTTTCTCCTTTAACTGTGGGCATTGGGTATTTTGTCTCAGCAATAAGAAAAGTAACTAAGGCAGCATTCATACAAAATTTTATATTTCTAATATAATTTAAAGCCTTTGACCTTCCCTGTGGAGTTTATATTTTAATAGGGATAATAGTTGGAAGTATAAGACCTAATAGAATGAATGTTTGGCAATAACATTTTTAATGCATCAGCTAGCGGTGAGTGGAATGGACAGTTTTGGAAGTTCCCCAAAACCCTGAAAATCCCACCTGTCTGCATTTGCCACCCACTTGATATCCGGTTTTCAGAGTCTCATCTAATTGATTCTCTGCAAAGATGTGCCATTTGCACAGGCCTTAGTGTCTGACATTTACCTTTGCTTGCTGGACTCAAAATGTACCTAAAAATATCACTTTAGTATACTGTGGCTACTGGAAACATAAACATAAGCTCTCCAATTTGCTGAGTAGGGCTGCATTAAAAAAAAAAAAAACAGAAGAAGAAAAATAAAACAGAAAAAAGGCACACAACAGAGCTAAAGATGATGCAGAGGTACTTAGATGAAAACAGACAATTTTGGAGCAGATTGCCCAACATATTGGCAGTTCTCAAATCACATCTCAAATCAGATGAAATAAGCTTCAGAAAGTTATTTAGCATGAAGAATACATTATTAAATTCAACATATAAAATGTTAATGCAGATCTGCTGGCTCTTATGCCGCTTGCTTACACGCCTCCCTTTTGTAACATTGGTACCATAAACTTTACTGTCAGTGTGGGATGATCAGTAGCAGGCATGCTTTTTAGACATTATTTCTGCATCTACTGAAATTAAAACAGTTTAAGAATGAAATTTTTCTATGCATTATCAGCAGCAGTCCAATCTTTAATCAATGCCTTTACCTTTCCGCTACCTAAATTTGCACTTCTAAAAATAATACGTTGTGCCAAGTATGATATGTGTTGTACACATCACAATGTGGTACATTTTATTTCTGAAGAGTCAGTGTTGAGTTTTTACAAATTACTCATTCTAAGGATTTTGTTATTGAACTGGGATACATGCACATTTTTTATGGCCATGCTTCTTGTTATCATTGTGGGTATTTCCCAGCAGAAACATTTCCTGAGACTCAACTAATCTCATAGAATCGGGACAGCCATTTGCTATCAGGTGAAAGCAAGGATGAGCAAAACACTATAGGTCCCAGGAGTTGAGTATTTAGAATGTCTCACCATGAATTACAGTATTGACAACTACATTAGTGCATATTCAGAGGCAGATTTCCTCCATGTAATTTTCCTAAGAATATTAAATTTGAATTCTTTCTGTAAAACACCTCATTTAGGACAAGAATGAGAAGCTTCCTCCCTGGATTCTTTAATCCATGGAAGAACACATGACCTGTGAATACACCCTAGTCTTTCTGGAACAAGTAAGTTGTTTCTTTGTTTGTTTGTTTGTTTTGTTTGTTTGTTGTTGTTGTTTTTTTGTGGGTACCGGGGGTCGACCTCAGGACCTCGCGCACCAGCAAGCGCCCATGCCGCTGAGCGATATCACCGGCCCTTTTTTTTTTTCGTATGTGGGTTCAGGGAGTCCAACTCAGGCTCTCGCGCTTGTCAGGCAGGCGCGTAGGCCGCTGAGCCGTCTCACCAGCTCAGTAAGTTGTTTCTTGCACAGTCAATTCTTCATGATGGATTAATAATGTGTATCATGATCATCTGTCTTTTAGAATTATGGCCTTGTTTACATTAAACTTCCTATCTTTTCCCAGAGATAAACTATGTAATAGTTTCTACTAATCAAACACTTTGCACAAGACACTTTCTAGTCACTTTGTGTACAGAATTGTTTCAGTCATGCAGGATTCTCAATGAAGTAGGTGTTATCATGCTATTTTAAATATCAGAAAATGAAATGTCAGCAAGTTTGGTGGTCATAAGTCTTGTATCATCATTAGTATACCGTTTATTGCTTTCCATATGGCAGGCACACGACTGTTCATAGAGCCATTCTCATCACTGTACAGAGGGTAAAAGTTAAGTCCAGATCTAGTGAAAAATCATGAGAACGACTCACCAGAATGTGGGGGCTATAGGAGGGTACTCATTTTTACAGTGTCTATAAAAACTTTATAATTAAATATGTAATTATTAAAAGTGACGCTTAGCATGGGATTTTGAAGGTAACCTTAGATTGGGACATTAAAAGTGTTATTTTTTGAAACTATGGTCACATTGAGATCTATACAAGTCGTCCCTTTAGCTTCATTAATTTGTGTAGTTTCTAAACAATTGATCTGTCCATACTGCTCTTGATAATGGTACTTTCAAAAATGAATGTTACTCTTATCACAAAATGGGAATAGTCCAGCTGTAATTACTTTTCAAATCATTTTCCCTCATGGAATGTAAATGAGAAATGACAATTTTATTATATAACATTACACTTGTAATTATTTTCACTTCTTATATTCACACTTACAGAAATAGAAATACATAAGTGTTTGCAAAGAAAATCTGTGTGCTTTCTTCTGTTGCTTTTCATTTGCTTTTCTATTTTGCATTTCTTATTGTTTTTGCTTTTTTAAAATAAGGTTTTTGTAATGAATTGCTTAGAATTTGGTTTATACTAGGTAAATGGAAAGTAATCCACCATAAGAAAACTGTGAAAGTGTTTTGTCTCAGCAGGCTTCATTGTGAAATCCCAGCATGAACTGAGAGGATGTGAGATAGGACAGAACGTAGCAGACTGCTGCTTTACATTTGAAATGCTTATGAATTACTATCAGTGGATGGTGATTTAAAAACTGGACAAATGGGAACAGCATGAACATCAACCACACTTTAATTCGTAGTGGCTTTCAAGTAAATAAAATCACCCACTGGCTTGCCCCTGTAAGTATAGCTGCATTGGACTGTACTTTAGATATGATTCTTTAAGCAGTATCATATCCAGTATACAAATAATAATATTTATGTTTCTATGTTCAGAATTGTACTAAGCACTTTTACACATATATTACCTCATTTGATTTTTACAACAGCCTTGCAGGATAAATGAGGCATTTATTTTTCTCATGTTATAAACTCATAAAGCTCGTGTGGATTAAGTGACTTGACCAACATGGTAATTAAGAGTTAGAAACCAAACCCATGTTTACAAATACCAAGTGTCTCATGATTGTGCTACTGTATCATTTTTGAAATCAACTGCATACTAAACACAGATAATCTTACCCTGTGAATTTTTGATATATTTATAAAAACATTACCTTTGATTTGACTCTTTCCTCAAATTCATTCTTCAATACAGAATAAATTTAATTTATAATTGCTTTAGATTTGCCAGAAGGAGATATGATAGAAGCACTACAAGTTTTGCAGTTCGGAAATAATGGGATAAAATCCCAGGTTGGTGGTGCAATAGAGGGAGACTGTCGGGGTTGAATCATTCAGGTGCTGTAAGCAGAGCCAGCTTCTTTCAGAACCATGAAAAACTAAAAATAATGCCTTTCTCTCACCAGTACCAATGTGTGGTCTACCTCCAAACTTGTTTCTACCACCTGGTAATTCCTTCTTTTTCTTTCTTTTCCTTTTTTTTAAAAACAATATTTTCTTATGTGAAATCTAGGACAAAAAGGGGTACTAACATTTCATAGAAAAATCTTCAAGTGCAGTAAGCTGGTTCAGGTAACTTAAATGCAATTTGTTTAGAAAAGTTAGAAAATCCATTTACTACTTTTGATGGTAAGCACCATAACATGTAATTAAAAACAAAGAAAATTAAATACTGTAGTTAAATTTTGAAATCCTTTTGCATTACTGTAAATAAATGGGTGGGATAATATTATTTGCATATTATTTGTATTTAAATTTGAACTTTATATCTTGGTATTAAAATGAACTCAAGTAGATATCATTAAGGTAGAAGGATTAATTTTCCGTAAAATACACAGAATGTTCCCAATGGAATGTTATCAGTATTCTACAGACTGCTTTCCTGACACCTGAATTTTTCTTATTTTTATTTAAAAGATGAGGTCTGTTAATCTAAATTAGCAAACATTGTGACTGAACTACACACATATCATGTGTTTTTGTGTATATATAAGAGCTAAATCATTAAGCTAAATTTACCCTAAACAACATAACTCTATAATTATAAAATTAAATAACAGTTTTGCATTATTTCAAATATATGTTGTTATATTACAAATACAGGGTAGAAAGTATTTGTGTGAAGCAATAGGTCTCCACATGAAGAGGATAAAAAATCCAAATAAAAATACATATTTATAAATATGAGTTGTAATGATTATATTATAAATGTTTCATGTAATATCTTCAAATTTAATTATATTTCATGTGTCACAAAATGTAATAGTTTTGATTCCAGTAAGCCTATCTTCTCAATATTTTTTCTAATAAAATATCACTTAATACTCATATTTTTCACTTAAAAATCATTGATTTGAAGTGATTTTTCACATACAGAAATGATTAGGAATTCTATAACTCATAAATGTATTACTGTTTCAAGAAGTTTGCTTGATACTTTACTTTCTTTAAAAGTTTATTTTCTGTTTCACTTACTCTCACATTTAATAATTATTTCTTAAAAATAATTATCTTCAGGTATAATCCTAAGATTATAAGACTTAAAAGATTTGCTTTACAAATTTAATTTTAATAAACTAGAATAATTCTGAAATACGACCCTTTGCATAACTTCTACTGTGTCTCAAAAGCTTTTCATACTGGCATTATTGTTTTTATAATGATAATCATTTAAACTGTAAAAGATTTCTTTCAACTCTCTCCATTCTTTGGTCATTTACTATTGCTTTAGTAGGAAATTCATTTCCATAAAGGAAGTCCATAGCATGAAAAGTTCAATTCTAAACAACAGACTGAATATAGTTAAATTATCTTTTGTCAGGTGGCATTTTGTGATTATATTCTAACCTTTATGGAAATCTAGTAAAAATCCAGGCATAGTTTTAAAGTTTATCTATACTAACTGACTAAATGCATGAATGAAGACTCTTTTAAGTCATCAGAGCTCCAAATCTACACAGCTATACACATTTTAGACATTTCTAGAACTCTTACATTAGCAGCTTTTTATGTATTGGAGAAATGCAGGACAAAGGGACAACATGTCCTCCAAAGTTCAGGAATCCGTCTTAACTTAATTCTTAACATACTTTAAAACAACAACACAAATTGTCTATATTTATCTACTTACCAGGTACCATCTAAAACACTTAAGTGATTTATCATTTTTTGGTGGCAAACACTTTAAGGTATTCTTATTTTTACCTTTACTTTACAGATGAGAAAGATAACGTTCAGAGAAGGTAAAAAAATGGCTTGTTAATATTCGTCAATAAGGATGTAATAAAACAAGGATTCCATTAAACAATAATTTGGTACTAATTCCAAATATTTCCCAAGATCAATTGCCAATAATTCTACTTTAAGAAGTTTTATGGTCTGAATTGAACCCCTCTCAAATTTGTATTGCAAGTTGATTCCCAATTCCTAATGCCATGCTATTTGGAGACAGGGTCTTTGGGAGAAAAAATACATTCAGGTGAATCATCATGGTGGGGCCTTCACGATGGGATGAGTACTCTTATGAAAAGAGAACCCAGAGTATTTTCTACCTCCATTTGCCATGTAAGAATATAGCAGAAGGCAGCTGCCTGCAAACCAGGAAGAGAGCCCTTTCCAAAACTCATCATGCTGGCACCCTGTTCTTTGAGGGCTGACCTCCAGAATTGTGAGAAAATCCATTGCTACTGATTAAGCCACCACACCTATAGTATTTTATTTGGTAACCTGATCTGTGGCAGTAGTGTTCATTCATACTTTTGTAATAAACCATCTTAAAAACCCTTTGTCTTCAAGCAGACAAATTAATCAGTTGTCTTGTGCTTAAACAACTTTTCAGTTAATTTGTTTGATTCACCTAATTATGATTTTGGCTCATTCTTTTCATACTTCACTTGATTTTATTGTTTTTTGTTTATTTCACTTTCACAGTATCACTGATACACTAATGACAGTTTCAAATTAAATACCATGGTTTAAAATTCATCATAACCAAGCTATATGCCTAAAACCTTCAGTTTACCTTCTGTGAAAGCCTAAATACTCAAGAAGCTCAGCAAGCCCTTACAATAAATGAGAGTGATACTATTTGAATCTACTTTTGTGTAGAATTTGCCAAGGTAATTATAAAGGGGAGATAAAGACATGATAGTCTAGCTTTCCCTCTATAAGTAAATTTATTCAGTTCGAGGGATTATTGGGCAAGCTCTCAAGTGTTGCAAGGTTCAATTTCAATCCTCTCTTCAATTAAAGGTAGTTTAACAAAGGGTTATTTGTCATAGTGTTGAAAATACAAAAAGAGAGAAAATCATGTTTAAAAAAAAATGGCTAGATATCTTGAAACATGCTTTCTTCCTCAAAAACCTTTCATTCTTCTGCTTCAAAAATTCCAACTTAACCTCAAAGATATTCTCCTTAAAGCATCCTGGACTTCTCAGGAAGGAATTGCTCTGATTCTTAAATGTCTTTGCTTAGCAGTAAGACAACAGAGAATAATTAGTTATATTCAAAGATGTCATTTTGGATACTAACTTGTTTACTAAAAGGGATGTTATAAATATTTATGCATAGGCCTAGTGTTCAATATGTAATATTTCTAACAATTAAAAGAATATTGGAAAGTTTTGAAAGACTACTTGATGTATGTAAATAGAAATTACTATGAAAATAGATTTATATGCAACATAAATTCATATGGCAGAAACCTATAAAAATAGACATGTTTTTAAAAATAGTGTCAAAAGAAATAATTTATATTTTTCAAAACATTTATCAAATATTTATCAAAACATTTCACTTACTTATAATTTATATTTAATGTCTAACTGTTAAACAAATGAGAGTCTCACTGGACTAATAAACTTTAAACTTCCACTTTTTTTTTTTTTTTTGTGGGTACTGGGGATCAAACTTGGGACCTCATGTGCCAGCAGGCACCCGTGCTGCTCAGCTATATCACCGGCCCTTTTTTCATACGTGGGTACCGGGAGTCGAACTCAGGAACTCGCGCTTGCCAGGCAGGCGTTTATGCCGCTGAGCCATCTCACCAGCCTTAAACTTCCACTCTTTAAATGTGCATGGATAGAATTTAGATCTTTGAATACTATAATGAATTGACATACAGTATAACAACAAATATAAAAGTTAGCATAGTCTAAATAACTACATTAGCCAAATACTGTTCTAAAGTATTTCATCTGTATTAACTTACTTAATTCTTACCATTGAAATATGATACAGAAAAATATTATTAGTAGTACATAATATAATAGACTATAATGGAAAATTTACATAGCATTTTACAAGATTTTTGTGATTGGACTCTTTCTACATTAGATTTTTAACAAAACATATAATTATTTCATTAAATATAAAAAAAATCACTTGATAAATTCCCATCTATCAAAAGTTTTTTTTTTTTGACACCAGGAAAGATGCAAAAATAGGTCAATATTTAGGTCAATTATACCAAGACCCTCTCTGGAATAAATCATACCTATATTTGAAAAAGGAAATTTGATTAGTAATTTATACAATGCTAATTAGTTTCTAGCCACAAGCCACCTTTTACCACCCACATCACCCTTTCATTCCAATACCTTTGGGTTAGTTCCAATCTTATTCTGAAAGTTGTTTAACCTGAAATGTCTTTAGGGGATAATTTTCTAACCACCTTCAAACTACCACCCACAGCTTCCCACAAACTAAAATGCATCAAAAAGATTGTTTCTTCTTCTTTCCTCAAATGGAACAATGGAAATACTGAATGTAAATGACATAGGACAATTGAATATATCATACAATTATCGCCCTACATATAAAGTGGGATAAATTGAATATAAATTCTAGGTTGTTATCATTATACTAGACACTGGAATGATTACATGAGTCAAAATAACAAAAATTTTCAGTTTTAATGATGCAAATGATCTTTAATGATATGAATGATGTTAATGTCAAACAACTGGTAAAAGTTGAATAGATTGTGGAGCTGATTCCTTGTCATCCTCCAAAGTTTGATGTCAAATCCATTGCTTACTGTTAAACTGAGTGGAAATATTTTCTCATCTGATGCATTTGCAAACAAACTGGTCTGACCAATGACTACCTTTTCTATTTATAGTAAATACACACGCACCCCCCCACGCTCTATCTTTGTATCTAACCTACATATACATATTACATTTACATACATGTAAATGTAAATATATATATATGTATTTGTATACATTACATGTATGCATATGTTAGGAACATATACAGCATTGAATTCATTTTACTTTATACAAGCCCATTCCTTCTTTTAAATATGTTTCGTAAGGACACACTTATTTATATTATCTGATTAATTCAGTAATTTTTAAGAACTTAGTTTTACTATTGTATTCTGAAAATTAAGTTTTATTAACCAGAATTAATACAAAGCTATCCCATCATATGTTAGCCAACTTGACTCTCATCAATACACAATGAGGAACCAAGTAATGAAGTGACTAAATTTATATTTTATACAGTCTATGCAATAACTTTGTGGAGAATGAAGTCACTGGTGACCAGGACCAGCACGGAGGCCATTATCAGCCCACAAGTGAGAGACAAGCAGGACTTTACTAAGGTAGCAACATGAATCAAATGAGCTTTACAAAATAAATAAATAAATAAAAAGAGGAAAAGTCCTAAAGCCAATGGATGCATGCCTTTAGGCTAAAGACAAAGTACTGTTCAATAGGCTAAGGAGAAAATACTGTACAAGAAAAAGAACAATGTGAGAAAGAGTAAAAATTTGTAGGGGACTATTATATTTTGAGAGGATTATGTTAAAATTATAAGTTAAGTTCAAATATACTTGGCTAAAATCTGCTTACAAATATATCCTGCAAGTCAATTTTTTCAGTGTTACCCACTGGATCCAAAGCTACCTAGAATTTTTTTCTAATTTTCTCTTTAAGGAGAAAATAAAACACCACTTTAAAAATTAGTCTAAAACTTTTACTGCTACTGACTTCAACAACCCAGATTGTGATTTAGTACTTATAAAACTATAGTTCTTAATGTGAAAGATTTCACACTTAGTTAAATTTTAAGAGTTTTAAGACCCCATAAATTCAAAATACAAATAAATGTAATGGAAATGTGTGAATTCCTCAACTATGTAATCACAGATGGGAGGGTATAAAGCTGGCATCAATAGAAACAGAAATTACAAACTAATCATCGCTAATGTTAAATAAGGATGGCATAGAACAGAATATTTAATATGACTTAATTGAAATTTAAATTCATAGTATGCAAAAGAATAAGAATATAACCATTGTTGCCTTCTTTATCAGTGCAAACAAGTAATATCAGAATGACATTTCAGTGTACAGGACCCTGATGCTATTTCATAAAGAGTAGCTAGAGAAAGTGATGCTGACAAATAAATTATGATTTCAAGTGCTTGAGCTGCATCTAAATTTACTTCCTAGAAGTATTGTTAAGCAAAATAATTCCAGAGTACTGATCTATTTAAAGTAGTATAAAAATATGTGGCCTTTACCCTGTTTTTAACCTTCTTAAAATCTTTTTGCAAACATCTCTATCATAGCAGTATGAAAACTCATTTTAAAGGAAAACTCAATGCCTAAACCATCTACTTATTGCTGTTGTACAGGGTTAGGGATGAGTAGAATGTCCTCTAATTCATCATGTAGAACTAACTCTAGTGTTGTTATTTTTGTTTTGAAACTACTACATAAATCTGGCAGTACAGACTTCCAACTTATTAGAACAGGAAACCACAAAGGTAAAAATGAGGAAAGAGTAAAAGAAGAAGTTGTTATATATCATGTAATGTTAGAGGGAGATTTTTTCAGTGGAACAGAAGACCACACTGGAAAAGTAAATGGAGTACATGTTTTCTAAAATATATATATATTTTTTCTAAGATATATATATTTCCTAAAATATATATATACATATATATTATAAATATCCTCTAATTGTTTGATTTTACACAAAAGTGTTTAAGAAAAAATAGTTAAAACATACTTAAGAAAGGCTATTTTCATTAAACAAAACAACAATAAAAATAGTTCTTACAGTGCTAAACTTGTCATTTAAAATAGGTCTTTACTAATAGAAAGTTAAAATTAAAACAGCATTGTCATTTAACTGTAGCTAAAAAACACTCAGATTGTGAACCCATAATATAATTTGAATCCACAATGTAAATCGGAAAACCCATTGCAAGTCAGCAAAAATAGAGAAACAATTGATGCAACACTCAGATTTCATTATCAATGGACCAAAAGTACCAGTTCACTGATACAAATATTTTTCGTAGTGTTATCTGGAAAAAATCTAGTCACAATAATAACTTTTGTGTTCATTTATTTGTTTTGTCTTTTTGAGACAGGGTTTCGCTGTGCAGTTCAGGCTGGCCTTGAACTCATTGTGTAGCCTAGGCTGGCCTGGAAGCGCAAGGTCCTGAGTTCAACTCCCAGAACCCACATAAAGGAAAAAAAGGGCCGGTGATATCACTCAGCGGTACAAGCGATTGCTGGCAAGCGTGAGGTCCTGAGGTTGACTCCTGGTACCCACATTTAAAAAAAAATAAAAATAAAAAATAAGATTTTATCCCAAGCCATCTCTCCTTCCTTGCTATTTCTTCTTGGTAGCTCTTGGTGAATGCACATGTTCTATTATAAATACAATAGGAAGTATCTTTCACAAGAACAGAATATAAGAGAGGGTGCTGCAGTCTAGTTTAATAGTTGTCTGAAAGCTGGAGTTAATTGGTGCTGAAAGCTGAATGAGTCCTTTAAATCTGTTTTTTCAAACATTTGTTTTAGGAAAAAAAATTTGGAAAAAAATGTGAAAATTGAAATAGGACTGCCAACACTTCAATTTGAAAAGTTAGAACAGTAAACAAACAAAGACACAATGTTCTGTCACTATAATTTTATTTTTAAAAATTGAGACTTCCAGCAGAGAAATCTGGCTAAACGTAAGAGTATCTGTGTTTGTATGGTTGTATATAAATATGGACATGGAATATTATCTTTTTTAAGGTGAATTTTGGGAAGTACTGCTTTAAATATGCCTTTAAAAAAGAAAACTGTGGATTTAGTGGTACAACCTGTATGGCAGCAATAAAATGTGATGTGTCTAGAAATTCCCAAATATTCTTTGTTCTAAAATGAGTTTTTCATGTGTGACTTGGATCTGAATGCTTTCTTGGCTTTGAGGACTGTATGCCTGCAGTTCAAAGATACTGACACTAGATGGCAGCCCTACATACCACGTCAGGTAAATCGCTCTAAAAACTAAATGATTTTCTCTAAAAAAATCTCTTTTCGTTGAAAAGAAATAAAGAGATATATTTAGTGCCTACATAGTTTTTTTATAATACATTAATCATGTTTAATGCCGGTTGACTATGTAAACTAAGAAGTTTCATGTGATTCATTATCTACATAATAATGCAAATTGATTTATGGAGTATTTTTTTTGGCTAGGGACTTTCTGTAAATTGAATTAAAACTTACAAAGCCCTATAAGAGACTGTTACTTCTATGCTGTCAGTGAGGTAACCAAAGTTCAGACAGGTGGAAATGTTTAGAGCTCTTTATATTTTAACTTCTATCTACATTCAGTCCCAAATTCATACTATTTACACTGAGTAAATTCCAGTGACCGGGAAATTCTCATCTTATATATTTTGTACATGCTATTTTTTTGTGTGTGTGTGGTTACCGGGGGTCGAACTCAGGACCTCGCACTTGCCAGGCAGGCGCTTATGCCGCTGAGCCTTCTCACCGGCCCTGTACATGCTATTTTAAAACACTATCTGCAATATATTCCTATTACAGTTCGTTTCCTTTCTCTTACCCAATAGTTTATACTACATACATATGTTACCTCTAATCACCTTCTCTGTGAATGAATCCTGCATACATTTCAGCCGTGTTTGATAGTATTTTCTCATGACATCATTTTCATAGCGATATTATCAAGTAGTCAATTCCAGACTCCAGATAATTTATCTACACCATGTTTAAAGATATGCCTCCCTATCCGCCTTACCTGGTGTTGTAATTTGGATGTAGAATGTCCTCACAGAGCCTCATGCACTCAAAGGGGGAGCTTTGGAAGGGTGCTTGGATCACGGGGCCACTCTAGCTGACTTGCTGTTGGCAGGAGGGCCTCCGTTACTGGGAGCATGACCTGGAAGAGCAACTCCCTCTCGATGGGTCCACCCTTCTCACTCTGCTTCCTGACCACTACAAGGTGGGCAGCTCTTCCTTCACTATGCCTCTCTGCCATGCTGTTCCTGCCAGCTCACCATGGACTGTAACCATGAGCCAAAACAAATTTCTCCTTTCATTCACAAATGGATGAGAAAATTGACTAAGGTGCCTTACATGAAAATTTTCCATATCAATTGTTAAACAGACTATAGAGTATCATCTTTAATGAGTATGCTTTTGGTAAGTTAAAGTCACTTGGTTGGAAGATTTTAACCAAAAATAAATTGGGTTTAAAATGCCACATATTATTACATGTTTGATAGAAGCTACAAGAGTATTTTCACTTAAGAAAGTAGCTCTATCTGGATATTCAGACTTTTCTCTTCTTCACCATCTCCATTTCACTGCAGGTTGGTACTGGTAGGGTGAGAAGGTCCACTGACTACTAAAGACAGCTTTATAATGGGTTTTCATTTGGAAAAAGAAAAGTGTTATGACACAGTCTATGTCAACATCAGGTGCTTTCTCCCGTGAGCACGGAGTGTGCAAAATACAGTAATGGACAGCTTCCTCAGAACCACTGAGAATGACCTGGATATTCTAACAACATGTTGTCTATTGCACATTTTGTCAAATTGGAATCTTTGTTTGAAAAGGGCACATTTAAACATTTCTATGCTTCTAAAGATAAAACAAATGGACCTACTAGTTTAGTAATGCAATGAAAAACAGAACAGATTGTGTGTCTGTACATGATTCAGCCAGGGAACACTTTTCTGCAGATGATCCTGCCCTAGAGACATAACAGGAAGGCACTCTTGCGATGATGTTTCATTTTGCAGAATTGGAAGAGTGTAATGGGCTGACAGTAAGTGGACCTAAAATGAAGAGAATGTACCAAGTTGCTACAGGCAGTTTACTTGAAGACTAAAATCCTCATTAACAGCACCAAGCTAGGAGCCAAATGTTTGCTACCTTAGCAGCACCTCAGCCAAGGATACACTAATTAGACATGGAGAAAAACTGAGTTGTTGAAGAAAACCATCATTTGTTTATGATTAGGCATTAAGTGACAGCAGTGAGCATCAAGATCCAAATTCCAGTCATCAAAGATGAGCAACAAGGGGGTGTCTAGACTGAAGATCAGAAATATGATCTGTTTGAAAGTTAGCGCTTCTGCTGAAAAGACTTTTATCCCATGTAGCTGAGGAAATTAGGTAAAGTGATGCAGTAGAAGGATGAGTGGGAAGATACAGTGAACAAGTTCATGGATCCTACATAGCAGGCATATTCTGAAATAACCCATCAGCATTGTAGGCACTGGTTTACAGAAGAATCAGCATGGGGACGAGGTTCATATGTATATTACTACAACAGACTTAATTGGTATCAGTGTTGTGGGAATAGGGGAGACAGATCCCTGTGGGTAGATGTGTAATAGTGATTAGTAAATTAAAATTATAGACACTGACAGAGACAGAGATTCTGAAAAGAATAAAGCAGGGAACAAGATCAGACCAAACTTTCAGCAGTGTTAGCAGATCATTCGAATCCCATAGTTTCATCCGACACATCTTAGAACTGGACCTTAATCTAAACACTTCATTTTATTGACGATAATGTGTGAGATTGCTTACCATTCCCAGGCCACATGTTTATAAAAGATCACAAGGTGGATCAGGAATTATGAAATTTCAGTGCAGTATCTTTCACAATATTTTAATAGTTGCAGGTAATAGAAATATAGCCACTAAAAGCATGTATTTTTATATATTACATTGTGATTGATGTTTGGATCTCGAAATTATCTTTTTTGTCTAAGACAATAACTTCCCTATTTCTGGCAATGAGATCTTTTCTGTAAAAATATTTCACGAACTAAAATGATTTAATTTTATGTGTACTCATCATGCCCATGTATCTAAATGTGTGTATGTTTGTATGCATAAATTTGAATATTAGTTAATTCACATGTTGTATAAAAGTTTGGAACATTAAAATTCACACACAGTTTTTAAGTAGAGCTCTAGTGAATTGGTTTATTATTGCTTATATGACTAAAACATTGTGACAATGATCACCTTTGCATTGCATTTTATGAGTAAACTTCTATCTTGGAATTGTGTGTGTTTCAGGACCATAAGTTAAGTAAGGTAGATGCCCATGACATGAGTCTGACACTACCGGAAAAGTAGACCTCCCATGTTAAAACTCGTTGACTTTTGATCAATGCCAGATAAACATTTAATGTGATAGAACCTATCAATGACTAGTGAAAGGTACTGCAATCTAAGCACCTTTGAGAAAAAAAAATATTAACTTGAACTTTCAACAATGTATGAAAATATAGAATGAAGCATAACAATTCAATATTTCATAGCTATTTCTTTATACATATTGAACATAAAACTAAGTATAAGTAATTATGATTAATAAGATTTAACTATTTTAAACCACTAAGTTATTACTTTCAAACTTTTTTCAATGTTTCTCTAATGTTTAACAGAGAGAAAGAGAGAAAGAGAACAAGAGAGAGACCTAAAATTTCCATGAAAGAATGGCTTAAAAAATTTCAGCAGAAAAAAAAAAAATTTGGAGAATTATATCTCAAGGTTTCTTAATCTAAGGCTATAATTCTTTTTTCACTAAGGTTTGTAACTCAACTGAGGAAAGCCATTTTGAAGAAAAGAATTATATAAAAGAATACTTGAAATAAATTATTAACACCTTGATAGTACATTCATATGGATAATTTATTGGGTTAATGTTCTTACTGTGCTTGTTCCTGGATGAAATTATAAGAAGTTTATGTCAAATAAAGGTCTTTGTATGGAAGTATTACTTCAGAATGATATAAATAGAAGTAAAGAGAATGACAAATTCAAGAGAGCAACAGAGGGGTTGCAATAAATGAGAAGTCAAGCAAAGAGAGTTAGCATTTATGAGCCCAAGTTCCCTATCGGTTTTGCATAATTAATAAGGATAGGAACAGTAATAATCATGGTGCTAATATTTAGTTTTTTATTATATTGAAATAAAAACTTCCCAGGTAGTTCTTTAAAAATCTCATCGTGACTTAACCTTTTCTTAGCAACAACTCTTACTTTTCTAAAGCACTACGCACCTGATTAAATTCACACACAATCTTCCCACTACTTTCACTGGAAGATGGTGTAGAAGATAAATTATCAAGTAATCATTTACCTCCCAAAACAAGTTTTATTGATTTTCATATTTGTGGGAACAGATTCTATCTGTAATGCAAGAAGCTTGGATTCTGTATTTTTCCCTTAAATAAGAAGACAACCATCTCTAATAATGTAGGGTATGTTCAACCACTGTGTCCTGTTATGTATTTTTCAATACTGTAAGTCGCAACATTAGCTTTTTAAAAATGTTACCTATATTTGTGTTAACAAAAATACTAACTACCTGAAAAAAATGTACATTAAATAATGACTTTTAGGGCCGATGAGATAGCTCAGCGGCATAAGCGCCTGCCTGGCAAGCGTGAGGTCCTGAGTTCGACTCCCGGTACACACATAGGAAAAAAGGGACGGTGATATCGCTCAGCTGCACAGGCGCCTGCTGGTGCACAAAGTCTTGAGGTCGACCCCCGGTACCCACAAAAAAAAAAAAAAAAAAAAGACTTTTAATGCTACAATATAAATATAAATTACACTGCGTCCAGAAGCCAGAAACAAAGCTCATGCAGCATTTTTTGCATTGGGGAAACTTATTATTTCATCTTCTTAAAAAGTAATTTTATTCCCTTAGTTTTTCTATATTTACTCTACTTCTTAGTTTCATAAACTTAACAGCTGGGTTTTCGGACAGTTAACTGTCAACCTGACTGAGAACTACCCAGTTGATTGGCTTAGCATAGTTCAGGGTGTGTTTGATGATGGATTTACTGAAGAGGGAAGCCCCCCCTTCCTGGGTGTGGGTGGCATCAACCAATAGGCTTGCTGCCTGGGTGGAATAAAAAGGGAAAGAAGAAGGAAGTCTTGCTTCTGCTTTTTGGATGAACTCCAATCTTTGCCATCACTTTTTCATGGCCATCTCCAGGGTTCCAGGCCAGACTCTCCAGTCTTCCCATACAAACTCTTTAGCCTTCCAAAGAAGACCCTTACAGATACAGACACCAATGGGACTCTGAAGTGAGCTCCATATCTTCCACCTTTGACTGTATCATTTGGCTTTCTAGCGTGCAGAACACACTGACTCTCCAGGCAGCCATTGTAAGCTCTCTCTCTCTCTCTCTCTCTCTCTCTCTCTCTCTGCCTCTCTCTCTCTCTATATATATGTGATATATAGGGTATATATATTATATCTGTAACTCTGATGAATTCTGATACAGGTTTCATAGACTACAATCATCCCTTGGTATCTATATGGGATTCATTCCAGAATCCCATTTGGGCCACCAAATACACAGACACTCAAGAACCTTAAATAAAATGATGCTATATTTGCATGTAACCAATGCACAATTTCCTAGATATATTAAATCATCCTTGCGTTACTTAAAATATTTAACACAATGTAAACATTATGTAAATAGCTGTTATACTGTATTGTTTGGGGAATAATAACAAGAAAATAGGTCTGTACATTTTAGGCACAGATACAATTTTTAGAAAATATTTTTGATCTTTGGTTACTTGAATCCATGGATTCAGAACCACAGATATGGACAGCTGACTGTATTTCCTATAAACAATTGGTGCTTTCTCTCATAGCCCCTCCATTTTCTTTTTTTCTTTTCTTTTTTTTTTTTTTTTTTGTGGGTACCAGGAGTCGACCTCAGGACCTTGTGCACCAGCAGGTGCCCGTGCCGCTGAGCGATATCACCGGCCCTTTTTTTCGTATGTGGGTTCCAGGAGTCGAACTCAGGCCCTCGTGCTTGCCAGGCAGGCGTGTATGCTGCTGAGCTATCTCACCAGCCAGAGCCCCTCCATTTTCATACCCAACTATTAGCAGATAATGAGTTAGGCTTCTGTTGGGACTATTTAACACCCTCCCTCCAAGTGAAGAAAATTTGATGGAGCATATATTTGCAAGCTAGATAGTAAACAAGCAGATTGCTAAATAAATACAATGACTGAAAAATGTGTCAGGAGTTGTTTTTATTTTTTCAGTGACTCTCCTGAGTTCTCAGATTGATCTGTCAGTCTTCAAACCGCACTCTTAAAAGCAAGCTATCTCAAAGGATGATCAGAAAGTATTTGTGATATGTAGTTGTGCTTTGAATAACGGATATATATCTGCATTATATAAAATGAACTATGTTTCCATGTAATAGGGATGCTTTGCAACTGAAGATAACAGGATATAGCTTTTGAATTTGAGTCAGTAAACTAGTTCTCCTTTGCAAATCTAGTATTCTCTAAAATATTGAATGATGCTTGTAAAATACTATGAGAAACCCTCAGAAATGTCTTCCAAACCTTATTGCTGCTTTCTAACCTAAATAAGATCAGATCAGGGATTTCTAATCTAAATAAATTAAATATATTTCTAAGTAACAATACTGACTAAAATTTCCCCATTTCATTCCATCTTTGATTGTCATACTATTGGAAAGGTTCTTCTAATACAGCTACTAACCAACACATCTGCTTTCAAAACCTGTGATAGCACTACAGAACTATGACTAATGTACATAATAACAATAGTAATGACAACACCAAATACTGGCAAAGATTACAGAAACTGTATTGCTCATTTATTGCTTGCAGGAATCTAGAATGGTGCAGCCACTTTGCAAAACAGTGTAGTGACATCTTATAAAACAAATCATGTGACTACAGTGCAATTGGGTAATTCCACCATTAAGCATTTATTCTGGAGGAATAAAAACATACTCCCATAAAAACTTGTAGAGAAATATTTTCAGCAACTTTTGCTATGTTATCCCAAAAGTGGCAACAATCTAGAAATTCTTCAGTGGATAAATGATTAAATATACTGAAGTATATTGTTAAAATGGAATACTAGTTAGCAATTAAAAAATAAAAACAAACCACTCCCATTGATTAATGCTATAACTTGAATGGATATCAGGGGAAATTGAGCTGAATGGGGGAAAAATACATAACATATGATTTGATATGTATAACACTGGCTGGATACCAGGATCATGAACGGGTGGTATGGTTGCTAAAGGGACCACAGATCCTTGTGATGATGAAACTTTTCTGTGACTTGATTGGGTAAATATAAATATCTGGGTTTTGATATGGAACTATAGTTTTGCAAGATGTTACTATGGGGCCAAATTGAAGAAAGGATACATCGTAACTAAATTATATCTTAAAACAGTGTGCCTTAAGTTTCATTAAAACTATAATTATTGTATCTCACATCAAAAGATTTGATTGAAACAAAAAGTTACGAAGACTGGGGAGTGCCAACATATGTTACAAGCTCTTCAAAATTATGCATAAAGACATTCAGAAGATTGTCTCCAGGTACTTTTTCCTTGCCATGCTATTTGCTCTGCCTTTTCTTCCTTCCTTCCACTACCATATATTTAGGCTTCCCACATGTTAAACTGCTTGCAGTTTCTTTTTTGCATCACTTAGATACCTCTAAACAGAGTGATGGTGATTGCTTGTGTTGTTGTCTTTATTAGCTGTGAACTCTGAGGATACAAGCTCAGCTCACAGCATTTCCTCTCCAAAAATTACACACACCACATGCACACATATGCATGCACACACACACCTACACACATAAAATCCATGTGAAGACAGGAGAGTTGAGAGAAATTTAAATGTAAAAATAATTCTGAAATTTCAAAAATTGATATTTAATTTTCTATAATACTCTACTAAAATTTTCTAGAGCATAATCTCATAGGATTTTCACAAGATAGGAATATTTTATTATCCCTGTTTTAGAGCTGAGGAAAGATTTACACAGAGATAAAATCTTCTCTAAGATTATACCTCTAGTAACTCATAACTTAAAACATGCATTTTTTGTGTTATGAGGGAGCATAGAGTTCTGATTCATAAAGAGAAACAAAGGTTTTTAAAATCTAGACATTATTTTTAGGATGGAAAAGTTGGCATACATCAAATGTAATGAGTGTACTTAAAAATAAACAGTTTTGTACTTTGAAATTGTTTGATTTATTTCATTAATAATTACCATAATTTATGTCTTAGAAGTACCCTGAAGATGTGTCATTCCTTTAGCAGACACTATCAGCCAATGTCACACTGTAGTTTTCTTCCTATGTAAACAGAAGCCTCAGGAGACAAAGATGAAATTTCTTACATGAAACATTATACACTCTAAATGTCAGTCTTTTAAAATACTCTAGACCCTTCTTTAAATAGTTAATGCAAATAGCCTAAAATGTGCTTCAAATTATATTTCAAAGAATTTTTTCTCCTAGATGAACAAGTTGGCAGATACACATGCAAGTTATGAAGCAAAAAAACTCTATGAGCAGTTATAAACAGTGCTATTCAATGAGCATAAACAGAAGAACTCCATGAGCTATGAAGAAATTGGCATGATACCATCTGCAATTAAGAACACCATAACACAGCTAATTGTTTTTGTTCATAATGGCTAGTGAGTCCTTGTCCAGCTCTTAAAGTTGCCAGATGTATCCCTAATTTGCATATATTAGATATACATACATATGAGACTTTGAGCGTTATACCTTGTATCTGCAGAATGCTTAATGTTTTTCATCTCATATCTCAGCGCTCTTGAATGGATTACTCATTCAATATACAGTTCACAAATCCCAGAATACAATTGTAGATAGAAGACAGTTGTTCCTGTCAACATATTTCACAAAATCATCAAGTAGTTTTAATTTTTCAGTCATGACGTGGTAGATGAATATACCTCTTGTTTATTTTGTTCCTTCTTTCTAATATTTATAATATTTAAATACTTAATTCTAGATATGTTTAAGTAACCCATCAATATATGTTTCTAATATACAGGAAAATAGACAAGTATGTTTAAATTATTTCTAGGATTGAGGATGTAGTTCAATGGTGAAGCACTTCACATGTGTAAGGCCCTGGGTTTGATCCTTAGCATATTATGAAGAATATATACAAAAAAAAATATATATATATATCTGTCCAATATAAATATAAATATAAATATAAATATAAATATAAATATAGTGAGCATGTAGTAGTAATAAACATAAGCATACACATATATAACTTTGAAGATAAGTTCAAAACATATTTTGTGAATATTTAAAGTGTAGAAAAAAGATTTTGTAAGCCTTTAATATTAGCAGTACGTCCTGAGAGTATCCATACAGAGACAGGGCTGCAGATTGTTAAGGATATATGATGACTTAGTTAACTCTACTCTTGATATCATGGACCACAGAAATAACTGTACTAGAATGGACTCTTACCTCAGGAGTTCTCTTCTTTGGATATATATTATCTTTAAGATTTCTGCCCTGTACTTGTTATCATTAAAATCCAGCTGTTTTCAGAGTGAATGCATTGCATAACAATGTAAATGTACTTAATTCCAAGGATGTGTATACTTAAAATGGCACAGTTGTAACAGCTAAATCTTGGAAACAACCCAAATGCCCTTCAACCAACGAACAGATAAAAACAATGTGGTCATATATATTATATACATATGCTCAGCCATAAAGAAGGATAAACAAGACATTTATAACTAAATGGATGGCCTTGACCATACTTTTAAGTGAAATAAATCAGACACATATATGTCTTTCCGTCTTTCAGTGAGAAACTGAAAGTGTAAATAAGAACCAAAATGTATAATAGATATCATGAAATAGGAAGTAATTGTTCAGAAAAAAAGGGGACCAGGGGCTGGTGGTGAGAAAAAAGGATAAAATGAAAACAGAGCTTTGTAAATAAGGTGGAGTAAAGGGGTTGAAGAAAGGGGAGGGGAATGGGAATAAAGAGGAACCAAGATATATCATGTATGGGTACAAATTCCCTATGATGAATGTGATCATTATGTATATCTGAATTGTGCCAATAAACTGAATTTTTAAAAATGGCATCTTGTATTATTACATATGTTTTGTCAAGATTTTAAAAATGTAGAGGGGTAGGTTGAGGAGACATGATGTTTTCTGAATTATTTTCATGAAAATTCAACTAATATCTTACATTTTTAGAACCAGGGCAAGCAATGTCAATAGAATCAAAAGATATTGTCAGTCCTGAAATTATTTACAAACTTATTTGAAAGGCACAACAATTAAAATTTTTAGACGTTGCTAAAGAAATTCAAAGGAAGGCATTGCTAAGATTGTAGACCTGAATAAATACAAAGGAGCTGTTGTTAATTTAAGACTATGTTCTATGAATACAGGAAACATATTTTTAGGAATAAAAGCTATTCCCTTTTCTGAGATTCCCTGACTTACAAGGGTCACTGCAATACAATCAGTTATTTATGTAAAATACTTTAGCTACTTGGTTCATTTTCTGTTGCTAGCCACCATTGTGCGTATGTGAAACATCTTCCAGACTTATTTTATGCACAGTGTTTTAATTGCTGCTTCTGCCTTCTGTGGTTGCAAAAGTAAACAAAGAGGTTGACTGAAAGCCTTGGAATTTTACTACCCTTTTTAAGTTCCCAGGAAAGTGAGACAATTCATTACTCTTTTCTAGTAAGTGTGTGGCCATTTATTCAAGGGGTCACCTTGGCCTACACAAATGTATCAAGAGAATTGAAAGTAGTTCAGTTCTATAATAAAGACTTCTTTATTTATTTTGCTCCTTTGTTTAAACTTTTAAATTGAAATAAAACTGGTGGTTTTCCTATTACCTAAATACTCATAAATAGCTATTCAAGTAAAAGTTATCATATACTTTTAGCATTGTAAAAAATAATTCTCTTATGATTTTATTGCTGTTATACTCGACTGATGGAAATTTGTAGTGGTTTGCTTTGAAGTATTTACATCTTTTGATTTTAAGCAACTTTCAAAGACATGGAATAATTCTAAAAATATTATATGACAATAAATATCTGCAAAAGGCATTTTTCACATCTTTAAGGTGTGAAAATCAAGTGCTTCTTATGTTTGTTTTTTGTGTCCTTGTAATTCAGTTTTATTTTCCTGTTTTAATTGAATTAATCCTTTTACCTCTCGAAAGTGCCCTGTTCTTGAAATATGTAGTATCATTTTCTTAATCATACTGATATAAAATGATGATGTAGAAATGTACATAAGTGTCTTCATATTGTGTATCCACTTGAATCTACTCACAACTCCTGGAAATAAATTACTATACAGATTTTACCACAGATACTCTGACAGATTTGTTACAGTTTGAATTTTACGTGATTCCATCCTTCTCTCAACCCCAACAGAATTTTGTGATTTTAATAATTTATTGGTCCATTTGTTAGGTGACTTTCACATTTGGGTACAGTTGTGTTGCCTAATAATTTTGTAATAAAGGCAATCTTATGTAACATAGCACTAGTTTCAATTTATAAACTGAACAAAAATATTAAACAAATTGTACAGCATGGAATCATCACATTTCGAGAAAACTGATTAGTAAACACTAGTATATTATTGCCTTTCTTGCATAGTAACTTTCCAGGAAAAATGTTATTAATTTACAACTTAGATATTTCTGTACAGCAGATAACTTGAGGATGAAGGAGAAAATGGAGACAAATCTCTAGGTAAGTAGATTTAGGTGAATGTTAGAGAGTTTAACAAGAACAAAATAGAATACAAATTGTACTGGCTGTCACATACATTTTTGCCCTCCTACGGTCTCAGTAACAAACAAAAAGTGGCGGGAGAGAAAGGATGATCATGCACATATTTTAGATAAGGCTGTATGAGAAGTGAATTTTCCTATAAAGTTAGTAGAAGTGGAACTAACAATTGATTAAGAGTACACTATAAGACAGGAATCATGCTAAATACTTTATATTCTTTATATTCTTCTCATCGAATATACTTAAATGCTTTATATTCTTCTCATCGAAAGTAGGTGCCATTGTCCTAATTCTACATTTGATGTCCCTTAGAAGTTCACAAGTGGGGTAATCAGGTGTTTTGGATCCCGTGCTCCTCACAGACATCTAGACTGTAATATATAAACCTGTGCTTGGTAGAAATTACCCAACTTCAACTACCAAACTAATATACTTCCATGGAAATGTCTTTAGCTTTACTTCATTTCTGCTTCTCTCCTATAATCTTGTGTGTTTTATAGAAATATCTTTAATTTTTCCTATTTTATATCTTTAACATTTTGTTCCATTTTTTGATCATTTTTCTGCTTATAATTGCTGAGAAGTCCCACTTTTCTAAATTGTAAAACTGACATCAATAAGTAAAAGCAAGAAATTTTAGTAAATTTGAATAAATGATATTATTTGCCTTTAAACTTTGATCATTCATCATGATGTTTTCCCCAAAGAAGACTGACATAATATATTTCCATTGAATGAGTAAATGAACTGATGATTTTGTTCATGGCTACATCTCCCCAAACCATGGGCAGTAGCTGTGATATATAAGGCACTTAAAAACATTCATCATTTCTCTTTTTCTTCTTTTCCTCCTCTTTTTCTTTCTTCTTCCTCCTTCTCTTTTTTCTTTTTCACCTTCTTCACCTTCTTCTTTTTCTTCTTCCTCTTCCACTTCTTCTCCTTCTTCTCTGCCCTCTCTTCTCCCCTTCTCTCTCTCTCTCCGTAGTTCCTATTTCTATGGAGGATCAAATTTCCACAAAACATATACTGACCTGGGCGACAGAAGTTAATACTTTTGCTGAACTTAATCAAAATTTTTAAAGGAGTACTATTCCCTAAGAAATCCCCTAATTAGATGACATTATTGGTGAAAATGATGAAAATGAAGTAAGAAATTTTATTCCAAGGAGCTTAAAATCTTCTAATTGAACATCAAACACTCTGACATATCTTTTTTTTTTTTTTTTTTTTTTTTTTTTGTGGGTACCGGGGCTCGACCTCAGGACCTTGCGTGCCAGCAGGCGCCCATGCCCCTGAGCGATATCACCGGCCCTTTTTTCGTATGTGGGTTCTGGGAGTCGAACTCGGGCCCTTGCTCTTGTCAGGCAGGCGCTTACGCCGCTGAACCATCTCACCAGCCCATCTGACATATCTTGAACATGGTATTAAGGTAATACTGTAATGGCAAGCTTTTCTTTGTATTTTTATTGAAAGTTTATTGGATACTTTTGGTAAGAGTTAAATAAATATGAACCATCATAAGTGGACATTAAATTATTTAAACAAACTGTTATATAGTCACATATGAGTATTCTCAGGCATCTGAGAAACCTGAATATGAGTAAATAATAATGAAAAGTGGAAAACTAAATTGCAAAAGGATAACATGTCACTGCATTAGCACTCAGTCAAAAATTTCACTTTCTTTTTTGGGAGTCTTATACAGAGGCTACTATTCTAGGAAATAGATATACAATACAAATTTTAATGTAAATTTGTCAGCATGGGCATGTACCAATGCAATAAAATTCAACAGCACATATGGCAGATATGTCAATAAATCAATTTCATTTAAAATAATCTAAGAAAAATATAGCGTAAATGTTTACATTTGAAGTTTGTAGCTAGGTTCATGAGTAACTGGTGTACTATTTCCTGTATATTTCAAAGTGTAACTATTTTACATGAAACTATTTTAATGGCTCTATCCACTTATATCTATTGGATAAGTAACTCATCCACTGCAGTTTCATAGCTGAAAATTGAAAATATTCATCTTTTAAAAATACAGGAGGGAGAGAAAGAAATTCCTCAGTGTGAAAAATGGAAAGGAAAACATCCTGTCCTTGCACAACTCAGCATTTGACTTGGCAATCTTTGCTCTCGGTTTCAGGGTTGACTTTTCAGTCCTTCCAACTTCCTCCACACCTCGTGTCTGCTTCTCCAGCCGTGCCAGCTCCCACGTCTGCACGTTGGCTGGATTTGGCAGTAATGACATAAAGAATAAGCCATAGGCCTGAATCTGTGTTTTCTTTCTTTCATTCATTCTTTCTTTCCTCTGTGTTTTTAAAACAACGTCTCGTATTTCAGCTCATTCCCTGGCAATTTCTGTTTTGGACTGCCATCGGTGACGATGTTAACATGAAGCAACACCTGCCAGAACTCGGGTTTTGTGGCTCCAGGGGCCTTGCAGGTCATCTAGCCCCTGCACCTGCTGCTGGTGTGGAATTGGGCTGATGATAAAACTCTAATCACACGCTCTGCCAGCTTAGCTTTGCAAACGACCCCAGGCATGAAGGAATGTGTGGACAGGATGAAGACATTCCGAGGCATATTTTTTCCTATAGTCTTTCTACATTTTTCTAATCCGTAACAATCACTTTTATGCATTTCAGAAGTAGGATAGTGGTGTGTCACTTCTCCAAGCTGAAACTATGACTCAGTAGATCCTTCTCCCTCTTCTTCCTCCCTCCCTCTTTTGTTGTCAGCATACACCTGTTAATAATAATTTATTCAAGAAGACCTACTGAAAGGTGTTTGGGACAAAATTTCTCTCAGATGGGAAAATAATCTGATAATGCCTTCTTTCCTTAAAAGCTGGTCGCTGTAAGTAGAATTTTCTTTTTTCTGCCTGCTAACAAATCTTTGGTTTGTATTCAAACTCACGAAAAATTAAATTTGACTTGTGCCATGAGAGATGTGGCTTAGGTAGTAAAAATAGATTTTAAATAAAGATGTATGTGTATTCTAAGTCCTTAATACTCTTCCTAAAAGAAAAAAAAATGCATCTAAAATATATTTACTATGTTATACTTCACCAAAACTCAGTATCATGGTATCAAGCTGTGCTATATGAGTTTGTTACTTTATATTAATTTAGAAGCTTAATAAAACTTTCGTTCATATCACCATAAAATATGAAACTCATTCTGATGAAATAGAACTGATGAAAATAGCCAGAATGTTTCCATTAATATTGTGAACAGGAAAATGCGCAGAAACCACATAGTCCTTCTGTTTTCAAAGTTTATCAAAAGATGACTACTTTATAAATAAAAGCAAAACCCACAAAATTATTTAATACATTAAAAATAAAACAACCAGGATTTACACAAAACATTGATATGTTCACATATCAATATGATTCTCTTTAGTATGTATTTTGGATATGTTCATGAATTTATAATATGTAACATACCAGATAATCACATAGAGAGTGAAATCCAAAAAGTCAGAAAACATACTCAAAAGTATTTAAAAGTGATCTAGAATATAAAGTGTATATATCACAAAATATCACAGCCAAAACAAAGATAATTTAATCTAACTCTGTCATGATTAAATGCATACTTATCAGTCTTTTCCTTGGCCTGTACAAATGGGTTTGGCTTGCTGTCTGTTGAGGAAAATCTGTATTTGGCAAAGCTTTTATATACAAGAGATCCGGTTTATTTTGATAAAATTAAAATTTAAAGACTACTTCTCTCCATGATTGTTTCAGTGCCTATACACATGAGTGGGACACTTGAAGCGCATGAATAGGGTTAAGATGCCATCTGTACTCCACATGGGACCTCATACATACTAAATTTTGGGATGGCTTTCCCAACACTTCTCCCAATTGAAAAGCAGAAATAGATTCTAAAGTTCAGTAATAAAAACACAACTTATTTATAGAAAGATTTTGCTAAATTAGAATGTACAATTATTCACACATTTTTTCAGAAGATATCTGCATTCTAAAAATGTTAGAAGAGTGATAGGATTATCAGAATAAAAAATGATTTTGTATCATTCTGAATTAACTCATTGCATACCTTATGAAGCGTGTCTAGAAAAGGAAAAAACATCACAGTAACTATACTGATTCTTTCTTCAAAATTCATTTTTAAAGGAACATTCATTCTAGACTCTGTACCTAGAATCAATATTCTCATGATTCTATTTCCCAAATAGAGATGCTTATCTTTGCCAGTATTTGCTAAAAACCATGAAATTAGCCCATCTTTACTTTAAGGTACAGAATTTTGCAATAGAGCCATGCTTCTTCCTCAAGCTATATTCATATTTCTTATAATAATTTGATTCTACCTAATAAGCATCACTTAGGTGATTACAAGAATGAGAAGCAAAAAAGCCCCCTTGCTCTCTCTCTCTTTCTTTCTGTATGGTTTGTAGTCTCTGTTTTTTTTTTTGTGGGTACCGGGGGTCGACTTCAGGACCTTGCCCGCCAGCAGGTGCCCGTGCCGCTGAGTGATATCACCAGCCCTTTTTTCGTATGTGGGTTCTGGGAGTCGAACTCAGGCCCTCGCGCTTGCCAGGCAGGCGCTTACGCCGCTGAGCCATCTCACTGGCCCCATCTGTTTTTGAAGTCTGTTTAGGACTGGTTTTATAAAGAGACAGGTAAATAGAAGTACCTGAAAGTTCTGTCATTTTGTCCTTTTCCTGATCTTCAAATGCTTTAACTCAATATTGGCATTTCATTCACAAATACAGATTAATGTCAATGGAATTAATCATGAAATTCAGTTTTGAGCAACACCTACTATTGCTCAGCAAATTATTTTCTTATAAAGCATAGAGGGCCGGTGAGATGGCTCAGCGGCTTAAGCGCCTGCCCGGCAAGCGCGAGGGCCCGAGTTCGACTCCCGGATCCCACATACGAAAAAAGGGGCCGGTGATATCTCTCAGCAGCACGGGCGCCTGCTGGCACGCGAGGTCTGAGGTCGACACCCCGGTACCCACAAAAAAAATAAATAAATAAAAATAAAGCGTCAAGTCCTGAGGCTATGGAAAGATAGATGATGAAGATAGGATATCTAATAAATTAAATGTTTTGAAACATCTGAAGGTGGCAAAATGACTATTTTTTTTACTGAAGGCTTTATTTTTAAGTTAGAAAAAAGAATTCACATTTCTACAACCAAATGTCAATATCCTTATCGTGAAATATAAAACTATTGTTACAACAGAATATTTTAGCTATATGCGTGAAGTTATTCTCCCTTATAAAATTTTACACTTTTTAATCCTTAAATAAATGATTTAATTAGTTAAATTAATGAATTATTTAATTAATTTTCTATTTTATTTTTAAACAGAACTACAAATTGGGTCCTATATTCGTAAAAACAAAGCTAACTATCTTTGATTTTGCTAAGGAAATCCTGCTCTGAAATAGATTTAGAGGAATACGTTCATAGAGAAAAAAAATAGCTTACTTTTTATATTACTTTGAATATATGAAAATTGACTATTTTACTAATTGTTTGGGGGTTTTGATTATAAGTTTTTAGTTCTTTGATTTTTCTTTCCTTAAATCCACAATTAGCTGACACAACTTTCGTTTTAGGTATAGTAAAATAGCTATTCCTTGGTACCCACTGGATATTGGGTCCAGCACTACCCAGGACACTGATATATGTGGATACTTAAGTCCTTTGTATAAAACATGTAGCATTTTCATATAACTGATGAACATTTTCCAACATATGTTAAATCGTCCCTAAATAACTTAATATCAATACAATGTAAATGCTATGTAAATAGTTTTTATAGTTTATTGTTTAGGGAATAAGAAAAAATGTCTGTACATGCTCAATATAGATACAATTATTTTCCCTGAATACATATTTTTTATATGTGGTTGGTTGAATCCATAGATGTGTGTATGTATTTGCATATTGTTTTTAAACTATGATTTTGTTTTTATTTATTTTTATTTATCACCTTTGCCCATTCTTATAGGATGCCTTGAGTTATTGAGATATGTCAGATTTGGACATATTTATTCCCTAACTTTTCTGAAAAGAAAAAAACTATACTTGTAGATTTTTAACTCCCCATCCTGTCTTTGCTGATTGCTTTTTTGTTGCTTTTGTTGCACAGTCACAAGGTTACCACAAAGTGACACAAAATGGTATTAAACTAATAAAGCCAATAATTCAGAATAAATGGTTTAGGAGTCCTGCTTGAATAACTTTCAAATTTGTTCATGAATAAAGAACCCTATTTTATTGGACTAAATACGTTGTCAAAATCTAAAAATTTATTCACATTGACACTGTGAATTATTTTCTAAGTTCAGTAATTTTGATGACTGTCCTGATTTGTAAATCACAGTGTAGTTGCCTAAGCATGCACAGGATATTATGTGCATTGGAAAATGATCAGTAAATGATTTCCTGTACTGTTGCTCTTAATGAGAGACTGCAAAGTTCTTTAGAGAACTACAATTGACAAATTGTTTCTTTGCTGGCCTAGAGCAAATTGTGCTCTCTCTAAACTGAGTTCATGAATATTAAAATGGTTTGAGGTAAGTTTTAGGACTTAAATAATGACAACTTTCATTTTAAGTTGCATGAAATTTCAGAATTAGTTGATATACCACAGCTCTTATAATTTAAGAATTCTGAAGAGTAGCATTTTATCAGATAAATCTGAACATTTAAAAGGTTACAGAATAGTTTTGACATTGTTTTGAATCGTATAAACTCATAACATATATATATTATATATATATATATATGAATATACCTAAATTCTATACATATTAGCTACATTTTATGGTTCCTTCTGGTCTTTATATATATTTAGAATCTAATTCCACTTCTAAAATTAAAATTATAATCTATAAACTGATGTGTGTGTAAGTGTACATGTATGTATATAGATACATCTACATGTATAGCATATAAAGTATATATCACATTTTTAACAAAAATCAATTGAATAAGAATTAAACTTGTCCTATACATAACTTCAGAGAATTGGCTTAAAATATCTATTGAAACAAATGAGAAGATGAGTATGTATTTGACAGAAAATTGTAAAATATAAAATATATTTATATCTCTTATAATTTATTTTTTCTTTTAGGAAACACATTGAACAATTTAAAAGTATAAGATAAGCTTAGGGTACAAGTCAAAATAACACCAAATTTCAAGGTAGATGCATTTCCTTCCTGCTTTCATGTATATCAATCACCTCACAACACAATTTGCATGGGGTTGTGTACATTGCGTCTATGTTCAATCAGTAGAATCGCACTGAAGACAAGAGACACTCATTCATACTCAACTTCTGTTTCTTGTCACTAGCTCATCAGTATCCGAAGGTAACTCAAGTCAAGAACTCAGCCTAGAAGATCTTGTGGAGAAACTGCTGCCTCACATTATAAATGTCAACCAACGTACAAGACATGCGACGGAAGCATTACGTATTATTTTAAATGGTTGGGAAACATCCAATACACTGGCAATTATCTAAGCCCTTGTTCACATGTGCTAAGGATAGTATTACTCACATATAAAGCACATTTTTGGACATATGAAACAATTTTATTCGTATAAGTATTACACTAGCATGTAATGTCCTAACTCTGCCTTCTCACTTCATATGTAAAAATACAGCCAAAGAACTGGCACATTTAGATTGATTTTCAGATCAATACATTTTAAATTGAGTACCATAGCAGTTAGACATATTATTTTTAAGGTAAAGTAAGAATAAAATCCTGCCAATTTTAAAGGAGGGCAAATGAAAATGTCTTATGTATACCCCTTTATTTAACGCATATTATAGTGCTAATATGATAATAGCACATCTTGTACATCTATATATAATGCTGAATTAAAGAAAGTACATGGAGCTTTTTCAAATGTTTTTAAGATTCTATCATATGTTTTTGGTGTACTTTCTCACTAAGTTCTCCAGTTTAAGAGCATTTTACAACACTGATAATATTAATTCTGAAAAACAATAAGCAAATTAATTTAGTACATATGTATCATACTGACTGCTTATTACAACATACAACATTTCATCTATCTATCTATCTATCTGTCTACCTATTCACTTTTGCCCTACTGGGGATTGAATCCTGAGCCTTGCACTTGTTAAGCAAACATTCTGCAGCCCTGTCCCTTTTATTACTTTTATTTTTAGACTGTGTTGCTATGTTACCCAGTTTGGTCTTGAACCTATGATCCTCCTGCCTCAGGCTCCCAAATAGCTGAGATTATAAACTGGCACCAATATGTACCACCGCACACAGTCTGTAGCTTTCCCTTTTACTCAGAACAAGTACTCTGAAGCTTTGCTAATTAAAATATTTCTGTGAATAATCTGTTCTATTATGCAGCTGTTGAGGACAAAGTCTATAAAGTTTTTCCTGTAAGTAAAAAGTGAATCTTTTTATAATACATTTCCTAATGTCCTAATAGTTTCCTTAATTACTATGATACTGGGACAACATTTAGGCCTGGATATATAGATATATATATGCAGATTACTGTGTCCTACACTTGACCTCCGAATTAGAACATATGGCAGCATGTGCTCGAGAAGAGGTATTTTCAAAGTCTCTCCCAGGATTCTTATGTTCTCCAAAACTAAGGACTACTGTTATATAGAAAATCATTGTAGTAGTTAGAAGATTTTTACATATTTCACACGTATCCAGTAAGCAGAGTATAGAATTATAATGTTTTACAAAGAAATTGAGGCCAAATTGATTAATTGATCCAAAGGGCAGCAGAATGGCTCAAGTGGGCTTTTCTAAAAATCATCCATGTTTGCCTGCAGAATTTAGCAGTCATATGGTCATGGGAAAGTTCCTGAGTTTCTTCCATACTACACTGAAGAATAGCATGTAGTTGCTTGTCAGATAGATACCATCATTTATATTTTCATGAACTTCTCGCTCTAAATTCAATATCTTTTTTCCCACAGGTATATTCATAGCTTCTTTTCTCTTGGTCAGTTACCCAGTGACTTAGGAGCCCCTAGTATCTTTTACATGTTTACTTATGCTGATGTATAACCTCTTGTAACTCATAGAAAATAAGAAATTAATTTCTAAGAACAAAATATTGACCATATATACCAACACATATGTAGTCAAGGTCATATTATTTTTAACAGAATGAATTCTTCAAAGAAGTTGTTTAGGCCCTTTCTAATGCAATTACTCTGCATTATTTATTTTATTTTATTTTTTTGTGGGTTCCGGAGGTCAAACTCAGGACCTCGCGCGCCAGCAGGACCCCGTGCCACTGAACGATATCACCAGCCCTTTTTTCGTACGTGGGCACCGGGAGTCGAACTCAGGACCTTGCGCTTGCCAGGCAGGCACTTATGCCACTGAGCTATCTCACTGGCCCCTGCATTATTTAAAAGGTTTAGAGTCATTTAATTATTGTGAGTTTTATGTATTCTAATATTTTACAAAGTACACCTGTCTCCTATTTATTTTTTAAATGTAGAAAAATGTTGTAGGCCTGAGCTCCTAATTGATTGATCTTTAATGAGTCAGTTATCACATTTAGGCTTCCATTCCACTATCTTTAACTAAAATGTTTGGATAGCTGATATTTAAACTCTTTTGTAGCCCTAACGCTTTAAAATCTCATAAATGATATTTATTTAACTATGTACACTTTGCACTACTTCCCCTCTGGTTGAGTATATCAAAATAATAAAAGAAAAAAATGGAAAAAAATGATGAAATGGTAGAATAGCAATTAATTTTACCTGTCTGTATCATTAAAGGGCATTAAAGCTGTGAAATTTATAACTTGTAAACAAAAGTGTGTGTATAATTCATGGAAGCATTTTAATTTAATTTAGTTATTTTTGGAATTATCATCATCTATTTTTGAATGAAAAAATACAAGTAAAACCTAATTCAGCATACAGTAGAATGGAATTTGCGTAGGACAAGATTATCTATCATAGTGGGTTTCTATACGCCTCAGAGAGTCTGCGTTTTCTTTGAAATTATATCTACAAACGAAACTTTTAAGATTATTTGCTCTAGATTTTAACACCTTACTCCAAAAAATATTGCATTGTGTTTGTACTGATATTGGGGAAGCTGAGTAGAATTGTGGCTAATGTTTTCAATGAGTTAAGAGAGACAATAGATAAATAAATAGGTATCAGATAGATGATAGATAAATGTTTATAAGACATAGAGTTATATGACATTTAATCTTATATGTCAGAGTTATTTAACATTATAGCCTCAAGATACATCTATTTTTCTACAAATGATCCAAGTCTATACATTTTTATGGCAGAGGAGTACTCTACTGTGTATAAATACCACTTTTTTGTTTTCTTATATGAAAAACTCTATCTATATAAATATATATAAATATATATATATATATATATATAATGAAATAAAAGACAGATAATAGGAAAAAAGAGAATAAAAAGGTATAGTAGTCCAGTGCAGGCCATGTATCTAAAAGTATACCTTGATTCAGTACTACTGCTTTACATGATTCATATATTCTTTCACCTATTAGTCTTTTTTTAATCTGTATATATGATAATTAACTTTATAAGGTCTTATAAATAAATATGATACTGGAAAAATAAAAGGGGAATGGAGGATGGGGGGAAGAAAAAGAGAATTAAAAGGCATTATGTACATGTACCAATCCCCTACAGTGAATATAATCATTATGTACTCTAACTATGTACTAATAGAAGTAAGAGAAAGAAAGAAGAAAGAAATAGAGAAAAAGAAAGAAAGGCAAAACAAAAACAAAAACAAAACACAGGAAAGCATTCTTCAGTAGATAGATAATCCTTTAACTGATCCTTGAAAAAACAACATGTCACTTTTCTATATCAGAAGAATTCACGAATGCTGATAGGAACTGCAAAGAAATAAACTGGAAGGAATGCAGGCATTCATGAGTGCAGTAAATCACTGTAGATCAAAGCATCCTGTAGTGGTACAGTGTAGCGGAAGAAGACAGAGATTTATCTTATCAATAATTACAAATGAGCAATGGTGATATCAGCTTCCAAGGAGAGATTCTTAAAGCTTTAAAATTAAAAAACCAGGAATTACTAAACACAGAGATCCATGAAAGATTTCTATGGACATGATAATCAAATTCAAGTCTAAGACAGAGTTGAAGTGTAGTTAAAGAAGGTAAAATATCTCATCACTTTGGATGAGGAATGTTCATAAGTTCTCAGGAGTAAAATGCCATGGCCACCAGGGACTGAAGAACTTGTGCCTTGCATCAAGAAATTAAAGGAGTCCCTTTTTCGACAGGGGCTGGAGAGGAAGGCCAGTGAGTGAGGAAACAGAGCTTTCCAGAGCAAGTCAATAGGACCTCTCTTTTTGCTTCAGAGTAATGGAAACATTTTTGGTGAGAAGAGGTGTTGTGAAGGCAACAACACAATTAGCTGCTTTTAAAAATTGTATACATAACTTTAGAAAATACAAAGAATACCTCTCTTTCATTTGATTTGTGATGATTTACCTTACGAACTTGTGTTATCTATACAAGTGATTCCCGATCTTGATAATATACTGAAATCACCCAGAGAAATTATTAAAACAGACAACAGGGGGCCAGACCTTAAATTTCTGATTCATTATGTCTGAGCTGGGGCCTGAGAATTTGTACCTGAAACACACTCCAGATACTGCTCTGGTACTATTGTGGGACCCACACAGGAAGAACCAATGATCTCGATGTATGACAATGGGCTTAAATTGTAAGTGCCTCTCCCATATCAAATTCTGGTTTGTTTGTTTTCCTCAGCCTCCTGAGTGCTGGAATTACAGGTGTGCACCACCATGCCCAGCTTATTATTTTATATCAAATTCTTAAGTGAGTTTTCCATAACCACATCAGAGCCAATTCATGGCTTATCCTCTCTGAGTCTGTAACATAGAGTGCAGTGTCTTTAATCTTTTCAATTAAAGAAATGTTTGGGTAGTTTTCATTTAGTACAAAGTGATAAATCAGCCCAACTGCTGGGGCAGACTTCTTCAGGTCAAATCCTAATTCTACCATAAGAAGAGAGGTGCTTTGGTTTACTCATTCATTACTTACTACTTTATCAATAAAGGGCTATGATAAAATCTGCTTCCCAGGATTGCTGTGAGTGTGACATAAGTTAATATATTTTGTCACTTAGTCAATGCTTGGCACATGGTAATACACGTGTTTGCTATTATTGTTACCATGCTTTGATTAACTCATTTTGTGGTTAAAAAAAGGACATTTATATTTCTTCAGTAAATACAGCATATGGAAATTAAAAATGTTTGGCAGTCATTTGTGTTTCCTTTTTCACCATGTGTCTAACTAGGTCAGATGCTGTGAATAAGGTTAATCTATTGGCCATTCACTTACTATGATATATATATTACAAGACTGTGTTAGGTGATTATATCTAGGTATCTATAGTTCTATAACTTCTCTTATGCATGCAATTGTTTATAATAATGATTCAAAATTAACTGCCAACACCTGTGTGTATAATGAATGTGACTCCATTTTAGATGAGTATTTCCTGTTACATCTGCCTTCTGTATATTCTCTATTTTAATATTAGTTTATATTCATTACAACTTTCATCCCACTACTGTTAACTCTGCAGGTTGCTGTGCCCTTTCCTGTATTTCCCAGCTAATTTGATTCTGGTATCAGAAAATGTATTCCCCAGATGTGAGCATGTCATTAACAAAATACTTAACATGTGCTAATACTGACCCCGTGAGACTCCTCCTGCAGCTCTCCCCTAAGAGGCTGAACATTTATTGATTATGCTTACTCGACTTTATATGACTAGATTTTTGTTCAGGTATTTCTTCAATTAATTTATAGGCATCTATTATGTAGCACTATAAAAATGCCTCTCCAAACTTCAATATGCAGTATCCTTTCATTACTTTTATCTCCAAGTTAGGAGATATGCCAAAGAAGGTTATTACAATGTATGATGTGACCTACTTTTAATAAATTCACATTTGCCACTTACTTTATTAGACACCTTTTCTTCTTGGTGTTCATATTTGGACTCTTTAATTATATGCTCAGCCAAAGCCTTCTAATACATGATGGTAATTTAGGAAGCAAGGAAGTAAAGCTCTGTAGACATTTCAAGATACAAAAATAAAGACAAAAGGAGAAAAAATTGTATTTCAATTCTAGAAGAATTTGTCTTCCTGTAACCTTCAGCCTTAAAATTGTCTTTAAGATCGTAGGTTATTTCTAATTTTGGCCCTCAAATTACATCCCACACATTCCAGACAGCCAGGACAGTCTCTCTCTGCTTTTTCTTATTATTATTCTGATTGTTTAATGCATTGCAAATGGGAACTCTGGGACTCTACACTTCTTTTTCCCCTTGAAACCTCTAAATAATTAATTAGACTGTCGAGCTCTCTCTGCTGCAAATTTCCCCTTCATGTTGGCCAGGGTGGCGCACATTTATCCTTAGGCAAAGCCACAGGCAAAAACAGTTTTCATATTAATGAAACATCTTAGACTATGGCATGTTATCTCTGAGTTCATAGCATGAAACAGCTCTAACACAAGGAAAGAGGGTGAAGTCAGCAGAGCTTTCAGATAACTGTGAAGAGCAAATGGGATTCCCAAGCAAGCTGTCAGCAACTTGAAATCTAAATCACCTGTGAGTTTACAGTGTGGTACATGCTTATTTTAATGGTGCTAGGAGAAAGTGTGAAACGTGCTGTCTCATACAACACGTTGTCTACAGTGTTCCGAGGGGGCAAAGATGGATCGTGTCTTTTTTTTTTAAGTCACCTCCAAGGTCATAGAAATCTTCGGTATAATTCTTTTGAAGTCTATAAAAAAGCTAGAGTATCTAAAACAAAATTTCCAAGTGTCTTCTCTCTCTATTGCTGTAAGTGTATAACAGGGGCTTCTCTGGATAGGTTTTCCCACAGGAAGAGCAGAAAGGTGCCGTGGGACAGTCAGTTTCCCTTCTCAATAGCAGAACACTGTCAGTCCTGCTGCAGTGCTGCTCCAACACTGGTGTAGTCTTTACTATGAGTGGCAGTGCCCTTCGGGCAGGCCACAGAGTGACAGCAAAGGCAGCAGGAAGAAGGTGGCTTTCTAGGCCTATGTTCTCCCTGGTCTCCAGTTAGACAAAGAGTTAATTTCTCAGTAGTGTCTTAATCTTCCCAAGCAGAATTGGAGGCTTTCTTCGTACTAGTCAACACTACATGGACTGTATCCTGTTCTGTGAAACAAAGATAAGCTGTTTGGTGTAACTTAAAAAGATTGGGTAAAGCTTGAGCAAGCACACACCTACCAGACTCTGAGTTTACTCTGGAATGTCCCTAAAAACCACAAAATGCATACAAATGGAAATGCGGCAATTTCCTAGGGGAAAATATTTAGAAACGCCAGGGATTCACTCTTCTTGGAAAAGCACTCGTGTGGAGGATAGGATAGGAGAGAATGTGAATTAATTTATCCATGTCATGTACTCCCCATCTCTTGTATTTGCTCTTCACAACTAATACTTTTATCAAAGTAGTAATGAATTCTCTTATGAGCCATGCATGTATTGTCTGGTGAGCTCTATGATTAGCACACTATAACAAGGATTATCTTTTTAGTTATTTTAGCCTGCTCTATTTCCATTCCATAGAGAAATCAACTCTTGAAAAGTTAAATAACTGGCCTCAACTAATATAGCACAGAGCAAAGTTAGTAACTGAAAGCAGGTTCATAAAACATAAAAGTACATTCTCCGATCATCTCCACAGGGCAGCAGTTGTCCCCGTGAGATTCAGCTGCCCTGTGCCTTAACATTAAATGTTCTTGGGCAGCTGATGATTTTTTTTTTACCTCGGACGCTATGTTTTCAAGTCCAAGTTTATGACTTTGGAGATGACATGATCACCATGTTAAGATCTTTGCTGGAGTTTTTGTTTATCCCAAAACCGACTGATGTCATCATATTGGGCACCAACGATCCCTTACATAAGTCCAAATAGTGCACAATATAGTCATTAAGTTGGAAATTCAGCTTAGAGTTTACATTTCTACAACTATTGCAAAGACTCATAATACTTTTTAAGTTGGAAAGAACCTAGACAGTGATGAATTCCTTTTCTATTTTAAAAGAAAAGAAAACAAAACAGAATCCTGTAATAAAATCAAACACTGAATGGGCAGAACCTAAGTTTCCCGGTTGCCAGTTATTTCCACAATGTCACGGTGTTTTCTATGAAAAAAAAAATACAGCAAATCTTGATGAATTATTTAATGTTGCAAGTGGGTTTTCAACATGTAATTACAGCTTAGCCTCTGATTTAATTATTTGGATAATTCACTTCATATTTTTTGGTTAATTGCTGCCATCCATTGCACTGTATAATTCAAACAATCATAAATAGCAGCTTGAATTTTATGAGATCACCATGCCAAAATTCCAAGTACTTAGCACTGAACAAATATTTGCAAAGACCAATTCATTTGTTAGATATTGTGTTTCAGATCTGCTATGACTAGCCTCAAAAATGCATTTTTTTTTTTTTTGTGGGTACCAGGGGTCGACCTCAGGACCTCGCGCGCCAGCAGGCGCCCGTGCCGCTGAGCGATATCACCGGCCCCTTTTTCGTATGTGGGTTCCGGGAGTCGAACTCGGGCCCTCGCGCTTGCCAGGCAGGCGCTTACGCAGCTAAGCCATCTCACCGGCCCTCAAAGGTGCATTTTAAATGATATTTACATCAACATAGCAATACTTAATTCATGTATTTAAATAATTGAGATACATATATAAATTCATGAAAACAATATATAGTTGACAAAATATATGTTTATTTGTTGAATTCCTACTTCCAGGCATTTAATAAGGTAAATGAATATCTTATTTTACATTTTAACCATAAAAAGGAACACATGCTTTATATAGACAATGTCAAATTAAAGAATTATAATAAAGATGGTTTTTGACAAATTATACTCTGCTACATATGCAATCTTGACTTATATGTCTCACAATATTTTTCCATTGACTCCTTCTTGAATGATATGCTATTCCTTTTACGTTCCTTCCTTGCCCTCAATGGACTGACTTCCCCCATTAACTGTATGGTGTGTGCTTTACCATTGAAGAAGGCAGACAGTAGCAGAGAAAGAATCCCACTGAAGCCAGTCTCATCTTAGTATTTTGACATTTGTCAGCAGCAACTCATACCAGTAACTCAGTTTGCCTTTTCCATCCTTCTTTGTTTATCCAATTAATCTTCTTTGTGCATGACTTAATATTATCAGTGTTCTTTTGATTTCTAGGAAATATTAGCAAATGTTATATATATATATATATATATATATATATATATATATATATATATATATATCTTCTGCTCAGCTTTGAAAACAGAATAAGGGTTATGTTAGGTTAAAAAAAAAAAAAAAAAAAACGGGGAGAGAAGAGGCAGAAAATCTCCCGTTTCTGTTTTCAAGGGGCAGGAAAGGAAAGTGACATCTGTTCTAATTGTTTATTTGAATTCCAATTTAAATAAAATTTGAATGATGCTATGAAAGAAGCAAGTGAAAATGTAAAAATTTTAGGCAAGTCTTAGTATCTCTACAGATGATTAATTGCCTTAAAAAACTAAAGAAGTGTCAAGATTGACAAACAGACCTACCCAAGATTTGCTTAGCATGGTGCTAGAATTTTGAAGAACATCCTTATCAAATTACCTTCTTTGATATGTGGAAATCTATATCCCTGGGACTTGAAACATAATTTAGGACATTCCTAAGACCTGTTACTATACGCAAGTGACCATGGTCAAGTATGATTTAGGTAATCATATCGCAGACAGTCTATATAGTACAGGCTATTTAATTCAAAAGAAATACTTCCCTTAAATACTGTGAATATCCCCAAGTGTGGACATTTATTCTTGTATCAGGAAATTGAAAGGAAAGGAAATTGGATGGCAATTAGTAGGCATTTTTATCTGTACATTATCATCCAGAATGATTATGCCTGGTGGATTGAGATAGTATAAAACAGGTCCTGGTTCTTGTTCATCCAATTTAGATAAAAATAGGCTTCCATTTTTAATTTTTTTTCTTTTTTAGAGGGGAGTGGGAAAAGAAAACATACCTTGAAAAGCAGCAGGTATCATAGTACTGACTGTTCTGGTATATATTTGAGATATGCAACAGAGTTGAGGGGTCTGCTCAAGGCCATTCAGTCTTTATTGGATGCATTGAACACAGCAATGAAAAAATCTACCTTATAAATTGCACAGCATCTAGATAATATGGGAATGAACTCTTGCCTAATGATACACTGAAACTTAGGTTATAAAAGTTTGAAGGAAGAGTTACATTGTTTATGTTAAAAGCACAAATTTTGGGGTATCGTACAGATATGGTTTGAAATGTCTCTACACTTTCACAGTGTTTGATCTTAGTTTATTAAAGATCTTAACTGAAAGTTTTCCAACATAGTGAAAAGATGATTACGTTTTCTATCTCCTAGTGTTGTGGAAATTGAAATAAATTATGCATGGAATACACTTGACACAGTGCTCAGAGCATAGTAAAGGTCTGACAAATGGTCATTAAAATCTTCTTTTACTCTTACTTGCAAACAGTACTTACTCAAGAAGCATTTGTTCAATTAATGTTTCCTGATGTCATAGGTCCCAGAAACCAAAAAAGGATGTCATGCTTATTATGGGTATGATGAACTAAAACCTCATATAAACAACTAGTTCCTTCCTAGCCCACCAAAGAACATGTCATCACACTTTCTTCTGTTAAGGCATTGGGGGATAAAGACACGTTGTACCTAACAAAGTAGCTAAGAGTTTGTTTTAGAATATTTTCTCGGGCCGGTGAGATGGCTCAGCGGCATAAGCACCTGCCTTGCAAGCACGAGGGCCCGAGTTCGACTCCCGGATCCCACATACGAAAAAGGGGCCGGTGATATCGCTCAGTGGCATGGGCGCCTGCTGGTGCGCGAGGTCCTGAGGTCGACCCCCCGGTACCCACAAAAAAAATAAAATAAAATAGAATATTTTCTCATCCCTGGGACAAAAATATCCAAAACCCACAAATTAAAGGAAGAGAGGTTTATTTTGGTTTACATTTTGTGGAGGTTTCAGTCCATGGTCAACTGGCTCCAAGGCAGGATGGCATGGTAGAGTGGTACGGCAGAGGAGAGATCCCAATGCATGGCAGACAGGCAGCAGAGAGTCAAGGGAGGAGCCCGGAAGGGAGATTCAACCATTCAGGTCATGCCCATAGGGACCCCCTCTTCCAACAAGAGTCCATCCTAACAGCAAGCCAACTATAATGTCTTCACAATCCAGTCACCTTCTGAAGGTACCGCCTCTGATCCGTGAAGTTTCAGGGGGCTCCTCGTTATAAACCATAACGGAGTTATACGAAGGGGAAGAGTTAGAAAATGTCACCGTGCTGAAGATTTGATAAAAGATCTGTCTGTGTGGGAAGCAAATGATTCAGTAGATAGTGAAGGGGAGATTTAGTGGCATGTGAATATAATTAATCAGAAAGTGTATCAGTCTACAAGGACATCTTTTTCTCTGCTTTCCATCCTTCTGACTCTACTCATTTCTCCTTTCTTTCCTTCTTTCTTCTTTCTTTCTTCTTTGTCCTCCTTCCCTTTCTTTCTCTTTCCTTCCTTGCTTCCTTCTGCTCTCTCTCCTTTTCCTTCCATCCTTTTTATCCCCTCCATTTCTCTCTTCCCTACTTCCTTCTCTTTCTTCCTTCTTTCATTTTCTTCCTTCATCTTCTTCCTTTCTTCTTCTTTTTTGGACATATATTGCAATGGCAAGCAGAAACACCAAAACAACACCTAGGATTTGGAGGCAGATTTATTTTATGTCATTGGGCACTGATCAGGATCATTCCCAGAATATCAGGCCCTGATCTCTGGTGGTCTAGGGCTTATATGAGATAAGCAAGCAGGAAGTACAGAGGCAGAATGGCTTGTCAGTTGGGGATTGTTTTATACAATGTGCATCACAGTGACCAGCTATGCATCACAGCTATGCATCACAGTGACCAGCTATGCATCACTGTGATGTAGCTATGCATCACAGTAACCAGCCATTTCTAAGAGACAGAAACAACCTGAACTGGAACATGAAGTATAACCTGGGCTACTAAGAAACTGCAGTACACTGGCTGGGTGGTGGGGCATTTTCTGTTACAATATAATGTATCATCAAGTTAGGTTTTAGTTTTGAGGTGTGAAAATTCATAAAGTTAGTCCATTGTCTATAGATCAGTCTGTGCTTACTAGAGAAACAGATTTAATTAAAGATATACAAATATATGAGAATTTACAAGATTGGCTTACAATGGCCACCCACAGGTGTGGAAAAGTGCAAAAGGGCTGTGCATTGGATCTGAAGGATCCAGTCAAAGGCTTGGAGCTCACTGTAGTGGCCAGAGTGAGTCCTTATCAAGAGGCCAAATGATCTGCACTGGAGGCTGAAGAGTCTGTGGTGGAAGACAGGAGACAACATTCAAGGTGACGGTGAAGACTGGAATTACTCTGAAGAGACAGAAGTGAGCCTCCTTTCTTCATTTCCCTTTTATTCCATTCTGATGACAATCCTCCCTAGGGTGGGTCTTCCACACACAGAACTATGCTGGCCCAATTTAATAGGGCATTTGTTATTCAAATTGACCCAATCAGTTAACTATCACAGTCTATTATGTCCAACCTAGGAATTCCACTCTGGTAATAAAATTATCACATCTCATCTCAATAAATAACTGTTTTGCCTCTCTCTGAATTTTGGATTGGGTATTTTTATGTTTTCTCACATAGTTTCTTATGTTAACAATTTTTTTCTCTTTTGTTTCCTTTCATACTTATAAATTCATAAGATTATGTAAGCTAGTTGTTATTGTGTCTAGATGTCCTCCCAAAGCTTCATGCGGCCACAGGGCTTTTTCAGAGGTGGCTGAATCTAGAGCGTGTGATGCTAGGATGAAGGGTTTGTGATTTTTAAATCAGTCCACTGATTGGTTTGGCACCACCCAAATCCCTGTAGTCTGGATAAAATAAAAGGGGGGGGGGAAGACACCTTTAAATTCTCATTATTTTTGCTGTCTTCCGCAGCCATGAACGGTTGCTTCTCTGCCATGTGCCATCCCACTTGGAGCCAGCGGATTAGGGACTCAAACCTCTACAAACTAAATGTCTTAGTTACTCTTCCCATTGCTGAGAGTAACTAAGACATTATTTGAATGGGCTTCCTTCTACACCTGCCCGTGCATTGTTTTTACACATTGTACCCACTCTGAACTTATCTATTCTCTTCATTTAATCAGAATATATTCTGTATCAAATAAGAAATTATTTGGCTGTGAATTTTACATTATTTTTAATAAATTATACTTGTAATTGTTTTCTATTTCAGTTTCATGCTTTTTATATCCAGAAATGTTCAAATTTAGTTTTTCATTTAAAAATAATACTAAATAAAATAACTGAAAAAAGAAGGTAATTAGTTTAGGGCAAAGAAGTGAATACTATCAGGACATTAGGATGCAAGTAATTGTCACTGAATACATGGTGTTTCAATATTCTTTGCTTTTGGCCAAAGGAGTTTGCTGTGGTTTAAATGTTTCCCCAAGAATTCATGTGTTGGAAAATTCATTCCTAGTGTAATCGCACTGGGGAAGGTGGGCCTAATGGAAAGCATTTAGATCATGAGGGCTCCACTCTCAAGAAGAGAGTAATGGCATTATAAAACACGCAGGAGAGGCTGAGTTGCTTTTTCACTTTCTGCTTTGCACCAGGTGATGATGCAGAAAGTAGGCACTTGTTGGATCTCAGTGACAAGCACACACTGTGGACTTTCCAGCCACCAAAACTGTAAGCCCATAAATGTATTACTCCTTCTAAGTTATCCTGTGGCATTTTGATAGAGCAGCACAAAATGAACTGTGACATAGTCCATGACTTTAAATATATGTGTAGGAGTCCATATACCTGTTACATACATTTTGGAATCTGCTTTATTTATGCCTTATCCAAATAAATATCCTAAGGAAATAATAGTTTATACAGACAATTTAGTATGAGGTTTTGAGTTTTCTATCATAAAACACATTTTATGGTTAAAAATGATACAGTTTGACACCTATGGAGCAATTGGTTTTAAGAACTTTGTTTTGATTGGTCCTCTTGCATTAGAAAGCGGCACAGTATACTCTTAAATAGTTGAATAATTTAAATTACTAGGTGAATTTATAAAGTATTGCTCATTTGAATGTAGAATATCTGCCATTGTAGATACTAGGTTTAACACATTTGATGCTAAACACTTTAATTGAATTATAATAATTAGCTAACAATTTCAATTGCTTCTAAGACCAAACAGTATTAGAAATAATAAAGTCAGGTGCTAACTTGAGAATAGGAAAATGTTTTCTCCACTGTAGCTGGAGGATACGCAGCCAGTTCTTCTAACAGCTAAGTCAACATATTTAAACATAAGCTTAACAGGAGAGCTAGAACAAAAGCTATTTAAAATACTATATAGAGGGCTGGTGAGATGGCTCAGCGGTGTAAGCGCCTGCTTGGCAAGCACAGGCTCCTGAGTTCCACTCCCGGAACCCACATACAAAAAAGGGGCTGGTGATGTCTCTCAGCGGCACGGGTGCCTGCTGGCACGCGAGGCCCTGAGGTCGACCCCCGGTACCCACAAAAAATAAAATAAATAAATAAAATATAAAATTTAAAAATTAAAATACTATATAGAATGTGATTTTTATTCTTTCATTTATGTTTTGGGGGAGAGGGTTTAGACAGGGTGTCACTATGTAGCTCAGTCTGGCCTTGAACTCACTGAAACTCTCCTTCCTCAGCCTCCCAAGAGCTGAAATTACAGGTGTGCGCCGCCACAGAATCTATTTTTATTCTTTCATGAGTCCACTCTTACACTTTTGATTTTAAGACTGGTATGCTTTTATGAGTTTGAGGATTTATTAAATGTCTGGTAAACATATAAGCTATTCTGAGGTGAAAAAGTGAAAGGCTAATGAAACAACAATGTTCTAGCGTTCTCAAGAATCGCTGATTTCATTCTGAAAAAGTTGTATTAATTTCTAACATAAGCCTAGAATACAAGTTGTTATTTTTTGTTTGTCTGTTTTTTCAATTGTTGCGTTAATGTAAAGGTAAACTCCTTGGTGGGGAATTTAACTAACTTTTCAAGGCAGGAATTATGCAATTCTGACAGTAAGATATGTCTTTTCTCCTTGTGTGGCTTTAGAGCATTGGAAGAACTGGCCATTACTGAACTGTGGTATGCATATTTCAGGGCAAATTTAACTTTTTTGTGGTTCAATGGATGAGAGTCAGCTTAAAACCTGGAATAAATAGGTTTTTAAAAGTAGTGAAATGTATGGGCTGCCATAATGTAATCAACCCATGGGAAGGAGTAAGGAGTCTGTCATTCTGGAGTATGATAGATTATGTCTTAGTAAAGAGCAACTGAGGGAGAACTAGTGCTACGTTTTTATGGGAAATTTGGAGAGGTTGATTTTTTCTTTTAATTTTTAAGGAAACACTATTAGTATACACTCCCTATTGTCTTTATACTTCTGCCCACTTTATTATTTCTACTCAAACCTCGGTTACTAAACTTCAAGGATACTTACACGCACCTTATTGTGTGTCAGACTTTTAACATTTCACACACATGTGTTATTTGCTCTATATGTCTTAAAAAATTCAAGATTTGAGATATTTTGTTGTTGCTTGTTTTTAAATTCTAATCATACAGATGAAGAATTAACTTGCTCCGTGTTCAACAGGAAGTGGATGCAGGATTTCAATCCACTTAATTGGCCTGTGATGTATGGAATCCACCATTCTTCAGTACTGTGTCTATACATTGTTAAATATGTAGTTGTCTTTCTCTTCTAAATACTCTTCTTATACTGTTATTCCTATAACTATGAATGATGCATGTTTTGGTGTAAGGATTATTTTACATTTATCAATATTAATTATCATATATTATTCTATAGTTTTATAAATATAATACATATAAATGTATAAATATGTGTGTTCAGACATATATTTGTGTTTAGATATGTGTGTATTCACATGTATGTATGTATAGTGTATAAACACACATTTGTGTGTTAATATTTAACCATATATATATACACCTGAACATACATGTATCATAAAAATATAAATAAATAAATATATATATATATTTGAACTAAATTGGCTGAAGATTATTTAAGGGGAAGGTTGTACTTTAACAACCTTTTCATTGAATTAATGGACTAAATTGTGTACAATTCCCCCACCAAATTCATATGCTGAAACCCTAACCTACAAAGGTTAGGTTATATTTGGAGAGACAGATAATTAAATTTAAATGAGTCCATGATTTAAAGAGATAATTAGGGTGAACAGTGGTCATAAGGGTGGGAGCCTGACTCAATGGGACTACTCTCCTTACAAGAGGAAGAGGCACTGGTACTGCTTGTGCACAGAGTACAGGCCATGTGTGAACACAACAGGAAGACAGGCATCTGCAAGCCCAGGAAAGAGGCCTCAAGAGAACCCCACCGGCCTGCACAGTGATCTTAAAATTTCAACCAGCGGGATTATGACAAATGAATTCCTGTGGTGTTTTATTACGGCTGCCCTGACAAACTAATACAATGTACACCCCAATAAAAGCTTTATATAAAATTGATGGTTGATAACTATTCGGTAATTGTGCAATGAAATAATGTTGGGGATGATAAAAGGGATTCATCTTCATACCAAATGTAAATATAGTGTTAGATATAATCATTGTGTGATGTAGAGTGTAGGGATGACTCTGAAATGAGGTGTAGAATCAAATTACCATTTAGTAATGTTGATAATATCTCAACTAATGTGAAAGTTGAGGGTGGCAGCACGGATGAGCATATTTGTCATTTCTAATCGTGTTTCAAATAGTGCCATATTTAGCATGATAAGAATATGTTTGTGCTTAAAGATGTAAATACAATATTATAGGATTCTCTACTGACTTCTGTGTTCAATAAAGGCCTACAAAGTACTTTACAGGTAAAGTACTAAGGGGCTTTGACTCATCAATCCACTGGAATTAAAAAGGGATTCTGGGACACCTTATTTACTATCAGTCATACTCATTGTGGTTACAGCAGCCTTTATCTTCCAGATTTTGATGAATAAATATAATCCTAAGAGATTTCATTTGGCTTTCATAGTAACATAACATGGTAATGTGTAATTTGAAAGTTAGAATTCCATTAATATTACACTTAATAGGAGAATAAATTTATCATGATGAAAATCCCAAGGCCTTTTCCCAGGCTCTCATCTTCCTTTAACTCTCTTCTGAAATAATCATATCTATTCTATGAATCAGACATTATCATCTCCAGTCATTTTTCTTTCTAACTCTAAACTTATATATTGATCTTTCTATGTGACATTTCTACTTTGAAGTCACAGTGGCAATTCAAACTTAATATTTCCAAAGTTGAAATCTTGACTTTCTCCAACTTCGCTGTCCATTATTCAATTCCACCTTGTCCATTTCCCCTTATTTTAGAAAATGGTACTTAAATCCTTCTAGTTTCACAGCGAAAAGCATAGATCATCTTTAATTGATTTTCTTCTCTCATGCCATACATTTTATTTCCATCTATGAGGAAAAGCCAATATATGGATGAATATTGAGACAAATAAAATATCAGTAATTGACAAGAGCATGAACTATTTATGCAGATTTGATTAAATTATCTGAAAGAGTTCCAACATAATAAAACTAAAGACAAATATATTAAAATACAAGGGAATAAGGAATAATAGAATAGACACACAGCATCAGTAAGGCAATGCATGTGGGAACTAGGAATAGGCTTGTATAGAAATTCTAGTACACGGGAAATAAGAAAGTATAAAAGAAAATAGAGAGGATTCTGAAAACTCTAAGGGCTTCACATGTTCTGAAAACATTTCACAGCAATAGTGAATCTGGGGATGGGGGAGACTGGAGGGTGGTGGCAGAGAAGGGAAGTGCAAAGTATCACGAAGCAATATTCATATATACCTATTTCCTAAGATAAGTGTATTTATTATGTATTGTAAACATATACTAATAAAAAAGAATAGGAAATCAGTTTTTAAATTTGGTATCATTTTAGAAAATTCTATTTTTCTGATAAAATTAGGGACTTTTAAGTTTTGATATATGTTGATTTATATATCCATGCGACTGATCCTAGTCACATTGATCTATTACATTCTTATGTGTGAGCATACTTAGCAAAGGTATGAAACCAAATGTTAAGGAGTGGAGAAGCTGGAATAATCCCATTCAGTATTTCCTTTTGAAATTGTAACTCTAATAATTTTGATCTAAAAAGTTGTGATTATGAAAACTCCTTAAGTCCCATTTAAGCCAAGGAGGTTGTTTGTGAATTCATCAAAGACATAATAAATCCAGACTTCCCTATAAAAGAAATGGCAAAACAACTCACAATCTGAGTGCTGTATTAGGAAGATTTTCCTCCTCACAAATATATTCAGTCTGAAAAAGCATACATTTCAAATTCTTCTGCTTCCCCTGCACAATGTTATATATAGCTCTACAATATAATGTATTCAGCTCACGACATTATAGTCCTTAAAGGTCAGTGTGGCTGATTAGGCACTCATTCCTGTATCCTAGCCATCACCTCTCCCACATCACAGTGAAATGGCAGAAACTCATGACATCCAACGGAATCAAATCTTCCACAGAAGCAGGGAATGTGAAGTGATTTTAACGTCATGATTTTATTATAAGCAGACTAGAAATTGCATCAAAAATTTCCTAACAACAGTTTACTTGATAAAAATTTCATAAAACAGAGCGTCTGTCATCTAACCCTGACCTCCACCTATGGCTGTTAACTTTGAAACTCTGAGTGATTTTTTTCAAGCATTAAACCAACATGAACAAAGCAGATTCTTTATTTTTCATTCATGAAAGCAACTATGGTGAAGTGGAAAGAGCACAACTACTTTCGAGACCTAAACCTGAGTCTCAGCACAAGGTACCCTGGGTATAGGGACTTTAGCTTTTCTTATATCATTGCTCCAAAGAGATTCTCACTTCACAGCGTTGTTGCCTGTGGGGATCACAAAAGAACCATGATCACGAAAGTGATTTCGACCCTGTAAGTGAAATATTGCACCATCACAGGGACAATATGAGAAAGGATTCCTAGAACTGTGGCATTCGAAAGTTTAATTTCCTACACCTCCCCACTGTTTAATAATCATCTCATATTCTAATACTACAGGGAAAATTAAAAATTGCAATATTAAAGGAAATATCTGAAATATATATCTGGGTTTTCATTAATAAGGTAGGAAGCTATAGTTTTATACTGTTTATAATTTTTATATTATTTACAATTGTATATTGCATACATCTTAACAGTTTAATATAGAATTCAAAATTCTACTGGCTGCTGAAATTACAAATATAATTCCCCTAATTTTAAATTTTAATTTCCTAATTAAAAGTGTTTTATCAATGATAATATATGCCAAGGTAATTCTACATACAAAAAATACTATGAAACTTTAAATTAACTTTTTAAAGTTACAGTATTAGTGATTTCAATGTTCTAATAGGCTAGAATAGGTATAATTCTGCTTAACTTAAAGCTCATATTATCCTTTGAGAAAACATTACACATTCAGAGAACTAAGCATATCTTTTATCTCATCATACAACTATTTTATTATATAAAGATTCAAGAAATAATTCTTAGGAATGTAACAAGTTATTTACATAATATTTTACATAACAACTCCTTATGGAAAATGAGAATATTAAAATTTCAAAAGTGCAGTCACAGCAAGTGGTAGGCGAGGCATGAAGATAAATCAAATCCTATTTTTTACCATGCTGTGAAAAGACTGCTGGCTTTTAATCATCCTGTTGTGCCATATGTAAATTCCATCAAAAAAGAAGTTTGGTAAATGTTATATTACAAAACCATAGGGAGTAAAGCTATTTATAAACATCAATTAAAATGTATACCATAGTCTAAACTCATTAATAATATTCTACTAATCTGGCCAGACAAGTTTTTCTTATTTACAAAATCTTTTCCCTATGTTTATGTGCAAACACCAAATCTCTGAATATCCAGATGTCTACCTATGAACTTCTGCTTTACTCTAGGTCAACACATAGTTTTTCAGTGACAAAGCTACAAAGGCTCCTCATTAAACAATTCACCTAGAGGAAAATGTAAGGCAGAACAACCTCAGAATGAGTATCTTGTGTGAAACCTGATGTAGTCTGTTAGAAATAACCATTCTTGCCAAAACCTGGAAGGAATAAATTTCAGCAAATAAAAGTAGCCAAAAAGGACAGACTTAAATGCTGATTTAAAAAAAAATATTTATCTACTAAGGCATTATTAATCTCATCAGCATGATTGATTATACTACCTTTCTTACTAGCCTATTCAGTTTTCTCTTTGAATTTCCCTTTCTTCATAAATCTCAGATAAGTGTTTTCCTTTGTCACGTGAGAATATCTTTTATTTTACTGCCTTTCTCGCTCTCTCTTCCTCTCTCTCTCTCTTTTTTTTTTTTTTTTTTTTTTTTTTTTGAGGCAGAATCTCGCTATGTAGTGCAAGCTGGCCTTGAACTTGCTTACGTAGTCCAGGCTGACCTGGGAGTCACAGCCATCTTCCTGCCTCTGCCTCCCCAGTGCTGGATTACAGGTGTGCACCACCACACCCAGCCATCTTCTCTTCAACATTTCTCATATTCTTATAATTTTCTTTCAATTTTGTGTTTCTATTTTATCAGCTCATCTCTTAAATACAAAATGTGTCTGTTTATGTTCTTTGTATTTCTTTCTTTTTAAAGACTTGTAGACTTTCTACAAGTCTGAGACTCCCCTACCGTTATAATTCTTTCTCATGTACTATAATTTTCATGCCATTGCTGGGACAAACAAGAATCATGAAGTTTTACTTCCTTAACAAGCTATCCTGTTATGCCATAGGACTTCTTGAGGACACAAGTGCATGGCCCTAAAATATCATTTTTCTGCAGATGGCACCAATGTGTGATGGACACCTGATCCTACTGGGTTACTCTGCTCAAGCATGGCTTTTTCCACCAACAATGCTATTTCCCTTCAGTGACTTCAGGAATAAATTCTTGCCTGCAGTGTCATGCTGTACATTTCCCCTTTCCCTAAAGCTGAAAGTCAGTGGACAGAAGGAACGGAAGCTGCTTTGAAAAGAGGAAATATGGCATCCTACCGGGGAGACACACAGCACCAAGTATCACAGGGGTAGACAACATAATTATCCTTATCATTCCCCATGACCGGAGGCAATGACAAGAGGAGACAAACTCCTTCAAAGGGGATGGTACCATGTTAGATGCAAGGAGTTACCACAAAGATACATGCAAAGCAATGTTTTATTTATAGCATACCTCAGTATTGCAAACACAAATTGCCTAATTAACAAACCACTGCAAAGCACACAGAAAGTGAAATCAACATTCCCAGGTGTTTATTTTATATGCACAATTTTATTATAAAGAGTTCATTATTTAGAGCCATGAAGGGATTGGTAGCAGAGAGTTCCAAATCTCCAACATATTCTGTATTCATATGTGCACAAAGTGAATCCTGTTATATCTGTCTTCTGATTAGGAGAAATTTAATGCTTCAGTCCTTTGTAATGTTTGTTGTTTTGTTGTAACTGTTGTGTAGATTGAATGGCAGGTGACATTTCATAAGATTTAAATAAGGTAACAAATAAATCAAATTAACATACTGCTTTTCTAAAGTATAATGAGTCATTTGCATATAAAGTACAATCGAGTCTGTAAATACAAAATGAACTTCAAATTACTGAGAAACATCGTGAACTGCATTTATAACATGTTATAAACAGACATGAAGGAAAAGCCTATAAATATTCCCAATTCCACGCTGATTTATGATACATTTTGGCTGTAATGTCAGGCTTAGCTGTTGTAATACTCAGCAATCCCTATATCTAGAGAATTTATGACTTCCATTTGACATAAACAACAAAAGTAGCCACTCATTGCAACCATTTTCTACATGGTTCTGGAAAGGCACTTAAGGCTATCATATTGCAAGGAAAGCCCAAGATAGAAGACAGGGACCTTGAAACAAATTTATCCAAAATAAAAATTATATAAAAATTAAAAGAATAAGAAATAAAGCTCAAGAGCTACCCACCTTTAAAAATTCATTTTAGCCAATAGTCTAGAGTGGGTCAGCAAACATTTAATTTTTTTTTTTTTTTTGCAGTGGGGTCAGATGGGAAGTAATTTAGGCTCTGGGGAAGATGCTGTTACCTATTATAAGTACTCAACTCTGCCTTTGCAGAGTGACCACAGTTACAGATAATAGTGCAACAAAATGGCGTGGCTGTGTTGCAATCAATTTGCATTCACAACAGGTAACGGGACCAATTTGAGTAATGGGCCATAGTTTACCCACACCTAGTCTATAACAGACTGTCCTATAAAATTGTCTCTGACAATAAAAATAGTCTGTGATAATGAATTTTTAATAAATTTTATTTTAACTTAAATTTTAGGTTATATTTAAATGTAAATATGATCAGTTTCTATTCTACTAAACAATCCAGGAATAGATGGTTCTGTATGATAGTAATAAGTAAATGACAAGAATTCTGGGAAACATTAACATTCCAAGAAATGACTTTCATTAAGGAAACCAGACATCACAGATTTTAGTAAATACTATTTAAACAGAATAAATATAGTATATTCCTAAGTGCATGGTGAACTTTCCCCCAAAATATACAAAAAGGAAAATATCAACATATGGTACACATCCGAGTAAATATGGAGATTTCATATTTCCTAGGGTTGAGCACCAATACGTCATTTTGTGTCTTAGCTTCTTTGAAAGTGGCATTTCTAAAATGATAGGCTTAGAATACTTTCCAGCAGTAAAAAGATATTTGAAAAGACACTCCCAGACTACGTGTAAAACAAGTTTTCCGCTTTTCCTGGACTTTAAGGATTTATTCCAAATTAAATAAAAGGTATTGACCAGAATTTAAACTAACTTCCGGCATCCAGATGGCCTCCGTGGTACGTGGCTTCTAATCTGGAAAGAGACCAACCTCACCGTCTGCTTCTTGTTCTGGCTCTGTGTTAACCCTCGATTATAGCTAATGACCTTCCGCTGTAATAATTCCTCAATGCGCTGTTCACCCTGTTTCTGCCTGGATGGATGGGGTTTGATTATTTTAGGAGACTTCTTAAAACTACTGTAACTGTTTGAAAACACACCAAATAACAATGATATGATTCATGCCACTGGCCATTTGGTTAATTTTGTACAAACAAAAATTTCATTTGTACCCTGAATTGATGAAGTCTCAGAATATTTGTGCTTTTTCGACACTATGTGCTTCCTCAGAAATATTTTTAAAAGTTTTCAGTTAGGTGTCAACACAGCATTTTATTTTATTTTTATTAGTACATGTTTGCAGTATATAATGATTACACTCATTGTGAAGCATTGGCGCATGTGCATAACATCTCAATTGTTTTTATGTCACCTCCAATATCCCCTTTTCCCCCTCTCTTCATCTAAAGTCTATCTATCTATCTATCTATCTATCTATCTATCTATCTATCTATCTATCTATATATCTGTCTATATAGATAGATATAATTAATTACACTCATTTGATGTGTTATATATTCAAGCATCGGAAAAAAACTATCTCTATACTCTGTTTGACATCACAGAGAGGAAATACATATGTTGCTCATAAAGGAAATTGTGTAGACCAAGTTGCCTGAGTGGTTCATTTAGATACGGCCTACATACAAAGAATCAGCTTGTGGTGACTTTTTTATTTTTTCATTTATTTATTTATTTTCTTTAATGTGGGTACTGGGAGTCGACCTCAGGACCTCATGCTTGCCAGAAAGTGCTTGTGCCACTGAGCAATATCACCTGCACTTTTTTTTCCTTTATGTGGGTTCTGGGAGTCGAACTCAGGACCTCGCGTTTGGCAGGCAGGCACTTACGCCGCTGAGCCATCTCACCGGCCCCTGTTGTGACTTTTTTAAAGGCTGCAATAGTGCTTGAAGGACCAACAAAGTCCAGTTTTTCTTACCTTTTGCTACCAACCACAGATACTTCCATTTTTAAAATCATAAAGTAGTCTTTATGCAGGGAAAAGTTTATTAATGTGGGAAACTGAACTGGAATGAGGATGACTAGTTCATGTTCATAAATAGTGATTTACTGTACTAGAGTATTTATTTAAAATGCAAACAGTCTGTGAAATGCACTTAACAATTTAAGGAAAGAACAAAAGATGAAAATTTTGCTTTAAGGGACCGGGATGGCAAACATGTGCTTCTAAAGATAGTGTTTTTCTCAATCTCATACCTTTCAAGCCAACAATAACAAGTGCATTAAATTATTTCAGTCTGAGCAAGAAATATAGTGCCTGCAGTTTCTTCACTATTAACATCAAAACACTGCCTACATTACTGCCTATTTTCATTCTTGTCATTTATGACATATTAAAACATAATCTTGAACATTTAAAAACCAAGGAAATGATAATAATTGCAAATATTTGAAGGAAGGATTTATGTTGAGAATACTTACTTTATTTCATCCCATATATATTTTTCTGACCTCTCCACTATTTTCTTTATTTGTAGATTTTGGATTGTATTTTCGGATGTGAGGAGAAAAAAATCACTTTCTGACAAAGCGTTTGAATTTTCCTAGCTACCTTTATACGTGGATATAACATTTTAAGAGAAAGCAACAAGAAAACAGGAACTGGGACATCCAGAGAGTGGCAAATAAGCACACCGTATGAAGAGGGTGACTGTACTCTTCCGTTAACAGTTACCTAACTAAAAATATTCCCCTGACTCAAATCGATGCTAGTGTGTATTGTTTTATAGTCTCCTTTGTTTAGGCCTTTATAATCGCTCTTCAAGTTGTCCTGAGACCATAAAAACTGCCATCTCCAAATAGTTCATCAGTGTTCAGACTGCCAAAAAGAATAAGCTGCTTAAAAGAGAAGCAACCACTACTACAACCCAAAGATGGCTCATTATATCTTCCTGGGTCTCATCTTCAGAGGTAAGTGAAAACCATTATAATCACTCTACAATTTGCTGAAATCAAGAAATTAACAACACATTTAGCCATAAGCATGCAAGAAAAAAAGAAAAATGAATCAAAATAATGATCAATCAGAAAAAAAAAACCTGAAAAGCTGCTTTTAAAAGTCAATTATAATTTTAGGTAAAGAATATCCAGGAAATAAGAGTTCACATGTAAAACTTAGTGCTAAGTCATGAAAGAAAAGAGAAGATAATCACTACATACTGAATCAAAGATTTAGTATATTTTATTTTCAAATGCCCTGAGGAAGGGAAATATGTTTATGCTCAAATTATGAACTAGAAATCTGAGTTTCAAGAATATTAAAGAACTTTCCTGAGATTACATATAATGGGATTGTTTCATTTTGGGTTTTCAAACATCTATCAATTTGATTAGGAAACATAATTTAAATTACTAAGATAGTACCTTTCATTCATGCATTTACTTATTAATAATTATTGATTAGGTGTCTTCTATGCGCTATGCTCTATTAAGTGTTAAGAATGTGATGATAAACAAGAAATACCTGTTCCCTGCCAGATGGGAAAAACCCATTACACAAATAAATCCAATTAAACGTGTAATTACATATTTTGATAAATGTTGGGAAGCAGAAAAGCAGAGAGTTGACAGAAAGAGTAGAAATGATTTAATTTATAACATATTTAAATTCAGAGATAAGATTTCTAGGAAGTAACATCTGAGCAGGGATCTAGAGATGAATTAACTAGGAAGAGAGTAGGTCTGAGTGTCATAAGTACAAGTACTGTATTCATCAGCTTTCTTGTTACTGGGACAAATTACCCAACACTCACAACTTCAAGGAGGAGAGGCTTATTTGGTTTATAGCTTCAGTCCATGGTCATCTGGCTTTAAGGCAGAAAGCTAATGGTGGAAAGACATGGCACTATCAAGATGTTTAGCGTGAGAAGCAGAGCAATCCCAGAGAAGTAGGGGCCTGGGACCATATACAGTACCCAAGATCACACCACTGTGATTCACCCAGGACACCCAAAAGTATGTTCACTAATCCCTGGGCGGCTCATGGGCTAATGTATTGACAATTAAGCTTACCTGTCACAAGGCCCAACAGCATTCATGGAGGCCCTGAGAAGGGAAATACTCATCAAGTCCTGAGGCAACATCAGTGCACAGAGCAGTGCGAGTGGGGCTGGGAGGCTCTACATGGGCTCACTGAGAGCAGCAACAGGTCAGGGACAGCAAGGGGACATGGGTAAGCATATGCAGTGGGTAACCACTGAAAAGTTTGAAAACAAGTTCAAGATGATCCAAGGCTATGCAATTCATGTTTTTAAAACTTTTATTTGTATTAGCACATGTTTTCAGTACCTAAAGTTTACATTCCTTGTATGGATTTGGTACGTGTACGTAACACATTTTAATTCCTTTTCTTGTCCCCTTTCCAAATTTATGATTTTTTAAAAATTACCTGTTCTAACAACTAGGATCTCACATATGTGACTTTCATACTAAAATAGCAACATGGTCTCACCTAAATAGGACACTAACTACTTAAATCATTTGCTGAAATGAATCTATAGGTGTTAAAACAAGATCAGCAACTATTTTGCTCTGGCCCCAAAGAAGTGTGTGTGTTTGAAGGTACTGTTTACCTATTTTAAGCTTGGGAAAACCCAAAAGCAGGTTGTCAAATTCAAGCAAAAGTTGCAGATGTGTTTAGAAAAGGTCCAATGACTAGCTGCTCAAAATACCTTTCCATTCCACTAAGCAGAGTTTAACTCAAAAAGAAATTTTAGGATTGGAATTAAGATTTCACATCTCTATCCGTAGAACTAGAAAAGACCAGGCTTGATACCCGATACCAACTTTTACTTTATAATTTACCTTATACATAATGTTCGAGTTTTTAAATGTTAATTTCATTTGTAAATTATTTCAATAACTCTTTCTTATTCTTGACAAGGTGTTGGACAGTTAAATAATGTGGTAAAAGTAAAGTTCTGCCACTCAAAACTTAAAACTATTTCTACTTGATCATTACAGTGCAGTTTTTTTTTTTTTTTTTTTTTTTTTTTTTTTTTGGTCTTTTTGAGACAGGGTTTCACTATGCTATTCACTGAAACTGGCCTTGAACTCACTTTGTAGCCCAGGCTGGCCTTGGACCCTTGGTGATCCTCCTGCCTCAGCCTCCATGGTGCTGGGATTACAGGTGTGTACTACCATGCCCAGCTAATGCAGAAATATTTTGAAAATAAATATTTTTTTTGTTTTGTTTTCTCTGAGAATAAAATATAATAAGGAGAAAAATAACTGTTGTAAGAATAAGAAGACATCTGAGGTCTCTGTGGGAGAGGCACATGGAAATAAAGTCAACAAATCAACATTTTGCATATGGTATGTGTTGCCCATTGAACCATTATTCTTATACTAAAACAATCATAGTCATCACAATAGCAATAATTTTAGCATTAGCTAGAACAGTAGTCACAGATCACTTTTACATAATAAATATTACATGTCAGGTCCTCTTCTAAACTTAATCGACACAAAGGTTAGTGTATTAATTACTTTTATTTTATTAGTAAGAAGACTGAAACATGAAGATTTTAAGGAACTTGTCAGAAGTCATAAATACATTGATGAAAAGAGTGAGATTTCAACCCAGGAGCCTTACTCTAAATTTTGAGCTTGTAACCACTAAGCTACTAAAGAGAGAAGCATTAAAATATACGTGCATGTGAGTGAAAGTATGTGCTGAGTTTCCCCCACTGTTACTCTAAATCTAATACACTCTAGGATTCCTCTTCTCAGAATACCACAAGTGCAAACTGATGGATGTCACTTTGGGCATCTGTGATAATTACAGAAAGAAGGTGAAAGCTGGGATTCTTGAGGAGAGAAACACGAAGAAGTAACAATGCTGACTTCTTAGACCTTGGCCAATGAAAAAATGTATAAGCCTGAAAGGTGACACAAAGTTGGATTTCTCTGATTTGAGAGTGTGGCGAAAGTGGCAGGTGTCTCTAAGTGCAGGGAGGAGATGCAGAATCAGTCTAAGAAATTCAGTTTTGAAGATCATATAAAAGGAATGTACTGTTAAAACATTTTTACCAAAGAATATTTGACAGAAAGGGAGATCACCTCAAAACAGACTAAAAGAAAAGGTCACATTGAAACAACATAAAACGCTACTATTTGGGAGGAAAAAATGTTATCCTAGCTATAATGATTCAAAGTGCTGCTAATGTAAAACATTTTAAAATACCATAAAATAGTAGCACATGATTGTAAAAGTGGTAATGACATTTATAGGACTCTAGAATGCTGATTTTTTGACATTGTCAATTTGGAGCACGCATGACAGAAATGTATGTTATGTCCTAAAAAACACCCAAAATATACTGAGTCATAAAGTAAAAAAGTGACAGCTATTTCCCCATAGGTATGCCTTTTGATATTTTTTTCAGCCATAGGAAAGCATTTTGAGAGTACCATAGTCAAAAACATTATTTTAAAGGAAACAGTAAGAGTTTACAATATTAATTTTACATATGAAATTAATTCTACTTATAAAAGCATTTTCCATTTATATGATAAGGTAGAGTTTATGGAAATAGCAATACATAACTATATATTCCACAAAAGTTAGATATATTTGATACATGGAGTATGTCAATGTAGTGTGTTTCAAAATCCTGATAATTGATCTGTATCTCTAAAAATGAAATATTCATAGAAATTATTTTATGAAAAGGAGGCTTATACTCTACAGGAAATATATGGGTCATAACTGAAATGGATTCAAATTCTGTAGTTGTGAATTAAACCACAATTGTCTATTTTTATGGAGATTTAGTTTCCTTAGCTATAAAATGTATCTAATAGTGTATTTTTACAAGAGGGTAAATTATAATAGATGTTGAAGTCTTGAACATATTGAACATTCAGGTTTATGTAAATTGATATAGAATCAAACTTATTTTAATAAAGAATGAAGCAAGCATTTTGGAGGACTTAGTATGAGCCACATGCTGTGTATTTTGATTTGGTTTTCAATATAATCCTAGATTTGTTTGGATTACTATTTCAGTTTTCAAATGAAAAATCAGTCTCGAGTAGGGTGTTTGTTCACAGTCACAGAGATACATTCCTGGATTTTGATCCAGGCCATCAGACTCCAAGTTCAGTGTTTTTTTATGATATCTCATTGCTAAATAGAATTATGTATTTTGTTTTAAATCAATTACATAATTGCTAGTATAAGGAGGCTTGGGATTTGAGCTTAAAAACTGACTTTGTGTATATGTCCGTGCATCCATGCACAAGTTTGATATCTTCCTATGAGGTCGCAAATTTTCTGTAACATTTGAAAACAGTATTTACGTAGAGATCTACGCTTTATTTTAGAAGGCCACAATGTAAGAAAAGTTACCAGATTTACCTTTCCAATGAAAAACATATATGAAATATCACCTTTCAAAACATCATATGTTGGGGAATAAAGGACAGTGAGACCCAAAAGATTGATGACAAATGAAGTCAGCCTTAAGGTATTCTAGTTCGCTGTGCTGAGAGAATTTCCAAGTTCCACCACAGGGACAGGCATCGCAGGTTAAGCCTGGCAAACTCCCGAGGTGGTTACAGTTCTCAAAACAAAATACCTGAGAGAAAATTGTTCCTGAACAAAAATAACGATACAGTATGAAGTTAATAAGTGTGTGAAGTAAATTTATGGCAATAATAACACAAGTGTTAAGAGAGGAGAAATAGAAGTATACAACTATAACATTCATTTTCTTTGTGGGAAGAGCTGTAATGTCATTAGAAAGTACAGTGTGGTCAGTTTAAGACGTAAACTGTAAAACCTGACATGACTATTTTAATAATTGAAATGCAGCATTGAAAATAAACCCATAAACAAAGATAAAAGAGAAATCATAAAAACATCCAATATTTTAAAAATCAGAGTAAAGGAAAATGTGAACAAGGAACAAATTAATAGAAACTAGAAAAGAAGATGATAAACTTAGCCAATTCAATAATCACATTTAAAAAGAATGATTAAAAGTCAACAATTGCTCCTAGTCAAAAGACAAAGGTTATTTGTTGGACAAAAACCTATATATTAGTATGTATTGCTGCCTACTTTGAACATAAAGACACAAATAAAAGTAAAATAATAAAATAAGACATAGTTTGCTAACATAATAAAACTAAGGAATCTAGGGATACCTAACGAATAAATTCTATGTGGTATTGGCTATGGGGTAGATGAAGACTTTCCTTACTATCTGAATTTTTCCATGAATCTAAAATGTAAAACTTCATTTAAAGAGACAGAAATCAGGGCCAGTGAGATGGCTCAGTGGCGTAAGCGCCTGCCTTGCAAGCGCGAGGGCCCGAGTTCGACTCCCGGATCCCACATACAAAAAAGGGGCTGGTGATATCGCTCAGCGGCACGGGTGCCTGTTGGCTCACGAGGTCCTGAGGTCAACCCCCCGGTACCCACAAAAAAAAAAAAAAAGAGACAGAAATCAACTTGAATTGATTATATTACTATCAGGCAAAGTAAATTTCAAAGTAATAAATATTATCAGGAGTCAAAATATAATTTCTTAATGATTAATCTGATAGTTCATTAGAAGCAAATAAATTTTTTTTGCATGTAGTAAGACATGTTCAAACACATGGGTCAAAAATTGGTAGAATTACAAAGGTAGAGAGACAAATCCATAATTTTTGCCTGTGATTTCAAAATCCCTTTATTTAGAGTTGATTAACTTGTCATATCATCAGAAAGAACGTAGATATGAACAACTCTTTCAACCAAATTAACCAATTGATTTTTTTGGAACATCCTATTCAACAAAAACAGATTACAGGGCCAGTGAGATGGCTCAGCGGCGTAAGCGCCTGTCTGGCAAGCGTGAGGGCCCGAGTTCGACTCCCGGAGCCCACATACAAAAAAAGGGCCGGTGATATTGCTCAGCGACACAGGCGCCTGCTGGTGTGCAAGGTCCTGAGGTCGACCCCTGGTACCCACACACACAAAAAAAAAACAGATTGCATATTCTTCCCTAATACTCATAAAATATTTACTGATATAGAACATACGCTAGGCCAAAAAAAAGCTCTTAAATACTTTAAAAGGTTTCAAGTCATGTAAAATGTATTATCCGAAAAATGAAAAATTAAATTAGAAATTAATATTAAAATGCTTCATTGATGTTTACCAAAAACACATTTAAATAACTGAATTAAGGGCTGGTGAGATGGCTCAGCGGCGTTAGCGCCTGCCAGGCAAACACGAGGGCCCGAGTTTGACTCCCGGAACCCATATAGAAAAAAGGGCTGGTGATATCACTCAGCAGCACGGGCGCCTGCTGGCACACGAGGTCCTGAGGTCGACCCCCGACACCCACAAAAAAAAAAATAAATAAAAATAAATAAATAAATAACTGAATTAAAATAATATATTACAATTGTGAGGTGTCACTAAAGCAGAATTCAAGTGAGAAATTATGCTTTCAGTACTTATAGCAGACAAGAAAGTTTCCAGTCAGTGATTTGAGATTTTATCTCAAGAAACTAGAAAAATTGCAGAAACTAAATGAGATAAGTAAAATAATACATATCAGAGTGGAAAATAAAAAGATATAAAGCAGGAAAACTACAAAGAAAACTAATGTAGCAAAAAGCTGTCTTTTTGAGAAGCATCATACAATTGGCAAAACACTAGTCAATATATTTTGGGTATGGTGGCTTGCAAAGAAAATATATTTTTAGTTGATTGTAGATAGTTTCTTGTGAATGATCTTTATAGTATTTTCTGATTCCTTTATAATCTGAATGTGTACCTATATCTTGGTATTCATGAATGAATAGCTTCCTCGAATAATATAACTCAAATAATTAACATAAAATTTATATTTGATTTGACAATAAGTAATCATTTTGTTTTTCTTTTTGAACTAAGGTATGCAGAACTGCTCATTTTCTATTTACAAATGATCGACAAAATTTTATTTATATCTTCCATCGTCCCTTTTTGTAGTAATACTTTTTCCCATGCTAGACTCAATTAATTTCCTATGCTCGTGTTTATTTTTCAACAAAAAAGAGAATACAATGAGTTTCTTATAAACTTGACTGAGACTTACTTAAATTGTTATGATATTTCCCTTACTAAGGATAGTTGCTACTGAAGCTATCGGAAGTTTCGGAAAAGTGAGCCCTCCGTTGCATCACAGAAAAAGATTCAGGTGAAAATGTGTGCATGCACACATGGGGGTGTGTATGTGTGTGAGAGTTCATGTACAACTAAATATTTTGAATCTCCATTTTCTTGATTGCTTCATAAATATTAAAGCATTACCTATACGATTATATTTTCATGTTAAAATTACCCTGTATTATGTCTGACTCACCCTTTTTATAGACAAAGGAAGGAAACACGTGACTCTTGTTTCTTGCCCTAGCTCAGGCACAAGTGATGAATCTCAGAATCACATCTAGACACATCTAATCAAATTTCGTGTATGAGACTGTTTTTGTTCCTGTATAATTGAATTTGAAATGAAAATATGTCTTGTCATTTATTATACAATGGAGGTTTTCTATTTCCGAGGTGCTCTGCTTCTAGTGCAAGAAATAAATCAAGAGGTATGCAAATCTGCCCTTACACCTATGCTGGCTTCTCCTACTCAAGTAACTTACAGTGTGTGTAGGATGTATGCATGCAAATGAGAATTTAATGTAATGAATCTGTGAAGGTCTCCTTAGAAGAGATGCTTATTTATTACTCTTCTCTGTGATTCCCTTGCTTTCTTGGGATAAGCAGACTATAAATCATATTGTACTATTTCATGGTAGTATCTAGGTTCTAATATTGTACATCGGTTCTTCGATTTCTTATACTAAATTGTCAAGATATTTGGCCTATCCGTACCCTTTTACTTTCCTTCTCCTTCCCCAAATATCCCTGATGTTTGGTTTTCAGGGACTATCCTCTGAGCCTTCCTAAATCTGAATTCCTTGAATTTTGGTATCTTGATACTTTCCTCCTCCTATTTTAAAATTCTTTATTCCTACCATAAGTAGCAAACTCATGAGCTTCTTGATTTCTTGGTAAACAACAGAGGAGCAACAGAATTGGATCCAGTGACAGTAAAAATATGTGGTCTAAAAACTTGATTCTCTGAATGACATTGTCCAGACTTATTCAGAATCCTAACAATTACAATGAACTGTTATATAAAGATTTAAGTTTCAGTGTTTGGTACATTTTGGGTCAATATTAAGTTGTGAAGCTTATCTACCTCTACGCTATGAAGGCATAGCTGTGAAATGTCATTTGCCTTGTACCTCCATTGTGGCATAAACTGCATGAAACATTTCTACAAATGCTATTTAATCAACTGGCTTCAGATACAACTAAAATATAGAATAATTAGTATCAGTGAAGAAAATAATTATTTTCCGAAATGTTTTCAGTTATAACTTATGTATTGTTATTTAAATTAATACATAACCAGGCGAGGAAAGAGGGAGAGCGGAGGCAAAGAGGGCATAAATGCCTATAGATGCCTATCTCAGAAGACACATTAAATTCTGAATGAATAAACAGAATAGTGAAGTGAGAAGCAGCTAATAGCATAAAGTAAGAAATCTGCAAAAGTACAAAGGAGACATGAAGAAATAATGTCTTTAGCAAAGGAGAGTTATTTTCAAAGCCCAAAAGCGTTCACTCACAGCACTGCGAAGATCATGTGGCAGCACAAACACTAGTTTCTCCACTTCTCAGTTCACATTTCTGAGGAAAGGCTCAGAATCCCATTAGAAAGAGTGGCTCAGTGCAGTAATCATTTCCAGCTTCTATTATCACTGCACAAAAATACAAGAAAGTCCCACCTTCGTGCTGTAGGGTGTACTTCTTTTCCTACTTTTACTTGGTGTAAACTTTCTGCAGAGCCTGTTTCTTTTCCCATCTTTAATAAAACTTTGCAAAAAAGAAAGAAAGAAAGAAAGAAAGAGAAAGAAAGAAAGAAAGAAAGAAAGTTCCATGACATTTTTCTACTCTTCCTGCCTTTTCTTATTTTCAGAGTGACTTTCCATAAACCTCTTAAACTTTCTTCTATGATTCCCTCACCTGTCAAATATGAATGCATTCTATAAACTCACTGAATATGCAAATCAGCCACAGGGTTTTAAATTTTCTGAAAAAGATTGGTTATCTTTTTTTTTTTTTTTTGTGGGTACCGGGGGGACGACCTCAGGACCTCGCGCGCCAACAGGCACCCGTGCCACTGAGCGATATCACCGGCCCCTTTTTCGTATGTGGGATCCGGGAGTCGAACTCGGGCCTTCGCGCTTGCAAGGCAGGCGCTTAAGCCGCTGAGCCGTCTCACCGGCCCAAGATTGGTTATCTTAAATCCCTATTGTAATTTAAATAATAATTAAGGAGCTTAAAAAGTCCATTTTGCTTATTTTTGTATTTTTTAATTAATGTCATTTTGAAAATATTCATTTGAAGAAAGGAATTGTTTTCAAGGGGAGTCACAGGTTTGCAGGTATTAAACAAATCCTAAACAATGCTTTGGTTCAGAAAACAAAGATGCAAACATAAAATAATGGGCTAAATCATTGCACTTAAATGCAAATGACACTAAAATGGCATATAGCTATAAGTAGATGATACCACCAAGCATAACATAGAGAATATAGTTAGCAAAGATCCAGAAAGATGCCATGTATGGATATGTAGCCTTGCTAGGAAGAAAAACTTGCGCCTTCAAGAAGTTATTTGTTATAGTAGTTTGAGTGCAGTAACATATTGGATTTGCCTAAAAATAACAGGAAAATAGTAAAAATATGTAACTGTGGTACATTCAGTAGTAGGTAGAAATAAAAATCAATCACGCAGAAACCTATCCTGAAGTATTCATTTCAGTTTTCTAGATATTTTGAGTAAGAATAAATTTACATTGGCTTGCTCTAAACAATAGCTTTCATTTACACTTTGCTGAAGGAGAACTGATTAATTAAGAAAAGTAGATTACTGAATTACCTCATGAGGTTACATAGGAAATCAGACAGTGTATTACGTATGTTGGTAGTGGTAGTTAATTTTTCGGGATAAATTACTTTGCACCACATTGTATTTTAGTAGAATAGCACAAATTACTACTGGAAACTGAAAATACCCATGTCAACTTTATTATCACAGCTATTAAATACCTATACTGAAAATTTTTCCACAATGAAAAGTAATGCTATCAACATTTCAATCAATCATGACTTAGAAATAAAGTTATTGTTTAAAAACACAAACCAAAGCATGTACTTATTAGATGTATACACAAAAATTTCTCATTTAAATTTACCTAACATTATTCTGTTTTAATTAGTATATTCATTTAAGGGAAGATTTAAGATTAAAGTAATTTGATAACTTTCTTGTTTGATCTAAGCTAATGGCTGATAAATTTCCAATAGAAGATGAATCTGTGAAAATATACAAATAGTAAACTCTTCACAGCTATGATTTAACCTATCTAATAAAATAATGTAAAATCTCAGTGAAACAAGGCAAATAAAGTATCCATAACAAAATAGATGGCACGATGTAAATGCTAAAAATTTCCTTTTTACTTCTTAATTATAAAAATTTGATACACATTATATGCATGTATTAAGATAACTAATGTACTTAGATATATGAATGCAGAAACTAAAATATTTTTTCAGGAAAAGATAAAATTTATTTTATATTTATATATTCACATATTAAATATAATTAATTTATATATGACAATTTTCAATAAACAACACAAAATGAACATCTAGATGTCCAGTCATGCAGACATTGTAAGTGATGCTTTCCAAATAATTTTCTTTTAATAAAAAAATTTGAAGACATCTAGATGTTTAAAATAACCTATATTTTTCTGTGACTTGCCTCAAATTATTCCCATCCTCTAACAACTATCAAATTACAAAGCTACTGCCACATTTTATTCGGAATAGCAGCTAACAATATCTCTACCAGTATCCTGCAGTTTCTGAAACAAAGTATCACACACATTGTAAATCCCCCAAAAAACTGAAGGCTGCTTGGCAAGTGCAAGGTCCTGAGTGCGATTCCCAATACCAAAATAAAATAGAAAAAAATTAAAGACCTAAAAATTGGATTTCAGTGTCAAGTGTAAGTCCGGGTTGTCATGCTGTTATAATCATGACAAAAATATAATTGCAATAGTATTTTTGGGAAAATTTTACTGCTACAAAAAATTGAATAATTTAGGCTGTAACAAAGAAGTTTTGTCTTAATCTGAGATAAAATGAGTGGATTAGATTCCCATTGGATGCATTTTAATTAGCTTCAAAATAGTAAAGGTAATCTCAAGAAGTGGTAGAAATAAGAACATTATAGTCGGGGACCGGTGAGATGGCTCAGCGGCTTAAGCGCCTGCCAGGCAAGCGCGAGGGCCCGAGTTCGACTCCCGGAACCCACATAAGAAAAAGGGGCCGGTGATCGCTCAGCGGCACGGGCGCCTGCTGGCGCGCGAGGTCCTGAGGTCCACACCCCGGTACCCACACACAAAAAAAAGAACATTATAGTAAGCTCACCTTAAAATAAATACAGGAATTCTACAATGTTTTCGTTGTATAAAATTTGGCATGAAGCCAATATAGATCTTTTCTTTGTAAGGAAATTTAACAAATGAATATATCAGTAGCAATAACAGAATTATTCATTATTTCTTAAAAATGTTCCAAGTACTGCACATAGTAAAAAGACCTCCCCCGCAAAGAAATAGAACACAGTATAGAAATTCAAGGAACTGTCAATGTGATTGGCCAAATTTGACCAATAATTGTTTGCTCACATAAAAGCCTCGCACATAAGAAGGGTGTGGCATGGAAACAAGCATGATCGTGTGTATGGTCATAGTTTCTTCTGAATGAATAGAAATGACGCATTGGAAACTTTAAAGCACTTAGTCACCTGGTATTATAATTAAATTTGATTTCCTTTCCAGAATAAGTATCACACATTTGTATCATCTAAAAGTTGAAACTGCTACCATTTTATAGTAACAGGAACACAAACAAAATTACCTTGTTTTATTTTTAGAATAAGGAATTAGGCATTGTCATTGCCTCAGAAGCCAGCCATGATAGCAGCAATTTAAACAATACATTTTACTTTAAGGAAGGTATGGCATAATCAGGCTGTCCCAAAGGAATATTTAAGTAGAAAAAGAAAATTCAAAAGATAATGTCAGTTTTGTTAACTGATCTCATTCTCTCTCTTTCAAATTATAACCTAAATGGAATTGGTTACCTTTATTGTTTAGAGTATCAGCTGAATACACTAAGCTCACAGTTTAGATTTCTAGATCCTTCCTTTAATAGATGTCTATCTGCTGGTCAAAAAGGAACTGAGTTAATAAGAAAATAGGTGAAATAACACAAACGCCTTTGATACCGAGTTAATATCTAAACGTGTAAATTCTATTATTATAGCATCATTATTTTGCTTCCATATGCAAAAAGACATTACTGTACATCTTTGAATGATCTTGGTAGAAAAGAAAGAAATGTGCATGTATTTCAATGAATGTGGTTAATAGAATAACGTAATAATGACATACTTTATAGTATCAAATTAGTCATGTCTATGCAGGATGAAACTCCCTAGAAATTTGGTGGAAAAATAAAATCATTGCTTACTAAAATTAAGGGGAAAATGTTAAAGAAAGAAAAGTTAATTTCAAGCTTCAAAGAAGATATTATAGACAATGGAGGTTAAAATAAAATTGAAACTATAAAAGCAATTAAGAATGTTCCTTTAAGGACCAATGCATGAGAGAATGTGATAGCCTCAAATTGTTCATATTTGCATATAAAAGGTCACAAGATATCATTGGATTGTTAACACTGAACAAGAGATTCCTTTAGAAAAGGGGAGCCAGATTGCTTATTATATTCCAGGACATCAAAATGTTTTTACAATTACAATGCATATAATCTCTATTATGCCATGAGGTAATTTTTATATCCTTCCTAATCCAAACACATTTTTACTTAGTTTTCATTTATATTTTTTTCCTGACCAAAAAACATTTGATCAGAACTCTCTAATCAACGTGATCCTTCTTGCGTTTTTCCTAAATCCCTGTGAGTCACCATATAAACCGTGAAACAATGCGATCAGTTACAATTATGTTGGCTTTTATTGTGTTGCAGCATATTACAAAACGTGAATAGAAAATCAAATAAACACTAATGTCTGTCTCTGGGTATTTTTCTCATTACAACTCTTTGTATAATGTGACAGGTTTGAAATACAATGACAAATGTAGGGAAGAACATAATTCTGATAATGTATATAGTTGTGTTTTCATTAATTCTCCAAGAGCATTAAAATAAAGAATTGCTAATTGAAAAATATGACTCTAGATGCCCCTAAAAATGAAAGAACTCTGTCAGTGATTCAAAAACTTTGCTCACTGTCATCCTTATAAAAGTTAATGATGTTTGACCCAGTCTAGAGACATTTGTTTCAACAAAGACACATACAACTGTTTATTCTAATTCCTGTACTTAAATAGCAATAGTACTCATCTGCTAAGGTTACATGTCATGAGAGTAAATCAAACTGCATGTTGAATTTCAAGGAAGAGCATCTGCTTGGAGTACATCAAATAACAACAGATGTTCCTAAATCAAATAACTATCAATCTTAGATTCATAATGTCATTGTTGGATGTTCACATTCAAAGAATAGCTTCAGATGGATGGAGAGGATGTATCACATAGACGGGAATGCTTACATTAAGTAAATCATCAATTAGTTGCAACCCAAACAACAGTTAATATCAAAGAGGTTTTTTCTACACTTTGTTTAAGGCAAAATGGCAAGTGATAATAAAATAAACTGATGTATAAGATAGTTAAAGATATTTTGTTTTTGTTGGGATTTTTTTTTCATTTACCTTTTAGTTTCTCTTGGTAAAAGCAGCTATACATACAATTCTTGCTTCCATGGTAATACAGTGGACCCTGATTTGTGGTATGATTTGTAGTCATCAAAAGAAGATTAAATTATATTTTTTCATTATGCGTTTAAACAGATTACTAAACTAATGGATAATTAAAACATTTGTCAATAAATGTTTAAAAAACAAATTTTTTGTTTAATATTTTCTTCACTTGAATTTCAGGTTTTAGAATATGACACACAAGTTCAAATTATTTTATTTTGAGTTCAGAGAGTAGTTTTTGGATATTTTCTGAAAATTATACTTCATTTTCATTATAAACATAGGACACATTCACAAATATTTTGAATATTTCACTGAAGACACACTTTGATAAGAAACGAAATACTTTTTATAAATTAAGTATATGAGATTAAACGTATTTACAAAACTGACTCAAGAAAATATTGTTAAACCTTTCCAAAGAAACACCCAACTGCAAAACATTTATGGTGCTTCTCATAATTGCGTAAATTGTAAATATTTGTTATGTTAATGGAAGAGGGCTGAATATAATGTATTAAATATTAGCTTCTAATTAAAACACAAAGCATTTCTTTAAAGAGTTCCAATATTTCACATTAATGAAAGATAAAGAAACATAGGAAAGGATAGTAAGCAGAAGCCGAACAACCTTCTTCAATGCTCAGCCATAGAGAATTGACTATCTCATGTTCTCGTTTATTTTTAACTTAAAGTCAGTATCAATGACCACATTTACAAAAATAAATCATATTTTCAGCACAATTATTATAAAATGGAATGAAATATATCTTCTCTGCTTACTAAAGTTTCAAGTGTTCATTGGGAAAAAATACAACACCCTTGCTGTAGTAATTAGACCATTATTTGCTTTCAAACTGTTATAAATGAATGATGAAGGCTCATTTTCTGATTTAAAAACTTAATTTTTTTGAGATAATGAGTTTCCACTTCCCTTCCTAGCACAGTAAGGGTTTCATGAGTATTAAAGCCATGTAGGTTCTGTAACCACCAATTTGTTGCATATGTTCAAAAGAAGCTAATAATTTTGATTACGCATCCCTAAAAATGCCTGAATTATTGCACAAGGTAGGATAGAATATATTCTTACAAACTTTAATTTTTCTGGCCTCTCACTCAAAAGTCAAAAAAGTAAGGTAAACATAAAGAAAGTATAAGCATCACTGGACTTTAGAAATAGAACAAATATTTCCTAGAATACATTAAGTTTACACATATTTCTAGAAAGTGTTAGAACTCATAACTGTGATTAAATTTGGCCTTTTCTGTCAGTTATAAATACAAATACTGCATATTTTACTGTGATTTGATTAATTATAAGGAAAGCGATATTATGAATTTCACAAACCAGACATATTTCTCCTAGGAAAATGATTAATTCATTTTCCAAATAAGTTCATTCCATATACGTTGATAACTAATTTTCAGAATGATAAATAATATCAGTTAATATTACTCATTTTCTTCATTGTATGGATGATGTTTATGAACTGTAAATCCTTTAAAATAACATGGAATACATTCTAGTATTTGAAAACTTTGTTATATTTCAATTTATTTTTAAATCCAATATGTGCTGCAAAAACATTAATTTTCATACTAGTAATAAAATAGTTTTGTATTAAAAACCTATTCTGGTAGAATAGATTTAAATAGTGCTCTAATAGTACATAGTTTAATAACTGATGATGCAGAGATTCAAATATTGCAAGTTTATAATACTCATAAGATAGTATAATAAACAAAAAACTGTATATCGGTATTTTTCTGCAGGTATTTTCAGTCTTTACCTTCAAAAAGAAATTTGATTTTAATCACCCCCTTCTAAAACTTCATATGTATTTACATATAAAGCATTTCTCAAAAAATAAAAATATACCCCTTTTTTCTTGTTTTACCTTGATGCAGTCTGGTTTTACAGGAATGATTAATGTGCTTACCTAAAAAGAAACAAAGAAAGCATGCCGTTAAGTTTCAAAGGGATATTGTTTCAAAGTTTGCAGTGGACAAAATAAGGTAGGGTAGATGATAATCACAATTCTCATTTCAACTTCTATTTTCCTCTGCACCTCAGAGATCTTAACAGTCGTGACAAAGTCAAATGGAGTAAATAGTTTCCCAAACTACATACGCAAAAGAGCCTTTCCAGATGCCTTCGCAGCAGATACATTTTTATTGAGTTAATGATAGCTTTTTTTGTCAATACTTTTCTGCCACCAGCGTACAATGAATCAAATAAAAAATGTCAACAAATGTTTGGTGAGATTGTATTCCTTCCCAGAAGATCTTAGAATCATTCTACTGCAAATACACCGTTCCCTGCTCTACAGAATAACCATACTATCCACAACTACTTGCCTGAAAAAAATTTTACAGTGCAGGTCTGTTTAGTAGCAGGTTCAGCAGTAATGAAGTGTTTAACTTATTATGATATCTATGAATCAGAAGCACAATTATAGTCTAAGATAATACTAGAAATGCTACTTCTGACAGTTTATTATTAGGAAACTAAGAAGAAAAGTGAGATAATTAAACTGCTGCCCTCTTTTTAGAGAATATTACAATTTAGAAAATATTACAATTTAGAGAACATTCACCTCCAAACATAAGGAAGGAGCCCAAAAATAAAAGCCAACTTGATCCTTTCCTGTAAGTGATAGCTCTGTGTGTGTGTGTGTTTTATTTTGCTTTCTTTGTTTTTCAGTTTTGGGGATTGAACACAGGGCTTTCTATGTACTAGGCAAGCACTCTTCCAACTGAGATATCCTCAGTCTAATCTGTAGGTTTATGCAGAGATATTTATATCTTCTGAACCATGAGATTAAGTACTTGAGGTATGCAATATATAAAATAACAGTGTATATTACCCACTAGGGTTATAAATGAGAAAGAATGTTCAGTAATGTTCAGTATATTCTAAAACTTTTAGTATATTCTAAGAATTCTAGTATAATTAAATTCCTAAAATTATTCACTGCTTATTATTGTGCATTTCTTAAGAACCTGTATTTATATTGAGTGGTTTGTTCATGAGCACTGATTAGATTCTATAAGTTTACATCCTTTAGTTTTTGAGCATTTTGCAATCAGAAACTGTATTGATCTTTTTTATTAAAACAGCTAGCAGTATTATGTAGGTAGAAGACAGTCAATATGATTTTATATTATTAAAACAAATGAAAGCATAATTGATCTAATCACATAAAAAACTAGTAAATTATTGTGCAATAAAATTCAGAAAAGCTGAATATTGACTACACAGAATACATTGCTTTGTTCGGTAGGTTATTGCAGTTTTACTTGTTAAAGCTCAAAAACCAAAATTTCATTAAACTTTTTAAAATTAAATCTGGGAAAAAGAAACGGTTTTTTGTGGTTCAATAAACTGGATACCACATAAATAGGACACTAAGGAGCAATTTTTTGGCAATTTTAGGCATGTAGAACAACAATTCTAGGTTGCTATTTACCAATAAAAATGTAATTCATTTTGCATAATGTCTCTTTTGAGAGGTAGAATTTCAAAATGGAATATGCTGATTTTCCAATTAACATATTCAAGGCAGATTTGCACAATTTAGGTAAATTTCGGTTTCCTGAAGTTGTATTTCTCCTACATATAAAAAGGTATAAGTGCAGGTAGTTTCCTTTGTATTTATCTCAAAGGGACTTCTATAGAATTCCAAAGAAAGAAACAAAAAGATTCTTAGATTCACGAGAAGTCTATAATTATTTTCTGCCATGGTGTTGACCAATTACTATTTCATTTTTTCCCCCTTCCTGGAGTCAGATGTGCTTATAAGTATTTATTTTCTTCTTTGCTCCATTATACATATTAGAGATAATCTGGGCATTGAGCCCAGATTGCTTTTTTTTGTATATTATTTGTAGAGTGTCCTAGATTCTTGTGAGAGGACATATTCTTAATTATCACCATAATTATAGGAAGATTGGCACTGAGAGATTTTAGTGTGAGATTTTCATATTGTTTCATAATAACGTAACTAGTAATATTTTTTGGAGTGCTTCATTATATTTATAAAGTATTTTAATGTTAATATTACCTGAATGTCTATACTGTTTTCAGGATTATTATCTGAAACCATAAGTTTATTTGTAGGTAGATTTTGATTCATTTAAGATGTTGCTATTTATTATTGTCACACATTCCATAAGGCCCTTCTGCAAATTATGGCATTCTGTAAAATATGACATTGCAAAACAATCACTTTTAATACACTACAGCCTGTCTTTGCCTTTCTTGATGAAAACCACAATTGAATTCATGTTACAGATATGAGATATTTTATAGTTTAAAAGTTAAAAACAATTAATATAATTTGAATCTGTTAAACATGTCATCTATTGTACCTATACCTTTTTTTTTTTTTTTTTTTGAAATTCGGTCACTAAAGAAAGGTAAATAGTATATCACTTGCCTCACCAAACCACAGTAGTGTCCCAGGATATAAATTGCAATATTGTTTGGGCTGATGATGATAATGATACCACTAGAGACTGTTTCAATATATTCTGCTGCTTGGCTCTTGTGGAATCCAGTGTCAATAGTCCTCCGTGATTCCCATTTTCCCATGAACGTGTTCGTTTATATATCCCCCACCCACACATACTTATTTCTGGGTGCTAAGGGGCATGTATACATTTATTATAGGTATGGGTTGAGATATGTACGAATCCAGCCCTTACATATTAAGAAGAAACAATAAAGTTCAGAAAAGTGATTTAGTTAGGGTCATACACCTCTTGAGTTTTTAGTCAGATGTTTCACTTTGCTTTAGATATCTTTTTTCTCTCTTTCAAAAGAAACTATGAAACCATCAATTACAACATGCTTTAATATACTCACAGCATTATTGTGTCTCATATATACATATATATATACATATTTAATGTTAAATTTAAATAAAAATAAATTTTCTTCCTTTTGGATATTCATCTGCAGCCTGCCCTTTCTGCCTAATGTGAACACACACACCTCGAAACACACACATACACACACATAGAAATAAAATACCTTTAGAAGATCAAGCTTTATATTTCCAGAGAATCATTTCACTCTGCTTAGCAAATCTTTTCCTACTTTGCTCTCAGGTATTAAAATCTCTCCAGTTCACAACTACTGGATTTAAGTCATCTCTTAATAAGTTAAAAACAAGAACAAGGAGTTTGTCATTGTTCGTTTATTTCTTTCTACTAGACTTGTAGTCTCAGATGATACCAGTTTCCTAACCTAAACTATTTCCCCTTTTAATTTTATTTTTTGAATTTTTTCCATGCCAAAGCTCTTCCTTTTCACTCCAGTTGAAGTTTGTACTCACTCAAAGTCATTTGATCCCACTTTCAAATAACTAGAAGTTGAAAGTTGGTTTATCTTTTCAAAGTATCTTCACCTGTGCAAGGTTTCCTAACAAAGCTGCTTATGCACAACAAAACACTCCTCCTTTTCTTAGAATAGACATTAAAACATGATACATATAATCCAGGAATCAACAAACTCTTTCTATACTCAGCTCTGGTGTTGGTAATTTACCAACTTACGATAGTGATTACAAGGTGAAATAATATTTAATTGATGGCAAAAAGGCATAATATAAGGATCAATATAAACTCATGGGGAACTTATTTCTGAAATGGTCATGGAAACAAATCTAATATTTCAACTGTTTGTACTTTACTATATTCCTGATCTATATTGTGAACACAGTTGGATTAGATAATTTCCAAATATATTTGCTAATGAGTAATGTTGGGAAATGTGAGAATACCTTTATTATTAATAATGAAACATTCTACTGTGTAATAATAAGCAAAAATGAATATCTAAGGCAAATTTAGTAGATATCTAATTCTTGTAACTCAGGTAAATAGCAACAGCACTTTTGAAAAAAGCTAGAAAATTTTATTTATAACTGGATACCTCGATGTTGTCTTAAATTTAAGTTGGTTAAATTACCCTGAAACATAGATATTCTTAACTTTCTTTAATACATACTTTGAGATAATGAGATGCCTTTGATATGTACAAATCTATAGTTATAATATTGCTGAAGGAAAAGACTAAATTCTTATTTCTTTCATTTTATTTCATTTAACCACCATGGGAGGGTTTAGAAGTATCATATGTTGACTAAGATCCTATTATTGAAGATTATTGTCTAATGGATGAGCTAGATTTATAATGTAACAAACCATGCAAAATGAAATAATGCTTGAATATGAAGAATTTACATAAGAAAGACTATTCATCTTGCTCTATTCAAAAATAAGTAAATATGGATATTTTTCACAGATATAAATAAGTTTACAACTATACCTGATTCACATGTAGCACAATTCACATATATGCTTAAAAAACAGTCCTCTGATTTAAAGTCATACATTTATCTTACTACGACGATTAATATGTTTTATGTTTACAAACTTTGTTTTGGATAAATTTTTATGTGAGGAAGTGCTTCAAATTTTAAAAAGTTTAAGTGTACCATATCGAAGCTTGGTCTGTTTTATGAATACATTATATTTTTAGTATTTGAGTCTAAAGCAAGTTTTGTTTTAATAAGTACCTAAATTATAGTGCAATAATTGAAACAACTATGCCAGTATTTCATCTTTGATGAAGTATACATTAACAAAAATATAGTTAACATAAATAAAAAAAAAATCCAAGGGACTGCAGATTAGGTATCAGAACAATTTTTTGTCAAGTTAAAATACAAACTTTGAAAATATTTATTTTTAAATTTGTGCCATGTTCATTTCATATTTTAACATGTGCTGCTGAATGCTGACCTGTTATTGAAAATGATCAGGACTAAAGCTGAAAACTTAGTGTTGCATAACACAATCCAGCTTACACATTATAAATAGATGTCAAACTTACTCACATCAGTGGGGCTGGTCAAACTTGTTTATATCATTTCGATGTTCTCTGAATTTGACTTTCCACTGACTTTGAGAGTTACAAGCTAGAGAGCAGCTAAATTAAGCAGAACAAAATAAACAGCAGTAAGGGAGAAAAACACTGAAGTCCAAGTCTACCTGTTCACTTAGCAAGCGCTACTCTTCTCTCCGATCTTTAGATACCAGACATTTAAGATAATAGGTTCCAAATAGCGATGACGAGGAACAGATGCAAGAAGAATAGCATATTATTCTGCGCATTTATGCACTAATGCTAGAAATTCCACAACTATTACAATAAAATTTTTAACTTTTAGTCACCTCAGGTAAAAAAAATTGTACACATTTTACTGTAAAACAGAAGGGAATATAAGCATTATGGACATGATATAAGAGAAAAGGTGAACTTCTGAAGAGAAAAGATGAAATTACAAATCTAAAATACCCAACTAGTTAAAAAAAATGAAAGAAACATACCAAAGATTGATTGTTAATTGCTGATTGACTCACATATGACTTATAAGAGTATGAAAAATCAATCACTTGATACTTAATATTTCTACTCTAGTATGTTCCTCTCACTGAATGGAGCACCCATAAACATTTGGTAAGCTTAGAATGTAATGCATACCATATATAAAAAAAACTTAACCATATAAAGAAGGATAAATTTGAGACATTTGTAGGAAAATTCTCAGAATGTTGAGTGACATAATAAATCATACACACAAGCTTAAATACCCTATGCTCTCTCTCTTTTGAGTAAGCCGAAGCACAAAGAAAGATCAAAACGAAGGTTGGATAGAAGGAAACAAGGGGAGACATCCCTTGCACATGGGAAGGGTTCCAGGAGACTGAGCAGAGAGGGTGAGGGGGAGAGGAGGTAAGAAGAATTAAGATATGCCTAACAACCATGGTGATTATAAACATCGTAGGTCTTGAGGATAAGCTAGGAATAATAATAACAAAAACAATAATGAAAATGGGGAAAGGGAATTTAGAGACAGAGGGAGGGAGGTGAGTGGGAAGGGAAAGGGGATGAAAAACAAAAGAAATGAGCTGTGTCACGTGAGTGTACCTATGCCCCAAGATGAGTATAAACTTCCTGTGCAGAAAATATGTACCTATAAAATTAAAAACAGAAAGACAAAATTAATTGGTTTTTATACTAGGTACCATGTGCTCCTTTAATTTATTAATTTGTGGTTGTAGATGTGTGAATATTCTCAAATCCTAGGATGGCAACTGTCAAAAACGATGGCATGAAAGAAAGGGAAAATTTAACAAATCAAGTCATCATGATTATTACTCTGTTGCAGAGACTCTATAACGTGGCTACATGTCTTTTTTTTGTGGGTACCAGGGGGACGACCTCAGGACCTCGCGCGCCAACAGGCACCCGTGCCACTGAGCGATATCACCGGCCCCTTTTTCGTATGTGGGTTCCGGGAGTCGAACTCGGGCCCTCGCGCTTGCAAGGCAGGCGCTTACGCCGCTGAGCCATCTCACTGGCCCTACATGTCTTAACCACCTAAAAACCTCTGAAAATAAAAACAAAACATGTTACCATTATCCCACACTCACTAAAGGCTTGCTATTTAATTGTTCTGATTAGAAGCTATAATGAAGTTTTCAAAAACTCCTCAGGTGATTCAAATGGGCTACTGAGAGAACTTTTCCTGAGGTGTCCTATGTTGGTTTCTTCCTGTAATCATGTTTGTCACTGATTCCACTCTGAGCCACAAGCCAGTTTCTGTCAGTCATAGATTGCAGCTCACACTAAAGAAAGGCATTGTGGGATGTGACCCTGTGACCCCATTTGTACATACGTGATATGCATGTGTATATTTAATAAAAAACAAGTTTAATGAAACAGTGATCATTCTACAACTCATGATATTTTCTATTCAGTTGTTTTTAAATGCAGGTCATAAATATCTCAACTGTTAACGAGACTCACTAATGAACCATAATATGCAGTTTGAAATTACTGTCTAGCTCATATCGTCGTATAACACATTCTTCATGAATATACTATACTTTAACATAATTAGTGAAATACTGGAAAAAGTATGTTTTTGTATACTCCAGAACATGGTGATTAGTTGTATTTTTTATATATACAATATTTTCAAAGTTAAACTTCAGTGAGCATGTGTATCGACCAGGCGGTAGTGACAGTTTCATAGCTAAATCACCCAACGCCATATACCATCTGGACATATCACACATTTTTTAAAGGAAAAAGTAGCAGAATATTAAAGATCTGCTTGATTATTTATCATTTAACTCCAATTATCCAAATAAGAGCTATGACAAAATATACAAGTTGATGCAGAAAATGCATAGTTATATGTCAAACTATAGATACATTGTCTAACAATAAAATAAAAATAAAGCCAAAGAATGCAATTTTTGAAGAAAAAAGGTAAAAAATGATGCCAGCATGTTCTAATTATATTATAGTCACATGAAATGAAGAAAAAAAATGAAATAATTTTAGCACTAAATTCTAGATAATGACCACAGTGAAATCTAACCTTCTACTGTTAAATTTTTATTAATGACCAAAAATCTTAGCATTGTATCATGGTTTATTTAAAATTGTGAAATCCAAGAGACATATTTGCAATCTGTTTCTACATGGTGACATAAAAATGAATGCAGCAATATTGGTGCTATGTTTGACTTACTGAGCATATTTTCCAACAGAAGCAAATTTATACAAATCCAGAAATAAAATGGTAAAATAAAATCCATAAATCAAATTGATTTTCTTTAATTAAATTTTAAGGTATTTATTCTTCAGTGATTTAAATATTATTAACAATCCACTTTGTTTTTAATTCCACTATTTCTTCCACTGTCATTTTTACAGAAAAATATTTGAAGAAGTAAAACTTTATATTGGCATATAGTTAATTATGTCTTGCTACATTATTATCTAAAACTTATGCTAGGAGAGTATCTGAGGATATTTTTAAAGCTAGATAACTGACAGTACTTAAAAATATAAAAATTTTTCCCTGTGATATATGGTCTCTTTTTTTACAGTCACTTAAATCTTCAAAAAAAAATGTAAAATCACAAGGGAATAGGGAAAGTACTTTCTGTTGACACAAACAGTAACTGATAAGACTTTCCTGGATACTTTTATAGAAATTCTGATATATTACACTTAAGATTAGTACTTAGCTCTCATTTCCTTTCAACTTTTGCCTCTGGATAAGCTCAACTATTCCCAGGAAGAAACACTGATCAAGTCCATTTGTCATGTGAGCCACTATAATAAGGTAATTCATCATAGTCTGTCAGAGTTTTATTCTAGAAATACTGCTGCATTTTTATCCATACTTAAAAATCTGCTGTCATTCCTGCTGAAAATTTAGTAGACATTTTGGACATGTTTAAAAGCCCTTCCAAACTGATAGTGGCAGATTATTAAGTTATCAGCAATCAAATCTCCTTTTTCCCCTTTTCCTTTTTTTCTACAATATATATGACACCATGAACCCATCTGGCTAGTTTACGCTGACCTGCTCACCAACCATGATCTCATGTTTCCTTTCCTTTTTTTCTTCTTAAGGGTAGTCAATGACCAAAGTAATTCACAATGACAAATGAAGCCTTTCTCAAGAGTCTAATTGAACAATTTTGTTTTTCTTTGCAAGCCCTGAAACCCACAGCATACTGAACTTCATTCACTAAGGTGGTAAAACATAGTGATTACAAGGAAACTGTTTGGATTAAAGGCTGCTGAAGAACAAATAAATAAACTCTGCCAGGGTGCACCATGTTATATCTCACTAATATTTCTTGTTATTCAATTTATCTACACAATTACTAACTCTATGCGTGTCCTGTACTTGGAACCACTTTCAATGAAGTTTCTTTCATTCCGATGGGCACTTTATTGAATTTTGAAGTAATACTTCCTGCATCTTTCAGGGTTTAAATTTAGGCCTAAAAAAGAAATGTATCTGTCTTTTTTGGGTCCAATTTATGACACCCTTGTCTATTGCCTTAGATATAGATTTTGTTTTATTTAAAGAATAAAAAGAGCAGCATATTTCAATTTGAGTATTCAAAAATTATATTATTTTCATGTAATGTACATTTTATATTATTAACTTATTATCACATTCAAGAACATGTTTGCCTTGGCAGCAAATTACTGCCGAGGCAATTTAATAAAACATATGTATGTCTGTGTGTGTGTGCATGTGCATGGATGGGTGGATGGATGGATATACATACAAAAGTATTTTGAAAGCTATACTAAATAAAATAACAAGCAAATACAAATATAAAAAACAACACAAACATTAATATATTTTCATTTTCTTATAATAATTTGAATTTTAATTATCTGATAACGTATATATTTTTCCCAACTGATAGTCAATGAAATTTTTAAAAATCCATAGGCCTCAACACTCTGATGGTTCTTTGCTCTCTCATTCCAAAATGTTTATTGAATACCTGCTGTTTTCACAGTACTATCTCACAGTTTCATGTCAATGAAAACATGGTAAATGTCTGTGAAAAATGAGTTTTTCAGACTTACAAGCGGTGGCCTCATAGGTGAAAATGGTTTACACTCTATCAAATACACTTACACATATATTCTACAGTATTGCTTTCATTCTGCTCAGTCTTTTTTCTCACCATTTCAGAAAGATTTCAAACTTTGTTAGCAAATCACTATTTATACTGACCTTACAAGTAAAATAGATGTTATGTTGCTCTAATCACCACATTTTTACAAAGTCTTTTATTTGCTTTGACCATACCTTTAAAACTTGATATAAAGATTTAAAAATAAGAAATTATATGCAGGGTTTTAATTTGTATGTCCGAATACATACTTTTTTAAATGAAAATTTTCTTGAAATTTGACTTGCAAGGAGGGACAAGCTTTGCAGATTTGGGGTCGATTGGGGCATCCTTCTATTTTTTTTTTCCCTGCCCTCTGTTGTTTTTCCTTCTCAACTGCCTAATACACATGGCATCTTGATATTATCAAATGTACTTAATATTCTCATGATTCCATCGTAACTCCATGATGTCCAGAAAAAAAATTCTGTTGGTTGATAAGACCAGCCCATAATTTTTCTTTTTCTTTCCTCAAAATAATATATTTTGAAAAATAAGGTAAGTAAAAACAACAAATGTTGTTATTACAAAATATTTTATAAGGTAAATGTAAAGCTGAACTTTGAATGTATTCCTTGATTCTACACATTTTAAAATCTTTGATATTAGAGGCAGAATCATCATGAAGGAATTATTCATTCTTGGCTTTGAATGTAGGCTTAATTGCAAAATACCTTTGAAGAAGTAAGATACCTAGAAATTTCAATGACCAGATGGCAAATATAATCCCAACACAAGGAATTATCAAATCACTTAAAAAATAACATATCTCTCACCTATCAAAATTTTGTCAGAAATTAATATTTCACCAAAATAAGTAAACCACCTATTATGACCGTATTTTTTTAAGTATCTGTAAGAAGAGAAACTTCAATTAAACTACAAAATAGCATCTATAATCCAACAATTCTCAACTTCAGAGTTAGAATAATTTACAATTGATGTGGTATGCAATTTTGGCTATTTTTCATAGAAAAGGAATTCTGAATGCTTCATGAAGAATCAATATTCTGCATTTTTCCTCCCACCCTTCAAAAAAGGTTTCAAAAAGCACTAGACAGTCAATATAATCTTGCTCACCAAATGTTTCATAGAATATTAAGACAAAGTAATTGAAAAGTATATGGATGTGAAATTATCTCCTTTGGCAAGAAATGAACTCTGCCTTCAATATCATTGTAATAGCACAGTATTCACAAATATAGTTACTAATAAATTGAAAATTCAATCAATAATCCAAATTTTTAATCAAAATATTTCTAAGTTGCCTAGCCGGAAAGCTAAGCACATTCCTCTCACTGCAACAGTTTTTAGAAAACAGTTAAGTTTACATAGTTTTCTGAAAAAAATTTACCAGTTTTTCACAATTTAATTTACATTACATCGATTTAGAAACTTTGATAAAGATTTAGAACTGTGAAAAAGAGCAACTTTACTTTGATAGCTTGCTAGAGGAATTTGTAACATACTGAGTTTTTATGTAGACTCAGGAATATTCCATTAACAATGTCACTGCTATCATAAAGATTAGGAAAGATTATGTGTTTTACTTTTTTCCCAAAATTATTCAAAAAAGTGATGTGGGCCCATACCGAAAGAGCTCTCTTTTTTTAGAATGATTTAATTAAAATATTTAAACTAAATATTTTCAGTATATAAAGTGGAAAAATTAAATTCTTACATAATAGGTTAGTTAATGATATAGTAATATTAATTAATGTAAATAGATTAAGGGTATACAAATATTTCAACTAAAGTCAATGTCCATTTCAAATACAGACAAAATGAATTTTATTGCCTAGGTAACAATGAAAACAGAAGTTTAAAACAGAGACAATTTATGTCTCAAAACCATTAAATCTACAAAGAGAGTTTTAAAGCAGCTTAGTCAGTAGCAGATCCTTCCGTACTTGACCTCCTTGCAACACACTAAAAATCATAGTGCCCAGAAAACCAAGCATTGTCAGGTTATGGAACTCACTAAAGAACTGAATGTCTTGTGATAATATTCCATCATTACTTGTAATGATTTTTGACATTTTGTCCATCACTCTATATCCTTAGAGAAAAAACAGCATGTTTTGTTTTGTCATAGTAATTGTTTTTAGTTTTCAATGTTTTAGGAAGAAGCAAAAAGAACATTCTCAAATTAGTGATACAGTTAAACAACGTATAGTTCACATTAGAAAACAGGCTGTTGGGGCCGGTGATATCGCTCAGCGGCACGGGAGCCTGCTGGCGCGCGAGGTCCTGAAGTCGACCCCCGGTACCCACAAAAAAAAAAAAAAGAAAGAAAGAAAACAGGCTGTTGAAGGTACTATGAATTCAGAATTGATACTAGATCTATGTATATCAATGTTTCATAGATATACTGCTGTTGCAACAATTGATTTGAATCAGCATAAATCTGGTTTCTTGAATTTAATATACCTGAGAACACTTTGAAGTTCTTAAATGTCAAAGTCAGTTTATGTAAAGAACATTTCTTTAAATTTTTATACATAGTATTTATTTATAGTAAATCTCTAGCTATGAATATTTTTCTACCTTGTAGCAATGCAGCCTGCTGTGATTTTTTTTCAGGAACCCAGACATGTAGGCATTTCCCAGCTTTACCATAGGTTCATAATGTACTATAAATGTTATTTTGGACAGAGTGGCCTGACATCCATATCAAGAATTTCCTCTTACCACAGTACTGATTCATTAACATTGAACTGATGACCAAAAGCAATAGAACTCATCTCTAAAGGAAGCTTATCTAACATATATTTTCTCCCTAAGAGACATCACAACCGTGCAAGTAGGAACACAAGGCTGCATATCAAGACAAGGCTTGGGGGACATTTTTAGCAGGAAAATCAAGAACAATAAATCCCTCACAAAATTTCCAAACTCTTGGCATTCAATAGATTGTCATTTGGACCTGTCTGAAGTTCAGACCTGAAACAAAAGGCAAAGTAATCTCTTGTTCTACATCAGCAAGAAACATGTACAAGGAGTACTCACATTTTTTGTCACTTTTCAGCTGTGATTAACTGCGAAATTGGCCCAGAAATTTAATTTAGGGTTACAAATAAATTTTAATGAATAGGCAACTTCACATACAGTAAAAGTATATATATATACAATGCAGTAAAACAGAACAATTCTATAGCAAGATATAAAAGAAAATTATTGCAATAATGAAAATCTGAAGGAGAATCTGTTTTCTTATGTTAACAAATTTTTGACATAAAAGCCATTATTATCAAAGTTTCTTGGAAAATGCCAGAATAAAAAAGTGATATGACAGTGAGTCCAGCTCCAAAAAGAGATTTAAGTATATGCATAGTTTAAGGAAATTGGAGAATTCAAATGCTGAGAGTAGTGAAGAAAGGCTATCAAGAGTCTTTAGTCATTAGCTATTTTGAAACACTAAATCTTTATAGAAAGCATTTAGAAGTACAAGCAAATGCTTTATGCTAAGGATTCTGGTGGTATATATCTTTAAAAAAGAGAACATTTTGAAAACCTTCAAATACTGGAAGGAAATTTTGAAGATAGAATTAGGGGGAATATTTCATTTTAGTTATCGGAATGCATGACCAGAAAAGTAGCTAGAAGTTATTGAAAAGTTGATTTTTATGAGTCTGAGGAAGAAGATCTGAGTCCAAATTGTCCAGGATTGAACAATTGGACAGAGGAATTATTTAACACTAGATGACTAGAAGAGTTAAATGACTTTCACGTTAGATAACTAAGAAAAAAATTCCTCCCATGACTAGATAGCTTGTAAGCATCCTTCCATTCTTTTTTAGTTTACCTTCTTAGCATACAGTGGTATTCAATAACTAAATGTCAGTTTGCAGATACATATATTCCAATAGTTATTATACTGTTTAACAAAAAGCATTTTAGATATGATTCACAATATTTCAGGGGGCAAACAATTTTCAGAGTGTGTAGACTAGTATTGGAAAGGAAATTAGAAAATAAATCATAAATTTCATGATAACAATTATTTTTTATTATCCTGCTAATTACATTAGTGATAATAAAATTTGTGTTGACTAGTCTTTAACTTCACAAATTGCACAATTTTTGATGGTGTTAATCCCATTGATGGGCATATCAAAAGTCTAAGAGAATAATATTTAAATGGAATTCCTAAGTTATGAGGAAGTAATTAGATTATAAAATATGTTTTGCAGACTTTATATATAATTATTTATTAGCTTTTTACAACCATATAAAGAAAATTCTCCAACTTTTTCTGAAGAGCATAGTAATATTTTTTCCTCCAGTGGGAATATAATAGGTTAAAATGAACATAGAGTAAAAATTAAGTCCAGAAATAAGATTCATATTTTTATATTTCCCAGAAAGAATTAATGAAAAAAGTGAAGACATTTCTTAATTTAATGGTCATTTTCCACTATTTAACTAAAACATAAAACATATAAAAAGAAGAGAAAAAAACCCTACTCTATACAGAGAGATAAACTATTTTATAACAGCTTTCGAAAGAAGAGGCAGCTGTAAAATATTCCTATACTAAGTAATCAAAGTGCAATATTGATTTCAGGGTTTTATTGAAAGTGTTTAGTTGTTAAGATACCCAAAATGAATTATAAGAACTTTTTTTAAGAATGCATAATTTGACGTTATATTTTGAATGAAATATTTTACATAGAATGTTCATATCAATATTTGCTATGCTATTTAAATATGAACCATGACTTTCTGGTTTATAATCATGTATTTTATTTTAGGTTAAGATAAATCAGCAAAATAATACAAAATAATCAGGCACTAGATTTTTTAGTTAGAGAAACAATCTGAATGCCTGGAGGCCAAGCCACACATGCATGATCTGAATTGATAATGCTAACACTTCCATTTTTACCTTGAATTCCTTTGGATCAACTCATATCACACTTTTAAGTAAATGAAGATGTAATTGAGAATGTGAGCCCTTCCTATACTAAGTATCATAAGCATTTCCAAGGTTACATATAAATGATTTAGGGGGATGTCTGTTTTTTGAATTATTTTTCCACTGACACCTTACAAAAACGCAGATCATGAAGCAAGGACTGAATAATGACATTCATGGAAGAGAAGAAAATTAACATTAGTTGTAACACTGAAGGGCCTATTATTGTCTACCATAGCCATCAATCCAGTTATTTTTAACAATTTGTAGACTATTTAGTTGGAATTATAAGCTGTAGAGTTTAAACTCACTTGACTGTCACCTGCAGACTTACCTAATTGGGAATAGTGACACTGTATACCACATATTAAAGGAATAGAAGCAGAATTATAACCATACACACACTGGAGTTTGGAAAAACTGTGCTATCCAATAGTAATTGATATGCATGATGGGAAAAAAGAAAATATAATACCTTTTTTTTTTGGTACCGGGAATCGAACCCAGGGTCTTGCACTTGCCAGACAGGTGCTGTACAGCTGAGCTACATCCCCAGCCTATAATACTTTAAAAAGTATAAGTCCCATCTTTCTTCCTGTTCATTCTCTACCTGGTTGGCATGCTCATCAGCAGTGTGACATCAGCAGAGACCTTCAAGGGAATTATAGCAATGCATTTTCCCTAGGGCCACCATTTATACTATAAATTACGAATGTATTATTAGGCTGCCACTTTGGATGTGAGGAGCTTATGTTAATTAAAGGCTAAGAAAGTGTACATGAAGTAGAACTATTTTAATTAAGATTAAAATAATGCAGTGTGTCACTATAGCCCTCAGTGGGAATGATGGCTTAATGTGTCACCTCATTTTCTTGTCTATGTCATACAGCCATGTCGAATGCTTGCTTTTATTTCTTACCTTTTAAGGATATAAAACTGAAGGTCAGCTAGACATCAAATTTATGCTTGCAGCATTGCTATATATAGGCAATTATCAAGAAAACACTAGGCACTTTCTGAAATAGTTACAAAACTTTAAAATACAGAATTCTAAATTTTAGGGGCTGAAAATCATATTTTGGATTACTTATAAATTTGCTATTAAAATAAATACAAATTATTTTGTATAAATTTGAGGTAATAAGACAGCATAAAACAAATGAGTTGGAATCATATTCTAAAACAAATATATTTGGCTATGATACTTTTAAAATACGAAACTTTGGATCTTTGCCTAATTTAAAATTAAGGAACTGTGACATAACATTTTCGTCCAAACTGAAAGTAAATACAACTAATTTGTTACTTCTTTTCCTTTTAAAATGTTACATAAGTGTATATTACAAAATGGAGTTGACGGTTTTTTTCTCTAATTTACAATAACCCTTATTTCCCAATATCAGCCAAGTTTATAAAGAAAAGTTGCTTTTTTCAAGGTATTTAACAAACACTTCTACTGCAGGAAACACTAAAACCACCATGGCATTTCTCAGCAATAAACATTTCAATCTCGCTGTTTTGTTGTTACATGTGAGGATTTATTTCTCTATGAAATAAAATTTGTCATAAGTATTTAAATGACACTTTCCATAAAAAAATGAAACTACATCTCATTTTATTATTTAGAAGAAATCGTACCTCACACGGGACTATACTCAGGCGACATTTTCTTTCATTTCTGCCAGAAGTACAAAACCTTAGGGCTGACAAGAGTTGTAAATGTTTAATTTTGTCACACCAGCAAGCCAATAAACATGCATGGCTATGGCCGCGCTCCTGACAACAGGAGAGCGCACAGACTCCTGAGCGAGCTCCGAGGCTGAATCGCTGAGAGCAGCGTTCCTAGGCTGACGTTGTTGGGACTCTTGCAGAATGAAAAGACATAAAGTCAAAAGTAAGAAAGTATAATTAAAAATTTTCACCTGACAGTTTACTTCACTTTAATTGGCAACTTAACACCTGTGCTCGTTCAGTGGGAACGGTTCTATTTTCAACGGGAGACAGGGTTCCTTCATAGATGATGCCAAAAAATTATATAGAAAAATAATGTGCAGAGCTACATAATGCATGCGGAATCCAATCAACCTTGATGTGACCTTATAGATAATCACATTGTTTAACTGGGCATTTTGGGGAACATGTAATTAGTAGCTATTTCAAAACAACACAAGGAATCCTAGCACGATAGGGAATTCTAAGGGATTATGTGTAAACAGAAGGGGCCTCACAAACTGTAGGTGGTAAGCATTTAAATTTTTATTTAAAAAACTTTAAACCCCAAAACCTTTTGAAATAAACATAACTTGATTTATTCTATTTTATTTTCCATAAATGTTAATATATATTGATGTAATTTTAAATTGATTTCTATTACTAAAATGATTTGTATATTCTATGAATTGCAAAACAATTTAGCATGTCCAATAAAAGCATAATCAATAATAATTCCTTCTTACTTTTCATTGGATAGAACTGTTTCGCCTGGAGTTCCTAAGGCTATACATTACATCTTCTTTTCTCTTTTTTTTTTTTGTGGGTACCGGGGGGTCGACCTCAGGACCTCGCGCGCCAGCAGGCGCCCGTGCCGCTGAGCGATATCACCGGCCCCTTTTTCGTATGTGGGTTCCGGGAGTCGAACTTGGGCCCTCGCGCTTGCCGGGCAGGCACTTATGCCGCTTAGCCATCTCACCGGCCCATACATCTTCTTTTCTAACTAACATCCCCTCTAGTACTAATTGGTTAGTATATCCCTAAGTATACAAGGTATAGAAATATAAATAGCTTGTACCAGAATAATTAAAGACATAAATGTTACCATTTTCTTGACTACTTATCAGCCGTGTTAGATTATGGCTTTATTTTTGGGCAAAATGTAAGAATTTTCAGTGTCACTTCTTTTTGTTATGCTAATTTCCAGATATTCCTATATTTAAACTATATATTGTTATACATTGCTAGCGTCTATTAATTCAACTACAATTTGCAATGATAAACATCTATACTGTCAAACAAAATTAAGAAAAATAACGTACAGATCATTATATACTTAATGGAATTTCTCTTCACATCCTGACATTCCATTTACATGTGGAAAATTTGCTTTCCTATGTATTAAACAAAATGTACACCAAATATGAAGTTTTAAATGGGTTAAATAAATTATCCTGGATCTTATTTGAATGTTCATGAATTAACAATTAATATGTAGGGGTCCATTTGTTATTTCTTAAAATATAAATAATAGGAATTTTTTTCTTTTAAAAATATGTCCCAAAACTACAAAGAATAATAACTAAATGTTCAACTATTATGAAAGGAGCAAGTGTCTCTCCTCATAATAGAGGGACCTGGCCTCTATTCATTCTCTTCGTATTAGAGTGGAGTTTTGCAAAAGAAACCATTAAGTATAGAAGCGTAGATGTGTGACCAGAATTGGTATATTGCCAAGAACACATGAAGCAAAGGAGGGCATGTAATTAAGTTTTTGCAAAATTTTAAATTTCTTAAATATTTTGAAATGTAACATCAAAAGTTATTTATGCTCACATGATGTGGTACTGCATTTCTAGGCTGTTTTTTAGCTATGACTTTGTTGAAATAAAACAATGAAACATTAATTTTCCATCAAACAGGAGCTATAATTTCATGGAAACAAATTCAATTTAAGCAAATTAAGCACTTCCTTTGATATTTTGTCTATGCTATCCTTTCCTCATTTTGACTTACTACATTAAAAATGTAAATCCAAACAACCCTAATGCACTGTTCAGGATGACACAGTCCTACTTCTCGTCTTTCATATCTTGTAGGCATGGTTGTTCTAAATCTTACATGTTCATTACCCTGTCTGATATAATACGAAGTTTTTTCCAAGTTTATTTAAAAATGAGCAAAATACAAGGGGTTATCTAAAAATATGATGAATATTTAAATTCTTACAAATATTTATTTTAATAAAATACACATTGCCATTAATCACCCTCAAAATACTACCCCTCATTTCAAACGCACTTATCTTCTTGACACTTTCTGAGCAGTTCTGGAACTTCTCTGTCCTGTCTTTAGTTTCTCTATCCTGGATGCTTTGATGTCTTGAATCCATTCAAAAATTTATGCTTGGTGGTCGTTTTACCTTGGGCAAAAGGCAGAAGTCACAGAGTGCCAGATTTGGTGAAAAGGTGGATGGTCACACAACGTAATGTTTGTACGAGCCTCCTTTCTGTTGAATGGCACTTGGCAGGAGCATTTGCTGTATTTTTTTTATCACAGCTCATAACAATACTCATGAAAAAGGACTTCCAGAACAATTTAGTTGTGATTTATACAATAAACATTTTCTTCCAGTTATTAGAAGAACTGTTACAATCAGTTTTTACTGTATTTCACATGTATCAATTACAAACACAGCCTCTGTCTTCACTTGGTCCTACTGAAGTGAAGAAATAGAAGAAATAATAAAATCATCTAAATGAGTTCATCCTCTTCAGAATGGGGTGTTCTTAAAACAAACCAAAAGCTTGCTACAAAGAATATAAAAAAAATTCTATTTTAACTTCTGCATTTACTTGATCCCAATATGATTTAGTACCTGTACAAAAGAGGTACCAAATTTGTAACCCAGATTTTTTATCTCTATAAAAATAATATTAAGACTATCTCTCAAAAATTATCACTACTTTATCAAATAATCAGAAATACCAAATGTTTTACCATTTGAGGAAATAATCTAATTTAATTCTGGATATCTTTTGCTTATTTTTCAGTTAACCTAAATTTGAACAAGGCAGAATTTAAGCAAGTTTCCATTAGGCTTATGAGATCAACCTTGTCTTCACTGTGGCATGTATGACTTTTAATGCCCTTAACAGAATAAAAGATTTATGTGAGTACAGAAAAATCACATTTTTTATTACTTTTATATGAGTGTCTATGTAGATTGCCTTATATTGATGTAGGAGGTAGTTTAAAATAATTATTAGATTGATGAGATCCTGGATCATATCTTTCTAAAATGGATGATAAATTTTAGAATGGTGGAATTAAAGGAACTATATCTAGTGCAAAACAGGTTGCAGAGTTTGGAAGGGCAAGAGAAGCAACACTATAGAAGGGTACCACTGGGCAAATAAAACCTTAGCATTGATAATCAAAGAAAAAGATAATATGCCATTTCTCAGATAGCTTTTGTAGGTATGAAATGTATGGTTTTAGATAGTTTCTTCTAAGCATTTCATAACATGTATGCACATAAGTACTCTCTCTGTATCTCTGTCTCCATTTCTGTCTGCTCTCTCTCTCTCTCTCTCTCACACACACACACAAACACACACACACACAGACAGACAGACACACTAGCAAATATCTCTGAAAATTCTTCTTGCATCTCCTGATACAAGGTGAAAAGAACTTGTTCAAATAAATGCCAGGAAAACTGGGATGTTTGGAAGTCCAGATATGGTGATTTCATTGAACCATGATCTCATGCTAATGAAGAATCAAGTATTTTGTTGAAAATTGAAAGTGAAACATTTTTATATTTCAGAAGAGTTTGAGCCCTTTAAATCAGTGACCAGTTCCCTATCCTCATGGAACATCCATTCAGTGACAGAGAAGGGATGGACTGCTTTGAATATTTATTTAAAATGAAAAATACTCATGTTCTCTTTACAAAAGGCACACTTAAGAATTATTAAGAGTAGACATTGTGACCTTACAGTCCTTTGGATTTGATATATTACATAGAAATTATTTTTTGAGATTCAGCCATTTATTAGTTTTCATAATTTTAGTGTCCAGTAAAGTACCTAAATTCAGATACATTTCTCTCTCCCTACTTAGAGATTTCTGTCATGAAATGACTTTCAAATGCATACATTTCACTAAGCCTATATACCTTAGGTAGAGTAAGAATCTTTCCTCCCAAACTATTATACCACATTCACAATATGGAAATCCAATGTATTTATGTAAATAAGATTATATCAGCCCATAATTTCAAGTTTTGTTATTTATTATTGGTCAAAATATTCCCATTTCTTCTGTTTCATGCCACAATTGTAAAAATGCATACCTTTGCATTATAAATAATACCCACTATAAAAGGTAAAGTGGTATTCCTTTTGATGATAATTATTAGAGATGAAAGAATAACATTTTCAAAAAGTTATGAAAATAACTTTTTCATATCAAGATGGCAGTTTAATGTCTAGATCATCTAAATACTTTGCAATATAAAAAATTATAAATTGCATGTTTCACTGAGGAGCAAATGAGTTTGTTTCAAATGAGAATAAGTTACCTGCTGTGAACCTGATGTTATTTTCTACTCTGCTTCTCTGTTCTTAACTCAGCAGCAATAAATAAGAACAAGTTTTGAAGGTCATTGTTAACTTTAAGTATGAGCTACTCCACTCGTAAAATGCTGTTCTTGATACTAGTGGAGACTTTGAATTCTGAAACAGTACATTATGAGGTTTTGTATTACCACATACTCATCATCTTTTTTCCATAAACATCACAGAATTTTCAGTGAATTACCCATAGATGCAAAGTTAAATATGCATCCTGAGGTAAATCCTTTTATTTCTTTTTCTTATTATAACCCAGAAAAGGAAAAAAAAATCTGAGAGCATTTTAATTTATAGATTTTTTCAGTACCACATAAGAGGTAAATTTTGTTAGTAAAATATAATTAGGTTGATAAGAAGGTAATTTACAAGCAATTAATTTTGATTTTGCCGATGTCAGTTTGAATTCTGGTGACCCAATTAAACACATAGATGGTATTGTACATGCAGTTGCTCAAGTATTTATGGCCGACTGAACATGCAGGATATTGATGTGTTTGATTTATTTTTATGGATATGGTTATTTTTTTCAGTTATAGATAATCTGCTGGTGTTCTTTAAGGAATCATCTGAAGCTTATGTCTGAGTCTGTGTAGTGAACCATGAGGAATGGAAGTTAACAATGCTTTGGGTGGATTTTCAAACATGAATTTATATAGAGGCAAACCAAGGGTTATAAAGTCAGAAACACTTTTGCCTATACTACATAGTAATCTATTCTCAAAATAGAGGATAACGACTCTAATTTTTAAAATATGTGATATTTAGAAATTATATAGTCAATGTAGGGTACTGGATTTCTGATGTGTCTGATTTCTCTTTGTATTTATGATATAACTCAGATTCTCACTAAATACATGTATGCATTATATAATGAACTGTATTTGCATTGTTAATTAAGATAGCATAAATGCACATGCTGAATATTAACTGATTCTTCATTTAGCAAAGTATAAATTATAATCCATAAAATTATTCTAGATTTTCAACATTTTAAAACATATCTTATTGGTTTTATTTTTATTCTTTTTTTTTTTTTTTTTGTGGGTACCGGGGGTCTACCTCAGGACCTCGTGTGCTAGCAGGCGCCCATGCCACTGAGCCATCTCACTGGCCCTTATTTTTACTCTTAAATCTTATTATTTTATCAAGTAGCTGTTGATGTTCAATCCCATATAATCACTGACAGATCACATAAAATACAAAATATGTCTAGTTCCATAAAATATAAGTAAAAAATGTAAAGTCTCTTATGTGAGTATAAGTTAGATTCATTTAATTGTTAAAAGGTGCTGATAGAAATTAATGAGGCCAAATAGTGATGTATAATAGTTGCATTTTAGAGATCTGAAATTAAACCAGTTGTCTCTTATACTGATAGGTTCAGTGATGGCCAGGAGAAACGGATGTGCTTTTCATGGTATTATGAGAAGGAGACATTTTACTCAAATATATAAAGTAGAAGTTAAAAAGAAAAATCCTTATTGGCACATGTTTGACCCTAACTTAGAAAAAAATATGTCAGAATGAATGCAACTGATGACTATATTTAAAATACAAATTTAATTTGAAAAAAAAACTGGAAGACTATTTAAAAAAAATAGATTCAACGGGAAGATTAGCTACTAGACATAGAGTGTTGGCGTCTTTCCCTTGAAGTATATTCCTTTAAAGAACTATACAATTCTAAGAAATCTATATATATGTTAGGTTAATATAAAGTAAATTTCTTCACTTAAGAGGAAAGGTCAACACGAGGTACAGTAGTATAAATACTCAAAAGACTTGAGTGCTGAAGTCACAGCCACTTACCAAGCATTGTGAGATGCACACTAACATTTAATAACCCCTTCAAAACACATGGCTCAAATACCTCCGGGAGGATGGAAGTCTGTGGCTTGAGCCCTTTGTTAGAATGAGTTCTCAGTGCACAGGAAGGTTCTCTCTTACACTGTATCTGCTTCCAGGATATGATAGAACATTGGAGGAGAAACACGGCTATTTTCAGAGCAGACATTTTAATGGAAGGGGGAGTGAAAAAAATCCTGAACAGCTTAAAAATAAAAATAGTGGAATATAACAATAAGGAGATAGATAAATTTAGTAAGTCGATATCCTGGGAAATTATATGCCTTAAGACATGAAATACCAAAAAGTAATGGTAAATTCTATTAGTGAGTTAAAGTAATTTAGGTAGGCCTTTAAAGCAAGGATACTATTTGTGTAAAAGTGAGAACACTGCTACTTTCTTTTTTTTTTTTTTTTTTTGTGGGTACCGGGGACCAACCTCAGGACCTCACATGCCAGCAAGCACCCGTGCCACTGAGCGATATCACCGGCCCCTTTTTTTGTATGTGGGATCCGGGAGTTGAACTCGGGTCCTCGCGCTTGCCGGGCAGGCGCGTATGCGGCTGAGCCATCTCACCGGCCCACTGCTACTTTCAAATATGATATGATACTTTACTTCCTCTTTGAGGTTTTATAATATCAAAGAAATGTTCTTTTATTTTGTGTATAACTGACTATATGTCATTAGAAATATTCTTAAAATAAAAAATATTAATCATATATGTATTTTACATATGTAATATCTGCTAACATGGTTGAACAAATTAATATATATATATATATAGAATTAGAAATACTTTCTAATGCATGTTAATCAAGATGGAACATGTTTGTGTTTAGATTTTAAGCGAGATAAAGAACTATTTAATAACTATTTATAGTTTCCTTAAATATTTAAATATCATCATGTTCTGTAAAAAGTTCAGTAGTATATATGTAGCATATTAATTTTTCTCGATAGATTTTAAACAATATTTTCAAATAAATATTTACCATTCAATATCAAAACTTAAGTATTTCTGCTTCCATTACTGTTTTTCAAATTATATATCTTTTCTATATTACAAATGTATAGAATACATGTGTTAGAAATGTACCCTCTGCTTTATAATGCTTTATATGTCATATTTCATGAATATAAACCTCAGGGCCAGGGAGTTCTCAGTTGAGCCATCAATAAAAATCCTCAAAATTCCCTTCGAATATATTAAACTACACATCACAGCGAACATGTTTAAACAGATATTTACATACCTTCTTCACAATTGCCATTTACCTTATTCCACTTATAGTCCCAGCATAGGGATATGCTCAAGAAAAATACAATTAGTCATTACAATCAAGAGTAGCAATTCAAGGAGAATTTTCAGTAGCTCAAGGCCTTGAAAACCAATTCAGAAAAAAGGGAAACCGAGAAACAACCTTAATGATTCCACTTTTTCTAAAGCCCCTGAAAAAAATCCCTAAAAGTCATATAGACTATTTTGACAACCAGAAATATGACTATAACCAAAATAAACCCAAACTGTATCATTAAACATAGAATTTGAAACTTTAAACAAATTTATTTCCATTTCTCAGTCTGAAAGTGTGGTTGTGCTGTAGGACCTACTGGGAGAAAGTCTGTGAGAAATCTCCCATATCCAGAGAGGAGCAGAAGCTACAGAAAATTTCCTTTGGGAAATATTAAATATGCACTAAGAATAGAAATACTTTGAATTTCCATAAACATTTTCAAACACATGGCTTTTCCCTAATATTTATTTAGTAAGTCAAATCATCACGAAAACTTTCCCCTTTTGTACTTGTGAAGCAAGACGCTGCCCAATAGAAAATGGCTAATAGTGTCCCTTTGATCTGTTTATTGTTTCCTACTTTCATTGTTTTCCTGGCTTCTCACGCAGAACAACTTTCTCTCTAATGCACCAAGAGCGCTAATAACATCAATAGTTTGTTCATCAGGGTATTGTTCATCAGGTTATGTAGATTTTAAAAGTAGAGAAGGAAAAACTTAAAAAACAGAATGAATTTCTTTTGAAAGTTTCACTTTGATTGGTATCTTGTGCTGACAGAAATCCTAGCGCAAGAATTTTAAAATGCTTACACGAATTTGACATTGCATTACAGGACATTAAAGCATTTCTTCCCTTCTGAAACCTCGGTGGTAATCTCTGTGTTATTATAGCGCCATAGCTCCTCACCCTCCCACATACACCCTGTGTTTATGGTGGAAATTACAAAAGCTTTACCATGTTGGAAACAAATCAAAATGCCCTTTCTGACTTGTTAATGAAATCATTCTAGTCTTTTTATTCATCATCTTAATAGTCATGCTGTTACTAGATTGTCTCCAACTAAGAAAGTTATTCATTTAAGTGAGAATCTATTCACTCTTGTAGCATTCACAGAAGAGGCTTAAGCAATCTGAATAAAATAACTTTCTTGTCTGTCAACGTGGGAGCATTTTTCTATTCCTACATCTTTCGTGATGAATTAACCATTTGGGTAGGAACTTTGTTTAATATGGGTAACATTTATTAAATATCCTGTATTGATTCTATATCACACAAAAAACATACACATATGATCTAACCCTTACATATAATTTATACATATGCTGAATGTATGCATATGTGTATAATGAGCATTGGGAAGATTAATGAAAGTATCATCAGACCTAAATTCAAATTAACACAAATACTACACTGATCATTGAAAACATTTGGGATGTGCAACTTCCTCTTATATGCAAACACAAGCCTTAGATTTTTTTAGTAGCAATAGACTATTTTTTATTCTTTTTAAAATTTAATTTCCTTTTTTATTGGCACCGCACATGTTTGCAGCTACATAATGATTGCATTCCTGTGGGCAGTTGGTACACACATATCATACATCTTAATTACATTTTTTCATCTCCTTCCCCTCTCCTTTCTCCTCACTCCATCTTTTGCTCCCCTTCTCATTTGAGAAAGATCTATCTTCCTACTTCCTATTATCTATCTTTTGTTTCGTTCTTCATTTATGCTTTGGGTTTCTCATATAAGAGAATCCATGCAATGTTAAGGGCATGTGTGTCTAATTGATTTCATTTAACATTATGGCCTCAAGGTTCAACCATTTTCTTACAAATGACTCAAGTTTATCAGTTTATCTTTCTTTATGGCAGGGCAGTACTCCATGGTGAGTAAATACCACATTTTCGTTATCCATTCATCTATTTCCAAGATTTAGCTATTATAAATAGTGCTGCTATAAGTATAGGTACACATGTAACATTTTATATGATGTCTTTAACACTCTTGGGAAGATACCTAAAAGGGGAATAACTGGATCACATGGAATTCCTGTGTTCGTTATGTGAGGAATTTCCATACTGATTTCCATAGTGACTGTACTAATTTCATTTCAACGGGCAATGTAGAAAGGTGCTTTCCCACCCCAAACTCAGCCTCACCAGCATTTGTTACTGTTTTGTTTCTTGATGATGGTCATTCTTTCTGGGACAAGATGGAATCTCAGTATTGTTTTAATTCACCTTTCTGTAGTTGTCAGAAATGTTGAACATTTCTTCAAGTATTTATTGGCCATTTTTACTTCTTTTGCGAACTGTCTATTCATTTCACTTGCCTAGGTTTTGATTGGGTCTTTATTTGGGAGGGGGCTCTGGTTTGTCTGAGTTCCTTGTATTTTCTAGATATTAGTCCTTTATGTGAGTAATAGCTCGCAAAAGTTCTTCCCATTCTGTAGGCTTCCTTCTCACTCTGTTAGTTGTGTCCCTTGTGCAAAAGCTTTCTAATTTGATATGATCCCTTCTGCTGATTCTAGTTACTATTTCCTTTGCAATCAGTGTCTATAGTATGCCTATGGCTTCACAAGTTTTACCTGTTTTATCTTCCAGTAGGTTAAGTATTTCTATTTTAACATTTATTGTATCCATTTTCATTTTAGGTTAGTACATGGTGAGAGATACGGTTCTAGATTCAATCTTCTGCATGTGGATCAGCAGTTTTCCCAGGACCACTTACTAACAAGGCTGTTTTTCCTCCAGTGTATATTTTTCACCCCTTTGTCAAAGATCAAACAGTTGAATGTGTGGGGGGTTATTTCTGCATCCTCTATTCTGTTCTGTTAATCCCCAAGTCTGTTTTTGTGCCTCTACCATGCTGTTTCTATCACTGTGGCTTTGTAGTATAATTACTAGTCCAGGATTATATTTAAAATGAAAGCTGAATAAAGGTGAAACTTAGCTCTGCTGAGAAAATATACAACACTTATCCTTTATGAGAAATAAGATGTTTTCTTACCAAAATTAAAAGAAACCTTTGAAGATATATTTTGGGAATAAAATTAAAATACAAACAGCCAAATAATCGAAAAAATAGACAGTATTCATTGTTGTTATTTTAAGTTTTTCATTCTATCATAAGAAAACTACTATCATGTTTCTTGCTCATCATATAACTGAGGACATTCAAATGAGTACCATATGGTAAATTTCTGTCATCTCTCTCTTCAAAGACAAAATGCCTTGGCCATGGGGTTCTGCACAAGAAGTAATGTGACTATGCTGTGATATGACTATGCTTTTATAGAAGATTATATGCACAAGCTAAAAATAGCAAAATGTTCACAATAACATGGTATAGGTATCATTTTAAATTCTCCATAGGCATTAGTTCATTGAAACATCACTACCCACTATTGATTCCATATTATTATTTTATCCATTATTCTGACTGAAACACATATGAGTGAGGAGAGGCACTTAAGTGAGGTACATGATAGCTTTTCTGTGGGTAAGAAATTAGAAACTGCAGCCTTTCTGTGTGAAGCCACCCAATCCATACCATTAGCTATCGCCTTATACTACCTTTTCTATACATTGTATACATTAGCTTGAAAATCAGTATAATGAGGTTTGTAAAGTTAAACTTACTTTGGCAGAACAAGTTAAATTTATTTACTTAAGCTTAATATGTAAAAAATGCAATCTAAGATGACAATTCAATAAGGGTATATAGTAACCAAAATTATGTTATCTGCTCATATTAATAGTAGTAGTTTATATACAGTTTTGTTGTTTCTATTATAAAAGTAGTAATATTACCTTTAGCTCAAAGCCATAAACTTAATTAGAATTCACATTCAAAGATCTACTCTGATTATAAGATTTTTAAAATTAGCATAAAATATATGCATCCCCTGAACTACGTCATTTTCACATTAAAAATTTACACGGTAAATCAAATACAGCAATATCCCAAATCATATAGCCAAACAGATACTTAATTTTGGTTTACTTTTCCGAATTGTAGTGGACTGTTATCAGAAATAAAATAAAATATCTATGTCCTCCAAAATTTAAGAGCCAAGTTGCCAGTGAGAAATCCTTAAGATAATTATTGCATAATACAGAGGCACTTAGCTGAGTAGTGAGAACAGATCTACCTTACAGAGAACTCTGACAAAGTCTTTCCTTCAGAGTGAATTTCAAGCTAGGAACTTGACAGTTCAGATAAATAGCTCAATGTTTCAGTCTAAGGGAGAAGCCAAGATGCACATACATTGAGGTATCATGAAATTACATAGCTTTTGGGAGGAGGGAAGTCTAGATTTTAATACTTACTCAAGCACTTTCTTGCTATGTAACTTAATGAAACCATTTAATCTCTTCAAACATATTTTTTCTTTGATCTTTAAAATCAGAAATAGCTGGAAACAGTGGAGCATGCCTATATTCCCAGCATTCTAGGAGGCTGAGGCAGGAGGGTCACAAGTAAGACCCAAACACGGGCAACTTAATTGCTTAACAAGACTCTATCTCAAAAAAAAAAAAAAATACAGCTGGTGATATAGTTCACTGGGAACATCCTGGGTTTTATCCTTGGTAGCATATAACCAAAAAAGAGAAGAAAGTTGATAGTAAATATTATCTTTCAAAAGTTGTCATGATTTTTGCAATAAAATTACATAGAGTAATTAGTACAGTCTGGCATATCACAGACACTCAAAGTGGTTTAGTTCCTCATCACATCCAGTATACGACATTTCTTCTGATGCTTATCAACAGTTATCTTTTTCACTGTACAATAGGCATAATAATCCATACCTTATAGAAGTAGCCAAAGGAGTAAGTGGTGAATGATTGAAACTCATGCCATATGGTATGGCACACTGGAAGTTTTAATAACTTCAGATTTAATATACTAACTCATATCAATTTCATCTTAGCAATATCCAAAGCCTTCTTACTGTTTCTTCTGCTTCCCTACCATCCTGATTCTTAGCTTTGCAATTTATTAGATTTCAATGTAATTTCAAGGCATTAGGAAAATGAAAGAGTTTCACTTCAATAAAACATTATAGGGCTCATCCCTTATTCAGCTTGTTTCTGCAATAATTACTTTCCTTAGCTTGCTTCTTACCCCAGAAATGAATAAATTCCTATTTTTAAGAAAAAAAATCATTTCTGGTCATTTTATCTGACCATTTGTGAAGATGAAATGAAGATGCAAATTTAATTGCTCCTTAAGCACCTTGTTAAATCACTGTATAATCACACTCATATTTTCAATGACACAGAAATAAGTAACAGTTTAAAGACTTAAAAATAAAATCATTAATAACAAGGCTTAGTTCTTTCGTATGTCATTGAAATTATTATTCTCAAAATTTTAAAATTCTTAACATTTTTTCAAAAATGTTGAATTTGATCAATAGTTGCCAAATTAAAGACCCTGAGACCATATTGAGCTCTGGTTTTTGGACTGCCAAAGACTGCTGTAAGAAAGCTTTATCTAAGCCATGGGAAACAATTATATAAATAATTAAGGTATGAATGAAAAGTCTACCTGGCTATGAAATGATTCTATGCTAATCATACTAAGTTGAGTTTTCATTTTAAAATGTGATATAATTAAAAAACATAAAACATTTATTAGAAATCCCATATTGGGGTTCAATAATTAATATTTTAAATTCTTATTTTATAGTAAGTTGATTTTTATTAGTAAACTTTAGAACTGTTTTTAATGCAGCTCAACATTTTCATACTTTACTAGGCACCTGCACTAAAGTGATTTATGAGGATAAAATCAGATGGAGCTCCTGTTAAATTATTCTGAGGTCAGACCATCTGACCTGTTGATTGTCAACAAAGGTAAGAGTTCTTTGATGATCTCTGCAGAAGATAAAAGGAAAATCCAGTGTATACCTAGATAATACAAAAAAGAGTTTTGAAAGAACTGTCATAGAGAAATGTATGCTTCAGGAAAAACAACCTGAATAAAACATTTTCCCGTTCTATTTTTTGTGGTCTTCATACACGTAGTACTGAAAAATTACATCTTTTCTCTTCCCTTCCTTCCCTTCCCTTCCCTTTTCCTTTCCACTCTCCTAAAAAGTAAGTTTCATGAGGACAGGGAAAAGAAAAATAATGCATACATAGTTTGAGGGTCTATTCTATTTTCTATTTATATATATATATATATATATATATATATACATATATATATATATCTTACGTTAGTTGTAGTATTCAGTATTTAGTTCCATTTCTAAGAATTTTAATACATTTTTATATTCGTTATCTTCTTAACTCTCTCCCCTTCTTGGATATAAAAGAATACTGATATGTCAGGTGTTCAAGTACTATTAATGAAGAATTTTCCATAAATAACTAATATTACTGAGTAACAAAAAGAAAAGAAAAGACCAGTTAAGCATTGACATGCAAACTTTTTAAATTGTGCAGTTACTAAGAGAAGAGAAACAGATGGGGTTTTTTTTGACAATGTGGTATTCTTTCCTCTTGAGGTTTGGGAAACACAAACCTAATGGTTATGCCTTCAGGCAAAAGTCTTAACTAATCAAGCTACTAATCTGCTGTCCAATGTAACATGCTTCAAACCAGGTGAGCCAAAAATAGAGTTTCATTGAAGAGGTTTTCTATATGGTTGTTTCTAGTACTGTAATAGTAAAGAAGTGTCAGAATATTTGTGACTGCTCAGAAAATTCTGTGTGTGTGTGTGTGTGTGAGTGCATGTGTGGGTGTGGGTATGTGTGCGTGTGTGTCTAAAATCTTAGCTGTTACAAAAGTAGATCCAAAATCTTAAGGTCTTATTAGCAAGTTTAGAGATAGATGAATAGATAGACATAGAGAAAACCAGATAAAAGTAGCATTGTGCATTATTCAAGGGTACAGGGATTTAAAATACATTCTGCTTCTGTGAATCTAAGTTATTTTGCAAGCCATGTGTTAAAAATAATAGTCTACTCTGTATATAGCATTTAAACATTACAAATTAGGGGATGGATTTTACAGGATGAATGATTTGATAAATTTTCTTTTCTCAGCTGTCTTTGTAGTGCCCTGGCAAATAGTTGACCTTGGACTGCAATAGATAATGTGCATGCAACATGAAAATCTCATAAAGAAGTATTGAATAAGAAATGAAATAGAACTGAGTTCATTCATCTGCTCTCTTCATTTCAACAGTTCTGCACTCTCTCTCGCAACTCTCCTGCATTTCCTTTCATAAAATACCATTATTAAGTGGAGATATATTTTCTTCAATATGTGTATTGTTTAAAAATACATTGATGGGGAGTAAACTAGCACATAGAGCTCAATACTGGAAAAATGTTTATATGAAATTGTATGGCTAGACTAAAAGTTCAAATTCTGTTACCTGTCTTTTGCACATTTTGTGAAAATGTATACAGAATCCTCCTTATAACAATTCTCAAAACTTTGCATGTTAACATGTCTATACAACTTTATCAAATAGATGCAATTTTGTTCTCAGTTTGTCAGTCTGTTGAGGCAAACTGCTTTCTTTTCAATAATATTGCTTTATTTTTCAGTGAAAAAAGCCAGACATTTCAAAAGATTGGTGAATCATTTGAGATAGTCTATAATTAGATTGAAATATAGATAACAAGCAGATAATTTTCCTTCAATGATTCCATATTTTTTTATTCAGATGATAGGCAAGAATGTGACTTTTTGCTATTTTTCTTTCTTTTTAAGAACTTGTATACAATTAATATATTACAATTTGAATATTTTGAATATTTCCAGTTCTCTAAAATAATAAACTATCTCAATTAATTTTAATTAAACAATGAAATAATTTATTTAGAAATATAAAACAACTAGAAACTGTGCCTATTAAATTTGCTATATAGATGTAGATCTTCATTCAATTTATTAATTAAACTTTTTTAAATCTAAACATTTTAAACAATAACATATATATATTATATTGCTCCTGAAATATTTATACTTTAGTGAGATTGTACTTATATATTAATTTAGTCTTTAGTATCCAAAGCATTATTACATAACATTGGTGATAATTTAACAAAAATTTACTTTTTTTTTGACACGTGATAAGTAATGATTACTTTCTAAAAATGTACCCAAATCAAATAAATGGAATTCTTATGTGGGTCTTCACAAAAACTAAAAAAGAAAAGATGAGATTTTCCAAAATTTCTTCCCATTAAAATGATTATTTATAATTCAAGATTTTTGCAGAAATGAATTGTCCTATTGTTGAATACAAAATATAGCACAACACAGTATGTCCGTTGGTAAAATCACAGAGCTGGGCACCATAGGGTAAAGGTCAGGTCTACACCAGCTGGGGCAGAGCAGAGCCTAGACACACACCTGCATCTTCCAACTGCACTTAGGTAACTGAGGTAACCTTAGTTAGAAAGTCCTGGATGTTCTTCTGCTCTAATCTCCTTGAATGTTATATTTCCTATTTCAACATTAAGTGCATGAAAATAAAACATTTGTCTAATCCATATAGTTCCATAACATGTCAGGAAAACATGATTGCAGAAGGAGAAAAATGCCTGACGCATTTCACCAGCAACTTCATGGACTGCTTTGTTTTGCTTCCAAAATATTTTAATTTTCTCAATCTCCAGGTAAATCTGAGAGTTCATGGTAAACCCATCTGTGTATATTTTAATGTTGTTTGAAGAAACAAAGTCTGAGAAATCTTTCTCTTAAGATCAAAAGATGGCGACTGCAGTTTTGGAGGATTTTCAGTACATAGATCTCCTTTGTTCGTTGAGAAGGAGGTATATATCTACCGATGAAATGACATAGATGAAATTGGTCACTTTTAAAATAATAAGAAGACAGAATAATAACAATATTTGGCATATATTGAGTCCCTACTGCTTGCTGGCATTATATTTTATGCAGACTCACACATAACATACCTTCCAAGTGGGGTCATCAAACACAGAAGCACACTTGATGCCCATATTTAAGAATTATTCTGTAGCTGAAACAAATAATAATAGAAATCTTGATATTTCTACTTTGAAGGTACACATTTCAAACATGGAACTTGAAAGTACATATTTGAAATAGTCATAGAGATATTAGAAGTACCACATCATCCCATGTGGTTTTGTAATACTCAACTGAATGTGTCAAATTGGTGGGGTTTTTATGCCCAGGTCATACATTATTCTGATGTTTCTGCCAAGGGGTTTTCAGAGGATATTAGCATTTAAGCAGGGGTCTTGTATGAAAAGCAGGTTACCCCCCATAAAAGTATGTGGGCCTCATCAAATGAGTTTAAAACTTCAATAGGACAAAGGCAGACATATATATATATTTTTTTGTGGGTACCGGGGGTCGACCACAGGACCTCGCACGCCAGCAGGCGCCCGTGCCGCTGAGCGATATCACCGGCCCTTTTTTCGTATGTGGGTTCCGGGAGTCGAACTCGGGCCCTCGCACTTACCAGGCAGGCGCTTACACCGCTGAGCCATCTCACTGGCCCCAGACATGCTTTTAACAGAAAGAAATTTGGCCAGAAAACTGCTTCAGGACTTGAGTTGCAATCTTCCATTAATCTCCAGCACGGCCTGAAGATTGTGTATTTTGTATTTACCAAATCTATGAACCAACTACTTAAAATACATGTACCTATGCATGTGTAATACTGGTTGGATAATATGTCTGTAGCCTCAAATTAACAAGAGGAATTACTACATTTAACCTCAGGGTTATGAGTTTTACTGCTATAAATATGGGTATGCATATATATACTATAGTGTGATGTCTTTAATTCTTGCGGGATATATTCCTTAATAACATCACTATGAACATCACCAGCAAATGAAGAAAAATTAGGAGCAAAGTTACAAATAAGTGATGCCTACTATTTTTATTTCTTGTTTTTCAGTCTGGTTTGAAAAAATACATTTCATACAATTAAGGTGAAGCTCACAATTAAACATAGCTTTTTATCAGAGAAGTTTGCATGTGCATACACAAAATTTATGGAAACCAACACCATTTCTTCTTCACTAACTACCCTCTCCTTATTCTTGTCTATTTTGGGAAGGCAAAAAGAATTGTAAATCTAAATAAACCTCAGGAAATCAGTTACTTCTTCCACAATTAATGGAATTAATATACAAATTCTATCTCTGCAGATGTGATCTAAGGGGACAAAAAAATTCAATTAAAAGTTTTCATACTTTCAACTATTTTATTTATTATAACATTTGCATACCAAATGGTTCAAAGAGTGACCCAAGAAAAGATGACTGTGCAGGAAACAGTCAATATTATGAAAGTGAACGATCAGGGCTTCACGTAATCCACCGGTTAGGATAAGTGGTTTGATTAGCCATTTGCATTTATATTTTTAACATTTCCCATTTAGGAAAAAAAAGAGCAGCTTGCTGCTAGCATTCATTTAATTTTCAGAAGTCGGTAATTAATATATTTTGTAAATGGAAATATCACTACTGAAACCACAATGTTATAAACAGAATGATATCTTTTGTTTCCAAAACAATTGATATACCAGAGTGATGCAAAATAATGACTAGTACTCTCAGGGTGAATGGGAACGGGTTAAATAATATGACTCCTCCAAGGAACTGGAAAATTTGGCAGTTTTTTCATAAAATAACTTGAATCTCTGATAAAATAGTCTAAATTATTTTAAACACTGCCTCAAAAACATTTTCTGTGTTTTGATGTCAAAATGCCTGACTGAGCATTTACATTTTCCTCCGTCCTTGAACTTTGTGAAGAAAAGTAAGTAATGCTCTAAAAAAACCATACAGATCCTCAGGTACGTGGAGGAAACAAGACAAATAAGAAAGGACGGGAGCAGAACATTTGTGAGCTGGGAGGAGACAAATGATGTTTCACCAGACTCCTTGAAGAAACAGACTCTGCAACCAGTAAAAGTCAAGAACGAAATTGACTCACAGAGGAAAATATCCATGAAGCTTGGGCTTTAGTGAAATTGTCACCTCTATGAATGGAAGTAAAAGGGGTTTTATGTCTATTCAGGAAACGCGTAAACTGTCCTCTACCATTTATATTTCCATTATTCTCTGGAAAAAGTGAAGTAGAGATTTTCTGAGTTGAGATAGTTGAGAATAGTGCAGAATTATATATATATATAATTTCATTTTCTTTTTCATTTAAATTGTGGGGAGATGATTCAATGTGATGGCAAAGACATCAGGAAAACAATCTAAATCTCATTTACTTCTTTTCTACTAGAAATAATAAAAGTTTTAACAATGCCAAGCCCTGTTCAAATAACTTAATATACATTAATTAATTTTGTTATCACAAATGAATGAAACCCAAATTATTATTTTTAATCTTTCAGGTAAAAATGTGGGGCACAGAGAGTGAATGATAGTGGCTGAGATTATTCAGGACATTTGGATCCATGGCCATTATTCTTAGGATCTACCCTTTACGGCCTGGTGGGAGAATTTGGGACATAAAATCAAATAAAGGAAAACTCTTCAAGAAATTAAGACTATGAATTAAACGTCCAGCAAGTATGACTCAACAAATTCAAAAATCTAAAATTGTTTCCAGAAGTTGACTAATTACACAAAGAAATTTCGCTCATCATTAAATATTTCAGTCACTATTAGAAAAATTTGCAATTTGATTACAATAATTCTCTAAAATGAAAAGATACTTATTTATATCTTTTCCATATAAAATCTACTTTAGTATATATGTTGATACAGACTTCAACTAATTAACTTCTTATGTACTATATTAATATTGTCATGAATACAAAAATTTCATAGTATAGACAACATTTTTTAATGTCTGCACTCCCCTCAATATACTCTACTTTGTGTCACCTTTACCACCACTAAAAGCTCATTCAAATGACATAAAATGAAATTTTAAAAAATCAACCTTCTCCGATGCAATCTTGAACAAATATATTAATGGAAGAAGTTGTTAATTAGTGAGCTAGGACTGTCTCAGTCATTCATACCAATTTTATTGAACTTTTGTATCTTGAACTCCTTTTTCACAAGATCAATATTTCCTAAATTTTGATTTGTGTAGAGTGCTAACTTTGCATATTATACTTGTCTCACTAATAAAAATATTTTCTCCATTGTGGTAAAACTATCTGTAAATATGACCTAAATTTTGAGCTGTATAACCTTTTAGATAGTGTTGATTTATATTTACTTACCTAAAGTGGCTATATTTCTGTATTCTGAGGCTATGGAAAATCAGTACTTCTTCTAAAGTATTATCATTTAAAAGTGCTTGCACTGAGATTAATTTTCAAAATATACCAGTTTCTCAACTTTCTGAAGTAAATTTTTAAAATATTACTTAATATTAGCAACAAAATATTTGCATAAACATACTTTTGTGCCATAAAATCATTTTAAGCTTCGATATGCAAGTGCTTTTTCACTATTATTTTTAAATATTGTGAAGTTGTTAAAATTTGTCAAGCATAGCTCAAAAATTATTCTAGTTATATCAAATGTTTCAGAATTGAAGATTCGAAATTGGGTGAACATGATGAACTGAAGGTCTTTGTCACTTGCTTTTAAAATCCAAACATGTTTCCTTGGTGCTGTACATGAAGGAATTTCCAAAGCTGAGAGCCATTTTGCTTGGCTTCCAGAAACATCTCTTTGTAACACCTTCTTAACTGTGATTTCCTAATCACTATGCAGAAGATTTCACTGCCTAATTAAAGGACTGGTGCAGTGATGAAGATAAAGAATACAGAGCAGGGCTGCAAGCTAATCTACAAGCAAAACACAGGAGCTACTTGTCAAGAGTAAGGGCATATTTTATCGACAGCTGTGTCCAATAAGGATGAGTTATGCAGTAAATATTTAATATTAATGTACTTCTGCCATGAATGTTACCTCCTTCATTATCTCCTACTGTGCTCAGGAAAATAATTAATTCAGCCAGTCATTGAAGTTCCATTTTAAACAGCAGAATTTTTGAAGAATAATATTCTTTTTCAAAGGAAATGTAGTACTCATTGTAGTAACTGATAATTTATAAATCCAATGAAATACATAGTTAATCAAGTTAACTGTTCTGTTTATTGGTTTGAGACTGTTTTGAATATTTCAAATACACACAGTATTAATTACATATATATGTGCAAGAGACAGAATTGACATAATTATTTTTACTGTTGTGTAAGGCATTGATGGCTCAACACACAAATAGAAATTTAGCAAAAATTTATAAAGGGACTACACATATTATGACAGAATAGAAGGGCTCAATCTTAAAACCAATCACTCTATCCTTGCAAGAATAGAAACATTTTCAAGTTAATACTTTGAATCTTAATTTTCCCATCTGTTGGAGGGCGGATGGTGGGGAGGGAGAGAGGCTGATAGAAAGAAACGATTATATTTACCATGTAAAGATACAGGGAGGATTAAAAAGGTGTATAGAGAGCAACTGGGGCATATGAGGCTTTCAATAGATGCTGTTTGTACTTCCTCACCTAGACAACATACAGTACGACCAGTCCCAAACCGCACAATCCATGTATGCTAGCTCCGTATATGAGTTTCTATATCACCACCTCCTAATTTATATATTTCTTGCATTGTTATTTGATCATGCGAATGTATGTTTTGTATTCATGAAAAGTTTTAGAGTTCTATGAAGGCATTATTAGATAATAACATGTCTCATTTTTCTGAGATTAAGAAATTCAGAATTGTTAAGTCTTCCTATTTAAGCCCTGGGAATAAATCAATTAGGCAGTTTGAATGTAAATAGACGTTCTTGAGCCCAACAGAAGTCTAAGTTACTTTCCAATAAAAAAACTGAGTGGTCTAGAAGAATTCCTATTCTGCTCCCTTCAGTGCTGCCTCGCCTTCCAAATGTGATTTTCCTGGTTCATCATGTTTCTTAACCCATCAGATCCAACATATCAAGGAACAAATAAGAGTTTCTCTGTCCATACTAATAATGCTTGAGGAGAAGCTTCTACTTGCCATGCACAGATTCAGGTTCTTGTAATATATTTGTAAATATACAGGCCCCAGTATCTCTTGCAGTTAACATGCTATGGTCTATTTTAGCCTAATTGAAACGACAAGATTTCTGTTCTGGGTTTTTCTCTCTTTAGTTTTCACTGTTGATGTCACAAAATACGCCATGCCTCCTTGCTCACTGAGAGCATCAGTCCTTTTCTGAATTACAGCTCAACTGATTACTTTAGATATTCTTAACCGAAAACGTATTCTTTCCCATTCTCTTACATAGAGTATACCTAAAGCAATGCTCATTCCTGCCCAATTTACAACTGACTGAGTATACATCATATTTAGCACTGTTTGAATAAACCAGTTTTACTTATTTCTATTAATTGAATTAAAATCTTGGGTTCCCTTGGATGTTATGTTTTTACGACAAGCCTGACTTAACAAGTCTTCTCTGCTATATTTTTCCACACTTGTCTTCACTGATGAACAGCTTCCTGCTTGATTCCAGCTTACTCACATTTCTAATAGACACATGTTACTGAGGTGTCATGTACAGCATTTGAATTTGAAATATTACACCACGTTAACCCACTCTCACAAATAATTTATTACACTCTCATAGATTAGATTTGAGATGTCTATAAAGATGATTTTTAATTTCACATACTTTCATATCTAAAATTTTCATAGCCTATGCTTAGCAGAAGTGTGGTCCCCTGTTCATATGTCCATGACCCTCAATAACCTCGAAACTTTGTATTTTTACTGTAAATTTTTGCAACTTTAAGCCTGAAAGCTTTCTCTGACCTACGTAGGTCTGCATTATGCTATGTGGCAGGCTAAAATGGCAGGGAATTAATGTCCATCTTCCCAAAAAGTCTTCAGCCAATAAGACAGAGAGGTGGGCATATATTTACCAGTATCAGCGTCCTTGACCTTGGATAGGTTGACTGTGAGTGAGGGTCTGTATATTCTCCCAGAGGTTGCTAAAAAACCTGAGTTCCAGTTGCCAGTCTGAAACTGCTCTCTAGCACATCTTGTGTTAACTTCTTTCCCCTATCACCATTATTTCTTTTCTGTATGACCACTGCTTCCTGATACTGACATCTAAAAGAATTAATTATGCATAAATTTCTGTATCAGAGATAGCTTTTGAGAGGACTCAAACTAAGATGACAGTTAAGATAAATGGACATAGGTGTGGGTGTATTTGACCAATCCTATTTTTTTTTAAGCATAACTCTTATGTGGGACAAAACATTATTTTATCACATAACTATCAGTTTCTTATAAATATCAAACGAGGCTAAAGGAATGTTTTATAAAATCAACTGTTTACTTTTTAGGTTTTATAACATTGGTATAAAAGTTTGACTTTCCTGGTACAGCTATCACTTCAATAGGATCTGGATCATATTTCCTGGTCACTGCAAGTCTAAAACCTATAATTACATTTTGTGAATAAGTTAACAGTAACTATCACCTTTAATCTTCCAGTATTTGAGGTGTTTAATACTATAAGACATATGTATTTCCTAGAATCAATATGAGTAGCATTTCTGAACTATTTCCTAATATTTAACTATTCGATAATTTGATGTAAAAGGCACCAAAATTATAAATTTTAGGTTCTTATATTAACAACTTTATAGCAATTCCACACTAAATGCAAAATTATGTCATTTAAAAATAGTTTATAAGTCTCCAAATTCTTCATCATTTACTACTATATTTAACCCACTAATTCTAACTTGTTGTACATTTCCATAAAAATGAGACTCTAGGTGTTATTGCCATCATAGAGAAGTTGTGTGAATTTAGGTGGTGCATCAGGTTTTTTTTGTTTTTTTGGTACTGGGAATCGAACTCAGGATCTTGCACTTGCCTGGCAGGCACTGTGCCACTGAGCTATATCCCTGGCCCAGTGCATTAATTTTAGAGGAACTTTAACCCTAACACATGTACTGTGACATTGCTTTCCACATAACATTTAGAGAATTCCAGAAAAGCATTGAAACTGGCAGTTATTCACAATCTTGGCTACAGGAGGCCAATTCTTTGCTGGATCAAAATGTTTAGTTTCAAGAGAGAATGTGAGAGGAAAGCAAAAACAATTTCTCTTTATTTGAGCTCAAGGAATTCACATTTTCAAGAGTGGTTGAAAATATTCTCTATCAGATGATAACATCTGAAGGGAGGAAATTACTCAAAAAAGGAATCTCCAAGAAAGGAACAAAATTCTGTTTAAAAATGAAAGAAAATGACTAAGTTCAATATTATTTTATTAGCAAAATGTTTATCCTCTAAACATACTTTAATGTCAATATTTGTCTTCATATATATATTATATATATGTAATTAAAGTATCCATTGTAGCATTAAAATTTATTTTTCCAATAAGATAAAAAACTAATTATATTCTATAAAGTAGAGTGACTGGGAAGCAGAGCAGACAAGTTATTGATGATTGGTAGATGTGGCCAAAAATGGTTACTCTCTCAATCTTCAACCAGAAAAAGTCAAAGCATTTTTACATGAATGTTTTATCTTTTCATTTCAGCTAAAAATAGTTTCACATAGATACATTTCCCAAAAATTCATGCTCTACTTATTTAATATTGAAATAATTTGGAAAAACTCCGCCTGAAATTAACCTTTGATGAAATTATAAGCATCAAATGACAAAAATGTATAAAATTGGAGAAGATAAATTTAGTCTGAAATTACTGAAAGCCTTCATTAAGCTTTAATATATGCTGTCAGCTTTAAACTAAATAATAGATGAGATTTTAACATAATCAGAAGAAAACTGCTGCTACCTGACTCTGCTACAGTCACAATGAAATTGACAAGATAATTTTGAAAATAAGGCCTTCTCCAAGTCACTCCATAGATCTGACAAGCGCACAGTATTTATAATTATATATATTCATACAGAAAATGACTTATCTACAAGGATATGAGACAGTTAAGTGGAAGATCAAATATATTCTCCATTGGAGAATGTAGTGGTACTGGTTTTAACAAATAAATACAAGTATTTCATTTGTTAGCGATCCTTAGTTTCTAAGAAAAAATTCCATCGACCATTGCTTTTTATGGGTCCTCGAGTAATCTTCATGTACTTAGATAACTTTTAAGTAATAAATAAAAGCACAGCTTATGTATATATATTATACTGAAATGTTGTGTTGATTAATCGCTTACCTCCTTACAAATAAAAGTAGGTCTAAATTCAACTAGCAATAGGAAACATTTTTTTCCTAGGTGCTGGAGTTTGAACCCAAGGCCTTCACATAGAGCTACCTACCCAGTCCTTTCTAAAACTTTTATTTTTGAGACGAGGTCTAAGTTGCTAAGTGGACCAAGCTGGGTTAAAACATACAATCCTCCTGCCTCAGCCTTCCAGAATAGTAGGATTATTATCATGAGCTCCCATGCCTGTTGATAAGAAGCATTTTTCTGGGTCTTTCACTGTAGGGAGTTTATAAAATAACAAAAACGAATGTAATTAGAGTCTTCATGATTGCCACTAGGACATAGGTAAAATTTAAGCATACACACATTCTTACTTTCCAGTTCCATAAACTATAAAATACTCAATCATTTATCTTTCTTCAGCTGATTATAACACAGGTTATTTGACATGATTTGGGGCTTAATATATAAAATGTCAAAGTTTGTGGAGAGAAATGAACTAAATGTTCTTTACATTTTGATAATATGTGTTATTTGATTTTTATTATTTATTAATTATTATTTCAAACACAAAAATTTACCCCTCAGTTCCATAGCATGCTCACATGGTGAGTCATAATGAAAATTACTAAAATTATTCTATCTCAAACCAGATAGCTCTAGCAAAAATGTACTAAAAATGCTACAATTCCTGATTTACCTGTTAATTTTACCTTATAAATATACACGCATATCTTGGAGTCATTTGGTCATTTATTAGTATTACAGTGTAGGCTACAGACTAGTGAAGGAAATAGAGACTACTCCTATAAGTCAGCTAATCAGGCAAACCGAAGTTATATATTCGAAGATTAAAACATATTATATTCATTAAACAGTTTAATATAATTTCACATTTCCTTTATATATACTGCTTTAAATTGAAATGATATGGAATAATATTATGGTAAAATTAATAGCATCCTTATATAAACTATGTTGCTTAAACTCAGAGAAAAATCATTTCTATTATTCTTCTATCACCTAAAATGGGACAGGAAAGAGACACAGCAGGGAGAACCTCATGAACTCACCTGAAAGTAAAGTACAATAGACAGGTCACATTTTGAATTGCCAACTTTGATGTGTCTTTACTTCTACATTACAAATCATGTCATATTCAGAAAGTTTAAGCATTGAGAGATCTATTGAGTACTGCCCCTGATCTTCAAGAAACCTGTATTTCCAAAGAGACATAAAGATGGAATTTTTTTGTCCTTTTCATTAAATGTCTCCAAGCAAAAATTCAAGATGGGAAGTGGGGTTGGAAGCTTGATCTGAAGGCATCATTTTTGGATCAGAATAGCAAAGAATGTATCAATTTTACAAAAGAAAAATATAATCACATTTCAAATGCATCTCTATTGTATGAAAAGAAATAGATGTTTAGCCCATCCTAGTCATTTATAAATATCCAGAAAGCATAGGTAACTAGGCTCCATTCCCTACCAAAATTCTTTTTGAGCTTCATATCCAGAATAAGCTCATTATTAGGGACAGTGAAATCTTATGCTTCAATGCTCATATTGCATTTTGGAAGAATTACATATTGATCACTGAAGGAGAGAAAGACACTGTATGGCCTACCAGACTTAGAGTATGATTTAAATGTGCATCAGATATCACACCCCAATAACTTTAAGGCTATGAATGTATCATACTTAAAATTTTGAGAGAAGATCAAACATGTAATTTACTGAACATTGTGAATCTAGGTATATATGAAGTCATTCTTATAAATAAATAGTCCAGGAGACTTGCAGCTTTAAATAATTAGAAATGAGTGGAATTTTAAAAAATCTATTAGTCAGATATCTAGTGTACTTACTTCGTTTATCATTTTTAAAACAAATTGTTTACATATTCCAGCCAAACTACATATCTTCAGGGATCAGGGCTTGAGGTTAAAATATAGAGGAAATACTTTTATCTCACTCTTAGGTAACTATTTATTAATATACATTTTGAGAAAACAAAAAGGGCAACATTTCCTTTATATTAAAAAAGAACACAGGTTACTAATACAAGGTGACTCCACTGGAGCTAAAGCAATGGGTTGCAGAGGTCATTCTGGACCAAGTTTCTTCTTCACGGGCTCTGACTCGGCAGAGAATACTTGATCAAGCATCTTTGAGAAGCTGGAAATGCATTTCTTGAGAGAAATAGATTTGTTCAGACCCAAACCAAAGCCTGCTCAAGCCAAATAAATTTACAGTCACTCTCACACTGAATTTAGAGCATATGCGAAGAGCCACTTGGAGAGAATGTGCCATTCAAAATTTATTAGAAAAATAGGAGAATATCTTAGCATTCTACAACCTCTAAAACTTGTTTCACCTTCACTAAGTGTACAAAATGGGCAGGATTCTGGAAGTCTCAGCAGAATCACAAGGCAGTGGAAAAATATATCACTTCTGTATCTCCTATAATAAATCGGCTATTGAAAACACAGAACCACAAGGATTAAACTTGGTATTTGTAATGTTCTAAGAATATGTATGTGATAAATGAAGATAGAACATAAAAATTCTAATTTAGTTCTCTGAACCTGCCACTGATACGGGTAAGATAGTTGCTTCTAAGGGGAAACCAAGGCAGATCATGGTAATAAACTGTCCCAGGTTAAAGCTGAGAATCTAATAGTGCCTCTCAACACAAATTTGTTGAATTCTCCCTACTAGTTTAAAACTGAGAAAAAATTTTCGGCAATATGGTCACATTACTTTCAAAATACAAGAGATGTTCATGCTGTGTAGTCAGTTATTGGCAAGATGTGATGAAAAGGAATATGCAATGTACACTAAAAGCACTTCAGTTCAGCCTCAATGCTTTTGAAGTTTTTATTTTTTCTGTAACAGAAAATAATATTTAAGGCTCCCACTAACCTTAAATTTTTCATATATGAATGTTTATTGACAGGATACTCTCAAGTATTCTATCAGAAGGTATTGACTTATACTGGGTTTTTTGTTTTGTTTTGTTTTTTGATATCTTTAGATTTCAGCTATTGAAATCATGTAGAATAAAACTAAACTAAAATTAAATTTGGGGGCAGGATGCTGTTTTTTGCTGATAGCATGACATAAATCCTAACACAAATTTCAAATAAGAGTTATCATGGAGTAAATCAACCAAGAGTTTAGTGGATGCATCTCAAATCAAGTATATTTTTCAATAACTCTTCTGACTTAGGCTATTTCTTTAGGATGTGCTTCAGCAAATACTGTTTAATGGAATCACCATGGTCTTGGTGTTGAGTTAGAAATATGGTTTTGTCAGGTAGCAACAGGTGTTCAGTCATAGGGGAGCAAGTCACTAGAGTTAAATTCACTTGAGGCTAATTCATAAGCTCAAGTGCCAATGTTCTGAATTATATTGGAGGGATATTTTAGGGCTTGACAACTGGGACAAGTCTTTGGCAAGGGCATACCCTCCTGGGTAGGTAGGTTCTCTGAGGAGACAAAATTACAGATTAGATGTTTCTCTTGAGAGCACAGAATTAGAGCAAAGGGAGCTGAATGGTCTTCAGGGATCATTTTATCAGACAGTGGTAACCTGATTAATTGCCCTTCTTTCCTCTTCTGCTGATGTTTCTATCTAAATAACTGGGTCAAGGTACTATGGAATCTGAGTACTTTTTTACAGCCCAGTGCTACAGCAACAGTGGAAACTCCAAGCTCCTGAATGGCCAATGACCTCGAGCTGACCACTGTATTTTCCAACTTTGCTTTATATTAATTAAATTTATCTCAGTCTAAAATTTCATGACATAGAAGTTGGCATTGATTAAGCATTTTAGTTTTTATTTCAAAAGGAGGAATTGACAGCATGAAATTTTGATGTAGAATGATTCACGTGTAATATTAGGTAGAATGGATTAGAATCATTGAGGTTGGGAAAATAAAAGGCTTTTGTAAAGCCCAGCCCGAAGACATTAATAATTTGTACTTTGGTTGTTGTGAAAATGATGGAAGTAAATTAAGAGACAAGTACAGAAAATATTTTGAACCAGAAAGATATAATTCTTACTTCTGAGTTATATAATATGGTTGAGTATTCAGAGCCATGGGCCCATTATAGCTATATTTTTTCTAAATGAACTAAAATATATTACAAATTAAGATTATCAATTAAAAGATATATCACATGAAGTCATAGAAAAGAAAGTAACAGTAAAGAGAAATAATTTCTAATGATTTTTAAGGTACTTCTCACTACGTTCATCTTAATATGATACCTGCTTGCTTTAGCTAAAGTTGCTGACTTGTGTCTGAAATCTCGTGAAGATTATCTGGCAAACTGTAATATTAGAGGTCATTGAGTTGCCTGGGTGAGGGAGCAAACCTTTATATCTATTAAACTGTTGTGCTTTACCTCCACCTCAGAGAGCAGGTCCTTCTTGCTCAAACAGGAATACATGTTACTTTAATTCAAATTGAAAGTGCGTGGAGGAACCTGGGAAGTCTCTGGACTTCTGCTCGATTTTGTTGTGAACCTAAAGCTCCTTTAAAAATAAAGATTATATATATATAATATGTTTTTTTTTTTTCAAACTGAGCTCACAGGCAAAAGGAACACAAGCTTCCCTCTTCTCCATTCCCAGAGTTTTCTTTTTCTCAGTCAAGGAGGACAGAGCTCAAGTTCGCTGCAACAAGGAACAATTGATTTTCTTCTGTTTCAGCACTTTTCTCCAGAGGGGAGCCTCAGTGCTTTGCCTCTTCAAAACTGACCTCACAGCTTTGTGCTATGTCACATGAATCTTAGCTTCCTCCCCCCATCACCAGCTATCCAGTGAGAACAATTCCTAATGGGGCTGTCAAATTTTTCCTTAACATAACACATACTACAGATGTTAGTGATACACAGCAAAAATATTTAAAAGCAATTTTATAATAAATTTTTCCATACCTTCTTTTCAAAGGAATGGGAATGTTGGTAAGTGATAAATGTGCACACACACACACACACACACACACACACACACACACACACTAGCAATTCAAAATGCAGTAGGTAAGATTTTATTTGATCTTACCCAATTTCCTCTGTACTGTTTACATTAAGACAATAGTAATGATAAAACAAAATACAAAATTTCACAGTGGAAATTTGTAAGCAACTACACAAAATCTAAAAGTAAACGCATGCCTAAATCCTTTAATCCTCCTTCAAAAACTTAGGGTTTTGCTGTTTTCTAAAACTGTGGTTACATTTTTTAATTCAAGGCAGCATAAAAATAGCTTTTGGAGGTCTTTTAATTATAGATCAATGTGTGTCTGAGTGCAAAATCAATTATTAATTTATGAAATCTGAAAAATTGGTATATTTTATAAAGTTGAGTTCTGTCTTCACAGTGGTTCATGCTTTTTGGTAACAAATTAAATATATAACACAATATTTCAGAGCCTCTAACATTTTGCTCTTTGAGAAGTGTTCACTGTTTAGAGTCTCTTGAGTCAGTTCAAAAAGCTCGGGCTTGTAATGTATGGTTTATTATAAACATAAAATGAGAAAGATACAAATACTCATGTCTCAGGAAGAAATGCTAATAGCTGGTTTTCTATTATTTAAGGGGTTAATATAGGATAGAAAATAGTTAAAGTAAACGAGATTATAATACTTCCATAGTATCTAAGGTTTTCTTACATAAAATCTAAAAGTGATTTATCTTTAGGTTTATAAACTATGATAATCTTTTTGTCTGGCAGATATAAAATAGAAATAAAGTGAAAAAATAATGCAGTAATAAAGGGCCAAGTTTAGTGGACATAAAAATAAGCATCAAAGAAGGGAAAAATACAAGCACATGTTAATTCACACCATGCATAAATGGCATCAACAATCAAAAATGCATGCAGAGTTCAAACAAACTTGCTTTTTAATCTCTCTTCAAAAGGCAAAGTAGTGAATGACAATCAAATATGAATAACTGAAAATGAATCAGCAATAAAACAAGTGATATACAATTAACCATTTGCAATTCTAACATAATAAAAAGAAAAATCTGATTTAAAAGCAATGCAGTTTTATTGAGAATAACTACTTTAAATATAGTTTCTTTAATCAGCTGCTTAAATTCAAACTAATTTAATATAACTAAGATTCTAGCTTTTATTTTTTAGCATCCTTCCTGAGCATCACATCTCAGTTGCTGCTTTGTGCAGAACGGTCATTTCTTCCTCCTTGCTGGCTGGGCCCAATACCCTCTCTAAAGAATGAAAATACAGCACAGTCAAAATTCTGATGTCTCTTATGTGGAAAGCATGGTCAGAGAACCACACCTGAAGGTGTGTCCAATGGGGAAATTTTGTCAATGAGAGAGAGAGATGTGGGAAAACAAAAACAAAAACAAACAACAAAGACGTTTCCCTTTCTGGTTTTGGACACTTCACAAGAGATTGAGATCCTTAAAATTTCTGCAGTCATCTTTTCCAGTAAGAAAAATATCCAGAGATTCTCTGAGAATATGGGCTAATAAACCAGCCAGGAACACTACTATTTAAATGAATGTTACTTGGGTGTTCTCCTTTACCTTTTATGAAATTCAGCTGTGCGTCTGTTCTAAATTATTTGGGCTGCAGGAACACTGCATCTTAGGTAATCATGTCCAATTTTCCATAAGTTAAATGGTACAATTTTCTTTAAATTGTTTGGAATATTGTGGGAAAAAAAAGTTCCACATGAATACAAAGTTTCATCACCAGAGCAATGAAGTATAGCAATATAACATGATTTATCTTTCTGTAGTTGCCTTTCCTTATTGTGGTATTTTGGTTCACAATGATTTTCAAATGTTATACAAATGAATATTTCTTTTGTTTTTTCTGTTTTTTTGTTGTTGTTGTTGTTGTTTTTAGAATTCCAATAATAAAACAAGACAAAACATTTCTGTTGTCTGGATCAAAGAAAAAAAGGGTCTTAGATTTTGTCCTCTCTTTGGCTCACAATCCTCTTTCCCTCAATAGCTTCTAAACGACTATGGGAGACAAACTTTCAAAATCACTCCTCTAGTCCTAGAGTGCAAGCAAAAAGGCCATAAAAGGAAAAATCAAATTGATCCTTACGTAGATTCTGGAAAAGAATAGCAAAACTCAGGTCAATATGACCTTTTCTAATTCTCTACTTTCCAACTCAGGTAGTACATAGATAACCACAAGAGATCAATATATATTTGTTGAATGAAAGAATATAATTTTTGCACCACTCTTTTGCAGATTGAGTCAGGCTTATTGTTGTTTTTGCACTAGGATTTTCCTTTATGCAAATACGTCCTTCCCACAGGCCAAGGAGTGGTATAGCATAAAATACTAAATGCATATGCTTATCCAGTCCCCAGCTGCACAAGGCAGGAAAAGAGTCATTTCCAAGGAATAATGAATATATTAGATCCACTCTCTGCCAAAAAGGAACACTGCTTAGTAGGAGAGACGAATAACAATATGCATGGCCACAAGATGGAAAGTGGAAATCAATGTCTCAAGAAAGATATAAAGTATTTCACAAGTGAAACACACCCAAGTATTTGTATGTGCAAAAAGTATCAAACACAGAGACAGTCGAGGTAGACCTTGAAAGAGTGAATTTCAGAAGGAGAAATGTAAATTTCTTGATTAAGAGATGATAAAATGTTCTCGAGTAATTTCAAGTACCGTTTTTTTTAAACATAGGAAACACAAAGAGAAGTATGGGGAATGAGAGGGAAAGTAATTAGAGATATATATTGAGAATATGCGAATAACAAAAAGAATTCTGTTAAATCTGACACATCCCAAATGTTCCCATAATCAGTTCAAAATATTTTACCTATTAGAATAATTTGTAATATTTACCTATAAGATGAAAATAAATTTAAAATGTCAACCTTTGGATTTATTATGATCTATAATACAATACTGTAGTTCCTCTTCGTCTATCGTTTTACTATTTATGGCTTCAGTTATCCACACTTAACTGAGATCTGAAAATTCTAAATTTAAAATTCAAAAATTAATAGTCCTTTAGTTTTAAATTGTATGCCATCTGAGTAGTACTGATGACATCTTGCAACATTCTACTTTATTTCCATCTAAAACTATCCCTTTGTCCAACGTATCCACAGTATATATGCCATCAATCCATCTCGTCCATAGTCATTTTGTAGCCAGTTTCTGCTGTCCAATCAACTGTTGTGGTATCATAGGGCTTATTTTCAAATAACCCCAATTTTATTCAATATTGCCCAGAGCAAAATAATAGCGATAGTACAATTGAGATATGCTGAAGAGAAACTGCACAGTTCTTCCTTTTAATTAAAAAAGTTGAAAGAACATTAAAATATCTTAACAGAGAAAAAAACAGCAGAATCACATAGCTTTTATTTTGATATATTATTACACATATTTCTATTTTACTCCTGGTTATTGTCGTCAATCTCCTACTGTGCCTAATTTAAAAATTAAAGTTAAACAAACAAAAACAGCCTGGTGTGGTGGCGTATGCCTATAATCCCAGCACTTGGAAGTTTGTGGCAATGGGATGGCCCAGAGTTCAAGGCCAGCCTGAGCTACATAGTAAGTTCAAGACCAGGCTGAATTACATAGCTAGACCCTTTCTCCAAACAAAACAAAACAAAAATAATCATAAAATTTACTGTGCCATGCAGTACTATATATATATGGTGCGATCCATGATATCAGGCATCCACTGCGGATCTTGCAACGTTAATATCCATAGACAAGAGTGGACTGATTATCGTTCACTAATGAAAATATGTGCTAGGCTTATATTAGATGCCATTTTATAATATTTATAACTAACTTCTCAACATAACTAAATTCTCAACAATCATATTTACCTGAGAAATAAGATAATGGTTGATTTGATGATCTATACCATCAATTGTTAATAGAAATAAGGACCATTTTTATATAGACTGATATGATATTTAGTGTAAATTAGATGTTAAAAGTACAAGCTAATAATAGTTTAATTATTTTCATAGTGACACACAAATGTTTAAATAGAAGAGATTCATAATACATATTTTATTTTAAAGAATCTGATAAAACATTTGGCAATAATTAGAAATAACACCCCAATAAGCCTGATTATCAGTGCTGTATCATCATGTGTCTAGAAATAAAAATTATTTAAAATTTTATAGGAATAAAATTGTTCTGCCATATTTCTACACTAGAACAACAATTGTTTTCTAAAGGGGAAATATTTCTACATTTGCCATTAATCGGACTGTTAACTTCAAACCCATTTATTGTGGAAAGGAAGATCTAAAACTAAAATGATCTTTTGAAGAAAATTCATTATATTTTTATATAAAATATAGGACTTTTGAAACAAAATTTTTGTACTACTTCTTTGAATATATCGATTTCATCCTCTACCTAAAGCTCCTCTTTAGAATTGACTATTTCCTGAATTTCATACAAGGTATCATGATAAAATTGGTACTAGAAATCAAAGTAAAAATGTATTTACCCTTGAGTGATTACTATATAAAATATCATCAATAAAGATTTATAAAACTTAGGTAATATTTTAACTTTTGAAAATATATTCTGGGGCCGGGGTTATAACTCAGTGGCACAGCGCCTGCCTGGCAAGCGCAAGGCCCTGAGTTCGGTTCCAGACACACACACACACACACACACACAAAAGGAAAATATATTCTTTATAAAAAATAATGTAAAAACATTTCTTTATTGTAAACTTTTGGTAGAATCTTAAAAATTTGCAATCATTATTGTTAGTTGTGTGAATTTATTTCAATTACAAGATAAGTTATTCTTCTACTGTGCATATTTTAGCAATTTTCCAAATGGATTTTAGCTGTTCCCACAAAAGCAATCTAAACTACAAAGTATCAAAACTAAAGAAAAAGAGGAAATCTAGACCAAGCAGAGTTACTTTAGCACAAAATTATATCTGTGCATCCTCAAGGTCCATTAAAAAGAAACCATGGCAAGAAACACATATCAGTTTTCATGCAACATTCATCTAGAGACAGTGTTTTTTTTTTTAACACTAAATCATAAACAAATGATGACATTTTGTACAGGCTTACAAAAGATTTATGAATATTCTTTGGATAACCATTTCTGCTCACATATGAAACTTAGTAGGCAATTGTGACATAATGCTGTCACAGGTACTGTGTGGTCTAGAAATCCAACCTCATAGTGAGTTAAGTAGGGATGTGGTCGGAGGTTAGACAGTGTCTAGGAATGGCTGCCAAATAGACTATCAATCTCTAATATCAATCGTCTCAATTAAGTTTCAGGCTGCCTAGACAATGGATGGTTCAAAACGGTGTCTGCTGATACCAGACGAGGCTGGTTTTTTGTTGTAAAAATGCTTATAATCAGACTCAGCCGCTATCAGCAAAGGTGTTCTTCAGAAGCACTGACAGATAGCTCAAAACGTCCTTTTCAAAGCAACCCCTGATCTTCCAAAATTAGATACAGACACAAAAGTTCTGAACTACTGAATATAGAAAGAAGGTCATTTGATGTCACTATTACTTTTAGTGTGATATTCATCATATTTCATATTCTTTTAAACAGTATTGGTCAGAGTTGTGTTAGTCTCGGTACTTTATCTTTTCTATCTTTGTTATCATGAGACAGAACATCATTAGAGATTGGCTAGTTTATCTTTTAAACACACACACACACATACCAACTCACACTGACACGCACTATTTTATTGCTGTGTTAAAACCAGCCACATCATTGTTTGAAGCTTTCAGGCTTTGTGTGTCTGCTGGCTTTTGTCCAGCACTTAGAGAACTCAGTCATTAATAGAATTTTCCTGCTTTTGAGAAGACCCTTTGTGAAGCTTCCAGTTGCAACTACAGGATCCTGTGATATTAAGTACAAGTTACAATGGACATACTAAAAAAGAGCATCCATATGCCACAGACAGTATGAATTGTGTTAAATTAGTTTCTGTTGGAAGCCTTTCTTTGCATATCTTTACCCATGCTATCAAGTCCATCCAGGCCTTAGGCTTATGTTCTTTAAACTGAGACATTTTTCTACTTATCAACTTATAAGTTCTTTACTGAAAAAACTGTGACAGCACTTTCTTTGAAGACATCAGTAGGGTGTACATAACAGAATACTGTTTGATCACAATATAAAACTTGTTTTTGTCACTTAATTACTCATGCTATGAAAGATGAAGGTAATAAATGTGACAAAATAATAATTAGTGCAATTAGCGACATGTACTAAGTTGCTTAGCAATGTTTCTGTAAACACCCTCTGCTTTTGAATTCAGAAGGAATTGTAAACCTTTGTATTTATATTTTATTGTGGTTTAAATTTTAAACTTTATTTTTTTTAGCCAAAATAATGTACTGAAGTAGATTATTGTTGTGTATTACTTTAGGGAAAGCAGATACTGGCATTTCATTAACTCATTTAGAATAGCATTTAGATTACAAATATTTAGAAGACATAAACCAACCCCAGCATAGTTTATGTGCATAACATTTGTTTGATTGGAATCTGGATCACACAATCTGCAATGATTTACACCAGCCAATGTAACTATGGAAAATTATGAAAGCATTGACTCCATAAAGCGTTTCACGAGTATATCAAAAACAGCATTGAATTGTCTTTCCAATTTGGAATTCTATATTTATGTATGTTAATGTTTACTTAATGACAAATGTCCCTCACTCGACCATAAGCTCCTAAAGGCAAGAACAATAGTTGTCTTATACAATGCTTTAGCACTTTTAACTTGGTTCATCGTGTGTGAGTGACAAATGTTTGTTTAATTAAAGAATATGTTTCATAAGATGAGCTTTTGCATTTCTTAATTGAAAGTGTGCATTATGTTTGTGAGCAAAACATTTTGACTGTGCTATTTTAATGCAATGTATAATTTGATCCCAAATGTTGACACTAATGGACGTTTTGATTTTATAATTGGTTGTTAAACATCATTCAGTTCTTTTAAAGATATTCTTTTGTCCCTCCAAGCTTAAGAGTAATGATGATAGCTTCTTATATTTTTATTCCCTTGACATACTCCCTCAACAGCCCCTCATTTTCTTCTAGTTATACTCTTTCAGAGTGTTTTCAATTTCTTTGGAATGATTCTCATTGCTAGAAGAATTAATTATAACTCTTGTATTTCATTGAAGAAGAATCCATGTTTATTTAGAGTTTGGATAATTATTATTGTTTATTATTTGTTAGTTACTCTTTTTCAAAATGCTTAAAAATACTATATGCGGGAATTTTTACCATGTAAAATATTTCTATTTTCAGTATGCATTTTATGACTATGCTTGCCTGTAATATTAGAGTGAAATGGTGAAATACTAATGATCTAAATTTTCAGAGTGTACAATATATGCAAAAATGTGACTACTACATTCCATATATTCCAGAATTGCTCTATCATTATTATATTTTAAATCCCATTTGTTTATATACCTCATAACATACAACATTGTTTATGAAACTGTTTTTTAGGTAAATAAATACCAAGAAAATTCACTAAAATATCCTGCATTATTTTGAATCACATATGGTTATTTTGTGTGTTGTCTTAATTATTTAAGATATTACACAGAAAAATGAGTTAGTGATGAAGATGTAGCTAAGTGATAGAATTCTTGCTTAGCATGTGTGAAGCTGAGAGTTCAATTCTCAGCACTGAAAAAATATGTTTGTGTATGCACATGTATGCATTTTTTGTATGTGTCTATATGGACATACATTTTGGAGTGTTTTTTGTTTGTTTGTTTGTTTGTTTTTTGGTACCAGGAATCAAACTCAGGACCTTGCACTTGCCAGGCAGGTGCTGTGCTGCTGAGCTATATGCCCAGCCCTGGAGTGTATTTTTCAAACAATGATGATCTGTTGAATGTGAAAAAGGGTTTGCAAAAATGGTTGTCTAAGAATTATGATTTCTGAATAGAAATCTAGAGAATTTATCATAGAAATGATTAATATGAAACTGATGTAGAACATTATGTATATATCAGGAAAATGTATTTATGACAACTACCTGAATATATAAATTGTTTATGGTCTATTACCAAACAAAAATATTACAACTAGTAATAAGTGGGCTAATTTAAGAATCACTTTTCATACACATAGAAAAATAATTTATGGATTTTATGTCAAAGGAGTTAAGAGTATGAAGTTACTTTTGAAAAAAAATCACTTTATTCTATTAGGTATTATTTTCTACATATAAAGATTTCTATCATTAAACTTACTTACTTATATATAGTAATAAATTATTTTATAATTAAATTAAGGTTAACTATGATTTTTAAAAGACAGACATATTCGTAATCAGTGAAATACTAGGTAACTTTACATTTTAAAAAGTTATTTGACTCAGTTTTAAATCCAAATGGCTCTTCTAATACAAATTTAAGTATATGTATGCATGTGTTCATAAATTTTCTTATTTGTGTATGTGTGTGTAGGAGTATGATTTTGCCTTTTGATGAAATTATAGGTAAGGACCCCATTGTCATGGTTTTTAGGCAATTTTTTGAAAATAATAGGTTACAGTCCCCAACGATCACTCTTTAAAAAGAAAAATAAAGAATACTATATGGTAAATTACATCAGTCACAAGAAGACAATTACCAAAATCGGAATGGTCCCTAATATTTAATTCAAGGTTACTTCTTAATTTGAACTAGGAGAGAATTTCTATGAAGTCCAAAAGAAAGAAAACTTCTAAAATGTTCTTTCAAAGATCAAAGATTAATGGTTTAGAATAACTTTCTTTTTTTAAAAAACTGCTTTAAACAACAACAGTGTGCATTAAATGCTCTGGAAAACATGTGACAAATTAATTCAAAGTCTGAAACAAAGCAAAACAAAACAAAAATGAAACAAAGCACATAATCAACACTCATGTAATTCTGTAGACTTCAAGAACGTCATGAAGTTTTCCTTCCACGCAAACTGCTCCTTTTTTACTTTATATTTAAACATTATTTGCTGCTGTTGTTGTTATAATAGTGTCATTATATGTCTCTAGAGAGGAAAATGAAAGGGTAAAGCACTTGGCACATTAAAGCAGGTGCCCGTGCCGCTGAGTGATATCACCGGCCCTTTTTTCGTATGTGGGTTCCGGGAGTCGAACTCAGGACCTCGCGCTTGCCGGGCAGGCCTAATGCTGCTGAGCTATCTCGCAAGCCCTGTAATATGATATTTTAAACTCTCTCAGGAAGATACCTGGAAGAAGGTAGCTGGGTCAAATGGAACTGCCACTTTCTGAAGCAGTTCTGGGGGTCCTCTTCCACAAAATTGTCAGTGCAGCTGCCAAATGGCAACCAACAGAAACACAAGCTCCTAAAAACAATAAGGTGGGTGCTCATCTACCTTTTCAACATTCAACGGATTTGTAACCTGCGACTTCTTTGTGACTTCTGGCTGTCCCCCAAAGTCAAAATGACCATGAAGGATAAACATTTTGAAACAACTGAGGACATCAAGGCAGCCACAATAGTACAGCTAAAGACATTCATGAAAGAGGACTTCCAGAACTGCTTCAGAAAGTGGAAAGAATGATGGGATAAATGTGTTCAATGCAATAGGAAGTATTTTGGGGAGGATTATTGGCAATGTGTTTTTTATTGTAATACTTTAAAATTTTTAAACATTCATTGTATTTTTCAATCATACTTCATCATAATTCATTATGATTTGAGAGTCCCAGGCACATGTGAAAGCAGAATGTAAATGATATTTCAAATAGAAATGTGAAGAAGCTTTACTCTGTAATTTAACGCTGAAGTTATATAGACTTGCCAGAGAGTGAACTAGTGAAGCATTTAGCTTAGAAATTGAATGCTTCAGACTGCATACAAGTACTTTAAAATTCTTCTAAATAAGTGCTTCCGTATCATCCATTTCACAGGATGGATCCCTGGTGAAATGGCACTTAACATTAATATTGACCGCTATTAATGTGTTCCTCAATACAAAATGGATTTAAAGATTTTTTTACAATAAGATTGTTGGATAATATTTTGAGTACAATGTCACTTTAAAGACATAAGTGTTGTCCATGTAGTAATTAATACTCATTCACTAACTGATACATTTCCTGAAACCAGCAGAATAAAAGTCACTGTACTAGATTCTTGAAGCTTTTCCCCTCAATTGCACGGAAGAAAGTGAGATGACCTGTGGATAACATGTAAAAAACTATAGTGCATGTGGAGAATTAGTATTGTTATTTCTTCTTAGGATCAAGAGGAATATTCGCCAAAGCTTTGTTACACATGCAAAGTATATGTAGTTTTTAAAAGCTAATCAAAGTATCTTCCTTTCCATGAAATAAGTTCTGTCAATATCAGAGTAATTTGAGCATTATATAATTTAGCTTTTGCGCACTGGACTAACCTATATGCTACTGATTTAAAAAAAACACAATTCTTAAATAAAGATTCATTCTCTGAAAGAGATGGAATAATCTTTTAATTATTCTATTTTTAAAGTTATTTTGTGTTGACTACCTTATACTAAATATCTATGTAATGTAAATGTAGATTGAAAGACCACAGGTTTTTTCTACATGTGCAGGAGGAGTATAAATGTGTTCTTAAAAATTAGAATCTTAGGCTTTAGTTTTTTTTTTTTTTATTTTCTACTTTTTTTTTTAAGTCAAGATTCACAACCAGAGGAAATATATTCAAAATAAGTTACAGTACAGTAAAAAATCAAAATATTATGAAATGAGTCTAGCTGTCTATGCATCATTTCTTATTGAATCATCAAACTTTTTCCAGTTAATTATGTTTAACTTGAAGGTGATCAAGAGATGGAGGGAGGAGAGAGCAGGGACATGAAAAGAATTAAGATTTGTTATGCACATGTGCCAACTCCTCATAATGAATGTAATCATTATGTGCTGCAAAAATGTACTAAGAAATTAAAAATATATATGTTTAGCCAAGAATTAAGAAGATCAAGAAACTTACCGTGTAATATAGATCAAATCCAGGTCTCTTTGAATTTGAATTTAATAATCTTTCATTTTGTTTTACATTTTTATATTGACACAAGTTTGAATGAATTAATTCATGGTTGTACAGTGTCTAAAGAAAATTTTAATATGTAAGGTTTCCATAAATATAATTAGTTTTGCATTAAAATTTGATTTTCTGAGCTGGTGATATAGCTCAGCGGCATAAGTGCCTGCCTGGCAAGCATGGGGTCCTGAGTTCGACTCCCGGTACCCGCATATAAAAAAAATTTTTGATTTTCTTTTATAAAATTTTACTTTTCCAGCATCAGATTCATTTATTTGTAAGACCTTATAAATTTAATTGTTATATATAGAGTTTGAAAACCTCATTTTGAAAGTTTTCAAAAAACACATAAAACATAAGAGAAGTGTACCAAGTCAAGGTACACTTTTAGATTATTGTCTACTCTGGATTACAATACCATTTTTTCTTTCTTTTTTTCCTATTATCTGAGAAAGAGAGACATGGAGAGAGAGAGAGAGTAGTTTTTCCTATAAAAGAAACCATGTGATATTTAGGCTTGTGTGTCTGAAATACTTAAGATTGTGGTCTCAAGGTGCATCCATTTTCCTACAAATGACTCAAGTTTGTCCTTTTTATGGCAGAATAGTACTCCATTGTGTATAAATACCACATTTGTTTTATCCATTCATCTGTTGATGGACATACAGGCTGTTTCAAAGATTTAGCTATTAAGAATTGCACTGCTATACGCATGGGTGTGTATACATCACTGTGGTGTGATGTCTTTAACTCTTTTGGGAAGTTACCTAGAAGGGGAATGAATGAATATCAGGGTCAAATTTGCAGCTACAAACACACCGCTATAAACATGACTATAAGAAGATTTTTAGTCATAATTTTTGTGGAACCTTAAGATTTCAGCAAAACTAAACATTGAATTTTGAAAATATATTCTCAAATTTGGCAAAATGGTTATTCTTTCTATATTTTAATTTATTATTATATTTGCTTAATTTATTCCTTTTTTGCTATGTATTTTCAATGCAAATTCTAAGCTAGTTGTTAACCTCAATGGCAAATCTAAATCTACTTTTCAACACAATATTCTGTAATTTGAAATTAAAACTTATATGTGTGTAACTACGTAAGTACGCATTTGTATGTATGTGTCTGTATTCATGTACATTATTATAGTAGATATGATCAAATAAATTAATTTTTCCCTGGAAATGTAGGTATGTTAACATATTTATTCTCAATTGTTTCTTGAAATGTGTTTATAGGACAGGTAAATTCGGCTATTACATATGTGATGATTTTTTTTTTTTTTTGAGAATTTTACTCAATGTTTCTTACGTAATGCAGTCCAAAGGTGCTAAGGCTCAGCCTTTGGCTGATAGGTTTTTTCCTCCCCGACTTGGTTTCAGTGAAACAGAAATATTAATCCTTCGGCCCCTCACAAGGAACCAGGGAAGCAGCTCATTTATTTCGATGGGAATAACTTTGCAGCCTCGTTCCGTTTACCTATTTCCCAACCTTGTCTGACATCCTAAGCCCTTTTATCTGTCATCCATAAAACAAGTATACATGTGAAAATTAATCCACTGGAACCAATTTGTATGAAAAGTGAGGCAGGCTGAGATGTTAGTGAGATCACTGGACTGCGACAAAAATCTATCACCTAAACGAGAGCCATGGCCATCTACTTTTACCCATCTTCCCTCATTTTCCACTATGTACAAGATGAGATATGTGTATCACTTGATGTATAAAGTTCTCTTAAGCTGATAATATTCTTAGGAAGCATTTACTTATTAATATAACACCTTAGTCAATATTTTGTACAACTGTAATGTTGGGAGTACCTACTACAGCACTTCTTTATGTACTAAGGAGGAATTAAAAACAAAAAAAGAAAAGAAAAATGCACTTTATATTTCCAGGAAGATACAGTATGTCAAAAAAATTTATAAGCAGTTTTTGGTATCATGTTTCTATTCTATAACTTAAAGCTATTTAACACTCAGGGAAATCAATTATTCCCAAATTTGTAAAAATATCAGTGAAGCCTCTTCTGATGTTGGTAATTTATTCAAGTGCACCTTGACCTAGTAAAAGAATGGGTCCTCGAACTCCATGAGCTAATTCACTGGGAAAGATGAGCCTTTTTCTTTTTACAGAAATCTTCATCCAGACCTTTATGGACCAATTTTATCTTCTGGGAAATCTTTTTTAATATATTTTAAACAAAACACCTTTTTTTTAAATAACAAACTCTAGCACTCATGAAAAACTATAACATAAGATGTTGAAAATGTCTTTATATACAAAAAGGTGATGACAAAATGAAATGATAGGATAGTGGAGTTACGGAATTTTTTATTATTGAAAAATTAGAGGGCCGGTGAGATGGCTCAGCGGCATAAGCTCAGTTCAACCTTCTTACTTTGTGGATACAATACATAATGCCTATATAGATTAAATGATTAATGAGTTTGACAGGGTCACAAGTTCCATTTAAAGTCAGGAGTGAATGCATGACATTATATGTGAACACATTCACACAACTTGTATATAAGCTGAGTTTAAAAGGAATATTCATAGCTTTGACTGTGCTATACACACTGCTATACAACCATATTATATTGAATTTTTTAATTATTTCTTAGAATCCTGAAGACATATGCATGATATAAACAGTACACAACCATAATTTACATATTTTAGTAAAGAGTTAACAGAATACAAATTATACATGAAAATTACATTAGATATATTTGCTAGGATATTGTACAATTAATTAATTATCTTGTGCTTACTGTTGTTTTATTTTGTTGTCTTTTCTTTTTATAAGATGCCTGACATACAGAAAGTCTCAGGATATCTAAGAAAAATTTTATTAGACTTAACTAAATAGGAATAAGAATCATTACATTGCCATATACATTGGCCAATGCATAATTAGTAATTTTATTTTGTCTTGATTAGGATTTCATAGAAATGATAGAAATGAGATATGTTCATCTTATATCTTTAAGCACAACATTTAAAATACTTGAAATTTGTGAGTCAGAAATGTCTATGATTCAGTATAACAACCCGTGATGCTCTGCTGAATGTCATTTGCTTAGTCACAGCACTGGGGCATGTAGGTAATAAAAATTCCATGAGCATGTTTGCAAAATATAAATGCTTAAGCAATTTTTTGTAGTCACAACTTATGGTGTAGATGGAATGCAATCTTGAATAAACAAGATAAATGAAGTGAAGGGTAACCACTGCTTTATGATTCTTCAGGTAGGCTACAGAATCCATTGCTTATAAATGTAAGAAGCAAAGCTTTATGATTCTTAACAATGCAACCATATTTTAAAGCTACATTAAAAGCAAATTAAATATAAAGCTTAACAAAACAGAAATACTGAAAGGAATCTAAAATCAAGTAATTTATCATAGAATTAACATTACCATCAGGCAAGCTCAGTGTATAATATCAAAATGTAAATGTCAACAACTGACTTTAAAACACCTTTCGTATGTCACATTCAATTACTCCACTTGTAGTTATTCCAGTATTTTGAAGGATGAAGTAGATTTTTCATTTTGTAGCACTTGTCCCCAGGATTTGACACTTTTCCCTTGAATCACAGAACTACTCCTCTTGGGCCAACATAGCAATTTAAAAAACCAATTCAACCCAAGGCATAGTTTCAAGTTTTATTACTGCTTGTACTATAACTATGAAATTGATAAAACATATATTAAGCTTAACTCATTTAAATATTTAGTTGCCAGAAGTGATGTATAAACATATTACTGAAGAGGCACTGAAAATCTTTCATAAAATATTCTAATAATCATTTTATCCTTATCTTCAAACACTAATTCTTTTTCAAATAAGAAGAGCTGAAAAGCAGAGCAAATGTTTAACTTTCTGCCAGAGTCAGTGATTAAATGATGTTACAAGAAAATTGTTCTGAAATCAAAGGAACTCGTCATTCAGAAAGGTTCTAGTGACTATGGTCTTTCTGTGACATAAATAATACTTTGAAATTACAGCTCCGATGCATTTTTATGTCCTCATCTATTTTGCTGAATATATTACTCTTCTATAATTTTTACTAAATTAATGCCACTGGCTCTGATTAAACCTTTATTTTATATCATTAAATAACATAGTTCATCATTTATTTCCTCATTCACTCATTATCAAGTGCTTTCCATCTAAATTCTCTTAATAATTCTCAATGAGTACAGTGGAGATTAATAAAAATAGGAAGAAAACAAAGAACATGATATCTGTCCTCAATGAATTTAAGGTGTGTGGAAAAGTAAGCTTCAAACAATTATACCACAGGTTGAAATATAAAAGATGCTACCAAGAAATTTTTTAAAAAATGATAACTACATAATGTGTAAAGAACTCATCTGAAAATGTTAAAATGAAAAGTATTTGAGAAATATTTATAAAAACTTAGCATCTATTCAGTACTTTTGAGGATATATCTATGTGCAGTTAAACGTTATACAGTAGAGGCATCTCATAGTATATTTCATGCAACTCTATGTTTTATATTGTTTCAAAAATATTTCTTCCGGGGCTGGTGAGATGGCTCAGTGGCGTAAGCGCCTGCCTTGCAAGCGCGAGGGCCCGAGTTCGACTCCCGGATCCCACATACGAAAAAGGGGCCGGTGATATTGCTCAGCGGCACGGGTGCCTGTTGGCGCGCGAGGTCCTGAGGTCGACCCCCCGGTACCCACAAAAAAAAAAAATTTCTTCCCTTTTATCTGAATTTTTTGTAAGCATGAGCTGTTATCTTTTCTAAGGAAGCAACCTGTTCTCTTATTTCACGTGTTCACACTTGAATCGTAGACCTAACCAAAAGGCAGAATAATTATCTCTGAATTGCTGTCTATTCCTACTACAAATTCCTTGAGGCGGTGTGTTTTAAGAACTTTATTGGACAACATTTCACATTTGTGGCATGGCTTACGCAATTCCAATTCAAATAGAAATTCATGACTGTGTATGATATTTCATTAGTAAATTAAAATATTTTTGAACCAAACCTTAATTGGAAGCCAGCTCAGTCTAATGAGAAATTGCAGGCCCCAGATGCAAGTAGATCTAAATTTGCATTTTAACTTTGCAGAGTATTAGCTGTTTCCTTAGGCAAGTCACTGAAATTTCCTAAGTTTCATTTCGCTCATCAGTAAAGTGAAAATACCAGAAAATATTCTTTTTTTAGAGTTGTTACTGGGACCATGCACGCAGTATATGTACTCATTTAATAAAAGTTACAGTAATAAAGATGACATTGGTTCTGGATCGGGAATTGTAATACTGATAACAAACTCAACACATTTTATGCTCCAGACATTCTAAAAATTTATATCTACTCATGTAGATTCACCAGGAATGAGACAAGAATATCTTTGTAATTAGACCATAACCCCCTACAGGACCAAGACAGTATATGTGTTTTCTTCCCCAGTTCCTTTAAATCTATTAGTCAATTTAATTTAATAAATAAAATGTTCCACATGTGCCATATAGCAGGAGGTAGACTGATAAAAAAGCTAATATTCATGGAGATTATTTTCTATAAATGGGAGATAAATAACATGCACACACAAAAAATAAGATGATTATGTGCTGTGTGGCAATAGACACCACGAAAAAATCCAGCAGAAGAGGAGGGTAAGAATATTTAGAGAGGGACTTGGGATCTGCAGTGTTAAATGAGATGGCTATGGAAACTATTTGAAAGACTTACTTGAAATAGTTGAGAAAATGATTTATGTGGATATCTCAAAGAGCTATATTCTAAACAGACAGAGAACCTAAGTATGAAAATCTTGAGGCAGTGGGGTGTGGGTGTGTGTTGAGAAGGTGTTGGTGTTAAGGAAGAGCCAAGAAGTCAATGTAGTTAGAGAGAAGTTACCAAGTTGGAAGAGTTGTAGGAGATAAATTCAGTTAGATAATAGATTGGATTCTAGTACTTTTGTTGGATTTTATTTTATTTTATTTTATTTATTTATTTATTTTAATGTTGGTACCGGGGGTTGAACTCGGGACCTCACGCTTGCCAGGCAGGTGCTTATGCTGCTGAGCTATCTCACCGGCTCTGGATTTTTTTTTTGTTTGATAGAGGAGATAAGGCACTGTGAACACTTGCCTTCATGTGACCTACACTTGCATTCACAGGATCACTCTAGTTGCTGTATTTAGAACTAATTTTGGGTGGCCAGAAGATTACTAAATATTTTTATTAGTAAACCAGAAAAGACACAGTGGTAATCTGGAGCAAAGTACATGGTTTGCACATGTTAAATGTAATTTAAATACTCAATGTATTTAAAGTAGAGCCAATAAGATGTATTAATCGGTTGGTTATAAGATGTGAAAGAGAGAAGTTGAGGATGATGCCAGGTGTTTTTATTTTAATCAACCGGGCAGTTGAAGTGAATAGGACTATGCACACAGTATGTGGGCAGTCAGAAAAATAGGATATAAAGGCTCAGGAACAAGTTTTTACATTTGTTAAACCTATGCTTACAACACATACACATGTAGATGATGAATGGACAGTGAAGGAAAGGTCTCAGAAAGAGATATAATATTGAGTGTCATCAGCATATAGCTAAATTTTAAAGCTATGAGGTCTGAAGAGATCACCAAGAGATTATAAAAAAATCCAAGCACAGACATGGAATGCTTCACTGTCACAAATTTATGAGAAGGAAAAAGCAAAGAGACCTTAGGGAGTAGCCAATTAGTCTGACAAAAAAGCCAATTCAGAAGTTTTCATGGAGGGGAGAGGGCAATCAGCTGTGTAAAAACTGCATAGTAGGTCAAGTAATATGTGAAATAAAACATTAGAAATGCAGGAGCAGATTTAACTGTGCAGAAGGCATTGGTGGTCCTAACAAAAGCAAAATAGTGAAGCAGTGGAGATAAATAATAATGTAAGTAGTAGTCCAGATCCAACTAGAAAGAGGAGAAAAAGGAAAGCATGGAAAGTAACTCTTGAGGAGTTTGACTGTTAATCGCTACTGAGAAATGGGTACAGACTAAAGAGAATACTGAAGTTACACAAGAGTGATTTTAAAAATTATTAAATTAAAGCACTGGTTTGATGAGTATTATTCTCCTGTAATTTGTTCCATGGCTTTGATTTGGTAAATTATGTTTTCATATATTTTATGGGTATAATTGCAGTACATTTGTGATATATGTAATTTAAATTTTCTTAACTATTCATAGATTAATTCAAAGAAACATTACATAATTGCGCAACACAGAGCCTTATACTCTCTCTTTGAAATATACAAGAAATCAATTTTGGTTTAAATTAAACCCAAGATCAATTACTTTAATGCAGCTGATTAAACATTACTTGTATTTTGTTTACTTTAAAGTTGTGGGGTTGGGCCAGTGAGATGGCTCAGCGACGTAAGCGCTTGCCTGGCAAGCACGAGGGCCCGAGTTTGACTCCCGGTACCCTCATACTAGAAAGGGGCCGTTGATATCGCTCAGCGGCACGGGTGCCTGCTGCCACGCGAGGTCCTGAGCTCGACCCCCGGTACCCACAAAAAATAAAAAATAAAAATAAAAAAAAATAAAGTTGTGGGGTTAATTATATGTAAGATTGACTAAAATAACTTATGCTATACTATACTTCATGATGTAAATTTATAAGCTTCTTAGTATATTAATCTATGTTTTAATTTTGCCAGTCAAATATATCTGAACTATTACAGGAAATGTTCAACACACACTCTTACTAATGGACATCCATATTTGCCTCAATTCATGCAATGCCTGATAGGATAGCAATTTTCTGTATAATTTGTCTTACTTTTCCTATTTCCAGTTGAACTTTCTCCTCAAAATATTCTTCAGGTTGTCGTACGTCTTTGACATTATTTTAAGTATATGCTTATGCCACTTCTCTAACAGTATACGTATTTAGTATTTAAGGACTGCAGAACAGAGGGAAATCTTAGACGCCAGACTCTGAAATCTAGCCTCTTAACTTAGGTCAACATTTGCATTGCCAGTTAAATAAAAAAATTTAGTTGATCATCCAGTAACTAAAATATCTTTATAAAAAAATCAAAGAAACACACATATATGTGTGTGTGTATATATATATATATATATATATATATATATATATTTATTTATTTATTTATTTATTTATAAGGTAAGTGTGCACACGTGTGTGTAGAAAACATTATTTTAAGAATGTGGACTATTATTTCACATTTTTCATATTTTTTTTTTTGTGGGTACCGGGGGGACGACCTCAGGACCTCATGCGCCAACAGGCACCCGTGCCGCTGAGCGATATCACCGGCCCCTTTATCGTATGTGGGTTCCGGGAGTCGAACTCGGGCCTTCGCGCTTGCAAGGCAGACGCTTAAGCCGCTGAGCCGTCTCACCGGCCCAACATTTTTCATATTTTTAACCTTACTACTTTCTCTAATTTGCTACTTCTTCACATTTGCTAAGGAAAAGAGAATCATCTATTTCCCTTCTTAATGTATGCATATGCCCTTGTTAATATATAAATTGATGCACTTGAGAGCTTGCAGGATTTTTGATATTCTATAGTCACTTAATCTGTTAAATTCAGTCAAGTAATATGTAAATACAGAATACCCTGAATTATTTTAATGTTCATTGTATGAAGGAGAGGGAGTTCTCTCAGTATGCAACAATAACTACCATGATAAAAAAAAGATAGGGAAAAGGTATTCATGATCCAATAAAGACAAAAGAAGGATATCAGCATCAGCAATATCAGGCTAGAACGTAGACTAGGAATATGTAACTCTGAGAAGACTAAAGTAGTTTATTTTTTAAAAATTGCACAGAAACTTCCTTGAAGTGTCTATATAATATGCCAGAAAAACTGGATCAATGGGGCTGAATATGTCAATTTTTACATACTTATTTCTGCTTTACATACACAAATTAATATTTATAATCAGCAGACATGAAAGATAAATAATATAAAATTAGAATTATAGTAGGTCTCTGCCTCTACATAATTTATTTATTTATTTATTTACTTATTTACTTACTTTTTTAATTTTTGCTTTTTTTTTGAGGCAGCAATCCTGCCTCAGGCTCCCAAGTGCTGGGATTACAGGCATGAGCCACCATACACGATTGTATATTTTAACATTTAATTAGTTGTTGTTTTCTTATAACCATCGTGTTTAGTTTGTCAGTTGAAAGAAATTATTTAAAAAATTGCTACCCTATCAGGATGAGGATAGTCTGTCAGTTCCTCATCTTATATCTATCCTTCCTGTTTGTCAGTTTCTCATCTCTTACTTCTCCTAGTCAAATTTATCAAGTTTATGTGATTTATTTATTTATTTATTTATTTATTTATTTATTTATTTATTGTGGGTACTGGGAGTTGACCTCAGGACCTCGCATGCCAGCAGGCACCCGTGCCACTGAGCGATATCACCGGCCCTTTTTTCATATGTGGGTTCCCGGAATCAAACTTGGGCCCTCACGCTTGCCAGGCAGGTGCTTTTGCCGCTGAGCCATCTCACCAGCCCCTTGTGATTTAAAGTTTGTCTTTTTCTTTGATCAACTCCATCTTGTTCTTGAAGCCTTTCCCTTACTTTCCCTGTCATGACCTCCAGGCTTATTCAAGAGAATCTACTCCATTTCTCACACATGTCGTTTTATTTTTGCCACCACTGCACCTATTTACAAAGGAAGTGTTTACATTCAAAATTGACTTTTAGGTGTGCATAGTTTATTTGTATTTTCCTGGTGGTTGGACAATAATAGCACATTTAAGAATCTTGAACCATGATTATGATTCAGAATGCTAACAAAGAAAGAATAAAAATCAGTTTCATATCTTTGTGAGCAGTGTAAGCAAAAATAATGATTAGGAGAGCAAGATACAGTAGATTATATTTCAAGGGCTGGTGAGATGGCTCAGCGGCTTAAGCGCCTGCCTGGCAAGCGCGAGGGCCTGAGTTCGACTCCCGGAACCCACATACGAATAAAGGGCCAGTGATATCGCTCAGTGGCACGGGCGCCTGCTGGCGCGCGAGATCCTGAGGTCGACCCCCGGTACCCACAAAAAAAAAAAAAAAATTTCAAATATAACTCCACCTAAAATAAGAACTAACCAAAAGATATGAATGTGTTATGGATGTCAATATCATTAAATATCAACATAAATCTGGAAGAAAATTCAACTAAAATATTATTTATCTGTAGTCATAAAATTGACAATAATTTTAATTAAACATAAATATACAACTTTAACAGTTACTTGAAAAGTGTATTGATCCATAAATCTAAACGATCGGGTTAATAGCATTATGAATTAGATTGTTTCTGTTAATATTCATTTTGCCAATAGATATTGAAAATCGAGAGTTTTAATCATTATGAATATGTGAGAATCATAGTTATGTGCATTGAAAGAGAACAATACGTAATGTTTAAAAATCTGGGCTGTCATGAAGCAAATTAATTTAAAAATGATGGAACAATGCTCTACTATGTCCTGGCATAGAAGTCACATAGTTTATTTATTTTTGTCTGAAGGTAAGCAAACTGTTTATTTTATTATCATATGTGTTAGACTGAAAACAAGTCTTAGAATCTCACTGTCATTTAAAGGTGACCAGGCTAAGACTTCATGTTAAAATTTTTGAATGGGAGAGTTGACTGAACCTCTCACCTGGTGATGTATTTGCTAAACCTAAGTACATTTTCCAATAGAGTATTACACTTTTGTAAAGTAGACCAGCAGAATTTTAGATTTAGGACAGTCCCTAATAGAAGATGAGTTCATCTACTAATTTTGTAGACACACACCTAAGCCTTAGACAGGCTAAGGACTTCTTGCTCTGCAGAAGGGGAGATCGAAGAATGAAGTGCCGCATTTTCATCTCTGGCTGTGATAACTTCATTTGTTAATCAGATTTCTTATTTATGGCTAAAATGAAGATACCTCTTTTGAGAAGCAAAGAGATTAAGTGCTTTTATATAACTTTTTTGAACTCAGACACAAGTTTACACTTTTTTTTTTTTTTTTGTGGCTACCGGGGGTCGACCTCAGGACCTCATGCGCCAGCAGGCACCTGTGCCGCTGAGCGATATCACCGGCCCTTTTTTCATATGTGGGTTCCGGGAGTTGAACTCGGGCCCTTGCGCTTGCCAGGCAGGCGCTTATGCCGCTGAGCCATCTCACCGGCCCAAGTTTACACATTTTTATCATTTTTTTTCCCACTCATGTGTTTGGAAGTAAAGTAAAGTAAAAGCCACAGAAAACACATTATCTCTGAGGTATTCTTACAGTGGCAACATACCAATCTTGCCTTTTAATCTTAAAATATGTTTCATGTAAGCAATTTCGCTAATGGAATTTCATTAGGTATAATTCTTCCAAATTATTGTGTTAAAATGAAATGATTATTTGATTTATAAAAATGTTTTACATTAAATAAAGACACTTTGCCTTTATATTATACAGGTAGAAAGATGAATGAGTCTGACTTTGAATGGTTTTAACCTTCTACTTTATCGACATCATACGTGAACAGCCTGATTAGAAAATTTCTGAATTGTAAATGCCATCAATATTTTGTCCTTATTAATACATATTCTATGTTGGCATAAAATCCAGGAAGATTTTCCAGACAGTCTATGAAGTTTTGAGGGGCCGTCAAGTGGCCCACAATTGTGGGCTGTGTTGGGCTGTGACATGTTGAATGATGAAATTGCTAGTTGGGTGCAATCATCTGGCTAAATAAATTAAAATAATTAAAACATTCTCTTTTTTTGGAAATCTTTAAATTGTTTCAATATTTCTTAATATTATAGAATAAAGAAGAGAATTTATTTGTAACTCATAGAGAAGATAGTGATTTAATTTACATTCAGCCAGAGTTTCAGCCAAAATAAATACAACTCATTAATAAACATACATGAACTTTTCTCCTATCCTTTCCAAAATATGGTTCCCAAAACTCATTTCACATTTCTGTAAACATAAATTATCTATTGAATTCTATATTTATGAAGAGCAGGTGTTAAAAATGCAATCATAATTATCAAGAAATGAAATAAAATCTCTATCAATCTGTGTGCCAAAACTATTTTTGTGTACATTCCTCACACCAGATTGAAAATAAAACCATGCATGGTGGCACACACCTGAAATCAGGAGGCTGAGGCAGGAAGATCATCACAAGTTTGAGGCCAACCTGGGCTACATAATGAGTTCAAAGCCAGCCTGGAATACATGGCAAGATCCTGTCTCAAAAAAACCATAGAATACAAAAAACAAACAAAAATAGAACAAAGATTAAAAATAAAATTCCCCCAATTGCAATTTTTTTTCTTGGTATCGGGTATTGAAATTGCAAAACGTTTACACTTTTTTTTAGGAATATGCTCTATAACCCTTAACTATGATTCCTGTGTCTTACAATGAAGACAGAAGCAAAATCTCTAACAGTCCGAAAGAAGGAATCAGCACAGTGCATGTTCTTTCTTCGTTATGTTGACAGAAAATTATTAAATGGAGTTGTTTCCAAACACCAGAACTTGAGTCAAACATATCTAAGATGCATATTATCGCTTATTCTTAAAGATATTCACTGCAATATTATCTGTTCCATAAAAATGAAATAATGGAAACCAATTGAATAGTCTAAAATAAGAGATAATTAAATAATACAGTTGTGATTATGCTATGGAAAGACTTTTGTTAAAGGAGATATTTTACCAGATTTTTAGTGTATTTAAACATCCTCAAGCTGAGTGTGGTGGTGCATGCCTGTAATCCTAGGAGGTTGGGAGGAAGATAAAAGTTTGATTCCAGCCTGAGCAACTCTGTGATGCAGCATGACCCTACCTCAAAATGGAAAAAAAAAAAAAAAAAAAAAATGGCTAGGGATGTAACTCAGTGAAAAACCAAGGATTCATTCCCCAGTAATGGGGGAAAAAATAAAGGACCTCAAAGAATAATAACCAAAAAGTAATAATAAAATAATCTAAAAAAGAATTAAAAGTTTCCAATTGCACTATTTATTCATCATTATCATCTGTTTTTGAGAGAATATGGACAAAAAAGTGACAAGAAGAATATCAAAATATTACTACATCAGTCTGAGTACAGGAATTATAAGACATTCCATGAGAATTATCGATACTTTCTGAAATGAGGTAATAAGTAATTTTTCTTTACTTCCATATGTTTTTCTATACTGATAATGATTTTCTTTTTGATTTAATTTTATTTTGAATAATAATTAATCAAAATTGAATATATGCTTATAATTACATTTTTAAATAGTAATTATATATTTATGAGACAAAATAACATTTGATACATGTATGTATTATGTAAGTATGAATTTAGAGTCTTATAATAAAAATTAAATGTCTTATTTCTGAGACAAGTTTCACTGTGTACTTTCGGCTGGCACTGAACTCACTGTGTAGCCCGGGCTGGCCCTGAAGACGTGGCAATCCTCCTGCCTCAAGTTCCTGAGTGCTGGGATTACAGGCATGCGCCACTATACCCAGCCAAAAATACATTAAAATCCAAATAGTGATTTATGAAATACTGATTGAACAAATACAGTAAGAGTTAAGAAGAACTGCTCATAGTGGCACAAGCCTGTAATCCAAACACTGGGGGACTAAGGCAGGAGGATCACAAATCCGAGGCCAGCCCAGGACATTTAGCAAGTTAACAAGATTCTGTTTCAAAATAATAAAAACTTAAAATAAAAAGGGCTGAGGATGCAGCTTAGTGTGAAGGCCCCAAATGGAATCCTCAGTAACCCCCTATAAAAGAAGAAAAGATTCCTATGAGCTCTCTGATGCAGTTTCATGAAAAAAAAAAAAAAAAAAGAAAGAAACTTGAAGGATCTGACCTAACAAGAGGTGAACAGGAATGTTCTGATATACGGAGGTGAGTGAGTATGAGAGGATACAGCCTATGAACACAGAATTTATTAAAATAAAGACATGTTGGGTTTCTCAATGGAAAATGAGTACATGAAAATACGCTCCACCTCAGATGTCATAAGGCAAATGCACACTAAAACAGCTCTTGATGATCAAAAAGATGATCAAAATCTGTACCACTGACATAAAATGCTAGCCAGAAATCGTTAAAATGTGGGCAAACGGGAACCGACATTTATTTCTGATGGGATTGATTGTGGGAATGCCAACTTTGGAAAACAGTTTGGCAATGTCTTACAAAACTGAGCATATTCTTACTACATGATTCAGTAATCACACTATTTATTATTTAAAGGATTTGCTAAGTATGTTCACAAAATACCTACACAAATCTTTATAAACACTTTTTTCATCATTGGTAAAAATTAGCACAGATGTCCTTCAGTAGCTGAAGAAACAGACTGTGGTGCATTCAGTACATAGAATATTATTCCATCTTAAAAAGGAAACAAACTATCAAGCCATAAAATGACATGCAGGGAATTTTTTTGGGGGGTGTGTACCAGGAATCAAACTCAAGACCTCACAATTGCCAGGCAGGTGCTATGCCACTGAGCTAAATTCCTGGTCCATAGAGGGAATTTAAACCTACTAAAAGTAACCATGGAGAAAAGTCTATATACTGTGTAATTCCTACTACCTGACATTCAAGGACATCAAAACTATGAAAACAGTAAAAAAAAAACAATTGCTAGATGCTGATGAGGTGATATTAAGTAGAACACTGGATTTTTTTAGATGCCGAAAATGCTTTGTATGATACCATATTAGTGGGTGAATTAAATGCATATTTGTCCAAAGTATAGAATATGCAATTCCCAGAATGAACACTAATGTAAAATTATGTATTGGAGTAAGAATGTAGATTCATCAATTACAATAGGTATGCCACTTAAGTAGGGATGTTAATAATGGGGAAGAAGACCAGGGATGTTTTTCAGTAGCGAACTGCTTGCCTAGCACTCTTAAAGCCCTAAGATTGATATCCAGCACCACAGCATAAATAAATGACAACAGGGAGATTATGCCTAGGTGAGGGCAGTGGTACATGGGAAATTTCAATGTCTCTCACTTGGTTTTTTTTGTGAACCTAAAAGTGGTTCAAAAAAGTCATAAAACTATGTTTGATTTCTAGAATATGCAACTTTTCATTCGAAGTCACATTGAATTTATTTCACTATGAACATACTATTGATTTAAATATTTACACTTTAAAATAAGCACTTTTGATAGAAATATTGCTCTAGAAAATTTTAAAATGAAGTTTAGTTGCACGATGATTTGATGCTGTAGTGGAACGTAACTACATAACTACCCAGTGGCTGCCAAAGCATGCTCTCTGGAACACTGGTTTGTAAGGATGCCGAAGATGAACATATTCAAGGAAAACAAATCCTCCTCTATGTTCATGAGTTTAAAGAATACATACAAGTGTTCAAAAGTCTGTTAACTTCCTCATTTCTGTTTTGGGGGTGTTAATGTCTGTTTGGGGGATATTTTTCAGATTAATCACTATATCCATAGTTACTCCCACTTGATTAAGCTTCAGAGTATAGACTCTTATAAAGTAAAAGAATAGGACTTTCTTGTATCTGGCCTAGCCTACTCAAGAGCCTACCAAGGTTCTCCATGAGTTTGTTTGTTTATTTATTTTCCTAACTCAAGCACACCTTAACTTCTCATTACCTCAAATCAAAGTGATCCACTTCCATCTTCAGTTCTGCTATTGAACTGAAAGAACTCATTCACAAACTATCAATTTGTTAAATGGTTTAAAACCTAGAATACCCAACCACTTCTACCATTTATTGAACATAAATAGTATGCCAAACACAGGACAAAGTAGTTTATACAGTCACCCCCAAGGGAAAGAGGTGGTGGACTTCTAAGGAAGACAAGGAGACTCAAAAAAGTTAAGAGCTGACCAAGGTCAGTGCTACAAAGCTGAAGCTCTCTTCTGTTAATGTGAGGTTGCCTAATTGAGAGCTCAAGCTTTTCAGCTATTTGTTATAGCCAAAGCAAGCATGTTGGAAAACTAGAAGTCGCACGTATAAACGACACATACACTGAACCACTGAAGAAATGGTAGGCACTGTGACCATGCCAAGTGTTAAAATGTAAATAAAACATACTGAGAACAGGACCTAAAACATAAAATTGTAAAATTCATACATATAATTTCCAAATGTGTTATTGACTAGCTAGCAACAGACATTATAAACTAGTCAATCTTATATCCACTCCACATCATCAGTACTCCTCAGTGAGTGGAAAATGCCGACACACAGGGAGACAGACTCAGCGAAACGGTCAGATTCTACTTAGCTTTTAAATGGGCCACGTAATCATGAGCAAGTAACTTAGGCACTGAAGAATCCTGGCTCAGCTGTTTTACTTTTTGTTTATAGCTAGTACTAAATTAAGTTGAGTGGCTGGAATCTCAGAGGATAATATTAAAATTAGACTTCAAAGTAACTTTTAACTTAAAATATTATCAAAAATTATAGCATAAAGTTTCATTTAGAGAGAAGCAGATAGACAAAAGAAAAACATTGAAGAAAATAAAGTTAAATGTTGATTTATAATCTGGGCAGTAAATAGCCCTCATGAGAATGTAAACTTTAAACTACAGGTGATATTATGAAGTAATAATATTTCATAACTGCACTTTCATTGTATGTAACAATTTCTAAACTATGATAGGCTCTTAATAAGCATTTGTTGAATGGATGAATGAATGAAATAAATTAATGTACCATTATATTGAGTTTTTACAAGGAAACAGCTTTGACATAATATTTTAATACTAGTTTTTAGTAGTATATTAATGGTATATATTTTTTTACCTTTCAAACTAAAAAGTAATAAAACTATTAAGGCTAACAAATTATCAAAGGAAGAAATTGACATCTAAGTAAAATTAAGTCGATTACAAGCTGATTTCAGTGAAAAAACAATACAATTAGTGAACATCTTTAGAAATAGAAACATTTGCACAAAATAATATTTCCTGGAAGCTATATCTTTATACTGTAAAGAATGCAAGGATATATGTCAAATTGAAGAAGATGCTGGGAAATCTTTTTTTTTTTTTTTTCTGGTTACTTTTGAGACAGGTCTCACCATGTAGTGCAGGCTGTCCTTGAACTCACTATGTAGCCCAGGCTGGCCTCTAACTCACACAGTCCTCCTGTCTTGGCCTCCCAAGTGCTAGTATTACAGAAGCGTACCACCACACACGGCTAGGAGATCTTTATAACTATGATCAAGATAAAATTTAGAAAAGCATAAATTTGCTAAAATTAATAAATTAATACATAACATTATTTATTTAAAAAAACTGTTACTGATTGCCTAAAGGTGTCAAGAACTATGACAGGCATTGGAATAAAAAAATGCCTAAGGGATATAACCTGACCCCAAGGATCCAAAAGAATAGGCTTGACCTCAATGGGCAAATGAGTTAGAAGTCCTTGAAGTTGTAATTTCTGAGTGTTGTGATATATGCATCATTTGGCATTGTTGACATGATTCTAAGCATCATTCCCTATAGAAATTCTCTTTTGATTCATCAAAACAGAATGACACAGAAAGAGTTGAACTCCTAGCTCTAAAGCACTGTTCAAAGAAAAAACTGATTGCTATTCTGGCCATATTGCTATATAACTATAATTGGAAAAAACAATTCCATTCTCTGGGTCTATTGGGCAATATACAAATCAGAATTCATCTTCACAATGGAGTTTTGTGATTTCCCTCAGCATAACCTATCTTTATTCGCTAGCTCCTTACATGACAGAAAGTTACCTAACCACCCGCTCTCCAGTGCTTTGGCAAAGAAGCAGGAGATTGTTTTCCAGGCAGATAGTCAAAAGTACACAATTTCGGGAATCTTTTAATGAGGCAATCCATAATGGTTTTTCTAACTGAGTTTCTTCTCCAAACACAGGAGGAATAAAGTAATTCTAGAAGCCTATGTGAACAAGGAACACACACAGAGATACACAAACACACACACACACTCCTTGTGTTTAAAAAGAAAATAAATATATGAAATGATCAACATATAGGGTAGGTTTGAAAATACATTGAAATCACTTGATAGATTATTTAATCTTGGATGCATTTGGATTTCAAGCCTGGTGAGCTCTCTTAATATTACATTTCATGTGTAATATTCAATTAGTAGTAGGAGGTGATAATATCCTTGGACATAAAGAAGAAATATTAGGATGATATTAGCGATCTCAGGAATTAGTTTGTATTTTATATAGTGTAAGGTTATCAATTGCTATGAAGAATGCCATATATATATATATATATATATATATATACACATATTTGCATATATACTATATTAAGGTCCTTTCAACAGTGTGTGAACCAGTATTTGTAAAACTGGAATCTGGAATATACATGTTCAGCACCCATTTTAGTGGATATTTTGTGTGCCCTAAAGTTCTGGTGCTGCCATTCCCCACTTCAACTGGCTATCCTTTCTTCCTCCAATGCGTGAAATGGAAACCTCTAATTACAAATATCACTATGATAGTTTTTTAGAATTGTAAAGGTCTACAGAATTCAACAATTCTAATCCTTTTCACCATTTGCATGTGAGCCCATTCATTTCACATTGTAATTTAGATACACGAAATTAGTAATTCCTGCCAAACTGTTTTACTCTTCTCCAAAATGTAAGCTCGTCAGTCGTCAGTTTAGAAGTTGCTCCCCCTTCCTCTGCCACCATTCTGTGCCTTTTGCTGCTTAATGCTCTGCTTCCGACACATCTCATCGAAGATGTGGGCATCTTATTTCCACGGCTGTACCTAAAATTCTTTCTAACTTACAGAGAAAAGCGAATGCTTCTACACTGTGGGTAGGTATACAAATTAGGAAAGACAATTTGGAAAACAGTATGGAGTTTTTTCATAAAATTAAAGATGGAATTATTGTAAGCTCCAGCAATCCCACTAGTGGGTATACATATCCAAAGGAAATGAAATCAGTATGTCAAAGAGACATCTGTGTTCCCATATTCACTGCAGCACTATTCGCAATAGCTAAGAAATGAAAACAAAGTGCCCATAAACTGCCGAATAGGTAATAAAAATATGATATATATATATACATATATATATGTATATATATATATGATATTCAGCCTTAAAAATACTGAAATCCTGTCATTTGAAATAACATAGAAGAAAGTGGAGATTATTAAGAGAAATAAAATAGACACAAAAAGAGAAATACTGCACAATCACATTTATATGTGTACTCTAAAAATGTTGACCTCCAAGAAATTGAGAGTAGAATGGTGGTTACCAGAGGGCAAGGAGAGTAGGGAAAGAGAAGGTCGGGGACAAGTTGATCAACAGATACAAAGTTACAGTTAGATGGGAGGAAGGAGTTCTGGTGCTACTGAATAGTACCGTGACTATAGATTACAATAATTTACTGTACAGTTTAAAGAGGTAGAAAAATGTTAAAGTTTTTGCCATAAAGAAATGATAAAAGAGAAAACATATACATTTAACTATATTTATAAATTTTGTAACATGTACAAATATCAATACATCGTATTATTTCCATCTATATGTACAATTTTCATGTTACTATATATCAATTAAAATAAATTCAATTAAAATGTGTCAGAAGGCAGAATGAATGTGATACTTTCAATGGCATTTTGAATGTCAATTACCTATTCCTGGGCCAAGTTCCTTCTTTATTTTCAAGATCTAATTTCTTCAAATTCACCCTCCTGAAGTCCTCTCACTCCCTATTTTCTCCCACATTCAAGAAGGTCACCTCGAAGTATTGATTTTCTCACATCCAAAAGATCACGCTAATATATAAAAAAGCAGTCTCCACTACATCTTATCTTTCTTCCTAATCAAATTTTTAAACCACACCCTTTCATATATCTATTTAATGAGCATGGCTGAGGAAAGCTATGCAATTAATCCTTAGTTTACTTGAGTTAAAACTGAGCTGAATTTACCTCAAAAATACTACTACCGCCTTTTTCTACTCACTCATTAGTCACTCAAAGACTCAGTGACAAATTTTTCATTTATACCTCATCCTGATTCCTAGCAAATGAACTTAATTTATGTACATATAGAGAAATTATCATCATCAGTAACCATGTTTCCTCCCCTTCAGTTTGTTTGGGCTCCAAATTGACGCTTTCATCTCCTTGGGGCCCTTTCCATATCAACCACCCTGTTACAAATTTGCTGCTTCAGTAACACATCTACTGGTTTCTTGCTCACAGCATGTTTGTATACAGCTGCACTCATTGAGCACCAACCTTAAGACAGAGCTTCCTTACAAATACCTCCCTGTATAATCTACTGATAGGCGTGGGCATTCTAATTTGAAGGGGACTGGGGGAATCTAAGACTTAAGTTTTAAAATTTATCCAATGAAGTAATAATAGTTCTTATTAATTTAGCTTTTATGATTTATTAGGCACAGCTCAAACTGCTTTAAATCATTAACATAATATTCTTGATAGTCTTATGAAGCAAATAATTACATTGTCTGTATTTTATAATTAAGGGAACATTACCCAGCCTTAGCTAATACTTTTTCTTTCATCCCTTAATAGGCCAAATTCTTGAAAGCATCATCTACCTTTAAAATCTCTACTCTGTCATTATACATACACTTTTGTTTCTTGAGAACATATTCGTAATACAGAATGGTGAGTTTTGTTTTGGGAAACTGGTACACACAGTGTAGCATACCTTGATCACTTTCTAACATTCTTTTTTTCTTTTTCAAGACGGGGTCTCACTTATAGTCCAGGCAGTATTTGAACTCACTCTGTAGCCCAGGTTGGCCTAGAACTCTCAGCACATCCCCTGCCTCTGCCTCCCAAGTGCTGGGATTACAGGCTTGTGCCACCAGGTCCAGCTTCAAGCACTCTTATTAGTTGAAATTTTTGCACAAAGCCAGTTTTTCTGTCATAAAAGTGTGACACTAAAGAATCCTGTCTTCCAAAATGATTATTTCTGTGTCTTTTTAGTCTATCTCTCTGTCCCCTCCCTGCCCTCGCCTTACAGTTCTTGGATAGGGTATATGTTTATAGTACTAGTCTAACAGTCTCAGCTCCAATATGTTCTTTCACTGTCTTTAGACTGTCCCTTCCAAATCAGAAACATGATCATCATTATTTTGTTCTTGTTTTGCTCACTAGAGTATTTTACTTGCCTAAGGATAAAATCCCCTAGGCTGGCTGTAAAAGGGCCTGCACTCCAGGCTGCATGAGCTACGTGTAGTTTTCTGGACTAGTCCTTACCCTCAGTGCTGTGCCTCTGTCTATGCCTAATTTTTTTGTTGTTGTTGTTTTGTTTTTTTGGGTACTGGGAGTCGACCTCAGGACCCCACCCCTGAGAGAAGGGGCTTGTGCTGCTGAGCCATCTCACCGGCCTGTCTATGCCTATTTTTATACTTGAATATTCTCACTGTTTTCCTGCCCAATCTCCCTCTCCCTCTCCCTCTCTCTCTCAATCCATAACTACTACTAGCTAAACTCTACACATCATCCACATCTCTTACATTTCTTAATACATCATCATGTGTTCATTTGGATTTAACCTTTTTTTTTTCTTCAGAAAGCATGAGGTCTTTATTCATTTTAATCATTATTGTAAATCACAGCTCAGCAAACACCATACAGTAAATATCTTAGGCTTTGTGAGCCTAGAGACAAAACTGAGCAACCATTTTCTCAGAAAGGATAATAGCATTTTCACAGGTTACATTTAAAAATGTAGGGCTGGGGATATATCTCAGCGGTACAGCGCCTGCCTGGCAAGTGTGAGATCGTGAGTTCAACTCCTGGTGCCAAAAAAAAAAATGTAAGAGCCATTCTTGGCTTTCAGGAACATAAAATCACACAGTGGACCAGATTGACACATAAAACAAACTTTGTAAATGTTTGTCAAAGATTATAGTTGCCTTATAACTTATTTATTTTCCTTACTTTAATATGAAAATGTAGAGACTGACTTTTTTATTTTTAGTTATTATCTTAATGTTTGGTACACACTGGTCATGCAGTAGTGTTGATATAAAATGAGTAGTAAATAATATTTAATTCTGAGCTCATGCCACTAATATAAGTAAACTTCTTACATTAAGGAGGGAGAATTTGTATCAAAAAAGAGGTTAGAGCCTTGCCTAAATTTATGCTAAATGTATATAATACATATTATGTTGCAATATAAGATTAATGCATAATTACAGTTAATTTCCGTAAGTATTTCATCATGTGCCAATGACTGTGTCTACTCCTTTGTTTAACCCTAGAGTGTTGGCTAACATAATTAGTAAATATTCAATGTTTTTTTTTTTTTAATGTGGGTACCGGGAGTCGAACTCAGGACCTCACGCTTGCCAGGCAGGCGCTTATGCCACTGAGCTATATCATCGGCCCTCAGTGGCTTTTAATAAAATGTTTTCTAACATATTTTATGTCATTGTCTCATAAAACAAGACTATCAGGGAAATACTGCTATTGTCAGGTAAGTGATGAAACTTTGCATAAAGAGATTATGTGACTGGTCTAATACAACACAGCTAGAATATGACAGGGTCAAGACACAATTTCAGGATTCTTATCAAATATCAGAACCACTTCATTATAAATCTGCTGCTTTAATGCAGAAAGGAAGCATTTTATGAATACTGTACTTGAACGAAGTTCTTTGAAAATTTAAATGACATTTTACTGCCAAAAGAAAAGCCAATTAAACTCAAATTTTAAAACTTTTAGCCAGTGGAATATTTTCCCAGTCAGAATTTGAAATGTTGATCAGTGAATTTAACTACCATTAATGATACTGAAAATGCTTTTCTGTTCAGCGAGTCGCTGTGATTAAGCTTTTGTGGTGGTTCCTCGCATTATACTTAGTAATCTAAGTAAACTAAAGAAGTAAAATAGGCCAGTGAGATGGCTCAGCGGCTTAAGCGCCTGCCTTGCAAGCGCGAGGGCCCGAGTTCGACTCCTGGATCCCACATACGAAAAAAGGGGCCGGTGATATCACTCAGCGGCACGGGTGCCTCCTGGCGCTCGAGGTACTGAGGTCAACCCCCCGGTACCCACAAAAAAAAAAAAAAAAAGAAGTAAAATAATGTGAGAAAAGAAACAATATAGGAACCAGAAAAAACAGAAGTACAATGTCGGATGGAGACTGTGGCATACATGCCTTTCAGTTCATTTTCTACAACATGTACTTCTTTAGCAAGGCTGTTGTACTTTTTAAATTTTTACATTGTACTTTCGGTGAACATGTTTTTAGCAATACCAACTAATTACAAAATATATCTTAAATGAAATATTTTACCATGTCATTTATTTTTAATTTATTAATAGATGACACACATATATGGTCAACATTAATTTTATAATTGCAATGAGAAAGTACTCAATGTTTCATAGTGAAATAATTACACTATGTAATTAATTCCATTACTAATGGTACATTTTTTACAAGATAATTTAGAAATCACTTATGGAGTAGCTCTAGTAGTATAACAGAAAGGTGAGTAATGACCTATAGCTGAAGTAATAAAAAGCTATCCTAGAATCAACTCAGCATAGGTGTAATTTGCTTTGTGGTTTTGAATGATATAATACAAATCTTGCAGTTGCACTGAAGTTACACATGCTCAAAATACAGAACAAAGGTTTCCATGTTTTATGTATAAGAACTGAAAAATGACGCTTTCTCTAAGGTTAGAATTAACTGAGGAAAAATGCAATTAACTGTTAGTAGGAACATGTCTTAACTAGCGCACACATTGGGGCTTAAACAGATTCAAAATGAAGACAGAAGTTTCTGCGTGAAATTGATTATTAGTTGGAGATGATGCTGACATTTTTATGACTTCCATAAACTGCCGGAAGGTAGCAGCAATTTCCAAAGACGATTTAATAGTAGAGTAGTTATATTCCAAAGGCAGATTTTCAAACACAAATAGTATATGCTGTGTCATCTCCTAATATTTTAGTATAGTTTTAGTATGACTCTCAAACTGAGTGCATTTGTAAAAGGAATTCTAACATACAATGCTGACTTTTATATTAATTTGCCTTAACGTTATATACTCAAGGTGCATTCATCTTTCTACAGATGACACGATTTTTTTCTTCTTTTTGTCTGAGTACTACTCCATTGTGTATATATAACACTATTTTATCCATTCATTTGTTTAGGAACACATAGGCTACTTCCAAGCTTTAGCTATTCTGAGTTGTGCTGCTTTAGACATGGATATGCAGGTGTCACTGTGGTATGATGCCTTTAACTCTTTCAGGAAGGTATCAGAAGAGGTATAACTACAAACTTATTGTCTTGTTTTAAAATGTAAGTAAGTAATGTTATAACTCAGTAGACTTTGTCTTTTATAAGGGTCCCTAAGAAGGATTTGATTCTGTAAATTAATATAATTAGATATAATTTAGATACAAAAATTAAACATATACATTCACATACAGCCATGGACTATTTTCCTCTTTGAAATAATTTGGCAAGCAAGATAGGATATTGCAATTTCAAAGATATATCCCATTAAAACTTAAAATCACTATTCAGTGTAAAATCATGACGAGGATCACAGACTAAAAACATTATCTCAATCTCTTTTTCATAATCTCCACATGATAATATAGTTTTCTATGGGAGCTATGTTTATGTTTTGATTCAAGTAAGTAGTTCTGGATCTTTTCTGAGACTTCCCCTGTTTGCTATAACTTACTGAAAACTCCTACTATGCTAAATTTTTAAAAGCTAATGTGAAATCAAGATATTGTTACTGCATTATGCCTGTGCCTGGAGACTTTTTTAAAAGCTGGAAATAGAGCATTAGACTGAGGTAAAAATATTTTATTGCTTCAGCTCTTTTGACTCGCCATTACTGTTCCCAAGAGAGAATCGTTAAGTCTTGTAATTTATAGCTGAGCATTCTCTTTTGAACCCAATATTACTTTTTCTACTTAGAATTAATTTATTTAAGCGTCAGTGATGGAAAAGGTAGAGCAAAGGGCGAAGATACTGATTGGAAATGTACCAACTACTGTTTTGAGCAGACACATGTATTTGTAAGCTCTTACTTTTTTTCTTAATAAAATATTCAATTCTGTTATTTGGAGAAATTTCCAGTGAATTAGTTTTTCTCCCTATTTTTACAACATAGTACGCTTTGTAACTTTGTTGTTGAATATTGCGGTAATTTTTAATGGAATCCTAGGTGAATCAGTAATTATCAAATCATATCAACATATTACATCAAGAATAGCATAGGCATATATATATAAATGTATATATATATGTTCTATTTTTAATTAATTATATTTTTGTGGTCAGAAAGTTTATGAAAATATTTTTATAGGAGAGCATATACCACTTCAGTCACAAAAGGGATAATTTAAATATAAAGAATTGTGGGAAATAAAAGACATTTATAGGGGGCCGATGAGATAGCTCAGTGGCACAAGCACTTGCTGGCAAGCACGAAGTCCTGAGGTCGACTCCTGGTACTCATATATATAAAAAAAAAAAGACATTTATAGCAGGCATGAAAAAAACACATCTGTCTAGTAGGAATAAGATAAAATATACATTTAAGACATTTTCATTGTAATTTGCCATTTTTCCGCTTTTGCTTTCATAGGACACACCAGCATTCTCCTTGAGCAGTTGAAAAACCAGGTGTCAGTAAGTCATTCAGAAAGCCAGGTCTGTGCCAACCAAAGGAATGATGGTGGAAATACGTAAGTGACAAGAGAGTCAGAGCCTTTCAGTCCTGTGTTAATACTCACCAATTAAGGAACTTATTTACATATATATTGAATTTAGTAACATGTGTATTACACTCTTTCACTTAACCACTAAGTTTTCTGTGATGAGGAATTTGAAGTTCTGGGTAAAATTAAGTTAATTGCCTAACCCTTAAACTAAGTAGGAGATTGGGAGGTGGTGATATTAAGGAGAAAAAGTATTTTGACTTTCTTTACATTTAAGGAATAATAACATGATCACCTACCACTGTTGAAAAGGAGTGGCTTTAATAACATATTCCTACATAGCTAACACCTAAACCATTTCTGAATTTCTTTCACTTGAAAGAAAATGTACAAATGAACCATCAAACCATTCAAACTTCTCTACCAATTACAAATATGTGAGATGTGATCAATTTTCTTTAGGTCTTCTGAAAGACAGTGTTACCAGATCTTGTTCATCTTTCACACTTACTTTTCACTAACTTCACATTGGTCAACATGAGTGCTTTGCTCTTCTTTAACATAAACACCTCCAACTTTGTTAACTTTTCCATACTAACGTCATGAATTTTTAAATTGTCATTTACTCTACTATATTCAACCCATTTTATTTTATTTTATTTTATTTTATTTATTTTTTTTTTTGTGGGTACCGGGGGGTCGACCTCAGGACCTCGCACGCCAGCAGGCGCCCGTGCCGCTGAGCGATATCACTGGCCCCTTTTTCGTATTCAACCCATTTTAAACAAGAAAATGTCTCAAGGAAAAATAAAACCCGTGATGTAACCTCACCAATGTTTATAGTAGGGTGACTGCACTCCCTCCTGCTCACCGTGTTGTTGACAATGTGATTCACCTGTGACTTGACTGGTATTCTCATTCAGCTTATCCAATAGGAATCTTAGATAATGATCTTTATTTCTGTAGCATTCTGGTCTTTTCAGACATAAATAACAGTACTATTTCATCTCCAAGTTCATTTAACCTGTAAAACCTCTCCAAATATACATGCTCTCAACTTTCTTAACATTTGGGGGTTTTTCTACAAACTTCTTTTAAAAACTAAGGAACCATTTTTAAAAATTATGTTCTTCATCTGTTGTGGTAATTACAGAGGGTGATTCGGGTTTTTGACAGAAGATGATCAGGTTTTCAGTTCCCTTCCATATAGAAATGTTATTTTTTAATGTACTATGTCTAGATATTATATTGTTTTAAATATAATAAAAATGAAAATCTTTTAAACTGTAATCTATGAAATTGTGAATGCTACTGATTCTGATAACTAATATTTTAAAAGTCTGAGATTAATGTATTTGAAAATTTCTCTCAATAAATAAAATGAAAATCTATTTCTCACAAAAGTCTTCCAGGATTAACTTATTGATAATACTCTATGCATTAAAATATAATAATATATCTCTTTGGTGTGTTTTTAAAACACAATGTATAGACATCAGATTTTACTCCTACTCTTAGTAGGAATAAATGCTAAAGTATAGGACAAAAAGAGGAAGAAAATGGAATCTGTAAGATACTCTCAGCCCACAAAAATGAAAGCCTATAGTGAATAGGATAGAAAATATCCAAGAATAGTATTCAGAAGAGGATTTGTGTGGGGCCTGCAAATCTGCTGAAGTAGAGATAAGCAAACAGTTACCATGTAGCCAGACTTACTAACAATATCTTACATTTAGCAAGTGAAACTAAAACTGAGAGAACAGAGAGCCACAAGAGTTCCGTGCTGTTGAACTTCAGAGAGATATCAATAGTCCCAGGGCACCAGCAAGGACAAAGAACAAAATACTTCAGGTGAGAAAAAAAAAAAAAGTTGCTAATAGAGGCAAACATCTCATATCTATTCCTGTGATTCTATTTTCCTTCCAACAGATTCATGATTCCATCTGATACCGTGAGCTTTAGGGGAGAGCAAAACTTTACATAGCCTTAAAAGTGCATCTGGGTTATTCTATGCAAGCTAATCATGATACTGGTTGAGTATCCCTCATCTAAAATGCTTGGGATAGTAAGTATCTGAGAGTCTGAATTTTTTAGAATTTTGGAATCCTTGCTTATACATGAGATTTCTTGGGAACAGAACTCAGGTTTAGACATGATATACATTTATATTTCATAAATTTACATACTAAACGGGGAGTGGTAGGTCAGGCCTGTAACACCAGTACTCCGGTAAAATAAGGATCTAGGACTGCAAGTTTGAGCCCAGTCTGGGTAATTTAGCAACTTAGTAAGACCTTGTGCTTAAACACATACACACACACACACACAAACAAAAACAAAACTGGGGATGGAGCTCAGCACAGAGGCACTGTGTCCAATCCTCTGTTCCAAAAAAGAAAACAAACCTTATACACACAGCCTAATGACAATTTTACACAATGTTTTTCGTGCACTCTTAGACTATGACTTATACCATGAAGTTACATGTGGAATTTTCCACTTGTGGTGACTTTCAAAAAGTTTCAAATTTTGGAATATTTCAGATTTCAGATTTTTTAATTGCAGATGTTCAAACTTTATTTTGCTACCCCTACCTATCTCTGGTTTACAAAGAAGCATGAACTAAGATTCACAAATTAGCTACAAATCTCTAAAATGTACAGAAATTTGCAATTATCTTTATCTAAGAATAGTTTTGTTAAACATTATTATAAGTAAGGTGAAAAGAAACAATAATGTGGAAATATTTTCAAAGAGTAATATGTTATTTTATATGTACATGAGTAAGCCTTCTTCTGGTTTTAAGGAATAATACTGATTTTATTTCAGTTATTTTAAAAATCAATTTATAAACTAAAAATGTTACCAATTGTTATTACAATCCATGTATAGTTTATGTATACACATTCTACAAGCTTGACATATGCCAATTATAATATACAATTAAATAACTTAATGAAAATGTGAAGCATACATATATTTATATATATGCATATATATGTACATGTAAAAACTGGTATTGAATTGTAATGTCACCCCTAGGGAAAAAACAAAGGAGATAAAATTTAAATTATCAGTGACAACTAAGGTATAAACAAACTTTCTAGGTTTTTTTTTTTTTTTCCTTTCCCTCTTCATGAAATAAAAGCAAAAGAAAATGTCAGGAAATAAATTAAAGATCTTTGTTTTGATAGATAGTGCCACTATACTGGTTAAACAGAAAAGAAATTACACGCCATATTTACTTACATAATTACTGCCTTTCTCTTTTTTGGTAAGCTACTCAATTCAAATTAACCTATACAAAAGTTTTCATATAGCCATTATTCAGTGTTGAGCAGCACATAAGTAATTATGGTAAATGAAGCAAAATTCTATGCATACCAATAAAGCACAAATAATGTCCTGAATTTCAAAATTTCTTAACTAGAGATGAACAGGAAAAAATCCAAGATCTTCAGGTATAGGTAACTAGTTTGAATTTATAGGACATATAGCAAAGTTACCACGAAAGGATAATTTTTAGTAATCAATACTCAGCCTGAGACAGAATGTAAGAGAGGAAATGTTTCCCATCTTTCTTGGGCTTTGAAAACATGATTCTTCTCATGAATTAACTTCTACATGTTAAATAATTAATTTGAAAAGATGACAACCATAATTTAAATTAGTTCCTAAATACTGCCTACACTTAAAAATAGAAACTTGCATATACAGAAATACATTAAAGCAAAAAGCAATAACTGATGAGCACTTTCAACACCAAATGCTCCATTTTTTAGGAACAAATGCAAAATTAGAGCATATGATGATTGAGAATGGACTGAAAGCAGGCAGACCTCCCAGAGGTACAACCCACCAAAATTCCCTGACTCTGCCTGTCTTATAACCTAAAACTCGTTAATGATGCATATAACTTTTCTCAAAGTCACATAATAACATGTAATTTTCACTTCAATTCCGAAATTCCTTCAATTCCTAAGTCTAAAATATGAACAGGCTGTGACTTCAGGTAAAGAGTATATTAATTTTTGTACTCTGCTCCTCAAATAACAAAAACAATTTTGCATCTGCCATTAATGGTTTATATTTAAAATGTTTCCCAAAACCTCATGTGCTCATAGGTGGGGCTTTTGGGAGGTGAGTGGAGCAAGGGTGTGTGATACTGGATTAGTACACTGATGGGTTTATGACAAGGTGTGATATTGGGCTGTGAAGCCTGGTGAGGTGGGTCACTGTGAGCGTGGCCTGGAAGGGTGGGCGTGGCCTGGAAGGGTGTACCTAGGCTGTGCATTCTTCCTCCTTCCTTGATTCTACTCTCCTTTCTGCTTGCCAGGACCGGAGCTCTTTCTCCATGGCCAAGTCCCTCCACCATGCTGTCTTGCTTTAAAGCCAGCCAACTGCGACTGAAACCTCCACAGACTGTCAGCCCAAATCAGTTTGTCCTTCGTTAACTTGTGGGTGTTGAGGATTGTGTGTCAGCGGCAAGAAGGCACTAAAGTAACTGAGATGGAAGGCAAGTAACATTCTGGGAAATCAAAGCTTTTAGAAAGACTGTGGCTCATGGAATTAGTCTCGTTTTCATCTTCTCTTTAAAAACCTGAAACTCAAATACAATACTTACTGATAAGACAGTATAGGTACTCTGAGCATCAGCTTTTATAAGTTAAAAAAGGAATTCCATCTGCTCCATTCAGAGTCTTATTTATTTATTTATTTTTTTTTTTTGGTAATGGGAACTGAACTCATGACCTCGCTGGTCAAGTGCTGGGTATATCCCCGGCGCAGAGCCATGTTTTTATGAAGTGTATTTATAAGTTCCTCTTTATTTTTTTGTTTAAATTCAGTAATGTGATTAACAGAAATGTGCTATAAGTGTCCTTACAAATTTTTCTATTTCATTTTTTCAATATTTTGCCTTGGCTAGACTTTCCTTACAATTTACATCTGAGAATGTGAAAGAAAAATGGGTCATAATTTACCATAAATCTCATTACATGTTTCACTGTGCAGTAGTTTGGAATATAAATTATTTTTCTTCCATGGGACATACAAATACAAACCCTACAAATTTCATCATCATTTTACCACATACTCTATGCAAATTAAAGGAAGCCAACAATATGATTTTATTTTTATACAATAATAATTGGGACAAATATCTCAGAAAATTCTACCTGAGAGAGGGGTGAATAGATAAATACATAAATGAAAACAGTATGTATTAGGGGCTATTTCTAAATTTAGTGCAACAAAAATTTGAGAGAAAATTGAATACTGAAATACATATACACACAGAATTACAGGTAGTTCTCTGTTCTCTGCTACACCAATTAATTCTAAAAATTTCCTAGGAAGAAAACCTCACCCTACCTATGATTTGAATCTTTTTATTGCTTTGCGTGCTCCGTTTTTAACCATTCTACATTTTTTTTTCCTTAAAATGAGCCAGGAAGATTTGAAAATTAGAGAACTGAGTCAAGCATTGCTATATCAACAGAAGTACAGATTTATAAACTACTTGCTGTAACATAAATACCATACTTATTTATATTTTCTGGAAAAGATCAGGACAAAAAATTATTTTATATGATGAGTTTCTACTTCAAATAGTAATTTGGAGGGAATGTGCAGTTTATATTTTAAATTTGCATTCATTTATTTTTCATTCTGTTCCTGAATGTTTCAGTTTCCACAAGAAATATTAAATTTTAGCAAGGCATGATGGCGCATTCCTATAATCCCAGCACTTGGGAGGCTGAGGCAGGAGGATCACCCTGAGGTTCAGGCCACCCTGGGCTACATATTGAGTTCAAGGCCAGCCTGAACTACATAGTGAGACTTTGTCTCAAAAAACAGACAAAAAAAATGTTTTCAATTTATTACAAATTGGAATGTTATCCATTTTTCTGTATAACAAGCAGAGGATAACAAGATATATAATGTTATTAAAGATCCCTAAAAATACACCATTGATTACTTGCCAGGTTAAACCACCAATTAAAACATACATTATAATACTTGCCAAAAGTAACGTAAATAACATGTGTCTGGCTTAATTTGTTTTAAATAACAGCTTATATTTTGAACGGTTGTTGGATATAGAAAATTGAACAAGAAATACTTGAAGTCCCACAAAATTACTTTTAGTCAAATTCTTCTTTAAAACCTTGCATTATTGTAGTACATATTGCTGCAATGGATGAATCCATATTAACACATTATGGGTAACTAATCCCAGCATTGACACTAAGGCTCACTTTCTATCTTGTGCACTCAGTGGATATTGACAACGGTGTAAGGACATGTAGCCACCTATAGAGTAGCATACATTATCTTTTTCATTACCCTAAATATTCTCTGGCTTGGATTAGTTTTAAATTGCTTTACACTGATAAAGACAGTATAAAATTCACTTGAGACAAAGACAGAATACTTGAGGCTTGCTCTGTACTGAAAAATTAAGGAATGTTTCTAGTAAAACTTATATTCATTATGTAAAAATATATGACAGAATGGTATAGTTTTTCCTTCTAGCACCTTGTTACTTTGTTCCAGGGTCCACTAATGAAACGTGGAACCTTATGAAAAGGGCAGCATCTCAGGCCTCATAACAGACCTTCTAAATTAGGACTTCCACTTTAGCCAGAGTCCTGGATTATTACTTTGGTAATTTTAAAATTTGGAAGTGCTGTACTAGACTGCTCCTGGTATCACATACTATTAACACTGCAGAGAACTCTGGAAACAATGTAGTCCAAAGTCTCTACTGAGTGAAAAAGCTAATAAGGGCTTCATAACCTCAAAGATCATTGAAGAGAACCAGAAGGTCATCTTTCTTTCTATAATTAACACCTAATAGCATGCAGTAAATGAGAGAAAGTGGGGGGGGAGAGAAGGGGAGGGGACAAGAGAGAGACAGGGAGAAAGACAGAACAAAGCTCAGTAATCTGAAAAATGTGAGCAGAATCTTGAGAACTTTCAACCATACCATCATATCTATATTTGTTCAGGCCTCTGACTTTCCTGAGAGCTTGTTTGGAGGTTCTAGCAGGAGAGCGCCGCTACTCCTATACCCTTGACCTAGGAAGGGTCCTCTTCTATTGGAGGTGGTCCTCCTCTTCCACTGAGCACACAGCTAGCTTTGCAGGTTTGGGAGGGACGCTTATGGAGCTGTGAGGGAGGAAGAGGACACTTGCCTAGCCAGCCAGATCAGCCAAATCAACCCTGGCGATCAATGGGGTGACAGATGTCATGTTGCAGCCAGATCACCCTCACATCCAAGTCCTGTGACTCTCCTGATAGAGTTTAACATCACATTTAAACAGTGGAGAAAAGTGCAAGATGGAATCAAGTACTGGTATCTGACCTTGACCTTAACGTTTATGAGTGCATAACTATGCACGCTTGTGTGCATGATGCATTTTGGGAGATGAAAAAAGCACCCTAGAAATTGGAGTCTAGAATGAATGAACGAGAAAGAAATACAAGGCAGGCTCTGCAACACAGTGTTTGGCAAGTAAATTTAGTAAATTTCTATGTTAATTTCATCTAAATAATCTATGAAACAAAAATAGGTAGTAAAGAATATACAAATACAAAAATATAATGCATAAGGCCAATTTTAAAAACATTTTGTATTTTGTAAATCATTGTAATTATGTAAGATGTTTTGTATTTCCTAACATCTTGTAAAATGCACAGTTAAATTGTCCCTTATTTCCATGCATTGCAAGTCATCTGTTTCTTAAGGTATTTAAACTTTTTTTTAAATGGAAAATATTGTTAAAGAGTTAATAAATATGTTTGATAATGTTGGTGAATAACATATGCTCAGAAAGGGCGTCATAAAAAGAATAAGAAAAAACTCAGATACTGAAGATATTTCCAATTTTTTAGTCCTTTCTACAAATCAAATTCCCTGCAATATGCAATGCTCTGGAAGTAAAGTTTGTTAGGATTATTTGCTTTTGCTAAGATGCATTTTAGGCATGTAAATTATATTCATATTGCAAAAGAACAAAAGTTTAGTGACATATCCATCTAGCTATTTTCAATGAAAACATAAGAGTTAAACTTTCAGCCAAGACATATATTTGTATAAAACAAGAAGATTTTTGATGACTTTCTGTCCTCTGGGAAGTTCTATTTTAATTCTTTAGCTTTTAAATGGCATTGACATTACTATGATGCTGCTTAATCTAGCATGAAATGTCACAATAAATAATATATTATACTCTGCTCCCCTCACAAATTTGCAATAATTAAATATTCTTGTTGCTTTATCCCTAAGAGAAAGTATAATATACTTATGTTTGATTCTGACAACACAACTCTCCCTTATAAGCTTTGATCCTACCGCAGAGCAGTTTTAAATCCCTTATTTATATACAAATTATAACTTTAAAATTAATGCATTAGGCTAGATTTTGATTTAAGTAACTCGTTTGTATTCAGAAATATGATTAACACGTCTCATGAACTTGCTCTATGAAATGTGCAATGTTAGTATAACCTAGCAAAGTATTTTTAGGTAATAGTGGTAATTTTTAGTACTAATTTGATGTGCAATCCAGAGGAAAAGTGGTTGCTAAATCTGTATAAAACGGTTATTTTTACCAGCTATTTTGTCTTATCAATTCATTTGTAGGAAAATAAATTAGAAAACCAATTTACTTCTAGAATTTTTTCTTCTTTGATTTTGTCTTTTCTGAGGCTAGAGTTTGCAATGCCAGAGTTCAGAATTCTGAGTGGAGGATTCTGGTAATACATTTAAAATGAAGAATTAGTTAATTCTTAAATGCACATTAATTTGGAGAACCATGGGCACACATAATACACTTACATATATGAATATTATATGTATGCATTTTAATTTAGGGCCAGACATTAAATTTTCCGAAGTTATATAGTGCATGAAAATTAACATAATTTCTTTGATAGCCACTGTGAAAATCTGTTGTTCAAAATATATATGTGCATACACTTCAATAAAAAGTTTATAGGCCACAGTATATATTGAAAGTCCTCAGTGCTTAAGTGTGAGGTTTTTGAAATTGATTTCAGCTGGGCAGGGTGGCGCATTCCTGTAATACCAGCACCTGGGAGCCTGAGAAGGAGGATCACTGCTAGTTTCAGGCCAACCTGGGCTATATATTAAGATCCTGTATAAAAGGATTAATTAATTACTACAATAAAATAAAATTGAGTTAAACTAAATTTTATACCCAAACAACCTGGTCATGTGGTTGAAGCATGTACACTTAAGGTCTTTCTATCAGTTTTGTAAAATTATTTTTTAAAATAAAAAAGACCTATGAATTTCTTACTCTAATTCTTCAGGCCAATAATAAGAATTTGAGCTGAAGAAAACCAACCCAACTTCATAGATTCTCAGGAAAAGGGAAGCCCCTAATACATAAAACAGATACTTTGTATTTAAAGGAGAAATAAATTTCCACTCCTTCCTTTCCTCAGAGGCAGAGAGACGAAAGTTTCAGAAATTTATGGGAAATGACAAGCAATGTAAAGTTAAGTTTGAATAAAAATGTAAAAGCTTGAGGTGGTTGCAAAATTCCTTAGGGGATCTAGTAAAGTGTTTATTAGAATTATCAGCTTAAAAATTCCATGATAAGAATGTAAATCAAAACTTGTTTCTGGATTGCTTAGCCAGCAAAATGAACTAAAATCAGGGGATTGAATAGTACCCCTTTAGACTGAAAAAAACAAAACAAAACAAAAAAAAAAAACAACTTATTGAGAAGAAAGAAAGAGCCAAACTTTTTTTTTTTTTTTTTTAAGAAGAAAGAAAGGAACGAATAATTAAAATTCTTTAGAGGTTTGGGAAGAGCCACACCTAAGCATTTTCACTAATATAATAAACATTTTACTACGCATGTCAGAACTATAGACTTGCTATGACTTTTGCTATGCATGTCAGAACTTGCTATGACTTTTGAATACCTGCATTTCATGACTTTAGAGTGTTATTTTTCTAACATGTGTTAGTTGGCTTTCAACCACTGTGCAAATATCTGAGAGAAACAGGTTGAAAGAACAGTTTCATTTGGTCCACAATTTCAGCAATTTTATTTTGTAATAGTTTTGCCCCATTTCTTTTTCTTTTTTTTTTTTTTGTGGGTACCGGGGGGTCGACCTCAGGACCTCGCGCGCCAGCAGGCGCCCGTGCCGCTGAGCGATATCACCGGCCCCTTTTTCGTATGTGGGTTCCTGGAGTCAAACTTGGGCCCTCTCGCTTGAAAGGCAGGCGCTTACGCCGCTGAGCCATCTCACCCGCCCTCCCTCCATTTCTTAAATCCTGAGGTGGTACAGAACCAAGTAGTATGGCTGCATGGCAGAGAATATCTTTTTAGCCTATGACAGCAAAGACAGAAAGGAAGGAGCCAGGGTCCCCGTGTTTCCTCAAGGGGGTGTCCAGAATGACCCAATTTTCTGCTACCAGGTCCCACATTCTAAAAGTTCTGTCACCCCCCACCCCAGCACAACAGACTGGTGAGCAAACCCCCAACACATTGGCTTGTGGAGAACACTCCAAGTTCAAATCAGGGCATCTTTTTCTTCCTTGTGAAAGACTTACCTAGATTTTTTGTAGTTTGTATTTATTATTGACTTTTGCGGGTGTCTTCAGTTTTGCTAAAGACCGTTTTGCCCTATGATAATTAGAAAATTATTCCTTATGCCTTTAAGGAAATGGGATGATCAGCTATGATCATTCATGCATTAATATCGCAAATGCATTCATTTATCAAAATATGAATTTGATTACCAGCAACTGAAGTTCTAAGACATAGAACTGTTTTTCTATAACATGTATGCATGAAATGGAGACCTTTTTAACAACGCTTTCACTACTTTGTCCATTTTACTTCCTCATAAGTATGTTTTCTTCATTTTAATCATGTACACAAACTAAAGAAAATGTACTTGTTTTTGAATGTTTTCCTGTTTAAATGCCTATGTACTGAACAATTTATTATTGCTCTAAACAGTAAGATTTGTACTCCCAAAACTCCCAGTTTCTTCCTTAAATGACTTGCTATATAGCTAGACATTTTCAAATCAGCATTTTAGTAAAGAAAACCCATAGTTATCCTAAACTCCATGACTATGTACTCAGAAATTTTTAATAATTATTGTATGATACATATTGCTAACTACCTATACTGTGTTACCTTAAGGATCTTACTATTAATTAACCCTGTTTCTTTAACTGTGAGTTTTTCTTTTTTTACTAACTTTCAACAACATAATAATTTTGCAGCACAGGATAGTTCTAATTTTCATTAGAGCTTCACTCTTTCACTTATTAGAGACTGTATCTGGTTGATTTAGACTGTATCTGGTTGACTTTTCTGTTAAATTGGTAACATAAGAGCATGAGAGAGGGAAAATGGAACTAGATAGGAGCTAAGACCCCTTCAGTTGTGGTCTCAATGCACAGCGTGTGTTCCGTTAAGAGAATTCATCTTAGTTTTAACTTCTCTCCCCGCAAATTCTGCAGTTCTGAAATTCTACAGTACAACTACTATATATTTTCATTTTTTTAAGTTAATTGGTAATAGAACTTATTTAAATTTAGAATCATAATGACACACATGTAAAATTATAAATGATTTGTTGTGCATTATCTCATACGCTTTTTACAACAATACATTTTAGAAGTAAGGAAATTTAGACCCAATACCTATTAAGGAAATTACCCACAGTTCCTTAACCTGTACATATAGAAATCACATTTCCAATAAGATTATCCTCATTCTAAATTTCCTAACTTATTTACAACTATCTCTTATAGAAAATTATGATACGGCATCTTATTGATAGGATGCTTTTAGTATAACTTTCGTGTTCCAGATCTGGTTCCCACCAGACCTGTAAGAACATACTGTATGTATCACTTTCAAACTCTATTCAAGAAAGTCAATCTATTAACTTGGAATGAGCCAAAGCAGATGTATTTTAACTGTAGGTATGAGAAAATGCTACGTATCATGGCATTTTCTTCCCAAAGACTCAGTTATTAGACATGTACCAGCAAAACATTTTGTTTTAACCTAAACTGTGATTATTAGACCATTCAGTAGGAAAATCTATGGTATTTTTTGCCATAGATGTTTTCATTCTAATCTACAATTTGTTGGTGACTTTCTTAGTAATAAAAAATCCCACTTATTCAAATGGATATATTTTTAATCAAACATATCAATACTAATGTAATCTAACTTTTATTTGTCCTTATAAAAATAGTTACCATTGCTGCAAAATTTCTGAACTCTAAAGTTTATATACTCATTTCACCCATCAGGTGAAGTACACAAGGTTTGCCGGAATTTTCAGTTATGCTCATGAATTCTATTGCAACTCAGTGCAAATCCATCTTTCCTCAGTCTTGTGTTAGCTTCCTAAGCCTTTATATACTCTAATAAGACCCCTAGAGTAACCTCTTTTCGGATTCTTATTGCTTTCTCACTCCAGCAGCCACCATACAATAGATCAGTTTACAACAGCATGCCTTCTTCTTCTTACCGTGTCAAATAATTATAAACTACAGTAACACATTTTCAAAGGCTGAATGTATTATTTTACCTCACGGTGCCCTTGTCAAAGTATTGACTGAACATTTATCGCCTTGAAAAAGGACAGGACACCTTCATATCCTTTGCATGAGATTGCTGTCGATCAAGCCATTGGCTTATCCAATTCTGTCTGTCACTGGGAGTAGACTATCCCCCGCTCTTACATAGCTGACTAATTTTTAGTCTATCCTTCCTTGTCGTTCTGCCTCCTCCATCTCCTAGCTGATTTAGAATCTCTTTAAGCAGCGTTCTTGTATTTCTTTTGCACACTTACTTCTTTTCTACCACTATCATCTACAAAGAGTATTAATGTTTTACATTTCAGTGTTTCTGAATTATTTTTTTTTCCTTGCTCTGAATAGCCCTTTTCAGCCTATAATGTTCCTATTGCTTAAAGTGTCTTACTCTCAAAGGGGTGTAATCTTATTAAACATTTTGCAGAACTCAGACTTCTTATAACTCTATTTTCTTGTCTTACCCAATTCTATTTTAAAGTCAAATCCATTTTTAAAAAAACTCAAAGTAGAAAATATAAAATGTTAGAAAAGGACTAGTAATACTGCATATATGAATTGGATACAAATGGCAAATATCTGGAATGAACTGTAGAAGAAAAACATAACGTAATTTACTGAAAAAAGAAAGAAAAAGAAGAGATGAGTATGAAATGGAAATGAAGAAATGAGTTGAAACATGGTAAACCCTAAAGAATGTGTTTACATAAGTTTCTCCAATATTAAAAGAACACTAGTTTAGTGCAGCATGACTCTGGCATAAACACAAATAATATTCTTTAAAATCATGCAGTGAGAATTAAAATGCAAAAGTCATGGAATATGATGTGCCTCAGGGCTGGTATGCATACAAATGCACACAATTACATACTTAATTATTTTAACTGGGGTTTGAAATGAGAAAATAAAATGGAATAGCTCTTTTCTGCTTTTTTTAACTGCTGGATCGAACGTGGTAACATGTGTTCCCTCTTGCATTCTTCCCTTTATGTATCAAGTGGTAATAATTAACCAGGAAAATTACAAGAATCACCAGGCTGGAAGGGGAAAAGAAGTAACTACAGAATACTTCAGAGGTGTCACTAAAGAAGAATCAGTATGTGCATCTGTTTAGGAAATAAAATAAGATGTCAATATCTCAAGGCTTTCTACTCCAAATCTACCATCCACTCTTGATTTTAATATTTTTTTCAGGCATATAGATGTCATAGGTAGGAAATTTGGGACCATGAATCTCTTGACTAATCTGCTTCATTCACATCTAGTCACAAGGTTCAATCAATTCAGTTTCACAAATATGTCCTCATTCATTTTTAAGGCCTTCACTGTAACCTTGATCATCTGGAATCTAGGTTATCGTAACAATCCATTAAGGGTCTCTGCTCCTTTTCTCTTTCCTGTCTAATACTCTCCTCCACATACTTTCTAAATTAGCCCTGTAAAATTAGAGTTGATCATATCATTGCCATTTAACTCTCTTGGTGATGTTATCACTCTTGCAATTTAAAGTTCAAATGTCCTGATATAGCACGAAAGGTCTTTGTGAGAACTCATGGTATACCTTGTGAATACTCATTGTATATAGGTATTATCATGTTTACCCTTAACACCTGCCAAACTTCCCCACTCTGAAATATACTATGATTCAACTCAAACATAGCTTCCTCAAAGATGATAAAGAGTGTTTGGGGTGCTTATCAAAAACAGTATGAAATATTTGTGATTTAAGCTTGTTAAAAGGACTTCTGTAGAATTTGAAAATATTAAGTCTATAATATCGGCCTCGAGTTTAAGTTGCAAGTCCTGTGTTAGTTTTTTTTTTTTTTTTTTTTTCTCTTTGGTACTGGCAATCAAAGTCTCGTGTTAATTTCAAAGAAAAATTACAAATTACCTTTTCACTAATAATTTGTGTGATTTTTAAACTTCGTGAAAATATTACTGGTTTTATGTTTTTTTTTTTGTGTGTGTGTGGGTACCAGGGGGTCGACCTCAGGACCTCGTGCGCCAGCAGGCGCCCGTGCCGCTGAGCGATATCACCGGCCCCTTTTTCGTATGTGGGTTCCGGGAGTCGAACTCGGGCCCTCGCGCTTGCCAGGCAGGCGCTTAAGCCACTGAGCCATCTCACCGGCCCTGGTTTTATGTTTTCTTAATATCTCCAAATAAGATAGTGGTAACAAATAATTGGAAAATGGTCCTTCCTCAAGGTTTTTGTTTTGTTTTGTTTTTTGTTTTTTAATCCTTGCTCTTCAGATGTGGTGGAAAAGAAAAAATAAAACATACCCTGAAGATACCAAAAAAGGTTCAGTCCTGTGCTGAGAAAACATATAATTTGGTGCATTGCTCAGTTGAAGAGAATGGCTTTATCACTTAGAGCCTGTTATGTATGCACATTTCTGAGATATGAAAGTGGAAAGTGAACAATCTAAATGCAGTTGATTGGCCAAAGAACAAAGAAGATATCACTATGTTTGGTGTGGTAGAAAGTATTTGTTCAAGGGTTTCACTATTCAGATTTACCCTTCTTGTTTTCTCAAAATTCAAAACAAATCAAATTAAAAAGATGACATAACTGTTGTTAAAAGTACACTAAATTTCAAAATATAATTTTGTCATCTATTCTTGAACAATATTATATTAGAGTCACCTGCAATATCACCTGCCTGGCTTTTCCATTTAAACTGTTTTATTGAATTGAACACTGATTTTTATGTCTATGGCTACACATAGGTACATTCATAATACTAGATCCTTCCACTTTCTAAAAAATATGTTGTTGTCTCATTCTTCTAGAAGAAAGTATTCACAAACATTAGGATTACCTTTGTCTTTATTCTAAAGTTTTCCAAAGAGCAATTTTTAGGCTACCTGATACATCCAATATGAGATTTGTTTTTCACCTTTTAATATCTTAATTTCTCATGAAATTATAACTCATTATTCTTCATATTGTTAAATTTGTAGAAGAGGTAATAGTGATGGTAATTTCTTTCAAAATTGTCTCCAATAGGTTCCTTTCTGGCCAAAGACTCATTCAGGCATGACCTAACTGCTAAAGAGAAAGGGATTACTTTGCATGAAATAGTGCTTTGATTTAATTTTGAAAGCTCATGAAGAGGTCATTAGTAAAGATGGGTTAGAGGATGATGTAGTTCCTAATGGTAGACATCGTGTAAAGATTATGGGGGTAAAAGAATGTAGTATCCCTAGAAATCTGAAATAAAGACAGAGGCAAAGAGCATGAGCAGTGATATGGATAATGACACAAAGCAGAGCTGAAATGGCAAGAAGGGGTCAAACTGTGTGAAGTCAAGGGACAATATCACTAATTTCGGTCTATGTTCTAAAACAAATGGCATTGAATAGTTTTAGCAAATGGCATGATTGAATTTTATGTTTAATGAAAACATAATGTCTTTCCTGTGCAGAATAAATTGAAAAAGGATGAAAGTAACAAATACTACAGTAAAACGGATGTCGATAAGTCAAAAGATCATGGTAGTGAGACAGATGGAAACAGAAAGAAGTGAAACATAGAAAGTAAAACTGACAGGCTTTGCTATGGAGTATGAAGAACAAAGAGGCACCGAGAGTCATGTCTGCGTGTGTAGGCTCATTTACTAAGAAAAAGAAAACTGGAAGAGGACTGGATTTGGAAAAGAAAATAATGGGCTCATTCCCAGACATGAGGAAAACTCAGTTAAAGAGTTGAACATATGGCTATAAAGTGTAGAGGAGAAAAATGCAAGCAAACACAATGAGATTTATAATTATAGCTAAATATTAAATTGTGTTTCAAGCTTTTTCAGAGTTAAGAAACAATACACATTGTATATAGTTATTGGTCCATTAAAGAAAGCTCTAAACTTTTTGGATAGATACAGTTCTGTAATTTTGTATAAATATTTTCAAACTAATATCCATGATAAAATTGACAATATATTTTTGTAAAAAAATTTCAGGTTTTTAGTAAATATCATTCAAACACAAATTTCAAATATTATCTCTTCTACAAAGCAAAGGAAATGGTGAGCTACTTATTGTAATTATTTTATAGAGGAATTGAAAAGATACAGTCTAACGGTGCTCTATTTAAGAAATTTATTAACAGAACTCCATATATTTGTGAAACAGGACATTATCTTTAAAAGATTAAGTAATTAAAAGAAATATGCAAGTGATTCTTATAGTCAGCTCTAAATTTGAAAACCGGAACTTTTTCTTTACATGTAATAGCTTAAATGTTATGCAGTGTTCCACATATAAACAACACTGGAGGTCAGGATATAAAAATTTCATTCTACTGGAGAATGTGTGGGCATTTTTTTATTAGAATAAACTGATCAGAATAAAGGTTTTTAAATTACAGCAGGAATGTTATTTCCATAATTACTTTAGGTCAGGTCAGCACTGAGCACAAAATAGATCCTTGAATTTGCTGAGAAACTTGAGTCGGAGAAGCAGTATCAGAAGAGATGCAGGGTTTCACGCTGCCCATCCACCACTCGGGGGCACAATGGATTGTTCACGTCTGTGGCTCGCTAGCTACTGCAGTGTGGGGGTAATAGCTGAAGTAAGGTTAAAATTATATGATAGAGACCTGTTAGCACTGTGTTAGGTAATAACTCAATTAAATTATTATTTGTACCATTTACCAATCAATAATACTAGGTAAATCCATCAAATCAGTAGGAAGGATGAAGAGTAACAGTTAAGAATTTTCTAAATGAGCTATAAATTCTGATAGGCCTTTCAGGAGGAATAAGTAAAATACTAATCCCAAATAGCTGACTTGTTTCTCAAGTTCTTCAGTGTTATATTTTTAACTACTAAAGTTGATGAAATTTGTCCTAGTGACTTACCTGACAGCTTCTGAAAAACCACTCCTACTTTTTGATAGTTTGTCATATGAGAAGTATATGTATGTATATTCAATACATTTGATGCCTGTCTTGCATATATTACAACTTTAAAATAAGAATCCCTATCTAAACTGCTTATCTGTTTCATTCCAAAAGTTTTTTTTTTTCAAAACCATTTTCACTCACTTTGCTTTTGGCAGTAATAAGTTTTATTTTTTATTTTTTAAAATAAGTTTTAAAAGAGATGAAATTTAGTTAAGACATTCAAAGTAAGAAAAGAAGATTTCTTCCTGATAGAAAATTTAGTACATTTATAAAGTTTAGATCACTATCAGCTCCAGAGAATATGAAAAGCTCTCACGAATCCCATTTTACACAAATGTCCTCAAATTTATAAATATATATAAATATATTACATATATATATATAAAATTTAGAGATACTTAAGCAGTTAAACTGCAAAATACAATTAAAAGTTTGCCATTTTGAGGTTTATCTTGAAAGATGACTTTTTTCTAAAACTTATAAATAATTGAAAGCCATGAAATAAACAGTCAACAAAAATAGATACTGACTTTCATAATTCACGGGTATTTTTTTCCAGCACATACTATGAAATGTTTGTTCAATCTCTTCTCATTTACTTGTTTTCCATATTCAAAATTTATTAAATATACCCAATTGTTTTCATAATCAATTGTTTCTTATGAGGACATTAAAATAATCACACACAAACCTGATACACAAATCTGTAAATAATCATTAAATTTGCCATAAGTTTAAGGGAAGGAAGATGCAATAGAATGAAAAGGAAAGGCACCTTACAAATATTACAAATGTTATACTGAGGAGATGGAGACAAAAGTTCAGGCGCTCAGATGACAGCACGTAGAACTTCCAAGACCAACTTCTGCATTTTTCTAAAACCTAAAATGCCTAGGCAATTCTAATCTAGACTTAAAAAAAATTCAAAACCAGTATAAAGAGCAGAGATGCAGTATATATATTTTTAGTTTGTTTAAGTGTATCTACACTTTAAATATACATGCCTTTATTCACATGTAAAATGCATATCACACAGATACCTTGACTAAATCTATTAATTTGATTCCTTCTTCGAGGAAAATCCATGCTATTATTTTCTTCACATCAATTGGTGCAGAGCAGTTTTTGAATATTTGATCAGCTTGCACACAATATCTAATTCAGTTAGAGAATTTGATAAAAAGTAAAGTATTTACTGATTTTTACATTTAGTATGTGTATATGTATTGATTGATTGACTGATGTATTTATTGAGATAATATCTTGCTATGTAGTTCAGGCTGAACTTGAAATATATAGCCCAGGCTTGTCTTGAACTCGGCTTCTCAACCTCCTGAGTGCTGGGATCATAGGCAAGCGCCACCATGCCTGGCATCATATCTGTATTATGTTGACAAAAAGCTACATTTAAGAGAATCTTACTAAACTGAGGACCGAATTACCAATCTTTTTTTTAATAAAACGTTATAAGAAAGATGCAGAAGAATGTAGCATATAGCACTAATTGTAGAGGAATTAAATAAAAGCCAAAATGCATGAAAGGCATTTGAGAAAAAGAATGTGAACACCAACATGTGACGATCCCCCAGAAGAACTTGGTAAAATGCACTTTCCACTCAGTCACCCCATAATGTGTAGTAAAAAAGTGGGCATTAAAATTTGAGGAATCTAGTGCCATTTAATAAAGTCTAGTAGTTCCATAGAATAAACAAAAGATAAAGACATCCATTCATCTTTCTTTGAAATTTACTACTTCTGAAAATAAAACACAGAGTGACTAGTAAACATAGCCAACATATTTAAAAAGAGTAGTTTTCATCCTAGCCTTTCTTGCATGTTTACTGTGAGCAAATAATGATCTCATAAATATTTTTCCTACAAAGTCATTAAATTATTCATTACATTTTCAAAATAGACGTATAGCTCTATCTCTATCTATATTAACATTCGACAAGATATCAATTTGAAAATGATTTACTAGTCCTCCTGGATGGGCAAAACACAATTTTTTTTCGAAAGTTCTTGTCCCGAGGGATTGAGATTGATTGCTTCATGAAATTCAGGGTGACAAAAAGATTTACAGTTTTTGATCATAGCTCCTAGTCCGAGCGTTGGCATGGTGAGGTATTACTGCAAAGACTGTGTGCATTTAAGATGAATTGGTCCTCGAGAAGACCTCTGGTGAGCTCCTGGCTCAGACTGCAGAGGCACGATTTATTTTGACATTCTGTTTCACTACTTTGGTCGGTCCCTCCAGTTCAGACATTTAATAACAAGTTGATGGATTTTTTTTATATTGGGTATTTCAAGATTTTATTGAGAAAAATATTCTTTTATGACCTATGAAAAAGTAAAATATGGAGAATCATACCTTACATGAAGTCAGAAAACAAAAGCAAAAAATCTAAACTAAGATAAAAATCCATAAAGAAGTTGACCAATGAAAGATAAATGGGAAAATGTAGTGAATTTGGTGCCCTTTTAAATAAAAAATAGCATGAAAATAAATAGAAAATGAACCCTTAACTGAACTTAGCTATTTAAAAAAAAGAAAAAAAAAAGAAAAGATCTACTTGCTATATGGCAAAATGCTACTAATGTTTTGCAATGTAGGGTATAAGAGTAAAAATAGGCTGATTTATTTTTCAAGGCCATTTTAAAGTACTATGCATCTTAGTAGTTTCTTCTTAGTCCTTTCTTATTGCTTTTAGAGAAACAGTCATATGTTTTACATCCCTATCAAACTTCAGTTATGGTTTAGCTATAATGTATCTTTTATTAAAATTAAAATTTAATATTTATACAAATCCTAGATGATTCAATACAGTAGAAATAATCTATGTGTAAGAACTGAATTTAGGGCCGGTGAGACGGCTCAGCGGCTTAAGCGCCTGCCTTGCAAGCGCAAAGGCCCGAGTTCGACTCCCGGAACCCACATACGAAAAAGGGGCCGGTGATATCGCTCAGCGGCACGGGTGCCTGTTGGCGTGTGAGGTCCTGAGGTCGTCCCCCCGGTACCCACAAAAAAAAAAAAAAAAAAAAAAAAAGAACTGAATTTAATGTACATTTGAAAAATACTATCTTAGGTATTATACTACTAATAACTACAATCAAGCAATTATAATGTTAATAAATCATAGCAGTTAACCTAAAATGATAAACAAAATTACTTTTTCTTTTTTTTGGTGGGTACTGGGGGTCGACCTCAGGACCTCGCGCGCCAGCAGGCACCCGTGCTGCTGAACGATATCACCGGCCCTTTTCTCGTACGTGGGTTCCGGGAGTCGAACTCGGACCCTCGCGCTTGCCAGGCAGGTGCTTACGCTGCTGAGCCATCTCACCGGCCCCTACTTTTTCTTAGCATATTTTCATGTGCGTATGTGTGTGATGCTGGGAATTGATTCCAGATTCTTGTGTGTGCTAGGTAAGCATTCTATTCTTCAGCTATCCCCCCGGCCTACCAAAATTACTAAGAGAGAAAACTAAGGTAATGTCTTCCTGTGGTTGTGCCTGCTCAGGGTCAGCTGAAGTAAAACCACAATAAATGTTAAACTACTCAATATTCCTTCTCTCCAGCCCCTTTTAGGGATGTCTGTATGATTTGATACATATATAAATCATGACAAATGAAGGCCAAGGATGAGAACACAAAAATATGGACTGTTTATAAAATAAGCCAGGTTTGTGAGTACAATCAGCTCAGTTGGATTCATCCAAATTATTTAACTTTAAAATGTCAGAACAGAATATAAAAGAAAAAAAAAAAAAAAAAAAAAGCAAAGATGAAGCTAGTTTAAAATTTCTAAACTTGGGCCAGTGAGATAGCTCAGCGTCATAACCGCCTGCCTGGCAAGCACAAGGTCCTGAATTTGACTCCCAGAACCCACAAAAAGGAAAAAAAGGGCCGGTGATATCGCTCAGCAGGACAAGCGCTTGCTGGCAAGCGCGAGGTCCTGAGGTCGACTCCCGGTACCCACGTTAAAAAAAAAAAATTCAAAACTAATATAATTTATCTGTGTTAAATCATCACCATATTTGTATGCACCTTTTTTATGGGTAACATTTTAGAGTACTATACATCTTAAAGGTAACTTTTAAATATGCTACATTGGAGAAACAGTTATTTAACCTCTTAAAAGTAAATGTTTTAAAATAATAAAATTTTCTAGTAACATAAAGGCAAATATGTCACCCTTTAAAAAATAACTTCCTGGTGAATTAAGTTGTAAAAGGAGTTATGACATTTATCATAAATCTTTTAAAATTAATATCAGAAGAACACTTGAAAGACAAGTATAGCTAGCCCTCCCGGTCCTCATCGTGGTCCGGGAAGTTTATATTTGTAATCCCATGGAAAGGTTATTGAAATTCTAACAAGTTAATTCCCATCTACCACTTCCAGTGCAAACCACCACAAGAATAAAGACACTAAGGCATATTTATAGTTGTGGGGAGCCAAGGGGGCCTAAGTCCAGCCAAGATGGTGGCTACTGGAACAAAGGCCTTGACCCAGGGCCGAACCCGGGTTTTATTAATTCTCAAGAAGGGGAGTGGCTTGGGGATGAGTGACTCTGAGAGTGGTGGGAAGTATGTGAGTACCATGAGCTGGGCTAGGTAGGTGGCCTGAAATTACCTTTGCAATATGCAGAGGGAAGGATATGCAGAAGGAGTAATCTGCATAACACAATTCAAGATAGTATCTAATGTTTTGGGGTCGGTGCTTCAGCTCTGATGTGTAATCTTCTATGCCCTGGGAAGTCATAGCCTCTTTCTCGAGGCTCGAGGCTGGATCCCAGGCTCGATCCCAGCCGACAGCGTGGAGCAGGGCTCTCCATCCCTCCAGGCTCAACCATGTATTGGGAGCAAATGGGCAGGGAAACACAGGCCTATCCCCTTGCTTCAAAGACTGCATATCAGGACCTCAGCTAGACTGATTGCATTGCCTAAAGCCAATTGAAGAGATAAGAAAAAGTCCTAGCCAGCTCTGTACATATCAATACATGGAAATAGGGTCAGGTTCAGCCAAGATGGAGATGATTGCTCTTCTTTCAAGGAGAGCGGTCCAGGTGGTCCCCCACAACAAGTTCAATGTTTTCTATTTTGTGTCAGTTATTTATTTTTCTAGTATGTAAACTCTTCTATGCATTTCCATAGACATCCCTTAAGGTTTTTCTCCCGGTGCAAAACTTCTGGAATCCTTGAGCTATAATTTAATGATAAATTATGGCTCTTAGAAAATTGGGCCCCTTCTCCAGGCTTCAGCTATTACTTCTGCAGAGGTGATTATCAAATAACCACCTTCAGCATTCACCTCTGTTCTGTACTGCAGAACAGGATTCTCTCATCATGTATTTGTACTATGGGAATTTCTAATTCTTTATGCCAATATCTCTGTAAAATTAACAACTTTAAGTCAAAATAGTCATACTTCTCCCCAGTCACATTTCCCAATGGGCCTCATTATGCCTGCAAAATTTCCTATGTGTTTCTAAATACCCAAACTCAAAAAAAGGAGTCATGTTCTGATTCATACATTTTCCTTACTCTAGATCTCATAAATCATTTTCTTTAAAAAACTACTTATAGTTTTACTGTTCTATTGTAGTCTTTCCTATCACTACCAGCACAGATATCTTCACCTACTTCCATCTGAATCTAGAATTTCTCTACTTCAAATCATCTTGTACATGGCATTATTGAAATTGTTCATGAAATTCAGGCTTGCATGTTAATCAAACCTTATTTTCACCCAGTGGGCTAAATGGACCATGCAATCATTGTCTGAATATTTCTCAGTAAGCTATAAGGAGAAGCCAAAACTAAAAATGATGATAGCTAATAAGGACAAGTATGAAGTACTGCCTATGGGTAGGAAAAGCATTAAACAAAAGATGGTAGGTACGAAAAATAGAGGCTGAATGGTAATCTATGTTTTGCTTTGCTTAATTTTTTAAGTACTATAAGTGTTGCTTTGATTGCAAGTTATAAAATGAGGCTGCCCACAAAAAGGTTAATAGAACTCTTGTGTCCAGAAAAATAACTTTACTTTATTCTGTAGTAGCAAGAAATCTGTCTGGAAAATGGTTTTAACTTTGGAGGGTTGCTTTAAAAATCTACTTGTAAATGGAAGATCCTCAATATAAGTGTTATTAGAATTAGGACTGTGGGGCCAGTGAGATAGCTCAGTGGCATAAGCGCCTGCCTGGCAAGCACGAGGTTCTGAGTTCGACCCCCGGTACCCACACACACAAAAAAGAATTAGGACTATGTAAATTCTGCCTAAAGAATAAACTACTTGGAGAGTTTATAGTACTTTGAAATACTTAATGGGAAATATATATATATATATTTATTTATTTATATATTTATTTATATATATACACATATATATATATATTATAAATATATGTATGACTAAAGAGGACAAAATAAGATATTAGTAGCTTTTTGTTTCAGTATGACTTCAAAATTATAATAATGTGAAGTATCTGTTAGCTTCCACAGCCTGTGTCACACAATTATGTGTCTGCTTTGATAAAAAAGGTACAGATCTACATCTAATAGGAAAGTTATTTCAGCTACTACAGATGGAAGAATATCTTCATGAATGAAACGGATTTCTGCAATCTCTTTTCTCATATTCTTGTTATTGAAATTTATCTTCATACAAAATCATTCTTTGATAGGTCGGGGAAGAATCTCCTAAGGCAGGAATATCTAGCTCACTCCCCTCAAACATACTAAGTATTTAGAAATACAGACCTAACGTGCTGGGGTCTTTATTATTTTATTTTTCTTAAGCTGTTTTGCAGAAATATTCTTTCTGTTGCAGAAGTATGTCCATTCTATCAACTATTTAGTGTTGCTTTTTCCTTTGTAAGTCCCAATTTTCTCTTTTCCCAATGTGAACAGCTTTCTTAAATGTGATGCGAAACTTGTAATAGCTTTTCTATCATTTGCAAGTGTATGGAGACTAGTGCTTCTTGTCTCAAACTCATCGGAGGGGAAATTCTTTCGTAGAGTTCGATTTGACAGTGATCTGGACATGACAGCTTCAGCCTTTTGATCGTCAGTATTGATTCATCTAATCCAAATGGCAAGGGAGAGATTACCTTCTCCCTCTACTCTGCATGTGTGGATTCTAAAAGGTCTGAGCAGATCACTTTCTCAGACAAAGAATAAATAAACAGAAAAATAACTGATCTATATTTTAGGTCATGACATGGTTATGCTTGGTTGCTGAAACTGACTGCTTAGTTGACCCCTATGCCAAGAGAATTTTAATGTTCTCATCAAAACAAAATTACAGCATACGCTCTAGTGTAATTCATGCTTGAGTCTTCTGACTTGTCAAGTCTGGACTATTTGCTCCCTTTTAAGCACAGTACTTACAAATGATGCTTCTGTTCCTGGTTTTACGTGAAAAGTCTTCCAAACTGCTTGTCATTTTGCTCTGTCTTCTCATTCCTATAAAATTTGATTTAAACTGTTTCCACCTGAACATATTTTTTAATTACCCCTTACATCTATAACCTCTTTCACTTTAAAATTTTTCTTTGACTTTATTTCCTGTGGAAATAATTATCTTTTACTTTATAAAAATTTTCTACCTGCTTTTTCCCAGTGTAACTTAAAAGTACTTCACTTCATCCCTTATATTTTTAACCTTACGTTTTGTTCAAATTCTTTTTTATGTCTTTCATTTTAGTCCTTTGTCTTTCAACTGATGTTAATTGAGCTCTTCATAACTGTCTTAAGATCTAGAATTACAGAGATAAGTGATAATATGTTTCTAGCAACTCTCAATCTTTTCAGTAAGAGAAATAAATAACTGACAAACACAGTTGAGTACTAAGTACTCGCTAAGTACTTCAGTGAAGGAAGACAGTAAGAGTTAATGGAATATAGTCCCTGTATCTCCCAACCCTGCTCACTACACATTTAAACCAGACCAGAAAATTCATGAGTAGACACGTGCACAGCTTCTTGGAATACCTCTCCTCCTCTTCTCCCTAACGTCACATAAACATATCTAAGTGTCTGCCTAAGTATATTATAGTGGCAGTGAACTTGAGACAGTTACAGATTGGCCTGTACAATTCAGCTATGAATATGACATTTTGTTATGTACAGACATTCATAAATTTATGGAGTGGAGAAAGAGAATTTTTAAAATTTTCTTTAAGTTGGTTGACGTTTAAACATGTTTTTATGTTTAAAAGATGAGGGTAGACAGTCCCCAAGATTGAACTTTAAAGAAGTTTATAATTGTTCATGTTTCAAGATGAAGACTAGGTTAGTTTGGGTTCTGTAAGTAGCAGATATCAAAACAGGATTAACCCTTGAGAAATTTATTGGCAGAAATAGCTGTGAAGCACAAAGGGTGAGAACAGCAGTAGGCAATGGAGTCTGGATTAGATACAAGTCAGACCTCTGGCAACTCTAAGGGAACGGAAGGAGGAATAATTAGAACCTTAGACTGAAGCATATTTCTCAGGAAGCTTTATGCAGGTTAAGATAATGGTCGTATAGGATATCAATGAACACAGAATAGGGTGATTTTCTTTTCATGACTTGTAAAGAACAAAGTAAATATCGAGAAAGGGACTGATTGAAATGCGGTACGTTAAGTAATATAAGGACATTGACAAAAAGCTAATCAATGATTTTAAAGGTTGTATATTTTTGAAATGAAAGTGAAGCCTCATTAGGGAGAATGTATTCCCAGTGTATCATGGTGTCTTACGTTGCACATTTGTTATATAAATATTCACTGGATGAAGACCCGTGTAGCTAAAGGATTAGAATTCACTTTTTTGTAATATTTTTCATATCATCCTTTTGTTTCTTCTCCTCGGTATACTCATGGCTTCAACTCGTCTCTACAGTGGTATCATGAAGTTAGCACAGTGACTCATACTTTTTATTATATAAGAATTTGTAAAGTATGCATACATTTTTAACATTTACTTGCCCTTTTATTCACAATTCTCTTCCACATAATCATTAAATAGGAAGAGTAGAAATAACATGAAATTCATTTTTTGTCAAGGTACTTTGCAAATACCAAATGAATAGTCAGTGCCACATACTTGGCCTTGAAATTCTGAAGGCAACCTTTTGTTTATCCACTTGATTGCATGCACATTACATAGGATCTAGCACTTTTATAGTGCATAAAATCATAAAGAGGAAAAAGCAAATCATTTTGCTAGAGAAACGTTCAGGAGAATCAGAAATTATAGAAAATATCATTAGTGTCTGTAAAAACCCTGCAAAAGAAGGACCTCAGGGACACAGACAGTATATTCTGAGCTGAAAGAGTGAGAATAAGATGAGAGTATATATTAAATATTAAATATAGAATATAGCTAGATGTGTATTATATAGAACACATACTGAAAATATAGAATAAAGTGAACTAGCTATTTCATTATAAAGAGCTGCATGCATTACTTCTTAAATGCCTTACAAGTCAAAGTTGTTAGGTTTTTTCATATTTTCTGCAAATATCAGCCCCCTTTATATATGAAGACCATTATTTAATTATTCAATGCTTCCCACATTTCTCATGCTACATGTATACTATTTATAGTGTCACATAATTTGTATAATGATATACAGCATCCTATTACATATTTCTATTTGAAAAGTACTTCACAAAGCACAATTGGGGCTCAAAGTGGACCTTCTGGAATAATTTCTGAGTGATCAATAGATTCAATTACTACGTGGCACCATATAAATGTACTTAGGTGATGTATTGTGCCTAGAAGTCATTACAAAGCTTACCTTTAAATAAAACATCAATGTGCAGATTTTGTTTCAAATTTACCACCTAGGGAAATAATCCAGCATCCTGGGAGACCTGTGACTTATTTCAGGTCACTTGCAAAAGGTATCAGAACTACCATTTACTTAGTTCCTCTAATGGTTTTAGGTTAAGTGCTTTTATTAAACTATATCTTGCTTTCATAAAAGGCAATTTAATGTAAAATCTTTTCTAAAATTTACTACATAAGGTCTACACAGAAAAAAAATCATAATACTTAGGCCATTCAAAAAAGAACCAGATGGACAAGTATGATTTTTCTGTGTTTTTTAATGGTAGAGGTGGGAAGGCTGTCAATTTTGATTTGATTGATGGTTCTCCTGTTTTCTCCTTAATTAGCCAGAGTTTCCTCACTATGGTGAGGCAATACTAGGTAACACATCAACAAAGGTAACACTCTAGCAAATGTTGCATGCACCTTACATTACACAGCTTCCCTTGATTTTCTGGGGGGAAAACAAGAGGTATTGTTATTTGAAAAAGATGTCACCTTTCATATACATATTATAATATACATATGTAATACACATACATATACCTATATACACATATGCATATATAGTGCTTTCCCAAAACAATATTAAAAAAAACCAAAAACTTAAAACTCACACTTTTTAAATCTTCAAAAGTTATACCAAAAATCCAAAAATTTTTCTTAGGGTCTTTAAGGGGTTAATCTGTACTCAGGGTGATCTTTTTATGTAGGTTGATCTGATTGAAACTATTAATTGCTGCACAATCAAAGCTGAACAGCAAAGGATCTTATAAGAGGAAAGCAAAAGCATTATGTATAGACTCCAGCAACTTGGGTTCTATATATGAATTTTCATTTTGAAATTTCTGTGATGGTAAATTATACCTACAAAGTAAAATTAATCATTTTGAAAGAGATGATCACAAAATTTTGAATGATTTGAAGAAACATTTACAATTATATATGTCTTCATGATTATAATATTATATGTATTCAAGGTAATGGTTAATCTACATAAATACTAAAATATTAAAGTTGTTGTTTCTGTATGTTATATATGAAATTACATAATGGTACAGACCCAAATACTATAAATTTTCTTTGGAAAATTTTGCCTTCAAAAGGTTATAGAAGAATTTAATATTTTTACCATACAGCATTTACTTGATAGTATTGGAGAAAAAAAAGACATACTAAATCACAACATATTTCCTACTTCATAATAAAATAAACACCATATTCAGCTAAATAAAAAAGCATATAACTGTTCAATTACAATAAAATTATATTTCTAGGTAGCAAAAAGATAACAGAAATATTTTAAATTGAATAATTTGTTATATTTACATTTAATTGTTCCAATCTGTATTTTTTATTTTTCTATATTTTGTCCTTTATGAATAGTTACAGTAAAAATACAGTGCAGAATAGAACAGTTAATTACAACATGATATAAGAACCCTAAGAGTGACTTAAAGAATGGGAATCACTTTTCCAAACACCTGCACTAGTACTATACTGGTAATGGACATGGTGTAGCCTAACTTATGTTGTCTACCTTTTTGCTATTTTCTATAAAATTTTCATTCCTGTAACCTCCTAGATATTCCATGAGGCTGATTCCACCCTGCCTCCTACAGCTACCCCTGACTAATCTGAAACAATCATGGCACCCTTACTCTAAGTGATGACTTTAGGAATCCATATTTTAGACAAGAAGACTCTCTTGCTCGTGTCTGAAGGGAGGAAGTAAAGTTAGAGACAAATGGATGGGGAAGACAAACATTTGGAAGGGAATGATTTTTATTCCGCATTTAAGAAAGACACTCCCCCTCTCTCATGCTGGATACAAATATGAAAACATCTTGTCCTGGGCCTTGCTTGCTGTCTGTGTATCATGTTGAGATTTTTTTTCCCATTAAGCTTTGTATTCAATAAAGCTGGCAATCTCCTTTCTTCCCTCACAGCCCTTCCATCCTGATTCTTCATGTCGTTATTATTATGCAAAAGTGAGAGCTCCAGGTGCTTTTTCTTTTCTTATCTCCTGTACATCATTGCAGCCCTGGCTAAACATTGCATTTCCAAGTCGTCAGAAAAGAAAACTAAAACAGTAAAAGGTTTGCATGTGCTGTCTGTAAACATACTGCCAGTGAGAAGCATTGACAAATTCAAAATTACTCCGCTGGAGTGAGCCTTGCACTTGAACCAAGAGTCTGAGTCCCCGCCTGCCAATTTAGCAAACAAGACTTAGGCTCATCTTACTGCCTTGATTTCATTTTTTACAGCTTATTGAGATGCCCTGTGGAGTTGCTCGCCCACCCCAATTCCAGCCCTCCAGTTTATTGATGAGTGCCTTAGATTTTTTTTTTTTAATCCACTTTTCCAAGTCTGGGTCACACAGTACAATCTGTAAGTTCTGGAGAGTTTATTGACCACAAAGATATCACTCAAGATTACCACCATAAATGACTTTTAAAATAATTATACACATTGAATTTATGTATAAGTATGAAATAATTCCCGAAATTCCTATAGACTACAATCACTGCAGCCTGGTGAATACCATGGCAAGGATGTAGGTAAATAATTGACATAGTCATGACATAGTCAGGGGGCATCACAGGGATGGGGAACAGGCAGAATTCTGGGTCCTCACCTGCTACTCATTAAAAGCATGGTTTATGTTTTCTTCCGGCAATTCTGAGACTTTAAGACATTTTTGCCATGAACCATGACTCTCCACTTGAGCCTACATGAGGTAATTAAAGCAGAACAAAGACCTTTTTATTCTTTTTTACTGTAAATCTTGGGTTAAATTTCTCTTCAGTTCTGCATAGGGGTGTGTTGATCATTTATGGAGCATCCATCTACAAACTTTGCTTAACCCTTGGTTTACATGATCTCATTCCTCTTTAAGACTGAGGACATCAAGATAAGAGGTTTATAGAGCAGCTAATTCTCTAGCCATTGTTCTAAACGTGTGATCACTTGGATTTCAGAAAAAGTAGAGCCTCAGATGACTGCAATCACCACATGTGAATGAAATCTCCCGTAGCCACAAAGATTCTGGAAGCATAACACCAAGACTGAGATAATCAACTAGGATCCCAGCCCACCAGGTAATCCTTGAATGCTGGTCTCCTGCTTTTGTTAGTGTGCCAGTCTGAACCCCTCTAGTAGATACCTAACCTGGAGTCCTTCCCTATCTTCCCTCTGACTTTCCTGTTAAAGTTTTGTCCCCATAAACTTGTGCCTTAGTTTTAATTTTCGTTATTACTAAAAGCAAAGACCTGTGATAGCTGGCAAAAGAATCATGTTGGTAGTCACAACTTCTAACTACTCACTACATGCTTTCTCATGTATGCTTTTGTCTTATGTTTGCATTACTTATTTTCAATATAATCATTAATACAAACTGAAACATGTTCCTTTGTTCTTACAATGTGATACACAAAATCATTGTATCTATTACAAATAGCAGAAACTTTTTCAGAATAACATACCTAATTTTGAGTCAGAGAGAGAATGTTGGGTCTATACAACCTTAAGGCACTTAGCTTAGTAAAAATGTTTTCTGCCCAAAACATGAAAAGCACTTGTAAAATAGTAACATTATAGGGTATTTTCAGTTATTAAAAAAGTCAGTGTTCCAAGTAATTAAAAACGTATATATTCTCTCTCCACTAGGGGAGCAAAAACAGAGACCATTTAAGTAAATAGCTGTTAACAAAGTGAACCTGCCAAAAATCAATTCTTCCCTGTGCTATTATTCATTTGATAGATTTTACTGCATCATAGCCCAACCTCATAAAACAAGAATGAACAAGTTATTTACCAAAACGTATCCATGATTAAGTTTTATTTATTTGTGTAAAGCCATAGAACATGTACTCTAAACATTAACAAATGGGCCATGTCTGTGATTCTCTCTCCTGCTGTCAGTTAATCTATAAGTCCTCCCTGCCTGCATTCTCTCACTACAAACACAACAAATAATGCTTCTGTTCTGGAAAATTCAGCACGTTATTTTGTCTTTTCCTGACTGGTCAACATGATTGGAAAAAATTAAAGCCTTTATCATAGAATAGAGAAAAATATTTGTATGCAGCTGCGTATATAATCTTAACTTCTCTTGAAGAAACAGTTCAATAAATTCTAATACATAGAAATTTTAAACTTTTCTTTACAAAACGTTATAGTATAAAAATATTCACATATTCTTAGAAGACTGTGGATAGGCATCTATGCATATAAACACATATATTTGACAAAAAATTATGCAGAATATAATAAAATCTCACAAGTTGATACAGAAAAGAAAATTAATGACCAAGTACTGAAAAATGCACACATGTATTTTAGTATTACGTGGTAAAATATAAGTGGACACTCAACATTGTAAGTTATCAAGGGAAAACAATTCACAATAATATATATTTTTTAGATAAGCAAAGATTCGAAAGAAGATGTCATACCAAACCTATGTAAGAAGTTGAAGAAATAGATATTTTATACAACACTACTGGAAGTGTAAAGTGGCATAATTTCCTAGAAGAACTATTTGACTTTATCATGTAAATTTCAATATTTACATATTATTTTATGTAGTAATTTCATTTCTGGAAATCATTGTACTTGACTCACATGTACATCATGAGACATTTATAAGGCTTTTTAGATAAACACAGTTTTTAATGAGAAAAAAACAAGAAACAATTTAATTATTCATGAAATAAGTAAAGGACAAACTATGATAAGTTACTATGTTCTTTAAAAATACTCTATGGCACTAGAAATCAGTGAATGAATAAATGAAAACAAAAATCGCCAGAACTGAATATGCACAGAAGTGAAGTAGTTGCTGAAGAATGCATATAATATAAAATTATTTAAATAAAAGTTAAATTCATAAAAAGCTTAAATATGATGCTTTTCTTACGAAAAGGGCATAATATGACTCATATTTCTAATAATGTATAATTTCATATTTTAAAATAATTTTAACATTCACACATGTTGACAAGTTTACAAATGAAGTAGTTAGATAAAATTCTAAACGATATAGAAGTATAATAAATTCAAATGTTCTCCTTCATTTAAAATTGTCAAATTTTGGATTGTGTGTTACTTGTTTCCTACCTCTATTTTATTGTAAGCCAGGTAATAATGTGAAATATAAGATCATTTAAAAACTCGTTTTTTCTCAACATCATAGTTTAATTTTTAAGTTCAATCTGATTAGTAGACTTGAATGTATTTCTTTATACTTCTAAAAATATTATATTTTATAAAAAATCAGCAAATATAATTCTTAAGCAGATGAAGTTAAAGTAGATAACTTGCTTTCCTTCATTTAGTGAATAAGACAATGTATAGTATATACCAACTAAATAGCCATCAACCACGTCAGGAAGCAGAATAATTATAAGAAAGTGAACTGTTTTCTTGTTAATAGAGCTCAGTACTGTCCATGTTATTGCTCTATCTCATCTTTAAGAAGTGTGTCTATTTCTTATTGTGTAATGTGACCCCTAGACCTGTCTTTATGCTTGTCTACACCCGAAAGATCTTTTTATGGCACTTTGACAGTGCTGCCCTTAATCTACCTGTATCCGAAATGATTTTGGACACGATGTATTTTATGCTTATATTTCTGTTTTTTGTGTGAGCTCATTTTATTTTTATTTGAGAGATAAGGAATTACAGATGTAGTACATTTATAAAAATGAGTATGTTTATACAGTAATTCTTTGATAGTTACATGGCAATATTTCAGTACTAATTCTTTATTGATATTTGTCCACACTTAACTTCTACCCTGATTGCCAGGAAGTAAAACAATGAATATGGTGAGGATAAAAAGTGAATGTCTGTGAGTTTCTGTTGATTTCAGAGTATTGATTCCATATAATTGCATTCTGCATGTTTCCTAAATATTGGTGTTTGTGAAGAACAATATAGATCTAGAAACTCAGGAGGCAAGGCCAAAAGTAGGATGTTCCCTGCATCATCAGTCCCTGTATGCCAAAAATCCAACCTGCATCTTGTAGCCTCATTCAGGCTACTCAAAATTTGTGTGGCAGGCTGAAATTGGACTTCAAATTTATACTTTTTTTATATAGAGTATAAACACTCAAAAAATACTTCACTGGTAAAACTATACCTCCTTGCAAGCAGATTTTTGACTTTTAACAAGAAGAAATAAATATGTGTAGTCCTCTTCACTAGAACATGTTACTATGATAAATAAATACATTGACTATAAGCACATTTATAGATAATTCAGATATATTGGTTTCATCCTTCCACTAGCGGTATCAACTCCCAAGATATCAGAAGGCAAATCCAGTACAACATGAATTTTGGTTTTCAGCAATTCTACAAAATGCTCAGTCAGCAGGAAAAAATGAGACTAAAGTTGGTAATTATTCAAAGTATTGTTATTTGTATTCCAAAACCTGTGGAATGTGTTAATACAGAAATCAGTTTCAACCAGTTGTATTTATCCTTGCATGCTATGTATTATTTTTATATATTCAGCACGCGCACACACACACACACACGCACAAACACACACACAGGTTCTATGTTCAAAGATAAAATGAATGTGTGTGAGTACTCCTCAGTAAATACCATCTCTCTTCATTTATTTCATGGTCTTATATTTCATTTTCTCATTTTACATTTATTTTATAAAGCATTGCTTTAAGGTGGATGTACTTACAATTGCCTTTTATTTTTAAGATTATGTTTGAAGGAAAATGGATGCATCTTGAGACTATAATGTTAGATCACATACACAAGGCTTAAATATTGCATGGTTTCCTTTAAATGAGAAACCCTAAATATAAACAGTGGCCAAAATAAAAGACAGAAAACAGGGAAAAAGGATATAAATTTTTTGCAAAAGAGAAGGAAACCAAGAGATGAAGGGAGTAGGAAGAGAAAGAAATGGAAGAGGATGAAAAACACATTTAAGAGATGTTACATACATGTACCGATAGCAAGAAATGTAATCATTACCTACTGAAAACACGTCCTAATTTAAAAAAATGAAAAAAAGATTATATTAATACATCAAAGAACCTATTTATTAGTAGGTTGGTAGCTATTGTATAAAATTCATCTGTGTTATTTTAATTTTCTGTCATTAACTAGAATGGAATATGTATTTTTTTTTTTTTTTTGTGGGTACCGGGGGGACGACCTCAGGACCTCGCGCGCCAACAGGCACCCGTGCCGCTGAGCGATATCACCGGCCCCTTTTTCGTATGTGGGATCCGGGAGTCGAACTCGGGCCTGAGCCGTCTCACCGGCCCTGGAATATGTATTATATTCATTTTAGCTCTTTATGATTTTTCCTTGACCTTCAAAAAAAGTAATTAGTTATCAGAATAAAAGAAAATGTCACTTGGACATTATCTAAAATTAAATAACTTGATTATTTACAAATAACTAAATTTAATTTTATGTTACAAGCCAGGGATATAGCTCAGTGGCACAAGCGCGTACCTGGCAAGCACAAGGTCCTGAGTTTGATTCCCAGTACCAAACCAAACCAAACCAAACCAAACCAAACAAAAAAAACCTAATATTAAAATATGAATATATCTTAGTGTAGCACATTTTTTCATTCAACTATTTAAGTGAATATCTGAGAGATCCTTTTCAAAAATAGACAAAAAATAGACTTGAAAAAATAGAAGCATTTGATATTTTCACAATATATCTTGAAGTTAACAAAAGAAGTCAGACTTAATTGAAATTAACATTCTTAATAGTTGAAAATTAGAGCATATGTTAAATATACATAAGAAAATAGCTATATATATACATCTATGAGTGTGTGTGAGTATAGGTGTATGTATGTGTTAACTCATACAATAACACTGAATTAAAATGCTAGATAGTATTATGCTTATTGTTATATTAGGTACTCTAGCTTGAAATTTACATTGAATATAAAACAAAAACAGAAAGCTTCATATGTATGAAAAATCTAATGATTACATTTGATATGACATTTCAACTTATCATTAAAAGGTATCTTATTTCTAAATCATTTGTGACAGAAGACCAGGTGTATTTCTCCTGCTGCCTACATTTTAATTGTCATCATGAAAAACCTCTATGTTCCCAATAGTTGAATACTACTGATAGTAGTAATAAATATTTAATGATCCATATTAATGTGATCAAAATAACCAATGTTTTATATAGTATAGGGAAGAATTTTCAATTTTACTCTTTAAAATGGTACTAAATACCTTGTTTGTCACTGAGAATCATGTTTTTTAGAAATATTCATTCAGCAGTTACTGGCTTCTGCAAACAGACTGAAAAATAGAAATGTTTGCCAAAGCTTTCTTGCATAGAATGTGCATTTTTAAAAAGATCTCAGTAAATAGGATGGGGTCGCAGGAAAGAATGAAAGCTGAATGTGGCATCAACTCTAGTTGTAGAATAAAAGCCACTGTTTTAGACTTTATAGTGTAACAGTTTTCAGTAGTACATAAAATGAATTTAATGGAGAACCAAAAACATAACAAGTTGAATAAAATGCATTTTTGTTGATAAAAAGAGAAAACAATCTTGTGGGTCACAAATTTTTGATCCAGTTATTCAGATCCCTTTGAAGGGTATAATATTGATTGTAGAGCGTTGCTATTACTAAAGGCTATTCCCTTTCCTCTGATGCTTTTCTTTTGGAAAAAGAAATGAGATTATACAGCTGATATCATTAAAGTAAGAGCAAAATTGCATTAAAATGTAATGTTTTGAGATTTGAGCATAAAAGTCAAAGAGTTTGCCTCTCTCATCTAAATTTCTCAAGCCTAGTAACCAGTTTAAGTGAATTTAGATAAATTTCCAAGAGAAAATGTAATACCTTAGTTTTACTTTCCAAGTTATTTTTCTTTAGTAATTTAGAAAAATATAAAGCATTTATTTTTACTTTAATCTAAAATCTACAGTTTAAAACAAATACCATTACATATAAAGGATGTTACATTAAAATAAATTTTATTTGCAACCAATGCTACCTGACATGACAAGTTTTAAAATAATTCTTTGCTCAGACTGTTTTCTTGTTAGGAACACTTAAGAAATCTTCAAGAATTGTGGTGAATATAATTGAATTTACAAAGTTAACATTTTTTGCTTTGAATATTCGAAAAACCAACTATTACTGTTATTATTGTTTCAAATAAAACTAAATTGTGCTGATTCCCTAATTTATATTTATAATAATTTCTTTTATTGCATCTTACTGTCTCTTAGTAATAGCTTTAAATCACCTTATCTTTGGATCATGAAATCAGTAATAAAAAATATCCCATCCAAAAAAAAAAAAAAAAAAAGCCCAAGACAGGATATATTCATTGTGGAATTCTAACAAGAAAACTTTGTTTAAAGGCTTTTAAAACAATTCTTAAATTATTCTCAAACATGGAATAGGAGGGAATTCTTCCAAACATATTCGTTAAAGCAAACACTACACTGATACTAGAAATGGACAAAGACACTGTTATTAGATCTAAAATATCCTCCCCAAAGGTTCCTGTGTGTTTAAAGAGAAAACTTTGGAAAGTGATTGGATCATGGGGATACTGTTTTCATATGTGGGTTGTTCCATTGATGAGTTAATAGCTGAAAGTTCTATTAGGAGGTGGAGTCCTGTTGGAAAAGGCATGTCATGGTGTCATGATGTTGGAGGGTTTATCTCTCTTCCTTTCTCTTTCTGCTTCCTGGATGCCGTGGATTGAATGTATTTCCTCTTGTAGCCTTTCTGCAATGCCCTTTCTGCCTTATAGCTAGCTGACTAACAGGAACTAAAATATCAGAAACCTTAAACCAAAACAAACTACTGCTCTTTCAATCAGAGGTGAGGCTATCATTGTGAATAGACCTGACCATGTCATTCAGAAGACTTTGGAACTGATTTATGGTGAATTTGGGAAGGTTTGGAGATGCAGGCTGGATGCCAGTGCGTGATGGGTGATTCTAGTCAGACCTCAGAAAACCAGAAGGTTGATAGGAATGTGGACAGTGAAGGTCAGGTTCATGAGGTTTGAAGTGGAAGCGATGGCTCTATTGAAATCTGAAGTAAAGACCATTTGTATTACATTCTAGTAAACAACTTGTCTACATTTCACCCATGTCCTGAAATTTTACAGGAGAATGAGTTTAAGAGTAGTGGAATAATTAACCAGGCAAAGAAAATTTCATGATAGTATACCATTCAGGCTGTGGCATGGGTACTGCTGGCTGCTTTGAGGCAGATTTATAGTGAGAATCAAGGGATAAAAACACAGCAGAATGATTTCAAAAACAAAACATTGTCCCCAAAGGAACCATGTGTAAAGTCATGGACCAAAGTGTAGTTGGTGAAGAGATTAAGACCATTAAAAAGGAGCCAAGTAGTTTGCACTGGGACAATAGGAATGATGCCAGGATGACATCTGAGAAAATGGCCAGGCCCCACCCATTACTGGCTCAAGAGTGAAAAAGGGAAAGGCATTAGAAAGATTTTGCTTTGAGAAGAAAGCCCTATGGTTGTTTACGCATTCAGGGCAACCTAGGATAGTCTTTCCCAAATTCTACTATTCTGACACTCAGAGGTCTCTGCAGCCAGTGTCCAAGGGGCCTGGCTACAGCTTGAGCTCATAGTAAGCCTTGGAACATGCATATGGCGCTGGTTTTTCAGGCACGTAGAATGCATGAGTTGTGGGTTCATGGGTGCTTCTATATAGAAATCAAAGGAAAGCCTAGGAGACCAAATAATGTGTCTTTCAGAAGGTGATGTTTGAAGCTCAGAATGAAGCCAAAGGTGTAGTGAAGACACCAGGAAGTTGGAGATACGAAAAAAAGCAAATCATATGTGAAAAGCCGTAGGAAGTGAGTGGGGCAAGTCCAAGAGAGAGGCCATGTGGGCTGTAATTAGCAAGGTCATAGATCCAGGGATGTCCAACACCTTTGGAGGTGGGCACATTCTATCCTGTAGCTATACATGAACCTCCAGGATTTAATGTTTGCTCTGCTGGTTTTTGGTTTTGCTTTGGACCAATTCCATTCTATTCCCCTATACCTCCCTTTTGAAATGGGCATGTTTATCCTGTGCCATTGTATGTTGGCTGTATTTTACTTTCTTTTTATTTTTACAGGGCCTCACAGCTAAGGATTTGCTTTACTCTCAGTGGAGACTTTGGAGTTGGGCCTTTCAGTATTGCTAAACTGTTAAGATGTTAGTGACTATTAGAGATGAACTAAATATATTTTAGAAAATGCAATGGACATCAGCTCTTTTGAAGATCAGGGGCAGAATGTTAGATTTAGATATAGAATGTCTCCCCAAACTCTCATGTGTTCAGAGATGGCTTTTTCTTAATGTGATTGGATCATGAAGTGTTATACTCATTAGTGGATTGATTACTCATAAGTTTTCAGCTAAATATGCTGTTAGGAGATGGGGCCTGCTTGAAGAGGTGTATCCCTGTGGGAATGTTTTTGAAGTTATTTCTCTCTCCTACAGGTCTCCCTCTGTCTCTGATTGCTAACTCCCATGAGATAAGCAGGTCTCCTCTGCCATAGCTTTGCAACATGACATTTCTACCTTGGAGCCAGCTGAAAATGTACTGAATTTCCTGAAACTGTGAGTCAAATTAAACCTCTCCTGGGTATTGGATAAACCATATGTTAAGGTACAGACACAGCAATGGACCCAACTTTCTATATTATCAATTATCCCTTGCTGGACCATAAACAAATGGCATTAGAATATATATGTATAACTTAATTTGAGCATTACACAATGTGTGTATGTGTTTAAAATCTTATAGCAATCTAAAAATATGTACAACTTGGATGATTTTGTGAATCAGCTACAATTAAACTTAAAAAACAAAAGCTTGTTGTACTCTGATTGTATAGTACCTTGATGGTTCCTTCTAATAAATATTAGCCAAATGCTATTAATTTGCCAAAAATATTGCAATTCATTTGATTTACTTTGAATATTTTTTGAGTATTTACCCTTTATGGCAGAATGCAAGAATAAAAAGAACTCTTGTGTCTCACTCAATTTTCCTCAGTTTTTAAGAGAATCATGAATAATCATTTAGGATATATACACAAAATCTACTTTGTGACAGGGACCATTCTCAGTGCTGGGGATTCCATTGTGAAAAATATAGATTTAGCTTTAGTGGTAATTAGAGTGGAATGTCAACTTGATTGCCTTTGAGGTCTACTCAGAGGATTGGTAGGGCCCACTTTGTTTATGTCTGGGTGGGGTATGGAGCCATGGCCGTAGGGTCTGTGTTTGGCGTTCACTCCCTCCTCTTGGGCACTGTATATCTGCCTGCTCCCTGGCTGCCACCAAGTAAGCAGCTGTGTGCTACCATGACATTTCTGCCTTGGAAGCAGTGACTATGGACTGAATCCTGAGAACCATGAGCCAAATTAAACCTGTTCTCCTTAGGTTCATTGGTGTTAGATATTATGCTCCCATAATGGGGAAGCTGACTAATAGAGCTTGTATCTCACACCAAACAAATTAAACAAGTTAAACAGTGCAAAGTACTACCAGGAGACTAAGACAGACTTTTTAGAAAAAGGAGAGGAAAATCTCCATGAAGAGGAAAAATTAATATTCAGAGCTCACTAGACAGCACAAATGTGTGGAGGTGACAACTTCATATGTTTGATGAAGAAAACAAGGTCATTTCTGAGACAAAGGGAGGAACAATGAGGGGAAAGGTAAAGACAGAACTGGGTCAGGGAAGAAATTACATATTATAGTAAAGAGTTTCAATTTTATTGAAAGAGTAGGAGAAAACCATTCAAAATTTTGGAAGGGATGGAGAGAATAGAGATTTATTGAATTTGAATTCTGGAAACACTGTGCTGTGTGATACAGAATGATAGAAAAACATTTATAGTATCATTTAATTAAATTCTAGTCACACACAATAACTCTTGAAAAATTTAGGATATCTTATAATTGGATATCTTACTATTGGATATCTTATTATTCTTTTGGATAACTACATTATTCACTATTCAAATTCTCAAATCTTATCTCAAATTTTGGTTGTCAGAGATGTTTGACATCACTCCCTGAGTCCGCACTTTGGAAAATATTTATATAGAAAAATGCGATTAGTATTATTCAAGTGTGCACCATAATTGGAATTTTCTTGGTGTGTTTAAAACTTCCTGTAGCTTATAAATATTAAATCTGTAAAAATATGCACTTGTTAAAAAATATGCCTTACATTCATTACATGTATGTCCCTCAAAAAGTCAAATCATAATTCATTAAACACCTTCTAAATCAAGAATATGAAAATTTCTTAATAAGCTCTATTATAATTTATGATTCCATTGGGCAACTTTGACATTAAATATGGATAAAGTAGTAGTTTTCCCAAGGATGTCCAATATTAGGATGGTAGGATGATTTTAATTAGACTCCATCAGCAGGATAGGTTTACCTGTGTGATCACTTTGTGAAACGCATATAAATCCTAGAGCATCATCTATGAATTTAAATCAGAAAGCTCATCAACTTCTCTTGGCAAGGTGAAAGATAAAAGCCACAGAAGTTCCTTCCCAGCCTCTGTCACTAATGATAAACAGCATTAACTGCTTCTGTAGACATTAATGCTGCTATCTTGGGAACACAGGCTACCATGAGAGCTTTACGGTTTCACGAATCATACTTTTGTTTGTGGCAAAAAACAATAAAATCTCAACAAAGAAGCAATAAATATTAGCATTTATGAACAAAAGAAAGTCACATAAATATGTAGATCTCTAAATATGCAATGTAGTATTCATTAACCAAATACCATGTTCATTATTACAAGCTCTTGTTACACGTATAAAAGAACTAGAAACCAAGAATGAATTAACTCAAACTTGGATCCATTCTATTACATACAGAGCATTTTCCATGTAAAGTTTGGTGAATATAGTAAATCCTTTAATGCTGTGAAAAGTTTACTTGTTTAAAGGGATTTTCAATAGAAATTATTATTTCAAACTTTAAAAGAGGAAAAATTTTTTCTTCTAGTTCTGAAAAAAATCTTGTTTTTGTGACTTTATATTTAAATGCAAATATTCGTTTTGAAATTCTAATTATTTTAAAGTTATATCTTAAATGCAAATATTCATTTTGAAATTCTAATTATTATAAAGGTAAGATATTTATTATTGAATAAACTTTACAGTGTTGCTTATAAAGTTTAGGCAACATGCACGAATTTTGATATTTAACATCAGGATGGTCAAACACTGTTCTCCATTAGAGTCATTATCAGATGGTACATCCTCAGGGAACTAAGAAATCTTCAAGGAATTCGAAATAAAGTGAGCCATCATCTACATCTTTTAAAATATATGCACGTTTATAATATGTGCAATATTAGTTTTATTTTTTCATTATTTTCAGCATTAATAGTGCATTCCAACTTCTTTGTATAATTTCAAATATGTTCAATGGATTCATTTTCTTTCTTTCTTTTTTCTTTTTTTTTTTTTTTTTTTTGTACCGGGAATTGAACACAGGACTTTGTGCTTGGCAGACAGGTGCTGTGCCGCTGAGCCATATCCCCGGCCCTGGAATCATTTTTCTTTTAGAGTTTTCCTTTTCTATTACATTCCTAACATGTTTTACTCTAATTTTTCCTCCTTTGCTACATCTCCAATGAGATTATTAAAATGATGGTTCAAGTAGTTTAAGTTAATCAACCAATTAGTTAACTGTGCTGCTAATTATACAAAACCTTGTCTCATGGTTCCTGCTGCGAGATTGTATTAAAAATGTTGCACAATTACTCCAGTTACTAGATCCCTTTGGGATCAAGTGTAGTAAGATAACATGCGTATAATTTAGAAGACATGTATGACTAACCAGTCTGTCCCTTTTAAGAGTACACCCAGAGCACCAACAATCTAGAGTTGAAGGTAAGGAGTCCAAGGGCTAGGCTATTGTTTGACAGTCATTAGCTTTAGTACCCATTAAATGGGATGGTAATAGCACCTATTTCATAGGATTGTAATGAAGATTAAATTATAGAATGTATTTGGAATATTTAGAATAAGAACTAATAATAATATGTACCCAATGTCTATGAGTTACCATGTTCATTAGGTAACTTTAGGTGTGATTTCTGACATATACATAATAACAAGGGAATAATCACAAATACATTTGTTCAAAAATGTAAAGACAATATTGTATAGAAATGCCATATAATTGGCCAGGGACTATGGTACTGGAATGCTTATGGTAGGAGGAGTTAATAATTTGAATTATAAGGAAAAAGAAATTGGGGAAGAATTTTGAAATGATTATTTATATAAATTAAGGGAGGAAGGGTTCTCTTTTTATACATTCATTTTGAGTAGAACAAAATAAGTTGGACCTGTATCCAATTCAAAATCTGTTTTTTTTTTATTGTTGCTACTATTACCTCTTATTTTCTGGTTTTTATTTTTATTTTTCATTTTTTGGCATCTGAGAAGACAGTAAATTTATATTTATTGGAAAAGAAGAGAAATTGAGAAGGAGCAAAAACTTGGACGAAAATTGAAGTTGTGTAGTGGAAAGAACATTAATTGAGATAAAATAGAATTGGCTTCATATCCCCACTCTTATACATATAGTGGGATGATTATTGGCATGATTATTGTTGCTCTGAAATTCAGCTTCCTCTCCTTTAAAATCTGAATACCAGATCTAAAATATAGTGTTTAGAGGATTAGAAAATATGTATTAAAGCACAGAGTTAGCAATCTGTATTTGGTACTCAGCAATTTTTAAGTATATTAAATAAATAAATGAAAAAATGTACATATAAATAAAAAATAAGTATATATAAATAAGTAAGTGGTGCTTTTACATGATGAACCAGAAAAAGTCTGGAAAGTAAGAATATGAAACTAATGAATTAATAGATTTTTAGCACTATTCAAAGTTTCTAGTATTGTACACCAAAATATATGGACTTCCCAAACAGGGGACTGGACAGCTGTGTGAAAAAATCCAACTCAGCTTTGCTCTCTGTTTGCTCTCTGTTCCATTAAAATTGTCTCATGATGATCTTTAGGAAAATAAAAAGACTAGAAGGAAAAAAATGGAAACAAAGCTTTTGTAAATAAGGAGGGGAAGAGGGGTTGAAGGGAGGGGAGGGAATAGAGGAAAAAAAAGAAGCAAGATATATCATGTACAAGTACAAATTCCTTACGATGAATGTTATCATAATGTATATCTAAAATGTACCAACAAAAATAAATTTAAAAAAAGAATATTTAAAAATAATCCCTCCCCCAGAAAAGAAATTAGGTGTGAATAGCCACAAGAAGTGTATAAACAAAATCCATACCTTTCTGTCAGTGTAGGTGTAACTTTGCATTTATAATCATGGATGTCATGTTGCCTCTCTCTCCATATATATATAGTAATATTCTGGACATATTTGCTTTTCAACATTCTAGCTTAGACAAGAAGGAACATCTTTTCATCCTGCCTTTGAATTTACTGTTTTGAAAATTAAAATGTTTCTTTTTATTTATGAGGCATTGATTGTCGAAATGTGTTTTTGGTTATTTAAAATAAAAATTTTTAAACATCTTCGAGATTTCCAGCATGATTTCCTCTAGGACTACTCTATAGAATTAATTTTTGACACATAAAGACTGGAGAGATTTATTGAAGACTGACGGGGGACATTAAATGGATTATCCATGCACTTTTGTTTGCTTACTTAACCTACTGCTATTTCACAGCTCCACTCATTCACTGATTAGGAGAAAGAACAGAAAAGTATACAGTATTACATTTTGTTAAAATATCTACTGTGTCTGACGCACGCACACTCATGCATGCGCACATACATGTTTTAAGAAGAATTTCATGATCCCTGTAGTCAATTTCTCCATTATTAATCTTTGAGGAAGTTACCCTTATTTGTTTTCATGGTTTCATTGCAATAAGTAGCTTTTTAATTGAAATTAAAATCTTTAAAACATTCTCCCTTTCTTCAGTAACATTTTTGACCTTTGAGGGAAAAAAAAAACAAAAAAAAAAACCTCTCAATACTAAAAAATGATTTAGAAGGAAAAACGGTATAGGAAGAGAGAAATAAATTGCAAATTCTTGGAATGTTATTTCTTTATTTAGATTTTGTTTTCACCAAAATAAGCTTAGAGAGTCATCTGATTTTGGCATAGTCCCTTTATCCTAATGGGATTGGAGTTTGGTCGGAAGCATTATGCACTCAACCAGCAGATCTAGTGTGCAGTTGGAACAAAAGCAGTGCAAGAGGTCTGTAGGTGGGGAGAGAGCAATCAATGATAGCATTCCCTTTCTTACTAATCTGTATATCTAAACTCTCTGCAAACATAATTAAAAAGGTACTATCTTTTCTTCCAAAATGATGTATGTTCTCCTAGAAAGGTACTTGTAGGAATGATTTTACATTTGTTTATAGAATGTATGTGTGTATGTATATATAGATATAGATATATAGAGAGTGCATATTATATATATATATTATATATATATATATATATATATATATAATGTGAAGAAAGACAAATCAATGTAGATTTTATATTGCTAAATTTTTTCAGATACGTATTTGAAACTTACCAATCTGATCATCTCCTGCATTTGCCACGAAGTATGTATTCTATCACCATAGAAAAATTAAGAATTGACAGGGCTGGTGATATGGCTCCGTGACATAAGAGCCTGCCCGACAAGCGCGAGGTCCTGAGTTTGACTCCCAGTACGCACATACCAAAAAAGGGCCGGTGATATCGCTCAGCGGCAGGAGCGCCTGCTGGCGTGCGAGGTCCTGAATTCGACCCCCGGTACTCACAAAAAAAAAAAAAAAAAAAAAAAAGAATTGACTATGGGGAAATTTTTGGAAATAATAGTCCATGCAATGCTTACCCGCTACCCTCTAATCATTTACATGCATAATAGCTAAAACACCATTTCCAACACTGTATTTTTTGCTCTTCCTTGTAACTATTGTTGAAGATAAAATTAGATCATCAGAAACTAGTGGCCTGTGAAGGACACAATGCCTCTTTATCACCATTGAACAATAGCTAGTGATGTATAATCTAGAGACTTGAAACTGAAAAGTTAGAAGTATTCAGGAGCTCTAATCATACACAAAATTCAGTTGATAATAGCTTTAGTACTTGCAAAAGTTACTGAAAAGACATCTTTGCTAAGAAGCCATAAAATATCCAAATTAATTTTTGTGGATAATTCATTAGTTGTTTTTTTTTTTAGTTTAATTACTTCAATCTTGTAGCCTAAATATCCCCCAAGATACAAATGAAAAGGATATACTTACTATTCCACTTCTTATCACACTTTTGAGAAGGTCATATTGCCAGTTTCAGGCAGCGTATAGTTGCAGGTTGTTAAATTTATATGGTGTATCTAATTATGTGATATATATATATATATATATATATATATATATACATATATGTGTGTGTGTGTTGTGGGAAATTTAGAAACATGCTGGTAGCTATACCACTGCATTTATTTTAAACTTATTTCTTTTCAACTCAAGTGATAGGTCTGAAAATAGACAAAAATAGCTGGAAGCAGCTGACTTTAGGGATATATATATATATATATATATATATATATATATATGAAATACTCCATACTGTATTAGCTTCTCTCTAATTTCTGTAGCAATTAATCATTCATTGATCCATTTTATATAGAAATATTTACCTTATTATATGTCGTATGTTTTCCATAGAACAAAATATATCCCTATAGATAAATATTAACTGACCAAGTACCTTATAATCTTTATTCTTTTTTTTTTCCAAGACAGGGTCTTACTATGTAGTTCAGGCTGGCCTTTAACTCACTATGTAGCCAAGGTTGTCTTCAAATTCTTGGCAATCCTCCTGCCTCATCATTCCGAGTGGTGGGATTATAGGTATGTACCACCATGACAGGCATACTTTATATTCTTATTTTAAGGCTGGTAGCAGTGAATAGGCACTTGTAAAATACTGCTTTAACGTTGTGGAATAATAAGGAAAGGGTATTTTTACCCAGTCTTGGTATTATTGTAATTCTAAGTAAGATTATGTGACTAAAATATATATTTTATTTCTTTTGGCTCTTTCTGTGTATTACTTTAGCGGCAAATAGATGCAAAATAAATATTTATGGAACTGAAATAGTAACATAAGGCACTTTACTTATAAGTTGGTTAGTAAGAAATGAATGTTGATTTCAAATAAATTTAAAGTATTTTAGATTTACATAAATTGCTATTCAAATAATATATTATTAAAATTATTTCATCAAACAGCACATGGATAGACAAATGTATTCTGTTTTGATTTGTTTCAAGACAGGGTCTTGTTATATAGTTCAGTCTGGTCTTGAACTCACAGTTTTGCCCAGGTTAGCCTCTAGCTCGAGGTAATCCTCTTGCCTCAGTGTCCCAAGTGCTGGGATTACAGGCGTGTGCCACCATGCCCAGCTTCAAATGTGTCCCTAATTTTGATATTACAAAAATCACCCATCATTAATAAGGCACACAAGTTTGTGGTATATTTATCCTTTTAATTTCTGCTTTTTTGAGAAATCAGTTAAAAAAATGGCAGAAAAGTATGTTTGGAAAAGCCAATGGCATAGTCATCCATAATAATTTTAGATATATTTAATTCAAGGTCCGCTTCAAATATAAGCATTAGTAGAAAATTAAACTTATTATGTTTTGTACTGAATCATTATATCTGCTATTTATTAAAAATCTGAGATTAAACTATAAACAGAAAGAAGTTTAAAATACAAGGTTGATATAAAATACAGTGAGTGACAATATTAATTCTTCAGAGAACTATGTTGCATTCATAGAGTAATAAATATTTTATTGATTTTGCAGTTTGTTTTACTAATAGAGGCATCTTAAAGTCATTTACAGCAAGTGCCTGAAACTAAGATTATTAATTTTGACTGAATTAATTATTATAGGAAACTTAGAGTCTTATTTATACAAGATGGTGACTTCTCCTTCGTGGTAAACATTTTTTCTGACAAAAGCCTTCAAAGTTTTCCTTTCAAAGATTATAAATGAAAAATTACCACAAATAACAAGCTTAACAAAACAACATTCTGACTGCATTGTCATATTTATTATAAAACATTTGGTTCACTGCATTTTGGCATTTTATACAACTGGTTCTGACAGTGATTAACATGGTTTGAGCTTCTGCAGTTTCACCCAAGAGAAATAAAACACCAAATTCTCTGCAGGTGTGTAATGGGCCAGAGATTTACAATCTGTTCTGCAAAGTCAGACTTCAAAGACTTGAAAAAATTCTTAAGTTGGCAATGCCCCTATCACCCTTATTATTTAAGGTATTTTTCATATTTCAAGTGGAATTGTGTGGCTAGTTGCAAAAATTTTACCTGAAATTTGACTTCCGTGCAGGTTTTTCAGAAGAGAATTTTCATTACACATCTGCACATTCCAATTAAACAAGCAGCACCTATATGAAGCAGCAAACTAAATAATTAAGTATTTACTTGTACTTCCAAGGAGACTTCAGTTACTTGAAGTATGTTGCGTTGCTTAACTGATGCTAAGGAGTAGTTGGGAAGTATCAACGTAATTACCAAGTGACAATCAGGCAGCAGCACCTGGGCTATAGCAGCCGCAGGACAAGTGCCCATAATTGCTTCCATGATTGCTTGATGTGAACTTAATATAAAACTTACCCAATTAGGGTCAGAATGCACATGCTAATTTCAATTATAGCAATGTTCATCTTTCTGAAAGTAGCTTACAGAGAAAGTTCAAATAGTGCTACTTCAATTTGAAAATGTGAACGTTTACCCATTTTTGCAGATATTTTGGTCTATGTGTGGGCTTAATGTATAGTGCATATTATTCCGTTTTATAATTTCTCACTTATGTATTTGCAAATGTCATCTCTATAGTTTACCATTTTACAAGTAAATAAACAACAAATAAATGTCACAAAGGAGTATCATCTAAATGATATGTTCTGCATAAAATCCGTAGTAGACAATTTGCCTTAAACTTGTATTATGTTCATAATTTTTATGAAAGTATCCAGGAATCTTTCTGTCAACCAAGTCTATGACTAGCAGAATACAATAAATTGAATAGTGGGCCAATATTTTTAGTCGATTTAACCACCACAATTTTTGATTGCTGTGATATTTTGCCTGAAGTATGGTTCCCTTTACTTTGACTACATTAGTTAAAAATTGTCGATGTCATTGATGCCCAAATACAATATATCAGTCATGGTATCAGAGAGAAAAACACCCTTGGGTTACAGCAGATAGCTGCCTTCGTTCAAACACTCCTTGTCATCCTATCGACTTTGCTTAAAAGAGGGAACAGTCTTAAGCACACAAAGGGGGGAGAGAGAGAGACAGAGAGACAGAGAGACAGAGAGATAAATACCTTCCAAATTCTTGACCCACAAAAATGCTTATGTATTATAATTTTTAAAATCTAGAAACCATCACTCTATTAAAGAATGTTTTTAAAGTTTTATTTTTTAGAATGTGAGTAGGAACAAAATATTCATTTATCAAAATTATTACTTAAAAACATGAATAAAATATCTGATTGCAAATACGCTGCCAATGTTTGCATTAGGTTGTAACCAGTAATGTTCTATCATGTAGCAACACTATAGAATTTTAAACTCATTTCTCCATTCATTTCTTCCAGTTTTTTTGTAGTAGGAACAAGCAGACAATCCTGAACAAGCATCAGAACCGCAAGGGTATGTTGCTTGGCTTAGTTTCCTGACCGAAGTTATTGCATCTGTCTGCCAGGATGCTTTAGGAAGTTTCAATCAATAATGTTAACCTGAAGCCAGCCCTGACCTCACCGAACGTGAACCCACTGTAACACTTTATTACAAAGATTCAAAGCTGTAATAAGTCAGAGTTTTAGAGGAAAAAATAGACTGTTTTAGATTTAAGGAAAAGCTGTAATTTATGTAGTGATGTTAATTTTTAGTGTGTGATGTGCTTTAATCTCTCATTCTGTTTGCCGTGGTGTGACAGAAATGCAGAAGCCATCTGAAGGTTACAAACAATGTTCACTAATAACAAGCTCTCATGTCCTTGTAGGTTTCACTTTGATGGATATCCATAGTGTTTCCCCATGACATAACTCTACCGAGGAAATAAAGGTCTTGAAAACAAAGCTTGTACGTTCACCTTCAAATATAACAAGGATCATTTTTAAAAGAAAGATAAGCTAAAAATGGGAAACTAATGCACTTTTCTGTCATATTCCTATTATCATTTGTACGGTACTGCCAGATTTAATTGGCAAAGTAAAGATGTTTATAGAAAGAAAACTCAATATAGTGGAAAGCTTTCTGTGGAGTATGTGTTTTTAAAATCCATTCTTTTAATCATAAAACTTCAATAACACTCTAATGAGATAAATGAAGCATATGCTTTTTCTGAAGAAGTCATTTCTTTTAATAAAGCCTCTCGTTTGGGCATCCATTGCTGTAGAGAGGTTACAGTGTGTCCAAAGTGTCCTTTTAACCTTCTCCAGTATTATTTATTATTGCATATTGTAACCAGAAGGCAATGTAAAATGAACAGAATGGAAGAAACAACACATAAACTTTATCTCAAATTTAAGCTGTTTATAAAGAAATACAGAATCAAGGTGCCAGTCCTTCATTTAGTAAGTAGTAGAAACTAAGTATATTAAGATGTGTATACTTTGGGTAAAGACTAAACTAGGTTTTCAAATGAGACTCCACAGTTGTTAGCACTGCCACACAAAGGATTTCTTGGAGTGTCTGGGGATTTTAATTCTAGTGCAGTTCAACATGAAATCTTATAATTTGAATCCACAGGTGTTTTAATCAGAAGTTACTATTCTGTTTGCACTATATTTTCTTTCCTTGGACTTGTTTGCAGATTTCAATATGAAAATAACCTCACTGATTTACCTCTCACAGACGTCTCCTTCAGAAAATTATGTATATTAGTTATCTTGCTCAATACATGCACACTAAGAAATGACCTTATATAAAGCCCAACAGAGGAGAATTAAATTGGAAAATTGTGTGTGAGATGATCAGAGAAACCCATTATTTCCACAACAACATTATATGTCCACCTCCTGAGCAGTGTTGTATAGCTTAGGGATTTTATGAACTCAGTACAAAAAATGGGCCTGTACTCAGGCAGAAAACAGCTGTTCTAACTCTCATGTACAAATTTCAACTTTATCCATGACACCATGCAAGCATAAATGATTTAGTGGAAATACGTAATGAACTCAGTAGAGATGCTCTGAGACTCTTCACATGAAAAACACTCAATATGGGTCTGAATTTTGTATGCCTTTCACTATGTATTTATTTCTGTAATATAATCACCTCAATGTTGTTAGACATGCTATATGAGAAAAACCCTGTTGTCTAAGACCCCAAAAAATGTGCAGGAAACAAATACATAAATGATGTAAGCAAACGAGAAAAAGTTCAAGGCTACATAATTTTTTTTTAAAACATGAGAGTGAAAATCGAAACTTTCTTTCCCCCTCCCAGCAATCTGCAGTTCATTATGTAAAATACTTTAATTCTGATTTATAGGTGAACATATAGAGAAGTTATCAAGGACGATCTTTCATTAGGTTCTGAAAAATAGTTTCTAAATATATGCATGTCACTTTAATGAAAAGAGTGATGGCAGTAATTTTAAAATGACCTACAGATGTGTTTATATAGCACCTGCCTATCTCTATTGGGCAAATTTTTCATTTAATTTCAGATACTTCAAATGGGGCGTATAGACAATTGCAGATGTAGCTATTTGCTTATTCATATGATGAAATCTAGCGATTTCCTAAAAAATGTTTTTGATAAATGAAATTTGAGGACTGTTCTGAAAGGTAGGAGAGAGACATTCTTTTTTATTTCAAACTGTAGTATGTGAAATGTAGAACAGTTTGGAGAAACCCCACCTGCTTCAGCAAACATGTAGCTCTCCCTGTACTGGGGAACATCTGGCTTTAAGAAGATGAGATGTAATTACTGTAGGAAGATCCAAGCTTTTCCATATGCCTAATCTCATTGGACAGGCCCTATAATTTGCTGAAGGTCTAAACCAAAGTTGTATGGGCTTAATTGTTTTGAAAAACATTAGGCTGATGATTACCAAACCCTACCTAGAACTAATAAAGAATTTTACCTAAGGACCTTTATAGATAACTGAAATTCAAAATATGTTACCTCCCTTTCTTGTATAATCCATATATTTTTTATTTCTTAAGTGATGCAGAAAAAAATGGGTGGTTATCATCAACATCAACAAGAGTCACAAAGAAGAGTTCTGGTTTAAGTAGCTTCCAAGAAAAGGAGTATGTCACCTCGTTCCACCCACATCCAAACATGTTTCTGTAACTAGTTCTTTTTAATGTCGTGTTTCTAAGAAGTAGACTGGTATTTTCCGTTTTCTCCAATCATTTCTGCTGACCAGAACAGAAGATACTAAGACATTCGACACTCACATTTGACTGTTAGGGGTGATGAAAAAAGCTTCTATTATGTGAAACTACTGCAATTCAGGATATATTTGCTCTAAGTACAAAAATTTGAGGATCATCTTGGGACCATTAATGTGCCTGCTAAATATGGATCACACAACACATTCAGTAATTATTCAGTACTGTTGTTTATTTATTTATTTAGCCATTGGATTGAGTCAGCCCTTGAACTTGCAGATTCCTGTTTAGGTAAATAAAAAAACCAATATAAGCATGAATAGAGAGTTTACCAATCCATCTCTTACTAGAGACTTTTCACTCCAAACATTCAAGTGTTTTCTTTGTCTTGTTTCTTTGGAAACCTTATTAAGTTTTTATTTCACACCCTCTCCTCCTGGGAAGCCCTAAACTATTTGCAGTCAAGTGTTGCTCAATTCAGGAATCATTAAATGCTCAAATAAACTCTTCAAAATTTTGATGTCCCTAGGTCTCTTTTAACAGTATTTACTAAAGATCCAGTTCTGGGCTAGTGCCCTAGAATAAAATATGTGTATAACATAAGTTTTTTATTATAATTTAGACAAGAAAGGGATGAAAAATGCAGAATGATAACTGGAATAATTTGTGCTGGGGTAGCAAGGAGTAAACCTGTAGGTGGCAGCATGAGCAAAGGCAATGACTGACACATAATTGAACCCTAGGACATGCTACTGCCCACGCTTGTGAGCTCTGCAACAGGTGTGTGATGGTGCAGAGGTGCACAAATTCAGACTTCAGAGACTGGTTTGCAACAATAATCTTGTAATGCAGTGAGGATCTGGACCAGGGCAGTGGCAAGAAGATGTTGGAAATGGAAACAAATTCCTGCAATTAGAAGGTAAAATCAACAAGACTAATTGATTTGATTTTTTTTTTTTTTTTTTTTTTTTTTTTGTGGGTACCGGGGGTCGAACTCAGGCCCTCGCACTTGCCAGGCAGGCGCTTACACCGCTGAGCCATCTCACCGGCCCTAATTGATTTGATTAACTGAATGTGTGAGAAATGAGGTAGATTCAGCCTTCTGTAAATAGTTGTCTAACAAAAAATAAATATTCAAGGTGATGCTATTATGGAAGGAAATATTATAAACTCAATTTTTGTTATATTAAATTTCACCTGTCCTTATAGCACACAATCTGGGATGATCAACCAGTAGTTGGATACATGAAACCAGAGATTAGAATTAAACATCTGACCTAAAAAGAAAATTTGATTAATGCAAGCTAGATTTTGTATATTTTTGTTGTTCATACATTTACAGCTATGTTTTGAAGGTTCATGTTATCTTACTCAGATGCTACTTTTAACAAAATAATGGACCATATAGTTTTAAATTTATTTTACATTTCCTGTTTCAGGAGATAAAAATAGTTGCTAAGCAGGGTTAGGCCTTCTTAATACTTTGATGGATTTAATAATAGTTTGTAGGCCACTAGTATTATGAGTTCTAAGCTTTTTCACAACACACATAAGCTTTGTATGTTCTGCTTACTAATTAATGGTTTTCAATGCTAAATTTAGTAGTAATCCATAATACTTAATCTGCTTAAATTATTGAAATAACTTGTATTCAAAGAACTCAGAGAAATTCTATTCTGTATTTGTAAAAATGAACAAATTATTTATTATTTATCTTTTGTATGTGTGTATTACTTTTTCAATTTAATTTTACAGACCATATAACCTAATTATATTATCAAAAACTCTGGATACAACAATATTAAAGCAAAACTGAATAAAAATGGCTTAATAGAGAGTAGCTATTGTTATTTCCTCAATAGGCTTTGATTAAATGCCTGATAGGTTACTATTTATGTTATAATACAATATTTAGGTTAATTTTTAAAGAATTTTTTTTTATTTTCAATATCTTCAGTCGTGTCTTTCACAGAACTGCTTCGAATGAGCAGTACTGCTGACACCTAGTTAAATAAAATTGTTCTCGACTTGCTCATTATCAATTAGTGGAGTTTGGAGAGTACTAGTCTCATTTTCCCCCTTCAAAATTTTATTTTCCCATTGGCCAGGAATAAGAAAATTAAAGAAAAATTTCAGTCCTGATCTAAGGACAGAAAGCTCTGTTTTCAATATTACATCAGGGGTGTCTTGAATCCTGTTCGGCCCCGATAAAATGAATTAGTTTATGGACTCATAACATTGCTAAATACTCTACCCTAGGACACCTTTTGGTATATCTGATATCCAAGAGATTTTGATCTTAATTTATTTGCATTACATGCACAGTGCCCCGGCCTTCTGTGTGTCTGCATTTGCCCCACATTTGAGTACTTCTCGATAATCCTTAAAATTGCACTTTCCAACTTTAAAGATGCAATGTAATGCCTACAGAGAATGTTTTCATGTGGGTCTGAATTACTTTGGAAATCTCAACAAAAAGATAATAAGAATAGACAGAGATTAATCCATTTCTTTGAGAAATGCTGCCTTTTAGTCCTAGGGAAATATGCTCATTTGCATGGTTGAAATATAGCATACTGAGTTCCTTAGCCCCTTCCACCCTCCGCAGTCAGGCCTAACACCCATGAATCACTGGCAAGTGTAATGAGGCTGTAAAAGGAGACATACTGGTGGAAAGATTGTGCCAGGTCCCTGAGAACTCTTGAGACAATGATTTATATTTGTTTGAGTTTACATAAAACTATTGTCACATTATAAAGTGTTTCAGAAATGACCAACTGCTACCCTGCAGTTGATTTTGCACAATTTCACATTAAGCTCAACCCACTATCTGCAAGCTCTTCTACTATTTGCAGTTTCCATTTTTCATTCTAATCGATGTGTGGTTAACCAGGCACTAAAACAGCCTCTTAGCCTTAAGTTAGCCATTTCTGTATCACACGTATATTATGCTCTTAATTTACAATTAACAGCATGCAGTGAATATGTCTTCATAATGAATATTTCTTGCAGATGTTACACATAAAGTGCTTTTCTGAAGTTGGTGCTTGATTTCTCTGAAACTTCTTATAAATTTTATTGGCTATGTAATTTCTTTACTTTGGTCAATCACTTTTTAAATTGGCTGGTCTAATGCGTCATAGCAAATGATTTTCAGAAATCATTAAGCATAAGAAAATGCATATTCAGCTCACACCGTTTTAATTGACCTCACTCACACCTACCAGTGGCTGTCCTGGACCATGTGCCTATACTGCTGTTCTCCCTTTCAGTAAACTCTTAAGTACACAAACTACTTGTAAAAGTCTTCTACCAGGGTCTGAGTTACGTGATTTTTTTAGAAAGGATTAATATGGCATTCTACTTTTAATAAAATTGGACTTTGCTTAGTCAATAAATTCGTAGATCTATACTTCCGGAAAATAATTTTTATAATAGTGCACAACAATCCTTCTCAACTTGGGTGCTCCAGGGGATATTTGTAGATGTCTGCAGATGTTAATATCACAATATGGGGAGGAGATGCTATAGCATCTATTGGGCAGAGGCCAAAAACTTTGCTACACTTCCGAACATTGCCTAGGTTATTCTCCCACGACAAAGAGTAATCAGGCTAAAATGTGAATAGTGCACAGATTGAGATACCTTAAGTCTATAGTGTCCTATAAAAAAGCATTGAAGGACATAAAAGCTAGCTATAGAATCTACTATAAAATCAGACAAATCTGAGTCCACATTCTGTCATGGTCCCCTCCCTCCATTTGATGAAACAGTTTAAGGTCTCCACAAGGTGAGCAAAACACCTTATCAGTCTTTGACATGATCCATTCCCTTGGCACCACTTTTTACACTCTCAATAGTAATTAATAACTTTAAATAATGCAATCTCTACTGGCTTTTTTGCCATTGACTATTCACGTAGTAACTTTTAAGGAAGAAATCATAGCAGTTTCCTTCACTCTCATATCTTCAAGGCTCTGAACTGTAAGTGCCTTTTATTGTGATTCTTGGGAAAGTAGTAGGAAATAGATGAATAACACTATTCACATTTTAGCCTGATTATTCTTTTTTGTGGGAGAAATAGATGAATAAGAGTACTGGGTTAAAGTTCTATATTTGATAATTATCAAGTATGTGGTACTATAGAATTTAAATTTTCCATTTGTAAAATGTAAATAGTGTTTGTTCCCAAATAAGATGTGTGTGATAAATAAATAAAACATTTTTATATTTAAAGTATTAGCTCATGTTATATAGTCAGCAATAAATGTTAATTAGCTTATCTTTGAGAGATGGTCTGAATGTAGGAATGATTCTAATGGTGAAAGCTTGATAGAGAGATATAAACAATTTTGCAAAAGTCAGGTAAAAATACTATTCATTCAAACATGACTCATAGAGATACATGTACAAAAATAATTTCTTCTTTGACAGTTAATGTTTAGAATTTCAATAACTCATATTTTCTCCAGGTTTAGCCTGTTTCTATAATTTGCTACAGAGGGTAACAGCAAGGGTTAACCCATTTTCAAAATTAAGCCAGTAGTTATTCTACATTTGTGGTTTTTCCACATATGTAGATGTATCTATGTAAATACAAAATATTTAGTTTAAAAAACTATAATAACAAAATGTAAATTTAAGGTGATCTTAATAAAAATGAAAAAAAGTAAAAATAATACATTCCAGTAGGTTTGTTGATCATAGAAGAACTGGTGTTTTGTAATTCTTATATCTCTATATCTCTATCACTAATCTGATTCACTTTGCCTTTTCATGAATTTTGCAGGATTTTATCTTGGGGAAGCTGTTCAAAAACGGTGCCAGGATTTTCATACTTATAATTCAACACTTTTAGCTTTTGCTCATGAGGTCTTTTTCAAAATTTTCATATAATAGTAGGAGTTGTGCATTACAGATATAAAGTAAAAGCCCAACACAAATGGAAAAATCAACCAAACTGAAGGTATACAATACAACATTCCTAATTATACTATGTTTTTATTTGTGCTTAAGAATGTGTGAATGTACCTTGCAAAACCAATAATAATTATTATGATATAGTTATTCTCTTCTCCATGAGGCAGGAGGCTAAGGCATTACAAACCAGCTGGGCAACTGGACATGACCTGTCAATCACGGAGATCCAGGATGCGTAGTAGAAAGGCTTCCAATGCCTGCATGTGATACCAGTCAGAGAACAGCCTGGATCCGGTGTGAGAATGGGGCTATGAAAGACAGCGGCCATTGAGCTCCTGGGTGCTGGAGACTTTTCAAGCAAGGCATACTTCTTTTCCTACTTCAGCTGTCCCACACTTACTCTGCACAGTATCTTTCTTTTTCCTTCTTCTTCTGCCTTTAATACCTGTAATAAATGTACAATAGCTGGCTACCTCTTTTCCTGTCCAATTCGTTGTTTAGGACAAGAGTTTGGAAAGGACCCCTGAGAAGAGTACAGCACCTCTGAACCCAGTAACACCATATCATATATAAATTATTGAAAATCAAGATGTAATATGTTATATGCCTTTTCAAAATGAAGTTTTCGTCTTTTATCTCTCTACTTAGAATCTTATTTTGGCTTCCAGTTGTCTTTTCAGGCCTGTGTATTCTGAATGAACTATCCTGGGCCAGTTCTCCCACGTTGTTCACTCCTCTTGAAGCTCTGTCATCAGCTACCTTGATATTTCCTGAATTATTTAGAGGTGTTCTATTCCACTGTACCACACCTGTTCCTTCTCTGCAACTTCTTAGTATTATTTCCTTATGTTTTTGTCCATGCCGACTCCCAGTCACCCCTCAAGATTGATTGACTGTACAATTCAGCTAGTCATGCAACAAGCTATCCCCAAACACTGTGTTACTGAAATGTTTTTACCCTGCTAGCTCTTTCACTCCGCTATATCATCTTTGGAAATCATGTGTTAAGGATATATAGTATCTATTCAAATTATGCCCGGAAAACTACTTTATATTTTACATAAAACATGTGCCAGTAGTATTAGTTGGAATGAACTACTTAATTCAAACCATTGCTTAAAAGCTTATTCTATTGATGAAAGCACCTGCACCAAGTATAAGGTGGATCCTTAATTTTTAGGTCAGAATAGCATATTTCCAGCTCATGTTACAATGGTGGTAGAACTTAGATATTAGTCATCCAGATTTATCCAGACTTACTGAAAAGAATTAGATAATTAGCCCAGTCCTTTTCCTCTCATTTTCTCAGTTTCAACCACACTAGATTGTCCATAGTCTTTCAAAAATACTCCTTTCCTGTTTTTGGCAAATTTCTAAATTATTCTTTCCCTGGACACTACTTGAGGTTATACATACAAGCCACCCTATGTAACATCATGGCTCCAATTTTTAATTTCTCCTCAGTGCTCACTAATACTAATTTCCTATTATCTTGTGCTTGTACTATCTATCCCATGCACCTAAAATAGTGTTTGCCATGCAGTAAATACTGAATGAACTTTTGTTAAATAAATGAAGGGGGAAAAAGGCCTGGATGAATATTTCTTGTCAACTTATACTGAAAAAAATTGTACCGTTTGTTTAAGGGCTAAGAATTGACATTCACAGTCAACATAACTTTTCTGACTTTAGCAAAAAGAATGGACTTTTCTCTCTACCAGTGTTTTGTATTCCTTACATAATGACATATTTACTCAAAATACCCACAAGCACACAAACACATGTACTCACCCTTCTTTGTTTTGTGCTTGGCTACCTTCTCTTTTGACTTATGAATACAGTTTTTCTATGATTCCATATATGAATCAAGAAAATTCCAAATGTAGATTTAGATGTTATAGTTCAATATTTCACTGTCATTCCACCTAAACATAAAATACTTTTCATTATGCCATGAAATTATATAATAAAGTTTTATCTATAAAGTTGGTATGTGAAACTCTAGTAGTTTGCTGTATTTCTAATTCATAATATTCTCCTAAAATCATATTGACAAATAAAAAGTAATATTTGTGTTTAGATTTGTTAGGAAAAATGTATATATATATAGGTATATATATATCTATCTCAGTGGCAATAACTCAAAGGCAATATTAAGGTAGCATCGAAATAAAAAAGATAAATATCCTCAATTTTCTTTGAAACAGTTAATATTTTTATTGTAAGATTCAAATGGTGAAATTTCATTACGTAACAAGCATAAATACCCAATCTTTCATTAATTTTAAGTGTAACGATTTTGGAAACGACTGAAAAAAAGAAAAAATAAATAAAACACAAGACAGGTAATGAATATCATGAGAAATCAATTTATGGAATAATACTAGATAACCAAAGAAATCTTCAAATGAGTGATGCATAGGAAAAGAAGATCCAAGGAAAAAGAAAGAAGAAAACAAATCTTTAATAATTATATTATGATAAAATATATCATTGTAAAAACAAACATACAGAAAAAAACCTTTAGTGCAAAGAAAGCATACAGAGTTCACTAAACTGAGAAATAAAACACAGGCCTGTTTCCCTGAAGCCATGTCTGTTTACATGTGAAGAGAGGAGGGAGGGAGAAAGTTGAAGAGGACAGACCTAAGATGAAAGTAAACATGAAAATTATAACACCAGTTGTCATTTTCATAAAATTTCCTGCACTGCAATTCAGAGGGGAGAAATTGCTGACTGTGATTCTTCAGTGAAGGGTTCTAATAGAATACAACCCTGCTGTGAGCTTCTTTGTCAGTTATAGAAGCCACTGACTTCAAGTTCCCTAAGGGAACTTTGAGCTTTGGAATTCTAGTCAATGAGATATGCCTGTTCTCTTTAATTTTTTTAAGGCATAGAAATAAGGAATAAAAATAATCCTGACATCATTACCCAGAAACAATGATAGATAAATCAAACCATTGTAGTAGAAAATTCCCAAGAAGAGAATAGTTCTCATTCTGTTAAAGATCAAGTGGATATGTGTCTAGCATGTAGAGCTAAATAAATTCTGAGGAAATGATACATGTACAAAATTTATTGTAGACAGGCTCGAGAAAACTTCTATTTAAGGACTCACTAGTATGAAATCAAAAGCTTAGCATGTGAGGAGCATAGCATCATGTCTGACATTCGAGGAAGAAAAATGCCAGTATATTAATAACCTGAACCTCATGAATGTTGTAGATCCAGAGACTATAACATTATTTGAGAAGATAATTTGGAATTGGTATGATCATTTGATCAACTGAGAAAGAAGATCATTTTTTTAATTATAAAATCATAAATATTAAAAGACATGCAATTGGTCTAGATACTGTGAATGTAAACCGTGATAAAAACTGTCCTGCCAGTGTAAATCTCTCCATCATCATTCAAGGAAACAAACAACATCTAATCAACTATGAGATGAATGCCAAACCCAAACCTAGTCATGGGCCCCCAAAATTGTCATGATAAAAAGCCTGAATTCCCAGTCAAAATGAACTTTATACATAATTTTGCAACATGATAGCCCATGCAGTAAATTTGTTGGATTTCTGCCATTAACAGATAAATCTGAAAACATTAACATTGATAATCTTGCAGTTGTTTTTCCATGTTTTTATTTGGCAGGCATTCCTCCTGAGCTGGACTTGCAACTTAGTTGTAAGTAAACTGCTTTTATTTTCTATAAGCAGTGCTTGTCTTCAAGAGTTGCCTCCAAAATACAGAAAGTAAGACTTAATCAGTATGCATAGTTTCTATAAGGTTATTTTACATATATTAGAGTAACATATCTTTGTAAGATGAACTATAGTACTTTAATTATGAATCTTTTAAGCATGCTTCAGTCTGGCATTAATTATGCCTGCCTATAATCCCAGCTACTCAGGAAGCTGAGGCAGAAGGATCCTAAGACTGAGGCCAGGAAAGAGATCAATCAGGGTAATTTAGCACGAACATTTCTAAAAAAAAAACAAAAAAACAAAACAAAAAAAAAACTTGTATATAGATCACTGCAACTCCTGGGTTCAGGCTTTAATATTTAAAAAAAATATTTCACACTATACAAAAAATGGGGGTTATCTGCATAAATGAAAAAGTGTTTAAGGGGTAGTAAAAGTCAGTTTCAAAGTAAGCTTTACTAACCCTGAGAACCCTCCCTAGAGGCACTTGCCCTGTAGTATTTACCCCAATATAACTTTCTATCACAGTCCCCACCTTACCCTTTCCTGGTCATCATATGCATTTCTGTTACATTAAAATTAGAGACAAATTTCTTTTAGTAATGACTTCAATAACAGTTTATTTTTTCATTGCAGAATTGGGAATTGAAATCATGTCCTCAGCACTGAGCTACATCTCCAGTCCTTCTTTTTAAACTTTATTTTGAATCAGGATCTTGCTAATTTCTAAGCTACCTGGGCTGGGTTTGAACTTGCAATCCTCATACCTCAGCCTCTCAAAGTGATTAAATTACAGGCTTATGCCACCACAGCTGACCAGCTTATATTTTATTTTCACATTGAAACCAGTCAGATTTGCTTCAAGCTCAACAAATGTGTTTGTGTGAAGTTAATGAACCCTGGCAGCAAGGTGTACATTTCTTTACAAACAGGAAATGTATCAAATAGTATTTATAATAACTATTATTTTAGATATTTTGAACATGCATGTGTGTGAATATTATGACTTATATCTAGACGTCCCTCCAAAGTATCATTTGCTCACAGGTGTGGTTTTGGGGAATGACTGCATCATGGGCTGGTGGATACTAGATTAGTTCACTGATTGGTTTAGCATAGTGCTAGGTGTGGATGATGGATTACTGCAGAGGGAAGCCCCACACCAGGTGTGGGTGGCACCAACTAATAGGCTTGTAGCCTGGATGGAATAAAAAGGGAAAGAAGAAGGAAGTCTCACTGCTTCCTGCCTGCCATGGCATGAACAGTTTCTCCTCCGCCATGCTGCCCTGCCATGCTGCCCTGCCGTGCTGCCCTGCATTGAAGCCAGCCAACTATGAACTAAAACCACTACAAACTCTGAGCTAAAAATAATCTTTGCCCCTTTAACTTGTGGATGTCAGGTATTTCATCCTAGCAATAAGAAGTAACTAAGACAATGTGTGTGCAAATTCTTCCCAAGTTTCTTTAAAAAAAGTGTCCACACTATATAAGTACTTCAGAGAATAAATACACAAGTCAGTAACTCACAAGTTAGGCAAAACTGTCTCCATACTTTCGTGCACAGGCTACCTTGAAAAGATGATTCCAGTGAGAGAACAGTATTTTAACTCTCATTTTAAATGACACTAATCAAACACAGCCAGGCCCAGGCCACCAAAACCTTTAGCTAACTTAGAAGCACTTTTCCAAGTATTTCGTATTTGACATACTTGAGAGCAGCTGAGCAATTCCCTCATTCCCTCAGCCTGTACAGTAAAATTTACATATGTGAGAGGCGCAGTCTTGTCAGGTCTTAGGCTCTGTGTTCCCCGACCAAATTTAGCAGGTGATTAAATATTCAAGGTCACTTGTGGGACAAACTTTAATGTAAATCACAGAACAATAGAGTGAACATACAAAAAAAAAAATCAACAGGACTTTACCTCTTTATCTTAATTACTTCCCTTTAGCAATCTAAACAGCACAAGATATTTGGTGTAATTATATATTATTGCCTATTTTATATGATATTTTAATTAATGCAAAAATTTGAACTAGTTCTTCCACTGTGGTAAGCAACACCAGCTGGTGGAAACTACTTTGTAAGTTCAAACAAACAACAACAACAACAAAATTTTAACTCAGCAAAGATAACTATTTCACTTCAATCATGGTGAGTTTAGGAATATTTTATATATTTTATTTAAGTAAGTTCAAACAGTAAAGAGATTTAAGGCATATATATATATATATATATATATATATATATAATGTTCACATACATTTTCTGTAGAAGATATAAACATGAAAAGGTAGAACCAACCTATTAAGTCAAATACTTGGTTCAGCACATCTGAGCCTTGCCTTTAAAATGATTTTTGAGAACATTTCTTTCTTCTTCTTTGAAAATATTTCCTGTTTGATCATAGCTACACACAAAATACTGCCCACACTCTTTCCTCACTAACTCCTGCGTCCATACTCCTCCTTTCAAGCTATCCCTGGTTCCAGGGCGAAATATAAACTTATTTTTCAACACTCAGCTCACTCGCCATCTCCTCTCTGAAGATGAGATGTATCCTCCCACTCTTCACTTTTATAGCAACACACATCTTCCATCTTCTACCTAGAACCTTGTATTCTAGAGGAAAGGTACCATCGTACCACACTTGATCATGTGTAGTCTTTATCTTCCTATTAAATTAAACATTGTGAGGCTATAGACCTGACTTACTGCCTCTTCTGCCCAGACTTTATAAAATACTGCAGTATTTTTTGAACTTCTGAATTAAATAATTGAATAAATTATTGAAAAAAATCATATAGTAGTATTAGAAATAGGAAAAGAAGAAATAAGGAGATTTTCTGCAAGATAATTGGGTCAAAGTGCATGGGGAAAGTTGTAGCAGTAGTGGCTATAGAGGGGTTGGGAAGGAAAATAGGAATACATGAAAATGTACAGGGAAATGACTATTTTTTCCAAATGAATGATAGGATAGATATTTGATTTGGGAGAATATTAATTTAAAATTAATCCTATTAGACATATATTCTGATGTAGTAGAAAATCAAATCATCAGAATAATTTGCATACTTTGGGTATGAAACACATTCATATAAGAGTGTTATGAAAGCATTTATTTAGATATTATTTGAGAAACCTGAATTCACACTTGGCTAGACCCTAAGAACTGGAACCATAATATATTACATTAACATGACTTTTTGCTATTTCTCTATCTTCACTAGCATGACTTTTTCTTCCAAAAATCTCCTGTTCTGTAAAATGACCTGCTTGTTCATTATAGAAATGCCCTAAATAATCCATCTATTCCTTAAAGAAAAACATCAACAGGCAGTGTTCCCTTAGGATCCTTTAATCCCTTTGTCTCTCATTCCTTATCTTACTGTTTCTGCTAGTCCTGAACCGTTGCATCACTGACATTACAATTTAACTCCTACCACAAAGGATGCATCTTAAATCCAACTTAAAATTCTGATCTAAGTCACATCTGGTCTTTCACATTCTAGGACAGTACCGAAGGTTTGCAAGGTTCTTTGTTCTCTCATATTGCCGAAAGCAATACACTCTTATTACGCTTGGCTCTTATCAACAAGTCCTATTGGTGTTATCTAAAGAGTAAGCTTTTCAGATATTCAGCTTATGTTGTAACTATATTCAAAATGGGCTTTTAACTCTTAGTCCAAAAAAAAAAAAAAAAAAGGAAAAGAAATTAAGGTTTGCAATTCTCAGAACATCAGAACATCAGAACATACCCTTCCGCTGTTCTAATGCTGAATGTAAATGTGACTACTGGAGTGGATAGAAAGAAGGAAAGTGGCAATGAAAGGAAGGAAATCTTAGTGTTAGGAATAAAGACCTAAGATAAACATCCATAAACAATGAAAATAGAAAAAAATGATACCAAGGGAACAGCAGTATCCATATTTTAAGTCCTAGTGCCAACTTTATTTAGGTTCACATATGAAGATATGAAGAAACAGAAAAGACTGGAGTGGGGGAAAATGCCGCTGTGAGCAAAAACACAAGTTCATCTCATTAACTGTTTCATTTATTGTGAAACCTCTGCATACTGAAACTTAATAAGTGTTGAGAGGCTAGGTTAGGAGAAAAAATATTCTGGATGTTTAGAAGATCAATTGAAATCTTGGAAAGGCAGATAAGAGAGATCATTTAGAGTAGTGTAGGTAAAGATTTCATTAAGAATGTCTTGATAGATATCCAGAACCAAATATGTTCTAGGTAGCTCAGGAAATACATACTATGGGATTCTACACAATTTTATAACCATGAGAAAGATGTTGAATAACTTGTGATCACAACAAATGCCAAATCAGTTTAAGAAATGTACTGTTTTAAAAGTACAAAATTATTAGTTCTTTAGGTATCAAATTATGTTTATAGATAAAGTATTTTAAATATATTGAGTAGGATTAAGAATCTTTCATGAATTTTTGTGTTAACAAGCCTTTATATTTTTCAAGTTTATAAGTAAAACTCTCATACTTTCAACCAATTGATTACTGACTGAACCCGTAGGTTCTAGATAACTCATAGCTCTTATTGTCATCATGTATTTGAGCAATAATTCTCAAACCAAATGGACTCTGTGCATTTTTGTTCGTCTGTTTAATATTCTTCTCATTGTTTTTCTTTTTAAAGTATTTATTGAAAATTCTTTTTAAAAGTGTTTTTGGAAAACAGTTCACCACTAGAGGCTGATATCCCAGGAGACTTCCATGAATTTCTTTGTGATGAGGTGTAATGGTGAATGTTATATGTCACTTAAATGGGTCATGAAAATTTCAGATATTTGGGCAAGTATTCTGAGTGTTCCTGTGAGGATATTTCTGAATGAGATTAACTTTTAATTTTGTTAACTGAATAAAGCAGATTGCCATCTACAATATGAGGCAGGATTCCATCATGTGAAAGCCTTAATAGATAAAGAAGGCTGACTTTTCGTGTAGTAAAATAGTTCTTCCTGCCTGAGGCCTTCAGCTTGGAATATGAACTTGTTCCTGCCTCTCAAGTTGAACTGAAACATCAGATCTTCCGGGTCTAACGCCTAGTTGCTTTCAGACTGGAACTGCACCTTGAGCTCTGCTGAGTCTCGGAACTTTGTACGAACTTGGAAATATACCATTAATCCTTCCGGGCTTTCAGCTTGATGGCTCCCTTGCATGTTTTGGGATTTGCCAGGCTGCATAATTGCATAATCAATTCTTTATGATAAATGAGTCAATTTCAATCATTCCCCTGTATATAGCATCCAGATGGTTCATCAGTCAACAGATTTAAGGCATGTATATATATCTATCTATATATATTTATGTCTATATATATATCTATATATATCGATAGATAGATAGATAGATAGATAGATAGATAGATAGATAGATAGACAGATAGATAGATAGATTTATATTTTGGTGCCAGGAATCGAATTCACAACCTCATGCTTGCCAGGCAGGTGCTGTTTTGCTGAGCTATATTCCTGGCCCTAAGGTATATATTTATCAGTTTTCACTCATCGTTCCTTAGGAATGTAGTAGGGAGCAAGTATCCACATATACATATACACACTGTCTGTATATACTCACACATGCAAACATACACATGCATTCTACTTTCTTGGAGAATCCTAAAGGCTGTAGTTGGTTAACAAAAACCTTCATATTTAAACTAATTGACATTATTAAGTAAAAGCTAAAAAATCTAGTCAACACTTGAGCTGGCATATGTAAAATCATAGGGAAAGGCAGCTCTCAATAAGCATGGGGGCACATTGTTTTTTTTTTTTTTTTCTGATGGAATGTGGGTAAGTAGTGGGCAGTTTTGCAGTTGCTTAGGGATTGCAGCACAAGATACTGCACATCTGGTGACAGCATGGTACCAATGGACCTAAAGAATGCAAAGGTTTTGAGAGATACCAAAAGATGGCAAAGATTCATTAAACTCAGAGATGATAGAACTGAATGACTACTTTCCTTAGAACATAAACTTTCCTGGAAGTACCTCGTTTCAAAGTTAATCTCTCTGGAAGTAAATTGTCTTAAAGGTGCAGAGGTGAATGTTTTTGTAGATTTTCAGTAAAAGAGCAAGGCTCAGTAACTCAGTGCTAGTGTCTAGGGCGATTTTCATGCAGAAATACAGCAGTTGCTGCAATGCATTACTCAGGATTTTTTTTCTGTAATTTTCAAACAGTGAATACCAGAGTTAGGATCAAAGAATAACTTAGGAAGATTTTGAAGTTTGCTTTCATGCTTCACTTCCCTTTACTCAACAGCTCCTCTCGGTGTTGACAGTGTGCTCTCTCCATACGCACGCGGGGTTCTACGTCTGCCGCTTGAAGCACGGCATAGACAAAGCAGCATGAACTGTAGAATCAAATCATTTTCAGTTAGAATCCTAACGCTGCTGTAATTTCTGTTATATATTTGGCCATTTAAATTGTACTATAGTCTACTTCTTAAAATGGACATAATGGTATTTTCAGTGTTGGAAACATTGAACATTTTGTAGCAAAAAATGTCTGTTCATGGTGTCCTGGTTGACCTAATGCATCGCATAGAGGACCGCTCCCTGTCAGCTCAGCATCTTTTGTGAATTCTGGCTCCCAACAACTTTTTCTCAAACTTAGTATCTTGCATGAAAGCTTTGCTCATTGGTGGCTTATGAGGTCTGAAAAAATTTGCTAATGTTCTTTAATGAATTAGAATGAATATCTTTCAAATGTAACATTTGCACATCATTTTGAAGAATGTAAATAAATAAAATGATATAAAAGAAACAATGCAATAAAAATATTGTCCTACTGAAAAAGAGAAGACAAAGTTCTGGATATAATCTTCAATTATATCATTTATTATCATGGATTGTATCCATAGGCCCCTCCTTTACTGCCAATTGAGGCTTGTGTATTTGTGTGTGTGTGTGTACACTTGTCACCAGTTCTAAGAGTACAAATGGATTTTTAAAAACACTTTCACTAAAAGACAAATTCTGAAGAAAGAAGGATGAGGGGAGGGTCCATCTAAGGGAAAATTAAGCCTGCTTTCAGTTTTTCAACTTTGACACAACTTGGTCATTAAGCAAAGCACAGAAGCTCCAAGGGATCCAGTTAAGGATCTCTTCTTGGTTTTCAGATACTTGTAAAAAGATTAAAGGATTTTTAATGTAAAATAAAAATGTAAGCATTTGAAAAGTAGCATAGCCTTTCACATGAGACACATACATTCTTATGACATAAAACCAATTTCCTCTAGTGTCTGAAAGTTACCCAAAGTATACATTTTTTTGAAGGTTTGAAATGTTGACATGTACACTTAAATGTTGCTAATTCTTACTTCTCTAATATGGAAATTCATTAACTCACCGAGTGCTCAAATATGTCAACCCTCTTCTCAGGAATTATTTTAGGAAATAATTTTATATTATAAAGTAGTAAAATGTTTGAACTTGATAGAAACTTAAATATGATTAATTTTCTAAGTTGTAGAATATATTGAACCAAATTTTAAACAAAAAAATTAATCTGAGAGTTTTAACAACTGTTTGTTTCTTTCTTACAAATAATGCCTAAATAGTTAACTTGAGATTTAAAGTGTTATCCAAACAAAATTGGCTACTTGAACATTCTTTTCCCTAAAATAGTTTGTTTTTCTTTACTTCTCAGTGTTACTTTAACAGAGATTATACTCCTAGCCTTTTGATCATTGCTATTTCACATAATAATGAGTTACTATTTAATAAATAAAAAGAAATAAAAATTGCCTCTAGTCTTAATTTGCTTCTCTTTTCATCCTGATTTTATTTATTATGGTTTAATGTGTACACATTAGAAAAGAAATGAGTCATTTTTAAGTGATTTCTCCATAAAGTAAAATGCTGACACTATCTAATGCAGTTTGTTTGAGTAGTAACTGTAGTATCCTATACTCTAGAATTGACAGTCGAAAATAGCTTTCATAATTTTGTATGAATTTATATAAATTTTGAAGGTTTTAAACAATTTATGTGTACCATTCTGAATTTCTCAATATTAACTTTTTACTATTGTTAGATGACAACAGTTAGTATGCATGTGTATAGCTATATAGATAAATATAAAAAGATACAATTTTTCAAAATTAAATTCACAAAAAGTAACCTGTTATTGTTCTTCAGTATTGTGCTTATTCAAAGATGGTACTTTGGAAGGCTGAGGCAGGAGGATCACTGGGAGTTCCAGGCCAGTCTGGGCTGTATAGAGAGCTCAAGGTCAGCCTGAACTATGTAGGGAAACCCTGTCCCCCAAAACAAAAACAAAAACAAAAAACAAAAAACAAACAAACAAAAAATCAAAAACAGTGCTTTGTGGAAGCTATTTCATTAGAGATAATAGAAAACAATAAGTGAATTTTATCTGTGTCATATCTGTGAATGATTTTTATAATCTGGTCACTTGGAACATTCAGTTTCCTTTCTTCCTTGGTGTGTGTGTGTGTGTGTGTGTGTGTGTGTTTGCATATTGCCTGAAATGGATATAAACGAAGATAATAGTTTCTCATCCTACAATTACAGTCTCCTTATAATGTGAAAATATCAAAGTAAAACAGTAGTAGATCTATGTGCCTAGTTCATTTTTTATAAGAAGTTGTTTCAAAAAATATCAAATATTGGTGTGAAATTTTTTGAGAATTTATCAGGGATACTTAGCAGTTTTAATTTCAACACCTGGATTTAAGTCTAGATTTAAGTTGTAGCAATATTTCCATTGAACACAAGTTTGTTTTGCTTTTTGTTTTTGTTTTTTTGTAATTTCCTGAATTATCTTCCCTGTTGTTATGTTTTGTGTGTAGATGAGCCCCCAAACCCTCATGCTGCATGGGGGTTTTTTGGAGGTGGCTGAATCGTGTGTGATTGATTCCTAGTGCAATTCTGGGATTAAGGGTGCTGGAATTAAGGGTGGGTGATTGCTGGATCAGCCCACTGATACTGATACTGCATACAGTATAAGAGACAGAAAGAGGCTTGTCTTGCTCTCTCTTGTTGCTTTTGCTGTCTTCCGCTGCCATGAACTCTTTCCCTTCTGCCATGTGCCATGCTGCCTTGGAGCCAGCTGATTATGCGCTGATACCTCTACAAAGTATGAGCTAACTGAGCCTTTCCCCCTTTAACTTTGAGTGTCAGGTATTTTGTATCAGCAATGAGAAAAATGAGACACCCGTGAAATGATGCTATAAATATGTTTAATATGTTTGTAAACCTTTTCTGTTTTTACATAATCTCAAATATATAGAAATACCAGTAGGAAGAACTCTGGTATATTATTTTTCTAGATTCCTCAAATGTGGAAATTTATAATTTGTTTTGTAATATTTTCTTTGTACATAAATGCATGTGTATTATTTTTTTCTCTAAAAAACTTGAGATTGTTTTACAGACATGTTGGCCAATTATCCCTGAATACTTTACTGCATAGTTTCTATGAAAAAGACAGTCTTGTACATGAACAAAGACTAATCATCAAAATCAGGAAAATTTTCATATATATTTAATTTAATTCAAACAGCAATTTTAGTTTTGACTTATAGCAATAATTTCCTTTACAGCAATAGAATCCATACCAGTAACAGCTGGCATTTACTTGTCAGTGTCTCTTAGGTTTCCTTCAATCCCAGTTTGTCAGTTGTTTTATTTCATTGATCGCCATGTGTGTGTGTTTGTTTGTGTGTGTGTGTGTGATTTTTTGTTTTAATTTTTTGAGACAGGGTTTCACTATGCAGTTTACACTGGTCCTGAACTCACTATGTTATCCAGGCTGGCCTTGAACTTGCAGTCTTGCAGTGATCCTCCTGCCTCAGCCTCTTGAGTGCTGGGATTACAGGAATGTGCCACCACATGGAGCAGAGTTGACTTTAAAAAAAAAAAAAAAAACATTTAAAGCTTAGTAATATAGTAGAAATTCCCTTAACTTGTGATTGTTGGAATCAGGGTAAGAATTTTGGTCAAGAATACAACAGATGCCATTCTATATTCTCATTGTATTCTATCAAGTGGTATACAATTTTTATTTTTCCTACTATTGGATATGGTAAATTTCATCACTTTTAAATTTGTTATATTATGTTTTAGGCTATCCTCTGTTAATTCACATTTTATATCTTTTTAATTAATAAACATTTTGGAAGATATCCTATCAAAATTATTTGATACTCACATTCCTCCTTATTCATTTCTCTCATTATCACTGTTTGTTACATCCACCAATGAGTTCTTACTGAATAAATCATTACTATTGTGATGACAAAATGGTGTCTGTCTAAGTCTGTTTCCATCTATATTCATTAGCTGGTATCTTCCTTAACAAACAGCTTTCTCTTCTCATGGTGAAATAATTCATTCATTTATTTATATCAGTATGGACTCAAGAGCTCTTATTTTATTCAAGAGGTTTTAATCCATCATATCTATTATTTATTTTGATGTTCAAATTATTTTTAATTTTTGGCCAGCAGGGTTTATCATTCTTTGAGCCTTTTCTTAATCCCTTTTACAAGATGCTCTAAGCTCATTTTATGGTTTTCCTGTTCCAGTCTTAGAATAGGGCGCTTCTCCGGGAAGCAAACAATTTCTGGAAATCAGATGCGGCCTTTTCCTACCAGGCAGGATGTCTCTGATCTTAAGTCTCTAAGAGGAGAAAATACTTGTATGCACACATACCCATATACACACTGTCATTTGTATCCATTATTCCAGTGCGCACATATAACCATAATAAACACTGATAAACTTCCACAGTTTCAGTGTTTTTTCAAACTTTCTATATTTGTAAATTTTTTGTACAACAACAATAACTCTGAGTCACATTACCTTCAACATATTTGCTTATTTGTTTGATTACCCTATTTTTAAGCAGTCTCTTAGTGGTGGCAGCCTCTTTCTGTACTCAGATACCTTCCTTTAAGCACTTTCCTTGCAAAACCCTGACCTGCACCTTTGCCTGGTCCCTTATATTCTAGATCTTTTTTCTTTGTTTGTTTTCTGTTTTTTTTAAATTCCACCCCTCACTGGAAGTAAGAAAAGAAAGAAAATGAATGAAGGGAGGAAAACAAAGGAATGAAAAATGTAAAGGTGGGAGGAGGAAAATTGCTTGTTTAAAATAGCAAGAATACCACATACCGATGGGCCTTGTTTTCATAATCCTGGATCTTTAACAAGAAGACTACAGGGCCAGTGAGATGGCTCAGCGGTGTAGGCGCCTGCCAGGCAGGCGTGAGGGCCCGAGTTTGACTCCGGGTACCCACATAGGAGAAAAGGGCCAGTGATATCGCTCAGCGGCACGGGCGCCTGCTGGCGCGCGATGTCCTGAGGTCAACCCCCAGTACCCACAAAAAAATAAATAAATAAATAAATAAAATAAAAAGAAGACTGCAAAGAGCAGAGACTTCTACAATTCTCTCATCTTAAGTTTAACTTTGCTATTTGCTATTTAATTTAATATTCTAAATTTCTCTTTCGCCCTGCTTTTATTCATGCTGTCTCCCCAAAATTTTCTCTTCTCCTGTGTCATCTCTCCCTGAAAAATCTCCAGTTTCCTTGGGAAACTTTATATTTCTTATAGGCCCTGTGCTTTCTTGTGGATTATAGTCATGTCCATGTTGTTAATTCACTAAGTTGCTGAACTACTAGAACCAAGGGATGGCATTCTGGAAAGCTGGCAACATCCATAGTAATTATTAAAAGTGTTTCCATGCTGTGTTTACTCTGACATTATTTGAATGAGTGACTAAACCTCAAAAATTTAAATTTAAAAAATTTTCAAATTAATGTTTGAAGGGCCGGTGAGATGGCTCAGTGGCATAAGCGCCTGCCTGGCAAGTACAAGGTTCTGAGTTCGACTCCCAGAACCCACATAAAGGAAAAAAAGGGCCGGTGATATCGCTCAGTGGCACAAGCACTTGCTGGCAAGCACGAGGTCCTGAGGTCAACTCCCGGTACCCACACACACACACAAAAATTAACGTTTGAAAATTAATAAAAATCATTTTTGGAATAAAGCTACTTTTAAAAAGCCAATCGGTCTTCTTTTTTCCACCAATGTCTGAATAATATATTAAATAATGCAAAATCAAATGGTGTGTGGAAATGGTAAAAAAGTTTTCTTAGACCCTGGATTATTTTTAGTGGTCTTCCTCTTCATAGGCATACAGAACTTGAAGAAACACATAAAATAATTCCTTCGTAACATAGTACATTGTGTATTCCGGTGGATGTGTGGATAGATAGGTAGGTAGATGGATCAGTAGAGTCACGGGGTGTTAAGCATTACAAGTTGTCTTTATTGGTCTAGTGTTTGGAGGAAAGATAAGTTGTTATATATATTAAATATGAAATTCCTAAAAAGAAGTATTTTTTGATATAATAGAACCAAATAATTTAGTGAAATGACACTTTTTCTTTTTTTGTGGGTACCGGGGGTCGACCTCAGGACCTCGCGCACCAGCAGGCGCTTATGCCACTGAGCCATCACACCGGCCCTTTTGTCGTATGTGAGTTCCAGGAGTCAAACTCAGGACCTCGCCCTTGCCAGGCAGGCGCTTATGCCGCTGAGCCATCGCACCGGCCCGACACTTTTTAAAAGTCACCTCCCAAACATAATTTCTCTGTGCAGATCAAACTAAGATGTACAGGAATGTTACTTACCCTTTGTGTGTACAGAATTTCCCAAGTTAATGATGTGTATATATCCTTTGTTCAAGAAAAATAACCCATATTATAAGAAATTCTGAGATTTCAACCAAATAATTTCCATAATTTATCACTAACAAGAATGAATAAACATAAACTTTTAAACTTACATTGTTGATGTTTAGAAAAATTCTGATCATCATGATTTAAAAAATTAGACTTTAACATGAACTAAATTATTACCATGCAATAGAAAGCACTACATAGCATATATATTTATATATAGTGTGCTAAATATATTAATATGAATATCAAAGCAGTATATATTAGATATGTGTACTTAATATTTACACTACATTTTATAAATTTGGTATCAATTTTAAAGATAAAACATGAGAACCACAAACTCTTATATGGATTTAAATCTAATTTCAAAGACCTGGCTCTTAAATAATAGTGTGTAGTAGTTCTCCCAAAGAAATTCTCAAATTAAGAATATTCCATTCCTACTGAACAAGTTATGAAAATATTTGTGGAGGGCTACATAGAACCAGTATTAAATTTCCAAGTATAATAGTAATTCAAATAAACCTAAATAAACCTAGATAACCATCTCTCTTAGACCTATCTCTAAGATATTACCTAACAAATTGTAAAAAGATGTTTGATATTTGTGAACTGTTATTTCTCTACCCAATATAATCAGGTTTTTAAAGGAGGAATGGAGTAGTCCACCAATGGTGAATCTATCCACCGCTCTGCTGTTGTCCAAGCTTTTATTCATGGAAGACTCATATGTAGTTATATGTCTTATTTATCAATAGCATCTCATTGTTTGAGTGAATCAATGTATATTTGGAATGCTTAAGTACCTCCAAAGCTAATCATATTCCTGTAAGCTGACCAACATAAATACTGGAGAATGAACCCATGTTTTACACCTATTTATTAATTAAAATATAAAAAAAAGAAAAGGAGAAAAGTTACAAGGGTGAGATAGACACAAAATAAAAGAATTCAGAGAAAAATCAAGAGCACTGTCATTGCCTCAGTTTCAACCTGGCAGTCTCTTTTGTTTTTCCCTCTGATTGACACATTCTATGATCTTTCATGAACTAACTTCATAGACACAATCAAGAAAAGCCAAGAAAAGTGAGCAGTGGTTGACCTTATATTACCTAGGTTTCTTTTTTAGTCTGTAATTCCTATTATGACCCTGAAGCAAAATAAAAACTCTGAGAATGCTGGTAGTTTGTATGAATCAGTTTTTCCCTCATTGCCTGGAAGATTTAGCAACTAATTTGAAAGGGGTGCAGGAAGAAGAAATTCTTGTTATACCCATTTATAAAAATGCTATCCAAGATTTAGTGTTCAGTGAGAAATTTGAAAAAGGGACTCTGGAAGATATGGAGAGATTTCATAATAATATGCTAAGCGAGAACTGTAATGAGCCAAGTAACCTGGGTTCCCATTCTAGTTCTATGAATTTTAATTTTTTTCTTAATTTTTCTGTTGCTCACTTCTCTTAAATATACAAATCTAAGATACTGACATGTACTTCAAAGTATTGTTGAGAGGATTAAATAATTATATATCATCATGAAGTAGAGCGTGTTTTTAATGTTGGCACATGTGGCACAGATAACTGTATCTTGGGGGCCTGAAAATCACAGGGAATATGGAAGCATCCTTAGACTTTACCCACTACATGCCTGTAGCATCCTTTCTTATAGTGTGACCATCAACGATATCTCCAGATAATGCCACATATTGCTGAAGGCAATACCTCCCTATTTGAGAACTATTAGTGTAGACTTTACAATGCATTATGAAAAAAGAAAAGTTCTTCTATTAGATGCCAACATTAGTTGAGGACTCAAAGTTGGAAAATAATAAAATGTAAAGGTCAAATTATAGAATAAAATTTCACAGTAAGGAATAGAATGTTTTTGTTAGTAGGAGAATATTAATACCATTGACTCCGCAAGCGTATTAAATTCAATATATATTTACTTAGTGATTTCCAGAATTTTACAAAATATGAAGACTAACATAAAGCTATTTATGTGTAAAATATTGTTAGTTATGGTCAGCCATTTAAGTTAAAACTTTGCCTCAGCTGGCCAAGAAAAACAGTATAAGAAGTTATAAAGAGATAAAAAATAAAGAGCAAGTTGGTTATATCTGAATGTGGTACTTTTCTGGGGTAAATGACAGTTTTTAGAATTTTTTTAATGAGATAAAGTCACCCTAAATAAAATAGTTATATTGAAAAGAATGGTATAATCAAGAAATAAAACAAGAACTGACAAGGATTTAAGTGATTAAAAGAAGAAGAGAAGTAAGGCTTTAAAAGAAATTGTTTGTCCTCCTGGCTAAAGGCGTCTCATCCCAGGGATTTCATACCTAGACTCTCTTCTCGCTTCTGTTAGAAACCTTTGCAACAGGCTGTGATATATGCTTCAGTACAATGTAAACTCATACTCACTGTTCTTCACCTTACATTTTGTAAAACGAAAAGATGTGAGGCCTGTACAAACATGAGTATAAAGGTCAAAAACTTTGTGCCACCACCCTCTGTGATCTAACACGAAAGGCAAAACAAAGTTAGTACTTCATAAAGAACACAAAAATCATGTTTTATATACATATTTACATACATATTTACATGTGACTCCCCAAATAAGAGTATTTGTTGTGTCTTCATGTCTGCAATTTAATATATGCCTCATTAACAAGTTGTTGGGGGCCGGTGAGATGGCTCAGCAGCATAAGCGCCTGCCTTGCAAGCGCGAGGGCCCGAGTTCGACTCCCGGATCCCACATACGAAAAAGGGGCCGGTGATATCGCTCAGCGGCACGGGCGCCTGTTGGCGCGCGAGGTCCTGAGGTCGAACCCCCCGGTACCCACAAAAAAAAAAAAAAAAACAAGTTGTTGGTTATTGAATAATTAATTATAATTATTTACTAATTATTATTTTAAGAAAAGAAAATTTTCATAATTCCATATTTTAAAAAATATTGTTCTCTTATAAAGCAGATTTCACCCTTCCCCTTATGAGTATTAAGTGTTTTTCTCAAATTGCAAATTAATATAATTTTTCCAGGTGATAAAATTTCTTCTTCATTAGAAACTGAGTGATCTGTGTCTTAATTTGTATCTCCAGTGCCCGGTGCCCCGATACATATTAAATTCCATAAATGCTGGTGAACGAAGGCTTAACTGCCTTCTTGTTGTCTTTAGAACTAATTGCATTCTAGTTCACTGTTAAGCTTCACATATGCAAGGGGTATTCTCATTCTGATTTCTTACTTCATAAAAGATTTATGTGATTCATTTAATAAAACTTTTAGCTCCTGCTTTCCAGGCTATTCTCTAGGAACTGGAGGGACGGTAGTGAGCCAGATATTGCCTAAACATTTTTGTCATTCACTGCTTTGTTATCTCTCCCCCACCCCCAGATAATGATGGATTTTCTACTTTCTTGTATAGCAGTCAGTTTTAATAATAACTTACTTCTTAGATGTGATTTACTTCCTCTTCCACCCTTTAGTTTAATGGCTTGATATGAATATTTGTCTAAAAGCCAATTAATAAGAACCATTTCAGGTCTTGCAGCTTAAAAGACTTTGCTTAGTACTTTTATATTCTAAGTATTCTGGATGTATCATTTTCTTTCTTGGTAAACATTAAAAAGAAGAAACAGAGAGACATAACTAGGGCATGCGTATTAAAGAAAAAATACAGAGCTATGGGTGTAGCTAAGAGAAGATGCTTCTGCATCATGCAAAAGTCCTGGATTCAATACCCAGCACATCAAAAACAAAACAGAACAAAACAGAAAATAAAGGAGGGCCTTAATAAATATTAATATCATAGTTGAATTGGGGCCTGAGATTTGCAACACGATGACTGAAATTTTAGTATTATGTGAATTCTATCCTTCTACTGCTAAATTCCTCAACCCTCTGCGCTTGTAACTAAAGATGATTTGAGAGTAGGGGGAGTATTTGAAGAATATATACATGATGAGATTAAAAGTTTCATCTATGACAGACATCAAATGACAAAATAATTAATCGCCAAAGTTAGTGATGATGATTCTTCAGGGATTTCATAAATTCATCACTTCAGAGGATTATTAAATTTTATAGATGGGCTTTCAAATAAGAATAACCATATGCATTGACGACATTTCCCATGATATTCAAAGATATTTTTAAAGAGGTAAAGTGGAAATGTTTTTATATTCATTATTACCTATTCCGAACATGGTCAGAAAGTTCTGTTATTCTGTTTTCAATTAACCGAATAACAAAAATAATTAGAAAAGGCATTTTGGAATATACATTTAACATACAAGCACTAATTAATTAAAAAATATATGCACACAAATACACAGAAGAGTGGCTGTAGTTTTATTGAATTAACACTCTAGAAGCAACCACAGCAAACAATTTGTTCTTTCAAATCCCTGAAATTTCTTCCTGAGGAAACTGCAGAGAACATAATGTGGTTATAAAATTTCCTGCTAAACATCATGTTGTAGAAGCTTTAATTTTTAGCGGTTTTATTTCTTTGTAAGAATTGCAGCTAAATGGATTCCACTATTAGAAATTCAATATTTGAACCTGTATCCATAGTTATATGCAATGCTTAAAGATATTCAGCATTAAAGTGTACCATAAGGTGCATCTGAAGATAATTTTTAAACCACCATTCAAATAGATATATCCTTTGATTAATTTTGTAGAAAAATTGCACATATTTTTCTTGTATTCATTTATCTTGACTTTTTTATGTAAATATTATAAAATATATTGCTTTTTATACAAGAAAACACTAAATATCATGTATTTTCATCTAGTGGTGAAATGTATCATTTTTTTATGTATTCTAAGCATATGTTAAATTATAGTAGAATGAAAAAATATCAGAAGAGAACTTATAATTTATCATTTGGACAAGTATTTATTGAGCACCTAAGACACCTTGGTTATGTATCTTTCCATATTTGTTTCCTATATTTACTTCCTTCATAATTTCCTTGATAAAAATAATTATTCCTTTTTTTTTTTTTTTTTTGGTGCTGGCAATCAAACTCAGGACCTTGCGCTTGCCAGGCAAAATAATTATTCTAAATCTCGGATAAACTTGATGATTTGTCAATTTCCTACTAGCTATTAGAACTGTTTAGTGATAGCTAGTTACTAAAGGTATTCCGGTAATCTAACTAATTACACAAAATAAACCTGATGATGTGACATAATACCTATAAGTAAATACTTGTACCACCTAAAGAAAAGATAAGGAAAAACTAGAGAACAGACACAATAAATGTGTTATGGCTTAGATAAAAAAAAAAAGCCTCCCCAAAGTATCACATATTCAGAAGTGAGACTTCTGGGAGATGAGTGGATTATGGAGTACCATACTCACCAGAGAATGTGTTCACTCAAAGTACTGTTAGAAAGTGGCTTCTTTTAGGAAGGAATGTGTCACTGGAGGTGGCATTTGGAGAGTGTATCTGGCTCCCCAGTTCCTCCCTTTTATTAGTTTCCTGACTGATGTGGGATAAGCAGCTTTCTTCTACCATGCCCTTTCACCGTGCTCGTTCTGCCTTAGAGCCAACCACCATGGACTGAATCTTCCCAAAATGTGAGCCAAATTAAATTGTTCCTCCTTTAAGCTGTGGGTGTCACATATTTTATCCCATCAATCAGAAAGCTAATTTAAAAAAAAAAAGAAAAAAAAAAGGAAAAGATATCGGAAATTAAAGAAGCAAAAGACACAGAAATATTGTGTAATTTTGTACTCTTGGGAAGACCAAAAGGAACCGATAGTGAGAAAGTAAAACTAGAAACTAGAGAAAGTAAAAAAGAAGATACATTTTTCTTTTCATTCATATGCATTATACGAAGTTATACTGCTCTATTAGATGAATGTTATCCTTTTACTATTTTACATCTATGCTTTAAAATATACTTTGTCTTTACATAGGTTTTTATGGACATTTTTAATATTTGAATACATTGGAATAATTTATCTTCAGTATTTTTTCATAGTCAAGTAACAATGTATGACACTTGGTGCATATATTCTGAATGTCAGAATTAGCGCAAAGTACTTTATATATATGGCTTTTTATAAATGGCTTTAATATATTTATTTTACAGATCCAGGAAATAACCCTTACAGAACTACACTTAAATTTTTAGAGTTTGTTCACTGTATCATAAAGGTTTGCTGTTAAACTTATCAGAGTGGTAAAAAGGCATTATCTTGGATGTGCAGAAATCTGCTTGGCCTCATTTAGCTTCTTTAAGTGGAAACAAGACTATAGAAAACATTATTTAAAATGTAATCGCTCACTGTTACTAACACTTCTGCTTCTAGAGACCTGGATGCGACACAATCCATGCGATCTGTATCCAAGCAGGTCTACTTATACTACTCAAGTAACTGAATTTCCCTTTAGAAGTCTGAATTATCTACATTAAAAATTTGATGCACTTCAGTGTCACATTATTATATTTGGAGTCATGTGGTGTGTGGTGGAATACTAATATTAGAAATCAAGTTTTACCAATTCCTAGCTCAATACATCGTTAAATTAAAAAACCTGAATAGAGATAAGAAATTAGTATGACCTGAGTACCAGCTATGTAAAAGAAAATATTACCTACAAGATTTTTACTAAATTAAATGAAATACAGTACATATAAAAAAAAACTTATGGTAAGACTAAGTTATTATGATAATCATGGTAATTTTTGTTATTTCAACATTATTAGCCTGTCCAGAGCTGTTACACAGATCGCTGCATTTGATGTTGATACCCGCCTTAGATACTGGTTGAAAAATTAAAAATATACTGGGTACTATTATAAATCTATTTAGACATAGGAGTGGATTGGATTAAGCAGCTACTGAGTGTTTCCATGAAACAGATGAAAATCAACATGTATCTAATAAATATCATTTGTACGTAAAGAGTACTCATCTCTGCCTGTTACAAGGGACACACAAATTTAACGTGAAAAAGCTGGTATGTAACCAGGTGATAAGGTTTCCTGTTCCTGCAAGGCACACACATTTTCTGTGCAAGTCACTCCACCACTGTATTTAATCAATTAATTCAGTCTGATAAGCAATGTTAATATCAGTTTAGAGTAAAAAGGCATCTGTTAATAGATCTTTCTAGATACTTGGCATATGCAGAGGCACTGATGGAGGCAGCGATGCTTAAGGCAGTCTCTTGAATGACTGTAACGAAATGTAGTATATTTCAAACAGTGTGAATATCTCCCTACAGTATAATGTTCAGACACTAATATGAAGATGATTTCTGGAAGAGTAATAAATGTGAGAGTTTATGAACGTCACAACACTGTCTATAAATAGGATCTATAAGACAAAAAGTTATGAAAGGATGAAAATAGTGAAAACAGAGTCAGGCGTGGTGGTGCACACCTGTAATCCCAGCACTTGAGAGGCTGAGGCAGGAGGATTGCTGCAAGTTCGAGGCCAGCCTGGGCTACAAAATGAGTTCAAGGCCATCCTGAACTGCATAGTGAAACCCTGTCTCAAAAAGACAAAAACAAAAATAGTGAAAATAGAAAAATGACAATTTTATTTTAAAAAATACATGTTTGGCATGCCACTCTGGATACTCTGCATTTCTGGATTGAGGCTTGTACTTTGGAAGTTTATAAATTCTTTAGAAGAAAAAGCAAAAATACTTAGATCTTGACTTATTTGCTTTATTTACACCAATCTTGGACTGTCAAAGTGGGAAATAGCATTTAGAAATACAGAGCTGGATTTACTTTACTTGCTAAGCCTCATTTTAAGAATATAGCAGGTTCACCTAAGGGCAGAAATCCTATGGTAAACACTTATTTGAAAGTCAGAAAAGGTAACTAAGTTGTGTCCTTCAGTCCCTAGGCTTTTTATTTTTACTTGAATTACATGCAATATAAAGGAATACTTCTTTCTATGCTTTCTATACCATAAATTTACACCGATATATATGACAGTTCTGAAAGATTTTCCTTGACACAGTTAACACATTTAAAGGAATGTGAGAAACTGTAAACAGTTTTACTGTTTGTTCATTAAAATTAGACTTAAGCCATAACTTTTGCCCTGTGCCACATATCAAATTCAGATAAATCATGACATTAAAATATGAATGTTTTCCTAGGTTTGAGTCTAAAGACACTAGAGGTTAACATTTTTTTTTTTAATTTTAGCCTTAACACAATTGCTACGTCAGCATAGTGTTAGGAGTGGTGGCAGATGGAAGACCAAAATATTAACATGTTTTCACTTGAATAATCAAATTTGGCAGGGAAATAAGTATGAACTTTATTCATACCAACTATCTCTATTATAATTTTGATATTTTCAACTATATAAAATATATTTAAAATGGACAGAAATTATTAAGAACAAAAAATATCTTCTCAGTTCACTCTGAAGGAAAACTATGAAAATTTTATTATTTACCTCTTAGTAGCATAAAATTCTGCCTTTATGTGGGGAGGAGGGTGGGGGAATTTAACTCAGTTCTTTCATATTGATCTACATGTTCTGGTGTTTTTGTTTTAATTTTGAGACAGGATCTTGCTAAGTCAAGTTGTCCAGTAGGTACCCAAAGGTTTGCAGTGATCAAAGACAAAGATGTTCATTTTTTTCCTTTTTTAAGTTTAGAGGATGAGTTCGTGTCAACACCACTGAAAAAGCAGTACTTCCAACCCTAAGGAACAGTTTGCCTTTGTGTGTTTTTATTGTATTTGTTAATTTTTCCTTTAATTTATATTATTGAAGAGAATAATAAGTAATGAATTTTATAGGTTGAAATGCCCATAGTGTCTCCAAAGACATGTACAAGATAGTTGGAAAAATTAGTAAACCACTCAAGAATCAGATCTTACCAGAAAGTATAGATGATATAAGTCATGTGAGTGGACAAATTTCTCACAGAAAAACAAGCAGATCATGAAGGCAAAATAAAAAGGTAGTAGCTATAAATATGGTCCTATCATTTTGATTTTTAAAAATTCAGTTAAGCAAAAAAATGACCTGAAGAGGAGAGAGACAACAAGAGGAGAGAGAGGTCTGATTAGCGTTAAAGATCAGGTGGTATTAAAATCAGAGTGGTTAACGAAGAGCCTAATGCTATAGAGATATGAAGTAGAATATGTTTTTAAAAATTAGGAGTAATTGAAGTTTTGAGATAGTATCCCCCCCACACACACACTACTGTTGCGGAGAATGGAAGGCAGATTGCATTACATTGAGCTATCAAGGACAGTGAATATATCAAAATAGGTTTAAAATTGTAAAATTGTGGTTTGATAGGGCACTTTGTTCTCAAAGAAGTTTAAATGATTTTTCTTGAAGAATTTTATTTACTTTGATGTTTTATGCTACATCTTCATAGAATAGAAGTAACCTAATAACTAAATATTTTTCTTTTATTCCACTTGCAACTAGGTTAATTTTGTGTCATCAAGTTGATTTCATAGTGTCTATTAAATTTTGAAAATATAATTCACTGAATCATACTGGAGAATCTGTTTATTGCATCTCTCTTCCTATAGGGTCTCACTGTCAATATACAAACAATATTAATAATTAGGGGAGCCTAATGGTTTTTTGTGCTTTATTTTAAATTTAATGTCAGTATTCAGATACAAATTGAGTCAGTGCTTTCAATTCAAGAAAATAAAAATATTAAAAATTTGCATATTGGTAGATAATCCAAAATGTTTATAGCCTTTTATTTAATAAAACACATTTTGTGTTAACATTTTAAAATTTCTTCCTTCTTAAAGAGATCATAACACTTGGTTTTAGAGTTATTTTGCTGGGGGATTTGAGTAAAATAATTCCTTCAGGTCAAGCTGATGACTCATTAAAACATTTATATGCTCTCAGTCCAGGTAGAGCAGTAATTTGTCATCATCGTAAAACTCAGTTGACCAGTAAAAATACACTATTACACTACAACACAAATATATTGCTGAAATCATTCCTATTGTGCCTTTCCTCTGACCTGGCAACTGCTAGGTTACAAACTATCCTGCAGGAAATATCTTCCATTGAAGTCAACCTAAATTATTCTGAAGTCCATATGTCATTTTTTAGATGTAAGCTGGAGACATCATTAGCACTAATGATGTGAGGCTGCTTTATGTTGACACCTATTGCAATTTAATGACCCAATTACCTGAGGCAGTTTTGATAACTTGAAAAAATGATAGAGAATAGTCCTAGCATTTGCTCCAGTAGAGAATTGATTTCAAGTTGTTGACGAGGCGGGGCTAAATAAAAGGTGTTTTTACTATCTTAGCAGAAATGGTGAAAAATCTAGGCCTCCAAATTATATTTGGTTCAAATGCAAACATTTGGTATTATTCCTCTTATACTTAATATGACATATTTACTTTAATTTGTATTTATATTAAACAAAGATCATATTATATTATCTAGTTATTTTTAATATATTCTTTTACTGATATAAGAAAATGAATTATAGGTATTTAGATTTTCTGGCTAAGAAGATGAATAAAGTCTGGATATAGGTACACGGAGTCATTTTATATACCAATGATACAATTAATATTTGCCTCCAATTGCCAGCTTTTTTTTTTGTGGGTACCGGGGGGTCGACCTCAGGACCTCGTGCACTAGCAGGTGCCCTTTCCGCTGAGCGATATCACCGGCCCTTTTTTAGTATGTGGGTTCCAGGAGGCCCTCGCGCTTGCCAGGCAGGGTCTTATGCCTCTGAGCCATCTCACCGGCCCTACCTTTTCTTAACTGAAGACATTTTAGCCCCTTCTATGCTAACCTTTATAAAATGTTTTCCTTAATGAGACATGTAGGCCCAATCAACTGCTTGAATTTTAGCTTGTAATCCAGGTCTTCAATGTTGGAAGGCCATGTGAAAAACATTTTTAGTAGCAATTGCAAAACTGCAGCAAGAGCAGAAAAGACATGTTTCTTCAATAACAAAAATTATTTAAAATCATTAACCTAATTAACATTTTCACCTGGTCTTCATTTAATGTGCTAACAGGAAGTTGATGACAATAATTACTCAACTACAAACTAAGTGGTCAATTAGATACACAATTACCCAATTTGCATGCACAGAAGTGAATTTTATCACTAAAAAGTTGTTCCAAAGCATCTTATATTTAATAAAGATATAAAATTTAGCCTTTAATCAAATTAGGCAATATTTACTTAAGTAATTTTGTTTTCCACATTGCCTACCTAAAGACATTCTCTTATATTCACTATGTAAATAGTTCTCTACTATTAGAAATAATGTAGACATTTTGAGGAATAAAGATTATTTTTATGTATATAACCATTAGAGTATTTCATAATTATTCCATACATCATTCATCTTTTTGTAATTAATACACAATGCATTGAATTTTTTCTACAACAAGACATGATTCTGTATATACTACAATGCTTAAATTTCACAGGACCATTAAATTAAGTACGAAGAATGTAATATAAAGTATGTATGTATGATTTACATATGTGTTTATAGAAAGTTCTAATAGAATAACAGGAAAATTAAACTATATAACTTTTCACATAAGAAACAAAGTTTATTTTAAACAATAGTGAACCACTCCTATATACCTATGGATGAAGAGCAAGCATTTTGTTAAACGTGGGAATTAAAAATCTCTTAGGTGCAGATTTTTTTTTTTTTTGGTGGCTACCGGGGGCCGACCTCAGGACCTTGCACGCCAGCAGGCGCCTGTGCTGCTGAGTGATATCACTGGCCCTTTTTCTCATATGTGGGTTCCAGGAGTCGAACTCGGGCCCTCACGCTTGCCAGGCAGGCGCTTACGCTGCTGAGCCATCTCACCGGCCCAATTGCAGATTTTGAGTCAATACCTAGATCCTACTTGAAAATCTTTAAGAGATCTTTCATCTGCCTTTAACTATCTTTTCTAGGAGGTTGGAATTTTCACTCTTTTTATAACACACTAAATTCAAATTGGAATTCAATTTAGAAGGACTCCAGCGTAAATATTTTCCATGGAATTTAAATTACTCAGGAAGTAGCATTTTCAATTTAATTTCATGCATATACTTCATTTTTACCTACTAAGAAGTGGCAATAATATAACTAAGACCAACTGACCTACAATTCACAGATTCAAGCTGCATCCTAAATGAGTTTCAGTAATTCCAAGTTATTCCATTATTACAAGGCCCCCAGTGAAGACGTATGCCATGAAAATTTGCTGAGGGTACCACTGCCTCGGGGCTTTTCATAGGTTTACATTTATCAGAATGTATTTACATTTATCATTTATCAGATCCCCTCAAATATATTCCTTTAGTATATCCCAGTAACTTGGGATATTTAATTCCTCTAAAATATAGATTTAAACTATTAGACAGCTCAAATTATTTGCTACCTTTTCACCTGGAAATGCAAAATCCTGTATTTCTTAGGAAATAACCCTACAAAATAAGGTTGTCCCCACCACCACTATTGACAAGTATTGCATTTGCTATACTCGGAGAAATCAGTCAGGATCATTTGGGAGTGTGACTGACTTTTTCTAGGCGTTCACCTCAGCAGAAAGGAAGCAGCCTATTGGTTTGACAGTGTGACCTTCATGGGGAATTCTGGCCATTGAAATTTACGTCTGCACTGAGACAGTACTCAGAAAACCAGCTTAAAATTACCTATCTGACAGATACGAGTACACTTGATTTTTAATTCATACCATAATAGTTGTTATTATGACTGGGTCATGAGGTAAGTGTATTTCTAACTTCTAAGAATCTGTCAAAGATGTCAATCTTTCCCTTTGCTCACCTTCACTGTTAAAGGATTTATTTATATGCCCATGATACTACAGGACTATTTTTAAAATAAAATAAAAAAAATAATAATAATAATGATAACTGAGTTTCATAGACTGGACCAGTGTTCATTGATGGTTTGTAATTCCAGAAGCTCTAAATTTTTCAAATGAATTTGACAAGTTATCTGATTCAATTTCAAAAGGCAAGCATTTCTCCATCAATTCATATTGGATGACAGAACAAGAATGCACAGTATGAAGAATTAAGTACTTGAGATATTTTTTGAACTAAATAGGGCATTTGTTTATATCGACTTTTAATATCTGTAAATGAAAATTAATGACACTATTAGTGGAATAATATTTGCCTTTTAACTACCTACTCATGCATCTGTTAACATAGGAGCCCATTTTTTGTGCTGGGACACTGGCTTCTATAAGCTGAGGAGGGATGGTCCCTTTATTCACAAATGTCTTAATGAGGGAACTTGTGACTCTTAGTCTTGACTGATAACTTTCTTGGCTTGCTAAATATGTAGATTAGGAAAACACGCTTCTAAGTGTGTCTGGGGTGTCCTGGGGCATGACCTTGGGACTACATCTTGTGCCTGGTCCCTTCCTCTCCGGCTTCTCCTCTGCTCTCCGCTTCTGGGGATTTCTCGTTGTACAGCTTTTCTCCAAGATGCCCTTCTGCCGTGATGTTTCTGGCTTGGAGCCAGCAAATCACAGACTGAAACCTCTATACTGTAATCTAAAATTATCCTAGCAAAGGAAAGCTAAACAAAACAGTCTTTTTTTTTTTTTTTTTTTTTTTTTGTGGGTACCGGGGTCGACCTCAGGACCTCGGGCGCCAGCAGGCGCCCGTGCCGCTGAGCAGTATCACCGGCCTCTTTTTCGTATGTGGGTTCTGGGAGTCGAACTCAGGCCCTCGTTCTTGCCCGGAGGCACTTACGCCGCTGAGCCATCTCACCAGCCCAACAAAACAGTCTTTAACAAATACTTTCACAAATACTTCCAGAAATACTTGTTCTTATATTCCAAATTAGCTCGATATTTAAGCATTTATTTCAGTGAGAAATATAATCATCCTTGGAAACTTTTGGAACAATATTAAGATTTTATCTTTTATTTTCTCCAGATTAATCATTATTAAATTTAAGTGTTCAGAAGTGTCACCTGGCATGGTTGTTAAAATGTGAATTAATTCTGAATCAAAAGACCTTGATTGGATCTAGAAATTTTATTTAAATGAATGCCTCAACTAGTTTTCAAGCTTATAGTTAGGGACTTAAGTTGAAATACTACTTATGTCAAAAGAATATCCATCCTACCATAAAATGAGTTTGTGGAGTTATTGTGAGGCATACTCGCACTGATACAAGAGGTAATGTAGCTATGTAGATAATGGTATATACAGCACTTTTGTTTTTGAAGAGCTTTTATGATAATTTCATTGTCATTGAGACAGGGCCTCACTGTCTCACTTCAGGCTGGCTTTGTACTCACTATGTAGCCCAGGTACTCACTATACAGACCAATCTAGCCTGAAATTCATGGTAATCCTTCTATCTCAGCCTCCTGAGTGCAGGTGATATAGGGGGCAGGGCGTGGCAAAGCTGCCTGAGGAGATGAGCAGCAGGACCCGTCAGTTACAAGATCCCAGGACAAGGCCAGGATTCCTCTGCAGAACTTCTCTATCTATGGCATAAAAGAAGACCAGGGGAGCCCCTATCATGAGTTCCCATGGTAGCCCGCTGCGTTTCCCAAATGCACTTGTATTTTATTTTTGCTTTTCCCCTCCTTTTTTCTTGGGCCCCAGTTCTTTCTGACGAGGTAGTTTCTCCCATACCCATTTACCTTGCACTTTTCAAATAAATTTTTGGCACTGTTTTTGGCTTGTCTTATCCAATTTTTTGTTGCAGGTAAGAAGGACCTGGAATAATTTTGACTGGCTAGCTACTTCTAAAGGAACTACCGAAAGCCCTGCAGTTACAGGTGTGTGCCATAAATCAAAGAGATTCAAACTGTATAAATGTATGTGACTACATCAATATGTAGTCATAAAATCATTAGCACAATCAAGGTAAAAACATATTCTCACACTCCAAGTTTTTTTACGTCTCTTTTAGAAACTTTCCTTTTGTCCCTCTTCATTGTATGTACTCACACAATCACTTACCTTTTGTTACAATTGCTTGTTAATGTTCTCAAGAGTTTTATGGAAACGCACTTAACACAGCCTACACTGTTTTTGTGGTGTATTCATAATGATTTCAGATCATACTGTTATGTATATCAAAGTTTCATTCCTTCTTATTGCTGAATAGTCTTCCATTGTACAACTAAACCACAATTTTTAACACATGATCTGTTGATTGACATTTGTATTATTTCTTCTTTGGGGGTGGTACACATAAAGGTGGTGTAACCATCTGTGTAAGCATTTTGGTGTAACATTGTTTTCTTTATAAATATGCATAAAATAACTGTCACATAGTATGTGTAGACTTAACTTTTTAAGAAATTGTCAAAGGTGCACCATTTTGTTTTTCTAGTAGCAGCTTATGAACATTCTAATTCCATTCCATACCTGTAAACACTAAATATAGATAGCTTTTTAATGTTAATCATTTAGTAGATGTGTACTGTTATCTCACTGTAGCTTTATTTTGCATTTTGCTAATATCTAGTATTGAATATCTTTCTATATACTTATTTTCCATCTGTATGTCTTCTTTGGTTAAATGTCTGTTCAAATATTTTTATTTGGATTTGTTTATTTGTTTTTGAATTTTGAAAGATTTTCATATATCCTGAATACGAGTCTTTTATCACAAATATTGCAAATATTTTTTCCTGGTCTATGGCTTATCATTTTCTTGTCTTTCAAGGACAAGCTCTTAATTGGATAAAATCCAATAATCAATTTGCTGTTTTATGGATTGTACTTTTGTTGTCATATCTAAGAAATATTTGCCACATTCTAGATAAAAAAATATTTTCCTATATCTTTTATTCTAAAAGTTTTTAGTGAGGTATAAATCAAAGTTTGTCTGTTTTTTAACATAGTGACATCTAATAGATTTAGATCCTGTTTAGAAAATACTCAACTGAGTTGTTTTTGAATTATTGTCAAAAATCGATTGACCAGGGTTAGAGAGATAGCTCAGCGGCATAAGCGCCTGCCTGGCAAGCGCGAGGTCCTGAGTTCGACTCCCGGTACCCACATACGAAAAAAGGGCCGGTGATATCACTCAGCAGCACGGGCACCTGCTGGCGTGCGGTGTCCTGAGTTCAACCTATGGTACCCACACACACACACAAAAAAAAAATCGATTGACCATAACATTTAGGTATATTTATGGAACTTGTTCTCATCATTCATTTATTTGCCTGCCTTGAAGGCAATACAGCACTGTGTTCATTACTATAAATGTATATTAACTCTGGAAATAATTTCATATTAGCCTTTCAAAGTTTTTATTCCTTTTCAAAATTGTTTTAATGATTTCAAATCTTTTGGATTTTCATATCAATTTTAGAAAAGCCTGCCAATTAAAAAAACCTGGAATTTTCATTAGAATTAGATTATTATATCAGCTTTTGGAAAATTGATATCTTCAAGTGTTTCACCTTAAAATGTATTTCTTGAAATCTTCAGTTTCTTGGTGATGTTTTCTAGTTTCCCGTATATAGCTCTTAAACGTTTGTGGTGAGATTTATCACTCTTTCATATTTTAATACTCTTGTAAACAATGTGTTATATTTCTGTTTGTCACCATGAAATAGAAATACAACTGCTTTTCTTTTTTTTTTTTTGTGGGTACCGGGGGGTCGACCTCAGGACCTTGCGCGCCAGCAGGCGCCCGTGCCGCTGAGCGATATCACCGGCCCCTTTTTTCGTATGTGGGTTCCGGGAGTCGAACTCAGGACCTCGCGCTTGCCAGGCAGGCGCTTAAGCCGCTGAGTCATCTCACCGGCCCACAACTGCTTTTCAATAAACATTTATTTGTACTGATAGAGTTTTTTGTGGTTTTCTTCTTTCTATATGGACAATGATGTGGTCTACTAATACAATTTTACTTCCTATAGTTCTAGATCTCCCCTTTTTACCGTATTTTTCTCTTCTTTTTCCTTCTATTGGCTTATTACCTTGTCTAAAACCTCCATAAAATGTAGAAAAAATATTGAGCATTCATGCACATGAGTTTATTGGAAAATATTTAATATTAATCACAATGTTACTTATAGGTTTTTTTATAGCAACATATTATTGGGCTGAGGACTTTTCTTCTTTTCCCACTTTTCTAAGAGTTATTAATCAGATTTTTTTGTTGCGTCTTGTATAATAGTTTTTCTTGGGATTGTTGAAATGATCATGCTATTCTTTTTTTTTACAATGCATTAACATTGTACATTACATTGATTGTATTTTGAATGTTAAATTAACTGTGTTCATGAGACAAGACCCACAGGGGTGGTGCCGTATTTTCCTTTCCTATCTTTATATTAAAATTATTATTTTCAAATGGCTTACTATATTGATTTGTACTTTTTAAATTGTACCATCGTAAAAATATGTACTTTTTGTAATTGACTGATTTTAAATCAGTTGACCTTGTTTTATGGCATAGATGTGATTCACCTTGTAAATATTCCACCTGTAATTAAAAAGAATGTGCATTCTATTGCTGGTCAGTTAGGTCAACTGCTATATAATGTTGTTCAAATCTTATAGTTTGTTGCTTAGGTTTTGTTCACCTGTTCTATCAATTATAAGAGAGATAGAAATATACAACTTTAATTGTGAGTTTGTGTATTTCTTTTGCATTCTGTAAGATTTAAGTGTATTTTGAAACTTAAAAATGCATAAAAGTTTAATATTTTTGCATCTTTTGCACCCTTTCTTACCAGGAAATGACATTCTTTAATCCCAGTAAAATCTCTGTACCTAACTGCTGTTCTTCACATTAATACAGCCACTAGGGTCTTTTTTTGATTTGTCTCATCAGAGTAAATTGTTTTCCATATTATTGCTTTTCACTTATCTATTTCTTACATGTATATTTAAGAAATATTTTCCAATGTTAAACATAAAATTTTGTGGTAAAAATACTTTACAATATTTTACTATGAATTTTAACAATTTAAAAGTTGATTATAATTATACAGATAGATAACTGGCAGGTATCTAATGTTAATTTAAAAATTTATTATGCTCTGATTATATATTTATTGACAACTAAATCAGAAACTCATTTAGTTATTAAATGTGAACAAAACAATTTCTTATCGTTTTACTTCAAAACGGTCTTGATTGATTGGTAACAAAATGTAATTTTTGCACTGATATGGCCAGAATGAATATATATATATACCAGGGCTCTTCACACAGAGCTATAGCCCTTTCTTTTTATTTTCGGTTTTTGACATTTTTTAGATACCATGGGCATTATTTATTCATGCCGATCCTTAGTTCCACTTAACTTTTTAACATTTTTGTGTTTATTAGTACGTTTGCAGTGCATAGGATTACATTCATTGTGGGAGGTTGGTACGTGTGCATAACACACCCTAATTCTTTTTACATCCTCTTACTTCCATACTCTCTCCCTCTATCTCTTAGTCTTCTTCCCATTTACAAAATATCTATCTCCCTTTTTCCTATTATCTATCTTTTATCTTCCTCTGTTATTTATTTACACTTTGGGTTTCTCACCTAAGATAACACGATATTTGTTTGTGTGTTTGATTTATTTCACTTAACATTATGGTCTCAAAGAGGATCCATTTTCCTACAAATAACTCAAATGTATCTTCAGTTTTTATTTTGAGACAGGGCCTTTCTAAGTCATTGAAGTTTCCTAGGCTGGGCTCAAACTGAGATTTTCCTACCTCAGCTTCCCAGAATGCCGGAATTATAGCATCGCACCACCACACAAGGTTTATTATATATATTTTTAATGACTTACATTTGTTGTAAGAGTTTCTTTTTTAATCATAGTGTTTCAATTTTTTTCAAAAGACAACACTTTTGAAAAATAATATTATAGGAAAAATCTAGGAAACTAAAAAGAATTTTGAAATCTAGTTTACTACTGTCATATTTTGGATCTAAGAGACCTCTCTTGCTTTTGATACCTTTTACTACAACCTATTAAATTTGCTTTAGCATCCTAAAACAAATGTTTATTATGGTTTTAATGCTATTCTTTGTTTAAATAGCTACAAAGTTAAGATGAGTTTTTTGGTCATTGCATCTCCTGGAAAAATCCAGATGTAACTGAGGAGAAATCCATAAGGTGATGTAGAAATAAATGCAGAGAAATAAATGCAAAGAGTGTAACATGTACACTTCAAGTGGTGCTAGTAATACTGGAGCTTTGCAAACAAAACAAAACAAAACAGAACAATATATTTGCTTTCTCAAATACTATTACCGCATTTTAAAGTTTAAAACATATAAAAGTTCATAGAAGATTTTAAAATAAAAAGACTATCAATATAAGGAAAAGTATGACACTATTTACAGAGATGACAAATGCTATGCATATTCTAAAGAGGAACAGTAATTTATCTAGTTCAACATATCTATTGTATAATGAAAAAAAATACACACAGAGAGGTGAGGTGGTGTTGACCAGTTCACACTGCTGGTTAATAGTCCAAATATTTCTAGTTGTTAAATGTCTACTTGTGATTCTAGGTGTCATGAATATTTCCAGTGTTTTTCTGAAAATGTAAGTTTTGTCTTATGTGAGTTTGAAATAGAACAGCACTAAAATTGGAATTATTTATATCATATATTAAAGTATCTATATTTTAAGATGAATATAATCATACAAACTGTGAGAATTGATTGATCTTCTAAGCAACAGCCAATAAAATAATTTTTCATATTTTTATAAAGCAAGGAAACCTGTTAGATGTTACTAATCAGAAACACTAAACCTCTTATTTTATTTTTTTTTTTTATTTTTTTTTTTTTTGTGGGTACCGGGGGGACGACCTCAGGACCTCGCACGCCAGCAGGCGCCCGTGTCACTGAGCGATATCACCGGCCCCTTTTTCGTATGTGGGATCCGGGAGTCGAACTCGGGCCCTCGCGCTTGCTGGGCAGGCGCTTAAGCCACTGAGCCATCTCACCGGCCCAACCTCTTATTTTAAACACTTCTCATTTTTCTTTTTAAAAAGCTCATATAAACATGAATATTTTCAAATATTGTCACAAAGTGTTGAGAAAAATATGAAATTCTAAAAGACTTCGTTTAAGAAAGACTATTTGCAACATTTATTTATATATATGTATGTATTTATGCACATAATTTTAATACAGTTATATTTAAGAATATTTTAGTATATTGTTATATAAAACATATATGTTACATATTTATAGACATTTCTAATTGTTTTTGCTTTTTTAGGGTTTCCATAAAAATCTACCACAACCTGTTGACTTGAAAAAGAGAAATAGCACACCCAGATCTGGAAGCTTGACATTTAAATTTAGGGTCAGTTCTTTCTGAGGTCTGTATCTCTCCCTCACTTATAAATTATCATCGTACTGTCTTTTTTATATTTTGTTCCCACTGTACTTGTCTATCTCTACGTTCAGATTTCCCCTTTTTATAATGACAGCAGTTATACTGGATTAGGGCACACTTTATGGATCTCAATTTAATTTTATTTGTTCTGCCAGACCCTCTCTTCACAAACAATTCATATTCCGAAATAATGTGTAGTGGCTCTCCAACACATTTCACGTTTTGAAAGGGGATATAATTTAGCAGTAATGTGGGGTTATGTTTATATAAAATTATGATACAATAGCCATATTTTTGCGCCACCACACATCTAATGCAAAATCAAGTGATGTCAATCTACCAATATAAATATGAAGAACCTTTCTTCAGACTTAATATTTTCCAGCACCAGTCATCTACAAAACATTTTAATCATTTGATTCAGATGTGCATGGACAAAATTCTACTTGCTGATTCAAGCTTTCAACATTCGAAATTTATTCCTTCCATTTTAGAATTTGTTACACTTGAAGAAATCTATGTGTTAAAAGTTGATTGATTTGGAAGAGAATAATCTATCATAATTTGGTCATTCTACTGTATCTAGTTCAAATTGGAAATGTGAAAATAGCTCAAAACTTATCATTGGATGAGTGGTAGGCTTCAGAGCATTTCAATTAGCATCAGAAAATCCCTGTGAAGATGAGGCAAATTGGCAGGTCAAATCAGAAATTTTAAATTTAACTCCAGCTTGTACAAATGTAGATTTAAATTAAATTTAAAAATTTGTGACTTTTTTCCAATCCATTTGTTGTGAAACATAATACATCTAGAAAACACATATATGTGAAAAACCTTTTATGTTTTAAATGGCCTTAAGATTGTTATTTTCTTTTTGTCACAATAGTTTTGACCTGCGAGATATCCTTGTTTTGGAAATATGTAATTTTAAAGAAGGAACTTGTTAGTACAGAACATCAGAACGACACTAGTTCATTTCTTCACTTGAAATTAATGGTATACAATGACAACCAGAAGGCAAATTTTTCTCTTAAAGGATGTCTAAAAACCTCCTATGACTGAAACTAATAATCAGAGGTTAGCACTCAAAAGACATCTCTATGTAACTTATATTATGTTCCAGGTTTACCTGTAAAGTGAGAGAATGAAAAATCAGAAGGACTTTGGTGGTGGCTTTATTTAGCAGCCATGAGGCCACCTTTAAATGACTTCTCTTGGAAATAGTTTTTACTTATTTAGAATAGAATTTTAATTAACAATTAAAAGAAATAGTATGAATTACAAAAGCTGCACAAAACCTATAAAGGTTTGTAATACACTGCTAGAAAAAAATAGCTGTAATTAGATAAAATGCTATCAGTTATGATTTTAAATTTAACCTACTGGATGTCTTGAATGATGGATACATAGACAGGCAGATAGATAGACTGACTCTTATAGACTTATACACACACCCCTATAAATACATAAGGAGATAATTATTTCTTTAAATTTCAAGAAATTAGATATCAGAATTATAGAAAAATAGAACCATCAGCTTTCTCAAAGCAATTCTTCTAAGCATATAATAACTTGTTTAAATTTATGTGAAAAGGTTAACAGAAACATTTAGTTTCTAAAACCTGAATTACAAACAAAGGTATGAAACAACAGCCATTTAGATGTCACCCTAACACCTCATGTCAAGCAGAAATCAATCTGATCATTTCCTGGAAATGTTTAATCACCCATTATTCCTTATTTTTAGTAATTTTAGGGCATTGTTGTATTTACAAGAACTAAAAGCTATAAAATATCTTTATTTATCACTACCACCAATTCAACATATAATTGTATGTAAACCATGATAAATATTCATAATTTTCAAAGTTTAAATCCCCTGGGACCATAACTTGTGGCCCTGAATAGAAGATGATGATGGGAGGAAGGGACTGGGCAGCACTAGAGTTTGTCAGTTGTGGGTGGACACAAATCTTCTCCATTAGACACTTACGTCTGAAAGAGATTAATACTTTTACACCTCTGTCAATTTGGCTAGATGTGAATTTATTGTGAAAAATCACTTCAAAATTGATTATAATTGTTTTTTATTAATAATATTAATGATACTTTAGAAGCTGGAAATTTGAAAGTTTATATGCATTTACTGATTTGACTTGTAAAATAGGTTTAGTCTTTCCATGGCTTAATGGAAGAGACAGATTGTTTGAAAGGATACATTTTTATGTCTTTGAAAACCGTTCAGCCCAGTCAACATTTTCGGGAGAACTTGCTCTGTTCGGATCAACATAATCATTCTTAAGTAAAAACAGATATAGAATTTCTATTTTCTTGTAATCAACTTTCTGTTCAACTTCTGTTACATTTCACTAGAAAACGGAGACTGCAGAATCAATTAAATATACACAAAAAACTGTAAATGAAGAACATTTACTCAGATATTAAAACCATTTTAAATTCTGAAAAATATTTGTTACTTAAAGGTTACTTAAAGGGATGTATCCTGAGGGGAGCAGTAGATTAAGAAAGAATACACTGTTAGCATCCCCACCTAAACATCAGTTGGTTCAGTAGCAAGCATTATATATCAAGCATGGTTTTCATAAATCACGTTCCCACATGGTTAACTATAGATTCAGAGTGTGATTAAATTATTTGCTTCTGAAAGCAAGATTTAAGTCCCTTAAGGAAGGCTATGTGTCTTTTCTCTGAATCTCAGTGCCTGGCACAATCTCTGGAACATAGTGAGAACTAAATAAATATCTGTTTAATGAGAAAATTGAAAAGAATGACAGATTTATTTTTAAAAATCAGGCCTTGCAATAGAAAATTAAATGATAACCTCCTCCCAGTAAATATCCACTATTAACTTTATAGTTTAGGAAAGTAATTCATGGTTATTTAAAAAGCCACAAATGTGATGCTAGGAAGAAAGTAATCATTTACCCGAGATGTTGCAGCAGATAGAAATAAAGACACTCAATTATATTGACTATGTATCACATGCCAAGAGTTATGCTTAACAATATCAAACTCTTTTACTCATTTAAATATGAACATAATTCTGTGGAAAAGGCACTATTTGTTTGTTTGTTTGTTTGTTTGTTTAAGAAGAGGATCTTGAGGACCAGAGAGGTTCTAAGACTTACCCAGCGTGAGAGCTGGCAGGTGACCACGAGTTAGCATCAGAATGGTCAGCCCCACAACTCCCACTTTTCCCACAACCATATGTGGAGCATGAAGCAGGCTGTGTCGCCAGCTTCTTTTCCAGATAAGAAAAATCAGGCAAAGTTAAAACCTCATTTGCTTTGGTTTTTAATTTTATGTAGAATCTAGTTCCATGAAGAACCAGAAGCATAGGTCAAGGCCTTGTAGAGCTGGCAGGAAAGAGCACGTTGGGATTAAGTGAGCACTCAGTTAATTAATGAGAAAGGAGACTGTGACAGCACAGGCAAGACCTGATGCTCCGTCAAGTTTCTGTGGAAGCTGGGACAGTGGCGATAGAAAGAGGATGCCCACAGAATGTTGTTAGGCAAAGAGATTCGCAAGTGTAAATTGGAATGCAACCATGAGGAATGTAAAACAATTAGTTTAGAGAGAGTACACAAAACTCACATTCCTCTTTCAACGTAGAATCGTGATCATTTACAATAGATCCAGGTGATAAATTCGGGACCTTACACTCTATGTAAAGTCATCCGAGAACAAATTATTCAAATAACTTGTTATATTTTAGTTTTAAAATAACTCTATTTTTAACAAAAGTGTATTTTTTGCTCATCTTTAATCCAATATTATATCTGGTGAGGTATGAATCAAAAGGCTATGATTTATTTTGACTGTTTTCCTCAAAATGCAGAGTCCTGCTTAATATTCAATGGGAGTTTATTTCACTGATAAAACCATTAAGAAGAGGCAAGGTGGTATTGTGGATGCAGCACAAGACCCTCTGGCTTTAGAAACCAAGAGACTTAATTTTGACAACCAGTTATGTTAAATAAGAGATGTATGAATTTGCATCTATGAATGAATCATTTTGAGTCTCATTTTTCCATACACCATAAAAATAGTAGTATGTCTTCCTCCTAAAGAGAGAAAGAATTAAAAAAAAAAAAAACACACACATACAAGCAGGAAGGTCTCATAAGAATGTTTGTTGTTCTTGTTGTTTATTTATTGGGCGAATACTTCTTGAAGATATGTAAACACTACTTCCCTGTTGTCCTGGTACTGAAAGGTAGTGTAAAATAGCAAGGCTATGAATATATTGTCTTTGTTAGGAGCAGCCCGATTAGTATTATTGAATATTTGCACACTAGCCATTATGTTAGGAATTTTACTTAGTTAATTCATATGCTACCTTCAACAACATTAACCTTTAAACTCTCTTTTTCCTCCTATTGCCATATACAGGCTGTTAGGGAAAGAATTAAAGATTGGATTAATCAATCCTGTACTTCAGAAACATCACTATAACTTTTCCAGACATATGAAATTGGTGGGGGAAGACAATAGAGCAAGGGAAACAAGCTATGATGTTTCAAATTACGATGAGAGATGTTTTCTAAAAACAGAATAATTCTAGAAAAATATTGGAAGTAGAATTGATAGGATTTTGTAATGAAATATTCTGCAGGAACTCATGAGATGCAGAGAGAGATTTATATATTACTAAGATGTAGAAGACAGATGGGAGGATCTTGTTTAGTTCAGGGCATGTCTTTAAGGTCTCCTGGTATGTGCACACAGAATTGTCAAGTAGGCAGTGTGACACATGGGTCATGAGTTATCTGAACAGTTGAGTGATAGAAGATGACAACTATGACACAATCTGGAGGAACAGCAATACAGAACAGAGTAAAGTTGAGACCAAATAGAAATGTTGAAGCAAATAAGAGGAAAAACCAGAAAACACCTGAACAAAAAAGTTAATGGGACAGGGTGTGTCAAGACACACATACATATATTAATATGTGTTTTAGAAATAAATGCTATCCAGTGGCTCTAATTTAAGTAAATTCCTAGAGGTTTCCTTTGAATTAAGTCATATGGGAATTGTTGCTATGTTTGATGAGATACTTTCAGTGTAATGGGTAGGATGGCGATAATATCAGCTTTTATAGTGAGTGACAAGTGAGAAAATTAATTCAACAATGATAAACAACTTTCCAAGGAGAGGAGAGCTTTGGCAAGTTAGACTTTGAAGAGTACAGGAGACTAAAGTAAAAATGAAAAATTGCTTCATTCAAATTGTCCAAAATGTTAAGACAACTAAGACCTATCAATGGACTTGGAGAAGCCAGCAAAGGCAAAGCATCACAATGAAAGAATAGTGAAAACCCTTGTCCGGGAACTCAATATTGACTTTTACTTGTTTATCAAAGTATCTGAACAAGCAAGTTGCTTCATCTCTTCTTTTTGGACTGATCTTCATTGAACATATTAGAATTTTTTATTCTATTAAAGAGCTTCTTGTCCCTGCATGATTATTCTTATTTAGTCTCCATCTGAATATTTACATCATCTGAATGAATCTGAGTAATTAGTCATGGAGTGATACCTTTTTAAAACTTCTTTCTGAAGACAGAGATTTCTTTATAAAATAAAAAATAAAGAACATTCTTTTCAAACTGAAAGTGTCATAATCAGGACAGAAAGCAATATATTACTTTTTTCTATTAGTTTTGCATACCTACCTATTTACACTTTTGGAATGGATATTTCTACTTACAATTTCCTGATCTGGTGACAATTTACAGGCAAGGAATTGTGGCATTATGAGCAAATATCTAGTGTCATCAAGCTGCCAACAGGTAAAAATGAAACACTTTTCACCAAAGGTGTAGACTCCTTGCGAGGAGCATTACAGCCTGTGAATTAAATAGCATTCCTTCGCATGAGACATGTGTTCAAATGCAGAATGGAAACCCTGGTTTGGGTTTTGCATAGAGAAATGAAAATGTTTTAAAAGATGACAACAACTAAAATGACATCTTGACAGAAAAAGAACAAGACAAGCTATTGTAAAAAGATATATCTGAAAAATAGGTGAACTTGGATATAATTGTGGTATCTTTTATGTAATACTGAGTATTACATTCTTGTACTATGTTCGAGAACATATAAACTTGATGTAAGAACACACTTATATTATATTGGGTCATTAGGTATTTGCAAAATATGCTTTGACCCTTAGATAACTTGCTTTTACATACCAATATTTAAAGCTTCATTTGTTACCCAAAAGATTTAACCACAGAATTCTTGATATTTCTTTTCATTGGACATACTCATGTGAAAAGCATTAGTATGCATGGGCAAAAAAATAACTGCAATGAATTTAATTTTTGAAATAATACATACGATTTAGGATAAATGTGTTATTCAGAGCACTAATTTATGGTGTAAGTGAAAAATATAGCAGGAAAACAAATTATTCTCTAAAATAGTATCTATATGAGATCAAAGTTTTTAAGTTTTTATTTTTATTCGTTACTTATTATTCTATAAGTACATCTTTAGGCTTCATTTTCTCTTAATTATGAAAAGAATTCCTCATTCATGTACTGATTGTTCAAAGCTTCCTGTGTAGTACAGTTCAGATTAGAAAAACAAATCTTGAAATTCATAAGCCCAATCCATGAAAAATAAACAGAGTCAAATAATATTGTTTTCAATATTTTCTTTAGCAAAATATGAAAAATGCAATTGAGAATAGCAGAGTACTTCACATAATTCTTAAGAAGTTATCTAAATTTTGGTCTTCCCTATAACACTAGTTAAAATAAAGATAACTTATGAGTCCATTTTAAATAATACAATTTTTATCTTTCTTGCCCTAATTCAATACCTTTCACTTAAAGGCAAGCTTTATCATCTTACAGGTTATAAAATGAATTTCTGAATTAGAATGATATTATTGTAGATGATGGCAGAATTGAAAGGTAATCAAACAGGAATAAATCATCACTGTAGGAAATATTATTTTTATTTTCAATCTATTCCCATGTAGAGATTTAAACCATGATAACTGGTATCAAAAATAGAGTAATCGATGTGATAAATCCTAGTAAGTATTTTGAATTAAAAATAAATGAGTTAGACCCCAAAAGGAAGTTATAGAAAACACAATACATGCTTTATCAGCACTACAGCAAGCTACCTTACTGAGAGCTCGCTGACATTGGAAAAGATCAGGCATTGATACCTAAAGGAAAGTGTGTCAATATATTTTATTATTTTTGTGTCAATATAAATGCACGTGGAATTCTGAAACTGGAGGGAGCAAAGTAAAGTCTGTTGGCCTGTTGTGCATCTGCTGCCTTGTCAAGACTGTCTCCTTGAACCGAACTGATGCTGGAGGACAACTGCCTGCAGCTACAGAAATCATCCTATGGAGACCGCCTGCTGAGAAAATTTCAGACTGCAGTGTGTGTTACATGAGAGCTACCCAGTATCTATGAGATGCCAGTCAGTTTCAAGCCACAGAGAATACTGTAGAAAAATGAAGTGCATGGTTTTCGTTAGCTCATACACTGAAAAGAGAGAATAAAGGTTTCATTATTTAACTTGTTCAGTACTTTTTTCCCAAGTGCTAGAGATTGAACCCAGGTCCTTGCATATTACAGGCAAGTGCTCTATCACTGAACTTCTTCGCATTCCTGATCAGCCTTTGATCTAAATGTTTTAAAGTAGGGCTTCTCACTTAAGGCACTATTGACATTAGAGAAAAGATAATTCTTTGTTGTGGAGAATCTTTTTACACATGGTAGGATGTTCAGCAGACTCCCTGATCTCTAACCACCAGATGCCAATAGCACCCCTGCTCTCCAGTTACAAATATGAAATATGTCTCTAGACTTTGCCCAGTGTACATTTGGGGGCAAATTGTCCCTCATTGAGAACCCCTATTTTGGAATAATTATTTTATTTACATAAATACAACAAAATTTTATGTTGAGCAATTTTTATATTGGATATATATCTGTAAAAACAGGAATTCTAATATTATCTAATTTAGGGGAGTAATGATGATAAAATGGTGAAATGAAAGAGCTTAAAATTCCACATACTAAATAAGTAATACATACTATTATAGATTCATTATCAGAACTTCTAATACAAAATCTGGGCTCATTTCATATTTTGTGTCTAATTTTTCTTTAGTTTTTTGACTTCAAATTTGGTTAAAACAAAGGAAATTGCCCCTTTGAAGTTTTTTTTTTTTTTTCATAAAACTATTTGAAAGAAGTCGGATCTTAACCATGCAATCTAAAGTTTAAGATCCTTACAGTTGTCACATTAATGAGTAAAACTCTTATTAATTTTGTTGAACAAAATATAAAATTAAATTAAATTACATTACTAGAAAAAGAAACTAATGTTGGGTATTGTAGTTGAAATTTATAGATGCTTCCCTTACTTGTTAAATTACACTCTGAATGATTCTAAAGTGGCCTACCAAACTTAATATCATTTTCTTATTCACAACATTTTCTGACTGTTTGAAGTCACAGTTTTAAAGTTCTAATAAAATAAATTCATGATTCCTTTATATTTTAATTTTTTTAAAAATTATAATTGAAGTGAATTCTAGAGAATTATGAAGACATTACATATTTTTGTCTATATCATTAAAAACAAAACTACTGTTAGCTTAGCTATTGTTTGTTTGTAGGTAATTTGCCTTTTATCTCTCTCTCTCTGTCTGACCATTTAAAAAATTTTTGTCTCTGGTGTCCTCCATTTTACTATGATGGCGTTAGGTTTATGATTCGCTTTTGATTTCTCATTTGTAGGAATAAATGTGTCCTTTTAAACTTAGAACTCATGTCTTTCTAATTCTGTGAATGCATCTTTCACTGTCTTAAAATATTGCCTCTCTTTTCATTTCCTCTCTTGTTCTGGATCCTCCTTCCCCTGGACCTATGTGGTTGTGCTTCATGGTGTCATTTACATGTCTTCAGATCCCTATTATATTTCCCTCTCTTGATTTTTTAGTGCTGAACCTTGCATAAATTCTACTGTCTTTCATATTACTACTTTCTTCTTGTTCTACAAACTACACTTTAAACAGTAGTTTAATATTTAACATCAACACATGTGCTCAATTCTAAAATGCATAATTTCAATTCTGTCCTCTATTTTTATGTTGCTTTAATATGGCTTTTATTTATCTGTTTTAATGTTAAACATTCTTATTCTATAGTCTCTTCACTTGGTTCTGTTACCAAATGTTTATTTCTGATGATTACTTGGATTACTGCGATGGACTGAGTGTGTTCCCCAGAAATTATGTATTAGAAATTTAACCTCCATGAAAGTGCTGGGAGATGGGGCCCAGTGGGAAGTAAGTGCTGCCTTTGTGAAGGAGCCCATGTCATTATAAAAAAAGGCCTGGGAGTTTATTCTCCACTTTTGTTTTTCTGTCATGTGAAGAACTGGGTTTCTTCTTTCTCAAGGATGTAGCACTTAAGCACTACCTTGGAAGCAGGTATCAGACTTTCACCAGAAAACATAACCTACTGGCTTGAACTCGAAATTCTCAAATTCCAAAACTATGAGGAAATAAACTTCTGCTTTTCATAAATTAGCCAATCTGGGTATTTTGTTATAGCAACACAAAATGGACTGAGATAGTTGCTTTCCATTACACAATTTGTACTTTCAGTGTGTGTGTGTGTGTGTGTGTGCACTGGGGCTGGAATTGAGGACTTCATGCATGAGAAAAATGTAATCTGCTATTTATATACACTCACAGTATTTTATATACTTTTATGATAAGTTGATATTTAGCATTTTTATTCACATGAAAGTTTCACTCAAACATAAATCATGGCACCTTTTTATAAATTATATCTGCCAGGTCCTTAGGAAGCTTGCCAGTTCCAGGCATCGTGTTATATTGGTACCTCAGTTTGGGCTTTTTGTATCTGGCATATTATAAAAGTTCAGAAAACCACACTCAAAATTGAAGCGTTGATCATTAATTTTCAAGGAGAATTATTTCCTTTACAAAAACAAAAGCCAAAAAATAAACAAAAATTCACTACCAGCAGCAACAAAACAACTGTGAAATTTAAGAAAATCGACAAGTTTTTCATGACAACAGTATATTTCTTATGACATCTTTCTGGATATAGAGATTCTCACAGGGTACCTGGTTCACTCAAAAATCTCACCCTAAATTATCCGTTTCATGTTGGGTCAAAATCCCCAGCCCTGATTTCTAGACGTTGTATTTTAGTCGTATACACACCTGGACCCTTGGGAGAGTAAGATGTTCCCTTGACACTGGTTTGAGTTCTTGTTCTGTTTCATCATGTAGAGACATTTCTTACTTTCTCTGAGCTTGAATGTATTAACTTGTGCTTTTTACAGTTGCTATATTTTATGTCCATTCCTACACATGCATTTGGGAGCTGGTTTGTGAGAACTCAGTTAACCATATTACCCTAAGTACACTTTATGTTACCATAAGTACCTTTTCTTTCTATAGAAAGAATAGAATGCAAAATTTTTAGATACTGTATATATTTAACATTAAATGAATTAAATAATTGTGAAATATACTTTGTTATAACTAAAGGCCAACAAGGTTTACAGGTCATAATTATGTAAATCTATTTGAACAAGAAAGGCAAAAACATACTTGACAAATGTTTCACAAAAATGCTCAAATGTAGATTCCAATGTTTACTAAAGCTGGAGGAAACCACAGTGAAAACAAAACAATGAAATCTTTGTAACTAACAGCTTAGCTGGTCCCTCACTTCAGCTGCATACTAAACAGAGGATTAGACTATCTTTACAAGCTAACCTGTGATTATGCCTTACAATTTAATCAAATTATATATATATATATATATATATATATATATATATATATATAAAATACATATATATATATATTCCATGAAAGACACATTACCATGAAAATTACTATGAAGTAAATATATATTTTGAGAAATATATACTTAAATGAGTAAAGGAGAAAATTTACTTAACTATATTTCAAAGTACAAACATAGAATAGTTCAAGGAAACTATAATATAGAGGAAAAAATGATATCCAGAGACTAGGGTTTATATTATTTTAATCTGTGCTTTATTTGAAATTTTCTCATTTAATTTGAGGCTTACAAAGAAACTAATATAGATTACTGTTGGCACACTCTTTTATTCATATTTTATTTATTTATTTGTTTATTTTTTTTATTTATTTTAGGTTTTTTGAGACAAGGTCTCACTATGAAGTTCAGCTGGCTTTGAACTCGCTTATGTAGCCCAGGCTGGCTTTGAACTCACAGTGATCCTCCTGCCTCAGCATCCTGAGTGCTGGGATTAAAGACATGCACTACCACACCCAGCTATGTTATTTATTTTTATGAAAATTAGAAGATAATGTGTGAGTACTCTCTTTTAATATCTTCCTTCTTGGTACGTCCTTAGTAATACAAATACATAAAATTTTCTTCATTTTGTAATTAATGACAGAGTGTATTTAATAATTTAAGGGGAATATATATTTTTATGTTAATAAATTTCAAAGTTCTGAAACCATATGTTCTTTTATAAAACCTAATTTTTGTTTAGCATTTTAAATTTTTTATTAGTTGCTAATATTTGAAATTAAAAGATTTAATAATAGACTTTTATTCCACTGTGGTAACAGTTATTTACAGCTGAGGACCAGCTTTCTTAGGAACTATCTTATTGCCAGCACAGCCTCAGTTGTGTGCTATATCTTCACCCTTACTTCTCTTTGTTATATTTAAGTCATGTGTTTTGGATTTAGTTTTTCTTTTTTTTTTATGTGGGTACCCGGGGGTCGACCTCAGGACCTCGTGCACCAACAGGCACCTGTGCCGCTGAGGGATATCACCGGCCCCTTTTTCGTATGTAGGATTTGGGAGTCGAACTCGGGCCCTCGTGCTTGCAAGGCAGGCGCTTACGCCGCTGAGCCATCTCACCGGCCCTTGGATTTAGTTTTGTTCTTTCAATTTTTTGTTGTTCTTACAGTGGTTGTTTAAAGTTGAATTGTGTCCCCCCAAACGACAGGCTGAAATGTATCCCCAATATCTATGACGAGTAAGTTAAGACAAGGCCATCATGCGGTACGGTAAATCCTTACTCTATGATGACTAAGAGGGAAATATCATATGACACAAAGTCGCCGATGTGATGAAGAGCACAGGGTGCTGAGTGCTGTGTGATGTGTATACAGACAAGGATTGCTTGGGGCCACAAGAAGTTAAAAAAGATAAGGAAGGATCATCTCCTAGAAGCTTTGGAGGATGTGTGGCCCAGGCAACAATTCAGTTTGGGAATTCTGGTCTACACATCTGTGGGAGAATACATTTCTATTGTTTGAAGCTACAAGGTTTCAGGGGCTTTGCTACAGCAATCCTAGGAAACTATTACAAACAAGTGAGAAAATATTTGTATGCCTGTTATCATCATCACTGGAAAAAATGACCTTAAGAAACAGTTATTCATCTACCGTTTTTTGCTTAGCTTCCATGGGTCTTAACTGTATATTATTTTCTTCTTAAACCAATGAGCTTCACCACATAATTTAAATTTAGGCTTCTATTTGACACTTGATTTTTACTAGTAAGGACAAAAATTGACTAAAATAAAAATCATGTATTAAAAGACAACAATTAATGGACAGAATTTATAAAATATGCATAAATAAGCTTATATCCAAAAAGGAACTTAAACATTTTTCAGGAAATTACACATATTACCTTGAATCATCTTTTTAGCAAGCAGAGATATTAAATGGGCCAGGAATTGATTTTCTTCTGTTATCTCATGAATAATAAGCTGCTGCTTTTTTATGGAGCTAGTAAATGGCACAATTAAGACTATGAAAAAGAAACAGTTGTTAATATCCAGGAATCAATGTTTTATATGAACAAATTTGTCCAACTTGTTAAAAAATACATAGTAAATTACAATACCGTGGCTATTCTTTAAGAGAAAAAACTTGAGCAAAGCAACATTAGTCTATAAATGCAATAGTAAAGGTATATGAAAAACAAGCAATGATCAAGTACTATTTTTGTTGTATTTCAATGAGGTAGTCAAATAGGAAAAAAATAGAAGCAAGGTAGCTAGTAAGTGAAGGAGAGATACATAAAGCTAAAATAAAATTATAAATAATATTCTTATTCATATTTTATTTTATAGCTAATTATCTTAAATAAGACAGATAGAGAACAGACAAAAGAGAATAGCGAAGCAATATGTCAGAAGAATTAATTCCCATCAGTTTTGATGTTGTTTATGGGCAAAATGTGAGGGGACATATTTGACTCCAACCATGGAGACATGAATGCAGGCTTTAATTCAACCACAGGCTGCTACCATATCCTTTGACGAGAAATGCCACCTCTTTTACTTTAGATAGGAAGAAACTAACACTTTTTTTCCCATCAAAAAGGCGTATTTGGCCAAAAGAAGTAAACTGAAAATTTGGTACCCGCGGAGAGTTCATTACCTTCCTACTTTCAGAAAAGAAAACAGCCACAACAGCAACAACAAAAATCCTAGTGAAATGAAAAGAATAACCCCAGAAATGCTACAGCTAATCAGAGAAGCAATTCAACATGTTAAATATTTTTAACTTGCTCTAAAAGTCTTACTAAAGCAGTTTAGATGGATAAAAGAAATAAAGCCCAAATCAACACAAACAACCATATTTCTTGTGGGTTTTATGTGCATCATTGGGTGATAGGCAGTCACCATGTGTTCTCTCTCTGTGTATACATCAGTTTTTATAAGTATTAGAAGCTTTGTGGAGAGCTACTTGCCTAGAGAGAAAGCAAGGCTCTGCTCATTAGTCCACGGTAGTGATCCACAGGGTAGCCAGCATTTGATTATTAATATGAACTGTTTAGGCCATTAGCTGTCACCTGTTTCAAAACTTGTGTGATGCTGTTTAGCTTTGGACTTCCTTTCCTGCTGTCAGATTTAGTTAAAATATGCCTCTGGGATCAAATGTCACAAGGGGGAAAGCACAGCTGGAGTAATTTCATAAGTCTTCTTCCTGTAGGAATCCTAGTTGAAAACTAAATTAATTCTTAATACATACTATTTAGTACTTGCTTCATAGATCCCTAACCTTAGGATAGAAACAATATTTATTAATAATGTCCTAAGGTTTCAGAGCCAGTATGTATTTTTATAATTCATTTTATTTCTTCCAAATAGTAGCTGCTATAAATTGATTTATTCCCCCATGAAGTTTGAAATAGTTGTCAGGGAGCTGTTTTCATTTTAATTTTTGGTAATTACATGAATTCAGGCCTTCTGTTAGATTTTCATAGTATTAACAATATAAACTTGAAAAAAAATCATGTATCCTTAGCTATTAAAGTTAACCTGTTAATCAACATAAATATTCCAAGTAGAGAATCACAATTATAGAAATGAATTCTGTGGATGATTCATTACAAGTAGAATAGTAAAACCAAATAATTCCTGATCACGTTCTCATATACTGATTTTGCAGAAAGAATGAAAAACTTACAATGGGAAGCACTAAATTTCTTTAGGGTCTACTTTATTTACGTCTCCCTTACAAATAGAACCATCAATTTTAACATTGTCAATGTACTTCTCCCACATAGGACAAGAAATACTTATTAGCTAAATTTTACCATAAAATGACATTCCGTTCAATTAATTGCAAATTATTTCATTAATCATTTAAAATTATTGTTATGACTAAGCCATAATCCATTAAACTTTGGAAAGAAAAATTATCGTTTTCATAAAGTATGTTAGTAAGCTACTGGTATTTTACCAATAGGGAGAAGAGATGCAAAAGCACTAGGTAGAAGTGTCAATTTAGGAAGCTAAAAAAAAAAAAAAATATATATATATATATATATATATCAGGGAGAATGTTCTGGAAAGTGAATCTATGAGTGAGTTAAAGAACATATGAGTAGGTGAGTCAAAAGAAAAATTTTCTAGAATAAGAATCCACACGTTAGAACATAAGAATTGTTTCTGTCAACTGGTGAAAAAATATATCATGTTACTCACCCTGATGGAGTACAGACTGTAGACTAAAATGCTATACAACGAGCACATAGTCATGTTTTTTAAACTTTTGTTGTTTTTAAATCCACAACTGTTCATAGCTGGGAGCATTTATTGTAATAGCTGATCAGTGAATATATATACACTTTGAAATTTGGTCTATAAAACAAATCCATAGAATGTTATACATTTTTTTATTTTGTTTTCTTGTGAGATTTGTGATAACTGAGAACCTAGTTAAGGATTTTGTTTTAGATGTTAGGGACCAATTCTGATTAGTCCTAACAGCAAGACAAAAATGATTATGACAAGTATATCTTAACAGTAATATGCATACTGGCTATTTCTGGCTTTAAGTGACTTTTGTTGGAATGTAAAACAGCAAGCTTTAAACTAAGATCCAGCCAGGTTTTAGATTTACCGATGGCTTACTGTCCTATTATTAATGGTATTTAATACAAGTTTTCAACTGGTAAAAGTGATTTTAGCAGATATTTAGGATAGGTGATTTGTATATATGTTTACTAGAACTGGGAGGAGGCAAATAATGCAAGGGCAACTGAAAATGTTATTTTCTTTAGCATATTCCTGCTTGTCGGCAGTTCTGGGCTGGTGCCTGGTCATTTCTTTCTCTCTGCAGAAGGACCATTTTCTACTGCTACTGGCCTCCAGCAGTTTAGAAATATTCACTGGTCCTGTGCACTTGCTGTAATCCCTTCATCATGAGGTTAATATTTCAAGCTCATTGATAAAGAACACATGTATTTTATGAACTTGTAGAGAAAACTTGGTTCTCCTGTTTTCCCAGTTCCACAGTGGAGAAAACGGTCTGAGAAAGCAGGAGGATTATGATGCTTGCAGGTCTCCCTCCATGCTTTGTAGGGGGTTTATCAGGTCCCACTTGATGCAAAAGGAGCAGAACCAGACAATGTATTTTGACCAGGAAAGTGACCAGAAAGGACTGAAGGATCAAATATCTGTTTTCCTATTCTCTCTTTAATTCTCCAGGACATATTTTCCCCAACTTTTGCAAGCTTTTATGCAAATGCTCAAAGGCCTTTATGTCTAAACTAATGAAATAGGGACTATTAATGTCAGATTCTACTGTTACGAACATGACTTTGACTGTAGAGGTAAAATTAACAGGAAAGGATCTTGAGAATGACAGTAAGTGCTCACATGCTTGTGTGTCACTCAGTGTAACATCTGGCCCACACAATGTCTTCTAAAACACTGTGCAAATCAAACAACGCTCTAAGTTCTGCCACTTTCCAACCTCTGATTTACATCATGTGAGCTGATAGAAACAGCAAAGCCCTCTGCCCTACACACAGTCCGTGCCCTGAAATTTTATCATCTCTTTAACAACTTTTTCCTCTTTCAGAAATCATCTTTTACACACAGATATTCTCTACTAGGATAACATTTTCAGTTCAAACCTGAAAAGGAGAATGAATTTATTGAGTTTTGTTCTTTCCTGATGACAGACATAGTGGGGCAGCTGGGAATATTTTCTATATCCATACATGCTGAAAGGAATCTTCTATTTATTATAAAAGTCCTTCCTGCTTCCCAAAAGAATGAGGTACTTTAGAGCAAAAGAACAGATATCCTAAAATCATTAAACTTAGCTGGAAGAATTTACAGCAAGATTCTTTCTTTAAGGGACATTAAACACGGAAAATGGACAGCATCTTCAATAGCCATTTTACAACGCAGCAGAGGCTTTCTTCATAGGACATTTCTTACCCTGACCTTTGATAAGAAGCCAAGGGCATGGCGCCAAACTGCTGCTTTGTGAAGGCTTTTCTGAGGGGCTAAAGTAATATAGTCCTGGTATGTACAATTCTGATGATCTGACTTGTTACAAGAATAAAACCTACAGAGTCCAGAGAGATGAAAGGGTCACATGTCCAGAGGCTGTTCATTCCTTTGGAATTTGAATTGATTTATTTACCAGGCATACGAAAATTGAGACTTCTAATGGGTCTAAATGTTTTCTCTGGGTTGTACAGTACATTGTTAGAAACCCACATAATTATAACAACAGAAAAATCAACAGTGAAAATAACATAGCTAACCTTAAGTGTGCTTGCTATGTTCCAGGTCCTGTGCTAATTATTTTGCATGATTTATTAAAGGATCCTAACAGTTACATGACATAGGTACTTCTCATACCATGTCCCTTTTCAAAAAAAAGAATAAATTAAAGCTTTGAAAGTTAAACACATTACACCTGTTCACACAGACAGGAAGCAAAAAGTTGGAATTGAATCCAAACAACCTGCCTCGAGATTCCAGTGGAATTATTCCATGCTAGTTTATGTTATGTTAAATTATAGGTGGAAAAGTTGCCTCTGTTAACAAATACAGTAATTCAGCTTTTATTTTTAGGTGGTTAAAGATTCATGTCTTCATATACCAAGTACACATAGAGAGAGCCATGGCTCAGCTTGGATCCACCCTAATTCATACACCAGATAAATGAATCCTTAGAGTCCTTTATCAAAAATTATGGTAGGTACACTTTTGGCCCAGAATATTTTGACAAGGCAAGTATTATGACTACCTCTTTACTCTACAGGAGACAGTAGTTTTAACTCTTGAGAACAGTTCAGTTTGAGAACTGAAGTCATTGAGCACAGGAACTTGATCAGTAACTATTGTATTTTATCACTAATGTGGTTGAATAACTACAAAAATAATATTTCCTACCTTCTGGTGGTTATTGAGAATATCTCTGTTCTGATACAGTAAGAAAGGTTGAGCTATAGTTTCTTCTTTTGACACAATGAGTAGGTATATGTGCAAATTATCTAGAAATCAAGGCAATGCATTATAAAAGCTACGCGTGTAGGTGGGGGCTGGTTAGGATGTGTCTCTGATTTATACATGGGAAGATGCCTACTCATTGTATTTCTATAGGCAGCATTGAAAGAGGGGTCTGAAAGATAAAATTAATATCTACTTTGAGCTAGTGGCTGGCTCTATAGAATTTAACAACAAAAAAGAAGACTAGCTTGATCATTGCTGCAGCACATTGGGTACCTAAGTTTAGTAAAGTAATTGCATAGTTGTATATTAAACCTTGAGTCCTTCCAAGTTTTTAAAGTGATCCCTGTCATAGAGTAATTCACTGAATTAAGGAGAGTATCAGTGTACTGATAGGTAAAAATAGAACTTATAGATATGTAACTTGGGTATAAATATACACATTATATTTATATATTATGTAAACAATGTTACAATACTAATATTTTGTTATATTTAATTCAATAAAAATTATTGATTTTGTAAAATTATACTTGGAAAATTAAGTGAATAAATACTTGGTTGTAAACTGCCTGGTATATGCAAGATACATGGCAGTAAGAAATGTTAAATGTTTGTACAGGGTGAACTTGTGCAAATTCCATACATTTTAAATGCTTTTGAAATTATAGACAGTCTTCTTGCTAATTTCACTAGGAATATACTTCTGAAAAATGATCCAATTTTATTGTCAGCATTTTAAAAACCTAAATGAATCAAATTCAGTTCTAATGTTAAAAGAAAAATTTCAACCCATTAGAACCTTAAAATTAAAAAACAAACTAGCTCCTTTTAAAATATAACTAAAAATACCTTTCTCTTTTGAATGTTTCATTTTCCTGCCTTATCTGTATTTATGTATAATTAATGATATTAAATTGCCTTATTTTTCTTATGTCATGAGAGACCGATAAAGAAATCATGTGATCTTGTAAACTATAGGTTGTTTCTCTCACATCACAAAATACTATTTTAACAAAAAACAAAGAAACATTTGTGAGATTTTGACATTCCAAACAATGGAATGAAATGCAGTCTTTAAACTTTTAATTAAAACAAATACTAGTTTTTAGTTCATTATTATTTTAGCTCTTTTCGCTTGATTAGAATAAAAATTATTAGGGCCGGTGATATTGCTCAGCAGCACGGGCGCCTGCTGGCACGCGAGGTCCTGAGGTCGACCCCCAGTACCTACCAAAAAAAAAAATTATTAAAAAGGAGCTGTTGGGCTAGTGATATGGCTCAGCAGCATAAGCACCTGCCTGGCAAGCGCGAGGTCCTAACTTCAACTCCCAGTACCCACATTAAAAAAAAAAAAAAAAAAAAAAAAAAAAAAAAAGGAGCTCTTGATGAAGGTATATTTTGGTACAAAATCCACAGGTCTAATAATCAGGAAATAAAAATTTAAAGTGATGATTATATGAATAATTCACTCTTTCACCTGGGCTAAGTGCAATACCTCTTTGATATTTGCTGAGAAAAAGTTTACAAAGGCTTTTGGATTTCTGTGTCATCTGAGTTTATTTTAAGAACAAATGATCAAGGATAAGACAAAAATTACAAAATGTTTAGATAAGAAAACAAAGAAACATGGTCGGAACTGTATATTCATATACATATATGCAAATTAATGTATAAATTTGAAGTGTTTGTTGTCACATAATTAGAATTTCAAATTGATGGATGGGGTATCTGACATAAATATTGTCAGAATCAAAAAAGTCAATCTCTTTATCTGAAGTTCAAGAAAATAAAAACATTCCTATATGGATAGACATAGGAGGGAATTAATAGTTATATCTTAGAGAGGCGATACTGCCTGAGAAAGAGAATAAAGGATGTTGAAGCACTGTACCTTGCCTATGCATATACACAGATCAATTCATTTGTTGAAGAAATCAGTCTACACATTTTAGATTTGTACAATTATATTGCAATCAAAATGAAGAAAAAGTATAGGCATGAAAGCACTACTCCCTCTAGTCCACAGAGTATCTTTGTAGAATTAGACAAATGTTCTTCTGGACAGATTTAGTTTCTAGGCACAAATTTTGATTCATAGAAAAGGGCAAGGTTTCACTCCTAATTATTTGGAAGAGACTGCAGAACAGTATGCCAGCAGTGCATAAACTATATATATGGTTGTGGAAAACAGCACTAAAACAACTGCAACTGGCTTTCATAAGTTTAATCACACCTTAAAGTTTAATAAAAAACTATCCCATGTTGAAATGCATCGGAATTGGTGTAGGGAAAACTGTTTTAATTTTCTATGGTAATATAATTTAATATGTAAATTTGACCTATGTAATTTGCTGTTATTCAATATTTGCTCAAAGAGATTTGTATACAACACAATTTCCTTTATGATACTCACATGGTGAATAATCTGTTTTTGATTAGTGGCTATGGGGAAATTATCCTTGTGCATATCAGTCACAAATCAATTCTTTACAAATAGCCATGCAGATTAAAAATCTGCATATTTAAAGGAAGAATAAACTAAGCACAGCCAAAGATTAGTTAAATTGAGTTTTAATTGAAATTTAAGAGTTCAAGTTATGTACTTGATGAATGTCTATGGAAATCTGTGATTTAAACATCCTGAATATGTGCTAGGATAGAACAAAAACCTATTGAAGAACCTGTAATTTCTCAAAGGATACATTTACCTGAGATATTATGATAGAAGGAAATCTAAACTTTTCATTCCAAGAAAATTTATGATAATTTGGCCTGCGCTTCTGGAGATGTTGGGTATAGGTTATGAATAATGTGTACATAATGACTGGAAAGAGGGTTCTGTGGTGTTGAATGACATTCATTGCTGGAGGTGAGCTATGTGTGCGTCTGTTAGATTTGTTTGGTTGAAATGTATTCTAAGTAATGGATTTCAGTAATCACATTATTTTACCTTGAATAAATTAAAGGTTCAGAGGTTGAACTGGGAATTCCTGGGGGAGGGTGGATATATTAAGTAAAACAAATTAGAAATGAACTTCCCATTTTGAATGATGGTGATGAAGTTGTTCAGCTATAGTTTGAATATTCTGCTTTTGGAAAGATTTATATGTTCAGTGTCATTATATATTTTGCAGGTAGATATAATAAAATACAGATTCAATAAACACAGTTGTAGTTGGTGGTTTTAATAGCAGAACTGACTACCAATTTACTATTTCTACTATAATTTAGTTGTGTCATCCTTGAGGATTAGTTACTTTTTCAAGCTTTATTTACTAAGTCTGAAATTTGGCAAGAAATTGCTTGCATTAATTTTCTATTATTGGGTGTCTGTACAGATAAAAATATATTACTGCATTTTCGGTTAGGTAATTCACACATATGGAGTTTATCTTTTTCATAAACAGTACAAAGTAGAATGTAGAACTTTTTCACTTTTAGAAAACATATACATATATTTTAATTTTTGAATTCCAAACATAGCTAAGCTACTGAGCTTAAGAAGGTAAAATGGAAACAAAATAATCTCATAATATTTTGTTTAAAAAGGATATTTCATAAAATGTCTTGTTATCAAGATTAAAATAATTCCCTAATAGAAAATACATTTTTATAATTCATTTTATATTAGTGATTTATTTACTACCACAAATCTGGAAAAAGCATTTAAAATGTAAGTAACGGAAAAGAACATAGTTATTTAGAAACTTAAGTACATAACAGATATAAAACATTTTGTAAACTGTTAATTGCTATGGTAATATTACTTTTCAAAAGCTATAATTTTTTTAGTTCAAAGTCATTATTACTTTCACTGAGAAACAATTATTTGTCACTTAACAAGGTACTGTGTCTTACTATCTGAATGGAGAATCATAACTGAAAGAGTATGACCTTCAAGAACTTACAATATAATTAGGAAGAAAGAGCATATAAAAAGAAGGTTCCTGATAAAAAAAAGTTATATATGTGAACTTCCAAGGGAGTGGAAGCAGCAATAAATTTTGCAGAAATTCAGAGTTGGGGGTCATCATGAAATTAAATTATTGATGTCCCTATGCAAATAAATTCTAAATTATTATGTCTTAAAAACTAAAGTGAAGAGTATGGTCAGTCAAAAGAAAGTTCACATTACAGCATTGACTTCTCCAGATTCATTCTCTATCATTTTTTGTTTAGTGGAAAATCCACGCCCTCTGGTGGATAGGACTATTCGTTTTGTGAATTTCAAAGGCGACCCCATTTTTGGCTAATATCAATAACCATATGTTAGAAGTGGAGTCAGTACTGTCAGTATCAGAAAATTTTTAGTATTTTAAAGGACACTGATTTCACAATTTTAAATGCCTTACTATTTTACACAGTAACACAGGCATAATCCTAAATTCTAGAATTTTCTGAGACTTGAAGTTTTCTGAGTAATTAAGACTGAAATTTCCATGAACAATAATAAGAATCTTTAATATTTCATGATTATATGAAGATTTAAGAATTGCACAATTAACTCTTCTACTTGCTCATCTTACTGTCAAAAATCACAACTCTCTGGACTTAGGACATCTAAGATCCATGTTTCTTAGAACAGTAAACCTAAAACAAATCTAATTAACTGCTACCTTCCTACACCAAAAATTGTCAAGAATTTATAGTATAGAATTAAGTAAGAATGTTTCTTAACATTTGTGTCTTTCAAATGAAATTCAATAGTCTTATTTTTAAAAGTCTATGCTTCTAGGATTTGCATTTGGAGATTATTAGAATTGACTTACCAGGTCTCAATGACCAAGAACCTAGGTTTAAAGTTTTGTAATTTGTTGAGGAGTATTCACTGATATTGCTGATTTTACTTTGTGGTTCTTCTTGCCAAGCAATTACATTATCCAAATTATTTAATTCAAGAAACCTTTTGCATATCAGTCGCATTACAAAGAAAGCCTGAATTTAATGTTTTAAAGCAAACAACATAAAGAATTATCGTCCCTCATTAACCTCTGCAGTCCTGAGTATGTATCTTTTTAAAAAAATTAATATTCATTGGGCTTGAAATTATATAGATTATATAGATACCATTTGAAAGTCAAATGTTCTCTCTCCTTAAAAGATATGCTAGATAATATATATCATATGACCCGGAGTTTACAGGCAGAAAGCATTTTACATTGGTTTCTTATTCAAATTTTAGAGATTTTTCACAAGCAATTTATGTAGGTACAAGCTTCTTAAAATGTCCTTTGGGCACATCTGTCTTCCCAATTTCATCAATTCAGCTGAATATAATACCCGTGTCCCCAGGTAAAAGTCATGATGCAATTCTATCAGACAGTTGCTGTACTTAGCGCAGTGTGGGTGTGAGAGCTAATTTTGTCCTTAGATTCAGAAGCTTCATTAACAGTCTTAACACATTCACAGCAGCTTTCTAAATCTCTCAGGCTTTAACACTTACACTACTGCAGAACTGAGGAGGAAGAAAAATAAAATGTTACCCTTGTTTTGAAAACACATTTCACTGATTGGCAACAAATACAGCTTTTTGTGCCTTTCCAAATTTGAGTTCCAACAGTGTCATGCTATGGAAGTGGCTCTGCAACACACAACTGAAAATAAGAGAAAAGTACATCTATGCATACACAAACGCGAACACATGCACAAACAATTTCGTCCAAAAATCAATGCATAAGAGACACTGCTTAGATTTGATTACCATTTTCCTACTACCAAAGAACTATGTGGTCTCTTTAACTGCATTTTCAAAATCTAACTTTCCTATATGCAATATTAATACTAATTTCTCTGATTTCAGTGATTAATCCTACCAAAATGTGGTCTGGTTTTTAAATGAAAACGTTTATCCCATCTAACTTTTGATTCTCAATTTCTGTATTCAATGATTATGAGAATAAGTATATTCAATTGTTACATTATGCAAATTATTTCCTTAGCAGTTGCCACAAGCTTTGTCAGACTCACTCAAACAGTGTGAAATGATGTTGAGGAAAACATTGCCATATATTTATGCCAATCTTACCATCTATTTATAACTCATCATAATTATAGTTCTTACAATGTCTTATTTAAACAGTTTGAACTTTGGGTTACATAATTTATTTTTTGTTGTCTCAAAAATATTTTAATATATATGCTAATTTTTTAAAATTCTTTTTCATTTTTTTATTTTAAAGAGAAAAAACAATAAAAACAATGATACAGAATATCAAAACAAGCTAATAGGGGATTAACAATGCTTAGTATATTGCATATTGTTATCTTCAAAGTAGTTGCTCAGATTAAAGGGCATAGGCATGAAAAACTGATCAGACAATATAAGCACAAACAGTTCTTTTCGATGAACTAACAGAAATTAGTAGTATAATTATCTTAGCTATCTTGAGCATATACAGATATTTTTTCTTTTCCCTTCCTTCTTTTCTCCTTTCCCCATCCCAGCTTTCTTTCCTTTCGAGCAGTTTCTTCCCCTTTTGCAATATCTGTTGTACATTTTGGATCTTATTTACTCTTTCAGTTTCTAACACTAGGGAGACAATTCAGTTTTTACACATGCGAGTCTGATTTATTTCACTTATGAGTATGGTCTCAAGTTGCATCCATTTACCTATAAAAGCCTCGAGTTTATCTTTCTTTAGAGCTGAGTAGTACTCCATTGTTTAAAAATACCACATCTTTTTTATCCATTCCTCTGTTGATGGGCATTTGGGTTGTTTCCAAGGTTTAGCTATTATAAATTGTGCTGCTATAAACATGGCTGCACATATATTGCTGTGGTATGATGTTTTTAATTCTTCTGGGAAAATACCCAGAAGGGGAATAGCTGGGTTGAATGGGACCTCTAATCTAGTTCTGAGGAATCTCCACACTAATTTCCACAGTGGTTATACCAGTCTACACTTCCACCAACAGTGGAGAAGGATTCCTTTTTCCCCACAGCACAGGCAGCATTTGTTATTGGTTGATTTCTTGATAATAGCCATTCATTCTGGGGTGAGATGGAATCTCAGTGTTGCTTTAATTTGCATTTCTCAAATGACCAATGATGTTAAACATTGTTTCATATATTTATTTGACATTTGTATTTCTTCATCTGAGAAGTGGTTATTCATATCAGATGCCCATTTTTGGACTGGGTCTTTGAATTTGGGGGTCTGAATTTTTTCAATTCTTTGTGTGTTCTAGATAGAAGTCCTTTGTCTGAGGGACAATTGGCTAAAATTGTTTCCCACTCTGTGGGTTCTCTTTTCACTCTGTTGGTGATTTCTTTTGATGTGCAAAAACTTTTTAATAAGATGAAATCCCAGTTGTTGATTCTTTGAAGTATTTCCCATACAGTTTCGGTTTTGTTCATGAATTCTCTGCCTATACCTATGTCTTTAAGATTTCTACCTACTTTGTCTTCCAGTAGATTTAGTGTTTCTGTTTTAATATTTAGATCTTTGATCCATTTTGACTTTAGTTTAGTGCATTGTAATAGACATGGATCTAGTTTTAGTCTTTGGCATGTGGAAAGCCAGTTTTATTAAATAATAATAATAAATGTGGATAGCCATTTATTAAAGAGGCTTTCTTCCAGTGAACATGTTTGGCCCCTTTGCAAAGATAGGGTGGCTGAGTGTGTTTATAGTTGTGTCTGCATTTTATAATCTGTTCCACTGATCCTCAGGTCTGTCTTTTTTTTTTTTTTTTTTTTTTTTTACTGTACCACACTGTTTTTATCACAGTAGCTTTGTAGTATAATTTCAAGTCAGGGATTGGTATGTCCCCTGTCTTGCGTTTGTTGACCAGAATTGCCTTTGCTATTCTAGGTCTCTTCTGTCTCCAGATGAATTTTAGGAATGTTTTCTCTAGATCTGTGAGATATGCTAATGGTATTTTGATAGGGATTGCATTAAAAACTTGTAACAGTTTTGGGAGTATGGCCATTTTCACAATGTTTGTTCTTCCTATCCACATGCAAGGGATATCTTTCTATTTTCTGATATCCTCTTCGATCTCCTTTTTCAGAGTACTGTAATTTTCAATGTATAGATCTTTTACTTCCTTCGTTAGATTGATTCCTAAGTGTTTCATTTTTTTGGATGCTATTGTGAAGGCTGCTATTTCCCTAATTTCTCTCTCAGTGAGTTTGTTGTTTGTGTACAGGAATGCTATTGATTTATGAGTGTTAACTTTGTACCCAGCTACACTACTGAATTTGGTTATTAAATCTAGAAGTCTTTTTGTGGAGTTTAAAAAAAAAACACTATTATAATTAATGAGATACTGTATGAATTAAAATTTATATATATCAACATTTTAACAATTAAAATTATTTAGATGGAGATAAAATGTGTGAAGATTTTGATAATTGGTTATTTTATTATAACTTGTAATGTCTAAAGGGTTCATTTTCTTACAAAACATATTAGAAGCTCTAGCTATATAAAGGCATATTTTTTGAACATGCCCAGGATATAAACATTGTCTCAAAGCCATAAACAGGAGAGAAATTATTTTTCCCCCTGTAGGAGTACTAATCTGCAAATCTGGGAAATACCTTGGAAATAGGAGCAAATATTTTTAAAAATGAGTGAAAAAAATTTAGATATAACTGCAGTCAAAACATGAAAAAAGAAAGCATGCTAGTCATTCTTAAACATTATATGAAAACATAGGCATGATAAGGCACATAAATTGATTGGAACATAGAAGCAAATTGTTCCATTCATTTTGTGGAACACACTTTCAAGAAAAGAAATTTAGTTGTTTGCATGACAGTGACACATATTAGAATACACTGTGCAGTTTGATATCTTCATACCAGATTTTCTATTTTAAGAAGCCACTTAAATTGAAATGAAGATTATTATATAAACACTCATTTTAGAAAATATATTAATTTAAGATTTCAGATACTAACTTTTTTTTCAGTAGCCTAACCAGAGATCTTATTCAAACTGCATGATTTGGGCGGATGGTGCTTTTCTGTATGTGCCCATAGTAGTACAATCATCCCAGCTCTACAGGCTAATTTGCAAAAATCTGTGACTTGCAACTTTCTGTAGTATACTGCAGACAGTGAGTATTCTATAGAACATCGTAAACTTATACACAACAGAATTGTTTTCAAATTTAAAAAGGCTATGTGTAAATAATACTAATTATATACAAGTGCAGCCCCCTTATTCTAGGTCAGCTGCATAATTAGGAATTATCTATAGCTTAATTATTTTGTGAATTATTTATTTCATAAGCATTTTTGGAGGCTGCTGGCATATGTACAAGAAGACAAACTGTAGCAGATCCAAAAAAAATTAAAGGTGAATTTGAAGAAGAAAATATTAAACTTGGGCTGGTGAGATAGCTCAGCGGCATAAGCGCCTGCCCAGCAAGCGTGAGGTCCTGAGGTTGACTCCAGGTACCCACATTAAAAAAAAAAAAAATTAAACTTGACAAAGTTTTATTTATAATCTTGTCTTCTTTCCCCCTACCACTCCCTCTTTTCCACACCACTAAACAGTAGGAAAAACTAACAGTGTTCCATTTTAATAGTTGTTCCATTTTAATAGTGTTCCATTTTAATAGCTCTTTGTAAGTAAAGATTGAGCAGAACAGAGAAGAACTACAGAGGGTTTTTTTTACAGTTTGGATGGATAGCAGGAGCTGTTTGCATTGACCTCCAGTCTGAGGAGGATAGAGTTGTGTAGGTCCTCCTGAAATCAGGTCTTTTGCAGTGTAATCTGTATTATGCCTTATTTTCCCCACTCAGTTTTCAGATGGTATAATTTTATCTTACTGATCTCTCCGCAGATGCTTACAATTTCATTAATAAAAGAGGAAACCCTGAGTTTTTTTTATGATTCTTCCTCTCACATTTACTTGGAAATTTGGTTTCCTTCTTATTCCAGTCTAGCAATTTGACTGCCAATCCTGCGTTCTTCACAGGAAGACTTTCTTTAAATAATTAGTTTAAATCATAATCTGTAATTACTTAGCTTTTGATATAATGTTCATGGCACCTAATTCAAAATGCCCAAAATGCAGAATAAGACTCCCTCCTACCTTGGCCTCCAAACCCTAACCCTACCCTGAATAGCCTATTTCCTTCAGAGGGATTCTGTGAACAATTGAATGTATTTGTGCCCATACACTCTTTGTTACTATACAGAAATAAAACTACCATACTGATCCCTATTTGACATAGATTTTTGATTTCCTAGCTGTGTGATTGTTCCATATCACATGAGATCTTGACCTTTGGTTTCTTGAGACTGAATGTATCCCAGACATTGAATAGATTGTAGCTGCTCAGAAAGAAAGTAGAAAACCTCCCCCAGTGATAAATCTGGTGTTCAAAGGAAGTCTAGAAAGTGCAGGGTGCTCATTTTGCTATCTTTCAAAACATTTTTCTGTTACAGTAGAACTCACATTTTATATCTCTGCAATCCATCAACAAAAAACAAATAGTAGCTAATATACAATCTCCATGATTTGTGAATGTTTAACACATAAGTCGTAAGTAGATTTTATCGGGCCGGTGAGATGGCTCAGCCACAAAAGTGCCTGCCTGGCAAGCGCAAGGGCCCGAGTTCGACTCCCACAACCTACATATGAAAAAGGGCCAGTGATGTCACTGAGCAGCACGGGCGCCTGCTGGCGCGTGAGGTCCTGAGGTTGACCTCGGTACCTACAGGAAAAAAAAAAAAAGATTTTATCTAGATAACGTAGGTTTATTTTTTATTTTTATTTTTATTTTTTGTGGGTACCGGGGGTCGACCTCAGGACCTCACGCGCCAACAGGCGCCCGTGCTGCTGAGCGATATCACCGACCCTTTTTTCTTATGTGGGTTCCAGGAGTCGAACTCGGGCCCTTGCGCTTGCCAGGCAGGCACTTATGCCGCTGAGCCATCTCACCAGCCCCAGTTTATTTATTTTTTTTTTATTTTATTTTTTTTTTTGTGGGTACCGAGGGGACGACCTCAGGACCTCACGCGCCAACAGGCACCCGTGCCGCTGAGAGATATCACCGGCCCCTTTTTCGTATGTGGGTTCCGGGAGTCGAACTCGGGCCTTCGCGCTTGCAAGGCAGGCGCTTAAGCCGCTGAGCCGTCTCACCGGCCCCCCAGTTTATTTTTTAAGAGAATATTTCAATAGGAAAATATTTGGAAGAGAAATTCAGAATAAAATATGAAACTCTTCATTATGGATGTCCAAATTGTACCAATAAACTTAATAAAAAATGAAATAAAATATAGAACTCTCATGAATGGAGCATTCATGAAACTTACAAATATATTTTTTTCATTTTCTTGCTCATCTTTGTCACCTTTTTTCAATGTTCTCTGGGCTACTGGTCATTGTTTAGCAACTACTGGAACAGAGGCAGATACCCTTCGTTCATAGCTGTGTCACAGCAGAAAGTCACTGCAAAAGGATTCAAAATGCTTGGGAGTTATGTGCCTCAGTCTCCTCATTTAAAAATGAGATGGAATTTTTATTGCTCATGCTTTCGCTGAGAAGCAAATGAGAAAAATATAAGTAATAGATCTCTGTGACTAATAATAATAAAAACTTTGTTAAGTCTTCTTGTTATTTATCAATATAGTTCACATTTCTGAAAGTTTTTGTTTTGTGTGTGTGTGTGTGTGTGTGTTTTGATATATTTTCTACATAAGAAACAAAAATATTGTTACTTACAGGTTTACTTTATTCTTTGGAATCCTAAGCAGAAAAAAAGGGACTAAACAGCAACAATCTACTGTTGACTCTTTCAAAATAACTTTAAGTTCTGTATTCTATAGCCCTTATATGCTTGTGGAACAAGCACAAATAACATACCTCAGAGAAAAAGCAGTGAGTTTGCTCTTTTGGATTTCAATGCCTTCCATTACCCACCCATCAACCTCCAAAGTGGCATGGACCAGAGGGATGCCTGGCACTGTAACTTCATAATAGGGTATCATGGCAAGGTGAACCCATCTAAACCAGTACCAGTAAGACCACCAAACATGGACATGTCCTGATCCATACCACAGTTTGTAAATCTGCCTTACCTCAGCACTCACAAGAGTATGCCCAAAACATGACTTTTGAAAATTTGCATATATTCATCCTGCAGAATAATAAGCAGTTTAAGAATGTCCTTCTATTTTGGAATTGGATTACGCGAATAATTGATGTGTCCCCATGATGCCTTCTGATCTGAAAGAACTATAGAAAACCATAAATATGTGAAGTTATAATAAAAATGTGTTTATTTTGGTTATATACATCCCCTTTCCTTAATTCATACATGTTTTAATTCATCTCTAAAATTCCGGGTCTATAGAATGGATTTCGTATTACCAAATAATATATTTTTCTGTAAATTAATGTAAGCTTTCTATTTCATTTATAAATACATCAAGTTCTTTTCAACTGATTTTGTTTTTTTAGACACAATAAATCAAGAGAGATAAGAATAGATTTCAAATGAGTAAATGGTGCTTGAAAATTATAATTGTGATCTAAAGAAATACGCTCACATGATTGACACACAGTGTTCTGATTTTGAATTTGAGTTACTTTGCTTTAAATGTTAGTTTTTGCTGGTGTTTTTAATCAATGACTGCATGATGTCATTCGCAAGTTTTCGTTTCAAAATGAGCCAAGTCTAGGAGTCTATTTTAGTATATAAATATGTTCTCATTTACTCAATTTTAGTATTATTTTGGTACATTTTCACCTCCTTAGTTGTGTGGCTTAGGACTAGAAAGGCAGCTTATTTAACAGACTATGTTTTTGTTTCACATATTCAGCTAAGATTTAGTTTAGGAAATGAAAACTGGTTCTTGTCCCTAAGGGACTTTTGAATTTCTTTTCAAATGTTTTCCTAAAATCTCTTCCTATTTAAACCCACAGGCTGTTCAGAAACTACCTCCACTGGAAATGCCAAAAAGATACATAAATCTGCATTTGGTATGCATAGATATATTTTTAATGAAGGGATGGCATATGGAAATATCATTAACTGCTTTAGTGAGAATGCAAACAGTTAAGTCTCCTTGATTTCAGAGGAAAAAGTTTTCCTTGTTGGCTGGGACAGTCAAGTGAAGTCTCACTTTGCTATATATAAGAAACATTTCTATTGCTATCTTTTGCTCTTCTGACAAGAACTGAGAGATCTCTGTATGTTCAAGGGAACATCCTCTAATCCACTGATTTGCAGGTATCAGCAGCATCACCTAGTGTGAGAAACTTAGCATTATCAACCTGCAGGTGAAGCCACTTCCAGTCTCTCAGCTCATCATGACAGTAGACGTAACCACAACAGACAGATGTGGAAATCCATTTTTGTTACCTCGTAAGACCAAAACATATGGTGATACCATATAATAGAACATGAAATGTAAATACAGTTGCCCCGCAGGAAAAGCTCTTTCTCTTCTGCGCATCAGTTGACTGCTTCTTTTTTATCACTACCTTCCAAATCAACCAATAAATATTTACCATATGCTTCCCATGGTCAAGAGGCTTGTTAAGCTCTTTGGTACACAGAAGAATTCAGAACTGAGCATCGCCCTTGAAAAGTATACATTACATATATTTTTTACTTCAAGATAATTATCATGAAGAAATCCCTTAGGTAATTACCTATATTTCTATGGGTTGTTAAAAATTGAATGATGAGAAAAACACCAACCCTACAAAGATCTAAAGGCCTAGAGTTAGGGGGATGGAGAGAAGATGCTCATGAAAAAATTCAAGGAACAAGAAAGGAAAGTATCTGATATATTATTTAAAGTTTTTCCTAAAACTCAGCTACTTGGCTGGGACCTCAATGTCCTGTCTAGTTCTTCTTGGCTCCTCCCTGTTTTATTACCAATATGTTGCTCAAAATTGAATGGGCTACTTATAAGTATTATAGACAGCTAATTTAGATAAAAATTCATGTATGGTCAGAGAGGGATTGGGCCCCTAAGAAAGTCAGAACAGAAGACAAAACACACAGAGATTGTGGCTGGAGGAGAACCTAAAGAGAGCCAGGCCTCGAGGTGGAGATGCAATGGGCAGGCCTCCAAGCTTCCCTAGAGATAAGCAGCAATTTGAGATTATATAATTGGCACTACCTGGTCCAGAGGCCCAGATGAATACACATAGATAGGTGACCAAAACATCTAGACCGATCCCATCCTTTTTCTTTCCATATACCCTTGCCCTTTGTGTCTATTTTCCCTACTGGATCAGTATCAGCTAAATGGCTATATGTGTAATCCTATTAGTTAATTATAGTATGACCTATGTTGTACCCATGTTAAAATTTTGCTGTAAAAATTACTCCTGACAAAGGGCCTCAGTGGCTACTTACTCAAGACCTCTCCTGGAATTCCAGGAGCTATTCTTCTCCTTATTTTCAATAAAACTCTTCTAACTTCCTCCTTGGGTTCATCTCTTCATTCCTCGATGTTGTGAGACCAGGAACTCAATACATTTGACATCTAACAGGGTGGGAGTAATATTTTCCATATCATAACCAAGGAGTCATCCAGAGAAATCTAAGCATAAACACTACTCCAGAAAGTCCTATTATTTTCCTTGTATGCCCAACATTAGATATTACAGTAGTATTTACTTTTACTAAATGTTTAGAGATAAAGGCCAGTGCAGATGAGGCCAATTTCACTCCATTCACTAAATGTTATAATTCAAAATCTTGTGAATAAATACATTTGTAGATGTGGTTATAAATCCTTATTCAGATATAAGTAAATCATTTACTTTCTCAGACACCCAGCTCGGTCAGTAAAAGTGTGCATGCTAGGCTATATTAGTATACATTTGTTTATTTAAAGAATTTTGTATTAGAAAGACTAGCAAGGTAGTGTGAAATATCTAAATATTTATATGACAGTATTTCTACTGTTAACTGCCATACTAGCTTGTGAAACTGATAAAACACATATAAAACATTACATCAGCTCATTAGAATATCATAGTAACCATGAAAAAGGAATTAATAAAATAGAATTAGGAGAAGAATAGGAAGTTATTTCATTTTTTAGCTAAGGGAATGGAAATAGAGAATATTGCCTATATGTGGTGCACCTTAAAGGACAAGTTACTTGTACTTGATGTCTAAAAATTTAGCATATATATGTACTTATAGTTAGAATTAGTAGTGTGGAATCCATTGGGAAATAGAAAGTTATGATATTTATTACAGGAAATAGAATGAAACTGGAAACAGTTTGGGAGACTGAATTTTAATTTTTAGGAATAAGGAACCATTGGAATTCTTATTAGGAGGTGACACATTAAGAATCTTCTAGGAATATGTTAGCATGTCTGTACAGGAGAATTTACAGAGTGAAATGGCTAATGTCCAAGATTTGGCACAAACATCTGACTATAACACAATTTAATCTACAAGTAGAGAATCTTGGTATATGGACTGCAAGAGTGCCAATCTTTAAAATAGATAAACCAACAATGTTGACTGTAGTTTTTATATTAACACAATTAGTAAAGCCAAAGATCTTTATTAGAATTTTAAAAATTATTACATTTGAGATGTACATTATCACCTACCATTTTTAGTAGATACTAATCCAAACACTACCAATTCAGAACATTATTACTGAGTTCTTCTAATTTGTATCTCATGAACTCAAACTATAGATTTACTTTCTTAACGTTATCATTTAAATTTCTGGACCAAAGTCCCATTTATTATGGTTTATAGGAAGAGTCTAATTTGATAGCATATTCCACAAATTTCATGATTTTCAAAAGTATTGAAATCTTTTGTCAATTATGGTTATTATAGTAAATAAAAATTACAGTGCCATTTATTGATTATACAAATTGTTTTACTGAGCTTTAGAAACTTACTTTACATAGAGATATTTTTAAAAAGAATTTATACCCCAGGTTTACCATTTCTTCAGTATATAAACTTGCTTAATTTATTTAAACTTTTTAATTTCCTGATTTTTAAAATGGGATGATTCTAATACCTTTCTTCTAGGACTAATGGGTTAATAACAGTAAAATTCTTTAAAGAGTTTTAGAACTAAGTAGTTGTTTAAAATATAATGTCACATACTAGAAACATTTGCATCTTCACAGACAATTTTATTTGTAAATAATTCTTTAAATTTTAAATATTGATTTGGGAAGAAAGAGATAAGCCATGCATTATAGTGAAATGCTTTTCTTCCAACAGAAATCTGCAGGAAACAAACTGACGGAAAAGTTAGCAATTAACGAATCAATTTATAGTATGTCCAAAGTTAACTTTGATCATACATACTAACGAAGGTTCATGTCAGGGCTTGACTGGCTGTCTACACTAACAAATTAGCCACATAATTGACATTTCTTATCTTAGCAGTGAATTGTAAGCATAGAGTCAAGTTCTAGACTCAAATGCCATGCGGTATTCAAAGCCTAAAGTGAATTTGAAACAAAATGTGCAGTGCTTTTCCCTTTCATTAACCCATTGACATTCCTGTCACTAACCTTACTTGGATAAGAAATTCCATAGAGATTTGGCAGAATTAGAAGAAAATGCAGTCTATGTACTTTTCCCCTCTATAATTAGTAATGTGGAGACAGCATGTTATAATTTGAATGGAAATCAGGATACATTAATGTCTTCCTAGCTCTGGTAACTATATGTGTAAATGTAAGTCTATCACTTAAGTACATCTTATTTCTTTCACTGATAAAAGGAAAATTATTCCATAATCAGAAAGAAGCAATCATCAAGGAAAAATGTATGGACAAGCACAGTTTTATTATCTCAGGTTCTCAGCAAAATGCCTAACACATTGCAGAAAGTGATCAATAGTTATAAAACTAAACATAATGCTTCCATCTATAAAGAAGTGCCTTCTGTATTTATCTCCTGAAGCATTGATATATTGAGAGATATTCTTAAAGAATGAATGTGTGTTTTAGGGAAAAAAGACATATTCAAGAAAACAATAATGGTCAAGGTTGTCAACTTAATCTATCTCTGGGAAATTAACCATGACAGAAAATGAAAAAAAAAAGATAAACAGAATACTGGAGGAATAAAACTGGCTCTAATTAAGGTGTCTTCAAAGAAATATACACCTAAACTGTAACAGTCAAATTTGCATCTGAATCTTATCTTTGAATTTTGCATATATGCAAAGAGATCAGATACAGCCTAGCTAAATTCCTATTTCTCACCATGCAATTACTGGAAATATGCATGTAATTGAATATATTACAAATTCTGCAGATGCAACTTACAAACCAGCATGAAACTTTTCCTAATTTTAAAATATTAATTAATTTAGCAAAAAATTACATATTTTAATAAGTTTAAAAGCGCTTACCTTCCTTTTACATGTTTTCTTTGCAAAATATGTGTATTAAAACAACAATAATAAGAGGATAACAAAATCATATGAGTCATATAGGAAAACACACATAGAAAAATTGTATTTTGAAAGCTGACAAATATTAATGATTACAGATCATTCCACACAGAAGGCATTTCTACTTCTTCCTGTAACTCAGCTTATGCTTGTCATTAAGGTAACTGCTCTTCTTGTACAATTTCTAAGTCTCACAGTTACTTTGTAAGATGGAAAATTAAATATGTTTTGAAGGTGAGGAAACAGAAGTTCAGAAGTTTGCTGTGCTTTTGTCAGGATCCCACAATTAGTGTATGCCTGATCTGAGATTTAAAGCTGAGATGATTTGACTTTTATCCCAGCAGTAGAGCTTTCATATTATATGAATCTATTTTACATTAGAAAATGTAAAAGAAATAATTCAAACACTTCATGAAGTAATGTTCTAGCATTACTAACAGTAAAATATTTAGTTTTCTTCTACCTAATAATTATTAATGCCAAATATCTAAAGGAATAATGTCCATGCATATTTGTGATTATTTAAATTACGCTTTCATTATTTTTATCTTGATGTCACAGGACTGATAAATAAAAATAAATGATCTATTTTTAGATACTAATTTTATGAAAGGAATGAGAAGAAATCATGTGAACTATTAATTATTACTATAGTTAAAAAATGAATAATCTCATTTCTCCATTAAGACACAAAGTGAACAACATAGTTTGAAAGCCAGCCATATAAGAGTATTGAGAGAAATGAATGTAAAGTATCTTTCATAATTAAAATGCAGCTTAGTTATCTTATGTAAAGAAAAATATAATTATTTTTCATAACAGGCTTTAAAATATATTCACCAAGTAAAAACTATTCTTAGTCCGTAGAGTTCAATATTACTGATACTGTGGCCGTCATCTTTGGGTAAACTATTTTAGTTATGTCATAATTTCATGTTCATAGTCTCAAGACCATAGTAAGTTATTATCACAACTTCAAAAATTTGCTTTGTCACATTTTACTGACATTTTTTAGACTTTACAGAGGTTTCGATTTGTTCTCCATATTCTAGGTTATAATTACAAGTTTGATGATTTGCCTACAAATTATATTTGGTTGTCCTTAAATCTTATCCCTTGCTCTATCTCATACTATTCTGACTCAACTTTGCACTTGACATGTTTAGTGTGCACTGCAGATATAAACAGCTATTTACTTTGTTACAAGATTTTTTTAAATAAAATGTCTCTTTAAAGAATCATAACATTGGTAAAAATAAATGTAATAAAAAGGACAAAATGTACTGTTCATTCAATGCATATGTTTGCATATGCATTTAATGTAGCACTGTACAATATAAAGCATTACATATAGAAAATTAACCATTTGATATAAAAATAAATTTTCTCCTTGTTATGTTACTATCAGTAATTCTTAAAAATATTATGATTTTTTTCACTCTCTGTATATAATATGTATAATCCTTACTTTTAAAGAGTTAAACAATAGTGGATTGGATAAGTATAATTTGCAGATTCTACCACTAGAAAAGAATATTAATAAGAATGCAAAATTTCTAGGGGATTGCTAATATTTGGTTTTACCTTCTAAAATACTACTGCTAATATTGATAAAGCCAGTATTAATATTGCCAGAAAGTTAGAAGGAACTGGAAAAAGTACAATTTGAATGACTTTTAGAGCTAGGACTAGTATATAACATAGATTGTAAAAATTGTAATTTAAAAATTTTTCTTTAGAAAAAGTTAGGCTTAAATGTAATTTTAAAATATGAAATACAACAATTTGAAAAAATGTGGATAATTATTTTTTATAAAACTTTTAAATTGCATGATTAAGTATAAATATCTATGTAAATACGAAATATGCCACATTAGTGAGAAGAGTGTACATACACATTTGTATGTTAACATCTTCATTTCAAGCGTTAAATTACTTTCATTTCAATAAGCTGGAAATATGTAAAATGAAATAGAAGCAAATATATATATTATGAATTATAGTCTTAGTAAAAATATATTTTATAAGAATAATATGTAAAAAGCTAAGTAAATTAAGACTTTACTATTCCAATTCTTTTGGAATCTGTATTTCAGTCTTAAAGTAATCTATATTTATATTTGAAGTGGATATTTTAATAAGCACAGGCTTTGATTTACATAATGTCTGAATTTTTAAAATAACCAATTTTGTTATTAGAATCGGTTAATATTTTATAAGGAAAAGTTTTATTCTGTGTATATTAAATTATACACATTTAAATTTTTAAGAATTTTCAAGAATTATTTAGGCAAAGATGGCCTATCTTTTAGAAGGAATTATTTTAAGATACTTTCTTTTCCTTCACTCAAAACTCTGTGTAGTCAGATTTTATAAACAGAATGACAGACCATTTAAAGTGAGAAATGAGCAAACAGGTTTACAGCTTGTAGCTAATAGTCCTTCCTTTAGTTGCACAGTCTGATAATTTTCTCTGCATACTTCCTTGACCTGATTATTCGTGACTTTTTGCATAATGAGAAAAAGCATTTAGACACGTTAGGTATGACATAGAAAATCTGCAGCTACTCCACCATCCTAGGAAGTCTTGTGGATTTTCTTGGAGAATTGAGCAGTCAAATTAAAATTTGATGCAGCATGATTAAGCCTTTGAACTTTTGTGGTGAATATTTTGAAAAACATAAAACGTATTAGAATATGTCAGTGTATTACTGTATTCATAGAACCATACTAATATGTGCTTAAAAATGTCTAAATGAGAACATAGTCTTTGGCGCTATTGAAAAAGTTCTTTAAACTGCTAGATTTGTTACCTCTGTGTTAAAAAATAGAAATTGAAAGATTGTTCATTACAAATATCATTTATAAAATGGCCTTTCTATGTATAACCTCTGGGTTTAAATGTAATCAACAGAAATTTTACAATAATTACATTTTACCTTCTCAAAGTTTTAAGTAACTTTAAAATGGGATATTATTTATGTATTTCTTCTTCATTTTCCTGGAATAACTTCATGACAAACATTTTATATATCCTCAATTATTCTTTCATTTGTTTTCTTTTTTTGTGTGGGTACCAGGAGTCGAACTCAGGACCTCACACTTGCCAGAAGGCACTAATGCCACTGAGTGATATCACCGGCCCTTTTTTTCCTTTATGTGGATACTTGGAGTTGAACTCAGGACCTCATGCTTGCCAGGCAGGTGCTTATGCCACTAAGCCATATCACCAGCCCTCAATTATTCTTATTACGTTAGAAAGTGGCAAGAACTATTGGATAAAGGTGTCTGAGGAGAAGGAGGTTGTTTCGAAGGAGATTAATGGCAATGTATATTTTACCATAATAATATTCTAATTGAGACATCGATGGTATAATTTGATCACAGCTTCCTAGATGTCCCTCCAAAACCTTGCACACTTTTAGATGGGGTTTTTCAGAGGTAGCTGAACTTAGAGTTTGTGATCGATTCAGGTCTAATGCTGGGATTAAGGGTGGGTGGCCTGCATACGATATAAGGGACAGAAGCTTGCCACTCTCTGTCCCTCCTCCCTTGTTGGCATTTGGTGTCTTCAGCCACGGTGAACTGTTGCCCCTCTGCCATGTGCCACCCTGCCTTGGGGCCAGCCAGTTAGGGACTGAAACCTCTATAAACTGTGAGCTAAATAAACCTTTCCTCCTTTAACCTTGGGTGTCTAGTATTTTGTCTCAGCAATGAGAAAAGTAACTAAGACACTATCTTAAGTCATTATGACAAATAACCTGACTTGATAATTTTACCATATATAAACAACATGATTTAGATAAACAGTTCCCTCTCACTCCTTTTTGGTCATCAATTTCAAACTTATTTTCAATGTTCGAGTTATTATTGTGACATTTACTCAAGTCTCTGACATTTTCAAATTACAAGATGTGACTAAGAAATATGATGAAAGTTTAATTTTTAAAAACACATTGCAGTAAAAGACACATTGCTATTAATCCCCCTCTAAATACCCTCACTTCAAGCACACTTATCCTATCATTCTTGTCACCTTCTGAAGCAGTCTATACATCCTCTTTTGTCTTTAGTTGCATTTCTTATTTATATTGACTCAAAATTAATATTCATAAAGACGACTTTGAACGTATAAATACCCTACTGAAATTTTTCAGTGTATTTATCCTTTGTCCTAAATGAAATTCAAGAAAATATTGTCAGATATTTATGGTTTTCTAGAATATTTCCTTAACCATCCTTTCTAGGTAAAGGCCTAATCATTCCCCTACCCATTCTCACCATTTAAACCATATAACATTTTATACACACCATAAGCTCTGTATAAAAACAGCTTTGCCATCTGCATTCTTCTATGCATTCTATTCTTAATTCTTAGCATATGTTATCTTTCCTAATTGAAAATTATCCAAACTTTATTTCATAAACCTTCTTTAATTATGACTCTGCACAATCTCTTAGCATTTGCTTGCATTTATATTACCTGCAATTACAATTAGCCTTGTTGTATTGTTACTTTTTTTTTTTTTTTTTTAAAGAGAAGAAAAAACAAAACAAATCAAAAGAAGAACAAATTTTCAAACAAACATAATAGGAGGGTAACAATGGTTAATACATTACGTATTACTATCTTTAAGTTAGTTATTCAGGACACCAGACATTAGCATTCAATTGTCCAAACATTATTGGCACAAACCTTACTCTTCAATGAACTAAGTAAAAATGGTAGTGTATCTATCTTAACCATCTTATATATATATATATTGTATTGTTACTTTTAGGACCATCCAAAATGGATAAGGATTACAAATGAACCATTATGTTCAGCTAAGTAAGAAAATTAGTAGTAGTGAAAAGATAGGAACAGAAGACAAGTTTTATTAAACACAATGGAGAAGGAACTAAGTCAAACATAGAATGTATTTCCTTATGGATTATAGAATTCAGAAACAGTGTATGGGTGGCCAGTTGGTAGGGATGTAATGGCAGCCATTAAACCATTGTGCCCAATCTAAATGATTTTTTTAAAAAACTAATTTTGAACTTTGACTTTCAATAACATTGAAGTTTACAATTTAGGGAGAAAGGACTGCTGAAGCCAGATACTAGAATTATGCACTTAGAAAAGTCATCTGAAAAATGGATGATTTGAATACAGTCAAGACAGAAATCTGAAGTTTCACTGAACATCAAATTTAAAGATATTGTATACATATATATTTTTGTATATAAGTACTGTTTGGTTATTTATGTTTGTATGTGATATTGGAAAAAGTGAATTGTCTAACTTTTCATTTCGTTACATAATGTAATATTTTTTGTGAAATTGCATAGCAAGCATCTTTTTTTTTTTTTACCTTTGAAAATAGTGATCTGCTTTGATTAGCTGACAGAAATGTTAGTACATGGGTCACTGTCTAACAAAGAAAATTTAAATTACTCAGAAATAAAAATAATAGTTCTACATTTTATATAATATTATAGCTCACAAATAATGACCCTGAGGTTCTTTATAATTGTTATTTCTCAAAAAAATGAGTCTTATCTATATTTGAAATTCAAAGGAAAGATAGCTTTCAAATTATGAAATCAAGGTCAATTTTAACTTATTACTTTTATAGTATATTCTCAGTTTTATCAAAGAAAACCAAAAGATATTATGATCATTACTTCGCTAAGAAGTCAATTAGAAAAAACCCTTAGTAAAAGAGAACATTTAGCCAAATATGTAGTAGTAATAGTATGAGAGCAGAGGCCAGATAAATGGAAAAACTGAGTAAACTGTATGCCCAGTCGAGTTCAAACCCATGCATGGCTTGTGTGTATGCAAGCATTTATATTTTTGTGGAAAAGACATATCTTGCAATCCACAAAGAAATTTGTATAAATCATATCTATTTATATCATCTCTTATGTGCCATTTATCTGATTTTTTGAAAGCAGGTGCATTATTTCACAATAAAATTTAAGTTAATCATAAACAAAAGCGAAACCTTCATATATATTTATGCTAAATTGTTAATGACTCATAATTCATATATAGTATAAAGCTATTTCTGTATTGTCTTAGGAAATTCCCTTTGCAATTTGTAATGTACATGACCCAGAAGAAAAGCATATAGCTGAACAGGAATATTCAACATAAAGTTGAATGCTATAAAAATTAAGAAGGAATTTAACTAGACAGTTGCTTAAATGAGAATGCTCAAATTATTCTTCTAATTCTAAACCTTTTCTAGGGCTTTTCAACAAAGAGCAGAATAAATATTTTGCCTCCCTTATTTCCTTTTCAGGTACGCTTTTTGGCTCTTCTGCCCAGAAATTTAGGTTTGATGGTTAGGGTCTTCTTTTTTCATTCACTGACTCCCAGGCTCCTTCCCTTCTTCAGGTCTTCAAACGTTGCCTTCCTGGAGTCTCCCTGTCCTCACAGCGAAAACTCTCACACACTTTTGGCCATGCCTCTGAATGTCACTTTTTCTAAGAAACCTCAGTCCCCTAACCAAGCTAGGACCTCTCTGGATTTTTTACAACTGTAGGCTTTTCAGAATTTTATTCGTAATTACACACTTAATTCCTGTTTTAGTTCTCAATGCAACACCAGGGAGGCAAGAATGTCTATATTGATCACAGTCATTTCCCTAATGGCTACTTCAGTAATTGTTTACTAAAAGAATATATAAAATCCATGTGTGAAGGGCTGGCATGTGTCCTATTCTACATTGCTGGCTATAAGTAGACCATGTTCGGATAACTTTCTCAAAACTTCACTTAAGAAGATGGATTAGTGGGGGGAGCAAATATTAAAAATGTGAGATGCTATGTACAGGTGCCTCATCTAAATCTCAGTTGTAACGTGGCTTGTTATTTGCCATTTACAAGCTGTGTAGTCTGGGGGAAATACTTTAATGTCACTCCAATTGTTTTCTTACAAGTAGAGAATACTTACAGCTGAAATTAAACGCAAGAATTGCATAAACCTCTTTACAAAATACATAAATCTAAGGTATCTTCAAGTGAATTAAGAGATAGCATGAAGACATGTTGACTTCGTTGTAATATACAATAAAAAATGTGTATTTTATTTCCCTTTTTTTTTTCTTTACAAAATCTGGACTTCATCTGAGAACAATTTTGCCGTCCAAGTTTCCTAAGGGTGCATTCTTCATCTAAAAAGGGGAGGCTGGCCTGGAGGAAGGTTTGTCATATCTGAATCATGTTCATTCCTTGTGCCTAAAATTCTCATGGCTTTAGTCTCAGCTCTTCAGCCCACACCACTGATGGTGCTGACATCTCTGGTAGTTTTATTTATTTCTCCTAATTCCGTGAAAATGTTTTAGAACCTGGCTCACTGATAATTCTATCACCGTACTCCTTCCACGGCAGCAAGTTCCTAGGTTTTAGTCTCCAAGAAGACTTGGTTCCTTCACTTCTTCTCTGATCTGGCCACATTCCTGTCTTGCACACTTATTCCCATGATGATTCCGTTGACCTTGACTTATCTCTATTAGCAAACTCTTCATTGTCTCAATTCTATGCATCCTATTCTGCAGTCATAACTTCTATCCCTCCCGCTCAAGTTCTCCAGTGAGTTGGCATCTAAAAGTTAATTTAACAAAATAAATGGATCTACAGTCCAGCTCACCACCATCCCCCTTTCACAGGTTCTCACTTCCCTCTTTACTCACCTCAATAACGCAGACCTCATTTAATCACTCCCTTGCTTTAGACCTTCAATTTCCTTACCCCTTTCTCACACTGTCAGGTAACTTAGCAAAATGATAATGGTAGTTAAATATAACTATATGCATCCCATGCCTGCACCCACAGAGCTAACTGTGCACACCTGTGAATACTCAATACTCTCCTCTTAATAAGTCCATAATCAGAACTTCAAATGTGGTTTTGATGCTTTAAATAAACTTTGCATCTTCAATCTTTCTCTGCCATTCTCCAGTTGAGTTGCTTTTAACTTTTCATATTCCCTCAAAATTTCTATACCTTATCCTTGTTTTCATATTTAAGTGAGACTCTAGCTTACAAAGCCCTTTGGACTATAAGATGATAGAAGTAAAACATCACAAGCAATCACCATCTCCTGCTGTTATTTCTATTTTCTTCTCTTGAATTAACTTCATTCTCCAAATATTACCCCATGCTTGCTACAGTCTCATAAAATCCCTCAAAGGGGTAATTAATTCTTCTCCTTCCATTTTTTCTTTAATTCACAATATCACCAAAAGTGTTCTTGTCAAATTTATCTGTGGCCTTCACATTGTTAAATCCTATCTACATATTGTTGTCACTTTATCTGACCTGTCAACAGCATTTGAATGAGTTGATTTCTCAGAGACAGTGTTTCTGTTTGGCTTTCCTGATGCCTAGTTTATCTCATTTTTTTCCTACCTCAATGTTTGTTCCTTCGTCCTTGATCTCTCTCTCTCTCTCTCTTTCTCTTTGCTAGAGATAGAATCAAAGATTCACATGTGCTAGGTGAGTGGTCTATCATAGAGCTACACCTTCAGGCGTAATACTTCATGTTTATCTTCTACTCTTGGAACATAGAAATGCCCCCAGAGCACAGATTTTGAATAGTAACATCTTTTGTACACTCTTGTGCTGGAAATCTTATCCAGTATCATCACTTTCATTTTCATTGATGTGATAATGACTCAAAATTTTACCTTCAAGTTGAGCTTCCTTCATGAGCTTACCTCTCTCAGGGCTTACTCAACATGTCTATTTCAATGTCTTCTAGGCATCTTAAATTTAATATTTCTGAAACCACAATTCTGATCTTTGCCCCCAAACAATTCTACCTGTACTTTCTTCGTTTTAACATGTGAAAACTTCATTTATGTAAGTGCCTACATTAAAAAGCTGGTAACAGCCTTAGTTTTCCTATCTTTTCTTATAATATTTATTCAGTTGTACAGCATATCTTATTCTAATATGTGTAAAGTATGTTCAGAATCCGCAATCTACTAATTTTCATAACCAGCACACCAACCATCCTGTTGCTGGCCAGCAGTAGCTTTCCATGAGGTTATTTCTGTGGACTCTTGATGGCTCAAACTTTTCCTTTGTGTTTATTCTCAAGATAGTTATCAGAATAATTCTGTCAGAATATAAGTCATGTGTGTCTTCTACTCAAAATGTTTCAATGTCTTTTCCTTCTCATTCAGAATGGGGACTTAGTGATTTATGGACACTTTTCTTTTCTTTTGGGTGATATTGGGACTCGAAGCCAGGGAGGGCTGAGGTAAAATCCCAGTGCACTTACTTATTTATTAATTAATTTATTTATATTTTGAGAAATGTTCTTCACTAAGTCAGTAATTTTCTCAGGTTGGGTTAGAACTTCTAATCCTCCTGCCTCATCCTCCCAGAGTACAGGAATTACAAACCTGTAATAGCACGCCTGGCTTTATGGGCACTTATAAAATTAGGTACTCTGGATTTCTGTGTGTGTGTATGTGTGTGTGGCTGGGGATTAGATCCATGGCTTCCTGCATGGTAGGTAAGTGCTCTATGGCTGAGCTACACCCTCACTCCCCTTCAATTTCACCTCACGATCTGCAGTTGTTCTATCTCTTATTCAAAGTCTGTCGTTTCTGTTCCCTGTGGCCACATCATCTCCCTCCAAGTAACCAAAATTCACATCCTCACTTCTTTCAGGATTTCATTCAAAGCCATCTTAGTAGGCTTTTCCTTAACTCCAACTGTACCACTTCTTGACACTTGTTTTACATATTTCCTGATTTTGCTGTCTTTGCTGTCATCTTTTTTCTACTTATCACTCTGGAGGAAAAAAATCACTCATATATTTTGTTTAGTGTTTATCTGCCCTTAGTAGAATTAAGCTAGGGCAGAGACTCTTGTCTGGTTTACTTATGATTGTATCTCCAGTGGCTGAACAATAATCTGGCATTGATAAGTATTTCTAGAGAAGATGGGTAAAAAAGCACATGAGAAATTTTGGTTTAATCAGAAAAAAAAAAAAAACTCAAAGAGGAGAATGAATGTTATAAATCAGTAACGGTAAATATAAACATGGAATGTACATCAAATGACAATTGGTAGCTTTTTAAGTTGTTTCATACTAGGGCTGAGCCATGGAAAAGATGAAATGGTATTTGTATCATCACATGATTATGAATCTGAAATAAATTTAAGTTTCTGTGTTTAATATTATCTTTCAATTCTTTCCTCTAGTTTGAAAAAAGAAGCATTTTTATAGAAAGTTGTTTGAATAGAACTATAGAAGCAGTTACTTTTTTTCTTAACAATAACGTGTTTTTAAACATTTACTTTTCAGCAAAAAAGTAAATGAAATTTAAAATGGTATATAATAACATACTTCTGTTTTATCAAGAAAAATGTGGACAACAAGTTGTATAAGCTCTTCAGGAGCAAAGTTATTTCATGTATATTCACTTTCTCATCTTATATTTTTACTGCATTTAAAAATTTACACTTAAAGAAAGTTATATTCTTTTTTTTCTCAATTTCTGTGGCTGCTTGTGACAGTCAAAGGCACATTAGATTTTGGCTTAGAACCAGACGTTTCTGTGCCTTGCTCTGCTATTTTCTAGCTCTGTGACCTTGGTCATTCACAACAAACTTTTTTTCTTTTTTTTTTTTTTTTTGCATCTGGAAAATGTGGACACCTGCCTAACCTTCTTCACTGGGTAGTTATGAGAATGGGTGACTTGGCACAGCAGTTCTCAAATGTTGTATAAATGAGTGTTGGCAGGGGATGGGATATTCTTTGATCCAGGGATATAAGAAAAACAAGGATGATAAGATGTATGATTTTTAGAATAATTACTATATACAATGGGATTTTCTTCAATTTTCTATTAGGCATTTCTCATTATTTTTTAGAAGTAATAGGACAGGTATTACAGGGTAATAAGAGAAGCTGGTTCTTTCTTTATCTTGGGTGACGTACAATCCTGAAATCTCCATGTTCATTTCCCAGATTTTTATTCATTTATGTGTTATTGATTTAACAGACATATAAAGCTTCAAAGTCTGGGAATGACTGACTTAATGCATGTGCTATTTATATTTTGACCCCTGGGCCTGACAAATTAAAGGGAGAGGAAGGAGAGATGGTCATTGTTCTGGTTTTGCCATTAAAAACGTGTTATGACCTGGGGCAGCTCACCTCTGCTCTCTGTGTCTCTAATTGTGTTTATATGACATGAAGAAAATAGACTGGAAATTTTGGAATGGGTTCTCATTCAAGATTTGTGACTAACTCATGGTATATATTTTTCTGTCTTGATATTTTGTAATTCCAACAAATTATTGGGTCATACTTCTTTGTTTGGAAAGTTATTATGGTGCTTTGATAATAAGTCCTTGCATGAAATTGTATTTTGTTGACATTTAATATAGTAAAATTCATACTGATCTCTGGAAATGCATCTTTTAAGTAAATAAAAATAAATACCAGGTTATAATATAACAGCTTACGCATTGTTTTACCATACAGCAATAGACAAATCTGAGAATGAAGTCACTCTGAACTATTTTCCATTCAGAAAGCTATTTTGCTCAAGACCAACCACTAATCATTCATCTCTTTGGATGACATTGACTTTTCACCAGACACTGCTAGGTTCTAAAGCTTCACACGGTGTTTTAATCAGAGTGATTGTGTAACAAGAAACATGAAAGGGTAACAGCAATTAACCTTCCCCAGTTTAAAAGGGAAAATTGAAAAACATAAACAAGAGTTTGAATCCATAGGTCAGACATGCCAATGATCATTTTCATTAATTTTTTTCATGTACATACGCATAGAGGGAACTTGAGCTTTATGTATGTTTTCATGCAGAATTCAGTCCTTTGATATGATATTTTTTTTCCATTTAGGCATGTTTATAGGTATGTGTGGAACAAGGTACAACCAGCAGATTAATGTGTTCTGATTAAGAAAGAGCCCTTTAGGCCCTTACACCGACAATGAATACCAGGTATTTGAGTTTGCTCTATTTTCTGAGTTTATGTGAGAATTGGTGGAAGACCGTACATTCTTCAGCCTCTTCTCATCAATGGTGACCAGCTTCACATATTTAAAATATTTATGCTAAAAACTAAATGGAACATATAAGGCAAGATAGAGTGATCCCATTCATGTTAGCCACAAATCTCAAAAGAACAAAACAAACAAACAAACCAGAAACCCCAAAACAACAAAAATCTCCCACAATACTAGTATTCTAATCAGAATATGTTGGTGATGTGATTGTGGCTTTGTATGAAACATTAATTCTTTATTTGTAACTCAAACACAAAATATCTAGGATGAATGGCAAGTTGTGCTCAATTGTCAGCTTGATTGGCTTTGGAGCCACCGAGGGTCTAGTAGAAGACATTCTGGGTGTGTCTGTGTGGGTGTAGGAGGCCTGACTTTGGGGTATATATCTGGTCTCTGGCCCCTTCCTTTTTGTCTCTGTTCCCCTGCTCTGCTTCTTGGCTGCCATGAACTAAGCAGCTTTGTGTGCCATGCCCTTCTGCCATGATATTCCTGCCTTGTAGTCAACAGACCATGGAATGTAAATCCCCTGAAACCATGAGCAAAAACACACCTGGGCTTTTTCATATTGTGCCTGTTAAGTATTCGTTCACAGCAATGAAAACCTCACTAGTGCAACGGTATGTCTAGAAAGTAGGCATATAAATACACATACATCTATACATTTATGGTGACAAATCAGATCTAAGAGAGTTTAAATAAAATCAAAATTTTCTGTGATTCTTAACGTAATTCTATCTTCTGGCATTTAATTGAATGTGTCTTTTGTTTATTAAGCATTTAAAGATGAGTGTCCATCCTGAATGTGGCAATAGAACTGATAACATTTTAAAATATTACATCCGAGGTCAATAAATACAGACAATGATTAAAGGTAAAATTTTTCACACAATTATGAGAAGCAAGTACAATTCTGCAATGTTCTATAGCACTTGGAAAACACATTTATTACTGATAGATGAGTATGATGCCCCTCTCATACCCCACCCCCATCCCTGGGAAACTAAATGTCTGCTGTGAAAAAGCAGTATTTTGACAGTAATGCTATCAGTTATTACAAAATGGAAAGACAGCTTCACGAATAATATGTTTTAGTGTAGTTTTATGACATTTTAGAAAGTAAAGAAGATAAAATTCAATAGGCATAAATACAAACTGAAGTTAACAGGAAGAAGGAAATTAAAAATTTTTATTTTCTACTTGAGACAGATGGTTTCATCAATTTGGCCTCAAAAGAAAAAGAAAGTGAAATTGAGGATTGTTAGGGCAATATGACTTTTTATTGTTTTTCTGTCACATGGAACAGCAATCCTGAGAGGCAGGTCCCAGGGTATGAGTGGAATGAAATCTGACGAATACAGAAGGAATGGGAAAATTTTATATTAGCTATACAAAGCAGATATCTGTTTGTTATACTACCTGAGGGATCCTGTGGTAGGGAAGTAGAGTTTGTGGCATTTTTTAAGTATATTCTTTCCACATATCTCCAGATTTATATTAGTAATTTTATTTTTGTATTAATTCTTCAATATTTGAGGGTGAAATATTAATTCTCACCATATTTTGATATAACTTGTCCATAAATATTTTCAAACCTTTTACAGGAACTAGATTTCAATTATTTCTTTCAAGTTAAAATAAAATAGCTAGTATCAAGCCAATGTTAATTTTATTTTATTTTATTTATTTTTTTTTTTGTGGGTACCGGGGAGTCGACCTCAGGACCTTGTGTGCCAACAGGCACCCGTGCCACTGAGCGATATCACCGGCCCCTTTTTCGTATGTGGGATCCAGGAGTCGAACTCGGGCCCTCGCGCTTGCAAGGCAGGCGCTTACGCCGCTGAGCCATCTCACCGGCCCACCAATGTTAATTTTAAATGAAAGCTACAGTATTAATGGAAAATTATAATTTATTCTGCAAAAGTTGCCATGTGTCAGATCATCCTACTAGGTTTTAAAATAAATATTTGAATTATATACTATTATTTCATTTCTAGCTATAATGTGTATTATACTATTTAAATTTTTTTCTAAACTTTGTCATGTATTCTATTCGTCAATATGACAATAGTTTTCATATTCTTTAGTTGCTAATTCATAAAGTAACATTTTATTTGAGTTTAGCTTAGGTTAGTTTCATTAGTTTAATTTATTTATTAAATGAGTGTCTTTATTTTGGATTATTAATGTTGTTTTTAAATTTAAAATTAGATGACATAGAATAAAATTTTGGTTCTCTGATATGAGAAGTGACTTCATATAAACTATTGAATAGCAACATTTTTATGGAGTAATTTAAAGAAGAATTTTAATATGGTAAAATTCCAGACCATTATAAAATAATGCATGTGTCATTTGCTTAATAAAAGACAGATTTCTCCACAAAAAATATATTTTTAATTATCTTCCTTAATTTTAGTTTTCTTTATACTTGTAAGAAATTCCAGAAGCATGGCAAAGCTGAACAGTGCTTGGAGGATAAAACCTGAAAGTATGAGAATAGCATTGTTCTGGTTTGTAAGTACTAGTGAGCAATTCAATTAGTTTATACTTGTTATATTATTAGTTTATTCAGAGTTTCAACTGAGTGTATAAATATAAATGTTTGGTAAAATTTTAAACGCTTTATAAATGTGTGATATTCTTTATTTACATGGGATGTTTGCATAATATATATTCAAAGAAACATCTATTAAAGTTGATGGAACCTTATAAAATTGAAAAATTTATCTATTAAAATATTATTTTGTGGGGAATTTATCTTCCTCTTCTTATCAGGAATTATTACCAAGAAAATTATTAATATTTCAGCTTTTGAGTTTTGAAGAAATAATGCACTCTATCATCAAATTTAGTTTAACAGATGATAATAAATGCTGTTGATGACTAATGCAGAATGACTAGAGTTTTAAATAAATGTTTTCACACTTTAAGTTAAATAACAATGTCAAGTCAGTGATCCAATATTGGCTCTCCCCTCTGCTTCCCTTTCAAAAATAATCTAGCATTTCTAAAATACTGAAGGAATGAAATTGCTGATTACCCAAAGGAATGCGATGAAAATAGATCATTAAACACAGTTCCATAGGAAATACTTGATATCTGTTCCTATATTTTTACCTTAATAAAATGATGGCCAGTTTTTTAAAGACATATACAGGCACAGAAAAAAAAGAGAAAAAAAAAAAAAAGCAACTTACAATCTTGACTCTGCTTAGCCAGAGCCTTTATAAAAAGCATCGCTAGCCGCGGATACAGCTCAGCGGCACAGTGCATGCCTGGCAAGCGTGGGGTTGTAAGTTTGATTCCTGGTACCAAAAAATAAATAAATAAATAAAAATAAAATAAAAAGCATCGTTAGTTTTCTCCATCAACTGATGTGGATGAATCATTTAGAAAAATGATTGAAAACTTGAGAATTATTTAAAATTTTGTAGTCCCAGTGTTATTTTGATTAGCAGTTCTCTATAACTAGTAATATAATTCCTAATTATTAAAAACAAATCTATTTAACTGTCAGGCTTTATCTTATAGCTTGATTTATTTATTACATATGACATGAATCATATATATTGAAAATTGCATAGTAATAACATGTAATTCTCATTAGTCATAATATAATATAACATTAACTTTTCTTCCTTCTGTTACATTTAAATTCATTTACTTTTATTTCCAATTTAAAACAATTCCAGGTGAAAGTCATTTCTCTAAGTTGGAAGAGCTCAATTTTGAGACTGCAAAATCCAAATCTGGTTATTTATGGCCTATTTATCCACAAACTCTATTTTCTATTCTTAGAAGACCATCTCACCACCTACAGACAGGTAGCACAGCACAGCCTGATAAAGAATCGAGACATTTATACATTCAGAAAGCCAGCTCACTATTTTCCATTATGAGACTATTTTCTTTCAAACCTAAGGGCATAGAAAACAAGTTACTGTTTGAAAAGTAGACAATTTTGGCTCTATTAAGGTAGAAACAGCTACCTTCGAACACACGAATGAATAATGAAGTCTCTTCAGGCTTAATACTGGAGGGCAGAGAAAAGAGGTTGGCAAAACATGTATTTATTATATGATACAAAAGAAGTAGTTTGGCAAAACTGAAAGCTATGCATAGAAGTTATTCTTTCCATTTAAAGTTTCAAAGTGTTCTACATCATACACTGTAATTTGGAAATCTTCAAAACCATTTTAGTTTGAGATGCTCCTATATGAAAAAAGTCATGAATATTATTTATGAAGAAAATTATTTCTTGATAGTGCCTTTATATCTAAAAGTGTAAATAACTCAGATAAGTTAAAATGAATAACTAGTTTAATGTAATAGCTTGAAACAATGGTAAAAATCTGAAATTTTGTAATAATAATACAGTAATTTAAATGAATATGGATTCTGAACTTTCTTGCTATATTTCCTAGAATAGGAGCCACTGGCACAGTATCCATCACTGAGTAATTAGCATGTTAGAAATGTTGCTCTAAGACTATTATGTATGTTACTTTATCTCATTTGCACTGATGAAAAAACTCAATTCAGAAAGGTTAAATGATGTAACAATAGCAGCCTTAGAAAAGCTAAGCTCATTCTATTCCAGTGGGATGCTGAAAATAGCTTGTAAAGGCTTGCAAAAAACATTTCTTAACATTTCAGAAATTTGGCAAATTTGTTGTCAAACACAGTCATTATTAAATATTAAATTAAACATAAATATTTAAATGGTATTTAAAACAGGTAATACATACTCAAAATTCATAGCTTTCTAATTATTTTACTATACTGTTACCTATGTTCTGGAGTTTATTCATTATTATTATCATGGGTATATGTAGTAGTGTAGTATTATGTCTGTATAGAAATTCTGTTAGTATTTTATGGTGTTTCTCGTTCCAATTCAGGATTCAATGACAGAATTGTCTCTGTAAATCAACTTTCTCACTGATATTTACAACCAGAAAATTGGCAAATCTTGTTCAGAAATGAATTCATTATTTTTATATTTGTCTAAATGCAAGAACTAAGAAAGTAACGGGGAAGATTTAATAACACAAATTACATTTAAAATGTTGGTGGTTGTTATATTGTAACACAAAACATTAAGAACACGGTGTAGTATTTCAAAGCTACTATCTGATTCAGCAAGAAGTCACTTATTCACTGATTAATGAATGCAGTTTCAACATATGTCTTCTTTGTTTCATTTAAGTCTTATTCATTAAGTAAATGTAAATATCACCCAGCTTTCTCATTGTAAGTAAATTTTTTTGTCAATTTCCACTATATTGTGGATGTAGGCACAGTATTAGGAAAAATTAGCAAAAAATTCTATGAGAACAGATTTTCAATATAAATTTTACAATAAATAATGATTTTGGTATTATCTAAATTCTCTATGGCATATATACCTTCCTTTATCAAATAAATGTATAATAATCATACATATTGTGAATACAGATATGTGTTTTCAAGAGAGCCAGTTGTTAAAAACACTACTTCTTTTCTCCCATCAAACAAGTTTTGCAAAATGGGAAAGGGTCCTGCTCACAATAAATGTAATAGAACTAATTCCAACCAAAATGAATGCTATTGAGGAATCTAGACTAGAATTTTAAATTGTCCTGGTCAACAGAAAACATGCTTATTAATTCATACTTGGCACTACCATGTCAAAAGTTTTGTGTGAAGCTATAAAGTAATATGAAAAGAAATCTAGTGTTTGCCATATTCTGGACCAGCCACAGCATACCTGAGAGATTAAGAAATTGACATCCTCATACGCATTTACAAGCAATTCTGCAGCTATACAGATCTAGTACAGATTTATTTTAAACAAATTAACTGTTTACAAATAATTGTAGTAAAGCAACAGATCCCATTTAGGCTGGCAAAAAAACAAACAAGCAAGCAAGCAAACAAATAAATATCTAGGAAAGAAGCACAAAGGAGAAGATGAGGAAAAAGAAGTCATAGAAAACTAGTGTCAGAAACTAGATGAATGAAAGAACATGTTACAAGGAAGAGGGACAGATTATTTTATCATTGCTGGTGTAACAAGTATAGGATTTTAAAATTATCTAGTTGAGCTAGAGTGCCTGAAGAAGTAGCAATTTGTTCATTTTACTGCATGAAGCACTTACAGGGCAAGAGCATATGGAAGGAATGTGGTTAAAATGAGAGCAAATACCTGCAACAGTATTTCTTGAAAATCAGAACATTTGGACTGAGATCAATCACATGTGTACTTTAAATGTCAGTTTTAGGTTCGGGTGTTGATGAATAGTACTCAGAATACATATTTGGAGTTCAAATTTAGAGGATGAAAGTGAAAGTCTGTGCTGGACATATAAACATGAAAAACACTTGTCATAATTTTCTCCAAACATGGTTACAAGCTGGGAGCAAAGGTGAATGTTCTGATAATGACGGATGACAAAGAACCTAAACAACTCCTTAAATCCCATTTTCTTTCCATATTTTCCCCAAGAATAAACTTAAAGATGGAAGTGAGAGACAAAATTAAAACATCAGGAGCATTATAGCTAAGAGGGGATGGACAATACTAATAAATAGGCCTTTTGAATGAGTTTAAACATTCATAGTGTTACAGTCTAGACCAGTGGTAGCAAACCTACGCCATGCGTGCCACAGCCAGCTATATGGTATCACTGAAAGCTCTAAAAGGTTTGCCATCACTGGTCTACACTACCAGAAGAAGTTGAATTTCTAGAAGAACAAAGATGTTAAATTCCCAATTTCCAAAATGGGCCAATAATAATTATTAAAATTAGAATAATGTTTTGTTGATATCATTATTAGAAAAACATTCTGATTTGATTATAAATATAAGTATCTTTTTAGACAAGATTAATTAATTTCAATAATACATTAGTTTGGAAGAGCATTGACACTAGGGTGGGGAGACTCATTTAAATCCTGAATTGCTAATTATCAGCTATATGATTTCAAATTATCTTTCCAAATACTAATTTTCTCAATACTAAATGATTATAGTTATGTAAAATAATATGCACATGAATAGTAAAGGAAATATTGCATATGAAACAGTCGGTACGGCATTATGGTAAAATTAGAAGTATTAGGCTTCATATTTGTGCTTTATATAGATCTGTGTGAGCATGTGTACATACCTGCATGAGTGTAGAAGATGGTGTAGATAACTACAAAGATAAATAAGTGGTAGTAATCTTCTGAAATGAAACATCATACTTACATGAGACATTTAAAATGATTTAAAATATATATGAACTGTTATCTTACCCTCACTTTATGAAAACGTCTGTGACATTTTTTCTTTCAAATTTGGTAAAGTGGGTAAACGTTATATTCAAAAATTTTTGGGACATAAGGATGCTTCATTTCTAATTTAATTATTTGTAAACCATCCTTCCTGACAAATTATTTAACTAGGAATTTCAATTATCACACTACCGAAGAGAAATAATATTGCCAAATTCATTAGTTTTTTTGTGTGTGCATGTGAAGATTATTTAGAACTTTCCATAAAAACACTGTATACTCTGGAACTACTCAAATAAATCATAGCATTAATCTTGCTTTTATTATGGAAGTTTCTACAAACATGATAAATTCAGCCTCATTAGTAAACAGACCATAATATCTTGAATAAGAAATCCATGTCAATTTGATCTTTCTGTTCTTTTCAGCATGTTTAATCAATAATTTGACAGATTTCAGAGTAGGACCATCATTAGGAATTTAGACTGCTAGAGGCCAGAATTGAGACTCAAAACTTTTTTGGCTTTTGATAGAAAATTATGGTATATTAAATGAATAAAATTAGAATTTTTTTTTTTTTGTGGGTACCGGGGGTTGACCTCAGGACCTCGCGCGTCAGCAGGCACCTGTACCGCTGAGCGATATCACCGGCCCTTTTTTCATATGTGGGTTCCGGGAGTTGAACTCGGGCCCTCGCGCTTGCCAGGCAGGCACTTATGCCGTTGAGTGGATTAAAATGCCTAATGTGTCATTTTAGGCAAGAGAAAATTTTCCTACTTTAAATTTATTCAGTTTGGGTTCATTGAAATCAAATGTGGTTTAATATCATAGTTCTATAAGCAAATACATGCATAGGCTTTATTTATATAATGTGGACATTTTAGAAATAAGGTTTTCAGAAAGTCAATGAATTTCATGTTGAAAATGAAAACAGAGATAACTTGCAATACATGAAATATAAGTCATATTTTATAAAGTTTTGGAATTTTTTGACCTAAAGAAGTAAGTCTTGGGAGAAACATGATTTTTGTCTTTAAAATTGCAAATGATCGGGCCGGTGAGATGGCTTAGCGGTGTAAGCGCCTGCCTGGCAAGCGCGAGGGCCGGAGTTTGACTCCCGGAACCCACATACGAAAAAAGGGCCAGTGATGTCACTCAGCAGCACAGGCGCCTGCTGGTGCGCGAGGTCCTGAGGTCGACCCCCGGTACCCACACACAAAAAAATAAAATTAAATAAAATAAATAAAATTGCAAATGATGGTATGAAAGGTAAAGACAAATGTGTACTCTACCAATGAGTAGAAGAAATAATTTCATATCTATCAAATAAAAGTGTTGTAGTATTAGGGAAAGACGTTTAGTTTTTCTTTGGCATTTTAGTTTTGTTTTAATTTAGAGATGTTCAAATTGGCAAAAAATACCCGTTCATTCCTCTGTAAATTAATTTCTTTAATACAAATTTTAAATATTTCTATTTCAAAATGGGAATAAAAATGTCATCTGAAGATTACTGCAAGGATCTGTGGTTATTGACCACAATTGCATTTCATATGTAAACAAACATTCAGTTAACATTAACTTATTTTCTTACAGAAAACAAAACTGATATTTATTGAAGGCCACAGAATATATGTCATAAAAGAATTATTAATGAGAAATGAGTTGGAAGACAATTAAATAGTAACTTACAAAAGAAGCATTGAGTGTGAAATGGATATAGTTATGAAAACCTTTAATCAGAAATTTCTACTAAGAGGGAACCAGAGACAGCTAGGAAAAAGGACAACCCATATGTCTTCATCAAATATGAATACAGTAAATTTATTTTTCTAATGCTATACTAAGCCCAGGAGCCATTTTTAACTTGTTAGGCTTCTGAGAACCCATTGCAAGCTCCACTGGTTAGAGATACCGTCTTGGATTCAATTTAATACCATGATCCACAATCATGGCATCATGAGGTTTAGCAAAGATGTCTTCACTAACAATTGTTGAAAAGCCATAATCTTGACTGGGAGAGGAAAGAGTAAACTGAAAACATTGCACTAAAAATTGCACTTAACCCTGGGATGTTTCTTATTAGGTGCAGTCCATACTAAATATGCTGCATATTTGCAGGATGCATGTTGAGGGTTAGAAACCAGCTGAGAACACTGGTAAACACTACCCATGCCTTGTGAGTAATCATGTGATGTTGGCCTTTTACACATGTCACCACAACACCTACACTTGTAATGCAACAAAAGCCATTATACTTCAGAGATTTGTTTACCTCTGTAGAAGATTTATATATTTTCTTTTCCGAGAAGAAATGTTCTTAACACAGATAAAACCATCAGCGCATCAACAGTTTTTTTAATCCAACTCCAGACCTTTTCTGGAAATTTCTAAAAGACAAAGCTGATACCTAAAACACAAGTAACAGGAATATGGTCTGGAGAATATTTATTCTGTGTGTTTCAATAATCAATATAATAATGATTATTGTCTGTATACTTTGGCATTTTCCTATTATTACTTATGAATTAATACATCAACATGAAAATGACTGATGTAGCATAATCACACATACTTATGCCAAACACATATCATGTTATGCATATGCAAGATAAAAATCACATTGTGATTACATGGATTATTTTCTCCCACTGAACAGTGAAACTTTATTCACTGCAGAAAGAAAATATTTAAAATTTATTGAAGTGAAAAGCACTTTTGTAGAGGCAAGCTAACTAAGCAGGGAGTTTCTACTTCTCCGTTCTAAATTGTATTCAAGTGGCTTTAAGTGTTCACTTATCTTCAAAAGATGACTAACCTTGGAGATTGTGTCTGCACTAGGAAACCCTGACACAATGATTTTGGAATGAGCCAAGTGCTCAAAACACAATTGCATGTTATTATTTTTTCCATCTCATGTTAGACCCATAATCAGATTGGAAATCTATAGTCAGCTATAATGGAGCATTGAGACAATTGTCTATATCATTCAAGCCAAAGAAACACTTTGATTTGAAATTCTGTATCTAAATGATTAGGGCCAGAGTGCTTCTTTGGTTTGAATGATATAGATAATTGTTTCGTTCTCTATTTCATCTTGCTAGTATAAATTGCCCACAAGCAAATGCATGAGCTACCATATTCATTTAGTGCAGTGAAAATATGTACATATTTGGTAGGATACAAAGTTTGTAAATGTTTAAAGCAATATAAAACTGAAAACTACTGAAGGCATCATTTACATATTTTCAATACCTCCTTTACAGAAAATAAATTACAGTATGCAGGCTCACACATGTTCACTAAATTACATTTTAGTGTAGCCATTTATCACTCTACTATTTCTGAAAATTAAACAATTCTTAAAAATTTGTTCATCACAAATGATTAGGAAAGAAACAAATAAAAATCTTCTAAACTAAACATGATTAAAAAATAATTCGCTTAGTGTCCCCAGTTACAAGAGTAAAATACTCCTCAGTTGTAGAACCAGAATATGTGAAGATCTGCCTATAGCATTGTTATGCTTTGTGTTCATGACTTCACTGCTTTGTTGCCATTTGTTATTACTGTTACATACTAAATAGTAAGCAGAAGCCAACCACATACCCCAAAGTGGATCATTGTCCTTGTCTTTGTCTCCCCTTTGTAAAGCCTAACTTCTGATCTATGCCACAAGCACCAAAGCAATCAATGCTGATGAATGACTAGAAATGATTTCTTTATTCAGGTCCTCACTGAGGAGAAAGTTTCCATTATCTCCTTCGACATCTTCACTCTATCAATTTGACAGAGGCAGGCAGTTCCACACTTCACTGCTTTCACTTTGGAACAATACTCTACTTATCTATGTTTTTAACATGAAAGAAAAATGAAGAATAATAAAGATTGGAGAAAACATCTTGTTTGCACACATATAAATGCCATCATTCATTCTTCTTTTAATTGTTGTTCCAAATTACTTGGGATATAATAATTTAAAACAAAGTGGCGGAGTAAAAATTCATGGATGGTAAATCTTAAATTCTAAAGCATTAGGCAAAATAAGTATTACTTGATGGGAAAAAAAAGAAAAAGTCAAACATTTTGTTTCTGACCCATTTTGATCCTCAATCATATGATACATTTGTTCACTTTTCAAGGATTGGATAGCATCTTAGCTTCCTCCCGAGACTTTGTTCTAGCAAATGGCAGCTTAGAAACACACCCAACATGCACACACTGGGACTTGTGAGGTGTTTTCTTTTTTTTTTTCTTTTTTTTTCTTTTTTTTTTCTCTCCTTTTGTGAGTATTGTCTATCTCTATGGAGCAGAAAAGCATGCTGGAAAAAGGCAAGGTGTGAACCGGTCTTTTTTTGGCAGCCAGTCAGTAGGCTTTGGGGAAGAAAAGCCTCCAAAGTAATAGGACAGGATGTCAGAAAGAAACTTTTTAGAAAAACAACAACAACTACAAAAAATGGAAAAGAAAAACATGGAAATTTCTTGAGCATTAATTACTAGGAACAGGCATTTATAATATTTTATTCTCTGCCAGAACTTTTCTTAATACTACAAAGGCAGCCTTCTGGTATTCACAGAGCACATTTTATGCAGAAATAAGCTCTGGCCCCTAAACATCCTCACTAATCAGTCCTGCATGGGCTTGGCCATTCAGCTTGGTTAGTGTTGTCTCACATACAAGGCAGTGACCATCAGGGAACCTGAATCCGTGCAGCAAGGAAAGTGAATTTTACTTGTTCTACTGTCTCCTCTTCCTTGCACGTTTTCATGTACATTTCTGACAACTGTACCTGTGAAATAAAATCTTTCAAAATGGAATCACTAATGTTTATGAGACAAGATCATAATATTTATATAATGGTAAACCCTCCAAACTACAATGTGAAATATTTCATTGATTATGAGCTTGTAAAGTACAAGTGGTCTGTCATTTCATTTTATTTTGGCTTGTATCACTTCAGTGCTATGTTACAGATGAGGATGAAGGCAAAAAAGGGTTAGGAAAACCAAGGAGTTACAAAATAAGCACGCGTGACAGAAGTCACCTAAACTCACATTCTCTAGATGCCACCAGTGAAGAAAGTAAAGGTATTGCATCAGCAGCCTACGACCTTGGTCCTCTAGATACTTACCATGGGCCAGTCAATGGAACTCCCAAGTGTTCCTGTCTGTTTTCTCTTCTGACAATGATGGAAAAAGTGCAAAATTTTATCTTCAGATCCTGAGGATATACCTTCAAAACTTACAGTATAAGCAAAAGAGGGATTAAAATAATTCCTACTAGAAGAAAATTAGTTCCAATTTTTTCCATTTCTTATCTATATTCTTTCTTAGCTATAGTACTGATTTTGCTGTATGTACTCGTGGGTGCCTTAATTAGTAACATTAACATAGATGGCTTTCTAAGAATGGAATATCCTGTGTAGGTACAGTTAATAATGTATGTAAAATAGTAAATGTATCACATGGATAAGAACTCTGAGACATTAGTATTTTGAATTTTTCCCTCAAGTAAGCAAAAAGCATTCTTTTAGTTTACTACTTCATATATACTTTGGGATGAGAATTAAGAACATTGCTTAACACTGCAGGATAACAGGATAACAGAATAGTTAAAAGCAGATTATCTGAATGGTTCCTGCATTCAAAACCTGGCTCTGCTACTGACCTTTTGCAAGTAACTTGATCTTTTGTTCTTTAATTTTCTTATTTGTAACCTAATACCAAGTAATTGTACCTACCACTTACAGATACTAGGGAAAAAAATGAGTTAATATTTGTAAAATGGTCAGAAAATGCCTGGGATGTGGTAAACCTTGTATAAATGCTTGTTAAAATGCATTTTGAATGATGAGTAAATTTTGACACAAATTTCTTCTATTTCAAGAAGCTAAGTGACAGAAATCAAAGTCAAACCACAAAAATTAGCCTGTTTTTACAATGTGGTATAATGCCTCATAACCGTTCAAAATTAGAAAGGCAACAGAATAAAACAGTTACAATGTGGAAGATGGTATGTGTTAAATATGCAGCTAAGCTTTTAATATATTTGTAATAAGGCTTTATAATCTACCAACCTTGGTGTTAATCAAAATTAGATTTTATGAGCACTAAAAAGACCTATAAATCATGAGATTTCTGAAAGAGTGAAGATAACAATAATTGAGTAGTCTCTAGAGTTCAACAATTTGCTTTTACCAGGCAGAAATAGTTTATAGCACATTGGAGAAAGTCAATATCCAAAATTTCATTTTTCTATTTGTTTAGCTTAGGCCTTTAGCCTCCATGTTGCAGCTCTTTTGGAACAGGAGCTCTTAGTTTCCACAGGTGCATTCCTATGGCAGATTTATATGCCTCATAAAAGCTTTATACAGCTCATAAATGCAGACTTTCAATCCTATAGGTACTGCTGATCTGGAAGTTTTATTTTATCTTTCAGACTGATGAAAATGGCATCTCCTTGTTGGGAGATGCTGGTATGAGTGGCAGAGCAAGGTGTAAAAGCAGAAGAGAATGATCCTGGTGGAATAAGGGAGGGTGAGGAACTGTGAAGTAGAAGTCCACAGGGAGAGAGGGAGCTGCTAACTGTTAGCTGCAGGGAAGGAGGGATTCGCAGTGAAAGCTCAGAGGAGTGAGTGAGGCTCCTGAGAATGCAGAGCCAGAAAATGGAATGGCAGATCAAGTGGAAAGAAAAACAGGTTGAAACATGCATTGTGTATTAGATTTCTTTGTGATAATGTGTACTGATTCTCAGGACAATCTATGTACTTCTCACAAATCCAGCTAGTGTGAATCTGAGAATAAAAAGAAAAATTAAAAGCTGATGGATATTTTAAAAATATCCATTTCATTAAAGGAAAATTATTCTAGAAATATAAATAGAATAATAAACATTGGTAAATGCTTGCTATGTGTGTGATGAAATAGAAAAAGCATGTATAATATTTCTCTGTGTAGGGAAGTAGAATTAGAAGTGGAAAAAATGCTAAAGAAGAGACTAACATAGGATTTATTTTTATAGTGCAGTTCTGGGAGTAGAGATAGGGCAAAGGTTTATTATATTTTGAATGAGAAATGTCACATACAGTGTTCAATACATGCTGTAACTTTTCTAAGAGTCTTACATATTTTCCTTTATTCCATTTTCACAAGAACCTAATAAGGTAGGTACTTCTATGATCCGTATTTCACAGAGAATGGTTGGTAGAAGAGTTAAGCTAAAGCAGTTAGCTGTTATGTGTTAATGCCAAGATTTCAATACTTTCTTGTATGGCTGGGTCAGTCATTCATTGGACAAAGGAACTGGCAACAGTTTCAGCAGGTCGAAATCCAGCTCATGTCTATTAACTAAGCCATGTTTCTCCTACCCCCTAAATGAATGAAGCCTCTTCAGATTAATGCAAAGTTATCAACTGGCATAATGATAACTCAATAGGACATGAATCCAGGCAGTCCGATACCAGACTCTGCATTTTAAAATTCATGCTAAATGTACTATGCATGAAGGATGAAGGAGTATGAGGAATCAAAAATGATTCCCAAAGGATCTCTGATTCCTATTATCTTGTATCTTGCTCTTTAAATTTGAAGGAGAGGAGAGGGAAAGGAAGGAAAAGGGAAGTAAAAAGAAATAAGATATATTATCAACATGTACCAACTTTCCACATTGAATGTTATCATGTACTGCAAATGCGTACTAGTAAAAGTAAAACTGAAAATAATACACATATGAGAATAGAAAAAAAGGTGATTCACAAGTTTCCATTTTAATCAGTTGATACATGTTGCTACTATGTGAATAATTAAAATTTGGTTGTGGTTACTATGTAAATCATATCATGCAAATTAAATGCAAACTTGAAAATAAGTTTTAACATGATTCCGTCTTATGTCTAAAAAACTTCAGGAGGATAGGAGAAGTGCTTTTGCAACATTTTTTTTTAGGTCTGGGAGACTGACCCACAGGAAACATATCATATGTTGGCTTCTGGGAGAAGGACTGGTGGGAACGGGGAGGGAGGGGCAGGGGAATGCCAGGACATTTATTTCCTCAAGTGACTGCACCTCTCAACCCAAACTCTAAGCTCTGATTACACAGCCTTTTCCACTTCATCCTTTCTCTCTTTGTTTCCCACACATTGCTCCTCCTCTTTCCCTCTCAGGAATGGTCAGACTCCCCTGCTGTGACTAACATTATACTACACTATTATTCTGGCTTTGCCACACCTTGCTCACATTTATGAGCAAAGTCTTGAGAGGTTACACATTTATGAAATATATATTTGGCCTTTGTTCCCATTTCCTGTGCACAGCTCCCTGAACACTGAGGATTTCAGAATATTAAGAGTGTTTTTGCATGCTAATGTGATGACTAGTGACTGAGAGACCTTACTTAACTTCAGCATAGGGACTGGTCATTAGAAAACGCTAAGCCATTGCCAGAAAGTCAAGACATTCAACTCTATACTTCAACCAAGTTGGGGGCAAAGACTGAAGGCTTAGCTGATCAGCTGTGGCCAATTATTTAACTAATCATGCCCATGGAATGAAGCCTCTATAAAAATACGAAGGACACAGTTCTGAGAGCTTCTGGAAAGCTGAACGTGTTGAGGTGCCTGGAGGGTGACAGATCCAGAAGGAATGCAAACTCTGCATCCCTTCCACATCCCTTCCATTAGGCATCTCTTCCCTCTGGCTGTTCATTCAAACTTTAGCAATATATCTTATACCACATAGTAAATGTAACTCACTTATTTCCTTAAATTTTGTGAGCCATTCCGACAAGTTCACTGAACACCAGAAAAGGGTTATCTGAAGATGAATTGATAGCTGGTCAGTCAGAAGTACCGGTCACCATGTGGGACAGATATTGGCATCTGACTGAGGGCAGTTCTGTGAGATTGAGCCCTCAAATCTGTGGAATATGACACTGAGTCCAGTTAGTGTCTGAATTGAGTTACAGAACAGTTAGTTGTGGCCCACTGGAGGATCTGATATCAAAAGTGTGTTGAGTGGTACGTGGGAACAGAAAAAATGTACTTTGAAATTTTCTTAAATTATTAACAAACTTTTGAAATTCTCCTCAAATTAAAACATTTTATTATCAAAGTTATCTCATCTGTTTCTCAACAGGATTCTGACCTATGCAGGTTTCCTCGTTGCCAATTTATTTCTAAAGAAACTACAGCCACATAGCTAAATAAATTCAGGTCAGACTCAGAGATCCGTGAGGCTAAGCAACAAACAGAGAGGAGCAGCCAAACTGGAGGTCAGGGAGGAAGACGTAACAGAGGAGTCGGAAAGGTCTCCACTGCTGCCAGTTCAACAGAAGACACTGTAGAAAAGAGTATCCAGTGGGAAAGCAGGGAAGAGTGAAAGATAAAGAAAGGTTGAGGGAACTACAAGTAAGTACTTGCTGCTGCCACTAGGGAACTAGGAATGGTGAAAAGTAGTATTAGGCATCCAGAAGATAAGAAGGAGGAAAAAGGGGGGTGGTGACCAAGTAACTAAGGTATAGGACTTTATCAGGAACATAGCTTGAGTGAATAGAAAATTTAACCTGATTTTCCCAAAGCCTGATCATAACCACACAATAACTTTGATTTTAAAGACCGTAATATGTAGGCACACATTTGCATACATTTCCTCTGCAATCATGCATCTATTGTATATGCATTGATGGTGAACATTGCAGTGAGGTATCTCTGTGCTAAGTGAAAACTAAATATTCTGCTAGTAATATCTAAAGTCCAAATACGTAGCTTGAATGTTACTGTGCAAAATTTTAAATTCAGACTAACATTCTTTAGAGAATTTTTGTTTTGTTTTTTATTTTTTATTCAGCAAATTTACTGTAATCTTTAATGGATTTCAAACAGTTTGACTACAAAAAGAAAAAGTAATAAAACCTATTTTCTTAACATAAGGGCTTGCATGAAATCTCATATAATTTGCAAAATTATGTTTTCCTAAGGTTGATCAGGTTTTTACATAATAGCAAAGTCATTACATTTAGTGACATGTTTTGTCTTTGTTAGCAGTCTCATTTGAGAACTACACCATATTCAACAGGAAGGGCAAATAATAGTGCAGATTACACAGAGAGCAGACAGGTTCTTACAAAACAGAGAAAATTAGCTATGGAAAAGGATAGGTTCTGGAATCAGATTCCTTGAAATAGAAAACTGTTTCTTTTTCCTGTGTCTGTCTAAAAAATGAAAACAATAATGTTCATCTAAGTATACACGAGGATGGTGTGAATTCACACACTTAACAAAATACAGTGTTTGCAACCTTCAGGAGTCATGATTAAAGACATTAACACATTAGCTATCATACAGAAAGTTTTTAGTTATATTGATTAATACTTTTGAGATCTCTATGTACAAGCAAAACATCATGCCAGGAAACACTGTAATACAGGAGTCACCTAATATTTAAAAAAATCTCACACCCAGTTAATTTCTCAAGGTCACATAACTATTCAGTGAATGTTATATGATTATTCTGTGCCATGTTATTTTACAGATGACAGTCTACGTTCTGAAGTTCTACTTTTCTTGAGCAAATCTCAGTGTACTTGGTGGCATTTGTTAACATGAGCAATTCAAATGGTAACTTGATAAATTTTTGGTTATAGTAGTGGGCATCACTGAAAGTTAGAAGGAAAATCTAAACACTTCAAAAAAAAAAAAAAGGTGGAGTGCCATTCATATTGGGGAGATAATTCTTCTAACTCCACATTTTGAAAATGCATTTTTAAAAAGCCATATAAGGTCTTTCACAATTTCTTTTAGACTTTTGTTACTTTCTGAGTAAAACAACAAAAATTATTTAAAAACAGACAGGTAAAATCTCTATAATTTAACAAAATGTATTTTCTCTGCTTTTATTTGTGTAGATAAGATAATGGATTTTAGAGTTACCTGTATCCACCCCTGCAAAATAATAGCAATTTGCAACTGGTTTTACATTCATACTTCTAAAATAAATAATGGCCAAAGGAAAGAAAATAGAAGTCTGTGATAATCCAAGTTTAGTCTATAGGATTAATTAACTGCTTCAAATAATTGTTATAGTTATATTTCTACATTCATCTTAGAAGCTGAAGAAAAACTGTATTTAACTGAAATTGTAGACTAAAGTGAATTCCTAAAAAAGAAAAAATATCAAAACTCCAATTATAAAAAAAAAAAATTAGAACAAGGCAGTCAACAAAGAGTTTTTACATACACCATTACTCTGGAATTTCATAACTCTAAGGAATAAAAACAACATAAGGACCCTTCACACACACCTTTCTAACATTATTTCTAAATAATTCGTTTTCTTTGGATTAACTCTGAGATTATATTCAGTGTTTTACTCAAAACAATTGTCTCTATAAACATAGGCATCTTAGATCTTTATCAGTAAGACTATTTTATTATTTTCATCCTATTATTTTATTATATTCATCCAATCAGAATACATACCTAGCACCATGCATTATCCATTGGTTTGTAAAAATTCCCTTTTTTTTCTGGGTACCGGGGGTCGACCTCAGGACCTCACGCACCAGCAGGCACCCATGCCACTGAGCGATATCACCGGCCCTTTTTTCGGATGCGGGTACCGGGAGTCGAACTCGGGCCCTCATGCTTGCCAGGCAGGCACTTATGCCGCTGAGCCATCTCACCGGCCCCACAATTCCCATTTTTCATAGAATATATTACACTGAAACATCTGAAACTGCTGTGTTTTTATTTCAAATAGGGTTAAATATTGGCAATGACACCTAGATCTACCTAGCATATCTAGTATATGTTTGCTCAGTTGTTCAGGAATTATTGTCTAAATTATACTATCATTCACAGGCATTTACATTTACTTTGAAATGTCTTTTTTTTTTTTTTTTTTTTTTATGTTTTAGGCAGGATCTCCCTATGTACCCCAGGCTGGCCTTGAACTCCCAATGATCCTCCTGCCTCAGTCTCCAGAGTGCTGGGATTACATGTGTACCCCACCATGCCCAGTTGAATTGTTTTTGAAAAACACCAGTACTTTATTCCCTACTTACCTAGAGAAGAACATTTATTTTTCTTATTTGCTCAATAATATATTACTTTTTTTCAGTTATCAAGTGACAGTTTAAATAAGCAAAATACTAAACTTAAGCCTAAAATAGTTTAATGAAATTCCATATCTATATACGGACTTTCTTGTAATCCAAATAAATTGCAATTACAATTCTTTTTATTTGTCAAACTTTAAAATTTAAATTAAATTTATTTTAGCTAATGTGTAAATCAGAAATTGTATATCTGTATGTGATACCATAAAATACCATAAATGTTGGCATATATATATATATATGCCAACACTAATATATATATAGAGATATAGATATGTATATATCTATATCTCTATATATATTACTGTTTAAATCAGGTTAAAATATTTATTTCCTCATGTGACTTTTAAGAGCAAGAGACAGTTTGTATTATTGCAGGCTAATATTTAGCTAATGGAAAATTTTTACTAATCAAATTGTTTATGAATGGCTAGAACAATGTTTAATATTAAGGAATAAAAAGAAGAGGCAAATATGGTTGGTGGAAAATATTATATATTATGAAATAGGTGTTTAGGATTAATAAAATGAAATAATGACCTATACAATTAACAAAATATTGGTGAATTAAAACTGTTAAGATGGGCCGGTGAGATGGCTCAGCGGCGTAAGCACCTGCCTTGCAAGCGCGAGGGCCCGAGTTCGACTCCCGGATCCCACATACGAAAAAGGGGCTGGTGATATCGCTCAGCGGCCTGGGCGCCTGCTGGCGTGCGAGGTCCTGAGGTCGAACCCCTGGTACCCACAAAAAAAAAAAAAAAAAAAAAAAACTGTTAAGATATGATAAATTTATTTTATATTGCTTTATGTTGTGGTCAATATGATCTTTATGAAATTCATTAGAAATTTAATGAAAATTCTTAATTCTTCTGTTGCATTGGTAAGTAACATGACTGAGATTTAAAGTTAATAACTGGGTAACTAATAAAAATGTATAATCTATTAATTTTCAATTATCTCATTATATACTTTTAAAAGGACTGAGCCAAATTGATTAGAAAAGGTACATCAAATAATTAATTAAATTGTATAGACTTTAAAAAATTTATAACGTGGTCCTAATGCATTTTATCCTGTGTGAAAATGGATATGAAATAAATTATTTTGTTTTCAAATGAGTCACATAATTTTTTTCCAAAGAACAAAAGGAAGACATTCTGACAACATGAAAGAATATTGAGATAACACGAATGAAGTAGCATTGACAATACAAACACTGATTCAAGTATAACTTACTAAGGCCACCAAATGCTCTATGCGTTTTAAATTTTGGCATGTGTTTTTTTCCACATATTTGTAATTGATGACATTGTTTAGTAAAAACCTTATTTCAAGTATGCAGTTACTTTTTAAAAAGGTGAAAGAAAAATTAATTATTTTGATGTGGCTTGCTGTAAAGTTCTTTTATACTGTTCTTAAACTACTTTTATATTATTTATATAATATTCTAAATGTATCAGATTTAGATTAGCAAAGTTGGTAAATCTTGGCAAACTTTGAGAACATAACTCATAGCAATAGTGATTTAGGGAAGAGGACACTTTTGTGTGAACACCTGACTGAATAAAATTAAAATGTAATTTAAAAACATTTGGTAATATGAGCTTATTCTGTCTTGCAATGTAACACAGCAAGACATATTCAGTTATACTAGGTAGTGCTAAACATTCATTGGGAATAATAATCTTTTCCTGTAGTAAAACAGTTACCTTCCTTAAAAAATAAAACTTTTTTCACGTGTTTTAGTAATTCTACAATATCTCCTGCTTGAAAATCAACCCACTTAATTTTTACTATTTGTTCATTTGGATTAAATTTGGTTTTTGCTGTGACAGAACACACACCTGAGAAACTTGTTTCATGAAGTAAATCAAAATGTCATCACACGATTTTATTTAGCCCAACGGACCATATTTTTATGAAATTATTTTGTATCAACAAATTATAGACTGTATGCAATTTAACTTTTTATATTACTTCTGTTCTATCATTGACCCATTTCTAATTTAAATGTTTTGTCCACCTATTCCTCAACCTTATTTGAAGACAGAGACTATACAAACCCATGGCCTGTCATGATGACTGGATCACAGAAGGCAACTAATACAGCATTTATGTTATGAATAAATATTTGTTAAATGAATAAAAATGAAGCAGGATGGCATAGTAGTTTATAGGAATACTCTATGTGGACAAAATTCAGGAGGCAATTTTCCTGCATGCAATTCAAGAAGACTTTTTATTTGGTTGAAACATATGGCTGTAGTTAATATTAAAGCATCATTAATATTACAATATCTTTTATTTTTTCCTGAGAAAAATATAATAATTCATAAATGGGTAATTGCTGCGAAATACAATGGGCTACTCAGTGAGAATTTTTCAAGTGTTTGAACAAGAGGATAGATTGGTTTAATTTAGTAATTCTAATGAATAAAACTAATGTTAAATTATTCATTATATTTAACAATCTTGTATGTGTTTCACATAAGACATTGGACTAGTATCTTTCTTGTATCTACTCTAGCTTTAAATCATAATACATGGCTGGCAGTTATTTGTTAAAGTACAAATAACTATGAATCTATTTCCACTTACTTTCAAGTAGCTTTCATGATAAAAATAATAATAATATTATTAAATCAGTATCCACAAATTTTCAGAAACCTGACTTTGTATAAAAGAAAGTGAAGAACAAAACAAATGTAATTCTCCCTATGGGGAGATAATGGTCTATTCCTGGTTAATTAGGAAATAACTTGACATTATTACCTATTATTTAACCATTTGTAGAAATTTCTCATTAACGCACACAGAAGAGTATTATTCTGTTTATTTAGTATTTTAAAAAAGAAAAATTATTTTTAAATATTTTATAATTTCAAGTATTTGTTAAATTTAAGAACAAATTTTAGTAATTCTGAAAACCTATGAAAATCTTTGCACAATTCTTCTACTTTTTTTTTTTGTGGGTACCAGGGGTCGAATTCAAGACCTCACGCACCAGCAGGCACCCATGCCGCTGAGAGATATCACTGGCCCTTTTTTCGTATGTGGGTACTGGGAGTCAAACTCAGGACCTCGTGCTTGCCAGGCAGGCGCTTATGCCGCTGAGCTATCTGACCAGCCCCTACAATTCTTCTACTTCAAACTGCTTAAATTACATTTATGTTATTTCCACTGAAGTTAAAAAAAATTCTGTATCTTTTTTCATACATTGAGCAATCAATTACTCCAGTCATTTATTTTAGAATATTTTGTTTTGCTTTTAAAAGTATCTAACGAAAGCTAACATAAAACATACTTGATCTATTATATGTTTGTTGTGTGTGTATGTGTGTATGTTTGCTGTTGTGAATTACATAGAGATTAATACATTTATTGCTTTTATATCTCTTTGCTGTGTACTTTTAAAGTACAATTTAAGTTAATGACATGTTTAGAAATGATACCTTATCTGTAATGTTTAGTTTGATGAAGAACATCAATTATAGTCATGGAAGCTTCTTTTTTTTTTTTTTAACGTGGGTACCGGGAGTCGACCTCAGGACCTCGAACTTGCCAGCAGGCGCTTGTGCCACTGAGCTATCTCACCAGCCTGGAACATTCATTTTTTAATTGTTATGTTTTAATCATTTGCACTTCACTTATTCATGTCATATAATACAAAGTCAGATCTGATTAAAGATGAATGTATCATGAAAAGATTAAAATATAAGTTAAATTGATATATAACCAGTCAATAAAGGTATAAAATACAATATTTTCTGCCCCTAAGGCACCCTAAAATATAATATTAATAAAAATCCAGAAAAGAGCTTCAGCAATAAGTTATCCTCACAGAAACACAAACAAGAATTAAATTGTAAGCAAAAAAAAAGTTAGTACTTTTAAGGAAAGTTAATAGGAATTGTCTTCCTCAAAAAATATCTTTCCTGAGTCTGTAACTCATTCAGAATAAAGGGTGGAACCTTTGTATTTCCTTCAAAAATTTTTCTGATCAAATTGTATAGTCTGTTCAATCACTCTTTGTTTTTATGTATAATTATTAGAAATCTGGTTAACTTCTCTCAATGCTGGTTTATTGTTTATTAAAGAGTATTTCCTAGAATCAGATGAACTTATATTTTTCAATTCTTTCAGAGATCATTTCATACCAAGTAAGTAACTGCCCTTTAATTTTAATTGTCATTTGATATTATTAATTTTTATACAGATCAGTACAAATGACAAAATACATGAAAAATTTTAAAAGTTGTTATTTAAAGCACACACAGACATACATTAAACAATCTATGTTATCAATCTTTAAGCTTTTCAGTTATAAGATACAAATAAGGAAGAAAACGTAAACCTTAGAATGAGGAAAATCTGGATTTTAGTTTCCTGTGACGTCTCACATGGCAGTGACTTGTGCTTTGCAATTTATCACTATGAGCCACTGTTACTGTAAGACAAGTTACTAACATGTCTCCCTTGTGACTCTGAATGTAACACAGTCAAAGCAGTCAGGAAGCACGTTATTTGGTACATGGAGGTAACTTATACTATTAGAAATATTTATATAGTGGAGTCTTTATATTCAAATGACTTGTATGCCATTAAATTTGAACAAGGGAGAAGCATAAGAAGTGATTGGGATAGCTTGAGTGGTATCGAGTGGTCAGTCATAAGGAGGATTGCCTAGCAGTATGAGGAACACAGATCTATAATTCAGAACGGGGCTGAAAGCTTCAGGCTGAATTCTTTAGCTGGTACTTACTCTCTCCCACTGTCTTAGATTTATTGTATGTTCATGAATCCGCATCGTGTTGATCCAGACTTATGAAAAGCACACTGGGATCTTTTTTCCATTGACTGTTCACATGGCAACTTCAATTTTGTTGCCTGGATTTACCCAGTCATGAAGAGGATTCTCTGGTTTTCCTGGCAAGACTACTGACTGGAAATAATCATGTGGAAACAACTATTATGACTTGAGTGTAATAATGCATTCCAGGTATCATTTTCGTCTTTTGTAAAATAGATAAAAATAATAGGGATTTAGCTATTGCATTTTTTGTGGGGGAAAAAAAATCAAACTATTCATTATTTTCCACCATCTCCCAAATTCTAACTCTTGGCTAGAATTTGTAAAGAATTATCAAAGCCTAATAACATTTCTTCTACAGTGTTCCAGATTTATAGGAAATTAATGCTTTGGTAGCAGGATAGAAGTGAAGGATTTATTAAACAAATAGATATAATGGACTCACTGACCTCATAAACCTCTGACATCCCTGGGGTCCTATGAAAGGGGCATTACAGATGGCAGCTTGCAGTGGGGAAGAAGTGAATTATATCTGAAGATTAATAGTTATGCTATTGCTTTAAATCATAGCTTAGAAGATGAGAAGTAATGGCTAATGAAATAATAGTTCGACTGTTGTAAACAACTGAAAGTGTTATTGCAGAAACTATGTTTTCACTTTATTTATTTTTCACACCAGTGAAACTGAAACACAATCTAACTATTGTAAGATCTAATAATACTTAATCTGGAGCTGTCGAAGATACACCGATAGAAAGATTTGCATATTTAGTTTAACTAAATTGAGCCAGAGGAAATCAATCAATATTTATTTTACAGTGTAAGGTTTTTGGCTGAGGTTTTATCTTGCTTTATTCAATAGGGCCCAAGAGAAACATTATCCTTCAGTCAAGTACACAGCCCTTGCATGCTGTAGAGATTTTTGTCACTGTGTTTGCCATAATAAACTAGAGACTGAAAAAGTGGTCAGCATGATTAGCCATAAAATTTACATATATTTAAAATGAAATCTATATATAGAAGAAGAATTTGTCTTAGCAACATAAAAGACTCAGAATACATTTTTGGAATATAAAAAATACTCTAAAATCTAGTTTATCATCAGTGAAAATGTTCAATTATTATTCTTTTTTCTTCTAGTGTAGTGGTGATCAGTCTGCAAATGTAGGCTTTGGATTTAAAAATTAATTTCATAATGATTTTATATAAATACTTTTCTAATACATAGATAAGTAAAAAGATTATGAAGAAGAAAATCGGATGTTCTTGACACACTGTAATAAAGTATCTGAGAGTGTGCAACCTGGGAGGAAGGAATCATAAAAAGGCCAAAGGAGGGTTGTGGGCCTACTCCCATAATTTGTATTCTGCTAGAACTCGTGCTGTTGGTTTTTTTATTCCGTCAGTACAGACGGGACTCTACCAGCATCCATTCACATTGGTTGGAGGAAACATTAGTTATGGCTGAGCACTCTGATCTCCCTACTCCATCTGGACAACTTAATGAGTAGACTCCCTTTTTCGGGACCAGATGAGATAATGCATACAGAATTACTTCAAAGAGCATAAAGTACTTCACAGATGCAAAGTATTATTACTTTTATATGAGTAATTAGTGCTTTTAATAATAAAGAAATGCCACTTTACGAAACTAAAGCATGAGTGATAGTTCTTTGGAAATGACCCTCTAATCAGTTGGGCTCATACCTGAAAGGTAAGTAGTGTAAACTCCAGTCACTTTATCCTACTTTTCAGAAGAAAATTTAAGAAATGTTATAATAACAAGATATATTGATCTAAAACAATATATGGTGTCTATTTTTTCACTGAATAATATGTGGAATACCAGATAACTCATAGAACAAACTTTCAGAATTATTTAACAGCTATGTGAAACCAAATATAAAGAATGATAAGGAAATGCAGTAGAAATCATGTTTTAAGAAATTTTTTCTGCTTAATCCAATTTACTTTCTTTTTAAAAACTACAAGCGTATCTTTAATTACATGTTCATTTGGAATTTGGAGAATGGTGCAAGTCTATTCTGTTTGAATGTGCGCATTTCCTTTGATGTGAAATTCTCAGAACTAATGCAATTTTTATCTTACTTATTTTATTGATGTCTTAATACAACAATGTATGTTATTTTCATCCATTTAAAATATCATTTTGAGCAAAAATTATCACTCTGGTTTGAATAAAGCAAGATCATTGATGTGTTGTGCTTTTAGGGTTTTTCAAGAGTTATGACTAATAAATTTTGTAACTAAAATAGAAAGAATGAGCTAACTATATGGGGGCTGGAATAATTTTCAGTATCAATTAACAAAAATACGTTTATGAAGATTTGTTAAAAGTAGGATCTTTTTTTTTTTTTTTTTGGTGGGTACCAGGGGTCGACCTCAGGACCTCACGCACCAGTAGGCGCCCATGCCACTGAGCGATATCACTGGCCCCTTTTTTCGTATGTGGGTTCCGGGAGTCGAACTCAGGCCTTCGCGCTTGCCAAGCAGGCGCGTACGCCGTTGAGCCATCTCACCGGCCCTAAAAGTAGGATCTTGTATAATATCATTTAGGCTCTTAGTCTATGATTTTAAAAAAATACAAGTATATCTATACTGACAAAAGAGTGTTAAAACCCAGACATCTAATAAAGTACAGAGTAAATAAAATGAAACATGATTTGTTAACATGATTTGTTAATACCTAGTGAATTTTAGGCTTTTCAGAATTTGCTCGATATTTTAAAATTCTATCATTTAAATTGATTTCTTCAACATATTAATATATTGGAGAGTCTTGATACATGGAAGATAGACTTGAAGTAATAATGAAATACATTTTTAAAAAACTGAATTAGTGATATTCTTTAAATATTATAGACTAACATTTACATAATAAAATTAAACTGGGCCGGTGAGATAGCTCAGCGGCATAAGCGCCTGCCTGGCAAGCGTGAGGTCCTGAGTTCGACGCCCAGTACCCACATAAGAAAAAAGGGCCAGTGATATTGCTCAGTGGCACAGGCGCCGAGTGGTGAGCGAGGTCCTGAGTTCGACCCCCGGTACCCGCAAAAAATAAATAAATAAATTAAATTAAATTAAATTAAGTTAAATTAAACTTACAAGGAGAGGATTACATGGCAATACTACTAATCTTTTCACTCCTTCAGAAATGTGAGTTTTCATCTACATTAGAAAACAAAAATGAGCAATAATGAAAAAAGGATTGCATTAAACTTAACAGAATGAAGAGAAATTAAATGGAGTTAATTTGATTTCCAATAAAGCATTTTTGTCTAGATAACCTATAGGGTGTATATGGAAAAGTTTTATATTTCAAAAGTTAATAGTAGTTTATGAGAACACTTGGCTTCCTGAGTCTATCTCAAAGCCGAGCACATTTAGATTTATAGTTCCAAATTACTGAATTATCTAAATGTCTGCTGATTACACCATTTCAACTTCAAATTTTCTTTTAAAAACATGTGCCTACTTTGCATTTCTTACCCCAGAGTATTTCCTTTCATACAGCCAGCAGGTATTCTGAAATCAGAGCCTCGGCATGCATTGCTAGTGGTTACAGTGTCAACATCATTGGCTTTGGGATCCACCCAGGGGATTGCTGGAGCACACTTCTAGGTGAGTCTGGGTGGGTCATGGGGGCATGGTCTTGAGGTCTGCAACTGATCCCTCAGCTCTTCCTCTCTGGCACTGTTCTGTTTGCTTCCCATCTGCCAGGAACCAAGCAGTTCTGCTCCACCGTGCCCTCCGCCATGATGTTTCTGCCTTAGGCCAGCTGACCATGGAGTGAGTCCCTTTGAAACTTGAGCTAAATTAAACCTCTCCTTCTTTAAATTGTATATGTCAGGTATTGTGTCCAACACCATGAAAGCTGACTAATATATCACGTATTAGATCCACAAAGTATGTCCTATCATCATCTCAGCATCCTGCCTTTCAATATGTTCTTATTTTTCAGGTGGTCAACTTTTGCTCATGTTTTACAGAGTTTATAATCTTAGGTTAATAGGCCTTAATAAAATTGTATTGCTGCTTTTTTGTCAATTTCAAGAGTAGGTTAAATCTATTGAATTTATGATTAAACACCTGGTTGCTCAGGAACTCAATTCCAAATAATAAAAAAGTGCAATACCAATACCCGGTTTACTTTCCTACATAGTCAGAATTCATGCCATATCACCCATCTTTGATAGATACAGCCACAAAAGTTTATGAATACGCATTTGAACATATAAAGATAGTGACAAATTATAAAATCATAGATGTGTCTATCATCCAAACAAACCCTTCCTCATCTTTGCAATGTATCTTAGCAAATTGAGAAAGAAATAGAATTTTGAAATCTCAATCTTAGAGGAAATAACATGACCTTGCCCCATTGTTGTACTGAACTTGGAAAAGGGTTTCCTATTTGAACCCATCCCCGAAACATTTATTTTGTCGTGTTAGTCACCTCCAAAGTAGAATCCATTAACCTAGTCTGAGAAGATTGAGTATGTTATTGATATTGGCCTAATTAAATATTTTATGGGCAATAACCATTATGCTCAAAGTTGAGATATGATAGCACTAATATACATTTTGTTAAAGAAATATCTGTGACCTTTACATAGTTTTCCTCAATTAAAATAAACATAGTCCTATGACAATTAGATTTTGTTAAGCGGCAGCATTTTTATATTAGTAATAATTTATGAAGCTTAGAAACCACCATGTCATACATAGAAGCCCGGAGAAAAATACTTCTCATACATCCACTTCTGCATAAAAAATGCAGTCAAATAATACAACATAAAAAGCAAGGCCCACTCCTGTAATCCCAGCATTCTGGCAGGCTGAGGCAGGAGGATCACAAGTTTGAGACCACCCTGGGCAGCTAAATGACTTTGAGAGACCCTGTTTCAAAATTTTAATAAAAGAAAAGGGCTGGTGTGAAGGTTTTGTGCTAAACACCCAATATTAAATTTAAAAAAGAAAAGTATAAAAGTTACTAAAATATTATTTATTATTATATTACACCTGTTTGTAGCAAAATAAATGTCATACTTTCTGTCATTTTAATATCATTACATTTCATGAATGACAATAAACCAGAGGGAGGCAAAGAGAAAGAGAAGACAAAATTTCTAATAAAATGGTATCATGAGATTATTTCAGAAATCTTATTTAGCAGTATCATAAAAGTACTTTTTCTGGAATATACTATTTAAATAATCTCATTTATTAATGCCAAACACAAATGTTTAAGGGAACTGATACTTGAATATTTTAAAGTAGATTGCCATCTAATAAATTTCAATGTGCATTTGTAACCTCCATGAATATAATATCAATCTTTCATAAAAATGTCCTTCTTGATATTTTGAATTGACTTTAAGTACCAAAATAGATGTTTTCTCTTTTAAAATAATTTTTGAAGAGATAATGGTTAAACACTTTTATATCTTATACCAAACCAACATTTGTTTTCAAAAATTATCACAGAAACAATTTTCTTACCAAATGAAAAGTTTTTCTAACAAAATTTTAAAAATGGAATGATTCATGCATTTTATCTTAATATGTTGTCCTTAAACATTAAGCTACTGAAGTGTTTTATTTGATCTCTATTTAGTAGCAAATTGGTTAGAAAATAAAGTTCATCATGTATCTAAGTTTAAAAATTTAACTTATAAAGATGTTTCTTTGATCAGTAGTTTTCTTTTCTAAATTTTAATATAATAGTACTGCTTATAATTTTATAGACTCTAGGTTGTTATTAAAACATCTGAAATATCCAAAATCAAATTTCTATTTATGTTTTCCAAATAAACTGCCATCTGAAATTACATCTGCAGACAATAGTTCTGTCAAATTAGGTTACTGCTATTCAAGTAAAAAGCACTATAATTTACTTATGTACAAGTTCTGAATGACACAGTTACAAAAAATTTTTTTCTCCTCAATACTCATGTGTCTAACATTGAATAGCTTTTAAATATTCGATGGTGACACTCAGTGATGGACACCACTGGGCACTAATTTACATCTATTCAGGATTCAACATTCAATTTGGTGCTGAAGTCACGATTGTTGTTGCTTTTTTGTTTTTGTTTGTTTGTTTGTTTGTTTGTTTTTCTGTACTTACCCACAGGACTCTAATAAAAATCCCTATAATACTTTATATCCATGAATCCTGGTTTTAACCTTCAGTTACTCACCTGTAAGAAAAAAGAGAAAAAAAAAGATATAGTTAGTATTCAAATGATTAATATTTCACAGAAGGCATCATGATATAAAAGAGATGTTCCTACTGCTTTGTATTTTGATATCTATAAGGCAGTTTTACAAAGTAAGTTGTATATGAAATTTTTATATTGCTAACATTTTAGGAAGGCCTTTGTTTTCTACATCAGCTGACTTTAAAAAAAATAAGCCTAGCAGTAAATAATCAACTCAACTACTTAGACAAACTATTTCAATATTAGAAGTGCATTACATGAAACAGTATTTTATTAAATTACTTCATTAAAAATGTTCAAGCTAGGCATTTGTTCACTGTCATCTAAGCCATTCATCTGGCTAGGTGACTTTTCCCTTCGGGCCCTTCCCTACATTCAGAGAACTCAGAGGAAAGACAAGTTATCCCAAGGGACGCTGAAACTTCCCTTCTCTAACCTCTGGGGCTGAACAAGTATCAGTTGTTCTCCTTCAGTGGTCTGCGACCACCCTGTTTACTTTCCCAAATATTTTCCGTACAATTTCTTCTTGCCATAAACTAGCGTTAGAATGATGAGGATGATTTAAAGTGAGAATAAGAAAATTTGACTTAAGAAATGGAAAACGGAGTACAGAAATTATTAATTTAATGTATACTTATTAAAACTAAAATTCCAAATACTTGAAGATGTAACTCAGTAGGACGGACATGCCTAGCATGCATCAGGCACTGGGTTTTATACCCTTTACTGCAAAAAAACAATAATAGAAAACTAAAATTAAGATTTCAATCCCTTGCAAGATGTGTAGTTAACAAAGTGACAGGTTCATACATTTCATTCTAAAGAATTATAAGATGATTTCCTCTACATTAGAAATTAAAACAATGTTTTAATGTATATGATTTAATTTCCAGTGAAAATTTACACTAAAAGTAACAGCTACAGTTTTTCAACCTGCGTTGTACTAAGCCAGGTGAAAGATTTTCGTAAGCACTGTTGCTCTTGACTCTCAAAAGAACCCTATCAAAGAGACTTTTATTATTTCAATTTTTAAAGAATCTTATCAACAGTAATAGTGGACATTAGGGCTGCTCTTAGAACCCAAGCTATTACCCTCAACAATAAAATAAACAAATTTCAATGGCAACTTTTTCAAAATAAAAGATAATGGTTATAAATTATATAATATCAATCACTTTCCAAACAACTGAGCATTAAAGACTAGGATATTGGGGCCAGGGATATAGCTCAGAGGCACAGCACCTGCCTGGCAAGCACGAGGTCCTGAGCTTAACTCCCAGTAAAAAAAAAGAAAAAAGAAAAAAAAAAAGACTAGGATTTTCAAGAGCTAACAATAAAAATAATGTTTCCATATCCCCTTTAAAGAATGCCTTCAATTAAAAAATCATACAGCATGTCATATAAAATCTGGTGTCTTGATATTTGAAAACAACTTATTTTTTAAAAGCATAATCTAAAGTAACAAAGTGAGGGAAAGAATGAATTGAGGTGATATGCAATTTTTTGAGTTAGAAATTGTACTACATATAAGATGTAATTCAGTGTTTACTTTCTATTATATTGGAAAAAAATTAGTTTGAGTAGTTTTTAGATGTCGTTATAAGGTACTTCTTACATCTGATCAAGTTTTTTCATTATATATAGAAAGAAAAGTTGTCATTACTATGAGAGAATATAGATAAGTAATCCAACATTCTTATTTGTAAAATTAGGATTGTACTCTAGCACTAAATTAGGTCAGTTTATTTATTTATTTATTTTGTTTTAGACATCACTTTTAATCCACACGCCACTGAAATAGGGTATTATTTAAATGTATTTCTATGATAAGCAAGTCAAATCTAATCAATATTTATAATTATCACTAAATGTTCAACTTACCCTTCCAACACTGCTGAGATTTGCTGGTTTGAATTTGAATATTCATCTCAGACTTTCAGTATTTGTATGGCCTTCAGAGAATTATTTAACAGTTCTAAGTTGCAGAGGCCCTAACTTCAATACGAAAATAATAGTCTTTGGCAAATATGGCTTAAAAAATATTACAAGTTATTGACAAATTGTTGTAGAAATTGTTGTTATTAATGTAACAAACATTGCTTGAAAACCTACTTGAGACTAGATTCTATGTTAATGTCTAGAAATGCTTAGAGTCCAGTACACAGTTTTAGTCGCTTAGTCATGCCAGAAGTTTACTACCTAAGGGAGGGGTTATCTGTCTCTTCTAATACATAGCCCTTCCTGCTAGCTACTCCTGCTATGGTTGAAGTCCCCACTTGTACAAACACCAGCCCCATTAATGACCTTTCTCACAAAGAATCCATCAGTACTTTAAAATGTATGAAGATGTATGTGGATGGGCCAAAGAGAGTTGGTAGGGAAGGTCCTATTGTACTGTGGTTGTTTATGTATGTAAGGATTTGATTTACATGCCTTCAAATTACGTACACAATATAACAATGATGTTATTAAAATGTATTTCAACTACAATCCCTTGCTCTGACTCAAAACTAGATTATAAGTACAATTAAATGATAAATGACAGTATCTATTCTTATCTTGTGCAATTAACTTCAAGCCCACCTGTTCCTTAAAATGAACCATAGAATAAGCAAGTGAAATTTTTTAGATATAATTATTTTGATACAAAAATTATCTGCAGCAAAAATAGTTTACTCAAACTCTATTATTCAAGTATCTCCTTGCTTTTTACTGTTAGTTTGGTTTGCTATGTCTAGAATGCATTTCCTTTTTTCTTTTTTTCCCTCTCTCCCTCTCTCTCTCTCTCTCTGCCTTCATCCCTGTCTCCGTCTCTGTCTCTGTCGTCTGTCTGTCTCTCTGTCTGTCTCTCTCTCTCATTGTGAGGGACAGAGGATTGTACCCAGAGCCTTGTGTATGCTACGAAAGTGCTCTATTCTTCAGCTACAGTCTGAGCCTTAGAATACACTTCTTAATCCCTCCCCCAACTTTAATCTAAGAGCTATTAGAAAATTGAGTAATGTCAATAATCCTGACAATTAATATGAAGATATATATAAAGTCCTGAGGTGTCATTTTTTGTGGGGAAGACCAGCGTGGGAGGGAAGCACTCTAGTGAAACAGATGAAAAATTAGTTAAGGTAACTCTGAAAAGTATGTATTTGTACCATCAACAATCCCTTGGGAATGACATCATCTATCCTGAGAAAAATTGAGATGACAAATAATAGAGTCTTCCCTAGGCCAGACAGATTTCAAAAGGGTAAGAAGAGGGTAGAAATAGAATGTGATGTAATTGAAAAGCTTATAACAACTGGTGCAAGTGAATAGACCCTGAGCATTTATAGGATATGCTGACAGAATCTGACAAATTTACAGAGCAGGAGATGAGCTTCTAGGATGATTGCCAAAATGATGAACATTTAAAATACACCATACTCCTTTATATCATTAATTATCAACCAGAAATGCGACAGAAAATATAAATTGAGAAGGGTTCAAAAAGGTAAATATAAAAGCAAAATGAAGTAAAAAACAAAAATATCTGTAAAATGATATCGAAGATACTTAGAGATAAATTTTGCCATAAATGAGGTGACATGTAAAAACAATATATAATTAAAATGAAACTGCAATTAAAGTCTTAAAGTAATTTTTCAGAAAATTTTATTTGAAAACTCAGATTAATGACAAATGTCTTTGTCAATTCCAAAAAATAAATCCAATAAAATGTATTGCTTTCAACAGTACTTTTGTGTTTTGTAACTTATCATTCATGAAATAAATTTTTGTATCAAAATACAAATGAACCGTTATAATCATTTTTAGGGGCAGAGCATGTGAGTATTTTCTGATATTCCATAGAATTCATTTGTAATAAGAATTTTGGCTTATAGCAGAAATTTTTTAACCAACTCAAAAATTCCAAAGCATGAATATCTCAGGAGGTTAAATGTTTCTCAAACTTGAATAATATGTGACAGAGCTGATCAAAAGGCAATACAGAAAATTATTGAGATTAGGACATACTCAACCTTACTACAGTAGAAATAGCAAATGGCATCTACATAAAGGGATGACATCAAACTTAGTTTTTAAATTCAGAGATCTGCCTCTACCTCCATTTATCAGATTAAAAATGTAAGATAAAATCTAATAATAGGGGGTGAGAAGAGGGGCAGAGTTGAGAAAGTGCAAAGAAAGAATAGGGGAAGAAGGAGGAAGAAAACAAAGGGGGGAGGAAAAGGAGGAGGAGGAGGAGGAGGAGGAGGAGGAGGAGAAAATAATGCAGACCAAACAATTGAGGTTCAGAAGGCATAAAGACAGATTTCAGCCATGCCCAGTTCACCACACAGAGTTCTGTCACATAAGCTTTTGAGTTAAGGCTGTCATATTTTGTAAGGAAATTTAGAATCACTTTCCATCCATGAGGTTAAAAGTTTATTTATTTTTTTTTTTTTTGTGAACGTGTCTGTAGTGAAACAAAACTGAACTTGCTGTTCTCAGTGAATGTTCTACCTCATATAGTAAAAATGTAGATCATGTGAACTACAGTCAATAACCTGTATTTACTGCCCATTATATTTTATAGTTTCATAGTTTACAAAATGTTTATTCCATATATCATCGTATTTAACTCTCATAAACCTTTAGTGAAACAGGGATGATAATTATTCCCTTTATATAGCTGAATGAATTGAAATTTGGAGAGTAAGAGATTTATTTATGTGCATCCAATGTGTTATATATGTGGACTTTCAGACAGTTTCAAATTACAGTTTCAAACTCTACTAACTTTCCTCTATATTATGCTTCTCATTTAACACACTTGTAGACATTTTGTCTCAATATGTAACTGTTTTATCTAAAGATAAAGAGAGGTTTAAATGTTATATATTGGAAGGTAGAATAATGCAATGGTTGAATGTTAAGACTAAGGGTTCTGTAATCAAAGTTCATGTCCCTACTCCATAACTTAACTATCTGGAAACTTAGGAAACATCAATTTCTGTGTAACTCATGTACCTCATTTTTAAAATAGGAAAAATAGTACTGTTTAATTAAGGGGTAAAATTTGACAATGAACTGAAATTATCCATGAGAATTTCAGAACTGGGCTTGGGATAAATAAGTGCTAAATAAATGCTAACAGTTATTAATTGTTCATTGATTTGATTAGAGTGATAATAATTTTTGCTATATTTGTGAAAATAAATATATGTTATAGTCAATAAATATTTCTACTATTGAATCAGTATTTTGAAGCATTAGTTAAAGCAGAACTTGATTATTAATAGATAGTCTAAGAATGTTTTCTAATTTGATTTATAATATATTTTGTGCAACATGTCAGAATCCAGTAAAACAATCAGCAGTATATTTCAGAAAAAATCTTCCTATACTACTGCATATTTAATTTCTAGCCTTTGTTTTTAAGGATCATTGTAAATAAAATAAAAATGAACAAATCTCTATGCTTATGAATTTCAGTAAAATTAATCTTTCACTTATATACACTATACATAAATCAGTGGGAAGTTTTCATCATTGTATAGAAAAATAGACTATAACGATGTAGTTTTTGCTATTATATTTTATAGACATTTTAGAAAGCTTTAGGTTTTAGAAAAGTTACACAGAAAACACTGAAAATTTTTGTATAACTGCTTTCTTCTCAGAGTCTCTCCTATTATTAACACCTTCCATTATTATGCACATTAATTTGAAAGGATGAACCAACACTGATAGAAAATCATTAATTAATGGCCACAGTTTGCCTTAGGTTTGACTTTGTTTTATAAAGGTGTATGGTTGTTGACAAATTTATATCCTTTATCCATCATTATAGCATTATACTGAATACTTCGAGGGACCTCCAGGGACCTGTGTTCTGCCTATTCATCCAGAATGTCAAAGGGCTGGGGATTTAGCTCAGTGGCACAGCATCTGCCTGGCAAGCATAAGGTTCTGAGTTTGATTCCTGGTACCAAAAAAACAAAACAAAACTAACAAACAAACAAAAACTAAAACAGAATGTCTTATACAGAATGTCACACAGTTGGAACCATATATAGTAAGTAGCCTTTTAAGACTGACTTCTTCATTTAGCTAAATACTTTTAAATTTCCACCATGTCTTCATATGTGTTGCTAGCTCATTTCCTTTTATCACAGAATAATATTCCATTATATGGGTATACCACAGTTTGTTTACATCCACTGCTGAAAGTTATTTTTGTTTGTTCTCACATTTGCCTATTACATATAAAGCTGCAATAATGTTGGTTGTAGGTTTTTGTGTGGAATTCAGTTTTCACCTTCTTTTAATACTTAATAATGTGATCACCAAATTGTGTAGTAAGTTTATTTTTTTATTTATTTATTTTTGTAGTAAGTTTATATTTAGCTTCTCAGGACAGATGGAATCTTTCCAGCGTGGCTGAACTGTTTTTCATGCAATGAATGAGAATTCCTTTTGGTTCACATCTTTGTCAGCCTTTAGTGCTTTTAGATTTTAGCCTTCTAAAAAACATATAGTGTCTCATTGTAATTTGCAATTTCCTAATGATATATGGTGTTGAGCATTTTTTCATACACTTATTTGCTATCTGTATATCCTCTTTGGTGAGATGTCTATTCAAATTATTTGCTCAATTTTAGTTGGACCACTTATTTCCTTATTGTTGAATTTAAGAATTATTGTTTTATATTTAGATAAATGCCAATCGTCAGATATGTGTTTCAGAAATATTTTCTGTGGCTCGTCATTTCTTTCATATTTCCTAAATAAAATATTGTAATGAACTTGAAAAATTTGATAACCCATGTTACAGGTTAGAATAAATATATCTTCAGAGAAAATTCTCTTAAAAGGGTTTACGTGTTTTGACTATGTAAATAATCTGCATAAAGTTCTGCTTTGTTATTTTCTAGAATACTTCTGAGTGTCTCAAAATCTGATATGCCTTATTCTTTTTTTCTGGCAGGTTTAAACAAGTAACATCTGTTAGTGGCTTTGCAGTGTGTTGACCAATAACAGCATTCCATGATCAAATATACAGAATTATTTAATCAAGCCAATCAAACAAAAGAACTTGAAACCAAATAAAACATCAAAGTGAGGTAAGTACCCAGAAGGATAAACTTGAGAAATAATTATGTTTATATGATTATATTTAAAGAAAAAAATCCCGTAAATATTATCATCTTTAAAATGGCTTATTTCCTTCGTTTTTAAAAAAAAATAATAGACTCAGGAAGTAACAAAAGCTACTCATCTTTACAACCTTTTTAAAAAACAAATTTGGTCAATAAAGCTCCTAAAAATAATATTCTCACTTGGAGTACCCTTTGTAGGGCTTCAGAAGAAAAATGCTAACTTTATTCTCTTAGGGGTTTTTGCTTTTATTTGCCCGTACCTGAACTTCACTTTCTTTCTTTCTCTTTTAGCCATTCATTATTTGTTTTCTACTTGATTTCCACTATGTATAAATATGTTCTGCAGAGCTCTTTAACATTTAGAAAGCAAGTAGCAGTGGAAATCTAAAGAGCCAATACATCAATACCATAGCGACTTTCACAGTGGGACATCCCTTGCATGTGAATAAAGAAAACTGTTGCAAATAAGAAAAAAAAATGTATGTACTACATGAATATAAAATTATCCTAACTTTTGTAGGGTGTGTTACGTTTCCTCAAAATTCAAATGTTTAAATCCTAATCCACAATATCTCTGACTGTGACTGCATGTGAAAATAGAATGTTTAAAGTGTCAATTAAGATAAAACTACCAAAATGATAGTACTGGCTAGTATTGGATAGCTCCGATTCACAGCGACTGATATTCTTATACAAAGAGCTTGTAAGGACACAGGAAAAACATCAGACAAGGAGTGACCTTGTGAGCACACAGTGACAAGGAGCCATCTACAATGCAAGGACAATATCTCAGGGCAAAAAAATTGGCCAACATCCCAATCTTGGACTTCTAGACTCCAAAACAGTAAAAAAAAAAAAAAAAAAAAAAGTGTATTTCTGTAAAAAACATGTATTTCATTACTGTGGCTGTAGAAAATTAATATACCACTCCACAGTGTTCATCCCGTAGAGATTTATCAGCAATGTGAAGCATCAAGTGGATGCTAGGGTATAGATTATTTAAAAACAAAGAAGCAAAAATCCCAACTTTTTATTGTATTTAAAACATTTTTTAAATGATGCTTAATTTCTCTCAATTTTCCTCACATGCACAGTAGGTGACAGATAATTTTGTTGTTAATGAGACGTAAAAAATAAAGAACAGCAGTAGAAAGGGTAGAAGCATTTGATAGAGATGCTCCTTTCTCTCTGCACCTGCTTAGTTAAGCTTTTTAAGCACAGGTCTATTTGTTTCATAACTGGATAATGACTTAATTTGAAGGCGTTAACAATTTCACACCATCTAAGCATAAGGTGGATACTAAGTAAAATCACTAATCTAATATCCTCACATAGGTCACTTTTATTGCCTATAATGGGACAATGAGATGAAGTTACACTTTCAAATTCAAATACTCGATTACTTGCACTAATGGAGGGAATAAGAACCATGGATAATCTGAGACAGCCTCATTTAGGCTTAGCTATTGAATATGTTTTGTATTTTCATTCTTTTACGTTTCATAGTATAGGAATTCATACTCATCCAAATAATGAAATTAGTGTACCTAAAACAAATACCCAAATTCTGAAGTTTAAGACCATATATTTGTGTTGAAGGTTCTTCATAACATACTCCTTGTGTAAATTTATCCTGTGTATTTTTAAATGGCATATCTTTTCCCTTAATATCATTTGAATGAAATATGCCTGAGCCAGGATGGTGAGGAGATCTCTCCACTAGATGTTTATTCTTTAATCACTGCTAGTGCCAGTCAGTCGATTTCACAGCATTAAAGTTACTGATCTTGGTTTAAATACTGGAAAGTCCTTATTTCCTAAGACTCAAATGTCTTTCTCATCAGTTACATTGCAGAGATTACTTTATAGATTAGTTCTTGATGCTACAGAAAAATGAAGTCACTGTTTGTAGGAAAATAGGATACATAACTAGTAAGTAACAGTGGTAAAAGATATAGGACAACTATGAATCTTTCATAAAACAAATACAGCATTCATTTGTAGAACAGACTTAGCTCAGTGTCAATATCATCTTCACAGAGCAGCCACTGCAATAAATATAGAGCATATATTTATAAATAGCCTATAAAGGGCCTCTCATCATACTTGATAAAGAAGTCAAACTTTACCTATGGCCAATTTCTGCTTACTATGATTGAATACTGGTAAACTAACTATAATATACTTTATTTGAATTCATGTAGTGACAATTATTGAGTACCCAGAATGCCAAAGTTCTAGGAATATAAGATAAGAGAAACACCTTTATCTCATAATGCTTATAGTTCAGAATAAATATAATGATCATTCAAAAGAAAATACTTTAAGTTGAATAGTAGTCCTGTAGAGGAAAATATTATATATATTTGAAATATCTATGATAAAATGGCTTTAATTATGATTCTACTAAGACTTATGCTAAACAGATATGTGTAGATGGAAAGAGCAATTTAGGTTGAAGGCATAATCAGAACAAAAGTGATGAGACCTAAAATTATCATGACTAATTCACCCAGTTTAGCTAGATCATAGCAGTAAATAACAGCACTATCTATAACAATAAAATAAGTTAGGTATTAACCTCCAAATTACCGATGAGAAATCTGAATAAAATGTAAAAGAAGTGTGTGCTGTATTCTTCCAGGATCCCCAAGAAGCAAATGCCAAGATAGCACTGCATGTGCAAGAAATCTATTAGTGGAAATGCATGCATTCTTTAAAGAGGTGGGAAGCAATAGAAGGAAACCGTGAGATTGGGAGACAGGTTGCGTCCTAAGTTAAGAGAAAAAGAAAGGAAGAAAGGTTGAGGGGAAGTATGTCAAAATGCAGTCCAGTTCCCAGAGTCTTTCACCAGGCCATCTGGTATACTTTAGGTCAGAGTCATATATCCTCTCCAAAAGAACTTGCTTTAACATCCCTGGCTCTTTTACTCATTGGTTGAAAGCAGCCAGTAAAAAATAGGTCTCGACATCAAACCCAGTGATGGATATCCCAAGCAACAGTTTGGATCATAGATCACTTAATTCCCATAGTCAAAGAACTGACAGCATCATTCTCAAGTTAGCTAAGATAATGAAAACAAGTGGACAAACTGGTCTTCAAACTACATCTATGCAGTGAATTGAACCAAAATACAAAAATAAAAACTAAAAAACTATATTTTTTTTCTCTAGGGGACTAACTCCATCAATAAGAATTTCACTTTCCAAAATACAAATTTTCACCATTAACTTAGTCGTGTTGATTTTCCCGTTAAATTTGCTTCCTGGGCTGCATTAAGATTCTATAGTATGCTTCCAGCATAGTTTCAAGCAGTGATAAAATTTTAGATATCAAAATGTATCTAGAGGTCAATTAGTCCAACCCATTCATGTTATAGATGAGCTAATTTAGGTTATGAGAAATATCAAGACTGCTTATGGTCATTTACAGAATTAGTGACAGTTGTCTTTGAGTGCACATACTGTAACTGATGTTTCCAGTGGTTATCACCACTTACTATATCTTTTCTTTCATTCTCTTTTTATTTTGCTTTTCTTTTCCTTATATGTAATGATTTACATCATAATATCCTTAGAAATTGATTTGTAATACTCTTCTTACAATTACATAAAAACTAGTAACCATAAAGATACAGCATGCATGCCTTAGTACTTTCCAGTTTTCAGAGTTTTACAAGTCTTAGCTCATTTGATTTTCTTCTTTGCTTTGGTTTTGTTTCTCTATTGAAACAACATAGTTTGAGAAATTACTGGGCGAAGGAAGTTTAAATGTCGGCAATTAGCTTTATTTATTTTTGTATTTTATGGCCAATACAACTAATTATGGAACACATATAATCTCCTGAGTTAAATTTCAACTGTACTAGCCAAGCAAATTTTAGGAAGATGCATTTTTTCTTCCTCACTTCTATCATGTTTCAGAGATTAGTCTTAGAGAGCTATGAATGCAGATAATCACATGAAATTGCTGTGACTCAACCATCTCGGTCCTACAAAACTGGGAATTTTGTACAGCACAATTTAGTAGATTCCCATCTTGAACGTGTGGAATACAGAAACATTTAGAAAAAGTTCATCACTAGTAAAAATTCTATTTCTTATATTCACATCAAAATGACACCACAAGTCCGGAGACGTTCTCCTCCAATTCTTTACTCAGTCATGAATTTTCTATAATCTTTCAGGAAGGTAGATTTGTCTCTTTAAGACATAGAATAATGACAAAACATTCTTATTTCAAATAGTTATAGTTGTTAAGGAATTCTGTCTCATATTGAATTTCCAAGTAATTTTGTCAACTAATCCTAGATCTTTCTTGGCTGTCGGAGACTCGAGTTTTGAGTATCTATCCCAAGGACAATGTGTTCAATGTTTTCAAACAACCTTTCCTAGATTCAAACTTTTCAGTAACCCTGGTCATTTTTCTGAAAATGATTTTAGATTCTTTCACGGTTCTGATCATTGTCTTATAGTCCCCAATTTTCCTCAAAATATAGGTTCAATGACAAACACAATATTATAGATATCATTTAAACTCTAGTGATTAAAATATGACTATTATTTTCCTTATAATGACCAGTAACTACTATAATGAGATTATAAACATAAAACGTCAATGTTCAAATTGTCAAAGGCCAAGATATTTTCAAAGATTCGAATTGTATGTTTGACATTACAAACAAAACATAAAAAGGATTGAGATTTTTACTTCCTATTTAAATGTGTTGCCATTGACAGACTATGTGACATTTAGACAATGGTGTAGAGTGTAGCATTTTTTTGGTCTTTGTCTGTATCCGGAGGAAACATGTCACCAAATTTCCTCCAAAAATTAATGTTACATTAGAGACCACATCATGAATATCATCATCAAAATTGGAACTAATTGGCACTTTTTCTCAGTTGAAACCTCAAAAACTAAAAACTACCTAGAAATTGCCTGAGGCTCATTGGCAATAAAGTAAAAAATACGAGAATTTGGTTCGAAAACTTATGTAGATTTCAGTGTATTTCAAAGGTGTAGAAAATAAGTGTGTACATTAAAACCCACTAATTAAAATCTGTGACTAAAGAAAAAATACAATGCCGATTGTATCAATCTCTAATATAATTGCTAATATTTCAAACTGGAATACCATATACACACTCATTTACTCAAAACTCTGTAAAGCTTAAGATAAATTTAAAAGAATCAATGTGCCTCAAGTTGCAAGTAGCTGTATTACCATAATATCATGTATCTCTCTCCGTTATAATCTCAGCTACTAAAATGTTCTTGGCCAATGTGCTCTTTCTTTAGCCGTCAAGTGTATAATGCTTTTCAAATGGAAAATAGTTTCTTTATAGAGGTGAGGTTGTAAAACAGTAGTTGTTTTGGTATCATGCAGGTTATAAGAATATTTTTTAAAAATCTATATCAAGGTCACTATGTAGCATATAACCAATTTTATTCACTTTTTTGACTAATGACTGCAATTTTCTTTCACAGTAGCATAACAGGGAAATGTAGTTGCTTTTAAGGCTTATTCACTGTATTAGCTCTCTTTGAAATATATGCTGAAAGAAGATATCAGGGTTTTTATATAAAAATAATGTATATTTAGGTAGTTGATGGGTACTTTTAAAGTGACAGTTACCTAAAATTACTATTGGCAGCAATGTGACATAGCAAGTGTAGTTCTAGTTTGAACTGAGCTGTTTTGAAGTGAGCAAATTAGGCTATGACAAGGGCAGTGTATTTTTGGAGTTTATTTCCTAGGGCGTTATATTCACTTGTATCTGAGCTTCTTGACCCATTAAATTTTATTCAGTAAGGAAATAAATAAAAACCAAAAGAAGCATAATTAAAAAGCTTTCACATTAGAAGACATTGTACGTTATGAAAATGCATGTGCTATTTGCAAGTAAGTATTGGAAAATACCACTCCTTTCTGTACACCCTATATCACGTTATTTTTTGCACTAGTAGTCTAAATAATTGCTGTAGTACCTTCTATGCATTCTATGTTTTTCCCTTTCAAATTGCTGTTGGGGTAAATCGTCAAGGTTTATACAAAATAATCTTACATTTTACACAATTATCTCTCTGATAAGTCAGTCATTGTTTTTAGAATTAAATGAATGGTTTTGGTAAGTTTCAGCTGTGAGGTAAGATTGACTACATTATCTTAGTCAGTGGTGGGAACTAGGTTATAGTCCTGTTTTATCAGTAATAATTCAGAATGACTATCCTTTCAAAAATTGTCATCCCTGAAATGAAACACACATTTTGGATAAATATCAAAATATATTATATATGTATGTATATATATATAATATATAGGTATGTATACATGTATATATGTTTATCTTAACTCTAGATGTCTTTATATAATATATCGGTATATATGTGTGTATATATATATGTATATATATATATATATTTGTCTTAACTCTAGATGTCTTTAGCTATCTTGTCTATGATATGAGCACATTATTTTTGATCATCTCAAAGGGTTGCCTATAGCATTCAGAGGTTAAAATGTGATGATATAATTTAAATACCTGGTTGATGCCCTCAGTAATTAGGAAAAAAGACCTGGAAATAGGAGAGCTGACTGCACCAGAAATGTTGAATCATAGTTTGGTTCCTTGCTTATGCATCAAGATCTTTTATTACCATTTTCAAAAGTGTGAGTTTCAAATGATGTTCTTTTTCATCTCTAAGCTATTTTTATATTGCTCTAACAGTAGATTTGGCTCAGCCTGGAATATGACTCACTTTCAACTGACAACATGTCTGTATCAAGCTAGCGCACAATTACCACTTTTACATTATTTGCAAAAATAAAACATTTCATCTTGCATAATCTATTGCTTTTTTCCTTAAACCAACTATTATATCACAAATAAAATACATTCATTTTGACTGCCAAATGACTAAATGCATTAAATAAATGATAAATTTCAAACAACATTTGCTTTTGTTTTTTTTAGATGCGGGTACCGGGAGTCTAACTCAGGACCGCGTGCTTGCCAGGCAGGCGCTTATGCCACTGAGCTACATCACCAGCCCAACATTTGCTTTTATTATTATTTTTTTTTGGGGGGGGTACCAGGAGTCAACCTCAGGACCTCACGCTTGCCAGCAAGCGCTTGTGCCTCTGAGCGATATCACCGTCTCTTTTTTTCCTTTATGTGGGTTCCGGGAGTCAAACTCAGGACCTCGTGCCTGCCAGGCAGACACTTATGCTGCTGAGCCATCTCCCCAGCCCCCAACATTTGCTTTTGATGTAACATTTTAAATGTTTGGTTAGTAGATACACAGTGAATGGCTAATTTCCAAATATTCAGCTTCTTTAAAGAGAAAATAAATGCCCATCACTTAAACATCATATAAATGTTTAAGTAAGAGTAATGTCTTATCATCAGTTTCAGCATACTCATCTAAAATGTAATAACATTCTATCATCATTATGTTTAATTTTTTTTCAATCTCCCGTTACATGTGTCATGGTAATTAATTACCATTTCTGATTTTTCTAAAAACTGAGGAAATAAGACAGTTTTATGTAATTTGGAAGTAATACATTTATAAGGAAATAGATAACACTAAGTGGACAAAAATAATTTTCTCAAAGACTGTGATTTTTCTGTTTTAGTGTTTTAAATAACTGCCCACAAATTGTTACTCTTAAGCATTATAATGTTTTCATACAGGGAGAGGCTATTTGTTTCTAGTCATAAGAAAATTTCCACTCCTTTAATTCATAACTCTAGGTGAATTGGTATTAATAATTTCTAAAATAATTCCACTTTCAATGGTAAATTATAATAATTTTTAGGTCTAAATGAATGCTGTGTGTATGAATTAAATTATGCTTAATGCTAAAGTGCTCACATCCTTTGTCTCTCACTGTTGCATGAATTTATAATGACATTCATTTTCTGATACTTTGCTATCATAATTTTAATTTTATATTAATATTAATGAAGTTTGATATGCTTAAATTATGTTTATCCAAATAAGCATTGGCAAACACTTCCACGTGACCTATCTTGTTTAAATTTTGTGAGTCCTCTGACTTTCCATGAAAAATCACTTGCAATTGTACATAAATGTACTTTAAGTTCAGTTCATTAATAAATCTTAATATTATGCAATATTTTATTATACTAAGTAATTTATTCTCAATTAAATGGTGCATATATATTTCAGAAATATTGAATTATATAATGTAACTAATAAACATATCAATCTAAATCTTGAGAAAATATTTCTAATTATAACACTTAATATTTTCACTATTTTATTTTCAACTTCTTATTCAAAGAGAATTCACTAATTATAGTTGCTACTCATTAAAATATCTCCGCATTACGCAACGGTACAAATAGTTAAAACTATACAAATAAATGTAAGTATTTATTGTCCAAATGCCAAGGGTACAAAACCTGGGTACTCAAAGTTCAACCAACAAAAATGATTATCGACATAAATAATAATGGATAGGTGCTTCTTGTGACTTAATATCACCAAAGTCTCTCATTTCTTTCAAATCTCGTAAAACAGAATTTTATCAATTCTAGACATTTCTCACATAATATTTCCTTCCAGTTTCTATTTTCTTCTAGATTTCCATGAATTTTGGAGGTGAGAGATGGTAGAACATTTATTAAATCATCACAATTTTATAATTTATTACTAGATATTTTATGTTTACTTATCTCCTGTCTTTCATTTTGTGTTTTATCCACTCTGATCCTGTCAATTATATTTCTTATACCAAATTGCCTAAAGGCACTAGCTAGTGCCCACTTATGATCTATTCAACGATTTGGGGCAATACAATGCTGTCGCTACTCTAATTTATGACATTTGTCCATTTTCAGATTAATGAGAATTGAGTGCAGTTTGTAACATATTTCAAGGAAGTTTTTTTTTTTTTTTTTTTTTGGTACAGGTTACTGATGAAACCAAATCTGCAAGATTAATATTTATAATGAATTCAGTTATGACTTCTTATGCTTTATTTACAGACTACCTATATATTTAAATATGAGGAGAGGTGAAGGGAGGTAACATTAACACATTTTTACAATTATCTCATTACTTCTTTCCAAGCAAAAGTTGGAAAACAACCTTTACAGAGATATTTAAGTACATAAATAGAAAAGCTGGGCTTCTAGAGAATCCCCATTTCCTTTTTTTTTTTAAAGTTTATTGGTACAATTTAGATATCCACAATGTTCATATTCATCATAGGGAATCTGAATCTGTATATGATGTATCTTGACTCCTCTTTTTTTTTTTTTTTTTTTTGTTTCCTTACGATCTTGGGAAATCAACCTATCAGGAGTTAAGTTACTTAATCTTTAAAAGAGATAAAATATCCTCCTCATAGAACTTTTATTGGGAAAAGTAAATGCTCACAAAGTATTTAACACAGTGCTTACCTGAGTATTTTATTAAATGTTTCCTTCCTTCCCCAAAATGAACCAATATATTTGACAAGCAGTATACTTGAGAAGTCTAAAATTATAGATCTTCATTATCTCTTTGGAGAACAAGAAGTTATGACTTGCACAAATATTTGACCCAGTTCATAGTATTTTGGAGCAAAAATAGTCAAAGCATCTTTATTTTCTTTAAACCCAATCATTTAAAAGGAGCACTGTACACACACACAATTTCTAAAATGAAAGCGTCCCATTTCTTTTCTGTGTTTACAACTTTCAGAAAGCTTGATCTATTTAGTATGTTCAAGATCCAAAAGATTATTTTAAAATTCATGATATAAATATGTAGCACAGGTTTAGGAGGTGTCAGTGTGAATACCAGAAGTGTTCTCTCTGATTGGGGACATCATTTCTTATCTGCAGTGACATCAGGTGACACCCGTGAATGTTATTTTTAAATCACTGGATATGCTTGTTGTTCCAACTGCACGAGCACCTGGTGAAATATGCAGCTGAAGGGATTTGGCATTTTTAAAATAAGTGAATCAGAGATTATTTTTAATTTCAATTTCAAATGCTATAATCACCTGTATTTAATATTAGCCATATTTAGACAAGCTGCCTGTCTCCACTTAAATGCATCCTCTTGCCTCTGTCATTCCTCAAGTCAACATTTAAGTGCTTTCTTTCAATATGTGGATACATCTTCTTCCGTGGCTGAGTTCTCATTAGAACTGTCACAAACTAATTATTTATGTATATGTATTTATTATTAAACTAGCAAAATCTTCATCCCCACCGACTCTTTTTTCCAGGTCTCCTTGTGAGCAAAACTTTGCATTTTTCAACTTGCTTTTGTTTTCTGAGCCACCTATGTTGTTAAAGCTGCTCTACTTTTCCTCATGCCGAGTCTTATCTAAGTTATGCACCTTTCAGTATTGCTATACCTTTGTTATAGACTTACCGTTGTGCTCTCATTAAAATATTTCTAGTAACATCCCACAAAACTGTACTAGAATAAGGTATCGCTAAAATGACATTAATTCGATCTATGAATTAATGTAGAATGTGCCCAATATAGGTCACATATAAGAGGGAAACTCAAGCATATTAGTAATGTGGAAAGGGCAAGGCAAATCACTTTTTTTTTTTTTGAAATGCTAATATTTAGTATCTTTGAATGACATTTGAGTCATCATCAGTGTTTAAATGTAGACAATATGTAATGCACTGGAAATTGTCAGTGATGCATAGACGAAGAAAACAATGTACTCTTTTTTTTTTTTTTTTTTCCTCCTTTATGTGGGTACCGGGAGCTGAACTCAGGACCTCACATTTGCCAGGCAGGCGCTTATGCCGCTGAGCTATCTCACGGGCCCAAACAATGTACTTTTACTAGACACCTCTGCTCTACAGTGGGAACTGCAAGTGTATATAACAGGGGTTAATGATTTTACTACCAGTGTTATGCAGAAATACAAAGGAGAAAAAAAAAAAAAGAGTTGATTTTCTTATGCTTTTATTCAAAGTAAAAGTCCCTTAGTAGTTTTACATAATATAATTATGTTTTTTTGTTGTTGTTCTTCTGTTTTTTGTGTGGGTACCGGGGGTCGACCTCAGGACCTCGTGCATCAGCAGGCGCCTGTGCCGCTGAGCGATATCACCGGCCCCTTTTTCGTATGTGGGTTCCAGGAGTCGAACTCAGGCCCTCGCGCTTGCCAGGCAGGCACTTAAGCCGCTGAGCCATCTCACCGGCCCTATAATTATGTTTAAAATATTTAACATAAATAAAATTGTACTAAATGACAGAGGAATTTTGATTAGAAATTTATAGGATTCACATTTGTTTTAAATGAAAATTGCTTGTGTGATTTCCTCAAGATATTTAGATCCCAAACAGGCATAAATGGAAAGAAATTATGTACTTCTGTCTAATAAAAGTTGCTACAGGGAATTCAGTTACCAGAAATACCTAACAAAATTCACATTTTACATACACTGGATGCTATAAAGAATCAGCTTATGAAACATGGCTTTGGAAAAACTCAATGTAATAATTTGTATCCCCAAAATAAGTGATTAAGAACACTGCATATCAGGCCTTTTAAAAAGTTCTTTAGGTTTCAGTTTCCTCACTTCATCAGTGTCCATATTTGGCTTATTATATTGATTACATCACTACATATCTCATCACATGGTACAAAGGTCAGTAAATATTTGTGGACTGACAACTCCAAAAAGATTTTCATGACCACTGTACTCTTACACTTAGTCCAAGAGAGGTACATATCCTGTCCCTACCCCTGAGCACTTGTCACTGAATCAAATTTTACTCCTTTCCAAAATAAACTCTAGCAGTTGTTAGTTCCATATCCCAAGTTTCCAGTATCTGCTAAATATTAGCATTTGAGATAGGCAGTAAATATGTGTAAATGCTTTTCCGGAAAGAGGTACTTTCTGGCTAAGAGAAATTAAGGAAAAATGACAACTCTGTTATCAATTAAACCAGTAATATCTCTTTCCTTTGCACAATCTTATGTGCTTTTCTTCAACAAACCTGCAAGACAGGTCTTAATAACTTCTATTTTCATTATGAGTTTCCAAGGCGTTAGAGATTTGCCTCAGATCAAATATAATTCAAAGTGGAGAACAATCCACATTGATCTTTATACTGCTCTTGCTTTCAATTAAACCTACAGAGTATTTTAGACATGAAAATAAATAAGTCTAAATTCACCATTTATTATGTCTATGTATTTCTTTAGAATTTACTCAACACTGAACATGCATGATGTGACTTTATCTGCATAAGAAACATATAAGTTTGAGGGATTCAAGATCATAAATATATTTTATTAGGTGGCTTTTTTTTTTTTTTTTTTTGAGACAGGGTCTTGCTATGTAGTTGAGGTTGGCCTCGAAGGAACTCTCCTTGATCCTCCTGCCTCAGCCTCCTGAGTGCTGGGATTACAGATAGCACCACGCCTGGCATCAAGATCATAAATATATTTTGCAAGCAGCAGTTGAAGGGCTACTCTGTTAAATTTCATTATTCTTTTAGTTAGTCATACATTTTTCCAAAGGTATAATTTCAATGTGTGTATATATACATATATATGAAATAATTTGGATGTAATATTAATGATAACTATTAGCTCCATATTTGTTCCTTCACCTGATTATGATAGGTTTGATGCTAGGAATTTTGTATTCTTTTTTCTTACTTTATCAAAACCAATATATCTATGTTTTGCTGTATTTAATAGAAAATACGGTTCAATTCCTCTACCACATACACAATATATTTGTAAATTCAATTCACCTGCACTCAAAAGATAATTGCCATGAACATGTAAACTGTTAGACTCTGAGGTAAACATAAAGATAAAAATTGTATTATTTTTATAGGTTTATAAATTTTATAAGTCAAATATGTAGTCTTGAAATAAAATTACTTGCTTTTGTTTTTGCCAATTTCTGTATATTTTTTCTGCTTCTCTGCTTTTCTCTTTCTTTTTGTCTTTCACCCACATACAAACAGAATTAATCCCAAAGACATTTTCTGAACCCTTCTCCCTCCCAAGCAGATGATTTTTTAAAAGAAAATGATAGAAATAATAGTTCTGATATACTATAATGTGAATATAAGTAGGTATTCTTATCAATTGATCATGTAGGTCATATAATTTTTATGCACAGTAAAGTCCATATGAAAAATGTTGTGTTGAAAAGCATGTAATTTGGTAGTATCACATGTAAGACAATGTGAGTCATAAAAGAACAGTGTGTTGTAATGGATCAGTAAAGATCAAGTGATGGAAAAATGTAATAGAAGTTAAACCTATAAATAGCTGTGCTGCCTGTAGTAAAGAAAAAACTAAATACATTGAAATTAATGAAGAGCGAAAATCACAGTTAATTTCTATGTTGAGAAATGTAAGTCATCTTGTCTCAATAAAATGAAGAAAAAGAGAAAAAATATATGTAAAGTATAATTTTCTATAATTATTTGGTTGTATAAATGCTTTAATATAAAAATGTATAATTTTTAACACAAATTGCTAATGACAAACACAGAATTCACAGTTAAAAAGCTGAAAACAAAATGTTGCAATGTAAAGTAATTGGAAAGGAGAATTTAGCATTAATAATAAAGTTGTTCTCGAGTTATACATGAGATTAGTGCCTACTATTTCCAATTAAATAAATATGAATGCACATTAAATGTATATGTAATTATCATTTGAATAATTAAAATATACATCGTGAATCAATAACTTATTTTTAACTAATATCCAAAATCACCTGCGAAAATTAAATAAATTTTTATAGTTTGCCATATGATGTTAACCAAAAGATTCTGCTAGTACGCTAGTTCTGTCTCCCTTCTGTCTGAACTACAGTGTAATATTTATGAAGTATTGTTTGAATAAAAAGACATAATGTTTTTAAGATTATGATGTACGTATAAGTAAGTCTGTAGAAGAAAAAGATTATTTATTTCTATGTGAGCAAAATTAAATAAATAAATAGGAATTGTCCTGTATAATATATACTAAAAGGCATTCTATTATTGCTAACAATTTCATACCAACAATTGCAAAGTCTGTACTGATAAATAGATGACAGATGTTTATGTAAAAATACAGGAGAAGCAAAGATATCTAGACTCCTAATGAGAATGATAATTATAAATTACATTTATAAATTATATTTTCTCCAAATCAAGTCAATTTGTGTGAACGTATATGTTTTGAGAACAACTATATTCAAGGCACCAAGCTAATACCAAAGCTGGTAAGAATAAAAGAGAAGCAGAGTTCAATAAATCATATCATTACCTGTACTGGGTAGGTAAATACAGCAAACCAAGACATCAGTGTAATATTTACAAAAGTAAGCAATGATAAGTACTTATTGGAAAATCTTTTTGATCAGCAGTGTAATCTGACCTGAACTAAAATTCTTTATAGAGTTGGTGAATATAAGACTTATTTCAGACAGCAACAGGCACTTGTGATACTGCAAACAATCTCATGGGCAGATTACAATTTTAAGCATATAAATACCATATATATATATATATATATATATATATATATATATATATACATACGTCTGCTAGGAGGCACTATTAAAATCTAGTAAAACACAAGACAACAGAATAAAAATAAGTAGAGACTATGACAATTAGACAATGCAAAACTAGAGAAAGACAATTCTCTTGTGATGACTTGTCCATTTACAAATGGTAACTTAATTTCCAAATTTGGAGAGTCTCTAAAAAACCTTTGTCCAATGTCAGTATCTACAAGAAATAGAGGAAGCAACATAGTAAAAAACATACCAGAGACTGAGTTCCAATTAATTAACTATCTGTACAGTCTTAATTTGCGAATCTGTATAATGCAAACATTGCATAAATGCAAGTGTTTTTTCATGTAGGGTGCTTATTTTGTAACCCTACTGTCAAAGTGACTGTTAAATGTAAGCATACATAAAATTATTGGTACACTGTCTTTCACTTCATAAGCTGCGTGGTTACATTATCATGTCAAGCTTCCATTACAAACGGAGTGGATCGTAACTATGATTACGATACTATTTATATAGTGTTTTCTTTTCTTTCCTCTACTTCTAAATAGGAATAAGTCTGTAATGGCAGAATATATGCCCATTTCTTTCATAACTCAGTGAATATACGCTCCACGTATAAGATAAGCACTCAATACAATTGATGGGCCCTTCTTATGATTCATACGGAAAACAGATATAATTGTTACTAGACAATTAAATGTATAAACGTTTCTGAAGTTGGTAACTCACAATGGTGCTCTTAAAACAGAGAACATTTTCTCAAGGAGCAAAATAATGCTTTAATGAATACACTTTAATTTCATTGTTATATTCAGAATCATTTATTCAATAATAAATACTTAAGAGCCATTTTTTATTACCAGAAAATTAAAGCAAGATGGTCCTTGCCCAAATCATACATACAATTTAGCAAAATATAGTCATTTAATTCTTCTAAAGCCCTGTGATATAATTAGGGCAGCTATTTTTAGCAGCAATGTACAGATTGGTGGACGAAATTTAGAGATATTTAAATGACTTTTCCAGTTGAAAATTAATAGGTGTCAAGGTCTTCTAATAATAGTGTACTTTTCACACACAGCTCTTGTGGAATTCTCATTTCCATCAACCATTAATACAAGCCTTCCTATGCTCCAAAATAGAAATAGAAATCAAGATATTGCTTTATATTTTCTAGAATAAATAAGCCACCTATTTAATACCTATAAACCTCTTTCTAAGTTTTTTATATTCTCTTTGCTTTGCCAAATTTATTAAAATTGAACCATTCTTTTGATGAATTATAACTTTAAAATATAAGATGCTTATAGACTACAAGACAGGTTAATATATGACTATAGTTTGAGACATAATTCATTGCAAACTGTGAAGGAATAGATCCAAGAAGCCAGTAGTCACTGCCTTTTCAAAATCTGAATATATTGAGCAAGCAACCAGAAAACTGTAATTTATTTTTATTTTTGTTAACATGGAAGAAAACCTTGTACATGCTGTTTGCCCATAATAGTCAATTCATTAGGCCACCTCATACTTTTGGCATTCGTTTTAAATCATGTTCAATAGCAACATGTTTAAAATGACGGCAAGCTGTCATAAGGCAAGCTGGAAGTAGAAAAGAGTTTGGCAATTAAAAATCTCCAGCACATTCACCAATCTGAATATGCAGAAATTGCAAATCATTAACAAGGAAACCACCTGCTGGGGCCACTCTAACCCAGCATAAAGATTTGCCAATGTTCACAACTATTAGTTTCAGATTGATTTTTTTTCCAAGGAAAAACGAATTCAATATGACTTGGGTTGAAGTATTTTATTAATTTTAAAAATAAAAATAAGTATTCCTCACTGAATTTCAAATATTATTATAGTTGTACTTAACATGGAAATTACTTCATCATATTGAGGTAATATTCATACTTTATTACATTCTATCAAGTATTAAATAATTCACTATAACAGATGATATTATATTTATTCTATTAAACATATTTTAAAAAGCCCACATCTATTATTGGAAGCAGAGAACACTAAAATCCACAGACTTTTTTTGTTTTGTTTTGTTTTGTTTTGTGGGTACCGGGGGTTGACCTCAGGACCTCACACGCCAGCAGGCGCCCGTGCCACTGAGCAATATCACCGGCCCTTATTTCGTATGTGGGTTCCGGGAGTCGAACTCGGGCCCTCGCGCTTGCCAGGCAGGCGCTTACGCTGCTGAGCCATCTCACCGGCCCCAAAACCACAGAGTTTTAGGTGAGGACGGAACTTGTCACTTAGTTTTTTAACATATATATAAATTTACAGCCTGCTTTGCTGAAGATTTCAAGCTGAATTTTTATAGAACCTAAATACCTCAGTTCTACTGGATCAATTACCATGTGTGTGTGTGTGTGTGTGTGTGTGTGTGTGTGTGTTTTACTTATTTTCATGGTTTATGCATATTATCAAAATGTACTCCCACTTATGAAATGATTAAGAACTCCTGGGTGGGAGTCGAACATTTGCAAATTGCTATAGAAGAAAGTCTTTTCCTTGCTCATGATGCTTTATGCCACAAGTCCAGTTATGTACTTCTCAGATTATGGTGCAGTGCTTTGCTCAGTAAGAGTACAGAAGGCTAGCAGAGCTGTTAGGGCAACTAATGCTGTCTCAGTTCTCACTGGTGAGTCAAAGCTTAAGGGGAGCCTGAGAGAGTTCACAGAAACCAGATCTTAACCCAATGGGATTTAGAGAACCTCTGGCTTTCCTCCAAGATGTATACAGAGCGGGGGACACAAAACCCAGAAGGGTAGGAACCATAATTTTTTTCTCATAATTTTAACTAATGATAAGCAAAAGACTTGAAGAAAGCCAAGACATAAACTTCTTTAGCTGGAATTCAAAAAAAATAAATGACTTAATACAATATAATCCAGACAAGCAATTGAACTCTAATTTGAGCTCCATGTTTATCTGTATAAGCAATAATTTCTTTATGTTGCCTCCTGATATGTTTGAGTATGAACACTTTTTTAAATATATGCAACACCTTGAATACTTTTGGTCAATAAATGCATGCTTCAATGTATTTCTCACTGTACCACAGAATTTGTATTCCATCAGGATTACTAGTAAGACTCTTTAAAAATGCAGAATGTGGTAGTTACCTTTATATATATATTTGGGGATTCCAAGGCAGGTAATCCTTGAATTAACCTAGAATAAAATGTGACATGCTTTCTTGTAGACTTAGTAAGAGAATAGCACAATTTCTTGAGCTATTTGATAAAACTGCTGAGAAAACTTGGTATTCTTGGGTAGCATGCATGATTGTTCTCATAGGTGAGGATTCTGAATTTTTCATGGTAATCATAATTTTTTTCCTGTAACCGCCTCTAAGGACTTCTAGTTTCTCACTCATTTGTTGTGAGCTTATTTTTTATCCTTATTCTTGTTAAGGTTAGAGTGTGGTTTCATTGTTTGATTATGTTCCCAAGGGTCCATAAGTTAAAAGTGTGATGGCCAGAGCAGTTTTATTGAGTGGTGTGGTGGACATTGAGAAGGTGGAGCCTTAAAGAGGGTCCTTAGATAATCCAGGGTCTGTGACTCTCTCTCCTCTGGCTGGCTTGCAATATGAACCTTTGCTCCTACAAGTCCTTCAACTAGTACAGTATATTCTGCTAACCACTGCCCTCTCCAGAGCCAAAACTTTGGGGCTATGTGATTTCAGACTTTGATTCCCCAAAATTGTAATATCAATAAAACTGTTTACGTTTATTTTTGGCAGTGCTAGAGACTGAACCCAAGCCTTCACAATAATCTACATTCTCAGCCCATCTTTTATTTTTTGTTTTGAGACAGGGTTTCCCTAAATTGCTAAATTTCCCAGGCTATACTCAATCTTGTGAGCTATCATGTTCTTGATATCGTTAGTCATCCAGATTAAGATTATCCAGATTAAGATTAGAGTCATATAACTAGTTCAAGTAAATCGTCTAAAGAATTCTGATATATACCATGAACATCCTACATTTTAATAATTATTTTACATTTCAGGTGTTCTTTGGAAATATAGTCCCACTTGGTTATTTATAGTCTTATTATTTCTGGAAACTCAAACTCTATTTTACCCATAAAAACTGAAGCATCTAACTTTCTTGATAGTTTCTGTATCTCCTAAATCTGTTGGTCATAATACATAATTTATTACCTTTGTGGATTAATGTCCTTAAATGCTGCTTTAACATTAAAAGAACCTATAAAGTTTCTCCATTGTCTTGCATATCTATATCAAGTTTTCCCATTTAAGACCCTCAAAAAATACCTGATTTATTTCTGTTTTAATTAACACCAACCCCATAGTAAGTTAAATCTCCTAGTTAAAACTTTTCTATAGCTCCATGTCAGTCTGGTCCTTAAAATACATGGTCAAAATGAAAATTCTCTTCACAAATTATTCCAAATTTTCATACTTCATAGTTATCTTCACTTTGATAACACTTATTTTTAAACTTTTGACATACATTTTCACATTTAAACCTCTTTGGGTTTCCCTCCTACTCGTCTACTTCTTGTTGTCCCACATGGCTTACTGCAGAACACTTAGCACATGTCAGATATCAGGGACAATCCTTGTAATAACTAAGGGACAGTGAGCTCTTGTGACTGCCCAAGAGTAATAATGAGAAAAGCAAAAACAAAAGTGCTGTTTGCCTAATACATCTTTATCTTAACATCAATATGAGACATAGAAATCCACTACAGAGCAAAAGAGGAAGATAAGTGCTGTGTTTGCCAGATAATTGAATTACAAAGGATTTTTATTCAAATGTTGAGGAAGAAGCATTAGAATTTCCCAGCAAACAACTTCTTCAGATCTGGAAAATTACATTCCGTGTCTCCTAATAGTACCATTTTAGTATACTGTAAATTTGATTTGATAGGCCTCTAAATTCTGCTTTCTTTCCTAAACAATGTGATGTCTTTTTTTCTAACTATGAATGACTTATAAGTTGTCAATAAATATATCATTTTGTAAGTAAAAATTTCATTTCACCTGAACAATTGAGTTTGTGAGACATTGTGACAACTAAATTACATTAAACTTTGTGTGGTTAACAACAAAAAAACATAGAGGCCTCACAGTATTAATCCCTATTCAGAGGGAGCGCTTCTATAAGATGAATTTTATGACCTTGCATATGCAATCCTTCCAGCAATGACAGGCTCTGAACTAGTTCAACGTAAGCATATCCAGGAATTAACAAAACAATGTCTCCAATGACTGGTATCTGAAGAAACTGGATCATCATTGCTTCTGGGTTCCCAGCATTCAGTAAGAACTTGGACCTCAGCTAATTACGTAGCACACTGATACATTTATTTACTTATTGATCCAACACCTATATGCGCAGTGGAGAGTAAAATAGACAAAACCCACATCCTCATAGTGTTTATAATCAGAGTTGCTTGTTTATATCAGCCACTATGATTGTAATTATAGCACAAATCTGGAGCCAAACTTCATAGGGATAAAATCCAACTTCTGGGCAAATGACCTAATTTATTTGTATCTCAAATTTCATATTGAAAAGGATTATAACAGTGTTTTAGTCAAAGCATTGTACTAAAGATTATATACATTAATATTAGTAAAATAATTACGCTACTTTCTGGCACACAGCAAAAGCTAATTAAAAGTTTGCTTCAGTCACATTTCACAAAGAATATTACAAACAACGTACATTAATTGTAAAAGTGTGTCGTTCATAGTTGATAAATCAAAAATAAGTTCTATGAACAAAAGAAAATGTAATAAGGAGTGGGACTTTGGCTTATGTTACATTTAAACTAAATAGCAGGTAATTATAGAAGAGCATAACTTTGCATAGATGTTAATTTTACAGAGATAACTATCAACCTCTTGCCCCACATTTGCTCCTAGGACTTATATTAAATGTTTTGCTGAGGGAATGTCATTCATTTACACTAACTTACACTAACTTACACATTTCCTTCTTTAAAAAGTAAGATATTGAAATGCAGATATTGTACCTCTTTAAACATCTGTATTTTCATTTTTTTAAAGATAAAATTAAGTGAGCACTAGGGATTTTATAAGTAGTTGACTAATTAATTGGTGCAGTTACCAATCTCATTGCGTTTATTAAGAAAACTTTATGAGAACAATAAATCCTAGCTCATCAGGGGAAATTAAAACTTATGGAAGGTCTAAGAAATAATAATCACTGCATCCTACAAGCTTAGGACAGCAGCACATAGAGGACATGTTCTCTTGTTATACTTAGTGATTCCACTTTGAAGTATATTATTTTTTTCAATAGTCTCCTATCACTTCTTATTCCCTGTCATCTCTAAAAATGCCCCGCTGAAAATCATCACCTTCCTTTTAAATCTCTGAAGGCACTGATTTTGTGTGAGTTTTGGGAATAATATAATGTCATGGGTAAATTTTACTTATTAATTTCCTTAATTCATTTTAAGTCCAACTGCCACACAGCTGTGACTTTTTGTAATACGACATATACATCTTTGCATAAGGCCAACAGTATCAATTTCATGAAATGAGTGTATCTACTAAGTTTTGTATTAATTTTTTTTTGTGTGTGTGGGTACCAGCGGTCAAACTCAGGACCTCGCGCTTGCGAGCAGGCTCCTGTGCCGCTGAACGATAACGCCAGCCCATTTTTTCCTTTATGTGTGTACCAGGAGTCAAACTCAGGACCTCGCGCTTGCCAGGCAGGCACTTATGCTGCTGAGCTATCCCACTGGCCCATGTATTAAATATTAATGAGAAGATATGTTATAAAAATCTCACAATTTGGACATAGATGTTTTGAAGGAAAACAAAAACAAAATATAACTATAATGATGAACTAACATAGCCACAAGAAGGAGAAAAGATTTCCAATTTAGAAGAGAATAGATGTACCTTACTGAGAGCTGGTGGTGGTACGTAGCCTCCAAAATGACTTATAGTGATCCTTATATTACAGACAGCTAAGTCAGACAGAAACGAGTACACAGTCAGAGAGGATCTGGGCTCTCAAGGCAGTCAACAGAAAAAAATAAAAAAATAAAAAAATAAAGATATCAGAATTGTGGCTGGAGGCACATCTGAGGAAGGCTAGGTCTCAAGATAAAGATGCAATGGCCAGGCCTACACCTCCCTAAACAATAAGCAGTAACTTGGAATTATATTATAATTAGCACTGCCTGGTCCAGGAAGTCTAGATAGGCACCAGAATGTGGATGTGTGTGTGTGTGTGTGTGTGTGTATGTGTGTGTGCACGCATGTGCCTGTGTGTGTGCATGTACCTGTGTGTGTGTGTGTGTTTGCACTTACTGAGCTCCACCCCCAGCTTCATCTTCCTCCTACTTCTTTTTTTTTTTTTTTTTCAATTTTGAGACAGTGTCTCACTAAGTCAATAAATTGCCCAGAATGTGCTTCAACTTGCAATCCTCCTGTCTCAGCCTCCCAAGTGCTGGAATTTTGTACCTTCTGAGGAAAAACAGCTGCTGTCTGTGTGTGAGCTGGCCAGTGAGACACTAGGTGGAAAAGATCTGACACTGTACTTATGGAGAGCAACCGTCAAGGACCTGATGCCTGTGTATAGCCAGGTGAGTAGGCACGGAAGTAGTCTCCTCCGCGGCAGAGCCCTGATTCTGCAGTTTTAGCCTTCACCCTGAGTCAGCTTCATGAGAGCAGCTGAACAGGGGACCGCTCAAGCATGGCTGGATTCCTAACTCATAAAACTAATAGTTAATGTGTGTTTGTTGTTTCAAATAGATAACCTTGATTCTACTTATCACAAATTTTTTGTGTTTAGGGATATTAGTATATTTCCTGTTAAAATAACAAGCTTCTATGAAACAAAGTAATGTCTGACACATTTTGTACATTGTTAATTAATTTCAGAACATAAATGTATATTCATCATTCATTGTGTTCTCTTAACGAAGATAATAGAAATTTCTATAAAAATGGGTTGCTGACTTGAATTTGAATTATCGAAATTGTTTCAAATCCCTAGTTTACTTTAAATTAATGGATATAAAAAGTTATTTATTTAAGGTTCAATCTCCTTCCATTTATCACTTTTAAAAAATTAAAACTTAAACTTAAGGAATGTAAAGTTGATACGAAATCCTCTGTAATCTGTCAGAGAAAAACATCTCCCTTTAAAATCACAAGAAATCAAAAGCATGAAATGTCATTCTACAAGGTTTGACGTACAGTTAATTCCATAAATTGTGATTAGTTTGAATATATGTCATATTAATAGCTTACTTTCTGCATCAGCAGGTGCAAACTTCACAAACCTTGTCTACTTGCTCTTCATTTTTAGAAAGCTTGGTTAAAAGATATATCAAGGGCTTTTCATGCTTAGAAAAAGATAACCATATGTAATCCTGTGATAATATTCCTGTTCGAACTTGATCATAATGATTTACATGAGCACCATATTTATTGCCATGAAAATATGAAATATATGACCATGTAAGCTATCTACCAATATAATAAATTGGTGTATATACATGCATGATAAAAATAATTGCTAAGTAGCTACTACACAGAAAACTTGGAAACAATTATTGTGTGTAATTATCATTTTCTTTCTTATCAAATATTTTTTAGTATTTATAAGGAGCCAAGAACCCACTGTCAAAATTGATGTTTGATAGAAATATACATTGTTGTGTTCCCCTAAATATACATTTTAGAAAGCTTAACTCATATCTTTCAAAATCATTTATAAATACACATCATTTTGAGATAAAATCAAGGAAAAATAATCTGCTAAATATGATTGAATAAAAAATAATGCTGTAAGTTATTTAGAATTACATGTTTTTCTTGAGCTATGTCACTCCAATTACATCAAAGAAAAATTTCATTTATCAATTAATGCTATTAACTAAATTGCTTAACCTATAAATTTATATTTAAGACATCAAAATTCTAAGCACTGAGGTGTTTGGATGTTTTCTAAAAATTTTTAAGTTATTAAATCTAAGATAATATCAACTACAACTCCCATTCATTTTTTATAAGAAAAAGAACAGTCTCGATTAAATTCTGATACACAAGAAATTGTAAAATGATCATACAGACATGTTGAATTTGAAAAAAATGCATGTTAGAAATAACATAGTTAGGGCCGGTGAGATGGCTCAGCGGCTTAAGCGACTGCCCGGCAAGCGCGAGGGCCCGAGTTCGACTCCCGGATCCCACATACAAAAAAGGGGCCGGTGATATCGCTCAGCGGCACGCGCGCCTACTGGCGCGCGAGGTCCTGAGGTCGACCCCCCGGTACCCACCAAAAAAAAAAAAAAAAAAAAAAAAAAGAAATAACATAGTTATCTTCATTATCTATAACAGTAGTCCAAGAAAACCTCAAGATATGAAGAGTTTTGATGAAATATGTTTACATTAGGGAAAACCTTTATATAAATGAATTAATATTTATATTTTCTATCAGATTTGATATTTTTAGTACTCCAAATACTATAAAAGAAATGTTTGGAAAAAACAATATTATGTATTTTTTAAATTCCAAAAATGTATAGAAAATATACAAAAATTTCAAATTACTCCAAAGAGTTTAAAATAATAGAAGTTGAAATATTAGTATCAGAGGTCCATAAAATATAGATATGATAGAGGTTTTTTCCTAAGTTTTCTAAACCATGAGATTTAACTACGCTGTCAAAGTCAGGCTGCCTATGTTAAGAACAAATAGCTCTGGATTCTGTCTGTGTGATTTTGGACAATATAAGCCTTCTGGGCAACGACTTCCCTAATTATGAGGTATAAATTCCATACATAATGACTTTTAAAGATTAAGTAATATACATGAAGACCCTAGTTCAGTGCCTGAAGTGTAACTGTTTATTCTAAAAAAGAATTTACATCATTTTATAAAGACAGAAAAATAACTTATGGAGTAATCATTTAATAAATATGAACACGGGCCGGTGAGATGGCTCAGCGGCGTAAGCGCCTGCCTTGCAAGCGCGAGGGCCCGAGTTCGACTCCCGGATCCCACATACGAAAAAGGGGCCGGTGATATCGCTCAGTGGCACGGGCGCCTCCTGGCGCGCGAGGTCCTGAGGTCGTCCCCCCGGTACCCACCAAAAAAAAAAAAATAAAAAAATAAAAAAATAAATATGAACACAACACCACTAGAGTATTTTTTTCAGGGAATATTAAAGCAAAGAAAGCTCGAACTCCTTCAAAATACTTTTTTTTAAAGGAAGTGGCCTGTTTGTGTCATTATTTGTCTGATCATGAGTGCCTAGGTCTTAGATTATGAGGCATTTAGTGGTTAATTTCTTTGTTTTACTTTTTCTTTCAAAATCAACTTTGTGATCAGGAACACCAATTCTCTCTTGTAGTAGAGACAATTAAATTACAGGTTATTTCTTAGACACTTAAGACAAAGTCATGACAGGGGCATTTGTCTCATTCCCCATTCTTAAAAGAAAAAAAGGAAAATAACATTACTAATGAATTTAAAGATGTATTATGTGTCAAGAACTGCTGTCTGTTCTAGTTTAAAAATATATATGTTTGTAATGTACAATATTGCCCACAACTATTTTCCCCTAACAGTAATAAAATACCTGTGCCATGTCACATTGCACGCTAAGGCATGCTGCCTTACTATGTCAGGACCTACCAGGCACGTTACCGAATAGTATATAGGTCAGGCTAAATTACCATAGCATCTCCTTCTAAAAGCTCTAAACTACCTTCTGTGGTTGAAGAATAATCAGTTACTCAATTCAATCCAACAAATATTTATTAAGCATTCACTCACTTCTGTTTTATCTCCCCTTGTGGGCTGCTATTCTTAAGAGCAGCTGAAGAAGCAAAATGACTCCCATTTATTAAAGACTTTTATTTTAAAGATGCTTAAGTGCAGTTCACAGCTCTTCAACTGCTCTTACCAAATCCTCAGAGGCTCCATTGTAGAGGAAATTCATGTTCTGTCATACAGAAAGAAGAATAATGTGTTCCTTTTTCCTTTTGTCAAGAAAATATCAGCCATATAACTAGGGTAAGGATGTGCAGTAGACACGATGTGTCTAAATATGAATCATTATACATTACTACTCATGTATATATTCATTTTAAGATAAATCAATGCAAGTTTACCTTATGCTTTAATGTTAAGCATCTGAGCTATATATTAAAAGGAAAAATAAGGAGTATGTTTTGTTTACTACATTTTATTTGCTCCTGATTTGGATAATATAGAAGACTGCTAAATGTTATGGAAAACATATGCTTTTATTTCAAATAAGGACCAAAACATTTTTTCCAATCTTTTAAAGTACAGAAAGAGTAGTTAGATACCAATCTTACAATAAATATTATTTATTTGGATCAATAGATAAACAATTCCTTCCAAGAACATTAGTCATAGTGCTTCTGGGAACTGTCTCCAGATTTATTCTGGCCAAGTAAAGATAGGGTGTCTTCTCTACAGAATCCTGTGGGTTCTTCTTTTCCCCCTTTTACTCAGAAGAGTGCCCCATTATATTCTCCTAGTAATGTCCAAAATAATACCCTTTCACCTTTCCTGAAGCCAGGGTTATGTTTCTCTTCTACAAACCTTATTGCACTAACATTTCGTGAAGTTGTTTCAAAATCACCATACCAACTCTGAGAGTGCCACTGACCACACCTCAAAGACACTTGCTTTGCCTTGCTTTAACTCTTCAGGCCATGCAAAATTCTGAATGGAGCTTATCCTCCTAGCAATGAAAGATGAGATCTAGGATGTCTGTGTTGACCAGTTCTATCTTGTATTCTCATTATGAACATAGACGAACTGTTCATTACTATCGTGAACAATGCATTCATTGACTCCACAATGAAAATCCATTTTCTGCAGCATGGCATTAAACGTTTTTCCCCAGTCTGATCTGAGCCAACTTTTCAGTTCCCAGGAGCTTGTAAGGATTACTTTTATGTTATTTTTTTGAGCAAGGTCTGTTTTATACTATACTTTTTGTGCTATGTCTCAAGTCCTTTTCGAAAAATATTATTTTCCTACAGTGTATAAATATATCTTCTTCATTTTGATATCATCTGCAGTGCCTAACACTATGATTTGTACACAGTGGAAATTTAGCAGGCATTTAAAGTACTGAAATAATAAACTCCAGTTTGTATATTTTCATCACAAGAACAAAGTAAAGAAATAAACTACTGGGTCATTTATGAACCCTAAAGATAATCAGTAGTTAATGAAATGTTGGCATTTGGAAAACCATTGTTTTCTGCATTGCCCATTTACCAGTACATTGGCAACTCCTGAATGTCTTTGCAAACTACTAGTTTCTTAACTATTAGGAAACATATTCACAAGTCTAATGACTTGTTTCTCAATCAACGTTAATATTTTTTCATTTCTCATTGTCACCAGCTTCCAGCTCTCACACATACATTTTAAGCCACTCTCATTTACTGGTTTCTGCTACATGTTACTCATCTAACACCTGAACTCTCTGATCACCTACTTGTTTTGTTTTTTGCAGATCTGGGGTTTGAATCCACAGGCACTCTCTCACTGAGTTACATCCCCAGCCCATTTATTTACTTATTTATTTATTTATTTATTTATTTTTACTTTGAGAAAGGGTCTTACTATATTTCTTAGGCAGAACAGGAACTTGCAATCCTCCTGCTTCAGCTTTCCCAGAAGCTGGGATTACAGCCATATGTCACCTGTGCCTGGCTTTACTTATTTTTTTGTGCATACATTTTGTGTGTCATATAAACACTTAGTCATCTAATCAGTTTTACCCTTTATTCTCATCATTGTTGCAGAAAATACAGTATTTTACCAACTATTTATTTTGTATAAATATTTAGCCTTTATTTTTTTCTGAAATTCTGCTTTCATTAAGTCAAAACTTTTTAATGAACTTTACTCAGTTTCATCATTCTCTTACTGGATCATCACTGTTGCAACAAAAGGAAAACACGTTGGAACTGCATTCTGCAGATTGGGTCTCACAGTGTAGACTTTGAAATCTTTGAGGTTTAAGACAATAACACTAATAGGTAAATATATATCTAGACATATATCTAAATATATATATATATATATATATATATATATATATATATATGGATTGGACAATTATGCTCAAATCACGCACAAAATAGCCATTAAATAAAACAGTTGTGTTAGCAAAAAGAGCTTTCTGGAGGCATGGGTGGGCTGAAGTTAATCATCAACAGGTTAGAAGCATCCCAGATGTGGAAGTTACTATTTTTTTAGTACCCAGATACATAATACATTGAAATGGAACGTGCTTTTTTTTCTTTGTGAAATCTTTAATAAATTTGGAGAGGATATTTTTACTATCATGCCTTCTTATAGGATAATATTTCAGAACTGCAGTCACAAAGAAGAACAATAGAATGTATTATACAAACAAGTTCTATTTTTATCTTCATTGATATTAATAAGCACGTATAGCATTCAGTTTTAGAAGTCATTTTTTATGGAAAATATGTTTATTGTTCAGAAAATGAATCTCAGATGCACAACCACACTTGACAGATTTTTAGCCTCTAATGCCTTAATCCTTCCTCAACATCACTGATGCAATCTCTGAAAAACTAAGTATTAATTTGAGAGTATCATATTGTTTACATCATCTGGAAAAGAGGATTCAGAGTGCCTTTTATGTAAATTGCAATTATACATATCTTACTTTTTACACCATCCTCATATAACATTTTACATAATGTAATTGTATTCACTTGATTCTTTTGCATGGGAATGAATGACACAGTCTAAACAGAAGACAGTAAATTTAATATAAAATAATTTTATTCTATACAGCAATATAATATTGGAAGTATCAGGGAAAGGTTAATTTCCATTGTAAATTAAAACAAAAAAATACTAGAAAATAAGTGATTAGAATTTTATTATTTATTTATTTATTATTTTTTTGTGGGTACCAGGGGTCGACCTCAGGACCTCACGCACCAGCAGGCACCCGTGCTGCTGAGCGATGTCACCGGCCCTTTATTCGTATGTGGGTTCCGGGAGTCGAACTCGGGCGCTCAAGCTTGCCAGGCAGGCGCTTACGCTGCTGAGCCATCTCACAGGCCTAATAATTAGAATTTTAAAGCACTTGCTTATAAACAATTGGTACTTTAATCTGTTAGTTTTTATTTTGAAATAATACTAGATTTGTAAGAAAATGCAAAGATCTTATAGAAGGATACATACACCCTTTACACAGTTACCCCTAACTAGCTTCTTATAAAATGATAGTACAAAATTTAAATTCTATTTTTCTGGATAAAAGTTGATATAAATTGTTACATTTAGTTACCATATCCCTTCAGTCCAATTTGTGATTTCTTGTCTTTGATATTTTTTAAGATACTGATCAGGTATATCATAGGATGTCCCTCAATATGGGACTGATATTTTTGCATAATTATATTGGGCTACAGATTTTAGGGAAGAATATTACAAAGGTGAAATTGTTTTATTATCATGATAAGATTCTACATAGTACTGATTAGCTTATGTTGTTTAATTAAGAAAGTACTTGGAAAATCTCTCATCTTTAAAATTATCATTTTTCCCATTCCAGGCCCTATTAGAAGGGGGTGCTCAAATCCAGCCCTCACTAAAGAGGAACCATGCTCCTCCTACTAGAGAGCAGCATCATAGGGCTCAGGGTGTATGCTAAAATCACTAGATAAGTAGTAAGATTTTAAGGGAGAGCTTAAAATATACATATAATCTTAAAAATATATATATATATAATTACAGTAATTTTACATACACCTGTTTTCAAATAACTTTATATCCTATTCATACATGATATATATGTGTTTAATGACTTATTATTTAATGTATAAAACATAATTTAATATAGATGATATATAAAAGTATATATTTTAATTCTTCTCTTGGACATATTGATTTATATGCCATCATCACCATATGGCCTGTAGAATACATAAGTGGTGATTAAAGGCAATGCTGATATGTACGTACATCAAATGCTCCATAAATATTTAAGGGATTATAAACATGAATAATATTTATCTATATTTAAATGAAGGAGGCTGGATTTACAAAACTGATGTTAACATTCTGTGAAGTGAAAAAGATATTGCAGACATATCTACTGACTGGTTATTGTAGTACTTTATATTTAATATACTACATTTAATGTATAAACCGAATTTAATTTGCCCATGTGTATCATACAAGTAAATAATAATTTACATTATATTTAAAATGTAATATGTATTATTTCCTAACTTTTGGTACCAATTTAGAAGCCTATTTTGAATTTCTTCAGAAACTATCTATACTTTAATAGATAGAGTTGAAATATTTGCTAATTCGATTATTTCCCACTACCCTTAATTTATTAAGAAACATGACTTAATATTACCTCCAAAGTTGTACATTTAGAAAAGTTAGGAAGATTACGTGGAAAGTATTTTTATATTAATATTAGATTGATATTTTTTAAAAGTTCATTTTACATATTCTAAATAGAAAAGGAAACCAAACTAAACAAAACATTCACTCAACTTTGTATATTTGTATTCCTTACCTACTAATTTCAGATATCATCCAGTAAAAGAAGAATGTTAATATAAATTTTCTCACTATTATCTCCCTAAAGTTTTAGGATCAATTGAAAGTTAGAGAACTTTAAAGCGGAAGTGAAAACAACAAAAACTAAGTAGTCGAACATGTCAAATATATGGGAAGACATCCATATAATCCATAATTCCTGATTGCATCACTGGATTTTCAAATTATATTCACACATTAGTGATAATGACTAAATTAGCAGGAAAAGTAATATATTGGGTTTATTTTATGTAATCATGGAGGTGTGTAGTATATTTTAACGATGTCTGTTAAAATAGTAAAATAATTTTATTAAAAGTATAATTATAGGTTTTACTTTTATGATTTAAAAATAGCATTCCACATATATATAATAAAATAATTGCTGTGTTTCCTTTGTGCTTATAAAGTTATTGTAGTTTTTGTTATCCACGAGAGAACTTTCAGAAGTTATTTGAGGTTTAAGTAAATTCATGGATTTTTCAGTTTTTCATAATTTAAGAATGCTTTACCAAAATAAAGAATGACCACTTAAGTCACAGTACTATGTTTTTTGAATTTCAACATATAAGCATAAAATAGATAAACTTCTCTGTGCAGATTTTTGCAAGGTTTTCATCAGTTCCTCCAGATTTAAGAAAGTGTGCAATAGTACTGTTTGAACATTAAAATATATATCATTTCTCATTTAGGAAAATATGCAGTATAATGCTGTATTTGGGGGGATTAATGGATTAAACATTTTTGAAAAAATGTAGTAAAGGACAGAATTCATCAACTTATTAATAATACGAAGATTATTTCAAGGAATTCCCAATAATACTTCATATATAACTTTAAGTTTCTATTTCCTAAATCTCATAAAGTGCACCAATTATGCAAATTCAAAAAAAATTCAAATATTTTTCAGGTCGCATTTGCTTGGACCTCCTAGGCAAATAACTTTAATTTATTTTATGAAATATGCATTAGTAAAAGTGTTGTATTTAATGTTTAATTAATATATATGAAAAAACCTCCCTCTGTATATATTTATAATACTGCATCTCCTAGTACAATTTATGTAAGTTTTTACAACCTTCAGATTGCAGCAAACCAGATGTGATACTTGTTTCTGTACATTAGTACAGAGTATTTGAATGTCTAATATTAAATCCCTGGTCAATAGCATACTATGAAGTATATTGCATTGCCTGTTTAATGTACAAAATTCAATATAGTAGTACAAATACACTAAATTTAGTAATGAAACAATCTTCTTTCTTGGCCTGAGTGTAGATTTTGTTGGTTTATTTCATCTATGAAGAATAAGAACAGTAAAGATTTATGTGACAATTATGTTTTGTCAATTATTCTTAGAAGCTATAATATGGTACAGTATTCATTAGACAATATTTTATCATGTTTAAGAGTGTTAATTTTTTTACCTTTTATAGTAAGCATAATTTTACTTTAGGTAACTTTGTTAGAAGTAGCATATTTAGATAAATTTGCAATCCAATTATAGTATTTATTTTCAAAATTTGAAATATATTTATTGCATTATCTATATTTTTGGTTTTTCTGCAGTAATGCTGTTTTATGCTTTTTATTCTTGTAATTTTAATTCACTCCATATGTTTGTTTATAAATAACAGATACTTTAAGATGCACTTCTATATGATAGTTTTTATACTTTCCCAGTTATTACTTCTAAAGTTTGTAATAATATTTCATATTTATTTTTCCAGTTGTTACTTCCAAAATTTAAAGATATATACATAAGTTTAAATTTTGATTCTCCATTGGGGAGCAATATAATGCTAACACAATTTTTCTAATAATTGATTTTTAAATATTTTCATCTGTATTAGTACATTTGTAGTATCTAATGATTTCGTTCAACATGGGAAATTGATACATGCATATAAAAATAATTTCCTTCATTAATATATTTACACATGTTTCTGAGACACAGTATCATAATTTGATACATGCATACAATCTGTAGTAACCTAATCAAGGTATATTAGCATTTACATCTCAAACATTTATCATTTCTATATGTTGGGAAATTTTGGACTCCTTTTTTCTAGTTACTTTGAAATATAGTATTTATTTTTGTAGGCTGTAGTTACGCTATTATGTTACAGAACATTAAACTTATTCCTCCTACCAACTGTATTCTGAGACCCTTTACATATATTCTTTCTTCATTCTATCCCTCTTTCCATATACTCTTATCTTTTTTTTTTTTTTTTGTGGGTACCGGGGGTTGAACTCAGGACCTCGCGCTTGCCAGGCAGGTGCTTATGCCGCTGAGCTATCTCACCAGCCCTCCATATACCCTCTTGTCTCTAATCATCACTATTCTATGAGACCAACTGATTTACTTTCTACAAATGAGAACAAGTATTATTTGTCTTTCTGTGCTTGGCTTACTTCATTTGTTTCATTCATGTTGTCATAAATGAAAGAATTCCATTCTTTTTTATGGCTGAATATTATTCCATTGCATAGATATACTACAATTTATTTATCAGTTGATCTTTTAATGGGCACCTTGATTGATTCTATGTTTGTCTATGCTATTGTGAATAATGTGGCAATAAACACAGAAGTTCAGGCAACACTTTGATATAGTGATTTTACTCATGAGGATATGTATTAAGAAATGAGATTGCTAGATCATATGTTAGCCTATTTTTGTTTCTTTTTTTTTTTTTTTTTTTTTTTTTTGAGGAACCTGCATTGTCTTTTCCGTAATATCTGTAGCAATTTACATTCCCACCAGCAGTGCATGTATTCCCATTTCTCTGCCTCTTTAACAGTATTTAGCCAAAAAAAAAAAAAAAAAAAATCTTAAATGCAGAAGGCAGCTCAGTCCTACCCATAGATGACATGTTAACTCCATCTACTGTAGCTGTGGTTCCTAAAATACTTCCCCCAGGGTGGTTTTATAGACTACTGTTTCACAGAAGGAATAACTAGAAAAAGTAAGATGATTGTCTTTATATAGGAGTGAGTTATAACAAATGAAGAAATATTCACATAGACTGTGGAGACAGGAAAGGCATCTGGGGAAGAAGCACGAAAGGAGTCTGGGGTTGGAGGAAGGGCGAGTAAAAAAGATCAAGGCACGATGACATTTATATGCATTGTATGTGTGTTCCCCAAGGTGAATGCAATTATTATGTATCACAAACATACTAATAGAAAAAGAAAAAACCTCACTTACAGAAAAAACTTACCAAGGGGAAATGCAGGCAGTTCCTAGCACCTAGGACCTATTAGCTCTAAGTAGGACGAGCCACCAAGAATAGGCAAGCAGCTTTTAGGGTCCTGACTATCCACAGCCTCAGCCAAAAATCAAGTGGCCACAGTTTTGTGACTACAAAGAGTGATTAATGTAAAGCAAGACTTTGGTTTTAGAAACACACATATCACAAACATTTTAACATCAAAAATAGCTGTTAAGTTTTGCTTCTGTCTGAAAGGTGGCATTTCATCACTTCAAATTCATTTAGTCTCAAAAACTCAAATCCCACCAACTCTAGTGTTATATGCATAAAGTAGAAAATAATTTTTCTAGCTTTATCTCTTATAATAGTTTCGTCAAACAGATATCAAAAGCCTACAGAGCATTAGTCAGGGACAGGGTGATTAGTTTCTCTCTTTATGTATGGGTAATTAATATAAAAAGGATGGAAAAAATCCTTAATCCCATTACACTAGATCCATCATTTAGCAATGCTTTTTGACTCTTCAAGGTAAAATCTGCATCTGAATTTCCCTAAAGCAATCAAGTCGTCAGCTTCAGAAAATTATAAAAACCCCACAGCAAACTGCACCATCACTGATAGAAAAAAGTGAGGTTTCTGACATTCATCTCAGAGAATATCATTGAATGAAACTATTTCAAAGATATCACTTTTAAAATTATCCCTAATAGAATTGACCCAATTTTGCTTGGTATATACAATCTAAGGATAAAGGAGACACCTGCTTACTGGGAGACATCAAAAAAGTCTAGATACGACACCACAGGTAATATTTATGAGCTGACGGGGGGTGTAGCTCAGGAGTGGAGGTAGTGCTGCGAAGGTACAGAACAGCCTACTGCATGGCAAAGACAAGCCTTTCTTAGAATGCTCAGAGGAACATTTCCAAACTCATTAAGTAGATCTATCACGATTGTGTATTAGTCTGGCTCACAACTTTAAACGTTATTGATTTATTTTCTTGGCCATTTCCATCTTCTAATGCTCAATGTATCATAACATTAGGATATGACTCAATCAACTGCAGTGTCATTTATGAAACATTTGGTGGATATGATACATAAAACACACATTTTCTCTTTTATCAGAAGCTCTTTTACTTGTTCCTTACTCCTTGTATTGTTTCATTATGTCACTATAATGAACTAGGATCTTTCGTTTTTGAAAATTGTGGTAAAACATACTTATCATAAAATTCACCATTTTAACAATTTTATGTGTATAGTTCTATAGCACCAGGTACATCAAATCAGGACAATTTATGCAAACATCACTGCCATCCATTTCCAGAATTTTTTCATCATCTGAAATAAAATTCTTATCCATTTAATATTTCCCATTCTGTCTTCCTTTCAACTTTGATAACCCCCGTTTTATTTTTCCTCTTCATCCGAATTTGACTCTAGTTAGGAAACTCCTGTTGAGGATTCACACAACATCTGTCCCTCTGAAATGGTTTAATTTAACTATGTTCAAAGTTCATCCAGATTGAAATGCATGTCAAAATTTTCTTCCATTTCAAAACTGAATGTTTTTACATTATGTATATAAACCACACTTTAACCATTCATCTGAAAGTAGAGAATGGATTTGTTTCCACCTTTTGCTATAGTAAAAATGAATGTACAAATATTTTCCAAACCTATGCTTCCATTTTTGGGGGTGCATACACATAGGTAGAACTGCTGGATCCTGTGGTAACTTTATGTGTAGTTTTTTTGAGCCATTACTGTTCCATTTTCCAGTTGCCACACCAGTAATTCAAAAATACATCAGTTTTTCCACTTATTCCATCATCCTCTTTCCTTTTTCACTATCTTGGACATAGTTGACAATAATTTTCCAAATCCCAGAATGTTAACAGTGAAATTTAATAACCTTAAAATACTGGATAAATTTCTATAATAAAACTTAATTATTATATTTACTAAAGAGAAATTAAAAAAACAAATTAGTGAATATTAACTGAACTCCACTATTCGGTTCCCGTTAAGGTCACTCTATTGCCTATATGTTTACACATATTTAAAAAAAATATTAAGAAATAAGTCAGCTGGTGATGAAAACATTGCAGTTGAAAATAATAAACAGTGTGTCCAACAAACAGCGAATCTCGGTATTTCAGGATTTCAAGCTAAAAAGCAAATAAATAAATGACACAAACAGCAAACTTGACAGTTTATCTCATGCATATGTATTTTTCCCTTTCTTACAAGACACAATGGCAGACATCAAATATTGGAAAGTCTATTATGTGTAAGAAGGATTAGACCTCTCAGTCTTAAAAAATCAAAAAGTATATGTTCAGGAATTAAAACAGAGGCAACTTCCTGTTCAATTTAATGATGAATTTTCTAAATCTGAACGTGTGGACAATGGTTTGGAAGGAGAGAGATAGATGTGCATTTTTAAGGGTAAGTAAAAATCAGGATCCAGGAAAATTACATACATTTTTTCTGTCCAGGAAATTAGAACAGATGACCTCCTGCATCCCTCAAAATTCCTGTGATTTTCTGATTTGGGGAGTTTTTGTAACTATTGTGTGAAATACAAAAAGATAAAGTTTGTACCCTAAGGGCCAAATGATTTAAGTCAGATGTAGACAAAGTGATGCCTAACAACTGCATAACTGAAATACATAGGTATGAATACTATATACAAAAGAATGAGGCATTGTCTGGGAAGAAATAATTTTTAAGAACAAATTTTGCCAATGGCTATGCCCTAAAAAATTGAATTGTTTTTATTATCACAAGGCTCAAATGCCTCATTCTCTTATGCTTTAATGGATTATTTAAAATAAAGTGTGTCTTTACTCTTTAATATGATCTTAAATTCTTATTTTATTTGTGAACAGTCAAAAGTGTACACATACATGATAGCTTAGAAATTTATAGAGAAGTGTTAGAAAAATGATTCAATAACTTAATGTCAAGGGATTATAATTTGTTCAAGATGATACTTGACAATCATTATCAGAAATATTGAAATAAGCAATATTGAGTTAATAGATTTCAAAAACAATGTTTCAAACATCTCATTTGTTACATAAATCAGTTAATGGTGTTATTTATAATCTGTAAGTAGATAAATTTTTTACTTTGAAAACTTTTGAATAGATACAAAAATGATCTTAAGAGATCATCTAAATTGTAAAGTTATAGTTTCTTCTCCTTATTCGCACTTTTTGCTCGATTAAAATGTCTCTCAAAAGTCTTCATGAGTTCACAAGTGGGGCTGTTGGAAGGTCATTTTTTTTATAGGTGCATTATTATTAGGGAATTCATAGCTGAATGTGCTGGTAGAAGTAGGAGACTCATGTGTGTGTGTGTGTGCATATGTGTATGTTTGTTTCTTTTAATCTCTGTTGCTGTCCTACTCTAGAACTGCATCTCAACTAATCTTTGACCTCTTCCTGAACACCATCACCAACAGCAGCAGCCTTAGGACATCTTCCAAGAGCAGCAACTGTAAACAGGTAATTACATGGACCCACTCTTCAAATAGTCTATGTCCACCCAATGGCCAGAAAATGAAATTCAAGATTCTTTGGTTGACTTTCAAATTATTTCATAGTTTGGGTACAGAATTTATTTCTTTTCTTCAGATATGATCACCTCTACCCTCAGACATCTTGCACTTGTCAATTTTTGATCTTTTGTTCATTGTCTCCTCCAACTCGATTCCTCACCTGATGATTTCTACCATTCAGTATCTTATCACTTTCTAAGTCTTATAAATACCACCTTAATTACTGCAATTAGGCAAAATTATCTATAAGTTTACCATCTGACAATAATTACTATTACTTAAGTTCTATGAATTCTATACACTGTATTAGAATAGTTACTTTCATAACGCTTTTCCCATTAGACACTTAGACTCTTAAGGGACGTTATTAAATTATACTAGTTTTCGTGTTCTTCTGTATTGTTCCTATATTAACTTACTAGTAATTGATTAAATATATGTGGTCAATCACGGTTTTGAAGAAACAAAAATGAACACTGTTAAAAAGACTTTCAAAAGCATAGGCCGGACATTATCGGGGTGTTCCAAGAATAGAAACTAGGGCTTTTCATGACTGCAATCTGGCTATCTCACCATTAGAGAATATTCATCCCCAGGTAACCTAATTTTTTTGACAGTAGGCAGTGCTCTAGTACAAACTAAAAAATTTGCTCTAGTACAAAAAGAAAAAAATATTGCACAGTAAGGTGAGACGAACTTATTGAGATAATGTAATTTTCAGCTTTTACCTATATTTTTATAAATTCCATATGAAAGTAAAAGATAAATATTGCTACTTCAAAATGGAAGCTTATTTTTCAAAGTCTTAATTATTTACTCTTCCTGAAGTGTAATTTCAGACAAACTATTAGGTTTTAGAGAAACAAAGTAGTTGAGTATTTGTAATTACTACTTGAGATTCTATATTACACCTGGAGGTGGCCTTTTACTAATGCCTTATTTAAAATTATATTTCAATGATTAAACAAAATGTTCATCTTTGTACTTTTATTTGCTAAAAATGAAAAATATGTAATTGTGCATACAGCTTCTTAAATACAAAATTCTGAAATCTATTGATAAAAATAGCTATTTATATGAGTGTGCTTAGGAATAAATGAAAACCAAGCACAGATGAACCAAACATAAATTGAACTCCTTGTCTATGTTTATGTGTCATTAAGCATGCAGGTAAACTTTTCTGTGTCTTGTCACTGAAGGAAGATTTACAATGCTGGTTCCATCCAGTGGAGATGCATTAGTACTAATTACTACATTGAAAAGCAGTTCGAATAGTAAAAAAAGTATATATATATATATATATATATATAGAGAGAGAGAGAGAGAGAGAGAGAGAGACAAAGAGAGAGAGAGAGTTATAGCTACACATTATCCCATTCCTATGAATAATTTGTAGTTTTATCATGTAGTAGTGAAAACACTTAAATATATGAAGGATAATCATTCCTTCCTTTTCATGGAAATATCTACATATATTTTAACTTACAATTATCATGAAGGCAGTAGTCACTTTTAAAAATCTTCCTAGAATCAGCATATTTCACTGATGCTAGTTGTTATTTTTCCCCACAATGTATTAGCTGTTCAAGTCAGGAATTCTTTGGCATAAATAACTTAATGGGCTCAGATAGACTCAAGCAAGACATTCAGTGAATACTGGATGAGAATTACAATGCTGTTTGAAAGATAACACTTGTGAGTACCTTCAGGTTATCAGGTACAGAAAATTTTACCTTTTATTTCAATATGATTATTATATATTTTAAAAATTGAAAAAACCCTTTCAGGGACCAAAATCCTACCATCTAAGATCACAGCTTTACTCAACACTCTCTGGTTCGGTTCAGGAATCAAACTGAGGCTATCTGGAGACATTAGTAGCTGAACAAAAGTTCCAGGCTTTCGATACTTAAGTAAAATGGTGCTTTTTATCAAACAACCGTAGGCTTATATACTTTTGTGTTCTACTAAGCTGAACATAGCATTAAAATTCAACTCTGTTTTATATAGGAACTTAACTAAGACTCTTGGCTGAACAACTGACTTACTCAGGTAAATGGTCTTAGAAGATTGCTCTCTGAGCCAAAAAGTTTCTTCCTCTGAATGCACATCTGGGTCAGCTTCATCCAACATAAGGTCAAATGAGCATACAAAGCCTCAAAACTCAGCACTGTAGAGAAATGACATGAATAATTTTCCTCCAAATTATTAAAAACAGATGTTAGAAAGCTACCCTGGATGTATTGAAAAATCAGAATACTTTACCCAAGACACATTTAAGTTCTGCAGCACAATTTACTTTTTAAAAGGCTATAGAATAAATTGATTGCAAAATGTATTTCTAAGTAAATAAATAATTTGACCCATGTATGGAGCTTCTGGGTCAAATTTGCCAATTAAATACATAAGAGAGAAGAGCTGAAAAATAAATTGTCATTTTAATTTTAAAGTACTTGATCTCAAGCTATTATTTCTGATGATAGTTAGTGGAGCCATTTTTCTAGGGAAGACTATTACTTTGTGACAATACCACCATACTATTAGCCCAAGAGAAAAAAATATTTTGAATTATCTATGGAATATATAGTATTATATTTTAATATAATATTTGAATGAATAATTCTCTCCAAAGTTTACATTATAAAATAATCTCATAGTTTTGTTGAACATGCTATTTTCTGAATACATTGAAATGCATTATAAGTTTTTGTAAGCTTATTTTAAATTATTTTGGTGATTTTCCTAGAAAAATATGAATACTGAGGAATTTTGCTTGCTATAAGGAAATCACCTTTCATAATTTTAAAATTCGTTGTGAAGAATGAGAAGAGGTTCCTTGCTTTTCAAATATAAACACATATATGCATATATAGATAGATAGATAGATAGATAGACGATATAAAGCTTACTTTAAAGTTAATATATTTAATTAACAAAGAAGATTCAACTAAGATGAGGACTCAACACAATCATGTAAATAAACAATAGGTATGTGGACTCAAGTTTTAAGAAACTAAATGAAATATAATTAAGTTTTTACTAAAATTAAGCAGTTAAGGATGATACTCAAAATCTATTGTATTTGTAGCCAAAATATATCGTGTTTGTATTTGTGACACACACCTGCGTTCCATCTACTTGGAAGGTGGAGACAGGAGGTTCCAAAGGTAAAACCCAGCTTTAGCAATTCAACAAGACCATGTCTCACATTTTAGAAAAATAAATAGAAAAATCTGGAGATGTAGCTAAGAGATTTCTGAATTCAACACAGTACCAGAAAAAAAAAAAAAAAAGACAATTACTGACAATTATTGCATTTGTTTTTCTATTTTTTTGGGGGGGGATACCAGGGGTTGAACTCAGGACCTCGCGCACCAACAGGTGCCCGTGCCGCTGAGCGCTATCACCGGCCCTTTTTTCGTATGTGGGTACTGGGAGTCGAACTCAGGACCTCGCGCTTGTCAGGCAGGTGCTTATGCCGCTGAGCTATCTCACTGGCCCTGTTTTTCTACTTTTGAAATACATTTTAAGTGTCTGACTTACCTCAGAGAATAAAACAGACTTCGCTTTTCTGCAGGTAACATTTCAATAAGGAATTAAAACAAAAAGATAGATACGATTATTTCCATGAAAGGAAATATTCAGGTTGGATGAAAATGAATGAGTGTCGTATCTATGGAGTCTCCATTCACAATCTAAATTTACATGGAATCCAAAAACTTTGACTGAAATACTGTACAAAAGAATGTCGTCTTGGGCATAATGCAAGTTTACAGATTAAATATAATTTAGGCAAAAATGCTCTTTGAATGAATACGAAATGTAACTTATAAGAATGTATCTTGATTTACACAACAAAAACATGCTTTTAGACAGCTGTAATGTTTATATGTTATGTAAATGGTGAAAAACTAGAGAAACTGAATAACAATTATAAATTTACTGGAATACCATGTAGATATCATTAGTAAAGTTATGAATATTTACAATTATATACAGCAATGTTGTCAGAAAAATCATGGTATGAATATTATAGTTAACGTTATGGCTCTCTGTGTGATGACAGGAAGATACAGTTTGATTCCTAATGCCTTTCACTTTTTAGATTCTCAGCTCCCAGATGGAAGGACCCTAACACTGGCTTGTGGCTAAGTGGGATTATATGTACGTAATGTATGAAAAATACCTAAGGAAGTATGACGACAAGTAATTCAAATGTTTTCTTTAAATTTTTTGTATCCTTTAAAATATGTATGTCTTACTTTTGCAATAAGAAAGGAAACTCTATTTCAAAGAAAAATACTTGATAGTATTGAATGTAACTTCAAATCTAAAAATGAATTTTATTTTTAACTATCAAATAAAATCAAGGGGCAGGTATAATACTTTGGTTGTAAATATGCATTTTAGAGTTAAGCTGATCTGAGCTTCAGTTTTGATTCTACCTCTTTCCACTTTAGGAGGAAGACTTAGCTTTTCCTGCAAGGTTTTTGTAAACTTTAAAGAAATATGCTTATAGTATTTGATACTCACAGTTGCTTTCAAATGTTTGCTGCTTTTATTATTACTATAAAATGTCATTTAAGCTGGGCATACTGGCGCAAGCCTGTAATCCCAGCACTCGGGAGGCTGACGCAGGAGGATCTCTGAGAGTTTGAGGCCAGCCTGGGCTATAAAGTGAGTTCAAGGCCAGCCTGAATTATATAGCGAGACTCTGTCTCAAAAATATATATATATAAAATAAAATAAGCTAAAATGTTATTTAACAAAATGAATAATCTATGTGATCACATATTTCATACTTTTTACTCATTTTTCTGTGTACTTCTTTTAAACAAGGTAAAGATAGGACAAATAATCATCTTTGTTGATACATAATAAAATATTTCACAGTTGCTAAAATGAATTTGTAGCAGGGTATATTTCCTCAATTTATACCATATTTTTTCACTTAATGTATTGTAGGATGGTGGAAGAGACAAGTAATTCTCATGACAACCTCAACTTTATTCATCAGATTTTGGAGGCTGCTAAAGATTAAAGTCAGGATCTCATATATGCAAGGTAACTGCTCTACCACTGAGCTATACCACTAGCCTTTCCTCATATTCCTACTTCTCTATCTATGAATGAGCTCATGTACTTAAAAAGTAATGTTTAAGCCTACTGATTTACATATAATTAGAAGAAAATGGGATCTTTTCCTTTGGCAACAATAAGAATATATTTGAAGCTTGAAAGTATGTAAGACTTTATAGTATTCCTTTAAAATTTCAGCAAATTAACATTATAAAAGAACTAATTATAACTATTGTCTTCCTATTTTAAAAAAGGTACTGGTTCTGACTTAGCTCCATTACACAATAAAAATTGTATTTAATAGAAATATAATTTGCTGGAGGCCTTGAAGTATATTTCCTATTGCTCACGTAGCTGAAACTATAACAATCATATGTAAATATTTTACTCTGAAAACAAGATTTTGAATATTATGCTTTCTAAAATCTCATAAAATAATTGAATTTCATAGTTATATCAAGAATGTAAAATAAACATTGAAATTAGCAATCTCCACTTTAATAGGTAATGTGGCATAATGCGATAAGGAATCGAAATTACAGCACAAGGGATGACGGGAGTGAAGTATGTGTTGAGTCTTCTCAAGTGGAGCATCTTTCATTTGCATTGCTTTGCTACATAACTTCTCAATGACAAAGTGACTCAGTTGAATGGATTGAAGGTGTATTACATTTTCAGCTTTGAAAAATGACATAATATTGGACATGCATTTCAAACTTCTTGTGCTGTAAGAACTACACTTTGGATTAACTGAATCTACTTCACGAGACTATTGGGAAGAAAAATATTTAAAAGTAGCTTTATAGAAAGGTACTACACAAATTTAAGATGCAATCTATTAGAAGTTCATTTTTTAAAAAAATTTACAATGTAGCATTACTGTATCTCATATGCCAATATGCCCCTAGGTAGTTGATGTAAATCCATTGAGAATAAAACATTCAGAGGAATATAATTATTGGTTAGTAACTTGATTTACCTAAGAGGCAATTCATGTATCACCACTTTCCCCAAAATATAGAAACCATTTTTAAATGAATCTTGGACATTTTATTCACTAATCCCTACATTTTTTAAAGAACTAATTTCTCAGTGTAAGTGAACTCTACATTCACAGGTAATACTTATCACAAACTCATCACACATATTCTTTTAGAATATATATAGAAAAATAAATAAAAAATAAAAAAATTAAAAAGATATATTCAAGGAAAGATCATAAGTTAGAAGTTTTTGTTCTTTTTACTATTAGAAATATTTTATTATGAAGAAGCATTCATTAAAATTTTCACCCTTAAGTACATATTATATCGATATGAAAAACATTTATTTTCCACTTAGAAATTTATTAAGCCAAATGCAGAATGACATTAAAAGTAATTTTTAAAATAGTTCTGCTTAAGTGTATTTTTAAGTTCCTAAAATTTTCTTAGATTGCTAATTTAAATGTTTGTAAATATATTTGGCTTTACTTTGGCAATAAGGTTAATTTTATTTTGTAGGCTTTGTGGAAGCAATAACATCTTAGAAGGTTGGGTTATTTTAACTTCTGATTACCTTTTGTCATGTTTTCCACATCTAAAAGGTAAATGTAACACAATAGTTATTCCATGAGCTAGTAATAAGTTTATAAAATTGTTGCACTAGCTTAGATTCATTAATTATATTTAGCATAAAAATTAGTTTAAATACCTTTTATATTCTGAAAATCTACTGCATACGTACTATCTTTGGATTTGGGTATTCAGTTTTTTCAGTTTTTATTTTTCATTATTACATGTCTGTATTGCGTAATGATTACATTCCTTGTGTGGAGTTGGTACAAGTGCGTGACACATCTTAATTCCTTTTTTCATCCTCTTTCCCTGCCCTGCCTGCCCCTCCTTCCATCTCTTGATCCACTTTACGTTTGAAGAAAATCTTTCTCCCTACTTCCTATCATCTATCTTATATTTTGCTCTTTATTTATACTTTGGATTTCTCATATAGGAAAAACCATACAGCATTTAAGCTTGTATGTCTGATTTAATTCACTTAATATTATGGTGTCAAAATGCATACCTTTTCCTGCAAATGACTCAAGGCTACTTACATGCAGAATATTGAATATATACTCTCACCATATACTAACCTAAAATAAAAATGCAGTGGTACCTCGATTCAGGAACTTAATTTGTTCCACGATTTTGGAGAAAATTGTCACATTTGTGTTTGTGCAGAACAGATGGCCATGGTCACGTTTGTCACTCGATGTAGAGTTTGCAAACAAAAACAAAATTTTGCAAAACACTTTTGTTTGCAAACCCAACTGTTCACAAATGAAGCATTTGTGAACTAAGGTACCACTGATCAAGATGTAAATCTTCAAACAGAAACAATTTGTTGGAAGATAAAATTGGTAAAACTCTTGAAAACATAGGTATAGGCAAAGATTTTCTGAACAGAACCCTGATGACACAAGGAATAGTACCAGAAATCAAAAAAAAAAAAAAATGGAATCGTATCAAATTAAAAACATAGCAAAGGAAACAACCAACAGAGTGAAGAGAAAACCTACAGAATGAGAAAAAACACTTTGCCAGATATTGATGATATATAAGACTAATATATAAAATTTATAAGGAACAAACAAAGAAAATTAGACCCCTCCAAATAAAAGACTCAATTAAAAGATGGGAAGTGAAATGAATACATCTGTTCAGAAGACGTACCAGAAATGGCCAATAAATACATGAAAAAATATTCACCATTCTGAACACCAGAGAGATGCCAATTAAATCAACACTGAGATTCCACCTAACTCCAAAAGAATGGCTATCATCTAGATATCAAATAATAAGAAGTACTGGTGAGGCTGTGTGAAAAAAAACATTGTGTCATTGTTTTACTGTTGGGTGGGAATGTAAACTGGTGCAACCACCATGGAAATCAGCATAGATTCCTCAAAGAAACTAAAATTAGAAGTTCCATTCAATCCAGCTACTCTCCTTCTAGGTATCAACTCATAAGAGTGAAAGAGAACATATTTCATACCCATGTACACCTGTGTTTATAGCAGCACAATTCACAATAGCTAAATCTTAGAAGTGGCCGATATATGTCCATCAACAGAGGAATGGATAAAAAATGTGATACTTATAAACAATGGAGTACTTCTCTGTTATAAAGGATTTTGGGTATTTCAAACACTTTCCATTCTTTTGATGTTTCAGACTAATGTGGAAATATCTCCACTAACATTCAAGGTATTACTTGACTGTTTCCCTTTTAAGTATTATGTTAAGAAAAATCTCACATATTCTTATCAAGTTATAACCAAGTTCACATTTTAAAATAGAAAATTTTTATGCTGAGTTTACTATGCTACAAAAATAATATTGAGTAAATATCATCATGTTTAAACATGTGAAAAGTAAGTCACCAATAAGGGTATGCATATATTAATGTGTCTGTTCGTAGGGGGACATTCTCACTGTAATGGAAATAATAAAGCAATTGTTGAGATTTGCCTATTCAAATCAAGACATGTCTGATTTAATTCTGAGCAAGTCTCAGGAGATATGTTCCTGAAACATCTTCTATAAAGAAATGAATGAAACTTTAATTTTGAATATTTGAATTCAAAGAACTGAAACCTCTCCCTGATGACCTCATATCTAGGTAGATCTATACCAAACAGCTTATTAGAGGCAAGAGCTGAAGTTACAAATGCTGTCCAAATAAAAGCAAAGATTTACCCAAACAACTCTCAGTATCCCCTTTATCTCCTATCACCTTGAAGGAAAATTTTGAATTACAGCTTGATATTGTCTGTAATGTTATTTCCTTAAAAATCTTTGAAAAGGACAACATCAGGAATTAACATTTTATTATACTTGCTAGTATCTACCAGTTACCTAACTTTTTTCTCCACCATAAGCCAGTTTACTTTCTTCTGGCTATCTCAAGACTTCCCAGGAAAAACACTGTATAAAGATATACACTATATCTTTATATATATATATATATAATATATGCTATGTCATATATATATATATATATATATATATATATATATATATATATATAAGAAAGGCAAAGAAAGCAAAGAAATCCAAGGACAAAAATGAATCTTCTGTCCATTCACCTCACAGTTGTAATTTCTTAAAGTACAATAATGCCATTACTGGTTTAAATTTTAAACACTGAAATGGATACAGATTTTTTGACAACATAGAAGATTTCTAAGCTCTTAAGTGAACACAGATTGTCACATGAGCTAAAAGAAATGATTAAATGTAAAGAAGACAATGTATGAGAACTTTTACAGTCTTTGTTGCAGCACACAGCAGTGTCTCATTTGGGGAGAAGAGCTTTGTGTGTGAGTGGGTATATACATCTATCATACATAGACACACATGTGTGTGTATATATATATATATATATATATATATATATATATATATATATATACATATATATGTATGAATGACAGGCATAGATATATTCTCTACTTTTAAGATCATATATACAAGTACTGAGGATAGAAATTCCAGTGGGTCCATTTTGCTCTCCAAATGAGGTATAAATACTGTACTGTTTCATCTGTCCTCATCCTGATATCACTGGCACACTGGTTTATTATTAATATAGCTTAGATGTGCTACTCAGTGCTTTTTCTTGCTTCTGCACTACAGTTGATGTGATTCCTGGTGCTCGCGATGCTTTTCTTTTCCTTGTCTCACCTTGCTTGCATCCACCTTTGCCAAAGTTTCAAGAGATGGCTACCTGCACATCATCTGGCAAATACCTACTTTCTTAGTAATAAGCTATAACAAACATGCTTCAGTGTTATATTCACTCTACAAATCCATTCAAAGACTTCTCTAAGTATTTTAACATGGACTAGGGTTTTGCAAACTCACAGAAATGCAATGTCTTATAATATGTTCTTATGACTTACAACTTTCATGCTGTTTTAATTGAATATGATGTAAAAATATAACTGTTGCACAGACAATGACAAGTGAATCCCTACAATGTATAACTATTTCAAATTTGCATGGCAAGCTTGAGATTAAAATTACTTGAACTTCCATTTATCAGATGTATAACTAAATTATATTTCTATCAAATGCCATGTATATATACACGTATATAACATTTACGTTCAAAATATTTCTTCAAAATATTACTGTGGTAATATTTAGTAACAAAAATTGTTGTCAAGGACAATACATATGATTCACATAAAATTAAATTCTTGATTATATTCTTTATATTATTGTTGTTGGGTAATTAAAATGTATAAACAAAAGCTAAAATTCAAAGATTAATTTCCAGGTAAGGTAATGACATATGAAATATGAAAATATTATTATTTAAAATACTATGTTAATAAATGAAAATACAAAATGCCATTAGGACTGTAAATAATTTGTATACAAAACCTTCTGTGTAAACATTAAAAACACAAATCTCAGCTATATGTTTTGAAATAGCAAATGTCTTTTAGTCAATTTAAAAGTCTAATCAGAAGTTGGCTAATAGATATCAGCTATTTAAGAACAATGGTCTTTCTAATTTGAATCTGATGCTACCAGAATCATTAGATTAAAATATTAATTTGGGAAAATAATTAAAAGTTTGAACTTGTCCAAACCTACGGAAATTTTCTGACATGTTTGTATAAAAAGTCATTGTTAATTGCATGATGATCATGAACAATTCTTAAAACACTACACAAATCCTTATAATTATGATTCTTTGTGGATAGCCAAACTCAAATATTACAGTGTATATTTTCTGAAATACCATTTCTCTAATACATTTATTCTTCTCTTTCCTATAACAACACAAATTAACATCTACTAAAACAACAAACAGTAAAAACCACCCAAAGCATAGAATGTCCATAGGAGCTCGCATGTTAATGCATAAATGCTTTGTATTTAGAATATACCTAACTCATGTAACAAGCTCAATAATAATCTGTGCAAAAAATATATGATAGCTGATTTTTCTATTTTTTGTTCAATATTCTAAGTTAGCAACCTTTATCCAACTTCCTACCTGTGTCAAAAATTATGACTAACATATTTTTCTCATGTCTTCTCACAATGTACTGTATGTACGTATCTAAATCCCAAATTACAGGCAACATATTCTAAGCCTGTCATGTAAGTTTTTGGTTGGCCATGTGAACCCTGAACCCTGAAATTATAGAGGCCCTGAACTTAGAAGAAAAATATAAATACAAAAAAAAAAAATGAAAGGAGGAAAAATTCCAAATACCTCACATATTCTACAAAAGCAGTCAGTCAGGCAAAATGTGCTGCTGCTGGACATCTCCACTCAACCTATTTTCTCAGTAAAGTTCTGAAAACTTTCTGCACTTCAAAAGCAAATGTTCAAGAACTGAATATACTAAAAATTATTTCACCAAATTAAAACACTAAGTTTCATGATATAAAGTGTTTCCCAGTTTAACTGAAATGATCAATTGTAGAAACAGTAGGGCATGATTTTTATAACAGTGACAAGTAAAACAAACCATGTTTCATCTATATTATATTTAACACATGTACATCCTATAGCTTTGCCTTTTAGCCTTCAACTAATGAAACAGAAACATGGCTCATAATTCAGGGGGCTCATCAAAGATGTGGTACAAATTCATTTTCATTTCAAATTCAGTTCAGAAATATTTATTTCCTCTATGTCCCATAAGATACAAAACTTCCAATTATCAAATTCCTTGGCTGGTTATATAATTCCTCAAGGCCTTATTCCTACATGGGAAGACTGATTATTGTATAAATGTCAATTCTTTGAGAATTAATTTGTAAGATTTATGCAGGCTTAGAGAAAATAACAATTGGGTATTTTAAGCTTTATTTTATTTTTGATTGACACATTATAATTACACATATTTTGGCAGTAAAATGTGATATTTTGGTATATGTATACATTGTATAATCATAGACTCAAAGTAATCAGCAAATCAATCATGTTAGAAGTTTATCATTTCTTGGGGTTTGAAATTTCAAAATCCTCCCTTCTAGTTATCCAGCAAGGTACATTTTTAACTTACTCTATTATGCAGCAGAACATCAGAACTTATTCCTCCTATCTGAATGCAAAATTACACCCATTACCTAAATTTCCCCTCCCTAGCCTCTCATAATCACTATTCTATTCTCAAATTTATGAAGTCAAATTTTTTAGAGCTGATAATTTTTAATCGCATATTTTTAACTTGAAGCAATACTTTTAAATTTTATATGAAAGGATGAACAGGAGAAGATTGCCTTAATTTCGACGATCATGAAATTTATTTGAACAAAGATAATCAAGTTTTCTGATAAAAATATTTTCATTTTGTTAATTATTATTAGTGGATAAAGAAAATATGGTTTTTATAAACACTAGAACACTAGTCTTTCATAAATAAGAATAAACTTGAATCATTTCTAGGGAATCTTAGAATATTAGATATTGACATAACTCGTTTTTAAAATTCTACAAAAATGGGCAACAAATAACAGGCTTAGAAAAGATTCTAATCTAGATGTGGTGTGCATATATATATGTGACTGTGTATGTGTTCATGTGCACTGCATAGCAAGACTTACAAACCAATAAAAAACAAGCATTTTCAATTAAAAGAAAAAACTTCATTTGAAAATCAGAGTGTCATAATGGATTTAAGATGAAGAACTAAGTGAAAACTAAAAAAAAAAATACCTAGATCTATAATAAAATATTTGAATAACTAATGCTGGGATTAAGAATAAATTTATTAAATAAAAAATTGACATGCACATTTATTTTACAATATAAATAATAAAGTATTGGAAACACTGAAAACTTTCACTTGGAAAAAAGGAAGAAATTAAAAGCACAGTGTTCCATATCAATAACAATAAGTAAATATTTTTAGGACATTTTCAGTTACCAAATTTTGCTCCTTCCTGTGTGTTTGTATATATATACATGTTTATATATCTATGCTCATATTTTAATCATTATTTAAATGATGAAAAATACATTTAATATATTTTAATTTCTGCGGGAAAGAATTTCAACCTAAAAACTTACTAAAAAGAAAGTTGCAAAATTATGAAGTGGATGTATGTGTTTGCCATTTTTATGAATAGGCATACTTTTTGACTGAGTAGTTTACTTTTAAATGACTCGAGGTTCAGGTTTTCTAAATTGTATGCACAATAAAGAATAATGAAAGTCTCAATGCAAATGAATATTTTGTTGGACACTACAGTAAAGGCCACATTTATCACGCAACTGAAAAGAAGCTGGCTTAACTGTGTCCATACACCCTAGAGATTTATGGAAGCTCAAATCAAAACGTGATCAACTACAATATTTATTGGAGGAAATATCCAAGCAACAAAGTATCCAGGCTCCTACTTGGTTACTGTTTCACTGCATGCAATAGGATTTAGGAGCAATGTGCCATGGTTTATGTGAGCACAGGTACAATTCATACAGCGGCATGCCTTGGTGTTGTCCATGTAGTGTTTGTTTTGTGGGCACACAGAATGCAAGAGTTATGGGGTCATGGAGTTTTTAATCAAGATGTCATAAGAAGGCCTGGGATGCCAGGAAAAAGTGCACTGTAATGTTTGTATCCCTTTGCAGAGCCCATAATTGGGCAATGCCGAGCACAACTGTAGGAGTGGAGCTGCATATGAGACCCTAGAGAGGCAGAGAAAGATGTGATTTGCAACATCTGCTAGGAAAACTGGAGGTAGCATGAAAACCAGCCCAAAAGAGCAACCAGATGGCATGGCACCAGCAAAGCCATTAAGGCATGGCTGCCCAAACATTTAGGCCCCATGTCTGAATACGCTGCCCAAAACACTCAACTTAGACATGTAGGTGCTAGTTTTTGTCTTGCTGAATTTGGATATTACTTTGTGGCAATTACTTGTTTCTGCTTCCCTATTCCCACCTTTAGCATTGGGAATGCTGTACACTCTGCCTAGTTCACCAGTGTACTCATAGTTTGAAAGAGCGTAACATGTTTGATTTATTCAAGCTCAGAGCTATAAGTTTGCCTTGATTCTCAGATAAGGCTTTGAACTTTTGAATTAATATGTTACAGAACTAAGTATTTGTAACTACTGACGATGGAATAATTATATTTTGTGTATGAGAAGGACGTGAGCTTCAGGGGGACGAGGCACAATACAATGATTTGGCTCTTGTTTGTTCTCTGGAACTCAAGCAGGATTTCAATACCTGAAGTCTATATTAATGGTTTTCAAGGTTTGAACCTTAACCTCACTATGGTGTTCAGAGTTGGGGCCTTTGGTAAATGATTAGATTCATTTCAGTTAGATCATTAGGGTATTGTTTCCATTATTGAGTACTGTAGGATTGTAAGGAGGAGAGAGCCTACACAGGCACAGGATGATACACATGAGTTCAAGCATAGTGTGATGAAGCTAGGGGCACACTTGCAAGAACCGGACCCATGCTCTCTCCTTCATGCCTCTCAAAATTATGAGCAAAATAGACTTATTTTCTTTACAAATTAGTCTGCCTTAGTTACGAAAAGCTAACTAAAAATAGGGATATTAAAGAAAATATGGTGGGGCTATAGTAAAGTATGACCTAAAAACTACACAGTCTATAACAAATGGGAGAAAATCCTGCACTGAGAAATAAGATGTAGCACTTCAAACAAATGCAGCATAGGAAACTGAATGGCCTCAGTCTCCACAGACATAATCAGAGCAGAGCGATGGACCAGGCAGTGGACCCACACGGGGTCACCATCACTGCAGTCCTTCTGCAGCAGGAATCTTCACGTGGGCATGCACCTGCTGGCCCAGTATACGCACAGGTGTGCACAGACACACTCAACTGTTGACAGTAATGAAGGGTACAGAAATAGGTTAATATTAAAGAATTGACAGAATGAGTAATATACAGAAAATAGTCACTAGTTAGTTTGTCCTTAGGGGAAGAGAGAGATTGAGAAACGAGACAGAAGTAATTTGAAATTTGCAATATAGAGAAATTTGAAAAGAGTTTGATAAATACTTCAATTATCATCAAATGGACATTAGAAATAAAAACTGTTTTTAACATAAAATATTTAATAACCTAAAAGGCTTTTTAATATTTTTTACTTCTTGTTCCTAGTATTGGTTATGTAGTTTTTACAATAAAAATGTAGTTTTACAGAGAAAAGAGGCTACCTTTGAATGGGAAGCAGCCCCTCACCAGACATTGAATCCACTAAGATATTAATGTAAGACGTCCCAACCTCTAAAACTGTGAAAAATAAAGTTTGTTGTTTGTAAGCCACAGATTTATTTTATTTTGTTATGGAAGTTTTTGCTAATTAAAACAACAATAAAACCAATAAGGGAGTCCTCCTGGTTTGGGTTTTTGGAAGGAGGTTGAGGGGTTTACTTTTAGCAGCTTCCCAATCATCAGTTGCTTTAAGAAATGCATGGAGAAGACAGTGTCTTTGCTCAGGAGCAGAACCAGTGTGGTTGTTAGTATTTGAAACACAGTGTCTTCTGTCCTGTTTGAAATAATGAAGGGCTCTCATTATATCCAAGTCTTTTGAGTTTCCAGGAATGATTTTTCGGGCAGTAAGAAGGGCAAAACCAGCAATAAGAAGGACAGATTAGGAGTGAAAAACATTATGATCATCCACAAACATGATACGGAGCTAAGAGTTTATTAGAGGAGGAGCAAGGCCACAGATATAACAACACATGAATGAAGAAAATGCCCGAGATAAAAAAGTTATGGAAATTTGCATACAATTAACTAAACAATCTCTGTAACACTCCCCACATCAGAAGCAACATTGATCTTGGTGATTAGGCCGAGGATAGGTATACAACTTTATACTCATACTCATTTGTTATTTGTTACATCCCTGTATCCCAGTCTACCATTGTTCTTCTCATTAGACTGATGACAAGCAGAGTCCAAAATGTGACCCTCAAGAAACAAAGGAGGACTCTGTCCTTTTATGTAATTATGTCTACCTATATTACATTCTTTGAAGATTCCTGTCGTGTAACAGAAATTTTTCAAAGGACTGAATTTCTCGTAAGTAAACTAATAAAATTCCTAGCTCAGCTGGGCATGGTCCTGCATGATTGTAGTCTTAGCACTCTGCGGGCTGAGGCATGAGATTCACAAGTTTAAGTCTACGCTGGCCAATTTAGTGACCTTGTCTCAAATTTTTAAAAAAGAGCTGAGGATGCAGCTCTGTGCAAAAGGGGTGTAGCTCCTTGTAAGGGCTGGGGTTCAATCCCCAGTACTATAAAAGAAAAAATGCTACCTGAGGATATTAGGGAAATTTCTCTTATCACATTTATATAATAATTTACGATTTAATAAGGAAAATATTTGATCTTCAAATGGAAAAATCTCTGCTCGAGAATAAATACATAAATTTAAATGATTGTTTTATTGCTAACACCTACATTTTAAATGTCCTTTGCAGTACAATTGCTTCTTGCTTTCTGACTTAAGTAATGCCTTTTGCAGAAAGACCATATATTCATGCCTTCCTCCTTTGCCTGCCCCTTATTCTTTTCAAAGGCCCCTTTTGAAAACCCCTTTAGTACTCCGGGGTCACTACTTATTATGGTAAATACAGAAAAAAAGGTCTTGTCATTCTATAAAAACTTTCAGTTTCTGAAAGCTAAAATTTAATTCCCTGTGCAAATTCAAATATAACTCAAGAATAGAGCAGCTTCTCTATGTTGTTGATAGGATTATGACAAAAGTGTAGAAGAATTGATTTTCAACTGAAGTGAGAAATTAAGTTAACCTTAACCTTCACTCAGATATACATGCTGGTATACCAGAAAAGATCATGTAGCTTCTTTCTAGTTATCAGAGAATTCAACCTAGCAATATCTACTGCTAAGACAGTAGTAAAAATATGGAAGAAATAGTATGTGACTGAGACAAATGTGATTCTATGATATAGTGCATACAAGAGTCCATTTGGTATTTTAACTGATTCAGACTATCATTGTGATTAGTTGTATCCAGATGATATAAACAAAGTGGATTAAATGGAAATTTTTGAAAAAAAGGAAAATATATCTATAATACCACTATTTATTAATTCTTTATATGCCTTATTTAAAAAGATACTATTAAAATTATACTATTTGAATTGTGGACGTATATTTTCATTATTATGGTTGTTTCAAGACACTGGTTGTTCCAAGAAACTCTCCAACTGCAGAAAAACTGCATGGAACAATCGCGAGGCATTGCTGGTGTCTCAAAGAACAGCAGCGGCCTCCCAGGATACAATCCCTTCTTTCTACCCCTTTTCCCAGTGTAGCCAGAGCTTGAGAACAGTGGCTGAAAAATGTGGCCCATGCTTCTTCAGTAATGAGGAAGAAACAACCAAGGAAGTGCTCCTTATTCTGTAAGGGTTTATTACTCTTGCGAGGATATTGCCAAATAACAAGACCTCCTGTGGATCTATGTTGATTAACATTGGTGATGTTTGAGAAGAGATAATCATACTGGCCCAAAGAATGAAGCTCAGAAAGAAATACACACATGAATATGATAGATGTTGCACTGCAGCTGAGTGGGGAAAAGGGAACTGTTCACAAATCAAGCTAGGACAAGTGGTTAGCCGTGTGTTAAAGACTATACTAACTCTCATCTTATGCAAATAATATCAATTAAAGGAGGATTAAAGTCTTAATTATGAAAATCAAAATCTTGGATGAGATATTAAAGGAAAATATTTAACTGTTGAGATTTCTTTACAAATCACAAAAAGAATGCTAATTACAAAAAAGATAAATTTGACTATGTTAAAATTAAGAGTTTATGTTCATGATGAGGAAGCACAAGGAAATTTTTGAAATAACCATAAGCTGAGAGAAAATATTACCCACACAAAATATATTATGAGAGTTCTTTACCTTTCAGGATATTAATTTTTTATTTACAGGGGCTGTTAGACTAAAATTCAATGCCATATCATTTTAAATTCAGATATTTGTGTCCAGCAACTAGAATTTGTGTCTGCCACTTGGAATATAATAAAGTAGACAGAAAACTATACTGACCATATACCTCAAAGTTTTATATGTAAAATTTGGTTTTGAAATATGTGTTTATAACTTCATGTATCTTTGGAGTAGCAGGGTGCTGTTCCTATTCGCATGCAGTTGGTGAAGGGAGAAATCACCCCGTATCTATTGCACCTGTTTCTTGTTTAGCAGTCTGGGAAATTCTCTTCTTTGTATGAATTGGCTTTGGAATCTGGAGAGGGCTCAGCTGCCCACATAGCTAAACAAATCAACCTATGTTGACCTCATTTTAGGCTAATGCTTTTTTGAAACTGACATGTCTATTTACACAGTGTGATATTCATTAAATGACCTGCCAAGATAAGGTTAGGTCAATATTGTGTCTAACAATAAAATTGTGAGCCTACAACATGTGATTTGTAAAGTTTATAACTTCTAAGTATGGTCATTGCTTAAAGAACACCATCTGATATGGTTAAAATTATTTCCAAGTTATGGGAATTAGTATCATTCTACTATTGTACTCTTAGTGTAATTTACACTTACTGATAAGTGTTTAATAATAAACATCTTAAGAGAATATGTCTAAATTTCAAATTTTGGTCAGCACTTCCATGCTAAGTACGTAAAAGCTAAGTACGTAAAAGGAAATTGATCAACATATATTAAATTCTTAATTATTTAACACCCTAAACAAAATTACAAGTAGATATTGATGCTTATTGATAATTCAATTGATTTATAGTGTTTTCTCACTTTGGCAAGTGAATAAATTACTCTGAAGGATGAGAACAGTTCAAAAATTGCTTAATAGGGCCGGTGAGATGGCTCAGCGGCTTAGGCGCCTGCCCGGCAAGCGCGAGGGCCCGAGTTCGACTCCCGGAACCCACATACGAAAAAGGGGCCGGTGATATCGCTCAGTGGCACGGGCGCCTGCTGGTGCGTGAGGTCCTGAGGTCGACCCCCCGGTACCCACAAAAAAAAAAAAAAAAAATTGCTTAATAACAGAATTGTTGGCATAAAGGAGGGAAAGCCTACAATAGACCAATAACTACCATTAGATAAAAGAGAAATGTAATATAAATAATTATTATGCTAACACTAATAATGCTTAGCACTGTGTAGTTTTCCAAGTGTATTCACATACATTATTTGGTTAGCAAATAATTTTAACTTCATAAAAATGTCTCACTTTCTTCCTTTGAATGCTGGACACGTTTATCACTGCCTAAACAATCTCATCACCATCTAAGAAAATGTCTTACTCTTTACACTTGTAAAGTACTTCATGTAATTCTTGTTCTTTTTCTTTTCTCAGTGTACTATCTTATTCAAGCTCACATCCATTTTAATGTCTTTCACATCTGCGCTTTAAAGCTTATGTATAAGAAACAACTTAAAAATCAAACCCTGATGAAAATAAATTCCAAAATGTCACAAAGTACATTAATTCTCCATTCTCCCTGAGATACACCTTATAAATACTTACTTATATTGCATGTTTCCCTCGGATAGAAATCCCCATACAATCTCTGTACAACAAAGCGTTCGCAAAAGTGACATCTGGAAATTTAACAATTTATGTCTTAGCTTTATTTAAATATTTTACTTGAAAATAAATGATGTTCCAAATATAATCAAGAATGTGACAAAACAGTAACTCTATTTCTGTAATCAATAATTACTTTTGAGAGACTATTTAACATTATTTATTATTGAAAGAACTTTTAAAATTTAATTATCATGCTAGGTGAATAAAGCCAAAGGGAAGTTAATAGATTTAAAATCTTTATTAAAGAATGATTTAGTTGGATCTGTAGATTCTATTTGCTTTCATTTGCCACTGCATAAGACAAAGACCTCATTAAAAATCAAAGAAAAATAATTATGCTTTGATGAGATATCCATCAACAAGAGCCACCACCAAAATGCGCTAATTTATGCACAATTTAGATCATACGGGTACTAAAATACAAATACTGTTAATATTACAAGAGACCAACAAAAACCTTATGTAGTAATTTGGGAGACATCAGAATCCATGAATACCAATTCTAGTTATTAACAAAGTACTTGTTTACAGACATTTACTCACACTACCACCAAAGGGTATGGGCGTTAAACTCATTTGTCAGCTGAAGCAACCAAGGCACAGAAAGATTAAAAATCTTGCTTACAACATACAACTAATGAGTAACAAAACTTGAACTCAAACACAGATGATTTGTCTTCATTGTCTGTGCTTAACTTTTTACCCAAACTTTTGTGGTTTGATATCTACCTAGATGATTGCCTTGGCATAAAATTTCTACCGTTACCATGTTAACACAGGCATGCAATTGATTAGGTTTATGAAGGGAAAATAAATGCTCCTGTAAATTAAATTTATCTAAAAGCTACATATTCTAAAACATTCTATATTTTATGTATGCACTCACAAGAAAAAGATGCTAATTCTTATAAATAAAGTTAATTACAGGTAACTTTAAATTACATCATTCCATTATTTCTACGTGCTCCCATTATTGAATATTACAGGGTTAATTATCCTGTTTATCATCCTATATGGTGGTAGGCCCAACTAATACAAAATATATATGGTCTTTGACTTTAATTAGATTTTCTTGTCTACCTTATAGTCTTGAAAAGTTTTGGTAATCTTTCAATCCAGTGCATTCAACAAAGTCACTATGGGTCGATGAGATGGCTCAGGGGCGTAAGCGCCTGCCTGGCAAGCGCGAGGGCCTGAGTTCGACTCCCAGTAGCCACATTCGAGAAAAGGGCCGGTGACATCGCTCAGTGGCATGGGCGCCTGCTGGCGTGTGAGGTCCTGAGGTCGACCCCGGTACCCACAAAAAAAAAGTCACTATACTATAAAAATTAAAAATTATTTAAAAATTGCTATTTAGTTTTATACATGGATAGTAAGAGACATACAGTATTGAGCAAATGAAAATAATTTATTGAAACACAAGTACTCTACTGTAGGTAAGAAGGATTCGGGGCTGGTGAGATAGCTCAGTGGCATAAGTGCCTGCCTGGCAAGCGCCAGGGCCCGAGTTTGACTCCCTGAATCCACATACGAAAAAGGGGGCCGGTGATATCGCTCAGCGGCACGGGCGCCTGCTGGCATGTGAAGTCCTGAGGTGGACTCCAGGTACCCACAAAAAAAAAAAAAAAGATTCACAGATTGATGGATTAAAAATATATTGCTAGTATGTCGTGGCAGTTTCTAAGAGTTTGATATAAACCTAGCTAATCTGTCTTAAGAATACTACAAAAGTAAGTAATAAAAGAAATCCCGTAAATTTAATAATGATTTTCTTCCACATAACAGGTGATCAAATAAATATTCATTGACATGAATCAAATTCAACCCCTAAAATCACTGGTGTGATAGAGCAGTGTTTCAACAAAATTTTCTCCTTACCATAAAAATTTTTTTTTTGAAAAAGGATTAGAACTTGGTTTCCAGTGGCCTATGTTAAATGAAATCTTATACCTTTGAGTTAGATTATTTGCAAAGATATAGAACATTTACTGTAAGTTTTCACACACCTGTGGAACATCATTCTGTACACTCCAGATTATATGGACATTGTAATCAGAATTCTGTTAGGAGTGTTTAAAGACTCACTCACCGTTCATGGCTCCATGTTATCTTGTTATTTGACTTTTAACAGCTCTATGCTTATTTTCATCTATTTTGTATCTATTTTTTCAGTATAAAGGGTTGAACATGGGGCCTCAAGTGCACTATTATGGCTACCAGTGTTGTTTACAAGTACCATTAAAAAATGGAGCTGGCAATGGGAATAGGAAGTGTGTTGGAGGGGAGTATAGAAAAGGGTAACAGAGTTTATATTTTCAAAAACAGGACCTGAAACATATTTGGAGAGGTAAAAAGTCAAAGAGATAACAAACTATTAAAGGAACTAAAAGGAAGAATAAAATACTAAGAGAGAGATGCTCAAGCTCTGTCCCTGCCACAGCAAAGAGGCCAGTTTTGAGCAACCAGTGTTGGGACATAACTGGGAACCAGGTCAGAAATACCCAGATTGTGAACAGCCTTGTGAACAAGTAGAAGAACTTTCGTTTTCTTTGAGTGAAATTAAAACCATTGGAAGGCTTCAGCTCTGGAATGGTTTCTCTGACTTATGTGTTATCAGAAATATAGGTTAGAATGTTGAAAATAAACTGAAGGGGCATGGGTAGAAATAAGGAGACCAGTTATGAGGCAGGTTAATACTACAGGACAGAGATGATAAAATTTTAAATTTTAGACCATGGAGTTAGGAGTTAGAAGTATGCTCTTGGAATTTTCTTGAAATAGAAATAATAGTTCAGAGACTAAATTCTCTAAATATCATGTTCTCATGTTTCATACAAATATTTGTGGCACGATATTTGAAATAATAAATCAATAAATTTGTAATTAGATTAACTGGGCTTGAAAAGTTTTCAAATATATTATCATATTCACAATGAAATTATTCTTACTATTATTTACTCCCTCATAAAAATATATATTACAATGAAAACTAAAACTAAAAAAAAAATCTGCTTAATATTTACTTTGTCATCCCTAGTCTGGTTTGGTACTTTTGAATTGCTCACCATTAGTTATAAATTCTTGACCTATAATTATATTCTTTCCTTTAAGATAATTTAAAATATGTTTGCTAAGAGAATTTGCAATATGTCTTTAAATACATTATCAAATGGAATAATGAGACAAATTGGAAAAATAATTGCTTTCAAAACATGAAACACAATCTTTGCCTTTACACTTCAGCAGGTTCCACTAACTGGTGGGCAATCTGTTCATTAAGGTCATTGTCTTGATTCATATTGACTCTGAGAGATGATGCAGGAATTCTCACCGCTGGTTAATGCAGCTGAAATTAACAGATTGACTCTGCCATGCCCTATTCATTTTCCATGAAGAGATTCAGTTAAAAGGTGCATAGCTTGTGATTCTTCATTTTGCAGGGATGAAAACTAGATCATCACCTAAATTTGATGCAATTTATCCTCACTTTAACTCATTGGGAATAATTAGTTCATTTTCTTCTTCATAATAACTGTAAGTCTATAACCACTTAAACTATTTCAGTAAAAATAATCCAAACATACCCATGGTAATTATGCACATATTGTAAGCAAGGAGTGGGGGAAGATTTCTCATATGTAGTCACAGTGCTAAGAGGCTCTCTATCAGCACCAAATTCTCCTGAATAATTTCCATTCTTCATAATTTCATCTCATTGAACCTAAAATGTGATTCATACAGCAACAAAAATATCAAAAATTCCACCCAAATTAAGAGTTGGAGCATTTTTAACTGGTTCATGGTATATGTTAATTTTATTAGAAAGCTATGGTTAAAGGCCACTGGCTAAGACCACAGTGCAAGAAAGAAGAAAAGCTATTCCCAGTGTGATGCCATGAGAACTGTTCACTGATAAACCTTCTTCTGGCACAGATGCAATAATATTCCCTTTCTTCTTTTCAAATAATGTCTGACTGTGTGATTTGCTTCAAGCAAAATTATGAGTAAACTTACATCTGTCTCTTGTCAATAGCTTTAGAAACTACTAGCCTACCAACCTCTCTTTTCTCCAAAAAAGAAGAGTAGATGTATGGAAGTGCATGGAGGATTCTCAAGAGCCTGGGTCCCCTGAATGGCCAAAATAAACAAAATCTTATTTCAATCCATGTTGGACAGTCTAGCCTGAGCGATAAGAGAGTCTGTATTGGGTTAATCCACTGAGATTTGAGGGTGGTTAACAGAGTGACTTTATAGACACAGAAAGCATTTGTCTTAAATAATAAAGGCAGCAGGTAATAATAGGGGAATTGTTATTCTGAGAAATGAAAATGTGCTAAATTACCAAAAACAGGAGAGAGAAATTAGAAGGAGTTTCAGATAAGTGTGGGTTATATCTAACAGAAGTTTATAACATTCTCTGCACATATCTCTTCCTAATACATTTTTAAAGAGATTCTGGGATAACAAAGGTTTTGGAATTGATTAAAGGTTTCATTAAAAAGTTATGGATAGGCTGGGGATATAGTGCAGTGGCACAGTGCCTGTCTGGCAAGTATGAGGTTCTGAGTTTGATTCCCGGTACCAAAAAAAAAAAAAAAAAAAGATTATGGATAAAAGCATTCTTTGTAAAACATGATATGTAGTGGGTTAACTTCAGAAATAAGTAAGAAATTTTATTCCAAGTGAATCAGTAGTTTGCAGAAAGCACTAATGGTATCAATGAAACTACTAGTGTTACTACTCAACTAGTAACAACATTTTTACAATGTTTCCTAAATGACACATCCTGTTTCAAGCACTTGGCATGTTTTAAATATTTAATCCTCAAAAATGTTATCCTGTCAGGAGGGTAGTAGTGTTATCCTAATTTAAGATATGAAATTTAGGCAATCTGGAATTCTTGTTCTAGAATCTGTACTTTCTGAAACTGTAATTCTGCTTTAGAATTTGTACTACTAATGGTAACAATTTACAATTAAATTCTTTCAATATGTTAAATAAAATAACTTGGTTTAACATGAATTCCAGGATTTTGCCAGAAGATGAAAGCAGAGAGGAAAGTAACAAACGGAACACTATTAATTATATGTTTAGTCCCTGTCTAAATTTATCTTTGTTGTCAAAAAATCAAGGTTGAGGAAAAGGAATACACATCATAAACTTTGTGTAAGTCAGTGCAGGAAAGTACCTGGTGGTCTCAAAGCAGAGACAATGAAAAGTCTGTGATTTCCACATCCCTAAAGAGTGAGAACAGCTAATTTAGATAACCAAAGTCTATAATGAGCTAATTAAAAGCAAGGCTGTGAATCCTGCCAGGTTAAAGACAAGCGATGATGTTCTGGTATGCAGTGGAGAAACAGCCACGATTTTATAAGGACATGCGACCCACATAAACTCTCTGGTTCTGAGTCCACATTTTACCGGTTATATGACTTTCCCTTGGCTGGCTTTGTGAATTTTAACAAGTTACTTAACCTCTTAAGCCACCCAAACCTGATCTTCAGACTCCAGACAATAACGCTACCTGAAGATCAGTGTGGAATTAAGTGAGATAATGGTGGCAAAGTACTTGGAACATTTCCAGGCATATTACCGCTATGAGAGGATTTATAAGGACAGTGTTTAAAAGGTGCTTGTGAATGCAGCAGTTTTTAAATACTCATTCTAAGATGTACCACCACATTATATATTTAGGTTGAGTTCTGTAAGTTATTTGTCCTCTTATTTCCACTTTCCACACAATTTTACTGTCTTTTTCTAACAACCTACCAAGCAAATTTTAAAGAAACCACATCTAGTCTCCCTTTGTAACTTTCTTACAAAAAATGCTATTGTATGTTAATAAGGAGTTTAATTTATGTTATCTTGTATTAAATTACTGTTACGGCCAGGGATATAGCTCAAGTGGCCACAGTGCCTGCCCAGCAAGCATGAGGTCCTGAGTTCAATTCCTGGTTCCCTCCCCACAAAATAAATAATAATTTTTAAAAAATAAATTATTATTACGGTTTGTGTCTAGATGTCCCCCCAGCCTCATGCAGTCATGGGGGTGGACTTTTAGAGTCCGTGATTGATTCATGGTCCAATGCTGGGATTATGAGTGTGAGTGCTACACCGCCCTGGAGCTGGTAGCTTGCCTATGATAGAAGGGAGGAAAAGAGTCTTGCTCTCTCTCTCCTCCTCTTTTCCTCTTGTTGCTTTTGCTGTCTTCTGCCGCCATGTATTGTCGCCCCTCTGCCATGTGCCACCCTGCCTTGGAGCTGTCTGATTATGGTCTGAAACCTCCACAAACTATGAGCTAAATAAACCTTTCCTCCCTTAATTTGGGGTGTCAGGTATTTTGTCTCAGAGATGAGAGAAAAGTAACTAAGACAATTACTAACTATACATTTTCTAATTTCTATGTCTCAAACAAAGTTAGTGAATCTTATCTGCAGTGGATAACAATTGCACTGAAAATGCTACATATATATATAGTATAGGTAAATATGTAATTGTATGTACAGTTATAAATATGTATATATATATATAATTCATGTACTTATATAAAAATGTGCATAACCTAGGAAAACCTGGTAGAGTGAGAGCATTTTCAGAACATATCTGTGGCTTTCTGAAGATTTCACTCACATTTTTACTGAGCTTGACAGCATTCTGGTTCCTAAAACTTAGCTATAACCTTGGTTTATGGCATATCATTATTAGGTAATTTTGTGTTTGCGACCATCTGCTCACAGCCCTCCTTGTCCAATGGACTTGAACTCCAGCCTAGATCTGAACCTATCATCTTTACTGGCTAATCTTACAGTTCTCTCCTTTCCAGCTCTCTCTCCACCTTACACTGTACTTCCTACAGTCCTCCCATTTGCTGCATAATGCTTCTCTCGTCTTATAAGGTAATTTATTCTTGAAAAAAAAAAACCTTATGTAAAGTACAGGTAATTATGCCTCATTTCAGAGGAAAACTAAGCCTCTAAATTGTTTATAATCTATGCTACAATTTCCAAGTCCCATAAAAGTGGATGCAACTCCTCATTAGTAACATTACACATTCTGGCCCACCTAATATTTTTATTGTCATTGACTAATGAATGTGGCTTGTTTCATTCCTAAGCCTCTTTGTAACTTTTCTTCAAGGTGAATCATAGCTCTTGTAAATAAAACATATGTGTGATAAATACATATATAATATAATTTATAAAAAAACTTCATAGTATTAAATGCAAAATAAATGAATAAAATATTAATTGTGTAAACTGGTAAAACACAACTACACTGTAATGTGGAAATTAGTATGTACTGTACGTAGTTTTAGCGTATATCATAAAATGTACTTACAACCAAATAAACAACTGATCAATGTAAAGTAACAACTTAGAAGCCAAAATTTTGAATTTAGGCAAAACTCCTTAAAATGGAATTATCTTGTCTCAATTAATATATTTGGAAATCTGACATTTCAAAATTCAAAAGTATTCCAAGGACCCTGTTCTCATGACTAACATGAGAAAATAGATATGCTTGAGCGTGGGTGTGGCTATGTGTTAGATCACTGTTAAGACATAAATATAGTAACTTTATTGCTCATTCTCAAGGAGGTTCTTAAATTATTAAAGCACTTTCAAGAGGCAAAATTTTTAAAAGACCCACACTTAGGAGCAGTACTGACTCTCTGTCCCTTTCTTGTCCCTCATAGCAGACCTCACTGAAAATCATCCAACTTGGGCACATTATGTTGTAATGAGCTCACTAGCGATAACTGAAATTTGCTTTTTTTCTTCCACTGTTTCTACTATTTTTCAATTTTACCATTGGTTTTCTAAATGAAGATTAAATAAATAAAACCTGAATCCCTTGGCTTGCTAAGGCCCTTGTTTTTGTGTAAAATGAAGGAACAAAAGCCAAGGAAGGTTGTGCTACCCACAGTCACTCTGGTGGAGTAAATCCTAGAGCCCAAGTACTCTCTCCTAGTGTGCTGTCTCCTCCAAGATATGGGCTTAATGGGAATACTAGAAAACCCATACAGTGAAAAAGGGATCTTCATATTTGACATTTATTTTCAAAAATCACATTTGCTGATTATTACTGAAACCCCAAATATTTCTTCATCACTGGAATTATAAGTATAGTAAGATATGTTAGTAACTGCAGATATAAATTGCATTTTATAAAATGAAATATGCATTGTAAAATGAGGAAGATTTTGTTTTACCTGTCTGTATTTTCTCACCTCTTTGAGAAAAGCAGCACCTTTCCCTAAAATAGCACCTCTTTCACTCCTGAGAAAAGTCTCTGTAATCCAGCACTACGAACACATAATAAGCAAAAGTACAAAAATTGATTCCATGACCCTGCAGATAAAATATGCTGGGGCGGTCTCTGCTAGGAACAGAAAGTAACAAAGGAAAGAACAGCTGAAAACAACTCCGTGACTCACTGAAGTATCCCAGCCCTACCTGCTGAATAACCAGAACCCAACATCTATGTTTTCCTACGAATTACAAAAATACATTTTGCTTGTTCTTTCTCATTAGGGGCAAAGTGATCAACAGAGAAAACACCTCATCTATTTCAATCTAATTCTATGAATGTACATTAGTAAAAAGGAAAGAAAAATATTTTTAATGTATAACTCATAAAACTAATAATTGAGTATTTGACTGTTTAGAATGTATATCCATAAGCTTTAATATATATTCAAATATATTCTTAAACATAACTCTTGTTATTGTGTAAGTGGGATGCAGCAAAAATTTTCTTGATATTCCAAACCTTACCCAGTTCTTCCAAGACTAAAATTATGACAAACTTTAATATAAATACTTCATTGATTGTTCATTTCTTTGATCATACAATTTTTTAAAATCTACTTAATTTATTTTATTGGTATTTTAATGTGCCCCACTCTTAGGAAAACAGAATCAAAATAATTCTAAAGATTTCCTCGGTAGATGAGATAAATTATTTATGCTTTCATGCTAGGATACCTTGGGAAAACCCACAGTTAGAGTTTAAAGAAGAAATATATTAAGTTTTTACTTAACTGTTCTTTTACTTATGTAGGCTTGTCTTTTCTGTGTATTTTAAAAATATCCAAAAGATGGTATATAACAATGGCATCACGCTAATAAAATAGAATTGAACCTCCCAATTTACATTATTAAAAAATGTCAGAAATGCTTTGGATGCATTTTGTATCTCTATGTTATTTAAAACAGAGTGAGTTTAGAATGTGGCTAAATATGATGTACATTTGTAATAATTAGTCATTAAACTACATAAGATTAGTTGATTTACTTTCTTAAAATCATTTGCAGTATTAATATGCTTAGTATTTTTTATCGGAGTCATCTTATAAAATGGACATTATCTAAGTGTAAAGCATTGGGGTCAATTGTTTATTCATTAAAAATTGGTAATAAATAGGATTATAAATGTACCTCAGTGGTAAAGAGCTTGCCTAACATGTGCTAGACCCTCAGTTTGATCTCCAGGACTACAAAATATAACTATCTAACTGACTTATTAAATAAATGAAATAAAAGTGAAATGAATACGCCTCAGTATATCAAATTGAAAAAAAGAGAAATACTGACTTTATTGCTTTTAGAATTGTTGCTTTATATTTAGAGATATTTTACCCCAAAATATGTCTATGTTGTAGAAAAACCTATTGAGCATTTTGGTTTTAGAATACTCACGTGCTACTTAAAAATACAATCATATATTCTCAGTTTTTTCTAACACTGTATAGATTAGATGGAATGAATAGAGAAAAAGCTGAATTCCTTTCACACTACCTAGAGAAAAGCAAAATTCTGTTCAAATTCACACACCACACACACACACACACACACACACACACTACACAGTACCTAATTATGACTAGATTACCAGGACAAAAAGAAAAGCTAAATTTTGTGGACATATTCCACTATCAGCTTCTCACTAGCACTCTGCCTTTTTTATGAATTTTATTGCTCCTTTATGACTGTCAGTTCCTCATAATAAATCAATATGCTTTTAACTAAATATGAAGTGTGATTATGAGGGCAATCAGATCAATGTAAAGCATTTCAGTCAGTGCCAAACATCCCTCTCTGTCTACTTCTGAAAGTATATTACTGAAATGTACAACTACCCTACTTGAAGTCATTCTCACAATAAAATTGTTAAATTAGAGTAACACATTCCAAATGAGATTTGTTGATTGCTATAAATCTGTAGGGGAGTTACTGCTTACTTGATAACAACAGGAATTTAAAATTAGCTAGCATCCCTCAAAGTGGTGGTTAACTTTAAATAGAAATAGGTGCTGTGAAATCAGAGATCGGAACTCAAAACCTCTAGCTCCTTAAGGACATTTGTTTGCTACTGATGAAAATATGTAAAACAAAAGTGACATATAAATTAAGATTTTTATGAAAAATTTGTGTTTTGGAAGAATGTGTCTTTAGCAGTATATGAGTACTATAATATTTACAACTGAGTAATTGCTAGACACATTCTGTCTTTTTAGGAGGCAGCATTTAATTAGGAATAGTGCTGAAAACTTCAGATCTCCTCATTTTCATATAGTAAAGCTAGTTTTCCTCCCCTCTAAAATGATAATGGTAGCTGTCGATTTCTTATTACAATGATGAAGAGTAAGTCCTTTTAATAATGAAAGGCTTTTGAAATTTTGCATATGATACATTTGTAAGATAGTAATATTTTATTATAACTATATTTGTATTTACATTACACAATTACATGATGACAAAAGAAAAAGCAAAACTAAGTTAACTCACTACATAACAACAAAAATATTTCTTATAAAAATGTGGTAGATATGGAAGTAACTCAAGAGAATTTTTGAAATTATGATTGTGGTTGTTTCCAGAGTTTTACATTACTAATGATGGACAGAGGATATATTCAGCCTGATGTTAAATTTTCATAGAAAAATTTTCTGGAGTAGGAATTTTATGATTCTCTATAAAGAACTGAATAAATTTGTCTTTTTAAATTATTTTAAATTTTACAATCAAACCTTTTTTGCTTATCTGTAGAATGCAGCTAAAATATTTAATAATCTCAAGTTTTCAAATTATATCATTTTTGTAGCTGGACATGGTAATGCATGTCTGTAATCCCAGCACTTGGGAGGCTGAGGGTGGAGGGTTCCAATGAATTCAAGACCAGCCTGGGCTACATGGTGAGCTCAAGGCCTGTCTGAACTACATAGCGAGACCCTGTCTCAAAAAGATATGTATACTGTGTATATAAAAAAAAACACTATATTATTTTGTACCTCTTTATATTTATTTTTATTTCTATGAACAAAAGTATTCTTCTTGAAGATATTTCTTGCTTTGGCAAAAATTTATAACTGTATTCTGAATCAAATTATATTATAACTAATTCATTCTGTAGAATATTTAAAAATATATCAGCATTATGAATAATATGTATAGAACTAGAAGAAAATATTTTATTTATTTGAAATTATATTTTGTTATGGAGACCTGGAACACACAATTTCACTATCATTAAATGAAATCTGTTAATTTTTCAAATGTTTTATTTTTTAAAATGTTATAAAAATATAAATAGAAAGTTTCTTTCATATTAGGTTTACTTTAACATTCTGTGATATTATTCTGTCTTTTGGGAGCAGTTTACTAGCTGTATTCAGTAAGAATTGAAGAAGATTAAACATACTGTTATCAGGTTGTAAATATATCATGATTTAAATTTGATTAATTTTTTTAAATTCAACAACAGAAATTAATGGATTTGTGGGTAAGAAACAAATTTAATTACTCTTGCTAAAATCATAAAAATTCATTTTGCAAGTCTAAACAGCTCATAGAATAGATACTTATCTATTGATATGAAAGATGGTTTTGGGGCCAAATATCTTTATTTAGTGACACCTTGGTTCATAAACTCAATTCTCACCACAATTCTGGTCCCAAACAGAACTGGATGAAAACAGAATCAAATTCACCCATAAGATCAACATTGACTCTAACCACTGAATTTGATATGTTTCTCATCCAACTCAGTTTGCAACCATGTTTTCCCACGGAGGCTGCAAGGAAAAAAATATCGCGAGTTAAGTTTATTATTCTTGTGGTTACAAATGAATATTTTGTATTTATTGATAAAAGTTCTATTAATGGCACCTCCTTAACTAAAAGAATCTTTTATCTTTATAATTACTATGATGAGTCTAATTACTAAATACTGATATGTATTACTTTCTAATATCCATTATTGTCAAATTTTCACAATTTTTAAACGATCAAAACTAAAGTGAGCAATAGATTAATTCATACCTCATTATGTTACAAATGGACTGAAGATAAAATGCTGCAAATAAGCTGACTTTACCCATTAAAACACTCAGGTGGGAAGTGGTAATTTAATAAACAGATCTGTGAGCTCAAGCTCAGGCCACTGTCACCTGTCAGGTGCCACTTAATTAAAGCCTAATTTATAAAAGTAACCTTGAAACTCCTCAATCCTTCTGAGAAACTGGCTCCCAATAAACTACTCCACTGTAGATTACAATTCACTTTATGGACTTTGCCTAAAGTTTTCTTAGGGAGTCTTAGAACACTTTGGTCTGATAGTCAAGTGTTAGTATAATCCAAAGCCATACTACAAGAAAAAGCTAAATTACTGATCAAATTACTAGCAATTGAAGATCAGTCTTTTCAAATAAAAAGTCAAATAAAAATATGAACATGATTTATAACCATATTATCAAACCACCTTGGTAAAATAAGGATTTTCAAAAATTAAATATATCTATCCATTCTCCTTTTAAGAATCATTCACACCACATTTCTAAGACAAAGCAAAGTAATATTTAAAGTTTTATTTTCTTTTACCCATAGCATAGTTTATGCAGTATGATCTTCAAACCTTGCTCTAACTTTCTGTTTGGGCTGTAATTCCAATTTGCACTGAGGCCTTCAGCCACATTCTTTTTTTTTTTTTTTTTTTTTTTTGTGGGTACCGGGGGGTCGACCTCAGGACCTCGAGCGCCAGCAGGCGCCCGTGCCGCTGAGCGATATCACCGGTCCCTTTTTCGTATGTGGGATCCGGGAGTCGAACTCGGGCCCTCACGCTTGCCTGGCAGGTGCTTAAGCCGCTGAGCCATCTCACCGGCCCCCAGCCACATTCTTAACACAGAAGTTATTTAACAGAATTCAACAGCATGGAAGTGTCTGTGGGTATTTCCTTCAATCACAAGATACATTTAAGGAGCAATATCTTATTTGGTAAACAATAGTCTAAAGGGGGAACCTTTTGATTAAATCTGTTAAATCACCATTTTTCAAAATGCTCATTATGGAATGATGAAAACAGACATATTAATTTATTTATATTCTCTCAGATATGAGAATGTCCATGATAATGTATGTAAGGTGACTAACAAGCAAGCCTGGTATTCACTCCATTTTCTTTTCTCCAAGATAGGTATAAAAGTATTTTCCTCCCTTAACTCATAGGGCTATTATGCTTATCCCTCAAAAAGATATTTGGAATCTAGAAATTACTTCATAAATGAATGAAATTTATAATATTTTAAAGTGGTGCAATCAGGTCTGCAAATGATGAAGAAGGGAACAAATATTTTGAACAAATACTACGTTCTTCGAACATAACGGTTTTACACACTGAGATACACGTTCTCATGGTTCATCATCTATCTTGTTTCTCTCACATTCAAAATCTTTCGAGTCACGACCATTTTCTATGTCTCTTAAAATCTTCGCTATATTACAGTATTTGTTAATTTTGTGGAAATTTAATAGCATGCAATTTATTTTAATATAACCAAAGTAAATTCTTACATCCTATTGAATTCATAATAGATTATTATGCATGATTAGCTTTACTCTGAGTTCATAGTATTTGGTGGATATCACAAAAATGATCAACAATTTCAACATTCTATTAGCAATTTAAAGCGAAAGATAAGAAAAGGTAAAAGTCTATTTGTGAAAACATTGGATTTCACTAGTAAATAACTAATTTTAAATACCCTTGCTATGGATTTCACAAGCAAATAATTTAAAACAGCTTGTGATATTAGGACTAAATAATTGTTATACTGTATAATCAATTATTTTATATAGCAATACTTAATCTCTTTAACTTGAAAACTTTGTAGAAGTGATGCATAAAAAAATCACTGTGTTGTATCTATTTTCATCAATATTACATTGGTTAAATTTATTTATTTATTTTTTGTGGGTATCAGGGGTCGACCTCAGGACCTCGCACACCAGCAGGCACCTGTGCCGCTGAACGATATCACCGGCCCCTTTTTTCGTATGTGGGATCGGGAGTCGAACTCGGGCCCTCGCGCTTGCCGGGCAGGCGCTTATGCCACTGAGCCATCTCACCGGCCCCATACATTGATTAAATTTACATGTTACTTAGAGACTGTGGGCAATCTGCTAAAAAATTGGTTGAAGACTCTACCGGTTCTACATTTGCAAATTTTCCTGCACTTAAAGAATTTATTTTTTTGACAATATTTTGGAAATGATGGTAAACCTATAGTAAAACTGTGGAGAAAGAATTCTATTAAGAGGTTTCTTTTCCTTTTTTTTTTTCTTTTGAAGTTTTATTCTCATTAGTACATGTCTGCAGTACCTAATGATCACATTCATCATGGGGTGTTCACATATGTACGTAACACATGTTACTGTTTTTCATCCCTTTCCATTCCCCTCTCTTCACCTTACCTATTTTAAATATATTTTGGTTAGAATAAATATATAAAAATTTTCTTCTGGTAGCATAAATTTGGTTTGTACTCAAGAAAGAATCCTAGAGCGGCCAATAAATACAGAGGTAGGCAAATTATACACCTCAAATGTGAAGAAAGAAGCAATAAACTACCTGTAGAATGAAGTTATTATAAAATAGATCATTATGTCTTTCAGGTTTATGATGCATTCAGTACAAGCTTGTGTATTCTTTTACTTCATTCTTCAAATTGCTTTCATTGGACAATTAAAATCAGAGAAACTACTGCTGAGCTCACAGGCTCTGTTATCATGGATGAACAATGTATACAAGCAGACAGCTAATATGTACCGTATTTTTCCCAAGTAAGAATAAGAGTAGCTTTGGGAAGAAGCTGAGACAATCACAGAGGTAATGGAAAAACCATTAGAATATATACCAGGAACCTTCCGTTTGTAACCTACACCATAAGAGAGGAGGGAAAAATAAAGTGGTGAACATGGATTAAGAGTTTACAATTCTATAGTATTTTAGAAAATTCTCAAGTTGGGAAATAGTAACTGAGAAAAAAAGTAAGTCAGGCTGTATTTATTTACTTTTATGTTTTGAGTGTGTTTTCTTTAAATTATTTATTGCATTTCATAGTTTGCTTTGAATGTTCTGTTTCTTTCTGGCATAGCAGCTAAATAGTAGTATTTACCTAGTAAATGATTTTTCATGGAATGAGCGATGAATAGACACTAAAATTCATCATATTTCATATTTGTACTGATCATTTGCTTACCAGAGATACAGTATGTTATATTTTCTAAGTGGGTTAATTGAAATAAAGTCACTAATAAACTAAAAACACGAACTGGTCACCATATGATGGTTTACCTCAATTTGTGAACACACGATTATTAGGATCCATGAGAGAAATAGCTTTTTAGTTATAAAAAGCAAAAACCAGTTATGGTGAAAGTCATAATTACTCATAAATTAATTACTAAATTATTTTGACTGAGAAGCCTCTAATTTATAAATAACAGATTAAATATGCAAACATTAAAATTATTGAAAGGCCATGATAGTAGTTTTTACATTATGAATACAAGTGTTGAATGTACCATTTCAATATTCATCAAAAACATAATCTCAATCTATTTGGAATCATACATGCAATTAAATAAATATCCAATATGCCTATGATAAGTCATATTCAAAATCTTAATATTTAAGTGTGAAAGTAAAAGACTAAGCTTTGTTTAGAATGGCATGATTGTAATCCCAGTTACTCAGGAGGTTAAGGCAAGAGGGTAGAAGAAGGAAGACTGCAAATTTGAGGCCTGTCTGGGCAGCTTAGAAACCATGTCTCAAAACAGAATTTAAAAAATGGCTGGGGATGTAGCTCAGAACTCCCTGAGTTTAACCCCTAATACAGCAAAAAGAAAAAAAAAAAAAAAAAAAACTAGTAAAAAGCCAGCACAAATTTTAATAGATGGGCAAATTTAAGTATAATTAAATAAAATGTTACTAAATGTGTTTATGACATTAATCTGACATGATAAAAGTGAATGTTGTTACAATACATTGGTGTTATTTTCCACTTCCTTTAATGCCATCCCCTGAGTGATTACAGGAAGGACCTTGAATAAAGATGTATGCCTATAAAACTATTAGTGTAAAACATCGGCCTTATCTGAACTAACACTTGAATAATTCATACGAACTTAGAGAGGAGGAGAAGTACATTACATTTAGATGCATTTCCTAGTGCCTATATTAAACTGCTATATTAACTCTCATTTTTCCCATTTAAACCAGATCACAGTATATTTTGATATCTGCTTCCTGGTTATCACATAATAAAGGGATAATATAACTACAAGGCATCAACAAAATATTCTTATATAAAGTACTGAAATGTTAAGATTTATTTTAACACTTTGGCTATTTCTCCAGTTAGTGATTAGAGTTGGGTGATATAAGGCAAATGTGGGTATTCATGTGTACATACTAGCTTTGTAACAAGAACTTTGTTTTCAATGTTCTAGTCAAATTACATAAGTATGGAACCACAACATACTGTATGTGAGAAAAGCAGAATTGTGAAATTTGTACCTGGTGGAGGGATTTCTTAATTGATCTGGAGGGAAAACCCTTGCACTGGCGTTTGTTTTTGGAAGCTATCCATGTACTAAGGCTGCATATGCTAGTCAAAAATCATTCCTACAGGGGCCGGTGACATGGCTCAGCAGCACGAGCGCCTGCCCGAGAAGCACAAGGTCCTGAGTTCGACTCCCGAAACCCACATAAAGGAAAAACAGGGCCGGTGACATCGCTCAGCAGCACGAGCACCTGCTGGCAAGCGCGAGGTCCTGAGGTCAACTCCTGGTACCCACATTAAAAAAAAAAAAAAAAAAAAATTCACTGCTACAAAGAGACCTCAAGATCTGAAAAGTAGGAGCTTAAGTAGGCAATTTCTAATGTCTGTTCAGTATGAATCAAACTATTATTCAAATATGATATAAATATTTTAGAATTTTTAAGAAATATGTTAGGAAAGAAAGAAAATTAAAATGGTACGCCTATTTTTCTTTAAATATATAATTTCCAAAATAAAGGAAATGGAATGAAGAAAATAAAGCAAAAGAAATACAAATACTAGGCAGACAAGAGACAACAATCAGCATTAATTAGAAACTTTCCCCCAAAATTAATGTTTATTGTATTACTGAGAATTATGGTTTCTTCCTTTATCTCGGCTATAATGAAAGGGAACACCATTTCCAGGAAAAATAAAGGTGAGATGTCCTATTTACCAGATTCCCCTGTTGAGTTATCTGACTTAATCTTCCCTGGTCTAATTCCTTAATTCTTATTAGTACATCTTTGTAATACATAATGAATGCATGCATTGTGGGGCATTGGTATATATACATAGCTCATCCTTCTCTCTCCTTCCCTAAATCCCCGACCCTTTTGCATAAGGTCTTGCTTCACATTTGTTTCTTATCATCTAGGTATTATTTTGCTCTTTAAAGATGTCCTGACCACAAGCCAGGTCTCAGTACCACTATTGCAAAACAAATCACTTGTGGGTTCATATAATTTGCTTTGTCAATAAGAAAGTGAACATACACTCCAACAAAGGAAAAGAAAACTAGGTTTGGAATCGAACACTAATGAGGGAGATCATGTCTGTTGGTATATTCATTTTTATTTCCCAATATCTGACATGAATAGCTTGATGAATGAAAAAATTTAGGGAGCAGATTGTATAGGAGATGGACTGTATGTATTTTCTGCTCAACCAGTAAATAAGTAAATAAATACAGATAATATAAAACTGCCTGCTCCAAAACGCTGCTTTCATTTTGTAGAATAAGAGAATTTTTTCCTACTATAACTTTATGATGAATTATTAGAGAAGCCTTACCATATTCATATATCTGCCTTGTACATTTTAAAACCCCTTGGGAGCTACTGCCAAATCTGATTCACAAAAAAACTGGAAGAGGAATTCAGTGGTACATTTTTAAAATCTGCATGTGATCTATCTTAATAACGTCCTTTGCCTTCTAGCTAGTTACTAGGTTTTTCTGAATAGTCTAATAATTCTGAAACACAAATTAAGCTCACTGTACTTTATACTCTACTATCTCTCATTACTAAGCTTGTAAGTGATACTAAACTGGAAATATACTGAGGACCATCATTAAGTATTCAGGCTACCTGTATGAGTCTAGATACTTCCACGTATGTAGCTTTGTATAGCGTTTACTACAAAAATCAGAGCCCTTTAGCTTTCCCTCTAGAGCTTGCCTGCCTCTCTTTATCATTTTATCACACCCTCTTCACAGTTCACTAGTCTTCTTGCTCTCCTTGGCCTCCTTGTGTTCCTTAAATACCCCACTTTTGCCCTGCTGAGTCCTGTGCTTATATGTACTGGCCTTTAGGATGCTTCTTCCTGATAGCCTTCCTTGGCCTGGCTCCTTCCCTTTTTTTTTTTTTTTTTTTTTTTTTCTTTTAGTTTTATGTTTACAAATATTTTAAATGCAGAATTATTTATAACTTCTGGAGCTCCTAATAATTATCTTTTCTTCATAAATAAACTTGGCTTCAGTTTTTCACTCATATTTCAGGATCAGTAAAATAAAAACATGAAATGAAAAATTGAGCTTTTTTATACAACTCATGTTTCTGGGATAGTTGAACTCTCAAAAAGTATCTTACTTAGTGTCCAAAGATCTAGAATTGTGTTTCAGTCTTGCTATTAAAGAGTTATATGGGAAACTTAGACAGATTTTATATCTAAATGCCCATTATATTATTAATCAGAAAAATATAAGTGCTCCGTGACCAGTAATCCTGAAATGCCAACTTCATTGGATTAAGAAAGGCCTATTAGTAAAGCACATTTCAGGGGTGTTCCTACATTGGTCATGGCAGCATGGCCTTGGCTGGTGTACATGGTCCCTTGGCCATTCTTCTCTGTATTGTTCACCTGCTCTGCACTCTGTCTGCCATGAACTAAGCAGCTTTGTTTTTCTACTCACTTTTACCATGATATTCCTGTGTTGGAGCCAGCTATGTACTAAAACCCTCAGATCTGTGAGCTAAATTAAACCTTTCCTCCTTTAAATTGTGAATATTGTGTATAGTCTCCAGCAATTGGAAAGCTAAAATATGCTGTTCAATGGACTTTTTGTTTTACAATAATAGAAATGTTCTGTATCTATAATGTACCACTGTAATTACTAGATATAGGAGTCTTAAAGACTAGAAATGGGTTTAGTGTGATTAGGAAATAAATTTTTAGTTGCACTCAGTTTTGAGTAATTAAATATGTAGCTAGTGGACACTGTAATATATAGTGAAAATATAGTTATTACTTGCCCATATTTTTGGGAAAAGTCTAACAGATCATGAAAAGTTATGATTGCATCAGTATTGAATAAGTTTTTCAAAACAAACATTTTATAGAAATAACTTTCTTAGAAAAATGTATGGCCTGAATCAATCCTTAAATGTTATCTAGTGCCCAGGAATAAGTCTGACCTATATGAAAACTAAGTGTAAAACTAATTACAAAAATCAGTTTGAAGAGGAAAATAGAAGCCATGGCATAGCAATGTCAAAGCTAAGGAGTTTTGAAATGAAAAAATAAGATTCAGTTTTCTCCAGGGAGAATTGTATATTTTTTAAATTCATATGGAATTAAAGACCTATTATTTTATTTTTTTTAGTAGAAGGCAAAATATTTGAACAATCTAAAATATATGAAAATTTATTTTTAGGATTTGTTAAAACTAAAGAAGCTCAGAATTCTCCGCTCCTAGCTGTGTCTCTATCTAAAACATAGAGAACCAATCCTACATATGATATCATTCTATTTATGAAACCACACATTACAAAGCTTCATATATTCTTACAAAAGATTTTACTATAAGCATGAAGTTTTATAATTCAAGATGGCATTGTAAATGCATAACTCTAATAAAGTTGACCTAGTTTCTATAATTAAAAAATCCCTCAGTAGGACTAGTTCATGGAAATATATTAACATTCGGAGGAAGCTTAAAAAGTAAAATATATCTTAGTACATACGTTTTATAGATATTGAAATCATAAAAGCTGGTTTTTCCTTGTTTGTTAAGGTTTAAAAATGGATTTACCAAGCTGAATGCCAATATTAAGATGCTTTTTAAAAAGTTGCAAAATGTTAACAATACATACCATTTATAGCTCATCATGTATCTACTGAAATTATCCTTAAAAATAACATCCTCTGAATCTTATTACATAATGAAATCCTAATATTCTTGACAGATACTATCCATATAATGGGCAATCCATGCACCTACATTGTGTAATTTGCATAAAATGTTTTAAAACTCAATATAAGTACTTTTCCTCTATGCAAGAAAAAGGAAATTAAAAGAATAACTGACAGCAGTATGATTCACTACCTCAAAATAACAATAGGCAAGAAAGAGAATATACATAGTAAACACAAGTGCTATATTTTTTGTGTTCATTGTCTTTGTCTTAGAAATGATGTAAATTTGGCATAATATACCACAATATTTCATCATATTTTACATATTTTAAATTTAAGGAAAGGTTAAAGCAATAAAAACTATTGTATTAATATTTTAAATTTTAAACTGTGTGTGTAAAATATACTGACTACATAGACAATTTAATGTAATGAAAATAGCAGCATATTATGAAAGACCCAAGCTAAAACAAAAAAGGAATATTTTTTAAATAACGCACACAGAAAACTTTGCAAAGGAACTGTTCTCTTAAATTATAAATTTTAAATGTAGATTACTTAACTCTAACTTCTGACTGTTTTCTTTTGGATTTAATTTTAAAATATACTTTGTTTTTGTTCGGTTTATTTCACTTAAGAGATGGTCTCAAGGTGCGTCCATTTAGCTAGAAATGTCTCCAGCTTTATTTTGCTTAGTGTCATTTTCCATCCCTGGGAATGCATGGATCATTGCAGCATTAGATGCGTGTATAGATCATTGCAGCGTAAGTAGGTCCTAAACAAAGCTTCGTATAAAACAATGGGACAATATTTTAATTAAAAAGTAAGTAATATTCACAATCTTTTTACCTATTACAATTCTAAGGAAAAACATTATTATTTACAAATCTTATCAAAGGTAGAGCATTCAAAATACATATAAATTTCATAGTATTAAAATGCATTTCAAGAATAAGGTACACTATTTTCTTAAGTGGTAGCTATGGTATTGTATACATCATGCTACAGGTACTCACATAAACCAATCACTTTTCTTCTGAAGTATCTAGAAAATACAGAAATACAAATGGAAGATACTATAAACATAATACTTAAAACGGTAACAATGACATGTTTCTTACGAATTAGTTTCTTGTTTTAGGAAAAAGTTTTAAATTCAGGTATACTTCTTATACTAAATATATTGTTATTTATTATGATTGGAGCTAAAGTAAGTAGATAAGATTTTACATTCCATGGTTTTGACCCAGAATACCTATGCATATATCTCTATATATTTATATCTATCTATCTATCTGAGACAATATATACATATAGAGATGTCTTTCAATAGTGAAAGTAATCAGTAATATTCCGTCTATATATTCATATGTTCCTAAAATTCATGAAATAAATCACCTTCAAAAATTGAAATAATTCCCTAATTTGCTTCCTTTTTCAAATGAAATAATTAATATATTATCTCTACATATAATAAATTTGTTATATAATCTTTCATTTGTATAACCAAATTAAATGCCAAACTAATTATGAAAGATAGGATATTTATATCAGAAAAACCCATATGCAGATTCAATTGCAAATTTCAGTCTTTGAACTATCCATAGATTGGTTAAAATTAAACCTACTGCCCATGCCCAAGATATGATATAATCAAATAAGAATAATTCAATATTTTATGAAAACTAAGAAGTTTAACAAAAGCTGATCATATTATCCCCTTTCTGATCATTTTATTTTGGTTGAGATATCTTATTTGGCATAGCTGAGTGGTAGAGTGCTTTAGCTAATCATGTATAGGGCCTTGGGCAGAAGGGAGTGAGGAACAGACAAGAGGGGAAATCTTTTTTATTTAAAATTGTCATAGACCTTTAGTGAAATTCTCTGTTGAGGAATTTCATAAGTGAAACTACTTTTTTAAAAAAATGCTGAAGTCATCACTATCAACCCCAAATAGTGTTTTTCTTCACTCATTTTAAATCTGCTAAATTTAAAGCTATGAAATTTTAGCAGGCAGTAGACCTGTCACAACTACAAATATCTGTGTAGGTAAAGTGATTTAAAAGTTCCCAAACATCTAAATTCAAGGATATACATCCTTTCCTCCAAAATCCTTTTTATTTTTCCTTTGTTACACCCATTAGGGTGTCAACTATATATATTATGGAAAAAAAATGCAATCACAGAAATGCTGTCATTTCTTTATTAATATAAATTGGTTGATCATGTTGCTTACCTTCTAACTGATGCTTTGAATTCTATTACACTGAGTCAAATTTGATAACAGAATGAAACCACAGGTATATTCCTTTATTTAACATGTTTCTAGGGAATTTGAAGAGTCTTATAAGCTCCTTGACTAAGAAAGCCCTGATATTTCCTGAGCTTAATTAAACTTCAGACAGGCTTCTTGCTGACTCTGGGCTCTGACCTCCCTTTTTTTAGAGCTGGGCTTTTTTTGTTTTTGTTTTTGTTTTGTTTTTAAAAGGTAATTGCAAATTCTTTTGCTGCTCCTTTGAGACATACATATGTCTTTTAAAAATCCTCTTGCTAGTTTTTGAAGGCAGAATGTCTTTCAGATGGACCTTGGAACCAGTCTTTGAAATGTAATCATAGAGAAAGATATTGGCCCTTTCTCTCAGCCTCTCTGGAAAGGTAGGTGACTAAATTAGATGGGCTCCAATTGGCAGACAGGGATGACCTAATTATAGAAAAAATAAGGAATAATTCAATGGGTACAACATTTCCATTTCCCTACTAACATCCTCCAGTACTTTTCTAATAGCTTCTCACAGCCCATCCTTAGAAGTTCTCATACCCTTTACTTCCAGAGTAATGCAGCTAGATGATACAAAACACATTTTACCCCAGGAAAAGTAACAATAAAAATAAATTTTTACAGATAAATTTTATTGCCACAAATAAATGAGAAAAATATTGACTCTAAAGACAATCACTGGTAATTATTGCCAAGAAATTCCTTTTAAATAATCAGGATCAGGATCCTCTTAATTTCAGTACAAAGGACTACGTTATAATTTGTTTCTAGTTATCTCCTTCCCTGCTTTTACCAGAGGTAAAAATAAGTTATCTTTAAGTTTTCCATTTTATAGCCAACAACTATGAAAAAACAGGCAGCATATAACAACAGGTATGCCTTATACAAACCGTTAAATGACAGTAAGAGGCTTGTAATAACTGACGGCCAGGAAGACATTATGGATGGGTACCACCAAAAATTTCTCCTTCTGTCTCTATTACCCAGATGGCAGAGCTCATCAAAAGAGTACACTTTCTGTTCTCTCATTTACTTTATTGAAGCGTGAAGACATAATCAAGGCAGAACTACAGGTGCTCCCTTGTCTCAAGTGGGCTATTTGCATGTCGAAGTATCTTTGGATTCTAGGTGATGACTTTTCCAAGGGGTTCAAGCTTCTTCCTGGAAAGATCACTTTTTGAATTTGCTTCACAGTGTGTTTCACTAGAATTGCCTGTTTATTGCCATGAAGATTTGTCAAGTGAATGTGCCCAGCTGAGACTTCCAGAGATGCAAGCTTCATCTTTTTGAGACTGCCCTAGGAAACCTCTCAGCAGAAATGCATCAGGCCTAAGTAAACAATTAAGCAAATTTAACGCCTTAAAGAATGAAAATAACATTCAAAAATTAAGACTGCAAGAGAACACTATTGATAAAAGTTGATCTGTGGTATATGAAAGAAAGTCCATTCCTCTGATAGTCAAGTGAGCTTTTGACTTGAAAATGAACATTCTGAATCCCAAAATTTTATATATCTACTAAAGCAGAGTGAGGTTAGTCTCATTTGTTAAAACAAATGGCAACTAAACATCTTTGGCCTTTTCACAAAAGCACTATATCGAACACTCTTTTTATACTTATAATAAAATCAAATTAAACATTTAAATATTTCAATGTTAAATATTTTATACACTCAAATAGGCATTTGTTGGCTGCCTTATGCAAATGTATACAAAATGTTGAAGGAACAGGTGACTGAGTTAATATATAATTCTTGAAGAATTTATAATTTAATGAAAAAAAGATAAAAATCCATGTAAGTCAAAATACCAAAATTTATAAATGAAGAAGGAGAGTGTGAGGAAGAGAGTTTGAAAGGAGAGGGCCAGTAAAAGGAACTGACATGTTAGTGAAGCAAAGTTGAAAAAGAAAAAAGAAAACTCAATAGAGAAGGAAAAGGAAACAAATATGGGAAAGTAACAGCAATTTTGGAACCATAATATGTTCTCACTGAGCCTCGTCATTCAAAGGTGGAAATCAACCATCATCTCAAAGCACACAAAAATTCTGCAAAGAATATAAAAATAAAATAACCATTAACTTCATGTATAAAAAGAAGATAGATTTTCTAAGTATCTGAAACCTCAAATGTTCTTCTACAATTTTTTTAATAAAATCTGTGGTAAAGGAACTACTTAGGTTTTGAAAAATATATTACTGGATAAAAATACCCTAATCCTATTAACACCCTTCAGAATTTTTTTTCAGCAGAAAACAATTTATTAGTGACATTATGTTTGCCATTTGTAATCAGGTGTACTGTCATTCTATAATCTGACAAACATACTTCAGATAAAAATATTTTTTAAAACAGTACCCTGAGGCTTGTTTTGATATTCTAGTCTACAAGACCTACTCCTTTTTACACTAATCCATAATTGATGGCTCATGACATTGCCACTTTCAAGCCATTAGTTACATAATAATAATGTTAATTGAGGTTTAATTAAATCAGTCATATTCAAGCTTGGACTATTTTAGCTTTCTTTCAGAGATAGATGTTTTTATGGTTATTTTCACTTATATCTATTTCTAAATCATTATTATATATATATATATATATATATGTAATGAAATGTACATATCCTCAGCTATTTGTTACTAACAGCATTCATTCTGCACCATACATGAGAAGAAAAATGCTAATATGAGGACATGACAATCATTTTCAAGAAGTTTGATACAATCAAACTTACTCAACTCTTTCACTAATTTTAACCCAGATAATACTATAAATTCTGTATTAGTAAATTTATAAAGTCTAAAAGACCTCTGGTATCTCAGGCACTTGATGTTTATTGTTCTAATTTTCTTATTTTTAAACTAGGGCTACAATGAAATTTTTTTTTAAATCCTCAATACAAGAACATGGACCTGTGTTTATTCATTTGGTTCATTTGCTTGGGTCCTACTGCTAATAAAGAAAAATTCATGAAGGCGTTAGTGATGTGACTCGGTTAACAGGATCTCCTCTGCTCCCGTCCGTATCTACAGGTGCACTGCTCAGAGATGCACACAAAAGAGAGTAGGACTCAGTTCAACACACAGCTGTCATCGCCATGAACAGCCACCTCTTTCGTTATAGGTTACTAGACTTGCCTCACAGTGAAGAGAAAAACCTTTGGTTGAAAAGAATATAAGAAAGAGACCCTGGAAATAACACACACAAATAACATGATCATTACCATGGAAAGAAATCTACCACTAAAGTTGTACATTAGTAATCTTTTAAACTGATGTAATAAGCTCATGTGGTAATTAGTATCCTAGATTTTTACAAGTGAGGGAAACGAAGGTCACAATGATTAAGTCACCTGCTCAAGGTCATATATCTGTTATATGCTTGTTTTTCATGCTGAACTTTGATCTATTTGATTACAGAGTCCAGCCCTGTTGTACTCTTCCTCCCAGGAGGGAAGAATAGCAACTTAAAAGACAGGAAGTGGGAAGCAGCTAATATACCCAATCTATACTCCCAATGCACACTTGTTTTATAAATAATAGATATACATTAAAAACTTTAATGAACTTTCTACTTTTAATGTTTGACATAATTCAGACCTTAGCACAGAATTATTGAGAAAACAGTGATAATTCTAATTAGAAATTCACCTACTGCTCTTGAGGGTCACTGTAAAATTCTGCTTATTAACTTTAGAACTTTCCTTCTCAAATTGACTGTCTTCTACAGGAATAAGGTAGAGCAGACCTTGTAGGGTAGCAAGAAGTACGACATCATTAAAAAGAGCACTCGAGTAGTTAAAGATGGGCAGAAATTTATCAGAAGTAAATTGGTTATTAAATCGTCATCAGGTGTTCTCTCATTTGAAATTTTAAGCATTCCAGGTAGATATAAATGAAATAACATTTAAGATTTCGTTAAGAGTTCACAGAATATTTAAGAATAGTAAAAGGGCCTTGTGTAAAATGTTCTTCTGTGGTCGCCATAAGCCTCATTATATGGATATTCTTGCATGAACTTTTCTATATATGAATTAAGAACCAGATTCCACTTACTTCTTTCCCTTTAGCATAATGAATCACCATAGGAAAAGCACAGAGTGCTTTTTATGTGTCAAGCACTATATTAACCAGCACATAAATTATTATCCTGATTTCACATATGAGGGAACTGACTCCTGGAAAGGTTAAGTTATTTGCCCAAGGTCACACAGTTCATAGGTGGGAGAGCAAGCATTGAAACACAACCTGTACCAGCAGCTCAGATGCTCACTGAACTATTTAAGCCAATTAATGACAACAAGCACTACAGAGTTCTGTCTGATTCGACAAGGAAAGAGCTAATTCATCATACTGCAGCCTGGTTATTTCCAGAACTACAGAATTCTGGAGCCATGTCTGGGTTTGTAAATTATTTTTTCCAGTAACTTCTATCTTTGAAGACAATGTGAATACATGAACAAATTTTTCAAGTACCCCTAAGTAAACATAGTACCTACTTAGCTTCGCTAATTCCTAACACCTCCTGACTTACCCACATCTGCTCTGAGGATGCTTGTCCTCCTCCCATAACTCCATACTCCCTTTCATCATTCATACTTCTGTCCAAGCAATTGCGATCTTGTGGCTTCTCTGTGCTCATTGTTCACTGTCCCCTTCTCCCTATCTCCTGATGAACTAAGCTTGCAGGCTTGAATGTGGAGCAGTCTCAGGAAGGGGATTTTTCTCAAAGTTCAGTTCAAATTCCTTTGCTGAATCTACCCTGACCAATAACCACTAACTATGGATCCTACACTGATGCTTTATGAACAAAATAAAATGTCACACAAGCGTACCGCGAAGACCATTATATATCAATGTTATACTTAATTATTCAGGTTAGAAAGAATCTAAGGTGGGAAGGAAATTAAATGTGTGAGATTGAATTTTATTTTTATCTCACGCAATCACCCTGGTTACCTGTAACTAGTGAAAATTAGAGAGACTCGAAAGGGAATTATAATGAAGCTACCAGTTACCTATAAAACACAATAAATGTAAAAACGTTAAATATACTTCCCCTTCACTCTGTCTTTTCTATCGTGGTGCACACTAAAAGCTGACTTTACATTCAACTCTGGTAAGTAATTGTACAAAGAAATAAACATTAGTAATAAATATTAAAGTGAAATAGCTTTAATTATATTGAGATGTATGCAGTGAAAAAAATTCAATATATAAGCTGACTATTTAATAACAAGATTAAAATTTTGTTTTACCTTACTCATGGGATTTCTATTTAAACTAGTATTCTTGAAAAACTGATTTTGCTATTTGTACCGTATGAAATTTAAAGAATGTCATTTTGGTGGGTCCTACAACATTATCATCTCTTTCCACATCCACTTAAAATACAGTAGTACTTACTAGATAACAGACATTTTATATACTTCATTTCACTGACTCTTCATAATAACCACAAAGAGGTAGTATTATTAACTCACGTTCAGTTAAATTGCCCACGATCAATGAGTTGTTCATATCCTGATTTTTTAAATCTGCTATAAATTACCGAGAAGCAAAAATCAAACTTTTCAGCAATTTTTACTTCATATTCTGCAAAAGAGATATTTGTTGTCATGGTGCCTGTATGAAAGTAATCACTTAATAAATGAACCCAACCATATATATATATTTTTTTTTTTTTAGGAGATAGCAAGATAGTGGAGTGTCAAGGAAAACTTGAAGTTAAGGCTGGAAGATGAGTCAAAGCCAGCTGGGAGAAATACTTTTATATAGGATTTATCTATACATAAAAGGTTTTGTAAGCAGCTAAATCCAGATATTTATAATTTAAGAAGCTATTAAATTTTACATATATACTGTGCATATATGCAGTCACATATAATATATAAAATAGATGTATATATAAAAATTACATAGACATATACAATACTATATATGTTTTTGAGCTATTTAATATTTTTACATATTATTTTTCCTTATAATTGTTGATGATTTTTAGCTAATAATAGGCACATATGGCTTCAACAGAGTTGAATGTTGTTGATATTTGCAACACATGGCCAGTTCAAGACAACTTAATGCTATTAATATTATTTTTAGAGAATTCATTCTGTATGCAAAACAGAAAGTATATAAATGAATATTTAAGAATAGAAATATTAAATAAAGTGCAATTTTCTTAGTATTCACATACTAAAATGTTTATAAGGATACTAGAATTAGAGGCCAACTTCATTCAATAAGAAACTTGTATAATCATCCTTTCACCTACTTCTTGATAATTCCATACACAGTTGGACATATACAATTCTGAAATGTGACAATATATTCAATACCTTATGATTCTGAATTTAAGACTTCATTATATTGTACATTTTGACTTGTAGGTGCTGAAAGTTTATAATTCTTAGATATCCAAATTTTTTCACATTTTTTCTTGAGCTTTTAAATAAGAGGCAATATCCTGGGATTTTGTACCTGAATATACCAATATTTACTCTACAAAACAAACACAAAATGTGTAGAGTTGAATACTAGTTTTAGTGGAGTGCTTATGTTATAGGAACATGGATGGATGATATTTGAGTATCTTGTTAAATAAATGTTTTGTTATATTACCAAGCATGGTGGCTCACGTCGGTAATCCTAGCTCTCTGGGAGACTGAGGCAATGGGATCATATGTTTAAGTCCTGCCTGAGCAACTTAGCCCTATCTCAAAATAAAAAATAAATGTATATAAATAAAAGGGGTTAGTGATGCAGCTTAGTGTTAGAATGCCCCTGGGTTCAATCCCTAATACTACACACACATACACACACAAACACACGCAGATGACCCTTTTTGCAACTGTTCATAACTTTGGAACCAAATGAGAGGAACCAAGAGGGATGTTTTTTAATTCATAAACCTTGTTAAGACCTTACAAATTAGTTGGAGATTTTAAAATTATGAAAAATTTTCTTACTTTCACAAAACTTCTGGATCATATCATATGTGTTTTACTTTTACCGAATTTAAATTCTACTCTTTTTCATAGCAGATACAATGATGAGAAAGAAGCTTTATAAATGTATATAAAATATTATTTCATACCTATGTGATTTTAAATGCTCACAAAAGGGATGACAGCCAGCTTCCTTTAAGGAGTAAGCTAGCCTAAAAATTGGAACTGGTACAATACATATACCAGAGTGATCTGATGTCTCAAAGAAGTTATTCCTGCTACATTAAAAGAAAGATCAGAGAAAATGTAGCAGAAACATTTAGACAAAAAAGAGTAGATAAGAAAGACACAATTATACCCTAAATGATGGAGAGCATATAGAAGCTTCTAGAATATTAGAAGAAATTCATTCTGGATATTTACAAATAGTAAACAAATGATCCCTGGTTTTTCTGTTTCCTTTGTGACTTTGAAAGAAACATCATACATGGCAGGACATTTTGGGGAACTACTCAAAACCAGAAAAGGTTTGAAACCTTTCTTCCTCCTTTGTCTTCCTGTTTCATCTGTTCTTACTGTGTCTACCAAATTAATGCCATAAGTACTTAGCATTCATGCCTCAGAGCATATAAGAGTAATTTTTTCTGAGATCGCATGGGTTTATTTCCAGACAATATAAAGTAGAAAAGACTTCAAATATCCTTAAGCATATCTTTGACAGTTCAGCTGTGTCACTGTTTTTGTTTTTTTTTTGTTGTTTTGTTTTGTTTTTTTGGTTTTTTTTTTGGTTACCCTTTAGTTTTGTTGAGATAGGATCTCAATCTGTTGCACAGGCTAGATCTGACCTCTCAGTCTTTCTTCTGGTGACTGCCAAGTAGCTGAGATTACAGGCATATGCCCACAAGCCTAGCACAGTGTCACCTTTTCCTGCAGTGTCACCTTTTAAAGTAAAGCATGACTCATCATTCCATTAAAACCTTTGTAGATGTATAACTTTGCATTTTACTATGGTTTCTAATCAATAATTTTTATCTTATTAAGGTTTGACCTCTTTGCTCTTCTGTTTGCATTTTCAGTCATATATATATATATATAATATATATATATGACTGAATATATATATATATATTTTAATAAAGGACTGGTAATTGTAAAAGGCCTAGTATGTACCAGATTATGAATTAGTGCTGTGTCTTTCCTTTGACTTAGTCCAGATCAAAGCTGGAGCTAAGTACAATAGAAAAAAATGGGAAGAAAGAATGGCAATGGATGGTAGAAATGAAATCTGGTCCCCAACTCCTCTCCCTTCTTTGGATTTGTATCTGTTTGAATAGACCTCCTACTTAAAAAAGATGAGGCACTACTGGATCATTATTCCAACCTAATAATTCCTTTTATCTTTATCATAAATTTTTTCCCAAATCTCCTCTCTTTCAGTAGCATAAGAGAATGCCTATGTGGGATGAAACTATTATACAACATGAGACATCATCATAATCATCATCATCATCATCAATGAATGATTGTACTTTTCTGTGTCTTCTGGACAGAGTATGAGTTGTAGAGTCCCTTTTACTGTAACATTTAGGTAAATACCATAAGGATGGTTTTAAGATGGATTACCTTTTCTTGTACAAGTGTATTGACACAGTTCAAACCAAAGACTCAGCATCAAAAATTTCACAGGCCCGAGAAACAATATCTTATAAACAGTGAGAAAGTAAAATTTGACACCAATGCTATGTGTAAGCATAAAAGTGCTGTGCAAATTGATTATGTATATGTACATGGTGAAACATTTTATCAAAAATGTACATAAAATCACTACCCTGGTGTATTGCAAATTTTGTTCACTTAAAAAACATGAAAACATTAAGGGACAAATTAAGAATCATTTCCCTTTGTTTACTCACAAATCAAAACAGGCTTGCAGGGCATAGTTGCACATGCCTACTTCAGGTTGAGGCAGGAGGAACATAAATTGGAAGGCAGCCTGGGGAACTTACATAGATCCTGTCTCAAAAGTAAAATTTAAAGGATTGGAAATGTAGGTTACTGGCATGGTGCATACCTAGCATGTGTAGCACCCTGGGTCTAACTAAACCAGTCTATCCATTCTTCTTCATTTTTCTATAGTAATAAGAAGATAAATTTTAAATAATGTTATTATGCCTCTGTCTTCAGTGTGGCACTCCCAACTGGGATTAGGAGCACCAAACCATTTCAGTGAGTTTATACCTGAGGGCTTCAAACAAACTTCTTGAATCTTTATTGTCTCTTCTACCATTTTTAATCCCAAAATTAGACTTGAGTGAAATACCTTACTCTTGGAGTAGGTACTGTGTCAGTTTACACCAGATATCTTGTAGGTGTGATAAAAAATAGAGTGAATAGTACTCCTCAGTGTCATTCAGTGAAATGGCAGATGAAGAAAAACATTACAGTATGTCCAGATCTTTCACCACCTGCTTCCTGGGTCTTCCCCAAAGTCAAAGATCAGGTAACATGCACCATCTGGCTCTTCCCCCAAGTTAAAATGACTGCAAAAACTGTAAATGTTTTGAACTGATTCAGGACATCAGTGAAGCCAGGACTATGTGACCAAAGACACTCAAGCAAGAGGACTTCCAGAATTTTAGAAAGCGGCAAGACTAATGGGATAAGTGTGTTCAAATGATGAGGAATCTGCTTAGGGAAATTAATAGCCATGTGTCTTTTACTATAATAAATTAGTTACAATTTAAACATTCACTATATTTCTCAACCACATCTACCTCACATATATTAATAAAATCATTGTGTTGCTCTTTCACACTCAACTATCCTGGAATGAAAGGTAAATTCCATAGTTACAAAAAGGAAATCAATTTGAAAAATATATGTTGGAGGAAAGATTCAGCTATTGAACAAGTGGTTTGGGGAACTTGGTAATTGCAAAAGATTGAAACTGGACCCTTACCCTTCACCATATACTACATTACAATCAAATGGACCAAAGATCTAAACATTAAAACAGAAGGTTTCTGTTTTCTTTTCTTTTTTCATTTGTTTTCCTTTCTTTTCTTCTCTCTTATGAATTTGCCTAGAATTCTTTCCTTTTCCACCACTATCTTCCCTAAATCACTGTCCAAACTCCTAGCATGTTGATGTTCCATGTAGTAAATTGGTGACTAATAAACTTTAAATGAAAATCATAAAAAATAGAGGCTAACCATATTAATATATTCTGCTGCTGGTGTGGTAAACTAAATAACACTTAATTTGAGCCCTAATTAACTACCTCATTAGGTCTTAAGTAGCCTAATAAAAGACAAGTTTTAAAGAAATGCATCTTGTTTCCAATTTGATCACTTCCAACGATATATTCCCTATTACTTTTTTTTCCATGTTTTTAAAATACCCTTCAACCTAAACACATTTTTATTTCTTTCTGATTCAAATAATTACTATATTTTCTTCTGACATTTACATCTTCTCAATCAATTCTATAATCATCCCCTTTATTTTTTAATTATTATGACAAACACACATGATATCAATTTCACTATTTTAGACATCTTTAAGTGTAGAGACTTGTGGCATTAAGTATTCATGTGGTAGTATAACCATCACCAACATCTATCTCAAGAAATTTTACATCATTGAAAACTGAAACACTGCACTATATCTTCTCCCTATCCCTGGTAACAAATATTCTACATTCTGTCTTTGTGAAATTAACTGTTCCAGTTATGCTGCATGAGAGAAATTTTACAATATTTGTTCTTTCATATCTGCCTCATTTTATGTAATATCATGTCTTCAAAGATTCATCAATATGATAACATCTATCAGAATTTCATTCCTTTTAAGACTGGATAATATTTTATTCTCTGTACATATCACATCTTATTTATTTAATCATTTATGGACATTTGGGTTGTACTCTACTTTGAAGTATTTTGAATAATGCTGCTAAGCATATTAGTGTACAAATATCTCTTTGAATCTCTGCTTTCAAAGATTCTGAGTATGTACCCAGAAGAGGAATCAATGGCTAATATGCTAACTGTATACTTAATTTTATTAGGTACTGCCATACTGTTTTCCATGGAGGCTGTACTATTTCATAATTCTCCCAGGGAAGAACATGTTTGCCAACACTTGAAATTTTGTGTTTTATTTTCTAATAGTTATCCTCAAAGTATCTTGCGATTTTGATTTCCATGCTTTTAGTGATTAGGGATTTCTAGGATCTTTTCATGTGCCCATTGGCAAATTGTATATCTTCATTTTTTATTGCCAAAACTTATGAAACGTTCACACATATTTACTGTTTGTTTTGCAAACAATTTTACCTTAGATAAATTCCTTTCTTCTGCCTTACACATATTCTTGCACTTGAAAAGCTTTTATTGAAGGGTATTAAAGTCAGCATGTTGGTGCACATCTATAGTCCCAGCTCATCCGATGACTGAGGCAGGAGAATCACTTGAGCCAAGGAGTTTGAGGCAGACTACCACAGTTGGACACTGTCTTGTAAAATAAAGCATAAAGAAGAATGACTACCGATATTAAGTGTCAATGCCAATGATTTTTTCTTCGGATTTGTGAGTTTTAAAGATGGGGCAATGACAGAATTAAAGAACTACATCTTTCTTTGGCAATCAGTTGATGCCTTACATCTTTGGTGACTTCTCCATTTGTATTTTACTCCTCTTTTTCTTTCTCATAGTACCTATAACTTATGTGGATACTTCAAAAAGATTTTTCTATTGTAAACCCTTTTGCATCTCTCAAAGTTTTTTGCTTCATAAAATTATCCAAATTTTTGACTTACCTAGACACTTACTTATTATGACAGCCCATTAATTTTCTCCAGCTTTGGCAAGTTACTTTTGAATCCTGAATAGAGCATTTTTTCTCTTCCAATCATTTTTCTTCTCTTTCCTCCTACCTATTCTGATTTCTTAAATTTTATGTGATTTTTTTTTTCTTTTATGGTACTGGAGTTTGAACCCAAGAACTCAAGCATGCTAAACAAGCACTTTAGTATACTGAGCTACATTTCAGCCTCCCCCCATTTTTTAAAATTTTTTTTTAGAAACAGCCTCTGCTGAAGTTCCCCATGCTGGTCTTGAACTTATATGATTCCCCTTCACCAGCCTCTGAGTAGCTAGGAATACAGGCCATGCTTAGCTCTTGAAGATTCTTCAGGTGCCTAGACTTCACAGCTTCGGCACGTTCCCTGATAGACCAAGGCTAAGCTCCTCCCACGCCTGTTTTCAATGATGCACACATACTAGCTTATAGTGAAATATGAGTGCCTGTTTAGATGAATATCTGTTATTAATTATGATAGAAGAGATTTGTTTGTTATTAATCATCATTTCCCCAGAACATAGCATAGTGCCATCATATAATAGGGCCGAGTATCCATTTATGGACAATTGAAACAAGGGACTGCTGCCCAAATAGAGATCCTCTTTTATAACTATATATTGACACACTTGTATATTCATAACTCAAATCAGGATGCTACAAATGGAAAAAAGTCTTCTCTTCCAAATTTGTTCTTCCTTAGCAATTACTTATTCTGTTTGTTCACTTTATTGCCCTGGCATTCTAAGTGAAAATCTCCATCTTCTTCAGTGATTTTCTCTACTCCAACTTCTACTTACATGTTGTCATTTTTTCAACTTTTCAATGTCACCTTCAAAACACCCACTTCAACTCCTGCTCTACATTCCCATTCCCTCTGATTTCACATATAAGGGTTATTTGATGGCTCACTTTTCTGACTTGTCAAATATATCTGTTTTATCAAGAAAATTCCCCCTTTTCCAAAAACTATGTGTGGATCCCTATTCCCCATAAAATTTTGCACTTGTTTAATACGTCAGCATAGCTCCTGACCTCCACCTTTCACTTAATGTAGTCAAAGCTCTTCTTTCTCAATTTAAATTTCCACTAATCTGCTTTAAGTATTCTTTAAAGCACTCACGTTCCTACATATTACTACAACATGACTTGACTTACATTCCAGTAAGAAGCCTCCTCACATGCCAGATGTCCAAAGTCTCTTCATCACTTTAAGTCAAAACCAAATATTTCTTCTTCCATGGGAATTTCCTGATTTCTCAGTCAATTCAAAGCTGGAATTAATTGCATTGTTCTCTAAATTCCCACTAGTTTTCCTGTCCCTCCCTTATGACACTTGGCAATCGACAGTTTGACTATTACATGTGAACATGTCATTATCTTGTATATGTCATAAATTCCTTATAGATACTAGAGTTATTTATCTCTTGCTCCCTAATAATGAGTTACATAGAAGAATAGCAGACTGAACTACATTTTGTGAAGAAGCTTAATGATTATTGTTCACAGAAATGAATGAATTTTCATTTATGGATGCACTTACATTTCTTCCTCTTCACATTTATACAATTCCTCTTTGAAGTCTTCTTAAATCTTTTCTTACAAACTGCCAGGAAACCTTCAACTGAGGGAAAATCTCTGATTTGGTTCCTGTTCGTCTACATTGCAACACAGACATTGCTTGTCAGCAGATAATTAAGAGCTATTCATTAGCAATATGTTCTTCCGTGAACTCACAAAGGCTTATTCATTGTGATTGCTTTTTATGTACCCCGGCCATTTCTAAGGTAGTCTTTCTTACTTAAAATTCTGTTTCCTAGGGAATTTATGACTGTCACTGTTGCCCAGCAATGGACTGTGCATAGAATGTGGGTCGCTATTCAAAATTTTGTCTTAGGTTCTCTTATCTTTGACTCACAATGCCTATGAACAAAGTCTTGATTACTTTTTCCAAATCTGTATGTGTGTTTTTCCCATTTTTTTTATAAGCAAAATGCACTGGCATGAGAGGAAAGGCTGTAAAAATTATGCAGCAACCTGAAGCTGCTTCACTTATGAAACAGGGAAATTTATATCACTGTAGCCAAAATGCCAGGTCAAGAACTGCTGCAACATTAATTCTAAAACAATTCATTTTTGAAGCTTGGTGCTTTCCTGTTTAAAAGTCAGTGTGAAAAATCAGCATATTCTGTCACCATTGAACTTTTTCCCCAAATGTAACAGCTCTTGCCTGTTTCTCTACAGAGAGGGCTTAGTTGAGATCAAACAGAACATTTGTTCCCCATTGTTTTCTGATTATGCATTAAACAGAGATGCAAAGATCAGCTAGAGAACAAAAAGAAAATGCCCCTTGATTTTAGTTGTGATTATGTACTTGACTATCAGAATCTTTTCCTGTGGTCTCTGTACCTATAACTGTAATGTTTTTTTTCAATGCTATAGTGATGTGAATGCTTCAATTATTTTTGTCTCCCCAGCAATGTTCATAAATTTTTATTATGACTTTTTGTAGTTATCCATAATGTGCATATTTATTGCTTAAAGAATCATCCATGTAAATTAGGAACTAACAGAAATGCCTCGTTATTTTATCTAAAAACAAGTAAAGAAGGCCCCCTAGATAAAGCACAAAGCACCACAATGACAAGAGAAAGCTCGCAGCCTGGCTAAGCTCTTTATCTACCACAAGGAAGCATAGCAGGTTACATATGACATTACAAAACCTCAGAATTCCAGATGCCGCTCTGACTTCTGCATAAGAGTATGACAATACAAATTAAGGACATTCCTCATTCAGTCTTCAACTAGTAGGGCAGGCCTAACATCCAATTTAGAAAAACTGACTCCAGAAGAGGGTGCAGGGACATTGCAGGCTCATCTTAACATTTACGATCTGTAGAGACTTCAGTTATGACTTTGAACAGCGTTCCAAAGTGCAGACTTGAGTATTTGTACAAAAGAAATTCATGATCGTATCCTCTCAACCTTCACTTATGTGTTGTAAAGTTGAAATTCAAAGTAAACATTAAATATTAGAAAATTCAGCAACAACACCACATTTTAGAAATATAATGTTTCCAAGCTATAGTTGTGCAGCTAGGAAAAGATTTGAAATTCTTTTAAAAAGAAGTACACTGGGCCTGTGAGATGGCTTAGCGGCGTAAGCACCTGCCTTGCAAGCGCGAGGGCCCGAGTTTGACTCCCAGAACCCACATACGAAAAAGGGGCCGGTGATATCGCTCAGCGGCACGGGCGCCTGTTGGTGCGCGAGGTCCTGAGGTCGACACCCTGGTACCCACAAAAAAAATAAATAAATAAAATAAAAAATAAAAAGAAGTATACTGAATAAAATGGATTTGACGTATATATATTTCCTACATTATTTCCCATTATGTTTAATGATTTTAATAAGATAATGCACTTCATGTGAAACATTCATGTATGATATTAGAATAATGATGAATTAAGGAAATTCAGGTTAAAACAGTAACACACTTCATTTTAAGAAATTTAAGAAAAATCCTTTTCATATTTTCAGAGAAGCAGATATATATTTTATGCCATATCTTGACAAAGCCATGTTCTACAACCAAAGGACTAGACACCAGCAACATGGAAAGGCATTCTATGCATAGCTGCCTGTCTTAGTTACTTTTCTCACTGCTGAGACAAAATACGTGACACCCAAAGTTAAAGGGGAATAGGTTATTTGGCTCACAGTTTGTAGAGGTTTTCAGTCCATAATCCGCTGGCTCCAAGGCAGGGTGGTACAGCAGACAGACCTCACAGAGGAGAAACATTCATGGCAGGTAGAAGGTAGCAAAGCAATAAGGGACCTTAACAGCATCTTTCTGCCCCTTTTATATTGTATCCAGGCTACAGGGATTAGGGCGGTGCCAAACCAATCAGTGGACTGATTCAGTAATCACACACCATTAATCCCAGCATCACACACTCTAGATCCAGTCACCCCTGAAAAAGTCCCACCTATGACCACATGAGGCTTTGGGGGGACATATAGACCCAAACCATAATGATAGCACAGGAAGATTAGCAATACAGAATGGCATTTAACTGGTTTGATAATAGGTATGATTTTTGTGTGTTTGAGACTTTTCTGGCTGTTCAGCAGTTAAAATGAATTGTACTTGACAAAAGATTATAATAATCCTAAAAAAAGAGATTATAATAATCCTATTTGATTTAAAAGAACACTTTACACTAAATCTCATTTACATATGACATCACTGAAAGTAATTTTAAATTACAAGTACTTTGAAAAATGTAGATTCTGAAAATATATTAATGGGGGCTTTACTATAACTCCTTTTCCTTCATAATTCTTACTTATAAAATTTATGCAGATTCAAGAGATCCATTTAAGAGTATATATGAGTCTCTGGCAACTTGGCATTCGGGAAAAAGAATTTGAAATTACACAATAAAAATATTCCATTTTCAGTCCTTATTTTGTTTTTGATTCTTCATATATATCCTGGAAATTATTACAGAAAATACCTATAGAAAAATTAAATTTAATCCGTAGAGATCAAATTTATAAATCAACTTTCTAATGGACCACATTCATAAAAAGATAAATCCTAGTTTTGGTTAATGTTTTATTTTTAACTTGTTAAGATAAATAAGGCATATGCTGACAAATTTTGAATATTCAGTGACAAGAAATTATTACAAGAAAATAATATGTAACCATACTAATTCTTGCAAGTTGAACATTGCTCCACTCTGTTTAATGTGGTAGCCTATGACTGATCAGTTACGTGGACAAGCAGAACTTAGTCATGTAGAACAAATATGATTTAAAATAGCAACAAAAATCATTATAGCACAACAACTACTTATAAAAAAATTTAGATTCTGTAGTGCAAAAGAAATAGTATAACAAGAAAACCATGAAGCCATCAGTACGAAATTTTTGTAGAATATTGTTTTACCTGGGGTGAAAATGTAGAACAGCAGAAGCCGTTAAGAGAGAAAGTGTTCCAGTCACCAAAACTCAAGACTACAGCTCTGTATTTCAGGCTTGCTTAGTCAGCAAGAAAGCAGATGGAAAGGCTGAGCAATTAGGAAAAAATATGAAATAAATAAAACCTCAATTCTAAAGTACAAAGATGAGCAAAGATAAATACATTTTAACGTACACTCACAATTTATCTGGCCCCTTCCTTCCCAAACCAAACCTGCACTGTTAAGTTTCCATTCCTTGACTGTGTATATTCATGACTGAAAAGCATTTGAGGACAAGAGAACTACAAAGGTTACTGAACAAGATACTTGTGTTTCAGGCACAGGCCTGAAATATTGACTTTCATAATCTGTAAATATACATATATATATGTATTTTAAGATGAGGGAAATAGATGGGACCATTCAGGCTGTGTCACATTCAAAGGGGTTCAGCAAGCATTTCAGAAATGGAGTGAGTGGATGGTAGATACAAGGATTCTTGATTCTCCATACCTGTCTTTTTTTCAATTTTTATTTTTTATTCCTGCACATTTGTAGTACACGATTATGTTCCTCGTGGGGAGTTGATGCACATACAGAACACCTTTCTTTTTCTCATTCACTTCCTCTCCCCGCTTTCTCCTTTCCCTCCATCTCTTGTTCCTCTTAACTACAAAAGATCATACCTCCCTACTTCATATTACCTATCTTTTATTTTGCTCTTTATTTATATATTGGGTTTCTGATATAAGAGAAACTATGCCATATTTAAACTTGTGTGTCTCATTTAGTTCAGTTAACATTATGGTCTCAGATGTTAAGTGATTCTTGTCTGAAAAGAAATATTTGAGAATATAGATGAAGCCAAAACAGGCTAATCGAAATTCTCAATAACCAAAACTCACACATAGGATTAACTCTAGTCAATGAAAAATAAAACAAAATTTAAATAATATATATGTATATATATATATATATGAGAGTTAATGTGGAGTTTAATATGAATGGAATTAATTCCTACATTTACTTTTAAAAAGAATAATACCTTTATAAAGTAGGAGTGGTGTTACTTTGTAAGATCTTATGGGAGGTGGGTTCATACTGGAAGGTTTTTATTAAAGAGCCATCATATGATGGAGCTATTGAAATAGTTAAATCCATCACAGACTGTATGAGTGACTATTGTGGGTCTTGTGAGGGAGCAGCATTCTACCGTATTCTCCGCACAGAGCACACCATAGCGTTATGTGTAGTCCCACACAATCTACCTCACAATCCAAGGGATACTGAAAAATCTCTATATTTGCAGATGAGGAGAGACCACTGAAAATAAAGAACTAAGAAAATTCTCGAGCATCATTAAGTTGCTCATTAAAAACACAACTTCAAATGTTTCCAAAGGAGATCAAGTCTAACTTTACCCTCAGTCACAGGTGCAATTGGCTTGGAAGTGATATAACAAAACTAGAAGCAATTACAAGGTACATCTGGCTTTGTATAAGAAAAAGTTTCTTTTCAGTTTTATAGGTCTGCTCATAAAAGAAAAAAGAAAATGTTCTAACATCTGGAACTCTTAAGACTTGCAACTGTGGAATTCAACTTTATATCTTCCCCACCTTGCACATGATTAACAAGTATAAGCTAAAAGAATTAATTACATGGGCTTTGAAATGACCCAGTTATTAACTTCCCATTACAACAGTTTACCAATGGCTTACCTCCTAGCTCTTAAACTTTCAAATTACTTTAATGTTCTAATTAACAGTGAATATTTAGGGAAACTTCAAATAATTGTTTGAAGCAAAATATGTAAATATGTCTTTCTTTTAAAAGTGGAAAGAAACAAAATATCTTTAACTGGGAATAATGATTAAAATAGGCTAGGAGCAATCTTTATATGCATTATGTTTCATAAAATTACATCTTCTAGTATAATATAAATAAAATAAAATTCATGAAGTCAGTACTTACATATTTGGTAGTCCATCTGTTATAATAAAACATCACAGCAAATTTCTTAATTTTTGTCATTCTTCACTATCTAGAGTGCTTGAAACAACCTGTGATTCAATGAAGTTCATTTGTCAAAGAAAAAGTATCTGAATTTAAAAGTCTTACTATGTGCCTTATCCAAACTCTTGTCCAAAACTTTGAAGATCAATTATCAATAAAAATAGGATTAAAATGTTTTTCTCTGAAGTTTTCTATAGAAAACTATAGAATTTGAAATAATAATTTCAAATATTTTATAGATTTATTTTGCCAAATTATTAATAAATGTATCACTTTTACAAAATTTTTATGTTTTTTTTTTTTTTTTTTTTTTGGTACCGCTAATCGAAGTCACGACCTCGTGCTTGCCAGGCAAGCACTGTGCCACTGAGCTATATCCCTGGCATGAGGTTTTTTTTTTTTTTTGTGGGTACCGGGGGGTCGACCTCAGGACCTCGCGCGCCAGCAGGCGCCCGTGCCGCTGAGCGATATCACAGGCCCCTTTTTCGTATGTGGGTTCCGGGAGTTGAACTCGGGCCCTCGCGCTTGCCGGGCAGGCACTTAAGCCGCTGAGCCATCTCACCGGCCCCTGGCATGAGGTTTTACATTCGATTGAAATTTGTACCTCGTTTGGTCACTAGTTCTTTACTGACGGTGCTTAAAGAAATAATAGAAATTTTTTAAAAAATCACCAACCGAATAAAGCTGGCTTGTGTTACTCTGAATTTTTTGATCAATAACTTTAAATATTTTCATTATATTTTACATTTTGATTAATAACAATTTTTCACACAATAGCTCCATTATCATTATTTGAGAAAAATTATTATTGACAAGTACACCAACTCAAGCAACTTTTCCTATTCCTAAGTATAATATGTTTACTATCATATTTGGACAGAGAGTCAATTCTCCTTGTAAAAATACCAAAAGCGAGAAATACTAGTGTTACTCCTGAAAATATGTCAAATTAAATGAATTGAGTCCTAAAGTGTAGACAGTAATATTAATACATATGTACATAACTGTCATGAATATAGATATATATGAGTGTACACACATATTTTAAATATTAAATAAATGTTATCTATCAGGAATAGTATATAAAATGTATGGAATTAGGTTAATATACCTCTGCCACTTTTATTGTACTACATATAATTATCAATATTTCATGATTACAAATGTACCTTACTAGATCAATCCTAATAACTTAAAATTATAAATTTACAGAAAAAATTATCTATATAAATATATGTGTATTATACATAAAATTATTTTCTAAATTTTTAAACATGTACCAATTAAATTGTAATGTAAGACAGTAATAAGATGGTAAAAGTCTAGCATATATATTTACTTATCATTAACTATTTTGTTGAGATCATTTATACTGAGATATATTGAATTAATGTTAAAGTATTACTATCTACTCAACATCTTACATGTTAGAGGACATCTCAATTTACATTACTTTTGGAGCTATATTAATTTGGATATAATTACAAGCATTTAAATAGAGGCTTTTCTATAAATATATGTTAGTAAGTGGCTATGAAGGAAAATATTGTTGTTTAACAATAGCATAATCTTTAAATGTAATAAATAAGAATTAATTTATGTCTCTTCTTATTTGTGATGATTCCAAGTATTATGCATTGTAATTTCATATGAAGGATCATACACTTTTAAGTTTGTATTAGCCTTTACTAAAGGATTTCATTCATGTTATACATCAGTTTACACATTAAAGGAAAGGTGACTCAGTCCCTTGATTAACTTAGTAACAATTAGATATAGGTAAAGAAATAAAATCCTGGATTTGCTTTTTAGTTTTGTGTTATTTAAACTCTGACTTTGAGAAAATGCCTTCTCTTACACCTCCCCTCTCTTCATGTTGCATGAACATGCCCTGACACATGTTGCGGGCCTCTCCACTGACACAAATGTGTTTTTACTTGTACAGACTTGTATATTTTTTTAATCTGTTAGTTTCTTGGGATTTTCATTCTGTTTTGGTCTACCTATGAAGGATAAAAGTAACATTTAGATTCTCTGTTCTGTGCCTATGGAATTGCTCTTGACTTCTCTGTGCTTATAACCAACTGAAAGTAATGGTGATATACTAAGTGTTGAATGACAGAATATTCTGTATTGATTTCAAGCATTCATTTTCTTTCTTCAAAAATTCTTTCTAATGAAGTCCAAATTTCTTAGTTAGATTAAAAAAATGAATAGTTGTAATAGTAGCTACAAACAGCTGAGAAAAAAGGCTACATTTTGAGCACTACACTGTGTGTTTGCTATGAGTATGAAACTTTAATTCTGGCCAGTATTAAATTTTCTGGCAAAGTTTTAAATTTTCTCATCTTTAAAGAGTTTCACTCCTTTGTTAGGTAATCATATAGTGCCTACTAAAACAAATTTAATGTAGCACGTATCACTATTTTGCCAGCTTTTGAATGTGAATACACTATGAAAATCTCAATACTGTATCGAATGTATATTGTATCATAGACTCAGAACAACTCAAGAATATTTCAGGTACATAGGCTGTAGACATAAAAATGAAAATTTTTTCCAACAGCTGTATACAAAAGAAAGAAATCATGGCAAATATTAATAAGTAGTATGTGAGAAATTGATATTATATTAGTAATTTGTAGCCTTATATTTTTCTGACATCATATTATAATTCTTATAGAAGTAGATGCCTGATTCCTAGAAAGTAAGAAGAAAATTATAGTCACTAATCTATCCCTGGCTCCCAGATTTAGTGTATAATAGTCAGAAGGCAATTTGATATCACCTAACACACGTAATCAATTTTTTAATTAAGTTTCAAAAGGTGATGTGACTTCAGTAAAATTATGCATTTTGTTAGTGGTGAATTAAAGAGGAAAAGTTAAGATTCTTTGGCCCTGTCTAGTATATTTTCTACTCACTTTTCGCCTGTGTATACATATTTATCACCCTATAACAATATTATTTTCCCTTTTTTGGATAACAACGTCCAGAATGGAAGACTAAATTTGGTAAATTCACTATGCCCAGTGACTGATTGTGCTTTGTCTCTATCCCACCACAGAACGTTCCGCATTCCATTATGAGGTCTCCTGCTACCTCAAGCCTGATAACTTCGAAACCAGCATCATTTCTTCAGGCACAAAGCATTCTCCAGTTACTTACAACTCCCACTTTCGTAATTTATGTTTTCAAAGGGAGATTTTATTCCAGATTTCTACGGCAAAATTTAGCTCCCACAACGAGGCCCACGTAAAAGCCCACAAAACGAACATGTCCCCTTATTCAGATGGTAAATAGAATAGCATTACTAACTAATTTAAGGGTTATTATGGATGATAAGAGGGAATATGAATGAAAGCACAAGGGGAAAAGACTATTCAATATAAGATTATCCCTTTCACTGATATATCAAATTTGAGAGAGGAGATAATGACATCACAATGAGTATATGTTGAAAGTATTAGCACGAGAAAAATATTCTCAGTTGTAGCTTTTCATATGATTAAAGACAGAGATCAAAAACTCTTTAAAATCCAACTGAGAGGAATGTAGCTGAGTGGTAAAGCACTTGCCTAGCATGAGCAAGACCCTGGTAGAAATATTTAATTAGACAAACAACCAACAATCCATGTTCCTCTCTCCCTTCTCACTTAAACCTGTTCCCCTAACAATAGCATAGTTTGCTCCTAAGTTTCCACTGAAATAACGTAGACTTTGATTTCAAGGATCCCACTAAAGAATCTGTCCGGCGCACAACATATCACAAATGGAGAGAGCCAGAAAGAGACTTTGAAAGACTTTTGCACCGTGTTTTAATGGGACCTGTGAGCTAATGTCCACTAGTTGCTGGCATTACCAGGACTCCATAGCTGCCTAAGAAACTCTAGCGCTGTACAGCATGGCAAAAAGTATTTGGAGAAAACAACTCTGTCCACTCTGAATAATTTGGAAAGTTGAATTAAATAAATTTGAGCAAGTTTCCTTAGTAGGAGTTTTCAAATAAATTTCTCTAGCCAAAATGCATTAATAGATGTATGCTAAATATTTGTATAGATTATGCTTCTATGAGTTTTTTTTAAATTTTCATCATAAGCTCCATTTAAGTGATGAGTATTCGCTCCCTATATGCCTAATAATGTGTTTCACAAGCAAACATTAATGCATGCCAATCATAAATGTAAGCCAGAGGTATAGGTGTTCAAAACCAAAAAATAAGACAATATCACATACTTTCTTTGTGAACCCACTAGACAAATATGACCCATCTAAATTATCCTAGAATGTGACTGTCTACCTTCAGTGAATTAGACCACACCATGAGATATAAGAAGAGAATTTCTGCTTTAGATAATTTTCTCTCAATACCCTAGGGTCTTATTAGCATGCTTTTCAAATGATTTCCAGGACTAAAGTTTGATAGGTACACCCATGTCTGTGCTTATTCAAGAGTGTAATAGAATAAAATTTTTTCATGTCTTTCCATTTGTAGATAACAATGTTTAAACAATTATTTTGATAGTCACAGTACTTTGTAATGATATCAGCTACCATTGGTATGAGTTTATAAATACTAGAAGTCCTAGCCTTCCTGTACACAAATATCAAACTCACTGAAAGAGAAATTAGGGAAACAATACCTTTCACAATAACATCCAAAAAAATGAAATACCTAGGAATCAACCTCACAAAGGATGTAAAAGACTTCTACACTGAAAACTATAGTACTCTGAAAAAGGAGATTGAAGAGGATATCAGAAAATGGAAAGATATCCCTTGCACTTGGGTAGGAAGAACCAACATAGTGAAAATGGCCATACTTCCAAAATTGTTATATAGATTTAATGCAATTCTGATCAAATTTCCAACAGCGTATCTCACAGAATTAGAGAAAACAATCCTAAAATTCTTCTGGAACTAGAAGAGACCTAGAATAGCAAAGGCAGTTCTGGGCAATAAAGGCAATGCATGGGCCGGTGAGATGGCTCAGCGGCGTACACGCCTGCCTGGCAAGTGCGAGTGCCCGAGTTCAACACCCAGAACCCACATATGAAAAAAGGGCTGGTGATATTGCTCAGCGGCATGGGTGCCTGCTGGCGCACGAGGTCCTGAGGTTGACCCCCGGTACCCACACACACAAACACACACACACACACACACACACACACACACACAAATAAATAAAGGCAATGCAGAGGGCATCACAATCCCTGACTTGAAATTATAGTATAAAGCTACTGTGATAAAAACAGCATGGTGCTGGCAAAAAAACAGACCTGAAGATCAATGGAACAGATTAGAAGATGCAGAAACAACTCCAGACATACTAAGCCACCTTATCTTTGACAAAGGTGCCAAACACATTCAGTGGAAGAAATATAGCCTCTTTAATAAACATTGCCTGAAAAACTGGCTCTGCACATGCCAAGGATTAAAATTAGACCCATATATTTCACTGTGCACTAAACTAAATTCAAAATGGATCAAAGATCTAAATATTAAAACAGAAACATTAAATCTGCTGGAAGAGGGCCGGTGAGATGGCTCAGCGGCTTAAGCGCCTGCCCGGCAAGCGCGAGGGCCCGAGTTCGACTCCCGGAACCCACATACGAAAAAGGGGCCGGTGATATCGCTCAGCAGCATGGGCGCCTGCTGGCGCACGAGGTCCTGAGGTCGACCCCCCGGTACCCACAAAAAAAAAAAAAAAAAAAAAAATCTGCTGGAAGATAGAATAGGTAAAACTCTTGAAGATAATGGTGTAGGCAAAGACTTTATGAATAAAACCCCAATGGCATGGGAACTATCACAAAGAAACAACAACTGGGATCTCTTCTTATTAAAAAGCTTTTGCACAGCAAGAGAAACCACCAACAGAGTGAAGAGACAATCCACAACCTGGGAAAAAATGTTTGCCAGCTGTTCCTCAGACAAAGGATTACTATTGAGAACATACAAAGAACTCAAAAAAATCAGACCTCCCAAATTTAAAGACCCAATCCAAAAATGGGCATCTGAGATGAATACATACTTCTCAGATGAAGAAATACAAATGGCAAATAAATATACAAAAAAATGTTCAACATCACTAGTCATTAGAGAGATGCAAATTAAAATAACACTGAGATTTCATCTCACCCCAGAAAGAATGGCTATTATCAAGAAATCAGCCAATAACAAATGCTGGAGGGGCTGTGGGGAGAAAGGAACTCTTCTCCACTGTTGGTGGGAGTGTGGACTGGTGCAAGCACTGTGGAAATCAGTGTGGAGATTCCTCAAAAAACTAGAATTGGAGGTCCCATTTGACCCAGATATTCCTCTTCTGGGTATCTTCCCAGAAGAATTAAAAACATCGTACCACAGCAATATATGTGCAGCCATGTTTATAGCAGCACAGTTTGTAATAGCCAGATCTTGGAAACAACTCAAATGCCCATCAATCGAGGAATGAATAAAAAAGATGTGGTATTTTAATACAATGGAGTACTACTCAGCCATAAAGAAGGGTAAACTGGAGACTTTTATAGGTAAATGGATGCAACTTGAGACCATACTCATAAGTGAAATAAACCAGATGCACATGTGCAAACATCATATTGTCTCCTTAGTGTGAGAAACTGAAAGAGTAAATAAGATCCAAAATGTACAATAGATATGGTAAAACAGGAAGAAACTGTTCAAAAGGAAAGAGAAACTGAGATGGGGGAATGGAGAAAAGAACGAAGGGAAAAGAAAAAATATATATATATACAGATACAAGATAGAAGATAGATACACTACTAATTTTGCTTAGTTCATTGAAAAGAAAGGTTTGTGCTAATATTGTTTGGACAATTGAATGCTGATATCTTGTACCCTGAGTAACTAATTTAAAGATAACAATCTGCAATGTATTAACCATTGTTACCCTCCTATTATGTCGTTTTGAAATTTTGTTCTATTTTTTTCTCCTTAAAATAAATAAATAAATTAATTAATTAATACTAGAAGTTCTATAAATTCTGTAAATGCTCCACTGGGAAAAGATGAATGTAATTCAAAAATTTAGAAAGAAGGCATATCCAGATGCTATTATCTAATAATCAAGAATCCAGATATATGGCTCTTTAAAAGTCTGGCATATATTAATGTCTACTTTATGTTAAAGTTAATTTACATCCAAAAATATTCACAAATATTGGAACTTCATTTTAAAAATAATGAACATTAGTTATTAAAATTCTAGATAACACATTTGATAAAGTAATATAGTATTTCAGCCTTGTATTAACAGGAATGATTTATCATCTGAATATCTGAGCAAAAGTATATATTTCTTACAGTTCAGAAAATCAAATTATAATTTTAAAAGATAAATCAGTGGCTGAATACAAAATATGGATTTCACAAGAAAATAGCTGACCAATATTTGTTTTATATTTGACTAGTGGATATTAAAAGTTACTATCGCTCTTAAAAAAAATCCAATGAAACTACTGACCCATAATTAGGAAGAATATGTATTTAAAAGTATATTTTCTTTTACATTTCCCAGCAATGAACCATAGAGATAGTGATTTCTATCAGCTCTCATTTCTGCTTTGTAGATGTATGTACTTGTGTATTTATTATATATGCATAAATAGATATATAAAAGTAAATACACATTTATAAAATGGTTGGCCTGCAGAAGGGATTTACTTTCTGCTATGACAGAACAATATTATTAGAGAAATACATGGTTTAGTACCATGTCTTGAACTTGCTAAAAGTTACTTCTTAGTAAATTATCAGTGACCAAGTCTAAAGGTTATACAAGTATCTAGTAGGAACTTAATTATATGAATTAATATATAAATAAAGTATACTTTGGTTTTTTTTGGAATTGAGAAAAAACAAGCAGATTCAACTCTTTTTGCATTTCTGCATTGTATCAGCTCAGTTGGGAAGCATGAGTAAACGTAGAATTCTACTTTAAGAAACCTGGCAGACATCAAATTTGCTTCATTATATTTTAATTTCATTTTAAATGGAAACCCATTATGCCAGTGTACAAATGGGGATATCACTAACTCACTCATCTCTAGAACTGCCCTACAAGCACCTCTCCTCCCACCCAGCTTTGCTAATTCTTCACTTTCAATCTTTTACCTGTTGGCTGTTCTGCAGGGAAAGAATGCTTCTCTTTCTCCTCCAATTATCAACTCCTCTCCCAGCACACGTATCCTCCCTGAGAGAAACACTTTCTAGAAAACCTGTCAAAATTCTAAAATAACACTTTTGCTTTCATAAAAATAAAGCACAGTGAAGGTAGGACTTCATGTAGTATTTGATATGTAGGATTTTTCATTTAGTAATTTGTAATAACCCTAAGAAAAATAGTTTTGAGGAGATAGTACTTAGAAACAATACTTTTATGGAAATGGTCAAATCTTTGCTAAATTTGATAATTTATTTTCCTTTCATCAATAGCTTACTAACCTCACACACTTTTTCTTCTTTTAACTGCTAGTGTTATATTTAATAAATGAAATTTAACATTGATTCATAATGAAATTTAATAGTCCAGGTGAAGATACATTTGCTTGTGTGGATACACTCTAACATGAGATTTGGCTGCTCATGAAAAGAAAAAATTTATGTTTTGTGTCGGTGCCAGCGACTTTGATAGTTACTCTTACACAAGGACACTGCTGTGCTTTTATAAGGTAGGAATACTGTACCTGTGAATTTGTCTGGGAGAATCTTGGAATGTGGCCAATTTTAAAGGGATACAAGAAACAGAGTTTAGGCATAGAAGAGAGAAGAAAGTTTGTACAAAGTCCTGGTGTAACAAAAGGTATGTAGTTCACATGAAACAGTACAATAAAGCTTAACACAACCACAGACTTAAAGGAAACTTGAAGTAGTAAGGAAACATCAGAATATTTATTCATATGTGAAATAAATCAGACTCACATGTGTAAACATTGTATTGTCTCCCTAGTGTAAGGAACTGAAAGAGTAAATAAGATCCAAAATGTACAATAGGCCGGTGAGATGGCTCAGCGGCTTAAGCGCCTGCCCAGCAAGCGCGAGGGCCCGAGTTCGACTCCCGGATCCCACATACGAAAAAGGGGCCGGTGATATCGCTCAGCGGCACGGGCGCCTGCTGGCGCGCGAGGTCCTGAGGTCGACCCCCCGGTACCCACAAAAAAAAAAAATGTACAATAGATATTGTGAAAGGGGAAGAAACTGCTTATAAGGAAAGAACTGGGATGGGGGAAAAGAGAAAAGAAGGAAGGGAAAAGAATATACATATATATTATATATTTATATATATATAATATATATGATAGCTAAGATAATTATACTAGTAATTTCTATTTGTTCATTGAAAAGAACAGTTTGTGCTTATGTTGTTTGATCAATTTTTCATGCCTATATCTTATAATGTGAGCAACTACTTTGAAGATAACAATACATAATATATTAACCATTGTTAATCCCCTATTAGCTTGTTTTGAAACTCTGTATCATTGTTTTTATTGGTTTTTCTCTTCAAAATTAGATTAAAAAAAGAATATTTACCACGTTGTACAGTCTGGTTTAGTTTTAAAAGTGAAAGAAAATTACTGGAGAGTTTTAGCATTAGAGTGACATGTTAAATATTGTGGCTAAATACAGAATTTTGAGTGACACTGGTAGAAGAAGAAAGATTTGGGATTAGGTACATCAACCTGTTAAAATAATCTTTACAAGAGGTGAAGACAGGTCATGTTTAGAAAAAAACGAAAACTGAGTCCGAGGATTAAAATGCCAAAGTGAAACTAATATGCTTTCTAAAGCTTTGTCCATAATCACTTCTATAACTCCTATATTAATTCTTACATTCATTCATTCATTCATTCATCAAGTGTTTATCAGACACTTCCAGGTGATTGGCTGCCATGGCTCGGTAGCAGTGTGAGATGCTGAGGATGTGGTTATGAAGACAGACAGATAGATAGATAGGTATACAGAACTAGATGCAGATGGATATTTACATGCATAAATATACACATACAAAATCATCCACATGCTTTTTGACTTATGATGGAGTCAAATACCAATAAACTCATCGTAAATGGAAAATACAGGTTGAGCACGCATTTAAAATACATAACATGTGAAACATGATGGCTTTGTGTAGTCTGCCATAAACATCCTCAGGACATATATATTAGTCTACAGTAGGGGAAATCATGTAACAGAAAGTTTATTTATGATGAATTACTGGATATCTCCTGTAATTAACTGACTGTTCATGTCTGAAAAACACTGGCAACACCATACCTGTAGAGGATTCATTTAACCTCATGACTGAGTGGCTGAGAGGAGCCACAGCTCACTGCCATGGAGCTAAAACACATTGCCTGGATAAAGATAAAATTTCAAAGTACAGTACCTATTGACTGTATGTTGCTCTAGTACTAAAGTAAAGGCAAATACCATAAGTCATCCCATCGAAAGTGGGAGTTCTGTGTGTGTTAACACTTTTAGTCAAGACAACAAAGTGATCTGTTTCATGATACTTTTATTTCTGTGATTAAGATCAATGTTTTGATTTAATTTTTAATTTATCATCATCTCTATGATGATATTATTCCTCATTTATAAATTTCACATATTTCAAGGACTGTTTTACTATATACATTTTGAAATGCACACACACACATGTACATGCACAAACTTGGCAGCTGACCAGCACAGATACCTCAAATATTTCAGTTAATAGCCTTTATATTAATTATACTACACTGAATTATACAAGAAACAAATGTCTTGCTGCCTATAAAAATGTCAGCAACTTTGATTATTTTTTTCTCATTCATAAAATATCTACGTATTATTATATTAAAATAAAAGAAGAAAAGAACCATTCATCAAAAATTAGAAGTAAGTATTCAAAATAGTAAAACCTTAACAAGAATGAAGAAATACTGCAGTTGAAAAATTGTCTGGGTTTCTTTTTGTATAATTGAGCCAGTAGAAGAGTTGATATAATTTAATATTTAACAGGAGAATCTATAAAATAAGTATTTATACTTCATTAATAAATGAGTCTAAAAGTAATGGATTTTTCTTTATCCACTCTTTGTACTATATATAAGGTCAATCAAACCTAGATAATGACTTTCATTTTATGTATATATTTCCAATAAGTTATACAAATTGGCTTGTCTTCTTATACAGAAGACATCAGGAAACCTGTTTCTTGAAACTACATTGGGCAGAAATGTCTCTGTCATAGGTGCCATACAAGAACGTACATAAATTTAAAAATGGTTTTCTTATATGTCACTCTGTCCAACTTCTAGCTATTGCCGAAATACAAAAATAATTTGAATCACAAGTAATGTTACTCACATGATTTAGATGTGGCTGCTTCATCAAGCTACATAAAAGAAAAAAATAATTCACAACTAATAAATATTATGCACAGTCTGATCACATATCTTATTATTTACTCAATTACCAAAACTGTTCTAGAATAAAAAGACACATTTAAATTCTTTGAATTAATAATTAAATATTTTCCTCAAACTCATTAGATGTAAATAAGTGGCTGCAACAAAAGCTATAATCAGCTTTCAACAGGAAAAAAATTTAGAAATGTTTTATACTGCTACTTATAAAACAGAAATATTGAGAAGCAACATTGCTAATTGTTTAGACACTTCTAGAACAAATATTGCTTTATTAAAAAAATAAGTTTCAGATGGGCATGGTAATGCATGCTTGTAATCCCAGCATTCAGGAGGCTGAGGCAGGAGGATCGCCGTGAGTTCGAGGCCAGCCTGGGATACATAAGCAAGTTCAAGGGAAGCCTGTACTACACAGCAAGATCCTGTCTCAAAAAACAAAAACAAAACAAAATAATAATAAGAATAAGAATAATTTTCAGCATATATTTCTCAAATTAAATCTCTCAAATTTTTCAATATGGAACCTAGTTCACCATGGTTTATAATAAATCTATTTTAATACACAAATTCAAAAGATTTGCATTTGTATTTTGAGTATAAAGTTTAAAATTTCATTTCACTTTAATTTTCTGTAAATTATTGAATATTATTTTTATTTCACAGTACCACTAAATATGTAAAATATTTTAAATGTTTTCTGCGTGAAAATTCTTAACCATAACTGTGAGTTATTTTGTATTACTATGTTTAATATATAATAAAATATTATGTTTTATATGTAATATATACACACAAGTTACAGTTAAATTAGCTATAAATTAACAGGGTTTCTTCACAAATTATGAGTAACTATATTGGTTAGTCACCGTTGAAATTATTTAGAGATATGTACATAAAGAATATTTGACTTCAAATAGTCATCAAATATTTATCTATACTCCATTAATAAATTTCAATTTTTAGGTTTTTATTAATACATGTTTGCAGAATACAATGTTTACATTCCTTGTGTGAAGATTGTACATGAATACAACACATCTTAATTGGTTTTTTATCCCTTTCCCTCCCCTCCCTCAATGCTAATACTTCAACAATTATTTACTTTATCTCAAAATTTTTCCATACAGATATTAAAATAATATTTAATTAAAATAAAAGATGAATTGTAGTTTGTGGATTTAGATACAAAAAGATGGCATATTTTGAATATATGAATTTTATTTTTTTAAAAATTACTTCAAAAACTTTCTCCATTTTACTTGTTATTTGGACAAATAATCTGTATGACTATTAAAATGGTTACAATGAATATGTTTATTTAAGATGAGCAAATTTTAAAATGCCTAAATCAAATAAGTATGTTTTCCAAAGTTATTTCCCAGTCTGCTAATAATGCAATATTCTATGTGATAATTTCAGATAAGTTGAAATTGACAATAATTTATAGAATTGTTTCCCCTTTTGTCGTAATTTTTACTCTGTGATTTCAACCAGATCTTGGTAATGACTTAAATGCGTTTAACAAGTCACTGAATGTTTATTTCCCATGCTTTTATTTCTCCAGTAATAAATGACTCTCATCTTTTGATGACTGTTGACTGGTGTTCTATATCTTAATATATAATGACCTGTAGAATTAACACAACTATACTTTAGTTATTTCTGAGTTGTATCCCTAGAATCTTCATTTTAACAAACATCTCAGATTGATCCAGTCCTGTTGACAATCATTCACACTTCATAAATATTGCCCCCATCATGCCGTGAGTCTGGAGTTCTCTGAAATTGAATGGAATAACGTTCTTTGATTGGGAAGCATAGAATTCACCGCAATTGAAGGCAGATATTAGTGAAATACAATGTGCATATAAATAAACCAAACACGGTTACTTTTCTGTTTTATAAGTGCATAAAAACCCAGTATTAATTTTCTATTATAGCATCCCCCAACAAAGCAAACAAAAGATAAACAAAACCAAAACTGAAAATGTATTTCCAATATAAATTCAATTCTCTAAATTATCATTTAATTCTCTAAATTATTGAAGTATCAATTTCAATACTTACCTGATATCACCACATAAAATATTATATTATTAGCAAACTGGAAAACATACTGATATAATTTAGGCATTTTTATAATTTGCTCTGATTAAATGAACATACGGATTTTTACCATTTTTAATAGTCATACGGATTATTTGTCCAAATAAAAAGGTAAAATTAGGAAAGTTTTTGAGTCAATATTTTTTAAAAATAAATTCATATACTCAAAATATGTCATCTATTTTTTATCTAAATCCACTGGTTAAAGTTCCTCTTTTATTCCAATTAAATATCATCTCAATATAAGTACAAAAATATTTTGAAGTAAAGTAAAGGAATGGCAAAATATTAGCATTTAGCAAAACTGAGCCATTTCAGAAGACAAAAATGCACTGGTAAACAACTGTTACATGGAACTCCACAGAAACCTGTAGTCCCAGCCAACAGAGATGTGGAACGAAAGAGAAACTCAATTTGTTTGTCACATCCACATTTCAATACAGAAAAGGAAACATTTTTCAATATATGAAGATAAACATAGCACGAACAGAAAAGAACTGTATGCAAGAACAACTCATACTGTCCTATTTTACTCTGTTTTCTTTGGGGGATTAGAATTTCAAACCTGAAGCTTGTTTTCAGTACAGACAATCTGTAAGCCCAAAAGTAAATAGATGTACTCTAATTAAGACAAAAATGTTCCAGTTAAAGGGCAAAAATACTTTTCAAACCTTAGACCTGAAATGTTATTTGCTAGTAAATGAAATAGAAATCTCTTTGACCTGATCTAATCTGCTAATACAAATTTGATTATATTTATTGAAAATTATTTATGTGAATCAAAAGTTCAGTTGAACTCTTGGACTAAACTGCTAAACTTGGACACAATCTGGTGGAAAACAGGCACTGAGGAAAGAATTTAAATGACTTGGATGTGAGGAATGAGGCATTGTACAAATTTTTAAATGCTCAAATTACTTCATTGTAGTTCCATTGCAATATATTCAAGAGAGAAAAATGGGGTGATTTTCCAGAGAATCAAGACTGTTGTTTAATTTCTGGAGGAGACAGTTTGATGCCAAATTACTCTAAAACTTCTTTATTGTTATTATGACGGTGTCTCACTACGTGTCCCAGACTGACCTTGAACTCATGATCCTCCCGCCTTTGTTCTTAAGTGCTGGGATTATAGGCATCCACCCTCACATCCAGCTAAAACTCTTTTCTTAACATGGAAAGTCATGCTTGGGGAACTAACTACATTTTCGAATCCTCAGGTTCTTCATTATCAGATTTCTTCAGAATATAGACAGTCTCCACAAAATCAACTAGTCAGATTAGGCAGCAGGCTGCTCAAATATGGCTGATTAAATCTTCAATTAATAAATATAAAATGTAATTGTACAAAAATTATTGAGCTTTGAGACTGTTTTATACAGTCTAGAACTCTATATTACAAATCATTATTTAAACTCTGCAACATATTTTCACCTCATAGCATGTTTCCGTCACTGTCTTATATATCTCTGTTGCTTGCTAAATACATCTAATAATGATGACTTTGGGATTAAAATGCTATGGAAGCACATATTTAGTGCCATTTGAGAGTACCAATTAAGATACATCCTAATCATGACATTGTCAATACAGAGAATAATTATCTTTGACTTTTATCTCTTAATAGACACATAATTGTAGGGCAATGCAATACTATTATTCTTTTTAAAGGAAATTCTAAGTCAAATTAGTATTCTTAATTTTGAAAATAATGCCTTAACATTTTTATTCTGGCCATATCAGCCTTAGGTATAATCACAAAACAACTCTTTTCCTTTTCTGTTTATTTGAACCAGTTGTTTTCAGGAATAAGAACCAATTATTTTGCTTTACTCTTCTGATTTTGAGGGTATTTCCATATGTGCCAATACAAATAAATGATGGTTTCAGACAAACTATTGACAATAAAAAATTAATGTTTCATATTCTTGAAAGCTGTGCATGCTTTATAATTTTGCTTATCATAAACACTGTGTTAACAATTTATCACATCAAAATTCAGATATGTTTCCCCATAGCTCTGAAATTTGTACAGCTGGTATTCTAAAGGATTTTACATTTAAAGCTTTCCAAAGGTATCCATTCATAGACACATGTGTCCCAGCTGGTTTTAGGACTTGGACCATTACTTTCTGTCTGAGGAAACTGGCAGGAACCAATATGAATTCAGCATTTGGAGCAACAAGCAGAATTAATCAAATTGAAAAAGTATATAGAATTTATAGACAAAGCTGTCAAAATGGAATACTAGGTAGCAAGAGCTTCATTCAGGAGTAGACAGAAAATTGCATTTGTCTATTTGGTTCTTAGACTTCTATGTTATTGCAAAATAATCATCATTCAATAAAAATATTTCCTTAGCACTATGGTGTGCACTGATCATATAAAAAGGAATACGAGTCAGTTTGCACAACCAGGATTGACAGTGAATAAAATAATATAACAAACTTTAGAGCAGAATCATGTAGGAAGTGGTAAGGAAATTTTGGGAAAAATGCAAATAGATTGATTAGCTGCTATTTTTGTTTGGCTTTCCTATAAGATATATAATATATGAGGGGATAATGTTTTGGAGAGATATAGACAATTTCCTTTGAAAATGATGAATAGTTTTATCATCAAAGTATGTGCACTGAACAAATGTTCAAAAAAAGAACTGAGAACTTTCAAATACGAAGGAAGATAAAAAGTAATTTATCAAAATACTGCAAATTAATTAACTAAGGATTGGAGTAATATTCTTTTTTTTTTTTTGTGGGTACCAGGGGGTCGACCTCAGGACCTCGCGCGCCAGCAGGCGCCCGTGCCCTTGAGTGATATCACCGGCCCCTTTTTCGTATGTGGGTTCTGGGAGTCGAACTCGGGCCCTCGTGCTTGCAGGGCAGGCGCTTAAGCCGCTGAGTGATCTCACCAGCCCTGGAGTAATATTTTTAAGGAGACTAACTTTCACAATTTATTTTTAAGAAGAATTCTATGTCGTAACAATCCAAAATGAATTGAAATTGTGTAAAAAGAGACTTTCATTTTCAACTCTATAGCCTATGTGTATTGGTGATCTGAGAGAATTAACTACAATGTACAGAACTCTCAGGTAACTTTATTTTTTAATTTGAACCAGAGTGTTTTTCTTTGTTTGAAATGACTTGTATACCTGTTACATAAGATTTATTTACATGATACTCAAAATTATCCACATGGAAAGATCTGTAATTAATCAGAATTTTTTCCTATCCTATACCAACTCTAAAAATATCTCAGCACATATATAGCATTATGTAGCGAATGCACTTGAACCAGTCAGTAAACTACTCACTGACCTTTCTGTTAACTGAGATTTGTGGATGCAAGGCCCACCTTTTAGATCTTACAGAAAGGATTACCTTTTTCTGCTGTCATCAGAAGTTTTTGACCTTTCTGTTTCCTTTCCTCAAGAAACTGCTCTAGAATTCCAATTTTTATCTTTATATTTTAAACTTACAAACCATAAAACCCTTTTTTCCCCTTTAACTGAAGTATCCTTCCTCCCTTGGTTTGGAACATTTTGCACTTTTGTGAATCTCAGAAAATTGAATAAACATTTATAGTGTCTTCAAATGCAGACCAAAATTTGCCATGAAAGTAACTAGACCAGATATAAAGTGCTAATGTAGACTTGCCTCTGATAAAATGTAGATTGAATAATTTTTAATTAAATTTATCATTTTATATGTTGCTATTTTGTCATAAGAAATAAATGTATATTTTATTTAAAAGTATATACCTTCTAATGTACTACACTAGAAGACAAATGCCTAGTCCACTTTTCCGATTGTAGAAGGATGGTAGAGAGGCAGGGACAGTCATGGAATTTATTCTGTAAAGTGTTTGGTTTTCCTTCAGATTCCTGACCAGTCCTTATGGAAGTATAGAACACCTTTTGCCTAACAGAAAAAAATAAAGCATAAAAAGACACTTGTGTTATTTTTTTTCTTAATGAACTACTTTTGAGATAAAAGGTCTGTTCTTGATAATTTCTAAGAGAAATTGCTAATATCTCTTAATCTTTTTTTACCTTTGTTACTCTGCTGGAATTTACTTCACTTAACTTTCATAAAAATTAGTTACATAGTATAGATTCTTCTTTAGTGCTCTATATAGAAAGCAGAAAAATACTTGTAATGGACATTTCTGTGATCTTTTTCAAAAATGAAATCCAGCCAGGCATGATGCTAAGTGTGCACAGTCCAAGCACTCAAAAAGCTGAAACAGTAGTATCACAAGTTCAAAGCTATCCATGGCTGGGCTGGTGAGATGGCTCAGCGGCGTAAGCGCCTGCCTGGCAAGCGCGAGGGCCCAAGTTCGACTCCCAGAACCCACATACGAAAAAAGGGACGGTGATATCACTCAGCGGCACAGGCGCCTGCTGGTGCGCGAGGTCCTGAGGTCGACCCCCGGTACCCACACACAAAAAAAAGTTATCAATGGCTACTTAGCAAGACCATGTCCCAAAATCAGGCAAAGAAACAAACAATAATGATAAAATAAGTACCGTCCATATACACTGTTACCAATGTAATAATGTGCAGTTATAATTCTTCTTCTAATTACCAGGGCCACTCTGACACCAATACATAAACTATTTTCTATACATCTTTCCAGGTGATTGTTAAGTGTTGCTCACAGGCACATCAATTAGAAAAGAGATAAATAACTAGGATGATGTAGTTTGGGAAATTAATTGCTGTAATATTAAATATCCCCAGGGATGCCCTTTTGATACATACCATGCCTGGTTTGTATAGATTTTTTTAAGACTACACAATGACATATGGATATGAAGAGTACTGAAAACTAAAAGGAGGGATGAAATAATGGGAGGAAAGAAATGGAGAATTTTAAAGAAAACTAATTTAAAAATATGTAGCGAAGTGTTATCTCTCCTATACTAATAGTAATTATCTTCCCCCAAAGTTTTTAAAATGTCCTAGAAATAAAATAAATGTGTTTAGTGTAATTGTCCACGAAAGGATGAATGGCTAAAGGAAATGTGTAATACACAGATTAACCAATAGGAATAGAGATATATACACACTATAGAATATTTTTAGCCTTAAAAAGGAAGAAAGCCATCTTTGGGACCTCATAGATCAACCTGGAGGACATTATATTAAGTGAAATAACTGACACAGAAAAACAAATACTGTATAACCTCAGTTACATGTGAAGCATACAATAGTCAAAGTCATAGATTTAAAGAGAATAGTTACCAGTGGGTAGGAGGTGGAGAGAAATGGGGAGATACCGGTAAAAAGGAGCAATTTTCAGGTAGAAGATATATGTTCTGGAGATGATACAGTGTGGTGAGTATAGTTAAAGTGATGCATATCTGAAAACGGCTAAGAAAGTTTATCTTAAATGTTCTCACCATCAAAAAAAAAGCAGGTAGATGACAGATATATTATCATGATCTAGACATTTTGCAGTGCATAAATACATCAAAATATTGTGTTTTTACACCACAAAAGTAAGCAACTTTATGAGTTAAATAAGCCTAAATAAGCTGAGAAAGTGCATGTTTTTTTTTTTTTTTTTTTGGTGGGTATCGGGGGTTGACCTCAGGACCTCACGCACCAGCAGGCGCCTGTGCCACTGAGTGATATCACCGACTCTTTTTTTGTATGTGGGTACCGGGAGTCAAACTCAGGACCTCACGCTTGCCAGGCAGGCCCTTATTCCTCTGAGCTATCTCACCAGCCCAAAGGTGCATGTTTTAAAATAGCTGGAAATATTCTAAGGGTGTCTCATCATTAATTACCAACATAATAAATAGAATTATATTTTTTAAATGCAAGATAAATGTAATATTGAATGATACGCTAAAGATATGCCATAGATTAATCCATCTGTCAGAACAGCTTTTTAATTAAAATAGAATGCAAGCCACAATGTAATTTTAAATATTTTAGTAGCCACGTTTTAAAAATTAAAAAGAAAAAGAACTTACATATAGTAATTTATTTTATTTAACCCAGTATGTTAAAATACTATCATTCTACCATGCCATCATTAGAAAAGTTATGAATGAGATGTTTTACATTCTATATTTCATATTAAGTCTTCAAATTCTCAATCTGGATTAACTATAATTGAATTTCTCATGTGGCTACTGGCTGCTCTATTGAACAGCACAGGTTTAATATGTTTCCATCTTGAAGTTCTTTTGCCCTTTTCCAAACAAATTTTTTAAAGTGATAGTATGATACTGAAAGATAATAAAAGTAAGTGTTATTCATATGTCCCAATGTGACATAGGATGTGACATACCTTAAAATGAAAACAAAATTTTATTTTGGCTAAAGGCAAATGTTAATGTAAGCATTTTATATATTCTAAGGGGAAAATAAAAAGAAATAAACTCTGGTATGGATAAAGAAAGACTTCAAAGAATTCTTTTGCTGTATAAATGGTTTTAAAACCAAAAGCGTGGCTCATTCTATTAGCATTGACTTGCAACTGCAGAAAAGCCTAAGAAGTCAGAAAGCATTACAGCTCAGCAGACCAGTCACAGAAAGAGTGATGCCTTTCACATCGTGCAGCTTATTTCAAAACTGAGAACTGACAATTTGTAAGAGTTGAAAACAGCAGGGCACATAATAATTGGGTATTTCATTGCATGCTAATGACTCAGTCAGTATATCAGGAAAAGTATTTAAGGTCGGCAGAAATACGATCGATCATTATAGGTTTATTTTTAATGGGATATTTCTTTTCATAAGAACTTAAATTTAATGCTAACATTATTCTCTGTTTCTATAGCATACATGTTGTGCCACTCTATGATACTGAAGCACATAAATCTTTGGAAGTTTATGTTTACATGCCTTTTGTTTGCTCAATACTTTAAGTATAATATGTAAGGACAAAAAAGACAAGCGGAAAATGAAAAAAAAAAAAAAAGGAAAAATTTCTGTAGAGTAAAACATGTTCATTATTTTCTTACTAATTGTTTTGACTACCCAAAAAAAGATACACCATAGGATACATGCCAGGGGATTGCAGACTAGGATGTTTTAATTGAATTTTCAAGAGCAAAAAAATGATTTGATTAAGAACTGTCTTTGTTAAGGATTTGATCCCCTTATTTTCCAGATCATGTATCAAAAGGAGAAGATAGCATTTTAAAAAAATTTATAAGTACATTTTTGCAATACATGCAGTTTAAAATCATCTTGGGGAGTGGGTACATGTGCATAATGCCGACAGCCCCTGTGGAATTTTAAAAGCAAATGCAGTGTCTATAGCACTTTCCCAAGTTTAGCTGAAAGAGATTGGAAAGGGAAAAGTAAGGATTGTTACATGTAATAGATTTATTATTAATGTTATATTTTTTGAAGTTGAATCAGAGATTCCTTGAAGGCAGAAAAAGGAAAAACCATGATTCCCCTTTTTATTCTATGGCCAATACCATTTTGACCTGCCATAATAATTTTACCCTTTCTATGCTTTTAGGCCTTATCAAGGTTAAGAATTAACATTTATACTTCCTGTGTCTGAAAACCTTATTATTTGGAAGGCAGACATTATATGGATACATATATAATTTCTATAATAAGAAACTTATATATGATTTATATACATATTCATATCAAAAATATACCAAATATTGCATCGTTAAAGTTATAAAAATATGTTTTAAACACAGAAACTGCAACTTGGGAAATTTTTGTGTAAACAAATTTATTTATTTATTTATTTATTTTTGTGGGTACCAGGGGGTCGACCTCAGGACCTCGCGCGCCAACAGGCACCCGTGCCACTGAGTGATATCACCGGCCCCTTTTCTGTATGTGGGATCTGGGAGTCGAACTCGGGCCCTCGCGCTTGCAAGGCAGGCGCTTACGCCACTGAGCCATCTCACCAGCCCTGTGTAAACAAATTTAAAAAAAAATTATTTAAACTATACCCACTTGGACTCCATTGAAGAGTTAGCCTGAGTTTTAGGGAAGGTTGGGGAAAGTTTTCTGTTTGCTGTCAACATTACTACACAATTCTTCACAGTCAGTTATGCCTTTCTTCTTTCATATATTGTTTCTCAGATTACTAGTAATGTGATGTAATCTTGCTTAGGCTTCTACTGAAAAATTACCCACTGCACGTGTACAGAAAGATTCCAACCCCTTCATTGTTATGTATTCAAGCACCCAGACATCTAGTTATCAACTTACTTCTGTGTTACAGGGGTCACAAATCATGCTGCGCTTCAGAAAAGTTCAGTGATTTATGCCATTAACTGAGAGAAAAAATAACTACGGAGAGCAAAGGGCTTTGAATTTTTCAATCTGCAGTCATGGTTCTAAAGAAAGAACATGGCCTTTAGAACTGTGAAATAACTTTGTCCTTCATAAGGAGCTGCATTATGTCCGTGTATTGCAAAATAATACACTTTGTGCACTGGAGTACAAATACAAATCACACAACCCCTCTGGAAACTGTACAAGCAGTTTAATCTATTTTGCAGCAATTCTCAGCATGGTATTTAATAAGACCCTAGGCAAAGCACATGTAAAACTACTGAAGAGTACCATTTGTCCTGTTCCTACCTTACGATGCTCCTCCTCTGCTTTGGACTCTCAAGAGAGTAACTCTCATGATTTTGTGTGATGTTCTCATGAATCTTTCACCACTGTTACACGTCAGGCTGACAAACACTATTGATATATATGGAAACCAAGTTATTGTTCTGTGTGCTTAATGCCCCCCCCCTTTGAAATAGTGGAAAACGTTCCTTCTGCTGCCATCATCCCACATGCCAGCTTTATAATCACAGAGGAGGGCACGGCCTCTTCCTGTCCTATGGAGTGGAGTGCAGCCGCTAGACTGAGGAGGCTGGGGAGCTGTAGAAAGCCCAGGTGCAGACATTTGCTTTGTGCCATGTGGAGCATACTTATCTTCACAAGCAAAGGGAACCATTGAGATAATTAAACCTGAAAGAGTTGCTTTGCAATCCTGTTTCTCACTTTAGAAAATAGTTATTAAGAAAAACAGAAAAGGGGCCGGTGAGATGGCTCAGCGGCATAAGCGCCTGCCTGGCGTGAGTTCGACTCCCGGAACCCACACACGAAGAAAGGGACGGTGATATCGCTCAGTGGCATGGGTGCCTGCTGGTGCGCGAGGTCCTGAGGTCAACCCCCGGTACCCACGAAAAAAAATAGAAAAAAATTATGTTTTGTTCTTTGAAATAGCGAGGCCAAATTCAGTATATCTAATACCTGGTATAAACAATGACTGTTTTCAAATAATTTGAAAATTCAAACGATGTCATAAAGTAGAGGACACATACTTTACACACACCGTGTCCCTACCCGGTGATATGCACATCGTGAATAGCAAGATACATGCAAATGATTTTAATTTTTGACATAAAGAATGCAGGGCCAGGGAAATTCTGAAATTTGCCCATGGCCACATTGTGGATGACTTCAAGTCACATTTGACTGATGCAACAGGAACAAACTTCACAGAAGGGTAATGGCTAGCTAAAAAGTAATCCCCAAAATAAAATGCAATCTAAACAAAGTTATGAATATTTTCATATACGTTCATTTACATTAGCTGATGATCCAACTCAGGACCTTAGGAATACTAGCCAAGCATTCTAATACTGAGATATAACCCCAGTCCTGGATTACAATTTGGGTGTGTTTGCGGGAGAAATAGGGCTGTACAAGGAATTAAACTCAGGGCCTTCGTATTGAGCTGTAGCACCCTTTCTTTTTTTAGTTTTTATTTTGAGACAGACTTGTACTAAATTGCCTAGGCTGGACTCAAACATGAAAGCCTCCTAACTCAGCCTCCTGAAGTATGGGATTACAGGTTTGCAACACCACATGCAAGTTGGATTGTAATTTTTGATAAAGAAAGAAAGTAAATATTTTATAATGTATTTGGTATGAGTAGAATTACAATTGTGTAAATCTAACAAATGTGGCTTTTTTTTTTTTTTCTTTTTGGTGGGTACCGGGGGGTCGACCTCAGGACCTTGCGCGCCAACAGGCACCCATGCCGCTGAGCGATATCACCGGCCCCTTTTTTGTATGTGGGATCCGGGAGTCAAACTCGGGCCCTCGCGCTTGCAAGGCAGGCGCTTATGCCGCTGAGCCATCTCACTGGCCCACAAATGTGGCTTTTGATTCAGACTCAAGTTCAGAAATTTTCAACTTTTCCTCATTGTCAAAAAAAAAAAAACTATTTCCTTGCCTTACACACATAATACACATATGAGGTTTTTGTAATTAGCTTTCCTATAAGGATAATATAAAACCTAAATTTAAAAATATTTCAAAAAGATAATATTTTATTATAGTAATTTAAATAACTTACATAATTTTGTTATTTTAATATTAGGAAAAATATGAAAAAGAAACATAATAAAAGATAGGTTTACTCAAATTCAAGCGAACAAATTGGATGTCATCTGAAAATTATGTAATACCCACATATATGTAAAAGCTTTCTTCGTATAATGTTACATCACCATGAAGAGTCTGAATGGTAGTCTATAGTATCTCAAAAATATGATACTTATTGAGAAAGAAACCAGAGGTAATATTAAAATTATTGTTTTGATATCTCTACCGATAATTATGAACTTTATGCTATTAGTCTCTCCAATTATCTTTCTGATATCCATGACAATTTATGTAATATACTGGAAAGAGCCTAGTCTAAATTATTTTTTAACTTTTCTTTAATTCTGCACTTCTTTTAGCACCTAAATGATGCTGACAAATCAGCTAAACAGAAAAGATATGTATTTGCTAGAATTTTGACCAAGCATGAATCTATGGTCGCTAAAGTGACTCTACAGTGAAATCTTCACATAAAATAGGAGTTAAGAGGCATACAGTGAAATTTCTAAAGGTAGCCAGCCTCCTACCTTTGTGTAAGGTTGTCAAAATGGTCTGACCAGCTTTTGAACAGATTAAGGCATGAGGATGTGCAATGACCAAGTGAACTGATGCACTTGATTTCACATTCTATATTCTTGCATTTAAAAAGCCATCCAGGATTATGCCAAAAAATTCATTAAGATATTTGTTTAGATATTAAAATTTTTCTGTTTTTCCCACTGATGCAATTACCTCAAATTTTATATTTTCCTTTTTCTGGTTTCCAACAGTGTTTCAAAAAGTGAAAAATAGTTTGTATATTCTTCCCAGTTCTTCTCAGGTTCACAGTCTGAATAGCTTTTATTATAATAGGGATGGTTATTTTGATTCATGGTTTATACCTTTGCTAAAAGTTTACTATTTAGAAAAGTGAGTTTTTAAACAGCAAATATAAGTAAAATTCAGATATTTTAATTAAAGGTAGTAGTCGTACTGTATTACTCAAGCTATTTCTATATACAACATTATTTTAAAACAACAAATGAGCAGAAATAGAGGTAATGAAATTGAAATTTTACACTTTTTCAACAGTTGTATTGCAGTCAGCAGTATCTTTTGATTTTTTATAGTTAATAAAACATTCTTCTAATTTTCACCTTTATTTCCATTGCCTTACTTTAACAATGAACATATATAAAATATCCCTTGTTAATAATCCTTGAGAAATAAAAATACAACAGATGTTTACAATTTTTAAGCAGTCATTCTACAATTAAGGAAATGAAAATATTTTTCCATGATCAATAGTGTCTGGCTATATGACCATGTAAATTTTTAAAATTTCATGTGCAGATGTTCATGCAAATATAAGATTTATCTCTATCCAGAAAAGCCAATCCACAAAATGCCTTAGACTTTTTATGTGAATGTCTATTGCACATAAAATTGTGTAATTTGTGCATTAAAGTTGTTTTATTTCATTAAATTACTAAATTATAGATGTTTTAATATAAATTTCTATTTTATGGAATAGCTAGATTTACAAAAGATTAATTATCACTAAGAATGTATTATTTTCCTTTGGATAATAAAAATTAAATTACACCTAAAATCCAATTTAAACTAAGCCTATTTGCAATCCTGTATTTTCTCAGTATCAGTAATACAATTTCATCATTAGGAAATCTATTGTGGTGAGATAGATCAGAGCACTTAAAACATCCTCTATTTATATAAATAGTTATTACTATGATAATGCCAAAATACATTGTTAACATTTCTGTGTTACATTAGACATTGTAGAAGTGCAGACTTGGGTAAGTTTTTTTTTTTTTTTTTTTTTTTTTTTTTTTTTTTTGTTCTTTTTTTTTAATGTGGGTACCTGGAGTCAACCTCAGGACCTCGCGCTTGCCGGGCAGGTGCTTATGCCACTGAGCCATCTCACCGGCCCGGTAAGTTTATTTTTAAAGCTTTATGCCAGGGCTGGTGAGATGGCTCAGCGGCATAAGCGCCTGCCTTGCAAGCGCGAGGGCCCGAGTTCGACTCCCGGAACCCACATACGAAAAAGGGGCCGGTGATATCGCTCAGCAGCACGGGCGCCTGTTGGCGCGCGAGGTCCTGAGGTCAACTCCCGGTACCCACAAAAAAAAAAAAAAAAAAAGCTTTATGCCAACAGTAAAAATGAGAGAAATCCTTTTGACAGGAATAAAAATCATAAGGTTGCAAATAGCAATAAGTGATGACCTGCATACACTTGAACATGACCAAGGGGTAACTTGGCTATGTCCCCCTCTAATAGAATGCAAAAGGCTCATTTTAAGAACAAAAGAAATAATAGAGCATTTCAGAGAACATTTATTTATTAGGCTCTTGTGAATGAAAGTAAAACTGGAAGACAGTTTCTGGGCTTTTCGTTGATAACGTGTCTGCGTATGAATGCTCTGTGTTTCAGTGATTCTCGTAAAGCTTTACATTGATGATGTAATAGTATACAAGCATCCCTACCTTGGCTTTGTATATAACTGTATACAAATTTAATTTATACAGTGCTATGTTAATCTAAAATTGAACATATTTGTTTTGTTTCTAGCTCTGAAAGGCTAGTGGCTAATCTCAAATCACAATCACAACTTTCTAGCTGTAAGTATATTTGTATTAATGCCATCTATCTCTGTATGATTTGTTTTCTAAGGAAGGGTTACTGGTTCGCTACTTAATATGGATTTTCTGTTCTTTCCTTTCCTGAAAGACAACTTTTAAAAATAGGATCACTTAAAGAAAGACGGTTGCACAAAGAGCTAAAAAATGCTTAGAGGAGAACTACTGGGCATTTTTCCCTTGCTAGACGACTTTCTGTCACTAAGCTCACTGACAATGTTATTTTGAACCATATTTCCAAACACGTCCCATATACTCTTTAATGCACATAAATCTGCATTAGAAATTAAATATTCAAAACTCGTTAATGGAGCAAAAAGTTGTAAAGGTAGTTTATTTTACTTGGTAGCTGCCATGCATCAAATATAGAGCCAAGATTTTAATTCTATACAATAGTGAGAAACAGAGCATACGGTGTTAAATAGCTTAATTGAGCTTTACTAAAGTATATTTCAAACGGAATTTTGTTCACTAAATACTGTTACTTATTATTAACTATTAGATAAGTTTTTCTTCAAATCAGCAAAACTGCATCGTAGCAGCTGACTAAATTTTTTTTTTTCTCTACATGATTTTATGTCAAAATTCAGTTAAATGGAAATACTCAACCCTTGGGAGATTAGTTCAAGGAGCCCCCATGAATATCAAAATCCGCTTAAATGCCTCCTATATAATGAGGTATTGGAAAAGAAAAAAAAATAGAATGGGTAGATAGAAAGAAGAATGTATGGACAGAAAATGGTTGTGGCAATAACAAATGGATATATAAATTGGAAACAAAAAGAAATTTGTTGCATTTTTCACTCCTAAAATTGTATGTATTCTTGTATTTGGTACAAAGTAAAGAAGACAGTAAAACAAGAACAAAACAGTGGGAATATTCAGTAAATGTAACACAGACACAAGAGTTAAAATGTCCTACATCTCTTCAATGAAATTTACTTTACCTTTTCTGTTTGCATAATCTCTCCTGTATCTGGAATCCTGTAGAAATTTGTGTATTTCATTAGTTATATTATTCCCATGCTTGTTAATCTTCTATTCATACAAATTATGTTCTACGTTCCCTTAAATTAGACTTATTGTTATATGTTTTACACCCATATCTCTCAATAAAGGAGTTATTTAACACCAAAGTTCCCCATTCATTGTCTCAAATATTGGCTATGCCTATTCTCTCTCATTTATTTGTTTAATTTTTCCACATTATGGATTTTAAATAAATGTCTACGCATTTTGTCTTTGCAATCAATATGCCAGGGAAATTCGGAAAAATTGCCACCACTATCTGAAATGTTGTCTACACTAGAATCACATCAGAATCAAGAAGTTAGATGGTCAAAATATACTCTAAAAATGGAAAACACTTTTTCAAATGTTTGAAAAAAGAAAGGGAAAGCTTTTTAACCTTAATATTATTTGCACAATAGAATACTTATCAAGTGCAAAGTTTAAACACCCTGCAATCATTCAATAAAGGCATGAAAAATTAACACCAATAATCACATCTGGGAAACACAAACAAAAAATACCTCTCTGTATAAAAATCATTCTTAGATTTTTAATGATAAAGTAAACCTTCTAAAGTAACTCTGTTAATAATTAAAATGTCTTTATCACGGAATTTTAAAATTTTTATCTAAACTCAAATTTTTACATAGGGATAGAAAGGAAAAGAAGTAGATAGTTAACAGATTGGGAAAGAGAATATTTCTTCTAGGCATATTTCAGTTTTATGCCAAAAGCTTCTATTAGTGTTAATGGTAGTCAAATGCATAAATCCATTGTGCATCAATACAGGAGTTGAAAACGAAATCTATAAAATGAATGAATTAAATCATTATGAGTAACTCATTGGCACATGACCTCCTCTATGTTCTATCAAGTACATAGTCTCACATTTTGAAATCGCACTTAAAAAGATTTTACACACTAATTGAACAGCCATTCACTTGGCTTATTCTTCACTTAGATCTCTCCTAACACCTGTGAAGTAGAGTTTTTAAAATAGGAGATTGGATGGTAAAAGCAGTAATTTCTCATCAGGGAATATTTAATAAGTGGAAGCTATTAGCCAACTAAAAGACACAAAATAGATTAATCTTTCAAAGATGCATCAGTTTGGCATTATAAATTATTCAGGTGTCAGGGGGAAAATCTTTCTAACAGTTGTATAATTTTACGTTTAATATCATTTCTGCATTACAAAAGTATATTTTATTTTTGTAATTATTATTTACAATTCTTTGAAGATAATCATCAAAAATTAAAGAGTATCCCTATTGAATACATTAATAAAGTATGATTTTTAGTTGAAACTAATGGTAGGAAATATAACTTTATTACTATACTGGTATATCTTTTTATTTATATATTCACTTAATATTATTATGTTATTCACATAATAATATTATGTTATTCACATAAAAATATTATTATGTAGAAGCAAACATAATTCTGTATTATCTGACTATGGCAATTAAAACAAACAAACAAAAAACATCACTGACAGGAAACATTTCTAACTAAACTTGTCTGCTCACAAAAATGATTGTATATTAGCAGCTTTCAAAAATATATACAATACCTAACAAAATTAAATTGCATTCTCATTTTTATTTGGAGTTAAACTTATGATAATTTAGACTCGATTTTTAGCTTTAAAATTATTTTGCTAATCACCCCTCTTCATTTTTAAAATACTACAGTCATCATTTAAAGATCTTAAAATGCAATGTAGAAATACTTCACATTCACTACAATGAAAGAAACTCAAAACTATCTGTAAAATAATCTATGGAAAAATTATGATCGATCCTAGACGTCACACATAGTAAAGGACTATAGAATGTTAAAAACATTTTGATATTGACAGAATAAAATTGGAGGGCACTACTAGTAACTTACTAAGATTGTGCCATCTCTTTATCATTGGCAAAACTGACTCTGTGACTTTTAATAAGACATAGAAAACAGCATACCCACCCACAGTAAGAATTTGTAGTGAGGCACATATCTTTCCTGAATTTCCTGCTCGTATTCTCTCTCACTTTTCCTTCCTTCCTTCCTTCCCCCTTCCTTCCTTCCTTCCTTCCCTCCCTTCCTCCCTTCCTTTCTTCTTTGTTCCTTTCCTTCCTCTCCCTTCCAGCTCCCCTTCCCTTGCTCTGCTGTTTCCCTTGAGCTCCCCTTGTCCTGCCATAAATACTTAATTTAAAAAAATCATAGCAATACATAAGATACCATAAGCAAAAGCTTTAAAAAATGTTTAGTATGTTTTGTTATTCATTTAACATTCCAAACAGAAAATTTCCTCTCTAGTAGTTACTGTACATGACATTTTAAGTACCTTGAAAATATTCAAAAATAGAAACTTCGCGAGTCCATTTTGCATTTAACAATGAAACACAGATTTCTTAAGTAGCTTGTTGAAGGCCAGATTTTTAAGTTGACTATTATGCCCATCCTATTCATTGTTATTCTATGACACTATCACAAATTTCAGAGACCATCAAAAAACAAAACCTTTTTTTTCCCCCTGAATACTCATAAAAGGGAACTCCAGGAAAGAATTAAGTTAAGAGTAAGAATGCCATATTAAATTACATGCCTGCTTGTCCATTCCAGGTATCCAAAGAGAGTTCTAATCTGTTTTAAAAATCATTTATGATGTGGTAACTTTTAAGTCAAATATAAAACTTTATGAATTAAATTATATTTCCTTTCTAAATACAGATGTTTGTTATTATTACTATCAATTATAGGAAGTACTACGTATTATTATTTTTATTTTATTTGTTTTATACTTCAGACTATAGTATAGTAATTTTTTTACTAATATTGAAGTAAAATTCTATTTGAAAACAAATTACAACAGTAATCTAAAATTTATATTTTCCTGTAAATCTTTAAAAGATTAACAAAATGAAATTAATTTTACTATTTAATATTACAAGCTAATGGTTCTGGGCAACTTTGAGGAATAGAATTTAGTAGTCACATAAAATAATTTAAACTTGTGTTAAGTGAATAAAAGAGAATTTTGCTCTGATTTTCTCTAGTTCACATTTTACATTCAACCATTTAAGGATATGTTGAAAATCAATGGTTTTAGCTTACATAATCACCACATTTTTTGATTATGGCCATTGCTTAGTGGGAGATGGGAAAAAGAGTGCCAGCAGATAAAATCAGATGGGGCATGTAATAAAAATTCACAGCAAAAGGTCAGTTTGAAAGGGTTATGAGACGCATGTAATAAAACAGTTTTAGGAAAAAACGTTGCTTATTGAAAATAATTTAGGAGGTGAACTGAACAGAAAACAATGACATGATTATTCAAGAATATTAAGAGACATATACAATTATTAAATTTGTCCAAAAAAGTTGACACAAAACGAAGTCCTGCAAGAAATATCAACATATAGGCCAGGTTAGAGAAAATATAGCTAAGTTTAGGACAATCACATGAACTTATTCAGACACACTCGTAGTCAAAACTAACTAACTAACTAAATAAACAAATAAATAAAACAATTTCATCATTGAGAAAATTCCCTATGGAAATTCAATGCATAAATATTTTAGTCCCACACTTTCACAGAGTGGTAATTCCCCAAAAGTATTGATGGCTTTTTCTTTGATATACACTAGCTCCCATATACAGATACAAAATACAGGGAAAATTGCAAACAGTAATGATAATTAAAAGGAGATATTCTAATTCGATTGATTTTCCAGCTCTTTCTTAAAACTTATCACCATAGCCACGCATAGTGGCACACACCTGTTATCCCAGCACCCAGGAGACAGAGGCAGGAGGATGGCCATAAGTTTGAGGCCTGAACTACATACCCAGGCCGTGTCTCAAAAAAGCAAACAAAAAAATTCTTATCAAAGGAAAATTTTGATCCTTACTAGAGAGCTTAAAATAGTCTACAAAGAAAACACTTCATTTATGACTTATGCTTAAAAGGGTGTATTGCCTCCTGTACAAAAAATTCAAGTTGAATATTCTCATTTAATTTTTTTCTATTTTTTATAATTATACATGTATATGCTACAAAAGTATCTGTGTACTTCCTGGCAAAAATGTTTAAAGTTTAGCAGATAGAATCTTTTTAAATGGACAAATAAAACAAATTCAATGTTCTGCAAGTGTTGGAAAGTCACAGATGAATAATACAACTCTGTAAGTGTAGTCAAGGGAATAAAGATTAAAACTAAAGTACTGAATTCAAAATGTACACTATTGAATCTCTCTTTTTTTTTTTTTCTCTTCCATTATTCTTCCCCCCAGGGAATATCTAAGTTTTGCCCACAGTAATTTAGAAGCCCTGGTTCTGAAATACAGGGAAAGGCATCATCGGCCATAATTGAACCATTCACTCAGCTTTCCTTTGAGAGCATATTTGATTGGCATAATATAAAAATAGAATACACATTTAGAAATAGACTTAAAACTGCTCTTGAAATGAGGACTAAATGGTTCATGAGATTGATGAGACAAAGTTTCTATTACTCCAAATCACTGGGTTGAGTCCAGCTTACATGAAAGTGACTAATTCATTACTATAGAACAATCTTCAGAAAATGATGTGTTATACAAGTTAATGTTTCTATATGAAAAGATCTTTCATCAAATGATAGCTGCAAAAATAAAAATCTTACCCAGATTAAAAAAAAAAAAAGCAAACAACTTGAAGTATGTAACTGGTGCCTTATACGTATTCTCAAACGTTTAAAATAATTTCGGGAAGGTCACTTTACTCTGAGCACTTCTGCAAATGTTTCCTGAGCCTCCACTGTAGCAGAGTTGTGTGCCAGATTATAATTACGATTAAGAGAACGTTTAACAACTGAGGAACTGTTGGTGAACATTAGCTTCAATGTGTTACCTGATTATGCCAATGTAATTATATATTATTTCCCGAGTGTTCTAAGCTCTACTTTTGTCTTTCCCAGTTTAAATTTTCATATCCAGTTCTAACTTCATGTTTGGAGTCCATAATAGAATATGGAGTGATTTTACACTTCATGAAGTCTCAGGTTTATGAGTCCAGAATATTGCTTTTCTCTGATCCCCTCCCAGTTCCTTCAGCTTCAGTGGTGTGCATTTCCTGCCCTTAGTTGGGGAAATGATAGACAGATGTGAGATGAGCAAATGGTATGATGGACAGATTGATGGACTCTACCAACTTTTGTTTAGATAATTAGTCAATATGTAAATAGATATTCTGCCACAATTTCTCCATTAGTCAACTGAAGGGAAAAATATAACTGTAAACCCATGTGATATAAGTCAGGAAAACAATTCTTCAATATCTGATTTAACAATAGTATCCAGGGGAAAAAAATCATTTCATTTCTTTGAGGATCAGTAATATTTTTTCTTTTGAATTGGCTGATGTGAATCAACTCACCTTACTCTTAAGAAAAAAAAAAGAGGGCCGGTGAGATGGCTCAGCGGCTTAAGCGCCTGCCCGGCAAGCGCGAGGGCCCGAGTTCGACTCCCGGAACCCACATACGAAAAAGGGGCCGGTGATATCGCTCAGCGGCACGGGCGCCTGCTGGCGCGCGAGGTCCTGAGGTCGACCTCCCGGTACCCACAAAAAAAAAAAAAAAAAAAAAAAAAAAGAAAAAAAAAGAAATAAAAAGAAACAAATATACAAAATGCACACAGGGCGCAATTATTAAGAGGCAATTTAGTAGTAAAATAATTAAATTGTGTCTAGCTATGACTGTTTCATTATTTTATTTACTTCTAACTTTATTGAAAATTATAGTAATTGAATTTTTAGAGAAAGGAGCCATATAAATAAGTATTTCAAACATAAAAGGCAGCTTAGACTAATTCTGTCCAAAATGCAAAAACTGGTTTCCCTAGATGGAAAATAATTAATTGGTACAAATACCTGAAGGAGATGGCAAATGAAAATGGAGATCCATTGACAAGTTTGCGGAGGAAAACAAAAGAAAGAAGACTCTCTAGTGATTGGGCGCTAATGACGCTTCTGTAGAGGTAACAATAGCTAAAATAAATTGAAGCGGCCTACAGTGCTGCCAAATGCCACATCGTTTCCATTTCTCTGGGAAAAACTGTTAAGGGACACCCTCTCTTTACATGTTTGTTCATAAAAGCAGAAAAGTATGAATATATTCTATAAATTTCCAAGCATAAATGAAATAAATGTTCCCATTAAATCTCTTATTATAAGACTAGATTAAGAAAGATTAAGAAGCTAATATTTCACATTATATGCAAATGCCAATAATTCTTTTGAAAAGTATTCGTATGTCTTTAAAATGCATCTCTCCCAGAGCATCTAACAAACACACAAGGCACACACTCACACATTTAATTAGGTGTACAGTGCTTCTAAACAATGTTAGGTAGCATCACTAATATTTGTTGCACTTTTCTAAAAGTGCTGACACTTTCATAAAATATTGAATATTGTGAAAATTCAGCCTTAAATGCAGAGGATAAAATTTAACAGCATATGTTAGCCAGTGTATTTATTAAAAACAAATAGAACATTTTATGTCAAAGATTTTTTAAGTGTATTTAGATACTATCCTAGATCAAACACCTAATGTATGGTATTGTCCTAAATATCAAAATATTAATATAACACTATGAGAATGAAAAAGATATTTCCCTATAGCACTAAAGAATCCCAAAGAAATGAGAGTAAATATGATATACAAAGAACAAGTGTGGAATTTCTTAAGAATGGAATGGATTTTTATCAAAATATACCTCAAGATAAAATTAGATTAAGAAAGTTTACACAATGTTTCCATAGGTGATTTACCTTAAAAGCAGTAATTAGGTATTAATAGTTTTAAAATTCAATAAACATATCCAATTTGGCTTAACTGGATTGGAGTGGAAAGCTGGGCTGAAACAATACGCTATATCTGAGCTGAATTTTCAGGAGGTATTGTAAGACCTTGTTCATCAGCAAGTGGAGCAAAATAATCTAGTGATAACAGTGCAAATTATAGGGCTGCTACCTTAGAGACAAGCGATATAAAGATTTCTACAGTTACGGTAGAGAAAAGTGTTCAACATTTCAATATACAAAAACAAGTGAGTGTAGGAAATTCCTTACAGCGTTTTAAGTCTACATGAAAGATCAAGGAGATATTCAGTCCAGTTGAAAATCAAATGGTGTAAAAATGAAAATTTGCCAGGTCTGGCAGGTTATGACTGTAATCACAGCAGTCTGGGAAGCTGAGGCAGGAGGGTCACATGCTTGAGCTCAGCCTGGAAACTTAGTGAATTTGCAGACTCTCTCTCAAAATAAAGTATTTAAAGAGGCTGGGAATGAAGCTTAGTGCAAAGGCTCTAGGTTCTTTCTTTCTTTCTTTTTCTTTCTTTTCTTTTCTTTTCTTTTTTCTTTTTCTTTCTTTTATTCTTTCTTTCTTTCTTTCCTTCCTTCTTTTTGTTTTTCAATACCTAGGACCCCTCATTCAAGGCAAGCAATCTACTATTGAACTATCTCAACTCTTATTGAGACTGGTCTTGCTGTGTTGCTCAGGGAGGACTGAAATTGGCAATCCTCTTAAGCTTCTTGAGTAGGTGGGAAGTTGGGGTAACAGGCAGGTAATACCATGCCTGGTTCTTTTTTATCTTTTTTAAATTATTTAGTATCAATGCATTGGTTGTTTACCCAGCACTGTTAATGAAATAGATGGGCAGAAACCATTAAGAATATGCAATTATACAAGAATATGTAACTATTAAGAATATATAATTAGGGCCGGTGAGATAGCTCAGCGGCATAAGCATCTGCCTGGCAAGCGCGAGGTCCTGAGTTCGACTCCCGGTACCCGCATATAAAAAAAAAAAAAGAATGTGTAATTAAATGTAATTATGATTAAAGTGTATTACAGATTTTAGTTAGCAAAATAACCCTATTGTACTAGTGGTCACTTCAATTATTTTGAAACTTTGAGTTTGCTAATGTCAAGTCAGACTAGAGCAAACCTCTCTGGCCCTTACCTGTGTTCTCTACGAAGGTTAACTAAACTTACTTTAAACAAACATGTGAATAAAAGAATTTGAATTTTTTCTCCATGTATAATATCATAAAGTGGATTAAAATTAACCGGTCTTTCAAGGGTCAGTGAGACTTGGCCAGGAGAAGTGAAGTGGTAAAAAAAGGAAGAGGCCTAGAATACTCCATGGCCGTGGAGTAGGTGCTTAATAAATTTTTTCACACCTTTATAAAATGACTGTTATTGTTAAAGGTAAATGGTGATACTTTTATACGTATCAAATATGGATCAAAGTTTTGTATCACATTCTGTAGTACAAATAACTAAAGTTCATTGCTAAACAAAGAATTCCTTTGTGAAAATGGCCAGAATGAATTACACACCTTCTGTGGCCTAGGTTCTCTGCTCATGAATACAAGAATGCGTGTCAGAACAGCTTTCCATCCGTGTTCATTCAACATTTAGTACATTTGCATTTTGAAGGGACTGTAAAAGAGTTATACATAAATCTTCAAATACTTTCAAATCACGCTTTGAGAGTGCAAGGAGAATAAATGTTAATTATGAACTTGATACAGTTTATAATCACAGTTCTAAATCAAGGAAGGTTTGGGGCATGAAGGTGCATTTAAGGTATTGTGTTTGATCTATTTATTTTATAAATGATAAATCTGGGGACCAGAAATAAAAAAATGATTTAAAAAGAGTGAAATAGTGAATTAATACTTAAGAGTTGATTGTCAAGAGCTAGTTATCTTTAAATTGAAAATGAAATAACAACCCAATGTATTTTAAAATGAAGCAGAATAACTCATAGTAGACTAAAATTGTAGCATTTTAAGGGAATTTAATATGGAGTGTCCTTGATTCATTTAGTAGATCTACATGAAAGAAATTTAAAATATTTGAATTAGACACAAATCATTCTAACAAAAAATCAGACCAAGTTATTTCAAATTAAAACCATCATTGTCCTACATATTGTTATGCTTAAAAAAAGTTTACTAACTCACAAAGTAATGGAAAAGTTAGTATTGCTTTATAAAGGAATTTTACAGCCTATGTTTGAGTGATGCAGTTTTTTTAAAAAACTCTATGTCTGTGGCAATAAGGATAATTTTCCAAGTCTCTGTTGTATTATTTTCTGTAGATATTGTGAAAAGATAAGAATACCCTTTAAAAAACTCAATTAGTAATGTGTAATGCATGGAACACACTGGTAAAGAAAATTGTGCATTTGGTTTTTAAATTCTTAAAAAACATTGTTAATTAACCAGTGTAACTTGTATTTCACCTCACCAGGAAAGCAACCATTGTCTACTATTCAGTAACCCCTCGCAGAATGGTATAACTACTTCAATGTGGTCTATCTAGTCTGAGCAATAAACAATCAGAAGTATATCATTACCACCATGTCTGATACTCCCCAAAATTTAGTTTCTTAAATTTTTCAGAGGTAGAAAGTTGCTCTCAAAGAAAAATCACCCTTCTCTAAACTGTTGCTCTTCTTCTTTATAAACAAAATGAAAGCAGAAGGAGGCAAGATTAAGAAAAATAGCAACTATGATCACCAATCTACAAAAATATATAGTGCTATTTGGAAGCTACAAAGTATAGTTCAGTTTTAAACATCTGAAAATGAAGTTTATTATTTTCTATACATAAGATTTCATTTTTCTTCACTAAACATAAGTAAAAAAAAGATCCTATCAATGAAAATAATAGATTATCAGCAGCAGATCATTTGATTTTTCTTGGTCAAAACAAACAAGAAAAGAAAGTCTATGTGAAAATAATGTAATCACTCATTTATAAACCATGTTCTCTTCCAATATGTTTCTTTAAAGAATATTTCAAAATCTTAATTCTTATTGGTATGAAATAAAGTGCTCTTTGGAGAGCCAGGCACAGTAGCAATATTAACCCAACTGCATTTCACACTGGAAACAGAATGTTTAACAGTTGATACAAATTTGTTTCCTAGAGCAAGTTTCACAAAGAGAAGTCCTTGGGGAAAAGAAGCAGCTGTACTAAAGACAATGGAAAGCATTATGTCTACTATCCAAAGTAATCGCTTTCTTTCAATATCTTGTCATTTCTCTACCCAGCACGAGATGTAGAAAAGCAGCAATATGTTGAAGAATGAAGTGTGGAAACCTACTGGGGAGGGGACCTGAAACATACTAAATATATTTGTGCAGGATTAATTCCAGCACCCAGGAGGAAGCTGCTAATGCGTTAGAGTGAGCTGTCAAATGAAACAGGATATTTTTTCCGTGCATTTTCTAATGAGTTTTAATACACCTCCAGTATTTATTTTAAGACATTCTGCTTGTCAAGTTGGAACTCCTGTTCTCATTTTCAGATAATCGACTAGTTTAAAAAAAATCTTTACTCCATTTCAAAATATTAATAAAATAGTCCACTTCAAATACAATTCCTTTTATCCTGAAGGTACCTCATTAATTTCATTTTACAGGCAACTAAAATGAGAGAGACCACTGCAGGTTTGTACCTTTATTAGTTCTTTAATTCTAACTTGTGATTCAAATTTATAACTCTATCTTGTTCTATGATCCAAATACTTGGATTTTTCAAAATATACAAATTTAACAGTCAGTAAGACTTATGTCATCTCATATGTGCCTTTGTCTTTGACATTTAATACATGGCATTAGCTCTGTATTCCTAAAATATGCTACTTGCTGATTATCACACTAAAACCTCTTAATTTTTTTTTATTCCTTTGGGTTATTGGAGATTAAATCCAGAAAATACATACCCCAATTGAGAAGAAATTTAATTTAAATTAAGACATGTAAAATAACTTATATTCTTAGTTAGGAAGATTCAGCTTAGTTAAGTACCCATCAAAAGCTTATTGAAGTTTGATAGAAATATAATATGGATTCTGCATAACACAATGTTAAAATCATTTTATTTTGGAAGGTAAAAAAACAAGCATTTTAAAAGTTTTTTTTCAGTTAATATTGCTCTCATATAAAACAATTCAAAAGCATTATCTAATTGTAAAATATTAAAGTCAATTGCAGTTTATTCTTGTAAATATAAACAGAATTCAAATGAGGTGAACGAGATCCGTAACTATTGCGTTAACCAATACCGCGTTCCTAAATACTGTGTTCAACTTACCAGAAGTTTAAAATATTACCAGAAGGTTTAAAATATTGAATTTTTATATTCTTCAGTTCCTAAATGATGACTCAATTTAAATCAAAATAGTCCCTAATGAAAAACGAATTTATAGCAAGTGAAAAATGAATATATTCTCAAATAACGTCCATGAATTTCTGATATTATTCACCAGTTTGACATTTAACTTAGAAATAATCCCATAATCAACACAAGTATGTTTATTACTAGGAATGAGCGTCTTCTGAATTTTCATTTCATAGTGAGCAAGCTCAGTTATCACATTTTTTTTGCCATGGTAGTGCTGTCATTTGCACTATGATTCTGACGGGAAGGAAAAGGAGGTTTGCACATAGTCTGGGTGTTCTACAACTGAAACAAATAAAATAATGTAATATTTATATATTTTAATAATAAAATATTAATAGGTTTTATCCTTTATGTTAATAATTTGCAGAATAACATCACTTATTGTGAGGTTTTTAAATAAGTAGATCTTTTAAATCACAATAAAATTATTTTTAAAACTTTATACTTTTTCTAGTTTTAAAGGGAATATTTCCAATATATTTAAAATTCGCTTATAATAAAATTACATGTAAAATGATTTTTAAAAACATACATGCTTAATATTGGAGCTTTTTACAATGACAACAAAAGTAATGTAAAATGTTGGCCAGATTGTTTTTCATTTATTTATTTTTTATTTTGGTTTTCTTACGTCTGCCTTGGACTAGAAGTTTGGAAATAAGTTTTTTAATTGAGAACAGCCATCTAAACATGGTGTGTGTGTCTGTGTGTGTGTGAGAGAGAGAGGGAAAGGCTCTTAAAATTTTCTACTCTCTGTTAACTGACACTCTGTGAAAAATTGGTTTATTTATTTTTTTCTTTTTTTAATCCTTGTAGTGTGTTCTTAAAAAAAATTCTACCAAATATTTTTAATTCTGTCATTCACACTATATTGTTCTGAAGGAAAGGAAAGGAAGTCTGCAAATCAGCAAAACAGTAATAAAACTACAACAAAAATACTGCTACAGGGGCCGGTGAGATAGCTCAGCGGCATAAGCGCCTGCCTGGCAAGTGCAAGGTCCTGAGTTCGACTCCCGATACCCACACACGAAAAAAGGGCCGGTGATACCGCTCAGCGGCACGGGCACCTGCTGGCGCATGAGGGCCTGAGTTTGACCCCTGGTACCCACCAAAGGAAAAAAATATATACTGTTACATCCCAATACCAAATACAAAGAAACTCTATGTTACCTACCATGATATCTATCCACATTATTTAAAGCTTCATCAATGTACCTTCATCATAGTAGACAGGACTAACAATCTATTGGATGAATAAAGAATAAATAAGCGCTTCATAGTAACATTCAGATTTTCTGTGACTATCAACTATGACTTATTCACGGACTATAAACTGCTATTACTCTGATATATCCTTGAGTAGGCCTAATGGAAATAGGTCAATTAAAAGCGTGCCAAACATGGGGAGATACAGGTCCTGCTTTGTCTTTATAATTAGAAGCTGATCATTTTGACGAAATGTTGAATTGGTCAAATATTACCCCTTATCTATGATATAAATTAAATAAACATTTATCATATATCTAATATCATGAATTGGTACCATCAATATGAAGCACTGCAAACATAGAGATACACACATGTACTCTCATATGCTGTATTTAGGGCACATGGCAACCATTTGTATGTATACCTAACATACATGAATGGAACGTGGATGAACTACTGAGTGTAAATTCACATGAATGCTGCATCTTGGGTAATGCATGAGCAGCAAGGAAAATGCTAACTTTTAATTGTCAGGGATATTTTTCCCATCTGGAGAAATATTTTAATAGTAAATGTCATGCTGGCAACAGTTTCCTATATAAACTACATGTCTTATATAATATTACTAAAATCGGAGGAAAAATATAATATAGTTTAGAAGTACTCATTTTTAAAGCAACAATTGTTTCAGGAACAATTGTCTTTCTGATAGTGAGTCATTATTAGAGATTATTAGTTTTTCAACAACAGTTCCTAGTTCAGTAACTGATTTTGTGCATTTCCTGTTAGAAGTACTCTCGTGTATTGTTATTTTGGATGGGATTATGTTTCTATTATGTTTTAACAGGTTATTATTGGTATGAAGTAACAGTATAAATTTGAGTATAACGAGCTTAAATCTTTCCACTTTGACAGATTCTTTTATCAATGCTAACAGTTTGCTGCTTGATTCTCTAGGAATTTTGAGGCTATCATATCTTCTGCAAACGAGACTTCTTTTGAATTTTTTATATCTTTTCTGTTGTAATTATGCATTACCTAGATCCTTCAATGTAGTTGAATGATGGTAGTAGCAGCACATTTGTGTCTTGGGGGATATAAAGGAATTTCCATGACACTTCACACTTACCTACATTGTCTGTTGCATTTTTATAGGCATAATTTATCATGATAAAGTTGTTTCTTTTTTATTCTTTATTTTTTGATAATTTCTAAGTTAGTAAGAGTTATTTAATAAGTACTTATCAGATATATACAATAAAATAATCCTTTGACTGTCCTATACATTTTAATTTGCTTTCTGTAAAAATATTCTGACATTATAAAAAGGGAATTCTAATATGAAATGAAATGAACTTTTTTGGCTGTAATTAAAATCTAACGACTAGTATCTGTATTCAAGGATTGAAATTTCAGTAAAATAAGAATTATGGGAATGATAAATAATTTCAATTAATGATTTGAATAAAATCATATAAGCTTTAAATGTTTTTAATCAAACAATTTCATTTACTACAAGATGATTCCAAAGCAAATGCATATTCAAACTTTATAATTAGGGCATATTTCCAGGTGTTTAAAGCAGAAATAAAACCAATATTTATTTTTGGCATCAAAAACTCTGAAGATTACAAACATATCATACACATTGAATTGCGATTTTTGAAACTATGCACGGGAGTTGAAAAAAATTTAAGTAGGGAATTACTAAATTCAAAGTAGTATGGTGAGATCTGAAGGCAAATAACTACACGTTATCCCTGGTTCTTCTTTAAACTATTTATATACTTATGGGTTCATAATTCATTTACTGTTGGCCATAATTAATCTCTTTGTAAAATTAGAACTAAATCTCATGATTCTATATTTGTCAGAAATACAGCCTTTGTTTGATTTACTTTGTCCACTCCCTAGTGTCTATTATCATTCTTGAAGAAATGAACAATAATATTCACAAAGAAAAAAATGTAATTGCTCCTGCTCTACTTGACCCACTTATCTTTAATTCCTTTTCCAGGCAGGGAAACATAAATGAACAGTTAATAAAATTTACACAAGAATAATGGAATAAAATTCTAATACAAATCGCTACATAATCAGATGGAAAATGTGCTGTTACTTTAAAAATAATACTAAAAAAATTTCAGTAAGTTTGGATATATCCCAAATATCTCCACAGTGGCTCATTATTTTCATATGTGTGCATACATACACATACTTTTGTGGGTTTTTTTCCCCCTGGGATTGAACCCAAAGGGCCAATCTTCAGCCACTTTAGTTTTCTTTTCTGCTCCTTTTCTTTTCTTTCTTATTTATATATTTATTTATTTATTTGAGACAGAGTCTCACTAATTTGACTAGGCTAGCACTGAACTGGGGATTCTCCTGCCTCAGCTTCTTAACCAGCTGTAATTACAGACTTATGCCACCATATCTAGCAAAAAGAGTATTTCTATATGCACATACAGATACATGTATATATATATATATATATATATATATATATATATATATATATATATATATTCATGACCACCTCTAATTTTTGTATTATCTTGGACTACAAAGAGCCTCCTTTATGTAACTAGCCTTTTTTTTATCTCCTTAATTTATAATAAATTTTAGTTTGATTACCTGAACAAGCTAGTTTTGCATTTCACAAAATTTTTATTCAATAATTATTCATTCCAGAGCTTATACACGAGTACATTGGTGCACCAACACATATATGAATAAGAAAGAAGGTGGGGGGTGAGCATGATAATCACATTTGAAGATTCTGTATGAAACGTTTGTTTTACCAATTTCAATCTAATCAATCTATCTAAGTTTTAAGAGGAAGAAAACTTTTGAAACATGGCTAATATCTACATTTTTAGGAAAATGCTATAATAAAATATTACTTTAAAAAATAAGAAAAGAAAAGTCAAGTGTTTTAGGAGATAATGTGTTATGTAATAAAGAGAAACATCTTTATGACAGCTGCTATGCATTATTCTCTCAGAAACCTGATGTGAATCAGGAGTCGGTGCTGCTGACTCGATTCTTTTATAATAAAGCACAGCAGTGGCATCAAAGTTGTCTCACACTACTTTGTCTTTTGATCAAATTTTGGTACACTTTCTGGGCTTGCTTATTTGTAAACAAACAACTATATCTTGCTCAACTTTTAATATCGAAGTTTGTACAATTATGGACATTGTAACACATGCTAATGACTAAAGAAAAAAATCCAGGTAACAAATGGCATTCAATCTCGTAAATCATTTCCTATATTTAAAAAAGTAACTCAAATCAAACTTCATAATGGCAAAATATACTAATATAATTATTTTATCCTGAATATGTGTAAGATTAAAGATGACAGAAAATATTGTTATAAAATGAAGGCTTCTGATGCCCACATGAACCAAAGGGAAGATCCTATAACAAAATATTTCAGAAAGTGATGTCTTTGATATTAATGATTATCCTTAGACGACTTTCTCTGCTGTTGTTTGGACATTTTTACCTCAATATGACTTTTGGATTTTACCAAGTATTTCCTTAGATTTGATGGTTGAGCATGTTTATGCATAATAAGTGTACTCACAAATAAGTTGTTGACAGGATTTGAATTTCATCTGTTTAAGAAATCTGTCAATATATTCTGTTCATTTATAACATTTGCCAACAATGAATTCAAGAGCTGATCTGCGCCAGAGATTCTCAACCCTAGTTGCATATTAAAATTACATAGAGATTTTTAAAAACCTGATGTCTGAGAAGCACCCTGGACAAATTTATCATGAAACTGCAAGTAAGGCCTGTGCCTGGGTAGTTTTAAAACCACCACAGGTGATTATACTGAGTAGTCAGTATTTACAACCACAGATCTATATATTTACTTCCTTAACATCCACAAGAAGTTAACTAATAATATCAAATAACATAGAACCATGAACCAAATTCTACAGATTTCTAAAAATACATCTGATGAGTATACTGGTTAAAAAATATTGTAACTAGGGATGTATCTGATTATTTGCTTGATGCTCCTTATGACTATGAAAAGATTTTATTCACTTTATGTTTTGTAGATAAAAATGCTATGAAGAATGAGCATTCAAGTCCAAGTATAATATCCTCTAAAGCAGTGTCAATAATTGTATTTTTATTATTTTGTTATTTAAATTATAGAACTTGAAAAGCAATTATAATATCCAACTATTTATTAACTAATTTGTAAGATACTATATTGAGGATATGTTACATGTATTATCTGAGTTAATTTTCTAACACCCCTGTGGAGATCTTAAGTAAATTTAAAGTTGCATTGTGCCAATCAGTTTCTCATAAATGGCAGGGAATTGATTTATGGCTAAGTGTCTGATTCCAATATTCATATCTTGAAGTTTTCCATGTTTTTAGTATTAGTGAAATACTATTAATATCAAGATTTCTGTCTGTACTTATAATTAAACATGAATAGAAACTCTCAATGTGAATATAACACTTAATAGTTTATAGTTGAAAATCTTAGATACAATCCATTGAAAACCCATCCCTCATCTTAAATGAGAAGAAATTGAGAATAAAATTCGGAAGGGCTTAAGTGATTTGCTTAAAAGCACATATGTAATGCAAAACAGAGTTAAGACTATAAAACATTGTTTCTCACTGTACGTCCTGTGGTCGCACACTGCCTCCTCTCATTTCTGATGAATTAGTACTTCATTTCCTTAACAGATGACACTGTTTAAAAAATTACCCTGCATAGGTGAAAGCATCAGTGGATATTAAGGAGAGAAAGTGCTAGACATATACTCAGGAACTGTCACTTAAGGAATAATTAATTGGTATAAAAACTTTCACCTTAGCAATTCAATAAGCTCATGGATAAAAACGTTTAAGTTCACATTGATAGAGTTATATTTTATATTCACACAGAAGTGAAAAGCCCCCAACGGGCCTTTTGTTAGCAAACTTGGCTATACAGTTTTATTTTAACTAGTATATAATGAAAATCTAAGTGTTCACACCATACAGAAGGTGTTCTCAAGCTTTAAAGCCCATGAGTCACAGTTAACATGCAGCTTCCAATTCAGTGGCTCTGGGGCAGGGCCAGGAACACCGCCTTTTTAAAAAGCTTCCCGGTAAGGCTTGAGCCACTCAAAGCGTAGTCCAGTTTCACTTTGACAATCAAACAATAGAAACATATCACCATATTCTACAGTACCATTAGCTGGAAATCCTATTCGAATGATTTCTAAAATAGAAAAATGTTAATTGGGGATCAGCAGGCATCACCAGTGGAAGAAGTTATACTGCAGCAAATAGTTGAAATACGTCAGACTCCAAAAACTGTCATAAAACTCAATAAAGGACATACTGCCAATGTATGCATATAAAATATGTAAAATAATTCTCAGCTGAATTTAAAATGAAAGCACTTAGTGCATGTAAGCTTTTAATAAATCCTACTGGATGATGACACCCACTTTCTAATAATGTAGGTGATGATAGGGAAAGTAAGGCATGCATGGAATTTCATTTTATTAACTTCAAGATAGGTCTGAAAATAGTTTTTTCATGACTTAGAAAAGAAAATTTCCAAGGACTGCATTAGAATAACAAGCACACCACATGAATAGTTTTGTGTCCATGATCCATATGCTGTGATTACACCCTAAAGCATGTTGTCATACTGGTTTTTAAAGTTCTATGAATAGTCAATTGAACTCTCAGTTTTAAAACCACATAGTCCTTTCTCATTTTTCTGAACCTTGGATGGCTCTGCTTGCTTTTTAGTTCATTATTACAGGTGCAGAGGCACTGACTGAAAATGAACAGAATGATGGGCCTGCGGGGTCATAGCAAAGGTACAGTCATGGGACCCATCAAATGCAGCAGTTAAAAACACTTTCGATGCATTAGGGACAAAATGAAAACACTTTCAGCTCTTAATATTAAGTACATTAAACATTGTATTTATGAGGTCCCATCCACTGCTTGCTGTGGTAGTCATAATCATTTTTCACAGCAATGAACCCTCTCAAATACTTAATAAATGTTTCTTTCTCAAGATCCATATAGACTTAGAGCTATTTACTCAAGTACATGAAACATCACAGGAGGAGTCTTTAGTGTCTCCAAGCAAGTGTCATTTATCACCAAGAGTCTTTGCACATCTTTCCTCACTTATAGTTCATGTCTACAAGTTTGGAAGCCGAAATGCTTACAAGATCTTTTCTAGCTAGATCTAACCAAAACCTTTCAAGGATATCCAAACATGACTTGGGAACAAAGATCACATTTTTTACAACTAATATCAGATGATTTTAATAACTTCAGAACTGGTTATACTGAAGCCAGGTTTTCCACCTTTTTAATCCCTGCTACCTAATTCCTAAGATTAACCTTCTTAATTTTAATTCTGTGGTTCACCTATTCAAAACCTTTAATTATCCCTTGCTGCCTTGAAATTAAATATACAATGTCTAACCATCACAAAGCTACATGCTAGATCCTCCAGTAATATCTCCAGAATTATTTCTCCGTTTATTAAAGTCACAGTCTCAGTTTATTATAAGCCTTATTCTTTCCCCTTTTCATCTCTTCCAGCTGTTCTCAATACTTAACCTAAGTTTTCTATTTCTTTGCCAATTCCAATAATTGCCATCTCTCAAGCCTATTTTATATATCTTTTCTAGCTCTCCCATGAGGCATATCTTTATGTCCTATTCAAACTTTAAAAAAAAAATCAAAATTTTTGAACTTTTTTTTTTTTTTTAAAAAGCTCCTTGCACTCCAATGACATGTTTTGTAATTCAAACCACCTATATCTGTCTTATACATACTAGGCTCTTGGTTACTACTGATGACGACAAACTTAACTATACCTTTCTTACAGTAGATGATTAGCTTGATAATCAGATAACACATTTTGAAATTACTTAGCTCTTTTACCAGGAGAAATATCACAGAAGGTTCATTGCAATCACGAGGACTACAAGAATCTGTTCTGTTAAAATAAGAAATTCAATTAACTAAAAACATTTCCATCTGAAAAGAGACCTCAGATTTTGATTGGCTGTACCAATTAAACATGAGGGTGGCAGCCATTCCAGATGGTAAGACATATTTATAAAAAGTTTTACATAGAGAACTTCAGTGTAAGGAGGGACATTTAAGTTCATCTAGTTGAATTCAAAATCTGAATCATTTTTTCTACAAACAATTATCTGATCCCAAATGACTTAATCCCTTCCATAGACAGGGACTTGCTAGCTGCAGAAAGGACATTTTCATTTGAGACATAGGTTTAATTTCTAGGATATTCTTTATACAGTTTGCTGAGACTCATTCTTTTGTATGAGATCACTTATCTGTTTTTTCACAATAGGTGTTTCTAATGTGTGAAAACTAAGATTTTGGTCATCACAAATTTTTTCAACCTAACATTTTCAATTTTTCCACTTAGTCAGATTCTGTTTCCTCAAATTCCCTCTCATTTTTCCTATTCATGCTTTCCAGTTTGTCTGTGTAATTTTTGAATAGAGTTTCCAAACTTCAGAGATGGCCCAGGGGAACCAAGTACAGATTAGCATGATCACCTTTTGGTGATAAGATATTATATTTCTATTTCAAATTTCTTGTTAAAATTTTGAGTCTTGTGATGTAGTTAGTTACTTTTAGTTAGTAAATTAAAACTTTTCCTTTAGCCCTGAGGAGCTTAGTCTCCATTTAATAAAATAAATCATTCTTTATTTAGGAAAATACTTTTCCTATCATTAACAACTCTGAGCCATACTTAGTATCTCACTGGGACATCCTTTATACTAGTACAGTATTTGTCTTTAGGATTCTAAAAACTGGACTTTGTTGTTAATACAATATTGGTTTCTTCATACTAACCAAAGTTTTTTGCATTCAGAGCCAAATGAGCTATTTTAAATTGTGCCAAAGAAGCTTACTGTAGCTATTCAGTGAAATTAGAACAAACAAGAAAATTTGTCACCACTTATAATGCAGCACTAATTCATTTTTCATGTCTGAAAAATGTAATTACATGGTTTTTGTAATATAAAAGACATCGCTGTATATACTTAACATAAACATTTTGCAAATCTAAAGTAATTGAAATACATGTTTAAAAAGTAGAATGGTTTTAAAATTACAAGTTATATAAATTAGGAATTCAAGAGAACGATTGAAAAATCCAGTTTTGTTTACTTGAAGGGCAAACTGCCTTTAAAAAATAACTTCTGTTTCTTAAAGTAGTAAGTTGATTTCTTATTGGAAGAAAAGTGGAATTGGGTTATAGCAGTATGCTGTTAAATTAGTATCTTGTTGGGGAGGGAGCCAATTGGTTACTTGAAAATATGCTATATTTTGAAGGGTAAATGGACTTGTGTGACTAGAATCAATAATTCCCCAATACAGGGTTTAAGAACCATTCAATTTAACATTTCCATGTGAGTGTTTATGATATTCCTGTAGAAAAACATATTATAGGTTTTATGGAGCAGGGTAGAATTTAAATCAATGGTCACGATTGATTAACTCAGTTGTTTCTAGATTGAGAGTGAGGGTTAGATATTTTCCATAGCTTCATCCATATTACCAATGATTTTCCTCAGTAATTAGTTTCAGTGGTATATTTATCTTCATCATTATCCAGTCAGAAGTGTCTTTAATCCTACTAAATCCCAGCCACATTCAGCAATTGCATCGGGGTACATGAGGCTCTTTTTTGAAATGACAAATTATTTGGACTGAGGAAAATATTACTAAATCATGGCTTTTCTCATCTGTTCAAATGACATGCCCAAAAACAAAGAACATGGAACATGCTAGACAATTACAGTGAAATTTCAGATTTGGTTTATTTATTTATTCCAATTACATTTAGAAAACATGGGCTCCCCAGTCCCTTTTTTTTTTTTTTTTTTTTTTTTTGCTTGAGAAAGCAAATTAAGCAACTGAACAAAAAAATCCTCTCATTGCACATCTCAAGGAGAGTTTGCATCCCAGCTGTCTCACGGAAGTAACTCATTGGCTTTACTTCTCTCCAGCCTCAACTACCTGTTTTGTTTTGTTTTTTTTAAATCAGGAGATTAAAAGTTAAATTAAAACAAACTTGTGTGGCACTCTGGAGGAGAAACAATTTGACAAGATCATTGATGCTTGCTTCAAGAAAAGATAACTGGAAATGTTTGGGAAGATGCAGAGAGTATGTCCACCCATTTATTTTTTATTTTTTTTTTGTGGGTACCGGGGGTCGACCTCAGGACCTTGCGGCTAGCAGGCACCCGTGCTGCTGAGCGATATCACCTGCCCTTTTTTTGTATGTGGGTTCCGGCAGTCGAACTCGGGCCCTCGCGCTTGCCAGGCAGGTGCTTACGGTGCTGAGCCATCTCACCGGCCCCAATATCCACCCATTTTGATTTCAAGGGAGGTTGACAGTTATCTCTGGGTAAATTAGATACCTACTGATAATTTAAAAGTTCATTGGTATATCACCATCAGTAGTCTTCCCAAAATGCTGCCAAACTACCAGCAACAAAGCCTTCAAAACATGAGATCTAGGATATTAATCTGATATAATTCAGATATATCCATTTGCTGGATATAATTCGCAAATGATTTTGACCATGATCAAAAGAGATTTCTGAAACATCTTTCCTGATAGTTTAAACAACAACTCTTTCCTATTTCAACTAAGTGCCTATATGAATATATCCTGATATTTCTTCACCTACTATAATTCTAAGATCCACAAGACTAGGAGGCAAAAATTATTTTATGGTTATATGGTAAAGATATTCCAATAGATGTAGTTGAATCACCTTAATAAGTTTACTGAAAAAAAATGCCCCTAGCAGTGATAATATTTGAGGCCGGAGTGTTAATATGTGGTTGAAATTAAGTTTTTCAAACTATACTTAGCAGCACTTAATGACCTTAAATTTACACCTGGAAGGACTTGTACAAAGTTTTGAATGTCAGGCCAACTCAAGTGACAGAAGAGAATAATCATCAAGCCATTTTGAATCCCAGAAGTCTGGCGAGTATCCACATAAGCTTTGGAAAGGCTCATTGCTTTAAGAATAGCATGAAGCAGGCTGGCAGGCTTTTCAGCATTCGCAGAGTAAATTCTGACAGTCCTTGTATGCTCCGTCATGCCACGTCTAAAGTGACATGAAAAAGGAATATTTTCTTGCCACTCTGTGCGTGCACACCTGGAATATGGAACTCGAGGAATTCAAAGCGTCTTGTCCTTTCTCATCAGACAGCAATAATGTATCAGTAGAGATTTATAAAGGATTTGAGAGAAGAGTGAGAATGGACAATTAAATGTAGTTGCCACAATTTGAATGCTACATTACTCAATTTTTAAGAATGTGAAATTAAGTGCAGATTTACTTTGTGGCAGCATTTCTCCTAGTTATTTTGAATAACTGTGATTAACAGGATTCTAGAAAAGTGTCTGCTGCCTACACGCCTTTTTTTAACGTTCTGGCAAGTCATTTAATCTCTTGATCTCTCTCATCTCCCACTATGTGAAAGGCTTAGACTACCTCTCTTCCTACTTATTGGGGCTTGTTTACAGTATCAAATTAGATTTTAAAAAATGCTCAAAAAACTGTCAATCTCTCTGTAAACAACTGCTGATTTATTTTAATAAGTCACGGTGAAATCCTCAAATTAGTTGCCAAGATATGACATTTTGGTCACTTTGTGGTGTTTCAATTCTCCTGAAATATTTTCATTTATCTTATTTCATGCCCTATTTACTTTATCCCAGAACTTCTGAGCTGGTGGACTGTATGTGAGATATAGATGTCCTTCAAGACATTTTTGCCTTACTTCTTAGAGCGTAGGCAATTAGGGCTTCTTACCTGGTAACTTTTAGCTTTTGGGCTCCTATCCGAGTTATCAGAGACCAGCGCTTCTTGGCTAGGAAGCATGACTGTTTGGATCAAGGTCTCTCAAGATGCTTATGCGTTAAGGTGTGGGGTTACAGGAGGTGACTAAACTGTGAGGGTGCCCTGCTCATCAGTGGGTATGAGTTCATACCTGAAAGGGCTAGGATGCTAAAAAGATGTGGGATGCAGTTAGAAGAAGGTCACTGGTGGTGTGGCTCTGAAGCGTGGAGCCTGTCCCCAGCCCCTTCCTCTCGGACTTTTCTCCTGCTCTGTGCTTTCTGGATGTCATGAGGTTGACAGATTTCCTCTGCCATCCCTCTGCCATTATGTTTCTCTTGGAACCAGGCGGCCATGTACTTAAACCTCTGAAATGAGGTAAGCCACACCATTTAGCTTTTAAATTGTGTATGTAGGGTGTTTCCTTCCAGCAATGGAAAAGCTGAACATGATGAGCAATGTCCACTAACACTTAGCCCACCGCACAACACTGATCGTTGCCTGGATGGTGCTGTTTTCTCAACATCTGCCTAAGGATGCAGCTACAGAGTGCTTTTATTACCAAGAGGACTGATAGACTGACTGAAGAATTTTCATTCTGACTGATAGACTGACTCAAGAATGTGGGAGATTAACCCAAAGATGTGATAGTGGACAGGGGAAGAGTTGAGGGGACCTCCTACTACATGTAATAACCCTGAATCCCTATTTTGAAGCAAAACATGTGAATTTTCTCCATTTGCCCTTACTTTATTATTTTTGTGAGGATCAGGAAAACAGGATAGTGACATTTCAACACTGCATTCAAATTCTGGAAATCAGAAATTTATCAATATTTTCAGTAATTGAAACTGGGTTTTTGTTTTTAATTGGATAGGAATGAATTCTGAAAAAATATTTTATTTGGATTTTTAAACAATATTTTCTTCTCAAAAGCTTTTTACTTTTATTTTGGTCATAAATAATATTTGACATGAACACATGCAAGAAAATTCATAAAGATTAATAGCACAACTTCTAATATCAACCACCACCCCAAAACTAGTATCATTAATACTTTCATTTGAAAAATATTTGGCAGCAGGCAGCACTGCTTTAAGATTATCTCAAGATTTGTCATATAAAGAATTTAGTTGGCAAAAAGATCTTAAAAGGGCATTTTCAAAGAAACCGATATTCAGAGCTATAAAATATATATTTTGTCTATCATAGGAAATTAGAAAACATAACTTCCCAAGGTTTTTAAAATATTTTTTTCTTTGACCTAATCCTTTTTAGTAGGATTTTTTTTTGGGGGGGGAAAAATAATGAGTTAATACATAGAATTCAGGTACTTTGCTGTGATACAGATGTAGAAAAGGAGCCAGGCCTAGTGGTACATCCATGTAATCTCAGCACTCAGGAGGGCCGAGGCAGGAGGATCACAAGTTTGAATCTAGGTGGAATAACTAAAGACTTAGTGAGACACTTTCTCAAAAAAAAATATTTTTAAGGTTTGGTACAAAAGCCCAGCTTAGTACAAAAGCTTTGGAGCAAACCACAGTATCACAAAATAAAGATAAAAAATGAAACATAATTTATTGTGTATGCACTGAGTTTTGAAAAGGTTGTAAATCTTTTACATAATTTGTTTAATCTTCACAATTGTGTTTGAATTAATACAAAGACAATGAGGTTGAGTAACTTGATGAAGATTATGTGGTAACTTACCAAATAACTAAGATTCAAATCCTGGGACATCTACAAATTTGTGCCACTGTATAAACATTATTACACACATTAACAACACAATATCATTCTTACGCTACAATAAAAATACCTTCTTAGAAGGCATATACTAGTTTAAGATGGTAAGGTTGACAAAACAGAACTGTTTTACAGAAATGTGCTATCTAAATTGCATGTTTTGGAGGGCATGAATGCAATGGGAAAAAAATTAACAACAAATCAATTATGTTTTAAAAAGTTGGATGAGAATTTAATTATTTACCAAACTTTCACCATTTTCATTAATTTTCAGGAACAATTGAACACATCAATATTAATATTTTTAAAGCTGTTTTCTCCATTCTAAATAGATTCCACAGACTCTCAAAGGATACATTCAGATCACAAGGAAAGAAATAAAGAAAAACATTACATGTTCAACCATATAAGCTTAATTTTCATGATTGAAACTCACACTCAAGTTTTTGAAAAAGTAGTTTATACTCCTTGCTCTATTGCTTCACTTTCTGATACTCAGGAATACCTACTTCCATCTTTCTTACGTCACTGAAAATGTTCCCACTAGGATCCCCAATAATCTTAACGCTGTACTCAATGACCCACTTATCCATTATCCCCGTCAAAATGAATCGCTGCCCTACTTGACACAGTTAACCACTTCCTTTACTCTGAAAAACTTTCTGTCCCTTAGTATTTCATCTCACTAAAACCATGAGGTTCTCTACTACTTTTTAACCTATGGAATCTTAAATGCCGTATTTCCACATTCAGTTACAGACTTTTTTTTTTTTTTTCCTTTTCTATCTGAAAATTCCTCCTTGCTGAGATTTTTAATCCTAAAACTTAAGTATCATTTTGGACTCTGAATGTTTTCTTTCCATTCCAGACCACACTTTGGACCACATATGTACCTAGCTGCTACCTATTTTGTTGTTTCGGGGAAACTCAGACCCAGCTCATACAACACACTCTGCCTTTTTCTATGACATCTGGAATCTTGGAAGCTCCCGCACATCTTCTTTCACTCACTCCACATGTAATTGGTCACCAAGGCCTCTCAGTTATACATCCTAAATTTATCTGAGAACTTTTGAGCTCAGCTTGTCCAAACCTACTGCAGTTGTCCTAATTGAAATCCTTATTGGGTTGCCTGTGGTAGACGCTTCATTGGCTAAAGTCCATAGGGCAACAAAATTTAATCTCCACAACAAGCAACCTGAGTTCTTTTCCTTAAGTTTGATCCTGTCCTTATTGTTATTTTTACTTCCTGGGTAGTCTTTCTTGATTAGAATTATGATCATTTTATCTCTGTTCCTCTAGTACAAACTCTTTATCATGGAATTAAAAACCTGGGGAACATTATCCTTGCCATTTTTCATAACTTATTTAAAGTGCACACATTGTAAAATACTTTTTAGGGGCTTTTTGCTCTCTCTTGTGTCTGACCATATCGATCTAAAATATCTTCTTCTATCCCTTTGTCCACCATTTCCTCCTCAACCTTAAAGGCAGATCTCTAGAGGTTGATTTCATAAACCTAATTAAATCTCTCCCCTACTACCTGCAACATGATGTACTTTCTCCTTTATGAACCAGTAACTGTTTATCTATATATTGTCTTAGAACGTAACATGGTGAAAATAGCTATTTATTTAATGAGTTAGGAATTTCTTGAAAATAAATATTTAGATTTTTATTCTTATTTTCCCTACAAGTGCATAACAAATTGCTGAGCATATTATCTGGGTTCAATAAATACATATATACTGGATTTGCATGAGTTAAAAGTTGGGTAATAGACTTCATAAATTCTTATTTTTTCCTCAAAATTCAATTTATATATAATATTCTAATTGATAATTCAATCATGGTCATGGTTTGCTGAGTTATATGTAAGTTAATTTATAAGAACTGCATATGAGTTATAATATACTATTAGATAAAGTATTTTATAATGTTTGTCAAATTACTAAATCTCAGTTTTCTTGTACATAAAAAGGATTGTTAGTTTCAAAATCATTTGGGAAGATTAAAGACATAATCTGTGTAAATATGATAGTATTATCTCTAACATACAATATGTAATCAATAAATTTTATTCCTGTACGTATTTTCCCATATAATAGTCCCTCTACTGCAAACTTCTGCTTCTTATTTTTGTTTCATTATTTGTGGAGAATAATATACTGTATATATTTTTATGATAATTCTCCATTTTAGAGACATTATTGGCAAACTGATAAATTAGCTTTGAGGAACGCCTTTTGTAATTTGGTGGAGAAGCTTTATTATCTGTGATCAGAATAGTCAAACCCACTATTAGGATCAATATTGTAATTTCCATTGTAAAACATGGGACACATAGTCATTTGTAAAATAAGAATATAAATGCAATTATCCATTCATTAGAATAATGTTTTTTGGTGTGCTCTCTTCATGAAAAGTTGGTAGGTCATGAAAGACAAAAATATGACGAGGAAAGGGCCAGCAAGGACATCCTTGTCTACAACAGAAATAAATTTAGTGTATCTGGTGACAGATATAAAGAAAAAGGGCTGGAGCCAAGGAATATGATCGACAGATAATTGGATATGATTCACTACACGAAGGACTGTGATATACAAAAGAAAAACTTAAGGAATATGTTGCAAAATTTTTTCTGTGTCGCTTATCATGTTGCTTATTAAGTATTTCTATTTAATTGACTCCGTGTTATAAATATAAATATAAACCTGCAGCACCCTTCTTCATGTCTTTGTATTTTACAAGACAGGCTAAGCTATTGTTTGCTATTGTGGATACTAGAAAAATATTTCTGAGATCACGGAGAAATTCCCATCTAGATTTGGGAGGTGACAATCATTGGAAGAAAAAATATACTATCTTAATCACTATTTAAGGTAACGTAGCAATAATGTTCAGTTAATCTTTGAAAACATTTTTAGGACATTAGCTTGTTCAAGAGAATTATTGTCACTAAAATGTAATTACAAAAGTTTTAAATTAATTTTATGATGTTTCTGTTATAGTCATTTTAATTGTCATATAACATGAAGACTTTAAAACGGCATCCTAGAATCATAGTTCTGTTTAAATTCATCCTTTGATCTGATTCATTCTTTTAGCAATAAGGCAAATTAGCATATTCCTACTAATTAGTAAATGCTTACATGGTGAAAAATATAACTATGTATTGGCAACTGACATACTGTACTTTACACTTTAGAAGACACAATAAACAACACAGGCCAATAGCTATAATTGACCCCACGGGCTTTTGTGCTGAGATGGTAGTTTAATCTCTTGCCTAGGATCACAATGAATTAATGGATGTATCTCTTACAAAATAAAAGTAATCCATAATGGAATTGGGCGTATGGCAGCTAAGGAGAAGTGAAGTTTTGGTTCACTGAGTATTTGTGTGTAGATTGGAATAATGCAACATGATGAGGTCCTTTGGCTATTTTAGACAAACCACCACCAGAGGCCAGTTGAACAAGTAGGACTTAAGACTGACAGTGTAGTCAGAATTATTAAACTTTCTTAGAAATAATTAGACCTCTCAGGAATGGGATTTGTGCAGATTGTTTGCTAGTTTCTCAATGCTTAAACCACCACTTACAATTGACACACAGCTAATACAGTTAATTAACATAACCACCTGTGCTGGCTTCTTCTATCCTCCCACTTTTTAGTCTTTGGGGACACACTTTCAGCTGGAAAAGACATTCTAATGTTTGTTAGATGGTTATTTAACAATTCTGCTGAATAGCCCAATAGTAAAAATACACAAAAGATTATGGAATTCGTATTTTGGTTACTTTACATAAAACTTTGTCTCATATATATATATATGTATGTATTTGGTTTGTTTGATTGTTTTTGATTAAGACAGGGTCTCAGTATTTAGTTCAGGGTGGTCTGGAACTTGTGGTTGTCCTGCTTCAGCGTTTCAAGTGCTGGGATTAAAGGCGTGCATCACTAAACCCGGATTTTAATATGTAATTTTTAAGAGGAAAAAATTCAAGTCATCTTTCTTGAACCTAAAATCAAATATATTCTTATTTCACAGAGTGTCAGACATTCATTAATATGCATCCTCATTAAAACAGTAATAAAGCAACGCCTTAAATTTTGTTTCTTACCTTTATTTGATTGCACATTTAAAATAAAATACAAATTAAAGTTCATATATCTCCCTACTTAAGCACACTTTTATTTCTAAAATATATACATGTTACCCTACTGATTCACTAGTATAATTATTAAAAATATTTAAAATCTATCTTAAAATAACAAAGGATGAAAATAAATTTAAGTAAAATTCCTTTTTTTTCATATTAGGAGTTACTGTTTTGTATACAGCTTATATTGTAGAATACCACATACATCTAGCAAAAAGCATAAAAATAGAAAGGAAACTGTTCAATAAGTTAGACTAAAAACTGGACATATTTAAGAGAGGTCTATGACTCAGAAATTCTATTTCTTACTGTTAAATTTGCATTTTACACAACTGATACGTAACAAAGTTTCCAGGTCCAAGTGGGTTATGTTTGTTTGTTTGCTTGTTTGTCTTTTTGAGGCAGGGTCTCACTATGCAGTTCAGGCTGGCCTTGAACTCACATTGTAGCCCAGGCTGGCCTGGGACTCTCAGCGATCCTCCTGCCTCAGCCCTGCTGGAATTACAGTTGTGCGCCACCATGCCCGGCTCCAGGTAAAGTTTTTATCCTGAATCCTTAGAAGGAAACATGAATTCTAAAACTGAAATAAGTTTTGTGCCACATTAATAGGATAGGAAGCTTCAAAATTTCTTCTACTGTCCAGTGAGTTAAAGTTAGGAAACTGGGGCCGGTGAGATAGCTCAGCGGCATAAGCACCTGCCTGGCAAGCACGAGGTCCTGAGTTCGACTCCCGGAACCCACATATGAAAAAAGGGCTGGTGATATCGCTCAGCGGCATAGGCACCTGCTGGTGCGTGAGGTCCTGAGTTCAATCCCCAGTACCCACAAAAAAAAAGTTAGGAAACTGAAGCTAGGGATAAGAGTAAATATTTGAACAACAAAACAAACAAGAATATCAAATGATGTGACAAAGCTGTGGGCTTTTGGGAATCAACTGTAAATGAATCAGTTTAACAATGAAAGATGGACCTGGCTTGTTAAAAGAATACCATGCATACCAAGTCTTGTAGAAGCAGGGTGATATTTCAGAAAGTGCCAGGCTCTGTACTGTAATAAGGACAGCTGTAATAATTCTTTGTATTCGTCCACGTTTGAAAACTGTTGGAAGCATACAAGCTAGAGAAATTATTTTTTTCTAATTCAGATCCATTCTCTAGTTAGCTCTCTATCAGTTGCTATTTTTTCAATAAAAGGAAAACATGAAAACTTTTTTTAAAACGAGATTTTCTTAGCATAGATGCCAAATATCCATCCAAGAATTTCACTGATTTTTCTTGGCAAATGAATTTCCTGGAACCATCCTTGTCTGATTGTTAAGTCTTTCCCAAAAGGTAAAAACAGTGTGCAATATCCTAGTCCAGAAAAGACTTGGCAGAAAGTATAAGAAAGGAATATAACCTATATCAAAGTATATCCTCACTGCTGAAAGGACACGGTTTTAGAAAGTGAATGCACCAACCCCAGCTAATTTCTTCTGCAATGTAGCCCTTCGTAATGCAGAGAGGACAGATCTCTCCAATTGACCTGAACTCCTTTGCCAGGTGCAAGTTTCACCGTTCAGTGCCACAACAGATCATTACCAAGCAGAAACGCCAGATTTCTTTGGGAATTACAGTTTAAAGCTCATATTCCTTACCTCTCCTTTGCTGATTAATTACATTTACTAGTGAACAGATAGGACTCTGTATTCAACTTTCGGCCAGCTGCTGCTATTGAAGACACCATTTTCTCCTTCCCTATGGAACACATAAACTTTACAATCTGCTCATCTTGAGTAGCAGGCATGTGAGAGTTACTAGTATGAGATGGAAGGGTGGAGTTTTGGCCACCAAGAAGCTAAGGTGGAACAAGTGTTAGATGGAATAGTAATCTGTCCCTACTCAGGCTACAAGGATCTGGGGGCATGAACTGATGAACCACATGGTGAATCTCTACAAGGTACATGGTATGCCATAAAGTTGAGGGAAAAGCACTCTTCATTAATGACTGAAGTCAGGACTCTTTTCAGGTACAAAGAATTAGAGGTTGATAGCATTCATAAATAGTCCTACTGGATTAATACTGAGTTTTACGTATTACATAATGACAGAGTATACTTTATTCTAGTGGCTTTGTGCACTCCTGACAGGGGTAAGTGTAAAATTGATCAGGAAAGAAAAATGGTAATGGGAGTTTTATGGGAAGTATAGTATTTTAGGTTGACATCTGGGCTTATGGGCATGTACAGTCTCACACATAAGAAGAAATTCTGAATATTCCACTCCAAAACATGCTAAATTGGCTTATAGATTATTTCAGGGTGAAGGCATTTAAGAAATAGTAGTTGCATAAAGCATTATTTGATCTGGTCCTTCCTATCCATAGAAATCATAAGGATTATTTGAAAAAGATGCCTTCCCTATATGAGGACAAGAAAATAACCCTTATCTCAAGAACTGGCAGTTGATGCTGCATAGATCTGTACAAACAAATTTTGTAAAACAGTTTTATGTTCCACTAGTTTTAAACTGCCCACCATATGCCTGGTAACTTTCCATAGTTTACTGTCCCTAACTTATATTCTTTTGTCTTACAATTTCTTCATAAATGTAATGCACCTTTATTTTTAAAAAGTGGAAAAGCTTTGCCATTTCATTGAGATGTTATTCTCTTGTGAAACTCTGATTAATAAAACTTGTCAAGTTGGTTTCTAGACCCAGCTGAAGTTTCCAGCTAAGAATTAAAATGGGTAGGGAAAAGATGGGTAGAAATAATCTTCAGCCTGCCCTTTGGCAACTTAAATCACCAGGAGTCTGCTACCTTCCATACACAGATAGATGGAATCTAGGCTATATAAACCATTACGCTGTAAGGCACTTGTGTTGTCATATTCTCTTTAAAAAATAATAGGTAAAAAAAGTAATAACTGTTGCTTTAAAAGTTCACAAATGATAGAGATGCAAAACAAATGAACCTGGTTAAAAGTTTTTAGCCATACATTACAGAGCTCCTAAAAATAAATGAAAAAAAAAAAAAAAAAAGGATTGAAAAATATAAGGACATCAAAAAACTCATTCATTTAAACATGTGTTTTTATTGCTTTATTTAAATTTGAGCCCAAATCTAAAAATATAAAAATAAACAGAAGTAAAAAAAGTAATAGTGAAACCAACAATTCAGTTTTAAGGTTGAAGACTGCTTTCATGCTTGAGACAAATAATAACTTGGTTGAAGCATTCGTTCTCAAAAAGAAAGCATGAAATTAATGGGTTCTCACTCTCCCTGTAGCCATTTGTTTTCCTGATTTGTAAGCAACACACCTCTGAGTATGCATTTATGAGAGTGGGTATAAAAGAATGAAGAGTCACTGAAGAAATTATATTTGGCCCCTGATGAGGAAGTGACTGATGGGTAATATAGGGTAATTACATTCTGAAAGAATGTACACCAATATTTAAAACTCATTTCCTTTCAGTATTATGCATGTGTGAAACAAATCTTTTTTCTCCTTCAAATGTTCCTTTATAGTTTGGAGCTTATTACAGCAAATAGCAGAAAATAAGCAAAGTGACAACTGTCACTTAGTGTAAAATATTTTTTTCTTTAAAATCTGACATTTTCCATCATATCTACAATTAACTTATGGACCTGGCTGAAAAGTCACTGCCTGTCTGCCACCACACAATGAAAGTACAAAATAGTAACACCATTTTCTTCCTGCCAAAGATGACAAACCTCCCAAAGGGGTAATTTCTCTCTGGGGATAAAGCCACACAAGGCTCAGGATCAGATCTGTTTTAAGAGTCTTCTGAGCCTCAATGCCAATTATGCATGAAATTGTGCAGGGACTACTATAGATGACTAAATCCTCACTCCTTGAGGCTGGAAACCAGAGCACTGGCACCTGGAAGACAAAACAGGACAAAGTAAACTGCATAAAGTGGAAAAGGAATAAGACTTAAGAGCCAAACAATACAAGAATCAGATATTATAAATACATTCCTTCATTCTCTTCTCCTTGCTCTTTTGACGTACTTCTATCTAGCTATTATTTCTCTTTCCCCTTTCCCAGATGCTACATACAGACACACAGCTACAAACTGAATGGAGAAGAAACTGATCACTATGTGAATAAAAAATGATTTGAATAAATATAGATATACGCCTAAAATATACATCCTGATAAGAATTTAGAGTTTTAACAGCAAGCAAAAGATGAAATATAAGGCGAATTTAAGTTGCTAAGCAACTTGGTGTTCACATGAAATCAGATATAGCAATTTGCTTTGGCAAGACTACATGATAAATTTAAAGAAACAAAACCAGTTATTAGTTTTAGCTACTGAGTAATTAAAGGAAGAAGAATTAAAAGCTTGAACTGAATTAAGTCAGTGTTTAACATATAAGAATACAACCAATTTGTCTCAGAGGCCTGAGGGTCCAAACTGATACTTAATTACAAGACAAAAGATGACTGTCAATTTGACAAAGGCAAAAAAATAGATTAAAACATGATACTATATTTAAATCTGATTTTGTGGAATGAGTTTTGACATCATGCCAAATTCTTGTAATATTATTTCTTACATTATGTAATAAAATTTTCATGTAATAAAATCTCTCTGCACAGAGATTCCAATTTATATGTTTTTCTTCTGGATCTAAAGTGTGTCATCTCAGCTGAGAATGAAGTGCTGAATGTAGTGAAAACTTATAACTTTGTTTCTGAAAGAATTAAAATTTGCATTACTATTAAACATTAAGACTATGTTTGTGTTGTTGCCATTAGTTACCAAAATCAGAATGCAAATTAGCAGAACATCTATTTCAACTATGGTTAATCGATTCCTTTATAAACACCAGAGTAGAAAAGGATTAAGCCTATTGTTTGTTTGTTTGTAGTGGCTTAATTCTGCTCTAGCAACTAGTCCCTTGGCTTTTCTTCCCTGAAGAGAATATTTGGAAGAGGAAAATGGGAACTGCTATCTACCAGAGTTGCTCACTTTCAGGCACTAATCTGCATTTAATGAGGCTCCACTTTATCACTTCGGTTGTAGGTAATAGCAACAGAACAAGAATGCACTTGTTGATTAAAACAAACATATAAACCAACAAGGTAACAAAGTCAAAGGACAAGTAAATTATGTAAAGGATGCTCCAAGTTAAAAAAAAAAATTTAATTCTCTGATCAGCTTCTGACCCTGAAACCTACTATGGCTCAAAATTTTTTTTTTTTTTTTTGTGGGTACCGGGGGGGTCGACCTCAGGACCTCGCGCGCCAGCAGGCGCCCGTGCCGCTGAACGATATCACCGGCGCCTTTTTCGTATGTGGGTTCTGGGAGTCGAACTTGGGCCCTCGCGCTTGCCGGGCAGGAGCTTAAGCCGCTGAGCCATCTCACCGGCCCGGTCATCTCTATTTTTGAAAGTCGTTGCATGAATGTTCTTTTACTACTATGCTCTGGAAGTTTAATACTTGTGTGCTCATATTTCACACGTGAGAACTCTTGGAATTTTATCCTCAATGAACTGAGAATCTTGGAACCCCATTCCTACTGCCTGAAGATTGGTTTTATTGAAATCAACCTAATGTTTAGAACCTTTGCTATTAAGTGTTAATGAGATACTGAATTCTGGATGCAACTAGTATTTCTGGGTGATGCCAATATTATTCTCTCCCTCATTGTTATTGCTACCTAACTAAGAGTAAGAAGTGTCAATATTACAATGGGCTTTTTGATATTTGGAGGGTTCTAGGATGTTCTACTATGGTCTAGGATGTAAACCAAGGTATATAAATGTGCCATATTTTCTTATTTTCCCCTACTTCTGTGGAATGTATAAGTGAAGAAACGACAGCAAAGATATGTTCCTCAGCTCTCACAAATTAGAATTGGCATTTAGATTCTGCTCTTTTTCTGTTCAGCTTTTATGTTTAATATTTGTGAAACTGAAATTGAATTGAATTTTCATTATTTCAGAGGAAGTGAATCAAGTTACAGAATATCCACTTAACTAAGTACTAAGGAAAGATTGCAAGCTACAGCAGATAACTACACTATTTTTCTTATTTTAAGCAACTTTCTGTTTCTCACTTCTACTTCTAAAAAAAACTCAATAGTATTTTCTTTTCCAGTTTTGAGATCACTAGTGAGGTAAATACTTTTGTAATTAAGAAACAGGATGAAATAAAGGAAGAAAAATGTTAAAGTAAGAAAAGATTGAAAATAAAGAATAAAGAAAAGAACAGAAAGAAAAAAAGAAAGGAGACAGTGCACAGCAGAGTCACTTCTAGATAGTAGGTAGCATTCTCATACACGGAGACTGCTGGATGTCTTGCATTTTAAAGAGTTAAGTTGCAAATTTCCTAGACAAGTTTCTGTTCCAAGGCATACACGATGCAATGAGAAAAAGGGAACAAGCATGAAGAAAGCCCTTCTTAGGAAAGGAGAAGGATCTACCATGCAGGCAAGCTAGACATCTTTTAAAGAAACAGAGATGGAGACTCCCACCCTCCACGCCACTATAGAGATCACTGAAAGGAGTAACAAAGGATCATTGCACCTCCTGCAGTAACTGAATAGGGATAAAAACATTTTTTTGTACAAAGCAACTATGAACAGAAATAGAAAAGGCAAAAGCAACATACTGTTGGTGATCTCTAATCTAAGCTTGGGGTTTGTACTTTCAAAAATGAACTTTGGGCAACTCCACACAGAAATAGTTACCATCCTTTCAGATTCAATACAGTGGCAGTCATCTGCCAATCTATACATTCACTACTTAAAGTGGAAAATATGAATCAGAGTCAGGAGCAGGAAATACCAGAAGATGGCTAACAGTGACCATTCATCTATTAGCTGTAACTATTCTTGGTTACAGCCAACACTATAATGGCAGGGAAATGGAATTGTGTTTTAATGTCAGCCACATACTATGTTTTTTTTTTTGTGTGTGTGTGGGTACTGGGGATCGACCTCAGGACCTCGCGCGCCAGCAGGCGCCCGTGCTGCTGAGCGATATCACCGGCCCCTTTTTTTTCGTATGTGGGATCCGGGAGTCGAACTCGGGCCCTCGCGCTCGCCAGGCAGGCGTTTACGCCGCTGAGCCATCTCACCGGCCCACATACTGTTTTTATCTTGATAAACATCATGATAAATTCCAGTGTATGGATATAGTTTTTATCAATTTAATTACCCTTAAATTCAAAAAAATGTTCAAACATGCTCTACCAAAAAGAAAAAAAAAAAAACTTTTAAAAAGAGAATTAGCTGAAGTAAGTGAGCAAAATCAAAGGCCTTTAAGTAAATCTTCTGGTCTCTCAATTCAGTAGAAAAATCCATTACAACTTTCATACTAGCAGAGAGCTCCACTGCTTCTTGGCCTTTTGGCTAATATCAAGTGCAGTAGATAGCTCCAAAATCCTGAAGTTACTTTTTTTTCACTCCTTATCACTCAATCAGTTTTGTATCTTGTTTATTCCCATACTCTTCTTTATGATTTAGTTCACAGGTTCCTCTAGTTTATATAATAATGCACTTGTCCAGGTTCTTTAAGAAATTATATGCATTATGCTGAGGATATCAACAATGCCTCAAAACACAGAACACAGAATAAAACAGTGAAAAATAAAACAAACAACAACAACAATAAACAAGTATAGAACAAAAAATGTGGAAACCAAAAATTATCACTCCTGTGTACTTTTTGCTGGTCTATTTCTCCTTTTTCAGAATTTTTAAACCAGGAATAGTGGTATCTGGCTCTACAAGTTAGCATAATGGATAATAACCATCAGATAGAATTATTAACACTGTTCTATAACTTTAGATTGCTTAAAGCAGTGAATGTGCATTTTCTTAAAAGACATCATTAGAAGAAAAATAGTGGAGAGACAATTACTATTTGAAAAATAAATTCCATAAATGTAATAACCAGAAACATTGGCTAAACCAGTAGTAGCATGTAATAGATAAATACACAAATGAAGACCTGGATATAACGATAATGCTTCCTGGCACGACAACAAAGGGAAATCGAGACATGAGTTTCATTGAGCACAGATGCTTTTGATTCCTAATGACTATGGCCATACAGACTTTTGAGTCAGATACATTATATTTACCATTCTCTTTCCCCACACAAAACCAACACATATTTGGAAAATTGTAATTCATCTCAAAGCTGCCACAAAATTTCTGTCATTCCCTTCTTTTTGTTGTATCATTTCATTCTCTATTGCATAAGTTCCCTAAGTAACTTATTCTCTATCATTTTATGAGGCCTAGTATTCTATGGTGCTGCATCTCAGCCCCAACAGGAAATAAAGGTAATATAATCAGAACACAAAGGATACCAGAGAAGTTCTAGGTTAAATAATTTTTATGAGAGAGTACAAAAAGGGGATAGTGCTTGTCTTAAATATATTTCAACAGATTTAACAACTTTAATGAGAGTGTTGGAAATTCTGTTTTGGCATTGAGTTATAGTTGTCTCTATAAATTTTAAAAGAAATAGTGTAAAAGCAAGAGAACTACCTAAAAATAAGCGTTATATTCCCACTCAATGAACACCTTAGGAATAAAATTCCAATCAGGGAAGTGTGAAATGGAATGTGCAGTTAGGGAATAAACCTGCTTTTTAATTACTGTTAACAAATAGAGACTATTGTCCTCACAACTACTTTATTTTTCATTTTCATAAAACAACATGACTTTGTCACCTGAAAAAGCAAAAATGATAGTATGAAATGGTGACATATCCAAAGTAAAAGCATATCACCCATATTCCTTTTAAAAGATAGCAAATTTTTTCTTTATCCTTCCTTTCCTTTTATACAAAACACTGAGAGCTATGAAAAAAGTTATGTAGGTAAAATATATACAGATTATGTCCAATTATTAGAAGAAAAGAAATAAAAACAAGATGTGGGTTATTACAAAAAAAGACATGTTATTTTCTCACAGTTGCTATAACAAGGTTAACATAGAGTTCTGAGTTAAACAGGGAATAAGGAAGGGCCTGATGTCACAGCACATGTATTTAACGTGCTTCATTCTCTTTGCCAAGGTAAATCAGGCAGGAATTCTTGTACAGCATGTGAACAATGATATCATCTGAGAGATCTATTCCTAAAAGTCAAGGGATTATGTTGCGCATGATCAATTTGAAAAAACCTAACTTTAGTACATTTTTAATACAAAAATACAGACTTCTCAGGAGAATAAAGGTGTGAGACAGGTAAAAATTTCATTGTAATGCATGAATGACTGACAGGTAATATAGAAGACAAAAATGCACAGTAGAGGAACATGTTTAAAGTCAAAATAATTATACTACGGTAGACCTCTTCTTTTACATTTTTCTCAGAAAGTAAACGGCCTAAGTTTAGTACTTTTTGCGTGTATCATTAACGTTAACTCTCTTTTGATACTGAGTGTCCCCACATAAATATCCTTGTCTGTACTTTTGCATTAAAAGCATTGAAAAAGAAAGGCTGTTTCTCTCAAATGACAATGTGGTTCTCTGCCCAGAAATTCCCTTGAATTGTCTTTCAAGCCAATGTTATCTTTGTGACTTTGTTCCCAGTTCATCCTTTTTCAATCTATGTAACTCAAGATAAAAGACAATAACTGGAACCATTGAGCCTTCCAGAAAGTGATTTTCATTTCAAATATAGCCGCTTATTTATTTATATCTGAAACAAACTGCCCTTGACAAACTTTATTTGACATAGAGATGACCATAGTATAGATTTTATCATTAAGAAAATCATTACTAGTAGAAAAATACATGACATGCAAATGCAAATTAATCAAATACATGACTGATTATACAATATATGTGAAGAAATGACAGCTATAGATTTTAAACAGATAAGGAACCTTTTCGATAGTTTCTTACAGAGCCATAAAATGAAAAAATCCCTATGCTGGAGACATACAACATTTTTTTTTTTACAAAAATGCAATAGGAAACGATGTACCATTTGAAAAAATTAGAAAATAATATTAGAAAATAACTATTTTAATTATCTAATAGAAATGGACTTTAGTTGCTTCAGAGAGAAGGAAAAACCGTCCCAATAAGGGGAGCAGGTGCTGCCAACCAGACATTCTTCAAAAGAATAGCCTATCTTCCAGGATGGGTAAGATGCTTAGAAGAGCTGAGAAGGTAAAAATCAACAACAAAAAAGGAAACAAAAAAACAAAAAACAAAATCAAGACAGGGTGACTGTCCTTCATTGGCCGATCTAGATTCACCTACTCTGCACCCTGCAAACATGCTGACTCAGCGAGCTCCCTTATCCTCTGCCTGCCTATTAGGCTGCCAATGAAAACACTGGGAAGAAATCAATTACAGAAAATAGTAAGATCTCAATTCTGAGTATTAATGGCACTACCTCATATCGTTGAGTTGGACAGTGGGTGCATCTATTAAGGAAAGGTCATAGCCACTGTCACCTAGATCTTTTCACAGGATCGCCTCTTTCTCTATGTCCAATAAATCTCCACACACTTTCATCTCACATCATGGGGTGGTAAGGCGCTCTGTAATGACTGGTCTTTGGTACTTCACTATCCTTTGTTTTCCCTATATCCTGCCTATACCTCTGTAAATAATGCCTTGATGGAACTGTACTCAAGTTAAGCTAATTTTAGTATACCATCTGTTATCTACTATAACCTTGGTTGATACAGGATAGAAAGATGTTTAGATTTTACAATGGGTGTTTCTTAGGGAATGATAGAAAGAGATGCAGACAAGAGAAACTAACTCACAAATTGAGGACATGGAGGAATCAGGTCAGCTACGATTGAAGACCTGGCTGGCAAGGAAAAGTGTTGGTTCTAGTGGCATTCTCTTCCTCTGAGACCACAAGGAAGAATATAGATAAATATATAGATATAGATGCATAGATGGGAAAAATGGGAAGGTCAAGGGAAGTTGAGGAAATTGTGTTTCAATGGTTTTATTTGTTCTATTAAGTAAGCTACATGGTACTTTCTAACCTATTGAGAAAGCAGATTATATGCTTAGAAAATAAGGAGGTTGAAAATGACTTTGATTAACAAAAGACAAGGAAGGATATTATTCACAGCAATGAAGTTTAATGAACAGCTGAGGTTGGAAAGAGTCTATAGATAAACACGTTGGCCTATATGACCTGCCATTTTGTTTTACAAATTCTTGTCAAGATCATCTACTGGAACTGGACTGACAAATGAGAACAGAACAAATAAATGGAAGTCCCTGGTGAGACATCAGTGGAATTGTTATACCATTCAATCAAGACTATGTAACAAAAAACAAATTAGGAAAGGATGAGTAAGGAGGATACGAAGGAGCAGTTAATGATCTACGTACTTTAAGAGATGAAACAGGAGGCCAAGTGATATTAAGATTTAGAAAAAGAATCATAAATGGAGTCTTGGAGTTTGAGATATTTACTGCAGAATAGTCCCTGAAATAATAATGTCCTGAAAACCACAGGATTCAGTTATTGAACTGGACTGGAGCACAGGTAAAAACAGAACAAATGTGTGAAGTTAAGAATTTTATATCTGCAGTTCCTTACTTCAACTCAATGCCCAGTTTTGATGTTGGAAGGTAAGTGTGACTGAGTAAGGAAGTGCTATTAGCACACAGGCTTTTCTACCTGTGTAAAATGCTCAATGCTCAGGAACTTTAAAAATGCTCAATGGAAAGACTTCTGGGAACCAGTGTCATAAATCACGTGAGGATTCAAGTTAATGGCAGAAGAAGCTTTTCAGAGGGGAGATTATCAGAGTTTGAGGGGAGAAGAATAATTTGAGAGTAGGTAGCAGCTAGTGAATAGAATGAAAAACCCCAAAATAAAAGTTCATCAAATGTTAGCAGTGAATGAATATTCCATTTCAAGATTGCTATGATTAAGACCCACTGCCCACAGTTTTAACAATGACAATATGAATGGCCTTAACTACCTCTGACACGTACACCTTTCAAGATACATACTGCCCAAGATACGTCCCTTTGAGCTTTCTGAAATTCACCAAAGTAAACTTAACAGAGACTAAGAAAACTTACCATCTATTTTTATCAAGTGGACACCATTTAAGACAGTGATCCTCAGCCTTTTTGGCACCAGGGCCTGGGGCTGGAGGGATGGGTTCAGGATCATTCAGGTGCATTACATTTATTGTGCACTTTATTACTACTATAATTACACTGTAAAATATTTATACATCTCAGTATAATGCAGAATCAGTGGGAGCACTGAGGTTATTTTCCTGCAAATAGGCAGTCCCATCTGCTGTTTATTGGGGACAGTGCCACCTGAAGTGTGTTGCTTATGTCCAGTCTACTCTATAATCTCATTTTGGCCTGCCAGCAGATGCAACTTGATTGCAACTTGCTACTCACTGATAGGGTTTTGATATGAGTCTGCAAGCAATCGATTTTTATGGTCTCCATGCAGTCATACCTCCCTGTTAAGTTAATATGTATTTGCATTAGCACCCTGGTCCTAGCATCAGTGCCTGTAATAGTTTATAGCTAGATTTCCCCCCAAAGCCTCATGTGCCCACAGGTGAGGATATTGGGAGGTAATTGGATCATGAAGCCATGATACTCCTCAAGGGATTGGTCCACCGATGAGTTTACACTTAAATGTGATGCTGGGAGGACGTGGGTCACTGGGTCATGGCTGGAAGAATACCTCTCCCTCCCTGCCTTTTGATCACACTCTATGCTGCCATGCCATGAGCTCTTTCTCCTCTGCCATGCCCCTCTGCCATGGTGCCCTGCCTTGGAGCCAGTCAACTATCAGCTGAAACCTCTGTACACTAGAAACCAAAATAAATCTTTTCTCCTTTAAATTGTGGGTGTCAGGTATTGTGTCCCAGAATAAGAAAGTAACTAAGATATCACCTCAGCTCTGCCTCAAGTCATGAGACTTTATATTCTCAAAAGTAGCAGGCAACCTAGATCTCTTACATGTGTATACATGTACATAGCTGCATACCTATGAGAATCTCATGCTGCTGATGATCTGATAGGAAGATGAACTCAGGTGGTAATGGTTGCAGATGTGTGACCATTTCCTAATAGGCCAGTGGATGATACCAGTCGTAGCTGGGGGTTTGGTGACCTCTGATTTGAAAGAAAGAACCTTAAAAAACAGACCCTTTTCTCAGCTCAAGTAATTACTACCGGAATATAGAACAGTCAGTCTGTTTTTATACTTAGAATTTTACTTGAATTGATGAAATGCCAAACATGAATAATTCAGTCAATAAATCACCAAAGTACTTAAATGACAGTTGATTTATTATTATATGTATAGAACACCAGTAAAATGACAAAATATTTAATGCGAAATTGGATTTGAACCAAAAAGCAAAAACAAAACTTCTGAAACAATACTTGACCTTGAAAAATAGAATTCTATACTATAATCCTAATTAATAATTACACTTAAGAAGCACCCAAATTTTGATCTAAAATCTTGAAGTAGGGAAGGAAAAAAAGCTTTAAAATATTTAAAGGCATTTAAATTGCTATATTTTAGTAAAACCATACATGAAAAAATTTGAATATCTTATTAATAACCTAAACACATTTTATAGAAATGGACAAGTTTAGATTTTTTTTTTAGATGCTGAGACAACAAACTAATAACAGACCTGGAGAGGAAAACAGTGATATGTATCAATCACTTTTCCATTGGTGGGAATAAAATACCTGACACCTGCAACTGAAGGGTTGAGGTTTATTTTAGCTGATGATTTTTGTGGGTTCAGTCCATAGTCAGCCAGCTCTCAGGCAGTAATGACATGGTGGAATAGCATGATGGATGCAAGTTGCTCACTCATGCAGCCAGGAAGCGGAGACAGAGAAGCGAGAAGCAGAACAAGAATATACTTCTCTAGGTGTACCCCCAGTGACCCATCCTTCCTGACCAGGCTCCTCCTAACACCAGATTCAGCTATGTCTTCATCCAAGAACTAAGCCACTGATGAGGCAGTGTCTCTATGATCTAATCATTTTCCTACCTGTGAACACATGAGAATTTGGGGAGACATTTTAGTTCTAAACTCTAACATGATAGAAGGATCAGTTTGTTCCTTAATTTCTTGAATTTTCACACTGTTATAAGAAAAATTCAGAACTGCCTAATAGGGAAATAGGATTCTTAGTTCTTCACTTGATCTTAGCCAAAAGGCCAAGAAGCAATAGGATTCTTAGTTCTTAAATAAATAAATATAGCAATCTTGTGTGTATAGTGACACCAAATATCACTAGATTTCTATTTTTTCATTTATATACTGAAATACATACTTGCTTTTCTCTTCAATAACACAAGAGCTGAAAAGATCTCCAGGGAGTATGATTTTTAATTATTTTGAAATCATATATTGAGATTTACGGCTTCTGATTGACATTGTTATAATTACATAAGTTGTATACATTTTCTGACTCTCACAACTGTTTTAGTTTTGAAAAGGAAAGCAGTGATTTCTGTACTGCACTGTTTTTCTGAAAATTAAAAGAGATAAATAAAAGCATCTCCCTCAAGTTGATACATCCTATGCATTCACTAGTCCTTCATAATCCCACCATAATGTTGAGAAAAGCAGTCTAGAAGGAGGGTACCATCACATGTCCATGATTCAATGTAAAAAACAGAGTTACTGACTTCTACTGAAATGATTTTAAATCTTGCCTCCATAACGTCATTTCTGCAGATGAGAAAGCATGTTGAACTTTTCTGATGATAAGGTTCCTCATCTGTAATGTGCAAATAATAATGCCAGGTCAGATTATCCCCCTGAGGATTAAATGGGATGTCTATGTAAAGAACAGAAGGCCTCTTGTATAGTATAAATCAAAAAGCATTTTTTCAGCCCCCCTTAAAAAGGGATACTAATAGTGTAATAATGACATGATTTAAAAGGGTAAAAAGCATTCTGTGTGGTCAAAAATAAATAGGATCTTTTTATAAAATGAAATTGTAGGGAGTTAATTTTATGATTGAGATTTATGTGAAAGGTAAAACTGATTTGGGTGAAATCCAGCATACCTGGATTACAGCCTCTTTGCCAGTAAGGTACTATGCAACCACCAGCATTATTACTAAGCTTATTGTTTTGATATTTATAATGTACCCAAAGTTCAGTTAGATGATTTAGTAAACTATTTTATGTAAAGCTCTTTATTCAATGTCTGGCTTAACGTAAGTTATCTGAAAATATCAGACTATTATTCTGATAACTTTTTGATTTTCAAATAAAAATAAATGAGCCACTATAAAGGATATTTTTGGTCATTTTTAAATTTAGTAATACTAAGAATAAAATAAACTATGAAATATAAAAGAGCATAAGCCAAGTATAAAGTACAATTATTAAAAGACTATTCTATATTTTAGCATAAAATTATTCCAATGAAACTTCTGCTATTCTTCCTAATACATAGAGAGCTATTTAAAAGGAGCTAACAATAGTTTTATACAAGCATCACATGAATAAGTATCAAGACACTAAATAGAAAAAAGGGCACTAAAAGAAAGACATCCCAAGAAAAACTAATGCCTAAATTTCATTAGACTATCTTTACCATAATTTGAGTAACAATAGTACGTAAAATATTCACTTGTAAGAATTTTATAAGGTGTTTACACTAGCATATTTAATGCAAAGCAACTGCATTTTCAACAAGGAAGATTAGTGCAGAGAATATCGTTATATTCCTAGCATGATTTCAACTTTATATAAGAAATAATACTTTCTCAAAAGAGTTGCCAGCTTTGACAATAAGGAACTTATTGCTCAATTCCCCCTAGGCAACTTCTCTATTCAATTAAGAATATTTTCAAGAACTGTTACAATTTTTGGTACATTGCCTTTTGGGGTACATATAGGAGACATGCTTCACCGATGCATTTTGTTTTCAATTTCTTTTGCAATTCAATTTATTATAATAAATCATGACTATTGGTAGTACATATGTAGAGGAAAATTACCATAATTTGGACTAAAAACAAAAATATAAGAAGGATTAATCTCGGTATTTCATAAGCTATCAAGTTAAAAAAAATCAAAGCTTGCCTTATTCAACTTTTTAAAAACAGTTCTGAATAACCTTGAAAACTGCAATTATTTTCATACAAATGTATTTGCAAAGTACTTTACATTTTTGTACATGCCATTTATAATCAGACTTGCTACTAAATATTTTGTAAGTAATTTTTCTATCTAATTAAAGCAACATATGATGTTACCTACTTACTTTGGCTATTAGTCCCAAAGTTTTAAAATTTTGGAAATCAATATAAAGTTCACAAGGAAATTTTAATCTACTATGAAAAGTTAGAGAATCACCAGATTCACGAAACACTGCCATGGAATATGCCTCACAGAGTGTTTGTTCATGCTGAAAGGGTAGGAGATGAAGTTAGTATCAAAGAAAGTTATTGATTCTAAATATTTTTAGTATATCATGTTTTTAAAAAGTTAATTGTTTCTAGAAGTTCAGAGATGGCAGAGAATTATGGATTATTAAACTAAAATCTCCCTTATTTGGTGATTAAAAATGAGGTCCATAAAATGAAGTGCCTTAGCAAAAAGATTTCAAGGTATTCTAGCTGCAGACACTACTTACTTTCCTCTCTCCTTTACCAGCATGTTATCCAAAAGGCAAACTCGAAGGACTTTGTGGTCAATACACTGGTGAATTGGCTTATGTAACAATGCTTTATAAATCTTAATCATGAAGACTTGAATATACACTTTATTAAAGCATGGTTTAAAACAAATTCTAATATGTTCTATTCTATTTAATCCCAGAATTATTTGTTCTTTTGTCATGATTAGACTTTAAGAAATATCCATATTTCAAAAATGTAACTAACTGAATAACCTATTTTACCTTAACCCAACACGCTGGGCTCAATAGCTTTTGTCCTTCTCATTGTCTACTTGCATGTCTTTTCCTGCTTCTCAATGAATATTTGTTAAGAGTCAAGAAATTTATTTTTGAATCAACAAACTTCTTGACTATAAGTGCTTCAACATGGCTTTGTATAACCTGCCAAGAACCTTAGGAACACAGTTAGAACTAAGATAAATATCATAAACTAAAAATAGTTTTAACTGACTCAACTGGAACGTGAAAGAACTTTATTTCACTTAGACACAAATTATTTCATGGTTTTACAGGTCACTGAATTCCTGTACATTGAAAAGATGAGCTGAATAAGAAACATTAAGTGGTGTAATTATGTTTTTTCAGTCTCATCTGACAAAGAGTAAGTTAGTTTTAATTAGTTGCCAAAGATCCTGGCTTAAATACTGTTGTTTTAAGGCTGAATGACATTTACCTAGACTTAACACTTAATAAAACAAATAACAAAAAAAAAAACTTGAAATAAAACATTCTGATGCCTTAGCACAATCACTGAATTTCCTCTCCTAAGAATCCAGAATTGTATATTCTTCAAAATGTATAACTTTTTAATAAGCCTATTGCATGTCACATATCAGTATTTCTGTTCTGAATCAAGTAAATATTTATGTACACACATATTAAAATTGTTTCATTTACACAGTTCTTTTATTTCAAGAATCTGCATTATTTAAATGGTTAAATTACTTACTGTATTTTCAGTAATAATTCTATATGTTAGTAAACAGTTAAAATCAAAATCTATAATACAATATACTAAACTTTCCAATAACCAACTATAAATATATACTGGATTTACATTTCAAAATGGCTTTATAGTTTGTTCCCTCTGTATTTTTATATGGATAATGGTATGATATAAATTTATTTTTAGTCAGACAGTAATGTGTAATGTAATGCATGACTTATTTGCAGATAAGCTGCGATCATCCAATGCTCAATCGTGAGTTTTTATAATTTACTAATGGTCCTTGCATATATGACATAGGATGATGGTTAAAGAAATAGGCTACGGGAATGAGACAGACTTAAATTCTAAATCCTGACTCCTACATTAAATAGTTACATAATCTTAGTGACTGAATTTCTCTTTCCTGTCTACCAAACTGGAAAAGTAATAAGTCGCATCTCAAAAAAATAGCTAAAAAAGAAATAAGGGATAGCACCCACCAGTTTTGGGTTTCCAATGCTCCCCATTAAATAGCAGTTATTAGTCTTTATATTTTCTCTTTGAAACATATAACTTCTTTTTACGTGGATACCGGGAGTTGAACTCAGGACCTCATGCTTGCCAGCAGGCGCTTGCACTGCTAAGCGATATCACCGGCCCTTTTTTCCTTTTTATGTGGATACTGGGAGTCGAACTCAGGACCTCATGCTTGCCAGGCAGGCACTTATGCCACTGAGCTATCTCACCGGCCCTCAAACATATAATTTATAAATTATCTGTACCTTGTATATCAAAAATTCTGTACTCATTTATTCAAAAGAATACTCTGGTTCTGTATCTTTCATTTACTAATGTTTAAAACTATTGTAGCTGGTGAAAATGGATATATAGATGGTACCTTCATATTTGGCTAACATAAAATGTTTAACAAGAAAAGTTTATTTCTAATTTTTGATGAGGAAAACTGGAAGCTTCATTGCATATACAACAGGATTGTCGGAGCAAACCCTAAACTCACGTTACTATGAATAATTATTTTCCCCAGGTAATGAAAATATCCTTAAAAACACTGAAAAATATCATGAAATGAACAAAAATTATTTCTATTTCAAGCGACTAATTTTAAAACATAAAACACTAATTTAAAAGGAAAAAATACAATGATAAAAATGGTTAACTAAAAACAGCATGGGATTTTCATACAAGCATTTTTTAGGCAGGACAGTGATGAGGTTCAAACATTAAGCTACACGACACTTCTATTCCGAGTACTTACAGCTATAAATTACTATTCTAACTAGTAACAGATGCTTCATATTGTTAGTTTGAATGAAATGATGGTTTGAATTTTAAACATTACAATTCAAGTAAGGAGAGAGAGGCCAAAACCTTTTACCTCTAAAGTCATGAAACAAAAAATCCAATATATATATAACTAATAATAAACCTATTGGGAAAACCGATGGGACAGGCATAAAAAAAGAAAATTGTTGCAATTTATAGACTTCTATTTCAGGAAGAAAGGAAGAAGAAAAATTTCTTGAGAAATCACAAATAAAATGCACGTTTGATAAAATAGAAGACATATAAAGTACAAAAAATACCCTGCAACCCAGTCCTACTGAGGTAATAAGTAGAAATGATGGAGAAGATTTCTTAACTGAAGCAGGACCAAAAGCCAATAATGAACAACAACAAAAAACACTGCAGCAGCAACAGAAACTAAAATCTTTAGCACATCTCCGTTTCTAAAATCTCATCCGAGTTTATGTTGTCATCTGACAGTTCCACAATTCTCCTCTGTGTAATAGCACTTAACTCAAAACTCTTTCCGTAGTAGGTAAACTGACTTTGCTTTTATTTTCAATTAGTCTGAAAGCTTCACAGTATTTGAATAATCTTTGTTATTTTACAGAGGCTAAAATGCTCATTTTATGTATGAGGAGATTTCTATAATATACATTGAACAAATTTGGGGTTTGAATAGCTTCTATACAACATAATAAAATAAGAAAAGGGTCTAATACAACACTGCAAAATTCTTAATGAAAGCTCTGTATTTAGAGTTAAGATAATACTAGATGAAATGTGTTCCTTTACTTGTATGCTCAGTTTTTCTACAGTATTTATTGAGAGTCTGTGGATACAGGTGAATAAGTATTGATGAATAAGACATGGTCTTTGCCTTAATAGAATTCAAAGGGCAGAGAGACAGTAGCACACTAGACTAATTTCATGCTCTGTGTCAAGAGTTAGAAATTGTGGAATACATGTAAGGAAGTAGTGGAACAGTGAAGGTTCATCTGGTGGACCATAAAGGCAAAAACATTTTAGGCCAAGGATCTAGTAAGATCTTTGAAAGCAGATTTTGGTAGAGCCTGAGAATTAAATAACTAGCAATCCCGAAGTACTTTCATGAGGGAGAAGACTCGGCCATTGCTCTTGAGTACAGATTACTGGAAATGAGAAAGATCTAGAGAGGACCATTTTCCTTGCTATTGTGCCATGAAGCAAGAACTTTCTCTATGTGCTCCTGGTCCTGAAGTGACATGCACAGTTACCCAAGTTACAAGTATGATCAGGTATAATCAAGTTAAAATATGTGGTATAAACCAGAGGTGTTTACAATAGTGCATATGGGAAATTGGAGAAGCTTTATATTCTCAGGGCATCTCCTATGAACAAATTTAGGGGACTGTGTTACTATGGTGCTATTCTTGATGTTCTGGTGCCTACCTTCCCCATTTTGTTTGTTTGTCTGTTTTTGTCCTGTGACATCTATAGGTCTCAAGTTCTTAAGTCATTTTGTTCTCATGTGATTTTTCTTCTCTCTCAGTAGCTTAACGGCACTGATGGAAACACACGATGTTATGAGAAAAAACATATGCATATTAAGATGTACCAGTCCCTGTATAGGAATCTGCGGTGAAAAGCATACTTGCTATGTCTCTTTTGGGGTAACAAATTCTACCAGCTAAGTTACCAATTCCCAAACGGAGTTCTGAAAGAACATAATAGGTGTTCCCACCTGTTCCATAAGTAGATTCCAGCCACTTGTACTTCATTAGGGTGTCTTTAAAACAAAAAGGAGAAAATCTAGGCACATTTTTAAAGTCAAGCTTATTCCATAATATTTATCCCTTTGAGAAGCAGTACCATTCTTGATCAATTCCAAGAGGTGTCCTGAAAAATCATCTACACTAGCTAGTTTGTGTTTTTCATTGATATATCAGGAGCATTTACCAACTAACTTGCCAATACATGTGGAAAATTAAAAACAGACTTGCAGGTTTCTCAAATTTTTGCAGAACCAGAAGAGACAAAGTTTGAACTATTTCACCATGAAAATGATATAACCAGCTTTCTTTATAAAGAGAGGAAAAAGAAAATAAAGCCATGTAAGATGAATCCTTGAATGATTTGAGAAATATCCAAAATATGTACCTCTAAAATGTTTCCCCCTGCTATAAAATACCTGAGGAAAATGACTTTTTATATTACACTGTGTTGACAATAAAGTGCATGTGAATACACACGTACATATCATATTTGTATACATCTACCTGATTTCTCAACCTCATATCTAATATTAAGGTTACATGTGATAGATACATAGAGTTATGTTCTCACCTTTAAAGCGGTACATTTTAAACAGTGTTATGAACACAGTGAAAGCTGCTTCACTCTATTATTTTGTACTTTTTCTGTTATCAGATGATAGCATTCATGTTTCTATTTCATTTATTTGTAAAGTATACATTATGAATAAAATGAGACACTTATTAGAGATGAATACATGCATGATTCCATTTTTACATCAAGTATCATTTATATATGCATTATACTCCACGACTTGCTGCTGATATTTGTGTACCAATCATAATTTTTAATTTGTTCCATAATCAACAAATTGAGAAAATTCTGACTTAAGCACCCAAAAATATTCTTTATCAACCCTTATAGCAAATATCAGTTAAATACTTAATTTTGGGGGGTTGTGGATGTGGCTCAGTGGTAGAGCTCTTGCCTTGCATGCAGAAGGCCCTGGGTTCAATCCCGAGCACCACAAAGGAACAAAAAAAAATTTTTTTAATTTTTAAAAGAGTCATACTCATAAGCATTTCTTCTTATATTTCCTTATAATTCCTTATATTTCAACAGAAATTCAAAATATTTCTCTGTGAAACCACCAGGCAACTTAAATAAGATCCAGTAGTCATAATTAAATCTTATTCCAATCCATTACTAAGATAAAAAAATAAACTGTCAAAATAAATTATATTTCAAAACTCAATATTTAGTCAACCATGGTAGCTCTATGTAGAAGATAATTACCTTTATAAACACTTGAAAAGTATTGTATAGGATTTCATGTCATTTCAAATATACGTCGTCTGTGTGTATATACCTGTGTGCATGAGTATTATCACCTAAGATCACTGAACTGAAAGAAAGAGGTTAACATTTACACCTATTTCAGAATCTTATCTACTTTTTACCAGTGTGTGATTTGGGGATGGACAAGCAACCTCAAGTTTTATAACTGTAAATGTAGTATTTTACCTACTTCTTGGGATTATTCTCTTAGTGATAACATATAATTGGTTTGACATACTGGTTTCTCAATTAATGATGATTATTATTGCATTTTCCCTGAACTAATTTCTATTTAAATTATAATGCTTGGGTAGTATCTTGGAGTTCTTGTGCATGGACTTGTTTTTCTATTAGCAAAGTCAACAAAGTCTATTAGCAATTAATACAGTTCCTCACTCAAGTCTATGGCATGGATGGTTGACAGGGCTAAGCATAGACAAGGCTTGTTTTGGTCGTGATTGAGGAGATTCCCAAGAGGCAGGGTTTTCAAAGCAAATCCTGGGAAATTTTCAGGCGTACCTGAAGGGCTGATGACTACCTAAATTTGTGGAATGATTGTAAACTTCTGCACCAGGCTGCTAAGTGTCTTCATCAATAGTCGGTCTCCCTTCATCTGAAGGGTGATGAGAGCAGGCAAGGTGATCCTGAAGGCACAATATCATGGAACCACTCAGGGAGTGATCCCAGGTTCCTGAATCACTGCAGAGAGGAAGAGTTTCCATGACTTGCCAGACTGTGAAGGGAGTGAAAAATGAACTTTATTGTGTTAAATCACAATATTTTGGAGTTGTTTGTGACATCGATTAGTGTGCCCTCGTTAAATATAGAAATTAAAGAAAACAACATTGGGAGAAAATGAAATTTGTCATTTATTCCTACCATAGGAGATGGCACATATAGAAGTTAGGAAGAGATCAGTTTTCATGAATGATATGGTGTTCTAAGATTAGCAAATTAAGATTAGACATTATTTACCACATCCAACAGCCTTAACAGGCAAATAGTATCATTTTTTTCTTTTTTTTAGAGGTTAAAATAGGGATTAAAGTGGTCACTTATTTCCCTAATTTACAAAAAAGATAAATGCTAAGTGTAATAACCTCCTGACTTCTTATGTCAAATTCCATATTCTTCCACTGTGTGTCCTTCCTTGATGTTTCCATTATATATCCTGTAATCTTAGGCACATATACACCATATCCATATGTGCACATATACATACACACAGTGCAAAGTAATAACCATATGTAGAATAGGCATATTGCTCTTTCCAGGTGAAAATATATATTGTTTTCCAATGAAAAAGTTTTTAGGAATTTCAAAAGCTAATAAACATTCCAACTGTGGTGGATTGACAACTGGTGGGCAACTTGTAACACCCAGCTGAATTGAATCAGCATGGTGCCTGGTGTGGAGGGCCCACCTGAGGACTGTGGCCAACAACATAAAAAGGAGAACTGGTGAGGAAGAGTTGGCGCTGTCGGTTCTCCTTGAGGAGTTTGTCATGCTGGCTTTCCTGATAAGAACTTGACTGTTCTCATTGTCGGAGGAGCTTGGGACCTCGTTGTTGCTGAGGATGGCTGTGGTGCCTTTCAGGGGAGCTCTGGTCCTTATTCTGAGCATTGTGTCCTGGCTCCGGGGTAGATCCCTCAGCCTGCTGGCACAGATCCTTCATCCCGCTGGTGCAGACTTTCTAGCTTCCACCGCTGACCTTTGGGCCTTCCCAGCGCAGATCTGTGAAATATCCTTGCGTGAGACATTGTTGTGGGCTCTGGGCCTCTAGTTGGACTCGTGGAGGCATTGCCATGGCCTCTAGGTCTCCAGCTGGACTCATGCAGGACACTGCTGTAGAATCCAGGCCTTCAGCTGGATTCTTTGGGTCTTTAGTGTGTGTACTGATTTCCTGCACTTTTATATATGACTCTTTGGGTGACCATTACAAAATAATCCTAAAAATTATGTGTCCTGTATCGTATTGTTTCCCTTGCAAACTCTGACTACAACACCAACAAATTTGTTATACAATAAAATATTCTGGGAAATTCATTGACCACACACTAACAAATACTGTTAATCTTTTCATAGTGCTCTGATTCTCTGTCTTAAGTTCTATTTGTTGCAATTTGTAGTTATAACTCCATAATGTTCAATGACCTTTAACTCAAGTTGTAGTACCAAATGAAAGTCCTGTGTTAAACAACCTAATATTCTCTTCTTCTATGGAACTTTCAGGGGAAAAGCCTGAAAGTTACACACAATAAACTTTGCTAACTTCAAAAATTTATTTTAAAGAGTGTTTTATTACAGGCCTATTTACTTTAATTTGAACTTCAGAGGTGACAATAGGTTTTAAAATCAACACAAGGTAAGGAAAGGTATATGAAAACTTAGGTGGTAGGATGCTGTAAAAAATACAGCAGGAAAAAATATTCATAGGTAGGACATTCAATATAAAATAAAGCTTTAGAAACAATTGAACTGTCAGTGTGTAAACATACGTGCTTAAGAATAAGTATATATAAATTTGATTAAGGTACACTAAAATGTGAATGAAGTTACAAAATCATGACACAAATTCATTCTGAGGAAGTACCTTATAGTAATTAAATAACCAAAACTAAAAATAACATTTCAGGAAATTATATATTGTCAACTTAGTGTTACCAGTGTCATAGGTTTGAATGCAGAGTTCAACAATAAAAACTCACTTACAGACATTTTTTATGGTTTAAGCAACACTACATTAAAAACTACATAAAATTACATATCTGTCATATGTCTGTACAAATACATAACCCACATATGTTTGTGTGTCCGTGTGTGTGGTAGGAGTTATGATGTAAAAAGGGAATTCTCAGGTAAAAGTTAAAAGTGTTGGAAGTTTTGAACTTTTAAAGGCCAAAGAATGCATTATTAAACCATAAAGTTTTCTCCACCAGTTATGTTAGGAAATGATTTTGTCATCTTAGGAAATAAGGATAGAAGGAAATAAAAGATGATAGGCAGGCTGCAAAATGGCTTTTAATATTTCCAAACTGCCGGTAGCCCCACCTTATATAGTCTCTTACGAAAATGCACCAGAGTATTTTATATACAAGCAGTGGCATACAGAAGAACTGGTAGTCTGTTTTATCTAGATTAAATTATAAAATAGAATGGCTTCTATTTTAGACACTCTTTGTATATTTAAAGTTTAGTGTGTATATATATATATATTTTTTTTTTTTTGTGGGTACCGGGGGTCGACCTCAGGACCTCGTGCGCCAGCAGGCGCCCGTGCCGCTGAGCGATATCACCGGCCCCTTTTTCGTATGTGGGATCCGGGAGTCGAACTCGGGCCCTCGCGCTTGCCGGGCAGGCGCTTACGCCACTGAGCCATCTCACCGGCCCCTATATATTTAACTTAGTATACTACATACTCTTATTCTCCTTGTTTCTCTCCCTCTGTCTCATCTCTCACACTGAGAGAAGCTAGCTGAAACCTTCATAGCTAAGAAGTAAAATGTCAGGCCAAAAGCCAAAGAGGAGCTAAAGCTTATGACAAACTAAAGCCTGCCAACATCCACTGGAGCAAGTTGGGAAAGTCCTGTATGACCACAGCATAGGAAAACTTGAGACAGACTCTGAACCAAAGCCATCCAACAAAACTGCACTTTGATCTCCAGTCCTCAAAAACTACAGGAGAAAGACCAGCATTGCTTTAACCTATTAAATTTGGGGGGGTACTTTGCTATACAGCAGTAGTCAACTACATAGAATACATAGTTACATACATATTTCATAGTCATGATCACTGATTATATTTTTAAAAAGTTACTGTAGGCTATAATTCTCATTGATGGTATTGACTATATTAATGAAATTTACCCAAAAGAAATATTAATGCTAGGAAAGTTGGATTCTATTTAATAATAGTAATTACAACTGCTAATTTACAAAGATTTGGTTTCTTTTTAGTTCCTATAAACCTGTAACATTGGTGGGTTATTTTCCTTTTCCTTTAACATAAGACAGCTCGAGGCCATAATATTAAGTGAAATTAATCAGACACACAAACTTAAATATCACATTGTTTCTCTTATACAAGAAACCCAGAGTAAAAGTAATAAGCAAAATGAAAGATAGATAATAGCAAGTACTGAGATAGATTGTTCTCAAAGGGGAAGGGTATCAAGACATGGGGCGACGAGAGAGGGAAGGGATAAAGGATGAAAAAAAGTAACTGGGATGTGTTATGTACATGCACCAACTCCACACAAGGAATGTAAAGATTATGTACTGCAAACATGCACCAAAAAAATAAATAAATAAATAAGGAAGAGGTTCACAGGATGGGTGGAGGGAGGGAAGGGAGAGGGGTAAAAGCAGGAATTAAGATGTACTATGTACATGTACTAACTTCCCACAAAGAATATAAACATTATGTACTACGAACACGTACTAATAAACTAAAAAAAAAAAACATTTTATGAATTTGGTTTATTGATTCTGGTGTGTCTCAAAATAAGGATCCTAAGTAAATCTCATGTCTATGTGAAAATCAGAAATATAGAACTGTCAATAGTTGTTTGGGCATAGCAGGAGAGAACTACAACTCACATGAGAAAGACAAAATAAATTCTTCTTGCCAGATCCTTTCTTGTATTTTCTTTAAGCCAGGGTTTGGATTTGCTATAGGCCAAACACAGACCGCAGGTTCTTCTCCTCCATAATGTATTAACCTTGTTTCTTTTCCTTCCAGTTGCAGGTTAGAGGCCTCCTTTAAATGAGTCTGATTATTTACTTTTTAAATAATTGACAATAAATAGTAAATGAATTAACATTATGATATATTCATTACCATGTTAAGATAATATAAAGTAATTGTTCAGAAAATTTAAAACACTTTAAATTAGTTTTAATCTTGACCTATATTGCTACCTCCAAAATTTTATATTCTCACTAGTAACAAAGAACCAACAGAAAACAGAAATAATGTATACTATACGTCAAATAAACGTTAGACTATATTGGAAATGCAGCATTTGCTCAGCATTTTAAGTACCAGTGTGATCAACTTGTAAAAGTATCCATCAACCACTTTGATTTTCAAGTCTGTCTGTAGCAAAGATAGAATAGCATGCCCCATGTTTGCATGCTTTGCATTCAAAATACCCAAAATTAAATTAAGAATGAAAATGCTTTTTATATTTCACCCTTTAAAATACCAAGAAAAACAGACTCTTTCTTATTATATTTGAATGGTTGAACTCTTCCGCTTGGTACAATTTAAATCAAGAACCGAATTGATAGTTTAACCCTAGTTTATTCTCTTTTTAGCTGCATATATTCTATATATAAACAGTATTTCTGTTCAAAACAATAAATCTCTGGCTATTATATACTTAGAATTTTCTGTGCTGCTCTTTGATGTTCAGATTATTGAATTCTACTGATTGGAAAATAAGCAATGTTTAATTTGGAAAATTAAAACCTTTTTTTATCTCTTCACAAATAAATTACTAAATTCTACAGACTAAATAGAATTGATGTGTTAATTATGCTTATAAAATTATAAATAATTTGTGTTACAGTATATGTGATTTTATACTCATAAATTGGATTAACCTTATGGTGTATTTCTGAAATTTGTGCAGTAAAAATTTTCTATCTAAATCCTGCCTATAACCAAACTCTACCTATATAAATAAAAAGAGATTGAACAAAGCACCCTGCTAGCTGGCAAAAGGAACAGAGAAGTGGCCGATCAGAAATGACAAACTTTATTTTTTTTAATTTTTTATTTTTTTGTGGGTACCGGAGGTCGACCTCAGGACCTCGCGCGCCAGCAGGTGCCCATGCCGCTGAGCGATATCACCGGCCTTTTTTTCGTATGTGGGTTCCAGGAGTCGAACTCAGGCCCTCGCGCTTCCAGGCAGGCGCTTATGCCACTGAGCCATCTCACCGGCCCGACAAACTTTATAATGGTACATAAATCAGGTAAATTTGCAATTATACTTTGGGTCAGGATAAGAGTGCAAAACAGACATAAATAGAGTAATTTTGGAAAATTAAAGAAAGAAGTGTCAGGGAGATTGCAGAAAATCCTTAAATTATCTCAATGTTCTTTGCAATATGTCTTAACTAGTTCATTTAGGAAGAAAATTTCATTATCTACCTAAGATACAAATGTCAGTCCTTATGAACCTGCCAAAGGAGAAACAGGTTTAAGTAAATCCTAGGCAGGAAGACAGTGAGGTATAGTAAACTCTCTCTGTGTGTGTGTGTGTGTGTGTGTGTGTGTGTTAATTTTAAAGGCAAAGTTAATGCCAGAGATTAGCAGAATTCTGTAAGTGTTTAGAATTAGGAGTTACAGGATTATTTTATTTGAGCTTCAATATCAGTAATAGAATCATGGAATATTAGAGGCAGAAATGTTTTTGCTCTTCATATGATTTGAGAAAGCTTAAAATATTCTGTGAGTTTTTTTAGTACTGGCACCTTATGTACATTAAAACACAAGTCTTTGATATTCCTGAATTACATATTCTAATTATAGCTTCAAATATCCTCTTAAATTTCAGTTTCCTTGTTTTGATTTAGTCTTTGTTTTGTTCTATCTTCGTATGTATTATAATTTTCACTTTGTGCCATGGACATTATAACTAAAACTCTACTGTGGTGATATATTAGAGTTTGGGGTTGTTTTAATAAATTTCTATTCATTATTCAACTTTTTAAAACACCTTAACAATGTTTACAGATGTTTCATCAATAAAAGGCTTTCCATTATGTTCTTCAAAATCTCTATTAGGCTACCCTCTTTGTACCATGATGGTGAGGGGCACTTGCAAAATTTATAATTCTAACTTAGTTTTCTTGTCAATTGTAAACAGCTCACTTAATGATTCTTTTTAAAGTTGAAATAGCATAATAATATCCTTTCTTGGTACTTATATAGTAATGAAATTTATTTTCACAAGTAAAACTTCACATTACCAAGGTCCATGTATTAGAGTTCATTCATAAAAAAATAAATAAAATGATTAGAATCAATGTCAACTGGTTTATTCATTTTACTTGACATACCGTGATCAAAGAGGTTGAGTGAATTATACAAAAACATTCATTTAGGTAGTTGCAATACAGAAATGTGAATCAAGGACTTCTGACTCCTCTGAGGTATGATTTAAGTAGGTCCCATGAAAACACCTGGATATTTTCAGTTCTATTTTTCACTTCTATCCTATTACAGTCAGTTCTTATATACTATTCCTTATTAAGTTTTTGAAGCCACTTACGTCTTTACATCTGAGACTACAAAAAGGAACTTAAAACATCAAACAACACAAGCACAATATATTCGAAGAAATACCAAATGTTGAGTCAAAGGGTTTAGCCGTGGTCATTTCCAGCCTCTCCCAGTGATCTTTAAACTGAGCAAAAACCAGGCTGACATCCTGCCCGTAGATAATTCTCTCACTGTACATACACTGGGAACTCTCTGCAAGCCACGGAAAGTACAACTATGCACATCTCAAGGACCAAAGTCACTATGTTCATATTACTTTCTTACCTTTTTATACTACTGTCTTGCTCTTCTTGCTACCCTTTGTCTAAAATGCAGACTAAAGATTTAATACACTGAAATTCATCTCCATTCTAAAACTCTAGATTTGGAAAACATGAGCCATAAGTCTACTTTTCTCGGTACTTGAAAAAAAAATAATGAGAAAGGATTTTTATGTACGGTTTCAGAGACAGATAAGCAGAAAGATAGATCTTAGAGAGAAAGACGCTACATACAATGGTTACATATGACGTTTGTAATTTTTTGGGGGGGTACCAGGAATCAAACTCAGGACTTTGCGCTTGCCAAGCAGGCGCTTGTGCCACTGAGCTGTATCCACAGCTCAACATTTGTAACCTTCCTCAATTCCTTCTCCTTCCTTTTTCAAACCCTAAAGTCAATTAATTCCTTTATTTGTTTGTTTTGTGTATACCCTTTCCTTTGTTCTTTCTTTTGATACCCACATTTGTTTCTTCTTTTCTCCTAATTCCCTATATTTTTTCTTCTTTGTTTTACAATGAAAACTAGGCCCTCAAAACTTCCCAAAGAAGTGTGAAAACCTTGTTGGGCAATAAGAATCTAAGAATAAGTAGCCCAAATTTGCATCTTCACAATTAGCAACAAATCATAGAAAGTTAAATATAAAATGCAAGCCAATTTAACATCCAGTGTAAAATTAGATATCATCAGAAATGGGGTCATTTCTGAGTGAAAGTAAAAGGGATATGTTCTTTTTCTGCATCTGAGATTTTAAAATAAAAAACAAATTTCCCTTCATATAATATATACAAGAAGTTGTGGATATTATCACACATAAATAGTAGCTAGGAATTAGTTACGGTACGCCCGCTCTCATTCCATCACCTGAAAACTAACAAAAGTGAACTAGAATTGGTGCCACCTGCAAACATAATTTTCATGCACCGATGGTGGTGTAGGTAGCTGAATCAGCTGACTGCAGAAGCCTTGATTCTTGCCAGTTTCAGTTATTTCTTTAACAAATTTCTATGCATTCTGAAATTTCTTGGAGTATTCAAACCTACTTCTAAATACCAGAAACTCTGTATTTCCATCAGCTTTTCAGACAAAGCCAACTAGAGCAGCCATGGCCTCCAGGCATTTCCTTTACCAATCCTTATAAAAGTATTTTTCCAACACAGAACTGTTCTCTCACCCCATCCATGCTAGCAGCATTTGTGGCTACTCAGAAAACACCAATGCATTAGGAATCCAGAAGAGGCACCATTATTGCCAGATTCACCTATAGGAATATATGCTATGACCCAAACCCAGATTTAGGAATCATTTAAACATATAATGGCATTCCATTTTGAGGTCTGAGATTACAACATTCTACTTGGCTATTTTTCTATTTTCTTGAGCATGTTAATATTTACATATTGTTTATAGTGTCCACTTAAAATGGCAACTTTTGTGTAAAGCATTTCTGAAATAGATTATAAATACATCTTTGAATACCTCTATTAACATATTTTGATTTAATTATTAATATATCACTATAATATACCTGGTTTGGCTGAAAAATTTGGACACTGGCATACATATGTTCCTCTTTTATGTAAACAAAGTTTTATGGGAACATAATCATGCTCATTAGTCCACATATTTTCTTTTATTCAACAATGGAGGAATTGCGTAGCAGAATTGTACGGCTGCCACACAGACTGCACATTTCACAACCCTGAAATGTTCACTATCAGTCCCTGTATAGAAATGTTTGCTAACCTCTACAATAACATGTGAATTATTAAATTAGAGAGACTGTGTCACATTCATGCTTATATAGCCATAAGTTTATAAATTATCTGAGCAAAGTATAAGATAGTTTTATTTTTTATTTATTTATTTTTTTGTGGGTACCGGGGGGTCAACCTCAGGACCTTGCGCGCCAACAGGCACCCGTGCCGCTGAGCGATACCACCAGCCCCTTTTTCGTATGTGGGTTCCGGGAGTCGAACTCGGGCCCTCACGCTTGCAAGGCAGGCACTTACGCCGCTGAGCCATCTCACCGGCCCTAAGATAGTTTTAAAAGAATGAATCTTTGACATTTTTCCATATTTCTTCGTGTTTGCTATATGTAAATCTCACCTGTAGGGGAGGTAACTGTCATATAAAATTGAATTCTTTTAATAGTTCTAGTATGTAGTTGGCAATATTTGTGCACATTATTAACATATAGTAGGAGTCCACTTGATTATGTGTTTTAAAATCTAAGCAAAATTTTATTGGGCACTAGTTATCAAATATAAAATGTTTTTAAGAGCTATTCAATGCAGAGTTACGTGATGGTCAAGATGAAGTTAGAGAAATTTGGTTGCCAATTCGAGAAACACTATAGAACATACGCATTAAACAAAGTAGGTAATTAAATAGTAGCATGGGTGATTTTTTCTAATATTTTATCTGTTAAGTTAGAAGTAATTAAAACAGGCCGTTTATTAATACACATCAATAATGTAGAGGTGAAAATGAAATGAAGGTTAATCAAACTGAGGATAACCAAACCAGGAAGGGTTTTCCATCCTTGACCATGTTCCCTGCATATATTCCTAGCATTTATTATGAAGATACAGTGGGAGATTGAGGTATAGGAATTGCATTCTATAAAGTTAAACTGCCTGTAATTTTAATTTCTCCCCAAACTAGAATCAGCCATATGTTTAACTGTAATTCAAAGAAAAGCATTTCCAACTTTCTACCTATTTCTTTTTCACATGCCATTAGGAGAAAAGGAACTCTTTTGATGTTTTCCTTCAGGTTTTCAGACAATCTTTCTGACAGTGAATGTGATCTAAGGTTGTGTGGCTCAAACAGCCAATGTAGTTTCCAAAGTGTTTTCCCCACTGGGCACACACAAAATATGCCCTTTGATTACAATCTTCAGCCTCCTGCTCAAAGGCCTGTCTCTGTTCATAACTCTTTGGGGCTCAGAGTCAGCTTTAAGTTTGTTTTTAAGCAGTGAGTTTTCCTTAAAGCTGCACGCAATGTCGATCTGCTGGCTGCTTCGATTTCACAGCTATCCAGCTATGCAACATTGTACGTGTCTGTATTTCAGTAAAGACTTAAAAGCATTTATTTTCCTATGACTGTTCTCAATTACTTCTGCTGGCCATACATCTATACGTATGAGAGCTTTCTCTTTCTTATTTATTAATAGAACAGCAATTAGAATTAGTGTTAGACTCCCACTCAGTTAAAATCCCTTAAGAAAAGAAGTTTAATGGTAAAATCATAATTGAATCCCACTTTAAGAAATTAAAAATTCTTTGCTAAATCACTTAGAATTGATAATTGAAAAATAAAACATACAATTCCATTAAGAAAGACAGGAAAATAACAAAAGCGCCCACATCAAGGTCTAATCTAAATCAGGTTAGTGAAAATCAGACATGTGTAAAAGAAATAAAAGCTATATATTTTATTAGATTTTTAGTGCATTTTATTTGTACTAGTTTTGCTTCTTGAAAAAAGAATTCACATTACTCCATGTGTAGACTTGATGTCCACAGACGAAGCTGCTGGTTCATTAAGTATGTAAGAAGTGCTGTTACTTTGTCTAGTGGATTTTTCCTGATTTATCCTGTGTATCATCTGATCTGTCCACGACTCATGGTATAGATTTATGATGTGAAAAAGAGTCCTAGAAAGTACTAGTATCTCCAACATATAGATTTCATTTGTTTGGGGTATATACCCAGTAGTATGATTGCTAGATCAAATGGTAGTTCTATTTTTAATATTCTGAGGAACTTCCATACTGTCTTTCCATAAGAGTTGTATTAATCCACATTCCAACCAACAGTGTACAAGTATTCTCTTTTCTTCACATGGTTGCCAACACGTTACCTTTTATCTTTTTGATAATAGCCATTTTAACAGGTGTGAGCTGCTATCTCATTTTGGTTTTGATTTACATTTCCCCAATGATTAATAATGTTAAACTTTTATTCATATAATTATATACCATTGGCCATTTTTATGTCTTCTGTTGAGAAATATCTGTTCAGTTCTTTTGCTCTTTTTAAAATAGGGTTATTTACTGCAGCTCTATTCATAATTACCAAAGTATGTAACCAATTTAAGTGTTAATTAACATATGAATGTATAAAGAAAATGGGACACATATAAAAAACAGAATACTAGTCAGCCACAAAAAATGAAATGCCGTCATTTGTGACACCATGGACGAACCCGGAGAACTTTCTGTTAAGAGAAACAAATTAGGCACAGAATAACAAATACAACATCATCTCACTCATATATAGAACTTAAGGAAGTTGATCTCAAAGAAGTAGAGTTCAAAATGGTGGATACTAGAGACAGAAGTACTCAGTGGGGAGGTAAGAAAAGATGCTATTTAAAGAAGATATAATTATAATTGGAAAAAACTGTGCCAGTGTAGACAAACTTATAGAGACAGAAAGCTGATGAGTGTTTGCCTGGGCTTGGGGATCAGTGGGAGGAAGAAGATAGACAGAGAGGGGAGAGAGATTAGAACAATGATTGATGCCTATAGAGTTTGGTTTTGATGTGATGAAAATGTTCTAAAATTGATTATGGTGATGGTTGCACAAGTCTGTGAGCACACTAAGAAAAACTCCATTGCATGCTTTAAACTTTAAAGTTGTATGATTCATAAATTATACCTCAAAACTTCTTTTCATTAAAAAATTTTTAAAAACCAAACCGGGAGGGAAATTTTCTTTTTCCACTAAATATGCAGAATGAAGTCAAACATGCACTCTTTCCACCGAACATAGTGAAGGTAACGTACCACGCAGTTTTAATTCCATTAGTCACGTTCCCTGACACGAGCTGTAGCCAGAGACCCAGTGGCCCCTTTTTGTGTTCATGGCAACACAGTCACACCCATAATTTTATATATTGCTGTGTCTGCTTTCATTCTGCAACAGCAGTGCAGAGAAGCTGCAACCTAAACTGTACAGCCAGGAAGCCTAAAATATTTTCTAAGTGACCTCTTAAGGAAGTTTGCTTAAGGCTGCTTCAGAATCGGAGGGAACATGCGGACCAAATGTTCTGCTGCCTCTAAGTGCCAAGGGCACTGGAAATATAAGTAACCCAGAGATGTATCAGAGAGGTATAATTATCCCTGATATAGAATGTTGTTTCTCATATCATTAGATTAATCACCTTTTTGAGCTTGCAGCTACAATACTCACTTGCCTATTGGGCATTGCAATTTGGATATATGAAATTTTTTTCCACATCAGGACATCAGTTTTAACTATTCTATAGCCAGTCCTCCAGACTGCTGCGAGAGATAACTTGAGAAAAGACAAAATAGATCACCAATGTCTCAGAACTGCTTGAAATGTGTGAGCATCATCCTATACTTTTTCAGATAAAATCAAACTACCTCAACATGGCTTAAAATAATCTTCACAATATGGATCAAATCTTGAATCCAACTGGCTACATGAATTTCCTTTCTTGCTTTGGTACCTTCACATAGGCTGCCCATTGGCTCAACTATTGTTTGCTTGAAACATCAAGCACCAGATCAAATACTGAGCTACAGGAATGTATTTTTCATTTGGCCTGACTCCTCACCAAGCATAGCAACCTGCACATATGCCTCAGAAATACTCTGTCTTTTTCCCGAGCATGGGGCTATGCTCTTACATTGGAATCGTTTATTTTTCATGAAAGATTATTTTAAAGTAAGCCTCTTGAAGACAAGGGTCTAGTTTGCATTTCTAACTGCTAAGTGCTAAAAAAGAAGAAAATCCCATCCGCTTTGACAAGGACACCAGAAACTAGTCAAAAACAATTCTTGAAGAATGTGAGGAATGAGAAAAATTTAGTTGCCTTTCTTCTTCTACGGTCACAAATTTAAATAGATTTTTCAGCTGTAAAAAGAAATTAAGGAGAAATCAATGATCAACTTAAAAAAAAAATCACTTTCCTGTCACCAATCAATAATTCAATTATGTAAGATATTGTTTTACCACAACACAATATTATAGAAGGGAAATTGACAAATGCTCCTTAAAAAGTTTGTGAACCCAAAACATTTTACCCAACCTGCAAGTACTATATTATATAGGTAGAAATGTTTAGTTTGACAATTTAGAAACCATAATTAGTTTACACATTCAAATCCACTTATTATCTCCATTTTACAGATGAGGAAACATACATACATCGGTAAAGTGAACCATCCATTTCAAGGCCATAAGGGAAATGAAAAAAAAAAATTGTAATTACATAAATGACAATATCCTTTCCTGGGATAATATTAAAATTAGGACTTTCATTACCATATTTTCTTACAAATTTTCCTAAGATAAGGTAAGAGCCATTTGTATAACATCACATCAAACAGTTCCCCGGGAAACCTTTATTACTGCAAAACACTCTGTAAGAAATGTGTGCATCATAGCAGAAAATTCACAAAAAAAAAACCATATTTTTTTGTTTAAGTAGTCACATTTATAACAGACTGGTAATAATAAAACTTGCTAACTCTTACTGCCTAACAGATTGCAACAAAAGACTGCTTCTAAAAATAGATTCCATTTTGCTGTCTGATACTTATCTTTCACCAAATATGGTAAATCTTCTCTCTTAGCCATCTAACATTTTTAATGCCTTCAGTTACATTACTAGTTATATCATGCAATTTCCTGCTCTAAAATGTGTAATATATTTGAAAAAAGCATGTCATCTTTGAAAAATCCAAATAAACATAAATCATTGTAGCATAACACATTTCAGTATTTGCTTCATAACAAGGAGTAATCTGAAATAAAGTTTTCTTTAACTTTTAGAAAATCATGTAAGTCTACATTAAATAAACTGAGAATAAAGGAAAAGTGAGAGTGGAATTAAATTACTTTAATGAAAATTAGTGTAGTAGACAGAAATTGTATAAATGAAAGTTAGACTACTGCTTTTAGTATCTAGCCTTTTGCTTGTAGCTACTAAGAGTTGTGGTAACAACTACATCCCAGTCATAATAAAGGGCCTCAAAAAAAAGCAGGCAGAGAGGTATTTAATAGATATCTTGCTCAATATCTGTGTTCACATTTTCTAAATCTAACATGTTCACTGGCTAGTTGTTAAAAAGTGTAAGTTGTAAAAAAAAAATAGAAAGCAAAGACAAAATATAGGAAATACATATATTCTAGCAAGTTGTTTCTTAAATAACCTGTAGTCATAGAAACATAGTATTTTTTGAAGATACCTGAGAATTGGTTACTCTGTGCCGCTTCTTTTTTTTTTTTTTGTGGGTACCAGGGGTCGACCTCAGGACCTCGTGTGCCAGCAGGCACCCGTGCCGCTGAGCGATATCACGGGCCCTTTTTTTGTATGTGGGTTCCAGGAGTCAAACTCAGGACCTCACGCTTGCCAGGCAGACGCTGAGCTATCTCAAAGGCCCTCTGTGCTTCTTTTGAATGAATCTACATGCTTTCCCAATATGTTTGCTCCTGATTGTGATGGACAGTAAAGTGAAACTGACTCTAATGGTGATCTTTGTACCACTGACTTTAACAAGATTAAGAGTGTAAGAATTTCCTCTTTGCTGTCACTCACAGACAGAAATGCATATAATGCTGCACAGCAGGAGACGCAACCTTGCAAAGCATCAAGGGGTCTAGCGGTAAGGCTCCACAAATGTAAAGAAGAATTCCTGGGGACAGCATAGAATATACATAAGGTTGAGACAGAGGGAAGGGGACAAAACACATTGACAGAAAAGATATTATTGACATACATAATAATTAGAGTAAAAATTCACCAAAAATGTTTAGAAATGAGAGTGCTATTAACATAAAGATGGCATTAAGCAACTCTTGCTAAGAAAAAAGAACCTATGATCTGAACAGAATATACCATCATGATATAGAATAAAAATTTTTAAATGTTGGTTTAGCTATCAAATATGTATCAATCATAGAAGTGACTTGCAGTTTTTGGCCAGGTTAGAGTATCAGCACAATATTTAGTTTTTAATCCAACTCAGTCTTTCTTCATCTATCAATCAAATATTTGAAGTAATCTGATTATTTCAAAACTATGTAAATGTCTGAAAGGGAGGAGGATTGAGAATGTTTAATTTTTTAAAATTTCACATAAAATAAGTCACTATATGACATAAATACATTAGTTCAAAGGTCTCAAAAATATTACTATAAAGTTATTTAATATTGACTTACTCTACAAAGCTATATCAACTGCATTCCCTCTTAGAAGGTAAACCATACTAAAGTTATTTTTTAATTCACTAACTTTTGTTAATTAAATTTGAAATTCCAATAACTTAGTTATTTAGGTTAATATCAGTGTAATCCTGAGAACATGCACAATATCTCTTATTTCATATAAGAAAAAAAATAAGCATATTTACAATAAAATATAGCAAAATTGCATGAAATTAATCCTTTGGAAGACCAAACTGTATCTAAAAAACCATTTGTCTACTAATGCCACCAAAGAGTCTAACCATGAGTACAAAGTTAAACAGATGTGTATATGTATGAATTTATATATGTGTGTGGGTATATATAAACATAAACATGTACACTTAAATGTACCTAAATGTGTGTTTTTGGAAAAGGCATTTGGAAAAAGCAATGCAAGATGGAAGAAAGTGAATTTGCATCAGCAAAATTCATATGCAGATTAATGAACCAAAAATTATATTCGATCTTGGCAGAAGGCCTTACGACTCTGTACTTTGCCTGTCCTATTCAGCTTTTACATTTTATTCAACATTTTATGAAAATATACAAAACAATATTAAAAATCATCTTAAAAAGGTATTTCACTTAGAAAAATAACAACATATTAAAATTGGAATTTCTAGTTTTTTATGTGAAGAAAAGGAAAGGATTTATGTTCTTTGGCTTTAAAGGATGAGAAGTAAAAATGTTACATTACATTAAAATAGCCAAAGTCTTAATCAGTGCCTGTGAAATTGTAATATCCCAATCATGTTAAATATTAAATCTGGAATTTGATGTCGATTTTCAGAAATTTTTACATGCTATGGGAGCTTGGACTCATGGGCCCTTCGCTCTCTTCCAAATTTAAAATTTTGTGATTGTTTCCCAGAATTAAGAGAAAGCTTCATATAGTCACAATATATTCAAATATATTTCAAAATCACTGCCATTCAAAATACAGGATAGAGTCCATCCTCATGATTCTCAGATTCTGTATTTACAAATTTGCCCACTCACTAACATTTATTTGTAACCCTAAGATCAACATTTGCTATGCTTTTGCAGTCATTCACAGACACGTGCAGAACACCAAGAAACTGGATCACCTCGCATGCACGTTCCCAGTGAAGGTCACAAAGGCAAAGTTCTGCCTTCTTGTTTTTACCTCCCTCACTGCAGATAAGTATCCTTTTCCATATGTATTTAACCGCACATTTATTCCATTTTTATGAGATGTAGACAACTTCACTCTTTACAATAACCCCCAAGCACTGTGCTGAAGAATCAAATCATAGAATGTTCCCACGTATAAAAAGGCTGTGATATGCCTCAAGGAGAAAATGTCCATATTAGATAAGCTCTGTTCAGGTATTAGTTTTACTGCTCCTGGCAGAGTTCAATGCTAATGAACCAACAATATATAATAAATATTGTGTCTTCAAATAGAAGCACACATAAATCAAGATTATGTATTGATCAGCAGACAAACAATGTTGTGACTAGTGGTTCATAGGAATCTAGCCCTGTAGTTTCCCAAGGATTCATTAAGTTAGTGTTCCAAAGAATCTATAGAACAAGAATTGTCTGTATTTTCCTATATAATGTTAATATTGGATAGATAAGTCTCTCCAAAGGTGTTTGCAACTAGGAAGTGGAGGAGATCTAGGTGAAAATTAGGTTCACAAATGAATACCTGATGGCTTGATATTCTTACTCCATTCTTTGTAAAAAATGACAGTGCATTCATATTTACGAAAAGCCTTCTAGCTCTGAGAAAGCAAACCTTGTCCTATTCCAAATACACACATAAATTTCTACATTTCCTTTTTATATTCAGGGTTTTAGATCAAAAGAGCTGGGGCAGTATCTAGTGACAATGTTGTAACAAACAATTGGTTTTTGCATTTACTTCTCTGTAGTAAAGCTATAACTAGCAATCAACCAGGTGGCTAGTTATTAGTGCCAAACTGAGAGCAGCAAATCTGAGCCCCTGGCTGCCTGCCCCCAATCACAGAGAAAAACAAGCCCTGCTCCATGTCTGTTCCTGGAAACCTCCATGCCACACTTTTTATAAGGCTGTTACAAAGCCTGAGAAATTCAAAGTATTCCTAAAAGACTGTTAGCACTATCTGCAATTCTCAAAATTTATTGTAAATGTTTAAAGTACTACAGGGTAGTCAAATCCATATTCATTGCTCAATTATAAACAAGATTAAAGAATAATATTTCACACTTCGCACTTTAATCAATAGCTGTGCAATTTCTGAGATTTTGTTCCTAAGAAATTGTCTCTTTTTTTTTTTTTTTTTCTGGGTACCGGGGGGTCGACCTCAGGACCTCGCGCACCAGCAGGCGCCCGTGCCTCTGAGCGATATCAACAGCCCCTTTTTTCATATGTGGGATCCGGGAGTCGAACTCGGGCCCTCGCGCTTGCAAGGCAGGCGCTTATGCCGCTGAGCCATCTCACCGGCCAAGAAATTGTCTCTTATTGCTAAATGTTTTTACTTTTGAATTTCAGGAATTAAAAGAGAAACATCAGCATTTTAAATTTGGATAGAAATTTTTGGCTCCAGAAGATCATATATTTGCTATATTAAAAGTAGGAGCAAAAGCTTTTCTGACTTTAAACTAAGGGTTTAAATTACAAATGCAAAATTATCGTTAAGTTTACAAGGCCATATTAGTGAGAGGATAATTTAGAAAATCAACATGTTTCCATTTGGTTATCTGAACCTCATAGAAAAAAAAAGATCACTATACCTAAAGTAGGTTCAAAATGAACCTTCATGGGAAACACATATAGAAGGTTTGGTTAAATTTTATTTTTTTGTGAAATCTACATATTACCTTTCCATAGCATGAACATATTAAGAAGATACAAGCCACTTGCCGAAACACGAACCCAATAAAACCAAGTAAAGTGACTGTTTGCAATTTTTGTGGGGGAAAATTAATGCCAGTCATATAACAGGAAGTTCATCAGGGTGACAATCAAGGAAATGAGTTTCAGGATAGTCTTCCCTCAACAGTGAGTAGCAGCTTTCTCACACTGACAGTGCCAGTATCTTCAGCCATTGCTTGTATGTATAGATTATGACAAACAAAAATGAACCAAGAATCTTCCATTTCATTATTGTCTAAGAGAACGATTTTGTTGCTGCTATTGTTTTTCATTTCAATACACTGTTGAAATTTTGGTGGGTTTTTTAACATTTTTATATTACAACTCAATAGTATTTAAAATTATAAATGAGATAAATATAAGTACATATACAAGTTAAAAATCTCCAGATATTCTCAAACAAATGACATATGATGTAAATACAAAATTAAAAATATATGGAAAAGAAAAACTTTAATACTTAAAATCCTTTTTATCTTCCACTATTCATAAAATATAGCCAATATTTTTCTCAATATTCACAAAAAATGAGAAAAAATTTTACATCTTCTATGTTGAGAAATATTCTGCCCTTGAAATAAACTCCAAAGAAATCAGACAGTTACTTATAATTCAAATAATACAAAAACTAGCTGGAAAATCAGTTCTATAATTAAAGAAATTGTATTCATTATCGGAGAGATTTAGGATCACTCTCATCAAAGATAAATCCTTTGAATCTTGGAATGGCAATGGCGGTGACAGTCTTTAACTGTGCAGAGTATTCCAGACATGGGTACTTAGACCTCTGCATGGTACAAGTTGTGGAAATTTATCCCAGGCAGTAGTAAAATAACTTCAAGTTTTAGTAAATAAGTCAAAGATGATAACCAAGCATACATATTCTAAATACTGCAAAGATGAAACAAATTTGTAAATGCTATTTCTTTGATTTGATTCTAGGACAGAGTTCTGCTACTTAATAACAAAACAGTCATGCTGTGATCCAAATGATGCTTAGAACAACTCTTATTGTCTGTAGGAGGTTCAGGGGTTGAAAAGCAGCTAATACTTTTTTATTTGCCTTCCAATAGGAGTATCATCTAAACATTTTCTTGAAGCTATTTTCTCTCCTTGTCAATTAATTCAATGTTTTTGGAAAGAACTGTTAAGCACCATAGGTTTATTGAAATTCATTGAGTGAAACTGATGGAAAGGACATTGTTAAAGTATCTGTAATAATTCTGACTTTGTAAATTATCTTGTTAACTTAGAAGACAGTGACATTAGACAAATAGGGTATAAACTAAAATTACTAAACAAAAGAAAAAAATATGAGGTCATGTGTCTTTCATACAAAATACAAAGCATATGAAGACAAGGATAAATTACACATCATTTTGATTAATAAAGTAAAATGCACAATACCTTTTTTCATTAACAGCATTCAGTGAGTAACCTAGCTTGTAAAAAATACATAAAATTAAAGGAACACAGATGTAACTGTATAAAGCATCAGAAATATACTTTTATTTTCATAATCAGTTTAAGACAAGGCCAGAATAGTTGGTAATCCAGTACAAACTATAATAAAGTACTTTTTGTACAATTAAATTACATATGAAGTGAGAACAGAGTATGAAGAAAAGGCATACTAATATTGATAAATCTGGTTTCCCCATAAGTACAATTTAAGCATTAATGAGACATTTTAATTTAATATTAAAAATCTCTCTTTTACAAGTCTTCTCCGATGAAAATACATTCTATACCTAATTTATACTTTGAGTATAAAAGTTCTTTGCTTTTTAGAATGTTTTTAATGCTTTGAAATCTAAGTAAACATAGTGCAATCTACATGTCACCTGAAATCCTGGGCACCTAAAGTTAACATTGCTAGCAGGGAGTGGGCTGCAAAGGTGGAAGTGTAAGATTTTGCTTGGGCTGAAAGGTTCTATACATTTATCTGCCCACATTTATAGTAATTATCTGAGATAAGCGGTTACAGTGTCTCTTGCCACTGAAGTTAGCAATACGGATGAAAAAACCCATCAATTGATCAGTCCGAGGCCAAATACCTAAAGCCAGAAATCCCATCACAGAATAACAGGATAATTAATCGGGCATTTATTGTAACTCTGAACTTTCATCTAGCTTTGACTAGCCCTATATAATTAAAGAAGAACTTAGTTTCTGCACTATGCTTAAAAGCAAATTTAAGCATAGAAAACAAGAAGCCAGAGGAATGATTAAATACTGTTAATAAACATGAAAGTAATAGAACAATATTAATCTCTTCCACAGACCAAATATTTAGTATGATAAATGATTTCCAGCAATTGCCTAACATATGCATTATTATCTCCTTTCATAGATGAAGACGCTGAGGCTATAAAAGATTATGAAACTTTCTTAAAATTATACACTGGCAAGATACAAAACAGGTATTCTAAAAACCACATTTTTTCTTTTTCTTTATATTGCAGCCATATTTTAGTTGTGCATATCTCATTTGGTATAAATTCTCTTTTAATTCCCAAATTTTGAAACTGCATTACTTCTGGAAGTTAAGTATTTTTCCAGTATCCCAGGATTTCAAACTTGGTAAACTGAGTTACTTAAGAACTATGTTTCCTCTCTATTTCTACTTTAACTAGTTAACAAATATACGTGTCATCCTTCAACAAGGTCAGTTGAATGATCACTAGTTTGAAAATATGGCAACTGTTTAGCCATTATAGAATGTGACTAATCTATGTATCATGCTTCCCCAAACATTTTAATAAAAATTATTTTGTGGTAGTTATCTGCTATCGGTATTTAGAGATATTTTTAAACACTCAAGAGGGAATGAGTATTTGTAGGTGGGCACTCATATATTCTAAATTGGTTAAAATAGTTTAATGTATATCTAAAGATAGTAATAAATTTTATTTACACAGTTTATTAAATCATTCTCTTCCCTTTTTGATGTCCTACTTACCTAAGGATACAGAATTCTTGATAGAATTAAACTTTCAAATGTGTACCTTAATGAATAATCACATATGAATCATTGCTTTCACCATTGAGGTTTGCTACAAATGTAGCCTAAATGCGTTTATTCAAAATATCAGTAAAAACTATAATTAATTAGACTACTTGTATCATAACACATACAATATTGACACTTGAAATAAGAGAACTTCGAAACGGGTGAAAATATATTTATTAGGCTGCATTTATACTGATCTTGGCAGGCACTCTTCAAACTTAGAGAGTTAGAAGTGGAAAAGCAATGCCTGTGCCAAATTCACTCCAAAATGTTACACACTCTAATATAGTGCACATGACAAGCCTGAAGTGTTGAAAGGAAGCCATTTGAATTATCTGAGTACAGAAAAAGGCATCTGGAAAATTACCTAACAATGGAAACATCCTTATTCACATTTTCTGGAATCTCGTAATGCTGAAAGAATGTTCAGCAGGTCCTGAGTTTACACTAATTTGCAAGCTTTTGAACAAGTATAACAATTTCAAAGAATAGGTACAATTTGGTGGGCCTATCATTAATGAAACACAATTTTAACAGAAGCAAACAAATTTTAACCTTAATTTTGCTATTTTTGTGTTACAATTCCAATTATAACACTAATATTTAGTGTCAGGTAAAAATGCATTTAGAAATAATAGCAGAAAATAAGGGTCAGAGTGCATTCTTTGTTCTGGTCCCTAAGGCTACCAAGCATGGAATGAGCTAACTAAAGCATCCTAACTCCTTTTAGAACATTTCTAAATGGGAAAAATGACAGTTCATATCAGCCAGTGTGCTTCTGCTAATGGTTTTCAGAAATTCACTTGAGGAAGCTGGAGTCACGATATTTTCTGTGGAAATCCCACACCTTCGTGTGTTTATGCTCATCTTTCCCTAACGGTGCATCACTGACCACCAGTGCATGGTTTGAAACTGAGTATTTAAAGTGGACCCTGCAACAGTCACAAGGAGGGTCTCCAGTAACTTGATCTTAACAGTTACCACTTCCTCCTCTCCCATGGTCTGTACTATCTCTTTCCCCCTGTGTTTTTCCTTGTCCAATAATCATGATCAGGAAGACACTACTGCTTTACCCATTTAGGTGGCTTCTGTTACCTGACCACCCTAGTGGGTGTCACAATTTTACAGTTAGCTACTCTAACTCCTGTACATCACTGCAGTGGATGGTGGCAGTTGTGCCCATTCCTGTCTCTTTTGGTAACTAGCTCCCCTTGAGAATCTCCTCCCCAGTTATGTGTGTTTCCACTGTTTACCCCAGAAACAGTAATAGGTGTTGATTCAGTTCAGGATAATGATACAGTTTCCTAGCTACATGAGGGAGTACCTAAGTTTTACTTAAGATAGTTTGTTTCTGTCACTTGCAAATAAATAGCAAACAGAACTGAAATTATTACAGTTACTGAGACTGCTCAACAATACATCCAGAATTGACATCATGTAATATAAAATATATATATGAGATTCTCCTTTAATTTCACAAAGATGAAATCTACCTGAAAACACTGCTTTTTTCCCTATCTCTTTCACAATCATTCATATTCTCCCTACTATTTTCATGCTGTCATTTATATAGTAAGCTATTTTTGTCACTTTTGAGATACTAGTGGCCACTGTGTTGAAACCACAAGTTTCTAATAACAGAATTTTTCGTAAATATTCGCCTTTTTAATTAAATGTCATAAATAAAACACTATGACTATTTTAATAGGCTTAATTTTATAGCAGTTTTACATTCACATCATCAGCATCCCCCACAAGAGTGGTACATCTGTTAAGGACCTACAATGATACATCGCTACAGTACCCATGCTGTGTAAGTTACATTAGGATTCACTCCTAGTGCAGCACATTCTACATCTTTGATAAAAACCTTAAAGACTTGTGTCTACCTCTATAGTATCATATAAAGTACATTCACTGCCCTAGAAATTTATGATATCACTTAGTAATAGGTATCTGAGTTCCCTTTTTGTCTCTTCATGGCTTAATTCATTACTTTTAGTGCTGAATAATATATAATTGCCCGGGTGTACCATAGTCTATCTATCCATTCACCTACTGTAGAACATCTTGGTTGCTCCCAAGTTTTGAACAAACCTGCTGGAAACATCCAGGAGCAAGTTCCTGTGTAGACATAACTTTTCAACACCAGTTGATAAATACTAAGTGCGTGATGTTGGATCATATGCTAAAAGTATGTACAATTTTATAAGAAACTTCCAAGCAACATTTTAAAATGGTTATTCCATTTTGTATTCTAATCACCAATGTATGAATATGCCTTTCGCTCCACATCCCAGCCAGCAATTGGTGTTTTCAGTGTTTTGGATTTTGCCATTTTAAAATGAGTGTTGAGGATTATAGTTTTTTTCACCTAGGATTTGTTACTGATGTTGTTTATCAGGTTGCTTCAACAATGAAAGCTGTATAAAGACAGAAGAGCCATCCAGTAAACTAACAAACACCACAAAAGCACTTTGCTATTTTACAATTTCACCTTCAGTTTATTTCTAGAAATGGTCTAGTATGTAGATGGTTGCCACAGAGGAAGCATTTTGGACCTAAAATATAGGTCACATCCCCAAACGATCCACTGAATATTTCAGTACAATTCAGAGTCCCTATATTACTAACTTTTTATGTGTAAAAAAAACATAGAAAATTACTGAGGAGATTTGAACACTGGAGGGATCCTCATAGGCTGTGAAGCTATAACAGATTCAGAAATACAAATAAATTACAAATAAAAATAGTTTACAAATAAATAAACATGTTAGACTACAGATTAATTTGGAATAAATAATCTGATTTGTTCAATGGTAAAATAAAATATTAGCCTGGTTTGGTTCTTCCAGCTTTTACCAAAATGTAAAGTTAATGAAAAGAGCTGTTAGATATGATATGGGCATATATCACTGTACCTCATTTCTCAAATACAGCAGTCAAAATATATCAAGCAGCATTTTTGACAATACAGTGTTAGATGTTTTTATATTTGTGATTTGTGAACTAAGAAAATAGGATTAAGAATCAGGAAGCTAATGTAAAATAATTAGTGAATTATTTCTGCATTTGATTTTTCTCTTTCAACAGAAATACTAGATAGTAAACTAAAGAATGTTGGATCAAGTCTAAATTACAAATCATTTTGATTCCTATACAAGGATACTTCCTCCTATTACTTTTCATTAAACAGATATTGAAAACTTACAGCACATATCTTAATTTAGTACTAAAAAATAATTTCAATAAGTCAAGCAACTGTATCTTCTTCATCAGTTAAGGGCAAAAGAGAGCCATTTGTTCTTTCAGAGTATATTGTAGGAATAAATCACTTAACACTATAATACAGGAAAGAAAGAAATCTTTAAACTATTTTAAAATCAATATTGATAGTTAAATATTGACATATAATGAAATATAGTGGTGTCCCAGTTATTGTGGCTACTTTAGAATTCATCTAAATAGTGCCTATAAAGCAAAATTATATAAAATTACATTGGATCAAGCTCTCAAATAAAAATAATATAGAAATCATTTCAGTGAAATATTTTGTTAAACTATTTAAAATATCAAGAAACTCAGATATAGTTATTAGGGGTAACTTTAATACATTGTAAATGTACTGTTGTCTTTAAGGACAATTACACAGAAACTCATCTATATGAAACCTTCCTGTTAATGGATAGAATTTTATTCTTGAAATCCATACCCTCTCATGTTTTATTAAATATAATGAGATCATTAAATATTAAATCTCTTTCAGTACAATATTGTTAGCATATTCAATATTCAATGAATTAAGTATGGCACTTAAGTCTACATTATAAGGATCTGTAACCCTACTACATTTTGTTCTTCGTTTATTTCTCTTATTTTTAAATAGCTAGGCTTTCTTTTTTGCTGCCATTTTATTTTACTTTTTTTTTAAACAGGTGGGTGGAAGAACGAAATGGGTTAGGGAAGAAATAATCACAATACTTAACATTTATAGAGTTGTTATGTGACAAGTGAAGTGCTAAGTTAAAAAAAATTATTTCAGTTAATTCTCTCATTAACACTGAGTTAGATAGTTCTATTAAATTTAACTTTACAGCTGTATAACTGAAGAAACTAAGACACACACAGAAAACCACACATGATTTAGTAGGAAAGCAGCTCAAGTTATTAAGTGTTTTAATTTTGATTATAATTTGGAAATTGGCAGCTATAAAATTATTAATTTTTATTTTATAGGTTAATTAAACAATTATTTGTTTATAAATATGTAAACATAAACACTACAGTAAATGATGAAAAATACATTTTCCTAGAGTGCAAGAGGAAACTTTAACTCATGAAATCCTAACAACAGAGTTTGCCCATTACAAATACACAAAAGAAGATACTAAGCTACCTGCAGAATATATTAATTTTAATTGCTATTGTTAATGTCTTATCTATCTAAATAACTGCATATTTTAAAATGTTAACCTGATAAATCAAGTGTGAAAGTAATGAAGGCTTAAGGTCAACTATAATAAAATCTATATCAAAGGGCAACAAGGGAAGTAAAATCAAAGTGAAAACTTCATGAAATACTTTAAACAAATTTGTTGCAAATTATCAAATGTAAATAATTTCTTTAAAACTACTCCCACTTACCACTGTGATAATTAAATTTTAAAGCTACAAGAAGCTTCATTTATGGTGTAATACATTCACTATGTTTTCACATGTAGAAACACACTTCGAACAGATTACTCGCCTTCAAACTTGCAAAAACAGCAGAGGCAGAACTGGAATTCTATATTAGCCAACAATGGCACCTCATCCATGATACTAAATTGTTTTTACTTCGTCATTCTCTTCTGTACTTCAAAGACAAGCATTATATATAGAAAATATCAGGTGTTCAATATTTTCTAAATTATTTAATCATTTTTACAATAATTCAGTGCACAACAGTCTAGGCAGAGTTCATTTCAGGGCAGTAGAAGGAAAAATACACTAAATGTATCCTAGTTTAGATATGGGGATAATTTGTGTAAGATTTGAAGATGGAATTTAAAGAAATATGGGAAAGGATTGTTAAATTAGTGTAAGGAAAATATTTGAAGCACAGTAAAAGGGTCAATAATAGTAACCAGATGATCAAATTAATTCAATTAAAACTAAGTTTGACTGAAAGTAGTGGATAGATAAATAAGTCTAAACTAAAGAAAAAGCCAATGTCGGTTTCAAAGCAAAGGAGCCAAAGACAAACTGATATTATGTGATCCCATGAATGTAACCAAAGGAAAGAGAAAGCTAAATTTATTGAGTTAAATTTGTTGATCACAACAAATATTTATTGAACATTTACTATATGTTAGGATTGCGGAGGAGTCATGGATGGCACAATAAATAAAAGAGCTAAAAATCCTGGTTCTCCATGAAATTACAGAGAGAGAAGCACTCTATTAAACAGGAAGGTACAAAAATAATGCAAGTGAGATTTAGCTAGACCTTTACCTCAGGCCAGTGCCACCAAACATTCCAAAGAGTGTGTAAAGAATAACAAAATAGAAGTCATACATAAAATATACACCCTAGAGGCACATGGCAAATAAAAAGGATACTAATACCTGGCATCTAGGGAAAAAGTCCTTTAGGAGAAGGAAACACCTTTTTTTTATGCATCTCCCAGACACTCCGTACAGATGGGGTAGCAATGAAAAAGGGGCATCCAGCCTGGCTTTGTCTGGACGGTAATCGAAAAGTGGTTACGAAGTCTAGGAATAACAGGAACTCAGGTGTTCTCATTTCTCATTGGCTTGGTTTGGTTTTGCTCCTCCATGTCTGTGGCCATAGCTCCAAATTAGGACCCTCCCTAGAGGTAATTCTTGTCCTTCTAACCCTAGATAAGGGCTGTGTTCAGTAATTTTTATGACAGCACACACACTCCTGCAGGGGGAGAACTGGGCTCATTTTTCCTTATCAGTTCCACCAATTAGGAAAACAGATGCATCCCAGAACAGTTGTGGGACATTAGTGGATGGCAAGGCACTGCATGGTCCAGGGAGTCAGGGAGACAGCTGGGCTAGGCATAAACAAATATGAGTTGCTGAGTGCTTGGAAAGTTCCATATACACTATAACTTTTAATAAATATGTATTAATAACCACAGTTAATATAACTGTGATTACATAATCCATACAACCAAACAAGATTAGCTAATTTAAATTCATTTCACAAGCTGACAGCAGGCCTACCAAACCCGAATAGATCATGTAGCACTACAAGAGGAGGAAAACTAAAAATCCCACCTGTACAAGGCCTACCAGTTGGTGGGCAAGACATTCATATTAACAGGAAGAAGACTATGATGAAGTATGCTTAACGTCCTAGAGAACAGAAATTCAAGGTATCACAGAAAATTTCTCAAACAAATATAGAAGCTGAACTTTAGTTCATCTTCACAGCTAGTAAAAGAAATCCTTTTTACTCAGCAATTTGTCTTGCATCGTACAAAAAAGCAGAAACTAGCAGTTTAAAATGGCATCTGGCTGGCAGAGTTCCTTGCGAAGTCTCTCCCAACTTCTCAGTAAAATTTAAGAGAGACACCCCTAAAAAAGGGCACCTGGAAAGTCAACCAGGCTACATACACACATACTTATCACCAAAATATAGAATGATTGCTCTATTCCCTACAAAACCAACAGAACTGAATTACAAATGCAGTTAGAAACCTAACCACTCCTTTTTTAATGTGGGTAGGAAGGTTTTCATCCTTCTTCCAAAGTCTGCTATTTTAGAAATATAAGATCCGTTCCAAACAGAAAATTAGAAAAAAGCTTTTTACCCCTTAAGTGTAACAACCGGCATACCATTAATACTCTTCTTTGTAAATTCATTTGAAAACTGCATTTCCTGTAAGAGTAGAGGGAGACAAAGCAGGGGCAAGCAAACACCCTGCATTCAAGGAGACATAATCCCTGCAGATTAACTTCTGTGGATAGGTAGACAAAACTATCTATTAGTGCCAAGAGAAAAACTGAAAAATCCTTATCACTCAGCAATCAGGGTCACAAATGCCTAACAAACTTGGAATAAATACCTTGTAGGAAAAAAAGTCCACTTCAAATGCAATAACTATTGTTGCAAATTATTTATTATTCTTCACTTCCATCCAGTATTTCCTCAATCTCCGGGCTAAAAATAGCTTGATTTTCTTCAACTCTGTGTTGCCTATCTCCTCTGAAATTAGGCCAATGATCTTTATCTGACAAGGTTCATTCAGAAACTTTCAGAAATGCTTATTCAGCAGTGACTGGCTATGTCGAAAGAGAGTTGTGACCCACTAATGGGGTCAGCTAAGCCAGGGACCACTTAAAAAATATGAAATCATAGTCTGAATTTAAAGTGGTCAATATGAAAAAGATATTTTCTTTGGTTAGATTAGAATCTTTTAATTGCATTGAAGGTACTTCACTTACTGATGCATTAACTGAAGTACATCCAATTTAGACCCACTAGCAATTATCAGGTCAGCAATGCTACTAAAATAACTGCTTCTATTAAAGAAGAAAAAATATAAAATAGTAGTATGTTTTTGGTGACATTATGGCTCATTTCCTATAATTCTGTAGTGAAGGATATATGAAAAAAATCTTAAATGGAGTATGCATAATCATTTATATCAAAGAAGCAAATATGGATGAAAGCTCTTTTTTTCTTCATTTTAATTATTATTAATGAGCCATGATTAAAAATTAATCTCTAGAGTGATTCAAATCTTTGCAAATGGAAAGGGGACCAGGAGATGGAGAGGGGAATGAGGTTAGAAGGGATGTAAAGAGAATTAAAATGTTTTATGTCCATGTACCAACTTCCCATGATGAACGGGATCATTTTATACTGCAAACATGTACAAATAAAAAGAAAAAAGAAAAAAAATTCCATGAAAAAAACCCTAAAATTCTTTATATTACTTCTATCACCTTGGTTTAATAAAAGTTATGTTTTAAAAATTCTTGTGATATTGCCTAAATATTAATATACAAGTAGTTACATTTTTAAAAATATAACCTATAATATACTTAGTTTTAAACAAATTTACTTTTATTCATATTTCATAAGTCTATGTAAGAACTAAAAGATCTGCTGACCGGAGAACCCATGCCATTCTTAATATGTTAATTTTGAATATAAAACTCTAATTATGATATAGTTCACAAGGTTATAAAAGCATACTGCTGGCAATATATTAAAATATTAAAACTATAAGCATATACACAGACCTGTGGAAATTCACACCTTGGGCTTTAAGTACAAAGCTACACAATTAAATAAATTCATCATATTTAGAACAACAATTCTTGACAGCATGAACTATCTTAGAAATAAATTAAAAATCTGTTGCCTTTGGTTTCATTTTGGTGGGTTTTTTCTGGTGTTCACAGAGAATTGGATTCACAGGCTTATTTCCTGTTAACTTTCACCATTAGAAATACCTTCTCCTAAAGCTCTGGGTATCAAATATGGCTTACTTTCAAGATTACTTCAAGTTATACCTGAAATTATGAGCACACTCTCTTAGCTGTTAATGTGGCATGTGTAAAAGCATACAGTCACATTAAGATGTTTGTGACTTTGAAAATGCTGCAATTTCAATGGAACTGGGACTCTCAGAGAGTGGGTGTAGTAGTTAGCATTAAGTGGTTGGCATTTGGGTCAGAATGAGAATGTCTTTTATGTCAAGCTAAATAGTTTGTGCTTTAATTAGTGTTGAAAAGAGTGATACTGTAGAGAGCTTTTCATAGAAAAGAAAAGTAACCCCTTTTTTTAAGAATAAAAAGCTGGAGATAGTGTGGAGGGTTCAGGCAGTGGGAACAGACTGGTAAAAGAAAGAATGTAACAACTGTGCAGATGAAAGGCTGCAAGGATCCAAACAAGGTTGTGACAATGAAGGGGAAAAGAAAAGGCCACCTAGAGAGTGCTGATTAAGTTAATATGGAAGGTAATGGAGATAGAGGAGTAGGACATGAAGTGTTTTCCTAGCTCAGATATTTGGGTAGCTATGAGGGCAACAACTGAGCTAGGGAACTCCAGAGACACACAGGGCAAAGAGAGGGGCAACAATGGGAAAATAAAGAGTTCAGTGTGGAGACATGTTGTTTTTGAGTGCTTTTCTTTCTTTCTTTCTTTCTTTTTTTTTTTTTTTTTTTTTTTGTGAAGATATCCAGGAGTCATTATAAAATAACAGTTGAGGCCTGGATAGCTGTAATTGTTAGATTAATCAGCACTAGTCTTCCAGTTCTTATTTATGCCACATTAAATAGGTCAATCAATATATTTTAAAGGTCATTTTAATATCTTCTTTTTAACCTATATTCTCGACTTCAAATTGTAAAACTATGTCAACAAAGTGACTTTAAAGACAAGCATAGTGCACAATGTGGTGAGAGACAGAAAAGCTCAAAAACATTTTCAGAATTGTGTTTTCTAGTATAGCAGGTACCAGATGATATGTTGCTGAGCTATTGAGAAAATACTATTTTTAGAATTTTCCACAAAATAAAATATATTATCAGAATATTTTCATCAAAAGTGACAAGAAGAATTTCCCAATTGCTTATAAAGCTTATGTTTCACAAATCATTTTCCCAAGATGTAGGATATATTCTACTGTTCTAATGCCAAAGTTCATTAGTATAGCTTTTATCTTCCCTTCATAATTAGAAAAAGTAGGGAAAAACTTTTTTCTTTTAACATGTTTGATGGAATTTAGTTCTCACGGGATAACATCGGTAGCCTACCATGTATTACAGATCTAGCCAAGGAGACATCAAACTTTCTGCATTGGAGGAACTTATTGTTTCTATCTCCTGGAAATATGTGATTTTCTGTTCTCTAGAAATTATATTGTATCTTAATTATGTTTTAAGATATCCTTCAAAATAACAAATGGACTAAACTTTATTACTACATTAATAGGAGATATTGATTAACCACAGTGAAGAAAGCATTTGTAATGACAGGAAATCAAAACGGATTACATTTTTTGGCATTTGTATTCTTACGAACAATTTTTGAAGTTACTAATATGTACCTATGTATATCACTCTCTGTAAATGTTTTGGTAAAGAATACATATTCCTAGCTCATCTTTATATAGCTAAATACATTCATATTATCTAAAACCCCACATGTAGAATGAAAAATAAAAAACTGAAATGCAATGCAAAAGCTAATGTTTGACAGAAAACTCTTCTGGCTGCCATATCTGAGTTGACAAGTTAAAAGGCAAAATAATATGGATTAAATGCCTTTACATCCTAGCAGGTGTCTAGTCATCAATAATATTCACTGAAGGCCATTGTGTGTAGAGCACTTCTTTTCGTTTCCTAATTCCCTGCTTGGCTCCAGGCAGAAAGAAAGGGAGGCAGACAATAGTTTCTGACACCTCTAAGAACTTTGCACAGAAAAAAGCTTTCCCTGTAATATGCAGGTATTATTTCATCAGCATTCTCTTAAAAGATGCCCATTTGATTTCTCATAAAACTTGTTTTGTTAGAAATTGACTTCAGTGAAATTCCAGATATAACAGTAAAATTCCAAACAACTCCATAAGAAAAATAAAAAGTAATAGACCTTTTATATTCAATTAAAAAGAAAAATATATATATAGACTGGACCAGTGCAAAAGAAGAAACAAACTTTTTAATTGAGAATTATTTTTATTATAACGCTTACAGATTAGAAGATGTGATCTCCCAAGTATTTGATGTAAAAAAAAAAAATCAACAAAAGAAATCACAGTAGCTATTTTTAGTGGTCCTTCACATACAGCAAAAAAAGGTAAATAGCAAGATAAAATATGAAGGTTTTAAATAATGAAATATATATGAAAATATGATCATCCTATTTCAAAAGTGGTACAATAAATGCCTCTTTCACTACAGTTACACCATTTAAAAAACACTCTATGCTTTGTAATTTTTAATCTATATTTCACTAATTATATTACCATTTCATATTTTAGTATTTAATACACTTCTCTTGCTGAATGATATATTTTATTTTTAGAAAAGGTAATTTTTAAATTTTTCTTAAGAAGTTACTTTTATCATTCCAGAACAATACCATTTTTAAAATCCCAGCTCAAATTCTAATAAATTTGAAAGAATAAGGATGATACTTTATATTATGTATATGGCAGTCACACATACAACAAAAATAACATCCTAATCCTTTCATCTATCTAAACACACCTATTTTCCTTTCTTATAATACTCATTCAATTAAAAATAGTATGTGTATATTGTGTATGCTAAATAACAAAACCCTAAAAATGCAATTAGTATACGTGCTTGGTAGAAATCTACATCTTGAATTTTAGGTTTATATACAGATAATTATGTTAATACAAACTATCACCATAAATAATGACTTAAAAGTTATATTTGTATGACACAATATTTATAGGCTTAAACTCTGAATTATTACAAATGGGAGACTGTTTTGTTTTGTTTTTTACTACATCCAGAACCACATATAGTAAAAATAATCTGGTCAATGTGCATATTTTATCTACTTAAAAACGATACAACCTTAAAAAAAAAAAAAGCTATTTACTCTCTGAGAAAATGTCTTTCTAGTGTGGCATCAGAAAGATATATCCACACTATTCCTATTCAACTGAAAGTCACAAGAGGAGAAATATCATATGCCGGTATGCCAAATGTGCACATAGCATGTCTCCTAAAAAATAGTAGCCTGGCCTTGGAAACCTTGATTGAATTATATAATGAATAATTTACACGTGAGCCACACTTGAAACAGGAGTGTAGAGACAACACAAGCAAGGTTTCACTTGCTGCCTAAAACAATGCCTCCCACAAAACATAACTGTACTTGTAAACAGAAAAGCAGGAGACCGGTCACTCCATAGACTTTGGCATCGGCTCCCACTTGAGCAGGACACTTTTGGGTTACATTGTTGATACCTGATTTCATTTCATTTCTGAAACCCATCTGTATAAAAATAAGATGATTCTTTCCAAGAACATATTTAATACTTTCAACAAAGAAAGATACTCTCTGTGGTACACTGATTTACTTTCAAAGCAGAACAGAACTAAAAAGAGAAGGGGGGGGCAAAGAAAAAGGAGAAGCAAGAGAAAAATGAGCAAGTAGAAGCTGCCTAAACTCAAATACGGAAATAGATAATAAGGTCCAAAATGTAAGTAATTTACCTCTAAAGTCCGTTGCTGCTGTAACACTTGAAGGCCACTTCTTTACCAATACTTACTTGCATATTTACAGACAATAATTTTTGACATTAAGATTCATTCCCTCATCTCCCATCTCCCTTCTTTCTCTAGCACCCTGGGCCAAAGTTAAGAGTTAAAAATGAAAGAATACAATATTATTTTCTTTCAAGTTTTTCTGTTGTTATTCTCACGGAGCTCCAAATCTTTCTCATTAGATTACCTTTTATTCCTATGATGCTCTTAAAAACAGAGTACAAACACCACTGAGCAATGTGCATCCAGAATCCTGAGGCTCTAACGCGAATTTTGTGTTTAACTATCATTTTGGGATTTTCTATCACAGTATCTCTATAATTTTATTGAGTGCCCATGATTTTCTGGACACGATACAAGGCATTTTACTATGTTAATTTAATAACCCCCACAATTATTCTGTGAGAAGGACATCACAGTTCTCATTTTTCAGGTGAACTACCTTAAGCTCAGGGATGTAAAATAACTTGCTCAAAGTTACAAAGCAAAGGGGGATCAGAAGGCAGCCCTGTTGGATTTCAAAATCATACCATGTTAGCTTCCTTTGCACCCATAATCTGTGGTTGTTTCTCTAACTGCAGAGAACAGTATAATATAAAATGGTAGCTTTGTATTATTAATATTATTATTTTACTAGAAATTTCAAAATAGAATAAAGTATGAAAATTAAAGATAATCATACTACATTACTTCCCAAAATGTGACTAAATGGATTACTTGAGAACACGTGTATGTATAAAAACTGTTATCTGTTTATATTTTGCTGTTCATAATAAATTAATTTGAAAACCATTAATAGGGTAAGTGAGGTGATCATCACCCTGAATTACATTTTCTAATTCTGTTCTTTCCATGGCAATTGTAAAAGTCCACAAGCTTAGCAATGCATGGATGGGGGAAAAATGTTCCCTGCAGCTGCAGCTGACTTTCTGGCAGACTCAGAAAGCAACTGTGTTGGCAGCTTAGTCAGGCATCTGGGGCTGTTGGTGAATTAGTCTGAGGACTGACCTTCTACATCGCCTATAAACACTTTGCATTTGCCTTGCTCCATAATGAAGGGAATTTAACTCTTTGTATGATTATGATTAGGGTTATTATGAAATCCTCTCTACATTAATCAATAAAACCTTAATTTTATGACATACTTAGAAAGGAAATAATAAGCATTTGGGTTTCTTCAGAACAAATTCCATTAAATAAAAGTGAAATTCTGGATTAGTTTCAAATTGTAAAACTGATTTCATGATGAGCTAGCTCATGATTTGAAGCCCTTCAGATCTCCAACTTTGTCTTGAAGAGTGTGCACTGTTAAATCATCCAGTAAGACAGAAAGAACCATCTATTCTTTACACACTAATAAAGCATTTCATGGCATCATTCCATGTTAAAGTCTAGCAGTCCTATCTGGAAATTATTTCTCAACAAAAACCTAAGTATTCTTGTAGCAGTTTAGGATCATTACCTTTGCTTTGAGCTATTACTTAAGTTTAAAAAATGTTTATGGTACTTTTTGTTAAATGATCATCATTTATTGAAGCCTATTCCTGGAATCACTGTTTCCCTCCTCTTCCTTAAGGATATTTCTGAATATTTCTTCAAAGATACCATTTTTAGTTATTCACAGCTCATGTGATGGAGAATAGTGTCAAAAGTCAGAAATACGATGGAATATCTGTATATGTACACATATTTTTAAAACAAAGGGAACCATATACCCGTAAGATTTATTGATTTGTGTACTTATTTATGTACTTATATAGCAGTATGTCCAAAAAGTCCACACACAGACACACACAACATATTTTAAATACATGAAAGTGTGCATCAGTAGAATTTTATAAACTCTACTAACAATATATTTCATTGTTTTATAGCACTTCTGTCTGATTAAACTTTTCATTTAATGGCAAAGAAATAATCATATCCTAACCTTTCCCAAGCATATTCATTTATTTCATTTTGGCTGCTGAATTCTAGTCTGTCTTCAAGTTGGAAGGTCTCTGGAGATGATCCAAGCCTAACACCCCGTGAGTAACTGACCCCTGGAGAGCACCCCAGTGACAGAGAGAAGCAATGGCACAGTCATAATCAGAACTTTACTTCCTGGTGCCCTGTCCCTCGTCCTTTCCATTTACACCATGCTGCCTCTGAAATAAGATTTAAATAGGGTTGAAATGAGATCATGCTTAAATCCAAAGTGCAGTAGAGCTTATTTTAAACTTTTATCGAATTCTGCTAAAACATGTTTCTTATGTAGGATTTCCCATACAGCCTCGTATGATCTTTGGCTTTATTTTTTTGTCATAATTCAGTTACAATTTCAGGGCTTCAGACAGTTTCTGGTGTTAAACACACACACACCAAGGAGCACACGTTCACTCATATCTGTGTATTCTAAACTATCAGCAATGAGAAATAGCTAACACAGGAAATGTACAGTACCCTGAAAAGTGTCATGACATTTCAGAAAAAAATTCCCGCTTTTCTATTCTCAGTTTTTAATGAACAGCAAGCAGTATGAGCACACCTTACAAATGTTCTCAAACAACACGCGTATAATCAAATATGGTATACAGTTTGTCTAAAAGAAGGACTTGACCTCTAATCAGTCATGACTAAGACTAAGTAGATGTATTTTATTTTATTTTATTTATTTCTTTTTGGTGGGTACCAGGGGTCAAACTCAGGACCTTGTGCACCAGGATGCACCCCTGCCGCTGAGCGATATCACCGGCCCTTTTTCCGTATGTGGGTACCAGGAGTCGAACTCAGGACTTCGCACTTGCCAGGCAGGCGCTTATGCCGCTGAGCCATCTCACCAGCCCAGTAGCTGTATTTTAAATAAAGGTATTAATTTGATTTCTGTTCACTACAGGAAGTTGTTCAAAATGTAACGTTTAAAAAATAAATAGAAAGGGCCGGTGAGATGGCTCAGCAGCTTAAGCGCCTGCCCGGCAAGCACGAGGGCCCGAGTTCGACTCCCGGAACCCACATACGAAAAAGGGGCCGGTGATATCACTCAGCGGCATGGGCGCCTGCTGGCGCGCGAGGTCCTGAGGTCGACCCCCCGGTACCCACAAAATAAATAAATAAATAAATAAATAAATAGAAAAAAAATCACTTACACAACAAAAACTTAGGGAACAACTACATGCCAGACAATATAAGGTGAAAATTAGGAAAAACAAAGTAAATGATATCTTTGTACTTGTAGAGTTTATCAGCCAATAGGGAAAAGGCAGAAAATATACACAAGTTTATAATATAAATAATTTCTGATAGCAGCATTAACGTCTTAGATATTGGACTATTTCAGAATTTTACATGTTTAGATTTATTTATTGATGTGTAGACTAGCCAGTATACCTACTTCAGTTTTAAATGCTTGTCATATATCTCTATATATTTTATGTGAATAGAGAAGACAAAGGTTTTTGCAAATGAGTTGATTCTGTTTTGAAAGTTTCTATTTATTTATAAACTTTTGAATAAGGAAATTGACTCCCCAACATGTCAATTCTTCCCAAATTTAAAGATTTGAGTTTCAAGTGGGTCATGTTCTCTTGGAAAAACCTGCTGATTGACACATTAGGAATCAAGTGCAGAGGAGACTGCTTTAGTAAGTTTTGTATTGTTTTGAAGTCAATATCGCATAATTACAAATCAATGATGAAACCACGGCTGTTTTTAAGAGCTATTTCTGTTTTGTTGTTCTTTCTAGTTTCACAACTTAACATATGCACCCAGTAAGAAGATACTTTTGAAAACGTGAAAATTTGCAAACTGGAAAGCCACACTAAGAGAAGCTTACCCAAGGATTAGCCTGTAAAACATAAGCATGTCCTAATTATCGCATCCTACCACTATACTAATGCTACATAAGGGGAAAAGAGTACTAATTTTTTTTTTTTTTTGGTGGGTACCGGGGTTCGACCTCAGGACCTCACGCACCAGCAGGCGCCCGTGCCGCTGGGTGATATCACCGGCCTTTTTTTCGTATGTGGGTTCCAGGAGTCGAACTCGGGCTCTCGCACTTGCCAGGCAGGCGCTTACGCCGCTGAGCCATCTCACCGGCCCAAGAGTACTAATTTTTGACAAATTTGAACTTGGGACAATCAAAGGCAACCAGGTAAGATATATTTAGAATGTTCTCATTTTGATATAAATTACATCTAAGAATATATTAAATCTGTAGTAATGTATTTCCCCCCCGAATTTTTTCATTATTTTATTTTCATACATATATGGCTAATATCATTTAAACTTACCTGTTAATGTTATTACCAGTGTTCTTCCACTACAGTTGTTTGGTTGGTTCTGGACATACTACACCAAAGATGATCCTAAACTGTTATTCAGTTCCACTCAAATCCCCTTCAGCATAGGTCAGTATACATTGGGTTCATCAAACCTTGATTTGCTGGTATGGGCTTTTATTCTGTATCAAGTCTTTTTTGAGAGTCTGCTTTCTATCAGTATAATCAAAATATAGTTAAAAGGTTTACAACACCTACAACGTTTCTAGTATACTATGTATTTGCTTTATTCTCCTAGTTATCCTCAGCTCCTTTTCTGGATATTTCACCCATTCTGCTATCTCAAAAGATATTCACTATTCATTATTGCCTTTTTTTTGCAGTTGTTGGGTTTCTGTCACCCTTTTAAAGTAAAAACACTTTTAGGTCCATGAGTTATAAATCTTTCATCATTAGTTAAACATGTAAAAAGGGAAAGAAACCTCTACAGAAATTTCCAAAGAAGCACTTTAATGATGAGATGAGGGCCGGTGAGATGGCTCAGTGGCGTAAGTGCCTGCCTTGCAAGCGCGAGGGCCCGAGTTCGACTCCCGGAACCCACATACAAAAAAGGGGCCGGTGATATCGCTCAGCAGCACGGGTGCCTGTTGGCATGCGAGGTCCTGAGGTCAACCCCCTGCTACCCACAAAAAAAAAAAAAAATGATGAGATGACATCCAGAATAATCTATTTTCTGCCATTGATTACTAATTGTCAATGTCATGCTATACTACTGCAGATTACTCTTCACTAAAAATAATTATGGGCAAAATCTTTTCCTGTTCTAATGAAAGATCTCCAAGAATAAATAATGACCACAAGAGATACCAATGTAATAAACTTACATGGAGGATGGAATAACCTTTTTTTATGTTTTTTATTTATTTAGATTTAAATAAGTGTTGTATTTTGGACTATCAGGTACCACCAAGGTCACTGGAACACACAATGACCTGAAACATGACAACACTAACAGGTCTGTTTTCTTGACAAGGAAGTAAATTAGTTACACAAAATTTCTTTTCAGGAAACAAGTTTATTTTCTTTTGTTTAAACATTTAATAGAATTTGTTATATTCAACTGATACAAATGTTTTCCAGAGCATTTAATAGCGCTTTCTATTAAAGGGACTCTAAAACTGTACAAATGTCAAAACTTTAACTTCTGACTCAAATGATTATAAATATTTGCGCAAATAAAAGGAAAAGTACAAAGTTTTAAATATAAATAGTAACAAATATCTGAAGATTTCAGAATGTAATATATCTTCAATGTTAAAGAAATGAGAGTAGTAAACTGTGATAAATCTTGTTACATACGTAGATTTTTACCTGCTGTATAATATTGCTAAAATTAAAGATACAAAATCAATGTAAACTTAGTTGGTTAATAAAAAAATAATGCCACTCAGAGACCAAAGCTGTACCTTTCTCATAAATTCACTGTATGAAAGTGTCTGATGAATCTAGAACAGGACCAAAGTCACTAGGATACAAAGATGACAGAACAGCACCACCTAGTTCCCGCTATAGAAGTTTCCAGATATGTATGCATCTCTGACTGACTTGGGAAAATTGAATATATTTTCAAAATAAATCATTTAGCATAAAACTACACTCTGGAAAATTATCACCTGCAACACAGCATTCACTTAAATTGCTTTAATTTTATAGTGTCTTATAAAATAAAAAGTAACGTGAATGGGAATGGTTAAACCTAAGTTTTTCTACCTGCATTTTACTGTTGTATGTAATCCAAGTAAGTAAGTCTTTAAATACACGCTGGACCACTTCAGTTATGGTTTCTGAAGTATACAAAATGTTGAACAGAGTTACCTCATCTACTACAAAATGTGTATCATCAATTCCAAGTGTATCAGCCAATAAATAATAATGTTCAAAACTACAATATAACATATTATAAATACAGTATCCTTTCCACTTTGAGGTCATAATTAATCACTATGAAAGTGATATAATGATGCCAAGAATATTCTCTCCAATATTTTATATCACTATATATTAAATTTCTTTTATTTTTAAAATTGTTAACTGGATCCCTATCTGTTGTTTATGAGCTGGATAATATTTCAAACACATTCAAAGCAGACTGAACAGAAAGAAAGGTTCCAGGAATACTTCATCTGTATACTCAGGCAGTCATATTATAATAGTACAAGTTTTAATCAGGCACAATGTATTATAATATAAACAAGGGACAGAGTTTTAATATATATGACACAGTACAGGGAGCACTGTTTTTAGATAGGACACTTTAAAAATGTTTTCCCTGAGGCTTCAACAGCTCTTTAAATGACTGTCACTGGTAACATCAGAATTGGTCAAGCAGAAATCCAGCTCTAAAAAACTAAATATTGTTGCTTATTACATAGATTCTTCTCCAGACCTCTTCTCCCCTACATTTCCTCTGCTGACCTGGTCATATACTGTTCTGGCCCACTGAGCCTTTATGAAATTAAATGAATCATCCTCTTGAACAAATCAGTTAGGATAGAGCATGCTTGAATATTTCTTGTTCACTTGTCAGCTTCTTTCAAGTTTTATTAATAAAAAAGATAAAGAAACTGGCATCACACTGAGAATGTTTTCACGATAAACAACTAGAGGAAATGAAACCTCTTTAATCCAACCTTAAATAAGAAACATTAAAAGCTCAGTGGGTTTTATAACTTTGTTGTTAAATCAGTGATTTCACATCCTCAATGCTATGTCCACAATCAGTTACTATTGAAAAGATATTACAATAAAAACAGAATTTTTATTTTTAATTCAAAACAGAAAGGATTAAAGCATTATGTATTTTGACTTTTTTATTATGTGTCTACCACTAGACTGTCAGCTCCCGAAGGGTAGAGTCTGTCTCCACCTTGTATATCCAGCATTTACAACACATACACAAATAGGTATCTTTTATAAAATGAAAATGAGTAAATTTTGTTTAATTGAATCAAAGGCCACGAAAAATAGAATGTGTAGAAATTTCTACAAATACATTAAATCCACAGAAAAATAAAGTCAAACTGAAAACTGAAAAATTCAGTCTAGTCCACTTCTACTAGGAAAAATGATTAACAGGTCAACAATTTCCTAATCCTTGGATTGATCTGTAAATGCAATTTTGTGAGAAAAATGGTTATGAGATTAATTTATAAAATACATTAACAGAATGAAAAGATCTCAGATTTATATAAGCACATACATCAGAATAAAAATCTGAAAACATTAGGCTTTGAATAATACACAGGATAAATATGAATAATTAAATTTTTGTATTTTGAGATTACAGTTAATGTTATCCTGTGTTATAAAACATCTTTATATGGAAAGGGAAAAGCACTATTTCTACAGTGCTTTTCTACTGTTTCTACAGTTTGCAGTCATCTAGAAGATTCTTCACAGCGTCGAAAAACGGATGTGGTTTTGACCTTTCAATCTTCTCATGAAGAAACTAAGATGCAAGATAATGAACTCATAAGAGATTTTAAGAGACAGCCTATATGTCTATCAACAAATGAATGGAGAAAGACAATGTGGTATTTACAAAAAATGGAGTACTAGTATGCCATGAAGAATGATACATTTGAATCATTTGCAGGAGAACGGTTCCACATTGAGACCATAATGTTAAGTGACCATAAATCAGGCACACAAGCTTAAATATCACGTGGATTCTTTTATACAAAAAACCCAAATAATAAATAAAGAGCTAAATAAAAGATAATAGGAAGTAAGAGATAGATCTTTCTCAAATGGGAAGGGGATCAAGAGATGAAGGAAGGGGGAAGGAAGGGGAGAGACAGATTAAAAAAGGAACTAAGATGAGTTATGTATGTAAACCAACTCCACACAAGGAATATAAACATTATGTACTGCAAATATGTACTAATAACAACAACAAAAAAGACAATGGTGTAAATTGGATGAGGCCTTAGTTTCCTTGATCACCATCTTGTCTTGCTGCTGCAGGAAGCTTCCAAAATTCAAAGTCTTAGTACAATGGCAGCTCTTCCCTTTACAGAAAAAAAACTTCTCGCTACAAAAGAAGAAATCCACCAGACGTCCACACCGAACTTCCACCATGACTGCGGCTCCTTTCTGTCTGCTGCGGCGTGAACTCCATGGTGACGATGCGATCTATTTCTGCCTCGTTCCTCCATCAGCACATCACTCTTCTAGCTACCTGATGCTGTGTTAGGGGGAATATCCCTAATCTCTGATGAAGTTTACTCTCCCGAGTCTGTCCACCCTCATCGAAAATATTGGCTTTATTACAGCATGGACATTTACGCTGTCATATCCTGTCATTTCTTTATTATGCTGTCATATCCTTATCCATATTCTGCTTTGTTGGTAGTCTGTCTTTGTATAGTCAATAAAATTGGATAAAGCAAGATAAAGTTTAAAGTAAATTTGCCTTAATGACCCCAAATTACTCTAAAAAACTATGAACGTCTTATACTACCTTCATTTTAGCTAGTCCATGGAAGCAAAATGGTATGGAGAATTGAAGTTTCATAACATCATTAGTCTTAACTACAGCATTTCTATGTCAAAAAAAAGCAAGCTAGTAGACATGAAATTTTACTATAAATTTTACTTGACCTTTAAAATTACTTTATAAAATCTTACTGAACTTCATTTTTATGCTAGTGGGCATGAAATCTTTTTATAAAGACAATATTCTTAGAACAATATTGTTTTGATGACTGACATAGAACTTGTTTTTAATTTGGCAACTCTGTACAAAAATACTAGTCTAGAATGCTTTGGTATTTAGTCACAAATGATGATCTTTCTTAAATTAAACTGAAATTCTGAGGAGATTATTGTAAACTAAAGAGTTAATACAAAGGTGTAACTCTTCCTCAGATTTCCAATGTTTCATATACAATGAGGTGACACATAAAAAATTAAAATAAGTCTTACCTAGTCACAGGTTTATAGGAACAGCCTCAATGAATAAAAATCAGTAATACAGTAAAACATTTTGATCAAAACAGTGAAAAAGTCAAGAACAACAAAATAATGCTTCCCAAACTGCTTTCCCTTTATCGATTCTCTACAAAGTCATGTCAGAGTTTATTCTTCTGTGACTGTGGTCCATATACTCATATTTTAATATAATTAAGCCTTTATATACTAATAGAAGTTATGGAAAAATATCGTGCTACGAAATGGCGATAACGCTTAAAAATTGAGCTAGTTTAATCTACTTTATACATGTTCTGAAGGTATATTTCTCCATGAGGATAACAGATTTTTGCACCTGACTTCAGGTAAATCTTAACCTAGTTAATAATATATTTTCAAACACCAAGTTATGAAACAGTCAAAATCCAAAAGACATCAGGATGATTGATTTTTAAAATCTGAAGAAAAACTCTATGATTTTTCAGACAAGCTATGTTTTACTGGGAACTTTTAGACAAAGTATTCTTTTAACACATTATGTGGCAATGTAGTCACCACAAACTGTAGGGTCTTTTTCTTGCTTGGTGTTCAGCTACTAATACTGATGCTTAAATTCTCTTCAGAAAGCAGTTAATATTCCCATCCTACCTTCCTCCGTCTTTCAAATGTATAAAAAGAGCAACAAATAAAAGTCAACCGTAGCAAACATGCGTTCTCAATTGCTGAAGTATGACTAAGCACTAAAACAAACCAACCAACAAACATTTAGGATATTTTTTTCAAAAAAGGAAGAAAAACTCCTGCAACTGAGAGAATACTGTGAGAATACTGAGAGAACCTCTACCTCAGGGACTAATCAGAGATCATCTGCTCTGTAGCTTGGCAATTACAAAAGCAGCTCAGTTGTACTCATAATCCTGCAGATCAAGGTCAGTTTTTAATTCCTCTCTGTTGATACATTTAGCCAGAAATGCCAGCTATTGCAAATAGAACAATAAGGTGATGTGGCTTCGTATTTAACCAAATATCTGAGGGGACTAGAAATAAAAATCTTTAGGAAACAGAAAGTGGGTAAGTCTTTACAATTCCCAAATAAATGGGGAAGATTTAAAGCTTTGAGGCAAATGTTTAGAGGGCAAATTTGAAGGGATTTTGAGTAAAAGCAAGGAAGCTGTGTCTTTTCTGAAGCATGTCATTATTTAAGATGTTTTGTGTTTCTCAGTTTGCATTTTGTTCTCATATATTACATTCAAATGAAAAGTCACTGCAAATATTTATTCTATTTAGAATATGATATTGGCATCTTGGCAGTTATACCATAAATACTTAAATATCTGGATCCAATTGAATAGTTGTGTCAAGATTAAATGTATTGGGAGAGAACTAATCAATCAGCAGAATGAAAACACTTTAAAAAGCTACAAACTGTTGATGAAGCACTTGAAATAAAATGAAGACTAAGATTTCAACCCTATACTCCAGAGGATTATGGTCTACCAGAGAAGACATACTACATAAAATGCTGTAAAAAAAAAAAAAATCACACATAGATCATAGGATAGACAAAAGCTTTAATTCTCCAGACAAAAATTCTCAAAATAAGAAGAAATAAAGGGCACATGCCACTCTTTTGTCCACTAAAACTAGCACATCAGACTGGTCAAAAATCCTATGTGTTCTAGGCACTGCCATTATTTTTTAAGCTACAAGTAGTTTAAAAAATATTAAGTTTTATAAAATAATTAAGAAAAAAATAGTTAAAACAGTTACTGTACCAATTTTTACAATGCTTTTCATAGCCAGGGACAGTGGCACACAGCTGTTATTCACAATATTCTGGGTGGCTGAGACAGGAAGATGGAAAGTTCAATCCCAGGTTGGGCTTCTTAGAGTAGACACTGTCTCAAAATAAACAAAGGGTGCTGGAGATGTAGCTCAGTGTGAAGCCCTAGGTTCAATCCCAGTACTACCTCCCCCCCAAAAACGTTTTCATTGCCACAGCCATAAATAAATAAATAGCAAGTTGTGTTTACAAAGTAACCCAAAATTTTCCTATGACATGGTACTGAAATACATGTAAGTGAAATAATACAATTAATATCACACCTTTAAAACTTATGTAATGAAGCAAAATACCCTACTTACAAATGATAATGAACAACAATCTGCCCACAGGCAGATTATTTAAAAAATATTCTTTTCTCTGTCTCACTCTCTCTCTCTCAATGTAAATGTTCATACTTCTTCAAATTGCATCCAACATCCAAATCAAACATGAAAATATAATGTATCAAATTTGCCAGTGCACTGACGTTTGGCAGTCCGTGAAGACTGCAAGCAATTCATACCACCCAGAAATCTACAGCCTTGAATAATAACCAGCAAAACTTCAAGATCCCTCCAAAGCAAAATGCATTAATGGACTAGTTAGGGAATAGAATATTAACATAGGAACAATATCAGATTTTTGTAAGAGAGTAAAAGGAATAATCCCTATTCAGGGTAAAGAATATACATTTTCACTCATTATTTTATTTCATTCCTAGAGCAAAGAACTATTTAGAAATAACAGATACTGTATTATGTATCACAATGGTGAATTTATTTCTGCCTTGGCAGGGTAACTAGTAAATGTAGAATGTGAGTAACTGCTTGCTATATTGGAGTCATAGACATATAATTGCCTTTAGAAATATCCTCCTCTGAATACCACCTACACATTGATACATGACAGTGAACTTACAGCCAGACCCCTGTTCTATCCCTCATGATCCCTGAAAAGGCTTTGAAATGAGGACACGTGCATAATTAAGGCACACTGAATATCACAGTACATGTAACAAACTAGAGTATTATGAACCCTTAGGGGAAACTCATAGAACTAATACATTTTCTAAAGAAAGCTGCACATGAGTAAAGGGAGACTAAAATGCTAATTAGATCCTCTCAGTGAAAGCTATAGAAAAGTTGATTCTTGAATTCTGAAGTTGGACACAGAATGGAACATTTGTATACAGAAAGACTGAAGAGGGGAAAAAAAAGAGCTTGACATAAAAGCCCTTCAATACATGATTTACACAATTCCGGAGAAGACAAATGAAACAAAATAAAAATATAACAGTGGGAGAATTGCAAACCTCCTGAAGGGGTTAAGTATGAGAACTGATTTCGTATTAGGTAGGGATTATGTAACAACAGAGGGAAATACTCAGCCTGGCATATGCTAATTTGGTCAGCTTTGCCAGGTGTTTGTGTGTGTGCTTGGCTGGCTGACTCACATTCCTTTCCTCCTCTTTTTGCCATTTTTATTACAAGACTAAGAAGGTGAAGCTCTCAAAAAATGCAGTCATAACCATAACAAAAATAAATAACCTAATGAATATAGTACATGTTTTATTCTTGCAAAATATTGAGGTATGTACCTTGAGGGTTGAAAGGAAAACACACAGGCTATCTCTATTCAGCAATATCATCTGTTAGCAAAACTCTTTTTTCTTCATTCCCCATTAATTTCTTTAATGGGTATTTCAGGTTGGTAACATGGTTGGGGAACGGGGGTTATTATATTTCTGGAGAATATGAGGAAAGCTGAGTTACTACATAGACTTCAGCACATAAAACAGATCGCAATAGTAAAGGAATGACAATTAAGTAAGAAGCTTATTATGCATTTTAATTTGCTTTGAAACATAAATATCCTAATTTATAACCCATTATTTCTCATTTCAAATCTATAGCTTCAGATTGAAGAGCAGAGGGCATGTTAAGCATAGGATGAACAGAAGATGTAAGTGTCATGGACATTTCTCCCCCCAGGGTCGGGGAGGGGCATATGCGACAAGCTAATGTAAAATACTAATTTATTAAGAAAACAAGAACGTATTTTACATATGATATATTTTAGGACTTGATGTTTAAATAAGGATTATGGGAGACACCTGCATTTTTAAATGCAAATAATTTTAGCTCAGAAGCTAAAAATATTTCTTGGCAAGAACAAATTAATTGGCTTTATAAATTACACTGAATCAACATAACACTATACACTTAGCAATAAGCAGCACATCCTTGTCAGGAAAGGAGCTTTCTCACTCTGTTCCCAAGGACAACTTTAGATAAACAACACAGCCTTTCTGTAAACTAATCATCATAAAATACATAAAATTATTGGAGACTCAATTTAACCTCTGAAAGGAATTTTGTTTTCTTATAATATGAAATTATTTGCTATTTGTTCACGCTTAATTTTAAGATTTTGTCTCTCAAAGCAAAAGAACGCTTATTTTATTCTCTAACACATCCTCGATGGCATCACCCTCTAGCCCCAGAATACCTCTTTAACTATGACAAGCCAGGGGCTTCCTCTTCAGCATTGCAAAAGCTCAAACGTAATTTAAATATTTAAGTGAAAACTATTTGCTGACTCAGAAAGAGTTATCACCAAAGTTGAACAATGACTGTCTTAATATTTACTTCAAAGATCTCTAAAATATACTGTGAATAATTAATGGCCAATCCTCTCTCCAGCAGATCTTACAACCCCAGCCCTGTATCTATTCAGGTACCCAGAGGTTCTTATCATTCAGTTTCAGTAGCACAAAAGAAGATCCGTATCCTGCTCAGCTCTATTGCAATTCTACAATTGTAAACCTTGTGTGTGTTTAGTTGAAAGAGTTAATTGCTGCAGTCTAAGAAAATGTATTAAAAAATGGATTTCCTACCTTCATTAAAAGGATGAAAGAATACAATGACTAAAAACAAAATAAACTGCTTTTTCCTCAAACTGCATCCTTAATGCTCCAAATTTTCACTACTTACAAAATAAATGAAGACATCCTTCAGTCTTAAAATACTGTAATATTTTAAACATGTACGTATGTGCACATATACAGGTAAATAACTAAGGAATGTTTCTTAATACTTGATATCTCTGATTTTGGTATTAATACTTAAGTGATACATAATTAAGCAGAATATTTACTTCCTTAATTTTAAAAAGACTATTACTTCTAATATGAAAGCAAATTTGTATCTGTGTAAGGAAGCTTACTGAACACATTAATAGGACTAACTGGATCCATTTCTTGAATAAAAATCAATATACGTATTATGTTCAATTATATTGTTCTATAGCAAACAGGATCAAACTAAAGCTACATTAGTTACTGCTACCTGATAGGGTTTCATGGTTGGTTGTACCTAACATTGGATCCACAGCTCTTAATTTTTTTAAAAAAACTACTTGACAATAGTGCCCGTATAATAAAAAGTATTCAGAAAAGAAACGTTCTATGCTGATGTGACATAACACAAGTACAATATATTTTCCCTAACCTCTCTGAAAACAGACTGAACACTTGTTATTTCTTTTTGAGGAAATTATACAGGAAATGCTTTAATAAGAATGAGACTAAATTACTAACTCCTTACTCACTAAAGGAAGAGAATATAAGAGTATTTCCCAGACTAACAGTTATTAGACCAAACGTGTAAGCAATACTATTTTAACTTTGCTATTAATCTTCATTACAATGAACTATAGTCCTGATAGTTTGCAAGGAAATAAAATGTTCATTAGTGAATTGATAAAAATGTTGATAATTTTATTAGGACTTTAAGCTCTACACAAAATAAATGTTGTCTCTTTTGCTTTGTCATGAGCCCATGTGATTATAAATACTCTGGATTATTTCTGGGCATAAAAAGCTAAAAGATATTGCATGTCTACCAGAGCTAGGAAGAGCCTTCCCATTTCATTCTCATGCCACATGACTGCTCTCTGTTTGCCTGCTGCTGCAGAGCACATCAGGCCTAAGATGCCATTTGCATCCTCACACAGCAGGGGGCTTCAGCTGCCACCGCTCCAGGTTAATCCTCACCCACCTCTTTACACAAGGAATTTGCAAAAGATGCCTTTTTTTGATACTACAGAACTGCTCTCCAAAAATGCTTGACATTTTCAAATAAAATGTTGGCGATGAACTTGTCCTTTTTAAATATTTTAGGTTAAATGAGTAAATTTAAATTTATCTTTCATCCTTTTCAAGGGAAGAGTTTATGATCTGGTCTAATGTAAAGATCTCTGAGATTTTTCATCATGAGAAAGGAAAAACAATAGATGGGAAAGCATGTGAAGAATGACTGATTAGATTGAATTTATTTAAAGATATATATGAAGGACTAGTTATACTTTTCTTCAGGAAACCTGTTTCATAAATTGATATATGCCTACAAAATATCAAATTAGGTAAATGACTTCACAAAATAATAGTGCTGATATATTATGGAGAGATTTTTAACTCTATCAAAACTAATTAGAGCACACATATTTTTCATTCTAATTTGATTATTTATGCATCTACCCAAATGAGGATAAGAAAACTGCATAGATATTGTGTGAAAGGTCCATGACTTATCCTCAGGAAGCTTAAGTTTAATAATCTTTGGGCAGCAGAGCTGTAAACAGGGTATATGAGAACAATATTTGCTGATAGGACAAAGACTTCTAACTTCATCTTGTGAGTTTTGCTTCTTTGATTTGTGATTTTTCTCTCTGCCTCCTCAACCCTCAGCCTAATACTATAGAATAGGGGACTTTGCTGAGGAGTTGTATGAAATGTATTCAGATGAGGACGTTCTCAATCAATACCATAAAATACATGTCATCCTGATCAAATAAAGCATCAGCGTGGTAGAGATCTATGTCATATCATTAATTTCCCCCTAAATCCTCCCTAATAAATGAGTCTAACACGTCTTAATCAGCAGATATCCCACTGGCTTCTTATTGTAAAGAGAAAACTGATGTCATTGGAAGTTGGTTCCAGGCCACTTTCAAATGTATGCTTAGGATGTCTTCCAATATTTTTGCACTTCCATTTTTCTGTTCAAGTGAGTTAAGTATTTTTTTTTCTTTATGAAAAATAACACTATCTCGCTATTTAAATGCAAGGCAAATAGTTTTCAAGTGTCTGATCTTCTAGTGGAGGACACAGGAAGGAGTCATCTCCATTGAAGCTTTGCTTTGTCACATTACATTCCCAGGGTTCTAATAGTTGTAGAAATGGGAAAACAGCAATGAGGTAAGTTTCAATAACCTAATTCAAAATTAAGAAACTACTGCTTTTGGAAACTTTCTTAATTACTAATTGTCTGCTGTTTAACTTTTTAAATCATAATTTTTGGTTCTTCTGCATAGATGCCACTGTCAAAGTACATATTAATCAAAAAGATGAAGAGTAAATGAACTATATTCCAAGAATTTCATTCAGCATAGGAAATGAGCTGGACACAATGGAAGTTCTTACATGCAGAGGTAAAACAGTTGGAGAGACATGCTTTGGGGAAGTGTTACCATTTCATTAAGTGTATACAAATATATATTATAATATGTTGTCTAAAAATGTTTCACAAGATTTCTGATACATACTGAAGGCCAAGTAATTTGTATGTAAAACTGAGCATTAACTTGAAGATCTTTCTTAGTAAGTAAAATGTTATTAATCAGAATATCCCTTGGCAAAAACACAAAGCCCCCAATACTTGTGTTGGATGTATTTTTGCATAAGACTAACTGCTAAAAGGAGATGAGGTTCTCAACAAAATCAGGTCTCTTTATGCACGCCTATTTTTGTTATATTTGCCCTTCCCAGGACTGTTTCCTGTGCTACACAGGAGCCTCTCCACCTTTGCTGTGCTCTCTCTGGTATGGGAGGAGATGAGGCTTTAGTAAGAGTAAGCAGTTGAATTGGATCTATTCTACAGCTAAGAGAGGTCTTAGCTACAGGTGGCAAGCTTTTGCTCTCCTCCTTTTGAAAACAAAGTCATTTCTCTAATGTGCCCCCTGCCCTTCCTCTAGATTTTTTTTTTTTTCCTTTCCATGACTGGGGATAAGAGGGAAAGATGCTGTCACTGAGTCAGATTTTGTTATTAAGTAATCTACATTCAAAGTTATACTTCTGTTAGAAACAAATATTTTATTAGAAACACATCTATTTTCTATCTACTTTCCTAAAGATTTGCTGAAGAAAAATGGGTAGATATTATAAAATACAACTATATAAACCTTTTTTCCCTCTCATTTTATCAGTGACTTGATTTTTACCACTGACTTATCACTCCACCTATTAACAAATCAGAAAATTGTGCTTTCTAGGAAAGCTAAAATAGGTGAAAACGCAAAACACCATTAATTAAAACACAGAAGCAGAGAAGATATGTTCAAATGAGTTTTGTCCCACACAATGGAAACAGCAAGCAGAAGGGGTAAATAAATTAATTGGTATTACTTAAATGCCTGAATACTTCTACAGAGCTGATAAGGCTAAAAATAAGAAGCTATTGACTGACTCTAGTGTTTGCCTCGTCATAACTACCGGCAAGCAGAGCAGACTCCCCTAGCCCCAGTCAGCTGCTTGCTAGTACCTTCATCACTCTCCTTCCTGCACGCATGAAGACCTGCTAAGTATTTAATCTGTGTCCAGGAATTAAAGCCTAACCAATACCTAATAAAGCAGTAGGCTAGTGGGAGAAACGTAAATCTGAAGCCCAAAGCAATGTTTTCTGCCAAGACTCAGGTAAGGAAGCATGGACAATTTGAGCAAGAATTGACAATACCAACAAAGTGTGCTGTGTCTGTGGAAGCAGTGTTTGATAAACGTGAGGCAGCCATAAACATGAGAAGACAATCCAGTGGTGCTCTTCATCCTCTCCTCCTCCTCTTCTTTAAAAATAAATCCTCTTCTTTCTGTAAGTGTATTGATATGGTCTGCTCCTAAGTACACAGATGTCGTTGGACTGGTGCTCTTTCTGTTTGCTGTACAGGACACCTATTTATTTATTTATTTGGACCTGATGCTAGTGCTCATGCTGGTTGCAGTGGTGCATTTTCTCTGCCACACTCACACCCTTTCTGTGGCTGTGAAAAGCAGCACTGTCTTAATCATTGGTTTACATACTCAATAAAAGAGCCCCATGCCCTGAATGTCGGTGATGGAATCTCTCCAGGTTGAAAAAAAGGTAAATCCTCCTCCAGGCTGAGAGAGAGGCACCAGCAGACAGTTATTTTTGCAGAGCACTTAAGAGACAATTCACGGGGAAACGCTGAAGAAGAGAGGAGGCGACCCCCAAGTGCAGTGCATGGCTCACATGCTCTACAATAAATAATTTCCGCGCACCAGCCCAGCAGTGTGTGCAGTGACCAGCCAGGGCCAGCACACACAGATTGGCAGGGAAAACACAACCCGCGGTGTCGGATTTTCATCGCAATCACCAAATTAACTGATTTCCCCACATCACACTCCCTATCTGTGGCACGCCGGCGCGCGCGCAGGAGCACACACACACACACACACACACAGCACAGCACAGCACAGCACAGCACAGCTGAAAAATGCAAGTTACTGAGAGGTGAACTAGGGACTCAGGGAGGGTGTTTCAGCATGGATTAGCAGCCCAAGTAATGTGTCAGCCACCAGGGTTACTTGAGCGAGGATGGGGGTGTGAAGGGTGGCAAATGGGATGAGATGGCAATAGAAGGCAGAATGTGCTGTCTGCCTTCCCGGGGATTCTGGCATATGACATCTGAAATGTATATCCATTGTAAAATGTACAAAATTACTGTAACATAGTCTAGGAAATATCTCTGCAAGATCAGTTAATACAGGAATATTGTCTTCTTTTACATTCATATATACGCGCAAATAAAATACGGTCCCCAGTGTACATCCCGGAAGCGGGTAGAAGAAAGGATGCATTCCAAGAACTTGCTGAAAGATGGTTCACTGACCTCATTTAAATCCTCCAAAGGCCGATTGGGTTTTGCACGCCTGTGGGTCTACGTGTGCCTTACTTTTACATCCCTTTAACCCAGGGACAAATACATCTGATCAACTTCATCTTTCCTACGGATACCCAAATGATGACAGCAGTATTAGAGGTTGGCAAAGATTTATCAAGAAATCAAGAGTCAGCTAGGTTTAAAAAAATTCTATAGACCATCATTCCACGTCAGTCCTCCCCACATCTCACACTCCAGCCACATCCCTATATCACTCTTCAAAGCAACAATCTTCTGCCTTACAGCTCCTGCCCACACAGCCCCAGCACGCCGCCTCTGCCGCCTCCACCACCCAAAAGTGTCCTCTCCCCATTCACTCTTACTCCATGCATTGCCATGTATTTCACTATCAGCATCCTCTTCCTATTCCACAGGGCCCCTCCTTCCCTCCCTCTTCCAAAATAGAGGGTCTGGGAAAGTGAGCCCGGTTCCCAAGTCACACTGCACCCAAACCCAGTGATTTGCATAATAACAGTGTTTTGTGCAGTTCCCCTCCACTGCGGTCACAAGGGTTCTTGCATTTCACGTGAAAGGATAATATTAATAACGGAAAGAAGCGGCAGAGAATGGAGAGGCAGACCGACAATCCCTGAGCAGTAAAGTAACTGCTAGGGAGCATGTATTTCTTTGCTTAAAGAAAAATGAATACGACACAGACTGAATAATAAAAAGTCGATGTGATGATAAAGTGGGTTTGGGTCTTTAAATTTTTTCCTTCCTCTTTTTATTTCTTGGTTCATTCACTCGTTCTCTTTTCTTTCTCATTCTCTCTCTCTCTCTCTCTCTCCCTCTCTCTCTCTCTATCTTAAAATCCCAGACAGAGTCTCCCCTCTCTTCTTAGGTGAATGACACATCTCACAACACATCCCCCCCTCCCCGGGATGTTATTGCAATGCACACGGTGCTGCCTCTGCTGCTGTTCTCGCCTCTCGGTTGCTCGCTCCCAGGGTCTCGCACACTTTTTTTTAAAGACACACGAATCTGATGAGGGTGGGAAGAAGGGGAAAGGGAAAGGCGACTCGCCAAGGGGGAGGTTAAGGAGACGACGGGAGACGGAGAGGCTCGGTGGAGAGCGCGAGGTGGGAGGCGGTGTGGGGGTGGGTGGGAGAGTGCGATGTCGCGGGTGGCACAAGTTGCCAGCCAAAAGGCGTGGGAGGGAGGGTGCCGGCGCGGACCGAGTGAGCCGGGCGGGCGGCTCAGGTGAACGAAAAGGCGAAAGGTGCCGCGCGAAGGGCCGGAGCCAGGCGCAGGGCAGAGCCGCCGCGCCAGACCCGAGGGGCCGAGGCGAACAGCCGGCCCTGCCGCACCGGGGAGCGGGGGAGGGGGCGGAGATCGCGGGGGACCCGGCGACTGGCGGGGGAGCGTGGAAATGCGGGGTGGAGCGGGGACGGCGGGGATGGGCGTGAAGTTGCTGCTCCCCGCGGCGGGGCGGGGATTACCTTGGAGCAGGAGCCCGCAGACGCTGTAGAAGCGGAGAACGGCGCTGCGTTTCCAGATCATGGTCCCTTCTTGAGGGGTCTGGGGGAGGACCCAGGGGCGCGCAGATGCTGGTGGCCGCTCACCGAGCGCAGGGCTCCGCCGGACCCGCGCTCCCCGTCGCTGCGGAGCTCGAACCCGCGACGCGGATCGGGGGCAGCAGCAGAAGCGGCAGCGGCGAAGCACCCGCAGTACGGGGTTTCGGAGGGCGAAATAGTTTCTTCTCCTCCTCTTCCTCCTCCTCTTCCTCGCGGCGGTGCAGCGGCGACAGCCGGTCAGCCCGGGCACGGGTTTGGGGCTCGCCTTCCTCCAGGCGCGCACTCCAAGTGCCAGCGCCCGCCGGGGCTCCCCGAACAGGCGGTGCAGGGGTGCCGGGGTGTCGAGGAGGTGCCGGCGAGGGCTGCGCGGGGTGGGGAGGTCACGGCGGGGAGGGGTAGAGGGCGAGGGAGCAAGCAAGCAGCGCCGCCGCCCGCGCTCAGGGCGCCCGGGGTCCTGGCAGAAGGGGTGGCAGCGCTGGCGGCAGCTCTAGCGGCGGCGGCGGCTCCCGGATGCTCGGGCTGCAGCGGCGGCGGCGGCGGCAGCGGCGACAGCGGCGGCGGCGGCGGCGGCGGCGGCAGCTCTAGCAAGCACCAGACACAAGGGCAAGCTCAGCGCCGCGGAGGCCCCGCCCCCACCCGGGCCAGGGATAGACACCGCCCCCCGGCCAATAGCAACGCATCCGCCCACCGGGCTCGGCCAATGAGAGCGAAGGATGGGAGGAGACAAGCGCCGGGAAAAACAAACAGGCTTCTCAAGGACCCTTCGGGCAGGAAGAACGAAAGCCCCCTTTCACGCGCTCCCGGCTGCCCTCACCTCCGCAGATACCTCGGGCCCCAAGTGACGGGGGCAATCGCCGACTTCATTAATCAGCGCTGCTCACTCGGGAAGGGTTCAGCCTATCGCCGCCGCGAGGGGGCGGGGTTAGCCGTGGCCCCAGCAGGTTCTCGAATCCGTGGTGCCTGGGCTGGGTCCTGGGTGCGAAGTTCCTGTGCGCATTTGGACTCCTAGCGCAGATGGTGGCTGCCCCTGCCCACTCACCAGCTGCGGCTGCAATCTCTGACGCTCCCAGCAGCAAAAGGGAAAGATTGCAGAGGGCGTGGGAGAGGCTAAGTATAGGGAGCAGAACACCTACCTGCCTACCAGAACTTGTGTGACAGAGAAGAGTTGGCAGTGGAGAAGATTAATTTGTTGTTACTCTTGAGAGTTTTGACTGAGGCCAGGCTCACATCTCAGTAGAACCTGGTGGTTGAGAGTATAGGCACTGGGACCAGGCGGACCCTGGTTCAAATCTCATAGCTGTCACTGGTTGCTTAATGTTTGATGATGTATTTGAACCTTTAAATCTAAAGCCTCAACTGCAAAACAGGGATAATAATGGTGCTTAACTTTTACAGTTGTTAGGATTAAATGAGAAGGCAAACATAAGTGCAGAGACATGGTATGTGTAAGGGCGTTATAAATGGTGTCTCTAGGGCCGGTGAGATGGCTCAGCGGTGTATGCGCCTGCCTGGCAAGCGCGAGGGCCCGAGTTCGACTCCCGGATCCCACATACGAAAAAGGGGCCGGTGATATCGCTCAGCAGCACAGGTGCTTGTTGGCGTGCGAGGTCCTGAGGTCGACCCCCCGGTACCCACAAAAAAAATAAATAAATAAAAAATAAATGGTATCTCTAGAAGTGAAGTGGGATTTTTCTGATTTTGGATGGCAGGAAATCTTAGCAAGCCTTTTAAAAAGTTTTAACAAATTCTTAGGAAGGGATAGAAGCAGAAATGTACTTTCCTCATGGATGCAACCAAAAATGATAGAAAAACCCTCGTAAATCTGCAAAGAACCACCACTATAAATCAGCACCCTGAAATATGTACTTTAGAAGAGGAGATATAAATGAGCAAGACATAAATTAATCAGAAATTGTGTTTCTAAATTAGCTTAATTCCCAGGTTTTTCCTATGACCATTTTTTAATTGGCCCAAATTAGCAGATGATGGACTAGTTCAGTAGTGTTAAATCAGTCACACCATAAATAAAGTCTACTTTGTTTGAAAAACCACACAATAGAAACCTGCAAGCTAAAAGACAGAAGGAAAGATGAGAACCAAAATCAATATTGATGCCCTTCACTCTCTCGCATTCGTAGCTTACTTTGCCACAACCTTTTACGAATTCAACCCTTGCCTTTTAACTAATGACCCATTTATTTCTCTGTCCATCCTTCTCCCCAGGTTCTCAAAATTAAGGTGCAAAATGTCCACAATAAAACTGCAAGCAGGCTTTGAAAGAGGATGTGTGAATAACCTCAGTAGGAAGTAGCTGCCTACTGTGTTTCAGCTGTTAGGAAAGTCAGGAAGTCCAATACTACTTCCATCATTTAAACCATTGTGAACAGCAAAAGGTGATATTCTAATATTATTGACTCTTGCTTAGTTTTTATGTCAAGGAGAATATAAAAAATGGAAATGCCGAAAAAATTGAGGTTCCTTTCTTGAAATGGTAGTTGGGATTTCTGGGTCCTAGTGCACATTCTACTTCTAGCTTTATTACCTTGGGAATGTATGCAGTTCCCCTGACCTTCAATGTCCTGATGTGTATTAAGAAGCTGAATCTGATCACTTCTAAAGTCACCATGAGCTTAAAAAAAAAATCATTATTCTAAGATTGTTTTATACAAGGAAATAACTCATTTGAACATGAATATTACAGCATCTGTGATAATCTGAAATAGATCATGTTTTGGTTCTTGTTGATAGCTATTACATCAAGAACCATTTCTGAAGTAGCCTCTAGCCACACTACTCAATATGTGGTCCTCAGAATAGCAGCAGAAGCAGCACCCAAAAATTTGTTAGAACTGCAGAATCTCAGGCCCTGCATAGTACCTACTAAAGCAGAATCTTCCCTGCAACAAGATTCTGCACCAAAGTTTGATAAGCACTGGATGTCAACACAATTTTGCCACTTACCCCTACCCCTACCCCGCCCAAGGGGAATCTTAGTGAGTGTTTACAGAATGAGGATAGCCAAAATGCTCCGGGGATTTTTGACGCATTACTGTGAAAAATAAGGGGACCCAGGTCCTCTTCTTAATACAGAAATGATTCTTATAAACTATAAAACAAATTGATTAATTTAACCAATTTTAAGAAAACCAGTTTTAAGAAAAGTTTGATTATGGTGAGAGTCATAAACTTTCACATGAGTAGAGCCCTATTTAGTCCACACACCCAGAGGGCTGGAAGACAAAGCTTACACATTCTCCAGTTCTGGGAAAAAACACCCAAAACATGAGTTCTGCTCATTTGGATAATAATGGCATCTTTATGTACGAAGAATAAGTTCCATTTTCTAAGTAATCTATTCTTAGGTAGTGTTAATCAATTAATTTTAAAATATCATATTCAGTGGTAACAAGGTCTTCCAATGTTTTAGAAAAAATAAAACTTGTGAAAATATAGATATGTCATTGTATAAATAAATTCATGTCTGAGACTTAACAGTTCTTAGAATAGAATTAATATTTTAAATATATTCATTTAATAGGTTGAAGGACATTATCGTCTACATGTGCAGTATCATCTGTTATAGTGAATATACAAATTGCCTGACCTCTTTTGAATCATCAATGAATTAATTTCATTAATTGCCAAAAGATGGCATCTATCCCTGTATCCCTATATGCAATAGGCTTAAATACTGAGCCTGCATGGAAATTGTACTTACCTTCCTCATAATTAATCCCTGTATTTTCTTTCACTTCATGGGAGAAAACATTTCTAAATATTTAATTTGATGTTTTAATACATATTGAAAAGAGAGAAATCAATGTTTTGCTGTAAATGCAAGCCATTCGTTTAGTATGCCTTTTGTTAAAAAAAGATATTTCTAAAATTTCCCTCCCTTGACTATGATGGCCCTCTTCATTTGTACTACCACAAAATAAGATTGCAGCTCCTCCTCTCTCAATTGTACCATGGGTATTAGATTTCTAACAGGACAAACTGGGCCACACTTAGCTTGTACTTTATGAGTATTTCTATAGCATTTTGAAAGAATTGGGACTTATCATGCCTGTAATTTGTATGCCTTTTTCCCTACTGGGAACAAAGTAAATTGTTACAAATTTAATTGTGGTAAAATTTATTAAAATGAACATAGAAATGCTATTAGGTGTCTCTTTTCTATCTATGGATAAATATTCTAAGATTTTTTGACTTGTTTTAGTCAAAATATCTGTTTTTTTTCAGAATATTAAATTTGGGTGAAATATTAAAATATATAATCATTACAGATACCCAGGACTCAAAATCTAAAAATCCATGCTAAATTGACTCTCACAGCAAACAGACTCATAGTAAATTGACCTAGAAAAAGAAATTTCATGGCCTGGTGAAAATGGAGACCACTGTGGAAGAAAATTAGCTTATCGAGTAGTGGAAGCATTGATTGTCATTCTCCTTGCTCTCCAGTATTTTACATATGATGTTAGCATCCTGTATTGCAAAGATGTTAACAATTTACAGGCGTAGTATAGATTATACATATCATAATAAGTAGGATATAATATTTATATATGTATATATGATGTTTATGATAGATTATAGTAATATTAAATTCATTTAAATGAATTTTACCTTAGCATTTTACTACTGTCTATAAAATGTTTAGTGTATTTCTTCAGAATTATAATCTTTTATTTTCCCCATATCACCCCAAATGTCTTATTACTAAAATTTCAACTGATGTTGATGGCACTGTACAAAAGTGATGAAAAGAAATTCACAGATATTCAGAAATTTGCAACCTCAAGATGAGCTCTTTTTAGTTGTTTGCATAGACACATCAAGTGGCAATATGGCCAACATTTACACATTCTCTCATGTTAAAATATGTGATCACAATATGTGGAATGAAGAATGACCTTGTGATCTAATACAGTATAAAATACATCTCTACAATGATTGAATATAAATGATCTAATATATGTGACCATGATACACCTTCTTAAATTCGTCAAGAGGGATAACATCTTACCCTAGATTTCTCCTTTCCCCCAAACAAGCAAAATATCACTCTGCTTTACAGAAGACCATATGATTCTGGAACTTACCAGCACATAATCTCTAAAATAGAAGTTTTACAATAATCACTGATAAATGGAAACATCCTGAAGATCAATTTTGGACATAATTATATTAAAAAGGGGCTTATTAAAAACAAAATAAAGCAAAGAAGCAATGACAGTATCTTCATATCCATTTAAGCCAATTTTATGATTGGCTTATTATAATATGATTTTATGTATATAGCCTTCTTGGAACACTCTTACTTGAGATCATCATATATGAACTTTCCTTTACCAACAAGTCTGCTCAGCTGTGATATTGTAGTGAGAGGTGTTCACTGATCACTGATATAATTCTGCTTTTCACTACACACACCCCACATAGATGCTCTTTGTACACCTAGTTCTATATTTCTTCATGCCCTTTATAAACCCAGATGTATATCATTTAAATCATGTACTGGCTTGCATGTTGGTTTAGCTCCCAACTAGAATGTAAGTTGCAAGAATGCAGAAACTTTGGCCTGTTGACTGGAGTTTAAGCTACTAAAAAAGGACTGGAACATAGTAATCACTCAATATGTGTTTGAAGAATGAATGGGTATATCCATCCAAATCTGACTATGCGGATTTAACATGTATAAACTCAGATTCCTTTATCATTGTTCTTTGTGTTTTTTTTTTCCTAAGGCACCATGTCATTTAATAAATAAGTCTAAATATTCTTAAATAGAATCTCAACAATTCTACATTTAAATAAGTCCCACTTAAGTGCTATGTACAAAAGAAATCTATATGGTTTCATAAAAATACAAACTATGTCAGAATAAATAACATAGACATCTAGTGACAATATTTTAGTAATACAACTCCTCATATATCACCACTATTGGCTATTTCTTAACTATTTGTGATTTTCTCAACAACAAGTAGTTTGGAGTAAATTGGTAGGAATAACTATCATCATGTTTATAAAATATGTATGTTTACAGTGTCAGTGATTATTCATACTGTAATTCCTTGTGTTCCCTTGTTCTAGAATTTTTTTTATAATTATATTGTTGTTTAATAGAATTTCTCTCAGAAATATTATAGAGGACTTCTATGGAATTAGCCAGGCCAGACTAATAATACTGAAATAAACTGAAGACATCATAGTTGACACAGACAAAAGAAGCTGCATTGGTAAGTCACAAAGCTGAGATAGAGAAATGGCAAAAAAAGTTATGATTTTTGCTTGATTCTTGTGACTCTAAGATAAATTATGTTACTTACAACTCCGCTATTTTAGCAACCAATTAGATCTACATCGCTAAGGGATATATAACTTTTTTTTATTAAAACAAATAGAAAATATAAAAACAATAAGGCATCATTAAAAACCAAACTAACAACTACTAAAAGAACAGAAAAAAATAGAAGGAAACAAGTCTGGAAAGTAACATACAAGTTAATAGTACAGCTTTAAAAAGTATGGCTTGTTTGGGAAACGCAGGTCAAAACTCATTCATATTCCATCTCGTTCTAGACAGAATGGCCATCATGAAAACTTTTTAAGAAAAACAAGGAGTACTGGTGATGATGTAAGAGAAAGGAACCCTCCTACACTGTTGCTGTAAAGGTAAACTAGTACAACCACTGTGGAAATCACTGTGGAGATTCCTCAAAAAACTAAAAGTAAGCATACGAATTGATCCAGCTGGAACTCATTGGTGTATTTTCAAAGGAAGTAAACTCAGCATACCATAGTGACATTATAGTGACGCATGAGTACCAAAGGTTACAGTGGCGCAATTCACAGTAGCTAAACTGTGGAAACAGCCTAGATGCTCACAAACAGAAGAACGGATGAAGAAGATGTAGCATATATACACAGGTATGATTCAGCCATAAAGAGAACACAATCAGGGCACTTGCAGAAAAATTGCTGGAATTGAATACTATCATCCTAAGAAAAATTAATCTCATGAAGTAAAAAATTTGCATGCTTTCTATGATGTAGAATGGGCTGAAAAGGAGAGCAGGGAGAAGAAAACGAAAAAAAAAATGACTAAGATGTATTTTGTATGTGTGCCAGTTGCCCAAGATGAATGTAATCATTATTTAGTGCAAAAAATACTAATAAAAAGGAAACTAAAAAGAAAAGGAATCTAAAAATAAATGAATAAAAGTATATGCAAAAACAAAGAAAAAAAGAACAGAAAACTAAAAGGTAGTACCCTAGTAAGAGGGAATGGGATTAGGAGAAACGGGAAGGAAAAGGGAGGGGGACAATGGGAGTGAAAAAAATCAAAATATGTTCTGTGCATGTACCAATGTATCATCACAAATCTCATTATTCTGTACTACTAATATGCACCATTAAAAAATAATATGGCTTGTTTTCTAGAGCTGTGCTGTCCATTAGGAAGACAACAACCAAGAATGGATATTTAAATTACAATTTAAATTAATTAAAATTTAATTAAAAATTATGCATGCTAGTCATACCAATAAAATTTTAAGTTCCCAGTAGTCACAAGTGACTAGTAGACTACCATATTGGGCAGCACAAACAGCGATCATTTTCTCATCACAGAAAGTTCTACTGGACAGAGATGTGCTCGGTATGAAATTTGTATTAGTCTTATTCTCTGGAGAATTATACAGTAGTCCTCCCTTATTCACAGCTTCACTTTCCACGGTTTCAGTTCCTGAAAAATCAACTACAACCTAGGAATATTAAATGGACAATTATAGAAATAAAAATGTTATGCATTTTAATCTGCTTTTAATGTAGTGTATTGTGACTATTATTCCATTCTATTACTTTATGGTTTTAACATATAATATATAAATTAAATTTTAACACACATATGTATGTACATATAGGAAAGAAAACATAGCGTATATAGGATACAGTGCTATCTATGGTTTCTACTTAAAGTCTTGGAACATATCACCCATGAATAAAGGGACACTAATGTGCATCTCCATAAGTGCATTTATTATAAGGAATTGGCCAGAGTAGTTATGGAAGCTGGGAAGTCCCAAGATAGTCAGCAAGCTGAGCACCCTCAAAAGCCAATGGTATAGTTCCTATCTTTGATTGCTTGTTTTATGTGCTAAAGTCCCTAGTAACAAATGTCCAAGTAGCTAGGGATACATTATTTTGGGGTTCATGTTAGAGGGTGTCTCTGAAGAGATTAGAATTTGAATCAGTAGACTGAGTACAGAAGGCCCACCCTCTTCTATTTGGGTGGTCATCATCCTGTCGGTTGAGGTCCTGAATAGAACTAAAAAGTCAGTAAGGAGCAAATTCTTCCTCTCACCTTCTGAGCTGTAGCATTCCTTTCTGGCTTTCAGACATCAGAGCTTGCTCCTGGTTCTCAGGCCTTTGGGCTCTCAGACTTACAGCAGAGCCAAACTTTCCCTGCCATCCTCACTAGCTCTTAGGTCTTCAGATTCACTGAATTATAACGTCACTTTTTTGGGGGCTCTGTCTTACAGACAGCAGACTGTGGGACTTCTCAACTTCCACCATCACTGGATTCAATTCCTACAATCACTTGCCTATGGATTTTGTTTCTCTGCAGAACCCTAATTCATAGTCCATGCCCAGGTCCAAAGGCTGAAAAAGACTGATGTCTCAGCTCAAAAACTGTCAGGCAGAGAGAGAGAGAATTTTTTTTTATACAGCCTTTTATTCTATTCAAGTCTTCAATGGGTTGGAAGAGACTCACATCGGAGAGAACGATCTGCTTTACCCCATCTATTGATTCACATGTTAATCTCATCCTGAAACACCTTCAACAGACAGACCCAGAAATAATACTTAACGAAACATGCATGTACCCTGTGTCCCATTCTATATCTTTTTTTTTTTTTTTTTTGTGGGTACCGGGGGTCGACCTCAGGACCTCGCGCGCCAGCAGGCGCCCGTGCCGCTGAGTGATATCACCGGCCCTTTTTTCATATGTGGGATCCGGGAGTGGAACTCAGGCCCTCGCGCTTGCCAGGCAGGCGCTTACGCCACTGAGCCATCTCACTGGCCCCCCTGTGTCCCATTCTAAACAACATCTTTCAAATGATAAGCATTATATTAGCATTCATTATTGCTATATGATATTTTCACAAATCTATGTCTGAATGCAGACACTGACATTCAGAAAATGATAAAATTTATTTCTCTGATATGCCAAGGTGTCACCTAATTTTGTTTATTTTGCTATAGGACAGTATTTTTCTTATTATATTGACAGAAAAAAACATTAATTCTCTTGGCAGGAGATGGGGTGAGAAACCTTCTTACATTGAGTATGACCTTATATTATAGTCTATTGTTATAACCAAGGATGAACATGTATTATTCTGAACTCTGGGTTTGCAAGTGACACAAATACAAATCATATTAGCTTAAGACAACAGAAAAAAGAAAATACTATCATATCACTTAATTTTAAAATCCAGAGGTGGGGGTGAGGAGAGAACAAGTGTAGTTTAATCTAAGGCTCAGTGATATCCTTAAAGAGTATAACTTAGTTCCTCCACCTCTTTACTGTTATTTCCTTTAGATTATGTAAAGTCAAGCCAGGTTCTCCCCATAGTCTATTTCTCCCTATAAAAAAGCAAAGAGGAGCAAGAAATGTCTAGCTTACCCCATACTTACACTGAGCAGTTCCAAATAATAAAGATCTATTTCTCCAGGAACAAGAGTCCTGAAGTAATTTAGAAACAGCTTCTCTGATTTTCTGCTCATCTTTCAATCACTCACTGGGTCAGACTGGCCAGGGACAATCGCTGTGAGAAGTTTTAATTAAATTATCCCACCAGATAAAGAGGGGACAATTTCTAAAAGGGAAAGATGCTGGACAGCCAAAATGTAACAGATGTTTACAACAGAATACAATGAAACGATACAATGTGATTCGAAGGACATTTATATTGACAAGAATGTTCTTACCCATGGTGATTAGAATAAAGTAGCAATGACAATCCTTAGGGCTTCACACAACACAGTGGGGTCTTAATAAATAGTGTGCAGATAAACACACTGCATAATAAAGTTCTCACTGGTGGTAAAATTTAGAAAAGGATTGTCCTCGGGTTTTTACAGAGCACAATATTTCTTCTCTGCTTTTCTGTGATAGTTCATAGTACTCTATATCTAACTATCATAACAGCTTTTGAAATTTAGCAAGTGTTCAGTGCTGAGTAATATCTGGCTTTTCTCACCTATAGTTTCCACTTTTATTTTTATTTATTTATTTATTTATTTTGTGTGTGTGTGTGTGGGTACCAGGGGTCACCCTCAGGACCTCGCACGCCAGCAGGCGCCCGTGCTGCTGAGCGATATCACCGGCCCTTTCTTCGTATGTGGGTTCTGGGAGTCGAACTCAGGCCCTCGCGCTTGCCAGGCAGGTGCTTACGCCACTGAGCCATCTCACCGGCCCTCCACTTTTAAAAATATGACTTATCCCTAAACTTATTGCATACATGGTTAGTTTGTTGCCCTGGTGTACCTCACTTCATTTGCCCCTCTTAAATTTCATACAGTTTTAAATAGATAACTTCTCTAATATGTTTGGGCTTCTCTAGTTTGGACTTACAAGATGACAGCAACTTGACAAAAAAGTCACATTGAATGTATTCTTGGTTTTTCAGTCTAAATCTTTATTACACACATACACCAACACACACAAGTCATATGAATTCCAAACTTGAACTACACTATTTACTATTCCAAAAAAATTCAATATTTCTAAGAATTTGGACAGCAATTTAGAGTTGCTTGCATGTTCTTTACATTGTACAGATTACTTGTACAGAAAATACTCAGCTTAGAAGATGAGAGGATATATTCTATACCTATGGAATGCCATGGGTAATCTTATGAAATCTGTAGTCACAGAAAAGGAAATTCAGATCTAAAGACCCAAAGAGAAGCTCTGAGCAATGTGAAACTAGAAATTTGCAGAATGCAATACTCTGAAATATATCCCAAACCTAAAAGCTCACAACTTGATATTGAAACCACATAAATAAATTTTATGTGTGGATTCCCAGTTGGCTTCTTGCTCATAGGGAAAAAATTTGTTTTAGAATTTTGGAGATCTTAGGCCCTTAGGTGGGAAATAAGAGTTTGGAATCCACCAAATTCTAAAGCCATGCTTAAATTTTAATTGTGGTGGTTTGTTTTGTGTTCTGTTGCATTTGAGCTGAATGAATGTTATTTTAACTAACTACCTTCATAGAATGACACAATACATACATAAAGAGGTTAATGACTTTTCTAAGGTCACCATGCGTTTTAAATGGAAAGAGAATAATAGAACAAAATGTTTCTCAATGCACAGCCAAGTGCCAAAGATGGCATGCTTCCGCAGCGGCATTGTCATAGTAGTCCTGTTGGGTATTGTTTATTCAAATGATAATTTGTACAAAAATGGTAAATTACCTTCCTCCATAAATGTCTCTATCATATGAAATCCACCTGGAAATGGAAAGATGATACATAGGTGACACCAATATATTTAAACTGTTTGTAAAATTATTCAGCCTAAAAATATCTCACTTATAATCAATTTTATATGAGTATCTCAGCAAGTGACATCATAAGAATCATAAGAATGAAGTCATACAGATTTCTCAAATTGGTAATGAGTTAGGTACTAGTTATTCAGTAAATGCTATGGAGAAAGTGAAAGAGACACAGTATTTATTGTGAGAATTTTTGTATGAGATTTTTGATAGAACCACATTTTAATTCTCAACCTATATAGCCTATTTGCTTGTCACTGCTATTGTACAAGCAAAGAATCTGAACAAAAACACTTAAATATCTTTATCAAGTTGTAAAGGCAATAATAACTTCAACAATTGTACTTTAAAACTTGGGTATCTTCATTATTTTTTTCTCTTTTAGTAGGAGAATGCAAAGACATATATAAGATTATTATTTTTTTTATGTGGGTACTAGGAGTAGAACTCAGGACCTCGCGCTTGCCGAGCAGACACTTGTGCCACTGAGCTATCTCACCGGCCCTGTGAGATTATTTTTACTACAGAATTTGTTTTATTCCTTATACATGGATATTACAATGTGGAAGGCTTACTGGGAAAGAAGTCAGAAACATGATCAGATTCATATTCCCAAATAATAGTAATAATAACTACTGACTCTTTGTAGAGAAAAAGAAATAATGGGAAAATTAGAATAGAAGTTGCTGGAACATAGAGCAACACTTTGCCTAAGAATGCATTAAAATGTCTGTATATCCATTCCATAAAATGAAAACCAGCACTATTTTTGAAAGATTTCTTAGCTGTCTCTCAAGACTTCCTAAGAAAAAGTTTCCACAGGTTTTCATGTAAAAGGTTTCTGTACTTAAAACATATTTACAGAAATGGCATTATCAAATATCATTTGAAAATGTCAATGCCTTTCCTTAGGCACACAAGGCTTCTATATTTTTTCATTTTCCCACTTGTCCTCCTATTATTTCTATAGTATATATTATCCTTCTAACTCATAAACTAGGTTCCATGCTTTCATTATTGGTCTGCATTCCAAAAACCCTAGAGGGATTTTATCCCTACCACACATTCTATTTGGCATCTTTTAAAAGGAAAATAAATCAAAATTTTCTTTTTCCTATGGACTTTCAAAACATCACTCAATAACAATTTTAAAAGTCCTTGTGTTTTAAGTAATTATCTAAACATTGACAAATAATATATTTGACCAAAAATTTTTAATTTGATAGTTCTAACCAATTCTCCTATAAAGGGGGTCACCTTTTTTTTTCAACATGAATAAAAACAGCACTAGTCAGTATAATTATTATCTAAAATCATGTTTATTAGGATCTTTTTTTTTTTGTGGGTACCAGGGGTCAACCTCAGGACCTCGCGAGCCAGCAGGCGCCCATGCCACTGAGCCATCTCACCGGCCCCCTAGGATCTATTTTTAAGTGAGTATTTCCCATGTCTGTATAATTCCGCCTAAGACTGATCACATCATTCTCTACATTCTGAAATACACTGATTTAATGAGAATGAATTTTGCTCACAGCTACCATGTGTTTTGGAAGAAACAGCCTATAGCTAAAGTTGGCTTTTCTGCTGGCTTTACATGTAGGAGGAATTATAAAATTATGGCTGATTTTCAGCAACCTAAACTTAATGGTTTCCATTGTCAAAGTTTATTTGTGTTTGTATCTTTAAAGGAAACTAATGAATAATTTTTTAATTGTCATTTGAGTCCTGAAATTTTGAAAAGGACGACAAAAAATAAAAAGTAATAAGACATTGCAGGCCACAATATCCAGTATTATACCACATGATGATAAGTCAAAGCATGTAGGTCAGTCAGGGAGCCTCCTACCTGAGTCTCAGCTTTCCGAAGTGCTACCAAAGGCACTTCTGCATTGGCAGGTTAGTCTCCAATAGGAGGTTGAAGAGGTGGGGGGAGAAGTAACTCTCAGCTTGCAGGAGACTTGCGACATTGAAAATAAAACCTTTAACAAAAGACTCTTTTCCTTGTGAGCATTTTACTTCCAGGATAAAAATGGAGGAGTAAATTATATCAAAAACATGCCAAAGAGGGCCGGTGAGATGGCTCAGCGGCTTAAGCGCCTGCCCGGCAAGCGTGAGGGCCCGAGTTCGACTCCCGGAACCCACATACGAAAAAGGGGCCGGTGATATCGCTCAGTGGCACGGGCGCCTGCTGGCGCGCGAGGTCCTGAGGTCGACCCCCCGGTACCCACAAAAAAAAAAAAAAAAAAAAAAAAAAAAAAACATGCCAAAGAACAAATCAGATAGTCTTGAAATAGAGACACAGAGAAAGGCCAAGAGTTCCTTAGCAATTGGAGCTCCTTCACAGGAAGGAGTTGTGCTGTCCCTACTGTCATTACGTAAAATGCCAGAGTTGTGTTTTCTGTTTTTATTACTGCTGTTCTTTCAACTCAGTATGCTTCACCATTAAATCTACACCCAAGCAGGGTCCTGGCTAATTCCTATGGAGAGAAGATTCACAGTCATTCTGGGCAGTTCTGTTCCCACCTTCATGGTGCTAGTCTCTCAATTACAACCATTATAATTTTGTTAATCTACTGAGAGCACTAAAAGGTGCAAACAGATCAAAACAGAACACTAATTGCATCAAATCGGTCTTTACTGCTGTAAGTCTAAATAGCTGTTCCCTGTTCCATCTCCCATTACAAATATTGTATATCACTCATTGCAGCGCTCCCTGAGCCCTACCATGAAATTGAAGGAAACATCCTCCAACAACAAAATATACAAAAACACTGCCAGAAAATGCCAGCAACAAAGAGATGCACCAAATTTAATCTCCCTCCAATTATGAATTTCAGAAGAATTAAATTTACAAAATTAAATCCTTTCACAAATTAAAATCCTAAAATGTTTCAAAATCAAAGGAAATTGAAGCCTGAAATGCAATATCATGTTTCCATTAAGTTGATGTAAAATTTTACCTGAACATATTCTGTTCGATTTCAGGTAGAAGAAAACCTAAGTTTTCTTCCTTCAGTAGCTATGTCAAGAAATTTCTCTAATGAGCATGGTGTGGTTATTTAGATCTCTCAACCAGCTCCATGACATCTATGGTGTGGCTTCCTTTTTTATTTCCTAGAGTTAATAGTATGCATAAAATGTTATGACAATGGATCCCAGCCAACAACATGTAGATAAAAAGCTGTCTCTCACATCAGAGTAGTTTATCTTTGGCAAAATTTGTTCTCCAAACTCTTTTTTCATGGTGTGATAAACCATAGCAGAGGTTCACTGTTAAGCAAGTGAGAGGGGATGTAGTCAATGTTGAATTTAGTTTCCCTGAAACAGGAGATCACTCATTTTCTGCCCTATTGCTAAAATCGTGGGCATTTAAACTCCTTCCTATTAATTTAATTAGGGAAAGCTAATGAACACATTAATTACTATTTCCTTTTTAAGCACGGCATTTCTAGCATTTCAGTGCTGACTCTAGTATATTGTTCATCTGGTGAAATAGAGTTTACATTCTCGCATAAACTGGCATTTTCCTTCCTTAGTCGTTTCTACTACTTCTTACAATTTAGCACTTTGGGCCTAAGGAACGCTTTTCCTAGAAAATATTTGCCATCCAACTTTGGATTCAGCTCAAAGGAAATCCTGTGTAGCTAAAGCCGAGGCTAGTGTTTCTGAAGCCTTGTTCCTAGTAGCTTAGTAAAAATCAACATGTGAGCCAGGTATGGTGGGTGCATTTCTGTAATCCTAGCACTCTGCGAGTCTAAGGCAGGTGGATCACAACTTTGAGCCCAAGCTGGGCAATTTAATGATTTAGTGAGAACTTGCTTGAAAAAATAAGGAAAAAAGAAAAAAAAAAAAAAAAAAAAGAAATGGCTTGAGATGTAGTACAGTGTGAATGCCCTGGATTCAATCCCCAGGATGGCCAAAAAAGTAGAAAATAAAATAAAATAAAACAAAATAAGAGGCATAGTCTTTGCTTTAATATTTTCAATTTTGAATATCATTTCACTGTTACTGCCTTTCTTACACTGATACGCTAAATGTCTGATATTTGTGGTTCTCCTTTTGTTTTGAAGAATTTTCTTCATGATCTCACCTTATTTGTCCATTCTAGAACACTCCACTGAAACTGAGGAGCCTATCCACTATTACCTTAAAGTCAGAATTTACAGCTAGAACCTCCATAGCATTGCTAGCACAAATCTAACACAGCTGCAGTTTTAAAGTAACAAAGGTTGTTCTGCCAACCAATGTCTAAATGGCCTGTGAAGACACTATTTTCTCAGTAATTGTATGTTTGCCTCAGCTGTGCCTGCTTACTAAGGCCTCTGTGATTTCCCAGCATCTGCCAAGGCATCTGCTAAGGCCCTGTCTGCCAGCATATATACTCCAGGTGTAGTTCAAGATCAAGATGCAGCAGCCTGCATCCTAAAGTTTCCCATGTTTGGCCAAGGCCACCCATGCCTTTTACTGAGGCCCATTCAACCAATGTGTTTGCTTGTGCTAATCCTGCTATGTAGCTGACATCTGCCAAGAAGCCTGGATGCTGAAGTTTGTTGCCCAGTGAGCACAGTTAAAAGCCAATAGTATCACTATGAATGCATAATAGTCCCAATATAAACTGCTATACATGTTAAGGTCAAAATGCCCTAAAGCACCAAGCTCAAAGCCACATATACTCTTCATATAAAATCCTTTTGGCTTTTGTTTTGTATCATAGTTCTTCAATTCTGAACCCATTCTGGTGTTCTTTGAGTGACTCAGTATTTATCACCACACTTTCTTAGCTTGGATTCTGAAGAAATTGAGAAATTTGTATTTAGAAAGTTATGCACTTAGAAACAAAAATGGTAACCCCAATACCAGTAACATATATATTGAGGGAAATAGCTTGAGTATGTGTGTGTGTCTGTGCAGAGGAGGAGATGATCAGCTGCTATTCAGTACATGAAAAGGGACACCTTGAGATGTTACCATTCAGAAAAAAACAAAAAGATTGAGACCATCGAGCATTATCAAATTATGGCCCTCAAATTCCACTAAGGAGTGAGTAAAAGGGATGGCAAATGCCAAGAGTGTTACCATAATTGAGATCTCTCAACAGCAAGGAAATATCTAGAATGCAATAGAAATCATGTATGCTGAAAACCAAAAAATTAAAGACTTTTTTTGGAATGCAGACATATTTTTCCACTTAAAGTACTGTGCCATATGTAGTATTTTCCCAGGTTAGCTCATGTTATCTATTTTAAGTAAAAAATGTACCTGAACACAAAATTGTAACTGAAAAGATCAGAGTAACCAGCTGTTGTATTCAAGAATCTTATTTCAGAATATATAATGCATTGTAAACTGGTTTTGATAACACAATACTGATTTTTTTACAATGGCTCTACCATAAGAATGATGATGCCTGGAGCTTCTAGAAAGCATTCAGGAGACTTACTACTGAGACTGCTCTTTTGTAAATGGAATGGGGCATTGATGAGGTGGGGGTGGAAGTTAGTGGCTCCGATTCAGAGAAATGATTCGTATTTGCAATAGGGAGTAAACTGATTCGGTTTGGTATAGGGATTTTCGTGCAGAAATAAATATGGCTACCTGTGAAGTTATACCATTTTGGTGTTTTCTTTCACTTCTCCTGGACTTGTTTTAAGCCTTTTGATATCAGCATCACAGTGGGTGGTTGCCACTGACTTATTGTTTTTCTTCCCAGAATTCAAAGCTTTGAAATCTGAACCCCCAAGCTGATTGCACTAGGAAATAAGATTATATAGCTTATAAGGATGAAACTTTCTCAAAAGTTCTTATAAAATCCTTTACAGCTTGGTCACCCCTTCCACCATGAGAGGACATAACAAAAAGATGTCATCTATGATCTGAAGAAAGGCCTTTCGTAGACACCAAGTTTGCCATTGCCTTGATCTTGGACTTTGCAGCTTCCAGAACTGTGAGGAATGAATTTTTGCTGTTCATAAGCACCCAGTTTATGATATTTAGTTGTAGTACCCAAAATGGGCTCAAATAGTGGTGGAGAATGAAGGAGAGTCAGGAGGATCTTGATGTTAAAAACATGAATATGTTTGTTTCCACTATATCTCCTCTTGTTTAAGAAATTGATGAAAATATTGAATATCTGATGGTAAAAGAGAAAGAGAAAACATGAAAGGCACTTTTCCAGTACTTCCATCATCTTTTTCTCCTACCACTATTTTGGAAATTAATCACCACATTGGGGAAGTATAACTAACAATGTCTTCAATATAGAGGGAATATGAGATGAAGGAATTTCTAACACAAAAGGGAAAAAGTTCTTTGGGTAATTTTATTGAACAGTCCATTCACTTGCCAGATATGGGGATGTTCAGGCTGTAATAAACTTTTTCTATTAAACTGTACTTTATATCATTAAATTTTTGTACTGGAAGATATAATACAAAAAAAATCACAGTCCTTCAGACTATTTCAAAGGAAGAACTTTTCAGCAGCCAATACAGAAATTGTATCAGATTGGCAACCTGGCAACAGCTTTTATACTTTTTTATGGTATTTCCAGGTGTTTTGCAAGTTGATTAATACTTCATATTACTTTTTTTAAAATAAAAGCAGAAAAATCAATCACTTAAATTCTGAGTTTTCTAAATTTTTACTTAACTATAGCATTATATAGCACTTTGATTGAAATGCATTTATAATGCATTTACAAAATCATCTTTAATCACAAACATTTTTATGAGTGAAAATCTGAGTCTGTTTCCATGATTCTGTCACACAGAATTTCCTGTGTTCAGAAATGAACAGGGAAAGGAAAGTTATTCAGTCAGTGTGTTTGGTATATAACATCTTAAATTTACAACAGTCATGTGTTTATGGCTAAAAAATAACATGTTGACTTTAATATTTATATTTGGAGTTAAGTAGGTAGTTTAATGTTGGGTTCACACTTGTCAATGTGCATTAAATACAGGGGATAGGGAAATATATAAATAATAACGGAGGACTATGGAAGAGTATAGCATAGTTACAAGGATAAATGTTATATCTTTCAGAAATTATAATACAATGGTTTCTATTTTATGTTAACTTGGAAAGTGCAGGAACACTCTCACTTGTTATTTTGTGATTTAAAATATATATTGTTTATGTCAAAATGAAAATTAACTTCAATTATAATTATTCTCCTTTTCAAAGAATATATCAGAACTTACACAACACCTCCTTTCATGCACACATTCTCATATGCATTCTCTCTGCCCTGTATGCAAAATATAACCCAAGTGCAAACAGTTCCTTAATTCAAATGATAATAATTTTTAAAGTAATCTACACTGTTTTGCTGAATCTTGAGTTTATTTTATAATATTTTCTTTGTAAAGTTCTTAAACTTGTGTTGACTTTTATTTCTACATAGCTTCCATTAAGCTTTTACTTTTTGTTATATGCTCTGGATTAGGAAAAAATGGCTTTCTTTAAATTGGTAATCTTTAACGATCATTATGCTCATTTCAAAGTTATAACATTTCAGAGCAAATAGCTTTTTAGAGTGCTTTGCCATTTTGCAATTTGTTTTATCAGAAATTTCTTCAACTTTTATTTTCTCAATTATTCCCTTTGAAATTAAAGAACTATATAAATATATCTTCACTTCTTTAAAATAGCACTTAACACATTTGTAAAAATTTTCAAACATTTCTTACATTCCTACTTAGTACTTTATTAAAGTTACCTAAACTTAAACTATTATTTTTCTTCCTGCTTCATTTAGCTATACTAATAACCAATTCTGTTTTTTACAACTGATATATGCTGTTTCTCACATTCCCTGTGTGCTCTGCAGTTAGGCAGAGTCTGTATCTATCATATCTATCATATGAATTATATGTAATTCATGTTGTTTTCTTTTACCTGTACTCCGGCACACTGTCTTCTGCTTGGCTGGTAATTTCTTTCTGAACTTTATTTACCCTATTAAATTAATATTTTAAAGTTTTCAAGCACTGTCTCTGCCCTTCCCTTTGTGATTTTGTATAGTGTATCTTACCCTTGTTTCATCATCAGTTTCTGAAACTTCTTTTATTGCTAATATGCTTCTTTTTTCACAGTTTCTGGCCTGTAGCTTGATTCTGTGAAAAGATATTTAAGTTAACATCACATACTTATGTTCTTGTTAGGTATCTTTAGAGAATCCTGAGGAACTCAGTTTCTATCTCACAAATGAATACATTCTAGTTCAAATATTCTTTTGATAGCTTCTTCAGAGGCAATACACAGTATTTAGAAAATTTGAGGGGTAATAATGACAACACTAAATAAAAAATACCCGCCACTGAAACATATTGTAGTTTGGTTAGCAAGTCATTTGTGATAAAAAAGTAATAATGAATTAGAAAACTGAAATACATCCAGAATTTTATGTGTATTATCCAAAAAGAAAGCAAACATTTATATATGTGCTAATTATTCTTTAAAAGCAAATCTCATGTTGATTTTGGAATACTACAGAATTTTTCAAATTCTTACTCAGATATGCAAGCTAGAAATAATATCTTGTGTTTTTTAAACATCATCATTTTAACTAAACTTATTCAAACTCTTGATTAATCTACATTTATCTTTATATTTCTCCTGTTATTTTCGGTTGATTTAGAAACTCAAATATTTCTTCATTTTTGCAGTCTCTTTTCTTAATTAAGCTTTCAACCATATCCAACTATTGTATTTCTTAGAATATTTGTATAAAAGATACCTCACATAAATGCTTAAACTCACATTAAATTATAGTGCAAGCCAGATGTGCTTTACTAATATCTTTTCTACTCAAAGTTTTCTTCATATTTCTACTAGCTTCCTGATTATTATAACCAAAAATGTTCTTCTCATGAAACATGATTTATGTTTTCCATGTCTATTTTAGAAGATATTTTAGAAAATCTATTCCAATTTCTTATCAATTGCAAATGCATTTTTTCTTTTCAACAGACATATTCAGTTATCCCAGAGTCTGAGTGGTACTCTACATTTCTAAGATGCTCTGCCTAGCAGTTTGGGATAATATAATACTTTTAAATTCTGTTTCATTTTCATTGGAGAGTTAAAGATAGACAACAGTTTTCTACACACATCATTCCCATACCTTTGCAACTTGGGCACTCATATATCCAGATTGTCTAGTATCATATGGATTATACTACTTACTTTAACATGAAAGTTTACTTCAGCACTGTGTTAGGTGTCTTTAAGACCACTCCCAAGTTGAATAATTTTCCAAATGTCTCATAAGGCTCAGTAGTCACTGGATTCCAAATTATGATTTATTATAGCAAATGGATAAATTAAAATTTACCAAAGAAAATGGTATAAGGGTTGAAAGTGTGGAAGAAACTATATGTAGGTTTCCCAAAATTCCAACACACTGCTAAATTTTCCACAAGTGATGTGTGGGGAACTTGTAAACTGTTGTCTACCAGAAAATCTTGTCTGAACCTAGGAGCTAGTGTTTTTATTGCCAGTCTTTGTGTGGCCACAAAGTACCTGCTCACTGACCAGTTACTGAAGTTACAGACACCAGAAGGAAAGGAAACGTTATCTCTACATAACATTGCCTGGATGTTCTCTCTGGACAAAATGATACAATCTGGTTTGCAAGCAGAGCATGTGAAACATCCTTACAAGTTCAAATCCATGTTTTTCAAAAACAGCTTTATTGCAGTATAATTCATCTTTTCCTTTAATTTGCGCATTTAAATTATGTAATCCAATATTTTGTTCTATTCATAGACTTGTGTACACTTCACATTTTAGAACACTTTTATTACTTCAAAAAGAAATGGGTATTTTTTAGGTATCAAAATCCCATATCCCCTCTCAAGCCCCAAGAAACTACAGGTCTATTTTCTGTTTCCATGCATTTGCCCATTGTGGACATTTTTATACCATGAAATCACGTGATATTTCTGGATGCCTTCTTTTGGTCAACGGTTTCAAGCTTTATACCTGGTGTAATAAGTATCAATACTTAATCCCTTTTTATGGGTGAAGAATATTCCACTGTGTGGCTATATTATGTTTCATTTTGTTTTATATAGCTTAGAACTAAAATGTACCCCTAAAGTCTCATGTATTCTGAGTTAGGGCTTTTGGAAGGTGTTTGGATCACTGGGGCGCTATGTTCATGAGTGGATTAATCCTTTGATGAGTTCACAACTGAACATGCTGTTAGGAGGTAGGATATGGTGGGAGGAGGTGAGGTGCCAGGCGCTTGTCTGTGGAGGATTTGTGTCATGCTCTGGCTCTCTTGTTTTATCTTTTCTTCTGTGTTGCCATGCTTTGTGCGCCTTTCCTCTTCTGGGACCTTTTTCCATGCCCTTTCTGTCTTGGAGCAGCCCAAGATGGACTGAATCCTCTGAAACAGCCAAAATAAACCTCTTCTCCTGGACGTTGTATGAGTCAGATACAATGTGCCAGACACAAAAAAGTGACCAATACATTTACGTTCACTAATTGACTGATATTTTAATTGTTTACACCCCTTTCTATTAAGAATAATGCTGTTAGGAACATTCATATACAAATTTTTTGAGTAAACATATGTTTTCTTTTCTCTTTAATATAAAGTTAGGAATAGAAGTGTTAGATCAATTCTTTATTGTTAAGTACTTAATGGATTACTAGGCTATTTACCAAAATGATTTCAATATCTTTCATTCCAAACAGGAGTGAATGAGGGTTATGATTTCTCAACATCCTTCCCAACGTTTGTTATTATCTCACATTTTTATTTCACCCATCTTAGTGTTTGGAAAGTGGTATCATATAGTTTTAATTTGCATTTCCTGACAATTAAATGATGTCAAGTGTTTTTATGTGCCATTTTTGTCTTACTTGGAGAAAATATTATTTATAAACTTTGTCTATTTCATAATTGCAATATTTGCTATTATTGAGTGCAAAAGTTTAGGTAAAATCTCTTTATCATATATATGATTATCAAATATTTTCTTTCATTCTTTGGGTTATATTTTCCTTTTTTGATAGTGTTGTTCGGAATAAAATTATTTAAAATTCTAAGAAGGTTTAACTTAACTATTTTTATCATTTTGCTCTTAATGTCATCTTTAAGAATAGATCATATAGATTTATTCTTATGCTTTCTTCTCAGAGACTTATAATTTTACTGTTAAATCTAAATGTTTGACTCATTTTTAGTTAATCTTTGTATATGATATGAGGTAAGGGTTATGTTCATTCTATTGCATATGGTTATTCACATACCCAATTGCATTTGTTGAACATACTGTTTTGTTTTCCTTTGAATAGACTTGGCACACTTGTTAGAAGTTAGTTAGCCATAGCCAGGAATGGTAGAGCACACCCACAATCCTAGCACTTCAGAGGCTGAGGCAGGAGGATCAGTGCAAGTTAGAGACCAGCCTGGGCTCAATAGTGAATTCAAGACCAGCGTGAACTACATGGTGAGACCTTGTATCAGGAAAAAAAAAAAAAAAAAAAAAAAAGTTAACTGGCCATATATACAGTTTGATATCAGGAACCTCAATTCTATTCCAATTATTTATACCTATTCTTATATCAGTAACAGAATCTTTTGAATACTATAGCTTTGTAAACAGTTTTTAAATTAGGAACTGTAAGTGCTCTAAATTTATTTTTAGTTTTAAAGATTGATACCCATTTGTGGTCACTTGGAATTCTAAGTTCGTAACTTTAGAATTAGCTCTTCCTTTTCTGAAAAAATTGATCATTGATATTTTGATGAAAATTGCATTGTAGGTATAGATTAAATGGGCAGTCTTAACAATATTAAGTCTCCCAGTGCAAGCATCTGGTATATTTTTCTATTCACTTTGTTATCTTAATTTTTTCAGCAAATTTTTCTATTTCTCAATGCATAAGTCTTGCTTAAATTCATCTCTATGTATTTTAATCTTTTTGTAGCTTTTATAAAAGGAGTTATTTTTTTAATTCCATTTTAGGAATTTTTACTGCTTGAGGATAGAAATTCAACTAATTTTTATATATTGATTCTACATTTTGTAGTGCTGCTGAGTTCATTTATTAAGTCTTGTAATTTTAACATAATTTTGTATTTCATATATTCGAAATTATTTTATCTGGAAATACAATTTTATTTACTCTTTTCAAATCTGAATGGCATTTTTTTACTACCTAATTACCTTGCTTAATAAGGACCTCTAGTAAGATCTTGACTAGAAATGGCAAAAATGAACATCTATGCTTTTTAACTTATATTAGGAAAAAGAATCATTAGCTATGCTGTTTTTTTTTTAAGTAGATTTTTTTATTCACTTAGGAAGTTCCCCTCCATTCTTAATTTGTTTGATATTTTTATCACTAAAGGTGATAGGCTTTTGTAAATAATTTTTCAATATATATTGAACGATTATATTACTTTAGTTTTTATTAAGTTGGTATAGTTCATTGCGATAATTTATTCTCAGATGCCAAAATCACCTTGAATTCCTGGGAGGAAATTCCAGTTGGTCATTATCTATAATCCCTCATATGTTTCTCTATTTTGTTTCTTTGCATTTTGTTAATAATTTTATGGTCATATTAATCAGCAGTGCTAGTCTAGTTTTGTGTTACTTCTTTGTCTAGTTTTGAAATCTAGTAAAAATTTTATGCACAGAATGAGTTAAAAAGTGTTTTACTTTGCTCTATATTTTGAAAGATATTGTGAAATTTAGGTATTATTTCTTTTGTAAATACAGTATTTGGTATAATTCAGTAGTAAAGACCAGGACTTTTTTTAGTATTCTTTTCTTCTTCAAATGTGCAATAAACTATTCAGACTGCCAAGTACTATTCCTGTTGCTACTTTCTAAAAAACCTTTTATTGACTTTCACTTTTGTTTTTCTTTCCTATTTGATTGGTCTCTATTTAATTTTTATTATCTCCCACCTTTTGCTTGCTTTTCAGTTAGTTCATTTTTATTTTCTAGGATCAGAAAGAGAAGGTTAGGTTATTTATTTGAGACCTTCTTTTTCAAATTTAGGTATTTAGCTAAAATTTCCCTCTAAGCACTATGTAAGCTGTAAATTTTGGTGTGCACATGGTGCTTTCATTTTTATTCATTTTCTAAACACCCTTTCATTTTCTTTGTGTAATTGGCCATTTAATAAGTTAATGTTTAATTTTTACTTATTTTTAAATTTCCCAATTTTATTCTCTTATTTCACTGTAGTCAGAAAACATGTTTTGTATTATTTCAATCTTACTGAATTTATTGAGAATAGTTTTGTTGTGTAGTATGTGGTTTATACTTGATATTCCATGTGTACTTCTTCTTTTTTTTTTTTTTTTTTTTGTGGGTACCAGGGGTCGACCCCAGGACCTTGCGCTTGCCAGGCAGGCACTTATGCTGCTGAGCTATCTCACCGGCCCTACATGTGTACTTCAGAAAAACAAATATTTTACTACTTTGAGTTACAGAATATTAGACATCTGTTACAGGTAGTTATTTTATTAGGCTGTTCAAATGTTCTATTATTTTATTGATTTTTTTGCCTAATTTATCTTTCAGTTATTGAAAGTGGGTTATTGAAATGTGTCAATATTTCTGTGAATTGTCTTCTTTCATTTTTGCTTTGCTGAACGCACATTCTTTTTCAACGAGTCCATTAACACAGACACATCTAATAGAATTATTGTTATAACTGAGTTTATGTTTACCATTTACCTTTTATTCCCTATATGTTTTGCATTTTGCTTTTTTAGATCTTGTTTTGAACTGTCAAAATTAATATAAAATTTAATTTTAAAACTCACATTATTTTATTCACAGATACTCTAGAAATTCCATACATATCTTCATGTTTTAGAAGTACATCCAGATTTATACTAAGGTAATTGGCATTGAATATTGAAATGTCACTCCTTCAGAGGAATGTATTGTTCTCATTGAAAATCTGTTGTTCATCGATTATTTTAACTAGATCTTCTGGACAACTGGCTGTAGCTCCTATATCAGCTTTGCTGCTTCACCTTGCACTTAGATGTTATGGAGACAGCTTCTTTCCTTAAACTTCATGGTACACCCTCTTCTGCCTTCAGTCTTCTTGCTGGCAGCTTCCTGATCTGTCTCAGTCTTCATAGAATTGAAGAAATTTAGAACCTTGCTGTGGATTAGTCCTTGGTTTAAGAGAATGTTGTGGCTCATTTGATCTTTGTACTCAGACCACTATAATTTCTCCATATCAGACTGTCTTGCTTTCTTATCATTTGTGTGATCTCTGAAGTAGCACTTTCTATTTTCCTCAAGAACTTTTCTTTTGTGTCTACAACTGGGACTGTTTGGCAAAAGAAGTCTAACTTGTAGCCCATCATGGCTTTTGCTATAATTCCCCACTAAGCTTAAATATTTCCAGCTTTGGGTTCAAAGTGAGAGACGTGTGACTTGCCTCTCCCTTGAACATTTACAGGCCATTATATGTTTGTTAGTTGGCTTAATTTCAATGGTTTTCTGTCTGAGGGACTCATAACACCCAAGAAGAAAGAGTGATATAGAGGAACAGTGGATCAATGGAACAATCAGTATACACAAAACATTTCTCAGTTAAAGTTTCTGTCTCATATGGACAAAGTTTGTGGTGTCTTGAAACAATAGATAATATCATAATGAAAATGTTTGAAATATTTCAAGAGTTACCAAAAATGAGACAGAGAAATGAAGCAAGCGCATATTTTTGGAAAATGGTGAAGATCGTCTTGCTTGATACAAATTTGATGCATACTCTCATTTTGTAAAATAAATTCAATACTTGCTAAGTATAATAAAGTGAAGTGCAATAAAATAAGGTATAGATATAATTATTAATTTATATAATCTTATGACTTAATCACTTTCCATTATTTGTTCTTGTGAATTAGAGTTAGCAGCAATTGCCATTTCCTTACTCCAAAAGAGCTTTTCTCTACCAACATTATGTATGCTCTTATTAAGTATATTACATTTATGTGGTATAGACCCCAAAATACATTTTATACAGTGTTTATTATAGTTTCTTTTTAATATTTATTTTACTTCATGGTTCTAGGGATTGAACCCACGGCCTCCCACATGCTAGGCAAGCACTCTACCACCAAGATATAACCCTAACACCCAAAGTTTCTTTTGAAATCAATGAAAAGTGGAAAGTTGAATTAATCATGTTATTCTGGGATAGAAATAACTAATAGGAGATAGATAAGTAGACATGGATGTAATAATATGGCATTTATTAGCAGAATCAGATTGTTCTATTGTGAAAGATGAGAAATACCATGATTGACCCTCTGGAAGCTTGGGATGTTGTTAGCACAGCTGAGTCCAACTCTGAGGGCCTTAAGTATGGGAAACAAATGGTGTAAATAATCATCTGAGGCTGACAACCTGACATCCCAAGGGGTACTGGTGTAAATATCAGAGTCCAAAGGCTAAAGAGCCCCAAGTTCTGTTGTCAAAGGTGAGGAGAGAAGTGTTATGGTGGATTAATCAATGGTCAACTTGAATGGGAACACCCAGCTGAATTGAGTCAGCGTGGCTCTGGGTGTGGAAGACCCACTTGAAGATTGTTGCTGGAATGGCATAAAGGGAGAATGAGAGGGGAAGATTGCATGCTGTTGATATCCCAGGAGAAGCTTGCTGTGGCTGGTTTTCCTGAAAGGTGCTGGGCTGTTCTCATCAGAGGAGGAACTCTGGCTCTGGCTGCTGTTCTATTCCAGGGAGCTCTGGTCTTCACCTTGAGTGTCACTTCCTGGCTCCAGTGCAGATCCTTCAGCCTTCTGGCACCGAACCTTCACCTGGCCGGTGAAGACTGTAGCTTCCACCACTGGCCCTTGGGCCTCCCCTGTACAGATCCTTGATACAGACTTTCATGAGACATTGTCATGGGCTCTAGGCTTTCAGCTAGATTCTTTAGGTCTCTAGCACACAGACAGATCTCTTGCATTCTACGTTTGACTTTTTGGGTAAATATTATAAAATTATCCTATAAATTATGTCCCGTATTAAATATTCCCTTGCAAACCACTGACTACAACAAGTGTATTCCAGCTCCAAGAGACACACATTCACCTTTCCTCTGTTTTTGTTTTCTCCAGGGCCCTACTCAACTGGTGACTTTCCACATTAAAGACAGACATTCTTCACTTAGTGAATTCAGACTCACAAAAACATGCCTTCTGGAAACACATTCACTGTTATGGTTTGTGTCTAGATGTCCCCACAAAGCCTCATTCACTCATGGGGGGCAGGCTTTTTATAGGTGCCTGAATCTAGACTACAAATGATTCGTGGTCCGATGCTGGGATTATGGTTATGAGTACTACACCCTCTCTAGGGCATGTAGCCTGCATACAACATAAGGAAGAGAGTCTCGTTTTTCTCTCTTGTTGCTTTTGCTGTCTTCCATGGCTCTGAACTGTTGCCCCTCTGCCATGTTCCACCCTACGTTGGAGCCAGCTGATTATGGACTGAAATCTCTACAAATTGTGACCTAAATAAACCTCTCTTTTAACTTTTGGCATTGGATATTTTGTCTCAGCAATGAGAAAAGTAACTAAGACACTCACAGACATAAAATAAGTATTTACTAGACTTCTAGGTAATCTTTAACTCCAAAATTATTTTATTCTTAGTGCTTACATTCCTCATGGGGAGTTGGTATGTGTATGTAACAAGTCTTAATTCTTTTTTCATTACCTTCCCCTCTTCTAATGAAATATTGGTGTTATAAGGAGGATATTTTATTTAAAAATGTAGTAATATCTTTTGTGTTCATGTTCAGTCATATTAAAATATTTGCTTAATTTTTTTGTTATACACAAATTGAGCAGTAGATCATATGTTCAATAAATTTGTGGCTTTTGGGGAAGAAGTTGGAAAACAAAACTTTAATTTTGATTGTTAATGGTTAAATTTCTAAGATATCATGAGATAAGAACTCAAAATAGGTAATTTTATAAGCAGAAATAAGAGGGATTAGAGAGAGCCCAAAAATGCAAAACCTTGCAAAGTTAGAAAATCTGATTTTAGAACCCAAATAATGAAAAATGAACATTGCTTTCAGCATCAGAAATATTATACAAATACAGGTTGACTAATTTATCTGAAGGAAATGGTAAAATTAAGAGCTTTATATGCACTAAGACCAGTCATATTAATAAAGCTTCCAAGGGTAAGTATCAAATGAAAGTTATCACTTACCTAGATTTAAAAATTCAAGTTCATCCATGATTACATTTAGAGAAAGAGACACTGGAGTAAAAACAAACACATGAAAAAGCATATAAAAATAATTGAAAAAAAGCTCTGCAAAGTTGTGGTTATGGATACTGGAACAAATCTAAATCCAATAAAGGATCATTGCCAAAACAATTGTCAAGGAATTTTTCTCTTTTCTAGGAGTTTCTCATTTAGGTGTCTAAGCCATTTTGAATTGGTTTTGCAAATGGTTTAAAATAGAAGTTTAGTTTTACTCTTTTGCACATGTATATCTAATTTTCCCAACAAGATTTCTTAAAGAAATGATTATTTCTCCACTTTTTATTTTTGGTGTTATCAACGAACATCAGCTGACCACAATATGAGTATGTGTAAGTTTATTTCTGTACATTCTGCTCTGTTCTATTGGTCTACATGCCATTTTAATACCAGTTACTGTACGTGTTAAGCAAGCATTATACCATTTAACTATATCATCAGCCCAGTTATTATAACTTTGTAATACATTTTTAAATCAGGAAATCATAGTGTTTAAATTATTATAACAGTAATATATTTTTAATCAGGAAATGCAGCAATGAATTCATAGATATGATATCAAAACTACAATCCACTTATACATATATATATATATATATATATATATATATATATTCATAGAACTATATCAAACAAAAACTCTTCCTCACAGCAAAAAACAAACAAAAAAAAAAGAACCAACAAATGACAAGGAAATCTACAGAATGGGAGAAGATATTTTCAAACCAAGTATTGGATAAGATGTAAATATTTAAAATATATAAAAAAAAACTCCACAACTCAACAGCCAAATAATATTGAACTGATTTAGAAATGGACAAAGAACTCAAATAGACATTTCTTTAAAGAAGACATACTAATGGCCAAAAATTATATGAAAATATGCTTAACATCTCCAATCTTCAAGGAAATTAAAATCAAGATCACAATGATATTTTCTATCATCTGAATGTTTATGTTTCTTCAAAATTCCTGGGTATCCCACTTTAAAATGGTAATAAGGGGCCGGTGAGATAGCTCAGCGGCGTAAGCGCCTGCCTTGCAAGCACGAGGGCCCGAGTTCGACTCCCGGATCCCACATACGAAAAAGGGGCCGGTGATATCGCTCAGCGGCACGGTCCTGAGGTCAACCCCCGGTACCCACAAAATAAATAAATAAATAAATAAATAAATAAATAAATAAATAAAATGGTAATAAGAAATGGTAGTAAGAAATGGGGGCTTTAAGTGGTGATGATGTCATTTCACGAAACATCCAAAAGTGGGTTTATTTCCTTTAGAGAAGTTCAAGGCAGACCTCTCATCCTTTCTACCATGTGAGGATAAATTGATGAGTATGCATGAAGAAGTGAGTCTCTCTCAGAAATTAAATATCCCAGTGACTTGATCTTCAACAACAAAGCCATTGTGAGAAATACATTTTATTTTATTTTTTTATTTTAAAGAGAGAAAAACAATAAAAACAATAATACAAAATTTTAAAATAAGATAATAGGAAATTAACAATGGTTAATGTATTGCCTATTGTTATCTTCAAAGTAGTTTCTCAAATTACAAGATATAGGTACACAGAATTGATCAAACAATATAAGCACAAACCATTCTTTTCAATGAACTAATAGCAATTAGTAGTATAATTATTTTGGCTGATAATATATATATTATATATATCATATATTATAATATATATATGATATATATAATATATATATGATTTTTTCTTTTCCCTTCCTTTTCTCCTTTCCCCCATCCCAGTTGTTCTTTCCTTTTGAGCAGTTTCTTTCCCTTTTACAATATATATTGTACATTTTGGACCTTATTTACTCTTTCAGTTTCTTACACTTGGGAGACAATATGATGTTTACACATGTGAGTCTGATTTATTTCATTTATAAGTATGGTCTCAAGTTGCATCCATTTACCTATAAAAGTCTCGAATTTATCCATCGTTATAGCTGAGCAGTATTCCATTGTATAAAAATACCACATCTTTTTTATCCACTCCTTGGTTGATGGGCATTTGGGTTGTTTCCAAGATTTAACTATTACAAATTGTGCTCCTATAAACATGGGTGCACATATATCACTGTGGTATGATGTTTTTAATTCTTCTGGGAAAGTACTCAGAAGGGGAATAGCTGGGTCTAATAGGACCTCTAATCCTAACATTTTGGGAATCTCCACACTGATTTCCACTGTGGTTGTACCAGTCTACATTCCCACCAACAGTGGAGAAGGGTTCCTTTTTCCTCACAGCCCCTCCAGCATTTGTTATTGGTTTACTTCTTCATGATAGCCATTCTTTCTGGGGTGAGCTGGAATCTCATTGTTGTTTTAATTTGCATTTCTTGAATGACCAAAGATACTGAATATTTTTTCATATATTTATATGCTGTTTGTATTTCTTCATCTGAGAAGTGTGTATTCAACTCAGATGCCCATTTTTGGATTAGGTCTTTGAATTTGGGGGTCTGATTATTTTTCAATTCTTTATATATCCTAGATAGAAGTCCTTTGAAGGACAGTTGACTAAAATTTTTTTCCCATTCTGTGGGTTCCCTTTTCACTATGTTGGTTGTTTCTTTTGATGTGCAAAAAGCTTTCTAATAAGATGAGATCTCAGGTGTTGATTCTTTGAAGTACTTCCTGTGCAGTTTGGTTTTTGTTTATGAACTCTCTGCCTACCCCTATGTCTTCAAGATTTATACCTAATTTCTCTTCCAGTAGATTAAGGGTTTCTGTTTTAATATTTAGATTTTTGATCCATTTTGACTTTAGTTTGTGCATAGTAATAGACATGGGTCTAGTTTTGGTCTTTGGCATGTGGAAAGCCAGTTTTTCCAGCACCATTTATTAAACAGGCCATCTTCCAGTGAACATGTTTAGCCCCTTTGTCAAAGATACGGTGACTGAGTGTGTTTGTAGTTGTGTCTGTATTGCTTAATCTGTTCCACTGATCCTCAGTTCTGTTTTTTTTTTTTTGCCAGTATCATGCTGATTTTATCCCAGTAGGTTCATAGTATAATTTCAAGTCAAGGATTGTGATTCCCTCTACCTTGCATTTGTTGCCCAGGGTTGCCTTTGCTATTCTAGGTCTCGTCTAGTTCCAAAAGAATTTTAGGAATATTTTCTCTAGTTCTGTGAGGTATGCTAATGGTATTTGATTGGGATTGCATTAAATCTGTATAACAATTTTGGGAGTATGGCCATTTTCACTATGTTGGTTCTTCCTATCCATGAGCAAGGGATATCTTTCCATTTCCTGATATCTTATTCAATCTCCATTTTCAGAGTACTGTAAGTTGCAATGTATAGATCTTTTACTTCCTTTGTTAGATTGATTCATAAGTATTTCATTTTTTTGAATGCTATTGTGAAGGGTGTGGTTCCCCTAATTTTTCTCTCAGTGAGTTTGTTGTTTGTGGACAGGAATGCTATTAATTTTTGAGTGTTGACTTTATATCCAGCTATGCTACTGAATTTGGTTATTAAATCTAGAAGTCTTTTGGTGGAGTTTTTGGGGTTTTCTATGTAGAGTATCATGTCATCTGTGAATAATGATAATTTAACTTCTTCCTTTTCTATTCTTATTCCTTTTATTTATCTCTCTTGTCTAATTGCTCTGGCTAATGTTTCCAGAACTATACTGAATAAGAATGGTGATAGTGGACATCCTTGTCTTGTTCCTGATTTTAGAGTGAAGGATTTCAGTTTTTGTCCATTTAGTATGAATTTGAATGTTGGTTTGTCATAGATGGCTTTTATCAGATTGAGGTAAAGACCATCTATTCTGATTTTCTGTGCGGTTTTTATCATGAATGAGTGTTGGACTTTATCAGAAGCTTTTTCTGCATCTATTGAGATGATCACATGACTTTTCTCTTTAGCTCTTTTGATATGGTATATTACATTCATTCACTTATGTTGAACTATCCCTGAATTCCTGGGATGAAAACCACTTGGTCATGGTGTATAATCTTTTTTTTTTTTTTTTTTTTTTGTGGGTACCAGGGGTCGACCTCAGGACCTCATGGGCCAGCAGGCGCCCGTGCTGCTGAGCGATATCACCAGCCCCTTTTTCGTATGTGGGTTCCGGGAGTTGAACTCGGGCCCTCGTGCTTGCCAGGCAGGCACTTACGCCGCTGAGCCATCTCACCGGCCCCATGGTGTATAATCTTCTTGATGATTTGCTGCATTCTATTTGCTAGTATCCTATAGAGGATTTTTGCATCTATGTTCATTAGGGAGATTGGCCTGTAGTTCTCATTTTTGGTTGGGTCTTTCTTTGGTTTTGGTATCAGGGTAATACTTGCTTCCAGGAATGAATTTGGGAGTATTGCTTCCCTTTCAACTTCATTAAAGAGTTTGTATTGGTGTTAAATATTATCTAAATTTCTTGTAGAATTCGCCGTGAATCTGTCAGGACCTGGGTTTTCCTTTGTTGGTAATTTTTTGTTACGTTTTCAATTTCATTAACTTATATTGGGTTATTCAGAATTTTTATATCTTCTTGATTCAGCTTTGGTAATTCATACATTTCTAGGAATCGTTTCATTTCTTCTGTGTTTTCCATCCTATGGGACTATAGATTTTCAAAGTAGGTATTGATGATCTTCTGAATTTCCAGAGGATCTGTAGTGATTTCACTCTTTTCCTTCCTCATTGCATGAATTTGAGTTTTTTCTTTCCTTTTTTGATAAGGTTGGCTAGGGGTTTATCAATTTTATTTATTTCAAAGAACCAACCCTTCTATTCATTAATTCTCTGTATTATTTTCTTAGTCTCAATTGCATTAATTTCCACTCTGATCCTTATAATTTCCTCCCTTGTATGGTCTTTGAGTTTGACTTGCTCTTCTTTTTCTAGAAACTTGAGGTGCAGCATTAGGTTGTTTATTTGTGCTTATTCTATTTACCTGATGTGAGAATTCACAGCTATAAATTTCCCCCTTAGGGCTGCTCTATTGCATCTCACAGGCTCCAGTAAGTTTTATTTACATTTTTGTTTGATTTTAGATATTGTATAATTTCATCTTTAATTTCATCTGTGACCCATTGGTTGTTTGGGAGGGTGTTATTTAATTTCCATGTGCTTATGGAGTTTTGTGGTTTCTTTTGTCATTAATTTCCAATTTCATTGCACTATGGTCAGATAATATGCATGGGATAATTTTAATTCCTTTACATTTACTTAAGCATGGTTTATGGGCTAGTATATGGTCTATTTTAGAGAATGTCCCTTGTGCAGCTGAGAAGAATGTGTATTCTGATGTTGTTGGGTGGGACACTCTGTAAACAACTACTAAGTCCATTTGTTCACAGGCTTGGTTCAGTTGTGTTATTTCTTTGCTGATTTTTTGTCTAGTTGATCTATCTCTTTGTGGCAATGGGATATTAAGGTCACCCTTTACAATTGTGTTATTACTTATTTGATTTTTCATGTCTATTCACATTTGTCTTATATAGTTGGATGCTCCCATATTTGGTGCATACATATTTATGATTGTTATCTCTTCTTCTTAAATTTTTCCCTAACAAGTGTGGTAGTGGCCTTCTTTATCTCTTTTGATCATTCTTGGTTTGAAGTTCACATTGTCTGCAAACAGACTAGCTACCCCGGCTTTTTTCTGGGTTGCTGTTGCATGCAAGATTGTTTTCCATCCTTTGACTTTCATTCTATGAATTTCTTTTTGAGTTATATACAGCATATTGTTGGATTTTGTTTCTTGATCCATTCTGCCAGTTTGTTTCTTTTGATTGGTGAATTGAGGCCATTTACATTGATGGTTATAACTGATATGTATTGGTTTATCCTTGTCATGCTGTTTTCCCACTGTTGATTTCCTGCTTTTACCCTCTGTTTAATTGCTTGCCCTTCCTGGTGGTTTCTTTCTGTTGTTGTTCTTGGAATTGTGGTCATTTCTATCTCTGTCTAGAATATCTTTCAGTACTCTTCGTAGGGTTGGTTTGGTGGTCATGAATTTCTTCAGTTGTTCTTTGTCATGGAAGTATCTTATTTCTCCATAAATTTTGAAAGATAATTTTGCAGGGTACATCAATCTGGGTTGGAAGTTGTTTTCTTTCAGGACTTGAAATACTTCACTCCAAGTTCTTCTTGATTTGAGGATTTGTGTTGAGAAGTCAGCCGTGATTCTGATGGGCTTTTCTATGTAGGTGATCTGTTTCTTTTCTCTAACAGCTTTTAATATTCTGTTCTTGTGCTGAATTTCTGAGATCTTGATTATTATATGTCTGGGTGTAGATTTATCCTGGTCACGGCTAATTGGAGTTCTACATGCCTCACTTATCTGTATGTCACATTCTGTTCTCATGTTTTGGAAATTTTCTGCTATTATTTCTACAAATAGTCTTTTTATGTCATTTGTGTTGACTCCTGCTTTTTCATTGACACCCATCAATCTTATATTGTTTTTCTTTGTATTGTTTTGCCACTGTTGCATAATTATATCTTGATTCCTTGTTATTTTTAAGAGATCATTCCTTTGGCGATTGCTACCCATGATCATGTCTTCAAGATTGAAAGTCTGTGTTCAGTTTTGTTCAAGCAGTTTTGCCAGCTTTCTATGGAATTTTTAATTTCCTGGATATCTGTTTGAATCCATTTCATGAATTCTATTTCTTTCCTATATTGATTCCTATATTGATCATTCATGGTTTCCATTCTCTTCCCATCATCATCTGGTTTTTCATCTATCTCTATTCTAGATTTTCTGAGCAATTCCTTTATAAATGTTTTTATTTCTTTTTTTTTTTTTACCTGAGAGATTATTTCTGATCAGATTTCTTCCATAGATTTGTTTCTTTCCTTTGGTTGCTATCATTTCAGAAATTTCAGGTGTATATCTTCCATTTTCCTCTATCTCATTGTCCCTGAACTTGTTCTGGGTGGGTTTGAAGCCTGAGATTGCATTTTGCTTCTTTATCTTGTCATTTTCTATTTCAAAAGTTTTTATTTTGTTTTCTGATTTGATCCTTGTAGGTTTTTATATTAGGTAGCTGTATCATTAATATCAAGGCCTCCCTAGGAAATGTCTGTTCCTCAGAAATATCTTCTGTGTATAGGAGGTTCTTGGTTTGTGTCTGTCCCAAGATCCTACCTTCCCAGTTAATTAAGAGTGAGATGTTGGTATGTGTTTGGTTCAGTCACCAGTTCTTTGGTGCTGGCCTGGGGCGAGGTTATTACCCCAGAGCTTCTCAGTATTGTTACAGAAGGGAGAACAACTGATTACAACAGATATGACATCCTAGCTAAAGTAGTATAATTAGCAATAAAAATAGCATCAAGTACAGTTTAGAAACTGAAAAACTGTGTTAAGTATTAATTTTGTATCTTAAACCATAGAAGCAAAATCCACAATTATATAACAGAACTGATTGTAAATTGGGAGCTTGTATTCTAAGTGTTTCTCCTTGGTAGAGTGGTTTTATCCTGTGGTGGGGAGATTTAAGAAGGATAGTGGATAAAACAAAGATAACTGAAAAGGAAGTAGAAGCAAGGCTGGAGGTCAAAGGATGATCATGCACACTTTGGGAGACAAGAGGAGAGGGCAGAAGAGAAAGAATGAGGGAGTAAGCAAGGGATTCTCTGAACTTAGTCTCTGGGTTTGGGGGATGGGATTAGTTTTTTGTGGCTGGAGTTCTCCCCAGCCATTTAAAAAAGAGGATAAAAAGAAAAGAGAAAAGGAAAAGAAAGAAAAAAGAAAAAAAAGAGAAAGAAAAACAAATCAAAACAAAACAAAAAAAGAGAGTGAGAGAACAGGGGTTACCCTGCATGCCTGCTTCTATTCTGTGAGTCTTTGTCCCCAAGCACAACACAAATTCACCTAAATTACCACATTTTGGCTCATATCATCATGGTTGCTTCAGAATTTTCACGCCACTAGTCCCACCCGTCTGTCCTGTGTACACTAGTTGGGACCCTGCTGTGTTGCTGGCATTCCCTTATGGTCTCTGGGCCTTCCCGAGTGGTTCACCTCAGTCGTGGCAGCAGCAAGGGGAGGTGCTGTTCTCTGGGCCTTGAGGCGTGGTTCACCTGGGTCGTGGCGGTGGCATGGATGGTGATGGGAGGGGCACCCTTTGTGCCTTCACCTGGGTTCTGGCTGTAGTGCAGATCCATTTCTGTTTTTTATATGCTACTTAGTCTATAATGTTTTGTTAAAGCAGCTCATGTGAACTAAGAGAGGGATATTACCTCACAACTGTTATCATGGCTATGTTAAAAATAAAGATAACAAATGTATGATATGGAGAAATTGGAACCCTTGTACACTGTGGGTGGGAATGTATAATGGTGCAGCTGGCACAACAAACAGTGTAGAAGTTCCTCAAAAAATTAAAAATAGAACTACCATATTATACCTACTTATGAGTGTATACTTAACAAATTAAAATCAGTACCTTGAAGAGATATTTGTACTGCCATGTTCATTGCATATTACTCACAATAACCAAGATATTAGATCAAACTTAGTATCAATTAAAAGATGAATGGCTATAAGAAAATATGGTACATATATACAATGGAATGTTATTTTAATTATTTTTGATTATTTTGTTTTGTTTTTTTGAGACAAGTACTTGCTGTGTAGTTCAGGCTGAACTGAAGTTTACTATGTAGCCCAGATTGGCCTCAAAATCACAGTGATCCTCCTGCCTCAGCCTCCTGCATACTGGAATTACAGGCACGTGCCACCACTCCCAGAGATAATGGAATTTTAATAAGTTAGAAGGAAAAAATCCTGTAATATTTGACGATGTACATAGGACCATTATATTTAGTGAAGTAACGCAGTCACAGAAGAACAGATACTGCGTGATACTCTTGTTTGAAGTAACTAAACAGTTAACTCATGGAAGTGGAGAATGGAATGCTAGTTGCCATGAGCTGGGAGTAGGGGAAAATGAGAGTTTGTTATTTAGTGGTATAAAAATTCAGTTATGCAAGATGATTTAGTTCTAGAGCTCTCTTGTGTAACATTATGTTCATAGTTAACAATAGTGCATTTTGAACTTAAAAATTTGTTAAGATGGTAGGTCTCATGTTAAGCATTTATTATACTTTTATTTTGGGATGTCCTCCAGGTACATACATTGATCAATTGTTTTGCAGAGTGGTACTATTGTGGACTTTGGAAACGTGAGAAGTGTGGCCCAGTTGGTGGTCTTCAAGTAATGAGGACATACCTTGAAGAGGATATGGAGACCTTAGGCACTTCCTCCTTCATTTTTGCATTCTTCCCTTGTAATGAATGACTTTGCTCTGCCATTTGGTCTTACCATGATTTGCTGCTACAAGCCCAAAGCAAACAATAAGTCAAGGTGTAAAACCTCCAAACCTATAAGCCAAAAGAAATCTATTATTTCAATAAGTTGATTTATTCCAGATATATATTACAGTAATAGAAAGCTGACCAACGAAGCATAAAGAGAATAAAATAGTATAAAGTAAATGAGAAAGTAAAATATCTCAGTCCAATAAAGGAGAAATATTCTAAGTTTCTGAGAAATTCATATTGCTGAGGAAAGTTTAATCTAGTCTAAAAAGTAAGCGACTGTTTCAAACTTAAGAGCTCATCCTTAACCTTTTAAAGGTCAAGGAGAAGTTGACCAACCCCTGCAGCCCTCAAGCATATTGTATTATCCAATGTCCTAGTTACACGTGGGCAGGAAGTTTAACAGAATATAGAGAACCTTCCACTGGGTGGAGCCAGGGGCCGATCAAAATAGACGGAGAGGATGTTCTTCTCCTAAAGCAGAATCAGGGTGAAATGTATGGACCTATTGCATAGAGATCCTTCATCATAGAGCAATTTGTTAACCTTCGAGTACTTGGTAGTCATGTTGGTTCGTCTCCCACACGATCTCACTCTTGAATAAATGTCTTTTCAGGAGGTATGATGTTAGGAGTCTAAATGGTTGGATCTTGTTTCATTGTTTTATGTTACTTTCTCCAATTTTTCCTGATAGAATGAATTTACTATGTCTTCTTAGCAGGAATTACATAACTTCTACTCACTAGTGCCCGATGTATACTTCCAGTTTTGTATTTCTAAAGATAATCACCCTGCCTTTGTCATGCCACTGTGTGCTTTCTGTGCAAATGTGTGGGGAGGTGGTTTGCTGATTCTTGGTCATTTTAGTTTTTGGGTATCTGGACCAAAAGTTGCCAGGAAGGACATGAGAGAGCCCCTGAGGATTATTACTTCCTGGATATTTTTTTTTACTCATTTATTTACCTCCTCCCTTTACCTTGTTCTATAAGCAGATTCCATGTCTAGGCCCCACAAGTCTTCAGGGCCTCTTTTGAGACTTAGGAGGATACTTCCATACCCCTCTTTGCAAAGCACACTTCATGTGGTCCCACCTGAGTCACTCTTCAGTGAGCACAGGAGCGCCTAGAGGGAATGCAGGGAACAAAGTCCATGTCTCACCTAAAATCAGGTATTACTCATTTACCTATCAACTACAAATGATTTGAAAAATGTACCATGATTTGCACTTGTCCAGTAAATACTGTGAAAATGCAGGCACAGCCATTTACTGCTTGTAGAAATATAAATAAATAGCCAACTATTTTTTGAAATGTATATCAAAAACCTTAAGATTATAAAAAATTATATTTCCCTAACTTTTAATTATTATAAATAACAATTTGTTGTCAACAATTGCAGCTATTTTTTCCAATCTTTTAGGTGAAAAATTATTCATTATGATATTATTTTTTAATTATATCTATAAATTGATTACATTTTTTCATATGTTTATGGCTGTGCATGTTAATTTTTGTGAAGTGCTCAGGTATGTCAACTTCACAATTGCTTGTATTTTATTTAATGAATAGATTATCAGAAACAAACTATTTTTGCCTGAGGTTTTCATTCATTTTCCTCTTGGAACAAGACAAGTAAATAGGTGTGTGCTTCTCTAGTTCAAACTTTCATTCAACATGCCTACCTTTCTGGCATTACAGATAAATGTGTGAGCTACACATAAAACACAAACAAACAAAATACTTGCCTTTGTAGAGCTTCTAATATTTTAGTTTATTTTATACTATTGAAAAGATTATAGCCTCTGTAATCAAATATGCTAAATAATTAAAATAAAAACATACTTCCACACTTTCCCACCAGTTATTCTCTTTTAATAATTATATACAACTGATTGTTCTTTCTGAACCTTCTCCTTCCAGCTCTTCTCCTTTATGATAGTGATTAAGTACTTATTAAATCTTTAATTTTAGAGAAACTATATTAAGGTAAAATATTTTTCATTCCTCAAACTCATCATTGATAAATAGCCTTCAGTATTCATTTGTATTATATCTAATAATTTTGTTGTAAACACTGCATTTACCTGGGGGTGATTTAGTTGTGTCTGTAAAAGAGAAAACCTACCCACCAGGTCCTGGAAAGTGAATGTAATTGTTGAATTCTTTTCTACCATTTTTTATCAAAGCCCAAGCCTAACAAATTATATTTATGGAGCTGGTTTCCTCTCCTCCTTCTCCTCCTCCTTGATTCTAATGTGATATACCTTGCTAATATTTTGTACATATTCATGTACATATGTGTATGTGTGTGTATATATTTATTTATATGAAGTATTTGTTCTTTAATTTTATGCAGATCTTCTGGTATATGAGTATGGAGCTGCTAGTCTTCTCTTTTTTTTAAGTTATGATTAGCAAAAAAGGAATTATATCCCATTCCTCTCTCATTTCTTCCTCTTCACCACTCAATTTCAATCCATACTATTATTTTAATTCTTTTTATCTATGTATATCTATATATTTTACCACCAAATTTATCACTTTAAAATATAGCCTTCGATTTCAGGCTTTTGCCTAATAGGCAATGCAGAAGACTATTCCAAAGACTGGGGTGTAGCTCAAAGGTAGTGTAATTGGGTAGTATGTGTGAGGCCCTGGATTCAGTCTTCAGTACAGAAAAAATTGTAAGACAATGGAAAAAAGATAATTTCAATATAATATCCACGTTAATTGTCCTTTTCATTTCTTACATGCTTCATTTTTACATTACTAGTATGTATATTAGTATTATATTCTTTTATTTTAATTCCTGCCTTGATTTCTGTATTAGAATATTTATTATATATTATAAATTTGTACTGCCAGTTTTTTCACAGGGTTTTTCTAGTCAATTCTAAGCTGATTATAACTTTTCTTCAAAAAACTTTCATTAATAAGAAAAGAGTTATATGTTGCTGCTTTACATTGAATACTGCTTTGTCCGTACCCTTTATTCTTAGAAGAAAAATTTTCAAGATTCAAGGTCCTTGTATCACATTTTTATCCCTAGAGTTTTTTGTCAATATTCATCTATTGTCTTCTGCCAGTGAACATTACAATCAACTAATATCTAGCATTTTATTTTTAATTTAACTATCTGATTTTCTTGCTAAGTGAATAACACATTCTTTTTCACTTAACAGCTAAGTATTCCTTTCTTATGAATCCAACAACTGTACTAGGATATATTTCTTTGCACTTGGGCACCATTGCTTTCAATTTCTCCTTCAAAACTCAAATTTCTATGTGTCCTATCTTTGGCATCTATATTTTCAATCATGAACTACTGAGTAATTATTTTACTTTGATTTCTTTTTTAAATTTTTAAAAATTTCTATACTCTCTGTACCCTATTGTACAGTTTCCTGTGGTCTTACTAATGCTACTCATTGGTCAATTTTCCTTTTTTATAAAAATTGTGATGAAATCCTTAATGTTTTTGTATTAATATAGGAATGTTTGTTTGAAACATTTATCAGCTTCTCAGTCTCATTTTTATTTACTTTTATTGTATATATTACTATTGGATGGTGAAATTTTACTGCTCCCCTTCATCAACATATTTTCTTAAAGAATATTGTATGGATTCTTTACTATTTCTCACACCACCCTCCCTTTCTTAATTCTACATTTTTTGTAGTATTCAATTTTCTTACAGAAATTCATAGGAGATAACAATAACTATATGTAAATCATAAGTATTGCATTTTATTTTATTTTATTTTATTTATTTTTTTTTTTGTGGGTACCGGGGGGACGACCTCAGGACCTCGCGCACCAACAGGCACCCGTGCCGCTGAGCGATATCACCGGCCCCTTTTTCGTATGTGGGTTCCGGGAGTCGAACTCGGGCCTTCGCGCTTGCAAGGCAGGCGCTTAAGCCGCTGAGCCGTCTCACCGGCCCAAGTATTGCATTTTAATAGCTTTTATGTAATTACATTTTAGAGTTTGTCATTTTATCTATTGCTGATTTTTGAAAGAGAGCACATATATACATATATACATGTGTGTGTATATATATATAAAGCAACTATTTTATCGTACATATTCCAGTGTTTCAATAAACATATTATTTTATTTCTATAAGTCTTCAGTCACTGAAATTATAACCACTTTCCCTTTATAGTTTAAAATAACATAAATCTCTTTAAACTTTACAGGCAGTATAGAGTTTAGCACAGGATATTAAATGCTTATAAATTTGTTTAACGGACTGTGGAGTAAATGTCAGGGAAACCACAAATAGATCCCAGGTTTGTAGCTAGCTTTTGGGGAATTATGAAGTTGCTATTTCCAACCCAGCTCAAAAAGTACAGGAAGTCACTGCTGTTCATTACTGTAGTGCTGGCTGCAGCAAGAAAGAGTGATTCTTTGGGGAAATAGCCAGTGGACTCCAAAATATCTCACATTCTCCATAGCTATGCATCTGCTTGCTGTTGCAAAGACAGTCACATTTTACTTCTGCCTTCCAGATATAAGAATCACTTACATTATTTTATTTTAACCAAAGTCCTTCCACAAAATATTCTGAGAAAATTTTTTTCCAGACATTAGCTACAAAGCTAAGGAGAGAGAACAGAAGAGCATGGGAATAATTCTATGTACCAATGATCAACCTGGCACAGTCCTTGCCTTCATTTTCTTAGCATGGATGCATTACCTACTCACGTTTATCTCCCACACATCTGTGGCAGCAACATGTGTAACACGATGGGACTAACCACAATGACTTCGCTGCCTCACAGATTCTCATCAATCACTATATGAAGCACTAGATGGTATTTATTCCTTTTCAATAATGAATATCATTGTTCACAAAGTTCTACATCATAAAGAGTGAATAAGTCATTTCAGTCTACAAACTTTACATAAAGTTCCATGGAAAAGGAACAGGCAATTGGTTAAGTTGAAAAACAATGAAAAAAATATGTGTATTTCTATACTTCTCACTTTGCCATTGACATTTAGTCCATATTTTTTATTTAATATTCTAGTCACTACTTTGTGCAGTGATGACTACATTTTATTCTTTCTATGTAACCAAAACTTTGTGTCCTTTTATCCACCTTCCCTTCTTCATACAGCCTATGGTAACCACCTTTCTACACTTATATGATTCCACTTTTAGATTCTACATATAAGTGAGATCATACAGCGATCTGTTTCTATGATTCTCTTCCTGGCTAATTTTACTTAACACAGTGTCCTCCAGATTCATTCATATTATCACATATGATAGAATTTCCTTCTTTACTGAGGCTAAATAATATTCCAGATATACTACATGTTCATTATCTATTCCTTCAATAATGTACACCTAGTTTGCTTTCATAAATTATTGATTTTGAATAATGCCACAATGAATACAGCAGTACAGATATACTTCCAGCATGCTGATTTCAATTCATTGGAAATATGTTCAGAAATGAGATTGTTGAATCATTTGGTAATTAGATATTAATTTTCTGAGGGACCTCTATATTGTTTATCAATATGGATATAGAGTAATATCTCAGTTCACAAATTTCTGTTGGAGAACAGTTCAGTTTACAAACAGAAGCATTTTGCAAAAATTTTGCTTCCATTCGCTATTTCTGCATAGGGTGATGAACACAACTGTGGACATCTTCCCCCAAATTATGGAACACATTAAGTTTGTGAACTGAAGTACCACTGTATTAATTTACATTTTCATCCACAGTGAAAAAATTCCCTTTATTTTAAACCCTTGTCAACATTTGCTGTCTTTCATTTTTGAAAGAAATTCATAATCTTTGTAATATGTGAGGTTGTATTTTATAATTTTAATTTTCCTATCTCTACTTACAAGTGTTGTTGAGCATTTTTTAATTTATATTTTGGAAATTTGTGTGTGTCCTTTTGAAAAATGTCTATTTAGGTCTCTTATCCATTTCTAACTGGGTTCTTTTTTTTGCTACTGAGTTGAATTCTTTATATATATATATATATATTTTAATATTTGAGTATTAAAAGACATGCATGACAAAAATGAGAGGAAATGACAAATTAATGCATAACTTGTGAATTGTTTCTCAATCAGAATTGAAATATTGGAAGTATAATTTCAAAGAAACATCAGATGAAGTCTAATCTTACAAGATACACAAGTAGTGGTGTATTAGGGAAAAACAGTAAAATTGTATAAAATCCTTACTTGCAAATTTCCCTTTCTTTCCTTTCCTTCCTTCTTTTTCTCTCTTTCTTTTCTTTTCTTTTCTTTCTTTCTTTCTTTCTTTCTTTCTTTCTTTCTTTCTTTCTTTCTTTCTTTCTTTCTTTCTTTCTCTTTCTCTCTTTCTTTCTCTCTCTCTCTCTTTCTTTCACTAAGGGTTTCCCCACCAAGAACAGAGTAATTATTAGAGAAGGGGATGTAGGAAAACACTAAATATATAGGACTTATATAAATAAGACCTTCCATGTATATATGTGTATGTATATATATATATATATATATATATATATATATATATATATATACAAACACACACACATATATATATATACATATTTTTCACACAACTTATGACAAGGTCTATATATTGTAGTTTATGTAGATACAATGAATTTCTTCTTGGGTATGTATTTTGTAGGTCTTCCAATTTGGACTATTTGATCTGGATCAAATTATTTTAAATGAGATACCTGGGAGAAAGAAAGAGCTGTCAGAAAGAATGCACTTCTTGTAAGTTACCTAAATGGAGAAGCTGGGGAGAGAACAGGGTCTGCATGATGAATACTGGCTTCTCTTCCACTCAGTAATATTCATTCATTGTCCAAACTATTGATTTGACACTTCAAGCTATGATTTAAACCCTAGGCTTAATTGAAAGCTAAAGATACGAGGTATGTGAACAAAGGTTTCTACAAAGCACCAGATGGAACATACTTTTTTGATATTAGTTACTTATCCCATATATGGTTGGAAAGTAGTTTCTATCAATCTGTGGACTGTATTTTTATACTTTCATTTTTTCCTCAGCTCAGCAGGAGCTTTTCAATTTGCTGTAATCTCATTTTTAAATTTTGTTTTTGTTTTCTGTGTTTCTAAGTTTATGCTCAAGACATATTTGCATAGACTAATGTCAGATACCATGTTTGAAATTCTTTCCCTGGTTAAAAAAAAAAAAATCCTTTCCCTTTCCCTTCCCTTCCCTTCCCTGTTATCTTCCAGGCTTACCGTGGTTGTTTTATGTATCACACTGACTGGTTTGTGAGGTGCCAAGATACATGGTGTTGGTGAAAGTGTTTGGATATCGTCTTGAATCTGTAGACTGAGCAGAGCATATTACCCTCCTTAATGTGGGTGGCAGTTATATACTGAGTTGTAAATCTGAACAGAACAAGAAGACTGATCCTCCCATGATTAAGAGAGATCCCCCAACAAGCTGCTGGGGCATTAGTCATATGGTTTCCCTAGGTCCAAGCGCAGAGAGTGAGAGAAAGTGGGAGAGAGAGAGAGAGAGACACAGACAGAGAGAAAGAGAGAGAGAGAGAAAGAGAGAGAGATAGAATGACAGAGACAGCGACAGAGCCAGAGAGACAGAGAGAGATCCCATGCCTTATTATAAGTGTGTCCAACCTGTAGCCAGCAGGCTGCTTTCTTTCTTTTTGAATGGTATAATTACAAACATATTGAAAAAGGAAGTTTTTAAATTAACTATACATGTACATTAACTATATTGTGTATTTATATATGTGACATAAGACAATTCCTCTTCACTCAATGTTGCCATAGAAGCTAAAAGATTAGACAAACCTGCAACATTAATCCCTTCATGAAGACCCCACTTTTATGACCTAATCTAAATCTAATTTTCTCCCCTAATATCCATCTCCAAATGTTTTCACACTGGGTTCAGAATTCTAACATATGAATTTTTGTATGGACACAAACACTCAGTTCACAGCATCTTCTATAATTTTAGGAGTTCATTCACTTCAGATTTGATGTTTTCCTTTCCTAGTCAACTGTCACTATGACATACTCTAAGGTGATAAGGTATGAGTTTAAAAAAGGTGGGGGAATTCAACAGAGACAGATTTCAAGAGAGTCTGAATTATCTGCTAATAGAACCTCGTTGTGGTAGGAGAGCCTGTAAAACCAACCTTTGGGATTTGTGGATCAGATGATGGTTAATAATAATCATACTGAGAGCTCAGAGCACACTGCTGCTGGATGAAATGTCTCGTTCAGTCTCTCCTGTGAGTCCAAATACAAAGTTGGGCCCTATTAAAAAATAAGACCTGTAATTTGCAGGAAAATGCATGGCGTTGCTTACAAATCCTAAATTTGTCCTTTCTTTTCCATTGCATCAATTGTTAGAGAGCTCCACAGATTAGTTACTTGTACTTATGTTGTTTGTATTGTTGAATTTATTGGATCACAAAAACAAATTGAGGAACCTCTAGCAGCACAGTCTTATTTTGCTTTGAACTCCAACCAAAATTGGCAACTTAGGTCTCTAGTTTATGTTCTGCCTTCTAGGATGACATCTCTGGATAGAGGATTTCCTTTATTCTTTCCTCGATTCCTTCCTTCTTTTCTCTCCCTTTGTTTTCTTTTTCCTAAATATGACATGACACTTCATTATAATACTCATCTGCTTTAGTTCTAGAGTCTCTGTGGTCAATTTGCTGCTAATACCAACATAGTTATCCCTGTCAGTAACTACTTTGGTGTTAAATGTCTAGATATTTGCTGTGATTTTGTTTCTTCTACTCAAAATAATAGCTGCTTATTAATATCAAGAATCCCATTCTCCATTACTCGCCATCCAAAGTATATTTCCAATGCAGAGCACTTCAAGTACAATGGTACTTCCTTAAAAATGCATTTTCAATTTTTGAATGTTGAACACTTCTGTTCACAAACCAAATTGTTTGTGAACACAAGTGTTCACGAACCAATGCATTACTGTTTTTTAGTTTTGGCATTTATTTGGAGACATTATTTCAAGGATAAAACATCTCAAAATAAGATGGGACATCATTTCTTTTAGACATCAGTTATGCAGACAAGTATGCTAAAACTCCTGACACATATAATCCAGTATGTCTCAGAAATGTGCTTATAAAATTACATTCAACTCCCATTAATTTTATTTTCTTTAATCATTTTTATGCCTTAGTAATGGATTTGCACATGCATTTCTCTCATATTCTGGCTGATGTAAGTATCAAAATTTGCTCTTATTTTGGTACAAGTAAACTCTCCTCCAGTTTCAGGCTTTGGCCTCATTTCCTCCAGGAATGCTGAAATCTTACTCTGCACTTGTGGAAGTAATAAGAAAGGATGAAATGTATTTCATAAAGAATAGAGATTGCTTCAAGTAAAGAAAGTATAGCATCTTGAAATGAAAAGCATGTAGCCACCTCAGATAAAAGAGAGGAACTAGTAAGGAAGGATCAATAAAATTTAGGCATTTAATATGCTCAGATTCACCCAAACCCTTTAAAATATACCCAGAACTATACTCTGGTTATTACTATTTCTCAATCAGTATAAGATATGGATAGGATCTGGATTTGACTTGTTTGTAATCCTACCATGCATAATCAAAGTTTATTTCTTGTTTCAGAGATATTGGCTGTTTTGTTAAAAGAGACAAAATATGTGTTTAGAGGAGCTATAAAATCATTATCTTCTACTGTTCATTAATCTGAGTACTTGAACACCTGGCCTTATTATTTTGGTATTGTTGTTAAACTTTTTATTATAGTCAGGAAAACTTAGCATATTTTGGGAAGAGGTATTGAACCAAGGGCCACACACTGAATTACAACCCCAGCACTTTTTATTATTATTATTTTTGATACTAAGGCAGGGTCTCATAAAATTGCCAAGGCACAGCTCAAATTTGTCATACTACTAAATTAGCATGCCGAGTAGCTGAAATTACAGGTTAGTGCAATTGTGCCTGACCAATCCTAGTGTATTCATAGTTATCATTTCTATCAGACAAATGTACTGCAGCAGTTATTTGGTGTCTTGAAGCAATATTTTCCATAGGCACTTTCAGGCTACTTCTGGCTGCTGTACATTTTGCTTTGAAACTCAGTGGACTACCAGTATTACTTATTTAACTAGATCTGAGAGCTTTTTATTACATTAACATCTCAGCAATTCAGATGTAATAAAAACTTCAAAAACACACACACAAACACACACACATATACACATAAAATACACAAAATTATATGTTTTGTTAATCTTCGTTTCAAGGAATTCCAGTACTTATAACTACTTTCGATATTGTAACTCTCACCCAATAAATATAATATGTATACCTCTCAAGAATCATAAAAATAATAAATCAGAACTTTCTAATTTTGCACATAAACTTTGCTAACATTTGGGCTGTTTATTAAGATGCATTTAGTTTTAGATCATTGAGCTCAGAAAAGAGGAGAAAAGAACAAAATTGTTTTAAACATATTCTTAGTAAATGTGTGATACAGGGCAATTGTTAAGAGTTTTAGCAAAATAAATTCTTGTATCTTCATTGTGGACTTTGGTCAATAATATGATATCAGTTATAATTTAATAAATTATTGTGTTAATATTTAGTTCAACTTCCCAAATGAAATTTAATAGTTATTGAATAAGACATTAAATAATTTTCCTTGAGCTAGATATTCAGATTTACAACAGTAAGCTATGTTTGTGAATAAAGAGAATCATGAAATGAGATTGATTTCAGACTCATTTTAATAGGCTCACACAGAGTTTAATTCTAAAAGAAGAGATTATGGGCTAACTCAGTAAAGCACAATGTGTCTTCTATGCATTTTCTTCATTTTTACTAGGTACAGTACTTTGTTTAGAATTACCTAGATTACTTTAGTTAAAAAAAAACTAGCATAGTGATGGATTGCTATGGTAGAAAAATATCATAAAGCAAACTAATGTAGCAGTGTTAATTTGAGCACACGGCCCCAGCCAAACCCATAGCATTATATGAATATGCAGCTATATTTAGGTGACTAAAAACTTTTTAAGGTAAATAGAACAATTCAGAGATCCCTCTGAGATATCAAAGTGGTTTAAGAAATCTCAAGACAAGAAAAAAATAGCATAAATTATAACCTATTAAAACTTTTCAAAAAGTTGCAGAACTAACTCATCCATTTCTAAATTCATTACTCAGCATTCTTCTTAGAGATTATATAAGAACGACTTGGAAAATATGTGGATTGCCTGATATAGTGCAAGTAAATGATTCTGAAATCAGCATTGAGATCCATTAACTGTAGCGACCTGTATCCAAGTTTGCTCAAACTGTCTAGGGACTGGTACTGTTGTGATACCTGTCTAGAATAATTATCTTCATTTTATTTGCCTTTATATGTTCCAAAGAAGCAGGGGAATTTTACTTATAATTACATCCATATATATATATATATAAATTCTCCAGTTTCAAATCTTTATTGCATTAATTAGAACCTGGATCTAGTCATTATAGTTTCATAATAATTTTTGAACTTTGCCTCTACTTTGAGGGGAACATGTTTTATTCACAGTTGTATATTTCATAGCACTTTGTATACAATGATTTTTATAATGTGGGTTCCCAAGATTGTTTCATTTATAATCATTGATGTCCAAAGACTAGGTTTTTTTATAAGAGATAGACAATATTATCTTTACCTTTTAAAAAAATTACATTTGGTAATAGCAATCGTTAATTGCAGGAAAAATTATAGTACACCTATATATTTTATGCATAGCTGGTATATGTAAATCAATTTCTTATCAGTTTAATGTAAGTATTGAGTTCCTATCATCAATTCTTTTAGCATTGTAAATGTCCCTATAATTTACCAGAAACTCTCGTTATAGAACAACTGGCTTGTAAGCTCCTTACAGTTATTGCAGATAGCACTATGGAAAGAAACTTCTCTCATCCTCTTAATGCCATACCTATATCATGTTTTCTGCCAAAACTTACCAACCTTTCTCTACTGTCATATAGAATTTTGATGTATGTTTCTCACTGTGAGGATTCAGTGAATAAGTCAATGCCAGTTCTTGTGTACTCTCAGTACACATGTAACAGTTTGTCTGCTACTACCATTTGCCTTTTACCTGACATTCCAAAAAGGCAAAAAAAAAAAAATGATGGTCAGATGCACACGTGTACACACACACACACACACACACACACACACACACACAAAGATGCTAAAGACATACTGATGAGGAAGAAAAGGAAAAAGAAAAAAAAAACAAGTGCAGTATAAAGAAAAAGACTCAACAATCAAATTTGGAACAAATGAAAAATACAGAATAAAGAAAAGCCTGGTAAAAACCAACTAAATAAGCTTTCACATTCTTTCATCTCCTCTTCTCCACAATTCTTTTGATTGTATTCATCTCATGTTAGCTCATGGAAGTTTGCAATATATTTTTATTTGGAACATATTGTATAAGTGAAACTTCTAAAATTTTGTCTAAAGTAATAACAAAGAGAAACATCTTCTGACTTTCAAAGAGGTTTGTTTTTAATAATGCATACTTGACAGACTCCATCATAGGTAATTACCTTCATACACACACACATCATGCACTATGAAGATTTAGTAAGATAATGCTTTGTCTTCTCTACTCTTTGATATGCACAAAAATAAATGTGTTCAAAAAATAATGTGTATAAAAATGGCATTTCTAAATATTGTAAACATGTAACTACCTGAACTATTGGATGTTTAAAATAAAGTGATTGCTATTTCTACTCGAGTTTCATTTTGAGGCAGTGTTTTTGTCGATGTTGTTATTACTGTTAGTGCATGACCGTTGTTTATGAATCCTGGATATACCATACAAAAAATGTGCAAGGTTTGGACTAATATCTCTCAAATTCAGTTTTCTTATTTTTAAAGTTGAGGGTAAAAAGATATCCTGTCTTTATTGTTATGAAATTGTTGTAGGATTGTACATTAGAGCTTGCACTTTATAAGCATTTAATAAATATAAGTTATTGTTAAAATAGCAATTTTGCCACAAATAAAAATAGACAAAGTAGGAATGCTTGGCCAAAAGAAAAAAAAAGACAGTGAATATGTTGAATTATTTTCTTTACTAATAACAAACTAAACTATTTTCAATTATTTCCTTTGCAGGATTTACAAAGATGGAAAACTAAGACTAGAATAGATTGACAAATGATAATGTGATAGTTTGAATTTCTTAGCAGAAGAAGAGTGTATATTTCCATCTCACATACACTGGGCTTGATTGTATTGCTTTAGGTGACATAATGTGAATTATTAGCATTTCATCAGAAAATATTAACCATACCAGTTGTTTTAATATGGATAATTTCATAAAAATTAATACATATAACTAGCTGTTGGAGGTAAATTAGTTAAAAGCAAAAGGAAACAAGATTGTCATGAAAGTGTAGCTATATAAAGCAGTTGCCATCTCTAAGGCCGGAGAATAAAAAAAGGAAGATGCTGAAATTAAGTATAGAAGTGAGGGGGAGAGACCTGGTGAGCAATGGTCCTAGATATCTGGGGCCTGAAGACCTAGCCAGAGGGAGCCTGCAGAGCTTGAACACAGATCTTAAGGAAAGAGTATTCCTTATTAGAAAATAATGCTTCAGGGATCCAAAGAAGGAATCCTGTTCTGGTAGAAGACAGAATTCTGAGGAGGGAGCTTTGACCATCTTGTGCTGCAGTCCCTACGTAATCACAGAGAGACTGCTTTGGGGAGTTTTTAAAACAAAACAAAACAAATAAAACCTGTGAGCTGGAATTAATTCCAGGGCAAGGAATTATTACTGGGTTTATACACAGGAAGAAGTGACAACTCTTTATTTTTTGTCTTTTGAGACAGGGTTTCACTATGCAGTTCAGACTGACCTTGAAGTCACTTTGTAGTCCAGGGTGGCCTTGAACTCACAGCGATCCTCCTGCCTCAGCCTCCCAAGTGCTAGGATTGCTGGCATGCACCACCACGGCTGGCCTGACCACCCTTTTTTACATCAGACTTTCCATTACTTTCTTCTTCCTCCAGACTTCCAGATTCTCCAGATTTCTAGTGTTCCTTACAGTTGAAGCTGCAGCTCCCCCCAAAATTTATGGTGACATTCAGTGTACCCATATTAGTACTACTTAGAGCAACTATAGTGCATGACCATAAAATAATTTATTTGATAAAGATTAACTGTTGTTTTTGATATTTTAAAACATCTTTTAACCACAGATTTCTCCAGATGATCCTTGGATGTAAGAGAAAGAATCTTAAGACAAGTAGTTGTTTTGTGGTAGTGAGTTTTGAATTGGTTTTACACAGGAAGATCTGACTAATGCATACGTATAGGTAGGTGGATAGGTAAAAATAGCTGTACAGAAAGACACATATTTAATTTGTCTTAGTCACTTCTGTCTCTCCATCTTTTGAATAGTGCCTGAGATGTATTGGTTACTAAAATAATTATTAAATGAATGAATAAATTTATTATCAATGTCTCAGATATTTCTACATCCTATTTGAAATCAACCCAAAATTTCTGGCTAAAAGTTGCATATGGATGTACCATAATTCACTATATAGCCTCTTTCATGGTGAGAGACATCTAGTTCATTCATAATTTGTCCTTTTATAATTGCACTGTGACTAATATTTTCATATTTCCAGAAAATACATTATTCTAGATATTTTTGTTTGGGTTTTGTTTATAAAAGTAGCTGAGTACAGAGACAGGCACCTGTATTCCCAGCACTTGGAAGACTGAAATAGGAGGATGGGCATTTCAAGTTCTGCTTGAGCAATTGAAAAAGAACCTTTTGTCAAAATAAAAATAATAAAAAGGTCTGAGGATGTAGTTCAGTATGAAGACCTTGAGCTCAACACCCAGTAATAAAAAATTCATATCAAAGGGTCTATATATATATATAACATTCAGCGATCATTCCTGGAGTTATGCACTGAAATATAGAAAGAGTTATTTTACTACAAATATCCCATGTCATGTATAAAAAGATGACATAGCAATTATCCACGTAAGTACTAACTAGAACAATTAATGTTTTCCTTTATCATTAATAACTTACTCAGTGTCCTTTTAAACTATAGAGTACAACCATAAAAATAATTTATTTGGTAAAGTTTATTTCCATTACAAAAATTTTACAGAAATGCATGTTTGAAATAAAAGATTATTTAGATTGTTTGAATAAAAGATTGTTTGCTAGATATTTTTACTATAACTAACTTAATAGGAAGAAAATTTAAGTAGTGCCTTTTATATTCCTTTTGTATTTTTTTCTTTTTTGGTAGTAGTGGTGTGGATTGAACCCAGGGCCTCGTGCATGTTAGGGTAGTGCTATAACCCAAGCCCTCATTTTATTTTCTTTTATCTTTTCTTTTTCTGTGAATAAAATTTCTCAATCATAAAATTTCTCAAATCATAAAATTGTGGCTGTTAGAACTAGGAGAAATCTGAAATATCTTTGTTCTGGGAAGACAGGTTTAGATTTCTAAAGATATCAAAGAGTCCCTGATTTGGGGGAAAACATAAAACCTCACTAGCCTCTTTGTAGTTTAAGCTGGATTCTGTCCTATATTATTGCTTAGTTCATGCACACAATGACAGCTGGCCTGAGTGCACATGGCTTTGTTGTGGTCTCTTCTTTTGATTGAGAACAGATCTCTTTTCTTCTTGTCCTCCTTGAGTCCTATTACTATTAATTCTATTTTAATCTTTGATTTAAGGAATTTAGCCCAAGCAGTTTATAGCAGATACATTTTAGCCTTCAAAATGTGTCAATCAAATTTGAAATTCAGTCCTAGAAAAAAATACTGTTTATCACAGAATAGGAAGCAAACAATAAAATTAAGCTCCTTTTATGCAACATTCCTGCCTTTGTTAGGGCTGGAAAGAACCTCATTTTAAATTATGAAGGAATTATCTAGAACTTTTTTGCTCAACACACGTATTTCCTTACCCCCAAAATGGACATAATGATTATGTAAACTTGCGTTAGTATGACAGACGCGTCATTATAGTAACACAGTTTACTCTGTTTAAGCCATTCCATCTATTACTATTCATTATAACCTGCAGACCCAGGATCACTGGTTGTCAAAGACTTGAGGGAAAAGCCTGAATTCTTAGCTTATGAGCAGGAAAGCAAAGGATTTGAATGGGAGAAAATTTGGATATTAATATATTCCAGTAAAATATATCACATTGATATTTACATTGATATGATATTTACATTGTCCACATGTATGAAAAGTGTATGGGGGAAACCTAAAATTAGAGATAATGAAACAATTGTAAGATACAGGATGGCAAATTTGATAAGAAATCAACCTCCTGCTACTGAGTTGGGAAAAGACAAAATGAAAGAAATTTAAGTGTCTCACAATGGAAAAATGTTTGGGAATGGCTAGAAAAGTAGGTGTGGTGGATCGACAACTGGTGGTCAACTTGTCACACCCAGCTGAACTGAATCAGCGTGGTGCTGGGTGTGGAGGGCCCACCTGAGGACTGTTGCCAACAACATAAAAAGGAGAACTGGTGAGGAAGAGTTGCTGCTGTCGGTTCTCTTTGAGGAGCTTGTCACGCTGGCTTTCCTGATAGGAACTTGGCTGTTCTCATAGTTGGAGGAGCTCGGGACCTCATTGTCGCTGAGGATGGCTGTGGTGACTTTCGGGGGAGCTCTGGTCCTTACTCTGAGCGTCACTTCCTGGCTCCGGGATAGATCCCTCAGCCTGCTGGCACAGATCCTTCATCCCGCTGGTGCAGACTTTCTAGCTTCCACCACTGACCTTTGGGCCTTCCCGGTGCAGATCCGTGAAATATCCTTGCATGAGACATTGTTGTGGGCTCTGGGCCTCTAGTGGACTCGTGGAGGCATTGCCATGGGCTCTAGGTCTTCAGCTGGACTCATGCAGGACACTGCTGTAGGATCCAGGCCCTCAGCTGGATTCTTTGGGTCTTTAGTGTGTGGACAGATTTCCTGCACTCTTTTTGTATATGACTCTTTGGGTGACTATTACAAAATAACTCTATAAATTATGTGTCCTGTATTGTATTGTTTCCCTTGCAAACCCTGACTACAACAAAATTGGTACCAGGAGAGTGGGGTCATTACTGTGATGTTGCCTGACCATATGGCTTAAGAGCCTTGGGAATTAATTTGGAAAGGTCTTGAGAGACTGGCCTCAGAGAAGCCCCAATATGCTGTAAACTATTTTGGAGACTCTGGTTGGAGCCTGGAAAATCAGAGTACTGATGGAAATGCTGCCGATTAAGATGAAGCTTTGGAGGCTTCTATTGAGATGGACTGCATTGGCTGCTGGATCCCAGGTAGTATATTGTGCTTTGGCAGGAAGTTGTTCTGCAGTTTGCTTGTGTTTAGAGATATTATCTGGGTGGCAGAAAATTTTCAATGTTGTCTACTGTTGGGATGGTGGCATGGTTACTGTTGAGAGCTTTTGACCAGATCTGTGTTTAAAGTTAAGACTAAAGAGCCAACAAGGTGATTTGAAGCATTTGGCCAGAGGGAAGACTCCATGGAACTGTGAGTTGCAAGGTTAAAAAAGAGAAGAACGTGGTTGTTGGAAAAAGAAAAAAACAGGACAATGGAAAAATGAACTGAAACCTTTCACCTGAAGATAAGAGTGTATTTAAATTGCAGGTGATCCCCATTTTTTAGTCTTGACATGTCGTGTAGTTAAAAGTTAATGGATGCAAGGACTGTGATTGTAATAGTTATTTTAATTTGATTTTAATGTAGTTTTTAGATATGTTTGTAATCAGGTTAATTTGTCAAAGTATTGTTTTAACTTTGAGTTTTGATCACCCTTTGTATATTTTGTTTTTGGTGCAGAAATGAGTGCAATAAGAATTGTATATGTGTAATTGTTATATTAATGTAAATCTGAATAGATCAACACATGTTAACTTTTCACAAATCTGCCACTAGAGACCATTGGTTTAAGGAAATGTGTGTGGTTATCAAGTTGACCAGGGGTGGATTGTGGTGGATCGACAACTGGTGGTCAACTTGTCACACCCAGCTGAACTGAATCAGCGTGGTGCTGGGTGTGGAGGGCCCACCTGAGGACTGTTGCCAACAACATAAAAAGGAGAACTGGTGAGGAAGAGTTGCTGCTGTCGGTTCTCTTTGAGGAGCTTGTCACGCTGGCTTTCCTGATAGGAACTTGGCTGTTCTCATCGTTGGAGGAGCTCGGGACCTCATTGTCGCTGAGGATGGCTGTGGTGACTTTCGGGGGAGCTCTGGTCCTTACTCTGAGCGTCACTTCCTGGCTCCGGGATAGATCCCTCAGCCTGCTGGCACAGATCCTTCATCCCGCTGGTGCAGACTTTCTAGCTTCCACCACTGACCTTTGGGCCTTCCCGGTGCAGATCCGTGAAATATCCTTGCATGAGACATTGTTGTGGGCTCTGTGCCTCTAGTGGACTCGTGGAGGCATTGCCATGGGCTCTAGGTCTTCAGCTGGACTCATGCAGGACACTGCTGTAGGATCCAGGCCCTCAGCTGGATTCTTTGGGTCTTTAGTGTGTGGACAGATTTCCTGCACTCTTTTTGTATATGACTCTTTGGGTGACTATTACAAAATAACTCTATAAATTATGTGTCCTGTATTGTATTGTTTCCCTTGCAAACCCTGACTACAACAGTAGGCAAAAATCTGTCATCTCTAGATTGAAGTTTGATTGTTGCATCCTCACAAATTATACCAAAAATAAATGTCGGGGTTTTCACATACATCATATGAAGGAAAAAAAAAACACTCAAGCATTAGAAATGTACATTTCTTTTTTTCTTTTTGCAAAGGAACTTACTTTTTTATAAAACGTTACTAATCCAGGCTCTGGTAACTTAATCTAGATCTGTTCAAGTAAATTCATATCAACTTAATTACTCATGTTAGCTAAATTCAACATTCACAAATCATTTCTAGTCCAACTTGCAAACACAGTATAATCCTTCTTTGCTCTAATTGCTACTTCAGGTCTCTCATGAGTGCAAATATTAGGATAAGATTGCAGGTGGCAACAGGCACTTGGAAACAAGAGGAGCCCTTCAGCTCACCAAGAATCCTATGGCCCGGTGAAAAAAGAGAAGTTCCTGTCAGTTCCTACTGCCCAGAGAAACACAATCATGGATCAGATTAAGAATGAAGATCAGGAGAGCATTGGGAATATAATTGACAGGATAAAAGTATCCAACCATAGAGAAATACAGCGTTTCCACTACTATTACATGTTTTGTAAAAATTTAGGAAAAAAATACCACTGAATTTGCTAAAATGTATAATTGGATTAATCAAATGTATATAAAGGCTTCTAGATTTAGCTTGTAAATATTAGGAACACAGAAATGAACTTATATACCTGCCAAATAAAATTATGTATTTACATTCTTAATGTCTACATAATATAATCTGTCTAGAAAGTTAGACTCAGAGGACCAATATCTAGAATACATAAAGCAATGAAAAATATTGGAACACCAAAATAAAAAAAATTGAAAAATGGACAAGTAAAATGAATAGACACTTCATAAAAGTATGAATGGCCAATAAATGCATAAAGGAACACTCAACATCCCCTAGCCGTTAGGGAACTACAAATTAAAACAACACCGAGATTCCATCTTACCCCCCCAAAACATGGCCATCATCAAAAAATCAAATGCTGGCAAGAATATAGGGAAAAAAGAAACCTTCTACATTGTTAGTGGGAACGTAAACTACTACAACTACTATGGAAATCAGTATGGAGATTCCTCAAAAAGCTAAAGCTAGAATTTCCAATTGACCCAGCTATTCTAGGTATCTTCTCCAAAGAATTAAAGACATCATATTACAGTTATACATGCATACCAATGTTTATAGCAGCACAATCCATAATCTTTAAATCTTGGAAACAGCCTATATGTCCATCAACAGATGAATGAAAAAAGAAAATATGGTATTTAAACACAATGGAATATTGCTCTGCCGTAATGAAAAATAAATTTGGCTCATTTGTAGGAAAATCGATTCCCATGAATATAATGTTAGGTGAAATAAATCAGACACACAAGCTTAAATATGGCATGGTTTCTTTTATATGAGAAGCCCAAAGTACAAATAAAGAACAAAATAGAAGATACAAAATAAGAAATAGGGAGATGAATTTTTCACAGCTGGGAAGGGGATCAAGAGATGGAGGGAGGAAAATGGGATCACAAAAGGATTTAAAATGTGTTATGTACATATACCAACTCCACACAAGAAATATAACCATTATGAACTGCAAAGATGTACTAATAAAAAAATTAAATGAATGCTTTTGACCATTTTCTTTCTTTTTTTATTTATTTTCTTTTTTTTTTCTTTTTTATTTTTTTTTTTTTTTTTTTTTTTTTTTTTTTTTTTTTTTTGTGGTCTCTTGAGACAGGGTTTCACTATGCAGTTCAGGCTGGCCTTGAATTCACTGTGTAGCCAGGCAGCAATCCTCCAGCCTCAGCCTCCTGAGTGCTGGGATTAGAGGCATGTGCTACCACTCCTGGCCCGCTTTTGCCCATTTTTAAGTGCACAATATTATTTAGTACTATTTAGAAAATCAATTAATTCCTAAACTCAGATTTTTCATTTTTCTATCATTAATGGACACATCACATGGCCTTGCTTCATTTAATTTGATAATCCTAAGGGGCCACACAAGGTGGATCTTTTTCTTTTTGCTTCTCTATGTTAAAAGTCTACTAACCTATCATTTCTAGTCCAGTAATTTGAAATGTAGACCAAATATTTTCCTTACTTATAATGTTTTATTTTCTCATAGGATGCTAAAACTCACTTTCTGTTTTACTGCTTTGCTTCCTATTTAGTTAAGAAAACAAGTTTATCTCCTTTAGTTTCACTAACTACAGGGCTGTATATTCTTTCAGTGATATACATGTCCACTTTGGAACTTCAGGAACTCAGATTTTAACATCAATTGCTGGAGAAGTTTCCATTCAAGGCAATTAATATTTGAGGTTATTTATTCATTAATCATTCATCTGTTTGCTTGCAATTTTATCAGTTCCAGTATAAGTAGGAAAGGTTATATTTTGGAATATTATTTGTTTATCTCTCCCAAATTTTAGCTTGAAATAATGCACCTATATAATAAGTTCTCTACTTTTATTGAGTTGACATTTAAAAACTAATACAAAATTACTATTGTTTATGTAAACCTATTTTTGAGGGTATCACATATAGTATAATACCCTTTAAAATTGAATCATGTTATGATTGGTTTGTAGAATTACTCAAACTTCAAATTTTACCTCTTCCAGTGAAATGGCACAATTTCATTTATCAAATAATGAAGACTACATACTCCATTGTTTTCTCAGGCACTTGGCTTTTAAAAATACCAGCACAAATATTAATTTGAAACCACATCTTATAAGTGTAGCTGAATAAAAAAATAAATAAAATTTTAAAAAAAGTGGTTGGCAGCAGAGTCTCTTCAAAACATGTTAACTGTTCTTTTATTTCTAGGCAAGTGTTTCCCAAAAGTTAATTATTTCATTATAATATATACTTTTTGCTGTAGAGTCAAGCTTCTTACATTATTTTTTACCTAACCTTTTGTAAATTGACTCATTTTCTAATTACAGCACTTTTCATTTGAAAGCAATTTTTTATAGCTACAAATGGAAAGAATGAAAAACACTTCTAAAAATTCAGTTTTTAAGATGTATCTCCCTCTTGAAGTCCCTACCTGAAGTTTGTTTACTTTTTGTTAGGAAAAGTATTATTAGCTAGTGTTAGAAAATGTTAAAGGCATAATAACTATAAATTGATAATATCCTCTTGAGTTCAAAAGAAATATTGAAAGAGAAAAATTTCTCGTGATAGATTTCAATGCTAGTTAATGCGCTAGCTTTGTAGTACCTAACATTTTGTTTTTTACCACATGAAATGATATCAGTTCTATGGGGAAATAATTGTTGGCAGGAGTTAAGGAATCTTAAACACCTAACATATTCTTTAACATATTTGCACTGTTTTGGTAGTGACGAAGTTGCTAAAATACATTACATGAAGACCAGCAATGGGAAAGAGGCACTCACTGAATTTTATGTTTAACTTGCTATTTAAGTTTGCCTTTGTATGGTATTAGCTACATTGTCTCCACCAAAATCCAAGCTATAGTTATTATCTACACAGAAGAAATTCATACATGCGGATAACAGTGAGTGCCCTATCAAATTGAAAACATATGGAAAATGAATCGCACATTGATGCAGGTGAACCAATTCATAGAGGGAATGGATTTAGAAAAGTCAGGAACTCTGAAACAAGGTGACAATGAGAATCTAAATTAGCTATGAATTAATGAACTACTGGGAAGGCACTAGCCTTCCCACAAAAAGTGGGATAGGTATGTTAGCCAACATTTTATAGTGCTTAGTAGTACTGCCTCACCTTTTACTTCACTTACACAGGATAGAGTCAGTTTTAAATGCTTCTCTCTTCTATTGTATTATATTTATTTATTTTTAATAATTTATTGTGGTGCTGGGAGTCAAATCCAATGGCCAATGACTTGCACTGAGTTACATTTCTAGCCCCACTTTTACTGTTCTAATACTTAAATTTTCCCGAACTTATCATATGGTATATACTCAATTAAGGTCCATTGGTTGAGCAAAATAATATTTTTCTGACAAACCCCAGAGAGGAAGTCAAAAAATTGAAGTTTAATATTGAAGTGCATAAATGAACACCACAACTGTGTGGAAATATAAGAGATTTTATAAGTCTTGTCAATATTAAATTCTTTGGAAATATTTTCTGCCCATTATTTCATGAATTTTAAAAACTTCACATGTTAAAAGCAATATATTCTTCCTTTATATTTTGGAATTATTAAAATGTGGTACACATGTATATGATTAAGCAATTGTTATAAAATCTCCACTCTGGGGAAGTAGATTTAGACAAATTTTTAATTGTGTTCCACGTTTACTTAGCTTAATGTGTTTGCATATATTTTAGAATAGCCTCAAACTGTATTGTTTTTAAATACCAGTTTATCCCACAGTGATGCCATACTATATAGCCTTTGTGTTTTGTTAGCTTATCTTCTATTTTGTTAATTATTTATGCAAAGATCATGTAAACATGCTTGGATCTAAATCTTCTCCCAGTTGATGTGACTTAGCAATATTTAAAACTTGAAAGCAAACAAAAGTTGTTCATTTGGAAAATAAAACAGGTTTAGAAAAACCTTTTAAAGTTTCTTTGTGTAAAAAGTAGCAGGCTTCTATTATTCTTGTCTAGCAACTGAAATATTTTTGCGTTTTCCACTGATTAGAGTTTGGGCCACAAATACTATATTTTCATTTCTAACTCAGATGTGATAGTGTAAGGTGATCACATCTAACTCATCCGTAACTGTAGACCCTGAGTGCCTCCTGGGTATTGCATGTTTGTGTGTATTTGACTACAAGTCACTAAATAAACATTTTGCAAGATGACATTTGGTGAGCCCATTTAAGGACAGTGGCCAAAAAAACAGCTCAACAAAAATAGGAGATGAGCTTTCTACACCAGCTTCAAACAAAAGTTTTACCTATTCAGGGAAAAGCTTGATTCACTGCATATAACTCCACTCCCACACACTGACACATGTAAGATCTGGCTACTAACATTCCATAGCATCTTTATATGTCAAAAAGGAAGATACTAGAGTAGTCTACCTTAAGTAGGAAGAAAACAAAAATGATAGGTCATTATGATTTAGATTAAAATCTCTACCTTTTCATTTTGCGTTTTGTTCTAGAACTAGTGCTTTATAAATAAATAAAATGGTGGATTTTGGATCTGCCAGATGAAGTTTCAAATCCTGGCTCTGTAATTTATTGAATAACTTTTGAGAAGTACCTGTACAATATGTACAATATTTCTAAAGCTTATTTTTATTAAATTCAAAATCATAGAAATGTTAAATAAATGATTTGCTTATGATTAAATAAATGAATTATTTATTATTAAATAAATGATTCTTGGGAATGAGTGGGCACTCAACAAATGATAGAATCATATTATTATTTATGGCACCCCGTGTGATTCATTTCTTTGAAATTTCTTTCTCTTTCTCTCTCCCTTTCTCTTCCTCTCTCTTGTTTGAACTGTTTTATGAATCTTTCATTATTCTTAGAAATTATGTTCTGAGTTTCACTTAGCTGAAATGTCCAAGCCCATTAGCCAAACATTTTAATTGCTTGCTTTATCAACTGAATTTTATGTCAAAAATCACTTTTAAAGCAAAAACAGAGATCGAATAACTATATGTAGGGGTGTAAAAATTATTTTTTCACTACTCATGTTCATGACTGGGACCTGCAAATTATAATGGCAAAATACAGAAGAAGAAGAGAAAAAGAGACAAGTTAACTAACATATTCATTGTGTCTAAACATGGGAGCATTCAGTGATAAGCAAATCAGAGAGGTAGTTAGAATTTGTACTTACATGGCATCTTAGCAAAGTACAAAATTTTATAGAGAGGGAATAGGACAGTAGAAGAGAATGTTGAGCTTCTATGGCTGGAAAATGGAATTAATGGTAGGTAAGAACTACTTGGTAAGATTTATTATGTGGATTCCTATAGTGTCACATCTGGACTTAGAAGGGTCTAAAATTGACTGGTGATTAATTTCTGTACTTCCAAGTACAGAGCTAAAAGGCACCTTTAAAAATTTATGTTGGCTTTTGGACAAATAAGTAAAGGGCAAAGAATTTTTCTTGTACTTGTATCTTCTTAGTTGCTTTTAGTTCAGAAGAATTTTTATGTTAAAATGGTATAATTTGATGTGGTATATTCTGCTATGCTTCACACACAATTCTGATTTGTTTTGAAAAAAAGTATATATTAAGCTAGCTGTAGTGCTTTGCAGTATTAAATGTGTAATATACAGAAATTAAGCAAATAAATGAATATTTTAATATTTTATTGTGCCTCTAGTTATTTCATATCTACTTTTAGCCCATAGTGTAGGAAGAGAAAGTTCATGAATTACCCTTGAAATAGAATTTGAACAATCAGATATTAGATACTACTATCGTGTTTGTATATTTTTTGTGTCTATCTTCCAAGAGTTCATGTGTTAGAGGTTAATTTCCTTTGTAAAGGCATCAAGAGGATGCAAACAATCAATTAGGTTAGAGATGGGACCTTTGGGATGTCATTAAGATTAGATAAGGTCATCAGAGTGGAGCCCCCATGCTTGAGTACTAGTGGCTTTATAAGAAGTGGGAGAGAGAACAGAAGAAACATATGAGCTGATCTCTCTTTATTGACATATGAGTCCCCACACTACTTTGGGGCTCTGGAAGTAAGACTGCCACCACTAGGTGCAGGCCAATGATCTTTGAGAACTGTGAGCTAAATAAATCTCTATATTCATGAAGTTACTCAACTTCAGGTATTTCATTATAATAAGAAAAAAGGGACTGATAAAGACTATGCATTTTCAACAAGTACACAAAATCAAGCAGTAGTGTATACTAGAGAGTGTGAGATATAATTAAATTCATATCACACACTAGCTGGTTTGATCTATAACTTTTTTATACCTTGACGAGATAGATACATCACAATCATATTGACAAAGGTTGTTTTGACGATTAAATGAAAAAATATAGTTATTTAGTTTCCCCAAAAGAACAAACATGTATTAAATTTTATTTTTGTTGAAAAAATAATATATGGTGAAACTTTCCAATCAAAGACTGACATCAGGATGGATGAAGATTATTCAAAATTGGACAAAATCAAACATTCAGAAATAACCTATAATTTCCAGAAATGAAACATATCACAGTATGTTCTCATAGTTTCATGGGTGGAGTATAATTGAGGCATTAAGAATGAAGTAGATTTTATGTATAGATATGGAAGGATCATTAGAAAAATTAAGTGAAAACAATCGAGGTGTGTAATCATACATATATGTGATCTTTGTTGAACTGTATGCATATCTATTTGTCTATAAGTTTATATTTCTCATTCCTCCATATTCTAAATTACATGTCAGCAATTGGTAATAGTATGTACTTTCTGGGTAAAGTCTTAAGTCCTTAGAGATTGAGGGATGAAGGGGAATGAAATTTCATTGTTGCATTTGGGTGTTTTTGCACTGCTCTCTGTATTCATTAGCTACATGTAATGCTGCATAACAATCCACTTCGAAATGTAACACCTTAAAACAATTACTCTTTATTCTATTCCAAGTAACTATGGGTTGGTTGATGCTCCCCTGGTATACGTTGGGCTGATTTGGCCTTGAATGTAAGCATCATATTGGGTCCATTCCATATTTATTTTAAATGAGTAGGCTATCCAAGACATTCTGCCAGTGATGATGCTAGAAACATGGGATTGAATACCTCACTATTCAGGCATGTTTCAAGTTCTTGGCACTCTTACAATAATAAATATTCCATAACAAATACATCATGAAACTAAGAAAGTTACATGAGCCAAAATACCATCAGTGGAGAGAAGTGTACTTATATAACCATTCAGGTGGGAAGGAAATGATTAGTAGCCAAAAAAGAAAAAATCTACCATGTGTATGAATATATTACCTATTCGAAAATATATAGGAGAAGCAACAGGGAAGCAAAAAGGTGGAACATGATCTATCTATTGAACAACCACAGGAAATAAAAGACATTGAATGATGGGTGTGTTGAATGAAGCAGTCACATAGTTTTTTTCCCAGTGATAAGAAAAGTATGTCAGCTGGGCATGGTGGCATATGCCTGTAATCCCAGCATTTGGGAAGCTGAGGCAGAAGGATCGCCATGAGTTTGAGGCCAGCCTGGGCCACATAAGAGAGTTCAAGGCCAGCCTACACTACATAGTGAGGTCCTGTCTCAAAAAAGAAAAAAATTAAAAAGAAAAACAAAGAAGGACTTCATTTGAAATACCCACCATATATAGAGACTATCTAATAGGTAAGGTAACCTAAGAGAAAATTAAAAACATTCTCCTCCCCTCCCTTCAACCATTTCTTCCCCTCCTTATTTACAGATGTTTGTTTCCATCATTTCCTTTTTTTCTTTTTTACTTTTCCCTTCCATGTCTTTCCCCACCCCCTCCCTTATTCCCCTTCCCAATTAAACATTTTCTTCCTACGTCCCAATATTTATCATCCATTTTGGTCCTTATTTACCCTATCAGTTTCTCACACAAGAAAAATAATGCAATATTTAAATGTATGTGTTCGATTTATTTCCTTTAAAATTATGGTCTCAAGTTGCATACATTTACCTAAAAATGTCTCAAGTTTATCCTTCTTTATAGAAGAGTAGTACTCCATTGCTTATAAAAATCACATTTTTTAATTCATCCATTGATGGGTATCTGGGCAGTTTCCAAGATTTAGCTATTACAAATTATGTTGCTATGAACATAGGTATGCATATATCACTGTGGTATGATGTTTTTAACTGTTTTGGGAAGATACCAAGAAGGGAAATTGCTGGGTCAATTGGAATCTTTAGTTCCAGTTTTTTGAGGAATCTCCATACTGATGTCCATATTGATAGTAGTGATTTACACTCTCAGTAGAGAAGGATTCCTTTTTATCCACAGTCTCACCAGTATTTGTTATTGGTTGATTTCTTGATGATAGCCATTCTTTCTGGAGATGTACTCTCAGTATTGTTTAAATTTGCATTTCTTGAATGACTAGTGATGTTGAACACTTTTTCATATATTTATTTGCTGTTTGTACTCCTTCATCTGAGAAGCGTCTATTTATTTCAGATGCCCATTATTGGATTGGGTCTTTAAATTTGGGCAGTGTGATTTTTGAGTTCTTTCTATATTCTAGATATTAGTCTTTGAGGAATACTGGTAAGATTTTTCCCATTCTGTGGTTTCTCTTCATTTTGTTGGTGCTTTCTTCATTTTGTTAGTGCTGTGCAAAGTGTTTTATATGATGTGATCCAAGTTTATTCTTTGTAATATTTCCTCTGCAATCAGGGTTTAGTTCATAAAGTCATTGCCTACACCTATATCATCAACAGTTTTACCTATTCTATCTTCCAGAACATTAAGTATTTCTGTTTTAATATTTAGATCTTTGATCCAGTTCAAATTTAGTTTAGTGTATGGTGAGAGAAATGGGTCTAGGTTTAATCTTTGGCATGTGGATAGCCAGTTTTTTTTTTTAATCAAAGATAAGGTGGGTGAGTGTTTTTGAAGTTTTTTCTGCATTTTCTATTCTGTTCCATCGATCTTCAAGTCTATTTTTTTTTTCCCAGAACCAACCTGTTTCTATCATGGTAGCTTTATAGTATAATTTCAAGTCAGGGATTGTGATGCTCTGTGCTTTCCCTTTATTGACCAGAATTGCTTTGTTATTTAAGGTCTCTTCTGGTTCCAAATGAATTTTAGGATTGTTTTCTCTAGTTCTGTGAGGTATGCTGTTGATATTTTGATTGGGACTGCATTAAATATGTATAACAATTTTGAAAACATAACCATTTTCACTACATTGGTTTTGCCTATCAAAGAACAAGGGATATCTTTACATTTTCCTATAACTTCTTCAGTCTTTTTCAGAGTACTGTAGTTTTCAATGTAAAAGCCTTTTACTTATTTTGTTAGATTGATTCCTAAGTATTTCACTTTTCTTGATGCTATTGTGAAAGGTGTTATTTCCCTAATTTCTCTCTGAGTTTGTTATTCATGTACAGGAATGCTATTGATGTTTGAGCATTGACTTTGTATCCTGCTATGCTGCTGAATATTGTTATTAAATCTATGAGTTTTTGGTAGAGGTCTTAGGGTCCTCTATGTAGAGTACTGGGTCATCTGCAAATAATGATAATTTAACTTCATCCTTTCCTAGACTTATTCTTTTATTTCTTTCTCTTGTCTAATTGCTCCAGCTAATGTTTCCAGAAATATATTGAATAGGAGTGATGATAGTTGGCATTCTTGTCTTTTTCCTGATTTTAGAGTAAACCTTTCATTTTTTGACCATTTAGTATGATGTTAGCTATTGGTTTGTCATTGACGGCTTTTATCAGATTGAGATAAAGGACTTCTATTCCAATTTCCTGTAAGGTTTTTATCATGAATGAGTGTTGGACTTTGTCAGATGCTTTTTCTGCATCTGTGGAGATGGTCATGTGGTTTTTGTCCTTGGTTCTGTTAATGTGGTGTGTTACATTTATTGATTTACATATATTGAACCATGCCTGCATCCCTGGGGTGAATCCTACTTGGTCATGGTGTACAATCTTCTTCATTATTTGTTGCATTCTGTTTTCCAGTATCTTATTGAGTATTTTATCATCTATGTTCATTAAGGAGATTGGCCTTAGTTCTCTTTTTTGGTTGGATCCTTCTCTGATTTTGGTATCAGGATGGGTCTTGCTTCTAGGAATCAGTTTGGTAGTATTGCTTCTCTTTCAACTTTATTAAAGAGTTTGAGAAACAGTGGCATTATATCTTCTCTAATTTACTTGTAGAATTCAGCAGTGAATCCATCAGGATCTGAGCTTTCCTTTGTTGGTAGTTTTTTAAATTACTTCTTCAATTTATTGACTGATATTGGTTTATTTAGAATTTTAATGTCTTCTTGATTCAGCTTTAGTAATTCATATGTATCTAGGAATCTTTCCATTTCTTTTCTATTTTCCATCTTATTAGAGTACAGGTTCTCAAACTAGGTATTGGTGATCTTATAGATTTCTGCAGGATCCATTGTGATTTTAACCTTTTCTTTCTTAATTGCAAGAATTGAGTCTTTTCTTTCCTTTTTTTTTGATAAGGTTGTCTATTTTATTTAATCTTTCAGAGAACCAACTCTTCAATTCACCGATTCTTTGTATTGTTTGCTTAGTCTCAAATGCATGAACTTCTGCTCTGATCTTCATAATTTCCTCCTTCATTCATGCTTTAGGTTTAACAATCTCTTCTTTTTCTAGAAGACTGAGGTTCAACATTAGGTTATTTATTTGAGCTCACTCTGCTTTTTTAAAGTGGCCCTCTCTAATAGCTTTTAATATTCTTATCTTGTGTTGAATTTCTTGAATCTTGACTATTATATTGCACAAAGTAGTTTTATCTGATCATGGCTAATTGGAGTTCTGTATGCATCACTTTTCTGTATGTCAAATTCTTTTTCCATGCTTGAGTAGTTTTCTGCTGTTAATTCTGTGAAAAGGTATTTTATGTCTTTGTGCTATCTTCTGATTTTTCATTAATTCATATCTGTCTTTTGTGATTCTTCTCTGCATCATCTAGCAGCTGTTGCATTGATTTTTCCTGGTTCCTTACTATTTTCAAGAAGTCTTTCATTTATGATCATTAACTGCAAACCTGTCTTCTAGATCAGATGTTCTGTCTTCACATTGTTTGATTCTCTTAAATGAAGACAAAATCTTTCTGTTCCTATAATATTCTTAGAGAAGAGTGTGGTACATCCAGAATGGAGTCCATATGGCCACTATAATATTTCCACTTGAACAGAGTAGATGACCTGTATTTAAGGTCTTTAGTAATTAAGTGAAACAGAAAGGCAACACCCTGCTACCTTACCTATGAGGCAAAAAAATTTATTGGCAAAATGTGGCATTCATACAGACTTTTGTACAGCTGTCAAAAATATAAGTGAAAGAGAAAAATAACCATGACCCATATGGCACAGGTACAAATTATTCACAATCTATCTGGCCAAGTAAACCTAAAAGTCTAAAAAACAAATAGGAGACATTTTAGATTTTGAATTCAATAGAGTTAAGCTTGTTCCTCAGGTTCTTTGCTTACACTTGTATCAGTATCCAACAGGAAGAAAGTCATCTTTTATGGAAATTTAGAAAAAGTATCATATAAAAATTTCAACAGAAAGATTTAAAAGGAGAAAGAAAGACTCTGTTTAATACTATTATGATAGGGGAGAGAGCATGAGGTCTGTTCCCTACATAGAAACAAAATGTAGGAGGATGTTAAGCAATGGTGATGAAGTAAAAAAGAATTAAAGGATTAGTAAGATTTCAAATAATGGGACAAAATACCTGACATAAACAGGGAGGATGCTGGTTAATGTGATTATGCTATTTGTACTTTCCAATTGACCCTTATGAAAGTTAGGCTCTTAAATTCCCATGGAGATTATGAGATAGGGGCAGTGTATTTCTTAATCATTATACTTTAAAGCAATGGCTCCCAGGTCTTTAATAAAGACCTCCCTAGGTTATGAACCTGTCAAGAGGCTGAGAGAAAATTTATATCTCAAAGGATCAGAGCTACAATCTATGTTTTGTCAAGTGAAAACTTAAAAAAAAGGAAGTCAAAACCTGTAGTCAGGAGGAGAACTTGCTAAAGTTTAGACAAAGTAAGGACAAAAGGAAGACTGTCTTAGATGATGGGGTTAGAATGATTAATGTGGATAGACTAAAAGAAAGAAGGTGGGATGAAAGAAAGGAACAAATTAATTAGGTTTGCAAAATTCATTCTATGAAATAATTACTTAAAACTTAATTTGCCTAATTCACTCTACATTGTAAAATATAGTAGAATAAAGAACTCATTCTTGTCTTCTGGGAGTTTACTTAATAATAGGAAATATAATACATACACACCAATAACTTTACAATAAAATAAAATTGAGTGATAATAGTTCCATAAATGCTATAGAAGCAAAAGTAATATTATTCTCGAGATGACTTTATGAGCTGTGGGTTGTAGCACAAGCTTTTAAACTCAGCTATTAGTGAAGGTGAGGCAAGATCTCATATTTGAGCCCAGTCAGGACTACATTGAAAGACCTTGTCTGAAAATAGAAAGGGAAAAGTTTGTAGCTCAGTGGAAAAGTACTTGCTAAGCAGGCGAAAAGCTCTGCATCCAATCCCCAGTACTGAAAAAATAACATACATATTTATATAAGGAGTTAATTCACATTTGACTGCTGAAAAGAAAGATTGTAAGATCCAAAGCAATGAAAATACTTCCATTATAATATTTATATAAAGATAGAATTTTTAAAATACATTTTGAAATACAACTTTAAAAATTGAGTCTGTGAAGATTTATTTTAATGCTATTCATTTATCTATTTAAATAAAACGTATAGAGCATGAGATATGTAATGCATCTTCTAACCACTGTGGATTCAAAGATAAATAGTGCACTATTACTTCAAAGTAATCATGGATTCAAAAGATGAATGGCAAGTAGACACAATTACAAGAGGAAAAGGTAGGTATTATAATAATAGCAAATACATGAAGTACAAACACATGAAAAGAGAGATAACTTTTATGTCAGAGAATGTTTCAAAGACTTTGAAGAATTCAGAGAACTAAAGTGTTTTTGTAGCCATGTGTTGACAAACTAGCTAGGAAAAATATGAGAATGAGCAAATAATGAGGTTTATGTGAGGTGGGGGAGGAAATATTACCAGATAGATTTAATTTTTGATCTCCTCCAATTCATTCCTCAAACAGAAATCAAAGTGATTATTTTGAAACATAAATGAGATCATGTTATTTGTCTGCCCTAACCTATTTGGTAGCTTTCTGATTTATTTTAAATCTTTATATATTATCATATATTTGATATATGATTATGTAATTTAGTAGACTTATATTATTTTTCATGCCCCACAAAACCCCTTCCTTCTTCTCTAGTACGCAATTGTAACCTCTTTCTCTACTTTCCTGCTTTCAATTTTGAGAATGCAGTGCCCTCTATCATTATTACATAACTGAATTTTCTACATCCTCCATCTCAGAGGATTAATGTCACTTCCCCATAGAATCTTTCCCAGAATATCATATGTAAATATCCCTATCATCTGCCGTTTTTAGCTGCAACAAGAATTAACTTCCATTCTGAACTCATCAAAATTTGTGATTATTTTAATCATTATTTATTTGCATGTTTCATACATTTCTTAAAAATGAGTAACATTATATATTTATGAAAATATCCTGAATGAGTAAATGGGCAAATTTATCTAGAGTTCAGAGAAGAGAAAGTTAGACAGAAAATGTTATATATAATATAGCAATGCTTGTTTTTATATTTTGAAAAATGAAACAAAAGTGGGAGGCTAAAACAAAGAGATATTTATGCAGAGATGTAAGGAACAGAAGAAGGGGATATAAAGGAAAGTGTCATGTTTTTGAAGATACATTTTAATTACTTCCAGCTTACAATATGTGAAATTTTATATATTAAAAATATATTTATATAAAATGTAAGTCTTAAAAATTGAAGGGAAATCTAATGAACCAATAAAGGTAGTAATATAACTGCAGTGATGAAAAAAATCTGCAGTGGAATGAACAACACAGTATCTTGGCTCTCCATTTTTTTTTTTTTTTTTTTGAGACAGGGTCTCACTATGTAGTTTAGGCTGTCCTAGGCTCACTATGTAGCCCAGGATGGCCTTGAACTAATGGCAACACTCCTGCCTCAGCCTCCCAAGTACAGGGATCACAGGCATGTGATACTTAAAGGGAATGTTTACAAACACAAAAAATTCTAAGGTAAAACATTTTTCCATGTTGTTGCACTAATTACATTTTCAGGATGGTTACATTTTTCTTTATTGTATAGTAAAGAAGCAATATTTTTAGAATTTTCATTAAAAGAGAAGGGAAATAAGTGTGAAATTTTAAATAGTTCATAAAAATCTATACTAATGAATTTGAGTGTAACTATGGAACTCATAACAGGTGTTTTTTTCTTTGTTAAAATTTTTTTTTGCCACTGAAAAAGTCTGAAATGAATGACAACACAGTGGTTCTGAGCACCCACATCTACTTATCATGTTTTCTATATATTGTCTGGTAGTAGCGGTAACCATTGTTGTTTGAAAAAAAATCTTGTTTAAGGTTTAGAGCAAGAAATATACAGAAAATACATAGATTAGTTTGCAGTGCCCAAAATCAAGGGAGGTATCAGTGTAGTTATGCAAAAAGTCACAGTTGACAGTCTTAAAGGGATCCCACTTTGAAAGATGGGTTTAATATAAAGATTAAAAATACATGGAAATTAATTTAAACTATTAATTTTCTCCATTTGGCTAAAAATGACTCTCAAATAGTAGGAAATGAAAAAAATGGATAGCCTCTCATTATTGAGGACAGTAAGTATTCCAATAACTAAATAAGAAAATCAGTAATAAAAGATGTAAAATAAAAATTTTCCTTCCTTTTCTCTGAGAAATTCAATTTAGATATCAGAATAACCCTACTTTCTAAGTTTAAAAAAAACTCTCTGCATCTGAATTTCGATTAATGTATAAAAGGAAAAGCTAGAATTAAAAAGTCACCATTTGAATCTACTAATGCATTAGTCAGTTATCCCATTGCTAGGACACAATACCTGACACCCACAAGCTAAATAGGAGGTTTAAATTAGCTCACTGCTTCCGGAGATTCAGTACACGCTGGGCAGTCTCCAAAGCTGGAATATCGTGGTGGAAGGGCATGGCAAAGCAAAGTTGCCTAGCTCATGGCGGCCATGAAATAGAGGAGGGAAAATGTTTCAGAGAGAATGGGTGAGGGACCAGGCATAGAGTCTAAGGCCATACCTCCATCGCTAACCTAGATACACCCAGAACTGTGCTGCACCATGGCAGATCACAAAGCCAATTAAGTTAACTCCACTTTACCCACCATATCCCAACCCTTGCCAATCTGATACACAAACACATCTCCTTAAACCACACTTGATTTCCAAATAAAAACAGCAGCACGTTCTTAATTCCACCAATTAATACAACTATCCTGTGTACAACCGGAAACACAGCAATCTCTTTCCCAAGGTCTCAACAGTTCTACCGTTTTTCAAAAGTCCAAGTCAAAGTTTCTTCTGAGACTCAAGGCAATCTTAGCTGTGAACCTATAAAGCACCAAAGCAAATTACAGTACAGAAGACCACGACACAGTAGCACAGGGTAAATATTCCCATTCCAAAAAGTAGTAGTCTGGAGAGAGAAAAGAATTGGACCAAAGCAAGCCTGAAACCCAGTAAGGCAAATAAAATTAAGTTTTGTAGCCCCATGTCATGCATCCACGTCTCACAGTGGTAAAATGTGATTCCAAATAGCTTGGGTGGCCCCACATCTATGGCCTTACTGATTGTAAGGCTTTCTCTCGGGCTGGCTCCACTTACAGCCCACCACTTTCCTTGGCAGAAATCCCACATTCCTGGCATCTCAAACTTCCTAGATTCATCACTGCACCACATATTTGGCTTTATTCCCACAGTTTCACCTATCTCCTGTGGCTACCTGCCTGGCCTCCCCGGACTTTCTTTGAAATATTAGTGGATGCCTCCCTGATCCAGCATCACATCAAAAATGCCAAATTTGCCACAAGTGTGGGCAGTAACCAAGTGCATTTTTTAACTATGGCCACAACAGCTTCCAAGTGCCTACATGGCTGAGTACAATGCAAGCAATCCCAGAGCATAGGACCCAGGGGTTGTAATCTCAAATGGAAAGTTTACCTTTTTGCACATTTCAGCCTTCAATGGGTGGGATCTTGCTGAATCTGATATGCTCTCAAGGAGTCTTTCATCTTGTCTCTGTATAACATACTTAGTTTATAGTGAATGGTGTTAATCTCTTCAGCAACTACACCTCCTTTGGCTCCAAATTTTATGCTTGGTTTCATCTTGGTGAAAACTTAGTTTTTTCAAATATTTCTGCTCTGCCTCTTGTCCTCAATTCTTACGATAAATCCAACTAAAAGTAGCCAGGCATACCTATGGCAGAGCCTGAATGTTAATCTGTTTTGAAATCCACTCTACCAGATTACTTAGTTCACTGCCCTTATTCTTTGGTGGAGTCCTAGGAAATGGGCGAAATACAGGTACATTTTCTGCTGCATTGTAGCACACATGGTTTCTTGTCCAACTGCCAAGGTAGTTCCTGCTCCCAACTGAAACCTCTGGAGCTGAGACTTCACAGTCTGAGTTCTCACCAGGATCCTGATCTTCTAACCTCTCATCATAAACGCCCATCAGGCTCTGCTTATAGCATTCTATAGGTTTCTCTAGCCTGCATTTTCAAATTTTTCAAAACTCCCCACAACCCAGTTCCAAAAGCTTCCAAACTATATGGATAAGTACAATCACAGCAACAACCCCACTCTCTACAAATTTTCTTTTTAGTGATCTTTCCTGTTGCTGGGACACTTCACATGACACCCATAACTTGAAGGAGAGGTTTAATTTAGCTCAGTTTCTGGAGATTCAGTAAGTGGTTGGCAGCCCACACAACAGGAACATCAGGGAAGAAGGGCATGGAAAAGCAAAACTACTTAGTTCATGCAAGCAGGGAAACAAAGTACCGAAAGACTGCCATGGAGAAAGGGTAGGAGGGAGAAGCCATAGATCCTATCTCCATACTCTATGACCCACCAATCTCCTGGGTGAATCGAAAAGTCAATCGAGTTAACATTTTAACCTAACTCCCACCACTAATTTAATTAATGCATCAAATAAGTATCATACAATCATTTAAAAATATTTTGTGATTGAATGTACTTATTCTCCTTAGGTTATTTACTAACTTCAAGATTTAAATGATTAGAACAATAAAGGGCAGACTAGAAGCAAGCTGCTCCCCCAAATTACTCTGGGATCGCATTAGACATTTTCATATCACTGGGACAAAATACCGAACAACTGTAATTTAAAGGTGGGGAGACTCACGGTTTCCATAGCATTCAAACCATGCTTGGCTGGCTCCAAGGCAGGAGGGCATGGTGGAGGAAAGCTGCTCATCGCAAGAATGTCAGGAAATAGAGCTACAAGGGCAGGGCTGGGGACACAAATATACTTTTCCAGGTCATGCCCCTGGTGACCTGCCTACAAGTAGGCCCCGTCTCTAACAGCACATTCAGCCATGAATTCATCAGTAGGTTAAACTGATGAGTACAGTGTCTCCATGACCCAATCACCTTCCTAGAGCACCACCTCTGAATACAGCAGACTTTGCTGGAATATTTTAGATATGCATAACAGGGATATTCATCAAAAAGCAACAGAGCTCTGGGCCACTCTCCAGACCTGCTTCCAGACAGCTCAAGTGGCAGATTTAGCTGACCATCCGGATTCTGTGGCCCTTTAATTTTCAAGTCAGTTACTGGGAATTAATGCAGCGACTGGTTGGTTTACCCAAGTTCCCACCCATAACCAGAAAAGAGTGGAGCTCAACCTCCCACAAGCTCTACCAAGACCCTTCTATTTGAACAGAGGCAGAGGATGGCTTGGGACTAATTCGTACTCCAGTATAAATACATGCTATCACAAGAAGGACTATGGACAGTGTATTTTTTATTTTTATTTTTCATAGTGTTTCTTTTTGAGTGGGCCATGGGGTTATATGTGTGCTTTTTATGGGACTGGCTATTGGTTTTATTTCTGAAGTTTCTTAATATGTCATGTTATGTTCTCCCACACCAAGGATTGTTTTATATGGTTTCCTAAATTAACATTTTTGCTAGATAAATAATTGGGTTCAATCTCCCTGTATTCACTTACTTTCATTTAAATTCCCACTTGCCTCCTTTCTTTGTTTACTTCCACTTTCATGATCAGAAGAGACAAAGATAGATCTAAATATCAAATGTTGGCACACCCAATTTCATAAAAAGCTCCTTGGAATAAAAGAACATATATACACCAACACAATCATAGTGCAGAACTTCAATATCTCATTCCCACAAATAGATCAGTTGAATTAAAAAAATCAAGAAAGAAATATCAGTGTTAAATCACACCTTAGAATAATTAAACTTAACCTGTATCTAAGAATGTCTCATCTAAAATCAGCAGAATATACATTATTTTCACCAACCCACAGAACTTGGTCCAAAGCATCATATAGTAGGCCTTAAAATATGTCTTAATATTTTAATCTCATAAGTCCTAGGAGAAAACAGCACAGTGAAGCTAAAAAAAAAAAATAACCCAGCAAAACAAAACACAGAAACTACAAAAAAACTGAGTTTGAATCATACACTTTGAGTAATCCCTGGGTCAAAGAAGAAATTGAGAAGAATTTTTTTAAAAATTCCTAGAATGAAGTGATAATGGCAATGCTAAGCACCGGAATTGGTGGGACACTCTAAAAGCAGTTCTAAAGGTAAGTTTATGACAGTGAGTGCCTACATTAGAAAAACAAAGCAATTTCAAATGAATTACCTAAAGATGAAACTCGAGTTCCTAGAAAAACAAAAACAATCCAAATCCAAAACAAGTAGGAAGAAAAGAATATAAAGATTTGAGTGGAAATTAATAAAATTGAGACAAAAATACAAAAGATCAATGAATCATTTTATTTCTAATATTTCTAATAAAATTAGAAATGATAAAGACAAAGTCACAACAGACCACACTGAATTCCAGAGGATTATTAGAAACTGTTTTGAAAACTTTTATTCCACTAAGTAGAAGACTCTAAAATAAAGTCCTAGACATCTATGACTTACCAAAATTGAAGATATAAAAACAAAGACGATATAAAAACCCTGAAAATACCAATAGCAAACAATGAAATTGATGCAGTAGTAAAAACCATGTAACCTAAGAAAAGGGCAGGTCTCAATGGATTTACAGTTGAATTATACTGGAACTTTGAAGAAGAACTAATGCCCCCTACTCCCCAAATTTTTCATTTAAATCAAAGAGAAAGAATACTTCCAAACTTTTATAACGAAGCTAGCAATTCCTATTAAAATGGCAAGAACATTATTCACAGAACTAGAGAAGCAATCCTTTAATTCACATAGAATGAGCCCAGACTAGCCAAAGCAATTCTGAAGAGTGGCGGTGGGGTGGGCGGAAGCAGTAGGCATCACAATGCTGGATTTCAAGTTATGCTACAAAGCTATACTAACAAAAACAGCATGGTACCGGCACAAAAATAGACATCTAGATCACAGGAATGATTTTAGGTGCCTTCAGCCATCTTCCACTTGACAAAAGGGCCAAATGCATATATTGGAGAAAATAATAACAAATGGTGCTGGTTAAACACATCATCCACATATAGAAGATTGACACTAGAAGCACATCTCTCACCCTGTACTAAAGTCAAATCAAAATGGATCAAAGACCTAGATATAAAAACATAAACACTAAAACTGCAGGAAGATAGCATTGGGGCAACTCTTGAAGCCATAAGCAGAGAGAAGAATTTTCTGAACAGAATGTCAATAGCACAGGAAATAATATCAAGAATCAAGAAATTATATTATATAAAATTAATGTAACTTCTTCACAATAACAGAAACAGAATGAAAAAATAACCTACAGAATGGGACAAAAAATTTGCTAGATATTCTTCTGAAATAGAGGTAATGGCTAGAATACATATAATAAAAAATTAAATCAAGCATGGTGGTACATGCCTATAATTCCAGCACTCCGGAAGCTGAGGCAGGAGGATTCCTTTGAGTTTGATGCCAGACTGGGCTACATAGTGAGTTCAAGGCCAGCCTGAACTAGATAGTAAGACCCTGTCTCAAAAGAGTAAAAAGCACATAATGTATATGAATAAATAAATAAATAAATAATAAATAAATAAATAAACATATTAACACCAAGGAACAAATGACCCCTCCCCCCAAATGGGGAAATTAAATCAATAGACACTTCTCAAATAAAAAAGTACAAATGGTCAACAATATATGAAAGAATCTTCTTCATTTTTAGCAACTAGAGAACTGCAAATCAAAACAACGCCAAGATTCCATTTTACTCCCGTAAGAATGGCTATCATCAAGAAGGAAGGAAGGGAAAAAAAGAAAAAAAAAGAGACTAGAAGGAAAAATAAATGAAAACAAAGCTTTTGTAAAAAAGGAGGGGAAGAGAGGTTAAAGGGAGGGGAGGGGATTAGGGAAAGAATCAATATATACTATGTGCAGATAGTAATTCCCTATGATGAATGATGTATATCTAAAATGTACCAATAAAATTAATTTTAAAAAACAACACAGAAAGCAACAAGGGGAAAAAGGAACCTATCTGTATTGTTTCGGGAAATGTAAACTTGTATCACTACCATGGAAATCAATATCGAGGATTCTCAAAAACTGAAAGTAGAATTCCATTTGGCCCAGTATACCAATCCTGGGTATATTCCTGAAAAAATTAAAAAGATCATAAAAAAGTCATATATGAATACACATATTTCTAACAGTACAATTAACATTAGCTAAGCTGTAGAAACAGCCTGTATGTCCATCAACAGATAAAAATGAAGCAAAAATGTGAAAGATAGATAGATAGATAGATAGATAGATAGATAGATAGATAGATAGATTATTCAGGTATAAATAAGAATGAAGTCATGCATTTACAGGAAAATGGATGGAATTTGAGACCATAATGCTAAGTGGAATAAGTCAGTTAAGTAATGTTAAATATTACATGATTCCTGTCATATGAAAAACCTAAAATATAAATAAATAAATAAATAAAATAAAGAAAAACAGTAGGAAACAAGAAAGCAGGCTGTTTGAAAATGGGGAAGGCTATCAAGTGTTAGGGTAAGGTAAGGAATAGTGATATTAAAGGTAAAAAATGACCAAGATATGTTATACACGCTTATCAGCTCCCAAAGCAAACATAGCTATCATGGATTGCAAACTTACACTGATAAAAAATGATTTAAATAAACAAATATTCAATTAAAGATGCTAAACCCCCCATAAATTTCCAATGAAGAGAACAAAATATTTCTTTCTCAACTAACTGATCATCCACTGATAATGAGATCACCACATATCAAATGTCTCCAGATAGGATGTGATAGGATACCCAGACCCCACCTAATAAATGTGGTTGGCCTTCACGTCTTGTGTTTAATGCACCAGAAGTATGAGGTTTAAAGCAAAAAAAAAATATAATAAATAAATAAATAAATAAAGGTGGGGTGGGGAAGAGAGGGAGGAAAGGGGATGAAAAAGTGAACTGAATGAAAAAGAACTTTTGTAAATGGAAAGGGAACCAAGAGATAGAAGGAGAAAGGAGGGATGAGGGGGATATGGGACAAAAAGGATTAAGGTGTGATATGTACATGTACCAGCCTCCCACAATGAGTGTAGTCATTATGTACTGTAAACATGTGGTAATAAAAAAAATGCAGTGTCACCACAAAGAGATGTGTGTTATTTTATGGCAATTCATTCAGTTTCATCAGTGAGTCTATGTTATAAAAAAACACATGATTTTTTCTCTATTAAAAGAGACTTAGAAAAATAATGCAATATCCATACCTTCTCAGAAGTCTGATTTTTTTTTTTTATGTGGGTACTGGGAGTCGAACACAGGACCTCACGCTTGCCAGCTGGCGCTTGTGCTGCTCAGCTATCTCATTGGTCCAAGAAGTCCGATTTGAATACTAAGTATAATGATGTATTTTGAGACAATTTCAAATGCAGGATTTGTATTATACGATATTAAAGACTGATGCATGTACACAACACTTTATCAAATTAATTTGACCTTCTTCTCCCCAAGTGTTAAGATATATGTCCCTTTCTTCTTAATGTGGATAAGTTTGGGCTATTTTGATGAATAGAGCACATCAGAATTAATTTATATCATAAGGAAGTTTTTTTTTTTCTGCCTGGTAATTTTAGGTTATTTACTCATGCCAGTCTTTTTGTAGGAAGTCCAACTATCTGAGACTTATGTGCTGGACAAGATACCAATATGTAAACCAGTCCACAATTCAGATCATCTCACTAGAACAAAAGAAATATAAGTCAAATAGTCAGGAATCCTCCAGCCCAGCTGCATACCATTGAATAAACCACATAGAGCAAAAGATTTACCTAACTGAACACTGCCTACATTCCTGACCCAGAGACCTATGACGACAATAACTGTCCTATACCATGAAGTTAGGTATTGATTTTTTATGCACAGTAGTTGACTGGAACAATTGGAGATTGTTGACTTAGGTTAATAATAATATTAGGGTTATGAAATGTAATTATTCGTAGGGCACACAATGTATATCGAAGGGTAAAATAGAATGTTCGAGACCTAAATCAAGCATACAGGAGTATATAATTTTTGAATCTAGGTAACACATAAAGGAGAGTTCATTCTATCATCCTCTACATTTTTATTGTTTTTTCAAATTTATTTTTTAATTAATTTTATTCTTATGTTTTAGATATACATGACAATATTCATTATAGGGAATTTGTATTTGTACATGACAGATCATGATTCTTTTTTCCCCATTCCCCTCCTTTGTTTGTTTGAAATACATTTTGAAAGACTTACAGAGAAAAAAGTGAAATTAGTTCTTCTTAGAAATTAAAGTGGGGTGGGGCTACAACTTCTTGTAATTTTAATCCAAATCCTAGAAGAAAGTAGGACTTAAAAAGTGATTTGAAAAGGAGTTAAAAAGATAGACTTGGGAAGAATTAAAGTTAGAATGGAAACTGGGAGATCAAAAAGAAGCTTGAAAGAGATGATAAAATCACTTTGTACTGTAATTCTGTATTTTATGTGAGTTATCTCCTACCAGCTTGTGGAATCATTTTGGGCAAGCACATTACTTTCATTCACCTTTATATTCCTAATTACTAGCATACTGCCTAGCATGTTGTGGACAGTCAGTAAATGTCACATAAAGGAGTTAAAAGATTTGAGAAAACAAAATAGTCGAAATTGTAACTTAAAAAAGCGATACAAATATATTAGTCTAGAAAGTCAGTACTGAATCCATACCTGAAGATGTATTGAGGATTCAGGATCTGTATGCAAGGCTCTGAATACCGGTCCATCATGTTGGCATGGATACAAAGATGCAGGGCACGGCATTCAGAATGTACAGTGTATAATTGGAAATAAGAAATGGAGAGAGATTGTAAATTGAAGGAAATACACGTCCCATTTGAAACAAATACAAATGTATTAATGCACATAATAATTCCAGCATGTTAAAAACAACTGACAGTTTATTATTTTATTTCTCAGAAAAAAAGTATATAGAATAACTTCAAAAGATTAATTGAATCACAATAATGAAAATCATCATTTCCTGTACATTTGGTGCATTGCAAACATTACTGCTAATATTTGCATTTAACATCTCTGCATGAGTGGTACTATTATTTTAATTTTAAAATAAAATAGTTGAAGATTGAAGATTTAAATATCTTGCCAAAAATGTCATGTGGTAAATTAATCTGGGGTGTGACAAGAATCACAGTGAATAACAATCAAACTAATTTTGTCTTCATTTTTCCATGAAGAAAATGACACAGAACCATTTTGTTCATAAATGGCTAGAGTCTGAGGTCTGTCTAATTCCAAAACACTTTTCAACAGAGGAAAAATTGTGAGCTTATCTGAAGTACCAGGTTGAAAGATATTTAGTTACACGTGCTCATAGTTGTGATTATTTACCAAAAAATTGCCGAAAAAGTAGGTCAAAAGAACTGATAATTATTTTTTAGTACAAGGAAAAATAGAGGTTGCAACGTGAAATCTTTAGCTTTCCTGAACCTGCGGTGGTAATAGCTGAAATTAATTTTTCAAAAGCTGAGAAATTTGGCAGAGGTATTTGAGGTTAAGAATATCCCTATGAGAAAAAGACGAAATTAAAAAATATAAAAGGGATGATCAAGAGTAGAGAATCCCTGTTCACCTTTCCAGATGTCACAAAGTGGTGGCTCATGTTTAAAAATGATATAAAGAAAATTCCCCAGGGAAGGAATCAAACTAACAGCTTTAAAGAGCAAAATAGCTGCAGAATTGTTTAAAGTAGTACACAGACGAAAAAACCCAGGATGAAGACTTGGAAGTAGAAATCCATACAAAAGTGACAGGTCTGTAGAGATAGGCTGATCGAACAAAGAGGCCAAAAAGAAAAAGTACTTCCCACAGACAGCTGAGGTTGTACAGAAAAACAAGACATAAATGGCGACTAAAAATGGCACAGGTTAAGTTGCCACTAAAGAAAAACAATCGCAATGCTTATGTTACCAAATACTGGTAGTGATCTTTACAAAAGAACCTTAGAAACAAATAACAAGAAGGAATCTGAGCTGGTGCAGGATCACAGCTCAAGCAGTGACGAGTTTAAGAGAGAAAGTACTCTAATGAGTTATTGTGGCTAAGTGAAACATATTTTTAGATATTATTTGCTAAAATATTTGAAAATTCTCATCAGAGTGCAATCTCAAGTTGATCATTGTTTTAAGAACTGAAAAAAATATGTATCCAAATTTGGAGATCTATGAAACTAGACAATGCTTTCAAAATTCTTTGTAACATAAGACATGTGATAGGTACCATGGTAGGAAGGGAAAAGCTGTTGGCTTTGGGATTCTGAAGAGACATCATGCTTTAAGAGGAAAGTGGGAAAAGCATTAATTTTATTTCAGTGAAGCAAATGTTTGATCAGAGAAACAACAACACAAACAGTTTGTCTTCAAGACCATCTGTCTGAACATTGTAGAAATATGTGAAGATATTTCCCAATAGCACCATCAGCAGCCATCAGTACTCAGTGGTGGGGGAATGTGTGTGAAGGTTGTGTAATTCAAGGCGCCAAGGAATTGTGACAAACCTGCTTTGATAGCTTCTCTGTGTGTGCAGCCTGAAGACTCTTTGAAAAGGAAACTGTTAGACACTTCCAGGGAAGTAAAATATAAAACTGAAAGCAGGATGGTAATATACAGTGTGAAACCAATTGTATTTCATGCCAGTGACACCTGTCTTTCAGTTACTGGAGAAGTGTAAGGATGCAGACAAATATAAACAGTGGAGACTTCAAAGTAACAAAACGATAAACATCGGTACCTGATGCAAAAGTGACCCTGCAAAACGTACAGTGCAGAAATAGACTCAACAAGAGTTAGTGGCCTGCACTTTAGAGCAGGCCAAAAATGAGAAATGAAAAAGGAAAAAAAAAAAAAAAAAAAGAAACTAAATGAAGACTAAAGGGAAACAAAGGGAAAACCAATGTTAAACATTAGGGTTATGTTGAACAAAAACTTCTAATGACAGTTTTTTGTGCATTAGTGTACTGATGCTGCCTCACATGTAGATGGCATTTTTGGCAGGGAAGTTTTCAGGCTCACTGGAAAAGCAGGGATAAGTTAAAGGAGGTCTTATACCTGACAGATGAAGCAAAACTATACAGTCTGTTTTGTTTCCAAGATTCTGTTGGGACTCAGGAAACAAACCCCAAGGTATGATGAGTTTATGAGCACTTTGAATTGCTGAGTACTTTGAATTCAAAGGCTTTAAAAGCTGCCTTAGAGTAAAGAATTAATGTTTCTCTCTAGATAGGCATGGTGGTGCATGTCTGTAACTGCAGTACTTAGGAGGCTGAGGCAGGAGGACCTCCTGTGTGTCTGAGGCCAGCCTGGGCTACATAAAAAGTTCAATACCAGCATGAACTATAATGAAACCCTGTGCTCCCCACGCCCCCCAGAAAAAACCCCAAACAAAGAAACAAACAAAAAATAATTAAGGTCTCTCTAAATCTACCTCCCAAACACAAGGAGGGGCCCTTTCTGAAGTTTTCTTAGCTTTCTAAGAAAATCTTCCAAAATAAATGGAATTATCTTGTACTCCCTCCTTAAAATCTCACTTAACAAGAGAAAGTCATCACCAGAGAAGAAACTAAAAGTTGCCCAGTGCCACACCCACACAGATTATGTTTCTAGGGGCAACTCCAAGGTTTGCCACAGACTTTATTTGCATAATGAGGTCAACTTTGTTCACACTCCAGCTCTGCTGGCCCTTACCCACTATGTGGTGACTTCTTGCTGCCTCCTCCAGATCCCAGAGCAACTTTGGCCCAGCTAGTTGTCTGTTTGTTGGGCTCATTCATTTCCCCTAAAAATCATAAATTCTCCCTCAAAGTTTCCTCTGTCACTTTACCTCTTTCTTCTTCATGAGATCATTTAGGCTTGAACAATTTAACCCTTTTGGGGGCTTCAGGTTTTATGAGGTCCCCATGCCCATGTGCACATTGACATATTTATATACTTTTTTCCTGCTAATTTGTCTTCTGTCAGTTTATTTCACCACGATTAATCTTCAGAAAGGGAGGGGAAATCCCTTCTCCCCTACATTTCAAAGTGAACTGTGACAATACATTGGGGAGCAAATTTTAAATTCTCTCAGCTCACGTGAAGAAATGAGGAAATGAAGAGGTTTTTTAGAGGGGAAGAAAAGGGCGAATTATGAAAAGGATATGGTGAAGTATATGACGATTCTGTAGAGTATAAACCTTAAGATTTAGAAAGGGAAAATAGGAAAGGTATCCTACAGAAATGCGAGAGAAAATCTACGTGTATAAAACAGAAATGTTTAATCTTGAGGATGAAGATACTGAAATAGGTTTCTAAAAATCTAAAGGAAGTAGTAGAACTGGGTTGAGATGAAGATGTCTTTTTGGAAAGAAGCAAACTTCTGGCTAAATTTCACACATGTGGTACTGCTGAAGTGAACTAGGTAAGGAAGACACCAAGGAGCACATAGTTGCTGACTATAGATCACTATAGATCGTTTGAGAATCAGATGACACAGGTTATAAAAATGACAGTCATAGTCATGTCATATGTACACATATATGCACATACACGCATCTACACATATATAATAGCATCTACATGTATATATTATTATTATATGTAATGTATTATTACAATACATAATATATTTTGTACATAATATTATATACATAATAATATATTATATATATGTGGGTTTCCAAGAAATTTTGGAATGTTTCTATGGAAAGAACAGCTATTTTCACGACATGAATTTTATCTATTTGCAATCTTTGCTTCCCCATTGGCCAGGGAAAAGTGAATCTAGGAATATGCTGATATCCTTAGGTCCAGAACCCCTGGATGATAATCTGGGTGCTCGTGTGCCCATAAAGCAGCAGTGCTCCCTTCTGATCTTTCACATATCCATGGGCCTTTCTGTAGGTCTCAGTCACAGTAATAACTGATGGGTTCTCTGAAAAAATGAGATGAGATGTCTGGATTCCTGCCACCTCATCAAGTCATCCAGAGGTGATCTTTTTGAGGACTGAATCTTGCATCTGTCCCTAAATTCTTATTTGAGATTCACTTTAACTCAGATAGGGTGTCCTAGAACAAGTAAATGAAACTCCAACTGACTACAACTACTGTTGCTCATCTGGTAAATGACATATTTTCATAGGATCTACATTTGCCATACTCTCTTGGGTACAGTATGTGAATTTGTCTGAAAGAAAGACATCGCCCATCACCTTAGCTTTAAATAGGCTAGCCATACTCTGCAGTGTACCTTGTGGCTTATTTCTCACAATGAAAAGATGAAGAATTAGGTTGGCAGGCGAGAGTTCAAGTGGGCAATTGACCAGTGAAGAAGAGTACGAGGGCACCTTAGTAAAAGAGAGTAGAACTGAGAGAAAATGATTCCTTGGAAGCAAGAAATCCAGAAGGAGCAGAAATGCTCAGACAGAACTACTTGAAGTACAGTTTGCGGAACTGGGTTTGTTTACTGTTTGTTCCACTTCTGAAGGAGATAAGTTACCAAACTGAGAGTATTTAGAAACCAACCATTCAAACCTGGATGAAATAACTACAAAAACAAAAGTAAACTCATTTGTTACATTAAAACCTTTAGGGCCGGTGAGATGGCTCAGCGGCATATGCGCCTGCCTGGCAAGCGCGAGGGCCCAAGTTTGACTCCCGGATCCCACAAACGAAAAAGGGGCCAGTGATATCGCTCAGTGGCATGGGCGCCTTCTGGCGCGTGAGGTCCTGAGGTCGATCCCCGGTACCCACAAAAAAAAAAAAAAAAAAGAAAACTTTATATATAGATCTACATAGTGCTTTTTTAAAAGTATAAACAATTTCTATTTCACATATAACTCTTGTTTTTTTTTTTTTTTTGTGGGTACCGGGGGGGTCGACCTCAGGACCTCGCACGCCAGCAGGCGCCCATGCCGCTGAGCGATATCACTGGCCCTTTTTTCGTATGTGGGTTCCAGGAGTTGAACTCGGGTCCTCACGCTTGCCGGGCAGGCGCTTAAGCCACTGAGCCATCTCACCGGCCCATAACTCTTGTTTTAATGAAAGTTGGAGAATAAAAGTCATGAGAATAATAATCATTATTTTAGTTAGCCTATTTCAAAGATTTTATAATAATGTATTCCTTTTTAGGTATGTGCAAATATGTATGGAAATGCATTTCATATTTTTTGAATGTAATATTAAAATCTTGGATTTATATTTGCTATGTCTTTTTAAATAACTTTTAAGTGATTAATTCTTAGATCTACAATGAAAAATAAATCGAAAAATAATGCAAACTGTCTTTTACTACAACTAAATTGAAAAATTTGTGCTAGAAAAATGTCAGAGCTGTCAGGAAAAGGGCCAGCTAGACAGGTAAACTACATTATAGAAAGAAAAAAGATAGAGAAATATTAAGGAAAAGTGATGAAACCTGGGAGAATGAAATTCATGATAGTAGATGATCTTTAACATGTTTATATAAGTATAGCCTACATATAACTTCAAATATATCCCATGGCAATGAAACATTGTACAAGCAAGACCAACTTATGTATTTTATCTATTTCCTATGACAATCATCAGGTGAAATATGAAAGAATTAGTTTATTCAGGAGCGAATAAAGAAAAGAAGGTATTATACATAGAGTAAGGCATTTAACCATAACTAATCTTTTGGATTTTTTTTTTTATTTAATTATTCCATCCCTCTTTTCTTTACTTATGCATTTATTCAATAAATAATTTATATCTGTAGGAATATTATGTCTTCTGGACTCACATTATTTATAGGTTTGGATGAAATAAGGTAACTACATAAAAGAATAAAATTTCTAGTATCTAAGGGATAAATTGTGCTAACACTATTGCATAACCCATTGTAATTTCATTCTGTATCCGCACAACTCTGTGTGTATATAAGCACCTAGGAACACACACATATGTGTTTTGATTATTATTATTTAAACAATTTTTGTCATTTTAGAGATCATAAATTATTTTCCTATCATTAAATGGTTCTCTATAATGTCATTTTAATGGTTGCGTGTTTTTCCTGTAGTTATCTGTGTGTGTGTGTTTATGTGTTTTTATGTGGGCATATAATTAATCTAATAATTCTCTTTTTGGGGGTATTTACATTGTTTCCAACATTTCACTATTATGAAAAGATTGTGTTGAGTATACTTTAGGTGAATAGGAACATATCTGTAAATATTTCTTCCGATAAATTTGCAGAGTCCTAATTGCTAGAATTAATATTAGCATTTTGCACACTTTGGGAGCTTCCCATTTATATTGCTATTCATGCTAAATTGTCCTAGAGAAAAGCCTGAACAACTATTTTCTGGCCAGCTATTAAAAAGGACACATTTTTTAAACGCTTCTGAACAAGGGGTGCTACTAAATCATCTTAACCAAAAACAAAACAAAGAGTAAAAACTAAAAGAGTAAATGTATTTTCGTAAGTTTCAATTATATTTCTACTGGCACATTTTATATATACACACACACAAGAATTTCTATATATCTAATTTATATATATATATATATATATATAATTCTATATATATATATGTAGAAATTCTTTATTCTTCACTTTTGAAGATGACAAAATTACTAAATCTCGTACAAGTACATAGAAATTACCTATCTATTTATAGTTAAATCTGAGGTTCTTCCAATACAAAGAAGTAAATTATTTTCCATTTTCTACTACTTTCTGGTCATTTACTAGTGTTGCTTTAGGAAATAGTTCATAAGTTGGAATCTCTCTAAAATTGGGTTAGAAATGAGTGAATCATACTAATAAATGAAGATAATATGAATAATAATTTGAATACATGACCCTTGGAACAAGTTAAGTAGACACCTACTCTATAGAGACAATAACATTTTCAGTGTTTTTAGGGAAGAAACTTTAAAGTCTACACATCAAAATGGAATCACATAGTGGTTTCTGTGTTTTTATTAAACAAAGGGATCTTTAGTATGTGTTTAGAATCATTAGTCATAATCTAGAGAGAGAGACAGAGAGACAAGGACAGACAGGGGCAGACAGAAATAGAAGATAGAAAAAAGACAGAGACAGAGACCATGAGGGGAGAAAGAGAGATTGTTCTGCATATATAATTAGAAGCTGTGTATCTTGGGGCCATAATTTTTTTTTCTTTTGTGGGTACTGGGGGTCAACCTCAGGACCTTGCGCGCCAGCAGGCACCTGTGCCTCTGAGTGATATCACTGGCCCTTTCTTCGTATGTGGGTTCTGGGAGTCGCACTCGGGCCCTCGCGCTTGCTAGGCAGGTGCTTATGCTGCTGAGCCATCTCACCAGCCTGGGGCCATAATTTTTGATTGCTATTTTATTTTCCTTCTTTTCAAGATTACTTGTTTCAGTTCTTCCCATTTTATCTATATGCTATCATATCTATTAATGCCTCTTCATTTTTTAAGATGGCAAAATTACTAAAGTTAGATGTTGGCATAACTCACAGCAGCTGGCTTATACCATAACCGCAAATGAGCCTACATAATGAGAGTGCTTGGCAGTCTCTTTTTCTCTGAGACTTAAAAATCACTGTATACTAAGATATTTGCTGTTGTGAAAGTCATTTTAAGATTACCACTAAAAGTCTCTGACTTTATATCCAACACAAAATAAAATCAATCCAGGTAACAAAATGAACTGGAATATCTTATTTTTTTTTCCTGTTGAACTGGAAATCCTTACAAAATAAACATTTGGGATTTCCTGTGTAACACTGGTCCATTGAAATTCTGAGCCTGAGTTTCCATGATTTCATTTTATTATAGCTAGACAAATAGGTATTTTAATGATCATCCACTTTCAGCTTTTCTATCTGAGGGAGAAAAGTTGACAGACAGTGTGTAAGCATCTTGGTCAATCTAGCTTGATTGCTTTCATCCAGCAATGGGCGATTTTAATTTCCTATCACATTTATAGTCATTATATTTGAGAAAGAGCAAAATAGGTTAATGAAATCATTATAATTTCATTCAAATGATATATATTTTAAAAGCTCAATTAAAGAATGAATACTAGGGCATCACATTTGGTTTGCCTCATGGAGACCATTGCTCTGTGGTACCTGTAAAGACTTCAAGCAAAAACATTTCCCAATCCTAAAACAAATGTGAAGTCATTATCTTCACTAAATATATCTATAAAGTAAATTTATTGTAAAAATAGATGATATTTTGTAGAAAATTCAGTTTCTTTGTCTGCTTAAGGCATGTTTTATCAAATTCCTGCTCTTTTTAATATAACATAACAGAATTGTTACTAAAGTTACATTCAATTGGATTTTTAACTTCATTACTTACTAGATAGTTGACTTTGAGTATATTAATAAACTTCTTAAATTATCCATTTCTTCATCTGTTAGATGAACATTTTAATATTAATATGGTCACTGTGAGGAGGGAATGAGTTAAGTAATAAATCATGGTAACCGATATATAATGAGGTTAATCCATGCAATGGTTAAGCTTAACTGTCCCCTTGACTGGGTTGGGAGCCACAAAGAGGATTAGTAAAATATACTTCTGGGTGTGTCTGGGTAGTATATCTGGCTCCTTGCCCCTTACTTCCTAGGGCTGTTCCCCTGCTATGCTTCCTGTTGTTATGAACTAAGCAACTTTGCTCCGCCATAGCCTTCTCCCCATGATGTTCCTGCCTGCAGCTCACTGACAAAGGAATGAATCCACTAAAACCATGAACCAAATAAACTTCGCATCCTTTAGGTTGTGGGTGTCAGATGTTCTTGTTCAGCAACTGGAAAGCTGACCAATACAATAAATCTTTTATGTCAAGCTTTTGGTGTATGGTTGTTTCTGAGATCAGTCACTGCCCTCCCCCCAGTTCCTTGGTGTCCAGGTGGGAAACATTGTACCAACATCTGATATAAACACTTAACTCATTTATTGTCATTCATCATGCTAGGTAGGTTTTATGAGTATTTCTTTTGTACAGATGAGGAAATAATGGAATCATAAATTAAGAGATTGCACAAAATTTCATGGCTAGCTATTGTTGAGCTCAGATGTGACATAAGGCAGCCTGTATCCAGAGTCATTTTATTTTCTTTTCTGTAGCACTGTTAGAGTATATATTTATGATGAATCTTCAAACTCTGGACAAAAACAACACCTAAAAAGATCTGATATACTTCTGCTTTATACCGTTAGTCCCTTCCTGACTGAAAAATTTCAAATAACAAATGTAATTTCATCCTGCAGAGGAAGGAGGAATGATCTTCCTCAACCATATTTAATTGCTCTCAGCCACCAGGACACCTGCCTTTGAGTACAAAATCTCTCTAATTTCTAGGTGGCAAAATGTTTCACATTGTACAACTATCCCAGCATTTTTGCGCAGGACAAAAAAATTCCTTGAGGGCATTCAGCTGTGCCTTTTCCCGGAACACTACTGCTCCTTCAAGCTTTGGCAGAAATTAACTATGTTCTTCATGTAAGTCACCTCCCGAATACCTTCTGTGGGTCTAGCTCCAGGCAAGAAAATGAAAGAAATGCAGTGCTTTAGTCCTTACATTGCAGGAACCTACAACCTTTTTAAACAAACATACACCCATAATGTCTGAACTTACTATGGAAACTTAGAAGATGAATAGTGTTTGTCTCCAAAACAAACTAACATTTACATAAAATTATGATATTTGGTTAGAAATATAAGGAAGAAAACTATGCCTGTTTTAGAATTATTTTTTGTCTTTTACTCAATGACAAGAACCCAGATATATCCATTTGTATGAAATGTTGGAGAGGATGACAATTGCTATCTCTTCCTTACAAAGACTACATATTTTCTAGGAGTACAGAAGAAAAAAAGCAAAGAGTGATATTACAAGAATCAATTATTGGTAGAATAAGACCTACTAAGATTTCAGACACATATTTTGTGGATGAACTTTAATTCTTTATATCAAAATTCTGGTAGAAGAAAAATAATCCCTGATTATATGGTTTGATGTGCCAGAGTAAGTGAAGATCTACGAAATTGGATAAGATGTGTGCAAATCAAAACAAACATTATGATTAGAAAAATACTATGGGGGGCCGGTGAGATGGCTCAGTGGCATAAGAGCCTGCCTGGCAAGCGTGAGGTCCTGAGTTCAACTCCCGGAACCCACATACAAAAAAAGGGCCGGTGATATCACTCAGCGGCACGGGTGCCTGCTGGAGCGCAAGGTCCTGATTTCGACCCTCGGCACCCACACAATAAAAAGAAAAATACTATGATTAGAGAAAAATAGTGATAGTTAATTTTGTCTTAAAATTGAACTAAGAAGATATTAATGGCATATAAATTAAGAGAGACTGGTTGGGATTTAAATCTTACATTCTGTTAGTGTCAGGAGTCAGGTAGAAATAACATTAATAGAAATTTTAATAAGTACTCATATTATATATCTAGGGTCATCACTAAACAATAAAATTATGAACAGAACATATCACCTAGAAAACAAATTAAATTAAAAATAACCAAATTAACTCATACAAGTCTACCCAGTATTAAAAAGTAAAATAATAAAAAAATTCTAAGCACAGAAGTTCAGTTCTAAAGTAAAATAAACATTAAATCTAATAGAAAAGAGACTCCTGAAACTTTTACCAGTTCCTCACAAGGAAGACTGCACCAGAACAACCTAATAATTACTGAATTGTTTAGAATAGTTTATGTTTTAATAAGAGAGAAAAAGCCAAGTGAATGAAATTGTACACCCTATATTATTACTTTCATTACTCTACACACGCAAGTCACTTCCAGGTTGTATAAAGATCAATGTAAAGTATAAAATTATAAACTTTTAGAAGCCATTTTAAGGAAGTATATTTATAAGTTGAAAACAGCAAAAAGAAATGACACAAAAGTACAAAACGAACAGGAAAAGAAAAAGCTGGCTATGTAATATGACTACATAAATTAAAAGTTGTTTATCAAAAGACCATAAAAAAGGGAAAATAAGAATCTCAAGTTAAAGGAAATTATTTCCAATACATAAGAGTGACAAATGTGTGTAATTTAAAACTCTACAAATTATAAGATAAAGACAAAAGTTATAAAACAAGAACAAAGACTCAAAGTACAGTTGACAGAGGGGAAATTTAAATCATGATTTAAAAGTCTGCTGAAACATATTAGCAATATGAAAATAAAAATTAAAATAATAATATAATACCACTTTATATGTAACCACATTGTTATAAAAATTCATAGCCTTGGGCCGGTGAGATGGCTCAGCGGCTTAAGCGCCTGCCTTGCAAGCGCAAGGGCCCGAGTTCGACTCCCGGAACCCACATACGAAAAAGGGGCCGGTGATATCACTCAGCAGCACGGGCGCCTCCTGGCGTGCGAGGTCCTGAGGTCGACCTCCCGGTACCCACAAAAAAAAAAAAAAAAAAAAATTCATAGCCTTCAAATATCAAATATTGGTGATGATATGAAGTGACAGAACTTTTACACAGTGTTGGCAGGCGGGAATGCAAACTGGTACAAACACTTTGGTAAATTACTTGGCACTATCTATAAAAATTGATGACATGTATGTCCAAGGACCAGATATTCTAATTTTCTGCCTTTAAATGGAAGTATTTTGTATAATATGTTCCAAGAGACAAGATTTTTGGAGGAGTTTTTGTAATAGCAATAACACTGAGAAAAAAACTAGTCATCCATCAATAATAGAATAATTAAATACAGTTATATACTTGCAGTACAATACAATATAGCAATATAAGTAAATGACAGCTACCTGTAATAACATAAAGTGGAGAAATTAAAGTTCAAGAACTTTAAATTGAACTAAAAAACAAGTCTCAGTCAGATATATATAATTATATTTTAATAAGTTTTAAATTTATGGGAAATATACAAGGATTTCATCTACAAAAACTCAAAATAAGTGACATTTTTGTAAAGCAAATGAAAAATAAATCTAAACAAGTAGAAGTAAGCATGAAGAACAAGCAGAATATATAAGAGGAGAAGTATTATCAAGAAGATACAAAAAGAAACTATATTCAGCCTTTATTTAACAAGGTCCTTTGTATGTAAGAGTTTCGTTTCTCAGCATGCTTTATAATTTATATTTCATTTTCTAATTAAATATGCCTTAGATATAAAAACTAACTTTAAAAATGACTCTTTTGAAATTAGAATTTTAAAAAGTCCTGAATGGAGAGAAAATCTGTATAATATTCAAGAAATTTTATGTAAATTATTATAAAATGTTATTAAAATATGTGCATTTAACCTATATGGAATATCAATTAGATTTTATTGACTACTTAAAGTGCTACATCACTATGAAAGGTCATATATTTATTTTAAAACTAATTTATGGAAATTTTGAAAATGTGTGTTCATTACATCATAACAGAGGCTGTGCCAACTCTTTCATATTTCCACTTAATAAATGCAACTTTTGGATAATGTCTAGTTGGAAGCTGGTTAGAGTGGTCTTTAAAATGTTCTATTTCTTTCCATGTAAACATTCCTAATAGAGATTCTTAGTAATACATATATAATTTAATGCAATGTCCTTACTTAGAATTTTCAAATAGCCAGGGTCAGGGCCAAGGCCAGGGCAATAATTTAAATTAAGACTGCTATAGCATCTTATTTTTTATGAGAAAATCACAAAGCTAAATAGAAGCTCACTTATACATTTCATTTTTCCTCATATATTTATTTTAGTTAATTCATGTCACTTGGAAATTTTTACATTCTTATTCTCTCTTTCTCTCTCTCTTTGTCTCTCTCTCTCAATTGCATAGGGCTCTTACCTGTCTTATTCAAAATTCTAGGCTCTTGAGCACAGTGATTGTAAGTAGTATATATTTGATAAATTCTTTTTTTTTTTTTTTTTTTTTGGTGCGTACCGGGGGTCGACCTCAGGACCTCACGTGCCAGCAGGTGCCTGTGCCGCTGAGCGATATCACCGGCCCTTTTTTCGTATGTGGGTTCTGGGAGTCGAACTCGGGCCCTCGCACTTGCCAGGCAGGCGCGTACGCTGCTGAGCCATCTCACCAGCCCGATAAATTCTTATTAAATGAACAAATGGATCATTTATCATACATTAGTGGCCAGAGGACTGATAAAGATAAAAGACTTTTTTTTCCAGTATTGGAGATTGATCCCAAGGCCTATATACTAGACCTTCTAATTTTTTTTTTTTTTACTTTTGGGACAGTGTCTTGCCAAATTGCTAAATTGCCCTGGCTGGGTCAAACTTGCTATCCTTTTGCCTTGGACACATAAGTTAAACCCCTGGCCAAAAGACATTTTTAAAATAATATAATACACTAAGACTTTCTTCTATTTAACACTTAAGTACTCACATTGTTCCAAAAAGATTAATTTAAATTTAAAAATTTATTTTTTTTGTTGTGTAATGTGATTGTTAACTGATTGTGTCAATTTGAGTAAGAAACATCCAACTAAATTGGATCAGCCTAGTTCTGGGTGTGGCTGAAGGGATTTAATGAAGACAGAAGACCCACCCTGGGTGTGAGTGACAGCAACCAATAGGCTTACAGCCTGAAAGGAATAAAAAGGAAACAAAGAAGGAAGGCTCCGTTCTATTTATTTAGAGGTGCTCCAGTCTTCACCTTCAGCATGGACATCATCTGAATTTCAGGGCCAACTCTTCAGCCTTTGATCGCAGACCCTTCGGCCTCCTAATACAGACACACATGGGACACTGCAGTGAGCTCCAGGCCTTTATCTGGATCCTTCAGATCTCCAGAGCACAGACAGACCTTTCGCACTCTTCCACACCTGACTCCGTGGGCGGCCATTGTAAGCCAATCTTGTAAATTGTTATATTTACATATCTTGCATTAAATCTGTTTCTCTAGAATAGATACAATAATATATTCACATGCTTTGAATTTCAGGAAAATATATACATTTAGGAAAGCTGGTTGTGCCCATTTCTTTCTCTACCAAAATTCTATTACATATTTTAAAATCTTTTCTCAATGTCCTTTGTAGCCATCTAGTATTTCATGAAGCAAATATAAGGAAATATGAAAATATAGTTTTACTACTGGGAGATCATTTTTATTCTCTCCGTATTTAATATATAAAATTTACATATGCTATATATTCCCTTCTGCCAATAGTAGAATGAAACTCTCAAAAATATGCTCTGGAGATCAGACCTTACAAGGTACTCTGAGAATATCCTCAGTCTTTTCTATAGATAAGTAGCATTGCATTGTGTCAAAGTACAATATCTCGTTGAATTCATTCCCTTTTGTTCTTTCCAGACTTATGCTGTTAACAGCAGTGTGGGTATATACAACCTTATTTTGGATTTGTATGGAGTTGTCCTGCCACAGGGTAAGCACACTGATAATTTTGAATGATGGTACTCCACAATGATTATACTATTTTGTATGACCATAGTGTGCTAATCCAAGACTTCCAAAAAATAAAACACCAAGATGATATTAAGCCTGAAAGGATTTTGTTTGGGTAAACGTCTGAAAGTAAAGAAGCAACCAGTTAAGGCTGAGAAAGGCTGCAGAAACTGATGTAAGTCTTATCTGAAAAAAGAAAAAAGCTTGAGTCACAGTTCTTAGTCAACCAAGCTGTTTAAGGAAGATTTGACCCACACCATCCGGAAATATTTGAGTTGAAGGCAGCCAACAAAACATCCCTTCTCTCCTGAGAATGAGGCTGTATCACTAGCCTTGCTTAATCTCATTGGTGAGGTAGAGCCTTTGGAGGCTAAAGAGCAGCAGCAAGGGTGCTTGGTCCATTATACTCACTCTAGTTGGAAGTTTACTAGTTGTGCAAAGACAGATACTAGTTAAAAAAGAGAGGCTTCATTCTTTCCTTTGAAAATGAGGGAGGAGGATGTTCTATTTTAGCTCTTTAAAATACATATACATTCTTAAAAGAAGAGACAGTAGATATCAATAAACATCAGCCTCTGACATGGGATTGTTTTTCACAGGTGCATAGGAACATGTCTGAAATAAAAACCTCAAGGGAAATTGCACCCTTACTTCCCAGTTTCTATGGTGGTGGGGAGGAGCCTGACTTTGATGAACAACCTACTGCAGTTACAAAATGACCTTGGGTTCATGGAGAGAAGTTTTTTTTTTCCCTCTGGATAAACTGAATTAGCTAATACAGATAGTCGTTCCAATCACCAGGTAAAGTTAGAATGAATGATGAGTGACAAATGGCGTTGTCAAGTGCCCTTACTTGAGGACTAGATTTTCTTTATCTTACAAACATGTATATAATGTGTTTTACCTGCTTGGCTATGTAACAAGGATGGAGTAGGATTTCTTCCATCTTTGCAATTTCTTTGTGCATTGCCTGTAATGCACATTGCACGTTAGTTTAAGGCTTTTTCAATATTAAACTGTTTCTTTCTCTCCTGTCTTTGTGTGAGGAATTTGAGGGTTGGGAGAACATTTTATTTTTAATTATATTTCCTTAACAGGTGCCACACACAGGTATTTAGTGTCAATTTATCCACAGCTTTTTCAAAATGTCTTGTCAAATTTTTCACTTAACTTTTCTAGGTGCTCAGTTTTCCTGTCTTTAAATGAGTATATTTATATTTGACTGTTCACCTATATTGTTGTGGGTCTTAAGGAGAGGCTAAATAAAATTATGAAAATGAAACTATTTTGAAAACATAAAACTTTGTAAGGATGTAACTTATTAATCTTTAATTATCTTATTTTTATCAATATTACTTGATATTTTAAAACATTTGTAAAATTTAATGTTATCTAATGCTTAGAATAGCATGAAATGTACTTGAAAGATTTACATGTAATATATAAGTTTAGAACACTGTTTACAAAATATCTCAAAGAAAGCATTCTTATTAGTACTTCAATTTAACGTGAATACAATTTCCATGAATAGATCCAGAGATACATTGAATTCCCAGTAGCTTAGAAATACCATGAAAAGCACTAGGGATGTTGAGCATCAAAAGGCCTTTACATAAATTAATAAATAAGCTATTTGGTAATGGTAAATATAGCATCCCTTTGCATGAAGTGAATATATCTGGGAAGATGAAACAGACATGAGTTGGGGAAACACAACATTAATGTAATATAACACATAATAGATCTTAGTTGAGGACTGCACTCATTTTGCATAGGGCAAGTGGAAAATTATGAATTTGATGACTTTACAAGCTTTCTTTTTGGCCATCCAATTTGCTATCCTTTGCTGAGTATCAATTTTCATGTTAGACATTGCTCATCTTGTTGAACTGACTTTCTTCACTCTGCTCTGCTTAAGCCCATTCTAAAGAAAATCGTCTTCTACAATGTCGGGAAAGGAGCTCTGGCAGAGACTAATTCATGTGTAACACTAGCATTGTGCCAAGCAAATCCCATTTAGATATTACCATTATTAGGTACAGCAATCAATGAAACAAACACTTGTCTAAAGTAAAGGCACTTAAATTCATATTCACAATGGAAAATTCTCCATTCAAATTACTTAACACACAGTGTAAAGACCAAATCTGGCACTAAATTCTCTATATCTAGACTGAGCTATATGCTATTATCTTTATGCCTTTCCTGTTGTGTTGCTCCCTAGAGGTGCATTTACCTACTCTGCATTCTATCTTGGTTACTTTCTTTGACCTTTTCTTGCTTTCATTTCGCTCCTTTTGACTTACAAATCCCTTTCAATCTATAGTAAATGTAATGGGTAAATAGCACAATTTTAACTTCTCACCTCTTTATTTTAAATATATTCTTTCTGTGAACTAGTGGTAGTATTTATAGCAATGTCCTGCTATTCTACTTGTCCATAAAATAAAATAGTCACTACTACTAAAAATTTTAATCTTCTTTCATCCTAAACACAGAACAACTACTTTGATTTTTACAGAGTAGGAAAAATTCAAATGACAAGAATGTATGAACAAACGTTTAAGATTCTATAATGTCATTTACATAAAATTAAAACACGTGGGTGTGGTGTTAATATTTACATTGGCAGATACAGTTGAAACAATCAATACAGGAAGAGCTCTCTTCGATTAAAAAAAAGTCTTTCTTAAGGCTTCATTCCATAAATTTTTTTCTTGGTTGCCTTAATAAATGCTAGCACTAGATATTGACTGAAATGGCTGATTCCTATTATACAAATATCTGTAAGGACAGTTTGTAAAGGGAAACTTCCACTTGAAAAAGAATACAATAACAACAAAAGCTATCTAGTATAGAAAACTGTGCATCAAATATAAAACTATGTATATGTTAGTTGATTTTAAAAGAACTTATCAAATGAAGTATAGGTAATCTGCTGTATTATAATTCCTTGTTCATTCAGATAAGGCTGAAAACATAAACACTTGTGATAAGTGATGGTTCTCTGGTGTGTTTCAGCCTGAAATCTATGATTTTCATGCAAACACTGAAGATATTTTTCTTTGTCTGGAGAAATAAGGGCCTTCATAATATTGCCATTTGTATCAGGGCCACCATTTTATACTTCTTGTGTGTCAAATCTTCAGTTTGCAAATGTTTGTCATTAAAAATTTTTTTAAATATTTTGAGGCATTTACTCCTTAGTCTTAATGTTTTTTTTTTCTTTTATTTGTAAATACCTCTATTCTTGTAAAATTTCCCTTTTCGTTATCATAAGCAACTATTATAGACAGCTACGTTAGACAGAAATTAATATGCAGTCAGAGAGGGATCGGACACTGAGAAAGTCAGTGCAGAGGATGAGATACATCAGGGTTGTGGCTGGAGGCGAATCTGAAGAGAGCAATGCCTCAAGATAGAAGTGCAACAGTCAGATGTGCAAACCTCCCCACAGAAAAACCACAGCCTGAGAGTATATAGTAATTAGCACCACACGGTCTAGTGAGCCCAGATAGGCATCAGATGTGTAGGTGGGTGACTGAAAACATCTGGACTCATACTCCCAACCTTTTCCAGGAATACCTTTGTTCTTGCTGTGATTAGAAGTTACAAATGGAAGTTAATGATAGTCGCCATATACTCTTGCTATATGCCATGCTTCCCTATTGGATCAATGTTAGCTAAGCAACTATGCTTGTAATCCTCCAGGTTGATTGTAGTTCGACCCACTTTGTGATTTTGCTGTATAAAATACCCCTGACAGAGAGCCCTGATGGCTACCCACTCGAGACCACTCCTGGAAAACCAGGAGCTATTCTTCTTATTTCCAATAAAACTCCTTCGGTTCACAACCTCATTCCTCAATGTTGTGACATCGTGAACGAGGCATATTGGACACCTCACAGGTTGGGGATTATTTTTCTCTGTCAAACAACCATAAGAAGAATGTTGGAGTTCCACTTCTCTCCTCTTAGTGCAGAGCTGGTAGGAGTGCAGAAGCTATGTAATTCTGTGCCTTTATGTTAAAAAGCTGATTCCCTCACATACAGGCCAACTATTCTGCTTTGTCTTTTATCTGTTTCAGTGTTTGGACAGGAACAAGGGGCAATATTATCCATACACCTTAAGGCACTATCTCAATACATTTGCTGGGTTTTTATTTAATGTATCCTGTCTGAAAAGTTTCTGTTGACTATTAATTAATACATGAATATACACTATTTTTTTTACTACCCTAAAATTTTTTTAAACTTTTCCTTTATTTCAATTTTTGGGTCCTTTGTTTCATAGAGTGCTGTGGAGATCATTTGCTAATGAGTCACCATTATAACAAAAATATGTAATTTTATTCATTAGCTTAGGTCTGAAACAAGCCTATTAGATTTCACTATCCAGGTCCTTATACTCTACATTCTACTTGACCTCCAATTTTGCTCTCCCCACTCTCTGTTAACATATGGACAGGTTTGATTCCAGCAAACCGCCCCCCCAAAAGCATCCTATAAAGTATATGAAATTAAAGCAAATCAATTTGTTTTTGCACCAAAATGATAAAAATGATAAATTTAAAGATTAATTTTAAAACATCACTTCATATCGCTGTTTCTCTGACTACCTGGATTCTCTTCTAATATTAAGTTGCCATTGTTATTAGGATGAATGCCCGCTGTGAACCACAGAGAAAAGCACAGAAGAATCTCACTTGAGGGCAAACACAAACGCTGAGAATTTAATGGCTGTTAAGTAAATTTGAACTTAAAAATAAACAACAGACTTAATAGAGACTTAATTACTGTCAGATGCAGTGTTTTATTTTTTAAGTATTTATTTCCATACCTGTCATGAAAATATATTTCTTCTTGGAGGACAATCTTATGTGTATTTTTTTTTAATATGGGATCTGCCAGGCAAGCAAGTACTTCTCTGTTTAATTATTTACTACTTTCCTTTAGATATAAATCCGTTCTTGAGATGAGGTAAAACTAGACAATCAAATTACAAAAATGTACCATGAACACATACACTCTTCTTTGTCATACTCAACATGTCCAGCTTCTTTTGACACTGAAAATTTAAAATATTTATTGAATTAGAACTTGGTTTTACTCTTTGTTCTGTTTGCATTGGTATTTGTCTTATTGATAATCTTGATAGCTTGTCTTATTGATAGCTTGATTTTTTAGAACTGCAACTGCTAGAATTTTATTGATTACAACTTTATATCGATGTGTCCTGAGCACATCTAAATAGATACAGACACATAAAAACATACTTTGATTTACTCACGTTAACTTTTTATATCTACCTATCTATCTAAATCTATCTATCTATCTGTCTATCTATCTATCTACCTATCTATCATCTATTTTATCTTCCTATCTAAATTCTAATTGACAAGAAAGACACAGAATTGGCAGGAGAGAAATCTTTAGTCTTTATTTCTTACAATCTCAGCAGTTTATACCCCGGGAAATTGTGGTAGGATTAGATTAACAAATGAGATTTGAGATATAACTGCAGCTGAATGAAAGGTTTCCTGATAAGAATTTGAAGGTATTGTGCTTTACCTATTATATGATGACCTTGTATGCCCAAATTGGAAGTTTTCTCATGGTGTTGTCAAGCTCCATTTTCATGTTGTACTAGACAAAACCCAAATTTGGGAACAGACCTTGCTGTTAGCTATTGGAGCTATTGGGAGAATTAAAAAAAGAATACATGAAACAGTGCTGCTCTGATAACTGAGAGCCCTTAGAACCTACCTCAGAATCCAGGTCTCCAGCCTTTTATTGTTCCTGTCCCTCCAGCCTCAGGAAGATACTTTCTGCAAATTATCTCCCCAAGTCTAGATCAACAATGAAGAAATATTTACTTCTCTTCTACTCCCTGTGTTTTCATTAACAAAATCATATTGCGAGAATGAAAAGTGAGGTATGTCAATACACTTGAGCAGACTTTCGTCACACACTATTGTTTTCTATTTTGTTCCCAATGAAAATCACTTACAAAGCATGTCTGTTCTGCAGGACAAATAGATTTAGTCCAAGGATATTGTACCTTCTCCAAGCCTGCTAAGTGTTCCTAAAATTTATCTACATTCCCACTCTTCCTCTTTCCTACAGAAAAAGGATATGGGCCGATGAGATGGCTCAGTGGCGTAAGCACCTGCCTGGCAAGTGCGAGGGCCCGAGTTTGACTCCCGGATCCCACATACAAAAAAAAAAAGGGCTGGTGATATTGCTCAGTGGTATGGGTCCTGCTGGCGTGCGAGGTCCTGAGGTTGACTCCTGGTACCCACAAAAAAAAAAAAAGAGAAAGTAAAAGGATATGTAATTTTCTGAATAATATTGAACATGTAGGTTATTGCACTATGTAATTGTATCCATGCATGTAATAAATTTTTTATGCCCTTTATCCTCTTTAATTGGTCTACATCAGTTTATTCCAGGTAACCAACAAAGAAAAAAGGGGAATTTTCTCTTTTTCTCTATGAGTGTGGTGCCCTGTTTCAAATAAACCAAAGCTTCTCAGCTCTCCTGGAAGCCACAGAAAAGGGAAACCAAAGCCTTGGCCTCTTGGCTCTTGGCCTCTATCTGTGAAATCCAGTTGAGTGGATAGCAAAATTCTCCTCTCTTTTTTCTTCCCAAACTTGCATTAATAAAAGAAAAATATTTGACTTGTTTTGACTTTTCCTTAAGTATATTGTCATTGGTACATTTTTATTCTGAGCATTCCATGTGTGACCGCTTTTCTCTCAGAAGTAGTCAGTTTTGCTTTGTTCTTTGACTGTGTTACTGACTTAAGATGGATCCCACAAGGTAGAACACAAGCCTAAAACCCTAATAAGCCTGATATTTGAGCTGCCTCTGCACACTGGGAAGATTGGGAGTCCTTACCAGGTCAGCATCTGTTTAAACAAAACTCTGATGTGGATCCCTGAAACAAAAAAGTGATGAGGTTCCTTTCTCATCTTATTCTATGTCCTGGAGAGCTTGACCTTTGACCAAATGACAAAATTCTTCATTGGTTTCCACTTGCCCGAAGATATAAGTGTCAGCTTGTACCAGGTGGCCAGTCTGGAATCACAGGGGATTTAAAATATGTAAGATTTTCTTTTAGTAGTTGTATGTTTATCAAAATGTGTCAAGCTCTCAGGAGAATTTTTCTCATTAATAAGCAACAAACTTAATGGCCTTTTGTGGTCTAATCTGTGTTGTCTAGTTAGTGCTTTGATAGTCTAATTCTAGAGGGGCCTGCCCAGTATCACAAATCCACAGGACTATGACTAGAGACACCTCCAAACATCTACGTGTCCACATGTCCCTGTGGCCATACATCCCTAAGGATGCTGGAGACCTGTACACTGAACATCGCCCTTTATGTTCTATGGCAGTTAAGTGTCTTTTGGTTTTCTTAAGTTAATCTCTGTGTCCTCTCCTTAGTCTAGTTGCACTAGGACAGTGAGCCACTTTGCCATGAGGTCTAAAATAATATCTGCAGACACATACAAGACATAAGGTTTATTGAAACCTACAGATAGCGAGAGTCTAGCGGCAGCTCTCCGGGCTGATAGTGCTCCAGATCATCACTAGAGAAGGAGGGTTTTTGTAGCCTCATAAACGTTGACATAATTAAATTTCTTTGTTCCTTTGTATGACCAGAATTCCAAAGAACTTTGCCTTGTTATGCATATAAACATTTATTACAGAAACTACTTGCTAGCCCATTCCCAGAGTACAGGCGAAGGAGTAGGCGTCCCTTTAGTTAATAATTACCCAGACCCTCCCTGCCTTCTTCTCCTCTCCACTTGGCTAGAGTCTTGGGGATTGAAAAGAGCTTCTCAGGGACATGGGATTTGATGTCCTCCTTCCATTTCCAAAAATTATACATCCTGAAAATGAATTTTGGGGGGACATGAGGGCTTCTCTGCACTACCTTCCCAATTGCCTCTTGCTTTCAAGGTAAAATTTTATTTGAAAGCTGGTAAGGTCACCTCCTGGCCTTTCCAAAGAAAGATGGCATTTGAATAAATACATATCATTGTGGAATCTAACTACCAATGGCCAGACAATGGATCTTTTAAATTACAAAGACATCTACACGTAAAAGAAAAAAAAATATTAAAGAAGTCTCTGGTCTTAAACAGCTATCTTATTGGTATCTACAAAAATATACAAAAGAAATATAATGGATATCTTTAAAAGACTCTTTTGATAAGAATAAAGGGAGAAATCTGATTTAGAACAAAATCAAAATACTTTAAACCAGATCTTTTGGATCTCTCGGGGCTGCTGAGTTAAAACTCCTGTTCTCCAAAATGAGCTGGAGCAAATTCTTTTGACTCAATAGAGAAACATTTATAAAAATTAGTTTTAATTATTTGTATGACACTTGAATTTTTGGAGGTACTCACTTGTAATCCTTTCTTTCACTGATGAACAGGTTTTGGTTTCCTTTTGTTTTAAAAACTGTGACATTTTTCTGACTGTCCTTCTAAGGGAACACTTGGGTTATTGAGCTTTTCTGTGGAGACAGACAACCAACCAGATGGGGACTCCTGAAAGAATGGCCAAACAGACATGAGTTGTGTTTCCACTAAATTTCCCCCTCTTTAAGCTGTTGCTGAGGGTGGTCTAGACCTTGGGAGAGCTGCACCATTCTTGCACCTTCTCTGAAGACATTGCTTGAAGTCATAGGGATTAGTTGCTTCGGTCTCATGCACTTTGGTTTTGAGTCACTAATTTTTGTATACTTCTGCTTTAATCCTTTAGTGTATATTTACACTATAATAGGAATTTTGTTTTGTTTATACATATATTAAGGTATTTCTTCTCTCTTTTTTGGCTCTCGCTCAATCAATGAACTGCTTTTTCTCAAATCTCTACTAATCAAAATTTCATTGCCCTTTTTTGGGGAAACTTCAGATTTCCCCAAATAGACTCTGTGAATACACTGCCTTTCATTTTGCTTCTGTTCCTTCTTCCTCCTTCATTTGGTGATGAGTGAAAGCAAAATTGTTAAGGAAGACCTGAAAGTTCTAGCTATGAAGGGAACTGAGACAAACTTCAAGCAACACTGATACCCATTGAGGAACAAAGAAACAAAGAAACAGTATTTTCATTTGAACTTTCATTCATTCTTTATTGTTTGCTTTTAAATGTTCTTTTTTTTAAAAATTAATGATAACACAAATATACAAAAGTAAGAAAATTATAAGTATTTAGCTTGTTGAATATTTGAAAAGTGATACACCTGCATAGATACTTCTCAGATGAAGGTAGGGACTATTTCCACAACTTTTATGCTTGGTAACATTTGTTAAGTTTTATAACTGAATGTTATATAAATGTTAACATAATAATTTTTTCTTTTGCATCTTTTTTCATTAAACTTTATGTAAGTTTCATCTATGTTATTGGATAATCATTTTCATTACAACATTGTATTTCATCTTATAAATGTAGAACAATTTAGTCTTTTATTGTTGGGCATTTAGATTGTTTCTCATTTTGATTTCTTATAAATAGTATTGTCATTAGTATTACATATGAGTATTTTTTGTATACAATATAACTATTTCTATATTTTCCATAATAGAATTGTTTGGTCATAAGGTGTACTTGGTTTTGGTAAGATGCGCAAGATCACACCAATTTGTATGGTGGAAAATAATCAATTATGGTTTAGATTTCTCTTTAACCTTGCCGATATCTGGTCCTTCCAGGTTGTTTTTTTTTTGTTTTGTTTTTTTTGTTTTGTTTTGTTTTTTTTCCATTGTAATGGTACGTGGCAGAATATTCTCTAAATATTTTTTTCTCGAAAATTAACCATGATGAACATGCGCTCATTAAACCTTTACAAATGCAGTTTCATTTAAGCCCATGCAGAATTTTTCTTCATATCTCTCCACCCAGTTATTGCCCCTGGAGATTAACTTGCACCGATGACACCAACAAACTCTCTTGCCTTCTGGGTTACATATTGGCACCGTAGGCATGGGATAGGAATGAGGCAGGGTTGAAGAGAAGGAGACATTTTTCTCTCCACATTCCCCTGGCTGTATTGCAACTGCATGACCATCCATATAAAGCCCTCAGCTTTACTCAGTCAGTTTGTCTCACAGCCCTCTCCTCCTACTGTTTCCTGATCACTGCTCTTTCTCCCATCCGAAATATAAACTGTGGTGTGGAAGACTTGCTAACCCTGTATATTTCACTATTATTTTAGTTTTTCTATCTGTGTCCACAGTTAGGTGTAGAGTTCTTTTATTAAGCTCTCTTTATCTGAATTTGAATGTGCTAGTTCTTCCTGACAGAAATTTATATAACATGCATAAGTTTTTCTAAATTGTACAGTGCACATGTGGAAACATGATACATGCGGGAGATGAGAGTTTCAAAATCGAATGAAAATATTGTTATGGTTTGGAACTAGATGTCCCCCCAAAGCCTCCTGAGGTCATAGATGGGGCTTTTGAGAGATGGCTGAATCTAGACTGTGTGATCCTGGGTTTAAGAGTGGATGACTACTAAATCAATCCACTGATTGGTTTGAGAGGTTTGTCTTGTCCCTTGTTTCTTTATTACCTTCTGCCTGTCATGAAGTGTTTCTCCTCTGTGATGCCACACTGCTTTGGATCCAGCTGATTATGGACTGAAACCTCTACAAACTGTGAGCTAAATAAACCTTTCCTCCTTTAACTTTGGGTGTCGGGTATTTTGTCTCAGCAACAAAAGAAAAGTAACTAAGACAGATATTTAGAAAATCCAGTGTATTTAAGTGGTCCTCTCTCCAAGGCTTTAATAAATATTTGCCACAAAAGGACTCAGTTAAAGCAAATAACAGGATATTCTATTATCTTGTACAGTTAATTCCTTAGGCAGATTCTGGTTGTTTTTAGAATAACTTAATCTATGTTTTATAGAAACAAAATAAAAAAAAATAATAGCTCTTAAAGTAGAGTTCCACAGATTGGCCTAAATGGCAATTAAATTTCAATAATTATCTACTCATTTGTGATAAGGAAGATGTAACATTCTGAAACATTATTTTATAAATGATCGTATCTCACTGTCTTCTGTGTTATTTTTGTGTGTGTGTGTGGGTACCGGGGGTCGACCTCAGGACCTCGTGCGCCAGCAGGCGCCCATGCCGCTGAGCGATATCACTGGCCCTTTTTTCGTATGTGGGTTCCGGGAGTCGAACTCAGGCCCTCGCGCTTGCCAGGCAGGCGCTTACACTGCTGAGCCATCTCACCAGCCACTCTTCTGTGTTTTTAAGTCTTGTGTCAGATGTTACTTTTAAACTCAAATTAAATAAAGTTTGTTAATGATAGTCTTTTTCAGTTATCAAAATGCTACATATAAATTGTGTTAGCTTTCTATTATTGTACAAAATGCACAAGGTAGTTAACTGAAAATGTTCCAGTTTCAGAAATTTCAGTTCTGAGTTGTTGAACCCTGACACTTTGTGCCTTTTGTGCCTTTGGGTAAATCAGAACATCATGATGAGGAGTGTGTGGTAGAGAAAACCCAGTTACCTCATATTGAGAAGTGAAAAATAGAAATAAAAAGTGTCCACGATGCCACTATCCCTTTCAGTGGCCCAGCTTCTTAAAGATTCCATCATTTCCCAATAATACCAAGCAGGGGACTAAGCCATTAACACGTGGGCTTTTAGAAGACATTTCATATCCAAAGTATAACACAAATCAAACCATTCAGAGAGAGAAAGGATTTATAGAGATGTGAAATTTACAAATTCTTAAGGAAAGTAAGATAGATAATTTTAATTTCAATATTAAATGTCTTTAAGCCAAAGAACTGATCTTTTAAGTATTACTTAAGGAGGGGAATCAGCTATGAAACAAGTAAGCCAGCAGCAGTGCCCATTTAGCACTAATTCAACTTGAAGTGTACTAAGTAGTTCCATGATAAAAGTAAATAAAACTGATGTAGAATATAACAAGTGGAAATAGTTCTGGGTTTCTGAGCTCAGCACCCTCTGCTTTATCGTCCTATCCATTCCACTTTGGTATCTGCCCTGAATAGGTTTTGGAAAACTGTTCTTAAATTCAGTTACAGTCTTGTGATTGTGATGCCTTGTGCACACAATTGATAGTACAGATTACTACTTCTCTCTTAGAACACAATGGTACAGTATCCTGCGCCTCAATTATGTTCTCCCTTTTCTAATCACTCCCTTTTTGTCCTCATTCCTGATTTCGTTTTAGCTACATACCTCTTAAATATCTGTGTTTTGCAGGGTTCATCTAATGGACTTGTTCTCTGTTCATTATACATGCTTTTAGCAGGTTAACTCTATCACTTTATAACAGTGATCTTTTATTCCAGAGAGTTGTAAATTTTATATTAATAATATCCCTTCAATCGTGTAATACAGATCTATATTTTTAAAAGTTTTACTAGGTGTATTCTACATGGATGCCCATAAAAGACTTTAGTTTCAACATATTCTAAGTCAAGGTTGTTATCTTTCTCTTTAAAACTGCTCTTTCCTCTTTTCTTTTCCTTTTAGTTAATGAAATCACTATTCAGCCAGTCACCCAAGCTAGGAAACCTCATTATGATCCACAACTCATCCGTTTACCTCATCACTCACATTCAATCAGGCAGCACATCGTGTTAATTCCATCTCCTGAATATCTCTGGGATCTGTCTTCTACTTCTCATTCCCACAGCTAACTCTGTTGCTCACAGGTTCATTGTCTCTTTTCCAGCTTGTAACCGTGGCCTCCTCACTAGCTTCCTGGACTCCTGTGGTTGACTGATAAATATCCTGACTTTCCATTGATCTTTGTCAATGATGTAAATGTGTGTTTGTAAAATATGGATCAAATCATATCTCACTCTTAATTTAAGAGCTGAAATTACAGAACTAAATACATATTTTATGAGATCTGGCTTAGAAAAAGCTAGCATTTCAAACAGTAATATATATGTTCTTTGAAAAAGAAATATAAGGTGAATGTTTTCTCCCACAGAAAAACAGAAGACCCCTAAGGAGAAACATTTTTATTAATTCTAACACAGTATTTAAAAAAACATATCATTTTAAGCTATTCAAAGATACAATACAAATTTGCACATTGCCCACTTGATATTTTCTTTAAATAAAAGTTATTTTATGGTTACTTTCTCTCTTGCCCTGTCTTTCTCTCTCATAACTTTGATATTATGTAAACATATATGCATATGTATATAATGTTAAGCAACAATCGAAATGAAACAATATTTATGAATTCATAAAAATTTATGAATTCATTAAAATGAGTTTAAGCTATCTAATTAGAATTTTTTTAGAAAGAACTCACTCTTGGGGTGTACTGAAAAAATGAAAATTGTTTCTAATCAGCACTTTTCCCCTTAATGAATAGGGCCAATGAGTTAGTATTAAAATGTGCATTTATAAATAGGATTCTGCAGGCATGTGACGTTACACACCTGCCCGATAGCTTTAAATTGCAAATGCAAGATTTTTTCTTGTCTTATTCTATTTTGTATAAATTTACAGCAATTGATCAAATCTTTTCATATATGATAAAGCTTCTATTACTTTTTTTTTATGTAAAATTCCCAAAGCTATGTGTAACAGAAATATACTGGTTAACTTTGGGCATTAACAAATTCTATCATGTAAGGAGAACGTGGTAAATTGTAACCTGATGAATTATTATTTCACCAAATGTCTGGAAAAATGCTTCAATGTTTTTTTAAACTTATGCTAAGGAAGTTGCTTTTGCCTTTCTCTTTTTTTATTTCCTAAAATGATTCTTACTAAAACTAGGTTTGTATTTTGTACTTTTAGAGAGGTCGCACAGTCAGGACATACAGACAGTGTGTGGGCAAGAGCTTCACTGCCGATTATAACAATGAATGGGTTAATTTGCCATCATACCCCTCTATTAATGAGTAAAAAGATGCTAAATAAAACCTGCATTCTTGGTAGTTGCTTGTCAATAAACTGATCCAATACAAATTTTTTTTTCAGTATCTATCTCTTATTCCTTGACCCTATTCATAAAAGGAATACAGTTCTGAAATTGTAAGTAATAATTCTGGAACCCTAGTTTTTTTAATGCATGCAAACATTGTTGTATGAGTACTTAACAGATCACGGAATGACAGAAGAGTATCAATTGATGATTTACTGGCTTGGAATGTCACATCCACAATATAATGCATTCCTCAGGATAGTGACTAAAATAATAATCTAAATCAACATCACATATTGTGATAACCAATGTGCAATGTCCTTGGATAAACCTATAAACTAATGAATGGGTTTAGGGAGATATTTTAGCTTTGATATCATTATAGATAACATTTAAATTCTGATCTTTTAAAGAATAAAAAGTGAGGTAAAATACAACAAGATCCAATTGTTTGATCATGTCTAGTTGGTGTTCTAAACGCTTCACTTATAGGGGCGTCAAATTCCTTTTCTCTTCCAGGAAAGTTCTCCCTGATTATGTCTTTGAACAAGGTTTTAATGTCATTGATGCTATCTCCTGCTTTCTCATTTATTCCAATTATTCTTAAGTTGTTTATCTTTGAGTCATCTAGCAGCTGCTGAATTGATTTTTCATGGTCCCTTACTGTTTTTAAGAATTCTTCCTTTTCATGATCACTAATTGCAAGCCTGTCTTCTATATCTGAGATCCTGTCCTCGCATTGGCTTAATCTGCTACAAATACTTTCAATGGAATTAGTAATTCTATCCCTAGTTATGAACTCTTGCACATGTGCATTAAGATGTATTTACAAAAATGACCATTTTGACATTGTTGTAACTTCTCTCAGTATTCACAAATGAAATAATACTCTGAAGTATATTCATTCAGTGATTACAATAGATCAATAAAAATGGAAACTCTAGAACCATGTACATCAAAACAGATCAATTTAAAACCAAAATTTTGAGCTTAAAGAAACATCTGACAAGACGATATCTTAAAAATAGTGTTCTATTCCATTTTTAGGTTTCCTCTCAAAATATTTAAAGGCATCATATTACAGTCACAAATGAATACCCATATTTATGGCAGCACAGTTACCAGTAGCTAAATCTTGGAAGCAATTTAAATGTCCATCAACAGAAGAATGAAGAAAATGTATTTACAAACAATGAAGTACTACTTTACCATAAGAAGGATAAATTTGAGTCATTTGTAGGAAAATGGATGCACCTCGAGACCATAATGTTCAATGACATACATCAGACACAAGCTGAAATATTACATGGTTTCTCTTGTATGAGAAACCCAAAGTGCAAATAAAGAGCAAAATGTAAGATAGATAATAGGAAATAGCAGGGTAGATCTTTCTGAAATGGGAAGGAGATCAAGAGATGGAGGGAGGGCAGATTGAGGGAAGGTCAAAAGGATGAAAAAATAATTAAGATGTGTTACATACATGCACCAGCTCCCCGCAAGAAATGTATTTATTATGTACTGCCAAACATGTACTAATAAATTTTTTAAAATAGTGTTCTTAATGATACTCAGTCAAAAGTGTTTCTCTTATGTATTTTTTGTGTTTAAACTCTCTATTTTTTATGCCTATTTATTATATGTCCTGTTTTAGAATATTTTGAGTCAATTTTAAACACAGGCAATACTGGTTAATGAAAGAAGGGAGAACATTGTAGAAGAATGTGGAGAATTTCTTTTAAATGGAGTTTACTTTTAACTTCCTTTTGGCTCCTTAAAGTTTTAGTTTCTTTTGACAGTGTCTAACTCTTTTCTTACTGAAAAGCCCTCCATATCAGAGCTCTAGTTTACTTAGCCATGGAGGTTCTAATAAACAAATTGATAAAAGTAGAAAGACATAATTCATTATCATTTTCATGGAATATTGAATGCATAAAGTATACATCTCAGCAATATTGATATTTGTCTGTGAAATATTACTAGGAAGGTCATTAAGGGTGACTTTGGTGGAAGATCCAATGGTGGTGATAGCAGCAAGCTAAATCCTGAGAATGAATAACACTAATGGAGGAAGAAACACTGTCTATGGTCACTGTTAGTAGAGCTGGTAGGTTAAAATTGGATATAGAGTAAAAGAAAAAAATGGAGTTAAGTAGCAGATAGGTGAGGTCAGATACCATAAAATATCTTTTACTACAAGTTCTCAAAGCCCACACCACACACTCATTGGGAACTTAGTACTTTAAACAATTTGAAATTGTTTTGTCAAAAAACAAATTGAATACAACAGCATCTGGTTTGAGAGGGGCTGCTGATGGTAAGAATGTATATATTTTTAAAATATACTTATTTTGTTATTACTTATCAATTCTTACAACCAATTCAATTAGTCTTAAATATATTGGTTATACAAAATTATAAACATAAAAATATATTTTCTGAAATAAATATGTTGCAATTGTTTAGCTCTGTATCACTAAAAATATTATTTAAATGGTTTTGTTGTTGGGATAGTGATATAAACCCAATATATAATGATATTTACCATTGAAAATCCATTTTGAATTTTAAATAAATTTTTGGTGAATATTGTCTGAAACGTATTGCATCTAATAATTGAGAGATGCCCATATATAGACATAAGAATTTAGAGACAAGATAATTTGTTGAGAAACATTAAGTATAAAACTTGTGGAAGAGTAATATACTTTAGAGTGCTACAAAAAATGCAAAATACATTAGCTGCATAAAAACTCAACGTGGGTTGCTGTGAAGTTACCATAGACTCGGTAGCTTATAAACAACAAATTTATTTCTTACAGTTCTAAAGGCTGGAAATTCAAGATCATAGTGTCAGTTTGGTTAAGATTCTGTTGAAGGCCCCCTTCTGGGTTGCAGACTAGTGACTTGGATTTTCACTTTTCAGAATGGGAGTGGTGGCATGCTCTGGGGCGCCTTTTTATAAGGGCACTAATCTCACTGGTGGAAGTTCCACACTAATGTCCTAATTTAATTACCTCCTGAAGTCCATCTCCAAATGTCATCACCTTGGAACATTAGGATTACTATGCATCAGTCTTAAGAGGCACTAATATTCAGTCCCTAAGAAGGCCCCTTCTCCAGAATGGAAATGATCTTTGCAAACTAAAGGAGAATGTGAGATTTTAACATAAAAAGAGAGAAGGAAATATAAGGACTATTGTAACATGTCCTCCCCCAGATACGAGGAAAAGGAGTTCACTGATATGACAGAGTGGATTCTACAACAACACAATCAGGCCCACAAAACGGAGGCATCACAGAACTCACATGTCGAAACAAGTCAAAACAGAAGCATAATGACAAAGTAATAATTCTGACATTAATTTTGACGAAGAGTTTTGTTTCTGTTTTTCTTTTATTTTTCTTGTTTATTTGACTTCTTTTGAAAAAGTCTCAATGGATGTCTTATATAACCAACTATGGGTACATTGACATTTTGTGGACTCATAAGATTAGTTATGTGACAGAATAAGGAGAGTTAGCTTTGCCAGTTTGATAAATACAAGTTACTGAAATAATCTTGCTCTTGTTAATTGAGATTTTTAATAAATATATATATGGTAGGAATATCTGTTCTGAATTCATATTTCTACAAGGGCCGGATGAATAGATTGTTTCAGATGGTAAAGGTAAAATGGTATGCCAATATGCTAATATTGCATGAAGTGAAATACTTCTTCAAATGCAAGAAAAGAGTACATTAACACTAGAAAAGTCTGTGTAGATACATTAAAATACAGGAACCATATTAATATTTACATAGGAATGATTAATAAACATCATAAAAATATAGTAGAAAAGGGGTAGGAATTACAGTATCTTTTCTTCATAAATTATAATACTAAAATAAGCATATTCATGTTATCTAGATCATTTGGCTTTATGAAAACACTGAAGTTTTGTTTCAATCTTTAGAAGATAGTATTGATGGAATAATTGTAATTAATCATTTACTTGGGAAACAAATGTGTGTGTGTGAGAGAAAGAGGATCTTTAGCATAGTTAAGAATACAAAATTATATACCTTTTGATGAGTTTTTAAAACAAACTATGGATATATATGCATAAAAAACTCCTACCCATATTTATTTAATGAATACATATATATATATATATAGAGAGAGAGAGAGAGATTATAGTATCAGGTAAGTTTCTGTATATGTAGGGTACTATAGTGAACAAAACAAAAAAATCTTTCCCTTATGAATTTTATATTTTATTTAAGAAATATTTTCTAAGACTATAGTCTTACATATTTAAGAAAGTTTTTCTAAGACTGTTTTATATATATGTAGTCTTCCATGGTATTTAGATTTACAAAATGCCAATCACCAAATAAAACAGGGAAAAGTGTAGAAATGTTATTTTTTATTAGTAGCATTTAAATTAAGAATAGCAACCAAAATTTGCTCTTGTAAGTTTCTTTCATGATTACCAAAGAACTATCACACACTAATTAATTTTACAACACCCAAGACAGGCAGGTAAGTATGATTTCAATGTTACAAATAAAGAAACTGTAACATAAGAGCTGAACTCACAGTTTTTTCCATACCTCCACAGAGCTCTTCGGAAACCCCACAGCTATCATGTAGGTTCAGCTCATGTATTGCTGTGTACCTCTGTGGTGCTTTTTTCATTACTCAAAATGTACACTGTTTGGGAAGTGATATAGAAGAAATCTTAATGGGGATTGGGTTTCTGAAGAGTATTATATATTTGGTAGGATCTCAAATTTATAGTAAGAGTGTACGTTCATGATCATCTCTTTTTTTTTTTTTTGGTGGGTACTGGGGGTCGACCTCAGGACCTCACGTGCCAGCAGGTGCCCGTGCCGCTGAGCGATATCACCGGCCCCTTTTTCGTATGTGGGTTCCGGGAGTCGAACTCCGGCCCTCACGCTTGCCAGGAAGGCGCTTATGCCGCTGAGCCATCTCACCGGCCCCATGATCATCTCTTATGTCATTTCTGCATACATATAAAGTCAGATATACATTTGCTTGAGAGAAAAGATCAATTTTGTAAAGACCTCATGATGCTATGACTTGCAAAACCCAAATAAAAATTTAAATACAATTTTTTCAATATAACAAAACAAAACCAACCAATACACACAAATCAACTAAAGAACAAAGAAAAAAATCTATAATGTTTCATATTAAACTGGCAAACTAATTATTGCTGTATCCCAAAATATCCATTAATGCACAATTAATTCAAAATATAAAATGTATCACATTCTGTTTATCAGTAAGTAGAGGTTTAAAAACAACCAGGCCATGTAGTTCAGTGGAGGTAATATAATAATTACAAGTATTATATGATACTAGACTTGCAGAAACCAACTAGGGAGATGAAGCAAGTAGAGAACATTTAGATGCAAAAGGCTAGTAGACAGAGGCCTGACAGAACGTAGGGGAAGATGTGGTATTGGACTTTGGGCTGCCAGGCTAGAGCAAGGGAAATCTTTCAAGTGAATACAAATACTCTCATACTCTGTCCCTTTTCTAAGATGAGAAATGGATTCATCTTCCCCAAAGTTCCTTCACACAAATCTTCCAATCTGGTTTCTCCAAGTCTCTCAACAAACCAGTTAGCCAAAGCTTATAAATAACTACCTGGAATTTCTTTCCTTCCATACTACATCAACAACTAGGTTCTGCTCACTGGGGTTATTTCCTTTTAAGGACAAACTGATTAGCTTATTGCAATAGTCTTTTAAATGGTTTTCCTATTTCTAGTTCCAATTCCTACTTTCCATGTAAAGGTGAATAATCATTGCAGAACATAAGCTTTTCCATGACAGTCTTCTGCTCAAAACTCCAGAGACATTTCCACTCACTCTAAAGAAAACTGGAATCATGACATGATCAAAAGACCATTCATGGTTTGCCTTTCGCTCTAATTCTGTGATTAGGTTCCTAATATTGTCAAAATAAAAATTGCACAGGACAAAGTTAAACTGGTGAGGAAGATTTTATTCAAGATTACTGCAAACAGGGAGAGTGAGTGAATTCAATTCTGCTGAAACAAAGGCTCTGTGGAGGTTTTTAACCGTGGAAGGCAGACTCATAGGCCACTTGTGTTTTTAGATTGGCCTTACCTAAAATAAAGGACCTTCATCTGTCTTCCAGACAGGACCTAGTTTTGCAATTTGAAACAATGTGACCATGGAAATTAAAGCTCCTAGTCCCCCACAAACACTGAAATGTTAGGGACACCCTCTCTGATATTTACATTCCAAAGAAATGGATCCAAGGTCCTTAGCATAGTTATTTTCTGGGTAGTTAAACCAGCAGGATGTTTAGAAGATGCACTTGTATTTCAAAGGTACAGAGAGAAAATTAACAATTTTAACTATTCTAAAATAATTACTGTATCAAAGGAAAACCAAGGCCTAGAGTCAGGAAAACACTTGTTGAAACTTTAGTTGAGAGGGTTAATAAAGCCAACTTGGCCTGTACTTACTCATTTAATCTTCTCAGCCTCAGAAGCACAAGTTTCTCTGACCCTGCTCAACCACAGTTCTGTTTTATATTCCTTGCATTTGCTAAAACTTATCTGGAACAAATTTTGCTAACTTATTTTGTGGTTTGTTCTTTTTTTTGTGGGGGGGGTACTGCGAATCAAACTCAGGGCCTCGTGCTTGTCAGGCAGGCACCGTGTCTCTGAGCTATATCCCCGGTCCCTCTTTCTCCTTTCTGATTTGTGCTCACATGTCAACTTGGCAGAGTAGAATTTTATGACCACCTTACTTAAAACAGCAACCTTTTTAGCACTCCTTATGCCCATTTCTATGCTTTAGTTTTCTCTACATCACTTAAAATCTGTATGGTATACATAATTTAAATACTAAACACCTGAGGACTGAATTTGACTTATTTCTCCTTTATCCTAGGAACAAAACACACCATAGATGCTCATGGTAGGTGATCAAAAAATTCTAATTGCATGCACGAATTAATGAGAGACATCCATATTTTAGTTTTTGAAATGAGCAAAACAAAGACTCAGTATATTAATAATACAGCCATCCAGTCATTCAATCTCAGAGGTATTTATTAATATATTCAACCTCTGCTAACTCTAAATCTAATAGTTAAAAGTAGATGTGCAGTTGTAATTTTTGAAAAAATTCATTGAAATTATTTCAGTACATGTACATTAAAATGGAAAAATATGATGGCCATTCAATTCAAATGTGAGTTTTGTGTTGTTTTAACAAGAGTTATCTATAGTACCAACTGTAGTACACAGCCCAAGATTAAGAAAAAATAAATACTGAGCGAATGAATGATTATATACAGGACTTCAGTTATATAGTCTGAATTGTAAATTAAGATATTTGGCTATTGTTTCTGAGCCTGGAAATTGTTATAGGCAAAACAAAGACATAAACGAGATGATCAGTGTAGTAGGGATGGTTTACTAGTCACCAACGTTCATATTTCCTGTCTTTGTAGAAAGAGTTGTTGAGAAGTAGCAACCTCACCAGAGTCCACATTTCCCATTCTCTTTGATCCTAGGGCTCATTCTGGTGTTGGAATGATTTATATCACTTCTGGACTAAAGTTCAAAGAAGCAAATATATCTTTTCACCTTTCCTTTAACTTTTTGCTGATGACTTTAGGGAACTCACAGCTTTAGCTGTGCAAGAGCCAAAGGATGAAAACAGTTCATTTCTCTGAATTACCATGTACAACAATGCCACCCATCCACTAGCAACTCATCGAGTTTAGTCATAAAAAATTTCATAGTAGATGGTCTACAAATCATTTGCGCTTATGTTAAACATTAGTAAGAACAGCCTAAGTATCATAATCACCCTTGTTTACTGTAAATCAAAATTCCATATTTTATACCTCATAGTAATTTCATTATTTTTCAGTATTAAGGATAATTTCCATTTACAAGATAGAAAAGAATATTAACACACTAGTTTTAGCTCTCTGTGCCATGGCCCCAATTTCAATACTCATAAACCATCATTTTTAATAAGCACATGGTTTCCATGTGGTCTAACTTTTATCTATTTTCTCCTTCAAGTGACATTGAATAATATTGCTTCTATTTATTCTTCCCCTTACTTGTCTAGTTTTCCATGGTTTTCAAATCTTCCTATCTAGAATTTGTTTTCTAGTGTTCCTTGAGGTAAATCTACTTTAATCTGATCTCAAGCCCAAATTCTCTGTCTCTTCATACCTACCCTGTCTAGTGTAGCTCTGAAGGTTTATCATCCTATCCATCCCTTAGTTTCTTTCTTTTTCCCTGAGCTACTACTCTTGTAAGATCTACCCAGTAACATTTTTTCTTTGGAAACTTCACCCCCCATATTCTGTCTACTTAATGATGATTACATCTCCTAATCTCCTGTATTGGGAATGGAAAACAATAAACTTACATTTTACTACCTTAAACCTAATCCTGTTTCTGCATTTGTGATAGTCTTTCTCAATGATCTTATAAAAATGAATTCTGAATACTTTATAAAAGTATTTGACTAGTTTTTGGTTTGAACTGTAAACATATTTAATTTTCTTAAAAAAGAATTTCTTATGTATAGTAATAATGCTATTATACTGTACAGTTAAGATGAGGGATTCCTATGATTGTGCCAAATACAGAGATTTTTAAAAAAATCTGATGATCAGTATTAAGAAAGCCATAAACATTTGAAAACAAGGAAAAAATAGAACATAAATTGCAAATATGCAAATGTATCTCTAATAGTAATATGTTCAAAACAGTGTTCAAGAAACAAATCAACATGGTATAGTAAAGTAGGATGTTTTCAATTCTCTGTACGTGGCTGATCAGCAGCATAACAGTAAAAAATTTCAAGTTTATATTCAGAGATAGTATATTTATTTAAAAAGATGTCTGTTGGGATTTCATAAGGTTAAAAAGATGTAGCTTTCACTTTACTTCAATTTAGTACAAAATTTTTCAAGCAAAGTGAGTAGAACAAAGGAATATCATGATACCAGGGTAATGTTATTTATCTATTTTAAATTATCTGTTTGTTTTAGGAAAGCAAGTTAAGTGATTTATAGTTTGTTGAAAGAAAATAACATATCATGCTTAAAATGCATCTATAAAAATTATATCAAATAAAAATATTTGGCTGACAAATAAAACAGGTGAGTAATACAAAAAGTACTTGTAAGAGTTTAGCAAGTTTGTTCAGGTACAGGTTACATAAAGGTTCATATGCTATTTCCTATAAATAACACCATTATAAGGCTCTATTTCATCCTACAAGATATACTTCAAAAACCAGAAGAAAGGGCCGGTGAGATGGTTCAGCGGCGTAAGCGCCTGCCTTGCAAGTGCGAGGGCCCGAGTTCGACTCCCGGATCCCACATACGAAAAAAGGGCCGGTGATATCGCTCAGAGGCACGGGCGCCTGCTGGTGCGCGAGGTCCTGAGGTCGACCCCCCGGTACCCACAAAAAAAAAAAAAAAAAGGAAAAATATTTGGGTATAATTTTTCATTAAATCTCCAAAAATTTATTTGATGGATTGATTTTAGTAAGATTTAAAAGACGAGTCTAGGGCTGGTGAGATGGCTCAGAGGCGTCAGCGCCTGCCTGGCAAGCGTTCGACTCCCAGAACCCACAAATGATAAAAGGGCCGGTGATATCGCTCAGCGGCACGGGCGCCTGCTGGCATGTGAGGTCCTGAGGTCGAACCCCGGTATCCACCAAAAAAAAAAAAAAAGAAAGAGAATATAGAACTCCAAATAGCTATGACCAAAATAAATCTACACCAAGGCATATAATACATTTTAAGCTTATATAAAATTAAAAGATATTCCCTAGGTTTGGGTGGAAATAGTACTCATTATTGTTATCAAACCAACATATTTCCTCACATCTATACATAATGTATGACTTATTTACTATTAAAGTATTTGTTAAATACTTCTCCACACAAGAAATAAAATGTTCTAAGAAATATCATAATTTGTGTGTGTGATTGACTGAATTGTAGTATTAAAAACAAATTACATCGACTCCTGGAACCCACATACGAAAAAAGGGCTGGTGATATCACTCAGAGGGATGGGCGCCTGCTGGCATGTGAGGTCCTGAGGTCAACCCCCGGTACCCACCAAAAAAAAAAAAAAAAATGATGATTCTAAAATTGTAGGTAAGCAATGTGTAGGACAACTATGCAGTATAATACTATTCATTGTAGAGTAAATAAAACATAAAATATTTTATTATTCTTCTCTGCTAAATTTCTCAAATATTAACATGTTGTTAAAGTGCTCTTACAAAAATTTATATTGAATTATAAAGCAAAAAAGTATAGTTGGTTTAGTATGAAAGCTTAAATATTTTTTCTGTAAAATTTTCAAATTAATTGAGAATTAAATGAATAACTAACTTCCATGATTTGCTTTAAAAGTTATTTAGTGGTTGAGATTTTTCTCCTCTAAACATTTATACAAATGCAAATATCAGATAAACAAAGGTATAAACACAGTTTATTTAGTGTGTATCTTCTCAGTCAAGTTCAAGTATTCTGTCAATTAGAACTTAAACTAATTCAAGACATCTGCATAATGTGTTCTTATCAGTGCTGTAAGAGGAATCAAGGTTGATAAACAGATTCAGGAACATAGCAGCAAGCTAAAAATGAGTTATGCTACCAGGTGATATGCAGAATGCTGGGCTTAAAGAGGGAAACTTTAGAGGTGTTTTAGTTATACATGTGCAGTGGTACAATTTGTGCATTAAAACAGTGATTTGTGATGTGTGGATAGAACAGACCTGCAACTTGAAACAAAGACAACACCTATCAGTTGAAGTGCTCATCTACTTCTCGCTGGCCTCCTTTCAGACCCCCTGCTTTGGTTCACTGAGCTACAGGTTGTGAAGTGGTGGAGTTAGGCTTTTAACATGTAAATATTACCTCCAATAAAGTAGGACAATCTTACTGCTTTTAAGGCGTAGGTCCCAGGAGTTGGCAAAGAGCCAGAGCCGCAGGTTGAGGAAGCTGTTATATCGCAACTTCTCTAGCTGCTGCAGCTGCTGGGAACAGATCTATTTACCTGCCAGCCTTGGGATTCGCCCTGTTGCTCACCCACAGGCCAACAACAAACCAACAAACCCTAGCCTCCATCTCGAGGCTTGTCTAGGGCTTTGAAAATTAATACTTCTTCAAAAATATTTTACATTCAGAAATACCTCATTAAGTCATGAGGGTCAAGCATAATGTATGAGATGAGATGATGAATTTGGAAGGGCCAAGTATTTACTGACGTGGCTAGGGATTGGATTTACAGAAAAAAATAGCTATCAGTATATCTTGAGTCCTATTATAGGTGTTTAACTGGAGGGATAAAGGCAGCACACACCACTGACCTTTATTCTGTGAATTCCATTAATCCTAAAATCATTAGTTAGACTACCTAAACACCCCATAGTATATACTTGTTAAATTCAGGGCTGGCCAGAAAAAAATCATCTGAAACTAGTAGAGCTATTACTTTCCCTTCATTTCCACCATTCTTATTGCACTGCCTGAGAAAGCTTTTCTCTTAAATAAATAAAATACAAAATTTGAATGTTGGCCCTGAAAGCAGGAATGGAGGATTCACATTGTTAATTTTCATGATCCTTATGCCTTACACAATCATGGAAGTTCCTCAAGATTTATTTTATCACGAGCAACATTCTATGCCTTGCTTGTTTTTTTCCTTCATTAAACATTTTTTCATTCTAGTCTACAGTATCCATGTTGTTTTATACAGAATCCAGTTTACTACTTTAAATTCCATCGTGTAAATAGGCTATAATTATATATACATAATATATATATATATATATATATATATATATATATATACACATATATTTTCTTTATGATGGAGATATTTGGGTTAGTTCCAACCTTCTACTCTTATAAAACCATTTCAGGGCCAGTGGCTGTGCATGTCTAGTCCTTTATATGTAAGGGAATTTCAATAGGCTATGGAATAAAAATGAAATGCTGCAGTGCTGACTATGTACAATTTCACTTGTCCTGGAAAGATGGAAACTTCTATCCAACATGCTTTTACCAATATACTATTCAACAAAAGGTGTATGAGACCCCCTCCATGCTACAAGTTTTTGATAATGCCAGATTCATTTTTATTTTGCTAATCACCTGCAAATGAAAAGAATCTCATTTTTCAAAATTTGCATTTCCCTACAGAAATGCAAAATGGTTGAATGGCTTTTCATATGTTTATTGGCTATTGTCTTTCCTGGTTTACTAATTCTTTTTTATATCCTTTGCACATATTTCCTGTTGAATTGTCTTTTATTATAGATGTGTACCAGTTACTTATATTCTCACAATACTTTTACTTATTATAAATGTTGAAAATATCTCCTAAGTCTATAGTTAGGACTCTAATTTTACTTATAATGTATTTGTCATACAAAAGACTTATTTAAATGCAATCTTATTAATTACTCTTCTAATTTTGCTTTGCACTATTTATATTCTTTATAGTGCTTTAGACTGGCTTTTTGTCAACCACACCCCCATCACAAATTTATGTGTTGAAGCTTTAACCTCCAACATGACTATATTTAGAGATAGTGCCTCAATAATTAAACTTAAAGAAGGCCATAACAACAGTGTATTTATCTATTCAGGCTTCCGTAATAAAATACCACGTACTGTGTGGCTTCAGGAACAAAAATTTATGAGAATTTTGAAAAATGAAAATTCTGAAATCAAGTTGCTGGCAAGGAAGATTTCATACTGATGCTTGTTGCCTGTTTTTGTCTGTGGCTTCCTTCTCAGTTTGTGCTCATGCGGTAGACAAGCATTCTCAAGAGGACAAAAGATAGAGGGATTCCTGGACCTTAATCCAAGAACTGTGACCCAAAGAAAATGAATATATATCTTTTTCCCAATCCTGCCTTGCCAACACTTCTTTTATCACGCTACTCTTAACACAAGGACCAGCTACAAGTAGCAGCAGGATGACACCATGATATTTTCAAGGAAAAGAAGAGCTACTGGCCCATAACTAACACAAAGAAACCCTTTAAAAGATGAGGAAGATTTTTCTAAAATATTCTGTAGTCATGCACCAGTGGAAAACTAACAAACTCTGGATCTCCACATCAACTCCATAAAGTTGTCCCCCTCACTTTGTAAAGAGGGCACTCTGTTCAGTTCTATCAGTACTGTCACCCGTGCCCCTTCTTGTTCTCTTAAAGCTTTTGCCTGTGAGCTTATGATTTTACTTCAGTTTTAATTTTCATTTTCCCTGAAGCAGAAGTTCCTTCTTTTTCAGGATCATTGATATGAACTCTTCTTGAAAACATGCAGAGAGACAGCAGGCATTCTGATTTCTTTTCTTAGAAGGACATCAATCCTATCAAATCAGGACCTCAAACTCTGAATTTGAATTTAATTATTTCTACAAAATCCTATTTCCAAGTAAGTCACAATTGGACATTTCAACTTCAATATATGAATTTTAGAGTGTTTTAGTCCATTTTCTGTAGGTATAAGAAAATGCCTGAGATCACACAATTTAAAAAGAATAGAGATTTATTTGTCATGATTCTTGAGGCTAGGAAGTCCAACAGCATGGCAACAGCATCTGGTAAGAACTATCTAGAAGCATCATAAAATAGCAGAGGACATCACCTCACACGGCAAGACAGACATAGCTCACATTCTAGCTAAGGACTTTCTTATTTTTATAAAGCCAGTAATCTCATCACAGAGACCCTACTTTCGTGATACGTCATCTAATAATAATCATTTCTCAGAAGTCTCACTTCCAAATGTGATCAACATATGAGTTTTGGGATTCAATTGTCAGAGAAAAGACTTTTAAGTGATACATTTAAATCACCACAGGGAAGACACAATCAGTCCATGATAGACATGGCCATAGTATGGTAGGATTGGTAGCCTCATAGGAAGAGGAAAATGGTATATCTCTGTTTTTCTTTGTCTCAACACACATTCTGAGAAGAATGGGTATGTGAGACCAAAGCACCCACCTACAAGCTAAGAAGAGCATCTACTCCAGAAACTGAAAGAATTGGAATTTTGATCTTGGACTTTTACCCTCTAGAACTACAAGAAAAATAATTTATGCGGGGCCGGTGAGATGGCTCAGCGGCTTAAGCGCCTGCCCGGCAAGCGCGAGGGCCCAAGTTCGACTCTCAGAACCCACATACGAAAAAGGGGCCGGTGATATCACTCAGCGGCACAGGCGCCTGCTGGTACCCACAAAAAAAAAAAAAAAAAAAAAGAATTTATTTCATTTAAGCCATTCAGTCTATCATATTTTATTATGGGAGCTAGAATTAACTGAGAGATATATATAGCAACATTTATTTCTACCCAGCTCATAAAAATATTAAACTATAATCACTTTTTAAAATTTTGATATACAGCTGTAGGGCATTTGACCTATGTAGTAAACACACATACACACATATACAGATATATATATGCTTGTACATAGATACCATGAACGAACATTGTTCTGAATACATTGAAGAGACATTATCACCAACAATTTGTAAAGTTTCATCTTTTACCCTGATTCCATATCAAGTTGCTATAAACAATGGGCTCTACTATTGGTCATTTGGTTTATTGTTAATCTATCAAGGTCACTTTACCTCAAATACCATCTTAATAATACTGTCTTCATATCTTGAAGACCTTAAATACCACTCTAGTAATACTATCTTCATATCTGGTAGGGTAACTTCATATCTGCCATGTTCTACCAATTTTTGTTCTTTGATAGTGTTTTGCCCATTCATAGATTCTTGCAAAAGCAATGCTTCTTAAATATTGATGTGCATACAAGCCACCTATGGTTTGGGTTATTCATTAATTCTGGAACAGGGCCTGAGGTTATGTGTTTTGTCTAAAGCTCTGTGTTAGCCAAGTTTCTGTTACTGCACAAAATACCTGAAATAAATCAACTTAATAAGAGAAAAATATTTTAACTCTCGGTTTTGTGGGTTTCAGTCCTGAAACCTGCCTGTGTTGATCACCCGTGTTGTTTTTGGTCCTGTCGTGAAGCAGTACATTATAATGTGCATGCATGATGGATGAAAATGTTCACCTCATGTTGGCCGAGAAGCAGAGAGAGAGGCATTAAGTGTTGGAGTTCCAATAATTCTTCAATGGCCAAGCCCCAGGACCTAACTTTTTTCTACTAGGCCCCATCTTTTAAAGATTCCACTATGTCACAATAATTCCTTAGTCCACTCAACAAGCCCATAACACATGGGCCTTTGGGAGACATATATTCAAAACACAGGATTCTCTCTATGGCTCCCAAAGTTACATGTTCATCTCATAATTCTGAACGCATTTAATCCTTCTCCAAGGGTCATCAAAGCTTTAGGTATTCCAGCATTGCTTAAGAGTCTGACTCCAAATTTGCAACCAAGACTTAAGGCAAAGCTCCTATAAAAATCAGAAAGTAACGTACATACATCCAAAACTAAGGCACGAGATAAATATCCTCATTCCAAAAGGAAGAATATAAAAATAATGAGGAAAATTAGAACAAAGCAAACTGAATTTCACCAAGGCAAACTCTAAATTCTATAGCAACAGATCTGACATTCAGGAAATATGTCATGATTTGTGCTATAAAGAGATGGTTGTGGCCCCACATGGCCACTGTCTTGTTAAGGCTCTGCTCATCTCCTGCGATGTATCTTGGTGAGTATTCCATGATTTGTCATCTGTGACTTCCTTGGGGCTCCACTGACACTTTAGCTTCTCTCTCATACCTTCACATACATACTGCTCTGTCACGAATTTCTTGCAAGGTCTCTGACACTGCCACACATTTCCTGACCTCCTAGGCCTTTGAAATCTCAGTGGAAACTTGTATGACCCTATAAATCCTCTATGCTTGAAAAACCAGCATTGTGTGGGTAATGCCAAGGCATAGTGCTTCTGATGAGTTCTTGCTTGTTTGTGCTGTTAGGGGGTATGGCTTACTTAGAGGCTGGTCACTGGGGACATGACGTGGATGGGTGTGCTCTTCTTCCCAATGATTACCTTTTTTTTTTCCTCTCTTTTTGCTTCCTGGTCACCATGGGTTAAACATCTTTCTTCTGCCATTCCCTATGACCATTATATTTCCTCTTTAGAGCCAGCCAACCATGGATTGAACCCTCTGAAACCTCTCCTTCATGAAAATAAACCTCTCCTCCTGTAAGTTGTTTGTTGGGTATATTGTCTCAGTGATAGAAAAGTAAGTAATAACACCCTGCTAGAATATTTTGCTGCCTTGAAATGTCATCCCCTAGATATAATACTTCATCCCCTTTAAGTTCAGCCTCCCGAAAAATGTTAGCACATGGACTAAAGAAATCCAAATTCTTTGCCACAATGTAGAATGTGTAACCTCTAATCCAGTTTTGAATAGAGTACTTATTTCTGCCTGAAACCTCGTAAGCTTTATTACCTTTACTGTCTTCATTTATAAATCAGATTTCTGATTTTGAGTATTAACCAGACAAACTGTTTTGTTATGTTTAACATATCAGAAGTTTTGTTCATTCACTGTCAAATTTTTCCAAACTCCTCCTGGACAACAATACCAAAGGCTTTTGAACCACATCATCAGGTATAGTCACAGTAATGACCTTATTCCTGCTTCCAACTTTCTGATAGTTATACTTCCATTACTTTAAAAATACCTGAGATAAATCAACTTAACAAGAAAATAATATTTATTTTTTTCCCAAAGGTTTGATTTCTGTCCATAGTTAGTTGCCACGTTTGGGTTCTCTAGTGATATAGTACTTCATAGCGAAACACATGGTGAAGGAAACGCTTTAGTTTACTGTGGTCAGGGGGCAAAATGACTGAGACAGGAAGGGGTGCAGTTCTAACATCCTCTTCAAAGGCAAGTTCTCCAGACACCTAACTTCCTCCATTAGGCCTCATCTCTTAAATTTTCTACTACATTCTAATAATGCCTGATACTAGTGATCAAGGCATTAACACATGGGCTTCTTGGGACATTTATTGAAGCCATAACAATGTTCTAGATTTTTACTTTGAACATTAGACTTTTATAAATATTTCCTAATGAAAAAAAATTATTAGTACATATTTGCAGTCCATAATTGTAACATTCATTGTAGGAAAATGGCACATGTACAATACACATCTCAATTCTTATTTTTCCCCTTCCCTTCAACTCCCTTTTATTTTGCTAGCATCAGATTCATTTATTTATAGGTCTTCATAAAGTTAATTATTATATATACAGATTAGGCACCAGACTAATAAGCCAAAAACATACAAAACACATAAGACAATCATACTAATTAACCGAGGTACATTGTTAGATACATTGTCTATGCTGGGTAACAATAACATTATTTTTCTCTTGCTTTTTTCCTATAGATAATAGGAAAGATAGTATTTTATTTCTCATTTTATTTATAAATTGATTTTTTTCATATAAAAGAAATCATGATATGTTTAATCTTGTGTGTCTGATTTACTTCACTGAATATGATGATCTCCAGGTGCATCCATTTTCCTACAAATGACTCAATTTTATCCTTCTTTTTGGTAAAGTAGTACTCCATTGTATAAAAATACCACATTTTCTTTATTCATTCATCTGTTGATGGTGATATAGGCTGTTTCCAAGATTTAGCTATTATGAATTGTGCTGCTATAAACAGAAGTATACAGCAGATCACTGTGGTAAGGTGTTTTTAACTCTTTTAGAAAAATACCTAAAAGGTGAGTAGCCGGGTTAAGTAGACTTTCTAATTTTAGCTTTTTAAGGACTTTCCATGCTGATTTCCGTAGTGGTTGTATTAGTTTATACTCCCACCACAAATGAAAAAGTTTTTCTTATGCCCACAGCCTCACCAGTTTTGTTACTGGTTGATTTCTTGATGGCAGCCATTTTTTCCAGAGTAAGATGGAATGTCACTATTGTTTTAATATGCATTTCTCGAATGCCTAGCAAGGATAAACGTTTTCTCATGTATTTCCTCATCTGAGAAGTGTCCCAGGTCCCCATTTATAATGGGCCTTTATATTTGGGGGCCCAGTTTTATTTTGAGTTCTTTATACACTCTAGATATTATTTCTCTTTAAAATGTTAATAGTTGATATATTTTGTATGCTTTGATTTTGGATTTTTTTCAAAAATTTTTAGTACATATTTGCAGTACATTCATTTTATAGTCAGACCACTGTGCAATGAAAATATAAATCCACAATACAAGAAATCACAGAAGAGATAGAAGCTCCTGGAAAATTAATAACATTCTCCTAAACAACCAATAGGTCCCAGAAGAAATCAAATAAAAAGTTAAAAATTTTCTGGAAGTTAATAACAATGACTGTACAACTCTGGGACACCATGAAAGCAGTTCTAAGAGGAAAGTTCATCATAGTCAGTGCTCACATCAGGAAAACAAAGCAAGCTCACATAAATAACCTTCAGGGAAATCTTATGATACTTGAGAAACAACAACAATCCCACTCCAAACTTAAATTAAGGAGGGGAGTTATAAAGATGAGAGTAGAAATCAATGAAATTTAGGCAAAAAAAGTACAAAAAGTCAATGAATTGAAGAACTGGTTCTTTGAAATAATAAATAGTCTAGATATTATTTCTTCATCTGAGGAGTAGCTGGCAAAAATTTTTTCCCATTCTGTAGGTTGTCTCTTCACTCTGTTGATGGTTTTCTTTGTTGTACAAACACTTTTTGTTTGATGTGATCCCATTTATTGATTCTTGGTATTTTTTCTTGTGCAACCAGGGTTTGGTTTAGAAACTGCCTACATCTATGTCTTTAAGTGTTCTACCTATTTTGTCTTCCAGCAAATTAAGTATTTCTGTTCTAATATTTAGATATTTGATCCCCTTTGATTTCAGCTTAGTGTATGGTGAGAGATACAGATCTAGGTTCAATCTTTGGAATATGGGAAGCCAGTTTTCCCAGCACTATTTGTTAAAGAGCCTATCTTTCCTCAGTATTTGATGCCTTTGTCAAAGATAATGTAACTGGATGGGACTGGAGTTGTTTCTGTGTCTTTTATTCTATTCCCTTTATCTACAAGTCTGTTTTTTTTTTTGTTTGTTTGGCTAATATCATGCTGTTTTTATCACTGTAGCTTTGTAGTATAACTTAAAGACTGGGATTGCAATACTGCCTGCCTTGCCCTTGTTGCCCAAAACTGCTTTTTCTATTCTAGGTCTCTTCTGCTTTCATATGAATTTTTAGGATTGCTTACTTCAGTTCTGTAAGGAATTCTATTGTCATTTTAATTGAGATTGCTTAAATTTATAAAGCAGTTTTGGAAGTACTATATGGACCTTTTGACTTCACTGATTCTGCTTATCCAGGAACACAGATTGTCTTTGAATTTTCTGATATCCTCTTCAAACTCTTTTTTAGAGTACTATAATTTTTGTGGTAGAGGTTTTTCACAGTCTTGGTTAGTTTAATTCCTATGTATTTTGTTTTTCTTGACATTATTGTGAAAGGTACTGTTTCCCTAATTTCTCTTTGGTGAGTTTTGTACTGGTATACATTAACACTATTGATTTTTGAGGGTTGACTTTGTATCTTGCTACACTACTGAATTTGGTTATTAGTTGTAGGAGTCTTTTGGTGTGGTTTTTGGTGTCTTCTTTGTAGAGGATCATGTCACTTACAAATAGTGATAATTTAACTTCTTCTTTTACTATTCATATCCATTTTATTTCTTTATCTCATCTAATTGTGCTAGCTAATGTTTTGAAACTATTTTGAAAGAAGTGGTGATTGAAGAATCCTTATCTTGTTCCTGATTTCAGAGGCAAAGCTTTCAGCTTCTCTCTGCCTATGATGTTGGCCATTGGTTTGTCATAGATGGCTCTTATCAGGTTGAGATAAAGACCTTCTATTCCTATTTTCTTCAGGCTTTTAATCATGCATGAATGTTCAATCTTATGAAATGTTTTCAAAAATTTGCTAATTTTTAAAAATGGGGGGAACTAAGGGTTATGCATTAATTTATAAAACAATTGATTTTGATTAAACTATTTTTGCATCTAAAAAAGAACATGGTATTTGTTTCTATTTTTATTTTACATGCTTTTATAATGCATCTTAATTGTCTTCATAAAGGGTGCCTTGCTTCACATTTTTCCTTTAATACCTTATAATGTATATTGTTTTATAAATAGTAATTTGTCTGTTCTAATACTAAATAATGAAATTGGTGGTACATAAATACTGGTCATTTTCATATGATGATATTAAAGTCAGTAATCCCAATGAACTCCCCAATCAATTCTAGTATTGAGATAAGAGAAGTTTGCTTCTTTCTTACAAATAAGTTTCCTGGTTTACACTGAACATGTACGGTACTTAGATTTCATTTTTCTATTTTCTTGAAATTTCATATTACTTGCTCATGATAGATTTGTAAAATTTACCGAACTTATCTTTCCTGTCCTATCCTCTTTCTGTAAGCGTAGGATTGGACCAATTCTTGGAGTGCTAATTTGTTTTTACTTTTATAGTGATAGATATAAACATATTTTCACTCTTAATTCAAATTTTCTTACTTTTTTTATAGAACATCTTATTTCAAATTATGGTTTGAAAAATCTGTGGCTCCAAGAAAATCTATCAGTGGATTCTGCATTAAAAAGATATTTTAAAACTATATTGTAATGAAATATATAATATAAAACATTTTATATCTATTATAAAATTGTTGTATAAAATATTCATCTTTTTTCTATTATTATCTCCTAAATTTATCATAAACATTTTCAGGATTCTAGACATTGAGTTTGGATGTCTTTGTAGATTTAATATAACATTAAGCCAACTTTTAAAGAAAAAGGACACTTTTCTACCTTTTTTCTTTGTTTTGGAAAAGATTACTTACTGTGCTAGCTTTATATCATTATGACAAATATTTGAAATAAGTGAACTAAAAGGGTGGAAAAGTTTATTTTGGAAGTTTCTGTCCATGGACAGTTGACCCAGATGCTTTTGTTTCTGTGGCAGGGAAGTACATTATAGCAAGAATATGTGATAAAAGAAGCTGCTGTCATCATGGTGGCTGAAAAACAGAGTGAAACAGGAAGCAGCTAGGGAACCAACATCCTCTTAAGAGCATAACCAAATTTACCAGATTTTCTTAAGGGTTCATCACCTCTCAGTAAAGCCACACTGGAAGCCAAGCTTTCAATATATGGGGCTTTGAGGACACTGTAGATGCTAACTACAACAGTTACTTTTATGCAGCTTATATGTAATTTTTTATAGTTATAAATACAACATTTATAGTAAATTATGATGAGGCTATTATCATTATTTTGTAAAGTAAGTGAATAAATTCATATTTAACTTTTAATTCATAAATGATAAATAGGATAAATAAAGCCTTCAGAAATACAAAATATTTGGGATGTTCAATAAATTTGAAGAATGTTGAGTACCTGAGACCAAAGACTTGGGAACTATTATTCTAAAAATTATTCATTTTGTTTGCAGTTTAAAATTTATTTATATAGCCAGGTGTGGTGGTGCACATCAGTAATCCTAGCATTTGGGTGGCTTAGGCAGGAGGATTGCTGCAAGTTCAAAACCAGCCTGGGCTACATAGAATTCAAGGCCAGCCTGAACTACACTGAGATCCTATCTAAAAAAAACAAACAAAAAAGACCCCCAAATTTATTTATATAAAATTGTACATAGTTCATTCAGCCTTAAAGCAGTTTTATATCAATTCCCTTTTTTAAATTTTTATTTTTCTTACTTTTTATTTTTTACTAATACTGAATTTTATTTAAGAAGTTTACCTTATTAGATGGTTCATAAAATACTCATATTTCAGTTTTGCTTCTCTCACTTTTTTAGATGTTGCTTTAATAGTTTTTGTGTATTTTCTTTTATTTAATATTCTTTTGGTTTACTTTTATGTTATTAATCTAATTTCAGAACTACTGACCAAATCAGTCATCTCTCATTTCTTTAAAAAAAAAACAGTAATTTCACATGATAAATTATGTGACACTGAATTTTCTTACTACATCATTGTAAGCACTTAAAATATATTACTGTTATTTATTCTTTATTGAATGCAGATTTTAATTTTTTTTTTTTTTTGTGGGTACCAGGGGTCGACCTCAGGACCTCGCGCACCAGCAGGCGCCCATGCCGCTGAGCGATATCACCGGCCCCTTTTTCGTATGTGGGTTCCGGGAGTCGAACTCGGGCCCTCGTGCTTGCCGGGCAGGCGCTTAAGCCGCTGAGCCATCTCACCGGCCCCAGATTTTAATTATTTAAAAAATTTGGTAGACATTAATTATTTTGCATATGATTTCAGTTATTTTATATTTATTTAAATTATCTTGACAAGCTAATATGTGGCAAACATATTTAAATATATACATGGACTTCATTATTGTTGGGTACATAGATACATAAATTATACATATCTACTAGGTTGAGTTTTGTATAGATTTTGTGAAATAGTCATTATCAAGTATTAATTGGCTTGATCTATATATGTCCTCTATTATAATTGAGGAGTTATCTATTTCTTTTAAATAATTCTTTTCTTTCATTTTTTTTTTTTTTTTTTGTGGGTACCGGGAGTCAAACTCAGGACCTTGCGTGCCAGCAGGCACCCGTGCCTCTGAGCGATATCACCGGCCCTTTTTTTTGTGTGGGTGTTGGGAGTCAAACTCAGGACCTCGCACTTCCAGGCAGGCGCTTATGCCACTGAGCTATCTCACTGGCCTCGCTTTTTTTTGTTGTTGTTAAATATTTCATTTATAATTGCAGCATATATTTGAAGGCTACTTTGTTGAATACGTGCATATTCATCATTGCTATATATCATTTGTTGGTTGTACCAAGAAGTATGAAGTATTTGAAATTTGCCTTATGTGAAACTTTACAGGTTAACTTTCCTAATATCTAGGGATACTTTCAGAAGATACAAGATTCTTTGATTAGAGCCTTAAGGCAGTTTTTTCTTCAGAACAATAGCAGTTGCCACTTATTGTTATATACTTTTATTCATTCCTTGGACCCAAATTCCCATTGGGTGTCACAATAACTGTGCAGTACTACCTACATGAGAGGCAAATTCCATTATAAGAGACAAATTTCAAACTTAAGAAACTCACTCTTGGGCTGGTGATATAGCTCAGTGGCACAGCGCCTGCCTGGCAAGCATGAGGTCATGAGTTCGATTCCCGTACCAAAACAAAGAGAAACAGTCCTTTATAATGTGTTGCAATCAAATACATCTAAACTTTTCCCCAATAACAGTCATTATTACAATACTGGGTAGTAAATAAATCTACTTCTACTTTGCTCTGGAGCAAAATTCTATCTCTGTCTTCCAAGAGTGTTACTTATACAAATACCCTTGACAAGATACACGAGGAACAAAACTATTGCTTCCTCTACAAAAAAGTGTACAAAAATGTGACAAATTCTTGGAGAAATGCATTTCAACAAATTATTTCTATTTTTATTGTGAAGGATTTAATTTGTTGTTATTAGAAATAGCTAAAGGTTTTCCTTTTAGAACAATTATACAGCATCCATTTGTTTCATGTAATAAACCTTACATTTTAGTTCGAATATTGATAAACTAGTATTAATTATTCAATGGTTGACTGACATTTTGTCAATATTTTTATACACTGTATTATTTTCAGTTTCACTTTTCATTTTGACTTGAAGGTCAGTACATATGAGCTTTAAAAATCTAGTATGATACAGATTTGTTTTCACAGTAAAAATATATGCATATATAATGATATAGTTCTTATACATATTTTGATTATATTTAACATTCAAATTTGTTTTTATGTTTTATCTGCTTTATCTTTTATTTTTTCTTTCAATCAACTATAAATATGTTTAGTCTGCTTACATCTACAATTACTTTAAAGAACGTATGAACTTCTATATGGCCACAGTACTTTACCTTTCTCTCTCTGTCTACTTATTTAGGCCTCCTTAGACAACCCATATCCTAGGAAATCAAAACTCCTCTCCTCGCCTTCTCCTTATGTGTGGTGATGTCATATTACTGACCCTGATTTTATGAACTAGTTCTCTTTGGTTGGCAGCCTTTGGAATTATTTGGGTGTCATTTTCCTAATGGAGTAGAAATCTCAACTTCTTTCTTTTTTCCAATCCTGGGTTGCAAAAGGCTCTTGAGAATTTAAAAATGTATAAGGAACAGAGAGGGCTAACTGAGTGGTAACAGGCTGTCTAATCATTATTTTCATAGTCTGGGGAATACCAAGAAGATAATAATTTTGAAGGACAGCCTTCAGCCAGCCAACTTTCCTTCTTTTGTAACTCTAGTTGACATTATGATTTGTGAATAATTAAGGTGAGGAAGGACAACAGAATGAGGTGAAAACTAGATTTGAAAAGCAGGGCTGGGCTCATTTATAATTTTTTTTTGGTACCAGAAATCGAACTCAGGATTATAATGAATTTTTTGTTTTGTTTTGTTTTATATGCAGGTACTGGGAGTCGAACTCAGGACCTTGTGGTTGCCAGGCAGGTGCTTATGCCACTGAGCTATTTCACTGACCCTATAATGTATTTTTAAATTTCATTTTGCTTTGGTCAGTTTTGAAGTTAAACTTGCTTGATAATATTAGGTGATATGAGTTTAATACAAATCTGTAGAATTTGAGAAGTCAAACTTGCCTTGATTGGCTTTATTTTGGTGCTGTATCAAGCTCTAAAATATTATTTGCCATTGCTAATTTTATTTTATTCATAGAAGACATTACAACAGGTGAGGGTAGAGGGATTGTAAATACATTCTTAAGTGCCCTTCAAGAAAATGAGCCCAGCCAAGTTACATCCCACCAGAAAAATACTATTTTTAGTGTTCATGCCCTATTATTTTTCTTAATGAAATCGCATTATCATTAGATATTCTATTCAGCAAGTTTGTCAAAAGCAGACAGAAATGTATTAGTAAGACGAGAAACTACTTTTAATTTTAAACTCTTCACAGTACACAGACTTTTAATATGAGCCGACAATGGTCCTGACCTCCTAGTTTTGAGACTATTTTGTAATTCCTTCCTTCTGTATGAGACCTGGATTTGTTTACTTCTCTCCAACAAAGGTGGTGGAATGTCAAGGACATGATTGTCATAAATGATGTTGACTTCTATCTTGCTAGTAGAATCTCTTGCTGGCCTTCTTAAACTAAACTGCTGTTGGAATAACACGTATGGGAATATAGAGAGCAGGTCTTAGTTAATAGATAGCAAGAAACTGAGGCCCTCTACTCAGTAGCCATTGAAGAACTTAGTCCAACCAATAAGAACTTTAATGATCTTATGTCTGGATCTGTCTTCCATGGCGAGGTATCCCAGACCTGGCATATATTGATTACACTTTTTGAAAAATTCTGAAGTAGAAGAGCAAAAGGAGCAGTGCCCAGAGTTCAGGTCCACAAAAATTTCAAGATAATAAATATGTATTGTTTTCAAGTAGTAAGTTATAGGGCACTGTGTTACATATCAAAGTTGCTTAAATAAATAAAACAACTTCCACGACCATCAAACTAAACATTACATTGTTTCCTTGTGAATTACAAGGCTACTTATCCATACAGCTAGCATGGTCCTTGTGATATTATTTCCCCAGGGCATTCATATTGAAATCTCCAAGGGCAAATATCTGAATAGCACATTTTGAAACCTAGCAGAAGATGGATTCAAATTTTGGCTTTGTTTGCTCTGTTTTGGAGAGAAGCTATCCATATACAAATATGTCTGGATCCTAGGCTACATGTAAATGTAATTGCTACTTCTTAGAATAAGGTATAGGATAAATACCTACAATGCCACATTTTATTTCATAAAATTATAATATCAATTAGATAGTAAACATGAATTTCACTATAATGGATTATTGTTTCTGTTTTTATGGTATTTTGGAAATTTTGCCACAATTTTTCCAGATTGCTGTTATCCAGATACTTATTTTCCCATGTCATTACTTCTTCCTGGGATAGTTTAAAGCAAGAGTAGAAAAACATCTTTTAAAATGTTTAAGAAATAGTGTCCACCAAGACATCTAGTTTATATATTACTTAAGAATTTTTGTTCTGGTTTCAATTTGTTGATTATGCCCTTTTAAATCATACCTTTAAAATTATTCCTTTATCTAAGAATTTGGGTTTAATTTTTTTCCATGACAGAAGCTGAAGCCTAGAAATACTCCCTGTGGTTCCCTTTATTCATTACTCACTGATTCTGTCAGTGATGGGTATACAGGATTGAAAATTTTCTAATCTAACCCAACTGCCTCATTTGGATTGGGAACTCTACCCAGTAGAAATAAAAGGGAAAAAGGCAGGGGACTTCATATAACTATGGGCAAACACCTGTTTGAAAGTCTTTTCTTAAGTGACTGTGTCTGATCCCCTAAAAACTCTGAAATCCATCTGCATGTAAGAGCTCAGCCAAAGAACAATCATAAAAATCCAAAGAATGTCTTATCTGAGTTTAAACAAATAATAAAGGCAAAGTTTATGACCTAGAAAAAAAATGAAGACCATCAATACAAATCTGTGAGTTACAATTTTTTTTTGCATAAGTAGTACATTATATTTAAAACTTGAGATAGCTCAGCAACATAAGCGCCTGCCTGGTGGGCACGAAGTCCTGAGTTCAACTCCCAGTACCCACATACAAAGGAAAAAGGCCGGTGATATCGCTCAGTGGCACAAGCGCCTGCTCGCAAGCGCGAGGTCCCGAGTTCTACCCCCAGTACCCACAAAAAAAAAAAAAAAAAATTGAAGAAATAGAATTTTGGAAGCAGTATATGCTTTATTGTTATTCTCTAATGCTATCCGACTCCATCAATAAATCTACATGTTTACAGTGCATTCAGCATCAAGGTAAGTAATGCAAGGTTGTCCCATGATTCCTAGTGATTTGTCCTAATAATAACCACACATTTTGAATTTCAGGAACTTTTCTCTGTTCTTTTTCGTCTTTCAATTTCTTTGTCTTCAATTGAAGTTTTCTGCCACAGGTGGCGGCAGAGTCTTATGGGTCCAGGACAGTGAGCATGCTGGTTTGAGATACAAATTTATCAACTCAACTCCCACTTCTTTTTAAACATATTTAACTTAATTTTACACATTTCTTTCTTTCTTTTTCTTCCTTTTATTTCTAGTGAGAGGTGCAGGTAATTATTAGTACTTCACATGTATCTTTAGATTAATTTTTGAGTTTATATGTGGATAAATTCCCAAAAATATATTTGCCAGCTCTTAAAGGCATATGCTTTTAAAAATTTCATAAGACAAGAGATTAAACAACTTTAAACTCCTACTCTCATTTTTTTCTTTTTTTTTTTGGTGGTGCTGGGGATTGAACCCAGGGCCTTGCTCATGCAAGGCAAGAACTCTTAACACTGAGCCACATCCCCAGCCCCTAAACTCCTATTCTTATCAGTGAATGGTTAATTCTCCTAACGCTTTGTCAATATTAGTTATGTTTTAGTTAATATGAACAATAATATTTAATTCATTTAATTTTATTTATTTGTTTGTTTTGTCATGCTGGGGATGAAACCTAAGGACTTATTCCATTCTAGGGAACTCTTCTACCATTAAGCTATACCACTACCACTGATTAATTTTGAAATATGTGCATATTTCATTGTTGTTTTAATTTGAGTTTATAAACAAAAACTGAGCATATTTTCCTTTATTAACTGGATATTTGTATTTATTTTCTTCGAACATGCAGTTTCGGTTTATGTAGATCATTGTTTGCTGTGATAACAACAATCCTATATCTTCATGTTTTCCAAAAAATACATTATCTCATGTTATATAAATACATAGTTCTATTCTCACTTTACTGGGTGGCTCAGCTGTAAATTTTCTCACTTAGGGATTCAAGCTACAGGTATTTTTATTATTGAGAATTTGCATTTCTCATGGATGATGAGCATACCAAAAATACCTCTATGAAGACACCCAATAACATCTAAAAGTTTTTTTCACTGATGGTAGATTCAGTTGTGACAACACGTTCCTTACATTAGATTGAAAAAATTGGTCATATGACCAAGATCAAATTTAATGAATTATGAAAAGGTAGAAAGAAGATGGAGCAAAAAAAATTATTAAAACCACATCATACAATCCAATATTATGCTCTTTGCCCATTTGTGTATTGGTTTAATTTTCTTATTCATTATTAAATATTTGTATATTTAGAAAAGCATTTCCTTGACATACTGTAATAAGAATTTTGTTAGAAATTTTTATAGACTTTTGGCTAATATATTTCTTTTTATGTAATATACAATCTTAAAAAATATAACCTTTTAAAACACTGTTTATGACTTTTGGTCTTTTAACATGTTAGAAAGAATATGCCTACTCTGTGACTATGAAAAAACAACTAAAAGATAAATGCCTAAGCCAAACAAGAATGCATAAATATGTACCTTTATTACAACTCACAGTGTTGTTTCTGAATTATTTAAGGGTAAAGAGTATTCTACCTCATCCTAAGTTAGGACAATTTAACCAGTATTGGATAAATTCTCTCTGGTGGACATTGCATTTTTCCAGAAAAATGTTATGTTTTTTCTTCTGAATCTGCATATAAATGTACAAGACTATATAAATATTACATGTATAATGTATATATCCACATTATTAATCATGTGTTTAACATTCTAGAGCTGAAAGATTTAAGCTTCCTGGAATTATCTGAAGAGTAGATCAATTATGTCTGACAAAGTCATTCACATCCATGTACTTCCTCAGAGTTCAAAAGAAATTTGAATCATGAACTTACCTAGAAAAGACTTTTAATATAATTCAGGTAAAAATCACATATATGAATTAATTACTGAATGATACAGAATATTATATGACACCATTGTACAGGTACGAAATAGAATAAAATAATGATATGAGAGCCAAAACTAGCATGGATTAGAACATTTGATGGAAGTTTGCTGGAGGATGCTTGGGATGTATATAGATTCTGAAATGATGAAGAAGTGGAGTAAATATGGCGTAGGATAACAGGATAAGGGATGAAAAGTCAAGAATTATATTTTGAATACAAATAATAACATTTAGACTAATAACCTGCTTGCTGATGGCTGAAAGTGCATATTAGAAAAAATTGAATAAGCACGCCTTTAATCACAGAACTCTGGGGACTGAGGCAAAAGGATTGTAAATTTGAGCCCAACTAGCAGCTTAGTAAGACCTTGTCTCGAAACAACAACAAGAACAGCAACAACAACAAAGAGGAATTAAAAATGACAGAGTAGGGGCCGGTGAGCTGGCTTAGCGGCAGAAGCGCCTGCCTGGCAAACGCGAGGTCCTGAGTTCGACTCCCGGTACCCACAAAAATAAATAAATAAATAATAATGACAGCATAAAGACCAGCAGCAAAATACTACCTGTTCTCTGAGACTTGGAATTGAGACACCTGGAAAACCACAATTTGATGAAGAGGAAAAAAAAATGTAGACCTCTGGGAATTGCGTGGGAGATGACAGGAAAACCAGAAATTAGAAAGAAGCTGGAGGAATAAAGCACAACACAGAAATAGAACAAAATGGTTAGGAAAGGAACTTTGGTTCCTAGGGAGGAGGACCTTCCTCTGCTGACACAAGGTAAGCCTGAAGAAAGTCAGCAGCCCCAGAGAGAAGCAACGTACTGAGCCGACAGCCCTAGCCTTAAGAAAAGCCCATGGTCCTAGTACTAATGTGAAGTTTTTCTCTGAAAGTGACTCCTTCTGCATGGCAGGGTAGAGTTGGAGAAGAAATCCATTGCAGTGCCTGCCATATCTGAGAGTGTTTAATCAGGACCCATTTGGGGAAGACATTAATTGTTTTAGACTGAACTACAGAACAACTATACTTCAGGGTTTCTAGTTTCACTCTACCGCAATGACTGGGTGGGAGATAGCCAGAGAGAGTGATGTGGGGGGGTTGGCATAGGCCTCCTGAGAACTTTGTGTTCAGTCCACGAAGGTCACAGAGGTCCCACTTTCTGCACTGAGAATCTAGGCTGCTCATGTGTGGCTTTGGGAGGGCCACAGTCCTGGAAGTGCTGGCATTAAATGCAGTGGACTTCTTGACCCCAGCTCCACTGCCTACATTTAGCACAGAGATCTGCCATCTGTTTTTTGTCCCCATCTATCAGTGTGATCAGGGATATGCCTTGACTTGGACAGCTGCTACATCCTGGGATGTGTGGACAAAGGGGCTTCTAGAAAAAAGATGGCACATCTGTAAAGCCATGTGGAGAAAGCTGTGACTGGGCTGCACAGTGGGACATGGAAACTGGCAACAAAAAGAATGACTATAGCCCTAGGGTGAACACCATTGACTAATCGCTCCCAGCAAGAAAGACGGGGTTGGACTCAGCACACACACAAAATCATGAGTGTGGAAACAAGGAAGGAATTCATCGTTGTTTTGGCGGCTTTGGGTTTTTTCTTTTTAGTCCGTCTTTTCTTTTTTCTTTTCCTTCTGTTTTCCTTTTTTTCTTTTTTCTTAGCAGTTCTTTTCTGTCACTTTTACCCAGTTTGACTAATTTTCTTTTACTCCTTAATAGGATCCTTTGTCTCACTTTTCTCTCTCACCTTCCCCTTCCTTTTCATTATTTTTCAAATTTTATTTCTTCTATTCACCTGTTCCTCACCCTCTCTACCTTTACTAGTATTATTAGTAAGTAATTTTAGATATTTAGTTAAATCTATGCTATTATTGTTGAACTATTTTCCATTGCTAATGGTGGCATAGTAGTTGCATTTAGTAGATATATAGATATGTATAGATATAGGTGATATAGATATAGGTAAATATATAGATATATATTGTACGTCAATATTTGGCTTGTCTTTGTGTGTATATTGTAGATATAGACATTTTTCCTATAGTTAAGGATGGTGGGAGGGTAGCTTTCATTGAGTTTTATGATGTATCTATATCCACATTGTCTTAGATTCTATTATTATTGCTGATCTCCTTTCTATTGCCAGGGTGGCATAGATGTTGCTATTAATTGTTTTTTTCTGTTTGCCAATACTGGGTTTGTCTTTCTGTCATCAATAGCATTGCAATTTGTTTCCAAAGAACTGGATGTTGGTCCAACTGTACGGTATCTTCTCCTCCAAAATTAACAGAAGTGGTCAAATCTTTGGATATAGACAAATGTCTATAGGTAGCCATATCCAAAGTGCATCACTGAAAAGCAGACACTAACTGAAGATAGCTCCATAATACCAACAAAAACCTCTCACTATAATTGACCCACACCACATTTGACTCAGCACTATAATTGACTCAACACACACACACAAACACACACGCACACACTCACACACAAAATATGAAAAGATACGGCAACAAATTCCTCCCAAAACTCCAAGCTCCCCCAAAGCTGACTCACAGGACATTGATGGGGAGCAAATCAAAAGCCAATGGGCAGAATGATGTAAAATTATAAAAAAGGAGACAACAACAGTGACAAAACAGATCAATAAGGAGTTCAATGAATTAAAAGTACATATAAACCGATAATAGACTGAATGAACAAAATGAACAGCGAGGTTACAGAAGCCACAAATGAAAAGCTAGCTGATCTAAACAGAATGATACAAAACATGAATGACCAGTATAGGAAAGAATTATAATACATGAAAATATATCAAACAGAAATTCAGGAGATGAAAAACTTATATTGAAAGTATGAGCAGCAGAAGTGACCAATGGGAGAGAGGACAAAGTGTCAGAACTAGAAGATAGAGCTGATGCAATTGACCATATACTTGGGAACACCTTAAAAACAACATAGAACATAGAGAATGGATCCAGCAGCTTCTAGGTGACACAAAGAAGACTAATTTAAGATTAAATGGAATTAGTGAAAAAACAGAGGACACTACAAATGACATAAAAAACTACATTTACAGAATTAATAGCAAAAAATCTTTCCAAATATGGGGAAAGAATTTAACACACAGGTAAGCAAGACACATAGAAACCCAAATAGTCATAATAAATAAAGAACATCTCCACAACATGTAGTGAAAATCCCAGAAGTCAAACACTAAGACAATCTTAAAAGCTCTTAGAGAAAATCAATAAATCACTTATAAAGATAAACCCATTAGAATTACTTCTAACACAAACTTTAAATGTCAGAAGATTTTAGAGTGAAGTGTTTCAAGCCCCAAAAGAAAACAACTTCCTACAAAGACTGAAATATTCCACAAAACTGTCCTTCAAAATTGACAGAGAAATAAGGTCTTTCTACGAAAAAAGAGCACCTTAAGAAATTCATAACCACAATCCCCGCACTTGAAAAAATTAATAGAGATGTCCTATAAAGAGAAAATGAAGTCAACAATGCCAAAAGCTTTAGAGTAATGATTACTACAAGCAGGGTAAATGCTTAAGTAGAAGAGAAAATAGGAACCAGCAACAGAAAAATAATGCAAGCACAAGCATAAGACAATACCTTTCGGTAATAACTCTCAGTATGAATGGTCTCAATCTGACAGTCAAAAGACACCGATCAGCAAACTGGAGCAAAATACAAACCCAACTCTGTGCTGTATATGAGACATATTTAATCCAAAAAATGATAGTCCAAATATCAAGAATAAAAACAATTTTCCATCCAATAGGAGCTTGAAAACAAGCAGGAGTAGCTATCCTATTTTATGACAAAGTAGACGTTAAGCCAAAACTTATGAAGCCAGGAAGGTCACTGTATATTAAAAGAAGAAGTCAACAGGAAGAGATAAGAAGTATAAATATATATGCACAGAACACTGACACACCCAACTCCATAAAACAAATACTGCTGAATTGAAAGGATCGATAAAAAGAAACACAATTCTAATGGGGGACCTCAATACATCACTGTTACAATTAGATGGATAAAGGAGACAAAAATAAACACAGAAACATTACAGTTAAATCATATATTTGAGCAAATGGACTTAATAGATATCCACAGAGTGTTCCACCCAACAAAAACAAAATGTATGCCTTTCTCAGGAGCACCTGAAATTGTCTCCAAAATACACTACTTACTCTCCCATAAAGCAGGCTTAAGTAAATAAAAAATAATCAAAATTATCTCATGCATATTATCAGTTCATGACACTAGAAATCACAGGTAAAGAAAACTATAGACATTATGCAAATACATGGAAATTAAACGATTGACTGTCGATAATCAATGAATCACAGAAGAAGCCAATGAAGAAAATAGATATTTCCTAAAATCAAATGAAAATGAAGACACAACATGCCAGAACAGGTAGGACACAATGAAAGCAGTTGTAAGAAGGAAGTTTATACCTGTGAATGCCCACATCAGAAAAATAGAGTCAGCCCGTGAACCACCTAATGATGCACCTCAAATTCCTAGAAAAATAAGAATAACACAAATCTAAAGCTAGTACAAAGAAGAAAATTATAAAGACCAGACAAGAAATTAAGTAAATTGAGACCCCCCCAAAAAAAAGCAAAAAAACAAAGAATCCATGAATTGAAAAGCTGGTTCTTTGAAAGAATAACCAAATAGTTATACCTTTAGTTAATATTACCCCCAAAAAAGGGGGGCACCCAAATCAATGCAATTTAAAATGAGAAACAAAAAATCATAATATACATCACTGAAATCCAGAGGATTATTAGTAAGTACTTTGAAGACCCACTTCAATAAACTGGAAAATTCAGAATAAATTGATAGGTTCTTAGACACATATGAATTACTAAAACTGAGCAGAAAAGATACAAAATCCTTGGATAATCCAGTAAGAGGCATCAAAATTGAAGCAGTAATAAAAATCTACCAACTAAGAAAAGCCTCGGTCCTGATTGGTTCACCCCTGAATTCTACAACAACTTCAGGGATGATCCAGTTCCAACACTCTTCAAACTCTTTAATGAAATTGTGAGGGAAGGATTACTGCCAACGAAATTTCTGGAGGCTGACATTTCCCTGATTCTACAATCATGCAATGTTAAAACCAAAAAGAAAAAAAAAAAAAAAAAAAGAGGAGAGAGAGAAAGAATTGCAAGCAATCTCTTTAATGAATATAGATGAAAAGAGCCTCAACAAGATACTAGCAAACATTACCAAATAGATTAAAAATTGTATATCGTGATCAAGTAGGCTTCATCCCAGATATGCAAGGATAATTCAACATACATACATCAATAAATGGAATACACCACACAAATAGGAGTCAGAAAAATAATTATGATCATCTCAATAGATTGAGGAAAAGCCTTTAACAAAACCCAACTCCATTTATGAGAAAATCTTTAAAGGAAATAGATATAGAAGAACCATTTTATAGCTGATAAAATATATTTATGACAAAATTACTGCCAACATCATATTAACTGGGGAAAAACTGAAACTTTTCCTCTAAAATTAGGAATAAGATAAGGTTGTCTACTGTCACCATTCTTATCCAGTGTAAACCTTGAAACATTAGCCAGAGCACTCAGGTAAGTGAAATAAATAAAAGGAATATGTAAAGGAAAGTAAGATGTCAAATTAGTATCATTGCAGATGACAATATTCTTTACATAAAAGACCCAATAAATTCCACCAAAATACTGCTAGAATTAATAATCAAATTCAGCATGAAGCAGGATACAAAATCAAAAAAGATCAGTAGCATTCCTACACAAGAATAATGAAAAAGAAATTAAGAAAACAATACCATTCACAAAGGCATCCAGAAAAATTAAATACTTAGGAATTAACCCAAACAAGGAAGTAAATGATCTCTACAGTAAATACTGCAATACTTTCGAAAAGAAGATCAAAGATGACAACAGAAAGTAGAAAGATATCCCCCATCCTTGAGAGGCAAAACCAATATTATTAAAATGGCCATGCTTCCAAAACTGATACATAGATTTAATGTCATCCCAATCAAAACATCAACAGCATTCCTTACAGAACAAGAGAAAACAATCCTAAAATTCAGAAGAAACCCAGACTAGCGAAAGCAATCTTGGGCAAAACAGGAGGTATCATAATGAATTTCAAGTTATATTACAAAGCTGTAGTCACACAAACAGCACAGTAATAACAGAAAAGCAGACATGTGTACCAATGGAGCAGAATAAAGGATGCAGAAACAATCTCAGGCACATACAGTGATCTAATCTTCCACAAAGGGGCCATAAATATATACTGGAGAAAAGATAGTCTCTTTATCCAATAGTATTGGTAAAATTGGCTATACACATGCATAAGATTCAACCTAGACGTATATTTCTCCCTGTATACTAAAGTAAGAGAATGGATGAAAGATCTAAATGTCAAAACAGATACACTTCATGTGTTGGAAGACACAATCTGTAAAACTCTTGAAGACATATGCATAGGCAAGGACTTTCTTAACATAACCCCAATTGCACAAAAAATAACAAGAAGAATTGAAAAATGGTATTACATCAAATTCAAAAGCTTCTACACAGCAAAGGAACCAACCAAAAAAAGTGAAGAGACAACATATATCATGGAAAAAGCATTTGCCAGCTACATCTCAGACAGATTCAGAAAAAGCATTTGACAAATTGAATATGATTTCGTTATAAAACACTTTGCAAACTAGTCGTTACAGAGAACTCTCTCAACTTGGTAAAAGGGTAGATACATAAAATCCATACCTAAGATCACATTTATTACTGAAACACTATCTGAGGTTAGGAGCAAGATGAGGAAGTTTGTGCTCACTTCTTACATGTAATATTGTATTTTAGTACTAGCCAGGGCCCCAGTAATTAGTAAACCTGAAAAGATTAGAAAGAAAGAAGCACAACTATCACTACTGGCATATAATGTGATATTTTATAAGGCATCCTAATGAATCCAGTAAAAAAAAATATCTATGAGAACAAATAAATGAGTTTAGCAATGTGGCAGCAAAATCAGTATAAACAAGAATAACATGCATTTCTAAACTGTGATTGCTAATTTCATGTGTCACCTTGACTGGGCCATAGGATGACCAGATACGCAGTGAAATATTATTTGTGGGTGTGTCTGTGAGGATCTTTTGGAAGAAACTAGCATAAGAGTAAGTACTAAGTAAATAGATTGCCCTCTGAAGTGTGCACGGATATCATCCTGTATGTGATGGCTGCAATGGAACAAAAATGTTCTATTTGCATTCTAACTGCTTGAGCTGATAAGTCAATATTCTGCCCTAGTTTTCAGGCCTTCAGACTCAGACTGGAGTCTACACTGTAGCTCCTTGGCTCTCTGATCTTCAACTCTACCATAGTCTTTCCTGGGTTTCTAGCATGCAGATTCTATTGTGTGACTCCTCAGTCTCTATATTCATGTGAGCCAGTGCCTGGTAATCTCTTTTTTATTTCAATTTTTTATCATGTGTAGAATCATATCAATTATTGCCTTTGACGAACACTGTTATTGCATTTTTTTAGAAGAAAAACTGATAAATTTCCATTTCTTTGGAGTTTTTGTTTACTCTGTTGTAGATGTTTCTCCATTTGTATAATTCTTGAGGACACATTAAAAGCTTCTTAAAACTAAAATAATAAAAGAAGCAATTTGTCACAAACAATATTATAACAAACATTCTTTGATTTGAAAATTGCTGCATAAGACAACATTTAGTTGCCTATGATACTGACTGAACAGTTATTGAAAATTCTCAAAAAAATAAATAGTGCTATTAAGCAATGTTTTCTTTCATTTCCAGTTGATGCTGTCTACTTTTTTGATGGAGGGATCTATTTGTATTTCTTGAAATTATTTTGACAATAACGCATACCCCATAAATATTAAGATCTAAGATACTATCCTGATCTTTTGCAACTTCATGCCCTCTTGCTGTATTAAATAGCAACCCTCATCTTCCCTTCTTTCAGCCTATGTAGGAATTCAAAATGTGAATCAGGGCACTTTGCATTAGTAGAAAAGAGCATGGTATGTTGGAAATTATGTCAAGGACTATAGTGAGTTTTTCTATCAGTGTGGGCCAAGCAGGCAACTATTTGAAGAGTAACATCAATTATTTTAATTAATCCTATTTTAATTGGTAAAACAAATTGTCCTAAAACAGTTTAAATACAATATTTAGGTAGCTAAATATTTTTATCAAATCATTTTGTGTGTATACATATATATACATATATATATACATATACATATATATTTCAATTTTTATTTTTTCTTAGTACATGTCTGTAGTACATAATTGTTGCACTCCTTGTGTGGAATTGGTACATATTTATTTAACACATCTTACTCTTATTTTTTATGCCCTTTGCTCCCTTCACTCCCCTCTATTTTCCTTTTGTCCCTTCCCTTTTGCTAAAGATCTGTCTCCCTATTTCCTATTATCTATTTTTTCTTTTTCTCTTTATTTATGTTTTATGCTTTTGATGTAAGAGAAACATTATTTATTTTACTTTGAAATATGTTTATTTGACATGTAAACATTGGCTGGGTCAAGATTTTTTGTGAAGGGGGTTTCTCCTTCAAGAATGGAAAAAAAATTGGGTTGAAAATATATACTTGAGAAGGATTTATTTTACTCTCCCTGGATATTTGGTATCCTTTATAAAAAAATGAGTCATAGACCTTTGCAGGTATTTGTGTAGACTAACACATTTACAAGTATTCAGACAGTCTAAAATAAATGTCCAAGGGAATACTGAGAAGAAATTTGATATGGCAATACCTTTTACCTTCTAGTAAGCAAGCATTAATTATTTGTGGTGCAAAAAGCTTGTAATTACTTATTATTACCAAACAGCCTTGATTAATTTTGTTTAAGAAAAATTATAGCCAGAAAAATATACGTTGTTAGTTTTTATTAATTTATACTTAACTTATATTGCTTCATTAAAATAGATTTTGTTTCTTTACTATATTTCTATAAATTACTAGGTGAACTTATAAAAATAGAGTAAATAGAGAAAGCTCCAAAAGTAATATTCTAGCTATGACAGAGATGGTGGCTAGAATTTTAATATTCTCTGGTATCACTGTAACTAGATATAAAATAGCCTATTCTTAAGATTAATTTGAACTTACTGTGACTTATTAAATAACTGAATGTGCAACCAACTTTTTGAAGGTCATAGGGAATTGAAAAGAGGTGGATGAGTAAGATGGTTGAGTGTCTTTTTTTTTTTTTTTTTTTGGTGTGAGTTTTCTGTAAAGCCTTAGAGAAACCTTTGGCCTAGAAAGTAGTTGAGTAGGGATTAAGTTCTTGCAGGAGGCAAAAAAGTTTGCTCCCTGAAGGTATTATAGGATCCCAGCTGTTGGGGTACATACTCTACAGTTATGATTGACACTGAAATGTCAAAGCTCAAAATCCCAAGCCACTAAATTGCTTGTCTTAATCAGGCAGGGCTTGTCTACCCCCTACTGCTGTGGCTCAGCTAAGAGCTGCCTATCTCAATTTCTTTCAGTCTTTTTACTGGGGCTATAGCTTTCCCTTCCCTTCCTCGAAGGAGAATCTTCTCTATTACACTTTTTTTACAAAGTACTTTTATTTATAAAACATTTACTCAGAAAACTTGTAAAACTCTTCTACTTGTTAGCCACATTGAGAATAAGGAAAAGATATATGACCATTGAGTCACTCATTCTAAAAGAATAATTTGAATGTAGATTTGTCAGAGGACAAATTATACAGATACATAATTCAACAGTGATTAAGAGTAATAACATGTAATACTGTAAATAAAATTATTCTATATATTCATATCTTATTGTATATGTATACACACATATGCATGTTTTGCAGATGATATATATGTATGCGTATACATACACATACGTATGTATATCTGTATGTTTATACGCAAAGAGACAGACATAGACAGAAAATTCATGATATCCCAGGCAAGGCTTGAATGCCATTTCCGTTAAGTATCGTTCTTGTTAAAGTTGTTTCTTTAGGTGGCAAATATGTCTCATTGTTCTTAAATGTTTAATCTTTACAGGCAATCTGACTTGTTGCAAACAAAGAAAAGAATCTGCTTTTCTAATTCATCACAATGATGGCTTTCAAATATTTTTTAGTTCTACAACAGTCAAGTAAATATTTCTAAATACTTTGCACATCATCAAGCTATTGAATGATCTCAACTCAAAAGTTTGCAAAGAAAATAAAGAACTCTATTCTTTCTTACAGTCATCCTATAAACCAGTGCATGTATATATATATATATAGTATATGTTTGCAGTGCATAGTAATTTCAATCACCTTGGGAAATTGGTCCATATACATATCACATCTTAATCACTTCTTTTTCCCTTTCCCTCCCCAACTTCCTCTCTCTCCCATCACAAATTCCCTTCCTGTCTCCAAATAATCCACCTATCCCTATTTCTGATTTTATTTTTCTCTTGAAAATATTCATATTTTGAATTTTTTTATAAGGGGAGCTATGTGAACTTAATTTTCTGTATCTGGCTTATTTCACCTAGCATTATGGTCTCAAGATGCATTTATTTTCTGCAAATAACTAAAATTTATCTTTCTCTATGGCTGAGTATATATATATATATATGTGTTTTTTTTTTCCTCTTTATCCAGTCATCTGTGGTGGGCATGTAGGCCATAATGAATTGGGCTGATATAAACACAGATTTGCATGTATCACTATAATATTATAATATGACTTTAACTTTTTCAAGAAACATTTGTTTTTTATTTTCCAGAAGCAGATCTTTAAACAAGAATACAAAAACATATTATATATTTGGGAAGGCAGCATACTAAAGGAAAGTGATGCATACTAGTTAAAACAACTGTGAAAAACTAGGCTTAACCTTATAAGGATATTTGGGAAAGTTGTGGGATGGATTCCTCAAAATGATCCTTTAAGGGTGAAATAAGTTGGACAGTCATACATGAAGTCCTGAGACTTGTTAAATCAGGATTATTAAAGAATATTAATTTTCCTACTATTTCTGGCCAAACAACCAATTGGGAGTTGGGATGGTGGTGGTGTAAGTACACAGTACCACTGCCATACTCTCTAGCAGTTGGAACTCTTGTCAGAGCTTGCTAGGAAGTTGAGGGATATGGACAGAAAATGAACAGCATCTTCTACAGAAAAGTATGTAAGCGTAGCTTGGAAATGTTCTGTCGATGGTACACGTAGTAAATTGAATTTGGAAGATCGATTTTTGATCAAATGATTTTTTTCTTGTTCTCAGAAAGAATTTTATTGGGCTCATGACCAAATTCTAGATGCTAGATGTATGCTAGATGCTAGAAACACATAGAAATTGCTAAATTAACTTTTCAAATGATATGATCCATAATATCAGAAGCAGCAAGTTGTCTTTTAGAAGACTTATATATATATATATATAAAATCACCCTTTTGCAAGAGAAAATGATGCTGTTACTCTCTGTACAGTCATCTTAATGCAGCTAGATTTTTATATTCATTACCTACATTGCACAATCAGAGTCCTTGCCTATATCTCGACAATTATAAGGCTTTTTTTTTTTTTTTTCAATCTTTGGGAACAAACTCAGGGCCTCATGTATGACAGACAAATGCTTACCATGGAGCAACACCCTCAGCCTTCTCAATTACTTTTTACCAGTTATTGTTACTGTATAGGATACAAAATAATCAATTTGCTCTTATCTTGTAATGGTTCCATAGAAATATGCTTAGAGTTTGTCAATACTGAGAAAAAATTCAGTGATCAGTATTATAGCTCAGGGAACCTTGGTTAAAATAAGAAACTCTTCATAATCTTTATCCTTATCAACAGAATCAAGTTTGTTCATGAGACCATGGAGAACAGTAAAGGTAATTAAAGTAAAAGGCAAACAGCCTTGGTGGCTCTGAGCTTTCTGGCCAGATAATCTGCAAATACGTAAACTCATATAGTTTATGGACTATAGTTTAACGTTTTTGACTTTCAAAAGTGATTGAGTATGGCTCAGCAAAAGCCTACAAAACAGTTTGGAAATATCCAAAACTAGCACATCAAATTTAGGACTCTATATACCAGTGAGTTCAAGATGCTTTGAAATCACATCTCACTCACCTTTCTTAAGCATCTTCCATATTCTTTTGTACACATTTGCTGTATATAAATGGTAGAATACTGGCAATTTCTATGTGTAACATTTTTGTTTCTTGTTCACACCGTGAATTTTATCATAATCTCTTACTCTATCCAAGGTTGATTTGAATTTGAATTCCTTTCATTTCTTGCTTACTGTTGTTCATCCACTGGCCAGGAGACATTTTCAACTTTCATCTTACGTAGGGACAGGTTCTTCAGCCAATGATGATACTGAATTTCTAAGAGATGCTCAGTTAGGTGTGTTTTACTGGAATTTTGAGGGCTGATCTCTTTCATATTTTTCAGTTAATCTACAGTATTCTCACAGCAAGTAGCAAGAGCCTAGTCTTTTCCAATCAATGTCCTAGCATTCATATAAGAGATATGCTCAAGCTGTAAATTAACTGAGACTGTAATTCTGCAAGCTACAAGTTCAACATCTGGGCTTGTTCTTCAATGATTTCTGTTTTCAACATATTCCTTTCAAGTAGACTACAAGAAGCCTTTGAATATTTTGTTTCGTGGGAGAAATTTAGGAAGCTGGTTTTTCCTGTAGTTAATTTCTGTTGTCGGATGTTTCCCAAAATATATATCTGACCCATGACACAGCAATTCTAATGTCTTTCTAGTAGAGGTAATTTGGTTCCCCAGAAATCAATGTCATTTGCACTTCTAGTATCCGTTCTTCTCTTTCTCTTTTTCCTAAATGTTGCAATAATTTAATTCCTCATCATGTTCTTGCACTGTACAGAAGCTGACTCCATTTCAATTCTAGAGAAAGGCCATGATTTCCTTTAGGTAACTCATTACCTTTCATCCCACAAACCACAGTGAAGGGTGGATATATATATATATATATATATATATATATATATAGCCTAGCTTGTCCATTAATTTTTTCTTTTTTTTTGAGTACTGGGGTCAACCTCAGGACCTCGAGCGCCAGCAGGTGCCCGTGCCGCTGAGCGATATCACTGGCCCGTTTTTTGTATGTGGGTTCCGGGAGTCGAATTTGGGTCCTCATGCTTGCCAGGCAGGCGCTTATGCTGCTGAGCCATCTCGCTGGCCCTTGTCCATTAATTAGTTCCACAGATTAAGATTGGAATATTGGGAAAGTAATATATGAAAGTTAGAACTGTCCCATCTTTTCTGCACAATGAGAGCTGCTAGAATGACACAAATAATATATAGAGAGTAGAACTTAGAAGAAAAAGAAATCAGGTCAATGCCATCTGGAGCCCAATTGAAGTATACATACGCTTTGCCATTTTTGGTCTTTACAATTATAACTCCTCACCCCTACCCAAATACACATTAGTAAGGCCACTGGGATTGGAATTTCTGTTACCTAGAAAATAACAGATTCTACTGATCTATGCCCTCGGTGTTTCTAGGGAATCGTAAGAACTTCATCTGCAAGAATATCACTGAATTCTATGGGCAGCCAAAACTTACTATAGAATTTGAGTGTTAATCAGTACATTTTATTTTGAAAGTTAAGAAATCCACTTAAAATTGTTCTAGACAAAGTGGGGGGTAATCATATTTTATGAATGATCATAGTAACAGAACTGGTTCTAGGTATAAATAGGCCCAGAAGCTTGATTGATGTCTCTACATCTCTCTGTCCTCTCCATCATCTGCCACTTTCTTTACACGATTGCCTTTTACCTAGGCTTTCTGCTGGAGTTGACTATATGGTGGCTATTTCCTCTGTATTTATTATCAACACTGTAATGTTTGGCACATTGTGCGAACTTAAGAAATTTAGAAGTTTAACCAAGTGATTCAGCAGGGGGCCAAGGTCCTCACTTTGTAAATATCCTGAGCTTGTGCAAGAGGAGGGCAAGGAGATGGTGTGGGTGTGAAGGACCCACCCTAAGGCAGAAAGCCTGCTTACAATATAAGGGAGGAAAAGAGGCTTGCTGTCCCCCTTTTTTGCTCTTGTTGCCTTTTGCTGTCTTCTGACACCTTGAACTGTTGCCTCTCTGCCATGCCACTCTGTCTTAGAGCCTGCTGATTACTGACTGAAATCTCCACAGACTGTGACCTAAATAAACCTTTCCTTCCTTAATTTTAGGCATTGGGTATTTTGTCTTAGCAATGAGAGAAAAGTAACTAACACAATCACTCTCTTTGCAGCAAGTTGAATTATCCTGATTGAATCGTCTGTCAGGACCAAGCATACTATTGAACCAACCAACTGAGGTAAATTCTCACCACAACTGCAGGAATCCAAATTTGAGAAGCAGTAGTTTACCCATGGAAAATCATGTAGATGATGACAAACATTATGAGATTTAAATTCTGAATTGTTTTCTTGTATTCGAAATATTCTGAGTATTTTTTTCATTACATTTAAAATGAAAAAATATGTATATGGCTTTCTCCTATTCTCTGTGTTGGTTTATCAAACAACTTTTTCCTTGAATGGTTATTATGCAAGAAACAATATATAGAGAGATGAATGAGGCCTATGTATTTTAAACTAGCTCACTGGCAGCCATCTAGGTATCAGTCTGGACTCTCATCATAACTGCACACTCACTACAGGGTGGTGAGAGGTTTGGGAGCTGATCTAGAACAAAGATTTGACCACAAGGTATCAGAATCACACACTCACTCTTTCTGGGCAATGTTGAATGTTTTACATGCAGGTGAAATTACAGTGCAAGATGGTTCAGAGGTCATAGTAAGGTGGTTACTATTCAGAAAAGAAAGAAGTCTGGGGACCCCATGGGAAAGATAGTGGTGAAGGAAGAAAGTGGACATAAAAGTCTAAATGATGTCACATGGTGGAGAGTGTCTGGATCAGGGAGTTTGAATGAAGTATTGGTCTGCAGTCTTTATAGCCCTGGGATTAACTTAGGGTTGGTAGATATTAGAAATGGCTATAAAAATCTGCTTATTGGAGCTATGTTTTGAGCAATTAATTGTGTGAGAATTTGCATTCACCAGAAACAACGTTTTGAATTAACTGGCTTCAGCATACTGTGAGAAGTAAATAACCTAGAAGCCAACACACCAAGTCCATCTTTGGCTCATTTTTATAACATCTAGTGAATGCCTTTATTAGAAGAATGTTTTTCTGGATTGTCAAAATCAAGGTCAAATTCTTAGTTCCCACCAGAGGTTTCATTAAATTCACTTGGATAAATTTATTTTTAATAGGCCCTTCAGATTTTATTCTGGGTAGTTTTTTGTTGTAACTGATTTAGTTCTTTTTAGAAATCCCCTTCATTCACTTCCCTGTGTAGGCCTTTTTATAATTTTGTTTCATTTTTTAAGCAGGGTACTGAAGAAAGTGAAAGACAAATATAAAATTGCAATCTACTTATCTGTTAACTTGAACAGAAACAAAATATTTTCCACAAAATATTTATTCAATGCTTATCATGTACACAGTAGTAATGTGTCATCAAAAGTCCATTCTAATGGATTCCAAACTGTCTAGGCTAGATTTCAGTACAGGGATCAAAATATTTCCAAATCTCAATTACATGTACTAAATGAATGGAGGAATTTTTTTATGTATCCTCTAACATATATGACCTCAAAAAGGAACTTATCAGTTACAATCCAATGTGATTTGTGAATCTTCTTTAATTTTTTATTAGAATCATTTGTGGGTTTGGTAGTCAGAATTTAATTCTATATAGTAGTAGCTCATGTTTTTGGCCTTTGTACTTGATTTTTTTAATCTTATCTATGGAAGCCTACAATAATTTTAAAATTGCTCCTTTAGTCAAACTGTATAAATTCTGGGATGATACTTTCCCCCCAAAAGTTTCTGAAGCATCCACACCATAGATAACTATTCTTTGTTAGTTACAGTTAAATGAAGACTGCAATTTTGTTATATAATCCTGTCTTTGGGTTATGAATAAATCCAACATTTATCAACTATTAAACTCAGTGTAAAGTTCAGTGGTTTAAGGATAATTTTAATCTTTATTATTATTCTATGTTTTCCACATAAGTATCTTTAGAACACTCCATAACTTTTTCTGGCTTGGGTTATCTGACTGTGATATCACATGTGATGCTTTTATCTGTAGCTCACAAAAAATGATGCTCAATTAGACTTGTTTAGTTAAGATGAATTTGTTATTTCATACACTCAAGAAGAGGAGAAATCTGATGAAATGTATGCATGATATGGTCAGGAACATGGAGTTATTTTTTTTTTTTTCTGCCATTCTCTGTTTCATCTTCTTTGCTTGTCAGTTTTCTCTTAAGTTTGATTTTTTTTCTGGTCTCAGAACAACAATATCTTGGGACACCAATTTCCTTATTTATGTACTGAGTATGTATATTTCTCTTCAAATACATATAAAAACTCGTTCACTGGAATCTGATCAGATTCCCAGACTTTCACTAACAACACTTCTCAGAAGAATTAATGTCCTCTGGATGGGTTATAGAAGTATTTTCTGACAAAGCAAATTATACCATAATTGGTTTAGAGGTTGATGGGAGAAAATATTATATTCCCTATACATTGTTGTATCACAAATCAGCACAAAATAATAGCTTAAAGCAATACTTATTTATTGTATCACAGTTTTTATAGGTCAGAAGTCTGGGTGATAAAATCTGAATTCTTTGTCAATTTCTCCTGAGGTGTTGGCAGGCTATTTTCTCATTCAGAACATGGATTCCTTCTATTGATTTATTCAGGTTATTGGTAGGATGCACTTGTTGTGGTTGTAAGACTGAAGATTCTCATTTTATGCTATTTTCTGGGGACAGTTTCAGCATGTACAGGCTCCGTATTCCTTTCCCTCTTCCCTTTTCCACCTTCAAAGAATATAAGGGAGGATGTTCCTCATATTGGATTTCCACCAGGCTTGAAATTTCTTTCTTCCAAAACACCATAGTCTTGTTTAAAGGCTCATCTGATTAAGTCAGTTCTACCTAAAATAATATTTTTCTAAGGTCAATATTATCTTTTTTTTTAATCTTGTTTTTGTTGAAATATCTTCTGAAAACAATAATATTTTATGTCTGATTTTTGTTATTTAATACTTCTCTAAGACTTTACTTTTTATTTTAAAGAGAAAAAAGACAATAAAAACAATAATACAGAATTTCAAAACAAGGTAATAGTAAATTAATAATGGTTGATACATTGCATACTGTCATCTTCAAAGTAGTTCATATAATCCAATGCCACCCAAGGGTTATTTTCTATCATATTTATAAGTTCCACTCACACTCATTGGGAAAAAAATACACAGGACAGGTATAGCTGGGGTTAAGTACCCTGGGAGTCATCTTAGAATCCTGTTTACCTTAAATATCTGGTATCAAATAGATATTGCAATCCTTAGTGATTTTATGGCTTCAAGAATAGAAATGAAAGAAGCAGGTAGAATGATTCATTGATTTCTGAAATGTGTGATTGACTTTGCTATTATTTCTTTAAAAAATGAAATACAGTAAATATATGAAAAAGTAGAAGTTACTGGCAAAATTGTGGGTTTAATTTGAACTTTAATGTTTGACATGTTTTTGAGGGTTCCAAACCCCTTATCAATATTTTTAAAAGGTAGAAAACTAGAAACAATATTCTACCTCTATCTAACTTAGGAGACTAGCTAACTTGTACATTAAAAAAAAAATCTCATAACCTAATAAATGGGAAATAATGGGAAAACTCTAGTAAATGGCTTGAAATTTAGCAGATTTAAAACTTTCTATTGTGTGAGAAAGGAAAAGTTCTTGAAGAGATTCACTTCATGTAGAAATTTCAGAGAGTATTTATTTCCAAGGACTCCCAGACGTACTCATTGTTATCTACCTTGATATGCACTCTTTTGAGTTGAACACTTAAGAGCTTGGACTTGGAACTCCTGTTAATAGAAGCTGTATCTCTTTACTTTTTCACCCAACCCCCAAAATATTAATCTCCCTGCTTCCATTCTACTTCTGGATGCAAAGCCTTGTATTACTTTTTCTTTTAAAAAAATGATCTTTACTTTTAACATTTTTGGATTCCAGTCTTCATCTAAACTTCATCTGTTGAGTTGCATTTGAAACTTGATACTGGTCTTGAATCTGAGGTATGTAATATGATATGACATATCTGCTCTTCAAATGAAAGCTAATATAAAATTCTCCAGTGACCTTAAGAAAAATTGTGCATGTTCTAGATTACACAGGTCTTCATGGTCTTTGACTTCTTTATAGCTCTTTTGGCTGTACAATACACACATCCACACATATATATGTATATGTATTTAATTACTAATTGGATATATATATATATCCAATTATCTATATCATCCCTAATATATATATATATTTATATATATATACTCCTATATATATATCTAATTACTAATAAATACATTTATTAGTAATTGGAGTGGTTTATCTACACAGTATTAGTATATATTAGATACCACTAGTAGTCTAAACACAATGAAATTTTAAATTTTTACTTTAAAAAATTTGCTTTCTGGGCTCTTAGGAGTTGTTCAGATTTTGTGATTAGAAAGTTGTCAGGGATTTTGAAAGTGTAGTTTGAGTAATGTACTGATGGCAGAATCCAGAGGGCAGAAGGTTAAGGATAGATATTATTTCTACAATGATTTTTACAAAGCAACTGATTAATCTATCATGATTTTGAACATTCATACTTATTAAAATAGGAAAAGATAGTCTTTTTAATGAGCCAAAAGCCACAAATAAATAAAATGTTTATTGTTGTAATCCATTTATTTTAAGGCTTTCATCTAACTTAAAATTGGGCAGAGAAGTACACCTCACTACAAATACTAAGAAAAAAGAGAGTTTTCTTATGTTCTCCTTTGGCTGAAGATTTATAAAGTACTGATTATAAAATTTATTTCCATAGTTTTGTTTACAGTTATGTCATTTAATAAGCATGTTAAATAAGGAATGTTTCATAAATTCTACCTTCTTATACAATTTTGAGTATCGCAGGGTCAAATGATAACTGAATTGGTAAGGTTATTGTAGTAAATTAGGCTTGAGTTGGCATAATCTTTAATTTCTTTATAAAGAATATTCACATTTGATTTTTGTAATCTATCCTGATGTATATTCATTTGACAAACAGGCAGTTCATACAGAAAATGATCAGGAATAGTTACTGGATAAGCTGTTTGATTTTTTATGATGTAGATAAGATTGTCATTCATAAAAAATTGATGATGTTTCATTGAAATATCAGTTCTTTCTCCTTATAACTTAATTTTTTAATAACTGTAGGACTGAAGGGAGCCAGAATGAAAATATGATGTGGAAGCATTTTCTCTAAATTGCAGTAGTTGGAGTAAACACATTTTTATTTTAGATTATTTATATGAAGTTAATTAAATAGCTAATACTGTTTATAATATAAATTTGTAAGCCTTATTCAATCTTATTACATTATCATTATAAGTAGAAAATATCTTTATAAGTAGTAAAATAATAAATTTATAATCCTTTAATCGATGCCATCAAACATATGGTTCAGAATCATAATATCTTTGAATGGGTTTCCTGGAAGCAGATCCTGGAAAGAGAATTTCTACCCATGTGATTTTTAAAAAGGAGGATGTGAGAAGCAAGTTAAGGGAAAAAGTAAAGAGGATAATCTCAGAGATTAGCTTCTTGGTGACCTCATGTAATCTGAAACATGAATTCCATCATACATTTGTTCTCCTCAAAGTCAATGCAAGAAGGTTTGTCTTACATACCCCACATCTGTCAGTGTGGAGAAATAAATGCATGTGGCCAGCCAAGAAAGTGAGATTTATTTCCATATCCTGTACAGAGAGGTTAACAAAGTATTTCACTAGACAATCCTTATTTGGAACATTTCCCTTCACCACAGTCTTTTGGTGCTATTCCTGGTTATGGCTTCAGGCCAGTTAAGGAGTCCATTATCATTTACCAAGCAGATATATCTTAGAATTAAACGTGAATTTTTTCTCTTCTGTCAGCTAGACTTAATGAATCCTGTGTATTGTTCACGTTTCCATTATTAGACAAAATACCTGACACACACAACTTAAAGGAGGAGAGGTTTATTATGGCTCATAATTTCAAAGGTTACAGTCTATAGTAAGCTGGCTTGAGGACAGAAACATGATGCATGGCATTATAGATAAAAGCTGTTCATTTCATGGAATCCAGTATACAACAGGAGAAGTGCCAGAGACTAACTAGACCAGGTACCAGATATAATCCCCAAGACCATTCCTTCGTGACCCACTTCTTTCAACTGGCCCACAACTCCTAACAGCCTACTCAGTTACGAGTTAACCCACTGATAATGTTAGTGCCCTCACAATCCAGTCACCTCTCTAGTAGTCTCTTAATCCACTCAAAGCAAAGATTAACTAGCACACCTTGCTATGAGGCCATTTGTCTGAGCTGAGGGACAAATATTTATATAATAGGTAACTCAGGAGTCAGTGAGATTACCACGTTCGTGTATCTAATTTTTTCTCTATATGTGTTGAGATTCATATCAAATTTTCCACTTCTGTTTGAGGAAATATTTTTGTTGAACACTTATATTTATAACATTTTTTCAGGCCATTTAGTGCAGTTCTGGCTTCATGGTTACTCAGCATCCCAGTGTAAAATGGTAGTTCAATCCAAAGTTCAGAAGCATGTTAGAAGCTGTCCAGTGTTTGTTTTAGGAATGGTCTATAGCTTTCTGGTAAAGACAGTATTACCATGCTTTATCTATTAGGGATTTGCACTGTGGCAATCCCATTGATACTTGGCAAAGACACCCATGTTTCATAAGACACAGATGTCTCTAATGCCATAAGATCTATCAGGACTGCTGGTGCAGCAGTCTGAACCTACTGTAGAGCTTTTCATTGAGAAAATTTGATCAAAACGGGTAGCCATCATATTATCCAATAAATGTATTGGAACTGTAGTCTCAGAGACAGGATACAATGCCTCCAAAACCCAGGGTACTTTACCGGTAGGAGTTTCAAGGTGCAATATATTTTGTGTGTGTGTGTGTGTGTGTGTGTGTGTGTGTGTGTGTGTGGGCGCGCTATGGGCTCTTGATCCCAACTGATGTGGAAGGCTCTAAACTTTATTGATGTGGAAGGCTCTAAATTACTATACAGTTTCTTTCTCATTTAATGAGATTCATAATTCTTTCCAGGGAATACAGAAAACATGACTCTTCACGTTAGCGCTTTGAAATCCTTCTTGGACATTTTTTTCAAAATGCTGAGTTGTTTCAAAAATGATTAGTTTACTTGGATAATGATAATTTTTCTCATTGGTGAGCTGGAAGAATTGTTTTTCCTCTTAATGTAACATTGCAGGATCTTTTCTCATGGATATCCAATTTCTTGATCAATGAGTTCTGGGTCTGAGAACTACCTTAGAGTTGAAAACCAAATAATTGATTTGAAACTTCCCATTATGGCTTACCTCAGCTTTATGATGCTCCATTCTTTGATCGTTTTAACTATGTTTATTACTCGATAAATTCCTTAGTTGTCCACTTAACTCTCCTCTAAAAAGACAGTGCTCTGAGCCTTCTCCAAATACTCCATTAGGTCAGGGCCCCTGGCAGCCATTTCATCCCAGATGACTTTTATTGCAATTATGTCAAATTGCATGTAGAAAATTAGCAGTTATTTCTGTAAATCTCCATCTCAGTCTCAGAATCGTTATTTTTTCTTTTTAAAATTCTTATTTGACATAGCAGGTTTTCTTACAGTGTGAATTTGATATTGTCTCATGTTTTGGTATTCCTACAATTATACTCTGTTCCTGGTCTTTCCCTGGATTTGAAATTCACTAGGAAGAAATAAGTATCTCAAGTATTACTAAGAAGATTTCTAACTTACCCATTTTGCTTTAAAACTGTGATTAACAGATTTGAACTGCATAGTTTTTAAAGGCCTTACTGGTTTTCAGCAACATTCACTCAAGGTCATAATCCATATATCCTTTAAAACTGTCAAACGCCCCCATATAAACAACTGCTTTCCTTACACCTGTGTCTCATGTCAGTTTATCACAGTTGAATGTTTCAGGCAGCCTCAGTGGTAAAACATACCAAAGACTGCTATTTTCTTCCTACCAACACTAAAGGAATCTTCTTTACTATCCAGGTATTGAACAATCTGACTAAAAAAATTTCATTATTATCACTCCTAGTATAACTTCTTGTATATCAGACAGGTTTCCTAAAAGGAGCAAAAGATGCAAGATAATCTCCAAATGATTAGCAGGAATATTTCTTTCAGATGAATGAAAATCAAGGAAGCAGGATAGGGTAGAGTTCAAAACCTAACCCAAATTCTTCTCTCAGCTTATGCTATATTTTGGATGTTGAGCTGCCCCAAATGTCTGTGTGCTAAAAACTTGGTTCTCATGGTTCTACTGTTCAGAGTTTTGGGACCTTTGGGAGATAAGGCCCAGCAGGAGGTCCTTAGCATATTCTTGAAGGCAATTGCTGGACCCCAGAGACTTCTTTCTTTTGCTCCTTAGCTGGTGATATAAGCAGTTTTGCTCTATCTTGTGCTCTCACCATGATTTACTCTCTTGCTGTGGGCCCCAAATAATGGCCCAATTATTCATGGACTAGAACCTCCAAAACTATGAACCAAAATGAACCTCTTCTCTGTATAAGGTTATTATATCAGGTATTTATTTATAATAACAGCAAGCTAACACAGCCAAAAAAGCAGCTATAAATACCCACTGAAAAGAAATTCTGCAGTACAAATTGCGACACAGCCTGTGCAGAAATAAGAAAACCTAATTTGTTACCTCTTATGAGTCAGCTACTTGTCAAGGTGTTTAAGGACAGAGTTGAAGAGTCAAAGCTTCTAGGAGGAATCAATTCATTTTGACTGAGGGAAATTTTCTCTTCAAGGCAGAATCTATGAGTCATAATTAGCCAATATTCACAGCTTCAGGAGGAGAGGGTGTGAGTGAGCCCACGTATTGATCAGAAATACCCATCATATAGACAATACCAGATACCTAGAAGGAAAGGTTTAATCTAGCTCATGATTTCAGGAGATTCAATACATGGTTTGCAGACTCCAAGGCAGAAACCTCATGGCAGATGGTGTGGTAGAGCAAAGATGTTTCTTTTATGGTGGGAGGGAAGCAGAGCTGAGAAACAGTAGCAAACAAGAACAGGCTAGTGACTATATATGATATCCAAAGGGGGGCGGTGAGATAGCTCAGCAGCATAAGTGCCTGCCTGGCAAGTGCGAGGTCCTGAGTTTGACCCCCAGTACCCACAAAAAACAAAAGAAAATGATACCCAAAGGCATGCCTTCATGACTCACTCACACATATCCAGGAATGTATGCTTTAGTAATCTGCTAGGTGTTTCTTAATCTAATGAAGTTGACATATCAGTATTAACACTCATAATTCACCCCTTGTCAACTCTACACCCAAACATATCTTAAACCATAATCAGTTTCCAAATAAAGAAAATAGCAAGTTCATAATTTTACTTAACATAATATGGCTTTTCTATATACAACCAGCAGTGCAATAACCTCTTCTTCAACATCTCAACAGTTCTAATATCCCAAGATATAACAGCAAAAGGTAAACTACCCTGTTCCAAATGGGAAGGGTAGGGGGATAGAAAAGAATTGGATAAAAGCAAGACTGAAACCCAGCATGGCAAACATTGAGGCCTGTAGCTGTTTAACTGGAGCACATGGTGATGATATATGAACTTCAAAAGTCTTGGGCAGCCCCACCCTTAAGGTCTTGCTGGTTGCAGCCTCTACTGCCTTTTTCTTGGGCTTGTTCTACATCTGATCTGCAGTTTCTCTGGCATCTCTGACTTCCAGAAACCTTTGGCTTCATTTTCACTGCTTCATGCACTCTCCTCTCAGGAACTTCTGGACTGGACTCATAGGCCATTCTTTGAAATCTGGTGAAAGCCTTCCAGACCCCACAACACTTGCATTCGGCCTCTACTAAATACAGCATCACATGGACCACATGAAAGTCAGCTGTCAATATGAGTAGTAGTTGGGCTCCTTGGAAAATGACTATGGTAGTCTCTGAGTGTCCGGTTGGCTGAACTCAGTGAAATGAATCCTAAGGAGATAGTTCTTTAGGGGGCTCTTCTCAAATTGGGGTACTAGGGGCTCTTGTATCACATGAAAGGCTTATACTTTTTTACTCTTGAGCTTGTGATGTTTGGATCTTGAATATTTTAAGATGCTTTCAAAATATCTTTCTTCATAACATTATATAAAGAACTTGATTTCTTTTTAGTGGTGGTGATCCCTTCAGCAAGCACACATCTTCTGGCCTCACCTTTTCAAATAGTACCTTTTGGACTATAATTAAGTTTTCAATTTTTTTGGCTCAGCTTTTTGCAGACTTTCTGCCAATGTGTAAAACACATGGCCTCTACTCCACCTGTCAATGGAGTCCTTGTTCTGAAATGTAACCTCTTTTTTTTTTTTATGTGGGTACTGGGAGTCAACCTCAGGACCTTGAGCTTGCCAGCAAGCGCTTGTGCCACTGAGCGATATCACTGGCCCTTTTTTTCCTTTATGTGTGTTCTGGGAGTCGAACTCAGGACCTCGTGCTTACCAGGCACTGGTAAGCCACTGGGCTATCTCAGCAGCCCATGAACTGTAACCTCTTAAATGTGGCCTTCACTGTCTGGATTCCTATCAGCATTCTGGTCTTCTGAGCTCCAATCAGAATCACCCATGAAACTGTTCACATCATCCTAAGGATCTCGCCTGCATGTAGAAACTTTTCCAAACTCCTCCCACAAATCAGCTTCGAGTCTTTCTAAGCCACATGGTCAGGTACAGGTACAGCAATGACCCCACTTATTCGATACCAATTTTTTATTAGTCAGAAATAACTATCACTGAGATACAATACCATAATCTACAACTTTAGGGAGGAAATTTTTAATTTAATTCATGGTTTTAGAAAATTGAATATATAATCAGCAGAGTCCAAGGAAGAAACCTCATGGCAAAAGGGGATGGTGGAATGAACCTGCTTAGTTTATGGTGGCAGGCAAGCATAGCAGAGGAACAATGCTACAGAGGGATAGACCAGGGACCATATATACTATCTAAGACCATAGCATCAGGACTTACCGTACACACCTAGGAGTGTGCTTCACTAATCTGCCAGGTGTTTCTTAATTTAATGAATATAACATATCAGCATTAAGGGCCACAGTGCACTACCTTTAACAGGAATCTGAGTGAGGCACCAGGAGCATTCTTTGAAGAGATTTTGCCATGCATGGATTAATCTTTACTTTGAATCTCTCAGGTCTGTGTACTATAGTAATTGAAGGATTCCAGGTGAACAAAAGACACCTGATGTAATCTTGTTTGGTTCCTATTGTTCAGATAGAATATCTCCACTATAAATTACTCAGATGATTGTCAATTTTCACTTTCACTTTGGGCTTTGAAATCCTGTACATTAGCTTTGTTCATATTATACTGTGTAGAATGAAGATGTGGCTATTATCCTGTTATTTGAATCATCCAGGATATATAATTTGGGCCTCAAATTGGTTTTCTTTTCTTACTTGAATGAATCAATTTACCAGTTTAAATTGATCAAAGCTAGCTTTCAGCTCTAGTATATTGGTCTGTACCTCAGTGGGATTGGTTTTTCTGCACAAAACCAAACAGTTTAGATGAAATGCTAAACATCAGATTACTTAGATGAAGAGTGTGGCATCCCGCTGTCCATACAAAGCTAACCAAATGATTTCAGCCACTTTTTCAAGTTGTGAGGAGTAATAAAATTGTTGTTTTTATTTAATCTCTGTCTGCAGCTCTTGCTCCCTTAATGGTAGCTGATCTGATTTGACAGTACTTGTTTTATGCAGGGAAATGTGATTGCCCTCTTGCTTTGTGGGAACATTGGGAAGTCCGAATTAAGTGCTCAGACCATATTAAAGTTGAATTTTCTTTTACTTAAAAATTTAATTCAAGGGCTGGTGAGATGGCTCAGCGGCATATGCGCCTGCCTGGCAAGCGGGAGGTCCTGAGTTCGACTCCTGGAACCCACATAAAAAAAATTAATTCAGAAGTTCATACTCTTCTAATCATTTTTACTTCAAAATATGGAAATTTAGATTATAGATCCACAACGTAATTTTCAAAAACTATTAGTACAATATCGCATTGGGCTATAAAGAAAATATCATGGTTCATAGAATCAAGGTATTTCTATAGGACACTGGGTTATAATGTCTAACTGTTCTTATTTAATACATTAATATATTACAATTTATGTTTAGTATTTGCAGAAAATGATTGTGTGTTCCATTGGTTTATTTTTAGCAGATGACAATTTTATTACTAAGGAGAACTTTCTTGTAGTACATTTGAAGGTTTTCCTTTTTCTAGGAGATAATAGATTAATTTGTTCATTACTAATTTGAAGTATTTATTTTGTGAGGCTTGCAACAAAAAAGTTAAACTTCTCTTCTGGATTTTACAATGCATGCCATTTGCTAGAGCAGTTTTAATTTTGCCAAAATCTAAGAGAATCCTTTGTGTTTTATAAATTACACTTCTACCTAGAATTTCCAGAAGACAAATATGCTTTCTGTTAGAAAATATCTGTGGAGCATCTAAGACTACTTTTAAAAATTAAAGATTTTACATAGGGGAATAACCACTTTTAAACTATTGACTGTGTTTCACATATTTAGTCTCACTGTACTTTGCAAAACAACCCATTATCATGAATATATTTCAGAGAAGAAATCTACGGGAAACTTACTGTGCAGTATTGTGGACTGGATTTTGTACCCTCAAAACTTATACTGTATGTTGGAAGTAACCTTTAATGTGACTCTATTCAGATGTAGGAAATTCAGTGAGGTAATTAAAGTTAAATGAGGTGTAAGAGTGTGGCCCTACTTGATGGAACTGATATCACCATAAAAAGTGGAAGAAACACGTTCCCTAAACACAGTGGAAAGATCATGTGAAGACATGGCAAACAAATGATTCTGCAAGCCAGGACAAAAGCCCTCACAAGGAACTGAATTTGCTCATGAACCTAGATCTTGGTCTTCTCTCTTCCAGAACTGTGAGAAAATAAATTTCTGTTGTTTAAGCCTCTCAGTCTGTGGTATTTTGTTATAACACCCTGAGTGATTGATGCTAAGATCTAGATATCTCAGGACTCAGATCATTTTCTTCTGACTTGCTATAGAGTGGTAAAAACTATCCAGTTTAGAGTAACTTAATGATTGACTTATACTCAGTGACATCATGAAGAAAACAATGGTAATAGAAGGTGGCACAGAAAATGCAGTTCTCCAAATATTGATACAATACTTTGTAGGTAGAAAAAATACCACATGCATTGATTATACTTGCTTTCACTTTCTAAAGGTGGGATAGTTTATGTTTAATATACACAAATAATATTTGTCATGTATATTTTGTATATTGTGAATATTCCATATATGGTAGCATTATTTGCATCACAGAATTGGAAAATGTTACAAATTAGGTCTTGTCCATTTTCACAGAAAACCTGTTGCTAAACATCAGCATGGCATGTGTTTGTTTACAGTTGCAGAGACCGAACATAGGTATTCAGACATTCTAATCAAATACTCTGAGAAAGAACTACACTAAAAACCTTCATCAGTGTGTAATATCTATTCACGCCAAAGCCAGAAGCTATGATGGAGTATAAAAAAAGCAAGTGACATTGCTCTTACTCTTGAGATTTTAATCTAAAAAGGGAAATGAATCTCATAAGCTTCAGTAGGCTATTGCATAATTATTATGTGTTCATTCATTTAGTCATTAAGCTTTTATGAATTTTTGTGATGTAATACAATTAAGTTTAGAATACTGTGTACAATTTAAAGTACAGTTGTAACAGAAGAACCGTGTAACCACAAAAGACAAGAAACTTAACCTTGTCATTTCCTGAGAAATCTTTACCCCTGAATTTCCCTTATGAGTATAACATTGAAAAGACACCAACGAATTGTTCCTCTACTGGGTTAAGTACCAATGTTTGGGTCACAAGGCCTTTCCATAACATCTCACATTTTTTTTCTACCAAATCCTCATTCCATACAGTAATTTTCCAGTATATTATTTGTGATTTTGTTTCTTATAATCAACAATAATATCATTATTCCTCCACGTTGTTACATGTGGTTATGGTTCATTTATTTACACCATTGCATAGCAAGGGCTTATTGTGTAATTCTTTTTAAATTTTGAGATGTGATTCATGTACAATAATTTTTCCTTTTTTTTTTTTTTTTTTTGATACTGGGAATCAAACTCATGACCTCGTGCTTGCCAGGCAGGTGCTGTGCCACTGAGCTATATCCCCAGCCTTTTTTTTTCATTATTTATTGAAGTATAATAAATGATGATTGGATATATACATATACATTATATCTCTTTAAAGTCCTTCCTTCCTTTTCTCTCTTTTTATCAGTGCTTTATATTTTTAACATAGATTTGAATTGCTTTCTAGCTTCTTTTCTTTCTTCTTTTTCTACATTTTCTTCTTCTCTTCTTTCTTTCTTTTGTCTTTCTTTCTTTCATTCTCTTTCTTTCTTCCTTTTTTGTGTGTAATCCTTGGGATTCAACCAAGGCTTTGCATATGCTATGCATGTGTCTAGGATCCTTTTTAATATTTTTAATATCTTTGTTGACATCATTTTGGTGAAATATTTTTAAGCTTTTACTTATTTTTAGGGTACCACTTCCTGTAATTAAAATTTTGAGATATTTGAAATAGCTCATTCATTGTCTTTGTTGAACATAATGCAAAATTGCTCTCCATATGAAAATTTTTTAATTTGTTAATGTATATATAAATGTAGGTCAGTCATAATTTCTTCTCTGCATGGAAACAAATCAACCAACGTCTCACTGCTATTATGTGTAATTATTAGCCAATTCCCAATATTAAGGATGAATTAGTCAGAAGTTTTCCCCCTCTGTCCTCTTTAAAAAACAACATTTTCTGTGCTTCGGCATTCTATATATGAGAGAATGGCAGATTTTATTTATTTACCCTCATTGATTTTACTTAAAATTCTTATAGATTAATGGCTTTTATCATTTTGCAAAAAAATACCAGCTATTTTATCTTCACAAAGTTTCTGTTTTCTAGTATTTTTCATTTTTCTGGAATTCTATTTAGACATAATTAACCTTATAATTCTAAATTCTTCATATGTTTTAAAAGATAGATTAATGATCACCCATATGCTAATTCCCTAAAACTATGAATATGATTATTCTTATGGCAAAATGAATGGTGCAGATGCAGTTTAAAGTTAAGAGCCCTGAGAAGAAAAGGATATCCTGGATTATCAAAATGGGCTCAATTTAATTATATTAATTCACAGAAGTGGAAAGATCAACCATTACAACAAAAAGAGTATGTCAAAGTAACAAGACTTGGGAAGTTTACTCATTGCCTCCTTGACCCATAGTTGCTCCATTTGAAGCTGTAAGAAGGATACAGGACCCAAGGAACAAGGTGGGTTCTAGGGGATCTGAGTGGCCCTCAGTTTATAACCAGCAAGAAAATATGGGTAGAAATCTAGAAATTGAAAAAGTAAGAAAGAGATTCTTCTTTTCATCCTCAAGAAATGACTGTGTCTTGCTTATATCTTTTTTTTTTTTTTTTTTTTTTTTTTGTGGGTACCGGGGATCGACCTCAGGACCTCGCGCGCCAGCAGGCGCCCGTGCCTCTGAGCGATATCACCGGTCCCTTTTTCGTATGTGGGTTCCGGGAGTCGAACTCGGGCCCTCGCGCTTGCCGGGCAGGCGCTTAAGCCGCTGAGCCATCTCACCGGCCCTCTTGCTTATATCTTGATTTTGGCTCAGTGAGACAGACCTATATTGAACTTCAGATCTACATAACTGAAAGTAATAAAATTTTGTTTGGTAATCTGCTAAATTTATGATAATTTCTTATGGCAGCAAGGAAACATAGTAAGCAAAATTATTCATAATATCTTCTAATAATTGTAAGTTAAAGTCACATAGGTCTTTTCCTATTCTATATAGTTTTTCATGATTCCATGTTTTATTTTTACATATGATTTAATTGTTTCCCATGGGAAACCTTTGTTATTTGGTGAAGTTATTTGTACTATTTGGTGCAATGTACACAGGAATGATTTAAAATTAAATGTGCAGCTTGAAGTTTTGTTTTGGTTTGTTTTCTTTGACCATGCACAAGATATAATTTTGTAAATCTGAAAACATATATTCATTTATGTAAAGTGATATAATTTATATATAACATATTTCACATGGAATATCAAAAAGAGTGTTTTTACTGTGTGGCAGAGTTAGGGTGTATGTATTTCTGATTCAAAATTAAACTGTATAGATTTTGGAATCTGAGATTTATCAGAGAAATATTTATTATATTTCATTACACAAAGTTTAATATGTATGTGTATTATAGTGCTTGGTAAGTTTTTGCCTTTTCTTTTTCTCCATATGATGAAAATATCTTTAATAAAGATACATTTCATTTTTTAAATTTGGCAGGTGCCCTTAGGGCTAAAATATCTCCAATGTTCAACTTATATCTTTATGTCTCACCCTTCATTGATGGTATTGTCTGATATTTTGTACTATCTTTCAAATATTCAATTATTTTAAGAAAAAAGCTTATTTACTTTTCAGTATTTTTGAATAGCTTCAGTTGAAAAGTTTTTCTGAATATCTAATATGTTATATTTTTGCATATAACATTTACTAAGTAAATATTTTGAAGACTTGTTCTTATGATCTACTAATGTGACTAAAACATAGATACTGTCTGCTAAGAAATTATGCTCCTCTTAAAAAAAGATAAGAAAATTATAAGCTAGATAAACATTATAAAATAGGAAGTGGAAGGGATCTTTGAGATTGTTTAGGGTAATATCCTCACTCATGAGACAATGTAGCATTGATGAGTATGTTGATTATTATTTTCAAATTGAAGTCTGGAAATTACTTTTATTTTTTTTTATTTATTTTTTTTTTTGGTGGGTACCAGGGGGACGACCTCAGGACCTCGCGCGCCAACAGGCACCCGTGCCACTGAGCGATATCACCGGCCCCTTTTTCGTATGTGGGTTCCGGGAGTCGAACTCGGGCCCTCGCGCTTGCAAGGCAGGCGCTTACGCCGCTGAGCCATCTCACCGGCCCTGGAAATTACTTTTAATCTCAGGTCAAGGTTTCAACATTCGTACATGTTTATAATCCTCTATCTATGGTTTATCAATGTTTCTAATACTGTAATTTTATTTCACCAGGTGAATTAAGGTGCTTGTAGGTTTATGTTTTTTAAAAGAGTTCTTAAAAACCTTTCTAATGAAATTTCTCACAGGAGGTTGTGTATTTTTGTTTGAGGCTATAAAGACAGGGCCACTTAAGTCTACCTGGTGTATTTTATATAGCTAAAGAAGGACCAGAGCAACTGTATAATTTTTCATAAAAAATGTTGCAGAGGGGCCGGTGAGATGGCTCAGCGGCTTAAGCGCCTGCCCGGCAAGCGCGAGGGCCCGAGTTCGACTCCCGGAACCCACATACGAAAAAGGGGCCGGTGATATCGCTCAGTGGTACGGGCGCCTGCTGGCAAGCGAGGTCCTGAGGTCGACCCCCCGGTACCCACAAAAAAAAAATGTTGCAGAAAAAACAGAATGTTAGATTGGAAATATACTCAGTGGTATAGGCACAAAACTATGATAGGACAATGGAAAATATTCAAGGATTAAGAAACAATCTCTACAAATGATTCATTAGCAAGTATTCAAAAGTGTAGGAGTATGTGCACATTTAAAATTAGAGTTTTTTCCTCCTCAGTGTGTCACCAGTATATTCTCTAATGAACAACTACATCTAATGGTGAACTTGTGCCACTTGAGTTACACAATCTTGTTAGACAATTTTTAAAGTGATTGGCTGGTTCTTTTATAAGCATCTTTTATATCTTTACTTCTTTCTCGCTATATATTTTTACAGTTGATGTTCTGGCCAAACACTTGACATTTTACCACAGAACATTAAATTTCCACAATTTCTACTCACATAAATGTTCTCATTTCACATTTCTTCTAAGAACCTTTGTTACTACAAAATGCATTACTTTGGAAACCCATTCCATATTACCACTGGGAAGAGGCAAGAATTTTATATTTTTCTGCTTAGTATCTAAAAATAGTCAAACTTATTGGAGAAATTTTGATTGCAAATCTATCTGTATGTAAAAGAGTTGGGGCTTTTTATGATTGAATAAACATACAATAAAATATTACATAATTCTCATATATTTATAATTTTTATCCTTTATTGAGATTTTTCCATATGTCAACATTTCACTTTTTTGTGAAATTTATTTAATTCTATAATTACATTTTGAAACAAGTATTTTTATCACATCTATTATATACATGTGAATAAAAATGATGCAATATTAAAGGGCACACCATTCTTAAGTGGCAGAACAGAATTTTGAACCAAGAGAGCTGGACTCTACAGCCTTTATGTTTCTATGTTTGCTGTTTGGCTTTGTATTTACTATGCTTACTTGATCAAACCAAGATCCTTACATAGATAATATGTTGTGTTATTATAAAAGCCATAATTATATTCTTTTTTTCTGATATGGGAACTTTCTTTAAATGTTGTGCTTTTAATGTAGGCTCTGGTAAGGGAGATTATGTATATATATATTGCATACATATAAATGTACATTATGATTTAAACATTTAGAGACCACACTGTATATAAAGTTCTTTTAATAAAAATATTGCTGTTTCCATTTTATAAAATTAAATATTTTCTATCATTAAATATTAAAGATAGAAACATAATTTAAAAGATTGCTTAAAAATCCATCACAGGAATATTTTACATGCCCACAAATTAATTATTATTTACACTTCTTCCATCTCAGTATGATTAAAAAATACTTCAGTCAAGGTTTAGTTTCAGTCTCTGTTCATATTTCACATAGACTTGCGGATAGCATTTTTGTATGCCCCTTCTCAAACTTTTTTTCCTTTATCTACAATGGCCTTTCCTTATAAAACACTTAAAATAGTGCTCCTGAGCTACAGGAGATATTTACTTACAATCAGAAAGCATAATGAGTTCAGTAATTTATTCTCTAACACCATGCAGTGTGCTATAGTATAAAAGCCAACCTCCTTCACATCAGAGACAACCTTTATTCATGCTCTAGATCCTGATCTACAATAAAATTGTAGGAGGAGGCAAAAGCTAATATACTGCTGGAAACCTTGCCTTCCTTGATTTATTTCTCTTTCTCTTTCAAAGCTACCTCCTGACTGGTTTCTCTAGAGACTCTGTCTTAATAAATAAATCACTTGCAGATGGATTTTAAGACAAAGTGGTGGCTTTCATGAAACTTTCCATAAGACAGAATATCCTTATACATAAATTGTTGTAAGTTTATAACTTTCATAACATTCTTAATACAACTTCTATTAATGTTATAGCTCTCATAATATTCTTAATATATCTTGTTATATTTAGAATGACTGTATCTAAAAAGTGTGCATATTTTACGGTCTTGATATTTGTATTTGTTCTTCCTGTGTTACGGTAGTGTCACTATCATAGCACCCTTTGCAGATTTTTATTGCAGCATGGACTATATTTTTTAGCTTATTTTTCGCATCAATAGAAAATTTCCTTTATTCTTTTTGTTTTTTCATCATTTACATGGGATTCTAAGAGAAAGTAGGTATTCAGAAATCAGTATCCCTGTTATTATTTTGTCTGTAATTCCAAAAGCTCAAAAGCAACAGCAATCTTAATTTAGACTGGTTCTACATGTATCTCAATTGGAAAAAAAAAAAAAAAAAACTCTTTAAAAAATCAGGCATACCTTTCTGCGTAGGTCTGTAATAAGTAAAGCCATGGGTCTTTTCACTTAATTTTGTTTAGTTGATATGCTTGGAAATTTGGAAGTGCTATTTTTTCTCTATAGGTTCCTTTTGTCTTCCACAAATGTTTTTATTGATTACCCTCGACTTGACATAATTGGTTTCAAGAAATGATAGATAAGGGCCGGTGAGATGGCTCAGCAGCATAAGCGCCTGCCTTGCAAGCGCGAGGGCCCGAGTTCGACTCCCGGATCCCACATATGAAAAAAGGGCCGGTGATATCACTCAGCGGCACAGGTGCCTGTTGGCACGTGAGGTTCTGAGGTCGACCCCCCGGTACCCACAAAAAAAAAGAAATGATAGATAAAACAGATATAGGTAAATTACATAGATATTTCAATAGTTGATGTACAATCAAATTGTACATCTATATTTAATTGTAGACAATAAAATATATATTGTATGGCAAGGTCTTTAGTGAGAGAAGTACAATTTGCTGTGAAGAGCACTTTGGAAAAGGTTTAGGAAATTACTATTACTAAAGGTATCCTTTTAATGGATTCCAAAGTGAGTGAAGGATTAAATTTTTAGGTGGACATAGGCATGAAATGGGAGAATTTATGAATCATGTTCCAGGCATATTAGAAGTTTAGCAGCAAGTGGCATAGTAACTTTAGTGAAAGTAGAGAAAGTTACTATTGCCAGAGATGTTGGCAGAAGCCAGTTAATGAAGAACCTTGCAGATGATAACATTATAATTACACTTAAAAATGGAAAATTATTAATAAAATTTACATTTGAGTACAAATATTATCAGGTTTCTATGCCACAAACAAAATAATCCAACGTGATAGGGGAATAATGCATAAAAGAGGGACTAAGTTAGGAAAAGGAAGTAATGAGTTAGAAAGTACTTGCAGTTATCCAGGTGAGAAATATTTCAGTGTGAATTGGGGGTACTCGCAGTTAGAGAGAGAATTCATTAGAGATAAGGTGCATTTGGAGGTAAAGACGAGGATATTGGCAATCAATTGGATATTGGGAGAGGAAGGAGTCAGGAATGATGTAGAAGTTTCTGTCTTCAGTAACTAGGAAAATTTTGCTTCATTATTCCAGACAGGAAAGAGAATAGAAAACATGTTTGAAACTGAAGACAGTTTTGGAAATGGTGAGTTTGAGGTCCCACTAGCAAAAAAGAAATAAAGTTATATATAAAAATTATAATGTTAAAGCAGTCTGTTCTGAGGTTAGAGAGACATCAAAACATGCCACAATACAAACTTTCATGGAATAAAATGGGATAGCCTAATGGGCCTGACTAGAGTGAGATTCAGAAAAAGAGGTTAAGATTGAAACACGGACAATATGACATCTAAAGAATAATCTCACATAATACAATGGCGAATTGGCCAGAAAGGACGAAAATGTTCTAAAAGATGGCGGTAATTCATGGTGAGTTTGGATAAAACAAAGACTGATGATTATTTTGTGTGTCTTAATCCATATGGTGTTGTTATAATGAAATAACTGAGGCCAAGCATTTTATAAGAAAATTAGGCTTATTCAGCTCACAGTACTGAAGGTTCAATTGCATTGAGGCAGCATCTGGTTGGTTCCGCTGTGGGCTCTATGGCAGATAAAATCACAATGACAAGAGCACTTGCTAGAGTGGCAAGTGTTACACATAGAAGAGGAATGTGCTAGGCTCACTTATAACAAATCATTCTTATGGACATTGATCTATTCTAAATGACCTAACCCACTCCGAAGAGGCAATATTAATCCATTCATGAGGGTATAGCTACCATGATCTTATTACTTGCTAGAAGGTCCACCTTTAAAGTTTCTACCACCTCAACATGGCCACACTAGCACTAGTTGCTAGTACATGAAACTGGGACAAATGACATGGAAATCATACTAATGAGTTATTGGCAAGGATTTGTAACCAGAGAGAGAGCTATTCAGTGGAGTTATGATGACAGTCTCTAAACTAAATTGAGTTGATGGGTGAATGTTTCATGGAAAAGTAGAAAGAATGAGTATACAAATCCTTTTATAGAAGACTGACTTTGTAGAAAAGGACAGATATAAATTGAAGGATAGGTAGAGGAATTTATCTTTACCTATGACACAAAGGAGAGTTAGAGACAGCATTGTATATATTCCTGTTATAAACTTATTGAATTTTAATTTAGATTCTATTCAGTAGTCATTTATACAAATATGTTATTCTTTAATTTTTGTATAAAGAGAAATCGTGGAATAATGAAGAAAGACGAAAACAAAAGTGAAGATGTCTAAAAAATATGGCTACAAAGTCTCAGTATATCATTTCTGATAAATTTTTACAATTCTGGAAATGGTTTCATAGTTTACAAAGTATTTGCACAACCATTTCATTTGACACTTATAAGAGCTCTGGGGCACCTAGAGGGAAAATATTATTCCTTTCATGAATAAGTAAGATAACTGAGTCTTAAAACTTGTACATGTCTGTCTTTTCCAATGTTACTTGGCAGAACCAAGACGGTAATTCAGGTCTTCATTCAACATTTATCATTCTGCCTTTTTCTACAAGCAATTTCTTCCCCTGTATTGCTCAACTTGAGAAAGTGGAGTACTCAAATTAGAATTTATATTTGATAATCTATACAGATAAATCTGAATTGAGATCTAAGCTCAAATTCTGTTCTTGATAGTTTAAGTTGCAAAACCATTATAAAGTCATTAAACTATAGACTTCCAGTTTCCTCAACTAGGCAACACAAGAGGTGGTTTTGGCAATCTCTGAGACACCAGCTAAGCTTGCAATTCTCAACTACTCTTCTTACTTTGGCCAATAGATGATTTCTTCTGTTTACTGACTATCTAGAATATAATGGCATACAAAATTCTTGATATAAACATAAATATTTAAGTGAAAAATTATTTTTGGATTTGATGAATGGTACTGTTGATATTCACAAATCTAATTTAATGTTTCACTTTCTCTTTGTCTAGTTCTTCCATGGACACAAAACACATTGTATTTAAACATTATCCTTAATTAGGCTTGGTGTAGGAGATCTTTGGATGATTTTGGATAGGTGCTATTTTCTTGTATCCATCATTACTCTTCTTGGGTTCTATTGTTTCTTTTTAGAGCCATGATGGGAAGGAAATATAAATGTTGTTGTGAAAATTTGGCACAGGTAGGTGAAGCAATATGTATCACTCTGGCTTAAATGTGGCTTCAGCACAAAGTTAAGGAAACTAAACCTTGGGTAGGCTGACTAGGTCAAAGCCCCTGGCAATATGCTCATATTCTTTGATCTTTATGAAAAATGTAGTCAATAATATTGTATATTTACAAACACTGCAAAATTAATTAATCCTGTTTCCACTGGTCATTTAACTGGACATGTGTTGACTATTTTCAATGTAGTCCAAATTGGGTGATAACTGTGCATTGGATTATATTGCTTATGGTTCTATAATAGTAACAATGATTGCTGGTTATTCTCATAAAAGGCTATCATATTTTACTCTAGTGCATCCCTTGTTCATTGGTCAGTGGCCACTCTTTATCTAGTGCATGATGAATTTTATGTTGACATTTTTCTACAATAAAAGTGGCAATGTTTGATTTTAATCAAATCTTTGTTTTTCAACCTGCTATTATACATATTATTATCATTTACATTTTGATTTGTATTCCACACTTGTTCTCTGCTCCTAAGATCAAGAGATTTAAATCTGGTAGCTTAAGGTATGGAAGAGAATGCCATCATAAAGAAAGGTGGATAATTTAAAATACTCTCTTCTTAGATCTTTAATGTTTCTAAGAATTTTGGAAGAATATGATCTGGTAGTGTTGAATCCCACGTGGTACAGTCCTTTGAATTAATTACATGTTTGTGTTAGGAATACTAAACTTGAAAATCATATGGTTGGTCTGAACTATTTCAGAAGTGTGGTGATATTTTTACTTGATTTGTAAATAGGTAGAATTTGTTTTGACCATCTTATTCAAATTTAGATTTTTTTCACATAGAAGCATCATAAATGGTGAGAAATTCACCTCTTTTTTATTCTTCCTGTTCATTTAGGTCAATATATTTTTTAAAATTCTTACAGCTATTATCCTCTTAGGGATTTCATTGCAGCTAATTCACACAGGTATGGTTTTTGATAAATGTTCATAAAATCATCACAGATATTTGGAACACAAAAGATATTTATTCTCATACATTTTACTTCCTAATGTTTATTTTTATAGGTATGATATCACATTAACTGTACAATTAAAGAGCCAAAGAACAAAGAAAGTAAAAAAGGAGAATCAACAATGAAAAATAAATATCACCACATTTCACACAGCTATTTTAGCATACAAAGGGAAATTACTTGATTAAAATAGATACTCAAGGGATTATATAATTGTAATATTTCACTACATTGTGTGATATTGTACACTTGAAGAATTACTATCATTGGATTCATCTATATTCATAGTCAGCTATTCTAAAATTATTGGTGCAAATTAAATGCAATGTTAAGCATCATATTGATGAAAAATTTTGTTAAAAAGTATGCCAAAATTAAACACAAACAAAAGCAAACCAGTTATCTTACATTCTCCTCACATTATTATTGTTATTGTTATTATTATTAGTGATTTTACTGGAGATTTCCTTCTTGGGTATTGTTTCTTTGCTTAAATTTAACATGTAAATCTTAAAAGTGGTCCAGTTTCTAAAAACCTAAGGTGTGTTGACATAATATATCCATATTGTGCTTTTGAAATGAAGATAATTCAAACTTAAGAAAGCCTACTTCAAAAATGAATGACAATTTAAGAAGAACAAAGTTTGAAGAATCCCTGTTTTACTGTCCATGTGCACTTCTTTAAAAGGGTTACTAGATAGTGTTAATGATTTACCTTACAAGGATCAAAATGAAAGGGAATAGGAAACGTGATACTAATATGCAGAAAAAAGAGGAAAAAAGAAGAATTGGATAAAATAAAAAACATAAAATAGAAAATGAGATTTTACATATCCCTAGAATAAAAGATAGATTGGATAGAATTTCAAATTGGCCTCAGATTTTACCTGCTTGATTAAGAGAAGCGGGTGGAGGACACTCAGTTGTATATGAAAATTCTGTGTATCTTCAGTTAATAGTATCATGGGAAAAATTGGGGAGTAACTGACAGAGTAGCATAAGCAGAGTTAGCCCTTAGATAAAACTGAATTGAGTTCATTTTTGCTTAGTGTAAGTGAATTTTTAAAACAATTTTTTAAAAAAGATGTCTTCAGCTTACAGTTCTGAAGACTGAGAAATTCAAGACTGAGTATCTAGCTGCATATGGTGTGGTCTTTCTTGTTGAGGATAAAATCTATTCAGTGTCTGAAAGCCGTCCAGATCATCACGTGGAGAAGAAGATCAAGTCTGCTGGCACTGATTTCTTTCCCTTTTCTTATATAGCTGAGGATACCATCATAGTGGTCCTAAGCTCATGGCCTCACACTATTCTAATTACCTCCCAATGATCCCAGCTCCAAATATGATAACCAGAGTATGTTTCTACCCCTTTGATATGGCAAAATGAATATTAGATTTTGGTGTGAGTTTTGCAGCAAGCATATTTTAATGTATCACAATGACATTTCAAAATATAAATGTAGTTAAAATTATATAAAACAATTGTATTAGATGCTTAGATGCTGCAGTGCCCTGTTCATATCACTTTACCTGCTGGTACCACCATCCTTGTCTTGAAGGGCTAGGTTAATACCTTATACCTGGTATTGACATTATATTTCCTATGCAGCTCCATGCAATGTTGTGCTGATAGTGGAACACTGGGGTCTCTATACTTTACCTGAGTGGGATGACTTTACAATGTGACTTATGATTCAAAGCATGACTCTGAATCATGACCAAAGCTCAAATTTACATGAAAATACATTCTTACTCAATCCCTTCCTTTTGTCTATTCAATTTCCCTGGTTCACAGGATTTTCTGATGTGAACTTCCTCAAAATTAATCCTGTACCCCTGAATCTCTGATTTTGGCTTTACTTCAGCAATGCCAGAATGGTTTTGAAAGAACATGTAGTATTTGATTCTAGATTAGTATTACCTTCTGCCTATCTACCAAAGGTAGGTGTAATATTAATATTACATAAGCATTCTGTGAAAGTCTTCATTGAGTTTTTTTTTTTTTTTTGTGGGTACCGGGGGGACGACCTCAGGACCTCGCGCACCAACAGGCACCCGTGCCGCTGAGCGATATCACCGGCCCCTTTTTCGTATGTGGGTTCCGGGAGTCGAACTCGGGCCTTCGCGCTTGCAAGGCAGGCGCTTAAGCCGCTGAGCCGTCTCACCGGCCCTTCATTGAGTTTTTAACTGTGGTAAATTGAGAAAGGATAGAGATATACTGTTTGATATAATGAATAATAACACTGGTGTTTGAAAAGAACAGGATTATTCTAATTGTAAGCATATGGAAATTTGGTGGTTTTGGTGAATACCATTGATGGTTTAAAGAAAAAAAAGGGGATATGTTCAGTATAATAATTTGCTAATTTCATACAAAGTATGAAAAACAGAGGGCTCCAGTGGCAGAGTTTAAAGAAATACTCATCTTCTATAGCAGATCATACTGAACAGTAGGCTCGGGAACTACAAATAAGAAAATTACGCCTCCAGAAAGTCTCCCCTTCTCCTCACAGCATTCTTCTGTCTGATAGTGTTATGAGTTAAAGGTGAAGTGTTACCCAAAGACCTAATATTGAAGCTTTGATACCCAGTACAGCAGTGTTCAGAGTTAGAGCCTGGAGAGGTCCTTGGATGATAAGGGTACTGATTTTAACAGTGAAAGATATCAATGGATTCATCCATTGCTGGGATCATGATTAAATGGGCTTATTAGAAGGTTAGGCCCAGATGGATGCAAAGGTCTCTGCTATGTCTCTCTGCCATGATGTCCTGCCCTGGAGGCAGCAAGCAACAGACTGAAACCTCTGCAAACTGTAACCCAAAATAAATCTTTCCTCCTTTACATTGTTGATGTCAGGTACTTTGTCCCAGTAATAAGGGAAATAACTAAGACACCTCCTTTCTCTTTCCCTTGACTATAGAGTGGTACCTAAGTTCACAAACTTAATTGGTCCCACAATTCTGGAAAAGATGGCCATGGTCATGTTGGTCACCTGATGCAGAGTTCACAAACAAAAACAAAATTTTGCCAAAAACTTCTGTTTGGGAACTAATTTGTTCACAAAAGTGTTCATGAACTGAGGTACTGATGTAGGTCTCACAGAGATCCCACATCAGGAGGTTTCTTCACAGGAAAGTACTTTTTTAGGATCTGCTCCTGTTACAGTTTACATATGTGTGTCTCCAAAGATATGTGCTCATTTCCTGCTTTTGGAAGGTGGTTAGATTATGGGGGCTTGTAGCTGGCATTCCTGTTAGGAGGTGGGGTCTGGTAAGAAAAAGCTAGTCACTGGGGGCATAGCCTGAGAGGGTATTTTTCCCTTGCCAGGTCCTCTCTTCACTCTCTCTGCTTCTTAGATGCCATGCTGTGATTAGCTTTCCTCCACCATACTCCTCTGCCTCACAGCCTTGGAGACAGCTGTGGACTGAAACCTCTACAAGCTATGAGCCAAAATAAACCTTTCATTCTTTAAATTTTGGGTGTCAAATATTTTGTCCCAGTAAACAGAGATGTAGCTAAGACAGATTTTGGTACTAGAGAAATGGGGTCATTGCTGTGACTGTACATTTTATTGAGACGTGTTTAGAACCAGTTTGAAGGAGGAGTTTAAAAAGATTTGGAGATGCTGGTTAGAGAAGCTGCCCTAAATGCTCCACTGAGTTTGAGTAGAGATTCTGTTTGGATCTCAGAAAAACAGAATGCTGATAGAAATGCATATGGTAAAGGCTAAGCTCAGGAAGTTTCAGTTAGGAACGAGAAATGCATTGACAGTAGAACTCCAGACCACATGTCACATGTTCTGGCAGACAATTTGTCTAAAGTTTGCTCATGTCCCAAGATTTTGTGGAGATTGAGATTAGGAGTGGCAGACTAAATTATCTGGCAGGAGAATTTGCAAATCATTTCAGGATTTGTGCTGTAGTATAGATACTACTTGTTGCTTTTAGAAGTTTGTACCAAAAACCAAGAGCAGGGCCGGTGAGATGGCTCAGTGGCATAAGCACCTGCCCGGCAAGCGCGAGGGCCCGAGTTCGACTCCCGGAACCCACATACAAAAAAGGGGCCGGTGATATCGCTCAGCGGCACGGGTGCCTGCTGGCACGTGAGGTCCTGAGGTCGACCCCACGGTACCCACAAAAAAAAAAAAAAAAAAAAACCAAGAGCAAAAAAGCACATTTGAAAAAGTTTCAGTTTCCCCAGAAAAGGAAGGCCTGTAAAGTTAGGACAGAGGACAGCTTGATTGGTGAAAAGATTAACATTAAATAGAAGCCAGGTACTTTAAAACAGGACAAAAGTATGATGACTTGAGGGCATCATAGAACTGAGCAAGACCCCACATTTCCCACGTGCAGGGTTACAAAAGTGAAAGACTTTGCTTTGAGAAGAGAGTTGCAAAGCATCCTTCTCTAAAAGGGCATCCTAGGAAGATGGTTCCTAGGGAACTCATTCCCCAGGATTTGATTTGCATTGCTCAGTCATCCAGTCACTCAGAGGCCTCTGTATCAGCAGTTCAAGGGGGCCTGACTACTGTTCAAGGCAGTAGAAGATTTTGGCATCATCCTTGTGGTGCTAGTTTTACATGTAGGCAGAATGTAAGAGTTGTGGGGTCAGGGAGGCATCCACCTAGATTTCAGAAGGAGACCTGGGAGGCCAGGCAGTGTGTCTATGAGAGAACAGTGTATGAAGCTGTGAGAGTGAATCCAAACGTGTCATGGAAATCCTGTGAAAATGGAAAAGCTAGGGACATGGAACATCTGAGGAAAATAGCAAGAAGTGAGGAAAATCACCCAAGAAAGAAGCCATGAGAGCAATACCATAAGGGTGGGATTGCCCAACCACTTTCACATTCACATCTTGCCACAACTTGGCTGAAGCACTAGACATGGAACCATGGGATTTAATGTTTTCCCTGCTGGTTTTCAGTCTTTCTTTGATCTCATTGGTTACTAGTCCCCTGTTCCTCCATTTTGGAATAGAAATATTCATCCTGTGCCATTTTATGTTGGAGGAATTTGACTTTACTTTTTTTAATTTTATAGGGTTCACAGTGAAGAATTTTCATTGATTCTCAAAAGACGTTGAACTTGGACTTTTCAGCAAAACTAAAACTGTTAGAACGTTGGTAACTGTTAGGAGGTGGACTAATTAAATTTTGCATAAAAGGATGCACATAAATCTTCTGGTAGCCAAAAGGGACTATGCTATGGTTTAAACCACAGCATTCCCACAAAAACTTCATGTGCTCATAGGCTGAACCTTTCAAAGCTTATTTGATTATAGGGGATTATGGCTAACTTGCTATTAGGAGCTGGGGTCTGCTAGGAAGAGGTGGGTGTTTTAGTTACTTTTCTCCGTGCTGAGACAAAATGCTCAACACTCAAAGTTAAGAGAGGCAAGTTTTATTTGGCTTACAGTTTGCAGGGGTTTCAGTCCATAGGGAGCTGCTTCCAAGTCAGGGTAGCATGGCAGACAAGCATCAGAGAGGAGAAAAAGTTCATGGTGAGCAAAATGTAGCAAAGCAAGCAAAAAACAAGACAAGTTTCCTGTTCCTTATATTGTATGCAGGCTACCAATTGTAGGGCATGTGTAGCACTCACTTAATCTTAGCCAGAACTATGCTAAACCAATCAGTGGACTGATTTAGGAATCACATATTTTTGATCTCAGCACCACACACTCTAGAGCCAACCACCTTTTAAAATCCTCTCCCAGGACTGCATGAGACTTTGAGGGTACATCTAGACATAAGCCATAATGTTCCAACCCTGGCTTTCCAAAGGCTCATGCGTATTCCTTTACACAAAAGGCATTTAATCTATCTCTAAATGTTGTTAAAGTTTTAACAGTTTGAGCATTGCTGAAAAGACCAAATCCAAAGTCTCTGAGATTTATGGCAAACTCTTAGCTGCAAGCCCCTGTACAAATGAAAAGAAAGTTAAATACTTTCAACATTCAAATGGCACAAGATAGACATTTCCATTCAAAAAGTTACAAACAAGGGGATAGTAAGGAATGGGAACAAAGCAAGTCCAAGATCCAGCAGGGAAAACATTAAGTCTTGTAGTTCAATGTCCAGCATCTGAAGCGATCTGTGGCAAAATGTGAACTCCAAAGGGCTTAGGTGGCTCCACCCCTGTGGCACTGTCAGTGATTGTAGCTACCACAGCTTCTCTCTTGGGCCTGCTCTGCTCCCTCCTTGCAGTTTTTCTCAAAAAATCCACATTTCTGGCTTCTCCAAACTTATGAAGTTTCCACTGCTCTTTCAGCTTCACACTCACAGCTTCACATATTGCACTCTTAGGGGCACACTGCCTGTTCTCTCAGGCCTTATTCTGAAATCTGGGTGGAAAGCTTCTTGACCCCATGACTCTTGCATTCTGCATGCACCTGAAACAAGCACCTCATGGACCATGCCAAGGTCGGCCAGTAGCTGAAGCAGTAGCCAAACTTCCTTCTCTCATGGTTGTAGGGGTGAGTACCTATAAACCAAATACAGAGGAACAACTTCCCTAGACCACCACCATTCTGGAGCATGGTGCTCTGGGGCTTTCTTCTCATAACAAAGTCTTTCACCTTTACAATTTTGATGCTGCGAAGGATGAAGTCCTGCTGCTTCTTGTGATGCCCTCAGGCCATCTTTTCTATTCTCCTGTTTCTTCTCAGCAATCAAGATCTCTGCTCTATCTTTGCAGACCACAAATTTACTGGTGCTTCCTTTCTGGCCAAATTCATAACATATTAAATCATTCTGCTGTGCTCTTGGCTCTTGATTCTCAATGTAGAGCTGGCTAAAAGCCCCCAACAGTAGCCATGCTGCTGCCTCAACATTAGACTGTTTTTACCTTTCTTGTGCCAGATTGATTAGTCTGTCACCCTTAATCTCAGTCTCAGGCAAAGTCTCTAGACATAAGCAAAATCCAGACAAACTTTCTGCCAAGCCGTAACACACATCATCTGGAGTCCAGCCACCAACGCAAACCTTCCTTGCAAAAAACTCCTGAGCCTTGTCTTTATCAGATTTCTGGTCTTCTGGGCTCTGACCAGAATCTCCCATACAGTACAACCTAAGGCATTCTATCTCTACTTTTTAAGCTGGCATCTCTGAACCTTTCCTCTTTCTCTTCCCACAAGCCAGTTCCAAAGGCTTCTAAACCACATGGACAGGTAGAGTCACAGCAATGACCCCACTTCTCTAGTACCAAATTCTGTTTTAGTTACTTTTCTTTTTGCTGAGACAAAATACTCAACACCCAAAGTTAAGGGAGGAGAGGTTTATTTGCCTCACAGTTTGTAGGTTTCCATTCATAGCTGTCTTCAAGGCAGGGTAGCATGGCAGACAAACATCATAGAGGAAAAACAGTTTGTGGTGGGCAAAAGGTAGCAGAAAAAGAAAGGGACAAGACAAGCCTCTTCTGTCCCTTATATTTTATGCATGCTACCTGCTCTAGGGTAGGTATGGTATGAATACCCTTAATCCTAGCCAGAACTATGCCAAACCAATCAGTGGAATGATTTAGTAACCACATACCCTTGATCCCAGCACCACACACTCTAGACCCAACCAGCTCTGAAAACCACCCCCATGACTGCATGAGGCATGGGGTCATCAAGACACAAGTTATAACAGTAGATAACTAAAGGGATGGCTTGGGTGTGTTTATCTGCATCCCACACTCCTTGATTCATTTTATCTCTGCCTCCTGGATACCATGCTTTAATTAATTTTCCTCATGCATGTCCCTGTGCCATGACACATTGCCTTGGACCCAGCTGATGATACTCTGAAATCTCTCCAGACTATGAACCAAAATAAACTTCTCCTTTAAATTTCTGGTTTTAGGGATTTTGTCACGACAATGAAGAAAATGGCTAAGACAACTCCTTTTATCTCTACAGGAAACAGAAAGATAAAGATATACAAATTTCAGCATAATTGTACTGGTGAAGTTCTGGGAGAGTTAAGGAAAATATTAGAAATAGAGTATAAACTCAGGGACTATAATCCAACAGATTTGACTAAGGTTTATTAAAAAGGACTGGGAAATATCTAGAAGAGCATGCTGATGGGATTATGTCAAGAGAAATGAGATGTAAATCTGCACAAGTTAATGTATGTGATATGGAGACATTTACAAACAGGATTTAACAGTCTAGGACAGCAAAAAGTGGGACTAGTTCTATGGAGATTTGGTGGTGGTGGTGGGGACAATAGTCAGCACTATCTGCAGTACAAAAATTATAACTTGCCCTGAGAAACTATAGAATGGAAGAAAGCTCAATAAAATGGCTTTGCTTCATGGAAGGATTCTTCATTTGCCAAGGGTAAAAGTGATGAACAAATCAAGGTGGACAATAGTGACATCTTGAAGCTCTGTAGGCTAGGATTTGTGGTAGAATATTTGGGCACAAAACTATAATCACTGATTCTGAATAAAAAAGAAAGGCAGGTGGCAACATTTAATACTCAGTAACAGGATAAATATAATTATCCTAATGGCCATCAATATCCTAGTAATCAGTGACGGTGATATGATTGGTAGGGATCTTAAACAATGACTAGCAAATTTTTTTTATACATAAGTGTTGTCAGATTAAAACATGTGTAAGGCATCCAGTTAAATTTTAATTTCAGATGTGCACTATTTTAGCATAAGTATATTTTAAATATTGTATTCAATGTGTTTATACTAAAACAATTTCATTATTTATCTAAAATTTAAATGTAAATAAAGCCTTATGTTTTTATTTATTGTATATAACAAATTATTTTAGAGAAAGGCTGACCAGCCTCCCAGGGGACTGGTTAATACATATAATCAAAGAGTTTCAAGAATGGGATGAGTTAAAGAGGTTAGCCATGCTCTATGGAATGTAACTACTGTACTGCTATTCCCGTTCCAGAACAAGTCCAGATTCACACATTGAATTCCTTAGTAAATGGGCAGGTTGAGGTTTACATGAGGAAGAAGCCAGAAAGCCATTACCAGGATATATAGTGGTGATTGCCCAAGTTGCTCTCCAAAGGAACTTATGTCCATTTGTTTGTAATATTTCACTGTGGAAAGAGGAATGCTCTGAAATTTCCAAGGCTTTTGAAAACATATTCTGAATTTACACTAGGTTGAGATGCACAATACCATCCCTAGCACCAGTGTTTGATTATGAGTACATGAGAATTATGTTACAAATAGGGTCCTTGCTTAAGTTTGCCATACAGAATGCCCACTGAATCAGCAGACACATCAGTATGCATTTCCTGTTAGTGCCACTGTCCCTGAATTACAAAATGTTTATATGACATTTTAAATTTTTTTTCAGCTAGAATAGAGATGTGGGTCAACTCAGGGTAGCTATATAATTAAGAGGAAGTACTAGCTGAAAGGGATGGCAGTCAATAATGAAAGGTGGGAGAAACATGATGAGTTAAGATCTCCAAATATTATCAGTGCTGTAGTTTGCCCTACTTAATAGTCTCTTACAAGTTTTCCAAGTAATTTTGAGCAGCAATCATTCTTGAGATTCTGTGCTTTCTTGGAATAACATAATTTGAGAAGACAGTCTACTCATTTATTCAAGAGAAGGAGTGGACTGGAGTAGATGGCAGTGTCATCATTAACTGCTATGGTCTTTGCCCCTAGCTGCTGTGAGTACTGTTATATGCTGCAGCTCCTGGCATGGAGTCTTCCATGAACTGTCTTTGGCCAGGAAAAATATGTAATTTTTAGGGCCCAGTAAAATTTATAAATGTATAAAGCAGGAAAATGTGACATTGCAGGTTACTTCTGACTTTTTTTTTAATGGCAAGTCTCTTGACTTACTATATTTATTAACTATTTCAACTTGTTTCTTTTTAATTATTTTCTGTTTGAAGCTAAATTATTTTAAATTATTAACCTAGATTTTACCATTTATCTTTACATTGTACAATGTCAGGTTTGAATGCAAATAATACATTTAACTTATTCAGTATCATCAAAATGATACAATTCACATTTCAAAACTCATGCATCATATATACCATATTCTTGCCAGAAAAATGAAAATGATGCTCAAAACCAACTCAACAGTATACTTCTTGATTTACACACTAATTCACACATGAGTAAGGAATAAATGAAAAGCAAAGCAACCACTGATTATCCTTTCTTTCTATTTTTTCTTTTATTATTTTCAAACTAATAGTTAAAGCAGTGAAATAGCCAGCATTGAAAAGGATACAGTAGGGTTTTCTTGGTTAATTCTAAGTACTTCGTTGCTTTCTTTCTTCATTCAAAGCAAACTTTCAAATAAACTGCATAGTACCCTAGGGCTGTCAGCAGTGGCTCAGTGGTACATGTGAGGCATTTATCTTGCACTTTCACTCATGCTGAACCTACATGTCATGGGTCTACTGGAACTAGGTAATCATAGCAAAGTCCACATGGTTACATTTATAAAATTTTGTATATGGGATTTTCTTGAACATAGTATATTAAATGGAAAATGACAAATGCTAGAATGTACACTCAAAAATTCTGAGAGGATCAGAGGAACAACATCTCAATTAGGTTCCAGTTCTTAAAAAATTTATAAATAATGGACCAATGAATTTGCTACCTCTGCTCTAATCAGTAAGTGACAAAATTTGACACTTTTGTGACAGGTGTTGCCTCAGGTTATTCCACGTTATCTGCCCTCCAGGAAAGAAATCATTGTTTCCTGAACAGTTAGGTACACTGACATGCTATCATACTGGGTATACTGAATGCTAATATTTTCTGTGCAGTTCACTTGATTGTGAATTTAAATCTCAGGTAAATCACCAACCATTGCCAAAATGGAAACACATCTGGAATCTAACTGCATGAGAATTAATGAAGATTGGTACAGTTATCACTTCTTAGTCACAGTTGCTCTTTTGGCAATTTTATTTAACTATGGACACCTGGGTTTTAAAATTTTAAATAGAAAATTACATAAATGAAATAAGTTTTAAAATCAACACTGTTATAAATAGCATGATGAAATTATTGCACACCCAGGACAGGACAGGCCCCGGGCACAAAGGGGCACACATGCCTTTGGAGGGTGGGTCAACAACAGAATCTGGACACCCAGGACAGCTGGCCCAGGCATGTGGAGTAATCAGTGAGACCAGCTATGGGGAAATGTCCAAAGCAACAGTGAGGAGCCAGCAACTGGGCTCTGGAGAACTCCACAAACAGAAGACAAGTCCTAACCCCCATATCCAGAGGCCAAAATCAGCTCCACACCCAGCACAATTCCCATGGCAACTTGGCTGGAGTACACAGCACATTTCTGGGAACTGACATGGACACTATCACAGAACTGTAAAAGCCAGACATATTTTACAACTGTTATTTTCTCTTGTTTGTCTGATTGACTACCCTTTCCTGTCTAGTTGGGATTCACCTTGCTTTAGCTTGTATTTTGTGTTTTCTTTTTTCTTTTTTCCTCTCCTCCCTTTCTCAGGTCTCCATTTTTTTCTTCTTTTCTCTTCCGTTCTCCTCTTTCTTCCTTCTTTTTTCACTATTTAGGTTTCTTAACTTTCTTTTTCATTTTCTTCTATTGATTCTCTTTCCTTCCTCAAACACATTTTGAATTTAAACTTTCAAGTGAGTAAACACTGTCTCTTGCCTTTCTGATTACCTCTTCACATTGTATTTCATTCTTTGTCTTTTGTGTCCTCCAGTTTCCCAAAACTCGGGTGATCATCCTTTGACCTCCAGCCTTGACTCTAGTATATTTGATCTCATCCATCACTTTATCCTGTCCCTTACCCATCTTAAACCTCCCTGCCCCCCAAAAGGGTAAAACCACTCAACTAAAGGGAAAACCACTCACACTCTACATGATATAGGTTGATTTTGTTATATAACTATGAAGTTTGCTCCTGTGGTAGGAGGTAGCAGGTTAATGGTTACCTAAGTTTGTCAGTAGTTAAACTGTACTTGAAAATATTGTTATTACTAACTGTACTATTTTAGTCAGGATGTCATACATGTTATAATCAGTTTTTCTCCCCTATATGATAATGCTGGGAGAGTATGGGGTCTTAATCATCACCACAGCCCAGTACCAAAGTGTTGGGTGCTGAGACAAATAGTAACATTCATGCTTTACAAATTGGGAAGGTAGGTTCTTGGGATAGCTATAAAGAACCATCTACATCTGGAAGACATCACCAAAGAACAGACACCTCCTAGGGAAGCCTCGATACTATTGATAAAGCTATCTATTATGAGAAATTAGCAGTAATCAATATAGAAAAAAATAAAATAAAAAAGAGAAAATAGAAAATTACAAGATGCAGAAGCAAAATGCAACCTCAGACCCCCAGTCCATCCAGGACAAACCCAAAACACTATGAGATAGACAAAACTGGAAGTAAAACACTGGTAGTTTCTAAAAAGATAGTAACAGAAGTTGAAAAACAAGTATAAAAGGCTATATAGAAAATAATCTGTCAGGTACAAAAAGAAATCATGCTTAAAATCAAAGATATTAGGGAAGACACAGAAAAAAGAACAGATGAGCCTACAAAAATGATGGAAACCAAAAATGCCCAACATAGGCAAGAAATGGAATCCATGAAACAAATCCAAACAGAAATCCAAGAGACTAAACCCTCCATTGAAAGAATATGCAAAAGGCTGAATGAAGGGTAGGACAGAATATCAGATCTTGAAGAAGAATTGAAGCAAGTGATCATGAAAAGAAAGATATCTTGAAAATAGCAAGAGACAATGAAAAATCAATTAAACAGCTACAAGATGATGCAAAAGAGAATAAAATAAGATTGATTGGAGTCAATGAGAAGGCTGGAGACAGCACAAATGCCATAAAAAATGCTTCACACAAATAATGGCTAAAAACTTCCAAAACATGGATAAAGAAATTGACATACAAATACATGAAGCATATAGAACTCCAAACAGACATGTCTAAAATAAAACTACACCAAAGGGCAGGTGAGATGGCTCAGTGGCATAAGCACCTGCCTTGCAAATGCAAGGTCCTGAGTTCGACTCCCGGTACCCACATACAAGAAAAGGGCTGGTGATATCACTCAGCGGCATGGGTACCTGCTTGCACGTGAGGTCCTGAGGTTGACACCCAGTACCCACAAAAATAAAAAGTAAAAACTACACCAAAACATATAATAAGATTCCAGAAACTCAGCACAAGAACAGAATATTAAAAGCTGTTAGAGAAAAGAAATTGATAATCTATAAAGGAAAGCCCATCAGAATCATGGCAGACTTCTCAACACAAACCCTCAAGTCAAGAAGAGCCTAGAGTGAAGTATTTCAAGCTGTGAAAGAAAACAACTTCCAATCCAGATTGATGTTCCCTGCAAAACTATATTTCAAAATTAATGGAGAAATAAGATACTTCCATGACAAAGAAAAGCTGAAGGAATTCATGACCACCAAAAAAACCCTACAAAGAGTACTGAAAGGTATTCTAGACGTAGAAAAATAGGATCACAATTCCAAGAACAACGACAGAAAGAAACCACCAGGCAGGGAAAGCAGTTAAACAGAGGGTAAAAGCAGGGAACCAACTCCCCAAAATATCATAAGAAAGATAAGCCAATACATATCAGTTTATCCATCAATGTAAATGGCCTTAATTCACCAATCAAAAGAAACAGACAGGCAGAATGGATCAAGAAACAAGATCCAGCAATATGATATATACAAGAAACACATTTAACTCAAAAACTAATTCAGAGACTGAAAGCAAAAGAGGGAAAACAATCTTCCGTGCAACAGGAACCCAGAAAAAAGCAGCAGTAGCTGTCCTGTTTGCAGATAATGTGAACTTCAAACCGAGAATGATCAAAAGAGATAGAAAAGGTCACTACATACTTGTTAGGGGAAAACTTCAAGAGGAAGAGATAACAATCATAAATATGTATGCACCAAATACAGGAGCACCCAACAATATAAGATAATTATTAATAGACATGAAAAACCGAATAAGCAATAAAACAGTTTTAATGGGAGACCTTAATACACCATTGTCACAAAGAGATAGATCAACTAGACAAAAAATCAGCAAAGAAATATCAGAATTGAACCAAACCTGCGATCAAATGGACTTAGATATTTTCAGAATGTTCCACCCAATATCATCAGAATACACATTCTCAGCTGCACATGGGATGTTCTCTAAAATAGGCCATATACTAGCACACAGAACATGGTTAATAAATGCAAAGGAATTGAAATTATCCCATGCATATTATCTGACCATAGTGCAGTGAAATTGGAAATTAATGTCAAAAGAAACTACAAAAACCCCATAAACACATGGAAATTAAATAACACCCTCCTAAACAACCAATGGGTCATGGATGAAATTAAAGAAGAAGTTAAACAGTATCTACAACTAAAAGAGAAAGCAAATACAATATACTGGAACTTATGGGATGCAATGAAAGCAGTCTTAAGAGGGAAATGTATAGTGGTGAATTCTCACATCAGGAAAACAGCATGAACACAAATAAACAACCTAATATTGCATCTCAATCTTATAGAACAAGAACAAGAAGAGTAAGACAAGCGCAAAGCTCATACAAGGGAGGAAATTACAAAGACCAGAGCAGAAATTAATGCAATGGAGACTAAGAAAACAATACAAAGAATTAATGAATGAAGAGTATGTTCTTAGAAAGAATAAATAAAATTGATAACCCTTAGCCAACCTTATCAAAAAAAAGGAAAGAAAACACTCAAATTCATGCACTGAGGAGAAAAGTGTGAAATCACTACAGATCCTGTGGAAATTCAGAAGATCATCAATACCTACTTTGAAAATCTTTACTCTCATAGGATGGAAGACACAAGAGAAATGGACAGATTCCTAGACACATATGAATTACCAAAGCTGAATCAAGAAGATATAAAAATTCTGAGTAATCCAATATCAGTCAATGAGATTGACAATGTAATTAAAAACTTACCACCAAGACAAACCCAGGTCCTGGTGGATTCACTGCTGAATTCTACAAGAAATTTAGAGAAGATTAAATGCCAATACTCCTTAAACTCTTTAATGAAATTGAAAAGGAAGCAATACTCCCCAACTCATTCCTGGAGGCAAGTTTTACCCTGATAACAAAACTAGAGAAAGACCCAGCCAAAAAAGAGAACTACAGGCCAATCTCCCTAATGAACATAGATGCAAAAATCCTCAATAAGAATGCCACAAATCAAGAAAATGATACACCATGACCAAGTGAAATTTATTGCAGGAATGTAGGGATGGTTCAACATATGTAAATCAATAAAAATAATGCACCATATTAACAGAGCCAAAGACAAAAATCACATGATCATCTCAATAGATGCAGAAAAAGCTTTTGATAAAGTCCAACACTCATTCATGATAAAAACCCTACAGAAAATTGGAATAGATGGTCTTTACCTCAATCTTATAAAAGCCATCTATAAACAAACCAACATCAAACCAACAACAAACATCATACTAAATGGACAAAAGCTGAAAGCTTCACTCTAAAATCAGGAACAAGACAAGCATGTTCACTATCATGAGTTCTATTCAATATCATTCTGAAAACATTAGCCAGAGAAATTAGACAAGAGAGAGAAATAAAAGGAATAAGGACAGGAAAAGAAAAACTTAAATTATCATTATTCACAGATAACATAATACTTTACATAGAAGACCTCAAAAACTCCACCAAAAGACTTCTAGACTTAACAACCAAATTCAGTAGCATAGGTGCATACAAAGTCAACACATGAAAATCAGTAGCATTCCTCTACACAAACAACAAACTCATTGAGAGAGAAATTAGGGAAACCACACCCTTCACTATACCATCCAAAAACATGAAATCTTAGTAATCACTCTAACAAAGGAAGTAAAATATCTATACATTGAAAATTACAGTATTCTGAAAAAGGAGATTGACTAGGATATCAGAAAATGTAGACATATCCTTTGCTCATGGATAGGAAGAACCATCATAGTGAAAATGGCCATACTCCTAAAATTGTTGTAAAGATTTAATGCAATCCTGATCAAAATACCATTAGCATACCTCCCAAAACTAGAGAAAATATTCTTAAGATTCATTTGGAAATAGAAGAGACCTATAACAGCAAAAGCACTACTGGGCAACAATGGCAAGGCAGGAGGTATCACAACCACAGACATGAAATTATACTACAAACCTCTGTGATAAAATCAGCATGATACTGGCCAAAAAAAAAACAGACCTGATGATCAGTGGAAAAGATTAGAAGTTGCAGACACAACTACAAACACACTCAGCCACCTTATCTTTGACAAAGGAGCTAAACATGTTCACTGGAAGAAAGATAGTCTCTTCGTTAAATGGGGCTGGAAAAACACTGTCTACATGATGAAGACTAAAACTAAACCCATGTCTATCACCATGTACTAAAGTAAAAATTGATCAAAGATCTAAATATTAAACAGAAACTCTAAATCTACTGGAAGAGACATTAGGTAGAAATCTTGAAGATATAGGTGTAGGAAGAGACTTCATAAACAAAACCCAAACTGCATGGGAATTACTTGAAAGAATCAACAACTGGGAACTCATCTTTTTAAGGAGCTTTTTCACATCAAAAGAAATCACCAACAGAGTGAAAGACAACCCACAGAGTGGGAAAAAGTTTTTAGCTTACTGTCCCTCAGACAAGGGACTTCTATCTAGAACATATAAAGAATTGAAAAAATCAGACCCCCAAATTTAAAGGCCCAATCCAAAATGGGCATCTGAGAAGAATACATACTTCTCAGATGAAGAAATACAGATAGCAAATAAATATATGAAAAAATGTTCAACATCATTGGTCATTTGAGAGATGCAAATTAAAACCACACTGAGATTCCATCTCACCTCAGGAAGAATGGCTTTCATCAAGAAATCATCAATAACAAATGCTGGAGGGGCTGTGGGGAAAAAGGAACACTTCTCCACTGTTGGTGGGAGTGTAGACTGGTACAACCACAGTGGAAATCAGTGTGGGGATTCCTTAAAATGCTAGGATTAGTGATCTCATTATACACAGCTATTCCCCTTGTAGGTATTTTCCCAGAAGAATTAAAAACATCATACCACAGTGATATATGTGCATCCATGTTTATAGCAGCACAATTTGTAATAGCTAAATCTTGGAAACAACCCAAATGCCCATCAACCAAGGAATGGATAAAAAAGACGTGGTATTTTTATACAATGGAATACTACTCAGCTATACAGGAAGATGGACTTGAGAATTTTATATGTGAGTGGGTGCAACTTGAGACCATACTCATAAGTGAAATACATCAGTAACTGACTTGGTAATCAGGTAGACTCCCGTGGTATCATAATGGTTATGTTCCAGCAATAAGGTCAATGTTGCAATATCCTAAAGCTATGTCATAATGCCTATATCATTCAACTTATTTTATTTTGTCATATATGCTTTGTATCATCCCATGTAATTAGACAGAGAAGGGTGACTATTGTACTATATTTTGAGAAAAGAGAAAAACCAAAATTATATTATTTTTGTATAGTATCTTGTTGGAATTATCCTATTTTAATTAATGTTCCAATTTAATTAATGGAATTGTTCTATTAACAATTGTTATTATTGGGCCAGGGATATAGCTCAGTGGCACAGCACCTGCCTAGCAAGTGCAATGTCCTGAGTTTCATTCCTGGTACCAAAAAAAAATTGTTTAAATAATTGTTATTATTAATCTCTTATTGTACCTACACTATAATTAAATTTTATCATAGTTATATATTTTATTATTAGATAGTTATATATTTTATTATTAGATATTGAGAATTTGTTGTATTTTTTGAGATGAAGTAGGTTTTCCATTTTAATTGTTTAATGTGATGATATGCATTCATATATTTTATAATACTAAACCACTCTTACAATCATATAAATGTTTTCATAAGAAGCTAAGATTTAGAGATGTTCACTAGCTCACTCTGTACTGAGCTGGGCAAAGTTGGTTATGGTGAGTGCTAGTATAAGCTGCCAACTTTGTTCTCAGTGGCACTCAACCTGTGATTTTTCTTGTCAGTGCTCAGGTTCAAGTAAGACAGAAACTAATCTCTTGGGAATAATCCTCAATGAAAATAAGAACATTAGACATTCAGTCAAGTCCTGCTCTGTCTTCCCAAAAGAAAAATTGAGAGCTGGGTGTTTTCTCCTAATTATGTGCTACTGTACTCAGAGGGAACTAGGGTCAATAAGGTTTTCTTACTGGCTTCATTCCAGATGGCTTTGTGCTTGCCTAAGTTGCGGGAACTTCTGAACCTGTTTCTCAATTTCTTCCAAATAAAATTGGTCTATATATTTTTCTTGAGTCAATGAGTTTGTGAAAGGAGAAGTGTTTAGAAACTTCTGTTCTGCTATTCTGATGCTGTCACCTTTCACCTTCATTTATTTTCCAGTACCAAGAATTGAATGAAGGGCCTTTGTACTGAACCACAATCCTGGGACATTTTTGTTTTCTGATTCAGGCTGTTCCTACGTCACTCAGTTGCCCAGGTTGGGCTCAAATTTGGCAACCTCTTCCATCAGTCTCCCACAATACTGATATTGCAGGTGGGCACCACCATGGTGGTTCCACCTTCATTCTTGAGTCTATTGGGTTCCAATTCTGTAAGATACGATCAAGTACAAGAGAATCATGGAAGCTATACACTTTTAGGTAATTGTTCTTTGAGAAGATACTTTTGGAGCTTTTACATGATATTCCAGGATGTTAAATCTAAGAGGATTACTGCAGGTCAGACAGAGAAGACTGAAAACAATTCTCCTACCTCCTACATTCAATAATGAAATCTTGAAAAAGAGGACTTCTTTCTAATGCAAATGGCATGATAATATTGCCTTTGCCTGGAATTTATGCATATTTTCTAATATTTTCCACAAGAAAATTATTTTCACTAGAGAGTTGACTTTAAAAAATGAAATATTACTTCACAGTCAGAAAAAGAGGATTTTAAGTTTCCTGAGTACTAGATATCAGTCTGAGAAAAGCTATAGGTCAGAGGTATCAAAGAAGTAGAAGAATTCTAAGAATTTAATAATATTTTAATGGTAGATTGGGACAGATGCATAATGATAAAAACTTGTGAAAAGTAGAAAAATTACTGTTTATTCATGACAAATAGTTATGCTCAATTTAGTAGTATGGTGTGTGTATATAAGCAAGATGCTCCCCTTATCAAAACTGTAACTGAAAATGATTACTTATTAATAGATTCTGGAAAATAAAATGTATGGAATGCTGCACTGGGGCATCTTATATCTAAGAATTGAAGAGAATGGGACAAGAAAGTGTAGTTCACAGAAGAATGTTGTCTCAGTGTGAGACCATGGGAGGGTAAAGAATGAATAAGTACTCAGAGAAAAATCTTAGTTCAGTCACTGAGAGGGCCAGAGGGGTTTCTCAAATAAGAGCACCCAGAGTTAGGCATCCTCTCAGAGTAGCACCTAAGCCAAGAACTCTCAGGATTTATTTAGAATATCAGGGTAAGAGAAAAGGACAAAAGATAAAAAGTTTGGGCAAGAACCTGTCTCAAGGCTGTGCAGTTTTCTTGGGGAAAAAAGAAAGACAATGGTAAAACACAACATGCCTCATTAATCTCAACTTCTTGTTGTTTAACTATTCATTTTTCACGGAGGCTGTGTGCTTTTGCCCCACAATTTAACCATTCACTCCTTGGCCAAGTCCCCATAAACTATGATTGAAAAGGAATTATCATAGAAGGAATTACCTTTTTTCTGTTGGTTTCAAGGTGCACTCTTTTAGAAGTCTTCCAGATAACGATGTAGGTAATTAAATGATTTTTTTTCAGTTAGAATATGTAATTACTAGAGTTCATGGGGGAAAAAAGGCTAATCCCACTTGGGCTGTGTATCTATTTGTATTTGATTTAGGGCCTAGTAAGATCTTGGAATGAAGAGCATATGTTTTGCTCCAAGTAAACAAACCATATCAATGACAGAAAATGGGATGTTTTGAATTATAAGTGAGACTTGATCTCTGAAAAAGTTATAGACAAAGATTGTTGCATATAAAGCAATTCAAAATTGAAAATGAATTACAGTGTAGTAAGAGTAAGCATAATGGTGAGTTTTACAGACAAAGCTAACCTGGACATCAGAGCTTGAATTACTTATTTGTTAGCTTTGTAAACAAACCACTTGATTATTAATATTATTTTGAACTTCCTTATATAAAACTAAGCACACAAAATAACTTTTCTAAAATATCCCTCATTGAGTTATTGAGAGTCTACAGGTCACAGAAAAAATAAACCTGGCACATAATAAGAACTGAATAAATCACGGGGTTTTTAAAATACACGTAGTTAATATGGGGATATTAGAAAGCATGAATCTTGTAATGAACATTCAAAATGATAACCTGAGAGATATCTCCATAGCTTTACCTCTGTTTCCCTCTTTGCTTCTCTTTCTCCTATGTATCTGCATCTCTACATTGAAATTCATATTCTTTTGTAACCAGTTTTTCAACTTCTCTATAAGTATATTTCTTCTGAAGCAAAATGAATCTTTTCTAAATGATGTCTGAAATAGTTTTAAAGCTTAGTCTACAATATATAGAATTATTTTATTGCTGGGGACTAGCTATAAACTTGAGATTGTATTTTATCTGAAAATCCATTTATTTATATAAAGCAAAACATGAAATGTCTGGGAAATTTAGGCTTGTGGACCAAATATATTATTGAATACAACCCCAGGAAAAGAACAAAAGATCCAATACTTGGAATTATTAGCTGTTATTTTACAAACTTTATGGATTTAATGCTCAGGCTTGTTTGTTGCTTTTTGATTCCTCTTTTGAAGTATAATGGAATAAATCCTTTCTACTTGAATTTTTTAGAAAATTTTTAAATTCAAATTCCCTTTACAAATGGAAATTACAGTAATTGAATACTATCTTTACTCATTATATAAAAGCATGCTGTGCTGTCATCCCAACACTGGTTTTTGATTTCTACAGTTGGCTATTTATAGAATTATTGAGAAAAGGAGACAAATGGGAGACACTGAGAGGAAGAATTTTTAATAATAATTTGTTATTCATGTAGTATACAAAAGTCAAAATACTGAAAGAAATATCATGAAGATTATTTTGCTGTTTTTAATTTCAAAGTATCTATATAAAAAGAGTTAAATTCCTAAAGCAAGTCAAAAAGCACTACTGCAAGTGTTCTAACAAGAGAATTCTTAGACTAAATATAATCCCAAGTTGCAGTAAATGTTATTTGTATATTTCTTGTGCAACATGACTCTCTAGAAATTATACATTCCCCTCTCTTTTTTGTGAAATTTTATCAATTAATATTTGACATTATTTTAATATAATAAAATCTAAATATTAGTTTTATTTACTCAGTGAACTAAAATGTCCTATGTATAATTTGAAAACATAAATTTTCAAAGAATGAAATAATGATAATTATATTACTCCTCTATTCATTCTTTAAACATTTACATATTACATATTGGTGCAAATCTACAACCAGGCTCTACATCTCATTTGATTGTTTCACATACTGTTGATTGAATTGTTTGTTCCAATTTTAATTACATACTCTCACCATGGAGACCAAAATTTTCCCTGCCCCTTTCTTTTGTCTTAGTTTTATGATTTAATTCTTGCCAAAAGCATGTTAAAGCAGTTAATAGAAGTGGCAATTTAAATGTGCATAACCATTTGAGTTGTTTTTTTGTAGCTTCTGATATCATCATGAGAAGAGGAAACCACACTTTGTTAGTACCCTTTTAAATAAGGTCCCAACATGAAACATACAAACATACATGAAACTGAGTTGAACCCAAGAGCAATCTGACTAGATCAAGCTAATTCCATCCAAGATAACTAAAATGCAGTAAGACCCCAAGACCTTTGTGTGAAAAAAGTGTGTACTTACTGTTAATAAGCAACTAAACCTTTTTTTTGTGGGTACCTGGGTCGACCTCAGGACCTTGCACGCCAGCAGGCACCTGTGCCGCTGAGCAATATCACCGGCCCTTTTTTCGTATGTGAGATCCAGGAGTCAAACTTGGGCCATCATGCTTGCTGGGCAGGTGCTTATACCACTGAGCCATCTCACCAGCCCAGCAACTAAACTTTTGACAGTGATTTTTATGCATCATTATTTTTGACAAAGAACAGTTAGAAACTGAGATTTTCAACTGTAAAAATAAAACAATTATGGTTAATGTACAGCAATAAATTTCAAGGGGGGAACTTCTGTTCTTGAATGTGACAATGAGCATGAGCTATAGAAATTTTTGTTCATATAAATTCAGAGATGCCATTGGTATCCAGCCCAAAAAACCAATAGTGCCCAGTTGTTCATCCTTGGATTAGTTGTTTAGATATTGAAAACATGAAAATACATAAGAAAGTGCTTAATTTTTAAGTTGATAAATTTGAATTATAGGCCAAAAATTCACCAAAATACTCAGAAATATACCCCACAAATTGTCATATATTAATCTTTCTCCATTCTCATAAATTCTTTTTTTTATTTCATATATTTACTTTATTTGGAGTTTAGGAATACTTTTCTGATTCTAGTCTAGCTTGTGCATTGTTACTAGTCTAGCCTTTCATAAGGTTCTCCTTTGATCATGTTGAACAGAAAACTTACACAGGAAGTTTTTATGAACTTAAAAATATTTCATATTTTGGTTAATTCCAAAATATATGCTTCAGCAAAATCAGATCCTTTGTGTCTCACACATACTATATTTAACGGAATACAGCAGTATATTTTCATTGAATATTATCTTATATAGTCCCAATTCAAATCTGCTTTAAATACTTGTTCATCCTAAACATCTATATAAAACAGATGCTTTAAGAAAAAAGTTTTAAAACACATGCATGCTGTAATATAAGCATATAAAAATGTGTGTAAGTGTGTATTTAATGATGGACCTGGTTAAAGGGTGACACATAATTGTTCTCTCTTTATTTGTTTCACTTTTCAAATTTGTTGTCTGCTTCTCTCTGAATTTGGTGTGCATAGAATGAAAAACCTGAGAGTTAAACATATTAAAATGACATTATCTTGCAAAAGAGGAAAAGTATTCACTGGATACAGTATATTGATGTATATAAACATTAAATAAATCATACTGTCAAATTTTGAAAATGTAATTACAATTATCTCAGCCTATTATTGGTTTAACACAAATTACATAAACATAGTAAAATTATATTGTATTGATGGTATTACAGTTTGATCTAAAATGTCCCCTAAAAGTCTTATGTATTGAATGTGGGACTTGGTTGGAAGAAGTAAGTCACTGGGGACATCATCAGAAAGGGTGTATTCTTTTCCCTGACTCTTTTTTTTTTTTTTTTTTTGTGGGTACCGGGGGGTCGACCTCAGGACCTCGCGCACCAGCAGGCGCCTGTGCCGCTGAGCGATATCACCGGCCCCTTTTTTGTATGTGGGATCCGGGAGTCGAACTCGGGCCCTCGCGCTTGCAAGGCAGGCGCTTATGCCGCTGAGCCATCTCACCAGCCCTTTTCCCTGACTCTTTCTCCCTTTCTGCTTCCTGGCTACTGTGAGGTGAGTAGCTTTCCTTTGCCATGCTCTTATTTCATGCCTTGAAGCAAGTCAACCATGAACTGAAATCTTTAATACAATAAGTCAAAATAAACCTCTTCTGCTTTAAGTTGCTAGTGTTGGGTCTTTTATCCCAGCTTTGTGGAATTAATCAAATTAAGAAAACTGGTATCAGAAAATTAGGGTCATTGTTGAGACTGTACTTGGCCATGTGGTTCAGAAGCATTTGGAAATGAATTGCAGGAAGCATTTGGAAAAGTATGGAGATGCAGGCTAGAGGTATTTTAGAATGCTGTAAACAGTGGTTGATGAGTGATTCTGGTCACTGCTCAGAAGACCAGGCTGTGGATAGGAATGCAAACAGTAATGGCCAGGCATGACTTCAGTTGGGAATGAAGATTCCATTGGAAAATTGACTAAAGTCCTTGCATATATCATTCTGGCAAAAAAAAAATTTCCTGTTTTATGCATGACCTAAGATTTAACATAAAGCAGAATTCAAAGGTGGTAGACTAAGTGATATAAAAAAATATATGGGATTATGAAAGCTTCCATCAAGATTTAAAAGGAAGGGCTGGTGAGATAGCTAAGGAGCATAAGCACCTGCCTGGCAAGCATGAGGTCCTGAGTTCGACTCCTGGTACCCACATACAAAAAAAGGCCTGATGATATCGCTCAGTGTCATGGGTGCCTGCTCACATGCGAGGTCCTGAGTTTGACCCCCAGTACCCACCAAAAAAAAAAAAAAGGTTTAAAAAGAAGGCCTCAGAGCCAGGCAATATACCCTTGAGAGGGTGATGTGTGAACCTGTGAGAGTGAAACCAAAAGGGCAGTGGAGATCTCAGGAAGACAGAGGTGTCAGGAATATGGAATATATAATGAAGAAAACTCCAGGCAGTGAGCAGATCCAGGCCAAGAGAGAGGCCACATGGACTACAACTGACAAGACCATAGGAGCGGAGCTGCCCAAGGACTTTAGTGCTCACATCTCACCGTGGCCTGCTCTGGTGCTGACATGGAATTGTAAGATTAATGTTTGCCCTTCTAAGTTTTGGTATTATTTTGGGACTCATAGCTAAGCATTTCCTTGAGTCTCAAAGGAGAACTGGGACTTAGGCTTTGTACCCATACTAGAACCATTCAGAATTTTGTGACACTTAGTGATGGAGTAAATGTATTTTGCATAATGAAATGGACATGAATTTTTTGGGGTCAAGGTGTGGAATGTTATAGTTCAGATCTAAAATGTCCCCAAGAAGTCTCATGTGTTCACAGGTAGCACTGGTTGAAAAAGTTGGACCATGAAGGGTGTGATCTGGAGGGGGTGTGTTCTTGTCCCTGGTCCTCCCTTCTCCCTCTTTATTTCTTTGCTGCCATGGGGTGAGCAGCTTTCCTTTGCATGCCCTGCTGTCATATTTTTCCTGCCTAGGAGTCACCTGACCATAAAATGAAAACTCTAAAAAAATGAAACATGCTTACCTGCTTGCAGTCATGCAGGTTTCTGGCTATATTGTAGAAGTAAATATTGATGATAAACACACACAGTAGCTGCTCTACATATTATTATAGACCAGGAGGCAACAGATACCTCAATGGACAAATATATATTTATAATGATAAGTGTGTGTTTATCATCAATATTTACTTCTACAATATAGCCAGAAACCTGCATGACTGCAAGCAGGTAAGCATGTTTTTAAATAAATGAATAAGTTACATCTATAAATATCGATATTATGTGTTTTCAAAATACATTTATCATCAAAGATTGTAAACAGACACTATGTTTAAATAATGAATGTATTTTAATATAATAATATAGTAAGCATTCATTTGATAATATTCAACCCAAATCCACATTTACCTATTTGCTTTATTTTCCAGTATGATTTCTGAAATGACTCCATGTGTGCTTCATTTACTGCTTAGAAATATGGGAATTTCTTGTAGGTTATAGTTTAATCACCAATTCTTATCAGGCATGCAGTCTTTAACTTTTAATTATTTTCAATTAACTATCATAATGAAAAAACATTCATCATGTTTTTCTTTTTTTGCAAAATGGAAGTGAAGACATTATTTACTTGAGAATTTTACAGATACATATCAGTAAATTTTTTTCGGGGCTGGAACTTCTGAGAAATATCTGCATTAATACTGAATTGCACAATCACTCTAATCTATTATAATCAGCTAAAATATCAGTAAAATTCAAAATAACTGAAGTATTTTAAAATCAATATCTGAACTGATCATGTATCAGATGGTACAGGAATTGTTAATGCATTAATAAAAGTTGCTATGTTAATAAAATCAGATTTTTTTATAAAAATTGAATAATTTGAATCAAATTACTTGAAAGTTGATGGAAAATATTCTCATATATAAATAGTGAGTAATATTTATATGAACACAAAGTCAAGGGTAGTTTGTGGAATGCTAAAATCTACATATTTCACTTATGTGATTTCCATATTATCACACTTTATCACAATATATTAGGTGCACAAGATTTGTTTTATACTACATAAAAGTTTCTGCATTATTCATTTACTCAGATTTTCTTACAGAGCTCATTTTTACACAAAATAATTCATGACCTTATGTTGAACTTATATAATTAATTTGAATATTTGTTTTTTTGGATATACTATTCAGAATTATTTTCCAGGTTAATAATATTTTATAATTTTTCCATTAGCCATTTTAATTATATAGTTATTTGCAGAGAATATTGAAACAAAAAGAAAATGGGGATATCCAAGTTTTCATAATTTTTTTTTTTGTGGGTACCAGGGGGTCGACCTCAGGACCTCGCACGCCAACAGGCGCCCGTGCCACTGAGCGATATCACGGGCCCCTTTTTCGCATGTGGGTTCCAGGAGTCGAACTCGGGCCCTTGCGCTTGCAAGGCAGGCGCTTATGCTGCTGAGCCATCTCACCGGCACCAAGTTTTCATAATTTGTAGAGAAATAAAGACTTCCCCAAACCTGAGAAATATATAAAGATTAGAGGAAAACTGCAATGGCAACTAAGATACAGAGACAAATCAAAATTAAACAACTATTAACAATGTTGTAAAGTAAAAATTGATGCTGTGTTAGGTGTCAGATTATATGCCTGTGTGAAATTACAATATATCTCAATGTCTATTTCATTATTCATTATGTCATCATAACCATACTTTTATTTTTTTTTTTGTGGGTACCGGGGGGACGACCTCAGGACCTCACGCGCCAACAGGCACCCGTGCCGCTGAGCGATATCACCGGCCCCTTTTTCGTATGTGGGTTCCAGGAGTCGAACTCGGGCCTTCGCGTTTGCAAGGCAGGCGCTTAAGCCGCTGAGCAGTCTCACCGGCCCCCCATAACCATACTTTTAATTCAAATCAGCTGGCTGAGAAAAATTTTCAATTTTACTATACAAGTAGCAAATAAAGCTTTAAATCAACTTGTTTTAATAAATGCACTCTATGCTTTTCTAAAATAAATATATTCAAGAAAGTTGTATTTAAAGTCATATGTTGGCAATGAGTACCTCTCAGACTGTACTTGCCTAAACCTTTACAAATGTCTACAAACTACAGAACTAAATTTCCTACTTTCAGAAAGAGTCTCTTAATAAAAAAAAATACATTTACAAAATTGCTTCCATTACCTACGAATACCATAAGGAAAAGTGAAAGTGCTGCAGAAACACAGAACCACATCAGAAAAGTTAGAAGAGGAATACATTTTCTATCCAAATTTAACTGCTGAGAATGAGTAACCAGGAAAAATGTCACAGAGAATGAAATACCAACAAAATTCTCCAAAGTGTGGTGAAGAAAATAAGGGGCTCATCATTCTAAATTTCATGAGAGAGCACTAGAATAAATCAGGACAATCACATATTATGTGATGACTTATACAATTTTATGCTTCTTTACACTTTTTATTAATTAAATGACAATTTCTGTTTACTGTGGGACACCAGGAAATTCTGACACACAGTGAAGTATCTTGCTTCTCAAAAGAATGAATGGCACATCCTTTTCTTTAAGAAAAAAGTCAATATTGTTTACAGGCTATTAAACCCCAATACTAAAGTTTTTAAAAATATTATTTCAAATGACTAATCCTTTTAATTTAAAATCAATAAGAATTAATTAGTAAATTATAGATTCTGATCTGAGGAAGTGTTTGCTAGACATAAACTTCTTGAGAAGATGACCCATATGGCAACATCACAGCATGAACCACTGCACAGAGTCAGAAAATATTTAAGTAACTAATACTTATCGTGGTGCACAAACCCACCTGTGGTGAAACATTTAAGTACAATATCTCTAACCTAAGTTGCTTCCAGCTAGGGTAATCTTATATCTGGATACAACTTAACAATAGCATACAACTTATACTTTATGTTTAATTCCTAAATACTTAAAATCTTCGTGTGTTTTTTCACATTTTGAATTTGTTCAGAATACTGAAGATTTTGAGTTTTGTGCTTAAGTTTGTATGCTAATTAAGAAAAAGTAATGAAATCATTAAAAGTAAAGGACTTAAAATATTTTAACCAGAATACTTTTATTTGTGGTTATTTTTATTACAGTGCAGTATCTAATGTGGAGGAAAAATTTATGTTATGTAAATATGATTCCAAAATCATAGTTAAGGTGTTATATTACTTTCAACTGTTTCAAAAACAGTGTGGGCAAATTGTGGTCCATGATCCAAACCTGATGTACTAATAAAATTTTAGTGGAAAATGGCACATTTTCATTCATTTACCTATCATCTATGGCTGCTTTCACACTTCAGTGACAGAGCTAAAAAATTGTGGTAGAGAACAGGTCACCCACAAAACTCAATATTATCATCTGGAGCTATGGTGAACAAGTTTTCTGACCCCTGTTCTCAACTATTGAAAAGCAAACACCAATTATTTCCAAATTTTTTAAATTTGTGGTCATTTATCAATTCAAATAATACATTTTAGCAAATTAATCATGTTTTTTAAATGTTCAGTCTTTAAAATGTAGATTATTCTACCTAGTCTATGTGGTTAACATTTATAACTGACATTTAGAAAACAGTGCAGTGAGAAAAGCCAATAAATTGCAATGTTTGGAGCAGGATTGCTGTGGTATTGAAGGGTTATGAATGCAAACTGTAGCCTTACAATAACATAATGACTTCATTGTTAATAACACCTGGGAGTTTGACAGCATCAATACTGCTGAATACTGGAGCCTACTGATCAGGCTACTATTACTGATAAAGCAAAAATGCATATGGTGTCACCTGCATACAATCAATTTTGCTATAGTATCATCAACATGACAACAAACATTTGTAATTTCTGTGAGTTAACTGGGTGTTAAGGGAGATATCATAAGGAGGGGTTTACCTAAGCACTGTTCTTATTAGTGCCTAATATCTAGGTTCTTTTTTTCACCTCTGAAATCTGTCTTAGATGTTCACTGGATATATCATGTTTTGTTAGGAGCCATGCTTTTCTGCATGCACTACTTATACCTAACCCAACCCAGTACATCTCCTAAAACTTCTTTTCATTGTGTTTTCATTGCTTCTTTTGCATTTCCTTCCTTCTTCTAGGTCAGAGCGATTTATGCACAGTGTTGTTTACCATCTTGTTCGTGCTGTCATCTTAGGCCTTAATGACACGGTTATGAGGATGGATGCTATTATTAGTCCCACTTGCTTACATAGTATGTAGCCATTATAATCTCAGTGGAAGAAGGTGAACAGAATGATTCAATTATATAGGCTTTAGTAGTAGAATCTCATGCGTAATACTGTTTCTTTATCTCCTTCATTTTCCTTTTAACATTTGACTTTTAAAACCTTTCAAACAAAACTATAAAAATAATAAATGAAAATTCTTCTTTTGCAATTCTCAATAATTTTTGAGGTATTTAGTTCTTATACAGATGACTTTACTATGAGAAGACTATTAGTTTCTACCCTTATATCAGGACCCTAAGTAAATTTCCTAACCTTATTTCCATAGCTACTTAAATGAAAAAGCCCAATCTGCAAACATGTCAATGTTTAAAAAAAGAATTCACTTAAAAGATAGCTTTTGATTATGATAAAACAATTTAAAAATTATGATTTTGTGGAGCACTCTTTAAAAACTTTTTTCAATAAAAACGTGTTTATTGTTCCTTAACACAAAAAAATTAGATGTACTTTACTTCATTTTTTGCATGACTTCAAGGTATCTATCTTGAAGCAATCTAAGTAAGGAGACATTTTTAAAAGTATTTATAAATTTGAGTTCCTTCTCCAAATTTGAAATAGATCCAGAATAAGTAAAATGGTTTCTATCTTACATTATCAGCTTGTCAAGAAATTAACATGTTTTACTGATGTCACACAAGACTCTGGGCCAGAGATTTTTTTCAGTTTTAATTTCACTATTATTTTTTTATTTGTAAAGATGTGAGAGCCATGAAACTATTCCTTCAACAAACTGTCAGCATATTTGTCTGCAGATCAGTTTAGATTATCCTTGATATCGTCCTATAGCCCTTTTTATGTCTGACTCTGCCTAGTGTCATAAAATTAATTTCTATCACCAAAATGATCCTACCTTAATGCATAGAAGCTCACTTAATGCATTTAATTTCAAGAGACTGACGACAGGTTCTACACACTCTTTAGGTAATGCAGGACTCCTTGTGTCCCAGAGAGGCTCTAGATGGCAATGAGTAAGTTGTTTAACACAAATACAGAATTTATGCTTATAACAAAATTATACCCCCTGTTTCATGTAGTAGTAATTCAATATAAATTGGGTCAACAAATAACGCACATTTTATGTTTAATGACAGGATTCTTAATGGTTCTTTGTGGAAAGTTTCTAAATAAAATTTTAAACTAATGAAGTGATTGATCATAAATAGAACTATGATCTCAATATACACTATAATTAATAGTTTCCTTGACAAGTGACTAAAGAATTTAAATTTTGTATTAATTTACAGATGATACTGAGACATTAAGTATTACCTGTTTCCCAATTATCTCTCAATTATTTCTGTCTACTGTGTACATTTAAAGATTCACTCAAGTTAACCTATATGTATTAGAAGTCAATCAACCTTATTGTTGACTATACACAAAATTAAGTAGATCAATAATCCTTAATGGTACTCTTTCCCCTGTAGATTGCCCAGGTGATATTTTCCAAAGAAATGGCTGAAGTACAGAAGTCTATTTAAAAATATATTTTGATTTACAACATGATATAGCTCTCTTTGCTCAGTGAGACATCTGATTGAATATAGATGTCGTATTACTTTATCTGCCCTTTTAAGAGTAAGCACTCAGTAAGTATTGATTGTTACTACTGCTACTACTAGTAGTAACAGAAAGGAAACATTTGGAAAAGATTTGTATTAAAGGAATACCACTTGAATAATTTTATTTATTTTTTTCTTTTGGTGGGTACCGGGGGTCGACCTCAGGACCTCGCGCGCCAGCAGGCACCCGTGCCGCTGAGCGATATCACCGGCCCTTTTTTTGTATATGGGTTCTGGGAGTCGAACTCAGGCCCTTGCGCTTGCCAGGCAGGCGCTTGCACCACTGAGCCATCTCACCGGCCCATAATTTTAAATTAAGATAAGAGAACAATTTCATTTTAAGTTCCTATTAGATACTTCTGGAGAGGATGTGAAGGTGGATCTAAAGAAGATCTATCTGTAAATGCACACATCGGGCTGGTGAGATGGCTCAGCGGCTTAAGCGCCTGCCCGGCAAGCGCGAGGGCCCGAGTTCGACTCCCGGAACCCACATACGAATAAAGGGCCGGTGATATCGCTCAGCGTCACGGGCGCCTGCTGGCGCGCGAGGTCCTGAGGTTGACCCCCGGTACCCACAAAAAAAAAATGCATACATCAATTAAAAGGTAATCATGTTAATTTGTTCTTAGCTTAGGTTAAGCTATAAGGTATAATTGTACATAAAGTTTGAGAGTTAAGATTTAGGTATAATGTGGATTAAAAAGTGTTCTACTGAACATTTTATTTTCTCCTGATTCATAAGCAGGGTCACACATAGTAACCCTTAGTTTCATTTCCATGGGGAAATAAAATAGTACTTGCTAGAGTTTTCAGCAATAAATTTGTGTTCTATTTAAAAGTGCCTATTGAAGCAACTCATAAGATTCAGAACAATAAATATGTAAGGACACCTGTGCTGGCATGGTCAAAGAACTTTTGTTAAGGAGAGTTTCTCCAATCTTTCAATTATATTGTGCAGGTTATCTCTGCCTACTGTGTGCACATAAAGACTCACTCAAGTTAGACTATTTCCATTTTTACTTTTTTATGCTTTTGAATTTTTAACCTCCTGTATATGTAATTTTCATGAATTAGAGAATGCAACTGAATGTTTAACTATTGCTGCAATCTCTAAATTAAATTAGATCTTAAAATTTCATTTCTAATCTTATAATTTTAAAATCCTGCCACTCTTGTTAAAATCTGCATCAATGCAAAATTTAGGGGTTTTTACACATTCTTTTTAAACAATATAAAATTTTTATTTTAAAGTACATTTTCCCCATGTGATTGTATATACATTAATAGTTTAAAAGGATATTAATACAGTAAGCATAATATAACAAATGCTTTGATATGGTCTCATAGTTTTTTTTTTTTTTTTTTTTTTTTTTGTGGGTACCAGGGGGTTGACCTCAGGACCTCGTGCACCAACAGGCACCCGTGCCGCTGAGAGATATCACCGGCCCCTTTTTCGCATGTGGGATCCGGGAGTCGAACTCGGGCCCTCGCGCTTGCAAGGCAGGCGCTTAAGCCGCTGAGCCATCTCACCGGCCCCTCATAGTTTGTTTTTGAAGATGATTTGGGCAAAAGCATGGAAGAAAGTAAAAGAAATATAGCAATCTCTGAAAAGTAGGTATTTTGGAGTTTTTCTTCAACAGAGATGTTAAATAATTCAGCTCACTATTAAGAAAACATTGAACTATACGTTTACTATGGTCAGATGTTAGGTGCAGTGAACATAATTTGTTGACAAGGAAAGTTTATGATATCCTACTACAGTGCTAAAAATAATCAGGTCTCCAAGACTCATTTTTCATTTCTTGTTAAATCAGTGGAATGATCTCTGTGACTCATTAAATTAAACATTTCACCAAAGACTATGGTTATTTCTTCTACCTACATGTTTCTCCTTTGTATTTGAATCTAAATAGTAGAAGCAGCGGGAGTCTAAGGAAACTGTAGTCAAGGCTATGCTTTGAAAAAAAAATCAATGCACTGCTTTGACCAGTCAGGTCAATCAAGACAGCCTATGAATACCAAAAGAGACTAAAATAATTGCAGAGATTCTGGTGGTGTGGAGTTCATGATTGCCGAAATATGTCTTAACTGTCATTAATTTTAGATATTTCCAAATAAAAGAGAAGACAAGATTTGGCCACAGTTTTCATTCTCAATTCAGAGGGAAGATTTGGTGTTTGAGCCAGTGATTGAACTCATGAGTCATTTGGCTTTTTATTATCCACTATATGCTCTTCAATTTGCACACAGATTCTGAAGCTCTTCATGTTTTTGTTTTTCTTCATTTTACTTGCTGCACTTTAAAATATCCTATTTAGTTCCATAGAAGTCTTGTCAGTGTGAAATAGCAATTAAGTCATTTGGTAGTTAATCTTCATTCACTTCAGACAGACGGGTATTTTAACTTACGTTTGATGAACTTCCATTGTGATAATTAGATAGACACATGATATGTGAATTGTATCAAATTCAAATTTATTACAGTTATTTAGCTGCTTACAATTCACTTAATTTTCCTTTATGCAACCAGCAAATGTTTACTTTCAGAATTACTAGACACATTCTGACAATTAATTTAATATCTTTTCTTGAAGATAACAGCTTGATTTTTGAGCTTCAATGTTGCTTCTAGGAGCAAGAAAAATATCAGATTAAATTTGTTTTATATTTTATTAATATTATTAAAGGAAACATATTTTTAAATTCTCTGTAAAGTTTGCATCTTCTTTTGATGGTGCTTTCACTTATTGCTCTTAATAATTAGGTGATAAAATGATATGTGGTATTCATCCACAATGGTGGCAAAAGCTCATTCAAAGACCACTTCACTTGCTGCAGAGCTAGCCATCAGTTTGTTAAATTAGCCACTGATTTTTTCTCATTCCTTAACCTTCAAATCCTAGAAAATACTTGAATACTTTAAAAGCTATATCTTACTGTAATGCCAAGCACAAAAAAAAAATGGCTAATTTAACAATTAGAAAGAACACTCTTGGACATCATAAAGACTATTAGTAGAGTCTCTATTGAAAGCTGTTGTTCATACCACTTGAAAAAAGTGCATGCTACACCCAAAATCATATGTTTAACCTGATTTAAAAATTATACAGTGTATGGATTGTGATAAAAATATGGTGATTGTCTAATTTAAAAAAATAAGTTATTACAGTAAAATTCACCTTTCATTAATTTGCCTCATAACACTGAATCTTCCCTTGAACACATTATTTCTTTGTTCTTACACTTTCTTTTTTTTTTTTTTTGTGGGTACTGGGGGGTCGACCTCAGGACCTCGTGCGCCAGCAGGCGCCCGTGCCGCTGAGCGATATCACCGGCCCCTTTTTCGTATGTGGGATCCGGGAGTTGAACTTGGGCCCTCGCGCTTGCAAGGCAGGCTCTTAAGCCGCTGAGCCATTTCACCGGCCCTGTTCTTACACTTTCTGAAGCAGCTCTGGAAGTTCTATTTCAGCTCTTTAGCTGCACTGTTATAGCTGCCTCCATGTCCCAAATTGATTAAAAACTTTTACCTTTTATGGCCACTTTGAATTTGGTGAAGAACCAGAAATTGCACATTAGCAAATCTGGGACATAATGTGGATAAGGATATACCAAGAGGTTTCTACAAGCCTGCCTTTCTGTTGGATAGCATTTGGCAGCAAATTTCACTGTGCTTTTGACTATATGTCGTGAAGGCATTCATGAAAGTGGACTTTCAGACCTGAATCAAAATGTGGCAAAAATGGTGTGGTGTTTATATTGGAAGTGTCAGGGAGTATTTTGAGGATTACTAATGGCTGAAGTAGATTAATTAATGGTTAACTTGAGTGGGAACGCCCACCTGAATTGAGTCAGTGTGGTTCTGGGTGTGCAAGACCCGCCTGAAGATTGTTGCTGGAATGGCATAAAGGTAGAATGGGGGGAAGATTTCAAGCTGTTGATTTTTCTGGAGAAGCTTGTTGCAACTGGTTTTCCTGATAGAACTTGACTGTTTTCATCAGAGGAGCTTGGGTACTCACTGTCACCGGGCATAGCTGCTATTCTCTTCATGGGAGCTCTGGTCTTCTCCTTGAGTATTGCTTCCTGGGTCAAGTGCAGATCCCTCAGCCTTCCAGCACACATCTTTCACTCCGCCACCACAGCAGACTTTTTAGCTTCCACCACTGGCCTTTGGGCCATTCTGGTGTAGATTCTTGATACAGAATTGCATGAGACATTGCTGTGGGCTCTAGGCCATTGGCTGGACTCATGTAGGACATTGCAATGGGATCCAGGCTCTCAGTTGGATTCTTCAGGTTTCTAGCACAAGGACAGATGTTTGCACTCTTCTACATCTAACTCTGTAAGACTTGACTAGTACAATAGCAATGTGTCTTTTATTGTTATAATTTTTATTTTTGAGCATACCTTGTATAAATGTGTCAACATATCACATGGTACCCCCAGTAATTTGTATTATTTTATATTTTATTTATCCATTAAATTTTTTAAAAAATGTATTAATATGTTTCCCATATAATGATTCAATTCATTGTAGGGAATCAGTTCATGTACATAACACATTATTTTGCCAGCATCAGATTCATTTATTTATGTCTTTATAAAGTTAATTATCATATATATAGGAAAACAACCAGACTAAAAAGAAAATTAAAGTAATCTAGCATAGACAGTATACCTAAAAGTGTACCTTGATTTAGTATAATTGTCAATTAATTTTTTTAAAGTAATGTAGATCCAGAGCTTATTACTAGTCATCTGTATAACCAAATATCTGTTATGAACTAAACATTCTGTTTTAATCATTTAGAATTTAACTGACTGAGCAACATTATTTGTAAATACAGGAATTCTTACAATGTACTGGAGAACATGTCTTCACTAATTCACTACATATTACCTCTGGAAAAGCAGGGAGACCATGTTCACCCTTTTTGAGTCCAATAAGAGCCATGTGACAAATTCTGTCTGACAGAGTGTGGGCAGAAGTGATCTCCATTTCATCTTTTTTCATTCATCAGATGGATGAAGGAAAATAATCTAGTGAAGAACTCTGATGTCCTTAATTGGTATGCATCTTGAATCTTGACCCTTGAATTTCTGTATGAAAAGTTGCTTACTGAAACATTATTGGATAAATATAGGTAAGAACTAGATTTTGTTGATATTCAAATAAGAGTTTAAGGAAATATATTTAACAGGCAATTTAATAAGATACTTGATAAAGCACATATGAGATGTAATGGTTACCATACATTTCAATAATTAATATTTGATTTCCTAATCTACACATTTCTTCTCTCATATTAAGAAAATGAATATTAATGCAAAGATATCTGAAATCATTCTAATCCCTTATGATACTCTCATACTTCAGTTATTAGAAATAAAAAGGACTGTAAATATGACACAAGGCAAGCAATTATTGTTTTACTTTAACTCCAGTTCAAGTTAACCTATCTTGTTAAAAAATAACACTACCACCAAGACACAGATGTTAGATTTTACAAATGTGCAGAGTACATCTAATATCTTTGTATTATAGAATTATATTCTTCAATAATTTAGCACATAAGAGCAAGTTGAGTTTAAATAATGTGATTATTAATTTGAAATGGAACATCAAAATATCATGTCTTAAAAAATGTAAATTCTTTGTTCAATAAGCTATCATAGTTTATTGTAAGTCAAAAACAAGATCTGATTTGAGATCACCTTGGTGTAAATATTAAGAAAGTTAAATATGATGCTTTATGACTATCATCAGACCATAAAATATATACTTTCCAGTATGTCATTTCTTCTAAGTAAAGTTGCTTAAGAAGTTTAACATATCAAAATACAAAGTCATTTCCTATGTATATGCACTTACATATACATGTAACAAATACTTTTATAGACTGTTAATTTTTATGAAACTGACATCTTTAGATTTCTACTAACTGTACCACAGTTATTGATGAAGAGATATATAACATTCTTTATCTTGACTTTTTCTTATAACAATACTGGAAATTGTTTCAGGGGTTAAATGCTCAGAGCTAACAACCTGTTATTTTTCCAACTTGCTCAATACTCTGTTGGATGTCTAATGTTTGTTTGAGTTTCACACCCAGGCCACAGAACTGTAATTAAGGAGGGACAATTGGTTCTTTGACCCAGTTCTTCCAAATTTAGAGGGTACAACAGGAAAATAATAATTTTAAAAATTTAGTACCTACTTAGGAAGAATAACTAGCTAAAATTAGAAGTTACCAGATGGTACACATGGTTTATAACATCCATCTGTGAGCTACGTCATGGTCCCAAAGTTGACCCAAGGGCACATTTAGTGCTGCTTACACCAGATAAAACATTATTACACCTCTGTTGGGCCAGGTTATATTTTGAGTGCATTGTATACTCATAAGTAGAGAAATCATCTTTTGATTTCTTACCTTGGCTTTACCTTGTCCTCATCCTTATGATAGTAGCAAATAAAGATTAGTTAATTCCAATAACTATTAGGACATGGTACAGCTGTATAAGTAAAACAATGGAAGACATGGAGATATAGAAAATGGTTCACTACGTGGTAGTTTAGGATCTAGATGAGTTATCCTGTATTCTAAAATAAAAAAAAAACTATATCATATATTTACTATATCAATATATTGTGGAGTAAAAACTGTATTATACTGTACAAATACACTATGGGGTAAATTCTTAAAATTTAAAGCTAGATTGACTAAGTTCAAAACTCATGTGCATTTCTTACCATCCATGTGAATTAGAGAAACAATTTCCCTCTTGGTTAGTTATCTTATTATCTTATTGCATCTGGAAAGAGGGGAAGATGAAAATTTCATTACAAATCTATGAGAAAAATTGGAAACTGAATTTTTTTAAATGCAGCTGAACAAATTTTGAAAATAATAAATATAGAATTTGACTGATTTAATAACTTTTTCTAGTAATTTTAATTGAGTAGTTATGAGGACATTTGTAATATTATATACACAACTTAAAAAGAATTACTGCTAACTTTTTCAGTGAACTTTACAATCCAATGCAATGCATTGCTTTGTAAATAATTTGGAAGTATTGGCAAGACAAGAATATTTGAGTCATTATTCAAGTGAAACAAGCTTGAAAGCTGTACAGTGTACAAACACATGTATATTTCTTAGTAGAGATGTTTACCTATTTTTATCCTGCTGTTGATCTAAGCTATATTCTTTGTCACTGTAGCCCATTTGATTATTTTCCTGCCATGAAATCTACCAGAAATGATGAAAGTGAAGGGTACCTAGGTGAATTGCCAGAGGCCTCCTTCAGGTTCCCAAAACATCATGAACTTTTGATAAATCTGGAAATATCAGCCTTACCTTGTTTTCAGTTAGCTAGAGTGTATCACCACTCCTGTAAAAAGCCCAGAGATTGAATGTACAAGAACGCTCATAACTCAAAAAGTTTGTTTGAGCACATACTTATATTCACATCCAAATCCAAAAAAGTATAAAAGAAAAAATTTTAAACAAGCCTTAAATTACTATCCAAATTTTTTTAAAAAATTTTAATACTAAGTCATACATATTTGAGCAGTATTTTGATGTAATAGTTATCTTTTAGATGCAAATCATATTTTGGCAATCATGTTTTGAGAAATTATTAATACTTATAGGCACAGTAAAGTCATTATTGCAAATCTCACATATTTAACAGTAATCTTTTTACTTTCAATGAAAGCCCAATTCTTTAACAAAGAATAAAGTAGACCACTCCCACCCTCTTTTTAAAACAAATAAAAGTAACATAGTCACTGTTTATTTTGTGATTGAAAGAATTATTATTTTCTTTCTGTAAATATGAGATTCACATTTAAATAAGATTATGAAAAAATGCCCAGATTTAATCTATGTATTTGAAATGAAGAAGATATTGACTTTTTTCGATAATAAATGTAAATACATCTGGTAAATTAGTGTTTGTATTTAATGCATTCTTCTAATTTGGTGAAAATCATTTCTATAGCTTCTCTTTTCATGTTTCATCTCTCTCTTTCTTGACCTAAAGTCTCCATGTCTTAATTTTTGAACCTCAGGAATATATATACATATAGACTGAATAAGTTCACTGCAAACATTAGTTAGCATATAGGTTGCTGTAATTTCAGTGTAGGTTTTTGAAGAAATGTGCCAAATTTTCTTCCTCAAATATTTAGAAGAGGCATTTATAAGTGTAACATTTAAAAAATCTGACACCTCAAAGAGGAAAATGTATACATGGGTGTTATTATACGACTAAATTAAAGGTAGAAGGGGAGATAAAATATTTCTGTTTTTTTATTATGTGACTTGTATAAGTTAAGATACTGCAAACTTTAAAGAACCTGCCAGTCACTTAATGCAACAAAAGTTTCTCTCACTACTGCATGACCTGAAACTGGTATTGGTGACTCTCCTGGAAATTACATTCAAAATATACTTTCATTACGATGATGACAAGAGAAGTCTGTGGAGTTAAGCAACAGCTTTGAAATATACACTCAAGAGAATACCTATTGCTTCCTTCCACACTTTGCATCAGAAAGATCTTATTAAAGTAACAGTCATAAAACACTCCTTTGCAGAAGTTGAACTCAATATCCATTACATATAATATATACATCAATGTCTATTATATTTAATATATTGTACAAAATTACAGTTTCATGATGACTTATTCCTTCTGCATATTTGAGAGACATAATCTAAACATACCATGTTTTTGAATATTTTTTAACTTATAAAGTTATGAAAACTGAAAGATTTTTGTCTTTTCTTTTTCTTTTGAAACAAATTGCCAAAGAAAATAAAATATAAAAAAGAAAAAAAAACTTCCAGTTCTTATAAATTCATACATTTCAAGCTTGTTCAAAAGGTGTCCTGCTCTAAATTACCTCACCCAGTCATTGAGAAAATATTAAAATGTTCATATATCCTAACTGCAACACTGGGATCTAGAGAAAACAATCGAAAAATACAAAATTTTTTATATGATGCAGCTACTATGTCAATTCAAGTCTCCCTGACAGCCTTGCTTTCCTTCTGCTCTCTTCACTACACCTCCTCGGTGTGAACAATCAGAGAATCGCAGCCCCTCTTTGAAGTAACTCTCAGTAGTCTGTGCAGAAAAAAACTCCAGCTTACATCTTTCAATACATGCATATTTGTGACTCACAAGGCTACACTTAGAGCTCATTTCTGTCATCCTGCATTTCTCCAGACTCATATTACTAACTATGCCTCTATCTTCTAACATCTATCTATCTATCTATCTATCTATCTATCTATCTATCTATCTTCATTATCATCTATCATCTATCCACCCTCTATCCTACTTAATCCTTTGGCTCCTCTAAGTCCATATGACTAAAACTTCTTTGGGGACTTTGTTGACAAATGAGGACAACATTCCTAAGTCTGTATTCCTAATACATTTTCCACTTTTTTTTTTTTTTTTTTTTTTTTTTTTTTGTGGGTACCGGGGGGACGACCTCAGGACCTCACGCGCCAACAGGCACCCGTGCCGCTGAGCGATATCACCGGCCCCTTTTTCGTATGTGGGTTCCGGGAGTCGAACTCGGGCCTTCGCGCTTGCAAGGCAGGCGCTTAAGCCGCTGAGCCGTCTCACCGGCCCTACATTTTCCACTTTTAAATCACAGAGTTCCTTTAGATTCTTTTCCAAATAATGAATTTTTTTTCTTACTTGGATCATTTAAGTTTACATCAACCTTAAGTCTTTCTCCTTGATTACTATAATGGTTATAGTTAAAATATTTTTATTTAATTCTACTGCATCTCTACTTTAATGTTAAATAAATACAGAAATCTATAAGAAAATTTCCAATTTCTTAGGATTCTATAAAAATTTCTTAGTTCTGACTTATTATGCCATTTTAATTATACTTCTCACCATCCCTACAATTTTCTCTCTAATCCAGTCTCATTGAGCTTCTGATTCATGTTTGAGTTGTCTGTGTTCCGTATGTCTTGGTAAATTAGTACACATAATACTTGTTGATTTTCTGTCCCTTCCTATTCTATCTAACAAACTCATTTCTCAGGTCAGGAATTTTCTTCCACAGGAAGACTCACACATTACTTGATACACTATTCTTCTTCCTCTTAGGCTTAAATGGCACACTTTTCAATCTTTTGAGGTAATAATTATCACAATAAATTTTATTTATACAACTATTTTTGTCATTAAGTTTGGGTTATAGTTGATAGAGAACATTTAAAAAGTAGCCTTTCATAAAATTTACTTACAGAGTATAAAACAATACATGATTGCTATAAACAGATGAATCCAAATTTTAATTTAATTTAGGGCTTTGTGAATTATACCAGTAATAACCCGCTGTTTACTCTGAATTATCTCTGATTATTAAAGCAGAATGCAGTAGTTCACACTACTAAGTTTTAAACCACAATGACCTAGTGAAATATTAAAGATTTATCAGAAAGATTGGAAACCCAAGACCCAGGACAGGCTGGGCCTGGGCCCACAGGTGCACACACACCTATGGAGGGTGGACCAACACTGGAAAACTGACACTTACCCAGGGGATATGTAGTAAACAGTGGAACCAGACCAGCAACATGAAAGTGTCCAAACCAGCAGCGAGAAGCCAGCAGTTGGACTCGGAGAACTCCACCAACAGAAGACCAGTCGCAATTACTACATTCAGAGGCCAAGATTAGCTCCATACACAGCACAATTCCCATGGCAAACTTGGCTGGAGTACAAAACATGTTTCTGGGATCTGACAAGGACACTATCACAGAAATGTAAACACCAGACCTATTTTACTACTTTTATTCTATTTTTTTTGTCTGATTGGCTACCCTTTACTGTCTGGTCAGATGTCCTCTTGTTTTATCTTGTATTTTGTGGTTCTTTGTCTTGGAGTTTTTTTGTTTTGTTTTGTTTTGTTTGCTTGTTTTTACTTTTTTCCTCTGTTCTCTTTCTCAGGTCAACTTTTTTTTCTTTCTTTTCTTCTTTCTTTTCCATTCTCCTCTTTCTTCCTTCTTTTTTTTCACTGTTTAGGTTTCTTACCTAGCTTTTTTCATTTCTTCTATCGATACTCATTCTCTCCTTCCTCAAATACTTTATGAATTTAAACTTTCAAGTGAGTAAACACTGTCTCTTCCCTTCTGAATTATTCCTTTGCATTCTATTTCATTCTTTCCCTCCTGTGTCCTCCAGTTTCTCAAAATTCAGGTTATCATACTCTGACGTTTAGCCTTGACTCTACTATATTTGACCTCACTCATCACTTCAGCCTGTCCCTTACCCATCTTAACCCCATGCCTCCTGCAAAAAGGTAAAACCACTCCACTCTGGTAAAAATCACTGCATACAAAAACATGGTATATGGTTGATTTTGTTATATAATTATAGAGTTTGCTCTTGTGGTTGGAGGTAACTCTTGTGGTTAATGGTTACCTTAGTTTGTCAGTAGTTAAGATGTACTTGAAACTACTGTTATAACTAACTGTACTATTTTAGCCAGGATGTCATACACATTGCAATCAGTTTTTCTCCCCTGTATGATAATGCTGGGAGAGTATGGGGTCATAATTACCACCACAGCCCAGTAATAAAGGATTGGATGCTGAGCCAAATAATAACTTTGCATCATTTGCAAATTGGGAAGGTAGGTTCTTGGGGTAGCTATAAAGAAACACCTACATCTAGAGGACATACCAGAAGAACAGACACATCCTAGGGAAGCCTCAGTACTAGTGAAAAGGTTACCATAAGAAATCAGCAAACATTAACATAGAAAACAATATAAAATAAAAAATCAAAAATAGAAAAGGACAAGATGCAGGAGGAAAATGCAACCCAGACCCCAGCCCACCCAGGACAAGTCCAGAACATAATGGCATACACAAAATTGGAAGTCAAAAATTGGAACTTTCTGATAAGATAGTAACAGAAGTGAAAAAATAAATGTAAAAGGCTATAGAAAAGATAATCTCTCGGGTACAAAGGATTTCTATCTAGAACATACAAAGAATTGAAAAAAAAAAAAAAAAAAAAAAAAATACCCTTCAAATTTAAAGACCCAGTCCCAAAATGGGCATCTGCGATTCCTAAGTAATTCTCAGATGAAGAAACACAGATAGCAAGTAAATATATGAAAATAATGTTCAACATTATTGGTCATTCAAGAGATGCAAATTAAAACAACACTGGGATTCCATCTCACACCAGAAAGAATGGCTATTATCAAGAAATCAACCAATGACAAATGCTGGAGGGGCTGTGGGGAAAAAGGAACAATTTTCCACTGTTGGTGGGAATGCAGAATGTAGAAAGCTCTGTGGAAATCAGTGTTGATATTCCTCAAAAAGTTAGCATTAGAGGTCCCATTTAACCTAGCTATTCCCCTTCTGGTCATTTTCCCAGGAGAATTAAAAACATCATACCACAGTGATATATATGCACCCATGTTTATAGCAGCACAATTCATAACAGCTAAATCTTGGCAACAACCCTAATGCCCATCAACCGAGGAATAGATAAAAAAAATGTGGTATTTTTATACAATGGAATACTACTCAACTATAAAGAATGATAACCTTAGACTTTTATAGGTAAATGGATGCAACTTGAGACCATACTCATAAGTGAAATAAATCAGTCTCACATGTGTAAACATTATATTTTCTCCCTAGTGTAAGAAGCTGAAAGAGTAAATAAGATCCAAAATCTACAATAGATATTGGGAAATGGGAAGAAACCATTCAAAAGGAAAGAGAAACTGGGATGGGGAAAGGAGAAAAGAAGAAGGGAAGAGGAAAAGTTTATATATATATATATATATATATATATATATATATATATATATATATATATATTAGTTAAGGTAGCTATACTACTAATTTCTATAAGTCCATTGAAAAGGAAGGTTTGTGCTTATATTGTTTGATCACATTTTCATGTCTCTACCTTGTAATCTGAACAACTACTTTGAAGATTACAATAAGCAATGTACTAACAATTGTTACCATCCTACTATCTTGTTTTCAAATTTTGTATCATTGTTTTTATTGCTTTTTCTCTTTAAAATTAAAAAAATCATAGGAAAATTATTCTCTGTTCCTGCTTGCTCCTAACCTATTTCTTCTTTTGTCAACATGAAAGCTAGCTACATAGGAGAGTAATGGAGAGTTCAACATTGATTCTTCTAGAATTATGAAGTTTTCATGAAATAAAAATTTTTCAATTAAGCTAGCGAAAGTGGTGGAATTTCTATTAGTAATCCAAAGCAAGTCATTTAAGTGGGCTTAAATTGGGGAGACAATGTGTTAACGCCCTATTAACTAACCCTATTAACTACCTTCATTACAATATAAGATGCATGGTATGAGATGAACCATTCTACTTTTAATTATGACACCTTTCAAAATGTAATACTTTTATTTTTACTTTTGCAGGGTTTTCATCTCCTATCTGTTAGTAAATCTTTTGTTATGATGAAATAAAAGCCATCAACATAGGCTCCAAATGTGCTACTACTAAAAATGAAAGAAGGATAAAAGAAAATGAAGTAGCACATTAAATATTTAATCTCTGTAATTAAAACCCCAGTTGAAAAGGTTATGGCAATTAAAATTTATTTTAAACTTGAAGTTTTATCTTAGAAAAAGAGGTCCTTCTGTTACATAGATAAGAATGCAATTCAATTGCATGTAAATTAGAGTTAGTATAAATGATATAAAATCTATTACATAATAACTTTCTTAGTAATACAAACTCAGTCTGAAGTAAAACAGTGTAGCATACAAAGGTATAATTTAGTATACACCCTAGAAATAAAAGAGTGTACACAGGGACTTACATGCACACACACACACACACACCATATATGGATAAGGGGGGAGATCAAGTGTCCTGTTAGAAACTGGCACTAAGATGTGGTTGAATGTGCAATGATTTTATTAAAGACAATCATATATATGAAAGGAAATGGACAAAGACTCTGAAAAGGCTGGGTAGGCATCAAAATGTACTGTGAATATAACCCTACATAAATAATAGAGAGAAGATTGAGTAGTATAGTTTCAGACTACTGTTCAATTTAAGAGAGGTTCAATGGGTTCATCCTGAATCCTTGAGCTAAAGCCAGCTGTTAGAGAAGAATTGGGCCATCCAATAAACAGCATACCTTTTTGTCCCTGCTGCATTAGTCATTGAGTGAGTGTAGCATGCATTGAGTGAGATTCAGCATAAATTTAGGGGTGAATCTTAAAATGCTATAGCTATGGTCCTCAGCCAGTTATACTCTGCAAATTTGGAGGTCTATGAAATTCTTATGGAGTCCACAGTATCTTTGTCATTATTGTTTTCCAGGAGTCAGTGCCATGTATTGGAGCAAAAGAAAGACTGGTAGGTTAATTTTACATTCCTAAGATTGTTACCTTGAAGAAATCAGTTTATCAATAATTTAGTATAGAAATTATTGAAGGCAACAACCAATGGCATAGTAGGTAACTTCTTTACTCATGAGGAAAATGCAAGAAAAAACAAAAATTAAACATTGGGTATTTTCTGTGGTAGTCAGTTTTCTCTTAACTGTAAGAAATTACTACCTAAGAAATGATTTTAACAAGGAAAGTTATGTTTCAGCTTGAGGTATTGGATTTTTCAGTCCATTGTCATTTGGCCTTGTTGCTTTTGGGCTGTGGGGGCAAAGTATATCATTATAGGAGCTCCTGGCCAAAGAGAACTGTTCACTTCACAGTGCTTGGAAGCACAAGAGAGAGGAAGATAAAGAACTGGGATACCAATATCTCTTACAGATGCATGACCCCAACCACCTTACTTTTTTTCTTTAGGGCTTATGTTTGAATGATTCCAAAATTTAATACACCAGGGGCTGCAGACAAATCCTTCCAACACACAAGCCTTTGAGAAATATTTCATACACAAATTACAGAATTTTCATTTAGGTTAATCCTAATATGTTTGTTTTATAATAAGTACTATAGGATTGCAGTTCATTACCACTTGTTCCCAACCCTCTTCCTCTCTTCACTTTTGTAGAAATTATAAAGATTAATGCTCTTCATCTCAGTTTCTTTTTTTCAGGTAGGAAATCTATGTGACACAGTGTTGAAAGATAAAATGTAAAGGGGTATCTTTTGGGAAGAATAGTTAGGGTTGGTTTCATTTCCCAATAAAATGAATCTGATGTGGCTGAGCAATTCCTGTCTTGCATGTGCAGGATGTATTTCAAATTATGTTGATAACTTGCAACCATAGGAATAAGTATGTAAATAAACAAAAGTCACTATTTAAAGGTACTGTGATGAAAGTTGTACAACAGAGCAGCATAATAAAGATGCAAATATCTAGTGTTTATAAGATCAAATTCTCCTTCTTAATTACCTGAGTTCCATTCCTGAAGTGATTTGATTGTTTTTCTCTCATCATTACTACTTGATATTTGTATGAGTTTATAAACTTATTTACCATATGGAAAATTACATTTAAGACATCTCATTTCTTTAGTAAACAAATATATGTATTATGAGTGCACAGCAAGCTAGTGTAACAAATGAACACATGCCAGAGTGCCAAATGATGATAAGGAAATAATGATATTTTTAATTTTTAGTTTATTTCCAGGAGCATGAATGTCTTATTTCTAGAAAAAAATTTAAAATAAATTCTTATTTAAAATAATATTTCAACAGTAAGACAGTTCTGTATGCTGCAGTAACTAACAGCTTATCCTAGAACCAAAAAATATTTATCTGATTTCCAAGGGACTCCTATATTTATAATAGTTTAGGTACATGTGTTTTGTTTGGGTTGAACACTTTGAGTTGGAAGTATGTTTTTGAAAGAATTGGAAAAGGAGATAGAAAATATTCCAGAAGTTGTAGGTGTTGTTAGAAGTGTTTTATTTTTGACAAAAAAAGACTTTAAAAGCCCTCCAATTTAGGATATTTTTATTTAAACTTTTCAAGACTAACAAAGGACCGATGTGCACCATCTGCTTCAGTTTCACTCTGATGCAGATTTTCTCTCCCTTTTTTGCTATTTAAATAGACATTCTGTTTGGCACCTTGTTCTCAAGTACAAGCCTTTGAGAAGTTTGCCTGACTTCCTGTCAAACCATTATTTATTCACAAATATCATTTTTGCTGTTTTCTCACATAAAATCATATAGTAATTTTCCCATATGAAGAACTGGCTAGTTGGTGATAGAGTGAGGTGCCAGCTGGAGCATTTACAGTTTTGAATATGTCAGCTATTTTCATGATGGACAGTTTGTTTCTGGCCTTTCAATTCATATTTTTTATGGTAGGAGAGGGTATTTCCTTACATTCCACACTTATATACTTTGATTATTTAGTTAACAATAACAATGGGATTTTTTTGAAGCTTCCATCTTGGAGATCTGTTCTTGAGACAAAGGCAAACCTGGTGGAAGCCTACATCTCTGTATGTTATCAATAAAATATGTCAGAAAACTTTACTTAAAGTTCCTGTTATGGCACATTAGAAGAAGAGAAAAATTCAATAGGTACAGGAAATATCTAGTAAGATCTTTTACTCTTGAAGATATTTTATGTGGAATTATCACTGCAAAAATCTAAAATTTTTGCTTGTGGAGATTTGGGACTGCTTTACAATGAATAAAAACATTCTGAAATGATTTTTTTTCTAAAATATTTGAACATATTTTCTGAAAGAAACTTAATATTTGAAGGGTGAATATGAAAAAAGAACCATTACTAAAAGTGAACTGAATTTACTTGGCTATTTAAAAGATTTTCTTGTTTACTTAAGTGTTCTGTTTATGCCATTATACTGTTAGCCATTTCCAGCCTGTATGCCAGTTAGAAAACAAAGAAATTTTAGCCTTGATTAAATAGAGAAATCAGTCTTAAAACTCACCATATGAAAACATATTACCTCTAAGACACTTAAAATTGTATGTATTTACAAGAACATTTGTATTTACTGGCAAGTTATGTAAAAGTGAAACAACACTGCAACTCCCAGATCAATAGGATTATATATACGTCCTAAGAGTTTAGGAATGTAGAGATGAATTACAGAATATCAAATGAATATTTTAAAAATCTTGCATGATATAAATCAGGATAGAGCCGGGCATGGTGGCTCACTCCTGTAATACCAGCACTAGGGAGGCTGAGGCAAAAAGATCACCATGAGTTGAAGGCCAGCCTGAACTGCATAGTAAGACCCTGTCTCAAAAAGACAAAACAAACAAACAAAAAAAGCAGAAGGATAGAAACAAGAAAATAGTAGCTACTTTTATTAAAACATGAACATTAAATAGCCATTTGTAATACAACTGTAATTGAATACCCTCCAAAATACTTGTGGAATGGTTTTCTACTCTTGTCGAATTGTTTAACTTAAATCTCAAGTATCTACACAAATGTATATGTATATATATACACCTGTGGGATATATGAATATGTATGTTCACATGTATATTTATATACATATGTAACTCCACAAACATACGTACCTATAAATACAGATACAGATAAATAGGTAGATAAATAGATACATAAATACATGTGTGGTACACAGTAGAATTTTACTTATCTTTCAAACTGAGGTTTAATTTGATACTTATGGACTCCCCACTTTGAGCTGACTAAAAGCATACAATTTAGTATATTTTCTTCCTTAGTCAGGTTTCCTTTTGTGGGGACAGAATACCCAAAACACACGCAGTGAAGGAAGAGTGGTCTAATTTGGTTCAAATTTCAAGTTGTTTTCATTCATGGTTAGGTGGATTCAATGCAGGAAATTTGTAGTGGGAGGGCATTGTGAAGCAAGGCTGCTTAGTTCTTGGTGGCCAGGAAGCAGAGTCCTCGATGACCAGAGAATAGAGAGAAATTGCTAGGCACTACACATAGACTTTTTTTTTTTTTTTTTTTTTGTGGGTACCGGGGGGTCGACCTCAGGACCTCGCGCGCCAGCAGGCGCTGTGCCGCTGAGCGATATCACCGGCCCTTTTTTCGTATGTGGGATCTGGGAGTCGAACTCGGGCCCTCGCGCTTGCAAGGCAGGCGCTTAAGCCGCTGAGCCATCTCACCGGCCCTACACATAGACTTTTATACACTGACTGCAATCCCATCACCTTAAACCATACTTAACCTCCAAATAATAACAATAGCAACTTTAAAATTCTGTCCAACAATATAACTATCCTTCACAATTGAAAATATAGCAATCCCTTATGTAGAGTCCAAAAAGATAGTGTTTTTCAAAAATACAGTTGAAGATTTTTCTGAGACTCAAGACAAATGCTTAGCTGTGAATCTCTGTAAAAATCAAAAAGAAGTTACATAATCCCAAGTACAATGGCACAGAATAATTATTCAGATTTTAAAGGGAATATGAAAGAAAATAATTGGTCCAAAGCAAAATACCACAAGGTAATCATTTAGTCCTGTATCTCCCTATCTCATACTTGTTTTTTGTATTTGTTTTTTTTTTTTTTTTTTTTTTTTTTTTTTTTTCCCAATACTTGGTGGAAAAATGTGTGTTCCAAAAGGCTTGACCAATCCTACCACCATATCTTGCCAGTTGTAGCACACAACTTCCTTCTTGGGCTGGCTTCATTCATGACTGGCAGCTTTCCACAACAGATGATAATGTTCCTGTAATCTCTGACTCCCTTGGTTCTCCAAAGCACTGTTTGCTAGCTGCATTTTCACAGCTCACATACTGCCTTCAGAGGGATTCCCTGTGTAGTTTCCCACATCTTCCTTTGAAATCTGGCCATGATCCTCCTTGACCACCTCAACCATTGTATTTTGCATGCTGATGAAACTAGCATTTCTTGGACAGCACCAAAGTTTGTTATTAGCAGTACCGGTACCCTGATACTCTTGAGTTATGCCTGCAGTGTCTGTGAGTACCTGGATGGTTGATAACAGTGAAATGAATCTAGGGAACAAATTCCCAAGGGGACCCATGGACTATCTTCTCAAATGAAATATTTATACCCTTGAGTCAGATATGGGTGAAGTTATGCTGATTCCTGAGATATCTTCATAATGTCTTTCTTCTTATCCCCATATAAAGTACTTAGTTTTTTTAGTCACCATCAGCAGCCACACAACATTTGAGCTCAATTTTACACATTGCATTGTTCCTTCTGAGTTAATATTTAAGTTTTTCAACTTATTCAGCTCCACCTTTTACTCTTTATTCTCACTATAAATCTGGCTAAAATCAGTCAGCAGTACCCATGCACACAGCCTATATGTTGGGCTGCCTTTGAATTTCCTCCATCAAATTAATTTGTCCAGATTAATTTGACAAGGAAAAATGTAAACATTTTTTGCCATAGTGTAACATATTTGGCTTCTAGTCCAATTGCCAATGAAGCCCCTGACCCCATACTTCTTGAGCTTTGTTATTACCATCTTAATTCCTATAAGAATTCTGGTCTTCTGCCCTCTGGCAAGAATCACCCAAGAAACTCTGGTTATACCGTTCTTAGGAGTTATTTGCCTGAGTGTCCAAACCTTTCCAAATTCTACCCACAAAAGACATCCAAATGCTTCAAAACCACATGGTCAGATTGTGCCAAAGCAATGGCACCACTTCTGGCATAAATTTTCTGTATTATTCAGCTTTTGTGTTGGTGGAACACAGTAACATACCCCAAAATCTTAAATGAAGAAAAGTTTAACTTGGCTTACAGTTATGAAATTCCAAGACAAAAACAATATGGCAAAAGGGAGTGGCAAAGAAAAGCTGCTTAGTTTGTGTGGGCTGGGAAGCAGAGCAGAACAGTGCCAGAGAGGAAGGGGCAAGGGACCACCCATAGGCCCCAATGCAAAGCCTCAATGATCCACCCAGTCACATAAAGAATTAAGCTGCACCAATCTACTGGACCAATTACAAAGCCAGTCAAGGCATACTCCACAATAACCACCAGAATAATTTAAAATTGTTTTCTAAGCATGCATGTGAAAATAGCCATCTGTATTCTTTACATACAAATTTAGATGCCAAGAACATTATTTTTATTTCATTTTGAGGTGAGGAATAATGTCAAATAAATGTCAGTCTTGATTTAAAAAAATGTCTTCAAACAGGATGATGAAATAATTTAAGTACATTAATATTTAAATTGCTACTGTTGACTATTATTGCTTAATTGACTCTAGATTTTTAGACTTGGAAGAGTAGGTTGCAGAATGAATATTTTGCCTAAGACAAAAATGACATTTACTATATTCATAAATGGAAATACAAACCACTGAGAAATAAAAAATACATTGATATAACACTTGATTCTTGAACATTCTCTTCTCTAGCCATCATTTAAACAAATTCTATTCCTATGAAAAGTAAGATGTGAGCACACAAAATAACAACACAATCCTTGTATTAGTTTAAAATTTATAACTCTTTTATTTAAATATATTCTCAAATTTGTAACTGTCATTCAGGAAAAAAGCAGACCACTCATGGGCTAACAGGATAGTTTCTATTTGTTCATCATTGTATAATTGGTTATGTCTTGATCAACTGGTTGAGATCAATAAACTGTTCTCATTTAGAATAGTGTTTAATAGATGTAAAAATTAAATTCACAGTTTTATCTATATAATTTAACACATAATTGAGAAATAAACTGTTTAAAACCAAGTTTCAATGAATCCATAAAAAATAAAATTTTTCAGAGAAGCTTAAGAGAACAACCAATATTCTCAAAACTACAATTCCTACATCTGTCCCATGCTTTGAGGCAAATTATTTAATGTCATCTTCATGTTAATTCTTCTGGGATTTTGCTACATAAATTTGTGTTATGCTTAATATTTTTACTGCATTACATCAATTTTGGATGGCATATGTATATGATTTATCTTTTACCACATCTTTTTGTTCCATTTTTAGTTTTTATTTATTTGCTGTTCATTTACTGACATAATAGTTTTAATAAATGTAATGAAATTTATTTTCATATTGCAAACATTTTGAAACTACTTTTTGAGAAAGCCCAACTTTTTCATTGTTGGTTATTTTATGCACCACCTTCTCTTTATACTTTGTCTTGCAGCTGCTAACATGACTTTCTGATATTTTAAGCTCTTAAATTTGAAAACAAACATGTTATGACCATTCAAATATTATTCAACTTAAGAACAAGTGTCACTAAGGTCACATTACTTTCTTGCCCATACTGCTGTAAACCTGAGTCACAATACATAAGTGTTTCTAGTGTGAGGATTAAAAATATTCCATTTGAATGAAACTTCATTGTTTGGTAAGACATATTACAGTTTAATTTTTTTAAGTATTTGAATCAGATTTCTGTTTTTGAGTGTTGTTTTGATTTGGATAGTTTTTATCTTTCTTGTTCTTTTGGGGTGTGATAGGAAAATACAATACTCAAGTTTTGCAAGATTTTGTCGATTTTTATACTTCTAGATATCCTTCAGGGCTGGATCCTATCATTTTTTTATCTCAATTTTACTGGTACATTTGAGATATACATAATGATCACACACATCATTGGGTATTTGTACCTGTACATAACTTTTTCCTCAATACCCTCCCCTCCTTTTCTCCCTTCAACTCCTATTCCCCTCCTTATTTACAAAAGCTGTTTACATTTTCCCCTTATCGTCTCTTTTTCTTTCCTTTCTTTTCACTCTTTCACCTCCCTTGTTCTTCCTCCACTTGAGCATTTTCTTTCTATTTCACAATATCTATTATATATTTTTGTCCTTATATACACATTTAGTTTCTCACACCAGAGAAACAAGGCAATATCTAAACATGTATCTGATATATTTCATTTCAGAGTATGGTCTCAAGATGAAAGAAATATCTCCAATATATCCTTGTTTATAGCAGTGTAGCACTTCATTGTATTAAAATGTCCTCCTTATCTATTCATCCATTGATGGGCATGTGAGCTGTTTCCAATACTTAGCTATTACAAATTATGTTGCTATAAACATGGCTGTACATACACTGCTGTGGTATGATGCTTTTAATTCTTTCAACTACATACAAGGAATTGAAGAGCTGGATGAAGTAGAACCTCTAGTTTTATATTTTTTGAGGAATCTCCAAATTGATTTCCACAGTGGTTGCACCAATATACACTCCCACTAACAGTGAAGAAAGGACATTTTTCCCCATATTCCCATCAGCATTTGTTATTGGTTGATTTCATTATAATAGCCATTCATTCTGGGGTGATATGGAATGTCAGTGTTGTTTTGACTTGCTTCTCTCTTTTTTTAACTTGTTTCCCTTGAATGACCTGTGATGTTGAAAATTTTTTCATGTATTCATTTGCCATTTGTACTTCTTCTCCTGAGAAGTGTCTATCCATTTCAGATTCCCATATTTGGTTTGAGATTTTACATGGGGGATCTAAATTTTTTGAGTTCTTTATGTATTCTAGATGTTAGTCCTTAGAGGAAGAGGAGGCAAATATTTCCCACTCTGTGGGCTGTCTCTTCACTCTATTGGTGGCTTCTGTTGTGCAACAGCTTTTTAATAACATGAGATCCTTGTTGTTGATCATTTGTAATATTTCCTGAGCAATCAGAATTTTGTTCATAAAGTCTTTGCTTATATCTTTTTATTCAAAAGTTCTACAGATTCTATGTTCTAGTAGATTTAATGTTTCTGTTTTAATATTTAGAAATTTGATCAATTTGGATTTGAGTTTGCATATGCTGAGAGATGTGGTTCTAGGTATAATAGTCTGCATGTAAAAAGCCAATTTTTCCAGCACCATTCATTAAAGAGTATATCTTTCTTCCAAAGAAGACATAAAAATCCTAAATAACCCAGTATCTGTCAATGAAATTTAAGATCTAATTAAAAACCTAATGACAAAGAGAAGAATGGGTCCTGATGGAGTAACTGCTGAATTCTACAAGAAATTTAAAGAAGATCTCAAGTAATTGTTCCCCCAAATATTTAATGAAATTGAAAGTGTAGCAATACACCCAATCTCATTCTTAGAAGCAAGCATTATGCTGATACCAATCAGATAAAAATCCAAACATAAAACTGAACTACAGGCCAATCTCCCTAATGATCATAGGTGTAAAAATCCTCAATGAGATACTACTGGCAAACAGAATGGAGTGAATCATCAAGAAGATTATATAACATGACCAGGTAGGATTCATCCCAGTGATGCAGGGATGGTTCAACATATGCAAATGAATAAATGCAATACCCATATCAACAGAACCAAAGATAAAAACCACATGATCACCTCAATAGAGAGAGAAAAAGCAATGGACAAATTTTAACACCCATTCATGATAAAAACCCTACAGATAATTGGAAGAAATACCTTATCTAAATCCAATGAAAGCCATCCATGCCAAATCAACAGCCATCATCATACTAAATATTCAAAAACTGAAAGCATTCACTTTAAAATCTGGATCCTACTTGTGGATTTATTGATTCTTCTTGTGAATAAACCATTAGTTTAAACCGTGTGCTGAATGTCAGATATTGTTCTAGGCATTTTGTGTTATATCAGGAGATAGATTTGTACCAGGTCTTTATTTTTGAACCCCCTTTTTATTGACATATTACATATGTCTAAGTTGTTAAAGATTCTTTGCACTTATACATATGGATTTTTAAAAATTTTCTATATAACTTATTAATAAAAACATGTGTGCCACAGATAATATTTATATCCATGAATGTTTGAACATTGTTTTGCTCAGTCTACACACTCTCATGATGGTCATGTCTTTTTGGATTTCTAATTTTTCTTAAGAAGCACTAAAATATTTCTCTATTTTCTCCTCATGTTGATATTTCTGAAAATGAGTCTGGCAGTAATTTGTCATAGCTCTATTTTTTCACACTTAGAAGCATTTCAGGGTTTTTATGGAGGAATAAATTTCAGGATTTTACATAATTAAACTTTTTATTTTTTGTTTTTAAAAAATGTTGCTTAGTATTTCAATGAAATTACTTCCTTTGTATCTTTTCTTATGTTCTTATCTCTTTCTGGTGATATAGCTCAGTGGCACAGTGACTGCCTTGCAAGCATGAGGCACTGAGTTCGATTTCCAGTACAAACAACAACAACAACAAAAATCCCTCACATTTAGTTTCTCATGTATTACTTTAATCATATTTTTATCCCTAGCTACTTATTCTAATTACTTATATTTGCTTATCTCCATTAAAATACCAATATTGTATATAAGCTTTATATTCACTAATAATCTTACAAATAATATAGAGTTTAAATATATGTATTTTTGAATTTGGTCAATTGTATCTGTTTCTTTAAAGGTTAGTATTTTTGTTTGATTTTCTATTCCTTGTTGGTAATTCTCTTAAAATATCAGAATATTTGTTCTCTTTATTATTCTAAGAACATATATTTAGGGAGCCAACTGGTACTTCCTTTACTGTTGTGCAAGTGAATTTTTGAACAAACCTAAAGAGGGACTAGTAAGTTTTCTTGGAAGATGATGAAAATTTAATAAGAAAAAGAAAACTTAAAAGATTAATATATATATATACATATATATATATAATATATATATGTATATATATATGTATATGGGCAAAGAAATGATGGTGTTCAGAGAACAAGGATACATTCCTAATTTTTATTTAGGGACAGGTGACATAAGCTTTGAGGTTGGAAGTATCGGCAAGGCAGGTTATGGGAGCCTTATAAGTGTTTGAGTAAAAAATTTTCAGTGAAGTTGAGATCCAGTCATGTTTTTTGTTTGGATTAAATCTGATGCATTGTGGTATCTGAATAAAATGTTCAAGAAGAGAGAGGGCTACCACATAATCATTGGAAATCTTATTATCTTCCAGTTAAAAAATAAAATGAACACAAACTAGGAAGGAAAATCATCTCTGAAAAATATCCAAAATGCTGAACTAAGGAGATTGTTATATGGGTGGAAATTAAGTGTAATAAATACTGTATACAAAATATGGAGAAGAGAAAATAATTAGCCTAACATAAAAGGGGAAAACGAGGTCAGGAATGAATTTCTCTTTTAGTTTGGGTGCCTGAGTATATACCTATGTTATTGGTGATTGTAGACCAGTCACAAATTAATGAACATAAAACAGCATTAATTCATATTTAAGCATGTTGCCTTTGGAGGACACAGGTATCCATATGTGGTATAGAGAAATAGTGTGTTATAGAAATTTGAAATTTAACAATATAACCAAAGTACAAATGGTAGACTAGGGAGTTGACTCATTTTGGATAACAATCAAAAGCACAAATTATGATGAGAAAGTACAGCAAGAATGTAACTTTGAGAAGTGAAATACTGTAAAGATATCTTAAAATAAAAATATAATATAAATAGTAAAATAAACATCAGGAAATTGAAATATTATTATTACAAAATTAAGGCTTGTAAAAGAAGGCAGGAATATGTGGCAAGTCAGTTTGAAAATATTTTCAGATTCCGGGAGCATTTTCTGACAGTAAGGCGTTGCACCATCGTCTCTGCTGTTTACTTACCTGCACTTCTCATGATATTGCCGATAATCTTTATGTCTGTGTTAAAATATAATATCTCAGGGATCTCTTCCTTGCCTCCTGAATCTGAAGCAGTCCCCATTATTATTTTTTAATTAATTTTTTTGTTTAGTTAAAATGTCCTACTAACAATGATACTTATGCATTTATTTTCTGTTTTTTGGTTTACTAATATTCTTTTTTCCATCATATTACTCTGTAGATTGAAAAACTATGTAGAAAGGAGGAAGTTTTCATTTTATTCCCTAACGTGTCTTGGATTTAGCAAAGTTCCTGGCCCCCAATAATTACTTGTAAATATTATGTAAATGCATTAATATAACATAACAGAAAGGGAGACAAAGACAGGAAAGGAAGATTTCTCACTGGGTTTATAAAATTGTATGTGATTGGATTCCATAATAAGATAATTGCAAGTCTACTGACAATAAAGTGCAAAAATAAGTAAAATATAACATTATTTACTGCTATAAGAGGTAAGTTGTTTTCCATTTATTATATAATTTTCAAGACATTGTTATGAGGTTATTTCTATCTCAAATCAGAACTTTAGGCAACAGAGTGCACCTTAATTTAAGTTTTCTTGCTGATGAATTGCTAAATTAAGGCTTAAATTCATATTATTATGCAGCTGCTCTGCTTTTAATATATGTTTTACTATCTCTTTATTTTAATGGATTGAGAAGTAAGTTTAAAGTAAATCATTGAAGAAAGTGAAATTATAATCTACATTTGAGAATTTTAAGTAGAGTAAAAAATTTTTCATATAGAGATTTGGAGATGGATGATACAATAAAAAATTGAACACAGGTATATTCTAAGACCAAGAGGCGGTGAGAGTCTGGTCAGCAGTCTATCTTGAAAATAGATGGTAATCTGAGTATGTAAAACATTGCAGGATTTGGAAAATAATGTAATGATGAGTAAAAATAATATAAAGTTAACCTAAATTTGAAAAAAAAAAAACAGTAATAGTGACCATAATATGTTTATATTTGGGAAGGAACACAAAATTAAAAAACTTAACACAAAAAATCTTCAGGGGATTTTTTTTGGAGAAAATAGGGGAAAAGTAGTTGTAAATGCCATAAAATAGATGCGATCAAGAAGAAATTATCTAGCCTTAACTAAAATGTTGGTCAAACATAAAATATTAGTATTAAAGAGGTAGGAGAACATCAACAAGTCTATCTTTCAATTATCAAATGCTTGAATGGGACTACTTAGCAAAAAATTACACACAGGATAAGCAAAATACTTCTGGACGATTTTAACAATGACATTTGTATTCTCTATGATATATTATGTAGAAGTCATGCTGCATGGCAGAAACTTTCAGGAAAATATTCAGATATTATTCATTTAAAATTAGACATAAGCTATAACATCCGTTTCAAACCATATGCTATATACAAAACAAAAGAACAGAAAAAAGGAAGGAAGGGAGGGAAAATGTCAGTAGGAAGGAAGGAAAGAAGGAAGGGAGGGAAAAGGAAATGACTTTAGCATGTGCTCAGTTCATAATTAAAATCCTAACATGGCATTTATATACCACTTTACATTCAAAATTGTTTTTAAACTGGGTTGAATAGTTTTAGTGATTTATTTATAGCAAACAATAAATCAACATTTTTTCCTTTTTTGCAACCTGTATGTCTTCAATTAAATATGAGGTAATATTTTGTATTAAAATATAGTAATAATGAGGATGAACTTTGCCCCTAAGAGTCTAATAATATTCCTGCAGTAATATAATAAATTATATAAAATAATTAGGGTATATTCATGTGATAAATGTGAAATTGGATTATATATACAACAAAAGATAAGAAAGGAAAGGCCAGTGTCAACTCAAGTATTAACAGAATGCAACAATAACAGAGATGAAACTTATTCTTGGTTAGAGAAAATAAATCAGATTCAGATAAACAAAAAAGTGAGGGTAAGACACAATAAGACAATATCACGTATCAATGCTTGAAGGTGACGTGACTAAAAGTCTTGAATGATGGAAATGTTTCTGAAGGTAGCTGAAATAATCAGACCATGATTAAACAGTGTTGCAAAAAATACCAGCAAAAATGAAGCAGAATGTCTGTGGCAAATATTCATATTGCCTGTCACATTTGTTGCAGCAGATCAACCACATGGGACTGCAGAATCCAGAGATGGGGTGGACCTTGTAAAAATAGGCATCAGACTACCCATTAAACTGAAAGGCAGAGCACAGGATGGTGACAGATTTTGAAAAGAATGGGCAGAAATAAACATAAGGCACAATTTGCATTTTTAGAGCCACATTTGTACAAGTGGAAAATCTCTTCAAACATGAAGAAAAGAATGAGAATCACAAATCTCAGAGCACTTTCATTTTCAATTTACATTTTCATTGAATTTAATGTGTAATTAAAAGCTTATTTATTGTGTCAAATTATTATCCTCTGACCTTTGTATATATTTAATGTCTGTAATGGGTTCACGTAAAAAAAATAAAAAAAACTTTGAGAAAAAACAGAATCAGCAGTAAGTAGTATCAAAAATAAATAGTTCCTACTAAGTGTCCCATAACACTTTTAAAAGTCTTCATTCTTTCAACGATTTTAGCATTAGATTCATTTTTACAACTTGCTGTTTTTCCTATGGCTTAGATTAGGCTCAATCCTCTGAAATACATTCTTTTTTTTTTTTTGGTGGGTACCGGGGGGTCGACCTCAGGACCTCGTGCGCCAACAGGCACCCGTGCTGCTGAGCGATATCACCGGCCCCTTTTTCGTATGTGGGTTCCGGGAGTCGAACTCGGGCCCTCACGCTTGCAAGGCAGGCACTTACGCCGCTGAGCCATCTCACCAGCCCTTGAAATCCATTCTTAACATTGAATGATCTCTTCTGCTTATGGTTGGGATTTTAAATAGGTTTTGATGGAATTTCTTGGTAAGTTAGTTAGATAAAGTAAATTAATTTTACAGTTCATGAAATTATTAAGTCAACCTGAAGTATATATACAGAAAAAAAGTTTCAGACTTTTCATATATCCTGGCACAGTATATATGAGTGAATAAATGGATGAATAATTGAATAAATGAAACAAATTAATACATTTTAAATAATATAAGGGCATAAATTTTTTGAATTTTCCTAATAATCTAATGCTACTGGTATATAAGAAAATTATAAATTTTTGATAATACACTTTTCTTTTCAAATGGAAAAGGACATAATATAGAAATAAAAATGTAAGATAATAAACTTGTACTAGACTCAGTGAGTCTTAATTAAATTTATATTAGACAACATTCTAAATAAAAATCTTTATGACATAATAAGAAATTTTGTTTTATTTATTTCTTCCCCTGTCAATAAAATTTGATGTAAGAAAAATAAAATAAAGAATTAATTTGGTCATGACAAGATGGACAATTTATTTCCATTTGCTTTGTTTTAATTTTTAAAAATTATCATTATCATTCAAAAGCATTTTATTCTAATAGAATGTTATTTGGTTTTAGTAAAACTATTGCCATAACTATGGCCAAGATATATACAGAGTTATGAAAAAATTATTAAGAAAAAATAATTCCAAATTAAAAGCATAGTTTGAAAAATAATTAGATTAGATTGTATATGTACTTTCTATTACATATAAGAAAATGATCAGTGCAAAGCCTTATTCAGCAAGATTAATTTTAGTATGATAGAAATACATAAAACTCTGAGTTAGATGTGTAGCTGAATGTTAGAGTACTCACCAATCATACATAAGACACTGAGTTCAATCTCAGCACTGTCAAAGAAAAAACATCATCTAGAAAGTTTTACCACAATCTATTACAAAGAAATGATGATAGATAGTATTTCCAAGGATAATAACAATGAAGATTGTTAAGATATCAATGAATATGTAGGAAATTCATGTAATAAACTTTTGGTAATAAATTGGAAGCAAGTTGCTTTGCACGACTAGACATAGAAATTTACTAGGTGGGAGAAATAGGTGAATTAGCAATTGTGTGATGAGAATTAATGAGCTGAGTTTAAAACATGTTAAATTTAAGGTAGAAAGTGGAAACATTTTGGTGATACCACAACATAATAAATCAATATATGGTTTTGAGGCTAAGAATAGTGTTGAAAGTGGGATTTTAGACTTCAAAATTACAAATATTTGTATATAGTAATGAAATCAATGAAATATATTTATAAAATATAGGTGGAGTTACCACCAGTATTTAAGAGAAATACAGAAAATGAAAGGGCTACTAAAAAAACCCAAGGAAGGGTAACTAGACAGATAAAAGAAAAACTAAGTAAAAAGGGACATAGAGGAAATTAGGAGAAAATAAATTCCCAAGAGTCAATAATCATTAGCAACAACTTTCTAAAAGAGAGTGATAGTAAGTGAAAGTTGGTTTAGATTCAGACAAGGAGCATCTTGGTTCCATTTAAACAGCTTTAGTGGAATAAATGTATTTTACCAAAAGTGGGATTGAGGAAAGAGTTGATTGCTTGCTTTATTTAAAAGGGTAATTGAAATATAGATATATAATAAAGCATTTGTGGAAAGCATTGCATTTTTTAAATGGGATAAACATGTATTATTTATATATTATTAGGATACTGCTATGGAAACATAAATTGAATATACAGGACAAAAAAATAAAATAATAAAATATTTTAATGGCTGAGGCAGGAGGATCTGAAGCACAATCCCAGTACAGAAAACTTAGTGAAATATTAAGACCCCATCTTAAAATTTTAAATAAAGGAATAAAAAAAGGCCTGGGAATGTAATTCAATGTAAAGGTACTGGTGTAAGGAGAGAATTAATATACTACAAAATCAATTAAATATGTATTTAATTTAAAAATTATGTATCTGTAATTAATTAATATGGATATATAAAAATTACCAAGAACATCTTCAAAAACGTTTAAATTGAACAGTGATTTTACTACAAAGTTATGGACTATGGAATAACTTACAATAAAAGAAAATATTTTGTATTGAAATAATGAAAAATGATACAAAACATGGGTTAAAGTGAAATTTAGAGTCTCATATTTATATATTAGAAGTGAGTGGAAAATTACCTCTCAAGGGGAAATGTATCTTTCAAGTATACAAATGCACACTCACATAGCTAATGAAAAATAATAAACAAAGTATTAACAAGTGGAATCCACAGATATTTCTAAAGAATAATATATAACTGCTAAAATGAAATTATTCTAAAAATGCAAAAGTGGCTTACTATTGGGAAATCAATGAAAAAACTTTACAATATTTATGGAATATAGTAGAAAAATTATATAATGCTTAATAAATAAAAATATGTCCTTCATAATATAAAAATATGCAAACTTTTACTCAATATTTTATGTCTACTAACTTTTATTTTGATAAAGAGTACGGTTTGTCATTTTGTGGCAAATATATTTTTTGATGAAATACTGTAAGTGTTCCCTTTTAAATTGGCAATAAAACAAGTGTGCACAGAGTTATCACCAAATGTAGTATATTTATTGTAAAACCCAGCACACACACATACATGCACAGAGAAGCAAAAGTAAAGAATAAGATCTAAAATAATTATAAAATATATATTAAAATTTACAAGCAAATTTTACAAAATTTGTAGATTCAAATTATGTGTAAATATATTTGTATGTTAGCAAGAGATAAAAATTAAAAACAAATTAAAAGCAACTTTCTCTTTTTTTAAATTTTATTTTATGGAAAAAAAGTAAAACAAAATTTCATAACTAAATAATAAGACAAGAAAAATAGTACATTACATTTTGTAACCTTAAAGTAGTTGCTCAGGGTACAAGATATGGGAAAAAAAATTTCTCCAATTGATATTAGCACAAAGTGGAAATAAAGGGAAAAATTTCAATCATTTATACTATTAATGTCTCTTAGTTCATTAAAAAGGAAAGTTTGTTAAAAAAGCAAAACTTTTTCATCAATGCCAACATGAGACTATATCCAACATAGTCTAATGAGCAACAGAGGGGACTAGTGTATATTTGCAAATTTACACAACGTTATTGATAAATAACAACATTTATACATAAGTGGCGGAATATATTAAATTCATGAATTAGAAAGGAACAACCAGTTGGCATTCTTTCATAGTTCCAGGAATGATCTGGGAAGTCCAAAGTGAGCAGTTTTGCATGCAAAGCTCTCTAAATCAAATAGTGGCTTTACCCATGGACACTTGGCTACAGGAAGGAGCCACGGAGCTTTTACCATCTTCTTGAAGTCTCAAAAAGCAGATGAACACTTTTCCTGAGAAATTTGATATCTGAAGGCCCTGAGAAGTTGACCCATGCCCCCAGTCAACTGGAAAGCAGCATGGAAACCTGTTCTGAGTAAATTGATCTCCTGTGGTTCTGCAAAAGCACCTATACAACCTTTAAAGATGGATGAGTGCCCTGACTGGAGAATATGGTATAACCTGGGCCCAGTGAAGATCTCAATTATCAACAGATACTCCATGATAACAAATGCATGTTAGTAAGCCTGTCTTGGACTATTAGAACACTTCCCCTCATCATCGATGAGAAACAACAGATACCTCATCTTTGCTAAGCCTGCCACTGCTGACCTGCTTCTAGATAAACCAAGGGAAATAATGTTTTCCCAATCACATTGTACTCACAGCCACCACTGAACACTACCTAAGAGGGATGCATTCTAGCTAATGGATCAGAAATGCTGCTTTTTAATGCCCTGAGGCACCCGCTGACATCAGAAGTATTTTCTTCAGTTTAAGGCATGTCAACATTATAATTCTGCACCCAAATGAAAAGATAGCCAAGGGGCGGTGAGATGGCTCAGCGGGAAAAATCTGGCCTTCAGGGCCGGTGAGATGGTTCAGTGGTGTAAGTGCCTGCCTGGCAAGCGCAAGGACCCGAGTTTGACTCCCAGAACCCACATACGAAAAAGGAGCCGGTGATATCGCTCAGCGGCATGGGCGCCTGCGAGGTCCTGAGGTCCACCGCCAGTACCCACAAAAAATAAATAAATAAATAAAAAATAAAAGCCAGTATTGCAGATGCAACTTGCACTGTAGGGACTTATCTTCAGGAATAGGTCGTTTAGTACAAGTTCACCACATGCCATTGCAGATGCAAATGATAGTTTGCATAGATATCAGTGTAAGGATAGGAGAAGTAAGACACTATGTAATAACTCACCAATAGGCCTTAAAGAAAAGGAAGTATGTGAATTGTCAGAAAAGTTGTAAATAATTACTTTTTAAAGGAATTCAGTGAAATAAAAAATATATAGACTGAAAATTATAACAAAATTTGTGATCCAAATGAAACATCTAGCAAAGCTCAGAGAATATAAGGAAGAACAACCAAAAATCTGGATCAAAAAGACACAATGAATGAAATGAAAAAAAAATACAGTTTAAAGCATAAATGGCAATATAAATGAAGCAGAAGAAACAATATCTGAGACTTGAACACAGATTTCTTGCTGTAACCAAATCACAAAATAAATTCTCCAAAATTAAAAAGTACAAAGAAAGCATATAAAACTCATGAAATATTGTTAAGCAAATTAATGTTAACATTATAGATTTTACACAAGGGAAAGTCATAGAAAACCTATTCAACAATGTAATAGCTGAAATTTACTAAATCTAGGAAAGATGTAGACACCTAACTCCATGAAGCTCAAGAGACACCAGTAAAGTCAACTAAAAATTGTTTGCACTGAAGATGTTATAATTAAAATATGAAAAGTACAAAACAAAGGGAGGATTTTAAAATTATTAATAGTATCAAGTCCCACGTAAAGGAGTTCCCAAAGGAATGAGAGCACACATTTTAGGAGAAATATTATAGGTTGAGAGAGAATGAGATAAGTAATTTAAAATTCTAAAAATAAACAAATGGAAAAAAAATCACTTGTAATACTATGCCCAATAAAACTACTTTTTAGAAATGATGAAAGAAAAAATTATCTTTCCAAGATGAATAAAACCTGTAGAAATTACCTCCACAATAGCAGACTTGCAAGAGACATTTTCAAGTGTCATATTAGAATTGAAATAACTACCACAATGAAAACAGTGAAAAGTACAAAATTAACCAGTAAAGCAGATATGTAAGTATCAGAGACAAAAGAATTATTGATGGAGGAAAAATATGAAAAAAGGGAAAAAGTGTATGCAAAAGAGAAAAAAATAACAACAGTGAACTATTACTTTAATTATGAGTAATATACTAGAACAAAAATGGATTGTAGTCCCCAATTAAAATATTAGATCATTTGAACAGATTTTTTTAAAAGACAATATTATCTTGAAGATATAGGTGTAGGCAGAGATTTCATGAACAAAACACAGATTGCATGGGAAATACTACAAAGAATTAATGACTGGGATCTCATCTTATTAGAAAGCTTTTGCATAGCAAAAGAAATCTTCAACAGAGTTATATATACATATGAAATATATATGTATATGAATGTAATTGTATATTTCAGTAATAATATATTTAAAATGCAAAATTAATTAAAGTGTTGGAAAACTAACTTAACCTGTATAGAGTAATAGCAAAATATAAGTAGTATCAAGGTAGCCAATCTGAAAAATTTGTTAATAAACAAATCAAAATATTAGTCATTCAAATATTCTAGGAGAGGAATTACTAAACAAAAAAAATCTAAGAAAATCTCCATTTTTATTTGCATTACAATAAGCTAATAAAGGCATATAAATTAGGATGTTAGACTTTTTACTAATCCCTAAATATATAGATTTTATTAAAAAATCATTTGATAAAACAGCATGCCTCAGGTAGAAAAAATTTTCTATTCTTCGCCATTTATACTCTTATGCTCCATAATGACATTTCTGACAAAAGCAAACCACAAAAATGAGAACGGTCACATAATATTATGATGGACATAAAGTATTACTATCATCTAATGATTTCTTAGCCATTATAATATTATAATATTATAATACATTACCTCTCTGCTGGTGTAAAATATATTACCTCTGTGTTTGTAATCCTGATGTAAACAAGCCTACTGTGCTGGCAGTGGTGTAAAAGTATAGCACATAGAATTATATACAGTACATAACAGACAATGATAATCAAGTACTGTAACTGGTTTATGTATTTTCTAGACTATAATTATTTTACAGTGTAGTCCTTCTACTTATTAAAAACATTCACTCTAAATCCATGCTGTGGTACACTGGTATCAGCTTCGTATAGCTCCTATTCATTGCCTTCTATTCATTGCATCTCTTGATTATATAATTTTATGTTATGATTTAATCTTGTATTTTGTTTATCATGGTTTAAAAAGAGTAGGCTATACCATTTGTAGATGTAATATAATGCCTAGGTATTTTATACTCTGTACTATCTAGGTTCTGTAATTACATTCTATGATGTTCACACAAAGACAAAATCAACTGACTTTTCTTAGAATATAACACCATTGTTAAGTGATTCATGACTATATATTTAGTGTAGAAATTCATAAAAGACAATTTAAGGTGTATGAAAGATATTATAGGTGTCCTATTCCATATAACCTTGGCAATCATCATTTTATGCATTCAAAAATCTTGCTCTTAAAAACACCAGGTACATTGCACTTGACTTTATCTCAAGCACTTACCTAAAAATCATGCTGGATGAGGTGTGGAAGGAAAACTCAAGGTAGCCACACTTATACAATGACAGACAGTGTGGGTGAAAAATGAATGCCTCTTCCTTGCCTCATGAATGAGACAACTCATGTATATACTCACCCCATTGGTACTATATAAGTTCATACTCTAGAAGCATAAGATTTAACTGTAGCTTTATTCAAAACTCTAGTGGCTTATCCAAACATACTAAGAACATACAGGTAGCTTTTATGACAGCTAAATTTTGAGAAAAGTTATTTGACAGCAGGTGTTAGAAAAAAATTTACAGGGTTATATTTCCTATTGTAATGGTTGCAAATTGCCAGAAATTTAAGTTGTCTAAATAACATATCACAAGATAATCTATGATCATCACTCAAGGTCTTTGAATTAATCACTTCAGTAAACTCCCTTCTGCCATGCAAGGAAACATATTCACATATTCTCAATCTCTTTTGAGGGTTATTATACAGCCTACCATATGTCAGATAGGAAATATGTGTAGAAAAATCTTACTAGAGCAAAAATTGGGGCTAATATATAAACAGTTTTATATAATAAGACAATGCCTGCTTTGCTTCATTTCCTGGGGCAGGCCATTCCAGCTGCTGAGCCTGCTTTGGCCCAGCTGGAGCCATTTTGCAGAGGAAGTACAACTCATCTAAGACTAGTACCTAATAGTAGAAATTGTTTGGCCTCCTTCCATCTACATTTTCATTCTTGTCCCAGCAATAGACAAGCCCTTGCACTCTTTTCTCTCTTCCACAGGAGTTTGATCTTCCCAATGAGGAAATTCAATTTGTGCAGCTTGTAAGAGATAGGGCAAATTTCTGAGTCCAATTCTGCCCCTTAGACTGAGATTCCAATGCTGGGCCCTGTGAATTTTCCCTCAGAATAGTTTCTAATATGAAGATGGTAACTGACACTGGCCCTGTGCAGCAGTAAGGTACAGTCATTGGCTGAAATAGTGGCAAAGAGAATGTTTTGGCTGGCTTTGTGTGTTTCATAGTGCTAGACTGCTGAAATGGTGCTCCCACCCCCAGGAGCTACAAAAACAAGCAGTGTGCCTGAGAACTACTGTTGGATGATCTCTATTCTACCATCTCCCAGACATTATAGTAGCATAATCATAGTAAGAATTCATGCTTTTGGAACAAGCAACAGGAAAGGGAAGGAAGTGAATAGAGTTACCATAGAAGCCCCTTTTTATTTACTTTCTTCCCTTTTCTATCTCATGAGACTACAGTCTCACTGATGCCTCTTGCAGTAATTTCCTAAATAAGCAATTTGAATTTAACTCCATTCTTTAAGAGCAATATTTGGATAGCACAGTAGGACATATGTGACCAGAGATAGTACAAATGTTCATTGAAGTCAATTCCATATGTCAAACAAATATAAATTATAAATTTGATTTCTCATACAATCAAGTCTATGCTTTTCTTTTATCAAATACTTGTATATTTCCATTTCTTGCTCATTAGATTATTATTATGCTACTGTGCATACATGGAAGATAATAATAATGTTAATTAATAAGAAAAAATATACAAAGTTTCTCTAAATGGAGCAGAGGGTGGGGGAAAAATATTTAAATATAGGAGATAACTGATGATTACAAAAGAACCATTCTGCATGATAATAGGCTCCTTGGATCCCAAATGTTTTAAAATCATTCTATTTTAATGAGGAATGAAGAGGTAGTCACATTTTCTATACTTTCAAGGGCATTTTCTAAGTTTATCAGTAGCCGGTGCTCTGCTGAAGTTTTGAACAGGGTTTCTCTAGTACAAACTCCAAATGCTAGTATGAAGTTAGAAAAACTGTCTTCCTTCAATTAGATGAAAGAGGGAACTTTTAAAATAATTTGTTTATGAAAAAGTATTTTGTCTTTCCTAGGGCAAAATAAGAATAAGGTATCAGAGATGGAATATTCAGAAGGGTAAAGCACATATTTCAGTTATGAATTAATGTGTTTTAGTCACAAATTAAAATCTGAACTTCTAATTTAACACTACAGAACACTACATTTACACACATACATGGCTAATACAAGAACTTACAGTTTACTAGTTTTAACTAATCAAGCTAAAATATTTCAGAGCATATCTCTTTCTGCTACAATAATTAGGAAGAAAGATTTCATGTAGTGCCATTGTCATCAATTAAATTCCGTTTTAACTATAATATCATTAGTAAGTAACAGGGCACGGAAATGAGCTCCATGCACTGTGCAACCTCAGAAAGAGGTTTTACACATACTCTCTAGAATGTGCTTACTACGGTCTTAGGGCCTCTGTAATCGTCCAATTTCTAAGGTAAATTTCAACACCATAGTATAACCATTAACATTTAAAATTAAAAAGCCAGGTCTTGTTCAGCTGGAGTTTGAAAAAGTATACAATAGCTCTTCTTTTCTTACTTGCATCCTTATAAACAGATAAATAAAAATAAATAAATCATATCTATGGTGAGAATTAATATTTTTTATAAGAACAAAGTATACATCCATCCATTTTAGCTAATGTTTTGTCATGTATTTTAATATATTTTATTTCATACAATTATAGAAACATTAAAATTAGAAATTTACAGTGTAGAGATTTATACTGTGTAGGAAATGGTAATTTATATAGATAATGGAAGTCAATTTATTTAACAATTCTAGTAATAACTGAATACAGGAAAATGAAGTAATTACCAAACTGGTCAAAAATATTGCTATCCTTACACCCTACACACTTCAACATAGGAAGATTAGCAACTTATTCACAATTATAATTATTTGAGAAAAATAGAACATTATTTTTATATATTAATTGTACACTTTTAAGTGAATAAAAATTGACCATTGATGAGTTATCCATTAAAGATTAACATATCTTAGTAGCTGAACAAAGCAGAAGTTGAACTTAAGGAAAACATAAGAGTGAGATTTTTACATTTTTAAGAAGTGATACTTGATTAAACAATAATTGAAATATCCTGCTTGAAAGTCTTTATCATCGTGGAACACTTAATATTTCTTAAAAAACAGTAAACATTTTAGATAGTTTAAAATCATGGGTGAGTCAAAAGAATGATATTTTGCAGATTCTCTATGAATAATTAGATGCAAAAGGCTGTGTGTTTTTCTCAAATATGTATGTTGTAGTATTATAGTATTGTAGTCTTGTAATATTATAGTATGTTGTGTGTTTTCTCTCAAATATGTAGTACATGTAAACCTGTGATATTTGTTGTTTTCTCTATAACTATTGAGATTATCTATCAAACATTCTATCTGTACAAGAATTTCAGATGGATATTTGTTAGGTTAAAAAGTGAGTGTCTTTTAATACTCAGCCTTGATTACATGCTTTTAGTAGAAATTCTAATAAGAGATATCACAGATAAACTATAACATATTGAACAATTGTTTTAATTATTTATATCATTATTTAGAATAGAATTGCTAATATATCTACAATAATTTTTACATTGTTTTTATTTTTGTGGTACAAATAATATAAAATTGTTTCCACACATTTACACTTCTCAAAATTTGATTAATTTTGGCAATGTATACGTGCATAATTACCACAATTAAGATATCTATAGATATTTATAGATGCACTATATATATATATATATATATATATATATATATACATATACATATAGCAAAAGTTTCGGTGCAGCTCTTGGTAATCATAGTTGCTTATGTACCACCTCAGCACACTAATTTTCCATGCAGCAGCTCATTTTATTTATATCATTGATTAGTTTGAATGTACTAGAATTTTCTACAAATTACATCATATATATTCTTCATGGTGTCACTACTGTCATGTAGTGCTTACTTTAACTTGTATTTATGTTTTATACAACAATAATTCTTTCTCCTTCCCTGCCTCCTTACTTCCTTTCTTTTCTTTCTCTTCTTTTCTTGCTGTGTATTAAATAGTACTGCACTTTACATACATATTGCTATATTTTTCATGCATTTGCTTGTTTGTGAATATTTTGGTTGTTTATAGTTTAATGATATTATGAATAAAGCTACTGCAAATATTGTACAAGTGTTCATATGGCTCTCTTTCTCTCCCCCCATTTTTTTCTCTCCCTCCTTCTCTCCCTCCCCTCTCCCTCCTCTCTGAGATAATATTCAGTTGTATCATATTGAAGTATTTTTAAATCTGAGATTCAAATATATATTCTTGGTGGAGTGTTTCAATTTTTTATATTTGTAACATTTTATCTTCTATTTTGTCTTAACATATATCAGTTGAACATTATTTATGATTGTATGTATTACTTTCATTGATTAGTTATAAATATTTGTTTGATAATTTGAGTGGTCAGAGGTTTATACTATACACTTAATTTTTCCAAATCTTCAAGTGGCACCATAGCAACTCACAATAACCTTATAAGAGTAATAAATAAAAATATAACTCAATTTCCTCCCCTCCTGATCATTCTGCTATTGTTGTCATACATTTACTTCCTCACATATTATAAACTCCACATTCCATTATTATTATTATTTTTTATTTCTTTATGTGGATACCGGGAACTGAACTCAGGACCTCATACTTGCCAGGACGGTGCTTATGATGCTGAGGTATATCACTGGCCCTCAATTATTATTTTTGCTTAAACTATTATCCTTTCCAAATTTCATTATGAAGAATACATAAAATTTAAAATCTTAGGCACTTTTAAGTACACAGTTCAATGGTATCAAATACATTTATATTTCATGAAACCATCACCACCATCCATCTTCCAAACACTTTTCATCTACAAAACTGAAGATTTGTCTCATTAAGCAATAAATACCCATTCCCCCACTAGATTTTTTTCATTTCACATATTTTTCCAAAGATTCTTCCAAATTGAAGCGTATATATTTTACTTACCTGTTCATTCTTGAGTAGAATCTTGAGCTTCTTTCATATTTTTAGATAGTGAAAATAATGCTGCTCTTAATATAGGAATAAAAACATTGTTTAAAGACCCTGGAAATTATCCCGTATGTACTTGAGAAAAATGTGTCATTAGTTGCTAGCTACAGAATTTTGTATATGTTATTAAATTTAGTTGGTTTTGTTGTATTCAAGTGTATTTTCTTACTTATATTTTCTGTCTGGTTCTATTTAGTATGAGAATGACCTGAAGTCAACTGATTTGTAAAATTATCTTTTTTGTTTTTCATATATTTATATGATCTGTAGTTAGGTATGTAAACATTTAAAATTTTTATATTTTCTTGTTTCATTGAAGCATTTATTAATACACAAAGATTTTTTCTCAACAATTTTATTAATTTAAATTTTATTTTGTCTGAGTTTAATAAATGTATCTTGATCTTTCTTAGTTACTATTTGCATGGAATGAGTTTTTTCATCCTTTTCCTTTCAACCTATTATTATTCTTTGTAGCTTGTGTGACTCTCTTGTGGAAGGCATATAGTTGAATTTTTTTTTTTGATAATTCATTCTGTCAATCTACGTCATTTCCTTATTTCCTTGGAGAATTTAATCAATTTATGATTAAAGTAATTACTGATAAGTTGTGGCTTGCTTTTATTACATTGCTAATTCATTTATATATGATTTACAGCTTTTTGTCCTTTTTGCATTATTATATTTTTTTGTGTTTAAATAATTTTTGCAGTTAGAATGAATAAATTCCTTTCTCATTTTCCTCTGTATATATTTAAAATGTGGTGTTTTTGTTGTCACCATTAATTAAATTTAATACTCTAAAGTTATGTTTGAATTTGTAGCATTTTAAATTCTGTAAAGTATATAAACTGTTTCTATTCCTAATTTTTATTTTTATTAGTACATGAATTGCGGTACATAATGATTACATGCATCATGTGGAGTTGGTACATGTACATAAAATATTTTAATTACTTTTATATCTCCTTCTCCTCCTCTTCCTCCCTCTCCATCTTTTGGACCCGAACAATTTGCAAAACATTTTCCTCTGTGTTTCCTATTATCTGCATTTTATTTTGTTCTTTATTTATACTTCAGTTTTCTCATAGAAAAGAAATCTTTTGGTATTTATTCTTTTGTGTCTGATTTACTCCACTTAACATTAGGGTCTCAAGGTCTTTCTGCACAGCCCTCCTTGCACCCATATCAGTTTCTGATATCACAAAATTACATCTTTATGGATTGTATTTTGAGAAACATAAACTAAGAACCGTTAATTCATTTTTTCCTTAAATCTTACAGAAAATAAAGAGTTACAAACTAACATTACAATACAAGCTTTTTATGAGTATATATTTGCATATGCAAAAATCTCTGTTTTACATATTCCTTAATTTGCTGTCCAGTATACTTTCATATCAATATACAGGACAACCTTTAGTACCTCTTGAAGAGCAATTAAAAGTTAATGAGCTTCCTCAACTTTTGTTTATCTGGGAATATCAAATTCTCTCTCACTTTTGAGTAAATGTTTTACTGACTCAAGTATTCTTGGTTTAGTAGATTTTATGTGCATATATCTTTGCTTGTTTTGTTTGTTTTGTTTCATTTTATTTTGTTTTACTGACAGAATTTTGATAATACCAACCCATTGCCATTTTGTTTGAAAAGTTTCTCTTGAGGTCTCTGCTGAAAATGCCATCAAGAATCCTTTGTAAATGACAAGTTTCTTCTCTCTTGCTACTTTCAAAATTCTACCATTAGTTTGATTATAATGGGTATTAGTATAAGTGCCTTTGAGTTCTTCCTATGTGGAATTTGTAGAGGTTCTCAGATATTTTTATTTATGTGTGTAATCAAATAAGTGAGGTTTCCAGCTTTTATCTCATCAAATATTTTTCCTGACTCTTCTTGCTACTTTTAACTTTCTGAGATTCCCACAGGTGTATGTTTATATGCCACATGTGTCTTGGTCCATTAGGATATATTCAATTTTCTCAGTCATTTTTTTCTATTTTTTCAGTTTTGATAATTCACAATATCCTTTCTTCAATGTCAGTGAATCATTCTTCCTTCTGCTTACATATGCATTTAAATTCCTCTGGTAAATTCTTAATTTTATCCCAAGAATTTCTTTTTTGTTTCATTTTAGGATTTCTCTTTAGTGATATTGCAGCTGTGTTCATAGATAGTTTTCATTTCATCTCTATGTCTTTATTTGAGTGACTTTAAGATTGTTGTTTTAATGTGTTGTTTTTTAACTCTACTCTCAGTTCCTTTTCAATAACAACTTTTGTATTAGCCCATTTCTTTATTCTCATAACAAAATACTTAAGGATGGTATTTATAAAGAAAGGATATTTATTCATCTCATAGTTTAAGAGACCAGAAGTCCACAACTGGGAGCTCCATCAATTTGGCATTTGGCTAGGACAGCATGGCAGATGACATCACGGTAAAAAATACCTGAGGAAGGGAAATATTGCATGCCAAGTAGAAAGCTGGAGGCTGAGAAGAGTCATGCTTGATCTTTTTTAACAAGTCACTCTCAGGAGAACTCACTGAAGCCCAGTGAGAAGTATGTTAATCTCTTCCAAACATAATTCTCCCAATGATCTAACTACCTCCCACTAAACCCCACTTCTTAAATTTTCACCATTTCTTATGACATAGGGACCAAACTTGAGACATTTGAAATTTTGCCACATCATTTAAGCTCTGTCTAAATGACAGCAGTTTCTGTTGACCCCTCCACCCCTTTTGAATGGGTCATACTTAACCTGTTTCTTGTGACTTTTTGTCTGCACATTCAAATCTTTAATTTGAATCACAGTCTCCTTCATTACACTCTCCTCCAGAAAGTATTTTGTTTTGTTGTTATTGTTTTGTTTTTCTTTTGATTTTTGTAGATCGCTTTTATTGTAAGAAACAGCCTGAAGAGAACTTGAGGGCTTATCATGTCTTTTCTGAGCCTATACCTTTTTCTAGACCACTGAAAATAAATTTAATTTCCACAAATATTTGATTCATTTGGGATGTTCTAACTTTTAATTTTTGGCTCCCAAAAGAGGTAAAATGAAAATGGGAAAGGCACTAGTTTCATAAATCCACATAAGTAACTTCAGCTGCAGTTTTAGGGCCTTGACTTATGAAGAAGTGTTTACTGATTTTCTTTAGCTGTAACTTAATATCAGAGACTGGGTGATTTATAAAGATTACAAATTTATTTTGCTCACAGTTTTAGAAACCAGGAAGTTCACAAGCATTGTGATCACATCTTCTCTGCATTTGTTGAGGATTTTCCTGCTGTATCACATAGCAAGGTAGAAAACGTGTGTTACAGAGAAATCGCTTTTATATCAAAGGAAGTCCTGTGATAGTTCACTTATACATGACTGACTTAATTCACTTAAGAGCACAGAAACTTTATGAGACAATCATTTCTCAAAAGTACCACCTGTCAATATTGCTGCATTTAGGGGTAAACTTGCAGCACATGAGCTCCCCAGGAGTTATATCCGAGGCACATCTGTGAGTGGGTAGCAGTGCAACAGCGGGTGACTGCCTCCATGTCTGGAGTTTTACACTTAGAAACAACAATCAGAATATAGATCCCTGATATTTGAGGGACAAGGTCCTTACTGTCCACTTTGGATTCATGCTAGATGCTCAAGGAACACATGCACAGCTCTTGCTACACAGCTGATTGTGATCAGGAGGGATTGGGTAGCCTATGCTGAACCAAAGGTAAAACTCACCTTGCTCTTTCACTCTGATAATTTTTTCAATGTTTTATTTTGAAGTTTCTGTTTCATTGTCTCCAATTTTATGGACTTCTGTTTATGCTATTTGAATGGGCATACATCTCAGCCATTGAACTTTTAAAAGTTCAATTTGTATTAATTTTATGTATAATCAATGTTGCCAATTTAGTCATATGAATTATGGTTATATAACTAAAGTGATTGGCTGCTCATTCTAACATCTGTATCATTTCTAGAATTTTTTCCGTTGATAGGTTTTATTTTTCTGTCTTAATTAAGTTTATCAGAAGAATTTAGATATACATCATGATCACATTCGACAAAGGGAATTTGTAACTGTATGTGATATATCTTTATTCCTCTTTTTTCCCATTCCTCTCCCATCCTTTCAACCCCTCTTCCCCTCCTTATTTATAAAACTTTGTTAGAATTTTATCTTTCTTTGCTTATTTTTTCTTTTTTCTTCCTTCCTTTCCCCTTCCCCCTCTCCCTAGTTCCCTTTCTCTTTTTGAACAACTTCCTCCTATTTCACAATATCTGTTATACATCTCGGTCTTTATTTACACTTTCAATTTCTCACACCAGGAAAACAATATGATATTTTCACACATGTTACAGATTTATTTCACTTAAGAGTATGGTCTCAAGGTGCATCCATGTGCCTACAAATGTCTCAGGTTTAACCTTTTTTATGGCTGAGTACTACTCCATCTATTGATGGACATTTGGGTTTTTTACAAAATTTAGGTGTTACGAACTGTGCTGCTATAAACATCGTTGTGCAAATATCACTGTGGTCTGATGCTTTTAATTCTTTCAGGATGATACCAAGAAGGGAAAAAATTGGGTCAAATGGAACCTCTAGCCTTAGTGTTTAGAAGAATCTCAACACTGATTTCCACAGTGGTCTCTTGCTATTTTTAAGAGATCTTTCTTTCAGTGGCTACTAACTACAAACCTTTTTTCTAGATCTGATATTCTATTCTAACTTTGGTTCTGTCGATTGGGTATACCTGCAATGAAATTTTTAATTTCCTGGATATCTGTTTAGATCTGTTTCATGAATTCCATTTCTTTCCTATGTTGTTTATTCATGATTTCCATAATTTTCCTAAGCTCTTCAAATTTTTTTATCTGTGTCTACTATAGATTCACTGGACAAATCCTTTATTTGATCATCATTTATTTTTTTGCCTGAGAGATTATTTCTAATCTGACTTTCTCTATGGCCTCATTCATCTGTCTTGTTTTGTTTTGTTTTGTTTTTATACTTCTGCTGCTATCGTTTCAGGAAATTCATTAGGGTGGCTTCCAATTTCCTCTATCTTGTCACCTGGACTTGTCCTGGGTGGGCTGGAAGTCTGGGGTTGCATTTTGCTTTTGCTTCTTCTCATTTTGTATTATTTTATTTTATTTCAATTTTTGTGTTGATGTTTTTAAACTTTCTTAAGTTAGATAGCTTTATTACTAGTACTGAGGTTTCCCTAGGAAATGTGTATTCATCAGAGATATATTCTAGGTATAGGTGGTCCTTGGTCTTTGTGTCTGTCCCAAGATCCTACCTTCCCAATTTATAAGGCATGAGAAGTTGCTATCTATTTGGCTCAGCACCCAATCCTTTGGTACTGCACTATGGTCATAGTTATGGTATTAGACAATCGCAGTGTTGTTGTACAAGGGAGAACAACTGATTACAACAGATAATACATTCTGGATAAAGTAGTACAATTAGCAGTAATAACAGCATCAAGCACACCCTAGAAACTTATAAACTGTGGTAACTATTACTTTGGTACCTTTAACCACAGGAGCAAGACCTACAGTTATGTAACAAAATCCAACATAAATTAGGAACTTGTATGCAATGAGTTTCCACTTAGTAATTTTACCCTGTGTGTTGGAGGGGGTGGTTTAAGAAGCATAAGGGATAAAACAGAGAAACAAAAAAAGAGAAATATAGTAAGAAGCAAGGCTGGAGGACAAAGGATAATCACCCAAGTTTTGGGAAACTGGAGCAGAGGATGGGAGAGAAAGAATGAAGAAGAGAGCAAAAGAATGTTGAAGAGAATCAGAAAGACTAAAGATAATGTTCACCCACATGAAAATATCACAAAGTCAAGGAAGATAGTTGAGAAAAGAGAGAAAGAAGACCAATAGAACAAAATATAAGACAAGTAAAATCCTAAATCACCAAAAAAAAAAAAAAAAAAAAAAAAAAAAAAAAAAAAGAGAAAAAGGATAACAAAACAAAAAATAAAATTCCTCTGGTGTCCACAGTTCTGTGGTAGTATCTATGTCAGAGCCCAAAACTGTGCTTGGTAACCCTGCCAAGTCAGCAGTAGGATTAGTGCTGGGTGTGGGGCTGATCTTGGACTCCACGTGTGAGGCTTAGGGCCAGAATCTTCAGCCAGCAACTTTCTGTATGGATCTCCGTGGCCGCCCATGTCCTCCTACCTTGATTGTCTCTGTGTTGCTCTCCCAGTTGCTGTGGAGTTCTCAGAGACAGCCTGGGGCTGCTCCCAGTCTCCCATGTACCCTTGGCTCCTTCTGATTCTTGCACAGCCGTCTCTGTTGATGTCTCTATCCTCTCACACCACTTGTTGCAGTGTGTGGGGTGCGGCGGGGAGGGAGGGTGCTATTGCCACCGAGGAAGAGGACCAAGGCTGCTTCATTGCCATTCAACTTACTCTCCAGTGGGGGGAGCGCCAACCTCCCACTCATTACTCTGCAGTGGCCCAAGACTGCTTAAATCCTGAGGGTCTGCTTCCCTCTCTAAAGACACAGGTTGCAGGTAAGGAAGGGGTGTGTTGTTCCACTCACTACTTTCACCGCTTCTGCGGCAGTCCCTAAACTTATTGTCGCTAGAGTAGGGATTCCTGTTAGCCACTAGGGAGAACGACAAAAAAATAAATAAATAAAAGAACACTGGTGGTGGAGGAAGACAAAAGGGGAAAGGAGCCTTATAACCTAAATTTATCCTGTGTGGCTTGATTTACCCACGCTTTTGTATTCCATCATTTACTTACAAACTTTCAATGGATGTTCCTGCTCTGCATGCAGGCAGCAGTTCTATGAACTACCAAGTGTCCTGGTTCACCTTTTTTTTTTTTTTTAATCTTAAGTCTATGTTTTTTTTCTACAACACTCTTGTTTGAGATTGATTTTGGCCTCAGAATGTATGTCCCTCCCTTTCTTCTAATTATCTGTGGTTTTAGTTGATTTTCTCAGAGTAGATCCAGTGTTGCTCCTCCTCTATTCAGACATGTTGCCTCTCCCCACTGACAGGCTTTACTGCTCATTATAAATTGCATTTTTTTCTGCCTTTTTGCAGGTCTCATAATTTGATCTTTTAGTAGATGCTTGAGATTTTCTTTTGTTGAGTGATGGATATTTTTAAATGTGTACAAATGTTCTTGAATTTTGTTTGCAGATGTAGTGAATTTACTGTAAATGCATTTAAATGTTTGAAATCAGTATTTTAAAGATTTACTTAATAAGAAAAGAACATCATTTATTTTATAGTTGTTTCAGAAAATCCTTCTGTGCACTGTAGTCAATGCATCATGAATTCTAACAATGTTGCTCTGTCATCATAACTTTCTATCGAAATTATACCCCCATTGTACCAATTATAGTTTACTTTATATATATATATTTTTTTCACATTTTCTTTGATTTCTTCTGTAACTTACATCAATAATCATTATAATTATTTGGATTTTGTTTTACAATTTTTGTTGTTGCATTTTTTAAAATATCCAAGGCATTTAAAATTTTTCTCTATGTTTTTTGAGTATTTTAAAAAGAGTTTTCATTTTTGAACAGCATAATACTTTCATTTGTGATTGCTTGTTCAGATAATTTGATTAGTGTACATGTTTTTATTCTCCATAACTGTTCTCATTTTATAGTTATTTTGTATCAAATTGGTCTGATATTTTCAATTCTGAAGTATTTCATGAACAACTCCTTTAGGAAAACATTATTTTACAAATTATTTAAATCTGTTGCATTAATAAAGCACAGTAGTTTTGATGGAAGTGTTAAAAATTTTGAGAATATTTTGGTTCACATTTTATGCTGTTAAAATAAATATTCATGCAATTTATCTTTCTTATTTTTAAGTATTTCATGGACAGATTCTTGGTTTAAAAATTCCAACTGTTGTTAGGATAGTGAAATTCAATTTCTTTAAAAAATAATATTGGTTTTTCTCTTTTTTTTCCTGCCACATACTTTCCAATTTCTGATAACTGTCTAATTTTAAATGGTTATATATACATCTCTTTCTACTTCCTCTGTAGAGAAGTGTTCTTCCAAGTATGTCACCTCCAATTCTACTATGATCTATGTATAACTCATGGTGTAAGTAGCATGTATTATTAATTTCTAAATTTTTGTTTACTAAATTAGCTCTCAATATTGGACTTAACTCCATTGAGGTATTTTTATGTCCTGTTTTTCATTTTATTTTGTGTATGCCACCTATATTTACTCTTCAATATCCTCTTCTACAGTGAATATTGCCCCTCCAAGAATGGGGCATGGTAATGCATACCTGTAATTCCAGCACTCAGGAGGCTGAGGCAGGAGGATTGCTGTGAGTTCAAGTTCAGACTGGGCTACATAGTGAGTCCAGGCCAGCCTGAACTACATAGCAAGACCCTGTCTCCAAAAAAATAAAAAATGCCCTTCCAAAATACATATTCATATATCAATGTGATTTTATTTTAAATAGGACATTTGCAGACATGATCAAGTTAAAATGAAGTTTTATTGGACTGGGTATATCAATAGATCTATAATTTTTAAGTAAAGTATAAATTTCTATTTGTTTTTCCCACTCATTTGTGGTAATGTTTTAGGCCAGCCATTTTAATAAGTTCCCAGGAAAATTATGGAAAAGGAAGGATTTTCCAGAGACTTGAACCAGTATTTAGCAAGGCTAACAGATTTGTGATCTCTCTCTAAGGAGGAAAATACTGGCCTGAGATTTTCCATGTTCAATTTAGGATTTCCTTTTGATATTTTACAGAGATATTTCAAAACTTTTGTCCAACATTTCTACAAACATGTCATTTGTCCTTTTCATAATTGTTACTTTTCTATACACATTTACCATTGCATTTTAATGTGAGGAGAGGAAATAACTTACTCTTTTATTGCATTATTATTTTTATTATTTTTTACAATAATTTTCTAAAGAATGTGAACCATATCTTGCTTTGAAGGATTGCAATATTCTGGATTTAAAGCTGAATGTAATGATCGATAAAACTTTTGTAGTAATGACCTCATGAGAAATTAAGAGGGCAAATTGTGGTAGACTTTACTACTCCAGTTATTGCTTCCTATTAAATGATAATATATTCTTTCTCATTGCCATGTGAATTATAGTTCCTCTTTCATTTATACGTTATCCTACATCATAGATATAAAAGAAGTATAGATCTGTACCACACATATTTGGGGTATGGTAGGTAAAGAAATGTTTTTGGTCATTTGAATGTGAGAAGATACAGTTTACGCCCAATTAGTAGCACTAATATTTGTAATTTCCCATCAACAATTTGAATTTTCCCTCTGAAAATAGCAGTCATGTTTCAAACAAGTTATTCTTTTAGCTATATTTCAAAATGAAAGGATACATGAAGCAGAGTAGCAGCTGCAGATACAGTCTTTAACAAATAAAATTTTTATGCTACTGAAGATTTGGATATATTGGTTACAACAAAGATGTCTAATACAGTCTTTAGAAACCTTGCACATATATGGATAATTATAAAGTTAACAAATTTTAATAGCTGAAAGATAGTTGACATGTGAAATACAATTGTGTAAATACCTTCATATTTTGTATTTTGATAGACTGTATATTTTCCTTGAGGTAAACATATTGAAATAGAACATATGATTAGGCATTTAATTTTTCTTAATCTTTTTTTTTTTTTTTTGTGGATACCGGGGGGACGACCTCAGGACCTCACGCGCCAACAGGCACCCATGCCGCTGAACGATATCACCGGCCCCTTTTTCGTATGTGGGTTCCGGGAGTCGAACTCGGGCCTTCGCGCTTGCAAGGCAGGCGCTTACGCCGCTGAGCCATCTCACCGGCCCCTTAATCTTTTTTCTTATAATTATTATTAAACTGTATTTGTCAGTTTATGAAATGTATGACCATTGCAATGTAACTTTGCAGTAACTCATATCATGATTTTTAGTCTCTTTTCATATTCTTGAATCTTATGACATGCTCTGGCAAGATAAATAGAAATAAAAAGAGAGTATGTCAGCTCTGAATTTAGAACTCCAGTAGGAATTGAATACTTCTGCCTGTTTTATTGGACTCATGCCACCTATGAGCAGGATACTGTACTGGAGGAGAGAGAAGAGATTTTAGAGACAGCTTACATTCACATTCAAGAGCCAATTATGTGCATTTTTCCAAACTTCACATTGAGTGACATTTCATTGATAAATTGAAATTACATCAAGGTTGAGATTTCATCAGACTTGGTGGATCGAAGTATATTCTTAATTCTATCTTTCATATTTCAGTCTTAATTAAGTCAATATTTCAGCATTTAAAGCTGTGAATTTTCAAAATCTCTCTCTCTTTTTCAGTCATCCTTGCTTGCCGAATGGATCTTTTTTTCCCATGAATTTCTTTTCAAATAGCTCTCTTAAAGAAACTACAAGCAAGTGAATTATAATTGGTAGCTAATCCTTATATTTAAATGTTTCTTGAAAATTTTATTTTACAATCTATTAAATTTAGAAGCCAATGCCACATAATTTATTTTTATGGCACCGCTCTACTTTTGATTCTGTAACTAGAGGTTCATCTCCATATTACCTTTCTTCAAGAAAGTAAATTCATTGATATGCCACTGTCTGCAAAGATGTAGGTTGTCGTAGCAGTAGAAATGAGACATGGCAAATTATGCCTTATTACCTAGTAGTTTCCATTCTAAAAATAAAAATGTGACTTTATATAATGCCTGATATGGCAAAAAGTAATCCTACAATTTCCCCAGGAAAAGGAGATGTGAAATCCAAGAATAGCAGTAATCTTTACCATGGTAACTATTAAAAAGCATGCAATGAAGAACATGTATACAAGATAAAAATAATTGTGTGATCAGAGGTTGAAAGACATGGCAGCTATTGAAAAAAGTGTTCATTAGTTTTCTGGTGCATTGATATAATTACATGCAGAGTGTAGATTGTGTTTGAAAATAGTCGGCTTTTGGATGTTTGCCATAGTGGGAGCATTTATGTCCAGTTAGTCTCAATGACAGCAGCAGGGCTAAAAAAAAGAACTATACCAGCTCCCAGATGAAGAACTGCATGCCCTTGTCTATTTCAGTGAAAGAAAAGGGAACCTAGTTTAGCGAAAAAAGGAAGAACAAATGAGCAACAGCTTTACTGCAACTTGTGGGATACACTTCTGGCTATCTTTTGTCAACAGAAAGAGATGTCCATAAAAATGCATATTAGATTACATTTTAAGATTTGCCATACTTCTGTCTGTAACTGAAATGAGCATAAATTTAGAAATGTGTTCAAGAAAAACAGTATTAAATAATTGAAAGGAAATTAAAAATATGGTGGAGGGCAGTGTTTGTATACAAATAAAATAAGTATCAATTCTCATTATTTGTGCTGGCTATGGTCTAGAAAGCCATGGCAAATACTGAATTGGCAAACACATAATCATTTGCTCCGAAGGAAAATACAGAATGAGTTCCTAAGAAACTGATCACTTTATTAATTAGTCAATACATAACTCTGTTTTATGTTTGTTTTTAAAGCCATCATAATTAATATATACTTGATTCATTAGCATTGAACTCATGGCCATTGGCATTATAAGTCTTAAATAAGGTGTTTGAATGCACCTTATCTCATATATATATATATATATATATATATATATATATATATATGGTACCTCACAGACTTACACTTGGAAACACTACACTGCACTTCATAATTATGCTTAGAGGTCATTTTAAATAGCAAGATCAAAAACAGAAAACACATATGTAAAAAAGGGGCAAAAAGTGGACTGATAATTGTATAATTGTTTATAGTATATGGATGAAATAAATAGAGAAAATACCTTTGTGTTTGATCTTAGCTGTGAAAATGCACATTGGGTAACTCAAATTTATTGGTCATCTGGGCATGTGTGTAAATGATCATGAAAGCACTGTATGAAAAGATTTTGGATCCAGAATAGGGTTTAACAAGTAGACAAATGTGCAAATACAGATATTGGAATTATGGAAATTAATTTTATATAAACATATCAATAATTAACACATATGATATGCCTTATGGGGAAGCATAGTAAAGTTATGGTGCTGATACAAAGGAATGTGCAATGAGTTTCATTGCCTAATGAATAGGAGTAGAAATGTTGTGGCCAGATTTAAGTTTAAATCAATGACACAGCATATGCTAACTCTGTGACCCTGAGCGTGTCATCTCTCTGAGTCTGTTTCCTGTGATGTACAATGGGAAATTACCCACTTCATCAGGTTGTTGTGAAAATTAAATACAAATATATGTGCTTAATGTTGTATAATATTAGTATGTATAACATTTCAGAGTAAGTTTCAAAATGATGAATGTTTTTCAACAGAATTTGAAATAGGAATTTGCTAGTCATATGTACATATTCGGATGTGGAGTAAATCTAGGTAGAGAAAATATTGCAGAGAAAACATTGAATCAGAATTTACTTCTATTTATTGAGACATTTAAAAGTTATTAAGTGTAGGAAAGGTGAAGATATGGATAGCAAGTATGCCATAATTAAATTTATGGGTGTAATATCAATTTGTTTCATGCAGAGAAATAACTTTTGAGATATACATATATATATATATATATATATATATATATATATATATTTTTTTTTTTTTTTTTTTTTTTTTGTGGGTACCGGGGGTCAACCTGAGGACCTCGTGCTCCAGCAGGTGCCTGTGCCGCTGAGTGATATCACTGGCCCTTTTTTCGTATGTGGGTTCTGGGAGTCGAACTTGGGCCCTTGCACTTGCCGGGCAGGTGCTTACGCCACAGAGCCATCTCACCAGCCCATATATATATTCTTGTTTTAAAAGTTTACTGTAGAAATACTGTGGAAGAAGTACTAAAGGGATATAATAGAATTAATGTGGATGATTGTTTTTAATTTAAATTGCACATGAATATTCTTACATTTTAAATTTTTGTGAGGAAGTATAAAAGTACAAGATTTAAAAAAGTGTTACAAGGCAGCAGAAAACAAGATATTCCTCTTATTGGAATACAAAGTTGTAATTCTGAATTTTAGAAACACTATTTTGGAAAAAAATGATTAATTTAAAAAAATGCATCAGTGATTCAGAATACAGTGAAAAATTCCCGACAAACTGTCATAAAAACTAAAAACACGTCACTGTTACATAAGTCCGCTACCTATTCAGAACATAGTTCTGGAAAACAAATTATGTTATGCAGAAGGAATGGTTCTAAAAGAACGTGCTATTTGAAAAGGGCTCTGATGGGTCTTCTGGATTTGGAGGTTGATTAAGTACATTTGTAGAGACTTCATGAAACAGTATTGATTGGAAAACCTTGGAGAGAAGTTAAAGAGGAGCTAAATTAGGAAAAAATTTTCAAGTATAGATAGAGTGAGAACTAATAAGTAACATCATATAATAATTATCTTGTGATTCATGAGTTTTCATTCCACTGAGGCATAAAAATTATGGGTGTTAATCCAAAAAAATCTGATCTTAATTTTACTTCACTACAATGTGCCTTAATATCAAAAGAGAAGCATCATCTATTGGTTTTTTCACTGTGATTTATTTTAGTAAAAAAAAGTTATGAAAGACTGCAAGAAAACCAAATTAAACAGCAAAAAGAAATGAACAAAATGAAACATTGTTTGAGTTTAATAGTTATTTCTGATTGTTTCAAAGTTTTGGGGTCTTTAAACAAACACAAGTGAAATAATTCTACATCACTGTAAAGCAGGGGCAGGCATTATTGTCTGTATTACTGCTACAAACCTCGAGGCACAAAGCCATTTAAGTGATATGTCCAAGGTCACTGAGCAAGTCACTGGTGAGGCCAAAAGTAGAATGCCAATTCTTCAGCGAGTTCTTTGTTTAAGAGACCATATTGGTTCTTTTATTACTCTGAGGTGAAAATTTAGTTTTATGACAGAGGGTTTTTCCCCTTTATATGCCAACCTACAAAATCAACATTTAAAAGGACCATTGAATTGATATTAAATCAAATCATATTTCATGCTTGGGATTTTCAAGCTACTCTTAGAAAAGTATTTTCTTGTTTAAGAGGAAAATATCCATAGATAGTTTTTCACCATTATCATCTCAATTCATAAAACTTTTCTCCCTCCCCTAAATATTTAATAGCTCTATTTAACAATGAATATGTTCTGGTTTCTGCACAAGGAAATGCAAGCCATAGTAATTGGCTTTTCCTTCAGGCAGCTGAGTCAGCAAGAAACCATACAGCCTATAGAAACCTTTTCTATTTGCTATCAGTTTTTCAGAGTTTCAACCCTTTAAAATATATTGAAAACATATGAGAGCTAACTAAACCATGCAAATTAACATTACATCTGCTTATATGACTCTTGAACCTTCAGATTTGTAATTCCTTATCTTTGGGTGCCCAAACAATTTTCTGGTTCATAATGTTGCCAGTGCAAAGGTAGGAAAAGAAAGTGGATTATAGTTTGCAATACATATTTTTGTGAAAGTACTTTCATTTTTCCAGTCATGAAAAGAATCCTGTTCTCTTGTGGGAATTCTTGACAACTAGAAATTCTAGTTTTTGAGCTTCTTACCTACAAATATGAATTTTGTGTAAAATGATTTTGTAAGCTTCAAGCTGGTTAAATATCAACTCACATACACTAAATAGGATGTAGATGTGTTTATCTCCATATGTAAATGCATACACACAGGTAAGAGCTCACATGTTTATATGTTTAGGTATACTATGCATTACTTTATAATTGTATGTAATTTTAATAAAATAATAGATAACTTTTATTAAGCAATTATCTAAGGGCAGATACTGTGATGGTCTTCATGTATACTATTTCATTTATCCTCATCACAATATTATGATATGACTATTGTTATCATCCTCATGTACTTAATGAATCATGACTTAGATAGTGTTTCAATTGCCCCAAATGGCTTGGCTGGTGAGAAAAGTGTGAGTTCATGCTCCTCCCTTTCTCCATTGCCCTGGACAGCTCAGCTAGCAAGAGGAGACTGAGTTCAACTTCTCCCTTTCTCCATTGAACCAGGATGGCATGGCTGGTGAGAAGAGTCTGAGTTTGGCTCCAACCCTTCCTCCATTGACCTTGAATGGCATGGCTGGTGAAAGAATTCTGTGATCTGGCTTTCCCTCCCTCCACTGGTGTGACTCAGTTCCTGGAGACCTGCAGGAATACCAGCAACATAGTAGGACCCTGGCTAATGTGCACATGATGGACAGGTAGAACAAGAGGCATGGAAATAACCCATGCAACATTAGCAATATGAGCTAACAGGTGATTTCTAACCTTTCATTTTGTTTTATTCTGCTCTTCTTCTTCCTCTCTTTTGTCAAATATCTTGCTTGATTTTATGATACTTTCATGTGAGTAAACACTTCCTCTTCTCTTTCTGGTTCACTTCAAAACTCCTAGGCCTCCTCTTTCAATCCTTCCCTCTTGTGTCCTATAGTTACCCAAAATCTAGATGAACATCCTGTGCCCTCCAACCTTGCTCCTGCTATATTTAACCTCATTCATCTCTCCATTCTACCCTGTATCCTACGGAGCCCCCTCAATCAGGGTAAAATCACTCTACTAAGTGGAAAATAATTGCATACAAATTCCTGATGTAAGTTGGATTATACTATATTTCTGTAGACATTCCTCCTAGGGTTATAGATATCAGGCTAATAGTTGACACAGTTTGTCAGTAGCCAGGCTGTACTTGAGTCTGTTATTGCCAAGTGAACTATTTTAACCAGGATGTCATACATTCTATAACTTATTTTCCCCCCTGTATGGCAACACTGTGATTGTAAGGGGCCATAACTATCACCATAGTCCAGTACTAAAGGGATAAACCCTAAGTCAAATAGATAGCAACTCAACAGTCTTAATATATTGGGAGGGTAGGTCCTTGGGATAGACATAAAGATCAAGAATGACCTACATCTTGAAGACAGCCAGAAGAGCAGACACTTCCTAGGAAATCCTTGACAGCAGTGATAAGGTTATCCAACATAAGAAATCTACAAGCATCAACACAGAAAACAAAATAAAATGGAAAATAGAAAATGACAAGATAAAGAAGCAAAATGCAATCCCAAACACCCAGCCCACCAAAGACAAGTCCAGAGGACAAAGAGGGGAAATTGGAAGCCAATAAATGGAACTCTCTGAAATAATAGAAGCAGAAGTGGAAAAACAAATGGAAGAAGCCATAGAAAAAATAATCTCTAAGGTGCAAAAAGAAATTACTCTCAGAATAAAAGCCATTAAATCAGACACAGCTATACAAATAGAGGAGCTCAGCAAAATTATGGAAACCATGAATGCTAAACACAGACAAGAAATGGAATCATTGAAACAGATTCAAACAGAAATGCAGAGGTTTAGAAACTCCACTGAAGTTATATGCAGCAGATTGAATGAAGGCAAGGACAGAATATCAGATGTAGAGAACAGGAATGCAACTATTGACCTGGAAAAGAGAGATATCTTAAAAATTGCAAGAGCCCATAATAAATCAATCCAACAGCTAGAGGATGAAGCAAAGAAGAACAACATAAGATTGACTGGAATCAGTGAGAAACCTGGAGACATTGCAAAAGCCATTAAAAATCTCTTCACAGAAATAATGGCAGAAAACTTCCCAAACATGGATGAAAAAATTGACATGCAAATAAATGAAGAATATAGAACTCCAAATAACTATGACTAAAATAATTCTACACCAAGGCATATAATAATCAAGATTCAAGAAATTTAGCACAAGAACAAAATATTAAAAGAAGCTAGAGAAAAGAAACATATCACCTATAAAGGAAAGCCCATCAGAATCACAGGAGACTTCTCAACACAAACCCTCAAATCAAGGACAGCTTGGAGTGAGGTATTTCAAGACCTAAAGGAAAACAATCTTCAGCCCAGACTGATGTTCCCTGCAAAACTATCTTTCAAAATTAATGGAGAAATAATACTTCCATGACAAAGGACAACTGAAATTTATGACCACCAAACCAGCTCTACAGAATTCTCTGAAGGACATGTTAGAAAGATAATGAAGACCACAAATGCATGAACACCAATAGAAAGAAGCTACCAGGTGGGGCACAATTAAGGAGAAAGACAAGGAACAAACAACAGGAAAACATGAAAAAGATAAGCCAATACCTATCAGTTATAACCATCAATGTAAATGGTCTTAACTCACCAATCAAAAGAAACAGACTGGCAGAATGGATCAAGAAGCAAGATCCAACAATATGCTGCATTCAAAAAACACATTTAACCCAAAAAGAAATTCATAGACTAGAAGTCAAATGATGGAAAACAATTCTCCATCCCACAGGAACCCAGAAAAAATCAGAGGTAACTATTCTATTTGCAGACAATGAAAATTTTAAGCCAAAACTGATCAAAAGAGAGAAGGCCAATATACACTGTTAAGGGAAAACTTCAAGAAGAGACAGCAATCATAAATATGCACCAAACAGTTTCACCCAACTATATAAAACAAATTTTAACAGACATGAAGAAACAAATAAGCACTAAGACAATTGTGGTGGGGGATCTTAATACCCCACTCTCAGGAATAGATAGATCAACTAGACAAAACATTAACAAGGAAATATTAGAATTAAGCTAAGCCTGTGAACAAATGGACTTGGTAGATGTCTATAGCGTGTTCCACCCCAAAACATCAGAATACACATTCTTCTCAGCTCCACATTGGACATTCGCCAAAATAGACCATATATTAGTTGAAGAAACATGTATAAGTAAATGCAGAGTAATTGAAATCATCCCATGTGTACTATCTGACCATAGCACAATGAAACTGGCAATCAAAGATGAAGGAAATAACAAAAACTATATTAACATATGGAAATTAAACAACACATTTCTGAATGACCAATTGGCCACAGAGGAAATTAAAGAAGAAACTAAATAGTATCTACAATTAAATGATGGTGCCAAAACAACATACCAGAGCTTATGATACACAGTGAAAGCAGTCCTACAAGGGAAATTTATAGTGATAAATTCATAAATCAGGAAAACTGTATGAGCTCAAACAAAAATCCTAATGTTGAACATTAAACTTCTAGAAAAAGAAGAGCAAATCAAACCCAAAGTTCATATGAGGGAGGAAGTTGTAAAGATCAGAGCAGAAATTAATGCAATAGAGACTAAGTAAAAAATACAAAGAGTCAATGAATCAAAAAATTGGTCCTTTGAAAGAATAAATAAAATTGATAAATAATTAGCCGACCTTATCAAAAAGAGGAATAAAAAACACAATTTCAAGCAATGAGGAATGAAAATGGGGAAATCACAACAGATCACACAGATATCCAAGAGAACATCAATACCTACTATGAGAACCTATATTCTAGTAAGATAGAAAAAAACAGAATAAATGGACAGATTCCTAGACCCAATCCAACTGCCAAAACTAAATCATAAAGATATAAAAATTCTAAATAACATGATACCAGCCAATGAAATTGAAAATGTAAATAAAAATGTACCAACAAATAAAAGCCCAGGCCTTGAAAGATTTATTGTTGAATTCTACAAGACATTTAGAGAACTAATGCCACTAATGCTGAAACTCTTTAAAGAAATTGAAAGGGAAGCAATACTTCCAAAGTCATTCCTTAAAGCAAGTATTACCCTGATTCCTAAACCAGAGAAGAACACAACAAAAAAGAAAACTACAGACCAATCTCCTAATGAACATAGTTTCAAAAATCCTTAATAAGATACTGGAAAACAGAATGCAGCAAATCATCAAGAACATTATACATCCAGGATTCATCCTAGGGATGCAGGGATGGTTCAACATATGCAAATCAATAAGTGAAATGCACCATATTAACAGAACCAAAGACAAGAATCACATGATCATCTCAATAGATGCAGAAAAAGCATTTGATGAAGTCCAACACACATTCATGGTAAAAACCCTACAGAAAATTGGAATAGATGATCTTTACCTCAATCTTATAAAAGTCTTCTATGACAAACCAATAGCCAGCATCATATTAAAAGTTTGAAAACTGAAAGCTTTCAATCTGAAATAAGGAGCAATACAAGGATGACCATTGTCACTACTCCTATTCAACATAGTTCTTGAAAAATTATCCAGAGCAACTAGACAAGGGAAAAAAAATAAAAGGAATGAAGATAGGAAAGGAAGAAGTTAAATTATCATTATTTGCAGAAGACATGATACTCTACAAAGACCCCAAAATTTCCATGAAAAAACTTGTAGATTTAATATCCAAATTCAGTAGTGTAGCAGGATACAAAGTCAACACTCAAAAATCAATAGCATTCCTGTGAACAAGCAAAAAGCTCAGAGAGAGAAATTAGAGAAAGCACACCCTTCAAGATAGCATCTAAAATATACAATATTTGGGAATCAATCTAACAAAGGATGTAAAAGACTGTAGAGTGAAAATTACAGCACCTTAAAAAGGGAGATCAAAGAGGATATCAGAAAGTGGAAAGATATCCCTTGCCTTTGGATAGGAAGAACCAACATAGTGAAAATGGCCATACTCCTGAAACTTCTATACAGATTTAATGCAATCCCAATCAAAATACTATTAGCATACCTCACAGATCTCGATAAAACACACTTAAAATTCATTTGGAAACAGAAGAAACCTACAATAGCAAAAGCAATTCTGAGCAGCAAAGACAAGTCAGGGGGCATCACAATCCCAGACCTGAAATTATACTACAAGCCTGCTAGGATAAAGTCAGCATGGTATTGGCAAAAAAGCAGGCCTGAGGATCAGTGGAATAGAATAGAAGATGCAGACTCAACCCCAAACACACTCAATCGCCTTATCTTTGACAAAGGAGCCAAACATGTTCACTGGAAGAAAAGGAGTGTCCTTAATACGTGGTGCTGGAAAAACTGGCTTTCCACATGCTGAAGACTAAAACTAGACCCATGTCTATAACCATGCACTAAACTAAAGTCAAAATGGATCAAAGATCTAAATATTAAAATAGAAACACTAAATTTACAGGAAGAGAAAATAGGTAGAAATCTCAAGGACAAAGTTGTAGGCAGAGATTTCATGAACAATCCATACTACAAGGGAAATATTACAAAGAATCAACAAATGGGATCTCACCTTATTATAAAGCTTTTGCACAATGAAAGAAATCAACCCACAGAGTGGGAAATAATTTTAGCCAATTGTCCCTCAGACAAATGACTTTAATCTAGAACTTATAAAGAATTGAAGAAAATCAGACCCTCCAAATTCAAAGACCCAATCCAAAATTTGGCATCTGAGATGAATACACACTTCTCAGATGGAGAAATACAAATAGTAAATAAATACATGAAAAAATGTTCAACATCATTGGTCACTTGAGAGATGCAAATTAAAACAACATTGAGATTCCATATCACCCTGAAGGAATGGCTATCATCAAAAAATCAACTGATAACAAATGCCGGCAGGAATGTGGGGAAAAAGGAATTCTTGTCCAATGTTGGTGGGAGTGTAGAATGGTGCAAACACTGTGGAAATCAACATGAAATTCCTTAAAAAACTAAGATTAGATGTCCCATTCAACCCAGCTATTCCCCATCTGCATATCTTCTCAGAAGCATTAAAAACATCATACCACAGTGATATGTGTGCACCCATGTTTAAAGAAGCACAATTTGTAATAGCTAAATTTTGGAAACAACCCAAATGCCTATCAACTGAGGAAAGGATAAAAATGATGTTTTTAAAAAATATATAATGGAGTACTACTCAGCCATAAAGAAGGATAAACTGGAGACTTTTATAAGTAAATGGATGCAACTTGAAACCATACTCATAAGTGAAGTAAATCAGACCCATGTGTGTAAACATCATGTTGTCTCACTAGTGTAAGGAAATGAAAGAGTAAATAAGATCCCAAAAGTACAATAGATACTGTGAATTGGGAAGAAACTGCTCAAAAGATAAGACAAACTGTGATGGGGAAAGGGGAAAAGAAGAAAGGGAAAAATATATATAAGTATACACAAGTTAGTTAAGATAGTTATACAGCTAGTTTCTCTTAGTTCATTGAAATAAGATTTGTGCTAATATTGTTTGGACAAGACATCATTTGTATATCTTGTACTCTGAATAACTATTATAAAGATGACAATACACAATGTATAAATTATTGTAACTCTCCCACTAACCTGTTTTGAAACACTGCTTTTTATTTTTTTTCTCTTTAAAATAAAAAAAGGTAGTGTTTCTCTGTAGTTTTTTTGGAACTGACACCATTAGATAATGTTTAAGGTGTTTGCTATACAGGAATTATATTTTTATGATAATTATACACTAGATATTCAATTTTTCTAATTAAATATTTTGCAATTATGACATTTATCAGGTGAAATAATTTTAAAGTTTGCATAAAGAAGACTTTTTTAATATGTGGTACTGGGAGTCGAACTCAGGACCTCATGCTTGCTAGGCAGGTGCTTATGCTGCTGAGCTATATCACCAGCCCAATAATACATTTTTCAATTGTTTATGTTCATTTTTATCTTGGCTTTGTTTTTAACTTTTATTTTTTTATAACCATATATAGTGACTTTCACACTTTATTAAGTTTGGTATTCAGTGGCTTTACTCCTATTCATTATTCAAGCTACTGATCTCTAAATTTTAATCAAGTGCCTTTAGTTAAGACAATTAGTTCTGTAAAAGGCTACATTGAATGGAAATCCCTAGTATTTATCTCATGGGAACATTTTGCTGGATTTGATTCTCTTGATCATTCTTCTCTTCTTGAAATTCCTTTGGGCTTCACTCTACTCTATTTTGGTTCCCCTAAAAGTTTTTAACCCTTATTCCTTTTATTTCTCTATAAGCAATTTTAACAAATGTTTATTCTTTCATCAATGTTCCATCTGTAGACTGTGACTTTTCTTACTGTATGTACTCCTTTGGGTGAGTGCGTTCACATCTCCTTTAATAATCATAATCGGATAACTCTGCATTGAGATGGGTTACATGCATGTGTTCATATGTTTAAAGAGGAAAGGCCAATGAATTTCAGGTCCTATTTGTATACTGTGCTTTCTCAACTTAAACATTCACTATGGGGATAAAATATTTACATACAACAGATCAAGGTTACCCTAGATGAACAAAACTCTTAAGTTGAAAACTGAAGCCCAAGAAACATTGTTAATATTCCTGGTGTAATTTTTTAACTTTAAATTTTAATAACTATACTCAAATGCTGACACATTGATAAAATTTCCTGCTCAAAAACTGGTTCTTGGGCTAGTGAGATAGCTCAGCGGCATAAGCAGCTGCCCGGCAAGTGCGAGGCCCTGCATTTGACTCCTGGAATCCACATAAAGAAAAAAAGGGCTGGTGATATTGCTCAGTTGCACAAGTGCTCGCTGGCAAGCATGAGTTCCTGAGGTCAACTCCTGGCACCCACATTAAAAAAAAAAATCTGGTTCCTGAAAGACTAAACCTAGAAACTTACCTGAATCTGTTTCAATTTCTAGTCTAATCTACATTCCCATTGAAGACTTTGGCTTCATAAAAACTATAGTTTTAGCCTTAAACTCACAATTAAGTATTCCTTCCATACCCTTTGTACATCCAGGACCAACTAACCTTATGTTGGGCTACAGAACAATGGAGTTGCTTTATACACTGATTTTCTCTTTCTTTAGGAAAACAATTTCCTCCTGGATATTGAGCAGTAAGTAAGAAAAGGAGCTTTATCTTTTAATTGACCTTCAACTAATGACCATCATATTTTATTCCTCCAATTACCATGCCCTATTTGACTATTTGCACAACAAACCTGTAGATGAAATGGCAAGGCTCTCTCTTTCAATTTCGTTTGTTCTTCCTTTGGTCAGTTGAAATGCTCCAGGTTACTCTTCTATGCACTTAGATGAAGTATTCCTGTCTCCCTCTATGTCTTCTGTATCTTCAGCATTCTCTCACTCTCTCTCCCTTCTCTTTCCAATTCTACTTTCTTCTATTCAGTTACCACAAGAGCATGTCAGTAAACTCTCTTTCTAGGTAGATACAAAAAACAAAAAAAGAATCAAAAATATTTCCACTTCTTAAAGGCTCTGCAAATATTTGGACAGGAATCTCATAGAGTTCTGCCCTACCCATGTCTTCAAGAGGGAAGGCTTTCCTTCCATGAATAACTAACATTTTATTGGCTACGAAGTTGTGTTTTTTGCATCTTCCTTCTATAATAATAAGGAAGATTTCTAGAGTTGACACAGGTTTATTTTCTAACTTCAACTTCTCAATAATTCCAACTGCTGTTTTCTCTTTAGTGAATTAGTTAAGGCCATGGATTTTTAGCTTAAATCCAAATTATAGAACAAAGGAAGTCATCAACATCTTGGTACACTTTGACCAGTATAAGGATAATTCATAGAAAAAGCAGTAATTGCAAACCTGAAATAGGGAACTCAGTTGGAATTTCAACAAGGCTGAATGCATTTGTGGGGTTTAACCACTGACAGTTTTCAAACTCTATCATTCCTATTTGCTGTATAACTGGGAAAGTTGACAGAAACAATGGATGCCATTTCTTTGAAAAAGATAAATGTAGTAAGCCTAAGCCCAGGCACAGGGACCCTCACACTTACTCCATAAAAGCCAAACTAAATGTCTTTCTCTGTTCTCTCAATCTACTTCTGAGGAAGATTTCCTTACTTTTTGAAGAAAGCAAATAAATCTTTTGAAATCCTCTTGATGTAAGTATGGTAAAGTTAATCATAATACTTGATCAGATATTATGTAGGGGTGCTCCTTTTAACTTCTGTGGGTTTAATAAAAACAAATGAGCTATGAGGTGGTTGACCAAACGATGGTTATTTTCATAAAGGATAGACTAATGATAATTTTCCCCTAATGCTTTTGTTTGTTGATTAGGTTTGTTGCCTGCTGGCAAGCATGCATTTTGACCAGTTGCCTCCTGACCAGTATGCACTTTGAACTATGGTGCTTCGTAAGTTTATATTCTTATAAACTTAACAAACCTAAGTTGAGGATATATATGTGTGTATATATATATTTTTTTAAATATATATATATACATATATTTTAGTTTTTTGAGACAGGGTCTCTCTGTGAAGGCCAGGCTGGTCTTCAACTCATGGCAATCATCCTTTCTCTGCCTCTTAGTCACTGAGATTATAGGCATGTGCTGCCATGCCTGGCTAAATTGGGAATTTTTGTAATTAGCCCTTAGGAGTAGTAAGGCAGAATATGGACTCTCCTAAATGTCTGTAGATCATTTTTCTTGGCCAGGAAATATCTCAGATTGAATCATGTCTCTCATTTCTAGTATAAACTGCAGTTGACACTATGCTCAAAAATAGAGTTCTACCACGTGACCATTGGTTAGGTTGGAGCTCAGAAAATGATATTGTAATATGATGGTCTCAGAAACAAAACTTTTCTCTGATCTTTTCCTGTTCTCCTTTTTTCTCACTCTCATTCTCTCTTAAGATAGCACATAGAAATCAGAATTTTTCTCTCCTAACATAATTCATACTTAGTTATCTGCTATATTAGTATCTACTATGTTTCTGTACCATCAAAAATGACAAAATGGAGATAGAAGCAGAAAAACACTTAGCAAAGTATATAATATATTCATGGGTTATAATCTTTATTCTCAAAACACTTTTTCAATTTTTTTAAATTTTTTATTTTGGGAGGAAGTGGAAATTGAACACAGGACCTCACACTTGCCAGGCAGGATCCGTGCTGCTGATGTATATCCCTGGATCCTCTCAAAACACTTTAAAATCATTCTCTTATTCTCCAAGAGATGCAGGATATACACAAAAAAGAGTTTGTATACTGTTGTCATAGCCATTGTATTTTAATAAAATTGATGATTTATCATGTATTTGTCATAAGGCTGTGGATGACTTAAAAGACATATATCATTGATTTTTTTTTCCTTTCTGAATCTCCAGTGCTAACATTTTCCCTGCTAAATTGTGGGATCAATAATGATTTGTTAAATAAGTGTTTAATTAATATGATCTATCAGGGAAAATATTACCTATAAAATTTAAAAACATGAAAATGTTTAAGAAGAAAAAAACCAATTTATATAGCTTTTGTTTTAAAAGCATTAGATTTCTTCTTTGAAAATTAGGAACATGAAATGCATATCATGTTGACTGAAGAAGGTGTAACTGATTCATAGGTGAAGTGTCAGCTTTCAGCTTAGCTTTGAGAGAGAGCTGGTATTTGGAAAAACAGAAAGTTACCTTCACACCCAAACTTTCAACACAGTGTGTCCTGGGGTTGTGTAAATATTTAATTTCAAAATACTTTTCTAAAATTCCAAAGCATAACAGGGTGTTTTCATGAATGAAATAATTGGTAAGATACATGAGGACAGATACAAGTTTGGGAATTACTAATAAATCCAGCAGTTGAAATAAGCTTCATTTTTACATTGGAATTTGGCCTGGGCATCATTACAGAAATAGCTTTAAAATGTCTGAAGGACTAATCCATACAGTTATCTTGTAATCTAAAGTTTATACTATTTTCTTTCACTGTTTTCATAAATGTGCTGTCAGTAGTACCACCGGCAGTTTACACTGAAATGTTAAAACATTCAGTTACAGATCCCTTTGCTTCATCTCTGAATGCAATTAGTCTGTGCTGCATACTGTGTGTTTCCCCAAAAGTTTACATGTTGAAACTGTAATTCCTCAATGCAAAGGTTATGATAGGTGATGAGGATGGAGATGAGGATGTCAAAGTCTTACTTGAAAGAGTGCATTCTTGCTCTTAAGTTGGTACTAGATTAACAGAAGAGCAGGTTGTTAAAAGTGAGACTGCTTTTCAGTTTTGTTTCTTTTCCATGCACTCCCTTGGCCTTCTGCTTTATACCATGAGTTGAAGCAGTATGAAGCCCTTACCAGAAGCTGAGCCAGTGATGATGCCAAACTCTTGGACATCCCAGCCTCCAGAACCAAAAGCAAAAATTACTCTCTTTTCCTTTTAAATTACTGGTATAACAGAAATGGACTGAGACAGGCTCTCAAGCCTATCAACACTTCCTTTTTAGGATCTGGTGCTTACTTACTATCTTACCTGTTCTGTGATGTTTTAGGGTAGTATTTACTGTAGCCAGACTAGGACACTTAGAGTAGAGCTTCTCCTAGTGCATCGTGCATTTAAATGATCCATAAATCTTGGCAGCATGCAGATTTTGATTCAGCTTTTTGGGATTGAGTCCTAAAATTCTTACTTCTGGTAAGACTTAGCAAACTTTTGGTAAGTCTGGGACACATGTTGTGAAGTAAGCCTTCCAGTATCTTACCAATGTCTCCCAAACTGCTAACCACATGTCATTCCAAATTAAAATACCACCAAGCAAAAATAAAGGACATATAAACTCAATCTATGAAATAATTGTAATATTTCAGGCCAAAATACTAGTTTCCTTGTTTTTAAGATGTTTTAATGAAAACTGCAGAATTAAAATTCTGATACATGATTATTCAGCCTACTGAGCAATTTAGTCCATTTTTCTCTCCATATTTGTCTTTTTGTAACAGCTCGCTTTTTTGTGTTAAATCTTTATCCTTTCCCACAACACTTCCTCAAAACAAATTGAACAGCATTATGTAAATAGACATAATTTAGCTTTTAACCAAATAAGGAATTAAAACAAATAAGAGTAGTATCTCAGTTCATGAACTTAATTCATTCCATGATTATTAAAAATATGGCCACTTTCATATTCCTACTGGAAAGATGGCCAAGGTTGTGCTCCTCATCTGATGCAGAGTTCACAAACAAAAACAAGATTTTGTCAAACACTTCTGTTTCTCAACCAAATTGCTCACAGGAGCATTTGTTAACCAAGGTACCACTGTATAATATTTACTATTTAATCACAAAATTAATTAGACATAATTGAGCATCTCCAGCATCTGATTCCATCTAATTTTACTGATGTTATAATATCTTCTAATTGGAACACTTTCTTTTATCTAAGTCAGTCTCCAAACTATTGTGGAAAAGTAGTACTTTTTTGCATGAACACTGATTAACATATTAGCAAGATGCACTGACTATTCTGCTAGATGTTATTTTACACTCTGAGGTTATATGTATATAAGATAGATATAATTTTAATTCTCATGGGATTTATAGTAGAAGGACTGAAATATACACAAACATTACTAATTAAGATTTTGTTTGCCAAAATGTGTGAAAATTTCAATGTACAGAAACCACTGCAATTATGCTTCAGTAAGATTTCCTGAAGAATTGACATGAAGTTAAGATCTAAAGAAAGAGTATGGTTTAGTCAAGTGAAAGGTGACGATCATATATGTGACACTCAGGAGACTGAGAGAATCTGAAAGTTTTTGACAAAATGATTACCAAAACAGACAAATTACAATGAATATAGTTTAGATGCTTTGAAATGTTCTTGGAGACATGGGTAGAAATTATATCACAGAGTATGAAGGATGTGTAAAAATGCCTTTAATCCAATTCTTTAATTGTTACTCAAACATTTTGTGAATTGATATTTTTCTCCTGAATCTGTGCTAATGTACCTCACTGTGCAAGTTCCAATACCTAGAACCTGGAGTTTCTAATATATATTATGTGCTTATCATGTGATAGCCCCAGGGTAAAGTGCTTCATGTAGAGCATCTAATTTATTTCCCAAGTTTGTGGTCAGTAAATTACCTAACATTAGGTGTAACAGATTTAGGTTGTGAATCAGATTTTCTGACCTCAAAAACACTTAACTATTAAGAAATACTGACTCTTTTAAAATAGATATCATTGCACTGACCTTGCTGTAACATTTTAAAAAGTTAATTTGAAAATGAGTTCCTTAGTTTTTCAGACATTCATCAGTGCATATGTGTACGATTCAACCCACCAGACAATATTTATTTCTGCCATGGATACACTAAAAGAATATTGATACTAAACAATTTCATCTATCATCAAGACAACATGCACTCAACATTCAGTGATCAAATTTCTGCGGTTCACCTTTACCGTGGTTGTCCACAGGCACAGTGTATCTGCGCCACTCAGAATTAGGTTGGCTCACAAAGAAAACAGCAAGTCAGTGTTTCTTTTAATTTTCCTGATATCTATGATGAAGAGAAGAGAGACCTTGTGAAGAGAATAGAGACCCAAGAGTGAATGGCCCTTTATTTAATAAAAATATCCAAGAGTGCTCACTTTTCTTCCAAGGAAATGTAATAATCTTAGGAATCAATGCAATTAACAATTCTAGTAACCCCAATCTCTTTCTAGCATACCCTAATACCCAACAGTAATGTAAATTAACTACTAAAAATCTTAAGAATAATACGATTCAGGTCCAAGCTTGCTTAAAAAAAATCACATGTACTTTTGGAGAAATTCTCCAGGCCCACTTTTGGGCATTGGTATTGAGGGAGAATCTATCGTATATATTAACCATTACTTAAATAAAACAGTTCTTGCAAATTAAAATCATATTTATGAGAGTAATAGCAATGATTTAATCATGACTTAATAATATCCGGAGACTCCTGAATTGAGATTTCTCTTCAATTCTTAAAATGGATTATAAGCAAAGAAGCTTAATTAACAGAAACACATGGTATAAATTTTCCTGTCTAGTATCATTGGTATTCAGGGAAGATAGGGAGAAAATCCATAGTTTGTTCAAAAGCAGTTCTCTGAACTAAGATGGTAGTAATTTATATCTGATGAGTAATAGTTAAGAGAAGTTTTAAAATTCTGTTTCAGAAAACATCTTCAATTAAATGGAAAAGAAATATTGCCCTGACAAATGAGTCTATGCGGTTATATGTACTTATATAAAATTTGCTTTGAAAGCAAATTTCTTGGAAAGTTACATTTACATAAACTTTCCTAAATCTAGCCTGGCTTGGTTAACTTTTCTTCTCCTCTCTTTATGTTGTACTATTCACCCTCTATGTAGATACTTTGAGAACGTATCTTGATTTTTAAAACTTATTTATTTCTTCATAATAGCATTGGCTCATTTCTTTTTCACTTACATCTCTCATAATATGGACTTTTAAAACTGAAATATTAGAGTAAGAGCATGATATGCTTCCTGCATGAGGAAGCAAAATACCCCATGATATCATCTGAATTTGTGATAGCATTGTACTAGTAACATACTATGAAATCTGTTCTCTCCAGTATACTATGGTCAGAATATCATCACTTTGCTGCTGTCTTCCATTGAAATACCTTCTTTGTAGCTATAATATGTAACAATATGAAGATCCGGACACACACGTGTTAACTGGTTGCTGTTGTTTCTTTTCACTGTGGCAGTGAGACAGTTCTTAAAGCATCTTTGGGTATTTGAATCACAAATATTGCTTCTTAGATGTAATCATGGCATCACCCATTCTTTCTTGGAAAGTTACACTTACATACAACTTTTCTAAATCTAGCCTGGCTTGGTTAACTGTTCTTCTGCCCTCTTTGTGTTGTACTCTTTACCCTCTATGTAGAGAAACAAGGTCGAGGCGTGTTCTCAGCTGCCTGTTCATTAACAGCTCTGCAGGTGGTGCTCCTAGAGGCCTAATGTGTTGTGTGATGTTCTCACACAAACTATGTTCATTTTTGATCAGTGATTATGAGTTTTAATTTTGTTTAGGTAACTGGGAGTTTGTTAAATAGGCCTCACTTTGAAATGCTAAGTCGAAGCAGTGAATTTTAAAACTGAGGAATCCCTCAATGTCTTGAGAATTGTTGTTTGCATGTTAATTGCTAAAGAAAAATATATGTTGTGTTGATGAAATGTTCACACAAGGCTTTAGATGTAAATATGATAAAGACTCCATGATTTTATTGAGGCCATGTTTTCTATCATATATAACAATAATATTACATATAATGTTTAAATGTGTGTCTGTGTACATGTGTATATGTGGGGCCATATGTAAGTATGTGTGTTTTTTTCATAAACTACACCTGTGTATGAAGGAGATCCTGAGAGTGAATCTATGGTCTATGTTTGCTTAGTTAATATGAAGCAGAATTTAAATTTAAAATTCAGGTATTTTGACTCCCAAACCACTACTCAAATAGGGTTTCCCTGGAAATTCAGATCTCTTATTGACTATAAATACAGGTCACTGCAATAGAAAGAAACGTATTTTTTATTTTAACTTAGGAAAAGTGTTTTCATTTTGTTTTAAACATTTAATCTTTTTTTGCATCAAAGTCTTTACTGACTGCTTGCCTATATATGGATATATGTCTGTGTGTGTGTGTTTTATTTTGTTTGTTTTGTACAATTTCTCTTTTTTTCTGTCACTGATGATTTAATTGCAGTCAGATTATGCAAAGCAAATATCTTCTGGTCACTTCAAACCCTTTCATTAAAGAGGATCTTTCATTTTCATGCTATTGGAAGAACACAAAGAAAAATATATTGCTTTTGCTTAGGATACAATAATTCCTTTTCAATTTCTTCCTTACTCCACCTATTACCTTTCATAGGAAGAATTGCTGAGTCCAGTGTTACACAACTTTTAGTAGTTTCCCATTTCTTTTTGATCTTTGAAATGAATAAGAGATTAATATAGCCACAAAACAATCTTTACTAGCAATTTTCTTTAATTTCTTTATTTTAAATAGAATGTTTTTTCTATCTGTGACATTGATTTAAAATGCTTAAAATGCTATGTTTTATTTAGTATGGGTATATTTTTAATATGACTTGCATGCTTATAGTAAGAATATTAAAGTTTATTAGTATATATAATAAGCCCTGGTTTGTGACCATAATTCATTCCAGAAACATACTTGTAATCCAAAGCATTTGTACATCAAAGCGAATTTCACCACAAGAAATAAGGGAAACTCAGATGATTCATTCCACATCCCCAAAATATTCATATATAATTATTATAGCAATATAATATAATACAAAATAACAAAGAAAATCCAAAATTTAAAGAAAAGTAAATTAAATTTCTATTATTTTTAAAAACCTTTCTGGGTGGTGTAAGACAAGACAAGAAGGGTTATTGTGTAAGATGAATTTCACTATCAATAACAGAATCACTACTATCTATTGGCTTAACAAAATCTTTTTTCCTGTAATTTTAACAAGGAATCTATCTAATGACACTTGCTTTTTCCTCCTTTTATGGATTTTGTAGAAGTTTGATATTGCATTTCTGATAAACAGAATCATCACTCACACTCCTTTAGCCTTCTTCAGGTGGTGCTTTTCTACAAAGTTTTGCACTGCTTCCCACATTTTACAGATCTCCTTAATCACATTTGAAATGAGGGATTCCTCTGTCTTTTTCTCCTCCTCCTTTGCAGATAGATCACATCCCCCATAACCTTTTGCTGTTGGGATATGATCACCCACAATCCTGCACAGAGAGAGGGAGAGAAAGGGAGAGAGAAATAGAGACAGACAGAAACAGAAACAGAGAGAGAGAGAGAAGGAGAGAGAGAGAAGAAACACTGTTTCAGTTGTGATCATGTGACATTGGGCATCACATGCTACTAGCATTGCAAGACATTGCTCCTTTATCAAGATAAAATGTATCAGAACTATTTGCTCATTTTCCAGAACACTCTTAGAACAAGTTAGTCACAATCTAGATTTATAATACATTAGAACCAAGTTACTTTTCTACTCCAGTTTTACACTCAAGCAGTAATTTACATTATTTTCATAATGAGCAATGTAGTAATATTAAAAATGTATTCTCTCCTCAAATTATATTGGATATTAGTACTATAATAAGTTGTCTTCTATTAGCTGTGTAGTTTGATCAGAAAAATGTCATACGGTCTTAGTCAAGCTTTTTCCAAGATCAATTTTTCTTCAAAATCTCACATTGAAATATCCAAACAAGAAAATTTAATTTTAATTGTATGTTTCAGTTTTTTTAAGGTGGTCTGACTGAGAAATATTAGGGTCAATATCTAATTTCAGAGTTTTATTCAACAGAAAACATCTAAGTTAGTTTAAAAGAGAGATCCATGTCAGAGGTCAGGTGTTAATTTGTCCATAGATTTTGCCTATATATTAGTCCTTATGGGATTTGTAAGGACCTTTGGTGCTACAATGCAAATACCCAGGTACATGAATAAGGTGAGGATTATAGAATGTTTTGCTTTTTGTCTTATATTCCAAGGAATCTAATTTGACTTAAGGGGAATGGAAATATTCCAAACGTTGTGATTTTGGTATAGAAGTATGACATGAAGGATCTTGTTATTGCACTTTGGCAATATTTACTGGATATCAAGAAAATGTAATATTCAGAAACAGAACAGCCCTAGAGGTGTCTTTCCCTGGGAGGATAAGCTTTGTTAACATGACTACTTCTGTTGTTATTTAAACATAAATGCTCCTAGAGCTCCAGACTAGATGAGTACAACATAGACTGACCACAAGAAACTGAAGTCTTTCAAAGATGTAGTTTTTTTTTTTTTTTTCCAGAAACCAACTTGGGCTGTTGTGTCTACATTTTTGAACTGACTTTTTGACACATCCAAGGACAAAGGGAATCTCCGCTTGTGAAGAAGAGGTGGTCTCATTACTGTATCCCTTTTGTTGAAACTAGAAATTGAGGCACAGAAAAATAATAAAGAAAATAAGATTCTAGTTTACAAAAAACACTCTTTCAAATGTTTCTGTGCATACTTTGTGTGAATAAACTCAATCTGCTTTGTTTCAGTGATAACATTTCACAAGGCATGAGGCTTGCCTCTGAAGAGGTATAAAACAGAAAGTCATAGGTTTGAAGTTTTAAAAAATGTGTATCATGGGCCAGTGAGATAGCTGAGCAGCATAAGCGCCTGCCTGGCAAGTGTGAGGTCCTGAGTTTGACTTCCACTTTGCACATAATGGAAAAAAAAAGGGCTGGTGATATCACTCAGTGGCACAAGTGCTTGCTGGCAAGTGCAAGGTTCTGAGGTCAACTCCCAGTATCCACATTAAAAAAAGTGTATCTTTGTATTTGATAATTCTTTGCTTGGATTATAACATTAAATGTATGGTCTTATTAAAGTTAGAAAAGGTAGGAAGGGAAGAATAGAAAAGGAAATAGACAGGGAAGGAGGGAGGGAGAAAGGGAAGAAAGCATAAAATAAAGGAGGGCAGGAGTTGAGGCACAGAGGAAGAGGACAAAAATGGAAATGAATAAGAAGCAAAAGCTATATACAGTCCACTACAAGCCTGAAAGTTGTCTGTTTGCAGAAAATACCATTGATAGATTCTACTCTAGTTTATGTCTTCTAGTTTAACTATAAGAATAACATTAAGAATACAGGTATAGGGCTGGTGAGATGGCTCAGCGGCATAAGCGCCTGCCTTGCAAGCGCGAGGGCCCGAGTTCGACTCCCGGATCCCACATACGAAAAAGGGGCCGGTGATATCACTCAGTGGCACGCGTGCCTGTTGGCGCGCGAGGTCCTGAGGTCGACCTCCCGGTACCCACAAAAAAAAAAAAAAAAAAAAAAAAAAAAAGAATACAGGTATACAGTTCTCTGGCTATTTGGTGATGAACATGATGAGAAAACACATTGTTTTCTGGCACAATACAATGTTAGTAATTGAGAAATGGGTACTAATAGTTTAGAAAAGTAGAAACTTTCATTAAAATCTATTTTCATAAATGTATCATATACTTGAAATATATTAGGCTGTCAACCTAGGTGGTATTATTTTAAGTAGGAGTTATATATATCCAAAATATCAGTAAGGCTAAGTTTTGAAATCATAGGAGTAACAAGTCAGTGTCCTCATTGCTACATCATAGTGATCAGTCATTTGATTTAGGAAGAAATAAGACAAATATGTTAGTTAAAGAGAGACAAATGAGCAGTGTTCCTAGCCAACTTCTGACTCATCTGCAAAGGAAGCAAATGCAACTGTTATTCATTGTATGGGAAATATGATAGATTTGATTATATAATTTATGCCTCCTTTTATACTTTCTGTACCCCATTAATTATCTCTTCCTTTTCCTTTACTACTTTTGCCTTGATATTTGGCATCTCTTGTACTTTTTGAATCTTTTCAGGATGTTACTATCAATCTTTTGCCTAAATTTAAATGTTGTAACTATGATGAAGATTCCATGTTTTAATATTTGCAAATTATACTTGAAAGGTAATATGAGGGAAAAATTAAGCATTCATCCACATATGTCATTGTAGCTTTAACATTTTACTGAACATTGCATAATCAAAGTTTACCACTAAATTTTGCTGCATACTCTTAAAAATAGCACATTGATTATTTTAAATGGATTTTTCTTTATCTTGGAGCTTTTGTGCAATAAATTATTTAAGTAGTGTTAATTCTGACTGGAATTGTAAATCATAATTCTATAATCAAATACATTTTAAAACTTTTGTTTTAAATTTTAGGATCCAGGCATAATATTCTGGATTCTAATATGAACAAAGATACACACAGCAAAAACATGCACACACACACACACACACACACACACACACAGGCACAACTCTTGCAACTGTATAGAAGTCAAAGGAAGACTTAAAACTTTAAGTGTAGATTAGTTCACATATATAGATTAGATTCCTTTGAAATATATTTGTGTTTAAAATTTAATGTAAGTTCCTCAAAACACTAGGATTAGAGGTCCCATTTGACCTAGCAATTCCCTTTCTGGGTATTTTCCCAGAAGAATCCAAAATATCATACCACAGTGATATATGCACACCTATGTTTATAACAGCACAATTTGTAATAGCTAAAACTTAGAAACAAAAAAATACCCATCAACTGAGGAATGGTTAACAAAGATGTATTTCTGTACAATGGAATACTACTAGGCTATAAAGAAGGATAAACTAGAGGCTTTTACAGATAAATGGATGCAACTAGAGACCATACTCATAAGTAACATAAATCAACTTCACATGTGTAAACATCATATTGTCTCCCTAGTGTAAGAAACTGAAAGAGTAATTAAGATGCTAAATTTACAGTAGATATTGTGAAAGGGAAAAAAATGCTCAAAAGGAAACAACAACTGGGATGGGGGAAAAGAGAAAAGAAGGGAGGGAAAAGAAAAAAAAATATATATAAGATAGCTAAGATAATTATACTACTAATTTCTTTTAGTTCATTAAAAAATGGTTTCTACTTATATTGTTTGATCAATTCTGAAAGCCTGTATCTTGTAATCTGAGCAACTACATTGAAGATAACAATACACAATATATTAATTATTGTTAATTTCCTATTATCTTGTTTAGAAATTATGTATCAGTTTTTATTGTTTTTTTCTCTTTAAAATAATAAAATAAAATTTAATGTAACATTTAGCTTGAATGTGTCTTGGGTTTTGCTTAGTAAAAATATTTGCATTATTTTACTGAACTGAACATTTTTAATGAGAAATGAATATGCATATACAAATTCTAAATTTGTTGAAATAAATGCACTGTTAATATCTATTTCTAAGAAATTCAGATGCATTATAATTATATATTAATAAGGGTATACCAAACCAATTCTTCTTAAAAATTATTGTATAGATATGAATTATTTCAGGGTGTTGACATGTGTGGAGTGAAACCTGGGATTCTGAAATCCTCACACTTACCCATGTGATGCTGCCTGTTATGTTCCACAAACTGTGTTTTGAGCAGTTAGAATGTAGATTATAGGATACAGTGGATAAGATAGAGTCAATTCTTTGCTCTGGAATATCAAGAAACATTCTTTCACTAAATAGTGCAATGTAAGGATCAAACAGGAACCCTAACACTAAGTCCTCTCTTCTGGACTTACATTAAGAAAGCTCTATATGAAATATCCTCTGAAAAATTAGAAGAAACCCATATGTATGGTGATAACTTAGTTCTCTCTGACTCTAATTAATTTCATTGTTTTTGATGTTGAGATGGAAAGGGTTAATCTGATGCTAGTTTTTGAACTTTGGAGGGAGTTGAGTAGCACAGTTACAATTGCTGTCAACCATAGTAACAGACTTCGACTTCAACTAACTATATTTCAGCACACATAAACATTGAGAGTCACAGTAGTGGTTCCAGCCAAAGAAGAAATAGAGTTTAACAGTTACTATCTCAACAGGACTAAACTTGAGAGGGAATAGGGGGAATTTGCTTTGACAGGATAAGTTTTTGAACTTTATGTTTCTGGTGTATCACAATAATAATCATTTTAACATCACACAAAATCATTTTAATATGTATCCTAAATATGAATATATAGTTAATTAATATGCAGGGAGTTGTATTACCTGCCTTGTCATATAATTTCCTAAGGAATAAACCGAACACACTGTCATCATCATATAGGGTTCCTGATAAGTGATAAAATTTTTCCTCTGTGATATCAAACAAAAAGAGAATGTGTCCAACACACTTTACTTAATTAAAATGGTATCTTTTCACTTGTTGAGTAGTCAAATTAATCAAGATATATTTGTTCTTTTTTGCTAGAATTAATGAACCTGAGCCATGAATTTTAAAAAGTAGAGACACAGTTCTTCTTAATTACTGCTATAAACAATTTATTTCTTTCATTATGATTAGATTTTTAAAACTCTATTATATAAGTAAGTAGTTGAAGAAATTGAAGTAGGATAAATCAATGAGTATTTTTTTCATTTTTTACTAGTACATGTAATTAGTACATGATGTTTACATTCTTTGTGGGGACTTGGTACATGTACATAACACATCTTAACTACTTTTCCTTCCATCACCTTCCGCAGCCTTTCCTACCTCTCTCCAGCTCTTGCTCCTCTTCCTATTTGAGAAAAACTATCACCCTACTTTTTATTTTACTCTTTTTTTAGGTTTTGGCTTGCTCATGAGACAAACAATCCCATATTTATGCTTGTGTGTCTGGTTTATTTCTCTTAACATTATGGTCTAATGGTGCATATGTTTTCCAACAAATAACTCACACAAGTTGCACATTTTCTTTATCCATTCATCCATTGATGGACATGTATGCTGGTTCCAAAATATAGCTATTTTGAATTGTGCTGCTATGAACATGACTATGCATATATCATTGTAATTTAATGTTTTTAACTTTTTTTGGAAAGATAGCTAGAAGGAGAAGTAGGGTTGAATGGAATTACTATTTTTAGTTCTTTGAGCAAACTTTATACTTGTTTCTGTAATGGTTGTACAACTTTCCATTCCCAAAAACAATGTTAAGTGTTCCTTTATCCCCCATAGCTTGTCCAACATTTGTTATTATTTGGTTTCTTGATGATGGCCATTCTTGCTGGGTAAGATGGGATCTAAGTGTTCTTTTAATTTCCACTTCCAAAGACTATATATTCTTAAAACCATGTCAGTTGTCAAAAATGATTGCAATATCTTCTTTCTTTTTACCTTTGATTTCAAAGCTTGAAAGTAAATGGGTCAGGCAGGCAGGATTGAACAATGATCACTGTCTCACATATTTTTTAAATCCAATACACCTTTACCTATGCTTCCTCTTCTCAGAGACTGAGTAACACATTTAAGAGGCCAGCATGAGATTTTCTGTTTGCATTTGAAGAGGAACGACACCCATATTCTCCCTGATACTTTGCCCATAATTTTCTTTTCCTTTTTCTTGGAAATGGATGGTTGTGTTAGAAGAATGAAAATAAACAGGGCTGGTGAGATAGCTCAGTGGCATAAGTGCCCGCCTGGCAAGCGGGACATCCTGAGTTCAATTCTTGGTACCCACATATGGAAAAAGGGCCAGTGATATCGCTCAGTGGCACGGGTGCTTGCTGGCACATGAGGTCCTGAGGTCAACCCCAGTACCACAAAAAAAAAAAAAAAGAAAATAAACAAATAGAAAAAGAAACCTTATTTTTGATGGTATAAATATTCTCAATTATTTGTATGTTTTCCTACCTTTTTGATTTTTAAAGAAATATTGCTAAAATATTATAAAATTCTTGGCATGCAAATAAATTCTGGGGACTTACAGTCTCCAAACATTTACTGATTTTTGTTTGCATAGATTTTGCAATTTCATAAAGGTTGTAGAAGTATATATAGGAGTCATAATTATATATATATATATATTGCTTAATAACTGAGACAATGAGAAATGTCATTAGGCAATTTTGTCATTATATGAAGATCATAGATTCACTTACACAAAGCTAGATGGTATAACACACCTAACCAACATTACATACACCATTCTATATGTGAACTGCCATTGACCAAAATGTTATTATATGGCACATTGTTTTTTCAATAAAAATGCATATAGGTATGACTATATACATTGTACAATGGAGGTGAATAGCAGTAGATGTGAGTACCAATCTGTTGAATTTAAAGAAAGCCTTTTAAATTATCATTGACTTGAGATACACAGAAATCATGTGAACTACTAGTTCTAAGTTGGAATGGGACAAGAATTGTTTCATGGAATATATTTAAAAGATTATGTGACAAGGGTGGGCATAGCTTAGAAAAGACCAGCTGAAAACCAGTATGGCTGCAGCCAAGGTCAAAACATAAAATATTATAAAATGTGGAATAGCTGACATGAAATTGACTCTGTGAGGCATTTGTGACCTTATTAAGAGAGTTGTACACTGTATTAAGCTGAATGGAAAGTCATTGAAGGAAGGATGCATGTTGAGCAATTATGAAACTACTGAACTGTGTAAGTGAGAAAAAAAGCTAGCCAAGAATGCAGTGTCACTGGTAGGACTTGGTTTTATGTCCAAGAATTGATAGCATCTTGGACAGGATTAGATTCTAGATGGGAACTTGAGTGCTCAGGCATTGATCCTGTGTTCAGCCCTTTGGTTACAAAAAGTGTACTTTTCCAAACAGACATTTTTAAGAGAACTGACCATAATGGATAATTCTGTCCAGAAAAAATACAAAACATTTTCTGAGCTAATTTGGTACATGATTTTACCATCTTGAGACTCCAAGGACTGTTTATAAATTAAAGGAATAACATTTTTCTTTTACTTATTTTTGTAGGTATGAATTATTTCAGATGTTTGCTGTATAGGAGATAGCTTTTATTCATTGGTGAACTTTTAGTCTATGAATCGGGGTTAGAGCATCAAAATCTCTTGTTTTCAATTGGCTAAACTTTTTGCAAACCTGCTTCCAGAAAAGCTGATTTGAATTGCAATTCTATAAGGACAGTTTCCAGTCAATCCTCTTGTTTTACAGATTTAGGAAATGATTTTCAGACAACAGTGCTTGAGGTCATTATTAAGCATCTGATTCCTTGATTTTAAAAGAGTATTGATGATTACAGAGTCCTCTAATAATTTCATTTATGGTTAAGCTTATGAATATAACAAAATAGGTTTTTTTTAGTAAATGTTTTGTTCAATGAGATAAAAAATTAGAGGATATGAGTACACTGGAGAGAGTAGAACCAGTGATGATTTAGACAAATGTTCAATATTCAAGGTTCAAGATTTAGGATTATACATGGTTTTCTTCTTTTCTTCAAAGAAAATTTGGCATATGGAAAAAAAGTATGCACAGAAATTCTATTCATAAACAGAAAACACTATAAAAGGGAAGTGGCGGGCAGTAGAGTTGGGGGATACTCTGATTCCATTTGCCACTTCATAACAGCTAGTGTACTGTGTTGTGAAAGAAATGATGATGATGATCATTGTCTTCTCCAGAGAGATGCGCACTTTTTGTGTGTGCTGATGAAATCAGGTTTCTGCATCAGCAGTACTGAGTAGCAGACACTTGAACACAACAAATTTCCAAAATAATGAATCCCATAACAGAAATATTCCAATGGGCATCTTGCTAACCTACCACAGGACACAAGCTCTATCAATATATTGGCTTAATTCCTTTATGAAATTTAGGGACTCACTTATGGGAAATGCTGTCGGTGCGGGATGAGATTGGTACAATATAGACTAAGGCCTATTACGATTTATTTATGAATAATGTTTTATATTATTAGAATTGGCAGCTGAATCAAGCTAAGAATTTGAATTTTAGAAATTGTCAAGTGAGATAGTTAGAAGAGAGTAACAAACTGATGACTGACATTGGAAAATCCACTGACTCCATAAATCTACAAATAATGATGCAAGTAATTAGATAGAAACATGACAGAGGGTCTGTCATGTTAAAGAATTTGTCTGTCATTAAAGAATGTAAGTGGCTGGGCCGGTGAGATAGCTCAGCAGCATAAGCACCTGCCTGGCAAGCACAAGGTCCTGAGTTCAACTCCAGAAACCATATAAAGAAAAAAATGGGGCTGCTGATATCCTCAGCAGCACAAGTGCTTGCTGGCAAGCACCAGGTCATGAGGTCGACTCCAGATACCCACATTAAAAATATATATATAAATGGCATTTTTGTAGGATGAAAAGAAAATAAAACCTGGGAATTTCAAAGGTGTGTATTTTGTGTAAATGTGTGTAAATATGCACACTTACAAACATTTATGTCTCCTAAAGTTGTATTTTAAATAAGGAGAAAATAAAAAGTATATTTAAAGTAAATTTGAATAAGTTAATTACTTTAAGTTATATATAAATTTATTTACAAATTAAACCATCAATAATTGTTTTAAGTATGCCTAGGAATGATGACATGTAAAATGTTTTGTTCATAAAAGATTTCAAATTGAAAAAGTAAAGAGGAATAATTATTCAGACATGTGTTTGCTTCATTTGTTAATTCCAAATTTTCATATAAAACTTTTATTCTGACAAAAATCACGGGTGTCAAGTTTTGGTGGAAAAGTAAAGCAGAAAATATTTGATTTCCTTCATTTCAACAAAATATATTTATTTTCTATTGAATGCGCATCTCTGAGAAAATGCCATTTCTCAATTTTATTATCTGAAAAGCAGTTTTTCAGAGAAAAATGTATATGTTATGGTTTTGATCCAAAATACACTCCAAAATCTCAGTGTATGAAGTGGGATTTGGTCTGAAAAGGGCAGGTCACTGTGGCTTGACTTTGAAGGGTATACTCTCATTCCCATTTCTTCCCTTTTCTTTCTGATTCCTGCCAATATGATGTCAGCAGTTTCCCTTCACAGATCTTCCAACATATAGTGTATACCCTGAGCCTGCCAACAATAGGCCAAAACCATTGAAAATGTGAGCCAAAATAAATATCTCCTACTTTAAATTCCAGATATTGGGCATTTTGTGTCAGCAACTGAAAAGCTACTAATATAGTATAACATCAAACATTCTAAAAATGGTGAAAAAAATCAATCAATTAGATTCAAATGATATAACATGTAGCATCCTTTTATAATAATAAAATTATCCAGTGATGCTTGGCAAAAGTTGTACATCACTATATTGTACACCATTGTATAATAGTGCATATATATATATATATATATATATATATATATATATATTTACACAAGCCAATGAACACATTCATCACTTCACATAGCTACTTTTTGTTTTGGTAAGCACATTTAAAATTCACTCTCTTACCAAATTTCATGTACACAGTACAGTGTTATTAACTATAACTACAAAACTTATTCAACCTGAGTAATTAGAAATTTATATACTTTCACAAACATCTATGCATTTCTTCCACACTCTAGCCACTGATACCTATCATTTTAGTCTCCTACAATTACCACTTTTCTTTAGATTCCACATATAAGTGACATTGCACAATACTGATATTTTTCCCTAATTTATTTCATTTAGCCTGATGCTATTCAGGTTGATACTTCTTCCTGTAAACTACAGGAATTATACACTTTTCAGTGATGGATAATATTTCATTATTTAGTTACATAAGCATACATCTATTTTTATACATTTAAAGGTTGGTTAGCAAAGATGATGATTTCATATTTCATTCTACAGTAAAATTGTGAATGACAGTGTCTTATTAAGACATTGATTTTCTTTTTTTCGCTATTAACTCAGAAGTGTGATTATTGGATCATACAGTAGATCTACCTTTAATTTTTTAGGAATCTTGTAATATTTTGCATAATCTTAGCAAGTCATATTTACAATAATATTCTAGTAGATAATTTCTTTTCATATTCTTTCCAACAAATCACAAATTTCCAATATACCCATTCTAACATGCATTAGATAATAAATCATTGAAGTTTAAATTTGTGTTTCCTTGAATAATAATATGGATCATTTTTTTCATATATATGTTCTTCAATTGTATATCTTCTGAGAAAAATCTACTCAGAACTTTTTCTCATTTTAAAGTCGGTTTATTTGATTTCTTGGTTATTTAGTTGATTATTATTATTATTACTGCATAACAACCTGCCACCAAAGGTATGATTTACAAATATCTGGGAAACTCTAAGATATCTTTTCACCCCATTAGCTTATTTTGCTGTGCAGAAAATTTTATCCCATTTGATCCAATCCCATTTGTCTGTTTTTCTTTTGTTGCTTGGGTTTTTGGGATACATACCCACCAAAAGATGACAAGACTAATATCCAGAAGTTTTGACCATATTCTTCCAGCAGTTTGTCATTCCATTTCTGACATGTACTTATTTAATTGCTTTTATTAATGTATATGATGTGAGATAAGGATCAATACGATTCTTTTTTTTTTTTTTTTTTTTTTTTTTTTTGTGGGTACCAGGGGGATGACCTCAGGACCTCGCGCGCCAACAGGCACCCGTGCCACTGAGCGATATCACCGGCCCCTTTTTCGTATGTGGGTTCCGGGAGTTGAACTCGGGCCCTCGCGCTTGCAAGGCAGGCGCTTACGCCGCTGAGCCATCTCACCGGCCCAAGGACCAATACGATTCTAATCTATATGAATATCTAATTTTCTCAGCACCTTCTTTGAGGAAACTGTCATTTTCTCATTTTGTATTTTTGGGTGTTTGTTGAAGATCAGTTGAGTATAAGTGCATTTTTGGGGGGATCATTTTATTTTTCAATTTTCTCTATGTTTATGTTTATGTCAATAGCTTCTGTTTTAATTACTATAGCTTTGTATTATACTTTGAAATCAAGAAATTATTTGCTTAAAGTTTGTTCATTTTGATCAATATCTTTTTGACTTTTCATAGGTTTTGAAATTTCAGATTGCTTTCTGTAATACTGTCAGTGAGATTTTCATAGATATTGCAATGAAATTTTAGATCAATTTATTAGTGTGGTCATTTTTAACATTAATTCTTCTTTTTCATGAATAAGACATAAATCTCCATTTATTTGTCTTCTGTTTCTTTTGTAAATAATTTATCATTTTCCTTTTATATATTTTTATCTCCTTGATTCATTCCTTCCTTGTCCTTCTTCTTTCTTTCTTTTTTCTTTCCTTCTTTCTTTCCTTTCTTTTTTCTTTCCTTCTTTCTTTCTTTTTTCTCTCCATTCAGCCTCTCTATTTCTTTTGTTTCTTTTGATGGGAATTATTGATAGGTAATGTCATTTTATTAATAGCTTTCTAGTTGTTTTTAGATATTTTTTTCCTGCTGTCTTTTCTTGTTATTAGGCAATATTCTCAGTGATGTATTTTGGTTCCTTACTTTTATTTTTCTATGTATTATCCACGGGTTTTACTTTGTAGATAACATGAATCTTACATGAAGCCCCTTGTAGCAGGCTATTGTAATCTATTTGTAACAACTTAACTTTGGTAATATGCAAACTAAATATTTCATTCCATCACCTTTATTTTATGTTTTTATGTCACAATTAATATCATTTATATATTGTAGCATTTAACAAATTATTGTAGCTCTTATCATTTTAGTAGTTTTGTCTTTTATATTTTATACTACTAATATGAGCTACTTATAAGCCTCAATTTTAGCAGTATTCTGGAATAGACTTTCTTTTTCTAGTGAATTTTATACTCATATGTTTTTGTATTAATAATTAATGTCTTTTCAACTTGAAGAAACTCCTTTGTCATTTATAACACTGTTCTGTAGTGATAAATTTCCTCAGCTCCTGGTTGTTTGGGGAAATCTTGATCTTTCCATTGTAAAGGAAAGTTTTATTGAAAAGTACTTTTGGTTGGCAGATTTTCTGCTTTTTGTTTGCTTGCTGGATCATTTTTTCCAGGCCCTTTGAATTCTGCATCGTACTTTCTCTTGCCCTGTAATATTTCTCCTGAGAAACTCACTATTAGCCTTCATGGAACACCTCATTTTTATTATTGGTATATTTTCTCTTGTTGCATTTGGAATCCTCCCTTTATCGTGGGACTTGTGTGTGTGTGTATGTGTGTGAGGGGGGTACCGGGGTCCAACCTCAGGACCTCACGCACCAGCAGGCACCCATGCCACTGAGCGATATCACCGGCCCTTTTGTCATATGTGGGTTCCGGGAGCCAAACTCAGCCCCTCGCGCTTGCCAGGCAGGCACTTACGCCACTGAGCAATCTCACCAGCCTTGTCGTGAGATTTTTAAGAGGTTGGTTATAATGTCTCTGCATAAATTTGTTTGGATTTAATCCGAATGGTGACTTTTGACTTTCCTGTATGTGGCTATTTAGGTGTATGCCAAGATTTAAAATTTGTATTATTATTTTTTGAATAGGCTTTCTGATACTTTGTCTCTTTTCCTTTTTGAATTTTATAATTCAAGTCTTTTTTTTCATTTTATACTGTCCTATACATCCTTTAAGCTTTCCTTATTCCTTATTCTGACCTGAATCAGGTTTCACATGCATGTGACATCCATGACCATGGCCTGGGTCCTCAGAATGCTGCCACAGAAAGAAGACAGAAGTCTCATTCCAGAGTAGTATGAAAGCTAAGCCATGGCTGCAGTCCTAACAGTGTGATCTCCTGAGGTACACTGTACCCTTGGTCTGTTGGTGTATGGGTGGCCTGGGAGCTGCTTGAGCCTGAGACAGTGGGATTTGGGCTGGGGAAGTTCTGGTATATTAATGTGTGTAGATAGTCATGATCCTATGCAAATAGGCATTAGCCTGCTAGATTAAACTCCCAATGGATGTGTGTGTGTGTGTTTGTGTGTGTGTGTGCATGCACACATGTGTGCACATACAGTGCTTGGGAATGAACCCAGCACCATCTCACTGATCTACATCCTCAGACCTTTTCAGTTAGGGTTCCACTAAGTCAAGAAGTTGCACCATGTGGACTCAAACTTGTGATCTTCCTTTCTCACGCTCCCAGAGCACTGAGATTATAATCATCCACCACTATAGCCAGCTCATACAAAATTGTTTTCAATTGTTTTGGTGATTATATTTTATTTTGCTTATATAATAAGGCAAAAGCTCCTTAGCATGTTGTATCACTTATATATTTGTCTGTATTTACAATATAATCTTCTACCTTCCGAGTTTCTAAAGATGTTTGTGTTCCTTAAAATAAAATATCTTTTAATGTATTCTGTACCCAAAATGCCATTTCTTTTCACTCTACAAAAACCTAATAATCCTTTGAGTCTCAGATAAAATTTGTTGGTAATGTATCCTCTGTGTTTTTTAAACCTGTCTGACTTTTAGCTGCTTCTGTTTACACACTGTTATTGCTCTTGCCTCAAATATGGCAACTACTTAGATAATAAAATCTTGTTAACCTGAGGAAAACAACTCAGTAAAGATTTCCTATCTCCTTAATTGTTTAAGGTCAATGATAGAAAGTGTTCTGACCTCTTCCATAGTCTTTTGGAATAGGTAAACAAGTTTAGATCATTAAACATACTAAATAGATTGAGGGGTAAGATATTGAGATTTGTTCTTTCTAAAGCCTTATCAACTCTAAGATTCACTCATACATCTCATTTAATGTAAATTTAAAACTTATTTTAAAAAGTTATTAAAATTGTATTATAAATCAGAAGTGTATTTTATAAATCTCACTTATTTGGATAATGCCTGTATTTTGTAATTATACATAGAAAACAAAAGAAATAATATTAGCATAAATTAGCACTGGCCACATTGACATTTCTCAGCAAACTTCTTAAAAGACAAAACTATACCTGTAATCAAATTTGTATACAAAAATTTTATTGAATATCTAAATAAAATGTCACAGAACAACATTGCAATATAGTTTTATGATTTTACCCTATAACAGTTTGTCTCATAAAAGGCAACAAATTTTTATATCTATAAGGCATATAAATAGCAAAATAAACTTAAAACAAGAAGACATGTCTAAAACAAGATATTGGTGATAGAAATCATTGCACAGAATTGTGAATTCTTTATCATATATAAATTGACATGTTGTTATTTATTATTGTCTTCAAAAGAGCAAGTGTGGTGAAATTATCTTCTCATGTCTTAGTGACTGAAAGAAGCAGCAAAAAGTACTGTGTAGCAAAAATGAAATAATCAACATCTATTTCAATAGTATTTCCAGCCTCTAATTGTACAATGCAATTGTAGGGCTATGTCAATTTGTGGCACTTCACTGTCACGTGGAGCATAGGTTTTGTTATATAAACTAACCATTTGATAATAGAAATTAAATGCTGAAAATTTCATTCAAATGAGTTTCTAAATGCCCTAAGTTTGGGAAAAGATGCAAGCAGTTGTACTAAATTACAGGCTCAATATAATGAATATTTTTTAAAATCTGGGGTGCCAAATTTACTACCCAAGTGTCATTTTTATTTCTCACCTGATTTGGAAATCACCAAACATTTCTATGAAATGTGTATCATTTATCTGGAAACTCACCTTACTTTCTAGAGACTTGCGTTAATATTGGAAAGGTGTGCCTTCTTTCTAATGCATATCATCCTATTGTATATGAGTTTTGATGGTTTAAATATTTCTGAATCTAGTTAAATTGGTAAAAATTTAAGTTTATTTTTAATTCCCTCACCACATATTTCCTGAACATGTCTAATTTCTTCATCTCTTATGTTTCTGTCCCCCAAGAAAATAATATCATTTGCAATGTCACAATGTTTGTTATTGGAAAAAATTAAAGGTATACTACAAATCTCCATGCTCTTTATCTAATCTTATTACTACTACTCTAACTCTTTTTCTTTTTCAACTCAGGTCTACATGATTCCTGAAGATAGATCTTTAATCTTGTGTTTCCATTGCTTACCATTACAACACTGATGCTCCATCTTCAAGGGGAAATATTATTCTGATTAAACTGTGGTATATTTCAGAATATAAATAGCATATAACTACTTTTTCTGTAATTTTTATGTCATTTTTTTCTGAAATTGTTTCCATTTCTATTCCTAGTTCATTTCTTCTGTTCTTAATGCTTTGTTATCGAGGTTGATATCAGATGATATATTGAGAAATAATGACATTTGGAGCAATTGTCACTAGAATGTTTTAGTAACTGCTTGGATATTAAATTCTTCAAAAATTATTAGGAAACTTTATTTACAATATAATCCTTTTAAAAAAAGGTAAGTTAATTTTTGACATTACCGAAGTCTTCTCAAGTTTAGCAAGTCTTCATCACAGAAATTAATAATTTAATATTATTCCCTTAGATTTTTACCTCTCTTAACCTCACTCCACTGTTATTTTATTTGTTTTTAGAAGCATGGATGGTGATATTTGTTTATTGATTTGGCAGTACTTTTTCTATAAACTCTGTATCTTGTTTTACTTATACTATCTTTGCATTGTAGATCATGTACTTATCACAAACAAATGGATTTGAAAGGATTGAGAAAAGATTTTTGTAATTTTTTAGCACTTAAAAATATGAGAGTGCTCATGGTGAAATATTAAATACTGTGCTTCTATCACAGTGTTCTAGTGTTTCCCTTATGCTTTAATCCATGTTTTCAATTTTTAAAAATTGTACTAAAACTCAATATGAAATGTGAATTATTTAGAAAACCTCAAATATTAAATATATTTTTTAAGTTTAGTTATTCCATTATATTTTCACTAACTGTGTCACGTAAGGCAGGACACAACTCTCCTTCTAATTATGTGTTTAGGAAAAAAGCCAAACTTTAAAATAAATCAATTTGTAGAGACATTAAAACTTTACATGTCAAAATTTCAGATTACCATAAAATAGATTATTTTATCAATTTTTAAAAATAGCTGGGCTGGTGAGATAGCTCAGCGGCATAAGTGCCTGCCTGGCAAGCGTGAGGTCCTGAGTTTGACTCCCAGAACCCACATAAAGGAAAAAAGGGCCAGGGATATTGCTCAGCAGCACAGATGCCTGCTGGTGCATGAGGTCCTGAGTTCGACCCCCTGTACCCACGTTAAAAAAATAAATAAATAAAATAAAATTAATAAAAAATAAAATAGCAGTAACATATTCTGGATGTTCCATATAAAAATATCCCTTATCTTAGTGACTCCTCATTTTACAAATAAAACTAATAGTAAAATAAGTCTTTTTTAATTCCATAGTTATTTATATAAAAGAGATCTTATTAGGAATTAATGAGGAAATGGAATATTAAGACAAAAGCACAATTGGAAAAGCAGTGGATGCCTTCAATTTATGTTAGGAAGTTTATGACACCAGTTATAAGGCACAGTGTTGAATCACTTTAATAATTTCAAAGGGCAATCACTGTTATTGACCAAATTTCAGTCCGGAATCTGAGAATTTTTCAGCTATGGTTTTATTTTGACTACATCCTAACTTTGACCCAATTATCCCAGTCTTATCAAAGAACCTTACTATATCATACTTCTGTCCTTGATACCTGATTATCCGTGTTATTGGATCAAATACTGTATCCCCCCACTTTTCATGTGTTATTCCTTTGCCCATCACTTTGCCCATAATGTTTCCTCTAACTTTCTACCCTTACCCACGTACATAAGTCTTTTCTTGAGTTTGTTGTATTCACCATTGAACCTAGAGCTTTTTCTTATTTTAATAGGTATTGTAATAGTTTTGTTGATATCTCTATCATCATTTTTATCAAATGTCACAGTAAGTTTTGCCTAACACTTAATTTATGCTATTATTAAAGACTTTTTTCTGGAAGAACAATCTCATATATGTACTGTAGTCCAAGCATTTTACTTCTTGTTCACACACAAATCCAATGAGATTTAATGATCAGTTACATTGCAGACAAACTTGCTCTAGGAAGTGTTTTTGTTTAGATATAAAATGTCTCACAAAATTCTCATATATTTGTAGGTGGGCGCTGGTCAGAAGGTGCATATAGCTGGTGTCATGAAATAGAAAGATGTATTCTTTTCCCAGATGCTCCCTTCTCTCTCTCTCTCTCTCTGCTTCTGGGCTCCATAAGTGGAGTAGTTTGCTTCCACTGTGACCTCCCACCATCCCGTTTCTGCCTAGAAGCCAGCCCCCTCAGAATTAATGTCCCCAGCAATGAGCCAAATTATATGTCTCTTTCTTTAAATTCAGGTTCTGGGTATTTGCATCCAGTAAGAACAAAGTGACTAATACAGAAAATTAGTAACAAAAGTGGTATTTTTGCATGACTGTACCTGACTGTGTGGCTGTAACTCATTGATACTGGTTTATGGGAAAAATTAGCAAAAGTTTAGAGATTTGAGTGGGAGAAGACAGACTTTTCTAAGAAGGACTTGATTCTAAGTGGGTGATTTTGAGTAGACCTCAGAAGATCAGAACGCTGAAAGGAATGTGGACAGTTAAAGCCAGGCTCAGGAAGCTTCGGTTAGGTACAAAGACTCTACCAACAGCTGGGCTAGCAGTCATGTGTCTTATATTCTCTGAAAATTTTTTCTACATTTGCCCATATTCTGAGACTCTGGAGAACACCAAGATTAAAGGTGGTGGAATAATTAATCTGATAGAGGAAATGGTAAGGCAAACCAATTTTTAGGCTGTGCAATGGATAATTATTGACATATTTAGTCAGATTTGTAGTGGGAATCAGGGGTAAGAAGACCAGAAAGATATAAAAAGTATGGAGTTATATCAGAAAGGGATCACTTGTGATGTTGGGGCTATGAAGATCATGGTTTCTGAAAAGGATAACATTAAAAAAAGCTCAGTACTTATTTCATTTGAGTTTAATAAGGAAGAATTCTTGAAGGCATCTCAAGATTTAGCCAGATCCAATCTTTCATAGGGTCAGATATAAAAGGGTAAACTCTTTTGAAAGGCTCTGTTTTGAGAAGAGAGCCCCATGGTACACTGCCAGTCAAGACAACATAGGGAAATTGTTCCCTGAGTTAAAGCATCTGGGCACTCAAATGCTGCTTCAACTTTTATCCATGTGAGTGAGAATATTGTTGGAGATGATGGCACAGCTTGACTGGTTTTTCAGACCTGAAGAATGCAAGATTTATGAGGTCATAGAGGATTCCACTCAGAATTCAGAGGAAGTCCTAGTAGGTAATGTAATATGTACCTGAAAGGACTATGTATAAAACTGTGACATTGAAGACAAAGGTGCAGTGAGATATAAAGAATTTGGAGACAGCAGGAACACATAGTGTCTGCTAAGAAGAGATGTAGACAGCAAGCAAAGCCATCCCAAGAGAGAAGCCATATGGGTTGAAACAGGAGCTGCCCAAGCACTTTGAAACTTACATCTCACCATGGCCTTCCTCCAGTGATGACAATGAGCTACAAGATTTAATGTTTGTTCTGCTACCTATTGGTCTTGCTTTGGTTCTATTCTTTTCTATCCCTTCATATCTGGCTTTTGCAATGGGACTGTTTAACTTGTAACATATTTTGGAAGTACTTAAATTTCATTTTGATTTTTAAATGGTGTCATAGCTATGAGTTGAACTTAAATCTCAGTAGACTTTAGACTTGAACTTTTCAGCAGTGCTAAATCATTTAAGATTTTGGTAACTATCTGAGATGCACTGTACATGTTTTGTATGAGATGGGCATGAAACTTGGCCAGGGGCAAAATGTAATGCTTTAGATATAACATGTCCCACCAAAATCTCATGTTTGGGAAATGGGGCTTGGTTGAAAGGGACAGGTGTCTGGGGGAATGATCTGAAATGTCATATTCTTGTTCCTGGTTCCTATTCTTTCTCTCTTCTTCTTGGTTACCATGGAGAGAAGAGCTGTCCTCCACCATGCTTTTCCACCATAATGTTCTCTCTTAGTGCCAGCTGGCCATGGAATGAACCCTCTGAAAACTATGATATAAAATAAACTTCTCCTCTTTAACTATGGATATTTTCTCCCAATGACAAGAAAGTGACCTTAGTAGCCATTGTAACCTCACATCTGTGTTCTTTTTGTCACATGGCTCCTTCTATATTAGCACTTCAGTTTTAGCATTGTGAATAGGTGTGAATAATGGACAGGGTGAAGGACATTGTGTGGCACGGTGTGAGTATGGCATAAATAATATTCTCTAGCATTCCACTAGTCATAAATAAATTGAAAAGTCTCATCTATATGCAAGGGACTGAGAAATACAATCATTTTGCTTACTGAAATGGTAAATAAATTGTTTTCAAAACATTTTATGTAAGGAACCTTATAGGAAAATTATTTCAACTGGTATCAGATTATACAGAATAAATATGAGAAATAGGCAAGAAAATGATTAGATATGTATGTAATATTTACATATATTTTTCAGACAGTCCTTTTTTATTTTTTTATTTTATTTATTTTTTTTTTTTGTGGGTACCGGGGGGTCGACCTCAGGACCTCGCGCGCCAGCAGGCGCCCGTGCCGCTGAGCGATATCACCGGCCCCTTTTTCGTATGTGGGATCCGGGAGTCGAACTCGGGCCCTCGCGCTTGCCCGGCAGGCGCTTAAGCCGCTGAGCCATCTCACCGGCCCCAGACAGTCCTTTTTTATAAAGTGACAGGCAGAGACTTGAAACTAATAAAGAAACAAGCCATGTGGTCCCTAGGTTAAGAGAAGTTAAACAGTAAGTACAAAGAAATAGTAAGTAGAAATGTCCGCAGGCACAATGAAGAACAGCAGGGATGACAGTGAGCCTGGAATGCTGTTCAACATAGGATAGCAATCAGTGATGAGGACTGATTGATGGTGGGGACTTCAGTGGGTGGGAGAAAGTGTTTGAATCTATATATCTTGCTATAAATTCTACATTTCACATTTTTTCGAGTTGTGTGGAAAACCACCAGCATATTACAACAGAAAAGTGAATATAGAGCTCTACACTTTAAAGGGAGCATCCTACAAAAGGATGGAGGTGAACTGAAGTGGTAAATATTGGAATGTGTTGTGAGTTCAGTGACAGGATTTTGATAATGGTTTGAATTTTTCAAGTGTGAACAACAGAAAAATATTCACAGGCAACTCTAAGAGTGGATTGAATAAATGGATGAGTGTGGTGTCTTGATGTGAGTGACATTTTAAACATAAGACATTTGGGTGTGGATCAAATTCAGTTATCTTGATTTAACAATTAGATACCAAAACATGGAAATTTTTCATAGACATTTGGACACAACTTTAAAGCAAATAAAGGAGGCTAATTTTAAAGGCATACATTTGAGAATTAGTCTAATGTGATTTTAAATAAAATGGAACTAGTATGTAAAAGTACTTAAGGAACAAATATGGGTAGAACAAGAAAAGGTCTAAAATAAAAATGCTAAGATAATTCAACATTTAGAAGAATTTTTGTTACATCAGGACAATATTCAAAGGAGCCTTAGGACAAACTGTCAGGGAGGCTGAGGAACAGCCATATGCATGTGTTCCTATGAAGGTAAAGTGAACACAGTATTTCAGAAGTGTAAGATTGTCAGTGTCAATGTGCAGGTAAGCTAAAAAAGTAACTAATAGAAGTAACTATTTGATATTAAAACATGGTAGCCACTTGAAATTTGATAAGATTAACCCAGGGAAAGTTTCTAGAAGAAATAAAGATTGAAAAGTAGGTGGACTGAGACAGTACAGCCAGTGAACAGAATCAAATATTTGTATATTTTTTATATTGCTTAGAAGGGAAATAAATTCTAGTGCCTTGAGCTGCATGTTGGAAGAGTAGGTTTTTTAAATGGGTATAGCATAAAACATTTCTATTCTGTTGGGAAGTGTTTGGGAGAGGAAGAAGTTTGTAGCTCAGGGGAAAGAGAGGAATAATCAAGCTTGTCATGTCACCATGTATAATAGCAAGGTCATACTTTCATTATTCCTGTAAAAGCAGGATCTTTTGACATTTTTCACACTCTATATCTCTAACATTCAAAGCATAGAAGCAGAGGCCCAGAGCTTGAATTCTCTATCTTATCGATCAAGAATTCCCTGAGCAATAAAGGGTCACAGCAGCATCAAGACTCTTGGGTATCACTCTCTTCTTTTCTAATATAACAATATATAACCTTATTCTTAGTTTTCTTTATTTTATTTTCCTGGGCTAAAATGTATCTTCTTCTATTCAAATTCTGTCATTTTTGTTTTTATGACCATTTTAAATATGGTGAACATGAAGTGTTTTCTATTATGTTCAAACAAAAGACCATTGATTGATATGAGCACATTGATTTATGATTTTTATTTAATCATAAAATTATAAATGAATTCAGGCAAATTTCTATAATCTACAGTGGTTCCAAAGCCACATGTACACTTGCACATATAAACACTACCTGTTCTTTATCCTCTAGCCCTAAATCCAAAAATACCTATTACAAAATATAGACACACTGAAGTTTTCTTCACTAGACAAGAAAATAATTGAAAACATAGTCAATAATTTGTTTGGAGTAGCAGATGTGCAGATGTGAGAAGCAATGATCAACCAAATTTGACCTCAAGAATTCATTTTTTGTTTTTTGGTGTCTTGCCACTGTCAATACTGCCATGAGATATTTGGTATTTCTTGCTGTCTCTAGATTCAATCATGATTGAATTCTCATCATTCATCCCACTGCCACTACTGCCATGAATAATTTCTAAATACTGGCATAGCATAGATCACATGACTGTTTTCTAGTTGTCAGGAAATAGAAAGAGGACAATTTACTTCTTTCAATTTTTATAAAAAGAATACAATAAAACTTCATTAATATGTGCTAGCAAACAAAGAGAAACAGAACTAAACAAAACCTTAACAATTGGTCTAATGTCTCCATTGGAGTAGAGACAAATCCTGAACTTCCATAAACTTCTTAGAGCATTGAAAGTTCAAAATTAGTTCATAATGAAGTTATATCTCTGTGATTGTTAAGCTTTGATTGGCTTGAAAGTCTCCTAGGGGATTTGTAAAGCACACTTCTGAGTATGTCTGTTTGGGGTATGGAGCTTTGACTTTGAATAATATATATGGTTTCTGGCCCCTTCCTTTCTGGGCAGTTCTCCTGCTCTATTTACAAGTGACCATTAATTACATAGCTTTGTTCTGCTACACCCTTTTGTCATGATGTTTCTGTTTTGAAGTCACCTGATCATGGACTGATTTCTTGCAAACATGAGCCAAATTAAACCTTTGCTGTTTTAATTGTAGGTTTCTGGTTTTGTGCACTAACAACAAGAAAACTAATTAATACAGTCTCTATCTCTGTTTTCCTTTATAAAATCCATCATGAAATAAATTGCTAAATTTGCTTCTTGGCAGATATACCCCAAAGCACAATTGTCATCCCATATATATTTCCTTTGGAAAGAGACAAAAATAGCAATAAATAATATTTATTTTTTCTAATTTTGTTATTGGATATGCTTGTCATTTATATCTTTTAAATTCCTGATTTTATATTCCTCAGTTGCCAGATCTTTCTTACAGTGGAGAAATTTCTAACCTCAGCAACAGATACACTCAAATGTTATGCATGCATCTTCAAAATCCTTTTGACAACACACATTTTGAATGAACATTTGATTTCTAAAGGTTTCATCTGCCATCATCTATTTAGGAAATGGTCAAATTCAAATTCTCTATCCTCATCTGTAGCATTAACATGATACCTCATTTTTGGCATTACATTTTACACCAAGCATGAAAAGTATGATATAAGCTTGTTTTGAAAATGTAAATGCTGCACAAAAAAAATGCGTTATTTATTACATTTTAAGAGGTATTTAATCAGAAAGATTAGCTTGGGAAAATAATATTATATGAAGGAAAAGTAAATGAAAATTCCTCATATAAAACAAATTATGAGTTGAAGAGAAATCTAATTAAAGAAAATATTTAATAAGAAATTTTTCATTATTGCTTCTATTTATAGCCTTGATAGTCTATTTTTACTATTATAGATTAAAGGTTAATAAAGACTAAAAGTAATTACCAGCTGATGGTCACTGATTTTTATAAACTCTTCCCAGCAGAGAAAAGTGCACTTTCCTCAGTAGGACTTAAAATAATGCCATTGAACACTATAGGAGCTCCATGAATAGTTTATGATAATTCAGGAGGCCACATGTCCAAATCCACAGTCACTGATACCTTTTGGCAGAGATATCAAAGTATGGCAATATTGCTGCTTTGGATATTGAATGGATGCTGGGGATTGCTAGTTTTAATTAAAGGCTGGAATATCTTGGCATGAAGTACATAAAGCAGAAAAATGAGCTCTTGAGCAGGGATTACAAAATTCTAGGTTCTAGATCTAATTTTACTTTTATCATTAAGGATTAAATATGTACATTTATATATTTATTCATATACTAAGAGAAATGATAAGATATGCAATAAAATGCTAAAATATCATCAAAAGATATTTTTTCAGGATAAACTATTCTAATTTACTAGCTATACAAAATTTGTTCCATCATATAACCCATTAGATTTTATTCAGTCTTTAAATGGACAAATGCATAAATTCTATAACAATGTAAATTTCTATGCAAATGGAAGGTATTATGCTTATGATTATAACTATATTGATACCATTTTCAGGTATCATTTAGGGTGAGGGAAACATTTCAATGCAAACACTAAATTGGTATTTGTATTAATAGGCCTTTATCTCTCTGATATTTGTTTAAGGATTTGTAGCATACAGAAGGAACATAGAAAATCCTAACAATGTACTAAAAATTCAAAGTTAATTAAAAAATGCCCTTGCCTTAAGAAATCCACACATGTTAGTTGTCTAAATAAAAGGTATATCTTAAAACTATCACATTAAAATTGTAGTGACTAAAAATGTCTCCAATGGTCATTCTAGAAAAGGACATATAATCGAAGAAAATGTAATATTTGTATGAGTATTAAGATTTGTTTAAGGAAATTTTTTAATAGTTGGTCTCATAGTATAAAGAAAATTCAACATGTTTAGGTATCTATCATTGCGATATAATGTACTGCTTTTTACCGGAAATTAAGATGAAATTCCTTAATCAATCCATGAGGGACACAAGATTGGGATAACATGTTTGTTCCATAGACTCCTTTTTAGATGGTTCTTTGGAGTGGGCTATTTCAAATGTAAGAATACACTGCCATTTGAGCAGCATTAAAGAAAATACACTGCCTTGAAATATAGCATCTTCCCTTTCCTCCTCTCATATTAATTTAAAATAAGATTTTTCTTCCTAGAAGGAACAACACATTAGACTTGTCTGAAATTAATAACTTATGATAAATGGTTCACTAGAACATCCTGATAGAATACTGCTCTAATAATGGTATTCATTACTGGTTAGTTTAGAAATCAAGATACAAGACATATTCTGGGGGAAGAAGACCTTGGAAAATGGGGAGAGGACAAAATGCTTTGAAACAGCATTGTTTGAGTGGAATGAAGATAAACAAATATTATTGAGTATGCAAAGGATCAAAAAGAGGAAAGGAAACAGAGTTTGGAGTAAAACAGGCTTGATACTGTAGGATTTCTCTTTCAAGAAATCTATTAGGAATAGCTGTATTCATATATAAATTGAAAATTTGATTTAGAAAATTATTATACCTATGCTTTGGCTCTGCTATGCTGTATCGCTGATATTTGGTATTTGCCATGCAGTAAGGATGCCGTTCAGCTGGTGCTAAAGTGGGTTCATCAAGAAAAATAAAGATGTATTGTTTTATTGCCTAGTCTTTAACTTTCTCTTTGATAAATTCTGCACTTCCATCTCTAGAAATATCAATCCTCTCTATTTTTCAGGTGCTGAAAGAAATGACTTGTGATTATACCATGAAATGGGCATTTGACACAGTAAAATCTGAAAATCAACATTTTGTATTTGTTACTTTTACAATGATTCACTACAGGGGTACCATTTTTTAGGCCAAAACATACGTAACTATCATTCAGTAGCAAAGCACAAAAGATATTATTGCTGAGTCTGGAAAACAAGAGTCTATTTTATGAATTCTGGAGAGGATGGCTTCACAGAAGCCAGAATCTTAAAAAAAATTGTTTTCTCTATAGGAGAGTCATTCACTACAAGGAACAGTATATCCCAGACATGTACTCACTGATAGAATACAGTGTGAAAATCAGCAGTTATGTTAGCGCCCTAAATGCTGCTTCTACAGTTGAAACTATTATATTCTCCCTTCATCCCTGATTTGAAGCAGCAGGTCTTCCCTGAGCATCATTCTTTCCTTTTCTTTTTTCTCATCTAAAAATTTCATTTTGCTTCCAATAAATTCTGTGGCAATGATAACTGACAGAGAACAAGAAGACACAGTGAGAAAGAAACTGTGTATGAGTTTAATTGTATAAAGTCATAATCCAATATTATCATCAGTTCAGTCACAGTCCTTCCTGCATCTTGGATGAAATTTAGGAGGATAAACAATTTAAAATAGGTTTTATTTGCTGCTTGTGGAGAGTAGACAGATCATTTCATCTGTCAAATCCCTGTTTACATGGGTAGAGACTGGCACGGTGTTAAACTAGCAAAAGCAGCTCTTGCTTGGTTGCTATTAGTATTCTCAGCAGCTTCACAGTCCAAGGCCAGCAGCAGGAGATCACTTAGGTGTCTATCACCCATAGTGATACTTACAGAATATAATCCCTAACTCATTTTAGCACAAAAAAGTATCTTTCCTTCTGAAGTGCAGAAACTGGTATAGAGAACACAGTGAAGTTATTGAGAGTGTGGCTGATAAACTCAGGATAAGTTGATAGAGGGCTCAGGATGTTGTCAATGTTCAATTAGAATTATTTAACAGTTAGAGATGATTTTTACTGCTTTAGCTTTTTGGGTTCAGACAGATTGCTACTGAGCAGGGTTTTGAATAATGTCAAAAAAAGAAGAAGTAAAATTTCAGGACATGTGAGTAAAAATGGATTGGACTGCTGAATTTAGAAGGATGCAGATATTATCATGCTTCTGAATATTTTTAAAACTGCATAATTTCTTGAGTGCATAATTACTTTACCTGCATGGTGATATATGAGGGTGCAACTTAACTGTGATTACATCTATGTAGAGATAACTTTGAACCCTAAATTAAGCAACTTGAGAAACCAACAAATTGCTGCTTAAAGAATCACTGACATTGTTCTTCAGTATTTATCATCTACAATATATGTTGCCATGCTTCCATATAATCTTAATAATTGATTATTTAATTTTGAAAAGTTATTTCATGATGACAAAAATAATGTGTAATATAATAAAAATTTCTATCTATAAATCATATTTGTTTAAATTTTATTTTTCTAAAATGATATTAAAATGAATTTCATTTCTAATATAAAATACTATTCATTTAAAAATTTCATTAACTTATATTATTAACAATTCACTTTTTATTGCTTAATAATAAATAATTTTATTGTTAAATTTAAAATTTTTCACATACATAAATTTGTACATAATAATTGGGTATTATCTGAGGTATCAATACATATATACATAAGGTAAAATTTAAATCGTTACACATCTATTTCCTCAAGCATTTATGATTTCTCATACTGATGGCATTACAACATTTTACCACAGCTTTTTGAGATATATAGTACACAATTTTTATTTGTCACCCTACTGCATAAGAGTACACCAGATCATTATATGTCCATTTAACTGTAATTGATTAACATTTTACCTCTTCAACCAGCTCTCCAGCACCCAGTCTCTAGTAACAGCTATTCTACTCTCAACTTATATGACATTTTTTTTTCTATTTTACATAGGTAAGATCATAAAGAATTGTCTTTGTAAACTTGCACTATGATACTGACTTATTAGGTACCCTTAGTAATTAATTATTAAAACTGAGTATAATAATAATTATCAATCAGTGGACAGAGTTATATAAAATGCTTAATAGATGCTTCTTAAATGAATTTATTTTGAAGAAATTGTATTGTTCTTTAATAATCTTGTTGAGGAAACTGGTTGAGAATTAATCATATATATTACATCTTGAAGATGAACCACGTAAGTTTTCATTACATTAAAGACAAAATGTACATATGTAGAACATGAAAAGGAAAATAAAATCATTAAAATATTTTCTCATCATTACCTGGAATCCTAATTAATTTTTTAAACATTTCCAAATATGAAGGTCAAGTCATCTTTCTAAATCCCCCAGTATTCTGAGTAGATTCAACTATGACACTATTTCTTTAACTATGACACTATTTTGATCAAAAGTGACTTTTTAAAGAAAAATGTCTGTGTTCTCTATTTACAATGCAAAACATAGACTTTAGCAACATTTTATACAATGTTAACAGTTTGTATATTATAATATGACCATGTTTTTCATGAACTGGACAAGTGTTCTTCCATTAAAATTAGTACGAAGAATATTTTTGGAATTGTATGATAACCTATATAATGTAGTAGCAATAGTCATCAGTTTAACCCCTGGCAGGAACAAAGCAAATTAATACAAAATGCCATACATCTTTTCAAGTTTATAATGTGGATAGATTAAAAATACTGTCTCTAAAAGAAAATACAGACAAAAGTTAATTTATTATTTTTTATTTTCCATAATGCTATCTAAACATTTGAGGATATATAAAACATCTCAAAATATTGAATTTCTGAGAAAGAATTAATGCCTGGGCATTTGGTCTTGTCACTGAAGATGATCTAAGAATAAAAAAAAAATACTTTCTTTGGAAATTCCAAGATTGCTGTGCTACTTCCATAATATTCCTTAATTTTAGAAAGACAGAAAGTGCATGTGGGAAAAAAAATTTCATGGAGCTCATCATTTTTACTGAGATTATTAGTGTAAAGTGGAATTACTGTGCTGTTTATTTTTGTCTTCTCTGAGTTATGTCTGCACAGAAGAAAGAAAATATTTATATCATCCTGGAATATAAAAGGTAATATACTTTTTAAAATATAGTCTTATGAAAATCTAAAGAAACAATTTCTTAATCACTTAAAAGTTCTGCCCATATCCACAGTTACCAAATGGAAAAAGAGAACCTCTTTCATTAAACCATCATATTTTGTAAGTTGAAATAAATCTGCTACCTCCAATGTGTATAAAGGACAATGACATATGTAAAAGGACTATAAAAGGGCAGAGTATATGTATCAGAACATAAGATTAGGCAGGACTTAGAGGGGAAGATGAATATAAGAATAATGGACTGTGAAAAAGGTTACAGATACTGTATCATTAAGAATAAAGTGAATATATTGCATTGAGTATAGGTGAAAAAGAACAAACATGCAGTGTGAAATTAACAAAATTTTTAGGAAGATAATGGGGACAATGTTTCTATAATAAAATAAATTCCAAGTCAGTTTTTTTTGAGCCCAATATTACCTAGTTGCAGACGATTTCTTGTTAATGGGCATGCACTGTCCTAACAGTATTAGTGAAAGGATATACTCTGCTTTCCATCCATTTTATGACAAGGCTAAAAGAGTATCCTTGCCAAAGTGTCTAGGTTCTAAAAATGATAGTTACTGTATAAATTTTTAATCATGTAATAAATATTAATCAATATGATGTATTTTATATTACTATCATCTGGACATTTCAAAACATGTTTCAAATAGTTCCTACAAAGCCTATTTCATTAATATTGGTGCCAGGAATGATAAGACTAATTATTTTTGAGAGGTATCTGTGCAAAACATTTCATAGATATTGATTTGATCTATTAAAGCAATCAAGGCAATGAATATATGAAAATAAGTGACTTATCCAACAGAAACTTATCTGTCATCCATTCCACTTTATATTATCATGAGTCTCTCAAAGGATCTCAGAGTTTGAGGGCAGAGACTGAAATGATTAACCAAAAATAAATAACAAAGTAGATTGAGAAAAAAAATGAATGTGCTTGATGATTGAGAGGAAGGATTCAAGAGATAGAAAGCATTGCATAAAGTCAAACCTGAGGGAAAAGTTAACAAAACTGTCAACATATTTCTAGAAGGCTCCACACAATTGGTTTTGATAAATGTATAATCACATATCTATCACCATAGCATCATAAAAATAATTTTCTACAGTGAAAATATTTTGTGTTTTATTATTCATCTTCCTCAGACTGGTTTATTTCACTATTACTTCTAGGTTCATCCATCTTGTTGCAAATGAGTATTTTCTTCTTTTCTGTGATGCATATATGTTACATTTACTTTACCCAATTATAAACTGATGGACATTTAGTTTAATTTCATATATTGACTATTGTGCAAATTGCTGTCATAAACATAGGGATGTAATATATCTTAGATATGCAGATTTCACATCATTGGAGATATACTCTGTAGTGGAATTGCTAGGTCCTATGTTGATTTTTTTTTTAATTTTAATTTTAGAGGAAACTCCGTACAATATTCCCTAGATGAATAAATCTAATGAAGGAAGTAAAGATCTTAACATTGGAAAGTACTGTGCTCTGGAGGAGATGGAAGAGGATATCAGAAAATGGAAAGATAACACTTGTTCTTGGGGAGGAAGAACTAATATAGTGAAAATGGCCATCCTTCCATGATTGTTATACAAATTTAATGCAATCCCAATCAAAATACCAATAGCATACATCACAGAGTTAGAAAAAAAAAATCCTAAAATTTATTTTGAAATAGAAGAGACTTAAAACAGCCAACACAATTCTGGCAAACAAAGGCAGGGCAGGGGGATTCACAATCCCTAATTTGAAATTAAGCTACATTTTACTTTGATAAAAACAGCACTTTACTGGCAAAACACCCCTAAAAAAAAAATAAATAAATAAAATAAAACAGACCCAGGGATCAATGGAACAGATTAGAAGATATGGAAACAACTTCAAACACACTCGGCAAACTTATCTTTGACAACGGGGCCAAACACCCTCAACTGAAGAAAGATATCATCCAGTAAATGGTGCTGGAAAAAATAGTTTTCCACATGCTGAAGATTAAACATAGATATATCTCTCACTGTGAACTAAACTAAATAAAAATGGATAAAAGGTCTGAATATTGAAACAGAAAAACTAATTCTGCTGAAAGATAAGATCTGTAGAACTCTTAAAGTCTTAGGTGTAGGAAAAGACTTTATGAACAAACTGCTAATTGCACAGCAAATATTACAAAGCATCAACAACAGGTTTCTCACCTTATTAAACAGCTTTTGCACAATGAAAGAAACCACCAACAGAGAGAAGAGACAATCCAGAGAGTAGGAAAATTTTTCCAGCTGTTTCTTAGACAAAGGACTACAATCTATAACGTATAAAGAACTCAAAATATCAGATCCCCTCAAATTTAAAGACCCAATTCAAAAATGGGCATTTGAAATGAATACACATTTCTCAGATGAATGGTAGAGATGCCAAATAAGTATGTGAAAATTTGATCTACGTCACTGGTCATTTGAGAGATGCAAAGTACAACAATGCTGAAATTCCATCTCACTTCAGAAAGAATATCTATCATCAAGAAATCAACTGAAAACAAATGCTGGTGGGGCTGTGGGGAAAAAGGAACCCTTCTCCACTGTTACGAGAGTGTAGACTTGTGCAGCCACTGTGGAAATCAATGTGGAGATTCCTCAAAACACTAAAATTAGAGGTTTCATTTGATACAGCTATTCCCCTTCTTGGTATCTTCCTGAAAGATATTTCTGTGTTAGGGACAAGATGTCATGGAATGAAGCCTCTGAAACTAAGCCAACTAAGTCTCTTCTTAAATTGTAAGTTGCAGAAATTTGTTCCAGCAGCAGCAAAGCTGAATAATGCAGTGCATGTTATTTTTGCAAAATTTTATCATTACATTCTAAATTGATCACTTGACCACTGCCACAGTAAAGATAATACATAGCTGTAATCCTCATAATACATCGATAACCATATTAACTTTTCAATAATTTCATGACTTTCAGGAACTGAATAATATAGGTATAATATATATATATATATATATATATATATATATATATATAACCTATATTTATTGAAGATGACATTTTTTCACTCAGCAGAATTCTCTGGACATGCATCTAACTTGCAGCACAAATACAAATACTGTGCTTCTATTCATTTCTGGACAGTATTCTGTTGTATGGATGAGGTAGAGAGTGTAATTATTCTACTGAAGTATAATTGGACTGATTCTTTATTGAGACTATTAGAAGCAAAACTACTATGAACATTTGTGTACATAATTTAGGGTAAACATATATTTGAAATTTTCTATGAATAATGCCTGAGTGCAATTATTACAACCTATCATGATTTCAAATTTATAAGAATTTATAAACTATTTATCAATGATACTGTACTATTTTACAATCCCATCAGCAAAATATCAGTGATCTGGTTCCTCTGAATCCATGTTGGTATTTGGTACTGTCAGTTTATATTTTAATTTAGCTATCTGTTAGGTATGTTCTGGCTACTATGGTTTTTGACTATAGGAAGTCCATTTTACTAAACCCTTTTCTTTAAATATATTTTTTGTGATATTAAAAGAAAAAAGACCTTGATTATTTTCTGTAGTCTCAGAGTAGGTTCTGAATTGAGTGAAATGTCTCTGTTCACCCTAAGAGTTCATTCTACCTGTTCTTGATCACTGGGAATTTGGGTATCTCTCATTTCATTTATAATTTCATTCCATTTCTGTTTACCTTACTAGCACTCTCTCATAGTTTACAGCAATATTAGCCAAAGAAATACCCCTATATGTAGTAAGATTTTACAAACCTCCTGGATAAATTGAAACCAATGGACAATATACTGTAATTTCACTTCTATTAGATTTAATCCTCTAGAAGCAAACATCATTAATTTTGAATGGCCTCATGCTGAATTGCTCTCTGTCCAAACCACCACCTAAAATAGACTAGCTTCTGTTGAATGTGGTACCCTATGTCACATCCTTCCTACTGGGAGCTTAACTTTTGCCCACAGGTACTTCTCACTACAAACATGATGTACACATTTTTGTGTGGTCTTTTCTGATTTTCTCTGTGAGCAAAATTGGATCCAGGTTACACAAAATCTTCTCCAAAATAGGCAATATTTTCTATGGAAATACAGATTAAATCCATAGATACAAGTAAATAAATGTTCCTGGAGAAGAAACATTATCTAGAAAACTCTGTGTTCTAGGCATATGTAATAGGAAACAAAACACTTAAAAAAGAAAAGGCTGGTGAGATGGCTCATCGGCATAAGCACCTGCCTGGCAAGCACAAGGGCCCAAGTTCGACTCCTGGAACCCACATATGAAAAAAGGGCCAGTGATATCTCTCAGTGGCAAGGGCTCCTGCTGGCACGTGAGGTCCTGAGGTCGACCACTGGTACCCACAAAAAAAACCAAAACTTACCCATTTACTTAAAATGTTTGCAGAGTTTTTATGCGATAGGTATATCTGCATGAGGACCACTAAGTTTTTATATTTCAAATGTGAACTTAAAGCTGAACTTAAAAGAGATAAAAAGTTTACATGCAGTTGCCTTGGCAGATTATCTTGTGTAATTTCCTTCCAACCATGGCTGAATCCAGTGGTTCAAACAACATTTTCATGACTGCTTTTTTGTTGCCTTTTTTGACATTGTTTCTGTTAGGTTGCTCTGGCTCAGTAGCATACTTCCTCTATCTGGAAAAAGGATAGACCTGAGTGGTAAAAATGTTAGAACATTTGATTGACTTTTATATTAGAAAAAATAGATAATGTATTCTAGTTTCCAGGGAGAACTCTCATTGGCTGGATACTTGACCAACAATGGTGGCCAAAATGATGGAGCTCCATGAAAACATTAGGTCACAATTGAAGATCTATAACTTGAGCATTCGAGTCAGGGACACACTTTATGTACATGGGCTTAAAGTTAGTAAGAATAGGTGAAAATAATATCTATAGAATAGTATATAGCATAAACAAGATTTTCATGTATTTTCAATTTAATGATTTTCAAAAGCTAAAGACTGCAAGCCAATTATTAGATTTTTATCTATAAAAAGTGAAAATGTTCTTAATTTTAAATTTTCATTCACTACATTCTACATGCTCCATTGAAGTTTTGGATTTTATCATGAATACAGGTATATTATTTATGATCAGAAAAGTATTTTTCTCTATTCCTACAGATGCACGATTTTCTTTAAGCACAGAATACAAACAGGGATGTGTTAGTATTGAAGTGAAGCAAACAGAAGATTTCATTCAGTCTTCCAAAACCTGTTTTGGAATAATTTATGATTTCCCTATTCAAGTTATCATTCAAAATAATAGCTAGTGGCATTAAAATCATTTTTAAAGACAGAAAGCTGAGCATTACATATCTACAAAGTATGAGAAAGTCTGGAGCACTACAAGTAAGGTACACATCAATGAAATAGTGGTTTCAAATTTACATTAATCCCTCAGTTATAAACCAAAATGGTTTAGATCTATAATGTCCCAAAAATCTCCTGTTCAGAGATGAGGCATTGGGAAGGTGATTGGATCATGGAGTCAACATTCTCATCAATAGACTAATCCACTGATGAATTCATAGCTAAATGTATTGTTAGCAGGTGGATTCTGTTCAGGAGAGGCAAGTCACTAGGAGTGACTTGGAAGGGTGTGTTCTGGTTCCTTTCACTTTTTTCCTTCCTGGCCAGTATGAATTGAGCAACTTTCCTGCACCATGACCTCAGGCAATACAGTTTTTGCCTTGGAAATAGTCAACCAAGGACTAAAGCCACTTAAAAAACTGAAGAAAATAAATCTGTCTTTTAAATTGTGGATGCCAGAGATTTTGTCCCAGTGATGGTAAAATGACTAATATAGAAGAAACTTCTTTTCCTTCAATTCTCCATATTTATGAAGCTGATGGCTAATGGCTGTGATGCAGAGAGTATGTGCCTCAACTGCCCCTTGGCTGTCTTGAAGCTGAAGTCTAGGCATTGCAGAATTGTTAGCATATCCCTAAAATGAACATCTCTCTGGCTTTCATGATGGAGAATAACCACAGCAGGTATATGGCTTGATCTGCAATTATATTCTAGAACTTGAATAAGAGCTTTTCATTGGCAGAAAATAATTTGAATCCAAAATTCAAATCAGATTCAGAGAATTTTGAGGACTATTACAGTCTCCCTTTTGAATCTTGCACCGAAAGTGCATAGATTGTGGGAGAAATTAATTCTGAGTGTCCATCAATAACATGAAATATACACATGCAGATCACTATGCATATACATGATATACACACATATGCATATAATATTCAAAATTGTTGGAAAATCATTGCAATGATTAAATTTAAGTTAAATATACTAATTTTGTTAGATTTCATAGCATATAATAGTTTTTATTTATCTTATGAAATAGAATCTGCAGTCAAGACTATTTGCTATACACTATGTAGGAAATAGTAATTTTTAAAACTGTCCTCTCTATGCAATATTCTTGGTTTTATGGGTATACTTAAGGAAGAAAATGACATGATGATGCTTGGTATCAATTTGTGGCACTGTAATTGAGAGTGGGCTAAAATCACAGCAATTTTTGAATCAGTACTTTAAAAATTCAGTAGTCTTTCCTTGTGGAAGAAATTTATATATTCTATTCCTCAAGTATTTCTTTTCCCAGGATTGTACAAGAGGGCACAGCAATTATTCCTCAAGTTTTATTCTTATTCACTATGGTAAAATATATTATTTTGATGGGGTTCATCAACTGTTTTTAAAATTTTCATTCCTTTTATATCTCTGTTTTTTAAGAGAGAAAATGAGACTATTTTGAATTTGATAGCTAGTTCTTTCCCTCATCCAAAAAGGTATTCTTGACAAGGAGTATACTACTTATGCCTGCTTTTGCAGTTAATACATAGGATTAAATTTATACAAAAAAGAGTTTTACTTGGTGAAAGAATCAGAGGTTTCATTAATGTACAGCAATCAGTGTCTTCACTGGCATGCTGGGGTTAAAATAATTTAAAAGGTTTCAATGTGGTTTTTCAACCTTTCTTATTCCCTGTCTAGTGCAGTAAGACATTTTAGAGAAATCTGTTTTGAAGCATAATATTTTGACATTGATATTTAATTTTTATGTATTTATTTGATTCAATAAAACTATATTGCTGAATGTTGAAACCAATACCCACAGGATTTTAGATCTTCTAAATTTTCTTAACTGTCATATTTTAATTCTGATACTGAAGAAAATAATTTTTATGAGAGTACAATTTTCAGAGTGGGAGATTAAATAGAATCACAGGAAAGAATGTATTAAAATTATAGGAAAATCTACCAATATTTTAATACACATGAACTGGTTATTTGAAGGAATTAAATTAACATACTTTAGCACAATTTGTGCAGCAGAACAGTTTCTACTGAAAATACTATTTTTTTAAATAAAATACATGAATTTTCAACACTTTTGATATTTAATATAATCGCCAGTCTATTAATAATGATATAACTCCTTTCGTACTTAACAAATTCTGTGTGGTCAGAAATATACACTGTGAATAAAGTATTTAAGACAGATCTGAATTAATTTTTCTGAGATTTAATACCTTTCAGAATAATACTTTCAATTTAAATAATGTCTCTTTAACATGTCAAATTGTTTAAAGGGTATTAACAGATTTATTTTGAACATATATTGAGTCTGTTATAACCCGGAGCATGATGTAATTTTCCTTGAATAAAGGAGGAAATTCTGTTCTGCTTAATAATATCACCTGTTAGGATACAGGTGAAATCTGAGAATGCTAACTAGAAAGAGAATAATATGAAAGGAAACTTTGCACTCAGGAGATATAAAACCACTGGTATCCACTATTTCCCAAGTTACTTAATTATGAGACAAATTCTCCTGATTGAAACATATCACAAAGAATATTGAACTTGGTGAAAATATTCTTAAGGTATAGGAGAAAACAATTTATACTTTCTGGGGTGTTTTATTTTAATGTTAATTCTTTCTTGTATCATGAATAATCTTTTAGTTTCATTCTACCAGTATTACAGACAAGGAAAAGTTGATATGGATGACAGCAGTGGGATATCAGTACAGATGGGTACCCAAAGGAGAATTCATAAAATATATATCATAGACTATCTTTGGAACTTTCAGTAATAGAACTCATACTGGGTTCACAGGTTTGCAACCATTCAAGTATAAATTTAAATTGCCATTCTCTAGATTTTCCAAATAGCTTCAATTTACTGATTAACTGCATGTTCTTTTTTATTCATTGATCAACAACAGAAATAATAAGAAAAGTTTTGGTTTTTTATACTACTTAATGAAGTTGGGAAAACATTGATAAATGCTGAAATTTAATTTGTTCTGAAATGGTCATCTTATGTTTTAAGATATTGAGTTATTACTTCAATCATATTCTAAAAAATTACTAACATCTATATTTCCCCCCAAATGGATGTCTTTTATAATCAACATGCCATCATATGTCCAGAACTTTCCTAAATTTATATCTGTAATATTATGCAATATCTTTTATGTGACCTGAAACTTCTAGAATAAAGAAGAAATAAAATAATCACAATCTGAATTACTTAAATGTCAGTGACCAATAGATGAATTTGCATCTTTTCATTTATACTTTAAGCCAGTCAGAAATTCAAGTTCTACATATTTACTAAGAAATAGGGCCGGTGAGATGGCTCCGCGGCGTAAGCGCCTGCCTTGCAAGCGCGAAGGCCCGAGTTCGACTCCCGGAACCCACATACGAAAAAGGGGCCGGTGATATCGCTCAGCGACACGGGCGCCTGTTGGCGCGCGAGGTCCTGAGGTCGTCCCCCCGGTACCCACAAAAAAAAAAAAAAAAAAAAAAAAGAAATATTTACTTCTAATTTTCTTTACAGTTGTGCTTACATAGATAGAATAGAGACTACAATGAAATATCAACTCATCTATCAAAATGATCACATAAAATCCCACCAGCTGGGGAAACTGTTAAATATTTTCTGGGTATTTATTTTCATGATAAATCTTATATGCATATTGTAAAATAGATGTAATAATATTATATATACAGCTTAAAAATTTCTTTATTCTGTGAAATTTAAAGTATAATTTTCCTCAGTCATTATTCACCCAAGAATTTACCAAAAAAAAAAATCACTAATATCATTAGTAACCCGTACCAATTTTATCAACTATCTGGTGAACTTTCATGCATATCCAGCATTGTAATCATTTCTGAGCATGTTGTTTCTTGAATGAAGACAGTACATGGATATGGGAGGTCTGATTTTTTTTAACCTAATGAGTTTTATATTCTATCTAGATAGCTATTCCTGGCTGACTTTAAAACAACAACAACAGTAATACTACTGGAAAAATATAAGTGTAGGACTCTCTGGAGTAACATCTACCTCTATTTCACACTCTACTGTTCTGTTGTACAACCATTTGAGTTACTTAGAAATCTGTATGGTTATAATGCTCAATTTAAAAAATGTCTCCTCTTTTTACTAGAGTTTAGGAAGGCTAGGGTGTGGGAAGGTAGAAATCAGAGTTTAGAAAAATACCATGAACAAAAGAAATGAGTTCTAGTGTTATACAGCACAGGAAGTGATGAATATCGATAACAAAATATGTTCATTTTATAAATAACTGGGAAAATAGGAGCATAAAATTTCAAATACATAGTAATGACAAGCAGATAAATTGATCCAATCAGCAGATATTGTGTGCATGCACTACTCTGTAAACATGTTTAATTATTATATGTTGGCAAAAAAAATTAAAAAGGAGTTTAAAACAGAAATTGCAAATATGTGTAATTAATTATTACACACTGCATGTTTATATCAAGTTATCACAATGTACTTCACAAATTTATACAATTAATATAATATATTTTAAAATGAAAAATATTGAGGAGGGATATCTTGCCGCATAATGACAGTTGTGTTTAATGATAAAATTCTGAATTTCTTCAAGTAGAGAAAATTAGACTTTGGAATGGCACAGAGCATGGGTGGGTGAGAGCTCAAAACTATATCAGTGGTCTTGGAAATTAGCCCAATTACTCTAAGCCACAATCATGATCATGTCAATCCTAATATCCTGCTTTGTGGGTCTTGTGGAAATTAACAAGAGCTAATAATCTATAAAAGCTTAGAACAGTATCTTTAAAACACATTCAATCATTTAGATTCCTCTGACAGAAACAGGATGCTCATACTAGGTCCTTAAAACTTGATAAAATTGGGATGTTTTGGAATTTTCAGAGTGACAATGCAAAGACCTCTTAATGGGTGTAAAAGTAATTAGCAAAACATTCAAGCAAGTTTATTATCAATCACAGAAAGAGAAGCAATGTGAGTCTAATTGTTATCCTTCAAAGAATAATATGTTTACTACAATGAGAAGTACAATGAGTACCCTTGCTTTTAGTAAAACTTCTACCTTGTAATTCAAGGGAGAAATTAAGCAATAGTTTACTAATATAGCGGGGAATTCCTTCTCAAACATCTCAGAAATGTGGAATTCTTAGCTGCAATACCGTGAACAAATGAAAAGGGAGTTAAACAGTTCCAAAATTCAAAAGCACAAGAAAAATATTTTTATTTCAAAAGTTACATAATGGAGATGCAAATTAATGGGACCAAACCAAGTCCATAATCCAGCAAGGAAAACATTAAGTCCTGTAGCTCCATGTCCACCATACAAGGTAATCTGTAGCAAGATATGAGCTCTAAAGAGATTGGGCTGCTCCACCTCTATGACACTGCCAGTGGTTGTAGCTCCCATGGCTTCTCCCTTGGGCCAGCTCTGCTCTTTCTCCTTGCAGTTTTTCTCAGGCAATCATCCTTCCTGGATTCTCCAAACTTCTGGAATCTCCACTACACCTCTGGCTTCATACACAGAGCCTCACACACTGCACTCTCAGAGTCACACTGCCTCACCTCCCAGGTCTTCTTCTGAAATATAGGTGGAAGCCTTCTGGACCCCACAACTCTTACATTCTCTGTGCACCTAAAACAAGCACCATATGCATGATGCCAACATCTGCCACCAGCTGGAGCACTAGCAAGGCTTCTTTCTCTCTTGGTTGTATCCCTAGGCCACTGCCATCCTGGAACATGGTTCTCTGGGGCTTTCTTTTCAAAGCAAATCTTTTCACTTTTGCAATTTTGAGACTGCAAACAGTGGAGTCCTGCTGCTTCTTGTGATGCCCTCAGGCCATCTTTTCTATTCTCCTGTTCCTTCTCAGCAGTCAAGATCTTCCCAGCTCTATCTTATGGTCTACAGCTTTACTGGTGCTTCTTTCTGGCCAAAACACCAAACATTTTTAAATCATTCTGCTGGGATCCTTTCTCTCAATTCTCTGCATAGATCAGGCTAAACACCCCAGTAGCAGCCATGCCACCACCTCAACATTAGAAAGACTTGAAATTACTTCTATATTAATTAGTCTGCTGCCCTTAATCTCAGTCTCCTGCAAAGTCTCTGGACATGAGCAAAATGCAGACAAACTTTCTGCCAAGGCATAACACATCATCTGGAGTACAGCAACCAATGCACTACTCCACAGGAGAAACACCCTGAGCCGGGTATTTAACGGCAACATTTCTATCACCTTTTGGTCTTCTGAGCTCTAACCAGAATTACCCATCAAGAACATCCTTAGGCATTCCAAGTCTACTTTTTCATGAGACATCTCCAAACTTTCCTAAGTCCCTTCCCACAATCCAGCTCCAAAGGATCTTGAGCTGCATGGTCAGTTACAGTCACAGCAATGACCCCACTTCTCTGGTACCAAGTTCTGTCTTGTCTCTCATTGCTGAGATAAAATATCTGACACACAAATGTAAAAGGGAAAAGGTTTATCTAGCTCAAAGTGTGTAGATATTTCAGTCCATAATTTGCTAAGTCCAAGGCAGGGTGACTTGACAAAGGGAAATCCAGAGGAGAAACAGTTCATGGTTGCAGAAGACAGCAAAAGCAAGAAAGGATGTGGGCTACTGGGATTATGGTGGTGCCGAATCAATCAGTAGAATGATTTAGTCATCACCTATCTGTAATCCTAGCACCCTTAATCCTAGCATTGCACCATGAATCAATCACAAACTCTAGATTCAGCCACTCCTGAAAAAGACCCACTTTTGCATGAGATTTTGGGAGGACATCTAAACACAAGCCATAATATGCAGTGAATAAGGGTGAGGATCCACCATAATGCTTCTAGAAGTCTGCCTTTCTGTTGAATGACACTCAGCAACAGCATTCACTGAATTTTTTTATTCCATCTCATAAAAACAATCTCAAAACAGGACTTCCAGAACTGCTTCAAAATGTGGCAAGAATAGTGGCATAAGTATGCGTGAAGTGAGAGGGAGTATTTTAAGAGGAATTAAGGGTAATGTGTCTTTTATCATAATAATTTAAAAATTTAAACATTCACCATAATTTCCCAACATACTTAAAACGTAGTGTTTTTTTCTGTACTTCTATTTTAAACATTCTCTGTATGTTTTTATCACCCCTTGTACAAATGTGATCCTCACGGAATCAAATAGCAAACAATTTCCAAGACATTTGTAAGGTAACAGTTGTTGCCATGATACTTAGAATGATTTAACACAGAGCACCAGGGATTTATGAGGCATTTCTTTCCTTCAGGGGATACTTCAATGACCCATATCAGTTGCACACAGAAAATAAAATGTGCATCTGGGGTGGAGAATTTGACATAAGGTAAAAGTCTCATGCCCCAAAGGAGCCAATATCTCTTGTCTCAACTCCAGAGATTGAGCTTTCATTGCCCATGAAACAGGCATGCCTATAGTCATTAAACTAAAAGCAGTCTGAAACTTTCTATGGCTTCATCGAGTATTTTTATAACTCCTTGTCCAGTTGAAACTTATACACTATATTATTTTTATTATAATCATTGTTGCTTAGAAATATGAACTAAATTACAGCTTATTACCTTACTAGGATAACAGAGAAAAAATTAACCTAAACTTGATTATCATAAAGAAAAAGAAAAGTTTCATTACGTATTGCCCACTACATAAAGTAACAAAGTAACAGTTGAACTAAGTTCCTGGATAGCAGTGAATTGCACCTAATAGGATGGTTGTGTATATAAAACCACTGTATGTTTACCTGTGTTCACTGTAATATTTAACGTAGTGTCATTGTTACTAGAAAATGTAAAAACTCAAATTTCAAGTATGCTTATGCACAAATCATAATTTATATTATTTTAATAATGCTTTTGTTAAAATTCCATTATGTTTGGTGTTTTCTTACCCATATCATTACCAAGATATCTGAGGATGTATCACTGTACCTAGTACCTTCTATTCTTTTACCTTCTTACAATACACTTTCTAGCTCACTTAATAATTCTTCTGGGGTATGATCACCTTTATCAGAAGTTTTGTTCTTTAACAAAGTGTTACATTTTAATTTTAAATACTTCCCTTTAAAAGCCAATATTTGAAAGGTTTAGTTACTGGTCTGTGGTGCAACCTGGAAGTGGAGCCACTGAAGTATTTAATGGGACTGTAATCCCTTCATGTTTCTGTTTTTCAATTTCCCATTTTGAGGTAAATAGCTTTGCTACCACCACATCCCCTTACTGTGATGATATACCTCACCAAAGGCCACAAAACAATAAAATCAACTGACCATATGCTACATCCTCTGAAACCATGAACAAAATAAATCTTTTCTTCTTTAAGTTGTTTATCTCTGGAATTCACCCCAGCTATGAAAAGCTAACACAGAAAGTTAAAAAATAGTAACTACTATGCTCATGGTTTTTGAATATATATTGGAAAATTAATAAAGTTGCTTCTAGATTTTATTAACATATTTGCTGTCTGACAGAAACCTTTGTGTTATTGTTTATAACAGAGTACTTTCATCACAGGGTATTTAAGCAACATACAGGTTTATAAAAGACATCACTTTAGAGTCTATTCTAGGACTCTTAACATATTTAGTCATGCTTTCTCTCCATTTTATATAGTTGATTCACTATATTAAATGTTTCAGTTTTTAAATTTGTCACTTGTATCATGTTAAATCATTTTCTTTTTTCTTATATTATGAGCAATAAAATCTACTCTTGAAATTTTACATTTATTTTTTCCTAAATTTATATAGTATATAACTTCTTAACATTTCCACAGAGCCAGAATTTCAAACAAAATGTGACCATGTGAACACACACACTTATGAAGACACTTAAAGCAAAAGGATATTTAACTTTGATCTTAATCTTATGGAAATATGGTTTTATTAGATCTATAATTTCTAAGAAATTTCTTAAATCTTGTTTTTCTGCATTTTCATAGTACCTGGAAAAATACACACACATCTGGAAGGAGTACAGTATATTATATAAATAAGGGACCCACAAGACAGGACAGAACTAGTACATATTAGTCTTTGAATAAAGAACGAGTTTATAAAGCACAAGAAAGGGAAGAAGAAAGAGAGATCAAATAAGCATTATGGGTCCAGAAGACTTCCAGTAAAATCTCTTCAGTCCTTGTTCTGGACACAGTGATGTGCTTTGACTGTAGATGGAATTGCTAAAATTTGTACAATGAATATTTATTGGAGTAGAGCCACATAAAAATGTACTGATGTGTCTTTCATGACTCCATGATTACATAATTAACTCTAGTTTGCCAAAAAGTTATTTCAGATGTAAACTATCAACAAACCAATTAGACTTAGGTGCAATGGGTAATTTCAAGCTTGAAACATCACATGATAAATTATTAGCCTATTACATTATCTTGGCCAAGATTCAGCACATATATCGATGCACCTTAGAAATAAGTACAGAGCTGTTTGAATACATCAGAAAGTAACTTTATACTACCTGTAAAGTTCCTGGCTTGGCTTCAAAAGTAGCTTTGGTTACAGGTATGTACCTTACAAGCTGAAGGTGGTGGAACACACACACACACACACACACAAATTTATGCACATTTACTTATAAATTTATGATGGGACTATATCCCAAAAAATTAATCCTAATTTTAAAATATAATAAGTGGAAAATGCATTTAGTATATTTGACTGAACATCACAGTTTAACCTATCACACCTTAAACATGCTCAAAATGCATAACTTAGAAATGACAAATCAATCAAAACAGAAACTATTTTATAACTAAGTACTTACCTCATGAAATTTATTTAATACACTACTGAAAGTAAAAAAGAGGATGATTATATGGACACGGTTTCAACATATTCGTTGTCTCTCTGTTGTGAGAAACTGATTATGAATCTGAAAAACCATTAAGATGGACCATTGTGAGGAAACATTCCTCTCTCTCTCCCTTCATTCATTCACACACTAACAAATACACCCACATTCACACACATAAACATACTTATACAGTGGAACCTTCTTTCATGAACTTAATTTTTCCATGATTCATGGAATGAATTCTGCTACCTGAATCATGGAAATAATTAAGTTTGTAAACCAAGATACCACTGTAAGTGTACATATGCACATCTGTAACAGAATATTTGCTTATAGAGTATTATTTTATAAATTAATTAAAATAAAATATTAAAAGTCAAACAAATTTAAAAGCATATTTTTAGAAACATTAAGTATGCTGGTATAATCCAATACCTATTGCTCTATGAAAAGCCATCCCAAATTTAATGGATGAAAACAACACCACTTATAAGGCTCCTGAATCTGCTATTTTCAAATTTAGTCAGGGCTCAAAGAAATACTTTTTCTGGTCTAGGAAAAGTTTATACCACTGTGTGTAGTCAACTGCTGGGTCAACTGGGTGCTCGTTAATTTGGATGACCCAATGTGGGTTGTTTGTGTTCCATTTTATCTCCCATTTTACAGGAAGTGATTTTGAATTTGTTATGATGCTTTGATATGGTACTCAAAGTAAGACTGAAAAACTACAAGAATTTGAAATCGAGTTTCAGAGCTAATTTAATGTAATTCATGCCATTTTTTGGACAAAAAAAAAAAAAAACCATAACATTTGTTCTCCAAAGTAGAAACTATGATGTCTTAGGCGTTGCCAACTATATTTGAAAAAGACAAGACAAGGCTGAACCCAGGAAGTAGTAGATCTATAATGCCTGGTCCAAAAGTTTCAGACAACCTAGTAATGAGTATTGGAGTAAAGTAACCTTTTCATTGTGTCATCCACTGGGTCAAAATGCCTGGAAGTTTATTTTACAAACTTAATTGTGCCCTGAAAGCAGAATAAAATGGAAAGGACTTGAACTCTTCTGCTATGACTCTAAAATTTATGTAAATTCTTAAACAGTTGGTAGATATAGGCTCTCCATTCATTGTACATATTTCAGCTGAACACTACATCTATTTTAGAGGGAAATGCAGGCAGAGCATTTATTCAACAATTTGCAACCCAGATGCAAGGGGAAGGAAATTAGATTTGATATCTTATTGTGAAGAGCAGGTAGCATCAACCATGTCCATATATGCTAACTTTCAAAGATTATATGTTCAAAGATAACATGAGTATAATTTTTACTTGATAAAAATACGTGTAATTGAATGATTTGTCAAAAAGCAAATAAAGACAAAATTTTTATCAAGTAGGTAGGTTTCATGGTAAGTTGATGTGGCATTGGCCTACTTATTCGTAAATGAAATTATGTGATCCCTCTGCTCTTATACATAATTCTTGTCAACTGTGCATTCAACATCATAAATAAAATTCTTAAAATGCTAATTGGTTTCACATTAGAATTGATGGCCTTATTTTTTACTCAAACAAGACAGCCTAAGCATTCAGATGTACTTTCACTCTGAAATATGATTTAATTGTCAGTAACCAATTATTAAATTTCATGGAGACTAGTTCAATGAAAAGAGAAGTTTGGACAAGATTCTAAGGCAAGATTGAGATAAACTCCAAGGCATTTATCTAAATGTTCCTTGGGCAGAAAATTTCTCATTTGTGGCTTCTTTAGCTATAAATTTGAGATTGCATCTATGTTTCATTTGCTATATATCCCTATTGTTTTCCAAACAAAAATTTTGTGACATGTCTTTTAAAAATACTTTTAATTTGTCACTTATTCCTCCTAGCAAATGCTTTCTGTTATGTCTTTAGTTACAGATTCCATTTATCCAATTTTCTCAATGTCACATTGATTTTTACTAAAGCATCTTTCATTAGTCTGCATCTTGGCATCAGCTCTCTTCTTGTTTTGCAGAGGTGAGGTATCAGATGGCAAATGCTCTATATATCAGTCAACTTGCCATATGTTCTTTAACTCAGAAGTAATTGGAGGAGTACAAGAGATCCTGACATTCTTTGTGGAAAATAAAATCACTTGAGAAACCTGTTCTTTGCATTGAACAGTTCTTGATAAGTGGAGACTTACAGTGAATGACCCTGATTATGCAAGCTCTGAAGCAATGTTACCCACTCTGGGTGACTGATCTCAACTGTCAGAGTGATAATCAGTCGCTTGTCACAAAGACCCCCAAATTCATGCTCGGAATAGAAGGACTATGCCACCAACATAAGTGACTATTCCCTGGACATAACAAACACTGATAAAATAAATTAATTTTGCAGCTAGCTGGACACATTCATTGCAGCACCACCAATATATAATGTGCTAATCACTGTAAGATTTCAAAGGGTGGGCTAGTACTGTTATCAACATATGGGAAAAATAAATCTTACTTAATTGGAAAGGAAGACATAACATTTTGAGTAAATAACTTATGTTAGTCTGCTTCTCATTTCTATTATAAAATATCTAACACAATCAATTTAAAGAAGAGAAGTTTTTTTTGGCTGACTGTTTCATGGGGTTCAGTACATGGTTCACCTGCTTCGAGATAGAATTATCATGGTAGAAGGATCTGGTGGAGGAAAGCTGCTCATATTATAGCAGACTAGAAGTAGAGTGATAAGGGAGGAGCAGTGGGCAAAAATACAACTTTCAGGTCACACCTGCAATGACTGACCTCCAACCGAGTCCCACCTTCTAATAGTACATTCAGCTATGCACTCATGAATGTATCAATATAGTAATCACTGTAGTGCCACATGGCCCAGTCATCTCCTAGAATCCCCAACTATGAATAAATGAGAACGTTGGGGAATCATCTATTTATTTAGTTAGTTAGATAGTTAATTAGTTAGTTACCTAGTTACTTTTTGAGACAGGGTATCAATATGTAGTCAAAGACTGACTTGAACTCAATATGTAGCCCAGGCTGGCTTTGAACTCTGGGATCTTCCTGCCACAGCCTCCCAAGTACAGGGATTACAGGCATGTGCCACTATGCCTGGCTTGAGGAACATTTTAAATCTAAAACATAATATTCTGCATCTGGCCTTCACAGGGCTCATGTCAATCTCATTCAAAATATACATATTCCATCTCTAAGAATCACAATTCTTAACAGTTCTGGCACTGCTAAAAGCCCAAATCCAGATTTTTTTCTGAGAATTAAGGCAAAATCTTAGTCATGAGTGTCTGTAAAATTTAAAAAAAATGTTAAATTCTTCCAACATACAATGACACAGGGTAAGTGTTCCCATTTCAAAATGGAGAAAAAATAGGAGAATAAAAATTTGGCCCAACCAAAGCAATACTGAAAACTATCAGACCAAACATTAAATCTCTAGCTGGATCTCCAGCATCAGGATCAAGTGTTGTTGAAATGTGAGCTTTAAATGGCTTGGGTAGCCCCAAATATGGTCCTGATATTTTGTATTCCTCCTGACCTCTCCCCTAAGCTGGTTCTTCTTACTGGTTGCACATATCCTCAGCAGATGCTCCATGTTCCTGGCATCCCCAACTTCCTAGGGACTTCCCTGTACTTCAGGCATTACTCTTACACCTTCATGCACTGCACTGTCAGAGGCACAGAACTTTAACTGAAAACTGAGTGAAGGTCTCTCTGATCCCACAACTGTTGCATTCTGTGCTCCTGAAAATCCAGCACTTCATAGAAGATACTACATAGTCTCCTGCTTGTTTGAGCAGCAATTGCAGTTCTTTGGATCAAATGTACAGTGACTTCTGAGTTCCTGGATGACTAATCAAGATTAAATGAATTCTGGGGATCAATTTCCTAAGCAACTTTTCCCCAGCTGTGGGAACAGAGGCTGTCACAACAAAAGAAACACTTATTTTTTGCACTTTGAGCATATGATGGGTGGGGACTTGTCAATTCCTGACATACCTTTGAGCCATCTTTTGTATTACCCTGTTGCAAAATGTCTGTCTTCTTTATAATACTAGTCTTTTCAGTAACCATGCTTTCTTTTGCAACAATTTTGCAGGTGCTTCTGTTCTTGTAGACCTGGAAACTTTTCAAATATTTTGGCTCTTTTTGCCCCTAGTTGTCCAATATATCTGGCTAAAAGCATTCGGAAGTGTCTATGTCACAGCCTGAAAATGAGACTGCCTTAAAATCTCTCCCATCTGATTTATTAGATCACTGCCCTTTGCATTCTTCCACAAATTCATAGAACATGGACAAAATATAGACAAACTATTTACGATAGTGTAACCAACATGGCCTATAGTCCATTTTCCAATATATTCATTATGGTCTGAAACTCCTTGAGCCTGGCCTTTACTTTTCAAATTCTTATCAGCATTCTGGTCTTCTGAGCTCTAACAGAACCACCCATTGAGATTAAATTACAGTAGTCTAGGGCTTCTCTAACTAGCTTCTACAAATTCTCCAAATTCCTTCCACATACCAGTTCCAAAACTTCTAAACAACATGGTCATGTATAGTCACAGCAAAAACCGCCATTTTCTAGTATCAGTCTTTGCATCAGTCTGCTTTCTCATTGCTTGGACAAAATACTCCATGTACATAAATTACAATGAAGAGATTTATTTTGGCTCACAGTTTTTTCAATGGTGGAATGGCTCCAAGGCAGAAATGACATGGTTGAATGGCCTGGCTGAGGAAATCTGCTCATGTCATGGAAGTCAGGAAACAGAGAAGGAAGTATCTGAGAAATAGATTAAATACTTCCAAGTGATCCCCCTAGTGATCTATCTACTTCCAGGCCCCAGCTCCTAATAGCATATTCAGCTATAATCTCAGCAATGGGTAAATTCACTGATCAGCATAGTTCCCCCATTTTCCAACCACCTTCCAACATCTCCACCTCTGAATCCATCAGACATTGCAGGGATATTTTGGAACTAAACCATAATGTAACCAATCAGTGAAGAATGTTCTCACAATAATTACAAACTCTCTCTACAGGATATTATTTAATGATATCACTATACTGAAGAAATGTAAAGTTACATGTAAAAGGGAAATTTAGGATGCATACAAGAATTGATTCCTTAAGTAAATAGCCATTCTCTGATTGATACATCATAGAGTATATCTGATTATAAATAAAACTGGCATTTATGGTTATAAATTAAACCAATATTTAACTATTTCATCTATGTCTAAGTGTTTCTGTTGTTGTTCTTGTTTTCCAAATGTTAATGAAATATCAGCAATTTTTCTTGGCTGATTTTATAGGTTAGTTCACCCAAAGGAAAAATTTCAAGCTATACTTGATATAGATATTAGACAAGACATTTATTAAAAATAGATGATGTTGAAACACGCTACAGGGAAGTTTCTTCAGAAAAAAAATAAACAAAACAAAAAAATCAAACTTGGAGCATGGCATATATATCACATGACAAAATAAATAGAAATATTTTATAATTTATATATTTTATCAAGAAGTACAAATGTCCCTGCCAGCCTCATGTAACCTTTGTGTCAAAGTACCTGGCTTATCTTTTGTTAAGAGCTTTTGAGAACTTAACATCTTCATTCATGAGAAGCATTAAAAAATATGGGTTTTTCTAGACTCTCAGATCTCAGACAGATTCCTGTCATGTCTAGTATTAACCAAGTTTCTGTACTGAACATAGGAAATGTGAAAATCAATAAAAGCAATGTGAAAAGACTGTCCTCAATTGACCTTCTTTACAAGACAAAAAATGCTCAGCTAAGTTTTTGTAACTTTGATTAGATTTCAATAGCAAGATGTAGGAATATTATCTTGGGCTGGTGAGATGGCTCAGCAGTGTGTCTGCCTGACAAGCACGAGGTCCTGAGTTCAACTCCTGGTACCCACATAAAGGAAAAAATGGGGCTGGTTATTTCATTCAGTGGCACAAGCACCTGCTGGCAAGCATTGACCTGAGGTCCACACCCAGTACCCACACAGAAAAATCTTGTGGCTGTGTAGGTATTTCATAATTCAATTGAGGAATATTATATATTATTTATAAAAGGCTTTTTTGTCTTTATTTTATTCCTTAAATAATTATATATATATATACACATAAATGTTAACTTAAACTTGGCATATGGAGGGACTTCATTTGTAATTGTTAGGTAACTCAAGCAATTACAGTTTTTTTGTTTGTATGTTTGTTTTTTGGTTTTGATTTTTTGAGACAGGATCTCACTGTGTAGTTCAAGCTGCCTGTGAGCTCACTATGTAGTCCAGGCTGACCTCAAACTTGTGGCGATCTTCCTGGCTCAGCCTCCTTGGTGCTGGGATTATAGGTGTAAACTACCTTACCCAGCCATCTAGCAATTACGTTTCAAAACTAGTCTTGTACCCAAAAGATTTAAGTCTCTACTTCCATAATCCTGTTAAATAATTTACCTGGAAATAGGAAGCACGTTTTGTTCATTGTCTTTTTTAATTTTAAAAACTCACAACTCTGAGAGACATAGAGGTATCTACCTAGCAAATGCATTGTTTCATTACTAAGGCAAGAAGCCAAAATGAAATGTGATATAGGAAAGATATTTATTCTTAATAGACAGGATCTTTCATTAAACCGGATTATAAATATTTTCTTACAGTTTAATCAGATGAATGCATGTTTACTTTTTATTTATGGTCCTTTCCTAGATACTTCAGATGGATCAAGCAAAAGCAAGAGGAGAGATTCGTCAACATACATTTCTGTGATTCGTAAAGAAGAAGAAAATTTTCACATTTGGATTGAGCCACAGCTGACTTCTCACTCCTGATATTGAACCACTGCCATGTTCTACACCCAGCTCCAAAATAAATTGGCAGATTTTAAAGGGTGGAACAAGAAAATCACAGGTGGTACCACCTACAGTAAATCCTTTAGATCTACTTCACTCAGTAACAGCTGTTGGTCTTTTCACAGTCAGGAGCAAGACAAGGAATAGAATGTGGGCTGTTGAAATTGTGCAACAATACGACCTGTTTGCACAGATAATGAAAACCAATAAACTTGGGAGATGGGTTTCCTATTCAGGCTTTGGGTAAAAAATTTCAAGCCTGATTGCATAATTCAAACTGTACTGTTGATCTGTTGTTTGATTTTGAGCATATTGCAAATTATATAACTATCATTTGTCTTAACCTCACTAATCTGAGACCATGTGTCATATATTTTAAAGGAATTTTAAAAATTAATGAGCATCTGTTTCACCCTGTCTAAGCATATGGGGGAGGGTGGTGAAAAGAAAAGAGAACAAACTGTTTGGAGCATGATAATGTTGCCTTAAATGCCCCCTTGCAGTGGGGATAAGGCATGTCTCACATATTCGCTACAAAAAAGCAGGCTTTCTATTCTTTTCTGTTCTTTCTACCTTGTTGTGTAAAGACTAGGTGAACTCTATATCTTTTGAAAGAACTAAGAAACTAATGGAAGAGTCCTATGTATTGGGCTGATCTAAACACTTTGTGAATTAGTGATTACAATTAGAACAATCAAAGGGAAGTGACACATTCAGGCTATATCCTGAACATCCTCAAGATACACACTGCTTTACCTTGTTGGATAAAACATTCCATAGGACAGTCTAAGTTTCAGTATTAATCACACAGGTAGAGTTGTGCTTCTGTTTTGTCTATTCTGGAATAGGGTCCTAATTAAACATAAAGAGAAAATCATTCAGAATATGGATGCTAAAGAATAGTATTTATAAAAATTAGGTAAACCATAATCTGTTCTGATTGAAGAGGCAGAGGATGTTAAAATTTTTAAAATGTATTCAGAACTAGATAAGAAACTTCATATGACTGAGGATATGTTTGCTGATAGTCAATTGTAGAAAAGACACAGTGAATAAAATAACTCATAGCAGGCATTAATAAGAACAAGTTTTACTATATTATACAGAAGATAATTTCAAGTTACTCTGTGGTTCTATGATTAGTTTGGTTTTTCATTTGAACACCACGGATGATTTCAATATAGAAGTTAGGCCTAATCACCAAATCACAATTTTATAAATTGTGTTTATAGCATAGAAATGAATTATTTGAATGCCTAAGCAAACTTCAGAAATCAGAAAAATTTGCCATAAAAGAGGTATGGATAGAGTGTAGGGAGAAAGGAAAATGTAAGGATTATTTTGCATTTATATTTTCTTTAAGAATATTCAACAAATAGGACCAGTGAGATGGCTCATGGTGCAAGTGCCTGCCTGGCAAGTGCAAGGGCCCGAGTTTGACTCCCAGAACCCACATATAAAAAAAGGGCTGGTGATATCAGTCAGAGGCACAAGCACCTGGGAGCACTCGAGGTCCTGAGGTTGACCCCTGGTACCCACACACACAAAAAAAAGAATATTCAGCACACAAAAAAATAAAGAATTGCACATGGTGAATGGTGTTAAACTGAAATGGTGCTGGGTCATCTCATGTTATACTCATCATAAATAACTGTTATGGAGGAGTATCTCCTATAAATGTAGTAGGATTTATAATATTTATAAAAATATAAAGATAATGGTGCTAAATAGTAAAATTGAAAAGTTGTTAGAGATTACTTCATCTACCCAAACTTCCTACATAAGTAATAAGAAAAACCCTGGAAGCCTATTTTCTTCCATCTGTAGACAGCCTTAGTTATTCCTTCATGTCAAAAAAATTTAACATTTTAGTGTTTTAAACACAAATATGGGGCTAGTGAAATAGCTCAGCAACATAAGTTCCTGCCTGGCAAGTACAAGTTCCTGAGTTCAACACCCAGTACCCACAAAAAAAAAGAAAAAAAAACACAGATATGAGACAACTCATAATTAGTCATTCTATGTTTTAAAAAATCAAATATTTGAGCACAGAAATTCCATTGTTTTATTTCATGATTTCTAGTTCTTTCATTACTAATTAAAGTGCACTTTATTTTTTCTTGCTATTTCTATAATTATGTCAAATTTTATTACACAAGTGCTTCCCAATAATTTTCCAGTTGTATTTATTTGAAATATAAAAAGAGTAAATCCACTAAATTAGAAGTGAATTAAGCAAAAAGCAGAAAGAGAAAAAAATAAGAAGGAAATGAATACCTGGTCATCTAGCAAAATAATTTTGTTTCTCATGATTCTGTCTTCTTATATATAAATATACAAAAATATTATGATTTTAAGGTTGTGATAATTACATGAGAAAATTATAATTTATAAAACTATATACAATCAACAAATATAAAATATGGTAAAATGAGTTTTAATTAGTATTATTTTTCTTTATAGCTTTTGTCTAGTGTTCAATATGGAATATTTAATTATAGCTTATTATTTTATAAGTCTAAAATTAGGTTAGAGAAATAGAAGGAATTTAGCATTACATAGAACATCTATACTTCTAATATGAAAGTTTATCAATAAGGACTCAAAAATATAATAATTTTATAATTATTTTAGAAAAACTAGAACCTGTTACAACTGTTTTTCCCTTTGATTTAAGATAAGGTATTGGGGCCAGTGAGATGGCTCAGCAGCTTAAGTGCCTGCCCGGCAAGTGCGAGGGCCCGAGTTCGACTCCTGGAACCCACATATGAAAAAGGGGCTGGTGATATTGCTCAGCAGCATGGGCACCTGCTGGCGCTCAAGGTCCTGAGGTCGAGCCACCGGTACCCACAAAAAAAAAGATAAGGTATTGTAGTCACCTTTGAATAAGTGAGACTGCTGATAAGTTAAGGTGCCAAAGTCCTGTTGATAAAGATAGAACAGTAATTATTCATTATTTGTTACACTGATTCTCATTTAATTATCATATAAACACCATAATGAGGAAGAATTTTTTATCCTTTTGTCCTTATTATATTTAAAAGTAAAATATCATAATTGAAATGTATTTCATAGTACATATTTATAGAATTTTAATAATTCAGTTACTTTGCATTTTTGGGACCTCTTTCTTAGCATGGTAAAATCTTAAATGGTCAAGCTAACCTGATAACATATATCATTTTTAAGCATAATATATTCATACCATTATTTATATTTACATGATGTTATATTATTAGAATCCTTCATACATTCATGATGCATTTACAGTGAGTTTCATTGCTGTTACTTTCTTCTTTTTACCTAAGAACTTCCTCATAGTAAATTATATTGATTATATTCTCTTTAATTATCTTTCTATTTATAGGTCTACATAAATGTGTAGAATCATGTATGTTAAGGCACATGTCTAAAAGATCATGATTCATAGATATCTAGTTAAAATGATGATTGCAGAAATTCTCTTGTTTCAAATGCATCACATTCATAGGAAGAAAAGTATCTGTAAAAAATGAAAATGTTCCACTTCTTTACCTTTTTCTACACTTGATCAAAACAAATTGGCCATTGAAAATCAAGTACCTTATAAGGTCTAAGAGAAACATCTTGCATAATTCTCACCATTGCATAGTACAGAAATGAAGATGGTGGTAGTGACAGAAAATTTGAAATTCTGCAGTTGTTTCCCTATTCTGGTAGTTTCATGTATGGTGTAAATTTGCACTTTGTTCATTTTTCCCTAAAATAAGTATCATTATTAACTATCATCCTAACTGTTGTATATTTTGTAGACTTTTCTTGAATGAACTAAAATAGTTTATTAATATACCTTTTAAATTACACTGTAATTTTTCTTTTCCATATTCATTTATTTCCATTACAATCTATTTTCCTGAAACTTGCTGATGATATATAGTCCTAATTTTTGATTAACAAATTTAATTGTAACTTTTTTTTACTTTTTTTGGTTAACATATGCTAGTTGATCTATTTAAATGATATCTGGGAGAATTTTTGTGTCATAAAGCTACTTGCTTACATTCAAGTTAATTTACAAGTACTCTCTCAAATTAGTGATTCTTATACTAATTTTTAATTTCTATTTCTATTCATATATAAGTTGACTTATGTTTCTTTTAGAAATCATCCTAATTATTATATGCAAATTCTTACAAAAATCTTATATATCTATAGATCTTTATATAAATGTATGAATAATGAAACAATTTGTATCTTTACTTTCTTCCTATGATATAATTTTCTCATAGTGTTAATTTCATTTTATGTTTTTACTGGTAGATTCACATCAACAAAAAAGTATAAACATATGTACCTTAGTTACTTTTCTCATTGCTGAGACAAAATACCCAAAACCACAATTAAAGGGGAAAATATTTATTTGGCTCACAGTTTGTAGAAGTTTCAGACCATAATCATCTTGCTCCAAGAAAATGTTGTGGTAGAGAGGCCTCACAGAGAAGAATCATTCATGCCATTCAAAAGATAGCAAAGCAAAAAAGAGAGACAGCCAAAGAAACAAGAGAATTAGAACAGGCAAGCCTCTTTCTGTCACTTACAATGTGTGCAAGCTACCCACACTAGAGCAGATGTAGTACTCACACCCTTAATCCCAGCATTGAACCTTGAATCAATCACAAACCACGGATTCAGCCACCTCTGAAAAGCCCAACTCCCATGACTGCATGAAGCTTTGGAGGGACATCTAGACACAAACCGTAACAATATATATATAACATGAAGAAAAAATGTGAGGAAAATATTATTGGAACATAAAACCTAGTCAAGGAATACAACTTAACCAGCCACCTTAGATGCCCAAGTATATCCCCTATTACCACCACAATCCCCTTCTATCAAATGTATGTACTATATTGAATTTTATTGTACAGTAATCATTTTCCTTACCTGTTACTGTTAAAGAATCTTAGCCAAGTCATTTATTCAGTAGATTCCCACATTGAAAATTTTACTAATTTTATATTATTTGCAAATTCATTGTTCAATATTTCTTTGCCTTGATCACACCTTGATTTCAAAATTTTGGTATGACCAAATGGTGTTGAGGCAAGAGGTAGTTAAGACAAGGCTGCAGAAATGGAGAGTCTGAGAGCTTTAAAGCTCTCTTTCCTATCTAGATCTGAGACACAAGGTAATCAAGCAAATAGCAGGGAAAAAGGGTGTGGGCCCAGCTTTGTCCTGATTTCTGGGACTAGATCTACCTCTGAGTTAAAAATTAGTTCAGGCCAGGATTCCCAGGTCTACACAATAGAATAATGTAACCAGGTATCAGCTTACACACAGTAAGTCCCTGGACATGCACCCATTAGTCTTGTCCAACAGCAAACCTGATTACCATGTCCTGGACTATACAGATTTGACATATTAGTTAGAACAGATATAATGACAGCACCTACAAGGGCCATAAAAATGAAAATATCCACAACCCGAGGTAGGGGTGAGTCAAGCTACTCATCTGTAAGAGTCATAGCTCAGACAAAACATTCAATCCCACTCCATATCCTAAGACCTAAAATCCTGGACACCACCTCCGCTGTGGCATGAGATATTCTTACTTGCCTGTTCCCACACTTTGGAGAGTATTTGTCTTTTGTCTTTCAAATAAATCATTGACCCTGCTGCAAATCTGTGTGTCCAGCTCAAATGTTAGATTAGTACATCAAGAACCTGGACAAGGCCCCAACCCAGTAGTTGTGCTTCTGTGCCTTTTCATCAAAGAGCAGCAATTCTGGTTAGATTTTATGTAGCTGCTTCCCTTGTCTACTGTGTATTTATACACTGGAATGTTTTTATAAAAAAATCTAAGATAAATGTTTAACTATATTTTAGCCAGTTCTTCAAAATAATAAATTTGTTTCCTATTGTTAAACAAAAGTAATTCATTGTATTACAAATTAGCAAAAAATACATTTTTTAAAAAGTTATGGATTTTATTCTTTTGCAAATATTTTCCTTATTGAATTTCACACAGTCTCATGTTTGGCTGGTGGAAACCTCTAAAACATTGTTTTTTTTTTGTTTGTTTTGTTTTCTTTTGTTTGTTTTTTACTCTAACTCTAGTTTGTTTAATAGGTTTTTCAGTATGTAGTTTGACAACATATTTTAGCTAATTTTTGGTATTTCCTATACTAAATTAGAAGCTGCCATTTTTTCAAGAAGTTCAAATATTGATTGTGTCCAGTGATGTTGTAATTGGAATGTTATGAGTGCTTATTTCTACTGGGGTAATCATTGCTTTTTAGTCTTTTTGGAAGTACAGAGTAAGTAAATATGTGTTTGTATACAGAGTTGTGTGGTGTATTAACTAATGGTCAACCCGTAACATCCAGCTGAACTGTATCAATGTGGTTCTGGGTGTAGAAGGCACACCTGAGGACTGTTGTCAAAAGCATGAAAGAACTGGAGGGGAAGATGGTGTGTTGTTGATTCTCCTGGAAAAGCTTTTCATGCTAGCTTTCCCGATATGAACTCATTGGTCTCATTGTTGGAGGAGCTTGGATCCTTGCTGTCACTCAGGATAGCTGTGGTTCTCTTTGTGGGAGCTTTTGTCTTTACTTTGAGCATCATTTCCTGGCTCTAGTGAAGATTCTGCAGCCTTTTGGCACAGATCCTTCATCCCATGGTTGTAGATTTTCTATAATCCACCACTGACCTTTGGGCCTTTGCAGTGCAGATCCTTGATACCAAATTTTATGAGACATTGTTTTGGGCTCTGGGTCTCCAACAGGACTCATGGAGGACATTGCCATGGGCTATAGGGCTTCAGCTGGATTAGTGAAGGACATTGTCATGAGATTCAGGTCCTCAGCTGGATTCTTTGGTTCTTTATCGTGTGGACCAGTTGCACTCTTTTGCATTTGACTTTTTGGTTGAATATTATAAAATAATCTTCTAAATTTTGTGTCCTGTATTGAATACATTCCCTTGTTAGCCCTGACTAAAACAAGTTGCTAGCTTCTTTTATTTACCAAAAGATTCTGATTTTCAAAAACACATAAAAAACAGGATATGATATAATTACACATATACATATTACATAATGATGTATTAAAAGCACAAAATAATTTCTGTTGAATAACACTAATTCTGTAATAAAAATGCTTTGTTAAAACAGTTACAAAAATTGTGGCATGTTTTTTGCATTTTCCCAACATTTTAAAGACTAATTTACTTTGCTTCATTTTTTTGCTGTTGTTTTTCTTGGTTTGTTTATTTGTTTTATGGGAATTTTAGAGATATGATCTCACTATGGAGCTCAGGATGGCTTTGAATGCACAGCAATCCTCCTGCCTCAGGCTTCTAAGTGCTGGGATTAGAGGGGTGTGTGTGTGTCACTATGCCTGGTTCCTTTGCTTCATTGTAAGAACATGTAGTTATTATACATGATATACCCGTTTCTAATGTGTTTAAGAAACAATCAAAAATAGTTATTAGTGAATGTTATTATTAAATGATGATGGGACTTACTTTGAAAAGTTGGTACATGCATTGAACAAGACCTATTTGTCTATTTTAATCCTATTACTCCCCTTATTCCCTTGTCACTCCACTCCAGCTTGTACCCTTTCCCATCTACCTCTTAGCATATTCTTTAGCCTTTAATTTTTATTTATTAATTTATGTATATTTAGATTTCTCATATGAGTGGAGGTATGCATCATTTAACTTATGGAATGTCACAAATTTCTTGATAGTTTCTAGTTCCATCCATTTTTCCTACAAATGTCACAATTGCACTCTCTTTTATGGCTGAGTAGAAGTCCATTGTGTATAAACACTACACAGCATTTTATTTGGTTTTCACCTGTTGTTGAGCATCTGGGATACTTCCATAGCATAACTATTGTGAATATTGCTGCACTATTAAGTCCTTAATTCTTTAGAGAATATGTCCCAGAGTGACATAGCTGTGTCACAGAGTATTTCTAATTAATCAACTAAGGACCTGTCCTGATTTCCATAGTGGTTGTACTAGTTTATTATTTTCCCACCAAAAATGTAGGAGCATTGTCAGTATTCATTATCTTTTTATTCTTAGAGGTAGCTATTCTGATTGAGGTGACAAGGAGTCTCTGTAGTCATTATTTGAAATTCTCTGATGACTAGATACCTTGAATTTTTTTCATTATTTTATTTTAAAAAGGAAAAACTAGTAGAAACAATGATACAGAATTTCATAACAATATAATAGGAAATTTAAAAAGTTTAATATATTGCATAATGATATATTCAAAGTAGTTGCTCAGATTACAAAATATAGGCTTGCAAAATGATAAAACAATATAAGCACCAACCATTCTTTTCAATGAACTAAAAGAAATTAGTAGTATAATTATCTTAGCTACCTTGTGTGTGTGTATATACATATATATATATTTATATATATATATATATATTCACATATATATATACATTTTTCCCTTCTTTATATTCTCTTTTCATCCATCCCAGTTGTTATTTCCTTTTGAGCAGTTTCTTTTCCTCTCACAATATCTATTGTATGTTTAGCATCTTATTTAATCTTTCATTTTCTTAAACTTTGAAGACAATATGATGTTTACACATGTGAGTCTGATTTATTTCACCCATGAGTATGGACTCAAGTTGCATCCATTTACCTATGAAAGGCTTGTGTTAACCCTTCTTCATAGCTGAGTAGTATGCCATTGTATAAAAATACCACAACTTTTTATGCATTCCTCAGTTGATGGGCATTTGGGTTGTTTCCCTGATTTAGCTATTAAAAATTGTGCAGCTATAAGCATGAGTGCACATATATCACTGGGTATGATGTTTTTAATTATGGGAAAATATGTAGAAGGGTAACATCTGGGTTGAATGGGACTTTTAATCCTAGTTTTCTGAGGAATTTCCACACTTATTTCCACAGTTGTATGAGCTGGCACTCCCATCAACAGGGAAGAAGAGTTCCTTTTTACCCAGAGCCCTGTCAGCATTTGTTACTGGTTAATTTCTTGATGATAGCCATTCATTCTGTCGTGAGATGGAATCTTAGTGTTGTTTTAATTTACATTTCTCAAATGACCAATGATGTTGAATATTTTTTCATATATATATTTGCCATTTGTATTTCTTTTTCTGAGAATTGTGTATTTATCTCCGATGCCCATTTTTGGATGTGGTCTTTGAATTGGTGGGCCCTGCTTATTTTCAATTCTTTACATATTCTATATAGAAATTCTTTGTCTGAAGGGCTATTGGCAAAAATATTTTCCCAATCTGTGGGTTTACTTTTCACTCTGTTGGTGATTTCTTTTGATGTGCAAAAATTTTTTAATAAGATGAGATCCCAGTTGTTCATTCTTTGTATTTCCAATGCAGTTTGGTTTTTCTTCATGAAATCTCTGCCTACACGTATGTCTTCAAGATTACTACCTAATTTCTCTTCCAGTAGATTTAGTGTTTCTGTTTTGATATTCAGATCTTTGAGCCATTTTGACTTTAGTTTAGTGCATGGTGATAGACATAGGTCTAGTTTTAATATTTGGCATGTGGAAAGTCACACCATTTATTAAAGAGGCTATCTTTCTTCCAGTGAACATGCTTGGAACCTTTGTCAAAGATAAAGTGTAGAATGAGTTTGTAGTTGTGTCCGCATCTTCTAAGGTGATCCATTGATCCTCAGGTCTTTTTATTCTTTCCCCAGTAACATGCTTATTTTATCATAGTAGCGTTATAGTGTAATTTCAAGTCAGAGATTGTGATGCCTCCTGCCTTGCCTTTCTTGCCCAAGATTGCTTTTCCTATTCTAGGTCTCTTATATTTCCAAATGAATTTTAGGATTGTTTTTTCTAGATCTGTGAGTTATGCAAATGGTATTACAATTGGAATTGCATTAAATCCGTGTAACAGTTTTGGAAATATGGCTATTTTCACAATGTTTGTTCTTCCTACCCATTTTGAATGGTGTGATTTCCTTAATTTCTCTCTCAGTGAGTTTGTTGTTTGTGTACAGGAATGCTATTCATTTTTGATTGTTGATTTGGTATCCAGCTATTCTACTGAATTTGGTTATTAATTCTGGAAGTGTTGGTGAAGTTTTCGGTGTGTTCAAGGTAGAATATCATGTCTTCTGTGAATAATGAAAATTTAAATTCTTTCCTTAATATCCTTAATCAATTAATTTCTCTCTCTTATCTAATTGCTGTGGCTAATGTTTCCAGAACTACATTGAACAGGAGTGGTGATAGTGGACATCCTGGTAATGTTCTAGGATTTAATATTGAAAGCTTCCAGTTTTTGTCAATTTAGTATGATGTTGGTTGTTGGTCTGTCATAGATGCTTTTTATGATATTGAGGTACACATCATCTCCTCTGATTTTCTGTTGGGATTTTATCATGAATGTGTGAGATTTCACTAAAGTTTTCTCTGAAGACATTGAGATGATCATGTGATTTTTGTCTTTGGCTCTGTAAATATGGAGTATTATATTTATTGATTTGCATATGTTGGGCCTTCCCTGAATTTCTAGGATTAATCTCACTTTGTCATGGTGTATAATCTTGATGATTTGCTGCGTTCTGTTTGTTAATGTATTATTGAGAATTTTTGCATCTATGTTCATTAGGCAGATTGGCCTGAAGATATTGTTTTTGCTTTGGTCTTTCTCTGATTTTGGTAACAGGGTAATACTTGCCTCCAGGAATGATTTAGGGATAATTGTTTCACTTTCTATTTCATTAAAGTGATTGAGGAGTATTTGTTTTAAATCTTCTCTAAATTTCTTATAGAATTCAGCCATGAATCCATCAGGACCTGGGGTTTTTTTCTTAGTATTTTTTAAATTATATTTTCAGTTTCATTACTGATACTGGGTTATTCAGAAATTTTATATTTATTTATTTATTTATTTATTTATTTATTTATTTATTTTTTGTGGTTCCCAGGGTTCGACATCAGGACCTCGTGTGCCAGGAGGTGCTCATGCCACTGAGCCATATCACTGGCTCTTTTTCTGTATGTGGGTTCCAGGAGTTGGACTTGGGCCCTTGAGCTTGCCAGGCAGGTGTGTACACTGCTGAGCCATCTCACCAGCTTATGCAGACTTTTTACGTCTTCTTGATTCAGCATTGGCAATTTCTATGTTTCTAAGAATCTGTCAATTTTTTTCTGTGCTTTCCATCCTATGTGAGTAAATATTTTCATTGTAGGTATGGATGATCTTTTGAAATTTCACCCTTTCATTCCTCAATAATGATTTTGAGTCTTTCCTTTTTTTGATAAGTTAGTCTAGGGGATTATTAATTTTATTTTTTCTTTCAAAGAACCAACTCTTCTGTTCATTCATTCTTTTTATAGTTTTTCAGTCTTGATTGTGGTATTTTCTGCTCTGATCTTTATAATTTTCTCCCATATGGGCTTTAGGGTTAACTTCCTCTTCTATTTCTAGAAGGTTGAGATGTAGCATTATGTTGTTTGTTTTTCCTTATTCTATTTTCCTGATGTGAGAATTCACCACTATATTATTCTTCTTAGGACTGCTTTCATTGCCTCCCATATGTTCCAGGAAGTTGTATTTGCATTTCTCTTTGATTGTAGATATTTTTAATTTCTTCTTTAATTTCATCAGTAACCCATTGCTTTTTCAGGTGTTGTTGTTTACTTTCCATGTGTTTATGGAGTGTTTTTTTCTTTGTTTGTTTGTTTGTTTTGTCATTAATTTCCAATTTCATTGCACTATTGTCAGATAATATGAATAGGATAATTTCAACTCCTTTGCATTTACTTAAGCATGTTCTATTGGCTACTATATTGTCTATTTTAGAGAACATCCATTATACAGTTGAAAAAATGATTATTATAATGTTGTGTGGAACACTGTAAATATCTAAGTCCATTTGTTCACAAGCGTGGTTCAGTTCTGTTATTTGCTGAATTTTTGTCTAGTTGATCTCTTTGTGACAATAGAATATTAAGTTCCCCCTATACAATTGTGTTATTGCTTATTTGATTTTTCATGTCAATTCATATTTGTCACTTATACTTGTGTGCTCCCATATTTGATGCATATATATTTATGATTGTTATCTCTTGCTTTTGAATTTTTCCCCTAACAGGTGTGTAGTGGAATTCTTTTTCTCTTTTGATCATTCTTGGTTTGAAGTTCAATTTGTCTGCAAACAGAATACATACCCTGTAATTTTCTGGTTTCCTGTTGCATGGAGTATTGTTTTCCATCATTTGACTTTTAGTCTATGAATATTTTTGAGGTAATTGTGTTTCTTGTATAAAGCATATTGTTGTATCTTGTTTCTTGATCCATTCTGCCAATTTGTTTCTTTTGATTGGTGAATTTAGGCCATTTACATTGATGCTTATAACTGATGTGCATTGGCTTAAATTGTCATGCATTTTTTCTGCTGTTGGATATGTACCTTTCCCCTCTGTTTAAATGCTAGCCCTGCCTGGTGATTTTTTTCTGTTGTTGTTCTTGGAATTGTCATTTTTATTTCTGTCTAGAAAAACCTTCAGTACCTTTTGTAGGGTTGTTTTGGTGGTCATGAATTTCTTAAGTTGTTCTTTTTCATGGAAATATCTTTTTGCTCTGTTAATTTTGAAATATAGTTTTGCAGGGCACATATATCTGTGTTCAAAGTTTTTCTTTAATGACTTGAAATACTGCATTCCAAGCTCTTCTTTACCTGAAATTTTCTGTTGAGAAGTCTTCCATCATTATGATTAGCTTTCCTTTATAGGTGATCTCTTTCTTATTTTTAACAGTTTTTAATATTCTGTACTCACACTGAATTTCTGGGATCTTGATTGTTATATGACTGGGTGTAGATTTATTTTGGTTATGGCTAATTGGAGCTCTATATGCCTCATTTATCTGTGTGTCAGATTCCTTTCCCATGTTTCAGAAATTTTCTGCTATTATTTCTTTGAATAGGTATTTATGTCATTTGTGTTGACTCCTGTTTTTTCATTGACAAAAGTTCTTCTTATACTATGATTCTTTGCATTATCTTGCAGTTTTTGAATATTATTTATAGATTTTGTTCCTTTTCAAGATTGCTAAACATGATCCTATCTTCAAGTCTTCAGGTTCTTTCAAGCAGTTTTGGCAGCATTCAGTGGAATTTTTATTTGCTGGATATCTTTTTGAATCCATTTCATGCATTCTATTTTTTTTTCACATGTTAATCATTCATGCTTTCCATCCTCTTCCTATCATCATCTATTTTTTCTTTATCTCTATTCTAGATTTGCTGAGCAATTCCTGCATAAATGTTGACTTCCTTTTTTTAACTCAGAAATTATTTCTAATTTGATTTCCTGTATACCTTCAAGAAATTGTTTCTTCTATTACTATCATTTCACAAATAGCAGGTGAACATCTTCCAATTTCTTCTATGTCAGTGCCTCCTGGACATGTTCTTTGTGGTCAAGAGTTTTGAGATTGCATTTTGCTTCTTTGTCTTGTCATTTTCTGTTCCAAATTTTTTTTATTTTTCACTGTGATTATCCTTGTGAGTTTTTGAGGTAGGTAGCTATATCAGTTTTACCAAGGCGTCTTTAGGAAAAGTCTATTCTTCAGGGATTTCTTCTGTATGTAGGATATTCTTGGTTTGTTTCTGTCCCAATCAATTAAATGTGGGATGTTGCTATCTGTTTGGTTCAGTCCCCAGTCCTTTAGGGTAGGGCTGTGGTGAGATTATTACACCAGAGCTTTCCAGTATTGGTACAAAAGAAACAACTGATTAAAGCAGACATGACATCCTAGCTAAAATAGTAAAATTGGCAATAACAATAGCATCAAACACAGTTTAGAAACTGATAAACTGTTGTAACTATTTACTTTGTACTTTAGACCATAGGAGCAGAGTATATACTTATATAACAGACCCAATTGTAAGCTGTTATTTTGTATGCAGTGTTTCCCCTTGTTGTAGTGGTTTTAACCTGTGGTGGGGAAAATCAGTTAGGATAGTGTATAAAACAATTGTAACTGGAAAGGAAGTAGAAGCAAGCCTGGAGGACAAAGGATGGTCAAGCAAGGTTTGGGAAACTAGAGAAGGGGTAGAAAAGAAAGAATTAAGTAGTATTTGAGGGATTATCTGAACTTGGTCTCTGGTTTTGGGTGATGGGATAAAAATCTTCAGTTTCACCAAAACAAAAAATGTGTCTGAAAAGTTGGGTCAAAGGAAAGAATATTTGCTGACACTATTAGCATTTTTTAACAGTACTTTGAATCAATACAATAAGAAAGATGGCTGGAGGGAATATCAGGAATAAACAAGACATCACCCTTCACAAACTCAAGGTTGCAAAACTGTAAAACTTTCATTTGAGAAGAGAGTCACTAAGACCTCTGCTTGAGAGAGGTCACATGAAGATTTGATTGCCTGTGATTCATTTCTACAGCGGCAAGAAATCTATGCAATCAGATACTTGTGATGCTACGACTCATGGTTTACCTGTCTACTACTTGAGGATGGCAGACCTTGGCATCATGCATTTGGTACTGGTTTCTCGGTCAGGCCAAATGCAAAAGTTGTGGCATCATGCGTGCTTCCATTCAGATTTCAGGAGATCTGAGAGGCCAGGCAATGTGCCCCTAGGAAGCATTGCTTGAATCTATAAGACTGAAGGCAAAATTACAATGGAGAACCTGGAAAGTTGTAAAAACCAGAAGGTGGATCATCCCCTGAAGAAAGCAAAAGGCATTTAACAGAACCATTCCAAGAAAGAGGTCATATGGGCTGAAAACTGCAGTGTCATTAGGGGCAAGTCTTCCCAAACCCTCTGGTGTTCACATCTCACCACAACATGCTAGACACAGAACTACAGAAATAAATGTTTGTTTTTCATGGTTTCATTCTTGCTTTGATTCCATTCCTTTCTATCACTTTATTTCTCTTTTTGGGAATGGGTATTTTTGTCCTGTGACATTGTACATTGTTAGTGTTTAACATTCTTTTGATTTTTACTGGGGCTTAGAGCTAAGGGTTCATCTTAAATCTCAGAGAAAAATTTGGACTTGGATTTTTCAGCAATCTTGTAAATGTTAAGATATTGGAAATTCTTAGAGACAGACTAAATTCATTTTTGCATATAGAAGCAGCTATGAGTCTATTGGGGTCCAGGGACAGAAAGCTATTGCTTAGATCTACAATGTACACCCAAAGTCTCATGTGTTTAGAGATGAGACTTATGGAGGGTGACTAAATCATGGGGGCTGTCATTAAATTACTTTTCCTGGTGAGGGATGAGTCACATGTCATCTAACTGGGAAGGAAATAGTATTTGCCTCAGTTTTGGGCTTATCTCTGTTTCCTGGACACCACAATATGAGCAGCTTTCTTCATGTCCTGCCCCTGTGCCATGCTGTTTCTGCCTTTGATCCTGCAACCCTGGCCTGAAACATAAACCTTTCCACTTTTAAGTTGGTGGTGTTTACTATTTTGTCACAGTGATGATAGTCTAGGATATGCTTGTATCACCACACCAGACTAGGTGAGACCTTCTTAATTGTTCTTTGATTTTCAGTCTTTACATATATGAAGATCACAATTGCATTATTTTACTAAATGTCATTAAGTTTACTTGTTTTTTATATTTCCTTGCATATATTGTTTCAGAATTTCTCTTAAAATATCATGAAATAATACCCCAATTTTCATGTGTCCTATTTGATCTATTCCATTATTGGTAAAAGGTAATTTTATCACAGTACTAAAGGAATACTTGACAGATATGTCTATTAAAAATTAGTACTTTTCTCAAAAACATCAATAAGTGTTGCAAGGGGAGTACATTGTAAATACCCTGTAACAATAAATGTTTTACCATCTATTTTATTATCTATTGAAGCTTATTTTGTAAATTCATTATTTTTTGTTGGTGAACAAAGAAAAATTTTCCAATTTTACATTTCTTTTTATATTTACTTACTTTCATTGAAGCCCAGAGTTTCCCATTTCTACACTGATTTAGTTTTATATATGTGTATGGATTTATGAATTCTTATTTAATATAATAGTGTATAAAACTTTCTGTGCTGATTTTTTTTTGTGGGTACCGGGGGGTCGACCTCAGGACCTCGCGTGCCAACAGGCACCCATGACACTGAGTGATTCCACCGGCCCCTTTTTCGTATGTGGGTTCCGGGAGTCGAACTCGGGCCCTCGTGCTTGCAAGGCAGGTGCTTACGCCGCTGAGCCATCTCACCGGCCCTGTGCTGATTTTTTAATTCTAAAGTTTTCTAAGATTTCCCCGCCCAAAAAAAAAAACTTAATTACAGATCCCATGTCTTTGTCATTCTTATAGACCTAAATTTTTTTGTTTTGTTTTGGTTTGTCTTGTTTTGTTTTGTTTTGACAGTAGTGAGGATTGAATCAAATCTTTCATGCTGAGCTGTATAGCCAGCCTGTCCTTTTATATTTTCAGAAAACATCTCACCCAATTTGCCCAGGATCAGCTTGAAAATTAGATCTTTCTGCCTCACCTTCCAAGAATTTTGGGATTACAGTTATGAACCACCATGCCTGCCTTCCTATGACTTATAGTACAGAATTGTTTTAGAAAACAAAATATGAACATTAAATAGGCAATTTTTATCGTTGATATCCACAGGTCTTCAAGTGGATATATATGGGAAATATAATTGATTCATATTTATCATTGTTTTTGTTAGTATTTATTTGTGTATCTATACTGTATACGCAAAAGAGTCTATATTAATAACACTAATTGTCATTTACTATCTGAGATTATTCAGGGAAATCTTTTTGTTTGAGAAAAGTTCTCTCTGCATTGTTCAGGTTGGCCCCCAACTCCCAACCCACCTTGTGCCTCAGCTTCCCAAGTTGTGGGATTACAGGTGTGCACCACCATATCTGCCAGGAAAAGGGAAAACTTATAAAATTTACTTTTACCTGACTGGGCATGATTTCATGCACTTATAATGAGAGGATTCTGGAGGCTGAGGCAGGAGGATCACTGTGACTTCCAGGCCAGCCTGGGCTACATACTGAACTCAAAGGCAGCCTGAACTATATAAGGAGGTCCTCTCTCTCTCTCTCTCTTTCTCTTTCTCAACAAAAAAACCTTTTTTTTTTTTTTTTTGTGGGTACCGGGGGGTCGACCTCAGGACCTCGCGCGCCAGCAGGCGCCCGTGCCACTGAGCGATATCACTGGCCCCTTTTTTGTATGTGGGTTCCGGGAGTCGAACTCGGGCCCTTGCGCTTGCCGGGCAGGCGCTTAAGCCGCTGAGCCATCTCACCGGCCCAAAAACCTTTTAAATGATATGTAAAAACACAAAATTGCACATATAATCAGGTAGTCTGTGATGTGTCAATACATACACATATATGTAATAAAACGTTTAAAAATAACTATCTCCAGGCTGGTGAGATGGCTCAGCGGCATAAGCGCCTGCCTTGCAAGCGCGAGGGCCCAAGTTTGACTCCTGGATCCCACATATGAAAAAAGGGGCCGGTGATATTGCTCAGCGGCATAGGTGCCTGTTGGCGCGCGAGGTCCTGAGGTCGACCCCCCGGTACCCACAAAAAAAAAAAAAAAAAAAAGAATATATATAATTTTATAAATTAACCCAATTTTGCAATAAAACACCAGAACATCTTGCTCCTACATAACTGTACATTAGTTTTCATTGTGCAAGATTTTCCCTTTCCCCCACTCCACTGGAGGGTGGCCTTTGATAAACTTATTTTACTCTGCATTTCTATGAAATCATTTTGTTAATTCCACTTGTGAATAAGACCATATTGTACTTTCTTTGCCTGACTTCTTTCACTTACCATTATGATCTCTATTCCCATCTATGTTGTTTCAAAAGACAGGATTTCATTCATTTTTAAAGGCTCAAGAGGACTGTACTTGTACGTGTGTACCAGATTTTTTTTATCCACTTATCTGTTGATGGAAACATGTAAGTTGTTTCAATTGTTTTCCTCTTGTGAATGGTGCAAGAAATATGAGCGTGTGGAGGTCAGTAAGACATAACAATTCTATTTCATTAGAGCATTTACCTAGTAGGGAAATTGCTGGATTTTATAGTAGTTGTGTAATTACATTTCTAAGGAATTTGTATTCTGCTTTCTATATTTAGTGTGATAATTTGCACTACCATCATCAGTGCACAATGGTTTTGGTTTCTTCACATCCTCACCAGAATTTTTGTCTTTTTTCTCTTTGAAGATACCCATTCTATCTTTGGTGAGTTGATACCTCCTTTGGGTTTTGGTTTGTACTCTCTGATGTTTAGTGATGTTGAGAATTTTTTTATAAACCTGTTAATATTTGTATGTTTTATTTTAAGAATTTTATATTTAACTTGGTTGCCCATTTTAATTGTATTGCTTATTTTTGTTATTGAATACTTGGAGTTCTTTGTATCTTCTGAATATCAACCAATTGCATATGTTTAGTTTAAAATATTTTGGTCCATTCCATAAGTTGTATTTTCATTCTGTTTAGTGCTTTCTTTGTTGTGATGAAACATTCTAATTTGTTGTAATATCTTTGGTATTTTTGTTATGTTTACTGTGCTTTTGGGTCTTATCCAAAAAATCATCATCCACTCTGATGCTCTGAACTGTATCTTCTCTATTTTCTTTTGGTAAATTCATAGCTTCAGACATTTTATTTAAGTGTTTAGTCCGTTTTGAGTTGACTTTATTTCTGAATTTATATATCTAATCCCCTCTCACTTCTCTGAGATTTTTCAATTCTAAATTACATTTTTATAAGTTTTGCATTATTTATTCCAAATAACTTTTTCCTTTAAAAATAGGATATTATAGTTTATATTTCTTTTATATATATATATATATACTTTTTTTACAGATATATTACTTCATTTTATGCCACTCTTTTTCATAGTGACTTTGAAGTGGATTTGATCCAAATATTTACTGCCTCTCATTTTTAGAATAAAGTTATTTTTCTGGATATTTAGATAGAGATCTGTTTCAGCTTAGCACTTATAAATTTGGAGAAGACTGAAAATTTCATGGGGCTCAGAGTAATCTAGTTACTTGTTTCTTAAACATCCACCCTATTCATCTGTAGTATGACTTGTGAATCTCTTGTGATTCTCTTACTCTCAAGATTTTCAAGTATTCTTCTTTTTCCTTTTCTTCATCTTTCAAAATTGTTACTATTGAGTAATTTTTGGGGATTGCAGGTTGTTTTCCTTTTCACTGTTATGTTTGAGGTTTTAATTGGAACTCTTGCCATCAACTTTTCTTGCAAATGTTGCATAAGCATATTCATAACTCCTGTCTTATTGCATTGTATTTTTTTAGGTTTAATATGGAAAGAATAATAAGAAAGATAATAATAATAATAAGAAGAAGAAGAATAAGAAAGATAATACCTACACTATTTCCCTAAAATCCTTTGTGGATGTTTTTAAACAAAATATTTTATAATAAGACTAAACTGAAATGTTAGTTGTTAGTACTATGCCTTCAGAAATTTTAAGATGTTGTACGCATTCTCTTATATTTAAAACAATTGAGCGCAAAAGATATATTCCAAGCTTTTTCTTATGTGTTACTCCAAAAGAAAATAAATTTGAAACAAATGATTTATAGCCTTAAGTTGTAGAATAATGATTGAGGAAAATCCAACTTTCATTTTTTTTTTTTTTTTTTTTTTTTTGTGGGTACCGGGGGGTCGACCTCAGGACCTCGCGCGCCAGCAGGCGCCCGTGCCGCTGAGCGATATCACCGGCCCCTTTTTCGTATGTGGGATCCGGGAGTCGAACTCGGGCCCTCGCGCTTGCCGGGCAGGCGCTTAAGCCGCTGAGCCATCTCACCGGCCCCAACTTTCATTTAATCTAAAGGAAAACTGACAAATATAAAGTTTATATTATTGAGCAGCTTCTACCATTTAGAAATATTATTTGCTCATTACATATATGTTAAATAATGAAGATATATGTATGGAGAAAATTTACATGTATTCACAAATACTGTTTTGTTTAATGTACAATTTTGAAAACTATTTATGTATATTTTCCATGTCAATACTTTTTATTGAAAAAATAATAACATGTGACATTCTCAAATGTAATATCTAGTCTTTTCTTTATCATTGAGAGGATGTTTAAATTTATTATTTTAATTAATGATATCATACTATGTTTTAAATATTTAAAAATTGAATAAATATAAGTATATTCATAAGGATCATAAACATCACTAAGATGTCTGTCACATAGTTTTGAAAATAGAAATTCTGCTTTGAATAAATAACTATGCTAATGACTTTTGGTGAACTTTATTTTAAAAGGAATATTGAATGGATCCAATAAAATTAATTCTGTAGTATGCAAGCTTTGGAACAATTTTTCTTGGTTCATACATTTTTTGTTATTTTTCTCAGTATGAATTTTCAGCTGCATTCTTCAAGCAGATACGTTAGAGATTCTAATGTGTAAACTACTATCACACATACACAAATTATGATGAATTACCTTCAAATGATTGGAAGTTCATCTATTAACTGAAGTATCCAATAACTTTTATATAGAAGGCAAAACTCTGTGTGCTAAAGATAAAAAACTATGTGAGATATATAAAACTTGCTGTCTGCATATTGTGCTCATTATTGTTGTAAGATGATGTAAATTACTAGATTTTAGGAAAGAATAAGGAGGAGGAGAAGGAAAAGAGATGGAGCAGAAAGAGAACAAAAAGAGGAGGAGGAGAAGGAAGAAGAAGAAGGAGGAGGAGGAGGAGAAGGAGAAGAAATTCCATAATGTCTGAGTGTGAGGTTGTGACAATTTTAAAACATTGAAGAGTGCTCTGAAAGGAGACTTCAACCAAGTATTTAAAGAAAGCATAGGTAGGTAATAAAGAAATTTTGAGGTAGGGAGAACAGTGTGAAAAGAAGGAGCAAAGTCTCTTACCATATTCAAGGAACAGAGAACAATGCATGGACAGAGGCATAGTATAATGAGCTGGGAACACACAGCCTTAAGAGAGATAACTTTGTAGGGCAGCAGATTATCAGATTATTTAAGGTCTTCTAGGTTTTTTAAATGTCAGATTTTTCTCTGAATTGGATGGTAAATCATTCAAAACTTTGTTTCAGAAGTATTATATAATGTTTTTCTAATTATGAAAATATCTTTCCTGTAGTTAGAGCACAGAGTCCAGAAAATAATTGATAGCTTGGGCTAGAATATTCCCACTGCAGCTAATGAGGTGGAATTAGGTATTTTTGTATATTTTGAAAATGGTACTGAAAAAGCTTACTGCTGCATTGGGTGTGTCAATATTAGTTTCATATGTTTTTCATATTTGTATTCACACTCTATACTCAGAAAGCCCCTATACTGCTTCAGTTGTTCATTGCTGCAATCTTGAAATTCTTAATAAATTTTTTCATTTTGTATTTTTTAAGCACAATATTCTCTGAGTTCTCTCATATTGTTGCAAATAGTATATTTTCTTTTTTTAAGGTTGAATAATATTCAGTTGTATGTTCATGGCACATTTTTAATATATTTGTGCATGCAAGTTGATTCCACATCCTGATTAATAAATCAGTGATGAAGATGTCAGTTGAGAAATATCTTTGAGATCTTGATTTGAATTCCTTTGGCATTATACTCAAGTAGAATGTAGCCTCAAGAAGTAGGAATACTAAATAATATAGTAGGTTATTTTTAAAAATTTAGAGGGCTGGTGAGATGGCTCAGCAGCATAAGCATCTGCCCGGCAAGTGTGAGGGCCCGAGTTTGACTCCCGGAACCCACATACGAAAAAGGGGCCAGTGATATCGCTCAGCAGCATGGGCGCCTGCTGGCGCGCATGGTCCTGAGGTTGACCCCCCGGTACCCACAAAAAAAAAAAATTAGAAAATTCCCTGACTTTTCCCATAGATCTATCAACCTACATTCTTCAAAACATCATGCAAGGATTCTTTATTCTCTACATCTTCAACATTTTTTGCTTTTCTAGAAAACATTCATCCTAACAAATGTGCAATGATATCACCTTGTGATTTTGATTCTCTCTTCCATGATGATTAATAATGTTGAATGGCTTTTCATGTGCTTGCTGTCCATGTGTACATATTCTTAAAGAAATATATACTCTGGTATTTTTTCCTGTTTTAAAACCAAATTACTGGGAGCCAGTGAGATGGCTCAGCAGTGTAAGCACCTGCCTGGCAAGCGCGAGGGCCCGAGTTCGACTCCCGGAACCCACATACAAAAAAGGGGCCAGTGATATCACTCAGTGGCATGGGCGCCTGCTGGCGTGCGAAGTCCTGAGGTTGACCCCCGGTACCCACAAAAAAAAAAAAAACAAATTACTGAATGGTAGGGGTATTATATAATGTGCATATTAATATTTTATGAGATACATGTCTTTCAAATATTATATTTTACTTTGAATATAGCTTTTAAATTTTTTGGATTATTTCCTTCTGTGTGCTGATATTTTTTAGTTATACAAAATTCTAATTGTCTCTTTTTGCTTTTGTTGACTTGGCTGTTGATATCATACCTAAGAAATCATTGCCAAGGCCATGCTGAAGAACCTTTCTCTCTCATGTTTTATTATTGAACTTCTGTAGTTTTCAATCTTACACTGTCTTCCACAGAATCTCTAATTTTATTGTATTTTATTTTTATTTATTATTATTATTTTGGTACTGGGACTCAAACTCAGGACCTCATGCTTGCCAGGCAGGTGCTGTGCCACTGAGCTATATCCCTGAGCTAAGTATTGAATGAATGTTGAGTTTTTTTTGTGTGTTGCAAGATAAGTCCAATTACACTGTTTTTTGCATATGAATATCCTGTTTTCCCAATAATCTTTGTTGGAAAGTTTACCATTTCCCCATTGTGCATTCTTGACACTTTTTTGAAGTCTAGTTGACTGAATCTTGTTTTATATCTCAACATTTTCTTTTGTTTCACTTGGTTATGTGTTCATTTCTCTACCAGGACCATATTTTTTTTCACTAGTGTTCTGTAATACATTTTGGATATATAATGTCTCTAGCTTGGACGTTTTGCTTAAAATTCTTTTGTCTGTCCACTTGTGTGTGTTTCCATGTAAGCAGAGTTATTTTTCTATATCTATAAAAGTATTGTGATTTAAGCAAAGACCACCTTGAGTTCATAGGTTGCTTTGCATAGTTTGGACATTTAACCATCTTGAGTTCATAGGTTGCTTTGCATAGTATGGACATTTAACACTGTTAATTTTTTTCATTGCTGAACTAGTACATCTTTCCATTTATCTGTGTCCACTCTGATGTCTTTTGTTAGTGCTGTAGTGTCTCTAGTGTACTGAAATTTCATTTCCTTGTTTAAGTTATGCTTATTGATGCTACCATTAATAAAAATATTTACTTAATAAATTTTACATAATTTCTTGTTAGTGTACCGAAAGACAACTGATATTTAATTCATTATTATTCTGCAATTTTGCTAAAGTTATTTATTAGGATTTCTTTTTTTTTGTGGGTACTGGGGGGTCGACCTCAAGACCTCGTGCGCCAACAGGCACCCATGCTGCTGAGCGATATCACCGGCCCCTTTTTCGTATGTGGGATCCAGAATTCAAACTCGGGCCCTCACACTTGCAAGGCAGGCGCTTATGCCACTGAGCCATCTCACCGGCCCTAGGATTTCTTGAGTACTTGTGGTTTTCTACATATAATTCCATTTACAGAGAAATTTTAGTTCTTCTTTTAAAAGTCTTTTAATTTTTTGCATTTCTAAACTTGAGGCTGATACATAGTATCATATTGAATAGAATTGGTGAGGTAAGCATGAGATTTTTAGTGCAATGAGTGCTGTGTTCTGCAGAGTGGTAGGGAAGCAGGCATGATGACTATGGTGCCAGAAGCTATGAATATATGTGCTTATTTTCAGGACCCCCAGATTCTTCTAGGTCTGTGATGTGTGCCTATACATACGTTGTTGATGGATGTGCCTACTGCATGAGTCCACAGTGGAGCTGGCATGTTACTGTTGTGTGCTAGAGGGTTTGGTATAAATTCCATATGCACATGGCCTGATTACTCCTGTGCATGTTTAAAATGGCCAGGCGCTATGTCCATTAGGCAAGCAGAACCAATCCTGGATTTTGTGCCAAAGTCAAACGCTCCCTTTGCTCTCCCCTCCCCTGACAGGAGAGCACAAAGGACAATGAAGTCTCACACAGCAACATCTACTTCAGTCTATATTCTGAATATTCATGAAGGCATTTTTGTTCTTGGAAACTCTTATTCTCTAATTTTGTTTGCATCAATTTTGAAAGAAATAACAAAATATCAATAAATTTAGGAGTTTTTATGTTTTCTGTTTAAGTTTTCAAATGAAGCTGAGTAATTTTAACCTCGTTATTATTGTAGATATATAGCAAGGATTTGATATTTCGTGGTGGTCCTTTTGCCACATCTTGATACATGCTCCATGAAGAAATCATATCTTAATGTAGAGTCATTAAGCATTTCTAGATACAGTATATTTATATTAGTCTGCTGTCTCATTACTGAGATATAATACCTGTTATGCATGACTTAAAGGTCAAAATGCTTTAATTTAGCTTATGGTTCCAGGGATTTCAGTCCATAGTTCTCTGGCTCAAAGGCAGTAACATCATTGTGGAAGAGCATGGTGGAGCAAATCTGCTTACTTCCTGGGAATGGGAAACAGTGCACACTGGAAGAGTGCCAGTGAGAAGTGTTCTTGTAAATAGCACTCACCCAATTACCCATGTCCCCAAACTGGGCCCTGACTCCTAACTGTATATTCAGGTATGAACACCAGTGGATTAATCCATGGATTAGTACAGCAGTGCTGTGCTTCAGTCACTTCTCCAGGAGACTCTGAGCCCTGTGAAGTTGACAAGATTCACTGGGAAGGTAATATACTATCTTATTTTTAAACTTAGTACTCTCTTTGTGAAGCTGCTGTTATACAGCACAGAAATTTCATCTCTTTCACCATAAACCAGTCGCTATTACAAAAGTTACCTGTCTATAACATTTTATCTACTGTTACTTCTGTTTGATGATGTCAAGTACTTTTTCCTCTTATGTTATAAGCTTTGTCATATTGTTTTAAATTTTCTTTTGATCATTTAAAATATTCTCCAGCTTGGATTATTTTTTCCTATGAACATTTAAATCTTTCAAACAATATGGAAAATAAACATTTTTAAAGTTTTTACCATATTTTGCTAAAAGAAATGTCAGCTTGCATTTAATTGATGTTCACCTCATGTAGAAAAATATACATACTACTGACTAGAAGGTAATTAGAACACTTTCTTTAGTATCTCTATCTATACTTTATGGGAAATATAGTCTCTTGTTAATCTCCCAAAAAATTGTTTCTGAAAATAACTTTTGAGAGTGTACACAGATTCACATGGCTGTTTTTAATTGATTTGATTTTGCTTCTTTTCATTCTTTACTCCAATAGACCCTAGCATACAAATTTCATATTAACCATACAACTTCAACTATTTAATATACATAATTTTGAAAACATATAACTGAATTACCTCATGTCCTCTGTAACAACACATTAATATTTAAGGATACTTTAAATATAAATTTCTATGTAATACTTTATAAGCAGAAGAAAATTCTGAGTTAAAAGTATAGTATTTGTTTTCCAAATATGGAAACACCACATTTACCTCATGGTTCTAAATTAATCACGGTATGTGTTTTATTTCTAGGGGAGATACCACTCATTACTTAAAAATAAAATTCTGTGCATGAAGAATAAATGCACCAGAAAAAAAAAAGTCAGAAAGTCAACAACTGCAATTTCCATTTGAAATATAATACTCTAAAATTTAGGCATGAAGATTTTAGTGACATTAATGAAGATGGTGGAACTTGATATTTCTCTGGTTTACCCAATTTATGTTTATATAAAAATGCACAGTCTAGACTGAAATATCGGGCTGGTGATATAGCTCAGTGGCACAAGCACCTGCCTGGCAAGCTTGAGGTTCTGAGTTCGATTCCTGGTACCTGTATATACAAAAAAAAGACAGAAATATCTAGCCTTATTTGACACTGAGATATTGCTGGAAAAGTGAGGCAATATTTGTACTTTAGATAATGTCACGTTCTACTGTACCTATTATTGTCATTTATTAAAGTGATTTCTGCAGAAGTTAGCTGATGAGATCAATGTAAACATCTGCAGATTATCTACAGAGAGCATAATATGTATATTCTGACCAGTAAGTTACATGTCTCAGCCTGTGCTCATGACTCAGAAAGTGTTCTTCATAAGAATTTCAGAATAAAACTAATATCTAAAATCAAAATTGAAACAGGAGACTATTCCTTTAGCTAGATGGAGCAAAAGATGTTTCCAATGATCAACATACAGCGCTTACAGTATTTTTTTCATACTATTCTGTACATCTTTTTATCTCTACTTCCTGTTAGTTTAATGAACTTATATTGAAGCTGTCTTGTACATAATCTTTTTTCATTTTTTTGTGGGTACTGTGGGTCAAACTCAGGACCTCATGTGCCAGCAGATGCCCATGTTGCTGAATGATATCACAGGCCTTTTTTTCATATATGGGTACTGGGAGTCGAACTCAGGACCTCGCACTTGCCAGGCAGGCACTTATGCCGCTCAGCTATCTCACTGGCCTCCACATAATTTTTAAAAATCTGTACCTTTTAGTTTTTTTTTCAATCTGTCTTTTTATAATACACACTTAAATGATCAGAGCTGGTCTGAAAAAATATGAACAAATACAGACAAACTTTCTGAAAGATCAAAGAGTATATTTTGTGTGCATATCTACTATACCAGTCCTGACTGGAACAAGGAAAGTTAAACAATTTATGCTATTTATTAGAATGTGCAACCTGCCTTTTACCTATTTTCCTGATATCTTTACCTTTTCCTCCTGTGGAAACTCTAATTTGACCACTAGGGGGCACTGGATACACGGTTGCCCATTTTAACTTGACTTAAATACCACTGCCTTTGCCCAATACAGACAAGACTTTGTGAGTTGGGAAGAGGATATGGGGACAAGAGCAGACTGGAGGGAGTAGACGAGAAGGCTAAGTAATAAAGCAAATATTCAATATGTATATGTACCAGTTCCCTATAATGAATATACTTAGTATGTATCAAAAATATACTAATGAAAAAGGAAAGAAAAAATAAATGATTTAACAAAACAGAATTTTGCTATTGGAGCACCAAGAGGTTGCAGAGTTATGAGAAAATTAAATAAATATTTTAGACATAGTGAAGGGAAGAAAGATTGCTAGAATAATCTTTGCTTTTGTTCCAGTTCACAGAGGTTGAAAACAATTTCTTTTTTTTTTCCTGGAAGACTAAGTATAACTCTGCTACTAAAACTTAAAAAACCTAGGTAGCATGGAATAGTTTATAAAAGTGAAATCCTAGCAATAAAAATTATTTATTTGATTTTGGGTTGATTGCAAGTATATTATTAAGTTGAATTCATAATATGTGGAAATCAGTCAGTTAACTTCAGTTTTGGTAAAATTATTGTCTAGCATGATAGCTGTATTTATTCTTTCTAAACTTTATGCAACTTATCATTAAATTAATGGAAATGTTTAATTGAGGTTTTCATTTTACTTTTAATTTTTGTGTTATTTTTTCACTTATTTAATGATTTTTGTTTATAATTATTTAGATATCACTTTATTAAAATAAGTTTGTTCAACTTTCAACAAAATGTCTCCTAAATGGGTAGGTTTTCTCAGCTGCCAGTAGTGCTGGATATTCAATTCCATCAAAAATGCTAAGAAGCTTTAGTTAATAGCATCTATTTTTTAGAACTTTACTATTTTTAAACTTCTGAAGACTGAGGAGTTTTACCATATATATGTGTGTGTGTTATGTGTATATATATGTAAATAATATATGTATATATGTATATATATAAACAAAATAAACTATTACCAGTAACAAACAAGATGAAAAGCTGTGAATATGTTTATGCCACATGATCATAGATATCACTTAACAGGGCTTCTCTTAGAACCACAGAAAATATCACCTGCAAACTAACAACCACTTCCTTACAAGATAGGATAATGGATAAAACACAAAAAAACACAAGAAATTAAAAAAATCTATTAAACATTGTAGTGATTTAGATTAAACATTGTTATGATTTAATTCCCCCCAAAATGTTGTGGATTCAAAAATGGTGATTTTGGAAAGTGATTGGGACATGGGGGCATTATTTTCATCAGTGGATTCATCCACCAATGAGTTCAGTAGCTGAACTTTGTGCTTTAGGGAAGTGGGGCACCATGGGTGTAGCCTGGAACTCCCTCTCTGGATCCTATCTTCACTCTATGTTTCCTATCCTCTAAGACGTGAGCAGTTTTTCTCTGCTGTAGTTTTCCACCATGACCTTCCTTCCTCAGAACTAGACTGAATTATGGACTGATTGCTTGAAAAATTAAAATATAATTTTCCTCTTTCAAATTGTGGTTGTTGGGTATTTTGTCCAAGCAATGAGAAAGTGATTAAGATTAGTATATTAAGAGATACCCAGGGGCTGGTGAGATGGCTCAGCAGCTTAAGCGCCTGCCCAGCAAGCGCGAGGGCCCGAGTTTGACTCCAGGAACCCACATATGAAAAAGGGGCCAGTGATATTGCTCCGTGGCACAGGCGCCTCCTGGCATGCGAGGTCCTGAGGTCGACCCCCTGGTACCCACAAATAAAAAGAGATACCCAATGTTGTTCTTTAATAAAGAGTATAAAAAATAAAATTACAGAGGTACCATGTCACATAGAAGGGTAGAAATCCAAAAGTTTGTTAAGCCACTCTTCAGACAGTGTCAAAACTCAAATTTTACCTATTCTCAGAAAGATGGTAAGTTGATATAACCATAATGAAAGGCAAAGTGTTAGTTTTGTAAATTGAACAAATGTCATTTTGACCCAGAAAATTATAATTTTAAGAATTTGTTCTACATATTACAATCCATATGTAGAAAAAATATATGCTAGATTTTGTTCTGTGTATTCTGCATTAACACAATTTGCATTCAGAATTCTAAAGCTAATCTGCAGAGTAATTATTAAATAATCATTTGACATTAGTTTGAAGGAATGTTATGCAGCTGTTTAAAAATTTAAAGTCTTTAATGTTCTGATTTGAATAGATCTATACATTGCATTATATCCAAAACAAGGAGACTCAGAACAGTGTGGTCTGCAAACTGTTGAAAAATAAAGGAGGGACAATAAATGTTTATGCTTGTATATGCATAAAAATATGTGGAAGAATAAACAAGAAGTTAAATAAAAAGATGAAAAGAGAGATAAAATTATAAAATTATTAAAATTATGTATGTCATCAAAAGTCATTTAATTTTCATCACATTTAGTTTTGAGTTGTAGACACTTGACAAAAATTTTCACAAAAGAAAACAATTAAATATGTCCATTTCTTCATTCATCAACTACTTAGAGAGAATGTATTAGGTGGTAAACATTGTAATAGCATTTGAAATATAAAGATATATCACCAACATATGGTACCCTCCAGCATCTCACTCTAAAACTGAGGGAGGGGAGGACAACTCCTCATCAGGTTACAATGATTGAGTGTGGTCATTGTTAGCATGTCAGTATGTGCAAAGTGGTGTGAATTAGAACAATATTCTGAATTAGAGATCTGAATTTAAATGACTACTGCCTGGTAAATTTATTTAAATTAAAACTATAGGAATCAATAATAGTAATTTCTTGGGAAAAATTTAATAAAAGTCCATAAATATATGTTTTTACAAATCCTCCCAAAGTGCAAGTGCCTATGGAAAGACATATTTAATTTTATCTTTTAGAGAAACTAGTAAACTTGTAGTAGACTGTGGAGAAACAGTAAGGAAGAAACAAGCAGCTCTACATGACAAAATAAATTCTTTGTTTAATTGGGATATAACTCAGTGGCACAATGCCTGCCTGGGAAGCACGAGGCCATCAGTTCAATTCCCAGTAGGAAAAAAAAAAAAAAGAAATCTCAAAATTTTTTTGTAACTGTCCAATAATATGCAAGAATATTTACAAAATATGAGTACACCGTGTAAGAGAAAGTGCTCTCAAATAATGTACTTCAAGCCATTGCCAAGTTTAGCACTACACTTTATCCTGAGGAAATGACAACTGATAATATTTTAGCCTGCCTTTCCATTGGATGACACTCAGCAGCAGCATTCACTGTGTTTTTAATCACAGTTCATAAAGATACACAGAAAAAGAATTCCGGCAGTGCTTCAGAAAGTGGCAAAAATGATGGAATAATTGTGTTAGAAGCAAGAGATTTTGAGGGGATTAATGGCATATGTCTTTTACTATACTTTTTTTCATTTGAAAACACACCATATGTATTGATCAGGTCTCATCTGTTGGGAAAATAGATATGATGGTGGAATCAAGCCTTTGCCACATATCTCCATAAGGGTAAAACAAGCCTAGTTCTCTTGGGCTGACATTCTCAATATACTTTATTAGCTATTAAACATTATACACAAGAGAAAAAGATGCTTAGATTATGTTGTCAATTATTATAAGCACTGAGACCATAAACATATTTTTTTAAGGAATTAGACTAGTTTTGGGGAAGTAACTTCTGAATTCTTCAGGGTATACTGTTCTGAATTATTAATATTACTATTTACAACAAACATACATAAAATACTTATTAAAAGAAGCTTGAAGGATCTGTACATGCCTATTTTCATCAGAGATTTACATTAGACAATATGTTGCATATTAAAATAGCAGTAGTGTTTCAGTTATTTATGCCAGTCACTGAGCTCTATTGTCAACATCAGTTAGCTTATGGAGCCACCTCTTTTAAAATTTGACCTGACTGTTCTCTACCAGTCTGCTTCTCAGTAGCAAATAATATTTCACATCTCCACTATATTTTTTTTGGATGATTTCAGTAAATATTATTTTATATTTGGGAAAATTATAACAAAAGAATAAGAAAAATGCACAATCCAATTATTTCAAAATTTTCATTTATTTTAAAACAAAAAGTATCTACCAACTGTGCCTTGTAAAGATACATTTTTTTTGTAATTTGTATTTACTCTTCATTGTCTGTACACTTAGTATTACTGGTATCACATTCCTGATTAGCATAGATCTATCAGTGTTCTCTAATGCTGAAATGTCCTATTTGCCCAAAATATTTATTTCTTTATAATTTCTGGTGGGTATAAGATATGAATGACATATGTGCAAGTTTTATAATTTGTGGGAGTGGAGGATAAGGAAGCATGATCATGATGTGACAGGGGAGGTAACATTCAATAATCATTTTGCACTGTCTCCTCATAGCTTTGACATAGTTTGTGTTTTCTTCAATAATACTCCATTGTCAGCCTATAAATGTGAGGGTAAGTGGTAGGACAATTCTCCACATCTTTGGAGGTTGACAAGCAGTTTTTTGGATCTTGTTTTTGTGATTCCTGGATCCATAAAATAATGATGCAAAAAATTGCACTTCATTCACAAAATATAACCATCCATGTACTTACTTGAGATTTTCTACAAAATGTAGTTTTTGCTTTTCAGAATTTTATGGAACAATATTGGAGGAACCTGGCATGAAAGCTGGATGAAAGTCAAATAGAGCTAATAAAAGAAGCATGCAAAATATTTATACCCAGTATATTTTGAATTGGATTTCACTATAGATATTCAGTTTTGGACTCATCTTGCTTTGACTACAACAAAAAGTTTTAGAGTAAAAGAAAGGTGAGAAAGATACTGAGTTGAATATACCATAAGGCTAAAGAGGGCTTTGATTAGATGATATGAAAAGTTTCTTTGTTTTACAAAGTCTTCTATTTTTTTTTTCTTTTTGTCTTGGCTTTATGAGGCAGGGTTTCACTATGTAATTCAGGCTGGCCTTGAACTAATTCGTAGCCCAGGCTGGTCTCAAAATCACAACGATCTTCATTCCTCGGCCTCCTAAGTACTGGGATTATAGGCATGTGGCACCACACCTGGACTGCATTCTCCTCTTGAACTTGAGGATATTTCTATCAAAACTATGTTCTTTTAAACTTCCAAATTTTTATTAAAGTATATCTGAATAATTATATTTTTTCACTGACAAATGATTTGTAAATAATTTTATCTTAGGCAGTATTTCCACAAGATTTTAGTGTGTGTTTTTTGAGAAAAAAGGTTTTGTGTTCAAACAAATTTAGGGAATTGCATGTCTATAAGTGGCAAAAGAAATTACCAAATTTATATTTCTTAAAAATGTAATCCAGGGCTGGGTTATAGCTCCTCAGAACACCACGTGCCTGGCAAGTGCTAGGTCCTGAGTTTGATTCTGAGTACAAAAAAATTAATCAATTTCCAACACTTATTCATTAAATTACCCAAGTGGAAAAGTCAAAACTATTTCACAAATAAAACTTACACCATTTTTTTCAATAAAGAAAACATATTTTTAAAATATTCATTTTGGGCTGGTGAGATGGCTCAGCAGCGTAAGCGCCTGCCTGGCAAGCACAAGGGCCCGATTTCAACTCCCGGAACCCACATACGAAAAAGGGGCCAGTGATATTGCTCGGCGGCACAGGAGCCTGCTGGCACGCAAGGTCCTGAGGTCCACCCCCGGTAACCACAAAAAAATAAATAAAATAAAATAAAATATTCATCTATAGCCAGCACACAGGTGAGCAGTAAAATATTTGTACCCCTATGAACAAATTTATTACTTTAGATTTGATACACAGTTTTTAAATATGTTGTGTGTGTGTGTGTGTGTGTAAAAGATAACTTGTCTTCTTGCCTAGTTGTTATTTTCATTACCTGCCTGATGGTTCCTAGAGTGATACACAGTAATTTTCTGTTATATTATTAAAGCTAAGAAAATAAATGTCATTATACATTTCAAAGAGTTTTACTTTTTGTTAAAAAATCTATTTTGTGAAGGTTACATACATATTTGATAGACTGTAGGTAGGTTAAATTAGATAAAATGTAACGTAATAAACCCAAAATATCAACAGATAATGTCCCACAGTTTTCTACATGAATGTGCAATTCAGACATTCCAAGCGAAGAACATATTTCAAAAACAAAAAATATACCTTGGAGCTGGAGATAGTAGAATATTGTAGAAAGACTTACATATTTAAAGCTATGTTCTTATCTTTTTTTTTTTTGTGGGTACCAGTGGTTGAACTCAGGACTTCACACACCAGCAGGTGCCCATGCCACTGAGTAATATCACTGGCCCTTTTTTCATATGTGGGTTCTGGGAGTGGAACTCAGGACCTTGTTCTTGCCAGGCAAGCGCTTATGCCACTGAGCTATCTCACCAGCCCTATGTTCCTGTCTTTTGTAACACATTTGCTTATCTATACTAGGTAATATACCTAAAGATACTTTTTTTCTCATTTTTAGGAGAGCTGCAGTACTTAATGAATAAGGTCTCCTTCCTAGAAGGGGAGTAGACAGATAGACCACTAGTGGATATAAATGTAAATCTTCCTATTCGGTTTTTGTCGTTTATAGCATCACTGTCTGAATGAATAGGTGAACATTCCTTCTGCCCACATAGTGCCTGAATTGGGGAAATTTCTTTGGCTATAAGTCCTCTGAACTTCTTGTGCCCTCTGTAAGGACAGGAATATGTAATTGTAACAGGCTAACTTGCTAACTTAAAACCAGTGTACAGTCACAGACTCTCCACAGAGTCCAATTTGTCTGAATACTGCAAAGTTTTACTGGTTCATTCTATTGTAGATGAGTTGGGGCATTCTCCAATGTGACCTCATCATGTAAACAAAAGAGAGCAACATTCAGGAAAAGAAAGCACCTGCAAAATTTAGTGAACAAATGTTTACTGCAGAAAATTAATTCACCAAGTGGAGTGATCTGTATTCTTTTTAAGACATTTGAACTAAATAAAGTATATTTTAAAAATCAGAGGTCTTCCCTTTGAAGTTAAATCAATAATGTCTATATTCACAGTAAAGGGGCAGTTCAGTGGTATATTTCAATTTTGAAAATTTCAGTATAATTTCTAAAAAGAAAACATATATAGAAATACTAACAGCATGATTAGAGAGTTCTGTTGTTCAAAAAGAGCATGAATGGGGACATATTTTCACCCAGAACATAGTTAAATTTTCTAAATTTGAATAATCATAAAATAAAGTTGTCTAAAAGATGATTATTTCCCTATGACAGCACCTATCATGCTCACACTGAATGATCAATGTCTCTACAGATAGCACTTATAATTATTACTGACATTAACATTTATTTACCTTTTCCATAAAAACTGAATATCTCTAAATTTTATATTAGTATATGTTTGTGATACATAATGAATATATTCATTACAGGGTGCATATATATAATCACATCCCTGTCTCTTCTCTCTCCCCATCTCCCACATTCCCAGATTGCTTTTCATCTCCACAAAGACAGTCTCTGTGATTCACAAGGTTCTCTACACCTATTTCATACAGTAAAGTTCAGATTAGTTTTATGTTCAGTATGTATGTGTTGATTGATTCATTTTTCTCTCTTCCTTGAAAATTAATTTTGCCATTCTTCAAGAACAATTCCATCCACTGACTGCTTTTCAAGAAAGCTAAGCCCTGAATTCACTATACATATCTGACTTAAATCCTCCTATCTTTTTTTTTAATAAATACAGAGTGTAACTCTGAATGTCTTTTCAAGTGTTGGTAGTAGTGCTCTAAAGCATAGGAATTTTCTACAATAGCAGAGCCTGGAAAGAATCTTAGCTATAATTTATCAATAAGAGAGTCAGCGTTTGGCAAAAAGTCAGAGTTTTTATAAAGAACACTTTGCATAAAAATTGGGTTGGAAGAGAATAAAAAAATGAAAAAACACTGAGAATATCATGTATGTAATGTTCAATCTACATGCTATGGGTGAAATAAAAATACTGACTGACAGTGATATTCTTTTTCTGAGTATATATTTTAAAATGGTTTGAAGAAACAATGACTTTTTAAAAGCTATTTATAAAATTAACTGTGAAGTAGCTCTTCTCTTTTCTGCCATGAGAAAGCTCCTTTGCTATTTACAAAATTCAAGTGGCTAAAAATAGTTAAGTAAACTTAGTAAAATGCCTCCATTTGAATTTTTAATGATATATCAAAAAAACAAATCTTGACTTATGTATATTTCTCTCACTGCCTTTTATTTTATATCCTACTTACTTTTCCTTATAACAACTGAACTCCACTGGGATCCCTTGAAGTAATCTGAAATTTTTCAACTAAACTATGTGGTCAGAGCTTACTGTACCCTAAGCTAATTGTAGGACACTCATCATTAGGGAATCTGTACAGAAAGCATAAAGACAAATCTATCAGGAGATAATTGCTATAGTTTGAGTGTATATTCCAAAATACATGTGGTGGAAACTTAGTCCCCAGTGCAACAGTATTAAAAAATGAGACATTTCAGAGCGAATTAGGTCTTAAAGGCTGTGCTTTCATAAATGGATTAATACTGTTCGCAAGGAATTTGTTGTTGTGGTGGTGGTTGTTTTTAAATCATAGCAGTAGGTTAATTATAAATCTTGGTCCTTGATTTGACTCTCTTCTTTACTACATCTTACTGGACTGCCATGTGAAGTCTTCCATGATGAGATGATGCAGAAAAAAGCCTCCCTCTGAACACCAGTTCCTCAGGCTTGCATTTTCCAGTCACCAGAACAGGGAAAAATAACTTTACATTCATAATACATTACCCACACTGCAGTGCTATAGAATCACAAAACTGAATAACACAACAATATACTTTTCACTTCTGAGAGCAAATGCAGTTGTAAGCATTATTGTGTATTTTTATCAGAAAAAAATCAAAGTTAAATAACATTAAAAGCATATGTAAATTGCATGCAAGAACATGTGCTTAGTATACTTTATGGCATAGAGACTATGTTTATATAACATAGGTCCACAGAAAATATAAAGGAAAATCAAATGGAATAAGTGAGAAAGTAAGATAAGAGATCAGGAGAGGGGAAGAAGCAAAATAGCAAGTTTAATGTGTTGGGATACTAATGGGAGGGAGTTTTTACCACTTTAGTATTGAAGTGACATAGAATGGGACTGGGAGTAAAGTTTGCTTGGTACTCATTCTGCTTATCCCAAAATATACAGCTTCTAGTAACTACATATTTTCCTGTGTTTTCAATATTTTTCTTTAGACAGGTGGATAAATACTGTTCTTATTACTACATGCTAATCTGAAGTAGAAGGCCTATCAGATTTTCTTTTAATTTATGATGTTCATACATAATTTTTCTACTTTGAAAAATAAGAATTATTGCAAATATGTATGAAATAACATTAAATATCCCTGTTACTACCATTTGGATTTATCACATTGCAACTTTTCATCTTAGTAAATTTTTATTAAAGATGAAAGACCTTAAATCAGAGTAATGATTATTGAATACACTCTTAAAAAGATAATAGTCAAATGATTATTAATCAAGCTAAAATACTAATTGTCTTTAATCATCAAGGAAATAACAATTAAATCTTCAGTAAGAAGGAATTATGCACCCATGTTTCTTAGTTGCCTTCTTGTTGGTGAAACAGAATATCTTACAATTTCAAGTTAAAGGGGGAAAGTTTAATTTTAGTTCACAGTTTCTAGAGGTTTCTGTCCTCATTTGGCTGGCCCCAAGGCAAGCAGCATGACAAAGAAGCATGGCAGAGGAGAAACAGTTCGTGTTATGGCAGGCAGGAAGCAATGAGCCTTCCTACCTTCACTTTTTATTCCACCCATGATACAATCCTATTGGTTGGTGCCATCCACACTGAAAGTGTGTCTTTCCTCTTCAGGAAATTCATCATCCAGCCACAGAACTATGCTAAACCAACCAATGGACTAATCTAGTAGCACACACCCATGATCCAGTATCATACACCCATGATCACCTACCAAAAGCCCCACCTACTAGTTTTTGAGGTTTTGGGGGGGAAATCTAGATATAAGTGCTAACACTATGAGAATGCTAAAAGGTAAAATTTTGATAACATCAACTTTGATGACATCAAGTGTTCTGAAAAATGTGTATCGACTGGAATTCTCATGATATTCCCTTGAGGAATAAATTGCATCATTGCCTTACTTTATAATATGTACAAGTTTTATCTCTACAAGTATGCACACATGTGTGAGTCAGTGGAACACAATACCAAACATTCAAAATTTAAAGGAGAAGTTTAATTAATCTTACATTTTCAGAGCATTTAGTTGATGCTTGGCTATCTGCAGGGCAGAAATATGCAGAAGGGTATGGCAGAGCAAAGATGCTTATCATGTTGACTATGAAGGAGATCTGAACAGCCCCAAATAGGAAGGCAATGGGAATGCACATAATAACCAAGATCATGCCTCCATGGCCCACACAGACGTACACAGAAGTGTGCTTTACAAATCCCCTGGACATTTCTCAATCCTGTCAAGTTGATATATCACAAATTATGGTCACCATATAGAAATTTACTGTTGCACAAAAAGCAAAATATAAATAAGTGTACAAAAAGAAATATCCATGTCAATTTCCCAGGCGGTTATTTAAGATAGTCAAATATTTGAATCAACCTAAGTATTCATTGGCATTTTAATTTTTGAATGAATTAATTCATAGTGAAACCCAATACATTGAAATTCTTTGAAACAATCAAAATGAATAAACTACCCTTGTAAAAAAAATAACATACATAATTTTAAGATATAAATACAGTGTAGTGAAAAAGTAGACATAACTTCTTCTTAGATGAAATTTGACAACAGGGAAAGGAAAACTGTGCTTTATTCAGGAAGTTTATTTTAAGAGAAAATTTTGAAGACATCATTACATTGCCAACAATATTCCTTTATGCAGTTTGAAGTTTTTCATGAGAAGGGACAAAGGGATATTTCTGAACGTTCTTCATGTCTTATGACCCAATCCAGGGATGATTACAAAGGTGTGATCTGTTTATGAAAATTTATTGATATGGTCAAGTAAAATTTGGACACATTCATAGGCATAATTTATTTCATGAACTAAAAATATAATAAAATACAGTTAATAGATAAATATTTCTCTACTCTTTTCTACATGTATTACCAGTTTTCTATTTTTGGAATTTGTGATTTCCATGTAAATATTTATACTTTTGGTACACAATGTCAAGAGACAGATGTAGATTCAAAAATAATACGTATTGCTGCTTGAAATTAAAAAAATCTTTTTATATAATCAGATGGAACTTATGTATAATTTATATATGTTTTATTCAACATATTTTAAAATTTATTCATATGCGTATGTGCATATATTCATTCATTTTAATAACTGCATGGTTTGTAATTGTAAAAATATATTTAAATTAAAATATGCCTACGTAAATATATATATCTATTCTCTTATTACAAATATTCAGGTTGCTTCCACTGTTTCCTTCTTACTACAGTATTATAATAAATACCTTGAACATGAATATCTGCAGATTCTTCATAATAAACACTGTTACATAGGAATCCTGATCTACAGACTAACATATTTTTCATTTTCCGATTTTACATATTTTTCTCTATAGGTAGAATTTTAAGATATATTTTATAATACCTAAATTACAATGATTTGAAATCCTTACTCCCTGATATATAGAAGCATATTCTTCAACAAATTTGTCCTTGTTAAATAACTTTTGAACATACAAAGAATAATTTCCTAAGTGGTTGTTGAATATTTCATTTATTGTGATCCACTGGTTGCTGTTATTCTACAATTGTTGACTCTTTGCTGCCAAGGAGACCAGATCCCCAGAATAATAATCTTTGAACAACACTTCTGCAAGCATCATTTTTGGTTCTAGAAACAAATATATTTCAGAACACATGGTAAAAAGAACATTTACTTTCTGTCCCTGGTTTCCTATTTAGTCATTGTAGACATATGTATTGCCCTTTTCCTGAGCTATCAAATATTTTCTATAGCTGTTTTCTAAATAACTGAATCTATATTTCTATAGGTGTTTCCCAAATAACTGAAACTAGAATATTATTATATTTACTCTTGGTAATCATTTAGAGTGGTCTTTTTTTGCTACCTCCTCTTTTCAGTTTACACACTATATCAGACTCCAGCTTCAATCAGGGATTTGGAGAGGAGGTATATGGATACACCTCTAAATATGGGTAGAGAATGTGAAGGTGTTTTTGCCCCACATGAATGTTCACCAACACGTGGCCTTAGCAGAAGAGCACACTAATGAGCAAGTGGTTTAGTGATGAGCATATATGCCTTTTCAGCAGCTTTGGGAGGATATCCAAGTCCTAACCCATGGCATTCTGCCCCCAACCCCAAATGACTCAAACCCATTTCTTTGTGCAAAACACATTTACTTCATTTTAACAATTTACCATGTTTTAACAGTTTCAGCATGGCTTGAGACTCAAGGAAAAGTCACCTGCAAGCCTTTGTAAAATTAAAAAATAACTGTTAATTTCTTCACAGGATAAACACTCCCATTTTAAAAATGAGATATAGAGGAACAGAAATGCATAGTACCAAAGCAAGATAAAAAGCCTATAAGGCAAACATTGTATCTTGTATTTCAATATAAAGGACCTTAGGCAAGTTGTGGCAAGATGTGATTTCCAAATGGACTGAGAGGCCCCAACCCTACAACATTGAAAATTGTGGCCCCAAAGTTTTCTTGCTTGGGATGGATTTGCTCACTGCCTGCAGCTTTCCTCAGCCCATACTCTTCATTAATGGCTTCTTCAACTTCCTATGGTCTCCACAACACATTTGGCTTTAGTCTCACAGCTTCATGAACTGCATTCTTATAGCTCACTTGGTAGCCACAAAAACCTTCTTCAGAAATCAAGGTGGAAGCATTTATGACCACAAAACTCCTGCAGTCTGCATATCTATAAAATGACACAATGTGGATAATACGAATGTCTGCTGACAGCCCAAGCAGAAGCTAGCCTTCCTTGGACCATGTCTATAGAAGACTCCAAGTGCCAAGATGATTGAGCAGTATAACGGAATCACAAGAAATCAACTCCTTAGGCATCCTTTCTCAAGTAGTGTCCTTGGACCCTCTTATTAAAGCAAAGTTTTTCATTTTTGTTCCTCTGAGCTTGTGAAGGGCAGATTCTTCCTGACTCCTAAGTTACTCTCACAGCATCTTTCCTGTTTTCCTGTTGCAAAGTACTTGGCTTCTTTTTAATGTTAATTTTTGTAGCAGTAAGTTTCTCCAAGGCACGAAATTTGCAGTCTTCATTTCTATTGCAACTGGAAATGATTTACATCTTTTGGCTCCAATATTAGCTCCCGATTTTCACTGAATATCTGGCAAAAATTGTCCAAAAATACCCATACCACAGACTGAATATTGCACTGTTGTGAAATTTCCTCTGGCAGATCTAATAGTCCACTGCTCTTAATCTTATTTTCCTCTAAAATATCAGGTCATAAACAAAATGTAGACTGATGTTTTGCCATAGTGCACCACACATGGTCTTAAACTCTAACTGCCAATAAGAACTAGTTCTCAACTAAAACCTCCTTCTCCTGGTCTTTACTGTCTAAATTTCTATGAGCATTCTGGCCATATGTGTTCTTACAAGAACCTCATATTAAGATTGGGTTGTAGCCTTTTAGGGCTTCTCTAGCCAACATCTCTAAAACTTTCTAGACTCCTCTCATAAACCAGTTCCTAAAACTTCTAAACCACATAGTCAGGTACTGTCACATTGTGGACTCCACTTCTCTGGTTCCAAAAGCTGCCTTAGTCACTATCCTATTGCTAGGATAAAATACCTGACCAGCACAAATTAAAGAACAGGAGGTTTATTTTGGTTCATGATTTTAAAGGTTTTAGTCCATAATTGGTTAGCTCCAAGATAGAAAATTGATGGCAGAAGTATTTGACAGAAAAATGCTGCTTCTAGGGCTGGTGATATAGCTCAGCACCATGAGCACCTCCCTGGCAAGCACGAGGTCCTGAGTTTGACTCCTGGTACCCACATATAAAAAAAAGCTGCTTGTGTCTTGGCAACTAGGAAGTGGACAAAAAGAAGGGAGAGGCCAGAGTGGGAGGAGAGAGAGGGAAGCACCATTCCAGGTCAACCTACAGAACCTGTCTGTTCAGGCTAGACCCCACCTCCTTCCAGCACATTCAACTCTGCTGCATATAGTGCCATTTTCCAATTATCTTCCAAAAGCCCAATTTCTGAATACATGAGGTTTTGGGAAACATTCTTGATCTACACCATAACAAAGACAATGTAAAACTTTTCTCTCATATTCTGTGCAAACTTCATAGAGGTGTTGTTCTTTTTTTTTTTTTTTTTGGAGAAATAAACAACATGGATATTTTCTGAAAAAAATATTCTCAAGATAATAAGCAACTGATTGTAAGGTATCAAGATATTTCTACTATTTTTATAAGATTTTATATATGATCTCTTTGAAAAGCAATATTTTCAGAAAAAGGGAGGAATGCATCTTGCTTTTTACCAGAATGGAAAAATATGTCAAATAAATTATGCTAAATGAAATAATTTTAAAGTTTGTAAAAACTTTTGTTTGTCTTTTCATTATATATATCAGTATGAGCACAAGAATACTTATATTTCTACCATATATATAGAAATTTATATATATATATATATACACACACACATACATATATATATATATTCCATATGATTTTTGTATATATTGCACCAATGCATACACAAAGATACAAATAGCTGCATATATGGGACATGTTGATCATTTTTATATCATTATTCATTTTCCCCAGTAGACAATAACATAACATCTTGTATAAATATTGATTTTTCTGTTTGTGTCAATTTCCAGGAGTTCAAATTTGTGCATACTTCTTACCACTTTTGTAAGATTGGTTAAAAAATACGTATTATCATTATTAAATCTTCCCTCTATAATCCTTTTAAATTCCTATTTTTTCACACACTGTCAAACTATTAATTAGTTACTCTGGTCATCAGATCATCTTAATTACCTGAAATTTTAGTCTTTAAGTCTTATGTTGTTGCACATAATGGTTTTTTTTTTGTGGGTACCAGGGGTCAATCTCAGGACCTCGCATGCCAGAAGGTGCCCATGCCACGGAGTGATATCACCAGCCCCTTTTTTCATATATGGGATCCCAGAGTCAAACTCGGGCCCTTGCGCTTTCCAGGCAGGTGTGTAGGCCACTGAGCCATATCACTGGCCCTGCATATAACTCTTATACAAGACTTGGAGGCAGGGCACATTGGCAAGATCAAATATTTTAATGGTTGTAGGGCCTGGCTTTCCTGGGACACCATTTGGACAGCACTTGCAGTCACCTTACCTTTCCAAAGAGCCAATACTGTATAATTAGTAGTATTCTACTTTTCATTGGTCTCTTCCATGTTTGAAAGAATCTTTCCTTCCTATTAGTGCTCCTCTGGAAAAATGACTCCATATTTTTTCTCTAGGTATTGAAGTTCTTAGCAAATTTAGTTGTTTGCTTAGTTTAGGATATTATAAATTACATGAAAAATTATTGACAAATAAAGACAAATTTATGGCTAACATATTGAAAAAGGGATTCTAAAGTATTAAACACTAACTTCAAAATAGATTATCTTTATTCATTTGTATTCAACAAATTATTTGTGTAAGTTATTTTGTACTATGTATGTTTTTTATATTCCAAATCTCTCATAGAGAAAATTCTCAGAGCTTTCTAATAAAGAAGTTCAAGACTTTAATGCTTTCAGACAGAAAAAGAGTTTCTTTTGTTTTTAATGTTAAGGTTTGTTGTTTTCTTTTATGTTTGGCACATAAAAAGGATGTTATTTCATGCCCAAGAGTATTATATATTTTGAGGAAATACCACACGCATTTATTGTGCTGTTTCTGGGAACACCGAGGGAGCAGAGAAACTTCTCTGCTTCTCTCTAATCTGATTCTCCTTCATTGCTTCCTGTACTTTAACTTCATAAACAATAGTTTTCAAATAAAGTGTATCTATTCCTCTAAAAGGAGACTCGTGTAATTCCATTTGAAAGCTATAAAAACAGCTCTCTTTCTTTTTCACAACTCATATGATTTTAAAAAAAGTAGCAACTAAACCAGGGAAGGAACTCTTTAGAGCCTTTTCTAATACTGTCCATCAAAATTTGCTTTTTAAATACTGAAATAAACATGATGACAAAAACAATTATCTATTTTAGATGATGTTCAACATCAAACCTAGGGCTTTACAAGTGCTCTGCAATCACTCTCCCACTGAGCTACACCTCAAGACCCAGGTAGGTATTGATTATGAAATATGAGCAGTAAGATAGTCCTAGATCAGGATTTATTGTAATGTATATTGTTTGTCATATAATTTGATCTTATAGTTATCATTTATTATGATAAAGCATATATATCTAAATGATAGATCATTTAAAATATTTTCCAACTTAGTTAAGGATAGATAAAGAGTACTTGAAGTACATTTATCTTTTTTTATATTTTATTTTTTGTGGGTACCGGGTGTCAACCTCAGGACCTCGTGCACCAGCAGGCGCCCATGCCACTGAGCAATATCACCTGCCCTTTTTTTGTATGTGGGTTCTGGGAGTCAAACTCAGGCCCTTGTGCTTGCCAGGCAGGTGCTTATGTCGCTGAGCCATCTCACCAGCCCAATTTTAGTTTTTTTTTTTTTTTTTTTTTTTTGTGGGTACCGGGGGGTCGACCTCAGGACCTCACGCGCCAGCAGGCGCCCGTGCCGCTGAGCGATATCACCGGTCCCTTTTTGGTATGTGGGTTCCGGGAGTCGAACTCGGGCCCTCGCGCTTGCTGGGCAGGCGCTTAAGCCGCTGAGCCATCTCACCGGCCCCCAATTTTAGTTTTTAAATGTACTTCTATGGCTCTCACCTACGTGAGTTTGATTATATTTCCCTCCAATACTTTTTCTTTCTTTTTTTTTTTGTGGGTTCCAGTGGTCAACTCAGGACCTCATGTGCCAGCAGGCACACATGCCGCTGAGTGATATCACCAGCCCTTTTTTCATATATGGGTTCAGGGAGTCAAACTTGGGCCCTCACATTTGCCAGGCAGGTGCTTAAGCCACTGAACCATCTCACTGGTCCTGCCCCCAATCTTTTAACAATGGTATTTTTCTTCTTCACAAAGGAGGAGGAATAAAAGAAGCTTCAGGAATATAATGAAAATTTAAAAAAAAACACAATTAGAAGTATTGGTACAATCACTCACAAATCTGTTAATTTGAGCATTCAATGACAAACATTATGAAACAACTGAGTTCAAATTATTTTAAGAATGGTGAGTTAAAGCTATATTTTCCAGATAATATCATAGAATAACTTAACTTTTAATCCACATAAACTCATGTATTAAAGATAATTTTGCCAATGTTTCAGCATTGTGTCCAATTTAATAAGTCATTCCAGTCATAACAGTCTTCCCCTATGAGATGCTTTGAAAACTAAGAAAAGTTAGTGCTCTGCCTTACAGGTTTAATTAAGCCAAATTCATGTGATCAACAGTATTTCCTGGTGGTATTTATGTAGAGCCTTCAAGAGGGAGGACAAATAGAAGTGACAGAAGTAATATAAAATTATGAGTTAAACACAAGCCAAGCAAAATATAGTATAGAAAAAATGTTAACAGCAAAAGAAAATATCTAGAATTTCCATAAACTGTTTTATTTTAAAGTGCTAATGAAAAAATAACCTCTTCATGGATGGAAATTTTTAAAAAGTATCCATATAGGAAAAAGGATGTGAAGAGGATAAAGAAGATGTAAAAGTGGAAAACATTAATGAGAATAAAAAAATATTTTAAAGTAACTTTGACAAAATTTTAATTATCATGGTGTCATCAAATATAAAAATATTAAGATTATAAAAAAGTAAATGTTAGATAAAATGCTTTGCAGTTTCTTTCAAGGGAGAAGGGAAATGGAAAAGCATAGGTATAGTTGGTCAGCAAATGATTAATGAATGCTATAATCATTTGATCTGAACAACAAGTTTAAGCAGTTTTCTTTATTCCAAGCTATTTCAAAATAATCATGTCTACCAATGGAATGTATGATTAAATATCTCTCAAATTTCTATTTAATTTTTAGTAATTAAAATCAGAATCAAGCCTTGCTGTGGTGGTGCATGCCTGTAATCCTAGTGCATGGGAATTGAGGCAGGAAGATCACCATGAGTTTGAGGTCAGCCTGTGCTACAAAGTCAGTTTAAGGTCAGGCAGAACTGTATATTGAAACCCTGTCTCAGAAAGACCAAACAAACAAACAAACAAACAAAAAAGAAATCAGAATCAGATTATGTTTAAAACAAGGTTATACTAGAATTGCCAATAATATTTTTAGTGTGGAAAAGTGTAGTAATTTTTTAGGATATGAAAAAATAAAACATACAGTACATGCAAAATATCCTGAAGCATTTCATAGGCAAGAGCATGGTAGTGCAGTTTGACTTACCCTAATAATATTATTACTACTAGTGCTGTTATTACTGCCACTTGAACTACCACAACTGCAACATTATTCTATACTAATTATTATATATCTGTTTTATGAAGATTTATGCTAAACTTTATGCCCATTATCTTAACATTTTTGAAAATTCAAAAAAGAATAGGTATTATGACTAACATTTTAGAATAAGGATATTGAATCTCTAAAGTATCAAATTTCTCAGAAAACAGATGATATGAGGCAATCCAAAAGTAGGAGACAATTAATCTTTCTATAAATTTCATGCTGCTTATCACTGCTGTTTCTCTATTTACATGTCACTTCAATTTGAAATTGAAATGAATTTCTATGTATAACTTTGTATACAATTTACATAGCTATTTTGAACTTTTCTTTTTGCCATTCTACTATTTTTTTTTCTTTACTGGTTCGATGCAGTTGAAATGGGGGCAGGAAGTTTGAAATAGAGAATGTGTATCAGATTAATTTAGAAGGTTTCTGTATTTGGCTGATAAATAGCTGGAATTTCCTTGTATTTTGTGAGTAAAAGAATCTCAAAAAAATGTTGCTAATTTTGCTTTTCCTTTCTTCCCTTTTCAGCCTCCTTTCAATTCTGCACAGTTCTCTTGAGATCAAGAACCTAAGGAAGGCATCTCTTTCACAACATGAAGGAAGAATTCTGAAGGGTGCCCAGATGTTAAATATTTCCATATTGTTAAGAAAAAGTGTGCAGAAAGAATGATGACACATGTAGAAATAGTCATTGATATTAATGTAGGTTTACAGAAAATACTGATGTCCTCCTTGTTCTGCGTACCAGATATGAAGTGACCAAGCAAATGTCATTGTCTGGGAAGCATCAAAATAAAATGCACACGTTTTGCTTACTATGGCTTTAAGATCTACCACCTTCAGAAGTAGACTTATGGTTACATAGCAAAGTACAAGGGAGACAATGACTGGAGTGTCAAGGCTACAAAATGATCTATGACACTGGGACTGGTTTGGTGAGGTCCCTAAGAAGTGTATTCTAGAGATACAGTGATGATTCTGTGAAGAAACAGCATCTAAACTCCAGAGGGAATCTATTGCTGCATCCAGTTTATCTTGAGGATTTCAACAGTTGTGGAATAATTTTGTTGTAATACCAAGAATGTTAGGGTAAAAGTAAATACTTTTTTTTGTGGGTACTGGGGGTCAACCTCAATACCTCGTGTACCAGCAGGCACCTGTGCCACTGAGAGATATCACCAGCACTTTTTTCATATGTGGGTTCTGGGAGTCGAACTCAGGCCCTCATGCTTGCCAGGCAGGTGCTTATGCCACTGAATCATCTCACCAGCTAATATATTTTAAATGTATACTTCCTACTGTGTTCATTAAGGAGGTCAAGAATAAGTAGTAACAAAATTGCAACAAGAAAAAACACATACAGATATTGGATTCTGAAGGTTATTCATCTGTAAGTTGTCCATGTGCCTTACAGAAACATTCTAGAGCTAGTGAGAGAAAGAACAGATGAGTCTTAAAGATCTGTACTGTAAATTAAAGAAGTGGTCAGATTAAGATACAGATATATGTAAAGAACATAAGAGACTTCTGAAGAAAATTTCTGTGGCCAAAGTGTGAAAAGGAATAATTAATTAACAGGTCATAACTTATTGTAGAAAGGAAGACTCTACATGTCCATATAGCAATAGGGAAACAAATGACTGTATAAAATGGGGAAATAGATAATTCTATACTAACATACAAACTGATAAGTGTGGAAGGAATGGAAATGTAAAAATCTCCACTTTCCAACTTTCCGTGTTATAACTAACTCAGAAAAACTTTTGAATTGATGCTAAAACTAATTCATAAATTTTTGATGTGGATTAAGATATTGTATAATCTCAAAGTTTCTCTCCATGAAATGTGTATTCAGTAAAAGAGAAAAGAAATGCTAAAACCTACATAAGTATCTATTAAAACAAAAGTTAACATTGAGAGAGATGAGAGAAATCAAATAAAGTGCAATGAGCAAAACCTCATATTCATCTCCAGTAAACTTATCAAAATTTCATAACCTGATTTTGTAGAGGAAGCAGAATTGATGTATTTTTAAGGTAAGTAAGGTAAGTAAGTAAGTAAAAATTTTAGGTACTTCCATATTAAAAAATACTAAAAGTAGAGGGGGAAAATTTTTCACATAATACCTACAAGGATTGCTTTGGTATAAACAAAATTAGTGAAACTATGGAGGATATGTGGGTAAGGAATCAGTCTCAAAACTGATTTTGACATTTTGACTGTGGTCATGTAGAAGAGTACTCTGATTTGTAGAACATACTTATATAAAATATTCAGGGAACAACAAAGCATCATTTCTAAAAATTAGTCTCAAATAGAAAAATTCTGTATAATTTTTGCAACATTTTTGTAGAAAATTATTTTAAATAAAGCCATGTCCAAATACTAATGGGTTGAGTGTTCAATTCATGAAGATGTTTCCTGGTTTTAGTGAAATTGAGGAGTTTCCTTTACCTTTCTTTTTGTCTTTTTATGTGGGTATCAGGAGTCAAACTCAGGACCTTGTTCTTGCCAGCAGGTGCTTGTGCCACTTAGCGATATCACCAGTGCTTTTTTTCCTTTATGTGAGTACTGTGTCTCAAACTCAGGACATCACAATTGCCAGGCAGGTGCTTATGCTGCTGAACTATCTCGCCGGCACAGAGGAGTTTTTTTTAAGATGAAGTCAACTTATAAGTAATTAGTTGTAGTTATATTATTTGTATATCAACTAATTAGCTAATTACAAGTAAACAATTTGAGAAACTTTTGCATTATTATTAGAGCATGAATATTTTCAGGGTCAATAGTTGACATAAGTAATACATGTAATTTGTCACCTTACCTAATTAATAATTCAAATTTATCATCACCTGTTTTAATGTTTGCCCAAATACAGATTATCACCTGTGGAATATTTTGGAATATGTTTAAAATTTTTCAGCATTAATCTCAAGAGATGAGAGCCATGATTACCATTCATTTTCCATAATGTTTCAAATAATTCATTCCATGAAATTTCTACCCTGTAAAGACATCAAAATATGTAGGTTTTCATAAATATGGTCTTAATGAACCATTGAAACATTTTATGAATTATACTTTTTAAAGATTTGTAGTCATAAATGGATTTAACTATTTCATTTTGAAATGTATTATGGCAGTGTATTAGTATATGAATCAGTTATTTTTAAATCTCATAGTAGATATTAGAATAGCATTATGAACTATGTGTCTTTTGAGTGTGTTATAGTACTGACTTCTTTTAGTAAGCTATCTTGCAAGAATGAAGATCATTTGGCATTTATATAATTTATATCTGTATCTTGATTATTTAGGATTGACTATGCAATTTATAAGTTATCTAAGCTTTTTTTTAATCCATCTTCCATTTACTGTTGCCAGATATTTGGATAGCATTTTTTGTTCTAAAAAGGACACTATTTTCTAAAATCTCTCCCTTGCCCTCTACTCTTTTTCTTTCATCTTAAGCAAATCCATCTATTGCATAAAAGAAATCCCTTTTAGCTCTGTTGTACAGTAATATTTAAATGATCCTTATAATAATATTTCAACATTCACATATTCTTATTGAAATAAAGTTTTAGCAAAGGAAGGCAATAAAGACAACAAATAAAATTTGTGGATTTTTCTTTGTGCTGTTGTTTTGTTGTTGTTATTGCTGTTCTAACATACCTGTACAAGTTTTTTCTTCATATAAAGTCACATAGCAAATACAACTTCATATTGAAGCCACTTGGACATATATCAATCTGTGGGTTTATTTTTTTATCTTTTTTGTTTTCTTAAAATTTGTTTCTTAAAGTTTCTTAAAAGTATGTTGTTTCTTTCCTTTACACTGTAATATTATTTTATAGTGTTACAGAGAGCTCTTACTTCTTATTTTAAGAAAATTCCCAAAATACCTATTAAGCCACAATTATATCCAAAACTGTCCTGCAAATTCAGAATGTTTATTCTAACACCAAGCACTCCTATCCTATTAGGCACATGTTTTTAAAATCTTTATGTTTATTTGAATACCTGTGACAATACAAATTCATTACTTTTCTTCCCATACATACTATCCTCTTATTTGGTAATTAGAGACATTATTAAACAAGTTAGCAAGAAGAGACATTTTATTTTCACCAGTTAATCTTTCACAATACTGTGCATGATTTTTAAAAATGAAGATCTTTCTTGTCTCACCAATTCTTGGTATGAAATCCTGTATTAGTTACTTGAATATAGAGTTTAGAAAAAATTCGGTGCTGAAACTGTAAATATGTGAGTCAGTAACATCTCACTCATAAGATTAAATGAAAGAGGCTGCAGTTGAGGAACAGTAATTGAGAAACTGCCACTCAGTTCAAGACTATTTGGGTCATGAGAACTTTCTGAAATTGCTGGTGGGATGGTTGTGCAACTCTGAATATACTGAGTACCCCTGAAATATTGTATGTGAATTATACCTCAAAATTGCTGCTATTTGAAAATAAAGACATAATAAAATCAACAAATTAATTAGATAAAATAAAAGCATGACTATGTTTTGGTCTAGACAACACTGAAAGGTTGTGTAGAAGAGAAAGAATCAATGAACATATTCAGTGAATGATGTGGTTATTAATGGCAGGATACAAGAGTGTGACATAGATAAAGATGAAGTACAAATAGATCTAATATTGTCTTGGTCACTGGGGAAAATTTTGGGTAGAGTCTGTGAGAGCCTGAGGAGTCTCTTGAACAGGGTATATTCAAAGTGAAAACAAATCTAGAAATTCACCTGAAAGCAGTTTTGTGCAAAGGTTAAAATTTAAGTGTCACTGAGGTAAGTGACATCACCATATAGATTTTTACAGATGCAAATAAGATACTTAATAATATTTTAAGTAGCAATGAGAATTTTCCTCAAAATTTATTTTACATATGTTTGTGTATTGCAGTTTTGCTAAATGCTATTTATTGTAAGTTCTAATATTTTTTTCATTTTGTTGTGCTGCTTTTGTGTAAACTTATGTCTTATTAAGTAATATACTTATTTCTTTTCTTTTCTTTTTTTTTTGTGAATACTGGAGGTCGACCTCAGGACATTGTGCACCAGCAGGTGCCTGTGCCACTGAATGATATCACTGGCCCTTTTTCATATGTGGGTTCCAGGAGTTGAACTTGGGCCCTTGCACTTGCCAGGCAGGGGCTTTTGCCACTGAGCCATCTCACCAGCCCACTTATTTCTTTTCTGATCATTTGTGGGCAATGGCTGGAGCTGGAGATTGATCATATGCAGGGACAGAGCAAGGCCAGCCTCAAGAACACAAAGTGCCTGAGGCAAGTCACATGAATAAACTGCTCTAGTCTCAAGAACACTGGGTGCTTGGGACAGGGCAACTAGGTAAACTATTAGTCAGAGAGTTTTCACATGATAATCAACCTCCTAGTTGTAAAAATAAATGTGCAGCAACCATTGGAACTCTCCTCCTCCTCCTCCTCCTCCTCCTTCTACTTTCCTTACTTCCCATGAGGACAGTGAGCTCCATATGGCCTCAGTATTCTGTATTCAGACTACTGTCCTTATTTCTCCATCCTCTCACCATCCTCACCCTGGGAACATTAAAAGCTGCACAGGACATGGCATTTGACACCCAAACAGGGACCCAGGGAATGAGGAAATGCTTTGGATAGCAGGTCAGAGGAGACCTCTAACTGTGCATGCAAAATGAGAGAAATAGCCTTAAGAGAAGCCAAATAGAGAAATAGTCCAGAGAAGTCAATGAGAGAAATAGGCTAAGGGGGGGACAAAGAAAAAAAATGGGTTCACTATGGCCAGAGAGAAAAAAAGTCTCATTAGCACCAAAGAGCAAAACAAGCTCATGAGAAACAAAAGGGAGAGAGGAGTATTGATATTTATCAGATGTTAAACATGAGGCAAGAGCCCGGGAAATGGCTCAGCAGCATACACACCTGCCTGGCAAGCGCAACAGCCTGAGTTCGACACCCGGATCCCTCATACAAAAAAAGGGGCCAGTGATATCGCTCAGCAGCATGGGCACTTGCTGGCATGTGAGGTCCTGAGGTCAACCCCCGGTACCCACACACACAAAAAAAAATGTGGCAAGTAGTTTCTCAAGAACAACAAATGTGGGCCGGTGAGATGGCTCAGTGGTGTAAGCACCTGCCCGGCAAGCGTGAGGGCCCGAGTTTGACTCCCGGAACCCACACAAAAAAGGGGCCAGTGATATCGCTCAGCAGCACGGGCGCCTGCTGGCATGTGAGGTCCTGAGGTCGACCCCCCGGTACCCACAAAAAAAAAAAAAAGAACAACAAATGTATATACAAATCCTTGTTCTATTATGGATCCCTGTACTTACTTTTCTTTTTTGGCCCTGTATCAGGGACAGTCTGAGAGGTTGTACACCTGTTGAGATGACAGCAGAGGATTCTTCTTAGAGCACTATTTTAAAAAACCAAGTCCTGAGCAGAAAAGGAATAACAAGGAAACAGCTCCACTGATAGGACTTAAAACCTCTAGCTTTGCTTAATCAGATAAGGAAGGAATGGTAGGGAGCAAAAAAAGACCTTTCCACACTAGAGCAGTGTTTGCTGTGGCTTCAGTTTCACAGTGGCTCAAGGTAAAACTTGTAACACTAACTGTGCCACAAGTGGCAGTTTCCAGCTCTTCAGCTCAGAGAAACTTTGTTGCATCACAGGTCAAAACTTCTGGCTATCAGGGAATAGAATCGTCCTCTATTTCTCTCTTGCAATTGGCATTAAAAGAAGCCAGATGTGTGGGGGTGTCCATGGAGGGATTTCAATGTATTTACCCTGTTGCTGAACTCCAAATCCCTAATAAGCCTGGACAGATCAAAAGTCTTCATGAAGCCATAACTCTTAAGAACCTAAAAGAATTAAAGAAGCTACTGCTACTTATGGCACCACGGTCCCTTTTACCTTAGGTTTGTAGAACTTATGGGACAACAAGTTATGACTCAAAATGATTGGAAGGGAATAGCTAAAGCACATTTAAGTCCAGGGGACTATTTATTTTGGAAAGAAAATTTTTTGAATTGTGCATGAATCAGGCTGTTCTCAGTGCCACTCACAACATAGCCACTGCAAAAGATATGTTAACCAGAGAAGGTGCCTTTGTTGCCACAAATAATCAACTTACTTTTGAATTGCAAGTATATGAATGAATTAAAATAGCTTCCATAAGGGCTTGCAGGGAACTTCCTTCAAATGGTGAGATGTCCCTTGATCTGACCTCAATCTAACAGGATCATGATGAGCCTTTTCAGGATTTTGTGGCACACCTATTGCTAATGAGAGGATTGTTAACAATTCAGAGGCTAACAAATTAATTGCTCAAAAATTCACCTTTGAAAATGCAAATAAATGGTGTAAAGAGGCTTTTTGAGCCCATAGAAAATGTGCTATGCTGTCTGAGATGATTGAAATTTGTGCAGATATTCACCCCTCATACATAGAAGAGGCTGCCTTGGCAACAGTTATCACTCAGGCTATTATTCATCTGCAGCTTAGAGGAAAAAGAAGCAATAAGGTTGCTTGTTTTAGCTGCAGAGGTGGGGGACATTTTGTCCAAAATTGCTCTGCTGCACAGGTTAGGGCAACATAGCCAGTATTTGTCCCTTCAACAAAACCTCCTAGTATCTGTACAAAGTGTAGATGAGGTAGACATGGGGCAAATGAGTGTAGATCTAAAACTGTTGTGGAAGGCCAACAAACTCTGGGAAACTTCCAGTGGGGCCTTCCCCAGCCCCACCAAACAGTGGGGGCACTTTCCCTAATTCCTCACGAGCCCTACCACCTGCTGCCAAGAACATTTCTGTCCTCTGGTGAGCAACAAAATAAAACAGAGGCTTGGACCTTATTCCCTCCTCTAGATTCATACTAACTCCTGAAATGGGACCCTAGGCTTTTCCTACTGGAGTCTTTCATAGGACCTTTGCTTCGAGAAACAGAGGGACACTTGCTAGGCCACAGCAGTATCACTTTAAAAAGTCTCCAGGTTTTGCCTGGTGTCATCGGTGCTGATTCTACAGGGGAAATCAAAGTTATGGTTCAAACTGTACAAAACATTGTTCACTCCAGAATCTCATATTGTTCAAATAGTCACTCTTCCTTTCACAAAAATTGGAAAATCTATAATTAAGGAAAGAGAATACAAGGGTTTTGTGTCTTTGGATATTTATTGGGTTCAACAGATTAAACAGGGTCATCCCAAGATGGAATTGATTATTGAAAGAAAAACATTTAAAGGGCACTTAGACACAGGTGCAGATGTTCCAGTCATTGCCCAATGCAATTGGCTTATAGCATGACCTGTGGATGTAGCAAATACAGATCTACGGGGGGTGGGCAGTATTTCTCACCCTAGTAGAAGTGCTAAGTTGTCTACTTGGAGGGATGCAGAAGGCCATTCTGGGTATTTTTCACCTTATGTCCTCCCCCATATACCAATCAATCTAGGGGTCATGACATATTACAGGATATGGGGGCATATTTGGGAAGTCCTAACTCTTTGGTGACTTACCAGATGTTACAACAAGGTTTCCTTCCCACTCAAGGGCTTGGTAAAAGCAATCAGGGAAGGAAAGAACCTCTTCCAGTTATCCCTGAAAATGATAATTTTGGTATAAGTTACTCACTTTCATATTTTCAGGAGGGGCCTTGATTTCTTCTCCAACTACATGGATGGTGTCCAATATAATTTGGACATCAAATGACCCTGTTTGGATTGATCAATGGCCCTCACTCAGGAGAATCTTACAGCAGCTCATACACTGTTTAATGAACAGATAATGGTAGGTGACTTAGAATCCTCAAATAGTTCTTGGAATGCTCCAGTTTTCATAATAAAAAAGAAGTCAGGAAGGTGGAGATTATTACAGGATTTGGGAGCTGTTATTCAAACCATGGAATCTATGGGAGCACTTCAATGAGAATTGCCCAGTCCTGTAGCTATCCCTTTACATTTACATTTTTCCCTCATGGTGCCATTTCATGATGCTGTGGCAGGTCTGATTACATGTGGGCAGATGTGTGCTATTCAGTTTTTTGGATATGAGGTGCAAAATATCATTGTTCCCTTTTTTTCTGTTCAACAGTGGTTACAGCAATTCTCATCCTCTTGGCAAACCACATTAGCTAACTTCCCTGGTGTTACTGATTATCATTATCCTCTAGACAAATTAATTCAATTTGCTTCCCTCACACCCTTTGTCTTCCATTCAAAAATAAGCTCATTTCCCATCGTGGGAGGTACCTCTATTTTCACAAATTGTTCCTCTGTCGGCAGGGGAGGTTATGTTATGGCCTTCTGTTCCTGAAAACAGGATATGGGCTTTTCTTCTGCACAAAAGACTGAATTGCAGTCTGTTATATGGGCCTTACAAGATCATTCCTCCACTCCAATTAACCTTTTTTCAGACAGCACTTATGTTGGTGGTGTGATGCACCACATTGAAACTACCACCATTCACACTAACTAGAAAGATCTTTTTCATTTGTCTCACACTCTCCAATTTGCCATTTGGTCATGCCATGTCCCCTGTTTTATTGGTCATTTATGTTCACATTCCCAATTGCCAGGGCCTCTTACTAAGGGAAATGCTACTATAGATGGATTAATGGCTACTGTCACTGTTGCTCCCTCAGATACTGTTCAACAGGCTTCTGCCTCCCATGCCATCTTCCATAAAAATGCTTCTGCATTGCACAAACAGGTCCATTTAAATCAAGAACAGGCTCAACAAATCATTAAACTATTCCTCATGTGTAATACATCTTCCTTTACTCTCCATGGGGGTTAATCCCTGAGGGTTATACCCCAATCATCTCTGGAAAATGGCTGTCATTCATATTCCAGAGTTGGCTCTCTATGCTGGGTTCATTTTCAGTGGATAGTTACTCAGGATTTATTTTTGCTTCTGCCAACACTGGTGAAGTGGGTAAACAAGTCACAGCTCATTGCTTGGATGCCTTTAGAACCCTTGGCTGCCCATGGGCATGTAAGACAATTACCCAGCTTACATGAGTGCTGCCTTCCAAACATTTTGTAAAACTTTTCACATTTCTCTTACCGTGGTAATTCCTTATAACCCTCAAAGTCCAGGAATTGTTAAATATGCTCACTGTATACTCAAAATAGAAATACAAAAATAAAAAGGGGAATTTTCCTACAAAATTAACCCCTCAAAATAGACTTCACTTGGCATTACATACTATTAGCTTTTTACATCCTACCAGGGTTGGGACTACAGCAGCAAAAACAATTCAATCAGGTAAAGGAAAAGAAGTTTGGAAGGGTCCTTTGGAAAGATCTTCATACTGGACAATAGAAGGGACCTAGTTCAGTGCTAATTTGAGGTCATGGGTATGCTTATGTCTTTCCAGAAAATGCTAAATGATCTATCTGGGTGCCAGAACATGCTATCCAACTGTATGATAGACCCAGAGCCAGAGGAGTAGGTTCCACGTCTCAAGAAGCTGATGCTCAGTCCTGTGTAATGATACCTCAGAGATGGCTCCACAGCTGATAAACAAAGATGGCTTAGACAAATCCTGTGGTCAATTAAAAAAATTGACACAGGATGCGCAAGAGATAGTAACAAAGAATAGTAAAAGAAGATCTGAATAGGTGACAGAGTGCATAGAGACAACTGAGCTGGAGGTTACATGAAAGAAATGGACATGAAAATTGGTAGTATTCTTAAGACAAAATAAAATACAAAATTAGATATTATTTAGAGATAAAACGTTTTGTTCCTTCCAAATTTTCTTGTAAGAGATCTCAGCTAATTAACCTACAAAAAAATCAGACTTGTCTATTTATAATTATAAACTTCTAAAATTATTAAAGAGTTATTATAATTTAATTTGGCCAAAAAATATATTTGAGTGCACTCAGATATTTTAAGGAGATTGTCTATATATGTTGTTTGTCTGCTTGTCCTATCTGTGAACAGCTATTCTGTTTTTGAGCTCAACAACTCATTTTCTTTTTCCTTTTCTTTTGCATTTTGTATCATTTTGCTTATAATTTAATTTGGCTTATAGATTTAAATAGCATGCTTCCACTTGGGTTGCCAGCCGATCAATATATCAAAATTGGTTTTCGCACAAGTCATCAGAAATTTGTTAAGATAACTAAATGGGTACACTTCAGGTTTGGAAAATCATTGGTCAGGGTTACCTTTCGTGAATAAAGGAGCAACTGCCTGGGGAAAATTATCCCAGTCTTTGTTCATTAATAGGAAGCCCCAGTGATCTCCAGTCTTGTAGGAGATACCACAATAATTGTTATTAAAAATATATTATTGTGCTGGATTATATTGGTCATTATCAAAAGATTAAGTTTTCTAAAAACGATACAATAAAGTTTTCTAATTTATAAATTCTTTGGTACAAAACTAAATTAAAAATCAAAAGTGTTCATATGGCTATGACAATTGATTGTTATTAATCTCATGTGTATTAAATGTATACATACCTCCGGATGTACAGGTCTTTCAAAATATAAAACAGGGATTGTTTTGGTGAGATAGCTTTTTTTTCCAATTCAGATATTTATCTTCCTTTTGTGCTCCAATTAATTGTGATAGGAAGTTCATGTCAAGCCATCATGAGGTTACCAGTCAGTAATAATAACAAAAACTTATATATGTATTATATATGCACCAGTATACTTAGAGATGCCTAAACATTAAGTGGTCCAGACAATATCACAAATATCTTCAGTGACATCCCATTAAATGTCAGTGTGTTAGGTAAAAGCTTCTTATGTATTAGTTACAGATGATTGATTAAAAGAATCATACTATGTCAAAATGGAAATTTAAGTATGTCACAAAAATGCCATCATGATTGTAATGCTACAATATTATGTTTGGTATTGATTTTAAATTTTCTGTGTAAAATTATATAACTGTTGCCTGTTAGCGTTCTACAGAGATTCAGCTATTAGAACACCCATGGTTGTTAGAAAATAATGATTCTATATTATGCTCAAATATTCTTGATATTCAGATAAAATAGTAATATTAAGCTCACTGAACTCATTAGAAAATGTAATGTTATTAACCTTCTTTTCTGGATGTTTAACAACTGAGGTATAGAGACAAAAATCTAGAAAGATAGATGGGCTAAGACTACAGTAAATATTTTGGCCCCAGCCTTCCGAGGTAAATGAGGACCCAGGACATGAGGGAACATTTTTAGTGCCATCCTGTAACTCTGGTGAGTCACACAAACTCCTGATCAGGGAGATTGTATACCCAAAGTGCAAAAAGATCTATGGTGTATAGTGTGCCTAAGGAGAGTCACTAGAAGAAAAGGGTCTCCCAAGCTTTCACAGAAAGCAACTGAGCCAAGCAAAGATCATGACTCATCTAGATGGCTGACACTAGGTGAAGAACAAGAGATTCTATATAAGATTCCAAGGTAAATCCTGAGTAAACTTGACTGATGTTGATAAATAACACAAATTGATTAATACAAGTCTCATTAATTTGGCCTTGAACATCCAGCAGAAAATATAACCACGAGTGTATAAAACAATTGCCAACTACACTAGTAACTAATAACTGTTCTGATATAATACACTGTATAGGATTTGATTACTATTTGCAGGGACTTAAAATATTTGGAATGTGAATCTTTAGCCTAAATTGAACAAGTTCATCTAGAATGGAAAGTATTTGAGAAGAAGGTCTACAGAGTCACCCAAACACAGCTCCTTCAACCTTGACTACCTACCCATCCCTTGCAAGTATAAAGCAGTAAAGGTGAAGATGTGGAGAGTGGCTGGAGCTGGAGATCGGTCACATGCAGGGCCAGAGCAAGGCCAGCCGCAAGAACACAGAGCATTAGGGGAAAGTCACATGAATAAGCAGTTCTAGTCTCAAGAACACTGGGCGCCTCAGACAAACCACATAGATAAACTATAAGGCAGAGATGTTTCATGTGATATTCAAACTCCAAAGTGTATAAATAAATGCACTGCAGCCATTGGAGATCTCCTCCTCCTCATCTTCCTTCTTCCTTACTTCCTTCCCATGAGGAAAGTGGGCACCATATGCCATCAGTTTTCTTTATTCCAACTCTTGTCCTTGTTTCTCCATCCTCTCACCATCCTCACCCTAGGAACATTGACAGCTGCACAGGACATGGCATTTGGCACCCAAACAGGGACCAAGGGAATGAGGAAATGCATTGGATAGCAGGTAACAGAAGGCCTCTAGCTGTGTGTACACAAAGAGAGAAATAGGGTTAAGAGAAGATAAAGAGAGAAATAAGTTTAGGAGAGGCCAATGAAAGAAATACAGGCTTAAGAGAAGAGAAAGAGAAAAATATGTCAAAGAGCCAGAGAGCAAAATAGGCTTAAGAGAAGCCAAGGTGAAATAGGCCATGGAAGCCAACAGCTGCATGGGACATGTCAATCATTAAACATCACTTTGGTCTTTATTTTCTCTAAATATTTCTGAGGATATATCCTAGTATTTTAAGAATTAATGATGCTAACGTGAAGCAATATTAATGAAAACTTTATATTTTATAAAAGATAGACTTAATATATTTAAGAAAATTCCTTAGATCTAACTTTTTCTGTGTCAAGTCTGCCTTTCTTCTTTTAAACATGTGGCCTACTCCAAAGAAAAGCTCTACATAACAAAAAAAAAAAAAGAATCTCATTTAGAAACAAACTCTAAGGGTGAAATAACAAAGGGAACTAGAAATAGGGACATAGGGAATCCTATAATTTTTAATTGTGACTGTAATGACAACTTTTGATTTTGCATTTGCATTTTAGGAATGACTAAGAAATATGCATGTCAATCTGCAAGATATATGATTTGATTTTAGGAATACAGAAAAGTATAACCTCAATACCCACACCTTGTCTTTTCTATTTCTTTTTCTTCCTTGTTCACTATTATCTGACCTCATATAGGATAGTTATATAATATACTGTCAATTTTAAAAATGTAAATTCAAGAAAAAATTGCATATAAAACTATATGATTTTTATTTTGCTAAGAATGCAATTTTTTTTGTGGGTACTGGGGGTCGACCTCAGGACCTCATGTGCCAGCAGGCGCCCATGCTGCTGAGCAATATCACCGGCCCTTTTTTCATATGTGGGTTCCAGGAGTCAAACTCAGGCCCTCACGCTTGCCAGGCAGGCACTTACACCGCTGAGCCATCTCACCAGCCCAGAATGCAATATTTTTAAAAACCAATTTCCTAAAGGACTAAGACAAATTTTCTGAAGAATTCTTAGAATTCTCCTACAAAAGTTATACTGTGATAAGTGATTTCCCAATTTTCAAACTAACAAAAAATATTGTTCAGAGCACTACAAGATTAATACCATCAATCTTATTCATTTTTCTAGTAATTATTTTAAAATTAGAGCTACTTAGTTTTGCTTTGTTAATTCATTAGAAATTACATATTTTAATGACTAAGAAAATCAGAATTATCAGAAGCAATCATTTTAACTTGCCTAGAGATGATGTTTAGTGTATGTCACTTCTATTGGTAATAAGATGGCTGAAGAGAATAAAAGAGAATAAAAGAGGTGTTGATGCATACATGTAAAACAAACACTCAGCAGGCTGAAGCAGAAGGGTTGTCATGAGTTTCAAGCCACCTTGGGCTACATAGAGAGTTCAAGGACAGCCTGAACTACACAGTAAGACTCTGTCTCAAAGGAAAAAAAAAGTAAATCAAAATGTATTCAAATTAAATCATTTTAGCTTCTGTTCAAAAGTTGAACCATCAGTTCTACATGATGATATTAGCAAACGGAATCATTGGGAAGTAATTAGATTTTGATGAGATTATTGGGGCTGAGGATCCATGATGGGATTAATGTCTTTATAAGAATAAGGGAACAGAGCCGCCTTTGTTTTTGTTGTTGTTGTTTTTGATGACACAAAAATATAGCCCCAAAGTGTTTGCCTGCAAGACAGGAGGAGTATCTTCACCAAGAATTCAATGTATTGACATTATATTATATTTTTAAACTCTTAAACTGTGGAAAACATTGGCTGCTTTGCACAGAGAATGCACTTTATCATAGCAACATTAGAAGATTAATATAACCGCCTTGAAATGTTCTCACATTTTAAAAGTTTTTAATAATTGCTTAAATATTTCTCAACACAAGAAGGCAATAAACAAATTTAGTTGAAAAGCCCACATAAATCTGATATTGTATTTGCTTAACTTTCATTCTTCCAATCATTTTTATACTTTGTTTTCCCAATAAATATTATTAAAACTTTAATTTTAAGGAATTTTTGAAATAAGTAAATGGAGGTGCCTTAGGTCAAAAGTGTTAGAAGCCCATTGTGAGCAAACTGCATGGTCAGATTTATCTAAAAAATCACTTCAGAAGATTAATTTATTTAAATAACTCATGATAACTTTATTCTTCAAGATGAGTTAGTGTGTGTATGTGTTTGTGTTTGTGTGTATTTGAAGATTTCACGATGAGCATTCTACATCTAAGCATTCTCTTTTTCTTGCTGTGCAAAGGCAATTAGACTCCCAAACTATAACACCATATTTGTCTAAAATCAGCTCCCTGTTAATTCTCCTTCCTATATATATGTGCACATGAACATATGTTTGTGTTTTTCCTTTCTATTTTCTCTTTGGTATTCTGAATATAAGTTAGTCAATTATTTATCATTAGAGATGTAGTCTAAGAATACACAGTCATCATAATTTTGAGTTTCATAAGTAATTGAATGAAAATTACTGTGCTGTGTTTCATTTGCTTGAAAATGTTTTTCAGTAAAACCACTGAGCTCATGTGTAAATGTGTAATTATTTAGTACTTACTCATTTAAATAACTTATTTTAATAGTTACTCATTTTAGTGAGAAAAGTCTTTCATTCTGACATAAATTAAAGAGTATTTACACTTGTTTGTATATACTTGTTAGTTATATTAATCAAAGGTGTTCTATTCCTGATAAATACATGAATATCAGGATAATTTAGCATTGCTTTTCCTTCACATCTTGCCTAAATTTAATATCGACTCAGTTTCCTAATATATACAGTATTATGATTAAACTTCTGACTCAATTTTGGTAATTTTCTTATATTGAATATATAAGTCAGTGAGTTGTCACTTTTTTCACAAGATTTTGAACAGAAAAATTATACACCAAACAAACCAACAACAACAACAACAGCAACAACAAAGAATATGGACAAGTGGTAATAAGGAAAAGTTTGTTTTTTACTGTTAAACATTACTTGACAGCATAAAAATGCAATTATATTCCTTTCTCTAAAGTAAAAACAACCTCTGAAATTTTTTTTAATACAATTTAACTTAATTGTCTAGTCCTCAATGGTGCAATTTCTTAATATCTACTTCTTCTTGACAATACTCCTTTAATATTAGTTTCCTACATGCAAGTCTAATTCAGAAGAGAACAATTATTAAGTTGCTTTTGTAGTCCGGAGATATAGGATGGTGGTAGAATGCTTGCCTAGCATTTACAGGGCCTTGAATTTGGTGCCTAGTATTGAAAAAAATGTCTTTATTTATGAAACACTCATTAGAACTGCTAGCATAGACATTGTGTAACAATCTAACAAGAAAAATTGCTTCATTAGATTTTTTATATAAAGAATAATAAAAATAGTTGAACTTGTTTTATGATTTTCACATTTGAAGTAATTCTTAACTAATATGTGAAAATTAAAACTTTACTAACTTAAAAACAGAAAAATCCAACAAATAAAAAACAAAGCAAAACAAAACACTTATGAGAAAGATCTCATAATCACAGATTTTTAATGTGACAGTAAGATATATTTGGTATTAGCATGAACATGTTTCAATTATCCTGTACTTCTTAGGTTGCAACAGCACAGTCAAGTTCAAAGTGGTACAATAACTAACTACAAATTAATTTCTAGTTATAAATATAAATATTTCAATTGAAGACAATCATCTACAATTATATTTTGATGTTTTATTATTACTCCAAAGGCCTGGGGATTGGTCAATATCCTCCTTGTTGATAAGATGCAATTACTTCTTGGGTAATCACTAGCTAAATCTTTATGAATTCATTGTGACTTATTTCTCAACAGAGGATTCCATACTTCTTCATTTTTTATTGCTATATAATGTAATTAAACTGCCAGAACTTTTGGGTTTTACCACCATAACAAAGACAAATTGACTAGAAGTTTAACCCACATTGTTAGAATAGTGTCATTTAAATTTTTCATGTTTCTAGCACAAGTTCCATCAACCAAGAATACACCCCTTACAAAATTATAAAGATAAGGCATGTAAGATAACATACTTTAAGATAATGTAAAAGTTTAAAAATAAATTTTAAAGAATTATAAATGTTCTGATTAGTGATAGGGAACATAAAAAGTATATGGGGATATTTCAGGTACATTAATGGTACTGATTTGTGTATTTATTAGCAACACAGTCCCAAATTTATGCTGCTAGAATTTTAAATTCTTCTATGTGCAGTTGATATCTAAAGACATGATTGCAGCCACAGCCATCACTGAAAATAAAGACAGCTAATCTTAGCCATTCCCCAAGCATCAGCTTCCACAAAGTCCTCCCATTCCCTGATTCCTCAATGCAAATCATGTAACCAACACTTGTTAAATTGTGGTCTCTTCTTTCTGTTTCAATATTCTGTTCCCTGTTTAAGATAACTCCTTCTATTGATGGCGATCACACTGAGACCAGGAGATAGCTAGGATAGGGATCTGAGTAAAGATAAGTGCTGGGAAAATTAAAACATAAGAGGTTAGATGCTCACGGAAGCATGCCATGGGAAGCTGGAAGGAAGGGGAACAGGGAAATTTGTTTCCCTGATGTCAGACAAATATCTAATCATGTTGCTTCAAAGGGCAAGGACCTGGGTAAACTTAGTTAAACCCATGGAAGCTGAGGTGCAAGGGACATCTACTTCTCTTGGCGTCAGAAGCCTAGTTAAAAGAAACAATCACTTTGTTTCCTTGTATTCTTTTCATATGCCCACCAAAATAGCCCAACAAAATGTATATAAACCACTAAACTTGGGCACCCCCAACATCTTCTCTTAGTACCCCCTGCACTACTGAGAGATTCTCTTTGTTCCTTCTAATGAGCTACACTGGGTTCATTCCCCACTGGGTTAAATCTGCTGATTTCATCATCCTTTGTCATCCTCAGGACAAGAGATAAGAGAGATAAGTGGTTGCAATACTACTTCTACCAATAATTTAATAAAAGTCATTGTTTTTTTTTCACTGGAGGAGGCAGAATGGAGTATGAAACCTAGGAAATGTAAACAAATCACTGGTTAGCATCACAGAAATATGACAATACAAGAGTAAACCTTTTGAGGATAGACTATTGCAAAAAAAGTGAGAAATGCTCTCAGAACTAAATTGACTGAAGTGAAAACAAAAAGTATAGATTACTTTGGAAATCATGAATTATTATTTTATTAGTAATACCACACACTGTTGCTGATTTGAATTCCTTATTTCTTTACTGGTACTTGTCTCATCTCTAGATTGCTTGTGCATGTTTTTGTTTTGTTTTGTTTTGTTTTGTTTTTTGGAGAATAAATTTATAGGATCCTGAGGATGGATTTCAATGTCAAACTTCTGTCTTTCCGTTCATGTGAGCTTCTGAGATTAGGGTAGAAATAATTACAGAATTTATTTATTTATTTATTTATTTATTTATTTATTTATTTATTTTTTGTGGGTACCGGGGGGTCGACCTCAGGACCTCGTGCGCCAACAGGCGCCCGTGCCACTGAGTGATATCACCAGCCCTTTTTTCATATGTGGGTTCCGGGAGTCGAACTCGGGCCCTCGCGCTTGCTGGGCAGGCGCTTAAGCCGCTGAGCCATCTCACCGGCCCCAGAATTTATTTTATCTCATTGTAAGCAGGAAAATGTAAAACAAAATTGCAGGCTTCTCCCTTGACACCAAATTTCGTAGTGTTTAGTAAAGGAATACCACATATTTGAGAAAATGCCACAGTTCAGGAAACAGATTCATTTTAAAAATGATCAGAGTATCTTAGCAGAGAAAACTGCACAACACAGAAAGGCCAACCTTGCCTTGAGGGCACAGAGCCATTAGCACTTGTTCAGGATATTGTTCTCTTCCCTGGAGATAAGGCTTTGCAAATAAAAAATTGGTGGTCATTAATTCTTTGCATTTATAAGAAAAGTTACTTCTGCACTTTATTCTTAACCCAATCCACTTGAGAATCAGATTTCATAAGTGAATTGACCTTTGGTCTTAAGCCCAGAATCTATAAAACTGTATATTAGTTCAAGTTTTATACAGTTTGGATCTGATCTTCCCAGAACTCTCTCTTGACTTCAAAGAGTAAATGTGGGTTAAAATATCCTAAAGCAGGTAATTTCTAAAGGCTATCTTTTCCTCATATGGTAGTCCAAAATATTCTGAGAATTGTTTTTGGTGTCCCTTTGTTTTACAGATAATTTGAATCACATATGCAAGTGGGTTGAGGTAATTCAAGTCTTTTATTCAGATAGAGTGGTTGCAAATTAACCACTACTTACAAAAGGCCCGGTATCATATTAAATAATTTGGGTTGTATTCTCTTCATAGTAACCTTGGTTGGTTTTATTATTATTGAAAATAAAGTTCCCTGTGAACCCAGGAATTGGAAGTTATTTATTGACTGTAAATCTTCTATAAAAATCTCTTGAAATTCATTAACTATTCATACACAAATACTACATGTCATGCATGTGGTTATAACAGAGTGAATTATGGGAAAGTCATGAACACTAGATATGCTTGAGATGCACACAGTCAATTATAATTTTCTTTTTTTAATTTTCTTTGTTTTTTGTTTTGTTTTGTTTTCCTTTGCTTTTACTTGTCAATCAGGTTGTCAGACATATTCAAAGAAATCCAGTGAGAAATGCCTTAGGCTGGGCACACATTTTGAAAATCTAAAAGAAGCTGACTTATCTTATTTTATCCTATTTTCTTTGCCCACCCAGAACCACTTCATTTCCTGATCATGTCACACTTTTATTTCTGCTGGAACAAATCTTCCTCATTTGAGTAAACTTTCTCCCATTCACTTCAATAAATATATTTGATTTTTATTTTGCCATCAGGTATATACTTGCAAGTCTTTGTTCATTGTACATAAGAATCTGGAAACTATCTCTTGGGACTAAATCAGGCACTGTATCCACATGAATGTTTATTACAGTTATTTATGGATTCCAAAAAAGAAATTGCTGAGTTTAGCCAGCATTAATATTACAAGACAAACTGATCAATCCTTATTAATAAAAATAAGTCACAGAAAATGACCCTGCAGTAACATAAATGCAAAAGATTATAACAAAATATTAGTCAAATCCCACAGAGATTTAATATTTTGCTATGTCCACATCCACTTGAATTTATCTTGATATATGTTGGTGAAATTGTTGAATATCAGTTTTATTAATTTATATCTTCAGTATAGCATTTTCCAAAATTTTAGTATTTTTATTGAAATGAAATTTTTACAGCATTTGGATTTTACCAAATGTTACAGCAAAGTCAGATTTACTGGTGTTGCAGGACATGGAGAGGCACTTGGAGAAATGGAGAGTACCAGGATTTTTTTTATACAAGCAGGTCCAGAGGAGTTTAGCACCCCAAAGTCTGAGGCCCAAATCTGGTTTAGGGAAGTTGTCTATTATAGAGTTTGTGTAGGGAAAACTTTAACCAAACAAAGCTACTTATTTAAAAGTGACAGTTTCACAACTTTGAACATCTGGTCGACCTAGGCCAGCCAGTAAGGTAACAATTGTCTGTGAAGCAGCTCTTATGGGAAAGGCAGTTGAGGGGTACAGCAAGGTACAGAGAGTAAGATCACATGGGGCTGTGAAGCAGCAAGTATGGGAAAAGGGTAGGCACAACAAAGTACAGAAACTTCTAATCTTGTGGTTGAAAGATAGAACAAATAAGAACTTTATCTGTTGGGAGGTATTCAGGGCTGAACACTTGTAGACAAAAGGGGGCCTCATGGTGTTTTATTTTTCTGTCTCATTATTACAGTAAAATCTTGATTTGGCAGCATAATTCATTCCAGAAACATGTTTATGATCAAAAGCACCTGTATATCGAATCAAATTTCACCATGATAATAATGGAAACTCAAATGATTCATTCCACTTCCCCAGTATATTCATATAAAATTAATGGGATGTAATATAACATACAATCTGTAAAGAAAATATAAAATATATATAAAAAAACTATTAACCTGCACTTACCTTTGAAAACTTTCACTGCTGGTGAGCGAGAGACTAGAGAGAAGGGTTATTGTGTAGTATGACTTTCACTAACACTAAAGGCATCACTGATATTTATTGTCTCAATGAAAAGTTTTTTCTTTTTCTGTGACTTTAACAAAGAACCTACACAATGAGATTTGTTTTTGCCTCTTTTTGAGGATTTTATGGAAATATGACATTGCACTGTTTTTAAGCAGATTCATCACTTGCACTACTACAACCTTATTCAGGTGGTGATTTTCTACAAAATTTTGCAATTTCCAACATTTTACACATCTTCCTAAGCTCATTTGAAGTGAGAGATTCCTCTGCCTTCTCCTCTGCAGATGAGATCACCTCCATAAACTCTTGCTGTTGGGAGATCACCCATAAACCCAGAGAAGATAAATAGAAATATTAGTTTATTTGTGATTATGTGACATTCAGCATCATCTACTAAACATAATGCAACACATTGTTTTTTTATTAAGTTAAAATTTATTAGACTTATACGGTCATCTTGTGGAACACTCACAGAAAAAATTACTTGCAATCCAAGGTTTTGATAAAGGACCTCAAAATGATATAGGGGGAATAAATATAATTCCTTACCTGCTAGATGTCCAATACACCAAATTCATGTTCCACAAAGTTGAAGAATGAATTCTAAGGAAAAACTGAGGTTAAGAGTAGGAAATTTTTAGGGAAAAAGAAAGAGGAATAAGAATGGGGAATAGTAATAGCTCTTGAGAGACAGGAGGGTTCCCAAATTGTTTGCCAATAAACCCACTTCTCAAAGGAATTTTAATAAAACAAACTCATGAGTTAAGTACAATGTGGGCCAAACTTATGATCGACTAATAAGATTACAAGTATGGCCATATAGGTAATATTGATCCAATGGGAAGCAGGTCACTTAGCAAGTGTACACAGATGACATCATTTACTTTTTATCAATAATCTATAGCCTTAGTCTTATCTTTAGTCTTAGCCTTAGTAATCTTAGTCTTAGTCTTAGTGGATAGGAAAGGATGGCCTACCCCACCACTAATGAAATAATGGTTGATTTTTATGGGAAATTTCAAAAGGCTGGTATGAATAATCTCAAGCTTCCTATCCCTTAGAAAGATATGTAAATCTTGCCATTGTGATTTTAATCTTCTTCAAATGCACCTCCCATTACAGTTTTGATGTATTCTCATTATCCCTCAAGGGCCTATAACTGTTGGACTGTCTATAATATTTTACAATATTTATATATTGAATGCCACAGTTTTTTAAGTAAATATAAAGTTAAGTAAATATAAATTTTCATCACTTTCCATAAATTTTCTTCCATGTTTTCATCTCTGTGTAATTCTGATATAGGGGAAATGCTAGATGTCAAATATGCTGTGTTTGTCTTCCCTCAAGTTGAAGAATGAATTCTAAGAAACATTGGAATTTAAGAGTAGAAAAATTTATTGAAGTAAAGGAATGAGGAATAGGAATGGGAAATGGTGAATAGGAATAGCTCCTCAGAGACAGGAGGGGTCATGAATGGTTTGCCAATGAGCCCACCTCTGAAAGGAAATTTTATAGAGCAAAATCATGTGGTGCATACAAAAAATGTCAAAATTATGATCAACAAATAAGATTGCAAATATAGTCACTTAAGTAATATTGATCTAATCGTAGCAGTTACATGAGTGACATCATTAAAATCAGTCAATAATCTATAGTCTTAGCCTTGTCTTTAGCAGTCTTATTCTTACAGTCTTAGTCTTGGGAGGTGGGAGAGGATGGCCCACCCCTAATGAGATAATGGGAAATATCAAAAGGGTGATACCAAGAATCCAAAACCTCCATTCGTCTCTTAGGGAAGTATGTAACACTAGCCATTGTGACTAATCTTCAGATGCATTTCCAGCCACAATCTTGATGGATTCTCATCTTTTGCACTTACTCCCTCAAGGGCCCAGTCATTTCTGACTGCCTACTATATTTCTACCTAAGTTAGTGATCTGTCATAGTTCAAATATATAAAAAATAATAATTTTTTGTTAGCTTATGAATAAGGCAGCTAGGAAGGGAAAGGGCCTCTGATGAAGCTATGTGATCAGACATAGTGATGACAAATAAAATAAGAATAGATAGTGAACTAGGACTTTGGACATAGAATATAAAAGAATACAATAAAAATAGTTTTTATATCAAAATATTTCTTTCAAAAAGTATAACAGGGCCGGTGAGATGGCTCAGCGGCTTAAGCGTCTGCCCGGCAAGTGCGAGGGCCCGAGTTTGACTCCTGGAACCCACATACGAAAAGGGGCCGGTGATATCGCTCAGCGGCATGGGCGCCTGCTGGCACGTGAAATCCTGAGGTTGACCCCCTGGTACCCACAAAAGAAAAAGTATAACAAGCAACAACTATTGAATTCTGTAAATAAATCATATATCCTCTTTGAGGATATTCAATCATTCAGTTTATTTATTTTCTCATTTTAACTGTAATAAATTATAACATCTTTCTGTAGATGGTCTTTTTTAAATTTTAACATCAGCTGCCTTTTTATTATGGTAAAATATAAACAACACATTTTACCTTTTAACCTTTCTTAAGTATACAGTTCTGGAGCATTAATCAAATTCATATTGGATGGTGTAGTAGTCAGTGTTTGCAAGAGAAACTGTACAACACAGGACACACAATTTACAGGATTATTTTGTAATAGTCACCCAAAGAGTCATATACAAAAAGTGCAGGAAATCTGTCCACACACTAAAGATCCAAAGAATCTAGCTGAGGGCCCAGATTCCATATCAATATCCTGCATGAATCCAGCTGAAGACCTAGAGCCCATAGCAATGCCCCCACAAGACCAACTGGAGGCCCAGAGCCCACAACAATGTCTCATGAAAGTCTGTTTCATGGATCTGCACTGGGAAGGCCCAAAGTTCAGTGGTGGAAGCTAGGAAGTTTGTGCCAGCAGGGTGAAGGATCTTTGCCAGCAGGCTGAGGAATCTTCACTGGAGCCAGGAAGCAATGTTTAAAGTAAGGACCAGAACTCCCCTGAAAATTACCATAGCTGCCCTCAGTGACAATGAGGTCCCAAGCTCCTTCAGTGATGAGAACAGCCAAGTTCCTGTCAGGAAAGCCAGCACAATAAGCTTCTTGAGGAGAAGCAACAACAGCACCTCTTCCTCTCCAGTTCTCCTTTTTATGATGGCAAAAATTCTCATTAGAGTCCTCCACACCCAGCACCATTCTGATTCAGTTCAGCTGGGTGTTACAAGTTGACCACCAGTTGTCAATCCACCACAGGTGGTGAGCAGCTGAAGCTGAAGATAGATCACATATGGGGCTATGGCAAGGCCAGCCCCGAGAACACAGAGTACCAAAGATGAGCCAGGTGAACAAGTTAATTCAGCCCCTAATAACACAAGGCACCTGAGGAAAGCTAGGTGAACAAGTTGTTAGGCAGAGGGATTTTTCCTGACATCAACATGCTGCCTTTATAAATAAATGCACTGCAATCATTGGGCATCTCTTTTCTCCTACCGAGAGAGGGCTCCACTTGACCTCAGCTTTCTGCATTTTCACTCTTGCTTTCTTCACAGTCCTTTCCCTGGGAGTTTTTCAAGTGCTGTGTTGGATATAGCAATATTGTTTTACAACCATCACCACCTTCCATCTCCAGAACTTATTAATGTTTCTCAACACAAATACTGTATCCATAAAACACTAACTTTACATTCCCAGTGTATCCCATTTAACATTTGTCTCTATAATTTTGACTACTCTAAGAACCTCATGAAAGTGGAATTACACAGTACTGACATTATTAGGACTGGCTTATATTACTTGGCATAGACTGAAAATTCAACTTGTAGCATTTGTCAAAATGTGTGTCTTCAAATATATTTTAACTGATATATAACATAAAATAAGATAAATGTGATATTTCCATCTATGTTTTCATTGTGTAATGTTTAAGTTAAATATATTTGTGAATATTAATCTCAAATTTAATAATTTATGTCTTCTGGAAACCTTAAACATTTGATTATTTTTTTGAAATACACAGTATAGAATTAAATGTGTTCTATTTCACAATACATTAGAATATATTACTACCCTCTATTTGTTATTTATTATGGATTTACCAATCTTTCCCCAGTCCTCCCTCTCCACTACTCTCCCTGGCCTCTGGTAACCACCAGTTTACTAACAATTTCTATGAGATCAATTTTTTATGTTCCTCTTTTATATTTTATATTTATATTTCTCTGAAAGCTTACAAATAAGTCTCTTGAATTATCATTCACTGGGTTACTTATTTTTGAACTGTTTTTGAAAAAGATATGGCCAAATGTAGAGGACTGATTTACACATGATAGAAATTGTAGCCTAAAGAATTTGATTTTCAAAAATGTATTTTTTGTAATTGCAAACCTTTCTTAAATGTTCTTAACAGTAGGAAGCAAAGAAGAAAAGTATTCATTGTTACATTACAAAAACTATTATTTCTTGATCTTTATTATTATTTCACATCAGTTTCATCACAAAATATATGTAAATCAGTGATTCTTGTGTATTGAAACTTTGGTACTTACAAAGTACATTCCACTTATTAAATATTATAGGTAAGGAAGAGTAGGTGAATTGGAAAAAAAGCATCAAGTTATATCACATACAAATACAAATTTTCTATGATGAATGTGATCATTATATATATCTAAAGTGCACCAGTAGAATTTGATGGCAAAAAAAGAAAAAGTTTTATTATAAGCAGCTACATTACATAAAATTTTGTAAACAGATAGGGACTGGTGTCTCCAGGAGGTAGTGAAAAGTGGAACCACCAGAATTGTTGCTGGAGGCAGATGTAAAGAAGGCCAGTTCTCCAGCTTAAAATCACAATGGCCAGATTTACATACTTACATTAGGGAAGAGTGGAAATTTGAGATTATACTGTAATTGGTACCATCCAGTCTAATAAACCCAGATATTCAGTAGACACATGGTTCGGTCACCAGAATACAACTCAGACCCATTCCATCCCAAAATTTTTCCTGTTTTAGAAAACATAGATAAGCCAAGTTAATGATGGCATACATATGCCCTTGCCAAGTACCACACTTTTGTATTGGATAAAAATTAGTTAAGTGGCTGTACTTGTAATGTTATTTGCTGATTATAGTTTGACCCATGTTGTTCCCACCTTGTGATTTTGCCCTAAAATCATTCCTAGAGAAATAACCTTGGCAGCAAGCCACTCAGGACCCCTTCTGTCTGTAAGAGCTATACCTATTCCCCAATAAACCATTCCTACTCTTAACCTCCTTTGTCTTTTGGAATTCATTCTTTGATTTCAGGGGACATGAATTCAGCACATCTGACATCTAGCATTTTATAACTCTACTATATCATTACCCTACTATATAATTTTTGAGGTTTCACTGAGATCTTGAGAAGGTATGAGCTTTCTTATTAAATTTATTGGTACAATTTAGACACACATAAAGATCACATTCATCATACAAAATTTTTACCTGTACATGATATATCTTGATTCCTCTTTTATTCCCATTATCCTACCCTTCTTTCAACCTGTTTTCCCTTCCTTTTTTACAAAGCTTTGTTTCAATTTTATCCATCTTTTCTGTTTTTTCTCTTTTCCTTTCCCCTCCACCCTCCCTAGGTCCTGTTTTTCCATTAGTTTTAAATGGTACATTTAGATATACAGAATGATCATATTAATCATAGAGGAATTGAATGCATACATGATATAACTTGTTCCTTTCCCCCAATCCCCTACCCTCTCTTCTGCTGTTCCTTCCATCCCCATTTACAAAAGCTTTGTTTGCATGTTTTCCTTCTTTTATAAATTTTAAAACTTTTTTCTTCAATCCATTACCCCTCCTCCTCCCTTGTTTCTCTCTCAATTTGAACATTTTTTTCCTATTTCACAATACCTGTTATATACTTTCATCTTTATTTATACTTTTATTTTCTCACATCAGAGAGACAATGTGATATCAACATATGTGTGTCCAATTTATTTCACTTAAGAGTATGTTCTCGAGGTCAATCCATTTATCTATAAATGTCTCCATTTTATCCTTCTTTTGGGCTGTGTAATACTACATTGTATTTAAAAGATAATTCTTTTTTGTCCATTCATCAGTTGATGGGCATTTGGGTTGTTTCCAAGATTCAGCTATTAATAACTGCTGCTATAAAAATTCGTGTGCATATATTGCTGTGGTATAATGCTTTTCATTCTTTGAGGAAGATACCAAGAAGAGGAATACCTGGGTCAAATTGAACCTCTAATCCTAGTGTTTTAAGAAATCTCCACCCAGATTTTCACAGTGGTTGAACAAGTCAACACTCCCACCAAAAGTGGAGAAGTGTTCCTTTTTACCCTCTACCCCATGTGCATTTGTTATTGGTTGATTTCTTTATAAAAGCCATTCCATCTCGATTGAGATCGAATCACAGTTGTTTTTATTTGCATCACTCAAATGTCCAGTGATGTTGAACATTTTTTCACATATTTATCTGCTGTTTTTAGTTCTTCATCTGACAAGTGTGTATTCATTTCAGAAGCACATTTTTGTATTGGGTCTTTGAATTTGGGGGACTGATTTTTTCAATTCTTTCTATTTTTTAGTTGTTTGTTTTTCTCTGAGGAACAACTGACTGAATTTTTTTCCCACTCTTTGGATTGTCTTTCCACTCTGTTGGTGATTGCTTTTGCTGTGCTAAAACTTTTTAATAATATGAGATCACAGTTGTTGATTCTTTCTAGTATTTCCCATGCAGTCAGGGTTTTGTTCATGAAGTTTTTGCCTATACCTGTGTCTTCAAGGGTTCTACCTAATCTATCATTCAGCAGATTTAGTTTTTCTATAATAATATTTAGATTATATTCCATTTTGATTTTACTTTGGTGAATTTTGTTAGATATGGGTGTAGTTTTAGTCTTTGTCATGTCTAAAACCAGCTTTTCCAGCACCATTTTTTAAAGAGGCTATTTTTCTTCCAGTGAACATGTTTTGCACCTTCATCAAAGATAAGGTGGCTGATTGTGTTTGGAGTTGTTTCTGCATCTGCCAATCTGTTCCATTGATCCTCAGGTTTATTTTTCTGGAATACCATGCTATTTTTATCACAGTAGCTCTGTAATATAATTTCAAGTCAGGGATTTTGATGTCCCCCACCTTGCCTTTGTTATCCAGAACTGTCTTTGCTATTTTAGGTCTCTTCTGGTTCCAAAAGAATTATAGGAATTTTTTTTTTGAGTTCTGTGAGGTATGCTAATGGTATTTTAATTGACATGCAGTAAATCTGTATAACCATTTTGGGAGTATGACTATTTTCACTATGTTGTTTTTTCCTAGTCAAAAGGAATGGACATCTTTCTATTTTCTTATATCCTACTTGATCTCCTTTTTTAGAATATTGTAGTTTTCAATGTAGAGAATTTTACTTTCTTTGTTAGATTTATTTCTAAGTATTTCATTGTTTTCAATTTTATTAAGGGTGTTGTTCTTTAATTACTCTCTCAATGAGTTTATTGGTTTATAGGAATGCTATTGATTTTTGAGAGTTGAATTTATATCCTGCTACACTACTGAATTTGGTTATTATACCTAGTAGTCCTTTGGTGGTGTTTTTTGGATCTACTATGTAGAGTGCCATTTCATCAGCAAATAGAGATAATTTAATTTCTTCCTTTCATATTCTTATTCCTTTTGTTTCTCTCTCTTGTCTAATTGTTCTGGCTAATTTTTCCAAGCCAATATTGAATAAGCATAGTGATAGTGGTCATTCTTGTCCTGAATTTTCTGTAGGTTTTTTAACATGAATAAAATTTGGACTTTGTAAAATGTATTTTTCTGCATATATTGAGATTATCATATGATATTTGTGTTTGGTCCTGCTGATATTATGTGCTGCTTTGTTTGATTTGCATGTGTTGAACCACCCCTGCATCCCTGGGATGACCTCAACTTCATCATAGTCTCTAATCTTCTTCGTGATTTGTTGCATTTTCTTTGTCATTATTTTATTGAATTTTTTTGCATCTCTGTTCATTAGGGAGATTGGCTTCACTTTTTTGATTGAGTCCTTCTCCAGTTTTGGTATCAGGGTAATACTTGGTTCCATGAACAAATTTAGGAGTATTGCTTCCATTTCAATTTCATTAAAGAATTTGAGGGGTAATGGCTTTAGTTCTTTTCTAAATTTCTTGTAAAATTCAGCAGTGAAAACATCAGGACCTTGGTTTAATTTTGTCAGTAGTTTTTTTATTAGCTCTTCAAATTCATTGATGGATATTGTGATATTTAGAATATTTTATATTTTCTTGATTCAGTTTTTGTAATTCATATGTGTCTAGGAATCTTTCCATTTCTTCTGTGTTTTCCATATCATTAAACTTTCTCAAAGTAGGCATTTATGATCTTATGGATTTCCACAGGATCTGTTCTGATTTCACCCTTTTCATTCCTAATTGCATGAATTGGTGTCTTTTTATTCCCCTTTTTTGATCAGATTGGCTAAGGGTTTGTCGATTTCATTTAATCTTTCAAAGAACCAATGCTTCAATTCCCTGATTTTTTGTATTGCTTTCTTAGTCTCAATTCATTAATTTCTGCTCTAATATTTATAATTTCCCCCCTTTTGTAAGCTTTGGCTTGACTTTTTCCTTTTATCTTGATGTTTCATATTCAATATTAGGTTGTTCATTTGAGCTCGTTCTGTGTGCCAGCTATGAGCATTCACTGCTATATATTTCCCTATTAGGATAGCTTTCATTTCATCCCATAAGTTCCCTTATGTTGTAGTGGCATTTTTATTTAATTGTAGGAACTGTTTAATTTCTTCTTTAATTTCATCTATGAACCATTGGTTGTTTTGTAGGGTGTTATTTAATTTTTATGTGTTTATTGAGTTTTTGTGGTTTCTTTTGCTATTGATTTTCAATTTCATTTTACTATGGTCAGATAATGTGCATGGAATAATTCCATTTTTTTCATTTACTTAAGCAAGTTCTATGACCTAGTACATGGTCTATTTTGGAGAACATTCCATGCACAGCTGAGAAGAGTGTGTAATATGATATTGTGTGGTGGAACACTCTGTAGACATTTTCTAAGTCCATTTGTTCACAGGTTTGGTTCAGTTCTGATATTTCTTTGTTGATTTTCTGTCTAGTTGATCTGTTTATTTGTAGCAGTAGTTTACTGGGCCACCTATTACAATTGTGATAGCCCTTGATTTATAATGTCTGCTAATATTTGTTTTATATAGTTGGATGCAATTGTAATTGGTGCATATATATATATGCACCAAAGAAGAGATTGTTATCTCTTCTTTTTGGAGTTTCCCTTAACAACTATTTAGTAATCAGTTTTGGCTTGAAGTTCACTTGTCTGCAAGTAGAATTGCTAATCTTGCTTTTTTTTCTGTGTTCCTGTCCCATGGAATATTCTTTTCCATACTTTGTCTTTCAATCGATGAATTTCTTGTTGAGTTAAATATGTTTCTTGCATGCAGCATATTGATATATTCTTCCAGCCTGTTTCTTTTGATTGATGCCTTAAGTCAATTATATTGATTGTTATTGATATATATTGGCTTATCCCTGTCATATTAGTTTTCTGCTGTTAGTTCCCTGTCTTTCCCCTCTGTTTAATTGCTCACCATTCCTGCTGGCTTCTTTGTATTGGTGTTCTTGGAATTGTGGTTTTCATTATTTCTTCTAAAATATCCTTCAGAATATTTTGTATAGTTGATTTTGTGCTCATGAATTTCTTCTGCTGGTCTTTGTCACAGAAATATCTTATTTCTCCATTGATTTTGAAAGATTGTTTTGTAGGGTACATCATTCTGCTTTGGAGGATATTTGCTTTCAGGACCTTGAATACTTCACTCTAAACTTTCCTTGACTTAATGGTTGGTGTTGAAAAGTCTGCTGTGATTATAATGGGCTTTCCTTTAAAAGTGATTTTTTTTTCTTTAACAGCTTTTAATATTCTGTTCTTGTGCTGAATTTCTTGAGTTTTGATTAGTATATCTATTGGTGTAGATTTATTTTGCTCTTGGCTAATTGCAGTTTCATATACCTCAGTTATTCTTTTTTAACGTTTACAAAGTTTTCAGCCACTACTCCTGTGAACAGGTATCTTATAGCATTTATTATTTTGTGTGTGTGTGTGGGTACCGGGGGGTCAACCTCAGGACCTCGCGCGCCAGCAGGCACCCATGCCGCTGAGTGATATCACTGGCCCCTTTTTCGTATGTGGGTTACGGGAGTTGAACTCGGGGCCTCGCGCTTGCCGGGCAGGCGCTTAAGCCGCTGAGCCATCTCACCGGCCTCCTCTTATAGCATTTATGCTGGCCCCAGCTTTCTCATCAACTCTGATCAATCTTCTGTTCTTATTTGCATCATCTTACAGTTGGTGTATTTTTTTCATGGCATCCTTCTATTTCTAAGATATCTTTCTTCTCATGGTTGTTAATCATAATCTTGTTTTCTACATCTGATATTCTGTCCCTGCCTTTGTTCAATCAGTTGCATATACTTTGAATGGAATATTTAATCTCCTGAATATCTGTTTGAATGTGGTTCATAATTTTCATTTCTTTTCTATGTTGGGCATTCATCATTTACATCATTTTACTAAGCTCTTCTTTTTTAATCTATGTCTACTCTAGATTCATTGAGCAAGCCCTTCATTTTATTCTTCATTTCCTTTATTACTTGAGAGATTATTTTCTCTACAGCATTATTTACTTTTGCTTCATGGCACCCCTAAATATCATGACTGGCTTCTGCATTTTCAGTCATTTAGGTAATATAGTGTTGTCATCTTTTTTTGTCAGTTGCTTATGCCTTGACTCTGTTAAAAATATGATAGATTTATGGTTTTTAGCATGGGAAGATTATGCTTCTTTGATGGGGCATGTTATTTTTGCAGGCCAGACCCCACATTTCTGTTTTGTATATGTTTCATTTAGACTAAATAGTTGCTGAATTTACTTGTATTTCTTTCTTGGTTAACTTGGTGGTTATGAGATTTTTTTCTTATTTTGAAAGGTAAAACTGTACATCCGCTTGTGGACTTTGAAACTTTAACTGAAATGTAAATTTGTAAAATGTAATGAAATCAATTTTAGATAGAATATAGTCTATATAAAGACTAATACAGCCTCTTATAAACATAAGACTCCTTCAGCCAAATACAAGATGATGAGTGTGGCTCTTGTTCCTAAGTGTTAGAGGACAGGTTCTACTGGACCAGTTTAGCCTGATAATCTCTCTCTGCTCTTGAAGAGGAGTTTTGAACGTGTAGCACCTGAGTTTCTTTACTTGTTTGAGCTTCCACTTGTTTCATGTTAGCTCTTGAGATTTGCCACCCTTGCCTTCCCAGGCTGAGGGTGAGGACTTACAGGTGGACTGTCTCATTAACTCATCATGAGCATATGAGTAGAAAACCTTTGGGATAATCTGTTATTCCAATCTTTTTCTGTCACTTTACACTATTTTTCTGGAAGCATGTTTTTGCTAAAGATCAAGGAAAGAGAGGGAGAAAGAGAGAGGGAGAGATAGAGGCCTTGAAAACATTTTAGTCACACTTTTACAATAAAAACTGTCAAGTTGAACTCATAAAAAATAAGCATTTGTCTATAAAAATGTCAAAGACAAGAAATCATCTTTGATAAGGAATACATACCCCATCTCTGGGGCAGATGAGACTTTGGAATTTCACTGGTCCAAGAAGTCACACTTAAGTGTGAAGTCCACACCCCATATCCTGAGCACAGTTTCCCATTTAGTGAGTGCAGGAACCTGGACCTGAGATCTAGTGGAAAGAACTGACCTCTGGATGACACCAGAGGAAGCTATCTCCATAAGCACAACAGTTGTGGGACCCAAAACACATTTATTTCAAGGGAAGATTTCTAAAATTTTCTTTAACCCCCTCTTTCAAAACTGGTCATACTCAGTCTGCCTGATTCCATGGCTCCCCTTACCAGTGGCTGGGATCATGTCCCAAGGTGTGCAGTTGAAGTGGCTAATCATGTGATATTTGACAGTATCCACAGGACATGGTAAACTCTATGGTATTGAACCAAGGAAGACCAAAGATTTATTTTTCTCACTTGCTTTCACTCCCTCACATTCTCAAATAGCCCCTACCTGCTGGCTCTCTCCTCCTCCTATGTCTGGTTCTTATCACTTATGTATGAAAAGGAAGAAGAAACTGGGGATATGTAATTGTGCTAGTCTATAGTTTGTGGTTGCTAGGCAGTGTATAGACATTAACCTGTGAGTTTCATAAGTTTATTGCAGATACTGAGACATGGAAATGTTTGGAGTAGATTTTGAGTAAAACCTAGCCTTTTCTTTTGGCAAAGGGAGGCTGCCTAGCTGATTGGGTAAGTGGCACAAAATATCTCAGAGACTTTTTTAACTTAGGACCTGAGGGTAGGATTTTTCTTGGCCATTACTTTCCTATGTCCATCCCTGTAGGTGTTAGTTCTCTTATGCATGCTGTGATTTGAGATTTAAAGCAATATTAGAGAGTAAGCCCTAAAAAATATAGTTTAAGTGCTTCAAATGTGCCATTTGATTTTCTCTCTCACAAAATGTTAAAAAGCAGTCATTCAGTTCTTTGATTATATGTTTAATTCTCTGCTTGGCAATGCACTTGGGGTCAGTTGTAGCTTTTGTCCCTAGAGGCATGTTATGCTAAGGACTAGGAGGCCTTCCATGGGAAAGCTCTTGATTTTGATTGTCTTTCTGCCCTTGAGATGTTTACAATTTAGTTCTTTTGCCATACATAGAGACACTCATCTGTCTCTTCTCCAATTCCCTGCCTCTGAGAACTCCCCCTTTGTGTGACCCTTAAAGAGAAGCTGACCTTCACTTATCTCTTGGTCATGTTGTAAAAACCTGGTCTAGACTTAATTGTCAACTCTCAAAGAGTAAATGTAAATGTTTTAGTTCAAATTTGTCATCCTTTCTGTAACTTGGCAGAACTGTAACAGTAACTTAACTCCTCACACTTTCTCCTCCCCTCAACAATACTGCACTACAGGGAGGACTGACTGTTTTTTAAAGCACAAATATGTTCATTGATAGAATAAATAATGTTCCTAGGGGCCCTTTTGATATTAATAAAATTTCTAAAGCGAAGCAAGTATTTAAAGATAGACACAGTCCCAATCCCCACAAAAGTGACTCTCTCTTAAACTTTCTACCAGGCTGTATGAGATATGCTAACTGAGGTTTTGAAAAAGGAAACCTATAGCTAAGGATGGTCAAAGGATTACAGAGTCACCATGAAGAAGGCCTTGGCACACAGTACAAACAGCTAACACTGTTCTAGCTGCTTCCTCACAACTCCAGTTTGCTACTGCTGGCACTGGATAGGGGAAATCTAAAAGATGCTTTTATTGGGGACAGATGAAGAAGCATAGACAGGAATGTCTTTTTTCTTGTTTCATTTCTAAATGGGAAGAAACTGTCATAGTTAGACATCTGCAGCAGGGCAGAAAGGAGCCTTGGCAGGCCTTCATTCTCCACCTTGGGAAACACAACTGTTACATTCTGAGCTCCAAAGAGTGTCACCTAGTCTCTTTCTACACTCAAATCTGCCCTGAGTAACCCCCTGGAAATAGTTAAAATTATCTTTAACTGTCCATCCCTTTAGAAGGAAGAGTTACATGTGACTATTGAAACAGCAGCTTTGGCTATCAGTTGTGGCTATCAAACAACCATGGCTATCAAAACAAAAACAAGAATCCAATTCCAATTAGATAAAGTATCAGCCTAGCGTTCCTTCATAAAAGCTCTTTGCTTTCACAGGTAAAAGTTTTTCCTTCTGACTCTTATTGCATGTGATCTCTTTTAACCAATGACCTATAAGAAAAGTTCTGACTAGCTATAGCTACACACATAAAGAATGTATAAGGTTATTGTAGTTCAACTTGGCCAATACACCTGACAGTGCATTTTGATTTAAAGATAATAGTTTTGTATGTGTATGCATTTGTTTGTCTGTCTGTTTAATATGTGTTAATAACTGGTTAATATTCCTGCAGCTGCTTTGTTTAAGAAAAGCATTTCTTTGAGCTCAAAAATTTCTTTAACATTTTTCAGCTTTTTTTAAATTTCTATGAAAACCATTTGTATTTGTTTTCTGGGTAACTCAAATCATTTTAAATGTTACCTAGCAAAGACTGAAAGGCTCAAGGCTTATGCACCTTAAAGTTTGCTAATACAAAAGTTACATATCTTTTAGGTTAATATGTGTGTTTCCGTGTCATAACATATTTCCATCCAGATTGTTAGGTAACCAGGATAATATTAAAGATTTTATAAATACAATGTCTATTTTTGTATGTATATAATAAAGTGTTCTTCCTAGGTTAAACATAATAAGTGTAGCTTAAAGTGTTTAAATATTAGGATCTGGTTCTCACGAGTCATCTACATGAATTGTTAAGAAATATTTAAACTGGCTATAATTAAAATGTTAAGCTTTCTATATTTAAAGCAATAATGTTTTCTTAATATTGAAATGCTCTTGGTTTTACTTACAAAACTAGATTTAAAAGAAAATTATTCTATATTTTACTAAAATAGGTGTTTTTTGTTATCATCATTATGCATTTGGTTACTAATGAGTGAGCTTTTAAGTTAGAATATTTGAATATTTGTCTGTAAAATATTTTCAATAATCCATTTATGATTGATTAAATAAACAACTGTTGTCTTAGTTTGTAATATAACATATGTTTGGAAATATATGTATGTACACATCTAAAAACAAGCTATTCTGTGAATCTAAGCTTTAAAGTTAAGTTTATAGAGTTATGACTATGTAAGTCTAATACCTACAAAGTTATTAATTGGTGGTCTGTTTTAAACACTATATGTTTCTAAACAAACATTTTGTTATAGAAATGAGATGCACTTGTACTTTGGGTAATAAGCATATTTGCAGTCATCGACACTGTTTTCTAAACTTGTCAGAGCTGTAAAGATGTCCTTAATTTTTGTCAGTATAGTTATACCTTACAAAAACTTTTAAAATTGTCTAAAACATGTCTTAAGAGTAAAAACTAAATATATATAATGATTTCTATATAGCTGTGATACCAATTATAGTTAACCTCTTGGTATATTAAATGGTATATTTGTATTTTGCAAATGGATGGGCCTTCAAAAATGTGAAACAATAAAATATATCATAGTGATGATTTCCAGGTTAAAGCTGTTTATGGTGATAAATTTTTTAGGCTCAAATATCTATTTACTTGCATTCCAGCTATTTTTGATTGAATGTACATGTCAATTCAGCATGAGACAACCAGCAGATGAGTTGGATATGTTTATAGGCTTTTGCTCATGTGATTTAAAGTAATTGTATTATAACACTATCCACATCTAAACAGTGTGCAGTCCAGAGAATGTCTCTCAAATCATTAGAGATTAGACATTATATAATCTGTAAAGTACACCTATAAACAAGTACATTCTACTTATATATCACTTTGTTAAAAAAATTAAAAGATAACAAATTAGGTAAAATTTTCTTGTGTCACTTAATATCTCGTAATTAGGTTGATAGCTGACTAAAGTAGACAATAAAACATGTCTTGGGGCTGGTGAGATGGCTCAGCGGCGTAAGCGCCTGCCTTGCAAGCGCAAGGGCCCGAGTTCGACTCCCGGAACCCACATACGAAAAAGGAGCCGGTGATATCGCTCAGCGGCACGGGTGCCTGTTGGTGCGCGAGGTCCTGAGGTCGACCCCCCGGTACCCACAAAAAAAAAAAAAAATGTCTTGGAGATAATAATGTCATCATTAATGACATGCTAAAATGCTATGTGGCCCTTGATCTCAAGTTTTCTCTGTAAAACTTTATAATTATTATCTTTTAATATTTTTCAGGGATTTAACTTCTAAGACAACAAAGCTTGGTAAATAGATAACAGTTCGTCTGTCATACTATATATTTCAAGGTGTTTGATATCTAGATAAAATCATAAAATTAAAACCACTGTTCCCACTGTAACACTGATATAACTGATCATCTCTTCTTCATGTTGAACCACTGAGGTTTGGAGGACAATACTAGAAAGGTAACTGGGTTAAGCAGACAGCCAATATTTTTTTCCTTGGCCTTCCAAGATTAAGAAGAACCTAGGACATAAGAGACCTTATCTACAATATCCTACAACTTTGCTGAGTCTTCCAACCTTCTGAGAAGAAAGATTGTTGGACCCCAGAGAACAGGAGTCAATCAATGCACAGTGTATCTGAGATATATTTGGTCTTAATAGACTGGGGGGTATCAATTACAGTATAATCTCAAATTTCCACTCATCCCTTGCAGGAGTATCTAAAGCCAGCCATTTGATTTTAATCCCAAGATCTTGCTTTTTCAATGTGCCTCCAGTCACAACTCTGATGTCTCCACCTTTCACTTACTTCCTTGAGATCCCAGTCCCTTTCTGACTGTATATTAATTTTTATCTAAACTAATTGCCTACAATAATAATGTGTATTGATATATAAATACATTTGCTACAAAAGCATGTGTTAAATTACCATCTTTCATGTTTTCAAAGTGTGTGCATTTTTGTTAAGACAGGAAAATGTAGTTAATTGGTACTAATAATATCTTAATTTTTGAACTATGTACACCTTTATGGAAAATAAAATATAAAGTGAATAGCTGTAGATGTATACCATCAGTAGGATACACTAAGTTTTATTGCAAAAGTGTTCATATTTTTCAGTATTTGATTTACAGTAGTAATATTACAGTCAAGCTAGTGGAAATATAGAGGGAGTCAGACAGGGCTGTGCCCTTGAGTCATTGCAAAAGATGAGAATACATCAGGGCTGTGGCTGGAGGTGCATCTGAAAATTAAAATCACAATGGCTAGCTATACATACTTCCCTAACAGAAGAATGGAGGTTTTGGATTATTGGTATCACCCTTTGGAGATATCCCATTTCTCATTAGGGGTGGGCCAACTCCAACCTACTAAGACTAAGACTAAGACCACTAAAACTAAGATTGAGAGTAAAACTACTAAGGCTAAAGACAAGACTGAGACTGTAGATTATTGACCAATGTTTATGATGTCACCAATGTACCCTTGCTACCAATAGATCAACATTAGCTAAGTGACTCTACTTGCAATCTTATAGATTGATCATAATTTGACCCATGTTGTACCCACCTCATGATTTTTCTCTACAAAACTTCCTTTGAGTGGTGAGCTCATTGGAAACACATTCAGGACCCTTCCTGTCTCTCAGGAGCTATCTTAGTCCCCATTCATATTCTCCATTTCTTTTCTTCAATAAATTTTCCCACTCTTAACCTCTGTTTTTCCTTAGAATTATTCTTCAACTTTGGGGGAGGTGAACTTAGCATATTTGACATCTACCATTTCCCCTAAATCAGTAATATTCAAGAATACTGATCATACTAACTGTTAAGATGGCAAGTTTCCAGCATGTAATAAGCTGGAGCAGAGGACTTTGCTTTATTGCATGGTTTCCAGAAACTCATTCAACAATTTTTCTATGTGTACATAAGTCTGGAAAGAATTAGCTGTCCCTAAGTTATTGTGTCCTGAAATGCTATAGGTTTATGGGCAAGTGCATTCAGAAAAAGAGTGATGCCACATCTTTGATCATTTTCAAGTGTAATCATATATCAATTTGGTTACTGCACTTATGTTATTATAGGCAGCTAAGTTAGACAGAAATTAATAGGCAGGCAAACAGGGCTAGGCCCTCAAAGGAGTCAGTGAAGAACGTGAGGACACATCAAAACTGTAGATGGAGGCACATCTGAAGAAAGCAAAACCTCAAAATTGAAGTAACAATGGCCAGATTTAGATACTTCTCTAAGAGATAAATGAAAGCTTGTGATTATACTGTAATTGGTATCAAAATTTGGGGATTTCCTGTAGAAATAGACCATTATTTCTCTAGAAGTGGGCTGGCCATCCTCTTCCACACACTAAGACTAAGACTACTAAGACTATAAAACAGGACTGAGACTATAGATTATTGACCTAGGTTAATGATATCATCCATATGCTTTTGCTAAGTGCCCCACTTCACTATTGCATCAATATCACCTGAGCAGCTAAACTTGTAATCTTATTGGTTGATTATAGCTTGACTGACATTGTACCCATCTCATGGCTTTGTCCTATAAAATATTCTTTAGAGGAATGACCTCAGCAGCAAACACTAGGACCCCTTCTATCTCTCAGGAGTGGTTCTTTTTTCCCATTCCTTTTCCCCAGTTCCCTATTGTCTGTGCCTCATTCATTCAAGCACCCACACTCCCCTTGGGTTTATTCTATCTCTCACTCAATAAATCTTTCCCAATCTTAGCCAACACTATATTTTTTTTGGAATTCATTCTTCCATTTTGGGGAACATGAATTTGACACATCAGATTGGATATTATATTTCTCCTATATCAATAACATATGTTTTGTTAAATAATAACTTATCAGGTGAAGGGAAATCTATTTAAAAGTCTACTAAACCATATGACTTATTGATGGAATTGTTGATTCCATTTCTTTATTTCTTTTTTTTTTTGGTGGGTACCAGGGGTCGACCTCAGGACCTCACGCACCAGCAGGCGCCCATGCTGCTGAGTGATATCACCGGCCCTTTTTTCATATGTGGGATCCAGGAGTCGAACTCAGGCCCTTGCGCTTGCTAGGCAGGCGCTTACGCCGCTGAGCCATCTCAACGGCCCCATCTTTATTTCTTAAAAATTAAATATCTGGGAAAGTTCCAAATGTGGTCAAATGCTCTTTCAGAAAAACAGCATACACTAGGAAGTTCAAGATAAAACAGGATAATTGTGCACTCTATTCAAGAAAATTGAAAACTTTTTTATGATTTGTGATTCCATAATACTGTATAAAAGGTGATTTTGTCAGTATATGTATTCAGAAATTGAATGGAGTATGGTGGACTAAGAATTAATTGAATTTAGTATTTGGCTAAATCAATGAAATATTTTTACCATGAATAGGCACGCAAATAAAATACGAAAGGTTGAAAGTCAGTGTTTTAGCAATAGATGTTTACAAGTTGGAGGCAAATACACATCTATCAGTAACACTGTGAAGGAGATCCCTAATTTTGGTAGGAATAAATGCCCTCTTGCCTCAATCTATGAGTTTTCATTATCTATAAGATACAGTAATAATGTGCATTGGTATCCCACTATAATGCAATTCACATAAATTCAGTGAAAATTACTCAATTACAGCTTCATGATAAAAGGTAATGAAGCAATCAAATGAACTTATTCACATTTGTATTGCTTATGGAATCATAAAAAATCAAGGACAGGAAAGCACATGGAGCCACTGCAGAAGGCAGCAGGATTATAGAAAAATATTGGCAGTCGAATCATGAAATACAGGATGGCAGTTTTTTTAACTACAAAACACAATTCAATTTTTATATTTTGTTCTTAGTTCCAATATACAATCATCGTTATTTTTGTCAAAATTATTTATTTAGTACCCACAGGTACATGTTACTCTACTACGTGGTGAATGAAGAATGTAGAATATTCTATGCTTCTCTAGTCTCTCTGGCAGGTATTGCTTTATGATTTTCAGAGAGAATATATGAAAATTTAAAGATTTCTTATGTTCCTCAACATAGGTAGAAGAAAATATTTAATGTTTTATAATTTTAATTTTGGATTTGTGCACACAATATTTCTTGGAATTAAGAAAATCTAGAAAAATATCTAGATATTTTGATTTATTTAAATATTATTAAAAGTCTGAATTGATTAACATCATCTAAGTGAAATATGTTTTAATATATTTATTTTCATGGGTATGCTGACTAGTTTCATCTATAAAATAATTATTGTGTCACTTGTCACCAACAAACAGATTTTTATGCTTCCTCTGCAAAATCATTATAGAGCATATGATGTTAGAAATCATTATATGAGTGCTATTAAGATGTTTCTTGATTAATAATAGACTTTAGATTCTGACTACATGTTATAAGGTCATGGAAATGGCATTCATATACATAGAATAATATGTTTATGCAAAGACAAATTAAATAGATATATGAAAACATTTGTAATAATGGACTAAATGAAAACTGACTTCTTAAATCACTTTAAGGTTGTCATTAGCCATATTTGTGTATTGAAGTGAATTTAAAATCAAAGCATTGATTTTGGGGGCTAAATGGAAAATAAAATTTATTTATTTTCTTCACTGCAAATACTCACTTTAAAACAATATAGAGGGCCAGTGAGATGGCTCAGCGGCGTAAGCACCTGCCCAGCAAGCTCAAGGGCCTGAGTTTGACTCTCAGAACCCACATACAAAAAAGGGCCAATGGGCCGGTGAGATGGCTCAGCGGCATAAGCGCCTGCCTTGCAAGCGTGAGGGCCCGAGTTCGACTCCCGGATCCCACATACGAAAAAGGGGCCGGTGATATCGCTCAGCGGCACGGGCGCCTGTTGGCGCGCGAGGTCCTGAGGTCGACCCCCCGGTACCCACAAAAAAAAAAAAAAAAAAAAAAGGGCCAGTGATATTGCTCAGTGGCATGAGTGCCTGCTGGTGCACGAGTTCCTGAGGTCGACCCCCAGTACCCAGCAAACAAGTAAAAAATAATAAAACAATATACAGAAGATGTATGTTTAGTAAAATATATTTTGTTGAATTTAAAATAAAAATATTATTATCTGATAACTAAAATCTTTCCTCCAGCCTACGATATTGCTTAGTGGTGCAGTGCCTGCCTGGCAAGTGTGAGGTCCAGAGTTCAATTGCCAGTAAAAAAAATATATATATTTCCTCAGATGGATCATTTTCTATGATTCCTGGGACTTTACATTTACCTCTTCAATCTCAGCCAGGTTTCATAGTTACATTACCAAGACACTTGAATAGGATATGTGTAACTAAACTTGTTACTTTCTATTAGAAGATTCTATATGCTATATATTTCCTACAAATACTATCTTTGACAAAAATAAGTGATTATGGCTAAATATTTAAAGATCAATTTTCTAACAAACTATCAATATCCTTTTGATATTTATTGTGGTTATTTCTTGAAGAATGAAATATCAAAATGTCAAAGCACATTTTCATACATGGTGAATTTTTGACATTATATATAATTGCAGCTATGATAAAAATTTTTCAGAAATCTGATTATGTAAAATGAAGAAATTATTATTCCCTTTATATCTTAATGGAATAAATGCACTTTAAATTCTCTGCAGTTAATTCTGCCCTACAAATGTCTTCTTTCATCCATGAACAAGGCTGCATGTTACAAAATTGGTCTTTCTTGCTTTATCTTTCATTTTTTTTTCTCCTTTAGAACACAAAGCAGCTAAAATAAAAGAAAACAATAAATAAAAAAGCTTTGTAATCAAAAATGCAACTTTTCTCCCATAATTTAACTTCTTTAGAAGGAACAGATAGCCTTGTCTTCATTTTACAAGTTTTTGAAGAGTGCTTTAAAACCAGTTCTTCCTCCTTGCCTTAGTACTTCCCATACTCTTCTCCAAGTTTTCTGCAATCTAATTTTTGTTCTCATCTCCACTCACAACACTCACCAAGGACAATTCTTTCATCATTCAAAATGATTAAATGTTTAAATTCACCTCTATTTCTCAATCTTATTTTCTTTCTCACAATTTATATTCCACCCACTTTTTAAAATTTTGGTTTTGATCTTATTATTTCCCTAAATTTTTCTTTACCCAAAATAACATTTTCTGGATAATTTCAAATATTAACTAGCAATTTCCTTATGGTTACTTGCAATGAAAATTTTGAAAATTAAAGAATAGATAAAATGTTTTCCATCAATGTCAAATCAATGGAGTGTATCTCTTTATATCAAATACATATACTTTTATTTTTTATTCTTTCTTAAATCTTTTCTTATTATACAACATTAAAACTCATAGAAATTTGAAGTTCTTTCTAACAAGCATTTTATCACTATTATTTATAATTTCAAATTTCATGTTACTATTAGCATGTACAAATGTTAAATATTATTTGGGTTCAGTAAGCCATTTTTGTACATGCCTGCATTATGCAGTGATCAAATCCAACCTCACTTTTTTCTACTCTCTCCCCACCACATACCATAAAAATTTTTCATTATCAATTTTAGTTTGATTGACTTTCTTTAGCTTCAACATGTCATAAAACATGCAGTACTTTTCTATGACTATCTTACTTTCCTCAAAATAATGCCTTCCAGTTCCATCCACTTGATGCAAGCGATAGTAGTACATGCTTATTTATGGCTGAATAATACTTCTTTGTTCAAATCAGATGGAAAATATTGCCTTCATGTACCTTTTATCATTGATCTCCTTCCATGACATCAAATATTCCTAAATCTCAAATGCAGAGGACTTCTTTATGTATCATTTAGTATTAATAACTATAGTAAAATTATATCATTTTGAATATATAACATATTTGCTACTTAAACTTTTTAAACAAATTCAAAAATTTCCAAAGAAAGCTTACTTGTCTATAAACTTCTAAAAAATATTAGAAGATAGAAAAGATGCTATATTTCTCAAATCATAGTTGAGTTTTTCTCTATGTATTATTTAATTACATTATTAATTTTTCATATGAGGTATTATTTCTGGTTTCTTGGAATTGTTTGTGGAATATGACTTTTTTTTTTTACAAGACCTAAAGACTTGTTTTCATCAATGTCCATTTTTGGTTGAGTCAAATAAGTGGACTGAAGAAAGCACCAACTTCTTAAAATTCATTTGCCATAGAACTAAAACTTCTATACAGACTAAAATATTAATGTTGGTATGATAACAAATTACAGTATTCATGTGTTGAATTCAACTGGGAAACCACACCCATAACCAAAGTTTGTTTTATATTTAATATCAGAAATTATCATCACAATTACCAGAAGCTTTAAATGTTATGAAGTGTAATATTATTTTCCAGAGATGCAGAGATATATGAAAAACAATCAAAACACAGCGTAACATAAAAAAAAGAAACAAAAATGTTACCTGGAGGTTTAAGTGAATATGTGTTTTTACCTAGCTAAGATAGATAATTGAATATTTAATTGTTTCACTCTAAAATAACTAGTTAATTTCAGCAATAACAAAATTGTAAAAGGTTGGAAATTTTTCTAAAACCAGTATAATATTTCCTTTTCAACAAACATGAGGAAAAATGGAGGGACCAGGGAATAAACCATTCTCCAGAAACATTTTCTTTCACCTAGACTTCCCATATATGTGCCAGGCCTTACTAATTTATGATTTATGAATTTTTAAAATTTTAAAATATATAACTATAATGATTTACAATGAAACTATTATTTCTTTATACATATTAAATATGTCAAAATTATGCTGTGGAGTCTTCTATGTCCTTTACATGATTTCACATTTGTATCACTTGTTTAATTTTATATTTATATTTAAATGGAATATATTTCCTTATTTCTATGTAATAGAATTATGTTTTTGAAGCAAACCAGTTTCTGTTAAGAACTGGTAACATGTATGACATGATAGAAGTCAACACACCATTATGGCCTGATTATTATGGATGAGTAGAACTGTCATTTTTAAAATTCATTTTTGGAGAGGGTCCTATGTATTCAAACCAGGGATTCATGAATGTTAGTGAAGAACACTATCTCTAAGAAATATCCCCAGTTCTTGATATTAATTAATTAATTAATGTATTTATGTATAGTTTGTGTAAGTCTCTCAAGCTGTCTCAATCTTGGGATCTTCCTCCACTAGAATCCTATTATTACAGCCATGTGCACTCTGCCCAGCTATATTTCTTCATCTGAAACATGTATCAAAGACAGTTTAGTTTGTGATTAATTTTTGGTTGCTATAACAAAAATCATACACATTGAATTTACACTAACTTAAAATCCCTATGATATTTATGTTACTAGCTTTGAAAGTTCTATCTCATTTTATTTTTTTGAATTTATGTACAAAGAGTATTTTCTTGGAGTTGTACATCATTTTTATTAAGATATTACTGCTTTTCTATTATACCAAATATTTTTATTGTTTATTTTATAACTTATTTTTATCAGTAAATTTAAAACCATGGTTTTCATAGTCATCCTAGAAAATGACAGACAAATATTTTGAATTACTTACAATATATCTGTGGACTTTGTGTCTAAAGAAGTGAATCTTTAGAAAAGTACAGAAAATACCTAAAATCTTTGAGAAATTTATAATTGGGTAAAACATTGCTAGTTTGGAATGAAAGGGACAGAGAAAAAGATGGAGGAAAGCTATAGGACACCAAAATACCATTTTCAGAAAACTGGTAAATAAAACAGTTGTAAACACATATTACATTTCTTGAAAATTGAAGAGTGACTCAGAAGACAAATACTTGAAACCTCAGTGCAGACCAGTGCTTTGGTTAGGTTTCTCCAGAGGAAAAAGCTCAATAATTTAAAATTATGCAATGGGATTGATTAGGTAGGCTTACAAGTCAGAGTTTGGAAGGTCCACAATGGTCATCTGTTTGCTGCAGAGCCAGAGAATCCAGTAGCTGCTCAGTCCAAATGCCAGAAGCCACAGAACAAGATGGATAAAGGATGTAGCTCCAGTCAAATGTTAAAGGCCTAGAAGCTCACTGGAGATTTGCTGGCATGTGTCTGTGTTGGAAGGCTGAAAAATATGGAGACTAATGTCCAAAATCAATGCCAGCAAAAGAAAAATATACTCAAGCTGAGTGGAGCACTTCAAAAATTTCTTCATTTTTTTATTCCACTGAGGTTACAAATCAGTTAAGTATGTCACCCACAACTAGGGTGAGTCTTTCCCCTTGATTTTTCTGGTTTACATGACAATAATTTTGGGAACACCCCATAGACACATCCAAAACTATACTTTACTAATGTGCTAGGCTTTACTTAATCCAGTCAAGTTAACATATCCTGATTAATGGTCACAATTCACCCACATCTACTTGTCCACAAGATACATCACTACAGAGCATACATTTCCAAACATGATAGCATGTTTATAATTATCTCTAACATTATCCAACTATTCAGGTACAAAGTGAAATACACTAATTACCTCCCATGAATACTCTTCTCCTGACATATATAACTGAATTATAATGAAGAATTAATACCAAAATGCAGGTATTACATCTATCAATGCTATGTATACAAAGAAAGAGAAAGATATCTGCTTAAAATATTTGAATATTTTATGAGTACATTAGGAAAGAAATGTTCATGAAAACTACAATCTTCATTCTTATAATTGGCCACACAGTCATATCTGATATTATTAACTGCATTCTTCTACTACCTATTCTGTATTCCTTGGCATTCAGCAACCACTTCCATGGGTCTTGGTTTTTTACCAGCGGGGGCAACCCATATCTTTCTTTTTGAAAGTTTTGGGCCATTTGTCATTTTCCCTGGATTGTATCATTGTAGTTTCCCATTGACCTTAATAACAGGGCATGGTAATAATAGGAGAAGCCTTAAGGGACCTCCTGCATTACAAACTTATTCTTCCTTACTTCTATTATGGAGTTGTAGTCCAATTTCCTCTTGGTAGTCTGGATCAATTGCCCTCATGATTAGTGAAAGTCTTGCTTGTTGACTCTGAGGTATGAGAACCCCAAAATGACCATGGGGAAATTTTTAAAATTTAAATCATTTAAAATTTCTATTTTAAATGTATCTTCACTGTGGCTACTGTTAGAAGCTTTACTCCCTCCATCCTAAAAATAAGACTTCTATACAAGCAGTACTTAATATACCAGGCAAAGGAAGGAAAGATTTTGCTAGCGAGTCACAAGAAATAATGTCAATAAGTACCATTCCCATTTCCACCCTTTGACTCATGGTTGCATATGTTCTGGTTATAGGAGAAATAGAATTGTGAGTTGAACATCAACTCAGATTACATACAACCTTCCAGAGACCTTTTCTTTAGTGTTTCAAAGAATTACCAACAAACTGGCACTCTAAATGCATCTTCAAAAAGACATTTCACAGTTCTACCAATCCAGCTACTTCCAAATGATGGGAAACTTAGGAAAACTAGTAAGATCCATAAACAAGGAACAAGTACCACATTTCTTTTGCCATGAAATGCATTTCCTGGTGAAAAACAATACCATGTGGAATGCTATGCCTGTGAATGTGACACACTATAAGCCAAAGAATGGCTGTTTTGGCAGAAGGATGATATATAGGGAAAGAAGATTTATACCTAGAATAAGTATCTCTTTTAAGAGCAACAAAGTGCTCCCCCTGTCAGGGTGTAAATAGCTCTATATAATCAATATGCCACCAGATTACAGGCTAATCAACCCAGAGAATAGTGCCACACTGTGTACTCACGGTTGGTCTCTGTTGCTGTCAAATCGGGCACTCAGCAGTGACTGTAGCCAGGTCAGCTCTGGTGAGTGGAAATCCATATCAATGAACCCATGCATAACTTTCATCCCTGCCACCATGGATACTAGTTTATGAGCTCATTGGGCAGTGACAGCTGTAGCTGAAAAAAGAGGTTGACTGCTATCTACAGAATAGATTATCCTATATATTTGATTATTATATCCCTTTACTGCTGAGGTCAATCATTGATGATCATTTACATGGACCACAAATATCTTCAGATATTTCAATGATATGGGAAAATCATTCACATACTTCTTCCCCAAATATTTTTATCTTCAATTTTCTAGTCATTATCCCTTTAAGTCCTTGACAATCCAGCCAGACTATTGATTGAGTCCATGAACTAGTACATAGTTGCACATGTAGCATTGTTTCTTCTCAGCAAAATATACAACAATGTATGATGCCTGAGGTTCTACCCACTGTCTTTTAGTGATGTCCAAGACAGGGGATGGTGTGCTGCAAAGACAACTTTCAGGTGGTCCCTGCATAACATGCAGAATCATCTGTAAATGAGTCCCCAGTTCTCCCTTGCTTTGTCAATTGATCATAAGGTATTCTGCATAAGGCCATAGATACAGGATAGGAAAAGGAAGGTAGTATAGCAATAATAGAAATAATGGGCATTTAGCCACTTATTATAACTTACTCTGTAGTTAGAGCCTATTCAGGACCATGATTGACTAGGTGGGTCAGATACCATCCAGTTCATGATGGGCAGCTCAGATTACATGCTAACCTAGATTGATGGTCAAACATTCAGCTTCCACTAAGTCTCAGCTTCAGTCTTGGAGATGTTTCTCAAAAGGAGAGTAGTTCTTTGCAGAGATTGGCAGAGCATTACTCAAAAATCTTAAGGACCTTCCCTGTGATTCAATGATGGAGAACTACCAGATGACCCAAACAACATCTGTATCTGACTTTGACTCTCAAGTACATTAGGACTGCTGGATCATATGATCCAAGAGGTAGAGCAACCTGCAAAGCAGCCTGGACCTATTGTAGAGACTTCTTCTTTTCCAGGTCCCACTCAAAAAAATCAACTTTCCAAGACACTATAGGTAAATAGACTAGAATAACACACTCAAATGAAGAATGTTTCCAAATGTAAGTACAACCAATAGGTATTATGCCTCTTTCTTAGTTGGAGGAGGAGCCAGATGCAATAATTTATCTTTCAGCTTAGAGGGTATATCTCTGCATACACCATACTATTGAACTTCTAAAATTTTCCCTGAGGTGGAGGGCCCTTGAATTTTAGTTGGATTTATTTCCTATCCTCTGATATGAAAATACTTTACCAACAAGTCCAGATGGTGAGTATCTCTTTTTATTCTTTTTCATCTAATCAGCATAACACCATCAGTGTAATGGAGCATTATTATACCTTGTGGAAGAGAAAGACTTTAAAAGTCCCTGCAAACTAAATTTTGACACAGGATTGAGGAGTTGATATAAGCCTGATTTAGGGCAGGCAAGATCTATTCCTGACTTATCCAGCTGAAAGCAAATTGCTTCTTGTGTACCTTATAAATATTTTTGAAGAAAAGTGCATTTGGTGAATCAATGGCTATCTTGTGATACCAGGATATGCTAATCTGCTTGAAACCATATCTGGAACAGTAGCTAAATTGGAGTCATCACTTGTTTAAGTTTATGGTAATTGTCTTTGTCACTTTTTAGTGCTAGAACAAAATACCCAAATACTGCAGCTTAAAGGCAAGGTGGTTTATTTTGGCTCATGGTTTTCAGAGAAATCAGTCCTTGGTTGGTTGACTCCAAGGCACGATGGCATGGAAGTATATGGTAGAGTAATTTCACTCACTTCATTATGGCCAGGAAGGTAAGGCAGAAAGAAAGAGCCAAGGGTAAGAATACACCCTTCTAGGTAATTCCACCAGTGATCCCATGTCCAAGCAAGCTCTACTGCCTAAGGGCATATTAAGCTATTAACTTATCAATGGATAAATCCACTGCTGAGGATCATCTTCCCATGATACAATCAAATTCAGAGCACATAAGATTGGTGGGAGTATTTTAGATTTAAACAATAATATCCTGCCCCTGAAACCCCAAATGGTCATGCTTGCCTCACTATACAAAATTCATCTCGTCTATTTTTAAGAATTGCCAAAATCTTTAACAATTTCCATATTGCTGAAAAGTCCAAGTATTATGTCTTCTCTTAGACTCAAGGAAAAACCTTAATTGTGAACTCCTGTAAAAAAAAAAAAAAAGAAAGTTACATCCAATATGTAATGGAAAAGGGTAAACATTTCAATTTCAAAATAGAAAAGTGGGGGAGAAAAAGAATTGGGATCAAAGCAAGATGGAAAAACCACAAGGCAAATGATATAGTACCATGTCCAGCACCATGAGCAGATTTTGAGAAGAAAACTCCACCTGCCCCATACCTGAGGCCTAGCATGTTACAGTTCACCTGGTCACACTCTTGGGCTGATTCTTCTTATTGCCATTGTTTTCCTCAGTAAAGAAACCACATTCTCAGTATGCCCACTTTCATAGAGTTTCCATCAGAAGTTTTGCTTCAACCTGTCAACTTTAGGCACTGCATTCTCAGAGGCACACTCCTTGGGCTCTCAAGCATTCTTCTGAAAACTCAGTGGAACTTACAGTGATCTCACAACTCATATTCTGCATTCTTGTAAAATGTGTTCCATGAGGATAATACCAAGATCTGCCATGAATGCAAGCAGTTGCCAGAGACTGGACCATGTTGAAATCAATCCTGTGGAACCAATTCACTAAGTGACCTTGTTGAGCAGGGGAATCCAAGGGTTCTTGTGTCAAATGTAAGGTTTACACTTTTGTACTTTCAAGCCTGTGATGGTGCAGTCTTGCTGATTGCAGAGATGCTTTAAAGCCATCTTTTCTATCTTTCTGATACAAAGTACTTGGCTATTTTTTTTTTGGGGGTACCGGGGGGTCGACCTCAGGACCTCGCGCACCAACAGGTGCCCGTGCCGCTGAGCGATATCACCGGCCCCTTTTTCGTATGTGGGATCCGGGAGTCGAACTCGGGCCCTCGTGCTTGCAAGGCAGGTGCTTACGCCGCTGAGCCATCTCACCGGCCCACTTGGCTATTTTTAATGCAAATCATTTTAGCAAGCATTTTCTCCTAAGCCCCAGCTTTGAAAGTTCTTCCTTTCTTAAGGAACTGAAAACTTTTTTTAACTTTTAAAATAATTTCTTTACTCTTTTCTACTGGTTCATATTTTAGACCTGGGTAATAGCAGCAAAAACTACTCATGCCAAAACTTCAGTGTCAGGCTGGTTAAAAAATTCCTCCACCAGTTTACTTAGTCTACTACCTTTAAATTCAATTTCATAGATTGTCTTAGGACATTGAAAAATTGTACACAAAATCTTTGTCAGAATGAAACATGCACGGCTTCTACTCTAGTTTCCAGTATAATCATCATTCTCTTGTGATGTCTCATAAGCCTGCCTTTTACTCTCTACATTCCCATCAGAGTTCTGATCTTGCAAACTCCAGCCAGAATTTTCCATCAGTTTGTGTTTACTTTACATAAGGCATTCTAATGCTTCTCTAGCAGGCATCTCTAACACCTCTCAAACTCCTCCTACAAACCCACCACAAAAGTCACTTATGGTCACAGCAAGGACCCCTCTTCTCTGGTATTAATTTATGTCTTAGTCGCTTTCCTATCACTCGGGCAAAACACTTAATAACTGTAACTTAGCAGGGAGATTTATTTTGGTTCACTGATTTCAGAAGTTTCAGCCCGTTTCATTGGCTTCAAGGCAGATGGACATAGTGACAGGTGTGGCAAAGAAATGCTGCTCACTTTATGGAATCCAAGAAGCAGAAAGAGAAAGGAGGAATTAGTGAGAAATTATACTCCTCCTCAAATTAATACCTCCAGTTACCCATCTCCAACCAAGTCTCACCTCCTCCCAGTATATTTAGCTACTGAACTCCTCAATGGATGATTCTACTAATGAGTGCAGTGTCTACATGAGCCAATCACCTTTGAAATATGGGAGACCTTGGTGGACACTTAAGATTTAAACCAAAACAGTAATCCAGTATTATTCTCCAAGATCTGACTGTCATTTTAACAGGCCAAATTGGAGAGTACAGACTAATGTCTGTAATCTTTTGAGGGATACAATATTGTTTTTGATTTACTATTTTTCCCAAGTACAGACAACTTTAAGCATTTTTGTTTGATCTTTCCCACCATGTTAGACTGCACTCCACAGAATAAGGAACAAATATGTGGATGATGTAAGTACTACGTGTATCTATTCAAATTATGCACTCTGAAACTGAGGAAATAAGCACAGGATAGATTTGGGACTCACTGTACTCACCTTAGTAAACCTACTTTGATCTCCTGAATACCATAGGGCCCCTCTTTTACTAGAGGGTCAAATCCTGCTTCAGATATCTTGGAATCAATGTTTGAATCAGATATCCAAATCATGTTCAGAGACAGAGTCCAGTAGCTTCTAAAGTGTCTGATTGCATAATTTTTGCTAGTGCACAATTACCCTAGTAAAAGATCATACACAGTTTTAGAAGAAGGATAGGGGAAGCATTAACAGTATAACTTTTTGGTAGTGCAACAAGGTCCTTCATGTACAGGACCTCACCTCCCTTTCATTCAAGGATTCCTGGGCCTCTAAACTGGCCCATTTGGAAGTTAATAGAGGGAAGTTGATTTTTGTTATGATTTGAGATACAGCTTTTGTTTTTTAACCTGAAAATCTTCTGTCTACTTAAATCCAGTAAAAATTTAATAAGGTTTTTACCCATTTTACTTTTGGGAATATTATGATTAGTTAATCAACACTACACATCAACTCAAATCAGCATTCCAATCATTGTCTTGCCCTTGCTCTCCATTTTGGTAGGTTCACTCTTACTGTCTTTGATGGGTGACTGCTGTCACCTGGCCTGTGACATTCCATGATCCAGGTATACTCTTGGCTTTGCAGTTTACCAATTGAGTGACTGCATTCCCCACTGGCAGACATAAAGAGAAGAGCAATGGTAGAGCTCTTGGTATCATGTTGGTGCTCCCCCCATAGTTCTGTGTTTGATGATATTAGTGAAAGTTATATTTTCAGGACCCTCTTAGTTTAGAAAAGTACATTTTAACTTGAAAACTCATCTTCAGCATTCCAATTTCCTTGAGCCTATGAATACCATTATTAACAGTAAACCAAGGAATATCAGACCACTCCAGCTCAACCACAGTAAGCCAAATTTCTATCCAAATTTCAGGCAGTCAAACAAACAAGCATCTTTTTTTAAAACTCCTTATATTATGATACTAAATCCAGAATCTCTGCTTAATGGAGTCATATCAAGAAATTCAACCTCATCCATTATTATATTCTTTCCACCATTATCCCACATACTTTAAATCAATTTCCACATATATTCCCAAGACCTTGGTTTCAAGAATTAAAAAAACAAAACTCAATTCCTTTGGGAATGTAGTGGGCCTCCTCATGGGTCATATTGTACACCTCACCTTTGGGAGACTTCTGAGCTATGAGTCTTGATATAGTACTAGAGGCAAGAGTTAATTCAGAACATAGACTTTTTTTCTTGCCTTGTAGCTTACAGCTTTGTTACATATCTGTTTAGATTTTTAACAATATCTGTAAGAACATTTGAAAATCAGCTGTTTCACTTCTATTTTAAAATATTTTTTCAAAAACTTTTCTGAGTTAGGCAGGTTCTTTTGCAGTTGTATGTGCTCAGTCCTATATTTCAGCTGTTCAAAATTTTATACTTTCAGTTTAATTTTTAAAACTTCTCTCATTTTACTTGCTAAAATCATTTTTTTTCTTTTCTGGAGACCTCTTTTAACCATTCTAGAGTATTGTTTCAAATGCTATTTTCTAGTATTTTTGTCATTTTTGTCATAGAAATATTCATTGCATTTTTTAATCTTTAAAATTTCACAAAGCTGTGTCCTGGTTCATATATTTTTCATAATTACAATGATTTACATAAATTTTTGAAGACTGAATTTTATTCTGTAACTATTACATGATCATTTTGAAGATACAATAACCAATTTAAGTTTATGTGTGCCTCATAACCTAAACACTATTAGATGGAACATAAATTGATATCAGTTATTACTTTTAAAATTTATTCTGTAGTTAAACCAGGCTCTAGTAAGACAAAATTAGTATATATATGTATGTCAGAATTGCCTAAAATTTGAACACTTTTGGGAACTCTTGATCAGAATTATCTCTTGAGGGTCATGTTTAATTCAAAAAATATAATCTATGCTTTTAAGGGAAGACAATTATATGCAAATATGACTACTCTGAAAATCAATAGAGAATGTAGAGTCTATAATTATAAATTTGGATTAAAAATTTGTTCATAAGTTGGAAAAGTAAATATATATAAATTTGATAATGTAGTACCCTAGAATCAGGTTCCATGTTTAGTAGTCCATGGGCATAAGACTCATTTTAGGATTTTGGTATCTCATTGTGTAAATTCAATTTATTTCCAAGTTGCATTAGATACCAACTAAACAACATTTCCACTCTCAATCACATGGGAAAAATTAATCCTTTTGAAAAAATGGAATGGGCTATCTTGGAAAAAATGCTGTATAATATCTGTATAGCTACCAGGTGTTGCTCCAATAGATATTATTTATAGTGAAATATAATTGGGTCACTTCCAGTGATGAAATTTAGTTTCCTTATTATCCTAGACACTAGGGCTCATCTCCTATTTCAAGTGTTGGCTGGATTTTCAGGGTAATATCTTCATAATTATCAAAAGAAATGGCTCAGTTAATGGGGTTATCAGTATGATTATAAATGCTGCCAAATTCTTTTGGCTTTGAACCAAGTGCTCTAACTGTGTCCAATTTCTTTTCATATATATCAAAATATATAAGGAAGAAAGAAATGCCATTAAGATGTAGAATTATAAGGCATATATAATATAAATATACCAACAACACTTTAGTTTGTAATTATTATCTAAGAAATAACTTAGTTTTTCTATTTATGCATAGTCATTTCTTTTCAAGTATTGTGAAAACATGAGAGGATATTTAATTTTAAACTCTTACTTGCTTAATTTTTCCTAAATAATAGCCAGAAAATATTGAATATGACTAAAAGATTGATTAAATTAAAGATTCTTTTTGTTCATGGTATTTATGAAAATGAAAAATAAAAATTCAACTTTTCTAAATGTTGTGAAACATGGGCATTGGGATCAGAGTCCCAGGCATTTCCTTTTGAAAGCATAAGAGGGAATCTTTGTCCTTTTCTTGTTTATAACCTTAGGAACAAATTAAGAATAAAAATTCTTAAGTACATAAAATATTTGAGAAAACAACTTTTATAGAAAATCAGCAGATAATTGTTCACTTTGGACAAATTGTAAAATGAAGTCCTAGGGGAGTATTGATTGTAAGGTAGTTGTCTTAATTTTTTCTTAGATTATTAGGTTTAATCAAGCCATTTGCTAAAAAGTACACTTTCTTTTTGTGCTTCCTGCTGATCTACTGAATCTTTCTAATATTTTCTTATGCCACAACTCAGTTGGATTCCTTTATCTGATGCCATAACACTTGATGCAGGAAAAGGCTTTTGAGAAAATAGGATAATGTTATTCACATCAAATCTTTGAATTTTTTTTCCAAGAGGGAATTATTGATTGTGTCAGCATCCTTCACACTGCCTTGCAAGATTCAGTGTAGAACAATGATTCATCCTATAAAGGAACACAAGACATAATTGGCCTGCCTCCCACCCTATTAGTGCTTTAACATTGGTTTGCTTTACCACTCTGCTTTGCCATACAAATCATCCAAATTTGTTTCTAACATTATAAACTCTATTTGTATGCTGCTGTCATGACACTTTATCCTACTACATTCACAAACCTTATTTAGTTACTGAAGCTTTTGACCAGATCTCTTGATATAAGGTTAATTGGAAAAATAATAAAAAGAAAAAAGCAGAACTTCTGCATGCTCTGATTTAAAACAAGAACTTATTGTAACTTAAGTGAGAGGACATTTTTTATGTTAATATAAAGTTAGCTATATAACAAAAAATTAAAGGCACAAAAATCTGTATGGCAGACATAGACACTTATAAAAATAGTACTTTTAAGAATTTTAAATGTGTGCTGTCATGCATTGTGTAAGTGATTAAAAGAAAATAACAATTTGAGGCCGGTGAGATGGCTCAGTGGCTTAAGCGCCTGCCCGGAAAGCGCGAGGTCCCGAGTTTGACTCCCAGAACTCACATACGAAAAAGGGGCTGGTGATATCGCTCAGAGGCACGGGTGCCTGCTGGCATGTGAGGTCCTGAGGTCGACCCCCCGGTACCCACAAAAAAAAAAGAAAATAACATTTTGCATTCAAAATTTTTACATAACACCTTTCAGGCAATGTAGAAAATTAATCAAACCCTATTTCTATATATGAAGTAAATGGTCACTTGTTTTAATGAAACACCAAGTGAAATTTAATTGATTTTTTGCAAAGTATTCTCTTTTTTACTAGCTATGTTTACAGGGTTTAAAAAATGTAAATTATTTTTATTTGTCAGAATATGAGTCACTACTTCTCAAAGGCCTTTCTTTTTAAGATACATATTTATTAATTTTTGCACATACTTTAAATTTTATAGAAATTAAAAGTAATTCAACATAGTATGATCAATTCAAGTAATATTTAATAAAATTGCATTACCATGTTAATGTCTCAGGTGACTTATAAAACTGACTTAAACAGAAGTTCCTATTTCTTTTCAGAAGACATATGAAGCCATACAAAGTAATCAACATAATTTGTGACTGTTTCTCAAAAGTTCATCCAAAATCTTCAAGATTGAATGGGTAATCACAATAAGGTGTATGATGGAGGCTTAGTAGTAAGTCTTCTCACATACAATCTGTATTTGAGCTCGTCAAGTAAGTAATTCCAAAAACTTTTTCACATCTGTTTCATTTGTGTATGTGGCTGTGCTTGCATACATGAGAGTGTTACAGACTTCAAAGATAGCACATCCAATCAATCTAGAACTTGCCATTCCTCATAGATGAAATGTGTACATCTGAGACAACAAACTAATGATTTTCTTTCATATATAAAATCTTTACTTGAAATTGTAACTGGTTTAAATTTTTCCAGACTTATAATATATAATTTTGAACAGATTCTAACCTAAAATGGAATATTAATGAGGCACAGTGTGATATTTTCATATTTGTATATACAATGCTACCTCAATTCACTAATGCTTTTGTTTGCAAGCAATTTGGTTCACAAACAGGAGCTCTTGGCAAAAGTTTGTTTTTGTTTGCAAACTCTGCATCAGGTGACAAACATGACTATGTCCATCTTTCCAACACAAACACAAATGTGAACATCTTTTCCAGAATCATAGAACATACGAAGTTTGTGAACTGAGACACCACAGTATTCTGTTTTGTATTGTAAAAGAATATCACTGATCCTAGAAAAGTACAAAAATTATATCTAAAATACTTATGATGAGTTTTTATGGTTTATAGCACAAAAGTACGTTATTTTTCAGAAATGTACATAAGTTGGTAAAATAAAATAATCAGAAAGAATTAGATTTCACTAGAAACAAACATCAAAGGAAAATGCAATGTTCTAAATAAAAAGTATGCAGAAACAGTTGATATATAACAAACAGACATATGAGTATATCTCATACAAACAAGTACTGGTTCATTGAAATGACTCTTGCCTGAGTGATGCTCATGAGAGTGATTACATAAATAAACAAGCTTTATGAGTGATGGTCAAGATAAACTATTAAGTGTTTAAACTTACACAGTATCTTTTATTTAATCATCCCTCTATAATAAAACACCACAACCTCTTATTCCTAATTATAAATTAGTATACACTGATTGACCCTTCTCCTTTCCTTCCTCCCTCTTACTTTCCCCAGCCTCTGGAATCATGGCAGTTAATTCTATTAAAATAGGCAGGCAAACAGGCCTGCTTCAGATGCACAGCACTACCCCACCTATTATGCCAAGCAACGATGCAACCATTCTCAAACTCCAAGCTGGCTCTGCCTTTTGCTTCCCTAGATACAGGGGAACAAATGGGTGACTAACCAACTGACCTGATTTTGGAGAAAGAGAATACCTGGAGAGAAAAATGAACAACCAGATCCCACAATTGTTGACATTAAGTCCATCAGTCCACTTGGACCCCCACACTGTGCTATCTCCTGCAGAGACCAGAGGGCTGATGGGGTTTCCAATCTACACACAGGAGCAAGAATATGCCTTGGCTTGGACAACAACAACAGCCCGAGGTTAATGGACAGAGGGGGCCTCTGGTACAGGGAAGGCATTTCAAAAACCTGTAGATCCTTAAGCAAGCTGTAGGAAATCATGAGTTGCTGGATAAGAAGACTACAAATTTTGGAAATAAATCACGCAAAAACACAGAATTTTTTTGACTCAACAATTTGTAATTTTTCTATTTTTTATTATTTTTGTCTTTTATTTATCAGGGCTTTTTGGAGGGTTTGGGGGTTTTCCAAAACCTATTTTATCTTTTGTTTGTTTGTTTGTTTTATTCTCTGTAGTTTTTCTCTTTTTCCCCTTTCAATGCTTTTCTTTTGTTCTTGTCATTCTTTTCTTTCCTGTAATTTGTTTTCTGTTTATTTTTTCCCTTTTTTTCTCATGTGTTCTTTTCTGTGATTGTTCTCTACAATTATTAATTTCCTTTTACTCCTAAATAAAATTACCTATTTCACTTTTCTCTCCTCCTTCTCATATCCCACTGATTAATTTTTCAAATATTACTGTTTTCAATAGCTACTTTTTTCAAGTACTGCTAGTACAAGTACTAATGGATTTAAAAGACCAGATAAACATGAACACAGTTGTAGCAGAGGTCATCAATATTCCACTAATACAAATAAACTGGTCAACTACACAAAAAATCAACAAAGAAATTTCTTGAACAAAACCTGCCAACAAATGGATTTAAGAGTTATCTACAAAGAATTCCACACAACAACAGAATACACATTCTTTTTAGAAGCACATGGGCTCTTGGTCAAAATAGAAAACATATTTAACAATAAATCAAGCTTAGGTAGATATACAAGAATTGAAATTATACCATGCATAGTATCAGATCATAGAACAATGAAGTTATAAATCAACAACAAAAACAGAAATTATGCAAATACATGAAAAGTAAACTATTAAATAAACAACAGGTTACAGAACAAATCAAGGAAGATATAAGACAGTTTCTAGAACTAAGATACTGCCAATAGAACATGCCAGATCTGACAGAACAAGCAGTCCAAAGTTTATAGCTTTGAATTCCTACATCACAGAGTGATCCCAAATAAATATGTACCTCGAAGTCCTAGAAAGATAAAAACAATCCAAACCCAAATCTGGTATAAAGGAGGAAATTATATAGAGTAGGACAGGAATCCAAAAAATTGAGACTATTAAAGTGACACAAAAATTCAAAGAATTGAAGAGTTGTTTCTTTAAAAAATAAACAAAATAGAAAAATCCTTTGCCAATTTAGTTGAAAATACCCAGATCAATGCAATAGAAATGAAAATATACTAATATTTTAAAATAATTATGAAATTAAAATAAAGCAGCTTTTAATTTTATTAATTCTAACAATGCTATAACATGAGTGATCTACAATCAAAATAGTATAGAAATGGCTTCTCTTGTAACCTTGCAATTCTGGCTCAGGGCTCTTTGTATGATGATGTTAATTGGTTTATTTTGATTTAATAACATGCTTAATGCAGAATTTGCTTATCATTTTAATGAGCTTATGTAGAAATTTATAGAATTCAGTACAGGAGAGTATTCAATCTATTCTCCAAATAGAGAAAATATTTCTGAATATAGATATATTTCATGAAACTTTCAAATAATTGTCACATATTCTAAATGACTTCTCTTTAGCTTGTTATTGTAAATTACATAATATCTTAGTTAATTATATTGAATCATAACTTCTACTAGATGATTTCCTTAACACACTCTTATAACCTATTAACATCTCAAATTTGGATTAATCCAGGCTGTTTGTATTCTCCACACATAATTCTCTTCTCTGATCCACATCATTTTTCCATACATTCACCCTTCACCACCATCATCATTCTCATCAATACTATCATTACTTTTTCTCATCAATACTATGCTCACTTTGAATGTTTATCTGTGAATTTGCATATATTGAAAGAAAGATACAGTAGCAAAACAAAAATTCAAGAAGACACATTCCATAAATCCCCTACCATTTGAGGACTCCCTAAGTCAGAACTTGAAAGCTGGTGTGCATTGCACGTAGATGAATCATCAATGGATTGCACATGTGATGAGAAATTATACCTATTACCATCTAGACAGAAACTGGTATTATCCTGGTATGGTAAAACTGCAAATTGTCTCCAAATTTTACATTAGCCAATGCATAAATATCATCATTTTTGTGTGTGCTATGGGAAATAAAAGTTTACTCATAGTGTTTTAAATGGTTATTAATATAATACTCATTGCATTTAAATTTATTTTCCTTTCATGGTAAAAAAAAACCTATTTCATGCAATCTATGCTTTTTATGCCCTTCCATAAAACATCTCAAAATATTGTGATTTGTTTTTTGAACTTTTGAATGTGGGAAGAATATCATAAAATCCATACACCCTATAATTGTGAAATACTTTTTTGCTGAATACATAAAGAATATTGGAATAATTAAGATGAAAGAAAACCTTCATACTTCCAAATACTAGCAAAGAATTTTGGAATATTTCATTCTTTGCATATATATGTTATCTGTTATTTGATTTTATTAAATAGTATAATATTAAAAGCTATTTATACCTGATTGAGAAAAAATCTTCAACTTGGATATTTATGTATTTGTCATTCTTTCTCAAGTTGAATCACATCGAGTTAATTCCATTTTAAGTTTTTACAACTGGACATTTTCATTATTTGGCATCCAAAATTTGCCACTCAATTTAATCTTGCTTTGATAAATTAAATTATCAGGCTCCCCAATTTTCTGTTGTTATGTCCAATGCAAACAAATTTGTATTGTCAATATTGCATTTACTGTATATTCCACTTTTTGCATTTTCTTAAATTTTAGGTTTAGTTTTTACTCCTTTTAAAAAAAATCATGAGAAATTTAATCATGTGAAAAGTTTAACTTACCAACAACTCCTTTTGCTTTTAATCGTTTTCATATTACTGAATATATTTTCCAAGATCAAAGAACAGGTCAGCTGTGAGAATGGAACTGTATCTTTTTGAGGTACATTTAACACATTTTTAGCGAAGTTCAGTAGACAGGGCTACTATTTGATAGAAATGTAAACTGGCATTATTTTCCTTTCACAGCTAGAATTGTGAAAAGCTTTTTGTTCTACTAGTATTTCTTTCTTAATTCACTAAAAGAAAATTAAATAATATGTATTATTATTTTTGGTCACTAGTGACTTAGAGTGTTCCAGGACTTAGATTTTGTTTGTGTTACTTAGAGGAATTGGATAAATTTGATGTGATTAGCCATAACTCTCTGTAGTTCTGGGATAAGAAACAGCAAAACTCCCTGTTAATCCTTGGCAGAAAATTATACTCAGCCTCAAAATGTACTAAAGGGAGTCAAAACCCAAAAATAGTATGAGAAGTTTTTATCTCAGCCCTTCTTAGGACTTGGACGCAGATTTAAATTTCTGCTAGAGGGAAAAAATCATAAATTATGGTGTCTTAGTTGGTTTTGTGTTGTTATAGCAATACCCAAGACTGGCTATTTTATAAAGAAAAAGATTGAGTTCTGAGTGCTGGGAAGTCCAAGAGAATTTTCTCAGGATCTGATAAGGGCCTTCATTCTCCATTATCATGTGGCAGAGCTGATCACATTGTGAGAGAGCAAGAACATGGTCCCTACTCTAAGATCTCATGCAATCTCGATTGTCTCCCACATGCTCTTCTTCCATACAGCATCAACATTTGAGTTTGGGAATTGTTCCCAACACAAGAACTTTTGGTGAAAAAAATAAAAAGATAGCAGATGGTGCAAAAGTAACATAGGGCAATATTCTATGATGAATATGAGAAATGGATTTCTGAGTAATTACGTGTTTGGTATTCTACTGATACTTTGATATGCTTATGTCTATTTTTGTTTCATTTTGAGTGGTTTGTTTATCTTAAAGCTATGAGTATCAAAATCAAAACTCAATGCAAATTTATGCTACATATGATTATTACTAAACCTTTTATATACTCACTCATTTTGAAAGAGTTTCTGAAAGAGATGCTGAAGGAAATTAAAATATTTATTTATTTTATCCTGATTACTCTCCCTTCACATGTTCTTACTCCTTTTCTGTCCCCTCAACCTTTTATTTACATTACAGTGTTCTCTAGACTGAAGTAGTAAGGATTTGGGAAGATTGGAAAAAGAATAAATGAACAAAAAGAAAGGAAAAGTCCCCAAATTATAAAGGTGGAGAAAAATGTATGGTTATAGTAACAGGACGATGGATACACTGAGTTAAAATTATAAAACAAATAAAATTAAAACCATTCTAAAGCAATGAGAATTTAATACAATTGTTCATGGGAGTTTATTGCTTTTAAAGTAGGACAGTTTTACTTTGTTTACACATTCCATAATAAATTCAATAAATTATTTACCCAGTAAATATTAATTGAGATCAGTTATATCCTGGATACAGTAATGCTTCAGTTCACAAGTGCTTCTGTGTGCAAACATTTCAGTTCACAGACAGAACATTCAGCAAAATTTTGCTTCCATTCCTGAATCCTTCATCAGGTGATGAACATGAACATGGCCATTTTCCTTAGAATCATGGAATGAATGAAGTTCATGAACTGAAGTACCATTGTATATTAAAGATACTGGAGATAGGATGATAAATAAAATGATAGTTCCAAAGTAAAGTAATACTTGAGTGAAAGCAGCAGAAATAAATAAGAAGAAAGTGACTAAACTAATACATAACTCACAATGATAGCTTTATGAGCTATTTATTAAAAATAAATACTTCCCTGTCTCTGAAAAGCAGTTCACAAAAACACAAATATTTTTAAAGGTATTAATCTAATGCTAGGAACATTACTCATGATTTGGGATAACCTAGAAAAAGAAATGTTATCAAAAGAAACAATACATATTAAATGGAGAAGTAGAATTTGTTCCTGCACTGGAAATACCCTCATTTTTTTTTTTTTTTTTTGTGGGTACCGGGGGGTCGACCTCAGGACCTCGCGCGCCAGCAGGCGCCCGTGCCGCTGAGCGATATCACCGGCCCCTTTTTCGTATGTGGGTTCCGGGAGTCGAACTCTGGCCCTCGCGCTTGCCGGACAGGTGCTTAAGCCGCTGAGCCATCTCACCGGCCCAATACCCTCATTTTTGTTGCAATATAAAAGATATAAATTTTTAACATTTCACTTTTCATATACAAAGTAATCATAATCAAAATCTGAAAATGGTTATTAAATAAAACTAAACAATCTGATTGCAAAATTCACATGACAGTGCAAATGACATGAATATATAAGGCATATTTTAAGAAGGAAATAGAGTTGGGATTTGCCATATAGCATTTGGTATACAAATTTATGATAAATTTATAACGAGATATTACATGAGAATAAATAATAGAACAGAAACCTTTTAAACAAACTCAAACACATTATCCTTAGTATGGTTCTGCAAACCAAAAAGGAAAGGAATATTTCACTTTAATTAACTTGTTCTTCAACTACTGATTAACAAAACAGGTAAAAAATAGTTATTTTTACTTATATTATATAAGAAATAATTCCAGGTGGATTTAATTTTAATTCTTGAAAAAATTTTCAAATACATGTATTAATTTTACTTAATGAGATCATATTCTAATTATTAATATTTTTCTTTTTAAATTTTTCTTAGTGTTACTTGCACTACCATTCTTGCAGCTTTTATTTTCAAATGTAAAAACTTCATTTTTTCTCTCCCCCCAACATAAGTTAATTTAATGTTTTGCTTGTTTTCTTCTTTTCTTGGTTATTTGATTTTCTTTTACTATAATTTTTTCTCAAGAATTTGTTTATTTATTGTGTATTTGGAGTTGTCTATAGTAGCAAAGTTGAAGATACTGAAGACACAGTCAGCTGAACCTGTCTCACTCCAATTCACACAGGTGTAACTTTTGGGAAAAAGACATAATTCCAAGCTCCTTTTTGAACATAGATGAACAGCCTCTGGTTTAAGGTGGTGAACCTTGTTGTAATACTTTGTACAACTAAAGACAACCTTATTACAAAAGCAATAAAACTCTATTCTTTTATGGTCTTCAGCTCTAATAGATGCAAGGAGGCAGTCTGATAACTGCATATATTTTTATTCTGCATCTGAGCCACAAAGCAGTTTTTGTTAATCAAGTACCACTTAGTTGGTTAAATGATAGCCATACCTACACTAGGCAATATTCCTACTAGGCAATGTATAATAATCATAATATAAAATTTGAAGTAGTTTCATTATATTGTTTTCAATCTAAACTGAAAATCTAAAATTTTTACCTTAACATACATTATCTTGCTAGAAATTTTTAATTTTTCGACTAATTAATTTAATATACTAGAAAATCTGAGTTAACCTAATACATTCATTATCTATTTAGGAATTCTAAGTATAGTGTGTGCATGCTTTCATTCCTAGAATCATTTACCATTTCAAGTAGGACCTTTATTTCATTCTTTATTTTCCAAGACTGTATTATTTATGCAAAGCCTGACATTTTCCAGATTGAAGATACTAAATTTGTCCTTTTCAACCATCTGTGTTAATTCTTGTGCTAAAATCATCACTTATCACTTTGCCCTAATTAAATCTAACTATATGTATCATTCAATGCCCTAATAACTCACTGCAGTCTTTTCTCTCTACTTGACAAAATCAACTTGTATGTACACTAATAGTAACTACAGCTCAATGTCTTTAAGATAGATGAGTATGTGCTCTTAAGAACACCCTCAAAAAGGGCCTTTCTGGGCTGGTCATATCGCTCAGTGGCACAGGTGCCTGCTGGCACGTGAGGTCCTGAGGTCGACCCCCGGTACCCACAAAAAAAAGAAGGGTCTTTCTACTTATCATTTTCATTGAGGCATTCTATTTTTTCTCAGATGAAGAAATACTAATGGCAAACAAATATACAAAAAAATGCGCAACATCACTAGTCATTCGAGAGATGCAAATTAAAACAACACTGAGATACCATCTCACCCCAGAAAGAATGGCTACTATTAAGAAATCAACTAATAACAAATGCTGGAGGGGCTGTGGGGAAAAGGAACCCTTCTTCACTGTTGGTGGGAGTGTCGACTGGTACAGCCACTGTGGAAGTCAGTGTGGAGATTCCTCAGAAAACTAGGGTTGGAGGTCCCATTTGACCCAGCTATTCCCCTTCTGGGCATCTTCCCAGAAGAATTAAAAACATCGTACCACAGCGATATATGTGCACCCATGTTTATAGCAGCACAATTTGTAATAGCCAGATCTTGGAAACAACCCAAATGCCCATCAACTGAGGAATGGATAAGAAAGATGTGGTATTTTTATACAATGGAGTGCTTTTAAAAATTTTAATTTGATACTTCATTTCATTTCTAATTATAAACATACAGCTTCAATCAACTCCAAATTTATGTTCTTTGCTTTGTTATCAGTGTTGTCATCTTTTTCATATATTTCTTTGTTATCATTATCTTTTTCATCCCACCCACATGTCTAAATGAAGAGAGCTTGGTTTCTTTATATAGAGTGATTTATGGTATTATATTTTGGGAGATGTGTTATATATTTGTTCAGTGATTTTTGCCTGCTTCAAAGTATAGTCAATAAAAATCTAAATAAGAAGCAAAAATAGTAGTCCTGTAGTACTTCTGATTTCTGACATTTCAAGTATTTTGTTGCTGAATGCGTGCTCTGATATGCAGAGAATCAACCCTGTATCTTTGAAAACACAAACTTCAGTGTTTATGATTTTAAAAAGTGTCCCACTTAGCGTTAAGGAGTTTTAGAATGGCTACATTATTATCTGTATGATTTAAGTTTCATTTTTACCTTGAAAAGGCAAACTTTTATCTGTAAGGAATATGACTCTATTTGCCTAACAGAAATTCACAGTATCTTTGGGTTCAGTATTAATTAAAATCTTTATGTAGTGTTAGAGCACATTTTTGTTTACACTGATAATTGTATAGAGCACCAATTGTTTCTTATATCCCCTCAGCCATACCCTGCAAGTTTTCACTTTTGTCAACATCTTACATTAGTGTGATAATTTGTTATAATAAGCCAATATTGATGGTATTAAAATATTGCTATTAATTAATGTTCATTAGATTCATAAAGGTTCGTGCTGTGTTTTGTACCTTTTGCAAGCTTTGCTAAATGCATAAAGATATGTATCCACCATTACAATATCATACAATAAAATTTTCCTGTGTTAAATATTTTCTGTTACACTGATTAATCCTTTTTCTTTTATCTAGAGTTCCTGAAAACAGCTGAACTTTTATCTCTGTAATTTTTTTTTAAATTTTGAAATGTCAAATAAAGAAGCATGAAGTATATACATTGTATGATCACAACATATAATAAATATTTACATTCAAAAATTATTACACTAAAAAACACATAGCCCTTAATCCCGATAACACTCACCGTACTTCAAACACACTTATGCCATTGTTCTTCCCATTTTCTGAAGCAGTTCTGCACTTTTCTTGACTGTCTTTAGAAGATGTAATAAAAAATATGTTGAATTCTGTTTCCATGTACCATCCAATGAAGATCCAGACTTCTAAAAATGTTACAGTGTGTAGTCATCCACTTCATTCAGTGGATCTTGCTCCATGTCACTTCTGGCTCATTTCCAAAGTAAAACTGACCGTGAAAGGCAAATATTTTGAAACAATTCAGGACATGGAAGTATCCATGATGGCACAACTAATGGTATTATTTTGTTAAGGTTTGTCATTGTTTTTATGTTGCCTACAGCTCTTAAGGTATTTTTAGGAAGCTTAACTCTTAGTGACCACATCTAACCTTGAAAGCAGACCAAATATAACATTCCTTCCTGGAAGCTTTGGTTGAGTCTGGAGTCATGGTGTGCCATGCCCAGCAAACAGCTGGGAAAATGAGGCTGCCCCACAGGGGATCAAAAGGCCTAGATAAACACTACAGGGTTCATGCCTGCAACCCCACAGGAGACATTTTGGGACTTGAGAATTTCTTCTGCTTTCTAAAAATTAATAATAAATCAAGTGAAATGCACTTTGTCGAAAGTAATCTGATTTGCTCCTTGTAACTTTTCTCTTTTTAAATCTTGTGTATTGACTTTTATTTTCATTGTGTCTTGTCAAATGCAGAAATGTTTCTTCCAGCATTCACTGAGGTTTTGAAATGTCTCCTCTGTGGTATTTACTATGTGTAACAGACAGAGAGCCAGATGTGGTCCTCTGTCAGCATTTTCCAAATTCCATTAGACTACATTGACCTTCCACCTTCTCTTGCTTTCTCTTTAATGAGAAACTTAAAATATAAATATAAAGCAAGATAAAAGATATATAATAGGAAGTAGGGACATTTTTTCAAATAGGAAAAGGAAGAAAAGATGTGGGAGGAGGTAAAAAGGATTGAAACCAAAAGAATTGGACAAAAATAGGAAATACAGCTTTGCAAATGGGGAGGGGATTATGAGTTGGAAGGAGCAGGGAGGGATGAGAGAGTTGAGGGATGAAAAATTTAAGGTGTATTATGTTCCAACTCTCCACAATAAGTGTAATCATTATGTACTGCAAACATGTAGTACTTAAAAAAGAAAATCTAACAAAAGTCAAAAAAGCTTTCGCACATCAAAAGAAATCACAAACAAAGTGAAAAGACAACCCACAGATTGGGAAAAAATTTTAGCCAATTGTCCCTCAGACAAAGGGCTTCTATCTAGAATGTACAAAGAATGCAAAAAAATTAGGCCACCCTAAATTCAAAGACCCAATCCAAAGAAGGGCATCTGAGATGCGTACACTCTTCTCAGATGATGAAATACAAATGGCCAATAAATATATGAAAAATGTTTAACATCATTGATAATTCAAGGGATGCAAATTAAAACACTGAGATTACATCTTAATTCAGAAAGAATTGCTGTCATCAATAAATCAACCAATAACAAATGCTGGAGGAGGTCTGGGGAAAAAGGAACACTTCTCTACTGTTGGTGGGAGTGCATACTGGTGCAACCACTGTGGAAATCAATGTGGAGATTCTGCAAAAAGCTATGATAGAGATCCCATTTGACCCAGCTATTCCCCTTCTGGGTATCTTCTCAGAAGAATTAAAAATGCCATACCATAGCAATATATGTGAATCCATGTTTATAGCAGCACAATTTGTATTAGCTAAATCTTGGAAACAACCCAAATGCCCATCAATGGAGGAATGGATAAAAAAGATGTGGTATTTTTATACAATGGAGTACTACTCAGACATAAAGAAGAATAAACTTGAGACTTTTATAGCTAAATGGATGCAACTTGAGACCATACTCATTAGTGAAATAAATCATACTCACATGTTCAAACATTGTATTGTTTCCCTGGTGTGAGAAATTGAAAGAGTAAATAAAGTCTAAAGTGTACAACAGATATTGTGAAAGGGGGAGAAATTGTTAAAATGGAAAAAGGAACTAGGATGGGGGAAAGGGGAAAGGAAGGAATGGAAAAGGAAGAAAAAATGCACATTAGTTATACTATTAGTGTCTCTTAGTTGATAGAAAAATGTTTGCACTAGTATTGATTGGAGAATTTTTATGCCCGTATCTTATACTCTGAGTAACTACTTTGAAGATAATAATATGCAATGTATTAACTATTATTTTCCTATCATCTTGTTATAAAATTTTGTTTGTAACATTTTTCCATAAAATAAAAAAATAAAGAATCAGCAGATGATATTCCCTGTCTCATGTAAATTGCTCTATTTTGGTATTAGAAAAAAATAAATATATTACTTTCAAATTGGATTATTTCATTTAACAACATGCATTTGAAATTTTCTGTGCTTTTCTCATGATTTTAAAGCTCATTTTTAAAAAACATTTTCTTGTACAGATGCTTCATAGTTTGTATTTTACCTACTGAAGGACACCTTGATTGTTTGGAGTTTTCATCTTTATGAATAAAGTTCCTATATATAGCTGTGTAGAGGTTATTGTGGGAATTAAGTTCTCAGTTTCTTTGTGTAGATATAATGGAGCATGAGAGCTGGACTGTATAGTAAGCATATGTTTCATTTTGTAAAGAACTGCTGACATGTCTTCCAAAGTGGTTTTCCCATTTTGTACTTCAGTCAAAAATAATGAGGGCTCTCATTACCTCATTCCCTTACCAATATTTGGCAATATGAGTGGTTTGGATGTTTGCCTTTTAACTGGTTTGCAGGTGGTATCTTATTATAATTTTAATTTACCATTCCTTAATTCCATATTAATTTTTTATATACTTATTAGCAAATTGTTTACCTTCTTTACTGAGATGTCTGTTTGTATCTTTTATCTGTTTTAAAAATGCAACTCACTTTGTGGGAAAAAATACTTATCGATCTTCTGGCTTTATAAATATTCTGATATCCCTGTTACTGATTCATCTATACTTTTAGTCTTTTTAGAATTTCTTGACTTTTGTAGGCTTTCCTAAAATATCTTTATAAGTGTATTGCTTGTGTACATATCCATTATTTAAAACAACATAAAATTTTGTGTAGCCTTTTCTTATAACATTCACTACACAAAGCTATATATTTTATTCACTGTAAGAAAATTATATTTGTAAAAATGATGTTTACCTATAATAATAGTTTTAATTTTTTTTTCTGGAGGGATAATTTGCACATCATAAAGTTTACTTTTTTGTGTATACCTAAAAGTTTTGATAAATGTAGGCAGTCATATAATCAGAACAATCCCAACATATGAAATATTACACACAGATTCCTCTGGCTTATTATAGTTAATAAGGCTAGCAGCCTTGCAAGCACTAATCTGATTTTTGTTATCACAGTTTTGTCTTTTCTAGAACATCATATTCATGGAATCATCCAATATGTTGTTTGTTAGGTCTGTCTTATTTCAATTAGCAAAATGAATTTTAGTGATACATTTGAGTGTATCTTCAGTGTGTTCATTTTTATGTCTGAGTAAATTGCCATTATATGGAGAGTTTCACTTTTTTTAACCTGTTTCAAAGTTGAGGGCATTCTTTCAAGTTTTTCACAGTTATCCCTAAAAATAATTTGAACATTCATAAACAGTTTCTTTTTTTTTTGAGTTAAGTGTTTACTTTCTTAAAGTACTACACTGAGATACATGGTTTACATGAGAAGAATATGTTTAACTCTATTAAATTTGACAAATTACCTTTCAAAGTGGTTATCATTTTGCATTTCTTTAAAAAATGTAAGAGCATTATATCTATAAATCCTTGACAGTGCTTGGCTTTGTTTTATCATTACTCTTTAAATTTTAGCCATTATAAGATATATACAAGAGTCTTTCATTAGTTTTAATTTTTATTCCTTCAATGATAAATTTTTAGCATATTTTACATTCTTTTAAATACATATATACTTTTTTCTTTGTAGTCAACTACCCAAATTTTTTACAACTTTCTTAATTGTGGTTTTTTTGTTTTTGTTTTTGCTTTCTTATTCTTGAGTTCTTCATATATTCCAGATACAAATACTGATATGGCTTGAATGTTTAACCCCTCCAAAATAGATGTTGAAATTTATTTGCCTATTTTAGTATGATAAGAAGTGGGGGCTTTAATATGTAATTAGATCATGAGTGCTCCATCCTTTTGGGTGGCATTGATGTCATTATCAAAAGATGAATTCAACCCTCTCCTTCCTTATGGGCCTTGTGCTTTCCTGTATTTAGATCCAATATTCCCTTTTCTTCTAGAATATGCAGTGAGTAAAGAACCAACTGAAAGAGATATTAGTTCCTAATGTGCTGCTGCCTTGATTATTGAATGAGAACTCAACCTAAAGAAGTTTGAGCCAATACATTTCTGTTGCTAATAAATGATCCAATCTCAGTTATTCTATTAAGGAGCAATAAAATTTAATTTAAATGCTCTATCAGAAGTTCGAATTAGGAGGTTTCTTCTGTGTAATTTGACTTTTCAATATCTGAAGAATATCATTCAAAGAGAGCGTCTTAATTTTGATTAATATCTATTCATAGATGTCTCTCTTTTTAAATATAACAAATCTGCTCAAGTTTAAGTTTTTCTCCTGTTATCTTCTAGAATTTTTATTGTTTTATGTTTTATATTAATCAGTATTTATCATAACAGTTTATTCAGCCATGAAGGGAATTTGAATTTTTTGAATTGATTTTTCTGCTTCTATTGAGATGCACATGTGTGTTTTTTTAGTGTGTCAACATGATGAATTACATTGATTTTGTTACTGTGGAAGCAAACTTGGTTTCATGGGATTAAAGGTGCTTAGTTATGATGTATAATTGATTAAATTTTGTAATATTTTAAATAACTTTTGCAAATATATTTATTAGAGATGTTCATCTTTTTTCACTTTTTCCCTATTCCATCTTTTTGTTTTGGGGAGAGATACTAAGATAATATTACCTTTTTTTTTGTGGGTACCGGGGGGTCGACCTCAGGGCCTCACACACCAACAGGCACCCGTGCCCTTTTTTGTATGTGGGTTCCGGGAGTCGAACTTGGGCCATCACACTTGCAAGGCAGGCGCTTAAGCTGCTGAGCCATCTCACCGGCCCCCTAAGATAATATTACCTTAAAATGATCTTTTGTAAATTTTCTCTTTTAGAAAAATATTTTTGAGGTTTTATAGTAATACTTGGGTATTCACATGCAAATTTATTTCACTTAATAAGTACAGAAAAATAAGATTATGTGTTTATTCTTGAATAATTATGTGTCTAAAGGAATTTGCCCTTTTCATGTAAGCTATCATATCATGATCGTAAAATTTCTGTTATCCACCTAATCTGTAGTGTGTATAAGGATATCACCAAGTTCTGTACTGTTATTTAAACTCAGAAATAGACTGATCTGCAACTTAGTCATTCTGGCTAGAAGTTTAAAAATTTTATTTATCCTTTTATTTGTTTTTATTTACTTTTTATGTATAGGTTTTCTATACTGAATATTGATTTCTGTTTCTATCTTCTTGTTTTCTACTGGCTTAGGGTTTCAGTTTTTAAATCTAATTTGTAATTTTCCACATGAGATAACCAATGTGATATATTATTTGTAATACTGTAAAAATATTTAATACCATATTTTTAGCTCATCCAAATTATTTTCAAGTTCCTTGTGTGAGCTCTTATTCAATCCGAAGTCTATATAGGGCCAGTCAGATGGCTCAGCGGTGTAAGCACCTGCCTGGCAAGCACCAGGGCCCGAGTTCAGCTCCTGGAACCCACATATGAAAAAAGGGGCCGGTGATATCACTCAGTGGCACAGGCACCTGCTGGTACACGATGTCCTGAGGTCGACCCCCATTACCCACAAAAAATAAAATAAAAAAAAAAACAAAGTCTATATAGAATTACATTGTTTAATATTTGATTACACTGATTATTTTGTTATTAAAAGTTACATTTATATTCAAATATTATATTTAATATGATATAAAGCTTTTGTAATTCTTAAATTTTATTATGTGGCCCAAAATCTCATTCATATTTGGAACTGTTCTGTATATACTTATAAAATATGCATTGTACTTTGGATGAGTAAAGTATTCTTCGATGTTAATTTAGGCGAGAATGATTGATGATGTCTTTTAGATCTTCTGGCTCTGTATTGGTCTTCTGTCTACTATCCTTATTAGTGAAAGAGCAATACTGACGACTCCAATATTATTTTGATTTTGAATTTTCTCTGTCCAGTTTTATCCATTTTTGCTTTATGTATTTTGACCTCGATTTTTAGAAGCATGTATATTTAGGCTTGCATTTTGTTGCACAATTGTTTCCATAATAATTGTTTTGACTCCTTTTATTTATTTTTGTATTATTTATTCAGACTTCTATTATTAATACAGCTCCTCAGCTGTCCTTTACCCTTAGTATCATACAGATTTTTTTATCATTTTACTTTATATATTTATTTATATATATTAAAAGTGGAATTCAGGTAGACTGTATCTACTGAGTATGCTGGTTTATAAATCCTGAAAGTTTTTTCCTTTTTTTTGTGGTGAAGAGGTAATACTATTTTCATTTAAAGTAACAATATATATGTTTGAATTAAAATTACCATGTTAAATTTTATTTATTTATTTATTTTGTGGGTACCAAGTGTCTAACTCAGGACCTCACGTGCCAGCAGGTGCCCATGCCACTGAGCGATATCACCCGCCCTTTTTTCATGTGAGTGTACTGGGAGTCAAACTCAGGACCTTGCTCTTGCCAGGCAGGCACTTAGGCCACTGAGCTATCTCACCAGCCCCTTAAATTTTTAAAGATATTTTATTATCTGATTTATTTCTTTCTAGGATGCCATGTTTTGAATTAGTTAGATTTTTCACTTTTTAATGGTCACCATTGTCATAAAATTTCTCATATTGTTTTAAAATGTTGTATAGTTTGTATTACACATCTACACGATATCACAATATATATTGAGTAATATTGCCCATTTTAAATGATATAAGAAAATTATAAGTTTATAGTAACATGCAAGATATAAGCTAATTTCTATATTTATTCATATATATTTTTTGTATTTTTGATAAATCCCAAATTCTTTCTGTCTTCATCCTTTTGTCGGGAAAATCTTTTTGCACACTTCTATTAGAATTGTCCTGGCAATAAATTCTCCAGGTCTCATTTTTGTATGATAATACATATATTACTTAGAGTTTTGAATGATATTTTTACTGAGTAACTATTTGTAGTTTGAGATTATTTCCTTTTCAGAACTTAACATGTTTGCATCTTTCATCTTTTTGGGCTTCTGTGGATTTCAAATGTGATCCAGATGTACATATACAATATACCAATAAATATACATATATTATAAATTTACATGTGCTATTTTCTTTCTATTTTATTTAATTTATTTATTCTTTTTGAGACATGGTCTCACTCTATAATCCAGGCTCACCTTAGATTCACTTTTAGCCAAGACTGGGCTTGAATTTAGGGCCATCCTGTTTTCTCAGCCTCACAAGTGGTGGCATTACAGGGGTGTGCTACTACTGTTATCCCAAATGTAAGCCTGTGCTTACATTTGCTATTTTCTACAAAATAGGTCTTATATTCTTTATGTCGTCCCACCTTTCGATTTTGAGATTTTGTTGTTGTTGCACTGATTTTCAGAATTTTGTTCCTATGTTTTGACATAATTTGTTCAAGTTTGTTTAATGAGGTGTTCATTGACAGTTTAAGAAGTGTAGGTTTATAGTTTATATCAAATTTCAAAAATTCCATGTTTTAATTCTTCAAAGATTCATGTGTCATCTACTTTTGTAATGGAAGTGCAAAGTGTCACCTGTAGAGACGTTGATATTTTTTCCCCAGGCCATTGATACTCAATTTTTTCTCAATTTCTTTTTTGTATTTTGATTTTACTCTGTAGCTTCATCTTCAAGTTCACTGATATATCTCCTCTTATTACTAAAATATCAATAGTATTTTGCATTTCATTCAGTTAAGATATTTTATTTTTACGTCTTAACATTCCATTTCAGCATTTATTATAGTCTCTTTATCTCATAAATTCTTTAATGCCATACTCTCCATGTTTCCATTTCCTCTCATTAGTGATCCTGTTTTACAGTTATTAAAATTTATCTTATTCATTGTTTATATTTCATTGTTTTTCTTCCCTAGTAATTTTTGATTTAAGGTTTAACAGTATACCATTTACATTATTGTTTGCTATTTTAAAAATTCCTTTGCATTATTTTGGACATTCTTTCACAATGATACTAAGAACAAATTTAATTTTTCATGGTTTCCCTTTAAGGATTTTAGGTCACATGCAGATAAATATTTAATTTGGAGCTTATTTAACCGTACCACTAGAATGATAACACTTTGAATATTCTGGCTAACCTCTTTATTTCATGAAGCTTCTCTGTTATGGCTGGTGTGAGCACAAACTACTATTAGCTACTTGTGAGTTTTCTATATACAACTTTTATGATTTTTTTTCTGAGATTCAGGTAGTAGTTAACTAAGGTCATTACTCATGTATAATCTTAAGGGCCATTTCTGCATATGGTCAGTTTTTCTGTTTGTGCAGTTATGTACTCTCTAATACTTTATCCACAAATGCTAGAGTCTAGTAATGTTAGACTCCTCAAAAAAGGTAAATGTCTTCTCAGTTTTGTGTAATTCCTCAACCTAGTGAACTTTGCCTATTTTTGCTGAAATTTTAACAATACTTTTAGATTAAAATATGAGAAATTATATGACTAATGTTCTTTGTTTTTTCTCTCAAATTCTAATATTGAATAGTGATGATACTTTTCTATATTTTGTGTTGTTTTGTATGAGTTTTAGTGAGGCAGTGTGATGTCTTCTATTTTGAATAAAAACAAATCTAATGCTCTGTGCCTTACACAAATTGTCCATTTCTTTTATGTTCATTTGTATGGTTATGTTTAAGCATAAAATGGTAGTTTTTTCTATTTTTTCTAAGTGCATTTTTCTTCTTGTACTTGCTTTCTGCTTCTTTTAAGACTTCAGCATTTTTTAAAGTATTTGATTTTATTACCTGAAGGATTTAAAAATATTTTCTTCCTTATATTACTTAATAAGTGACTATATAAGAGAGTACAATTTCCATTGGTGAATAACTATGGCCTTGGTTTAAATATTATATTGCCTCTACATAAGAAATAAGAGTTATTGCAGTTTAAAAATTGCAACCATATAATTCCATTTTACATTGCCAGGGTTTATAAACACAAACCTAAATTAATGAATAGTTCTGTATTAACTGAAATAATATTTTGTAATAACTTTAAGTTAAAAATAGTGTACAGAAACACATAAATACTGTTTCATACATGTATTGTCATGTGGATGGATAAATAAATGTGCAATTAATATATAGTTAATGAAATAGAATTTTTATGTTCATACATTTTCTCTTTCTAATACTCTATTTCTTATTTAATGTATATATTCAAGGTGTACACCATGATCTTTAGAAATATGTATAGTCACTATATAAAAAAATCCATTTTCTCCCATAATGAAACTTTTTGTGTGTGAGGTAAGGAGACATAAGGTCTACTAATTAATAAATTTCTGACATTAAATACAGTGTTGTACATTAGAATTTTAAACTTATGCTGCATATCTACAACTTTATACCCTTTGACTTTCATCTCTCCATTTCCTTCTTCCACTCTGCCCTAGGCATCCATTTTTTTATCCTGTGATTTTATTTCATTTTATCCTTGTCTTTTTAAATTCCCCATGTAAATGAGTTCACATTTTATTTCTCCATTCATCTGTGGACAGACACATGATATTTTCTTACTGGTGTCACTGTGAATATTGCCACAATATATACTTTTTTTTACATGTATTTCTACAAGACAGTGATTTCTTTTTCTTTACATATATACATAGCAGAGGGATTTCTGAGGCACGTGGGAATTGTGTGTGTGTGTGTGTGTGTGTGTGTGTGTGTAGTTTCTATATTGATTTCCACAACCACTGTATTAGTTTATGTGCCCAAAAATGTATAAATTTTCATTTTTTCTACACAACAAAAATAAACACATTAAAAACAAATAAGAAATGATTGTTTCTTAACATTTTTGACAATAGCTATACTAAGCAGTGAAAGATGGCATATTTCCATTATTTTAATTTCCATATCCATGATTATGAGTGATTCTGAAGATCTCATATGCTTGGTAGCAGTTTTTATCCCTTCTTTCAACAAATAAGTAGCCCAATTTATTTGTGTCCTTTGCTCACATTTATATTGGGGTATTTATTTTTTGCTTTTGTATTACATCATTAAAGTTGATTATATTGTCATTACCCCAGTGTTGGATACATGATTTACATATATTTTCTAATGATCATTGGGGACTTTTCATTTTGTTGATTTTTCCATTAGCTGTATGAAAGATTTTCAGTTTGATGTTGTCTTATTTACTTACTTTTGCTTTTGTTGCCAGATCTTTTGCTGTAGTATCTGAAAAAACAACATTGCCAAAGCCAATATAAAGTAACTTTTTTCCTGTTTTTATGGTTCAGGTGTTCCACTTATGTCTCTAATATATTTTTGAGTTGATTCAATGTATAGTGTCAGACGAGGGCCCAATCTCATTTATTTTAATTTGAGTATCCAGGTATCTGACACTGTACTGATTGTAGGGTGGTCCTTTGTGTAATGTAATTGATTCCATTTATGAAAAATACTTGACAGTGAGTTTATTATTAGGTTCTTAATTCTATTTTATTAGTCTATATGTCTGTTTTTATGTTGACACTATACATTTGAAGACTATAATTTTGTAATATAATTTAAAAGAACAATTTATGCTGTCTCTAACATTTTCATTCTCAAGATTGATTTGACCGTTCAGTTTTCTGCATTTCCAAATGAATATTAGAATTTATTTTCTAATTCTCTGAACAATGCTATTGGAGTTTTTATAGAGATAGAATTGAATCTGCATATTATTTAGGATAGCACAGCATTTCCTTTCTAGGTATCTTTCAAAAAGAGTTAAAGACATCATACCTCAGGAATATATGCATACACATGTTTATAGCAGTGCAGCTCACAATGGCTAAATCTTGGAAACAGCCTATCTGTCCATCAACCGATAAGTTGTGGTGCTTTTAGTGGTCATGTTGGTGGTATACTGAAGTAGCTGAGTAGAATTTAAAGGTGAAATATAAGGTCTCATGAAAGGCAGAGTCCTGCTGTGGCTCAGGTTCTAAAGCACATGGCATTCTCCAGCAGTAATTGCATTCTCTTGGCATGTGTGATGTACTGCAGTTCAGGCCTTTAGGCAGGGTACAGTGATGTAGCAACATTCATTCCTGGGATAGCAGGGCATGACAACAGCACAGTTTCAGGCATAAGGGTTGCAATATTTATGTGATCCTGACATAGGGAATGTGGGGTCCCACAGCAATGCAGTAACTGGGGCAAGGAGGAAAAACTCTTGCATCAGTGATTCCAATCCCTGGGAGCTGGATGTGGCCACAGTGATTCCAATGGCCAAGAAGGCAAATGTCCTCAATAGCTGAAGCCCTAGTGTCAGATGCATAATAATACAGCTGTAGCTCCAGTTCACAGGCTCTTGTGTCCATGTGGTGCTGGTGTAGCTGATACACAGGGGAAGCACCACAGTAACATTATGTTCTACAGGGGAGGTGGGGTACAAGAATATTCAGACTCTGGGAAATAAAATGGATATGAACCACCTTGATCCCAGATGCAAGGCCTATAGTGGCTCATTCATTGCTTTGAATGTTTTGTGGTGAGGGAGAAGATAACTGAGAGTATCTACTATGCCATCTTGCTGATATCATTTCCTCCATTACTCTATGAGTATCACTTATGATCCAAATTCCAAAATGTTCTCTTAATAGTTCATTGTATTAAATTTTGGTTGCTGATAGGCTTCAGGGAATCATTGAATCCAAAGAGTTCTAAATTCTTCAGCTGATTAGTCCCTGAAAAAAATAATTGTATATGGAAAGAATTCTGCTTGAGGGTGGTAGGGCACCACCAGGACAGTCTTTGATGGGTGGGGTGAAATGATGCCAGATTACATACCAAGTCTAGAGACATTTAAAGGCTATTTGGGTTTTTAGAGAGCAATACAAAGCACAAGAATGACTCCCAGTTTACAAGATTGTGTACCACCTAACAACTCTACAAGGGATGAGGTACAGCATCAATTCCTTCCCTGAGTGACATAATCTCATGGGATTCTACCCAGCTACTTCAGCTGGACTCAAAACCATTAAGCCATGGTAAAGAGGGATGCAAAAGTACTGTTGCTTACCGTTTTACCCCATAGTTGGTTTTCAATCCTGGCTCAGATCTAGTCTCAGTGGGAGGTGGGGTGTGCTGACAAAAGTGTTTTCCACATTGTTCTACTGTGACCATCTGCAGTTTTTGTGATCTACAAGAATTCTGTGACTCCACAGCTGAACTTATCATAATCCCTGCTATGTTTTAGATTGGAAATGTCCCCAAAAGTCTCGTGTTTGGAGGGGGATCCTGGTTAGTAGTGGAGGGTCACTGGGGGAATGACTTGGAAGAATACATTCTTGTGCCTAATCACTTCCATCTCTCTCTACTTTCTGGCTGCCATGTAGTGAGTGGCTTTCCTTCCACAATGCCATTTTTGCCCTGGGAGCTAATCATCTAGAAACTGTGGACCCAAAATAAGCCTTTCCTCTTTAAGCTGTTTATATCAGGTATTATGACAAAGTAATAGAAAGATTACTGACACACTTTTCCTTTTTCCCTGCTCTCTATCTGGTGTCATTTTCTCTTCAGGACTGAGGAAAAATTTCAGCATAGTTTGGTATACATTTTACATATATCAATTTGTCTCCAAGTAATCTCTAAATATGTCTTTAATTTTGTCTTTAGAGTTTGAAGGACATTTTGCTATAAAGTACAGTTTGACTCTGTTATTCCTTCAACACTAAAATATGGCTCCATTTTCTTTCATTCTCAACTGAATTATTGAGAAATTAGAAAATTAAGCCAGAAGATTTTTTAAAAATAATTTCATTACCTTTTGAAAATTTACAAAATGAAAAAACAATTAAATAAGATTCTAAATAACTCTCAGCCTCCTTCCACATTTATTACAATTTCAACTTAGTGGTAAACAATTTAATGAACTAAAATTCAGCAATTAACTATAGTTGTTTTTGCTGTAAGTCTTACAGTCTCCATTCATTTGCAAAGCTAGCTTGACTCATATGTTTTTCTTATACTCTTAAATGAGGTAGTTTTATAAAATTTTAACAAATTTAGCTTCCTCTGTCACAGTATGAATTAATTTCTGTAATCTTTTATGGGATGAACTGTGTATTCCTGAAAGACATATGTTTTATACTTAATGTTCTGTACTTCAGAATTTATATTTGTAGATGAACTGTTTAAAGAGATAATTACAGTAAAAATAATGCCATATGTATGGGCCCTAATCAAATAGAACCGTACTACAAAGGAAAATTTGGATATGCACATCAAACCACTAGAAATTGTGTACATTTTGAGGGATGACCATATGAAAACCTGGAGAGAGGACAAACTTTACAAACTAAGGTGGACTCACTGGAAAAAAAAAACAATATATATACTAACCCCTTTATCTCAGATTTCCAACGCAGGATTGTGGAAAAATAAATATCCTGCTGTTTCATTTTGGAGGGTATAATCAGTGGTTTTGTGCTTAATTTTATTTTTTATATTTATTTATTTTAATTTATTATTTTTCATTAGTGTGAAATGACCTCAGGACCTTGCACTTGCTAGGCAGGTGTTGTGATACTGAGTTTATATACTCAGCCCCTGTGTTTAATTTTAAATCACTCTTCTTGTTACTAGCACCTAATACAGCTGTCCATTTTTATCAACTGTATTCTGTAACCTACCTATAGTCATGTGTTATTTCCTCAAGGTATTGGTCAGACATTTTGGAATTTTCTAGGTAGGCCATTATGTTTCCTACAAAGACTTGTATTTCTTATATATTTTTTCTTGTACATATAATTTCTTATATATTTCTTAGGTATAATTTTCTTTACATAGTTTTTTGTTTCTTTTTTCTTTAATTGTACTAATTATGTCTTCTAGAGTTGAGTTGAGTAAGAGGAGTGTGAAGGATTATTGTTCCTTTGCTTCCTAGGAAGAGAACATCCAGTGACTTTTAAGTAGGATCCTAGTTGAAGGTGTTACACATATTTTGTATTAACAAAAGGAAATTTTGATTTCTACTTTGCTGAGGTTTTATTAAGAATTTGTGTTGTCTGAATTAGACTAGAATTAGTCTAGTATGTTTTCCTGGCTTAATTAACATGATGATATTTTTATTTTATTGGTATAGATTGTTTAATTGTTTTATAATTGTAGAACCAGCATTACATGCCCATAATAATCCATTTATTTATAATATAAATATATAATTATTATACATTGTTGGATTTGATTTGATAATATTTTATTAAGGACTTTGCAAGTATGCTTATGTGATGTATTGGTCTATAGTTTTTACTTCTTGTACTGCCTTTATGCACTCTGAGTATGAGGATTCCATTAATCTCACAATGAGTTAGGAAGTACAGTGGATTCTTGGTTGATGAATTTCATTGGTTCCATGATTCTGGGGAAGATGGCTGCTTTAATGTTCTTGTGGGGAAGATGGCCATGTAATGTTCCTCACCTCATGTGGAATTCTATAACAGAAGCAAAAATTTGCCGAACATTTCTGTTCATGAGCTGAATAGTTCACAAACAGAAGCATTCATGAAGTGAAGTATTACTGTATTTTTTTTTTCTGTATCATGATCTGGGAAATATTCTCAAGTACTAATACAGTGTCTTCCCTAAATATTCTTTAGAATTCATTATACTATCTGGATTTGATCTTCCTTTTTGAAAAAATTATCAATTCAACTTTTTATATAGATATAGATATAGACATATTCATATTTATTTTTCCCGTGTATGTTTTGGTAGGTCTTTGCAGGTATTCTCTTAATTCATGTGATTTATCAAATTTGTGGAGTATTATGTGTTCATCATACTCCTTTATTGCTATTTTCATGTTGGTGTTATCATTACAGATGACTATTATTTTATGTTATTAGTAATTTGTTTTGTTTTTATATTCTTGGCAACATTTTAATTTATTTTATTGGCACACTTTAGGTATACATAATGATCACATTCATTGTTCATTGTACCTGTACAAGATATATCTTGATTCTTTTTTCCTATTCCCTTACTCTTCCTTCAATGCCTCTTTCCCTCCTTATTTACAAACGCATTTTTTTCATTTTTTCCTTCTTTTATCATAATTTTTTTTCCTTTCATTTCCTTCCCCCCTCCCTCTCTCTAGTTCTTCTTCCCATTTGAACATTTTCTTCCTATTTCACAATATCTATTATACATTTCCTGGGCCGGTGAGGTAGCTCAGCGGCATAAGCACCTGCCTGGCAAGTGCAAGGTCTTGAGTTCGAGTCCAGGTACCTACATATGAAAAAAGGGCCATTGATATCGCTCAGTGGCACAGGCACCTGTTGTATGTGAGGTCCTGAGTTCAACCCCCAGTACCCACAAAAAAACAAACAAAAAAAAAGAAATCTATTATACATTTTTGTCCTTACTTGCACTTTTGGCTTCTCACATGAGAGAAACAATGTGGTATTTACACGTGTGTTGTCCAATTTATTTCTCTTAAGTGAATGGCCTCAAAATGCATCCCACTTAGCTAGACAATGTCTCAATGTTTATCCTTTACAGTTCAGTAGTACTACATTGTAAAAAAAAAAAAAAAAAAACTTCTTTACCCATTCATTGGTTGGTGGACATTAGCTCTGTTTCCAAGATTTAGCTATTACAAAATGTGCCTATTATAAACATGAATGTGCATACAAGGCTGTGGTATGATGCTTTTAATTATTTTGCATGATACTAGAAGGGGAAAAGCTGAGTTGAGTGGAAACCTCTTGTTGTAGTTTTTTTGATGAATTTTCACATTGATTTCCACAGTGGTTACATCAGTCTCAACTCCCACCGGTAGTGGAGAATGGTTCCTTTTTCCCCACAGACGTTGCAGCATTTGTTATTGGATGACTTCTGGTAATAGCCATTCTTTCTGGAGTGATATGGAATCTCAAGCATTTTAATTTGCATTTCTCAAACAACCTATGATGTTGAACATTTTTTCATATATTTATTTGCTCTTTCAACTTCTTCCTCTGAGAAGGTGTCTATTCATTTCAGATACCCATTTTTGTATTGGACCTTTAAATTTGGGGGAGTCTGATATTTTTTGAGTTCTTTATATATTCTAGATAGTAGTCCTTTGAGGAACAACTGGCAAAAAGTTTTCCCAGCACTCTGGGTTATCTCTTCACTCTGTTGGTGCATTCTTTTTGCTGTGCAAAGCTTTTTAATAGGTTGGGATCCCAGTTGCTGATTCTTTGTGATAGTTCTTGTGTGATTGGAGTTTTGATCATAAAGTCTTTGCCTATAGCAATGTCTTCAAGAGTTCTACCTATTGTATTTTCCAGGAGATTTAGTGTTTCTTTCTTAATATTTAGTTATTTGAATGATTTCAATTTTAGTTAAGTTCATGGTGTAAGATATGTGTCTAGTTTTAATCTTCAGCATGTTTAAAGCCAACTATTCCAGCTCCATTTATTAAAGAGGCTATCTTTCTTCCAGTGAATGTGTTTGGAACCTTTGTCAAAGATAAGGTGGCTAAGTATGTCTGGAGTTGGTCCTGCATCTTCCAATCTGTTCCATTGATAGTTGGGTCTCTTTTTTTGCTGGTACCATTTTCTTTATCACAGTATCTATGTAGTATAATTTCAAATCAGGGATTGTGATGCCCCCTGCCTTATGTTAGTTTCCCAGAATTGCCTTAATTATTCTAGGTCTCTTTCTTGTTCCAAATGAATTTTAGATTTTTTTTTCTGTAATTCAATGAGATATGCTGTTGGAATTTTGATTCGGTTGGCATTAAATCTGTACAATTTTGGAAGGTAGGCCATTTCAACTCTATTGGTTCTTCCTACTCAAGAGTAAGGGGATACCTTTTCATTTTCTGATATCCTCTTCAAACCCCCTTTTCAGACTACTGTAGATTTCAAAGTATATGATTTTACTTCTTTTTATTAGATTTGAGTCCTAGGTCTTTCTTCTTTCTTTCTTTCTTTCTTTCTTTCTTTCTTTCTTTCTTTCTTTCTTTCTTCTTTCTTTCCTTTTTTTGCATGCTGTTTATGAAAAACATTATTTCCCCAATTTCTCTCTCAGTGAGTTGTAGTATATGCATATAGGAAGGTTATTGACTTTTGAGTGTTGACTTTGTATCCAGCTACACTACAGAATCTGTTTATTAAATCAAGGAGTCTTTTGGCTGGAGTTTTTGGAGTCTTATTTGTAGAGTATTATGTCATCTGAAAATAATGATAATTTAACTTCTTCCTTTCCTATCCTTATTATTTTAATTCTCTCTCTTGTCTAATGGCTCTGGCTAATGTTTCCAGAAATATTTGAGTAGGACTCGTGCCAGGGGATGTCCTGTCTTGCTCCTGATTTTACATTGAAAGCTTTCAGTTTTGTCCATTTACTATGATGTTGACTGTTGGCTTGTCATAGATGGCTTTAAATCAGTTTGAGATAAAGAACATCTAGTCCAATTTTCTGTAGAGTTTTTATCATAAATGGGTGTTGGACTTTTTCAAAACACTTCTTTTGCAACTATTGAGATGATCATATGGCTTTTCATCCTTGGCTGTGCTAATTACTGATTTGCCTATGTTGAATCATCCTTGCATCTTTGGGATGAATCCCACTTCATCATGTTGTATAATCTTCTTGATGATTTGATGCATTGTTTGCCAGTATGTATTGAGGATTTTTACATCTATGTTCATTACAAAAGATTGGCCTATAATTCTCTTTCTTGGCTGATTCCTTCTCTGGCTTTGTGTCTTGTAGTAATGATTGTTTCTATGAATTAAATTCAGGAACATTTTTTTTTTTAAATTTCATTGAAGAGTGTGAGAAGTAGCAGTATTAGTCTTTTCTAAATTTCTTGTAGAATTCAGCAGTGATGTCATCAGTGCCTGAGTTTTCTTTGTTGGTAACTTTTTGATTATATCTTCCATTTCACTGACTGATATTGGTTTATTTACTATTTTTGTATTTTCTTCATTCAGTTTTGGTAATTCACATGATTATCTAGGAATCTGTCCATTTCTTCTGCATTTTCCATTTTATTAGAATACATGTTCTCAAAGTAAGCATAGAGGCTCTTCTTGATTTCTGCAGGATCTGTTGTGATTTCACTTTTTTCATGCTAATTGCATGGATTTGAGTCTTTTATTTCCTTTTCTTGATAAGGATGGCTAGCATTTTGTCAGTTTTGTTTAACTTTTCAAAGAAAAAAACTCTTTCAATGATCTTTTCATTGTCTTCTTAGACTCCATTGCGTTAATTTCTATTCTGATCTTAATAATTTCCTTCCTTGAAGAGTTTTGGGCTTGACTTGCTCTTCTTTTTTCTAGAAGCTTGAGGTTATACATTAAGTTTTTATTTTGAGCTTCCTCTGTTTTACTGATATGGGAATTCACTGCTATAAATTTCCTTCATAGGACAACTTTCATTGTGTCACATATGTTCTGATATGTTGTATTGGCATTATTGTTTAATTGTAGAAACGGCTAATTTCTTCTTTAATTTTATCTGTGAACCCATTTGTTATTCAGGAAAGTATTATTTAATTTTCAATTTGTTTATGAATTTCTTGTGGTTTCTTTTGCCATTGATATACATGTTCCATTATATTATGGTTTTTATAATAGCCATGGTATAATTTCATATCTGTTTGCAATTACTTAAACATATTCTATGAGCTAGCGTGTGGTCATTTTGGAGAAACATCATGTGTTCAGTTGAGAAGAATGTGTATTCCTATTGATATTGTAGCATGGAAACACTCTTTAGACATCTGCTATGCCCATTTGTTCAATAAGTTTTGTTCAATTCTAATATTTTATTGTTTGGTTTTTTGTCTGACTGATCTGTCCCATTGTGACAGTGGTATATTGATGGTACCCATCACAATTGCATTAATGCTTATTTGATTTTTTCATGTCTGTTAACATTTGTTTTATATAGTTGGATGCCCTGGTATTTGGTACATATATATTAATGTTTGTTATCCCTTCTTTTTTGACTGTTTCCTTCACAAGGATGTAGTGACCTTTGTTTTCTCTCTTAATCAGTCTTGCATGAAATCCATTTGTCTCCAAGTAGAATAGCTACCCTTACTTTTTTCCAGGTTCCTGTCACATGGAGTATTGTTTTAAATACCTTTACTTTCAGTCTATGAATTTCTTTTTAAATTAAATGTGTTTTTTGAATGCAGCATATTGTTGAATCTTGCTTCCTTGGTCCATTATGCCAGTCTGTTTCTTTCTATTGGTGAATTGAGAGCTTATAATACTGATGGTTATAACTGATATGTATTGACTTATCTTTGTCATATTATTCTTCTGTTGTTGGCTCCCTTTTTTTCTCTTGTTTAATTGTTTGCTTTTGCCTGGTATGTTCATTCTGTTGGGGTTCATGGAGTTTTAATCCTTGTTATCTCTTCCTTAGAATGTTCCTTCAGAACAATTTGTTGTGCTGGTTTGGCGTTTGTGAATTTCCTCAAGTTTTCTTTATTATGGAAGTATCTTATTTCTTCATCAATTTTGAAAGATAATTTGTAAGGTACATCAATCTGGGTTGCCAGGATGTTTTCTTTTAGGGCTTTGAGGGTCTTGTTGAGAAGTCTGCCATGATGGTGATGGGCTTTCCTTTATAAGTGATTTTTTAATTTTTTCTAACACCTTTTAATATTCTATTTTTGTTTTGAATTTCTGTAATGTTGACTATTATATGACTCGCTGTAGATTTTATTTGATGATGAATAATTGGATTTCTATATGCCTCACATTTATCTCTATTTCAAATTCTTTTTTTTTTTTCCCTGCCAGGGAAGTTTTTGCCATGACATCTGTGTATAGGTTTTTTAGTTATTTGCACTATTCCCTGCTTTTCATTGACTCTAATCTATCATATGTTACTCTTCTTTGCATTATTAGCAGTTGCTGGATTGGTTTCTCATGGTCCCCTTGCTATTTTTAAGAAATCTTTCTTTCATGATCCTTACCTGAACTCTTGTCTTCTACATCTGAGATTCTGTCCTCACATTGGCTCATCCATGCTGCATATATTTTCAATGGAATTTTTAATCTCCTGTGATAACTGTTTGAAACTCTTTCATGGATTTTATTATTTCCTATGTTGGGCATTCATGGTTACCATCATTTTCATAAGTGCCTATATTTTTTTTGTCTGCATCTTCTCTGTATTCATAAAGCATGTCTTTCCATTATGGTCACCATCTCAGTTATCTTAGAGATTATTTTTGATTTGATTTGATCTAGAGCTTCATTCTTTTGATTTGTTGTTAGCACTTCAGAGAGGTCAGGTGGGTGGCTCTTAGATTGTTGCACCTCATTGCTCCCTGGGTTTGCCTTTGGCTAGCTGGACATCTGGGGTTGCATCTTATTTAAGTGTCCTTCACATTTTTGTGTTTTTATTTTTACTTTAATTCCTGGGTTTATGCTTGTAAATTGCCTATGGTAAGTAGCTTTATTGCTAGTGTTTAGAACCTCTAAGAAATGACTTCTCAGAAGTGTCTTTCCAGTGTAGTGGATTTGAATTTTGAGTCTGTTGCAAGATCCTACCTCCTACAATTTATTGGGGATAAGAAGTTGCAGCTTGCTTGGCCCAGTCCCTCAATCATTGGCACTGACCTATGTATTTTTATGTCACATAGCAATCTTAGTCTTGTTGTACCAAGAAGAACAACTGGTTAGAATGATTATGTCACTTTGGCTAAAGTGGTACAAATAGCAATAACCGTAGCATCAAACACAGCATAGGAAATGACAAACTGAGGTAGCTATTAATTTGTTACCATATGAACTACATTTGTGATTATATAACACAATCTAAAATCAACCAGAAAACTGTATGTAGTAAATACACGCACAATATGGCAATTTCATTCTCAGGGGAGAAAATTTAAAAGGGGCTGGTGAAAAAATAGAGAAATAGAAGAAAAGGAAGAGATTAGAAGCAAGGCTGGATGACAAAGGAGGATAACACAAACTTTAGGAAACTAGTGCACAATACAGGAAGGAAAGAGAGAAGAAGAAATAAAAAACAACAGCATAACAGAACAAAAAAAATAGAAGCCATGTTCATATTCATATGATAAAAAACAAACAATGAAGGAAAAACAAAACAAAAAATCAATAAGACAAGAGAGAAAAAATAAACAATAAAAAAAGACAAGAAATAAAATGTCCACTTCAAGGTATGTCTCTGCTGCCACTGGTACACAATGTGGGAAGACAGAGTCCAGATTTGCATCAATAAATCTTAGCAGGCCAGCAGCAACTCCATGGCAGGGTAGCGGATTATCCAAGGAAGACTGCAGTGCTATTTCCACTGAAGTTCAGACTGGCCTCTGACTGTGAGGCTGGAACCAGACTTGCCCAGCCTGCAGCAGTCCCCAGGGCCCTGTGGTTTTGAATTTGCCTGGAAACACTAGGTAGAGCCAACAGACACTCCAAATACTGAGCTCAGTTGGCCTCCCCCAAAAATGGCTCCTGGCCAATCACCATGTCTTGCAGGAAGTCCCAACAGGAACAACTCACCAGCCATTGCAGTCTGCTGCAGTCCACCACTGAGCTCCACTGTTGTGCTTCTCCATGGAGGTCTCTGGAGTTACCAACACTCAATGGGTAACTGCAGGTTAAAGGAGCCCCTCCCATATAGTGAGTGCAAGCTCAGGGAGAAAGCATCACCTGCCTCCTCCTTGTTCTTCATTGAATTTTTCTCTTTGCCCATCCCGTGGGCTTCAATTCTCACCTCAGATCCTTCCTGGGTTCAGGAGACCTACTTACCTTCTGCTCTTCCTCATGCTGCTATATTCCATTGTCTGGACACCAAATTTCAAAGATTCTTTTTCTGCTGCTCACCACTCCACCATCTTCCCTGAAGTTTTTCTCTTTGTAACTATTAATAAAAACTTAGGCCGGTAAGATGGCTCAGGGGCATAAGCATCTGCCTGGCAAGCGTGAGGGCCCGAGTTCGACTCCCAGAACCCACATATGACAAAAGGGTTGGTGATATTGCTCAGCTGCACAGGCGCCTGCTGGCACATGAGGTCCTGAGGTCAAACCCTGGCACCCACAAAAAAAAATTACTAATTACTAATTTCTAAAACTTTATTTATTAACTTTGTATTCTGTATTAATTTCTTGTTTTTAATTTTTTGTTTCTGCTATAATTTCTATATTTCTCTTAATTTTGCCATAGAAATAAATTTGTCTTGTATCTACCTCTGTAAGGGTTTGCTTTAAATTTCTCTTCTATGCTACCATGCATTGGGAATGCAATAAATAATTTTCTTTCTGAAAATATTATCAGTGTATCCAATAAATGTTGATAATTATATCTTCAATTTCAATTAGTGCAAAATAAATTTGTAACTTTATTAAAATTTTTTTCTTCCAGTCAGATGTTTTCTGGAAGGGTGTATTTAATTTCTATAATTTTCAAAAATTTCTAGATACATTTTAGTGTTTCTGACTTGTATTTTATTTCTATTTTAAATTAAATAAAATTATGGTGAGACATTCATGGGCAAGGCAGTATAAGGAGATGCCTAAAGCTTCATTATTTTTTCTTCAGTAGCCACTAGGTTTTCATGGTGAACAGCCAAACAATATTCTTTATGGCTCCTACTGGGCAAAGGAAGAAAAGTTGAACCCATTCACTATATTACATTCCTATTGGGAGTCCTTTCTTTGCTGCTTAAAGTAATTTTTTACAGAAGCAAATTGACTTAGTCTAATCAGCAACTGAGCTTTTTTTGTGTGTGGGTACTGGGGGTCAACCTCAGGACCCTGCATGCCAGCAGGTGCCCAAGCCACTGAGTGATATCACTGGCCCTTTTTTTATGTGGTTACTGGGAGTCAAACTCAGGACCTCGTGCTTGCCAGGCAGGTGCTTATGCCACTGAGCCATCTCACCAGCCCCAACTGAAACTTTTTGAAGCAGTGCTTCTATCATTTTAAGGCTAGAGTATTTCAGGTCATTTGTACTTCTACTTCATTGGCTAATTTAAAATTCAAAATCTTGAGTATCTACCAGGCCTATTTCTCTTTTGTGCAATAAACTCCCAAAATCTTCATCTTTCTTAAAGAACGCTTTATTTAGATTTTCACTTATTCATGACCTCTTCCTGAATTGGAATCACTTAAACCAAATCAAACCAACCAACCCAACAAACAAACAAAAAACACACAGACAAATACCTTATGTCTCTGATTTTCACACTGGATAATTTGAACACTTGTATACTTGTCTTTTTTGTTATACTGCATTTTCTAACAAAAGTTCATTCATCTTTAGTTCATTCTAGTTTTCTTTTTTAGAAAAAAGTTAATGTAAATAAATTAATTCTTCTACATAGTGGGTAGGAACATAAACTAGTATAACATATATGGAAATAATTTTGAGTTTCTTCAAAAAATTAACAATAAAACTACCAGTTTGTCTAGCTATACTGCTTCATAGTATATTTCTGAAATAATTAAACAGCACATATAGAAATACCTGCATACCTGTTTATTGCAGCAGTAAGGTATAGAATGAGCCTAGATTCCCATCTGTAAATGAATGGATAAGTAAAATGTGACATATATAGATAGATGTGAATATTCTGCCATAAAGTACAAAATCAAGTTATATGGAAGAAAATGGAAGGAGGTGGTGCTATCATATTAACCAAAAAACACCAGGTTCAGGAAGTCAAATATTGCAGATTTTCTCTCATATATGGAATAATAAATAAATAAATATGATGACAGGATAGAGAAGAAAGTCCCTTGTAGTAGAGAAAGGAGACAGGGAGAGGGGAGTGGAAAGAAGAATTAGAGAGTCAGAGTGAATATGATACCTATGTTTTATATGCATGTATGAATATGCCAAAATAAAACTCATTTGTCTGTATAACTAATGTGCACCAAAAAAAAAAAAAAGGTATTTTACCCTTGTCAGTAGGAAAAGCTTGATATTACTTTTAAAATTTAGTGAGTATATAATATTACCTATGAAATTTTATATGCCAGATTTCTAAGTTACTGGTCTAGTGAAAAGATATCCTGTTAAGCCAGGCCACAGACTATTATTTTAATAATATTTCCATGTTTCATCTGAGATAATGGTAAAAAGGATACAATGAAAATGCAGATAGAAAAGATGTTTTGTTACAGTTAATCATATTGTGTTGAAAATAGAAAATAAAACATGTAAAAATATAATTTTGAATATGTGCTGGAATAAGAGGATATAGCAGAAATATTTACATCTGGAAAGATACAATAGAAATATTTAATATTGTTAGGGAAGAAAAAATTGCAAAACATGACATTGTATTCAACTTAAAATTAATAAAATCAAGCAGGCAAAATTAGGTATTTGATTTCTAGTAAATGAGATACTATTTGAACTTGAGAAAATATCATCTAATCATACTCAGTGGGATATATTTTGAAAGAATGTCCAACATCACTAATAAATAACCTAAGATAAGGGATGGAAAATTAGAATAATACTTGGGAGAAATATATGATATTCAAATTTTGGACTTGAAGAGAACCATTATGAGATAGAATAGGAATTACTTTTATTATTGGATAAAGTTTTCTTATGGATTAGGATTATCTGATATAACAGAATTGGATAAATCAATAGGAAATTGTATTTAGCTTATAAAAGGTAGGTTGGGATACATTTAAAAATACTGTCATCTATTTAAGTATACTCAGGTTAATAAGCATACATATATCCCCTTGCTTTTCTAGTTGAGGGGGCCTGTTCCTAAGGAATTGTTTCTTGTTATATTTAAAGAATATTTTTTTCTGATAAGTATGTTTTTTAAACCACTAAAATTATAATTCTAAGGAAGAAAACAATATTATTGCCTCAAAAATCTTTCAATGAACAATAAATTAATAGTTGGCCATAATTACAGCAAGGAAATTCAAGTGAATATGGTGTTTCATATGCCAGAGAAAATTGCCAAACTAGTCAGTGCCATGAAAGATCAAATAAGATGGAGACAGAAATGTCTAGTCAGAATTAGCAGGGCTACTCTGTAACAAATAATTTCAATAACTCTATAGTTTAAACTTTACCACCAAAACAGGTATAAAATATTTTATAGTTCTAATTATTCCATGGCTGTTGATAAAATTAGAGCATGATCAATCGAATTTAACTCTTATAAAGAATCCAATCTTTTTAATTTTAAAAATGTGCTTAGTTCAGTAATTAAACATATCAATCAGCCAAATTTACCCTGAGTTTCTGTATTGCCCTCTAATTTTGGAGACTGCATTGGGCGGGCGACCCTGATGGAAGATTCAAATATGTTAGTACTTCTTTGTGTATCTGTAGAAAGAATTCATTCTTCTATTTCAAAACACAACATATTGTCTCAAGTATTCTGAAGAATTAAAAAATGACACAGATTAGTTTATAACATGATATCTTTAAAAACCTCTTTCAATAACTGATAAAATAACCATAAAGAATATGAATAGTAAGGATGTGGATGTTTTAAACAGTATGAGTAAAATTATTGACATAAATAATGTGTTGATCATGTTAAAAATTGCATATCATATATTATTTTCAACTGTGCAAGATTGATTTCTAAAAATAATTACATGGTACAGCCCATATTCCAACTTTTCAAGTATTAGAAAAGGAAATAACACAAAATATATTTCTGAATATAATACATTTTGTTAATAGGCTATATCAAAATTATTACTTGAAATGTTCAGCTGTTTCAATATTCAACTATACACTTACAAATAATCTATGGGATAAGTGAAATTACACTAAAATTTAGAAATAATATTGAACTACATGAAATAAAAATATGACAACTCAAATTTTTATGATGCAACTAGACAGTCTTTAGAGAATATTTTTAATTTAAAATATTTTATAAATTAGTTTTACATATTTTGTAGTTTTAAACATGTAAGTTTTAAATAGCTTATATTTAAGACCTCTTTTATCAGAAAAGAAAAATGTAGATGGGAGATAGAATTACATATCAATAATATTTTAGTGAATGACAAACAAACTTAAGAATAAAGGTTTTTAGTTAATAACTAATGCATTGGAGAAAACCAAGCAAACAACACATAATAAAACCTGAGAAATAAAGCAAACTTTCAAAAATAAACAAAAGATTATATTATTAATAGGATACTATGAAAGAATGAACACTGGTACACAGCACTTATTAAACAATAGAGTACTTGCTTCATCCTCACTTTAAAATACAAGAGAAGAGCTAAGTTTTCAAAAATTCTGCATCTGATTAGAATGTGATTGCCATTCCCCCTCCTGCATTTTTTTTTTTTTTTTTTTGGTGGGTACTGGGGGTCGACCTCAGGACCTCGCGCGCCAACAGGCACCCGTGCCACTGAGCGATATCACCAGCCACCTTTTTTCGTATGTGGGTTCCGGGAGTCGAACTCGGGCCCTCGCGCTTGCAAGGGAGGCGCTTACGCCGCTGAGCCATCTCACCGGCCCGACCCCTCCTGCTTTTTGAATAACATAACCTATATTTGCACTGTTTATTCCCCTGGTAAAATGATAAAATAATATGTGTTGAAAAGATTTCTAAGTAACCTTGTTTATAACCACAATTTTTCTTTGGAAAATTATATGTTAAATGGAAGGGAAGCACAGATGAAACTAAAATACCTATTAGATTTTAGAAAATTGTATTCTTATTACCAGAATGTTACTTATGGGAAACATAAAAAGATACCACTCCCTGTAGAGAGCATAAAGCTTTTAAACCAATGGTATTGAAGTTATAACTCTTGCATCTGCATGATGGGTAGTAAGCAAGTTTCTAGTCGATTGGCCTTCTACATGTTAATTCTTTCTGAGACTTACAGTATTGAGTAGGGGCTTCTGAAATTTCTGTACTAGAATGTTTTCTGTCTATGTCTTTCAGAGTAAATTGGCTGCAAGTGTGGCTTGTGTGAATTGTGAGTGAAGAATATGTAGGAAAAACTGAAAATAATTCTTGCAAATACTGCAGATGAGTAAACTTGCAACAGATCATATCTCCAAAAGAATAATTAAAAAATGAGATAATTAAAACTTCAGCTTCTTGAAGTTGGGCATCACAGGACCGCTAAAATAAAAAGCAGTATTATTTTTGCAATAATATGAAAAGGTGAGAAACACAGAAAGGTAAATGAATATTTGAAAAGCTGCATTTTTCTTTATGTATTGATGATTTTGTAAATAGCAGACTATCAAAAAATTCTGGGTTTTCTTTAGGAAAAGATTAATTTGTATAGAATAAATAAAAAGGCAATGAATGATTCTTTAAAATAATTTATAGTCATAAAGATGAAGAAAAAATATGGGGATATGAATGTCATCAGGAATATATATATTTTAAGACAGTTGCAAGTTGTGAAATGAGAAGGTAGGATATTCAACATAGTAAATTAAGACATTTTAAAGCTCTGAAAAACAAATTATAAAATATCATACCTGGGCACTTCAGAATAAAATGATTGTTTACAAAACACATGGACATCTTTATAAAGAAGCCAGAGAGAAAATGCTGCTCTCTTATCAAAGAAACAATTTGATTTAGCTCATTCTTAACAGAAATAATGGGAATTATAGAAATGGACTGAAAGTGCTGAAATTAAGTGAAAATTTGTTTTTAATTCAGGAAAAATATAATTTGATACTGAAGGGAACATCCTCTCTCCATATTTCCTATTATCTAATCTTTTATTTCTCAGCGGGGAAAGAGATCAAGAGATGAAGGAAGAAAGGATAAGGGATGTATAAAATGAATTGGGATGTAATATATACATATACCAACTGCACACAAAGAATGTAAACATTATGTACATCAAAACATGTACAAAAATAATAAAATATGAAGGGAATCAAGTGATGGATGGAGGCTGGAGGGAAGGAAGGGAAAGAGGAATGAAATAAGAAATTAAAATGTGTCATGTACATGTACCAACTTCCCCCAAGGAATGTGAATATTATGTACTATACATATGTACTAACAAATTAAAAGAGTAAAAAACAATGAAGGGAAATAAATGTAACTTTAGAAAATACAGAATGAATGCACACATCAAAAGAAATACTAAATAACTATTTCAAAGAGAAATGATTCCACAGGACAGCTCTTATTGTGTACTTGAAAACCAAATGATGTACATTTTATATGTGTTACTTAGAAAATAGGAGATAAGTTTGTGAAATATGGCATAACAATAATTTGATAAAGTTAGCTCTTTCATGATGTGTTACTATTGAAAACACTATGTTGTACACCATCAATGCATACAATGTGTTAATCAGAAATAAGTTCTAAAATGTAAATACATATTCTGAAATGGGAAGAAATTGTTCAAATGGAGAAGGAACTAGGATGGGTGAATGGGGAAAGGACAGTAGGGAAAAGGGAAAAAAATGCAAGTCAGTTATACTATCAGTGTCCCTTAGTTCATTAAAAAGGAAAGGTTTGTACTAAAAAAACTAAGAGAAAAATAAGACCTAAAAGGAGTGAATATTGTTATAAAGGAAAAATAACATTTATCATAAAAGGAATGACTTTGAAGGTTATATTATAAAATGAAAAACATAGGATAAACAAAAATCAGTTTAAAACTACCTACATGTTTAATGTGCTCTAAGGCTTTTGGGTTTTTTTTAATTTTTTTCAAGTCTTTTAGAAAGTTAAAGGAATAAAGGGATTGGGTCATGTCTTAACAAATAAAGTGGAACTATTGGGTGAGTTTGAAGTTTTGTCTTGGAAAGAATTCTTAGTAAGTTGAGGAAATGACATACTGCATCAAAATAGGCAATTTACATTCACAAGATGCACTCCAGTGTGAGAAAGAATATTATACTACACTTTCTAGGGCAAAAGCGTCAAGCGAAATCAACTTGTCACCAAGTGTCTGGTTTGGCCTCTATAAAAAAGATTGCTGTACTGTGGTGTCATGTTGCTCTTCGCTTCAGAGGCTAGACACTACCATGACAGTAGATCAGCACTGGTGAGAAGGCCATGACATTAGACTAATGCATAATTTCCATCATGGCATTGTTGGGTCTTCTGCATTGATGGGCAGACTCTGACATGAGCAAGATCAGAGCGATGAAGTATTTTGACAACCCTGGTGACCCTCTTGGGTGAGTCTAGGGAATACAGATGGGGACACCAATAATGGATGCTAATCTATCTATTGTTCTAATGTAAGTCATATGAAGTCTATCTACATGCTTCTCAGAAAGATACATGCGTCAGTATTTAAAAAGTTAGACAAGGCACTGACGGAGAGATATTTTAACAGGTGTTCTAATATTTTGGTAGCTAACTATTTAATGTTTCTGAGTTTAGAAAGAGGCTTTTGCATAGATCTTGTCTAATATGGGGCTTGTCTCTGAGACACTTGAATAGATGACATCTTTCTGGATATTGCTTATTTCTAACAACGTGATAAGCCCCATGCTGAAGACAGGCACGGCCTAAACAAGTGTAGCAGGATGTCAAAAGTGAGAGGTAGTTTGGTCTATTTAGTGCAGCACTCAGGGTTAATCTGGATAGTGGGCTGGCTCTAATTATACTGATATAGTTTATCAAAATCAGTTTAGTGCTCTTTTAATAAATATTTACACATTTAAGTATGCTCATTGCTACATCTATCTCTTCTCCTCTACCAGTTCTATGGTCTATTATCTGTTTCTTTGAAGAAAAAAAATACTTCCATTGGATATCAATTCTCATATGTGTTTCAGGGTACCACAGTACTGCTTTAGTATTCGATTGTTGGTTCCATTTTATATTGATTCAAATGTCCAAACGTTATTTGTTAAAGCACCTACAAAGGCTAAATTTGCATAGTTCTGAAATGGTAAACATTCTTTATTTTCATCATGCTGACAAGTCAGTTCTCCACAGGCTTCTGAATGTCTGCCCTACTGAATTACATCTCACGTCTCTCTGCTATTCTCTCACTCAGGATACTGAGGTGTTCTCCATGTAACAGTCAATCTACATGTCTCTCACACTTAACAATCTTTAGAGTGAGCGATGTCATGTTTTTGATTTAAATAGTGTTGTGTCTTTTTACTTATACAACCATATTTTAAGTTTTAATTTCACCAGTGACTTTTCCTCTAACTCCCCATTTTTTGTACTAGCATTAATAGCATCAAGAAAGTGTTTCCCATAACACTAATTATAATAACAGAAAACCTAAGGAATAAAAAAGGAGGAGGTGTTGAAATTTCACAGATGTCTGTCTTGCAAGAGCCCCATTATGACTTAATCCTGATCCCAAAATCTATGTCTAAATGGTAAAAAAAAAAAAAAAAAAAAAAAAAGTACATTTGAAGAGCTTTCAGAGGAATGAGTCCTGACAAATTATTTTTGGGTGGAAGCTCACTGAAAATTATCCAAAGCAGAATGAGGGAGGATAAAATTAAAAATGAAAGCAGGCAAACAACACAAAATAACCAAAAAAACCAAAACAAACAAAATAAACAGATAACCGCACACAACAACACACACACACTACACACACAACACACACCACACAACACACACGGGATGGTGCAGGATGCCAGTAGTTATTAGTGGTCCCACAAATAATTTTAAATCTTCATGTTCACACTGATAGAAAACTGGTTTTACCAGTGCATTCCATGTATTATTATATACAAAGGATGAGAGATTCTTACTGTAATTATTTCATTCTTAGTAGTGAAGAAACTTAAAAGTAATCCATTAATCAAAACCAGCCAAATATTCTTAATTCTTATTGTCAGAAATTAAAACTCACTTGTACATTCCTAAAAAATTCACAAAAATACTCCATCGGCAAATATTGGTCATTTAAGGAAATTCCTATGATTGAAATTTTGTCATTTACAATGAAATAGAATAAAACTGAATAATCTTGATGAATAGAATAAAACTGAATAATAACCATCAATGAATATTTTTACATGGATTTAATTTAGGTAAATTATTTTGATATATACTTTATATTACCAATGCCAGTTTGTCAATACTTCACTGACCTCAAGTTTGTAGGTCAGCAAGTGTGTAATTTTAGTAATATGTTATTTCTTTTCCAAAATTTATACTTTTTATACTTGGATTAGACCTAAGAAAATATTAACTATTAGGGTGTTAAGCACTTAAAAATTGCAACTGAAGTAATACAAGTGAAATTCACCTAAATCTAAAAAATAACAATAAAACAATCTCTGACTGAAATTCTAGAGGAAAGACTCATTTTGGACCTAAACTATAACACAAAATACTTCTTCAGGACATTTAAAGATATCTCAATTCTGCTTTTATTTGCATGCTGACCCCATTCCTTCATACAACAAATAAATTCACTCATTATTTCCAGAAGGCTAGATGTTAGCCACTTCAATTTATAATGTCCTTTCAGCTTCTAATCCCAAAGCCAGGGATCCTTCTATTCTAAATATCCTGATGTAATACCCTTGAGTATATACTGATCAGTCCCACCTGGATTGAGTGTCATTCTTGAATTTCTCAAGACTTCTAGCTTGGAAATTGATGGGCTTTTATGCTCAAATATGGGTTATGCATTAGTTACAGAAGATGAGGAATATAGGAAAAATCTTGTATTTTAAATACATGGAATATGAGTGAGCTGGTTTTTAAATGGGAAGTATTAGGTAGGCTATGCAATAGTTGAGTAAAAACCATATATTTCATTGGATTAATAAAAAGTGTTATTTATATTATTACACAATGGTTTTGTGATTATGGTCACTTCATACTTCCTATAGTAATTTAGGGACCCTGAATTCTTCCATATTTTTAATTTGACATTTTTCCACAAATAGCTCAGTGACTCAGGGTATTCCAGTTGGAATCCAAGGATGGGTGAAGAGAAAAAGTGGGAAAATAATAAACAGGGCATGGAATCAACATGTTACTTATGCCTATACTATATTTCATAGGTAACATCTAAACACAGGGCTCCACATAGATGTAATTTAATTTGAAAATGCAGCTTCAATAAAAGTGCTGGTAGGTGAGGACTGAGAAGTGATTGGTCCTGAGGGGTTGATCCTCATGAGTGTGAGTGGATTAGGCCAGCTGTGCCACAAGAGTGTTGGTTACCAGAAAATGGGCTTTTGGGCAAAAAAGATGAAAATGTGGATATCATTGCAAACAAAATAAACCAGACATAGAGAAACAAGCACTGTGTATTCTCTTTCACCTGGGAAACTTAAAAAAGAAAAAAAATAGTAAATAAGTTGACCAGAATGTAGAATATAGATTCCTCGGGAATAAGAAGGGTGGTGGGTGAGGGGTAAAGGGAAAAGGTAAAAGAAGGGTGGACAGACATGGGCCATTCACAGAGCATATACACGCAGGACTACCACGTAAACCCCATTGAACTGAAAATGGGACACACAAAATGACGCGGACTTGTCCTCTTGCACACATGTGCTTCTGTTCTCTCTCTCTCTCTCTCTTTCTCTGTGTCTGTCTTTCTCTCCCAGCCTTTTGTCCTTCTGCTGCTCTCTACCATGTGATGATGCAGTAAGAAAGCTCTGACTGGATGTGGACCCCTCGTTGTAGATTTCCCAGACTTCAGATGTGAGAAATAGACTTGCTCTTTCTAAATGGGCCAGTCTGTGGTATTCCTTAATAGCAAAGTACTTCAAGAACTGTTATTATGCTAAATATGTGTTTATAAAAATAACAATAACCAATGTGTACATTATTCTACAGGGAGATAACAGCACCAAAATAGATATCTCCATACAATCTATATAATCTGTGAGAATAGACATGCCACTGCTTTAAACCATGATCTTGTCAATAAAAAGGATAAAGAAGTGAATTATTCCATGGGAAAAATATTCCAAATAAACATTTCACTACTCATTCATCTACATGTTTAATTTATGTAATATGTGATAATCATATGAATAATATGATTATTTGGTGTAAAGATTATTTAGAATTGCATAATCTGACAACTTTTAACATCTGTCTCCTTCTTGATCTTGAAAGTATATCTTGGGCCGGTGAGATAGCTCAGTGGCATAAGCATCTTCCTGGCAAGTGTGAGGTCCTGAGTTCGACTCACAGTACCCACATATGAAAAAAGGGCTGGTGATATCGCTCAGCAGCATGGGCGCCTGCTGGCACACGAGGTCCTGAGTTTGACTTCCGGTACCCACAAAAAAAAAAGAAATAAATTATACCTTAATTTAGTACAATAGTTTTCTTCATAATATGCATTGAAATGATACATAATATGTCTCTTTAATTCTTAGTAGTGCAAGATGCTTCTGCACTTATTATAAATCTGCGGCACCATATATACTGACTTATTTAGGTATTATGGTTTTGTTTCATTTGAAAACAACATCAACAAATAGCCTTATTTAATAGCTAATGACTTCTAACTATACTGTTAAAATTTTGTAGCTAGAACATCACAGGATGAATATATTATCAGAAGCAATTTTTTTCTGGGTCATAGTTATTGTACATAGTCTTTTTAGTAGTGAATAGAATTTTATGTTGTTTTCTTTATAAATCCAGAATGAAATCTATAATATGAATAATTTCTCTAAGAATCAATATTGATACTTTGTAATTTTTAATATATGATTCCATAATTTTAAATGTATTAACCTTGAAGTAGAATAAATATTAAAAGAAAAAGAAATCTCAGAGATAATCTTATTTGAAATGATTCTGTTTTGGATTCTTTGTAGGTACTACTATTGTTAAAGAAGTAAAAAAATATAATTTTCAAAATTGTGGAAAGATGACTTAACTGTTATCTGAGTCTATACTTTTTATATTTTTACTGTAGTACAAATGCCTTATATTGACATGATATTTTGTGGTTTTATGTTTATAAGGTAGTGTTCTGTAAAGAGCTCATTGTAATCCTGTTGTTGTTTTTTTTTAATATATGGGTACCGGGAGTCGAACTCAGGACCTCACGCTTGCCATGCAGGCACTTATGCCGCTGAGCCATATCACCGGCCCATACAATCCTGTTTTTATTAATTTTCAGTGATAGAAGAAGGAACATGATATTAAGGACACAGGACTTTTTGAAGATCACACAGCTAGTGAGTGGAAAATGCAGACTCAACACAAGACATTTCAACTCTCAGAACAGTGGGGTTTGCACAGTACACCACGGTTCCATCCCTAAGTGCTGAGAAAATATATGGATTCAAAAATTCTCAAGTACTTTGCAATGTATCTGCCACTTGAGTTTAAATAATCACTGTTGCTTTTTATTATTAATTTAGCTACAGTTATTGCCTATGTACTACTTTCCTTCATATCACAAGTTCAAACTTCTGGAGAAATATGACAGAAGCTCCACGAAGATCAATATTACATGTGCTCTATATTTTTACCTAATTTTTCTAAAATATTGACACAATAACATAAACTGTTACTTTTAAACAAATTTTTGAAGTGATCATCTTCTCTCCCAATCATTAATATATTTAAATTTTCAAACACACATTTTAAACAATTCAAACAACTTTATAAAAATGATTGTGGTGAAACACGTCAAATAAATATTGACATATCTGAAGAGTAAAACAATGAATTCACTACTATAAATCACAAATATCAGTGCAATTTCCAACACTGAGTTATTGTTATTGCACCATTATTTAATCAATAATTTATTCTTTTCTAACTGGGTCCAGGATATGGTATATAGAAAGGTGATTTAAGTAACTTGTAAAACAACTAGCTATAATTAACACAAAATGATGGGATTATTTAAAATACGGCCAAAGTAAATTTGTAGTCAAATAACAATCTGAAAGTTTTTAGAATTACCACATAACAAGAGAAACTTGTCTTAGGAATCTTAAGGTTGAAAAATATAAAAGAAAACAAATTAATCAATTCTTTGTAACATGTTTGAAGACATAATACATTAATGCATTAGTGGTTTTCACTAAGTCTAGAAAGCCTAAATTCAAAGAACCAATGTTCAAAAGGTGTATAATTGGTCAGGCAATTGATAGGTTCAAACTATTTTAACTTGCAAAAGAAGCCCATTCAGATTTAAGTGGAAGAGTTCATTAGTTTTTAATCATTGCTTATTATTATATCATATATTGTGAAATATTCTGTTTATTAATTTAGGTAACTTAGTGGGACTAAGCTTCATAAAACACTATCTCCAGATATGAATATGAGAATGTTGAACAGTGGGGAAATAATGCCACATAGATATAAATAGTACATTTTGCACTAATGATGAATAAAGACAACTTAAGCATAACAAGAGCCAAACGCATTTACTAATCGCATCTCAGTATTAGATCATAATGACAAATCTATGAATCCCAATTAATGGGTATTGAAAAAATGAGAATTAAAGAGGATTCAGCCTCTGCTTCAATGGTCAACACTACTAAAAGTCTGAAAAAGAATAGAAGTCAATGAATATACTTTTGTTTTATTATAAGAAACAGTACAATGGGGGTTCATTTTGTATTTGCTTGAAGCATAATAATTTTTCATTTTGAAAGGAATGTTACAAAATTACAAAATATCTTCCTTCCGGTCCTTTAAAAATTTCTTCCATTTCAACACAAACATTGTCTCTGCAGACATTATGTGAAAAGTAGTTGTGTTTTATTCTTTAAACATTGAATATTTAATTCCTTTGGGTTTCAGAGTCACATTAGTGTGGTATAATTTAATTGATACATTTAAACTGTTGGGCCATACGTAATTTAAAACATGTTAATTCTCTATCATTGGTCCAATTATTTGTGTATAGTTGCCTTTCTTACAAAAATTCTGGTTGGCCAAATTAGTAAACTATCTAGGATAATTAGTTCAGTATATCTCTCAGATAAGTCAGGATAGAATCTAGTTTTCTAGAATAAGAAAATTGATATATATCTCAGAACTGTCATTTAGGTTAGCTTGACCTATTATACATACATCTATGTCTCTTGATTAAGTAATAGAGACTAGTAATATTGTGCATTTTATAGATATTTTCGTGATCTTTTTTCTCTTTCTGATGTCATAGTTTTTTTAAAAAATTAATTATATTACATATTTCCAATTACTGATATACTCTACAGCCCAAGTAATAAAATATCTCTCAGTGAAAAGTAATGGATTGACTTCAAATACATGTCCTCCCAGTAACACAAAATTGTAACCATACTGTATTTAGAAATAGGATCTTGGCAGATGTGATTAAGCATAGATGATGTCCTACTGGATTGGGGTAGATTTAAAATCCATTGACTGGCATCTTTATAAAAAGAGTAGACATGTAACTTTTGTAAAAACTAGAATCATAAACTGAGTGTTTAATGAATATAGGCTGAAAATATTAACACTACATATTATATGCAATTACATGTTGTTATTGATTAGATCTAAAAGATCCCCCCCATATCTCATGTGTTTGTAAGGTGATTGGATCATGCAAGTGCTATACTCATCAGTGGATTCACCCATTAACATATTCAGCAGTTGAATGTGCTGTCAAGAGTGAGTCTTGGTGAGAGACGTGTTAACTGAGGGAGTGACTTTGAAAGGAATATGCTCATCTCCAGCTCCTCACATCTTTTTTTTAATTTCTGACTGTCATGGTTTGAGAACCTTTTCTTCTGCCATGCTTCTCTGCCATCTTGCTTTTATCTTGAACTAAAACTGTGAGGCAAAATTAACCTCTCCTATTTTAAATTGTGGGTGTCATATATATGGTCCTAGTGATGAGAAAGTAACTAAAACATGTGTAATAGTGAGTATTTATATATTTATAAATTTGCAATTAATAATATATACCAGTTATTTGATAAAATTAAACTATGATGGCCAGGATCGTCCATTCCACAAGAGAAGCCCTTGCAAATGGCATAGGAATATTGGAAATCTATGAGCGGTAAAGTTCCCATGCTATAGACAGCACTAAAACAGAGGATGCCAACTTTTGTCTCAGTAATTCTTTAATCCTGTTTCCATATCTGACCAAACCAATGTTCTAACTTACATTTTATAAATGTCAACATACTGAACAAGTGAAACTCTATTATTGCATGTCCTAAATACTGTATTTTACACTGTAGATTTTCATATGCAGCCATTTTGCTGTATAATAGAAAAGCATTATCTCCTAATGTATTACTCAGCTTTATTTTGCTAGACAAAAAACCCAAGAGTCACTACTTAAGGGAAGAGAAGTTTACTTGGTTTATAGATTCACAGGATTTGGTTCATTGTCAGCTGGTTCCAAGGTAGCTAAATCATGGCTGAAGTGCATAGAGGAGCACAACTTCTCAGTTCATGGCAGTGGGGAAGCACAGCAGGCCTAAAGCACGGGAGAGGAAGGATCAGGGACCATATATATTAGCCAAGTTCATGCCTCCATGTTACACCTAGACATACCCAGAAATATGCTTTACTAATTTCCTGAGTATTTCTTAATCTAGTCAAGGTGACACCTCATGATTAATGATCAAAATTGATCCTTTATAAACTTAACAACCAGGTACATCTTCTTAATTCATACTTAATCTCCAAATAAAGGCAGTGGAAGTTTATGTTCTGCCCAACCTGATATAATTCTCCTGCACACAAATGGAAGTGAGCTAATTCCCTTCTCAATGTCTCAACAGTTCCAACAGTTTTCAAAAGTCCAGTCTCTTCTGATACTTGAGGAAAATACTTAGCTTTTAGTTTCTATAAAAATCAAAATCAGCAGCGGCACGGGTGCCTGCTGGCGCGCGAGGTCTTGAGGTCGACCCCCCAGTACCCACAAAAAAAAAAAAAAAAAAATCAAAATCAGGTTACATAATCCAAAGGTAAAATACCACAGGGTAAAAATTCCCGTTCAAAAATGGTGGAATAGAATGAAAGTAAGACTGAAAACCAGCAAGGTAAATATTTAATCCTATAGCTTCACATGTGGTACATGGGGCACAATGTGAGTACCAAAGGGTTTGAGCAGCACCACCTCTATGATCCTGCTGTTTGTAACTCATATGGTCTTTCTCTTGAGTTGGTTTCAATCAAGATGCAAGGCTTGCCTTGAGAGATGTTTCATGTTCTTGTCATTTCCAACTTCCTGGGGTCACAACAGGGCCACTGCTTCATGCACTGCACCCTCAGGGGTCAGTTGTTTGACCTCCCAGGCCTTCCTTTGAAATCTGAGTTAGAGCTTTCCTGACTCTGGAACTCTTGCATTCTCCACGCCAGCATGGGTTACATGAAGGCCTGCTGTTACCCAAGTGCCCTTTGACCATGGCTAATATAGCATTTGAGTGCCTGGATGATTGAGTAGAGTAAAATGAATTCTGGGGATCCAAATCTTTAGGAGGCTTCTATTGATAAGGCCTCTCAGGGACTCTCTTCTTCAGTGAAATGTTTACATTTTTCTACCCTTGAGCCTGGGACAAATGGGGCCTTCCTGATTTCTGATATGGCTTCAAGTTGTCATTCTTCTTACCACAGTACAAAGTACTTGGCTTCTTTTTGATGGTGCTAATTTCTTTGTCTACCACACCTTCTTTGACACCTTTTGGGCCACAACTTGAATTTTTCAATCTTTTCTCTTCAGTTTTACTTGTGAATCTTACTATAATTCAGGCTAAAATCAGGCAGCATTTCTCATGCCACAGTCTGAATGTTGAGTTCCCTTGAAATTTTAATCACCAGATAAATTGTTTCATTACTGTTCAAAGTCTTAGTACCTGTGTAGAATGGATTTTTTTTTGCCAGCATATAACACCCATGATCTCCAGTCCACTGCCAATGAAATTCTGGTTCTCAAATGACCCCCCAGAGACTTGTCTTTAATATCTGCATTCCTGTAAGCATTCTGATTTTCTTTCCTCTAAATATAATAACCCATAGGGATCTGCTTGCAGTATTCTAAAGTTTCTCCTATCTACATTTCCACACTGTTTCTGACTCTTCTCTCGAACTACTTCAGAGTGCTTCTGAACCACATGATCAGGTGTAGATAACAGCAGTGAACCCTCTCTCAATAGAAATTTTCTGAATTAATCAACTTTCCCTTATGTGAACAAAATACCTAATATCTGATGGTTAAAAAATGAAAGTTTAGGGCTGGTGAGATGGCTCAGTGGCATAAGCGCCTGCCTGGCAAATGGGGGGTCCTGAGTTTGACTCCCAGAACCCACATAAAGGAAAAAAAAAGCCAGTAATATTGCTCAGTGGCACAAGTGCTTGCTGGCAAGCATGAGGTCCTGAGGTCAACTCCCAGTACCCCCATAAAAAAAAAAGATGAAAGTTTAATTTGGCTCATAAATTTAGATGTTTCAGTCCAAGTTGGCCTGGATCCAAGGCAGGAGTATCATGTCTAAAGGGAGTGGTTGAGCAAAGTTGCTTAGTTGTGAGAACGAGGAAGCAGCTGAATAGGCAAACATCAGAGAAGAGGGGCCAAGTACCAACACAGTACCAAGGTCATGCCTTCATTATCCATGTGGACACACCCGGAAACCTGATTACTAGCCCCCTGGGCATTTCTTTATGCAGTCCAGCTGATATATCATGATTAATAGTCTTGCCTAATTTTTCAGTTTGGAAGGATATTTTATAATATTAATAAATAAAGACAATATACTTACCTTACAGGAAGTTATATGCTAATTGAAATGAGAGAGAATAAGAGTTAACTAAGTTTACTAACTTCAGCACAACACTAACTAGTTCTTCTTGGATTCTACTATATCAATAATGATAATACCTTTGCTTGTATTTTGTTCAAAGAATCAAAAATTATTTACTTTTTTCTCTTTTTCACCTAAAATTTAATGAGCAGGTCAGTCATTGTGTTCTGTAATGTTATCAAACTGTTAAAGCATGCCAATTTTCACTTTTAGAAATTTGTTCAGAAATGGCAAATTTGAGCTAATGGTACTTCTAACCCTCACATTCAGAGAAAAAAAAAAAGAGTTGAATCAGGAGGATGATAACTTCTTAATAACCAAGACAGCAATGTTCAGCTCTATTTCTGCCATCAGAGAAGCTCCAGACTTCCTGCTAAATGGCTTTGTGTTCAATGCACATTTGCTGGGCAGAGCTATACTATAATTAGAGCTATCACTAAATCATTAGCACATTAGATCACTTTCTAATGCCCTATTCAAAACCCTGTAGGGCAATTCTAACTCTTCTCTCTTGGTGGAGAGTCACCATAATACACTGTAAATCAGTGCCGCTTACCATCCTACTTGAAAACACTCTGAAAAGTGCTCTCTGACAGAGGAAAGATTGGGTACTTCAATGTGGGAATGCTTCTTGATCAGGAAAGAAGAAATCCTTTAAAGGAACTTAAGACTGCCTGGGACAATCTTTCATTGCTCAGCTAGGAGGGCATACACTGGGAGATGAGAGAAGTAAAGGCTGATTTTAAGTAATTTTAGGAAAAAATGTGTAAAAATACTGAGCTTGAGTGGTTTAGTTTTAGCCTAATGGTTGCAGAGCTAAAAAATAAAATATAATTAGCTACTGGAGCAAAGTTTTGCATTCAAAACCAAGAGAGGAAAGGAAATTACAGACTCTAATGGTTCATATTTGCTTTTGTAGCATCCCCCTCAAGGGCTGTGTTTCCTGGGAAATACACAGTACTTCTTACTTTTATCCAATAATCTGTCCTGTCCCTTGTATACTTCCATTGCCCCAAACTCTTATTTTTATTTATTTATTTATTTTTTTTTTTTTGTGGGTACCAGGGGTCAACCTCAGGACCTCGCGCGGCAGCAGGCGCCCGTGCCGCTGAGCGATATCACCAGCCCCTTTTTCGTATGTGGGTTCCGGGAGTCGAACTCAGGAGCTTGCGCTTGCCGGGCAGGCGCTTAAGCCGCTGAGCCATGTCACTGGCCCCCAAACTCTTATTTTAATATCCACTCCTATTTCTCAGTTCAAAGTTCCAGATATTAAAATGCAATTGCCTCAGTGACTAAATGGTATTATGTTTCATAAAGGTAAATGTAGAATGAAGTATTAAGGATAATGTAACTGTAGAAATATCATTGTACATGAGTCAGGAAAAAAGATTCCCTGATACCTACCATCATCACCTCACAGCTGAGAATCTTCCCATACTTTAATTAATGATTTAATGCTGGGCCTTTCTGTTTCACAGGAGTAGTATAAAGAACACACTATTAAGGTAAGAAAATTTTATAAAGTTCAAAATACTGTACAAAGATGAGGCACTGTCCTGATGAAGAAGAGAGTAAAATTATGTCTATGACTAAGTAAACATTTAAAAAAGATATAAGACATAATTACTAATTTAATATAGGACACATTTTATGTACAAACATTTGGTTAAACATCTTTGGCTTGTTTTCATCTTTCCAGTGTAGAACTCATCTTTCTGTTAAGTCCTGCTGCCATGTTCAGTATTTCACTCTACGAAACAGCAGCATCCTTACTGAATGGTTGCTATCCTTACTGTGCAGATGTTGACTCATCTGGAGTGAACATAGTATAAAAAGGAGATTTGGGATTTTAATTTACTAAGCAGGGTGGCAAATTATGTAATTAAGTGATAGGCAATTAAGTAGAAAAGTAACAGTAATAATCTTGTAGGGAACATTTTGGAGTCACATAAGACATAAATATTTCTGTGGTACAAAGTCCTAAGAAAAATAAACTGTTTATAGACACACTAAAATATATTTCCTTTAAAACAAAAAATACTAAACCTTAATTTTCTGTTACTTACTTGATATTTCATAGTCCACAATTTTTATTTAAATAAATACTTTATTTTTTTGTAATATGGTCATTTTTTAAAGAAAAAAAAAGAAGCGTTCTTTTATCAAATAATTATAGCAAATCAAAAACACATTTCCATGAGCCAGAATTTACAGAAAGAGGGGAGATCATTTTATGAGAGTTTACAATCCACATTATCAGTGGGGATATGATCTCTTGTAGAATGTAGCCCTGGATGCATATTAGAGGGACCATACAAAAGCAATTGGTAGACTCTTGTGGTCTGATTCATTATATTTAGCATGTATGTGTGCCAGAAGTTTTACTATTCATGGTCAGGCCAATACATACTTATATTGTACCAGTATGGTTTCACAAAGTAAATATTATTGCAACTTTGTACTACATTGTCTTTTAAAAAGTTAATATTCTTCAATTTTGATCATACTTGAAATTTCATTTTGATCAAACTTGAAGGAGTCCTTGTGCTTCCTTTTTAGTGAAGCTTGCTAGTGTCTCTTGTTAATATCATTGTTCTAAAAGCTCCATTGTTAATGAATATGTGCAGTGCAGTGGACAAGTAGATATTGAAAAGGAGAACCTGCTGTAATTCAGAATTCACAATACTGGTCCTGGAGCATCACTGAAGGCTCTGCAAATACTTCAAGGGAGACTCAGGCACTCATTGTGATGCTATTTTTGTTTAGCCCTACTTTACTCCCAGAGATCAGAAAATGATGAGAAATGCAATTGCTTTGGAGCTCAGTGTCAGAGAATTTTGACCCTGAGAGCTGAGGGCTCAAGTTCTAATGAATATATGTCTTCGTGTGTTTTATTAGCATTATTTAGAGCAATGGATATTTTCTAAATGGATGGCAATAAGTTAGTGCAGAAAACTCATGATGGTGATTAATTTTGATTTTATACAGCAGATGTTTGCTCAGTGCCAAATAAACCTGTTCAATTTACCCCATGTCTTAATGTACCCTATCTATTATTCACATGTGAGCACATGCACCACTGAGAAAAGGAATGGCAAGGGCATGGCAGGGGTATATCAGGACAGCTGGTGAGGTGGCTGCTTACAAAATCAAAATTTTTGGCTGCAACTCAAGATTGAAAATAATTTAGAAACAAGAGACCTTTTCTTTTTTGTTGTTGTTATTGTGTTGTTTGTACCTTGTCTCCTTTGCCTTGAATTTAAGACCTTAAACTATAAATTCCTTGGTTATCAGTGCATGTATAGTATATTTTCTGGTCAAATATATTAGGAAAGTATAAGACAATGCAGTTAATATTTATTTTACTATACAAAATGCTCTTATAAATAACTTGCATTATTCACCAAATACTTATTAGCAGTTACACACAAAGAATTAATTTTAATAAATTTGGGAACAATTTCAAATTCTAACTATTTGGTACATATAATTTGGTTGGTTGTTCTTTCCTATTTGGAGAGTGATAGTATGGGTGTTGACCTAGAATCTAGAGTTTACACACTAGAAACTGCAGATTAGTTAGGTGTAAACATCAGACAGGGTAATTTTTAAAGGCCTTGGGGGAATAATAAAGAAAGAGTCATCTAGAAAGTTGTTGGTTGACCTTAATTATTTCTATTTTTTCTTCCACTTGCTCGCTATTTTTTCCACTTGCCCCAAATGCTTCAAAATTTCCCCAACTTCAGGTTAATTTTTTTTTATTTGATCCTAGACAATAGAGAAGTACAACTGAGAAAAATATCACATTAAGCTTTCATGTTCTCTTAAAGTTTTGAATTCACTTCTAATAACACGTATGGAACGTACTATATATGGAATCATGTACCATCTTCCTAAATGCTAAGAAAACATATGAATGCTAAAGTGTGCTGTTGATAACACCACCTGCAAAGTGGGAGTTATTGTTATTAAAAAATGGAACTGTTTCTTTGATAATGGGAAATGGATTTGAAAAAATAATTTACAATATTTAAATTAGGATGGGATAAAGAAACCTTCAGGATTTGTATATCAAACACTGCTTAAAGAAGGCATCCCTGATTTCACAATGCATTAAACTTACTCTGGATATGCACAAGGCCTTGGGCTTCAAGAAAATGGTAAGTTGAAATGAAGGAAAAAATGTAAGAGTTACAGTACAGCCTACTTGTTTACAGTTTTGCCCCATTATTTTTGTCCTTATTAGAGTGGTCACTTCTAATTTAATTACCATTAATAATTGCTTCTTTTCAGCAGCTTAAGTGCCTGCCTGGCAAGTGCGAGGGCCCGAGTTTGACTCCCAGAACCCACATACGAAAAAAGGGCCGGTGACATCGCTCAGCGGCACGGGCGCCTGCTGGCGCGCAAGGTCCTGAGGTCGACCCCTGGTACTCACAAAAAATAATAATAATAATAATTGCTTCTTTTAATTATAAATCATCAAAATAGTCAATCTTGTTAGCAAAATTCTCAGAGAAAATGCACATTTCTTCAAGAAGAGTGGTTATATTTTTTAGACAATTGTTTCTTTCTAAAATCATTAAATTTTGCAATAGAATTTTAGGAAATATTTTACCTGTATGTGTTAGCTCACCACTAATATAGAAAGCATACACATATAAGTTTAAATTATGAAATTGAAACTACTTTGCCATTGCAAGAGCTAATGTTTTATGTTATTTTTATCTTGTTTTGAACTTACTAGAGTCCCTTAATTCAATCAGAATATGTGGATATTACATAATCTTTGAGCAAAGTGTTATTAGCTCATCTGGAATAGAAAGCCAATGTTATATTCTTTATGTTAGTTCAGTTTTTCTAATAGCAGAGTTATTTTTAATATATGGCATTTAGAATATTCAAATTTGTAAAGTTATGATTTGTTTGTAGAATTTTGTGATTATTTCACTGAAAATGTAAGAAAGAGTTTGTGGTTTTATAGCTAGTGTACACCAGGTCAAACTTGACTGTGACATCCAAATTTGTAAAATATATTTGAATATGACAAAAAGTAATATCTTTTTTTTTTTTTTTTTGTGGGTACCGGGGGGTCGACCTCAGGACCTCGCGCGCCAGCAGGCGCCCATGCCGCTGAGCGATATCACCGGCCCCTTTTTTGTATGTGGCTTCCGGGAGTCAAACTCGGGCCCTTGCGCTTGCAAGGCAGGCGCTTAAACCACTGAGCCATCTCACCGGCCCCAATAATATCTTTTTATTCATGATAATTATCATTGTAATTTCACAAAAGTACCTGGCTAGTAGCAGGGGATATTTTTGTTGTTTTTGGTTGGTTTTTGTTTTGTTTTTTCTTTTTTCTTTTTTGTCCTTTCGAGATAGAGTTTTGCTATGCAGTTCAGGATGACTTCAACTCTCTTTGTAGCCCGGGCTGGCCTTGAACTCCTAAGGAGTGCTGGGATTACAGGGGTGCCCAACACACCTGGCTTTCTCCTTGGTCTAAGTAGCAGTTTTGACTCTAGAAAAAGTAGAATCACTAAGTAGTGTTGAAGTATTTTCTCATTTACATTGTGAACATTTCATAAAGATTACAGAGTTTCACTGCATATGTAGTCTACCAGTAAAGACACCAAGAAGGGTACATTAGTGAATAGATGGAGACTTGTATCAGCTGTGGCATATTGCTGGAAATCTAAAGGATGAACAAAAAGCATCAGGGTACGTATCTTCCCTTACAAAGCAACAGTAATACTACTACATTTTAAATCCAAGTTCTATATTTCATGAGAAAAGGTTAAGAATTGTTTTCCTATTTGTTGAGCTTCTTAACTAGAAAATATTTTACTTTGCTTCATGAAATATTTTATTGGAAAATACCTACATTTTGAAATCATTTTTCTTTTCAAAAATTCAAAATTAATATGCATATATAAAATTATCACTAGACATCATTTATGTCTAGTACCATGTCACCCTTTTAATCTGTAAAAACACTTCAGTATAACCCTTCATTGAGTAGAAAAATCCTCCTTTCTTCATTAAATATTTTTATTTTAAAAATAATATTTTATGAAATGTATTTAATAAAATGGCCTCATGTTGCTCTTTCATTGTAATGTAAATCTTCTCACCACTAAGAAGAGGTCATGTTGAATCTATGGATAGACACGTATCTCAGCAGGCTTCCAGACATCCTTGATGCCTGAGGTGCTTACTCAGCATGCTTAGTTATGAAATCTGCATGATTACTCCAAGTAGCCATCTTCCCATAAATTATGGTCAGATCGTCAGGCATTTGAGACATAAAGTTCATATACATCAAGGACCACCTTTGTCTACTGTATTTCTTAAATATAACCCTATTTAGTTCTAATTTGTCAGTTTTTTACTTAATTCCAAGGAAATCATGGTGACATAATACTGAAGACTTTTAACTCGATGCTATGATTTACTTGAATTACAAGTCAGAATTATAAAGAAATAGTTGAGCACGGTTTGAGATAAAGGTCCGAATTCCTTCTACACATGAAGATACAGTTTTCTCATTAACATTTACTGAAGAAATTGTCCTTTTCTCATACTCTATTCTTGACACTTTTTCTAAGATAAATTACTAATGAATTTCTGAATTTGTTTTGTTCCTTTGGTTTACCAGTTTTTATGATCTTCCATATTGCTTTCACTACTGTATCTTTGTACTGTATTTTAAAATCACATGCAGTGATGTCTCTGTCTTTATTGTTTCTGTCACGGTTAGCTTTGGCTCTTCAGATTCTTCTGTGCTTCCATGTAGTATTTATTATTATTCAGTTTCACTGAAAATGTGACTGAAATTTTTATAGGAATCAAATTGAATCTGTATATCAGTTGAAGTAATACAGATATTTTAACAACATTGAGTCTTCCAATCCTAGAGCATGAATATCTTTTTATTTATGTCTTAATTAATTTCAGCAATGATTCAGTGTAGAAATCTTTTGCTTTCATTGTTATTTCCAAGTGTGTTTGTTGTTATTGTTGTTGTTGCTATTGTAGATGGTATTGCTTTCTTTTTTGTGTGTGTGGGTACCGGAGGTCAACCTCAGGACCTCGCATGCCAGCAGGCACCCGTGCCGCTGAGCAATATCACCGGCCCTTTTTTCGTATGTGGGTTCTGGGAGTCGAACTCGAGCCCTCACACTTGCCAGGCAGGCGCTTACATCACTGAGCCATCTCACGAGCCCGGTATTGTTTTCGTAATGTGATTTTCAAATAGTTCATTGCTAGAGTATACAAATGCAATTTATTTTTGTATGTTGATCTTTGTACCTTGCAAATTTATTTATTTTAATTGTTAGCTCTAAGTGTTTTAGGTAGAAATGTTTATATATACTTGTAAGTTCCTGTCATCTATAAATTAGGGTAATTTTATTTACTTATATCCTTTTTTATAAGTATTTTTATTTTTATTGCCTATTTTCTCTCTCTGGTACTCTCAGTACCCTATATTAAATAGATGCAATAAAAGCAGTTATCTTTGCTTTGTTTCTGATTTCAAAAGGAAAATTTATCCATACTTTACCATTGCCTGTGAAGATAATTGTCAGTTTGTCATACATGGCATTTACTATGTTGAGGTACCTTCAATCTATATCCAATTTTTGGAGTTTTAAACATGAAAATGTATGGAATTTTTGTGAACTGCTTCTTTTGCTTCCATTGACGTGATAACATATACTTTTTACCTACATTCTGTTGTTGATATCTTCAAATATTTCTTCTTGCATATTTATCTTTTTCTTTCTTTTAAACAATGAAATACTTAGGTTTGATTATTAAATAATACAGTTAATAAGTAAGCTTTACAAATTTGTTAAGTATTGGACATTACGCAATGTCTCGAACTTGATAATCATATTGGATACCATCACCTTCATTTTCTATTACTGATCTTTCTGATGTCTTTGTCTTTTTATCTTAGCAGCCACTAAAAGCCCAGCTTCAAAGATATATGTTATTAAAAGAATATAAAAATCTAATACTGAAATACTTTGAGTTAGTAATTTGGTGACTAACAAATGTAGCTATGATTTCCTCAAATATTTAAAAGTATTTAAAATATCCTGTGACTTCTTTGTGAATTCTGTGGTACCCCAGAGCATCTCTGTTCACAATTTGGGAACCATAACTCTATCTCTGCTTTATTTTTCTCCATAGTACTTATGCTCTTATGCATTGTGTTTATGTATTTCTTTCCTTCTTTACAATGTGAGTTCCATGGGGATAGATGTTTTTTGTCTTTGATACTGCTCTATCACCCCATACCTAGAATGGTGCATGGCATTTGCAAGTTTTAAATATGTATTTGATTTTTAAATTAATAAACCAATTTATGTATGTAAAAGTGTCTTTAATATCTCCAACCATTAGGTAATACATGAAATTCTCAAATTAACTACAAAAATTTTAAAGGGTCATTTCTTATAAACACTGCATAAAGATGATTATACTTTTATAATCTACTGTACAAAAGATAGTATAACATTGAAACATAAAGCTTTACTTTAGCCTTTCATTGTGCATCAACACTGACTCCATAATAAGGAGACATTCTGAATAATATTCATACATTATTAAAGTAAAATGATGAAACTTTTGGAATGACAATATATCTAATAATAAACTTGTTGGAATTTACATTTGTCATTATCATTATGTACTTAACTTATTAGCCTGAAGTTACTACTTGAGCTACAATAGCATTTAAAATAAATTATATAGAAAAATATTCTCAGCAAAATTCCAGTTTGTATACTTCACAGCATTTCTTGTTTAGTCCAAAAAATTAAATTTCACAGCAAGTAGAATTATTCAAAAAAAGGCATTAATATCCCAATTTTCTTCCTGACTCTTATTCAATATTGTGTTCATGTCATTCTTCATTAATGTTGAAATAATAAATTTCAGCAATTCTCAAAGCTGAAGTAAAAAAGATTTTAAATCCCATAATATTAAAATTAGAGGTTCCAAATTTTATATGAAATTTACATGTTTTGTTAAGCTTTATTATATTTACTAAAATTTTGGTTTCATAGAGTCAGTAATACTAATTTGTTTGTTGAATTTAGTAACATCTTGCATCTAACAAAATATTTCAGAGAGCTCTTCTGAACTCTAATATCTATCTATCTATCTATCTATCTATCTATCTATCTATCTATCTATTCATAGTACCATAATATAATAGACCCTATATTTAGCCCTATTTTAAAATTCCACTATGTATTCCTAAAACTGAAACCAACTTGCTTTTCTCCCTTAAGAAAGACTATCAAAATAGCTAAAAGTAAACCCATTTAACAACACTTAAAAATTATAATATATATTTTAAATGCAAATTTATGTACTGTTTTCACTAGTGCTTTACTATATTTGATCACAGCTAAAAACAAATATAATCTAATTAGTTTGCTCCTTTTGGAATCACTATTTTGAATTATATTCCTGTTATTGTAATGTGAAGAGGATGAATTGAATTGTATTCCTGTAATTGTAATGTGAGGAGGATGAATATGGCTTGTTTTCTCTTGTTACACCATGTGACTGATATTTGATACCTTGTGTCTAAAATTTTAAAAAGTATATTTTGTATCTTTTGGGGGTTTTAAGAACTTTAGATATTATTCCATATAAATTAGCTTATATGTGCCAGTGATATCATTCAGTGGCACAAGTGCCTGCTAGCAAGGGCGAGGCCATGAGTTCAACTCCCAGTACTCATATAAAAAAAAGAAAGAAATTAGCTTATATTATTACTAAGAAAGCTTCCACAAATACTATAAGATTAGGACTTAATTATGCACAATATTGTAAAATGCTATGTGGTTATTTATAAATAATACAGGTTGTATTTGTGTGTATAAATGTGTCAATCATTTTTAGTCAAATTTAGTTAAAAATAATGCATCTGTGTGTCATAAAAATGTTATGTTCATTTTTTCATAGTGTCAATAATAGGATATTATATTTTATGACTCATGTAGGAATTAACCAATAAGAATGTGAACCAAATGGCACTTGAAGAGCTATAGGAGAGCACATAATACTAGGACAAAGATGTGTCATTGACACAAAGACAATTCAAAGAAATAAATTTTAGTCTTTAGACATGTAACCATATATATATATATATATCCTACATATAGATAACTACATATATATATATCCTCTTTAGAGTAGAACTTTAGAATTGTCATGTGTTTCAATTCTTGCTTCATCTATCTCAGTTCAGGCTTCCACTGTTTTCTCTTCAACCTATACAAGTATTTTGATCTTGGCCATGCCTCATATTACATATAAAATACTTCTGACACTAAATAGGTATCACTTCAGTTCTGTGGAAAATATATAATATTTTTCTAAATTGCTATAATTTGAAAGAACAGTGGTAGAGATATATATGTTTCTTACAATTAATAGAGAAGTAGAGATTACTATGGTATCTCTGTTCCTGAATGCTTTTGTTAGCAAACAATTTTGTTCTCAAACAGAAACTTTTGGCAAAATTTCATTTTTGCTTGCAAACTTTGCATCAGATGACAAACAACTGTGGCCATCTTTCCTGCATACACACAAACATAATCATTTTCCCAAAACTGTAGCACAAATTAAGTTCATGAACCAAGGCACCATTGTATATGTAAATTAATATCTATTTCTTAGAAGTTAACTGAAAGCTCCAGTCATGCTAAAGCAATAAGTAATCATGAAAACTTTCAAAACTTTATAAGAAAAAAATTTTGTACAAGATTAGAGCTTTAATATTTTGCTTAATGTTACATTGTTTATATTGGCACTTTTTTTTGTGACCTTGATAACTTATTTGTGTAACACCCTCCTCCTTTCCACTACCAGAAGAGATACATATTCCTCCAAATGGAAAAATAATATCATTAACTCTTGAAATAATGAGCAAATTATGAAGTTATGGAAAATGGCAATATTTTATTTGAGATGTATTTAGAAACTACTAGTATCTGTTCTTAAAATCTCAAAAAACCTTGTCTAAAATTGGCAATGCTAGACTGTTACTTTTACAATATGAAACACATTCCTCTAAATGTATTGTCTCATTATGAATATTCTATGGAGTTATTTTTATATTTTTACACACTTTGAGAGGTTTTGTGAGTTTCATTGGTTCTTTAACATGGAATTTTAGGAAGATTTTCATAGAAATAATTGAAATACAAATTTAATATATTTAAATACATTGATGCATTTTCAGTCACAGTAAAGCCATAGGCTGACTTCAAAACAACAGCATGAGTGAGAATATGGTAATACAAATCCTATCAGAGATTTTCTCATTCTCCTTTGCTATCTGTCCTACACATCACTCTTCCCTGAACTTCTCTGTGGACTATCATCCCTACTCCATACAACAGAGGCAGCTACTTGCCTGTATTCTATCACTGGCATTAATTCACATATCTCAGAAATGTGAATGTATGGAATCAATCACTGAACATGTATTATTTTTTGTCTGGCCTTTTTCACTTGGCATAATTATTTGGAACCTGAACTAATGTTGGAAACTGTGTTAATCACATACTTGTTTTAAGGCAAAAATTTAATTCATTGCACGTATGTACCACAGGTTATATAACCATTAATGAACAATAAGTTTTCCTTAGTTTTAGATCTTGTTAGATTAAATTTGTTAAATATTAAGTTAGGCTATTTCCATTTATACTCACAAGAGGCATTAATATGTAGCTTTCTTTCTGTAATATGTCAAGGAGTTTTCCTCATTTCTTCTAATAGTTATGCAGTGTTTGTTCTTATATTCAGCTCTATATTAAATTCATTTTAAATGATTATGGTGTGTGGTGTGATGGACAGGTAAAATTTCACTTTTTAAAATGACAATTCCAATTTATTTTAACAATATTAATGAAGGGACTATCATTTTTCATTTGAGTTTTTTTTTTTTTTTTTTTGGCTCCTGTTGAAAATTACTTCACCATATGTATTGGTGTGTATCTCTGCCCTCTCTATTCTGTTTCAGTGATTTCAAATATGTTTAAGTTTGTTTCATCACAGCATATGTTTTTCTGTGTTTTTACTTGCTGCTTTATATTTAAAGTGTTTGTTTTTGTGGCTTATAATTATATCTTATTTAATTATATAATTCTAAAATATCTATCTATGAATTGAGGAAATTCAGCTATTTATATGAAAGTAAGTTTTTACTAGGTCAGCTCTAAATTCATCATTTTTTTTTTTTTTGTGGGTACCGGGGTCGACCTCAGGACCTTGCGCGCCAGCAGGCGCCCATGCCGCTGGGCGATATCACCGGCTCTTTTTTCGTATGTGGGTTCCGGGAGTCGATCTAGGGGCCCTCGCTCTTGCCAGGCAGGCCCTTACGCCGCTGAGCTATCTCACTGGCCCCATCATTTTGTTTTTGCATTTTGTTTCTTCATTAAACTTTGTTTTCAATTTCTCCCTGCTTTTATTGGAATTAATTGAATGTTGTTTCAATTATTTAATATTTTAGATCATTCACTTAATCATACTTTTTGTATTTTCCAGTTATAAAGTTTATAGTATCCAAATAATTGTTTTTAGTTTTCTCTTATTGCCTAACAACACTGTCTAAAATTTCAAGTAATATATTGAACAGGAGTGATGATAGTAGGCACTTTTGTCTCATTCCTAACTTTAGAGAAAATGCTTTCAGATTTTTCCTTCTTAGTATAATGTTCATGTCGATTTTTCATATATGTTTAGCCAGAAGAACATGTCTTCCTTTTGAAAAGAGAGTCCCTGAGACCCCTTGCTGAGAAACATATCTTAGGGAACTGGTCTCTAAGGGTCCATTTCACTGTGTGCAGACATCCAGGCACTCAGAGGTTACTGCAACCATGGTTCAAGGGAGTGGGCCTACTGCTCGTAATGACAAACTCGACATCCTCCACATGACACTGGCTTTATTGACATTGAAATGTAAGAGTTCTGGTGTCAGAAAGCTTCCTATCCTATTTCAACGGAATACCTCGTAGGCTAGGTAAGGAATCCCTGAGAGGTCTGTGCAGGATCCTGTGGGAACAAAGCTGCAGGCACAGTGCACATCCAGGAAGGAGATGCCAGTAACATGGAATGTTTGCCTAGCAAAGTGCTAGGCTGTGAGTGGAGACAGCTTAAGAGAGACTCTATGTTTGTGGAAAGCAACAAGGCTGTGGGTGGATTCCCTGAAGCCTTCTGGAACACATTTCTCACCATCGTGTGTATGAATGCTGAATAATGAGTTATAGGATTTTATCTTTCTCCTGCTTTAGTCTTTTTTACTAGTATATGTTTCCAATATCAAACAACCATATTTATCTTGGGGAACTGGTACATATACATGTCATATCTTAATAAATTTTTACTTCTTCTTGGGGTTTTTGCTCTTGTTTGTTCTATTCTGTCCGATGCCCTGAATCCTCCCTTTTGCAAATGAAATATTTTCCATGTGCCATTGTACATTGTAATTATCTAACTTGTTTTTATTTTTATAGAAGTTAATAATTAAGAGTTTGCCTTGAGCATTAGAAAGACACTTTAACTTGGAATTTTGAAAAATACTAAGACTGTTGAGAGTTTGGGGTAGGAACAACTGCATTCTAATTTTTGTACGCGATAGTTGTGATATGTTAGGGGAATTATGAACTTGTTACTGCATTCATCTGGCGATGATGGGTGGTTTAAGGAGATATGTTTGGGAGTCAGGTTTACAGGCGGTGGATTGTGGTGACTTAACTGTGAACTTAATTGGCTTGGGAGGTGCCAAAGGGAATAATAAAGCACACATTCGGATGTGTCCCTGTGGTCATAGAGGTGTAAATGAGGTTACTACAATTGGTCTCTCATCCTTCTTTTCTGGAGTTTTTCCTCTGCTATGTTTCCTGACAAAATGTATTGCCCTTGCTCTTCTGCCCTTCTGCCATGATGTTGCTGCCTTGGTGCCAGAAAACCATGTACTCAGTCCCCCGATACGAGAAGTCAAATTAAACCCCTTGTCCTTTAAGTTTTGTGCATTATCTGCCAGTGTCATGACATTGACTAATACAGTTCTCTTCACGTGTATTATGGTTAATGGTTTACATATGTTGAGATATTCTTGTAAACCTGAAATGAAATCAATTTGATAACCTATATGATCTATTTACTGTGTTGAAGTCTCTTTGCAAGAATCTTACTGAAGATTTTTGCGTCTATATTCATCAAGGTTATTGTTCTGTAGAATTTTTACTTTTGAGTCCTTATATGCTTGTATTATCAGTGTAGTATTGGCTTCATAGAAAAGAAAACTGGAAGCACCAAGAAATTGAGGCACAGTGATGCTAATTCATCATTAAAGGTCTGGTAAAATGCAGCAGTGAAGCTATTGAATCAGGCTGTTTTATTTAAAAAAATTAGTAAAACATATTTGCCATATACAGTGCTCACATTCATCATAGGGAATTTGTATGTATGTATGATATGTCTTGATTCTACATTTTTTCCATTTCCCTCCCCTTCCTTCAGAGTTTTCCCCCTCCCCATTTACAGAAACTTTACTTTCATTTTTTCTTCAAATTTTTTCTTTCTTAAATCCCTTTGCCCTTCCTTCCCTTCTCTCTCCTAACTTCCTTACTCCCCTTCCCAATATCTGTCCTCCATTTGCCTCCTTAGTTACCCTTTGGGTTTCTTGCACAATAGAAACAATGTGATATTTAAACTTGTATGTCCTATTTATTTTACTTAAAATTATGATCTTGAAGTATATCCATTTACCTGCAAATGCCTCAGGTTTATCCTTCTTTATGTCAGAGTAGAACTTCACTGTATATAAATACCAGTTTTCTTTATCCATTCATCTGTTGATGGCATAAGGGCTGTTACTAAACAGGTACGCATAAACACAGGTATGCATATATCACTGTGGTATGGTGCATTTAACTCTTTTGAGAAAATGCTTACAAGAAGAATAATGGGTCAAATGGAACCTCTAGTTTTAGTTTTTGAGGATACTGCATACTGATTTCCAGAGTGGTTGCACCAGTCTACACTCCCACCAACAATGTAGAATGGTAAGTCATTCCACTTAGCCCCACGACCATTTATTATTGGTGGATTTCTTGGTAGTAGCCATTCTTCCTAGAGTGAGATGGAATCTCAGGGTTGTTTTAATTTGCATCTCCCAAATGTCCAGTGATGTTGAACATTTTTTCATGTATTTACTTCATCTGAGAAATGTCTATTCACTTCAGATGCTTATTTTTTGATTGGGTCTTTAAATTTGGGGCGTGTGATTATTTTGAGTTCTTTATAACTATGAGATGTTAATCTTTTGTCTGAGGAGTAGGTGATAATTTTTTTTTCCCGTACTGTGAGTTGTCACATCACTCTGTTGGTTGTTCCTTTTCCTCTGCAAAAGATTTTTAATATGATGAGGTCCCAGTTGTTGATTCTTTGTAATATTTCTAGGGTGATTGGGGTTTTGTTCATAAATTCTTTGCCTACACGAATGTCTCCAAGAGTTTTACCTAATCTATCTTCCAGCAGATTGTTTCTATTTTTATATTTAGGTCTTTGATTGATTTTACTTTTACTTAGTGCACGGTGAGAGATAGGTCTATGTTCAGTCTGTGGCCTGTGGAAAGCCAGTTTTCCCAACATCATTTATTAGAGGTTAACTTTCTTCCAGTGAAGATGTTTGGCCCTTTGTCAAAGATAAGGTGTGCTTGGAATTGCTTCTGCATTTTCTGTTCTGTTCCATTGATCCTTGGGTCTGTTTTTTTTTCTCCCAGTAACATGCTGTTTTTATCACAATGGCTTTGAAGCATAACTCAAATTGGGGATTGTGTCTAGGAATCTTTTCATTTCTTCCGAATTTTCTATCTTATTAAAGTTCTCAAAAAAGATACTAATGATCTTCTGGATTTCTGCAGAATCTTTTGTGATTTCACTCTTTTCATTCCTAATGCACAGATTTGGGTCTTTTCTCTCCTCTTTTTTTGTGGTGGGGATAAGTTTGACTAAGGGTTTGTCTATTTTATTTCATCTTTCAAGAACCAAGTCTTAGCTTCATTGATTCTTCTTTGTATTGTTTTCTTAGTCTCAGTTGCATTGATCTTTGCTCTCATCTTTATAATTTTCTTCCTTGTAAGAACTTTGGGTTTAACTTGTTTTATTTTTTCTAGAAACTTGAGTTTCAACATTACTTTATTTATTCAAGGTTGCTCTGTTTTCCAATGTGGAAATCATCTGCTATAAATGCCTCTTTTAGGACTGCTTGCATTGTATTCCATAAGTTCTGGCATGTCATTTGGCATCACTCCAGAAAGAATGACAATTATCAAGAAATCAACCAATAACAAATGCTGGGGCTGTGGGGCAAAAGGAACCCTTTTCAACTGTTGATGGGAGTGTAAACTGGTGCAACCACTGTGGAAATCAGTGTGGAGATAACTAAAAAATTTAAAACTAAATGTTCCATTTGACTTGGCTGTTTTCCTTTTTGGTATCCTCCTTTGCTGTTCTTAAGAAGTCTTTCATTTGTTGATTGCTGATGATTACCCTGTCTTCTAGATCTGATATTCTATCTTCATATTTGTTGATTATGCCTGAGTGTACTTTCAATAGAATATTTAATCTCTTGGATATCTGTTTGATTCTGTTTTATGGAATCCAGTTCTTTCCTACATTAGGCATTCGTGATTTCCATCGCTGTCCTAAGCTTCTCAGTTTTTATATCTGTATCTACTCTAGATCTAACCATGTCCTTCATTATGATCTTAATCTCTTTAATTACTTGTGTAATTATTTGTGTTTTGTTTTTTTTCTAGAGACTCATTCATCTGCTTTGTTACTTACACTGCTAACATTTGATAAAATTCTTCTGAGTGGCTTTTGAATTCTTCCACCTCAGTGCTTCCCTGGGTTTGTGCTGTGCAAGCTGGAGGTCTGGGTTTGCATCTTGCTTCCATGTTTTCTCATTTTGTATTTTAAAAATTTATTTTCTGCATTGATGCTTGTAAATAGCTTATGGTAGGCAGTTTATTACTTGAATTGAAACTTCCTTAGGAAATGACTACTCTTCAGAGTTGTCTTCTAGGCCTACCTGGCTTTTGGCCTTTGAGTCTGTTTCAGGATCCTGCCTCTTCTATTTGTCAGGCATGAGAGGTTGCAGCCTGTTTGGCCTAGCATCTATTTCTTTGGTACTGGAGAGTAATATTGTTTATGCCCCCATACAATCTAGGTGTTGGTATATAAAGAAGATCAATTGATCACAGCAACTATGTCACCTTGGCTAAAGTACTAACATTGAACACAGACTGCAAAAGCTGTTATAAATAATAATTTGCCACTTTTAACTCTATGCATAAGATTTATAGTTGTATAAGAAAATATAAGACAATCAGAAAATGTTATACAGTAAATATCCATTGAATAGAGCAATTTTATCCTAAGGAGAGAAAATTAAAAAAGGACAAGAAGAAAAAATATAGGAATAAAAGAAGAAAAAGAGATTAGAAACAAGACTGAAGGAAAGAGGAAGATTATGTAAGTTTAGGAAACTGGTGAAGAAGACAGGAGGGAAAGAATGAAGAAACAGTAAAAGGGATAAAATAAAACAAAAAAATCTATGAACAATATTAACCCTCAAAAAGAAACAAAAACATACAATTAGAGGGAAAAAACAAAATGAAAGAAAACTAGAGAAAAGTTTCGCTGTGATTTCAAACCTGTGGTTATCTTTAGGATCTATAGTTTTGTGGCAGTGTTCAGTTTAAGGGGTGACTCTACTCTTGTTGGTAGACAAATGAGACAGAGCCCATACCTGTGCTGGATAATCCCAGCAAGCCAGTAGTAGGATTAGGGTGTGGTCTTGGTTCTAGGTCTTTCAAATCCACAGAAATTCTGGCTAAGCCTCCTGTCTAATCATGGGGTTGGGGCCTGAATCATTTAGCTGGTGACATTCTGGATGTCTCCTACCAGCCACCCCATGGCTCCCTGATCATGGACGTGTCCTGTGATTGTCCCTCATTCAATGTGGTTGTTTAACACTGGGAACCCTGACATAAAGCCAACTCATAGCTGCTCAGAGTCCTAGGTTCAGTTGGCCCTTCCCTAAAATGATGTCTGACCAAGCATGCTTTCCAGGAGACTCAGAACTTGCTTGGACTGGAGTCACTCACCAGATGGTGTAACATGCTGCATCCACTGCTCTGTTCCACTGGTGCCTTTCTCTCTGGAGGCCTCTGGAGTCACCATTTTCACTATGTCTCTGGAGATTTGATCTTCCCTTCTCACACCAAAAGCCAGGAACCAAGGAAAAAGTGCTGGTTGCCCCTTCCCTTTTCTGCATTGTGGCTGTCTCTTCATTTTCTCTGTAGGCTCCAATTTTCCCTTCAGGTCTTTCTTAGGTCCCAGGGATCCACTTCTCTCCTTCCTTCTTTTCCCAAGTTGTTAGTGTCTAATATCTGTGTTCCAAATCTTAGAGAGGCTGATTTGTTGCTGCTTACCACCATCTTCCTGGAAGTATCTTAGGCTGTTTTTAGTTTAGATACTTTTTATTACTTTTTCAATCTCATTTCAGTTCTTGTTTATGTTTTTCTTTGTATTTTTGGTTCAATTTTAATACATCATATATTTGTTTCAGATACTTATCCATTTGTTTTAGATGTGTCTACTTATTGGAATAAAACTTTTTAAAATGTCTTCCAATAATTACAGTGGTATGTGTTGTAATTTTGTCCTTTTCACTTTCAATTCTATATATTTGTCTCATCTCTATTTTGATAAATTTGGCTAAATTTTTATCAACATTTTTTAAATATACAAAGAATCACCTCTTTGATTCATTGATCCATTGTATCCTTTTAGTCTCTATTTCAGTAAGGTTCACTGTGATGTTTATGGTTTCTTTTCCTGTACTTTATTTTTTTCTTTCTTTTACTTTATTTATTTAACTTATTTATTTTTATTTTTTGAGATAGAGTCTCACTTTGTAGTTCAAACTGGCATTGAGCTCAGTATATAGCCAAGGCTGGATTCGAACTTCCAGCAATCCTCCTGCCTCAGTCTCCTGAGTGCTAGGATTACAGGCATGCCCCACCATGCCTGGCCATACTCTACTTTATTTGTGTTTTTTTTTTTATTCTGTCTTCTAGGACTTTGGAATACATCTTTACATAATTAATTTGGTGTTATGGTGTAGATCTAGTGTCACACAAAAGGCTCATGTGTCCAGATGTGCAGTTTCCCAAAAGTCTAAATATGAGTTTTTCCAAAAGTGATTGTATCATAGGGTGTTAATCTCTAGTGTATTAATCCATTGTTTAAGTAATAACTAAATGTGATGCTAGGATTTGGGGGCCAGTTAGAAATGGTGGATCACTGGAATCAACCTCAAAGGGTATATTCTTGACCCTGGTCCCTCCCTTTTCTCTCTCTCCTATTCCTAAACACCATAGGGAAGCATTCCTCTACCATTTCCTTCCACTGTGCTATTTTCACTTGGAGCCAGAATGACTTGGAGCCACGAGGCTTTGGACATAGTATGTGGAAACTGGACATAGATTTTATTTTTGATGTAGGCACTTGTAGTGCTTACCTCTTAAAACACTTTAGTGTGTCCAACAGATACTGGAATATATCTGGAAATGGTTTGTGGGAGGAGTACGTAATGCATTTGAGATGCTGGCTTAAAAAGCCTAGAATGATGAAACCAGAACTTGGTGGAAAATTCTACTTGAAGTTTTGAAGAAAAGAATGCTGATAGTAAAGGCCAGGCTCATTCCACAAGGACCCTCTTGGAAATTGGATTAAGGATCATCCATGTTACCCTCTGACAAATACATTGTTCACATTTTGCCCATGCTTTTAGACGTTGGGGAGACTGAACTTAAAAGTTTATAGAATAATTGATTTGACAGAGGGAATTTCAATGCAGCCAGATTTCATGCTGTGGCATGAGTATTTCTGAATTCTCTTAGACAAATCTAAAAGACAATTAGGATCAAGATACAGAGGCAAATAATGTGAAAAATGTGCAGGTTTGCCAGAAAGAAAATATGCATAATGCTGTTGCCAGGGACAGTGTGACCGCAGAAAAGAATAGCATTTTTTAAAAGAAGCCAAATACTTTGCACTGATACAATAGAAGTGATGCTTTGAGAGCATCTCAGAAGTGTCCAGAACACACCCATCACAATCTCAGGGATATGAAAAGGTAAACTCTTCTGAAGTTGAGAAGAGTACCACGGGGTTCCCTACTCACTTAGGGTTGAAAACGGAATTATATGTCTCAGTTCAGCTAACCTGGTTCTCAGAAATGCACTTACCATGGTACAATGGGATCTGTTACTACTTCAGCTTGTAGAAGACATTAGCATCATCTATGTGGTGTGCTTTTTGCAGAACGAAGAATGCAACAGTTATGGCGTCATGAAAAATTCCACTCAGATTTTTGAGGAAGACCCAGGAGTCCAGGAAAAAATGTACAAAAGGGTCACAGTCTCAGTGAGAAACCATTAAAAGGGGAATGCAGGAAAGTGTGAGCATGAAGCCAAAGCTACAGTGGATGCCCTAAGAACTTTAGTAATGTGAAACATCTGCCCAAAAAACATGCAGGAAGTTATCAGAGCCAGCCCAAAAGAGAAGCCATTTAGGTTTCATAAATGAGGCTGAAGGGGGTAGTGTCCAGTTCTTTGGGACTTACATCTTGCCACCATATGTCCTGGGAGTTGGACGTGGAGCTACACATTTCAATGTATTCTCTGTTTATTATCAGTCTTGCATGGTTTTTACTCCTTTCTAGTCTCCAATTTCTCTTTCTGAATGAGAATATTTACTGTGTGCCAACGTATCCCACAAGTATTTAACTTTCTTTTTGATTTTTACATGGATAAAAGGGTAAGAATTTTCCTTGAGTCTCATCAGGGCTTTTGAGCAATAGTGAAATCGTTAATAATTTAGCAGCTCTTAATGGTGGACTAGAGGCTTTTTCTTAATGTGGGTACTGGGAACTGAACTCAGAACCTCGAGCTTTAGAGGCTATTTTTATGAGATAAATATGAGGCTTTTGGTGGGCACAGGTGAAATATCATTTAGACACAAAGTGTTCTTCAAAGTTCACATGTATTCAGAGGTAAACCTTCCACTTTATGTATTGAATCATACACTGCTTTACTTATGGTAGATTAATCCAGCAATGAGTTCATAGTTGATTGTAGGAAGGTAAGACATATTTGAAGGAGGTAGATCCCTGGGACATGACCTAAAAGGGTACATTCTTGTACACTGCTGCTTTCTACTTTCTCTTTTCCTCACAACCATATGGCAAGCAGAATTACCTTACCATGACTTTCTGCCAGCACACATCTGCCTTGAAGCCAGCTGACCATTGAATAGAAACTCTAAAATCATGAGCCAAAATCAACCTCTCCTCCTTTAAATTGCAGTTGCTGGATTATTCGTGCCAGGAATAGGAAAACTGATTAATACCTTTGAGATTGCTTTTATTTTCGATTAAGCACACTTAGATATTTTCTTCCCTCTTAAAATTGCTTTGTTGTGTCCAAAAGATATTAGTATGTTGAGCTCTGACTATCATCTGGTTATAAAAGATTTTCAATTCCTCCACTATAATGTCAATGACCCAGTGATCATTCAAAAGTGTATTATTTAATTTCTGTGTGATTGTGTAGTTTCTGTGTTTCCCCTTGCTTTGATTTTTAATAGTATTCAATTGTAATCTGAAGAATGTATAAATTTGTTTCATTTTTTTAATTTATTTAGACTAGTTTTTTGAACTACAATATGATAGATTGTGAAGAAATGTTTATGAGCTGCTGAAAAGAAAGTATATACTGCTAATGTTAATTATAACACTCCATAGATGTCTTTAAAGTTTATTTGTTAATAATATAGTTTAATACTGTTTCTTTGCTGATTTTTTGTTCACTTCACCCATTTATTTATGACCATTTAATCAAGCGATGTTTACTTTATAAAATTGGGAGTGTAATTATGTGTGCATATTAATTTATAACTATTATCTTTTCTTGGCAAATTTTTCCCTTTTCAATATGTAATGGCCTTCTTTGTTTTTTCTGTCTCATTTTACTTTGAAGTCTGTTGTTGGATATAAGTATAGTTACTCTAGATGCTTGGAGTATTTTACTTTTTTGTATTTTCAGCTTATGTATGTGTTTGCAGGTGAGGTATTTTTCTTGCAGTAAACTCATAGAATCTTCATTTTTTTTTCTTCATTTCATCTGCCAGCATGTGTCTTTTAATTGTAAAATTAAGACTATTTTCATTAAGTGTGATCATTTACAAATATATACTAATTCTTGTCCTACCTTTGTTTTTTATTTTTTAGTGTTCAATTTATTCTTGATTTTCATTCAATTATTTGCTCTTCCAACAATATTGTCCCTCCTTTGGTCTAATGTTTGTGATTATCATCTTTGTTTAGAATTCCTTTAAGTATCATCTGCAGCAGTGCACTTGTGAACTTACTTAGGGAATAAAATGCACCATTCCAAGCTTTTCTGGCTTTTACAATTTACCCTTTTTGAAATTTTGTGGTATCACTATCTTGCTTCAGGGCCATTCACTGCTTCAATTCCAGGAGTTTTGTTCTCTCATACCTCTACCTTCATTTTAACTTACTTGGGCAGTAGTAGCTCTCAATTTGTGTGCCAGAGCAGACAAGTTTTTCAGTCCCACACCCATAAGTTTCAGTGCTTGCCTTTTTCCTTTATTGAGGAAAATAAAACACTGTCAGGTGTCCCCACCCCCCCCCCTTTTTTTTTTTTAACAGAAACAATACTCATGTCTCCCAGACCAGTGCCACTGAGAGATACAGTTTCTACTTTTTTCCCCCCTGGCATGGGAATTGAACTCACGATGTCACACTTGCCAAGCAGGTGCTGTGCCGCTGAGCTCTCTCCCACGCCCAAGAGATACTGTTTCTAACTTTTACCTCATCACCTATATTTTTCGAATATAAAGTAAAAATCCATGAAGAGTCTGAAAATGGCCCAGACATAAGAAAAACTCTCCTATGTCTATTACTTATTGGGGAACCTGTGCTCTCATGAAAGAAAACATTTACCCATTGCAATTGATAAAAATGTTATCTAATTCCTAACCTTTTTTGAGATTGTCAAGTCTTGATTTTATTGCCATGGTTATGCAGGTTTTCATCCTATCTTTCTTTAAAGACACCTGTCTTTGCTTAGATGCCAGGCTTTTTGGGTAGCTTGGTCTTAACTCTCTGATGCATTTAAACATATTTAAAATTTTGAGATATTCTGTTTTTTTGTGATTGTTAAATTTAAAGGAAGACTTTTCCCTGCTTCCTGAATCTTGAGAGTAAGTGATAAGTAACCTTTTAGATATATTTTAATGTCCTTAATTGTAGTTTGCAGATGGCGTACATTTGTCATTTGAACTTTGGAGGAACATTTGGAGATTTAAGTGTCTCTTCAGGGCACCGAAAAAGAATTGACATTTATTTAAGGAAGCAGACATCATGAAATCATTCCCAGAGATAATTTTGGTTTGTCTTTACACTGAACCTGAAAAATCCTCTCCATGTCTATATATCTTGCTCCTCAGGTAGTCTTAATATCTCTCTACTTTTGAGCTAATTTTATGGTATACATTTTCCAAATTGATTTTTTAAAATTTGGAAATCATCATGTTAATTTTGTGGCAGGGGATGGTTGTTAAGGACTGAACATACTACTTTAAATTAACTGTAAATCCTGCCCTTCTTTATTTTTTCTTTTTGAGACATAGTCTCAGGACATCATTAATTGGCCCAGGTTGCATTTTAACTTGTGATCTTGCTTCAGCCTCCCAGAATGGTGGGATTACAGGTATGGAGTACCATGCCTAACTTTTAATTCCCTCTTCTATAACTTATTAACCACTATCTTAACTTCTCTCATCCTCATAAAATATGGGCAATATTGTCTATTTTAGAGGTTTAAAAAGAGCGATAATCTGACATATGCCCCATCACCATAAACCATAAAGTTCTCTGTTACATTTCTTTTTTTTTTTTTTTTTTTTTTTTGTGGGTACCAGGGGGTCGACCTCAGGACCTCGCGCGCCAACAGTCACCCGTGCTGCTGAGCGATATCACCGGCCCCTTTTCCTTATGTGGGATCCGGGAGTCGAACTTGGGCCCTCGCGCTTGCAAGGCAGGCGCTTACGCCACTGAGCCATCTCACCGGCCCTCTGTTACATTTCTGTCTCTGTGACAAAATGTCTGAGATAAACTTAAAGAAAGAAATACTTAGTTTGGCTCACGGCAATTTAGCCTTGTCACTTTAGTCCTGTGATGTACTATGAGCGAGTATACCACACCAGAAGGAGATAGCATAGGATGTATCTTTATTTCATGGCATGCATGAAGCAAAATGAGAGAGTAGACTGGCTGAGAGTCCCAATATCCCTTTCAAGGACATTTCAAGTGACCTTCCACTAGAGGTTCCTGTACCTTCCAACAGTTCCATATGCTGTTGTGTAAGCCTACAATACGTGGCCTTCGGGAAACATTTTAAATCTCAATAATGACAATTGTTATACAATATGAAAGCATATTTTTCTGTCATAAGAAATTTGAAAAATTTTACCTGTAATTCTATTTCTGAAGATAAAAATGTAAGACATATAAAACAATGTTAGTTTAGTCTTTTATTGATAAACAGTTATATTACTTATTAAGTTATATTGCTTATTATTATTCTTGATGTTGACCATTTAATTGACAAAATATGCATAATAATCATGTATCTGGTGTAATCACTTATTCAGATATCAAATAATGTTTTCAGTTATAGTATTTAGCTATTAGAGTTTCTAGTCTATACCAGTATGAAAGAGGAGAATAATTCTAACTATATGATATAAATTCACTTTGTTTATGCCAGAAATATTTGTAATTTATCACCAGTGGTGGAATCCCTTCTATGTGCCCTTTATTCTTCTGTACCATTCAATTTTATAACGATAGACACAGCAAGAATAGGGTTAAGTAAATGGACAAATGATTAAGCACTGCCAAGGAATTATAAAGACTGAACTACACAGACTGTTAACAACTTTACCTCTCTGTATGTCTAAGGACTGAGAGAAATCCACTAGCCATATTCCCTGAATCTTAGTTTTGAAAGAGCAGTCGTAATACAGGAAATATGGTTTTAGGTAGAAAGCTGGATCATCCTCTAAAGTGCTTTACTCCTCTAAAGCCTTGAGGAATTTAAAAGAATGAACCACTACCTGTTTTTCCTCTTTTTCTTTGACTTCCTATGAGTGGATCTCATTTGGTGAAAGCAATGAAAAGCTAGGTGGTTCTAGATATAAAAGTCCGTAGAGGTCAGTTTCCTGTAGTACACCATAGGCAGAAAAGGGCCACAAGTGGACCTAGAGAAATGAATAAATATATCAAGTTCATTATATTTATTAGCAACTATGTCTTCTTCTCTTCAGCTACTCAAAATGTACTAGTTATCTAAACACTCTGTACTCTCATAAACTAAAGATTATCTTACTATCCTGAGTACACAACTCAGTATCTATGCCAAAAGTTGTTGATTCCTCAACTATTTATTGGAAACATTCTTCCTTTTGTACACATTACTTTAATGAACACTTCATGAACTCTTGCATTCCGAACTGGTAGTAGACACATAGCTCACTTCTTCACCCAAAATTCCCTGTTGTGGATAGTAAATTGCTTATATCTTACTTTAGTTGAGTCTATTTTTCAGAAGTGATCATGTTATGGATATTTTGTTGAGTATTGCAGAAGAAAACTCTTCTTATGCCTTATCATCTGTCTGCGATTTTTTTGAATGCTTCTTCCATTTACAGACTGGTAAGAATTTTATAAGTAACTCTAATAAATTCTGGAGGTAATATTGACACCGAGGTTGCTGTCTATAGCTATTTAAGAAAAGGTAGAAATCTCATAGGACCACGACATTTCTGTTAGAAAATCATGTAAATACAGATACATATGTGGGATTTTGTGCCATCCAAAGTGCTCAGTTTGGAGGGATATTTCTTTTTCTTGGTAATTATTACATGGCGATTACCCATCAAATTTTTAAAGCTAAAGCAAGATAATAAATAGGTAACAATTCAATAAGGCATCTGACTAAAAAAATTATTAAATAAAAAAGATAGTATCGGGCCAGTGAGATAGCTCAGCGGCATAAGTGCCTGCCTGGCAAGCATGAGGTCCTGAGTTTGACTCCCAGAACCCACATAAAGGAAAAAAAGTGCCAGTGATATTGCTCAGCAGCACAAGCATTTGCTGGCAAGCATGAGGTCCTGAGGTCGACTCCCGGTACCCACCAAAAAAAAAAAAAAAAAAGATAGTATCATAAATTTACAACCAAAAAGTAAACAAATACAAAATGTAATATGTCTTTCTTAAATTTATATTAACATTGTACACTTCACAGTGAATTTTTTCCTAAAGGAATATGCTTAAATGTAGCCTTTGATTCTCAGAATACGAAAGAATTTTCTTCTTGCTGAAACCAAATTTGCTTTGCTTTTTCACACTGTAATGAAAAGAACAATTTAATTTTCAAATTTGCCCAGAAAGCAGCAGAGATAAGTAACTATATCTTAATAGATGATCTCCTAATACCTAATTTGATTTTGAAAATCACATAGCTAATAATAAAATCCTTGCTTATTAAACTATAAACTATATCTTATAAAATCTGTACTTGACAAGAATTGTGCTTTTAAAAATATTCATATGGAATATTTCCCAGATTATCCATCTGTGTTTCTAATTTATTCCATGAAGTATAAGGATGCCAAGTTTTTCGGGTGGGGATAATGATGACTGAATTCATCATGAGCAGTGGTTGGAATACACTTGGTATGAAATAATTATGGTGGATGTCCCTTCAACAAAATGTCTTGCTGCCAATGCACAGAGCTAAAAATAGAACTTTAGAGTCAAGTTTTCTAGTGGGAAGCACACAGAACATTATTTTTATGAATTACAAAATAGAATGAATTGACAGAATCATCCTCCTGTAGATAGCAAAAATTATGTTATCGGTGGTCAGGAATCATAAATTAACAGTTTCTTAAAAACCTAGGCTAAAAAATATTACAATAAATATATTAAGACTTTCATGAAGTAGGTAATTTAAATAGGAACAAGGATGGATTTATACTCATAACTAACGCAGAATGACACAAGGAAAAATGTTTTCGAAACAGTTCATCAATACTATAATTTTCATTCATATATAGGAGTGATGGTGACAAAAAATGAAATATCTTTTAATTTCTATCAGTCTCATCAATAGGATTCAGCCCCCAGAGATGACTTATGTGTTTATACCTATGGTAAATCTTCACAGCATGGAAATTAAACATCCTGATGTGTGTTATAAGGTACTACTTATGACAACACAGCTCTTGTAATTTTGTTAGCTTTTAGGATAACATTGGTGATCTTTCCTCCAATGATGTTTGATGAAATAATATTGTTAAAAATCTCTAGGAAAGTTGTTGAAATGAATGTATGGTTTATATATATATATATATTTTTGTGGGTACCGGGGGTCGACCTCAGGACCTCGCATGCCAGCAGGCGCCCGTGCCGCTGAGCGATATCACCGGCCCCTTTTTCGTATGTGGGTTCCGGGAGTCGAACTCGGGCCCTCGCGCTTGCTGGGCAGGCGCTTAAGCCACTGAGCCATCTCACCGGCCCTGGTTTATATTTTTTGAAACCATTAGTTTAAAGTTTACCATTAGAGAAAAAATTATTATTTTTAAAAGCTCATTAACCAAAATACAAGTGAGAACGCATAAAACAATTAAAATTTATGTTTAGTTCAATGCACATATAAATAGGAAAAAGTTTCAAGTCTGTTTTTATGTGCTTTTCATATGATAATGAAAATATTCAGAATAACAATCTGAATAACAACCAATTCTTATTTATGCATGCCTAGGTAGAAATAGGACCTGAAATTAATTGTCCATTGGTTTTTCTACAAGGAAATCTTTTATAAATTGGTCCCAAAAGAATCAAAACCACTATCATAACACCATAATTATAATACTTTTAAATATATCATATACTGTGAGGTTTATATATAGAAGAAATGTTTGTCCATTGTTTCTACTCTTAACTTCATTCTTACTACTTCATTATGTCTTTCTCAGACTGAGTTCAAAAGGTGAAAAATTTTATATTTCTTGTTGATCATTATTTTAATATGCAAATGTTTTAAATTCAAACTCAGAAATGTCTTAGAATATTCAAACATAACAAATTTAGAGACTAGGAAATATTTCACAATCTCTTCAAATAAATATGGTTAAAATAATTTAATCTTCATAAGTGTGCTAAAACTAAATGGTTATATGTTAAATTTATAGTGCCAATGAGAAAATTTTCCTGGACAGAGAAATTTTGTGAGATTTTTTGGTTACAATAAAAATCTGAAAATTTGTTATATAACATAGTTTGAAAATGTGTAATTAAATGATGAAATGTTGTATTCAAGAAAATAAAATCTTGTATTTAGTGTGTGATCAAACTAAAAAAATTTATTCATAAAGTTAATTATCAGCATTTTTATATTTTCTAAAATGTCTGAATGAATTCAATTGTCAGAAAACAACCTCATCTTTGATATAAAGTTAAATAAATAGATGATGTAAGAACTAACACTAATGTTCCACACAACTGAAAGATCAGTCTAGTCAAAACTTGTTAATGTTAAGAAAGTAATTGTGAATCATATTTTGAATGTAAGTTATGATTTCAGGAAGAAAATGCTTGGTAGGAGCAAAACCACTGTAGTAAATATGACATTAGAAGTAACTATATAGAACAATACTAATAAAGAAAATGTGACTTCTTATGGAAATCCTTAGTTATTATCTTCAGTGATATTGTGTTACTTATAAAAAATGAGGTATACTTTCATACTCATAATCTTAAACTATTGGAAAAATCAATTAATTAATTGGGAAAAGAAAAATAAACACAGCTAGTGATAGAAAAACATAATTCATTAGACATGGTGACTACAAGTATTTACTGTGACGCATGTTAAAGACAGAATGTGGTACTGTTTCATTGTCCCAATTTGTCAGAACTAACTTTACAAGCCACAAATATACTCTGTCTTATATTCCTGTGAAATGCTGTGAGAATGAACAGATTTATGAAAACAAAAATGTTCCTTTGAGGAGTCTCCTGTTAATGAATTTACTGTATAATATCTGTTGCATTTTACTGTGTTTACTTTATTTTTAAAATTAATTGATGTAGTGTAGCCCAAAACTTTAGGACATTTTACACTAAGACTAGAGATGATCATATCATAAAACAAAAAATACGCAATTTTACAAACAATTTAGTTGAGAAAGTGGAGTCTGGAAGTGTGAATAAAAAGATCAGTGTGGGGCCGGTGAGATGGCTCAGCGGCGTACGCGCCTGCCCGGCAAGCGCGAGGGCCCGAGTTTGACTCCCAGAACCCACATATGAAAAAAGGGGCCGGTGATATCGCTCAGTGGCACGGGCGCCTGCTGGCACGCATGGTCCTGAGGTCGACACCCGGTACCCACAAAAAAAAAAAAAGATCAGTGTGTATGGATAGTTTTGATGCAAGTAAATGGCATCCTGATTGTACGTAGAGATATGTGCAAACCTTAGAATGTGTATCAGAAACTATTGTCATTCTCAGTTAGTTATAGTGGAATTACAATGATATGAAAATGTAGCACCACAGAGTTTTATAACTGGAGTAACTTGTTATACCTGATCCTCCCTAAAATTGTGTCAGAAATAGAGTGAAGGACAAATGTCTGCAAATTAACTTAAGATTTTCTAGTATCTGAGTGATTAGTGGAGGGTCAGGATATGATAGATTATGGGTTATGGAAAGAAATTATGTGTATTGATTACACATCAAAGCAAGATAATTTGCCATGAACATCCAGTTTTCTCTTTTTCTCACACAGTTTGAGATATTCTAGGTGGAACAGTTATAAGAAGATAAAGTTTATATAACACTAGTGATTTGCATATTTATATGAAGAAGAGAATGGCCAAATTACATGGATAAGTAGCATGATAAAAAGAGAATCTTTATTGCACTGAGTCACTTTGAGGTTTTTTCCATTGAAGCACAAATTTATACTATACTTAATAGAATACAGATGAAGACACAATGATAAAGAGAATGTAACATATCATTTTCCAATTAGTAAGTTATAAGTCATCAAGTAATTAATCAGGAAAATTCATGTTTTTAAAAAATGACAGCTATAGCTTCCTTCGCATTAACTAATGATTTATTGTATTTAATAATGCAAGTTTTATAAGCTTAAATTGATCTTTGCTCTGTACAGATGATAAACTACAATGCTTTCTTGTTCCATTATTTTGAGCTGAACTAAATCTTTACTGAATTCTCTAAAACAAATTACATATATAGTAATTTTATTAAAAGCTGTTCTCCAATTTTTTTGAAAATAAGAATTAAAAAATAAATACTTAGCTTATAACTTATGTGGGAAAACAGAATGATCTGTTTTTAAACAATTAATTGGTAAATGCAGAAACTGTCTCCTACTTATTAATTTGAAAAAAAAAAAACATAGTTACCATTTAGGAAAGATGAGAATATTGAAGATACTCATTGTTATCAGCACTGGAGTCAAATGATTTTATAAATATTTGCTATGGTTTTCTACTATGCCCAGAATAAATAGCTTTGAAAATAGTATTTGAAGTGAGGCTAAGGCATTTAATCATTCTGAAAACCTACTTATTGCATGCATATCACATAGTAATAGAGATGATTTCAATTATATCACAAACCAAAACACAATTAAAAACAATTGGTTTGCTTCCCTGTGAAACTTTTAAATCCTTGATACCCCTTTATTATTTGGGACATCTTCTGGTATAGGGGGTGAATTCTGCAGAGCTAGTGTGTGAGAAAAATTACTAGGACCCCTGCAGCCCACAATTCAAGCAATATCATACCTTGAAAAGACAGTGAAAATGAATTCTGTTATAAAACTTATTCCTGGGGACTGGAGGTGACAATTGTAGACTACATGAATGGTCACTGCTTTCTCTGGGGCTTCAGCATGGGAGCTGTTCTATATGCTTTGATTGAGAGTTAACTACATGTATATATTTTATAATGCAAAGTAATACCTATACATTAAAAAAAGGATTTAAGGTTAAAATAAACATAATTTTATGTAAATTGTATATGTTTTCATGATAATCTCTTGCTACTTGGTAATAATGAAGAAATGACCAACAAAGAAAGATGCCCTCTGCTTTATCAAAAATTTCCTTAAAACAGAAATAAAATGAATAGTTAGTCTTCAGAAACTAAATTTGTTAAATACTGCAAAGCAATGCACCTCCTGCTTCTGTCTTGAACAAATTGCATGTGTGGTAAGGACTTATTTTAAAATATTGTATAATTATTTTAAGATATAACAAAACCAAAATCAGCAGATAACTCATACATTTATAGTTTTCTTAATGATACTGTGCCTTATAATTACGAAAATTCAAAACATTCATAAGTATTTCTGCAATCTTCAAAAATCCTTTATGTTTCAAATAAATTAATTTGTAAGTTAAAGATAAATTTTGATGACTAACAAATTATGAATGTTCTTTTTTTCAGTTTACTTATTAATGAATCAAGATTTAGATATGTTTTTCCTTTTAAACCTCTGCATTCAGAATTTTCTTTTTATGTCAGATACTTCCTTTTTGTCTTTTGCCAAATTTGGGTTGGCATTTAAAAAATGATTCTACATTGAAATTTCAATTCTGACATTTCTCCACAAAATATATTATTAGAAAACAAAAGCAAGTAAAATGTTATAGTATTCATAAAAATACACCTTAATAGTGGAAAAATCTTAGATTTTTTACATAGTTCATGTAGCTTTTGAAACAATAATAGCCTTTTATTTTAAAAATTCTTAAATTATGCCCATAATTTATTAGTATATGTTAGCATTATGCTAAATGAGCCTAGCTAATAGATATATGAGAAAACATTAAATAAAACCAGGTCTCATTCTATTTTCCTACTATATGCCAACTGTTTCACTATATATAGAGTCCACCAAAAAAATGTATACTAACTTCAGGAAAAGAAAAACTTGTATAAATATTTTAATACTAAATTTATTGAGACATAATGAGATTAATACAAGTTACCTTTTGCCTCAACAATTATAAGAGATGCTCAAAGTGGTGGCCATGAGCTTCCAGATCTTTATTAGTACAGTAAACTACTGCTTGGGTAACCTTGGCCACAGAGATTGCTGCACATGCATTTTCAATTTCTTCTCTAAGGGCCAGAAGTGTAGTGGGTTTTCTGTGATATACAATATTCTCTAGAGTCCCCCATATGAGGGTAACACAATCGGTTGAAAAAATATCTTACTATTTTTCTTTTGCTGAAGTGTGTATACATTTTTCTGGCAGACTCTGTATATTATGAAACAAGGCAATTCTGTTCCCATTTTCATCTCTGCATTCAGATGAAATTTCATCACATGTAAGCCAATTTATAGAGGCAGAAATGATTATATTTTATTATATTTAGATCAAAATACTTCTCTACTAACTCAATTCAATTTTATGCATTGATTCTACTCTGACTGTCAAATACATACCTGAAACCTGTATCCATCAGTATCTACTCCTCTTTCTGGGCTCTTGTTATTGACTTCTCCTTGACCACAAGAAGGTTTGCACCCTACCCTGTTGTAATTTCCATACAACTAACTAAGAAATCATTCTTAAAAGTAAACTTGACTTTTTACAAAAAAGTTAAGTTTTTAAAATTACTCCAGTTTTCTTTAACGTAATACCCAAATTCTTGGAATGACATACATGATCCTTTAGGAAACTTTCACTGCCTTTGCCTTTCAGCTTTATTGTTTATATACGCTATTGGCTAACGTTGTCCCAGACACCTCCTTATGTCAACATGCAGTACATTTGAACTTAGCCGTCATGGCCATAGCATTACTCCACCCCATGCCAATCCAACTGCAGTTAAGCATCTGTGATATCTACTAGGCAAATTGGCTTAAGAATATCTGACTAGGTATCGTCTCCACAAGTCCCAAAGTTGGGTTCATTCTTTGTTTAAATAAGACCCCAGGACTCATGTTACATTTTTGAAGTTTTGCATTGTATCATTTTTTTTAACTTTTATTAGTACATGTTTGCAGTACACAATGATAATATTCACTGTGGAAGACAAGTACATGTATAGAACGCATTTCAATTCCCTCTCCCTCCTTAGCCCCCCCTTTTTCTCCACCGTCAGATTTATTTATCTTATACCAGCTTATAAAGTTAATTATCATATATACAGATCAAAAACTGACTAGTAGGTCAAAGAATATATAAAACAAATAAGACAGGGCTGGTGAGATAGCTCAGTAGCATAAGTGCCTGCCTGGCTATTGTGAGTCCTGAGTTTGACTCCTGGTACCCACATACGAAAAAAGCGCAGGTGATATTGTTCAGTGACATGGGTGCCTGCTGGCACATGAGGTCCTGAGTTCAATCCCCGGTACACACACACACACACACACCAAAAAAAAAGATAATTGCACTAAGCCAAAGTGCACGTAATTGTGGCATTCAGATCACCTGAGTCACATGTTGATTTCTGCACCTACAACAAGTAATCCCTCAGCACAAAGTTCCCATGTAGAAAATGTGCTCATGATTTAAATAGTAAAGATGTTAGGCATAAACTTTCACATTGTGATAAGTGGTAGCAGTAATATCAGATCCTCAGAAGAGAAGCATTTCAAATTGAATGTTCTCAAATGAAAAAAAAATAAATAAGAAATGTCAAGTTTGTTTTATCATGAGAGTTTTGCCCACAATTCTCATGGAAACACTGAAGTCTGGGCTATGCAAGTCCATATTTTCTAACACACTATTTAATATGAAAACATTAGATGTAATGTCCATTGGTGACAGGCTGGACTGGGCACCCAAGAAGAGAACTGACAGATGGTGGCTCTTCGAAGAGAATTACCAAGTGCCACTGCTCTTTGTGAGTGACTGACTGTATCCAATAACCTAAAAATAACCACCAGATATTCTGAACACAGTTCAAGAGAAAGGATTTGAATTATGGTTCAAGCACAGAAAAACATGTTTTAGAATGAGAAGTTGAAGAAGTAAGAGTTATTTAAGTATCCATTATATAACATTACTTGAAAATTATCTATAAAAATATATAGTCCTTAAGTATATCTATTTGTTTAACAGAGATCTGACTGCATGAGGTCTGCACTTGTTTTCTAAGCAAAAAAGTTTATTAAAAGTCTTATTTATTTATACTAAGAAAGAAATCCTGGTGATCAAGATCAAAATAGAGAATAAATGTTAACATAAACCAGTTTTGTTAAGAAGCATTTACAATCTAGTATTACTAACCAACCTCAATTTTGGTAAGTGGTCTGAATGCTTTGAAGTGTTTCCTGATGACACAGTGAATTCAGGTATAATGGCATAAAATGGAAGTGCTAGATAATTTTTGGAATTAGCATAAAAGGCTGTGAAAACAAGTGGATAGTGAAGAAGGCATACCTAGGCAGCTTGATGTCTTGACCATCCTAATCCCATTGAGTTAAAAAAACCTGACACCTCCTCCTGAGTACCAGGGGACACAAGAGCAATTCAAGTTGTCTGCTTTGGCAAGAACAGTTATTTACTTCTAAACTTATTTTTTTACATTTTATTAAAATACTAAGATAAATGATTTTTTTATATGATTGACTCCAAACTTGAAACTCCTGTGCAAAATTATTTTACTGAATAAAAAAATGTTGTAAGATCTGTCATCAGAATTGTCAAGCTTGCCCTGCAGTTTCCTTCTCACATCCACCTCCTCTCTCACACATGTTGTATCTGGTGGAGTTTTAAATAAATGGAGAGGAGAAGATAGGCGAAGCTATCCACATTAAAGATGTTAGCTGGAAAATTGGAAAGAATGTCTCTGTATTAGCGGTAACTTATCAAGATAAGCAGGGGACTGAAATAGAAGAAAAACTAACAAAAAGTCCAACTAGAAGTAAATGCTTTTGCAGTTTCCAGATTGTCTGTTTGTGTCTCTAATATGAAATAGAAACAGTAATTTAGAGCATTACTAAATCACACACTTTTTTAAAAAAAGTTGTTATTTAGAGAGTCTCTGATATTTAGTCATTTATTCTGCTATCAGAACAAGCATTCCCACCATTTCTCCTTCCCTTACTCTGCTACACAAGGCAAAATCTCAGCCCTTGCTATTCATGAATTCTCTGTTTGTATTCGCATGTAGGTGAATCCATCGAATGTTATAACTTTAAATCAGTTTATATATTCTTCATAGTGTAATGTGCATATTTATGGCAAGCACTGACAATATTCCTTATGTCTTTATCGATATATGTGCCATGGTGAAAAGCCACCCTCTGCATGAAGTATTATCCACTGGCTGCTTTCTCCCTTTTGATTAGTACTATCACATCCAGCAAATTCTCTGGAAGCTAGTTTTGTATTCTTGCACGGGCTGGCACTTTTTTTTCCCTGTCTGATCTTCCATATGTTGAGGCTATTTTCAGATTCATCCAAGAGTACTAACAAAACCCCTTTCACCCCTTGACATTATACATTGTAGGTTGTGAATAAAATCAGTACATGTTCTTGAATTTTACAGAACCCTTCTAGGAAATGTTTCTTTCAGCTTCACTCTCAAGTAGGTTTGAATAGATCTCCATAGTTGAAAATCTCTACTATCCTATTTTGTGCTGTAGGCTCTTTCTCATGGTGCCTTAATGCCAACATATTTCTTAAAATTGATTATTTCCAGGAATAATCCACTTTGTCAGATAGATTTGATCATATCAGTAGCAAACATAGGTGAGCATCAAGCCAAAATCCCTAAAATATAAATTGAATACATGGCAGCTTCCTTATATATGATGTCTACAAGTGTTATTTTTCTTGTTGCTGTTGTTGTTTTGTTTTGTTTTTGTTCAATACTGAGGAATGAATTCAGGATCCTTGTCCTGAGCTTCATTCCACTCCTTTGTTAAAATTTTGTATTTTGAGGCAGGGTCTTGCTAAGTCACTAAATTGCCCAGGCTGGCTCCAACTTGCAATCTCTTGCCTTGGACTCCCAGAGTGCTGGGATTACAGAATTGTCTTTCAAGATGTAAAATGTTTTCTCTACAAATAATACTATACTAATTTGTGTACAAATAATAAATATATGCTTATATATAAAATATCTGTATGCACATGTATATATGTGTATGCATATATATGTGAATGTTCATATATGTAGAAAAAGACAGCAGAAAACAGAGAAATAAGGATTTAATTAGATTGAATCTCTGTCCAGAAATCAGGTTTAAAAGTATGAGGTAGTTTTGCTACCTAAACTATAATAAAAATAGAAATTTAATTGCAATTCTGTATCACATACAGTGCTAATGGTTGTATTCTAGGTATTCAGAGATTCACAGATATGAATTAATTGTCTTCTCATTTCTGTGTTGTTTTTATTCTATTTTTCTAAAATAGAATATATCTTTGGGGGAAAATTTGGCAGAAAAAGCATAGTTCAATGTAACAAATGAGGTTGTGATGTTAATGAAATATTTTTTGCAGTAGCTGGCAATTTCAGCATACATTTGCAGTTCATACAAGGTAACTCATCCAAGCAATGGATTGAGCCCTTCCAAATATTTTACATCTGAATAGTAATCCAAATAAATCTGTCTTATAAAGTTATGCTTTTGAAATACTGATGAAATCAGAGCTACGTTAATGTCAGGTGACCATAAAAGACAACAAATTGATACTCTTAAAATAATAATAATAACACTCTGCTTACACATTTTAAAGGGTAATACACCCTGTTTTCTTTTTTTTTTTTTTTTTTTTTAATATGTGGGTATCGGGAGTCAAACTCAGTACCTCGCACTTGCCAGGCAGGCATTTATGCCACTTAGCCATATCACTGGCCCAATGTTTGGTATTTTTGAGACAGGATTTCATTATGTATTTCAGGCTGGCCTTGAACTCACTATGTACCCCAGGCCTCAGACTTGTAGTGATTCTCCTGCCTTAGCCTCCTGAGTGCTGTGATTACAGGAATACAACACAACACCCGGAAGAAATGCACTTTGACTTACAAGTTTTTCTTATAACTTTTGATTAAGGAATATTTTCCTTGACACTTTCAATATTTTTTCTTCTGCAGCTCAGTTTTATGAATAACTCTGATACATCTTTTCATTTTATAAGCTCATTTATTTTAAAAAGTTTTTTTATAAAAGTGGAGAAATTCTAAGTTTTACTTTTTTGTTCTTTATGATAGTGACAAGATTCACTATCTTCAAAAACTGCGTTTTCTGAGGGAGAAATTTTATATTTTACTATGTATATAAAAATTCAATGTAGCAGTTACCAAAATTTATACTGATTAGCAGCACATATATTATAAGTGGGTTTTATTTTATTTTTTTATTTTTTATTTTTTTTGTGGGTACCGGGGGGTTGACCTCAGGACTTCGCGCGCCAACAGGCGCCCATGCCGCTGAGCGATATCACCGGCCCCTTTTTCGTATGTGGGTTCCGGGGGTCAAACTCAGGCCCTCGCGCTTGCCGGGCAGGCGCTTAAGCCACTGAGCCATCTCACCGGCCCTATAAGTGGATTTTAGATTATATACTTCCAAGATTTTTTAACTCCTTTTTCTTGTTTATGAAGAGACTATTATATCTGAGATTTTTGCCTCAAAACTGGGAATATTAGGGAAAAGTACCAATTTTGTTTTTTTTTTTTTGTCTTTTTGAGAGAAGATCTATGTAGTTCGAACTGGCCTTGAGCTCACAGTGATTGTCCTACCTCAGCTTTCTGAGTGCTGGGATTACAGGCAAGTGCCATCAAGCCCAGCAACGCTTGGTGATTTTTTTTTTTTTTTTTATACCGAGAATTGAACTCATGACCTCATGCTTGCCAGAGTGGCGCTGTGCTACTGACCTATATCCCCAGCCCGAAAGTACCAGTATTAACTCAAATCTTATATGCCATTTTCACCCATCAGTTCATGTAGTCACATCGCACCGTACACATAAGGTATACTAATTTAATAGTGAAGATTCTAAGATCATAACACAGACCAGAGCTTAAAAGTTCTCATGTGCTATACCTCAATTAATTTTTTTTTTTTTTTGTGGGTACCGAGTTCGAACCTAGGACCTCATGCGCAAGCAGGCTCCCATGCCGCTGAGTGATATCATGAGCCCTTTTTTTGTATGTGTGTTCTGGGAGTCAAACTCAGGACCTCATGCTTGTCAGGCAGGCGCTTACGCTGCTGAGCCATCTCAGCAGCCCTCAATTAATTCTTAAGACAGTGAATCTACTTGTTATTTTTCATCCATATATGCCTAACCTCTAGTTATATGATAGTGAATTTCTTGATATACATGATGGTGATCAAATGTAAATAAAGAGAGTCTTTTTATGAGACCACCGTTTTGTTATCTTTGGCATAGAATTTTAAATGTCTAGTTATTAGCTATGTTTTATGCAAATGTATTTGGATTCATTTAAATAATTGTTACTCTTATAAAATTTATTACCTACATATCACTGGGATATTTTACATTTATGTGAAGAGTCTTAAAGGCATGACACATAAGATGTTTTAAAATATGACGATCAAAATAAATTTTGGGAAATATGACAATTTGCAAATTTTTCACTGCAAGTGCATTATTCATGTAGTAACATCTGCCTTTCCTTCTTTCTTCTTCCTATCATTTATGTGACTGTTTTCTAAAGGTGAAAGCGTTAGTTCCACTCTTCCCCAGGCTCTTTGATGCACCCCACACCCCGGTTCTCATAAAGGCCTCTAGAAAGCAAAGCAGCAGGTATTAAATGTCTCTTTCACCTGCTTTCGTATTCTCGCAGGTTTCTTTAGATTCTTTGCATTAGGCTGACTTCATTTCTTTTGGACCCTAAATACATGGTTCAGTGCTTATTTTTATTGCTGGACTGTACTTCAATATAATTAACAATAATTAAAAGTTGTATTAGAGCCTCCAAAAATCTAAGCTACCTATGCACTTGTGTAGTGAGCCATTTGAGATGGTATTATAGTCTAACATGAAGCCATTATTCTTGTTGTGTGAAATATACACGTTTCTCATTCAAAATACCAACTCATCTTGGTCAAAATAAAGAATTAACATTAATATTACAGTTAATCTCTATACTGTTCTTTTCTTTTATTTCAGAGCACAGTAGAACTAGGTATTTAAAGAACTGATATTCTAAATGTCATTTCATTATTTAAAGATAAGAATATTGTACTATATTAAGTAATATATAACACTCACTTAAATATTAACCTACATTAATTATTTACATCTGCTAGGGAAAGTTTTTACATAGCTAAAATGTGGAAATAACAAATTCTGGAGATAAACTTTGAGAAATCAGAGATAAAAGGTATTATTAGGTTAGCAAGCACTATTCTCTTTAGAGTTCATGATCATTATTTCCATTTTGTAGGATAGTTGTAAGTTATTTAAAACTTATTTCTTTCCCTCTTTGGAAGCTATCTGAAGAAAAACAAATAGAAATGTTATTTTTCTTAATAGCCAGGTCTTATGCAATGTAAAATAAAAACACATATGTAAACTCATATGGAAATTTCCCTTCTTACCCTAAAATTACACTGTGTCACTGCGTCAGGCACCTGAATGTTGTGTGATGTTTTTACAAAATTACACACTTGAAAAGATCCTCTGAGTCTCCTAAACAATCCTTCCAACCTCCAAACCCAGCATCGTCCATGCAGAAGTACGTCATACCCTATATATGAATGACCATGATAAGGTTTAAATAAATTCAGAGAGATCTCCATTTTGGCAGCAAGGTTTCACTATAATTTGCTTACCATCTAAACCATGTATTTTTATTTGGATTTGTTCAAATGCTCATTTGATATTGCCCAATATACAGGAGTAATATAATAACAAATATTTAAAAGGAGAGACCTAATATTCTAACCACCAGCATGGACTCTGCAAACAGATTATTCTCATTTGAATACTAACTTCATAAACTGTCTGGTTGACATTAAGCCACTGAGCTTTTCTCTAAGTAAATGTAAACATTTCTCTAATGAGAGTATCTCTAATGATACCTATCTCATTGTGACCTTCTGAAAAATAAAATTACAAATTATTTAATAAATGTGAAAAATAAAATGTGAATGTGTATTGGCTTACAATGAATACATTGCAACAAATCCATAACAAATTTAAAATACTATAAATTAAAAATGAATTTAATACACCTAATACACTGAACATCATGACTTAACACACTGCTCAGTGAAGTATCGCTTGCTTGTTTACCCTGTGGTTGTCTGGCTGACTGGGAGCTGTGGCTTCCTGTCACGGCACTGTAATGCAAGATACCATCACACTGAATGTAGCTAGTTTATGCAAAAATCACAATTCAAATTTTGACATGCAGTTTGTGCTGAATGTGTATTGACTTTGTAGCATCATAAAGTTAAAAAATCACAAATCAAACTATTCTGATTTCGGAACTCTCAGTGCTTAATATAGGCAAAGGTGCACTTTTTATGCAGCATTAATAAGTATTGCTTGTGCAATAGTAATTATAACTATTGATTTAACCAAACATTTATGTTCTTATTTTTCATTTTCTTTACCTAACTATTTGAAAATGGTTTTAATGTTGTAGGATGAATATGCTTGTTAATAAGGTCATATGTCTATCTCTGCTCTTACTTTAAAAGAAATGGAGTGACTACAACATGAGAACAACTTGAACTTTAGTAAAAATGTTTATATTCCTTATTATCATTGACCAGACATTCTTAAAGGAGAGTCTCTCAAGTAAAGAGAAAATATAATCAAAAGCCTGTTCTGTTGAACCAGAAATACTAACTCAGTATTTATTTATAAGAAGATAAAATGTGAATTTCGATTTCATTAGTGACTTTGCAAAAAGTCCATATGAAACCAAGTTAAGTTTTCTAACATTTTGCCAAATAGTATCTTCATTTATTTTTATCTAGGCTACATTTTATTGTAATCTTTTCCTGTCTTAAACAGATAGGCAAAATTTGAGATTTAGAATGATGTCCTTGTTATTTTTCTCTCATTTTTTTAATGAAGGAGTTTCAAGGCTCAGTGTAGACTTTATTCCCAGGGTATCTCATTAGAAAGCTCAAAATGACTTAAATAATTTGCCATTTATTTTATGGTTCATTTATAAAGCTATGGAATATGTTTAATCTTTTGGAACATTTTTGTATTGATAATGTCCTGTAACTTTTTTAACCATTAAGAGATATGTCATATGTAGAATTAATATAAAATTACTTGACTACTTATTTTAAGGCAAATGTACCATAAATTTCTGTTTTTGTACTTACTCTTTTGTAGATAAATGCCTTTTTCTTCCTAAATAGTTTAGGAAGTTTCCTAAGTATTAGAATAGTTTCCTCACACTTTGTAAAGAAAGAAACAGAGATCTGTAGCTAGAAAATTTCACATTTGATATTAAGATTCGTCTTATAATTTTCCTCTTTATTCAAACTTTTTTTTTTTGTGGGTACCAGGGGGTCGACCTCAGGACCTCACGCGCCAGCAGGTGCCCGTGCCGCTGAGCGATATCACCGGCCCTTTTTCGTATGTGGGTTCCGGGAGTCGAACTCGGGCCCTCACGCTTGCCGGGCAGGTGCTTAAGCCACTGAGCCATCTCACCGGCCCTCAAACTCTTTAAATATAAAATAATATTGAGCTGAAAGTCTAAAAGCTCACATATAAAATCATTTTATTTCATATATATTCTTCTGGGTATTATTATTTGTATTGATACATTTATTTTCTGATATATTCATTAAAACAATTCCTATCCTTTTTTTTTTTTGGGGGGGGTACCTGGAATCGAACTCACACTTGCCAGGCAGGTGAGCTGTGCCACTGAGTTATATCCCTGGCTCCTATCACTTTTATCTTTTTATTTATTTATTTATTTTTTTTTTTTTTTGTGGGTACCGGGGGGTTGACCTCAGGACCTCGCGCACCAACAGGCGCCCGTGCCACTGAGCGATATCACCGGCCCCTTTTTCGTATGTGGGATCCGGGAGTCGAACTCGGGCCCTCGCGCTTGCAAGGCAGGCGCTTACGCCGCTGAGCCATCTCACCGGCCCTATCACTTTTATCTTATCCTTATCTTTATCCTGCATACTAGGTTATTCAGAATTTAGTTTCCTTAACATATCCACTTTATTTTTGGTCACCTTATTTTTTTTAGCTTGTTTTTCTTTAAGCTGTCCTAAATGAAGTCACTATTTACTTGTGTTCTTAAAGAACCCACGACCCATCCCAGTTCCATATGATATGCATTTTGATCTAAAAATGCAGTGATATTCTGAAAACAAATGCACATTAAAACTATAAAATATAAATTAAGTGTATCCAGAAATTAATTCATATATATATTTTTTTGTGGGTACCGGGGGGTCGACCTCAGGACCTCGTGCGCCAACAGGCACCCGTGCCGCTGAGCGATATCACCGGCCCCTTTTTCGTATGTGTGTTCCGGGAGTCGAACTCGGGCCCTCGCGCTTGGCAGGCAGGCGCTTACGCCGCTGAGCCATCTCACCGGCCCCTAATTCATATATTTTTGTGATAAACTTTTATCATTTTATCTATCATCATAATTTACCCTGTTTCAGTGAAGTCATAACAATATACGTTATAGAGCATTGTAAAAATGAATTAAATCTATCAAATTTGGTCAAATAATATTTGAAATTTGTTTTGTATGAAGAAATCAAATAAATGCAGATGTATACAATTTTGTGAGAAGTCACACAAGGTTAATTCTTCTGAAATTCATTTTTATTTTAATAGGTTATTTTGTTTATTATTATTTGAGAAAAAATGCAGTGGTACCTAGATTCATGAACTTAATTTGTTCCATGATTTTGGAAAAGATGGCTACATTTGTTGGTGTTCATGTGGGAGAGATGCAGAGTTCACTAATAAAAACAAAATTTTGCCAAACTCTTGTTTGTGAACAAATTTTTCACAAACAAAAGTGTTCCTGAACTGAGGTACCACTACAATTCAAAGTTTATTGCAGTAAATACAAAAGTCTATTAAACCAGGAAATTAATTTCCTTAGTTATTTTTTTCTGCTTAAAACCATCACTCATGCTAAAGTGAACCTAAATTGAAAATTTGCACAAAATGGGATAATTTCCATTCTATTCACATTTAAAATGGAGAGATACATAGATGAAATTTTTTCTCTCAGATTTGTGGGATTTATTTCTAAACTATTAATGTAACTGGAAATACTTTATTTTTCTCTTAGAGCATGTAATTCATTAAAGTGAAAAATACATTAGAAAATTTAGGGGCCGGTGAGATGGCTCAGTGGCTTAAGCACCTGCCTCGCAAGTGCGAGGGCCCGAGTTCGACTCCCGGAACCCACATACGAAAAAGGGGCCGGTGATATCGCTCAGAGGCATGGGTGCCTGTTGGCGCACGAGGTCCTGAGGTCGTTCCCCCGGTACCCACAAAAAAAAATACATTAGAAAATTTAATAATTACATATATTAGATGTGTCAACATTACATAACCTAAAAAAGAGTAAAATTGATGTAAAATGGTGATGCTATTTTCAAAGCAGCATGACTTTTGCTTAAAATATTTCAGTTCATACTTTACTTTTTTAGCAAAGTCATACTATAGATATTTTTATTGTAAAAATTAAATATTTTAAAATTTGGGAATAAAACATATAATATAGTGGGCTTAATCCTTAACACTTTTTTTAATTACAGTGTTTTAAAATTTGGATTTTTTTTCATTGATGTTCATCATTCTTATTGACATAAATAATTTTACATTTCATCATGCCTTCTTTTATGAAGTGTTAGATATATTGCCTATGCTGTACATTTAAGAGAATATTAGTGTCTTGCTATTATGCAGGGAGTTATTTCTAGCACAGCATCTGTGGTGTCATGAGGGGCATTATCCTTGTAAGTACCCTCTGGTGTTTCTACCTGACACCTCACAGTGTTCAGAGTGTTATTATTAGGGTTTTTATTTAAATGGTAATTATTCTTTTCAAATTCCTTCAGTCCAATAAACAACTATATGGTTGGTTTGTGATATTTATAATTACCTGATTTAAAAAAATCACCTTTGCAACAATCATAATTTCTAGATGTAGTGAAGACATTTACAAAGAGGAAATAAAAGATCTTCTTATATCGAACTCAAGTTTCTTCTCACTTTTAGTTTTAAGAATATTACTGTAAGATGCAACAAAACCAACTCTAAACTCCTTTCAACCACAATTATTTCTACAGAATATTCAAAAAATGGTACATTTTTACAGTCACTTAGAATTATGCACAATACGCATTTTAATATGTAAAGTTGAGAGGTTAGGGGAAATATGATAAGTTTTTATCATTTCTTTCTTTCTTTTGTATGTGAAAAAGTGGTCATATTATTCCCCGATCCATTAAACCTATTTTAAAATATCATAGTACAGTATGGTCTATGGTCATATAGGTGATTCTATGTAAGAATGTAACATAGTATGATATGTAATGAAATCGAAATAAGTTACACAAATGAATGTACTCAATGTGTTAAATTAATAAATTGCAAAATACTCAATAAGTTTCTCATAATATGGTTAATTAAGCCTCATTTGCTTTTCTTTCAAGATTTTGCTACTAAGATCAACATACTGTCAGACATGGTGGCCCATGCCTATGAGCCCAGCAGGTGGGAGGCTGAGACAGGAGTATCACTGTAACTTTGAGGCCAACCTGAACTACATACTGAATTCCAGACCATCCTGAAGCTTTTATCAAATAAATAAATAAATATAAATCAACATAGTAGCTAATATTTTTTGGATATGTTTGGTGTTGTACATTGTAATATTAAAGTTGTTGAAGTTGATCCAATTATTCAAGTTGGAGGTAGATTTAAAATAATTTTGTTTCCTCTCCAGTTGCCTTTTATGTATGTTCCATTAAATTATATTCTCACAGTATTAGTTTTACAGCAATATTGGAATTTCTAATATTTTATTTAATTATTCTAATAAGGGGAAATGTGAATTATCTGCATTTTGTAGATTACTTATCAAAAAATCTTTTTAAATATTTGCAAGCTCCTGTTTTTAAAATGATCACTATTTATTCCAACATCACTCTAGCGACCAATATATACCATGAATTTCTGGAAACATTTTAATTCTGTCTCCTTTTCACTCCTTTTCTCTTAGTGTGTCTCCTCCCTTCCTTTCTTGCTCTCCACCCACCTCTCTATCTTGTCCTTTTTGTTTGGCTCAGGTTTTTGCTTCTGATTTTATATGGTACACTATTAGTTACTAGAATACTATTTGGCAAGTAGATATGGTTGATCATACTTTTTTCTTTTCAGAAACTTTATGAATTATGCAATAATCTATATCAATGAATATTCTATCATTTTGAAAAAGTTCCTAAGATTTTTATTAAAGCAGAATGACTCCTTGAGTTTACTGTAAAATTGCCTATATATATATATATATATATATATATATGTATATACACAATTGTACAATTGTATATTGCCTATATATACATATAGGCAATATGTATACATATATATACATATACATATATACATATATATATATAGGCAATTGTAGTAGATGCATTTTTTACACAGTCCACTGTAAGATTTCCTCTTGTTTTATATAATAAATTGGAAGTATTATTAATATTTTTTATTATACTCCAGTTATATTTCATAATTTTTCGATATTACTAATTACCTTTCATATCATTTACTTCATATTGAGGGTAAATACTCTTGTTTTAAAGATATATTTGTAATATTAATTTTAATAATAAATAATAATTTTCTGTATGCACACAATGTATTATTGTCATCTCAGTTGTTCATGACAAAACTGAGATTCAAAATATTTATATACTTACATTCCACAAATAATAGATGGCAGAGGTGTTTGTTGAACCCAGGTTTGCAAATCCAGTGTTTTTGGCACCATATTGTATTAGTCTTATATATTTAACTTTTACATAGTCAGGTTGCCCAACTCTTTCTTGTTAACTATTTGTGTATTTGTGTATGTATTCTAATATTGGAAAACACACACCTATATGGGTCAATTTTTGTTCAGTTGTGATTTCCTAATCTATATTTTTTTACTTATCCATCGAAGTATTTGTGCCAACTCTTTCAATTTCCTTTAAGTTTCAGTCACTGGCACCTTCAGAAAATTTTTAGAAATATTGGTGATAAAAGTCCACTTCATCTGGGCTCTTTATGTTTTCATATTAATCATAGTGCACAAGCTTGGCAGTGCATTGTTCCATGTGTTGCTCTTGTACTTACTGTGTTTATCAGAGTATGTTGAATTTTTTCAAATGCTTTCCCTATATATGTCAAGATATTTATATATTTAATACATTCCACACATTTGAGATGTTATTGTACCTTCAAATTTTTTATAGAATTAAGAATTTTTTCTGCTATTAAATTATTTCATCTTAATTGTGATTTTCTATTTGAATAGATTTTTCTTATAATATACTATTATTTTCATAGGTTCTATTTTCATTTTTGACATAACAGGACCTTTTCAAATAGGGATTTTATAAATGTGAGATTTTCTTGTTTATTATGTCAAACAATGTACATGTCTTGTGAATAATGTCTATATGTCTAATTTTTATCTTATCTATACCATTTTAATTAGGTACCTCTGTTAATTTTGTTGAGGATTTGAAAGATATTTGTTTTTAAGCTGTTGCAGCAGCTATAATCCTTCTATAAATAATTTCACATATTTAATGATTTCTTATTTATTTACTATTTAGTTGTATTTCATGTTTTTTTTTTAATTCACTATGAATCTTCTTCTGAGTATGTATTTGGCTCATTCTCATATTTATTATTCAGTGGTCTTGCTTTGTTATAGTCTACACCAAGGGTTGGCAAAGGGCTGGCCAGAAATCAAAAGATGCCTACTGCCTGTTTTTGTGAATATAATTATATTAGAAGACAGGCATTTGAATTTGTTTATAGAAGTCTGTGGTTACTTTTATGGTGCTATAACAGAGTTGAGCATTTGGAAAAAATATCAAATAGCTCTCAAAGCCTACACTGTTTACTTTCTATCCCTTTATAGTGGCAGTGTACATCAGGGAAAATCAGACAAGCCAGAATGAGGCCTCAGCTGTTGATGGAATTCAGACACATTCTATGAATAGGTCTAGAGTCTACTTTGCATAGCAGAGTTGGTTCCACATTGGAGAAATTGTCTCTGTTTCTTCTCCCAAATTTAAATCTGCCACTTTAACCACAAGGCCTTCCTTTTGATATCTGGAGCTTAATGTCACATGTGAGTGATATTACACCCAGGATAAAAGAGCTGCTGTAAGCTGTCAACAGTTAAAAGTTTTAGCACTTGAAACTGATGAACTTGCCTAACCTAAGGCAGGGAGACAGCAGCATTGTCCGTGAGAGCCCATCCCTTGTTTCCATAAGGTCTGCTTTCTCTTGAGAATAAGTTCTCCTTAGTTACACCTTCACTAAGATCCCAATTGGTCACACCTTCTTTAAAAATCAATACAATGACTGAAGATTAAATGCACCTACTATAATGTCTGTGACCACAGTTGTTTCTGATACTATAACTGATATTTTGTACATTCTTTGGTAGGAATTTAGCATATGATTTCCTCTTGGTCGGCACTGTTGGATGACATGGTTTTCCTTGTGATGTGATCCATATTTCCATTCCTGGGGAGTTCAGGTTCCTAGTTAATAAGCAAGTTCATAAACAATGTTTGCTATATTTTTACATTTACAACAAAATTGGGCAATAGAAAATCTGAGTGCTAAATATACAACTTTCATCCTAATTATGTTGCAATAACTTTACACCTCATTTTGACCTCAATAAATTTACGCCTCATTGGTAGTGAATTACCCCTACCAATATGACAAATTCTTCTAGTGAGTTCCTGTTTACTGGTGTAAAGATGAAAATGTGACAAGGGGAATTATTACAAATGTCTTTCTTGTAATTAGAGTTGAAAGTTGCAGTTAATATTTTCCCAAGTGGAATAGTTAGTGATGGAGAGTTGTACAAATTTTACTTACACTCTTTTGCTTCTAGATTCGTGAAGTCTCCCTCTGGGGATAAGAACTATATGAGTTCTGTTTCTTAAAAGACACCTATTCTTTCAAAGTGTTGTTGGGTTACATTAATAGCTATGCCTCCGATGCTTATTGTATTGGTTTAGCTGTCTGAAACTTTTTTGATGATTAGGTATTGTCTTAATTAATTTCTCATCACTGAAACACAATACCTGGCACCTGCAAATTAAAAGAGAGGTTTATTTTGTCTCACAGTTTGTAGGAGTTTCAGTTCATAGTCTGCTGATGCCAAGGCAGTGTATATGGCAGAGGAGAAACAGCTCATGGCATGGCAGTAGGAAGCAGAGGGAGGACAAGGGAGGAGCAGTGAAGAGATAGACTCAGGCCACACCCCCAGTGATCCACCTCTTCTGAAGAGATCCCACCTCCTAACCTCTTAAAGCCCCACCTGTGAACTCATGAGGCTTTGGGGGATAATTTAGATATGAACAATAACAAGTACGTAATAAGACCAGTCGAGGTTTACCAGGCATCCAAATCACATTTTGTTAAAGGAAATCTTTTGGTTAAAGATTTGCTCAAAGATATATGTGGAATTTTACTTCAGAAATGTATTCATTTCTCTCAAGCTTTACCTCATGAAATTAAGTGAAGTAAATTCTCTTTTTCAAACCTTTTCCCAGAAAGTTTAATGCCAAGGTTCATACTGAACTAGGTGTCTTTCACCTTACAATGCTTTTTAAAAATTTTAATTACATAACGAGTGAGTTCTTTCCAACCATGTTGCCATGTTGCCTGGGTTTTGATGCCAACTATTTCCAAATTAAAGCCATATTTTAAAAATATTATTATTATTATTATTATTATTATTATTTTGATTAGCATTCTACTTCTAATTTCTGGTATCTGTAATTACATTACAGGCCACTCCATAACTTTACCAGTTAAAACCTGGACCATTTATTATGGTGTATTACAGTTTTGTCAATATGGTGTGATCCAGCTTATTTCTTCTGGAATCTTTTCTGTATCTGTAGTCAGACAAGGGATCAAACGACATCTGGTTCACCTAAAATTGCCTCATGTCTACAGCACACAGAAAGTTTCTGGCTGGGTCATTGTGGTTGTCTTCCAGATGGCCTCTAATTCCCCAAAGGGTTGATGCTAAAATTACAAGAACAGTGAGACAGCAAAACTGTTGTTCAGCTCCTTTTCAAGCCTCTGCTTACATTACATCTGTTGAAATCATATTTTCCAAAACATATCTCATGGCCAATACAGATTAAGAATTGAAAAATGCATATCTCTACCTCTTGGTTGATGAGAGAGGGATAGTTTCTGGCCAATTGTGAAATCTATTGAAAGTAGCCATGCTGTTGGCTCAATGCATAGTTTCCATATGTACTATTATAAATACTCAATTAGTAAGTCCACTGAGAAAGCACTATGAGAACTGAAGATAGAGGTCTATTGATACCTGTTGGTTAAATCATCCTTTCCACTGTATTGTGTGTTGCTTTCATGGAGTTGGTATCATGGATAAGCATTAACTTGTGACATAAATATTCTCGTACTTTGTATCTATTAAATGTGCCTATTAGCCCATAAAAATTATTCTTCTCCAGAATTTTCTATTTATGGTATTCTAGTCTTGGTAATTCCAGCTACTGAAAAACCCAACTGATTCAAATTCTACAGTGTGTGGTTTTATATATATCATGACCTTGCATCTCCATATAATGCAAATAACAAGATAATTTGAAATTCTGTCCATAAGCAAAATTTTTCCTTAGAAGAATGAACAATTCTAAATGGAATTTTATTGTTTTAGCAGTTCATTTTTTAAACATGCCCACATTTTAAGATAAATCTTTTTTAATCAGATTTTGGAGCTTTCTTCCCATAAGCTATTTAGATCAACCCTTCTCCCACATTATCTCATGAAACTATACTTCTGAAATATGTAATTGGTGAAATAGTAGTCTATATGTAGCTATTAGATTATACACTTTAGATTGCCTTAAAAACAACCTTAAATACTGCATAATTTTGGATGACAATGTCCACAATCTTATTGGAGCATTTCAGATATTTCACATGGAAAATTTTTCTAGTGCGTATATCTCTGATACCATAGGACCCTCCAAGTAGTATGTCTTGGATTTGTTGAAAGCAAATCCCTTTTATCTCTTGTTCCACTAAAACCTAGCAGCCTACAATATCACCTGATATATACATCTGAGAGATACTCTTAAAAAAATACTTTTGTAGTATTTATACTTTTTTTTTTTTTTTTTAACCAGTGTTAAGTAGTGCATGGTACAGTACATTGCTCAAATTTGGAAAATTTATGCCCAACCACTAAATCTTTTGTGAGTATTTGGGATATCATGGCCTTGAATTTTTCTAAGGTTTGTCTCCTATTTTCTAAAACACAAATGTATTAGCAATAAATGAAAAGAATTTTTGGATTTGTGTTTATTTGGTCTACTTTCATTATAAAATCAATACTATACATCATGTATCAATGTAAGCTTCTGCTGAATGAACTGATCATATTGATCCCTTTGGAATGTACCATGATAAAGGACAAAAAAATTGACTAAGCACTGAAATACTTTGAATGTATATTGTTGTTTGCCCCAAGTGAATAAATTGCATCTTATTTTTCTTCCTAATTAGTATAAAAAGAAAGGCTTTACCAGCTCAATAGTCACATAGGTTATCAGAGGTTGTGAAGACCTCACACAGCACAATAGCTGTGTTATTACATGATTGATTACATTATTACTATGTTGTTTGCCATTCACTGTGACTTATTAACATTTTCCAAGGGCAAGATGGTAATCCATTTATCTTTTTAAAATGTATTTATTGAGATTCCACTCCACTAAGTATTATATTATTGTGAACTAATAACCCCACTCTGAAGATGACAAAGATAGTTCTTACATTCATAAATCCATGTTAAGTACACATTTAAAAATGTTAGCCAGGCGTGGTCGTGCAGGCCTGTAATCCCAGCACTTGGCAAGCTGAGGCAGGAGGATCGCAGAAGTTTGAGGCCAGCCTGGGCTACAAAGCAAGTTCAAGGACAGCCTGCACCACATATTGAGAACCTGTCTCAAAAACAAATGAACAACAAAACCCAAGAAACAAAACAAAACAAAACAAAACAAAAAACAAAACAAAAATGTTGGCTGAGTGTGCTGGCACACACCTGTAATCCCAGCACCCGGAAGCTGAAGCAGGAGAACTGAAAGTTGGAGGCCAGCTTGGGCAATTTAGCAACTTGCAAACCTGCTGTGTGAAAAGAAAAAAAAAGTAATTTAAAAGGTCTGGAGTATAATCAGTGCAGAGTCCCCTAATTCAATCCCAAGTAGAGAATAAAAATGAAATTATTTATAGTCAATTTTCTGATGTAATAGGAGTAAGATATAAAAAAAAATTGAAGGCAGAAGAACAAACCCTAGGTTAAGTTTGGAAAACATCTCACGTAACAACTGCCATGGGTAAAAATTACAAGATAAGAAGGAATTAATTAGACATAAATGTGGGAAAGACACAGTAGACTAAGGGTGGCATTCTAAGAGGAATAAAATATGCAAGAGCTGAACAGACAGCTCTGAAGAACATTGAAAGTCATAAAATATAAAGTATAAGTGTAAAGCATAAATTGTTTAGGCACAAAATTGACATCACTTTCAAAATAAAGAACATTAAATGTGCAGTGAAATTGACTCAGTTGACTCGTATTATTTCTTGAATATTGTTGACGAATAATAGTAGTCCCAGAGCAGATTAATGAAAATGGTATTAAATGTGACAAACCTAAAATGTGTGTTAGGAGTAGTTTTGATAAGTACTTCTGAAAGAATGGAATGGTAAGGAGGAGAATGTTCACAAGCATAACTCTTGTTTGTAATCTTGTCAAATATAAAAGGAATTTTGCAACTTCCTGGAATAGACAACATAGTCAAAGAAAAGAACTAATACTGAATGATGAAGAAAACACTATGGAAAAGAAATTTTTTTAAAATGGCCATCAAATAAGATACGAGCTGCATTCAGAAAAATAAGAAGCCAACCATGTGAACAATGGAATAAAGTTGATGGTAGGGGACTAGCACTGCAGAATGTAGAAAGAAGAAAATTTCATGATGCAGGTGAAGGTATTAGAAACCTTCAGAACTAGATCTTAGGATATTATGAACAGAGCTATATCATCTAATGTTGGAAAACTGGACTAGGACTACATCACTGGAGGCTTTGTGTTTTTTAAGAAAAGCTTAGTGTTTACCTCTGTGCATATGAGTTGTTTAAGGAATCTTTCTCTGGGCTAGTTCTCTTGCAAATCTTTTCTTAAAGGTAATTTCATATTGCATTTGGAAAGGAATTGTGTGTATTGTTAAAGAGTTACTTGGTTAGTAGTGTTGCCAACTAGCCAAAGCTTTTTTGCTCAATTCAAGTTGTGAATTAGCAAAATGCAGCTCTACTAGCAGTCCTGATGTTACCAGATGACACCAGGTAGTTCTGGATACCAACAGTTGACACAGCCAGCTGCTGGTCTCTGCCACTGCCAGCCACAACCTTCTGATCCCAACTTGTGCTGGACACTATAAGTTGACTCTGGCAGGTGTTGTACCTCTGCCACTGGTCTTCGTTTGCTGCTGGTCTCTGGTGAGCTTCAGTGTTAGCAGCTCTGAGTGTTTATTTGCTCTGTCCATACTGCTCAGGATAAAAATCTTAAGTAGATTTACAGGGGTTTTGGAGCCCATACTACCCAAGAAATAAATTGCAAGTAGGTTTACAGAAATGACAAAGAGAGTGTTTATTTTAGCAGAGACTGCTACAGCATAGGGCAGCTAGTGCACAGGAGGGAGGTATCCTGGACTAAAATCTAGGAAGTATCTTGGAAATGCTACTTATGTAGCAGCTTGTGGGCTTGCAGGTCTGTTTCAGTGAGAGTGAGGGCTGAAACCAGGGAATCCTCTGAAAGGCTTGCAGTGAACTTTGGGTATGCAAATAAGTAGCCCAGATCCCTCCCTTCCTGATTTTATTTACTCCATGGTGCCCTGTCTGTTCTCAAAAATACAACACTGAAGTGGCTGGAGTCAAGAGGGGACCACACTGCCTGACTTACACATGTTGGAGTGGAAAATGGTGGTTTGATAGCCAGGGAGGACATCACTACATAGCCAGAGAGGACACTGAAGCAAACTCTTGTAGTCCATTGTGGTGCAAGGGGGAGCAAAGGGCAATGGTGTTGGGGGGAGCAGATAGCTGCAGGCTAAGCTGCACACCCCTCCAGCCAGCAAGTGAAAAATGAGATAGTCAGATGCTTCATCTATCTCAGTAGATGCATCAGTTAGGGTTTACCTTCTAAAAATATATACTAGCTAGACCTGCAGACAGCATCAGGTGTAGAAAAATGCAAAAGGGCCATCTGCATGCACTCCTTTCAAACCCCCTTCCCCTCCCCATTCACAAGCTTAGTTTTTATTTTATCCTTCTTTCTCATTTGTTCTTTCCCCTCCTTCCTTTCCCCCTCCCCATATCCTAGTTCCTTTTGAACAGTTTCTTCCTATTTCACAATATCTATTGTGTATTTTTGTTCTTATTTACATCTTCAGTTTTTCACACTAGAGAGATAATGCAATATTTATACATGTGTATCTGATTTATTTCTTTATGATTATGGTCTCAAGATCCATCCATTTAGCTGTAAATGTCTCAATTTTATCTTTCTTTTTTTTTTATGTGAGTACCAGGAGTCAAACTCAGGACCTCGCGCTTGCCAGGCAGGCACTTATGCCACTGAGCTATCTCACCAGCCCTGAATTTTATCTTTCTTTATGGCTGAGTAATACTCCATTATATAAAAAGTCACAACTTTTCTATCCATTCATCAGTTGATGGGCATTTGGGTTGCTTCCAAGATTTAGCTATTATAAACTGTGCCTCAATAAACATGCATGTATATATATTGCTGGGGTATAATGCTTTCAATTTTTCCAGGAAAATACCCAGAATATTCCCTCCAGGTTGCAAGGTTCTTAGTTGATGAGCCCCACCCAGGGTGGGGCTTCCCTCTTCAGCAAAACCTTCATCCACGCCCACCTAGAGTGGTGCATACCCAATCTAATAGGTGCTTCTCATTCAAGTTGACATCACAGTTAACTATCACAGTAGGACATAGTTTTTGTGGACAATTGTCACATCATTTGTTTGTCACTTTTGTCTCCTTTTAGAATCCAAGGGAAATTTCTACTTTTCTGTCACTAGTTTTTCTTCCATTCATTATAATACAAAAAAGTGTTCGTAGATATCTCCACATATTTAGTGTACATATTGCAATGAACACGTGCTCCCAAACAAACTTTCTGTAGCACTACCACTTCAATTTTTTCCCACTGAAACGTTCCATTTTGAAGTGTCAGGACATAGTAAGGACTTTAAAGATGCAAAAATGACCTCACAGGCCTTTCTTTGGATTTCCAAGATCCAGAACCTTGTACGTTAGATACAATTTTGTACTCTTCTTTCAGAGCTTAACAAGATGAACCTCAGAGAAATTATTCACTCAGAGAAAAGTAAAAGTGAATGAATGAAACCGGGTGCATTACACCGTGTTATTTTATTTAACATTTTTTCTGTGTATTTTAAATTTATTTTTGTTTATGATTTCAAATGTTTGTCTTGTGTGGTTGGTGAATATATTTTGTATCATTTCAGGTTTTCTAAACTTATTGAGACTGGTTTTGTGGGTCAGTATAAGGTTTCTTCTGGAAAATATTTCATGTGCACTTGAGAAGAATATGAATTTTTCTTTGAAGACATGGATATTTAGATATCTGTTAGGACCAATACATTACAATGTTTCTCATGTCCTTTGTTTTCTACCCTATCTTCTCTCTGTTTTACCAATTAATGAACATGATATATTTAAGTCTATTGTTTGTAAAGTGTCTATTAATTCTGTATTTACTTTATTTATCGGGGGCTTTAATTTCAGCCATATGTATGTTTATAACTTCTATATTTTGAGTATTTTGGCTCTGTGATGATTAAACATTGTTCTGATTTCTCTTATAGTACTTTAAAAACCTAAATCTATTTTTATGCTATTAATATAGCAAATCAGGTTTTTTTGGTGACTTTGCATGGGTTACCTTTCCACGTAAACATTATGTACTAATCACACATATTAGTAAACTAAAAAAATTGAATTTTCTATGTTACTTGCCCATGCTGTCATCTTTTGCTCTAGGTAGCAATAGCTAACACATTTTCAAATGTTTTTCAGTGGTGCTCAGTTGCTCCCTCAGCACTTCTATAGTCTGAGGTGAAATGGCAATTGATTCAGTTTTTCTTCCATGAAATCAACAGACAAGTGTACTTATTTACTTATTTTGTTTGTGAATAAAGTCTGATCTGCTTTCTTCAGTAGCAGTAACTACACAAGTGATATAGATGATATAGATGTAGATATATGTATAGATATAGGTATAGATACAGATAATAGAGATATTGATAGAGAGAGAGGTACATAGATATAGATACATCTGTATTGGGGATTTCTGAACTGTGGATTGTGTCCAAGAACTTCCAATTGATCTACATGTGCAGATCTTCTTTAAAAAAAATTTTTTTGGAGGTAGGATCTTATTTAGTCACTAAGTTGCCCACACTGGGTTTGAACTTGTGGCTTTCCTGGCTCAGTCTCCTAGAATGCAGGAATTACAAGTGTGTACCAACAAACCCTGCAATTGTGATATGTTTTCTTTAAGCTCATTGCTGATTAGAAGAGTGGAGATGGATAAGGGTACATTGTATGTCACTGTTTCACTAAGATACAACTGCTTTTCTTGTGATTAGGTATTTCCCAATTGCTGCAGTAGTTGAGTAAATGTCCAGGCTTCTGAAATACTTGATTCTGACAATTTTTGATAACTATTTTATTTCTTTTATGAAGGCACATAGTTTTGGATTTATTTCACCATTTTTACTGATGTCATTCTTTCAGACTCATTTATTTTTAAAAGATGTTCATGTTACCAGAAAGCATATAAAGTTTTATTTTTTCACAAATATTCCTTGGTTTTCAATAATTGCTCAGTAAGGTTTTCTAACATACTTGGTACTTACATTAACTGTGCCTTAATATATGAAATGATTAACTCAGAGAATTTTCATTTTAGTGACTTAACTTTTTTCAATGAATATTTTATTTTAAGGGATACTATTATGAAACCTAAATTATAAGCCTACTTATTATATATTCACTTTTTAGAGAGTTTGAATGACATTGTGTGGTTTTGAGGTAAGAATTTTTTATATATCACAGAGGATCAGTTTAATTTAACCTTTATATAGCTAAAGTAAATTAAAAAGAAAGTATTTCAGAACTAGTGGTTTTTATTTGAGTCCTTCAAATTTATACCTTTAGAAAAAGATTGTTTGAAAAGTAATTTGGAAATAAAAACTATGAGAAATTGAGGATTCAAGTCATTAGAAGGAGAAAAACCAAGACAGGACGAGTGTATGATACAGATGTAGGCAACTGAAATTACACCAGGAAAAAACTATTAGGAACCTTCTGATAAACCTTATGGAACATGTCTCAGAATTGTATTAAAAGATGAAAGAATTGGAGTATTTGACCCCTACCACCCATCACTCATTTTTAAGCTTTTTGGGTGCTGTTTTATTTAACTGGCATTTCTGAGCTGCTGGGAGTAGAAACAGAACACACTCTGAAGTGCTGATTATACTCTCAGAGAGTTGGTCTAAATTGTACTGTACAAGAGAACTGTGAGTAACTTCTAGAATAGAACAATGGGAAATGTGAGTGGCTAGAGTGCCTCTGTTAATACTATTTTGAAGCTTTAATATTACAATAGTAAGGTACAATACTACAAATACAAAATAATACAAAATAAAAACTTATTCTTCAACAGTTTTCCAACAGTGGCATCTAAATGGTTATCTACAAATTTGATTTATGAAAAAAATTGAAATTATAGGAGAAAATGACAATATTATTAAAGTTAATTTGATTTTCATATGAAATGGTTGAAGAGATACTCAGTGTTAAAGTTCACCATGTGGGAAGAGTGAATACAATTAAAATGGTATTGACACTTCAGAATAATTACATAACACAAATGCTTCCATCAGTTAACAAAACTTTCTAGTCAAGCACAAAACAATTCTAAAACTTTGATTTTATAAAGAATGCTTCAAATTGCTTTAGTAAACTAAAATTGAAAACAGTGTTAATAATTAGTTTAGTTTTTGATGGATTGGGATTATGGTGATAGAAAAATATTTCAAAAAAGTAATTGTAGCTGGGCATGGTGGTTCATGACAGTAATTTTAGGATGCTGGGAGGCTGACACAAGAGGATTCCAAATTAAAGTTTTGGCTGGACACTTAGTGATTATTGAACTTTGTCTCAATATAAAAAGAAAAATATGGCTAGACATGTAGGTCAGTGCAAAGGCCTCTATTTCAATAGTCAGTAGTAATAAACACATAAAAAATCTGTGAAAAATTAGAGTTGCATATATTATGCTGGAATTTAATAATACAAAAAGTTTACTAAGATTATTTTGGAGTTCTTAGGATGGAAAATGTAGCTGACTCATGGGAGAACATGCAATTATTTAGTATACGTATTTATAGCTTTAAAAGGTATTACCAATCCAATCTTAATATTATTTCACCAACCTCATTTGTGCTTACTATTTAAAATATAAAGAATGAAAGCAATGTTTACTTAGTGAAACCATACATAGACAAATATCTTAATATTCTTTTAAACAGCTTTACAAGGTTGTTGTTATGGACCTCATTTTCCAGATGAGGAAACTCAAATTAGTTGAGCGATTTTTCCACTGTTGTGCAAGTAGTAACAAAGAAGGGCAGAGATTTTAACAGAAGTCAGTATGACTATAAAGTTTGTTTTGATCATGAATTTAAAGGCATTAATCTATGTTAAGATGGAACAATTATCAATATAATATTTGAAAAGTAATGAATAAGATAAAATAAAATTTAGTCCAGCACATGAGTATGAAATTTACATGTAATGCATGATTACATTTTTGGAGATAATTGTTTATATGCTACATATGCAAAAGTAAACAATAAAATATGCTTATATTTAGTTAAACAAGTAAAACACTGACTTAAATTCTCTAAGTATTCAAGTTTTATTTCAAAATGATATAACATGACACAAAATATAAGATCACCTGATCTAAATTAATCTAAATTGCAAATATGTGTAAAATCTGATAAGTTAAATTGATAGAAAATGATAGAAGTACAAGGACTATTAAGTTTATTTCAATCACAGCCACAAAAGTAGACAAATTATGAAAGTTATGATTAAGCTGACAATGGATACTAATTTGCCTGTGCCCTTTTAGCTTATGCTTATTTTTTACATGTAATTATTAATCAAATTTTATTTTTATAATTATTCTTTTTGGGTGATAATATTATTCCTCAACTATAAGACATCCTAATTATATGCCACATTTGGGAGGGGAGAAGATAATTAGATATTGTCACAAAGCAGTATGAGTGTCTAGTTCTTAGACTTTTTCCAATGTTAGGATTAGTGTTGATCTATGGATGCCATCAAGGTAGGGTTTAACTTGTAGATTTTATAAATTTCGAGGAATTTATACAACAAAAAAAATTTAACATACAAATGAACTTGTCACAACATACCCAGCTGAAGAAATTGAAAAATTTGTTAAGACCTTGAAAAGTACAGTGAATTTTATTCACAACCTGCATATTCAAGGATGTAGGTTATAGTTCTTTGAAAAGGTAAGGAAATGCAAACATTTCCTCTATCATTTTGTTGCACTATATCATGCATATTCCTTCTTCAGAAATAGATTTAACCAAATTGTTGAGGTTATTATCTAACAATTGTCAGATATCAGCCCTCTTCAACAATTGTCTCAGCTCAAGATTACTTTTTCCAGGGACTTGTCCTTTGTCCTTTCATTCTGTGTTCATTAACTTCTACACACAGGTCATAATATTTTTGTCTCTTTGCTCCAATTCTTTTGTGATAAACTGAGGTCTTGTTTGCAGTTTAAGCTGAACTCTTCACTCAGTCTTGCTACATATTTATTTATTTATTTTATTAATTAAGTTTATTGGTACATTTTAGATATACATAATGATTACATTCATCATAGTGAATTTGTATCTGTACATGATATATCCTAATTCTTCCTTTTTTCTATTACCCTACCCTCCCTTGAACCCTATTTCCCCTCCTTATTTACAAAAGCTATATTTCCATTTTTTCCTTCTTTTCTTTTTTTTTCTTGTTGTTGTTTTCCATTCCTTTATTTGCCCCTCCACCCAACCTAGTTCCCCTTCCCATTTGATCATTTTCTTCCTATTTGATAGTATCAGGTATACATTTTGGCCCTTATTTACACTTTCAGTTTCTCACATCAGAGAAACATTGTGATATTTACATATATGTATTCAATTTATTTCACTTGAAAGTATGGTTTTAAGGTGCATCCTTTTAGCTATGTGTCTCAATTTTATTCTTCTTTATAGCAGAGTAGTACTCCATTGTATAAAAATACTGCATCTTTTTTATCCATTTGTTGGTTGATGGACATTTGGGTTGTTTCCAAGATATAGCTCTTACAAACCGTGCTGCTATAAATATGTGTGTACATATATTGCTGTGGTATGATGCTTTTAATTCTTTTGAGAAGATGGCAAGAAGGGAAATAGCTGGGCCAAAAGGAACATCTTATTTTAGTTTTTGGAGGAATCTCCACACTGAACCCCACAGTGGCTGCGCCAGTCTACACACTCACCAAAAGTGAAGAAGGGTCCCTTTTTCCCCACAGCCCCTCTAGCATTTGTTATTGGTAGATTCCTTGATGGAGTGAAGGTAATCCCAGTGTTGTTTTAATTTGCATCTCTTGAATGACCAGAGATGTTGGACATTTTTCATGTATTTTTTTGCTATTTCTACTTCTGAGAAGTGTCTATTCATTTTAGATGCCCATTTTCGGATTGGGTCTTTAAATTTGGGGGATCTGATAGTTTTAAATTCTTTATATGTTGTAGATATTTGTCCTTTGTCTGAGGAACAGCTAGCTAAGGTTTTTCCTAGTCTGTGGATTGCTTTTCACTCTGTCAATGATTTCTTTTGCTCTCCAAAAGCTTTTTAATAGGATGAGATCCCAGTTGTTGATTCTTTGTGATAGTTCCTGTGTGATCAGAGTTTTGTTCTTAAGGTCTTTTCCTACTCATATATCTTCAAGAGTTCTACCTATTTTCTCTTCCAGCAGATTTAGTGTTTCTGCTTTAATATTTAGATTTCTAATTCATTCTGATTTTAGTTTAGTGCATGAATTTTTTGTGACTATTGACACCAACTCTACCTTGACCATAGCTTTCTTAGGAAGAGAATACGTAACAGTTTGTCTATGGCCATCAAGCATGTTTAAGGCAAAATTACGTGTATGAAATAGATACTTTTATAAGCAGATAGAAAAATCATCACTTTTAAATAGATCTCATAACTATACCAGTCGATCATTTCTTATTAGAGATAAAGAAACAGCCTTCTAGTTTTATGTTACAAATTCAAATCCTTGTATCTATTGATTGGCCAAAGCCCACATGTCCAAGCCTTGAAGCACTCAAGCCAGTATTTTATTTCACAAAATAGAGGTTTGATATTAAACTAGATAGCTCCTTTATTCTTTAATGAACATCTGTACTTTTTCTCAGTTTTAATTGCCACTCTATTTTATTCAACACTCACAGTACGCTGTATCAATAACCAAATAGTTCTATATTACAAAAAATTAATTCATTTAATGAGTATTCTATTAATTATTTGAACATATAGTATCTATTAAGGTTTATCTCGTAAAAGTGAGAGGTTAATAATATACATGCCTAGCTTCACTTTTTTCCTTTCTGTAAGAATGATTTACTTATTGTAAACACATTATTAGTGTGTGCTATATAATAAACTATATTTACATCATCTTACAATTCTGAGAAGTATTTTATTTCAATTATAAGCAGCTATGTCTCTTTCACTAGGTAGTCAAAGAAAATATCATTTCATCCTCTATTTGATTTTTTTTTTTTTTTTTTTTTTGTGGGTACCGGGGGGACGACCTCAGGACCTCACGCGCCAACAGGCGCCCGTGCCGCTGAGCGATATCACCGGCCCCTTTTTCGTATGTGGGTTCCGGGAGTCGAACTCGGGCCTTCGCGCTTGCAAGGCAGGCGCTCAAGCCGCTGAGCCGTCTCACCGGCCCTCTATTTGATTTTTAATGTACTATTTTTATCCTTACCTCTTTTTTCTAAAGTGTGCCTTGTTTATTTTTAATGTCATTAATAAGACCACAAGAGAGTTATCCTTCACCTTTTAATTATCTAACAGAAATAAAAAGATTAAAACCACTACCACATAAAAGAAAATATAGGAAATACAAAACACTATAGATGTAGGTTGCTTCATGTCTGAATAAACATTCAAATTTTGTGATTAACAAAGGTTTTATTTTATTCAAAATTATCCTCTAATTTCAGTAGAGTGCCTATGCTTCCTCTTCACTAACATCATAAAACATCTAACTTATATTCTTATATGCACTTGGAGAAAGTCTTACAAAAATGATTGATAATTTTCTTCTCTAAGAAATTTTATGTTACATCCTACTAGATATATATATATAGAAAAGTGATTAAAATTAAATTCTAAGAAGTTTTTAGCATTAATAAGTAAATTAATTGTACTGGATGGTACAAATCTGAAAAAAAAGAAGCAAACAGAATGTTATGGCTTATTTCTAGATATCTCCCCAAAGACTCATGTGTTCATTGGTGGGGTTTTTTGGAAGTGGCTATACTGAGATAAGGGTGTGTGATAAGTAAATTAATCCAGTCATTGATGTAGCATAGTTCTAGGGTGGATAATGGAAAGGCCCACCCTCAGTGTGTTTGGCACCACCCATAAAATTTGTAGCCTGGATGGAATATAAAGGGAGGCTTGGTGCTGCTGATGATTACTATTCACTGCCCTCTGACTGCTATATCATGGACTATTTCTCCTCTGTCATACCCTTCTGCCATACAACCTTGCTTTGGAGCAAGCAGACTCTGGACTAAAGCTTCCAAAAACTATGAGCCAAAACAATACTTTCCTCTTTTAACTTTGGGTGTTGCGTACTTTTTCTCTTCGATGAGAAAAGTAACTAATACTTTGGCACCAGAGAAGTTGGGTTGTTGCTGTGATGCTACCAGGGCATGTAGTTAAGATGCCTTTGGAATGGGTTTGTGGGCAGAGTTTGGGAAGTATTGGAGATGCTGTTGAAGAAGCAGCCCTGGAATACTGTAAGCTGAACTTGATGGGAGATTCTGGTCAGAGATCTGAAGACCAGACTGCTGATATAAATGCACCCAGTAAAGACTAGGCTCAGGTTTCTTTTGGGAAGAAAAACTGAATTGGCAATTGGACTCCAGAATGTATGTTATGCTTTGACCAAAAATTTGGCTGCATTTTCCTCATGCCCAGTAACTTGGCATGAGATAGATTAATGGCAGTGGAATAATTTATCTGGCAGAAGAAACCTCAAAGCAGTCATGTTGAGGCATTGGCGTGGATAATGTTGGGCACTTTCAGCTAGCTGTACCTTCAGTATCAAGATCAAAAAGCTAAGCAGAAGAAATTAAAAAGTTTTGAGTTTAGCCAGAAAGAAAGCTCTGGTGAAGGTGCTGCCTGCAATGAAGAAGCAGAGAACTTGGTTGCAGAGAAGAAAGAGGGTAACAGAAAAGATAGCCTGAGGGCATCACAAGAGGCAGCAGGACTCCAACCTATGTAGCCTCGAAACTGCAAAGGTGAAAGACTTCACTTTGAGGGGAGAATCTTGGAGCACCATGTTCCAGAATGATGGTGGCCTAGGAAATTTATTCCTCAGTATTGGATTCATAGTGCTCAGCATTCCTGACCCTTGACCCCTACAGCCAAGAGAGGAGGATGCCTGGCTACTGTTCCAACTGGCTGCAGACCTTGACATCATCAAAGTGCTACTGATTTTAGGTGCATAAAGACTGCAAGAGTTGTGGGGTCAGAAAGGCTTTCACCAAGATTTTATTTTTTTTTATTTTTTTGGTACTGGGAATTGAACTCACTTGTGCTTGCCAGGCAGGTGCTTGTGCCACTGAGCTATATTCCCAGCCCATTCACCAAGATTTTAGAAGAACTGAGACCAGGAAGTGAGCACCTGAATGAGCAGTGTGTGAAATTGTGAATGTGAAGCAGAAAGTGCAGTGGAGAGCCCAGAAGGTTGGCAAAGCCAGAGATATGTATCATTTAAGAAAAGCTGCAAGGAGTGAGCAAAGCCAGCCCAAGAGAGAAGCCATGAGAGCCGCAACCACGAGAAGTTCTATAGGAGTGGAGCCACCCAAGATGTTTGGAGCTCACATCTTGCCACAGATTGTAACAGATGCTGGGCATGAAACTATGTGATTTAATATTTGCCCTGCTGAATTTTTGAATTGCTTTGGTCCCACTAATTTCTACCCTCCTATTTGTAATATCTGGAGTGGGAATGTTTATCTCATGTCATTGAATGTTGGAACTGTTTAACTTTCTTTTCTTTTGTGCAGGGGCTGGCAGCTAAGAATTTGCCTTAAATCTCACAGGAGACACTGGACACGAAGTTTTTAGCAATGGTGAAAACTGTTAGGACTTGGGTAACTCTTGGAACTGTAATAAATGCCTTTTGCTTAAAGGAATGTGCATGAGTTTTCTGGAGGCCAGGGGTAAAATATTATAGCTTGTATCTAGATGTCCCTCCAAAGCCTCAGGTACTCACGGGGTGGGCCTTTTTCTTTTTGGGGAAATGGCTGGATCTAGGGTGTGTGATACTTGGATTAAAAGTATGTGATTTGTAAGTTAAACTACTGAGTGGTTTAAAACAGTTCTGGGTGTAGATAGTGGATAAGCCCATCCTGGGTGGTTGTATCATCCAAAATGCTTGTAGGCTGAATAGAATATAAAGGGAGACTTGCTGCTCCTGTTTGCTGCTTACTGCCTCCTGCCTGACCTGCCCTAGATTGCTTCTCCACTGCAATGCCTCTCTGCCATGCCCCCTGCCTGGAGCCAGCTGACTATGGACTAAAACCTCTACAAACTGTGAGCCACAATAAAACTTTTTTCCTTTAACTTTGTGTGTTGCGTATTTTGTCTCAGCAATAAGAAAGGAAAGACACAGAACATCTGGAAATAAAAAGGTAAATAAATTAACTAAAAAACTCAGTTAAAATTCTCACCAATAGAACAGATGAACAGAACAAAGATATCAGGGCTTAAAGAAGGATGGGTGAATTATGACTTTCAGGCAATAATAAGGGAAAAAAACATAACCAAGATATATTAGATATATGAAACATAATTAGGAGTCAAAATTTCAGCAAAGATGATGATAAGTATTAATTAAAATAATAGAATATATATTCAGAAAACAGAAGCAGATAATATAACAAATCTTGGGAATAATATGGATATACAGGTACTGGAGGAATATAGAACTCCTCACATACGTGAACAGAGATAACATATTATAGCTAATCTGCCAAAAGAACAGAATAAAGAAAGAATACTAAAAGCTACAGAACAGAAATACCAAGTCAGTCATTAAGGCAAAGGCTTCAGAACAACCAAATTTTTCAACAGAAACTCTAAAGAATAGGAGTACATGAACTGATGGATTTTAAATACTGAAAAAATATGTGTCACCCACAATTATTGTGTGTGTGTGTGCATATATATATATATATATATATATATATATATATGCTATTCCTCAAATTTGAAGGAGCAATAGACCTTCCAATATAAGTATAAAAATACAGAAATTCATTACTGCTAAGTCAGCATTGATGAATATACATAAAGAAATTATACACAGAAAAGAGGGAAAGGAGAGAAGCAAGTAATGATTAGGAATAAAACAAACATTAGAAAAATACCAAAAAAGCAGAATATAGTACACATCTTTAATAATATGTCTAAATGTAAATGGTCTTAATTCTCCTATTGAAACACACAAATAGATTACATAATTACCAAACACACACACGCACACACACACACGAAGACCCCACATTTTTATACTTGCAAGAAAAGCATCTCACTGACAAAGAAATACACAAAACTGAAGAATGAGATATTTGGAATCTAGGAATAAATGATGACATGAAAATAGCAGGGAGACAATTAGAGAAGTAGGAGTTCAGTAAAAAGGAAAGGGAGAGTAACAAATGGGTAAACAGGTACATGTATGTTCGAAATCAGTTATATGCATGTATGAAAATGCCATAATGAAATACATTATTTTGCATAATTAATATTTATACATGAAATATTTTTAAAATGATAAAACAGCAAATACATTTAATAGACAGCATTTGGCAAGGTCTTATATTATAAACTCTTTCATCATTACACAAGTAGTCTTTTTTTTTGTTTTAATATGTGGGTACCGGGAGTTGAACTCAAGACCTCGTGCTTGCCAGGCAGGCGTTTATGCTGCTGAGCTATATCACCAGCCCATACACAATTATTCTTAAAAATGACAAATAGAAATTTTTAAATTAGCACAAATAAAAGAATAGAGGACAAAATGATACAACAATGATCTGAAATATTTTAATTTATTCAATGTTAGATATATACCTATCTATTCCCAAATTATATTTGGCATTAGTCTCTTGTTCTCTAAGACTTAATTTTAATGTTTAATAATTTAATTCATGTATAATTTTCTTTTGTCTTTTTATACTTAATATGTAATCAATTTGGGAAAATAATATTAGAGAAATAATAATGTATCTTAAATTTATATTTTTGGTTTTTTTCATAATTCTCCAATATTTGTGCATTTTTCATTGTAGAAAAATTCTCTAGGTTTAGCAGTTTAGAAAAATCTGGCCTCAAACTTATTTCACAAAAATAATGTTTAGTCAAGATTTGGTGAGAAAATATTTCATTATGGTTGTCATTTCCTTTTTTACCTGTGAGATTATGTCTGTTTTTGATATTCTATATAGCTTCATGTATATATACATATATATATTTTCTTCTACTATCATTCCAGTAAATTCAGGTGGATGGCTTCTGATTTCCTCTATCTCATTGTCCCCTGAATTCGTCCTTGGTGAGCTGGAAATCTGGGATTGCCCTTTGTTTCTGCTTCTTGTCCTTTTCTCTTTTGTAATTTTGATTTGTTTTATGTGTTTTTGTTCATATTTTTCTTATGTTAGGTAGGTTAATCACTGGTATCAAAGCTTCCCTAGGAAATGTCTATTCCTCTGAGATGTCTTCTAGGTGTAGCTGGATGCTGGTCTTTGTGTCTGTCCCAAGATCCTACCTTACTTTATTAGGGATGTGGAGTTGCTATCTATTTGGCTCAGCACCCAGTCTTTTGGTACAAGACTATGAGGATGATTATGATCCCAGATTATCACACTGTTATCAAACAAGTGTGAATAACTAATTATAACAAGTATGGCATCTTGGCTAAAGTAGTACAATTAGCAATGACAATATCATCAAGCACAGTGTAGAAACTGATAATCTGTGGTAACTGCTAATTAACCATTGGAACAAGATCTATAGTTATATAACAACATTCAACATAGACAAGGAATTTGTATGCAGTGGGTTTCCCCTTGCCAGGGTGATTTTATCCTGTGGGGATGGGGAATTTAAGAGGGATAGGGGAAAAAACAGAGTGATAGCTGAAGAGGCTGAAGAGTATTATAGTAGAAGAAAGGCTAAACTCTAAGGATAATCACCCAAACTTCAGGAAGCTAGAGAAGAAGCCAGGAGAGATAAAATGAAGGAGAAAGCAAAATAATATCAAGGCAAAACAGAAAGGCTAGAGATAATGTTCATTTACCAGTAAATATCAGATAATTTAGAAAGACTGTTGAGGAATGAGAGAGGTAGGACAGAGAAAATAAACCAAACAATAAAAGTCAAAACCTGAACAACATTGCATTAAAAAAAAAAAAAGGAAAACCATTATTTAAAAAAAAAAAATTCTTCCGGTGTCCCCATTTCAGAGCCAGAATCTGTACTGAATAACTCCACCAAGTCTGCATTAGGATTACTACTGAGTGCAAGGCTGATCTTGGACACACTGCTGACTCCTCTTAGATGAGTTGGTCATAGGGCAAGGGGAGTGCCTTGTCCATAGCCACTCAAGGCCATTTGCCTGCTGGTTGCAGGCTGCTTCTAGTCCTTTGTAGCTAGGACTAAGACTGGCTTTTGCCATTCACCCTAATGGAGTCTTGGTCCCAGCTTCTACTTCTCAGCTGAGTTTGCACAGTCTACAGTCCAACTGCGAACTGTCTACTGTGACTGGACACTTCCCCCGTTCCACTCCCAGACATTGGCACTAAAGTGAATTGGGCTGTTCTGCTACTTGAGTTTGAGTTCCCAGCACTTTGGGATAAAATAGTGGACCCACCAACAAGCTTCTACTCCATGTGACTGTGTGTAGGATGCTCTCTGGTTCGCTCATTTACTGATGACTATGGTGTGGGCCACTTGGGAAAGTGTCTTGCGTGCTCACTGCTGCCTCCATCTGCACAAGACTGTCCTGGTCTAGGTCAGGTCTCATCTCCCAGTGAGGAGCAGTTGCTTTTGCTTACTCCCTGTCTGTCAGGTCAGCTTCACAGCTGCTCCCACTGCGCTGCATGGTCTCAGATCTGCAGTGTTGAGCTATTTCTCTATAGTAGTGAATCCTATTTTCTTTTTCTCCTCTGTCAGTTCCCCTGTGGTTCCCATTGGCCTAGACTACCTTTGATTTTTCTCCAGGCTGTTGTTTCCAAACGCTTGGCACCTTGTTCTGGAGAAGCTGAGTAGTCTCTAAAATGAGTTATTTTAATCAGGCAAAGATGCACATCAACAAATAGTAGGTATTATTTCCTAAATAGCCTTGTTAACAGTTTAGATCTAAAATGTCCTCAAAATTCTCATGTATTTAGAGATTGGGCTTTTAGAAGGTAACTGGATCCTGAGGGTACTGGATGTGCTGTTAGGACATGGGGCCTGGTTGGACAAGGTGGGTCATTAGAAACTTGATATGCAAGGGTGTATTCTGGATTCTTATCCTTCTCCCTCTAGCTTTCTTCCTTTCTGCTTCCAGCAACCATGGGTGAGCAGCTTTCCTTGTTGTGCACCTCCAGCATGTTTCTATATTGAAAGCAGTGGACAAGGGACAGGAACCCCTGAAACCATGAACAAAAATGAGCCTCTCTTCCTTTCAATAGTGTCAGGTATGTTGATCCAACAATAGAAAATCTGACTAACTCTTGTATAATATTCCTTTCCTGTTAATGTTACGTACTCACTGTCTCTTAAGGATTAGGTTAATATTTTCATCAGTGTGATTTATTCACACTTTTTTTCTACTCTTAGTGTTCTGAAGTTATCATTTTATATAGCTTAACTTCCAGCATTTTGGATTTTTCTTTTTTAAATGTAGTTTATATGCAAAATTGTCTTATTGTCTTCTGAATGGTTGTAATTATTTGATAATTACATTGAATATGTTTTACTGCTACTTGTGATTTGTAGTCAATGCTTCATAGTTAAAATGGTAATACTTTATAACTGTGAACCTGAATTAATTCTCTTGACATCTCCAAAAATATCCAGTCATAGGACCCTGTTCTACATTTTGTCCGAAAAAGAGATTAATTTGCTTTGAGTTACATTATTTCACATGATAAAGGAAATACCAGATAGTTGACATTCATTAAATAATACTTATGTTTGAGGTCATAAGTGCTTATTTTACACAACATATAAAAAAACATTAGTAGCATTTTCCTTTAAATAAAGATCATGTCTTTTAGAATATTATAATGAGATTTCACTAATGGTAATATTTTCCTTAGTGTATTTTTTAATAGAATTCTAAAGGGAGAGATAATGTACTGTTATCTTGGCTACTAGAAAATGGATTAATCTTTAATGATTAATTTTAATAATTAATCTTTAGTGATTTTATAGAAAAGAATTTTCTAAAAGATAAAGTCTAATATAATAATATATCAAGAAAGATACTTAACACATTCTTTTTTTTTTTTTTTTTTTTTTTTTTTTGGGTACCAGGGGGACGACCTCAGGACCTCGCGCGCCAACAGGCACCCGTGCCACTGAGCGATATCACCGGCCCCTTTTTCGTATGTGGGTTCCGGGAGTCGAACTCGGGCCCTCGCGCTTGCAAGGCAGGCGCTTACGCCGCTGAGCCATCTCACCGGCCCTTAACACATTCTTTAAAACACATTGTATAAATTCACAGTACCATTTAAAATTAATTTGTCATTACTGAAAATTGCAGAGAGGAAAGGGATTGTAATACTACTACTATATAATAAAACATGACAATATTAAAATTAATAGATTTTTAAAAAAATCAATATAAATGAGTATTACTTGTAGACCTTGTACAAAATAATATCAAGAAAATTGAAAACAGTAATATTGAAAACAAAGTTGTAATTAAAATTACTAATTCTAAACATGTAATATATTATATATTTAAACTAAAATTATATGAGTACATGGTAATTATATTTTAAAATATATGTAGACATTCATAATTTACGTATGGTTTTTAATCTTAATCTTGAGTAAAAGTGTTCATACCTTTGCATTTTTATGTCATGGAATAGATTGCATAGTAAGCAAGTTATTTTCTAACTCTTAGGAAGTATTTTCATATAACAATAATCCTAGGGCCGGTGAGATGGCTCAGCGGCTTAAGTGCCTGCCCTGCAAGCGCGAGGGCCTGAGTTCGACTCCCGGAACCCACATACCAAAAAGGGGCCAGTGATATGGCTCAGCGGCACGGGCGCCTGCTGGCGCGCGAGGTCCTGAGGTCGACCCCCTGGTACCCACACACACAAAAAAAATAATAATAATAATCCTAGTGTGTATTATAGAAAGTTAAAAAGCACTCTTTTGATCAGACATGTACAACAGAGATAATTTTGGCGGAAGAAAATATTTCAGAATGTCAATTATCAATTGATTTAGAAAATACTCTTACCTGAAAACAAAATAATCCCCCTATCATTAGCATCTAAATAGGTAAAAGTTAACATAAGATAAAAATGGTCAGCAAATTATATATACTTGGAGGAGTGTCTCTCAACATTACAAAGTCCATATATGACAAAAGAACAGTTAACATTGTACTGGACAGATAAAAGTGCTTCCTCTAAAATTTGCAGCAATACAAGGATGCTTATTGTCACCTTTTCTCTTCAACATAGTATTAAAAGTCCTATCCAGAGTAATTAGGCAAGAGAAAGAAATAAAATCAGTCAATTTAGAAAGGAATAAATTAAAGTGTTCTTTTGTTAAGATGACAGTATATATATATATATACGTACAGTATATATACTGTATGTATATATAATATCTATGATATAATACGTATCATATGTATACTATATAATATGTAATAATATATGCACTATGTAATGTATAATATGCATACTATATAATATATATACTATGTAATATATACTATATAATACATATACTATACAATATATAACATATATATACTATATACTACATAGTATATAATAATAGTGTAATAATAGTATAATATATACATTATATGTTATACTACATATATAATACTACATATATATTACGTAGTATATATTATATGTCCGCTATATATTATATAGTATATATGATATAGTATATGTGATATATATCATATAATATGTAGTATATATTATATAGTATGCACATTATACATTACATAGTACATATATTATTACATACTATATAGTATATATGTGATATATTATATCATATATAATACATACTATAGTATATAATGTATGTATATACTGTCATCTCAACAAAAGAACACTCTAAAGACAATATGGTATCCAAGTTCATATGCTGGAACAGAAAAAGCATGAGTGGAAAATTAGTGAAATCTAAATCAAGTCTAGGATTATGTTTCAAAAATGTACCATGGTTATATAAAACAGCAACTTTAGTGGAAACTGGGTAAGGGTGTACAGAAATTCTGACAAGTATCTTGACAATGTTTATGTGAATCTAAAATTATTCCAGATTAGAAAGGTTATTTAAAAAAATCTGGAGAGAAATACAAAACAAAAATAAACTTATTTATTGACTGCCTAAAAAGTTAATGAAAATTGAAGAAAGCTCTTATAAATAGCAAGACATGCTTTATTCACTGATTTGAAGAATTAATATAATAAAAGTGTCCATGGCATCCAAATTAACCTTAATAGGTTTAGTGCTATTCTTGTCAAAATAGCAATGACATTTTTCACAGAACTAGAACTAGGGAAAAAAAGCAGAACCAGAACTAGAGAAAACACAAATGGAACTATGGCAAGACCCTGAATAACAAAAACAAATAAGATTAATATGCATTCTATGTTTATATATAAATTCCCTAAGAAACATGTAATTATTATTTATTGCAAATATATACTAATAAAATAAAATTGTAGAAATGTAAGAAAGAAAGATTTCTGGAGGCATCACATTTTTAGACTTCAAAATGTACTGCAAAGCCATAGTAACTAAAGCAGCATGAATATTGGCTTAAAGAAAGCGCACAGATGAATAGAACAAAATAGAATTCTCAGAAATAAATATATATTCACAGCCAAAAAGTTTTCCAAAGTTTTCAGGAGTATGCATTGTGGGAATGATAGCTTTTTTAATAAATAGTATTGAGAAAACACGATATCCACATGAAGAAGATTGAAATCAGATATTTATCTCTAACAGTATACAAAAATCTAATCAAGGATGAATTAAAGATTTCTTATTAAGATCTGAAACTATTAAAATACTCATAAAAGTAAAAGAAATGCTTCATAATCTTGTTCTGGGAAATGATTTCTGGAATATGATCTCAGAAACAATAGCAGCAAGCTAAAACACATTCAAAAGTTTTCAAATCAAATTGAAAAGCTCCTGCACAGTAAATAATCAACAAATGAAGAGACATTCTATACAACTGGAGAAAATATTTGCAAAACATGCATTTGATAAGGGATTCATATCAAAAATATATAAAAATCATAAACAACTCAATAGCAAGGAAATAACCCAATGTAAAAATGGGCAAAACACTTGACTAGCTATTTTTCAAAATAATATATTCAAATTGCCAACAAGTACCTGAAAAATGCTGAATATCACCTATTATCTTGACAATGCAAATCAAAGCCACAAAGAAATATCACCTTACACCTCTTAGGATGGGTCTCATAAAAATAATAAAATATAACAAGGATTGTGACAATGTTGAGAAAATGGAACTCTTACATTTAATGAAAATGTAAATTAGAGTAGCTATTATAGTAAACAGTATAGAAGTTCCTCAGAACTTAAAAATACTACTGCTAAGTGATCTAGAAATCTCATTAAAGGGTATATAGCCAAAAGAAATAAAACTAGTATCTTGAAGCAATATCTCCATTTCTATTTCATAGCAGTACTCAGATTACCAGATATATAGAATCAGTGTGTTTATAAACAGTTGATCAATAAAGAGAATGTAGTATTTATACTCTATGAAAGATATTCAGCCATAAGAAAGAGGGAAATCCTTTCAATTGTAACACCATGAACTAACTTAATGAAGATTATGTTAAATGAATTAAGCCAGGCAAAAAAAGAAAGTTATCAAATGATTTCACATGTATATGTACAGTTGAATGTAATTGATCTCACAAGAGTATAATATAAAATAATTGTTAACAGAAGGTTGGGTGTTTAGAAGGAAAAGTGGTTTGGGAAGATGCTGCTCAAAGAATATATGAATACAATAAAATCAGTGGAATATAAAACAAAGTAAGTATGCATTCAAAATAGGCAAAGGATTAAAGGAATGTTCATTTCTGTATTATGATAATGTTCTAAGAGTGATTGTGGTGATGACTACATAGTATTCAACAAAGTATCGAATCAAATAAAGTGTTAAATGTATGGTACATATTTCAACAAAGCTTTTTTTTTAACTACAATGAAAAATTTTTAAAGACTGGTTAACAGTGGTGTACAGAGTAATTCAGAGTTTCATAAATGACTTTTATGCATAACATATTATATGATATCCACAGTTACTATTATGTGAAGTTGGTTACCATTCATAACTTTCAAGGCAATACACAGAAAATTTTAAAACATTCCTAAATTTTAACATATTCCAAAATTCATATTACATATATATTGGAGAGTTGAAACAAAGGTACTAAACTCTGAATAAGTCGTATCTCACTATCAAATTGGAAATAAGATCATTGTTTTCTGATAGTTATATAATTTTCCAAAGTGAAAAAAATTATTTTTCATGTTTATTGAAGGAAAAAACTATGATATACATATGTTGCATCGGGCGGGGTCTGGGGACCTGAAGGTCTCCTGTGGCATGAGCCCCGTTGCTCTGGTCCATGCCCTCGTTCTGGCAAAGAATGCAAGAGCAGGCAAGGCTGACTCAAAACCGAAGATGCCTTCTGCACAGAATGAAGAACTCAGAAATGAAAGTAGTGCGAAGCAGAGGTTTATTTATAGGATGGCAAAGGCGGAGATAAAGGTGCCCAGCGACAAGCGACAAGGCAGGGAGACCTCCAAAGAGCTTCTCAACAGGGGTCTTTGATTCGCCCAACCTTAAACTGCTCTGGGGTGAGTTAAGGGTTATGGAGTCTTCACTGATTGGTGTGCTCTAGACCAATCCCAGTCTTAGCCTTTATTGCTGGGCCAAGCTGTTACTAGGGTGAGCTAAGTTTCATGGGGTCTAGGAGCTTTCCAGTGAATGAGTGGAAGTGGGTTAATAACAAAAATTGTTCTACACCTGCAACGGTTTCATAAAGGACGATTTCTAGTAAGTAAGGGCTCATTTCTATGACCATCTGCCACATCAGCCATGCTGCCTTAACCACTTTATGTCCTAGTCCCTACCTATCTCTCCCTCTCACTGTCTCTACACAAGTAGGCAACTGTTAAAACATTTAGTAGTGATATTTCTCATTTAAAATTTATTTAAATTGGTCCTTTTATAATATGCAAAATGATTCATTTTGCTCATGAATTTGTGAAGGAGCTTGTGATGCCATTGCTACAAATTGCATTGTGGTCTTTGGATTTGCATGCTATCAAAAAGCTTATGTAGTATTTGTAGAGCCCTTCAGGTAATAATAACATTAGTTATTAGTATTTTTTTCCATTATTCAAATTTACCTATAATGATTTAGTGACCTTTTTAAAGTTTTAATTTTCTTTGATAATTTTGAGCTGGTATCATGTAAAGCTAGTGCTTTCATGAATTATTTGCATAGACATAGAAATTTCCTGTTTTTTGAAGTCTGTTTCCTCAATTAATTTATTTATGTTTATAACCAAGTGAAACATTTTGATTAAAATATTTTTTTGCCCAGGAATAACATATGATTTTTCAATCCGCATTTCTAGGCCTGAACAGCAGCTGTCAGCCTGTTGCTTCTCTGTAGGTTTCACAATTCCAGTGTATCTTGGTGAGGGATGTCCATTTTCTTTTTTTTTTTTTTTTGTGGGTACCGGGGGGACGACCTCAGGACCTCGCGCACCAACAGGCACCCGTGCCGCTGAGCGATATCACCGGCCCCTTTTTCGTATGTGGGTTCCGGGAGTCGAACTCGGGCCTTCGCGCTTGCAAGGCAGGCGCTTAAGCCGCTGAGCCGTCTCACCGGCCCAGGATGTCCATTTTCAAAGACCCACATTACTCAGTAAAATATTTGATAAGATGTAAAGTATTTGCTCATGCCTAATGATTGAAAAAAGTACAAACACTGCTACACTAGATATTTTTGAAAGATGTCTACTGTAATATTTGGGATGAAATAGAGATGTGTAATTACTGTCGGTGGTGTCAGGGCTTTTTTTTTTAATGAAAGACTATAGTGAAGACCTTATGAGGTACTGTAATTAGAAACCTTCATTCTGCTTCTATTGACAAGCCATCTTTTGTAAACGGGAGCAACCCTCCACATAGTAATTGGTATGTCTAAACTTTAATTATTTTAGGGGGAAAGGAAGCTAGTGAGAGACCAATTGAGAATTCAGAAGAGGATGAAATCACTGAACCTGTAATAAAAATGGACTCATTCATATGCTATTAGGACAAACTGCTCAAAGTGTGTTTACTTGTATTGAGCACTTTTAAATTTCGCACTGAGAATGGTTTTAAAACTCAAAAAGGGATCTCTTATAATGACTAAAATGATTAGAGTATCAGGAAATCTCTGTGTCTGCCAAATATATGATCATATAGAATAATTCATTTAAAACTTAGTTATATGTAGTCCAATAGGTATATTAAAGTTCTATCTGTATCTCATTGCCATATATATTTTACAAAATAGTTTTAGTATACTTTATATTATTTTAAATCTATTGTTATAATGTAGACTTTATTATGTCAGTTAACATGTCTTAGCCTTTGTTTTCTAATAAATATAATAATAACATAATAATTCTTTACACAGTAATTCTCCACAAACTCCAACTTATATGAGACTCAAGGAAAATAAAGGAGATGAAACAAGGAAAAATATTTATTTTATAAATTTTATGTCCATAAACATACCATCATCCTATTTACATAAGTATAGGTGTAATTAACATTACACTTCCTGAACTAATGTGGGTCAATAGTATTTGAAATGAAATTAAATAATTTATTGTCATAAATTCTTGCAGGAAATTTTGAATCTGCTTTTATCAATTTATAAATCCAAGAAATATTCATAGTCTCATCTTCAACAGCAGTAAATTTTGAAACTTTCATTTATTTTGTCTGGGGATTATAAAGTATTGTTCTTTTAAAAACTAGCACACACATAATCAGTTATTCTTAAACTCTTTCTTCATACTAAGTACTGATGAAATGTGTTAGTTGCAGAAGACTAGGGAAATTGGAGAAAGACGAAGAAGGTGTGTAGGTACAGCAACAATACTGTAGTTTCAAAAATATGTAGGAAGCCCTTATTCACTGAACTCAAGGTCTGTAGACAAATTTATTGATCCCTGAATAGATCTTGGAAGCAAAACAAGTCTCAAAGCAATTGTCAATCCTAGATCCCTCTTTAGTGCTAACTGCATTCCCTTATTTTCCCCTAAATCATTAGTACTTAGTTTCTTAAAGACAATGGGATTATGTGTTTTTCCAAACTCCACTTCAGGGAGAAGCATCTTCCATCTCAAATCCTGGTGCAAAAGTTTGATATTGAAAATACAGAAAACAACAGAATCACTAAAATACAGTGAAGTGCAGCAATTACTTTGCATATTAGGAAACAAGTTTTAGGTTTCTGGAACTGTGAACAATGGCAAATGTTTTCGACAAGGCAAAAAGTAAGGTTCTTTTGCTGAGTGATGTCTTGAAACTTAATTTTTTTTGTCTAGTTAAATCCACTCATTTTATTCCTAATTCTTTGCCACCTAACAGATGAGATCATGAAATTCAAACATTTTACAGAAGGCAATGGATAATACAACAATTTCAGCTCACTGGTTTTATAAAAGCCAGTCTGCATATATGAATATCAGTAATTGTTGGTATACGTTTATGAATATGTACAAATATGCACATACACAGTACATATGTATATTTTATATATATGCATGTTCAATAAAGTATGTGTATAGTAAATGTGTATATAGTTAATGCAAATGTGTACAATTAAAAGTGTATTTATATATGCAGTTATATATATATGATCAAGAATACATTATTTCAGCAATTGATACAAAAATAATAAGAAACAATAAATTTGCATTTTTATAGCTATAGCAACTGACTAGCATATGATATAACCCAGCATATGATAAAAAATAATATAAAGAAATAAGGAAAGAAAAACAAAAACGAGCAACAGAACATTAAAGTATGGGAGTGATGGGAGGAATAGAAGAAAGAGAAAAGAGTTAATAGAATTTTTAAAAAATGAGTTAATATGTGGATAGTGGCAGAGTCCATCAAAAATAGGGTAATGTGGTTTTATAATACATCACAATTAACTAAGCATACACTTTATTAAGAATTCAAATTACAAGGTTTTGGAAAATAAGAGATTAGAACATCAGAATGTCTATAATATGACTATTGGTTTGTATTATTTCTGTGCTGTGTTCCCGTTACTATAAAAATACTGGTGGTAATCAACTTACAAAAATAAAAGATTCATTTTGGGTAGTGGTTTTCAGGGTTCCTCTTCAAAATTAGAGTGTGGGGCTCAAAAGATTTGGGCCTCTGATGAAGAAGAATATCTACAGCCTTATCCAGACAGCAATGGGAGAAAAGCAGGGGCCGGAATTTCACAACCCACATCAAAGGAAAGATCCAAAGATCTAAGCACTGCCCACTATCACCCACTACTTAAAGGTCCCTTTACTTACCAATAGCACCAACCTCATAATACATGGATTCTTGAGGAAACATTGGCTTTGATACTCTCAGTTTGGCTGTTATATTTTCAAGTGTCCACTGTTGCTTAAATAGTTCTATATAATCTTTAGATTATATATTGATTTTTCTTTAATTTTTTGCTTTTCTTCACAAATTTCATAATCAATCTAAGCAATAGCAGCAGCACTATAATCTGATCTCAAGTATATTCTTATATATTTGTTCTTGCTTTATTTTTTCATGTCAACTTAGGTTTGGATAATTGTAATAACTACTAGAGGTCCAAGTTGCTGTCAAAGTATATCAATGGGATATAGTTTAAAATGTCAGAAAGATAGCAAACCTTTTCTAAAAAACCTTTCTACATATTTTACTTTCAGTATTTCATATTCAGACAAGATCAACACACAATGAGAGGAGATTATTCAAAATGGCAATGTTCCATTCTGTGTGTGTTTGTGTTTGTGTTTGAAGATAAGGTTTTGCTATTTAGTTTGGCCTGAGTTCAGAACGATGATTCATTGTTGAGGTAGAAAAAGAATGAGATGCCATAGAATAGGTCAATTAGGGAATGATCATGACACAAAAAGTTAAAAGAATTTTCTTTAAGTTTGTAGGAGAATATGACACTAGAGAATTTATACACAGTGAAAACCTGCACTTACTTGCAATGCACCATGTCCTGAGGTAGTGTAGAGTAGAACGGACAGTAGTGGTTCCTACGTCTTGTGAGTGTAAATAAGCCTATGATACACTTCTGTGTTTGAACAATGTAGGGAAGAATGTTAGAAGGCTGGTTAACTAGTTCTGCGGGTTTAGTTGTTCAGTAAATAGTGTAAGAAGTCTGATAAAGTAAAAGGTACGTAAATGCAGCAAGGATTCATAGTTCCTGTCTGCCCCTCCCCTGGATCATTTTATATCAAGTATTTATAAGCCCTATAACACACAAGAATCAGTGGATAATAGTTATTCCTTCTGCTTGTTAAATAATGTCTTGAAAGATGTTCTTTATGATCTTCTATTCACAGCTTCACAGGGTTTAACAGTTAATTTTTTTGTATTGTTTAGTATTTACTTTCCCTATAATCAATATCGTAGTAATATTAAAAATATTGTTTTTTTTTAATTTGCTTTTCTTTTTTCCCTTTATTGCCCATGACACATATTAGTCAAGAATATAAAAAGTGAAGGTTAAGTTCACTTACAATTGTTGTCAAATACATCAGATTTTATATTTGAGAAGAAAGAATCAGTAAAGTTTACCAATTCTGATATATTAAATGCTCTGAAATGAGATAATGACACGCTTAAATAAATATACAGCATAATTTAGGTTGATCATTTTTGTCATTCCAGTTCCCATGTCAATGAAGAATGCCCCATTACTAGAAAGATTTTAAAGTTTTACATCATATCTTTTCAAAACTATGACTAAGTGACCCAGAAAGATATAATTTACTGCTGTAAGGTATAAAATAGAACTCTTATATGTGCCTCTTGATTGAATTTTTCATACGAATGCATTTGAAGCAATGAAATAGCTTAGATTAAAAGCCCCACATAGGTAAATATCTCAAGTGCAGTACCCCATTTTAATAGCCTTTTTCTTAGGAGAAAGAATGAGAATAATATGTGACCTACAGGTGAAAGAGTTGAGTTACTTGCTGAATGAAGTTTTCTAAATTTGGACTCTTTTCTCAATCTTTCTTATGCTTATATAGCAAGAGATCAGTCTGGTGATATTCCACTTTTTGTTTTATTATCTCATCTATTGCAGCATAAAAGTGAGAACCAGAGGTAGCCAAATCTCAGCCACTGCCTTCAACATCAAAAGTCTGACTGAGTGTGCCTCTACTTTCTGGCACTGAACTTAAATTTCTTAGAAAATAATTCAAAATTCCAAATAATATCACTAACACTATACCTCTGGTAAGTTTCCATTATTTAAAATATATAGACTGGATAAATAGTGAGGAGAAAAAATTAAATTAAATGGTATATTAATTCAATTAAAATCTCCTTTTTCAATTTTCCTAGGATTTACTTTTGTGTTTACTTTTTCCCAGGATATAACTTTGCAATACTTTTCCTTTCTGCCTCTTGTCTTGATTACATGATTTCATTTGGTTGATGGATCTAGTTTTAGTAGTAGTCTCCAGTAACCGCCATCATCTACTGCATCTCACCTCTTTTTTAACTTTCAGGATATATCTCTTTCCCTAATATCACCACAATTTTCTTATATATATGCAACATCTAGGTGGATGATATTCTTCTATTAGAAACTCATACGTGTACCTGCCTGGCAAGCTTAATGTCGTGAGTTTGATTCTTGGTACCAAAAAAAGAAACTCATATGTATCTAATAAATATGTATGAGTAATACCACTACTTTACACTCATGAAGTAACTGTCATACTACATTTTATCTTTTAATAGTCAACAAAATTTGGCTAATAGTGACAACATTTCTTTCAAACAAATTTCTATTTTGATATTTATATGATATATTAGGAAACAGCTTATCTGAGGTACATATATATGTAATATCTACATCATAAAATGAATTGGATTCCTTTGTAAAGCATTAATATAGGAATTATATTTCATAACCTAGTGTGGTACATTCCTGTTGTCATGTATTGATCAACATGTTTTTCAGAGGAATTGATTTTTTTCTTATATATTTAGGTATGCTTACACTTTTGCTCTCAGGAGTGGAGTATTAGTTGCTATAGGTGTTTTCAGTAGAGGCAGGTATAGAGAAACAAGTATTTAATTAATTGGTAAATATTTTCAAGAGAGAAAGATGGACTTGGCTTGTACCTCAATTGCAGATTGCTTATGTAACGTGTGAAGGTCTCGGTTTGGTACCCAGTGAAGTGCAGGATCTTGTCCTCACGTGCCCTCTAGCTTCAACTCTCTTGATCAGAGGAAGTACCTTAGCACTTACAAGGCCATATCCTTCATTCCCAGCACTTCAAACACAAATGAATAAACTTTAGCAATCTTTTCTACAACATTGTACCTGTAGTCAAAAACAACACCTTCCACACCACATTTTGCTAAAAGAGTAAATCTCATGTTAATTCTTTTAATACATAAAACAAAGCTATAAAAAAGAAAAGAAAAACAAGAAAATAAATAATTGGGGGAAAAACCTACTAAAATTCTGTGAGCCAGAGATATAGCCACTAGTCCATAAGCTCTGTGAGGGAAAGACACAGGTCTTTCTTGTTTCCCCACTGTATCCATGACAAAGGATTCAGTACCTCAGATAAGGAAGAAATCATAAATACTTTTAAAAGTAAATATTAACATTTCAGTTTACAAATATCCTAATTAAAAGACAGGTCCTCTTCCTATATGGTCAAATTTGTGAATTGTCTCCAGCCAGTGTTTTTAGTTTAAAGGGAAGTAAAATAAAAGGAAAAACGAGAAACCGGAACCAAAAAAGTCCAAACACGTTTCTGTATTTTAAAGATTAAGGAACAGCTTCATTTTTAAAACCTAGGATGTAATCCAGGCCTGCTTGTGAACAGTTCGGGTTTATGGCAGAGAGTTTCATTAAAAATCTGTAAGGGTTACAGAAGTATATAAGAAATATGTCTAGAAAGACTGGCATTCATCCGCTAATGGTTGCTCCCAAGGAGAGAGCATTTCTTCACAGCCTCTGCTTGTCATGGGTGAACTCTGCTGTTAATGGTCTGTGAATAGCATCGTGTATACTCTCCTGGGGACAGGACTAGTTGCTAATAATTTCTACCATGCAAATATGCTCATTGACCTACAATGGAGATAAAAGTGCAGACTTCTGGAGCTATTTGCAGCAATTAAACTCAGTGCCCAGAGTGGATAATTTCCACCGTAAGAGCTAGGAGTCTGGCAAATGCTGTGCTATGCCTTTGTCTCACATCCTATAATTCTTATTGCCTTTCTCCTAAACTGCCAGTGTCAAGTGACTTCTTCTAGTGAGGTTTTCCAGCACAGTCAACGTCTACATTGTCATATATATAAAATTAGCTGTTAAGAATATAATAAGACTAATGGGAATACCAGGGAACTTCTCTGTACATTAATGCCTGTATTTTTGATGTACTCTCACTAGAATCTTGATGGTGTGTAGGTGGAAACGACAGCATAATAGAGCTGAATAGGGGTTCTAAATTGAAAAAGACCCAGGGCGGAAGTCAGAGAGACTTTAATTTACTCACCAAATCCATTTACTATTATTCTGCGTTGAGATACACTAATATACAATGTTATTCATTATTAATTATGTATTTGGACTTGAAAATTTTAATGAAGTGATATCATACCCCTAAAGATCCAACTCCTTATTTGAGAATAAAATAAATAAAATCCATTAACTGAAAAAGTAAAAAGTGTAATGCAAAAAAAAGTGTATATTTTTTTATTCCAGTTTCCTTTTTGGAAGTGAGAAGGAGTGAAACAAAAAATCTTATGGGTACTTATTGTGCCTTTTACGTAGCAGAAATTATAAATTGTATTCTTTAAACATCCACACACGTGCATATCTCACATAATACACAAGCATATATTTGGAGTTTTTATTTTTTAGATAAATCTATATTTTAATATAGAACACTATTTTAAGCTTTAGATTCATTGTGTCATTGTGAGAAATACCACTGTATTTGAATACTATGAAAAATCTATGTATCATTGTATGATTGGAAGCAATTTCTCTCAACACACTTTATTAGAATTATATCTGATGAAGTTACTTTCTGACCTTCATAAATGATGAATTGCAAAAAGGAATGTTATAAAAATTTTGTTTAAAAAAATGAAGTTACTGTAGTTTTTGCAATGGATAAGATTAAGATGGGCCGGTGAGATGGCTCAGAGGCGTAAGCGCCTGCCTTGCAAGCGTGAGGGCCCAAGTTCGACTCCCGGAACCCACATACGAAAAAGGGGCCGGTGATATCGCTCAGCGGCACAGGTGCCTGTTGGCGCGCGAGGTCCTGAGGTCGACCCCCCGGTACCCACCAAAAAAAAAAAAAAAAGATTAAGATAAATTTTTACAACATAAAGAAAGTTAAGTCTGCTCATGGAATAGTAAAGTTGTCATTAGTGCAGGCCTGGATTTTAGTTCAAGTTATTAATTCTTCAAATAAGAATCAAAGTACTTTTGCACCATTTCCATTTGTGAAAAGTTTTTCCACATTGGTAATAAATAATATTGGCATTTCAGGCTAAGTTGTATTTATTACCAATAAGCAGTTCAAAAAATACTTGAAAGACATGTGATTCATGAATTTCCTGGGAAATCATACCTTGTTCTTAAGTAAGCTTAACAATTTTTACTCTATATTTTCTCCTCTATCACTAATCATAATCTTGCATAGTTATTATTTAATACATTTTTTTCTTTCTTTTTTGTTTTCTTTTTCTTTTTTCTACTTTTTCCATTTTCTCTCTCTCTTTTTTTTTTTTTTTTTTTTTTTTTTGGTTTTTTGGAGACAGGGTCTCACTATGTAGTTCAGGCTGGCATTGAACTCACTATGTAGCCAAGGCTGTCCTCCAACTCACAGATGTCCTCCTGCCTCAGCCTCCCAAGTGCTGGGATTACAGGCACTAGCCACCATGCCTGGCTATTTATTATATTTATTACTTTTTTTAAACCTCTTTAAAGTGTAACCATCATAAAGACATGCATTTTACTCACTATGTTGATGCTTTATTTGAATTCTATACCATTTCTGGCACATGACTAGTGTTCAACATTCTTTTGTATGAAGAATGAATGTGTTAATGAAACATTTTTGACATTTAAGTTTACTTAATAGACACTAGAGATCTTATAAAATGACCATTTCTTTGTTTTGGTTACTGGATGGCTTAAAGTCAAATATTTGTTTAACATTCAGCAAATACAGATCTTTAAATGCATTCTGAGCTTCATAAGTAATTACCTTTATTTCATGTATGTTTTATTGTTGTTTATTTATTTTATTTATTTGTTTTATGTATTTATTTGTGTGTGTGTGTGTGTGTGTGTGGGTACCAGGGGTCATACTCAGGACCTTGTGCTTGCAAGCAGACGCTTGTGCCACTGAGAGATATCACTGGCCCTTTTTTCCTTTGTATGTGGGTACTGGGATTCGAACTCAGGACCTCGCATTTGCCAGGCAGGCGCTTATGCCGCTGAGCTATATCACCAGCCCTTTTTTTTTTTTTTTTTTTTTTTTTTTTTTTGAGACAGGGTTTCATTATGTAGTACAGGCTGGCCTTGAACTCACTGCAATTCTCCTGCCTCAGCCTCCCAAGTGCTGGTATTACAGGTGTGTACCACCATGCCTGGCTTTTTATTTATGTTTTCATTCTTCAAATATTTAATACATGATTGTATTTTGTTTTTTAACTTTATCCTTTATGTAAATCATGAAAGTAAAGGGAAATATAAAGGTGAAAGAAGTAAAATAGGACACAGAAGGAGAGAAAAAATGGAAGAAAAAAGAGGATAACACAAAATAAAATGTGTAAATAGTAAGACTGTAAGAAGAGAGAAAAGTTAATTGGAAAGAATTTTAGGAGAGAATAAAATTGAGAAGTAGCCTCGATGGTAAGAAGAAAGAAAAAATTGAGAAACGATTACTTAACTGGAGAGACTGAAATATTTGTTTCTTAAATGTACATATTATGGTAAAATATATAAACTTCAAGGTTAAATGCTTTTAACTTTTGGAAGACTTGTGTAAGTTTTAGCATTTTTATTCTTACTATCATTTTCTCAAAACAAAAGAAGATAAAATTATTTATATTTACGTGGTAAAGTTTAATTTAGCAATTATTTTTAGATCTGAGCAGCATTAAAATCATTTAGCTATTTATGCTAAACCCAAAGGGGCAAAGTTGTAGGAATAATGAAGGCTGCTTTTGCTGTAAAAAACATGAACATTTTGGTTAATGGGAGGAGTGAAATTTGTCCTATAAATCTCGCCAGCAATAACTTATAGGGAACAACAATTCATAATTTGCTTGTTTTTCATGAATGCATAAAAGACAACTAAACAGTAGCTTACCCCAAGGGATGGAGTGGGTTTCTCCTTGATTGTAAATAAGAGAAATGGAGGCATTGTATGGAACATAGTCACAGGTGAACAAGAAGTACATTCACTACCCTCTCTACCACCTTAGTTTAACATTGTTTTAGAGATAGTAAAAGATGTTCCTTAGCACTAGATACCTCATATGTTTTCTTTCTGAAACCTACTGAAATAAAATACTTATTAGAAATGTATGTCTATTCAGTGTGCAAAAATACGTAAGTACTATGCCAACCTACTCCTTATCTCTGTTTGTCTTCAATGGATAATGTGACATAATAATACACAACAGTGGTGCACTGGACAGTGTTTAGTTAACCCTCCTGAACTCTAGACCCGGCTTTGACCTGAGAGACTGTTACAGACTATATCAATGAAATGCCATTATTTATGCCTTCCAGATATATTTGACCAAAGAAGAGTAATCGCAGGAGATTGAAAAGTTGAAGGGAAACAGTGATTACTTACTTCTTCATTCATTGCTAGGCTCTAGCAGTATCCATGACAATAAGTGACTATGGTTTCTATCATGCAATCTTTCTTCCAATACAGTAATTTTCAGCAGGCTGAACTGGCATCTCTTCTACCCCTGGTTCTTCCAGTTTTAGGGACTAACACTGTTTTACTCTTCTTGGTACCTGTGTTCATCAGCATCCCTTGGTGGCCATTATACCGTTATATGAAATACTGTGTTTTAAATTATCTTCAGATAGTCAGTTTCTGTATCCCACCAAACATCAGTTCTAGTCTTGTGGCCTAGGTGACATACAGGACTTAAAAATGTGGATTTGGAAAGAAATGCAGAAAAAGAATCACATCTTCAGCTTCATAATAGCATTAGAAAAAGTGACATTATGTTTATTGTAATTTTAAATAATTTTTCATATCATGGTAAAAACTGAGTTTGTAAATGTGTGATTTTTCTGCCTCCCAACTATGGTGAGACAAATTCAAAGAAATTGCACTTCAATACAAGCATATACAAGAACATGTGATTTCAATAATTACTACTTCCCACTAGCAGTCACATTTCTTCTGGTTTGGCTTTTCCTTTTTGCTATTTATCTACTAGCTAGGAATACTCAAAATCCATTTTCTCTCATCCCTTCCCTTCCCTTCCCTTCCCTTCCTCTCCCCACCCCTCCTCTCTCCCTCTGTCCCTCTCTCTCTCTCTCTCTCTCTCTCTCTCTTTTATTTCATTACAGATATGTCTGGTTTAAAGACCCACCTGTTTAAAGACCTACCAAACCATGCTATTTGGACTTACGTCCCACCGCTTGAATTCATGATCTATTTATTTTTTTCTTGTAGAGTTTTGTAAATCTTGCTTATAGTCTCCATACCTTTTTTGTACAATATACCTTGTTTATACAGTACTGTAATTTTTGCTGATTGTACTGTATAGAACAGTAGTTTTATGTTCTGCTATACATTACATTACTGCATCCAAAAGTTATGCAAATAAAAGCAAAGTCATCAAGTTGGAGTTTCATTTTACCATTTCTTCTGAATATTTTAGTGTACATACTATAAACAATTTCTCATTTAGTGACCAATTGATTTAATGACCTATTCACAGGAACAGAACCCTGTCATTAAATGAAAAGACTGTATTACGTTAAAGTTCCTTAAGATGTAACGGAAGAATATATCTAGGCTCAGGTCAGTAAATCATGGTGCCCTGCTGTGCCTCCTGTCTCAGGGAATCTCTGGTTTCCTTCCTTTGCTACACAACAACCCTCTCCAGTTCTTTCCTTGCATCTCTTGTGAAGGTTCATATTTTTAGCTTTGTGACAATGAGTTATTTAATATTTCTGAGCTTCATTTTTATTAGCTGGTGATGTAAGGTGGTGATAACAGTCGGTTATGATATTGTTAATGTAATAAAATTATTAAACTTCAATGAAAACCCTTGGCATCTGGAGTGTATAATTTTTATCTATTTAATTTATTGTATTTTCTCCTACAAGACAAATCTTTGACATAGTTGATAAAACACCTGAATTGTGAGAGTTTATTCTTTAATAGAACCAGGTCTTCTGATTTTAAGTCAACTAATGTAGTATTCATTTATCTTATCATTTTCCAAATTACTGTTACATTTCCTCTGTCCTTTTTTCCCTCCTATTTTATAACACCTCCCAAATCTATAAAATTATGTGAAGTTAATGTGACACTGGGAGCTCATTTAGTATTATATGGAACATAAATATTTTAATTGAATCAAGTCTTTTGTAGATTTAGTTTTCCTTAATTCAATTATAAGACTCATCTAAATTTCAAAAATAATGTGTACCATAATCAGAAATTATTATATCTTACAGTTTGTTTACCTAACAGCTATGAGAATAAATATAAATACTGATAAATTTGACCTTAATTTTACACTCTTTCCTTGAAGGAGATTTTCTCCTCAAATAATATAAAATAATATTGAAGTGCAAGGACTAAATTGAGGGTCAAAGAAAAAAATATGTGCTGTCTGGTTGTTTGTATTTTATACAATCATTAAAAATTTATTAAACCTTTTAATTTTATTTTGAGAGCTAGCAGCAATTATGGGTAATAAAACCAATGACGTGTCATTTGAAGGTGAGGTTTTGTGTGGAATAAATGCTCTACTGGGTATTGAAAGATAACCTGACTTAGTAATGATGAAAAACTTTCAAACAAAGGAACCAGTAAAGTGCATAAGTGAAGTCTGAGGATTTAAAAGATAATTTGAATTTTTTCAGCAGAATATTTTTGTTAAGTTACCTTGTTAGAAGAAGTGACCAAAGATTTTGTTGTTTAAAAGAAATGAGCAAGTAATCAGTCCTTAGGGAAAAAACCAACCAAACAAAACAAATAATTACTCCCTGAACATATGATATATAGTCCTAGTATAGGATTCATGTCATTATAATTTAAATAACTAGTGAAACTTCATTTTTTTTTTGTGGGTACTGGGGGGTCGAACTCAGGACCTCGCGCGCCAACGGGCACCCATGCCTCTGAGCGATATCACCGGCCCCTTTTTCGTATGTGGGTTCCGGGAGTCGAACTCGGGCCCTCGCGCTTGCAAGGCAGGCACTTACGCCACTGAGCCATCTCACCGGCCCCTGAAACTTCATTTTTAAAATGGTACATAGTGATTTCCACAGTGGTTGCACCATTTTACACTCCCACCAACAGTGGAGAAGGGAAGGGTTCCTTTTTCCCCACAGCCCCTCCAGCACTTGTTGCTGGTTGATTTCTTGATAATAGACATTCTTTCTGGAGATAGAAGTAGTCTCAGGTTTTTTTTTGTTTGTTTGTTTGTTTGTTTGTGATTTGTATCTCAAATGACCAGAGATGTTGACCATTTTTTAATATATTTATTTGCCATTTCTACTTCTTCATCTGAGAAGTCTCTATTCATTTCAGATGCCCATTTTTGAATTGGGTCTTTAAATTTGGGGGATCTGATTTATTTGAGTTTTTTTAATATAGTCTAGATATTAGTCCTTCGTCTGAGGAACAGCTGACAAAATTTTTCCCTCTCTGTGAGTTGTATCTTCACACTTTTGATGACTTCTTTTGCTGTGAAAATCTTTTTTTTTTTTTTTTTTTTTTTTTTTGTGGGTACTGGGGGTCGACCTCAGGACCTCACGCGCCAGGAGGCGCCCGTGCCGCTGAGCGATATCACCGGCCCCTTTTTCGTATGTGGGATCCGGGAGTCGAACTCGGGCCCTCGCGCTTGCAAGGCAGGCGCTTAAGCCGCTGAGCCATCTCACCGGCCCCTGAAAATCTTTTTAATAAGAAGAAATCCGTATTTTTGATTCTTTGTAATATTTTCTGTGCAATCAGGGCTTTGTTAATAAAGTCTTGAAGACCTATGTCTTCAAGAGTTCTACCTGTTCTCTCTTGCAGCAGATTTAGTGTTTCTGTTTTAATATTTAGATCTTTGATCCATTTTAAGTTTAGTTCAGTGCATGGTGATAGACATGGGTCTAGTTTTAGTCTTTGGTATGTGGAAAGCCAGTTTTTCCAGCAACATTTATTGAAGAGGCTATCGTTCTTCCAGTGAAGGTGTTTGGCCCCTTTGTCAAAATAAGGTGACTGAGTTTGGAGTTGTTTCTGGATCTTCTAATCTGTTCCCTTGATCCTTGGGTCTGTTTTTTGTTTGTTTGTTTTTTGTTTTTGTTTTTGTTTTTTTCCCAGTAGTGCTATTTTTTGTTGTTGTTGTTGTTGTTTTTGTGGGTACCGGGGTCAACCTCAGGACCTCATGTGCCAGCAGGCGCCCATGCCGCTGAGCAATATCACCGGCCCTTTTTTTTGTATGTGGGTTCTGGGAGTTGAACTCGGGCCCTTGAGCTTGCCAGGCGGGCGCTTATGCTGCTGAGCCATCTCACCAGCCCCAGTAGTGCTGTTTTTATCACAGTAGCTTTGTAGTATAATTTCAAGTCAGAGATTGTGATGCCTCAGGCCTTGCCTTTGTTGCCCAGAATTGTTTTTTTCTATTCTAGATTCCTCAAAAAGCTGAAACTAGAGTTTCCATTTGACCCAGCTATTCCTCTTCTTGGTAACTTCCCAAAAGAATTAGAAACATCATAACACAGCAATGTATACACACCCATGTTTATAGCAGCACAGTTTGTAATAGCAAAATCTTGGAAGCAGCCCAAATGCCAATCAACTGATGAATGATAAAGATGTGGGGTTTTTTAATACAATGGTGGACTACTCAGACTTAAAGAAGAGTAAGTTTGAGACATTTACCTACTTTGCATCTAGGTAAATGGATGCACCTTGAGACCATACTCTTAAGTGAAATAAACCAGACACACTAGTGTAAATATCACATTGTTTCTCTGGTGTGAGAAACTGAAAATGCAAATAAGGACTAAAATGTATAATAGATATTGTGAAACAGGAAGAAAATGTTCATATTGGAAGGAGAACAGTGGGAAAGGAAGGAAGGGAAAAGAAAATAAATGAGAAAAGAAGGAAAACATTGAAACAAAGCTTTTGTAAGGGAAGAGGGGTCAAGGGGAGTGGAGGGGAATGGGAAAAAGAAGAAGAATCAGGATATATCAGGTACAAGTGCAAACTCACTATAATGAATGTGATCATTATGTATATCTAAAATGTACCAATAAATTTAATTAATTTCAAAAAAATTAAATGGTATGCAAACTATTCTATTAAACTGGTATCCTACTTTGCAATCCAAAAAAGATATCCTTTTATAAACTAGCCATTTTCAGAATGAGATCATTTTTTTCTTGGATTTTTCATACCCCAAATTTTCCCTGAGTGCGCTTGTCACCCTTGCCTCATGTCTTACCTTATCTCCCTCTCCCAAGTATGAACAATAACTAATCTGCTTTCTAGACTAAATTCAATTTTCTAGGATATTATATAAATGAAATCATAAACCAAAATAAATATTGAGTTGTGCTTCAGATTTCAGTGGCAAAGAGACAAGATCTGAAACTTCAGTACAGCCCTGAATGTGAATTGCAGGATATTACCTTAGAATTTTGATGCTAAGCTCTGGCATTCTGCAAAAGTAAATGTTTCCCTTTAGATTTGAGAGTAGCTCTCTTCCTGCTATTGGGCCTTAGTAGGCTTAACTGTCAGCCTCTTAGTTATCATGTCATCTGAGTTGTATCTTCCACTAGTTGCTACGTGACTCACTAAGCCACAGTGTTGAGCGTCTCAGAGCTCCACCCATAAATGGAAGTGATTTATTTGTGATTGAGCCACACAGACTTCACAGGCACAAGTAAAGTACATGAAGCAGTTGTCCAAATGCCTATGTACCCCACTCCTCCTCAGCTGCCTTCTCTTTCTCAGAGTGAACCTATAGCCTCCTGAGGATTTCTGCACAGTTACTAAAGAAAGAAAAGAACTCACGGTGTTCTACAGAAGATTTTGTACGATATTGAGGACGATTAGAAAGTAAAAATCTATATAGCACTTTAAATCCTTTATGGCAGGTGTAAAGAGAGAAGAAGTGAATGGGAATCTTCAGGTGGGAAGAATTTTGAGCATTATTCTTGATTGCTCCCTATGATTGGAAAGAAAAATGGCCAGAAGTGTTGATTCACATTCTGTAAAGGAAAAGAATCAATATATGTACATGTATATAAGGAAAGCAAATTATTAGATAAGCTTACAGGGTCAAAAGTTAAGTCTCACTGTCTGTATGCTGCAGGGCCAGAGGATCCAATAACTGCTCAGTCCAAGAAACTGAAAACATCAGGACAAAAGGAATCAAGGATGAAGTGCTGGCACAAGAATGAGGACCTGAACCTTCCTGGAGAGTCACTGGTGTGAATATACATTGAAAGGCGGAAAAAGCTGGAACTGATATACGTAGGCATTGGCAATAACAAAAGATGCTTCATAGAAGTAGAATGAAACTTTCAAATGCAGGCAGACTTCTTTTCCCCCTTCTTTCTTCTCCTTTCATTTTATCCAGGCTGCAAACCTATTGGAAGCTGATTGAATGGCATCACCCATAATCAATGTGGTCCCACCCACAATCAAGTTGAGTCCCAACCCCACCACTAGTTTTTTAACCAACATGTCAATCATCCATGAAAACACCCCAGTGAAACACTCAGAAATGTGCTTTGCTTATCTGCTAGGCCCTTCATAATTTAGTCTAGGTGACAATCGTGATTGACTGTCCATCAGATATGTCATAATGCACTGACTCTGGGACTGTTGCATGGTCAGGGACTGAAAGGATCACGATTAGTAATTTGGTAGCAAGGATATTTGACCAAGAAATATGTGGATACATTTTTATAAATTCTAATACAATAAAGACATTTGTTCTATTTGAATGTTTACTACTGAGTTACTACAGTAGAGGAGGTTTTTAAAAACCAAGCATATAAAATATATTTCATTGATACCAGTCAATTGAGTTCTCCAGCCATCTCTTTTAACATGCAATGGGCTTATGAAAAAATGAACGTGGTGACAGGGGTGGAAGTTATGCAGAGACTCAGCAATATGTGATTCGACTCACCAAGGTCAACCTTATTGGCACTACTGAGTGTCCAATCTGCCAACAGCAGAGACTAACTGCGAGTCCCAGATATGACATATTCCATGGGTGAACCACCAGCTACCTACTAGCAAGTTCATTATTTAGGACAGCTTCCATCCTAGAAGAGACAACATTTTTTTTTTTTTCTTACCAGAATAGATACTTACCCTGGATATAGATTTTCTTCTCTGCATGCAATAGTTTTGCCAGAACTACCATCTGTGAACATACAAGATAACTTACCCACAATTATGATATTCCATGCAGCATTGCTTCTGATCAGTGAATTCATTTTACAACCAAAAGAATTGTAGCTATGGGCAGTACTCATGTAATTCACTAGTCTTACCCTGTTTCCCATGTTGCCATGTTATTCTGAAGTAGTTGCCTTGATAGAATGGTGAAATGGTATTTAATGACTGTTATATCACCAGCATATATATATTATATATATAATATATTATAATATTATATAATATTATTATAATATTATATAATTATATATTATTTTATAATTATATATTATTAAAATATATAATTATATATTATATATAATATCATATAATTATAATATTATATAATATTATAATTATATATATTATATATATGTTATATAATGATACATATATCTTTATCTTATTGTCCTAGGACCAGGAACATCAGGAGGTCATGTACCTTCTGAATAAGGAATATATGGAAGTGGTAGCCCTTACAATTACCCCAAATGATCCACTCTCAAAGTGTCATTTTCTGTGTCAAAAACCTCATACTCTACTAGTCCATAGGATTTAGTTATAAAGGGAGGATGACTTCTAACCAGAAAAACAACAGAGATTCCATTATATTACAGTGTATTTTAGATTTAAAGGTCCTACCCCGAAGTCTCATGTGTTCAGATATGAGGCCTTTGGATGTTTATTAGGTAATGGATGTGCTAACTCATTAATATTGATGTGTTTATGTTGAAGGTGATGTTTGGAGTTAGATCCAGGTTGATGGAGATGAATCACTAGGTGCAAGACATGGAAGGGTTTCTTCTGCTCCATAACTCTTTTCTTTCTCTCTGATTCTGATTGACATGAGGTAAAGCATTCCCCTTGCTATGCCACTCCAACAAAATGCTCGTTTCTTGGACTCAGTTGGCCATTTACTGAAACATCTGAAACCATTAGCCTATGTAAACCCTGATTCCTTTAAAATGCAGATGTCAGTTGTTTTGTCCCAGTGATACAAACTAACTAATGCAAAGGGAAAGTTAAAAGTTCTGCTTAGTCACTTTTTAAACTTCTTGTGGAATGGAGCATCATACCAAGTAAAGAAGCTCAATCAGATGAGATGATTATTGAAAACAGAGAGTGGGCCGGTGAGATGGCTCAGCGGCATAAGCGCCTGCCTTGCAAGCGCGAGGGCCCGAGTTCGATTCCCAGATCCCACGTATGAAAAAGGGGCCGGTGATATCGCTCAGCGGCACGGGTGCCTGTTGGCGCGTGAGGTCCTGAGGTCGACCCCCCGGTACCCACAAAAAAAAAAAAAAAAAAACAGAGAGAATACAGAAAGAGTAGTGGAATAAAGTACACATACCTTCTTCCGTCATATGACAAGTCACAAAAATGAGGACTGTAGCTTTTATGAGTATTTCTCCTTCTCCTCTCTCTCTCTCTTTCTCTGCATATCTATATGTATGTGTGTATATATATATATATATATGTATATGTGTATATATATATATACATTGCAAATATTTGATAAACATTGTCTTCCTTTATTTCTTTATTGTGTAACCCAAGACACCTTGACATTATATCACAAAGTTGAAATATCATTAGTTTTAGATTATACTATTTAAGTTATAGGCTATTAAAAATAAGAATAAACATCACTTGAAGATTATGCCTTTGTAGTTGATGGAGTCAATATGTTGTCAGTAGTGCTCAGAAATATTGCATTATGTTTGGGAGAATTACTATGTTTTTATTTTTACTTGGAGATGAAGTATGGTTTTAGAAATGTACCTGAGTATCAATTTGACAAAGGGTCCAGTTGTTATAGCGAATCCTATGTAAAAACTGTACTATATCACAGGATGTTCTGATAGTGGGTTAAGCATTATTTCTGAATTCATCTGTGAGGTTATTTCCAGAAGATATTTATACTTAAGTTGGTAGATTTAGTAAAGTGGACTGAATTTCTAAATTTATCTGATATCATCCTTTCCACTGAGGGGCCTAAATTGATGGGAAATGTGGAAGACAAGTCATTCTCTTTCTCTCCCTCCCTCTCTGCCTGATCACTTGAGCTGACACATTGATTTTTCTGCTTTCAGTGCTCCTGATTCTTCAGACTTAGCATTGGACTGCTATATATACTCTCAGGATTCCACCTGTCCAGATGTGTACAGTCCCACCAATCCCACCATCTTTTCTGCTTCCAGCCTGCAGAGGGAGAGTTGTGGAACTTCTTAGCATTCATAATGTGAGTTAATCAATACCTGAATGCACACACACACACATGCACATACATACATACAAACACACATATATAAAACCTCACATCACACATGCAAAAAACACACTTCTCTTGGTTGTATTTCTTCGAAGTACAGAGGCTACTACAATTATGTAGTCATTTTTCTAGTTTCCTTCATATACAATAATTATCTTAAAATCCTTCCATGTTGATTTATGGATAAATATTTCTTTATATTTGGTGAGCAGTGTTTCACTACATGGATAGGCCGTGATATATTTGTTAACATTAATTTATTTATTCAATTGAATTCTCTATTGTATTTTTCTAATAGAAATAAAAGTGGTAGGAACATTCTGGTGCAACACATTGCATGGATATGAAGTTTAATTTCTCTTGATTATAAACAGCAATATCATGACTGCTATTTTGCAGATAATGCAAAACTTATTTTTGATAAATTTTTTGTAGCATTTCACATTTATACTATAAATGGTGGAGAAGTGAGTGTTATTTTTAGCTTTTCTTATCCGTGGACAAAAGATTTATTCTAGGGTTACTTTTGTCCCACTAATGAATTAAAACACCTCTAAGACTTTACCTGATTTCTTGATAATTATGAAGTTATTTTTCTTTTTTGACTAGTGAGAAAATGAACTATCGTTAGCTACATTTCATTTCCTGTATTGTTTCCTTTTAAATTTTGGAGTGATCTTTCCCCTAGGGCTCGGGTACTTGCCTAATGTACCAGACCTTAGCTGTAAATCTGAGGCTCTCCGCGGATGTCCAGAGTGATCTGTGCGTGCAGCTGTCTTCAGTGTTGTTCTGTGAACTGTTCCCCCTTGAGCTTGGAGCACAGACTCGATCTCAACTCTGATAGAGCTGACTTCTGCCTTGCTTTTGTCTCCATTGACTTTGCCCTGCAAACATTCAATGAAAAAGCTCTGCAGGTTGTGAGCTCATAAAACTTGTTTCAGGAAGGAAAGTAAATCACAGTTACCCCATCTTTACTAGAAGCAAAGCTATTTGTGTTTTTCCTTGCTTATTTGTTTTTCTAAATTAATATTTTTGTTCTATTAGTTAATGTTCATGGTGGTTTGGTCCGTGTTGAGCTGTGAGCCTTGACAGTCAGAGAAATCAAAGAATAGTTCATATTATCTTCAGCTATAAGTACATTACTGCACACATTTGTGCATCAAATATCAGTCTACTGTAAAATGTCCACAAAAGATAATAAGAAAATAATATTTGCTAGTTATTCATGTAATTTAATTCTCAAAGAATATGTCCACTATAGTATCATAACTCCACATTATAAATACCCAGATTGATTTTTAAACTGCTTGTGACTTGGTTTTACCCCTTTAATTAAAGAATATATTTAGTCAGATGTATTAGTATTATGAAAAACTTTCCAACATGATTGATTTTAATGTATATGAGAAATGCTGGCTTTGACTACTCTCTTAGGAAGAGTGTGTGTGTGTGTGTGTGTGTGTGTGTGTGTGTGATAGTTAATCAATTCTTAAAAATAGCAAATAAAAATGTTATTAGATACAAGTACCTAGTGCAAGGTCGTGAGTTTGATTCCCAGTACCAAAAAATAAAAAAAATTTAAAAATGTAGACATAAGTCCCTTCATATATATCTTACAAACTTAGATAGAAACAAGTGAAATAGTAAAATCAGTTATTACTGGTTATCTGAAGATAATTCTATTTAAGACAAATTTCATGATTTACACAGGATTCTCTTTGAAATGAATAAAAACAAAGCATAAAAAGGGAATTGTATTATTCTAGGCAAACATATCAAAATCTGGAGATTATATTCAGTGTACATTTCAGAAAAATTAGCATGTATATGTATATGTGTGTTTTATAGTTTTATATTTTTTCTGTTGCAGAAATAATGGGATTTAGCGGCAAAGAATGGCACGCTTTATTGGTCTATATTGTAAAGAATATTGTATTTTATGTTCAGAAATATTACTTTATTGTATAAGTAACAGGGATTTATTTGTAGACAATTTAGGAACTATAAATATAATTTAATATCCTGAATATGGTATACTGTGAGCTCTGACAGGGACATTATAGTTAGAAGCCATTTCTCTATTACCATACAGAATTTGAAAACTTACTGTCTAGACCACACAAGAACATGTTCTACTTCATGAGAGGACTTCTATGTAGAAATAAACTGTTTTAATCTTGCTACATCTACTCAATATTTCATTTGATAGTAATTATTGAGCTATTTATGACATTTAGCTAAAATCCACATTTTTTTTTGTAATATGTAGAGATACATCTAGCAAGTAAGGTTGGAAAATAAAATCGCACCTGCCAATTAACATCACTAATCACTGTTTAATCACCCACGTGCTATTATTTCTTAGGCCCAATAGGAAGATGTAAATAATCAATACATAAGTGGAATTACAAAATAAGTTGAAGATTTTATTTTGGATAAATGAATGCTAGTGTAATGTAACAAGAAACATTTTTCTGTACTGTACTTTGGTAAAACATGCTAGCTTTACTCTGTTAACGTATGATTTATTGTTTGATTAAAATATGATAAAATCTAACCATGTATGATTGTTACCAATATAAATTGTACCTGATCACATGCAATGGGGTTAGATTCTCTCTCAAGTTGGTTTATACAATTAGCCTAAATACTCAAAGGTATCATCTACTCCATAGAAAAATTTAAAAGCAATAAAATTCTTCTAGTAGTGACAACTTTGGATGACTGAATGGTGCATTTAATCTATTTGTTCAATAGTGAGAGTGGCAGAAATTTTGGGTACTCAAATCTTAGAGAAGAGTGTGGCAAAATTATACATTAATAGTGAATAATAACATGAAGAAAATATAGTGTAAGATAAATGCAAATTAATACCCTATTTGATACTATTTCATACTCATCTAAAAGGATAAAATACTAAGAGAACTACCCAAATCCTTCGCAATCCTATAAAATTCCCTTAACTACCTCACCAGTATGAGCTCTCTCTACTGTACCGGAAAACTATTTTGCATTACTTAATACATTTTAATGTATGCGCCCTGGACCATCATTCCACTTCTAAGCATGTATTAAAAAGTGCATATATGAACACAGAACACATGCACACAGGACTTCAAAACTGCATTATTTGTTGCTATTAAAAACCACAATCTAGGGGCCAGTGAGATAGCTCAGTGGCATAAGTGCCTGCCTGGCAAGCGCGAGGGCCCGAGTTCAACTTCCAGAACCCACATACGAAAAAAAGGGTGGTGATATTGCTCAGCAGCACAGGCGCCTGCTGGCGCACGAGGTCCTAAGGTCGATCCCTGGTACCCACAAAAAAAAAAAAAAAAAAAAAAAAACACAATCTACATATGCATCGACAACAAAAGTGAATATATAATAAGTGAACATCTTTTAACAATAAGAGTGAAATTCACATTTGACACAATATAAAAAGTAATAAAACACAAATGAATTAAAATGCACTTTTCTAGCTTAATAAAATTGAAAAACAGGAAATTTTTTTGCTATTAAAAATCAGAATATTGAATATTTTGAAGAAAGATATGAGGCGAGATCTTCCTAAAATACTTTTATATTTTTAAATTTGAAATGGTTTCAAATGTTACAACTTTTCTTTAAATTCACATCCATTATATATTGACAAATTAACTTTGTGGGAGGTTTAAATCAACTCACAGAAAGAAATTCCATGTACTGACCCATCTTATGACTTTCTCACATCACTATACCATGTATAAAGTACAACTTCAGAACTGATTATCTTCCAGTGAATAAGTTCAAAGAGGCTATTTCGAATGTCAATTTATGCTTGTGCTCTATGGTACAGCATTTTTTCTTGACTAACTAACTATGGGCTCCTGGCTCTTCTGCCTTCATTGATTACCTAGCATTCTTGAACAAAGTCTAATGATCAAACAAGAAAGGGAAAATGGACAAACATGGAGAAAACTAGTTACCGGGAAAGTCTACGTATCACACGTCAGAAGTGTTCTGCCAGTGCGGATCTAGACAGTACCCGTGAAGCACTGTTGTCAGCATCTGCTGATTCAGTTGTGTCCCTGGTAACAAGAATAAAAGCCTGCAGTTAAGAACGGTTATACCCTCGAGATTCCTTTTAAAGATCGACTATTCCCTACTCTAGATTTTCAGAGTTGAAACTAAACTTGAAACTTCAGTAACAACAAAAAGTAAAATTTTGGACCAAGAAAATACATTTCCTTTATCAGGTGCTGCAGCCATCAGAATTTCATCTAGATATTAACCATGAGGAAATAGTTCCTAAGCATGAACAAGCACAATCTAAGACATATTTTCATCTAAAATGTCATCTAAATATAAAAGTTCCCTAGAACCAAACGCCCACTGTGTTTCTGATTGGAATTCCATGTTTAATTATCCAGAGCTTTTGTTTTAAATATATGAGAACCCCAAATAAGGTCTTGAAACTGTAGTGTATCATTTTTTATAATTCGTATCAGAATTAATATTGAGATTTCTTTTTTGAATAATGTATATATACAAATATTTACCATAATATGACGATTTCTTTGTTCAAAAAGTGTTTAATGGATTTTTATCTACATACTAGGGAAAACTTACATTCTAGTCTAGTAATAATTTTATAATATTTAATAAATATTGATTAGAATGATTATATGTTATGATTTTATAACAACTGTTTCGCCCTTTAAATGTTTACAAATGAAAAAGCTAGCTAAAATGAAGAAGTATGATCTTTTATTATATACATGTGTTTGTGCATGTCTGTACATAATATATACATATATCAGCAAATGATTTTCAAATAAGTTTCAATACCAGCATGTTCTTTTGGAGGGTAACTTGAAGCAACCTCTCTTTAAAATACTTGACAGCAACACTGAGAAAATAATGAATTCAAGTTGATTTAATTTGATTTAGAAAAATTAAATTTCTATTGATGAATCAGGAATTGTTTACAACTAAAGGAAACTTTCTCCAAGTTTCTAAATTAATGAATTGATGAAATTAGCAATATTATATAGACACATAAAAATTATAGTTTTAGTACAAAAATGTATGGGAAAGATTTAGAATTCTTACCATGTAAATTGGAGTTACTTCTGATTTGCTCTTCTTAAAATGTAATGAAGTAAAGGAATAAAATACCAAGGACTAATTTTATTAAAGGTATATCTAGAGAAAAGGAAATCCTTTAGTTTATAATCCTCATTAATTAAAATAGCTTAATGTGGAATATCAGATTGTTTTTTTCTCTCTACTTGTTAGTAAAATATATTTTGTCTTCTGCTCCAAGGATAGAATAAAATACATAGTACACAGGAAAAGAAAATAGATGAGCTGTGTTAAGGGTCGTTTTCTTTATTTTGTGATATAATTGATCATTATTTTGAGTTGGAATCAACCTGTTTTCTAATATATATAAATTGTATGTATTATATTTTAAATTTCAGAAATAATAGTTTTGTGGATAAGTGTATTTCAGTGTTTAAAGTATCATTCATTGGTTTATGTATCCGTGATATATGCTTATATATTTTATTCATGCTTGAATTTATCTTTTAAATCTAAAAAATTGCTGCATTTACTTCCAGAATTACTTATCCATAACTCTACTTCATAAGCTGTTTTCTGTTTAAGAATTTTATTTCTACTACATATTGTTCATGTGCACTAGCTCTGGAGCCAAATTTCTGAGATTTAAACTTTGGTTCCATCATCTATTAGATAAGTGACCCCTGACAAGTTTCTCAAACTCTATGACTTAAGTAATATCTCTTGTAACTTGGGAAATGATGCTCATGTCAATTTACTATAATCCATGTGAGAATTAAAAGAACAATACACCTAAAACTCCATAGAATAGCCTTAGATATAAGATATACGTTCAATAAATGTTGTTTTTTAATTTTCTAAATGAACTCTTTATTATTAACTCTTTTATTTGATAAAAAGATACTAAACTTGAGTCATTTGTAAGAAAATAGGTGCACCTTTTGACCATAATGTTAAGTGAAATAAATCAGACTCACGAGTTTAAATATTGTGTGGTTTGTTATACGAGAACCACAGATACATGTACAGGTAGCACATCCCCATGAGAAATGTATTGCAAACATAAACTAATAAATATTTTAAAAATTAAAAGATATTAAAGTTTAATAAATGCTTTTATGCTGATTATGAAGTTTATAGCAACAGCTTTTTCTAAGGCAAAATTTCTCACATGTAAAAGCGAGACATTAAAGAACTTTTCATATTATTTATTTCTTTTCGGTTTTTCTTTATATGAACCAAGATTTTTTATTTTTATTAAATTTTTTTTGTGGGTACCAGGGGTTGACCTCAGGACCTCGCGCGCCAGCAGGTGCCTGTGCCGCTGAGCGATATCACCGGCCCTTTTTTCGTAGGTGGGTTCCAGGAGTCGAACTCGGGCCCTCGCGTTTGCCAGGCAGGCGCGTACGCCGCTGAGCTATCTCACCGGCCCATGAACCAAAATTTTAAAAAGTCCTGTACCTGAATATAATACAAAGATGCTAAAAATCACTTAAAGATATTTCTTGGGCATTTTTGCATTTGAGGAATTGAAGCATGATTTGCTTTTGGAACAGTAAATACTACATTTACTGTCCAAACTTCCTTGAATGCCTTTCTACTTAATAAAATAATGTAAAATATGATAATCTTAAGGTAAAAATGACAAATTTTCTTTTCCTTTTTTTTTTTTTTTTTTTTTTTTTTGGGTACCAGGGATCGACCTCAGGACCTCGTGCGCCAGCAGGCACCCGTGCCGCTGAGCGATATCACTGGCCCTTTTTCCATATGTGGGATCCGGGAGTCAAACTCGGGCCCTCGCGCTTGCCAGGCAGACACGTAGGCCGCTGAGCCATCTCACCGGCCCGACAAATTTTCTAAGACATGTGTCTTGCTTGCTTTTCTCTTGTTGCTGAGACAAAATACCCAATGCCCAAAGTTAAGGAAGGAAAGGTTTATTTAGCTCACAATTTGGAGAGGTTTCAGTCCATAATCAGTTAGTTCAAAGGCAAGGTGGTGTGGCAGAGGAGCAACACTTCACAGCAGGTAGAAGAGAGCAAAAGCAGCAAGAGCAAAAGAGGAGGAGGAGGAGAGAGAGAGAAGATTCTTTCTGTCCCTTATATTGTATGTAGGCTACCCACCCTAGGGTGGGCGCAGCAGTCACACCCATAATCCCAGCACTAAACAGTGAATCTCACAAGCTCTAGATTCAGCCCCCTCAAAAAGCACCCCCCCCAGGACTGCATGAGGCTTTGGGGGGACGTCCAGACACAAACCATAACAAGATGTTTAATAGGCATCCTACTAAAATAAGGCCCTGAATAAAAGAAATAGCAATTTACAAAAGTTATTTAAGTTTTTTATATTTGCTCTCTCAATTAAAAAGTTATTCATTTGAACTTTTTTATTTCCAGTAAAAAAATGCTTGTATAATTTCATTGTGAAACTTGAGTATTTTAATGCTATCCCTTTCCCCAAACAGGAAAAAAATAGCTAATAGAACAGAGAAGTACATGGGGAAAATTGAGTGTATTTTTTATTAATTCAGTGCACCCTAAATTATTCCAGCATATGTATTTTAATTTCAGCACCTTACATATTATAAGGACCATATCATAGTAAAAATATATTATCTTCATTGAAATTATTTCAATTCAAAGTTTATTACAAGATCTAAATTGATATATTTAACTTTATACTTGAACATATGCTATCACCTTCCTTTTTACCTGATACGACATTGAAAAATTAGAATAAATTTTAATAGAGACAAAATTATATAATTCTCTTCTATTTAACTTCTTTGAACATTTTACTATAATTTTATCACTTATAGAAAATAAATATTAAGTTGTGAGAAATATATCCATTTTTCAATTATATGCTGTGGGAGTAATATTTTATGAAATACGGTTTCACTTTTTTCTATACATGATTATTTTTATTGTATGTTTCTAAAAAGAAAATTCTCAGAATCAATATCTGTTTATTTCTCAGAGATTTTTATTTAATGCATAATCACCTTTTCTAAGCTGTTCAACATATAGGTTTTATTCTTTACAGAGAATGTTTTCTATTTTCCTTTGATTGACACATAAAGCAAAAGTTCAATCTTAATTATGTACCGCCTTGTGTTCATATATATTTTCTTTTGTAAAGAACCTGCCATATTTCACTTTAAAATCTGTGAAAGATCTATATAGAACAACAAAAAATATCTCATAATGCCTGCAACAAATAAAAATAAAGACAAATCAGCATTTGGATTTCTTAAACTAATGAATATGTCTTTTAAAATTGTCTACCACAGCTGTTGACAAATTAAGAAATAAGAGTTATGACTTTGACCTACAAAGCAATAGCTACATCCACTAAGTGCATTATAGTTGGTGGTTTATTTTGTGCTAATTATAACATTTCATCACAACTTTGTCTGAAACTCTTAATTTTGCATTCAATTCTAAAATTGCTCCCTTGTGACTTCTCAATTAATAACACACTAGAATACATATAAACTATTTTCTAAATAAAATAACAAATATTGTTTTTTACTATCAACACAGTTTAAAAAAATATATATATATATGACAGGAAGCCTTAGTATGACATTAAGGTGTTGTAGTAATTTGTAGCATTTCATCTCAGTTAGACATATTCCATATTCTTTTTCTTCATTTTAGAAATGGAGACCAATCATCGGAACAGTTCACGTAACTCAAATTTAGAGTCCTAGTCTACCTCAATGTCTAGCACTCATGTTCTTCTGGATGTCTATTCCCGTGCTATATATGCTGATTTTTAACATTAGTCTATCTTCCAACCCCGGACTACTAATTTTTGACCTCATAAAAACTTAACCCTAACATCCATGAAAAGTATTCAGTACTTCACAATGCAGCATAGCCACTGATTTATCAGTATTTGCCTATTTGGTACTTAAGGTAAATATGAATTACAGTGTAAAGTCCAAGGAAATAGTGACATGTAAATATACTACACAATAAAAAAAAATGAAAATTTCTTTGATATGTGTGTAGCAGAAAAAAATTTGATTCCTAGATGCAATGTATTTTCATAAAACAATATTTTAATTTCTTCTTAATTTTAAAATCTTTTTTTTTAATTTTTAGAGTACAGCCATTGATTTTAGATTCCAGAATTTCAATGTCTGAATTCAAATCATTCTTCTATTTCCTTGAGCTGTAATTACCTTAAGATACTTATTTAATCTCCATGTGCCTCACATGTAACATGTAAAATGGGTAACCCATTCTTACATTAATATATTTAATAACCTCAAGTGCTGTAAATCATACACAAAGTTTACATAGTTGGACATACTTAGTTGTTTACATAATTGGGACAAAATTATAAAGGATATATTGATAATTTATGCTATGTATTGATTTAAAAAGGCTGTTCCCTTTAGTATGTCATGGATTGTTAACATAATACATTTCTAATAGTTTACATTGTAGAGCTAGGTTTTGGCTCAAACAAAGAAACGAACAAACACCTCTTTCATGCTTTTCATTGAAAAATGCACAATTGTCAATTGAAACTTTAAAATAAAATAATTAGGGATTTGGTAAAGAAAAAATGAAAATTTACAGTCTTAAGAATCAGAGTCAGAAAATCAACTCTGTATGTATGGTGCTCATGAATCAATGAATTAATGGTTGAAAGGTAGCATAAAGAGATAACCCATTCATTTACTCAATAAATATCTACATAGTACTTGTCACACTGTGTTGTTCTATTCTCTGTGAATACAGTGATGCATAAAATCAAGATGGGTAAATTATATAGTAATCATGGTCTATGGTTTTCTCTCTGACTCCAAACACATCATTATTTCTCAATATCTGCTCTGTTAGAGCTCATTTTCATAGAGAATTGACATGGCTTAGCCTTGAAAAACACTACACATACACACCACTTCCCTATACTCACACACACACTCTTAGAGTCAAATATTAAGTTATACTGCCAGCCATTTGTCACTTTTTACATTTTTTTTAGTTGCTCAGATAAAATACATATCTCTAAAGGAAAAAAATAGAAAAGTTTTATCTTCACCTAAAATTTAAGTATCACTTAATTTTTGTGTGTGATTCAATTGTAGGCTAGTTTCAATTTTATTTTCCTTCTCCACCTGAAAACTTGCACTGTGTACTTGCACTGATGCTTAGAAAAGGTTTAGTCTTCTCATTGTGTAAGTTGTTTGGGTTTTAAAGAAAAGATACAGTATATGAAACATTAGAAAAAAATCATATTCATTTGCTCCAATTACTTTAAATGTCAAAAGTTCTGTGCTTAGATGAGCAATACATACCTGCCTCCTCAATCAAGGGAGAACTTGACAGAGGTGGAATAAAAGTTTCAATGTTGATCTGTTGCCGGGAAGGTGAGGGTGGCTGAGGGAGGCACTATTAATGTAAGACTTCAGCTTCAGATATTCAAGTGTTAAATTTGAATTGAAGGAACCAGTAAAGCAAAAGTAAAGTTTTTAAATAAAAGTATAAAATTATAGCATTTGTCCACCTCTCACAATTATTTAAAATTATAAACCAAGAGTACAAAATAGGGCCGGTGAGATGGCTCAGCGGCGTAAGCGCCTGCCTTGCAAGCGCAAGGGCCCGAGTTCGACTCCCGGATCCCACATACGAAAAAGGGGCCGGTGATATCGCTCAGTGGCACGGGTGCCTGTTGGCGCATGAGGTCCTGAGGTCGACCCCCCCCGGTACCCAAAAAAAAAAAAAAAAAAAAAAAGAGTACAAAATAACCTGGGACTCAGGCTCTTTGTAATATGCCTGAAAAGAGTATGTCAACAATAAGGTTGATTTGAAACCAATCTTACATTTGTGACAGGATCCTGAAGTTCTTGAGATCTTATGTTTTCCACAGAGATATGAAAAAAATCTGCACACAGTTTTAATAAAAGGTGAATTCTGTAGTAATAGTTTTATGTGTAGAGCTAATAGCTTACTCTTGATGGCTAAAATAGTTGAGATACTGAAAATGAGAAATATTTCATCTAGGTCATTTCTCTAGAAACTACACGGAGAATGTGAATGAAAATTAAGAAAACCTTGAGTCCTTTGAATTAGCCAAAACACTATTAATTTGTGTTTTTTAGTATAGTCAAAACTATGTTTACTTGCTTTAATTGTTTTTCTTTTCCAGGAAACAGAAGATATCCAGCATTAGTGCCTTGGTCTCACAGCTGCACATCCTTAGAAGGAAATATGTTTTCAAATATGTGTACTTAGGAATGTTGGATTTTCAGATATGGATACTTAAGTATGCTCAAACTTGAACAAGAAATGAAGAATGGAGGGTGGTAGGAAGTAAACCTGTAAATTCTGAATAAATTTTGCCTAATAGTTTAAATAATAATAGGGAGTTCAAAAATTTGAGAATTTATTCCAAAACACCTGGAAGCTCTCTTACTTTTATTGATTTTAAAATCAAATGCACTTTAAAAGCAGTATTTGTAGCAGAAAAAGCAAGAACAAAAACGTTTGCACACTATTTCAAAATCCTCTTTCCTTGCTATTTAGTCTTGCCAGTTAGATAGCAAGCAGCTTCAATACATACTTTGCCCACTTTAGTGTAAGTAGCATTGGACAGTGTCTTGTTTCAACTAGGCAGCTTTCCCTTTTGGACTACTTGATGTATTAGGATGCCAAGGGCTTATGCCCTGCACTGTTTTATCAGACACAGCTGGAAAGTAGAGACCTGTGAGCCCTCCAGGGGTATTAATAACATTCATTTTAAGTGGGCAATGAGAACTGATCCATACATGCTTCTTTCCTCTTGTCCTTGAATATGCAGTTTTATAAAATGATTATAAGGCTGAGGCAGGATGGAAAAAGTCACTTGCCAATAGCAATCATATCTTCCTACTGACTTTCTCCGTATCTATTTACTTCCCATGCCCTATATTTCTGCTCCCTCAGATAACATTGGAAATAAACTACTGCAGAAAATGTTTTTCCTTAGGGCCTACTTTCAGGGAACTCAGGCTAAGAAAACAACCTCATTAATGGCAGTTTTAGTTATGCATGAGTAAAGAGAACATTTACTCCTTTAGATATATATATAGCACCAAGAAGGTAAATGATGCATTTGGATGCTTTGGGCTGCTTTATGGGAAAATTTTAAGTATGTAAAGATGCAGAAATTGAAGGACAAATCAGGACACATAACTACTACATAACTACTGTCTGCTGCTCAAAACAGTACTGACCTTATTTGGTTGCAGAAAGGCTCATAAATTCTTTACTATACATAATAATAATTTTGGAAGCAACGGTGAAGCATTCCATTTCAATGTATATTTTAGAACATTTGGGTCAAAAAGAAAGCTCTCTTTTAGCAAAGGTAAATAAATGAGTTTGGCAGAAAAATTGTGAAGCCATTTATTTTGTCATTTTCTAGTAAACCACAGCAAGATTCAATAACTCAGTACAGTATACGCCCACAAAGTCGCGGTTCAGAGTTCGCGGGCTCAGTCATTGGCAACCTCAGTCATTTGTGGATTTTTCCTTAGAACCTAACTAATAATTGTTCTAGGAAACCCCCGCAATTTGGTGGAAACTGCAATATACTCAGCAATTTTTTTTTAATTTTTTTGGCTGGTGGTTTGCAAGTAGCCAATACTAGAGCGTTATTCAATTCTCCTTGCTGCTGATTGGCTGGTGCCCTGAAATCAGCACATGCACCAGCATTCCCGCATCATAACGGGTTGGTGTAGCAGGTAGCTAACTCTAGTGTTCTCCCTTTTGTTCTTCTTAAAGCCCTAAGATCCCTAAGATGCCATCAAAATCTCCTGACCCTTCTAAGTCTTTAATAATATAGTATTTTTTTAAATTAAATTACATAACTGCGGGATACATAGCTTATTTAGGGATTAAACCATTAAAAATAAGCATTTATAGACATTTTTTCTGACCATATCTGAAATTCGCAGTTTTTCACAATTCGCGGGTGCTCTAGAACATAACCTCCATTACTTTCGGGGGTCCACTATACACTATTCAGTTTGGTGGCTACTAGGTACGCATTCCAGTTGAGCTCCTGAAGCATGATGAGTCCAGAGGGGAATGTGCTCTGAGTATACAACTATATACAGAACTAGTATGAAAAAGTAATGTAAATAGTTTGCGAAATAGTTTTTCCTATCAATTTCCTATCGAAATGATATTTCAAGTATATATTGCGTTACATAAAATGTTATCAAAATCTTACCACTTTAGGTTTAATTTGTAAAATGTGGCTTTTGCACAATTTAAAATCTCCACCTGGTTCTCCTACTTCTTTAGGACAGATCTATTATAAAGACACTCTAAAATACTAGGAATAAGGGCTTTGGTGTTTGTGAGTTTCTTACAGATGTTTCTGGAGAAAATAATGTACAGCTATGTATCACATGATAATGTTGGTCAAGGATGTACCAAATATAAAATGATAGTCCTCTAAGATTATAATGATGCTAAAAAATGTCTATCACCTAGTGGCAGCACAGCCCTCTTGTTGTAGCACATTGCGTTATTCATTTGCGGTGGTACCTTGGTTTATGTACTTAATTTGTTTTACAATATTGGGGAAGGTGGCTGCATATGTGTTTGTGTGGGGAAGATGGCCTGGTCATTTTTGTCACCTGATGTGGAGTTTGCGAACAGAAGCAAAATTTTACCTAACGCTTCGGTTTGTGAACCGAATTGTTTACAAACAGAAGCGTTCGTGAACCGTGGTATTACTACTGTATTGGGGGATACCTGCATAAACAAATCTAGTGCACTGATGGTCATTCAAAAGTACAGGCATACGTGGGTGATACTGTGGGTTCAGACGCACACTTCCGCAATGAAGCTATTAGTGCCGTAATGAACGTCAGATATTTGATTGCCTCATGGATATGAAAGTTATGTTTATACTGTGCTGTACTTTATTAAGTGTTTCATATCATTATGCTTCAATATGTGTATGCCTTAATACTTTACTGATAAAAATGCCAATAATCATCCGATCCTTTGGTAAGTCATAATCTTTTTTGATGGTGGTAGATACTGTATCAATGTTGATAGTTGTTGATTGAATAAGGCGGTGAGTGCTGAAGTAGAAGTGACTATGGAAATTTCTTAAAATAAAATGTAATGATGACATGAAATGCCCATTTCTCCACTTCTCAAAACTGATTTTGCTGACGAACTTGAATTTCTGACAAATGGAAGAATAATTGTAGTACTGTATATCAGTGTTATTTTTATTTCTCTTATTAATAACAAGGATAGATATTTTCCATTACTTTAAAGACAAAATCAACTTATTTTCTTTGAAACTTACATTTTTCAAAGTAAATTTTTGTCATTCTTTTCTCCATTAACATTAAAGGTACAATACATAATATGGATACTTACTTCCTTGTGGATGATTTCAAAAACTTGCTTTGTATCATGCATGGTATTTATTTATTCAGAATTTTTATTTTATTCAGATTTTTTTCTGTGTTTTAGCGATATAAATATATTTCTTTTGATTTCTGGACTTTGAGTCATGTTTAGAAAGGCTTTCTATGCTCCAGTTTGAAAAATACTCTTCCTCATATTTTCTATGAGGAATGTGACCATCGTGTACTACAAGCATGTATAAATGAGTACATTCCTATCTATGAAGGGGTTCAAGAGATGCAGGGGAGGGAAGGAGAGAGGAGGGGAGGGGTTTACACAAAAGAATTAAGAGGTATCATGTACATGTACCAAGTTCCTGCAATGAATGTAATCATAAACTACAAATATGTACCCATAAAAATATTTTCCTTAATATCTTTATCCATTTATAATTTTTCATGAATATGAGGTGATATATCAATTTTTACTTTATTATATATTTGGGTTTTTTGAGAGTGCCTCTCAGCTTTACAAAAAAGATTTATTAAGTTTTCTATTTTTATTTGCTGATTTTACATGGCACTCTTTACTAAATTGTTATTTCAGCCTGGTTTATTTCTAGAATTTTTATCATGTTTTCTAATGGGTGAGATTATTCATGAACTGTTTTTTTTTTTTTTTTTTGTGGATAGCGGGGGTCGACCTCAGGACCTCCCGTGCCAGCAGGCGCCTGTGCCGCTGAGTGATATCACTGGCCCCTTTTCTCGTATGTGGGATCTGGGAGTCAAACTCAGGCCCTCGCGCTTGCCAGGCAGGCGCTTACGCCTCTGAGCCATCTCACCGGCCCTATTCATGAACTGTTAACACACTGACTTAATCTTTAAAGATTAATAAAATGTTTCCACATCTGATACAATTTATCTTTTGTCATTTATTTTTTATTAAGAGATTTCTTATTATTTACATATTATTTGTTTTTACATACAAATATTAATGTCAAACTGTTCAATTTTAGAAAAATTAGTTGGTATGTTTATAGGGAAGATAAAATTTAAATAATTTAAGAACAAGAAAATATATATTCTGATGAGAATAGATTAAATGGAGTTTATCTGGATTTTAAAAATTTGGGCCGGTGAGATGGCTCAGTGGCTTAAGCGCCTGCCCTGCAAGCGCGAGGGCCCGAGTTCGACTCCCGGAACCCACATACAAAAAAGGGGCCGGTGATATCGCTCAGCGGCACGGGCGCCTGCTGGCACGCGAGGTCCTGAGGTCGACCCCCCGGTACCCACAAAAAAAAAAAAAAAAAAAAATTTGCTCAGGGCCGGTGAGATGGCTCAGCGGCATAAGCGCCTGCCTTGCAAGCGCGAGGGCCCGAGTTCGACTCCCGGATCCCACATACGAAAAAGGGGCCGGTGATATCGCTCAGCGGCACGGGTGCCTGCTGGCACGCGAGGTCCTGAGGTCGACCCTCCGGTACCCACAAAAACAAAACAAAAAAAAACAAAAAAAAAATTTGCTCAATATTCATATATGTATGTTTGGTGCTTGCTTTCTATATGAATGCTTTAAAGGTTTTCTTTACATAGATATTTCTTTTATTGTTAATTTTATTTGTAAATATATTATCACATGGTACTGCTATTAAACTTTTCTTTTATCCACACTTTTTTAATCATATGACAATGATATTTGCCATAGAAGTTGTTTATATTTACATTATATCATTCTTATTTTCCAGGAAAACAATTGCATATTTTGTAAACAGTGATTTATCTGCTATCATTTTTTATATTTCCAAATTCTTTCTCTTACTAATTTCCTTATCAATAAATATTAATATTTATTAATTAATAAATATTGATAATATTGTATATTATCAAATGCTATTCATTACCTATGCAGGATATTAGCAATAGTATATCTCTGCTCTTTGTTTCTCTGTGGGTACACAAGAGAGGTGTACATTTTCTTGATGAAATATGCTTCTAACACCCAAAATAATGAGCCATGACCTCTGCACATGATCATGATAATAGTACTTATTAGTAAAATGTCTGTGGAGAATATTTTTATATAAAATATTTTCATAGGACACATCACATTTTTCTAGTTTGTTTATTGTAAATAAGCCTAAAATATATGGCTTTCTGAAGTCATGTATACTAAACGGGTTATAAAAGAGAATTTTATATACAAAAATGATAACTTTTGTGTGATTAAGATCTCCACATACATTGCTCTGTAAAATCTTGTCTGTTTTATTTAAATTAAAAATGAATCATCAGGGAAATATAGGGACATTTTATGGAACCTAATCTGACATTCCCAGATTTTGCCCAAAGGGATAATTTTTTAAATCTTAGGCAAAGCAGTTTCTGGTAACTTTTGAAATATCACTTTTTTTTGTGCGATTCGTGTAGTCCATGTCTATCAATTTAACACTTGGTATTATAACATCAGCTACTGAAGTCATTAAATAATTTGTCTCTGGCCATCTAACAGATTGGTACATTATATTAATGAATTTTGTCATATTGAAAGGTTTCCATTCCTAAAATAATATTGTTATTATGATGCATTATATTTTAATATACTATTACATTTCTATACCATAAGAATTGTAAAGTAACTATTGAAAATAACTAATGATTAATGACAATCTGTAGTTTTCTTCATACAATTTTTTGTGAAATATAAAATCAATGATTTAGGAAATTTTGTCCTGATGAATCATTTAGAAAAAGTTCTTCTCAGAAATTTACCTTTACAATTTATGTAGCATTAATATTTTCTAGTTGAAAAGAGTGGATATTCTGTTTCACCTTGGTCTGTTTCCATTGCTTTCTAAGGAGTGCACATTCTTTGACAACAAAGTCTTCGTCTGTTACAGAAATTGGTGTGTTTATGGCTTCTCTTTCTTTTGTGGTTCATATTGGCATATTGCCCCCCTTAGATATTCAGGAACAAGTATATTTGCATAATTGAATAAACTAGATTTTTAAAATTTATTTTTTGAGATTATTTCTTCAAAATCACCCATATTTATTGGCTGGTGAGATAGCTCAGCAGCATAAGCGCCTGCCTGGCAAGCTCAAGGTCCTGAGTTCAACTCCCGGTACCCACAAAATAAATATATATATCAACCATATTTTGAGCTTGTTCTATGGTTTTATTAGGTTGGACAGTGGATTAATCATATCACTGTGTGAATTCACCAAAGATCGAGTGTTGTTTGTGTCAATTAGTTTCATCTATAATGTGTATCAGTGGTTTTGTGTTCATATTTACTTTTTATTTCACTTGGTGTATTTGCATGTGTGATTTTTGAGTTGGGTACTTTTTTGGTTTTCTTTTTAAATTTTTTTTATTTATGTAATTATTTATAGCTATCACTTTGACGTGTTTCCTGTACTACTTTTCTTCTTTGTGTGCCTTCAAATTCACCATTTATGTTCTTGATTTTCTTTCTTCCTTTTATACTGAGTTTTTAATATATTCATCTTTTTTGGCAATTCCTGTTTTTACACAAGTGAAGAGTTTACTGTGTTTTATTTGTTTGGCTTTTTCTCACTTAATTGTAAATGCTGGACTCTTTTCACTTGCTGCTTGGCAACAGCTTTCCAGGAAATGCACTTCCTCTGATGATAGGATGCTTAATCACATTCACACATCTTTTCTAACTATACTATTTCTGTTACATTCACGTTATTTTTCTTTGTCTGTAACTAGACAATAGTCACAAACTAGCAATTCTTATGTGTGTGTTGAGGGCACAATGACTTTTCTTGGTACTTCTTTGCTTCCACAGTTAGAATGAATTCTCCATGTGATTCTATAAAAAGTTCTCCAAGTTTGCTTTTCGGAAAGTAAGTCCACATCAACAACTGCTTTGCCCTCAGTTCTGTCCATTTCTCTTTCTACGTCTATTATTGCACGCAAGAGACACGTTTAGGTTTATGGAACGAGGTCTTCCACCTCAGAAAGTACTTTTCCTCCTGCACTTTTTAAGGTGATACAACTGGATCTCTCATTCTTTTCCTTATTTCTTTATTTTACTGTGTCCTCCTCTTGTTTGTGCAACAATTCATGATTTTGGTAACCCGTCTGCTTCATGTTGATTGTGATTTCATCTAAATTATTGTGATTTTTAAAAAAAATGTTGATTTCTCAGGGTTTCTGTGTTGGTCATTTTTCTTGTTTTCTTTGTCACTATATTTCTATTTTTGATGAGCATAAGGACAAAGATGCTGAACTAAGCAACCATGGTACTACAAGTAGTTTGTTTGAAACAATTGGAGAAAATATAAATACTTAAAAAGTAAGGAAACATATATCACTTCCCATGTAATGTAACATAAATGTTTAATGTAATATTTTTCTATGAAGAAAAATGTCACCCTGTGTTGTTTAAACCTATCAAAAAGTAGTAACAAAATTATATAAAAATAGCTCACATCTGGTTAAAAAAAAATGCCTGTAAGTGAACTATTACACCACAGGCAATGTGTGTCACTCTCAGTTTTTGTAAACCATGGTTTTAAAATTCTAATAGAAAATTTGTAATTCATAATTAAGGAATAGATAATTCTACAGGAGATCAGTATGAGGCAAAGCTATAAATGCATACAATCATTTTCAGAAATTACACATTATTATTCATACTTCAAAGTATGAAAATTAGAAAAATATGTATGTTTTACAAAATGTATTTTTATGAATTCTTTCAGTCCAACCTTGTGAAACATGATCCTGCTGACTTTTGGCTAATTCCATTATACATAAAGTTTGCTCTGACTTTCTGGTATTCTAGTATTCTAATTTGTACTCAACTTTATGACCTACTGAGTATTTCCGGTAATCTTGGTTCCAGACATTAGAAAGAGGAAAAAAAAAAAGCCTATTTATTTATTTAAGTATTTTTGGAAGCCTGGCAGAGGGGTTCTGGGTAGTACTAAACCATTTGTGCATTTTATAACAAAATACAGAAATACTTGTGCAATTTTGCTTCATAATTAATACTTTGGATTAGAAAGAATAACACATACTAAAGTGTAGAAGATGGTATGGAAGTACATAGGTCAATCCTAACTTCATATCTAAATGAATCTATAATCTTCATATTTGAGTGAATTAACTCAATTATCTCTTTTTTTTTCTTTTTTCTTTTAACAATTGCAACTAAATGAAAAAGGCCAATTCAGTGGAGGAAAGCTGCAGGGAACTACATTTGATGTGGCTCAGTTTAACATAGACACTGAATAGATTATGGAAAATATATATCTAGACCCATGGTAAATATTTTTTTGGTTAGCACATTTGATCATGTTATAACAGGATGATTAATTTAAAAGATCAAAATACGGCCCAATGCTAAAATATCTGAGGCAATCTCAAGATTTGATTAGAAAGAACTGAATAGTGTCATATTTTTCTACATCAAGAAACGGTGAATCACCATGAAAGTATGATATTTGCTTTGGAAAAGATATTTCTGAAAGAAAATAAAAATGACAATAGTTACAAACAAGTCCAAGACTACTGATTTTAGAGATTAGCAAGTTGATAGAATGATAAAAGCCATATTTATCTCGGTACAGGACAAAACACAGCTCTGGGGAAACAGCGGAGGAGTATTTGATGCTGATTTTTTCAACATGACTTATTTTATATGTTCTTCAGATGAGAAAATTAACAGATTACACACGAGAGAGGAATTGTTAAATGAACGTAAGAGCCGGAGGAATCATTGTGGGGTTTACCATTCAGCGTAAACTCCTAGGTAGAGGACATTTAGTACTATACATTTTAGAGCTTAAAATGCTAATGGTTGTGGGAGAATTAGAAAGAACAAAGACTTTTCTAAATCTCTTCCAAGAGAGTCAGCCCTCTCTTTAAAGAAATATGCTAAAATTTTCTTCTTTCTGGTTGCTCCATAAAATCAGGTAAAAATAACTGCAGTGAAGCAAAAACATTTCATGGGGAACAGCAGTGTGTGTGTGTGTGTGTGTGTGTGTGTGTGTGTGTGTGTTTGCATGTATGTGGTAAATAGACTTCCACTCTGTTATTAAGACACAAGCTACTACTTTAAAAATAATTTTAAAGAGTTTTGTATGAGGAGGATTTTTCATGGTATTCCAAGCAGTATCCATGTCATACTCTAGCAACAGGTAGTGAATGAGGATACTTTATAGGCAAAAAATACTAATTTTAGGAAGCACCAATTTTATTCAAGAAAATCCTGTCAAAACCTTTCCATATCCTCCTCTGGAGAGAGACATTATCTTTATTTCCGCAGGATTAAAAAAAAAGCAGGAACAGGGAAGAAATTATCTCTATCTTTGATTAAAATATAAACTGGAACAAATTGATATTACATTCAAAAATTCAGAAGCCCTATGGAGAATAATCGCTGAAGACAAAACTCTTGTCTAATCTCTTCTATTCCTACTGCCTGGTTTGTATGATGATTAGTATTGTCCTCACACCTACAATAAGAAAAAAATTTGCCAAGTCTACATAAATTTGTTAAAGTATCACTCAGTTATAACTCGAATTCAAAGGAACACTACATTTTCTTTTAGTATAAATATGCTTATACAATATTTGTGACATACTGATGCAAAAAAGTATTTCTAGCTCATCTAAAAACTAAAATGTAACTGTTTTTAATTTTATTTTCTAAATTTGGTAACTTAATTATTCTACATGAAAGAAATGAATGATAAGCTTTGGTCCTCCTAATTGGAAGATTTTTTCAATGCCCTGAAAGAGTGTTTAGAAATCTTATAGTTATAACTTTGAGTCACTTATCTTAAAGAAGTTCTCTAAAATTGTTCAACCTTTGACTATGAAAGAAAAATATCTTCTGTAGGCCCAATATTGTTTGGGGCATATCTATATTAACAAGAAAATATGCACTTGAGTAAATACAAGAAAGTAAATTACTCTCCCCTAATCCATGGCTTGGATTCTGCAATTTCTTTTACTCACATTAGCTGAGGTCTAAAATATTAAATGAAAACTTCCAGAAATAAAATTCATAAATTTTCAATTTCATGCTGTTTTGAGTGATGAAATATTGCAGATAGAGTCCTACTCTATCTTACCCTAGACTTCAAACATCCTTCACCCAACCTATCCATCTATGTGTACATGTTTCCTGCCCATTAATCGCTAAGCAGATACCTCAGTTCTAAAGTTAACTGCTACAGTAGCTTAGGAAATGCATTCACATATTCCTCATTTCACTTCATTTTGGTTCCTTAATTGCAAAAGTAAGAAATCTGGTAATTCTGCTATAGTATACTTTTGTTATTGCTCTATTTTATTATTAATTCTTATTAATGTTTTGCTGTGCATAGTTAATAAATTAGACTACTACTGAAATCTAACTTTTTTTTTTGAGACATGGACTCACTACGTAGGGCAGGCTGACCTTGAACTTGCTTGTGCAGCCCAGGCTGGCCTTCAACTCATGCCAAACTAATGCCTCAGCCTCCCTAGTGCTGGGATTACAGGCATGCACCATGTGGTCCGGCCTGAACCCTAAATAGTTAGGCTTTTTAGTTATTTAGTAGCATCCATAGTTATAGGCATCCAATAAGTGCCCTGGAACATATTTTCCAAGGACAGATAAAAGGAAACTACTCTGGCATCTTGGTGTGAATTGCAGCTCTGAAATCACAAGTAATCATTATGTACCACCAATATGTACACCAATAAAATAAAAAAAAAGAAAAAAATAAGTAATCACAAGTTTCTTTACCATTGGGCTGTTGAGTCAGTTTCCTCAGAAAAGACATGGGCAAAGTTCGTCCTTCAGAAATCAATACAAAACTATTTTCCATGTCAAGTCGTTTACACCATCTAGCAGCACATCATTCTCATTCCATTTGTTGAAAGATACAGTGATATATTTGATTATCTTTATCCCATTAAAGTATGAGCCCTATTTATTGGTTTATTATCATAACCTAGTACATCACTGAGAACATAGTAGGCTATAAAATATTTGTTGCAATAAAGGTAAGATGTAATATATTTATTAACTGTTGTTTTACATTAGACTCTGCTAGCATCTAGAACTCCAATAGTGTTAAAATTAACCCACAAAATTTAAAATCAAATCCAGAAGTTAGTGAAAAGTCAGGCAGGACATGCAAATCATGAAAACATACATGTTTGGGAATACAATAATTTAAATTTCATGGAAATAAACAAAAAGCCTCAGTTTTTATTATTGCTTTTGTTATGGAAAGCTGTGTGAGTTGGCCTTGTCTCTTGTCCTGTGTTTTAGCTATGTAGAAACTCTAAATTTGTGCAACTTCTTTTATGTCTTTGTGAACCATATACAGCAGGTACTTAACCTTAAGAAAACAAATACTGCTGGGTATGGTGGTGCACACATGTGATCCCAGCACTTGGGAGGCAGAAGTTTTGCTGGGAATTCCAGGCCAGCCTGGGATACATAGTGAGTTCAAGCCCAACCTGAACCGCATAGTGATAGCGTGTCTCAAAAAAAAAAAAAAAAAAAAAAAAAAAAGAAATGCTTTGTGACCATCTAATATTAGCCCGGTACCCACAAAAAAAAAAAAAAAAAGAAATGAATATATTAGACATTCAGTAATACTAATTTTCATAATCAATACCATTTCTATTTTGATATGCTTAACATATAATACATTTGTTATTTCTTTGAGGATCTTAGTCTAGCTATATGATGTTTAAATTATATTTCTATGCATAAATAATATATTTTACCTCCTAATGCAACCATGCCAAGCTATTATTAATTCTTAATTATTAATTCTTTGAATTCTTTTGATATAGAATATGAGAGTTGAACATGTTGGTCATGAAGTATAGCTATTATGATTAATAGGAAGAAGAAGAATACTGACAATTGACTTTTTATGTTTGGCTCATTTCATTTTCCTAAAAAGATTTTTTTCTCTTCCATGTCTGCTTGTTAAAAATTCTAAAATTTTCAGACTCAGTATGAATATGTCGGTCTTTTAGATACTTCAATTTCTTATTCTAAGAGTTATCTCATACACCTTTGAATACCTTTATAGACTTCTGAAGGTTTGTTTGATAATAATCATCATATTATCCCTTATATTTTATCACATTTTATTTCCAAAGATTTAAAATGAATAAAAAAATCAAAGTAATGGTATCATAAGTGCCTTTATACTACCATAATGGTATAATGAACATCTATACACTCTTCTGCTAAACATTTGCTAATTTTTCTTATCTATTTTATTGATATTTATGTTACTTTTCCTGAATATCTTTTTTTTTTTTTTTGTGCGTACTGGGGGGTCGACCTCAGGACCTCGCGCACCAACAGGCACCCATGCCACTGAGCGATATCACCGGCCCCTTTTTCGTATGTGGGATCCGGGAGTCGAACTTGGGCCGTCGCGCTTGCAAGGCAGGCGCTTACGCCACTGAGCCATCTCACCAGCCCCTTTCCTGAATATCTAAAAGTAAAAGATGGTGTCATGGAATTTCTCATGTCAATACTTTTATGTCTATTGCCTGAAATATTATTGTATGTAATCATAAAAGCTTTGCTTTACTTGCAAAATTTAGCTTGTTACAATGCTATCAACTAAAAAATGGGTTTTTATTTAAATTTGTGTATTTTTACCAGTAGTGTTTTTGTATTTGGGCCTCACCTGCAAAATTTAACTAAGGTTTATATATTTTTCCTTAGTTGATGAATATGTATATATATATGTGTGCATATATATGTATACAGTATATATATATGCATATATATATCTATAATATGTACATGCATATATATGCATATAGATACAAACATAATGTGGTTATTTAAATACATATGAAAAAGGAATCAAGTCAGTTGTTGTACTCATTTAAATATTCAAGTTAGCCTAGCTATTTTATCACACTGAAAGTCAGGTTAATGTGTCTATAATCAATGATACTTTACCTGATCATTTGGCTAATGATATCATCCAAGTCTCCCAATATATGTAGTCATTTTACAGTTCATAAAATATTTGTGAAGTAGTTCTTTATGTATAGATTCTATATTTCAATACTATTCACCCCAGTTTTTCTGTGTTCATTCATGATTTTGCTTAAAGAAAGTGTACAGTTGAGTATTACTAATTTATTTTCCACCATACAAAATCTTGGATGGTGGTTGTGATAGTTAAAGTAGATTGACACATTGATTAACTTGGGTGTCGCCCTATGGATTAGTAAAGCATGCTTCTGTGTGTGTGGGTGGGTCATGGAAGCATAACATTCAATACTATATATGGTTTCTGGACCCATCCTGTCTTCCCCAGCTTGATTTCCTATCCATCACAAGCAAAGCATCTTTGTTCTACCATGTCCCTCAGCCATGAGGTTTCTGCTTAGAAACCAGCCAACCATGTACTGAAACCTCTGAAACCATGAGTTAAATAAGCCTCTACCCCTTTAAACTGTGGGCTAGGTATTTTGTGTAGCAACAGGAAAGCTGACCAATAAAGAAAACTGTTATGAAAAAAGTAGGTGCATTACTATGATGATACATGGGCATGTGGTTTCAGTGGCCTTTGGAACTGATTGGTGAAAGGAATTTGCAATAGTTTGGACAGGTGGGATTAAGAAGCCCTAGAATGCTGTAAGCAGAATGGGTGATTCTTGTCAGAGCTCAGAAGACCAGAATGCTGATAGGAAAGATTTCAGATAGGGAATAGATGGGGATTTGAAATAGACATCAAACATATTATGTTCTGGGGAAGAATTTGTCTACATTTCATGCATGTCCTAAGACATTGTTGAAGGTGAATTTAAGGGCCATGACTAACAGAACTGGTAGAGGGAATTTAAAGGCAGCCCAATATTCAGACTATGACAAGGTGACTGCTGGCTATTTTATCCAATTTATTGTTAGAATTAGGAACCAAAATATTTGAAAAATTTTAATTGTTTCCAGAGAAGAAAAAACATGTTTATTTTAGGCCAAAAGAAATATTGTTGCTAAAGAGCTTACTACCATCAAAAAGTTGGGGTCGGGCCAGTGAGATAGCTCAGTGGCACAAGCACCTGCCCGGAAAGTGTGAGGTCCTGAAGTCGACTCCCTGTGCCCACATTAAAAAAAAAAATGTTGGGGTGAAATACTTTCAATGGGGTCAGAAGAAAGAAGCCTTGAGAGCACCTCAGAAGTCATCAAGCCACTACTCATCAAAGATTCAAGGATGCCAAAATATAAACTTTTCATTCAAGAAGGGAGTCACAGGGCCCTCATCTTGACAAGGGCCATTTAGGGAATTAATTCCTCAGATTTCACTTCACAATACTTGCCCATCTAGACACTCAGAAGATTCTGCTTCTGTGATCCAAGGGGGGCTTAATTATGAATCCTATTGGTAATCAACTTTGGTATTGTCCATGTAGTGCTATTTTTCCAGCATACATAGTACAATAGTTTTTTAGGTCTAGAAGTCTACCACAGATTTTATAAGAAGGCATGGGTTGAGGGGCAGGCAAGGAGCCCCTGAAAGGCCAGGTATTTCCTTCAACAATGAAGAAATTGTCCATCACATTGGTAAAAGTATGGTCCCACTGGCATCATTATCTCCAGAAAACTTTTTAAAGACATCCAAATTTTCATACTGTCTACTAAATCAGAATGTCTGGGTGTGAAGCCGGAAACACATTTTGACATGCGAATCTTCCTAGTGATTCTGACGTACAGTAATATGGGAACCAATGTTCTAGAACTAATTTTTTCTAGAAGTTGCCATTGCTACCATCTGTGTCTAGGCATAAACTGACAATACTGTAAATCAGCTGCATCTCATACATTTGACTTTCTTATCTGCTTTTATTACATTGCTTGCTCTTTCATAAACCTAGAAGTGCCTGGAATTTAGTAACTCAGGGGCAAAACCCTGAACAATAAGGAACAAGTCAATAACCAGTCTTCTCTTTTGGACTTCAATGGTACAATTCAAAAGTACATTTTCATAATTTCTCAGAGGATTATACAAAGACTAACACTGGAAACATTGAAGACCAGCTCAATAATGCAACCTAGGCTTATCTGTCTCCTTCTGCCCTTACTTTAATCTTATGATGCATAAACAATCTGGTTAATCAAAATGAGTTAGTTTATTTACTTTAGCTGTAAATTTCTCTCCAATTTATTACATTCTGTATTAAATCTTATTGGCAGTAATTATTAGAGATGGATAAGTGTCAATTTTATTTTTGAAAATTTGAATGTGCAATTTTAAAGATTTTATACCATTTAATCAGAATCCAATCTTACTTGTTATGCTATTTTTAAGTATTAAATGATAACGTTTATTTTATAAAAATTTGGATAGTTAATTAAAATTTTTCTACTCATTTTAAAAAGAAATAAATTTACACCTTTTGTTTTATACCTTGCATGTTTTGTTCCAAAAGATTATCCTAATTATAGGAATTTTGAGAACATTTAAATGTTCCTTCATCTAATATTCTTTCCATTATTTTTAGATCTAACTTTCCTGTTTTTAATTGTGTTGACAACATAGAATTTACCATTGTAAACACTTTTAAATATACAGTTCTGTTCTTTGTGTATCACATTAACATTGTAGTGCTACAATTTTCTAGAACATTTTCATTTCATAAAGTTGAAAATTAATAATACCCATTAAACATTATTCCCTTTCACCCTCTTTGCTATTACCTTCCTATATTCTGATTCTATGGCTTTTAATACTTAGACCCCATTATATTGGAATCATCCAGTCATTTATTGGCTTCATTTTGTGATTGTCTTATTTTACTTAGCAGAATTTCCTGTTGTAGTATTTGACAGAATTTTCTTTGTTAAGGCTACATAATATCCCATAGTATGTATATACCACATTTATTTATGTATAGGTCTAATATTTGAAAGGTCATTTTCACTATAGATCATGCTCTTATCTTTGAATCCAGAAATCTGATGCAAGAATGCTTGTAGTTGGTTAAAATAAATTCTTTACAGCCCTCCTATATTGGTTTATGCAATTTGACTATAAAATGTTTTTGTCTACTCTCCAAAACTATCACTTCACACTGATAGGATAGCTCACATATGTATAAAGTTTATGACTCCTAATCCTAGGATGTCCTCCAATATCTTTAAAATTCCAAAAAACAGAAAAAAATGTTTCCAAATGCATAAAAGTGATAAAATTAGTATTAACTGAATGTTGGTAAAAACAACTGTCCATTTGCAGGGGGTGAACATTGAACCTTACATTTATTATTTTTGCATTGAGTCAGGTGGTGAATATTGGACCTTAGATTTATTATTTATGCATTGAGTCAGGCACTAGTTGTATGGGGAGAGGGTTCCAGTCAATAATTGCTTAAAAAACTTTAAGACAAAAAAAAAAAAAACCTTTAAGACATTCAGTAAATTAATAGACCTTAAACAGCCCTAGCGCATACAAATTCTCACTTGTAAAATGATCTCTTTTGTACTCTTGTTTCTAGCAATTAAATCATCTCAGTTAAATTGATCAATATCTGTTCTAATCGCTAGCTTTCCCTCAAGTAAAAGGTTCCTTTTACTGTAATTCTCATATCATGTAATTCAACTTTTCTTCTTATACACATCAGAAAAATCTCTCTCTTTTTTTTTTGGGGGGTACCGGGGGGTCGACCTCAGGACCTCGCACTCCAGCAGGCGCCCATGCCACGGAGCGATATCACCGGCCCCTTTTTCGTATGTGGGTTCCGGAAGTCGAACTCAGGCCCTCGCGCTTGCTGGGCAGGCGCTTAAGCTGCTGAGCCATCTCACCAGCCCCAGAAAAATCTCTTAACATAGATGATAGATGATGATGATGATGATAGATAAATAGATGGTAGATAGATAGGTAGGTAGATAGATGATAGCTAGATAGATGATAGAAACATATACATTCCTTAGGCAGTTTTATTTTCTTACTTTTTTTCTTTGAAATCACTTTTGAAATTCTGTTGAGACTGAACTCTCCTCATGAAATTCTTAAGGAACAATGGAGAAAGCAGTATAATTTTTTCTTGATCCTTGGAGCTCTCAGAAAACCCTCTGCTGACTGTGGAGTTAAAACTTGAAATGTTCTTTGATTCTACTCTTCACTTATTTTAATTGTATTACAAAACGTTTATGAATGTATCTTAAAGCTTAGTTAATACATAAAATGTTAATGATAATTAAGGCTTATGACATTTTCATGCCAAATATACATACGATGTCTGTTTGGAACAGCAGTAAGATATGGCTTAATTTTTATCATGCTTTCTGGAGTCCAGAGGTGAGATTATGTTTTGGACACATTGAGGTTTGGTAAATAATTTGTCACATTGAATTATTCAGGTTAAGTTAATAACATTGTTATTATTACAAGTAGCTGCTAAAATTTAAACATCTTAGCATTTTTAATTGTCAAATAGGATCTTTTTTAACTATCTGATTAATATCAGGCAAACAACATAGCTTCTGAAGTGCTCCATCATGTCACATAAAGAGCAAAAGCAAAGGAATGTTATAAATCCCATTACCCATCATGATAATCTTTCATCAAAAACCAAAATAGGGCCAGTGAGATGGCTCAGCGGCGTAAGTGCCTGCCTTGCAAGCGCGAGGGCCCGAGTTCGACTCCCGGATCCCACATACGAAAAAGGGGCCGGTGATATCGCTCAGCGGCACAGGTGCCTGTTGGCGCATGAGGTCCTGAGGTCAACACCCCGGTACCCACAAAAAAAATAAATAAATAAACATTGATAACAAATGTATTTCTTTTCTAACTTGTAAAATAACACTTTTCCTATTATCTTTTTACAGTCATATTTTACTTAAAATTTTAAAAATATGTAATAATATGGTATTATTTCTGATTTTTCAAAACATTATGAAAAACTTTCTGTCTTCTATATGTCCTCACACTTACAACCAATTATTCACAAGTATCATTATCAATGAGTCACTATGCCAAGATCAACTAAGAGGATAAGGTGAGCAGAAAGTTCCCACGGTGCTAAGATGAACTACACTGAAGCTCCGCTTTTGAATCTGAGCTGCACACTTCAGTTCTATACTTTTTGTTTCATGTGACACTTTCTACTTCTCATCATTTGAACTTTGCTCTATCTTTGTTAAATTGCCGGTATATGTTATGGGAGAGGAGAAGATGACATACAGTTTGCTCATGTCATCTTATTTGATTCTCTACTTACTTTATTCTGCAAAAGGTCAATGCTTATTTGGCTTCTGATTCTCCCTTCTTTGGCAACCAGTAAAATTGGTTGCAGGTTCTGGCAAATGATGAACATAGGCTTCAGTGCCAGCTCTGCTACTTAGAAGGCGCATGCCATTTGTCAAGACCCTTAAATTTCCTGGCCATTACTTTACTGCTTTAGTAAGTGATTATATCAATTCCAGAATATGCAGGATTGCTGAGAGAATTCTATTACATACTGTTCATGAAATTGTGTATACCTAGTAGGTATTTTTAAAAAATTAAGACAAGAAGAGAGGAAAATACATTTTTAGTCCTAGTCCCATGTTTTTGGCAAATTCTCTTATTCACCACAATTCACCAAGTTGTGGCCCACTAAATTTGTTACATATGTATTTATCTATATAAAATTAAAAATAAATAAGTGTACTACACCAAAAACTCTCTGATAAACCAAGTGTAGAAGTGATAATCAATTTCTAGTGGATCCATTGGTGTCAGTTTTGGCATTTTATAGCTAAACAAACATGAGTTCAGGCATATACAGATATTACCACCATGGCATTATGCTAAAATAGAGTAAAACATTTCTGAATATTATATCATATGAAATAAATCAGATTACCTATACTAAAAACTGAAACTTATACATTAACTGAAACAAATACATTTTTTTTTGTGGGTACCGGGGGTCGACCTCAGGACCTCGTGCACCAGCAGGCGACTGTGCCACTGAGTGATATCACCGGCCCTTTTTTTGTATGTGAGTTCTGGGAGTCAAACTAGGGCCCTCACGCTTGCCAGGCAGGCGCTTACTCCGCTGAGCCATCTCACCGGCCCCAACAAATACATCTTTGAAAGTAGCTTTTTGTCATTTTATCTGCTGTCCTTCCTTCTAACGTTGCATCCTATTACTATAAAATTCTGTATAGCTATGAGGTGCAGTTGCACACCGTCCTCCCAAGAAACACAAATACACATCCACTATCACAACTACAGAGGTCTCAGCAATGGATCAATGTCCACTAATCCTTCCATTGTAGTTATGCAAAGCAACATGCCAAGACAACCCTTTGGCTTTCAGGAATTCAGTGTCATGCTGGTGTTGAACATTTGATGGCTATTTGTCATTTAGTGCCATTTCCTATAACTGATGATCCAGATATAGCCTAGTATGTCCTTCAAACATTTTTCAACCTAAAGAATTCTCAGAAAAGTACCTTTTCAAATCTGCTAAGAATTAAATTGATATAATGTTATCTAAATTATTTTGTAGAGTTTTCTTTACTTTCAGATATGGTGGTATACTGAAGAAAGTGTGTGATAATTACAAAATTCAATCCATATTAATAAAACAAATAAAGACTAAGAGAGGGATCAGTGAGATGGCTCAGTGGCATAAGCACCTGCCTGGCAAGCATGAGGTCCTGTGTTCGACTCCTGGTACTCACATATGAAAAAAGGGTCAGTGATATTGCTCAGTGGCACAGGCACCTGCTGGTGCATGAGGTCCTGAGTTCGACCCCCAGTACCCACAAAAATCAAAAGTCTTAGAGAAAAAATTTGGAATGTCTTGTGCTGAAGAGGTAATGCAATTTTATAACACTAAACTAGACTAACATCTGGAGTTGTCTGTTGGATTTATCATTTACTTCAGCACAATAGCTCACATATGTATATGTAGCTCAGATATGTGTGTCCTATGAGACATTATCAGTTATCAGATTTGAAAGCTGCATAACAACCTTAGGGGAAAATAATGGTAAAGAAAAATAGATTCATAGAGACTTAGAACTTTCAGGGTATGATGAATCTGTCATTGGAGAATTTGTAAACAGTGTGTAAGGACATTTTCCAAAAGTAGATAGACTATATAAATACAAAAATGAAGGCTATATTTATACTTCATGAACACAGTTTTGGACTTCCTAAAATCTAAGAACATAAAATGTAGCATAGAAAATGAAGATTCTGAAGTTTTAAAATTTATTTCAAAGAATCTTAGTAATTTTAAATTAATATAAGGATAGAACCATCAATAATATTCTCACCACTGTAAGACTAGTAGAAAAAAGTGAATTTCCTTCCAAACTGCAAAAGACCTTATTACTTCCTATACTTCAGTTTAAATATTTTGAATGTCCCTGTTATATACACTAATAAATGATTATCAAGAATTTGAGTTTTTCTTATTATTTTCTCACTTCCACTAAGATGACCGTGTGCATGATGACAATTGCTTTTTTTTTTTTTTTTTTTTGTGGGTACCAGGGGGACGACCTCAGGACCTCGCGGGCCAACAGGCACCCGTGCCACTGAGCGATATCACCGGCCCCTTTTTCGTATGTGGGTTCCGGGAGTCGAACTCGGGCCCTCGCGCTTGCAAGGCAGGCGCTTACGCCGCTGAGCCATCTCACCGGCCCGACAATTGCTTTTATGGCTGGAAGTTTTCACTGAACACAGATAGAAGTCATTTTGTGCACATGGAATCCTGCTAGTGTGCTCTTGGGAAAGCAATCTTCTTGATTAAAAAAGAAAGAAAGGGAAATTCTTAAGTGGTGACACAAAGCCTATAAATATAGTTTTGTGAACATGAGAAAACTAAGAAAATAAGCTGAAATCTCAAGATATGAATTAATATCAGTAGCTACCGTCATTTCTCCTATTACACAAGAGCAATAATTCTGTCTTTATAGCTCAATATTAATCTAGTTTTCTATTACTTCTTTGAAAATATCTTTGATTTCTGAATGTACTCATGTCTATGCATTTTGATATAAAACTATCACACATTTTGAATGTATTACATTTATGATAAACATAAATTGAAAATCCATCTTTCCTGGAAAGTTATCATGGTGCAATAAAAATTTTTCAAAGATTAGAAGAGCCCCTAGTCATATAAGGTATGATGAATTAGATTGTTGTAGGTATATGGAAAGTAAAGGTAGAAGAGTAATTTAGTCAATTTCAAAAGGAGAGAGTTATATTTTAATTCCTTATGTTTCAATAGTAATATTCTTTTGAAAAGATAGTGCTTTGGCTAATGTTTCCAAAGGCTGCTAGTGAAAAAAAATATTAGATTATGTGTTGAAAATCTTAGACTCCTATTGTACCTTCACTTCCTACTTATTAACCGTAGAGCCTATGATGAAAGAATGTATAAATTTTCAATTCTGGATATACTTCTACATACTACCTTATGTATGTTTACATGTATTAATTTGCTTGATTTATACAGAAATATTTGTGACAATATCTCACAAATATTTGAGCACTTTTTTTTTAAATTTTGGGAGCAGCAGTTAAATATGTGCAAATGATTTTAAAAAGTGGCCAGTTGCCTAATATTTCTTACATGTGATTAATCATTTAAGTAAGATTACAGCCATGCAGAAATGTCAGCAGATGAATATTTTGCACAGCACCCTTACCTCACATATAAAGAAAGAAAATTGCACATAGAGAAATGTATTTCTTACTGAAAGAAAGAATAACTTGAAAAAATAATATTTTATGTATATCTTGTTTTATTAAGTATTTGTATACTTTATGTTCATATGATACAAATATCCTTAGATAGCCTCTATTAAACAGACACAAAATGGAAAAATTAAAGAGAAATAAGGAAATGTACATAAAAATAATAATAAGCCATTTCATTTAATTTTACTAACTAAAAATAACTTGTCCTTTATATACTTTACATGAACCTTAAAAGGGTGTGAAAATCAAAACAATCTCTCTCATGTAATTAGTTTTAAAATCCTTCTTTAAATTACTTCATGTCAGTTTTAAACTAAAATTAAGTTGAAAACTGTAGGAAGATATAAAATTACCATAGTAACCCAAAATTGAAAAATGAAGTCTTTAGCAAGCAAGAACTTTATTTCTCCAGAAAAAAGAAATTATTCCCTCAAATTTATGTGATATTTCTAACACTGCCACTAGTGTTTAGGTCAAAAAACAGGTGAAAATCATGGTGCTCTTTCGTTTGTCCATTCAATACCAAAATCTAAGATGATGACAATGGGTGAGTATCCAATGTTGACAAAATAATTCACTCCATCATCATAATGGGAGAAATAGTTTAGCGTTGAGATGATCACTTCATATTAGATCTCACTACAAATGAAAAAGCATCAAAAATCATCTTTAAATATAAAAAATAAATGAATAACATGCAATTCATCCAAAACTCCTGTATATGTTTTTAGTTTCTTGTTTGTGAAATTGTGCAAATTCCTGCTAATAGCTATAATCTAACTTGTCAATTCTAACTTGTATTTTCTCTTTATCCCTTTTTTTGATGATATAAATTATCATTACCTTTGACTTTGTTTCTGATGGATTCATCTTTTAAAACACAATTCTATTTTGAGCCAGTCTTCTTTTTTTCTTCCTCCTTATCTTATATCAATAGTGTATGTAAACTCAATCCTTCAGCAAATTTCTTTCAAATGTTGCTCTTACAGGTACCTTCCCATTATAGTATACTATAGTAATATAGTATATACCTGGCTTCTCTCTATCATCTATCTATCTATCTATCTATCTATCTCTTTCTTTATTGGGGGAGGTATGAGGGGTCAAACTCAGGACGTCACGTGCCAGCAGGTACCCGTGCCACTGAGCTATTTCACTGGCCCTGTATATCTATGTCTTTCTCTCACTCTCTCTCTTTTTGTGCTTCCTGGGATGAGTACCTTTCCATTTCCATTCCCTTTTGCAATGTCTTTCCTGCATTGAAGCCAACCAACCATACACTAAATCCTCTAAAAATTATGAGACGGAAAATTATCTCCTTTGTTGACAAATGGGAATTGTGTATTTTATCCCAGTGACATGGAAGTGCCTAAGACAGATAACTGGTACAGGAAAACAAGGATCATTGCGTTGACTGCATCTGATCATGTGGTTTAGAAATTTTTGGAACTGTTTTGTGGGTGAAGTTTGGAAATGTTTAGAAATGTAAACCAGAGAAGACTTAGAATGAATAAGTTGAGCCTGATGGGAGTTATTATCAGAGAGCATAAGACCAGAATGTGGAGAGGAGGAATGCAGACTGTAAATGCCAGGCTCAGGAGATTTCAATTGGAACAAGGATTCCATTTGCAGTTGGAATAGAGACCTTGCATGTTACACTTTGGCAGAAAATTTATCTTCATTTGGTCAATATCCTGAGACTTTGTTGGACACACAGATTAAAGTCAGCAGACTAATTTATCTGGCAGAGGAAATTTCAAGTTTGCTTAATATTAAGGCTGTACCATGGGTACTGCTCTCTGCTTTTTAGATCTATAGTGCAAATCAGGAGAAAAAAAAACAGATGTGAAAAGTTTATAGTTTCATCAGAAAGGAAGCTTGTGCAAAACTGCTGGAAATATTACCATCAAAAATAAGCAATGTACTTTGCATGAGGACAATAGGAGAAATGGATAAAACGCAGTTGCCAAGCTCAGGAGTGTAAAAGGGTAAACGACTTTGAAAGACTGTTTTAAGAGCTCCAGGTGCTCTGTTTCTTCAGGACTGCAGAGCAAAGTGTTTCCCCAAATTCTGCAGTAATCCATGTACTCCAGTGCCATTACAACCATGCTTCTTGGGGACAGGCTACTGCTCCAGCTGGTGGCAGCCCTTGTCATACACGTGGTTCTGGTTTTCATGCACACAGAATGTAAGAGTTGTGGGATCATGGAGGCTTCATCCAGATTTCAAAAGAAAGCTTTGGGATCCAGGCAATGCACCCTAAAATGGTAATGTATAAAGCAGTGGACAGGAACTATGGCACTTAATGTTTGCCCTGCTAGTATTGGGCCTTGCTAACTAATAATCTAATTATTTTACAAAAAATAATCTAATTATTTTCTAATGCAGTATTCCTCCATTTTGGAATGGGGACTTTTACCCCGTGTCCTTGTACATTACATCCCCAACTTATGAATATTTGAGTTGCAAACTTTTACAGATAGAAACAGACCTACCTTTATGAACATTCATAGATGCAAATAAATCATGGAACTGCTCTCATGTCTGCTGGACATTGTCACAGTTGTGCTGCTGTGTGATTAATGTGCTTAAAAGTAAAAATAGTTTATTTACAGAATTTTTGTGTTTCTTTGCTATACATTGTATATTTGTATGGTGTATAAGACTCAATGGTGTATAAGACTCACTTTTTCAGACTTAGGACCTAATCTGACTTACACATGTTTTCCCAGAACAGAACTCATTCCTAAATCAGGGGCTTAGAAAAACACTTAACTTACAACTTACTTTTTTGTTACAAACACCTTGTTTGTTTGTTGTACTTTTATCAGTACATTTTTCCAGTACACAACGATTACATCCATTGTAGGGAATTGGTACATGTACATAACACATTCCAATTCCCTCCTTTTTCCCTCTCCCCATCCTATATATATGAGAAACTGTGCATTATTTAAGCTAGTATTTCTGAGTTTCTTCACTGAATATTATGTTCTCAAGGTACATGCATTTTCCTACAAATGACTTAAGTTTATCCTTCTTTGTGGTAGAGCAGTACTCTTTTGTATATAAAGATCACATATTTTTTATACATTCTGCAGTTGATGGGCATATAGGCTATTATGAATTGCACTTCTATAAACATGGGTATGCATACATCACTGTGGTATGATGTCTTTAACACTTTGGGAAGATATCTAGAATGGGGATAGCTGGGTCAAAAGGAATTTCTAGTTTTAGTTTTGTGAGGAATCTCCATACTGATTTTCATAGTGGTTTTACCACTTTACAGTTCCACTAGCAATGGAGAAGTGTTCCTTTGCCCCACAGCCTCACCAGCATTTATTGGTGGTAGCTGTTCTTTCTGGATGTAATGTAATCTCAGTGTTGTTTATTTTGCATTTCTCAAATGGCCAGTAATGCAGAACAGTTTTTCATGTATTTATTTATTGGCAGTTTATATTTCTTGTATTTCTTCATCTGAGAAGTTTGTATTCACTTCAGATGCCCATTTTTTGAATCAGGTCTTTAATTTTGGGGATCTAATTGTTTTTGAGTTTTTTATATATTCTAGATAGTTGTCTTTTGTCTGAGGATAGCTGGCAAAACAATTTTCCCATTCTGTAGGTTGTCTCTTCATTCCATTTCTGATTGGCTTTGCTGTGCAGAAGTGTTTTTTGTTTTTGGGGGTTTTTTTGGGTACTGGGAGTCGACCTCAGGACCTTGTGCTCACCAAGCGCTTGTGCCACTGAGTGATATCACTGGCCCTTTTTTTTTCCTTTATGTGGGTTCCAGGAGTCAAACTCAGGACCTTGCACTTGCCGGGCAGGAGCTTATGACACTGAGCTATCTCACTGGCCCGGTGCAGAAGCTTTTTAATTTAATGTGACCCCATTTGTTGATTCATGATATTATTTCCTGTGCAACCAGGGTTCCAGTATGATTGGAACCTATGAGACACAATGAAAGCAGTCCCAAGAACAAAGTTCAAAGAAATGAATTCCCACATAGGAAAAATTGAACAAGCTCAAATAACATAATGATACACTTCCAAGTCCTAGAAAAATAAGAACAATCCAAACTCAAAGCTAATATGAGGAAGAAAATTATAAACATCAGGGCAGAAATTAATGAAATTGAAACTAAAAAAATGCAAAGAATCAACAAATCAAAGAATTGATTCTTTGAAAATTTAAACAATGTAGACAAACCCTTAGCAAAACTTGTCAAAATAATGAAAGAAGAGACCCAATTCCACACAGTTAGAAATGACAAAGGTGAAATCAAAAGGGATTCTTCTGAAATCCAGATGATTATTGGTAACTACTATGAGAACTGTCATCTAGTAAAATGAAAAATTCAGGGGAAATGAATAAATCTCTAGACATACATGAACTACCAAAGCTGAATCAAGAAGATATAATAATTATTAATAGCCCTCTGCCAGTCATTGAAACTGAAGACAAAACAAAACAAAACAAAACAAAAAAACCAAAACCCTGCCAACTAATTCCCAGGTCCAAGTGAATTCACTGCTGAATTTTTCAAGAACTTTAGAAAAGATCAAAAAAAAAAAAAAAAAAAAAAAAACAGTTCATGGGCCGGTGAGATGGCTCAGTGGCGTAAGTGCCTGCCTTGCAAGCGTGAGGGCCCAAGTTCGACTCCCGGATCCCACATACGAAAAAGGGGCTGGTGATATCGCTCAGCGGCACGGGTGCCTGTTGGTGCGCGAGGTCCTGAGGTCAACCCCCCGGTACCCACAAAAAAAAAAAAAAAAAGAAAAGATCTAACATCAGTAATTCTGAAACTCTTTAATGGAATAAAATAAAAGCATTACTTCTAAAGTCATTCCTGGAAGCAACTATTACTGTTATACCAAAACCAGAGAAAGGACGCAATCAACAAAGAGAGCTACAGGCCAATCTCTTTAAAGAACACAGAAGCAAAAATCCTCAATAAGATACTGGCAACATGTCCATATAGGATTCATTCCAGGGCTGGTTCAACATATCTAAATCAATAAATGTAATACACCATATAAACAAAATCAAGGACAAAAATCACATGATCATCTCAATAGATGCAGAAAAGGAATTTAATAAACCAACAATCATTCATGACAAAAACAATGAAGAGAAATACTTCCAAAACTTTTATGTATATTTTATGCAATCCCAATCAAATACCAATAGCATTACTTACAGAGCTAGAGAAAGCTATCCTAAAATGCATATGGAACCAGAAGAGACCTCGAATAGCCAAAGCAATTCTTAGGAACAAGGGGAAAGCAAGAGGCACCACAATACCAGACTTCAAGTTATACTATATAGCTACATTGATAAAAATAAGATGGTATTGGCAAAAAACAGACTCATGAATCAATGAACGGAATAGAAGATACAGATACAAGCCCAGGCACACTCAGTTATGTTATTTTTGACAAAGGGGCCAAATCCCTTCACTGGAGAAAAGACAGCCTCTTTAACAGATGGTGCTGGGAATACCCACATGCTGAAAATTGAACCCAGACCCATATCTGTCACCTTGCAGTAAACTAAAATCAAAAGATATTAAAGATCTAAATATTAGAACAAAAATCTTAATCTGCTGAAAGACAAAATAGGTAAAATTCTTGACGACATATGTATACTTGGTACTTTTGACTTTGACATTTCATCGGTGCAGGAATAATAAAGAGTTTGGAAAATCTTAGAGGTTGACTAAATGCATTTTGCATAATGAGGTAGACATGAGCCTTTTGGTGACCAGGGCTGGAATGATATTATTTAGATCTAAAATGTCCTCCAAAGTTATCATGTGCTTAGAAAGTCATTGGATCATTGGGGAGCTACACTAACCAGAAGATTTATCCATTGATGAGTACTGCAACTAAATATATTGTTGGGAGGTGATGTCTTGTTGGAAGTCAGTCAGTGGTAATGTTACCCGAAATGGTGTATTCTTGCCCCAGGTTCCTCTCTCTGTGCTCTGCCATTCCTTTTCTGCTTTGGATCACACCAACTACAGACTATACCCTCTAAAATATATGAGCCAAAGTGTACCTGTTTTTCTTTAAGATGTTTTTGTTGGCTATTTTGTCACAGTATTGCAAAAATGACTAATGCAGGGATCATCAACTATTATTCCTTGACATATTCACAGCTCTTTCAATTTAAAATCTTTTGAAGGTTTCCTAGAAAAACTACAATTTGTAAAGGTAACACCCATATTTAATAAGTTTATCAGAAATATATGAATGATAATTAGTATTCATATAGTGCTTCTTCTGTTTTGGTACATGCAAACTTCTTGACATCAATTTTTCATTCCCCCCTCAAAACAAAACTTTGTTTAAGAAGAAAACTTTAAGAAGTTTCTTAAAGACCATTATTGTTTCAGAGAAGAATATGTGTTTCTCCACCATCCCAAATGATCCTGCCTATTCTTTCTCTGTTGTCTGACAGGCAATCGGTAGTCTACTGACAGTTACAGACTTAGTGTTTTCTTGTTCCATAAATAAGCAGTAGGGACCTATTACATCTTCTCAGTGCTGTTATAACTGTAAGGTTTCTATAAAAGCAAATATTTCTCTTCTCATATTTTCTGTAAAAGTATATAGTTTCTTACTCTGCAAGGAGAAGTTAGCATTATATAGATATCATGTACATATTTATGAAGTATAGCATTGTGGATATATGTAGAGGTTGTTAAAATGAACAAATAGTGATTTTATTTTTTTATTTATTAATTTTCTTTTTGTATTTAATGAAATCAAAATTTCACATAAAAATTACACTTTGATTCTTTAACTATCTGTATTCATTTCCAATCTCAGTCAACTCTACTTTTCCTTTATACCATTAATACTTACAGACTGTTACATAAATCTAAATTTTTCTTTAAGCATGAAATGATTGTATATGTTGAAAATAACAACAGTGACAATAAAACTTTAATTAAAGTTGTTCCTACTAATATTTCAGTTGTTCCTATTATTTAGTTTATATTGAAGATCTTTTTAGAATTCTAATTAATTATAAGAAGCAGAATAAAATTTAGTACTTTTATGAAGTTCATAAGTATCATTATTTCATTGAAAGCAGAACAATTTCACACCTGCTTTGTCGATTGTCTCACTTTATTTACTATTTATTTTAAAATCATTTGATAAAACATAGCCAAATGTTCCCTAGGGTTACTGCTCAGACATTATTCTTGTGGGTGTATCCTTAACACTTCTCTGCCACACATTTTATTTTCTTTGTTTTCATATTTTTATTCCTTTTAAAATCACTTTCTCAATGCACTGACTAATTGACAAACATAAGAGTTTATGCATTTCTGAAAATCACCCTACTTTGCTTTTGGGTTTGATTCTTATTTGGCTTAGGAAAGGCCTAAAATTAAAAATATTTTTTCTATAAAAATATGAGAAATATTTTTGTCCATAGTAGTTCATAGGTAATTGTGGTCGTAAGATTGGTTTTTGGTGTTTTTAATTGTTTATTTAAAAAGCTTTTAGTTTTTTTTTTTTATATTCAGATCATTAAACTGCTATGATAATGGTAGACTTGTGAAATTGGTACAATAAAGCTTTTAAAAATTCTATCAAGGGCCGGTGAGATGGCTCAGCGGCTTAAGCGCCTGCCCGGCAAGCGCGAGGGCCTGAGTTTGACTCCCAGAACCCACATACGAAAAAGGGGCCGGTGATATCGCTCAGCGGCATGGGCGCCTGCTGGCGCACAAGGTCCTGAGGTCGACCCCCCGGTACCCACAAAAAAAAAAAATTCTATCAAAAAAAGTTATTTTTAACTCCACTGCCATTCTGGTATAACTGTATACCCTAAGTAAATGCCCAATGAAGAGCAACATCTGGAACTTGACTTTGGGAGAAATAGACATCCTTAAAACTGTACAGACAATACACTAAACACATAAGCATTGGCAACAAACAACTTCCATTGAAATCAATTCCAGAAATTGCTACAATATATTATTTAAAATGTGCAATTTCAAAACCAGAAAAAATGCAATAAACTTATAAAGAAGTAGAAAACTGACTCATACACACACATAAAAAATTTGATATGAGAAACTACTGGTGACAGGCTAAAAAAAACTTCAAAACAATCATTACAAATATGAAGAAGTGAGTAAAAATGAGTAAAAATGAACATACCTCAAAATAATGTAGTACATCAAGAAGCACATTTGCATACAAGTAAAGGAATTACAGAGAAAAAAGAACAGAAAAAACATGAAGAAGAAATTCAAAGAAATAATGTATGAAACAGACCCATACTTGAGAAGGCACATTTGAGGAGCTATCCAAAAAGCTAAAGAGAACCAAGGTAAAAGAAATTTCACACGTACCTCATAGTAAAATAGTTGTATGCCAAAAACAAAGCAAAAATTCTGAAAGAGGGCCAGCGAGATGGCTCAGCGGTGTAAGCACCTGCCTGGCAAGCATGAGGGCAGAAGTTCAACCCCCAGAACCCACATACAAAAAAAGGGCTGGTGATATCGCTCAGTGGCACAGGCGCCTGCTGGCATGCGAGGTCCTGAGGTCGACCCCTGGTACCCACAAAAAAAAAACTTCTGAAAGAAATCAGAGTAAAATGATTCCTTATGTACAGTAAAAGCAAAATAAAACTAACATCTTAATTTTCATCAAATCAGCGGATTATAAAAACAGTATGGTATAGTCTCAGTAGAGTAACAAATAACTAAATTTTATTCATAATTTCATATCCAGCATAATGTCTTTCAAAATTGAAGATAAAATAAGGAAATTTTTAGATAAACAAAAATATTGTGAAATTGTTGCCTGCAGCTCTACCTTCCAAGAAATATTTTGGAAAATTTTCATGTAAAAGTGAAATTACTCTGTTCAGAAATTCCAAACCATAAAAATGAAAATTTAAAACATAAAAAATATAATGAACAATGTATTCATGATGTAATTATGCCTTCAAGTCCATTAGGCAAAAAATGACAGAAGTAAGGTGAAACAATAGACAAACAAAGATTGGTAGAGATACAAATAATTCACTTTTAAAAATGGGTAGAAGAACTATGTAGAAGATCAAGACAGAAATAAGCAATGTATGACTATAAATCAAATACATAAAATACATATATGTAGGTCACACTACATGAAAACAGGAGGACAAATTCACATAGAGCCTTGTCCAGAATAATGGTAGGTCATATGATAGGTCATAAAAAACTGAAATCAATTTTTTTTTGTGGGTACCTGGGGGTCGACCTCAGGACCTCGCGCGCCAACAGGCACCCGTGCCGCTGAGCGATATCACTGGCCCCTTTTTTTGTATGTGGGATCCGGGAGTCGAACTCGGGCCCTCGTGCTTGCAAGGCAGGTGCTTATGCCACTGAGCCATCTCACCGGCCTGAAATCAATTTTTTAAATGAAGTAATAAATACAATGTTTCAATACAATAGAATATAATTGAAGTATATAAAAGAGAAATTTACAAATATTGCAATACAAAAGCAACATACATAAATAATTTTAAAAATCCTGAAAACTTGTAAACACTTTAGCTACATATGTATATGATAAAAATAAACCTGAGAGCAGATGGGAAAATATTGCTGAACAATTGTACTGAAAAAGAAGAACTGCTTTAAAGAATCATTCTAAAATTCCATCTTCTGTCACTAGAAAAAGAACAAACTAAGGGTAAAGCAAGCAATGGTAAGGAATTAGTAAAGATAAGAAAAGTATTAAATAAAGACACTTGGACAACAATTGAGCAGTATACCAAATTCAGGTGTTACAAATTTCAACAAATTTTAAGAAATTTTATATTTATTTAGCTAGCTAAAAAGATGAAAACATCATTAATAAGAAAGGGAATAATACTACAGATGTTAGAGAAAGAAAATGAATTTTAAAAGAATTATTTAAACTACTATAGGACAACAAATTATATCATTAAATAGAATGTACATATTCCACAAAGCTACAGATTTCCTGAAATGGACTCAAGAAAAAAATTTGAATAAAAATACAATTAATAGATTGAATTCAAATTTAAATATTTATTACAAAGAATTCAAGTTATTGTGGATTAAGCCAAATATTTAAAAAATCATACTAATTATTCATAACAATTTGCAAAAATTGAAACAGAAAGGAAGCATTCACAACTTAACCTCTTAAGCCAGTAATACTCTATCAATAAAATCAAAGAAAGACATTATAAAAGAAACCACAAAGCAATATTTTTGAATATAGTAAAAAAGGGCAAAATACTAGTACCATGAAGCTAGCAACATAAAAAAAGATATTGTTCATCACGGTGAATTAAAATTTCTGCTGATATTGCCAGTTTTATTTAATATTTATAAGTCAATACAGTATGTCATTTGAGTAAAGAGGAGGAAAGTAAACATGTTGCTAGAAACAGAAAAGGATATTTGACAAAATTCAATGATTTTTAATTTTAGTCCTCCCTGACAGAAACACTCATCAAAATAATATTAAAAAGAAATTTAATATTTTTAATTGATATAGAGTATCTGTGGTAATCCCATAGACAATATTTTTACTAGTAAATGGCTGAATTATATGTAATTAATATGAGGGACAAAAGACAGATGTCCACCCTCTTAACACTGCACTGGAAATATCTAGCCAGGACAATTGGTCCAGAATAATGTATAGAAATTACGATACTACAAAATAAAATGTAAAATAATATTTCATCACAGATGACATATGTAATAAAGCCATTAAAATATTTAGATCTAATGGCTTTAGCAAATAATGAGATAGATCAATATATAAAATTACTGCATTTCTACATATTAGAAAGAAACAAATCAGAAATAAAATCATTTCCATATATAAGAGCTTTAAATGACATAAAAATAATTAGGAATAAATGCAACATGAATTTACTTATTCATATATTAAAACAGTTAATGTTATGATGGTAATAATCTTAAATATATTCATAGGTTCAATGTATTCTGTCCCAAATGTCAGCAGGCAGAAATTGGCAAACTGATCATAAAATTCATGTGGAAATATAAAGGATTCAGAACAGTTAATAATCTTTAAAACTAGGGAATAATCATCATAATTTTGAAATTTGGTACAAAGTTTCTTTAATCCAAGTGTGATCCTGATACGAGCATTGAAAAATAATTTTACTCCAGAAATAAAGCTGCACATGTATGGGGAATGGATTTGAAAAGCATGTTTGGACAATTCAGTGTGGAACAAATAGTCTTCAACAAATGGTATTAAGACAAGTGAGAACTGATATGTTTAAGAATAAATTAGACTCCTCCGTTTCACCAGAGAAAAAAATTACCTAAAAATGGATCATGGACCTTAATGTAAATCTAAAAGTACATAGCTTTTTGGGGGAAATATGAGTGAATCTTTCTATGAGTTAAAAAATATCTTCCTAAATATTCCATTAAAGCTCAAGTAGCAAAAGAAATAAGAAAATCCTTGGAAATTATTAAAATTAAACATTTTTGTATTACAAAGCTCATTATCAAGAAAGTGAAAAAATACATTTGGAGGAAAAACTTACAAATTATATATCTGATATAGATCTTATGTCTAAAATATATAAAGCACTTATACAACTCAATAATAAAAAAATAAACCAAAAAAAATTGGGGCCGGTGAGATGGCTCAGCGGCTTAAGCACCTGCCCGGCAAGCGCGAGGGCCCGAGTTCGACTCCCGGAACCCACATACGAAAAAGGGGCCGGTGATATCGCTCAGCGGCACGGGCGCCTGCTGGCGCGCGAGGTCCTGAGGTCGACACCCCGGTACCCACAAAAAAAAAAAAAAAAAAAAAAATTAAGCAATGCACATAAAGAGAATTTTTTTCCAAGGAAGAAGCAAATTTACCTGATGAGCACACAAACCAAATGCTCAAGATTAATACCTTTAGGAAATGCTAATCAAAAAACAATGAGATACTACTTCACATTTATCAGAGTGGTTATGATCAAGAAGATATTCAGGGCCAGTGAGATGGCTCAGCAGCTTAAGCGCCTGCCCAGCAAGCGCGAGGGCCCGAGTTTGACTCCCGGAACCCACATATGGAAAAGGGGCCGGTGATATCACTCAGTGGCACGGGCGCCTGCTGGCGCGTGAGGTCCTGAGGTCGACCCCCCCGGTACCCACACACAAAAAAAGAAGATATTCAATATCAAGTGTTGGTGAGGGTGTTGAGAAGTGAGAACCCTAATATGTTGCTGTTTGGAATATAAAATAATGCATTTTGGAAAACAGTCTACCTGTTTCTCAAAATCAACACACTGTAACTGTGTAAATCAAGAATTGCAGTCTTGGGCCAGTGATATAGCTCAGCAGCATAAGCACCTGCCTGGCAAGCTTGAGGTCCTGAATTCAACTCCCGGTACCTGCATATAAAAATAAAATTGCAGTCTTGGTTATACATCCAAGAGATATGGAAACATACAGCCCACATATACAAAAATATATCCACAACTCTTCCTAATTTTATTACTTATGACACTCAGAAAGTGGAAACTGCATCTATACACATAAAAACAATAAATCAGTTAATAAATTATTCCATGTATACAGATACAAATCTACAATAAAATGGAATGGAGTATTCACATGGGTTACAGCATGAATAAAACTTGAAAATATTAAGGTAAGGAAGCTAGTCACAAATGACCTCATATATGATTCTCATAATTTGATGTTCTCAGAGCAGCAAGTCTATAGATGCAAAAATTTGACTAGCATTTACATAGGCTATGAGATTCAGGGAAACTAACTGTTAGCAGGCAAGAAGTTTCCACTGAGATTAATAAGAATATTCTAAGACTGATTGTGTTGGTTATTATACAAGTCTACAAATATAATAAAATAAGACATTATATAGTATACTTAAAATGAATCAATTGCATGACAATTTTAATTGCATGCCAATAATGACATTACATATGTGTGCAAATTTCAAGATCATTGTGTTTTATTCATTCCACACCATTCTTTATACGTGTTTTGGAGGTAAGTACTGTCTCTCTCTCCCTTGGACCTCCCTTTCCTTCACCTGTTTATATCAAGATATTTAGTGCAATCTATAAACTAAGCAACTTCTGTACCTGTAATGGAAATCTTTATGTTTTATCAACATGTTATTTACCAGTCATGCTCCTCAACTTTAAATTTCCTTAATTGTTTTCACTTTTATTGACAATTTTTAATTTATTTTTAAAATTTTAATTAGTACACGTTTGCAGTACATAATGACTACATTCATTTTGGAGAATTGGTATATGTACACAATACATGTCAATTTTTTCCCCTTTCCAATTATTTTGTCAGGAACAGATTTATTTATTCCTATTATAAGTGCTTATGAAGTTAATTATGATACATACAGATTAACAAGCAGATTAACAGGACAAAAATATAAAACACAAAAGAAAACTATATTAAATCAATGTATGATTTTAGATTAAAAAGCATCCTCTTCCTTAATAGCTAATGATATTCTTTTATTCAAATTGTTTATTTTCTCTGTGGCTCAAATTATCTTTCCTGCCTTGTATTTTGTTTATTTGTCTTTATTTCTTAATTTCATTTGTTCTTCTTAGTTTAGTTCTTTGTTTTAATTTTTGTTATTTTGTGATATGCATAGCCTGGCTTCATCTTCCATGCTATTATTTTTAACAAATACCAAAAAAGCAATGAAAAGACTGTTCTCTTAAAATACTTATAGGGCCAGTGAAATGGCTCAATGGCATAAGTGCTGGCCTGGCAAGCACAAGGTCCTGGGTTTGACTCCTGAAACCCACATAAAGAAAAAAGAGCCGGTGATATTGCTTAGTGGCACAAGCACTTCCTGGCAAATGTAAGGTCCTGAAGTGGACTCATGGTACCTACACACACCCACACACACACACACAAAAATACTTATAATCATCTGGCTATTTTAAAAACTATTATGAGGGCTGGGGATGTGGCTCAGTGGTAAAGATCTTGCCTTGCATGCATGAGGCCCTGGGTTTGATTCCCAGCACCACAAAAAAAAAAAAAAAAAAAAAAAAAGAAAAACACACAGATTATGTCTCTATGTGTCTTTAAGCTTGGGGTTTCTAAAAATGCCAGAGGGAGCAGGATTATATTCTAAGATCCAGTACCCATATTTTTTCTTCCATTACCATACAAAGCAATTACTCTACTTTTTCACAGCATTTTCTTCCTTTGATGGAGTCACTGGGGAAATGTTACATGATACTTTGAGCAGAACCACAGAAAAAGAACAGTGAATGGCTGCTATATGTCAACCTTCAATTAAAAGTTGGCTTTAAGGTTCATTTAATACTCCTGACCCAAGTTAGAACAATCTGTTCTGAAAACACTTTTTTAGGTTCTGCAGGGTAAAGTGTTTTCCTCCTTCCATGAAAGTCTTCCACATATGATTTTAAAAAAAACATATGTTCTGTTTTATTTACAATATTTTCCATGATTTTTCAGACTTCAGAAATGTATTGAATTCTATATTCTGTTGAAATCTCTCTACTCATCATTTTTTATGGGTTTAAGCATGTTGAGATTTTCAAAAATAATTTTGTGACAACTAAAATCATGGACACCAACAAAAGCATTTTTTTGCATAAATTTAATCATAGAATTTCTTGTTTTTTCCCTATAATGGGATGTATTTTATTATAATATTATGAAATTTGTTGTACAAATCACTACTTTATGAGATTGACATTTTTGCTATCGCAATCAAAAATAGAAATTGCCTTAAAGTTCATAGTTCAATGTGTGATAAGGTAATTAATTTTTGACAAAGAAATGCATATATCAAAGCTGTTTTGTAGATGGTAAACAATATGATTGAATCATAACTCTAGAAACAGAAAATTTTACAAATTTGCCTTAATTTGTACTTTGAAAGCAAAAAAGAAAATTATTAGGCTCAGTTTAACATTTATTTCCATAATTACGATCAGCTATTAGAGAAGCATTTTGAAAGAGGTGAATCAAATATTCTCTCAAACATTTTTTTCCTCGCAGAATATCTAAAGAAATAAGAGGTTTTAGAAAAGAACAATTAGTGTGCTGTCAATTGCAAAACCAAAAAAGAAACAAGTGTCTGTTTTCTGTATGTTAGCATCATAAGCATGCACACTCAATAGTAGTTAATAAAAATATATTGACTGTATAACTCAATCATCAAAAAGGTCGTATTTCTGCTTGACAAATGTTGAGAAACATTCGGTCCTCCACTGGCCTCCAGGCCATCTGGGATTTCTTTGGCAGTGTATGGTCCCTCTTGAGGAATTTCTAGCAAATTCCTAATTTAGTAAAAGTGAAGAGGAAAGATAAATGTGCATACTGATTCCATGTAAAAAAGAAAAGAGTGTGATTTGTGTCAGGTTTCTTTAAATCATACAAAAATATGCTATAATATTTAAAATAACTAATTTGCCCCTTCAGTCCACAATAAAAATATTTTAATGTGAAAATCAAAACTAAGTGTAGAGATGGGAGAATTATATATCATTAGCAATCTGAGGAAGTATATTGCATTATATTGCTCTTTTTACTAGACAACTATGTATTCAAATATTTTCTTTTGAAAATAAGAAAATGTGAAGGTATGAAAAAGTAAAGGTGCACTCAAGATACTTTTTTGTATCTTTATTATTGTTATAAAATTTAAATCCTTCCAAGATTATAGAATTCAGATTTTTCCTATGTCATTCCACCATGTAATCACTTTTACGATAAAACCAATAAAATACAATAATGAAAAGGCAAACCTACCTGGAGTATGAAGAATAATAGTTTAAAGAAATGTGTTGCCTTCCCCTTTCCAATTAATTCATTTTATTAAGATAAAATATGCATTAACTCTTTCATTAGCAGCATTGTAATGCATTCACAATGTTGTTCAATCATTATCATTATCCAGTTACAGAAATCTTTTTATTACTACAGAATAAAATTCTGTACCCAGTAAGAAGTGGTGTGTTTTCCCATTTCCTCATCCATCAGTCTCAGGGAAACAGCTAATATTTTTTTTCTAAGGATTTGATAATTACTTGTATTTCATAGAAATGGAGTTATACAATATGACCTTTTGTTGTTAATTATTCTTTTTTAATATATTATTATGTTATTCCAAGTTCTCTGGCAAGCAGACACCAAACTGAAATGAATTGTAAAATTTTTGAAGAAATGGTGATTGAGTATAGCGAGCCCTTCCAGGTCCTCATCATGGTCTGGGAAGTTTATATTTGTAATCCCATGGATAAGTTATTGGAATTCTAGTGAGTTTATTTTAATTTACCACTACCAGAGCAACCCACAGCAAGAAGAAAGACACCAAGGCATATTTATAGTTGCAGGGAGACAAGGGGTCCTAAGTCCAGCCAAGATAGTGGTTACTGGAAGAAAGGGCTCGACCCAGGGCGAACCTGGGTTTTATTAATTCTCAAGGAGGAGAGCAGCTTGGGGATGAGTGACTGTGAGAAAGGCAGGAAGCCCATGAGTACTGTGAGCTGGGCTAGGTAGGTGGCCTGAAATCACCTTTGCAATATGCAGAGGGAAGGATATGCAGAAGGAGTAATCTACATAAGACAATTCAAGATAGTATCTAATGTTTTGGGGTTGGTGCTTTAGCTCTGATGTGTAGTCTTCTATGCCCTGTTAAGTCATAACCTCTTTCTCAAGGTTTGATGCCAGCCAACAGCATGGTGCATGGCTCTCCATCCCACCAGACTCAACCATATGTTTTGGGAGCTACAGGGGTTGGGAAACACTGACCTGTCACTTACTTCAAAGACTACACATCGGCACCTCTTGCGTTACTTAAAGTCAATTGAAGGGATAAGGAAAAGTCTTAACCAGCTCTGTACATATAAATACATGGAAATAGGGCCAGGTTTAGCCAAAATGGAGATAATTGCTCTTCTTTCAAGGAGAGTTACCCAGGTGGTCACCCTCCACAATTAAGGAATAGGAAATGGAAAACAGGGGAGTTATCATTGTGAGGGAACCATAGGAACACATTACAGAGGTAGAGTCTCAAACTATCCTGCATCGGACAGGAACTTTTGGCAGAGCTGATGGGGAAGTTCTTAAGCCAAACACCCATCACAGGGCTCCTGCCTCAGGAAGGAATGGGCTCCCACTGTACTTTTGTCTACATTGAACAGGAAGGTAACAACAGGGGCTATATTTAAAAACATTTCATAAAAACTGACAAAATGTTCTGAGTTACTTTTTTTAATGTAGGTACCAGGAGTCAACCTCAGGACCTTGTGCTTGCCAGTAAGTTCTTGTGCTGCTGAGCTCTCTCACCAGCCCTGAGTTAATTTTTTGAGGCAATTATTCTAAGTATTCAAACAAGAGTGACTTATAATCACTGTTTTGTGGCAACATGCTATATATTGTACAAGAAAGCAGTATACTTTTGGAACTCCCCCTCTAAATATAACTTCTAAGAATGTCTGATTTTTAGTCATAGTAGCTGAAACTAACAATCTAAATGACATATTTTTCATATTAAATGATACTTTTATTTGCCTTTCTTAATATATAAGGAGTTACAAAAATGAGCTAAATGGAAATTTCAATAAAATATAATAAATATATTTTTATGAACAAAAGGAAAGTTTATATTTAATGTATTGGTATTTGCTAAGGGGATCGCATTTTCTTCAAAAATGAGAGAACTGTGGGTGTGCTCATTAAAATCTGTTTTTCATTTTTTTGTCATGTAGAGGATATATTTTTCTTGTGCTAAAAACATCATAACCTTTTTAAAAATGCAAATGACTGGGTGGCCAATATGGGTTTTGACAGGAGTTAATACTGCATGATGAAAAATAGTTTGAGTGCATGTGACCACTGACTAACTTTGTGTTTTTTTATGGCTATTTGATCACTTTAAGTAAAATAAATTCTTCTGTAGTTGACATTGCTGGTCAGTAGACACAATTTTTATATTATTGATCTATAATCTTTAATCATTTCTAAGATGCACATATATTCAAAAATTTAATATATATGAAACCAACATACATTTTTTTGGACAATGTCTTTGATAGAATAATACTCTTGTGAATAAAAACAGTGAATAGTTCTTCTGTGACATCTTAAGTGATAACGTTTCTTAATACATATAGATTCTATTTTCTAAGATCTTGGAGAAAAATTAATCGAAGAGATGTTTTCCCTTGTTAACAAAACACTGTATCCTGTGCCTTAGTCTATTCATGCTTTCATAACTCAGTAACACAATAACACAGTAGATTATCAACAGCATCAATTTACATCTCTGTTCAGAAGGTTAGAAAGTCCCACATCCATCATAGCATATTTGGTGTCTAGTGAGGGCCATCTTTCCAGTTCTCAGATAGGACATTCTACCTGGGTCCTCATGTGTTAGGAGTGCCTCTAGTGGTTGTAGATGAGTGTTAATCTTATTATGAAGGGTTCATTTTGACTGTCTATATTTCTTCAAAATTCCCTACCTCAAAATCTGATCCTAATGAGTATTAGATTTAAACACATAAGTTCTGGGGCAACACAAACTTCAATGTATATACTAAGGTATCATGTAAATATAATATTACTTTAGATTCAACCGTATTTTTCTTAGTAGATAGACAAGGGCAAAGTTTTTAAAGTTCATTTATCTTCATTGGAATAAATATATTTAAAGATTAAACACTTTTAAAAAATTGATTTACCAAAACAAAAAATTAATTTGTATTCTATGTTTTTCTTATAGTAGAAAGTGACTATGTGGTGCACCTTTGTCATTTCTAGTGACTGATATATGATAAAGATGATATTACTGGTTTAAAATTTTATCTTTAAAATTAGGTTTTATATATAATAAAACCACTTTATATCAGTACCAATTTATCAAAAATCATTCTGACTGATATATCTCAATTTATCTATTGGTGTTATCAAGTAAGTGATGTTAAGCAGAGTAAAAATGAGTGGGCTTGACATAATTCAAATTACTGTGATGGGGAAAGGAAAGAAAGCTGTCTGTATTAAATTTCTCAATTAAATGTGTCCTTACCTAACTTACATCTCCTTGCATAACTTTGTGTTACCACTTTATTTAAAGAAATTACCAAATTTTAGAAATATTGAAAGCATATGTTTTTTTCTTTTTTAATGATTATTGTTATCTGTTCCATATGACAAACTCTGAAGAATGATATGATGAATCAATAATAAAAGAAATAAATAATTGTTAAAGCAGGCATCTTTGCTTCTAATATCTTGAGTTTCAAGATACTGTTTATTAAAGGACTTTGCAAACAGTAAAAATAACAAAAATGTTTTGAGATTATCATAATTTTAGGAGATGCTAAATTGATCATATAGACCATCTCCAAAGCTAAACTACATACATTTCTTTAGTAGACAATGGTAGAAGCTTATAATTATATATATATATATATATATATATATATTTTTTTTTTTTTTTTTTTTTTTTTGGGTGTGGAAAATGGTGAAGGAGAGTCTCATCCCAATGACTACATGGAACTGAGCTAAGAAAAATGTTTGTGGTAAAGTGAAGCTTTATTATATGCAGAATGAATTTTTAAAATTTCAACAAAAAGATTTAAGATTTTAATTGCATTCCTCTTTAAAATTCATTCTTTGTAGGTCAATTTTCTGTAAATATGTATTTCTTCATTATGACATCAAAATTTCAAATATTTTTGGGTCATATTTGACTTTAACTTAATATTGATTTCACTAAGTATCTTCTACTTAGAAGTTTTTCAATTTTCTCTTTAAACAATGTTGGGAGATATTTAAAATCACAAATACATTCATAAATAACTTGGGACAATAAAATATTAAATAAAAAACATTTTCTCATTTTGCTATTTGTCAATTTAAGATTTGTATAATGATAAGAGGAGTTATTCATAAGTAACTGGAGACACTGAAAAAATTTTCTGTAAAACAATATTTATTCTAAATTATAATTAAGAAATTAAGTGATTCAATGTATTTATAATAAACATCCATAATTGCATTTATGAAAACCAGAAAGGAATGATTCAGATTTAAAATATATTTATTGAGATACAAAACATAAATGGTAAAAATTTCTGCATTGTTTCACACCCTCCAGAATTATCAACAAAATATTCAAGAAAGAAAATAATAATTAAATGAAATATAAATAAGAATTGTGTTTCTCCACTATTGCAGTGATGTGTGCATGCACACATATAAAAAACATATGATTTTTAATCAAAAATGATAGCTAAATGTTGGCATTGCCAGGGGTCAAATACATTTGAAAGCTATGGTCATGCTGTGTAAAAGAAAAGAAAGCCACCCTTAAAAATGAAGCAGTTAGCATAAACTTATCTTCTTTTAGGGTTTTAACTGTTTCATTTTTTATTGAAATTCTATTATAAAAGCAAATGCTTCAGTAATATAAAATATGTTCTAAGTAGTAGTTTGGAATAAAATAGAAATTTAATGGTTCATCAGACTATAAATTATCTTCTAAAATATATTTCCAATGTAGTTTGGGGGCCAGAAATATTATGTATCATGAGGGGAGTTTGGGAATATCAGTTATGGTAGGAACAACAGATTTTTTTAAAAAAGTCTCATACCAGAATCCTTTTCTAGGTTGCCAATAATAATGAAGTGATGAAGCAAAGATAGAAAAAAGATGCTGAATAAAAAGGTATTTGGTGAGCTGGATAAATGATGATTTGGAAAGACATCTTTATTTTTTCCACAATTTATTATTTTAGAATTTGAACACTTTTGTTTACACTTAAAAATAAAATAAAAGTCAAACAAATCTGAAACCAAAAGTAGACCATTTTATGGATATTAAATTAATTCTCAATAAGGCAAAATTATTGGAGCTATAAACTGCTCATACTCATTGTGCTGTACTGTAGGGACATAACTTCTAATCTAAAAATAATTTAAAATTATAAATTGTATAGTCTCAAAACCAAAACCAAATCTATATCTTACAATCATACAATACATAAGCAATATAAATTCAATTCACTCTTTGTTTTTACTGCTACCATGAGAAAGTATGTTGTAGATTATAAAATTTCAGGGACCAAAATTAGAACATTTTTTTGTGTACAGTGAATGGTACATACTTTAGTATTGCAGATGCTAAGGTGTCATTGCCTTATATTCAAATAGCTACTTACATCACAGATAAACTTTTAAATATCAAAATGTTTTCAAGAACTTTTAAGAAAGTACATTTGTGCACAAAAGAACAGAATATTTTAATTTAAATAAAAATGAAAAGGTAAAAGGGAGTTGAGTGCATCATGTTTGCTGATTCTGAGCTCTTGTAGGAGTAAATAGATAACATTTAAAGCTGCTAAATTAAGGAATACTGGACGGTATAAACATAATTTTAAAAAAGCTGAATGTACCACACAAAGGTCTTCCACCAAAAGCATTTAAAAATGTTTTTGTCCAGGGCCTTGTTGCAAGATCTATTATATTTCAATGGACGCACTTTAACACCATGTGATTTTGGTAACTTGAAAACATAACCTATGTACACACACACACACACATGCACAGATACAAAAGTCAACAACCAATCTAAAACAACAGATGTCATGCCCAATATGTTTCTGAGAGATGTATAAATAAGGATAGGTGAATGCATCTGTGAAGTAAAACTTTACTGATACATAACAATATTTGAGAAAATACTTATATGCATTAGAAGGGATTGATGGTGTAAAGATGACAGTTACTAAAGAAAATAATATATTCATAGAGAACAAACACTAAAAAGCTGTTGCAAGTTGTTAGATATTAATTCTTATAAAATTATATTGTGATACTAATTTTACTAAAGTGTGAAATTAAATGCAAGAAGAGAATGTTGAGAAAGAAAATTAATATGACACAAGATAAGACAATTTTATATTTTTGGGAGGGTTTCAGTGTGTAAGGGGAGGAGTAGAAATTAAGAATTTAGTAACTGAGTAGCTGAAAAAGATAAAAAATAATGTAAACATTTGCAGTTTAATAATTCTGTAACCTGTTAAATTATTTTAAGAAATGATCAAGACCATTTCCAAATTCCAGATATAAGAATATAATTTTACATACAATCCAAGCAACTGCACCTAAAATATAAATAATTTCTTTTTTTTTATTTTAAAGAGAAGAAAAAACAAAACAAATCAAAAAAACAAATTTTCAAAACAACATAATAGGAGGATAACAATGGTTAATACATTACGTATTACTATCTTTAAGTTAGTTATTCAGGATACCAGACATTAGCATTCAATTGTCCAAACATTATTGGCACAAACCTTACTCTTCAATGAACTAAGTAAAATTGGTAGTGTATCTATCTTAACCATCATATATATATATATATATATATACAATTTTTTTCCCTTTCCCTTCTTTCTTTTCCCTATTCCAGTCTCTCTTTCCTTTTGACCAGTTTCTTTTTGATTCACCATGTCTATCGTACATTTTGGATCTTATTTACTCTTTCAGTTTCTCATACTAGAGAGACAATACTATGCTTACACATGTGCTTCTGGTTTATTTCACTTATGATTATTTTCTCAAGTTGCATCCATCTACCTATAAAAGTCTCCAGTTTATCCTTCTTTATGGCTGAATAGTACTCCATTGTATAAAAATACCACATCTTTCTTATCAATTCCTCAGTTGATGGGCATTTGGGTTGTTTCCAAGATCTGGCTATTACAAATTGTGCTGCTATAAACATGGCTGCACATATATCGCTGTGGTACGATGTTTTTAATTCTTCTGGGAAGATGCCCAGAAGGGGAATAGCTGGGTCAAATGGGACCTCCAACCCTAGTTTTTTGAGGAATCTCCACACTGACTTCCACAGTGGCTGTACCAGTCAACACTCCCACCAACAGTGAAGAAGGGTTCCTTTTTCCCCACAGCCCCTCCAGCATTTGTTATTAGTTGATTTCTTTATAGTAGCCATTCTTTCTGGGGTGAGATGGTATCTCAGTGTTGTTTTAATTTGCATCTCTCGAATGACTAGTGATGTTGCACATTTTTTTGTATATTTATTTGCCATTAGTATTTCTTCATCTGAGAAATGTGTATTCATCTCAGATGCCCATTTTTGGAGTGGGTCTTTAAATTTGGGAGGTCTGATTTTTTTGAGTTCTTTATATGTTCTTGATAGTAATCTTTTGTCTGAGGAACAGCTGGCAAACATTTTTTCCCACATTGTGGGTTGTCTCCTCACTCTGTTGGTGGTTTCTCTTGCTGTGCAAAAGCTTTTTAATAAGATGAGATCCCAGTTATTGATTCTCTGTGATAGTTCCCGTGCAGTTGAGTTTTTATTCATAAAGTCTTTGCCTACACCAATGTCTCCAAGGGTTTTACCTATCCTACCTTCCAGCAGATTTAATGTTTCTGTTTTAATATTTAGATCTCTGATCCATTTTGAATTTAGTTTAGTGCATGGTGAAAGATATGGGTCTAGTTTTCATCTTCGGCATGTGTAGAGCCAGTTTTTCCGGCACCATTTATTAAAGAGGCTATCTTTCTTCCAGCAAATGTGTTTAGCACCTTTGTCAAAGATAAGGTGGCTTAGTATGTCTGGGGTTGTTTCAGCATCTTCTAATCTGTTCCATTGATCTTCAGGTCTGTTTTTTTGCCAGTACCACACTGTTTTTATCACAGTAGCTTTATAGTATAATTTCAAGTCAGGGATTGTGATGCCCCCTGCCTTGCGTTTGTTGCCCAGAATTGCCTTTGCTATTCTAGGTCTCTTCTGATTCCAAATGAATTTTAGGATTGTTTTCTCTAATTCTGTGAGATATGCTGTTGGAATTTTGATTGGAATTGCATTAAATCTGTATAACAATTTTGGAAGTATGGCCATTTTCACTATATTGGTTCTTCCTATCCAGGAGCAAGGGATATCTTTCCATTTTCTGATATCCTCTTCAATCTCCTTTTTCAGAATACTGTAGTTTTCAGTATAGAGGTCTTTTACATCCTTTGTGAGGTTGATTCCTAGGTATTTCATTTTTTTGGATGTTATTGTGAAAGGTATTGTTTCCCTAATTTCTCTTTCAGTAAGTTTGTTATTTGTGTACAGGAAGGCTATTGACTTTTGAGTATTGACTTTGTATCCAGCTACACTACTGAATTTGCTTATTAAATCTTACAGTTTTTTAGTGGAGTTTTTAGGGTCTTCTGTGTAGAGTATCATGTCATCTGCAAATAATGATAATTTAACTTCTTCCTTTCCAATCATTATTCCTTTTATTTCTTTCTCTTGTCTAATTGCTCTGGCTAAAGTTTCCAGAACTATGTTGAATAAGAGTGGGGACAGTGGACATCCTTGTCTTGTTTCTGATTTTAGAGGGAAGGCTTTCAGTTTTTGGCCATTTAGTATAATATTGGCTGTTGGTTTGTCATAGATAGCTTTTACCAGATTGAGATAAAGACCCTCTATTCCAATTTTCTGTAGCGTTTTTATCATGAAAAGGTGCTGGACTTTGTCAAAAGCTTTTTCTGCATCTATTGAGATGATCATGTGATTTTTGTCTTTGGTTCTGTTAATATGGTGTATTACATTTATTGATTTATGTATGTTGAACCATCCCTGCATCCCTGGGATGAATCCAACATGGTCATGATATATAATCTTCTTGATGATTTGTTGGATTCTGTTTGCCAGTATCTTATTAAGGATTTTTGCATCTATGTTCATTAGGAAGATTGGCCTGTAGTTCTCTTTCTTAATTGGGTCCTTCTCTGGTTTTGGTATCAGGGTAATGCTTGCTTCCAGGAATGAATTTGGGAGTATTGCTTCCCTTTCAATTTCATTGAAAAGTTTGAGGAGTAGGGGCGTTAGGTCTTCTCTAAATTTCTTGTAGAATTCGGCAGTGAATCCATCAGGGCCTGGGCTTTTCTTTGTTGGGAGGTTTTTAATTACATCTTCAATTTCATTGGTTGATATTGGTTTATATAGGATTTTTAAATGTTCTCGATTCAGCTTTGGTAATTCATATGAATCTAGGAATCTGTCCATTTCTTCTGCATTTTCCATCTTAGTAGAATATAAATTTTCAAAATAGGTATAGATGATCTTCTGGATTTCTGCAGGGTCCGTCGTGATATCACCCTTTTCATTTTCAATTGCATGGATTTGAGTCTTTTCTTTTCTTTTTTTAATAAGGTTGGATAAGGGTTTGTCAATCTTATTTATTCTTTCAAAGAACCAACTTTTTGCTTCATTGATTCTTTGTATTGTTTTTTTAGTCTCCAATATGTTAATTTCTGCTCTGATCTTTATAATTTCCTCCCTTGTATGGGCTTTTGGCTTAACCTGCTCTTCTTTTTCTAGAAGCTCGAGCTTCACCCTTAAGTAGTTTATTTGCGCTTGCTCTATTTTCCTGATATAAGTATTTAATGCTATAAATTTCCCTCTTAGGACTGCTTTCATTGTATCCCATAAGTTCCGGTATGTTGTACTGTCATTATCATTCAGTTGTAGAAAGTGTCTAATTTCTTCTTTAATTTCATCTGTGACCCATTGGTTGTTCAGGAGAGTGCTGTTTAATTTCCATGTGTTTAGGGAGTTTTTGTGAGATCTTTTGCCATTGATTTCCAATTTCATTGCACTATGGTCTGATAATATGCATGGGATAATTTCAATTCCTTTGCATTTACTTAAGCAGGTTTTATGAGCTAGTATGTAGTCTATTTTGGAGAACATCCCATGTGCAGCTGAGAAAAATGTGTATTCTGATGTTGTGGGATGGAACACTCTGTAGACATCTACTAAGTCCATTTGTTCAAAAGTTTGGTTCAGTTCTACTATTTCATGATTGATTTTCTGTCCAGTTGATCTGTCTTTTTGTGACAGTGGAGTATTGAGATCTCCCAATATAATTGTATTAGTGCTTATTTGATTTTTCATGTCCTTTAGTACTTGTTTTATATAGCTGGGTGCATTGGTATTTGATGCATATATATTTATGATCGTTATCTCTTCCTCTTGGATTGTTCCCTTTACAATGATGTAATGATCGTCTTTATCTCTCTGAATCCTTCTTGGCTTGAAGTTCACTTTGTCTGCAAAAAGAATAGCTACCCCTGCTTTTTTCTGGGTTCCTGTGGCATGGAGTATTGTTTTCCATCCTTTGACTTTCAGTCTATGAATTTCTTTCTGAATTAAATGTGTTTCTTGTATACAGCATATTGTTGGATCTTGCTTCTTGATCCATTTCCCCAGTCTGTGCCTTTTGATTGGTGAATTGAGACCGTTAACATTGATGGTTAAATCTGATATATATTGACTTATACTTGAGATGATATTTTCCTGTTGTTGGTTCCCACTCTTTGTTTTTCCCCTTTCCTGCTATTTAATTATTTGCCCTGCCTGGTGGATTCCTTCTGTTGGGGTTCCTTTCTCTTTCTAGAATGTCCTTCAGAACATTTTGGAGTGCTGGTTTGGTGGTCATAAATTTTCTCAGATGTTCTTTGTCATGAAAGTATTTTATTTCTCCCTCAATTTTGAAAGATAGTTTTGCAGGGTACATCAATCTGGGTTGAAAATTATTTTCCTTTAGAGCTTGAAATACATCATTCCAAGCTCTTCTTGAATTGAGGGTTTGTGCTGAAAAGTCAGCTGTGATTCTGATGGGTTTTCCTTCATAGGTGATTTGTCTCTTCTCCCTAACAGCTTTTAAGATTCTGCCCTTCTGTTGAATTTCTGGGATCTTGACTATAATATGTCTGGCTGAAGTTTTTTTTTGATCATGTCTAGTTGGTGTTCTAAAAGCTTCACTCATAGGGGTGTCAAATTCCTTTTCTCTTCCAGGAAAGTTCTCCCTGATTATGTCTTTGAACAAGGTTTTAATGTCATTGATGCTATCTCCTGCTTTTTCATTTATTCCAATTATTCTTAAGTTGTTTATCTTTGAGTCATCTAGCAGCTGCTGAATTGATTTTTCATGGTCCCTTGCTGTTTTTAAGAATTCTTCCTTTTCATGATCACTAATTGCAAGCCTGTCTTCTATATCTGAGATCCTGTCCTTGCATTGGCTTAATCTGCTACAAATACTTTCAATGGAATTTTTGTTCTCTTGGATATCTGCTTGAATCTGCCTTATGGATTCCATTTCTTTCCTATGCTGAGCATTCATGGTTTCTATAGTTTTCTTAAGCTCATCTATTTTTTTGTCTGTATCAGCTATAGTGTCCTTAAGCATGGTCTTCAATGTGGACATTATCTCTGCAGTTATCTGTGAGATTATTTCTGTTTTAATTTTTTGCAGAGCTTCATTCAGTTGCTTTGTTGTTACCACTTCAGATAGGCCAGGTGGGTGGCTTTCAGATTGTCCCACCTTGTTGCCCCCTAGGTTTGCCTTTGGTGAATTGGATGTGTGGAGTTGCATCTTGTTTAAGTGTCATCTCATTTTTTCTTTCTTTAATTCCTGGGGTGATGTTTGCAAATTACCTATGGTAGGTTACTTTATTGCTAGTGTTTAAGATCTTTAGAAGATGACTACTTCTCTGCAGTATCTTCCAAGTGGAGCTTGCTTTTGGGTTTTGAGCTTTCTGCCAGATCCTACCTCTTCAATTCGTTGGGTATGTGAAGTTGCTACCTTTTTGGCTCAGTCATTGATTCTTTGGTACTGTGCCACTGTATTTTCTGTGTCCCTTAGTCAATCTCAATCATGAAATATCAGGAAGGAAAGATGTTTAGAACAATTATTTTACATTTGGCTATAATGTTAACTAAAGCATCAAACACAGCCTAGAAAATGACAGATTGAGCTAACCAGCTATTTAACACTTTCAGCTGTATAGAGTTGCGGTTATGTAACACAATCTAAAACACACCAGAAAAATTATATGCAGTATACAAGTCCTATGTATGTCAATTTTTCCCTGAGGAGTTTAAATTTAAAATGAGTTAAGGAGGAAATAGAGTGTTGGGAGAATAGGAAGGAATTAGATGTAAGGTTAGAGGACCAAGAGGGATCCCACTAAAATTGGGACACTGGTGCAGAGGACTGGTGGTAAAAAGAGAAGGAAGGGATAAAAGGAAGAACAGATCAGAACCACAATCACAAAGAAGTTAGAGGCGCTGTTTACACTCATATAAAAAACCAGAGAGAATAATGAAGGAAAGAGCAAATACACATACAGAAACAAAAATGAAGATAAAAACAATAAAACAGACAAAACAAAAATAAAACCCCACCAAAAAAAAAAAAAAAAACCCTTCGCCAGAACAAAAAACAAATGAGTGAGAAAAAAAAATAAATAATAAAATAAAATAAAAAGAATCAGTTCCAGGTGTTGACTCTGCTGTAGGCAGGCACCCTGTGGTGACAGAGTCCTGTTCTGTGCAGGTCAGTCCCAGTAAGCCAGGAGCGGCCCTCTGGCAGGACGGTGAGCAGAGGCCCGTACTTTCAGGCAGAGACCAGTCTAGCTCACCTGCCGCTCTCAGTGCCCTTTCACTATCCCTGGGCCTGAGAGGCGCAGCGCGCTGTCCGGAGCACGGGTTCCCTGCACTGGTTTCCCGCCACTCTGATTCTCACCATGCCCCCCACAATGGCGCCGGGCCAGTCGCTCTCTGGCGCGGGACAGGTGTGGCTGAGAGACCAGTCTCATTCGCCTGCTGACCTCAGCACACTTTCGTGGGCCTGAGAGGCCCCGCGCTGCCCTGTCCGGAGCAGGAGTGTCCAGTGCTGTTTTTCTTTCGTGCCGCTCTGAGTTTCGCCACACCCCCCACAATGGCGCCCGGCCGGTCGCTCTCTGGCGCGGGGCAGCTGTGGCTGAGAGACACTCACTGCTGGCCAGCGCAGTTCTCCACCACTCCCCCGCCTCGCTGCTGTCTCAGGATCCTCCGTGGGGGCTCCCTGGGCGCCAGCTGTCATCGTGTGTCCATAGAATTGAGCTTCTGTCACGCTGCGATTCCTGGGATGGTAGAAGGTGCGTGCGCATGGTCTGCTCCTTCTTCTTTGTTGGAAATCACCCTTCACTGGTGCCAGGGGTCCCAGATTGTGCTTCAGAACTTTTCTGGGTTCCGTGGAGGCATCTCCCCCCTTCCTGCGCTTTCCCGGTCACTATATTCCTGTGTTCCAACGGTAACTTTTAGAGAGAGTTTCGCTGCCTGCTTCTTACTCATCCGCCATCTTTTTCCCCCCTCTATAAATAATTTCTAATGCAATTATTAACCTTGTTGGGATGTAGATAATCTATAAGGGAGGGTAGTTCCTGTTAATTTATATTACAAAGATTTAAAAATTAGTTCACATAAATTATCACTTCAAGCACTGTTACCCAGTGGAAGTTGGTTTGGTTAAGGTCTTATGGGACTGTGAAAAACTTGTATTAACACAATGAATCATAAAGGAAGGGGCTTTGAATTATTCCTAATAGAGATGGAAACACATTTATCATAAAAGTCTCACGAACAACATAGAAGAATGCATATTTATTATACATAAAAATGTAACACAGTAAAAATATTATATATTCAAATGATAAGATTAGATTGGGTTTTGCCATATGGTTATACATTTTTTATTACTTAAAGTTTTTTGATGGATAATTCAAGAAGTTAGTGTCATGGTTTACAGCAAAAAATATGTCTTAAATTCAAAGGCTGTAATTATGAGGATTGATTACTGGCATGTGGCCATTTTGGTAACTTTGGTTATATATGTATATCTTGCTTTTATTTTTGCTCAAAAGTTGTAATTATTATTGCAAATATTTTGTTAACTGATTTTTTTTATTAAGTGTATGGCTTGCATGTGAACTCTCAGGCTTGTATATTTTTAATAGTTCAAAAATTAAAATCATATAAGTCTCAAAATGTAGTTTAAGTATCATTTGTCATTTTATCAGCCTCTTGTAAGATAAATTCACTTGTCCAGAGAAAGTAGACAAATTCATTTAGAGAATATTCTAATGAATAAAAGGTACCTGTACTAACTCTCCACCATGAGTAGACTCATGTACAGCAAAAATGTAGAAATATAAGTGTTAAAAACAATGCTTACATAAGTCATCTTGGAGATAAAATAGTTAAGAATCATGTGTATCAACTTAATGGCTAGTGCTAAAAAGGATTTGAGAAATTCATTGGCAATGAAGAGGTGAAGAAAGCTTGGAAATCAAATGGTCACATGTTGAATGAGACAATGACACAGAGTTTGTAATCATACAATATGGGAAGACAGGATTATAAAAAAAAAAGATTGTGAGCTATTCACAAAAAAAAAGAGTGAAGATTAATCATTGGATGTTTATACAAATGGATCACAGATCTGTACTTTGTTGCCTTGGTAAGAAAATAAATTCAAATTTATAGTTTTTATTATATGCTTTCAGTAAGTTTCCTGGAACATGGTTTCATGGGAACACTAACTTTCTTGGACTATAAAATGCAAATTATATTTGTTCCTCATTCACATAAGATTAAAAGTAAATTTTATAAGGTCCATAATTAAGGAAATAACCTGAGAAAAATATTGAAGACTTGAAATAAAGGCTATGACTTCAAACTTACACAGCTTCTGGAAAGATCAGAGAAGTAGGCGACTGAGACATCTGGTTTAGGAATGAGAAAAGTTCTAATGCTAAATTGTTACATTACATTTGAGAATCTGTATTTTTTCTTTAGTAATTTATTTGATTTCAAAGGTTATAATGAAGAATAATAGACACATTTAAAAACAAATACACATTATAAAAATATTTGGGCTTTTTTGGAGGTATATATAATGGTGCTAAATTAATAGTATTTCAGGTATCTCTCAACATAGATATCACCAAAATAGTGTATGATTCCACAGGAAGAATATATGAGCTCATATATATTCTGTTAAAAAATAAACAATGCAAACAATGGAGAATAGATTTGCAGCATGATATGATTTAAGCACAAAATTGTTTTAATTTTGGATTATGTTTACTAAAACATACTCTAAGTGGGTTGTGTGCAAGGGAGAAAACTGGGATGTTTTTATCCTATTTCATTTACTCATTGTAGTGATTTCTTTTTTTTTTTTTGAACTGGGAATTGAAGTTAGGACCTCGTGTTTGCCTGGCAGGTGCCATGCCACTGACCTACAGTCCCGGCCCTTGTAATGATCTTGTAGGTAATAATATTTTCATTTTACAGATCAGGAAAGTTAGCTGACATGAAATAATGTGACTTCACAAATTGTCTCAGAGGTTACCTAATTACTAAATTGTTGGTACAAGAATCATCCTTAACCCTACCATGTATTTTCTGTTTAGGTCATGGTGACATATAATGAGGTGGACAAATCCATTGAAGCCATCATTTTACATGAGATTTATAAATTATATAAATCTGGATGTAAAGACACTTTTAGATATCTGCATAAGTTTTTCTTCATTTTACAACATTCTATTATCATTTTTGATAATGATAATAGACTATTGAAATAACAATGTGTGGAAAGTTTATGGAGTAAATTAAAATAGTATTTTTTGAATTTCACATTTTAATGATTTCACCAGTTAATGCTATTGGCAAAAAGAACAATACAATGATCATTCTCAAGTTGTTGACCTTTACTATTTGAAGATTATAAATTATTAGGGCTTTACATATGTTTGTTCATTTTTGTGTATCTTCTAGAAGATAATATATCATAGTACATGTTTTATTTTTCTTAAGAAAATTCATCCTTACCCTTAACACAATTTCTATGAAGAATTATTTTTATGCTGGTCATGGGAGTGCATGCCTGTAATTCAAGCACTTTGGATGCTGAGGCAGGAGGATCACCACATGTTCAAGGCCAGTCTGGATTACATAGCAGGATCTTGTCTCAAACAAAACAAAACAAAACAAACAGAATTAAGTTTCTATAATATTGGATTTCATAAGATTTTATTCATTATTAAATATGGATATGATAGTTTTAAATAAATAATTGAAACAAATAAAAATACTTATGTTTTCTTTATGTACATTAAAACTGATGCATAGCCAATTATTTATGAGTTTAAAAGATGGTAATTAAATGGACATGTTTACTATATTTATCTAAAATCATCAAGTTTTTGTTGTATGAGATGGGTTGTGATAACAGCTGGGACTGTAAAGGTAAATAATTCATTTATCTCTCTGCAATTAGGGCTTACAGTATAGAGAGGGTTAAGATAAATGTGCAACACAGTGTAACAGATATTAAGAGATTATTCTGGGAGCTCCAAGTTCAGAACACCCACAATCCTTGATATGTTATTCAAGGTGCAAAGAGAAATCTGTCAGCCTGGACTTGAATTCAGAACAAGAAGGTGTTTCCTTTACTGTTCCTGGCAGATGACAACATAGATATAAATAATGTGATTGATAAGTCTGAAATGATATTTGGTAAAAATTTGAAATTAAGATGTTTGTAATATTAAAAGTATATATAAGTTTGAGATATATTAAGCCCAGTAATTGTTATTTAAAACAGATAACTGAAAAAAAAGAACAGTAGAAGATGTAAAAACATATGGGTATGACAGAATAAAGTGGCATGAATATGTCTCACAATACATTTTATTGAATTAAAAATTGTCCTACTATTTGGGTGAAATGAATGCAGATATCTCAAATATTTAATAGTAAAATATTTTGTTATTTTTATGATTTTTACAGTATCAATTTTATCCTTAAAATTTCCAATGGAGCTTCTTATAATCACAAATACATTTTTCTTATTTTTATTTACATAAATTTCTGGAAGTTTTGTACCAATATAAATATGTAGTTATTATTATTGCTCAAATAATCCCATTTATTGACATTTAAACTTCTTCATATAAGTGACAATTTACTAATATATTCTTTAAGCTTTTTCTTATGTGCCTTTGAAAAATATAAAATAAAGACATTTTAATTCTTAATTATTATTTACCACAAATTATACTGAGATAAATATAACATACAGTGTTAAAATAGAATTCACAGATCATTACAGATCTACGTAACTTTTTAAAAAGTGTATGCATGACTAGAATAATTGAAATGTATGTAGGGACACTAATTACATAATAATATATAATTTAAAATGCTTCAGTTAAAATAGCACAAAAAGTCAAAGTAATTGTAGTATTATGAATTTTAGGTAATATACAAGTTTTAGGAAAAGTAATATTCTACATTAAATTCCAGTTTCAGTTATAAATATTACAAATGACAGCTAAAGAAAATAAATTTTATTGTGGATTTGTTATATTATGTCCTTTTTAATATTATCAAGCACTAAATATGACTGTTAATTGCTATTAATTATAGATTAGTCACATATTTTGAAATTCATTCAAGTATCTTATAACAAATATTAGCAGAATATAAAAATAAGCTTTCCTTTACATGTCATGCATATTGGAACAAAACACCTGATTCCCAAAACTTAAGAAAAGAGATGTTTATTTTGCTCAAGGATTCAGAGGATTCAGTCGATGGCTGGCTGGCTCCAAGATGGAGACATCATGGTAAACAGAGGTGTTGGAATAAAACAACTCACTTCCTGGCAGCTTGGACACAGATCAGAGAGGAAGATTAACAGTGAGAAATAATACTGTCCAATGGCATGCACCTAGTGAACCACTGCCAGCACGTTGAACTATGAACATCAAAGCGTTACCCCACTAATGAGTATGGTGTCCCCATAATCCAGTCACCTCCGTTGTAGTGTCCTAATGCACCCAGGTTGACCATTTAGCTTAATCATCACACTATGCTTTCTAACATTGTTATTTTTCAAAATACAGGCACAAAAATTAACAAAACTCCTCTATTGTTTATTTGTTTGTTTCTAGATAGGGTCTCCCTATGTTGCCCAGAGTGTCCTTGAAATCATGGCAATCCTCTTACCTCAGCCTCCCCCATGCTGGGACTACAGGCCTGCACCACTAGGCCCAGCTCTCTGGGTTGTTTAAATGCCATTATTCAAAACTTGAAAGAAAAATATTATATCTTATTTTTAAAAATATTTATTAGTGTATGTTTGCTGTTACATAATGAATATATTCATTGTTGGGAATTCTATATGTACATAACATGTCTCAATTATTTTCTTTTCCTTTCCTTTCCCCTCCACCCCACCTCACTCCCCATTGTTTGCCAGAATCAGATTCACTTATTTATTTTATAAGTGTTTATAAAGTTAACTACCACACATGCAGATAAATGACCACACTGTTAATGAGCAAAAAACTTATAAAACATGTAAGATGATTATACTAATCAAAGCACAGTTTTAGATACATTGTCCATACAGGATTGTAATCTCTGTCTCTGTCACTCTCTCTGTCTGTGTCTCTTTCTCTCTTTTCCTGTTATCTCTCTTTTATACTGCATTTCATTTCTATATTGAGATTGTCATAAATATATACTATGTGATATTTAAGCATGTGTGTTTGATTTACTTCAATTAACATTATGATTTGAAGATGCATGCATTTTCCAACAAATAACTTGTTTTTCTTCTTTATGACAGGGTAATAGTCCAATCTGTACAAATACCACACTATTTTGATCAATTTATCTCTTGATAAACATATATGCTCCTTCCAATATTTAATTATTAGGAACTGTGCTGCTATAAGCATGGGTATACATACATCTCTGTGGTGTGATGTCTTTAATGCTTTCTAGAAATATCTGGAAGGATAATAACTGGGTCAAATGGAATCTCTAGTTTTAGTTTTCTGAGTAATGTCCCTACTAATTGCCAGAGTAATTAGAGGTTGTTCTACATTACACTCCCACCAAGAATGAAGAAGGGTTTTGCTTTCCTTGCAGCCTTGGTAGCATTTTTTCTTGGTTGATTTCTTGATATTTATTCTTTCTGGAGTGAGATGGAATCTCAGTGTTTTTTTTTAATTTGTATTTCTCTAAATGGCCAGCGATGTTGACTATCTTTTCATGTATTTATTGGCCATTTGTACTTCTTCATTTGACAAGTGGCTATGCATTGCAGAAACCCATTTTCTGATTGGGTCTTCAATTTTGGGGGTCTAATTCATTTAGTTCTTTATATTTGGTAGATATCTGGCCATTGCCTAAGGAAAAGCTGACATTTTTTTTTCCATTCTGAATGATATCACTTCACTTCTTTGGTAGTTTTTTTTTTTTCTGTGCTGAAGTTTTTTAATTTGATATGAGGCCATTTCTCAATTCTTTGTATTATTTCTTGTGCAAGTGTATGCTGTTAAGGGATTCCCTTGCATTTTGTTCAGCAAGCAAATAGAAGGCTTCCAAATTCTTAGAATTATAGATGAAGGGGACTGATGGTGCTACCATCAATAACAAAGGTGTTAATCTCAAGTTCTGTTTTTTATTTATTTATTTTTTTTTGTGATGCATGTTCCATCTATACTTCCACCTGGTGCTACTAAGGACCCTCTCTGATGATTTATCTGGATGTATGTGCTGAAGAATATAATTATCACTTTTATAATTATTTCTTCTGGCTGAGATATCATGAACAGCAAAATTAGTTCCTATAATCTGTTAAATTTTTAGCACATGTATAAAGCTCATTTTTGGGGAGAGTGAGGAGAGTGATATCTTATATGTGAAATAAATTCCACCTTTCCTACTATCTTTATTTCCTGCTTACTAAAATTTGACTTTTTATAAAGGTAAATCTTGAGTGTTCAGAACTTTTGAGTGCTGTGGGTATATTTTTGTTTTATCTTTTCTTTTAGTAATAAACACTACTTTCAAATTTTCTTTCTGCATCAGTCAAAGCAGTTTATCCTTTAATGTTTAACATAGTGATCTCTGTTTAAGTCCTCCCCCATGAGAGTAGCAGAGTGGATCAAGGTGTTATTTGACACAAGGCAGCATATAGCTTTATAGCTATATTTTTGAATATCCACAACTTTTCTTAAAAGAAAGTCAATGTTGATGTCCTGTAGAGTGTAAGAACTAAAGATTTGGACTTCAAATTTGAGAAATTAAAACAGGGTAATTACTGAGCCTGGTGTAATATAACCCTTTATAATGAGTATGTGTTTTTCTGTGTTTTCTATTGATAGGTCTAGAAGCTATATTCTGTAATAGATTCTCCACTCTACAGGTGAATTTGAGAGGAATGAACCAGTAGTAGATATCTGAGTAAGGAATACATACAATAGGCTCTCTAGAAGACCTGGGGGGTGGGACATAATTATTTCTATTCCTAACATGGCTTATGATTAAGTTTTTGGATCACTGTGTTAGGAAATACTGACAGAAACATATAATTACCAAATGATGAATGGATAGAATAAAAATGATATAACAATGGGGATATAGTTTGATTACTGGCACAAAAAATAAATAAATAAATTAAATACATAAACTGACAGAAGCATGATTTGGGCGATGCTATCTCATGGTTACACTACATGGAATATAAGCAAGGTAAGAACATTTCAAAGAGGGGAGAGCTGCAAGTCAGCTAGAATTAAAAAGTGAAATCTTGTAAATAAAGCAACACCATTATGAGCATACAAAAACCCCTTCTCCTGATACTCTTTGACTGTGTAAGTATCTGTTTTCCTGAAATCATCAAGATGGTAACATGTTCTGTTTTTTGTCACTGAGTTGCTTTCAGAATAGCTGAACTCACAAACATGTATTCACCTAAACTATTGTGTTAATGTCTGGACATTTTGAGCACTATAATAAACATTCCTAGATTATAGAACATATTAGTGTCAGCCTGAAAATATATTCAAACATGCAATACATGAGATGCATATGTTTCAGGTTCAAACATATTCTTTTTCCTAATATCTATTTTCCTGGTGAGCAATTTAAAACCAAAGACAAAATAATTCTCCCCACAGGACTATAAAATCCTGATGTTCTAATCTTATATTTCACATGCAGTACTTTCCCTTTTTTGTTTTATTAATTTTTTATGGTTCTTAATGACAAGATATTTAAATATGAGAGCATATTATGTACTTTAAAAATTCTATCATTACATCTTTACATACAAAATTATTTCAAACACCTTACCATTTTTCCAGTCTGGATGAGATGCCCTAAAACCTAAAGTACCAAACTATAGAATTCAATATGATCTCCTGAAAAAGACATCTGAGTTTCCCATGAGGCTGACTAGTTTGAGCAACAGCAGTTTTGCAAAGACAGTTCCTACATATCTCTTTGACCACTGAGCCAGCCATGGAATTCTGCCTATTGCAGTATTAGCACAACTATGGAGGACAGCATAAGAGAAAGCAATGATGCATTTTTCAGAATCAACTTTGTTCTTATTAAAGAAGCCTCTGGTAGTCTACAAAGACCAGCTGGATTTACCCTCTAAAACTTTAAGTAATATATGAAGAAATTACATTTATTTATATGTTAAAAATTTATGTGTGCCTCAAATAACTTGCTATTTTATAGAGTTGGAAAATCACCTGCTTAAAATTAGGAAAGTGTAGGAGGAATAAGATATGCATTTTTAAAGCTGATTGAGTTGCACTGATATCATAATTTGACAGAATAAGCTTAATCACTAAAGAAAACTATTTCCTCTTTGGAAAACTTTATAGGCCAATGTTTATAATCTATTTTTCTTCTTAAAGGATTGTGAAGTATAAATAAGTGCATAATCTTCCATTAGTTTTCAATATGCTTTATTTTTATGACACATTGAAATGTTTCCTCATGTCAGCTTTTCAGTTTTGTGTTTTCTAAGAATGTTTTGTAAAAGTATTTTAAATAAAAAACATTTCCCTAAGATAGAACTTGCATCATAATTTTGAAGCTTCACATAGTCTCATTATTTAGTATTGCAAAACTGAATTAAGCATTGACTTCCCTATCTAAATTACTTTATAGAACAAGATAAAGTATAAAGTAAAAAAAAAATCCTAATGAGATTTTAAGTGTTATTAGAATTATTTGAAGCAGTCAATTGCACAAAATTAACAAATGCTTAGTTTAAAGTGATTTCAAGTGTAATACTTTAAAGATGTGATACATTTCTGTTTCTCACTTTGTTAGCTAAAATAAGATAAAATGAAGTAGACCTAATAATAGCTATTTCTTCATTTTAAACATGTCTCCAAAGAAGTAAATATTTTACAATTGTAAATAATTTTATGTAACTATTTCACATAGATCAGTTATACTGAATGTTAATTTGATAGCTTGCGGTGTATTCCTTAATTTACCTAACACAGTCCTTAATCTTTAAATGTAAAATTGCCAGAGTAACATTTATATATTTTAATCACCATTATCCATATTTGTTAAATTGTCATGTAATGAAAGCCTTCACTCTCAGGTTCAGTTGACAAAATATTGAAAATAATTTAATTGACTAATCTAATTGGCTGCTTCATTTCAGCTGCTACATTAATATATTCATCAAAGAATCAATTAATACATTTTTCTACATATCTACTTGTATATATACATGTATTCTTCATGCATGTGTAGTGAAGTTTAAATCAATTATCTAAATAAAATAAAAATGAGCTTTAAATAATGCAATGAAAATAAGCAATGAAATAGCTTATTTATTTAGGAAGTAAGTAAGGAAAAGGAAAAATAATAAAAAGACTTGTTTACTATGCTTATGCTAACAATCATATAAATGCCATCACAATTTATATTACACTGATCTTGAAATATATTTGAGAACAAAAATAGAATACTGTGGAATTAAAAATAATTCAAATCCAATTCGAGGTTGTTATTCAACAAAATCAATAATAAGGGATACTTTATTAAATTTCTTAGATAAAATAAATAACTCATCATGGCTTTACCACTCAGGATCTTCTTCCACGTACATAAAACCTGCTCCCCCACTACTTAAGATAAATGTATATGAATAATATTTATGGTATTTTGTGTAGAGTAAAAGTTTGAAGAAAATTTACCATGTGCCATCCCCAGAAGTAATTTCTACTGCAGAATTATCATTAATTTTCTAGAACTTACCTGAAAACTAACAATAAATGAAATCATTATACACCATAGCATACGTAACTTATATCTTTCATCAAGAGTTGTATCTTTCACATACCAGTGACAATGATGTATGGATATCATTAAACATATCCCTTCCATCTTCTGCTAACACAAAAAATATTCATTTGCTTGATCAGTTTTTCAGCTGTCCTATATTCAAGAATAACTAAGAGAAAAGTTAATAAATCTATCTATTTAATGAATAGTTGCCATGGGTGGGAAGTAGTTCCACTGCCATACAAACTATCGGGGAAATAAGTGAGCGAATTCTAGGGCAGATGCTAATTAATGTAATCAGAAATTAATGCAGAGAAATTTTAAATGTTACATAGAATCATGAATTGTTTTCTTTTTAAGGTTTATCAAGTGATACCAAAAAGACATTTAAATTTGTATTTGCTAGTAACTTGACAAAATCAGCTACATAACAAAACTGGAAATGATGACATTATTATTATTATTAACTGAAATTTTCTTTTAAAATCAGAATCTATAAGAAATTTCAATAAGTCTACTGCCTCATAATATTTTTTCTAATATATGAAATCATCTTTTACATTTTTTGCAGTGGCAGTAGTACTACTCCAACGTTGTGTTTCTACTCCCATTCCATGTCTCTATTTCTTAAAACTTCTATCACTAATCAAGACTTTCATATTACTCTCCATTCTTTTCACCTTTCAAGAAATGTTTTATTCTGTTATAACTAAGAGTCTTTAATATGCCCATGAGTGAAATTTATTATTTTAATGTCATCAAGTTTTTGTAGCCTCATTCCTTGTCTTGAAAGGGATCCTCTGAAGTAATACTCTAATTATAACAGTAGATGATGTCACTGATAACTCTATCTCATAAGGTGTTAGGGGGTCAATTAAAATCTTCATATTTTATACAAACTGCTGTCAAAAAATGTCCTCCATTCAATTTAATTACATCTTTAATTTATATGCAAAGACCCTAATTCATGTTAAATCATTTAAATTGACAAAATGCTATTTTGTTACATAAAATATTAAGAAAATGATCCATCAATTTCAGTTGTGTCATATGCCATTTCTATTATATAAGAACACTTTTATCTCTGATGATGGATTCAATGATGCATTTCCTCAGCATTACTCAGTTTAGCTCGTGCATGAACACTCACAAAATTGTTCAGTTTCACAAAGTATTGTATAACCACATTCTGATTGGTTAAACTGTCCATGACAAATATAGTCCCACTTTGTGCCATATGATAGAGGAACTGTGTAAATTACAATGTATGTAAAGTGTTCTAGGAGTGTAGTGTAGCATAATAAATGCATGATTCTTCCCTAATATAAACACTTAAAATAAATCTTATTAGAATATGATTTTTATTTTTATTTTTATTTGTGTGTACTGGTGGTCAACTTCAGGACCTCACATGCCAGCAGGTGCCCTTGCTGCTGAGTGATATCACCAGCCCTTTTATCACATGTGAGTTCCAGGAGTTGATCTCAGGACCTCAAGTTTGCCAGGCAGGTGCTTATGCTGCTGAGCCATCTGACCAACCCCACAGAATATGACTTTTAAAAATCTAAATAAGGTCATTTGAATTTCAAATGAAGGACAAATTCTCAAGGCTATATATAAAATAGTAATAATGTAGGTGTGGTGGTAGACACCTGTAATTCTAGCTACTACAGAGGCTAAGGAAAAAGCACCAGAAGCCTGAGGTCAGCCTGGCAAATTTACCTAGACACTGTCTGAAAAATAATTTTAAAAATGGGCTGGGGAATGTAGCTCAATAGGAGAGCTACTCTAAATTCTATTCTGTTATTTGTTTTTCTTTTAAATAGACTCCTTAGTTATCTGTTAAAGGTAAGCTTGCAAAGACAAATTTTCTCAAATTCTTTTCATTGAAAATGTTATTATGGTGCTTTCACTCTTGAAGAATATATCTGCTGATTATAGAATATTTGTAGTTTTAAAATATTTTCTTTCAGTACTCAAAAGATGTCACTACTTTGGTTCTTTGACCACAATTGAAATTTCTTAGAATTTCTAAAGAAATTATTTTCTTTAGATATTTTTTGAGTCACCTCTTTCTATCATTTTTGAGGACATTATGATTCAAATACTGGTAATTATATTATTGAAATATAATTTCCTGATAGTTTGTTCTTTACTAATATCTATTTTCTGTTATTCTGTCCACACAAATTCAATTGTGCTGTCTTCAAGTTTACAGATTTTATCTTCTGTTATTTTTACCCTAATGTAATGTACTTCCAATGAGGCGTTATTTTTAGGTTATGATGTTTTCAGTTCTCTATATCCAATAGTTATTTTTATAATTTCTCTTTCTTTCCTGAGATTTTCTCTCATTTTTTTCCAAGTATCAGATATTTAAATTATTATCAATATCTAGCTTAATTTGATTTTCTTTGGTATGATAAGCATTGTGCCCATATTTGAAAATCCTGAATCTTTAGGTTTATCCTATTTTTTTCATTATGTATTTGCACTTAAGAAAGATGTCTAATATCTAAATTATACATAAGAACTACTCTTGTATCTAAAGACAAGTTTGCTGATTTTTTCATTTATTTGTATATTTCAATATTTTGGTGATATTCAATTTGTCTTATATACTTATATTTGAAAGAGTTACATCTTCCTTTCAAATTGAGAAATTTAACTTATGGTTTTATGCTGTATTGCTCTTGATTTCCAATTTTAACATCCTTCATTAAGTATATACTGTCCTGTGTTAAAGTCACATTACTCCACAATTGTTCATTACTCTCCAGTTTCCACTTCTATCCCCCTCCTATTGATATGGTATTTTCATTCTTGGGGAGTGCTTATATTTACATGCTTCTGTGAAAAAGAGCACACAACTGGATTTTATTTTTTAACTCAATGATTCATTAGTTTATTTTAATTTGTGATACATTTTATTTCTACCTTATTATACTTTCTAGTGGCTATTAGTTCTCTTTTATTGAATTGTTCTTCTCAGTTTTACTTTGTCAGCTTTCAAATGCAAAAGTGCTTTAAAATATTTTACTGTTGCTTTTAGGTATTTATGATTTAGGCCATTGGTTTCTCCATGGACGATGTGTGTACTTTCATATTTAAATCTTCAGGATATTTATAAGTTATATATGATTTTTGGACAGAATAGAAATGACAGAACCACAAACAAATCTTTCTTGCCAAAGCAAATGTCTTTTTATCAATTAAAGTTGTAAGTATTAAGGATAGAATTTAATGACCGATTTTTGAATGGACATTCTAAAATGTATTGAAATATTACAACCACTATTTTCAGAAAAGAGTTTTCAAATTGAGAGTCAAAAATATATAGTGTATAGAACACTTCAGGTTGGAAAATAATTTTAGAATATTTATTTCCATATAAAATTACCACTGTAAACAGGACCAAATTTTAAAATCAAGGGGCTGGTGAGATAGCTCAGTGGCATAAGCACCTGTCTAGCAAAGCTGAGGTCCTGTGTTTGACTCCTGGTACCCACATACATAAAAAGGGAAAGTGATATTGCTCAGCAGCATGGGTGCCTGCTGGAGCACGAGGTCTTGAGATCAAACCCTGATATCCACAAAAAAAATTTAGATATCAAATAAAAAATCACTTAACAAATATACTAAATGGTGCACTCTTCAGCTTGAAGAACCAAACATCTTTTTTATTCAAAGTCTAGACTCTTGGTTTAAGCTTTTTGATCATTTCAGTTTAAATTTCATTTCCTTCAGAGATGGAAAGTGAAGGTAATAATAAGCATTTGAAATTTTTCTGAGGAAGATTATTAATAATAAATCTGAAGACTATTAATAATAAACCCTGGTGTATAAAACCGTATTCCTTAATTCTTTTATTTGGTCAAATTGGCTTTTTAATACTCTCATATATCAGTTGGTTTAATATAATTTATCTACAAAAATGTTCAATTACCTGAAAACCACATTTTTGGAATTGATAAGTTATGCATTTCTCATATTCCCACTTTTACTTAGTATAAAAGTCATACAAAATTTAAGAAAGTTTATATTCCCAGAACTGGAAATTTAAAAGGATGACAATATAAAATTAAAGTAAGCACATTTTTACCTTCCAAAATGGTGTGTTAGTGTCTTAGTGAAATAAACGCAATGGAATATAGAAAGTCACACTTTATTATTATGTGCAGAAAATATAGCAGGATAATTGGTTACTCATGAGTTATACCAGCCCCTATTTTATAAAATAATAAAATGTTTTGCAAATATTAATGAATATGTTTTAAAAAGTCATGAGAAGTAATTTGAATTAGGAAAAATATGAATAATGACTGGAGAAGATTAAACTTTATTTCAGAAAAAATGAACAAAACAATTTGACATAAAGTAACTAAAATTCTGGAGAAAATTAGCTCTCAAGATAAAAATTTTTAACTTATTTTGAGAAAAGTGAAACATTAATATTTTATCAAAACTTGACCATATTTTTTGCCTGCTTTGGGGCCAAAGGGAGATGAGGGTGAGGTCCCAAATATAAAGAACACAAGTATGCAGGATGTCAGCCACAACAGCAGGCAGCATGGAGCAGAGCTGAGAGCCAGAGCCACCTGCATCCTTATTTTATAATTCTTATCTCATGTTTACATTCTTACAGAGTGCCCTAACCAGTGCATGAGTGTTTACCTATGCTAAGTCATGGTTACATAACTGAATCCCATTGTGTACCTGTGCTAGACAAGTGGGGTCACATCCTCAGGAGTCCTTAGATGCCCCTAAGATTTGAAACATTCTGAGTTGTTCACCAAACATGTCTATGTTGAATTTGGGAGATAGTATCAATTTTTAAAGTAATGAGAAGAAAATGTAAGAAATTTGAAAAGGAGATACTTTGTGTGTGATATTACAGCAGTCTAGGGATACATGATTGGGATTTCATCAGAAAGAAAGATGTGAGAATGGGCTAAGTGATTTGTCCTGTAAAATGCATAACAATAACAAAAAGCACAAAAATCAATGTGTTTATTTTTGTTTATTTTAATAAACAATATAAAATTTATTTTATAAAATAGGGGCTGGTATAACTCATGAGTAACCAATTATCCTGCTATATTGTTTATTGTTTATCTATTTTCACAGATGAGGATACTGAAGTCCTAAATGTCATAGAAATATTCTCAAGACAATGTAAAGACTGAGTGCCAGCTCTGTCACATAAGGACATCATTGATTTGACATAATCAAAATGCTCTCTTACCATATTGAAGCACTACAAGGATGGTTTAGTTAATGTAGTTATGCATTTCCAAATTATTCTATGTACTTCAAATATACAGGAATTGTATCTCATTTTAATGCCAATGAATTGTAGTGTTATACAAATATATAAAATATTTATTAAAACTTTTATTAAGATATCTTAAATTTTTACTAAGTGGATTATGAGGAATTTGTAAATCAGATTTTCCTTCATGTACTAAAATCATCAACTCTCTTACAGATAGTTTTCAATCTGTTTTAGCTGTTAATATATTTTCAGGTTAATAATATTTTTCTTTGGCATTCTATTCATACTATTGTAAGTGGCTGGTAACAATATTTAAAGGCAAGAAAATCCAATAAGCCCTTTTTCTGGTGAACATCTCTACATGATGTAAATTTGTAGACTTATGAAATATTGGATTTGCCAAATGCCCTTAGTAGTAATTTGCCCTAAGTGTCAACATGTAGTAAATAATGACCAAAACTATGAACTGACACTTTCATAAGTCATAAATTTCAGATACAGTATTTCAGAAATTTTTTGCTCTGTTGCTATATTTTTCAACTATATTTTAGTGCTTTTAGTGTGTGTGTGTGTGCGTGTACCATTTGTAACACTTTACAGAAATTGAGGAGACGCTAAAAAAAGGCAAATTAAATGAAATTCAGAAAATATTCATAAACAAAATGTCAAAGATACAGAATCAATTTTTAAAAGAAGCACATAGACATCCTAGGGATAAAATGCAGTAACCTTGGTTAAAAAATGATAGAAAACTTCATCAGCAGGTATTACCAAATAGAAGAAATGTTGGTCATCTTGAAGAAAGGACATTTAAAATTGTTTAATCAGAGGAACAAAAATAAAATAAAGGAAGACCTATATTATGATACAACATCAAATGAACACAATTCTGCATAAAAGAATTTCACAAAAGACAAGTGAGAGTAAGATAATTAAAGCATATTTCAGAAAATAATAATGACAATTTTCCAAATTTGGAGCAAGATGAAATCATCCAAGTACAGGAAACTAAGAGCTTGCCAATCAATTTAAACCCAAAATAGTAGTTTACAATGATATATTTTAAACAAATTATACAAAGACTTAAGCCAGGGTAGAGATGAAACTCAGTGACAGAACACTTCCCTCCCATGTTTAAGACCTTGGGTTGGATAAGCAGTATCAAAATAAAAAACAAGTAAAAGAAAAAAGAAAAAAAAATTGTAAGCAAAAAGAGATATGAATGTATCACATTCAAGAAATCCCTAATATAAATTTCAGCAGATTTCTCAGCAGAAACCCTGTAGTTCAGGAGACAGCAAAATTATATTTTCAAAGTGGTAAAAAAGGAAAAAAAGAAAAAAAAAACAGAGAGCCACCAACTGAGAATATTTTAAATGATAAAAATGCTTTTCAGATATTAGGAAGAAATAAAAATCTCACAAAGGAAAGTTTGAAATAATCACCACTAAGCCTAATTTAGAAGAATCTTTTACAAAAGTTATTTAAGATAAAAAGAAGGGCTAATAATTAACAATAACAACAAAACAGATATCAAAGTAAAAATGTTTGGATATGAATGCAGCCACTTCATCTGTCAATTTATACACAGTTGTTATTCTGCCATGAAGTGACAGATTGAGTTATTACAGCAGGTTGAATATGTCACTTTAGTAAGCAACTTTTGTGACCCATTATATTTTGCTGCAAATTTTTGCCAGTGGTGAATGTTTAAAATAAAATCTGTGGAGAAGCTTTCAAAAAAGCTCTTCAGTTACATTTGTTTCTTGTTTTTGTTTTTGTTTTTGGTATGGTTACCAAAACTCTAACTGAGATATGTGCACAGTGCAGGAGCTAGTGGCACATAGAAGTGTTAAATAAAATAATGGTCTGCTATATGTGAACCAAAATAACTGTTGGATTTTGACCTAAGGCCTGCGACCAGATGCAGCTTAATTGATGCTTGCCACTAACTAATGTGATTTTGATACGAGTCTGAAAGCATATGATTTATTGTAGTTTCTGTATAGTCAAGTCTCTCTGCTACTGTTAAAATGTATTTGCAGTCACACTTCAGCACGAGTTTCCTCAGCTCCACTGCAGAACATCAGGTTTAGATTCTCATGAGAAGGGGAAAGCCTAGATCCCTCACATGTGAGGTTTGCAGCAGTGTTCACCATCCTATGAAAATCTCATATTGCCAATGAGTGACAAACGGAGGAGCTCAGGTGCTAATGTGAGTAACCGGGAGCTGCTGCAAATGAAAAGAGAGCTTCTCCACTAGCTTGCCTGCCAGTGACAGGTCCATGGCCCAGTAGTTCTGGGATCCCTGTTCTAGATTCTGATTGGCCATGCCAGTAAAATGGTGAGATGCTTATTACTAATGGCTGTGAGTTGGCTTTCTGAAAATATTCTCTTTAAAATATGCACTATTTTCCTAACTGTGACCAAATGATTTCAAATTAACTGTTTTCTTCTTCTGCTGTTAAGTTGGTCTTTTATATTCTTGATTTGAGAAATAAAATATATTGATTATTTTTTGTGTGGGTACCAGGCATCGACCTCAGGACCTTATGCAGGCACTTATGCCACTGAGCTATCTCACTGGCCTACAGAAAATTTTTAAAATAATTTTATTAAAATGTTTATATTTCTTTTGCAAATTAGTCTTCCAGAATAATATGTCTTATTTTGCTGGTCATGATTATGACTTTGATAATAAAGATTCCAAGAGGAAAATGATGTGAGATCTTCTTGTAATACAATCACCATTGAAGTACAGGAAATCCTCTAATTACACTGCCCTAACTTAGGATTTTTCAAATTTATGATGGTACACATGTGATACACATACCTTAGAATCACTAGTTTTGAAATATAATCTTTTCTTGGCCTGTCATTATGTGGTAAGATATTCTCTCATGATGCTAGGCAGAAATACCAAGCTGCAGGTCCTTGTCAATCATAAAGTCATGACGGTAAACAACTGACAATTTAAAGTACACTGTGTTGCTAAGCTGTAATGTTTGGTAGATGTACTGAATAAAAGTTGACTTAATATTTTTTACTTATCATAGTACTTGGGATATAATTGAATCATAATTTGATACACATCAGTATATGCACTCAGAAAAAACAAACATCTTCTCTGTTACAAAATAAAAAATCATCTACTTTTGAAGTTTGCTCCATGATAATAAAATTAGATGATGAGGAAATATTCCTTACAATTGTCATATTGTGGAATATGTACTGGGTCTCCTTTCCTGTTTCCAGATACACAGCTCCTAAAACATCATGTGTGACAGCCCTTTCAATTTATGCCACTGAGTTGACTGCTGGCATGGGTCTTTTAATATACAATAATAATAAGAAAGGCCAAGGCCTGAATGGAAGAAGGTTAACAGTCTCAGCACTGACCTTCAACCTCCAGGAAAAGAAACAAGGGGCTAAAGTTTAACTTGGTAAAAAACAGTCATTAATTTAAACAATCATGTCTCTGTAAACTTGCAAAGGATACTGTTCAGAGAGCTTCCAGTCTGTTGGACATTTGGGGGTTCCTGGAGGTAGAACACATACAAAGGGCCTGGAAGCTCCATGCCATTTCTGCATCTCTGTCCTAAGCATTTCTTTCATTTACTCATCTGTGTTCTTTGCAACAGACTTTTTAATGAAATTATAATTTTAAATATGGTGAATTGTGTGAACCCCTCTGGCAAATTAATCAAACCTAAGGAAAGGTCATGGAAAATTTTTTCAGTTGATCAGAGTACAGGCCATAACCTGATACTTGCACCTCACATCTGATGTAGTATACAGACTTGTAGAACTGGGCTCTCAAACTGAGGAACATGATGCTACCTCAATGTCAATGGTGTTAAAATTAAGCCAGAAGATGCTCTCTAGAGTTCTCTGAAGAATCTATAAGAAAGCTCTTTGTGTGGTTAAATAACCCCACACACTTGTGTCAGAAGTATAAGGTAACATGGTCATAATAGAAATGTAATAAGACAGATTTTCTCCCTTAGATAATTAAAATATTTTATGGACACAGAGAGCATGATGCATTTACAGAAGTGCATACAAATGATTTGCCTCTAGAGTATATGTATTTGTGAGGGAAAACTTACAAAATGAAACAGGCATCAGAAACCTGTAACCAATGCTAAGAAACTTGAATTCTATCCTGTGAGTGATGAGGCAGATTAAAGGCTTTTAAGCAAGGGAATAAGTTGGTAAGGCTTGTATTTATGGAAAATAATTCTGGCAGCAGTGTAGAGATGGATGTCAGGGGTATGATAAAGGCAGGAAAATTCATTAAGGAACATTTGTGAGGAGACCACTGACACAACACTGGGAACATAGTGCCTTCCTTGACTGGAGCTCAAACACTAAGTATTGGTACTGTCACCTCAGGTGAGTTGCAACACCTCTGAGGTGCCACAGCCACATGAGAGGGAGGATTGTAATAGCTGGTGTCTAGGATTCTATTTGAATGTTATACCATTAAAAATGTTTCTAAAGAAACAAATCACTTATTCAATGGATTATTTATGGCTTTTTACAGATAAATGCTCTTGTGCAATAAGACCAATCAGTGCCATAGTGTAATAACAGCAGAACTCAAGTAGTTCATATAGAAATTCAAAAATCAATAATATATATTTAATATTAGCAACACATTTCTACTGAACTGCAAAAATTTGTTAGTCATCCTGTTTTTTGAGGCCCTTTTCTGTCTTTATGTAAATATTTGAGAAAAGAAGTTATTTATCTAAGGTAATAAAGTTTGCATTTAGTGACTTTAAAGATAGGGTAGGAATTAACTTCTTATTTTCTACCTTTTATAATTTTTTTTTTGGTGGGTACCGGGGGGTCGACCTCAGGACCTCGCGCGCCAGCAGGCGCCAGTGCCACTGAGCGATATCACCGGCCCCTTTTTCGTATGTGGGTTCCGGGAGTCGAACTCGGGCCCTCACGCTTGCTGGGCAGGCGCTTAAGCCGCTGAGCCATCTCACCGGCCCCTATAATTTTTAAAATACATACTCACAGGGCATACTAATAGAGATGTTGGAACGATCATATTTCTTTAAAAAATACTAGGGAGGGCTGGTGAGATGGCTCAGTGGCTTAAGCGCCTGCCCGGCAAGCGTGAGGGCCCGAGTTCGACTCCCGGAACCCACATACAAAACAGGGGCCGGTGATATCGCTCAGTGGCACGGGCGCCTCCTGGCGCGCGAGGTCCTGAGGTCGACCCCCCGGTACCCACAAAAAAATAAATAAAAAATAAAAAATAAAAAATAAAAAGTAAAAAATACTAGGGAATATTTTATAAATAACAGTGATAACATAAATTTTTCATATAAATGCCTGAATTTGAATGTTCTTTTAGCAGTGTAGGGTTTAAGTTATATACACATGTTAAAATACTAGGAAAAGACAAAAATATTTAATAAATTTTACATACCTAATACAGGTTGTGTAAAAATAGCATTCTCAAATGTTGATAATCATTAAAAATATTGTTTTTGAATATAGCTCTGGATTTTTTATATTTTCATAATACTAGTTATCTGAAGAAATTTTTGTGTATCTATTTGATTTGTGTTATTATCCCAAAAGACACTATTTCAAAAAAAATAATAATTTCAAATGCTATGATCTTGGAAAAAAATTTAAATTCTGTAATGTCTAAAATCTAAAATTTAAAATTTATAAAAATATAACTTGACAACATAATTTTTTTCCAAATGTGGAGGCACATGCTTATAATTCCTGAAGTCTGAGAGATTGAAGCAGTAGGATCAGAAACTTAAACCCAATATAGGCAATGTAGTGACTTACCAAGATGCTGTCTCAAAATAAAAATAAAAATAAAAATAGGAATGGTGATGTAGCTTAGTGAGAAGGACATGGGTTCAATCCCCAGTACTGTGAAAAAGAAAAAAAAATGTATATATATATATATATACTTTTTATGGAAAAGTAATTTTACAATAAAATATTTCATATTTTCTAATATATTTTAAATATATTTTAACTTTTATTGACACATTATTATGGTACATACATGACTATGGAGTGCAGTGTAACATTTCCCTACATATATACACTATGTAATGTTTGATTAGGGTAACAGAAAATGTCTATTACATAAAATGTTTAATTTCTTTGTGTTGAGGACACTGAAAGCTGTCTTTAGCAATTTTGAAGCAATCAATTGTTCTCTATCATAGTTATAGTTATACTACTATTTATGAAACATTAGAAGGTTTCTTCTTTCATTTTTCTTTTTCTGGAGGGTTGAACCCAGGCCCTCTGCTTTGAGCTGCACCCCCAGCCCTTTCTCAATTTTGAGACCGGGTATCCTAAATCACTAAGTTGCTCAGGCAAGGTGCAAAGTTGTGATTCTACCTCAGCCTCCCAGAGCTCTGGATTGCAGATGTGCGTGAGCACACCTGGTTTGTCTTTCCAACTTTTTATGTGCTCTTTGGTTTCTCTCAGTGTTTTATAATTTCCATTCTACAAATAATTTATTTCCTTGGCTAAATGTATTTCTAGAAATAAAAAAATTGCACCTATTAAAAATGCCACTTTTTTCTTGATTTTCAAACCTGGAATTTTCATATTGGTGTTTTTAAAAGCTACTGATTTTTGTTTGTTGATTTTGTATCTCACAAACTTATTGGTTTCACACACCAGTCTCAATAATTTATTGGTAGATGCAAGGATTTTTCTGTATATATAATCATATTGTCTATATATAATAATATTGTCTATATGTAAAATCGTATTTTCTGCAATCACAGAGAATGTGACTTTCTTATTTTCTTATTTTAATATTCTCTATCTTTTGCTCTTCCTAAGCCTTCCAATAAAATATTTAGTGGGAATGGTAAATGTGGATATACACACTTGTCTTGTTCTCAATGTTAGAATAAATGATTTCAGCTCTTCTACACTCAGTACCATGTAGTCAATGGGCTTTCCATATTTAGTCTTTGTTTTTGAGGTACATTCCTTTTAAACATATCTTGAAAGACTTTTGTCATCAACAGGTATTGGATTTTATCAAATGCATTTTATATATTTTATGGAGATAGTCAGATGTTATCATTTGTTCTGTTGATGTAATTTATTACTTTGACAGATTTATATGTGTTGATCCCTGGGATAAATACACTTTACTATGCTGTATAATTTTTTATGTGGCTTTGAATTCAATTAGCTATTATTGAATTGAAGATTATTGTATCTCTCTTCACCTGGTGTACTGTTCTATTGTATGTTTTTTTCCCCCTGTGGTCTTGCCTAGTTTTACTTTCATTGTATTTCTGCATTCCTAAATAGAAGTTTTAAGAGTTCATTCCCATTCACTACTTTGCAATATTTTGAGAAGACTTCATATCTTTTCTCCCTTAAAAGTTTGGTCAAATTCTACAGTGAAGCCATTCAGGGCTGTGCTTTAATTTGTTATGAAATATTTTTTTGTGTGTGGGTTCCGGGGGATCGACCTCAGGACCTTGCGTGCCAACAGGCACCCGTGCTGCTGAGCGATATCACCGGCCCCTTTTTCATAGGTGGGTTCTGGGAGTCGAACTTGGGCCCTCACGCTTGCAAGGCAGGCGCTTATGCTGCTGAGCCATCTCACCAGCTGTTGTGAAATTTTTATGACTGATTCAAGTGCATTACACATTATTGTTCTGTTCATTTATCTACACCCTCATAGTATAACAATGATTGGTAGGATATATTCATAAATATATTCATTTTTCTGCATTTTCCATGAGATAGTCTACAATGATTCTTTGTATTTTTGTGTTATAAATTTTAATATCTTAATTTCAATCTATGATTTTATTCATTTGAGTGTTCTCTCTTTTCTTCATGGCTAGTCTATATAAAGTTTTGTCTATTTTGTTTATCTTTTTATTGAAAAATTATCTCTTTTATCTTTTACATTTTTAAACATTATTTACTTTTTCTACTCTGATGATTATTACATTTCTCCCTCTACTAATACTGTGTTTCTTTTTTATTTATGTAGTCACTTATTGCTATAAACTTCCTCCTTGGTATTGTTGTTACTGTATACTATGGGTTTTGGTATTTCTGTTTCTATTTTCATTGGTTTCAAAAAATTTTTTTGGGGGGGGCCGGTGAGACGGCTCAGCGGCTTAAGCGCCTGCCTTGCAAGCGCGAAGGCCCGAGTTCGACTCCCGGAACCCACATACGAAAAAGGGGCCGGTGATATCGCTCAGCGGCACGGGTGCCTGTTGGCGCGTGAGGTCCTGAGGTCGTCCCCCCGGTACCCACAAAAAAAAAAAAAATTTTGTTTTCTTCATTGATATATCTATTGTTCAAGAAAATGTTTAATTTCTATATACTTGTACACAATATTTTCCAATAGTCTGGATTGAAATGAGAGAGAACTGGGATATATCCCAAGCACATTCTATTTATTCATCAACATTTATTTTGAGATAGAGTTTCTTTAAATTTCTCAGGCTGGCCAAAAACTTGTGCTCCTCCAGCCTCAGACTCTCAACCAGCTGAAATTATAGGGGTGAACTACCATGGATGAATTTTATTTTCACAAAACTTAAACTTCAAATTATTCTTGATTTCTACATTTATTCCATTGTGGTAAGAGAACATGCATGCTCTGATTACTTTCAGGTTTTTTGTTTTTTGTTTTATGTTGTTGTTTTGTTTTTCTTTTGGTTCTTTCAATTTTCAGAATTCCTTTGCTGCATAATATTTGGTCCATCTGGGGAATGTTCCCTGGGCTAGTAAGAAGAATTTGTACTCTGAAACTGATGGGTGAAATGCTCTATAAATGTCTTTATATAGTTTAACATTGATGTTTCTTCAATGATTTTTTTATTTTTATTTTTTGATCTGGATGAATGGTCCTTTTTGGATGCAGGCTGTTGAAGTCCCAAATTACTATTGTATTAAATAAAATCCATCTTTACTTTTAGATCTAATATTTATTTTGTATAATTTGAGTTCTCAGCATTGGTTGCAAATAAAATGGACCCTTCACTTATAAACTCAATTCATTCCCGAGGGCTGGTTGTAATTCACATTGTCACTTGGAGGCTCAGGCTCCTGTACACAGCCTTCAAATTCTCTCTCCTGTGTGCAGGCAGATCTCAGTGTCTTCAGAGAGACACAGACCCTGGATTTCTCAATTAACCCTATACAGGAAAGGCTGTTGTAATGTTCCTTCCAGAACACTTTAAGGGTTAAATCAGTATCTGAGACCATCTGGCAGCACAAGCAGCCAGCATTTGGGTCATAACTCAAGACTTTGGTCATGTTAAAACTAAAATTCCAGGCATAACCCAAGTTGTTTGTATGTCAGGCCAGTCATAACTTAAGGGTCCACTGTATTTTCAATTGTTATTTCTTCTTGTTGATATATTCCTGCAGTCCTTATAGTCTGGTATTCTTTGTCTCTTTTTAGAGGTTTTGATTTAAAGTCTATCTTTTTAAAATATACCCACTTCTCACTTTATTTTTCGTTTACAGCATATAGTTTCCCATTACTTCAATTTCAACCAATGTTTGTCTTCATTAGTAAAAAAAGTTCTCACTTCAATTCTTTGAATCTATCATTGAAAATATAAATTCACCTAGTCTATATATTTTCATTGAAAAGTTTAATCCATTTACATTTAAGGTTATTATTTGTAAGTAAACACACTATATTGCCATTGATTTTTATTTTTCTGATGATCTTCAATTCTCTATCTGTCTCTCTGTCTATCTCTTTTTTGTTGGCTGTTTTTATTGTATTGAAAGAGTTTAAAACTCTCCTTTTTGTATGTTTCTCATTTGAATTTTATCCTTTTATGTGTTTTATATTAATATTTAGTATATTGTACAGTATGAATTCCTTAAAACATTTTTTACAATATTGATGTGGTGATTAATTCCTTTAAGGTTTCTTTGTTCTGGGCAGAAGACAGTTATGCTTGTTACAATATTCTCAATTGGTATGGTATTCTCAATTCTTTGTTAAAGAAATTTAAATATATTCTTCCATTCTATCCTTTCCTGTGGGGTTTCTTTGAGAAGTTTACTGTTTGTCTCAGTTAATTTATCATTCCTGGGAGAAAATACCCAACACCCACAAGTTGAAGGAAGAAAGGTTTATTTTAGTTCACAGTTTGTAGAAGTTTCAGCCCATAGTTGGCTGGCTCCAAAGCAGTGCAGCATGTCAGAGAAGCACAACAGAGGAGAAACAGTAAATGGTGTAGCAGGCAGTAAGCAGTAAGGCTTCCTTCTTTCCCCTTTTATTTCACCCAGGCTGCAAGCCTATTGACTGGTGCCACCCACACACAGGATGGTTCTTCCTGCTTCAGTAAGTCCATCTCCCACACCCAGAGCTATGTTAAACCACTGGACTTAGCCAGTATCACACAATCATGATCGAAGATAAAACACCCATGATCCAGTCACTCACAAATGCCTCACCTATGAATATATGAGGCTTGGGGACATCACCTAGACATAAACCATAAAATAATTTAATGTACATGCCCTTAAAAGTTATTTGATAATTTTCTCTTGCTCTTTTGATAATTTTCTCTTTGTTTTATCTTTTTGATATTTTAACTAAAGCACACTTTGGAGATTTTGTTTTTTTCCTCTGGTCAAAAGACTTCTATTGGAGGTCTTTCAAGTTCCCTGGAGACCTACAGCCATATATTGGATATCAATTTACATATTCTTCTCTATATCTGGAAAATTTTTAGCAAATACTTTGTTGAGTAGCATTTCTATTTTCTCTCCTGAAACACTAATAATGTATATATTTGTTTACTTAATGGTATTTCATTGATGCTTCAGGCTTTTGACTAGTGCCACACACACCCAGGATGGGTCTTCCTGCTTCTTTATGTCCATACTCAGGGTATCAAATTCCTTTTTATTATTGAATTCTTTAGCTTCAAGATTTTTATTGTCTTTTTTTATGATCTTTATCTCTCTGCTGATTTTCTCATCCATATCCATGTTTTTCTAATTTAGTTGACTAATCAAAAGTCATCTGTGTCTGAGAATCACAGAGGTTTTGGGCCACATCAGTGGAGTCAGTCAGCACACCCGTCAGAAGTATGATCAGTGGGACTTGATCAGACCTCTGTGAAGTTAATCTATTTAAAATCTTTTGCTCAGTTGCTTCTCTTCATGAATAGTGGTTGGGCAGCACTATAAAACTGCTGCTCAGTGTCCCTGTAGACTAAATTTCTTAGAATGAGCTGTTTCATTTTTATTGATATATTTTAGATATATGCAATGATCACATTCATCATAGAAAATTTGTACCTGTACATGATATAACTTGTTTCTTTTTTTCCCATGCCCATACCCTCCTTTCAACCCCTCCTCATCTCCCCAGTTACAAAAACCTTTTTCCATTTTTTCCTTCTCTCATGTTTTTACTTTTCCTTTCTTTCATTTTCCCCTCCCTTTTCTCTTATACCCTCATCATTTAAATATTTTCTTCCTATTTCACAATTCCTAAAATACATTTTAGTCCTTATTTGCACTTCAGGTTTCTCACACTGGAGAAACACAGTGGTATTTACAAATGTGTGTCCAATTTACTTCATTTATGAGTATGGTTTCAGGGTGCATCCATTTACCTAGAAATGTCTCAGGCTTTTTGGCAGAATAGTACTCCATTGTATAAAAAAACCCTACATCTTCTTTATCCATTCACCAGTTGATAGACATTTGGCTATTTCTGAGATTTGGCTATTACAAACTGTACCACTATAAATATAGGTGTGTATATATCACTGTGGTATGATGATTTTAATTCATTTGGGAAGATACCAAGAGGGAGATTAGCTGGGTCAAATGGAACCACTAGTCCTAGTTTTTCTTTTTTTTTTTTTTTTTGTGGGTACCGGGGGGTCGACCTCAGGACCTCGCGCGCCAACAGGCACCCGTGCCTCTGAGCGATATCACCGGCCCCTTTTTCGTATGTGGGTTCCGGGAGTTGAACTCGGGCCCTCGCGCTTGCAAGGCAGGCGCTTACGCCGCTGAGCCATCTCACCGGCCCTAGTCCTAGTTTTTCAAGGAATCTCCACACTGATTTCCACAGTGGTTGCACCAGTCTACACTCCCAGTGTACAAGTGGACAAGGGTTTCTTTTCCCAACAGCCCCACTAGCAATTGTTATTCAGTGATTTGTTGAAAACAGCCATTCTTTCTGGGGTGAGATGAAATGTCAGCATTGTTTCATCACTCTTGAATGACCAGTGCTGTTGAACATTTTTTCATATATTTATTTGCTGTTTGAACTTCATCAGAGAAGTGTCTATTCATTTCAGATGCTCATTTTTGGATTGGTCTTTAAATTTGGGAAGTCTGAGTTTCTTGAGCTCCTTATAGATTCTAGATAGTAGCCTTTTGTGTGAGGAAAAGCTGGCAAATTTTTTTCCCACACTGTGGTTTGTCTCTTCACTCTGTTGATGATTTCTCTTGCAATGCAAAAGATTTTTAATAAAATGTGATCCAAGTTGTTGATTCTTTTCGATAGTTCCCACATGATCAGGATTTTGTTCATAGTCATTGACTAAACAATATATTCAAGAGTTCTAGAGAATGAGCTGTTTAAATTGCTTCTTAGGGCTACAGAAGAATGGACCGTAGTTACTTGATGAATTTCTGGAGGTCTTAGAAGGCTGATACACTCATGAAAATTGTTGGTTATTTTCTGTCATTTTGGCCTGGTTGGGCAGAGGTACTTCTTTGCTTCCAAGGCCCTCTCTGAGATAAGCTGAGCAAGATGGGCTGCCTAGTTTTTTCCAGGTCAGTGGGAAGCTTGGGGAGGATATTTAAATTCTTTCTTTGTGCTTAGACAGGCAGAGTTACTTGGAATCATCCATCCAGTTGCTTGCAGTGTAAGTTGAAGGTTGAGAGGCCCTCCAAGATGTTTCCAGTCACAGGTTGGTAAAGATAGCTGAGCAGGCACCTCACGTATCCATGATGAAGGGTCTCAATGTGCTCCTATGCAGCAAGAGCCTGGGCTGGGGACAGTCAAACATGGATCAACCCCTTTCCAGAGAAATGCAATGGTGTGTTTGCCCATTAGCTCAACAAACTAAGCTAAAATCCACAGATTTCTAAGAGTACACAGATTTCACTAGCATTAAATTCCCCTAGTTTCTGTCACATGAATAGGAACAACCAGGGGCCTAATAATTTTCACAGCCATGACAGATTGATTTTGAGAGTTGGAAAACAGATGCAATGTCTCCGTTTTTTTTAAAAGCCATTTTGTATCTCCATGTTTATCATATCATTGTCCTACTCCTAATGCACTCTGATACTCTGCTTCAAATACTCAAGTTAAATAGCTCATTTGTGCATTAAGTTCTTTGTTTTGGAGGAAAGTACACATGCACCAGTAGTTAACATTCTTGCTCAGAAATTCTAATATTTCTTTAAAATACATTTGATTACATTTAAAAATGGAATATAGTTTTATTTTAAAAGCATATATAATGTAAGAGACCATTTCATAGGCCACTTTACCCAATGAAGAAGAAAATAATAACAGGTATTTTTATAAGGGAAAACATTCAGGTATCCTATGTCAAAGGATGTGATATTTACAAGGTGATAAGATGCAGACATGTATAAATACATTGAAATATTAAAATATTCTATGTCAAGGGGTGTAATATTTATGAGTTGCAAAGATATGCTCATGTATAAATACATCACAAAACAAAACATATAAAAGCATGTAAGTATGCTAGGTAATTGTTTACAATTATCTGTATGACTCTGGTATCCCAAAATATAACAAACATGAGTTTTGATAAAATTGGTCAAAAACTGGTATAGATCATCACAGCATTATAATCTCTCAAAGAGTAATGATTTCAAGAATGTTTCACAAACTCAGATGTAGAAAAGTGGCATATCTTCATTTACTAAAGGAGAGTCAAGGTTTTTATGTTCAAGTACAATGACCATGTTGACAAATGAAATATTTATAGACTGACATTTTCATTTTTGTGCTATTCTGTGGTCACTTTTCCAAAATGGTGTTTTCTACCCTTATTTTGTGCCATTTTTATCAGAATTGCAGTTTTCAGGATTTCAATATATAAGATTTTATTTTGGAGGAATTGTGATCTTTGGCATTTTGAGTATTACAGGTTTTAGACTTTAGTGATATTTATTTCTCAGGATTTCAACATTTAATATTATAGCATTTGTTATTGTATATTTCTGATTTTTATTGGTATCAAATTTATTCAGTTTTCTGATATTCATTGTGCTAATCTTTAAACTTCAAAGATTAGACTGGATTTTTATTATTTTTGTCTTTAAATACTTGATTAATATCAAATGTTCATATCATAGTATACATTGCTGTATACATTAGAATTCAAATAAAGCATTTATAAATGTAATACATGAACAATAAATGTACAGTGTAAATTATTGTAAGATCAACTATTTAAGTAAACAGTATAATGCATATCTGAAAACATCTGATGAAATTCTCAACTACAGACTTTGTGTAGTAACTCTTTATGTACTGCCACATATATTACATTCTGCAACAACCTTGGCATTGCTTCAATTGAAGCTGTTATCTTTTTCTCCAAAATTTTTCAACTGTCCTTTAGTTCTTCTCTTGAATCCACATTTGCTTTACTTCAATCTTCCATGGCTGGTAATTTTAGCATGTTACATATGATCCTGTTTACCTATGTTCTTATGCCTAAGTACATGGGAGATTCTTTAGATAATTCCATACTCACCATCCAAAACTCATCTGCAGGGCTGGTGAGATGGCTAAGTGGTGTAACTGCCTGCCTGGCAAGCACAATGGCCCAAGTTCGACACCCGGAACCCACACACGGAAAAAGGGCCAGAGATATTGCTCAGTGGCATGGGGGCCTGCTGGCACGGAAGGTCCTGAGGTCAACCCCCGGTACCCACACACACACAAAAAAAACTCATCTGAAGTTTTGCTACTTGTAAGAATCAATTATAGTATATATTTATCTATATTTAATTATATAGTTTTCTTCTTTCAAAAAATGTGAATTTCTTTGATGCACTTTTAAGGAACTTCTCATATGCCTCCATCAGTATCTTTTCTACACAAGAGCAAATGATGCTTCTGATCTTGTCTAGAAAATTTTGGAATCTGAATTTATAACCACACAAAAAACTAATTTCATGAAGTACATTTGAATCTCTTGGGATGCAGTTCTTAGGATGACAAAAGGGGACCATAACCCTAAATAACTTCTGCTGTGAGTAATGTATTTCTTGAACTGGTGTTACACTTTACTGTCATCACTTGCCTGTGTCCTTGCAATAAAGGATGTCTGAATGTTCCAAACATTTGTGCTTTGGGCTGTGACCTATATTATTACAAAATGCACTGCAATTAAGAATAGACTCAGGCTGGTGAGATGGCTCAGTGGCATACACGACTGCCTGGCAAGTGTGAGGGCCCGAGTTTGACTCCCAGAACCCACATATGAAAAAAGGGCTGGTGATATCACTCAGCAGCAGGGGCGACTGCTGGTGCATGAGGTCCTGAGGTCAACCCCCATACCCCCCCCAAAAAAGAATGGACTCAATTTGGGCTGCAGAAGCATTTAGGTAAAAGAAAAGATGAATTAATTAACTTGTCAAACCCTTCTCATCATGAGTAAAACATATTCCAGCATAACCCAATATCATTCCCCAGTAATGCTGAGTCATCTTTCATTTCAGTTTGTGGTACCATTCATACTCCAGAATTATATGGCCTCCTGAAAAGTTCTAAGTAGTAAGAATAAGAAAATGTCAATACTCAACATTCTCTCCTGTTGTAAATGTACATGTACATATGTGTACCTTATATTAACAACACTTTACAACACTTATAAGATGCAAATTGATCAGTAAGATTTTCACTAGTTGTATTTATAATAAAAGTCTGATTTAATTTTTTTAAAATTACATTATTACCTTCCTTGAAAGTGTCAGGATTGTTAATTATAATGTCTTTAGTAAATTTTGTACCACTGGAAAAAATAGTATAAAAAGTAAACTATTTAAATTTTACACTTACCTTAATACATAATTCCAAACACACATCACATTTACCTGAACAATTAAGTGTGATTATTTCTATTTTTACCCTGTTAATTACAACAGTGCATACAATTTATGAAAATTTGTAACTATATCTAAAATACTGGCTAAAGAAAAAAACTAAATATTATGGAATAATAACATAGAAATTTAATAATTATCATTATATTGTTAATTCACCAGACACTCTTGTTTCATGTAAACAAACATGGAATATTGGTGATAAATATATTGTCATAAAGTGCTGATTTTCTGTCACATAAATATTAGTTTTCAGATTATTTCTCTATTTTCTTATTATGAAGGTATACTTGTGAGAAGAGAACAAAGAGCACATTTTAACAACTGAATACTACATATTTTACACAAACTTTGTCTTATTGATTTCAGTTGCATAATTAAAATGAATGCATGTGATGTTATATTAATGATAAATACCTTTCTATCACATTAAAATAAAGCATTACCTTCTTTCTCCCTAACATTTCCATAGGAAAAAAATGATAATACATGTCCTGTGTATCTTAAGAAATGCAATATTTAAACAAAGCAAATTGTTCTAATTAACTTACCCAAATTGAAAAAGACATCTATAATAGAAACATTTAGTACAAATTCAATATCATTTTCTATGGCCACCTTGTGCTTTGTTAAACCTCGTGTGCCATTGGTATTTTCTAAGGTATTTTCTAAAAACCTTTGTTCTTTAACTCTGGACCTGAAATACTATATTAGATAAAGCTTACTCCTTGGCTTCTTAGAGAGTGTAAGTTTCATCTATGTGGTTTCCATGCTGAAAATGTAGTTTTTACGTGAGGTGGTTTATATTAATTTTTTTTTAACCTTTCAACTGTACTTCTTTTGTCACAATGTTCTAGGCACTCATTGTACCCTTGAATGAAGAAATGAATGGATGAATAAATGAATCAGAAGTGATGGATATTATCTTTTATCATTCAAGTTATATTTTCCTGTATGCTTTGTTTTACCTTTTAGGGTCTACATTTAATGTTATGAAATATTTTATTTAATTTTTGATTTATTTTAAAGAGAACAAATAAAAATAAAACAGTGTTTCAAAACAGGTTAGTAAGAGAGTTACAACAATTAATACATCACATATTGTTGTTTTTATTTTTTATGTTTAAAATATTTAATGTTTACATTTTTGTGGGAAGTTGGTAAATATATGTAACACAAACTAATTATTTTTTCTCTCCTTTCTATACTCTCCTGCATTCTTTCCTCTCTCACCTGATCACCTTCACATTTGAGACAGATCTACCTTCCTCCTTGCTTTAATCTGTTTTAACTTGCTCTTGATTTGTTTATAATTTATAAGAGAAATTTAACTTAGAATTTCTCTTTAGAAGAGAAATTACTCATAAGAGAATCAGGCAATATTTAAGCTTGTTTTTCTGATTTATTTCACTTAATATTATGGTATTAAGTTGCATCCATTTTACTCCAAATTATTCAAGTTTATCCTTCTTTATGACAGAGTAATAATCCACTATGTAAAATAATATATTTTCTTTACCGATTCATCTTTTAATGTGCATATAGACTGCTTACAGATGTCAACTATTATGAATTGTGCTGTTATAAATATGAGCATGCAAGTATGCCAGTAATATGTTGTTTTTAACTCATTCTGGATGATGCCTAGAAAGGGAATACTTGGGGCAAATTAAATTTGTAGCTTTAACTTTCTGAAGAATCTTCATACTGATTTTCACAGTTGCATTAGATTACATTCCCATCAACAAGGTAGAAGGGTTCATTTTTCCACAAAGCCTAAACACCATTTGCTAGTATTTGATTTCTTGATGGTAGGTATTTTTTCTTGTGTAAGATGGAATCTCAGTGTTGTTTTTATTTGCATTTTTCTAAGGGTCAGGGTTGCTGAACAGTTTTCTATATATTCTTTGGCCATTTGTACTTCAAGAAAGTGACTATTAATTTGAGGTGCCTATTTTTTTATTGGTCTTTTATTTGGGGGTTAATATGTATTTAGTTCTTTATGTAATCTAGATATTAGTTCTCTGCCTGAGAATAGCTGACAATTTTTCCCAGTTCTATAAGTTGTCTTTCAGGTCTGTGGTTGTTTCTTTTGTTTTGCAAAAGTCTTAATTTGATATGGTCTCATTTGTTGATTCTTGGTATTATATCTTGTGCCATTGGTGTTCTGTTACAAAAGTTCTTACCTATGTCTATGTCTTCAAGATTTTTACGAATTTTGTTTTTTAGCAGACTGCCTCTATTCAACATTTAGATCTTTGAGCTATTTTGATTTTAGTTCAGTACATGTTGAGATGCACACATTGAGTTTTAATCTGCATGTGAATAGCAGATTTTCCCAACACCATTTATTACAGTCTATCATCCCTCCAGACTATGATTTTGGCTCCTTTATGCAAGAACACATAGCTGTATGTGTTTGAGGTTGTTTCTTCATGCTCTCCTCTGTTCCATTGTTCTACACATCTGCTTTTGTGCCAGCATCATGCAGTATTTTTCCCCCATGGTAGCTGTGTAATATAACTTTCAATCACAGATTGTGATGCTTCCCATTGCTATTGTTATTAGGATTGTTCTTGCTTTTTTTTTTTTTTTTTTTTTGCTTTTCTGGCTCTCTTGTGGTTCTATACAAATTTTAAAATTGTTTTCTGAGAAATGTTATTGGTATTTTGTTCAAGATTGTATTAAATCTGTAGCCTGTTTTGGAATTATGGCAATTTTGACTACACTGGTTATGCTTAACCAGGAACAAGGGATATTTTTACATTTTCTGATGACTTCTTTGATTTCCTTTTACAGGATACCATAGTTATCATTGTAGATGTTTTTCACTTTTTTTGTATATATTATGTGTGTTTTTTTATGAATTTTGTTGGCTTGGATTCTCATTTTTCTATTTTTGTGTGTTTATTTGCTTTTTATGCTGAGACTTGTGGGTTGATTACAATGGAAGATTTTGTTGCTACAGTTGTGAACTTTTTAGTTAGTGTCTGCTTTTCAGTGATGTATGTTGGGGTTGGCTAACCATATGCCTTTCCCTGTGTCCTAGAATCACACATGACTGTTTATTTTGGAGAAGAGGTTGCAGTGTATCTGGCTCACTACCCCATTTTCCACTAGTCATCTACATTATTTTAATAACAGCAAGGCAATCTAGATATTGGCATACTGAGAAAAGCAACAATTATATTACCTTGGATTTAGTAATACATAAGCAACAATAATAGCATCAAAGACAAACTGGATATTGACATACCTTAAGAACAATTAATGCATCAAAATTAACAATGGAAGAGATCTATATTTATAGTGTAAACATGAAGACAAACCTAATATTGACCTACAGTTAATATGTAGTAAATGGTACAAATTTACTGCCAGTAAAAATAGAACATTATTCAAAAGCAAATTTATCAATATTAATAGTTTTACAGTTAAGGAGGGGATAGGGAACCAGATAATGAGAATAGAAAAAGTTGTGATATTAATCAAAGCAAGAAAAAAGAAGAGCAAAAAGTGAGATAGGGGATCTTAATGGTGGGAAAAAGGAAATTAATAATAATGTATTAGATTACAGTAATGAAAAATAGTGAGGAAAATATAAAAAAAGCAAAGTAAAGAAAAAAGCAAAATAAGAAGGAGAAAAATGTTAGACGCAGAAAAAAGAAAATGAGATGTTCAAAAAAGCACCCTCCAAAAATGAGGGAACAAGAAAGAGATAAAAGAAAACATTTGAATCAATTTTAAAAAATTCTCTTTACTTATGAATGAGTGGTTATTTTCCAGGATCTGTAGTCTTGGAATCCAGCAAATCATGAGTTTCTCTACCTAGCTTTATGGCCTGTCAGCTTGTGAGGTTTTCTCCTTGACCTAGAGGACCCTCTGTTTGTACATCCTTGACTGTGGCAATCATTCAAGGGGAGATATGTCCTTGCACACATTGGTAGATGGAAAAAGCAATCAGCCCTGTGGTGTCTGCAAGATATAGGCCTCGGGGCATGGGTTCAGAAAGATTATTTGGCTTAATACCAACAGTCTCAAATCTAGCCTTCTCTGAAAGGCAAACTCACCAGGAAGGGCCCATGATTTCTCTAGCCTGAGATTAAAGTTCTCTGAGGTTGTGTGTCTAGCCTGAACTCTCTCAGCACATGTCTCCCACGGCTGTCTCTCACTCAGCCACTGTGGGAGGGTAGCACTGGAAAATATGAAGTGAAGTTGTTCTGTGGCTCAGTTTTAAATATTAAAACCAAAATTGTGCCTGACTAAACACTCTGTAGAAACATGTCAGACCTTGCCTTAGTTATCTCCTCCAAATCTAGCATGTCTTGAAGGTATCATTTTCAGAATGAAAACCATATACTTTTTTGCAGTTTACAATAGTTGTGAGCTTTTATTGGGACTAGCATTGACTTTTATTATTGTATACAATCTTACTCTTATAATTTATAAATTCCTGGAATTTAACTCCAGGAATTTATAATTCCTGAAATTTATAATTTCCTGGAATTTTGATTCACATATGAGGGAAATTATACTTCATTTTTCTTTCTGTGTCTGGTTTGTTTCACATCACACAATTACCTCCCTTTCAGTTATGTGTAGTCACAAAAGACAGAATTTCATTCTTCTTTATTGCTGGATAGTATATCTTTCCAAATATGTAAACTTAACAGTAACCAATATTTTTTTTTTGCTTAGCTAATTCTTTTCCTTTGGAGATATACATCTATATTAAATATCCAGTAGTAAGATTGTTGGATCATACAGTCATACAGCAGTTCTTTTGTAAATATTTTCTAGAAATATCTACACCATTTTTCATAATAGATGTACTCATTTACATTACAATGAATAGTGTGAAAGTGTCCTGTCTTTTTTTCTCATACGCTTACCAGCATTCCTTATGGTCTTTTTCTAAATAACCATAATCATTCTTACTGGAATAAAATGATATCTCATTATGGTTTTGAGTTACATTTCCCTGATGAGTAGTGATGTTCAGCATTGCATAATGTACATGAGTTATGTTTAGTATTTCATCATATACCTGCCACATTTTTGTCACCTTTTGAAAAATATCAATTTAGGTCTAGTGCCCATTTTTCAATTGCCTTTTCAGTATCTTGCTACAGATCTTTTGATGTTCCTTAAATATTCTGGTTCTTAAATATTCATGTCATATAGAAAAGTTTGCATGTATTTTCTCTCATTCTGTAGCTTGTCTTTTCATACTGATCTTTTCCCTTAATGCACATAGCCTTTTAATTGGTTGAGATTAAAATTATTTTATAATTTTTATTTTTGATTCCTGTGCTTTTAGCAAAATATTCTTGCCAATTAAAAGATCCAGAAGCATTTGCCTTAGGTTTACATCAAATAATTTCATATTATAGGACTTATACTTTTAAAGGTTTAATTCAGGGTATTTTCATGAGGTTCTGTTAAAGTTTCCTCTTAGGAAATATTGTAAAGACAAAATTTTCTGCTGAATTATTTCCACCAGATATTGGAAAGACTTAGTGTACCATACTGAAAACACTTCTATTTTAATGCATTCATACTGCCTACTAATATTTACATAATTTAATAACTAATCATTTCATTTTCAGCTAATGTAATTAAATATTAATTTTTACCCAAAATAGATACTCAAAATTGAAAACTGCATATGACTAAAATATTTATACTAATTTAATATACTAATGTTCATTTACCTTTAGTTATTGTAAATATACAAACTCTTGGTGATGTTATAGATATTTGTGTAACAAATACTGCATAATTCCACAATAAAATGTTTTCCAAGTTTACACAAAAATAAAATATTACCAGAATTAAATAAAGTATAAAGTTCTATTTTTTTACAAGAAAAACAGTATTTCTTTCACTCTAGATTTTTCATCATGATGCAGTATTGCATTTTTTTTTTTTTGTGGGTACCGGGGGATCGACCTCAGGACCTCACACGCCAGCAGGTGCCTGTGCCGCTGAGCGATATCACCGGCCCCTTTTTCGTATGTGGGTTCTGGGAGTCAAACTCGGGCCCTCGCTCTTGCCAGGCAGGAGCTTAAGCCGCTGAACCATCTCACCGGCCCTGTATTACATTTTTTAAGTCACTAATTCTTATTTATTTTGTATTAAAAAGTATTTGTTAGTATACTCTCTAGTCTTCTCTGAGACAGTTAAGATCATTAAAGGAAAAATTAAGAAACAAAGAAGTCTCCTAAGGAGAAGTCAAAGACAACATTCTGTTGTTTTGTTCATAAAGACTTTGCCTATGCCTATATTTTCAAGATTTCTACCTATTCTATCTTTCAGAAGATTTAGAGTTTTTGTTTTAATATTTAGATCTTTGAACCATTTTGTTTTTAGTTTAGTGCATGTTGAGAGTCATGGGTCTAGTTTTAGTCTTGCACATGTGGAAAGCCAGTTTTTCCAGCACCATTTATTAAAGTCTTTCTAGGGTAATTGAGAATTAAAACCACAGTATGTTATTCTTTTTTTTTTTGTGGGTACCGTGGGGTCGACCTCAGGACCTCATGCGCCAGCAGGCGCCCATGCCACTGAGCAATATCACTGGCCCCTTTTTTGTTTGTGGGTTCCAGGAGTCGAACTCGGGCCCTCATGCTTGCTGGGCAGGCGCTTAAGCCACTGAGCCATCTCACCAGCCCCAGCATGTTATTCTTAATATCTTCTAAAACTTTCATAGGATGGCAGAGTGCCAAGCTGAAAAGACATACAAATTCAGTTTATGTTGGAAGTGTTTTTGTTTGTTAATCTTTTGAACATTCAGCTCATTGTAGAAGATTGTGTCACTTTTCATTTAAGCAATGTTTAATAGCAACCATCTGATAAAAATTGTAGATATCACACAGTCTTCAGGAAGAGTAATTTCTCATGTATTCATCAACAGTGAAACAGTCAAAGTAAAAAATCTCACTGAAGAAAACATATTTACTAGCAGAGTCATTGTTCAGTTTTCACAAGGTGCTAAATGTAAATGTTATCAATGTTTTCTTTGACATAATCATAGAAAATACCAGTGAAAATAAGTAAAAATATTTCATTCTGGCTTGTAAAAAACTAAAGGCATCACCAATAGTTTGTTATTACCCTTTACTATACAATGTGCCTGGAAAACACTTTTTATTCCTCCTTTCTTTGGTAATCAGCATATTTTCTTTGGAGTTAACAAAAGATTTAGTGATAGCATTCATCAATAAGAGAGAAAATAGGGACAAAATGCATGACTAAAATTATGTAAATATTTCATGATATATTTTTTCACATAATAGTGGAAATTCCTGATTGTCAATGGCATTGGCCAAGCTGTCCCTTATTTCAAGATCTAAAATATATTCTGACTTTCCTAAAGCCATCCTTTACTTGTGGAATATTCTCTGAGCAAAGTGAACAAAACAATAAACCATGAAATTCTATGAGTTGTTTTTTATTGTATTTTTCTCACTGTTGTTCTGTCACTTCAGTTATTATAAAATGTAAAATGTCCATTCGATGATTATTTTCTTTATTTGGACGTTAGTTGGTGTAAGTTTCCTTTGTTAATTCCTAGTTATGAACATCATGAATTATCTTCTTTTATGGCTTTGAAAATAAAATTCATGTAAATTATTTTCCATTTATAGTGATTATACATTATTGTGTATATATATGTGTGTGTGTGTTTGCACACATACATTTATTTAAATATAATATGGAGTCAGAAGTAAATTTTCAACAAAGTAATATAAAATAGTATCATATAGTCATCTGTCAAAATATGGTTTCCCGATCAACTTCAACAGGATCAACGGAGAACAATAATTAATCTATGTCAAAGGTTTTACTCACCCTTTTAGTTTTTATTGCTGGGCTTGACCTGTGGCTAGGCAGAAGCTGCTGGTCCATAAAACATATATTTTAACATCTAAAACAAAATACATCAAATAGTATCAGCGAGGGCTCAATTATCACAATTTTCTTCATATATTTTCATGTTTCTTTTCAAAATTCATTCACCTATATAAGTTAACAAGTCCTTAGCATTACATGTGGGTCATCTAGAGCTTATTAAACTGTATTATTAGGAAGGCAAATCCTAACTTATTTAAAAATATTTTTTTCTTATTCCTCTAACTACCAAGTATTTCACTATATTGGCAATGTTATCTTAACAGTGTTTGTGCAATAAACAACTGTATCAATCTATCCATGATACTATAACATTTAATAGCATAATTTTATTGAAAAATCTTTTTGCATTGCCTAGTGAAAGAGAATCAGTTACACCTGGGAATAATCTATTTGCAAATTCATTTCAATTTTGTGAAAGTTACAAATCTATAACTATGGCTCACTGCACTTCAAAAATGGAATTTGTTTATTAATTCTTCCAAGCCTTATTTCCTGTAGGCTTAAAGAAATATGAAGGTTATGGGTGGCAAAAACAGAAAATGATGAAAGAGTTGTGAGAGTCACTTGCATTCTTGGGTAAAGTAAATAGAAATATAGTTTTATATTATATTACTAAAATTTTAGATTATCCTTATAGGTTTTAGCAAATAGAACATAACTGCTCTGTACACAATTCACTGTTAATTGAAAGGTGGACAAAGGATTTGCTTAAATGAGTATCATAATGCCATACTATTATTGATAAATCTATTTTTGAGTATGCATATGTACTACTTGTTGACACTTACCTGTATATATTCTAACACTTAAATTTGCAGAAAATAGAGGTATAGGCCTATGCCACCTTAGAGATGAACACCAGTGGTTATTTTTTCTCATGCAGGCATATAAACAATGAATGATGACATAGTTGAAGTGGATGTATTTAGGATTCTCTCCCACAATCATCATGTGGACCAAACATTTTTCATCACCTGTGAAGTACAGGGAATAGGAGGAATAGAAGAGGTCAGAGGTTTTGTTTCATTCCAATTTTTCAGTATATAAACATTACAAATATTTAATAGATTTTGTGTAAATAATGTTTAAATAAAAAAATATTACTATACAATAAATATTACCATTAATCTTCCCCAAAGAACTCCATCTCATTTCAAACATATTTATCTCACTGTTCTTGCTACTTTCTGAAGCAGTTACGGAAATCCTCTTTCATGAGTATATTTATGAGGTGTGATCAAATATAGAATGAATGCTGGTGGTAATTGAAATTTCTTATAAAGATCAAATTTCTATTCTCTGAAGGAATATTTTTGGTCATTGTTCTTAAGACTACAAATTACTTTCTGTGAAGTTTTTTCCTTGTCATATATTCTTTTTTTTTGTTTTGTGGGTACCGGGGGTTCGACCTCAGGACCCCACGTGCCAGCAGGTGCTGGTGCCGCTGAGCGATATCACCGGCCCCTTTTTCCTATGTGGTTTCTGGGAGTCGAACTCGGGCCCTTGTGCTTGCTGGGCAGGTGCTTAAGCCACTGAGCCATCTCACCAGCCCTCCTTGTGATCACATCTGAAATGAATATTTCATTTGATGCTCTGAGTGGCATATTGCAGCTTTTTAAAAAATCTACTTCCTGTTAGTATAAATTTGCAGGTTTAGGCTCATTTGGTTCATCAGTCATGGTGTCTTTCAATACTTCAGTTTGCAAAATAACTTACTTAAAAACTTAGAAGAATTCATATCCTTTTTTTCCAGTCATTGTCAAGTGTCAGAAGCTACAAGATCAATTTTATTATATTTTTATTATATTTTTATTGTATTTATTATTTATATTTATTAAGCCTAGTTTATTTCCTTTCTTACTCTTTCCTTTCTTATTCTTTTCCTTTCTTAATCTCATGCCTGTCACAATTTTTGTCATTATCTATAGATTATGTGAAATAAATATTATAATACCTTCATACTTATAATAAATTTCTAGACATTAGCCATGAGAAACCAATACAGAATATATTTCATTGAGGTGGCATCACCCATGTTCTTATATTTGACACAGTGTTAGGTCACTTCTTTATTCTGAAAGATAGATTAATTGAATGTCATGGCTTAGAGGCCAGCAACAGTTGGGATCTTCTATCCTGTGACTAATTTAAAAGACTTAGTAAGATATAATTCCAGGTGTGCAGTTAAATTTGGTCTTTTCACAAAGAAAAACATGATTTATATATGGTCCATGCAATTAGGGCATTCTATTATTAAAATATTTGTTTATATATCTAAAATTCAGAATTAATGGGGAATCTTGTCATATCTAACAAGCATACATTATCTTACAAGGACCTTAATCTTTAGATTTGTATATTTCCTCCATGAACTGCTTATTAACCATCCAATTCTCATTCACACTGCCATAATATTATAATCACTTCATTGCTTTACTAGTTTTCTATAAGTAATAATGAAAAGCCAATACACAATATTTTGTTTCTTACATCTGTTTTATTAGAACTGCAGGGCTACTATGCAAATGATCTTCCTATCTGATTACATGCTAATAATCTTTGCATAGCATACCAAGGATCTCCAGCTTTACACCTTGCTCTTTTGCATCTACCATACAGTAGTGCCCATGACCAGGCTACTGATTATTAAATCAGAACTGCTTACACATTCAAGTATTCATTCTGCAACTCTAAGATGTACTAAATTGCTTGTTAAGATAGATTTGTGACTGTAAGAAAATACAAATAGCTGAGTCACTTTGAAAAAGCATAAAAATTCAGTACGAAAGTGGCTTTCCTTTTTGGCATACTTTATGATGAAGGCTAAGTCCTAGAATCAGAGTATTCCAGATCCAAACATTTACACTTGCATTAATCTTTGGACTTGCAATTTTTCTTGAATTGCTCACTTGCTTTATTTATTTTATTTGCTCATTCATTCATTCATTCATTCATGCATTTAGAAACAGGGTTTTTCCTTCTCTTCTCCAACTTGGAACCTTAAATAAATGTCCTACCCTAGCCTCTCACATATCTAGGCCTGCAGGTGAGTGCAACCATGCCCAGGTAAATTGTTTATTATATTTTAGTAAAAAGCATGATGTTATAATAGGAGCCTGTGTTTCTTCATGCATTTGTTCATATAATTGACTACATTCATTAGTGGGTGAAATGTCAGTTGTTTTAATTTTGTTACTTTCTGGAATTGAAAACAATGATTAGTGCCTGTAAAATTAAATCCAGAGACAACCTGTGACCTTAAGATGGTATTTTCGGTCTGGTGATATAGCTCAGTGGCATAAGCACCTGCCTGGCAAGCGTGAGGTACTGAGTTCAACTCCTGGTACCCTCATATTAAAAAAAAGAAGATGCTATTTTTTATTTGAGATTGGTCAAGATATTTGAATCCAATAAATGTTCTCAAGAAATTTCTCTATTAGCCCTGAATGAAGTTCAAAGCAGTTAAATATTAAACCCTATGATTCATATAGAATCTAAAAATTTAAGAGTATAAAACTTGGGCTTCACACTGTGTTGACACACATTGTACAAGAAAAAGTAGTTTTATAATTTTCATATGAGACTTAGTACTGAGTTTCAAAATACTCTTTTCACAGTTTAATCCCCTTCTTATCTTAAAGTGAAATATAATGGCCAGCTTTGTCCACATCTTACACTATAAATTTCGCCTGGCTGGTTTTGGTACAGTCTCCATATCTAGTACTGTTTGCATGGATGCATGATCTCAAAATCATATAACTTAGCTACAGTAAAATATTTACTCATCTTAGTTATATCACTTCATTCCCAATTCTAGGTGTTAAAATATTGGTTATTCAACTGATTCCAAAATACATAGTCAATAAAAATTGTTTCATTCTTCCCTACTGTAGAGAACAAAAATATTTTTTCAGATAGAGACAGTAACATGAGAAATTACATATTTCATTTGGAGGTAATGATGAAAGTTGGATATTATTGTTGCACCAAGTAGAAATCTTTAAATTTAATGAGATAATGTGTAAGAAAAAATAACTTCAACCTCTACATATGGAAGAGAATCAATGGGCCAAAAATTTACATAGTGATAATATACAGGAATTTTTTCCATTAATTCAGTAAAGAAATGTTTGTGGTTTAGGTTAGAATTGTTGCAGTAGAAAATATAGAAGGTTGGATTCAATTTAGGAAGTAATTCTGACAGGACTGACCATGGATTAGATATAGAAAAGGAAACATTAAGAAGTACTACTACTATACAGAACACTTTTTTCTGTGTATGTGATGACTGAGGATGCTTTTGCTTGGCAAAATATGAGCTGAACCAATTGTGTTTCAAGCATGTTAAGTTTCAGATGCTTATTAGATATACAATCTGAGATGTTCAGGAAAATAAAAATATTAAGCTGAAGGTCAGAAAATCATCCATAACTTAAGAAATATGCTTGTAGATAATCAAGCTTTTAAAAATAAGTCAATTCAGAGAGACTATATAAGAAAAAAACACAGTTATGCTCATGATAAATACTATTACTATGTTATAAGTAATAGAATAAGAGAAAACTCTTTGGAAACAGCTTATAGTGAGATAATGGAGCTATAAAAAGTATGGAGTTATGCAATTAGGACAATATGTTTTATCTTGAAGTAAGTAGCAAAATTCATCAAATGCTACTTATAAGGATAGGAAGTAACAACTAGATAGTGGAGATGAAGTTCAGTATATGCTTTAAGTCATTTCACAGCTTTATGGCACAAGAACCAATTGGAATACTCTGGTATGAGAATAGAACTGAGGACAAAATATCATAAATAAACTTGAACATTTTATTGATGGACAGCAAAATAGACATAGAATCAATTAGGTTTTCTTTTCTCCTTTTAGCTTTGATAATTTGTCTTTTATGTGCTCTTCTTAAGGAAACTGATAAAGATTAATCAAAATATTATATGTTACTTTGCAGAAAATTTATTGGTTTACCTTTGACATTCAGATGTAAAATTCATGTGCAGAAAATAGACTTGTGTTTAAAGATAGTTCATTATTTTCCATACGTATATACCATTGACCTTTCATTGTTTATTAAGAAGTCTCATTTGGCAGTAATCTGCAGCTTTCCCATTAATCACATGCCCATTTATGTGTTTCTGCTTCTGAATGTTTTCCTCACCCCTCTAGGGAATATAGTTTTTCATTTTTGCCATAGAACCCCACTGTCCTAATTTCTGTATGTTTATATAAAGACTTGATAGCCAGTATGGTAAATATTTCCTACTTGTTCAAGTTCTGGAGGAGTTTCTTTGCTCTTGGGCTATTTTAACTTTACATAAAAGTTAGCTAAATTATTAATATTCATAGTTAACTTTCCCACATTACCTTCCAAAACAAAAATAGTTCTTAGATACATGAATAATGCACTCTAAATATTTTATAGTTAAAACATCCAAAGTAGCAATGGCAATGCCTAGTTATAGATACCACAGATTACACAATAGAAAACTTATATTAAAGCCAATCATTTATTTAAACATATTCTAAAATTCTTTTGGATCTTGTGTACAGTTTAGAATCTGATGAAAGTTAATGAAATTTCTCCTTAGAACAATAAACATACACTCGCAATTATGCATGCAAAATTTGAGGATTCAAGGACTTACATGAAACACGTCCAAGAACTACTGTTAAAAAACTTATTTGAAATTTATTTTATGTGCTTCATTTCCTTTAATAACTTTCCTTTATCAAATACATATTTTTATCAAGTGTGAAAGGGAATCCTCATTAATTTCAAGAATATATTTCTAGCTATCAATTTCATACTTCAAATAACCTGAAACCACAGACTTGATTCCTGTCTGGCTTCCACAAAGTTTTGATGTATGCACAATGATAGAAGGAATTTATTGTAAGGTATTATAGAAAAACAGTTGTATGTCAGTCATTCCCCTGCAATTGAAGGGTCACTGGCCAGAATGTACAAGGCAGCTTCTCATCTTTGACAGTTCTTATTTAAGACTCACTGACAATACAATTCCATCACCCTGCTGGGCATCATATTAGGTGTCAAGAGTCCAGTAAAATTTCAAAATCTTTGTACTATGATTTTTGAAGTCAGTAGCACAATTAGCTTCCTTAAGCCTTTTTGTTAACTTTCAAGCACCTTTTCTTCTATATGTAGTAATATCTAATATAGACTATTTAGTTAATTATATGATTATTTACAGGATTTTATTTAAAAAAATTCTTATGAAAGAAAATGTTAATTGTTGGAATTAATGAAGAATTTTTTCAAATACATTCAAATCTTTCCTTCTTTGATTTAAAGCATAGTATAAGAATTGTCACACTATTTAAACAATATTAGAAAATACTAACTGTATAATATTTAATAAATCATATTAAATATTTAATGTTCCTTGAAAATATTTATTAAAACATTCTGGGCAAAATAACTTCATTGAAAAGATTTAATTCAAATGGAAATATCTTAGAAAAATCTAGGAAATGTCAGAGATTGAATACATTTTATTGATATTTGGGAAAAATACTATATGACTATATTTATTCTAAATTATACCTTTTCTATTTTTTAAATAAAAAAGCAATTTATATGTGTTGTTTAAAACAAGCACATAAAAACAACCCAACAAATGTTATTTATAAAATCTGAACTAAATAAGTAATACAGTCTCTTAATATCTATCCCCACCATCTCGTTTGAGTGGCCCTCTAATGTTCACATTAAATCTTCAAAATCTCATATACATATATTTAAGTAAATAATTTCATTATTTTTGAACTGACTTTATTTATGATAGAGAAAATATACTATAATTGATGAATATGTATGTGCTTGGGTACGTGTGTTTACTTTTTTTATGTATTCATGTTTCATTCATTTGCATTATGTTTTTTCAGGGAAGATTTTGCAAACAGTTGCAATTTCATTGTTGTGAATTATAATTATTTAATTTTTGGACAATCTCTTTAAAATTAAAAAATATCTTTAAAGCTATTAATTCAGCGACTGAAATGAATAAAATTTATAATATTTATATATTCTTTACTTTCCTTAATATGTATAGCATTCACTTAATATACTGCTATACTTTGGTAGAATTTATTAAAGTTATTTTTTATATAAAATCTGATGTTATTTTTCATTTTTTGCTTTGGGCTTTATCAAAAGTTGGTATCCGTATTTCCCTGATTTTGTGTAAAGACCGAGGTTATGTAAGGCTACATTACTTAAAAGTCTCTGTCAAGGGCTACACCCTGAATGCTTGATAACATGCTTTTGTGAGATTGTCATGCTGATTTTAGAATTGTGAAGACTTTGATGATTTTTCCTTTTACAGTCATACTAATTAGTGAGAGCTTTCTAGTTTTTCTTGCACTCAGTGTTTTATGCTGTATTTTTCTATAGATATGAATTTCATTAAAATATTCAGATTCAGAAGCTTATATGTGTTTGTTTTATCTTCCTACTTTCATTTTTATGTATCAAATTTTTACTACAATTTTTCAATTCACTTAGCTGTAAGCATATGTATTTGCTAGTTTAAGAAATAATATCTAACTTTTGTAACAATTTGTTAATTGTTCAATTTTAAAACATATAAATTTTTTTATTTTTTTATTTTATTTTTATTTTATTTTATTCTTATTTCTTTTTAAGGACAACAAGTAAACATTCTCATGTATTAAAAAACTCAAGAATTAGAGAATGTACAAATACCTTTTGGAGAAAGACATTACTTAGTATAAGATTAAGCCATGTAAAAGCTAGGTAAAAATAGAAGATTAAGGAGTGGAATAGTCATAGTGAAATTGCATTTTCATACTAGGGAGGCAATGCGATGTTTACAAATGTGTGTCTGGTTTATTTCACTTGTGAGTATTTTCTTGAGTTGCATCCACTGACCTATAAAAGTTTCCAGTTTATCTTTCTTTATGACTGAGTAGTACTCCATTGTATAAAAATACCACATCTTTTTTTATCCATTCCTCAGTTAATGGGCATTTGGGTTGTTTCCAAGATCTGGCTATTACAAATTGTGCTGCTATAAACATGGGTGCACATATATCACTGTGGTACGATGTTTTTAAGTCTTCTGGGAAGATACCCAGAAGGGGAATACCTGGGTCAATTGGGACCTCCAGTCCCAGTTTTTTGAGGAATCTCCACACTGATTTCCACAGTGGCTGTATCATTTGACACCCCCACCAACAGTGCAGAGGTGTTCCTTCTTCCTCAGCGCCCCTCCAACTTTTGTTGTTAGTTGATTTCTTGATAATAGCCATTCTTTCTTGGCTGAGATGGAATCTCAGTGTTGTTTTAATTTGCATCTCTTGAATGACCAGTGATGTCGAACATTTTTTCATATATTTATTTGCCATTTGGATTTCTTCATCTGAGAAGAGTTTATTCATCTCAGATGCCCATTTTTGGATTGGGTCTTTAAATTTGGGAGGTCTGATTTTTTTGAGTTCTTTGTGTGCTCTTGATAGTAATTCTTTGTCTGAGGAATAACTGGAAAGCATTTTTTTCCCACGTTGTGGGTTGTCTCTTTACTCTTGGTGGTTTCTCTTGCTGTGCAAAAACTTTTGAATAAGATGAGATCCTAGTTTTTGATTCTTTGTGATACTTCCTGTGCCATTGGGGTTTTATTCATAAAGTCTTTGCCTACACCAATGTCTTTAAGAGTTTTACCTATTCTATTTTCCAGGAGATTAAATGTTTTTATTTTAATATTTAGATCTTTGATCCATTTTGAATTTAGTATAATGCACAGTGAAAATTATGGGTCTGATTTTAATCTTTGGCATATGTAGAGCCATTGTTTCCAGCACCATTTATTAAAGAGTCTATCTTTCTTCCAGTGAATGTGTTTGGCACCTTTGTCAAAGATAAGGTGGCTTTGTATGTCTGGAGTTGTTTCTTCATCTTCTAATCTGTTCCATTGATCTTTCAAAATATATATATTTACAATTTAACTCCGGATTATTTTATTGTTTTAGCATTTTAGACATTGATTGATTAACACTATATTGTTTTTTGAAGTTTAATATGCACTAATTTTTTCAATGAACTTTTCTTCTACTGCCCATGCAGATATAAACCATAGGAACCACACATAATATTTTATTAATATTTCTTTCTTTTTTTTACTGTTAATGCTGTTTCTCTACCTCTCTCTCTCACACACTATCTTCCTCGTCCTTCTGTTTTTTTTTTTTATGTTATGGAAAAATGTAGAACACTATTACATAACAAAATAATGGGAGAATAAAAATAGTTATACATTGTATATTGTTATTTTTAAGGTAGTTACTCAGAGTACATATTATGGGCATTACAATTTCTCTGATTGATATTAGCACAAACCTTCCTTTTCAATGAAGTAAGAGACACTAGAAAGAGAAATGGTACAACCACTGTGGAAATCAGTATGGAGATTCTTCAGTAAACTAGCATTAGAGGTCTCTTTGGAAACAGCTGCAATGGTTGATACATTGTGTCAACCTGAGAAGTGTAGAAGCTTAACTAATAATTCATCATTTCTACATCCTAGGGTATAGACATGTCCTGGGGTGGCTGTTTATGCTCCAGGATGACTATAGGTTCATTCATTGTGTCAACTTGAGAAGTTCAGAAGTTTAACTGACTCAGCAGGGGGCTAGGGTCCTCACTTTTTAAACATTATGAGCCTATGTAGGAGGAGGCCATGGAGATGATGTGAGTGCTACACCTGACACAGGGCATGTAGCTGTTTAATTTTAAAGATTGAGGGAAAGGGCAATAAAAATGTAAGAGGCAAGAGAAATGATTCAGTTGAGACTCCAGAGAGGATGCAGCTCAGTAATACTTAGGTTTTAGAGTAGAGACACTTAGATGTTTTCCTTTTGAACTGTATTTGTGTAAGCCAGAGGTGGAGAACATATTGCATACATACCACAGCCAAGTGTTACTATTAAAATGTCTAAAATGTTCACCATCACTAGTTCAAGCCACTGAGGTTATGAGCATTTCTATGGTAGTAGAAGAGAGGTTTTTAACAAATAAATAAAGTATTTCTTTAAAAATTATCTAAGTGTGGAGATAAATTTAAACTTGGATATTAGAGACAAGGTAAACACAAATGAGCAAGTCTGGTTATACTTGAGAATTTGATTGGAGATAAGAATACTGATACCTCTGATAGTGAATTGTTTAAAGGACATGTGTATCTTGGTGTGGAAACTATATTCCATGCAGAATTTTTAAATCATCTGTTGATAGGGATATTTATTTTTAAAAGCACTGCTGATGAAGGCCAAAAAAATTTAAAAACTCTTATTATAAATTTTAGGAAAGTAAATCATAATGTAGTGACAGATAGTTTAGCATATGTGTCCTGAATTTACTGGAAAGCAAAGTGTGTAAACAATTTTATAAGACATTTAGCTGAGGAAAATTTGAAGTAAAGCATTGAAAATGTGGTAAAATGTGAGAGAAAATAAATAAAATTGGTGAAAACTGCTAAGAATCAGGACTCAGAAAATTCTTATTCTATCAGGATTGCAAAAGATGCTAGAATTTTGTCTTAGTTACTTTATTCATTGGCGAGACAAAATACCTGACAACCATAGCTAATGGAAGAAACATTTATTTATCTCACAATTTGTAGAGGTTTCAGTCCATAATCAACTGATTCCAAGTCAGGGTGGCATGGCAGAGCGGCATGCCAGAGGAGAAATAGCTCATGGTGGGCAAAAGACAGAGGGAGAAGCTACAAGTGAAAACAGTGGCTTCTTTATGCCCTTTTTTATATTCTACCAAGGCTACTCAGCTTAGGTCAGCTGTCAAACCAATCAATGGACTAATTTAGTAATCACACACCCTTAATCTCACAAAGCATCACACATTCTAGATCCAGCCAACTCTGAAAGAGACCCACCTATGACTGCATAAGGCTTTTGGGAGACATCTAAATACAAGTCATAACACATTAATTACCAGGATTGTATACTTCATAAGAATGTGTAAGATTTGACTATACAAATATATATACACTTTTTTTTATACCAGGAATTGAACTGAGGACCTTGTGCTTGCCAGGCTGGTGCTTGTGCCTCTGAATTATATCCCTGTCCTGATGATACAAACTTTAGCTAATTCAATAGAAAGACAAAAAAATTTATATGTTCAGTAGAGAGATGAACAATGGAACACAGATCTTGTCAATAAACACACACAAAAAATTTTGGGAACAAAATGGATGTTTTCTCAGACATCTCAGTGAAATCTAAGTATATAGAGGGTAATGTCTAAGGAAAAATCTGTGAATGACTTAAGAAATGAATCTTCATGACATAAACCAGGTTTGTTGATTATTATATACAAGCATAACCAGAGCCAATTTTAACTAAAAAGAGAGAGAAATATGATAAAATAAAATAAAATATTGGTTCTAAAATCTCTATAGGAACAAAATAAACTGATAAATCAACTCAACAACAAGCACAAGCTTTTATCAAAAGAAAGTATGTTTTAGAGGTGGTGGGTAAAAAGGAACACTTCAACATTGTTTGTAGAAATATAAACTAGTTCAAACACTATGGAAATCCATATGGAGATTCCTCAAGAAAACTAAAATTAGAAATTCCATTCAACTCAGCTAATCCCATCTAGGTTTCTTCCTCAAAGTGTGAAAGACATAATTTTATTTAGCAATATATGTACAATGATATGTGATACAGTGGTAATACTGTAAGTCAAACATGTATACCCATGTTTATAGCATCCCGATTCATAATAGCTAAGTCTCAGAAGTAGCTTATATGTCCATCGAAAGAAGAATGGATAAAATGTGGAATCTACATGCAATGGATAACTACTCTTTCATAAAAAAGATAAATGAATCATTTGTAGGAAAATTAATGCACCTTGAAACCATAAGAATAAGTGAAATAGGCACACAAGCTTAAATATCACATAGTTTATGTTGTATGTGAAACCCAACATATAAATAAAGAGCAAGATAAATATGGATCACAGGAAGTGGGGAGACAGGTCTCTCTCAAATGGGAAGAAGATCAAGAGATGGAGAGACAGGGAAGGGAGGGATAGGGATAAAAAAATAATTAAGATGCATTATGGACATGTATCAACTTCTCAGAAGGAATAGGAACATTATGTACTGTAAACTTTTACTAATAAAAAAATAAGAAAAGAACATATGACTCTGAAGCTTAAACACAAGTCCAATGGATGAAGACACAAGCCATTGAGGATTATTTCTAGGTCTTGAAAATGTTAGAGTAGTCACTTAGCTAGATATTAACCTGTCTTAGTTACTTACACATTCCTGGTACAAAATATTTAACTTTTTTAAAGAAGAAAAAGTTTTTTATTTATTAGCTCAAATTTGTAGAGTTGTCAGTCAGTAGTGGACTGGCTCAAATGCAGGGCAGCATGGCAGAGGAGAAACAGTTCCTGGTAGGGTAACCAGGAGGCAGTGAAGCAACAGTAGAAAGCTTCTCTTTATTTAATTTCATTTAGGTTGGAATTTTGTTGGTGGGTGCCATTCACACCTAGGGTGCAGCCTTGGTTTTCAGTAAAAGTATTCAGCCACACACAGAAAAATGCTAAACCAATTAGTGGACTAATCCAGGACTACACACCCTTCATCCAGCCTGTTCCCAAGAGCCCCACCTATTAGCTCATGAGGCACTGGGGATATATCTAGATACAAGACATAACAGAGCTGAAATTGGGAGACTGACAGCTGTACCAAGTGTAGAAATTTTGCAAAAAGGCCATGGTCTACATTTCATGAGCATGGTTCCAATATTTCCAGAGAAGAATGCATCAAAGGCCCTCTCAAATATACCCTCCTACTTACTCTTAAGCCTTTAAATCCCACAAAGTCACCATTTGAGGAACAGAAAACTTGTTGAACCAGATTGACCTTGTTTAATCCAATTAGGCCTCATTAACCTATGTTTGCTTTACAACTTTGACTACCCATGGGTCTTGGCATCAAGGTTTTTCTGACTAACAAAAGAAAAATTAAAAAATATCCCTGCATGACAGGAAAGTGAAACTCATCTTTCATTGGAAGAAGTCACATGAGTCACAGATGAAGGATACCCTCAAATTATAAGACCACAAAGGGAAAGCCATTCTACTCTTCTACTCTTCTAGACCAACCCTGCTGCAGGCTCTGTGACCTGGATTTCTCCCAAGTGAACTCTCTTCTCTAGTAAAGCTACCTTTCTTGCTACTCAATAAAGTGCTGGTTAAAAAATCTATATTTTGATTTAGTTCCTTTTGAAGCTCTTTCTACAAATCTCCCACAAGAAGCAGGAAGAAATGGAGACTGACACTCAATGCAAATGATCAATCATCTGAGGCTGTTCTGAATACTGGTAAAAAATGTAATGGAGTTTGATATGCTGCATTTCCTATTGCTTATAACTTGTAACTCCTTTGCTTAATCTATTTAATCCATTTTTAGATTGGAGTCATCATAAGAGTTGTGTTTGCCTATGTCAGCATCATATTTTAAGAAAAAACAATTTTCACATATTAAAGTCCCCTTCATCTGGAGGGCATTCCAAATCATGAGAAAGAATGATAACAGCTTTTAAGTAAATAGGTACAATGGACAAGAAACAAGAAGCAAGATGTGGAATATTCTAAGCATTCCAAGTCAGTATCATGAAGAAAATACAGGAAATAACACATTAATGTGATTAATAATGTAGAAAAATTAGGTTTACCAAAAGCCATAAGGAAAAATATGATTTTTCAATGACACGCCAATAATCAACTGCAAATTGATATTAGTATTAAAAAATAAGGACTGCAAATTGACATTCTATTGTCAATGTGAAGTTTGTAAGCTACATTAAAATTCATATTTGCAGGGCTGATAAGTAAATAATTCTGGACATAGAAGTGCTCACCATAGCTTAATATGTTCGCTTCTTGTTACTTTCTAATAGTAATTCATTATTGACATTTTAAAGGATGTTTCAATTTGAATCTAGCAGAAGAAATTTCCTGTTCGTGATTTCAGTGTTTATTTGCCATGGAATTTTTTCTTCTGCTGTTCATGGAATAATTCATTTTTATTAACAATATGATATTCAAACTCATAATCAAACAACACATGAATGATATGTAATGGTATCTGCTGTCACATTCTTCAGTATAAAGCAATTTTAATGTCTCCATAAGATAATTAACATTAATTAGAGAAATAAGTTTAGTTATATTTTATAAGTAATGTGTTGCTGTTTCACGACAAGTGATGATTAAATCATTTAAAAAGAATATTTTAATGTTTACAATATCCCTTCAACATAGCCTCCTGGACTGGCAGATAGAAGAGTACACTGTCCCTTCAATAGAGTGCAGATTCAATGGATTTTGAAGTGGAGCCTCTATGACCAAAGTAAGAAGATATTTAGAGGAAAAATGTGTTATTAACTTTTGATATAAGCTGCTCTCGTTCAACTTTTATTTTCTGTGTTCTTTTAAAAGATTTTTAAGTTTTGAATTCATGGGAAAAATTCAATTTAAAACCAATAATCATGATCAGAATCTTGGTGATTGAAAACATAGAAAAAGCACATCTAGTCATATGATTAGTAAACTATTTATTACCAGACCAACATTCACTGAATTACATTTGTGTTTGAGAAATACAGAGATTTTTCTTAGAATTGAAGTGTAATTATTTATTCTAATTTCAAATAAAATTAAAATATATGATTAAGTTTATTTTCAGAAATCACTAGTTTTGATTCTTAACTGTTTAAATAATATTCAAAATATCATTTTCTTAAAACTTAAACTCCATTAATGTAATAAAAAGATAACTGTAGATAAGCAAGCAATGATCTAAGTGGATGTCAATCGATGTAAAAATACATTTCCATAAATACTTTTTATTGAAAGAAAGATTTATCTTGGAAAATTAATTAAAGTGGTAACTGCTATTATTCTCTTGAGTTTAAGTAAAGCAATAATGGGGGAGGGAGTTTAAAACCTAAAAAAGAAATACAGGATACTTGATAATCAGAATAATTGGTAAAGTACAGATGCAAATCTCTCACTTGTGGAACATTATATGTGCTCAAAAAGATTGAGGACATGGTAAAGAAGTGCTGGCATTTTAATTTGTAGAAGACAAAGTAGCTGTTCCCAAATCTCTTATATACAGAGTCTGCCAAATTATGTATAAATCAGGAAAAGAAAAACTTGTATAAATGTTTTAATAATAAATTTATTGAGACATCTTGAGATTACTATGAGTTACCTTTGGCTTCTACAATTACAAGAGGTGCTCAAAGTGTGGCCATTAGCTGCCAGACAGTTATTAGTACAGCAAACTGCTGAAGTGTGGTACACTTTTTTGATGGAATCTGTATTAGTGCTTGCAACTTTATATGCTGAAAAGCAAAGGGATTTTGGCTTGTCTACTACTAAAGAAAGAGAGAGGGCATCACTCACTACAGTATTATTGGAAAACATTTAAGTACCCAAATAGTATTTTTCATTTTTTTCTTTAATAATTTTATTCCTTTAAAATATTAATTTATCTTCCTATCTCTTAATTTTCAGGCAGCAGTACAGGATGCATTCTTATTTACCTTTATTATTATTGTTATTATTATTATTATTATTATTATTTTCTTCTTTGCTACAGTTTATAAAAGCTGAATTACTTTACTGAACATTGACAGTTATACTATAACCTCATTAAATTCCTAAATATTTACAGGGTTATTGTTTTTAAATATTTTCTGAACATAGATTGTGTGTATACATATACAGAAAAATCTAAATTATTACTTTTATGCCTGATTTATGATGTCTACTTGTGTCTGAGAGTTGGATTTTTTAAGCAGCTAAGTGTGGATTTGGTTTATTCTTTCAATACTTCAATGCAAAAAACTGCAAGATTAATTTGGCCTGTAATGAATCAGCTGGTAAATTCCACTGAAGTTGGATTTGGATTTAAATAACCAATATAAAATATCTAAATTTATTGTTTTGAAAAATTAATTTAGTATATCCTGAAATTCCAAATTAAATGATTTATAACCATAGCAATAATTTAAACATTGTGTTTTGGCTTTCTCTATTTTATGAAGCATCATGGAGTTACATACTTAAAACTTCTTTTCAGTTACTTAGAATTTGTTTAAAAACTAACTATTACAACACAATTATATTGTATACAATTTATAACGCTAAAAACTAATTACTCTGTGATAGTAAAATCTTGATTTTGAATTTCTAATATGGATATTTAGCATTAGAAGTTATATATAATTTTTTTCCATAAAATCTTTGCTTAAGCCATGTGTAGTTGCACACTATTGTAATCCCACAACACTGAGAGGCTGAGACAAGAGGATTGGAAACACAAGCCACATCAAATTTAAATTAAGGCCTAATAATAGTTATTTTCACAAATATATTACCTTGAATTACTAAAGAGAAGAGAAAAATGAGCTATTAGTTATCAAATATTTGTTATGGGAATTGCTGGCGTTTTAGAAATGAAAATTGTTAGATTTTATTAGTTAAACATGTTCAATCTCTTAGAATCATTAAGCAATAAGATGTAGGGGAAAATCTCTGTAAAAATGAGTACTGAAAATTTAAGCTAGATTTTGAAAATTTAGTTAATGATTTTTAAATAAATTTTTGACTTTAGAGTTCAACTTAGACAAACTAAGGCATATTTGCAGTTATCCTGCATGTTTGGGTGATACTTTAAAACTTAGTTACTGTGAAATTGCATTAGTTTACAGGATACAAAGTGTCTTTTGAATCTGGAACTCAAAAATAAGAAAGGTGATAATTAAATAATTATGCAACAATGTTTGAAAATTCTTTTATTAATGATCATGAGTGTATATTATTTCAAAATGTAACTAATCCATTGAATGACAAGAAATATTCAAATGGAAATATACACCAGTACATAATGCATTTAAAGTTGGTTCTCTAGTTAGATTGGAATAAATATATGATAGGAAAAAAGTTCATATATTTTTGAAAAATATTTAGCTTCACAATTATGTATTATTTCTGATTAATGTACTTAAAATTACTTTCACATTTATACCTAAAAAAGTATTTTCTTACAACAAAGATGAAATTTTTAATTAAAATTTCATACATAATATTGTTTGGTAATTTTCAGAATACTTTTATTATAGGTACAATTTTTCACAAATCAAGGTATTACATTTTGGGAAAACAAGTTATCAATCCCTAAGTTGCATACTATGTATTCGAATACATAGTATTCGGTAGAATAAAAGTTTCATAAGCTGATATCTCACCTTTGAAGTAACATTGTGAGAAATTTTGAGTCTTGCTAGGTATCTGTGCAACCCTAAGGAGGCCCCAGATTGGGATCACTGCTTCAAGATGCCAGACCTGAGCCCTGTGTACAACTCCACTGAAAATGATCCCAGATGAGCCTGAAAGCAATATCATTAAATTGTGTTCTTGATTGTGGCCTTGGCTACATGTGGTCATGGTCCAGGAAGCAGATCCCATTTGCCAAGGGACCTTATATTACTTTCCTATTAGTATAACAAAATATTCAATAATTCACTTTTCATGAAAAAGACTTTGCTTCAACTTAATTTTGGAAGTTTCAGCCCATGATAAATTGACAACTAAACTTTGTTATGAGGCAACCTATCATGTTAGAAGTGTGGATGAAGCAAAAATCTTCAGCTCATCAGCCAAGATGAAAAAACATCATAGAATAAAAAGGGTCCCATAATTCTCACCACTGGCACAACCTCCAATGACCTATGGATCTACCTTTAGGCCTCACCTCCTAAATGTCCTACTTCATTCCAATATTTCTAGCTATGACACAAATTTTTTATACAGAAACCTTTCAGGTACAATCATATAAACCATAACATACCTGGAAGAAGCCAGTACCAACTGTGCTCTTAGCAACATGCCTGCCAACTTCATTCTATTTATAGATTGTAAAGAAGACCTGAGTCCCACTCTAGCCCCATTCTAACACCATACAGACGTGTCTGCCTACCTTATAATCCAATGATACTTGCCTATGCACATAGTAGTAGCTCACAGCATAAAGTCTCATTTCTAGACCCCAAAGTGCATCTGAGGCTTCACTCTTGCTCCTAGGTTGGAGGCATTCCTGCCATTCAGGTACCATTGAGAGACATAACTGATGATATCAATGTAACAAGTCTGCTGACCCTGACCCAAGTCCAAATCCTTAAGTGGAATCAAAAAATAATTCTGGTCGTTGTCGACCACAGTGTAGAAAAAAATTCATCCAGCCAGGGATATAGGTAAGACACTACTGTCCATGTCTTTGTTACCAGCTAATCAGTCTTAGATTGAGGCCCAATTTTAAGGTTTTTTTTATTTTTATGCAGGTATTGGGAGTCAAACTCAGGACCTCGTGCTTGCCACACAGGTGTTTATGCTGCTGAGCTATATCACTGGCCCCCAATTTTAAATTGATTAGAGTCCTTCAAGAAATGCTATGTCTGTATCCAGTTGTACTTAACTGCAATCATGGAAGCAATCACATCATGCTGAGTAATAGGAGAAAGATCAATTCTGTCAAAAAAATTCTTTAAAAGAAGAACCCTTGCTTACTTTTCCAAATGCACAGACAAGAAAGCAATGCTGAAATTATCACCAATAATCAAGCAAAAATGATATCAGTAAATGTAGCTAATAAATGACCAGCACCCATTCCCAAAAAAATGTGATATATGTATTCCCTCACAATGAATTCAAAGTGACCCTTCTAAGAAACATCAGTCAGGTACACAAAAATACTGGAAGACAACTCAAAGAAATCAAGAAAACAGCACACAAAAAAGTCAGAAGTTCAGCAAAGAATTATAATGAATGAAATTTTTATAAGACAATAACTTTACTTCTGGAAATATATCTCAGCAACACAGTGCCTGCCTGGCAAGCATGAGGTCATGAATTTGATCCCCGGTACTAAAAAAAAAGCACATAATAAGTCAATAACTTTAATAATAGGCTCTATCAAGACAGCAAAATGAATGTATGAACTCAAATATAGACTTTTAAAAATTATTCTGTCAGGAGAAAAGAAGAAAATAGAATAAAAAAGGAGAAGAAAGTCATTGACATTTATTAAATATTAGCAAGTAAATGACTATTTGCATTATGGAGTTTCCAGAATAAGTGGAAATAGTAAAAGGGGCAAAAAAGAAAACATTAATAAAAGAAACTGGATAAATAAAAAAATATACCATAATCATGGACTGGGAAAAGTATCATTAAAATCTCTATAAAACACCAAATGTTGCTGTTAAACAAAAAGCAAATATCAGGGCCAGTGAGATGGCTCAGGGGCATAAGTGCCTGCCTGGTAAGCATGAAGTCCTGAGTTCAACCCCTGGTGCCCACATAAAAAGGAAAAAAGTGCTGGTGATATCACTCAGTGGCACAAGTGCCTGCTGGCAAGTGCAAGGTCTTGAGTTTGCCCCCAGTACACACATTAAAAAAAATTTCATTTTTTACAGAAATAAAACATATGATCCTTCAGTGTATACTGAATTACAGAAGACAAAATATTAAAAAGAAAGTTAAGTAAGAGAAATAATAATGGAGATTCCACATTTCTTAATTTCAAAATATATTACAGTGAAAGAGTAAATGCAAAAAAATGACAATATAAGTACATACATTTAATCAAGCAGATCAGAATGGAGTCCAGATGTAAGTACTATAGAGATGCTTACATTCATCAGGAATGAGAAACATACCAAAAAATACAATAGGGAAAAAAGATAATTTTCTTAATAACTCACATTGAAAGAACTGAATTTCTAAAATAAACAGGGAAAAGGAGATGATATAATTAAAAATCATGTTAAATCAACCAGTGGACTAATCCATTGTCACACACACTTGATCCAGTATCATATATCCATGATTCAATTGCTTCCCAAAAGCCCCATCTATGAGTACATGAGGCACTGATGGATCATATTACATATTAGCCATAAAAATGGCTTTACCAAAATAATTTCCCCACTTTGAGAATTTAGCATATATGCCATGTTTTTCACTTTGTGGTGACTATTTTCCTCACTTCAATTTATTTTTCAGCATATACAACTAGCTGTCTTTTTTCCTAAGCATTTTAACATGAGTGTGTTTGAATATAGCTATTAGTGTGTTCTTTATTTTAGTTGCTTATTGTCCAATTTTTAGTGTAGCAAAAAGTGACTGGTCTTAGGTTTTGATTTTCTATCCTGTGTCCTTGTTTATCTACCTAAATATTCTAGGATTTTGGGCAGAATATCGAATTGTTACAGGCATAACAATGCCAGTTTTATTTAGAAAGAGATTTACATATTATATTATAATGTAAATGCCTTATATAAACTTATTTGTTTCACAACAGAAATAAGAATACCAAACTAATTTGCATAAAATTGATGAAAGCAGATATTCTGCTTTTATTCCAATCATAGAAGGAAAGCAGCTAGTCTTTTACCATAAAGTTCATTATATTTTAATTGTTTTCTTTTAATTTAAAAATTCAAAAGCTCTTAATGATTGCTAATATCATTGTTTCACAATGATTTATATTTTGTCCAAATTTTACTGGGTATTCACTTTTACATTAGACATTTTTTATGTTAGCTTTTCATATATTTGGGCTGTTAGCCTTTCTCTGTCATAAAATTGAAAACTTTTAATGCAAGTGATATTTGTCTCTTTTCTTATGGCTTGTGACTGTTAAAATGGAAAGTACTGAGAAAGAATTTATGTATTAATTTTATCAACATTATATTGAATTCAGACTTTTAATATATATTCTAGTTCACGAAAATTTGATCTGCTTATCAAATTACTTGTTCACTTTTCCCTTTTTGCAGTTGATCTCTTATTCATTTGTGGGTGCTATGTGCTATAAATCTAAATTTTTCATTGCAAATACAAATTGTCAAGCATATAAAATTTTCTAGTTGTTCCAGAATCAATTATTTAAATATTTATCTTTGATATATTAATATTTTTTCATTGTCAAAATCTACTACATTCCAAATATATTCCAAATATATTGTTCTACATTTTGAGTTTTCTATATAATCCATGGGTCTCTCAATAAAATAACCAATTATAAACTTTTTCATTATAAAAATTTTACAGTATGTTTAGATAGTAAATTTTATGTTTGTATATGTTTCTTGACATATTTTAATGTAACCATTATATATATAACAGATTTCAATATCATATATACATAGCCACATCCATATTTTTCATTTTCAGTATTTTTTCTGATTACACTTTCATGATTTACAAGAAATTCAGTATTGCTTCATTTAGTTCTATTAAAATGCTTTACTTTTTCTAGAAGCTTGAGGTTCAACATTAGGTTATTATTTTTTTGTGTGTGGGTACCGGGTGGTCGACCTCAGGACCTCATGCGCCAACATGAACCCGTGCCGCTGAGCGATATCACTGGTCCCTTTTTCATATGTGGGTTCCGGGAGTTGAACTCGGGCCCTCGCGCTTGCAAGGCAGGTGCTTACGCCACTGAGCCATCTCACCTGCCCAACATTAGGTTAATTTTTTGAGCTTGCTCTATTTTTTTGATGTGGGAAATCAATGCTATAAATTTCCCTCTTTGGACTGTTTACATTTCATCCCATAAGTTCCAGTATGTTTGTTGGCATAATAGTTTAAATAAAAAATTGTCTAATTTCTTCTTTAAGTTCATCTGTGACCCATTAATTGTGCAAGAGGGAGTTATTTAATTTCCAAATGTTTATGCATCTTCTGCATTTTCTTTTGTCATTTATTTCCAATTTTAATACATTATAATCTTTTAAGATGCATGAGACAACTTCAATTCTTTAGCATTTATATAAGCATATTCTAAGGACTAATTTGTGGTCTATTTTGTGGAAAGTCCAATGTGCTGCTGAGAAGAATGTGCATTATTTTTTGGGGGTGGAAGTTATCTGTAATATCTACTAGATCAGTTTGTTCAAAGTTTGGTTTAAGTCTCATGTTGCTTTGTTGAATTTTTGGTCTGGTTGATCTATTTGTGCCAATTGGTTATTAGAATCCCCCATTAACATTGTATTAGTGCTTGTTTGATATTTCATGTCCATTGATGCTTGTTTTATATATTTCAAAGTGCTGGTATTTGGTGCATATATATTTATCCTTCTTGTTTATTTTTCTTGAAATCTTCAATAAGCTTCTATTAAATGAAGAGCAAGTTAAACTCAAAGTGCACATGAGGGAAGAAATTCTAGGAACAGTGATTTAGCTCAGCAGCATAAGCACCTGCCTGGCAAGCACAAGGTCCTGAGTTGAACTCCCAGTACCCACATTAAAAAAATATAAAATTGTAAAGATCTGAGCAGAAATTAATGCAATTAAGATGAAGAAAACAATGCAAATAATCAATGAATTAAAAAAGTTTCTTTGAAAGATTAAATAGATTAAACAAACCCTTAGCCAACCTTATGAAATAAAAGAAAAAACTGAAATCCATGCAACTAGGAATGAAAAGGGTGAAAATTAAAGCGCATCCTGCAGAAACCAATAAGATCATCAACCCTTACGTTGAGAATCTGTATTCTAGTAAGATGGAATTTGAAGAAGAAACAGATAGATTCCTTGATACATGTGAATTAGCAAAGCTGCTCAAGAAAATATAAAACTCTAAATAATCCAATTATTTGTCAATGAAATTGAAGAAGTAATTTAAAATTTAGCAAATAAAAAAAGCCAAGATCCTGGTGGAGTAATTGCTGATTTCTACAAGAAATTTAGAGATCTAATGCAACTAATACTTAAACAGTTTGACAAAATTGAAAGGGAAGCAATAATCCCAAAATCATTCCTAGATACAAGCATGAACCTAATACCAAACCAGAAAAGTATCCAACAACAACAACAACAAAAAAAAAAACTACAGGCTAATCTCTTTAAGGAACATTTATACAAATATCCTCAATAAGATATTGGCAAAGAAAAGGCAGCAAATCATCAAGAAGATTATACAAAATGACCAAGGAGAATTCATCCTTGGGATGCAGGTTCATATATATGTATATATCTTACATATATATGTAATATAGCATATTAACTGTGTCATATGATCATCTCAATAGATGTAGAAAAATCATGAGAAAAACTATATACCCATCCATGTTAAAAAAAATTTACAGAAAATTCGAATAGGAGGTCTTTATTTCAATCAGATGAAAGCCAGGTATGAAAAAGCAACAACTGACATCATACTAAATAGTTAAAAACTGAAAGGTTTTACTCTAAAATCAGGAACAAGACATAGATGTCCACTATCACTACTCCTACTCAATATAATTCTGGAAATATTAACCATAGCAATTCGACAAGAGAAAGAAATTAAAGGAATAAGGACAGGAAAGGAAAAAATCAAATTATCTGTATTTGTGGATGAAATGATACTCTACAAAGAAAGTCTCAAAAATTCAATCAAGGGCTGGTGAGATGGCTCAGCGGCTTAAGCACCTGCCCGGCAAGTGCGAGGGTCCGAGTTCGACTCCTGGAACCCACATATGAAAAAGGGGCCAGTGATATCGCTCAGTGGCACAGGCATCTGCTGGCGCACGAGGTCCTGAGGTTGACCCCCTGGTACCCACAAAAAAAAAAAAATTCAATCAAAAGACTACTAGATTTAATGACAAAATTTAGTAGCATACCTGGATATAATGTCAGGACTCAAAAATCAATAGCATTACTGTACCTAAATAATAAATTCACTAAGAAAGAAATCAGGCAAAGAATATGTTTTGTAATAGCATCAATAAATATGAAATATCAATGAATCAATCCAATGAAAGACGTTATAACCCTTTAAATTCAAAGCTATAGCACTCAGAAAAAGGACAATGAAGAAGACATCAGAAAAAGGAAAGATATCCCTTGTTCTTGGATAGGTAGAATGAATATAATGATAATGGCTGTACTTCCAAAACTATTACACATATTTAACGCAATTGCGATCAAAATACCAGTAGTACACAACATAAAAATAGAGAAAACAATCTAAAATTTCATTTGGAACCAAAAGAGACCTAGAATGACAAAAGTAATTCTGGGCAAAAATGGCAAGGCAGAGGGCATCACAATTCTTGACCTGAAATTTTGCTTCAAATTATACCATGATAAAAACAGCATAGTAGTGTTAAAAAAAGAAAAAAAAAAAAACAAATAAATAAACACAAAATGGAACTGAGGATCAATGAAACAGAATAGAAGACATAGAAACAATTCCAAATTCCCTCAGCCATCTTATCTTTGATGAATGGGCCAAAAACCTTCACTGAAAGAAAGAGAGTCTCTTTAAAAAATTGGTGCTGTAGGGCCGGTGAGATGGCTCAGCGGCTTAAGCGCCTGCCCTGCAAGCGCGAGGGCCCGAGTTCGACTCCCGGAACCCACATACGAAAAAGGGGCCAGTGATATCGCTCAGCAGCACGGGCGCCTGCTGGTGTGCGAGGTCCTGAGGTCGACCCCCCGGTACCCACACACACAAACAAAAAAAATGGGTGCTGAAAAAACTGACTTTCCACATGCCAAAGATTAAAAACTACAACCATATCTTTCACCATGCACTAAATTAAAATTGAAATGGATCATAGATTTAAATATTAAAACAGAAATACTAATTTTGATAGAAGATAGAATGGGCAGAACTCTTGAAGATATTGGCATAGTCAAAAACTTTATGATCAAAGCTCCAATCACACAGGAACTTTCACAAATAATCAGCAACTTCTATCTCATCTCATTAAAAAATATTACACAGCACTTTAAACCACCAACAGAGTGAAGATAAAAAACACAGTATTGGAAAAATTTTTACCACTTGTTCCTGATACAAAGGACTACTCACTAAAATTTATAAAGAACTCCAAATATCAGAGAATCCAAATTTAAAGACCCAATCCAAACATGGGCCTCTGAAATAGATACTTCTCAGATAAAGAAGATATGGCAAATCAATATATGAAAAATTGTTCAATTACATTGGTAATTTCAAAAATGCAAATTAAAACATTGCTGAGATTTCATCTCACCCCAGAACTAATGGCTGTCATCAGGAAGTCAACCAATAACAAAAGCTAGTGTTGCTGCAGGCAAAAAGGGATACTTCTACCCTGTTGGTGGGAGTGTAGACTTGTCAAAAATTTTCCATCTTGGAAACATATTATGTTAGAAAGCATACTCACAAAATTTCTACCACTTTATAGTATAATTTTAATATACTTTAATATAATTTAAAATGTAATAGACATAATATGTTCTCTAAAATAATTGTGATTTAATAATTTTATACAGTTGTACCTCAGTTCATGATCTTGATTCTTTCGATGATTCTGGTTGTGAATTGAATTGGAGAAGAACTGAATCAAATTGATTGGCTGGGGCAATATTGATCTTATGATTCTATTCTTTTAAACTTTGGTTTGCAACCAGAATTGTAGAGATAACTGAGATTGTGAACCTAGTTACCACTTTATTTCACATATTTTTCAAATGTACTTTTGAGGAAACTCAGAGTTTTGAAACTGTACAGCAGAATAAACTTTTCCCCTGTCATGTACAAACACGGTACACAACAATAAAAATGGTATTTATTTGTTTCCAAGATGTAGAATTTATCAGCTATTATTGACATCTCATTCAAATGTCTGATTTGAGGAATACATATCAGAGATTGCCATTTAACCATCCATAAACTTTGCCCACACACTAACATTTTGTGTGCAATATTTGTAGACAGTATTTCTAATTATGTAAACCAAGATTTGTTAAATCAAATTGCTTAGTGAGAAATGCCCTGTATATTGATAGATTAAACTGTCTAGATACAAAATGAAAAAATACATATGAATATTTTTAAGGTGGGTCTGTAAATATTCCAATTAAATGAAGATATCTTATAGAATCTTCCAGCTACAAATAATGAAAATCCAAAGGAAGTAACCTAAGTGTTATAACATATTTTTTGTGACTATGACCTCAAATGGAGGATTTCAGTCCTAATTTTGTTAAGGCTGGTCAGTATCTTGCAATATTCAGGTTGACACTGTGGCCTCTTCCATAATGCTGTGTAATTAATCATCTTTCATATCCAGAAGAAAGTATAGAGCCTTTACTACAAGGCTTCATGAAAGTTGTTTCTTCCTCTCCTAGATTTTCTCCAGAACTCTTTGACTATATGATCCCTGGATGTCTTTGCTCCTTTAAAATACTATAACAACATACAATAAACTGCATTGCTTATAGATAACAGAAATTCATTGCTTGGGCTGTCAGACCCAATGTCTGAAGACAATCCAATCCCAGATGGAAAAAATTTTTCTAGCAAGTCCTCACAATGCAGCAGTTTGAAGTAGTTCTTGAAGGACTCTATATGAGGGTACTAAGCTCACTCAGAAGGGTTTAACACTCTTTGCCAAATTCCCAATTATTTAATGCCATCACGTTGGAGATTAGGATGTCAACATATACATTTTGGTCACATTCAGACATTAGTTCCAGATAAGTTTCATTTTGGAAAGTTTGAGGCTCAGTTTTAATAATCTATCAACTACATGATAGATCTACTTCTCAGGGCTTATCAAAGCTAATGAAGATTCAATCATTGACATGAATAAAGGGTCAGTTGTTTTCAAGATTCATAAGTGGCATAAAAAGAAAAGGTCTGTCCATAGTATAAAATGAAATTTAGTTGGAAAAAGCAAGCAAATGTAAGTGATGTTGATTAAGATAGAGTGCCTATAGCCATTGTATTTGTTATAATTTTCAAGGTTCATAGACTCAGTATTGTCAAATATTTCTAATGTATGGGTTAAGGCTGCAAATCTATGTTTAGTAAAATATTTCAACAATGAAGATGAACAAAATTAGAAATAATTTGTTGGGCAAATAAAGATAATTTCAGGAACAATCTATCATGACAGGACGCCAAATTACATCTTCCATTTAAGGTGTCATGAACGTTAGTTATGGATTATTTTAGATGGTTTCTGCCTAGGGTAGTACTTTATGCCATTTCACGATAATTTGTGTGAATGTTGGTGGGGGCAAATGTTTGGAGATGTGAGTATAAGTGAAAAAATCTCGAAGTATAAAATCCTTCAAACATTTTCCAAGTCACAAAATAAGTAAGAAAAAACAAAAGCAGAAATTTGAAGAATAAGATGGAAAAAATTGATGTAATTTCATGAATTAGAAGTTTTTGCAAATAAAATGCAGGTAATAAAAAGCCTATGAAAGAAAAACTTATAATCATTTATAGAGTAATATAAATAAATAAAATAAAACATTTATTGGTGTAAATATTTTGAAAACAGAAAACAGGTTGAAAATAATGCCATCACTGTTTTCCTAATGAGTTTCAAGTGTTTCTTCAATGTATTTCTTTCTTTCTTTTATTTTTATTTTTATTTTTTTGTGGGTACCGGGGGGTTGACCTCAGGACCTCGCGCACCAGCAGGTGCCTATGCTGCTGAGAGATATCACCGGCCTCTTTTTCGTATGTGGGTTCCGGGAGTCAAACTCGGGCCCTCGTGCTTGCCAGGCAGGTGCTTAAGCCGCTGAGCCATCTCACCGGCCCTCTTTTATTTTTTTTAATATGCCTGTAATTTGAGTTGAATTCAGGACCTCACAATTGCCAGGCAGGGGCTTATGCCCCTGAGCTATATCACCAGCCCTCCATGTATTTCTTTATTTGTATATATTTTGTAAATATGACAATTAATACAAATCTAGTTAGACTTTAAATATCAACACAAGTTATAATTATTCTAAACACACTGTATTATTATAATTATGCAAGAATATTTTTCATCTTTTAATTTTACAATTACTAATAGATATGTGTTTAAAATATATATATATTGTATATCTTTCAACCAATATGCTTTACATTCTTTATATTTATCTCATACTACTTCCTTTTCTCTGTATTTCAGATTTAACATAGAGAGTGCCAAGCTATACCCATTGCCCTATTTCTTCTTGTTTCCTTGTTTATTTTAATTTTTGAGACAGGGATTTGAAAGATTTTCCAGGCTGACTTCAACCAAGGAATCCACATTCAGCCTCCCCAGTGCCTGGAATTTAATGTATGTGTCACTGTTATGATATAATATTTCCTTTTTAATAGTTCCATAGAAATTGAAAGTCTAGATAACAGGTAGGATATTTTAAATAAATAGATATAAATTTTTGCAATAAATAGATAAAAAATTATTCAAGTATTAAACAACATGTAAATCCCCTTTTAATCAGCTGGAAAACTTTTGCATATTTCTTTTCAATCCTGTTTAAACTGATGCTTTTCAAATATGACATATTACCTTAATTAGGAATTGTTTGATATGTGATATATTGGTTCCATTCTTATTGGATAATTAGGATTTATATTACTATTTATTTTGTATTATCTATCCATTTTTCCATTGCTAACTTTTATTCTTATTTTTAACTTTTTCAATTTCTATATATCAAAGTTCTTTATTTTAGCAAATGAGAATCAAATAGCTAAAATCAAAATGATGATTATCAGTTAATATTCCAAAGGAAATCATGCAACTGTATTTATCAGACTTTACAAGTGGCAATAAAAGATGAAATTCCCAATTGTTCACCTGTTTTTTTCTAATATCTAACCTACCCTTTTACACAGTCATTTCAAAACTTTACTCAATAGAAATAAAAATGTCTGTTCATAAAACATTTGTACAAACATACAGCCTGATTTATAATAGTCAAAAATTAGAATAAGCCAAAATGTTCATCTACCTGTATATGAATTATCTTATATCCATAATGAAATAATGCATGTAATAATATTCATTGAAAAATTATACAGAAAAAAATGAATTACTTAGCTGTCATTTTGTCCTAAGAAGTTTGATACAGAAGAATACATTTTTTGTGATTCAACTCCCATGAAGTTTATACAGAAACAAACTAATGTATGGTTTCCAAAGTCACCTGTGAATACCTTTGCAAAGGCTTGATTCCAAAATGGCAAAATTCAGCCTTCTGAGACAATAAAGATTTTATGGTATGACTTTAATATAGGTTATATGGCTGTGTACATTGGTCACAAAACATCACAGTGTATTTTTAAGACAAAGTTATTATATTATTTATTAAATTAGTAGTATAAAATATTAATTATAAACACAAATTTCTTCTTAAAAAGAAAAGGACAATCAAAAGCATTTGAAAACAATAAGTAATGCAAGTGAGTTATTTCTACTGTTGCATTTAGATAATCTACACTGTTTTTAAATTCCCCTTAAAATTTAAATGTATCATACTTTTTAAGTGTATCTTCTGTAAAAATACATTAATATTCTTTTGTAAGAGAGATATGTAGATAAAGACTGGAAGGCATACCTCAATTGATCCCTAATTTCTTTTTAGTTGTATTCAATAATTTGTAACTAACAAGATATAGACTTGATAAGTACCAAGAAATATATCCAAGGAAGTTTATTGATTACCTCAATTTAATTTGAAAAATTGTTGCTTTTCACAAAACTCAATCGGTTTACTTTTACTTTTTGATTGGCTATGCAATTATCTTTAACAATTTTATGCCAGCTTACATTTTGTTAAACTTTCCAAACTCATTTCTTATGTTATTAATTCACAAAAATGTTATACATTTTACTTCATTCTTGATAATTTCTTTGAAACTATAGAAAATAGAAGACATCAAGTTTATAAAATAATTTCTATATTTTAATTTTTTTTAATATGCAGGTACCAGAAGTCAAACTCAGGACCTTGTGTTTGATAGGCAGGAACTTATGCCACTGAGGTAGATCACCAGCCCTGCATTTTAATATTGTATGTTTGTTTCAGGTGATTTTATATTCTTCTCTGAAATATCTGTAATAGAATTACAGTTTTATCATTATTTCAACTGGATCAGCATTGAAAACTTGCCAGCAATAAATTATATAGAGAATTTTTGAATGAAAGCTTACAGTTTTTGACCATTTAATATGATGTTAGCTGGTAGTTTGTCACAGAAGGCTTTTATAAGATTGAGGTAAAGACCATCTATTCCAGTTTTCTGTAGGATTTTTATCATGAATAGGTGTTGGAGTATGTCAAATGCCTTTTCTACAACTATTGAGATAATCATGTGATTTCTGTATTTGGTTCTCTTAATATGGTGTATTACATTTATTGATTTGCTTATTTTGAACCATCCCTGCATCACTGGGATGAGTCCTACTTGGTCAGTCCTATTGATTTTCTGCATTCTGTTTGCCTGTACTTTATTAAGAAATTTCGCATCTATGTTCTTTATGGGGATTGGTTATAGCTAGTTGTCCCACAGATGAATGATTTATATATAGAACATATAATGAAATAAAAAAATCTGACACCTCAAATTTAAAGACCCAATCCAAAAATGGGCATCTGAAATGAACACACATTTCTCAGTTGAATACAAATGACAAACAAATGTAAGAAAAAATGTTCAACACCATTTGTCATTTGAGAGATGCAAATTAAAGAAAAACTGAGATTCCATCTCACCCCAGAAAGAATGGCTATCATTGAAAAATCAACCAATACAAATGCTGGTGGGGCTGTGGGGAAAAAGAAACCCTTCTCCACCGCTGGTGGAAGTGTAGACTAGTACAATCATAGTGGAAATCTGTGTGGAGATTTCCTAGAAAACTATGATTAGAAGTCCAATTTGACCCAGGTATTTCCTTTCTTGGTATATTCCCAGAAGAATTAAAAATACCATATAACCACAATATATGTGCATCTGTGTTTATAGCAGTACAAATTGTAATAGGTAAATCTTGTAAACAACACAAATGCTCATCAACTGAGGACTGGATAAAAAAGATGTGATTTTTTTATATAATGCAGTATTACTCAGCCACAAAGAAAGATAAACTGGAGAAATTTATAGGTAAGTGGATACAACTTGAGACCATACTCGTAAGTGAAATAAATCAGATCAATATATGTAAATATTTTACTGTCTCACTAGTTTGGGAAGCTGAAAAGGTAAATAAGATCCAAAATATACAATAGATATTTTGAATTTGGAAGAAAGTGTTCAAAAGAAAAGACAAATTATGAGGGAGGAAATGTGAAAGGTATAAAGGGAAAAAGAAAAATACATGTGTACACAAGACAGTTTATACAGTTATACAGCTGTTTTCTCTTAGTTCATTCAAAAATGCTTTGTGCTTATATTGTTTGGACAGGATACCATGCCTTTATCTTGTATCCTGAATAACTACTATGAAGACAACAATATGCAATGTATTAATTTTGTAACTGTCCTATTAACCTCTGTTGAAAAACTGTTTCCTTTTAATTTTTATTTTTTCCCATTTAAAATAAAATAATTAAACACAGAAAAGTAATTTGCTCTGATAGTATAACATATCTTTTAAAATAACCTAGATTTGGGAGCAGTAATATCTAGAAGTAGCTGAACTTTCTCCTCAAGCTCTAAAATATTCCCATTAAAGCATAGTCATTTAAAACTATCTTATAAAAATAGATGCAAAACAAATGTAGTTATACTTTTCAGTGGGAATTTTGCCAACCCACACAATTTTCTGCAGAGATGTTATTGTTTAATTTTTTTCTCAACTTCACATCTAAGGAGTAGCTATAGAAAATTTTACTTTGAAATTATTCTCTAAGTCTAAATTTACTTTTTGTTTCCACTTGGATTAAAAACCTTTCAGGAAAAAGGGCACCACACTTTGCTGCCTTCTGCTACTAACACACATAATTAGGGTGCTCTTTAAGACAAACGTAAGAGAGATCTTAAGGAGCCAAAGAATGGTTTCTTTTATTTCATTGTGTTTGTGAACACCTAGTGATAAACAGTAGGAAGGAAATTTTAGCAATTGGGAGAATATTCAAAATTGTGACTATGTTACTGCAAAGCTTCTCAATGCTTCCTCATTATTAGGATGTGTAACCTATTTGTGTTTATATTTATAATTTAATAAATTTTAATAATTTTTATATATTGCATTAGAACTGCTAAGAAAAGGCTTAATGTCAGAAATCCGTATTATTATTCACATTATAATAGTAAGAAACACACATACATTTCTAATCACGCAGTCAAATTCCTCTAGTCTATGTTAGTATTAAAATTTTAAATTGAATATTCCATGGCCAGTTACTTTGTTCCATTAGCTTGTGTTTTAATATAGCATCATACTATAATTACATACAGGCAGGATCAAAGATATTCTGTTTTTATTCCAAAACATTTTATTCTGATTTCCTCAATTGAATTTCTAAATTTTCTTATTGTTTGAGATATGGGGCTATTTCTCTAATTGTTTTTGTATTGTGTCATTAAAGAAAAAGATCAAACACTTTCAATTCAGCATCAAATATTGTATGCAAACCATATGCAAAGAACCTGGCAGATGCTGTGGATATCAAAATGAATAAGGCTAAGTTCCAGTCCCATAGAAGTTTGAAATCAAACTATTATACAAGGCTGTACAACGATACAAATATGTAATAGTGCCTGTATTACATTTTGGAAATTTCAAATATCCCAGAATGATTGGTGCAGAAAAAATGGACATGATTATGTCTAATAAGGGAAGAGACAGGTGTGCTGAATTACCAAGAATATGTGAGATTGGGCAATATTTTGTGAATTGAGAATGAATAAAATATGAAGACCTGACAAGATGTGTACATTCATTAATTCTAGTACACAGCATGTACTAGTCAGCTAAGAAATATTTATTGAGTGCTCATATGTTTTAAGAAAATAGCAAAATTCCTGGATTACAAATGCAGTTAATCTTTTTTCATAAGTTCAATCAATTGAAGGAATACAAAAATCCACAGTAATATGGTTTAATAAGTGCTTCTTGGAGATGTGTGTAGGAGCCATTTAGAAAATATTTCCAATCAGACATTTAATAACATGAGGTTTTGTAAAAAGTGAAGGCACATTCCCTGTATATTAAATAAATTCAAAATTCATCATAGGATAGAAGAAAGATAAATACTGCTTTCCAAATAACTCTGTTTAAATACATAACTCAGTGTGACCACAGAACAATTAGGAAAACTGAAAGTAGTTATTTTCAAGTATTACAAAGATGCCATGAAATATTTGGAGGACTGACAGGCAGTGTGATGTTAAGTAGATGTTAACATTTTGGGATCCGGTAAATCAGAATATGAAGTTTAGTTTTGTCAATTATAGGATGCATTCCTGGAATGAATTTATCATAATAACTTTGTATAGACTTAAGTGTGAATAAATGAGGTCTGCTAAATCTACTTACCCGAAAATATTCACTAATTATAAAATATTCATTGACCAGCTTGTCTATTTTAGGGTCTATAGTTAATGCTTGGAAAACAATTAATAATTGTGTTTTTTCTCCACCTTCAAGATTAAAATAACTCACTGGAGAGATATAAATGCATTGTTTAATCCTTGAAGATGGAGGAAAAAATGAAATAATAATGGCTTTAAAAAGTAAAATTTAGGTTGTAATTAAACAAGTGTTTATGCTTGTGGAATACTTAGCATCAAGGAGAATATTTTGTTTAAACCTGAAGAACAAGTTAATGAGCAAGTTGTAGGCTGAGGTAAAGAGTTATACTAAAAGTTGAGACAGAAGCAAAAAAAATTATGGAACTTTCAAGCAGTCATCAACTCTTAACATGATTAAAACTATGTGAAAAATACTTAAAATGACCACATGAATCTAGCACATAACCAAAGTGCTCCCAGAAAAATATGTTAATTTTGATTAGGATTCAGGGCTTCATTGAAGGATTATACAGAGCTTCTGAATATAATGAATTATGAAAGTATTGCTATCATATTTGTATGCTGGAAAAGTCCCTTTCCTGAAGCATGTACAGATGCCATTAATAAAAGGAAGTGTAGATATATATCACTGTAGCAACACAGAGAAGAAAACATGATGGTCAGAATTAAGGTAATAAATTATGAAATTTTAGATTTAAAAACTAATTAAGGATGTAATCTTTTGAAAATTATTTAAAGACAAAGCAAATCAAAATTATATTCAGGATTGTGGCAAATGCATGAAATAATGTCAACAACTAAATATATGATAGTTGGAGGACAACAAATAGGTATAGAAAATATTAGCTTTACTACCAGGCCTGGTGTACATGCCTTTAGTACCACTGTTGGGAAGCTGAGGCAAGAGGTTTGTGAATCCAAGGCCAACCTGTACTACATAGCAAGTCCCATTTCAGATAAAAAAGAAAGAATAGCATCACCCCAAAATAATTAGATTTGTTTGCTAGTACTGTTTAAGATGGATTAAGCACAAGGAGAAAATATGATAAATGAAAATTCAATATTTTCAAAACTAGAATGGTATGATCCCAAGCATTTTATAATAATACTCACTGAAAATGAATTGAATGCATTACAGAACACAGAAGTTTTCAGATTTGGTATCAAAATGGTAACATGTCTGGTTATAGTAGTAGAATTAAAGATTGTTATAAGAAACAAATTACATACTTCTCTGATAGACTGAATAGGGAACACATTAATGAAGAGCACTTAATTATGACCCTTAGATTTTGGTCTTAAGATACTAAAATTGTAATGGAGACTAAGTTTAAATGAAAGAAATCCCGAGGCAATAGATGAATAATTCCCATATGGCTCTTGTTATTTTAGATATCCTGGAATTACACATTTTTGATTGCCCAAGAAGATCATTGGGCTTGGTAGAGATTTATTGCTCTTATAATCTGAGGAGAAAATGAAGTAAATGTAGGAGCATACATAGATGTAATATAAAAAGACAGTCTGAGGTAGGACCATATTTTTAGTCAAAAATCATAATATTAGTGAATGTATAGGAAAAGAAGAGAAATAGTGGCATAATACTTTTAAAATCAAATGTTCTGAAAGTATTCAAGGCTAACAAAGGACAAATGCAAAAAAAAAAAAAACTGAAAAGAAAAAAGTTGATCCCTGCATTTGGCAAATTAGAGGACACTGTTGACCTTTCAGAGCAATAACATTGGAATAGAGGGAAAAATGATTGCACTGAAGTTAAATAATAAAATGCCTATGAAAAAAAAGACAATGATTAAGAAGACAAAATAAGGTAAATGAGAATTGAGAAGAAAGAAATACTGATAGACTTTTATATGATAGAAGTTATTAAGTATGGATTTATCTTACAACATAGAATTAATACATAACACATCTAAATTTAGTATTCTTTCTATGCAATCTGTGCTATGTGTGAGCTAGACTTTTTTAAAAACATAAAATTTTTGATACTGTTATATTTTTCTGGGGATAGATTTAATACAGGACATAATTTATAGGATTATTTTTTATATTCACACAAAAAGTCATATGCAGAGGGATGCAAGAGACCTATCCACACACTAGACACCCAGTGAATCCAGCCAAGTGCCTGGATCCTATGGCAATGTACCATGCAAGTCAGTACCAAGGATCTGCACCAGGAAGGCACAAAGGCCAGTGATGGAAGCTAGAAAGTCTGCTGGCAGGGTGAAGTATCTTTGCCAGAATGCTGAGGGATCTGCTCTCGAGCCAGCAAGCACCCATCAAGGCAAAATCTATAGCTCCCTGGATATCATCACCCATCCCCAGCAGCCACAAGGATCCAAGCTCTTCTGATGAGGAGAACAGTAGAGTTCATATCATGAAAAAGAGTCATGAGCTTCTCCAGAAATATCAAGAGTGTGCAATCTTCCCCTCCAGTTATTTTATACCTTTCTAGCAACAGTCCTCTGAGTCAAACCACACTGACTAAGTTCAGCTGGGTGTTCCCCACTTAAGTTGACCATAGACACCAAGACATTTTAACATATATAAATTGTTATTTAATTAGTGAAGTTGTCTATTAAAACTACTTCTTATAATGGCAACTAAGTTTGACATATTCTATGCTTTCTCCTTCTAAATTAAAAATTTGCTTTTGGTCAATCAAGGAAAAACATATTTTAAACAACTTTTATTTTATTTTTATTATGGTTCCTGGAGGTAAAACTCAGGACCTCATGTGCCAGCAGGTGCCCATGCTGCTGAGTGATATCACTGGCCCTTTATTTGTATGTGGGTAAAAGGAGTCAAGCTGAGGACCTCGCACTTGCCAGGCAGGCACTTATAACTGTGAGGTATCTCACTGGCCCCTTAAACAACTTATTATTGCTTACAAGATTTTTTCAGTGCTGACAATTTTTGAAACAAAACTCACAATAGATTTTTAAGTGCTCACTTTGGAATGGTTGTAATATTGTGAGGAAAAAATTCACAAGATTAGAAAACAAGAGGAAATTTTTATGGCAGCATAAACTCTGCTGTACAGCATTTCTAAAGTCATGAATGAAAATATTTCCTACATCAGCCTGGCTTACTTACTGTTTGGATTTGGATTCTGGTTGTAAATGGATTACTGTGTGTCAGAGCTGGAAGGGTGTGACTTCCTTCCTGTTCCTCTCATCTCAGTCTACTTGCTATCTGCCATGCTTTGGGCAGCTGTCCTCTACCCAGGCCTTTCTACCATAATATTTTTTTTGGAGTGATTCAATCATGGACTAAAAGGATAAGCCAAAATAAAACTTTTCTTCAAGTTATGGTGTTTGATATTTTTTCCCAGTAATGAGGAAGTGCCTAAGACACATTTTCCTAACAGAAAAAGAGGGTCATTGCTATGAAAGTACTAAGCCATGTAGATTTGAAGCCTTTAGAAGTGATTTACAGGAGAATTTTGGAAGTTTTATAGTTGAGCTAGAGAAACACTAAAATGATGTATGTGGAGCTTTTTGAGTGATATTCATTAGAGCTCAGAGGAACAAAATGCTGATAGAAATATAGACAGTAAAGGCCAGGCTCAGTTTTCATTTGGGAACAAGGACTCCATTTTCTGTTGGGCTGAAGAACATATGTTTTATGCCTTGGCATAAAATTTGTCTTAATTGTTTCCATAAATAGGACTCTGTGGTAGACTGAGATTAAGGACAGTGGAAAAATTAATCTGACAGAGGAAATTTCAGTACTGTCCAATGTTCATGCTGTGGTATGGATTTTGCTGACTGCTTTAGTGTTATTTATCATGAGAATCAAAAGCAAATGTGAAAATTTTACAGGCTTATTAAAATGAGACCCCTCTAAAATTGGAGCCATAGAGACTATGATTGATGATGAGATTAGCATTAAAAAGACTACAAGTACTTTGCACAAGGACATTAGGAAAAATGGCTTGAGGGTCTCTTGGAAGTGAGCAAGACCCCACCTTTCACAAGTTCAAGTGTTCAATACTGTAAAGCTTTAATTTGAGAAGAGACCTTCTGGACCTCCTGCTCCAGAAGGGCCATCTAGGGAATTTGATCCATGAGATTTATTTCATAGTATTTATTCATTCAAGCACTCAGATAATTATTCAGCCATAACTGAATAGGGCATTCCTACTGCTTTAGCTGGAGGCAAAACTTGACATCATCTATGTGGTGTTTGTTGTACAGGCATGCAGAATCCAAGCATTGTTGTGTCAAGTCAACTTCCACCCAGATTTTAAAGAAGGCCTGGGAGGAGAGTCAGTGTCCTTCCAAGATGGCAGTAATTGATGCTGTGTGTGTGAAGCCAAAATTTCAGTGGCAATCACTGGATGTTTGAGATGCCAGAAACATGGAACATCTACTGAGAAAAGCTGAAGGCAGTGAGTGGAGCTGCCCCCATGAAAGTCCATGAAGGATCAACCAGCAACGACAGGGATGGGATTGTCTAAACCATTGGATAGAACTTTTCACCACAATTAGTCCCCTGTGCTGAACATGCAACTACGATATTACAGTTTGCTTTTCTGGTTTTCATTCTTGAAGCCTTCACACACTCTGTTCTTTCTTTTGGAATGAAAACATTTATTCTGTGCCATTGTATGTTATAAGTATTTAACATTGTTTGCAACTTTTTTTACTGGGGCTTACAGCTAAGAGTATGGTATTAATCTCAGAGGAAAATTTGAACTTGGGCTTTTCAGCAATGCAGGAACTGTTAGGACATTGGTGATTCTTAGAGCTGGACTAAGTACATTTTGTATAATCAAATAGGCATGAGTCTTTTGGGAAATAGGGCTTTTGTGTGTTATAGTTTAGACATAGAATGTGCCACCAAAGATTCATGTGTTCACAGGTGGGCCTTTTGTTGTATCATGGGGAAGCTACACTTGGTGAATTAATGCACTGGTTCATAGTTGATTAGCTATTCATTGATGTTAATTCATAGCCTACTTACTATAAGTTGGAAAGGTCAAGAATGAGATGGATCACTGGTAATTGAAATGAAAGTTTATATCTTCAACACCACATCTTCCCTTCTGTCTTTGCTTCTTAGCTGCCATGGGATAATAAACTGTCCTCCACTCAGGTTCTTCATCCATGACCTATCAGTTTAGAGATAGCTGATGATGGACTGAAAATATGAGTGAAATAAAAACCTCTTATCCATTAAGCTGTGCATGTTGGGTATATTGTCCTAAAAACTAGAAAGTGACTAAGACAGATGTTATAAAATTAATGAAATTAGTTAACTTATTGTTAAATATAGAAATAGTAGCTTATTCAGTTATTCATTTAAAAATATTCTCTCTTTATACAAGAATATTTAGTATTCTACCAAAAAAAGCACATTTTCATAACTAGAATATGATACACTATTAGATTTATAATTCTTAAAATTTCACAATTTTTCTTTACAAGTAATAAAAAGAGCATCAATATTTTAAATAACAATTTTACAGTGAAACAAAATATATTTGAAAATATTAATGATTTTAAATATATCTCTATATTGTTTATATATAAATATACATAATTTTGATAGTGGTATCCAGCAATACTTTTTCAGTTTAAATACTGTATTCTATGTACTGATAAAAATTAGCAATGAAGTAAAATGTTTTCCTGAAACAGAAAAGTGAATGGCTATAACTGAATATTGTCTTTGAGAATCAGAATATATACATATATTTTAAAATTTAAAAATGTCTTAATAGGACCGGTGAGATAGCTCAGTGACATTAGTGCCTGCCCAGCAAGCACGGGGTCCTGAATTCAACTCCCAGAACCCACATAAGGGAAAAAAAGGGCCAGCGATATTGCTCAGTGGCACAAGCACTTGCTTTCAAGCATGAGGTCCTGAGGTACACTCCCAGTACACACATAAAGAAAAATAAAAGTATAAATAAAGTAAAATCTACAAAAGTGTATTCTTAATATCTGTATGACTTTGAGAAGTTAAATAATGTGTTTGGTCTTTACTTTCTTTTCCTCTCTATGGTGAAGAAATAGTACTGAATTCATATTGTTGTTTTGTTGAGTTTCTTCTTTTTATTTCCTTTTCCCTCTCTTTCCTTTTTTCATTCTTCCTTTCCCAACTCCTTTATTTTTCCCTCATACTTTCCTTCTTTCCTTCCTTCCTTCTTTCAAAATGGGTAATGAACACAAGTTATTAACACTGAATTACAATTCCAAACCATTTTTATTTTTTGAGACATGATTTTGCTAAATTGGGCAAACTATGATTTAATCTGTAATCCTCTTGCCTCAGCCTCCTGGAATGCTGGAATTAAAGGCACATGCTACAACTCTCTCATTTTGCACATTCTCCTGCTACTAGAATGTTACATATATTTATTAGATATAACATAGCATATAGATTATAATAGTAATATGAATTAGTGTAAAGCATATTTTGATTATCTGAAATTAAATTCAAATTTTCACATTAATGTTAATTTAATCTTTCAAGTTAAATGCAATTTTAGCCATCTTACAATCACTTCATATTTACAATAATTTTTACAACCAAATGTCAGTACTACATTTACTAAATTTTGTGATTTCAAAAGGAAAATAAAATACATACACAGTTAGATATTTTAAATGGAACAAGAAACTAACTTTGGGGGTTTTCCATTTTTACAGTTTCAAAAAACTTTAAATGTCTTTGTTTGGGTCAATCAAGTAGGAACCAAAGTGAAATGTTAAAAAATGTTTGTGTGAACATATTTTTCTTAGTATGACTAAATTTATGAGGATATTTGATAATTAAAGGATATTAAAGGAAAAAAGTGTAAACAAAACAAATTTCAGCATAAACTTTCAATATAATTTTCAATATAATTTACAGTTTAAATGGAATGCTTATTGCTATGTTAACTTTGTTTTACTTTATTGATTATCAATGTTGATGTAATCAATATAGTAAAAAACAAATAAAATATTTTATTAATTTCTCATCTATAATTAATGAGAGCTTATAAAATGTATGAATAGAAATAAAATATAATACATAAAATCTTGAAGTACCAGTATAAGTATATACACAAGTGTACTTATCTTACAAAAGTAGGTACTATCAATATTACCTTTGCATATATAAGAAAATTGATACTTCAAGTGGATAATATTTTTTCTGTAGCCAATTCAACTGACATGTGATGGTCCGGATTACAAGAATATAAAGGTAAATATAATAGCATGAGCTTTTTCAATTTCATGATCTCTTCATGACATACTTCAGAGTAGAGCTAGCTCATTTCTCTCCTTCTCAGTCACTGAGTACTATTGTATGTCATACATGCACACCTAAAATATGCTCATATTTTAATTCTTGGTTCATATAAATGTAGGGTAAGATATTCAGTAGGAAAATTTTGGGGTGGCAAGAATTTGGAAAATATATGATTAAGTGAGAAAAAATGTGACTCCTCTTTCTACTGCTCAAAAAGGATAAGTGATGATATTTGGGAGCAAGTGAGAATAGCTTAGTAAATGTGAAAATTTTTCAATGCTGCTAGGAGAAACTGTAAAACCAGACATCAGTGTTGACTTGTGATAAGAATTAGGCTATAGACTCTAGAAAATTGATTTTCTCAGTGCTGTTCATGTTTCATTGTTCATTTCAATAATTCCAACAAATACTTTAACAATTTTAGTCTTTAATAAAATACTTAGGTCACACAAATAAATAATAACATTAAAGTGGTGTAAAATTATAAAAATTTTACACAATGATTGCTCATGTTGTAAAATGAACATCAGAGTGAAATTAAAATGTCAATATGAACAGGATCTAAAATTAAATATAAATTTAAAATTTAAGAATAATATTTAACACATTTTGAAAGAGTCTATGAAATATGAAATAAAAATTGATGTATTTCATGGAGATATTTAATTATGGAGTATGCATTCATGCAAATACAAATAAGAGAACCAATGACATAAAGGTTTAGAAAACAGCAGAAAAATTTATTTATTTAAATAAACTAAGGAATGAATGATATTACTAATTAAGAAATTTGTTTTTGAGGCTGCATCTAAGTACATTTCTTCTTCACTACTTTTAAAATACAAATATCATATGTTCATAATTAATCAAATAATGTATACATGGCACAATCATCTTTCTTTTCATCAAATGTCATATATTTACTTTCATTATTCACATCTGGAATTTCCAAAAATATTTTGGAATTGTAAAGCACAAACATTTGAAGTGAAACCTTCTGTAAATTTCTAATTATTCATGCATATTAAATACATGAATTAATGGGATTCATTTTGACAGTTTTATACATGTCACTTATGCTTTAATCATAGCCATATTCCCTTTCCTTCCTCTCTTGTCCTTTACTCTGTATGCTGTTGCCCTCCTCCCTGGTCCCCTTTTCCTTCCCTTTCTTTCTTTTTGTATTCTATACAATTTTTTGATCTTTTTGTTATGGTGTTTGTTTCCTCCCAAAAGAAAACTAATCGGACTTGACTTCCTGAAACTGATTTATTTATCTAACTAGATCTTCTACAATTTTATCCTTTTTTTCTGAAAAGAACATGATTTCTTTCTTCTTCATGGTTGAAAAACAATTCATTGTTTTTATATATCATATTTTGTGTATCCATTATTTAATTGATTGATAGTGATGCTTTTGACAGATCTTCCAGATAATATATGTGCATAAACAGGTGTCTCTTTTATATTCTAATATTGATTTACATTAGTTCTATCCCCACATGTAATATTTTGACCTATGCTGAAATGGCAGATTGGGAATAGCAAATTAATAGTGCAAATCAAGCATAACAAATCTATAATTTTTACAGCATAAGATTGTTAGATATCACAATCATATCTCAGGCCTCAATGTCACATATGAATATATTTGACAGAAGAAGGTGGAAACATTTATGTGTAATGATAATGTATAAATTTTGTCCATATTTTGAGGATGGGTACAAATTGCTATTGTAATGTGCTATTGAAAAAGAAGAAAATATATAAATTTTAGATGTTATGGCTTGTGCCTAGATGAACCACAAAGCCTCAAGCAGTCATAGTTGGGGCTTTTTTAGAGGAGAGTGTACCTAGAGTGCAAGATTGATTTATGGTGCAACATCAGTATTAAAAATGTAAGATTAAAAGTGGGTTATTACTGAATCATTCCCCTGATTTGTTCAGCGCCACCTAATCCTGGTAGACTCGATACAATATAAAGGATAGAAGGGACTTGTCCTGTCTTTTGTTTGCATTGCTGCCTTCTGCATGCTATGTAATGTTTCTCCTCTGTAATGCCTGTCTGCCATGTGACAGTACCTTGGAGATGGCCAATTATGGACTGAAATGTTAAAAAATCTGTTAGCTAAATAAACATTTCCCTTTTAAATTTGAGTGTTGGATATTCTGTCTGAGCAGTGACACACAGGTAACTAAGACAGTATAATCTCTGGAAGAAAGGGAGCCCATCAACTCTGAATGGACAATTCTATATATTGCCAAACCCAAACAACGTATACTTTAAGAAAGGAAAGATGTAGTAATTTAGATTTATAAATTTTGGCAAGTAATATTTGCCATTGAATTTATATTTTAAATTTCTGCTATGTTGTTAATTTTATGAGAGTAAATTAGTAAACAAAATATACTATAAATTTGTATGATTATCAAAATTTTGGTGTTTTTTTTCAACTTTTTTTGATATATGTATTTTGGGTTTTCAACCAATGTTGAGGTATATTATATTAAAGATTAATCAGTAGTATTATAAATGTGCTGCTAATCTCTGTGAATATCAGTCTACTAAATGTATTCTATATTTTGTTAGAATCAACTTTTCATTTTTATTTTAAAGGTATACAATCAAAGATTGGGAAAAGAAAAATATGAATTCTTTTTAAGCTTTGGTTCTGTTTTCTTAAAAATAATGTTTTTTTTTTAATTTTAGAAAGCTTTCATACTTTTTTCCCTTTTGTTTAGATTATTGAAAGGAACATTGCTTTACATTCCAGGATAAGTTTATCTGCTTCTGAATTTGAGAAGTAAGGAAATGTGTTGGCATAAACATATCACAATGCATGCATCGCTCGAAAAGGCAGTTTGTAGAATTTTATGTTTTTGTCTTTCTATTAGTGTTTTGTAAAGAAGACAATTTATACTATATGCTTTGTATAAAAATTGCTAACTTATTAATGAATATCATATAAAGGCACATTCCAGTGAAAAACAACTAGCAAACTTCAAAAAAGTTAATAATAATGTTTGACAGTAGTATTGATATGTGATATACTTAAAATATTTTCTATAACGTTTTGCTGAATGCTAGCTGAAAACATTAAACATATGATATTTGACTTTGTAATATGTGAGGAGTCTTCAGCAGCAGAGAAAATGATATGATTAATGGTATAATTCTAGTTAAGATATTCTTATATTTTTGCTCTTTTGAAATATGTTTTTTCATTAAAAATTATTGTTCACAGGTAGCAAAATCTATTATGACAGTTTGGGTAATGGGAAATATACCTGCATTGAGTGCTAGTGTAAGTTGACATTATTAGGCCCCTTCCTCAATTCACACTGCTAAACAGATGTAACTATTTCCCTAAGTTTTCTGATATTGCTGTTAATAATTTAATTGTGCTTTATTCTTGTAGATCCCATTTTATCCACAGAAGCATTTGATCTCGATTTGCCTGGGGTAGCCTTACTCAAGGATGCCCTGGTATAAGGGCACAGAAGTCTCTCAGTCTCTCACACAGCTTCTCCCTAATTCCTTTGTTGTTTTATGACTGTAAAAAAGCTCATGCAACAGAACCCCTCAGATTCTCAGACACTACAGATCTCAAAATAAAATAAACATGTTTCTGAGAGTGTCTGTGATTCTCCTATTAGAAAAAAAGATATGCAACAGGATTAAAATACTTGCAGACATAACTGATGTTAATGATTTAGACTAAACTATATGTTTTGTTTTGTTTTAATGAATTATTAATATTATCAATGCAAAATATTATGCTGTGAAAATATCAACAGAGGTAGAAGAAGTTATTCAAGCCTATTTCAATAGGGGAGAAATATTGGAACTCAATCTGCACTCAACAAAAACAAGATATCAAAGAATTTTGAAGAACTGAGGTGGTGATAACAATTCACTAGAATTTGTGAATTGGCTTCTTGCAAAGTAAAAGTAATCTTTCTTATAAATTGCAGGAGGTAATCTCAAAACTTTGAGCAAGGCACCTGCTGGAGTTACAGTCCTGCATTTTCACAGAAACTGGAAGATGTGGCCAGCTATTTTTAAAGAATGAATTATATTTAATTTTATAAAATTTAAGATACATATATCATATATAATCACATATGTATATGTATGTATATGATGGATATGTTTGTGATGTATATGTATATCTGATGGTTATATTTCAAAGTAATGGCTCCCACATCCTTGCAAAAGACATCCATGTGTTCTAAATTTGATGAAAGATTTTGAAAATATTTATGTCTTAAAAATGCAGAGAATGAATTAATAATTTTGGGTTTTAAAAGAAAAAGCTTTAAGACAAAAGAGTTCAGGCGACTTCAGTCAGGAAGAATAGCTACAATTAATCAAGCTGAGGGGAAACTTAAGGTGCTTTTTAAAATAGAATTTTAAGTATTTACAGTGTGTTTACAGAAGAATCCATAATAAATTCTCCATTCACTTCCAAATAGGCTAATCAGCATGAAATATATCAATGAACTCTTTTGTCCTACAACTTCTTTTTGGATTCAGTCAGTCTTATTCTGTAATAGGTAAGAGAAGAAAGATAAGCAAGATCAGAATATTTATTTTAGTAGCTATCTGCCTGCTAATTTGCTATTTATGTGTTGGATTCACCCTCTGTAAAGGCCACAGTGTTATTATTAGTAAGTTCATATTTTCCATACATTTTTCATGTTTTGGAGTGAGACTATTTCTGTTCCTACTATTGTTAGTCTTGTTTTCTTAAATTCCAACACATTTATGTAGTTAAGGGTCAACTTATTGAAGATTCCACAAATCACAGCATTTGGGAAGCTCACCTTTTAATAGGAATATATATAGAATACTTGTATATTTCAGTTTTAAATAATGTAAGACTATATATGTTGCAATATGAATAATTATTCTAATATAATTATCATCATGTAAATAATTAGTGCCAGATTTAACTTAATGTTTGTTGTTTTTATAATTGCATTGAATAATACATATTATAAATTGCTATTGATCCGAGAACTACATTAACGATCCAGTAAACTTTTACTCTCATAATATTTTGCTGTCAAACTTTACTGCAATATGTTTGTTTTCATTAACATATTATTAAAACATAATGGTTATCATAGAGAAATGACAATACTGAAATAGATTAGGTTCTTTTTCCATTAGAATTTTTTTACAAATACAGCCATTTCTACAAATAGAAAGAAAAACTGCTAATAATTATTATTCAGATTTCATTGCCTTGAAATGTTCTTTATGGAAATTCTTTTTGGAAAAACAGTAGGTAGTATTCAGAATGATAGGAGGTGGAATGGTATTTGTTGTTTTTGATTTATTTTCTATTTACACTAATCTCTTAAATTGTCAATTTGTTTCTATTTCCAAAAATATTTTGTCACAATCAAGCCATTTTATCATCTTATTAAATAACTAAAATAACCTATATGAAAACTAAAACCTAAAATTTTCTTTTGGATTTATATGAACAATAAGTTGTAATTCATAGAATGCTGCATGTTTTAACAGGCACTGTGCATCTCTGATTAGTCATAGGATAAATGTTTCTTCAAATGAGTTACATAAGAGCTCTTTTATTCCTTGTGTATGAATGATGAACATTCTGCTGAATGCCTTCATTAGGTAAAGAAATTAAGAAACTAATGGGTAGATTCTGTTGTGCCATATAAACATTCAGATCTCAGAAATACTGAGAACTGTATTCTCAGAGATTTAATGTCTTACAGAAAAGTGAATTGAACTTCTAAAACCTGGGAAATGATAAGACAGAGTTGAAAAGACATAGTGCGCTTATGACCCTAGAGAGACTGAAAAATGCTATGGTCATGTCTTCTGAGAGGATCTCCTAAAAGAAGATAATGGGCATGGCTGAATCTATAAAGGATCTTCCTGTCAATTTCCCGAGAGCATGGCTATCAAGAGCATAGGCAGTCAGCTGGAAACAGACCCTGAGTAAGTTATACAGTTCCTGCAAATCCAGGTGATGCCTATAACACCAGAAATAAATTAGTCAGAGACACTCTTCTTCCCCTCTTCTACATTAAATTTTACAAAATTTTGGAGTAATGTATCTGATTAAGTTGATGATCATGAAAGATATATAAAGGGTACTTCATGAAATTATCAGAAATGTTTTTTGGGAAAATGGAACATCAAATTTATTCATTTTTTACACTGCAACTCACAGTATTTTATATGCACAATTAACAGCTTTAAGTCACTGTATTTTATTTCTTCATTTCAGTCCTGAATAGAAATGTATAATTTTTAGATATTGCTATCAATGAGAAATATGTGACATTTGATAATCCAAAGGCTTGAATTAATATTTTAATATTTATCTATCCTGCCTTTTTGTGCAAAATATGTTATATTCGCCAATGTTACTTTCAAGTTTTCAAGTTTCTCACTGTTCATTATTTCATTTCTACATGAAACAAGTGATAGCATCAACCAAGCATACTCTTGAAACATACTCATGATGTTACACATTAAATATAAAATGTCTACCAACAACCATCTGCTAAACCCACTCACCATCTGATAAATTTGTACAAAGTGATTGGATTATGATTATTTTAATTTCATCAGTGGATTTATTTGTTAATCATTTATAATTTGATGGTACTTTTGTAACTTGAAGGAAATTTAGAAAATTGAGCCTGGTTGAAAGGAGTATGTCCTAAAGTATTCACTGGGAGACTAGTTTTTCCTTGAATCTTTTTTTCCTACACAGTGTTTGTTGTTGTGTCAACTCTTTTGTGTCTCTTTCTCCCTCCTCTCTCCCTCTCTTTCTTCTTCCCATCTGTCTCCTCCTTCTGCTATTCCTTCTTTTCTCTTTTTCCTGTCTTTCCCTCCCCTATTGTCTTTCACAGCCACACCATTCCATTATGAGAAGAAATACTAACTCTCTTATGAGGCTGCTTTCTTTTACATGACTTCATGTTTATGGTTCAGAGAAATTCTTTAGTTCTTGAATGACCATTGTATGAGATACTCATTTTGGTAACAGGCAAGAAATTTGCATTGCACTTTACAGCAAAATTTTTGAGTCCTTCTTTCATTTTTCTACTTAATTCATTCCCTCCCTATATGCCTTTCAATCCACCTCAGAATTAACTGTCTCCTCCCTTATTGACCTGACAGTATGCTCTGCCTTCATACTAACACTATCAATTCTCCTTAATTTTTTTTTTTTTAATTTTGGGGTGTACTTTGAGACTTGTATAGCCTCTTTGGGAAATTTGAGTCTTTTCCAAACTGGCTTATCAAAGATCTCTCTCTTCCTATCACCTCTATCCCTCTTTACTTCTTTCATATTTTTGTTGTTTTTTTACCCCTCTTTGAATTTTTCATTCACTCTCTTTAATCTTTGCTATTTTTGCCCTACAATGTTTCTGCTAGCTACAACACTTTATTCATCCAATAGATTTCCCTTCCCACCTTAGCTCATCAAAACCTTAGTAACCAGAACAAATTACTAACAACAATGAATCCCTAATATCCATTGAAATATCTGGAGGGTCTCTTGAAGCTCCCAAATAGACATGCTGAAAAGTTCATTTTATATAAACTGTATATTTTATGTTCTCTGAAAAATTTGGAAATACTCTGTGATAGCTGTATGATCCTCTCTAAACCCTCCGTCACATTATGCACCAGGTCAAACAATGTATTAAAAGTTTCCTCTGCAATTATTGATGGGAAACCTAAATTTACTCCAACTGCCAAAAACCAATTCTGATGAAAACATAAAACTGGGGTCTGAAAGGAAAAAACTTTATTACATCAAGCTATAACTTTTGCTTTTATGAGTTTGTGCCTAACTTAACTAATTTTTTAATTAAATCTATAAGTTCCATAAGTTATGTTTATATCTATGTGTTTGAATATATGTATTAATGTATGTGTGTAAAATTTATTTTATATATATTTTCTTGTTATCAAGTGGAATTACAAAAGTATTTCATAAGAACTCCTTTAATAGCTCTGTTTTAATTGTTTAGTATAAATACTTATATAAATTTAAATTTATTTTTTGTATGTGGGTACCAGGAGACAAACTAAGTACCTTGTTCTTAACAGGCAGGTGCTTATGCAGCTGAGTTATACCACTGGCCCAAATTTATATTATTTAATCCCTGAAAATATTTTAAAAATACCAAATATCTGGGCCGGTGAGATGGCTCAGTGGCGTAAGCACCTGCCTTGCAAGCGTGAGGGCCTGAGTTTGACTCCCGGAACCCACATACGAAAAAGGGGCCGGTGATATCACTCAGCGGCATGGGTGCATGTTGGCACGTGAGGTCCTGAGGTCAACCCCCGGTACCCACAAAAAAAATAAAATAAAATAAATAAAAAAATACCAAATATCTAATACCATGAATGCATAAAAGTATTATAGAAACTTAAACCTTTTGTAAAGTTCATATAATTTGGCAAACCGCTGTATTTCATTTGTTTTCATTAGTATGTTTTTTGATACACAATAACTGTGTTCATCTTGAAGAAATATATATATATATATATATATATTTTTTTTTTTTGATCATTGTCATTTTCCCAACTTCTCAGGTCCTCCTTCCCCATATTCCCTTTCCCATCTCCACAGAGTCTACCTTCATGTTTCCTGCAATTCCTTCTTCCTCTCTAAATTATTTATATTTTTGTCTCAGAGAAACCATGCAAGATTTAAACATATGTTTCTGACTTTTTTCACTTAACATGATAGTCTCAACAGCTCATCTATTTTACTACAAATGATAAATTTATCATTCTTTATGGCTTGATATTACTCTATTTTAAAAATATCCCACCTTTTCTTCATTCATTCATCTGTTCATGTGCACTCAGACTTCTCCCATGAGTTAGCTAATGTGACTTGTGCTGTTATAAACCTGAGAATGCGTGAATCACTGTAATATGATGACTTTAATGCTTTGGGGAAGATGCGGGGGTACCTCAGTTTGAACAATTTCATTTGCAAACAATTTAGTTCACAAACAGAAGCATTTGTAAAAACTTTTTTTTTTTTTTTGCAAAATCTGCATCGGTTTACAAACATGACCATGAGCATTTTTCCCCACAAACTCAAACATACCCATCTTGTCAGGAATAGCAAAATAAATTAAGTTTGTGAATTGATTTACTATGAGTCTCAGAAAAGATATAATTATGTTAATGGAATTTCTATTTTAATTTTTTAAGTCTCTCAATTCTTTTTTCTATAGTACTTATACAATTTGTATTCATCCCAACACTGTAGAAGTATTCTTCCCTTTTATTCCCACTACTTCACCAGTGTCTGTTGTTTTTGACTCATTGATGACAGCCATTCTTCCTAGAGTAAGATAGAATCACTATATTTCGATTTGCATTTGTGTAATTGCCACAGATACTAAAAGTTTCTTCATGTACTTATTGCTATATGTACTACTTCTTTTGAGAAGTGTTTGTTAATTTCAATAAACAAGTTTTTTATTTGGGAATTTTGTCTCTGTGAGATGTAGTTTCTTTAATTCTTTGTATATTCTAGATATTTGTTCTCTAAGGAGTAGAAGCAAATTTTTCCTATTCAGTAGTTTGTCTCTTCACTATATTGTTTGTTTTCTTTGCTTTGAAGAAACATTAATTTGATAAAATCTTATTTATTGACTCATGTTGTATCTTTTACTATTGGGATTCTGTTTAGGGGGTTCTTCAAATGTATTATCAAATGTACTATCATTTTATTATATATGGCTTCAAATGTATTATCATTTTTTTCTTTCAGGAGATTCAGGGTTTCTGTTTTTATATATAGGTTTTTATCTATTTTTTAGTTTTACATATCTTTGTATTACACCTGGATATATTTTTCCTAAATTGATACAGGACATCATTTAACAAGCTAGCATTTTACCTACTAGATATTTAGGCTTTAAAAAATATAAATATGCATTTAATCAATTTGAGTAATTCTTTTGACATATATTATATCAACTCAATTATATTTTATAATATGTTATATTTAGGACAGTTTCCAAGGTTTATTTTTAATAATTTAAAAATCTTTGACTTAAGCTAAATTATTGTAGACTAGATATACCAGATGCATGTGTCTTTCTTTTCCTTTGTAAGAGATAAGAATAATTAAATCCTAAAAATGTAACTGTGTTTGAATTTTTTAAAGAATATACAGGATTTAACTCAAATAGATATAAGAAATTGTAAATTTTCACAAATATTAGTCCTGTTATCATCAATGCTAATAAGGGTTTTACTTATATAATTTAAAAAAATCATTTATCAAAAGTAGTACTTGTATTTCCTTCCCTATATATGATGAAATTTTGTCTTCTCTTAAAAATTGTTGGGGATTTTTTGTTGCTTTATGAGTAATGTGACTACAAGGCAATAATTATATGCTTATTCAGAGTAACTTTCCTTGTGTTATGCTGACTTTTTTTTTTGTGGGTACCGGGTGGTCGACCTCAGGACCTCGTGCGCCAGCAGGCGCCCTTGCCGCTGAGTGATATCACCGGCCCCTTTTTCATATGTGGGTTCCGGGAGTCGAACTCAGGTCCTTGCGCTTGCTGGGCAGGCGCTTAAGCCACTGAGCCATTTCACTGGCCCCATATGCTGACTTTTTTCATGTAACTTTCAAGTCTTAATTTTGCAAAATGTGAGTTAGCAATCATATTAGCTCACATATCTACATTTTAAATTTTTTTCTCATAATTCTGATTAAATCAGTAGTTACATAATGTTTGTCTGTGAACCATGATATTTTCTGAGCAAATATTTAAAACACTAGACAATTACAACATTTTGTCTGCTTAAAATGTAATACTAACTCATCTCTTTCACACATGAAAATAACATTAGTACTGTCCAGAGTGTCTAGAAAAATTTTAAAAATAGACTTTTTGTTTCACCTTCTACAAAGAAAGTGTTTTCTGTTACACATTTATATATGGATGTGCTGAGTTTTGGGGGGAATAATCACATAGTGAAAATAACTTGAAAGAACGCCTATTGCTAGTCCTTCCTTGGACACACGTCCTTCCTTGTGCTTTTTCTGATTGAATTTTTCAATGTTCAAAACTTGAATAATGTGTTTTTTTAATTTTGGTTGCTTTTAATTTATGTAATAAAGTCCATTTTGGCTATTTTAATAGAAAAATGTCATATATCTTTATTTCCCTAAGAGTTTAATAATCAAAGTATCATATCACCTTTTCTTCTTACATCCATTATCTTCCTTTTTAATTCATTCTCCATCCAACAAACTAAATTACACAGTGAGGCATCCTTGCATGGAAATTACACTCATCTCTCATCTCCTTATATGTACATCTGCTTTGTATTCAAAGTCTATTCAAGTTATTTACTCTTTGTTTGTAATAGATTTTCACATATTTTACTCATACAAAAGTGTGTTCATAATCCAATTTTCACATATGTACAAAGTTTTCTTGTTTCTCTGAGCTGGTATTATTATTCCTGGTCACTTATATGACAAACAGTTCTCATATACTGCTTGTGTGTCTATTGTATTAATTAAACTAAGATGGGTTAGGTTTCTGTGTTGGTTCAGGATTCTTTGTGAATGATATATTTTATTTGAATTATGCTTGCATTCAAACAAGTCCAGCATAATATTAACATAATAATAATTTAAATATTTTTCATGAATTTATAGTAGGAATTATTAAATATATTATGGGGTTTGAAATATTGATAAATATAAATGTATCCCTACCTTAACAAGTGAATAAATTTTCCCACAAACCAGGCTAAATAAATATATTTGTGTATATATATGTATTTATACATACATACACACACACACACACACACACATATATATATCAGTTCAATTAAACTTAATTTGTTCTGCAATTTTGAAAAAGATGGCCATGTTTGTGTTTGTGCAGGACAGATGGCCTTACTAATGTTTGTCACTCGATGTGGAGTTTGCAAAAAAAGCCAAATCTTCCCAAACACTTTTGTCGGTATCCACATAGTTTGCCAACAAAAGCATTCATGAACTAATTTATATATATATATATATATATATATATATATATATATATATATATTATGATAGAAGAACATATACAGTACTATGTATAGCTTTTTAAGAAAACTAAGAGAAGGAAAGAAGTGAGTATAACTGGTATTTTTCAGATATGTTATTTGTGAGGGTAAAACTTGATGGTCAACTTGATAATCTTGTGAGACACCTAGCAGATCAGTAAAGAACATTCTTGGGTGTGGTTATGAGGCTCATAGAGGTATAATACTGTAGTCTATATCTGGTTCTTTGTCCCTACTTCTCTGGCACTATTCCTCTGGATTTCTTACTGGTCACCATGAATTGCACAACTATACTTGTCCTCTATGATGTTCCTACTTCAAAGTTAGCCAATCACATAATGAATCTTATGAAATGGAGACAAATCAAGTCACTTCTTTAATTAGTAGATGTTGGGATCTTATTCCAGCAATGGGAAAGTTGCTGGATGTAGGAATATAAAATTATTTTTCATTTATTTATTTATTATTTTGTATTGGTCTAAATAAACACTGTATACTATTTAAAAGTAACAAATGACCTAGTTTCCTTCTTGAAAAGAAAATATAATAGAAATTTTGACTTGCTTTTACTATATGTACATTTCTCGCTTTCCATTTCCACACATGGCATCAAACTTCACACATATTTTGTGCTTCTTTTTAAAATGGAAATATTGGGGCCAGGGAGATAGCTCAGCGATATAAGCACCTTCCTGGTAAGTGCAAGGTCCTGAGTTTGACTTCCAGAACCCACATATGAAAAAAGTGCTGGTGATATCATTCAGCTGCATAGGCTCCTGCTGGAGCACGAGGTCATGACATCGATATCTGGTACCCACAGAAAAAAAAGGAAATATCTATCTTTGTGTCCTGGGTATGGTTGGGCATTCCTGTAATGCCTGCACTCTTTAAGTTGATGCAGGAGAATCATGGATTTCATGCCAGCAACATAGAAAGTTCAAGGCTCTCCCACAGTACATGGCAAGGCCCTTTCTAAAAAAACTCTGAAGAAAAAGCCCTGTTGATATGTGTTGTTCAATATCAGTTAATATAGACGTAACTTACTTTGCAACAACATTATTAAATTTTAGGATATATCTTAATTTACTTAATATATACCTAGTGCTGGATATTTAGGCCTACATAAAATTTCATATTGCAAACAATTCATTGACTGTCCCACTATTTTCAAGTTCACTGTACTGTACTTCCTGATTTTTAATTCATTATGCCATGAGTTTTTACATACTGGTAAAGTATATAAGATGCCTCTGTTAAAGACAAAGATAGAGAATGGATTGGATTAATAGTGTTTTCAGTAATCATTGCACAGTAAATGTATGCATAAAAAACTTATGCTAAATCACATTAATACAATCAATGCATATATGCAAAAGTTGATGTAATATATGTGACTATCTGAGCCAAATATGAATGCAAATTACATGCTGCCATTAATCTCCATCAAAATACACCCATTTGGTTCTGTCACACTTATCCCATTGTTCTTTTTTTTTGTGAGTACCGGGGGTTGACCTCAGGACCTCATGCACCAGTGGGCACCCATGACACTGAGCAATATCACTGGCCCTTTTCTCATTTGTGGGTTCTGGGAGTTGAACTCAGGGCCTCGCGCTTGCCAGGCATTTGCTTACGCCACTGAGCCATGTCACTGGCCCTATTCCATTGTTCTTGATATTTCTTGAAGAAATTCTATAAGTCCTCTTTTGTGATTGTCTTTAAGAAGTACAATGAAAATTGGTGAGTGTTAACATCCCACAGAAAAGCAGGTTCATAAAAGCATGATGGTGTGTCCTCATTTTATTCACTCCATCTTGGATCATATGACTTCTGGATCTTCCCCAAATCACCATAATTATGACATGTAAACTTTTTAAAAAATTAATGACATCTTTGGAGCCAAGACATGCAATTACTGGCAGGAACTGCTTATAGAACTGCTTCAGAAAGTGCCAAGAAAAATGGGAAAATATATTCAAGGGTGGGAGATCATTTCAAGGGAGATTTATGGCAATTTGTCTTTTATTGTAACATATTCACTTGGTATATGCTGACCATCTGAATAATTATGGCTTGATGGTCAAAATTCTACTAAAGCAGGTGGTTCACCTTCTGACCTAACATCAGAAGGATCATAGATATCTAGTGCTATGATTGTTACAATGCCTTCATCATTAGCCTCAATTTATCTCATTGTGCAACAAGTGGAGCAACTCGTATCACCACAGGAAGTATGCATTCAGTACAAGAATATATTTTCAGAGAGAAATATTCATGAACACTTCATTGTTATAAATAATACTAATAATATTTTGATTATATTTTTGAATATTGTTGTTAGTTTCCTAATGTTCCTAATTTATAAATTAAGCTCTGTCATAGACAGGAATATTTGGATGAAGCATAGTATATAAGGTTCAATATTAAATGGTGTTTCAGTTTTCTACTAGAAATCTTGCCTTCCAAAAATAAGGTGAGGTTATTGACTTCCTTACAAAGATGACATTTTCTTTAGAAGATCCCATCACTATTTTCCTAGACTGTGCAGTTAACAACATTCCAGAAAATATAGTTTAGAACAAAAAAGTGCTATTGCCTGTGCTCATGGGCCTGCAGTAATTACAAAGACTTATGGAGAATTGTCTATCAATATGGCTCTAATGAAATGTCATGTAGTGTTTTTAGCTGAATGATAATTTTAGTAATATAATTATCTAGTCATATTTACAATTTTCATAAATATTTCCAAAATTTTCCATAGGCATGTGTAATTTCTTTTTTCTCAGTAATGTTGAAGTGTGGTGTTACATGAAACTTACTCAAACCAAGTGATTTATCAACTATTTAACATTTGCAAATTTTTAGGGTGAAATACTGTTTTCATATTTGTGAATACAATCTTTTACCTTCTCAATATAGCATTTTTCATGCTTGAGAGACATTTATATTTTACTTGCTCCACTCATAGTTTATGTTAATTTCCCCACAAAATTTTTCACATTTTTTATACTGATATTAGGATGTTTTCAGATTTTAAGGAAATTATTTACTTATCTTCTTTATTTGTAATAATTTTTTTATTTTTTGTAATATGTCTTTTGACTCTTTTTTCATTTTTTTTGTTTGTTTCACAGTATGTTCTGGTATAATGTATATAAAATACCCAACATTTATTTCAAGACAACTGGATTTCTTCAGTTTTGGAAGGCCTTTCACATTCTCTTTAGCTAACATAATATTTTTCAAGTCTTTGTGTAATGAATATTTAAATCTTTTCATGGTTCAACCTGAGCTATCAAGATATGTCTACATTTTATATTTCTAGTTTCCAGAGTTTAAATTAAAAATGATCAATCTTTACTAATCAGTTACTAGTCACACCTCAACAGGTTATAGTGTTGTGTCTCTTTTAGATTCTCTCTAGCCTTTGTGTTCTGCTAATTTGTCTGCTACAAGTACAGTGTTTTAGCTATATAAATTGAAATTCAAATAAATATATTTTAAAAATTACTTCCACATTTTCTATAATTTTTTAAAAATTTTATTAATATTTTCTTTAAAATTTTAGAATACTTTATTCACCCTTCTAATATTTCAATAAATCACTCTAGATTTTCTTTTTTTTTTTTTTTGTGGGTACCAGGGGGTCGACCTCAGGACCTCTCGCGCCAACAGGCATCCGTGCCTCTGAGCGATATCACCGGCCCCTTTTTCATATGTGGGTTCCGGGAGTCGAACTCGGGCCCTCACGCTTGCAAGGCAGGCGCTTAAGCCGCTGAGCCGTCTCACCGGCCCCTAAACAGATTATTATCATATTACTGTTTCACTGAAATAAAAATAGCAATTGATTATTTTATAGGTGCCTTTATTATACATATGTATGTATAATATGTGTAATATATGTATTATATTGTATTATATATTGCATTTATTACATTGTATTATGTATAAACTATTATATATTATGTATAGATATAATATATGTATATCTATTATGTATAGTAATATGAATATTGTGTATATATGGTATACATACAACCATCTCATTATTTTCTTTTAAAGGGAATAATTTGATATATCTTAGTGAATTTCCATATATCATTATTTTCATTCATCTTTTGAAACACTAAGTGAGTGATGTCACTCTATTTAAAATAATAATAGATGTTGTTTGACTAACTTTGGTTGATAATATTTCTATTTTGGTATTAATAGTTAAATTTAGACTTTTTAAGGTTATTTTCTCTTTAGTAAGATGGTCCATTCATGGCTATCATTCATTTTTGTATAATTTCCAATTTATTTGCATAAATACATTGCACTCAAGCAGTGATTTGCTCCTTACTCTCCTTTCACTTTTGTACACCTGACAATTTTCTACTTCTCTAACTGTTTTATATGAAAGGGTATCCATTTATTCAAAAGAAATAGCTTACAGCTTTATGTCTTTACCATATTTGAAGTTTTTCTCAGTTCACATCTTAGGATTTCATCTTCATTAAATAAAAGTATATTCTATCTTCATTAAAATAAAAATATATTTTCCAAGGAAAATATTATTCTATACTAATATACAAAAGGATAATTGTATAGCAAATTTTAAAAATTTATTGACAATATAGGAGACAATTTGATTCACTATTTTTTTTTTAATTTATTTCAGTAATGGAGAAAAAGCACAGATGCTTGGGACCTTAGGTCAGAGCTCAGTTAGATTTGAAAGGTTTGAAAGTGATTTTTCAGGCCATACGGTTTTCTAATGAATCGCGTACCAAGGAAGGTGAAAATGCTTGAGCAAGTGATAATAATAAACCACCCCCATTTTGTTCCACAAATCACAGATAACTTTTGTTGGCCTGGTAAATAGGACAACAGATTTTTCATGCTTAGGAATAAGAAAATCAAAAAAATATAAAGAGAATAAAGATACAATAAAGTAGTAAATGTGACAAGAATATGTGAATAATTAAAGCTACTCGGAAAAATACTTTATTCTCGCATGTATTGATTATTTGTAGTTACAGCTAATAAAACTTGTTTTTTTGTTTGTTTGTTTCATTCACTGCAACTCCTTTCCGAATGTGCTTTCTCTCCAAAACTATTTGTTCAAATCATTTCATTCTTTTCTAAATGACTTCACAATAGTACCTCAAAAGTTTAGGAGCATTTAAATAAACAATTTCTATTACATTCTTGTTCTCTACTTAATTTTTATGATATCCTGTACAGTATTCTTGTGATATTATCATTTATATAAAAATAAAATACTCTCTAGGATGAAATTCCCTTGTATAAATACAAATGAGCCATCCCATGATTATGATTTCCAACTTATTATTATGATATATACATGCTGAAAAACTTCTTCCAACAAATGACAATTTCTGTAAAATATGTAATAGAAAATCAAGTTAATATTAATATATCAGTGCAGTAGATTTGTTAGTCATTAGACAAAATTAAACATTTTCCATAAAATTGCATACATTGATAGAATTAAAATTTTTCAAAACAGTAAAATATTTTTTATCAGAGTAAAGTTGCAACCTACACAACAGGAAACATATTTGCAAGCCATTAATTTGACAAAAATTAATATCAGTTATATATATGAAACAACAATTCAGCTTCAAAACAAAAACCAAATAAAGGTATTTTAAAATGCCAAATGATCTAAATAGATATTTATCAAAGAAAGACACAGAAATAGTCATCAAGTATACAAAAAAATTTTCAAAATCACAAACGATTAGGAAAATGTAAATGAAAACCACAATGATGTTTTATCTCACCAAAGTTATAAAGATTATTTTCTAAATATGCTGGTGAGAATGCAGATAAAGAGAAAACTTATATGCTGTGGAAATATAATTAAGAATAGCTGTTATATAAAACATTATTCAATTTCCTCAAAGAAATGAAAATGCAACTTCCATAGGATCCTGGAATCCCAGTTTTATATGTATGTCTAAAGAGAAGAATTCAGTCTGCAAAGGGGGTTTCTACACTCACATATTTACTACAGTGCTATTCACAGTAACATTCACAGTAAGATGACTATTCACAGTAAGATTTAGAATCAACCTAGAGATTTATTGATTGAATAATGGACAAAGAAAATGGAACATGTTTATCCATATATATATGTATATAGATTAAAATATCAGCAATAAAAATGAAATCATATCTTTTGAGGCAGCATAAACCCACCTAATGAACATTATGTTAAAATAAACAATGATAAATATTTGAGGTGTTGCATATATTACTTGATTTTCTCATTACATATTATACATGTGTACCAAAATATCACACTATCCTCCATAAGTATGTATAATTATTATGTATCAATTAAAATTGTGTGCATCAAAATGTGTTATAAAATTTAAGAAATATTTTCCAGTTTAATAATTAATTAATCAATTGTTAGAATTGATTATATTTAGAACCAAAGACTCTCAATTTAAAAAAAAATTCATGTAGAAGTGATTAAATACATATATGGGAATTTAACAATAAATACCCAATGGTAAACAATCTTCCAGTTTAGAATTTAAATATTACATATTTAGAAGATGGAGTTGAACCATTTTATTATTAATTTTAGTATGAGGTTTCATTTTCAGCACATCTTAATTATTTGTAGTGAGTCCTCTTAGTAATGTGACATTTGAATATATTTTGTTTCATTAAAAGTATTTTAATAATTATGAGGGTGAAATTTCATGCAGTAGGTACACAGTTTACTTCTAGAGTTCAAATGCTCTATACTAAAGTTAAATACTACCTGTTTTTTCTTCATATAGCTTATGTTATTCTTTCCATAATGCACATATTTACAGTCTTTAAAATTACTATTTCTTTCTAAAATTATCTGAAATTTTGTTAAACTCTTTGTGATGGATAATTTTTAGCTATCAACTTGACCAGATTTGGGGATGTCTGAAGAAATAGCATATTAATGTTTATTTTGGGTACATCTGTCAAAGTGTTTCCAGACAAGACAGACATGAGGGTTGGCAAACTAACTGGGAAGGACTTGAATGGGGGTAGGCTGCACCAACATATGTAATAAAAAGCAGAAATGGAAAGTAGCTTTCACTGGTGGCCCATTCTCATTGAACAGAATGTTTCCTTCTTTTGGCTCCCCTACATATCAACTCAAGGTACTTCAGTTTTTCAAAGTTTGTAAAAGTGGTTCTCTGGGGCCATTTAGGTTTCTCATCTTAGACTGGTGTTACATATTTTCCTATCTCATTCTGAGGTTACAGGTTTATTGGACTGAAGAGATATGGGTTTTCCTGGCTATACACACTATATAGAGAACCATTTAAGAATTTTCAGCTGCCAAAAATATGAGCCAATTGAGTAAATACCATCTTATATGTGTTCTCTTTGATTTATTTTTATTTTTTTGGAACTTTGGCTAATACACTGATTTGTATAGTTTTAAAATTTTGCATACATAATGAAATCTTCCTAAATATAAAGTGCTAGAAAGAACTTTCCTTTGAAACTCTGTTTTCTCCAAGATTTCACTTCATGTGCATAAGTAAATTATCTTAGTTACTTCCCTCATTGCTGGGAGAAAATACCTGACATCTGGAACTTAAAGGAGGAGAGATTTATTTATTTATATTTTTCATTTTATTTGTGGAATTTTTTTAAAGAGGAGAAAAATAGAAATAAAAGAAAACAGCTTCAAATCAGGCTAATAGGAGAGTAAAAGCAATACCTTGTGTATTGTTATCTTCATAGTATATTTTGACTTACTTTTCTATAGACTGAGTTCTTACACAGTTGGCTACTTATAAGGCAGATGGTTTAGCGCAAGTGCATAACAAAAGAATAATTGCTCCTGGCATGGTGGACAGAAAACAAAAGTGTAAAGGCAGAAACTGTGGGTTGAGGGGGGTAACCACTTCCAGGTCATGCCTCAGTGACCTGACTCTTCGGAAGATGCCACCCACTAACAGCAAATAATCTAAAAACCCTCATACTCCAATCTCATTTCAAAAGCCCTATGTATAAACAAGACAATACTTTGAGGGTAGGAGAGCATTAAGATATAAACCATATTTTGTTTTCTTTTGTATTTACACATCTCTCACCTGAAATAATTGACGTTCTAAAGTTTTTCATTAACAGAGTATTAATGTTTACTTGTTGTCTTTAAAAAGAAAAAATATTCACTATTTATTAACTTTTAATTAACATGTAATGAATGAAAGTGCCAAGTAAGTAAATGGAGATGTTTATAGTTTTTCTTCAAAATAAAAAAAGAAGAATAAATTAAAGGGAATATTGCAATTTAGAAGAGATTTTATTTGAAGAAAAATATAATGCAAGAGAATATATCTGAACCATAATCTTTAAAAAGTAATGAATTCAATCTAATAAGATTTGTGATACCAAACTAAAAACTTCACTAAAGTAAATATACTGAAATCGAATGGAATACAATAATTTCATAGAGAAGTTGCAATTAAACTAATTTTTAATAAAACCACTTTTTGTGCATATGAGACCTCAGAGGCAGATGTCAGTATGAGACAATGAATTTTATTAACATTAATTAAAATTCAGTTGTTAAAAGTTCTATCTTTCTATTAATACCTTGTAGTTAAATTCACAAACATGAAGTGTTCCACATTTTAACTACATGTGTGGAAACTCAGATTCTTTATGCAGTTTATGCAAATCATTTTTACCAGGTTTTAGGGACTTTTTAATAATAATAATGCTTTTACAATTATTTGCAGATATTCATATATGTTATATGTATGAACATGAAAATAAAATCATTATTTTATGTGTTATTCATTAACCTTATAAATAAAAATAAAGAGCAAGCAACTGAATGAGAAGATTTAACCATACTGGTAAAGAAAACTTGACACAATGTCCATAATAGTAAATCATTTTATGTTTAATTTAGAGACACAAGTTGATTATTTCAAATATTAGATGGCTAATTATGTTTTATACAGATAAATGCATATGGCATTTTCAGTGTTTTTCAGGAAATGAAAGAGGAATTATTTTTATAATATTGACCTTCTTTGGAAAGTTCCCCTTTGTTTCTGTCAATTTCCAAAGAATATGTTTATTTATGTACATTTTAAAGTATAATCGCTTAAGAAAATAAAACTTGTTTGATTTGAAATATTCTTAATATTTATGGGCTTTAAGAGAATAATGCTTGTTTCAGCCTGGATTGCACAATTGCTTTAAATCTCCATATCCGATTCTTTCTTCCACACTATTTTATGTTTTATATTGAGATATTTAATTTGTATTGCATAAAACACATTCAGAAAGTTGACGTTTTTATCTATGACAGGGAATATGGCTATAATAAACAGAATGTATTATACTTAACATTTTAAACATTTTTGAAAATAACAAGGAGAGAAGAAAAATGGTGTTACTGATGTTGTATATACATAGTCACCTAAAATCCATTGATAGTGATATTGCCAATATACTTAAATAGATGAATACAAAACTATGACACATAAGTGAAATATTTATTTAAATATAGAAGAATGTATAAAGTTACAATAAATTAATCATTCTAATATCTTAAGTGATATCATTAATTTGGGGAGCAAAACTTACATATTGACATTGGTGAGGTAGTTTTAAAGAGTATCATACATAAATAATTTGCTTCAGTTTTTTATAATGCACTTGATCTTAGTTAAAAGACAAAGAAGTATTAAATTTTTTAGACTAAACTACATGTTCAACTACTATTTTTTAAATAACTGGGTAAGAAACTAATTTCAAGACTATCATCAGCACAGAGCACTAGTTTCATTATAACTTGCAATATTATTATTTTAATGATGATTACTAAAATCCTAAAAATACATGACATGTTGCAAAATCAATAAAAATAATTGTTAGGAAGTAAATTCGTAAAGAGAGATACATAATTACATTCTCTACATGATAGAATAAACTATTTGATAATTTTAAATTCACTTGACAATTGACAGTGTTATAGATGATACAAGATTCTTCATGCCAATATTTCACTTTTGGTTATTTAAATAAGCATGATTGCACCAAAATCTCATGCTACATTTTATAGCATTTAATTCATAACTAGTGCAGAGTCAACTAATATTTTCTTATACATAGAGGTGAGCTTTGAAACATACTCTTTAGACTGGCTTATGTTAGATTGGCTTACTAAATAGCTATTAATATCATTTTTCTAGTATATAAAATAAAATATGAAAGAGTATATAGATTTTAGACAGCTTGAAATAATGTACTAAATAGTTCTATTTAATCACCACAAACTTTTAAAAAAAGCATTCATAATCTCACTACCGGGCAGATCTGATTTGGATTAGATCGGTACTGCTGGCTGGAACCACCTGTGTTCCTCTTATGAGTGTGGCATCTGCAGCTTGTACCACTTTCCAGGGCATTTTTGAGTACAAAGATGCAAAGAAACCTACAGAATTAGCAGACCAATGGTCATCATATTACAGTTCCTTATAGAAAACAAAAAAATAGTGTATAAAATATTGTTATACAGACAATTTGTGGTACAGCTCTTGTACATGTGTACTGCATACACAAGCAATAAGGTACTTTTAAGCTATTTGCAAATATAAATCAATTTATTTCAATTCAAAGAAATAAATTTTTTTATTATTATAATTATTATTTTAATTATTATGAATAGTAAAAATTCATAATTATATTTTGACAATAATTATTCAAATTGCAGCAACTAACTATATTTGTTCTATGTGTAGAATTTTCATAATTTTATTAGTATAAAATCTGATAAAAGTGAACAGATCTGTTTTTACCACCAGTAAGTAGTACAAGACAATGAATGAAAAACTCATACTTGTGCTACTGGAGGTTCAAGCCAGAATGAACATGTTAAATTGACTTTTATGTAGTCAGTCAATGTTTCTGCATAAGCTTAACATAATTAAACAATAATTCAGGCATCATAACAAAGCATCTAAGTATGTCAATTAGAAAAATGGTCAGGGCTGGTGAGATGGCTCTGCAGCATAAGTGCCTGCCCAGCAAGCATGAGGTCAAGTGTTGAACTCCCAAATCCCACATAATGTGGAAAAATAGGGGCCCATGACATAGCTCAGTGGCACAAGTGCTTGCCTGGCAAGCACAAGGTTCTGAGGTTAACTCCTGGTGCCCACATAAAAAAAATTGGTCAAAGACCAAAAATAATAGCTTATATTGTCTTATACTATGTATCAGATTTGCACACTGCTGTTCTCTTCTACTTCCACTTTTTACGCAGGTTTATAACATACACACATACAAAACATTGAATTTCATTTTAAGGCACCATTTCAAATAATGGACCATATTTCAAGAGTTTATAGCTGTCCTACAAGGATATTTGCACTAGTTCCACATAGGGGTGAGAGAGAGAACAGTTATTTTTCTGCTAATGAGTATTTCAGATTTGGAGATGTAAAGCATTTGACTTAAAAATAACACGTTGCTGATATTTTAAACATGAGTTTATTTATTGACATTATATTTATTGACATAATATTTACGCTTCCAAATATTATAAATTTTGCTTGATAACAAACTGAAGTTTTAAATTGATTACATGAGTGAAATCTATACAAATATTTTACCAGCCAGTGACTGTGGAATTTTTTTGAGTTTCATACTGTGTAAGCCACATAATGTTTAATATATTTGATATTCTACTCAAAGGGATAGTAATATTATACACCCAACAGAGTGCATTTGATATAAACTTCAATTGAGTATACTTCATAACAATCTCATTTAGAATTATATGCACAATTTCAATGATGAAAATTTCAATTCTTAAGAAAATATATGATTCACACATTCATTTTCTCAAATAAAGAAAAAACTCAAGAAAATAAATGTAACTTCTAGTCAACAGATGCTACATTAAAAGTGCTCCTATTTACAATGTTAAAAGTGGTCCTATTCTTACAAAAAAATGACAAGATGAAATTCTATGACATTTAAATTGAAAAATCAATAAACTAAAAAGATACTGAAATGGAAGCACAATTTTTATCTTGACTCTAATTCTAAGAGTCTATTTCATGTGTAAAGTTTTATTTTGAATAAAATTTTCTGGAAAATTATAGAAAACATTCCTTTTTCTTTGTGCCTTTAGGTATTAATAAATACAAAATATCATATATTCATTTATTTACTTACCCTTTATACTTTGGGTAACTGCTGTATATAAAATATTCATTTGTGTTTATTCTAATTAAAAAATCGGTAATCTCTCTACAACTTTAATAGATATTAGGAAGAATATAAGCAATGAAGAATTTAAACAAATATAATGCAGGGGCAAACAAATGGTGCCTTAAAGGAAGGGTTGTGTAAGCTCAGATGCTATAAAATTTAAAATAAAGGAGAAATATTTGCATTTCAGGAATATTGTTAAACTCAGGGAGGTTACACAAAAGACTAAATATATATTAAATTCTATATGAAGGCATGAATTACAACCAGATAATATTCAACCTAAAAGTGAAAATGCTAATTTAACATATATTTAAATCTCAGAAACTCTTACTATTTGTGGTCAGACATGTTTTGATACATTATGAATTCTTTTTGTGTTAATGTATGGAACCCATGCCAGGAAAGCTCATTTTATCAGTTAACAAATTTTATTCTATTTTATCTCCACAGTTTATTTCATGAAAATAAATGTTTAGGATATAAATCACAAAATATGCTTATTCTGGACCACAAGATAAATTCTGGGAAAAAAGACTCTTGTATTGACTTTGCATTTTCCTTAACAGAGACACAATGAGACAAGAATAAGAAGGAGAAAGAAGAATGGAAGGAGAAGGAGAAGGAAAGAAAAAGGAAGAGAATACAAGAAAGGTTTTTACCATCATTGTATGTACATAAGTAGATGTTTTCCCTCAAAGCAAAGCTTACGAAAAGTTACCTTACCCATAAAAAAGTATGAAAGACATGAAATATATGATGATTTTTATAAATGCATGCTGTGCTTCTATGTAGAAATCTGCTGTCATGGAATGTATCTCTTAAACATGGAGCAATAGTCAGAAATTTTCATTGGATATAATGATTTAAAAAAATGAACACTTTTAATCCCTAGATGAAATTTTGTACAGATTGTGATGAAAATTTATAGATAAGTATCTAAAATTACTCTCTTGACACATGGATATATATATATATATATATATATATATATATATATATATATATACTTGTCCTTATATAATTATAGTAGTTTTTTGAGCAAATGCTTGAAAACTAATAAAAGGATAATTAGATCATTGCACTCTTTTCAACCTGATACCAAAATAGTATAAATTTAATAAGAAAATAAATGCGGAATTTGGGGCCGGTGAGATGGCTCAGCGGCGTAAGCGCCTGCCTTGCAAGCGCGAGGGCCCGAGTTCGACTCCCGGAACCCACATACGAAAAAGGGGCCGGTGATATCGCTCAGCGGCACAGGTGCCTGTTGGCGCGCGAGGTCCTGAGGTTGACCCCCCGGTACCCACAAAAAAAAAAATAAATAAATAAATGCGGAATTCAATTTTAAATACAAAAGCCAGATAAAATTCTTGATTATGAAGAAACCTTCAGAATCTTTGTTTTATTTACAACTTAGAAAAGCCTATCTGAGAGAATGTATTTATAGCTAGTAATTGCAAAAATAATTGCATTAAATTTGATCTCATGAAGAATGCAAAGATATAATTTAATATTATTCTTGTTTTTAAAATGCAAGTTTTGGGGCCGGTGAGATGGCTCAGCGGTGTAAGCGCCTGCCTTGCAAATGAGAGGGCCCGAGTTCGACTCCCGGAACCCATATATGAAAAAAGGGCCAGTGATCTCGCTCAGTGGCACGGGTGCCTGCTGGCGCGCGAGGTCCTGAGGTCACCCCCCGGTACCCACAAAAAATAAAAAATAAAAATAAATAAATAAAATGCAAGTTTTTTATGCTGATTGGTAATGAGTTTGCAAAATGGAAATGATAAATTAATGCAATTTCACATTTGAAAATAAATTGGAAAATGGTTTAGAGTAGAGAATGTATAACATTTTATAATCACATAGAATGTTTGCATAATTTGTTGCATTTTATATTTAGTTTCTTATGCCATATATAAACATGCACTATATCTAAGAATACATACATTCATTTTTTGGAGCAATGTATATTTTGTCTTTGAAATAATTTAGGCATTCTATATTAACCAGGAGAAGCAAAATGACTTAATTTTTCATATTAATTTTTCACTGAAATTTGTTAATAATCACAGATAATATTTTTCATTTGTTTCTTTCTAGATCAGATTATTTTAATTTTCTCCAAGAATGTCATCAGAGCTCTCAGAATATTTTCAATTGTGGATAGAACATAAGTGCCAATCATATTTTATTTTCTTGCTTAGAATTCAAGAAATTTTCCAAAATTCTTTCTCATCCTTTATTTAAAAAATATTTTTCTTTCTAATTTCTATCTTGCCTCTCCCTGTGACTACATCATTTTATGGTTTGTTTGTTTATTTTATTGAAATAATGGATTTTAATTTAAAATCTGTACTTAGGACCAATTTCTGACTTAACAGTGATTTAATATAGTATTGTTGAATTCCATAAAATTAAAGCACAGAGGAAAATATCACATCATTTCATATTAGAGTTTTTTAAGTAAATTATGCCCTTCTTTCTACAATGAAGTGAATACACACTTCATATTGACATCAGCAACTCCACTGTAAACAGTATACTATTTGGGCTCTGTATCATTTATTTATAAAGATCCTCAAACATTTTATAACTTCATTTACTTTATTTCTACACATTTGCAGTGCATAATGTTTACATTTCATGTGGGGAGTTGAAACATATGTAATATCTTAATTCATTTTTTCCTCTCATTTTCTCCTCCTTCCTCCATCTTTGATCCCTTCATGTTTAAGGAAGACTTATCTCCCTTCTTCCCATTACCTTATACTTTGCACTTTATTTAAAATGTGGTTTCTCATAAAGGGGAAAGCATGCAATATTTAAGGCTTTGTATCTGATTTATTTCACTTAACATTATGGTCTTAATGCTTTTATAGAAGAAATAACTTCAAAAAATCTTACAGTGAGGAAAAGAAGTTAATCCTACTACATGAAGTAAAGAAGCCACATTATAGGAAAAATTTTATATGCCATCAGAAATGATCTGGATGAGATTTCAAGTGCAATCAATCTTGTCTGTAATTCTTAGGTTCAACATTGATTTCTATAGCCTTTCTTAATAGACAATGAATTTTAAATGTGTTCCAATAATAGTTGGTTCAGTTACATTAATTGGATGGATGTTTTTCACATTTTGGACTTGAACTTTCATTGTTCCTTTCTGAAAGCTGTATTGTTCTTTCTTGTTAGAAAATCAGGAACACTAGTATGGTTTCTATCTTTGCATTCCTCTCTCAAGGATATGGAATCGGAGAGCTCTGTCACCTTATAAATATTAAGGAATTCACAACTAAATAGCACAAAAAATATACATTTTACTATATTCTATTTTCCAACTCTAAGGAAAAGATTTAAATACAAAACTTAAGGTTTCATAGTATCATAAAATCCAGAAAATAATAATTTTTAGATTTTCATGTTTTGTCTGAATGAAAATATTTTCAAAGCGACATAGACCTCTGCAATTTCAAAATATCTTTTTGCAACCAAATGACAGAATTCTAGAATTCCTAAAGTGGGCATAGTTTTTAACAGCTAATTGGAGATGGAATCATATCTACATGAAAATAACGATGGTGGAACAATACAACATCCAACTTGATTAATGTCCTTAATGGAATATTTTACTTAACACATGAAAGTAAATTCAACAAGCAGATTTATTGAAACTTCAAGGATTTTATTTTTATCTTTATTGTGCATACAGCATAGTGATTATCTTTTTATATATGTATAATTATAGTTGCCACATCTACAATACCTGGTATTATAGATGACCTTCATGAAGATTAATAAAACAAAAAAAAATAGCAAAATTAATAATTATGTTGTAAAACTAGTTTTAGGGAAATGTCAGTGTACTGCATATACTTATATGTAAGACAAAACTATGTTTGTATACAATAGTTTATTGTTAACTATATTCACCCTATTCAGCTATGGGTCACCAGAACTTACTTATTTTATCAATCTCTATTTTAGTAGACTTTGTATAATTTTTTCTTCATTGTCTTCAATATACAATAATATTTATGATTAATTATTTTATTTTGGATTGGCATATTCTCCTTCCCTGAAGATTCTCTGGTCCCTCAACTGTAGTTATCTATAATGTGTCAAGTTAACAGTTTCAATCAATTTCAATATCAATTTCTTAATGAAAACTCAATCATCTACATATCACCTGCTGATTATCTCATGCCAAATTCTTATGAATATAACATTTTGAATATAATATATTTATCATATCACTAATCAAGATTAATTGAAAATGTGTCATAATTGGATTACTCATTACTTTAATGCAAAGGGAATCATCATTACAATGTGGCCGTCACCTATAATTTTACTGAATACATTTCAATAGTCAACTACTTCCTTTCAATGATTTACAACCTACAGTCATCAGTATAATCTTGAATCAAGTATTAATCTCAGAAATATGTCAGATCTTAAAAGCAGAAGTTATCAATTTATACCTAGTTCCAGTGAGCATTAAACAATATGCCACACTTAATAGATCTTAGTAAACATCAATAATGAAATGAGTTTATAAGAAACATGAATTTTTGCCACATTTTTAAGCCAGTACTTACTCAAACAACATGGTTTGTTTCTAGAGTCAATAATGGATTTGGATTAGTTTGTCTGTTTTAATCCCAGCATGAAGTATGAGTACAGAGTGTCATTTTAACTAAGATGTGGAAGGGTAGTTATGCCTACAAGTTCTATAGAGCAGGCAGTATTTTTTTTATCTAGATTCTTAGTGACTAGTCTGATGGCATTTTCCACTTTCTAGTATCATCATAGATAGAGACAATGCCTTCTTTTTGCTCTACATCAATAACTCCAGATTTTCCTATTTTACGTAGAAACTCCAATTCGGCTAGGGGAACACTTTGGTTTGTATTTTCAATACCCATCTTCCCCAAAATACCTCCATTCTTTGTGCCTAATAACTTTAGAATTATAATTACAGAATATTTATTAAAAGTACTGAATGCATTAGTACATAATCATTAGGGCTTAAACTTTAATTTTTTATTGGAATTTCCAAGCAGGTCTGTTTTCACTGAAAATTCTTTTATGCACATTTACTTCTTGGTATTAATATAGATTTTTCAGTTAAGAAATTAACTATCAGTTCTAACAACATTTATCTAAACCATAAATTTGGTTGCATTTTCTTTAGAAGTTTAAGCGTATGTATTGAAAGACTGAAATTTTTGAGAAAGACATTAATGTTCATAATATTATTAAGTGGATTTCAAGGACAATATTATAACTAGAAATCATCTAACTGCATGAATTTTTAAAATTTTTACATGATCCTACAATAATGCAATAAATTAAAATGACTACCAAAATAATTTCTATTCTAATAACAAAATATTTGCTATTATGGCAGGGTATAAAATTAACATGCACAAATCAGTATCATTACTTATGTAATGATTTGTTAGATAATATAATTATAGGGAAAGATGATTTACACTAGAAATAGCAGATTGATGTACTTAGAAAATACAAATAAAAGATTTGAAAACCCCAAATATGGTAAACATGTAAGAAAAAGAGTTTAGGAAAACTCTTAAAGGATATAAAAGTAAAATTAATTAATTAATTAATATACAAGAAATTATTTTTCATAGGATACTCAATATTATAAAGATGTCAATACTACACTAAACTAAAGATTTAAAGCAACTCCATTAAAGGAAACTGCATGTTTTTTTCTGGGCCTAGGCACATTTATACTAACACAAACAGACAAGTATAGTTACCAAAGAGATAATAGACAAGAAATGTTTTAACTGATATTCACGGTTAAGTATATTTTCTAATCTAAACATAATATTGGTACATGAATAGAAAGTAAATATAAATTTTAAGATAGGTTATATTTATATACAGAATATTCATGTATGTAAAAATACCATTGAAAATCATTTCATGAAAGGGAACATTTAACAGAATGTTGTAAGATAGAAAGACTGACACTTTAAATATATTGGAATGGATCTAAACACTATACTCAACAATAAATTAAATGCAAGTAATAAAAGTATAATTTTTTTTGTCTTTTTGAGATAGTGATGTTTTACTATGCAGTTCAGGCTGGTCTTGAACTCACTTTGTAGCCCAGGTTGGCCTCTAACTCATGGCAATCCTCCTGCCCTGAGCATCCCAAATGCTGGGATTACAGATTTGCACCACACAATTCCCAGATTATAAAAAATGTGTATTTTTAAAATTACAATTTTTAGAAAATGAACACATTTTGGTAAGTACTTTTATAAGCTAAATTACAATGGTATTTTCTCACTGTGACTCAGTATTTTGTTAGTATAAAGAAAAACTTATGAAAATTAATGAGTGTATTACAGAACCACATATTAGATTTTGACTTGAAAAATACATAAAATTTCTGAAGAAATTTTTAAATAATGTCAAAATAGAACACACAAAAACTCATTGTCAACATTTCTAAAGAACTGCAATGATTGAATAAAAACAGATCAATTGTAAATTGACTATAGACCCATTGAAGGCCAGAAACTGATGTAACTACAGAAGACCATATTTTATCTTGCATTTATATGCTAAAGGGAAAAATCATATAAAGCAATGTGAAAGTTTAAATTACAATTATCCAATCAGATTTTATTTTTCTATATTTTATATAGCAATTTTAAATGTGAGCTAGTATTTTGAAGTTATTGTCTGTGTGTTTTAAAAATGAGGAAAAATGTGAAGCTTGACAATAGTAGAAAGCAAGGATTCTTATCCAAGAAAAATGAATCTCAAAGTGCTGAACTGGAACTACATTATATAAACATGTGTGCTTGTATATGAAATGACTATATATATTTGCATTTCTCTAGCTCTGACACATGAAAAGATTAGCAATATTAAAAACTAGAAATGATATCTAAGACTCAAAAAATGATTTTTAGCTAACAATTTTCACTAAAATGAATAAAAACTTGGACAAATAACTTGTATTACTCAGGCCTATCAAGAGAAATAGAATACACGAATTCTGAGATACACAGACAGACATAAGACAGATATATAAATATAGATAAACAGATTTAAATGTATATAGAGAGATATTTAACAGGCTCAAATTTGTCACAGCAGCTAGAGATCAAAATAAGTGCTCTTGCAGTATTTAGTCTAAATGTATTAAGGAAGGCAAAATTTAAATTGATTGGAGAAGACCCTCCCATGTCATGGAGGATAAAGGACTTTACTTATAGTGGGCCATGGCAAAGGTTAATCACATTTTAAAAACACCTTCTCAGAACTATCCTACTCATTCTTCACCAGGAAAACTGAAAACCATTACCTAAACAAACTGACATAATATTAAGCACCACATAGTTGAATTCAAATCTAGGATGGGAAAAATTAATCTAGCATATTTTGTTATGCCAGGGAAAAAACCTCTTTCTAGATGAAATAGAGAATGTGAAAAACATACAAAACCAACATTTTGAATGTGTTTTTTATGAGAAAATTTTAGCCAAAAAAAATAAATAGAAAATTGTTAGTTGTAAAACATTATGACACTGTGAATAAAAATGTGTACATGAGAGAAGTATCATAATACTACCTGTTGTAGGTACAATGATAGAACCATAGATATAGATTTTAAAAATAGACCTGCAGATAGAAAAATTGGTAAAGTTGTATTAATAATGATAGAATGAATGAAGACATGGTATAAATCCCCTCTTTAGCAAAGTTGTTTAATAATTAGCTCATATTGTCAATAATGGCTGCTAAATTTGTGGAAATTTGATGAGAAACAGCATATTTACTTAGATTTAAATATTTTCTCATGAACTTCTAATTAATTAAAAAGACAAAATAGTATTTTACCTCAATAACAACATAATTTAGTTCATAATTTTAACATAAACCATCTTGATTGTTTTTTGGATTGATTCACAGAAAACTTGATATCATTTCTTTGGTATGCCTGATAAATTGTAGAGATTTAAACCTAAGTCATATTGCAAATTGAAATATCCAGCAAAAATTTTCCCTATGTTTTCTGTAACAAACAAAACAAGAACAAAACAAACAAAAGAAAAAACAAGTAAGAAATTACATTAGAAGGATACTGAATATTTTCAGTTTAGAAATAAACACAACTCAAAACAGGATCTCATATTCATCCTTTTAGCAAGGGTGTTGGCTGGGACTGGATGCTGTTCAGATATTTGATGTACCATGAATACGGACTATTAATTAATATTTGCCTTTAATTTCTAAAGTGTCTAATAAATATTAAATATTATAAAATATTTAATATTATTTAATATTATTAAAATTACTTGTTTTAATCTTGTAAGAGAGTTGTTTAAAATGTTGTCCTTGTCTCTAGGTTAGGTTTTGATCAATGATATAGTCTTAAATATTTTGAAAATGTAAATTTTTGATTACTTGGATTAGAGGAGAAGGATAGCATCAATGAGCCAATAAAAATAAGAGAAATTGGGCCAGTGAGATGGCTGAGTGGCATAAGTGCCTGGCTGGCAAGCGCGAGGGCCTGAGTTCAACTCCCAGAACCAACATATGAAAAAAAGGCCAGTGATGTTGCTCAGCAGCACTGGCACCTGCTGGCTAGTGAGGTCCCAAGGTCAACCTCTAATACCCACAAAAAAAAGAGAAATTTTCAGCGATTCTAAAATGATACTAAAATTAACAATTGTACACAGGAAAATATTTTTAATTAAACAGAAATTATGATATATCATGGTTATGGATCACATGTAAAGTAGTGCTTAGAAAAAGATGTAGAATTACATTCAAAAAATGGAAAAAGAAATCCTTAAACCTTAGATTTAAGCCTATAGCACTGAATATAGTTTGTAAATAGAAATCAGTAAAATAGGATTTTTTTAATTGAGAAATTATTTTTTTGAAAAAATAATAACAGTCTAGCATAGTTTTTCAAAAAATATTGTTAATGGTCACAATTTGAAATACACTGATTCAAAATAACACATTATTACAGATTCTGGCCATATCATAAAAATCAGAATAGGATATTGTTAAAAAATACTCTATGCCAACAAACTTATGGACTTGTGGTGAGAAAAACAGTTCTTCACAACCTGCTACAAACCAATTCTATTAAAATAATTATTTTTCAATTACTGCATATATGTTAAATATGTGTATAAATACAAACTGTTACAGAAAGAAAATCTTTCACACAGCTGAGCCTGTCTGCTATCACTAACCTTCTATACATTGTAATGGAAAAACTATTAGGCAAATAATACAAGAATTCCTATTTCCATACTTGAAAATTACTCAATTAAATACCTAGACAATTAAGAAATAATGTAAAATTACCAAAATTAATAAATTGATTTTACAATGTGTTAGATAAAAATCATTATTAAAATGAATATGATTTCTATAGACAACAACAGATTATGCAATAATATGTATTTAGGAGATTATCCAAACAGAAATAAATAGGAAACAAAAATATTTTTGAAGCTACATTGTTTGAAATGCACTGAGGATTACAAAACAGGTTATGAATAAATGAAATATTTCTCTAAGTTAACGTATTCATTTGTTAGAATATGATAAAGACCTCAATATCCCCCAAAATTTTTATAAATGTTTAATGCATCACTACCCACGAAACTCCAAAAGCATTTTTTTGAAATTTCAATTTATTTTAGTTTTCATTCCATTTTGTAGAACATTATAAGGTAACTGTATTATTTGCATTATAATAAATTGACATAAGTGGTCCTAGGAATACACCAAATGAAAATAGAGGTCCTATACTCTAGTTTTCAAGACTGAGTATAAAGCTGTAGCAGTCAAGAAAGCATATATTGAAATAATAAGGACAAAGTGATTCATCAAGAAAATAGTATTCTGGATATAGTGACCTTGTTTGTGTCAATGATTAGAAATTACTAAAATGGAACCACAAACAACAATGAAAATGGATTCCATGAATATGTCATTGAGCTAATGAAGCTAATCACCAATTATGATTCCATGAATACCAATTAAATATATCAAAATGATCAGTGCCCCTAAAAATAAACATACTGTTTGCCTTAGAATGTTGGTTAATAAACAAAAATGACAATGTGAAAGCGTCTAGTGAAACTGTTATATTTACAAAATATTTAGAACCGTTATGTCTTATATATAGATGTTCCCCCGAAGCCTCTTGCACTCATAGCTGGGGCTTTTTGGAGGTGACTGGATCATGTATGTGTGATACTGGATTAGTCCACTGATAGGTGTATAAATGGGTATGAATATGATAGTTGAAGCCTGATGCAAAGTGGTGGGTCACTGTAGGTGTGATCTGGACTCATTACTTCTTTCTTGTTGTGCCATGAAATGCCATGCTCATCTGCCATGCTGCCATGTGGGGGGGTGGAAATGAAAATGAATGTATGAAGCACTTTGCATCTAGACTATAGATGGGTCCATCCTAACAGGTGAGCTAAGGACTCTGCAGATGGAGTGTGGCATGACTTGGAGTTAGGCCATAGCCTTGCAATCCAGTATGTAAGCACATTTTCTGTGCTTGTTCCCAAGCCACTCTATTCTAGCTTATCAGCCCAGTTCCCAATGCTACCAGCTCAAGTGTTACATGTACTTTTCTAAAACTATCTTTTGGCTTTCTCCAAGAGAATTTGTTCACTTTATGAACTTAAGACAGAATATCACTTTAATAAATGGAGTGGTCAGCAACACTCTGCTTGTGTCATGAGTCTTACTTCATCTTGTAACAGAAGTCATCAGAGTTCAGCTGCAATATTAATAATTGGGGAACTGCATGCCTTTCCTTGGAACCTGCCAACTATGGACTGAAAACTCTGTAAACTCTAAGAAAAAATAAACCTTTCCTCCTTTATACAGTGGATATTGGTTATTATTGTGTCTCAGTATGAGAAAGTACCTAATAACTAGAGTTTCATTTTTTCTTATTCACTGAATTTTATACCCTAAATATCTAAAGTTATCTTCATAAAACCTCAAAATAGAAAGGTTTTAAGATAGTATGACCTTAAAGCTTTATTTCATATACAATGCTGATATGAAATGTTGTTTATGCACTTATGGGACTTAAGTTTCTGTAATGTTGGAAATTGAAACTTATGTGGTGTGGTATATACAGACCATGGAGTATTACCAAGCAAAGAAAAGGAATTATACAAAAATGTAAGTGAATCTCAAGTGAAAAATTTTTGCATGATACAAAGTGGCTATTAATCCCAACATGTTTGGCACTTATATACTATGTTGGAAATGAAAGAATTTTAGAAATTCACACAAAATTAGTGGTTCCTAGCTGTTAATGAGGATGGAAGCATAAAACAAGACAGAGTTGGGTCTGGTATGAGAGGCCTGTCTGGTGACTCAGACTATAATCCCGCCATGATGGGCGGGTAAGGAAGGAGAATCACAACTTTCAGTCTGGTCTGTTCAACTAGGGATAGAGCAAGACATTGCCTAAAATTCAAAATAATAAAAGTCTAGGGATGTAGTTCATTATGAAAAAATGTGAAGAAATAAATTAAGGCGGCTATGATTATAAAAGAACAGCATAAGAGAAGAAAATATGATAATGACAGACTCTTCACTGTAATTACACAAACACACATATAGTAAGACCAAGCATAAAAACATTATTAAATACAAGTAAAACTAGAATTTTAATATCAGTTAGCTGCCTTTTGTCAATATGCTAGTGCTGATGGTGAAATATTGTTTTGCAAGATGTTACAGATTGATCCATTTTCTAAGCCCTGGGACAAATTGCCTGATGGACCAGTATAAAGGATAAAATGATTTATTTGGCTTATGGTTTCAGAGGATATATCCATCATCACCTGGGCAAAAGAAAAACATCTTGGGTGAAGGGCATAATGGGTCAGTGCTGCTCGCCACATGGGGGCTTGGATACAGGTCTCAGAACACAGCGGGAGAAAGGCAGTTGTCAGGAACCAGATACACATGCCGTGGTCCTGGCTCACTCAGATAAATGCAGAAGTGTGCATTACTCATCTCCTAGGTGCCTCCCAAGCCAATCACACTGACAATTAAGTACAAATTTTATAGATATGTTGTAGGAATAAAAATAAAAGTCATAAATGAGGTCTCTAGAGTACTTTTTATAACTTCATGTGACTCCATAATTATCCCAAAATAAAAAGTATAAAAAGTAGTATAGTTTCTTGCATTTAGAAGAGTGAGGATTCCCATGGTGTGATGCAGGAATGACTGCAAGGGAAGCTCCCTTTAAAGTGCTAAGGTATGTGGAATTAATTGGTAGATTTATTTGAGGAGGATTTGCAGGAGCCAGCCTGCAAACTTACCTATGGTGTGTGATATGGAATAAAAGAGAAAGGCACAGATTTCCAAGTAAGGAGGAACGGAGGGCTCACTTCACAAGAAGGTAAGAGCACTAGGAGTCTAGAAAGTCCCATTTTTATTAGTAAAACAGGACAGTGTAACTACTGTGCAATCCAAGGTTCAAGAAGTTGTAAATGAATAAGAAGGAATATTACACTTTTACACCTAGATATGTAATATTTTTGTTTAGCCCTGGGCTGATGTTGTCCTGCCCTAGGGGTATTGTGAAAATCATGCTGCACACAAACCAGGGATGGCGCAGCATTCCACACTTCTCCCCTTACTGATTAGGTTAACAAGGCCTCAGTCACTGTAGCTGATCTCATAGTCTGGTCTCCCACAAGGCATGATATGATAAATTAAAATATTTCTCCATACATTCATACAAAAATTTTAAACTCTTTTTTGTTTGTTTGTTTTAGAGCAAACAAGAATAAAGCAATATTCAAAATTTGGAGAAGCAAAAGCAAAATTTCTGGAATTTGAAATGATACAACTGGGTCAAAAGTTAACAACAAATGATGAGAATGACTACTAAAGAAACTATCCTCTTTTACAATCAATGTAGAATAAAATTTTATTTCTTTGTGTTTTAAAGGAATAGTAAGAGGTTTCATAATCCCATCACATCTCAATGTTCCCAGTATAAGTACTTTTTACCAGAAAAGGATTATGTGTACTCTAAAGTCTGAAAATTATTAATAATGACCAAATATTTAGGTTTATATTTATAATTCCTGGGTATGAGACTCATATTACTATACAAATCTTCCAAAAGAGTAGGCAGTATTTTTCAATTAACCATGTGTAGTATCATCTTCTACAAAGTCTTGTGAATCTCTGCTGTGATCACATCAATATGACTAACCTTAATTCTAAGCTTTACACCATAGAATTTGTAAGGTGACTCAAGCAGTCCAGGCCTAAAAGTAGTTGTAATAAACTGAGCATGGGCAGCAATTTCCATAGTCATATCTGATACTGCCTTTCTGTGTTGAGCATCCAGACCTTGGTCAATCTCATCAAACAAGTAAAAAGGATCTGGATCACATTTCTGAATAGTGAATATCAGAACAGAGCCTAAAAATGATTTCTTTTTTTTTTTTTTTTTTTTTTTATTTTAAAGAGAAGAAAAAACAAAACAAATCAAAAGAAGAACAAATTTTCAAACAAACATAATAGGAGGGTAACAATGGTTAATACATTACGTATTACTATCTTTAAGTTAGTTATTCAGGACACCAGACATTAGCATTCAATTGTCCAAACATTATTGGCACAAACCTTACTCTTCAATGAACTAAGTAAAAATGGTAGTGTATCTATCTTAACCATCTTATATATATATACAATTTTTTTCCCTTTCCCTTCTTTCTTTTCCCTATTCCAGTCTCTCTTTCCTTTTGACCAGTTTCTTTTTGATTCACCATGTCTATTGTACATTTTGGATCTTATTTACTCTTTCAGTTTCTCATACTAGAGAGATAATACGATGCTTACACATGTGCTTCTGGTTTATTTCACTTATGAGTATTTTCTCGAGTTGCATCCATTTACCTATAAAAGTCTCCAGTTTATCCTTCTTTATGGCTGAATAGTACTCCATTGTATAAAAATACCACATCTTTCTTATCCATTCCTCGGTTGATGAGCATTTGGGTTGTTTCCAAGATCTGGCTATTACAAATTGTGCTGCTATAAACATGGGTGCACATATATCGCTGTGGTACGATGTTTTTAATTCTTCTGGGAAGATGCCCAGAAGGGGAATAGCTGGGTCAAATGGGACCTCCAACCCTAGTTTTCTGAGGAATCTCCACACTGACTTCCACAGTGGCTGTACCAGTCGACACTCCCACCAACAGTGAAGAAGGGTTCCTTTTTCCCCACAGCCCCTCCAGCATTTGTTATTAGTTGATTTCTTAATAGTAGCCATTCTTTCTGGGGTGAGATGGTATCTCAGTGTTGTTTTAATTTGCATCTCTCGAATGACTAGTGATGTTGCACATTTTTTTGTATATTTATTTGCCATTAGTATTTCTTCATCTGAGAAATGTGTATTCATCTCAGATGCCCATTTTTGGAGTGGGTCTTTAAATTTGGGAGGTCTGATTTTTTTGAGTTCTTTATATGTTCTCGATAGTAATCCTTTGTCTGAGGAACAGCTGGCAAACATTTTTTCCCACATTGTGGGTTGTCTCTTCACTCTGTTGGTGGTTTCTCTTGCTGTGCAAAAGCTTTTTAATAAGATGAGATCCCAGTTATTGATTCTTTGGGATAGTTCCCGTGCGGTTGAGTTTTTATTCATAAAGTCTTTGCCTACACCAATGTCTCCAAGGGTTTTACCTATCCTACCTTCCAGCAGATTTAATGTTTCTGTTTTAATATTTAGATCTCTGATCCATTTTGAATTTAGTTTAGTGCATGGTGAAAGATATGGATCTAGTTTTAATCTTCGGCATGTGTAGAGCCAGTTTTTCCAGCACCATTTATTAAAGAGGCTATCTTTCTTCCAGCGAATGTGTTTGGCACCTTTGTCAAAGATAAGGTGGCTTAGTATGTCTGGGGTTGTTTCAGCATCTTCTAATCTGTTCCATTGATCTTCAGGTCTGTTTTTTTGCCAGTACCACACTGTTTTTATCACAGTAGCTTTATAGTATAATTTCAAGTCGGGGATAGTGATGCCCCCTGCCTTGCCTTTGTTGCCCAGAATTGCCTTTGCTATTCTAGGTCTCTTCTGATTCCAAATGAATTTTAGGATTGTTTTCTCTAATTCTGTGAGATATGCTGTTGGAATTTTGATTGGAATTGCATTAAATCTGTATAACAATTTTGGAAGTATGGCCATTTTCACTATATTGGTTCTTCCTATCCAGGAGCAAGGGATATCTTTCCATTTTCTGATATCCTCTTCAATCTCCTTTTTCAGAGTACTGTAGTTTTCAGTATAGAGGTCTTTTACATCCTTCGTGAGGTTGATTCCTAGGTATTTCATTTTTTTGGATGTTATTGTGAAAGGTATTGTTTCCCTAATTTCTCTTTCAGTAAGTTTGTTATTTGTGTACAGGAAGGCTATTGACTTTTGAGTATTGACTTTGTATCCAGCTACACTACTGAATTTGCTTATTAAATCTAGCAGTTTTTTAGTGGAGTTTTTGGGGTCTTCTGTGTAGAGTATCATGTCATCTGCAAATAATGATAATTTAACTTCTTCCTTTCCAATCATTATTCCTTTTATTTCTTTCTCTTGTCTAATCGCTCTGGCTAAAGTTTCCAGAACTATGTTGAATAAGAGTGGGGACAGTGGACATCCTTGTCTTGTTCCTGATTTTAGAGGGAAGGCTTTCAGTTTTTGGCCATTTAGTATAATATTGGCTGTTGGTTTGTCATAGATAGCTTTTACCAGGTTGAGATAAAGACCCTCTATTCCAATTTTCTGTAGGGTTTTTATCATGAAAAGGTGCTGGACTTTGTCAAAAGCTTTTTCTGCATCTATTGAGATGATCATGTGATTTTTGTCTTTGGTTCTGTTAATATGGTGTATTACATTTATTGATTTATGTATGTTGAACCATCCCTGCATCCCTGGGATGAATCCAACATGGTCATGGTGTATAATCTTCTTGATGATTTGTTGGATTCTGTTTGCCAGTATCTTATTAAGGATTTTTGCATCTATGTTCATTAGGGAGATTGGCCTGTAGTTCTCTTTCTTAGTTGGGTCCTTCTCTGGTTTTGGTATCAGGGTAATGCTTGCTTCCAGGAATGAATTTGGGAGTATTGCTTCCCTTTCAATTTCATTGAAAAGTTTGAGAAGTAGGGGCGTTAGGTCTTCTCTAAATTTCTTGTAGAATTCGGCAGTGAATCCATCAGGGCCTGGGCTTTTCTTTGTTGGGAGGTTTTTAATTACATCTTCAATTTCATTGGCTGATATTGGTTTATTTAGGATTTTTAAATCTTCTTGATTCAGCTTTGGTAATTCATACGAATCTAGGAATCTGTCCATTTCTTCTGCATTTTCCATCTTAGTAGAATATAAATTTTCAAAATAGGTATAGATGATCTTCTGGATTTCTGCAGGGTCCGTTGTGATATCACCCTTTTCATTTTCAATTGCATGGATTTGAGTCTTTTCTTTTCTTTTTTTAATAAGGTTGGATAAGGGTTTGTCAATCTTATTTATTCTTTCAAAGAACCAACTTTTTGCTTCATTGATTCTTTGTATTGTTTTTTTATTCTCCAATACGTTAATTTCTGCTCTGATCTTTATAATTTCCTCCCTTGTACGGGCTTTTGGCTTAACCTGCTCTTCTTTTTCTAGAAGCTCGAGGTTCACCCTTAAGTTGTTTATTTGCGCTTGCTCTATTTTCCTGATATAAGTGTTTAATGCTATAAATTTCCCTCTTAGGACTGCTTTCATTGTATCCCATAAGTTCCGGTATGTTGTACTGTCATTATCATTCAGTTGTAGAAAGTGACTAATTTCTTCTTTAATTTCATCTGTGACCCATTGGTTGTTCAGGAGGATGCTGTTTAATTTCCATGTGTTTAGGGAGTTTTTGTGGGATCTTTTGCCATTGATTTCCAATTTCATTGCACTATGGTCTGATAATATGCATGGGATAATTTCAATTCCTTTGCATTTACTTAAGCAGGTTTTATGAGCTAGTATGTGGTCTATTTTGGAGAACGTCCCATGTGCAGCTGAGAAAAATGTGTATTCTGATGTTGTGGGATGGAACACTCTGTAGACATCTACTAAGTCCATTTGTTCAAAAGTTTGGTTCAGTTCTACTATTTCATTATTGATTTTCTGTCGAGTTGATCTATCTTTTTGTGACAGTGGAGTATTGAGATCTCCCAATATAATTGTATTAGTGCTTATTTGATTTTTCATGTCCTTTAGTACTTGTTTTATATAGCTGGGTGCATTGGTATTTGATGCATATATATTTATGATCGTTATCTCTTCCTCTTGGATTGTTCCCTTTACAAGGATGTAATGACCGTCTTTATCTCTCTGAATCCTTCTTGGCTTGAAGTTCACTTTGTCTGCAAAAAGAATAGCTACCCCTGCTTTTTTCTGGGTTCCTGTGGCATGGAGTATTGTTTTCCATCCTTTGACTTTCAGTCTATGAATTTCTTTCTGAATTAAATGTGTTTCTTGTATACAGCATATTGTTGGATCTTGCTTCTTGATCCATTTTGCCAGTCTGTGCCTTTTGATTGGTGAATTGAGACCGTTAACATTGATGGTTAAAACTGATATGTATTGACTTGTCATGATATTTTCCTGTTGTTGGTTCCCACTCTTTGTTTTTCCGCTTTCCGGCTATTTAATTATTTGCCCTGCCTGGTGGATTCCTTCTGTTGGGGTTCCTATCTCTTTCTAGAATGTCCTTCAGAACGTTTTGGAGTGCTGGTTTGGTGGTCATAAATTTTCTCAGATGTTCTTTGTCATGAAAGTATTTTATTTCTCCATCAATTTTGAAAGATAGTTTTGCAGGGTACATCAATCTGGGCTGAAAATTATTTTCCTTTAGAGCTTGCAATACATCATTTCAAGCTCTTCTTGAATTGAGGGTTTGTGCTGAAAAGTCAGCTGTGATTCTGATGGGTTTTCCTTCATAGGTGATTTGTCTCTTCTCCCTAACAGCTTTTAAGATTCTGCCCTTCTGTTGAATTTCTGGGATCTTGACTATAATATGTCTGGCTGAAGTTTTTTTTTGATCATGTCTAGTTGGTGTTCTAAAAGCTTCACTTATAGGGGTGTCAAATTCCTTTTCTCTTCCAGGAAAGTTCTCCCTGATTATGTCTTTGAACAAGGTTTTAATGTCGTTGATGCTATCTCCTGCTTTTTCATTTATTCCAATTATTCTTAAGTTGTTTATCTTTGAGTCATCTAGCAGCTGCTGAATTGATTTTTCATGGTCCCTTGCTATTTTTAAGAATTTTTCCATTTCATGATCACTAATTGCAAGCCTGTCTTCTATATCTGAGATCCTGTCCTCGCATTGGCTCATTCTGCTACAAATACTTTCAATGGAATTTTTTATCTCTTGGATATCTGCTTGAATCTGCCTTATAGATTCCATTTCTTTCCTATGCTGAGCATTCATGGTTTCTATAGTTTTCTTAAGTTCATCTATTTTTTTGTCTGTATCAGCTATAGTGTCCTTAAGCATGGTCTTCATTGTAGACATTATCTCTGCAGTTATCTGTGAGATTATTTCTGTTTTAATTTTTTCCAGAACCTCATTCAGTTGCTTTGTTGTTACCACTTCAGATAGGCCAGGTGGGTGGCTTTCGGATTGTCCCACCTTGTTGCTCCCTAGGTTTGCCTTTGGTGAATTGGATGTGTGTGGTTGCATCTTGTTTAAGTGTCATCTCATTTTTTCTTTCTTTAATTCCTGGGGTGATATTTGCAAATTACCTATAGTAGGTTACTTTATTGCTAGTGTTTAAGATCTTTAGAAGATGACTACTTCTCTGCAGTATCTTCCAAGTGGAGCTTCCTTTTAGGTTTTGAGCTTTCTGCCAGATCCTACCTCTTCAATTCGTTGGGTATGCGAAGTTGCTACCTGTTTGGCCCAGTCCTTGATTCTTTGGTACTGTGCCACTGTATTTTCTGTGTCCCTTAGTCAATCTCAATCATGAAATATCAGGAAGGAAAGATGTTTAGAACAGTTATTTCACATTTGGCTATAATGTTAACTAAAGCATCAAACACAGCCTAAAAAATGACAGACTGAGCTAACCAGTTATTTACCACTTTTAGCTGTATAGAGTTGCGGTTATATAACAAAATCTAAAACACACCAGAAAAATTATATGCAGTATACAAGTCCTATGTATGTCAATTTTTCCTTGAGGAGTTTAAATTTAAGATGAGTTAAGGAGGAAATAGAGTATTGGGAGAAGAGGAAGGAATTAGATGTAAGGTTAGAGGACCAAGAGGGATCCCACTAAAATTGGGACACTAGTGCAGAGGACAGGTGGTAAAAAGAGAAGGAAGGGATAAAAGGAAGAACAGATCACAACCACAATCACAAAGAAGTTAGAGGCGCTGTTTACACTCATATAAAAAACCAGAGAGAATAATGAAGGAAAGAGCAAATACACATACAGAAACAAAAACAAAGATAAAAACAATAAAACAGACAGATCAAATTAAAACCCCACCAAAAAACAAAACAAAACAAAACAAAAACAAAAAAACCCTTCGCCAGAACAAAAAAACAAATCAGTGAGAAAAAAAATAAAAATAAAAATAAAAAATAAAAATAAAAATAAAAATAAAAAATATAAAAAGAATCAGTTCCAGGTGTTGACTCTGTTGTAGGCAGTTACCCTGTGGTGAGAGAGTCTTGTTCTGTGCAGGTCCGTCCCAGTAAGCCAGGAGCGCCCTCTGGCGGGTGGTGAGCAGAGGCGCGTACGTTCAGGCAGAGACCAGTCTAGCTCGCCTCCGCTCTCGCCGCCCTTTCACGATCCCTGGGCCTGAGAGGCTCAGCGTGCTGTCCGGAGCGCGGGTTCCCTGCACTGGTTCCCGCCGCTCTGGTTTTTCGCCACGCCCCCCACAATGGCGCTGGGCCAGTCGCTCTCTGGCGCGGGACAGGTGTGGCTGAGAGTCCAGTCTCGTTCGCCTGCTGACCTCAGCACACTTTCGTGGGCTCAATTGAGAGGCCCTGTGCTGCCCTGTCCGGAGCACAAGTTCCCAGAGCAGTTTCCGAGCGGCTCTGAGTTTCGCCACACCCCCCACAATGGCGCCCGGCCGGTCGCTCTCTGGCGCGGGGCAGCTGTGGCTGAGAGACACTCACCGCCGGTCAGCGCCGTTCTCCGCTGCTCCCCTGCCCCGCCGCTGTCTCAGGATCCTCCGTGGGGGCTCCCTGGGTGCCAGCTGCCACCGTGTGTCCGTAGAATTGAGCCTCCGCCGGCGCTCCAACTCCCGGGATATTAGAAGGTGCACGCGCGCGGTCTGCTCCTTCTTTCCTTCTTCTTTGTTGGAAGTCACCCGTCACTGGTGCCGGGGGTCCCAGATTGCGCTTCAGAACTTTTCTGGGTTTCGGGGAGGCATCTCCCCCCCTCCTGCGCTTTCTGGGTCGCTATATTCCCGTGTTCCAATGGTAACTTTTAGAGAGAGTTTTGCTGCCTGCTTCTTACTCATCCGCCATCTTGAGGTCTGTTTCCTAAAAATGATTTCTGTTCTGAAATTTGTTGCATTTCACTTATCTCCACTTGTTTTCTGTAAATGACACCCTAATTCCTACTCCAGTGAACTGGTCAACTGATGGGACACTGTTGTTGACCAGAATCTCTTTCACTTTCACCACTTTATTCTCCTTATCCTGACACTGACTGCCTTCCATGTCACTTTTCTTCATCAACAATTAGCTTTCCTGCAAGGTGCCAGCTTCTTGAATACTTCACTGAAGTTCTTGGATACTTGTTTGAAGGTTAACTGAATAGCTTCATATTTTTGTAGTTCAAGTTACAGAACATGTTTCTGAGAATTGTTCCAATGCAGAAAATAATTTGAAACATCTGCAAAGAAGGAAGTGAATTCACTCCGTCTACTTGCCATGTCATATATCATAGAGAGTTAAATAAACTGTGCAACCTAGTTATGTAAGGAACCACAGACTGCATATCCAAACTTCATCAAAGTCAAAGCAATATTTTTGTACAATAAGACATTAATGTACAAAGAGAATAAGTCATTCCTCCATGTGACCTTTTCATTTAAAATGATACAAAAATCTTCAAGAAAATTAATTCAAGCCAATGGAGTATCAAAATCAGACTTTCAAGGAACTGTAATGAACTTTGAAGTTATCAAACATGTAAATTACAATTAAATATTTGACATAACATAAAATATAAAAGTTGCAACAACTGAATTAGTAAATCTTGAAAAGAAATAATATAATAACAACAATAATTCATATATTATACAAGTAAGCAACTTGGGCTTGAAACCTAGAGAGTTGTAATTGGAATACAATTATGGTTTTAATATTACCACCAAAAATGCTTAAATGTATTTACCCTGGTGATATTTTAAGTGGTGGAAAAAGGTGGAAGTCTTAAGCAATAATTAGGCTTTGGTTTCATGAATAATTTGTTTTATTAATTAATTAATGAAATAATGGACTATCTCCAGCCTGGGTCTTTAATAATATCCAGTTTATCTCTGTCTGTTGAATGTAGCCTTGTACCATAACCTGCTTCAGAAATCTGCAGTTTCCAGAAGCAAGCAATACTTCATCAGACTCAGCCTTTGAATTTGAACTTCCCACACTCCAGAACTGTGAACTGAATAATATTGAATTTTTTATAAATTACTTAGACTGTGCTGCTTGAATTCAGCTAAAGCAATAGAAAATGGATTAAAACACATACCTTGAATATTATAAAATAAGTATATTTTCAGGAAAGCTGATAATCAAAAGTCTTGTTTAAATTTATATTAAAAAAATAATTTAATAAGAATGAAATTTAGACATTTTGTCAATATAAAGAAGGGTAAAATAAGCATTAATCCACAGGTAAATAAAAATTTAATAAATAAGCACATAAAGATTTGCAAACTTCAACTCTTATAATAGATAAAGTTCATATATTAACTTCAACTGTTATAATATGTAAAATTCATATAATATAATAACATATTTGATAATTATTATGAGGAAAGAAACAACTCCAATGCTTTATATACTTCAAATTTCTTAACTATTATAATATTAAAGTGCATTATTTTGTGTGATTTCAGTGAATAATTTTCTTGTTTCCAGTTATTCAGTTGAATGAATTTATTCTTTTATAAAGAAATTCCTAACAAAATAATGAGCATAATAATATATTGTGCATTATTATTTTCAAAGTAGTTTCTCAGAGTACATGACATGGACCAAAAAAGATTCTTATACAAAGAAACAGGCAAATATTAGCACAAAACTTTTTTTTCCAATGAATTAAGAGAAACAAGTGAAATAGATTAGCATATATATTCAAATATTTTTGAGAAACTGAATAGGTAATTTGAGAAATGATCTGACTTTCTCCCCACTTCCTATCTATCTTCCATTTCACTCTTCATTTGCATATATATATATATATATATATTTCATATAAGAGAAACCATGAGATAATTAAGCTTGCATGCTATCCCCCTTCTAGGTATCTTCCCAAAAGTGTTAAAATTGTCAGATTATTGGGTTACATATATACCCATGTGACTGCAGCAACATTTATATTAGTTTCATCTTGAAAACTGTGTATGCCCATCACAAGATGAACAGATAAGGAAAATGTGGCATTTTTATGCAATGGAGAACTACTCTGCCATAAACAAAGATCAATCTGAGGAATTCATAGGTAAATGGGTGCAACTTCAGAACATAATGGTAAGTTTATCAATATATTCTAATCTGTAACTATTGTATCTCATAGAAAACCTTTTTTTACTTTAGTTTCTCAAAACAAATTACATGTTCCCTTTAATTTCTTCCTTCAAATATGGCTCCTTATCAAATCCATCATTAATGTCTTCTTCCTTATTTGTCCACAGTCTCAATTACCCCACAAGACCTCTTCATATCTGTTGGAGAATTCTATCTCAGCTTCTTCAGACATTATTCGTTATTGAAAATAAGTTAGTTTTATTTTTTACAATACAAATTTGATATTTCCTTTTCTCACATTATATCCTCCAAAATCTTCCCATTGCACTTCCAATAATATTCAAAATATATAATATAGCCCTCTATCTCTTATAAGAGATCTCTGGCTATATTCCTATCACTTTCATCTTATATAAATATCACAACCAATTCAATCACACTGTCTTCATTCTTATATCTCTCTATGATAGCACTTATATCATTACATTTATATTTGCTATGTTCTCAATATGCCATTTATTGGCAAATCCTACATATTAAGTATACGTAGAAAAGTTTTCCCTGAGTGGTACATCTAAAGTAACACTTTATCATTACAAACTAGAAGGAGCATAGCTTGGGATATATGGATGTTCTAATTAGTTCTTTGAGGAATCCCCATACTAATTTCCATAATGTTTGCACTAGTTTACATTCCTACCAATAATGTGGGAGAGTTCCTTTTTACCACAGCCATGCTAGCATTTGTTGTTTTTTTACTTCTTGATCATTCCCATTCTTTGAGGTGTAAGATGGAATATTAAATTGTTTAAATTTTCATTTCTGTAATGGCCAGAGAATATGAGCATCTTTTTTCCAAGTATTTGTGGGCCAATTGTATATATTCATTTGAGAAGTGTTTGTTCATTTCACTTCCCCATTTTTTTGATTTATTCTTATTTGAGGTGGTATAATTTTGTTGAGTTGCATATATGTTCTTGATAATATTCTTCTGTCCAAGGAGTAGCTAGAGAATATTTTTTTTCTGTAGGTTTCCTCTACACTCTTCTAATTGATTCCTTTACTTTAGAATGTTTTTAATTTGATTAATAACACTTGTTGATTCATGCTATTATTTCTTTGCTATAGCAGTTCTTCTTAGGAAATACTTTTGTACACCTATGTCTTTAAGTATTTTCTCTATTTTTTCTTACAGTAGGCTCACTGTTTCTGTTTTAGTGTTTAGATCTTTGATCCATATTGATTTTAGTTTGGTAGATGGTGAGAGATATGGGTCCAGCTTCAATCTGCAAATACACATTCACTTTTTGCAGAACCATTTGTTGAATATACTGTTTTTCCTCCAACATGTGCCTCTGACCACTTTGTCAAAGATCAAATAGCTGAATTTGTCCAGCGATATTTCTGTATCTATTATTCTACTCCATTGATTTGTATGTCTGTTTTTGATCCATATGTCTGTTTTTGTTCCAGTGACATGCTGTTTTTATAACTGTTGCTTTATAGTGTAGCATGAATTCAGTAATGTGATGCCTCCTGTGTTGCTTTTATTTCCCATGATTGTTTTTCATATTCTGGGTCTTCTCTGGCTTTATATGAATTTTAGGAGTGATTTATCTAGATCTTTTAAGTACACTGGTGGTATTTTGATTTGGACTGCATTGAATCTGTAAAAATGTTTTGGGAGTATGATCATTTTGCTAATACAGGTTCTGCCTATCTAGGAGCAGGGGACATTTTTCCATTTGCTGAGGTCCTCATTAGTCTCCTTTTTCAGAGTACTGCAGTTTTCTTTGTAGAGGTCTTTCACTTCCCTGGTTAGGTTAATTTCTAGGTATTTTATTTTTCCTGATGCTACCATGAATGGTAGTGCTTTTATAATTATCTTCTCATTGAGTTCATTATTGCTGTACAAAAAATGCTATTCATTATTTTTTTTTTTTGGGTGTGTGTGTGTACCGGGGGTCGACCTCAGGATCTCGCATGCCAGCAGGCGCCCGTGCTACTGGGCGACATCACCAGCCCTTTTAAAAAATGCTATTGATTTTTGTGTGCTGATTGTGTCCTTCTACATTACTGAAATAGGTTATTAATTCTGCCATGTTTTACATGTAATTTTTTGGGTTTTTATGTAGAGTATCATGTTATCTAGCAAATAATGATAATTTGAGTTCTATTTTTTCCTATATGTATCCCTTATATTTCTTTCTCTTCCCTAATTGGTACAGTTAGTATTTTGAGTACTCTGTTGACCAGAAGTTTTGATAGTGGGGATCCTCATTTCATGCCTGGGTTTAGAAGAAATGCTTTTAGTTTTTCCTATGTAATATATCTTTTACTGTTGGTTTGTCATAAACAGCTTTTATCAAATTCAGATATGGGCCTCCTATGTCTATTTTCTTCAGAGTTCTTATCATGAAGCTATGTTGGAGTTTGTCAAAAGCCTTTTCTCTATCTAATGGTATGATCATGTGACTTTTGAACTTTCTTCTCTTTATGTGAGATATCATGTTTATTGATTAGTGTATATTTGAACCATTCTTGCATTTCTGGAATGAAAGCTACATGGCAATGATTTATAATCTTTGCAATGAATTGTTTCATTCTTCTCATTAATACCTTGTTAAGGAATTTTCCATCTGTGATCATTAAGAAAATTTATCTATACTTCTCTTCCTTAATCGTGTCTTTTTTTGGTTTTGGAATTGGAGCTATGCTGGCTTCCATAAATTAATTTAGAAGCACTATGTCCCTTTCAATTTTTTTGAAGATCTTGAGAAGTATGGTGATACAACATCCTTGAAGGTTTTATAGAATTCAGCAGTGAGTCCATCAGGTCCTGTGCTTTTTTAGTTAGTAGATTCATTATCACTGTCCAAGTTCATTGCTTGTTATTGGATTCTACAGCATTTTTGTGTTATCTTGAGTTAGCTTTAGTAATTTGTATGAGTACAGGAATCTGTTAATTCATTCAAAATGTTAAAATTTGTTGGAATACAGTTTTTCATAATAGTTATTACCTTCTGGGTTATCAGCAGAGTTGTGATTTCTCTTTTTCATTTCTAATTGCATTTCATCAAATTTTCTTTTCCTTGGTAAGCTTGGCTAAGGGCTTATCTATTTCATATATTTTTTGAAGAAGCAGCTCTTCAATTCACTGATTCTTTGTATTATATTTTAGTTTCAATTTATTTGATTTCTTCTCTAAAATTTGTAATTTCCATGTTTAATTTCCCTTTTGACCAGAAATGTTATTGCTCCTAAAGTATCTTAAGATTGCTTACAGTTTTATTTACTTCAGCTCACTCTGTCATCCCAATTGAGCATTCATTGCATTGAACAGCCTTCTTAGGACTGCTTTGAGAGTATCCCAGAGAAATTAGTTAATTCTGCAATTATTGTAATTAGCTTAGAGAAAATTTAAAAATTCTTCTTTGATTTCTTCTATAAATTGGTTGTTTAGTAGTTTGTTACCAATTTTCTAGCTTTAACATTTTCCATGAATTCTTCTGTCATTCTTTTCTAGTTCCATTCACAGCAGTCTTATAGCACAGATAGGATGATTTCAATTATTTTATATTTATTTAAGCAGGCTTTGTTGACTAGTATGAGTTCTATTTTGGAGAAAGTACCACGTGCTCTAGAAAGGAATGTTTACTCTGTTGTAGTGGGGCAGAATACTTTGTAGATAGCTATTATGTTAAAGAGTGTGGTTTAACTCTGATATTTCTTTATTGATTTTTTAGTTGTTCTTTTTATGAAAGTGGGCTTTTATATTCCCCCAGTATTATTGTGTCAGTGTTTATTTGATCTTTTGTGTTCAGCAGTATTTATTTTATGAAGGTATGTGCTCTAGTATTTGGTGCATAAATATTTATAATTGTTATTTGTTCTTGTTGGGTTGTTCCATTTACTAGAATATAGTGATGACATTCTTTTTCTCTTTTAATTAGTTTTAGCTTAAAGTTTACCATATCTATCATTAAAATCACTATCCCAGCTTGTTTTTTGGTCCTGATGCATGAATTATTCATTCCCCTGCTTTGAGTCATACCCTATGAATATCTTTTGTGTTTGATCAGTTTCATGAATGCAACAGACTGTTAGATTCTGTTTTATAATTCCATCTACCCATCTTTGTCTTTTAAATGGGGAGTTGAGGCCATTAATTTTAAGAGATATTAATCAGATGTGATGATTTTTTACTGTGTTTGAATTATTTCTTTGTTGATGACTCCTTTGTTTTACTTTCTGTCATATTTCACTGCTTATTCATTGAACTTGCTTAATGTTTTCAGTTTACTTGGGTTTTAGTTTTACTGGTTTTTCACTTCTTTCTAGGATATTCTTGAGTGTTTTAAGTTGTGCTGGTTTAATGTTCATGCATCTCTTTTGCTGGTCTTTGTTATGAAATTTTCTTTCTTTTCCATCTATTTGGAAGGAAAATTTTGCTGGGTATATTGATCTACATGGGAAGTTGTTAGTTCCTAAGGCTTGAAATACTTTTTTCCAAGCTATTCTGGCCTTTAAGGTTTGTGTTGAGTCTTTTGATTTTTTATTGTATATCTGGCAATTTAATAAGGGTATTCCTTGGTGTGCTTATAGTTACATCATAGTTGTTTGATGTTATTGAAGTCTTGCTCAATAGTATGTTGAATCTTTTACTCATATTTGGCAAATTTTCTGCTATTATTTTATTATAGTCAGCTCAGTTAGGTAGAAATATTATAGGCAGTCAGATAGAGCTGGACCCTTGTGGTAGTCAGGACCTAACATGAAAATGCACCAGACTGTGGCCAGAGATGCATCAGTTGGAGGCCAGTCCTCAACATAACAACAAAAGAACCAGATCTACATACTTCCCAAGGGGTGAGATAAGTGATAACACATGGTCTAACAAAGTCTAGATAGACATCAGTTACCTCAGTGCACAGCCAAGACCCACAGACCCATGACTACCTGATTACTTCTATGATGTTTCCAATTGACTTGCTTCCCTATTGGATCAGTATTACCTAATCAGTTACTTTTAATCTTTTACTTTTTTTATATGCTGGTACTGGGAGTCAAACTCAAGATCTCATGCTTGCTAGGCAGGCACTTATGCTGCTGAGCTATATCACTGGCTCCAGTTACTTATAATCTTAATGATTAATCACAGCTGTAATTCAAATATAACATGTGGCTTTTGTTCTATAAAATTTCCCTATGAATTTGGGTCCCAAAGTCACCCATTTGGGTCCCTTCCTGTCCCTCTGGGAGGAGATTCCAATTTCTTAATACATATATCCTATTCTTAACCTCCATTGTTCCTACAATTCATTCTTTGATTTTAGAGAACATAAGCTTGGAATATCAACATCTAATAGGTTGGGAGTTACAATATCTCCTTATATTGTATATAAGGATATCATCCCTGTAACATTCTCTGTAAAAATCTTGGTAATCCATCTGTGTTATCTCCTAGCTTTTCTCTAACTACAGTTAGACGTATGTTGGTCTTTTTAGTGTTTACTAGTATCTGCTGGATCATCTATTCTTTTTCTTTTATGTTTTGTGTGTGGTTTCTTTGAGTACTTCTTCATAATTTACCATTTTGTTCTCAATTTCTGATATTCTGTCTTCACATTGGTCATATCTGCAGTTTATGAATTCTATACAGCTTTTTGGGGGGTATTACTGTAAGTGTATACTTTTTGAGGTTTCTAAACCTTTGGTGAATTTCTCATTCATGTTTTGAACAATTTTGGTTAGATTTTCACTTATTTTCCCCAAATCCACTTGACCATTTTGAGTTATATTTCTGTAAAATTTTGCTTAATTTCCTTTTCAAGCTCATCTAGTTCTTTCATGTCTTTTATAACCTTTTTATAGAATTCCATTACCTGGCATTTTGTTTCCTCTCTATTTGTGGCCCATATAACTGCCTAAGAGAGATGAAAGGCATTATGTTTATTTTGTTGCCTAGCTTTCCCTTCATCCTGTGTGCATATATACCAAATTTTATTTTTTTGGCCCTCCAGAAAATCCAGATATTGACATAGAGAGAAGGCCAATTGTCAGCTAGTACTATGTTACTTTGGCTATTGTAGTAAATTCAGCAACAGTGACATCAAATGTCATCTGCTTATTGACAATCCCAGAAACCATTCAAGAAGTTCTTTTAACTAGAACAAAATGGACTATGATTTTGGTGAAGATGATTAGGCCCCTCAAATATTGACTAAAACTACTTCAAGCCACTAATTTCTGCTAGATGTATGTGGCAGTGCCAGAACACAAACATATCACTAGATTAAATGCTTTCTTATTAAATGCCCTGGACTGCCTTCAGTAACAACTACAATATTTGAACCTGTTCTCTCACAACAGAATACAGATAATGGGATCTTTCTGGTCTGATTCTGTGCTTCCAAAGTGATCCCAGGAAGTCCTTATTTAATTCTCAGTCTCTCAAATACTGTCTTCCAAAGCAGTCCCAGTTTCTGTGGTAGTGTAGCACTTCAGTCCTGGCTATTGGTCTCTACTTTGAAAAGGTCAGTGTGTTGGTTGGCACCTATGTTCCCCATATAATTTTATCTATAGGTTTATTAATTGTTTAATACATAATTGTACTTTAGGATGGTTTTTGTAACTATCTAGGTTATCTCTTTTGTACATTTAATTTATAGATATTTTATAAATGGTAAGGTTATCATTAAATTGAAATATAAAGTTAAAATCTCAGTAAGATTGCACTTTCCTAAACTTGTTATGAGGGAAGACAGATATCTACTTATATGTCCAGATAATACATATTGTTTCTATAAAACTTCAGAGGTTACTTTTGAAAATATTTTTATTATTACCTGTGTGTAATATATAATGATCTTATTTCTCATGATGTGTTGATACATGTACCCAAAACATCTTAATATTTTTGCATCCTTCACTTCCCCAGGAAAAAGATTAGTGAAATCAAAAGAAAGCATACTAGTAGTAATTAAATGAAATTAGCACCAAATTAATTACTGAATATGTTACAAATTAAGAAAAGAATGTATTATCTAGGAATACAGGTATAGCAAAATTTGGTCACTGATTCAGAGGACATCAAAATTAAAGAAAAATGAATGTATATGGCTAACTACATCTCATGATAATTAGGATGGAGCCAGTGTACTGGAAAAAATGTTCTGGAAAGTTAGAGGAAATATTAATTGCTTCTTAATTTGATGTTCAAAAATGACTTAAAAGACTTTTATGAAAAATGTATGACATTTTTCTAGTCTAAAAGGGAAAATATGAGAAATATAAAATATGAGTCAAGTGGATACACAAGTAAATAGAAGATGAGTCTTATTTGAATTCACATAATCATGCCTTAGGATAGTGTGGGCCACACAATAGTAAATAAATGTTCAATATACTAAGATTATAGTGTTGCTAAAAAGTAAAGAGTTTGACTTAGACCAGTACAGGAAAATGATTGAGATGGTGGGAGCTCAAAAAGGATAAAAAAGCAGAATTTTATTGGCATTAAAACTTTTTTTAGGAATTTAGACTTTTCCCCATAGGCAACATAAAGTTCTGCAAAGTTTTCTTTTATTTTTAAATTGTTTTTATATTTTTTATTATTTTAAAAAGGAAAAAAAATAACTATAAAATAATTTCAAAACAGGTTTGTAGGAGAGTTAAAATAATTAATAAGCTGCACTTCAAAATGACTAAACGTTTAAAGATTTAGAAAAAGAAAAGTAGTGTCATGGCTTGGTTATTATAACAGAAGCATTTTGAGATATGAAGACTGTAATACTTTCAGTATGAGATTAGGACAGAGATGACAGGAGGGTGCAAAATGTAAAATCAACACTTATGTTCTAGGAAAAGAAGTAACAGGATGTGTTCTCAAAATGTTTTGAATGAACTTATTTTTTTAAACTTTCTACATCCTATACGATGTTAAAATATTATCATTAATTGCAGTAAATATATAAATTTCAGCCACAATCCTCAAGAAAGTAACAGTCTGTTCTGAATTTATAAAGAATCTCATATTATATCCTTAATGACACTTAATCCAGTTTATTTTGAATTTCTAACTCTAGGCATTTCCATCTCAAGACCTTTTAGAATGCAATTTGACTTTGTTTGTATGTATATGTGTACCTATATCTTCAAACACACATAAAGTATACATTTTTTTTCTTTATGGACAATTAACTTCACTTTCTTAGTGAATGTCTTGCTTTTTCAAAATGCTAGGTGACATTGATATACAGTTGCCCTTTTATTATTTTGTGGGTTGGTTCTAGGGCAACATCTCCTTCAAAAAGATAATAAAATGCAAAAGTGTTTAAGTCCCTTGTATAAAATGGTGAGAAGTTTGGATACAACCTGTACACACACTCCTGTGTATTTTATGTAATGTTTAGGTTATGTATAATTCGTATTACTAATATTATGCAAATAGTAGTATTGTTAAGAGAATAATGATATAAAAGCTATGTACATATTCAATACAAATTAGATTTCATTCCAAATATTTTCTAAGCATGTGTGATTAAATTTGAGGATGGATAACCTGTGGATAAGGATGTTGAAATTATATTCATGTATATATCTATAGCTCACATATACATTCATATTAAAACAAATCAAATATTTTATTGAAAAAGGCAATACAAAATTTCATAACAAAATAATAGGACAATAACAATTGTTAATTCATTACATGTTATATTTAATGTAGGTGCTCAGGGTACAAGTTATGGTCATCAAAATTTCTCCATTTCATAATAGCACAAACCTTATTTTTTAATGAAGAGATACTAGTAGTATAACTGACTTGCAATTTTTCCCTCTTCCCTAGTTTCCTTTCCACTTTCACCCATCCTAGTTCCTTTTTCCTTTTGAACAAATTTTCCCATTTCACAATATCTATTGTATATTTTAGAAGTTATATAATCTTTCAGTTTCTCACATCAGGGAGACAATGCAATGTTTACACATGTGAGTCTGATTTATTTCACTAATGAGTATGGTCTCAAGTTTCATCCATTTACCTATAAAAGTCTCAAGTTTATTTTTCTTTATGGTTGAATAATACTGCATTATATAAAAATACCACATCATTTTTATCCGTTCCTCAGTTGATGGGCATCTGTGTTGTTTCTAAGATTTAGCTATTACAAACTGTGCTGCTATAAACATGGATGCACATACATTGCTATGTATTATGTTCTTAATTTTTTTTGGAAGACACCCAGAAGGGCAATACCTGAGTCTAATGTGACATCTAATCAAAGTTTTTTGAGAAAACTCCAAAATGATTTCCACAGTGGTTTTACCAGTCCACACCCCCACCAAATGTGAAGAAGGTTTCTTTTTTCCCCATAGTCCCACCAGCATTTGTTTTTGGTTGATTTTTTGATCATAGCCATTCTTTCTGTGGTGAGATTGAATCTCAGTGTTATTTTGATTTGCATCTCTGAAATGACCAATTATGTCCAATACTCTGATATATATTTATTTACTATTTGTATTTCTTCATCTGAGAAGTGCATATTCATCTCACATGCCCATTTTTGGATTGGGCATTAGAATTTGGGGGATCTGGTGTTTTCCAATCCTTTCTATGTTCTAGATAGAAGACCTTTTTCTGAGAAACAGTTGGCTAATTACCCCGATCTGTGGGTTGTGTTTTCACGCTGTTGGTGATTTCTTTTTATGTGCAAAACTTTTTGATAAGATGAGATCCCACTTCTTGATTCTTTGTAGTATTTCCTGTGCAGTTTGGGTTTTGGTCATGAACTCTCTGCCTACATCTATGTCTTCAAGTTTTCTAGCTATTTTCTCTTCCAGTAGATTTAGTTTTTCTGTTTTAATATCTAGATCTATGATCCATTTTGACTTTAATTTAGTATATGGTGATAGGCATGGATCTAATTTTAGTCTTTGGCATATAGAGAGCCTGTTTTTCAAGCACCATTTATAAAACAGGCTATCTTTCTTCCAGTGAACATGTTCAGCCACTTTGTCAAAGATAAGGTGGCTAAGTGTGTTTGTAGTTGTTTCTGCATCTTCTAATCTGTTCCACTGATCCTTCAGGTTGGTGTTTTTGCCAGTAATATGCTGATTTTATCACAGTATCTTTGTAGTACAATTTCAAGTGAAGGATTGTGATGCCTCCTGCCTTGTCTTTGTTGCCCAGGATTGCCTTTGCTATTCTAGGTCTCTTCTTGTTCCAAATGAGTTTTATGAATGTTTTCTCTAGCTCTATGAGGTATGACAATGGTATTTTGATTGGGACTGAATTAAATCTGTATAACAATTTTGGAAATATGTCCATTTTCACTATGTTCATTTTTCCTATCTGTGAGCAAGGGATGTCTTTACATTTTCTGATATACTTTTCATTCTCCTTTTTCAGAGTACTGTAATTTCCAGTATATAGATCATATACTTCCTTTTTTAGATTGATTCCTATGTATTTCATTTTTTTTGGATGCTATTTTGAAATTAGGCTTCCTTAATTTCACTCTCAGTGATTTTTTTTGGGAACACACATTATTAATGTTAATTTTCTTTCATAAGAATATTTTGTTATTGATAACCAAACAAATGTGGACTAAGGGATATTAAAGTTCCCCAATTTGTTGTTTTCTTCAGAAATCCATATGTGGATACTTCTAAATATAAACTGTTGAGAAATATGTTGGTATATATACCATTGAACACATATTCATTCTTTATTTATAGTTTAGACTCTTACCAGTTTTATACCAGTGTTTGATGTAAAAATATATGAATATAACTTAAAATTATTCTTTTTGCTTTATAAGACTTGAATCTAAAAGTCTAGAATATTCTATTGGTAAAACACACACACATATATATATAGAGAGAGAGAGAGAGAATTTTACACAACACTCTCAATGTTTTTTAACTTTATTTCTAAAGATTTGCATTGCAATGATTCTATAAATCTTTCTTAACTTTTGCAAGGGTAGTTGATTTTTAGAATGCCATTGAAAATGTACTTATGGGACAGGTAATTCTGATGTGGTAAACCTATTTGCACACTACCATCAGCATGCAATGACAAGATATTAAAACTGTCAGAGCAATTCATGTGGAGAGCATCACACCAAATAACATCATAGAAGACCAATGTAACCAATAATAACACTATTTTCCTATTTTTTAAATTCTGAAGATGTATTGAAACATTCTCCTTACTGTACAGTATAACATCTACATTTTATTCAAACCATATCATGTGTTCTCATAAGCAATTAACACACACACACACGCACATACACACAGCTTTCACTGCATTAATTTCCATAGAGAAGAAATATGACACACAGACATAACTGGAGACTGGGAAAGGAAACCTTTATTACCCCCTGGCACTGCTGTAGTAGTTTTAGCCAGTGATTCCACAGACACTTAAATCTAAATTAGTTAATGGTCCTTGTCAGCAGCCTGCCATTCTTAGGATGCAGCAAAGTATTTCCTTCTTCTAGTCCCAGACACCCTTGGCTGCTATGAAGGATGCTGAGGAAACAGGGCCTGTGTCATGAATGAAATATTTTGGATCTCTAATGTACCTCTCCTGGAAGCCATTATTAATCCCAAGTTTCTTAGCTTGAAAGCCTAGTAGCTGCCAAAAGAAAATAGTTTTAATGGCAGTTATAGTGAATTAGACTTAAAAATATCTTACAAGTATAGATAAATGATCACTATGCTCAAACAAAAACTGCTTCTGGGTAAAAAAGTGTTTTAAAGTCACATTAAATTTATAAAATGTAATGATTTTAGAATAATACCATAACAGTTAGCTAAGCATTAAAATCAAGTTACATATATGTATGTATTGAAACTATGATGGCTTCTCTGTTTTTTGGCAGAGACCAAATATAAGTATCAATAAGCTGTGAGAAATTTGCTGAATAATTCTGCACACAGATTCCTTTCTTAAAATGAGATAGTAATATGTTACATACATGTTTGTTATGATTGAACATTTATAATAATTTTAACATTCTTAAAACAGTGTTTTGCACATAATGAGAAAGATACAAGTGCATGATAAATAAACTGGAGAGAGAGTTAAGAGAGCTAATCCTATAAAATTCAGCTTAAATGGCTGTTTAAAGAAATAGGATGAGGAAGATTACACTCTGTCATTTACAAACTAAAGGTTCCTGTATAAATTGTTTAACATTGATACACCTCATCTGTGAAATGAAGATATTACTTATTTCATAATGATAAATGTTGGAATTAAAGGAGGAAGTTAATGGAATGAAGTAAATTTAAAAAATAAAACAGTTTTTCTGTACAGCAAAGGTAATATTTTCCAGGTTCTCCAGCATAATTAGAGCTGAACTCCTCTTTGGATGACTTTCTACTTGTCATCCTAGTGACCTACACAGAACCAGATTCTTATTTCTATCCATATACTCACAGAAAATATCTCTCTAAGCAGTGTTTATAATGCATCTTCGTGAAAATTACACTGTGAAATAGTAAATCTCAGGGCATTTTCAGACAAGTCTGAAAATACTAACCTAGGACAGTGTTTGCAAATGTTTTAGAGACTGAGTGACCATAATGCAACCAAAATCCACTAATTTATTGCCAAGTGCTAACACTGCAATTAAACCTGAATACTGACGTTTTAGTTTAGGAAAAAACAAATCATTCATGAACATCTTATGTCTTAAAGAAAAACAGATAGCACGCATGCCTTAGATTCACCACCACTGACCTAAGAAGTGACTTGGAGCCAATACATTTTGAGAAGTGGAGAAGACTTGATCTCATAGATATTAAAATAAAATTTACTCTTTTTTTCTACCAAAAGCCACAGCAAAAGAAAATTTATAAAATGACATGTAGTTTAACACCACAAGACTAGCAATACAGTTGGTAAACTAGTAAGATATACACATTTTTTTAAGAGCCAGCAACTTCAGAGAAAATACAAGTAGTATTCAAGGCCAGCATGAAAATGATTATTTTTCTTTCAGACTAATTTTCAATGGAGGAAAATATTAGTTGAGGACAGATAATATAAATAATAAGATATTTCATAGAGTAGAGGAAATGTATTAATATTGCTTGTACCTAACTAAAGCACTTCAGGTTTTTTTATGTAAGATGTGTGCTAACATGATTGCCACTCTGCATATTACATGGTGCTGCTTGAAGGCAAAATCATGAATATTTATATTGTACTTATGAATTTTGTGTATGTTGGCTACATTAAACTCATACAGATGCAGTAAAAATTAAATCTAAATAGAAGTATCTGAATAGCTTATAAGAAAAAGGAGAACAACAACAAAGAAACTTAGAAGGTCATAATAAGAAAAGAACAAAAGAAAGTATGACAATTGCTAAAGTAAGTTTAGTAGTTTATCTGTTGCTACTTTATTGTATTGCAGACTGAAATTTTGGAAACAAGTCAATAAAGAGCAAGATAAATAGAACTTGAGATACAGATCACAAACAACCAAAAGAGGAACACAATTTATTGTTAGAGAAATAGCATACAATTATGGCATGAGTATGTCAGCCACGCTAAAATGAATGTGAACCCAGAGGAAAACTTGAACATTATGAACACATCAACAGAAATACTCAGCTTCAAATACATGACCTAAGTATCTATATTTATACATTTATAATAATTTTGTTTCATTGGTCAAGTTTCCATCTCCTGGGGTAAAATATCTTACATCTGTGTCTTAAATGGGAGAGATTTAATTTGACACACAATCTCAGAGTTATCTGTGCATGGGTGGGTGGCTTAAAGACAAAAACACAATGGCAAAAAAAAAGATTAGTGAAAGTTGCTCACTTTATGGCAGTCAGAAGACAGAGCACAAGAGAATAATGCCAGTGAGACATATAATTTCTAAAGGCATGGCCCCTACTGATCTACATACTGCCATGGAGCTTCACCTCCTAACAGCACATTTACTGTGAACATCAGGAGAATGATCCACTATAATCATAGTACAGTCTTGTTCCAATCACCTCTGCTATGCCATCCTGCCTGAGAATATGCTGAGCCTATAGACTGAAACATATACAAACTGTGAATCTAAGTACACCTCTCCTTCTTAAATTATTCATGTGGGTTATTGTGTCTCATTAATTGAAAGTAACTAAAAATATTTTGGTACTGAGAATTGAGGTTGTTGCTTCAACTATACCTGCCCATGTGGCTTAGAAACCTTTGTAACTAGCTTGCAGGAAGAATTTAGAAAATGTATGGAAATGGCAGATGGAGAATCAGCTCCAAAGTGTTGAAGCCATACTTGATGGGGAATTTTTGTCAGATCTCATAAGAGCAGAATGCTGATGAAAGGGCAGAAGGAAAGGAACAGGCTGAGGTTTCAGGTGGGAACAAGGACTTCATTGGCAGTTGGACTCCAGGCCACATGTGCTATGTTCTGGCAGAAAATTTGTGTAGATTTTACTCCTGTCATGAGACTTTGCAGGAGAATGAGATTAAGGGCAGCACACTAATCTGCTGGGGAAAATTTCAAGGAACCCACAGGGTGTGGCTTGGGTGCTAATGGGGCTTTTAAAAAGTTTACATTGAGTATCAAGAACAAATGGCTCAGCAGTTATTTAAAATGTTTTTGGTTTGAGCAGAAAAGCATAGCTGGTAAAGTTGGGTGCTACAAAGATGGAGCAGAGGATAGATTGGTTACTAAAAACATTAACATTAAAAAAGCACCTTGGGACAGAACAATAGAAAGTTGGCCCAAGGGCATTACAAGAATCAGCAGATTCCCACCATTCAAAAGCTAAAATTGCAAAAAGAAAGACTATGTTTAAAAAGAGTACCCCATGGCACCATGCTCCAGAGTGGAAGCCTCCTAGGAAATTAATTCCTGGGGACTCTGTTTTTTTGGATTGAGCCATACAGCAACTCAGAGACTCACTCTAGCTATGATAGAAGGAATCCTGGCTACTCCTCTAGCTGTTGGCAGACCTTGTCATTCTCCTTTTGATGCTGGTTTTACAGGATGTAGAATGAAAGCTGTGTGGTGGGGAAGGTTTCTACTTTGATTTCATAAAAAGGCCTGTTATACCAGGCCATGTGCTTCTGTGATGGCAGCATGTGAAATCGTTGAGAGTAAAGCTGAAGTTCAATGGAGATCACAAGATATAAGAAAAAAACGACAAATTTTAGAAAGTCTGAGGATTGCCACAAATGTGAGAAAAAGCCCAGGAAAGAAGCCATGAGGGCCACTTAAAATATCTGCAATTTAAATCCCTCCACTACTTGCTCTCCTGTATTGGACATGGAACTACTGGATTTAATGTTTAAGCTGCTGGTCTTCAGGCTTGTTTTGATCCCATTCTTTCCATTCCATTATTTCTTCCTTTTGGAATGGAAAATTTTATTCGGTGCTATTGTATGTTGGAAATGTTTAACTTTCTTTTGATTTTACAGTGTTTCACAGCTTACAGTTTGCCTTAAATCTCAAATGAGACTTTGAACTTTGACTTCCTAGCAATGCTAACACTTTTAGTACTTCAGGGAATCTGAGAGATGGACTGAACACATTTTCTACAAATGTATTATGACTTATATCAAGATGTCTCCACAAAGATTTATGCACTTACTGGTGGGGGTTTGGAGGTGATCATGGGGCCATGATTTTGATTAATAGATTGATATATTGATGAGTTTTTAGGTAATTGTGATTTGAAAGGTAATGTTTGATTAGATTATCAGTGATTAAAGGAATAGTTCACTGGTGGCATGGCCAAGAAGGGTACATCTCCCTTCTCCTTTAATCTCTCTCTCTGTTTCCTATCATCATACCATAAAATATTTCACCTCTGCCAATCCCCCTGCACCATGCCCACCTGACTTGGAGCCAGCTGACTATGGACTGAGACCTCTATAAAGTGTGAGCCAAAATAAAGCTTTCATCCTTACAGTTGTGGGTAATAGGTTCTGTCTCCCAGTGAATAGAGAAGTAAATATGACACTAATTTTATATATTAATCAGCTCCCCTATTTTGGTAGAATACCTATCACCTGTAATTGGCAGGAGGAAATATTTAAATTGGTTCTTTGATTCAGAGTTTTCAGCCCATGATTGGCTTCTTGTTTTATAATAGTCACAATGTAACAAACAGGGGAAGAACACTAAAGAAAAATATATCCTCAAAAGGCTATTCCCCAGTGATCCAACAAAATGTTAATTATGAATACCAGTGGATTAATCTAGGGATGAATACATTGCTCCCAAAATTCAGTTTACTAATTAATATGAGTTGAAAATTAAGCTTAATCATCACTCTTATATTATCAATAATTCTTTTGAAAAGCATATATTGTTTGATAAAATATGTGAGAATCAAGAGACTTTGTTGTAATTACAGCAAGGAGTGGCACTTTAGAATCTGACAAAACTTATTTCAAAAGAAAGTAATGTAAATTATTTACTAAAATCTGGAAAATACTTACTCTGTAAGCCACATTCATTTAAGTATGTAAGAAAAAAATAATTATAGAAAAGGCTGTGATCAAGGCAGGGATTAGGGCATTGAAAATATTACAGCTATTTCTAGGAAAGTGAAATGTTAGCTAGACTGAAAAACCTGAAATAAGATAATTCTTATATTTTCAAAATTTTTAAGTTTATTCCTTGAAGATAAAGCCATCTGTCCAAAATCTATGCAAATACACATAAAAATGGCACTTAAAATTTATGAGTATATCCGTGGGAATCCAGTTTAATCATAAATAAATAGAAAATAAGAAAAATCATAATGCTAAATAATGTGGAATTAATATAAAACTGTAGAAGTATACAAATGAAGTACAATTAAGGAGTGAATATTTTATAAAATTTGGCTGTGTGGTAGATATTGTTGGTTGTCTGTTGAGATACCCTGTCTGAGAAGCTAAATCCATTCTTTTCCAGTTCTGCTGCTGTGGTAGCAAGGTTAAATGGTACATGACACATACTGAAGACCTAAAAAAATTACCCTCAGTCATAATGATACGCTTACTATGGTGGTATACTCTTCATTACATTAGGGAGACCACAGTCAAATAACTGAGGGAGTAAATCATACTCATAGTGGAAATACTGACCTTTTGGAGTAGTTATGCTCCATCATAACCAGGAGGTAATGTTTGAAGCAAAATTCAGCTAAGAGTACATCTTTTTTCATGATTATTATTGACATGCACCTATGCAAGGTATACAATACACGTGTAAACTTATTACACAAGATCCATCTAAAATAGAAATCTGTATTAATGAAATGGTTTTCTTCCTATATATAATTTATATCTTTCAAATGTGGAGGGGTATGGTGCTACTGCTAGTGTGGTAGTTTCAAGATTATATTTCTATTTTTTATATATTTAGTATTTATACATATCTATGATTGCTATTAAGAAATAAATTTATATTATTATGCAATATGATTGTTTAATCACTCACAAAATTATATATATTCATATAAATAAAAATTACATTTTAAACTATCCCTGTTTTGTTTGTCCTTCCCTTGTTTTTTTTCATTATTCCACACCCTACTCTTCATTCTTTCTTTTCTTCATTCATTCTTTCATTCATTTACTTCAATTTATTTTAATATATAGAGTCCTTAGAGAACATTTAAGTAATTTAGTTTGAGAGAGATATATATACAGATATATAGGTATATAGATATATAGATATATTGGTGATATATAGCTATATAAACATATTCTGATTTACTGTGAACCTGATTCATAAGGCAAGATTTTATAGAGATAGGAAGATTAAAAACATATATATATATATATATATATATACACACACACACACATAGAGAGAGAAATTGAAAATATAAAACAGATGCATTTTAATTTTATTTCTAAGAAATTCTTTTTCATACTATTCTATGAGCATAAATCATAAGTGGTATTATATCAAATCTGAAGATAATGTGATAATGATGACTTTAACAAGGTAATAGATGAAAAAAATCTTTCTTTAAATAGTTTTAATTTATTTGCATGCTTCTGTAATAAATGTAGAAACATACTTATGACAGCTAATTATATCTAAGAATCAGTGTGAAAGATGAATCTTTAGTGATAAGGAAAGAAAATATAAGAAAGATTTCTTCCCTCTAAACATACTAGTGGATTGGCTTATGAGGAAATAAAGCTACAATTCCTGCTTACTTCTCTTGTATTCCAGAGTAGAGACCTCTTTTATTGGTGGGTCTACAAATCACCTAGTGTATTTAATAGAACGAATATAACAATATAAATTAACAATGCACACTTTTATTAAGAGACATGGAATGTACAATTGTATAATACTTAAATTCCCTGCACTTAATACTTCTTCAAAACAGGAATTTAAATCCAGAAGCTTGATATTGACATGTTTATGAGTGTTTATGTGGGTCAAAGGAATGAATTTAATGTTTTAACATTCCTAGGACTGAAAATATGTTATGTCATCCAGTTACCTATCAAAGTTTCCATAGAGATCAATGGGATCAATTAACCATAAACTCAGACATTCATGAAGAAAACAAAATGGCCTAAAAAGACCACTCACTTCTCAAAATTTATCAAAAGAAAGAGACTTTAGGTTCCTCTATCTCTAACATCAAAAGACAATAAGGCAGCTATTCGCAGGTGGTGTGATCACACCACTGAGACCCAGGCCACTTGGCCCCAGGCATGCAGGCACACACGTGTCTTTTGGTGGGTGGAGTAATGAAAGAGACCTACAATGTGGAAGTGTCTGAAGCAGCAGTGACAAGCCATTAGTAGATCTCCAGAGAATCCCACCAACAGAAGACCAGTTCCAGTCCCCACATCCATAGGCCAAGATCTGCTCCATACCCAACACAATTCCCATGGGAAACTTGGCTGGAGTACACAGCTCATTTCTGGGATCTGACATGGAGACTATCACAGAATTGCAAATACAAAATATATTTTATTACTTTTATTCCCCCTTGTCTGATTTGCTATCCTCCTGGTCTCATTATATGTCATCATTTTTTGTTTTCTATTTTGTGATTATTTTTGTTTTGTTTTGATTTTCTCCTTCTCTTTTACTGGTCTCCTATTTTTCTGTTCTTTTCTTTTTCATTCTCCTCTTTCTTCCTTCTTTTTTTCTTTGTTTAGATGCATTATCTCTCTTTTTTGTTTTCTTCTACTGACCCTCTTTTTCTTTCTCAACTACATCTTGAATTTAAACTTTCAAGTGAGTAAACATTGTCTCTTCCTTCTATGATTATTCTTTCACATTCTATTTCACTTCTTTCCTATCATCCAGTTTCCCAAAACATGAGTGATCATCCTTTGACCTCCAGCCTTGATTCTACAATATTTGACCACATTCATCACTTTATCCAGTTCCCTACAAATCTTAACCCACCCACTCCCCAAAGCAGGCTAAAATCACTACCCTAAGGTAAAAATCACTACATAAAAGCACATGGTATATCTTTCATTTTGATATATAACTTTAGAGTTTGCTGCTAAGGTCAGAGATAGCAGGGTATTGGTTAATTTAGTTTGTCAGTAGTTAAGTTATACTTCAAACTATTGCTATTTTAACTATATTGCATTAGCCAGGATGTCATACATTTTATATTCAGATTTTCTGCACTGTATTGTATGTGATTGTATGTGATCATAATCACCACACCAGCCCAGTAGCAAAAGATTGGGCACTGAGCCTAATAGTAACTTTGCATCATTTACAAATTGAGAAGGTAGGTTCAGGGGATAGCTATAAATAACCACCTAAAGTTAGAGAACATTCCTGAAGAACAGACATCTCTTAGGGAAGTCTCAATACTAGTGATAAAACTATCTATCATAAGAAATCAGGAAACAACAATATAGATAACAAAATAAAATAAATAGAGAAAATAGAAAAATGACAAGGCACATAAGGGAAATGCAACCCTTTAAACCCAGCCCACCCAGGAAAAGCCCAGATCACAATGAGATAGATGAAACTGAAACTTTCTAAAATAATAGAAACAGAAGTGAAAAAACAACTGGAAAGGGCTATAGAAAAAATAATCTTGCAGGTACAAAAAGAAATGTGCTTAAATTCAAAGATATTAGAGAAGACAAAGAAAAAAGAATAGAACTTAGAAAAATAATGGGATGAAATGCCCAACAAAGGAAAGACAGAAATTCATTTAACAGATCTAAACAAAAATATGAGATTAAAACTTCTATTGAGAATATATGCAAGAGATTGAACAAAGGAGAGGATAGAATATGAGATTTTGAAGACATAATTGCAGTTAGTAATCATGAAAAGAAATATATATGAAAAATAGGAAGAGACCAAGAAAAAATCAGTCCAACAAATGCAAGATGAAAGAATGAATAACATAAAATTGACTGAGGTCAATGAGAAAGCTGGGGAGAGTGCAAATAACATAAAAGTTCTCTTCAAAGTAATAATGACAGAAAACTTCCCAAGCATAGATAATAATTTTTCATTTTTTTTGGTACCAGGTTTCAAACTCTGGACCTTACATGCCAGCAGGTGCCCATGCCACTGAGCAATATCATCACCCTTTTTTCATATGTGGGTACCAGGAGTTGAACTCAGGACTTCATGCTTGCCAGGCAAGCTCTTATGCTGTCATGCTATCTCACTGGCCCAAGAATTTGACATACAAATAAATGAAGCATAGAGCAATGCAGACAGCCATGACAAAAATAAGACTACACCAAAACATATAATAGTCAAGATTACAGAAATTCAGCTGTAAGAGAAAAGAAACAGAACAACTATAAAGGAAAGCCTATCAGAATCACAGCAGACTTCTCTACACAAACCCTCAAGTAAAGAAGAGCTTGGAGTGAAGCATTTCAAGTCCTGAAAGAAAACAACTTCCAAGCTAGACTGATGTGACCTGCAAAACTATCTTTCAAAATTAATGGAGAAATTGGATACTTCCATGACAAAGAACTGAAACAACTTATGATGACAAATCTAACCCTAAAAAGGGTACTGAAAGATATTATAAACAGAGATAAATATGACCACAATTCCAAGAACAACAACAGAAATAAAGCACAGGCAGTGCAAGCAATTAAACAGAAGGGAAATGGAGGGAACCAACTATAAGAAAATACAATGACAAAGATAGGCCAATACATATCAGTTATAACCATCAATGTGAATGTCCTCACTTCACCAATCAAAAAAAAAAAAAAAACAAAAAAAAAAACAGACTGGCAGAGTGGCTCAAGAAACAAGACCCAGCAATATGCTGTATACAAGAAAAACATTTTACTAAAAAAAGACATTCACAGACTGAAATTGAAAACAATACTCCATGCAAAGGAACCCTGAAAAAAGAAGGGGTAGCTATTCCCTTTGCTGACAATGTGAACTTCAAATCAAGAATGATCAGAAGAGGTAAAGAACGTCACTACATACTTGTTAGTAGAAAACTTCAAGAGGTAGAGATAACAATCAAATATATGTATGCACCAAATACAGGAGCATGCAAATATATAAGGCAAATATTAATAGACATGAAAAATCAAATGAGCAATAACACAATTGTAATGGGGGACCTTATTACCTCATCATCACAAAAAGATAGATCAACTAGACAAAAAATCTTCAAAGAAATATTACAACTGAACCAAATCTGGGAACAAATGGACTTAGTAAATGTTCACGGAGTCACACAACAACATCTCAATACACATTATTATCAGCTGCACATGGGATGTTCTATAAAATCTACCATATACTAGCCCACAGAACATGCTTAATTAAATTCTAAGGTATTGAAATTATCCCATGCATATTACCTGAACATAGTGCAATGATATTGGAATTTAATGGCAAAAGAAACCCAAAAAAAATCCATAAACACATGGAAGGTAAATAACACCCTCCTGTACAATGAATGGGTCACAGATAAAATTAAAGAAGAAATTAAACACTATCTACAAATAAACAAAAATACAGACACAACATACTGGAACCTATGGGATGCATTGAAAGCATTCATAAGAGGGAAATTTATACTAGTGAATTCTCACATTAGGAAAACAAAATGAGCACAAAAAAACAACCTAGTTTTGCATCTCAAGCTTCTAGAAAAAGAACAGCCAGATAAGCCCAAAGCTCATACAAAGGAGCAAATTATAAAGATCAGAGTAGAAATTAATGCAATGGAAATTAAGATAATAATACAAAGAATTAATAAATCAAATAGTTGGTTCTTTGAAAGAATAAATAAAATTGATAAACAGCCAAACTTTTAATAGAAAGGAAGTCTCAAATACATGCATTGAGGAATGAAAAAGTGTAAATCACTAGAGACCATGTGGAAATTCAGAAGATCATCAATACCTACTTAGAAAAACTTTACTCTCTTTATATAGAAAATGGAGAATAAATGGACAGATTCCTAGATATGTAAGAATTTCCAAAGCTGAATAAATAATATATAAAAATTCTGAGTAACTCATTATCAGTTAATTAGACTGAAAATGTAATTAAATCTTTACAACTAAGGAAAACCCACATCTTGATGGATTCATAGTAGAGTTATACAAGAAATTTAGAGAAGATTTGATGCCAATACTCCTCAAACTCTTTAATGAAATTGAAAGGGAAGCAGTACTCCCTAACTCATACTTGGAGACAATAATTATCTTGATACCAAAATTAGAGGAAGACCCCAAAATTAAAGAGAACTGCAGGACAATCTCCTTAATGTATATAGATGCAAAAATCCTCAATAAGATACTAGCACACAGAATGAAAAAAACCATCAAGAAGATTAAACACCATGACCAAGTGATATTCATCCCAAGAATACAGGGATTGTTCAACATAGTCAAGTCAATAAATGTAATACACCATACGAACAGAGGTAAAGACAAAAATTGCATGATCATCTCAATAGATGTAGAAAAAACATCTGACAAAGTCCAACATTCATTCATGATAAAAACCCTACAGAAAATGAGAAAAAATTTTTTACCTCAATCTGATAAAAGCCATCTAACACAAAACAACAGATATTATATTAAATGAACAAAAATTGAAAGCTTTCATTTTAAATCTGGGACAACACAAGAATGTCCACTGTAACTACTCCTATTCAATATATTTCAGGCAACATTAGCCAGAGCAATTAGACAAGACAGAGAAATAAAAGGAATAAGGATAGGAAAGGAAGAAGTCAAAGTATCATTATTCACAGATGACATGATATTAGACATAGAAGACCCCAAAAGACTTCTAGATTTAATAACCAAATTAATTAACACATTTGGATACAAAATCAACACTCAAAACCAATAGCATTTTATACACACAAAAAAAAAATCTCACTGAGAGAGAACCTAGGGAAACCTAACCCTTCACAATAGCATCCAAATAAATGAAATAATTAGAAAACAATATAACAAAGGAGGTAAAAGATCTATATACTGAAAATTACAGTATTCTGGAAAAGGAGACTGAAGATGATATCAGAAAATGGCAAGATTTCCCTTGATCATGGATAGGAAGAAAAAACAGTGAAAATAGCCCTACTCCCAAAATTGTTATGCACATTTAATGCAATTACAATCAAAATACAATTATCATGCCTCACAGAACTAGAAAAATCATTCCTAAAACTCATTTGGAACCAGAGAAAGTCCTAGAATACAAAGACAATACTTCTCAAAAAAGGCAAGGCAGGAGGCACGAGAATCCCTGACTTGAAATTGTACTACAAAGCTACTATGATAAAATCAGCATATTACTGGCAAAAAAAATAGACCTGACGATGAATGGAACAGATTAGAAGATGCAGACACAACTACAAACACTCTCAGCCACCTTATCTTTGACAAAGAAGCCAAACATGTTCACTGGAAGAAAGATAGCCTGCTTTATAAAAGGTCCTGGAAAAAGTCAGTCTCTACATGCCAAAGACTAAACTAGACCCATGACAATCACCATGCACTAAACTGAAGTCAAAATGGAACATAGATCTAAATATTAAAACAGAAACACTAAATCTACTGGAAAAGAAGGTAGCTAGAAATCTTGAAGACAGGCATAGGCAGAGAGTTCATGACCAAAACCCAAACTGTACATGAAATACTTCAAAGAATCAAGAACTCAGATGACATCATATTAAAAAGATTTTGCACATCAAAGAAATCACCAATTTAGTGAAAAGACAAGCAAAAGAGTCAGAAAAAATTTTATTCAAGTGTCCCTCATATAAAGGACTTCTATCTGGAACATATAAATAATCAAAATATATCAGACCCCCTAAATTCAAAAAGCCATCAAAAAAATCATGATCTGAGTAGAATACACACTTCTTAGATAAATATATACAAATACTAAATAAATTCATGTAAAAATGTTCAACATCATTTATCATTCAAGAGATGAAAATTAAAACAACACTGAGATTCCATTTCACCACAGAAAGAATCACTATAATCACTAAACCAAACAAAACAAATGCTGGTAGGGCTCTGGGATAAAAGGAAAACTTCTTCACAGTTTGAGGGAGTGTAAGTTAGTGCAACCACTGTGGAAATCAGTGTGGAGATTCCTCAGAAAAATAGGATTAGTGGTCAAATTCAACACAGCTGTTCCCCTTCTGGGTATATTCCCAGAAGAATTAAAGACATCATACAACAACAATACATGTGCACCAATACTTATAGTAGCACATTTTGTGGCAGCTAAATTTTGGAAAACACTGAAATGCCCATCAAATGAGGAATGGATAAAAATGGCATTTTTACATAATGGAGTACTGCTCAGGTATAAAGAAGGATAAACTCAAGGTTGTTATCAATAAATGGATGCAACTAGAGACCGCACTCATAAGTGAAATACATCAAACTTGCATGTGTAAACATTGTGTTGTCACCCTCATGTAAGATACTGAAAGAGAGAATCAGATCCAAAATGTACAATAGATATTGTTAAAGGGAAAGAAACTGCTCAAGAGGAAAGAACTGGTATGGTGAAAGGCGAAAGAAGGAAGGGTAAAGAAAAAAACATATATATATATATATATATATATATATATATATGCACACAAGACAGCTAAGATAATTATACTACTAATTTCTTTTAGTTTATTGAAGAGAAAGGTTTTACTTATATTATCTGATCAATAATTCATTCCTATATCTTGTAGTCTCAGCAACTACTTTGAAGATAACAAATTACAATGTATTAAACATTATTACTCTTCTACTATCTTGTTTTGAAATTTCGTGTCTTTGTTTTTTCTCTTTAAAAAAACAAAAAGCACAGATTCCTCAGGTGGAAGTTTGGTGAGGATTAAAACCAGTTATTTCCCAAAGAGTATAGGAATGCAGACAAGGAGTTAATTATTAGAGCTTACCATATGTGTAAAGGTCAGGATTTCATTTAAACCTTGACTCAAACACCACACTTTTTAACCTCACTATTATAGCCAAAATGAAGCACCAGCAAATGCTGTATAATTGTACCAATATTTACTTGGCAACTTTATGAATAGGTACACAGTTAACTTTTAAAGTCACATATACTACTGAAGCCTGTATACAGAAATAAAGTTATTTTCAAAAAGACAATTTAGATGAACTAAAATTATGAATTTCTTTTTGTTAAAAATGTTAATAGCACAGTTGTATAAATGGCACATTTAGAATGCATTTTTCTCCCAAATAAAAATCTTACTTCCAAGACTGCTCAAATGACAAATTTGCTTATGCTATTTTTGCTGCTAATCATTTGCTTAGTTTCTTGCATGTTCTAAAGAGAATGCTACATCATAGCCTCAAACTGAGAGAAGGGATTCTAATAAGTCATAGAATGATTTTGTTTAACTATGGTTGAAATTGAAAGCATATTTTAAACATAATAATTTTTAAAGATATTAAAACCTATATTTTTACAAAATTTCAATCATTAATTATGCTAATAATCTAAATGTAGAATATATGGAAAGTGAATATTAACACAAAAGATGCGTTCAATTTTTCCATACCTGAACCTACCAAGTAAAACACATTTACTAAATGGTTCTAAGCCTATAGTGTTTTTCTATTACTTTTCAGAGGCAATCTTTTATCTAAAAATTGAGTTAAAATTTACAGATTTTATTTTACACACCAGATCTTGTACCAACATGTTCATGATAGGTCATTCTTCAAATACAAAAGTATTGCAACTTATACATGCAGCACCCTTGAATAGTTATATGCAGAATTCTAAGAATTACTCAGTCACATGATTTATGAGATCATGATGGAATGATTAGATCACACATTAAGGAAAAGAAATATTGATGAGGGAAATATTTGTGTGATTATTTTAAGTTGATAAAGGACCAAAACTTACAGATATCTAGGAAAATCCAAGATAGGATAAAGGCAACTACAAAGGAATTGAGAGAAATTTGGGAATGATATGTTTTGAATTGAAGAGGAGGTCAATGTGTTTGGATTGAGGGAGAGAGAGGTGAGATTAAAAAGATATGTAGAAGTCACTTTGTGAGATTCTCACCTTTACTCTATGACAAAAATCCAGGGGAGGGGGCTGGTGAGATGGCTCAGTGGCATAAGCGCCTGCCTGGAAAGCACAAGGGCCCAAGTTGGACTCCTGGAACCCACTTATGAAAAAAGGGCCAGTGATATCATTCAGCGGCACAAGCGTCTGCTGGCGCATGAGGTCCTGAGGTTGACCCCTGGTACCCACATACACAAAAAAGAAATCCAGTGGAGGAATTTCAAAAGAACAAAACAAAACAAAATATGACTTGCTATATGTTTTATTATGGCCAATATGACTAAAATATTTTATTTTTTAAAAAACTGGCATATAGAAATAAGATACTAATGTGATGTCAGATTTTCTTATAAATCATGAAAATATGTCTGTAAATGTCAAGTTGTTAGATTTTTAATTTTCACAGTCTTATGTTAAAAGTAACTAATTTCAATTTTTAAAATTACCATTTTGAGTGATCACCTATATTTTCTTCTATACACTACAACACATAATGTACAAAATTGACAATCTTAGGTATCAGAACAAAAACCTGCATAAATAGTCATATTGTGTTATAGGTAAGAACCAAATTAAAAGTACAGAATATCTTCTTTTACAATCTTGAATTATAGATGGGTAGGGAATGGTCAGGCAAGTAAGGTAGAGACAAAAATATTCAGAAGCTCAACATAGAAAGTCTAAAGGGCAGGAAAGAGGAAAATATTTTGAATATTCTGAAAAAAATGAAAAAGTAAAAGTGACTATGAACAAAGGGTAAAATGAGTTTCTAAAAAGGTGAAGTTAAAAATAAGTATAAGACAATATGGGTCATTAAATTTGTGCTACCCTAAAATGATATTTTTTTGCTAGGCAGTTTATATAATTTCATTTGTATTTTTTGCATAATTTCTCTAAGAGTCCTCTGAGTAATGGAAGTAATATGGAAAAGCAGGAGTTGAAAAAAGAAAATGAATATACAGAGCACTGTAGAGTACTGACACATTGTAGTAATGGATAAAGAGTAAGCAAATAGATGATGAAAAATAAAAGAAAATCCACAAGTGACAAAAATAGCCCACTTACCTTTCACAAAGAGCAAAGGCACAATAACAAAGGAGTTTTTTACCAAATATACACATACAAAAAGTTAATATTGACATAGACCTTATAATCTTCTCAAAAATTTACTCAAAATGGATCATAGGCTAAAATGCCCAAAACCATTGAACTTCTATAGAGAAAATTAGGAAAAAATGTATATGACTTTAGGTTTGACAATTATTTTTCAATGCAATCCACAAAGTACACTGAATGAAGCAAATAATTGGTAAGAGAAACTTCATTAAAATTAAACTCTTCTGCTCTGGAAGAGCAGACATAGTCAAGAAAATTCAGAAAAGTAATACAATTTATGCACCATTAAAAATAATGTTTTATTCTGCCTCAAATTTAGAGCCCATGGGCAGCTGGTTCCAAGACAGAAAATGGCATAGCAGAACACAGCTACTCCCATCATGTTAGCTAGGAAGCAAAAAGAGGAGAGGAGTCAGCAGGAAAACAGATTCCTCCCAATCACTCACCCAGTGACCCACCTCTTCCTAGCAGACTCCAATCCTGACAGTATGTCTGCTATATTGCACCTATAAGTCAGCCACCTTCCAGAAGCCCAGTCTATGACCATATGAGGCCTTTTGGGGACTTTCTCAATCTAAATCATAATAAAAACTTAAAGAGGTTATACTAAGAAGGGTAAATAATACACAGGTTAAAATATAAGGAAACCAAAAGTTTGAATTGCACACAAAGATAAAGAGGAATATATGATTGAATGTATTGCCATAATAAGAATTAAAATATATTCAGTCAATGAGAAGACTTCATTTATTTTTTGTATGCTTAGATTAAATAAGTGAAAATAACTGACCCAAAATCATACAACTGAAAATAACCATGGAACCACAAAGGAACTCATGGCACTGCTGGATATACTGTTTAACTGCAACTTGTCAAAATTTCTCAAACTCTCCTTTTATAAGTATCATGTGTCATTAGCATAACTGAAGGTTATGATTACCATTTTCCCAGTTTTCACTTTGAAATCTAAATATTTCTCAGAATTTCTTCACTAATTTTCCCTTTGTAGTCCTGGAAATTGAATCCAGGACTTCACACATGGTAGGCAACACTACCACAGATACATTCCCAGCCCAACTTATTAATTAGTTAATTGATTGGTTTTATTATTTGTGTGACAGTGTCTATTTAAGTTCCCCAGACTGATTTCAAATTTTTCATCCTTTTGCCATAGACTTTCAAATAGTTGGTATTAAGGGAATGAACCCACTACTGGGCAATTTCTTTCTTTATTATTAAGCAGAAATAGCAAAGTCTTAGCCTATATACTCTCTGTTTCTCCCATTTAGCTATTCCTAATTGGATTTATTTTAGCAGTATTTTATTAATAAATGTTACATTGATTCCATAATCTTTTATATAAAGCTTCAAATCATTATCTCAACATCTTTGAAAAGGCTACATAAAACTTAATATTAACTGTTTTGTGTTATTGTTCATCATTTTAGGTAAGAATATTTCTCTCTCCCATTTTATTTTAAGTGTGAATATTTTTTTCAAACTTTATTTTTTTTAAATACAACAAGTAAACATTCTCATGTATTAACAAACTCAAGCATTAGAGAATGTACAAATACCTTTTGGAGAAAAATATTACTCGGTATAAGATTAAGCCATGTAAAAGCTAGGTAAAAATAGAAGACTAAGGAATGGAATAGTCACAGTGATATTGCATTTTCATACTAGGGAGACAATATGATGTTTACAAATGTGCATCTGGTTTATTTCGCTTGTATTTTCTCGAGTTGCATCCATTTACCTATAAAAGTTTCCAGTTTATCTTTCTTTATGGCTGAGTAGTACTCCATTATGCAGAAATACCACATCTTTTTTATCCATTCCTCGGTTAATGGGATTTGGGTTGTTTCCACGATCTAGCTATTACAAATTGTGTTGCTATAAACATGGGTGCACATATATCACTGTGGTACGATGTTTTTATTTCTTCTGGGAAGATACCCAGAAGGGGAATAGCTGGGTCAAATGGGACCTCCAATCCCAGTTTTTCAAGGAGTCTCCACACGGATTTCCACAGTGGTTGCACCAGTCGACACTCCCACCAACAGTGGAGAAGGGTTCCTTTTTCCCCACAGCCCCTCCAGCATTTGTTATTCATTGACTTCTTGATAACAGCCATTCTTTCTGGGGTGAGATGGAATCTCAGTGTTGTTTTCATTTGCATCTCTTGGATGACTAGTGATGTTGAACATTTTTTCATATATTTATTTGCCATTTGTATTTCTTCATCTGAGAAGTGTTTATTCATCTCAGATGCCCATTTTTGGATTGAATCTTTAAATTTGGGAGGTCTGATTTTTTTGAGTTCTTTGTATGTTCTCGATAGTAATCCTTTGTGTGAGGAACAACTGGCAAACAGTTTTTCCCATGTTGTGGGTTGTCTATTCACTCTGTTGGTGGTTTCTCTTGCTGTGCAAAAGTTTTTTAATAAGATGAGATCCCAGTTGTTTAAGTGTGAATATTAATCTCCTAACCTATGTTTACAGCTCAAGGCTTCGCTTTTATTTTATTTTTTTATTTTTTATTTTTTGTGGGTACCGGGGGGTCGAACTCAGGACCTCGCATGCCAGCAGGTGCCTGTGCCGCTGAGCGATATCACTGGCCCCTTTTTCATATGTGGGTTCCGGGAGTCAAACTCAGGCCCTCACGCTTGCCAGGCAGGTGCTTAAGCTGCTGAGCCATCTCACTGGCCCAAGGCTTCACTTTTAATGTGGGAGCAATATATATATACTTGTGATAATTATTATAAAAAGGAGTGGGCTGAAATATTTGTCTTTTAAATATTTTAGCTCTGCTATATTAGCATTGCTGGTCTCTACATGTCTATGTCTCTATTTTGAACCATTATAGTACTGTATATTCCCACTGCTTTCATACCAAAATTTCTGCAGCAGTTCTTAATCTTTATATTGGGCACAAGAAATGACTAAAGAGCTTGTAAAAAACATTTTTAGTTTCTGTTTCTTAAGTGTCTGATTTGATAACATTGCATGTAGGGATAGAAAGTATATTTCTAACAATTTAATAGATGAATCCAATTTTGCTGGTGCAGCAAACTGTGAATTTAGAACCAGTGAATGATTTTCAGATATCTCTCTCTCCTACTGTCTCACTCTTCTATCACCCACACCCCAAATGTGCAGCACCAAAATTAGAGCTACTTTATGTGGCTGAGTCAAAATCTGGCAAGACATGTAACAGAACTCATATTGTGGAGTGCAGGTAGTAAACATATAATTAAGTACAAACCATGTTGGTTCTAGTGACTGACATTTACAGGTTGTTTCCATATCATTCATAGGAACTGCAGTCATGCATAGTAGTAGATTTACTTAGCATCTTTGGTCTCTAGGTTTAATGTCGAGCACCTCCATCACCATCGACAAAAGATATCTTTCTCCCAAAACACATAAAAGCTAATTCAAATTTACTGAAAATTTTTCTTCACTATTTTTTATTAGTACTTATTTTAATCAATATTTGAGTTATAAGTAGGAGAAATATATTTTCTTTCTTTTTATTGATTAAATGTCCTAGAATAAGATCTCCAGGCATTTCATTGTATTAGCTACTTAGAATTACTTAATACTCAAATTTAAGTAAGAAATAAGTTAGTAATTATGGAAATTAAATTTTATCATTCAAAATTGATAAAATGTACTTACACTTTTATAGTCTAATTTTGATAATTAAACGAGTTTATGAAATTTATGGTAGCAGGATAGACATCGTTATCAGAAAAAGTGAGTAAAAATAGAACAATAATATAAAAAATGCAATACTCACCACATACAAGAATAAATATCTGAAATTGTGTTTTCCAGATATATGAATTTTGGGCCAGTGAGATAGCTCAGTGGCATAGGTGCCTGCCTGGCAAACACAAGGTCCTGAGTTTGACTCCTGGAACCCACATATAAAAAAAGGACCAGTGATATCACTCAGGAGCATGGGTGCCTGACAGCATGCGAGGTCCTGAGGTCAGCTCCCGGTACACACCAAAAAAAAATATGTGAATTTTAATTGATAATTTAAATTAATTTTAATATCAGTGAAGGGTTTTTTATATTTACTTATATTGTGTTTTATTAGAGAAAATATTTCTATAAATGAAATATTCGTATGCCTAAAAGAAGCTTTTTTTTTTTATTTTTTTTTTATTTTAAAGAGAAGAAAAAACAAAACAAATCAAAAGAAGAACAAATTTTCAAACCAACATAATAGGAGGGTAACAATGGTTAATACATTACGTATTACTATCTTTAAGTTAGTTATTCAGGACACCAGACATTAGCATTCAATTGTCCAAACATTATTGGCACAAACCTTACTCTTCAATGAACTAAGTAAAAATGGTAGTGTATCTATCTTAACCATCATATATATATATATATATATATATATATATATATATATATATATACAATTTTTTTCCCCTTTCCCTTCTTTCTTTTCCCTATTCCAGTCTCTCTTTCCTTTTGACCAGTTTCTTTTTGATTCACCATGTCTATTGTACATTTTGGATCTTATTTACTCTTTCAGTTTCTCATACTAGAGAGATAATACGATGCTTACACATGTGCTTCTGGTTTATTTCACTTATGAGTATTTTCTCGAGTTGCATCCATTTACCTATAAAAGTCTCCAGTTTATCCTTCTTTATGGCTGAATAGTACTCCATTGTATAAAAATACCACATCTTTCTTATCCATTCCTCAGTTGATGGGCATTTGGGTTGTTTCCAAGATCTGGCTATTACAAATTGTGCTGCTATAAACATGGGTGCACATATATCGCTGTGGTACGATGTTTTTAATTCTTCTGGGAAGATGCCCAGAAGGGGAATAGCTGGGTCAAATGGGACCTCCAACCCTAGTTTTCTGAGGAATCTCCACACTGACTTCCACAGTGGCTGTACCAGTCGACACTCCCACCAACAGTGAAGAAGGGTTCCTTTTTCTCCACAGCCCCTCAGATTAGAAGATGCTGATACTAAAAGAAGCTTTTTAAAATACTCCAGAAAATGTTTATTATTTTTCTGTGAATTCAAAACATTTCAATTTTAGAAATACAAGACAAAGGATTTTTCATATCTAGTACTTTTTGTATTGGCACTCAGATATTAGTACTGGAAACATTTGAGCTGCTATATAGAAAACAACATTTAAATGAATTTAATTTGACATATCTTGAAAAATCTAATAATACAGATGAATCAGATTAATGTGTCTTAAATATCCACCAATTTCTTACAAGATTATATCAGCACAAGAAGATCATTCAATTCTGAAAGATTAAAGTACAAAGAATTACAAATTGAAAAGATAAAACAATTTTTTATTGTTAGGTCTATCTGACTAAAGTAAAATATACTGGATATCTATCAATTCCAAAGTCTGTTGAAGTAAGTAAAACATTTGTTATAATTGTTGGCAATGCATGAAATTTTTTATGTTTATTAAATATATCCTTACAATAGTCTTATTTTAAATTTATTTGACAATTTCAATAATACAAACTGACATTAAAACTTTTATAAATAAAGCTATGTGACCTAATATTTATCACTCATCCAATAATTTTAGCAAGATAAAAATCTCTTTTGCCGTGATGCATCTTCTTTGAAATAATATTGGAAGTCAAGACCATACTCATAAGTAAAATAAATCAGACCCACTTGTGCAAACATCTTATTTTCTCACCACTGTGAGAAGTTGAATGAGTAAGATCCAAAATGTAAAATAGACATTGTGAACTGGGAGGAACGTGTTGAAAAGAAAAGATAAACTGTTATCTAAAAGGAGAAAGAGGGGCCGGTGAGATGGCTCAGCGGCATAAGCGCCTGCCTTGCAAGCGCGAGGGCCCGAGTTCGACTCCCGGAACCCACATACGCAAAAGGGGCCGGTGATATCGCTCAGCGGCACGGGTGTCTGTTGGCGCGCGAGGTCCTGAGATCGACGCCCTGGTACCCACAAAAAAATAAATAAATAAATAAAAAATAAAAGGAGAAAGAAAGGAAGGGAAATGGAAAAAATTCATATATATAAACAAGATAGTTAAGAAAGTTATACAACTACTTTATCTTATGTTATGGAAAAGAAGACTGGTAGTATAGTTTTGACAATATTTCATACCTATATCTTGTTCTGTGAGTAAATACTATGAAGATAACAATATACAATGCAATAATTATTATTACCTATTGTTTTGAAAGTCTGCTTTATTTTTTCTCTTTAGAATAATAAAAAAGGGAAATAATATTGGATCTTCAAATAAAAAATGAATATTTAAGATCACTTGGAAAAGCTTGGAGTTTCTTATAGGATATTATTCATTATATAATATTCATGAAAGGGATCATGTGCAACTCAATTAATTTTTATTTTTGAGATATTTTGTTATTGTTATAAGCTGAGAGTGTTCATCTGAATTTATATGTCATTTTCCAATATAAACCTTTATAAATAATGGATTATTTGGTATAAAATACTGTCATAAATTTTGTAAAATATGAAGGGAGAGGGAGATAGCACAGCAGCACAGTGCCTGCCTGTACAAAAAAAACATACAAAATTATGCTTAATTTTTGTAGGTACAATTTGAATTTCTTTCATTTTTTGTTGTTTTGATTTTATGAATTATTTTTGATATATTAGTTAATTTCTCAAAACTGGCAACTTTTTATAAATACTCTGCACAGCAATTACCTCTTATATATATTTCTAAAAAATTATAAATATATGATATAAATGAGGCTAATATATAAGTATTTTATATTCTTATTTCAAATATATCTATGTCAGAATTTTGCCCTTTGTAATAAAATTAAAAATTTTACTTTCTGTGTTATTTTAATTATATTTGAAATCACATCTTTATTTACTAATATAGAATGAGGAAAATCCTAATCTTTTGATGGAGCCAAAATTTCCAGTAGATGAAACAAAAAATGTATGATCAATGCAGTAGTGTCCAACAAAACACTATCTATATTAAAACTTTCTCAACTTAAATAGAGTATAAAATTTATAGGAGATATTAAGAATAAAGACAAAATATTTTTGATGACAGAATTTTAAAACATATTAATAATGGTTTTACATGCAAATTGTCAAAGTTTTACATACAAATCTGTACTATAGATTTATTTTATATGTATAAATGTAAATAAAGTGTTGATTCTGTTTTAAATACATATTGAATTTTAAGATAAATCAAATAAAGTTATTTTTCAAACATTACATTTTTATGCTGTACTCATGGAAATTTAATGTAATGTGCTTAGATTATATATACATATGAAAATATACATTTATTTATTTATTTAATGCAGGGAATATTCATGTAAAATATTTAGTACAGTGCTTGGGATCAAAATTTGGACCTAACAAATGCCAAGTTATTGTTCTAGTATTGAGCTACAGCCTCAGCTATGTTTAAGAAAATAATTATACAAAAGTATTAAGAAAACATATTTCAATAAGGATAGTATTCAATAAATTCTGCCAGGAATAATGGATGTCCATATGCAGAATAATTCAATGAGACTTCTATATCTCATATTTGTATAATATTTGTATAAATCAATTAAATTTGTATATTAATATTTGTATATTTGTGTAAATCAATTAAAATGCATTAAAATTAAATATTAAGATGTGAAATTATGAAACTTGAAAAGAAAATATAAAAGAAATTTTATGACATTGTAAGAGGCAAATAATTTTATGGATAAGACCATAAAAATGTAGGAAAAAAGCAAATCATTCAGATAACATCAAATTTTTAATAACCTGCAACCAAAATTACAAGTTTGAAGAGAAGGGAATCAGAAAGTGAAATCTGTACATATCATAAGGGATTGATATCCCGAATATACAAGGAACATTTAAAATTCAATAGTAAAATGTCAACATGTCTTCAAAATAAGCAATAGGGGCTGGTGAGATAGCTCAGCGGCATGAGCACCTGCCTGGCAAGTGTGAGGTCCTGAGTTCAACTCCCAGTACCCACATATGGAAAGAGGGCCAGTGATATTGCTCAGTGGCACTGGAGCCTCCTTGTGCATGAGGTCCTGAGGTCAACCCCCAGTACCCACAAAAATAAATAAATAAATAAAAATAAATTAAAAATAAAAATAAAATAAGCAATAGGGTTAATTGACATTTCTTAAAAGAAGAAATACAAATGACCAAATAGTACATAAAAATAGTACTATATATCATTAGTCAAATTGAAATGTAAACACAAACAAGACAAAAGATAGCAAGTCCTAAAAAAAATATGAAGAGGAATTCTAGCAGACTGTTGATCATTATGTAAATTAATATACTTTTCATAGAAAGAAATTATGGTGCTTCCTTAAAATTAAAACTAAAACTAACATGATCCAACAATTTTTCTACTGGTTGTTAAATCAAAGAAAATGAAACCAAAATATAGTAATATCTACACTACCACATTCACTGAAATACTATTTACATTAGCCATGAATTATAATGAAAAAATTATAATGAAAAAGTATTATAATGAAAATTTGAGATATATACACAATGAAATACTATTTAACCACAAAATGAAGTCCTGCTATTCGTGACAACATGGTCAGAAATTAAAATCATTATGTTAATTTTAAAAAGCCAGGAACAAAAAGAAAAGTACTCCAAGATATTTCATTTGTTCCTCCTGTGATTAGTGAGTATGTTGCTACTAATTGGGCCCAAATAATCTGTAGTCAAGAGCAGATCCTGGGAAATAGCAATTTGAGTAGCTAACTACTTATCATGTATAATTGTATCCAAATATCCATATTTCACAGAAATATTTGAAATAAATGCATTTAGAAATAAAACCATCTTGATTCCTCAAGATAAAAACATGTTTGTTACATAAGTAAATATTCCATATTCAATTATTTATGATGCTATTTTTAATACATACACTTCATTTTTTAAAGTATGATTTTTCTATAAAGTATTCTAATCAAGATTGTCAAGTTTTGGTATGTTATAATACCTATGTTGCATACAGATACATTATTTATTCTTCTTATTAAAATATTTATATAATATTTCTTTATAATATTTTAATTAGAAAGAAATCTTCAAATAAAAAATGAATACAATTTCTACATTTTTTGATACCAAAAATATCAAAGCAACATTAATTTTACATTTACATGGCAGTATTTTCTTTGTGATGAGTCCTTCATGTATTACCATTACATCGGCATATCTATTTTATAAGTATAATTTTAATAAGTCAAATATTCAGTGATAATTTTGTACATTCTGAACTGTAAAGTCACATCTCTACACAGACAATTGAGGTAACATAAATTAATGAAGTTAATCATTTTTATATTGAACAGATATTTTATTCCTACAAATTTTTACTAATACAATTAATAGACTTATAGTTAATCATTCATTTTTTCTGCAGTTATGTCTGTTGAACACAGGTCCACAAACATGCTAGGCAAATAAATGCTCAAGCAGAAAGTTATATCTTTATCTGTTTTAATTTTTTTGAACCTCAGCTTCCCTACACAGCCAAGACTGTCCTTGAGCTTTCATTCCTTGTGCCTCAGTCTTATACTATTGGAAGTGCAGTCATGTGCCACCATGCCTAGTAAGTTACATTTTTTAAAAAATGTAAATGCAATCAGTCTACATATCCTCAGGTACTATATACACAGATTCAACAAATTTTAAAGCTAAAATCTTTGAAAATTATTGCATCTGTATTACAAATATAGTTTTTTTCTGATTATTCTCTAAAATTACATTACACTGAATAATTTATGTACATTCTTCATTACAGAAGGAACCATGTATACATAATAAAGGGAAATTTTAAGTATAAATTAGTATATTCATAAGTTATATAGAAATAGCGTGCAGTATAAAATGTATCTCAGAGAAAATAAGAAATTTTGGAGAAGGAGTTCCTACTTTTTCTAGCTGTTTGCTCTTTTTTGAATGTGTTTTTCTAGATTTTCCAGTATGATAGGGATTCCAGCACTCTGAATTTTGATCTTAGTGGTACTATTGTTAAAATTCATGTTTCCATTTAGCTCCAACTTGATGGATATGCATGTTTAGTTGTACCATGTAGGTTGAGACAATAGATCACTTGAATACATCTCAAAATTGAATAATTTATTTTGAATTTTCCTAAAGGAAATTCACAGATACATGAAGATGAGGGAGCATTATCTTTTCTTTGTGCTCAATACAGTATAATTTGGTGCTGTTTTTGTTAATTATTTAGACTGTTAAGGCATTGTTATAAAAGAAACCAAGTTTCCTATCAATTTTATTTTTACTGATACCATTTTTTATAGTAAAGAATATTTGAAATTCAAAATTCTATTTTTCATATATATAAATTCCTCAGCCATTTAAAGAAAAGTATCTCCATAATATATATCTGAAAGATAAAATTAATTAGAATTTCTGATGATACTTTGTAAGGAAAAATTAAGCTTAATATTGTTACACTTTGGTTCGGGCTATGTGAGGTGCTGATGATTTCCAGGAGACATTAAGTCCAAATCGGTAGAACTCCAGCGGTGATCCATCTCTCCCATCTCAAAGATATAATTTCCTTAGCCAAGGTTGACACTGGCTCATGAAAATATCATGTAACCAAGGTGATTACTGCCACATGGCCACTACTGTGTATGTTGGAATAAATGTTGACTGAGAAGATGAGTACTGCTATGAGAGACACTAAACAGGTAAGGACTTCTGCAAGAATGTGCTGCTGAGGAGCCTGTGGGTGCACAGTAACTGAGGGCCACAATAAGGGCTGACTAAGCAGCTGAATAAAAGATTTTTAATCCAGCCCAAGGCTCTGAATATTTTATTTGAGCTGCTCCAGCCTTGTGAAGCTCCTCGTTCTGAATTGATGACAAGACATACATCTAAAAACACCTTTATGAAATCACAAAGCATGATTCTGAACTTGACACTAAGTTTATCTTTAGAAAGGTATTAATGAATATAGATCTCAGTCACATTTAATTAAAACAACCAGACATGGATTATAGTTGTATCTTAAGGCAAAATTTGAGATTAATTTAATTGAATAATACTATGAATTAAAATACATAATTTTCTGAATGATAAAGTATTCTTATTTATTTTAGTCTTGTCCATGGACATCAAAGTAACATTCAGAATAGTAACTTTTTCCCACTCATCATCTTGGCTTGCTCTTGTATTCTTATATCTAATAGGGAAATATTTCAGATCACAATTTCTATGTTTACATTTTTCACATTTAAATTATTTTCTTTTGTGTACACTTTTAAAATCTCATCCTTTTGAGAAACAACAGGTATTTATTATATTGACTGAGAGCTATTTGCAAATAAAAAATGTATAAATGTGAGCAGAGTTAGGATATGCAAACTTAGGATATGGGACATTCCAATTGGATATTAACTTCTCTGATATTAAAAACATTCACAAACTGATAAATTACATTTGATAGTTTACAAAACTATTAACCCTTTTCTGCTTGGTAACACACTAGATTTTTGAAGTTTGAGCTCATTTGTTACCAGTTTCTAAATTATTCTGTAACCTTAAAATGTCTCATGAACCTATATTTCATGAAATATGTCTAGGGAATGTTTGTAATGTACTATGTGATACATATTAATAATTATCAAACTTATCTGAATTTTCAGCATTCTAAAGGCAATCAATCAAATGCTCTGTTATAATAGAATACTTATTTATATTTCACTTTTGTATATACTTCATTTGAATTTTTTTTAACTAAGTAGCATTATTTCTTACACCACTCAGTACACCTGTGCACGTTATTTTTGATTTAATGTGACAACTGAAAACAAATGACATTAACAGATTCTATTGAATGTAATTCCTCAACAAATTCCATCCTTCATCAATTAATCTTCCTTTAACTGAAATTTAACATTCTGATGCTATAAGAAGGTAAACTTTCATGTGTCCCAGAAAAAAGGCATATCCAAATTTGTTTACAATTATTAGGTGATTTTGTAATTACTTGGACAATTGTTTGACTTATAATGTAATGAAAAAATTTTCTAAATGCTGAGTATTAATAATCATTAAATTAAATTCCTGACACCTCATCTTAATAATGTACTTCTCATGATTTAGTTTTTCTTTCCAAAATACTGCAGAAAACCTGAATTTTTTAAATTAAGTTTAACTTCTAAAATATTGGACATTTTGAAATAAAACTACATGGAATCTACTAGAAATATAAATTGCATTTATATATAATCATATCAATTTAATATATATAAGTTTATTCTGAACACATATATTATCATTACCATAATTTATCATTGCATGTACAACCTTACAGAGTGAGGATCACTATATATGTAGTAAAAGTAATAGGCCACAGTTTCTTTACTGAATAACAGAACAAATAAAGTATATTATTTTTAAAATTACGTGATTTCTGGGGCCGGTGAGATAGCTCAGTGGCATAAGCACATGCCTGGCAAGTGCAATGGCCCGAGTTCGACTCCCGGATCCCACTTATGAAAAAAGGGACTAGTGATATCGCTTAGTGGCATGAGCACCTACTGGTGCGCGAGGTCCTGAGGTCGACCCCGGTACCCAAGAAAAAAAAATTACCTGATTTCTTTACTTAAATATATACTGAAACTTTATCCAATGGGCAGATTTGAGTAATGAAATATTGTGGGGTTTTTTAGAGTATATTACTTTTTCCTGCCAAAAGATTTAATATATACTTTTTAAAAATTCTAAAGTAATTCTACGAAAGGATTAAAGTTTACTATGTTTTACACAACAAAACAAAACAAAAACTTTTCAAAAGTTCTTTGACAGAACTTCTTTCTAAGGACTTTATTTGCTTTTGATAAAAATAAATGAAAAATAAGACTTGCTGTGCACTAAATTATAGTCAAATGATGAATAGAGTTGTGTTTGTATGTGTATTGTCTATATTGTTAAAATACGAAGTTAAACTACATTTTAAGTGACTCACTTAATTTTCATGGATTTAAATCCTTTATTTTCTTACACATGCATGTATATAAAGATATGGAAAATCTATTTAGAAATTAGCCATAATTTTTACTGAATTTTTATGTAACATCAAACTAAATCATTGATTTAAGTACAAAATAAAAAAAAAGACACTGAGGGTCTCCAAGTTGATTTCTGACAATAATTTCTGTTAGATACTTAAATCATCACACTTAGAGAAACTCAAGAAGATTTTTCTAGTTGACTAACTGCTTTTAAGATTGAATATATTTTGTATTGTGAACTCTGTGTACAGATCACAGGAACAGCACTTACTCAGCATACACAAAGCTGTAGGATCCATACTCAGTACAGGAAAAATAAGGCCTTCACTTTTTAATTGACAAATTAGAGAAAAATCTTTTGTGATTTTTGTGATATTTGAAATTTCTCTGTTGTTACCTTATTGAGAAGTACAAGAATTTTCAATTCAATACACAATATATTTTTAACATGTTTTAAAATATTATGTGAGTCTTTTTAATATCAATTTAAAATTAAGAGTAAATTTAAGAAAATATGGAGAAAGATTATTTTTAATTGTGAAATTTTACCTTATACAAACATATTAATATATACTTTTTTATAAAGCCCAATATTTTTATCAAAATGTTTTATATAACAAATTTTTATGATTATTTCCCTTTAATTTCTGCAAAAGTATGGAATGCAAATTGTAATTTATTATTAAAACATCATTTCTCACTATGGTTGTAAGTAATAAGTATAATAAAAATGACTTATCATAAAATTGTTAGAGTGTTATTCATTCAATGTACTGTAATGTATTTAAATATAAATTAAACTTTTAATACCCATTCATTTATTACAGGCCAAATAACTTTTTTAATTATTTTATTATCATTCTGTGAATGGATATTACTTAATGTTATATGAGGTGGTATTCATCCTTTAATACTATGTATTATTTATTACCATTGTTTACTGTATAATTTTAATCAGTGAGAAAGTCATTTACATGTTAACAATTAGGGACTTCAACTTTTAAGATTGTCATTCAAATATTTGTTTTATTAAAAAGTCAACAGTGCTGGGATATACCTCACTGCCACAGCACATGCCTGGCAAGCATGAGATCCTAAGATCAATTCCCAATACCAAAAAAAAGTCAACATAACAATGATCTTATATTAAAAAGTAATTTAAATATTCTTTAATTTTTGTGAAGGCAAATATTTGGGAATTATTTTTTAAAATATTTTATTACTCAATAATTGTCCATTCATTTTTAAAAAAATTTTTCTTTCACCATATCTAGAGAATAATGTCTGTTAATACTTGCCATGGACAACCTATGGCAAAACCTGTATTCTACAAATTCTGGCAAAGTACAGACCGGTCTGAGGGAAAGACCTGGGCAATAGGTACATAACAGTTTCTTTGTTTTCATACACACAGTAATGAAAAAACATTTCTCAACTAGAAGATGTGTGATTTAATGGAAACAGAAATCTCATATTCCTAGAAATAATATTACAAGAGGGACTGACTTAACATTGTTTCAGTATTAATATTATGTTAACATTTTCTTAACATGCTCAATGTTGATATTTTCTGGATAGATGTGTGTACTTTGAGTTTATATTAATATCTACATGAATCACATAAATTCATATATACATATAAATACATATATACATATGTTTTTGTATATATTTTTGCTTCTACATAAAAACTTTTTTCATTAAAGGCTGCACTGAGATGCTTAATATTTGTTCTTTCATAGTATGCATATATTGGAGAGATTTCTTTATTGATATATAAATACATATTTTATCCATTTTAATTTATTATTTCTTCATATGTGTCTGAGAGATTTTTCCATAGGAATATAAGTAATAGAAGAAATAACTATGTTTATCCTGATATAAGTTTTGAATGGTACTCCATTAATATGGCTGAAAATTGTTTTCTATGTATCATTTAAAAAATATGTATAAGAAGAAAACTGTATAGTACTCAACTGTATCTCAGAACGAATTTACCTTCCATTTTGCCCCTGAGGATGCCTATATCCCTTCTTATCTTCCTATGTGTATTATAATTCTTTATTATTCTTGTAAATTTTTATGAATAATTCCATTATTATTTCTTTACATTTTTGTAATGATTTATTCTGTTTTCTATAGAGCAAATATTTTTCCAATAAGCACTCATGTGCGTGTTGCGTAGGTTTTGTTATCATGTTTTGCTTTGTTCTCAATACAAAGGAATTTACTAATTTTAATAATTTTGTGTCTATTATTTTCCATCAATATATACCCTAAATACACATAAATTTCACCTGTTGTGGTGCTGCACCCCTGTAATCCAAACTCTAGAGAAGCGGGAGGATTGTCCGTGTTATAGGCCAACCTGAGCTACATAGTGAGCTCAAGGACAGCCTGAACTACATAGTACAATTCTGTCCTCTGTCTCAAAATAAATTCACTGAAGTACCACAAAAATACTTAGATATTCCATTTGTCCCTCTTCATTCTTCAGCATTACATTTTTCTTTCAAGAAACTGATAATTCAAATTTTTACATTACATTGATTTAATAAAATGCAATAAATACTTCTTAGACCATTGAGATATCAGATCATACCAATGCTTAATTTTATTGCAATATTTATGGTAGATCTCAAGTATCATAATATTGTTAATTTTGGGTTAATTTTAAGATTTTTTTCTTTGAGATACATTTTAACAGATTCATGCATAGATTTAAAGTACTGTGATCAATTTCACCACTCATCACACCTCTTGCCCATCCTCTCCCTTAGTTTCATATTTGTAGCTGTGGTTTCAGTGTGTAAAATGCATTTAGTTCATATAGATTTTCTTTATCACTTGCCCTTACAATCTTCTACACTGTACCATTTCCCTTTTTACCTAATAATAATCTTCCTTCCATTTTTGTGACATCATTTTTAGATTTGATTTTTTATGCAAAGTGTGTGATATTTGTGTTTCTTTGTTTTGGTTTGCTCAACAAGATGGTCTTCAAATTCATTTATTTTCTTGCCAATTACAGAATGTTGCTTTTCCTTGTGATTGAGTAATATTTCATTTTGAATACTCTATTTTCTTTATTATTTCATCTGTTTTGTGCATTGCTGGGTGCATTGCTTGATTATTTTAAATTATGCAACAATATACATGGGTATGCACTAATTTCATTATATTGAATATATCCCAATTTGTGTATAGTTGAATCAAATCATAACTTTTTTTTGAGGAAACGCCATACTGATTTTCATAGTGGCTATACTAATTTATATCATCAGGAATATAGCAAATGTTCTTTTTCTCTTCACTTGATGATAGCATTCATGCTCAGGTGAAATGTAATGTTAATGTACTTTTGGTTTGCATTTCCCTAATGGATGAAGATATTGAATATTTTTCATATGTCATTATCCATTTTAATTCTACTCAGCTGTGTGAATTCATTTGCCCATTTGCTGATTGTCTTATTTGACTTATGGTGTTAACATTTTTGTGTTCTTCATATACTCTAAATATCATTCCTCTGTCAAAAGAGTAGCTGGCAAGTATTTTGTCCCACTGTCTCTACTCTATGATGGCTTTTCATGAAAAATTTATTTTGCTATCATGGTTTTATACTTTTGTGGTAAAAAATATAATTCTTCTAAATATTTCTTTTAAATGTCTGTATTAGAAAAGAAATCAATTTATTTCAACAAGCTCATAACTAGTGTACCATTTTAATTATGTTATTTTTAAACCATTTTTCTTTTTAATGTTTTGTATAATTACTAAGAAAAATGCAGTTATAAAATATTAGTTTATATACTCTTTATTACTATATTTAATATACTTCTATTTCTCTATTTAATAATATGCAATATCTTGAAAGACTAAAACTCTTCAATTATAGTTAATGTTTTACTTTGCAAATATGGGTATTTTATGAGAACTTTATAGCACGTAGTTTTACTGCTGTTTTATCTTAATTACTTTTCTGTTATGCTAAATCTGTGATTTTTATTGAGAGCAGCAGAAAGAAACATATATATATTAATTATACACAATTAATTTAACAATTTTAAAAGCAGCACCCCAATTTTTCAGTTATAGATAAATAAGCTTATATTTCATACCTCATGAAAAAAGGAAATCATGGCTTAAAACAGTAACAAATCAATTAATCTGTGCTCAGGTGAATTTCTAAGGAGAATAGTTTTTCAAAATGTCCTTATATAATGATCTATTAGACCATAAAAAATAAAGAGGAAGAAGTAATTAGCACTGGGCATAAAAGACGTATATCTTCATATACTACTAAAATGTGAGACTAAATCAATAATATTAAATTTTGTATTTACTTTAAATAATTTTCTAGGTGAAACGTTCTTTCCACCTAGTTGTTCCTGGTAGAAAAGTGGGAAGAGACAGGTAAAAATAGCAAAAAAGGCATTCTATGATAATAATGATATAAAGATGAAATCATAATATATCCTTTTAAGAGCAGCCCATAGATTGTATTTATTCAATAATTTTTACTCACCATAGTGATTATAATTACTCCCTGAAGAAATGATATTTGAATAATTATTCTTTCAAGATTCTAAATTATATAGAACATGTATTTTTGAAATGTGTTATTGAGAAAATATGTCCATAAGAAAGAACATTTTTATACTGGTATTGAAATGTATTTTTATATAAATTTGTCATCAAGTGTATTTCTTAAGTTAGGAAAATAGCACAATTATTTTAAAAATAATTTACACATTTTTTGTAAAATGAAAATACACAAATTCTATATCTCATCACATTAGAAGCTATTTTACCAAGGTAAATACATGCTTATCTATTCAAAAAAATTATAAAAATGTTTATGAGAACTGTTTTGACCAATGGCTCTAAAGTTGAAATCACAAAACAACGAATGCATAAACAGGTAAGAAAATGTGGTATACTCATCAAAATTACCATAGTTTGGAAATGAGGAATAAAATAATGCTACAAACATAGAAATAGATCTGAAATATTTTGTTTAAATGATAACAAACCAAACACAATGAAATATATACTGAGTGACTGAGCTAATTAAAGTGAGTTTCTTCAGTAGGAAAAATATGCTATGCTGTCAGAAATAAGCCCATTAAGTTGGAATGACTTGTTTATAAAAATGGAGCAGGGTATAAAGGGGTAAGTAAAATGTTCAGTATCTTAATTGGGATGAAGATTTTATCAATAAATACACAATCAATATTCACCAAACTTCATCCTCCTACCTTCCTTTCTCTCTCCCTTTTGTTCCTCCATCTACATTTCTACTATGATTTCTTCCTTATAAGTGAAAAATCATTAAGTAGAAATCAGTGGATGTCAGAGATTGTATTTATACAGGGAAATGTAAAAAGCACATTAAGGAAAACAGAAGCCAATTTTCACAAATGGAGAAAATCTCTTCAAGTATGAAAAAGAAAATTTAAAAAATCAATTATGGAATACTTTACTGAAATTTGAAGTATAAAGATAAGCTAAAATATATAATCATAATTGTATATATAAAATGATCTACATTTACTCACATATATTTTTGTATTCCTATAGGTATTTCCTAATTGATACTGCATAAATTAATTTGTGGATGAGAAATAATATACTAATTTACTCTGTATGTGTCTCTCTATCTAAAAAGCAAAATTATCTTTACATAGGAGGAGATAATCTTTTCTGATTAGACTTTGGAGTGATAAGTACAAAGCAGTTTTCCTGTGATATTTTGCACCCAAAGCATTGTATAAATGTAATCAATGGAAAATATAAAAATAAAATAAAGGATATTTTTAGTACTAGGTATTGAATCTGATGCCTTCTAAGTGAGCTACATTCCCAGTCCTCCCTCTTTTTTGTTGGGGGGAGTCTCATTTAATCATTAAATTCCCCAGCCTGCACTTAAACTTGCCATTTTCCTGTCTCAGCCAAACACAGTTCTGAAATTAAAGGTGTGTATCCCAACACCAGTCTAACAAAAGATTTTCTACAAAATAGCATTCTATAGTGTTCAAAAATATGTACGGTATGAAGCTCAATAAAAGGAAGAATTGTTCTGGATTAAATTATATCTAAATTCAACATGTGACTGTAAGTTGAATATTTTTGATATAGGGGCACTATTGAGACATGATTTGATACTTGAATGGGGTATCTCAAAGAAAACATTTTGATTTTTTTTACTGTTCTTTTATTTTGGTAAGCCAGAATTGAACTTAAATAAGCGGTTTAAGAAAACGCACAAAACCTCATCTAACTGTGCTTGTTATTCACAATTATACCCTTAATGTACACCTCATTGTAAATTTTATCTTATTCATATATATTTAAAAGGCAGAGGACAGTGATATACCTCAGCGGCATAAGCACCTGCCTGGCAAGCATGAGGTCCTGAGTTTGACTCCTGGTAACCACATAAAATATAATAATAAAAGGCAGAGCAGAAGAGAAAAAGGATTGAAAAGCTCAAACTGAGCAGTCAGTTCATAGAAATAAATTACAAATGAACAACATGAAGGAAAAGATGTTTAATTTTATTCATGTTTAAGGAAATGTCTATTATTATTTACCTGATTAACCAATATTTTCAAATTTGAACATAATGTGGAAAATTATAAAAACACAAAAATATAAATAATTTAATATGGAATGCTATAACATATTAATTTGCATATATGCATAAACTATTGCTATTTCATTTGTGAAAATGTCTCACCTTGCATTATTTCATTTTCATTTTAATAACTGCATAATTTTATGAGAGTTTTGTTTACTCAAAATTCATCAGATTTTTCTCATAATTTACATTTTTTTGGTTTTAATGGTGGGTCATAGGACATATTTTCTTTTGTGCAATATTTTGGACTGCAAGATATACTTTGTTTTTTATGTAATTACAGATCGTGAGTCACTAATTTTGAATACTTATTCACCAAAAGCAATGACACTCTGTATTTTCCATATCTATTATTTTAGCATATGAATTTTTAAGTTACTTTTTACTACATAGAATAAATTATTTTCCACTGGATCTTCATTGAACTGATTTTCCTAAAGGGTTGATGGGTTGGTAATTTTTGTCCTTCCAGAAGTAGACTTTTATTTAACTCCTTAATGATTTTAATATTTTAACTATATACATATATTTACATTAGAAGTTTGAAGTATTTTTTATCTCTTAAGATTTGTGCATAATTTTTTGAAGCTCACTCTGTTTTTTCCCCCCAACCCATTATATGTTCCTTTGAAAATTGAAAAATGGAAAGATGTAAGTATGTATCCAGCAAAGTAGGTCAATAATATTTATTTCCTTTGTTATGAAAGCCCCAGGTTATTTCTGTCTGGTTTGAAAATCCAGTGATAAAGTTGAAGTAGAAATAAATCACAATGTGGACCACTTCAATTCTTAATAGATTGTAAGACCTGCCCAATTTTCAGTTTTTTACCACTCTTCTGCTCTGAAAGCTTTTGTAAGAATTCAAATGCATAAGTTCAAATGCACAAGCTCAGGAATCTAACTAAAGCCAAAGTCATTTGTAAATAAAGGCAAGGGATAATTGAAATATGTGGATGCTTCAATTTAATATATATAAATAAAAGACAGTGTTATTGTTAACCCTAAAATACTCCCCTTCATTTCAAACACATTAATCCCTTCATTCTTCCCACTTTGTGAATCAGTTCTGCTAGTCCACTTGATAAATGCTCTTAAAGATGTCAACAAAAATGTAGTTAATGTCCCTGTTGAATGTAACCTAACAGAATGGTAGGCTATCAAAAAAAAATACTACGTGTCCTTATCCACCTTATTTACCCAATCTGGTACCATGTGACTTTGGCTTTTCCCCAAAGTCAAAATGACTATAAAACATAAAGGTTTTGAATTGATGCAGGACAGAGGCAGCCATGACAGCACATCTGAAGACACATAAAAGGGGTTCAAAAATTGCTAAATAAATTGTCAAGAACACTGGGATAAGTGTGTTTGAAGTGTGGGGGAATATTTTGAGGGAGATGAAATACAATGTGTCCTTTAGTGTAAACACTTTTTGTTTAAACAAAGACTCCTTTTTGTTATCAATTTACTTCTACTGGATAGAATCCAAGAGCTGATAGCTGCTCAAGAGTTAAACTTAAAAAAAGCCAGAAATGTCCTTATAAGTGCATTATATAATGCACACTTAAGGCTGATCAGCCTGTAGAAATCAGATCAGTTACTACATTTCCCTGATTATACTATTTCCTGTTGCTCACCCTTGATGTTGCTCACATTTCCACAAAAATATTCAAATCTATTTTATGTAAGTATTACTTTAGTATATATGCTTGGAATGTAACTATTGTTTTAGGGACAAATATTTTCATTTATGATTATATCATACCATATTATATCATAGTAGTAGTACCAAAAATGTTCTTTGAAAGTATCTTCTATCTGCCTATTACTGCATTTTGTTTCCCCAGTGCCACTTTTTGAAAGTTTAATTCTCATTTTTTGTATATATGTGCTGGTTGTTTTTAACTGATTCCTAGTACTGCATGGCATGCTTACACTGTATTTCAATTATTCAGTCTTCCAAAGATAGACAATAGTTTGTAAAAGTACTTGTAGATATGGAATTGTTTGATGGTAGTTTTGAGGTATTTACTCAAGCCCTGATTCCTTTCTCATTACTTGTGCATGTGTTCAAATAGACAAGGTGAGACAAAGGGGTCTATTTCAACAGATGACTTGTGACTATGCAGCTCATTAACCCAAAATAATGTTAATTACTGCAGTAGAGGTAATGTGGTATCTATTTGTTTTCATTTCCACTTATGAGATTACAAAATGAATTACCAAATAATTTATATCCACTTTAGTTAATGAGTTCAGTCTTTGCTGTATGCACTATTATTTGGCTAATTTTCATATTTGGATTGCTATCTTTTTTCTACTTGGTTTATAGTCATTATCATATTTTACTATATCAACAATATAGTGAATATTAAACTTTCTCCTTTTTATCCATTTTTTATCTTTTTCTCTGATATCTTAATAGCATATTGTCACACTTTTTCACCTGTCCTGTTTGTTTTATAATGGTAAGTACTTTAAAATCTTGTTCAAGAAATTCTTCATGATTTCCTAGTAACAAATATAATCTTGAACATTTTTGTTTATAGAATTTATAGTTATAATTTTCATTAAGTTTTCAAACCATCTGGAGTCCACCTTTCTATGTAGTATGAGATAGAGTTCCAAGTTTAAATTTCACAATGTAATGAGCCAATTTTCCCAATGCTGTCTAATAAACATTCTGTTCTTTCTTTTTTTTTTTTTTTTTTTTTTTTGGTGGGTACCGGGGGGTCGACCTCAGGACCTCGTGCGCCAACAGGCGCCCGTGCCGCTGAGCGATATCACCGGCCCCTTTTCCGTATGTGGGATCCGGGAGTCGAACTCGGGCCCTTGCGCTTGCAAGGCAGGCGCTTACGCCACTGAGCCATCTCACCGGCCCTCTGTTCTTTCTCCATGCATTCATGGTGCCATCTTTATCATGCATTGTGTTTTCATATATTCATCAGGAACAGTTTTCGAATCATTCAGAACTTGCATTTGGAAAAGTTTTTGATCCAATAATAAAATGGAAAAATAAATTCCTGCAAATCATAGACCACAGGAGTTTCCATTAAGTTCAGTCTTCCTAGACAATTTGTCCTATGCTTATATTATTTATATTGTCTTGGACTGCAAAAATACAGTCAATCAGCATAGAAATAGTGGAACCAAAAATATTGTTTGAGAGTATTTTCTGTCTGTTTTTCCAGTGAAGTTCTATAGCAATCATTCTGTCTCATAACATGGGTCCTGCAGAGAATTTAATCACTGCATATATTACTCAAATGTGTTTTATTTGTTTCTATTTTAAGCTATGAAGATTCACATTTCCTAATTTATTTGGCTATTATAGTTCCTCAAGGATTCTTTCTCTCAGCAGGATTTCTGTTGATACCTTGTGAACCAGAACTTCCTCAACTTTTTGTGAAGTTTTCTTTTCTTAACATCTTCAGTACCTCTCTCTCATGATCTTTTCTACTCTGCTGCCAAATTGTTTATCTTTTTAATTTATAAGAAATTATTTTGTGTTAAATGATGCTTACCCATTGGTAATGTTAGATTTTGGAAATCAAATATTTACTACAACATTCTTTGAAATATGAATCTCAGAACCTCCTACCTATTAAATGGGAAACAGGGAATAATAAAATTTGAAAAATCATGAACATAATAAATCACACACTTTTCATGTGTAGATTAATGGTCATTAAGGAGAATCCATGCACCAATCCAAAGGGTCCACTTAAGTGAGTAACAATTCAGCTTGTGTTTAGTTCCTAATAATTTATGTAATGTTTTAAATACTGTACGCTGATCTAAGGAATTATTTGCTGTTAAAGAAAATCCATATAGTTAGTGTGGATATTTATACACTGCAACACGCATGTCAAAATGTAAAATCAATTTTCCTTATTCTCTTGTTTTTCACACAAAAATTTTTCTTTATCATCAACAATTTTTAACTCACCACATATGGATGGGCTGCTTAAGAAATTTTTCTTGTTCTCTAACAAACATAACTTACTCTTCTTTATAACACATTATTTTCCTGAGCTATTAATTGCCCTCAGCAATGAAAAACTAATTTTACTATTAGTTTAGGTACATCAAAACTAGGAAGGTGAAACAACAACTGGAAATCACTTCATATAAGTTATTCTAAAATTAACTTTTTTTTGGTGGGTACCAGGGATTGACCTCAGGACCTCATGTGCCAGCAGGCACTTGAGCCACTGAGTGATATCACCGACTTTTTTTCCTTATGTGTGTTACAGGAGTCAAACTCAGGCCCTCACGCTTGCCAGGCAGGCAGGTAAGCCGCTGAGCCATCTTGCCGGTCCTAAAATTAACTTTTATATTATTCATCCCACTGCTTCTCTCCAATACCATGGATAAGTGAAAGTTGTAGAAATGGTTAAATTGAGTTATTCAGAACAGCATACTGGAAACTTTAAAGGAAGTTAACACTTTCCTTGTTTGAAGATCAAATCATTTTTTGTAAGGAATAGTTTTTTAACTATCACCCCAGAGCATTTTAACTGGGGATTTCAAAATCACAGTTTGATACTTCACATCTCACCAACTCCCACATGTAAGCTAGATTCAAATATGCTTAAGAAACAATATAGTCTAAACTAAACCAGAGAATAATAATAAAACAGAAGTAAAAAATGTTACAAAGAGAGTATATGCAATTCAATATTTCCTACTGACAAACTTCCAAAATTAATGGGAAATAATGTCATTAAAATCTATGTATTTTTGACATAATCTTCTAATTAAAAAGATGTCTAATGTCATATTTAGGTAGTGCTATTACTTAATAATTTTGATGGAATTATGTGAATAATTTAAAAGCATATAATTTGGCTCTAATGAGATTACAGGTTTTGTTGATTTAGTAGAAAAACCTAGATAGTTTTAGTAGAGAGTGGTTTTGCAATAAAACTATTTTACTGTCTACTGGTCCATTTGTATTTTACAATATATTCAAGAAAAACTTATTTGGCCCCCCTTAATTTTTTAACATCCTAGTTTTCAGAAACTTCCAAAATGAATTAGTATAATTGCTGCTTACTTGGTAATAAACTCAAAAGCAAATCCTCTTCTTGTAGTTTCTTAGTGAAGTCCCTTTGATGATACTTCTCTGTGTATGGAGATTTCCTGAGCACTGTAGGGGGTAAAATTATGGGAAGTACTTATGTCACTTCTTCAACTGTTTCTACAGGCTGGTCTCAAATGACAGCTACTCCAAAAGGGTTTGGATTTACTTGCATTTTATCCTTTTCTATGGGTATGTATCTCAGCTCCAAGGATAATAGGAATACTTCTACATGTTACTTTTCTCTTTAAAGATCTCTTTAAATATTTAAGACATTTTATCAACGAAAGTAATATATTGCTGATAATAATTCTTTTTTTTTCTTTTTAGGTACTGGGTGTTGACCTCAGGACCTCACGCTTGCCAAGCAGGCACTTATGCCACTGAGCCATCTCACTGGACAATAATTCTTTTTTTTTTTTTTTTTTTGTGGGTACCGGGGGGTCGACCTCAGGACCTCGCGCGCCAGCAGGCGCCCGTGCCGCTGAGCGACATCACCGGCCCCTTTTTCATATGTGGGTTCCGGGAGTCGAACTTGGGCCCTCGCGCTTGCCGGGCAGACGCTTAAGCCGCTGAGCCATCTCACCGGCCCAATAATTCTTGTATTAATCTCTGAGTTACTGAGTTTCTACCTCCTCACTGGGGAACAACTAATACACATATATGGTAGAATGAGGTTGACAAGAATTTTCTATCTGGAATTACTTATGCTGTAGAGGTCAATCTTTAAACATTAGGATGCTTATAGAGTATATTCTCAGAGAAAATATAACACTATGAAAAAATAATGAGAATTAAATTGCATAGGGAAGTGGACAGATGCCAATATCCTCAATTAATATGACAGAATAAGCAGGTGGTCACAAAATGACCATGACCAGAAACAGAAGGAAACTCATACATATGAAGAACAGTCATTTATTTTAGAAAAACGATCTCTTTGCCATCTTATGTCAGAATATTTAAAGAAGATATCAAGTGTCTAATGTTTACATGTATCTGATGAATATAAAACACTTTGAAACTTAAAGATTGGAAAAACAGATGATTATTAACTTCAAATTTCTGCCTCTGGTGTACCCAATAAAAGGAAATGTGGAATTTTTCATTAATGACAATTTCAGGTTAATGGTACCCTTGAAGAACTGAGGTTCATTTACCAGTTGTTTCTACTGTAAATGAGTACCATAATTTTAATCATTGTTTATTTTGTAAATTAAAATTCAGCTAACATGTTTTAAAGACAAAAATAGCTACAGATTTTTGGTTAATGTCTAGTAACCTTAGATTTTTAATTAGAACAGATGGCATTATAAACAATATGATATATTTCTAGATGTCTAAGTACAGACTTTAATTAACATATATTATTATAATTAACATTCAGATTTCAATTTAGCATGGCTATGGAAAATATTTTGATCATTTCAAATTTTGCATCAGAAACTGTAAATGTTGGGGGCCGGTGAGATGGCTCAGTGGTATAAGCGCCTGCCTGGCAAGCATGAGGGCCTGAGTTCGACTCCCAGAACCCACAAAGGGCCAGTGATATTGCTCAGTGGCACGGGTGCCTGTTGGTGTGTGAGGTCATGAGATCGACCCCTCAGTACCCACCAAAAAAGAAAAGAAACTGTAAATGTGTAGTACTATCTGGTATATCATTCTAATGATCTAACATTTATATTAAATTGCCAATTAAATATCAGAGGTTACAACATGGACAGGTTTACAAAGTGTTATACTGTTGTTCTGTGGGTATGAACTATAAAGTATTGCAAGGTTAATATATAAATTTTTATGAATTTTAAAGTCAGATGATTCAGTTTCATCTGACCAAATAAAATTTCTTGTGAATCAGTGAAAATAATAAATTCCAAAGTTTTCTTATCATAAAATATCAAGCACTAATGTTTTAAACAGCTACTTTCTGTATAAGGATTTTCAATTAAATAGAAGGACAATCTAATCTAAAAAGGTAATGTGGAATTATTATCTCTCTATCTAGCAAAAAGTACATAAAGCCATAAAATACATCAAATTATTAATGAGAATAATGTTTCTCAGTAACCTCTGGTTTTATGTATTATTTTTATATGTATATTTGATTTAACGCTAAAATTATCCATTAAGAAATGAATAATGGTTAAAACAAATAAGTAAATGATAAAGTATTTAAATTTCATTATTTTAGTTTTGTTGAGATATGTGTGATTTTTTTATACTGTTCAAAATTTTTTTCTTCACATTAAAATATTTTATTAAATTTTATTTATTTGTTATCACTTTTGAGTTATTATTTCCTTAATTTTATGGAAAAAATAAATTTTAAATATATGCAATAAAATTTCCATAAAAATATCAACAATCATTTTCCTACCTAATGAGCCAAATACATAATTCTCAGATATCAATAAAATGTTATTTTCTGCAAATATACCAGAAGGAACTTTGGAAATTACTGCTTAAGACAATTTTGCATCAATTCTCTTTACTAATGTTGCTGCTGTAACTTGTTATAACTTACAGTGAAAATGCAAATTGCTTGCCTCCCAAATTATTTATGATGTAAAACCACCCTAGAGTCACAAAACATCTAAGATTTACCTTTTCATTTTTGACATGAGTGAGGCATTTCATACATTTTAACTGGGTTTTCTCTTCAGAATGGTACAATGTTGACATCAAATTATTGGCTGTGTGGCCTCAACATGAAATTTGACTCAAAAAATTGAGTGCTTCCAAGCTTCATCATGTCATTAGTAGAATTTGTTTCCTTGTGGTTGCATGAACAATATTCCCACTTTCTAGTAGCTATGAGGTACCAGCTCCTATGGATAGCATTCAGATCCTTGTCACAGGGACTCTGCAAGGAACTCTTAGACTTCAAATATCTTTCCTCAACAAGAGTTTGTTTCATTTTAATGGATCACTTGATTGCATCAGGAGTCTCTAGAATAATCAGCTTTATTAACTTGCAGTTAATACATTTGTCATCTTAATCATATCTGTAAAATTTCTTTAACTCTGAGTATATTGAGAGAGGATATAAGGGGGTATGTATGAAGGCATTAGGAATCTTGAAACCATCTTAGAACTCTGCCTGCAATAGTAATTTTGCTGATAGAATGTGAGTAGCTAAGAGTATCCAAAAGGAATACTGAGCAAAATGCAAATACTCTTATTCTTTTATTGTGAAGATCTGTATGCATTAATTTTTGATAAATATACAGTTGTATTCAGGGTTTGCAAGGGAAATAATTTAATACAGGACAGATAATTTATGGGATTATTTTATAGAAGTAATCCAAAAAGCCAAATACAAAACAGTGCAGGAAATCTTTTTACACACTAGAGATCCAAAGAATCCATCTGAGGGCCTGGATCCCATGGCAATGTCCTGTGTGAGTCCAGCTAAAGACCTAGAGCCCATGACAATGCCCCATGAGTCCAGCTGGAGGTCTAGAGCTCATGAGAATGTTGAATGCAAATCTGTTTTATGGATCTGCACTGGGAAGGCCCAAAGGTCAGTGATAGAAGCAAGAAAGTCTGTGCCAGCGGGATGAAGGATCTGTGCCAGTGGGATGAATGATCTGCACTGGATCCAGGAAGAAATGCTCAAAGTAAGGTCCAGAGCTCCCCCAAAGAATACTATAGCCATCCTCAGTGACATAAGTTCCCATGCTCCTCTCAGGATGAGAACAGATGAGTTCATATCAGGAAAGCCATCTTGACACACTTCTCCAGAATCAACAGCACCACCTCTTACTCTCCAGTTCTCCTTCATATGTTGTTGGCAACAATCCTCAGGTGTGCTTTCTACACCCAGCACCACACTGATTCAATTCAGCTGGGTGTTATAAGTTGACCACCAGTTTTCAATCCACCACATATACTATATGAAATATTTTCTTTGATGTACAAAACAGTCACTTAACATTCGTGCTTTTGAAATTAAAAATTTTAACTGATACATAAAAATCAAAATTTTTTACATATTTATGTGGTACAATGTAAAATTTCAACATATGTATAGTGTACATTTTTTTTGTGGGTACCGGGGGGTCGACCTCAGGACCTCACGTGCTAACAGGAACCCATGCTGCTGAGCGATATCACCGGCCCCTTTTTCGTATGTGGGATCCGGGAGTCAAACTCAGGTCCTCGTGCTTGCAAGGCAGGCACTTATGCCGCTGAGCCATCTCACCGGCCTAGTGTACATTTTATAATGTGTAAAAATGGTTAAACATTTCTTCAGATATTATTCATGTGTTTTATTAAAAACATCCAAATCTTTTCTTCTACCATTTGCAATATGCACAATTGTTGGCCATAGTCACTGTCGTGCAGTGGTACCTCAGGGATCTTTGTTCCCATGTAACTGTGACTGACTACCCATTGATTAAAGTTTTCCATTTCTCTTTAAACCCCCGCTCTCCCTGCCCTCATCTTTTGTCAATTTAACATTTACATATCTACATATTAATGAGATGATACACATTTTTTTCTTCTGTGACTATTATATTTTACTCAGTATTATCCAAAGGTCTTAATTCATGCTTCGTAAATCATTTACTTGAAATAGAATATATTATCTGCTTAATCACTAAAATAATAAAATTCCCATTAAAAATGCAAAACGATTCTTTACTGTATTCTTGTTTTTTTAATGAAGCATAGTTTTAGATATGAAAATGAAAACAATGATAAAATGTTATGTAATTTCAAACTCACTGGACCTTATCACAGAAAATTCTGTTTTTGCTATCTCTTAGCTATCAAATTTCCAATAGCATATGATAAGATACTTATATTTCACTACCGATGTAATCATTATTGAATTTATGTGCAATGCTCAGATATAAGAGTTTTAATGGTTCCCCCTTTTAATGCATACTATATTAGTTCACTTTATATAGGGGGTTGTTACAAATACCTATTTATTTCATATGTCTATCTTTCACTCACATGATTTTTATGGTTATGAAATCATGATGATTTACTTTTTTTATATTGATGGTAAAATTAGAAATGTAGTGTACTGCAGGCACTATTCTAACTACCAGGAATATATGAGTGAGCAAATAAAAAATTTCTAAATTGTGAATTCATATACATTGGGATGAGGAGAAAATAATCACAAGAATATTTAGCCAAAATAATCATACAATGGCAAGGACAATAATTATTTATGTAATAGTTCACTTGCTAACTTGCATTAACTGTCTTTCAAAGTCAGCATGTATTAGCTTTCTCATTGCTGTCGCCAAATATCTGACATACACAAATTAAATAAGGTGTATTTTATCTTTAGCTTTCAAAAATTTAGTCCACTGTCAACTAGCTCTGAAATAGAGACATAATGTTATAAATACATGGCATAAGTCCATGATCAACTCATGGAAGCCAAGAAGGAGAATGGTTGAAAAAGAACCAGAAAGGAAGGAAATCTGGTCCATATTTAGTTGATCAAACCCTGATGATCCAAAATTCATCATTGGATAAAAACATTAATGACATTAATGTCCTCACAATCCAATCACCTTTCCATGATTCTCTTAATTTAATCAAGCTTAAAAAGTGAGATAAACTGGCAAACTATATGTGATTTTTCCCAATGCTTACTTAAAATATTTTTATATTAGATAGAAATTAGTAATGAGACACTAGTCCAGTAATGCCAATTTAATTATATTTGAAATTTCTGTTAAATTATTTCTATATTTAAATTTGTGTTTTTTTGTGGATGTTTTATAACACTTTTGGAAATACATACAATCTTTATTTAACTTGTAGGACATATCTGCTAACATGGCTATCAATTTTGCACTTGAATAATTTTATCTTTTTGGTTATCAGCCCCTCTTTAAATGTAGAATAAGTAAAAAAGTGATTAGATATGACTTTGGAGGTTAGATTATAAAAAATGTGAGTATATTTTTGCTTCTCTGTCTCTCTTTCCCCCACATTTATGTCTCTTTCTCTCTTTCATTTTCTCTCTGTCTTCTTATTTGCTCACTCCAGTGAATTATGTTCACATAATTTTGAGCCGTTCTGTGGAGAGTCTTAATGTAAGGAACACAAAAAGGCTGGTGATTAGCAGGCAAGAAGAACCTGAGGCCATATTCCAACCAACAAATCATTGTATCCTAAAAATATGTGACTATACTTGTATATAAACTCTTGCTCATTTGAGACTTCAGATGACTTCCACCCAACTGACACCTTTTCATTAACCTGGGTGAACTCCTTGAGACAAGGCACACAGATGACTAACCCCAAAGTTTCTGAACCAGAGATTCTAGAATAGAAAATGTTGCTGCATTAAGTAAGTTTACAGTGATAAATAACTGTCACCACAGGATTGCACATACTATTCTTCCTCTATGGTTTAGTATCTACAGATTGTGGTTTGTGGTTTAATCTCTCATTACTAATTAATACATTTTTTTCTGTTTTTGCCTTTGAGGAAGCCTCAGATGGGATATTACTTTCTTCACTCCCTCTTTCACTTTTAGTAGTTTAAAAGAACCATATTTTAAATTTATTTGATTTTATGTTATTCAATTATAAAATTACCTCTGGATTTATTATAGTATCTTTAAGGCTCATCAATAAATATTTCTACTTAAAAATTTCAGAATTTCAAAATTTGTCAAAGCTGATTACTTATTTTCTATATTTCCCCTTGAAACATAAAAAAGGCAGATCTATTAAATTTTTAAATGTGTTAAATATATCTACTCAATAATTTATTTATTAATATTATTCCATATTTTCCATAATAAATATATATTTTATTTATAAACATGCTTTCTTCCATAATTTTATTTCTATTTATTCTTCTATTTTAATGTATATTATTCAACAAAAATGTAGTAGAGTTTGCTACTATTACTATGAATGAGCATTCAAATGCCAGTTTGGCCTATTTATAATATCAGTGAAATTATATATTATATTATAATATCTTATATATACTTCAGTTATCAGTTTTTGCATCAGATATCCTCCATTTACAGTACATTTGGTAAAATTCCTGGAAATAATGTCCTTGGGATTTAGCTGATGGCTGAGTTCTTTATTTTTTTTCCTTCGTGTGTGTACAAGGAACCGAACTCAGGCCCACATGCTTGCCAGGCAGGTGCTTATGCCGCTGAGCTACATCACCGGCTTGATAGCTGAATTCTTAATGAGCATTGTATGCATGAGCATCTCTCTCTCTTCCTTCCCCCTCCCTCTCTCTCTCTGTCTCTTGCACAAACAATACCTCTCCTCTCTTCAGTCCCCCTCTCCTTTCCCCCTCCCCTTTGCCTCCTTTGACTTCTTCTTCCATTAATCTCTTCCTAAAAGTCAAACCTTCATGTCCTAATTGAACCATAATTACCTCCCCCAAACTCCATCAAGAAATAGAATCATGGGGCCGGTGAGATGGCTCAGTGGCGTAAGCACCTGCCTTGCAAGCATGAGGGCCCGAGTTTGACTCCCAGATCCCACATACAAAAAAGGGGCCGGTGATATAGCTCAGCGGCACGGGTGCCTGTTGGTGCGTGAGGTCCTGAGGTCGACCCCCTGGTACCCACAAAAAAAAAAGAAATAGAGTCATTTTAGGGCTTGGAGATTCAATATATGAATTTGGAGTACACATTCAGTGGAGCATAATTTGCAAACATTTTTATCAGTCTGTATAATTAATTAAATAACTTTTTATATATTTATTGTTTTTTGATGCAGTGTTTTCATACACATACACATACACATGCATATGCACATGCACATACATATTGTAAACTTGTTAATTTAAGTGCATTCAACACTCCACACTCATACTAATCATCCTCTAGTGAGCTCCCAAGGCTTCAGCATTGGATTGGTGCTTCATCATAGACGCATTACTAATATGCTACCACAAAATGAGCAGAACACTCAAAATAATCTGGGCAAAATAAAGGAATTGGAGGCATGATATGATTGGACTTCAAAATATATTACAAAGGTAACTGAAATAGTATACTACTTATGTAACTAGAGACACAAAAATACCAATAAAATAGTCAAAAATAAATCCACAGATTTATGGTCATTTAAATTTTGACAAAAGTGCCAAGAAAATACAATGTGGAAAGATAGTTTCTCCAGGTAGTGATGATGGAAAGACTTGAAAACGACATGTAAAAGAATAAAATTAGATCTTTATATATTATCCTATATAAGCCATTCAAATTATGAATAAATACAAGCAAAACTCTAAAAGTACCAGAATACATAAGATACATTAGTTTTGATACAAGTATTGTCAATTTTTTTGACTATCACCTGAAAAAGTGTTAAAATGAAATGTAAATATATGGTATTAGAACAAACTGAAAAGTTTTTTCACAGCAAATAAACAATCAACCAAATTAATGACAACTAAAAAATGAAAGAAAATTCTTTCACATGTTCATATTTTCTTTATTTTTGTTGTTTATGTTGATATTTATTCATCTACTCTTCAATTAGTTGGTATTGAATCATTTTCTCTTTGTGAAAATTGAATATAAAATTTTAATTCTCAAATTTAGAGAAATAAATGAATGCAATATTTGATATTATTGTTGAATTTTTAAATTTGAGCACCACCATGAAAATAATGATATTCATATTAAAATATTAAATGGAAATTAAATGTGTAGATTCACTGTATTCATCTTTACCAGTACCTAATTGTATATTTCTCTTTTTAAGTACTTTATGGTGTAAAAGCTATTAATTTGAAAGGATTTACCCAATAAAAAGTGATTTTTAAATTTTGAACAAAACAATTATTCATGATCTTTTTAAACATTAACACAGACAAATCTGGAAGCAATCATTTTCGCAGTGACCCTGTATCCTTATGGTGGCAAGTGGCATTTCACAATGAAAACTCAGTACTAACTCTGCTTATTGCTGTTGAGGAGCCATTGTTTTTGGCTGTGTCAGTGAATAACCCTGACAAGTACATTTTGGTTATAAGTATTTTTTAAATTTTTTTTAGATTTTATGTTCAAGTTATTTTGTTGAACAGATTATAATTCTATACACTTATGGCATAAAATGTGATGTTTTGATCCATTTACTTCTCTATAACTTTTAAAGGTGAAACATTTAAATTTACTCATTTAATATATATATAGAATCATTTACTGTAGTCATATGTTCTTTAGATCTCTAAAACTACTCTCCTTATTTGAGGCTTTGCACTTTTTGATCCACATTTCCTTCCTGCCCACCACATGCTGATTCTTTCACGGTCATTGTTTTTGCCTTTACTCATAAATCTGTCAGTTTTAGATTTTACTTGTAAGTGAGAGTATGTGGTACTTATTTTATATTAGTTGGTAAATTTCTCATTGCAAAATGTCCTCCAAGTTCATTCATGGTGTGGCCAAAAACTGAGGGTTTCATTCTTTTCTTAAAAGCTGTGTGGTATTCCGTTGTGTATCTTTTTCATATTTCATTCATCAGTTTATTAGGCTTTGAACACTTAGTTTTTTCCCTATCTTTGCTCTTGTGACTACTGCTATAACAAACACAAGTGGAAGTTGTCGCTTTACCATACTGATCTCTGATCATTTAAAAATATACCTAGAAGAGGTATAACTGGTTTGTATGGAAGCTAATACTTAGTTCTTAAAGGAATCATTTTTTAAAATGTCTACACAAATTCATAGTCCCACAATATGAAAGCATTTTTTGCTCCATAATTTATCTTCAGTTGTTTTAAAAGACTTTCTCATTGGTGTTTTAATTGGCACTTAAGAACATTACTACTCTAACCTTTCTCTTAATTAGATATTTTTATTGGAAAATGGTATTGCTATATATTTCTATGCTAATATAAATTTTTTGTACTGAGATTAAAACCAGGGCCTTCATATGGAGCTAAATCCCCAGGCCACATCATATTTTTATTTTTCATAAAATTTGTGCAAGTAGGATTGGAATTTGTGTTCTGCCTGCCTCAGCTTCATAAATTGCTAGGATTAAAGGCCTTTGCCACTGTCGCTGGCCTACGTGTGTGTGTGTGTGTGTGTGTGTGTGTTTGTGTGTGTGTAAAGATCAAATTAAAGTTGTTAGAATGTTAGAATGTTCATTACCTTAAAATTTTTCATTTTGTTCTGGTATCTACATTGAAAATCCTCTCTTCTATTTTGACATGTGTGATAAAATCTTAATGATTTTCATATCATGTTGCCACAGAATGTGACAATTTGCTCCTCTTATCTAGATGCATTGAACAATTTCTCTTTCTCCTTCTTTCTCATTTTGTCCCTTCACTCTTTTAACAATTGTTCTCATTCAATTCTTTTATTTGGGGGGGTACCATGGGTCAAACTCAGGACCTCATGTGCCCGCAGTTGCCCGTGTAAGATGAGCGATATCATTGGTTTTTTCATATGTGGGTACTGGGATTCAAACTCAGGACTTGGCACTTGGCAGGAAGGTGCTTATGCCACTGAGGTATCTTACTGGCCCATTCATTCAATTCTTATAAAATTAACTGTTTTAAAATATAAGGAATGTGCTTACCTTTCAGTGCCAAATTTCACTCCCTTCAACCCCTTTCCCTCCTTAACTAAAAATATTTTTTCCATTTTTTCCTTCTTTTCCCATTTTCTTTTCTTTAACCTTCCTTCCTTTCCTCCTCCTCCTTCCTAGTTCCCCCTCCAATTTGAATATTTTCTTCATATTTCACAATATTATGTTTTTGTCCTTATTTACACTTTTGTTTGATATCTTTTATTTTAAATTTGAATATACTTTTAAACATTGACCCCTGATATTTCCATGCATACATTTATGTTTTATTATTTTATGTACATTGAAAATGTGAATTCTTAAATTTTGACAGTCTTATTTTTCAATATACAGTTGAGGTTTTTGTTGTAGCATGAAAGAAATTATCCATTAATCCAAGATCACAATATATGTTCTCCTATTTCTTCTTAATGTATTCACTGATTTAGTTTTCACAATTAAGTCTATGGGCTATTTTAAAATATCTTTGGTGTCTAGTGTGTGTGTAACTTTAATAATTTGAAGATGGGTATCAAGTTGTCCAATTCCTTGTTTCTTTATCGCATTCTCATGGCACTCTTATTGAAGTAAGTTGATCATTAATATAAGAAATAATTTTCAGGCTCTGAATTTTATTCTCTTTATCTTTTTTATTATGTTATTTACTCCAGAGAAAATGCCATATTATGTAGAACAGTAGCTTACATTAAATATTTAATTTGAAATTGTGAATTTCTAAAATTATTCTTTGTAAATTTGTTTTGGCTTTTGCAGGTTAATGACATTGCCTCAGGAGTTTTAGGATCAGTTTAGATAAAGGCACCTGGGATTTTGAAAAGTATTGAACTGAATTTTCAAGATCAATTCACAGAGCTTCCCCATCTAAATGACAGTAATTGTTTGATCCATGAGGATATGTTATCTTTAAAGGTAATCATATCTTAGGTAATTTCTTAAATAATTTTTTTTGGTAATCTGCTAGTTAATTTACATTAGGAAAGTCTTCTCTAGCATTTAGTTGAGTGTTACTCATTCATTTGCATTATGTCATAAAGAAATTACTGTCATAATATTTTTACACACTGTTTGAATTTTCATTACTGCTTTGATCACATATTTATTTTTGATTTCTCATGAAAGTTTAGGGAAAATTGACATGAAAAAAGACATAAATGTTTGTACATAGCTGGTCATGATAAACCTAAACAATTTTTCTTTCAATAGTTTTCTTTAACTTTGCCTCTGTTGTGAAATTTTAAAAGATCTTATGCAATGTATATATATTTTTGAAGTATAGTTTAACCATCATAGATGTATATTTGATCTTATAAAAATTGCATATTTTTATGATATTTTTCATTTTACAAAGAATAAAATGTCTTAATAATTTTAAGATTTATATACAATAGCACAATATAGAAATATAAATCTCAAGAATTTGCCAATCATTTAGTAAATGTCCTAAAAATTATATTAATAAATATAGACAAAATAGTAGTAAATATTCACAAAAATGCATCCTTTAGTTCTGGAATATCTTAAAAGTATATTGGTAAATAGGAGATAATATACATTTACTGATATGGATTGATAAATTGATACAGAATATAAAAACCCCTTTTACATTCTATGATTTTATTTTTACATACATGATAATAATTTAAACACCTTGAGCCTTGGATTTTCTACTTGTATTCTGAGGATAACCATGTGAAATTATTTTAGCACATTTAGTTATTTCAATTTGATCATCAACAAAGGGCCAGAAACAGTGATTGACATTTAATATTGAAAGATTAATTATTAAGCAGAGTGTCACCATTCTCAAAAACAAATTGTAAGAATTAAATGATATAAAGCACTTAAAGAAAACAGTAAATTTTGTCTAACTTGAAACACAGAGGTTGTAATTAAATGCAAATCATTGTAAAACTCAGGTAAAATACAAAGAAAATTTATCTACATACTCTAATATTTGCCTGACCTAGCTAAGCATATTTTGTTTTTATTATTTTTGTTGCTTAAATAAAAAAATAATAAAGTATACAACATCTTCTAATGAGGAAAGTAGTAACTACTGCAAAATACATAATTGGATCTGTATTATTAAGGCTCAAATATAAAACATGAGGAAGGGAATGTACTACTGTGGAAGATGTTGGAAAACTAAAATCCTTGAGTAAAATCTGTCCTGTTGCTTGCTTTTAATGTTCTGAGTGCTAAGAGATCTTTTACACTTAAAAAAAACTAGAAATATTAATTTCTCAAACAATTGAGAATTATGCAATTTTCAAACATCAGACCTGTGTGTGCTAAGATTTGTTTCATCAAAATTCTTAGGATAAAATGACAAACCCCAGTACCTCAGAAGATACATGAATTTGAAGATAGAACTTTTACAAAATGATAAAGTTAAAAAAGGCTGATGTCCTTACATGAAGAGGACATTTGGACATGAACAGGCACCACCACATATGTGTGCAAATAGAGGAAAGACCACATGGAGAATGAAGAGAAGGCAGACACCTGAAACCAAGGAGAGGGGTCTCATGAAACCAAACGTCTCAGCAACTTAATGTGTTTCTGTCTCAATAATGTGAGAGAGTAAATGCTTGGTTTTTCAGTCACTTAATATAAAATATTTCACTATTGCAGCCAAAAAAAATTAATTCAAGCATCTATAAATACAACAAAATACAAACCCTTGTTCATTTGTTGTTTATATCTGTGATAACATTCTAAATGCTGAATTATAGTTGTGATAGAAATCATTTAGCCTGAAAACCTAAAATATTTGGTCCTTTTCTGAAAATGCTTGCCAATGCCTTGTTTAGAATTTGGGAGACATGTTCATTAGCAGAAACACCTATATGTATAATACTGTTCTTTTGAATAATTTCAAAACTGTTTTATGTACTAACTAGGGAAAATCTGCACAATAGCATCTTCCTTCTTTCTCTGTTGCCATAGCATGAAACAAAAAAAAATCTCTAGAACAATTAGAGATGCTAGACTTTACTAACATGTAAAAATAGTTGCTTAATCCAAATAAACAATAATGACAATAGTAATAAAATAATTTATTTCTTCTATAATGTATTATTATGAAATTTTGAGGAGTTAAGCATAAATTTCCAGGAGATTGTTTTGGTACTGAAACATCCAAAATCAATAAGCCACATACCAAACTGTAGGTGTTGTCAAAGAAAGACTGATGTATCCCAAAGAAATATATTAATAGAAAAATTAAAATGAAATTTAGATAGATTAGATTGTGTTAATATGTTAAGAATTAATAATTGAAACAGCAGTAACACTGGTGCTGTCATCAGATTGTTCTCATTTTCTTGAGAATTACAAGCATGAAAAATAATATGAAGAAACATCAGTCAGTCCAATTCTTCTGTTGAAATTTGGAAAAATGGTGTATCTCATGGGCCCACACTAGGTGTAAAGAATTTCAAACACCAGGTCTTCCAAGATGAAAAAACTCTCTAAATCCCAAAAGAGCGATGTGTGTAATAAAAGAGAGCTTCCTTGCCAAAAACTGTTGGAATTGGTTTCTGCAGCTTTATTCATTACAAAAACAAATTGTAGGCCATAACCTAGGTCTCATAGCAACACAGACATATGAGGGCACACAGTGGCATTCCATGAACTCACACAATTAAATGCTCTATATAGTTGTGTTCTAATTCAGTGTGAAAGGTATGAAGAAAACAAGTGAGTAGGTATAGCACCATTGTCTTCCTCTGTTCTATAAATGGATGCCCCTACTATGTGCCAAGTATTTCCATGGAATCTGAGATAGAAGAGTGAGTCACAATTCTTCTGCTTATGTAAGTAATAAACCAGAAGAGTCATTATAGTTGGCTTTGACAAATAAAGTTATTTATGTAACTAATTTCTTAAAATGAAAAATCAAACATTTTGAGTTTGGTAAAAGCACTAACCCAAGATACTTTATTTAATGATTTTTCAAGGCACAGGAAATCAACACCATTTATGGAAAGTCATCTTCAGAATAATACTAGTACCTGTTTCATGATGACCAATAGTGCAGTTATTAAATTGGAGCCTAGTGACAGATGACAGTAACAAAAATGCCAAATCATTGATTTAAGTTTTGTTACTTCCTCCACAATTTTCATGCTGATTGTTCAGTATGCACTTGGGAGGGGAGAAGTGTATATAAACTATATTTGGTTGTTTTTCAATGTCAAAGTAGAATTTTAACTTGATAGTCACACTGCAAGTAATTGGATTTCTCATACATTTTCCCTATAGATCCATCAGCCACAAGCTGGCAAGTGTGAGACAAATACACTGCACAAAATGGAAAGTGAGGATGTGAATAAAGATTTTTTAATTTGTGTAATTGGTGATCACAATTAGCATATCACTTACAATGTCATTAATTGAAGGACTCTAAAGTCTTCTATCTGTCCAAAGTACAATATGCTCTGAGAATGATATAATTTAATTTAGATTTAAACTTTTACAGTTAAAAAATTACATATATATAGAAGGATCTTAGGGGAATTTATGGCCCAGGTGCTATAAAGATGTTAAAGCTCTGTACTTTTTCATTCCTGGCAGGTACAAGTTGACAACAAATCAAATATAACATACTATAATATCCAGCTCTTGTTTTAACTGTGGTAATTTTGTCCTCTGAGAGTTTGGGTTTTTTTCTTACTTTTTTTTTTTTGATGCTGCTAATTGAACTCAGGACCTTGCACTTTCCATGGAGATGCTGTACTGCTGAGCGAAATCCCTGGCGCCCTCAGTTATTTTTGTTTGTGATATCATAACATTTTTCACTCATTCTGATACAGTATATTCAATTGTATTTTTTGTAGTAAGATTAGGTAAAATCTATAACAGAACAAAGTTCATAACCTTAAGGTAATTTTCTTGAAATGATATTTAAACACAAATGAAAGAACTTTGTCCCATTTTCATTACTCTTGAATCCCTAGAGATAGCAGAGCTCATTGTAGTTTTAGGCAATAAAACCAATAGTAATTAGTAAAAGCAGGTCTGTTTAGTTTATCAGCTCCTTACTCCTAACTGATTTCCAGTTACTTTTATTTATCTGTTTCATTATCTGCCATTATTTAGGTATTTTAATCATTTTACCTTTTTTTACTTTGTTAATACAGATGATAACAAAATATTTTTTGATTATAACTCTAACAAGACTTCCAACTGGAAAACCTGGAGTTTTCACCTCGTGAGCTAGAGGTGTACTTCTTCATGTAATGAGAAGTAGAATAAAATAAGGGGCACAGGAAGAAGAGCAGATAAATAAAAGAAATAATGAAAAAGTGGAAATGTAAGAGAATTACGAATATAAAAATGGAGATAAAATGCAAAAAGGAAGAAAGGGAAATATTCAGTATAACAAAATGCAAAAATTCTTACAAAAGTACTCAAATTTAAGAAAAATAATAAAAATGGAAAAGTATATAGATCATATAGAAGTTAATGTAGATTAACTTATCAAAATATTAATTTAAGCAAATATTTAAAATATATATGTACTATAGATTTGGGAAATAAATACCCATGTGAGATTGCAAATACTAATGTTTAGAATGAACTTTGAAATTCTAATTTGACTCTTTGCTACTTTAAAATACAATTAAACCATTATAAAACTTAGCAATATTTATCTTAAAATGATATTTATATTAAATTTTATTTAGGTAATATGTAACCATGTATTTTATAAAATCAATCCTACCCTACTTTCTTCCTTTATCCCTACATTCTATCACCTCTATTTTCTTCCTTTCATCTCCTAATCCTTCCTTCCTAATTTTCTTTCCATCTTTTTCATTCCTTCTCTGTTTTCTTTCTTATTTATAATTCTCCATAATTCTCCCTGAGAGGAGCATAGGGTAGAAATCACTCCTACAGAAATTGTTTATAGTTCCTTTAGCAACTGGCAAGAAGACATTTACTGACAATCTTCTTTGAATTGTACCTTATTTTTATGAATTCCCTTTCATTTGATTATATTATAGAAATATTTTATATTATAATTTTCTAAGCTTTAAATAGGTATATTGAGTAGATATTTCTTTGGGTATTAAAAATATCTAGACTTTGCTCTTGAAATAGAGAATTCTGAATACTTTGGTATGGACAGAAGATATTTTTCCATATTCTTTTTCATTCAGGTTCATGTTCAAGGGAAATGGATGCCTTATTAGTCACTGCCAATCTTCATTCACTCAACTGTGTAGTAGTATAGTTGAGCTTTTCCTATGACATCTTTTGTTCTCCCAGACTTATACTTTGCTCTGGGTCTATACAGTGGAATAAATATTATTTCTATTTTCTCAGGCTGTATAGTTCATGAAAAATTAACTTTTTTTTCATCTCCTACCTCTATGTAACTCTTTGAGAGAAAGGTAGACAAAAGGAAATGACCTTGTGTCCATTTGAATGACTACTTCTGAACTGTTGGGTTGCTGTTTTCTGCTCTCACTCTCAGGGTCATATTTCTTATACTGGCTCTCGCATACAAATTTAGCTGCTATATTCTACTGGTGCTTCACTCATACCAATTAGGCCCTCCACACAGATCTCAGTCAGTTGGTTATTTTCAAAGTTTGTAGAGTTCAAAGTTCTGCCAAAGACTAAAGTAAAAAATGTCTCATTTTTTACAAGGTATTATATATAAGCACTGAAATGAGGAAATTGCCATTGTTTTCAACTATAGAAAAATGCAAGAAGCCAGGAAATTCAAATTTAGAAAATTTTCATGACTATGCATCACTCTGGTTAATAATAATTATAATTTAGAGTTCAAGAACAGCTAACTAAACAGTTGTAGAATATATGAACAAAACACACACACACACACTCACAGACAGAAACAACCTCAGACCTGAAGCACATTTATGATTAAAATCAAATAGATGAGTCAGGTTTTGGAAGAAGAACTTAGAAATAGAGGTGAACAATGCTTATCCCCCCACTATAAAGGAGAAACTATTATTCTATATTTGACAACCTTTCTCATAACAGAAATTCAGACTGTGTGATCAAACTGCAACTGAGATAACTATTCCTAATATCATCTCCTGTTAAAATTTGCCCAATAATTATTACCAAGATAAAGACATCAGATATTTTACTTTGATTTAGAATTCTTAATTGCAATTATGCTGTAGATTTAAGAAGATTATTCATGGGTTTTTCATTTTTCCTAAAGTTCCAAGTGCTACAAACATATGGACTTACTTGTGTGACTATCAGAAAATCAGAAGATCATGATTTCCCATTTGACACTTCTAAGTCATACATTCCCGAGAAGTATATTAGGGGAATAAGATATTGTATGACTTGCGTATAAGAAAAAATGAGGTTTTCACTATTATCACTTTGCTTTAATGTGGTTCCAAGCCCTTTCACATGATTTACAAGGTCCATAAAAACCTAGCACAAATTCATCCTCTCTTTCTCTTCCATTTTCTCTCTCTTTTCACATCTGTATGCCTCGAATGCAAAGAATTCAGAAAATGGCAGTATTATTTTTTCTAAAAATCTACACATTATTTCTGTTTAATAGAAAGGACATTTAATCTCTGTTTGAACTTTATGTTTTCAAAACTTTCTTTTCATGTGTTATTTATTTTTGTCTCTTTGATGAAATTGATGAGAAACAATTTAAAAGAAGAAATGTACATTTTGCCTCTGATTTCAAAGGTTTCAGTACATTGCCACTGGTGTCTACTGCTCTAGACTTAAACTGAGGCAGAATCATTTTTCAAGGAGTATGTGATAGAACAAAGCTGCTTATCTCATGGAGGACTGGAAACAGAGATGGTGAGAAAGACACAGAAGAAGGGACTCAGAATGAGTTGTCACCCCTTGTCACATATTATGATGTTCTCCATCAAGTAAACCCCACCTCCTAATTTCACCTCCAGATAATAGTTTAAAATTATGCTCATATCAATGCATTACTACACTGATCAAGCTAGAGCACTCGAGAATCAGTAACTTCCAAAAAATCCATCAGTAACTAAGCTTTCAACACCATGAGTATTTTGTATCATCCTCAAATGCAATATTCTTCACTGACTCACAAAAGGCTTTTGTATTCACTATGCAAAAGGCAGTTAGTCAAACTCAAGAAGTGGAGAAATTCTTAATACCTTCAGCTTTACTAAAAAGTCCAAGTCTAAAGATTCCTGATAAAATCAAGACAAATATATAGACATGAGCTCCTATAAAAATAACAAGTTACATGTGAGATATAACAGCACAAGATAAACATTTTCATTACAAAATAAAAAGATGAATGGTAGCATAGGATGCCACACCCACCCCAAAATACCAAATCTCAACAGGAATAACTTTAAAAATCTTGAAGCTCTATGTCTGGTATGCACGGCACATTGTAACATGATATGAGCTCTAACTCTCTTCTGCAGCCATACACCTATGGCTTTATTGTTTACAGCCCATATGGCTTATCTTTGAGGGCCCTATCTGATTGATTCCCATGGCTTTCCTCAGTATTCAACCCACATTCCTGACATCTCCAACTTCGGAATGTTTCTATTGCAGCTTGGATTTGCACTCAGATTTATGAATTTCCCTCTCAGTGTATAGCTACTCATATCCCAATTTTGTGAAACATTGCCTGGTCTCTTAATCCATCATTTGAAATTTCAGTGGAAGCCACTGTGACCCCACAACTCTTGTATTTGCTTTTCCTAAAAATAATAAAGACTGTAATCGTCAAATTGTACATATACTTTTTTCTATCCTTCTGCCTACTGATATCCCTGAGTGAAGAAGTCAATCTTTGTGAAGCTTAAACAATATTCTCAATTTCACTTTCTACAACAGCCTGTAATTCTGTATCCCTGAATCTTCTCCTTGCAGTGTCATGTTTGGTGTCATGGTTTGAACTGTTTTTGCATGAACAATAAACCTCTATATCTTTAAGCTTAACGTGAATTAATTTTGTCAGTTTTTTAGTATCAGATGAGGAATTTAAGATCCCTCATGAGCCCTGATGCCAGTGAGCATACAGGTACATCCATTGTACTTCTTGCTTTCTAACTGACCAGGGTGTGAATTTTACAGCTGGTCTCTCTGGATGGGAATTCAACATTCCAATTGTTTTTACTTCATCCCTAGCTTTCTTTGTCCTAGATTGGATAAATCAGTAGGAGGTCGTGGGCATCCATGTTTTTAATAAGTCTCAGGGTGGTACAATATAATACATATTTGGTATTAAGAATTTAAAAAAGAAAAAAATGACATAAAATTATTTCTTAAAAAATTCTTACAGCAAACGAATCACCAATCATGTTAAAAGCTTTGATTATTTAAACTGGTAACTTTAATGTAAGCTATCTTGCAGAGGCATAATTTGAACTCACCTATTTTTTATTAATTCCTGAATTTCTGATATTGTATCATTGTAACTAGTGCAGGTCTTAAATTTTTAAATGAAACCAGGGACATCTTTATTTACATCTGATGAGTTAGAAACATATAGGAGATGTGATAGAAAATTACAGTGTGCTGGCAATGTAGTTCAGTGGCACAACACTTGCTTTTCATGCAAAAGGCCTTGGATTCAATCCTCAGTATCACCCCCCAAAAAAAAAGATTTCTAGAAAAATAAAATATGTTTTAAAAATTATATTAAATGAAACAATTACATTAATTCTACCTTCTTTGAAACACACTTATCCCACAGTCCTTGGCACTTCCTGAGCAGCTCTGAAAGTCATTTCTTATGGGTATCTTTACTTTCACTATTATGGTTAATTTTATGTCCTAAATCGATTCAAATACTTTAACTTTCATGGTTATTTTGACATTGGAGGAGAAGCCAGAAGTCACACAGTACCAGATCCAGTGAATAAAGTGGGCTAGGACACATTTTAATGAGTTTTTCCAGCCTGCATTTCCTTTAGGTGGAACTGGGAAGCAACACTCACTATTTTTATTTGCTCTTGTAAGAGAGATGAATAAAAAAATTCCAGAAACTGATTCATAAAGTGGCAATCAGATGGAAAATCTGATATGGAAGGGGACAGTGCTTTGAGGGGACTACATGTAGTGGGTTATTTTCTGCATTGAATTTTTTATTTAAATATTCAATGTAATGTTCAATCACCCTGAGTGTGTGTGTGTGTGTGTGTGTTCATAAGAGATAATTTTATTGTTCTCCATGGTATTGCAAAAATTCATTTTTAATCATTTACATATCAGCTTTTAATTAAATTGTTTTCTCATATGCAATAGCAATTGCCCCGAATGGATTTTAAGAACACTTACCTTTTTTATTGCTAACAAACAAAAATACCCTTACTTTAGTAAAAATTGAATTTTTCTGCAGTCATCTTCATACAACATTTACTTGATCTAAGATTATAGTTAAATAACTTCATATTATCTTAAAGTTGATCAACAATAAAAATAACTTGAATTAATGGTGTCTTCATTTAATCTTTCCTAAAAGGGCCAGTAATATAGCTCACTGGCATAAGCACCTTCCTGGCAGGTGCAAGGTCCTGAGTTCAACTCCCAGTACACTCATATAAAAATAAAATATTTCCTAAAATGTTTTCATAATCTTTTTCATTATTTCAATCCTTAATGTTGCACTAAGTTGAAATTTAATGATAAATATTCATTACATTTCTCAATCTGCAGATAAGATGAACAACTGAACCATTAATGGGGAACATAAATTTAAAGTTATCAATTTTTCAGCTTCTAAATATAGAGAAAATAAAGATATTTGAGTTTTTTCGCAAATATGTACTATGCCACCTTTAAAAAGTGCCAGGAGGAAGCATAAAAATATATACATTTAAAATTGTTAAGTATTTCCTTTTTGAGTTTTTGCTGATGATTAACATTACTAAGCATAAAGAATTTTTAATAATACATACTACTAAAACTGCTTGAAAACATGGTGAATGAAAACAAATTTTGTATGAAAAATATTCAAGGAAAGTTGAATACGGGATCATATACATGGGCATTTCTACATATAGGAAATTATATATATATATATATCACATTTAAAATATTTTTTATGTAACTATATAAATGCTTTGGTGTGTCACAGGCATGCTTTTAATAAGTGAAGAAGAGTAATGTTGGCCCTAAGCTACAATATTTGATTTATTGATGATTAGAAAGAGGAAAAGTTCAGGAAAAATACTGAGTGGTTAAAACAAAATGTATAATTATCTCATAAAAATAATTTTATATGGTCAAGATGTTAAGCTTGGATTGTTTGATTTATGAGATTTGAGTTTAATTATATACTGATGAAAGCTAGATTTTTATGATCCCAAAATTAAAAGGACAGAATTTTCTTTACTATTAGTCTAGTCTTATAAAGTGTTTGTAAAAATGTTTTGCTTTGACTACTAGATAATCTTCTTATAAAACAGGATATTTACCTTTATCAAATAATTTCTTGTGCTTCATAATGTCTTTGAGAGAAAACTGAGTCCACTTTATTCAAGTGTGAAGAATTGTTTATAATTTTTCTCTAATTATCTTTTTAAAAAGCTTAATTGTCATTTTTGAATTGATGACTGAATATTGTTGCACAGTAATTTCTGATTCTATTTAAACAACTGTTTTTAAACTTTTGACTCTTTTGAAAATTTCTCAAAATTAAATTGTAAATGAGGACACTGACTTTGAGTGTTTTCCAAAATGCCTGTGGAAGATCTCAAAAGATTGTATTTTTTCATGTACAAAAATATACATATAAAATAACTGAATGTAATACATTGAATTGCATAGGAAACAGTGCCAAGAAAAAAGTAAAGATAAACAAAGTACAAGTATATAGTATTAATAAGATACTGAAATGATGTTCCAAAAGTTATCCATTGTTCTTAAATTTTGCTATTGTCAACATTCCTAGATTTTAATCTTTTTAACTTAAATATTGCATGTGACAGCTATTATGAAATTTCTATGTTGCTTTCCTTGTAATGAATATTCATCAGATAATTAATATGATTTCTTTATCTCATTTGTCTTGCAAAGAGTGTTATTCTATTTTTCTGATGCTTTCCTAAAACTTTTTGCAAATACTTACAATATAAAATTGAAAAAAGATCCTGAAATATTGTCTGACCAATAGAGTTTTCTAATAACTTGAAGGTCTTATAATTGAATTGACTATGAATTTCTAGAATTTAATTCTAAATTTCTAAAACTTCTAATTGAAGATTTCTTAATCTTCTAATGGAAGAATTAGACACTGAAATATCTGGTGAGAATAATTAAAAATTTTTAAACTCATTCTTTGAAATATTGCCGATTCTTTGTTATTTTGCCTTCAAGATTGAAGGGATTAGAGAAATTTCTTAAGTTATCTATAAACATTAACAAGTATCTGTTTTAGGTGATTAGGTAAATGTAACTTTCATAAATAAAAATGTATATTTTGTTATCATATTTCTACTGTATTTGAAAATTCTTACTATTATTATTTATTTCCTTAAAATATCAATATTTATGTAATGTTGATAGAGATATATTTTTCTTATAACAGGATATAATTAGTTGAATCCATAGTTTGGCTTTTTAGTATGAAGATGCTTTTAATGTTCTAATCTGAGATTCATATTTACCAGACAGTTATAGGGAACTAAGTTTCACTAATTAACCAGAAAATAATACCTTGTGCCACAATTACTACCAAAGCTTCTGCAAGAATTTTATATTTTTAAATATTACATAATTAGGATTCTTATTGCATTTTTACAACAAATTAAGCCAAGTTAAATAAGAATAGAATTATTTTGGAACAAATAAATTATACTGTAATTTATTAATTTTTAATTATAAAATATATTTTATTCCTGTAGAAGGTCAATGTGCATCTGTTTATTATTTTAAAGAGATAAAAATGAAAACAAAAATAAAGCAAATTTTCAAAACAATCTAATAGGAGTGTAATTATAATTAATATATTGCATATAGTTATCTTCATAGCACTTACTCAGAGTAAAAGATATAGGCATGAAATATTGCCCAGGGCCGGTGAGATGGCTCAGCGGCTTAAGCGCCTGCCCGGCAAGCGCGAGGGCCCGAGTTCAACTCCCGGAACCCACATACGAAAAAGGGGCCGGTGATATCGCTCAGCAGCACGGGTGCCTGTTGGCGCGCGAGGTCCTGAGGTCGATCCCCCGGTACCCAGAAAAAAAAAAAAAAAAAAAAAGAAAAAAGAAATATTGCCCAAACAAAATTAGCACAAATCTTACTTTTCAATGAACTAAGAGAAATTAACTATATAACCATCTTAATGATCTTGTGTGTATATATATATTTTTTTTCCTTTTCCCTTTCTTACTTACCCCTTTTCCAATCACAGTTTCTCTTTTATTTTATTTTATTTTATTTTATTTTTATTTTTTTGTGGGTACCAGGGGGACGACCTCAGGACCTCGAGCGCCACCCGTGCCACTGAGCGATATCACCGGCCCCTTTTTCGTATGTGGGTTCCGGGAGTCGAACTCGGGCCCTCGCGCTTGCAAGGCAGGCACTTACGCCGCTGAGCCATCTCACCGGCCCTTCTCTTTTATTTTGAACAGTTCCTTCCCTATCCACAATATCTATTGGTAATTTTAGATCTTATTTTTTAATTCAACTTCTCACACTATTCAGACAATACGATGTTTACACATATTGGTCTAATTTATTTCTCTGGACTTTCCTTCTCTTATCTATATTTTACAAAGTCATGTTTCAAAGCCTTTGCAAAAATCAGGACTAAGCTGACAAATTAGTGACACTACAAAGGAGGGACCCATATATATCATGACCAATATGTTATTGATTTGAACATATTTCCTTTTATGTGGCTGTTCATGCAGAAACATAAGTAGCTGATATGTTTCATGAATATTACCTTATTTTCTTTATAAAATCTATACTTGTTATATTTTTAAAATGTGTTTGCATCAATTCAATATTTCCGTTTTGTAAAAAGTGTATTAAAGAAAATGGTACTTTAAACGGGAAAATATATCAGGAAATCACATTGTTGTTATCTCTCTATTCCTTCCCTATTTTTGATATTACCTTTCTCTGGCATTATAAAGTAAAACTGAGATGTAATTGTGAAATGTATAACTTTCTAAATGATTAAGATTAACACTTATTAGTACCTAACAAATATCTATTTTATTCCTTCTCTTCTGCAGTTTCTCCAGAAGCATGCATCTCAGTTAGACAGAAAAGTATTTACCAGATAGGTAAAAATGATAACTAGCCAAATGTCTTTACATTAGTTCCAGATGCTACCATAGTAAATTTCTACAAACTCCATGGCTGAAATGAACATTTATTCTTTTCCAGTTTTAGAGGCCAATGTCTGAGATCAAGCTTTTATCAGCACCATACACCTTTGATTTAATAATATTGAATACTTTATTAACTCTTCCAGGTTCTGATGACATTTCCAAGCTCTGATTTCTTGCCTGCCTTTTCATATTGCTTTCTCCTCTGTTTCAACTTCCATCTGATACTTATGAGGATATTTATCACTTGGTTTAGGAGCCATCCATCTAATTCTAGATTATTCATCTAGTTATATTTACAAGGAACCTTTTTTCAAGAAAATACATACTCACAGATACAAAGAAATAGGGATAGATATATTTTTATGGATATGACATTCAACCCAATATAAGGATCAAATCAAGAGCTCAAATTAGGATGCTCAACAAAGAATGCTATCATTCTGTGTTACAGTGAATGTAAGGAAAAATTAATAGAAAAGTTAGCAAGGGGAGTATTGTGGATTGAATAATGAATTAAAAAAATACATTGAATTCCTCACTTCTCACATCTGATAAGTGATTTAACTTGGAAACTGGGTGTTTGTAGATTATGTTAAGATTACATTGCAATGATAAGACATAACTAATTATGACTGGCCATAGGATGATGGAAATGGTGACTGGAGTCATGTGTCTATAAGCAAACAAATGCAGTGAATGTTGGCTGCCACCAGAGACTTGGTAGCAGCAATGAAGTATTTGACTCAAAGTCTCAGAGGAACAGTACTGTTAAAATACTGATTCCATAAATCTAAATTTCAGAATTACAACCTGACAAGTATGTGCTGCTTTAATTTACCCAGAGTTTATCAGATTGTAAAGCAGCCCTCACAAATTAATATAGTACAAACAATAAAAGAATTAGGTGCAAATAATCTTACAGAGCTAAAGAACACGCATGTCCATTAGAAAATGAGTTCAGGTGAGCAGAATAGAAAACTCACATGATAATTTAACTGACTTTAAAAAAAAGAAAAAAAAATATATATAATAGGTTTATTATACTATATATTTTAATTTTATCATATAAACAAAGTTCTAAAATTGTTACAATGGCTCCAGTTTTTCACCAGATACTCAAAGTCATTCTCTCATGGTCAATCTAGTTATTCACAGTATCAGCCATACAGTGGATTACTGTCTACACTCTTGTGAGTTAGTTGCCAAGATTAAGTAAATATTTAGATTCAGAATGCTAGGAGGAAAGTGTAAGAAATGGCAAGAGGCAGAGACCAGCTGAGACCACTGGGCTTCTGTAAAGGAATTATGGCATGGAACTTATTGTGTCTGAGGGCAGAGAGAGGGTGAAACAGCCATCTGTAGGGAGCAAAGAAAAGTGGGTTTTTCTTTAGGGCTTGAAAGAAGACAAGGGACATTAGGTGGGAAGATCTTAGTAAACATCTGTGGTCAACATCTTCTGGATGTTTTGTGCCTCATTGGGCAAAGTCCTTGATGCATCTGCTGTAAATGTTTGGGTCTTCAAATATTCTGGTGTTTTGTGAGATTTCATGCCCTATCTTATCTCTTTTAGGATTTCCAGTGTTTGCCAAGGGCAGCCCTGGTGCTGAGCTGAGATCAATGCCTCTGCTGGCAGACAGGTTGTGTACTGGGAGAGTCATGTCCAAATCAAGTTTTACAGAAAGACCAAGGAGCAAAGAATAGTGCCAACTGAAATTTCTATGTAGAGGATTCATGAAACTTCCATGTATGAATTTCTGGTTACTTTTGTTTCTCTGTTTTATGTCTTTCTGTAAGGTATGTAATAAGAACTGTTGTTGTCTTAGTTACTTTTCTGTTTTTTTTTTTTTTTTTTTTTTTTTTTTTTGTGGGTACCAGGGGGTCGACCTCAGGACCTCGCATGCCAGCAGGCACCCGTGCCGCTGAGTGATATCACCGGCTCCTTTTTCATATGTGGGTTCCGGGAGTTGAACTCGGGCCCTTGCGCTTGCCGGGCAGGCGCTTAAGCCGCTGAGCCATCTCACCGGCCCACTTTTCTGGTTTTGAGACAAATTACCCAACACCCAAAGTTAAGGGAGGAAATGTTTATTTAGCTCATATTTTGTAGAGGTTTCAGACCATATTTAGCTGGCTTCAAGGCAGGATAGTGCATGACAGAGGGGCAATAGTTAATGGCTCATGGTAGTGGAAAACAGGAAAATCAATAAGAGGAGAGAAAGGGGACAAGCCCTGTTCCAGCTTTTATATTGTATGAAGACTACCCACCCTAGGATGGGTGTAGCACTCACACCCTTAATCCCAGCATTAGACCATGAATCAATCACAAAATTTAGAACCCAACCCCCATGACTGCATAGGCTTTGAGGGAACATCTAGATGTAAACCATAACAACAGTTCTGGGGATAATTACAGGGACATTTTTCAAAAAGTCAATATTTTATTATTACACAAAAAATAAAATGGGCCCAAAATGATATTGGGATTTCTGCATTACTGTGGTAAGAATTTGGAAATTGATGATGCTAAACCATGTAAAATATTTTTGATGATTTTAAACAAGGAAAAGGAAAAAGTGGCCTATATTTAAAGGTTTCTTTTGCCTGCATTGTTTGATATAGACTATAGAATGAAGATGAGAATGAAGAAACCATCTAAGGCATGTAAAAAAAAAATTCCAGTAGCTCAGATGCACATGACCATATGGCATGTGGGGAAGAATGATGATCCCGTATATGATTCAAAGTTAAATTTGACAAGAATTTGTCACTTTGAATTTTGCGTATTTGCTGAAAAGCAGATTCAAAAATGGATACAGGATATTTGGCCTGAAATACTAAAAGATTGGAAATGCTATTTACTAAGATGTATGGCTACTGAGGAAAAAGCAAATTTCATAGCAAAAGCCCAGAGTTCTTCCTTGTAATATTAAATATGAAATATGTGCTACATTTCTAATTAGAGATTAATAGTACAAAGAGCAATTTATGAATCCGAAAAATATGAAGATTATAAATCTATAACAAAATCATTATATAGTAGAATTTCTCATTTATATTTTAAAGTTAAAACAAATATGATAAAACAAATATCCATTTTCAAATGTACGAATATAAGATTTTAATTTATTCACATTATCACTAGTGGCTTAGTATTAATTGTCCAGACACTTAATATGTATATATTGAGTTATGTATTTAAAATAGATTTGTAGGTAAGAACATAGAAATTTTTGTAGTTAAAATATTGCTGTTATAAAATAATGATTTTTAAAATATGTATTATATAACAAAAGTACTAAACATGTTAAATGCCTCATTATAAATTCTTGCATGAAAACATCCCTGAGTATAAAGAATTTTAAACTGATAGTGTGAAACACAGCGAACACTATATTTTGAATGCAATTATTTTCATTTGAAAATAAAACATCATGCTATCTATCCTTTACTCTTCTTTTCATAACTATTTCTGTCTATTACTTTTCAAGTGGGGTTGCTGTCTATTACTTTATAACTTGAGAGTTCATATTACCTGATTGGATTTAAGGTCTTTACAAATTTTCTTAGGAGCTACAAAAATCCCTTCCACCATTTTGAATTTTCTTCTTAAAAGCAAGACAGAATGTTATATTTCTATGCAACTCAAGGCATTTGATTCTCAGTAGAAAAAGTGCTCACAGGAACCAAAAGCCTTGCAAAGATTGTTGTCTGTACTCAGATATACCTTTTCACATGAAAATTATATTTCTGTTTGTTACAGATAGCTGCAGGGATTTAAAATGTATTTGAAATATACCTCATACAATAGTTACAATAAATGAAGTTGATATGTAGTTAGTATTATTAGGAATACCTTCATTAATACTTTATTATTTGTCATTATTGATGAAAGAAAAGATTGTAAGAACAATCTGTCTATAAAAGTAACTTAAAGATAGTAATACGTAATGTATTAACCATTGTTACCCTCCTATTATGTTGTTTTGAAAATTTGTTCTTCTTTTGATTTGTTTTGTTTTTTTCTTCTCTTTAAAATAAAAAAAGTAAATGTGTCAACAGTGAATAGCATGTAGAAAAATTATACAAATGTTTAATATTTTGCACTAATAAATTGATAGATTTTTATTTATAAATAATTAAAATTTTAGGTATCATTCATCAAAACTAATGTGAACTTTCACAGAACCTCTAAAATTATATACAAGAGAGGTTTGGAATTAAGCATGGGCATTCACTTTGTATATGGTGGTATTCTTTTCAATTTAGTTTATTTTAATTGATAAAACATAATATTTGTACATATTAATGAGAAATTGTAACGGTTGAGACATGTATACATTGCTTCATTTTAAAATCAGTTTAAACATATGTATTTCTTCAAACATTTGTGGTTTGTTTGTGGTAAAAACTGAAAATTCTTTCTTCTAGCTTGTGATGTGTACTGTTGTACCTTGTCATATATAGTCACTCTGGTGTGCATTAACACACCAGAACTTCTGGCTCCTGACTGTAACATTATGAATTAACCAACTTCCCCCTATCATTCCTTTCTTTATTCCCTCTACAGCCTCAGATAAGCACTATTCTAGTCTTAATGCTGAGATCAAGTTTCTGCAGTCCATAAGTTAATACAGTGTTTGACTTTGTATTTCTGATTGATTTCACTTAAAAGAATGGTCTCCAGTCCTGTCCCTGTTGTTGGATATGTCAGGAATTCATTCCTTTTATGCTTGATAGTATTTCATTGGGTGTATGTACCACATTTACCCTATCCATAAAATTATTTTCTATTGTTGAAGTCAGACTAGGATCATTTTTGAAATAATATTTAAACATATGCTGCATTCATTTAATGTCTTGCTTAGTTTTATGCAATAACATGGTAAAAGTCATATTATCTATTTGTTAGCCTGACTAGTACATGCATTTGAAAAAATCATTTTACCCATCATTTCCTAATTTGTAAAATGAAAAGATTTATCCATGAAAACTAGCGATCTTCAGAGAGAAATCTTTGTGTGGTCAAAATGAAATTATATTGAATTTTGTAGTGTGTATATTCTAGAAGTGCCATTTAGCAGAGATTGTGACTCTACCTGGTGAATCTAATTTTAATTTTGAATAAGCATAGTTACACATGTAAAATGTATCATTTGCAAATCTTCTGGAATATATGTATAAAAGAAGAAACAATGTTACTGTCATGAAATATTTAGAGGCTGTTGATATTATTTTTGATGGTGTTATTGTTATACAAATGTATGTTAACCCTGTAGAAAGAACTTTTTACATACTTAAAGCATAATGATATCAGCAGCATCAATGCCCAGTTGTATAATAACTATGCAATTGAGATACAGTGAGGACTGCTCTAAAGTAAATATTGTGTCACGATCCATCTGAAATTGCATTTCTACATCATCTCAGACCTGGTAATGAATGACTTACTTTGGTGTTTAAAAAATTATGATCATCATTTTTTTCTACATTGATGTTATGGGCAAACTGTGATCAGTATTATTTAAATCAATGGAAAACTGACAAAATATGGAATAAGAAAAAAATCTTAAAAATCATACAGGCAAAACTGGTCAATTTAGAAATGGGAGCCCTGATTCAATGCTGATGTTAAGTATCATTTTCCAGACCAAAATGTTTAATCATTTTCTTTCCAAAATATTTTTTTAGTATAAACAGAATTTAGAATTAAGACTTTCATTCCATGTGTGGATCTTAGCTTGCTCATTCTACTTTCTATTTAAATGTTTAAAGTCCCATAATTTTTCTCTATAAGCTTAATTTTGAATATCTCTCCAGTTATATTTTTCTTAATTTAATTATTAATATAAATATTTAATGTGTCTGAGCAATCTGTTTGAGGAATGAAGAAGCAAGTTAGATAAATAAAATTTGGAGAAAACAAGCGCTTCTATTGTTACAGCTGAGAATTTCATGCAAGATTCAAAATTTAATATTGCTTTTTCCCTGGACATCTTAGCTATGTAGCAGCTCAGATATCTGGTCCATTAGACAGGAAAAAACCAAATTTCTAAGAAGCTCTGATTTAGAGCATATTAGTGAGTATTCTACCACTTATTTATATCCCCAGCTCTAGATATTTTACTCAAACATTAACATGAATTTCTCAAAACCTATCATTATTGGGAGGTGAATAAAACTAGTTATGTAAATGTCAAAGTTTTAAAAATGAAGCTCTTAAACTGTATAAATAATTTACACTAATAAAAGGAGGGAAAATAAAGAAAAATAATGAATACACAGTTTAAATAGTCCTTATACATCACTGAATATTGTAATAAGAAATAAGGGCAATAAATTATTAATTCAGTATTGTGTCTATCTAAATTTTACATGTTGAATTTCTAACCCCTACTACTTCAAAATGTTACTGTATTTGTAGACAGGGCCATAAAATAAATAATTAAGGCAAAATGGGATGATTCATGTGATCCTTAATTAAATATACCTTATTTCCTTAGAAGAAAAAGAGAATTTGGCACTGGAATGCACATACATAGAAAAAGATAATGTATAGATGAAGAGAAAGGTTAATCATATAAAAGTAAAAGTAACTTAGATGTCATATAAAAATATAATTTCCACAAGATCAATTTAATTATTATTTATTGCAAATCTATGCCAATACACAACACAAAAAATCATAATCCAGATCCTCAGGCCTTGCAACAGAACCACTAAGACTCTGGTTACAGGGTTCACTATGCTATGTTTTAAAAAATTCACTAAGTGTTTCCTAAAAAATGTTAAATATTAAAGAGAGGCATTAGAAAAGATCAATTCTGCTGAAAACTGACAACTTGATTTTGTATATTCAGATTGTAGAATAGGAAGACTGTAGAATAGAATTCAAATTTCTGTCACAGTTCCTAAGCTGTGTTATCCATTTTGTTTTTGTTTTGCAGCTCTAGGAATTTTAAGTTAAATAAGGTAACTAGAAAGCATTTATGGCAAAAGTTTACTATGAAAATCAAAATCATTTTTAATAGGATACTAAAGACATAAGGATAAATGAAATCATAATGACTTCTACCATGATTCACTGCTTCACAACAGGCCCAGAAACAACCCAAGGACTATGGAGTGAAACCTCTGAAGCTGTGATCCCTAAATACATCTTTTCTCCTTTATGCTTTCAATTATTTTGTCACAGCAAAGGAAAGTTTACTAACACAGTACCTTACCAGCATTCTTCAAAAGGTCAGAATCACGAAAGAAAAGGAACTGTCAGAGGTTAGGCTAGACTTAAAGACTTGACAGCTAAATGCACTTTGGGGTCTTCAATTAGATCCTGATAAGACAAATAATATTACTAGTAAAACTTGTGAAATCTGAATAAAATTGTGCTTAATCATTATCATAGTACTGATATATATATTTATTAAATTTTGTCTACTATGATGAAGCAAGTTGATAATATCAGGGGATGCTGAATGAAAGATGCACAAGAAATATATCTACTCTTCTGGAACTTTTCTATTTATGTAAAATTACTTCGATAAAATATGTGCTAATTAAAAATTTCAGCCTAATTTTACATTTGGAATTTTCTTACAGTAACATTATGATTTACAATGTGATATTTACTTGCTGTAATATAACCATCTCAAAATATCAAGATAACTAGTAAGTAAATTGTTTAATATCTAATTTTTGTTGCACATATTATATATTTTACATATGTACTTTCATTTCCTCCTATAAATCTCAAATTGATAAATTTTGTTCCACACTAAATAAATTTTTTGATAACATTTATATGAAAAAAATGTATGGCCTGAAAACACACAATATTATTGAATTATGACATTTGAAAAATTATGTCAGATAACTTTTTCCATTTCTCTTCAAATAAGAGAAAGAAAAACAGCTTACCCTTTGGTGTCTTCATGACATGACCTGTGGAGCTTGTTAGCAACACATGCTGCAGGAGCAGTAATAGCAGTGACTAATTGGCTTTTTTTCCCCAAGAAATAATTATGTACCAAGAATAGCATGGGTCTTTTCAGTATGACAATAATTAAATCACCTCAACCACTACATGCAAGTGTGAGTTAGTTTAATGCATTGATGAGTATCTGAGTTTGCAATTTTAGGGAATGTTACCTGAGGTATGCTTTCAATAGGTGATTTTAATACACATTAATTTGATGTATTTCCCACTTTCCCTTGACTCATAAATTTTAAAAGCGACTCCATGGTTGCTCCGTCATGATTAAAAATTCAATAAAAGTTTTTCTTCCTTAATTACACACTCCCCAAAAAGAAATGACTTAGACTTACCAAGCAGGGATGCCTTAGACTTCTCTTAATATTGCTTGGTGATAATAATGGTAGTGATTCCACAAATCGAAAACCGATAAATCATTTAAAATGGAGGAAACACATTATTTTCAACTACATAAATGGCCTGGTTAGGAAATAATTTTAGTAAATAATAATGCATTTCTCTTTCCACCAGAGATGTCGATACTTGAAATCAAAATAAGTTCAATGCCATGTAATTGAATGTATAATTACTAATAAGTTCACCTTATGTTTAATAAAATTAGACAATTTGAAAAATCCACTTGTACCAATCATATATGAAGATAACTAGTAAATAAATGATTGCATAGATATATTGCTTTGATTAATAAAATGTAATTAAATGAAAGTAAATGAGATTTTTCTACTAAGTCAGTGGAACAAAGTAAAGTTAAAGAAGTAAAATAATCCTATAAGTACACCCTCAGTATATAATGAAAAGAACACAATTTGCAAAATTAGAGGAATAGGTTACATTTTAACTGCATTCCATTTTAGATTATTCCTTGATTAGTCAAATGAATGCATAATAAAACACATTCAGCAATCTATAGATTGCTAACATATAAAATTTGGTTTTCAAGATATTTAGATGAATGGGGCTTGTAATTTATTAATGAAATCTTATTAAAATTAATTTAAACTTGAGAACTAGAGTGAAACTAATTGTGCTATTGCCCTTTATCTTTGAAAATAGTGTAGAAAAATAGCATCTTCTAGATAAGTAGAATAGTCTCATAAAGAAATGTCTACCAAGAGACAATATGGCTTCCCTCTTCTCTTTTTCTAAACACATCTATTAACTTAATTTAAACTTATGGTGAAGAAATTTGAAATGCTAATAAAATTAACAATAAAACAACTGTAGCAAATAATTATAGAAGAAAGAAATCACAAATTTCATATAGATCCATTCTCTTCTCAGGAAAACACATACTTTGTTAGTTTTGCACATAGTATTTCCATGATGTTTTATCAATACTTGTCCTCTAAGATTATGCTTTTACAGATGAAGTCCAAAAAACTGTAGTAAATGTATCTCTTGGTAGTATATAACAGTTACAGAAACATGGACTGTGCCTCATTCTTCTCTCATTCTTCTTTGAAAAAAACTAAGTCTGACACTTTTCTAAGATACCGATTTCTAATTTGGCCAAGATATTACAAACACTGTTAACTGAAACAAACAGAAGGGAGGTACTGATACTGCTTCAACCCCAGAAATTCTGATTTAGTAGGCATGCATTTCAATTGGGGAACAAATATGTAAATTTTTCCATTTAATTTAAAAAGCAGCAAAGTTTGGGGAATATTGCTGTTTAATACATAATGAATTAAAAGTAGGTAAACTCGAACCTAACCAGGAAATTCAATTACCATGATAATTATTGTTATTTTTTTGTATAACAAATGAGTTTTTCAGCAATTCTTTTAAAAAATATGTTCTCAAAAAGTTGTACATAATTCAAAGAATTATAAATTTGATATTGGGCTTATTTCATGTATTTCATCACAAGAGATGATTGTGATTACATTTGTAATTGAAAATTCTATTTTAGTCATTATATCATTATTATAGTTTTGCTTATATTTTATTTTATTTCACTTCTTTTACTTTTGATGCTGAGAACTGATCTTTGTAAATATCATGCATGTGAAATATGTAACCCACCTTGAACTATATTCCCAGCACTGTACACAAAATTTTTCAGTTTACTTATATTAATCATGTATTAAAATATATTTTTCCGTGTTTCTTGTTTTTTGTTGTTGTTGTTGTTGTTGTTATTTCATGGTAGTGCTGGAAATTGAAGGCAGGATCTTGTGCATGGTAAGCATATATTCAACCACATACATTGTTCCTAGATGTAAAAAATCTTTTTAAAAGTCTGGTATATAAATTCATTTTAAATTAGAAACTCAGTCATTATTCATTTTTTTATTATTTGAAATCTTGTTTATCCAGGAGTTATTGGTGTTTTCCAGAATTAAAATGGAAAATGTTTGACAAGGTCAAAATGTGTTCTTCATTATGATGTGCATTGCACTTAAGGTTTTTCTTCAAATGGGAAAAGGATATTTTCATCCATATTAGGAATATTTTAACAGAGTTTTATTTGACTCAAATATTATCTTGTTAGGACCTAAGTGTCAGCTATCACTCCTAAAATTATTTTTATTTAGGAAATAAAAATATATAGGCATTTTAAGTGACTGGTTAACCTACACCATTGGTGATGTTTTGTCTACAGTGCTTCCTTGGAGCAATATCTGGAGGTCACCTACCTGAAGTTCAGAATTTCATATGATAATTTATAAGTCACTCAAATGGCATCTCCAATAAATACATCAACAGTATATATCTCTTTTGTATTAATAATACTATGCAGCAGAAGCTCCTAATAATTTTTGTCTCAATATAGCCATTAACTTCAACTTACCTTTGTGTGAAATTATGCATTTGAGTTGTAACCCAGAGAAATTAAAAAATGGAAAATGAGATATTATACATAGAAAAGTTGAGAATTTATTCAATTAGACAAGCTAGCTAATTAAACACTTTAATATCTAAATGCATTCATTTTAAGTAGCTTAGTAATATACTTGTATCAAGTTAAAGTTTCAAGTTGATATGTTATCATCTTAAGGTAATAAAAAACATTATTTATTATCCATAAACTATCTAATTTCCTTACAATCATCGGTATAATTTTCAGCATTTTAAGGTGTTTGAATACGCATGAAACCCTACCAAAAGAATTACATTTTTTAAATGTTAAGATATTTATACAGTGAAAATGTCATTGTCACTACAATCCTTACTACCAGATTCTGCCTTTTGAGGTCATAATTTCTAATGACTAAATTAATTTCTGAACAGTTTTTACTGATGGAGTAATATTTGTAGTTTGGTCATGGTTTTAAATTTTATTTGATAAATGTAGCTGTGTTAAGAGTTGTAGATCAAACTTCTTACATTTGGAGACACAAAGATGTTTTGAAAAATAAATCTTAAGGTTTAGTGTATATACTAATAAAATTATTTTAAAAGTAATAAAGTTTTTTCATATATAAATTTTTTCATTTTTCTCAAAGCTTATTAAATGAATGGCAAATAAAACAAGGTACATTCTTCTAGAAAACTCTAAGTGGGATTTTTCCATAAGAGAAAAAAGAACAAAATAAGAAATGTTATCCTCTTAAAGCATACTTTCCCAAAAAGCACTGAATGAGAACTATCTCATGTTAAAAATGTGAAAAATCACATACAGATAAAAAGCACTATAATATTTTTATAAATTCTCAATTCCCAACACATCACAGAATATAGTTTTGTATACCTAAATAAGGATTTAAATTTTTATGCCTAAAATACAAACAGCAGTGCTGATAGAGACAACCATTATAAGATTTATTTTGAAGATTTACAAATATTTATAACCATCTACATTCATTAAGACCATTATGTACCAATAAAAGAATATAAACACCTTCTACTAAAATTATCCACACAAGCCTATTAAGTCTAATAACACTTAGGATGACACCAACTGTTGAAATATAACAGATGTACATAATTTATGACTGTAGAAGTTTACCTACAGCTTTTCCATGTGCTTCATTAGAATACAATTTCCAAAAGTTAAAAAAGTACTACTTATAGGTTAGAATGCAAGGTATTTCTCCATACCCTACACAAAACATACAGGGCTTTTATATGTAATTTAAAATATTGTTAAGTTCTCATTTAAATAAATACCCAGGCCATTGATATAGCTCAGCGGCATAAGCACCTGCCTGGCAAGTGTAAAGTCCCGAGTTCCACACATGGTACTGGCATATTAAAAAAAAATAGTAATACCCAAATGTAGATTTCATGATAAACACACTTGGGGAAAACTGAATTTCTGAATGATGTAGTAATATTTGTCATGCATTGATACCTTACTAATAAATATGAATATATATATATATATATTTATATAGTCTTCAACAGGATATTTGTTGTCCTCAAATATGTATGTGACAAAATATAATTGTCATTAACTTTGTGCCACACTGTGCTAAGCACTGTATGTTCCTTCTCTTCGATAAAATCTAAAATAAGGCCAGCAAATAAGTTGTTACTGAATTTAATATTTGCTAAGTTGTTAATATAGAAAGTAATGGAGAGACCAATCCAAAAATAACTTCAAAAAGACAGATAAATCACACCTACATTTTAGCACAGCACCAAACATCACAGAGAAAAAATATCAAAGTCTACTGACTACAATAAAGAGAGAAAAAAGGTAAAAATATATGCCATACCAATTGAAAGAGCAAAGTATTGTAGTTCCAAATGAGTCAAATAAAATTCCATACAGAACTTTTGTTTCCCAATGAACAGGAGTTGAGTTTGCATATTTTGATGATAAGTTTTAATGTGGAAAGAATAAAAGCATGAATTGAGTAGATATTGGTGGAATAATAAAGGGCTTATAATTCACATACCTTTTGCTATATGGAATGCACTGGAGCAGACGGAGGACACAGGAAGCACAAAATCTAGGAACCTATACCACTCTGATGCTCCACTCTTCCTCTTCCCATTCAATTACTTGGTGTGTTTCAGAAAAGTCAACAGAAAGCAAGATTCTGAACCATAGTTTAACATTTAAAATATATCTGACCTTAATGAAGCAAGAAAAATGCCAAAAATTCAAGACCAAAATAGAAAATTTTGGGACAAACCTAGACAACAAATTTAAGCATAATGAATACTGAACATCATTAGTAATGACAAATATACCCTTCTAAAACACAAAAGAAAACACTTTAAAATTTAGAACTCAATCTCAGAAAACTTAATGAAGTATCACAGTGTATCCAATAATGCAGATGATAGTACAAGTCTCATAATATAGATTTCAGACAATGAAATAAGATGAAAAAATACAGATAAATCAGACAAACTATAAAGAAAATTAAACTGTGACTAATATAGTCAGGATAGTTGCTCAGAAAAAAATAATACCAACACAATAAATATATAAGAAATAGCCAAAACAATATATAGCTGAAAAGCAGATCTGTAGCATGGATGAATAATTTGATATTATGCTGAAATTGAGAATAAAAGGACCAAGAGTAAATCATTTAAAAAGAGAACAGGCTTGTTTTAATGTAATGCAAATAGACATTAATGAAGAAAATATAAAAAGCACTCTGCTTATCTCTATGAAAAAATAAAATCATTTCATAACAGAATAATTAGAGAATGACAATATTTAATTCACTGCCATCACCAAAAGAATGATCAAAATGTTACTCAGAATGGTCAAAATGTTACTCAGTGTATTAGCTCTTTATGAAAATTATTGTGTAGTAAAATGGGACTTTTAATTCTTCAATTATATTAACTGGGAAAAAAGTGGTGGAAAGTGTTCAAATTTAAAAATACAAGAAATGTGATTTCAACTAATGAAATGAATACAACTTACAAACAAAAAGTACACAGCATGTATATGGGGAAAACATTAAAGCAATTACCATCAATACATAACTTGTGGTTACTAAACTTCGAACCTAAAGGAAGAATTCTTCAGAAAAAGGATATGAAAAAGTGGTTACCAATTAGGGGAAAATTTTGGTAGAACATTTCTCCATCAATGATATTGTAGCAAAATCTAGATATTGGAATTTGGGTAGTATTTGGATTACAAATTTTTATTCTTAAATTATTTTGATTTTGTTAGATTTGATTATTTCTATAAGCAATATAATTTCATATTTTGGTAAGATATGCTGTACAATTAAAATCTTACTTTCAAAATTTACACTATACCACAATTTTTCTGCCCTATTATGTGTATTTTACTAATCTGAAAATACTATTTTGTGTATAATCTGCACTTGTTTATACATTGAAAATATGGTGTGCTTGACTTGCATGTATTATGGACTAAAGTGGAAAATTTCTAAATTTTATTCTCAACTTTCTAAATTCTTTAATAGGATTAAATTCTGATAACACAGATTAACAAGGAGAAAAACAAGCAACTTTATAACAAATGGAAGTACATCATTCAGGAGAGATTCTATTTTCAGAAAACAATGTAATGACTTAGGAATATTTTAAAAATATTATTTTAATGCACAACAACAAATTTTAGAGTGGCAAGACAGAAAAAGAAATTTCAGACTTCAGAAGTGTAAAAACTACTGGAAGGTAGTTATGGCAGCTCTTAGATTTCTCTGGTGCCTAATTAGCAGTTGCCTCCTTTATAGGCAGGGCTTTAGGCAGGAACAGAGAGGAAGAGTAGAAAAACTTTTATCTTTGTCAATTCATAATTCCATTAGGAAAACAGAGAAAAAGAGACTACTTGACTTTTAATTCTTACTCTCAATATTATAGGGAGAAATATTTTCCTTTCTTTCAAAGCTATGCATGTTTGAAAGTTATAGAAAGAGATAAATTTTTAAAAAATTTGAACATTCCAGTAATATTCATAGTAGTCAAGTTGTGGTAACATTCTAAATTTCCATTGAAAAAAATTAACAAAATGTGTGAAGTATTACTTAACTTCATAATAGAAAGGAATTTTGCAATATGCAACTTCCTGGATAAACCTTGAGAACATTGTGCTGCTGTTAATAGACTAGTGACAGATAGATAAGTACTGCATGAATCCACTTATAACAAGTATACATGATAGTAAAATTCATAAACCATAGAGTGGAAAAGTCATTGTTCAGCAATATGGGAAGGAGAAAATGAGGAATTGCTAATCTGGGAACATAAAATTTCAGTGAAGTTAATTGAACTAGATGTATAGATTCATCATACAACATCATAACAATAGTCAATAAAAACATATTTTAGAACTTAAATTTTAAATGGGTAGATCTTGTTTTAAATTGTCTTACCACAAAAAATTAAATACACTGTTATATAAAGACAGATTATTACATAAATTATAAGCATATTACAAGTCCATAGGTTTCTTGAAGGAAATAAAATAGGATGGAGGCAGGATGGCTATCATAGAATAATGGTTTGGTCTTTTAGATATGTTTGTGAAAAGAGGAACTGCTTACTACAGCAATTTGAGCAGACATCTTGGTATTATAGAAATAGCCAGGTGGATCACTTCAGAGATGCTCTAGGGGGAGAGAGAAACATAAATATTTCCTCACAGAGAAGAAAGGAAAAAGAATCCAATGTGCCTGGAGAAAAGTCAGAAGCAACTAAGATTCGAATTGGAGACAAAAGTGTCTGTGTGTGTGTGTGTGTGCACACATGAACACACATATATGTGTGTGGAGGTGCTATGTTCTCAGTAAAATACAATAATTATTAGCAGAAATGTGGCAGGTTCTGATTTACATTTTGTAAGCATCACTCAAACTGCATCAACATTACATTTGAGGAGAACAAAGCTGGGGAGAGGAAGAATAGGTTCGAGGCTACAACAGTAATAGAGTGAAAAAAAGGAGTTGATTGGATAAAAATGTAACAGAAAAGATGATATTGAAATATTCAGTAGGAATGCAAATGAGCCCATGTTTACATACACCTACATACACATCTGTATGGAATCATAATTTATACACAGTAATACAAATCCAATTTATAATTGCTCTTCAGAAAGCCTGAATAAAGTATTTTGTGTTTGTATGTGAGACCAATAATAGTGATGTATAGAATATTTCCATTACCTCCTGAAGCTCTGTTTGGCATTTTGTAGACAATTTTCTAACCATAGACAGACACTGGCAGGCACTATTTGCCTTCTGAAATAAGTTGTTTCTGCTCTATAATTTCATATGAATGAAGACAGTATAGTAGAGATATAGTATATTTTATACACCATAATGTTTTGTGATCCAACCATTTTTTGCATGTCTTAGCAGTTCTTTTGTTTTTATTGCTGAGTGATGTACTGTATATTGATATACCAAAATTTATTTATCCCATCACTTATTGATTGAATTTTGACTCACTTCCTTTTTTGGGCTATTATAAATAAAGCCTCTATAATTACTCAAGCATAAAACATCTTTGGAGAGATAGTTTCATTTCTCTTGAATATGTACATAGAATAAATAATAAAATCACATGTTAAGCATATATTCTGCTGTTAAGAACATTATTTCCCCAATTCAGTTTTGATGTTTGATAGTACTGCCCAAAATGGATGAAATTTCAAGTTATTCAAAATCCTTGAAAAAGTTTTTCATATTATTTTTTTAGAAGTAGTAAATAGTAGAATAGTAGACTTTAGTTATTTCTTCTTAATATCACTTTATATTCATATTACATATGCAAATAAGTGTGCTTCACTTGGCAGATTCTTAAATTCATATAACATCCATGATCATGTTGATCCCTGCTACCCTTTGCCCCACTATTTACTCTCATTTCATTTCTTTTTGAGGGTGGTTCAGTGTGTATATTTTGATCATATCCATCTACTCTATTACCCATAATGCCACCCTCATCCCACTCTCACTTATTCCCTTATTTCTGTCTAATAATAGTCTCCCTTGAATTGTCATATATTTTAGACTCTATGTAATAAGAAGCACATAAAATATTTATCTTTCTGAATTTGGATTATTTTTCTGAACATGATTATGTGCTGACCTAAACATTTTCTTACAGAGGGCAAAACACTACCTTGAACATGACCGATATCTTCTAATATTTTTTTGTTGTTAACAGGGGTTGAACTCATGACCTTGCATGCCAGCAGGCACCCCAGCCACTGAGTGATACCTTTTTTCATATATGGGTACCAGGAATTGAACTCAGGACCTCACATTTGCCAAGCAGGCACTTATGCCACTGAGCTATCTCACAGGCCCTAATTTTTTTTTTTTGATCACTCATAATGTTGAACACTTTTTCTGTGTTTGTTTTGCTTGTTGCATATAAATATACATATATATAAAATATATCATTGTATATATGTGTATGTATAGTCAATACATATATTGTTTCATATTGTATATATACAATAAAGAAATGCCTATTATTCATCAAAATAACTGGTTAGGTGTGAAGGCTAGTTAAGAAAGTAAAGTAATAAGTTCAGAAAAAAGATTTATGCTGAAAATCTAAACTGTATAGTAGCTTATATATATGATATTTAAGGTCATGAGACTGGGTGAGATATCAAACAGAAGCTGATTATTAATTAAAAAGAGGGAAAATACAATGACTAAATCATGCTGTTGATAACAATTGGGAGGAAAGTAGAAACCAAAACAAGAAACAATGAATGATTCACATTGTACACGAAAGCACACAGGTCTGTGTGTGGTACCCTGGAAGGCAAATGATGACAACATATTAAAGGTGAGCATTGAGCTACTGTGTTGAACGTTGTTAGCAATTCAAAGGAAGAAAGAAAATTTAGGGTTGTGTTTAATATGGATATTTTGTCACTAACAATAGCTGATTTTATGTACTTGAGAGCTAAAAACATAATTAGTATGAAATTAAGAAAGAAATGTTGACTAATATCTTAAGGAAATAAAGTAGTGACTATCACTTCATTGATACCAAAAAATCATAGATTCTGATCCTGGTAATAGATGTCCACAATGCAATCTAAAACACTGTCCTGAAGAATGTCAAACCTGATTCTAAAATGTCTGAAGTAACATTGTGTTGTTATGTGCAAAACACAGATTGTAGTAAAAACGTAAAGACACAGTTATGAAAAGAAACTGAAAAAAAAGTACTATGATGAAGACAAACCCTTTAGATCAAAAACACATTGTATTTTCAAGTCTATAACAAATTATTTGATTCTTGGATACCATTTTAATCAACACACAAGAAGAAAATACTTTCATTTTTTTTTTCACTACTAGGAACTGAATCTATGGCTTTCCTATTGAGCCCCATCCACAACATTTTCCTTCTTCTTCTTTTTCTCCTTCTCCTTCTCTTTCTTCTTCATTTTGTTTCTCTTCTTTCTATTCCCCTTTCACCTCCTCTTCACCCTTCCCCTCTGCCCTTTTTCTCTTTTAATTTTAAGATTTTCAAACAAGGACTTGCTGGGTCAGTGAGATGGCTCAGTGGCATAAGTGCCTGCCTGGCAAGCACGAGGTCCTGAGTTCAAATCCCAGTACCCACATATGAAAATAGGTCCAGTGATATCACTCAGTGGCACAGGTGCCTGGTGGCACACGAGGTCCTGAGTTAGATCTCTGGTACCCCCCAAAAATAAATAAATAAATAAACCAGGTCTTGCTAGTTTGCTCAGGTAGGGTTTCAAACTGTTATCCTCCTACCTCTGCCTCCCAGAATGCTGGGAGTAGAGATATGATTCACCACACTCAGCTGTGAAACATGTTTATGAGAAATTTGGGAAATAGTGAAGACTGACCATTAAATATTATTCAAGAAATATTTCTAGGGCCGGTGAGATGGCTCAGCGGCTTAAGCGCCTGCCTTGCAAGCGCGAGGGCCCGAGTTCGACTCCCGGAACCCACATACAAAAAAGGGGCCGGTGATATCGCTCAGTGGCACGGGTGCCTGCTGGCGCGCGAGGTCCTGAGGTCGACCCCCCGGTACCCACAAAAAAAAAAAAAAAGAAATATTTCTAAAATTTATTTTGAAATGACATAGTACATTTAAAAAATCATTATATCTTAGAGAAAATGCTTTTACATATGGTTAGATACACTAATTATATTTCAAAATTGACTTGAAATATTTATGTTTAAGAAGAGAGTCAGGGTAGAAATAATATCATGAGTTCACAGCCAGAGGGTGATATATATGTGAAATTCACATTACTATTATTTTTATTATTTTTTTATATTTACTTATAGCCACCATAAAAGTAAGGAAGCAAACCATCAAAGACTTTTGCAAAACATTACCCTGTATTTTCAAAGCTGAGATTTACAAAAAGAGAGAAATAATTTCTTGTTTGTAGCTCAGAGCAATGATGCAATATTGCAGGAAAAACTGATGATGTAGGGCAAAGAGAAGATGCTTCCAGAAGTAAAGTCTTTGGATAAGGAATACAGATTCTGCAATTGGAATATGGTGTAAAATTGGAATTCTGTCTTTAAAGCAAAATGTCGTCATTTTTAATGTAAAGAAAAATGGAGGATAATCTGGATACCTGAGCTGTTGGGCAAAGAATTTAAGCAATTCTGCTTCAAAGTGAAATTAAAAAAAGGATCACTGGCTGTGAGGTAATTTAGGGGAAGCAATGTTGCAAGTTTGAGAAGAAAGCAGAGAATCCTGTTGAGCTATCTAAGTGGAATTGGGGATACATAACTGGAGAAAAAAATTAAATGAATAAATAAATAAAAACTGGAGAAATAGTAGTGTGTATACTAGACAGCATCAAAGGCTCACTTGAGATTTTTCATCTATAATTTTAAATAAAATCTCTTAACATAGCTTTTGTTTGAGCTATTTTGTCCAAGACAATCAATGTACAAAGTACATCTATCTATATCCAGTTCTCAAATCTCTAAGTGGTTTCCTGAATAAAACCCATCTTCACACAAGTGTACTTCTGATAATAATGTTCTCCCTATACTTAATGGATTTCTGTTGTTCCTAGGATGAAGAAATTCATTAATGTGAGCTGTAAAGGCATACAGAATCTGATCTTTACCTCGCTGTCTAGTGTTTCAGTCTCTCCCTGGAATCTCAACTTTATTATCAAATGGCTTCTTTTCTTTCCATTGTACATTGGGATTATGTAGTTTATTTTTTATTTTTCCAGAACTTTGCAATGATGAGTGTGGTAGTTAAATGATTCTGTAAACTTGAGTAAGAACCACCCCACTAAATTGGATCAGCATAGTACTGGATGTGGAATACCCACCAAAGGGAGGATTTTTGCCAGAATGTTATAAAAGGGGAAAAAAAGGAAGGCTTGCTTCTCTTTCTTATGTGGAGCTCCAGTCTTCACCTTCACCTTGGACATCATCTTCTGGCTTCCTGTGCAGACTCTTTGGCCCACATCACAAGCCCTTCTACCTCCTGGTATGGACTTACATGGGACACTACATTGAACTTCAAGACTTTGACTGGATCCTAAAGATCTCCAGTGGGCAGACAGGCCTTTTGCACTATTCCATACATGATTCTTTGGGTGGCCATTATAAGCCAATGTTGTATATTCTTATATATTTGTTGATCTTGCATTGAATTTGTTTCTCTACTAAACACTGACTAATACAGAGGATTTGCCTTGAGTCTCAGAAGTGTTTTGATTTGGACTTTTGAAACATGCTGGAACTATTGAGTCTGGGAAAGTGATTGAGCTTTTGATTGTATGTAAGATAATTATACCATGTGAGATGAAATGATCAACTGAGAAATATGTTTATTTGGAGATTAAATGTGGCTTAAGGAGGTATGTTTGGGTATAAGGTTGACAAGTGGTGGAAAGTGGTGGTTAATACTTGGAGGGGTGACCTAGGGTACTATAACTGGTACTTTAACCCCTCATCTTTGGTGCTTTTACCTCCCTCTGCTGTTTGACCTTCATGAATGCTTATCCTTCTTCTAACAAATCTGTCATAGTTGCTTTCTTACAACCAGCTGTGACTTGGACTAAATATTCTAAAACCAGGATCCAAATGAACCACTTCCTTCTTTAAGTTGTATATGGTCCTAGCAGTAGGAAAGCTGAGACATTTATCTTAAGATTTAACTTTTCCCAAAATGTTTTTATGATGATATAGGGGAACGCATTTAATTTAACAGCATTTAAAGAACAACCACATATATTGTGTGAACAAAAATGGACTATCCAATCATGTAAGTCTCACGTGATATTGTAGTCAAGTCAATATTTAGAAAGCAACATTTTATTTATTTAATTTACTTTATGTGCAGGGAGATTTATGAAGAAAAATGCAAAGGTAGCTATGCAAGAATCAGCATAATAGGAAAAAAAAGGATTCCTTTTAAGAATTTTATAAATCATTAGACATATTGGGTGGAATGTGAAGGTAAAAGATTTATTTCAATTATTTTTAATTTATAATACCAAATATTCCTATTTCATCCTAGTTTAAAGGAATTCAAATTTAAGAGAATATCTTGGGCCAGTGAGATGGCTCAGTGGTGTAAGCACCTGCCTGGCAAGTGCGAGGGCCCAAGTTTGACTCCTGGAACCCACATATGAAAAAAAAGCCAGTGATATCACTCAGCAGCATGGGTGCCTGCTGGTGCACGATGTCCTGAGGTTGACCCCTGGTACCCACAAAAAAAAAAGGAAATATCTAAAAATGAAATGAAGGGCTTGAATTATTTTTTGTCCAACACCTGTTGAGTATCTTATGACATATACAAACAATTGGGTGACATGTTCAGTGTGTGATATATAATATTCTTTAGAATTCATGCAAATCATCATGCACAGTAACCCTCCTGGTGGATACAGATGGCACTCTAATAGCCCCAAAGTCAAAGCATATAGAGCACCAAGAGGTGTTTGGTAAAGGAAATTATGGTGAAGTTTGACTTACAAAATGGAAAGTAAGACATGATTATTATGTGATCATAGAGGATTAAACTGCATTAATAATTTGGGTGGGTATTGTGTGTAAGTGGAACATCTTTCCATAATCTTTTCAGAAGATACATCTTCCTTTCAAACTTCAATCAGCCAATAATTGCTCTTCTTTATGAAGCACTTGCCATTTCAGCATTCTAAGAGGGCACTGGGAATCAATTATGATTAATAAATTGGTTGTAGGTGTATTTTTAAATCCTTCTATGTCCCTTTTAATTAAGCCTGTATGGCCAATAGGCAAAAATAGATGGCTTCAGAAGGCTGAACAATAGACTCAAAGGATTAAACAAGGTGTCTTGCCCCAGCTGATTGAGGTGTACTTAATATGGAGCAGGCTACCTAGGAAGAGCTGCAGCCAAAAGGCACAGCAAGTCACATGGCAATGTTTTCTTTTCCACAGAAACTTGGAGTGCATCCAGATACAACAAAATCTAGTTTACTAGATTTATGTAACAAAATACAGAAAAAGCCAGTTACATTTAAATTTCAGATAACATACAGTTCTTTTTTTTTTGTGGGTACTGGGGGGTCGACCTCAGGACCTCGCGCACCAACAGGCACCCGTGCCGCTGAGCAATATCACTGGCCCTTTTTTCGTATGTGGGTTCCGGGAGTCGAACTCGGGCCCTCGTGCTTGCAAGGCAGGCGCTTACACCACTGAGCCATCTCACCGACCCCCAACATACAGTTCTTAATGTAAGTATATCCAATATATTGCATGAGACAAATTATATATTTAATGTCTCAATCCTATATGACATTAACATGGATAAGAATTTAGTATACAATTATTGTCTTGTTGGGGGAGTATTTTAATTGCCATAATTAGTTAGTCAAGTCTTGAACTTGGTGGCCCTCTCAGTGTGAAACCCATTAATTTGTTTTGGCCACATTGAATGAAGAGGAATTGTCGTGAATCACATATAAAACATAATATAATGTGTATTATTTTATGTTTTAATATTGCTATTGTTTTATTAATAAAAAGAGTGTAAACAGGTTGGACATTCATATATGTCTTACTATACAACATTCCCAAAACATGGTAGGTTGTAAAGAAAAGGGGTTTATTTCATCTATGGCATGGAGGAAGGAGATTTTAGGGTAAAATGACTATCTGTGGTGATAGCCTCATCCTCCTTCATAAGACAGCAAATATCATCACAAGCTCAGAATGCATTCTAGAGTTTTAAACAGGCACATATAGAATTAAAAATACCAATAGAAGTCTTACTTGTTAAGAACATGGTAACTCATTCATTCCTTCTAACCCAGCTATTGAGAAAGACAATCCATTCATGAAGGCAGTGACTCAACTCCTAATAATCTCCCAAATGCCCAATATCCTGACTGTGACACAGTAAACAATTTATCCTCAAAATGAGATTTGGTGGCAAAGAAACCACTTATAAAACATAGCACACTGTTAATATATTACACTGAGGATGTCTTGACTTCCCTCTTCTGAGAAATAAGAACAAGGATAATTAAATATTTATTCATCTGTGCTTAAAATAGAGGCTAATTGATAAATCTAACTAAAATAAACTTGCAGTCTTGTCTGGGTCCTTCATGGGGATCTTCATTCAAAGTGATACCGTGTAGCAGCTTTTTGTAATCCATTAAATAGGTACTGACTTACCTTGCAAACCATCCAGAGATAAATCTGTGTGCAGACATACTGGTTATGTGTTGGGTGATGTAAGAGACATTGATGAAGAAGACTATCAAAGGTTACACTTAAATTAAAGGAGATATCCTTAGATATGCTAAGAGGAGATGCTCAAAGCAATCCACTTTGTTCTTGAAGATATTAAATTACTTACTCATTGGATTCACTGCAGGGCACTCCAAGACTTTGCTGTTCTGTTTCTTCAAAAACTAATATAAGTTATTGACTCAGTTATTATATCCAACATATATTATTTCCTCAGTTATATTGTATATATATTATTGTCTCAGCTGTGTCTGAGGTAATAGCGATCTCTTGTTTCACCAATTTAGAGTTAAACTAATTATATAATCGTTGGAAATCATCTACAATACATCCTGTAAGTGGTAAAATTTTAGAGAAGAGAAGAGAGGGACATAGTAAAAGGTGTTTAATTCCTTTTTTTTTTAGTAAAGGAGTTAGGCATTGCTACATAAGACATTGTCTGAATATTTATAGACTTTTGAACTTTACCTATTGACCTTGCGATACAGAAAGCAGATAGTAGATGCTTAGACAATAAAATACCATGCCTTAGAATTTTCAGAAATGAACTTTCCTGTGGGAATGCATGGGAAAAATTTGAAAACGTTCATGTGGATGATGGTGTGTGTATACACATGCCCTTCCACCATCCATTACATAATAGACACACAAGAAATGAAATAAAATCATTTGCCAGATCAGAGAAGTGTGTAATGCTAAGGCATATACATTTGTAAGAACTTAAAATCTTTTTTCCTACCAATATGATGTATACATAAAGACAGGAACTAGCACCAGGCATCCACGGCCGGGCAGATCACAGGTGCTGCCCTGATACTCAAGGTATAAAAGAAACTACCCATTTTTAGTAGGAAAGAAGTCAAGTGAAAATGCTATTGCAGAAAACATTCTCTGCAGTCATGAGCTACACCACTATCTAGCAAGAGGTTTATTTTGTACATATGCCAATAGCTACAGGGTGTTACAAATCATCCTTACATGGAATTTTCACTTATTCCACTTTATGCTTTGCTTATCTTGTAACAGAAGCAGCTGTGGACAATACAATTAAAAGTTTGAGAGAGAATTCAGTATTACTTTAGAGTGCAGGAATGCAGTTCTTCTAATAATGTTAGACACATTGTTGCTATCAATATACAAAGTACATGCAAGCAAACACTACAAAGACATAAAATATTGGTATCACACCTTCAGAGTGTTAGTTTCACTTAAAATTAAAATAATTAAAGTACATATAACTCAAAATAAGTGATTTAAACATTTACAATATGGGATAACTTTGTGTCTTCAGTTTGCACATTATTTCAAAGATCAGAGATGAAAATAAAGAATGAAATGGAGAAAAGTACAGAATTTCTGTATCTCTACCCAAAATCTCTCTTTGATTTTATATTGTCATACCCATATAATTTGATATAAATGAACAAGTCAAACTGTGCATTCCACTATACTTAAATATTCATGTTGACAAATGAACCTTACAGTAGATCATAACTTCACTCCATGTAGCTGAGTTTGGGCTAAACTGAATGCAACTCTACCATCACCAGCATTGACATTTCTGAGATTTTTTAAAGCAATTAAATACTTAGGTATATATAATAATGTACTTGGTAAAAATATTAGCCTGTTTGAACTGTTTGCCTTCAGCATAAAGAGAATAACTAAACTATGGAGAAAAAGACTGAACAAGTAAAAAAAAAGTCAAAGAGATGGTCCCTGGAAACAGAAGGGATTCTAAAAATGGAAGATCTAGAGTACCAGGAGGAAGGGAAACTATGTCACTTTCTTGGGAATATCTTAGGGATAGTAATTCTGTTCAGGAATTTGTTCAGACTTTTATCTGTCTACTGGTTGATGCTCAGAGAAAATGCCTATGATGACATACATAATTCAGAGAAGAAATATTGGATTTTTACCAGTTTCTGAAAACTGCCCAAATACTGCCACTTGAATAATATGGGTGTGTGGTTCATACTGTATATCCAAATATCTCAAAATCTTTATCACACAAGATAATCATCATCTTATATTTTCCAAGCTATATTACCATTTTGATCAGTTTTCAAATAAGCTGAGAGAAATATTAACAATGAATCATAGAGAATAGATTGTTCTTCTTTAGGGCAACAATCCATGATGAAATCCAAGAATGGTGGGGAAAAGATTGTTATCATGTGAGTAAGGATAAGATTTACTTCTTTTTTTATAGTTAAAGTTTTAAATAGAAAGTGCTTAAAAAGTGGAAATTCTAAATAACATTAACACAATTGTGGAGGTTATCGGGTAGTTGTTTACAATCCAAATCATCCCTATTATGGTAAAGAACAGATGTTCATAGAAAATTTTATGGTTCTACTAGTTTAGAAATGTATTTGATACAATAATATATACTATAGCTCCCTCATAATGTTATGACATATGGTAGGGTAAGTTATAATCATTACTAACAGACAAGGCACTGCTACAGGCAGTTTTCTACATGTTGCACCTACCTGAGATGGGGTGGGGGAAAAGCACTATAAATTTTTGTGGGAGGTAGATACATTATGTTATGCAATGATATCTGGAAATTATTATATTAGAAATCTTTTTCTGTGTAAGATGAAGATGATTGTACATTCCCCTCCATTTGCCTAAACACTGTACGTAATTTTCTTTCTCAATATGAACAATTAAAAATATATATGAGCAATTAATCTGAACTTCATATAGCACTTACCTTAGAAAATTTGAAATTATAAATTATTTCTTCTGCCTTTTAAGAGGTAGCTATTCTAGGAATCTCTTCTCAGGAGAAAATTTAACAATAGAAAAAGATGGTATTCAAATGTCATGGTCTCTGTTGCAGGTTATTAGGCTAAGGTCCCATAAACAAATACAAGTGTGTTAATTATGTAGAACAACTCTTCTGCCAACATTCTCAACATTCTTCCATTACTTCATGCCTTTTGTTTCAACTGAATCTAACTCAATATCTCTTCTATTGAAAGTCTTGAATAAAGTTTTCTTGTCATTTTTAACAAGTATCTGCTGAAATTCCTCATTAATGGTAACAATATTTTTATAAACATAGTTGAATAATTCAACCCATTTAATTTAGCCCACAGTAATTGACTACAGGAGGGCACAATATATCCGAAGGTGTCAGAACTAGCACTAACTAGCTTTCCCTTCTGGTTCTCAAGCATATTATTAGTCAGTTCTTGTTAGTGTTAGCAAGTTCCTTTTAATTGTTATACATGACTTGTCACTCTGACCTTATACTATTCTACTTCATATAATAGAAGGCTGATATCGTACATATTTCTATTGTCCTTTTTCCTGTTTGTTTTTGGACACTCATATATAACCTCCTTGAATGATAAGACTGTAATTTTGTACAAATGCATACTCTCAAAAGCTAGAGCGAATCAATTTGTAATTTATGGCTTAATATATTTTTACAGTTGAAGGATTGTCATCGGTATAAATATAGTATCAATATATATAAGTAAATAAGTCATTATAAAAATTATTATGAATTTATTGCTCATCTCTTTTTTTTTTCACTGCTGAGATCTAGAAATCATCCTTGATGTTTAACATTAAAAATATCTGGGAACAGTTTTATCTTCCCAGTGTCTGCTAAAAGAGGAATAGTTGAAGTATACCTCCATAGAATTATAAGTTTAATGTTTCCTTTGGGCATTCAGTTCTACAGCTTTCAATTATTTTTTTATCCTTATTCTGAAATTCCTGAGTCTTTTAGATATTTCATAATTTCTGAAGCATTTTTCTCACTCTGAATATTCTTACTTGGATGGAGTATATTTCTTTATGCTTTTTAAAAATCAATTTAACTTTTTTGCTTTAGCGTCATAGTTTTATCTATTTCAGTGAATGATGGTTGATTCTTCCCATTAAATCTTTTCTAAAGCTGAAAACCTTGCAGTCCAAAGCCCTGGATAATAATTTAACAACATTATAGAAGTCTGTCAAAAATCTTGAAACACTACGATGTTCAAGTTTTAGCATCTTACTACTCTGTCATTCTGTTGACTCTTACTACTCTACATATGCCCAGAGTTTCTTGAATTTCAATACATTTCTTGTAACCGAAGGATATTAGATATGTGAGAGTGTATCTATATGTGTGTGAAATGATACAGCAAACTAGGTAAGTTTAATGAAATGAGGGAAAAAGAGAATAGAAAGAATGAAATAGTAGATTCCACAAGTACACCATAAGACCTTATGAGTTACTTTCTGTTCCCTTTATAGTAATTAAATGGCATAGCAAGGCATTGCTTAAATATAATCGTGTACATAATTTTCTAAAGGAAATTGCATTAGTTTCTGAAAAATAGGATACTTTGATAACTACATTATTTAGGAGCCCATAACAGAGTACTAAACGTGGCAATCAGTAGATGCTATCTTGGATATGGTGTAAAAGCAAAAGTACATTTCTTATCTTAAAATTATTTTTCTTTGGTCTGTTTAGTGTTCATGAACTAGTAAATATTCTTAATAATCCTTATAAGATTTGTAGAGTACTATGGTAACAAATCTGGTAAGGACACTGAAGGAACTTATTTGAAGCAGCTTTACAAGTCAAGAACATGATAAGAGTATTTCTCTTATAAATGGATTTAAAGCACAAATTTTTGAACTATATAAGTAAGATTTAAACATTAAATATATATGAAGCATAAAAATTAAAGGTAATGTAAGATAACCTGGATATTAGTAAAATATATAAATTAGTCTAATGTGGTAATTAATCCAAATTTTAGATAAAGAATGATAAATTAGTGGTTGAAGTCACTTTCACTTTGTATTTAATTGATTTGTAAATAAACAACTCAGATAATGAGGGTTTCAGTTATTTATTGATGTGTAACCAACTACTTCAAAACTTTAGAACCAAAACTACAATTTATTATTCACTCTTAGATTTTTCTGTGTTGATTGGGCCCAGCAGGCCAATTTTCCTAAACAGTTTCTCAGTCAATTAACATTTTATGTGGTGGCTGAAATACTGAGTGGGATGAACTTAGAAAATAGAATTTTTTCTCTTAGGTCCAGCACTGGAAATTAGATGGCTGGATAGCCAACTCTTTATGCTGCTAGATAAGTATTTCTGAAGCAACATGGCCAATCACATGTGAGCTGAACATTTTAATTAGTGACCTTTTCCTTGACAGAATCATAATGCTAAGGATTCAAAATGAAGTTGCAAAAAATAAGGCCAAGAATGCATTTTCTTTATATCTGACTTGTCAAAAAATTGACTGACTACATCCCCATAAGTGGCTAAGTCTAAGACTTATTCACCCCAATAAAAGTAGATTTTTTTCCATGAAGAATGATATTCATGTCAATATAGAGAAATAATTGACCATAAACATTTTGGGTATAAGTTATGACACTATTATCTAATGCCATTAATTTAGATTTATATAAATGAAAGGAGAGATAAAATGGCAAATATATAGAGTTGAGGAGACAGCCATACAAAATAAGTTTTAAGTTTAATATTTTGTGCAATCACTCCAGAGAAATCATGATACATAATAATGATCTATTTATAATGTACTTGATGTCTGCCAGTATTTAAGAACTTAGTATCAAAAACTCTGTAGGATTTCATATTTATTCTCCCTCAAAACTTTTCATATTTTTGTGTATATTGACATAACTCTAGATTTTTATATCAGAGATTATTGGAGACATTATATGAGCATTGTTTTACAACAGTTACCTCTGGGTCACAAGATCCACAGTGAATACAGATGAACACTTATCATGTAGTAATTTTATCACAAATAAAACTGTGAATATAGAAAAATTCCCTTTTCATAGTAATTATAAACAAACCCATCCTCTAACTGGAGACATCATCTTCTTTTCAAAAAATCTTTCAGGGATGCTAGATACATAATGTCCTTGAAGATCAAATTTAGTTTTCTATTGCTGCTATAACAAATTATAAAATAATTTTGGTTAAAAATAACAGAACATTATTTTATAATTCTGTTTTATAAATCATATATCTTCATTGGCTTAACTGGCTTCTCTACTCCAGGTTTAACATGTCTGAAAGAAATGTGGTAGCCAGCTGGTATATCATCTAGAAGCTCTGAGAGTAATTCACTACTAAGGACCTTAAGGTTGTTGCATAGTTTAATTCTTTGTAATTGTAAAGTTTAGTTACCCATTTCCTCATTGTACATCACTTGGGAACTTTCCTAAGCAACCAAAGATTTCTCTCTGGTTCTATCTCACAGACACCAGTATCTCCATGCTACAGAAATAACTTAAAACCTTTGCTGTATTTGAAATATTTCACCTCCTTCTTCTATTTCCAGCTCTAAAATGCTAATTGTTTTTAAGAGCTCATGCTATTGGATTAAGACAATCAGGGAATCTGAAGGAACTTAGAAATAATTACAATAAGGCTTGTCATGTAACAAGTTCACTGATGGCTACAGTGAGGTAATCCTTGGGAATGGGACACTATTCTACCTAACACAAAAGGTAGGTGTGAATAAATTTTTCAGTGAGTTTGTTCTAAAGACATGTAGAAATATGAGAAGTCCATGGAGAATTATCCCCTAACTTTCCATAGAGTAGAAAAATATTTATGAAATCAGATATTCCAAGGTGATCAAGTTCCAATGAAGAATAAGGAAAGAATAGTGTCACCAGAAAGGGAGAAGAGGAGTAGATGTTAAAGTAAGTACAATAGGGTCAAGTATTTCACCCAATGAATTTAGATAATCCTTGTCTATTTCTCCATCAGATTTAGTACTTTAAAAAGTCTTTAGTGACAAATCAAAACCACTTTCAAGGCAGTGTGCAGATGCATAACAAAATATATTGGGGATATTAAAGTATTTAGTGAAGAAGACAAGTTAGTATGTGCATACTACTCTTTGGAGAGATATGTAAAGAGAATAGAAAAATTTTGAAGCTCCTGCATATAAATTAAATCAAGTGGTGTTTGTCTATGCCTGGCTTATTTCACTTACTATAATCACTTCCAGGTCCCAACATGTTGGACTATGTGGCAAGTGTTTCTTCTCAATATGTTATGTAGATCTTAAGTATTCTTAGTACAAAAAAGAAAATAAAAGTAAATTTTGTTAGGTAGTAGACATGCTAATTATCTTGGATGTAGAAATTTTTTCACAATAGATATATGTATCACAATGCCACATTGTATTATGTAACTTACAAGTTTTACTTGACAATTAAAACACAAGTAACTTAAAAATATTTTAAAACAAAAGTGGAATCACTGTATATTTTTGTAAGAATGTGTGTGGTTTTTAGGTTGTGTAGTCCATGAACAGAAAAATCAGGGTTAATTTACAGCACAGTAAGAATGGATAGAATAAGGAAAAAGACAATTGCTTAACTCAGAATCATTATACAAAAGTGAAGATGAGACATTTGATGAGATGGACATAATTTTATAGGAAGTGGTAAGCAGAGATACAGTAGATTGAATTTGTGCTTGAATTCTATAAAGGTATATAAGAAAAATGGGCTGAAAAATTAATATAAAGAACAATCTCACTATTCTGTTCATGGCTCTTGCACAATAATGAATTATAATAAAGTTCCCTACAAAACAGACAAAAACAACAGGGACAGTAGTAATATCTAAACATCAAACATTACTTTAAGGTTTCCACAGGTAGCTTGGATGCAGAAAGGTACTGTTTAACAAAGGTATAGCTCATCAGACCCTCCTTGATGAAACACTTGCACATTCCTCAGAAAGGTTTGCTTTCAAGATGGCCACCAGCCACCCGTGTGAACCAGCTCCTGAAAGGCCGTATGTGCACAGAGATTTTAGCATGATTGGCACCTGGAATCACACTGTACCAATTAGTCCAGGTAGCTTATACTAACAGTAAGATTTATGGTAAACACCTAGTTTCTACTAAAAGTCCAGATTATGATTAAACAAGGTCGATCATGGTCCCTTTGTGCCTAAATGAGTGACTCTACAAAATAACCCTGGAGGGCCGGTGAGACGGCTCAGCGGCTTAAGCGCCTGCCCGGCAAGCGCGAGGGCCCGAGTTCGACTCCCGGAACCCACATACGAAAAAGGGGCCGGTGATATCGCTCAGCGGCACGGGCGCCTGCTGGCGCGCGAGGTCCTGAGGTCGACCCCCCAGTACCCACCAAAAAAAAAAAACCTGGAACTCCAAGTTTAGGTGTGCTTCCTCATTTGGTATTACTCTGCACAATGCCATCACACATTGTTGCAGGGGAAGGAAGAAAGTCTGTGTGACTTCCTCTGGGACAGGCTTTCTGCTGATTTGGCTCCATGAATCTATTGCATTTATTAATTTTGTCTGAACCTTTTAGCTATGATAAACCATACCTGTGACTATAACAGTTGCTGAGTCACTTCAGTAGTTTAAACAAATCAAGCTTAAGAATGGTTTTGGGGACCCCATCATAAATACTGTAGCTCTTAGTGGGGTGCTTCACAGAAGACACCTAAAATACAGGACTTTGTTTTAAAGGCTAGACAGTGAACAATATTGAATTCAATTCTATTTTTTGTTTTGAAATTAGGTTAAATTTCTTTCAAGAAAAAAATACATATATGTGAGTCCCAGTAAAAAATTTGAGCAGTTGCTTTTACTAACCTAGAAATAAAATTCTTTTATTTTGTATTGTTTTAGTTACTGAATTTTCTAAGTAAGCTAAATAAAAGTAATATAAATTCTAGAAAACTCAAAAATGCATCCATAAACTCATACCTATTTTAAGGAAGTTGTTTGATAAAATTATCATATTTAAAAACTCTATACTATGAGCCATGCCTGGTTGTATATCCCCCAGAACGCTTTTATGTTGAAACATCAGCACACTGTGGAAACAGCAGGAGGTAGGGCCTTTGGAAGTGAATTAGGTGATGAGTAGATTTAGTTCCCTTTTCAGAATAAGACAGAGAATTCCCTAGGCTCTTTTGTCTTGTGAGGCCTCTCCAAAAATTCAACAGTCTATGAAGTTGGGGAGTGTTCTCAGCAGACTCTGAGTCTGATGGCACATTGATCTTAAATTTCCCAGTGCCTAGCACTGTAAGAAATATATTTCTGTTCAGAAATCTCCCACTCTATGGCATCCTGAATGGATTAAGATAGTTGTAAACTTTTAGCTAATAATATAAACTGATGTTTATAAGGAATTCTTATAAAACTTGTGAAAAAAAGATATTTTTGAAAGTAAAGTAATAAAAGTAACTTAAAATTTAAAATTAAATTTTGAAGCATTTCCCAATGTGATTAAAATATTCTAGAATATTTACACTGAAACACCAAACATTACTGTACAGTTGTTCTGCATACATATATGCAGTATACTTTCTAAACTAAGAGGAGCTTAGAGACTGCTGTCTTAAGCAAAAGTATGTTTTCTAGCTGTCAGAGTTTGTGGTCCCTAATAAGGCCCCTATTTTGTTGTTTTCTCCTTCTTCAGGAATTCCCATTGAATAGTCTAACATTACTGGCTTTAAAATAAGGTGTGAACTTGATTGTATCTTTATTCCTTAATTTTATTAAATGATTTTATTTTTTGAAATTAATAAAGTGCAAGTAACTTTGAACAAGATGGATGGAATTTTAGTGACATGATGCTACCTGTCAACAGTTACATGTGTAAATTCTCATCCAAATAATAATAATCATTCAATTATTTCTATTTCAAATTACTGAGTTTTAATGGATTTGTATCAAATCTCTAACATTTTACCTACATTGTATACATAATTATTGACTATATTCACTTTGTATTACATACTGTATCTATTTCTTGATGTTTTCTACCATTTTTACCCTCTTCAATATTTGATCTTGAGAGTTAATTTATAGTCCCCAGAAATCTCCATCTCGTAACAGCCTGTAGCATTCCATCATCACTGACACTCTTACCTCAGCTACTGCAGATTCATATTTACTCTACTTTTTTTTTTAAATTCTGCTCATTCTTGGTTACAAGGATATTATTTTATTTTTCTTCTTTATTATTCTAGATCTGAAATGATAACATTGTTCTCATTCATACCTTCTGAATATGATTGTATCGAACACCAAAAAAATAATTTAATAAATATTGCTTACATTTCCTTTTTTAGAATCTATAATTTAAATAAAATACTGAGGTGGATTTAATGACATTTATTAATTTTATATATTGATAAGATATGTCAGGTGCTTATCAGTTCTACTTTGCATTCTTTAAGATGTTTTTTGTTTTGAACTCCCCCCATCTTTGTGCCCCAGGCAAGGACTTCTTTAAATCTAATATTAAGAAAACATATTTGTTCATCCTTCTGGAATTTTCATAAGCCTTCTGAATAAATCAAACTACAAATTTTTCTGTTTAATTGAATTTTTTTGTAGAAACTGTGTTTAATAAAAATTTTATTTAATCATTTTTAAATATATCCTTAGGCAATCACACAAGAAAGAATGTGCAAAGAAAATGGTTTAGAAAGTTCACATACCGGGCCGGTGAGATGGCTCAGCGGCGTAAGCGCCTGTCTTGCAAGCGCGAGGGCCCGAGTTCGACTCCCAGATCCCACATACGAAAAAGGGGCCGGTGATATCGCTCAGCGGCACGGGTGCCTGTTGGTGCGTGAGGTCCTGAGGTCGACCCCCCGGTACCCACAAAAAAAAGAAAAAAAAAAAAAAAAAAAAAAAAGAAAGTTCACATACCTAAAATGCATTTATTTTATCTTAATCCTTGATTTTTAAAAAATAATATGCTACATTTTTATTGGAAATTTAAATTTTTTAAGGTTTTTATGCCTTATATTTTATGTTTATAGATGTAAACATTCTTATTCATAATATTTTTATTTATCTCAGAATTCTTTATTACTTTATTCTAATTTCAGGATGATATTACTTCTGATTTTCCTTTATTAATTCATGAGTATTTAGTTCAGTTATCATTTTTGTCTATTTATTATTTCTGGAAAATTTACATTCTTTAATTAATATCTCCTGATATTTCTTCTGTTCTTGCCTTCTAGTTCTTTAAGTTTTACCTCATAATTATCATATTTATTAATTTTAATTTGATGTACTTTATCAGCACTTTTTTCAATATTTATATGCATAATGTTAAATTTTTAACATCTCAAAAATATTTTGTTTAGTAAATATTCAACTTTCAGCATATTTTTGTTTTTCCAAAGGACAACTACCTTTTGTATACATAGAATTTATAGTTTCTTGGCATTTTCTTTTAACTTTTTAAAAATCATTTTTCCCTTTGTTTTGATTTCCTATTTTGTGCCCAGTGTTGTGGACTTTTTCACACATTCAATATTTATGTAGCCATTTTTGGCTGCTACATAAGTAACATTCCCATTGTATTTCAGAAAAAAAATCCCATTGGCAGTTTGAAAGGAGAAAAGAGAGGAGACAGGGGGAGGAGAAAAAAGGGGAGGGCACAGGAGAGAAACAGCCAAATTATTTGTTTGAAGGTATCAGAAAAGAATGAATTATATGATCATAGTTAGGAAAATTAAGACCCCAGAGTAGTAGATTATGTACATGTTATCCATTTTCTCTTAATGCAATTGACAATTTGAAAGTAATTACTGACAGGTTTTCAAAAAACATATAGGTCACTGTCTGTCACAGAAAGGTCTCTGCAAACCTGCCGCACTAGCCTTTGTATTGGAATTACAAGGACTTCATCTTGGGAGGAAAGAGGAAAGTCGTTAGGAAGCAGATCACCTGCCACGATATTATCCCCCAAAATATTATCTAATGCTTGAATGTAATAAGTTGATTCATCCTTTCTTCTACTTCTAGCCTAGCTGATTATAAAAGTATTAAGAAAATAACATTATGTATAAGTATAGTATATAATGTCTAATTTTTTCACATATAACATGATATAGCAGGAAAAATCCACAAGATGAAACTATATTAATAAAATTGTAAAAGATACAAATAACAACTGAGTGCAATTAAAAATGTTTCTGTTTAGATGTCCCACCAAAATAATATTATAAAATGTATTCATAAATTTGATAATTAACAATTATAAAAATCAAAATTGTTTTATACCTATTTAAGGAATCAAATCTATACATAAAATCCCACCTACAAAATAATCTTCAGGCTTAGATTGAACTACCGTTATATTCTTCTGATCAATTAAAAAATGTTGTCAATATCATAAAAAATCTTCTAGGGAATGGAAAATGAAAGAATATTTCCCATCTTATTGTGTTAGGACAGTGTTAGATTAATACCTACACCACATAAAAATGTGAATAAAGAGGTACATTTCAGATAAATCATTTTTATTGAAGCTAAAATGTTGTTATAAAAATAACCAAGTATTACAAAATACATTTGTGTAATTAATGATTGAAAGAAAAATAAATGTTCTCTTACACCTATTATGCAAGTGCATCCTAGAATACATCTAACAGTCTACCTAAAAAAAAAATCAGAGAGATGAAGACATCCAGACACAGTCATTGCAGTAACCATTTTGTAGTTTATATTACCAATTTCACTTTTCTCAGTTTTGACAAAATATCTTTGCTTAATAAAAGGAATGTGTCTGACAGATGACATTATCATTGGCAAGACAAATGGATAGATCTGTAGAAGAATACAGTATAAGAATAGAAAAAAACATGTTGTTGAATGAGTTTTCTCAACTTATCTAGTTATACTCTTGTTTCTTTTATTTCAATATATGTCTTTTCTGTGGTAGTTTTACTTTGTTCCAAATAAAAGCAAACTAAGTTGAAACTGTTAGTAATACCTGAGAAATAAAAAAAAAGAATAGAACTACAACTAATATGATATCTTCTTTTGAGATATAGAAACTGCAAAGTAGGAATAAAATTTACTCATAATAGTAAACCAAATTAAAATGGTATAAAAATGCATTTTTCTTGCAGCATGATCATTTGGAATCTGCAATTCAGGCAGTGCACATCCATTTACACTGAATTACAAAACACCTGAAAGGAAATCAATATGAGATCAAATGGGAACAACCCCTGCAAAACATTCCTTTCTAGTGTCACAATGTAATCTAAACACTCCATGGAACACCAGAATAGAGGTGTTTCACAGGATATCACTAATACCTTAGAAATTATACAAGAGTAACATCTTATCTTACAATGTTAAATGATATACTCCCTGCAAACAAAGTATAATGGTGATTTAAATCTACTGTGAATATTTTAATTAAAAATGTATTACAGTAAAAGACACATTGTCATTAATCGCCCTGAAAATACTCCCTTTTACTTAGAACACACTTCTCTCACTGTTCTTGTTCCTTTCTGAATCTGATCTGGGAATCATCTTTTGTGAGTGTCTTTTTTAAGTTGTCATAAAAAATACACTGAATGCTGCTATGCAGGTATGCTCAAGGAAAAGGCAGGTTTGTAAAAAACATTATTATGCCTCCTCATTCTCTTTATTTATAGGGTGGGGCCCAGTGAAATTCTGGCTCTTCTGTAGAGTCAAAATGACCATGAAATGTAAACATTTCTAATTGATTCAGGAAACCGAAGCAGTCACAAAAGAGCAACTAAAGAAACTCAGGAATGAGGATTTAAAGAAAGACTTTGGAAATTTGCAAAAATGAGGAGATAAATGTGTTAGAAGTGAAGGGGAGTGTTTCGAGAGATATTAAAGGTAATGAGTGTTTTAATTTAATTTTTTTTTGTGGGTACTGGGGGGTCGACCTCAGGACCATGCGCGCCAGCAGGCGCCCATGCCGCTGAGCGATATCACCAGCCCCTTTTTCGTATGTGGGTTCCGGGAGTCGAACTCGGGCCCTTGCGCTTGCCGGGCAGGCGCTTAAGCCACTGAGCCATCTCACTGGCCCCTAATTTAATTTTTTGTATTTAAACATTCACAGTATTTTTCTATTCTACCTCATAAATTTGAACTACTGTAAGAGTATACCACAGGCTAGCTATGTATAATGAACAGAAATTTATTTGACTCATGCTTCTGAATCTTAGGAGATATAAGATTAAGGGTGAGAGCCTACATCTGGTAAAAGTCTTTCTACCATGTCACAGGTCATCAAATAGGAGAAAGAAAATGGAAGATAAAAGAAGGTGGAAGGAAGAAAGGAAGGAAGAAAGAAAGGGAGATTGATTCAAGATTTGATAAGCACATTAATCAACACATAAAGATAGAATCCCCATGACCTTAATATGCTCCAATAGGCCACACATTCCAATACTATTACAATAAAGATGAAGTTTTCAATACAACACTTGCTTTTGGAAGGGAAAATTCAAAACACTAGGAAATAATCTGAAGGGGCTGTAGTACAGATCAGTAATCAGATCATGTACCTATCATTCTCTAGTGTCTGGATTCAATCCCAAGAATTTTATTTATTGTTTATTTTTTATTTTAAAGAGAAAAAATTTGAAAAAAAATTTCAAAACAACAATGGTTATTAACAATGGTTAATACATTGTGTATTATTATCTTTAAAATACCTAATCAGAGTACAAGATATAAGTGTTCAAATGTCCAAGTAATATTAGAACAAAACTTTCTTTTCAATGAAATGAGAGAAATTAGTACTGTATCTATCTTAACTATATTTTATATATATATTTTTTTCCTTTTCCCTTCCTTCTTTTCTCCATTCCCCCATCCTAGTTTCTCTTTCCTTTTGAACAGTTTCTTTCCATTTTGCAATATTTATTGTGCATTTTGGATCTTATTTACTCTTCTAGCTTCTTGCACTTAGAAGATAATATGATGTTTATACATGTGCATCTGGTTTATTTTACTTATGATTATGGTCTCAAGTTGCATCCATTTACCTATAAAGTCTCCAGTTTATCCTTCTTTATGACTGAGTAGTACTCCATTTATAAAAACACCCCATCTTTTTTTATCCTTTTTAATTTTTATTCATTCCTCAGTTGATGGGCATTTGGACTGTTTCCAAGATGCAGCTTTTACAAATTGTGCACTACAAACATGGGTGCACATATATCGCTATGGTATGATGTTTTAATTATTCTGCAGATACCAAGAAGGGGAATATGACCTCTAAAAGAAGGTTAAAATGATGGTTATTGTTTAGCCAGAAGACTAGAAAGCTAGAAAATAATCTGGAATTATCTGTTAAGAATACACTAGATAACTACAGAAAATACTATACTTTATTCTTGAAATTTTCTTATCATTCCTGGATAAATTAAACATAAATTTCTGTATAAAATCATTATATTTTAAAAGTGATTTCAGGAAAAGTAGGTATTTTAAATATTTAAAATTATTGACTATGGATTTTGCAGCAATTCCCTTGTGGGACCAAATACAAAAAAATATTCAATTAAGATGTATTTAATTAAATTGCCATACTTTGGCACTGGAAAGGGAATGAATTTTAAGCCATAGAATCCTTTCAGAAAATAATTTCTCTAAGCAAAGTTCTTCAGGAGGGAAATGAAATGTGGAAAATAAAGAAGAATCAAGGTGTGTTATGTGCAGGTACAAATTTTCTAAGATGAGGGGCTTGTTATATAGCTCAGTGGTATAAGCACTTTCCTGGCAAGTGCAAGTCCTGAGTTTGACTCCTGGAACCCGCATATAAAAAAAATTGCTAAGATGAATGTGATCATTATATATATATCAAAAGTGTACCAATATAATTAAATACATAAATAGATAAAGAATTTCATATAAAAACAGCAATCACACACAGTCTAACAATGAATCAAATCATGTGAAAATATGTACCTATTTTTGCTTTGGTGGAAAAAAATTTGTGGCACTAAATATTGGTGTAGGGAGTCATTCTTAAGCAAACTTATTCCCTATCTGCAAAGTGCATTGTTTCTTCTCCATTTTATATTTTAAGTATGCCTTGTCTTTCTATTTTTTCTACCTATTCTCCTAATTCTGTGAAATTATTCTTCTGTTGTTTGTTGAAAAATATTTTTTGACCAAAAATATGGTACAGAAACTATTTTCCCTGATGAGACTACAATGAGCTAGGACTAATAGCAATACTAAGAAGTAAACAGCCATTGTAGTTCAAAATCTATGGGACTATGTAATATGCAAAGATTTAGTTTTAATTACAAGAGTTACTTTAAGGTATCTGCTCAGTCTTTCTGAACACTAACATTTCCTTTTGCTACTTTCCCTGATGGGAAATGTTCAACATATTTTCTTGATATACAGTGTGCCATCTTGATTCTGTACAGTGTTTCTTGTGCCCTTCTTTGGTTTTCTGTGTGATTCAAGTGAAGGATTCATTACCCTCTATCATCATTTCTGGCCCTAAGATCTGTGACTGGTAAACAGAAGGACTGTACCATTTCATCTTGAGCAGGATCTGTAATCCTTCTTCATGGCTCTGTCATACTTCAGTAATCACTGTTTCCTCTGGAGAACCAGCTATGATTCACATTTGATCCCTCAATTGGTTAAGATTACACTGAACTCTGCAAAATACAATGTAATCCTTTGCAAGCCAAACTGGTTCAGCCAACATCAATAACAGTATTATTTATTTAGCCAAGAGCAACTCACAATCTTCTCACAAGCTGGCTTTTTATGCTAGTGAATAAGCAAACAAGAAGTGAGTTACTGTATTCACTAAGATGAAAGATCTTGATGATCAAGAGAAAATTAGATTATTACTCCGTAATTTAATTGAGAATACATATTTCTTTTTTAACTTATTTTATTAGTGCATGTTTGCAGTACATAAGGTTTTAATTCCTTTTAGGACATTGGTGCTAGTAGATAACATGTCATAATTCCTGCATTCATCCCCTTCCCTTTCTATCCCCTCTTCCCTGCTCTCTCTTGTTCCCCTTCCCATTTGAGAAAGACCTGTCTCCCTACTTCCTAATATCTACCTTTTATCTTTCTCATCTACATATTTGGGGTTTCGTATGTAAGATAAACATACAATATTTAAGCTTGCACGTCTGATTTATTATTTTATTTTATTTTTTTGAGGGTACCAGGGGTCGACCTCAGGACCTCGTGCGCCAGCACACACACGTGCCGCTGAGTGATATCACCGGCCTTTTTTTCGTATGTGGGTTCTGGGAGTCAAAATCAGGCCCTCATGCTTGCCAGGAAGGTGCTTACACTGCTGAGCCATCTCACTGGCCCTGATTTATTTTAATTAATATTATGATCTCAAAATGCATTCATTTATCTTTCTTTATGGCATAGTCATACTCCATTGTGTGTAAATATCTTTGCCTCAGAGATTTTTGGCTGTGATTAAACATACTTCTGTGGTCTAAGTTGAGATAATAAATATAGGTGAACTTTTTTTCTGTCCTTTAATTACATGATAAACAAAATTAAAGAGGTCAGGAGTGAAAACTAATAATTCCAATCCCTGGCCCTGGACTAGAAAAAATATTAGGTCCACTCTATTTTATTAGTAAAACAAATTACTTATCCAGAATTATGTAGTTGGTAGCAAAATAGATTTTGTATTTTGATGGAAAAGTTACAGAGAATTTTTTCATATTATTTATTACACTAAATTATACTTACATCAGTATCCTAAAATATTTCTCTAAATATATCAAAATATTTAGAATTGTGACTCAATTTATCTGCATTAGGTCTGAATGTAAATGAAACTCTTGTCATTTAGTTTATCTTAGTGAAGATATTTGTGACTTATCAAGGAAATTATCATCTTCTCCATACAAACAGAAGACAATGCAGGACAGAAGATGGACACTGAAAATGAAGGGGAACAATGAAGCAAATCCTATGGTAACTAGTACATAGCAGCTTATAAATGTAACCAGATAGCAGTGGGCAGGAGCTACCATTCAGGAGCATCATAGCATTTCTATGTTGCATCCATTTACTTATAAAAGCCTCAAGTTTATCCTTCTTTATAGTTGAGAAGTAGTCCATTACATAAGAATACCATATCATTTTTATCCATTCCTTTGTTGATGGGCATTTGGGTTTTTTCCAAGATGTACCTATTATAAATTGTGCTGCTATAAATATGGGTGCACATATATTGCTGTGGTATATTGTTTTAATCTGAGAAAATACACAAAGGGGAATTGCTGGGTTGAATGGGACTTCTAGTTGTTCTTTTTTTTTTTTTAATGTACCGGGAGTGGACCACAAGAACTTGCACTTGTGGCAAGTGCTTGTGCCACTGAGTGATATCACTGGACCTTTTTTTTTTCCTTCATGTGGGTTCCAGGAGTCAAACTCAGGACCTCATGCTTGCCAAGCAGGCAGTTATGCCACTGAACTATCTCACCTGCCTTAATCCTAGTTTTCTGAGGAATTTCCACACTGATTTCCACACCGGTTGCACCAGTCTACACTTCCACCAACAGTGGAGAACTGTTTCTCTTTCCCCACAGCCCCACCAGCATTTTTTATTCTGATTTTTTGATGATAGCCATTCTTTCTGTGATGAGATGGAATCTCACATCTTATTTCTAATGATTTCACTATAATTTTGTTTTAATCATTGCTATTAAGAATATTTTTATAAATATAAATATTTACCTTAGCAGGTAATTTATCTGTTATTTCTGACTACTATTGAAATTTATAATCTTTTGCATTTTTCATGAAATGCCTGTGTGAAATATTTTTAAAATTTAATCTGATTAGGCTTTTGGTGCTTTTCCTGGATCTGTAGGTTGTTATCTATTGTCACTCACCAGAATACGGTCAAATATCTTTTCCTCTGAAAGGTTAATCTTTGTTGAATTTTAGTTTTAATTCCTAAGAACTCATGAAATTATTATACCTATTACTGTTTTTTCAGATCTGTGATTATTTTGAAAATATTCTGTCACTTAAAATACACTTTATTTTTAGAGCAGGTTTGTGTTCACACCAAAACTGAGCAGAAATACAGATTTTCCATATATATGTGTGCATATATGTGTGTATGTGTGCTTATATATAGGTATATTTGTGTATATATATACACTGTAAATATGAATGAGTAGTGTCCCCTACTACTAACACAGAGTGTTATGTTTTTTGATAAGCCTAAAGAGGCACATCATTATAACCCAATGTCCATAATTTAAATGTGGGTTCTTCCTTGGTGTTGTATAAACATGGATTTACACAAATGTATTATGACATGTTTCTTCAATTACAATATCATGAAGAGTGCATTAAAATTACTTTGTGGTACCCTTATTTATATTTCCCTCATCCCCACTCCTAGAAAAACTAATCTAGTTATTAACTCATTAGTTTTCATTTTTCTAGAATGCTAAATTATTAATATCATACAGCATCCATAATATTTAAGCTAGCTTTTATCTATTGTTAACATGAAATTCATATTTCTCCATGTCTTTTGTGGATTGATAACTCATTTCCTTATATAGAATTTAAAAGTATTCTCTTTTCTGGATTTATTGAATGTTTTTATTGATTTATGTAGTGAAAATTTTATTGTTTCCATGTTTTTTATTAAGCAAGTATTTGCAAGTTTTTTTTTAACAATAAGTTTTCCTCCATCAGATAAATATCAAGGACCACAATTGCTAGATAGTATGGTAAATGCATGTTGAGTTTTGTAAGAAAATGGCAAAATATTGTCAGCAGCTGCACCATTTTTTAACTTTACCAACAATGATTGAAATTACTTTTTACTTACCTTAACTAGTATTTGGTGTTACTGGGTTCTGCCTTTTGTTATTCTAAATGATGTATAAGGATAACTGAACATTTTAAGTTGTGTTTCCTTGATGATACATGACACAACACATCTTTTTCATCTGCTTTTTATTTGTGTATCTTCTCTGGTGCTGTGCTTCTCTAGGTCTTTCACCTATTTTTAGTAAATGTGTTTACAATCATTTTTTGAATTTCAAAGTGTTATTTAAATTTTAAAGAACTTCATTTTCTCATATGACTTTTGCAAATATTATCTTCCAGTGTATGGCTTCCCTTTCTTTCTCCTGACATTGTCTCTGTAAAGAAGAAATATTTAATATTTAATATATCGTGAATATTTTGTATCTTTTATTTGGTGATTATTGAAAGTCATCAAATCAAGGTCTTTCAGATTCTTATGTGTCTTAGAGTTTTGTATTTTACATTTAGGTCTATGATATATTTTGCATTAATTTCTATGAAGAATATATCTATATCCAGGTAATTTTTTTTAATGTGAATTTCAAATTATTCCAGCAGAATTTGTTGAAAAGACTTTCTTTTTCCATTGAATATGTTAGCTCCTTACTGAAGATCAGTACAAATATTTTGTTAGTGTTTTTTGTTTTTTCCATTGTGATTCAGGTATCTATTTGTCCATTTTTTACCAGCACAATACTTTCTTTGTTAGAAAAAATTTTATATTAAGTCTTGATATCTGATGTTATAAATACTCCAAATTTCTTCTCAATATTTTTTGGTTATTTGGGATCTCTCTGTATTAACCTTAGAAAGGAATTGTTAATATCCTTAAAACAACTCACCAGGATTTTGTTTGGGATTGTGCTGTATCTACAGAAACTGTTGGAGTGGACTAATATCTTAATACTAATGAATTTTCATTTCAAAAAATGGAATATCTCTCCATTTATTTAATTCTTCAATATTTTTATGAATATTTTGGAATGTTCCTCTCATTCACCTTAAAGATATTTTTTATATTTATGTCTATGATCTTCATTTGGGGAGTCCAACAAAAATGATATTCTATTTCCCATTTCAAGTTGTAGTTTGTTTATTCCGGGTATAGAGGGAAATTGTAGCCTTTAATATATCACTAACCTCTATTTTGCAATCTTGCTATAATTGCTTATTACTTTCAGGAGGTTGGTTTGACTGTATTTTCAGATTTTCTACAGAGATAACCATGCCATCTGTGATCAAAGATGGATTTATATTGTCCTTTGAAATCTATATTCACTTTTTTCCTTTTCTTATTGTATTATATTAGCTAGTGTCATCATACATTTAGTATGTTAAAAGAAGTTGTGAAAGGGAATATACTTGCTTGGATGTTTGGTACTAAATTAGCCCAGTGATTGAAATTAGCATAATACTGTGTGTGGACAATGGGAAGGCCCACCCTGCATGTGGGTGGAACCATCTAAAAGACTTGTAGCCTGGGTGGAATAAAAGGAAAAGGTAGGCTCACTGCATCCCATTGCCTGCCTGGTGTGTCATAGGCTGTTTCTCCTCTGTGAGGCCTCTCTGTCATGCTACCTTGCCTTGGAGTGAGCTGAATACAAACTGAACGCTACAAACTGTGAGCTGAAATAAACATTTCCTTTTTAACTTTGGGAGTTAGGAATTTTGTCTCAGGAATGAGAAAATTAACTATGACATCAACTTTTCTTACCTGGAGAAAATAAAATCTAATTATGTAAAACTATGGTAAATATATATTTTATTAAATATATTTACATTAATATAATATATATTATTGGTTTTCCCATAGTTTTGCAAACATCTGCATTTATATTCATGAAGTATGTTGGTCTGTATTTTTCTTGTAAGTCTTTAGTCTGGTCTTGTATTAGAGTAATTCTGGCACCCTAGAATGTGTGAAAAAAAAAATTCCCTCTACTTCTGTATTGTGAAAATAATATTGTAGAAAATTATAATTTCTTTCTTTAATGTTGGATTGACTTCTCTTGGAAATCATCTTGATCTAGTTTGGAAAATTGCCTTAGTTCTTTCTCATAGGTGAGACACAATATCCAACACCCACAACTTAAAGGAGGAAAGGTTAATTTTGGCTTACAGTTCATAGAGTTCCCACTTGATTATTGCTTGAATTCAAGGCAGAGAGCAGAAAGTCGCTTATGGCATGAGAGACAGGAAGCATAGAAAAATCAAGGGATGGAAGAGGGAAATAATGCCCTTCCTGGTAATGTCTAACATGACCCACCTTCACTAATCCGGTTTCAATTCCTAACATCACATAACTGTAAACTCATAAGTGGACTAATACATTGATGAGTACCATGCATCCATTATCCTACCTCTTAGAGAAGATGACTCATTAATGCATAATCCAGTGACCTCCCAAAATCCCACATGTGAGTACATGAGGCTTTGAGGAACACATCTAGATGTAAACCATAGTAAAAGTCATTTCTTCATTGTTCAATATATTTAGTTGACCTGGCCTATTTAAACTCTCCATTCTTTGTGTGTTTTGGCATATTTTTTCTCATATGTTTGGGATCTTTAATGTCCCCCAAAGACCTATGTTTTAAAAAAAAGTGATCTTCAGGATAGAACTTTTGAGAATTGAAGGTCAGTTAGATTTCCTTAGTAATTGAAGTTATGTTTTTGAAGGGAATTATGGAACCCTAGTCTTTTCCTTTCTGTTCTTTACTTACTAGCTGTGATAAAAGTTATTTTACTCTTCATTTGTACCATTATTTTCAGCCTTCCTGTAAGGCTAATGAAAGCGTCCAAATGATCATTAACAGGAGCCAAAAAAAAACTGTGAGCCAAAATAAACTTGATCTCTTTGGAAGGTGATTTTCTTAAATATTTTGTTATACTGAAATTTGAGTGGTACAGTATCACTCAAAAATTATCCTCTCATTGTCATTCTAAAGTTAACCTCTGTAGTAATGCCATCTCATTTCTCATATTAGTAATTTTTTATTGTCTATATTTTTTCTTATTTATTCTAAGTATAGGTTTCTCATTATATTACTTTTCAAAGATCTCTTTTTAAAGTGAAATGATTTCCATTCTAATTTTTGTTTTTAATTCTTTTTATTTTGTATTTAAATTAAACTTGCTTAATTAGTTTCTAAATGGGAAAATATAGATAACTGACATTACATTTCTCTTAATTTTCTAATATTTACATTTAGTGTCATAAATTTCCCTCAAAGCAGTTTTGCTTCATCCCAAAAAGTTGGATAACTTGGGCTTGGGACATGGTTCAGTCCTAAAAGATTTGCCTAGCCTGCATTGTAAAGCTCTGAAATCAAACTATTAAAAAATGCTTTTTGTAACTTATTTGATTTTCATTTAGTTCAATGAACATAATTATTTTTCTTGACATTTCTGCTTTAACTTGTGATGTTTTATAATGGAAAAATTTAACCTCTAAATAATGGGACATATGGCTGTCTTTCAGTTATTAATTTCTTGTTTAACTCTACAAGATCTTAGAGAAGGTCTTATATATTTTCTAGTGTTTTGAATATCTTGTCTTTTTTATGTCCATTAAATTCCTCAATTTTGCTGAGTATTCATCATGAGCTTGAGAAGAATGTGCATTATCATAGTGTTGAATGAAGTAGTTTATCTGTGTCAACTATATGTAGTTGATATTTAGTGTTGTTGAGTAAAGGAAAGAATTATTTCCTTTTTACCTATTGGAATAATTTCTGACTGAAGGGTAGCATAACAAATATAATATTGGGTTAATCTGTTTCTCTTCATTATTTTATTATTTTTTACTTCATGTATTTTGAAGCTAGGTTAATAGATGCATGCATATCAATTTTTCTTATGACTTCTTGGAGAATTAAGAGCTTTGTGATTTTTAATGCTCCCCTCTGTTTCTGATAATGCTCCTAATCTCTGAAATTTGCTCTGTCTCAAATTAATTTTGCTAGTCTACTTTTATTTAGCAAATAATCTCATGTAATACATTTCTCAAACTTTTTTTTGAAGTGTTAGGGGTTGGACCCAAGTTCTTCACAGTAAGCTGCATACCCAGATATTTTATTTTATTTTATTTTATTTTATTTTATTTTATTTTGTTTTTTCTTGACATGGGTTTTTTCAAAAGTCAGTAAATTACCCAGATGTGTAGAAATTATTATTTTCTTATTCAACATATCAAGTACAGTCATCATCAAAGCAAAACACAAAATATTACAAGTTATGCTGAAACAGGAACACATTTAGAAAAGGCAGAAAAAGCAAGAGAAAAAGAATGGCAAGGATATTCAAATATAAGACTGAAATTAAAAATTACTGTTTTATGTACTCATGGCTCTTTCAGTAGAATGAGGTTAAGAATATATGGACAATGTAAGCATAGAAATAGAAATTCCAAAAATGAAAAACAATTGCTTAATATAAAAAGAAATGCAATAAAAGTAAAAAATACATTAGATTGTCTGACTCATAGATAATGCAGCTGTGGAAATATCTGAGCTTGAGGACATTAAAGAGAAACCACGCAAACTGATATACAATCACAAAACTACAAAAAGTGTAGCAAATATTTAGTATTACTACTACAAGGAGAAAAAAGAAAGGAAATGGAAGATATATTTGGAAGAATATCAATTGAGATTTTGCCCAACTCAAGGTGAGATACTAAGCCACAGGTTCAGAAGTTGTTGATTTTTCCATTTAGTCAGTTTTTTGGTTTGGTATAAAAATAGTATTAACCTTCAAAATACTTCATTGCCAGATTTGAACCTGGCTTGTTAGTCATTCTTATAAATTAATTTACTTTGCATATATATTTAGTCACTTTTTCTTCTAAGCTTATTAAATAAATTTGCTTTTTAAAATTAATAATTGATAGCTCCAATATTTACAACAGTTTTTGTTATTTTCATTTGTTTACTATTTACGTTTATGCTCACTTTGCAGGTAACTCTTTCTTGAATGATTGTGCCCTCCTTAATGTAACTTTTTTTAGTTTTTGTTGTTGGTACCGAGGGTTGAACTCAGGACCTCGTGTGCCAGCAGGTGCCTGTGCTTCTGAGAGATATCACCAGACATGTTTTCATATGTGGGTACTGGGGAGTCAAACTCAGGACTTCACGCTTGCCAGGCTGGCGCTTATACCACTGAGCTATCTCACCTGCCCAACATAACTTATTTTTTGTAGAAGCTCAACCTCAATAAGATTGGGCTTGTAATATGAAATTTTGTAAGTTTGTTTTTAAGTTTTCTACCTCATTTACCTGTCCCTGTCCATTCAGTAGCACTTGGTTTATCATAGTACTCCAAAAGACACTTTCAACTTTCACTACTTTTTAAAACAGGATTATTGTTCTCATTTCACTTGCAAGTGTCATTCAATATTTTTAAACAAGTGCTCTTTAAAATATCTCCAAATTTAATTGTTTAATTTGAAAAAATACCATTTTTATAAATGTCCATTATAGAAGAAATATGTTTATTACAACCACTTTGTTACTATGTGAACTGTCTTATTTACTTTGCATTTGCCACCAACATGGTTCATAAGATACCATGGCTTTCCCTATCACTAATATATTTCAGTAACTACACAAGGGTGTATCATAGAACAGCTACTTAGTAATTTTTTACAAAATAAAGTTACTTGGACAGAGAATTTTTTTGTTTCAGCCCTTTTTTATATTATGAGAGAAGTCCCTTTCAGAACAAGGGACTAAAGCCATTTCTTCTGTTCTCCTGCTATTGCTTTCTTGCCATCTTCTGAGGGTGTTTTCTTTGTCACATCATCATTGAAGCAGTACATGTGCTGCAGTTGCCACATGAGTGACACAGAATGAAAGTCAATATGTTTTAGTCACAACCTGTGCAGTCATAAGGTGTGTCCCACCCTGTCCCAGTTATGTTTAAAAATATGGGGTACACATTCCAGGATTCATGATTTATACTTGGATTGCATTTAAAGATTATTTTGCATTAACAACCATATAAATCTCTCCATATAATAGTAAAACTGTACTAAGTAACTCTATTTTTGCGATTATGAGTTTTTCACATTTTTTGATGCTGTTATATATGTGTTACCCAAGAACATATGAGGAATATTTAATAAGATAATATATTAATTTTAGATGCTATCAATTTAATAATATTTTAAAAGCTAATTTATATTTATATAACAAGAGTATGTAATGCCTCCAGTATTATTAAAAGTCATTGAATTATTTTAGGAAATGTATAAACAATTGAGATTTTTAAATTATTGTTAAAGATTCTTATTTAATAAACTGTTTTAACCTAGTACTGAACTTTAATTCTAATTGCTCTCATTTTATATATTCCACATAACTACCTCTACTTGGAAACTTTTCACTAAATCTCACTGTGACCCTGTCTTGATTACTTTTCTCTCATTGCTGAGACAAAATACCCAACACCCAAAATTAAGAAAGTAAATGTTTATTTGTCTTACATTTTGTGGAGGTTTCAATTCATACATGGCTGGCTCCAAGGCAGAGTGGCACATGGCAGAGAGCAACAGTTCATGGCAGTGGAAGACAGCAAAAACTAGCAAGAGCAAAAGGGAGGAGCATGAATGCAAGAGAGAGAGCAAGCCTCTTTCCCTCCCTTATATTACCTGCAGGCTCCCTGCCCCTGGGTGGGTGTAGCACTCGTGCCTATAATCCCAGCATTAGACCATGAATCACTCATAAACTCTATAAGCCCACCTCCATGACTGCATGAGGCTTTGGGGGGGGCATCGAGACACAAATCATAACAGACGATAACATGTTTTCCTTTTGAGGAGATTTCTTCCATTGATTATAAACACATAAAAATCGGTAGAGTAGTTAATTTTCTTGACCAATTTATTCTGCTGAAAAAATAAATTGTATTTTATAAAATAAAGTTTTAGACACATTGATGTTACACTGAAACTGTAAGTACAATTTCTCATTTTACTTGTTTCTTTTATACAGTTTTCTTGGCTTCAAATGAAATTGGAACACAACTATATCAGTAAAATATGACAGAAAAAAGGTCAAACACAAAATACATCAGAAGATATATGAGTGCCAGTGAGGTGGCTCAGCAGCATAAGCACCTGCCTTACAAATGTGAGGTCCTGAGTTCGACTTGCAGAACCCACATAAAGGAAAAAAGGGCCAGTGATATTGTTCAGAGACTCAAGCTCATGCTGGCAAACATGAGGTCGTGAGGTCGACTCTCAGTACCCACATAAGAAAACAAAGATGTATGAGTCTAGGCTACTGTACACATGAGGTATAATTTTTAAGGAATAGAGTATTCATTTTATCTACATAGAACTCCTTTTGTATAATAGAATTCAGCTTTGTTGGGAGGGCTGTATATAATCTTTAGAAAATAGGTTCTAAGTGAGGCTTCTAATAGTCTATGTCCAAAAAAACTACAGGTTTAATTTCTGTGTACCCTTGTGAAAGTTTGTGTTGTCCTAGCAACAGATATGAATATGTGGGAAATTCAGAGAGATCAAATAATAGGAGATTGACTATTAAAAACAAAAATAGTCTCAGACTACTAGAGGTGAGGAAGGGGTTGGGGTAAATGGAAAGAAAGTAAAACAGTGGCAAAGTATGTTACATAAACATACCAATAGGCCAGAACAGAATCTATTATTCTGTATAACTAATACGAACTAGTAAAAAATTTATTACTGTCTGTCCAACAAAATGTGAATAAAAGTACGCAATCCCAGAGAGATTAATGAGTTTGCAAAATTTTTAAGGCAATAGAGACAATAATGTATAAATAAATACTGAAAATATTTAAAGGAATTATTTAGATATAAAAATAACTATTTGAATATTTAATATTCTTAATAAATTGAGAGGTTTGAGACATACATGTATATAGTTGTCTTTGAGAAGAGATACCTCCTGGATAAAAACAGAAGTCATGGGAAAATTATTAAACTGAAAATGAACATATATCAGTTTAAAGTTTTATGTTTAACTTGTGATTTAGGAGGTGAGATCATTGGCTAAAATGTTTGACATTACAGATGGAGAAATAATAAATCAAAAGAGTGCAAGAAAATCTGAAAGAGCAAGTTCAGGGAAGAGATAATTAAATGAATTTTCATAGGATTGGATGCAACCACTTCTGGCTGAGATTAAGCAGTTTTATTTTAATAAATTTTTATTCTGAGTAATGATGATGATCGTAATATAAGAGCAAACATTTATAGAGCATATACTGTATAGCCTGCCACTGCTCCTGTGTTCTTTTCATCTTACACGTGTTATTTAATTCATATCACAAAATCTTTGCAATCCAGTGAGATATACAATTTACATACATTGTCTAGAAAGAAAAATTGACATTAGAGAAGATATGCAATTTGTTTAAGATCAGACAGGTAAAAAGTTTCTAGATGTATCAAAAATTTGTACTGAAATGTTAGTTAATGACTCAGTGGTATGTGCTGTCCTAGTCCATTTAAGTTTTTCCCTGTCTATGCTGGCCATATGTCTATCAATATTTCCAAAGCCACTATTCATAGGGAATAAAACAATATCCAACTGTATAAACCATGCACTGTCTCAATCATCAATAATAGGATACTCCTTTACTTTAGATTAAAAAATTACAAAATATGTATTTTAACACCCTCTAATATTTTCCAGTGTTTTCAATTCATTTTAAGTACAGAAATTTATTAACTTTTACATCTCCTTAAGAATACTCTAAAAGTATATATATTTTACCATTGTGTAAAAGGCCAAAGCCAGTGTGAACATGGATTTTTTTCATCTTTTTGGAGGAGGAAACATTTAACCCTAATGTATTTAAGGCAACTATTTGTCAGACTATCAAAAAGAAGGCACACACACACTCACAATGCTGCATATGTTTCCTTGGCTCATGAATGTAGCCCTGCTTCCCTGGATCAGCTGAATCACAAAAAGATACATTAGTAGTCACTGGTATGCATTACTACTCTCCTTAGTACTTAAAATTGAACTTAAGCTTCACATAAAATGCTTCCTCTTAATCACAGGTCCTGCAATAAAAGCTGCTCAATTAACACCAAAATATAAATGCTTGGTATGCAGTAAAATTCAGTTTCATTTCTATATGTTGTGAATTAGCTATGAAAAGTGAATGATTCTCATTATTTCTAGCAGCATGATTTCATTAGAATTTTTTGCATGAAAATTGTGAATAGTATTGGGCAGGCATCCAGATGGTACAGATGGCATAGATCAAAGGGCACATGAGGGAAGTTCAGTGTAAAGACTGTTTACAAATTTCTGACTAAGTGAAAGAGAATTTCATGATGAATGATGGGATACCATGGGGTTATTCTTAATCCTAAAGGAGCAAATATAGCAGATGTAGAGTTTTCTCTAATATATTGATTTTAGGATACTGATTGATCCAAATAAAGATGAAAACAAATTGAAACTGCTCATTGTTAAGAGAAAACTCTATTGCTTACACAAAAATTGCATTAAAAATGTGAAAAGGTTTCATTAACTAGGGTCATGTATAGTTTCATATTATTTTTTCATTTACTGTTAATGCAACTCTGATTTTCAGGGTTGATTAACAATCTTCCATTCACTTAGTACAAAAACTCAACACTGTTTAAGGCTTACAGTCTCAGCAATAGTAATGTCTAGTTCTTTCAATATTTATCCATCTATGAGAACTATTAATCTTTATTTTAAAGTACAATATTAACTTTTAGGGTTCTCAGCAGTGAATTTTGTCATGTTTTTTCTAGACAGGTAAGAAATGGGTGTGTCAGATGACTGTAGTTTGACACACTGTGCTACTTGCAACTGCATAAAAGTATCACAGATGTAGAGCTTTGAAAGAGAATTGCTGTAAGTATACTGTTTTATTGGAGTATTTCAGAATTACATTAAAGTAAGATTTATATTGATATTTAAGATAATAATTAATACCTACTCTGTTAGCTACTGTGATGTGAAGAAATATTCAGTGTCAGTGTATATTATGTTCCCAGCCAGAGCATATAATTTTTTTTTTTTTTTTGTGGGTACCGGGGGGTCGACCTCAGGACCTCGTGCGCCAACAGGCACACGTGCCGCTGAGCGATATCACCGGCCCCTTTTTCGTATGTGGGATCCGGGAGTCGAACTCGGGCCCTCGCGCTTGCAAGGCAGGCGCTTACGCCGCTGAGCCATCTCACCGGCCCCAGAGCATATAATTTAAAGTATAAAAAGGAATAGAAGAAGTGAAATGTATCAGGCAAAGATAAATAACTGCCCATTTAAAGAAATATAAGAGTAAAGGGGAAAATAATTTAAAAAGTCAGAGAGCACAATAATATATATTTGGGAGTTAGGGATATAAAACAGAAATGAAAATGGTGCTAATTTCATAATTTCAAAAGCTGAAGAAAAATAAAAGTTGAATGAATATGTATAAAATAGAAACATATCAAAGTACTCATGTTCTGAATTTTTACATTGGATTATTCAACATATATTGTTTTAGTAATATATGGCATTTATACTGAAATTATGCTTACTCATTTTAACTTCATTTATAAAAATATAGTAATTTAATTAAATGTTTTTCAATCCAAAATTTGACTCAGTTAAACCTTCACAAAGCTTGCATATGGAGAGAATATTAAGCATAATCAATACAAGCAAATTCTTTGTATGGATTCAAAGATCTTGAGCAAAGTATTCATTTGCTATGTGCCTACATTTCTTGTTTTAATGCTACTTTATAGCCAATACCTCAGTTTCTGATCCAAAACCTTGATGAGAAAATAGAGAAATGGAACTATGATGGCTTTCCTATTATATTAATATGATGAACAGAATGTAGAATGAAAGATAACTATTCATTAAATTGGGTCCATTAAGGTAACTGCAAAAATTTGGGTGATAATTCAATTTGGAAAGTTCAAATTTAATTGTGATCAGAAGTGATAGAAAATTATGCAGTAAATCACCATAGTTGGCAATTTAGAGGGGATCTTCAGCCAAAATGAATTTTAGGTGCTGCAAGTTAAGAAAGGCAAGAAAGATATTCAGTGGTCATCTGAATCTTATGATGTTGGTCATTCTTATGGATTGTGTCTAAATCCCCCAAAACCTCATGTGGTCATAGGGCATTTTCAGAGGTAGTTGAATATAAAGTGTTATTCTGGGATTAAGGGTGTATGATTAGTAAATCCCTCCACTGATTGGTTTGGCATAGTTCTGGGTAGGATTAATGATGTGAATGCTATACCTGCCCTAGGGTGGGTATCCTACATATAATATAAGGGACAGAAAAAGTCTTGTCTTCTCCCCTACTTTATTGCTTTTGCTATCTTGTGTGTGCAATGAACTGTTCTTCCCTGCAATGCACCTCTGCCAAGCCATCCTGCCTTGAATCCAGCCAATTATGAACTGAAATATCTACAAACTGTGAGCTAAGTAAACTTTTACCCATTTAAATTTGGGTTTTGGTATTTTGTCTCAGCAATGAGATAAAATATCTGAGATAGTCAACATTGTGATTTAACTAACAATTTGGAAGAAAACATTTGTCCATCTACTCGTAATGTGCCTGAGAATTTTTAAATAAAATGAGCAACAACTTATTCAATGTGGCAGACTGGAATTTTGGGCTAGTGTAAATGTAAGGTGCCCAACAGAAAAGTCCCATGATATGACCCCATTTGGTCATCAGAATAACAGACCTTTATAGATGTCCAATCATAATCTCTGGAACGTGGGAATGTATTGCTAAATATTTTGCAAGAATAATTCACATATGTGTTAAGGTAAGAAAACTTGAAAAGAAAATATTAAGCTGGTTTATCTAGGTGCCTGCAGTGTAATCACAAGAGTCCTTAAAATCCAAGAAGACAGGTGAGAAGCATTATTGTTTTTCACACAACTTTGAAGCTTGTGAAATGAAGGGAATTAACAGCCAAATAATGCGGTGGTTTGTATGAGTTAGTATAGGCCAAAGGCATTTTGGCAAAGAAGGAAAAAATATCGTTTCTATAATTCTAAGGAAAACAGTTTAATTCAACAAGATATTCTCCCTCAAAATTTCTAGAAAGAAATGCAGCACTTGTAACATCTTTTCCCTAACCCAATGAAACCAAACTGAGAGTGCTGACCTACAGAATGAAAAGGAAATAAATGTATGTTATATGAGCCCATTAAATTATTGGCAACTTGTCACAATGGCAAAAATTTAATACACTGAATTTTTCCTGAAACCTGTAAATTGGGAAACCTGTGAGAGTCAAGCAAGTTAAAATAATTAATTTGAAAACTTATGTAAAAAGTATTAAGCTGTGCTATGTACATGTACCAACTTCCCATCATAAATACAATTATTATTTACTGGAAAGATGTACAGTACTGATAAAAAATTTAAAAAGAATACTTATAGTAAAAACATTGAAAGATAAATGGATCTTTGATTATGTAACAAATGTGTTAAGCCTCCTTTAAAATTTATTATTTATAATCATCTGAATGCTTCACGATAGATCTCATTTTAATCATTCTTATTTTTATCATTCTATATGTGAACACTGTTGACCATTTTGGAGGTGGAATTATATTCTGAGAGACAGGTAATTATTAATGAATGAGATTGCAAATTTAGATAATGCAGGTCAGGCTTCAGAATCTGTTTGTGAAAAGAGACTATGTTTTATGGAACACTTGGTTTGTGTTAAGATTTGTGGTATGTATGCATTCTGTACATTATCTCATATATTATTCATAATAATAATGTTTTGTTGAGATTTCTTATAATCAAGCACTTAACAGAAAGAAAATATCAGTCAATAGAAACATTAAAGCTTTAAGTATTAGAGTTGAGGGCCATTTTACTTTCTGAGGAATAGTGAGAAATGTAGTAGGAAAATCAATCAAAATATTCTATTATGGCTACTGCTTTTTATATCAAAAATCAAATAAAAAGAATTAAACATACTTACAACTTTGTGTGTGTGTGTGTGTGTGTGTGTGTGTGGTATATATATGTCAATACAGAATTTACAGTTTTGGTGCTTGTTTATTTTAATATTTGTATAGGACATTTTTTCAGTACAGAAGTTGGCTGTTAAATTAACAGAACATGAAAATTTAGTAGATTGATAAAGGCAATATACAATGACTTATCAGACATGCTGCTAAGGGAAATTGTTATATTTAAACTCTATAGCAGAACAAACCATCTTTAGGAAACATAATTTAGAAGATTCAAGGTATAGGTTTATAAGAATGTAGATGACATTTTTGTTTTATATCAAATGGCTCACTATGAACTTAAAATTAGCAAAATTTTGTCTGCCACACACACCTCGAAGCAATGAGACAATTTTGTTCCACTTCCCTTCATTACTATTAGTTCTTTATTTTTTGACAGAATAAAGTATTGACATTTGGATGCTCCATTTATTCTGTGAAGTATAGTAATATGCTGTACTATTTTGACCTTTTTAAAAGTCCGAAATTTAATTAGTTCACTGTTTTCCACTAGTCATCATCTCAACTATATTGAGTTGTGAGAAAGGATATGGTATCCATAAAACATGTGAACAATGATTGAGTTTTTAACATTTCATATGTGTTTAATCCTTGTGAAACTCTCAGTTCTGTTTCAGGAATCTTGAATGCATAACCAGCATTCGATGATATTGAAGTCATAATTATATAGTAAAATGTTCATTACAACACATATATCATAGTGCTTAAAAATTTTAATTCACTCTCACATTTCTAGGAAATCATATCCTTTTAATAAATGTATGGTACCCTGGAGAGAAACAAAGATATTTGATGTATAGGAAATACATCATTTTGATATTTAAGGGTTTTTGTCATACTGCTACTGAAATGAAGGCATTATATAGATGAAGAGGTGCCACAAATCACATATATGAAATAGTTTATTTAGTTTGTTCTATTTTTAAAGCAATCTAGTAGTCTTATATATGTTTTCCACAGGTTATATTAATTAGTACAGAAATCTATTATTCCACAAAATAATGAATAAACATTTCAATATCAGCTTATATGTGAAATGAATGTATGCATAGTAAAACATTCGGTATTTTAAAAACTGCATTTTGAACTAAAGAATTTATTATCTGGAAATAATTACTGCACATACATGATGTTGATCATTATACCATATTTTATAATTGAATGTGTATTTTAGTATAACACTAAGTTGTATTCATCACATTTTTAAATAATAACTATAAAATGCAGTCTAATTCTTATCTAAGAAATATTTTTGAATGGAGATTCTTTTTTGTCACTTTGAATTGATTATATTTATTTCCTGTGTACTATACATAGGTAATGATAAAAATAATATTTTAAAACAAAGATAAATCATCTTAACCAATGACACTTAAAATGATCTACCATGACATACCAAGATTTTAAATATAGTGCACCATTTAAAACTGTCACTTACATGTTTGCTGTGGAACTCAGGAATGTAGGGGTTATAAGTTACTATACCCATGATTTGCTTGCTGTATAAATAAAAAGAGTAAGAATAAGAATAAGAATGAGAATAAGGATAAAAAGAAGAATAAAAATAATGTTGAAATACATGGTATCATCCTGCCTGTAACAATTTGGAGACAGACTTAAGGTCAGCAATAATTTTTTCCCATATCTTCACAGTTTCACCTTCTGCAAATTCTCATTGTTTCTCTGAGCTGTGCTGCTTGTGACTAAATTTATTTCTCTGCCTCTGAATCATATACTAATCAGACTCTCTCATACAAAATGACATATTTTAAAACAATTTCACTACACTTATATACTTTAGAAGAATGGGAACACTTTAATTAAGCCAAGTGAACAGGCTATGGATTGTTATGAAGTAATTCACCACCAGAGTACTGTTACAAATGCTATAATAATTCCAGTGCTTGAATATATTATTATTATAAAGTCATATTTTAAAAATATTCATTCACTTGAGAAATCACATAAGAATGTATTACACTTTACAATATCCATTTCCAAAAAATGAAGGTGTCTCTGAAATATAGAAGCTAAAGCCAATGTAAAGATCTCTAGATTCCAGATTTATTAAAACTTCTGAAGTTAAAATGTAACTCAATGATTGTTGACTTCAAACTTACAATGGCAGAGTATAAAAGAAAAAACTTTAAGAAATGATTTACATATACATATTTTGATTTTTGTTTCTAAACATGAAATAAGTCTCTACAAGTTGGCTATTTTGAAACAGAGTCTTACTATGTAGTTCAGGCTAGCTTTGAACTCATTTGATATCCCAGGCTGGCCTTGAACCCATGGTGATATTCCCGCCTCGGTATCTCAAATCCTGGGATTACAGGCTTGTGTCACTACACCCGGTTGACTATGGCACTTAAAAATTACTTCCCAGCCTCACAGAATATTTGTTTTCATTTAGAAGTACATCAGTAAGAATCTGCCCTCTATATTTAAAGTGGAGCATAACACATTTTTTGTCATGAAGTCTCATAAATGTGGCTGTGTCAAATCCACATTTATTCTTTAGAATATTCCTACTGGTTAATTATTAATATGAACTTTATGAGCTTCATTACATTAAACAATGACTTCCAAAGAGGAAAAAAATCACAAAAATAAATTACTGCATTTTTAATATTTATTTCGGATTTATAAAAAACATCAAAATTTTCAACATTTTATGTTTTTTTGTACTAAGTCTAAGATAGAACAACAGAAATAAAACCCTATATGAACTACAATGAAAGTACCAATATCACTCAACAAAAAGTAGTCATTACCTGAATTATCACATGTAAGGAAATCTTTACACATGACAACCACATTTTCCATACACATGTATTGCTTACACTGACAGCACATGAGTTATTCTTTCCTGTACTTTTTGTAGGACATACTTGATATATCTCTGGTCTTACTGTTTTGTCATAAGATTCTCACTATATTATGCAATGTGTAATTAACAGGAACATAAAATATCAATAAAATAAGGTATTAAATTCCTAATATGTATTATACATTTAGAACAAACAACATTTTTGCATCAGCTGTGTACTTCATTACAAATCCTAAGTGATAACATCAGAAGTAAATACCTATGTGAACTATAATGTAAACACAAATAAAATTCTACTATGGAATTAATCTTTGCTTATACTGTCAAACCCAAGGCAGTCTTTGAGAGCTGCATGTTCCATGCACATATCTTGCTTTCCCTGCAACACATGTGCTTACTTTCCTTTCCTATGTGGCAGCCATACTTGTCACCTCTCTTCTCCTCCTGTTTTATTAGGAGTTTCCTACTATGTTGTACAATGTGCACTTAGCAGGGAAATAAGATATCAATAAAATAAAGTATCAAGTGTATAATTAGTTCTTAGAATAGACATCAACATTTTCACAACAGTTATGTACTTCCTTACAAAACCTAAGAAATAACATAAAAATAAAACCCATGTGAACTGCAATGAAAATACCAATAGAACTCTACAACAAAAATAGCATTTGTAATCACAGGACAGGCAACCAGCCCAACAGGAGGAATTCAGGTGACTGGCTCCCCTCCACCTCACAGTGAACAGGTGATGGGGGAATGTAAGCCCCATAGTAGGACCCCAACTAGGGTGCACACAATGAACAGGCAGGACTAGCAGTGTGGAAACATCCAAAGCAACATTAACAATATGAGCCAACAAGTGATAATTTAGGTGGACCAGCATTCTACTTGGGGACAAGGACACAAAGAATAGAAGCAGGTGAGTTGGGCCACCCCATTTCTTTCTTTTTTAGTTTCTTTTTGTTTTTATCTTTCTTTCTTTTCCTTATTTGTTTTCTTCTTTTTTACCTTTTTTTTCCTCTCATTTCTAAAGAGCTGCAGAGAAGTCAAGCCACAGAGAATTAATCCCATCCCCCAAACCCAGGGACCAAGTTCAGATAATACCTTGGTTATTCCTTCATTCTTTCTTAACTGCCCTATTCACCAGTATCCAAAAGCTTGCATGATCATCTTCTGCCCTCCACCTTTCCTTCTACTTCCTTCTCAGCTATCTTAGTTTTATCCACTATCCTTATTGAATTTCTGCACCATTGGGTGAAACCACTCTACCAAGGGGAAACACTTTGCATGCAAGCTCCTAAATTATGATTGGTTCTGTTATATAACTATAGATTTTGCTCCTATGGTTTAAAGTACAAAATTAGGTTACTGCAGTTTGTCAGTTTCTAAACTGTGCTTCATGGTATTGTTATTGCTAATTATACTACATTGGATAGGATAGGATGTCATATCTGTCATTATCAGTTGTTCTCCCTTCTGTAACAATACTGGGAAGCTCTGGAGGAATAACTCCACCATGTCCCAACACCAAAGAACTGAGGACTGAGCCAAACAGATAAAAATATCCAAATCTTATTTAATTGGGAATGTAGGATCTTGGGACAGACACAAATCAACAATCTACACACAAAAGATAGCCCTGAAGAACAGAATTTTCCTAGAGAAGCCTTGATACTAGTGATATAGCTATCCACTAAAAAAACAAAAGGATAAACTAAAAAATAAAAAGAAATGTAAAATAGAAAATGACAAGATACAGAAGCAAAGTGCAATTTCATAAGTCCAGCCCATCTAGGAAAATTCCAGGAGACATACAGATAGAGAAAAACAGAAGACACACACCTGACATTTCTGTAATTATAGCAACTGAAGTAAAGAAACAAATCCATGAGGCTATAGAAGAAATCAGATAAAAAATAATGCCTCAGGGGCCAGTGAGATGGCTCAGCAGCACAAGCGCCTGCCTGGCAAGTGCGAGGTCCTGAGTTCGACTCCCGGTACCCTCATATGAATAAAAGGGCTGGTGATATCACTCAGCAGTATGAGCACCCACTGGCACACGAGGTCCTGAGTTTGACCCCTGGTTCCCACACACACAAAAAAAAAAATAATGCCTCAGGTAATAAAAGCAATTTCAATGCTCATAAAGGAATTGCTCAGCAAATCTAGAGTAGAAATAGATAAAAAAGATGATGATAGGGAAAGGATGGAAACTGTCAATGATCAAAATAGGAAAGAAATAGAATGTATGAAATGTATTCAAACAGATACACAGGAAATTAAAAATTCTATTGAAAGCTGGCAAAGATCACCAATGTAAATGGCCTTAATTAACCAATCAAAAGAAACAGACTGGCATAATGGATCGAGAAACAAGATCCAACAATATGCTTTTTACAACAAACATGAAATGGAGGCAATTATAAAGATCAGAGCAGAAATTAATGAAACTGAGACAAAGAAACCCTTAGCCAACATTATCAAGAATGGAAAGATATGACTCAAATTCATGCAATGAGGAATGAATAGGCTGAAATCACTACAGATTCTGTGGAAATTCAGAAGATCATCAATACCTACTTTGAAAGTCTTCACTCTCATAGGCTGGAAAACACAAAAGAAATGGACAGATCTTGTTTCTTGATCCGTTCTGCCAGTCTGTTTCTTTTGATTGGTTAATTGAGGCCGTTTACATTGGTGATTATAACTAATATATATTGGCTTGTCTTTGCCATGTTATTTTCCTGCCTTTGGTTCCCTACTTTTCTCCTCAGGTTTTTTCCATTGTTGTTTCCTGGAAATGTGGTCATTTGTATCTCTGTCTAGAATATCTTTCAGTACCCTTTCTAGTGTTTGTTTGGTGGTCATGAATTTCGGTACTTTTGCATTTATGTAAGGATGTTCTGTGAGCTATTATATGGTCTATTTTTGGGAAAATCCCATGTGCAGTTCAGAAGAATGTGTATTATGATGTTTTGGGGTGGAACACTGTAAATATCTCCTAATATTTCCTAATATCTCCTGATATTTCTTTGCTGATTTTTTTGTCTGATGAATCTATGTATTTGTGACAGTGACATATTGATGTCCCCCATTGCAGTTGCATTATTACCTTTTTATTTTTCATGTTTATAAATATTTGTCTTATATAGTTGTGTGCTCCCATATTTGTTGTATACATATTTATGATTGTTATCTCCTCCTCTCAAAGTTTTCCCCTAACAAGTATGTAGTAACCTTCTTTATCTATTTTGATAATTCTTGGTTTGAAGTTCACATTGTCAGCAAAAAGAATAGCTATCCCTGCTTTTTTTCTGTGTTCCTGTTGCATGGAGGATTATTTTCCATCCTTTGACTTATAATTTATGAATTTCTTTTGGACAGATTCCTAGATATGTACAACTCACCAAGGCTGAATCAAGAAGATACAAAAATTCTGAATAACCCAATATCAGTGAATGAAAATGAAAATGTAACTCTAAACTAACCAATGAATAAAATTCCAGGTCCTGTTGGAGTCACACCTGAATTCTACAAGAATTTTAGATATTTAATGCCAATACACCTCAAAATCTTTAAGGAAATGGAAAGCGAAGCAATCTTCCCTAACTCATTCCTGGATGCAATTATTACCCTGATACCAAAAACAGAGACAGACCCTACCAATAAAGAGAACTACAGGCCAATCACCCTAATGAACATAGATGCAAAAATCCTCAGTAAGATACTAGCAAACAGAATGCAGCAAGTCATCAAGAAAATTATACACCATGAACAAGTGGGATTAATCCCAGGAACGCAGGGATGGTCCAACATAGACAAATCAATAAATGTAATACACCATATCAACAGAGCCAAAGGCAAAATCACATTATCATATCAATAGATGCAGAAAAAGCTTTTGATAAAGTTCATGACCCATTCATGATAACAAACCCAATAGAAAATCAGAATACATGGTCTGTACCTCAAACTGATAAAAGCCATCTATGACAAACCAACAGCCAACATTACCCTAAATGGATAAAAGCTGAAAGCTTTCAATCTAAAATCAGGAAGAACACAAGGATGTCCACTATCACCACTCTTATTCAATATAGTTCTGGAAACACTAATCAGAGCAATTAGACAAGAAAGAGAAATAAAAGGAATGAGGATAGGAAAGGAAGAAGTTAAATTGTCATTATTTGAGGATGACACGATACTCTATATAGACGACCCCAAAAACTCCACCAAAATCTTTCTCAATTTAATAACCTAATTCAGTAGTGCAGCTGAATACAAAGTCAACACTCAAAAATCAATAGTATTCCTTTACACAAACAACAAATTCACTGAGAAATTAAGGAAAACACACACTTCATAATAGCATGCAATAAAATGAAATACATAGGCATCAATCTAACAAAGGAAATAAAATATCTATACATCTAAAATTGCAGTAATCTGAAAAAGGAGATCAAATAGGATATCAGAAAATGGAAAAATATTCCTTGCTAATATGTAGGAAAAATGAACATAGTGAAAGTGGCCATATTCCCAAAATTGTTATACAGATTTAATGCAATCCTAATCAAAATACCATTGGTATACATCAGAGAACTAGAGAAAACATTCCTAAAATTTATTTGGAACCAGAAGAGACCTAGAATAGCAATGGCAATCCTGGACACAAAAACAAGGTAAGAGATATAACAATGTCTGACTTGAAATTATACTACAAACTTCTGTGATAAAATTAGCATGGTAGTGGTAGAAAATCAGACCTGAGGACCAGTGGAAAAGATTAGAAGGTGCAGACACAGCTACATACACACTCAGCCAACTTACCTCTGATGAAGAGACCAAACATGTTCAGTGGAAGAATTATAGCTTCTTTAATAAATGGTGCTGGGAAAACTTGTTCTCTACATGCTGAAGACTAAAGCTAGACCCACATCTATCACCATACACTAAACTTAAGTCAAAATGGATCAAAGATCTAAATATTAAAACAGAAACACTAAATCTACTTAAAGAGAAGGTAGGTAGAAATCTTGAAGACATAGGTGTAAGTAGAGTTTATGAAGAAAACCCAGACTTTATAGTAAATACTTCAAAGAATCAAGAACTCATTTTATTACAAAGCTTTTGCACAGCAAAATGAAAGAGTAAAAATACAACCCACAGAGTTGGACAAATTTTTTACCAAATGTCTCTGAGACAAAAGACTTCTATCTAGAACATATAAAGTATTGAAAAATATCTGACCCCCCCAAATTCAAGACCCAATCCAAAAATGAGCATCTGAGATGAATATGCACTTCTCAGATGAGGAAATACAAATGGCAAATAAATACATGAAAAAATGTTGAACATTACTGTTCATTCAATAGACGTAAATTGTAACAACACTGAGATTCCATCTCACCCCAGAAAGAATGGCATTCATCAAGAAATCAACAAATAAGAAATGCTGTCAGGACTGTGGGAAAAAAGAACACTTCTCCACTTATGATGGGATTGTAGACTGGTGCAACAACTATGGAAATCAGTGTGGAGATTCCTCAAAAATCTAGGATTAAAGGTCCCATTCAACTCAGCTATTCCCCTTCTGGGTATCTTCCCAGAATAATTAAAAACATCACACCCCAGTGATACATGTGCACAAATGTTTAATGCAGCACAATTTGTAACAGCTTAACCTTGGAAATAACACAAATGCCAATCAACCAAGGAAGGGATAAAAACAATATTATATTTTTATACAATGGAGTACTACTCAGCCATAAAGAATGATAAACTTGAGACTTTTATAGGTGAATGGATGCAACTTGAGACCATACCCATAAATGGGATAAATCAGATTCACATTTGTAAATATCACATTGTCACCCTGGTATGAGAAAATGAATGAGTATGTAAATTCTAAATGTACAATAAGTATTGTGAAATGGGAAGAAATTGTTAAAAAGGAAAAAGGAACTAGGATGGGTGATAGGGGAAAGACAGTAGGGAAAAGGGGAAAAATACAAGTCCGTTTACTATTATTATATCTTAGCTCATTAAAAAAGAAGGCTTGTGCTAATATCAATTAAAGATGTTTTTATTCCCATATCTTGTACCTTGAGCAGTTACTTTAAAGATAACAGCATATGATGTATTAACTATTGTTATTCTCCTACTATTTTGTTATGAAAATTTGTTTTACCTTTTTCCATAAAAAAATCCTTTGCTTCAATAGTCACACCCAAGGCAGTATTAGCATATAAAAATTGCCTGTTCCATTTAAAAGTATTGCTTACACAGATAGCATGTATGTTTTGTTTTTCTGTCCTTTCTTGTAAGACACAGATGACATCTTGTTTTCCTGTTGTCTTATTATTTCTTTGGAATGCTGCATCTGCCTGTTCAACTGTCAGCTAACCAGGGTGGTCCACATCATTTTCTTTCCATATTTTCCTGGTAGACATATTTTGTTTTTCTTTTCTGTGAATGATCTCTTATGAGTTCCAGCCCCAATCCTCTAAGAAAATATCCCCATGATACTTTGTTCTTGTTATTTTCTTTGTAAACTATTAAACTATTTATGCCATACATGTTTAGGATTGAGTAAAACACAACCATTGGGGCTGGTGAGATAGCTCAGTGGCATAAGCGCCTGCCTGGAAAGCATGAGGGCCTGAGTTCAACTCCCAGTGCCCCTCTAAAGAAAAAAGGGCCAGTGATATCACTCAGTGATACAAGTGCCTACTGGCAAACTCGAGGTCCTGAGGTTGACACCCAGTACCCACATAAAAAAATAAAAAGTAAAATAAAAATAAAACCACCACCATTGACCAGTGCTTTGTGTTGTGAGTGACATCATAGTTGCTGCATAACTCAAAAATATGTATTCTACTTTTGGTCTTGTTGTAGAAAATTTCCATCTCAGGCTTCCATTTTGTTGAAGTTTCCCAATCAATATTTCCATCATGGTACAAAGTTGACATCAGCAGTACCAGTTTGTTTTGCTTTGCCCTATATGAGGCCAATGTAAATCTTTCTGAAATCCAAAGATTGTATTATACAATCCTTTGTTTTAAAATTGCAACATTTCATTGGAGTTTCTGCTTTGTTCCTGTGTACAGTTTCTGTGATGGTCAGCTTGTTTGCCAGCAGATGTAACATCAATTGGAAACTGATTAACTAATTTTCAAATGTCACATTCTGATTAGTTTGGGAGATGGTACCAAGAAGTCTCTTTGCAACATCAGTTTATTACTATATGAATAGAACCTGATGGCTGAGTTCTAGGATAAATTTCTAAATTGAAATAATAATAAGTTTTTGCATCTATATTATAGAAAATTTTATGCCATATTTTGAACCATCACTTTTTCATAAGCCTTTTACATTCCTGCAATTACCATGAGAAGTCCCTACCAAGTACAGCAGACCTATGAATGATTTCAGTTCAGCTGGTGAGGTCTCATAATAAATAGTTTTTAATATGGCTAGTGGTGCATACAAAACATTTTACATGTATTTCAACCTTTGTGCATTTAACAAATCTTTTATCATTTTGTCTGTTACAATTTCAAACTTTGAACAGCATTGCAGGCATTATATTCAATACCTCTCACCCCTGCCAAGACCTTCACTTTATTTTTGGACTTACTTCTAACACTGGATTTTTCCATTTGTATTTGTACTGCCAAAGGAGAATATGATCCTTCCATATGTTTGCATGACCATTTTGCAACATTTTGACTAGAGAAATATATACTCACATTGCTGTTTTCTTCATCATCTGAATCAAGGAGGTCCGCATTCCCTGTGTCTGTATCAGTTGACTCACCAAGACAACTATTCTATTATGAAAACATGTATTTTACCACAATGGATCATCTTTACCATGCATGAATGAGTGATCTGATGATTCAACTTTACCTCTTCCAAAACTTCTTAATCTGGCTTTTCATGTGCCATTGCACTGAATTGAACAACTTCTACCAGAAAAATCAAAAGAAAACTTTTTAAAACAAATCATAGAGTGGGTGGGTGTGTTACACTCTCTGTGATGCTCAGGTAAACATATCCCAAACCTGTTAAATGGAGCATAATGTTTGTGAAAATCCTGGTTTGACATTTTGTACACATGCACACACCTAGCCTTTTATCACATGAAGTGGGTAAACACAGATTGCTTCCTATATCCCTCAGGCAAAGGTAGAGAGATGCACAGGCTACGAATATTTTGCTAAAGAAATTACTTATAGTAGAAAAATAAAGGATGTATTTGTGGAACACAGTGTTATGATCTTCATGAGATTCACAAGTAGAGGAAGAAATAGCAAGTGTTGTAGTAGTTTAGTTTAGTTTAGTTTAGTTTAGTTTAGTTTAGTTTAGTTTAGTTTAGTTTTCAGGGCACACTTACTATACGGTCCCATAAAGGAAAATATCCACCTTTTAAAATTAACTCAAAGCTAGGTGTGTTGGTGCATTCCTGTAATCCCAACACTCAGGAGGCTGAGACAGGAGTATTGCCATGAGTTCAAAGACAGCTTGGGCTACATAGAGAGCTCAAGGCCAACCTGAACTACATAGTGAGACCCTGTCCCAAAACAGAAAAAAACAAATAAATAAATAATCCTAACTCCAGCAGCTTGTTAAGCTTAGAGATGCAAAGGTAAAACACAAGAAGAATAAAAGATACAATAAAAAATGTAGTTAAGGACATTTCCTCCCAGGAAGATATACTAAGTTGACAGCCTTTCCCTACCTCTGCACCTAGAATTCAACCAGACTTCAGAAGACATTAGAAACGCAACCTGAGTAACTATTTTGAAGATAATATGAAGTGTATTAACTATTGTTATTCTCTTGCAATTTTGTTACAAAGTTATGTTTTAATTTTCATAAAATCGTGTAGAAATACAATGGAACCATTTTCTTTTTTTAACTCAATTTCTTTAAAACAAGCCCACCCACTCTGTGTATGTATAAAAGGCTGAGACAGAGAAATCATGTTGGCCTTATTTCTCCTCTTGCTAAATATCCACCAAGAGCCATTTTCTTATTATTATTCTCAATAAAGACTCTCATAAATCCCTCTTTTTGTCCTCAAATTTATTCTATAATTTTGAGAGACAAAGAACTCAGGTTTATACAAGTTTACACTCTTTTTTTCCAACTTTGATTAGTACAAGTTTGCAGTACTTAATGATTACATTTCAATGAAAGATATAGGGGAAAGAAATTCCCAACCTGCTAGATGTCTGGTATGAGTTCATGTTCTCTGAAATCAAAGAAAGAATTCTAGGAACAATGGAGGTTAAGAGCGGAATATATTTATTGGGGAAAGAAAGCTTCTGTTTTAGAGAGAGCCAGAAGAGGTCCCGAGTGGGTTGCTGAGGACCTTACTTTTTCACAGGATATTTATAGAGCAACACCAAGAGGTGAGGCAGGTCCAAGGTGGAGAAAAGTGGGAAAACATCAGGTGGGTATGAGGTGGGATAAAACTGTGGCCAACCAATAAGAATACAAGTATGATTGCTGAGGCAATATTTATTAAATGTTGATCAAATGGGGAAGCATCTTTTGAATGATGGCTTTTTCTTAACATATAATTTAATCTGAATTCCCATTTCTGGGTGGGGCTAAAGATATTCATAGTTCCTTTTTCACTGAGATTTTGCCAGTATAATCAGGGATGAGGTGGCTGCAGTAAGTGAATATTCACCAAAGCAAATGCCAGAGTAATATTTGTTAAAAACCTTACTATTATTTTCATTAATGTTTTATTCATTTTTTTGGAAAGAATTGGCAACAGCTTTAGTTTATCTAAACTATGAAGTACACAAAACACTTTTCACAGTGTACACTATGCTAAAACATAGGCAATAATTTGTTCATTACTTTATTTAGAATAATAGCTATTCATTTTCAACAGTACTTCTGGTTCTTTCTTGTATTGCGTTTTTCATTTCTTTGAAATTATAAGAGGGAATTGGTTCATACACAGGACCTGCTTTACGTTTAGACAGAAAAATTTGGCTTTTTAATATCAGTTGTTCTGTAGTGTTTTTAATATCTTCTTTATTAATATTTACTTGCATTACAATAAAAATTTTAAAAAGCCAGTTGTTGATAATTCATGCTCTTTTTCCAAGTTAAAAAAAAAAAAAGCAAAAGCATACATTAGTATTGTGATACCGCAGAATTCATTATTGAGAGTATGAACCCGCTAACTCACCCTGAGGATAGTGGACTTCCAGAGAATTTCCTGGACACACTGTGAAAAAATTCTGGATGCTTTTAAATCATTGATATTTCTGGGTTATTTGTTAATGAGGGTCAATTTACTCTATCCTTTATAATAGCAATGCCAATTTCTAGCTCAGATATTTACAATGATACAAATAGAAGTTGTGTGTGTGTACTTATTAAAGTGGTAAATTGCCTAAAGAATTATGGAAAGGTAAATTGACACCATTGCACAAAAAGGAACAGAGAACATATATGGAAAATACAGGTGATATTTTCTATGAAGATTTCCATATAAAGTCATCGCTACTCATGTCAGAAATCTCCTGTTGTGATAAATCTTCCCAAGACATTCAGGTTTCTGCAAACATCTTTTTTTGAATGATGCCACTGGTATTTATAGAAATTCCTCATATTCTATGTTTGAAAGTTCTAACTCAGCATTTCTTCCAAAAAAGGTTGTATACTTTTATCTTAATTGATGATCAATCATTTTCTTGCTCAATTAATCTACAAACACAGAAGTAATTTATTTCTTATCCTCCCTTTACATTTTCATGCAGATATATATGCTATGAATTCCAATTTCTAAATATATTTTACTGGATTCACTCTTATTTCACTGCTCCTGTACTTTTTATCTCTTTCCTGGTCTAGCCAATAAATGGAATTTTTATATCCATTGATTTTAATCTTGAGCCTAGCAATAACAAAAATCTCATGAGATACATTTTTAAATTGAAGATCTGTTTTTTTTTTTAATTTCTATATGGACTGTTCCAATGTTCTCTATCCTTTTTAGAATAGTTTTTAGTAAAATCATAGAGTTATGAGATACTTTTTATAAAAAATATTAACTTGATAAAATGAGTTTAGGTATCACTTAGGTTTGTTAATTTTCAAAGTACATGAATACATTAAAACCTAAAAAATACCTGTTAAGTTTTCTTAATTAGTACTTATCAAATTTCTTCACAATGAACTCTTTCACTCATTCATAATATCTATTTTTTTTTTGTGGGTACCATGGGTTGAACTCAGGACTTCATGTGCCAGCAGGCGTCCATGCTGCTGAGTGATATCACCAGCCCTTTTTTCATCTGTGAGTACTGAAAGTCAAACTCAGGACCTCATGCTTGCTGAGCAGGTGCTTATGCCACTGAGCTATCTCACCAGCCCCATAATATCTATTAATACCTTGAAGATTTGCTTTTCTAGAAAGACTCAAAAATAAATGTCAACTTTCATTGTACGTGCTTCTAGCCAATTTACTTCTGAGCTTCTCACTACCTCATTTTGTTCCCTGAAAACTAAAAAAAATGTTTCTGAGACCCTGCACATCCAAGTTATTGCTCAGGTTCTAGTGTTTGCTTCTGTATTATATTTAGAATGTTCTTAACACCAAAACATCTAGGGAATGGCTAGTTATCTTTGTGTTTCAAATCAAATACGAAGTACTCTTACAAACCTCACTAATATTTACTTATTTCAATCATTGCAACTTCCATTATAAAATAATTCATGATATAAAAATACAGATGTTTCACAGCAAGAACTTTCTTTTTATTTCTTGAATTTTGATGACTGGAAGGTCCTGCAATGCATCTTATGTTCAAAAATATTAAAAGAATGAAAAAATTAGTGAACAATTAAATACACAAAAGAATCATTAGTTCACAAAGAGATTATTTTAGGAATGTTTATTACATACAAATGTGAATGGTGATTGACAGTTTAAGTCTATGTGGTGGTGAAATTATCATTCATTTCAAAACACTTTTTTGTAGAATACTAATACATTTTCTACTCCGGAAAAATGTTGATTTTGTTTTCTTTAGAAGTATATTTTTCTTAGTGCATATTAATTTTTACAAAATAATGTATTTAAATATATATCTATTTAACTATATCTATATATTATGCATTGGTATTGATATGCTTTTTCAAAACTAATATCAAGACTGTAGAGATACCATGATGCATTCACCTAATGTATATATATTATGATAAGTTTAATATTTTCAGCCTCATCCATGGGTAAAAGTGTAGTTTTTTTTCTTCTTTTCATCCCTTTCATTGTGTGTATGTGTGTGTGTGTGTGTGTGTGTGTGTGTGTGTGTGTTGCTATATTTTGATGACCTTATTTTAGGTAAAACGTCATTGCTGTCCTGTATTCTCTACAATTTTAATTACTGAATTATACCTTAATAATAGAGTATAAGAGTTTTCCTCTCTGAGAAAATGTCATTCTCAGAACCAAAGGCCAATTATGCTTCACTTTATAGGTTTTACTTCTATTTTCTAAGATAGCAAGATGCAGTTACTTCAATCTCTGGATTCCCTTTAACATTTGGCCTTGCCCTTGTGGCATCAGATTCTTCTGATTACTTTTAACAATATTATATCTGAATTTAAATGCCCCATTTTTACCTAAACCTCAAAATTGCTATTTCTTGTAGACATTGTCCAAAACTCCCCACCCTTAGTTTAAGCTCTTTGCTTGGTGTCACCATATTGAAGTTTTACAAGTGATATATGCAAAAAAAAATCAATATACCTCATGTACAGATACAAATTCCCTATAATGAAAGCAATCATTATGTATACCTAAATTATACAAAAAAAACTTAAATAAACTAAAAAAAATGCTATACACTGGTGAAACTATGAGTTTCTTTACACTACCAGTATCTTTTCTCTGCTTAGTGATTTCATCTTCAGGAAAACAATTCAAGTATGAAACTCTAATTTCATAAGTTTCCTTTTCTACCAAGAAACCCTAATTTTGTAGTTTCAGTCTTCATGGTATTAATAGCACCTTCACCATTCAATATTTCTTAAATATCTAAATAAAATTTGTAGACCATGATAGTAAAACACAAGATTTTCCCCTACAGATTTTCATTTTGCCTTCCAATATCACGTATACAAGGAGAACTTGACAAAACAGTACTATGCCTCAGCAAATAATTTTCAGAAATAGTCTGTTGATATTCATCTAACAATTGTAATTTTTCATAAAGAAAGGCAAGAAAATATTTTATTCTGTTACATGAGCATGTATTTTATCTTCAATAGTCTTACAAGTTTTACTGGAATTTATCTCAAAATTAAACAATATATAGGTTTTTATTTCACCATGGGCATCTAGATATTATTATTATATAAATCTTTAGAACTTTTCCTTTCATTTCTGTTCTTGATCAATTGTGTCTTATACAATGATACAAAAACTGATCTAATGTATTATAAAATATATCTTTTAATCTACATATTGGTATACAGATTTAGACATTTTATTTTCTTTGTAAGCCTTACAGATTGGTTACTCAATTCTTTATATGAATATTCTTTTATTTATTTCAGTAAATATTTATCAAATATTTTAGCAGATAAAATTGACTATAAATCAAAATAATAAAAAGAGTCAAGGAAAGACATTATTTAGCAAGAGTAACTATTGTAGATATATATGTAAGCAATATTAGAGCAACTGAAGCAAACATGACCAGGTCTAAGAGAATAGATGCACTCTTACCTAGTAATACTACAGGTCTTTACCATACTACTTTCAGTAATGGATCACGTAAAGAGAAAATCAGCAAACAAAGAATGGAATAAAATTGTGCCATGTAACAAATGTACATAACAGAAAACTACAGAACATTTCACTCAAATAATTTAAAATATACATTTTTCTCAATCGACAACAGAATGTTTTCAAAGACAAATTATGTGATAGAACCATCACAAAATGTTTCTCAACAAACATTGAAACCATAACAAGCATCTTTTCCAAATTAAATGCAACAAAACTAGGACTCAATACAGATAAACTTTTGAAACTGTACAAATATGATGAAATAGAACAACTTTCCTTCAAAAAGTCAATGAATCAAAGATGATAACAAGAAATAAACAATCACTTCATTTTTTTTTTTTTGAGACAGTGTTTTGTTATGTAGTCCAGGCAGGTCTTGAACTCACTATGTAGGCCACGCTAGGTGCAAATTCACCATGATCTTACTGCCCATGCCTTCCTATTGCTAGGATTACAGGCATTTGACACAAAACTTTCTTAAAATGAATAAAAATAGATACATAATGGAATAGTACTCTCCCATGAAGAAGGATAAACGAGTCATATAGGAAAATAGATGAATATGAGAGCATAACATAAAAAATGCGTGAAACACACAAGCTTAAATTTATCTAATTTAAAGCATAAAATAATAAGCAAATAATAGTATTTCACTTATATGAGAAAGCCAAAATATAAATAAAGAACAGAATAAAAGATAATAGGAAAAGGACAGATAGATTTTTGCAAATGGGAAGGGGAACAAGACATGGATGGAAAGGTCAGTGAAAAAAGGAGAAAGTTGACAGAAAGAATGAGATGTGTTTTCTTCATGTATCAACTCTCCAGGATGAATGTAATCATTATGTACTGCAAATATGTACTAATAAAAAAATAAAAATTTGTAAATGTTTTATAATTAAAAGCAAATGAGATATACCAGAAATAGTACAATCAATGCCTATACCAGTAAGAGATTAAATATTTCATATAACTTGTAACCTCTCAAGAAGGAATTAGAAAACAAGAGAAAAGAAAACAGAATAAAAAAGATAACAGAGCAGAAATAAATGATGTGGAAGAAGAAATACACAAAATAATCTTGAAACAAAGATGATTCTTTGAAAAAATACAATGAACAACATTTAGCATGACTAATCAATAAAAAGAATTAGGAGACCCAAATAAATAAAATTACAGAAAAAAAGGAACATTAAAATCAAAACCATGGAAATATCATTATCATTCTTTCTGTATTCTTTGCTTTGAAGTAAATGAAATACAGTGGAAAAATGTAAGATCATTTTCCATGGTATTATCCCATATACTTACATCAAGCTACATTGTCTAAAATATGATTTTATAGTTATATCAGTTGTCTTGCAAAATACAGGTTAGTACTGTATTTTTAAAAATACTTTTAGTACTGTACCCATCAGAGTTTAACCAGAGAAACAGAACATGAATATATTAATGTATTGAAAAAATCAAACTAGGTGATTGTGATGAAAAAGGCAATGCTGAAATCCATAGAACAGGTCACCAGGACAAGCAAGATAAAGATTATATGCATGAACAGGAATTATGCATAAGTATGATTTCTTTGTCCTCACAGAAGGCTCAGTTCTACTTTTGATTCTGAGCCAACTGAATTAGGCCTACTCAGAATACCTAGGAAAATCTATCTTTTGTTAAATCAACTGATGATGGAATTTAATGAGATATACAAATAGCATTCACAACAATCGGTAAATTAGTGTGTGAACAATTGGAGATGTTAGCTAAGCCAAGTTGATTCATGATACTTAACAACAAACACAGCAATGATAGCCCATATAATCTTCATGAGGGCCCAAAGTAGAATTTCTCAACAATATTCAGGACTAGGAATGTATCAGTTTCTTCTGTAAGCAATATTGTTTATTTGGTTCAGTTGAGTCTATTTAGTTTGTCTTATTGGTGTCATAAATGAGGTAGCAGAGTGTACATGCTGTGGTAGACATACCCTAAGGTGAACTTAAGGGGACACATTCTTGAATTTGGGCAGGATCTGTGTCTTGTTTGTAACATAAAAAACATTGCAAAGATGGAAGGATAGCACTCCTATAATTAAAGTACATTATATAAAACAGGAAAAACAGACTGAGATGCCAGAAAAAAGAGATTTCCCTCCTGGATTTGAAAGAGCAAAGAACTATGTGGTAAATGTCTAATGAAGCTGTCCAAGAAGCAGGAAACAGTCATCATCTCCAAAACTAGATGATGGTCTCTTGACAACTGCAAGTAAGAAATTGGCATCCTCAGTCACACAGCTAGAATAAAATGAATTTTTTTAATATTGTTGATGAATCGGGAAACAGGATGAACCACCTTAACACCCTGAGCAGAGAACCTAGCTAAGTGAAGATTGATTCCTGACCCACAATAAGAGGAAGATATACATGCTTTTTGCCACTGGATCTTCAGTAACTTGTTAGGCCAAAATATAAAATGTTCTTTCTCTGTATCTCTGTTTAGGAATGCCTAACTCTTAACTGGTATTCTGATGAAAAAAACCTCAAACAGTCTCATTAAACTTCAGCTGTCACCTTAATTTGTGTAAACAAGGGGTGATATTTTGATTTTGATGTATTTACCATTTGCCCTATTGATCCATTGGTTCAGAACTTATACTAAGTAAACAGAATTAATTAGGCTACCTAGTGAATGACATGGGCAAATAAGGAAATAAAATACTGAATATGTCTTGGTTACTGTTCTTGTTGCTGAGAAAAAAAATATCTGACACTCAAAGGAGAAAGGTTTATTTTGACTCACAGTTTGTAGAGGTTTCATCCATAATCAACTGGCTCCAAAGCAGGCTAACATAACAGAGGGGCATCACAGTGGAGAGAAAAAGTTCATGACATAGAAGGCAGGGAGCACCAAAAGCAACAAGTGACAAGCAATCCCAGCAGTTCTTTTTCTGTCCCTTATATTCTGTCCAGGTTATCTGCTCTTATGGCAGGTAGCACTCACACTCAGGGAGGGTCTTCCCATTATCCACTCCTGAGACTATGCCAATCAATCAGTGGAGTAATTTAATAATCACACACCCTTGATCCCAGTATCACACACTCTAGATCCAGGCAGCTCTGAAACATCCCACCTATGAGTGCATAAGGCTTTGGGGGGACATTTAGACCCAAGCCATATCAAGATGTAATACACAGGCCAAAACACTAATTTTTTTTTTTGTGGGTACCGGGGGTCGACCTCAGGATGTCACGCACCAGCAAGCGCCCATGCTGCTGAGCGATATCACCAGCCCTTTTTCGTATGTGGGTTCCAGGAGTTGAACTTGTGCCCTTGTGCTTGCCAGGCAGGTGCTTACACCACTGAGCCATCTCACCAGCCCTCAACACACTAATTTAAGAGCCATTTAATGAGGCCTCTGTGTTTCACCATATTTGTTTTTGTTTTTCTGGTGCTAGGGGTTGAATGAGGGTCTTGTGAAGGCTAGGTACACTTTCTCTAAGCTACTCCAAGAGATCTGGGCTTTCAAAACTTTGAGCTAAATTACATTATTTCATTGAGTTTTAAAGAATAATTTGAGGCAAATTGCACATTCTATATAAGCATTGATAGATGTAGCATTTATACTTCAATGATTTTTCTGTGCAGACTTGATCCTTAGAAATTTTATGCCTTGGAAGTATAAGCGTTGGCCTTTATCCCATGCCCAGGCAATAGTCCAGAAATTATGTGTCTTGTCTGCCTTGGCAACATTCTTAGACATTCCTCACCCAGAATTTAATAACTATCCTTGTGGATATCTGAGATCAAGACTCTGGTTCTGTCGGCAGATACACATTATTTAAAAGTAAAAAGCAATAGGCAACTGCACCATGTTGGAGATAAAACTTTCACTTAGAATGAACTAAAGAAAACCAAGTGAGTTAATAACAGTTTTAAATCCAGGACCTCTTTGCAGAGCACTTCTGAGATGACTTGGTGATTAGCACAGCACAAGAATGTAGAACAAAAGATATAGAGATTATAGGATATTTGAAATGAAAAAAAATAAATACAAGATAGTATCCCACGGAAATAGTTTAAGTATTAGCACAGTACAGGCCAATAAATATGGAGAAATCAAACAGCAGAGAAGCACAGTTTAAAAGAGATTTGAAGCTTAAAATTGAAGGTGAAGTATATCTGTAATGCAATATAAAATTAAAAATAAGAGATATATTTGAAATTACCTGTATATGAAATGTCATTAAAGATACGATTGCAAAAGGTGGTGGGGATTGACTGGTTACCTTGTTTTTAAAATAAGTGACTGGAGACTAATGACATCTAATAAAAAACAGTAAGAGATTGCTTTAGAGAGAGGACCATAATGAAAATCTTGGTGTGAGACAGAATCAGAAAATTGTGAACCACAATTCCTATGCCATATTCTTGTAATAAGAAGTATGCTGAAAAAGCATCTTTAATTAACTCAAACTGAAAGACAAGCAAGACCTTATCTGAACTGTGTTGAGAGCAAAGATGACTTGAGGTTAATTGTGGTATTTATTGTTCTTCCTCTGTGTGAATATTTATATTAATGTCATTTATTCTGGAGTACTCCTAAGTTGCTCTGGGTTTTATAATACGTATATGTACAAAGCCTCAAAATGTTGAATTTTGAAACATATTTGGTTCTGAGTGTCTGGAATATAGGTTGTTGAACTTTTTCAAATCTAAAAACAGAGAAGACACTACAAAAAACAATTTTAATATAAAGTTGTTTAATGTTTAGGAAAGAACACAGAAAATGTGAACAGTATATGAATGCTGGCATGCAAACTGCCTATTTCCTAAGAGACAAAGATAACATAATGTATTCCAGATATAGGAAAATTTATGATAATATGCTTTGAGAGGAATCTGACCATACAACTAAACATTTAAATTGGGTCTAATGAAATGATGGGTGTTTAGGAAAGTACTGAGTCAGACTACTTAAATAAAGGAGATTAAGTTATCCTCCAAAGAAACCACAAAAGCTACTGAAAACTCCTAATTTATATTGTGTAATTTTATGTTCTATAGGCTTAATCTCATTTCTTGGCCTTGTGCCTTTTTCCATATGTTTTATTATTTTATTACATTATTTATGTTTTATCAAGTCTTAATCACATAATAAGGTAAACAAACTCAAATAAATATACCTACATGGTTGTGCTCAAGTTAATGGAATATTTTAGTCTATCAAAAAATTAGATATACCTTACATACTGAACACTAGAAGGGTTCTATATTTCAAATTTATATTCCATGATTATTATATTCATTCTAAAATTGAATAAAATTTACATATTTCTTTTTACTAACACTTTGTAGATTTCTGATATTTTTAATGAGTCTTGATTCATTTATTGTTTTTCTATTGATAATTGGCATGTAATAATTACTTTAAAACTCAGTGCTACAAGCCACCGAAGTATTATTTCTTATAACTGTGTGGATGAGCATTTGACATATGGCTTCTGGAGTATTTATTTTACTCCTAGGTCATCAGCGAGGAAGTTCCTTGGCTGAGTTCCACAGGCAACCAGGACAGACTGCACGGTTCAAAGAGGCTTCACTCACCTGTTTGACATTCGAAAGCTCCTCTATGTAGCCAGATTTTTTCCTAGTGTGTCTTATTTACTTGAGCTTCCTCTTGTTGTCCTTTTCTGTCACCTGTAGGACAGCATAAATTTCCTTACAGCATCAGGAGTTGTTTTACAAAATACAAGTTAAAGTTGTAATTTTCCTACGACCTGGGTTTGGAACATCTTTTGGGCTTAATTCTACTGCTTAATTAGAGAATGTCATTTGGGCTTAATTCTACTGCTTAGTTTATGCTCAGATGTACTTAGTTCATGGAGTGTGAAGAAACAAGGTCTTTTCTGTCAAAAATATAGACAAGAGAGGGTCTCCATCTTGGACTTTAGTCCACCCTACGTGGGTCCTCCCAAACAAAGTTATGAGAAATGCCTGCTCTGTTTAATTCTGAGAACACAGTTACAAACCAAAAATAGCTTATTAACAGCCAAGGACTTTCTGTTCCTCTCACCACCTTCTGCTCTTCCTTCCCCTCAGCAACCCTTTAGATTTTCTCTCTTCATGCCCTTTAAAATAGCCAGTTAGAATAGATTGTGAACCTTCACCCCAGCCAATGGGGAAAGTGTCAGCTGCTTCTCCTGTGTTGTGATAAAAGGACCAAACTTACTTTACCCTACATGCTTGCTACCTCATGCTAGCATCCTCCTGCAGGAGTAAAAAAACTCTTACCTTATCAAGACCTCTTGCCCCAAGTCTGAGTGCATTCTTCCCAACAGCAACAATTGAGTCTATGGGCTTAGTTCCAACAAATTTGGAGCCAAACTTGGGGCCCCAGTCCATCAGGGAATGTGTTTAGAAATCAGATGCTGTAGCTCTGTCTGCCAGTTATGATAGAGATGTGCTAGAGATTCACAGATGACTTTGTTAAAAAAGAAAAATTGAGAATATAATGAATTAAAGAGAATAATTAGTAATAAATATGTATCAATGATATAACTTTGTCAAAGCCAATAATTCTCTTTCCAAGTGATTATTTTGGAGTCGAGTGAATTTTAGATATGTAGTACTTAAATGTTTCTGAAAATTTCACTGAAATAAGTATGCACTGGTATACATAGTATATAAAATGTGGACATACTTCTGCTTTGAATTATATTTGTCAGTAATTTATTTCACACAATGAGTTCAGGAGACACACACATATGTTTATCATGTCAGTTATTGTCATAATCTTAAAATACAGCAACTTCAAAAGTACATTTTAAATTGAATTAACACTGTTTCTAAGAATCATCTATAGTTGTAGCTCTTTCTCCTACCAATCAGTAAAGAATACTTGATTAACCTCTTTCAACACAGTACTTCCCCAGATTATCCTCTGAAAATCTGGCATTCTCCTTATTCTAGGTTCTTTCTACAGAAATAAAAATATGCCTAAAAGTTATAAACATGTAAAAATGTATTGATTCAATACGGTATCACTTTGTTAATACGGATGTTTAAAACAAGGGAGAAAATCTACTTTCTACTTTCTTTTCCTAAGGCTGTCACTCTAATAGTAGAATTTCAAAATCATGTTATCCAAGTAAGAGGATGTACAGCTTAGCACTATTTCATTTTGAAATACCACACTTTTCTGGTAATAATCTCTAATGTCTGCATTTAAAGTCAGAATTTACTTTAAGGTAGCAGCAGGAACATTATTCTATGCTGTGGTGGACAGATGCATTTTGTTCTTCACATTAACTTAAAAAAAAAACAAAGAAAATATTTCTGAGATAGAATGTGGTCATACTTCCTTGTTTGCTGATGACTCTTTTACTTGATGTGCATTCTACCTATGGTATTTATATCTGATCATTCATTTATTTTCAACAACATCTTTAGATGATAAATAGTTTGGTAACCCTACTTAAATACAATGAGTTTCTTTTATATGCAATTGTTCATGAGTTTTAAAGAGCCCTTCTTAAAGCTATGCATTTTCATGGATTATGCAATCTAGCAAGAAATTTCATATCTATGTTAAGTACTGTATAACGTGCTTATCTTTTATTAACTTACATCCTTAGGATTTTTATATTTGTCTCTTTAATTGTTATGTTTTAAAATTATGTATTACTTTATTTGTGTGTATGTATTTCTTTCTTATCATCATGTTTAGATATATTTTATATCCTTTTATTATTCTTTATTTTTCCTGTCTGGATTTTATTCATACACATTCTTAAAATGTGATGATGGGAAATGTGTGTGGTATTCAAGGACCAGGTGCACTAAATCTTCCACAAGAATAGGATTATATGGCTTTCTTGGGTTTGCTTTTGCTGTTTTATTCACTGCATTCCAGGAGCTGACTTGCGGGTATTATGTTAACCCCTTTTTTGCACCGCACATTGGCCTGCTTTCCATGGGGAAGAAGCTGTAAAACGCAACAGGGATGTATACCATACTGTCTTACAGGTGCGGCAAGTGTGCTCAGCTGCTGTTAAAAATTCACAATTTACTTGTCCCTTTTATGGCTGGATGGATGAAACCAACATGCACAATAGTAGTGTGAAAGAAGAGGATGACATCCTTCCTCTAAAAGTCTCTATTTTTGTTCTCAGGGTTTTGAAAATTGACATCTCCTACCTTTAAAAATTATAGTCTCCAGATGAAAAGTTTTTTGTTTTGTTGTTGTTGTAGTAAAGGATAGGAAAGACTTTTCAGAAAACATTTAGCAAATCTTACCTGAGTTTCACCCATAAGAGTTCAATAGATGCTTCAAATATTTTCTACAAGAAAAAAACTCACATATATTTTATACTTTGTTAATGGTTAAGATATACATTTTCAAAGCGCTGTGGAGTTATAGGGAGCATCCTTTAAAAAAAAAAAAACATTGGTTTTAAAATTGATATTTATTGTTTTATTTCATAGCCCAAACCTGCTATAGTTTGAAGGAGCATTATCTCTGTGATTTTTTTTCCCCCTTAATAATAGGAGATTTTAAAGTTGTGTTTGAAGAGATTTTATGTCAGTACTTTACAGGCTGAAATTGTTAAGGAGAAGAATCTTGAGTCATTTTCTCTTAAAGATAGGGACAAAAATTCCATTCTGTGTCTTTAGTTACTAACTCAGTTTTTCATCCAACTTTAGGAAAGTGATTTGCATAAGTAACTGAAAATAAAGACACTAGCATTTATCACTCTTTTACAAGACTCTCCATAAACTCAGCAAATCTCTTCAAAAATGGCTGCTTTTCTTTTTAAATTTAGAGAAGACATGGGAACTACTCCTTAGGAAAATTTACCAGAAAACTAAAACATGAATAAATAAAAACAACATATCCAGATTATAGAGGGCACTATCTGCACACAGAAAATATAAAATTATAAATAGGAAAATGCTTATTAGTGATGTTTTGGTTTTGTTGCTGTTATTTTTCCTGAAAAAGGATAGTGTTCCCTGTCTTCGTTTTGGGCATCTTAAACAAGATTAAACTCCTATAAATTAAGTCTCATTGAGTAGAATGGTGGTGATACTTAAGAGATCAGAGTCTTACAGATATGTGTCAAATTTCAAAGGAAGTATCCTTGGGTTTAGGTTGTAAATATCTACTGGCAGATTCTTTGTACAAGAAATCCTTTGAGTTCCACCAAATCTTTGGTGATAAAGAATCATTCTGTGAGGTAGTTAAATAGGATACCAGAAAAGAGTTGGTGATCATATATATTTAAGATATGGCCCAAGAACTAGTATATTATCACCCTTTTCCAAGGGATTTTTGTGTTTATCCAAGGTTGAAAACCACTGTTAACAGAAAATAGATGATGTAAACTGTAATGGAGTAGAAAGAGGAGATGAGAGTCCACACTTCCTAAGTTCATGCAATGCCCAGTATAAATGAATGCTAAGTACTATTAGCTCACTTAATACAGCCAATATTTTAAAAGAAGTGACATAATTATACATTTATGTATGAATAAGCAATTCATGAGTTGTTTAAAATGACTTGACCAAAGTCACAAAGTTATTTTGACAGAGCTTAAATTGAACTTCAGCAAAGTGATTTCAGAGCACTCTGTATCACTGAGAAGAATATTGAGAAAGAAATGTCCAAAAAGGATTTAGAAGTACATTGGAGCACTAATCCAGGAAAGTGGTTGCAAATTCTAGTTAATAAAGATGTTGAAGAAACTTCATATTTAACCCATATCTGGACAAACGTCACTTGATATACATTGCAAAAGTAGACGTATCCTAAAATCAAGACATGTAATTGATATAGATGAATCAGGAAATAACATTTTGCACAGAGAAAAATAGAAGATACCACTATATATTTAAATGGATGTTTTATTTGGACTGTATTAGAGTTTTTATATTTTATATATAATGGCAGATTGTTCAGTCTGTAATGCTTAAATCAGTTGTGTGAACTTGGTGCATGTGAATAGCACATCTTAATTCATTCTTCCATAACCTTCCCTTAACCTCCTGCTTCACCCTCCATTTCTTGGCCCCCTTTCCTTTTGTGAAAGACATGTCTCTCTTTCACCTAATAGCTAGAATACACATGACCTCAAAAATGTAAATATTAGGGCTAGTGATATCACTCAGCAGCACAAGTGCCTGTTGGCCAAGTGTAGGTCCTGATTTCAACTCCCAGTACCCACATTAAAAAAAAATGTAAATATGAAAAATCCTTTTGTCTTATGTAGTAAATTTTTGGATAGGAAACAAAAGAAATTGCTCATAAAATACTCAAATTTTATGCATTTAAATACTTCAATATCTATACATACCTGTGCCATTTTATATATTTACTTAACAAGTAGAGTACATATGAATATATGGAGAGCTTTCCTGGCATAGTATGGTGCTTAAACTTTAAAAACTAGATGATAGTAATCCTTAGAAAAGTAGCAGATATTTTTGCTGTTTATTAGTCAAGCAGAAGAGAAACTTTTTTAGAAGCACTGGAGGTGTGTGTAGAGATACATACATACATACATACACAGGTACATGAATAGATATCCATCTTTCAACCAGACATATCAAGACTGATTGTTCTGAACTGGAGAAACATATTTGTACAATGAACATCTTAGAGAACACACCATGATAGGAATGAGCCATGTTTATTAACTAAATAATTTATATAAATGACTTTCTTCTATACAGGGTATAATAATCTCATTTTCTTCAAACACACTTTTACATTAAGGAGTTGTCATGATATTTTCATTAAAAACTTTTGAATAGACAAAATTACATATAACCATTTAACTTTAAAACTCAGTGATTTTTAGTAGGAAAATACATTTTACATATGACTATTAAGCATTTATTTAAAAATTCTTTTTTTTTTTTTAATGTGGGTACCAGGAGTCTAACTCAGGAACTCGCGCTTGCCAGGCAGGCACTTATGCTGCTGAGCTATATCACCGGCCCTATTTAACAGTTCTTTGTGTACATACTTCATTCACTTTTCTATTAGGATTTTCAATGAAATATTGTTTTATATATTTGATACTGAGAAAGATTTTTTTCTATTATATGCTGGAAATATTTGGACAAAGTAGTTTTAAAAATTATGTAATTAACTTTATGTTCTTATGTGTGTTATTGAAGGAATTATTTTTTTTCTGTTGCCTTTTTGTTCAAAATGGGGCTCCTTATGTTGAGATCAGATATATCCCAACATTTTATTTTAATATGGAATTTTTTTTTTGTGGGTACTGGGGGTCGACCTCAGGACCTCGCACGCCAGCAGGCGCCCGTGCCGCTGAGAGATATCACCGGCCCTTTTTTTCGTATGTGGGATCCAGGAGTCGAACTCGAGCCCTCGCGCTTGCCAGGCAGACGCTTACGCTGCTGAGCCATCTCACTGGCCCTTTAATATGGAATTTTATGTGATTCATTTTTTAACAGAATTGTTTATTTTCTGTATATGTGAAATATGAAAATAAATATATTTCCCTAAATTTATTAACACTAGCTACACACGCACACACAACACACTCACAAATAAAATTTACTTTTTCCCTGAAGATGTGTCATTGTATCTTCAACTAGTAACAATTTCTTATATATACTAGTTCTACTGATGTGCTGTTTTATTGCATTAGTGTTGTCTGTAATATTCTAAAATTTTAATTATGATATTATCATTTATTTTATAACACTTATATAGCCATATAATGATTTTGTGTTTTTATCATGCTTCTGTTACTCTTATTGTATTTAGTGTTTATTATAGCTCCCTGTCCTGAAAGAACTATCTTTTGTGTACGGGGTTTTGTTTTGTTATACTTTGGTGTTTGTTTTTCTTTGCTTCTTTGGTTGATGTTTTACATTTTGTCCTGTTTAAATGATACGGGAAAGGACCATTAAAAATATTTAGTTCTGTCAGTGTAGAAACAAAATGTCAGTGAGTGATTTAAATAAAGAAAGTTTTATTTTTCAAACATCTCTCAAGCTTTTGTAGGTTAGTGGGTTTGGACAAGGCTTTGCTTTCCTCACAGTGATCAGTGGAGACCTTGCCTTTCAGATACTGCCATCTTAATACAAGCTCTAATTACAGACCTTGCAGGTGAAGGAGATATAGAAAGAATGACAATCATCAGGAAATAAAAATAACAAAGGCTTGTAAGGCTGAGATAAAAAGAAACCTTCTTACATTGTTGGTGGGAATGTAAGCTAGTACAACTATTATGGAAATCAGTATGAAAATTCCTTCTATAAGAAAAATTAGAAAATCCATATGACTCAGCTATTCCCCTTCTAGGAATCTTCCCTAAAAAGTGAAAGACATCATACTATAGTGATGCATACACATCAAAGTTTATGGCAGCACAATTCACAGTTGCCAAGCATCAGTAACAGTGTGTAGACCCATCAACTGATGATTGGATAAAGAAAATATTGCATCTATATATTCCATATATAATGGAATACTACTCAGCTACAAAGAAGTACAAATTAAAATCATAAATAGGAAAATGAATGCACCAGGAAAATATAATGATCAATGAAATAAATCAGACACAGAAACTTAAATACTGTATACTATCTCACATTTGAGTAAGTGAAGTGCAAAGGGATTAATAAAGGATGAATAGAAGGAAACAAGAAAATAGATCTCTTGAACTTGAAAAGGGGTCCAAAAGTATATGAATGAGAGGAGAGGGAGAGGGTAAGGTGAAATAAACAGAATACAAATATGTTATAAATAGGAACCTAATAACATCAATGAATGTAAACATATTTCAGAAACGTGAGCTAAGTTAATAATATCAACAAGAATGAAAATGAGGATAGGGGATTTAGAGGAGGAGGGAGCCAGGAGGGAATGGGAAGGGTGTTAAAAAATGAACTGAGCCATATTATATACATGCACCCTCTCCCCAAGATGATTGTAAACTGCATGTGCTGAAAACATGTACTAATAAAAATATAAAAAATTTATTCTTGAAGTTACTGCCCTGAAATTGATTACTATGTACATATATATTTAAAATTAGCAAGAAAATTTCAGTTGTTCATACTGATAGTGTTCACTCATATTTCTTCTTTTCAGCTATTAGAAAATTTTATTTTTAAAATACTCCATTTTGTTTTTTTCTTTCACCATACATATTTTTATAATTCTAATCAATATATAGTATTGTCAAAAGAATGTAAAATTTACAATAGTTACATTTTGATGAGGAGAAATGTTTGAAAACATCAATACAATTGGAAATACAACTTCAGGTAACACTTCCAAAATGATTTCGTTTCCTATGTAAATATACCTGGTAGTTGGAAAGCTTGAAAACATGAATTGACAAAGTACATCTCTGCTAGTGAATCCACACTTTGAGTGCCAGGGGCTCTCAGCCTTTAATAGCTCTGTGCCCTGATGCCTATGGTCAGCACTAGTTAATACTGGATACTTTTGTACATATTGTCTGGGATGGCAGGCAGGAAGCAATGAGACTTCCTTCTTCTTTCCCTTTTTATTCTTTCCATTCTACAAGCCTATTGGTTGGTGCCACCCACACCTGGTATGGGGCTTCCCTCTTCAGTAAGTCCATCATTCACACCCAGAACTATGCTAAACCAGTCAGTGGAATAATCCAGTATCACAGGCCCATGATGCAGTCACTCCCAAAAGCCCCACACACGATTTCATGAGGCTTTGGGGAACATCTAGAAATAAGCCATAATGTCATCCTTTCCTTATTTGTATTTCTCCTATTTTTATACATTTTAGCCTTTATTTTATTTTTATGTTTTACTTTTTTTTGTGGGTAGCAGGGGTCGATCTCAGGACCTCATGTGCCAGCAGGTGCCCATGCTGCTGAGCGATATCACCAGACCCTTTTTCATATGTGGGTAACGGGAGTTGAACTCCGGACCTCGAGCTTGCCAGGCAGATGCTTATGCCACTGAGCTATCTCACTGGCCCTATGTTTACCTTTTAAATTTTACTTGTTATATGTTTGAGACAATCTCATTTCAGGATATAATTTTAATTTTTCTATAACTGCCTTCATACTGTATATTCTCCATCTCTCAGTGTTGCAGTTTACTTATTTTACTTTGTAAAATACATATGCAGGCTTTTATCTTACATATTTATGTGAAAAAATGAAAGGGAGGAAAATACATGTACTTTGTTTTTTAATTATTCTTAAGTGTGTTTTATATGTATGCATGCATTACATATACTGTATATCTTTACTTAATATACATAATATGTGACAATTATGAAACATATGTATCCCTTTATATTCATGCACAATTTGTCCATTGGTTAAATATTGATTAGATTACTGCTCACTTTATGGTGCTCTTATGTATAGTGCTCTTATGTGATTACACCTGTATAATTATCTTTTAACCTATATTAAAGTTCTTCGAAGGTTTTAGTTATCTTATTTGCATTTGAGCACTACAGTAGGAGGTGCATGTCAGACCCAAGTTTGTTACTTCCTAATAATATAGAAAGGTGTTAGGATTGTGAATAGGTAATTCTAGGTAACAAAGTTTAACTAATGAGATCTCCAGTTGTTAACACTGACTCACACATCACCTCTAACTGAAAATGAAATTTTGGTCATTTTTAAAAATAAATCTAAATGGAAAAAGCTCTATACTTCTTAACTTGTACTTGTATAATAGACTTATTTTGAAGACAAAAAGCCAGTGGAGAATTGACTGCCCATACTTGTTTTCATTATCTACTTTTCCCAGGGTGGCTAGCAATGCTTTTATATTATACAAACTACTCCACACAGGAATGGCCTATTGCTACTTACTTTCATCTCATACAGAAAGTGGGAAAGACAATGTCTTTTCTTAGAACAAACTTTATAATCTATTTTCCAGTATAATTACTCCCCTCTGATAAGCCTACTGCCTTATATCCCAGGGTTTCTGATATTTGGACATCCTTTTATAAAACCTCAAGAACCATAGTCCTTATAAGTATTTCTGATAGTGGTTTTTAGACCTTAGGTTTATGCTTAGCTATCAATTCTATATTTTCTATGGAGTAAATTGTGGTGAGAAAAGCCATCAAGTCATACCAATTTACCATCTCTCAGGAAGTAAAAGTACCATCTTAAGTTTAATGTCTGGATGTTGTCTTTATTTGCATACTTTATAAAATAATATTTTTGTACATATGGGAGATACATTATTTAGCTATGTAAAAATATATATATATCCTTTTCAAGTGTTAGCAGATTTTATTTTCAATATTTTCCACGGTAGCTTAATTCAGGAAATCACCATGTTTGAAGGCAGAAATAATTCACAGTATCTCATTTATATGTACAAAATTATATATATGTCCATGTAACTTGCAATTACTTCTGAATACAAGATAATATCAATGACTTTATTCACTAATAAAACTTATGAAAATTTGATTTATTAAACATTTATTTGAGTTAATATGATAAAACATTCCCTAGGAAATTAGAAAATATTCTTATATGTGATAAAATGCGAAGGACAAACCTTGCTTCATACAGGCTCCCAATCAATTTGTTTTTTTGAGAAGGCAGCTTGTTAAGCTGCTCAATATGGCCCTATACTCACAATTTTCCTGCCTCCATCTCCTGAGTAGCTAGGATTATTGGGACACACCTCACCTGGTGAATTAGTTAATTTTCTCATTGCTGAGATAAAATATCTGAGATCCAAAGTGAAAGGAGGGAAGTTTTATTGTAGCTCTCAGTTTGTAGAGGTTTCAGTTCATAGTTGGCTGGCTCCAAGCAGGGTGGCATGGCAAAGGGGCATCACAGAGCAGGCAGAAGACAGCAAGTGGCAAGCAACAAGCAACAAGCAACAACAAGAGCAGTCCTTTTTCTGTCTCTAATGCTTTATCCAGCCCCACTCACACCCTTTAATCCTAGCATCATGCCTTGAATCAGTCCCAGCATCACATCCTTGATCCAGCCTTACACACTCTATATCCAGCCACCTCTGAAAAGCCCCACCTATGACCACATGAAGCTTTGGGGTGGACATCTAGATATGAACCATAGCACCTAGCTTGAAAATTAATTTTAATATTAATTTTATCTATAAATAAATTTTTGCTTTTTATTATTTCAATCTCCTATTTTAAGAGCAATATTTTTATTTTACTATTATCTTCAAACTTTGTACATCTTGATGGGGAGTTTTATGGTTATCCAATACATTATGCAATGTGTATTATTGAAGTCAAGGTAATAAAAATCTGCATCTCTTAAATTGTTAGTCATTTTTATACATTGGGCATTTAATCTTCTTCTAATAATTTTGAAATATATAATAGTTACAAACTGTGGTAGTATCTCAAAAGATAATAGTCATCTATCAATCTATTATCTATCTATTTATCTATCATCTATCTATATCTATCATTTATCTATCTATCATCTATGTATCTATCTATCTATCATCTATCTATATCTATCTATAATCTATCTATCTCATTAGATACATAGCACTTAGGTTGCAGTACTAGGATTAGAGCCTAGGCCTCACCCATGCTAAGAAAGCACTTTACCACTGAGCTGCATTGAAAGCTCTTTTAAAAATTATTTTTTCTCTTTTGAGACATTGTTTTCCTTGATGGTGTAGGCTATCCTCAAACTTGATACTTACTCTTCAGCCTTCACATAGATGGTGCTACATGCATACCCCACAGTGCCTGGCTTAACACAATTATTGGTTGAAATCACAGACATAGTGAAAGGTAAGGAAAAAAAAACTTCATATTTATAGTTTATATAGTTTAAAATTTCACTCCATTTGATTTAATGATTGAGTCTTTATTTCAAACATTTTATTTGCTGTTTGCCTTGGTTAATATGATAACACAAATTTTTTGCAAGGACTGCATTTTATCAATGCATTGTACATCCAAATCATTTACTGACCATGTGATGTACTGCATATATTCTACATTTATCCATAATTTCAAAAGATACAATAATACAGCTTTCACATAACTTTTGATAAATTTTATTTAAGGTAATAAAATTTGTGAGTTTTATTCAGGAGAATTTGATTTTTTTGAAAGTTTGGCAAAAATACTATTAAAACTTGATTAGCTTTTCAAATTTATTTTTTGTTCACTGCCTTTCCTATGACAAATGGGGAAATATAAACAATAAAATAGTATACAATCAAATAATTTATGCTACAAGTGTAAAATGAAAAATTTTATTGTTTAAATAATGTAATCATGTATTAATGAAATCCTGTTTGTGCAAAATTTGTGGTCATACAAAGAATGAGTCACCCCCTGCTGGGTGTGTTGGCACGTATCTCTAACCCCACCACTTTGGAGACTGAGGCAGGAGGATCTCTGTGAGTTGGAGACCAGCCTGACCTGCACCAAGATACCCTGTCTCAAAAAAAAAAACATACAAACAAAATAAAAAACCACAAAGAATGAGTCACTCATATAGCTGTAGATTGAACATGAACTATATATTAGTAATCTTCTCATCTGTATCTCAATGTAATCTAAAAGTGAAGTTATATCAAACAATGTTTAAGAAAACTTTTGAATATTAGTATATAATACAACATGTATTTTACATAATATAATGTAATAGCATAAACTCATTTTAAACTTTCTGTTGCTTGATGCCATTTCAATTCAAAATGACTAAATTTTAAAAATAGACAAATAACAGAAGTTATAGTGTTATACATCTCAAATGACAGATTGAAAATGAAGAATTTATTGCAATGCTTTTCTTTTTTTTTTTAGTCTTTGAAACAGGGTCTCGCCATGTAGTTCAGGCAGGCCTTGAACTCTGGCTTCCAACTTGTGGCAATCCTCCTGCCTCAGCCTCGTGAGTGCTGGGATTACAGGCATGTGCTACCAGACCTGGTTACTCCAACACTAATATTTTTCATATTTTATACTCATGAACTCATTAATGACACATTTCTCATTCATTTTTATGTAATCCAACTCCAAAAATCACCCATTAGGCATGAGATTATGTTGAAGACATTTTATATATCTACATACATTGATTTTCATAATCAATAAGCACTGAAATTAATAGTTCAATATCAGTTTATTATTATTATTAGTAGTAATATTTTTACATTCAGAATTTGTTAATTTCTTCATTTTCTAACTCTCAGGTCTTCTTTGTTGATCTTAGTCATTTGAATATGCTGCTTTATATGTTTGTTCAGTCTGTGTCTTGGGGTGAAATATCATCATAGCTTTATACCTCCATTCCTATCAATCAGAACCTTTTCTTTAACAGCTCCTGCTGTTTTGCAATCCTGTCTATGCAAAGTGACCAACTACTTCAGTTCACTTATTAATAAAAGCGTAGTGGGTATGGGAATTTAAGGTTTAATTTGAGAAAAATCACACAAACACACACACACACAACCTGCAATGATTTGCTCACTCCAATTTTCTATTTTGCTATGGAGCACAAAATACAATGGACTTTCCTAATCCTGTCTTTCTCCATACAAAATATGTTGTTTGTTTAGAGATTATAGACAATTTAACTTATTCTTTTGCATATATATATAAATGATTTAAACTAATGTCTGAAATCTATTTGTTGTGGTTTGTGTCTAGATGACCACCCAAAGCCTTATGCTGTCATAGGGTTTTTTCAGAGGTAGCTGAATCTACAGTGTGTGAATGATTCATGATGCAATGCTGGGATTAAGGGTGCTGGGATTAAGGGTTGGTAATTGCTGGATCAGTCTACTGACTGGATTGATACCGCCCTAATCCCAGTAGACTGGAACAATATAAGGGACAAAAAGAGGCTTGTCTCATTCTCCCTTGTTGCTTTTTCTGTATTCTGCTGCCATGAATGGTTGCCTCTCTGCCTTGTGCCACCCTGCCTTGGAGCCAGCCAATTATGGACTGAAATCTCTACAAACTGTGAGTTAAATAAACCTTTCCTCTTTCAACTTTAGGTGTCCACAATTTTGTCTCAGCAATGAGAGAAAAGTAACTAAGACACTATGGAATCAATAAAGTTTCTCTTTTTCATTTTGTTTTATTCGTACATGCTTTTATGTTTAAAAATTTGTTAGAAGGAATTTTATGATTCTGATATATTCACAAATTTTCATACCTCCCTTTGTTTCATACAGATTTGTTCTTAGCAGATTTAAGGAACTAATTGAATCTTACACACTACATATGTTAACCCATTTTCCATACATGCAACTCTTCCTACAAGCCATTGTATATCATTCTTAATTTCCATTTAAGAGTCATATATTACAAGTGACATTCATCTCCAGAGCAGGCAAATTATACTAGCTCATTGCTTTCTCATATTCAACAGGAGAGCTGTACATGTTGCATTATGATGGCTGCATGCTGAATGGTTATCAGGTAATAATAATAATGTAAAATGTATAGGAGTATATTTTCAATGATTCATAGGGTGAAATATAGGTAAAATACTTTATACCAATAACAGCATTTATACCTAAAGTAATAGCTCTTTTAGATATAGAAAATGAACCTTTGCAATGTTTAATTCTAAATCATTAGATGGCATGCTCTCAATCTTAAGTGAAGGCATGGTATGTGCAGAGAAATCATTTATTTTGATAAGATTATGTTCTGCAAACTGAAGAGCTGAAGAATGTTTCTTTTTTTTTTTTTTTTTTGTGGGTACCGGGGGGTCGACCTCAGGACCTCGTGCGCCAGCAGGCACCCGTGCCACTGAGCGATATCACCGGCCCCTTTTTCATATGTGGGTTCCGGGAGTCGAACTCGGGCCCTCGCGCTTGCCAGGCAGGCGCTTAAGCCGCTGAGCCATCTCACCGGCCCCTGAAGAATGTTTCTAACACCCTAACACTGGAACTAGAATTGTCATTTAAGATTTATGCCTATGTGTACATGTGTCTGTGTGACCCTTTCTTTAATAATGAGCATGTTACTGATGAATGTATGTTTGGTGATAAGACTTGGGTTGCAATTTCCTGAAGCCTGTCTTACAATAAATATAAAAATGAGGAGGCACAGAAGGAATCATGCTTTGAAACACTATTATAATCACATATGTATTCCACTGTCAACACATAAACATATATTATATAACTTTTCCAGACAAAGCTTCCCTACAGATTTTTAGGAGAACTCTTATGCAAGTATGTAATAAACGGGAGGTAAATTTCAAACAAATAGCTTATTTTTATTTCCAATTCAGTCATTCATTATATTAGTCCATTATGTTTTGATTCCTATGGAGCTGCACACGGCAGGAACAATGAGTTGAACAATGCTGACTACCATTCTGATTATACTAGAAGCTGAAACAGGGTAATTTAAATAGAATAAACTGGTCAATGGCTGCATAGGCAGGGTTGAAAAAGGTGAGGAAGTCATTAACAGAATTGGACAGTATCACAAAAGCAAGATTATCCAGGCTCAATGCGTCATCCATAGCTCATGTGGTTCTCCTTGGAATACTGTGGACATCACCTGCTGTTAAAACTCACTTTGCTCTCATGCAGGTTAGCAAATAACATCTATTTGGAACTATTAGGATTTGCTATGGTTTCACTAAAGAAAAACCCCACTGAGCTTTAAATAAGAAACTGCACCTGTACTTATCTAATTCCATTTTCATATAAACTACACTCTGGTAATTGGAAAATCAAACAACAAATACAAGGATGAAGGTTATTTAGGTCCAATAGTTCAGAACAAAAATAATAAAAGCTGTGATTCACATTGCTGATAGAAGCAGAGATAACTATTGTAGATGTTAGTCACCTTTCTTTGCCTTTAGGTACACTAAGAAGTGAGGAAAAATTTGAGGACAACTTCAAGGGTGAATATCAGCTAGCAAGTATAAACATTAGTGTATCAAATGATACTAATAATTCATTGCAAATAGTAATAGTTGTTGAGGCTGGGACATGGATTTGAGAAACAAAGTAAAGGTCAATATGCAAAATAGTATAGAAATGAGTAGAGATGTGGTGAGGTTTCAAGTTTGGATGGTCACCTTTCAACAGAATGGCCTTGTTGGTATCATTTCATACCAAACTTTGCTTAATTTTCAACACAACATGGTGAAATAGGCATCATTATGCATATTAGAATGCTCAAGCAAGAGAATGGTGTTCAATTGTGAATTTCCTGGAACAGAACAATTCCTAATTTCTTTGAAAATATATTTACTATTAAAATGTCTTTCATAAGTTACCAATTTTGTCTTTGTCATGAAATCCTGGTCTATTTGAGTGCATGCTCTTTCAAATAATTTATATATCATCATAGAACTAATAATTTTACTTCCAATTGAATCAACTGTACTATCATGTATATTGGACAAAATTTATCTTATTGTTCTTACTATAGATTTTCATATTAAGAACATTTAAATCCAAAACACAGTTAATATTTTGACAATCGTAAGAAATATTTTTATTATTTTAATATCCAGCTGGAGTTTAAACCTCATTTTCTTAGATGTTCTGAATGCTTTTCTGTGCTTGACTTTTAGTTTTCAGAATATAATGAGTCTTTTCTGAAGGTTTTCTTTCTGAAACTAATAACTTCTTTACAATAGAAAGTAAATCCAAAGATCAAGTATGGTATGTGCAGATAGTATTTAGCCCTTAAGACAAAGCTTGTCTAAATCTTGCTTTCTAAAAGCTGAAAGCAAAATGATCTAGGGCAAAAGATTTTTAGTTGGCAATTTCCTCATCCAGTGCAGAGCATTATACTATGCCTTAGGGTACAACTGGCTGATCAACATCAATCCTGGTTTTGCCTCCCAATGCAAATTGAACACATAAAATTTGGTGAGTATGAATTAAATTAATGGTAGGAAAAACACACAGGCCTCTTTTATACTTTGAGATGCAAACATAAAGTTGACAGTGATTACTAGAGTCTGCTCTAGGGTCTTTTTACCATGGCTTGATTTATTTCATTTACTTTTTCTGATATCAAAGATGTAGCCACCCTTTAAGGCATCAGACACTCGGCATAGCCCTACCTAAAATACACACAGAAAAAATGAAATCTTGCCTGCAAGTTTGCTGTACACTGTAATGATATTTTGAATGGAGAAAGTGAAAATTGTTTTCTAAAGAGCAGGCACACAAAATAAACCAGTCCAATGTAAGAATATAGGGAGCAGTAATGTATCACTTTAATCAGTACTTAACTACTTTAAATCCCTAAACATAAAACTCCAACTACCCAGCCTACTAATCAATACAAAGTATGCTTTATAAATTAATATTGACATTATTTGTGATTCATCTTACTGTTTATGTTCCCAAATTTTGTGTCTTAAAAATCCATCTCCATAGCTTACATTTTACTAAAGAAAAACCTAAATACAAGAAACAAAATTCCTTTTCCCAAGGCTGTATGAATATAACTTCCTTGTAAAGCATATACAATTAAACTTAAACTTTACATCTTTTGTACTGTCTAATTACATATGGAAGAAAAAATAAGCACAAACACAACTGTACCATAGAACATAAGTTGCTTGTATTTTAAATTCATGCACAGTATGTACTTTATTCCGAGCAGATACATTTGTTATGTTATTCTCCTGTCTCAGACATAAATCAAAAGAGAATGTCTTTCCCTGGGGAAGTATTTTCTGCTGCCTTTTCCTCTATGCAAACAAAATATGGCTTTCCTCTACAAAAAGTACTTTTGTTTCATTCATTTTCAGAGCAAAGTTCAAATGATTATTTTGGTCCTGGGAGTTTGCTTTGATTCTAGAGACTGGTCCCAAACTTAAATAGACAAACAACAACAACCAAAAAAAAAAAATCCACTCAGACAAATGAAGAAGTATTTGTTTCATGAAAAGTTTCCAAACATCGCTTGCCATGGGTATCTTTTTATATTGTGAACTTTGTACTTGGAAACTTTAACCCTTGAATTTGTTTAGTCTGAAAACCTGGAGAACCATGGCTGTCACTAAATAACCCCACCTTCTGATTCCACAAACAGAAACCTTAATTAATTCTACCTTCAGTGAAGTAAGTTGACAATGATATTTTTCATACTGGTGACAGGCAGTTCTTCTAGTGAAGAAAATTTAAGCATAAAATTTTCATATCATTTGAAAATTAACTTTTAAAAAATCAGAAAAATTATAAAGCATTTATATTTGACAGTAGAAAATATAAAATAATCATATCCTTGACAGTATCCTAAGTATTTTATAAATGTGAAATAATAACCTAAACTGTAAAAATATGTATCAACATCCATTTCATTCTCCATGCTCTTCATTCTCTTTCCCATTGTCTGGCACTGTGAGGTCTTTTATAAAAGATAGCTTTTATAAACCTTGTGATCCTGGCACTGTGAGGTCTTTTATGAGCCTTTCTGTTCCAACATCGTTCTTCCAACACATTTCTACAGTACTCTCAGACTGATTTTCTTTTCTTTTTTTTTTTTTTTTTGGTGGGTACCGGGTGTTGACCTCAGGACCTCGCACGCCAGCAGGCGCCCATGCCGCTGAGCGATATCACCGGCCCTTTTCTCATATGTGGGTACCGGGAGTCAAACTCAGGACATTGCGCTGGCCAGGCAGGCGCTTATGCCGCTGAGCCATCTCACCGGCCCATCTCAGACTGATTATTATCAGAAAAAAATTCTATGTATTTAAATTCATGTATGTTAATTACCAATGTTTTTCAAACTTTATCAGAGCCAGAGCTTTGGAAGAAAGCATACTATATATCCCTATCTTACCCATATTTCTTTCTAAATCTGGGAAATTCTTTACTGTTATTTAAATGACTCTCTAATATTTTACTTTGTGGTATTCCACACTTTTTTGGTTTCTCAATATCAACTCCATCCCTGGTAATCTTATTCGCTATAACTTAAATTACTTTGTATTCTTATAGACTGAGGATATTAAAAATATTAAAAACTAAATTTTCTAATCTCAGCATAACAGTTCCTTTTCTCCTCCTCTCTGGGTTCATGTGAATACCTCTGCTGCTTCTTTCCAAAGCTAACCTTCGCATAGTGACTATGATTCATTTATCTTATCGTGTGTGAATTTTTTTATCTTTCAGAATCTCTCTCTTCTCTATATCCTTCCAGTAAACTAAAGTTCAGGGGAGTTTTATTTTTTACAGTACCATTAAGAAAAAGTAAATATAACTAACTTCAAATTGTCAGCCCATAAAAGATGACAAACCTACCCCTCTCCTATTGCAGTTCTTAGACAAGTAGTATATATTCTTTCTGTTATAAATACAATCAAACGCTGAATGCTTTGCAAATCGGCTTAATTTGCATCTGTCTTCACAAACTTTTAAGTATAATCAAATCACAATTATTAAGATTATATTTTTGGGGGCCGGTGAGATAGCTCAGCAGCATAAGCGCCTGCCTGGCAAGTGCAAGGTTCTGAGTTCAACTCCCAGTACCCACTTACGAAAAAAGGGCCAGTGATATCACTCAGTGTCATGGGTGCCTGCTGGCATGTGAGGTCCTGATTTCGACTCCTGGTACCCACCAAAAAAAAAAAATTATATTATTGAAGATTTTCTATACCAAATTTAGCCTAAAGCTTTCACATGGGTTTTAAATATTTAATCCACGTACAGATCAAAAATTGCAAGTGTAGGATATTTACTAAATCATGCAAGGGACAATAGAAATAGAAAGTGAGAGAATATAGGTTCAAATCCATGTTGCTTAAATCCACAGTAGGCCTGGGGATATAGCTCAGTGGCACAGTGCCTGCCTGGCAAACATAAGGCCATGAGTTTGAGTCTCCATCCAAAAACAAAACAAAAATGACAATAACAACAAAAAACTAAATCCACAGCTTACATACTTGTTGACTACTCTTAGAAACAAATTTGAAAATAAATAAGATATGACAAAGTTATATTAATTTATTATGAATTTTCTAATAAATTCACTATTGATTGAAACATTATTAATTCAATTTTCTACTTCCTTGGCTCCCAAAATTGTAAATTTTCCATTATCTTCTCAGTGTTCTACCTGTTTTTTCTAGTTTCTCTCATGGTAAATTTTATTCCTCCTTCACTCCACTAGAGTGGGAATTATCCAAGGGATCTCTTCGTGACCCTTTACTCTCTTCACAATTTAATGAGATATGATCATACTGCAAATCTTAGCTTGAGAAAAAAATAAAAAGTGAAAGATCAAAGTATAGCTTCTCCTTAATATTCATGATTTTTGCACCATGGTGAAGTCAAATTATAGGTTAAACAATTAAGATGTTGGGGATATCTTAATGAATATTATATCGTACTAGAGAAGTTATGTAATGACTCTGTTGAAATAAAGGTAGGACAGAGTCACAAATTGCTGGCCACTCTGTCTTATTATGGTATGTTAATGCATCCTCCATTAAAGTAACCAAGACCAGAAGAAACCTCCACTGTGCTGCCCTTTTTGTTCCAGGAATGTTATTACAGCATGGAATGCAGTTCCAAATTGGAAAAAAAAAAAAAAAACTGCAACACTGAAGACTTTATAACATAAAACATTTTCATCTATTTAGGAAAATATGTCTATAGAAATTTATAAAAACACAATCATCAAATAATATTTAAATCAATTTGACAAATGGCAAAAATGACAATATTAAAATATTTATTTATGCAAATATAATGCCACACAACTCTGTTCCATCGTGAGACTCTGCAATCTGATCTCTGCATAGTACTCAAGGGAAGATTCAAATATTACTATTCACTAAATTAACCACAATTTCATTTTATGTAGGCTTTCTGGTAATTGATATTAGGCTTCCATAACTTCACACCTCTGCAATATTACCCAACTTACATACTAAAACCCAGAAAATCAAGGCATTATTCTGGAGAAAATGGTAGAATCTGAGTAGATAAGCCACGAGGGAATCTGATAATCTTTATTAGATAAACAAGAGTTAAATTTATAAATTAAAAGAAAATGGTAGAGTCTGAGTAGATAAGCCACAAAGGAAACTGATAATCTTTGTTAGATAAACAAGAGTTAAATTTATAAATTAAATGAAGAACTGCATCATAGATGTTTTAAAGTAGAATTTCTGAAGATAATTTCTGATGAAGAACATCTATTGAGATTCTAGCAATGAAAACCATTACTTGCATGGCTTTGAACTAATCTCTTCTTTTCCTCACACTGTAGCTTACACATTTATAAAACTGAGAAGATTAACTCTTTATTCTGATGATGAAAATGATAATATCCCTGAGGGCCTGAAAGCCAGGAGACATTAAATATCAGATAACTACATTTTCCTAAGAGAGTTATCCCTAGAAACTTAAATTCACTAACATTATTTCACTATCATTGTATTTCTATCACCATGTATTTGTACATAAACACAATTGTTTTCTCACCCAACAGGAAAAATTCCTATCTCAAATTTATCAAATTATTCTCCTTCCAAAATATGCATCTGAGATGTACATTTAGGTTAGATAATACTATTAAAGAAATTATTTCCACTTAATAATCTACACAGACACTGAAATATGTAATAATACATATTGAATGAATTAATTAATGTTTAAGTTCAAATGTGTGAAATTATTTTTAATTTTTTACTATGGTTTAACAACTGAGTACAGATGGCAGGCTTCAGAAAATATAAATTCTTTGAACAATGGAACAAAATTGTTCTTGGCAAATAAGAACATCTCAATTGACATGGAAAATTCTTGAAGTTTTAAATAGTCCTTGAATATCAACAATATCACAGTTTTCAAACAGACTTAGAAACAAATCTCTTTATGGTTCTCCTGGATGAACAAATTAATTCATCTTAGGTTACATGCAATTGATTTTTAAGTAATCATTGTTTAAAATACTCCTTTCTATGACCTTCTCTTGACAATATTTAAGAACGGATAACAGTTCCTCTGTATGTAAGAAAATGTTGCTTGTGTCTTCACTTACTAACAAGCAATTCTGCAATACCTAGTGTGAAAAGGGTGCACTCCAAACATCACTGGACACTTGTAGAACTGGCCTTTTTCAACACAAATTTTACCTGAAAACAGTTCACCATTAAATATCTACTTTTTGTCCATTTAGGCGAACTTACGTATGTAAAGTTTCACTGGAAATTAAAGATGAGAGAATATTGTGAGGGATGTACTTTTAAAGGCTTAAAATTCACTGTAATCTACTTGCAGCAATTTATATTAAATTAATTTAAAATAAGGACACAGTAGGTACATATTCACATTGATAAATTTGTTTTTATCAATTACTGAGAATTAAAGAGTGTTCTTTAAAATACACTTGTTTGCTCCATAACAATAAATAATGCCAAATTTGAACAATTTAGTATCTTCTTTCTAGAAAATGCAGCAGCAAGCTTTTTATCTTCTTGAGAATTCTCTCTCTCTCCCTCCTTCCCTCCCTCTCTCTCTCTCTCTTTCTCTTTCTGGAAGTCCATGCTTTTTCTATGAAAGAACACACTTCTTTGATTATTGAAATAATAGTGCATCTTGTTGAAATGAGAGGAAAATTAGAAAATGATATAAATGATATTAGACAAAATTATTTATATGAAAGGGAAAATCTATTAACTACATGCAGGGTAGCTATAAAACCAACATTTACAACTCAATGTAACACAGAACAATTAAAAGCACATAGTACCGGAAGTCTCTCAAATCCAAAAAAGAATATAGATAAAATGCTAGTCAGGAAACAGTATTAGAAAAATATATAAAATTATCCAAGGGCTGGTGAGATGGCTCAGCAGCATAAGCTCCTGCCCGTCAAGCGCGAGGTCCTGAGTTCGAGTCCCAGAACCCATAAAAAAAAAAAATGTTGACCTGAACGTGGTGTTAGTTTTTATGGTTATCACATTTGCTGTTGAGGAAAAGGAAACTGAGTATATTCACTCTCTTCAAAGGAAATTTGATGTATTGCATCATTCATTATATTTAAAAGAATATTGAGACTTTGGGGCACTAGGCTTTTCATTTTCCTACAAAGCTGCACCATTCCCTGCCTTCAGCTCTTAAATATAAACTTCACCTCTTTCAGGTGTTGTCCTCTTCCTCACAATTGCTGCTTTTTCTTCTTCACAAAGATGACATTTCCTTGAGGCTCTACTACTGCTGCTGTGACTGCTGATGTTACAGTTGCATATTAGTCACCAATAATTTCCCCAATACTTTAATCCCTGCTTTATTTCATTCTCACCAAAACTCATCCTAGAATTTGATGACCAATTTGTGTATTAGGAGATGGGGACTTTGAGAGGTGACGAAGTCATAGACTCCACTGTTACGAATGGATTAATGCAGTCTTCTGTGATTCCTTGCTTTGTGCAAAAGGATTAGATGTCCCAAAATGAGTTATTAAAAGGTGAGCCTGACATTGCCCCTCACCCTCTTGTGTAAGTGCTTCTCCTTGCATGTGTCCTCTTGGCATTCCTCCACGAGACCCTTATGAGTTGCCAAGCGCAAATGACTTGCTCCTGTATTTACAGGACCAGGTGCTAAAACAACTTCTTTTCTTTGTAAATCACCAAGTCCCAGTTTTTCTGTTATAGCAATAGAAATGAGACAGAGACAATCCCCAAATATTTAATTTGCCCATGTGCAATTCACCTGGATTTATTTCTGTTTTCAAAGATCCCCTGTACTACTTGAACATGTAGCTACAGAGCTTTGCTTTTGTCAGTAACTGTACAACAAATTTAAAGAAGCTTCTTTTTCTCTGAGGATTTCACAGTTGATTGAGACAAGAGGAAATGTTATATGGTTCAATATACATCACAGGAACGAACCACTTACTTGTCTTCAGCAGAGATGTTTTTATTTTTAGAGAAGATGGTAGAGTTGAATTTCAAACAATATAAATCCTTTGGTAAAGAGAAGTGGGATAAGATTGTGTGTGTGTGTGTGTGTGTGTGTGTGCGCGTGTGCCTGTGCCTGTATGTGTGCATGTGCATGTGTGTGTGTGTGTTTGTGGGTATGTCATTGGTTCTGCTTGTATATCTCCTTTCTGGTCCCCTCCCTTCCTTCTCTACTTCCTGGCTGACATGAGAGGCGCAGCTTTCCTCTGCTGGTCCCTTCCACCATTCTGCTTCTGCCTGGAGCCAGCTGACCATGCAAGGACTGAGGCTACTGAAACAAGAGCCAAAATCAACCTCTTTTCCTGTAAGTTGTGGATGTGGGGCATTGTGTCTCAGCAATGAAAACATGACCAAGATAGTGGAGATGTTAGTGGTCTTGACTGAGTTTTTATTTTAGAGAGAAAAAAATAAACAATAAAAATAATGATACAGGGGCCGGTGAGATGGCTCAGCGGCTTAAGCGCCTGCCCGGCAAGCGCGAGGGCCCGAGTTCGACTCCCAGAACCCACATACGAAAAAGGGGCCGGTGATATCGCTCAGCGGCACGGGCGCCTACTGGCGTGCGAGGTCCTGGGGTCGACCCCCCGGTACCCACAAAATAATAATGATACAGAATTTCAAAACAAGATAGTAGGATATTAACAATGGTTAATATATTGCATATTGTTATCTTCAAAGTAGTTGCTCAGATTACAAGATATAGGCATGCAAAATTGATTAAACAATATAAGCACAAATCGTTCTTTTCAATAAACTAAAAGAAATTAGTGGTATAATTATTTTAGCTATTATATATATATATATATATATATATATATATGTGTGTGTGTATTTTTTTCTTTTCCCTTCCTTATTTTCTCCTTTCCCCCATCCCAAAAATTCTTTCCTTTTGAGCAGTTTCTTTCCCTTTCACAATATCTATTGTAGATTTTGGATCTTATTTACTTTTTCAGCTTCTTACACTAGGGACACTATATGATGCTTGTGTTTTGAGGCATTAAATAAACATGTGAAAATGCACATGTGTAGGGGCTGTAGGCATTTTGAATATTTTAAACAGTTCTGCCTGGTTGGAATGTCACAAATAAAGGTTGAGATATCATTGCATGTGAGGAGGCTGGGGAAGCAAGTAGATAGCATAAGTGGAATTTGCTGGAAAAATGAGGTGAGAAACAAGATACTTTATAATTTGTTCTTAGTGGTTCTCAGTACTGCTACTGCCTGTGCTACAACTGCATTAGATGTCTGTCATTTCACAAAATCCTGAGAAAATTAGCTCAAAGACTGGAAGATTGATTTTGCTTTGTGTGTTTCAAATGTTTCAGTCCATGGTCACTTAGTGCTGTCCTGTTGCTTCTGTGTCATGGTGAGTCATAACATTACAGTGGGGGAGCATATGATGCAGCAAGGTGACTCAGCACATGGAGGACAGGAGACAGAGGGACAGGGCAAGACATCCTGCAAATGGATTAAGTCCTCCAACGAGACCCCACCATCTAAAATTTCTATCAGCACCCCATAAGTATCACAGTTAGTAACCAAGCTTTAATCACATGAGCTTGTGGAAGCCATTCCAGATCCAAACTATTACAACTGTTTTGACCAGTATCTTTGCTGAAAACTAAATGTGTACTGGATTTTGTATTGGCTGTATAATATCTGTTGATCACGTCTATGAGATTTGTTATTATTTCAATATAGCAAATTTTTAAATTATTGTTTATACCACATTCTCAAAGTGTACAGCCAGTAAATGGTGCAACCTAATTAAATATTTTTTCTCTGACCCAATCTACTGAACTATTTCTGACATCTCTCTTTTATTTTTCTTGGGGGGGTTAGACTGATTACATGAATTTCTATTCATAAGTGACATAACTTGAACCTACCTGAATGGATAACAGAGTGCTAGTCATTTCTTCAAAACTGGCTGCATAACAGATATTTCAATCCTGTCTGACTTCCTCTCATCAACCTCAACTTTTTTCTTCTCCTATGTTCTGTCCTTTAGTTCTATGTTCTCCAACCAATTCCCCATGTGTCACACATTTTTCCAAATAGGAAATCCCTGGGAATGATGTTTTCTTGTACACTTTTTGTATGCTGGTGTTTGTATCTGAATTTATCATTTCATTACCATTTAATCACTCAATATCCACAAAAGATATGAGGAAAATTGATTTTAAAAGAAGATTTTAAAGGGGAAATGATATGAGTGACAATGAGATATTTTATGTTAATTATGATATATACATGTATTTTGTTAAGATATAATTATCTCAAAACTCATGGAACTGTTCACTACTATGGTAAATTTCATTGTACATACATTATGTCTCAACCTGATATTAAAGCTTATTAATCCTTCAAAAAATGTTTCTTTTTTTCCAAACTGAGAATATTATACATTTCCTATTTATATAGTGTGTAATTACCTTCTGAAAATTCACAAATAATCTTATTTATTTCCAGTTTTCTCTTTAAAGTAGATATACAAAGTAGTTCACTTTAGAATTCTACAACTTTAAATTAACAATAAAGAAAACTAAAGTTGTTAAGGAACACTATAATGTTTTTTTACTGTTATTTATAATCATCCAATTTTCCCTTTTAATGTGTTTGTAGAGAATATAAAGTGTGCTTTATCCACCTGTTAACTAAGGGCAGCCTTAAGAGTTTTTCATTGGCCTTAGAAGTTTTAAATTGTTAAGCTGATTTAGAGACTTTTGACCACTCCAGCCCTCATGTAGTAGCAATAAGTAAGTCACTATTTTCAGATAGAATTAAAATTTTTTTTTCATGTAAAATGTATTGTCTATTAATCTCATTTTTGCAATAAGGAAATTAGGATTTAAAAGAAAAATAAAATGACATTTGTTCAAGTTTGCAGCTTGTGATGGCCCAGGTCTTTTCTTGCTAGTTCAGGATCTCCTTCCAAATAATAATACCGTCATCTTGGAGATGATGTAGAGAAATATCAAGGGGCAAACTTTCCAGAGATAACTGTATTTTCTGTTAATACCAACATGGAATGTAAGAAATCACAATTCGTGACACAGAAAAACCTGTAATTAACTTGCTTCATTATTGCATGATTGGTAAATACTATGAGTCAAACTGTATCTTGTCACATAGTGGGTGTGGATGATTTAACAGCACAATGCCAGGTGAATGTCCCAAGGAAGTTATGTAAAAATGATTCACAGGAAATGCCACAGCATTTGGTGATGACTGCAAAAGAAAAGATCATTTTTTATTGGGCTTAATTTAATTTTTTTCTCTGCTAAAAAAAAAGACAGAGCCTCTGCTGTTTGCATCACAGGGGACATGAGGATAAAAGAATGGAAAAAGTATACTAATAAGGTAATGCTCCTTCAGGTACTATAGATTACTGAGATTTTCTATGTAAAAAAGTGGCATGGTAAATAAAAATATATAGGGTCATCAGATTATAAATGATGAAAATAATTATTAATGGAAGAAATTTTCCTATAATATTGGTATTATACTAATAAAATTCACTAATCACTTGCATGCTTGCAAATCTTGCCAGATTATACCATATTCACTTTAATTACTAAAAATCATAATTTTGGATAATGATTCAACCACTTCAGTACTAAAGACCAAAAAGGAATGATACTGTTGATACAGAGAACATTTTCTGTTCCTTTGACATTGTATGTGGGGCTGCCGTGTGTGGTTAAATCTCATTTTTTGTGTACTCTCTGATATAGGAGATTCGAAGTGTATAGAAATTATACTTTAACTTGTATATGCTGAGATGTACTCTCATTTGGGAGCTTCTTTTTGGCATTTGCTGCTAAAGTGTTTTTAGACATATTTCATCTTGTTTCTCTTGAATTAGAGCCTAGTGGTGTTCCTTTATCATGAGGAGGCTGAGGCCCACAACTCAAAATTTAGTTCTCTGAAACACAGGAACTGCCTATGGATTACCAGGTTTAGTTGTGTTGTCCATAGGTAGAGATTAATACTTATATTTCCGATTTCACATATTTTTTTTTATGTGGGTACTGGGAGTCGATCTCAGGACCTCACGCTTGCAAGCAAGTGATTGTGCCACTGAGCGATATCACCGGCCCTTTTTTTTTCCTTTATGTGGGTACCAGGAGTTGAACTCAGGACCTTGCACTTGCCAGGCAGGTGTTTATGCCACTGAGCCAACTCACTGGCCCTCATATAATTTTTTATAGTAAAGGAATTCTGGAAATACAACACGGATTGTGTAGTCATGCACTTTTTTTGTGTAGGTATACAAACACTTCATGTGCAATAACATAGAATAAAAATTTTGTGTATAAGCATTCATAAATCCATGAGAAAAAAATTATTCTATTCTGATTTGTTAGGTTTATTATTGAATACTCCCAGTAAACCAAATCAAATTAATTCCTCAGGGTATCCTTTAGCATTCACATATTATATCATGTCATGAAAGCAATTTAATTATTCAGTTTTCTCTACACTAAAATAGAGATGATTTTAGGCATTTTTTTTTCAAAAAAGTTTCATAAGAGTGGCAAATGGTTCAATGTACTAAATGCCCAACTGTGTTAATGTTATAATTATTGAAGACTTGTTTAGAAGCAATGAGCTAAAATTTTGGCAGAACTTGTGACCATGAAATCCTAATTTTTGGATATGAGATCCACCTCACCCCAGCAAAACATATTGAAAAGCTTGATTGCTGTAAATCTCTGTTTGTAGGGCATCCAGCAACATTTCCCTTTGGCTGGTAATTTATGTGGCATTCAGCTGTACGTTCTGAATGCTTTGAGTCCTCATAATCACATTATGTCTGCTCTTGCTTATTCTGAAACTGGCAGCATCAGGAATGTTGAATTGATTTTTAGTTGACTGCTTCCTCTTTTATTTCTGGAAAGATAGTTAGTTGAATAGACTTCAATAATGGAAAATATGCTTTCCCAAATTTTAAGTTTAAACACTTTATTTTTCAACTATGTACTAGGTCCTCTCATGCATGTATTTTTTAAAAGCATTTTATCTTTAAAATCACTTGTTCCAAATTCATGATAATTATGAGCTCTTCTTTGGACTAACTAAAGTCTTTAAAGTAAAGTAGTATTATAATATCATTTCTATTGATATTTTCAAATATTAAGTTTACAATGTACATGCTCTATGTATTTTCTCTTATATTTAGATTCCTTCTCCCCATAGATCTACAGAATCTATATTTATTGATATAACAGTAGGCAAAATTGAAAGTAGACTTTTTAAGTTGAGATTTCATTAAATCTTTACCTTCATTTTTCTCAACTTCAACCAGATACAAATTTAAAATCATCTGCTTCCCCACAATCAGATCACTGGCACAGAATATGAAGACATTAGACAACAAAGAGTAATCCTGAAGAAATACAAAACACACATAATTTCTCAGCCTCATTGTACCATTGATGATCCTTGAGACATATACATGTGTACATAACTTAGAATATTATATACTAGGTATTATAATAAAAGTCTGACTCAAAAATTGAAAAATATTCAGAGTCAGAGTTAAACTTTGTGGAGATAAATAAGGTTGAGCAGTCGAAGTGCCGAATAAACTGATGCAAGTAACCTAGTCTTGAGAATCAGTAAGGGAATTACAAGTAAATAATTAGTTATTTAGGTTATAAAAAGATTGAAAGATACTTTATAATTTACACTAAATTATTTGGATATTATCGTATATTGACTATATTATAACAGAGTAGTTAACACTGGACATAGCTTGCTCAATTTTTATTTTTAATATTAGTAGTTCAGTGATAGGAGAAAAATGGTCAGGAAAATATTTCAAAATGATACATCAATGATTTAGCAAAGAGATAATTCTAAGTGTTTGCTTAACTTTGTTTTCTCTTTACATGACAGCAGAGCTGGCTCCTCCTTGACGACTTCTCTAATCTCTCTACCTATCTGGATATTAACAATTTTGAATGGTAACATAGATTCCCATAAGCAGCACTCATCTGACTACAAAAGTCATTGTGTATGATTTTTGATCTCTGTAACTTGATCAAATATATATCCTAGACAACATGGGAGCATGTCATCCTCATTCTGATTTTCTATGCCCCTCATAAGAATAGCTTATTAAGCTCCACTTGTGGCATTCTAGGGTTTTTCTAACTTGCTTCTCAAAACTTATTCTTATTCCTACCATAGATAAATTCTCAAGGTTCTTTCACATCATCATGTAATAACAGTAAAGATCCAAATTCTAAGTTCCAATATTCTGTGTTTGTCAACTTCCATTACTATAACAAGTACCTGAGATAATCCGTCTATGGAGATTAAAGAACTATTTTTCCATACACATTTAGAAATTTTTGTTTGTGATTGTTTAGCCATGTTGCTTTGGACCTGTGACAAGGCAGGACAATGTGGTGGCAGTTCATGGCATTGTAAACCCACTCACCCAATGCCCAGGAAGCTAAAGAGAAAGAGGAAGTAACTGCTTCTCACAATCCCTATCAGGGGTATGTCTCCAGTGAGCTAAAGGCAACCCACTAAGTCATACCTAATTTTAAGGGTTCTACCACCTTCCAGTAACAACAGACCAGGGAAAAGTCTTTACTACATGGACCTTTGGGGGATTTTTTTTTGTGGGTACTGGGGGTCAAACTCAGGACCTCACGTGCCAGCAGGTGCCCGTGCCGCCGAGCGATATCACCGGCCCTTTTTTCATATGTGGATACCGGGTGTCAAATTCAGGACCTTGCGCTTGCCAGGCAGGTGCTTATGCTGCTGAGCTATCTCATCGGCCCCTTTGGGGGATTCTCAAGATCCATAAAATAGAAGCATATTTAAATGATGTTTAATCTTTTCTCTAAAGGAGTAAAGATTTTGGGTTTTGTATTAAAACATACTCTACCAAGCGAATGATAATTACATTATAATGGCAATATTACCACCTCTGAAATTATAGTGATAAATTCAATAATACTTTATTGATAATGGATATTGATGCTTGCACAACTATCTCAGGAGACTTTCACAAGTTTATTTAAGGTTTTCACTCTTCATACTGTATTTTCCCCATCCTATATGTGGGATGGGATTAATTATAGGGTTGGTGTACCTCATCACATGAGTGGAATATTTTACCCCATTAAGATTTACAAAAATCTTTCATTTGTTCCACTCATACTTACATGATGAGGTATGCCAACCCCATAATTAATCCCAACCATAACTAAAAATCACACCTCACAATTAATTTGGAAATGACTAGTATAATAAGGGCTAAAAGGGAAGGAGAATGAACAGAGCTAATGTGTGGTAAAAGTTCCCATTGCTCACAGTTCTGTCTGGTCCCATTCTGGACTTTTCCTGCCATATGTACTTATACTTAGAAGTTAAAGGAAAATGTTATACTCTTTAATGTTGGTTCATGTATTCATTAAAGAAGTGAATCAAATCATCCTAATTTCTCCTACACAAACCTAAATTAGCCTGAATATATGTTTTCAGAAATAAGAGCAGGGCAATGTAATAAACTGGGAAAAATTGATATCTCCACAGAAAGTGTTCAGTAATTGACAATTTAAAATGATATGAAAACAAATGAGGCTTTAGGACCTTGTAAGTACTGCTATAAAATAAATGTGCAATCCTGGTGATATTTTTTCATGTTTTCTTTTAAATTTAATACATGCTGCCAAATATTAAGGATATTAAGTGGCATCTGCTTCCCCTCCTCAAATTCTATGCACCACAAGAGAACTAAAATATAAAGCAAAACAAACATGGAAACATTCACTTGCAGTATTCTCCCAGATTAATAATTTAAGAAATTCAATATGGTATGGTGTGGGACCAAGGGGAGGATATTACATACTAACATTGATCATATTGATATCATAAAGAAGTTCTAAGTTCACAGTATGGAATGTCCACAGTGGGCAAAAAGGATAGATTGATGCGTATTCTAGAAAATTCCTTTATATAACAACATCCTTGGAGTCTAGGCTTTCACATTTGTTTAAAGCTGCAAAAACCCCCAGTATATTGATTTTGCAGATTTCTTCAGGAATTGATTCATTGAATCATTCAATTTCTTTGTAGATGCTTTTATATTTAAGATGAGTAATGGGATCTTCTAACATTTGGAAAACTGCTATGCTTTTGAATGTTATCAAATAAAAACCAGTGCAGAAACAGCATCTTAGGACAGTTTTAGCTTGAAAAAAAATTATACAACAAAGAATAAGAGGTAATTTATTCTTAATGTCATGTTATTTTCTAAATACACTCACCTTTGTACAAAATAGTTTATTTAATATGTAGAAAATTTATATGGAATCTGCAATAGAAGGACCTTTACCTAAATAAAAGCTACATATGACACATCAATGACCAACATCATGTTAAATTGGAAAAGCTGAAATTTCCTCCATAATCAGGAACAAGACAAGGGTTCTTCTATTACCACTCATATTCAACATAGTACTCAAAAAAATAGCCCGAGCAATCAGGCAAGAGGAAGAAATAAAAAAAATACAGGTAGGAAAGGAAGAAGTTAAATTATCTTTGTATATATTTCAGTAGCTATTAAACCCATGCTTTTCAATTCTTACCTGAAATAAAATTTCTTTTTCAGTTCAGTTTGACATGTTTAATGTCTTTTATTTTAGTATAAGTTCAGAAAAAATACAAACATGACTTTATCAGGCATAATTATCACAATTCTAACTGAAGCAAAAACTACCATTAAAAGATGTGTTTGTGGCACGAATGTAACTTATTAATCTGATTTGCATGAGAAATTTGATTTTTAATAGATATGCTATACTAGCATTTAATGGGAAAATTTTCATTAAAAAATTTGAGATATAACTTTACAGAAAAAAGAAAGGCTGAACAAAATAATGGGCAAAGTGTGGAAACAAAATGTGAAGAGAACAGAGCAAACTGTGTAACCACAATTATATAGTATCTTCCATATGAACTATACACAGAAACAAGGCTGATATAGTGATTTTTTTCTAAATGATATTTAGAAGTGGGTGTCTGATTTTAGGATAATTATTCCATGAATTAAAATTAAATTCATTATTATGTGAATAACTGCCTTAGACTAAAGAAATAAATTGAAAAGTATAAGTTAAAAATACATTATGAATGGGCCGGTGAGATGGCTCAGCGGCTTAAGCGCCTGCCCAGCAAGCGCGAGGGCCCGAGTTCAACTCCCGGAACCCACATACCAAAAAGGGACCGGTGATATCGCTCAGCGGCACGGGCGCCTGCTGGCGCGTGAGGTCCTGAGGTCGATCCCCCGGTACCCACAAAAAAAAAAAAAATGCATTATGAAATGCTTCAGTTAAAATCATCAAGTATTTCTGCTTTGACATTTAGATCTTTTTCTTTTTTTTTTTTTTTGTGGGTACCAGGGGTCGACCTCAGGACCTCACGTGCCAGCAGGCGCTCGTGCCGCTGAGCGATATCACCGGCCCCTTTTTCGTATGTGGGTTCCGGGAGTCGAACTCGGGCCCTCGCGCTTGCCGGGCAGGCGCTCAAGCCGCTGAGCCATCTCACCGGCCCAGACATTTAGATCTTTAATCTATTTTGATTTTAATTTAGTACATGGTGAAATAAATGCTGGAGAGGCTGCAGGGAAAAAGGAACCCTCTTAAATTGTTGATTGGAATGTGAACTATACTGTAACCCCATATGGAAATCGATATGGAAATTTCTCAAAAAACTAAAATTAGAAATTCTATTCAATGCAGCTATTCCACTTCTAGGTATCTTCCTGAAAGTGTTAAAGACATCATATTACAGTGATACATCCATACACATGTTTATAACAGTGCAACTCATAATAGCTAAATCTTGAAAGCTATCTATACATCCATCAAGAGATGAATGGAAAAAGAAAATGTACCAATTGTACACAATGTAGTATTACTCTGCCATAAAGATGCAGAAAGTTGAGTCACTTCTTGGAAAATAGGTATGTTAAGTAAAATTAATCAGACACATAGGCTTAACAGTTTCATTGCATTTCATTCTCTTGCATGAAAAACCCATAGTATAAATAAAGAGTAAAGTAAACGATAAATAATAGGAAACAGTGAGATAAATCTTTCATAAAAATGAAGTGGGCCAAAAGATGGAAGGAATGAGGAGGGAAGAGAGTGGATGTGTTGAAAAATGCAGATGTGTTATTTACATGTTCCAAACCCTCATAAGGAATATAATAATTATACACTGCAAAACAGGTTCTAATGAAAATAAAAGCTAAAGAAGAAAATAAAAAAATATGTTGATATACCATTTTTAACCAACATGAATGAAGATTCCAGCATTTGGAATTCAAACAAAAAGAATCACCAAGGTAGTAATGACTGATATTTTCCGTGCAAAGATTAATTCCAAAATGCTTGTGACTTTGGTTCAGAGATGGAGCTTACATCCCATTTTGTCTAATATACGAGGTAGATATATCACTGTTCTGAAAACTAAAGAACTGTTTGATCTCAGTTTTTGTTAGTTCTACAAGAATTTGGAGGTTTCCATAGCATGGCTCCAGAGTAGAAATCTGAAGAGATGTCAATAAGGACCCTGGCCTATTTTATTTAAGGTAGCCTGACAACACCATTCCAGTAAACATTTATGACAGGGCTGTTTAGAAGAATAGTGATTTCATTTGATGAACTCTGTACAGCACGGCTGGTATTTTCTTGAGGGAGTGCAACTTGGTAAACAGTTTCTTTTTTTAACCTGGAAATGTTTCTGTAATTTTAAAGTAAAGCTAACAGTGTTTAAAATGAGAATTATTTTCCTAACCCACACCCAAAAATAAATATGAAAATAAATATGAAAACAAATATGAGTTTGATCTTGTATTCTTCAGAAGAAATGCTACTTTATAACTGATTTCATAGTTTATGCCACATATTGAATTAGCAAGCAGAATTGCAATGACAGTTGGGTGACAATTATGTTTGAACCAACTTCTCTTTTTAGTATGTAAATACGTTTAGTGATCTAAAAGTTAAATATCGAGTCAATGTATTTATGAGAGATTAGAAATATCTATACAAAGTAACATATTCCTATATGCATCCAATAAACTAAGCTTATATGTAGTATTACTTCTTCAAATAAACCATTAACATAAGGTCTTATTAAATACCTACGATAATGAAACCGCTTCTTTTTTAAATTTAAAAACAGTTGTCTGAGAAATTCCTGTGAAACCTTTGTGAAGTTCTCAATATTTTTCTTAACATATGTACTTAAAACACTTCAACGATTTTCCATAGAGAGAGTATGATCTCAGATTTGAAAGAAGATGTACAACGGACAAATTGAACAGTAATTCAAGATTAAAATATCTGCATCTTCCATATGAAGTTCCTTTAATTATCGAATCAACTATGTTCTTCCTGTGGACAATTTTACAACTCTGTGTTTTAATCATCTTCCTTCCACTGTAGAGATGAAACTGTTACTCAGTATTTGCTTCAGGGACAATGTTGTATTGTATTTGTACAATTTTTTTCTGATACTGATGTGGATCACTGCTTACTGGAAGTATATTCTCATAAACATTTTGCAGCATGCATCATCATTATCCCTCTCCTTTCATTCTTACCTAGACCTCATGCAATTATCAAGTAAATTATATATTTCCAATACTCAGAATGTAAATGAAGATAAGGAAAGTAGATCAGTAAAGGCAATAGCAGAGCAAAATGAGCTCACATCTATTTTCAAGTGTTTTTACTGGTTAGAAAAACAAACCTTACATTCTGTTTGACTGTAGATGGGTACACTCCCATTTGAAATAACTACACAATATAGTGTGAGTTACAAAGTAACTTCATAAGGAATAAAGAAAGCTTTACTTTAAATTTACGTTCCTTGTAGGCATAAGCTGACATAGTCAAAGTTATATTGATAAGACTATAACCTTGATCGTAGGCTGACGTCAACAGGTTAAGAGGTTTTGTCTTGATTTATCAATAATTTAAAAATATTGACCCTTTTTTTGTGTGATAAGTAGGGAAGGAGCACTCTCTAGTCTGAGGAATAGGAAAAATTATTGTAATTACTTTTTCACCATTTTTGATCTGGTCAAGCATCTTTATGTCACAATTCTTTTCATTAATGATTATGTCTGATATTCTTCACTGAGTTGATGGAAGTCCATCACACCATGCATCATAATATACACATTTCTTGTGTTTATCTGTCCGTAGTCATCTCCATTGCTACCTAATATAAGTTCAACCTCTATAAAATATCTTTGGGAACCCATTAACTTATCTACTTGGGGATGATTTTGTTCACAGAGAGATCTTCGTGTGCAAAATAAATTCTTCATCTCATTTACATAGCCTAAGTGTCTTGAAAACAGTAATAGATGGAGGTCCCTATTTTTTTTGTGGGTACCAGGGGGTCGACCTCAGGACCTCACGCACCAACAGGCGCCCATGCCGCTGAGCGATATCACCGGCCCCTTTTTCGTATGTGGGATCCAGGAGTCGAACTCGGGCCCTCGCTCTTGCAAGGCAGGCGCTTACGCCGCTGAGCCATCTCACCGGCCCGGTCCCTATTTTTGATTTAAGAACCCAGATGTAGGAAATAGCTTATGGTAAGTTGGTTTTTTGCAATGTTATATTCCAAAGAAATAGACTATTTCATAAACTGTTTATAGGGTTAGTAGTTTATAAGAAAGAGAATGTGAACCTTTAGGATAGCAAGAAAATATTAATTTCAACCTTGTATTTGTTTTATAATATACCAAGGGGAAAATTTAATTCATATATGACTATAATATATATTTATTGACCACATAATTAAATATCAGTCAGTGATGAACACATATGTGAAAGTGGTTGTATAAGATTATAATGTTCCTATTCATACCATAACCAGCAAAGGTCTTAGTTTAGCCTATTACTTAATGTGTTTATGGTGGTGCTGTTCTAAGTAAACCCAGTATGTAGCTAATTATATAAAACTGTAGCACATGCCATTACATGTTACCTGATACTTGGTAATAATGCTAGATGACTATGCTACTAATGTATACAATTCTTTTTTTTTTTTTTTATGTAGTACCAGGAGTCAGCCTCAGGACCTTGCTCTTGCCAGCAAGCGCTTGGGCCATTTAGCGATATCATCGGCCCTTATTTTCCTTTATGTGGGTACCATGAGTTGAACTCAGGACCTTGTGCTTGCCAGGCAGGCACTTATGCCACTGAGCTATCTCACCGGCCCATAATGCATATAATTCTTATACTACACTTCTTGTCATTATTGTATAGTGTACCCCTTTGATTACATAACAAGTTAATTGTAAAATAATATTTGTTATGCTGCTGGCAGATTCTTACATCTTATATTTCCCCTCTTGTTTTGATTGAATTAGAGACCATATTAAATAAGTGGCTTATGATATCTAAGGTTGTGTAAATATATGCTATGATGTTCACAAAATAACTTAGCAACACAGTTCTCAGATTGTATCCCTGTCATTAACTGATTCATGCCCATATTAATATAGTTACTGGGGCCATGGCTTCAAATATTTCTCCTGATTTGAATATGTCATTATAAACTGTTGAAAAGTTACTATATTGAGTTATGGTTTCATTGGCAGTGTGCTTATTCATTCAAATATTTGATTTTTAAGTGCTGGTTTTGCTAATGATTTCTTAATTTCACAAAGTTATTTGGTAAATACATTTCTTTTAAAAAGGAATGAAATTAAAATCACATTTCCTCATTAATTAACATCCAGTTATTCTTGCTTGTTTCATGTATTTTCTTTGATTCTTTCTTTCAGTGAAATGTTAAACTATTCCACGCACACAGCAATAAATTTTATTGATGATTTCCTTCACTATAAAATATTGTGTTTTGTTGGATTGTTTTGTTTTCTGCAATTGAAATTAGCACAAATTATAATATTTAAATAACTGCTACAGAAAGCTCTCAGACCTCAAATGTTTCAAGGCTCCTCTTTTCAATGTTAAGGACTAATCATAAGCCTTTGACATTTAATTCATATTTAAGGAGATCTGTTTATTATTTGAAGTATTATTTGAATAATTTTGGTTTAGATGATGTGAATTTTTTATAGCTCCAGTTATTATTATCTCATCAGCGAAGGCCTTGTATTCATCAGAAATAATATTTAAATATTTTTATACTTTTAAATAATATCATTAACAAGGGTAGAATATTTAATGACAAGAACACATAATAATGAATACAGACATACTTTTCTCATGTGTTTATTCTTTTATTTGCTGGTGGTATGACTTTGAACACATCATTTAAATTTAAGAAAATTGCATTATGACTCCAAAAAATGTGTAACAATATGTTTTAATGTCCTGCACTGGTTTTGTAATGATAGTGGTTTGTAAATCATAGATCAGTACATGTACACAATGCACTTTTATTTCTCTTAATAAGTCTACTTAAATTTTTATCATCATTTTAGAGAAAACCACTAGCTTACTTGAAATTCAAGTTCATAATGATAGAATTTTATTAAATGAAATATTCCAAATATTTCTATTAAAGTTTTTCTATGTTTAAATACTTCAATAAATGTAAGGTGTTTTTGTTTTCAATATATACTGAATAAAAAATGTGTATAGCTTAGAAATTTTTAATTAACCTTAGATCAATTTTACATACATAATCTGTAAGTGGTACGTAAGTACTTTACACATTTGAAAAATCCTCCTTAGATGGTACCAAAATTAGACGAAAATGAACTAAAATTTTATAAGGAACTGTAAATTGTTTTCCCTTGAAGAAGATTCTCTTTATTTCAGAGAAGGGTGAGATCCATGATTCCATCAAACAACATGTATTGTATAAATAGTAAAGTTAAACAAGCAATGTATTAAATGCTAAAAAATATTAATTATCCTTAAAGCCAATTTCTTTTTTTTTTTTTTTTTTTTGTGGGTACCGGGGTCAACCTCAGGACCTCGCGCGCCAGCAGGCGCCCGTGCGGCTGAGCGATATCACCGGCCCTTTTATCGTATGTGGGATCCGGGCCCTCGCGCTTGCCAAGCAGGCGCTTACGCCGCTGAGCCATCTCAATGGCCCCAAAGCCAACTTGAAAAAGTAGCTAATGCTAAATCTTCCTAAATGCAAGAGGCAGTTTTTGTGCATTCATGATGTGTTTATAGTTCTGACTTGAATATTGTGTAACTGTCTATACTCCTAATAATTCAGTTGGATTGTGAGTTCACTGAGGACACAAATTGATGTTCCATATAGAATGATCTTTTTGAGGGCCGGTGAGACGGCTCAGCGGCTTAAGCGCCTGCCTTGCAAGCGCGAAGGCCCGAGTTCGACTCCCGGAACCCACATACGAAAAAGGGGCCGGTGATATCGCTCAGCGGCACGGGTGCCTGTTGGCGCGTGAGGTCCTGAGGTCGTCCCCCCCGGTACCCACAAAAAAAAAAAAAAAAAAAAAAAAAAAAGAATGATCTTTTTGAATCATTAGAGATCCATAAGTAGGGTTAAATAAACTAAGAAACAACATTGACAAAAGTAAGAGAGCAGCTGGGATAACCTAGTGAAAGAGTCTGAGGACTCAGGATGTAACAGAAAGTAAATTTTCATACATGAATAAAGATGAATTTTTAAACATAGAAATGGATTGTTATCTTTGGCAATTCTGCAAAGTAACTGAATGTAAATGATAAACCAGTGTTAAATTTGGCAGTTTTGTGATATTGTTATGAAAACCAAGTGAAGAATAGATCTCACAATGCAAAAAAAAAAAAAAAAAAAAAAAAAACAAGCAGTGAGCTAAGAAGAAAAAGAAAGGAAATGCCAATCTTAGATCACTTTAAATTACAGGTTCAGGGACAGAAAAACTAAAACCATAATTGGGAAAATACTGCAGGGGTAAGGAGCCTGTCCTAATTTTTGCTATCAATGTTCAGTCTTTTATATTCTATGGTTAATTTCCTTTTGTGCTTTCATTTTCACATAGGTTGTAACATTTCCACAATTCTCCGTAATTCCAATTGTACCTTCCTCTTCTCCTCTGTGTCTTGCGTCTGACTTATACTTTATTATTCTGCTTCTTTCTCTGCTGAGATCCTGCAATGATAAGGAGCTCATTTTCAAATGTGAAATATTATTCATTGTATAATAGTGCCATGAAGGTAAGTGCTTTATAAAAGAATTAAATTGGGGTCTGCTCCACATGTTGAATACATGGCAGGCATTGCTAATTGACCTATGTACTTTTTTGTGTTAATCACTGACTTTGGTTAAACAAGAAGTTATTGAGCTGCTCCTAATCAGCTAAGCATAAAGAGATTAATCTTTTCTTGTCTTGGTTAAAGTCCTGTATTTAAACTACCACCTCATGTAGAAAAACTTTATTTTTATTCTTTAAAAAGTTTTTACATTAAATAATGTATATACATGTCGAAACATTATGTGGTATTCACTAATTTGTTACATTTTTGTTTTTATGTATCAGTTAAAAATTTAATTTTCAATAAATTTAAATGTGTTGTATTGCAAAATACATACTGATTTCAATGCACTAATATATAAAAAAGATGCAGAATATCTCAAGGGTAAATTTTAAATGGATTATATGTTGAAATGGCAATATTCTGGGTATGTCATGTTAAATTAAAAATATTGTTAAATTTAGAAAGTCTTCATAACATACACAGTGAACTTAAATTTATATTTTTTCATTGATAGAAAATATCAATTTGTTCATATTTAAACAAGTTTATTAAATACACTGCTAGATAACTCTGAAAGACAAAACAATGAGCATAAAATTATTTTTGGACTTTGATGATTACATGCTTAATATGGAATAATTCATGCACATATATTTATCAGAAAAATTAAGAACTTAGCAATCTTTAATTTATAGACATAACCACCTACACATGTCGATATACATATACAGCCGTACACACACACATGCATGAATGCAAATAATCAGCTAAGCAGAAATATTCTACCTGTCTTATAAACACTAAAATTTTTAGCAATTATTTCTGAAAAGTGACTAAAGTCTAGTCCATTTATTACCCTGTGAAAGTGATAATGAATGAAAAAGGGTAATTTTAATTTGCAATCACTTTATTCTGTGTAACTATTCAGAAGCTGTAAATGCCATTTCTACTTTTCTTGCTCTTCTGGACATTCCAAGTTTCCTTTGATCTTTACCAGAATTTAACCTGGTTTATTTTTCTTAACTGGAATTTAAAGAAAATTTAGCCATCGCCCAGAAAATTGGCTCTTCATCAAGGTCCACACAGTATGAAGCTGACGAGAAGGAAGAGAGAAGAGAAATAAAAAGGAATAAGGAGTGCATGCCTGATCAATACTTGTAGTTAAATATAATATCTAAATTTTAGAGGCAGAGTTGATCTGTTATGATACAAAGACCAAATCAAATCTTCCAAGTTCCCATGTGGACATATTTTGTACATATTTTAGTCCTTTTCCTCTTGCCCTCTGGCTAGAATTCCCAGATTGCATATAAATTGTAAATGCAAATGTATAGTAATTATGAATTTTGAATTAATATTGTAAGATTCTGATTTCTGAAATTTTGGTTTAGGAATAGAAATCTGTTAGCCGGTATCTTGAATAAAATATCCCATCATTTTATATATGTACTGATTCATGACAATCTTAAATTGAAACTCTAGCATCATGAGGTCTTATTTCTTCATATTTAATTCCAATATTATATCTGAATATATTTTAAAATATATTTAATGTACTATCTCTACTTTCTGTTCATTTTATCATCTTATGCTTGAACTACATTTAAAAAAAACTTGTAATTTATCATATTGCTATTGTATTCATCTCTCTTCTTTCTCATTTAGACAGGTAAATACCAAATTTGACTTAAACATTAACTAAAAATGAGAGCAAGGACGTTTCTTTCTTTCCATGATCCCATCATATACAGATGTTTTAGTGCTAACCAAGTGTATCTTTTGCAAATAGGAAGGGAACCAAGAGATAGGGTGGAGGTTGAATGAAGGAGAAGAGAAGGGAAATTAAAGAGATTAAGGTTCATTATGTATCAACTCCCCGTGATGAATGTAATGATTATGTACTGCAAAAATTGCAAGAAGGAATTGTAATGTATCCTCATCCGTGTTTACGGAAATGCCTTCTATTTCTTTTGGTATAAATCATTCACTTTGAACAAGCTATTTATTCTTCATACAGACCTTCATTATTTTACTTATGCCTTGAACACTCTGCTCTTTCTGTTCTTTAGAATGTCTCACCTCTTACTCTTTAAAGTGTGTTTTAAAGTATTTTCTTCAGAAAAGATGTAGACCTGTGTGTCATCAGTCAGTCCAGGAATTTTCAGTATGTGAATGATATAAGTTAATTTTATACTGCATAAACCTCTGTGGATTATGGCATTTTTTTTCGGTGAAGGTACCTGGCCACTTGTCCTTCAAGTTTATTGGATATGAGAAGTAAGACACAATAAGATGAGAGCATTATTCATGAAACGACACTAGCCAGATAAAATGTGTTAAGGCAGAAATAGTATTAATTGATAATCCCTGAATGGTTAGTAAATTTATGGAGATCAGTAGAACTTACACGTTAAAATTCCCTTATAACTGGCATCATTTATTTTATTAAATTGTTCTTTAAAAATCATACATTATCCACATCACCAAACATACTCATTTCAGTTAATACTTAATTGTATGCTTTTCAAAAATTTATGTATTTTAAAAATTCAGGAATCAGTAAAAATTACAAATTTTAATATTGAAAAATTCAATATTCAAAAAGTTTATATAATATAGGAGAACATTGATTTGAAATTATTTAATTTAAGATAGAATTAAATATACAAAAGCCAATATTTTATGCAGGTAAAAAAATGATGTAGGAGATAAACAACAGCAATCCTTTTAGTGCTAACCAAGTGTATATTTTCCTTTTAATACTGAAGCACCCTTTCTATTATAATTTATAAAATAGTACTGTACCCCACCAAAGGTACTCTGAATTTACTGAATTTACATAGTACTATAAAATGATATGAAATAACGAAGTAAATTAAGCCATAAAATATTATAGCAATGTATTTTTAGAATGTATACATGTCAATATGATATCTGATTTTGTCATTTCACAAAACAGCAGCATTGAATCTGTCTGCATTTGTGTAAAAGTTCTTCAAACATTGTGATTTTATAGAAAAATCATAAGGTGCCATCACTCATTTTGAATGATAAATAAAGCAATCCTGTCACAGTAATACATTGTGAACAGGCTGTAACCTATTTATAGGTAATTCATTTGGAACTTCTGTATTGTGCTTGTGTTTGACATCTAGGCAAAGGAAAAAACTTCTCTAAATTTTCCTTTCAAAGAAATTTAGGATGATGTTCAGTATATTTATATTTAAACTATTACATAAGTGAAAGAAAAAATTACATAATTCCTGTACACACATCGTTCTTCTTTAATAGAGTCTTCATATGAATATATGTTGGATTATCATAGGTTATTAACTGGAGAAAGTAAAGTCCTTCTCATATGTGTATTGGGGTGTCTGCTACTCAAAATGACCCTAGTCTGCATAAGACATACTGTAAATAAAATGCAAGTTTAAATTCTTACTACCCAACTTTCAGTTAAAACCACTTTTTACTAGGCATGATCCCAAATTAGTTATAAAGTAGCTTTTGGTGAAAAGAAAAAAGTATAATATTAACATTCACAAGAAGAAATATCAAGCAAAAGCAAAAATGAAAGCAAGTTTTAAATTAATAATGTTCTTTTCCTGATACTGAACACCAACAACAAAATGATTTTATTACTCATTGCTTGTTTTGAAATATCAGTTTAGTTCTCAAAGCTTAAATACTTATATTCTGCCCAGTTTTGGCCACATTGATCCATAAATTGTATTCTAATTTTGTTAAACTGAATTAAATCAAAATAAAAATAAAATTTAATGAATATTTTGATAGTCTATATTTGCGCAAAAAAAATTCCAGACTCTGACAGTATTTATTCCCAAAGCCCTTGTTATTATTAAGCAACTATAACCAAAGTTCCTTCAGAAAGCAATTCTAATAATTTAAATTGTCTCTGAATACTTTGAAATTTCCCACTTGCTATGTGTACTTTTTCCACAGTACACCAGATTAAGCAATCATTTACTTTCAGGAATTTACTGTCGCAATTTTATCTAGGTGTCTCACTCACCTTCCAAACTAAAGGATATGACCTTGTAAAAAATTATTGAGGCCATGGACTTATTACTAACTCACTTTTCTTTTGCAGATAAATAATCGAGTTGTCTGGCATTCGAGTTTAAATATAGGTTTTAAAGAGTTGTTTGAAATATATTATACACACGCACACACATACACACGACTTGTTGACTTGTTGGAGTTTTGATTCTGAAATATCTAGGAGAGGCCAGCTGATAGACATCTCAAATTCAGGCAAGAATTCTATGTTTCACACCACAGTGAAAATTTTTTCCTTTTTAGGAAACCACAGTCTTTGCTTGCAAGGTATACAATTTATCGCATGAGACCCAGTTACATTATAGAAGTATACTTACTTAAGTTAAAGCCATAGTTCAGCCTGGCATACAAATTAATCGACACACCACAAAAATATAAGTGTTGGAAATGTTCTTCTTTAATAAGCAAAGATTTTAAATTAAACTTTGTTCCATTTTCTCTTTGAATATCATATTGATTTGCATTTTCATTGTAATGATAAACTCTTGTTATCTACCATGTTAAATAAATTATATTTTATTTTTAAATTTTTTCTGATCAAAGTAAATCATTGATGTTTTCACTGATCAAATGTAGAGGATGTTAAATTAATAGAAGTTTAATTGATCCAAAAGCCATATAGTATACATTTTGATAAAACATTAAACAGTAAAATTATTACATAGTAATTGCTTAATAACAGGATATTTAAAAAAATAATTCATGGAATTCTAGCTGTTAAGGAACTACAACCTAGTTCTAAGATTCAATAATGCTAAAATTCAATATAAAAAATAATGGTCTAATGAAAGGACAGTTTGGGATCATTGTAGAGATTATAAAAAGACTATCAATTATTCTTTATTAGTAATTTGTAGAGAATACACTTATGCCTGCTAAGTTGGCTTAAAACAGTAAGTATATCAATAATAACAATTATTTTATTGTTTTCAGTTGATTTTATGAAACTTCCCTTATAGACAATTCAGACCTAGAGGAGAACAAGTGCCGAGAACGAAGGTGGAGGCCTGTCTGGTTTGATTTAAGAAGAGCCAAGATACCAAGGTGCTTTAGTAAAGGGAAGATGAGGTTGTATACTGGGAGGCAAGGTCCAAGAGTTTGTGGACTCGTTAGCATCTATCAAGCCATTTTAGGGGTTTGGTTTGATAGAGGAAAATTTTGCAAGATTGATCTGATTTGAGTTGACGTTTTAATAGGATCACTCTGGAAAACTTATCGGGGGCAAATGTGGAAGCGAGGTGATCAGTCACAAAGATACTGCAATAATCCAGCGGAGAGATGATGGCGACACAGCGAATTGTCATCAGTGGTAGTGGTAGGCATTGGGGAGGGTAATGGAATGTTCTGATAGCATTTACAGGTGCAGCATGAAAGAATGGGAAATTTCAACATTGACCTCAATTTTTTAATGTGAATCTCTATAGGAGCATTAATTGAGATGGGGGAAATTTCAACAGAATAATGTTTGTGGCATAAATTGAGGGTTTCTATTATTGTAAAGAAGATAGAGAAATGAATATTGAGAGACAATTAGCCATACAATGCTAATTATACATTGAATGAAGGGATTTGCCATGAATGTGATGAATGGGAATTATTCTAAAAATGTACAAATTAATGAAGCAAAAAAAATCTATCAATCAAGTAAAAATTGTACAAATTACATTAATGCATGAGTCACAGACAGGAGAAAGTAAAAGATAGAAATATTCTTGGAAAAATTCAACTTAAGGACAGTTGTATAGAAGGATAGTAAAAACAAATGTCAATGTTTACTAAATTCTCAGAGTGGTGAACAGGACTGTGTGTTTGTGTGTAGTAATAAGAGGCTATGCCAGGAAAAGGTGATAAGATCAACCATGCACTCACCAGAGCTGCTGAGCATCTTTATTTTGCCATCTGTTATTAATTTTGAAACACAAAATTAATTTACTTTTACCCAGAAATTCAAATAAAATCCCAAAAGAGATAAAAAGAAATAGATGTTGTTATAATATATTAAAACTATGGAAGAAAAAAGAGCAATGAGTATTTAGCAACAGAAACTAACAATTTAAAATAGGCAAATATATGATTTTATATGGTGTAAATATTTTGATTTAATTTATGTTCAATTAGCAGGATTCTGTGTAACTTATTTGACTTCTTATATCTTTGGGCATTTTTCTGGTTTTATTTTTTTTAGTAACAAACATTTTTCTTTTTAAATTCAGAAAATTATATAATTACTACAAAATAAATTAGAGTATATTTTATGCCACATGAATAAAGAAGCACAATAAAAATGTCTTTATAAATTATACTGTGATACTAAAGAAAAAGTCATGAGGCTACTCGTTTTTAGTTTATCTACATTCTATTCTCATTATTGTGTATATTCCATATTTTTGAAGTCATTAATTCACTAAAATTAATCTGTAAACTCAGAATCAATACTCATGCCACTTTCAAAATAATTTGCAGACATTTTGCTCAGAGTCATGAAAAGTTTGAGTCTTCCAAAATTCAAATTCCCTGAGGAAAATTCAGCTGAGGTTGAGCAAAGTGGTGCTCTCAACTCTCACTTTCTAAGCAAGTATCCTTTTTGTCATCTGCTTATGCCACACTTTTCACACTTGCCTACTTTTGCCAGTGATTTGCTGTTTAAAAGCCCCCACCACAGTGCTGAAGCATTATCTGATGTGTCTCTATGCAAGAAGTATGTTTTTGTATCTTACAGAGAAAATTCATGTGTTAGATAAGATTTGTTCATGTATGAGTAATAGTGCTGTTGGGTTTAAATTTAATGTTAATGAATGGACAGTTCATCTTAAATCTTAAATCATGTATCTTATAATAGAAACATATATACAATAAGTTATTGGTCAGTTGATAAAATGTTATGAACAGATACAGGAACTTAACCCTATATTTATCCTAGGAGCAATTTTTCAATATTTGTCATGTCAGAGTTTGCAGTATTTTTTATAGAATGTAATTACTGCTAATGACTATTTAATATATACCTGAATTTCCTAACAAAGTAGGTGACTGTGACTTATTGATAACTCTAGACATTTTTTCATAAAATGCTTTTGGAATAACAATAATATTGAGAATAATAAAGCTTAATCTTTTACTTTTTGCTGTATTAAAGTTTATCAGTATTTTTAAATTTGAGACAATAGTGATATATTAAGATTTGGTAGCAATCCTAGGCAGAGATATTCATCTTAAAAGGACCATTGTGAAGAGGTGGCGTAATTTTCTCCCACAGTAGAAGAATATGTGCATTGAGTTAAATATTATTATTGAGTAAAATATATACATTACATATATATATGAATTACTGAGGGTGGCATATACACCCAATCTTTACTATAGTGTATCCTCTGCTATCCTTGATGAATTTGTGTATTAATAAATAGAAAATCGTATCACCTTGATTGCCTGGGGCATTTGTGATTCAGATTTGGGAAAAAGTGTCTCCTGGAATAAGAAATCTCTTAATCATTTGGAAAAGTAAACAAACATACAAACACCTTAGATATTGAATATCAAATGCAATTATTTTCCTTTTGAAAGTACTGCCATTTAAGTAATCTATGAATATTAATACTGTAACAATCTCCTTTCATTCAATATGCAGGAAAAAACATAATTTAGATAAGTTTTCAATTTGATAAAGTGGATTAATAAATAAGAACAAAATATGGCTCAGCGCCCTGAGTTCGACTCCTGGTACCCACATACGAAAAAAAGGGCCAGTGATATTGCTCAGCGGTACGGGCGCCTGCTGGCATGCGAGGTCCTGAGTTCGACCCCCGGTACCCACAATAAATAAATAAATAAATAAATAAAGCAAGAAAAGCTGATCCAATTTGAATAAGTAATTTATGTTTTAATCCATTTGAGTCTGATAAAATGACAAAACATAATGATCAGAGATCCTAAACACAACAAACATGGGATCGGTTGATGACATTGGTTTGTTTGTTTCTGAGAAGTTGCTATAAATTATTTTTGTTATTTTTAACCATTCCAGATTAATTTGCAACTTAAATTTTCATTAGCATATACTACTAATATGTACTTTATTAAAGATAGTAGATATTTTCTTCTAGGTTTATATATTTCATTTAAAATTTTACTGAATAGATGGAAAATAACTACCTTAGTATCTTTGAAAACATGACTTTTATTTTAAGATGTCCACTTCAATAAAATATAAAGGAAATGCCTGTACTTTTAAAATCTAATAATAGCCAGCCTAGGGGACCATATTAAATAATTAATGTACAGTTTTCCAAAACAATAGTTCCTAGGAAATAGATTTTTATTCTCATGTTGCAACTCTAAAAAATGAAACTAGGCTCTCTGACCAAGAAATAAGTCATTCAGACTGTGATGACTTATTCGAGGAAGTGTAAATTTTTTTGATAGTTTATTATTATTCCTAAAAATAATAATTGTATCAATCACAAGTGAAGTTCCAATAAACAATATCTTCATACAAGCAAAATGAGAAATTATTCTCCCCTCAGTAGGAATATAATATGAAAAAATAAATGCTACTACAAACATTTCTTATTTAATAAAAGTGTAGTGTTCATGTGACTAGATCATTAAATGAATCGGTGGCTAAATGAGGAGTCATATATTATGTTCATTTCAATATTCATAACAAAGAAATGGTCAAAGGAATCTCCAGCTTTGCTGTTATTTGCATAACTTTTACATGAAGTACTATAATGTACAACAGAACATAAAACTATAGTACTGTACTGTACAATACAGTCAGCAAAAATTACACTACTGTACTGTAGAAGAAGCCACTATAAGGACGCACTGTCACTCAATTTCTAGCATTTTAAGTCCAAATGCAAGTCATAAGTCCAAAGAGTCTTTAAGCAGATAGGAAATTAAATGAGGAATATTTATATTCCTCTGCCCAAAAACTGTCACTGTAATCAATAGTACACTCAATCAATTAATAGTACATTGAAAAGACATTGCCATGAATTCTTGAAAAAGTATTTGAAGACAAAATACTCTTTTTTAATATCCATTGCTGTTTTTAAATTTGGAAACAATTGCTTAAAACAGAATACTTGATGTATGTTTTTCAGGGGATAGTTACAAAGAAGACAGCATAAAACTATTCATTAAATATATAATCAGCCTTGGATATTAGAAACCTTTGTGTCTGTTTTATGAAATAAGGTCAAATTCAAAAAAAAGCACTTTTACTTCTTTTACTTTTTGTGCTGTTATAGAAGTATAACACAGTTTTGATTTCAAATCTTTGAAAAAAAAAAGATAAAACAGGTTTTGTTCAAATATTATATGCCATGTTTAATCCCAGTGCTGTCAGGCCCCACATTCAAGCAGTGAGAGTGGACCGTCTATAATTATTTCCGCTATTTAGCTCTGTGAGCCTTGTCTCTGCATCACACACAAGGAAGTAAGGATTTAACTTGGTACTCTTTTCCAGCATCAAGAGAAACTATTTCTCACACATAAAGTTAGAAATCAAGGAAGTGAAAACTTCCAACTTAATCTAATATGACTGCACTTGTGGAAAAAGAGGTCCAAGGACAGGTCAATGTCAGTATTATCTTGTTTATTTTTAAAAGGAGATTCTTATGATTGCTTTTGTAAAGTAGTAAAATGTGGTGAAGGTTTTGAAATTGTGTGTGGTTTACCAATAAAGTTCTTTTTCCTCAGATAAATGATTTTGTATTTAGTATTCCTTTTTAATACAGTATTACACAGGTAAAGTGAGAGAACATATAAAAATAAGGAAAATATGTATTACTTTATCTGACAATTGTGAAGAAATTCCAGAGTGCTTTTAAACAATAATCAAATTAAAATGTTAATATGTCAGGTAGAAGAAATTATCAATGTGAGTGACAGAAATCTCCACAAACAGAATTTTAAGCAATAGTTCAGTGTAAGACAACTGAAGGCACTGAATTATTGCAAACAATGTGTATCTCAATCTTTCCACTTCACCATATTGAGAATGGCGGGGTCTTCAAATGGCTTAATCTCTTGTCTTTGAAGAATTACAAGTGAAGGTGGAAATGAGATATTGTTAAGCTTGGGAGTTTGATTTTCTCTCAAGTCTGTTCAGGAACAAAGCAATAATCAATTTTCTAGGTCATGGGAAATACTGAAGTTTGAAATAAGAACAAACAATAATATTTTAAGGCTGTAGAATATACTTTGATGAGCAAGCAAGCAAAGTACAAGAACATTTAAGAAGTGATTAGAATTGTTCCAGATTAAATTAGTATCTGATAGAGTTGATGATTGCAGAAAGGAAAAAGAAATAAAAATATAAGAAATGTTTTGAAAAGAGTACATTTTTGGATCTCATCATATATGATGATCCTTGGTGTTTACTAGGAGCTATAATATTCTCAAAAGCAGGTTTTAAAAGACTTCCAAATTGCTACAAAAGATAGACTAGACCAGTTCAATTGTTGTTCCATATCGGTTGAGTATAATTACAAACACACACGTGTGTGTGTGTGTGTGTGTGTGTGTGTGATTCTTTGTGAGTCAGGGACAGTCGTACTTTCAAAACAAGAGTCACCTCCAGACATCAAAAAGGCAGGTCAAATTTAGTAGTTCAGATTTTTAAAAAATCACTAGATAAGAATGAGATGGTAGAAGTAATAAAATTTAATATTCAAAAAACTAATTTTTTTTTAGTTCTGGATCAAATTTAGAAGTTCCTACCACACACTGTTAATTTCATGAATAAATATAACAAGCTACAAAGGATGCCAGTGGGTTCTTCTTTTATAAAGTACACTTACTAAAGAGATGATGCAAACATTGCTTGTTTTGGAAACCACCAATCCTTAGGTTCTTCTAGGTGTGGTGTGTGTACAGATAACTAATCTAGATGTTAGAAATACAGAAGTGAGCAGAACAGACATTCCCTTTTTGAATGAACTATCATGAAGGATATAATTAATTATAGTTTTTTTAGTAATGACTGTTAATATGAAGGCTTAGCCTACTCACTTTGACAGAAAAAAGTTACTTCTAATTGAGGTCAATGTGTGAAATGAATTACTTTGAGGGCAAAAATAGATAACAGATATAATAGATAGATTTCTGAGTAATAGTCTTGAATATCTTCCCTGACTGCTGCAACACTTGATTACTGATTATATAAGAATTTCACACTCTTGCATCATATAATCTATATTATTCCTTAACTTATGATTGTCAGATATCTGTGGTAGAAGTGAAAAATTTTACAATAGAGAACATTAATTCATTAACTTATAAGAATTCCACACTTAGCTTAATTTTTCAACAATATTAATGATGACTAATGGTGCCAATGAGAGCTGGCCAGTAGGAAACCATTCACATGCAATATTAATGCTAAAGGTGATTCTTGCTTCTGCTGTGGGAGAAAATTACGCCACCTCTTCACAATGGTCCTTTTAAAATGAATATCTCTGCCTAGGATTGCTACCAAATCTTAATATATCACTATTGTCTCAAATTTAAAAATACTGATAAACTTTAATACAGCAAAAAGTAAAAGATTAAGCTTTATTATTCTCAATATTTTTGTTATTCCAAAAGCATTTTATGAAAAAATGTCTAGAGTTATCAATAAGTCACAGTCACCTACTTTGTTAGGAAATTCAGGTATATATTAAATAGTCATTAGCAGTAATTACATTCTATAAAAAATACTGCAAACTCTGACATAACAAATATTGAAAAATTGTTCCTAGGATAAATATAGGGTTAAGTTCCTATGAGTATCTGTTCATAACATTTTATCAACTGACCAATAACTTATTGTATGTATGTTTCTATTTTAAGATACATGATTTAAGATTTAAGATGAACTGTCCATTCATTAACATTAAATTTAAACCCAACAGCACTATTACAAATTATTTTATTTGTTTATATATAAATATATATAATACATATATATTAAAACTTAGTGTATCCTTTTGTGCATTATTTTTGTTTCAGCAAATAGATGAAGGGGAAGAGAAGGGTACATAAACAGAAATAAGATGGGACATGTAAATGTACCAAATACCCACTATCTAAGTACTCATTATGTATCACAAATACTTCCTGAAAAAAAATTAAAAAATAAAATATGTTGATAAGGGATATTTCAGTCACTATGTATTAATACATTAGTCATATGATAAAACAATTATGTAGCATGGGGGCATATTTATTCCAGCATATTTTTTGTGTGTGTGTGGGTACCGGGAGTCGAACTCAGGGACTCGCACGCCAGCAGGTGCCTGTGCCGCTGAGAGATATCACTGGCACTTTTCTCATATGTGTGTACCAGGAGTTGAACTCAGGACCCTGTGCTTGACAAGCAGGTGCTTATGCCACTGAGCTATCTCACTGGCCCTCTTCCAGCGTATTAAGAAAGCACAGAACAATGTTTTATTTTATTTTATTTTATTTATTTATTTTTTTTACAGCACATGCTATATACAGCACAGCTAAATCCTACCATCTAAAGTGTTTATTCTAGTATTTCTCTTCATTATAGATTGGGGGATGTGAAGATGACAAAAGGCACTGTGAGTTTTTACTGACACCAGAAATATTTATGAATGAATTTTATTATATGTCCTACCTATATTTTTTACTTAGGTAAATATATAGGACGGTCATATTGCAATATAGTATTAAATATTAACTACTCTCTATCATTAGGAACACACATAATTCTGGTTCAGTTTTTATAAAACGTATTCAGTGTGAAAATTCATTTGTTTACAGTATATGAGAGAATCCTGAAACAAACACTGGCTATCTACTTAAAGTGACAGCACATTGTTTTAACATAAATAAGAGGATTACATGAATATGAGGACAGCTTGTTCTTTTGGATGTGAGGGTAAAATTCTTGTAAGCATGTAAAATGATAAATTTAATACAAAGCTCAGCAAAGTATGCTGGGGTGATACCAATTCTATTAGATAAGATTCCCAAGGAGTTAAGGAACAACATTTGTAAATCATTATTAGCAACAAATTAAGTACATAAAGATAAATATTTTAAAAGAGATAAACACAGATTTTACATTTCTATTCATCAAATACAAGGCAGCAAAATATACTGTTTTTAAGGAAAATAGAAGGAAATTTAATAGAATTTAATGTATTTTAGACACTAATTACATTTTTCAGGTTTTCTGTCTTACTTTTACTCTTTTACCATCTTTCACTATCTCTTTCTCACTTTCATTCTTTTTTTGTGTGTGTGGATACCGGGGGGTCGACCTCAGGACCTCGCTCGCTAACAGGCACCTGTGCCGCTGAGCGATATCACCGGCCCCTTTTTCCTATGTGGGTTCCAGAAGTCGAACTCGGGCCCTCGCTCTTGCAAGGCAGGCGCTTACGCCGCTGAGCCATCTCACTGGCCCCTCACTTTCATTCTTGCACTACCAAATGCTTTCACTATGACACAAACAACCAGGAGCTTTATTTGGGGAGAAATATTTTAATTTAAAAGAAAGTATACTATATTTGTGTAAATATATAATCAGACTTTCTGTCAACAAAGCTTCTGATATAATTTAAATACCCTAACTAAAAAAGTCATCAAATTAATTAATTTATATTTCATAGATAAAATGAGGAAATAGTAGATTGTTGAATGTCTGCCACATGTAAGCATTTTAATTAATGAGGAATATCTCTAACATGCAAATTATGGTAGTCTACCACCACATAGACATTGACTTCCACTATTTAATGTTGTTGTTATGTTTTATGAATTTTACAACATAAAATTAAGAAACAATGTATATATTTTAAGACTATTAATTATGACCAACATTTCAGAGTTCTGATTTGTTTATAAATTATCCAGGTTTTCCAAATTAATCTATTAAGTAACATAATTTAATATTAGATCAAAATTTTAAAGTTAATTAAATGTCTTAGAAATTATATTCAAGTGAAATGTTTCTAACTGTAACTATTTTTTTTAATTTCGGGATTGCAATACACTGTAGCTTAATATATAGTGTTTCACTTTTCATATTCTCTAAAATATTCTCTTATTTGATCTGTGATAGACACTTTAAATTTAGAATAGCCTCTGCATCAAAAGCAAAGCCATATCTTCTACAAATAGCAGTAAAATGCTTACAAGTATTATATTTGATAAAAATCAAATAAAATACTTTATGTATTTTTTAGAAATTACCAAAAATTCACCTTAACAATATGTACTTCTATTCTCTAGAATAATATTTCTAAACTAGTATTTTCTGCAACATTTTTTTATTAAAAGGCCAGCATATTTCAGTTTCAATTTCTTTATTTTTTGGAAAGTTGGGGAAATAGATTTTTACAATGATTATTAAATTATGAAATACTTTTTAAGTTTTTATTGTTGAAAAAATTTTAAACCAAATATTTAAACAAAAAGGATTAACAAATAGTACTCTGTGTCATCTCTCAGCTGAAGAATAAAAATCACTACCATCCATCCACCAAATATACTTAATTATTCACCAGAATCAACAATATATTTACCACCAATTAGGGAAACCCTATTGAAAATGCGCAAATCACAACAGAATGCAAAGTAAACCTGGATAAAAATTGGAAGGAAATATGGAGATTGGATCAGTGATAAAGAGTTCTGAAGGTCAAGTTCTGTTAAAGGACTTCTGCCTTGGAATTTTGACTACATCTGAACAAATTATCAAGTTAACTGTTCCAGTTATATAGCAAAATTATTCATAATTTAGGAATGTAGTAACATAAATTAGTAAAGATGGCCCTGAATCTTTCATGAAATCCACTGATTTATCCCAGAAGATTTTGAAAACTTAATCAGAATGTACAGCCTAGAAGGCTTTCTTTTGCTGTCTACCACATACTATGCATTCAATTATGTCATCAAACATCGTTTTGAACCTGAACCACCAGGACCTGTGAAAGTAACCTTAATTAGAAATAGGGTCCTCATAGAAATATTTAAGTTAAAATGAGTTATTTAAAATGAGCCCTGGGCCAGTGAGATAGCTCAGTGGCATAAGCGCCTGCCTGGCAAGCGCAAGTCCTGAGTTCAACTCCCGGTACCCGCATATATTTAAAAAAAAAAATTGAGCCCTAAAGCCAGTTTGACCATGTCGTTGTAAAAAGGCAGAAATTTGGGTGTAGAGAAACACACAGAAGAAAGATACAGAGACCTGGGCAGAAGATTATTTACAAGATAGGAATGATTGAAGTCACCAGAAACTAAAGCAGAACATCAGTTAATCCTTCGCACCTCTATGAAGAAAGCAACCTTGTCAACACCTTGGTTTTGGACTTCTAGCCTTCAGAGTTATGAGAGAATGTGTTTTGTTCTTCTGAGCCACAGAGTTAATAATATTTTGTTACAGTGACCCTAGGAAATTAATGCATTATCTATACTTCTTTTCGCAAAATACAGGTGTGTTTCCCTCCATATTCTTCTGCCTTGAAAATACTCTCGTGACAAGAAGGATAGTCTCGATATTGACGTTGGGTAAGAGAAAATGATGGAACACGAACAGTAAACATTGGCTTTTGTTCTGTAAAATGAAGTTTCCTCTTACTACATGTTTTGTGAAATTTCTTTAGATATTTAGAAAGGTGAATGAAAAGATAATTGGACGTAGCTCTTTCTAATCATATTCTAAATTGGATCATTAATAAAACATATGCTTGCTTAATAGGAAGATTTGCAAATTGTGGCTGAAAGGTCTGACTCTTGCCTGCTCCTCCTCACCACAGCCGCCCGAGATCTATTTTTAACGCCTGATCACAGGGAACAACGCCTACTCTGCTAAAACAGGGCACGCCCGTCCACCCTGCTAGGTCACAGCATCCCCAAGACAGAACACTATCCCTTAGTGCGGTCAACACCCAGCTCATCTTCCTCCGCCGATCTCACGCCCCGCTTCCTTTCACCTGATCTAAGCCTGTCCGACTAAACCCCCTAAATCTATGCATGAAAAACAGCTCAATCAAATGAATTCAGACTCTCTTTTGGGGTTACTCCAGGAGGTCCCACCCGGAACCCCCAAATTCAGGCTGGCCCTGTGTTCCGTTAGCAGGTCATTATCATTTACCTAATGGTGGCCACTTTGTATAAACAAGACTCTGGTTTTCCAAGTGGTAAGTATGACCCTTGCAAAGCAGAATCATTCACACTTTGTCTCATGTGTACCTTTGGAGCATGCGTATACCGTTTTGTGCCACTGACTTTCACACAAAGTGCCTGCCTAGAGATCTTGGAATTGCTCAATACAAATGAATATTTAATTAAGCACTCTCAATTCAACAACAAAAAAATAAGTAAATTATAACTCAATATAAAGTCGAAGAAGATATTTTCTTGTTTTATACATTAATTCTGACTGAAAAATAGAATATCAACAACATAAAGTTATATTTTAGTAATTATAAGGTATGAATACAGGCTAAAAATGTGAGAACACTCCATTATGATGGGATTGTCTACAATGAAAAATCAGGACATTTTATTTTCTCCTCTAGAGCATCAAAAAATTTACTCTGGCGTACCGCAAAGCAAATGTTTACATTGAGTATACATTAATTATACAGAGGGATCTAAATGATATCTGAATAAGTTGCAGTACTCTTTAAGGGACAAAAGTACACTACATGAAGAAAAGTAGTCTCCAACTGATTTATAACATTTTTGCTTGTAAGTGCACTATATATATTTAGTATCAGATTTTGCCACCAAAGTTTTAACTATAAATAATTTATGTCTTTTCTTTTCCTTAAGTTCATGGTATTATTTTAACCTAAATCATTGTCTTGCTATATTGTGAAGTATTATGCAGACTAATAAATAAAAGACTCAAGACATAAACATTGATATATGCCAAGAAATAAATGAACACTAACATTGTCTTGAAATTTTAAAATTTGACTCCACTCTTCGATTCTGCTCATATGAATATATTCAAAGTTGATCTTATTTGCTTGTGATTTCATACTTGATTTAAACAATTCTAAAGCTTTAATGTTAATGGTATGTGTTTCATGGAATGATATAATTGAATATTAAATAAGTGACAGGCTTATTTTTGTTGTTATAGATATTATTAAGATTAAAAACCCCTGAATAAATATTTGAAAATCTAGGTGATTTTCAAATCTTGAGATGTAGTGATGAGAAACAGCACTTAAACTGTAGCAAGTACGGGAATGTGTAAATAAAGACCTTTTTTTGCCAATAAAACCTTGTATTTGGATTGAACACCTGCACTGAGGTGGTAACTGGTCAGGTTTTCAATAGAATGGGAAGTTCAGTAGATGTGGAGAGGAGACATTCCTCCATGGAACAATGCCTCCTATCTATCATATGCAGGTTCCATGTTTCCGTCTCAGTTATGAGATAAAGCTTCTTAGATTGAGTAAATGATCAGATGATAGTGTTTTCAAATAGAAACATGAACTGTGATCCAATATATAAGGCAAATAGTGTGGGCCATAGACCAAGTACTACTTGGATGATTGGATTAAAGAAGGTGTGGAGGTTGGGGTCAACTGTCAAATTTATTGGCTTTGGGCTCCTTCCAGGTGTCTGGAGGAGCACACTTCTGGTTATGTCTTGGTGGATCAGGGAGAAGCATGCCTTTAAGTTCTATCCCTTGTCTCCAGGGTCTTCTGCTGTGTAATTGCTCCCTTACTCTGCTTCCCAACTCCATGAACTAAGCATTTTTGCTCTGCAATGCCTTTCTGCCATGAAGTGCCTGCCTTAAAGACTGCTAGTCTTGGACAGCATCTTCTGAAGCATGATTTAAATCAAACCTCTCTTTTAAGTTGTGACTTTCAGGTATTTTCTCCCAGCAATGAGAAACCTAATACAGAGAGGAGAAGTGGTGTTAGAGAAAAATAAAATTCTAACACTTGTTTAAATGACTTAAAAATACTTTATTCAAGACATCTGATGATTTATATTGCACAAAATACGTTATTCAAGACATCTGATGATTTATATTGCAAATGATTGAAGTAAAGACATGAATAGATAAAAATTGTTAAGGAGGCATCAAGTGTAGGGAGAAACATACTGAACTGATTTGGCAGGATTCTTGCTAAAACCTGACACAGTAAGGATTAACATGGAAACCAAAGTTTGAGTACTAACTGAGAAGAGGTCTCCAAGGAGTCTAAATGAGGTTTGGTTCAGCAGAGAGTTTTTATTAATGGGTGGGGAGAATTGAGAATAAGTCCTACAATGGTGCACATATTTATTACTTAGTGACAAGTATTATTAAAGTACATCATTTTTTATTATGCAATTACAATTTTAAAGTAAAATGGATACATATAATAAAAGTAATGACATATCAGTAAATAACTTAAGAGTTGAGCATTCCAAGGAATTACACATTAATGTAATACTTATTTCATCACAAGGTCTAGAGATACTTCCATTTTATGATTGATTTGAATAATAAATGTGTTGTCTCTTTATGTCACCTGTGTTGGACTCCATGGAATGAGTTTTTTACTTGTTTATTTGTTTGTATGTTTGTTGTTTTCTGTTTCAGATGGTCTCATTTGTAGTAGAGGCTGATCTGGAACTCCCTGCCTCTTAGTCCAGGCAGGTCCTACTCAAATGATCTTTCTTTTTTAATCCCAAGTGCTGGAATTGCAGGTATGCACCACCACACATGGCCCATGAAATTAATTTAATGAGCTCATATTATTCAAGATAACACCTTAATGTTAGACATAAGTCCTTACATTTTATGAAATGTATTTAATTTTGTTTATCTTAATGATATAATAATTGTTGAATTTTCCAATATATTAGCCAGAAATAAGTAATTGAGTCACTTATTTTTCTTACATAGCTTTGATTTTAAGACTTTTCAATAATATCCTCATGATAAAGAATTTGCTAGGCAGGGGAGGGGAGAGGAGGAGAAGAGGGCGGAGGGAGGGAAGGAGAAAGGGAGAGACATAAGAGTGTGGTGTGAGAATATGATGCACAAAAGGAATTGAATTTACAACTAATGGTTCCTTCTTAGATATTCTGAGTTGGCAAGACCTCACTAAGTTTACCTGGTTCATACTAAGAGGCAGGTTTTCCATGCCTTGAAGTGAAAGTATTAGAGGAAAACAGTCAGTGATCATGTACTTGGGGGAATAAACATATATTCAATGAAAGTGACTTTAATACCAAAAAAGTCATCTAATACAAATATTCTAGGTAATTTTGAAGTTAGGCTTTCTTTTTAACTAAATAAAAGTTTATTTCATAAGAAATAATGTCTTAGGGCTGGTGAGATGGCTCAGCATTGTAAGTGCCTGCCTAGCAAGCACGAGGTCCTGAGTTCAACTTCCGGTACCCACATAAAGAAAAAAAAAAAAGGGGCCGGTGATATCGCTGAGTGGCACAAGCACCTGCTGCCAGGTACGAGGTCCTGAGTTCGACTCCCGTTAAACACACACACAAAAGAGAAATAATGTCTTGTTTAATCAGTGTATGTATGTGTGTGTGTGTGTGTGTGCAAGATTAGCAAAGAAAAATTTGATTAATAATTTAAGTATATTATCCAATTAAGAGACATTTATCAATAATCTAAAAAAATACTAATAGCAAGATTAATACTAAAAACACTAATACCACTGATATTACTGCTAGTAAATAAAATTGGATTTTTTAGGAATATGGCTTGCTATATGTATTTTTGGAATGATATTCATAGATTCATTCAAAAATATCCCAATTAATATTTTGAAAATTTATTATATGTGAGGTATTGTACTACTAATCTGAGAATGAAGAGCAAAGCAAAGAAAAAATATACTGCCTTTGTGAAATATATATTCATAAATTTTTGAGTATACAAGTTATGATTGACACATACTATTTTCATAAATATATATAATATATATATATATTATATATATTACGATGAAATAAAGTCTCCTCAAAATACTCCCCTTCATTTTATACACATTTATTCCAACATGCTTGCTGCTTTCCTAAGACAATTTGGCAGTCCCCTTTTTGGTTTTTACGAGTGCAATCTAAAATATGGTGACCACCACCGTTTACTGCCATCATATTGAAAGTCGGGCTAGTTAAAACATTATGGAGTGTCCTCTTCCGCCTTGTTCACTGGATGTGGCACTGTAAAAATGACCATAAAAGTTAAACATTTTGAAGTATTCAGGACATCAAGGCAATTATGCCAATATGACTAAAGACACTCAGGAAAGAGGATATCCAGAACTGCATCAGAAAGTGCAAGAAAGAAGTGAAGTGTGTTCAAAGCAAGTATTTTGAGAGGAGTTAATGGTAATGTGTCTTTCACTGCAGTGAAAAAAAAATTGTTAATGTAGGTTTTTATTACATAATGTTTACATTCCTGGTATGGAGGTGACAAATGTACAAAACATATCCTAATTGCTTTTTTCATTCTGTTTTCTTTCATCCCTCCTCTTCTTCCCACACCCTCCATCTCTTGATCCCCTTCACATTCGAAACTCTTTTCTATGCTGCTCATTCATGTTTTGTATCATTTTGCTTAGTTCTGCTAACTTTTTATTAATGGTGATAGATTTGTTTGTTTGGCCCAATATCTTATTTGTATCTTCCGTGAGCTTACCAAATGCCTTATTGATCTCTTTTTATTATTTTCCCTGAGATACTTTTGAATAATTAAGTTGTGTGGCTTTTGGTTTCCTCCCCTCAATGTCCCATGTATTACCTTTGGAGGAGTGTTGGAGACATTTTGCTATTATTCTTCTCTTATTGCTATTTTCTTGTTCATTCATTTGTTTTTGTGTTGAGGGTAAGGGGTATATTCTAGTAAAATGCTTTTTTTCTACCATGGAGACCTCTTTAGCTGTTGTCTACTTTTCTGTGGTGTCTTCTGGGTCTTGCTAATTATCTGTCTTTGCCTCCATTTACTACCTCCATTTTCTTGGGATGGGAGGTTGCACTACATTTAGCCGAGTAATCATTTGTCCACTAATAGGCCACCGTATGGCTAATGACCCCCAGGCAGTGAAGGTATTGGCATCCCAAGAGAACCAGTAAATAGCAACAGTTACGTAACCTTGACTATAGTAATGAAATCAGTTTAAATTTTAGCATCAAATACAAATAACAGGGCCGGTGAGATGGCTCAGTGGCATAAGCGCCTGCCTTGCAAGCGCGAGGGCCCGAGTTCGACTCCCGGAACCCACATACGAAAAAGGGGCCGGTGATATCGCTCAGTGGCACGGGCGCCTGCTGGCGCGCGAGGTCCTGAGGTCGACACCCCGGTACCCACAAAAAAAAAATACAAATAACAGTATTGACAAATCATAACGACCATAATCTACCAAACTTAACCATATGAAAAAGATCTATAATTATAGAATGAACCCTGAAACAAAACAAATATTGACCTATTATTGATACATAGTAAATGTCTACTGAATGAAACAACTATACCTCTACTAAGGAGCATTCAACAGCAATAGTGTAAATGTAAGTAGCTCTCTAAAATTTAATAAAGCTTAGTAATTATATTAGTAAAGGTAGAAGGGGTGGGAAACTAGAGAATGAAAAAAAGCAGAATTTCAGAAATTAATAAGATATGAGGGCGAGCAGAGAAAAATGAGATAGGGGATCTTATTGAAGAGTAAAATGAAATTAGTATGGGGCAAGAACAGTTACAGGAAGAAAACAAGGAAAAGAGGAAAAAAGATAAAAAGAGCAAAATACAGGAAATAAAACCAAGATAAGAAAGAAGAGAGAAAAGAATTTAAAGGAGAAAAAAGGAGAGAAATGAAAGTGAGCCAGTGAGATAGCTCAGCGGCATAAGCACCTGCCTGGCAGTGCGAGGTCCTGAGTTTGACCCCCGGTACCCACAAAAAAAAAAAAAAAAAAAGAAGTGAAAGAGTTTAAAAAAAAAAGAAGGAAAAAAACTAACCCTGAAAAATCTCAAAGAAGGAAAGATAAAAATAATGAAATACAGAAAATTCAAAAAAGGATTCAGTCAAAGAAAATATTCCTCTAATTTTGCTTTTTTTTTTTTTTATTTTAAAGAGAAGAAAAAACAAAACAAATCAAAAGAAGAACAAATTCTGGTGTCCTGAATAACTAACTTATTCCTCTAATTTTGAATGAATGGTTCCTTTCCAAGATCTATAGCTTTGAGATCCAGCCAGTCATGATTTTTTCTCCCTAGCTTTAGGGCCCATGAATTTTTGAGGTACTTGCCCTGCACCAGAGTTCCCTCTTTCTGTCCAACCCTGATTGCCATTACCATCCAAGCCGAGGTATGCTCTTGCTCCTGTTGGTAGGCGGGGAATACAATCTGTCTTCCGGTCTCTGCTCTAGGTAGGCCACAGGAATGAGGATTCAGGGAGACTGTTGGACTTAATGCTGACAGTCAGGAGTCTGGTTGCTCGCTTCTCTCCCCAGGTGTACTCTCCATTCAGAATCATGGCATCTGGGTAGTCCTTACCTCTGCTGCCCCATGCCAAGGTGAAGCAAAATGTAGACCCAGCTTGGAGGTGTGGATGGACTCCCCTTTTTGGTCAGGAGTGGGTTGCCGGAGTCCTGCGCAGGTCTGCCTGCCTGCCTCAGGGGAGGGCCACCAGCGGTACAGTGCAGGCCTGCCTGTTCACATACTTGCTTGAGTCGGGGGAGGGGTGGCATGGATCTGGGCGGGCTTGCGTGTTCACGTCGCATCGGAGGAGGGGTGCATTGGTGCTGGTGTGGACCCACCTGCTCCCTTCCTTGCTCATGACTGCAGAGGGATGCAAGAGTCCTGTTCTTCTTTTTTTTTTTCTTTTTAATTTAAATAGTCATCGTGTTTTATTTTTCTGTCATACCTCCTAAAATTTTTTGTAGTATTTTTTGACAACATATTTGTGTTTGGTTTATTTAAAATTAGAGGACTGGGGATATAACTCAGGGCGCAGCGCCTGCCTGGCAAGTGCAAGGTCCTGAGTTCAATTCCCAGTACCAAAATTAATAAAATAAAATAAAAAAAAAAAAATAAAAAAAAATAAAATTAGACAAGTTTCACAGATTCTAAGCAGTCATTAAATAGACACAGACCCTGCATTAATAACATTGTTGCTATTGCCACTCCCATATATCAGTTTTTATCATCTTTGAGTTACTGAGAATAATGTGAATATGATTTCACTTTCATAGCCTTCCAAGTTTCCATAATAACGGGTCATCTTGTAAATACATTCTTCAAATAAATATGCTCTTTAGATTTTATTCTGTATTCGTTTCATTTTTTCTTATTTCATATTTCTATTGTAATTCCAAATAGCTCACATATTCTAAAAATAATCATAACAAAAGATACAAAAATGCTTTCATAAATACGTTTTAGTCAAAATCTTTATCTGATTTTAATATACTTGATGCGTTCATAAGCATTCATAAGTTCGTTGCCGTTCAAAGCAAAGTTTAAGGAATGCCTCATAATGTTTCCTTGTTAAAATGCTCTAGAAAATAATTAGATTTTTGTCTTACCCTTCATATATAATAAAATATATCATTTGAAAACTCTCTTCAAGATCTCTTTTGGAGAACATAGAAATATATTTGAATAGTCAACTTACTTCTCTGAGTACCCATCAATTTTCTTTTCATGTTAAACAAATTGAAATCATATAAATATGTTTAGTATTTTAACATAATTTGTAGTTTAGAGTACCTGTAAGTTATTTTTGTAATATTTTAAATTCATACAAATTAATTTTTGAATGTGAGCAGAAACTCTTACAATGGTGCAATGGGATAAGTGCAAAAAATTCATTTGATTTATTCAATTACAGATAAAGTTTTGGAGATGGATACTTGAGAGGTCATTGATATAAATGCTTACTTTCTTGGTAGTCAAAGAGAATTAAATTTTTGAAACACAAAATGATTTTTCCTCCTAGTTGTTTATGTGAATTTAATGCTTATCTTAGAGTGACCACATAGTTTTACTTCTTTTGGAAAGTTACAAATAACAAATTATTTTATGTTTCTCTCATTGAAAAACTGGATTTATGCCACTTTGCTTTGTAACAAGACATATATCATGGCTGCTTTTCAAAACAGAATATTAGGAAAGATTACTGTGAGCATTTATCTGAGTCCAGTATATAAAGAAGTGAAAGCTGTGTGTCACTTAGAATAAATTACTCGTTACACTCCCTTTGAAAGTTCAATTACAATATTGTAAGAAGTAAAAACAATTCCACATGTGATCTCAGGTGTTTGGCAGGCAACACCAGAAGAGCTACTACACAGTAATGAGCATCAATAACCACCATATGTGTCAGTCTGCTTCAATGCTCATCTCTGAAAAACCTTGAGATGAGCAAAGTATCTAACCACAAGCACATGATGTAACCCGAGGGAGAACATGATGATTTCTTTCAGTAAATCCACAATACAATAAAACAGAATAAATTATTCTATAAGGCACTGGGATTTTGATATGATTTTTTGCTAACTGAAGTAGTTATCCGAAATGATCTCTTCATACCTTAAACTTTTCTAGTTAGATTCTGCAATATGTGGGCAAAATCATTAAATATATCACAATAATACATGATATAGGAAGAGTTTTTATTTTCCTATTTAATTTTAATTCTACCAGTTGCTGGGACAATGTTTACGCCATGTACCAATTTTCCAAGTGTGAGCAATTTGTTTCTACCCATTTCATTCAGGAAAATACCCAGAAACAGATGATATTTTCTCAAACTTATCTTTAGTATTAACAATATGATTTCTCAGGACATTTTCACATGTTTCATTAGAGACAGAGCTATGCAGAATACTAGAGCAGAGCTACTGGATTAATGCAAGTATTCTGAAACAGGGGAGACAAACATAACCAGGTATAGAGAATCAATCTGAAGTAAAAGTTCACTAGATCAAATCAACTATCAGGACTGTTGAGAAAGGGAAGTAGAGATACAGCTGGTCTACAGCTCACCCTGCAACTTCAAGAATGGTTTATCATGTGTAAATCAATAAATGTAATACATCATGTAAATAGAAGGACAAAAATTACATGATCTTCTCAACATATGCAGAAAAAGCCTTTGATAATATTCAATGTATGTTGATGATAAAAACCTGATGAAAGCCAATAATGACAAATCTACTGCTACAATCATATTAAATGAGGGAAAACTATATGCTTTCCCTCTAAAAATCAAAAACAAGATGAGGATGTTCACTATGACTGCTCCTATTCACCATAATAGTCAAACATTTACCAGAGAAATCAGGCAAGGGTGAGAAATAAAACAGATACATATAGGAAAGGAAGAAGTCAAACTATCACTTTTTTGTAGATACCGTGATGATGTACATAGCTGATTCAAAAGATTTCACCAGAAGACTCCTAGAACTGATGACCAAATTCAACAATGGAGTAGGATAGAGGATCAGCACTCAAAAATCAATAGTGGTTCAGTACACTAATAATGAACTCACTGACGAGAAATTGGGAAAAAAATACTGTTCACAACAGTGTCAAGAAAAGTAAATATTTAGGAATTCTTCTAAGGAAACAAGACCTCTGCAATGAAAACTACTGTGCACGGGAAAAGGAAACCGAAGAGGACATCTGAAAATTGATAGATATCCCATGTTCCTTGATAGGCAGAACCAAAATTGTCAAATTGGCCACAGTATCAAAAATAATATATAAATTAAATGCAATCCCAATCAAAATGCCAACAATATTCATCAGAGAATTAGAGAAAACAATTATAAAATTTATATGGGATCAGAGGAGACTCAGAATAGCAAGAGCAATACTTGGTGAGAAGAGCAGAACAGGAAACATTACAGTCCCAAATTTCAAATTATATGACAAAGGTACCTTGTTGTTTTTTTTGTTTTGTTTTGTTTTGTTTGGTGTGTGTGTGTGTGTGTGTGTGAATTTTAAAATTAAATAAATTTATTGGTACATTTTAACAGTGTACCATTAATAAAAATTTATCATGATCATATGAATGTACCATGATCAAATGAATAATGATCATATGCATTATAGAAAATTTGTACTACATGATAAAACTTGATTCTTATTTTTACCATGCCTCTACCCTCCCTTCAACCCCACTTCCCCTCCTTATTTACAAAACTTGTTTCCATATTTTCTTTCTTTTCTCAGCACTTTTTTCTTTTCCCTTCCTTCCTTTCCCCTCCTCCATCCTTAGTTACCCTTCCCATTTGAACATTTTCTTCTTTTTCACAATATTTTTTATACATATTTGCCTTTATTTACAATTTTGGTTTCTCCAGAGAAACAATGTGGTATTTACACATGCATGTCCGATTTATTTCATTTAAGGGTATGGCCACAAGGTGCATCTATTTAGCTGCAAATGTCGCAAGCTTATCCTTTTTTATGGCAGAGTAGTTCTCCATTGTATATATAAAAAAAAAAAATCTTTATCCATTCATCAGTTGATGGGCTTTTGGGCTATTTACAAAATTTAGCCATTACAATCTGTGCCACTGTACTGCTGTAAACAAGGGTGTGCATATATCTCTGTGATATGAAGCTTTTAATTCTTTCAGGAAGATACCAAGAAGGGGAATAGCTGGGTCAAATGGAAACTCTAGCCCTAGTTTTTTAAGGAATCTCACACTGATTTTCATAGGGTTGCAACAGTCTACACTCCCACTAATAGAAGAGAAGGGTCCCATTTTCCCCACATCCCCACCAGTATCTGTTATTGGTTGATTTCTTGATGGTAATCATTCTTTCTGGTGTGGGATGGAATCTCAATGTTGTTTTAATTTGAATTTCTCAAATGACCAATGATGTTGAACATTTTTTCATATATTTATTTGCTGTTTCTACTTCATCTGAGAAATGTCTATTTCAGATGCTCATTTTGGGATTGGGTCTTTATAAATTTTAGGGGTCTGATTTTTTTTTAATTATTTATATATTCTAGCTAGTAGTCCTTTGTCTGAGGAACAGCTGACAAAAATTTTTCCCACATAGTGGGCAAAGCTACAAAAAAAAAAGATGTTGCTAGCACATAATAGATATATGAATCAATGAAATATAATAGAAGGAATAGAAACATCCCTAGGCTCATTAAATCATCTGAACTTTGACATAGGGATTGAAAGCATATATTGAAGAAAATTAGCCTCTTTAACAAATGGTTCTGGGAAAACTGGTTACACACACATAGAAGTTTGAATTAAAACCCTATCTACTTTTTTCCCATTCTCTTCACCTCCCTTCAATCCCACTTTCTGTCTTTCTTTACAAAGGTTTTGTTTCCATTTACACCTTCAACCATGCACCAAACTAAAACAAAAACAGATCAAAGTTGTAGATATTAAAATAGAAACATTTAATCTGATGGAAGATGACATAGGTAAAATTCAGGTATAGACAAGAACTTCTTGAACAGAATTGCAGATGCACAAGAAACAATATCAAGAATCAATAAATGAATTATATCAAATTAAAAAATTCTGCACAGCAAAGGGAAAAACTATCAGAGTGAAGAGATGATCTACAGAGTGAAAAAAACAATTGCCAACAACCCATAATATATAGAATTTTGAAGAACTAAAAGAGTCAGACTCCTCAAAATAAAAGACCCAGTAAAAATATAATCAACTGAGATGAATAGATACTTCTCACAAGAACTATAAATGGTCAACACCACATAAAAGAATGTTCAACATTTCTGGCCATCAGAAAAATGCAAATTAAACCAACATTGAGATTTCATCTGACTCCATAAAAAGTGGCTGCCATTAAGAAATCGCACAATAACAAATGTTGGCAAGACTTGGAGAAAAATGAATCCTCCTACGCTGTTAGTGAGAATGTAAACTAGAACTAGTATGGAACTCAATATGGGAATTCCTCACAAACTCAAACTAAATTTTTAATTTGACTCAGCTATTCCCCTTCTACCTATATTCCTGAAAGACAGACATCATATTACAGTGATACAGGCATAACAATGTTTATAGAAACACATTCCTAAAAGATGAATTTTGGAAATAGCCTATATACCCAAGAACAGATGAATGAATAAAGAAAATGTGGTATTTGTGCACAATGGAGTACTTTTCTCCCACAAACAAGGATAAATTCGAGTCACTTGTAGGGAAATGGATGCAAATTGAGACCATAATGTTAAGTGAAACAAATCAGAAAGACAAGTTTTAATATTGAATAGCTTCACTTTTATGAAAAACAAAAAGTTTAAATAATATAAAGAGCACAGGAAAAGATAAAAAATAGGAAACAAAGAGATAGATATTTTGGAACTGGGAATGGGCTTTAGAGAGATGGAGGAATGGAGAGAGAGAAAGGGAAAGGAGAAATGAAAAGAATTAAAATATATCATGTGTGTGTACCAATCTTCCATGAATAAAGTAATCGTATTTACTAAAAACATGTATTCATAAAGCACTTAGAAATACAAAATGGTATAATTTCCAAATGTAAAGTAAAAAGATACACAAGGCCTTGGATTCTCTCCATTCGAATATACAATTTTACATCAAACTCTTTTCCATTACCACATTGTATCTTCAACCCATTTCATAAAATGTTTTAGATGATTGAATTTGTCTCCTGTAACAATTCTTTGTAGTTAATTTCCTCTGTTTATGCATCATTTTCTTTCAATAATTAGTTCATGAGAATCTGACATTTTTCTTACCTTTAAGGTTTCACCAAAAGTGATCCACTTGCAAAGTTCTTCAAATTAATATCTTCTGACAGCATATATCATTTAGTCACTGCTTTTGTTTCTGTTATTTTTTCCCTAATCTGTGAACATTACCATGACCTTTTCATCTTCATTTGGGGTAGGAGTTAGGAATTTGATGTGGAAATCTTCCATGCTTTTCATTGTCCCTATCTGGTGAGCAGAAGCCTCAAACTAGTGCACAGTGGACAAAGAATTTTCATATTTTGCACCACAAATACATCAAATGTGTGGCTCTTGAAAGCATCCAATAAATGTCTCTGTCACGCTTGGTTGACAACAGCTCTACCTGTAATAGTTTGGAAGATTAATTCAGGTAATTTTGAAATGTTTCTTCACTGATTTGGGGAAAATAGACATACTAAATCTTATTTTCCATATTAACATGGACCATATTTACTACTCTGTAACCTTGCACAAAATATGAATTTATACTTCTGGAAAAAGCATTTTTTTTGGTAATGAAAAGCAAACATACTTTCTATACTGCTCTATAATGTCCATCATAATTCTCATTTCTCTCAGGAGCAGGTGTCAATGTTTAAAAATTATGTTTTTAAATTTTAGGCTTAGTGATTTAGTTTCATTATTTCTAAAAGGGAAAGCATCATTCATGCATCTAGTAACAACTATTCATTGAAATACATGCAATTTAGTCAACTGGCCAATGGTAAGCATTGTTGGATATTCAACAATGTGCTACAGGTGATATAATTTTAATAGAAATCTTTAATCATAAATATTTAGGCACCTTAATGACTCTAAAATGTAGGTATGTTGAGCCAGTTTGTGTCCAGGTCAAGGCCCACAAAAACAGCAACATTTATGCCATTATCAACAACAAAATGATGAGTAAACAAACACAGAAATATACAAAATATTTTATGTTGTGATAATAACTAAGTAAACTGGAAAATAAACTAGGGTATAATGCATTCTGTATGATATAGCAATGTGAGAATAAATGGATAGTCAAAGAATTTTAAGAATTCAGAAGGGACCAGCCATATGAGAATCATGAGGGAGAACATTTTGTGCAGAATTAAAGTAAGATTTATTTATGTGAGGAACCACATAGCACACAGTGTAGGTAGAGTGTAGAGTGAAAAAAAAGAATATTTTGAAAGTTGTACAAGCAGAATGAAATTCAACAATATGATGAGCTATATTTCACAAGCAAATAATTATATTACTTTGTTGGTAATGTTACAAAAAATACTTTGAAGGAACTTCATGTAGTTGTATGTAGATCATATGGTATATCTCTTATGAGTAATGATATTATTTTCTTATATAGATATTGGATAGAGATAATAATGATACATAGATAAATAGATATGGTTGATACATATATAAAAATATCACACAGATTTAGTCATTGGGATTTAAAGACACCTTAAGGAAGAACTCAAAATTTAATAGTACACCAACTATGTAGTAAATAACTAGTGCTAAATATTTTTTTACCAATTGACTAATATACATATTTATCGGTTTTATAGGTATGATCATTTCGAAGAAACTTTTTTAAAGGTTTTATTAGTGGGTATTCGTCATACAGAATAATAAGTCTCAGTTTGGTATATTGGATGTTCAAAACATACTGTGATTATCTACCTCTCCATCACCCCTTCCACCTTCCCTGCACTTTGCCCCAGTCCTCTTCCACATCTCTGTCTCACTTCCATTTTCCTGGTATGTCTCTTTCCTGCTGTGGTTAATTTTTAAGTCTTTATTGATACAAGAGAAAACATGATATTTGACTTTCTTAATATGGCTCAATTCAGTTACAAGACCATCTCCAATCCCAGTTCCACATATTTTCTTGCAAATAACATGATTTAATTATTCATAATAGTTGAATAATATTTCACTGTGTATATATTCCACATTTTCTTCATTCATTCTTCTGATTATGGACACCTAAACTGTTGTCTTAGCTTAGCTATTGTGAGTTGTGCTATAATAAACATAAGTATGAGAATATCACTATAGTATGCTCTATTGAATTTTTTTGAAACATGAAAAGAAGTCAGATAGCTGGATTGAATGATATCTCTACTTCTATCTTTCTTAGTGAAGAGCGAGCCTAAGGAATGGGAGAAATTCTTTGCCAGAGGCTCTTCTGATGGAAAATTAACACCGAGAATATATTGAGAACACAAAAAACAATGCCATGAAAGCAACTCAATCAATAAATGGTCAGATAGATGCTTCTTAAAAGATGTAGTACAAATGACAAGCAACTATATAAAAATATTCAATATCTTTTGGCATTAGTAACATGCAAATCAAACTACATAGAGATTTCATCACACCCAGGTCTAAATGGCCACCATCAAAAACAAAAACAATGAAAGGAGATTGGGGCTAAAAATGTACCCTTCTACACCACGGATAGGAAGATAAAGGAACACTGCCACTATGGAAATCATGGAAAACATCTTGTCAAGCCCTCTAGGCTTCCGATTTTCTTATAATCTATATTTGATGAATTTTTGTTTGTCAGTTTTTTGGTGTGTTTGAGAAAATATTTACATTTCCTTTATCCACCTATGAAAAATGAACTAATCAACATGTGACTTAGGCTCAGCCACTGACATTTCTTTTCAATTTCTGATGGCTTTAATATTGAAACAGCCCATAGTGGCTGTAGGGCCCAAATATGTTATTGGAAGAGCTACAGCATGCTGGTCATTTTCCTTCTTTTCCCTGGTTTGGATTCAGTAGCTCTGTGAAGTGACACTTGTGTTTCCAATACCATATGCTTCTCAGTTCTGTTATTTTTCCAATATCCTAGGAAATGATATTATTTTTCTTTCAGATAATAATTTTATTATTATTATATATTGATTCCTTATAAGGACTCTCTACCTCATTCTATATGTGTATATATATAAAATTGTATATATTCCCCAGGCAACAAGGGATATGTTTATCAAATTTATCTTTTTAAATACATAAAATTCTAATGTCAATATTTTTAGAGTATTACCAAACTAGACTGATTAATGACTGTTAGAATATTTGTGCAAATATCAAATCCTGTAATTCTAAACACATTTTTGTTAATGAAAGGGAAATATAAAGTATTATTTAAATAGATATTTTAGAAATTCAAAGAACAAAACACTCATACTATAATAATGAAATATATTTTATTTTATTTGAGTATTTGCATGCATTTTGCTTTTTGTTTGTACTTAAAATAATTTCTATAATAGCCATCCTTCAGTCAAGTAAAGGATCTGAAACGAATTGTACCATAGGAAATACATGAGCCTTTTATCCCATCCAAACTTATCTACTTCTTTTCTCTGACATATCATATATTCTTCAAATGTGAATTTCTTCATTCAAATGTCTATCTATGCAAATGTCTCTCTTTTCTATCTATGCAATTCCTCCAAAGTCATCTGGGAACAGATGAATTTTCAACTTTTCTCATAGAGTTTCTTTCATGGCTAGAATTGGGAACTCAAAGTCAGAACTCATTGGCTGTTTAAAGTTTTCTTATGAGGCTGCTATTTCTAAGTCACCAAATAGAATACAAGAGCAAGTAAAAGAGATATATAACTTTTGTATTGTTTATTTTCTATTTACCAAGTTTTAAGAGGATTATTGGAAAGCTGTCTACATGGCAAGGAAAAAAAATATAGAACATGACACTGGGTAAAAATGCGATTTAGTGATTGAAATTCTTAGGTAAAGTGGCAGAAAAGAGCCATTTTGTAACCTTCAAGTCTCCACAATTTTATCCAGGATTTATGATAATCTCTGAGCAGAAAGATCTGACTATGTCCATTAAGATATTCTTATATGCACTAAGAATCCTTCATTTTCCTATGAGAATTTTTATACAGTCCACTCTCTTAATTGTTTTGGAAACAATATGTTTGCCCAATTCCATTTGTATTTAAAAGGTTACACAATCCAGTCAATCCTGAACATTTATTGAAAAACCAAGTTAATTGATAGTTAAATTACTCAGTTTTTTCAGTCTTCAGTAGATTCATACTTCATTTTTAGACCAGATCAATTTAGTGCAATACTTTTCCATTTTAGGTTAATTAAAAGACATAGGTATTGTCGGTGAATTTTAAAAGGTTGTTTCATAGAGTATTACTTATTTTTCCAGTACTGAGAATTAAACCCAGGAACTTCACACTAAGCTACATCCCCAGCACTTCATTGTTTCTTTTTTTCTTTTTTGAGATACGGTCTCCCTAAAGTACTAATTTTTGAGGCCGGACTCAATCTTGAGATCTTCTTTTCTCAGCCTCCAAGAGTGCTGGGATTATAGGTCACAAAGTATTATTGCACATATTATTGTTTGCCTTTTGATTTTGCCTTGTCAATATATCATCTAGTGTCTCGTATATTAAGGGCAACTGAAAACTGAGGTATATTTTTTTAGCTTCCTGCATATCTATCCACTTCCAAAAATTATTTAAATTTTTCCAGTAAGATTCTGACTTTCATTTCAAATAGTAATAGTAAAAATGCATGGATATACGTGTTTGAGTATTGTAATGCACCTGTGACATAATAATTTCAATGATGAAATATATATGTTTATTAGTTTCCTAGAGATGCTGTATTGAATTACCACATAGTCCACAGTTTAAGAAAGCATCAATATATTCACTCACAGTTAAAGCATTAAAAGTGCAAAATGGAAGGTGTTCACGGGGTCATATCCTCTCTGAAGGATATAGGTAATACTACTTTTTTGGCCTTTTTTCAGCTTTTGATCATTGCCTGTTGGGGAATAGGCTGTGTGATAGATTATGGGGGTCCAACTATGTGACTTAAGCCCCCAGCAGTCCCCAGGTCAGTTTGACTTTGCATGAGGAAAAGGGAGGTATACACAAGGCTGCATGCCCCTGGCTATGGGCAGAATGGTAATAACCCCGCACTCCTGAAGCAAGATAATATCTGTTTAGGACCCTTGTCAAAATATAGGCATTTGGGTTTAGAGCATATCTGGTTCCTTACTAATTTTGTCCTTATCCATCCACTTTCTATAGTTATGGTACCATGAAACACATGCTACCTCTCCCCCTGCACTTCTTGCTAGCCAATAAAAGAGAGCCAACCTTGGAGGTAGTGGACGCAGTCCACTAGAGGTGAACTCCTCCTGGTCCCCCTTGTAACCTAAAATTCATCTCTTTGTTTTTCTACATTCCCCGTCATTCCCCCTACAGGAATCCAAGGGTCTGATCAGTCCTTGGTAATTATCTGCAATCAGGCATTCCTTGGTTCATAGACACATCATTCCAGGTTCTGCCTTCAGTATTCACATTATACCACTTCAGATGCAATGCTGTGCTTCTTGTTGTATGAACACAACTCTGTTGGACTTTGAGCTCAACAAAGAAACAGCATCTCCTCATCTGAAGGAAACACAACCACAAAAAGCTATGTGCAGATAAGGTCATACTCACAGTTCCGATGGTATAGGAGTAAATATATTTTGGAGGAAAGAATTCAATAATCAATATTGTGTCAAAAAAGAGGGAGTAGTGCAAGAAGAAAAAGTGAGTGAAAATGCAAGAGACCACATAGTTCAAGTTGTTGACAGAAGTTTTTAATCTTGATCTTTTTTGTTAGGTACGTGAAGAACCTGAGAAATAGTCTTGACCACTGTGTATTTCCAGTTTTTTAAGTCATGACTCAAGGCATTCATAGAGCCATACACTCTGACAGATTTGGTTGAGACATTTTTTTCTCTGATTTCAGCTTTTGTTGATTGCCTGCCAAAGCAATGCGAAGAGACATTTTAAGAAAGCAAAGAATACAATCTCTATGATGAGTGGTAATCTCCTGGAAGATATGAATTCAAGCTTCTCCCAGCTTCAACCATCAAGATACAGAACACCAACATCATACTAAATTCAGAAAATAATTTAATGAATATTTAAGAAACAATTAATATATAATTTATGATGATGTATTATTAGTAATAGATGGTATTCTTTTCTAAATAAAGTGGACTTTTATGTTTTGAAAACCAAAGTATTTATTATAATATCACTTTGTAAATATCAGATTCTAAGATGTCTGTATCTATTATTTTTCTTCTATTAACTTAATGTCCTAGAGGAGAATTTACAAAGTAGAGAATTAATAGGAATCATCTGCATTTCTTAAACATATATATTGTCTCCTCTCCATGATATGTAGTACCCATTATACACAGTACACATACTTTAAAGTAATTCTTTAAAACATTTTTATTGATTTCTGAAGTTAAATGTAAATTTTAAATTAATTCCCACATTATTCTATAGTCTATACATAAATATTGAGTAAGTACTATTAAACCTTTGAAGAATTGTTTAGAATTCAGGCTGGGAGTATAGCTCAGCAGCACTTCACCTGCCTGGTAAGCAGGGAGGTCCTGAGTTCAATTCCCAGTGCAAAAAAAACCAAAACAAAACAAAAAAAGAATTCAAATTTATTCAGTTTGCATTCATTCACTTTTTCTTTTTTTTTAATGAGGGTACTGGGAGTCAAATTCAGGACCTCATGCTTGCCAGGCAGGTGCTTATGCCACTGAGCTATATCACTGGCCCTGCATTCATTCACTTTTAATTTTTTCCAATTTCAAGAGATTTATATCGTATAAACAGCAGTTCATGCTGTCATCATCAAATTGAAGACAGACATCTGTAACTAATCTGAAATTTTTCTGTTTTCTCTATTATATATTATACATTGAATCTATTTAATTTGTTTAACTCTAAGCCATTCTATGTTGTCATATTCTTTTTTTTTATTGTCATATTCTTATATGAAATGACATTAATTTAAGAATTTTAATTGATCTTAGTTTTATGTTTAAGAATATTTCTATAGTATCATCTTTTACAGATGACATTTTACCTTCAGCAACTACTGTAAAATAAACATTCGGTTGTTTTTTAAATTCACCTTATTTGAGGTATTTGTAGATCAGAGTATAACTTAAAAAAATATAAATAGATTGCTTTTATCTTGTTCCCCCTAATGGTAATATTTATAAAACCACAGTATATAATTATAATTAGCATATTGATATTTGTAAATCAAGGTATAAAATATTTCCATCAATACAGTTATCACTCATGTTGCCTTGTACAGCTATGCTCACTTTTCTTTCATTTCTTTCCCACATCTTATCAAATTCTGGTAACTACTACATCTGTTTTACATTTCTAGAATATCAAAGTTAAAGAAAGTTATGTAGTTCGAGTCCCTGTACAAAAAAAAGAACATTATGTATGCAGAAATATACAGAATGAAACTTTTAAAGATTGGCTGTTTCACTCAGAATAATTCTCTACAGATTCCTTCAAGTTTAAAATTATCTCAGTACTCTTTTTCATATTTATTACTGAGTATTATTCAGTGGCATAAACATGCCAAAATGTGTTAGTTTAATCATTTACCAGTTGGAGGCATCCCATTTGAGGCTCTCATAAGTTATGGTGCTATAAAACTCATATTGATTTTAATGGTAATACAAGTTTCACATTCCTAGAATAAATGCTTAGAAGTACATTTGCTGGACTGTGTGTGCTTGAATGTTTAGTTTTCTGAGAAGGTGCCAAACTGTTTTCCAGAATGGTTGCACTATTTTATAGTCCCATCAAAAATATTTATATATACATTGCTCCACATTCTCTCCTGAAATTTGGGGCTGATATTTTTTCTGTTTTAGTTATTATGATATAGAGTGCATTCACTGTCACTTTAATTTTCATTTCTTTAATAGCAAGTAATGTTACATATTATTTTAAGTTCCTGTTTATACTATATATTTTTTTACAAAATGTCTCTGCATTTATTTTGCCCATTTAATATTGTTTATTAAATATTGAAATTTTAGATTTCTTCATATCTTTTAGATACTAATTTTTCTGGACATATGGTTTGCAAATATGTTCTATTCTATAGATTCTTTCTGATTCTCTGAACAGCATCTTCCACATTGCCAACTTTATATATATATATGGTATCTATATACTACAATTATTCTTTATACATTTCTATATAAATTTTAGAATAATTTTATCTATAACTACAGAAAAATTATTGGGAGATTGTGATGGCCATTGAATCAAATCTGGCTATGAATTTAAAGATGATCAGCCTCTTTACTATGTTTTATTTTTTACTCCATGAACATAGTATATCTCTTCATTTTATTTTAACTTTCATATTTTATTTTAGCTTTATGTACTTTTCAGCATAAAAGTCTATGCAGCATCTTATTAAGTAGTTCATTCTGGCCTTTAACCTGCAGCCCAAGCTGGCCTCAAACTCACAGTCCTCTTGCCTCAGCCTCCTGAGTGAGGGGATTACAAGCATGTACCATCATGCCTCGTATTTATTAGATGTAAATTTCCAGGTAACTGTAAATAAACACAGATTTTATTGCTAAATACATCTCTAAAATATTTGTTTTTAAACATTTTACACTTATATTTTACTATTATATATATATATATAATTTCCAAAAATATATATTTGAAATAATGATTATGATAGTGACTTTAAAAATAATTATATTGCTAAGTAATAAATTTTAAGGCATTATTTTCAGCCCTTTGTACCTATACAGATCTTAATCATCATAACAAAGAAGCACATAAAATTACATCCCCCACTAATACAAAAGTGAAGACAAAATAACTCAAAAAATCTTCCAAGATTGAAGAGCTGGAAGTAAGCTGATCTGTGAAAAGAGGGAGTCTTACTCCAGGATCTGTCAGTCTACATTCACATGCCTCTCTAAATATTTGCTGTGTCCTATTGATATATTAAAATTTATATATCATTTTTACATTATGGATTTTCAAAGTCTTGAAAGATTTTATAGAATAATCTTATGAAATCTTAAATTCTTGACAAGTTGGCCTTTCACAATAACTTTGAAGGTCCAAGTTTGAAATGTTTTCTTCTCCTTAGTTATTATTTATCTGCTTATCTCATATCACTTTCTAGGTTATATTTTACTTATGTATGAATTTGAATAAGCTGTGATCTATGGAAAAATTGGATCATGATTTTATTAACCTTAGATAATTAGCAGTTGCTAATTTTCTATCTTTTTTACCTTAATTGATAATCAAAACATGATAAAATTTGCATTTAACTTCAATATGCTAATTTGTTTTATTTCATATTTTTCCATATCTCATATAATATACAAATATTATCATTTAAAAATATCAAGGCTAGAAATACAGCAATACATTTTATAATGGAAATAGGAATTTAAATATCAATAGGAAATCATTTTGGCAATATACATTAGCACCCATATATTTTTATAGTTTTTATCTTACTAACTCCAAATTTTGGTTATATTCCTGAACTTATTCTGGAAAATAATTATCAAGAAATGAGAACTAAAGAACAAAAAGTAGACATATCTCTTTCATTATACTTGTCCTGGATTATCTCATAGATGCCAATTGTTTCTGTAAATACTCTCATCTATACCGACTACCCATTTGCTGTGGATTAAAAATCTGGGAGTTCTTTTTACATCATGACCTATAAACCTGTCTGTCTCATAAATTAAACATGTATTTAAATAGACATGTAAAATTCAACATTTTCCTTAATGAATCCATGTCTTCATATCTACTTATTGTGTAATGTAGCCTACCTTGATAAATAAATGGAAATAAGAAAATCTGACGAATTCATTCTACCTTCTCCTATATCAAGTAGTACTTCAAATTTTGTTGATCATGACTTTTAAATATAACATTATTCCTTTTATATTATTTCAATTTTATATTTAACATTGTTACTTCTAACTTAACCATCCTTGTCTCTCTTCCACTTTACTCAGGACCATCACAATAGTCTTATTAAATTGCAGATATTTTTACTTTTTCTTCATAAAGTATAGAATTCATCCTTTTACTTGCAGGGTTAAGAAGAAATTACATAAACTAATCTGGAATAAATGATTGATTACAAGATATTTTAATCTGACCCCAGCCTATATCTGTGCCCTCATTTGTACCAATTCAAATTAAACTCCACTTAGGAATGATGCATTAATTTTCATAGCAAACTCTTTTTCACTTGTCTTTTCTTCTAGGGGAAAATATCTTATATATCTAATAATCTATATATTCTTCCAAACTCATCCCAATTAAGAATTTATATATATTAATCTATATATTATTCTTAACTCAGCCCAATTAAGAATTTTTTTTTGTGGGTACCGGGGGGTCGACCTCAGGACCTCGTGCACCAACAGGCACCTGTGCCGCTGAGCGATATCACCCGCCCCTTTTTCGTATATGGGATCTGGGAGTCAAACTCGGGCCCTTGCGCTTGCAAGGCAGGCGCTTATGCCGCTGAGCCATCTCACCGGCCCCCAATTAAGAATTTATGTATCAATCCAAACTTGATTCTGACCAAGAAAGTTGTATCGAATTTCTAATGTTAATTTATGGTATAGTATTTATCAAAATATATTGTATTTTTAAATTATCACATAAAACACATTGTGTTATGAGAGGTGAAGTTAGCAGGACAAAAAAATTTTATTAGTTTTTATTGAAGGCTGTACTGCTTCCAGTTAGCATTAGACATACTAGTGATGTTATATGAATATGTTTTAAATTAAATTAATTTAGATATAAGATATTAATCCTCAAAAAATAGATCTGTTGTACACTTCACGATTTTGTAAAGTATTAAATATTTTTCCTGATAACTAATGTAATAACAAACCAACAGTAGAATAAAAGACTGTCTCAACCTGCCCATTCCCTTTCTTTTAATCACATTCATATTTAGGAAATTTAAAATTAATTTTTAGTTTCATTAAAAGTAAAGCAATAATACAAAATGTGTATTGTAGTCATATATTTACACATGTATGTACTAAGATACATTTTATTTGGTAATTTATGCATATGCATAAACAATTCATTCTTTTACTTTTTTACAAATATTTCGTCCATGAAACATGTGGAAATTACAATCATCCTGTTAATTTTTCTCTATCCAAATTTTTTCTCAAGCACACTACTTTTTATAAACTGCATCTCTGAACTTCTGAGTTCATTTTTAATAATATTGTAGAATATAGAACTTTCTACATTGCTGTAAACTTCAGATATATGTAATTAAAGATTAGTAGTCATTTGAAGTGTGTGTGTGTGCAAAACTTTCATTTATCCTGATGTTGTTTCTCCATCTGGCTACTTTGAGAGTTTTACATTAAAAGAAACATTCAGAACATCTATTACTTTTATTGTGTAGGTTAGCAGTAAGTCCTAGGAATCCAGAAAATACAAATTTTCATTTTGCTTGGACTTATAAACTACTCTGGGCAAAAGAAGAAACTGATGGACCATGTGCCCTGGTGATGGCAGGACTAACTTGGTTTCTGATTGTCCTCCACAGAGCTCTTAAATCTCCTTAATTGAGGAGGGCTGTGAATAAGGGAGCAAACTTCATTGTCATGAGCATTATTGGCACTTAAAATTTTACAATATTGATAAATTGACTCATTAAGTCATTAATAAATATCTTTTCTCATGTCCTTAAACTTTATGCCTTCCTCACATGATTTAACATTTAGTTCACTGTCTATTCAGGTCTTGGCCACACACTGATGCAGTTAGATATTTAATAATAGACCGAATGTCTCCTTTAAAAATGGAATCATATATTGGTATCAATTGTTAACATGTTATCCTATGAAGCAACACAAAGTAAATATATTCTCTTACCCATGTGGATCATCATGTATAACCATTCATTTATCAAATTATTCTCTTGATATTTGTACTAAATATTTGTACAAGAGCAGAACCTTCAAATATTCCTAAATGAAAATTGTATTCTACAATAAGGACCACATATCTGAAAGGAGCTCTCCACTTGGTATATATACATGTTGAAAAAAAACAAATATATATATATATGATACATATAAATATATACATATATATATATGTTAGAAATATTACATGCATTACAAAAGAAAAACTTCAGATAACTTCTTCCAGATGCCATGTATTAAGAACAGATATGGTGGTATAAAACCACACACGTAAACATTTTTTAATTAGGCCCTCAAAAAATAAAGACACTAAGGTCAAAAAAGAAATGGTACTTTGAGATGTACCGGTCCTTAAAACCAATGCATTTCTGAGAGGTGAAACCTCAGGATTATCAGTATCTGGAAATTCTTCCTTAAGACAGTGAGAGATGAGCAGGACCTTAAAATGGGGCAGGGATGTAAATAGCCTAGAATGTTGTTGAATAATAAAGAAATATATTTATTCCAAATATAGCATCATACTCAAGGTTCCTTCTGCTTGACCTGCTGGGGTGATGAGAAGTGAACTAGCATGTGGCAGCACAGCAGGTGCTAACCAACCACAATACATTGTGCTCCTGTATTGAATATCACAAAATGTTTTCTACTTTCCATATGAATAAAAGTATATTAAATTATGGATTAGCTTCTTAAATATGGAGAAGTATATGTGTAAATATATATGAATAATTGTACTTTTTAATAAAATTATCAGTGTGAATGTGCATAGTGCTGTAAAAATTTTAAAGTTAGATTTTGCATAGGTAATTATACAAATACTTCTTCATCAAAATTACTTTGAACCGGGCTAGTGAGATACCTCAGTGGCATAAGAGCCTTCCTGGCAAGCTCGAGGTCCTGAGTTCGACTCCTGGTATCCACATAAAAAAGAATTACTTTGAACCAAAAACAATATATATATTTAACTACTTCTGCTTTCAGGATAGATGCAGTATATGTGGAATATAAAAATGCTGACATTTTATTTAAATAGAATTTAGTGAATTCAGCAAAATGAATAACAATTATATTGCTCTGGAATTAGAACAAAGGTGTCAGATATGTAATACACTTGTTAAGTGGAAAGGACACTCAATCTTAGTATAAGAAAACTCATAATGCAGGTACTATTCCTTGTGTAATACAAGAAGTAACCTTTTGGGCAAAGATGCTTAGAAACCTTTTTAACTTGTAAAGTTGAATATGTACATGGACACTATGAGGACAACACCAGAAAGCTATTTAAATTCTACCTGTGAATTAATACTGCTGCTTATTTTTTTTAAAGATCCTGTTTGCAGAATATTGGGATTTCAATAGCCCTGGAATATAAGAAAGCCAATGGCACTTTAGTCATTTTTTATCCTTTATCTGTTACATATTTCCACAAGGAAAGTGCCAAAAAGGCTGAAAATGTTGGAGTGAAAGTACATGATCACTGTCCCCAAGAGAGGTAAGTATTTTTCTCACTGACATTTAGGCAATATGAACTTCAATTACTCTATTGGAAAAATGGCAATTTCTTGATTGATGAATAGTTGATGATGTGGAAATTACTGTTTCAAACTCTGTCCAAAAATCCCAATATACTTTTTCATACTTAATAAAACTTCAAAACTTGAGATGATGCAGTAATTGTAGCACAGTTCTTGGATGATAGGAAGAATTTAATTGAATAAGCTTTAGAAAGTCCATTCTCTTGAATATTGTTTTAATAGTGTTTTGAATTTGTGAATATTTGTGATAACTAAAATGCTACATTCCTACCTTTTTTAATGATTTATGTATTTTCACATTCTCCCCACTACTACTCAGTAGTCATTGATGATTTTTTTGTATATTGTTAATGATATTCTTAGTAGGTTAAATCAATCCATAATAAAAAATCTACTTAATTTTAATATTTCAGATTTCCCCCGTGAGATTTTAACCAATATTCAGGGTAGTAAATTTGATGTATTTCATTGTATTTACCATATTTTTCAAACAAATGGAAAGTAAAAGCGGCTGGAAAGGCATGGTGATGCATGTCAGTAACCCCAGCACTCAGAAGGCTGAGGCAGGAGGGTCACCACCAGTTAGAGGCAAGCCTGGTCTACATACTAGGTTGAAGGCCAGCTTCAACTATATAGACCCTGTCTCAAAAAGAAATTAAAAGCACCTGTAAACTTTCATGCTCAATAATTTTCTCATTCACAGAGTTCAGTGCAGTTAAACCAAATAGTTTATTGCATTGTGGCCAATATCTCAATATAAACTTCCAATAATTGGATATCAATTAGGAATATTCCCCAGCTTATATTTGCATTAAATTTCAAATGTTACAAGCCAAGAATTTTAGCCCTATGTAATACAGATTTTTAAAAGTTAATTCTCTCAGAAACTGCACCATCAATGGTGATTACTTGTTGACATTAGTTTGCAAACACTATTGATCATGATTGCATAAAAGAATATTATTGATTGCTACTTTCCACGATTAACCACAATTTAAAGCCTGGTCTCTAGTGACAGGATGCTCAAATTCCTACCAGACAATGTCTGATTATTTTTCCAAATCATGCAGTGAGAAAGAGAATTCCTTGTATTTCTTTGCAGTAAGAAAGGAAATCCATAATGATACCTTCCCTAAACTGACAGATTTAGGTCAACAGATTGCCCAGGAGAAGCTAGAGTTGCAAGGAAAAACTTTTGGAAAGATATTTTTTATAGAAGTCTATTTGTAATTAACTTTGTAATAATGTAAATAGATTTGTAAGCCAGAAGTGTTTAAACTGTACTCTGTATCAGCTTCTTTTTTTGCTATCTGGCTTGGTAGAACCATGTGGTTGAGACTAAGGCATTTCATGAAAGAATTTCATGCTCTAAAATAGTTTTCAAACATCTTTCTGTAACAAAAACTAACATTCTTCAGAAAAAGTTTTTTAAGATAGGTTTTTAGAAGTGTGGTAAAATGTATACACAAAAATATGTAAAAGCTTAGTGTATAATCATATATCTCACACATTATGCTAGATTTGCATTCTAAGGTTGCAGTGGGTTTTGTACACACAGAAAACTGTGTGTGCATTACTAAAGTTGCATGTTAAATATGTGTAGATTAGTTACGTGTGAGGCCCATTCTGATTCCATAGTAAAATGTGATTATGCCATGTAAAACAAAGAATACAATTCTACATTATTATAATTAGAAGTCTTTATCCTTTGCAACATAATGTCTTTAGTTATAAACTAGAATTCTAGTTTAGTTATAGTAAGATTTCAATCAACTATAAAAATTAGTAAACAAAACATGTTTATGAACAAGATTATGAAATTAAAAAAAACTTAAAAATATTTTGTTTAGTATGTATAAGATAGCATGTACTCATTACTCACATTAAAACTATGCAAGTGCTTTTGTGTAAGGATTCTGCATTATAGAATTTTAATGTATCTTCCGATTTAGGGCAAAGGAAAAGAGTGTCATCTATTTCTATATTTAACAATAATTTTGTATTAATTTAACAATGCATTACTGAAATTATTATTTGAAGATATAATCATTCACATATATTGATTGAGCACAACCACTACAAGGAATACTGTAATGGTTCTTGTCTTTGTATATACTTGTGAAATAAGAGCTGTTATGTACATAGTGCTTAATATGCTTCCAAATCTATTTTCTGTGTTTGCACATATAACTTACACAATCTTCCCCAAAACCCTGAATGATAAATTGTATAATCTTTGTTTTACAGATGAGAAAAGAGAGGTACAGAGTGGTTAAGTAAGTTGACCAGGATTACACATGCAGTAATTGTTAGAGAAAAGGCTACATATATTCTAACCTATTTTCAAGTTTTCAGGCACAAGCAAATGTCCTGCATATATCTGAATTTGTGTATCTTAAAAAGGTAGGTTTTTAAAGGAAGAATGTTCTTAAGGTTTTGAGGCATGGAAAGTAGATAAGCTATGATGGTGCTTTGTGTTATCTTATATGGTGAACTAGGTATCAGGGGAACAAAAAAGAGAAGCATGGCTATTTGGTAAAATTAGTGTGATTGACTAATGTAAAGGAAAGGGAATCATGGTTTCTATGGAATATGTTCAGCTATAGGTAAAATTTATACCTTACAGCAACTCAGGAAAGACATAATTATATGACCAAATAGTTACAAGTACTAGTAGGAAAAACATCAGGAAGCTTTTAAACTATACAATTTATATGTGGCCTGTTAGACATGGAAGTAAAGAAAGAAAAGGAACCACTGCATATTGACATATACTGTGATGAGTGTAATTCTGCAGTGGACACAGAGTAGTTGATTTTTCATTTAGACAATCTGAGGGCAGAAGCATAAGCATGAAACAATTTGAGTCAAAGAATAAATGAATTCAAATACAGACATTGATTTCAGGTATAATGTGGTGGATTTTATATATGCAAAAGCACAGAGACAGGTTGGATTCCATTATGAGTGCTGTACACTTATTAGATTTTGAACAAAATTAGAATGGTAAATTAATCTAAATTGGGGACAAATCAATACAGATATAAATAAAATTTAATAATATGTTGCTAAATTCTCAATACTGGAGACTGAATGCAGGATATTTTCACTGAGCTACTCCCCCAGACCTTTCTGTTTTATTTATTTATTTTACTTTAAAACAGGGTCTCACTAAGTTGCTAAGTTACTCTACCTGGATTCCAAATCTTGATGTTCCTACCTTAACCTCCCAGATTCTGGGAATACAGGCATGGGTGACCACATCTGACTTTAAAAGTTCTCATAATTCATGAAACAAAAGTGGTACTATTGATTGTGCACTTCAAAAATAAGGCTATTTTTACGTTTTCAAAAGAATACATAGCATATCATTTAAAATTTCTTAAAATTAGTATTGTAACCACAGAGAGTTCTATAAGTCTTCAGAAAAAGTAAGATGCTGCCTTCTATTTAATTGTATCAAGTAGTCACAATGGTAGTAAATAATAGAAAAATTCATTTTTATAAATAATTAAAAATTAGAATTAAAGCATTTTTCCAGCTTTCCTACTCATTGATTACTTCTTGCCTAAAAGGAATTATCGCTGTCACTGAAATTTGAAAGTTTTTTTGGATAGAGTTTGTTATGAATAAACTTTTCCATAAAGACTTTTTTTAACTTTTCCATAAAACACTCATCTTTTCTAAAAGAAAGGAATGAAATTCTCTAGGATTACTAATTATTTTTTCTGCTTAAATTGAATTTCTATTCATTTCAAAAAAAGATCATACTTTTTTGATATTTGTAACAGGACACATTTTGAAGTATCAGTTTCTCAATATGTGGCTATATTTTTTATTAAGTTTATTGGTATATTTTAAATATACTTAATGATCATTTTCATTGTAGGGACTTTGTATGCATACATAACTTATCTCAGTTTCTCCTTTTTTTTCCCAATCCCCTTGTCCTTTCAATCCCTCTTCCCCTCCTCATTTACAAAAGCTCTTTTTCCACTTTTTCCTTTTCTCTTTTTCTTTCTTTTCCCTACATTTCTTTTCCACTTCCTCTCCTTAGTTCCCCTTCCCAATCAAGCATATCCAGTATACACTTTGGTCCTTATTTATACTTTTGGTTTCTCATGTCAGAGAAGCAATACAATATTTACAAATGTGTGTTCAATTTATTTAACTTAAAAGTATAGTCTTAAGTTTCATCCATTTACCTAGAAATGTCTCAAGCTTATCCTTATTTATGGCTGAGTAGTGCTCCATTGTATAAAAAAATACACATCTTCTTTATCCATTCATCATTTGATAGACATTTGAGCTGTTTCCAAGATTTAGCTATTACAAACTGTGCTGCTATAAACATGGGTGTGCATATATCAGCATACTATGATGTTTTTAATACTTTTGGGAAGATAGCAAGAAGGGGAGTAGCTAGGTCTAATGGAAACTCTAGTTTTAGTTTTCTGAGGAATCTCCACAGTTTTCCACAATGGTTGTACTAGTCTGCATTCCTGCCAGCAGTGGAGAAGCATTTCTTTTTTCTCCACAGCCCCACAAACATTTGTTATTGGTTGATTTCTTGATGATAGCCCTTATTTTTGGAGTGAATGGAATCTCAGCATTGTTTTAATTTACATCTTTCAAATGACCAGTGATGTTGAATATTTTTTCATATAGTCATTTGCCACTTACACTTCTTCATCTGAGTAGTTTCTATTCATTATAGATGCCCCATTTCTCCATTGGGTCTTTAAATTCCAGGGTCTGATTTTTTGAGTTCTTTATATATTCTAAATATTACTCCTTTGTCTCAAGAACAGCTGGTAAAACTTTTTTCCCATTCAGTGTGTTGTTTCTTCATTCTGTTGATGATTCATTTTGCTGTGCAAAAGCTTTTTTAATAAGATGAGGTCCCATTTGTTGATTCTTTGTAATATTTCCCTTGTAGTCTAGGTTTTGTTCATAAAGTGTTTGCCTACACCTATGTCTTCAAGAGTTCAACCTATTCTACCTTCCAAAAGATTTAGTGTTTCTGTTTTGATATTAAAATCTTTGATCCACTTTGATTTTAGTTTAGTGCATGATTAGAGATATGGGTCTAATTTTTGTCTTCGGCATGTGTAAAGCCAGTTTTTCCAGCACCATTACTAAAGAGGATATCTTTCTTTCAATGAGGGTATTTGGCCCCTTTGTTGAAGGTAAAGTGGTTGTGTCTGTTTGCAGTTGTTTATGCATCTTCTAATCTGTTCCATTGTTCCTTAGTTCTGTTTTTTGTTTGTTTTGCCAGTGCCATGCTCTTTTTATCACAGTAGCTTTGTAGCATGTTTTAAAGTCAGTGACTGTGGTACCTCCTAACTTGGTTTTGTTGCTTAGAATTGTTCTCACTATTTTAGGTCTCTTCTGGTACAAAACAAATTTTAGGATTATTTTTTCTAATTCTGTGAGGTATGCTATAAATATTTGAGTCGGGATTGCATTAAATCTCTATAACACTTTTGGGAATATAGCCATTTTCACTATGTTAGTTCTTCTTACTCAAGAACAAGGAATATCTTTCCATTTTGTGGGGGAAGGGAGAGTCAGGGTCATGCTCTGTATTTCAGTCTGGCCTCAAACTCACAGTGTAGACCAGGCTGGCCTTCAACTTGCAGCAATCCTCCTGCTTCAGCCTCCTGAGTGCTGGGATTACAGGCATGAGCCACCACACCCAGCTAGCTTTCCATTTTCTGATATTCTTTTCAATCTCCTTTTTAAGAGTACCAGAGTTTTCTCTATAAAGACCTTTTACTTCTTTATTTAGATTGATTACTAAGTATTTCATTCTTTTCATTGCTATTATGAAAGGTGTATGTTCCCTAATTTCTCTCTCTGTGGGTTTGCTGTTTGTTACAGGAATGCTGATTTTTGAGTATTGACCTTATACGAAGCAGGGATAGCTATTCTAATTGCAGAAAAAGTGATCTTTAAGCCAAGACAAAGCAAAAGAGACAAAGATCACTACATATTTGTTAAGGGAAAACTCAGGAGGAAGAGATAACAATCATAAACATATATACACCAAATACCAGTGCACACAACTATATGAAACAAATACTGTCAGACATGAAAGATAAAATAAGCACTGACAATTGTAATGGGGGACCTCAATACTACATTGTCACAAATAGACATCAACAAGACAAAAAATCAACAAAAATATCAGAACTAAACCTGTGAACAAATATATTTAGTAGATGTCTACAGAATACTCCACCCCACAACATCAGAATACACATTCTTCTTAGCTGCATATGGGATGTTCTCCACAATAGACATGGCTTATAGAATATGGTCCATAAAACATGTTGAAGTAAATGCAAAGGAATTGAAATTATCCCATGCATATTACCAAATCATAGTAAAATGAAATTGGAAATCAATGTCAAATGAAACCACAAAAAACTCCACCAACACATGGAGATTAAATAACATCCTCCTGAACAATGAAGGGCTCACTGATAAAATTAAAGAATAAATTAAGCAGTACCTACAATTAAATGATAATGCTGATAAAACATACCAGAATGTATGGGACACTATGAAAGCTGTCCTAATAGGGAAATTTATAGTGGTAATTCTTACATGAAGAAAACAAAATAAGCTCAAAAAACAACCTAATTTTGAATCTCAAACTTCTGGAAAAAGAAGAAAATGCCAAGCTGAAAGCTCATATGTGAGAAAATTACAAAGATCAGAGCAGAAATTAAAGCAATAGAGACTAAGAAAACAATACAAAGAATCAATGCATCAAAAAATTTGTTCTTGGAAAGACTAAATAAAATTGATAAACCCTTAGCCTACTTTATCAAAAAAGGAAAGTAAAGAGACTGAAATCCATGCAATTAGGAATGAAAATAGTGAAATCACAATGGATCCTACAGAAATCCAGAAGATCATCAATACCTACTTTGAGAACCTGTATTCTAATAAGATGGAAAGCACAGAAAAAATTGACAGATTCATAGGAACTTATGAACTACCAAATCTGAATCATGAAGATATAAAAATTCTAAATAACCTACTATCATTAATTAAATTGAAGGTGTAAGTAAAAACGTACCAACAAAGAAAAGCCCAGGTGCTAATGGACTCACTGCTGAATTCTACAAGATATTTAAAGAAGATCTTATGCTCATACTCCTTAAACACTTTAATGAAATAAAAAGAGAAACAATACTCCCAAATTCATTCCTGAAAGCAACCAGTACCCTGATACCAAAATCAGAGAACCATCCAACCAGAAAATAAAGCTACAAGCCAATCTCACTAATGAACATAGACAGAAAAATCCTCAATAAGATACTGGCAAACAGAATCCAACAAATCATCAAGAAGATTATATACCATGATCAAATAGGATTCATCCCAGGGATACAGGGATGGTTCAACATACACAAATCAATAAATATAATATAACATATTGACAGAGCCAAAGACAAAAATCACTTGATCATCTCAATAGATGCAGGCAGAAAAGGTGTTTGACAAGGTCCAACACCCATTCACGATAAAAACTACAGAAAATTGGAATAGATGGTCTTTATCTCAATCTGATAAAAGCCATCTATGACAAAACAAAAACCAACATTATACTAAATAGACAAAAATTGAAAGCTGTCACTCTAAAATCAGAAAAGACAAAGGATGTCCATTATCACCACTGCTACTTAATATAAGTCTGGAAACAGTAGCCAGAACTGTTAGACAAAAGAAAGAAATAAAAGGAATAAGGACAGGAAAGGAAGAAATTAAATTATCATTATTCACAGATAACATGATAATCTCTACAGAAAGACCCACAAACTTAATAAAAGCACTTCTACATTTAAAAAACAAATTCAGTAACATAGCTGGATACAAGGTCAACATTCAAAAATCAGTGACGGGCAGGTGAGATGGCTCAGCAGCGTAAGCACCTGCCTGGCAAGTGTGATATCCTAAGTTTGACTCCCAGTACCCACATACGAGAAAAGGGCCGGTGATATCGCTCAGTGGCATGGGCACCTACTGGTGCACGAGGTCCTCAGTTCAACCCCTGGTAGCCACACACACAAAAAAAATTCAGTGACTATATTTTTTTAGGCTTATACTTTGTATCTACTCTTAACTTAAGAAAGTGTTGAGAAAGCACATAACCTGGTGGTAACCCTTTGATATCTGTGAGCAGAATGAATGTGGTGAAAAAAAAGAAACCATTAGGTTATGATACAAGTATTATACTCTTTATTGGGTGCTCAGTAGACCTTTTTTATGTGGATACCTGGAGTTGAATTCAGGACCTCATGCTTGCCAGCAAGCACTTGTCCCACTGAACGATATCACCAGTCCATTTTTTCCTTTATGTGGGCACTGGGAGTCAAACTCAGGACCTCGCGCTTGCCGGGCAGGTGCTTATGCAGCTGAGCTATCTCACCGGTGCTCAGTAGACTTTTTTATTGTGAAAAATGTTCAGTACCTATTGGAAACTTGAAGCAGCTCATATATTATTTGGAAAGTCTATAGAATATGTCTAAATAAGTTTTGTTGTGAATATTTCCTTTCATTTCCTTTATATGACTATTTTTTACTAGAAGTTCAAGATCTCTCAGTACTCCCAAATACCATGGTATGGGATAAGAATCATATTTTCAATACTCTAATCATTAGTACATTTTATGGATTAGTAAGCAGAAATAATATGTTCAAGTTTTACATGAAAAATGTCCTTATCTACACTTAAGTTAACTATCCATTAAATAAAATTTATGTAAAAAAAAGCACTTAAAATAAAATTCAAAGATACATGGATGAGGACCGTTAACTCCTCTGAGGAGAGATTCTGTTTGGGGAGAAGAAAATATTTTTGGAATAACATTTTCATGGCATTCTGTATGTAGTCAATCCAGTGAATTTTTCACTAGTATTAGTGAAAAAGGCTTTAATTTGTATATATTTATAACAATTTAGTTTTTAATAATGAATTATAAGGTTTAAAGGTGCTTGTATATTCATATTGAGAACAAAATAGACAGAGATACCATACATAAATTACTACTGGAGAGCAAATGTAATTTTAGTTTTGATAATATAAATTTTAACACATATTATACTCCATAACAGTGTAGTATATAAATATAGAAACATAAATGATATAATTTAATTTCATTCTAAAATTTAACTGCACACAATTTGATATTGCCCATAGCATCCAAGTATGACATTTGTTCACATAGATTTCTTTTGTAATTTACTTCCTGTGAGATAATTCTAAAAAAATATATTTTTAAAGAATTTCAATTAACAAGATAGGCAGTATAAAGAAAGTACAATTTATCTCATATATATTCATTAATAGAAAATGAAATATTTGTTAATCTTTAAATTATCTTGTGATCTATTGAAAATGCTGTAAAAATGGATAATTTTGAATGATGTATTATTTCCAGTTGCAAATATAAAATCTCAGTTTTGAAGGGGAGAGAGTATAATCTGATATATTTATTTGGTAAGATCACTCCATTGTTCCTATACATGATACCATTACACTTGGTACTTAAATCAAAAATGAATGTCCAAAATGATGAATTTTATTTTCAGTGCAAGTAGTCAATAAGACTAGAAGTCAAAATCTTAGTATCTACAGAATTTTGAACAGCTGTACTGCAAATATTAAAAAGAAATTTCACATAACCACATTCTTCATAGTTTTCAAAGCAAGAAAAATATCTGATTTGAGCACATTCATATACTGTACTAATATAAATAGGCATGTTTCTCTACCAATACATACACTTTATGATTTTTAATATGGTAGAGTGAGTTTATTTAAAGGTAAACTCACTTTTAAATTTCCTCTCAGAAAATCTAAGAACAAATAATTACATAAATCACTGTAAATCACACCGAGACAGCTTTGCTATTCAGTACTATATTTTCCATATGGTTGTGCTTGTACTTATGTTAATTGCAAGGTAAGAGTTTTTGCTTCTCCTGTGTAACTTTGGTGAATATATTGTTAATAGTGTTTTATTTATAATTAATGAAAAAGTAGTCTCCTAAGATATGAAATTGCAGCTTCTTACTTGTAACTGTGTTTTAGGTTGTATCATTCTTACAAGTCTCTTGGATACGTGTGTGGAAAACAAATTATAATAATAATTTTGAGTTTATATTTTTTCTTAAAAAACATATTTTCCAGTATTCATCCACAGGAATATATTCAGGATGCTTTCTAAATCATATAACAACAGTTTAAACACTATACTTATTTTGCTTTTTTAATGGAATAGTATATTTGATCAGGATAGAATGTGCAACTAGATATATTTTCACATACATAATGTGTTGTCATTAAGACTTTCTTTAATAAAAATCTGAAGATGTATTTCCTTATGTATTTTATGTAATTATATACTAAGTAAAAATTAATATTACCCAAAGCAAGGTCCAGCATTTTATCTTATTATCTGTGTAGTAGTCACTAAATATTTCTAATATTCTGCCTAATAAGACTGTCTTAGCTTATCTGTCTTTGTTTATCTAGCATAATGAAACATCATACTTGGGGGTCATTAGTCTTACCAGATCTTGCGACAGTTCATATAAGAAGGGAAGGTATTCTAGCATCTCCCAAATTTTGCGGCAGTAAATATTTACCTCTTTAAATTTTGTTGTAGGACAGGGCAGTAGCTGAGCACAGGTTTGCATGAGAGTTATTGTGTGTCTAGGGAGGCTGTCAAACTATAAAATCTTTCAATAGCATATGGTCATTGTGAATACTATGAGAACATAGAAAAATGCCTTAGGCAGATCAACCTATATATAAACGTCAAATTTTAGTCTCTTCACTCACTTGATGTGTAGAAAAATCTCTCCCTAAATATGTTTTAAATATAGGAAATAGTAAAGCCAGTCAATCATCCTTATGTTTATAAGTGACTTTTTCATTGAATTTTGGCCACTGACCATAGAATTTCTATTCATCAGTCCTAATTCAGTTTATAAACAAAGAGACTGGACTGAGTTTTTAGTCCAAGCTTCTGTTTCTAGAATCTCTTCTCAAGTGAGTGTGATTACATTTCTGCTTTTGATTCTGTAAGGCATAGATCTGATTTCATGTAGTTTTTGAGAGCTTTTCCTGAAGTAATAAACTAAAGATTAATTTATTTAATAGAAATTTTCTGTCTTGCTTTTTATGTAATCTCAGGAATTTTTTCTTTTATTCTCATGACATGATATATTGCTTTAATCTGTAATAAATTTTTGGATAAGCACTGCTTTTTTCTAGTCTATAATATATTTAGTATATTTGATGATCTTTACTGGAAGATTGAATCTAGCAGCTAGAAATTTAATGAATCCCCTCTTGTTCTGATTGGTCATATCACTTTCTTTTATTTTACAACAGTAATTTCAGTATAATTCAGTTTTAATGATAAATTGTTGTTTATTAAATTACTCATATGTTTGAAGACATTTATTATTATTTTAAATCCTCAATATGTATTTACCATATTGCCAAAGTTTTACATTTCAAAAAAAATTTTTTATGTGGGTACCGGGAGTCCACCTCAGGACCTCGTGATTGCCAGCAAGCGCTTGTGCTGCTAAGTGTTATCACTGGCCCTTTTTCCCTTTATGTGGTTACCAGGAGTTGAACTCAGGACCTCACACTTGCCAGGCAGGTGCTTATGTCACTGAGCTATCTCACTGGCCCTACATTTCAATTTTTAAGTCCATTATACCTGACAATAGATAAGACCATGATTATTACTATATTTCTGGTCTTATTACTAAGTTATTTTAAAATGTATAATTTCTTCCTTAGTTACTAAGTTCCTCCCTTAGGCAACTTTACAATTAGTATATATGTGTTTCACCTATTTAATTATCATATAAATATTATGTCATTTAGTATCAGATATCATTTTTATATCAGAAAAATGTTTCTAATATGCTTTATTTTATAAAGTAGATAATAAAATATAATGCTTCTCATAGAAATGTACATTATGCATAAAATAATGACTTATCAGAATAATTTTCAAATCATGTGTATGCACATTTTGTGATTCTGTTAATACAATAATGTTTTTTATACACTCACATAACATATTTTGTTGTTCTTACAAAAATCTCTGTTTTACACTATGCTCTATCTAAATAGTCCTTATAAAGAACGGGATAGTAAGAATCTTATATTTCTGGTCATTATGTTATCTAGTTCAACTAATCTTATCATTATCACACAAAAGAAGACTTTGACAATATATGATTGAGGTGAAACAAACCAGAGGGGTGTGGCCCCCCATCACCTCTCTGCCTCCACGACCTATGTGAACCACCTCTGTGGGACCCAGGTGAATCCAACCAGAGAAGAGTGGCCCCTTTCATTGCCTTTCCACCTCTGCAACCCAGGTGAACCCCCTCAAAGGCCTAAAGAACACCACTCTCATCACTACTGCTATGACTGAGGCGAACAGCTCAGGAAGGCCCAGAGACCAGAGGGAATGCCAATGACACAGTAGGGTCCCAACTAAGGTACACAGGGATGAAGAGATGAGACTAGTGGCATTAAATTCCAATGAAACAATAACAATACATGCCAACAGGTGACTGAGGTCTCTGCAGGACTGGCAATAAGCTCAGGAAGAATCCAGGACTAAGTAACTGGCCTTTTTCTCTCAATTTTTTTCTTTTCTTTTTTCTTCTGTTTCTTTTCTTTCTTCTTCCATTTTTTCATTTTTTCTTTCTTTATTCTTTTTTTAATCAATTTTCTAAATAGGTGGGGACAACTCCAGCCACAGAAAACTAATCACATCCCCTAAACCCAGAGACCAAATTCAGATAATGGCTCTAATACTCCTTCATGCATTCTTTTCTACCCCCTTCTCTAGTTTCCCAAATCTTGTGTGATCATCCTTTGTCCTCCAGCCTTGCTTCTACTTCCTTTACAGTTATCTTACTTTTATGCACTATCCTCCCTAAATTTCCCCACCGGAGGGTAAAAACACTCTACCAAGGGGGAACACTTTGCATACAAACTCCTAATTTACAGTTGGTTCTGTTATATGACAATAGACTCTGCTCATATGGTCTAAAATACAAAATCAATAGTTACCACAGTTTGTCAGTTTCTAAATGGTGCTCAATGCTATTGTTATTATTAATTTTACTACTTAGCTAGTATGTCGTATCTGCTGTAATCCATTGTTCCCCCTTCTGTAACAATACTGGGAAGCCCTGGGGTTATAACCTCACCACAGCCATACACCAAAGGACTGGGGACTAAGCCAAACAGATACCAACATACTACTCTTATTTAATTGAGAAGGTAGCACATTGGGACAGACACATACTAAGAATCTCCTATATAGAGAAGACATCCCTGAAAAACAGACATTTCCTAGAGAGTTAATGATAAATAGTGATATAGCTACCTACTACAAAAACTCACAAAGATCATCACAGAAAACAAAATAAAAAAATTTTGAAGTAGAAAATGATAAGATGAATAAGCAAAATGAAACCTTAGGCCTCCAGCCCACCCAGAACAAGAAATATTAACATAGAAGAAATAGGAAGACACACACCTGAAATTTCTGAAATGATAGCAACTGAAGAAAACAAAACAAAACAACACTAAATCCATGAGGCTATAGAGGAAATCAGATCAGAAATAATCTCTCAGGTATAGAAAGAAATGTCAACATATATAAAGGAATTCCTCAGCAAATCTAGAATAGAGATAGATAAAAAAAATGATGCAAGGAAGAGGATGGAAACCATGAATGATCAATATAGGAAAGAAATAGAATGCATAAAATTGATTCAAACAGATATCCAGGAAATTAAAAATTCCATTGAAAGCTGGCAAAACTGTGTGAATGTAACAGAAGATAGGCTTTCAGACCCTGAAGACAGAATCATGGCTAGCAACCATGGAAGGAAAGATCTCTAAAAATAACAAAAGATCAAGAAATAACAACTAAACAGATGCAAGACAGCACAAAGAAAAATAATATACAATAATTGGTGTCAATGAAAAAGCAGGAGTCACAACAAATGACATAAAAATACTATTTGCAGAAGTAAAGGCAGAAAATTTCCCAAACGTGGGAAAAGAATATGACATACAGATAAGTGAGGCACATAGAACTCCAACTAGGCATAATCAAAATAAATCTACACCCAGACATATAATAACCAAGGTCCCAGAATTTCAGCACAAGAACAGAATATTAAAAGCTTTTAGAGAAAAGAAACAGATCAACTATAAATGAAAGCCCATCAGAATCATGGAAGACTTCTCAACACACACCCTGAAGTCAAGAAGAGCTTGGAGTGAGGTATTTCAAGTCCTGAAAGAAAACAACTTCCAACTCGATTGATATATCCTGCAAAACTAGCTTTCAAAATAAATGCAGAAATGAAATACTTCCATGACAAAGAACAGAAGAAATTTATGACCACCAAACCAACACTACAAAGGGTAAAGAAAAATATTCTAGACAGAGACAAATGACCACAATTTTATGAACAACAACAGGAGGAAACCACCAAGCAGGGCAAGCAATTAAACAGAGGGGAAAAGTAGGAAATCACCAGCAGGAAAATAACATGACAAAAACAAGCAAATTCATGATTCAAAAGAAACAGATGATCAGAAAGGGTCAAGAAATAAAATCAAAACTATGCTGTAGGGCCGGTGAGATGGCTCAGCAGCGTAAGCACCTGCCTGGGAACCGCGAGGGACCGAGTTTGACTCCCAGATCCCACATACAAAAAAGGGGCTGGTGATATCATTCAGCGGCACCGGCGCCTGCTGGCGCGCGAGCTCCTGAGGTCGACCCCCGGTACACACACACGCAAAAAAGAACTATGCTGTATACAAGAAACCCATTTAACTTAAAAAGAAATTCATAAACTATAAGTCAAATGATGGGGCAGGGAAAAAAGAAAAAAAGTCAATGGCTGGAAAACAATACTTCATGCAGCTGGAACCCAGGAAAAATATTGGTGGTAGCTATTCTGTTTGCAGACAATGTGAATTTCAAATCAAGAATGATCAAAAGAGATAAAGAAGGTCACTACATACTTGTTAGGAAAAAATTCAAGAGAAAGAGATGACAACTATCAATACATATTCACCAAATAAGGGAGCACACAAATATATGACAAATATTAATAGACATGAAAAATTAAATAATAACACAATTGTAACAGGGGGTATTAATACCCCACTGTCACAAAGACATAGATTAACTAGACAAAAAATCAACAAAGAAATATCAGAACAGAAATAAACCTGTGAACAAATGGACTTAGTAGATGTTTACAGAGTGTTCCACCCAAGAACATTGCAATAAACATTTTTCTCAGCTGTAGATGGGATATTCTCTAAATTGGACCATCTACTAACCAATAGAACATGCTTAAGTAAATGCAAAGGAATTGAAATTATCCCATGCATATTATCTGACCGTATTGCAATAAAATTGGAAATTAATGACAAAAGGGACCGCAAAAACTCCATAAACATGTGGAAATTAAATAATACCCTACTGAACAACCAATGTGTCTAACCCAAATGCCCAACAACCAAGGAATGGATAAAAAGGATGTGGTATTTTTATATAATGAAGTACTTCTCAGGTATAAAGTAAGATGAACTTAAGGATTTTATAGGTAAATGGTTGCAACTAGAAACCATAGTCATAAGTAAAAGAAATCATTCTCTCACTTGTAAATATCATATTGTTTCCTAAGTGTAAGAACCTGAAAAAGTAAATAAGATACAAAATCTACAATAGATATTGTGAAAGGGAAAGAAACTGCTCAGATGGAAGAACAACTGGGATGGGGAAATGAGAAAAGAAGGAAGGGAAAAGAAAAGAAATATATATATTATATATAATATATATAATATATTACATATAATATATATATATATGATAGCTAAAATAATCATACTACTCCTTTTAGTTCATTGAAAAGAATGGTTTGTGCTTTTATTGTTTGATCAATTTTGCATGCCTGTATCTTGTAATCTGAGCAACTGCTTTGAAGATAACAATGCTCAGTATATTAACCATTGTTTATTTCCTACTATTTTGTTTTCAAATTCTGTATCATTATTTTTGTTTTACTCTCTAAAATTAAAATGTATATATGGTGTCTTATATGTCAATAAAACTTCATTTAAAAATATAAATGACCAGCCCATCAACTAGAGTATGAAAATCTTTGTTCTAGCTAATTGAAATACTAGATAAATGATAACATCAATAAGCAACTTAAAGTTATCACATGTAACAAAGTAATATATTTCACTATTCTCACTGCTAAAATTTAAAATTCATATCATTGTATCATCTCATCAAAAATGACATCACATTAATTACTATACCCTTATATAAGCCTTAAAAAGCATATATTAATCATAGTTTTATACTAATAGAGTTGATGTATAAATAGAATGAATACATATCATGAAAAGTACAAATGACAAAACTAACATGGAAGTAAAACAACTTGAAATACCATACTTATTAATGAAATTATTAGTTATGAATTGTATTACATTAAAAATATCCAAGATCAAATATTTTTACTAGTAACTACAATCAAATTTTCAAATAACAAATAATGAAAGCATTACATATTCATTTCTATTTGTGAAACAAAATCTAAAGTTGTTTATTGATACCTACCCCTAAATCATGATAATAAAATTGTATCCTCAAATGTGAGAGATAAATAAATAACAGTTTTGAAGACAAATGAAGCATTCTATCACAAAATATTGAGAAATCATATCCAGCAATGTATAAAATATTCATTTATAAAGGTGTGATATTTAATTTTGCTTGTCAACTTGACTGGTTTGAGTAATGCCTAGAAACACAGTACCAAGAAATGGGATCTTCACTATTAATGATATGGAAAAGACTTGGAATTGGCTAATGGTGGAAATTTGATAAGTTTAGAGAAGCAGAGTAGAAAAAAATGTCTTGTATATTATAAGTGGAGCTTTACAGGTAATTCTGGTGAGGACTCAGAAGAACAGAGTATCTACAGTAATGCACAGCACAAAGGCAATGTTGATGATGCTTGACAAAAATCATCACTGTGACAAAGTATTTGACTGCAGCTTTTGAAACCTTAATACATTTTGGCATGCTGAGCTTAAAGGTGATGGACTAGTTTACTTGGCAAATGAATTAACTTTTTTTTCTGGCAAAGGAAATTTCAAAGCAGCAAAACACTCAGGTTGCAGAATGGGTACTAATGGCTGTATTTAGTCAAACTGAATGTATGAATTTGGAGCCAAAGGAACAGAATGGGAAAGTTTGGAAAGCTTGCAGTTTATCCAGAAAAGGACCATATTTAAAGTTCTTATGAAGGTAAGTAAGACCAAAGAGGCTGCGTTGATTAGTGGCCATTAAATTAGGCTGTGTTTTGCATCAGGACAATAAGAAAAATGCCTCAGGAACTGGCAAGTCCATATGTACCACAGGTTCAGAGATGTATAAATGTATATTTGTTTCAGTGGCATTCCAAGGTGGAGTATTTTAAGAGAGCCCTCCCACATCCATTACTCCCCAAAAGTCCTAAGGTTTTCTGTCTCATGTTTAGCCAGAAGTGCAATCAGAGATGACTGCAGCCATTGTTCAATTGGACATAGGTATAGTTTGCACTTGCAGCAACCTTCATCAGTTTTCGCATGACACCTATTTTTGCAGTCCTGCAAGGTGTTGCCGTTATAAGGTCATGGACATTTTCACTAAGATTGCAAAGGAAAGCATGGGAAGCCAAGCAGTGCACTGCAGGATCACAGTCTCTGCACACAAGGTGACACATGGAACTGTGATAATACAGCAGAAATTATAATGGAGTCTCCAGAACAGAAGAGGTGCAAGGAACATTCATGCCTATCAAAGGAAGCTGCAAGCAGTAAGAAAATTTTGTCTAAGAGAGGCCATCTAGGCTTCAGCCAGCAAGGATTAAATAGAGGGTATCTAAACACCTTGGCAGCTTTTATATACCCTAATATAGTTTGTTCCAGATGCTACCCATGAACCCATAGGATTTAGTATTTACCCTATTGGATTTTTACTTTGCTTTGGTCTAATATACCATTTATATTTTCCTGTTCCTTTTTCTGAAATGTGAATTTTCACCCTGTATCTATCATACCATTTCACTTTGTATGTACATAACTTGGACTGTAGATTTCTCATGGGAGCTCACAACTTCAAGTTTGCATTGAGTCTCAGAAAAGACTTGGAAATTGTACTTTAAGCAACCCTGGAGAGGATAAGACTTTGGAAATCCTGAAAATTGGCTGCATGTAGTTAGAATTGCGTGATGGGCATGGATGTTTTGGGTATAGAGGTACTGTGGTATATTTGGATCTGTGAAATATCTAAAAGGCTGATGTGTTAAAGGTTTGATCTGTAATTGGACATTATAGAGAAGGGGTAGAACTTTTAAGAGTTAGGATCTACAGGGAGTCACTAGATCATTAGGCACTTGCTCTTTAAGAGAATTATGAGAACACATTCTTTTCCTCCTTTTCCATGCCTTGCCCATGAGGTAAGTGATTATGCAGTGCCATGTGCATATTTCACCATGTTCTGCTTCACCACAATCCCCACCACAGGGCCAAATGATTCTAGACTGAACAATACAAAACATTAAGCCAAAATGAACCTTCTCTACTTATCAGTTTTGATCATGTATTGTCAACAGTAATGGAAACCAAATCACACAATGGGGAAATAATGGTCAAACTCATTCTGACTAATATTTTAAAATATGTGTGAATATTTTTATTTATAGGTTAGTGAAGAAAAGTACATGATCATCTCAATAGATGCAAAAACAACATCTCATTCAAATTCAAAATGTTAATGGTCAAATTATTATCAGCAAGCTAAGAATATAAAGAACTTGTTACATCACATAAAAAACTTTAATAAAATGTACAATCAGCATCATATTTAATGATGAGATATTAGACTTTCTTATATATTTTGGTTTCTAATAAATTTATATAGGTACCTAACCTATGAATTGGTAATTCAAAAGATAAACATCTTCACATCCCTCTAATGATAACAATAAATCACTGTTCATCAACAATACAATGAAGGAAAAAGCATGTGGTGTGCTCATATAATATAACATTTAAAATAAAAAGTGACCTCTTGACAACAGCATGCTTGAATAGATAAAATACTCAGAGAAAAATAGTTTATCCAAAACTATATTCATTGTATAATAGTATTAAGGTGAATTTTTTTAAAACCCAGATTTATTTATGCTGGAAAAAGACTAAGTTTTTTGTCTCTTGGTGAGTTGAAAGAAAAGACACAATGAAAAGATTTTCTGGGCTGGTGAGATAGCTCAGTGGAATAAGCACCTGCCTGGCAAACATGAGGTCCTGAGTTCAACTCCTGGTACCCATATATGAAGTAAGGGCCAGTGATATCGCTCAGTCACATGGGTGCCTGCTGGCACGTGAGGTCCTGAGGTTGACACCAGGTGCCCACAAAAAAAATAGAAAAGATTTTCTGTGGAGATGATGTTGGTCAATTATTTTTCAGATTTGAATATCAAATGGTATATTAATGAAAAAGTATTGCTTTCAGTCCATCACAGGCATGCATAATATAAAATTACCCCATAGCAGGAAGAGCCTACTCTGACCAAAATACAGTTCAATTAAAAATTGAAAAAAATGTAAAAAAATTAAAAACAACTTTTTCTTGAAATTTAATATTCATCTAATATTCAGGCTGAAATTTTAAGGTATTTTGGAAAATTAAGAATTAAACTATTGAAATTTGTAAGGTATTACTGATGAGAGAAAATTTGCATGTAAAAGAAGCCAAGAAAAACAAAATAATAAAAAAAACATTAAACATAGAAAGAATAAAGTTAGAAAAGAAACAATTTAAACAAGTAGTGAAAGATTGTGCCCAATCCAAAAATTCTTCAGTAAAGAATTAATTGATTAAAGTAAATTTATGCAGTACAATATTAGGAAACTGAAAGGAAAGAGTAAAGATAAAATGTATTCACTGTTATTTAATAGCTCCATTGAATATAGCCTTAAGTAAAAAAGGTAGAAAATATGTGAAAAGTATGTTTTCTTTTTTGTAAGAAAATTTGACTGGCACAAGTATACATGTATATTTTATTTTCAAACAAATGCACAAGGAAAACAAATCAAATATGAATATTGACCAAAATCCAAATAGAATGAATATCTAATTGGAGAAAAGAGTAGAGGGAATATGAAAAAAAAAAACAATTCTTTCTTGGATAGAATTTACTTTTGCTACAGAAACATAATTTCCATAATTATAAAACAGAATGTATTAAAAAGTAAACCTTAAAAAGGAAAGTAAAATGAAACAAATGAATTTAATTGTAGTAAGCTGTTTACCCAATGTAATATAGAGAAGTGATCACAAATAATTTAAAAATGATAATCTGACTGATGCAATATGTTTTAAAGTGCAAAAGAACTACAAACAATAAGCCATTTTTGCTAATTTCATTGCTGATAGTACTATTTGTATTTTTTGTCCTGAAATTGGTATTTATGATAAAGCAACCCATTAATTACTACAATATGAGTATAAACCAAGGTTTTAAGCATAAAATCCATATAAATATAAAATCAGAGTAGCAAAAATTAGAAAGCCCACATAGGATCTAGAAATATCAGCATAACATTGTTTCATTTGCTTTTAAAATGTATATATGGGTGTGTATTTCGTAGCCCTAATCTCTGAAAATAATGACCAACTTAGGAACAATAAGTATTGCTATTGCCATATTTTGGTCTTTTAATTTTATTCCTGAGGCAAAAGATAAGGGTGTGAGCCAGTCAGCTGGGTAAATGCTCATGACTCCAACTATTTGTCTGCACCTGCAACAAATCAGAGAATGTTAACTTTAATTCTTCTGGCACAAAATCCATCAAATTTTAGATAGGATGGCCTAGAGCCAATGTCAAAATGGAGGAGACAAAAGATGATTTTTAATAACCTCATAAACATTTTAAGCTCTTTCAGAGGCTGGGTCTGCACTCTGCAATGTGTAATTCTTTTCCTACATTTAATTGTCCTGACTCACTCTGCAAACATACTCATCTTTCTACCATTAATAAATGTAAAACCTTACTACCCTTTGCTTATTTCTTGTCCATTTTTTGTTCTGGACAACAGGAATTTGGAAAGGATTGCTGAAAAAAGCCAAGCACCCAAGACTCTACTATCATTCAATCTAAAAATAATGAGACTTCTTGAAGAAATAGCCTACTCACTTCTATGACAAAAACATACATTACTTTTACTCAAAAAACAAAGGATTGCCAAAGTTTACAAATTCTAACAATAGGACTTAGGAACTTTCATGATGAATAAGCTTAGTATTGGAAAAGTATTGAAACACATTGCATATATTTGAATAAAAATTACTTTACCAACACAGATGATATTTTAATGATTATAGAGAGTAACTCCATAGTCTGAAATGTGGTAAGTGATGAGGAATAACCGACCCTGAGATTGTATACTTCCTTCCATGGTAATATGCTGCCATTCACAAAGGGCAATAAATTCTTATGGGACAATTGTTCTTAATAGTATTCCACGTGAATAAAAAAGAGAGTTAGACTTATAATCTAATGTTTTAACTTCCATAATGAAATAATGAGCCTGGGTGACTGAGTTCCTTATTTTATTATGGCATATGAAAAATGACGCTAAGCATAGTGTTATGGCTCCCCCAAAGCCTTGTGTAGTCATAGGGGTGCTTTTCAGAGGTGGCTGGATCTAGAGTGTCTGGTTCTGGGATCCAAGGTGTGTGATTACTGAATCAGTCCACTGATTGGTTTGGCATAGTTCTGGTTAGGATTAAGGGTGTGAGTACTACACCTGCCCAATGGTGGGTAGCCTGTATAAAATGTAAGGGACAAAATGAGGGCTACTGTGCTGTTCCCTGACTGCTTGCCATGGACTATTTGTCCTCTGCAATGCCCATCTGCCATGCTACCCTGCTTTGGAGCTAGCCAGCTATGGACTGAAACCTCTACAATCTGTTAGCCAAATAAACTGTACTTCCTTTCAATTTGGTTGTCAGGTGTTTTATCTCAGCAAAAAGATGGGAAAAGTAACTAATGTACATATCTTCCTGATAGAAGACTGATCCACACATGAAGTAATCTTGGAAGGAAAAACAAAATTTCAACACTCAAGAGTTAACACCCATTTTAATCTATGAGGATAAGAACAAGATGTCGAATGACAATGAATGAAGATATTTAGCAAAATCACAACTCTACAGAATAAATAGCCTATTTCTTCAGTGAAATGCAAAGTCATCACAATGCAGGAGGCATGAATAAATACTTTCTGAATAGATATGGCAAGATACTGGCTTTTGGTATTCTGTTCTTTATTGAAATTAATTGTTGAAATAATTTAAAGAGCTAAGAAAATGTGGATAAATGTGAACACTGGATAATTAATAATAGATTTATCAATCTTACATATGACTGTGGATATGATTGTGTATATAATATAATCACAGTTTTTATCTTAAAAATCAAATACTTATAATTTTACCATTGATGAAAAATGACATGTAATATTGATTGCTTCCAGAGTTGAGATTTATATTGAAACAGAGTTTCCAGTTAATTTTCTAAAGTTGAAATTTATTAATGAATTTTGGATTTTGATATAGCAATTGTTTTAGTCTTTTTCTAATCACTGGGATACCCACAACTTAAAGGAGTAGAGGAGTATATTTGATCACTCTTCATAAGTTTCAGTCTATGCTCAACCAACTTCAAGGGAGAAAACAACATGGCAGAGAGGCACAGTGAAAAAAACTGCTCATACCATGGAGGCCAGAAAGCAGAAATAGAGAGAGCAGCTTGGGGGAGATTTACCCTTTTCAGGTCAGATTTCCAGTGACCCACCTCTTCTCACTAGAACCTGCCAACTAGCACCATATATAGGTTAGTATTTTCATGATCCAATCACTTTTCAAAAGCCAGGCCTCTGAGCAAATAAGAATTACATGGTTCATTCTCTATCTAAACTATAACAAAAATATAATAATTTACATATATATTATATAAAGACAGCCAAAACGGATATATATATGTGTGCATGTGGATATATATATATATATATGTGTGTGTGTTTGTGTGTGTATATATACACATAGTAATACCTCGGTTCACAAAAGCTTCTGTTCATGAAGAATCCTATTTACAAACAGAAGCAAAATTTTGCTTCCATTTGCAAACTCCACATCAGGTGACTAACAAGACCACTGTCATCTTCCCCTGAGGAACAGGAAAGCAGTCATCTTTCCCAGAACCATGGAGTGAATTAAGTTCATGAATCAAGGCACCATATATATATGGAGATGTAGAATTAATGAGTAGATGAATATGGATTAATGGATACATGGTTGGATAGATGAGCACATGTGAGGAAATATGGTTACTGTTCAAAACAATGGGCAACTAAAATAAATAGACACTTCTCAGGAGCAGTTCAAACAGTCAATAAATACATAAAAATGTTTAATATTTCTGCCCATTGGAGGAATGCATATTAAAACAATGAGATTTCATCTTACTCCAGAAAGAATGGCTATTATCAAGAAGTTAATAATAAATGCTGCAAGGCTGAGAGGAGGAAAGGAAACCTTCTACATTTTTGGTAGTAAATTAGTAGTAAATTAGTAAACCCACTATGGAAATGAGTATGAGGATTCTTCTAAAAACTAAAAATAGACATTCCATTGAACCAGCTATTCCCCTTCTAGTTATCTTCCTGAGTTAAAGACATCATATTACAGTGATGCATGCACACCTACGCATATAGCAACACAATTTATAATAGCTAAATCTTAAAATCAGCCTATATGTTGCTCAACAAATAAAGGAAATGGAGAATTTATACACAATGAACTACAACCTGCCATTAAGGATAACGTTGAGTCATATATAAGAAAATGGTTGCACTTTGAGACCATAATGTTAAGTGAAACAAATCAGACACATGCCATAAATATCTCATGCTTTCACTTATATTAGAAAACCAAAATATGAATAAACTAAAGAGCAAAATAAAGGATAGATAAAGAGAAACAGAACTTTTACAAATGGGAAGGGGTCCAAGAGATGAAGGGAAGGGGAGATAGGATAGGGGAAGTGAACATGAAGAGAATTCAGATGTATTATATCTATGTATCAATCCCCCACAATAAATGTAATCATTATGTACTAAAAACATAGACTAATAAAAATAAAAATAAAAGATTAAAGGAGAGGACAAAAGAGGAAATGAGAAGATGGTATAGGTACATAAAAAGAGGTGCACACACTGTTAGGTGACCTCATGGATTCGATGGACCTTATAGCTGCTCCATAGGTAATCACATAAGTATGTACAAGTTGAACAACATTATTATACAGATTGATTTCTATATAGGATACAAAAGGTACTATAAATTAATAAATTTTATTTCACATAAAAATAAAAGAATAATTCTAAATGGAATATTGGTAATTGAATAATATAGAATAGTGGCATATTATTGACTATATGCAATATATTTTTAAAATATAACTAGGTAATTAATTTAGTGAGATATTTTTGTTCTGTGTTTTTTCTGAATATTTTTTTAATATGTGGGTACCAGGAGTCGAACTCAGGACATCATGCTTGCCAGGCAGGTGCTTATGCCACTGAACTATATCACTGGTGTGGGTTTTCTGGAATTTTTAAATGAAGTAATTAAACTTAATAGGTCTCCAAAAATTACCAGAATCATCATTATTTTCTTCTGTATTTGATTTATAGTATTCATTATGTTGCCCTGGAACACTACAGTTCAACCAAGAAAACATTCAGTAAAATGTTTTTTATAAGATATAATGTATATGATCTAAATATTATTTGGAAGAAAATCCTACTTTTGTTATCATATATTTTTTGTAAAATAGTTATGAAAATTGGCTTTTAAAGTCAGAAAATCATTTGATAAATAACAACAAAAACATGAATGTATTTCTTTACTGTATTAAATAATTTCTAAGGAATTATGATAATATGAGCCATGGAAGAATGAAGAACAACCCTTTATTTGCTCTTACTTTTATTCTTCAGCTCCTAGCATAAATTTCTATGCAAAAAAGGAAAATGTATCTATCAACTATATAGGTGTAGAACTGTATGGCCCTCTTTCATTTTCTTAAACAGCAAAATCACTTAAAATTTTCTGTTTTTTTCATTATTAGCCTTCTAATGCACTTTTATTGGTTATGTACACTGTTCTTCTACTGTCTTATGAAGGTACACAATAATGTATTATTTCTTTCAATTAAAATCAAATGTATTTTCAGAATTTTCATATCTTCATGATACCTTAGACCTAGCTATTGAAGCGAGTGAAAACCATAGGCCAATTCATTATTTCTTTTCTAATTCCTATTGCCATTTTATGTGAAGACAACTTAATTGTAACTCAGTAAGTTAATTTTGTTGTTCATCTACTATACAACATAAATACATGTTTATAATTGCTTCCTTTTTCAAAAGTAAAGGGTATTGAGAATGTTGATAATGTCACGTTTTGATATTCAGTTACTTTAGCTTTGTATATCATTCCAAGGTAGAATAGTGGAATCCACAGAATTTACCATCTTTATTACATATTCTATTGTGACGCTTTGCAAATTTTAATGTTTACACAAGTTAACACTCTAAGCTCCAGGTTTCATTGCATAATAAACATTAACACATTCAAAAACACACTACCTTACACTTTATTAAGTATTCATGAGAAAACATTATTTGTGAGCAGGGTAAATTGGAGACTTAAATTGACCTCTCTTAGAATAATAAATTATGCCTGTTTCATCAGTATGGGAGAATATAAAAATATTTTTAATTTTAGCTTACTTCAATTCTATAGTATAGATCTTTATCATATTCTGCTCATCACAAGAAACTAACCTCTCTATGAGAATCTCTTTTTCTGCCTTCATCCTACTAAAATATTACTACATTTTAGGCAAAATGTAACTATTTTCAACACTTCAAATAATGGAAACATTGTAAATCTGGAAAATGTACATATTGTACACTTTTTAAAGTAGAGATAAACATGGTTTTCCCTTGAAATTTACTAAATTGTTTCTTATCTGAGTGTCTGTCTTTATCCATCTACATTAAAATAGTTCTGTTTTTGTATATTCCATGGTAGTTTCTATTCTGGATTTTTAAAATAAATTGATCATGTAATTTACATATTTCAATTATGTTTCATGTTTTGTTTCTTCAATGTTGGACAAACAGTATTTTTCCTTCCTTTTGTGGATTCTGTGAATTACAAGGTATTGTTAGATTTCAGTGGATGGTGATATATTAACTTAGAGAAAGCTTACTATTTTGAAATTTCAAGAATGCAGTATACATTTCAAAATCCTTTTAGATATTACTACATCACTCCAATAAAAAACTAAATATTGGTGGGGCTGAAAGATATTGTTTTTTCCAAAGTGAATTACCTAATACAATGGCTCTTTCCCACTATTTGGCTATTTATTCATTGGTATTCTAAAAAAAAATTACAAGGTATAAGGTTAAGATAGCATGGAAGGGAAATATTAACACTGTTTTCTTCTCTCTCTCTTTCTCACTCTTTCTCTCTCTTTTCTTATGAAAACTTCCACATTTGGCTCTCTTACACCCTCTGGAAGTTCACAAACCTTCTGATATTTTCTTAAAGGCTTTTCTGAACTTCCTCTACATTTATCATGAAAATTATGACTTCTTTTCAATGAACCTTTGCCAGTTAATTAATGTGGTCAGTGATGTGTCTTCTGTGAGCCACATTAATTCTTCTCCCTAAAAGTGCATTCACAATTTTTGTAATACCTTTGTGTTCCATATTAATTCTCCTGCTAAGAACTCTTCTTTTCTTTGTAGAATATTGAGTTTCTACATTGCATGTTTCTGTCTTATAGCTTTTAAGAAGGTTTGTGATGAATTCCCCATTCTACAGAAAGGGTGGGAGCATTCAGTAGACCACAGAGGACTTTGTGATTTCAGGCATTCTACAGAAGAAACGAAAACTAATACAATATAATAATACCCATAAGTTATTTAATTGAAAGTATGGGATATTGAAACGAATATCACCAATTTTGCATTATAGAATGTTACAGACATAAGTAGCCTTAAACATTCATTAGTCTAACACTTCATTTTGTAGATAAAATTGGGAAAACTGCAAAGCAACTTCCTTAATATGATCTGAGATAAGGCAACCAAGGTAAAATGTGAAACGAAAGAGACTGTTATTTATTATTTCCAAGTGTTTTAAAACTTTCAAACATTCCAAGTGTAGAGTTTTTGATATATGTTAAGTGGCTAAACATTTCTGTTAAGTCAACAAATGTATGCCAAGTGCGTATTACATGTCTGCCCAAACTCTTTGCAATGAGATTATGATGATTGATAAGTCATGTTTATGCCATACTGAATTGCAGTAAAAATTGGGCAGAGTTCATCTAAAATTTAAAGCACAAAATTGTATATTCATTAATAATTCTTGAATATTATCTTCAGTTACCTTCTTTATTGATAAAATGAACAATAAAACATTATAATTATCATCATGTTTCAAACTAAAGATTTCCTTAATTATAAGCACTAAATCTTCCTAAAAATATATAAGTGGTTTTGATTTGTATATTCAATGTACTTCATACATGGAAAACACAAAATATTCTGGAGAGATTTGAAAGCAATTGCCTTTATTTATCTATCTCTTACATGCATTGAAACTGTAAAAAGTCTTTCTTGAATATCTGCCAAAACAATTATCTGTATCAATGTCATTCTTTTCTATAATAAAATATAAAGACAGATGGCATTATCACTGTTTAATATTAGGAAAGTTCTATTTGTTTTAGTCCAGGTAAAAATATTTTGATCCCAAACATTTTTATAGCATAAAAACATTTTGTATATGTTTTATTTATTGATAGATATTAATATAAAATAGTCTTATTCTCAAGGGACTAAGAAATCATGGACAGAAATGTGTTAATCACAAATATTAGAAGGAATAAGAAAGCAAACCTTAGAAATAGTCTACATAACAATTTTTTTTTTTTGTGGGTACCAGGGGGTCGACCTCAGGACCTCGCGCGCCAACAGGCACCCGTGCCGCTGAATGATATCACCGGTCCCTTTTTCGTATGTGGGATCCGGGAGTCAAACTCGGGCCCTTGCACTTGCAAGGCAGGCGCTTACGCCGCTGAGCCATCTCACCGGCCCTCTACATCACAATTTTACAAAAAATTTTAAATTATTTTTTCTATTCATATACGCCTACTTAGAACATGCACATAATTCATAGGTTAAGGTATATGAGTCATTGTCAATGTAGATATTAAGTCCTTGAGTCAAAAAAGTGTCTTTTAAGCATAAATATATATTGTGCATATATATACATATGCATGCATGTATATATATACTTGTATACATGTATAAATGTGTGCAGAGATATATGTAAAATGATATAAAAGAAATATATATGTTAGAAAATCATGTAGACTTTTGAAATGATTTTGTTGCACATACAAAATATGTGATAAATTTAATTAGAACCAATTACTATATTATTTTTATTTCTATTTGTCTATGTTTTGAAGTTTACTAAGTGATGATTGTAAAAAATGTTTTCCTATTGCTAGGTAAAAGAAACTTGGCTTTTTTATTTTACAACTTCTCTAAATGCTTAAATATCATTTTAATTCACTACTGCTTGTCTGCCAACAAATGTAATCTGAAGAAACATTTGTGAATTTTGAGGTAAGATGGTGACTATTATGCTGTTTTCTATTTTGTTAGGAATATCAGCCTCTTGTCAACAATTGATTTATTTTATGACATGCAGGCTAATTTTATAGTAACTACTGGTAGTGCCAAATATAATTAGGAAAAAAAACCTCACCAAAAATATTTTTAAACAAGAAATAAAGAGTGCCAAATAGAAATTTTGTAAATATTCAGAATGTCCAAAAAATAAAACTCTTTCCTATATTTTAATGACAAGTCTTTTTAAAGTCAATTCTCTGGCAATTATCTCTAATTTTATTTTTTTGTTGGTACCAGGGGTCGACCTCAGAACCTCACACGCCAGCAGGCGCCCATGCCACTGAGCGATATCACCGGCCCTTTTTTCATATGTGGGTTCTGGGAGTCGAACTCGGGCCCTCACACTTGCCAGGCAGGCACTTACGCCGCTGAGCCATCTCACTGGCCCTAATTTTTTCCTTTTTGTGATTCAGCACTATACATTTGCTTTTGAAAGAAAAGAAAAATCCTGAATAAGTGTCATGATCCCCAATCATCATTAACTCACAATATATCAAAAATTAATGATGGTTGATGAATGTGAGGATAGAGCAACACTCAGGAATATTTTCCTCTTTTTCTATGTTAAATTGAACAGATAGGTTTAATCAGAAAATTGAAAGTATACTTATTTCATATCCCTCCATGAAATGATTTAATAGCTGTGCTTTGGGGAAAAGGTGAAAACAATTTTATAGTAAAAAATACTAAATTCTCATAACTATTGAACATATCAAATATAGATCAAGTACAATTATGAATACTCAAAATATGGTGACATAAAAGTCAGGGACTCTCATCAAATTCTCAAATTAATAGGGATGCTGTAGTCAGAGTTTGGAAGGGAACAGATTTAATACAAGACACATAATTTATAAGATTATTTTCTAATATTCACCTAAAAATTCAAATGGAGAAGAATGCAAGAGATTTGTCCGCACACTAGAGACCCAACAAATCCAGTTGAGGGCCTGGATCCCATGACAGTTTTGAGTCCAGCTGAAGACCTAGAGCCCATGACAATGTCCTCCAGGAGAGCAACTAGAGGTGTAGAGCCCATGACAATGTCTCATGCAATTCCGTACCAGGGATCTGCACTGGGAAGGCCCAAAGGTCAGTGGTGGAAGCCAGAAAGTCAGCACCAGTGGGATGAAGGATCATTGCCAGCATGCTGAGGAGTATACACTGTAGCCAGTAAGCAATACTCAAAGTAAGGGCCAGGGCTCCCACAAAGAAAACCACAGCCATCTTCAGTGACAGTGAGGACCCAAGGTCCTCTGATGATGAGAATAGCCAAGGTCATATCAGGAAACCCAGTGTGACAAACTTCTCCAGGAGAATTAACAATATACCATTTTCCCATCCAGTTCCCCTTTTATTTATTCATTTATTTATTATTATGTTTTTATGTGGGTACCAGGAGTTGACCTCAGGACCTCGTGCTTGCCAGCAAGCACTTGTGCTGGTGAGCAATATCAGCAGCCCATTTTTTCCCTTTATGTGGGGTTCTAGGAGTTAAACTCAGGACCTTGCACTTGCTGGGCAGGTGCTTATGCTGCTGAGCTATCTCACCAGCCCCAATTCTCCTTTTATGCTGTAACAATTCTCAGGTGGGCCTTCCACACTCAGCACCATGTGGATTAAGTTAAGCTGGGTGTTACATGTTAACCTTTAGTTAATCCACCACAAGGGAAAATACTTATAATACTTCTTGCTTCCACAGAGCAAAGGAATATCTAGGCCAAGTCATCCATGAGGATTTGGACAGGGCTGCAGGTTTTAAAAAAGGAGGTGGGACAATGGAATAAGGTCAATAGTGATGAAGTGTTCTGATCAAACATAACTCAATTGCTAATTCTCTAAAGGAAAAGAAACACTGTATTGTTATAAAGAACAAAATAAATGCATTAAATGTGGAAAACAGAGTGATACTGTATGTGTATTTGTATGCCCAGAAGATCCTTCAATTGCTTTGTAGGACCCATAGAAAGTTTTAGAATATCAGTCTCTTTTAAAATATAAGCTTCTTTTTTTTTTCTGTGGGTACTGGGAGTTGACCTCAGGACCTTGCACACCAGCAGGCTCCTGTGCCGCTGAACGATATCCTCAGCCCTTTTTTTCATATGTGGGTTCCAGGTATTGAACTTGGGCCCTGGCACTTGCCAGGCAGGTGCTTACACCACTGAGCCATCTCACTGGCCCCAAACATAAGCTTCTTGACATTAGGTTTTCTGCAAAAATGAGAAGGGACACATTTTATTTATCACAGTCTTGGCTTATGGGAAAGGGAACAAGAGCTGTAAGGAGGGAGGTGAGTGAAAGGGGATGGAAAAAATAATTGAAGAAAGAGAAAGAAGTATTGAAAGGAGCAGGAATGGAAGAAAGGGGTAGAGGACAAAAACAAATAAACAAACAAACACAGTGAGATCTGTTTTGTACTTGTACCAACTCCCAACTCACAATAAGTGTAATCTGTATATACTGCAAACATGTACTAAAGAATTCTGCAACTATCTTGTTAGCCTGAAGTCATTGAGGTCTGCCCCTCCTAGTCCTGGTTATAAAGTTTCAACTTCATTCTAGTGGTAAGCAAATGTGGTTAAAAGGTTATAAGAAATAAGCATATTGAAGTGGTTTTTGAAATTATTGTAATAATGTGGAAACAATGAGATTGACACTAGAAAACAACTTAGAAGATTGTCAATCCTTAGAGCTAGCAGTCCTAACTCTGTAAATTAAAATAATCAATGTGGGTTTTGAGAAGTAACGAGATGCAACAATTTATTTTTAGAGTATAAAAGTATTCATGTATTAGAAGTAGGGAAAAAGAAGTTGGAAGAGGAATAGCTTTGGAAGAATTAGAAAATGTCCAGATTTTAATATCTTAAATTTGGGGCCCGTGAGATGGCTCAGCAGTGTAAGCACCTGCCTGGCAAGTGTGAGGGCCCAAGTTCAACTCCTGGAACCCACATATGAAAAAAGGGCCAGTGATATCGCTCAGCGGCATGGGCACCTGCTTGTGCGTGAGGTCCTGAGGTTGACCCCCGGTACCAACAAAAAAATAAAAAATAAATAATATCTTAAATTTGACAAGACTATAATATTGTTAAAGCTAGATTTAAAGATATATATATGAAATATTTATATTTTATAGTTATTCATGATAAAATCTAAACTTATTTAAATGTTGTAGGAAAATGTATATTTAAAAGCCAAAATACCAAATAAAATTTTATAATAAAATATTTTATATAATTATTACAAAATTTTCCATTTATTTATTAATATCACATTTACATAGATTTCAATTTATTAGGAATCCAATCTTTTTTCCTATGTTTTAGCCCCATATGTTTTATATGGTATTCATGTATCAGTAGCCTCCCTTGAACACATAGACCTAGGGTGTAATTAGAAACACTCCTTTGTCTTGGTTCCTTTATGCACAGTCTGTCTGTTTGTCTATCTATCTATATCTACCTCTATCTATCTGCTACATTTTTTCTAATAGATGTATTACACAGATTAGTAAGGATAACAACAACAACAACAAAAACCATGATATCTTGGAGTTTGACATTTACCTTAAGGTAGGTCTTAGTGTTTTGTTCATCATAAAAATTTCACAGTGTATCAAATTCATTGAGCTCACTTTCTAATCATATTAGCTCAAGAACAAACAAGACTAGCTTGTGTTCATCAGTGAAAATGCAAAATGTGCATTTTTCATAATATGAAAATGATAAACATCCCCCATCCTGGCTTAAAAATTGTAACTCTCCCCTTTTTTGCAAATGATAATTACAGTCTCATTCTATTGTTTCATTTTCAACATAGGAAAATACACAGTTGCAGAATGCCTAGAGACAGTGAAAACATTCCAATTCAAAAACAAAGCCCCACTTCCTTAATTTTTCACTCAAATTATAGAACATGAGACCAAGTATTGTAATAAGTTCAAACGCACAGTTACAGAGATTCCTGACAATCCTTCCTGGCATAAATCCTTCCTTAGTGCCTCTGCCCATATCTCTCATTAACAGCTGTTAACATTTGGTGAGAGGCCATCCATATTAGTGAAAAATGTAGCTATGAAAATAGCCAAAATTTTTTTGTTTATATATTAAGACTTAAAGAATATTGTATTTTCTGTTTTCAGAGAAATAAATATAGAAAAATTTATGAGACATGTACCAATGAGGAGAGCAATTCTTTATATGAAATATTGGTTTCTCTCTTTGTTCCTCTTTACTGGCCCTGGAAGAATGCAATTTGAATTTCTTTTAAAATGTTCATATGTACAAAATGGAAAAAATTTGTCAGCTATTCCTGAGACAAAAGACTAATATCTAGAATATATAAAGAACTCAAAGAATTAGACCCTCCAAATAAAAGAACCAATCAGAAAATATAGGCAAGTGACATGAATAGACAGTTTATATAGTAACTAGAAAGGGCCAATAAATATAAGAAGAAATGATCAACATTGCTGTCCAGTACAGAAATGCAAATGAAAACAAAACTGAGATTCCATCTTACCCAAGGAAGAATGGCCATCATCAAACAATCAAATGACAACAAAGACAAGGACGCAGGGAAAAAGAAACACTTCGACATTGTTGGTGGAAATGTAAACTAGTACAACCATTATGGAAATCAATATGTAGATTCCTAAATAAATTAAATTATAGATTCCATTATACCCAACTGTTCTCCTCTTTCTGAGTTAAAGACATCATACTGCAGTGATACATGAATACCCATGTTTATAGTAGCAGAAACCATAGTAGTTAAATCTTGGAAGCATTACAAATATATGTCAACAGTTGAATGGATAAAGAAAATGTGGTATTATGGAGTACTATACCAACATAAAGAAGGATAAACTTGAATTAATTGTAGGAAAATGGATTCACCTTCAGATGATAACATTAAGTGAAATAAATAAGGTCCACAAGTTTAAATATTCTATATTTTGTCTTACATGAGAAAACAAAAGTATAAATAAAGAGCAATATGAAAGATATATGATAGAATATAGAGAGAGAGAGCATTCTCAAATGGGAAGGGGATCAAGTGATGAAAGAAGAGAGGGAAGAATAATGAGAAGAAAAAGGAATTTGGATGTGTCATGTACATGTACCAACTCCACACAAGGAATTTAAACATTATGTGCTACAAACATGCACTAACAATTTTTAAATTACCATATTTCATAATTGTCAAATACTTCATTAAAAGTCATATTTTATGATGTTAATGACATCATAATTTGAGGGTCAAACTCAGGACCTTGCACTTGCCAGGCAGGCACTTATGCCTCTGAGCTATCTCACCAGCCCTTAATCACTATTAATAAACTTTCAGTTCATAGATATTTTTCAATTATCTTATTCATTAGGATCTTTGAAGTATATCTCCTAAAATAATAAATTTCTGTTTGTAACATATTGGGTAATGTATGTTGTAATTACTTTTAGATTCAATGAGAACTTATAGGAAATATAAAAATTAAAACTTTCCAAATACATGAAATGCAAATACAATTTCATTCATTCATATTTAATATTAGCTTAAATATTTTAGATCATCCTAGATACACTCCCTTAATATCATACAATATTATATAATATACATAATTATGGAAATATAATGACAGAAATATTTGTAAATTTTATAGTTTGTTTATTTTTTTTTGTGGGTAACGGGGGTCAACCTCAGGACCTCATGTGCCAGTAGGCACCCATGCCACTGAGTGATATCACCAGCCCCTTTTTCATATGTGGGTTCTGGGAGTCAAACTTGGGCCCTTGCGCTTGCCAGGTAGGTGCTTATGCCGCTGAGCCATCTCACTGGCCCCATATTATATAGTTTAAAATAGGAAACAGAACATTTTTCAAAATTTTTTTATGAAGAACTATTAAAAACAATAAAAATACAAATGTTTGATTTATTAATCATTATATATTCATATAAACAGAAATATGACAGAAACATCTGTACATTTTATAATTTAGAAAAGTAAACTATAACATTTTTATAATTTTTGTTATGAAGCTCTATGAAAACCAATAAAAATACAAATTTTAGTTTTAATAATGATTATATAATCATAAAATTATTTTGCAGAAAAGTTCTAATTCTCTTTGTGTATGCAAGTTGCTTTCTAGGTTGTTGCACAATGATGAATGCAAAGTTGTTGTGGCATGGGGTTAATTTCTATAGAATGTTAGCCAACTAACAGAATTAAATCCTGCCCTATTTGTACCCCATATTCCTTTGTTTTTCTTCTTTCCTATCCTAAGTACACCTTTACTTTCTTTGATTCCCTTAGTTTTTCCTTTTCTGTTATTTTTTAATTTGCAAGCACTGAGAATTTTCATACAAGGTTAAATATGAAGGAATATATGAAAAACTATATTTTGAAAGAATATCCATAATTTCATATTAGAGTCTTTCTCTTCATTACAATTATGCACATGTGGAATTGATCTTTCCTAAGTTCTATTTTCATGGAGTTAAGAATTTAAGAATGTTTTATTGTTTCAGACCCATAGTACACTTTTGAGCAGAATATTTTATCAATATATTATTTTGTCTTAAATACATATTAAGTAAAGAATGAAAGCATGTCTTCAAATGTTGAAGTGAATAGTTATTCAGGGTTTATTAATTAGAAATAGCTGTGATTACCATAACACATGTACATGATAGCATGGTATAAATACAGTAAAATTCCAATTTCACTGGCTCTCACTCCAGCAGTATGTACCCTGTTATTGCTGATGTTAGTAAGCCCAAAAGAGAAAATAGAACAACATAGGCTTCAAATACAAGTCAGTAACATATTTATAAATCATTAAATTCAATGGGGGTGTGAACATATATAACAAAGAGCAAAAATTGAGCTAATAAATCTCTAAGTCTTTTTTTTTTGTGGGTACCAGGTGTTCGACCTCAGGACCTGGCGCGCCAGCAGGCGCCCGTGCTGCTGAGCGATATCACCGGCCCCTTTTTTCGTATGTGGGTTCTGGGAGTCGAACTCAGGCCCTCGCGCTTGCCGGGCAGGTGCTTAAGCCGCTGAGCCATCTCACCGGCCCCCTCTAAGTCTTTTAAAGTTTTATTTTTTACTTTGCAGAGCTATTATTCTATATTTAAGCATATTAGATGGCTAATGGATAGTTTTAGACAAAAAAATATGCAAAAGTTGCTAGTGTCTTAAACATATACATGCACACAAAACACAAAGTGAGAAGAGTTCTGCTGCTCATTAAAATGATGAATTTAAACAACTTTTACTTATCTTCCTAGCAGTATTAGTACCATGAAAATATTTCATTAGAAACCCTTTTAGTCTTTCAATGTTCTGAAAGATTCAGTGTATGTGGTTGTTTTGTTATAGTTTCAAATCTTAAATTGGCTTTAACCACAGGTTTGCATTTGCAAGTAAGCATACAGTGTATATTTTAGCATTTGCCCTTATAAAAATATAAGAGAAACAGCATTACCTAAACTTTGATTTATAAGTAGTGAAGGATGATGAAATTTTTATTTCTGCTATTTCTAAATAGAGGTAGAATAGTGACTGACCTTGACACACTAAGGTTAATTTAATCCTCTCATGTTATGCAGAAAGACAATTGTATTTTTAATGCATATCTTATTTTTTTCTCATTTAAGAAAGAACTGATATTTATAAAGCGAAGCCTAGTTCATGTCTATCCCAGGTAGGCATGCTTTTTTATTCAGTGAAGTATTTCTTTTCAAATATCAACCTTACCTTTCTAGCATACATGATTCTAACTATATCCCTAAAGAGCAGTCAAATGCCCCTCAATATATTCCCAAAAATTCATTAAGAATCTTCTGGAGAACATCTGATTATTTGGAAAACAAATATACAATGCATATGTAATTTCTAAAAAAAATTAAAAAGTGAGTGGTATGTAGATTGTAATAGGTGGATAAAGTAACATTTTTGGCACTGGACCATGATACCTGCTATAATCAGTTCCTGGAAACCTCCTCAGGAATTTTCTTGCAGTCTAGGATTTGGATTAAAAAAAAGAAAACCTCTTCTCTCATGAATACTGCTGATTCTTCTCTCTTCCTTTTTCCCCCTTTCCAACCTTTCTTTTCTTCTTCTCTTCCTTACTTGATCTAGAGCAAAAGCTGACCAATTTGTCACTTTTAATGACTACACAATGGCGATAATCATATTCTATTATTTATTCAGGAAAAAAAGATCATTATGATAGACTCTCTAAAATATTATCCAAATATTAGACAATCACAAATATATTAAATATCATCAGTGACTTCCCCAAAATCTCAAGTAAACAAAGTATCTACATTGATGCAACATACTAACAATTTGATGTAGGAAACTGAACTCCATAATCTTGTTTTAGTGAAAAATACTAAATCTTGACAAATACTCAAAAGAAATTGAATGCCAGTGATGTGCAAAACAAAAATTATAGTCGTGTAAAATTTATGTAAGTATAATCAACAAATATGTACTATTTGCACTTGGAATTTTATTCTGTTAGAACATATTATATATTTTTGTTGCATATTCCTTGCAATTTCTTTTAAAATTGATAGGGAAATGTCGATCCATGGGAATACAATGAAAGGTGTAACATTCATGTTTCCTGACAATCAGAAAGAAAAGAGAAAATGCATAGGCCTGAGAAAATACCCAAAGAAATAATTGTTGAAAACTTTCAAAACTGGACATGAATACAAAATACAAATACATCAACCTGAGTGAACATCAAGAATGGTAAGAACAGGAAATAATGATAATATAAATATATGTACATGATCAGGACAGAGGTAATTTTTACCAAGAAATTTCAAAATGTTGGCTCAGTGAATCCATACATTCAGTAGGATGACTTCCATAGATCTAGGAAGACTTTATTTTGACATAGATGAAAAATCTCATTTAACACACACAAACCACACAACAGAAAGTCAGCAGAGGAAATGTGGACATCTGTAACCCATGAAGAAAGTCTTTACAAGAAATAAAAATATTCTAAACCTTGATCCTGGACTTTCCAGCATCCAGAAACTGCAACAGAATAAATTTCCCTTGTGTAAGCCATGCAGCATATAGTACTTTTATATGGCAGCCTCAGCTATGTAAACACTATTCTACTACTGGCCATGATGTCCAAAAACTCCTTCAATATTTAATTTATTTTTGTCTGCTGCTTGACTCTCTACATCAGATCACACCTCATTCTGTTTCTATCTCTTTAAATGTCCAGATTTCTGTTGTTCACTCTTGATACACAGTAACAATAAATAAGAACTGTTATATTTTTTAAAGTTTAAGGTTAAAGCTAAAAACTAATGTTGGGAATAAAGAAATTCTTATCTCATAGGATGGGGTAGTGTTATGGTTTGTGTCTAGATGTCCCCCCAAAGCCTCATGCAGTCATGGGGCAGGCTTCTAGAGCTTGTGATTGATTCATGGTCCAATCCTGGAATTTTGGGTGTGAGTGCTGCACCTGCCTTGGGGAGGGTAGCCCACATACCACATAAGGGAGGGAAAGAGGCTTGCTCTTGCTCCTCCCTTTTTGCTCTTGTTGTTTTTGCTGTCTTCTGCCACCATGAACTGTTGCCCTTATGCCCTGTGCCACCCTGCCTTGGAGTGAGCTGATTATGGACTGACACCTCCACAAACTGTGAGCTAAATAAACCTTTTCTACCTTAATTTTGAGCATCAGGCATTTTGTCTCAGCAATGAAAGAAAAGTAACCAAAACAGGTAGGTAGCAATGGCCTGATACCAGAAATAATAGAGTCCTTGTATATCATGGGGGTAGTAAGAAAAATGAAAGGCTAATATTTGGTTAATACATCTATTTGAATCCTATTATGCACATTTGGTCTGTCTTTTTTCATAAATATTTTCTTACCAGAATCTAAGAGCATTTAAGCAGAGTTCAATTATCCTATTCCCTTATAAACAAAGAAATCCTGAGCAAAACATACATATGTTCACTTTGAATATCTGGTGCCATTTAAAACATCAGTGGAATTGGATAGATTTATTGTAAGACATTTTGATTTCTGACCCAATTCTATCATTTTGTTGTTATTTGATTCACATGTGTGCTGTGTATTTGCAATTTAGCATAGTTTGAGATGATTCAAAGATTTTTTAATCCCTGTAACATATTTGTTACACTATAAGTTTAACTATTGGCATTTAAACTTCAGAGTTCACTAAAGGTCTCTTTATGGTATCTTGAAAAATATAGAAGAATGATAAAGTTGATAGTTACACAGTTATTCTCTTTGACATTTAATGAATATCTGAGTGCCCTACGAAAGGAGAAGATGCATGATGTGTGTGATATATGAAATGGAAAGGCATAAAAGAAAATTGTGTTTTAGTTTTGTATGAATTCTAAAAATGCAGCAGCCAATCCTCTACTTGTCTGCATATGATTGTGTTAGTGACATGCTTCCACCATGGATCTTGGGGCCTCCTGGCACAGATCTATGAAATAGACTTGTGTGAGACATTGTTGTGGGCTTTAGGCCTCCAGTTGGACTCATGGGGGCACAGCCATGGGCTCTAGTTCTTCAGTGGGACTCATGAAGGACATTGCTGTGGAATCTAAGCACTCAGCCTTATTCTTTGGGTCATTAGTGTGTGGACAGATTTCCTGTACTCTTTTTGTATTTGACTCTTGGGGTGACTACTGTAAAATAATCCTATAAATTATGGGTCCTATATTGTTTCTCTTGCAAATCCTGACTACAACATACAGATATTGCCCATTAGTTTGTGTTGAAAGTCTCCTTTTCCAAAAAAGATAAATAAATGCAAAAGCCATGCAGATGACAAAAGAATAGGACACTGTACTGGATACTCTTATCAAAGTCAATGTTTAACAGAATTATGAATTTGAAGGAATTGTAAAATTTTACTTCACATATGTAAGGATTTTTAACATTATGTTCAAAGTAAGAAATGTTGAACTGAATTTGATTTATAATGTTTCCTATGATTTTCCACAATACTATATCCCAATTAATTTCACAATGTAGAAAAGAGCATCCATAGATATTGTTTAATATTAATAATATATGAAAGTATAAAAAAATTAAAATGGTCTCCACTGTCTGATATCTATAAAGCCTAAAAGTATATACTTAATGGTATTCACAGAAAATCATGTCTGGGACATTTCATTGTTTTCTAATCTGAGCCAAAGATAGATAGATAGATGATAGGCAGACAGACACAGACAGACAGACAGATAAAGTTGCCCCTGCAGAGGTTGACTGAGTGTTGAAAAGTTTTTCTATCTTTCCGTGCACACCAGAAGAGAAGAAACCTAATCATTCACTTCTCTCTTAAATGCATGTGTGTGCACACCATATCATTAGCTTGTGCTGTTTCTGCTTTGTTAAGACCTATAGTCATGGTTATCTATTGAGATTTTTTCTACACCTTGCAAATAGGTTTAATAGAAAACAATGTATCTTATGTACTTATTGCAAGCACTTCTTGACAGTCTTCCATGCATTCCTTCCTCTGCATTATTCTTTTTTCCAACAATATTTCATATTTCCACCTTCAGAGATTCTCAACTTGTTGTTAAATAAGAAGCCATGAACATATGTCATTATTATCAGTGAGATGAGATTGATTTTGTCAGCATCACAACTAACAAAAGTTTGTCCTTTGAAATTGCACAGATATGTCACAGAAAATGAAAAAGATATTGCCTTCAATGTAGAATAATTTTCCATTCAAAGGAAAAGGAAAAGCACTTGGAAGTCAATCAACTATATGCCAGTCAATTAAAATAATAACATGTTATAAGAAAGAAAAATCAGAGTTATTAGTTTAAAAATATTTTTAAAAGAAAAAACTTGCATTTCATAACATTTTAAACATCAATAACATGAAGTAAGTAACTCTTAAATAAAAATTATTCTAGTAACAGACACTTTCAAAGCAATATTGATTACAAGAGAATCCCTTCAGTGATTGAAGTTAGCTATACATGGGTAACACTTTTTTTGAAGCAAGAATATGGATAAATTTTTAAATATTTCTCTGAATCTTTGCCTCAGGCTTTCTTCTGGAAAAAAAAAAAAAAACTTTAAAAAAACATCCCAAAGGGGTTTCTACAGAGAAGAATGGAGGAGACACCAAATAAAACTCATGGAAACTAAACTTTGATTCTCTATTTAAAGCTTCACAAGGAATCTAACATTTTAAACTTGCATTTTGTGAGCACACAAATGACCTTTAAAACTAAGTAGTAAAATCTGTTGTTAGATTCACTGTAGTTTGATAATAATGGTGAGTGTGGGTTCTTTTTTCCCCTAACATATCCTTAGAAAAGCCTGTGTTCCTATAAATGGTGACTATTAAGTAACATCAAAAGAAAAAATGAACAGGCAGCAGAAAATTTTGGTCTATCCACATACTAATTTAAGCACAAAATTGAAAGAATTTTCCTGTGGTACATTAATAAAGTTATATCCTACAATATTCAAAAGCAAAGTTTCAACTCTCTTCTGAGTCTGTAGGAGGGTTCATTTTAATTTGTCAATTTGACTGGACTGAAAAGCAACCAAATTAAACTTGAATTTTTTTGTATTGTATGAAAGGTGTTTTCAAATGAGATTAACATTTGAATCAAGGCCTTCAGTAGATTATTCTCCTTAAAGTGGGAGAGCAGCAATCAATCCAAAATGAATGATTTAATAGAAGGAATAATGGAGGAGGAATTTGCTCCTTTTGATCTCTGTTCTCCTGCTTTTGCTGAAACATCAGTCTCTCCTGATTTTACTGTTTTTAAATTATTTTATCATTATTGTTAAAATTTTTATTAGTACATATTTACTGTACATAATTACTACTGTACCTTCATTGTGACAAATTGGTTAATGTACATACAACATCTCAAATTTTTTGTTTTTCCCCTTCCCCTCCTCTTCCCCCATTTTTGACACCATCATATTAATTTAATTATCTTCTAAATTTTTATAAAGTTAACTATCATACATGCATATTAACCACCAGATTAAGGACTAAAAACATATAAAATATATAATGCAATTATACTAAATGAAGGTACACTTTAGATATATTTTCTATACTGGATTATAATAAGTTTTATTCTCTCTCTGTTTTTTCCTATTATCAATCTTTTATATTGTACTTTATTTATATATATTGAATATCTTGTATGAGAAACCATATCATATGTAAGCTTGTATATTTGATTTACTTCACTTAACATTATGGCCTAAAAGTACATTCATTTTTCCAGAAATGGCTCAAGTTTAGCCTTCTTAATGTGAGAGTAGTACTCCACTGTGTAGAAATATCACAATATTTTATGCATTTATCTATTGATGTACATATAGGCTGCTTCTAAGATTTAGCCATTATGAATTGTGTACTTATTTTTTTTTTGTGGGTACCGGGGGGTCGACCTCAGGACCTCGCGTGCCAACAGGCACCCGTGCAGCTGAGCGATATCACCGGCCCCTTTTTCCTATGTGGGATCCGGGAGTCGAACTCGGGCCCTCGCGCTTGCAAGGCAGGCGCTTACGCCACTGAGCCATCTCACCGGCCCTAGAATTGTGTACTTATAAACATGGGTATGCATACCTCACTGTGGTATGATGTCATTTACTCTTTTGGGAAGACAAGTAGAAGAGGAATACTTGTGTCAAATAGAATTTCTCTTTTTAGTTTTTTGTGAAATCTCCATACTGATTTTCATAGTGCTGGTACCAGTTTACTCTTCATGAGTTTCTTATCAGTGTACAAGAATGCTATCAATTTTTTAGCATTGATTTTGTATCCTGCTATGATACTAAATTTTGTTATTAATTCTGGAAGTCTTTTCATGGAGTACTCAGGTTCTTCTATGTAGAGGATCATCTCATCTGCAAATAATGATAATTTAACATCTTACTTTCCTATCCATATTGTTTTATTTCTTCCTTTTGTCTGATTGCTCTAGGTAATATTTTGAGAAACTTACTGAATGACTGTGGTGAAATAAGACATCCTTCCTTGTTCTTGATTTTAGAGAGAAAGTTTTCACGTTTTCCCCATTTAGTATGATGTTGGCTATTGGTTTTTCAAAGGTAGTATTTATCAGACAGAGATAAAGATTTTCTGTTCCTATTTTCTTCAAGTTTTTTTTATAATGAATGGATTTCAGATTTTTATCAAGTACTTTTTCATCATCTATTAAGATGATAATGTGATTTTTTTTCCTTGTTTTGTTAACATGATATTTAACATTTATTGACTTGCATATGTTAAATGATCCCTGCATCTCTGGAATGAACCCTACTTGGTCATATGTATGATGTTTTTAATAATTTGCTGTATTGTGTTTACCAGTATTTTACTGATGATTTTTGGATAAATGTTCACTAAAAAATTGGTCTATACTACTTCTTTTTTGTTTGGGTCCTTTTCCAGTTTTGGAATTAGTGAGATGCTTGATTTCAGGAATAACTTTGAAATTACAGCTTCCCTTTCTATTTCATTAAAAAGTTTGAGGTGGAATGTCAATATATCTTCTTTAAAATACTTATAGGTTTTGCCAATGAAATTCCCAGAACCTGGGATTCTCTCAGTTGGTAGTTTTTTTTTTTTTTATTACTTCTTCAATTTCACTGACTGATATTGGATTATTCAAGATTTTTATATCATCTTGGCTCATCTTTGGTAGGATCATATATATCTAGCAATTTACCAATTTCTTTCAATTTTCCACACTACGAGAGTGCAGATTTTCAAGGTAGCTACTAGTAAATTTCCTAATTTTAATAGAATCTGTTTTGATTTCACCTTTTTTCATTTTAAATTGTGTGGATTTGGGTCTTTTCTTTGCTTGTTTTTGTAAAATTGGCTGAGGGTTTGTCTATTTTGTTTAACCTCTCAAAGAACAAAATTTTTGATTCACTGATTCTTTGTATTGATATTTTAGTCTCAACTTCATTAACTTCTCCTCTGATCTTTCTGATTTCTTTCCTCATGGTAGCTTTGGGCTTGGAGTATTCTAGATTTTCTAGGACCTAGAGATGCATCATTAAGTTATTTACTTGAGCTCACTCTGTTTTTCCAATGTGGAAACTCATCACTATATACTTCTCTCTAGGGACTGCTTTCATTGTGTCCCATAGGCTCTAGTATATTACAATGGCACTATCATTTGATTATAAAATCTGTCTGATTTCTTTATGAATTTTATATATCACCAACTGATTATAGAAGAGGGTGTTAATTAATTCTGTGTTTTTGCATAGTTTCTGTTGATTTTAATTCCTGGTTTCATGGCACTGTGATTCAATGATATGCATGGGATAATTTCAATACTTTTGCATTTATTTATCAATGTTTTATGGGTTAGCATGTGGTCTATTTTGGAGAAAGCCCCATGTATGTTGGGAAGAACTTTTGTTCTGTTGATGTTGGATAGAAAACTGCAGATAAATATGTCCATTTTTTCAAAGTTTTGCTTCAATTCTGATAGTTCTTTGTTGATTTTTTGTCTTGTTTATCTGTTCACTGGTGAGAATGGGGTATTGAGGAACCCTCTTACAATTGTATTAGTGTTTATCTGATTTATGATGACTATTAATGTTTGCTTATAAGTTTGGCTTTGCTGTCACTTGGTGTGTACATGTTTACAATTGTTAACTTTTCCTGTGGAATTGTTCCCATAACATGTAGTGATCTTTTTTTTCTATTCTGATATATCCTGGCTTGAAAGCCAGTTTATCTGAACCTTGGATAGCATCTCATGCTTTTTTATATTTTTGAGTTCCTAGTGCAATATTCCTAATGGAATAACATTTTGCATCCTTTGATTTTTAGGCTGAGTTTCTTTGTGAATTAAATATGTTTCTTGTATACTTTATATTGTTCAGTTTGCTATCTCGATGCATTCTACTAAACCATGTCTTTTTATTGGGGTATTATGACAATTTCCATTGAGAGGTATTGCCTCATGTCTGTCTTTGCATTATTTTCCTGTTGATTTCCATTATTTTCTCCCTGTTGCTTATATGCTCATTCCACCAGATATACTCATTTTTTTTAATTACTGGCATTGTTGGATTCATTGTCTCTTTCAAAAATATTTTTAAGAATGATTAGTAACAGTGGATTGTTAGTCATGAATTTCTTGAAGTTCTTGTCATGGAAATAAATACTTTATTTCTTTGTCAATTTTAAAGGAAAGTTTTGAAGAATACATAATTCAAGGTTGGAAGATGTTATCTTTTAGGGTTTGGAATACTTTACTCCAAGCCCTACTGGCCTTTAACATTTGCACAGAGAAATCTGTTGTTTCCTTTCTCTAGGAGCTTTTAAAATTTTGTCTCTGTGAAGGAATTCTGGTACTTTAAGTCTAATGCAGCATGGGAAGTTTCTCTTTTGGTCACGGCTATTTGGGTTTGTATTTGCCTCACCTACGTACATGTTTATTTCTTTTCCTACATCTGGGAAGTAGACTTTAGACTATGACTTCCTTGGCCTCTCTTTGTAGATGTCACAAGAAACACAACACCAGTTTTCCCATATTTCCATCTTTTAAATAGCAAATAGTGGATCTCCACAACACCAAGATCCCATTATATATTGGTGGTGCAAATTTCTGGGGAAAAAGTTACTAATTGTACTTGAAAAGAAACATATTAGTATGATCTCAGTTTGGATTAAAAAAGTAGTTTGATTATAACCATTTGCCTCATTTGTTTCTACTGATATTGGGCCACCTTGTATAACTCATAAAGTACATTTCTAACAGGCTTCAAGGAGGACACGTGACTTCAAACCAAGAAAAATGTCAGTATAAGTGAATAATGCACTTTATGAGATATCAGAATTAAGAAAACTTTAGAACGATGACAGCATTTTACACATACAAATAAGAAAATGGTAAAATAGCTTAAGGCTACTTCATTACAAAAGCTCTATTTCTTCAAGTGTTATTAGAACTGCAAAAGATGTATAACTCTAAAGTTTATTAGATAACTTTGACTCAAACGAAAAGAGAAAATGTAACACTAGGTCAAAGTTACAGATAACAAAAAGTTTATACCAGGTATAATTTTGAGCAAATATTAGCCAGAGTGTGTGCAGAATTATCAGTTTATTGTTAATTATTAATTATCATTTGTTTCACTCCATTTACACAACATTCATTATAATTAAAATGCTTGATCATTGAATATAATTAATTATAATTAAAGTGTAAAATTAGTCTTTGCAATTGTACGTTATTTTTTAAAAAGTTTTTCACATTTATAGAACTAAAATTTTCCTCTGAGATGATTTAAATATCATAATAAACAAAATGTTTTCATGACCATTATTGTCATAATAAAGGAAAACAAATGAGAATAGAGTAACAGCATCTTAAGTGGTTGAAGTGATATTAAAGCTCTGGTGTTCTCCCAACAACAACAGTACTTGAAAATTTGATAAAAATATAAATTTTTTGCTTCTTCCATACTTAGAGAATCAGCAAATCTGAGAGTGACACACATTAGTCTGCACTGTATCAGCTTTTCATGTAATTTATTCCTGCTATACTTGGAAACCACTTATCTACTATTGTTATTCTTTCATTAGTAATACCAGAAAGTAAAACAAAAAAGTCAAATAACAACATAAGAGAATATCATTTAAATTTGACTTTCAGAATACTAATAAATACATTTTATTATTAATGTAACATTCTTGAATTAAAGCTCATTATTTGCTTATCTGAAATTCAAATTTAACTTTGTATCTTTTGTCAACTCTAACGAATGAAAAACATGAAAGATATATTGGTTAATTTAATTCTTTCATTTCCACGTGAGAATACTCAGGTTAAAGGCAATGGGAGAAATGGCCATGTATGAAAGTTTGTTTATTTCAAGGAATAGTCTAGGTGTCAAGATATTTTGAATACTCAATATTCTTTCTAATAATTTGTGGGCATATTATACACTTAACTAAGGCTTGGCTGAGTCTGCATGGGGTTTCATAACAAAATCCCATGGACTGAGTAGTTTAACTGACAGAATATTTTTCTCACTATTCTGGTGATTAGAAATTCAAGATTAGAGAATCAGCATAATCAGTTTCTGATAAGGGCTCTCTATCTGACTCGTGGATGGTTGTCTTCTTGCTATACTTTAATATGGTAAAGACAGTAAAAAGCTCTCTATCATATTTTCTTATGAGGACACTTATCCTGCCACGAGTGGCCTACACTTATTATTTCATTGAAATCTAACTTGTTTTGAAAGTGAACATTTCCAAATATCATCAGTTGGGGGGATAGAGCTTTATTGTATGAATGGTGGTGGAACACTGTTCAGTCCATGGTAAGAGTTATATTTACATCTTGTGAATAAGAAAATAAGTGCACGGGCCAGTGAGATGGCTCAGTAGCTATAAGCGCCTTTCTGGCAAGTGCAAGGGCCTGAGTTCGACTCCTGGAACCCACATATGAAAAAAGGGCTGGTGATATCGCTCAGCAGCAAGGCACCTGCTGGCATGTGAGGTCCTGAGGTCAACCCCTGGTACACACACACACAAAAGAAAAGAAGTGCAAATTTCCCTAGAAATAATATACTTTTAAATTTGATGGAAAGAAGGTAAATGCTGAAATAACCTAACAAAATGCAACATGTCTTAGAAAAATCCTGAAATAATTTTCATCTGTATTTTTTTGCATTATTTGAAGTTCTAAGCTGTGCCAAAGTCACTGTAGCCACTCTATCTGTATATCAACTAGCAAAATTCATGTTTTAAATGCATATTTTAGAAGTTTTGTTATTATTAACTTCCTTTTTGTTTGTATTTTTGTTTGTTTGTTTGTTGTTCAACAGCATTTCATTGTGCTGCCTATGATAAAGTCCAATGCTTGGTCTTTCTGCCCCCACTTCTGGACTAGCTGCCATTACAAGTGTGTGGCACACTCCACACTTTTTGAGCAGTGTTCCCATATATCTTCTTTCCCTCTTCTCTTAGTCACCCCTATAGTAACATCTGTTTTTAATGTGGTATATTTCCTATAACTGATAAGTTACTATTGATGCATTATGATTAACTACGATTCATAGTATTCATTGTTTAGGGTTTACTTTTTGCATTGCATAGTCTGTGGGTTTTGATAGGTATAAAGCAGAATATTTCAGATATTCAAAAGGAGTGTTTTGAAACAGCAGTATCTTCCATTCTTATTACCACCAATGTTGTTTCTGTACCTAAACATTTGTTGTTGTATTCTTATTTTATTTTACATTTTTTCTCAACAAGTTCAAGGGTCTAATTTACATGGACTCTATAGGTTATTTTTATCACTCAAAATTCACCCCAAACACCACCAACTAAAATTAAATGAATCACAGAACATAAAATTAATTAGAAAAGACTCATAGAAAATCAGAATCTTCTAATGTGGGTCTCTTGGTAACACTAAGTGACATAGAGGAAAAATTTATGCTACCTTTCTAATAGCAAAGCAATCTTTTTATTTGCTTTATTCAAGCACTAGCATCTGGTTGGTTACATTTCAGCTAAATTTCATGTTGTTAATAGTCTGTTCAGAACAGCCACTTCTAAGATTTCTTTCTGTAGCCTTGTTTGATATTGGTATTTGTTCTAAGCCCTTTGAGCGGTTCATTAATTGGATCATTTTACACTAATAGAAACTGCTTGCCAAACTGTTACTTTGGCAATTTAAAATGGAATTTCTATTTTGTCTTGCATGCTGGCAGTCTGTATCAAGGCAGATAGAAGACAATTGATGTGTGTTTTTATTCTTGCTCTTTCTAAATGCATTGGTTTCATAGTTAAATGTCCACAATTCACATGCCTTTCCAAATAATAGGAAATATTAGCTTTAAAATCTATTTTTTTTATTTGTGAAGCTTTCTAGTGTTTCTGGATGGAAACTATATATACATATTTGAATTAGACAGATTTTCTCCTTTAGTTTGTCGGTTATATTAATTTTAATATGAACAAGACATTTATTTTGTTTAATGAAAACAGTGCAAAATAAAAATAAATTACCTTATAAGAGACTCATAAGTTTAAATATTCAATTCTAACAAATATTTATCTAGGAAAGTTTGACTATGATTTAAATTAATAAAATTTTTTATAATTAAACACAATACTCACTCATATAATAGTTAAATTTTTCATGGATATTCCACGAGAAAGGAAAATACAGGTATGTTATTAAATATTATGACATTTAATAAGGAAAAACTGAAGGTAAATTATTATATATTGTAACTCTATAGCCTATTAAATGTTATTAAAATAATTTAGTGGGGTTTTATGCAAGTACATTGTGAAATTTAAATCATATTACATTTTAGGGACTTATACAGATTATTATACCTATTTTATTTTGCAAACCAAGATAACATTTGCCAGATTAAGAAAAATGGGAAATTTGTCTGCAAGTGTTATATGGTATCTTCCTTTAAATTTTAGATCTACACTTATGTTCAATTTCTCTTTTAGTTAACAATAGTGTTCTCTTTCCTTCTGTCTAATGTGCTTATAATAAAGTCATTTAATAAAATGACCTGTCAGTTTTGGTTAGTATGAGTAAGTCAGGTTTCTTCCCTCTGAAAGCAAATAAATGTATATGTGCACACCATTAGGTATGCCAGTCTAGTCCAGAATTTGGACTATTGTGACAATACACTTCAGTTTTCATACCCAAAATTTTTTATATTTTATTTCAATCTACCTTAAATATTTTGCATTTCACATAATATTTTGTTTCTACTTTCATTTCAAGGTGGGTCATAACTTTCTTTGTAAGATAAGTTTTTAGAAGAGAGACTCAGTTTTTTTTTCCACTAAAGCAGCGTTTTTCAGGCACAGTCAATAAAATAGTGATCTTTGTCAAATATACAATGGAGATATGGCATGTGTCTTTTCTCTTTTCCATATCCACCACTAAAATAGTAAACATTTTGATAAAAATTTTAAAAGGGAATTTTTATTAGTAGATAGTTAACACATTAATTCCAGCATCCCTCCTCTCCTATCTTTAAATGCCATTATGGCTTGTGTCTAGGTGTACCTGCAAAGCTTCATGCAGTCACAGGTGGTGCTTTTTTTAAAGGTAGCTGGATCTACAGTGTGTGATGCTGGGATTGACTGGTGGTGCAATACTAGGATCAAGGCCACTAGGATTAAGTGTGTGAGTGCTACCTTCCCTAAGTTATCTGGATGAGATATAAGTGATAGAAAAATCTGTGGTCATCACTTGCTTGTTTTGCTACCTTCTGCCTGCCATAAACTGTTTCTCCTCTACAATACCCATCTGTCACATCACCTTGCCTTGGAGACAGCTGATTATGGGCTGAAAACTCTACAAACTGTAAGCTAAATAAACATTTCCTGCTCTCAATTTGATTGTTGGGTATTTGTCTCAGCAATGAGAAAAGTAACTAAGGCAGAATTTGGTACCAGAGAGGTAGGGGTTGTTGCTGTGATGTTTAGGAGCCTTTGGAGCTGGCTTGTGGGAAGAGTTTGGAAAGGTTTGGAGATGCCAGCTGAAAAAAGTAGAGTTGGACTGCCTTAGGCTATACTTGTTGGAAGATTCTGGTCAGAGATCAGATGAATAGAATGCTGATAGAAATGATCCTGGTCAAAGGACAGGCTTGGAAGGTTTCTGCTGCAAAAAAGCTCTGCATTGGCCATTGAGCTCCAGACAATGTGTGGTATACCTTGGCAGAAAGTTTGTCTGCAATTTGCTTGTGTCCCGAGACTTTGCATGAGACTGAGATTAAGGATTGCAGGCTAATTAATCTTGCAGAAGAAATTTCAAGGCAATCTATTTTGGGGGCTGTTGCATGGGTACTTCTGGGGGTTTTTGGTCAGATTTATGTTGAGAACCAAAAGCAAAGACCCCAGCAGAATGATTTAAAATGTTGTGAGTTTGGCCAGAAAGGAAGCTCCAGTAAGGCTGTGGACTGCAAAGATAGATCAGAGGTTATCTTGAATGCTGAGAAGGAACAGAAGAAGAGAAAAGATGACCAGAGAGCATCACAAGAACAGTGTGACTCCACCCCTTGCAGCCTCAAAATTGCAAAAATGAAAGGCTTTGCTTTGAAGAGAGAGCCCCAGAACACCATGTTACAGAATGGCAATGACCTAGGGAGTTGTTCCTCAGGATTTGGTTCATAGACACTGGACCCTTAAAGGCAAATGAGAAGAAAGCTTGACTACTGCTCCAGCTGCCAGCAGACCTTAGTATCATCCAATTGGTGCTGGTTTTAGGTGCATGCAAAATGTAAGAACTGTAGGGTTAGAAAGGCTTCCATCCAGATTTCATAAGGAGGCCAGGCAGTGTGCCCCTGAGAGGGCCATATGTGAATCTGTAAATGTGAAACCAAAGGTGCTGTGGAGACTACAGAAGATTGGAGAAGCCAGGAATGTGAATCTTCTTAGGAAATCTGCAAGGAGTATGGAAAGCCAGCCAAACAAAGAAGCAATGGGAGCTACAACAACTGGAAGTAATGTTGGGGTGGAGCCATCCAAGCCCTTTGGAGTTCACAACTTGCCACAGATTGCCTTGGATGCTGGAAGTGGAACTTCAGGATTTTAAATTTGCCCTGCTGGATTTTTTTTTTACTTGCTTTGTTCCCATTCCTTGTTATCCATCTGTAACTATTGGAATGGAAATATCTACATTTTGCCATTGAAAGTTGGAAGGGCTTAACTTTCTTTTCATTTATACAGGCGCTTGCAGCTGAGAGTTTTCCTTAAATTTTGGAGGAGACTTTGGAATTCGACTTTTAGCAATGCTGAAACAGTTAAGACTTTGGCAATTCTTAGAGATGAACTAAATGACTTTTGCATAAAGGGATATGTATGAGTCTTTGGGGAGCCAGGGGTGGAATATTATTGTGTTTAGATGTTCCTTGCAAGCCTCATTCAGTCATAGGTGGGGCTTTTTCAGAGATGGCTAGATTCAGAATGTGTAAGGCTGGGATTGATTCATGGTGCAGTGCTAGGATTAAGGGCACTGGGATTAAGGGTGTGAGTGCTACCTGTCATAAGTAGCCTGGATAAGATATAAGGGACAGAAAGATCTGTGGTCATCCCTCTTTGCTTTTACTACCTTCTGGCTGTCATGAAGTGTTTCTCCTCTGCAATGCTTGTCTGCCAAATCACTGTTCCTTGGAGCCAGCCAATTATGGACTGAAACCTCTACAAACATCTAAATAAACCTTTCCCCATTTAACTTTGGGTATTGAGTATTTTGTCACAGCAATGAGGGAAAAGTAACTAGGACCAATGGCTATCAATGTGCAGGCCCTATTGAACATACTATTGTAAATATCACCACAGTGACTGTAAAGAACACAAACTGTTGACATCTACGTGGATGGCATTGTCCTATAAGTTATTACACTACTTAGCTTTATTGTTTTATCTTCTTAGTTTGTGCCATACAACCAAAATATGTCTAAAAATACTCTAGGTTCTTAATTAAAAGATAGTGAATGAATATCAAAGAATGAGTTCTAGTTTTTGAGACAAAGATTAAATTTACTTGACTATTTAATATATTGCTTTGGATAAAAATAAAAGCACTTTTCCTTAAACTCTTAATTTTGAATATGAAACAAAACACAGTGAATGATCAAAAATACTTATTTGAAAGTATCAAGACACAAATATTTCTATTAGAAGGTATTTTTAAAAAGATGAATATACCCAAATATAAGATAAAGTTTTTAACCTTAGCACCGTGCCTGGCATATGGAAAATGCACATGGTTGTAGTCTTCATGAGGCAACTCTGTTTTAGAAAAAATGTCAACAATATAATAGTTCTGTGTTCCAGGGAGGATAGCGGTATTTAAGACTTTCTTTGGAATGAATGTAAAAAATTGAAATTAACAAATAATGTTCTCAAATACTTGAAAGGGTTTTCTGTACATTTGCTGTACATTCTTTGAGCTTTTGGAATTAGTAAGAGAAGTGATGATCCACTAATTACAGAATGACTGTGCCATATAGCACACTAATGACAATTTCTTACAGGACAAAAATAAGCACACACTTTGCATCATTTTAGAGGCAAAGCTATATAAACACACTGTACTTTCTGAGGCATGTATTAAAAGAGGAGATGTTATGGCTTGTGCCTACATGTTCCCCCAAATCCTCATGTAGTCATAAGTGGGGCCTTTCAGAGTTGGCTGGATCTAGGGTGTGTGATGCAGGGATTATGGGAGTGTGATTACTAAATTATTCTCCACAGATTGATTTGGCATAGATCTTTGTGTTATAATAGGATGGGCCACCCTGTGAGTGAGTGCTACCTGCCCTAAGGGCAGGTAGCCTGGATAGAATATAAGGGACAGAAAGAGGGCTGCCCTGGTAGCTTGCTGCATTGCTAATTCAATGCTCTCTACCTTTTGCTTTTGCCTGGCATGAACTGTTTCTCCTCTGCCAAGCCACCCTACCTTGGAGCCAGCCAACTATGAACTGAAACCTTTACAAACTGTGAGCCAAATAAACCCTTCCTCCTTTAACATTGGTGTTGCGTATTTTGTCTCACCAATGAGGAAAGTAACTAAGACAGGAGATTATCAAAAATATATAGATAGTCGGATGACAATCTCACTTTCACACTCTAAATGGTATTGCTCAGCTTGGGATAAAGCATGCTTTTAATTCATGGTTTCAAAACAGAAATTAGAAGTTATGTGTCAAATAAAGTATTATCTATGCTTAAACCTAATGAGCCTTGAGACACATCATTCTGAAGTTCCTTTTACCAGAAAGTATAAAGTGTTATGAAATGAATATTAAAAAATAAATGCATCGGGCCGGTGAGATGGCTCAGCGGCGTAAGCGCCTGCCTTGCAAGCGCGAGGGCCCGAGTTCGACTCCCGGAACCCACATACGAAAAAGGGGCCGGTGATATCGCTCAGAGGCACGGGTGCCTGTTGGCGCGCGAGGTCCTGAGGTCGACCCCCCGGTACCCACAAAAAAAAAAAAAAAATAAATAAAATAAATGCATCAACAAATTACTATATTAAAGAAATATAGTCATAAAAATTGTAAGTAAATGACAGATGAGGAAGAGGAAATAAACATGAAATACTGAAACTCTATAATGATTAGCAAGTAACAATACATAAATTTTTCAAGAAATATCCACCAAAAGGAAGCAAAACATGCATTGTTAGCTGAGGCATATAAAAGAAATAAAAGCAATGCTTCATAATGAAGGATGAGGCCTTTCTTGGGATGAAACATTGAAATGTGAGTTAGAGTGAGATTTTGGTGATTTTTTAAAAAGGAACTGACTTTAGGAAAAAAAAGTGATTCTAGCCACTACTTTTGCAGGTGAGACAGACATTATAGAATATGGCTTTAATCTTTCCCATTGAGGGAAGTATTTTATAATTTAGTTGATGCCTGTACACTTGAACCTGCCATATTCAACATTCTATCATTAACATATTAAAAATGCAAAAGAGCATATTCATAAATTTGGATTATTTTATTCAATTAATTGGTAAAATTTGGTATCAGGTCCAATCATAACAAATTAGAAACAATGGCCAAAATATAAGAAAATTATACTTCACAAAGATAAATAAAATTTTCAGTTTTTGAGAGAGAGGAAAGCTAGTTGTGATTTATAGTAGCTACTTGGAAAATGTGCAACAGACATTTAATCATCAAGTTTGATATAATTTAAAATATAATTACTATACTGTACAAGCTATTTTTTTCTACATTGGTAGTTACATACATTATGAGAGGTTATAGTTCTGCTTTCTTAAAAAGCAGAATTAAATACCATATAAATCACAATATCATGATGTCATAATATCATATAATATATAATATCATATAAAATATGATTTAATTTTATTTTAGAAATATGACTTTTTGGAATTTGGGTTTTTTTTTTGTTTTTTGAGGTATGGGATACTTATGCTTTTCTCAAACTTATGATCTTCCCATCTCAGCCTCCTGGATAGATTTAAGAGAGAAAACCCATTTTGGAATATTCAAATAGTGAGGAATAACACTCATTTTGCTTTTAATAAAAGGTAAGAAAGAGTAAGTGTAACACAAGGAAAAAATATTTAACTCAACACCAAAAACACATCTCCAGGACAATTGTATATAGTATGAAAAGTGTAGTTTGATAAATCATTCTATAATTAAGTAGAGAAAATAGGAGGGTAGAGGCAGAAGACCATCTGTTTTTCATTCTAGTCCTGATATAATATGATTCTGCACAAAGTTGAGAATATAAACCAAAGATGATGAAGAGGTTTAACTCCATATGTTAAATCAGGAAGTTAAAACCTGGGGAAAATGAGATAAAAGTTTTCTCTAAAACAATAACTCTATTGAGAAATATCACTAAATAAAATTTTAGGTAAGAAAATTTTGCTATCCTTAAAGGAAACTTTTAATAGATGTAAAAGGATATACACTACACTACATGAACTGTTACTAAACTCAGTAAGCGTAAGTGATTAAAATTGCAAACAATTATATCCAAAACAGACACTGCATTTCCTTTGGGTCTTTTTATTTGTTTCAAAGAAGTGAGGATTTCTGAGGGTCCTTCTATTTCCAGCATTTAATGCTTCTGTGATCTGTTGTTGATTTGGGGTGTAACAATTTAAAACAGAGTTCATCTAGAAATGTTCTTTTCTCAATAAGAGTATTGACATTTGTTGGCCCAATACCTTCGCTTGCTGACCCAACAAAATAACCAGTTGAACATTTTAACTTTTCACTTTTCAAGCAAATATTTGACATTATATTGGTAAAGTTTTAATCCCTTTGAATTAGTTTCCTTATCTCTATGATTGCTGTTCCTTGTATACCATTTGGAAACATTCTAAGTAATAACAAAAATACCTTGTATTGAACACTTTTGGAACAAGGAAGCATATAGAAGATAATATTAATGACTTTTTTATTAATCCTCATACTTCTGTTAGGAGTATATCCTTGATATGCTGGTGAAAGAGGATTATACAGCCAAGCAGTGAGCCAGAGTATTTCGATATAGCTTATGGAACCATAGAAAGAGTTTCTTTTCTGATTAGGTTTACTATTTGCTGAGAGTTGTTTTGTTAGACATAATCTCACAAACAGGTTTAAGAATTATTTTTGGACCTTTCTGAGGTGGCTTTCACTATAAGTCTATGAAACCAAGTAACAATGAATCAGCACTCATGTAATAAGCTAATCTAAGACAATATTTGTATTATGATTAGAAAATGAGATAAAAATAGTTTTATCTTTGGATAGTTATTTTAAATTTTATATATACAGTATACTGTGAATGTTAACTAAAACATTACAGGCATGTGCATACCCTTGTTAATGGAAATGCAATATAACCTTGATATTAGACACTTATTATTGTCTTTTGATGAAAATTTTCTGTTATGTGTTCATTCTTATTTAGCTAAAAATAAGGTGTAGAGACAATATTTTTGCAATGTCAAGCCCAGAGTAAAATATAATATTTACACTCCTACCGCTTAAGATTTATCAAGAAATAAATTTAAACCCTGTAATATTTCAAATTGAGGCATTTACTTAGGTGTTCAATTTAAACACTATATATTGAGCAGTAATGTGATTTCTTAAAATACATTTTGAGATATATTTCTCAAGATATATTTCTCAATATTTTAATAAACATTAAAATATTAGAAATGACAAAATATTTTAAGAAGTATTGTATTTTAAATTATTTCATTGATTTTGACCTTAGCAATTAATGTTGTGTGATGTCTTGCTCAATTGTAAAATTTTAAAAATGATTTTAAAAAATTAAATTGATTTGGCAAAATTTGCATGGGCATTAGAAAACAAACTCAATGTTTTAAAATTTCAAATTAATTAGTGTTTTTTTAAAATTTGCTTTCCTTTGGTCTTCATGTCCAAATTTATGTTTTTCTATTTGTTATAAATGACAGACATAGCACCTGTACCCAATCTGATAAATAAGCATGTAGAGGAACAAGACAATCAAATGTTAGTGTATAATGGTGAGTTATAACTTGTAGTAAAAGTAACTCAGTGTACACTGTTGCATTTCTTCAAATAATTTTTATTCTCTTCAATTCTATTTTTAAATATATGTTGTTCTCGTGTCATCTTTTACAGTTTTGGTTTAGAAAGTCTTCTCTGAAGACTGCTTGGAATTTCATGAGAATCGCAAGTTCATACTGCTTACCCTACCATCTATATATTGCATCCTCATAACCTGAAGTCCTTCAATAATTACCACATGAAATATCAAAACAATCTTAAACAATGAGTGAAAAATGAACATTTAAATGATAAAGTTTTCAGCATGTTCAAAATAGATTATAGCATAATCCATATTGAGGTATAAAGACAAGTTGTCTTTAGTATGCAATGAATATTTTTACATTATTAACTTTTGCTCTATGAGTTGTTTTACAATTTTACCTTTACAAGATAGAGATTTCTCCCTGCTGAGTCTATTACTGACACAGGAATTATATTCAGAAAACCATTTGTTGTTGTTCGACATATCTGTTTTGTAACAGACTAACTGTCAATTTTCACATGTTGACAACATACAGAGTGTGAAGAGTCTTTGGAGGAAACCAGAAGCTCATGTCTTCTCTTCCAATTCCTTTGATAATATGAGCCTGAAAATGCAGTCATTCCATTAGGAGAATGAAAAAGGTATAAATATAGTTAAGCAAAAGGAAGAAAAAAACAGGATTCAAGTTCTAATTTCAAAGTACTACAATAAGAATCTCATTGGTTTAAGGGAATTTAGTATTCTCAGTGCCTGAGTAAGTCATGTGTAAGACTCATATTTATGTTAAAAATAAATGTGGTTCTTTATAATGTTGCAGCTTTCCCAAGAGGACCACACTCTTCTTCTTTCCACAAGTTTGTGGGCCAGGTTTTTTTATGTTTTGTTTTGTTTGTTTTGTTTTGGGAGATAGGTCTCACTATGTAGTCCATGCTGGCCTCAAACTCATGGCGATCTTCCTATATTGGCTTCCTAAGTGCTGGGACTATAGGCATGCACCACTGCATTTTTATTCTTCCAAATATTTAAAAGATTCCCCAATTCAAATTTCAGTTTATAATCCATGTAATTTATAAGAATATAATAATTCAAAACTAAAACAAATTCAACATCTAAGGATATAGTGTACTAAAAAAAATGTTATGAAATACACCTAAGGTGACAGCATGTTAATTATATATTTTAATAATTATTGGGGCTAGTGAGATGGCTCAGCAGCAGAAGTGTCTGCCAGGAAAGTGTGAGGTCCTGAGTTCAACTCCTGATACCCATATATGAAAAAAAAGGGCCGGTGATATCGCTCAGTGGCATGGTTGCCTGCAGGCACACGAGATCCTGAGTTTGACACCTGGTACCCACAAAAAAAAATTATTGATCTTCAAACCCCCTAAATGTTTGATGAATTAGTCATAGTTTGTGTGTAAGTTTTTTGATTTTTACAATTATAAATATAATGTACTCTGTTTTTTGTATCATGATGTCAGACATCACTGAAGTAGTTTTTTAGAAAACCTTTGGAAATATATAGGCAGTATTTTTTTTAATTAATGATCAATTCTGCTTCAGAACATACAGGAAAAACCACTTAAATTATCTATATCACTTTTTGTATATTCTGAAATAAAGTTTATGGGTGAAAACTATATTTTTACATCAAATTCTTAATACTGAATATATATACATTGAGATAAATACACATGTTAATATACAGGTACATGTGAAATTTACATATTTTCTAAAAAACTTTTTTGCAAGTTTCTTAAGTACATGGTATGAAGAATTCTTGGAAGCTGACATTTTAAATAGATAAATAGGTTGTAATTTCATAAATATATTAATTTTTTGTAAATAAATTTTTATTTTAGTTACTTTTCTGTCATTGCTGAGACAAATACCTAACACCCAAAGTTAAAGGAGGAAAGATTTACTTAGCTCACAGTTTGTAGAGGTTTCAGTCCATCATCTGCTGGCTTCAAGGCAGGGTGGCATGGCAGAGGGGCATCTGTTCATGGTAGAAGAAAACAGCAAAAGCAGCAAGAGCAAAAGTGGGAGGAGCAAGCCTTTTTTCCTCCCTTATATTGTGTACAGGCTACCTGCCCTATGTAGCACTCATACACCAGTCCCAGCAGAAGATAATGAGCCAATCACAAACTCTAGATTCAGCCACCTCCAAAAAGCCCACACCCCAATGACCTCATGAGGCTTTGGGGGGACATCTAAACACAAACTATAACAGTTTTATTTTTATTTAGTTGTAATATATATTAAAGTTACCTCTATTCTTTTCTTTCTTCTTTCTTTTGTAGCAGTTGATTGAACACAGGGCCTTTCTCATGATGTAAATCTCTGCAATTTATTATTATAATCTTGTTATTTGAGACCAGGTATTCCTAAGGGATTAAGGTGTCTTCGCTGGGCTTGAACTTGAGAATTTCTTCAAACTCCCAGACTGCCGGGATCATCGACATGTGCCACCTATTTCCTATGAAGTTGTCTCTTAAGTTTAATTTTTCACATACAAATAAGAAAGTATTTTCATTTCTAAGTTGCAGGTGTGCAATCATCTAGGCATCAGTATGTTAGAAGACTTAGAAAACTATATTGAAGCAGTAGAGGAGAGAGATGTAGACAATGAGTTTTGAGTTCAAGTAGGCCAGCTTGAGGTGCAGTTTCACAAGATGGCAACAAGATATCCATGTACAAGTTAGTTAATATTTCTGAATATCAAATTCAGAACAATGGCTTAAAAATAGCTTTTATCCAAATAAAGAAACTATAATATGAAACCTGAAGGATGTTACAGATATTGCAACAGGCAATTAATTTTAAGCAGTAGGAAAGTCCTTGCATTAATATTAAATGTGATATATTATTTTCTTTAATAACTTATGGAAAAGAAATTTTAAAATAAAAAAAACTAAATACATTAATTTCAGCTGTATCATAATTGATGCTGTCTCTTTATAATATTAAATTACCATTGATGCAAAAGCCAAAATGCTTCTCTGTTCCTCATATATCTATTTGTGATTTATTTTGAGAAGTACTACTATTTCAACATCTGAATATATTTAAAGCTTCTTAAATGTGAATTTATTACATTATTTATTTTCCAACTAGGTTTTCAGGGAGTTACATCTTCAAGAAAAAGGAAAATATAGTGGGAAAATAAGATTCTACATTCAGAAATTGGTTTTCTAAGCAATATTTTTAAGATATATCAAGTGATATACAACACCAAGTGGTAAAATAAAACTAGTAGAAAATAAGATACTGTATTCTGAAATTGACTTTGCAAAAATATTTTAGGGGTATGTCAGTTTCATAAAGTAATATTTAACTCTAGGAAACGCATGCAAACACATGAAAGACTGTGCAAAATATTCAATTTTGTGAGGGTTCTCAAAAATTTAAAATACACAGATGGCCAAAGTACACATGATCTTAGGGAAGTCTTGCTCCCTAATGCCTCTGGATATGCTGTGCTTTGTTTGTGGAAATGGTGTCAAGTCTGTCAGAAAAGCTTGGCCAATTTTGACAGCATTCCATTCCAAATTATAGGCATAAAGATGAAGCTTGTCATTTAAAGGAGGAATCTTGAGCTGTCTCACCAGCTCACATTGAACAAGTTATTTCTCACTGCATAATTTACATTTCCTTTTGATTTCATCTAAAACCTTTGCTGTGCATTTCATTTAATCTTTTAAGAATTATACATAGAAATATGAGTAAAAACACTCTGACTAGATTACATATCTCATCAGCCATAGATTTGACATCAGAGAGTAGATCTGAATCCACTTGAATCCACTTTCTGCAACTTCTATGAGTGATTGATATTTGAAAAATATTTCTAATTAAAGTCACGGTTCATGGAAATTTTGCCCATATTCTGTAGTACAAATGCAAATATTTATCGATACTTAAAATTTATTTAGGTATTCACTCATCCAATATAGTATTTATAGAGCATATAAATAGGAGTGCACCATGAAAAAAAAGTCAAAAATTTCTCTCTTTTAGAACTTATATTTTGTGTAGGAGGAGGCAGATAATAAAAGTTAGTAATAACATTTTTAAGTTATTAGAGGAGAGGGAGAGAGACAAAGAGAGGGAGAGAGACAAAGAGAGGCACCAAGCAGGGCACAAGTGTTAGGAATGGTGCAGAGTTAGGACCATCGTCATTACCATAGTCTCCTTAGTGATCTTTGAATCATACAGTCCCTATCATGGTCAAATCAAGTCTTACCAGATCAATTACGACCTTTTTTCAAAATCAAAATGTTTTTGAGCTGTGGATATATATTTGAGACTTATTAAATGAAAGGAAGAGGCTGAGGAGAATTAACCTTTTTTTTTCATTTGACTGAATTAAAAACAACAAATCCCTCTGTACTTTATGGTGCAATTGTGTAGTTAGGAAAAGCAGAGGTAAGGGATAAGAAATGAGTGAATATACATGATATTATGGGTAATATCATTATTTGCTTCTTTTGAAATTCTTAATATTCAAACCAGTTTGAGTATGTTACCATCACCTTCTAGAAAAATCTCGATTCAATTGAATTAGCAAAAAGTTACCTTCACTCATATCAACCCCCATACAGGCATTAATATAGATGTCAAGCAGAACCATGTCACACACAGGGCTTATATCCACTTCAGGGACATATTTCTGTTGAAAAGAAATTACAAAGAACAGAAGTGGGAATGTGGCCTGCCAAAAGACACTAGAAACAAGCTGGTATTTAGATGTACAGAACATCAGTGGCAGCCCTTACCTCATTAATGTTGTTTCCTAAGACTAGACCCAATTAAAAACTCTCATGCTACCTAACATAAGAAAAGAAGACAGCACATATACTAAAATTGGAATGATACAGAGAAGATTAGCATGGCCCTTGCGCAAGGATGACACGCAAATTCGTGAAGCGTTCCATATTTGGGCCGGTGAGATGGCTCAGCGGCTTAAGCACCTGCCCGGCAAGCGCGAGGGCCTGAGTTCGACTCCCGGAACCCACACACGAAAAAGGGGCCAGTGATATCGCTCAGCGGCACGGGCGCCTGCTGGTGCGCGAGGTCCTGAGGTCGACCCCCCGGTACCCACAAAAAAAAAAAAAAAAAAGAAAAGAAGAAAGAAACTTGTGGACTGATTTTTGGATAATCTATCTGGAAAACTGTCAATATTATATTCTTCTACAAATGATGTGATGATTTGAAGATATTACTTTTCTTTCCCCAGTAGTTTCACTAATGATTTTAATCCAACATCTTACACTAGACTTGTATATAACATGAAGAAATACAAAAATTTATTTTTTCAAAACTAAATTGTTTTCTTTTTTTAATAAAGGAGACCGAACTGGGTTTAAAGCGAAAGAAAATATGTCTGATTAGGATGATCAGAGTGAAAAAGTGAAAGGTAAAAGAAAGATCTATTAGGATTTTTAACAAGATCATTAAACTATTTTTAACTATCATTGAAGTTTAATAATCTCACTTGAATACTTGTCTATGTGTGTGTATACTAACAAAAATCATACTGTTTAAGTTTTTGCAGCATTCAAGAATTTTAAATGTAGAACCTATTACCTTTGCCAATAGAACAACATTCTTGGGCGGGTGAGATAGCTCAGTGGCATAAGTGCCTGCCTGGCAAGCGTGAGTGAGGTCCTGAGTTCGACTCCCGAAACCCACATATGTAAAAAGGGTGGGTGATACCGCTCAGTGGCATGGGAGCCTGCTGGTGTGCAAGGTCCTGAGTTCAACCCCCAGTACACACAGAAAAATAAATTTAAAAAAGCAACATTCTTGTAGAATGGCCATTCTTGTAGCTGGCCACTTTTTCAAATCCTTATATGTAAGGGACATTCAGGAGACTAATTCTGTGTCATAGTCCATAAGAACGTGGAAGGACAAATGTGAGATTGAATGGAGCAAAAACATTGCTGCTATAAAATCAAGGAAAGTTATTAATTTCAGTCAGATGCATACACCAGAAAGCTATGTTTATGCAGGCCATTCAAATAGAGAAGAGAAAAAAAGGACATGCCTCAGTCTGACTGAACATAACAGTGAAAAGTTTTTTTTTAAAGATCTGTTCTTTACAACAGTACAATGCCACATTCATTCATTGATATTGAGAAGAAATAAAAACTGGAAAATTTAAAGATATGTTTTAAGCTTTTATCTAAATACCAAATAAAATAGTTGCAATGAGACAGAGTTTCCACATTCTGACCTTATTTCTCTTTATGTCTATAGGAGTAATACTGAGAAATGCATATTATTGCTATATAATATGCCAATCTTATACTTACATGCTGGGTTTCTTACATGCCTTTGAGCTTTTAAGTACTGAATAATTAAAATATGCATTGCCATTTCTTGACATTTAAATGTCTATTTAAAACTCACAGCATTATCTGTTTTGAATTGTCTAGATAAGAATCATCATCTCTTCTTAAAGAATTATTCCAGCCATGATCTGCCTTATTTTTACTGAAATTCAAATATGGGAAACTTATTTTCTATGCCATACACTGTTTTCATTTAAAGTTATATGTTTAGTATAATGTGTTGGAAAAGCAGTGCACTTTTCCAGTAATTGAATAATGAATCATACCTAAATCATATCCAAACTATGCCAAATTTAGAGCCTCTCAAATGGTTTTAGATTTTCTTTTCTTTTGTTTTGTTTTTTAAGAATTCACAGTGAATTTTAGGCAAAATTCTCAAGAATGTTACAATATTCTTCTGTATCTGTATGCTTTTATTGCTATGTAAGCTCTGGATAGTATGCCACCCATGATCTCCTAATTTCTAATTATGAGAAAATGGAATACTTCAAGAAAAAAATGAAAATTGCACATATAAACTTTTCAAAAATATTTCTCAAAATAATGTGTGTCTTATGATGTATTCTTAAACATTCTTGTTTATTCCTTATTCGCTTCCATAGAATCAATGGTCTTGAAAATATTGTTTCATTAAAAACTGTAAGAAATAAAACTGCTGTTACATGTTAACAGAAACCAATGATAAAAATAGTCAAATCTGTTGTTTTAATATTAAGAAAACAACAAAGTTCATTTAAAAATCAAATGAAAGGGCCGGTGAGATGGCTCAGCGGCTTAAGCGCCTGCCCGGCAAGCGCGAGGGCCCGAGTTCGACTCCCGGAACCCACATACGAAAAAGGGGCCGGTGATATCGCTCAGCGGCACGGGCGCCTGCGGGCGCGCGAGGTCCTGAGGTCGACCCCCCGGTACCCACAAAAAAAAAAAAAAAATCAAATGAAAATCAATGTTTCTCCAAAATTCTAAATGCAATAAACTGTGAGAATATTAATTATTAAAAAGCAAAATAAACTCATGGCTTCATACAGAATGCAATCTAGTATATTACTGAAGAAAGATTTTTCGTCTAATTCTACTAGGTGAGGTCAGATCAGGGTAACATAAATATTAATGCGATTTTGTATTTTACATTTAATTTCTCTCTGTCTTTCTGTCTATCTCTCTGTCTCTCACTCTCCCACTCCCTCTCTCCCTCTCCCTTTCTCTCTTTGTTTCCTTGTCCTTGTAGGAGGTCTTTGGTCAAGCAATTAATTTTAGTTTTAATATTTTCAACAACAGTGAGAAATACTTTCCTTTCTTTCATCCGATCTCTGAATGCTCACCTAACATTAGGACCCTGACCTATTTATTTTGAGTCAATAATGCAACTTCATGTATTGTAACAGAACATTACCTTTGTGCACTAATTAATTGAATATGGTAATGAGGGCATGACTACAAAGTCAAAGTAGTAGAACATGAGGAATCAGACGATTTACCAGTACAAAAACAATGAAAACCAGTTTAACAGTCCTTAAAATAATACTTTTCAAAAGTTATATTTTTACCATAGTCATAAGTTAATATTTGATTAGATATATCATTTTAAAAGTCCATTTGATCTCAATTATTTAAAATTAAAAATAATTATTTTTTAAATCCTAGATACAAAGCTAAACTAAAATGTGTGTGGTTATTGTAGAATATCATCTTCCAAATTATAATTAACAAATTAATTAAGAATTTTTCATGAATAATCATATGGCATGCTTTATATCTAAAGCTTTTTTCAGGCACTTCAGAATTCTCTCAAGCATCTCCACTGTGCACAAAAGCAAAAGTAAAGTTCTATTGCATTACTAGCAAAGCATATTAGCAAATAATTGTACCATTTTTTTAGCCATTGTGCAAATTTTTATCTTGTTAAATAAAATTAGTAGTAGTTTATATTTGACCCAAATGAATCATTTTTATTTTGCTCCAAACCAAAAAGGTATGGTCTCTTAAATTTTAAAATGTCACAATCATTCTATCTAACCCACATAAAATAAAATCATGCGCATTAAACTGGAAATAAGTAAATAGAATTTAATTTTCTTTGATGCTCCAAATATTCCAACATACATGAAGATGTTTTTCCTACAAGATTGAAGTCTAAAATATAATAAGGCTATGCCAGGAAAATGTGTTTCAGCCATGCAAGAAATTAACTGAAAAAATGAGGAAGATTAATATTTAATGAGGGTCAACATTAATACTGTTTTAACTAAATATGATGCAGATATAGAAACTACGATATTTTCCTAAAAATTATGTAACTTGGATCTTTTTTAAATTTTTATTTTTATACTACCATATGTTTGCAGTACATAATGATCACATTCCTTGCAAGTAGTTGGTACATGGAAATAACACATCTTAACTCTTTGTTCATCCATCTCTCTCATGTCCCCCTCCCTCCATTTGTCAGTCCTCTTCCCTTCTGCAAAAGATCTATCCCCCTATTTTCTATTATCTATTTTTTACTTTGTACTTTATTTTTATTTTGGGTTTTTCATAAAATTCCATTTGATCCAACTATTCTTCTGTACATATATACCCAAAACAGTTGAAGAAAACATATTACAGTGATACATGCATACCTATGTTTATGCAAAATTCATAATAGCTAAATCTTAGAAGCAGCCTGTATGTCCAGCAACAGATGAATAGAGGAATACAATGTGGTATTTATACCCAATGGAATACAACTCTGCCATAAAGAAGGATACACTTTAGACCTTTGTAGGAAAAATGTATGTACCCTGAGACTATAATGTTAAGTGAAATGAATCAGAAACACAAACTTAAATATCACATGGTTACTTATGAACAGAAAATGTTATATTCTGTAATCACACTGATAAATGTAATTATACTGATAAATTTAGCATAACATTTGTCTTATGAATTTTATTGATGAAATTTTGTTGTTAGAATAATTGGTTAATGTCTATATGTCAATTTGAGTTTTGTGTATTTTTAACATTCTATAATTCTATATATTCCTGCACCAGGCATAGCTGCTTCCAACATAAGAATGAGGGAAAAATTAAAATATTTGAGTTGAAATTTCCTTTTAGAATTTGATTAAATCTGGATGTAATCAATGGTCAGATCTGGACATATTCCCTTAAAGTAAAGATGTTCTATCATACGGTGTTCTGCCCCAAAATCTTTGTTATATAATGGTGAGGAATCTGTCTTCTATTCGTTACTTCTGTAACTACACATATTGTCAAAAATAATTCTTGGTGAATCCTCAATTACCCTAATGATTCGTTTTCTCAATTTCTTTTTGCTTTAGTTCAATTATTGGCTCCTCAGTTACCATTACTGTTTTGATTTACAATGCAGGTGACAATCACTATGGCAAAAGTTTCAGCAAGTGTAGTACATGGAAAAAACAAAAGTAGCTCCTTTTCTTCCTCAAACTTGATCCTTGCTATTAAGAGAATACCTAAGAATGATTTCTTTCTCTACTTTTGTGTTTCAAAAAATATATCCAAAACAAGTTTTCAGAAAAGATTCATAGAACATTAGGATATCAGAGCAAGTTTTACCTACTGCAGTTATGTGGGGATTCTCCATCTAAAGCTGCAGTTCATGAAATGTAATGTACATTTGAATCATCTCAGGGTGCTTGTTAAGCAGTCAGATTCTTGGAACCACCTCAGCATTCATTGAAGCACTATTTCTGGGAGAAAAATCTTAATGAAGAGAAATATGGATTAGGATCTGGCAAAGACTGATCTAGCTGAATGAAACTAGCTAGTTTCTTAAAAACTGCAGACTTAAATTCCTTCTGTGTTCTTGAAACTCTTAAAATTTGCAGAGTGCAACAAAATTATCCAGTTTTCTTTCCTAAAAAAGGGAGCTAACATTTGTCAAAGAGCTAGAAATTGGAAGACTAGAATTCAAATGCAGATCTGTCTGGCTCCCAAATCTGTGCACTTTCTGCAGCAATATGGATGTTATTTTAGTTTGAGTTTCTTGTACTAATTTATGAATTACTTTGGTATCTCTTACTGCATAATCATATGGAATAAAAAAGCAGAAAAACTGGAATTAGATTTGCCTACATTTAAGTTGCAACTGACACTGACATGATTGACAACATAAAAATAACAGGAATGAAAATCTTACCTTTCAAGCCATTGTATTTCAATTGTATTCACATTTTCCTTTCCTGAATTAATTCATTTCCCACCTTCTTAATATTTTAGAATTTAAAATATTTTCCATATTGTCCTGTATTAATTTTGCATGATTTTTCCTTGATTTTTATCTCTAAGTCACTCACCTTCATAAAATGAATAGAAAGAAATTAAAAAAAAAAAAAACATTGCAAGGAACTTTTAAATTTTTATTTTCAAATACTTCCATTTTCACTAAAAGAATATGGAATTTTCCTATATGCCCTCTATCTGCATTTCCCAAATGTCAGTATTTAATTACTTATTTTATTTTGGCATTCCCCCCTTTCTGTTTTTATATATATGGCATGAGGAATGAGGCAGTTATACAATGCCTTACATATTCAGAGTATAATTACAAAATTCAAATTATTATGAACACAATGTAGTTATTATCCTGCATAGAGTACTGTTTTACCAAATATCCTGCTAATGTCCCACTATAAGCTAACAAACTTAGTAGAATTTAACTATTAATTACATGGTGTTTTACTTATATCTTTGTACTTTATCTTGGAAAATTTGTTCACCATATCTTTCAGAATGTTTAAATTTTTAAGACAGAATAATTATTATGTAAAATGTCTCATACTATGTTCTTGCTTATTCATCATGGTTATGTGTTTAATTTTTTCATGTGTGGCAGAAATTCCACAGACTTCAATTTTTAATAATACCTACTAAGAAACATTGGACGAAGTCTCGTCCCATTATGGTTGACCTAACTATGTTAATTCGCTTTAAAAGATTAGTGCCAGACAGTTTTCCAGAAGGCTTTGAAGAGCCCCAGTTCTCTGTCTTTTCTCACTAATGGTTCTCAAAATTCACTGTTAAAGAGTAATGGGATCCCACTAACATGAAAGAGGAAGGGATGGCCGGGAGCTGTGCAGACTCTTGTTCTAGGACCCTTCACTCCCAAAACAGGAAGCCCTTTAGCACACTCACTGAATGAGTCAGCATGTCCTGTCATACAAAACAGAGTGGGTTACTTTCCTGGTCCAGTCAGCTGTGGTACATGTAGTGCACACAGAGCATAGTGCTGCACAACTATGGATCATTGCTGGGGCCAGCTCTATATGAATGCTGTGCTTTTGTTCTCCATTGCTGCCTATCTGTAAGTAATGAACCCACTTCGTGTAAACTGTGTGCATGTGTGATCTGCCTCATAAAAACCAGACAAATTGGCAGTGAATGAACCTGCTTCACAGCGAGTGAACCTGCTTCAGAGTGAGTGTCTGTCAAGTTTGTCAAAGTGCAGTTACTCCTTTTTATTAAGTGTCATATGGGGTGATATCTTGTGGCAATATAGTCTCATACCATTCTTTTGCCCCAATACATAGATATTAATATCTGCAAGGTTTATTAATATTCAGTAAAAATATCGTACTGTCAAAAAGATTTAGTAACTGTCATTTTATTGATATTTATTAATTTGAAATTTATACTGTATAAGTTAGAGCTTTCCTCTCTCGCAACCGCTCTCTTACTACCTACATTATCCTTCTATCGTGTATCCATTTACTATTTAGTTATTTACATAGGTATCATTGCATAAGTTCTTATTTAATTCAGTGGATTACAGTTTATTTTGAGTCATATATCTGCACAATAAAGGAATGCATTGAATTTCCCTTTATTACATTCAGGATTTCATTTTTTTTTTTATATTTAGGCACCTGATAATATATGAAGTGTATTCTTGTGCTTGATGTGATTTATAGTTTTAATAATTCTTTTTTTCTGTATAAAGTATATTATCCTTTTCACCCAGAACCATTTATTAAAAAGTTCATTCTCATAAGGATTAGAGATTACACATTTAATAATGTGATAGTTTAAAATTAGCTAATTATTCATCAGCTATGTTATTATTTATATTGTGTTATATATTTTGTATGTAGTCTGTCTACTTAAAAAGTATTGCCATGACAGTCCTTGAATTTCATTTTGCCTTGTGTAAGTAGATGGTGTTATTTGTTAAAAGTATATTCATCTAAATTGAAAATTGTAATTTTTAACATTAAAAACATAGAATATTTCAGTTTGTACTTTAAGTTTATGAGAAGTTCAATAAATCTATTGTACAACATGATGACTATAGATAATATAAGTGTAACATATTCTTGAAAATAATGAAAAGAATACATTTCAGTTATTCTTACCCCTGCAAACAAAATGATAGGTATGGGAGATAATACATTTGTCAATTAGTTCAATTTAGATATTCCACAATGTTACTCTTCCTCTTTTGTCCCATTTCCTTTTATATTTAGATACATGTATTTAAATGCAATAATCCTTTCCACTAATTTTCCTTGCATTTTCCATCACAACACTTCAAAAAATCATATTGTAGGGGTCGGTGAGATGGCTCAGCGGCTTAAGCACCTGCCTGGCAAGCGCGAGGGCCTCAGTTCGACTCCCGGAATCCACATACGAAAAAGGGGCCGGTGATATCGCTCAGTGGCACGGGCGCCTGCTGGCACACGAGGTCCTGAGGTCGACCCCCCTGTACCCACAAAAAAAATCATATTGTACACCAAAAAGGCAGTAATATATCACATTATCAGGATTAAGTCAATGACTACATATACAAAGGGTATCTTATTATTATTCCTATTGACATCATAGGCAATTTAGTTTGAATATATATTATGTGATGTTCACACAACATTGAAACTGCCTGTGGATATGTTTCTCAGTACATAAGTTCATCCTGAAACCACAAATGTACTGCATACTGAATATTTATATGGCAATTAACAGACAAAGGAACAAATATCCCCCCTTTTCATGGTAATGTGTTTTCATTTTTTAAAATCCATCTTGCCTGGTACAAGATAACTAAACCTACATCTTTATCATTCCAGGTCCTCTTGGAGCTCTTTAGAGATCTCTTCATTCTCAGCATTCTCTTAATGAATTTATGTGTGTCAGTTGAAGAAAGTACATAATAGAATATTTTCTGAGAACAAAGTGAAATGACTTGCACATTTGTTGATACATTTATTATATTTGGACTCAAATTTATCTTATAATTTATAATCCTACACACTATATTTTTCATATTTCTTTCTCTCCATTATATATATTCATTGTCCCTTATTATACATTTTAAGAAATATTTACATTTTTATATATACTTTCCCTTTGTAGTCGTATTTTTCATATCTTTTTTCTAAAAGTATTTGTGCAATTAGTTCAGTAGTAGAGTGCTGAGTATGCTTAAAGTCCTGAATTTGTGCCTCAGCATACATATGTGCACACACCCACACAAAAGTTTCTCATATTGTTAATGGGTTACTTTTCTGTTTCCTTATTTAGCTTTTTACCTTCCGATTAACTAGTTTCCTCTGATATTCCTTTATCACACATGTTACATATTCAGTAGTCAATAAACTGATTTTATTTTCTTTTTTCTTCTCCATTTTTCTCCCATGAATACTTGTACTCTTTTTACTTCACCATAATATACAAACTTTGCAAACTATTTTCCCCTGACTGGCCATTTAGTTTAATTTTAGGTCAAAACATAGAAGTTTTAAATATCTTCAATCATTTCTTTATTTGTATTTTTCATCAAAGTCTTCTTGGATAAAATTTTTTTCTCTAATCATATATCATGAAGTGCTCATGAGTAGGGAGTTCCCTGAGATACAGGATTTTATATTTAGCATTACTTTTCTCTGACCTTGATACATAATGGACAGTTTGGCTGGATATAAAATCTTTGCTTCATATTTACCGTTTTTGAAACTTTTAAAAATGTTATGCTGCTTTTTTTTTGCTTTCAGCTTTTTTTTGTAACAATGTCAACATGAGTATAATTATTTTGTTCATATAAATGCTGTCACTTGTAGCCAGGAAATGTTAAAAGTATTTTTTATCATTGAAGCAAAATAACTTTAGTATAACTTGTCTTAACTTCAATTATTTTATGCAAAAAATAAGACAGAGACAGACAGAAGCTTTAAAGTAGTTTAATACATTCTTAGTTGAATATTAGTCTGTTCATTAAAGAGACAGTGTTATACTACTTAATGAGCATGCGATATTTAACTAACCAGATTTTTTTTTTTTTTTTGTGGGTACCGGGGGTCGACCTCAGGACCTCGCGCGCCAACAGGCACCCGTGCCGCTGAGCGATATCACCGGCCCCTTTTTCGTATGTGGGTTCCGGGAGTCGAACTTGGGCCCTCACGCTTGCAAGGCAGGCGCTTACGCCGCTGAGCCATCTCACCGGCCCCTAACCAGATTTTTAATGTGAGAATGCTATTCATGTTTTCCTTCTCTAGGATGATGGACTCTGTGCCCTCTGACTTTTTGATCCCTCTGTTTCTTACAAGAACACTTTTTCTTTTTCCTGTTTATGATTTGCAATCTTATTTCTAAATGCAATCCTCATCTTTTAGTTGACTACTACTGTTATATATGTGATAATTGTTCAAGGTGCAGCTTTGAACTGTGGTCACCTTTAAATCATTGTAGTTTAATTAGTGAAATTTTTAGGATTTTACTTTTAGGCAATGGTTTTGCAAAAAGATAACAAAATATTTCTTTATTCTCTCTTGTGTTCATTTTGTTCTCAAACTACACTTAACTGATATTCATCACAAATGTATAAAGGAAATATGTAACTCTCTAATATGGAATTATTTTATTTAATTCATTTTCATTGTAGATGCTGTAACTTGAAACATCTGTATTCATTATGTTCTGGTTGTGATTTGTTCAAATTTGGTTCATTGTATTCTCTGGCATATTCTATGGTTTAAAATGCACTATCTTGTGATTTTCAATTGTTTCCTTAATGTAGAGGGAGATGTTCTTGATACTTGTAATGCAAATCCAGTGAATAATCAATATGAATTTTAATATTTTTTGTTCCCAAACTCTCTCTCTTTTCACCCACACTGACTGTGATAGAAAATTATCCATCTTCTGAACTTTATTGTTTATTTCTAACAGTTCAATTAAGTCTGCATAAAATCAACAGTTTTTCCTTTTCATGTTCATCTTTAATGAGATTACAAAATATTTATTTGAACTGATGACACAATGGTATTATGCATAATAAAATCCAGTTTTGGAATAGATACAGTTGGGTACTGATATGTGATAACTACAAGATGGAGATAGAAGTGTGGATTTTATTTTAGCTAATAGTCATAAGTATTCAGGTTTATACTCGTTAGTATTTTAAAGAGGGAATTTTAGTCATTAATCAATAGGGAAGAATAGTTAAGTAGATATCAATTAAGAAATTTCCCACTTCATTTCCTTTTATTTTTATGCAGGTAGCAGGAGTTGAGCTCAGGACTTTGTGCTTGCCAGGCAGGCGCTTATGCTGCTGAGCTATATCACCGGCCCCCCACTTCATTTCTTACCTATAATAATATCATTTTACAAGTTTAATTTTCTAAGATATAAAGATACATGTTTAAAATAAAATAATAGAAAATTCACTTAACATAGATAATATTTAGGTGGTAGCCAGATTCTTTCATTGATTTAAATTAAATTTTATAAATTGAAACTATAAAACCAGCCTCCAAAAGCAAAACATAAAAGTGCAATAAATGAAGCTATTATAATCTATTAAATAGCAATGGAGAGAAAAGTATTCTGCTAATTGATCAAACAGGGAATTAGGAACACATATGAAGCTATTGATCCAATATATTTTTAAATTTACTTACAAAAATATTTGCCTTACTATATACATTATTTTAAAATTTGCTTGGCATGTAGATGCAAGTTAATAAATAAGTATATATTCAAACAATATTTCAGATCCTTTATTGGTGACCATGTATTAGTACTTTACTAATATTGTAGTTTGAAAGTTAAAATACTGGGCCAGTGAGATGGCTCAGCGGCATAAGCACCTGTCCGGCAAGCATGAGGTCCTGAGTTCGACTCCTGGAAGCCACATAAAGGAAAAAGAGCATCTTTGATATCACTCAGTGGCACAAGCACTTGCTGGCAAGCATGAGGTCCTGAGGTCAACTCCCAGTACCCACATAAAAAAAAAAAAGAAAGTTAAAATACTATATTAATGAAATGTACATTTCCCACAATTTAAAAAAAATCACTTCAGAAATATAGAATAATAACAAAATACACCTTAAAATTTTAATGTACAATAAAATAAAACCTCTTTTGCCAAATGGCTCCAAGCTTGAAATTTCCACCACACAAACAGTATATTTTGAAAAAAAATTCTCCTTGTGTTTGGTATTCAAAACTTTGGTAAATAATAAAGCTGAAAATTCAACTAGAAAAAAATTCTGTACAGGCCGAGTGAGTCTCCCACTGTGTCTTGCTGTGGACACAAAGGGGTGACACTTCAGTCTGAGTGCTGCTCTCAGCCAGACAACACATAGTGCTTGTGTTAGTGCATTAAGACATTCGTCATTGTGCTGTTTTTTTTTTCACATTTGCATAAAATATCGTAACCATGGCTCCAAAGAAAGTTAAAGATACCAGCAGTAAAGCTAAGGGAAAAACTGGGACAACCACAATGGAGTTAAAGAAGGAAATAATTGTAAAATTTGGTAAAATTCTGGAAAATGAATTTATGATTATAATTTTTGGGCCTCAGAACCTATTATTTTGTTTTCAATGATTTCCTATGGGAAAATATGTTCAGTTATTGAAATTTTTGGTGTTTGAACAGGAATTTGGAATGAATTGAGTTCAAAAACTAAGGCATCACTTGTATTTGAAAATGACAAATGAGAAATTCCAAAGAAAATAATCTGCAAAATACAAATGTTTTATCACATACACAGGTTATATTGATACTGAAGCTCAAATAAAGTCAATATTTATGATTATCCTGTGGATAAAGATGAGCTGGTACACTTGCATGCTCCCCCACCCAGCCTCACACAGTATTCATTGCAATACATTGCTCTTTGCCATAGTGGCATCAGGACATTGCAACATAAACCTTAATAATTTGGCCAGATATTTTCCTAAGCCTAGGAACATTTATTTCTTTCCACTAATTTTGTTATACTTTGCCCTTCATACATTACTCCAAGACTCCTTAAAAGAAGATTCTATTTTATTTGCAGCTAGTTTAGAGATTATATAAAATATGAAATCTGTACTAATTATACTATGATTAGAAGAGAACATAAAACTTGAAAATACACATCAATAGAGAATTTGAAAAGCTAATTGACATGATAATGACTGTAGAAGAGATCTCAGAGATGGCTGAGGATATAGCTCAGTGGCACAGCACCTGCCTGGCAAGCACAAGGTCCTAAGTTCGATTCCCAGTACCAAAAAAAAAAGAGATCTCAGAGATAGAAAGGAAAATGGAAAGAGTAAAATTGAAGAAAGTACTAGACAGTGATAAAGTTTATCAGTAATCTATTAAGTTATTTAAGGGCTTATACCCAGAATATATAGGAAATTTTAATTACTAGTAATACAAATTTCACAGGTTTAAAAAAAAAGTACCGAAGGAAACATCTTGTGGCTGGCCCATTGATTTGAAATAAAAAGGAATACGATATACTAAAGTATATTTGCATTTCTAATTTGGTCCATTATTTGATACAAATAACTTAGTTATAATTTTCATATAAAATGTAACATAATATATGAATGTAGGCATGCTGTGACAGTGTCTTATAACAACTGAATAAAAATTTATCAGAATGTTGCTGAATCACTTTGTGATGAAAGAACTTCATATTGTTCATCTTTTATGCTGTTGTTGTTCATCTCTTAAAGAAAATCAAGAATTAAAGTACCTAATACACTTTGATTAGTTATACTCCTTTAGTTACACAGTGCCATAAATTTATGGTATTCTTATTCAGCTTAACCTAAGAAAAATTCGAAGATTATGAACACAGATAATAAAAATCCAGAATAAACACAAAACTAACCTCAAAGAAATAATAGAAATTAATTTACATGTAAAATAGTAGTGAGTATACCAAGACTGTAGTATTAGGTGAGATATAAATTATGAAATTTATAACAAGAGAACAAAATCTGAGTAACTTGCAGTTAATACCAAAGAATACTCTAAAATCGAAAAAGTTACAGTTTACATAAAATATTCAGCAAGATTATTCTTTGAAGATGTAGTCTTTTGAGAAGTAATTTTTCACCATTTACAAATGTCAATCATAGTTATTTAAGAAATAACAGAGAAAATGAATATTTCATTAAAATACCAAAAAGTTATGTCATGAATTTCTTTTGGAAATATGTGTAATTTGTCAGTAAACAATAAACTAAGACCTGCAGCTCATGTTGGATTCGACAATGAACAACATTCCCTGTAAACACTTTCTCCCATTTTCCTGTTTACATTATCTAAATTCAAGACTCTAATAGTTACTTGACCCTATAGGGATTTCCAGTATTTTGCTTTTACCATTTTTTACTATTCCTTATTCTACTCAATATCTGCTTTTTCTTTAACTAGCCTACATTTATCTGACCACCATAATAATTACTCCATTAACAGCTTCTTTGTACTTTACATCAAAATTTTTCATAAATGGTAAAATTAAAAACTTAATTGAATCTATAAATCCATGTGTAGGAAAAAATTCAAATTGGTTTCTCTCTAAAATTCTATGCTTGTATTTTTCAAATGAGGTAAAAGCCAAAACCTATATATATATTTCCTTGACCCTAAGAGGTTTTATTATTCTTTTGGCTGTATAACATCTTCCCTGTTCTCCCCAGGCCTCCAGTATCTACTCTTCTTTGCTTACTTTCATAAATTTATTGTTATTCTTGAGTCCATAAAGTAGGGGAAATATGCCTTTTCCATATTGTATTATTCAGTCTGAAACACAGTATCATGTGTTATCCATATAGTTTGTGTTCCTTCTGTTAAAGCAATGGATCTGCCCTATCCTAACCAAGCCACTCTTTATTTACTTCTTGTCTGTATTATTCTCAGCATCTTACAAAGCATGATGTACATAATATTTTTTTTTTTTGTGGGTACCGGGGGGTCGACCTCAGGACCTCATGCGCCAACAGGCACCCGTGCCACTGAGCGATATCACCGGCCCCTTTTTTCGTATGTGGGATCCGGGAGTCGAACTCGGGCCCTTGCGCTTGCAAGGCAGGCGCTTACGCCGCTGAGCCATCTCACCGGCCCTATTTTTAAAAAATGTTTTGACACAACTTACTCCTCTGTGGGTGTCCTATTTCTCTTCCTATCTTGGCATTAAAATTACAAAGAATGAAATTGCTATATATATATATATATATATATATATATATATACATATATACATATATACATTTATATGTGTGTAATATATATATATATTTCTTTTCTCCATTTTCTTTAGTTTCCTTATTGTATTAATCAATGTTTATCAGACTATTATACCACCATTCCCTCAGACTGGCTTTGGGCAATATAAGTAATGACCTCCAGAAGTGAAAGTTATGATCAATCCTTGTCAGGATTATTTGATGGTACTAACATATCCCCTCTTTTTTTGAAATCGCTTTGACTGATAAAATGACTATCAATTGTTTATCTTCTACAACCTCACCTGCTTCCTTCTGAAACACATTTGCTCATTATTATTTAAATTCCAAACATTTAAAATTTTATATATCCCATGACTCAGTCCTCAATTATCTTCCTTGTGTACAGATAATATCTAAATGATGTAATTCAGTTTTGTATGAAATCCATTCTATATCATGTCATTTCTGGTAGTTTTATGTCTCACTCAGATCTCTGTATTGAATTTTAAGAAGATATTTAAATTTCTGATCATTTGAGCAAAACCCAAGCTGTTGTAGTAAGGATACCTCAAAATACAGTGGTGTAAGTATGTATTACATGACTGCTTATTAGCATTCTATTTAACAGTGGTAGAATGATATTATATTTCTCAAAGTGTATTAAGGACACAGTTTATACATTTTTTCTTCCCAATTATCTGGGATGGTGTCTCATGTGTATAGCCAATGCTTTGTTACTATCATGTCTATCTTTGAGCATGCAGATGAAAACGTAGAAAGAGAAGATTGATATTCCTCTACATGTATTACTTTTTAATACTTCTTTTTAAAATGCTTGGTTCCAGATGAAAAAAAGAATGGGAAAGTTAGTTTAAAAAGGGTTTTCCAGGGATTCTGCTACTTAGTAATGTAGTTAATTTGAAGAAAAAATCATATTAATGAAAGTGAAAAAGCTGACCAAGTCTTTTTAAATATCTAAGCAAAGGAATCAAAGAGCTAAGAAAGCTATGAGGAATAACATATAAAATAACAGGGTGAGCCTACCATTGAATCTGTCTTTTTACTTGGGAGTTTTCCAATTCCTAAATAAACTACTTGATTAGAGACCAGGAAACAAATTAAAATTTAAAGGATCTTGTAGGGAGAGGAGAAATACAATTAACTGAAGTCATGTGATTGCAAATTATGAAACTGTGTATGTATGTTGGATATGGAACTTAAGGGATCAAAATTTAGTAACAAGGATAAACAAACAGAAGAGAAATTCAAAAGATGCTGGTACTTTGGTAAAAATCTCAAGCCTTAAAACAGTTTAAGGTGATCTTGAATGATAATGTTTTAATAGATTGAAATATAGACAATACAGATCTGTATCTGTATCTATGTATGTATGTCTATACATATATTATATCTATATCTGTATCTATATTTATATCTACATTTATCAAAGGGAACATATCATCCTCCTTAGTTTTTTCTTTAATACTAATCTATAGCTGACAATTCAAAACAAGCTTATAAAAAAGACCATATGGCTAAAAAATAGAAGTCACAGACAAAATCAAGTCATATGATCTGGATAATTTGTTCATGAGACTGAGACTTCATGATGGTAATATGGTGAAGAATATAAAATACTGATAGAGTTTGTAAATGATTATACACTAACAAAGAGTAAATCATGTTTTAACTGGAAAGAGAAGAACCAATACAGGTGTGTTACATTGAATTAGAGTTATTTGAAAAGGGTGTAATAAGCTGAAATGATCAGAAGAAAAAAATCATCATAAAACTCAAAATACAAAAGGATGAATAAAATGAATTAAGCATAATAAGTGGAAGAATATATGAACCAGAGATAGACAATAGTAGTGTGACTGGAGCCAAAGAAGGCAGAATGGTTAAAATGTAATATTCAAATAGATAACATGTGGCCATCATCATAAGATTGTGAAAGATCCCGGGACAAAAAATTCATTCACAGTGAAGAAATACCAATCAGAATTAAGGTTGACTGTGTAGCTCTGTTATGCCATCCTAGAATGCATGAGGCTCTGGGTTTGGTACTCAGCACCACAAAAAAGGTTTATTTAAAAATGAATGATAGTAATAAAAGTTAGAAGATATTATGACTGATGACAATTAAATTATAAATAAAAGTCTTACAGTTTTTATAAAAGTATTATTGGAGAAAAACTAACAGCCATGAATTCAAACTAATCCTTCCTAGAAGGTACAAAATAATGAAAAATAAAATTAAAAAAATAATATAAACAAGGTCAGGGCTGATGGCATATCTCAGTGGTAGAGTGCTTATTTGCATATGTGAGGCTCTGGGTTATATCTGCAGTATCACAAAACAAATATAATAAATAAATAAAGTCAGTATTAATAATAGATTACACAACAGTACAATACAATAAAAAAGCCCTAATATGGTACTTTCCAGAGAGAAATAAAATCTATGAAATTACCAAGCCAAAAAGAACAGGCATTAATGAATAACAGTAAAAATAATGAAGGAGATGTTACTACATATCTTTGTAATAGTGAAAAGTTCTGAACATAACATCACAAAAAAAGAGGCCAAGGATATAGCTCAGTGGCACAGTGACTGCCTGGCAAGCACAAGGTCCTGAGTTTGATTCTCGGTATCACAAAAACAAAAACAAAAAAGGAAAGGAGACAAAGAGATGGAGGGAGGAGGGGAGAAGGAAGGGGGAGGGAAAGTGAAAAGAATTAGAAAGTGTCATGTCCATGCACCACCAACAACAATGAATGCAATAATTATGTACTGCAAATGTGTACTGATAAAAGTTTTTAAACATTAAAAAAGAAGTTATGAAAAGATATTTCTAAATTTAGATTAAAAACATATTAATAAATAAAAATATAAAATGCAACATAAATGATTGTTTATTGAAAAACTAAATATTTATTTAAAAATGTTCCACAAAAAACATCCAGTCCAAATGGCTTCACTGATACGTTCTATGGTGCAGAAAAAAATGCCATGTTATCAATGTTATACACATATAACTGAAGGGAAAAATTCAAAATTGTCTTCAGTTTTTTTCATAAGACCAGAACACTTTTGATGAAATTACTGACAAGTACATTTCAAGAAAAAAGAAATACCCAATTCATTCATGAAGAAGATATTTCAAAAATTTATCTACTCTATGTTACCTTATGACTCAAATGGATTTATTATATTGTAATATTTCAATGTCTCTAATTCACTGCATTAATAAAGAAATAGAATAAGTGCTCATTGTTTAAAAGGACATGTAAAATATTATAGTATTTTGCTATGATTTAAAAAGTTCTAAATTAGGAATATAAATGAATTTTCTTAATTTGTGAAATGTGTCACCATAATATTTTGTGGGAGCTATATGTTGTTATGTAATATATGAACATTTTCTCTAGAAAAAACAAGGGTGTTGGCTATGTATATTCATATTTACACTGTATTAAAAGTCCTAGTCAGTTCAGTAAGCCAATGAGGGTGTAAAAAAACAGAAAAGAAAAAGAAAAGAGAAAAAGTTAAGATTAGAGAAAAGGAAGCAATAAACCATTATTCAGATAACTTTACTGCTAATTATTTCATATACTATTCAAAAGGTTTTTGTAGTCCAGTAAGATTTATGAAGGGTAGCTGGTCACGGTAGCTCATCGCTGTAATCTCAGAACTCAAAAGGCTGTGGCAGTAGAATTGCCCCAATTTTGACGTCAACCTAAATTACATATTGAAACCCTGTCTCAAAAAATCAAAATAAATAAAAATAAAAGATTTCTAACAGGTCAATTACAAGGTCCCTTCTATTTCTATGTGCTAGTTACCCATAGAACATAATTTCTATTTACATCATCTACGGTAGCCAAAACCTCTATGAACCTAGATATAATGACATGCAGGCAGCTAAGAAATCATATATAGTCCTAGGTCAATTGGATAACCTTAAGTAAAACAAATGATACATTCTTATTATTAACTCCCCAGCACATACATAGATCCTTGTGTACATATTGACACAGATCAAGTCAAGGTACATTGCTGGTTTACATGTGAAAGACGAAGTTACAAGGCACCTTGAATATTATAGAAAAGTATGTTTTCAGGAATAGAAATGTTTTCTTAACCAAGAGTTATATTTGAACCATAAAACATGAAAATTGAACCTTATCCATAAGAATTTTATAAAACAAAATATATCATTAAGAGCAAAAAATCAAATCACAGCATGAGAACAAATATTTCTATATGATAGAATTTTCATATTTTATAATAATATGAAGACAGTTGAATATGAAAGTATCAGTATTTCATGTTCCAAAACTTCATTGTGAAAAAGAACAACTCAATAGAACATTCAGTAGGAAATTTGCACATAAATAAAAAGAGTAAGTTGATAAAAACCTATAAAAATGTTCATACTTATTAGTCAAAAGCAAGAAGAAAAAAGCATAGTGCAATAGCATTATCTGAAAAATGGCAAAAATTACATAGGCTGACCAAATAGGAGTTGTGAAGAAGGAAGATCTTTGCTGGGAAATAGGAATACTTTTTTTCTTTTCTTCATTTTTATGACAGTATATAAAAATGTTAAATATGCATTCATTAGTTGTTCAAAATTTGGCAGATATTTTCCAGAAACTTAGAAAGCAAAACATCAGCAAACTATGCTCCCCATAATTGAGAAGTTTTCAGTTTGTGGAGCACTTTTTTGTATAGGGCTTAATCTAAGTACGGAAGGAATCCTTACCTCACACTCACCATATGCAAAGAGGGAGATTTTTTAAAAGAAACTTGGAGAGAAATTTTGAAAAGAGTATAAATAGGAGAAGATTCCTGAAAGTCTAAGAAACAGTTTCAGTAAGCAATTTTGCTTTTTGTTCCAGAAAAAAAATTCCAGAAAAAAAAATTTCCTGATCATATTGCATGATTTTATCATCTCTTAGCCACACTGCACATGCATCTTGTAACTAAGGCTCTTATTATTGTTAAAAACACTCTTTCTTTTTGAGGGGTTTAGTTTATTATTAGTATATGTTCACAGGACATAATGATTACATTCCTTGTGGGGAGGTGGTACATGTACGTAAGACATCTTAATTCTTTTCTCATCCCCTTCCTATTCCTTCCCTCTCTCCTCTCTCTTTTCTGCTTCCCCTTTCCATCTCCCCTCCGCCCATCACTTGTCCCTTTTCATTTTGTGAAAGGTTTATCTCACCGTTTCCTATTATCTTTTGTATTGATCATTTCTGTTTATATTTTGGGTTCCTCACATAAAAGAATTCATAGGATATCTAAAGTTATCTGATGTATTTCACTTATGACTAAAGAATTTTATTTATGCATGCTTGCTAACTACTTGTTAACATATCTTTCTCACTCTAGGTAAGTGTTACCTCCTTTTCACAAATTTAATAGATGATTACCTCTAAGCATCAAACATTTTCATTGCAATAATTTAAAGAGATATTTTTAGTGGTATGCTAGTTAGAACAGCATTCAGCTACTTTAAATTTGGAGTCACAATAGTGCTCCAGAGAACATATACTTTAAAAAGAACATATGGCATTCTCATTCATAATCATGAATCTTTCTAAATACACAGCATATATCTGCATAGTAAAATATTTTATAAATTTTAAAAATTATTTTGAAAAAGAGGTAAGAAATACAAAAATATTTCTAGAATTCATTTTTCAAAGCGATACCTCAGTTCACGAACTTGATTCTTTCCACAATTCTGGTCGCAAACCAAGTTGGACGAGAACCAAATCAAAATAGTTAGTTCAATGATAATCTAGTGGGGAAATCTGATTCAGTTCTCATGCAGTTTGGTTTGTGAACAGAATCATCCAGAGAATTGAGTGTGTGAACTGAAATACCACTGTACCTTTAAATATATGCATATTTGTGGTATAAATATGGTTTATTCATCAGAATTCAAAATTATTGCCCAAATCTTGAAATGTAGTTATAGTAGCTAAAACTATCAATAACCAAAATGCCATCACATAATAAAAGGTTAATTTTTTTTAAACTGTTTTCACACAATGAAACAGTTTTGAATGATGAATGGAAAAGATGCAGGATGTAGATAAAAATATGACTCAATATCAAAATTTCCTATTGCTAGAGAAGTCATATGAAATAGGGTACATACTGTATGAATAAATTTGAGGCACTTTCTAGAAAAGAAAATTATCATCTATAGTGTGAGCAGACCAGACAAGGATGCCAAGATTTTGGATTGTAGAAGACAGGGCATGAGAAAACATTTACAGGCTAAAGATGTATGAAAAATCTTCATTTTATAAGTAGTTACATGAGCTATGCATGGTGCCACATGCCTGTAATCCCAGCACTGAGGCTGAAGCAGGAGGATCACTGTAAGTTCAAGGCCAGCCTGGGCTACAAAGTGAGTTCAAGGCCAGCATGAATTGCATAGTGAAAACCTGTCAAAAAAAAAAAAAGTAGTTATGTGAATATATGTAGTTTTTCAAAGAAATATATCTATATTATTAAAATTTTGTATATCACATATAAATTTAAAAATTTTACTTAAAAATTACAATATACCATACATCCACCAAAGTAGCTAAAGTTGAAGTATAAAACAAATGAGATTTTCACACAAATATAAGAATATGAGACTATGAAAATGAGAATTCTTTAATAAGATCATGACTATATTAACACAAACACATTAGGAATGTTTGGCAATATCTAATGAGATGTCTAATGTGATAGATAGAGAGATAGATAGAGAGATAGATAGATAGATAGATGTATACCCATGACTCAACATTTACACTTCTAAATATATATACCAAACAGAAATTAGTTAATATAGTCACTGAAGGACATATAAGAGAATATTTATTTTACTGTTAATTCTATTTCTCAAAATGTAGAAACAAACTAATTCTACTTCAAATGTTGAATGAATAAATGCATTGTGATATATTTAATGAAATTTAATACTACATAACAATTAAAGTAAATGGTCCACTTTATCCCAAAGCAAGAACAAATATCACAGACATTGGGCAACTGATATTAAAATAAAAAACTAAATAACAAACAAATGTATTCCATTTATTTACAGCTAAAATATTATTTCCTAATACCCTGAATAAATGTTATGTACTCTAAAAAAATAATGACTGAAGTGGGCCCGGAGAAAACTTCCAATGTTGCTGACTGGATTAAACAATGTGTACATTTTAAAATAATTCATATAAATTTACTGTTATTGTACACTTTCCATATGTGTGTCATACTTGACACTTCAATGAAAAGTTCACTTTAAACAAATTCATAATTTTTAAATCACTCACAGGGAACTTCATTTTAGACCATTGTTGTTTAAAGAACCATAATAGAATAGTCTTATTAATCCTACCCAGGTACACATTTTACTTGCTGAAGTGTTTGAATAAAAATTTAAATTTAAGAAATCTGTTTCTGGGCCATTGAGATGGCTCAGCGGCATAGGCGCCTGCCTGCCAAGTGCGAGGTCCTGAGTTAGACTCCTGATACCCACATAAAGGAAAAAATGGGCTGGTGATATCGCTCAGCTGCACGAGCCCTTGCTGGCAAGCATGAGGTCGTGAGGTCAACTCCTGGTACCCACATTTAAAAAAAAGAAATGTGTTTCATAGTATACTACTTAAGAATATTTAAAATTAAAGTTACATGTATTTTTATTCTATATGATTTGTTAAAATATGCAGTTGTTAATATTCATTTAGATCTAGGTAAAGCATTTATTCATGGAAATATTTCTAGAGAACACTAGGAAATATATGGCATGACCTGATATTCTTAAACAATTTTTGTATTGTCTTAATAACTCACATCAGTTTAGGCTATATATATTTCCCTAGAATTAAGTCTGTCACATTATTCTCCAAGTATAATAATACATTTTTACTGCTAATATTATTATTGATAAAAATGAGAGCTGAAATAGCATAATATGCATCTTGTTTACATTAGCAGACCTGCATGATAAAGAAATGATTAATAACTAAAACTCAAAAGGAACATAAACTGCAAATCTGTACATTTTTCTAATTTTTACTGTGGGAAAACAGGTTTTATTATTTTAGATGGAAAAATTACACTGCATGATTGATCCCATGGAATTTTATTTCAGTGTTAAATGCTTACTGTATCTAGCAAAATGTTTTCAAAGGTATTTTAATAGAATCTTCATAGTACCTGATTCTTAGGATCATTTTAATTGTAATAGTGAACATTTAACACTATGATGCTTCTCTGAAATCGAATTATAAAAAATGAAAAGATGGAATTTTTGATTCAGTTGCGATGGGTATTTAATCTCTATGTGGAAAAATATTATCCTTAGAAACTTAAGAACCAAGTGGATTATGCCAGTAAGTGAGCTACTATTGTTTCTAATCAAAAGGATCTCAGAAATCTAGACAAAAATCAATTTGATAACCACTGTTATACAGCACTCACAAACATATGTAGGCCTTTGTTAACACTTACGAATATGCAGCATATAATCATTGAAACCATTTTTGCTAACAAAAACATTTTTACAAAAACATTATTTATATTAATTTTCCAGGTTTATTTTTATAAATTTTAAAGAAATAATATAATTTAGAGATAATCAAAATCTGGAAAATTTCAAGCAAGCTTCCTTGTTTCCATTATGTTGCTTTGAATAAGGTGAAGTAAGAAGGCCAGGTGTTGTAGCGCACACCTGTATTCCTAGCATTCAGGAAGGGGAGGCAGGAGGATCATTGTGAATAGAAGCCCAGCCTGGATTACACAGTGAGTTCAAGGCCAGCCTGGATGGATTACATAGGGTGAACCTGCCTCATAAAAAAAAAAAGTAAGAAATATCTCTCTTTACTGACTTTCCTGAACACATCCTTATATTCAAATGCAGATGACATATTAGCAACTTTATTTGTTACAATTTAAGACTTGAGTATGATAATGGTAAAATAAAAACAAGTCTCCAGAAAAAATTCTTTATAGCAACAATGAAAATTAGTTTTATTAACTACTCATAAATTGATGTTGTGATATATGTGATCCAAAAAGTAAAAGAAGCTAGCACAATCACCACTGAGATTTTTCCTTCTTGAAGTGAAGAACATGGAATGCTTCACTTCAAATGGTGTAGAAGACAAACATAAAACAATAATTGACAAAAGAATTAAACATACTCGTAATGACATCAGTACTTTCTTCCATTGTACTATTTTTCAGAACTCATAAACTTAACACTAGAAAATACTTTCAATTTATGATAACATCAAAAAATTAAACATTTATCAATAAATTTACCAAAAGAACTACATACCAGGTATAGTTACACCCACAAAATACCGTTAAACAAAGTTAAAGAAAATCCACGTAAGTGGAAATTGTCCTGTGCTCATGAAGTGGAAAACATTTAGTTAGTGATATTTCCTTCTCTTCATTAAAACAAAATATATCTTTATATCAAATCTAATAATTGGGAAAAAGGGAGAGAATAAATAAATTGTAGCTTTTCTAACCACAATCAAATCAGAGAAATCTATTTAGACAATGGTTCCTATTAACTAGATGGCGTCTCAAAGCTTTCTCTGTATATATAAACTCCATTTTAAAGACTTAACTTTTATTTCAGATACTGGTATTTTTGCTTTGCCTCATGTATTGTAAATTACTTGTTAATGAACTTAGAAGTGCAGCTACAATAGAAACTACACAACAAAAAGATATTTAATACAAAGTACACATAAAAGAATGTAAAAATTTGTTAAAGCTGATGCATACTTATTGAGTTCCCTAAAAAGGATCAAAGTCATAATCTCAGAGATGTTGACTTTGTCTTATGTGTAAACTATTACAAACTTTTATTAGCATATATTAATTATACAAAATACTGGGTTTCATTTTGGCAGATTGGTGTATGCATATAACATACTTAGATCATTTCTACTGTTCTTTACTTCTTTTGCCTCTCCTCCATTATTTCTTTCCTCTTCTCTAGTTGTCTCCCCAAAGGTGACTATTTAAGCCACCATATAACTAAGTTAATTTTCAAATGTAGTATTTAGACGTGTAAATACTGACAAGAATTCAAATTGTCTTTAAGTTAATCACTTGATATGAAAGGGAGCAAACAACAATGGATACAAATAGAAAAGGCTATGATGAGATATACTTTTCATATCAGAAATCACAATGTGGAAAAAAATTCCAAATTAACCTCTACATAGAAATTCCTAATTATCCAATCATAACCCATTCTTTAAAAAGAAAAGCCTATCTTAATTCTTGCATCGGTCTGAGAGACACAAACAAAAGTATGTCTCTCTACAAACAAAAGAAGAGATAGCTTTATTTTTGGTTTTGAGGAAATGAGTGTAGATAAAATATAAATGAATCAGTGTTTTGATTAATTCAAAGCAAAGGAAGGCTGTCTGTAAAATGATTACTCCTAGAAGTAGGGTGGACTTAGGGTCCCTCGTCTTAAAAACCACAGAGTTAAGGCAATAAGGAAAGGTGAGTCTCAAAATTCCTTACCTGAATATTTTTGCCTAGTTGTTTTAATGTTTTTTTCATTAAAGTCACAGTAATGGACTAGTTAAGACGGTTTTTAGAAATATGTTCCTGATGATAATTAAAACAATTTTTACTTATTTATATCTGCTTAAATTCTAACTTCAACTTTTGAAGCATGGTCATGAAAATTTAGTATTTTTTGGTATATTTTCTTGCTCTTGCAATTAATACGGACTCCTATTTGATTACTTGAGTATTCCTGCAACATTTGTGGAAATTCTGAAGACATTTTTTATCAAGGGGCATAATGCTTTTTATTCTGCCATTAGAATTTTTCTTCTAAAAGATTTATCTCATGAAAACCTGAATACAATGTTTAAAGTAATTTTATTAACACTGCAGCAATGAATATGGTGAATCGTAACATCTAAATAAAATGTTCAACAACTCAGCTATGAGTTTCCGTTTTACTTTGTATCCATTTGGTCACAATTTTCTTATATTTTCCAAAACCGGTACAAAATCCTATCTCCTGCTCTCTTCTGACTTTGGTAGCGCAGGTATTTTGCTACTGAGATTCCTACCTGTCTTAATCACTTTCTTTGTCATTGAGACACAATACTTGACACCCACAACTTCAAGTAGAGTTTTGTTGCTCGGGTTGGTAGAAGTTTCAGACCATTGCTGGCTGGCTCCAAGGCAGGAAGGGCATGGTGGAAATGTCTGGTGAAGGAAAGCTGCTCATATAAGGGGGACCAGGAGGCGGCGATCATGAAGAGATAGCGGAGAGGGAGATAGTTGTGCCCTCCCAGGTCAAGCACGCAGTGACGCCCTTCTGACCAGTCCCAGCTTCCTAACAACACGTGCGGCTCCTGAACCCATTAGTGGATGAATGCACAGGTGAGTGCAGTGCCCCATGATCCAGTCATCACCTTCCAAAACCCCACTTCTGAGCATTGAGAATTTTGGGAAACATTATCTAAACCATAATAGTATGTTTAGTAGTACATCATTATAGGGAGGTCTTCCTTATTTATTTTAAAGTCAGAGACTTCAGTGTGGTAGAACATCATATAATTGCTTAAAGAAGTAGGACAAATAGAAATAGACTCAGTTAGTAGTCTCCTCTATTTCTAACCGGCATGGAGAAATGATTAATTATAGTCCTCCGTAGCTCCAGCTGCCTTTCATCAGTGAAAGAACATTGAAGTAAGTCAAAAGGAGCCTCTAGCAACTCATCATCGGTAAGAAAATGCACATGATTTCAAGTTTTAATTATTGTAGATCCTTATCATTTTCATAAATCTTCATAATCATCAATTCTGTACATTTGTTTTTCTTGCTGAGTCAATTTTTTTGTCTAAATTTCTATTTTTTTTTTAGTTTTTCAATCCAATATTTTGTTTATTCATTCATTTATTGTGTCTCTCTTCACTCTATGCCAAGAATCTGAGACAATAGTGTTTTTACTCAATACAGCATTACTTCTTTTAATGAGACTATGCAATATGTGCGAATAAAGTGAAGTTGAAAATGCTGGGGACAGAAGATATAGCATGTTTTTTTTTTTTTTTTTGTTTTTTTTTTTTTTTTTTGTGGGTACCGGGGGTCGACCTCAGGATCTCGCGCGCCAGCAGGCGCCCGTGCTGCTGAGCGATATCACCGGCCCCTTTTTCGTATGTGGGTTCCGGGAGTCGAACTCGGGCCCTTGCGCTTGCCAGGCAGGCGCTTAAACCGCTGAGCCATCTCACCAGCCCAATAGCATGGGTTTTTAAGTTAAACAATTCAGATTAAAATATTTGAATCCTTCTATTATATGTATATATCATGCATGGATTTTATGAGAATTAAATGAAACAATGTAGGTAAAATTTTTAACAAACAGGTACCATGTTACTAATTCTAGAAAAGAACAACAAAAAATTAAAATAACAGCAAGAAGCAAAATAATTTACTTATAATATGAAAACTTAGAAATGACATTATTTTACTTTTTTGTAAATGTATGTAAGTTTGGATTTGCAGAGAAAATTTCTTAAGCAAATGTTGAGAATATTAAGCAGATACTTTTCAGTTAAAATCAAGAGCATAGTCTTACGATATTTTCTAAAGCTAAAGACATGTATTTGAAAAATATTTTTGGAAATGTAGGAGTTTTCTAATTTTTATTTAAATGATACAAAATTTTTATGAGATGTTTTCTTCTGATGGCAAAGCTTTAAAAATATTTGCTTTGTGCAGGGCATTTCTAAGTGTTATCAGTTGCAAAATTTCTTCTAAGAAGCAAACTTCCATTGCTCATTATTTTATACATTTTGAAAACATTTTGAGTGTTATTCATCGGTATAATTTTTTTGTGCATTGTCTCTTCTTGTCTTTTGCTAAAATCTTTCCTCAAACTTATCTGTGCATGCCCATTATGTTAAGACCACCAATATTTTATTAAAATGTGTTCAGTATATTTTTCAGTTTACTGATATAACTTATTTTGAATTATCATATATTTAATTACTGTTAATTATACATATTCATAACTATTATTATTTGCTATTTATATCATGACACTAAAGGCTTTACTCAGTCAAATGCATTTCATTCTTTTTATAATTTAAATTTGTCTTCCATTTTAGATGTGTTTTGATATTTAACATAAACTATTTTAAAATAATTTATTAGCATATGTTTGTGATACATGATAATTACATGCAGGCTGGGGGAATGATACGTTCCGGCACACAATCATTTTTATTCCATCTTCCACCTTCTCTTCCTCAGATCTCCTTCCTATCTGCATAGTGTCTAACATCCTGCTCCTTCATATGTATCTTGTTTTACTTTTTAAATTATTTACATATTGGTTCTCTCATTTTAGGGAAACAATGTGAAATTTACACTTCTCTTAGTCGCTTATTTCACTTATTATTATGGTCCCAATTCTTATTTATTTACCTTTTTAAATTTTGTTTCATGTTATTGTTGTCACATCACATTTCAAAATGGCAACCCGTTATTTTCATTTTCTCTAATGATTTTCACTTTAATCTTTTACAGTGAAATGTTTAATCACAGTAGCAGCTGATTTGGTGAGTAGAATGAGAGCAGAAATCTTTTTGTTATCTTTATTATTTTATGTGTCATATTTGCCATCCATCTTATATATTTTCTTAATAAGATACTGAAGGTAACATAGACTATAATGCATTTTATATGCACTTCTTAGTGCACCGTTCATCAGAACAATAACAATAATAATTAAAATAGGTAAGAGAAGAGGATAATAATCGTTTCCCCTATTTCAACTGTGAAGCTACTTAATTAGACTTTCTACATAATTTACTAGCATTTTCCTCATCAGTTAGGCTCCAATGTAGGTGATACTTTTGAAGCATCTTTTTTGCTCAACTAAATTCAAGTAGTTTTCAAAAAGTTAAATTCTTCATGCCAGTATTTTCATTCTGCTCAATTAAATCTACCCATCCTCTTTGCTATCTCTGATTTAACTTTCCATGTAATCAGAATAATGATATGGAAACTTTTTAGTTTTTCACAACATTATTTCCTTACTCCAATCTTTCAATTTCAATGCTGCTGTACCTCTCTTTATTTATTTATTTATTTATTTATTTATTTATTTATTTATTTGTTGCTTTTAGTATAATTGTTTCATTAGTTTTTACTGGTACTCTGTTGCTCACTGAATTTATTTCAAGTTGTATGAGCTAAACTGTCCACACCTCAATTATCATTCTAACTTTAGCCCAGGATTTTGATCTACTTTCTACTTCTACTGTGCTCTGAGAAACATTGTCTGTGTTTCTCTTTGTCCTTCATTGTTTACAAACACTCTGTCTTCCCATTTTTGTCTTTTATGAAACACCCTGCCAAACACTCTTTGTTGGTTTTATTCCCATTCTATCACTTCCTTAAGCTTGTTTTAATCAGTTAAATTAATCTTTTCTAGGATGCTTTGTAGCACATTCTTTTTATTTCATTATAACACTACTAATTCCACTTCTTATTTGGCATTTTATATTTACATTTCCCTTCATCTCAAATTATAAATGATTTGAATAGAGCCCCAAATTCTGGCCCTTGTATATGGGTAAGACCTCTTCATATTTTCATATTTTTTCAACTTCTAATTTTTCAAAACAGGACATGAAAATCATTAACAATAAAATAAAAGATGCATATATTGGACTTTTTTATAATTATGGAATAGCGTTCATCAAAATATACCATTAAGGTTGTAAAACTAGGAGAAATTCAGTGAGAAAGGGTTTGTACAATATCAATATCCCATATTTTAAAATGGTAGTAAAACTTGACTTTATGCTTTCACAGCACTTGAACAGAGAATTTATGTTAATAGAATATTTTTTCAAACTTCAGTATACACCAAAAATAAAGAAACCAAAAAAACAACAAAACAACAAAACAAAACAAAGAGAGACTTGGGAAGTTAACCAGAGGAGGAAAACATTATACTTCAGAGGAGTCCCAGGAGTGTTTGTGACTGAATGAGTATAGTCATTGGAGACTCTTGGGAAAAGTTCTGAGAAAGAAATCGCAAGGAGGAGGAATATACAAAGCTGAGTAATTGAAAGCAAACAGAATATAACCATCTTTTTATCTTCAGTTTTATTTTAGCCTCAGGATTTTACTATATATCTAATGACAATTTCTAAAACTAATTCATCAGTCTTTTTCGAAAGGGTCGCTATTGCTAATGGCTGCTGGCAATCTGGCATTCAAGGCTCCACGTTTAAGCTAATCTCTAAAGTGATGTCTCCTCATTAAGATTATCTACTTTGTTCAAAGAAACCTCTACAACTCCGGGGAAAATTATTGATCATTAAAATAAATAGTACTGTATCAATTGGATATATTTAAGAATAAGACAAAGAAAATTGGAAACCATGATTCTTACATTAAAATACACATACAAATATACATTTTAAGATTAATAATAAAACAATGTGAATGATGAGATAATTCTATTAGAAAGAAAACAAAATGGTTTGCTTCATGAAAGTTTGTCTTCAACAGGATATGAAAATCATTAATGAAATGAAAAATGGATATATTGGACTGATTATAATTATGGAATTGTATTCATCAAAATATACCACTAATGTTGTAAAACTAGGAGAAATTCACTGAGAAAGGGTATATGCAATGTCGCTATCCCACCAAATTTATCCAAAAAGTACATTGCATTGTTGCTGCTTTATTATCTACTTTATACAACACACACTTTCTAAATAACTGCACAGCTGGCCCTCCATATGTGCTGGTTCCACATCTGGGGATCAGAATAACTACAGCGTAAAAATACTGAAGAACAAAAAGAACCTCTCTTGTTCATATATAGGCTTTAATTCTTGTCATCATTATTTATACAATAAATTATGCTAACGTAAATCTTTGCATAGGATTTTCAAGACATTATGTAGTACATCTAATCTAGAGGAAATTTTAAATATAAGATATACAGGGATAGGGGGCCGGTGAGATGGCTCAGCGGCTTAAGCGCCTGCCCAGCAAGCGCGAGGGCCCAAGTTCGACTCCCGAAACCCACATACGAAAAAGGGGCCGGTGATATCGCTCAGCAGCACGGGCGCCTGCTGGTGCGCGAGGTCCTGAGGTCGACCCCCCGGTAACCACAAAAAAAAAAAAAAAAAAAAAAAAAAAAGATATACAGGGATAGATATGTATGTTATATGTGAATATTCCATTATTTTATATAAGATATTTGATAAAATGCATATTTTCATATCTAAAGATTGTTGCGGAATGAATCTCTAACAGATATCAAAAGATAATATTATCTTCATATTAAAATTTAAATATCTGATACATTGATTTCTCATATTTATTCTCCTTTCAAATTGTTAGGCCATTATGATGACTGTATTTTCTGCACATTCAAATAGTTTTGTTTCTGCAACAACAAACAAAATTCTGAGATTCTTCTTGGAATTACATTAACTCTACACAACAATCTGAGTTGAACTCTTGGTACTGAGAGTAATTTTGGAGGAGCAAAATATTGGGATGAGTCATTTGAATTGATTTCGGATTTTCTGTGACTGTTTCTCCAACATGACTAGATACAGAACTGCTGGAGGCTCTAATTTCTTTAGTAAAGGGAACACTGATATTCTATGACTTGACATGTTAACAGAGATACACAAAATATCAGTGTTGCATATACCTCCTCAAATCATAAGGAATTCTTCTTCCACACTACCTTGGAATTTAATGCAGCATGGAGCAACTCTTCCCTGGGTCTCCTGCCTGCCAATGTGCTCTGTAGATGTCTCACTTGCCAGCCTCAAGGTTATGAAGCCAATTCCTTAACAACTTTTAAAATCCTTTCTCTTTCCCTCCCTTTCATTATCAGATAGATAGATGATAGATAGAGAGATAGATAGATAGATAGATAGATAGATAGATAGATAGATAGATATAGATATAGATAGACAGATATAGAAATAGACATATAGGTAGATATAGATAGATAGATAGCTCAATTGATAGATTGATAGATCTCCCGTATATGCATATACAGAGATATTTTCATTTCTGTGTCTTTGGAAAATTCTACCTCAGATTTTGAATCATTAAATCCAGAAATACACAAATGCAGCATCCCTCTATTACTGTGGGTCTTCTTTCATTCTTTTCAGGATTTTGTTATTTCAGTGTAGAACTTTAGTGCATGTTTGTTTATTTCTTTGTTTAAATTGAATGTTTGTATATGTTACTTAGGGACTTCACTAAATTACCATTTTGCTTATAAAAAGTTGTAGATTTTTTGAATTATTTTATTACAAAATCATATAGTCTGCAACAATAGTATAATGGATTTTGCTATACATTAAATTTTAAACAAAGATAAGGAAAAAAATTCTATTTGTGTGTTGTTTTGCTAAGGAGGATATATTCAGGATGTAACTCTTAGTTTGTAAAATGTAAAGTTTACTTAATTAAATAGTTCATCAGATCCTATTGTAATCATTTTAACATCTGAGATTCTATTTTGAGTGGAAATTTTTCATTTCTGATATTGGCAGTTTGTGTTTTCTATCTTGAAAAATTATCTTGGGTTTTGTTGACTAATTTTTTAAAATGTTTTACTTTTTAAATGTTTCTTCTCATTTTCCTCATCCTTCATTCTTCTACTTTAATATGCTATTTTATAATATCTTATTTTACTGTTTATGAACCAAGTCTTTTTTTCTGGTGAGTAATCAGTGCTTTAAATTTACCTATGACTATTCCTTAGCAGGACATAGTTTATTTATTATTATCACATTAAAACTACTTTATAATTTTCATTGTAAATCACTTTATCCTTTATTTTGTTTAGGTTCCCAGGTATATTAATTATTGAGCATTATTTGAATTTTATTCTCCCATATATAATTTAAATGTAGTGTTTATTTCCTAGGTATATGCAATCATAGAGCAGAGAAAATCATATCCTGGATTAGTTTTATAATGTACATAAATACATATGCTGACATTTATACTTGAATTATAGGAAAATAAAATAATATGGGTATTGAGTAGATGATAAAATACAGAACAAAGTAAGTTTTTCCTAACAACAATTTTATTATCTCTCAATTCTTATTTCATACCAAAAGAACCATTTCCCCAAATTTTAAATAAATAAAGAAGCAAATTTTAGGACTATTTCTAATATTTTCAGTTAATAAATATCTGTGGAATTAGGGTGTCTAAATCTCCTCATCCTTGTTAATTACAACTTTTGAAAACTTGCAATATGTTGAGATGACTAAGTTTATTTCTCCTCTTCCCTGCATTCACTTCTTGGATATTTGGAGACCAGAACTGATTGACAGGTGTGCAAGTGCACTGACAAAACTGTGATCTTCATGGAATAGCTTTTTGCAACCCAGGAGGTTGACTATGCAAATACTAGCAGATGGCTATGTAAATGTCAATTTAGTTGTATTTTTTTTTTACTGAAGTTTGACGTAGTGTTAAATTTAATTAATTTTACATATATTAATACTTTTCTTGACAATTTATAATAAGAAATGTTTGAGACTTTTTCTTTTACATTGCAGAATTTTCTTACCTGTTAGTTGGGCTGATAGGCATCATGAAATCTTGGCAGAACATTTTATAGCTGAAAGATTTCAATCTCTGAGAGTATTACATGGCAGATGGCAATGTAAAGGAACTACTCAACTATCTGAGTGCTATGTTTACGTAACCATCTGCTGGGTATTCATTCCCCTGGGCCTCTCAAACTAGAGGCTGGAAAGTATGACTTTAGATTCCAAGTGTTCAAGAGTCCACACTTTCTCTAAATATATGCACATATATGACTGTTACAAATATCTACAAATATTTTCTATGTATTTGACTCTAAACTTTAAAGTTTTAAAGAACACATTTCTCATAATATTTTAAATAGGAAGGTACAATTTGCATATCTTGTTTCAGGTTTCATCTAAAAACCTGATTATAAAATCCACCAATATTTAATCTTAATTCAATTAACTTTATGCAATGTATTTAAGATAATTTTGGAGAAGTAATACACATGAATATATTATTGTATGGAATTTATTAAATTAGCATATTTAAATAATAATATGATAAAATAATTTATAAGATAAATTAAGCCAACAGGAGTAAGGAGGTAATTAAAATATTTCACTTTTTTATTTTTTGCTTTATCTCTCTTTCTTTTTTTTTTTTTTTTATGTGGGTACCGGGAGTCGACCTCAGGACCTTGCACTTGCCAGCAAGCACTTGTGCCCCTGAGTGATATCACTGTCCCTTTTTTTCCTTTATGTGGGTTCTGGGAGTCAAACTCAGGACCTCGTGCTTGCCAGGCAGGCACTTATGCTGCTGAGCTATCTCAACCGCCCCTAATCTCTCTTTCTTATCGAGTTTAAGTAATAGCCAAATCTGGCTACCAAATACTTTACAACTATTACATTATCAACACTTGAAAATATTTATTCAAATGCACATTTTCTGGGAAAAAGAAAATACTTAATGGTAAACAACATGTGCTCTGTAGTTTGTTGTAATAACTTCTGTACATATCCAGCATTATTTTCAAGTTAAGATGTTCAGAGGGCTGGGGATGTAGCTCAGCGGTGCAGCACCTGCCTGGCAAATATGAGGCCCTGAATTTGATTCCTGGTCCTAAAAAAGAAAAAAGGAAAAAAGAAGACCAAAAAAGAAAGAAAAAGATGCTCAGAGAGTCAGTTGAACCTCTGAGATGGGTTGGATATAGGGTTGCCTCAAATAAAATCATGACTTGAAATTAATATCATATGAAATATACAATTTATAGATTATAAAAGTAGCTTGCTTAATTCTAAACAAAATTGAATAATCTGACACTAGAAAAATTTTACTTAGTTTCTTTTAACAATTCTTTATATATTCACTGTCTAAGGAATTATTCTGATATAAAATTATCTTGGGCTGGTGAGATAGCTCAGCAGCATAAGCGCCTGCCTGGCAAGCGTGAGGTCCTGAGGTCGACTCCCAGTACGCACATTTAAAAATATATATATATATATTTTACTGAAACTTCAGGAATGCTCTCAAAAATGTATTTTCCAGGATCTCTCTGGAAACTCAAGCCATCTAATTTAACCAAGTACTATTTTTACTCCTTTTTGCTAATGGCTTAGTTCCATTTACTAGGTTGGGGAATCTAAAAGAATTTGTCTGTGTATTAAGCTCTCTGATTCCATATTTTAATGTTGCCTGTGGAAATACACCCCCTTATACATCTTCCAGGGTTGGAGAAAATAATAAGTAGCAAATAGAAATTATACTATACCTGTTATACTTTAAGCAAAAGTAATAAATTTGCTTTAAATGAATTGTCTTATTATTTATTAATTTGTTAAGTAAGTGATACAAGGCCATGTACTCATTGTGAAATGTATGCTTTTATCCAAAAGTATAACATAAGGAAAGAAAGACATGGCTTTGTATTTTAAGTTATGATATTTGATTAATTAATTATTCTTATGTTAGTGAATTTCATGTTTTCTATTTTATTCACCTGAAATTTATACAGTAGTTTATAAATTTTCAGAAATATTTTGAAAACCACATTTATAACTCTATTATGTGAATTTCACTATAATTGATTACCTATTTATAGAAATATCTTTTCAAAGATAATTAAACCTAAATCTGATATCTGACATTTTCATTTCAAAGATGATATAACCTTTATTTCTTACTTTAAGGCATGTTGCAGTTAGCATATATGACAGCCCTATTCCTTACCTTAGATAAAATGGGAAAGTACAGGCTCAATTTCAACATGACTATTCATTAAAGTATACTGCACTCTGTTACAGAGCTAAGAAATTATAAAGTTATTCAATACAATATGAGAGGTGTCCATCTGGCCTTCTTTATTGAAATGTGGTGTACATTTTAATGAATGGAAGTTTTGCTAAAAGCAGACTGGATAAAAAGTTAATTTTAGCCACAGACAAACTAATATTATTTTGAAAAGTTCTTACTAACATGTAAATCTAAGATATTGGGGTAGTTCTCCTTCTAAAAGTAATATATAATTTATATTATCAATTATAAATTTGGCCACATTTTAAAAATGGGATGATGCATCATGATAATTTTTTTTAAATTGTTAAGAATAAAAAACCTCACAAAATTCAGAAAATAATACATTAAATATTTTACTTACATGTAAAATACACATTTACTACTTTCATTAAGTATAACTAGAGATGGCAATTTTTCTATTTGAAGTAAAAAAGCAAAAATCACATTTTCCTCTGTAATTGTTGAACAAAATCTGTTTTTTTACTAGTAAAATAGAAAAAATAATATTCTCCATTCATCATTACTTAAAATAACTTTTCAAGAATATTTGAATTTGGAAAAACTATAATGTTTCTTTAATAAATAAATTAATATGTGGAAAACATCCCATAGCCTACTTTGTATCTCATTCTATATTAAATTTCATTGATCTTCTACAAACTACATTCTTTACATCCCGAGTAGTAAGATGATTGCATTTATATTTTGCTGAGTGTCAAGTATTAATTTGTTTTAAATCCATTGGGTTAAATTCTGATGAGAAGAAAAAAGGAAAACAGCTTCTTACAGCACTCCAGGGAAAGCATCTAATTCTGGTCAATTAAGACACATATTTGCAGGACCTTCCATTCTGCACTTTATCTCCAGTTATGCAATGACATGGGGAGATGTTCCAAATTCTAACATTACCTTGCCTCTTTGTTCACCAACTCCTATCACAAAGCAAAGGAGTGGTGGTTTATCCAAGACAATGCCGGGATGGTAAAATATAGGGCTACCCAGACTCTAATGATCCATATCCTTACATCGTTGGCTTGCCCATGCTTGCAAGGGCAAGAAAGCAAGTGTTTCCCAGTTATGGTACTCAGGACACATAACTGCCAATGTTTGTGATTACTCCCCCAGGGGGTGTTAGATTCCCTGCATTTTTATGATGAAGTACAAAATAGTTCACCTGATATACATCCAATGTCCATATTTTTTTTCTCATGAACACTAATAGAGGTGTGTGTGTGTGTGTGTGTGTGTGTGTGTTGCTTGGCCACCTGCCCTTGCTTACAGTATTGTCTCAAAATCTCTAATTCTAACGAGTATCTTTTTTTTGTTTTGTTTTATTTTTTTTGTGGGTACTGGGGGTCGACCTCAGGACCTCACGCACCAGCAGGCACCCATGCTGCTGAGTGATATCACCGGCCCTTTTTTCATATGTGGGATCTGGGAGTCGAACTCAGGCCCTCACGCTTGCCAGGCAGGCACATATGCCACTGAGCCATCTTACCAGCCCCAAGAGTATCTTTTTTTGTACCATAATTTTTATTCAACAAATTATGTAAAGATTTGTTCATTTTTACTCATCATTTTTGATCATGTTATTGTTCAACTTTGAGGGCTTCGAAAGAGAAAAGGAGCTCAAAGTTAACAGTAAATAAAAATTTTGTGGAGAAGCTAAACTAAGACAAAAACTGCATAATTTTGTGAACAGTAATATAGTTTGATTGTTAAATAATCCTGCTAAATAAATACTGACTCCTGCATGAACTGTTTGAAATAGGAATTCATTTCCTCATTGAAATATTATTTCCTGAGCAACATGATAGGAACAGGAAATGTAAACCATTTTTCTATTTTGCTGAACTTAAATTGTATTGAATTTTACAGAAAAGTATCTATGAACAATACACTCATATGAAGAAAATTAATCTGAATGAGAAGAAAGAGTATTTGTAGCTTGGTTAGTGAAGTTATATGAACAAGGACAGTGAAAGTGGTGTTGTCTTATGTTTTAGAGTGAATCCTCTAATAATAAATATAAAATTAATAATTTTGGTCAAAATAGTTTAAACCACTTGCTGAACTGGTTGTCATGGGATATTGAAATCAACGACTTTATAAATATATATATATATATATATATATATATATCCATATATATACATATGAGAAATATACCTTTAATATTATAAATTGAGAATATGGTTTACAAATACCTTTTCAACAATAATTCAAATATAATTTGAAATAATTCAAATATATAAAAAAATTTTATATATCTGTGAAATTAGTGAAAATATGAGAAAAATTTTGGATGAGATTTTCAAAACTGTAATGTATGAGCTATATTATTTGGCATTTTTCTATTTTATTACAAAGTGGGTTAATGCATTCATACAGTTTCTGCATACTCTATGTCTTTCTCACATCATTAGTCTAGAGATACTGCTGAGAAGTAGCATTATGGTGGCAGCTTCCCTGAGAGGCTATTCACACCACTGAAAATTATGGAAATTTAAAAGTAGTGACAGGTGTTTCTAAAAATTCTTTTGAATAGCCATGTTTACCTGGTTGGTAATGTTGTCCAAAGTCAATAGTCCACGCTTAATAAGTTGAAATTAGTGCTCAATGTTTTATTAGTTCCCAGATATCAATTAAAAGTCAGTCTAACAAATGTCAAAGCAAGTAAATGCTGAGTTATTAGGAGATAGCTAAGTATTAGTAGAAACTGTGGGCAATGTGAGAATTTTTTTCTTTTTTTGTCTTTTTTATTTTATGAAAAACTTTTTTTTTTGTAGGTCCCTGTGGTCTACTTCAGGACCTTGAGTGCCAGTAGGTGCCCGTGCCACTGAGTGATATCACCGGCCCTTTTTTTTTTATGTGAGTACCGGGAGTCAAACTCAGGACCTCACGCTCGCCAAGCAGGCACTTATGCTGCTGAGCCATCTCACCGGCCCCTGAAAAACTTTTTTAAAACTTATAACAAAATAATGAGTATAACAATTGTTAATAACCTGTGTATCATTATTCTCAAAGTAGTTACATAGAGTACAAGACATAGCCAAAAATATTCTAAAAACAAGACATGTGTAAATATCATATTGTCTCACTAGTGTGAGAAACTGAATGAGAAAATAAGATCCAAAATGTACAATAGTTACTGGGATTAGGGAAGGAACTGTTCAAAAGAAAAGAGAAACTGTGATGATGTATAGGGAAAAGGCAGGAAGGGAAAAAGAAAAAAAATATATGTATATATATACACAAGATACTTGAGACAGTTATACAGCTAGTTTCTCTTAGTTTGGACAATATTTCATGCCTGCATCTTGTACTTTAAATAACTAGTATGAAAATAACAATACACAATGTATTCATTATTGTTACTCTCCTACCAGCCTGTTTTGAAACTCTCATTTATTGATACTTTTTTTTCTCTTTAAAATAAGAAAGGAACAAAGAGATAATAACACAAAACTTTCTTTTCAAGAAACTAAAATAAACCAGTAAAAACAAATCAGATTATATAATGAAATATTTTTGAAACCACAGACTATGTAATTTTTGGAACTTTTGAACTTCTACCTGCTTCCTATTTATCTATCTTCTATCTTGCTCCCTCTCTCCCTTCCTTTCCCTGTCCGTCTCTGTCTAAAACATTCAGTTTTCTGGCCAAACGGTACTTCCTCATGTACATAGGTACCATGTTTTCTCTGCCCATTAATCAGTTGATGGACACTTTGATTGTTTCCATTTCTTGGCTCTTGTAAATAGAACTGCAGTAACATTTGAGTACAGATAGCTCTTAGACTGATTTCACTTATTTTAGACATATGCCAACTAGTAGGATTGCTAGATCACATGATAACTCTATTTTTTATTGTTTGAGCAATATACATATGATTTTCCATCTGGCTCTACTCATTTACATTCACTCTAATACTGTGAAAGAGTTCCCATTTCTCCCCATCCTCACCAGCACTTGCTATTGAATTTAGAAAAGACATTGTTACTGCAGTGAAATGATATTTCATTGTGGTTATCATTTACATTTTCTTCATGATTACTGGTGTTCAGCATTTTTCTTGTACTTTTTAGCATAAAATATCTGTTTAGGTTTACTCCCTTTTACTTATTGTTTTGTGTTTTGCTGTTGAGTTTTTAAAGTTCTCTGGATATTAAGGTTTTTCAAATGTATACTTCGCAAATATATTCTCTCATCTCTTTGCTGATCATTACCTTTGCTGTGCAGAAGCATTTTGTTTGTTGCAATCCTATTTGATCATTTTTGCATTTGTTCCCAGGGCTTTAAATTCTTCTCCAAAGTGTCTTAGTCCATTTCATTCTCTAAAGCATGTCTGTTTTCTTCTAATAGTTCCATTATTTCAGATCTTAGGCCTTTAAATCATTTTGAATTGATTTTTATAACTGATGAGAAGTAGGGGTTTATTTCATTTTTCTTTCTCTGCATATTTAATTTTTCTAGCACCATTTATCATAAAGACTATCCATTTCCCAAAGCATCACCATCATTGTCAAAGATCAGTTGATGGTAGACTTTTGGATTTACTTCCTGCTCCATTTTGTTCCTTGGTCTTTGTATGTTTGTACACCAACATGCTGCTTTTTTGATTCCTATAACTTTGCAACACATTTTACATTAAGTAGTGTAATGTTTCCTACTTTGATCTTTTTCCTCAAGATTCATTTGACTATTTTTTTTCTGGTTCCATAGAAATTTAGGATTTTTTCTGGTTCTGTGATGTCATTGGTACTGTAATAAGAATTACATTGACTTTGTAGATTATCACAGATACTTTGTATGTTTTAACAATAATGAATCTTCCAATTTATGCACATGAAATATATTTCCCTTTTTTGTGTCCTTTTCAATTTCTTTCATCAAGCATATGTAATTAAAAGCTCCTAGTAAATGACAAATAAAACATTGTACCATAATGATTTATATCATGGATAAATAAACATAATATGAAAATGTAACTAGGAGATACAATGTGAAATGATATGATTATTACAATTGCAGAAAAGAAGCATAATAAAATATAATTTCATGTAGAATCAAAATATGATTTATAATTAATTGATAAGAAACAAGATGAGCATGGAAGTGGCTTAAATTTTATGAATACAAACTTATTTAACAACACACACACATATATATATATATATATTATATATAGTATTATTGTATAGTTTAAAATCCTCTGCGCTTTGTGAATTTTGTAGTTAAAATCACAGAATGACTAATATGTAAAACATGGAAGCTTGTAACAAACGTTTAGTTTTTCAAATATGGCATTTTATTGTCTCATGAACTTAAATAAAGCCCTTAAATTTCTGGAATTAATTTGATTTGGCATGTAAGTTAAATGAGCATTTTATTATATACACTGTGTATAAATTACATAGCTCAGCTTAGATATTATGCTCACATTAGTCTGATCAGCATCAACTTGAATTTCCTGCAATTCATAGATGCTGTAGACTTAACTAGAGGAAAAATGACTTTGAGAGGCTGTGCAGTTCAAAACTGATTAGGATGAAGGCTCAGAATTCTCATGGAAGTTCTTAGGACTTGGCATCAAGTGTTCTTGAACAATTAACTCCAGTATGAAAAATAAATATTAAGTTGCTTTTTAATATGAGAAAATGAATGAGAAGTACCCATGGTATGATAGTCTATCTATTTTTGCATGGTGTTTAATTTTTTCTGGAGATGTGTTGGCTCTTTGACCTCCACAAACTTTTTTATATTTCATCATATGCTTGTCAGAAAAAATTTGTCAGACTCTGCAACTATTTATGTTTCTCTGAGCCTGTATTGCAGGTGCCCTAACTCCCTGGGAGAATATGTATTCATTTTGAGTTTGCTATCAATTTATGTCTAACAAATGCTGTATTTCTAGAAGATGCTATATTGGATATTCTGTGACTTTAACCAAGGATGAAATGACACAATATGGTGCTCAGAATAATATACTTTTGCAATTTTATGCATTATTTGTAATTCTAAGTAAAATTCTTAACAAAAGATGACTGCAGTATGTTTAAATTAGAATAAGAAATTCTACTTAAATACATGAAAATGTGAACATAATTGTTTTTGGAAGAAAATCTTTAATTAAATGTTAAATTTGTTTCTATGAGTGAAAATTGATTTAATTGTCTGGAACTACATTCCACAATGGATCCATTAAGGACACAAACTCTTTTATTTTACTTATGATATTTCATTTTATTATTTTGAAAGCTCTCACTCTCGTTTTTCAGAGCTACATTTGACTTTCATATTTCTTAACAAACTTGTCTCCTAATTAGCCTTATAACATCATACTTTGGTTCACAAACTTAATTCTTTACAGAGGTACTTTTTTTCATTCTTCCTCATACATGTTCCAACTAATAATAATATGAAGAATGACATTCATGTTTTTATAATATGTGTAAAATATATTTGTCCATTGATTAATTATTTTTCTATTATGCTAGGGGTATGAGATATTACATAAAGACCTCAGTTAAAACACATTGTACCTGTGAAATTCTTTCAAATTTATATGACATGTAGCTCCCTTAGTTTTAATGGTAGTCAATGTACAGTTAAAGTGATATTTGACCTACCTATCAACTTAGAGTATTTGTACTCTTTGTTCTTTTAAAATGTTCAAAAAATTGGATGTCTACTGCATTTACACTCCACGAGTTGAAATGTCTGTGATATGGTACAAAAGAGAAATGACATTGAAAAATGGTTCCGGTGTTGGACTGATGATAATGAAGAACTCACGGATTGAATTTGAAATACAGTTAGAATATCCACAAGCCCTGTCCTTCAAAATAGTACCAAATATTTAAATGACACTCTAAAATAAAAAAAAATGCAAGAGTTTTTACAAAAATTGCTGGATTACTGAGATATTCTTATACAACTTCCAAGAATCTCTTTCTTATAATTTTATTCTGCATGTAGGTACTTGTAGCCTGTCTGTTTAAAATCTTTTATGAATATTTAAGGAATTATTATATAATGGATTCTTCAGAGATTAGTTTCTCAGATTCCTGGGTCTTACCCTTATATGTACTGTTTGTTTCTTTTTGATGAATTGACTATATATGATTTCTGTGAAAACAACATCTATGTCAAAATGTTTTCAGAAAAAAAATGAGGAAAATATTTACTAAAATCAAATTTGTTAAAAAAAAATCAAAGTTAGTGTCATACCCTGGGTTTGGGAAATGAAAAGACAGCTTTTCTCATTGCTAAAGAAGAATAATGGTTTATCTACCATGCAGCAATCAAGAGACAAGAAGATTAGCTTCTAAACACTGGAGTTACAGATCCTAAACAGATAATCGCCAAGAATAAAAAAAAAAAAAAAAAAAAAAAACCACTATAAGGGGACTTTAATGCCATTTATGGAAGTCCTGTGAATGCTGCAAATTCTGCTTAAAGATGCACAGATTCTTTTAAATCCAGGTGGCATTTTAGCAATATTAGATTTTCTTTTCTTCTTTGACAAATGTTATAAATTGGTTGGTAAAGAAAACTACGTACTCTGTTCTACAACTTTGTTATCCTTTACAAATAATTTCATCAGAATTTAAAAAGTGCAACAAACAAAGCTTGGGCTACAGTGATACTCTAAGATTATCCATTCCTACTAGTAATTTCAAGGGGTGAAAAGTTATTTATTACTAGAGGAAAATATGCAATAATTTGAATACATTAATTTAACATGAGGATCTGTAGTGAAAAAGCAAAATTGTTTTCATTTTTCCTACATAATAGATTCTGACTTACACATTTGAAGTGAGAAACACAGTAAACACACATCTTCATGAATTTGAAATATATATTTTCTATTTTTCAAACAAGTAATAATGCCTAGTATACAAGTTAAAATTTAAGAAACAAATTTTTTCAGCTAATTAATTCAACATTAAAACATATATTTGGGGCCAGATGTGTGGCATAGGCCTATAATGCCAGCACTCAGGAGGCTCAGGCAGGAGGATTTCTGTTGAGTTTGTGGCCAGCCTTGGCTACATAGTTCAAGGCCAGGCTGGATTACCCAGCAAGGTCCAGTCCTTGAATCCCCAAAATTAAATTGAATTAAATTTAATTAAATTAAGTTAAAATTTGGAATTAGACTTATTTTAGGTGGGCAAAGGTAGTTACTTTATCAACACACAACTGCAGATATCACACAAAGTGGAGGGAGTCTTATATAGGTAGAATACAGAAAGTAAATAGGCCTATAAATTGAAAGGAGATATAAGTTCTGCAACAGCAGGTATTGTGTTTTGTTTTTTGCTCTATGTCTAGCATGAAGAGCAGCATGTGGCATTGCTGAATAAGAAAGTAGGCATAGAAAGTAGAGAGCCATTTTATACATCTATGCAATTGGATACTGTCTGTAATAGGTTAATGTCTGCCTTTGGTCCATATTATGATGCTTTGGGAAATACTGTGAAACACAATACTGTCTCAGAAAAAATGAATAACAGAAGCTTAGAAAATGTGATATATTTCATGAATTTCTGAAATTTTGAGGGCATTTTAAATTTAAACACACCAACAAAAACAACCCTAGCATTTTGCAATAAAACAATAGTTCATAATACTTAACTAAATATATATGAAATACATAAAGACTATATTATTAAATTTTCTTTGTTTTTAAAGTCAGCAAGTAAAAGTCATTTTATATATCATTTCTGTTAATATTCTCAATATTTCATGATTTGGTATATTAATGAACCTGGCAAAGGCATTTTTAAATACAAAAATATATCATTAGATTCAATCACTAGGCCTTGTTTTCCTAAAATGAAGTGGAAAAAATATTTTACATTATACTCTATGTAATTATGATAAAATTCTATGTAGATTGTGTAGACAGAAAAGACTCTGTAGTCTAATCCTTGTGATTATAAAACATTTGTGTAACCCAACAATGACATAAATTTTTATCTTTCAGATCAATTCTACTTATCTAAATATAATGTTCTCCAGTGCTTTTTGATGCATCAGAATAAATAAATATTGCAAAAATATTTCCTTAAACATTTGTATTGTAAATATGTTTTTATGAATTTGCTAAAGCAAATTTTGAAATTCGTATAATCAATTTTTTAGATTTTGAACATAGGTACATGAGTTGAATTAGTGGTCATTAATTTGTTGTACCTGTCAACTTGTACTCCTGGCTTAGTCTTGAGACTTGTTTTGGAAATTATATATTGATTGGCATTTTCAGCACCAGAACAGTTTGGGGAGAGTGCTTTCACTTCTTTCTTATGCCTTTGTCATTGCCTGAGAACCTGTTCAGGCAGGCCTACTGAAAGGTAAGGAGTGCAAAGATCAAAATTAAATTGTCCCAATAGCCCCAGACAATACCAGTGGACAAATTCATGAACAAAATACATCTGAATAAAAGTACTAGTCCCTTATCTATTTACAATCACCCTAGATAAGTAAATGACTTATTGTTTCCTGTCACTTTAGTCGTATGAGGTAAGTTTCTGTTGCTGTGCTATATAGTGTCCGTTAATAAAGAATGTGAAACTCCTCACACAAAAATGTTGTGATATAAATTTTACTTGCAATGTTTTTCTACCAGGTACTCTATCTTATACTATTAAATCAGGACAACAGCATTTTTCTAAAGAACCTGGCAATAATTAATGGCATGTTTAAATTATATTAAAATTTTTGAAAAGACCACACTAGCAGTTAGAGAATTGGTAGTGTCCTTTCTGTTCTGATAGTGAACCAAAATCTGACCTCATCACCTATTCTGTTGACATCCCAGATGAATTCTCTGAAGTAGCTTCCCTGTGGATTTCTCTTCAGTTCATTCTCTAAGAGCTTTTAGGAATTCATTAGTAGCAATAAGAGGGAAAAAAACTCTCTATTTTCACTTATGATGTCTTATTTTCTCCTGTTACTCCATGAGTCTTTAAACATGAATTCTTTGAAAAAGAAAATAAAGAAATGAAATTTTATTTCCCTTCTTTGCCAAAGGTTATGCAGTATGCAAAAATATTTTGGAACATTATGCTAGATCACTATAATTTCCTCCTAAAATGAACACATACCTTCTGGAATTTTATAATTAATACATATTCTGATCTTAATATTTAAAAATAAGTGCATTGTTCCTAAGTCAAGTTCAAGACAGTGACCTAACTGTGAAGTATGACTATATTCTGAGTAGTTTGCATTGCTATTCAAATATAAAGAGAATGAATTTGCACATACATACATAAGTATATTAGTACAAATATACATAAGTGTTTATTTACACTCTGTTCTCTGTATTGTTGTTCAGTGGCCATTTATCCATTGTATCCTGAAAAATAACCTTCATATATACCATGTCCATGTCATATGTCCTTAAATCTGAGAATTTCTTATATGACATACAAACGACTTTACAAATGTGATAAAGTCAAGGGTCTTCCAAATGTGAGTCTAAAATTATCCTGGTGGACCTGATGTAATCAGAGGAGTTCTTATGAGGACTGTGGAGAAAGAGTTAGAGTCTGAGGGCAATTGGACAGAATGGTGGAAGCACAGGTTGTAGTGATGTACTGAAGATGAAAGAATATCCCACAAAGAAATACATGTGACCGATAGAAGTGTACAAATGTCAGGGCTTCTAGTAGAACTCAGTCTTTCAAACACCTGAATTTCACTACAGTCAATCCACTTTTGTACTTCCCATTTCCAAAGGTAAAATAAAAAATGTATGTTGGTTTTGGCCAATAAAGTTGTGGTAATTTCATTTGTCACAGGATCAATAGGATAATACATGGGGATTGTTTATTTTTAAGTCCATCACTTGGTATTTTAAGGTAATATTTAATTTTGTTTCTTTATTATATAAAATAATTCTGCCCATTTTCAGTAGAGTTGAATAAGCAAATTTTTATATTTTGAATATATTCTCTTTACCATTTGCATACATGTTTAGATCACCGAGTCATTGTCTTAGTCACATTTCTCATTGCTGAGACAAAATATCTGACACCCAAAGTTGAAGTAGGAAAGTTTTATTTTGGTTTACAGTTTGTAAAGTTTTCAGTTCCTAGTTGGTTGGCTCCAAGACAAGGTGACATGGCAGAGTCACATTGCTGAGGAGAAACAGTTCATACCAGGTAGAAGGAAGCAAGCATGAAAGTATTGAAGAGGAAGAAACAGGCTCCCACTCTCTTTTATCCCTTCCTGGCTACCCAACATTTGGAGAGTGTCACCCACACCTTGGGTGTGCCTTCCCATTAACCACACCCAGAAATATGCCAAACCAATCAGTGGACTAAGTTAGTAATCACACATTTTTAGGACCAGCATCAAACACTTAATTCCAACATCACACACCCTAGAGCCAGCCATCTCTGAAAACCCCACCTACGTCCTCCTGAAGTTTTGGGGGGACATCTAGACACAAGCCATAACAGTCATACATTTTCACCTAATACAAACATACATATTAGGGTTACATATAACTACTGATCAAAGTTTTTCACATTGAGGGTAGAAATGGCAGAATAGTGATCAGCAGCAAAGTACATCCTCTCTAAGGCCTGAAATTGAGACACCTGGAAAAGCTCAAGTTGCTAAAGAGAAAAACAAAAAAAGAAGTTGATCTCCTGGAATTCAGAAGGAGCTGATAGGAAAAATAGAAATTCTGGAAAAGCTGGTGTAATTAAGCACAATGCAGAGAAGAGAATGAAGCAGTCTGCAAATCTCACCCTGGCTTTTACTAGGGAGGACCTGTCTCTCCAGTCAAAAGGTAAGCATAAAAAGGGATGGCAGCTCCAGTGAGAAACAATGGCCCAGGACACCAGTGTTAGCCACAAGAAATATCTACAGCTATTATGAACGGTAAAAGAAGTGTGCAGTTTTACTGCAAAAAATTACTCCTTCCACATACTATGGTAGAAATGCAGGGTAGCACCGGTCATGCTTAAGAGTATTTTAATCAGTATCCATTTTAGGAAGGGCTTAATTATTTAAGATTGAGCCACAGAACAACTGCAGAACTTCACCTCATGGATTCCAATATTGCTGGGCCACAGTGACTGGGTGGGAGACAGCCACAAGTGACACTATTGCAGGGGGTGTGGGCTAGATATAGACACCTGAGAAATTTAAGATCAGGCCAGGAAGGACTAGGTTGCCCTGCCCTCAACACTGACATGCAAGACCCTGCATGTGTGACTTTCAAAGTATGCTGGGTCTGCAAGTAGTGCCATTAAGTCCAGCAGTCTGCTTAAAGCCCTGGCCTATTGCCTACTTAAAGCACAGAGATCAGTTTCATTCATTTTTCCCATCTTCCAATGTGAATAATGATACACCTCATCTTGGACTATTGCCACATGCTGGGGTGTACTGACAGAGGAGCATCCAGAGTAGGGATGGAACCTCACAAAAGCAAAGGCTATAAAGAAAGATGGAGAAAACCATGTCTTGAGGTGCACAGAAGGACAGAGAAACTACAAATTGCCAGAGTAAAGACAACCTTAGAGTGAACATCATTGACGGAGATGGCCAGTGGAAAAGGCATTGCAGAAGTTAGCATTCATACATAAAAATAAGAATGTAGAAACAACATAGGTCTTAGCAATGATTTACTATCCCTCCCAATTGTTGGCTAGATTCAAATATTACAGATCCTGGAAAGAAACTGCTTATTCAAGAACACAGATGATTTATTTTGTCTCATTCTCTTCCTTTCCTTCTTTCTTTCTTTTTTTTTTTTTCTCCAAGTGATTTATGGGGACTTGGGGTATATTGCCTTATTTTTTTTTTAGTTTTTTTGTTTCTTCCTATTTCTCTTTATTTTATTCATTTCATTCTTTTTTCTTCATTTTCTTATTTATTATTTTCTGTTATTTTTATCTAACTGTATTAATTTCTTTTCATTCCTTAACAGGGACCATTATTTCTCTGTCTAATCTACCTTCTCCTCTTCCATTGCATGTTTTATATTTAACTTCACAGGGCCAATGAGATGGCTCAGCAGTGTAAGCACCTGCCTGGCAAGAGCGAGGGCCTGAGTTCGACTCCTGGAACCCACATATGAAAAAAGGGCCGGTGATATCGCTCAGCGGCACAGGCGCCTGCTGGCACATGATGTCCTGAGGTTGACCCCAGGTAACCACACACACACCAAAAAAATTTTACTTCACTCATTCTTTGTTCATGTTCCTCTATCTTTTCAAGTATGAATACTTATTAAACTTTAGTTAACTCTAGGCTATTACTATCGAATTCATGTCTATTTTTAATGGAGGTACTCTTGCACTTACAAGATATTTTCTGTATGAAAATATTTTGTTTGCCTTAGTGTTTATTATATAATTATAGATCCATTTTCTATAGTTAATAGTACTATATTATTTATCTTTGAAGCTATTAGTGTTGTTGGTTTTGTTACTATGCCACACTGGCATAATTGCTGATACCAATATCTGGGTTGCTTTCTGTCATTAATAATAGTGCAGTTGATTCCTACAGAACTGGGTCCTGGGTCAGTAACACTAAATCCTCCTGTCCTAGGTTAATGGAGGAAGTGGGATCTTTAGACAGTTTCAAAGGCTCATAGTTAGTATGTCCAGAGTGCGTCACTAAAAAGCAGACACTAGCCATATGGTCTACATACTAGCATATTAGCAACAAAAGTCTTTCAATTATAATCAACCTGCAAACTTCACTACAAAATAATTAATTAATACATAAATACACAATGGAAACATGAAAAGACAAGACATCAAAATGCCTCCAAAATCTTGACCTCCCTCAAAGGTGACTCATGGAGCACTGAAGGGGAAAAAATCAAAAGCAACACAGCTGAATTATTCAAAATAGTAACAGTGAAGATAAAAAATGACCAACATGGTGCTCTGCAAGCTAAAAGAATAAACAGATAGTAGAATAAACAACATGATTAGTCAGTTTACAAAAGACACTAATAAAAATCCAGATGAACCAAACAAGAAGAATGAGCAGTTTAGAAGAGAATTGGATTGTTGGCAACTGAAAGTGTTGGCATCAGAATGGACTAATGTAAGGTCAGTGTACCAGACTGAGAAGATAGAGCTGATGTTAATGACCATATACTCAGAGATTCCTTAAAGACAACAGGATATCACTGAAAATAGATCCAATAGTTGTTATATGATGATGCAGAAAGGATTCATCTCAAGTTAATTTAATTTAGTGAAAAATCAGAAAACAGCATAAATGGCATAAAAATCTATTTACAGAAATAATACGAGAAAAACAATTTTAAATATGGTGAAAGAATTTAACATACACATAAATGAGACGTATAGAACCCCAAATAACCACAATCAGAAAAGAACTACACCATGACAAATCATAAGCAAAATCCCAGAAAGCCAATACAAGAACCAAAGCTTAAAATTTGTTGGAGAAAAGAAGCAAATCACTTGTAAAAGTAGAACCATTAGAATTTCACCAGACTCCTTATCCTGTACCTTAAAGATGAGGAATGCTTGGAGTGAGGTGTTTCAAGCCCTAAAAGAAAATAACTTCAAACTCAGACTGACATATCCTTCAAAACTATTTTTTTTAATTAATGGAGAAGTAACGGTGTCCCATGACAAAGAACATCTGAAGAAATTCATGACCACCAGACTAGTATACAAAAATTTTTCAAGGATATTCTAGAAAGGGACAATGAAGACAGCAATGCCAAAATGTCTAATGAAATGAATTCATCAGGCAGAGTTAGCAGGTAAGGAGAAGGGAAAAAGGATTCAAAACAGGATAATAATGCAATGAATGTGATAATTGACTACTGTTCAGTAATCATTCTCAACATGAATGGTCTCAATTCTCCAATCAAAGACACAGACTGACAGAATGCATCAAGAAACAAAATCCAACAATGTTTTGTACGTAAGAAACACATTTAATCCACAAAGAAATTGTGCAATGCAAGGAGCTGAAAGCATGCAGGAATAGCTACTGTTTTTCAGAAAATGTGAACTTCAAGCCAAAACTGATCAGAAGAGGCAAAGAAGTTTACTACACAATGGTGAGGGAACAATTCAATGGAAAGAGATAACAATTATAAACATATATGCACAGAACACTGACACATGCAATTTTATGAAATAAATACTACTGGTAAAAGAAGACTAGATATCCTTCTACAAAATTATAGTGGTGGGCCTTAGTAATCCACTGTTACAAATAGATCAACTAGGCAATACTTCAACAAAGAATTATGAGAATTGAGATGAACCTTTAAACAAATGGACTCAGTATGTGTCAATAAAGTGTTCTACCTAACAACTGAATGCACATTTTTCTCAGTACCACGTGGAACTTTCTCCACAATAAATCATATAAATCCCAGAAAGCAGCTTAAGTAAGTCCAAAGTAATTAAAATTATTCCATGCTTCATATCAGATCATGGTGAAATGCAACTAGAAATTAATGTCAAAAGAAACCACAAAAAATATGCAAAAACATGGAAATTAAACAATACACTGTTGAATCATCACTGGGTCACAGAAGAAATCAAGAAATTAGACAGTTTCTAGAAATGAGTAGTGTCAGTAAAACATACCAAAACCTATGGTACAAAATGAATGCAGTCCTAAAAGTGATGTTTATAGCAGTGTATGCCTACAACAGAAAAACAGAGCTAGTTCAAAGAAATAACCTAATCATATACCTCAAGGTCCTAGAAAAACAATAACCCAAACTCAAAGATAGTACAAGGAAGGAAATTATAATGATCAGAGCAGAACTTAATGAAGTCTAGATTAAGAAAGACAATACAAAAATCAATGAATCAACAAACTGGTTATATTTTGTTTTATTTTTTTCCATAAAATAAAAAACAAAGTAAAAAAAAAAAGAAAGAAAAAAAACCAAGGAACTGATTCTTAGAAAGAAACAAAATAGACACTTAGCTTTTGTTACCAAAAAAGAATGAACACACCTGAATCAATGAAATTAGACATGAAAAATGAAAAATCACAATGTGCACCACTGAAATCTAGAGGATCATTAGTAAGTACTTCAAAAGCTATACTGTAATAAATTGTAGAATACAGTAGAAATGGATATAGTCCTAGAAACCTCTGTTTTTCAAAAGCTAAACCCAAATAGCACAGGAAAAGGCAATGAAATTGAAGCTGTACTAAAATACCTATCAGCTAACTAAAACTTAGTACTTGATAAAATCAATGCTGAATTCTCAGGGAACTTCAGGGAAAATATCAGATTTTTACATTAACTAATATTCCTCAAAATCTTTAATGAAATTGAAAGGGAATGAGTACTCCTAAAGTTATTTTTATAAGGTAGCATTTCCCTTATTTCAAAATCAAAAGGGATACAACTAAAAAAGAAAACTATAGCCAAATGTCTTTTATAAATGTAAACAGAAAAATTATCTAGACGCTGCCAAAAAGCATGCAAAACATCATCACATATGTCATTATCACATAAGCTTCTTTCCGTGGATGCAAGAATGGTTAAAAATACACAGTAATGTAGTACATCACATACAGAAAAGCAAGTACAAAATGAACATATTCATCACAATAGACACAGAAAAAGCCTTTGACAAAATTCCATATCCATTAATGATATAAAACAAAAATCCAAAAATAGTTACAAAAAACCTTATCTCTAATAAATGTCATTCATCACAAACATACTGCCAATACCATGTAAAACAGAGAACACTGGAACTTTGCTGTCTAATATCATGAACAAGACAAAAATGTCCTCTACAACCACTTCTGCTGAATATGGTATGTAAAACATCAGGTAAGAGAAATAAAACAGATATGTATATGAATGGAAGAAGTCATATTATCATTATTTGCAGATGGCATCATTCTACATAGAAGACCCCCAAAATTCCACCATCTCCTAAAATTAAAATACATATACTTAATAAATACATGAAAAAATACTCAACATTTATAGCTATTAGAGAAATGCAATTTAAAACAACACTGGGATTGCATCTTACTTCCGAAACAATGGCTATCCTCAAGATATCAAATAGAACAAATGTTGGTGAGGCTCAGAGGAAAAGGAAAATTTCACATTGTTGGTGGGAATGTAAACCTGTGCAACCACTGTGGAAATAAGTATGGAGATTACTCAAAAAAGTAAAAATAGAAATTCCATTCAACCCAGGTTTTACCCTTCTAAGTATCTTCTGGAAAGTGATAAATATATCATATTATAGAGAGACAACCATACCCATGTTTATAGCAGCATGATTCATTACAGTTAAATCTTGGAAGCAGCTTATATATCGATCAAGAGATGAATGGGTAAAGAAAGTATTGCATTTGCACACAATGGAGTGCTACTCCAGCATAAACAAGTCATTTGTGGGAAAATGGATACACCTTGGGACCATAATGTTAAGTGTAATAATTCAGACATATAGGCATGAATAACACATGGCTTCTCTTATATAAGAAACGCAAAAGATAAAGAGCAGAAAAAGAAATAGATAACAGGAAATGAGATAGATCTTTTGCAAAAGGGAAAGGGACCGATAGAGGTGTGTTGGAAGGGAGGTAGAAGAGGATGAAAAATGAACTAAGATATGTTATGTACCGATACTGACTCTGCATGAGGAGTGTAATCATTATGAACTGAAAACATGTGCTAATAAAAATTCAAAAATTAAATGAAAGTTTTTCTAAGACATAAAGTGAGAATCATTGTTAGCTTCCCTATTTCCTGGCAATACACTTAAAGCTTAGGTTTGCAACAGATAATTTTTGTTAAAAGACTACTGTACTGGGCTGGTGAGATAGCACAGTGGCATAAGCGCCTGCCTTGCAAGCGTGAGGGCCTGAGTTTGACTCCCGGCACCTACATAAAAAAAAAAAAAAAAAAAACTAAAAATAACTACTGCACTGTTATTCATAATTTGTTCAATTTTTAAATTTGCATATACTTTTTTATCTTTCATTTTCATTTTGAACATGATATAATTTCTATAAAATTTCTCTTCAAATTTATTATTTTTGTTTAAATTGCTCCTCTAGCTCCTGATAATACTTTCAGATTATCTACTAAATATCTTTGTGTTTTTCTGGAAGATGATATATTTTATGCATCTTGATCACATTTCATCTCACTTTTTTCTTTACTAAAACAAAGTTATTTAACTAAACTCATAAGTGCACATTTTCCCATATTCTTTTATAATACTTTGTTCATTACAAACCATTTTCAATTTGACTAAGTTGTCTTTATTGACCTGAGTAGTTTTGGAGAAAACTGTGGAATGAAATACATACCTTTATTCCTTTATAGGATTTTTTTGTGTGTGTGGGTACTGGTGGTCGACCTCAGGACCTCATGAGCCAGCAGGCGCCTGTGCTGCTGAGTGACATCACTGGTCCTTTTTTCGTATGTGGGTACCGGGAGTCGAACTCAGGACCTTGCACTTGCCAGGCAGGTGCTTATGCCGCTGAGCTATCTCACTGGCCCTCCTTTATAGGATTTTTTAATAAGGCATTATATTTTGTCTTTCTTAAAACATAGGTTTTCATCCTTTGATTTCCATTAACATATGAGTTGCTGTCTAATAAAGTATGCAGATGGTTGAAAACCCGAGGAGTTTCCCAGATAATATTTGGATTTTAAAGAGAAATGATTTACTTATACAATTTTCCCAAATTAAAACTATGAAAAAGAAAAGTATATGTAGTGGCACCTTGGATCATGAACATTTTTGTTTGCAAACAAGAGTTTATAAAATTTTGCTTTTGTTTGCAAACTTTGCATCACGTAAAAAACATGACCACATCCATCTTTTCTACACAAACACAAACATGGCCATATTTTCCAAAATCATTAAGCAAAGTCAATCCAGGAAACAAGGTGCCACTATATTAAGGAGGTTACTTTGGAGAAATTTTCTCCATTCATTTCAAAATCTCAGTCATCTCCCAAAGTGCATAGGACTGAACATTTCCATTTTGTAGGAAAATTATTGGTATCCATGGTAATTTTCCGAGAATTATCTCCTTGTATATGTGAAAAAATATATTTACTCAAATGATAATACTCTCTGCATGATAATGCTTTTAGATAAAAACAAAATTTTCTCTATTTTGTGTTTACACTAAGCATGTACTGTACTCTGACAGAAATAGGTTACTGATGAACTTATTTTTACATTTACATTTTTTTTTTTTTGTGGGTACCGGGGGGACGACCTCAGGACCTCGCGCGCCAACAGGCACCCGTGCGGCTGAGCGATATCAGCGGCCCCTTTTTCGTATGTGGGATCCGGGAGTCGAACTCGGGCCCTCGTGCTTGCAAGGCAGGCGCTTACGCCTCTGAGCCATCTCACTGGCCCTTTACTTTTGAATTTTTTTGGTGCAATTTACATTTTCTAAATTAATGAATGCACATAAATTTATAAATCTACATTAGTGGATCTCAAATATTTTTTTCCTGATGCAAAACACAATTAAATTACTGTTTTCCATTTTTGCAATTTTCAAGTATTTTATAATGTCTAACAAGATGGTGGACAATCTTTTCTTATTAAAAGTGTCGCTATCAGATAGCGACTAGGCTGAACTGGATAAACATTCTCGACACACTCTAATTCTTCAACAAAGATATCATTACTCACTCTCTGTGTTTCTGGGGCTTCCTAGTTGTCGAAATGGCATGTCTAGTTCCAAAATATATGTTAGCCGAAAATCTAAGTGTTAACGTTTAAAATAAGTTATATGCAGGCCTGACATCTCATGAAGCTTGGAAACTTTTCTCATATATCCTAACACCCAGTAACTTTCAGTTGTTAATTCCAGTGCACATTTATTTTGCTGCAACAAGTGCAAATGTTTAAAGAACTTTTTTACAGTTTCATAGTTTGAGGAAATAGGCTTACAAAGGAACACACTTTGCGTAAAGGTAAAGAAGTAAAAATTATACATACAGCAAAGATCTGATTTTTGTTGTTGCTATTTGTAGTTATTGTCATTGCTGTTGTTTAAGAAAAATGAAGTTGGTTCAGGAAGAAGGGGGGAAATGTTTAATGAATAAAAATAAAATCTAGAGATCATTTTAACCATTCATTTTCTTTCCTTCACGAAAATTCCTAAGGGATATGATCATGTCGGTTATTAACTTCTTCCTGCTAATGTTGGGCTAGGAGAAACTGGAGAGCAATAAAGTTAGGATCAATGACAAAGGTGAGTAAAAAGAAAAGTGTATTATTATGGATAAGGTTCAAAGAGAATGAAATTTATAATTATATTTCCTTCTTGTATAATAGTACTTTTGAATATGCCGGTGTAATTTTGTAATATTAAATCACTCAGAAGTCAATAGTTTCAAGACACATAAAATGTATCCCTTTGGTCTGACATATTAATACAAATTAAAATATAAATGTCATGGTCTTACTCTCTATAAGCAAATATAAATACATTGTAATACATTTTGATAGAAATTTCACAAAATGTATCATAAAACCTTTTCACCTAAAAAATTTGTATTGATAACTGTCATTATACCAATTATAATAATTTGCACATGTATTAGACTACTCAGTGTTTAAGTAAAATGCAAAGATTACACTCAAAGATTATTGCTTCTAGAAACATATTAAAATTATAGATCACATACAATATCCGTATTGATTGATGGTGCACCTATGGGGTGAATTATGTTTACTTCACCTGGTATAATTTACTGCCATTGACACAACCTGCAGAAATTATCTTCAGCATATTCCTTAGGGTCATCTGTTAAAACAAGTTAACCCTACCAAATCTGTTTTCTTAAAAAGCTGAATTTACCAATATTACATAAATGCCAGGATAGTAATTTATATGTATGTGTTTCTTATTTCACATGGTTTTTAAAAATTAAAAAAACTCACATTCACTCTATTTAACATAATATTGGACAATTATGTTATTTTGATATTTTGCATAAAATCTTGAAATATGACTTAAAGAAATTCTTAACATGGTAGTTTACAGCACTAGTTATGGCACCAACCTACTTGATTCCAAGTTTTGACTCTACAAATTAACATCAGAGAAGTGCTGTAAATGGGGTTGGTAGCACAATGTAAGTGAAAAATTTTTTAAGGGATTATATTTAAAGCTCTTAGAATAGTGATGAGCCAAAAAACTTTATCACAATTATTGCTGCTACTTTCTTCGCCACATATTGGTGTAGGATTTCATTTTCATATTTCATTTTTGTATTTTTCTGAAAGTTTCAACTAAGATTACCCTGACAGTACTCATATTACTGGTATATGGTGTTAATATTAGCTTGGTAACTGCTCTCAAATATCAGGTAATACTGATTAAGTTTATAATGTGTTAACTTTGGCTTAGGAGAAAGCTTATTTTTTTTTTAATTTTAAAGAGAAGAAAAAGCAAAACAAATCAAAAAAAAACAAAATTTCAAAACAACATAATATGAGGGTAACAATGGTCAATGCATTACGTATTATTATCTTTTAGTTATTCAGGATACCAGACATTAGCATTCAATTGTCCAAACATTATTGGCTCAAACCTTACTCTTCAATGAACTAAGTAAAATTGGCAGTGTATCTATCTTAACCATCATTATATATATATACAATTTTTTTTCCCTTTCCCTTCTTTCTTTTCCCTATTCCAGTCTCTCTTTCTTATTGGCCAGTTTCTTTTTGATTCACCATGTCTATTGTACATTTTGGATCTTATGTACTCTTTCAGTTTCTCATACTAGAGAGACAATATGATGCTTACACATGTGCGTCCGGTTTATTTCACTTACGAGTATTTTCTCGAGTTGCATCCATTTACCTATAAAAGTCTCCAGTTTATCCTTCTTTATGGCTGAATATTACTCCATTGTATAAAAATACCACATCTTTCTTATCCATTCCTCAGTTGATGGGCATTTGGGTTGTTTCCAAGATTTGGCTATTACAAATTGTGCTGCTATAAACATGGGTGCACATATATCACTGTGGTATGATGTTTTTAATTCTTCTGGGAAGATGCCCAGAAGGGGAATAGCTGGGTCAAATGGGACCTCCAACCCTAGTTTTTTGAGGAATTTCCACACTGACTTCCACAGTGGCTGTACTAGTCAACAGTCCCACCAACAGTGAAGAAGGGTTCCTTTTTCCCCACAGCCCCTCCAGCATTTGTTATTAGTTGATTTCTTTACAGTAGCCATTCTTTCTGGGGTGAGATGGTATCTCAGTGTTGTTTTAATTTGCATCTCTCGAGTGACTAGTGATGTTGCACATTTTTTGTATATTTATTTGCCATTAGTATTTCTTCATCTGAGAAATGTGTATTCATCTCAGATGCCCATTTTTGGAGTGGGTCTTTAAATTTGGGAGGTCTGATTTTTTGAGTTCTTTATATGTTCTCGATAGTAATCCTTTGTCTGAGGAACAGCTGGCAAACATTTTTTCCCACATTGTAGGTTGTCTTTTCACTCTGTTGGTGGTTTCTCTTGCTGTGCAAAAGCTTTTTAATAAGATGAGATCCCAGTTATTGATTCTTTGGGATAGTTTCCGTGCAGTTGAGTTTTTATTCATAAAGTCTTTGCCTACACCAATGTCTTTAAGGGATTTACCTATCCTACCTTCCAGCAGATTTAATGTTTCTGTTTTAATATTTAGATCTCTGATCCATTTTGAATTTAGTTTAGTGCATGGTGAAAGATATGGGTCTAGTTTCAATCTTCGGCATGTGCAGAGCCAGTTTTTCCAGCACCATTTATTAAAGAGGCTATCTTTCTTCCAGCGAATGTGTTTGGCACCTTTGTTAAAGATAAGGTGGCTTAGTATGTCTGGGGTTGTTTCAGCATCTTCTAATCTGTTCCATTGATCTTCAGGTCTGTTTTTTTGCCAGTACCACACTGTTTTTATCACAGTAGCTTTATAGTATAATTTCAAGTCGGGGATTGTGATGCCCCCTGCCTTGCCTTTGTTGCCCAGAATTGCCTTTGCTATTCTAGGTCTCTTCTGATTCCAAATGAATTTTAGGGTTGTTTTCTCTAATTCTGTGAGATATGCTGTTGGAATTTTGGTTGGAATCACATTAAATCTGTATAACAATTTTGGAAGTATGGCCATTTTCACTATATTGGTTCTTCCTATCCAGGAGCAAGAGATATCTTTCCATTTTCTGATATCCTCTTCAATCTCCTTTTTCAGAGTACTGTAATTTTCAGTGTAGAGGTCTTTTACATCCTTTGTGAGGTTGATTCCTAGATATTTCATTTTTTTGGATGTTATTGTGAAAGGTATTGTTTCCCTAATTTCTCTTTCAGTAAGTTTGTTATTTGTGTACAGGAAGGCTATTGACTTTTGAGTATTGACTTTGTATCCAGCTACACAACTGAATTTGCTTATTAAATCTAGCAGTTTTTTAGTGGAGTTTTTGGGGTCTTCTGTGTACAGTATCATGTCATCTGCAAATAATGATAATTTAACTTCTTCCTTTCCAATCATTATTCCTTTTATTTCTTTCTCTTGTCTAATTGCTCTGGCTAAAGTTTCCAGAACTATGTTGAATAAGAGTGGGGACAGTGGACATCCTTGTCTTGCTCCTGATTTGAGAGTGAAGGCTTTCAGTTTTTGGCCATTTAGTATAATATTGGCTGTTGGTTTGTCATAGATAGCTTTTACCAGGTTGAGATAAAGACCCTCTATTCCAATTTTCTGTAGGGTTTTTATCATGAAAAGGTGCTGGACTTTGTCAAAAGCTTTTTCTGCATCTATTGAGATGATCATGTGATTTCTGTCTTTGGTTCTGTTAACATGGTGTATTACAATTATTGATTTATGTATGTTGAACCATCCCTGCATCCCAGGGATGAATCCAACTTGGTCATGGTGTATAATCTTCTTGATGATTTGTTGGATTCTGTTTGCCAGTATCTTATTAAGGATTTTTGCATCTATGTTCATTAGGGAGATTGGCCTGTAGTTCTCTTTCTTAGTTGGGTCCTTCTCTGGTTTTGGTATCAGGGTAATGCTTGCTTCCAGGAATGAATTTGGGAGTATTGCTTCCCTTTCAATTTCATTAAAAAGTTTGAGAAGTAGTGGAATTAGGTCTTCTCTAAATTTCTTGTAGAATTCGGCAGTGAATCCATCAGGGCCTGGGCTTTTCTTTGTTGGGAGGTTTTTAATTACATCTTCAATTTCATTGGTTGATATTGTTTTATTTAGGATTTTTAAATCTTCTTGATTCAGCTTTTGTAATTCATACAAATCTAGGAATCTGTCCATTTCTTCTGCATTTTCCATCTTAGTAGAATATAGATATTTAAAATAGGTATAGATGATCTTCTGGATTTCTGCAGGGTCCATCGTGATATCACACTTTTCATTTTTAATTACATGGATTTGAGTCTTTTCTTTTCTTTTTTTAATAAGGTTGGATAAGGGTTTGTCAATCTTATTTATTCTTTCAAAGAACCAACTTTTTGCTTCATTGATTCTTTGTATTGTTTTTTTAGTCTCCAATACATTAATTTCTGCTCTGATCTTTATAATTTCCTCCCTTGTACGGACTTTTGGCTTAACCTGCTCTTCTTTTTCTAGAAGCTCGAGGTTCACCATTAAGTTGTTTATTTGCACTTGCTCTATTTTCCTGATATAAGTATTTAATGCTATAAATTTCCCTCTTAGGATTGCTTTCATTGTATCCCATAAGTTCCGGTATGTTGTACTATCATTATCATTCAGTTGTAGAAATTGTCTAATTTCTTCTTTAATTTCATCTGTGACCCATTGGTTGTTCAGGAGGGTGCTATTTAATTTCCATGTGTTTAGGGAGTTTTTGTGATTTCTTTTGCCATTGATTTCCAATTTCATTGCACTATGGTCTGATAATATGCATGGGATAATTTCAATTCCTTTGCATTTACTTAAGCAGGTTTTATGAGCTAGTATGTGGTCTATTTTGGAGAACGTCCCATGTGCAGCTGAGAAGAATGTGTATTCTGATGTGGGGTGGAACTCTCTGTAGACATCTACTAAGTCCATTTGTTCAAAAGTTTGGTTCAGTTCTATTATTTCATTATTGATTTTCTGTCCAGTTGATTTGTCTTTTTGTGCCAGTGGAGTATTGAGATCTCCCAATATGATTGTATTAGTGCTTATTTGATTTTTCATGTCCTTTAGTACTTGTTTTATATAGTTGGGTGCATTGGTATTTGACACATATATATTTATGATCGTTGTCTCTTCCTCTTGGATTGTTCCCTTTACAAGGATGTAATGACCGTCTTTATCTCTCTGAATCATTCTTGGCTTGAAATTCACTTTGTCTGCAAAAAGAATAGCTACCCCTGCTTTTTTCTGGGTTCCTGTTGCATGGAGTATTGTTTTCCATCCTTTGACTTTCAGTCTATGAATCTCTTTCTGAATTAAATGTGTTTCTTGTATACAGCATATTGTTGGATCTTGCTTCTTGATCCATTTTGCCAGTCTGTGCCTTTTGATTGGTGAATTGAGACCGTTAACATTGATGGTTAAAACTGATAGGTATTGACTTATACTTGTCATGATATTTTCCTGTTGTTGGTTCCCACTCTTTGTTTTTCCCCTTTCCTGCTATTTAATTATCTGCCCTGCCTGGTGGATTCCTTCTGTTGGGGTTCCTATCTCTTTCTAGAATGTCCTTCAGAACATTTTGGAGTGCTGGTTTGGTGGTCATAAATTTTCTCAGATGTTCTTTGTCATGAAAGTATTTTATTTCTCCATCAATTTTGAAGGATAGTTTTGCGGGGTACATCAATCTGGGTTGAAAATTATTTTCCTTTAGAGCTTGAAATACGTCATTCCAAGCTCTTCTTGACTTGAGGGTTTGTGCTGAAAAGTCAGCTGTGATTCTGATGGGTTTTCCTTTATAGGTGATTTGTCTCTTCTCCCTAACAGCTTTTAAGATTCTGCCCTTCTGTTGAATTTCTGGGATCTTGACTATGATATGTCTGGCTGAAGTTTTTTTTTGATCACGTCTAGTTGGTGTTCTAAAAGCTTCACTAATAGGGGCGTCAAATTCTTTTTCTCTTCCAGGAAAGTTCTCCCTGATAATGTCTTTGAACAAGGTTTTAATGTCATTGATGCTATCTCCTGCTTTTTCATTTATTCCAATTATCCTTAAGTTGTTTATCTTTGAGTCATCTAGCAGCTGCTGAATTGATTTTTCATGGTCCCTTGCTGTTTTTAAGAATTCTTTCTTTTCATGACGACTAATTGCAAGCCTGTCTTCTATATCTGATATCCTGTCCTCACATTGGCTTAATCTGCTACAAATACTTTCAATAGAATTTTTGTTTTCTTGGATATCTGCTTGAATCTGCCTTATGGATTCCATTTCTTTCCTATGCTGAGCATTCATGGTTTCTATAGTTTTCTTAAGCTCATCTATTTTTTTGTCTGTATCAGCTATAGTGTCCTTAAGCATGGTCTTCATTGTGGACATTATCTCTGCAGTTATCTGTGAAATTATTTCTGTTTTAATTTTTTCCAGTGCCTCATTCAGTTGTTTTGTTGTTACCCCTTCAGATAGGCCAGGTGGGTGGCTTTCGGATTGTCCCACCTTGCTGCCCCCTAGGTTTGCCTTTGGTGAATTGGATGTGTGGGGTTGCATCTTGTTTAAGTGTCATCTCATTTTTTCTTTCTTTAATTCCTGGGGTGATGTTTGTAAATTACCTATGATAGGTTACTTTATTGCTAGTGTTCAAGATCCTTAGAAGATGACTACTTCTCTGCAGTATCTTCCAAGTGGAGCTTGCTTTTGGGTTTTGAGCTTTCTGCCAGATCCTACCTCTTCAATTCATTGGATGTGAGAAGTTGCTACCTGTTTGGCCCAGTCCTTGATTCTTTGGTACTGTGCCACTGTATTTTCTGTGTGCCTAAGTCAATATCAATCATGAAATATCAGGAAGGAAAGCTGTTTAGAACAATTATTTTACATTTGGCTATAATGGTAACTGAAGCATCAAACACAGCCTAGAAAATGACAGACTGAGCTAACCAGTTATTTACCACTTTTAGCCGTATAGAGTTGCGGTTATATAACAAAATCTAAAACACACCAGAAAAATTATATGCAGTATACAAGTCCTTAGTATGTCAAATTTTCCCCTCAGGAGTTTAAATTTAAAATGAGTTAAGGAGGAAATAGAGTATTGGGACAAATGGAAGGAATTAGATGTAAGGTTAGAGGACCAAGAGGGATCCCACTAACATTGGGACACTGGTGCAGAGGACTGGTGGGAAAAAGAGAAGGAAAGGATAAAAGGAAGAGCAGATCACAACCACAATCACAAAGAGGTTAGAGGCGCTGTTTACACTCATATAAAAACCAGAGAGAATAATGAAGGAAAGAGCAAATAGACAAACAGAAACAAAAATGAAGACAAAAACAACAAAGCAAACAGACAAAACAGAAATAAAACCCCACGAAAGAAAAAAATAAAAAATAAAAAAAAATAAAAACCCTTCACCAGAACAAAAAACTAATGAGAGAGGAAAAAAAAAAAAAAAAAAAAGAATCAGTTCCAGGTGTTGACTCTGCTGTAGGCAGGCACCGTGTGATGACAGAGTCCTGTTCCGTGCAGGTCCGTCCCAGCGAGCCAAGAGTGGCCCTCTGGCGGGGCGGTGAGCAGAGCGTGGTCTTTCAGGCGGAGACCGGTCTCCTTCACCTGTCGCTGTCAGCCCACTGCTTTCGCGCTGCTCTGATTTTCGCCACGCCTCCCACAATGGCGCCGGGCCAGTCGCTCTCTGGCACGGGACAGGTGTGGCTGAGAGACCAGTCTCGTTCACCTGCCGTCCTCAGCGCACTTTTGTGGGGCTGAGAGGCGCCGCGCTGCCCTGTCCAGAGCACAGGTTCCCAGAGCTGTTTTCGAGCCGCTCTGATTTTCGCCGCACCCCCCACAATGGTGCCTGGCCAGTCACTCTCTGGCATGGGACAGCTGTGGCTGAGAGACACTCACTCACCGCTGGCCAGTGCAGTTCTCTGCCGCTCCCCTGCCCCGCCACTGTCTCGTGATCCTCCGTGGGGGCTCCCTGGGCACCAGCTATCACCGTGTGTCCACAGCTTTGAGCTTCTGTCGCGCCGTGATTCCTGGGATGGTAGAAGGTGCGCGCACGGGGTCTGCTCCTTCTTTGTTGGAAAGTACCCTTCACTGGTGCCGGGGGTCCGAAGCTGCACTTCAGAACTTTTCTGGGTCCTGGGGAGGCATCTCCCACCCTCCTGCGCTCTCCCGGTCACTATATTCCCATAGTCCAATGGCAACTTTTAGAGAGTTTTGCTGCGTGCTTCTTACTCATCCGCCATCTTTTTTCCTCCTCAGGAGAAAGCTTCTTAAAAAGAAAAATTTAAACTTTTTTATGAACTATTGTTCATAAAAATAAAAATATCATATATCTTTGTTAAATAACCAAGTATAAGTTGTATCCATATGAACAGACAATAAATGAAATCTCACTGATCATCCTAAAGAAGGTTTTATCTTTATTATTAAAAAAAAACAGATGGGACATAATAGTATCCACAGATCTCAATATTTTTCATTCTTTATAAATCCAATTTTTATCAATGTTTGTACAGGATCTAGATTGACTTGTTGGACATAACTAAATGAAATGTTATTAAGAAAAGGATTATGAATTTTGAAACCTCATTTGTCTGTGTTTCTCTTCTTTTTAATAGCCTTTATAAGACTGACATTCATATCTTTCTTTCTTATTGCTACTATACATATATTACATATTCATAGGTCACACAGTTAGAAGAAACATTGCCTTCCAATTAAACTATGACTGCAATAAGAAGTGAATGATGTCAGTGTTCTATGTAATGCAGTTAGGGATAAATTGTAAAAGAGAAAAAAATACAAAATTAATGACATCAGTTTATTCAGTTTATTCATTCATTGCATTTTAAATTTATGTCTTTGAGATATCTCACTGCTGTAGATGAAGTAAAATTTTAAAAAGCATTTTGTATACTCTATGCATTCTCCATTAGAATGGCAACTCTCACTGCTCCTTCAAAACTTTTCCCAGGTGGTCTATAGATTTTTACTATTATATACATGATAGATCAAAAACAGATTAAACAGGGCAATAAATGCATGAATTTAGAGAGATATGTTTAAATATTTCCTAGTAGAAGTCTAGTAGTATGCACTCACTTCAAGTGGGGTCCAAAAAATGGTTTTATTTAGTAATAGATGCGAGAAATTTGTCTCATGAGCACATAATGAAGTGTATGGCAAAGCCAGTAAAAATTGAAGTAGCAACTTGGTACTGAAGTGACTGAATAAAAACTGTGATATCTTTGCATGACAGAGGAAATAGTGTAAAAAGAAAGCCTATGGTGTTGGGGAAAATGTTGGCAAAACATACATTTGATTGAAGGTTACTAACAAAATTATATAAGAAATACAACTAGGTAACAAAAAAGGTCCTATTTAAACAATGGAAATGAGTCTGAACACATATTTCTTGAAAAACACAACAGGCACCATCTACAGTAAGCTCCCTTATCAAGGAATTTTGCTCCCTTTGGCATTAGCAATACACTGTCAACAGTGGTTTGAAAATGAAATGGAAATTTCTAAAAAAATTATTAATTGTATATTACATGCAGTTCCAAGTAACATAATGAAATTTTGTTTGATTTATCCCATCCTATCCTGTCTGGGTTTTGAAATAATCTTTGTTCAGAGCATATACATTATATATGCTACTGGACACTTAATATCCCAATCTCTTATCAAATTGACTATTGTTGTATCAGAGTGCTTTTATTAAAGTAATCACTATATTACTTAGTTTACTTTGGGAATTTGGATATGCCAAAGAGGAGCCATTAAGTGCTTTGTTTAAATAGGTAAAAGTTCTTGACTTATTGAGGTTAAAAAAATCATATTCAGAAATTGCTAAAATCTATAGTAAGAATAAGTATGCAATCTCTCAAACTGTGAGAAAGAAAAACAAATTAATACTAGTTTTACTGTAAAATCTCAAAAACACAAAAGTTGCTGACCCAGTGCATGATAAATGTTTAGAAAGATAGAAAGAAAATTAAATTACAGTATTTACTTCTATTTCCCTTGGTTTCAGATTTTCACTGGGATTTTAATACTTATCCTCCTGGATAAGGAGGGACTACTGTATATGAAAAAAAAAACTGATGGAGGTCACTATCAAGGAAATACACATTAAAGTCATAATGAGATATCATCTCACACCTGTTAGAATGGCTTTTAATAAAAAATGAAAGATAAGAGGTGCTAGAAAGGATCTGGGTACAAGCAAACCTTTACATACCCTGTTGGAGGGAATTAAATTAATTCAAATATTATGAAAAATAGTTTGATGGCTCCCAAAAATTGAAAATCAAGTTACTATATGGATTCATTAATCATACTTCTAGGTATATATCCAAGGGATATATAATCAGTGTATTGAAGAGACCTTTATATTCTAGTTTCATTGCAGCATTATTCACTTTATCTAAGATATGGAAAAAACCTAAGTACAGATAGAGATGAGATGATAGAGATAGAGAGATAGAGGTAGAAATGATAGAGATAGACATATACATACACATACACATACACATACACATACACATACACATACTCATAGAGATAATGGAATCCTGTTCAGTCTTTAAAAAGAAGGAAACCTTGTAATTAGTGACAGCATGGAAGAAAATGGAGGACATTATATTAAGTGAATATAAACTATACACAGAAACATAGCTGTGGCATGATCTTAGTTATTTTTTTTTAATGTGGGTACCGGGAGTCGACCTCAGGACCTCGGGCTTGCCAGCAAGTGCCTGTGCTGCTGAGCGATATCACAGCCCCTTTTTTTTCCTTTATGTGGGTACTGGGAGTTGAACTCAGGACCTCATGCTTGCTGGGCAGGCGCTTATGCCGCCTAGCTATCTCACTGGCCCTCTAATCTTACTTATATGTGAAATCTAAAAGAGTCAAACTCATAGAAGATAAGAAAATGATTATTACCAAAGTTGTTGGAGGAGAGATATAGAGATATTTGCAAAACAAACCCACATAGTTTCAGCTGCAAATAACTTCTGGGGATCTATTTGATAACTCGGTCACTAATTAATGTGTATTTGAATTTTGCTTAGAGTAGAACTAAAGTGTCTTCAGTACAAAAAAGTAAAAACTCTGAAAGTGCAGGAATATGCTGATTAGTAAGATTTAGTCATTTCACAATATGTGCATATATCAAAACATATTTTATACATAAATGAATACAACTTTATTTGTCAATTTACAAAAAAGAGCTCAGTATCAATAGCAATATGGAATCTGAGACAATGTTATGAGATATCAATTATAGTATGATTATTAGGGTTTCTTTGACATTAATTTCATTAATATTTCCAAATTCCAACAATGATTCTAAAATTGCAGAGGATATCATTCATACCTATTTTCAGTATCACTGCTCTATACATGGTATATCCATTTGTATGTATATCTGCTAAGGCAACCACAAAATAGTTCTTCACATAATGCCTTAGCATACATGTAGACTAACTGTAATACATATATTAGTTGTTGGAAAAGCAATGATACACAGAAGCATAAGGAAAAAGATACATAAAGGTTGACGATTTGCATCCTAATCCAAAATCATGATGTCATGATGGAATTCATATTGTTAACAGATACTCATATTGACAATTAAGATCTCATTACAAGTGTATTAAAGGGACATCACTTTGTGTGTGTGTGTGTGTGTGTGTGTGTGTGTGTGTGTTTGGGTACCAGGGGTCGACCTCAGGACCTCGCACGCCAGCAGGCGCCCGTGCCGCTGAGCGATATCAACGGTCCCTTTTTCGTATGTGGGTTCCGGGAGTCAAACTTGGGCCCTCGCACTTGCCAGGCAGGCGCTTACGCCGCTGAGCCATCTCACCGGCCCTGACATCACTTCTTTTAAACATTTGCTAAGGTCAGTCTCTAGCACAGGTAAAGTGATGTGTGTCACTCATTAAAATATTCCTGAATCTTACTGCCAGGTGGAAACAGGAGAAAATGTCAATTTTATTTTGTTTCATGTAAATCTGGTTGTGATCCAGGTATGCTGTATATTATAAATAAATATTTGGGAAGAAGCAAAATCTGCCAAAATCTGTTTCTTTTGTAATTTCCATTACCACTTCTACAACATACAAACACCTGAATACACACATAGGAAGGTGGTCAAAGAAATAGAAAAAAGATAGCATAAATATATACACACAACCTTATAAAAAGCTTGCAAGGTGGCTGGTGAGATGGCTCAGAGGCATAAGCGCCTGCCTTGCAAGCGCGAGGGCCCGAGTTCGACTCCCGGATCCCACATACGAAAAAGGGGCCGGTGATATCGCTCAGCGGCACGGGTGCCTGTTGGCGCGCGAGGTCCTGAGGTCGACCCCCCGGTACCCACCAAAAAAAAAGCTTGCAAGATTTGTGTCCTGAAAGGATTGACAGAAAAAGTGGTAAAGATCTGGGTAAGAATGGATGAGAACCGGGCCTGTACCTCCTGCCCCAATCTAGGAATTAAACCAACAGAGAAATCAGGAGAAAATACCTGTGCTCTGTTTGCAGTCTGGAATTCTAGGCAAGGGCAGCCTCTAGGGATTTCCCCATATTACAAGGGCATGGGATCAATAGAGTAGGCATTGCTGTATGGGACATAAATGCACCAGAGTGGCAATTCATCACTCTGGAGAAGCACTAGCACATTTCTAGTGTTGCTATGAGCTAAGGAGAAAGTGATTGTCTTTTCATGTACTATCAAGGATAACACACAGAGACAAGTTGCAGTGATAGCTTTCAGAATTTAAAGGTAACACGATTCTGCAAGGTGTGCTGCTAGAAGAGGTGGAAAGGAAGGTAAAAACACTGTTAAGAGGAAGATGAGGGTATCTCAGGGCTTGAATATATTGCAAGGTGAGGAGAAATGAGAATTAGATACAACTTAGATAAAATAATTTTGGAAAAATGTCGTCCAATGACCAGATACTTCTATCTGACATTGTAATGCCAATGTATGGAGAAGGATGAAGAAGAGGAAAATAAACCTTGAAAAATTGAGCTTTAGATTAAATATTTTACATTGAAAGGAAGTTATTTTGTTTCTTTTTAAGGGGAAGCATTTATATAAATTACATTTACTTTTAAAACATAGAAAGGCAACCAAAGAAAACTTTTTAAAATAGCAGAACATCTTTATGGATTTATGGATAATGTACGACTAAAATAACTACATGTAATGGTAGAAAATAAATGGATACAATTCCCAAAGAACACAAAATCCCACTTTTATGAATATCATAATGATATGGCTAAAGTGACTCCATTTTCTTGTCAGACTCCTTTTTGTCTTCATTTAACACCTAGCTGAACTCACTCCCCAAACCTGTTAGATATTAAGGCACCAACCCATAGATGAATTAACTCCTCCGACTCCATCCCAATTAACCCTAAAGCCCATAAAAGAAGAAAAACTGTTACAGCAAATAATGGTCAGGTTGACCATTGACCACATCCTATGTGACAAACAGACCAGATGTTTGGAGAGGATCATGTTATATTCTTACACAAATTCCAGGAAGATGATGTGGTTGTTATGGTAATGGGGGAACTTACGGGGAGCTTGGAATATATAAAAACCCCGGAAAACAAAGACTGGGTGTTGGTGCCTCAGTTTTTTACTGACCAACATCTGCTGGCTGAAATAATGCTTGCTTGAACATGTGCTGGGCCTCTGTGAGTGACTCTTGCAATTTTGCCATAACAATGATAGCACAACTTTCTTAAAAAGTATGTAAGTCATTCTAAGGTTTGGTGGACTATTTTCAGATTATTGTCATAGCACATTATGTATTTTCATAACACGTTATCCAGTACTTTTGAAAATATTTGATGAGTCACTTAATCTAGAGCTCAGATTTTCCCTGTGGTATAGCATTTTTAAACCATGTTGTACAGTCATCTATCCACAGATTCTAATCCACTCCTAAATCATTATTCTTTCACAGTAGTGTGGGCTACTAGTAAGATATGAAATAGCAATATTTTCTACTATTAAGACTAATTGTACCATTTATTCCTACCATGATGAGTGGTCTCACAAATTTATTACTGTCAGTGGAAACTCTCTGACTTCATTACTTACGCATCTCATCTTACTCTGATATTTCTTTGATTTTACAGTTTGACTCTTTCAACAGATTTTCCTCCCCTTAATTTATACAAAAACCTATGTGCTCTTTTAATAGAATCTTTGAATGGCCTTGTGACTTCATCCTTACATTTTCTTCAAAGATCACTACACAAGATTAGTAGTCAATATAGTTTGTTTAGTATAAAATTATGATAAAAACATTCCATCAGAATAAAATACAATGGTTGGTAGCAATCAGAAATACATAGCATAAGAGATATACAGAGAAACTTTAGTAAAGACTAGGAGTGACCAGTGTGTGAAGTGTGATTAAAGTACATGAAAATAACACATTTTCAGAATATATTGAGATATATTATCTATAATAGACAATGGGTCTTAAGAATAATTTAAATTTAATATTTATGATTAGCTTTGGCTCATCCTTTAATATTTATATTCTTTCTTTAAAAAAGAAATTCTTTTCTACTAACAGGTAGTCAACCTCCTAAAAACTATAAAATTTGAGGTTTTTCTTAGGGATTTTATATGTGATAGAGATTATAATCATTCTTTCAGCTCTAGATCAGAGGAGTAAATAATATCATACTTCCTCATTACATATATTTGTATCTACAAAAAAATTATTTTTACATATCCAGTTCAAATTTTAGAAAAATATGAAGATTTCTTACAATATTATCCCATTAATGTGAAAAAATATTTGTACCTTGTCCATTAGCATAGTACTGACTATATATACTGTGACATTAAAAAATATGAATATAATGTCAGAGTGTAAATTTTTCCTTCAAGTGACATTAAATGGACTGCAAATCTTTTGTAAACAACATATGATTATTTTGCTGATAGTCTTTAGGTATTACACAAACTTCACTCACATATTAGGCTTTAAAACCAGAGGATAAGACTATACAAGGACAGTAAAAGAGATCTCTTTCTTACAAAAGCATTTATACTGTTATGAAGCATTCTTTGACTTCTATCTCAGCGGTCTATTTAGAAACATTACTCAATAGTTTGAGATGGCTGTTTAGACTTCTGTGAATTTTACTCCTATTGTTCTGACTATTCTGTGAGCGCATGAAAACCTACTACTCCTCAAGCTTACACAGAAGCAATTTAATTTTGTCACTATTGAAAGAACAGGTTTAAAAAGAGAGGTTAGTCCTTAAATAGTAATGACATTACTTAATACTTCTTTTAGGTGCTAATTTTCTAGAAAATGCTCAAATATAAGGAAATCATGTTGACAGATTAAGCAGGTATTCACCTATATACTTTAATTCCTCCAAATCAGTGACTTTCTATAATGATTTATTTAATTTTTCTTTACTAGGGCAATCATAATGCATTTTAATCAAAAATAAAATCATCTTAAGCTGCAAGTCTACCCCCATAATTAACAGTAGGTTTAAAAAACAAATTGTTCAATGAAAAAGAAAAAATGTTAAAAAATTAAAAAATAATATTTTGTTTATTTTTCTGATATTTCAGTGTGAGGAATTACAAATAATCATTCACCAGGCTAGACATATCTCTGTTTCTCCTGGATATGATAATTTGCAATACTCTCAGAACTGTGCCCTTCACATTTATAAGGACTTCATAATCTCAGGATTTTCATCTACTTTGAAATTCACTTATAAGAATTAATTCATACCACCCTAATGCCAGGACTGGTAGGAAACACTCTACGGTTCTATGACAATAACTTGAACTTCCAAGATGAATAAGTGAAACTTAGCAAAGAGCCACTGGTTTCAAGATTTTATATATATAACTTTTTACTGGTGTATGTTCATGATACAAAATATTTAGAGTATATTTTGGGGGGGAATTGGTACACAATTGGTACAAAAGAACTGTCATTCCTTTTACCATTAAAGGGCCTGTGGTGGGCTGCCTTTCACAGGAAGTCTACCTTCCTTTGCCAAGGTTGTAAAAGGGCATAGTAAGGGGGTGAGCACGTTAAATAATTGTTTTTTTTATTCCAGGAAGTAAATTTTATTTTACTTTATTATATTTTCCAATGTTACACATGGTCAATATTTTTTAGAAGAAAGGAATAAAAGTGGAATTGTTTTAAGCAATTTTGTACTCTGTGATTTAGAGATACATTTCTTTAAAATTTCAAAATTAAAAAAGCTAGTTTTTCTTTTTCATGTGTGGGTACCGGGGGATAGAACTCAGGGCCTTGAATGACAGCAGGCACCCGTGCCACTGAGTGATATCATCAGCCCTTTTTTCTTATGTGGGTACCAGCAGTTGAACTCAGGACTTCACGCTTGCCAGGTAGGCACTTATGCTGCTGAGCTATCTCACCGGCCCTAAAAAGCTAGTTTTAAGACCATATGCTTGTTTTAGAAATAATTATACATGTGCTGAAAATAAATCATACATCCATAACAACTAGTTTTGTGTCTATAGTATTTCTATAGAAATAGAATTCTATTAGAATAGAAAATTACTTCCCTCCAATATTTAGGAAAAAAAAGTCAAATTGAGGACAATTTCAAAAGTAACATTTCAGCATCATATATAATTATATTACAATGTAAGAATACAATATTAGGGAGTAATTTTTAAATCAAAGTTACTAAAATCTTTCTATAGCAGGAATATACTATTCTTCAAACGTAATAAGTGTAATTTATTTAATTTGTGAAAGACTTTCTGGACAATCAGTAAAATAAGTTGAGTTTGCATTGTATTATGCTAAATTTTTCTTGAACCAATGTTTGATTACTTATTTTAAGCACATAAATATATTTCAAAATATATTACTGCTAATATTTATTTATGTATTTATTAATATATCAAGGGAAACATTAGTTGGAGCATTTTATACAATACTAATCTATAATACAAACTCATTTTCATTCATTATTGCTATTTTAAAATTGCTGATTAATCAAAGTAAAATTATTTAAACATCATTAAATATATGTATTACATAGTTTTGAGTAATTATTGGATTAGAACTTTAATTCAAGAATACCAAAATAGTATTATATTATTAAGAATGAATGTATAATTCAGTTTTTCATTATTTTTTTACTGAAAAGCACCACCCTTTCTGTCATTAGAATTTAGAACACTCAGTCAAAATAAGAAGATGTAAAATTATACAGATTAATGAGGTGGAAAGAGGCTTGTCCTGCTTTTTAGAATATTTTCATATGGATATAAAAGAGAATATTATTATTTGTCATTATATACAATCATATCACAAAAATCTCTACTTTTTAAGCTATATTCATTTCAAATTATCATTTAAACCATTAATCAAGAATATGAGAGTAAACCTTTTATTATATAATGTGAAATTTACATTTTACACACATTTTACAGATAAGTCTTTATAATTAAGAAATATAATTGTGCGTGTACATATGTTTTATTACTTTGATATATCAGTTCTCAGCACTGTCTACACCTTGGAACCATTTCATGGTGTTAAAAATTATCTTTGTTGGCATTTTACCTCTAGAGATTGAATGCATGGGATTAAGGCTTAGTGTTGGTGCAATTTACCATGACAAGTTTGTAATGAGCATTTGAATGATAAACATGACTTGATTACAATATAAGTAGGTAGCATCATCAGTTTTCTGAATATTCTCTGCTGCATATAATAAGAACAGAGAAAAAAAAGTGAAGAAGTGGATTAGTATTAGCTGTGAAAAGGTGATTTTCTCCTTTAGCAAACTGTACTTATTCATTACCCTGTTTAGGGAACAAACATTGAGAGGAAGGACAATCATTTGGGAGCCAATATCTCTTACTTGTGTTCATTCATTTTCTGCCTATCAGGATGATAACTTGTGACCTATCACTTATAATATCCTTTAGTAACTTTGAGGTGTTTTTGAAAATGGATGCATTATATAGTCTCTAGTTCCAGTAAGACCATATTTATATCCTTTAGCTAGAACATTAATAAGTTTTTGGCATCTACCATAAATTGGTTCCCCTTTACAGATTATAATACCATGTGTATTTAAAGGTATCATGATGGTGGTTGGGTCATTTTATGTAAAGTGATTTAGTTATTGAAATATTTTATTTAATGTGAAATTAAAGGTTATAAAATGTCAGAACATAAGTGTAAAATCAGAAATATACAATTATTATATATGGCACAGTGAGACTGTACTTATTTTTAACACAAATATTTCACATTCGTGTTCATTGCACTATGCAGCAACCATGGCAAGATCCATTTATGTTTTATATACATTACTATACTAGATTCAAATTTCATTTTTTTTTTCTTTTTCTTTTTCATGTGGGTACCAGGAATCGACCTCAGGACCTCATGCTTGCCAGCAAGCGCTTGTGCTGATGAGCGATATCACTGGCCCTTTTTTTCCTTTATGTGGGTTGCGGGAGTCGAACTCAGGACTTAGTGCTTGCCAGGCAGGCACTTATGCTGCTGAGCTATCTCACCAGCTCTCAAATTTCTATGTATTGCATTTGAAAGGGTACAATTCAGGTGATGGATCTATTAACAGTGTGACAAAGAGTGGGTTATGTTTTTATCATTAAATTCTTTTTAAGTGTTTCTCAAGAAAAAAAGTCTAGTAGAATTCTGTAAGATCTGCTCCTCAGACATATTTGGGAAGCAAAACTGAACTTTCAAAGAAAGTGAACTAGGTTAGAGGTGGAGATACAACTCCCAAGTTGTTTCTTCAGGAAGAATTAGTTAGTTGTGTGTTCATATGTGTCTATATAGGTGCAAGGTTACTTATGGGACAGCATCTAGTTTATCTACATTTCCCTGGGTTAATTTTGGGGGAGTCCTAAACTATACCTAATGAGTAAAAGAGAAGATAAGGTGTTTTTAAAAAGAGGGCGATACTAATAACATGCAGTCATCTTCAGGAGACTTTTAGATTACCACAGATCCTTATTAAAAGTCAGAGAGAGGAGATGGGAGAATGAAAACGGATGTCAGGATAAAGCAAAGATGTTACATTGCTGGGTGTTAATGTGGAGGAAGGGGCTAACAAACAAAGACTACCCCCTCATGTTGGAGAAGGCAAGGAAACACACTGCACTTAAATCCTGTAGAAGCAATGTAGCCCTGCAGACCAGTTAAACATTCTGATCTCCAGAATAGTGAAGTTGTGTTTTGTTAAAACACCGATTTGTAGTAATTTGTTATAGCAGCAATAAGAAACTAATAGAAACACGATTTCTGCAAATGCTGTCCTTCAACACTTTACTTATGGGACATTTTCCTTAACAGACATAGGAAAAATATAATATAGATACATTTTGTAGCACAATATTTACTCCATATTACTTCAAAAACAAAGAATTCATGCACTCTTCCTTTACTTTATATGTTTATTATGTTTGCTAGATATTATATAAAAATCTATTTTCCCATCTTAAACCTTAAGTGTTTACATTTGCAAATTTTTCTCAACATAATGTATAGAAATTAAAGTATTTTAATGTACTCATATATATTCTTCTATTAGTAATTGATTTAGATATGATTCTATCAGTTGCATTTTATAATTATTTTTTAAATCAAATTTTAGCTTATTGAACCACATTTAACTCATTGTATAATCTCATAATGATCAGAAATCTCATTCTCTTTAAATAACATCTTGAAGGATAAAGACACTGAGAGCTGAACATAAACAGAAAAGTGTATAATATATAAGATATCTTGTTTTAGGCTTAATTGGCAGAAACTGTCTCAGGGTTGGTACTTCTCAAACTATCAGTCAGTTAAGACATACATTCAATCATTCATTACACAAGTATTTATTGAATGCCAATGACACTGAAGCAATAATGCCAAAAGCTAGTCGGCAGTTCAAATGAAACTCACATAGTTCTGGTAGCCATGAAGCAATCCAGAAAGAAATGTATATTTTAAAATTAAGCAAGGAAAAGAAAGAAAAGAGAAGGAAAAAAGTCCCCCTAATACCAAAAAGAAAGTAAACAACAATGAGAAAGAAAACCTTTTAATAGCTCTTAATATTCCAATAAAATGATTGTGAAATGTAAGGAAGAATAGGAAGGTTGGAAATGTATCTAGTTTTATAGAACTGGAGAACATATTGGTGAAATGAGTGGCACATAAATCAAGAGTGAGAATGGAGAAAAAGTATCAAGTCCTCTGGAGAAAGAAGGTGGGGAATTCCAAGGGAGAGGCACATCGCATGTAAATTTGTTCAATTAAGAACAAGCTTAAAAACTGCATGGTTTGTCATACATGAGAAACTCAAAGTATAAATAATAAGCAAGATAAAAAGCAGAGAAAGGAAAATAGGGAGATAGATCTTTGTCAAAGGTAAAAGGGATCAAGAGATGAATGGAGGGGTAAGAGAGGAAAGAGAAAGAGCATAAAAATATTAAGATGAGTTATGTGGAAGCGCCAATTCCACACAAGGAATGTAAACATTATGGAATGCAAACATGTACAAAAAAAGGAAAATTACTGAGATGAATGGAGGGGGAGAGAGGGAAGCAAAAAGGGATGAAAAAGGAATTAAGATGTGTTACTCACATGTACCAACTCCCCACAAGGAATGTTAATATTAGGTACTAAAAAATGTGCTAATAAAGAAAGTGATCAGAAAAACAAGAAAAGAAAAAAAAAAAGAATATGTTAATGTATTTATGAGTCGAAAATAAACTGTGACAAAATGTAGGGAGAATGTGCAAGGTTATTATTAGATAAAGTTTTATAGACTGTGGCCAGTATTTGCATATTTTTTCAGGTAGTGGTAAGGAGTCTGTATTGACTTAGTATTGTAATGTGATGTCATTTCTCAGCAGGGTGTCAAGTACTATGATTTATCCTCATTTGATAACCCTTTTTCCTCTAGCAAAATAGATCTTTGCAAAATAGTCCTATATCAGTTATTAAAATACAACATTGATTTTATCATTGGAATTTTCATTGTTATTACAGTCAATGATCTAAAGTTTAGATAGTTGATTATTACTAGTGGTATCAGTAAATAATTTATTATTTAATTTTGGTAAAATAAGATGGCTGAAATATTTTGTTTTGTCTTCAGTTGGCATTTTATAAACAAAATGCTACTCAACCCAGAATACAAAAGTATGCAAAACATAATTTTTCAATTAAACTCTTTTAGGAAAGGTTTCATGGCGCTCTAGTATACAATATTCTTAGTAATCATAAGGTATGTTTTATTTCTATAATACCTTTTCTCTCATAAAATTATTTTCTTAACCTTAAATAATATATAATTATGTTTTAATTATGGATAATATATTTCTTAAGAAAAGAGAACAGATTTTGGATACTTTGAAAAGTATATTGTCCCCCTACCATCACCACACTAGCATCCATACAGTCTCTTTGGTTAAGGAACTAAAATTATTCTCATCTAATACCAATGCATATAAAGTAGTAGATATAGATGGATAAATGAAACTTCAAACAAGTAGATGATTCCAATAGGATTTTCCCAAAAATTAGATTAAGATTATATGGTCTCCTTTAAAATATGTAATGAGGGCCAGTGAGATGGCTCAGTGGTGTAAGCACCTGCCCGGCAAGCGTGAGGGCCCGAGTTCGACTCCCAGAACCACATACGAAAAAGGGGCCGGTGATATCACTCAGTGGCATGGGCGCCTTCTGGCTCGCGAGGTCCTGAGGCCGACCCCTGGTACCCACACACACAAAAAAAATATGTAATGAAAGATCAGTAATTAAGCAGGAAACAAAGACTCAGTATATTATTGCAGATAGAGATGTTAGACTTGAATCGTTTGATTTAACATGCAGCAGTAGAAACACTACCGGCCACCACAGTACTAATACCAAGAGCAACAACAGGAAAAGGAAGAGGATAATGAGGAAAAACAACAAAATGGGAAAGACTAGGAACAATAGCAATAAAAACATTGTTAATTGTAGTCCAAATTCAAATAAAATATAGGCACAAATAAAATTCTAGCCAAAAGTTATAGCTTATTGGTCCTTAATAGCTCAAATACTACATGGGTAATTTCTTTAATTCCTTCTATTGACCTCCCTTTGGTTTTATCAATCTGGATAATTTAAAATGGGTATTGCTAAAAAGGATTGTCCTGTGTAAATTCAGTCAGAATTGCTCTCAGTGACAGTCTCAGTGGTTTTATTCAGGTTAGAAGCAGTGAAGTTTAAATGAATAATTAATTCATTAAAATTATATCATAGAATACCATAGCAGAGTACAATTCTCAGCTATAAAATTAATTGTCTGAACTAGATTTGTCTTGTAAACATTTGAGTCATAAAACAAAATTGACTTACAGAATTAAAGCACATGGCATTCTTGTTGGCTAATGATCCCTTTAGAGAAGTGACTTATTAATACAGGTCTATGAAACACAACAACAAGAAAACTTTGTTATTTGTAGATAAAGTGAAATGCAGATTTGTGTAAACCGGTTCAACTAAGTAGATTTTCTTTTTGTTAGAAATATTAGATACCAAGTACGTAATATATTTTTTCTTTGTATTAACTGGGTAAATGTTATATAAGGATGCAGGGCTGATTACTTAATTAAGAAAGCTGATGATATGTATATATTTTAGTGTGCTTGCAAGTAATTATTCACTTTTGCTCAAAGAATTATTTTCCATATATGAAAGCTAAGGAAATATCAAAATAACAATCATGTAGTTTTTTCAAATTTAATATTTATTATGGCCTGTCCACATATAATTTAATGTCTAGTTTTCCTTCAGTTAGCTGGTATTAATTGGAGAGTGCTACTCTAGCATTTCTCATATTGATTGTCATCATCAATATAAAAGCATATTTTTATTGTTGTTTTTTGTTTTTGCTTTTATTGGTAAATATCACAAGACTTTAATAAAATATTTTATGATAACGGGTTTATGACTAGTTGCCACCCTAATAAATTAGAACTACCAAACCTGTTTAGTTCACTTCAACTGCAATCAATGCTAATTTCCTTTCGGTTCAGCAACTTTATTTACTTTGGTATTGGAAATTCAATTACTTGCAATTACAGTTTCAAAATATTAAGATAAATGTGATATAGCACTTTAATTGTAACTTACAGGAGCTCAATTGTTATTATTTTGTGCATCAAAACTTATTTAGAAAACATCTTTAGAAGTAAGAATGCTTTCAGAAGGCTGGTGAAATAGCTCAGTGGCATAAGTGCCTGCCTGGCAAGTGTGAGTTCCTGGGTTTGACTCCTGGTACCCACATAAAAAAAAGGGCCGGTGATATCGTTCAGAGGCACTGGTGCCTGCTGGTGCATGAGGTCCTGAGGTTGACTCCCGGCACCCACAAAAAAGAAAAAAGAATGCTTTTAGACTGCATATTTGTATATATTTTCTAGAAATTATTTATACATATATATGTGCATGCATGCATTTTAAATAACAGTGAACTACTTAAGAAAATTGGAGTAGTTTAAAATTATTGTGGCACACACCCATAGTATGAGTATAGTTAACATAATCATTATTCTATAATTCTTTGTAATTAGTGTTTTAGACTGTAAACAACACAAACATTATAGGATAGTAATCAACATTATCATTCTTTATACTTGTATGGATGGATTCACTGTATCTCCAAAGCAAACTTGATCTTTATCATTTATTGATATAAAAGAAGTCAGCACGTTACTTGCCATATATGTTATTACAAAAACCATGCTTATATGTAAGTGAGGAACTAAAAATAGGTTAACATTATGAGTATCAAAAATTCGATGTCACTGCAATGAATATGTTTATTGTGTATGTATTTTTCTTTTTTTTTTTGTGGGTACCAGGGGGTCGACCTCAGGACCTCGCGCGCCAACAGGCACCCGTGCCGCTGAGCGATATCACCGGCCCCTTTTTTCGTATGTGGGATCCGGGAGTCGAACTTGGGCCCTTGCGCTTGCAAGGCAGGTGCTTACGCTGCTGAGCCATCTCACCAGCCCAATGTGTATGCATTTTTTCATTGTAGAATATATTTTTTATGAGAAGCAATGGTGCCTGAATATGTTGAATAATGTGAATCCAGAAATGAGTTATGCTTTCTTCAGGAAGTGGAACAATGTGTTTAGCATGCCTTTAAAATGGGTAAAATATACTTTTAAATATGACTAACAATTCTAGCAGAGTTTTTTAAGAGTTTCCAATATAATTTGATTAGTAGATTCCTTCCATTAATTTCCTCTGTAAGTTTTTGTATTATTTAGTCACAGTCTTACTTTATTTCTTATATTTCTAAAGATCTTGATTTGAAAAATATAAAATTAACGGTTCCGTGAGAATTCAAATCTTGGCTATGGGAACAGCATCCAATTGCAAAAATATAGAAAAGATTTTTAAAGATGCTCTGATGTTTTTGATTAGCTTATAATGTTTTACCTTTGTTTTAATAACTTCAAGCTTGTTACAAATTTAACATTAAAAGTATGTGATCCAGCCAGGCATGGGGGCACACACCTGTAATCCCAGCACTAAGGAGACTGAGGCAGGAGGATTACTCAAAATTTCAGGCCAGTCTGGGCTACAAAGTGAATTAAATGCCAGCCTGAACTGCATAGTGAGACCCTACCTCAAAAAGACAAAACAAGGGCTGGTGACATGGCTCAGCAGCATAAGTGCCTGCCTGGCAAGCACGAGGTCCTGAGTTCAACTCCCGGAACCCACATGCAAAAAAAGGGCCGGTGATATCGCTCAGGGGCATGGGCGCCTGCTGGCACGCGAGGTCCTGAGGTTGACCCCCGGTACCCACACACAAAAACAAAGACAAAAGTAAAAGAACTGTGGTCTAACTTTCATGTTTAGTGATTAACAAACTCAAACTTTATAAGCAATTGTTTATAACTCTCATCCTGCCAAATTTTTACTTCCTGCAAAATAACTACTGTTAAAATATTGACCCTCAGTTATGTAAATATGAACTTTAGTTTCTAAAGCAGTTGGTTTATGATGAAGAACTATTTCTGACACTGAATTTAAGGATAGAGAACACAAAAAGGCAACTACAGAAGTGATTTTTTTGGTACCAGGAATAGAACTCAGGACCTTGAACTTGCCCAGGAGGTGCTATGTCGCTGAGCTATATGCCCGGCACTACTGAAGTGATTTTAAAGAGAAGTGTAACATTTGGGCACTTGAACTACTGGCCAACTGAAGCTTCACTAGCACAATAAGGCACACTTCTACCTTGTATTCCATTTAAATATCAATTAATATAAATTTTTGTTCTTTATTGCTTCAAAATTTACTCAGGGTTTTACATATCAACAAAACACTTTTTAACACCATTTCAGCATTTTTCAAAAAGATATTGGGCCGGTGAGATGGCTCAGCGGCGTAAGCGCCTGCCTTGCAAGCGCGAGGGCCCGAGTTCGACTCCCGGAACCCACATATGAAAAAGGGGCCGGTGATATCGCTCAGTGGCACGGGTGCCTGTTGGCGCGCGAGGTCCTGAGGTCATCCCCCTGGTACCCACAAAAAAAAAAAAAGATATTGAAATCTTGGTGTGATATCAAATTTGAAGTTTTTATTTATTTATTTATTTATTTTTGAGACATTTTTTCAGTGTGCAGTTCAGGCTGGCCTTGAACTCATAACGATCCTCCTGCCTCAGCCTGGGATTACAGGTGTGTGCCACCATGCTCAGCTGCTGCTTTCTCTTTTTCTTTTTTAATCTATAATTCTCTCATCTATTTTGAGCTGAAATAGTTAAATGCCTGAAAATAGCTGATTTATTAGGAACAGAAATTTGAGCTGGATGTGGCAGTGCACATCTGCAATCCCAGCTTCTTGGAAGGTAGTACAAGATTCAGGAATTTGAGGCCAGTATGGGTAACATATCAAAACTCTATCCCCCCAAAAAAATAAAAAGAGAGAGAGAGAGAGACAGAAAAGAAATAAAGAAGAGAAGTGAAGGAAAGGAAAGAGGAGAGGAGGAGAGAGGGAGAGAGAGGAAGGGAAGGGAAGAAAAAAGAGAGAGAATGTAAGAGAAGAAAAAGAAAGAAAGAAAGGGAGACTTCTTTCATAGAGTCCTAGATCTAGATACTGGGCAGTCCAAGACTAAGAAGCACAAATTTGCCAAGGGTTTTTGTGCTGTCATCACACGGTGAAAGGTGGGCCCACAAGAGAACGTGATGGGGGAGGAGCAAGCTCATCTATTCAATGAAGAACTCACCTCAGCAGTAACTAACCCATTGCTATGATAACAGCATTAATCCATTCCTGAGGGCAGACCCCTGGTGATCTAATCAGCTTTTGAAGGTCTTCTCTACAGTGTTCTACTGGAGATTATGTTTCCAACACATGAGGTTTGTGAAACACATTTAATCACAGTAATGATTAAGGTGTTTATTAATCTTAATATTTTTTAAATGCAGAAAAATGATCTTTTTTTGTTTTAAGGTACATTTTAAAATCTCTTGGCATTTAATAAGCACTCAACTTAAAGATAAGTTTATTTATGTTGAAGAAATTACCCAATAAATATTGTCTAAGACATTATGATTACACTTGAAAATATTCAGCAAGATAGCTGGATTTAATGTATAGTATAAACAAAGAATGCTCTTGGTTAATTAAATTGCATTTCTTGACAAAACACAAAGTATTCCAATCAGATATGAAGCTCTTACTCTATCTCCCCCGCTAAGCATTTAAGTCTTAGAAAAAATAAAGGAATATATTTGGTTGAGCTTGATTATAGATGTGAACCACATCACTAGGAGATAATTCCATGTTATTTTCCTGGAATGACAATGAGGACATTCACCTGAAGAGGTTCCCTTAAATGTGGTATTTAAAACCACAAGTGAGGGATGTGTTAGGAATAAAATAAAACCATAGGTGGTGTTTTGGGTCTCAAGTCTGTAATGCTTCAAACAGAAAAAGTGAATTAACAGATGAAATAAAGAATCTGTGTGAAGTCTAGAACGAACTGTTCAAATATTTAATTTTCCTTTTTAGATCTTATTACCAATAACAACAAAACATTGTTTTACAATAGCAAGCAAAGTTCACATAATTACTAGCTAGTGAATAATTATCATTTGTCTGCTCTTTTAATTTGAGGTTTATTTTTCTTTTATTTTCAGGATGGGTAAACTTTGACAATTTATCAGTGAATAAAAATACTTAAAATATGTTTAAATCAAACTTTATTTATATTTTAAAAAATTCATCAAGTCCTTTCTTCTTGAGTAAAACTAGATCACAAATAGGGAATTTTCTTTTCTATTTTCCTCACTATATAAAGTAATGAAGCTCCAGCAGTTAGTAAGGGCTGCAGGTATTCAAGACCTCTTAAAAAACACTTGCACAACGGTGTAAGCACCTGCCTTGCAAGCGCGACGGCCCGAGTTCGACTCCCAGAACCCACATACGAAAAAGGGGCTGGTGATATCACTCAGCGGCACGGGTGCCTGTTGGTGCGCGAGGTCCTGAGGTCAACCCCCCGGTACCCACAAAAAAAAAAAAAAAAAAAAAAAAAAAAAACACTTGCAGTCGGAACCCTGTTTATTATAATGGCCAGCATTATCATTTTGACTTTTTCAGCACAATTGCTGCAGAGTTAGTCATTTCACTAAGGAAAGTTAGAAATTCCTCAAAACTGATAATTTTAAACTTATTATGCTAGTGAGTAATAGAAATGGTATCTACCCTCCCCACAGCAACAATGAGATAGAATGGCAAAGTTAAATAAATGCCCTTTAGAGAACCTCTCCCCAGTGCATTTTTAAAGAAATAAACTTAATATAAACTTAAAAGATATTAAATTAAGAACCATTATAAAGAAATTGCAGGCAACTGTTCAACACATTATAGAAATCATCATTAAGTGAATACACTTGAGGGCTGTTTTTCATGAATGAGTAATACATTAATGCTTTCTGTGTTTAAAATAAACATTAAAATAAGGGACCTATGATTTCTTAGGATTTTTGTGTAAATGCACAAAAATGTGTCCTCTAAGACAAAGGTATGAACTTCAAGATTTATTTCTCACTTGTGTTCAGTAAAATAATTCCTGAAAAGCTAACATTCTAGGTATTTGGTTCATTAAAACACAAACTAATCTGTCAGCTCACTTGATTCTTTTTTATCTTGTGACTCTTTCTTCTGTCCTTTGGCAAGTAAATTAAATATCAGAGTTTGAATAGTTTTTTTTTTTTTTTTTTTTTTTTTTTTGGTGAGCTGTGGCTTGAACTTAGGGCACTGCACATGCTAGACAGATGTTCTACCACTGGCTTATATCCTTACCCCCAAATAATTTTAAAATGCCTAATATTCCAGTTTAAGATTATCTGAGTAATTTTTAAATAAGAACCAATATCACAAAATATATATTTTAAAGTTTTCAATAGCTATAATTTTGTTCTTCTGAAAAAAAGAAAAAAAGCAGTACCACAGATTCAGTACCAAACAGGATAAGTTTGGGTGAGCTATTGAGACAACATACAACAACTTATTATCTCTGAAATGTCTAATCTAAACTCAAAGAAAGCTGTTGCCTTATGTAATGTGGAATGACTGTTATCAAGTATTCTGCTCTTTTAAGACTGAACAAGAATTCAGTATCAATACCAATTTTTTGAGAGATAAATGTAAGCAACAGATTGAAGTGTATTTGAACCTTCTGAACAACAAATTGAAATATTTTTTAGCATCCTGTGCAAACCCAGAAATTATAGGTGAAGTCTCTATTTGGTATATATGCCTTCAGTCTTTCTTCTTAAGGAAAAACAGTTTTGACTGTGTCATGCTCTTAACTGAGGTTAATCATTCTTGCATGCAATTTATTCAACATTTTAGAATTCTTTGTTATACGACAAATGTTTAGTTTTCGGATTTGCAATAACTTTTTTATTACTTTTATAGTCTTTTCATGGAACATTGAGAGTTTAGAAAGATAATAACTGTTCAGTGGACACTGAAAAAATTCCTGTAGGAAAGGTACCATTTGAATTTGAATATTCTTTTCAACTTTGGTAGAACACCAAACTTTAAAAAATACTATGGCCTATAATTGAAATAAATGGGATAATGCTAATAATTTTTGGAGCAAGATTCATAGTTTTGTTAGTATTTAGTTAGTGGTGAAACAGTGCATTAATATTAATGAATTGCTATTTTGAGGTATAATAGTTTGAGCACTGATTATTCCATTAAGCCCTTATACTCTTTCAAATTTCTCACATGCTGCTTCTATTTACTAAATGTTATCCTGGCCTCAAAAGTTCTAATGAATTTTTAATTGTGAAGTGATGATATAGCTTTCCGCTAACACACACAAGCCATCCATCATCAACTCTATTTTACTAACCAATTACACTTAGCTTCTGATCACCTGAAACTTACTACTTCCTTTGACAGCTTACAATTTGACTGGTTTAAAGTGAAGCAAGAAGTGCACTATTTTGCTCTTAAATTTCTTCCTTAAAGTGGTTACTTAAATTACAATTTCCCATTTACATATAGTAACAGCTTAATTGTATTGTTATCTTAGTTTCTCCTGTGAAATCCACTCTGCATACAAAACTATGCACATCAAGCTCAAGTATGTTGATCCTGTTTATTTGCAAACATATATCTATTTATTATTCATTGAAAAACTGTCTGTTCATATTTTTGCATATTCTCATCTTTTAAGCCAAGAGAATCTTTGCAAATAATATAAATATGTTTAAGATTCTGCCACATTGCCAATTAAAAAAACTGCTGTTAGCTTACCTAAAAGTTATGGTGAGGTTACTTATGAATATAATTTTTCTACTTCTACATTTGAATAGTCTACTTTATAAATGAATTTCACTAGCAGTAAAAAAGTACTTTGACAATGGAGAATATGTTTGCTATGTAACTGAGGTTAAAGTTTTCATTTCATTAGTACAGTGTTTTGGTTCACATGACTTTCAGATTTTAATTTTGAACATTATTATAGGTAAAAAGAAAAATATGATTTAAGAAAGGGTAAAAGGTGAGAGAAATATTAAAATTAGAATGGTTGCAGGGCATTGCATATGGTATGAGCAGAGAAACCTAAATTCAGTACATTTCTGTGTCCAGCAGATAGATGTCTTGAATTTTTTAATGTAAATTTAGTATCAATGAATATCTGTGCCTTAGGAATAATTTTATATGAACACTTTATGTAATTTTTTAACATTAATATAAGTGGAGCTTCAAATATATGAGTGTAAAATTGAATTTTGTACATTTATATGGATATTTATTATCTTTTACCTTTATAGGCATGACCCTCATTCAAAGACTAGATACAGAGAATAGTCTACACAGCAATAAATAATATTTTGAAAATAGGTAAACACTGTAGTAGATAATGAAAAAGCAATAGCATTCTTTCATTTTTCCTTACTTTTAATTCTTGTTTCCAAACATCCAGTGAATATCTAATCCACAGTTTCTAATAAAAGTTTCTACTTGAGGTGAGACAATTTTCCATTTTGAATAACCATTTACAGTCTCTAGCCAGAAGCTAGGCTTTTTATTAGGTGGATTCCTAGTCTCTAATTTCTAATGCATATGCCAAAGTGTTAGAAAGTCCAATGATCTAATAAGAATACCTCTGGGATAATGCTTTGCCTACTGTTAGAAAGCAAATTAAGTCACATTGGTTATTATCTTTAGTGCCATTTCCTATAGATTCAGTTATGATTCTCTAAAAATGTCTCTGATCCACTATCATTCAAAAAATAATGCTGAAAATGTTAAAACAGTAGATGAGAATATTATTTAATATGTTAAAAAACAAATTTAGGGGGAAATTTATGCTTTAAATTTTTGCCAACTAGGTCTCCTATTTGTGTGTAATTTACTTTCTTCTATAACCATTAATAACTCACATGGAAAACCAGGAAAGCTCCATCACCTTATAGGGGCCTTATGAAACTGAAAAGGAAAAGATACACATTGAGGCTTTTGTCTTAAATCAGTGGTCTCTTGGATTACAGATAATGAAAGGAAAGGGGATGTGGACTGGGACAGACTCATGAAGAGATTGAGGAAAGAAGGAAAACTGGAAAAGAAAGAGCCAGTCCAAACTGGCTCAGCATGTTACATCAGACATTAAATAATTTCTATGTGTGTTTCTACCTTTAACAGTCTATTGTCTGATATGCTCCAAGAATGAGTTTCTTCTTAATTTATCAAAAATATCCTGGGTGAAATTTTGAATCATTCATAAATGTTTGTAATTGAAAAACAAATCAAGAAATAAGACACACCACTATTTTCTCAAAATATCTTATTTTATTTTATTTTATTTTTTTTTTGTGGGTACCGGGGGGGTCGACCTCAGGACCTCACACGCCAGCAGGCGCCCGTGCCGCTGAGCGATATCACCGGCCCCTTTTTTGTATGTGGGATCCGGGAGTCGAACTCGGGCCCTTGCGCTTGCAAGGCAGGCGCTTATGCCGCTGAGCCATCTCACCAGCCCAAAATATCTTATTTTAGAGAGAATGAATGCAGAATGCCACATGAACAAATTAATCTGGAGACATACTTGTGTTTGTTCTATGTCCTTGATCATGAAAGTCCCCAAATCTCTACTGCATTACTAAAACTAGTAAGTGACACAAACACACACACACACACACACACGCACACGCAAGACAAGGAGAGAAAGCCATTGGCTTCTCTGCTATGAGTACACCATAAAAAATAAAAGCTAATTTTTGGATTTGCACAGTTCTTTTTTGGGTTGGTTGTGTTCATTAGCAAAGTATCTAAATTTCCTAAGGTTTAATAACTTGGGATATCAAGGAATGGTTAGCAATAGATAATGTTAGAATATATAGGAAGAGTCTTATAGATCATAAATATTTAATAAACTGGCTGAGGGTTTATTCCAAATTTAAGTGCTTACATGGAGTACATTTTTCAATCTCCTGCCTGTCCTAGGAAAACTTTTTAGAATTATACCACTTCCAGACTAAAAAAAAAATGCACAAGCACCATCAATAACTTGCCTATAATTACAAAATCAGGAAGGAGTGGAAAAGCATTCGAATGCAGGTACTCTAATCTTAAAGCATGCTTCTCAAAAAAGACACTATGTCTTTTATGATATATAATTTTAATTGTTCTAATTGACATTTACTTTGTTTCTATGCTATATTTTATCTAAATCAAAAGTACTTTGATATTACTGACATTTGTCTGTGTCACATTAAGGATACTGGACATTTACTTCAATTTACTACATAGATTTTTTTCCTGGAACAAAAGTCAGCATACAGAAGATAAGCTACTTTTCATGCCTGCTTCATATTTGATCAAATATATCATTATATCATATTTTTGTAGTGAAATGTAAAAATATAAAATTATTGTGCCTTTATAGTTAAACTGTTAATTAAGTTTATACATACACAAAAAATACTTAATTACATTACTGGCTCAAGATCAAATGTGAGGGCCGGTGATATGGTTCAGCAGCATAAACACTTGCCTGGCAAGCTTGAGGTCCAGAGTTCGACTCCAGGTACCCACATTAAAAAAAAAGTTCAAATGTGAACAAAAAATTCTAATAATATAACACATAAGTGGATTCTTTGCTTTCCCCATTGAAATAGATTGTCTACTAAATAAATAGGTTCTCTATTTATGGTTTTTTCCCCAAGTTAGGGCTCTGTTTACACCATTCACTAAATCAAGTCCATGTGGCTTTTCTGCTTATAATCTTGTTAAAAGTGATTTCACATCTTAAATATAATAAAGAATATTCAGTAATTTTTTTAAAATTCTGAGTTCTTAACTATAATTTAGAAATCTAAATGTCCATGAAAATTCCTTTTTTCTTTTTTTGTGGGTACCGGGGGTTGACCTCAGGACCCCGCGTGCCAGCAGGTGCCTGTGCTGCTGAGCGATATCACCAGCCCCTTTTTTCGTATGTGGGTTCCAGGAGTTGAACTCGGGCCCTTGCGCTTGCCAGGCAGGTGCTTATGCTGCTGAGCCATCTCACTGGCCCCATGAAAATTCTTATGTGGTAAGATGTAATGACTAATATAAGTAGTGTGTACTATGCTGAAATCTTTTCCTCATTTGGAGTAATTCTAGGAGAATCTCTTGCCAACTCATCCTTGTAGTCTATCATTATGTATTTTATTTAATTAAAGCCAAACTCTTGGATATTGTTCATGTCTCATTATTTCTCTTTATACAAATACTTTCATCTATGTCAATTACCTGTATTTAATTATTGCCTCTCTACCAAAACAGACTCACAGAATTGAATGTTTTAACATTATTGAATAACCATGGTCACAATTACTTTCCTTCTCTTTTCTCTGTCCCTCTCTCTCTCTCTCTCTCTCTCTCTCTCTCTCTCTCTCTCTCTCTCTCTCTCTTTATTTATTTAATTTATTTTTGGAACTTCAGTTATGCAAAAACAGATCCTAAGTCAGGGGGCTTTGGTAGTTTATTGGGATGTGACATCATGAAGCACAGTGAAGTACTGGAGAGGAGCCAGCAAAGACATATGCTATTGTGTTGGTCCTATAAGGAGATCCTACACTGTTCTTGGTGACACTATAAAGGAACAGTTTAGAATGTCTCGCTTGTCCCAGTGATGGATAAGGTATTGAAAATAAGATAGAAGATTTATGAAAAGAAGTTATCAATTTGTCTTTTAATAATTAATGGATAGGAAATATTAAAATTTGGCTCATTTCTCATCATATTGGTTTATGCAGGATTACACATTTTCTTGGGAATAGTACTTCTTTTGGCCTCATGGATGCTAAGGGTATTTTAAATCTTGAAAATGTACCTCATTGCAAATTATTTCTACAGACATTAGGTAATAAGATGTTCATCACAAATGACTGTGATAAGTGGCTATAAATTTTCCTCTGTTAAAATAAGATGTTCATAGCAGAAAGACTGGTGAATGAAGAAACGTTGAATTTCAGAGTATACCGCGCATCATGTGGAAGCCTACTAACATGGAGACAATATTTAGTACTGTCTCACTTTTTAAAATCTGTGAATAAATCACAAATTAAAGAGGGTTATATTTATTTACAAATGAAAAGCTACATACTACCACTACGTTTTGATTCATCTTTCCTTTAGAATTTTCAGTTCCAAAAAATTAACAGGTATACAGGTGATTCATTTTTTTTTTTTTTGTGGGTACCAGGGGTCAACTTCAGGACCTCGTATACCAGCAGGCACCCGTGCCGCTGAGCAATATCACTGGCCATTTATTTGTATGTGGGTTCTGGGAGTCAAACTGGGGCCCTCGCACTTGCCAGGCAAGAGCTTACACCGCTGAGCCATCTCTACACCAGCCCTACAGATAATTCTTGACAACATTTCCTCAAAGCAAATTTAAGTGCCAAAATAAAAATGAAAAAGGTCAAATGTATTATTAACACTAAAATGTAAAAGTAACTACTGCAACAAGATTCCAACCTTACTAAGGTGAATATGGCCAATATATTTTAATTCAGTTGGCTTTATAAAAAATTTTCTGATTTAAAATAAAAGAAAATATCTTTTTAAGTTAAAGTATTTAATATATTTATTCGATATGAAAAACTGGGAATGTGTTTTTAATAGTTTTCTTTTTCAAAAATCGTGTTGGGGCCAGTGAGATGGCTCAGCAGCGTACATGCCTGCCTGGCAAGCGTGAGGTCCTGAGTTCGACTCCCAGAACCCACATACGAAAAAAGGGCCGGTGATATTGCTCAGCAGCACGGGCGCCTGCTGGACCGTGAGGTCCTGAGGTCGACCCCCAGTACTCACAAAAAAAAAAAAATCATGTTGCATTGGAAACATGATATATTCATGATAAAATTAAAATAAATCAAAACAGTACATGCAAGTTCATATTTATGCATCTCTTCTCTACTATGCATAATAATAATTATATAGCCAGGTATGGTGACACGTCTGTAGTCCTAGCAGTGTGTGAGTCTCAACAGGAAAATCAAAAATTCAATACTAGTATGAGCAACTTAGTGACTTTACTATAACCAACCTATCTGAAAAAAAATGTTTGCCATTAGGTTACTTTTTTCAATTGCCACTGCTGCAAAAATAATAAAATGAAAAATAAGAAAAAAAGATATAGAAAAGTCTTGGGTTTTCGTAAATTGGTATATGTTTGCAATACACGATTAATACATTTGTTTGAGGAAATATTTTCATCATTTTCAATCCTATTTTTCCTCTACTCTAAGCTGCTTCACATTTTCTCAAAAGACTTTCTTCAATTTATTCTTTGAAATTTTTGGATTTTGAGGTACTCCTATAAACCATGTGATGATTAACTTTCTGTGTCTGAGTTATTTCATTTAACATGATGGACTCAAAATCCAGCCATTTTTCTGCAAATGATATAAATTCATTCTTCTTTATGGCTGAATAAAAATCCACTGTGTAAAAACACATATTTTCTTTATCCATTCATACAGAGTTTAGCAAGTATGAATTGTGCCTATGTAAAGACACTTTCATTTTGTTTGTGATTTTTTTGTCTTTAAGGTGTCTTTTGCAGGTAATAGATAGTTAGCTTTTCTTTCCTTTTTCTCTCTTTCCTTCTTTCCTTTTCTCTTTCTCTCATTCTCTTTCTTTTATTTGTTATAAACCTGCCAGTCTGTCTTTTGATTGGAGAGTTAAGACCACTTACACTGAGTGTAGCTATTCAAGGTTATTTGCTGGTTCCTGTCACTATATAGTCTTCCATTAATCTATTCTCTTATTATTTCTTTTTATTTTTTTAGCTACTTTCCTAGGTAGGTGTGTTTTTAATTTGCTCTCTTATATTATATTAACCTCCAAGTTTCTAGTTAGGATTTTCTGGAATTATTTTTCAATGCAGGTTTGGTGATGAGATTTTGGTCTTGTGAATTTCTTAAATTGCCCTGATCGATATTAAATATCCATTATTCTTCCTCAGGGTCCCAAAGTGCTTTGATTACAAGCATGCACCACCATGAATAGCTATTTCTTTAAATTTTCTTTATCATGGAAAGCCTTTATTTCTCCATCAAATTCAAAAGATCATTTTGTAGCAAAAAATCCTTTGGATTATCAATTATTTTAGTTTCTGCCTTGGAAAGTTTTATTCAAATTCTCCTGCACTTTTGTGTTTCTATTCAGTAGTCTGCCATTATTATGGGATGCTTGCATTTATCAATTATTTGACAGTTTTCTCTAACAACTTTTAGTATTTTTGGTTCTGAATTTCTGGGATTTTGACAATTACTTTTCATGGAGAGGGTCTTTTCTGGTTATCCCCATCAGAGGTTCTACATCTCTCATTTATCTATATTTCTCATTGTATAAAATTGGAAAATCTGGAATAATATAGGTGAATTTAATTTTATATCATTAGATTGTAACTCTAAACCCTTCCAATAAGCTATAGGTTAGTTTTTTTTTAAGAGTTATCTAGGAACACATGGATCATATAGTTTTATCTTATTTCTCAAGTATCATATTGATATTCTAATACCTCAACTGTATCCTCAATTCTTAATATCCAAACTTATGCATGACTATGTCTACTGCGAGATTTACAATTGAGCTTATTTAACTTCCAAGATATCTGCTTAATTCCTTTTTATAACTTCTAAGTGTTTACTAAATTGTGCACTTATATTTTACATTTTCTTCCTTAACTAGTGCATTTATATCCTAGATTTTCTTTCTTAATTATTTCATCTGCTTACATATATCTACTTTAAACTCCTTGATAACTCTGATAATTTAATCATTCAGCTACCTATTTACATCATCTTCAAGTTCACTGAATTTCTTAGAAATTGTTCCATTTGTGTGCTTATTTGCCCCTTTTTTGATCTGTTTAGTTTAAACACTTTTTTTGAGTTCTTTGTCTGGAAATTCAACTATTTCAATGCCTGTGAGATCAGCTTTTGTGCAATTATTAATTTTTGAAGGCCTCTTGTTGCTTAATCTTTTCATTGTTCTTTTGTTTTTGTGTTGAGAGTGATATATCAGTTAGGGTATACAACTCTGTCACTACTGTAGACATCTCTTTAGTAAGTGGATTTCTCTTTGCAGTGTGTACTTTCCTTTGAGTATGATTTGTTACACAGACACAATTCATCTTATTCAGTGTACTAGGGTTAGTGCCTATCTGCACTGGAAGAAGAAAACAGTTATGAGCATCTGCAGATCAAAGCTTACATTAACATATAGATTCAAACTTCTTCAAAAAGTTCACAGATCGGGGGCCGGTGAGATGGCTCAGCGGCTTAAGCACCTGCCTTGCAAGCGCGAAGGCCCGAGTTCGACTCCCGGAACCCACATACGAAAAAGGGGCCGGTGATATCGCTCAGTGGCACGGGTGCCTGTTGGCGCGTGAGGTCCTGAGGTCTTCCCCCCGGTACCCACAAAAAAAAAAAAAAGTTCACAGATCTTTCAATAACCCAGGAACATAAAAACATAGTGAAGAATTGTGGACAAATGTGTAGAGAAAGTGAAACATAAAATAAGTAAAAATAAAAACTAAGAAGAAAAAGACAACAAAGAATAATACACTAAAGTAAAATGATAGGATTTAGGTGATATTATTTTTGTACTGGGAAAAAAGAGAGAGAGAATTGAGTTTTGAGAGGTTATTTGAGATCTCTTGAGAAGCTCAGGTTCAAGCCAGGAATATTATGGGGCATACATTCCATAGTGGGAGGCCAAGTTTGGTGGGTAGAACCTTTAGATAGGCCTGGATGTGAGTAGACCTTTGCTTGAGCACCCACAATGCTGTTTATATCCAACAGAAGTCAGTGTTCTTATTTAATGTAGGTCAATATTGGGTTGTCCAAGTATCTATATTAAAATCATAGATCTCCTTGCTTAAGGGTGTTTCATGAGTGGTTCTCATGGTTTGTCAGTATCCAGCTTATATTTGACACTATTATTTTTACTGACTTTACTACTATAACTACGGTGACATACTTGTTTCTGTCAATTGTTTTCTCTATATGCCAATATCTGCAGAGATTAGGCATCATAAACAATACAGAAGCCTATTCCCCAAAAGCCTCATACTGGGGCAAATAAACTGCAACCTTCCTTCCCAAATAAATCAAGGTAGCATGATCATTGAACAGATAAAAACACCAATAGATTCCCATGCCAAGGGGATAACTCTGTGACACAGCTACCCACTATAATCAACCAGCAATCCCCAACACAGAAAACAAACAAAAACAACAAAATAGAAACATGAGAAAACAAGGCAAGAAAGTCCCCCTAAAAATACCCTACACCCCTAAGCCATACAGGAGGCATGTGTGAGGAGGAAATCAAAAGCATCATAGCAGAAATGTCTGAAAGGATATCAGTGGAGCTAACAAAATAGATGAAAAATGTGCTTGGAGAACTCAAAGAAGATAAAACTGAACTGATAATTGTCTTAATGAAACAAATGATCAGTGGTCTAGGGAAGATACTAATAAAAGTCTAACAAACTTAAGAAAGAGTTATAAAACATGAATGCCAAGCATCGAAAAGAATGGGAATCCATAGAAAAGATTCCAACAGAAATCCATGGGATTAAAAATTTCATTAAAAATATAAGCAGCAGAACTGACAAATGTGAGGGAAGAGTGTCAGATCAAAAAGAAAGGGGTGTGGTTGGTGACAACTTAATTAGAGATACCTTAAAAAAATAAGAACATGGGCAATGGACCCAACACCTGCTAGATGACAAAAAGAAGAGTAACCTAAGAGTAATAGGAATTAATGAAAAATCAAAAGACTACACAAAGAGCATCAAAAATTTAAAAAAACAGGGCCGGTGAGATGGCTCAGCGGTGTAAGTGCCTGCCTTGCAAGCGCGAGGGCCCGAGTTTGACTCCTGGAACCCACATACGAAAAAGGGGCCGGTGATATCGCTCAGCGGCACGGGTGCCTGTTGGCGTGCGAGGTCCTGAGGTCGAACCCCCGGTACCCACCAAAAAAAATAATAAAATAAAATAAAAAAACAAAAATTTTCAGAAGCAATAGTAGAATACTTTCCAGATATGGAAAACAATTAACATACAGATAAGTGAGGCATAATGAACCCCAAATAACTATGATCAGGATAAAAAAAAGAAAAAAACACTCCACATCACATAATTACAATAACCAACATGCAACACAAAAAAGCATAACTCTAAGAGCTGTTACAAAAAAGTAACAAATCACTTATGAAGGAAAATCTATCATTTTATTACAAAATTCTATAAACACAGACTTCTCAACTGACTTCTCTTCTCCTTATAAGTGCGAAGAGCTGGAATGAAGTTTTTCAAGCCCCAAAGAAAACAACCTCCAACCCAGACTGATATACTCTGCAAAATTATCTTTTGAATTGATGGAGAAACAAGATATTTCTATGATAAAGAGCACCTAAAGAAATTCATGACCACCAAACCAACATGTAAAAAAAATTCTCAAGGATATCATAGAAAGAGATATTGGAGCTAATAATGCAAAATAAGTCCAATAAAAGAATGGTAAGTCATGTAATTAAGTAGAACAGCAGAAAAGAAAACAGTGACTGGAAAATGATACAATGACAGGAATAAGTCAATACCTATCAGGTATAACTATCAATGTGAATTATCTCAATTCACTAATCAAACTATGCAGACTAGTGGAATGGCTAAAGAAACAATATTCAACTGTGTGCTGTACACAAGAAACACATTTAACTACAAAAGAAATTCCTAGTCTACAAATTTGAAGGATACAAAACACTATTCTATGAAATAGGAGCCTGAAAACAAGTGGGAATAATTATCTTTATAGTAGACTATAAACCAAAGTTGGTAAAAAAAAAAAAATAAAGAAGAGAATGAAAGGAGAAGCTGGGTAGGGAGATAAACACTGTCAGACCAACCTCCTCCAACCAGGTCCTGCAACCTAACAGCAAGTCAGCTGTATGCTCCCAAAATACAGTCACCTTTCCAAGGTCCTGTCTATAAGCTCATCTAGACACAAACCGTAACAGACATTAAATGCCCTCCTTCCATCTGTAATTCTTCCTGAATCAAAGGAATTGAACAGTAGTGTAGCCATTTGTATGGCTTCAAGGCAGTATGGTGCAGAGAAATTGGAAACACCCACTTTCATGTATTCAGTAAAGATGCAGAGAATGCAAAATATATGTAAAACTCAAATATTTCCAGTTACATCAAAAGGGAGGACCTCACTTCTGTCACATCTGTTTCAAAGTACTGAAAGATTTTATATATCCTAATATTATTCAAGTGCTAAAAGCAGAGACAGTTCTTTGGACCAGAACAAAGATTTTAGAGGAAATGTAAATCTCTGACCAGACTGATTGGTTATGCATATTTTCTACACACAAAAGAACTTTTAAAGCATGGAGAGAGAAGGTTATCATATTTATTCACTGAAACGAATCTTACAAAGGGAAAATATATGTTCAAGAAAATAAGATAACCCTCTAGAAACTGACTACAGTGAAATAGAGATATGTTATTTAACTGACACAGAATTCAAAAGAAAGGCTAAAACTGTTTACTATGATCAAGGGAGAAATTCTTAAACTCATTGATAAATTAAACTAATAGAATGTATTTGGAAAGTATCAAAAATAAGTCAAATAGAAGAATACAGTAACTCAACTAAAAAAATTAATAGAGGAATTCAAATGTAGACAAAATCAAGCAGAGGAAATGATCATTAAGCTCAAATACAAGTCACTGAAAATATCCAATCAATAGAATAGGAAAAAAAAAAGAATGAAATACAATGAAAATAGCTTAGGAGACATATGGAACATCAAATGAAAATATATACTTCAGAGTATTAGGAAGAACAGATAGGAAAGAAAAAGAAAATATATTAAATAAAACAATTACATAAAATTTTCCATCTGGGGATAATAATAAAAAATTGGAATAAGAAAGACAAAATATTCCAAATATGATAACTCTGATGTGACTCACAAGAAAACACATTGTAGTCAAATTGCCAAAAGGTAGAGAGGATTTTTGAAAGCGTCAGGGAAACAGGTGACTTGATACAGACCAGGAAGATACCATGAGAATATCAGCAAAATAGTAAAAACTTGCAGACCAGAATGGAGTGGGTTAATATATTCAAAATCCTGATAAAACAATTTGGAAACCAAGAATACACCTAGCAATTCTTTCTTTCAGAAATGAGGTGAAGCAAACACTTTCTCTGACAAACAAACACCTTGGAAGATTATCACCATTAGGCTTGAGTTGAAAGAAATGTCAAAAGAATTTTCCAAACTGAGGGGAAAATGCTAATTAGAAATATGAGAACATATGAAACTATAAAACACATTGAAAAAGTAGTTACATTGTCATCTTCGAACACTTTAATACTGTACTTTTGGCATGTAAATCAATTATATCTCTAGTAGGAAAATTAAAAGACAAAACTAATATAATCAAGTATAGCTAAAATATATTTAAGACATGATTCATAAAAATTTGTAAATTGTAACAACAAAATATGAAATGAGAAGGGAATTAAAGTACAGTGTTAGCATATGTGATCAAAATTAAATTGTTAATAGTTAAACGTAGCTCAGTGTAAGACATTTTATGTAAACCTATGAAAAACAATGTGTAAAGCTACAGTGGATATACAAAAGATAAAAAGATTCACAAGAGAAAAAGATTCACAAGATTTATCAATCCACAGAGAAAGCAGCAAAACAAAAGAGGAACAAAAAATATATCAACTAAATAATAAAAAAATACAAAAATTCCACTTATTAATTGCTTGGGTACAAATAATGACTTTGAATATCAATTGATTAAATTCTGCAATCAAAAAACATAGAGTGACTGAATGCATGAAAATAGAAGACCCAATTGCATGTTGCCTAATCAAGATTCAATTCACATTTAAAGACATGTAGACTCAAAGTAATAAATACAAATAATTTTCTAAGCAAATAAAAATCAAAAGGAATCTGTATCTATGTTTAAATTAGACATATTAAACTTTCACTCAAAATTTGTAAATTGAGAAATAAGGGACATTAAATAGTGATAAAGGTGTGTAATGATGAAAAGAATATAACAATTGTAAATATATATTACACATATATTACACAGAGCACTAAAACGTATATAGCAAATGTTAATAAATATGAAATTTGCAGTACAGTAATATTAGGAGAGTGTAATACTTCACTTTTAAATATGGGCAGATCATGCAGGCAGTGAAACTATTAGGAAAGATTAGGCTGGAACCTACTTTGGTCCATTTAACAACAAAATACTTATTTTCCTTATAGGCACTGGGATAGAGTATGTTAGTGTAACAAAATGTGTACAAATTTAGGAACATTTGAATCATATAAAATAAGTTTCTGACCATGAAAGTATTAAATTAGAAATCAAAAACAGAAGAAATAATGGAAAATTTATAAATATGTGGAAGTTATACAATATGCTCCAGAACAACTATTGGGTCAAAGAGGAAATTAAACGTGAAATTTTAAAAATAGCTTGATGCAATCAAGTATTTAAATATAAAGAATAATTTTACAACTACATATAATTTTCTAGCCCCTCATTAATATTAGGAGCTTAGGTCTTTAGGAGATGATAAAGTCAGAATTCTGATAATTTGCATTCATCCCCAATTTAATCCTTTGGGCTGGTCTAACAAAATATGATAGACTCAGTAATTTACAAAAAAAATTTTCACTGTTATGAAGGTTTTAATTAGGAGTACAGTTTGCCAGCAGATTTGATGTTTGGTAAGGACTTATTCCTCAGAGAAACTTCCCATTGCCTCTTCACAACATGGAAGGGGTGATGGTGTGCCCTTGCACATATTTTGTAAAGAAACCAATACCGTTCATGATGGCTCCACTCATAATCTAATCATATCCCAAAGACCGTAGGCCCAACTGACATTATCTTGGGTGTTAAGATTAAAAGATATAAATTTGGGGAACATAAGTATTCTATCTATACTAATGTCTTTTTACAAAGGAGTCCATAAAATCTCCTTTTGCCATATGAAGACCAAGCGAAAAAGTGCTTTCAGTGAACCAAAAATCAGGCTCTCACTAGAAACAAATTTTCACATTATCTTGATCTTGAATTTCCCAACTTCCAGAATTATGACTGATACGCCTATCATAGATAGGTAAATAGATAGATGATAGATTTTATTTGTAAAATCCCTAGCTTATGATATTGTTCTAAGGCAGCCCATATGGACTGGACTAATACCAGGGAAATTGATCAATGATTTGATACATATATGGTATAATAGTTTCAACAATTTGTGAAAACCCGACTGATACAAATAGAAACATAAACAAAAATTAAAATATTTTGAATGAAATCACCTTATACAAAAGTATATACACTATGCAGTTTCTTATATAAGTATACATTATCTATATGCATAGACAGGTATACATAATTTCATACATAATCTCATAAACACATACAAATCATAGGTAAGGGGAAAAGAACTATTAAAAACAAAGTGAAGAATTTTAGCTGTGTGGGGCTTGGAGTAAGTTTAAGGATTGCCAGGTATAGGGATAGAAGTAACCTAGATTACAATGGAATTATCTATGTAGCAGATATATTAGCACAATTTGGGTTTACTTGGGTATATACCTTTCTCAGGACTCAGTGGTTGAGCGTTAATCAGTACTGAGTTACCATAATAGAATACTTGAGACTGAGTAATTCGTAAGGAAAAGAGATTTACTTTATACAGCTCTGCAGACAGGAAAATTGAAGGTTGAGTGATGCATGTCTTCTGAAAGCCTTCTTTCTGTGTTATAACATGACAAATGTATCAGGATCCCACTCCAGCAATAACTAATTGTTAAGTGCTATATACCATGGATAACAATATTAATCCATTAATGAGGGCCTTCGTAATCTAATCAACTCTTACAGACCCAACCTGTAACTATCATTGTGTTGATTAAGCTTAAAACAGGCACTTTTGGTTTACATTTGAACCATAATAGACTGTATAATCAATGCATTTAATTTCATTTTATGCAAACTATAATTGAAATAATAGAAGTAAATATGTACTGAACTGTAATTAATGATTTACATGGTGAACATTTTAGGGGACATTTAGTAATTCTTACAATTTATTAAAATTCTTCACAAAATGAAATAAATTCATGGGTGAATAAGTGAATGTCTACCTTGATAATATCTGAGAAATGCAAATATTGTAAGGTGTAACTCAAATTTATGTGTTTTTCCTTTTAAGATTATAAATTATAAGTAGGATGGTATAAGAGTTAATTTTATGTGTCATCTTCTAAAACACTATACTTAGTAACTAGACATATGGTCACACACCTTTGGATGTTGCTGTGAAAGTATTTTAAAAATGGGATTAACATTTAAATTAGTATACTTTAAGTACAGCAGATACCCTTCTAATGTGAGAGGGCCTCATTCAAACTATTAAAGACTTTTTAAAAAGAAGAGTGACCCTGGGTAATGAAGTTTGTTGATGGACATATAGGCTGTTTCCAATATTTGGCTCTTTTGAGTTGCACTGTTAGAAATGTGGGTAACTCAGATACAAATGTTAAATATTGCATGTTTTATTTAATGAAAAACTCAATATATAATATATATTGTATGAAATAAAGGACAGATAATAGAAAAAAGTGAGTGAGGACAAAAAGGTACTGTATTCTAATCCAGTGTGAATAATGTATCTAAAAGTGTACCTTGAGTTAGTACAAATGTCATACATGTTTTATATGCTCTTTGGCATTTTAGTCTGTTTTTCAATCTGTATATGTGATAATAAATTTTATAAATAAATGAATCTGATGTGGGAATATTAAAAAGTAACAGAGGGAAAGGAAAAATAATTAAAACATGTTATGTACATGTACCAATTCTCTAGAGGGAATGTTGTACTGGAAAAATACTACTAATAAAATTAAAATATATATATAAAAAAACTATATATATAGTTTTAAATATATATATAAAAAAACTATAAATAAATGAATCTGATGTGGGAATATTAAAAAGTAACAGAGGGAAAGGAAAAATAATTAAAACATGTTATGTACATGTACCAATTCTCTAGAGGGAATGTTGTACTGGAAAAATACTACTAATAAAATTAAAATATATATATAAAAAAACTTCTGCAATAAATGTTATGGGTAAAAGCAGACTTTAAAAGTTTCCCTGGGGCCGGTGAGATGGCTCAGCAGCATAAGCGCCTGCCTTGCAAGCGCGAGGGCCCAAGTTCGACTCCCGGATCCCACATACGAAAAAGGGGCCGGTGATATCGCTCAGCGGCATGGGTGCCTGTTGGCACGCGAGGTCCTGAGGTCGACCCCCCGGTACCCACAAAAAAAAAAAAAAAAGTTTCCCAAATGGGATGCATTGAGTGCAGAACCTCTCTTAATGGCTTTTTTCAACACTGATGGTGTGTTGAAACAGTGTAATAAGTTAAGACAGATTATGAAAAGTAGACAGACAGGGAAAATATATAAACATGCCTTATTCACAGGAAACATAATTTTTATATTGCTAGTCTTAAAGTACTTACAAATAACTATACTTAGAAGCAAGTTCTGCACTGTTGCAAGATACAAAATCAATGTAAAGTGTAAGTTAGGTTTCTGTATACTATCCAGAAACAATGTGAATTTAAGAAATCAATTACAATCACACAGCATCAACAACAATAAAACATGTAAGAGCAATTGCAACAAAAAAAAAAAGTGTGGGACTTGTACATTCAAACCTGAAACATCAGGCCAGTGAGATGGCTCAGTGGTGTAAGTGCCTGCCTGGCAAGTGTGAGGGCCCGAGTTTGACTCCCAGAACCCACATACAAAAAAAGGGCCGGTGGTATCGCTCAGTGGCACAGGTGCCTGGTGTTGCATGAGGTCCTGAGGTCAACCCAGGGTACCCACAAAAAAAAACAAAAAAAACCCCCTGAAACATCACTCAGGGTAATTAAGTAACTTGAAATACTGTAAAAGGAAAGATACATCACGTTCAATGAGTGGAAAAGGAATATTAATAATACAAAAATTTGATACAAAGTAATCTACAAATTCTACAAACTTGTTTCAAACCTTATCAGCATTATTTTGTAAATTGATAAATTTGTCTTAAAATTTTTTGAAAGGCAAAGAACCAGAGTAGCCATAAAAATGAAAAATAAGAACAAAACTGAAAAAATTAACTACTACCTAAATGTACTATAGAAAATAATAATTAGAAAATGCTAATATTTTATAAGTGTATACATTAAGGTAATATGTGGAAAGTCCAGAAAATACAATATTTATGATCAAACAATTTTCATACAAACTCACATACATACACACTGACACTCACACAAATGCTAAAATTTCAGTGGAAATGGTCAACTTTTTTAACAAACAATACCTGATCAATTGGATATCTATATGCAAAACCTACATAATTCACACACACATAAATGTACACATAAACAAGATAAACTTAGGGCTTCATCTGATGCCATAACAAACACAAAACAAAAGTTCAAAATAAATAGCATAATACTATACACAAACTAAAATTAGAAAATCATAAAAAGAATAGAAAACAACATAGGATAAAATTTTATGAACTTTAGGCCACCATGTAATATATATAATATCAGAAGTTTATAACTCATAAAAGACAATGAAGAAGTCAACTTTATCATATTAAGATCTGACTTATAATTTTGAGTCTCAAATGGGACAAGATTCACCAGATTGTAGAGAAAATTCATTTTCTGAACTTTATAGGTTGGACCACTCCCAGTCACTGTTCCCTCCCTCCTCATCAAAAGTAAATATTACACTAGCATCTAACAACACTGAATAATTTAACAAATTTTCTACTATATATAAATAAAATATACAATCGATCTTTTAATGTTTAACTTTTTCTTCAATAAAGCTTTGCCATGTTATTCAGATTTGTTTTTTTCAATTTTGTAAGGTTATTTACTCTACTGATATCACATTTATGTTTTCTACTCTTGATAAGAATTTAGGTTTTAGATTTATAAATAATGACTCTGTCTTAGTTACTTTTCTTGTTGCCAAGACAAAATACCTGACACACAAAGTTAAGGGAGGAAAGGTTTATTATAGCTCAGTTTATAGAGGTTTCAGTCTGTAGGGCTGGCTCCAAGGCAGGGTGGCATGGCAGAGAGGCATCATAAAGGAGAAACAGTTCATGGCAGTCAGAAGGCAGGAAAGCAGCACAGAAGAGAAGTAGTGAGGAACCAAGCCACAAGAGGCTAGCAATGACCCTGTTTCTGTCCCTTATATTCTATCCAGGCTACTCAGCCTTAGGGCTGGTAGCACTCAAACCCATGGTGGGGCAACCTTAATCCTAGCATCATACCATGGATCAATCCCAGCATCACACGCCCTAGATCTAGCCACCTCCTTAAAGCCTGACCTATGACCCCATGAGGCTTTAGGGGGAATTCTACATAGAAGTCAGAGCAGATTAAGTGAATATTATTGTCTTATCTTTTTTAAATTTGTATTTGTTTTAAGACATGTTGCATGACATAATGATTACATTCACCCTGTGGACTATTCATGTACATAACATATCTTAATCCTTTTGACATCAATTTTCCCTTCATTCCTTCTCACTTCTCTCCAACTCTTGTTTTCCTTTCTATTTGCAAAAGATCTATCTCCCTCTTTTACAGCAAAAATGATATAATTTCTGATAGCCATAAACCGAGTAGTGGAGTTGTTACATCAAAAGATTGCATAAGTTCTGTTCTAGAAAATTCTGTAAGAGTTTACCATGATACATATACCTAATTTATTTACTTGCCAGCAATGAATAGGGATCCTCATTCTTAGTTCAATTTGCATTTGTCTGAGGACTATGAAAGTAAAGCATTTTCTCAATATTCTTGTACTCCATTTAGATGTGTTTTATATTTTTCATATTTTCTTTCTACTTTGTACCACAGTTTAAGTAGAAACCTTCTAGAAGATTCTCAAGTGCTAAGCTTTCTCTTGTCTTTTATCTGACTGTTCAGTGTTTTGCATTTTTTATAATACTGTGAAAAAGAGATATTTATAATTTTATGCTTTACTTCCCCAATTATCAGTAGGGATCTTTTAATATTACTTACCTTGATATTCTTTTAAGAAATATAACCACAATTCATTTTTCAAGAGTGTCAAGTACTTTTTATATTTCCAGAATCAATTATCTTTCCTAAAATTTTCACTTTTCAAATAGCATGCCATATCTGGGAAGAAAAATATATTGGATATTTTATATTGATCTCTAAATTTCAAAATATTAAAAACCTAATGTAATCTCTTACATAACAAAAATGAGCAATATTTTGCCAATATTTTAAAATTAAAATATTTATCTCTTAAATAAAATAGAATTACATAGGATTTTATTTTATTAATATAGAGTTTTTTATAAATGCAATTTAGTTATACAACTATGTGAAAGTAATAAACTTATTCTCTTACTAAAGAGAAAAAATAATATATATATGTATAGTTTTTATATATGAATTTATGTACTTTTAGAAGAACTCTACTATCTAAAAAACTGGAAGAAGTTAGGAGGTAAAAGAAAAACAAAAATTAAATGTAATATTTGTTATTGTACAGCCTGAAATTTATATGGTAATCTTGCTGTGACAATACAGCATATTCTGTGCCAAGCAAAAGGTATTAGTTTAAATAAGAATTAATACTAACCTTTACACTAAAGCAAAGCAAAATTAATTTCATTACATAATTATTGTAGATTATTAAACAAAGACTAGATCAATTAACCAGAATGATTATATGCATAGAAAAGACCTGTGTATAATTTCCCGCTATCTTCAATCATAACAGAAGGATAATATGCAAAAGGATCAAGTGCCATTTTTAAAACTAATATATGTGGCCAGGCAATTTTGTAAACTATTAGGTTAGCTTATATTTACAAGAACTCCTAAATATATGAGATTTCCTAAATATAAGGAATAATTAAAATGTAATGGTGGGCTGGTGAGATGGCTTAGTGGTTTAAGTGCCTGCCTGGCAAGCACAAGGGCCAGAGTTTGACTCCCAAAACCCACATATGAAAAAAGGGCCAGTGATATCACTCAGTGGCATGGGCACCTGTTGGCATGTGAGGTCCTGAGGTCGACCCCTGGTACCCACAGAAAAAAAAATGTAATGGTAATTGCCAAAGTTTTCATGAACAGAGTGTATTTATGTTTGATTTTATTGTTACATAAATTTTCATTTGATTATCATGTTTTGATGATTAGATTTAGTGTTTTTGTTTTTGGTTTTAATAGTTACATCAGATAATTATTCTCTACATTTGAACATTGTTTATAATATTTTCTATATAGTAGATAATGTTTCTATGAACTCAAGGTCAAGATTAAGTTCTTAGCAATGATAACATTATTTAAAATATTTTCTGATTTAGTATAAGGGTCATATTATGTAACATATTTTCACCTATTATCTCCTTAGCATAGGTTACTTTGCAAATTTTATCATTTACTTTATTAAAGTAGTGCTTTATTTCTGTAATATATAAAAGCACCACTTATACACTTTTACCAGACTCAGAATAAAAATTTGTGATGTAAAGAAATATATTTTCATATATAGTTGACATAAATTATCATATCTAGCAGCAATTTTTATATTTATTGGGTTCAAAGACACTTAAATATACCTGGTAGTTTCAAGCCTGTACTTTCTTATGCTTTGAACTTTCCTTTTTATGTGACCTTCAGTTAGCTTTTGTATATATGCTTTTTAAACTCAGTTCACCACCGAGTTCCAATTTATAATACACAGAGTGAACTCTTGGAGTACATTTAGATGACAGAAGGAAACGTCACTTTTTCTTTCACTGAATATCACTTTAAGAACATAGCATGGGTCTTGTATGACTAGTTCTCACAGTACCCCCTAGTTTCCTTAAGAATTCTGTATTCACTTAAATCTATCTAAAGTCAGAAAATTACAGATAACTAATTTCCCCAAATTACTCAAATGTGCCAAGAAAAAGTTTACATTTTTCAGTATCAGTTGCTATCTTTCTAAATTGTGATATTGAATATATTTTTTAAACAAACTACAAAGTGACTGACATTTTTTAGATCCCATATTATGTTCTTTTCATTTCTAAAATATTTTGTTGAAGTGAAATCAATAGCTAGAGATAGTCAATTAACATATTCAAATAAAATTTTAAAAGAGATTCAAATGAGCTATATTCTTCTAGAATATACTATATTTTAAATACCTTTGGCCAACAAAGTTTTCTAAATAATCTTCATGCTCTGTATAATTAGTTATGTTAGTAGAATCTCTTCTCTAGATTGAACCTTATTTCAGTCATATTGGGTTTAAAAGATACTTCTTATATAATCACTTTATAGTATCAGACATAAGGCATCCTTGTGCACAAAATGCTTATGAACAACAGCATTGGAATTACATTTGGTCAATATGCAATCTTTGTAGCACTAGGAGAAAGGTCAATCTTCAACAGTGAGATGGTGAGGTGAATAATTCAGGTAAGAATTGACATTGCTGGAGGCCAAATTGCTGAAATATTTCTTGATTAGAATTATAAGAACTTGAGAGATTTTTGGAGAGAGAATAAAGGTCATTTGGTCCATCAAGGCATAATTTTTAGTACTCCATTTCCCCAAGGATGGCATCTACTTTTTTCTTGAATGACATTCCTGCCTTTTGCCTCAACAACTTTGCCTGAAGGCTCTTCTAAGCATTTATAATTCTCCATATGAAAAAGTACTTTCTGAAATATGTGCTGAATTTATTTTTTAATTTCCATTTATGTCTTCCTGTCCTATAATCTGTGTTGAGATGGAAATAATAATTTGGGTTGACATTATCTGTGGCAGTTAAGATTTTATATGCTTCAAATCAGACACATCCAACCCTGTCCTTAATATTATATTCCCAGATTTATAGTCCAGAGCACAATACCTGCATAACAAACACTGACAGAGGTCTGTTATAAAACAATATTTCTGAAATCCATTTTTGCAATATGTATCTTTTCTTTGAAAACTAGACTACCACTCACTAAAATAACTGACAACTGAATGCATTGATCAGAGAGTTTTTCCTGTCACAAATATTCATGACTATGTTTAGGTGTTCCATAAATGTTCATAGGTATGCACACATATTATACATAACACATATACATATATTATATATGCATATATATCTTTTATGTGTATTATATGTCTGTACATTATAATTTTCTGATTTTTTTGGAAGTAGTATAATGAGAAAGGCTTTTACGATTTTAGTGTTAAATAGACATTTTGTTATGTACTTTTAATTAATTAAGTTTATTGGTACATTTTAGATGCCACATCTGGTGCAGCTCTCAAAGTTCCTTGGGGGAAGGATGGAGAAATGAAGATAAGAAACAGTATACAGAAAGCTGAGGTTAGGTGAGCCCTCTCCAGATTCAAGGAAAAGAACTGCTCAAAAACCACAACGTATTTATTTATACATTTGTCATGTGACACCCCTTTGCTTAACTAGCTCACCTCTTATGCCCTGTGTTCTCAGGGCTGGAACACCCATTCACCTTGGATGCTCTGTGCCCTCAGAGTGTTCCTCAGGCTCTTCATGCTCTCAGCTCTGCATGTGTGAATGATCGCTAGCTCAACCACTCCTGACATCTCCCCCTTTTCTGTTTTTGTAGTTGCAATCAATGGTTGTTCATTTTAAGTTGGAAGAGCTGTGTTTGGAAGACTCTGCAGACAACTTTCTTCCTTATGACTATACTTTTCTGCTGGATGTTTAAGACTAAGTTAAAGTGAGACCTATATTAATTAAAATTAATTTCTTGCTATCTATCAAGGTCAGTTAAGTCTCCTCAGGAATTACCTTGGAACCATACACAGCACCTCTTAATACTTCTGTCAGTGTCAGCTGTCTGGATGAGTCATGGCCATTGCTTGACTAAGTTGCTTTCTGTGAAATCTTGGGAGATTTTTCTCTCCTGGTGACTCTCCTTAGGCACACTATACATCATTGATCACTTTCTTTTGTGGTCCCACAATCTCATTGGCCAGAAGACCAGGGACTCACCAAGTTATATGATGTTGCAGCAGAGGTTCTCTAATGTCCTGGGTCCTCATTGACCTCAGATGGCTGGGACCAAAATATTGGCTGCCATCTTGGCCCATCTTTCTTTCTAGTTTATTGGTCTCCAATGCTCAGTTGTTGAAAATCCAGAATAGAAGGTTAATGACATTACATTGTAATGGGAGCAGTGAGCTTAATATTATACAACATAGAGCCATTATTTTCTATCAACTATGGATGTTCTAGTATTTAAATTCCTACATAATATTAACAGATAACAGTTACATATTTTACTCAGAAAATTAGAAATCAAAAGTCATACATAGGGGCTGGTGAGATGGCTCAGCGGCATAAGCACCTGCCTTGCAAGCGTGAGGGCCCGAGTTCGACTCCCGGATCCCACATACGAAAAAGGGGCCGGTGATATCGCTCAGCGGCACGGGCGCCTGCTGGCGCGCGAGGTCCTGAGGTCGACCCCCCGGTACCCACAAAAAAAAAAAAAAAAAAAGTCATACATAATATTGTAGCATGATAATCATGATGACATTTTATAATACACTTAAATTTTCATTTTGACATAGTATAAATTTTTAATCAATCATCTCTAAGAGATTAGAAGATTTTTACCTAACTTGCTGTCCTTTAATTGAATGTACATCATGTAAGTTTGTTAAAGGTAGATGTCTGAATCTGAAAGAAAAGTCTATTAATATAAACAGTCCTTATTCAACACTTTGGAAGACATATACATCTGCAGGTATGAATACATTTCATATACTACAAAAGCAATAACAATCAATTGTCCTAGTCATATGAAAACCTTTGTACCAGGATATCTTTAAATCAAAAAACTTATTGTCTAGAAAACTTAATCCTTTGACAAATGAGTAATATAAACATATTATAATATATTTAAATAACATTTATTGGGGTGTCTCTCATAAGGATATGTAGATCACTGGGGCTTCCTATTAATGAACAAAGGCTGGAATAATTTTTCCCAGGCAGGTGCTCCTTTATTTATCAAAGGGAACCTTAACCAATAATTCTCCAAGCCCAAAAGTTCCCCTTAGTTACTTTAACAAATTTCTGATGACCTCTGCAAAAACCCATTTTGATATCAAATTGACCAGCTGGCCACTCAGGTGGAAGCATGCTTTTCAATCTATAACCCAAATTAAATTTTGAACAAAGGGTTCAAAAATGCAAAAGAAAAAGAAGAGAGAAATAATTGTTGAGCTCAAATAAAAACAGCTGTTCACAGATATAACAAACAGACAAACAAGTACATAGCTAAACAGATTAGACAGACAAAAATCTTACAAAATCAGAGTTCACACAAATGTATTTTTGATCAAATTGAATTAGAGTGACTCTTACAATTTTAGGAATTTATAACTATATGTAAACTAGTCAGATTTTGTTGTAGGTCAATTAGCAGCTATCTCTTACAAGAAGAATTTGGAAGAGACAAAATCTTTTATCTATAATTAATATATATTTTTATATTTTATTGTGTCTTAAGAATACTAATAATGTTCATGTCCCTTTCTTTCATGTAACTTTCAGCTCAGTTATCTGTATAGACTCTGTCACCTACTCAGACTTTGATTCCTATTTTTGTTACCACCTCCTGGGCATCCTGGGTCAATTGCTTTATTTGGCCGGTTGTGTCTAGCCCAGTCTTTGTCTATTGGTTGTGGTGTGGTCTATGAAGCATCATTGTCATAGGATTGACCATCAGCTTCTTGAAAGTTGGAATCCATTCGTTCTCTGGATCTGGGTCCATGATACAGCCAGACAGCATGCTCTGGCACCCAGATAGGCCATTCAGCATTCTATGGAAAAACACAAGCATACCTTCTGTCTCAAGTAAGTAGTGGGCTGGGTTCCTCCCATTTTCCAGTATGAAGGTCTTTCCAAAGGACCCTTCCTAATTTTTTTCCTTTACCTGATTCAATTGTCTTTCTGCTGCTGTAGTTCCATCCTCAGTAGGATTTAAAAAGTTAATAGTGGGGCCGGTGAGATGGCTCAGCGGTGTACGCGCCTGCCTGGCAAGCGCGAGTGCCCGAGTTCGACTCCCGGATCCCACATACGAGAAAAGGGGCCGGTGATATCGCTCAGTGGCACGGGCGCCTGCTGGTGCACGAGGTCCTGAGGTGGACCCCCGGTACCCACAAAAAAAAAAGTTAATAGTATGTAATGCCAAGTGAAGTCTATCATGAGGTGTAAATTTTGTAGGGAAAGTTTCCCCCTTTTTTGTAATTGAATTTTGTACAATGAGCACATTCAACAATCCCCTGACCTTGAGGGTTATAAGGAATTCCTGTGGTAAGAGAAATAAGAAAAGTTTTACAAAATGTTTGGAAAGCAGCACACATATAGGCTGGGCCATTGTCAGACTTAAGTGCCTGCAGGCAGCCAAGGGTACTAAAGGAATCCAAGGAATAAGAAATGACATGTTTAGCCACTTCACTAGTGTGGGCAGAAGCAAAAATAAATCCTGAGTAAATGTCCACTAAAACATGGACCTGGTGAAGAGAGCCAAACTCAGGGATGTGAGTGCCAACCTTTCACCAGAGATGATTGGGTGTAACCCTTGGGGATTAAACCCCATAAGGAGTGAGGGAAGATGTATCACACATGAGGAACACTGTTTAACAACTTTTTGAGCCTATTCATGTGTTAATGGAACCACTTGTGTAAGGCAGAAATGTTTGAATGAAAGGTGGCATGGGAGACAGAAGCATGCTGAATGGCATCTGAGGGAGTAACACTGACAGTAGCTAGCAATCTGTCTGTTGCAGTGTCTCCCTCAGTGAAAGGCCCTGGCAATTGGGAATGAGAATGTAAATGACCAATAAAATAGGGAAAATGATGTGACTGAATGGCAAATTGGGGAGTGTGAAACAAATGAAAAAGATCTTCCTGGTTAGTGTGAATGGCAGCAGTTTCAGTGTGGCACTTCACACAGCAAACATAAGCACTGTCTGAAAAAAAGTTAACTGGAGAGGATGAATGATCTTGTAAAGACCTACAATAATCAATTCCGTCTCAGGACTATCTTGTTTAATCTGTTGAACCCAATATATATCAGAGGACCCAAAACCCTTGGATTCCCTTTCCTTATTTATAGATTTTCCAATTTTTGACAAAGGAAGAATGACCAATTGAGTGATGCAAGAGTCTGACATGACTTGTGGCCATCTCAACAGGCTTAAAACCATTACAACAATCCCTAATGAAAATCCACAAAAAGTAAATACAGGAATCAAGAATACAACAAACATTTCCATATACATCTGTGGTTCTTGAGAATGTTTGCCCCATGTTTTATACCTGATGATATCAATATCAATTCACCTCTCTGATCAATACTGATGTTATCAATGCTCTTCTCCCCCTTTTCTGCACACAATGAGAAGCGTCCCATCACCTACTATTTCTTCTTACCCCAGTCTTGTGTTTATGGGCCAATATGCCATGTCCAGCACAGCTCTCAAAGTTCCTGGGGGAATGATGTTGAGAGGATGGAGAAATAAAGGTAAGAGACAATATACAGAAAGCTGAGGTCAGGTGGAACCCTCTCTCCAGGTGGGAGGAAAGGAACCACTCAACTGCTGCAATGTGTTTATTTATACATTTGTCTTGTGACACCAACACCTTTGCTTGACTAGCTCACCTCTTATGTCCTGTGTTCTTGGGCATGTGTGAACGATCACTAGCTCAGCTGCTCCTGACATTTAGATATACCTAATGAACTCATTAATCATAGATAATTTTTTCCTGTACATGATATATCTTGATACTTCTTTTTTTCCATTCTCCTCTCCTATCTTCAAGCCTTTTTCCCCTCCTTATTTACAAAGCTTTGTTTTCATCTTACTCCAGAAAGAATGGCTATTATCAACAAATCAACCAATAGCAAATGCTGGTGGGCCTGTGGGGAAAAAGGAACACTTTTCCACTGTTGGTTGGAGTGTAGACTGGTGCAACCACTGTGATGATCATGGTGGAGATTCCTCAGAAAACTAAAACTAGAGATTCTATTTGACATGGATATTCCCCTTCTTGGTATATTTCCAAAAGAATTAAAAGCATCATACTACAGTGATATATGAACACCAATGTTTATAGCAGCACAGTTTGTAACAGCTAATCCTTGGAAATAGACCAAATGCCCATCAACCAATGAATGGATAAAAATGTGTTTTTTATACAATGGACTAATACTCAACCATAATGAAGGATAAGCGTATGTATTTTTAAACAAATATCAAATAATGATTTCCTTGCCTTGAATAATTATAACAAATTATAATAATTAAAATCTATACAAATTTAGAAATGTATATATAAATACATTATGCTCTATTTTTTTAAAATAGTAACATCTATTTATAGATCCAAAAAACAAAGGCTGGGAACTTACACCCTTTTTGCTTGGCTTTTGGAAATGTTAGGAAAATGAGATCAGTTCTTATTTAACATACATCTCCTTTTTAATGGAATTTAACCAAAATAGATGTTTCATCCATTTCTAACACCGATGTTATTTGCCACACTATTTAAGCATCATTGTAATGATTGTTATATCTACTATGTCAGGGGAGTCAGTTAAACAGTTATCTTCTGATGTTAAAAGGCAGCGATAATTGGTTCAAGAAAGTCTACTAAGATCAATGTTCATAACTATGATTTTAGTTGTGCAAAAGTTATTTGTTTTGCCTTCAGTGTGATGACAGAGACTTGTTACTGATGACAACATGTTTCCATCATAAAGGAACTCAGGGCAAAGTCAGGCTAATGAGAGTCAGGCAGAGACTTTTACATAGGAGCTGGAGGCTCAAAGGCCAATCTAACTTCTAACTATTCAGTTATATAGCCATTATACCCTACATAGTTTTAAATAAACTTTAGCTTGGGCTTTGTTAACAACAATGCAAAGCATTCAACCTAATAGCACAATATTTGAATTAAATTTATACCACTTGTGCTCTGTTGGACTTTACCTGTTTGTGTACTTTTCATGTTCATTTAATTCTGGATAAAATAGTAGCCTTCATACTACATCACAAATCATTTTTAAATGATTATTATGTCATTATTAAGAATAATAAATATTTTCCATTTGCAAAGTCTACAATATGCCAAAGCACATACACATGTACTCACAAAGCACATACACATAGACAACAGCCATGCACTGAAAAACAGGCGTACTATTTGATTGAGAAACAACAAACTTGATCTACGGTCTGGTCCTAGCAGCATATTGATTTCAACAAAAGTTAATAGGGCCATCAAATCAAACTTGACTATTTTTTTCATTATACATGATGGTCAATATCAAGCCAGTTACTCAAAAGACTTTTAATGAAATTGACCATTCTTTTAGAATATACTGAAATAGAATGTCCAGTTTAGATGTATCACTTATGTGTTATTTCTAAAAAAGGGTACAGATGAAAAGTAATTCTCTTTTATTTTTTCAGGATCCTTGTCATTAGTTTTATTGTCACAAGAGTAGGGGAAACTTTCCTATGATCATGAGAGATTCTTTAATCACAAAGGAAGAGGAAAGTTATGACAAGAGATGTCTTTGTTATTCCTTTTATCATAAAAGCAGCAGGATAGTCTCCCTTTGTCATGAGTGAAGTTAACCTCTTTTCCTATCTCTCCTTTTGAAAAACTTATGGAACTAGAAGGTCATAAAGTTTCAGAAGACTACAATTCTGAGAATATTTAGAATTTTTAGACCTCTTTTCTAAGTTCAAAAGTGGTTTTAATATTCCAGATTGCATTTTCAACTGTAGAAGTTTTCATTAAGTTCTCTTTCCAATGGGTAAGTCTTTAAAATATTAAAAATGATAGTGATCACAAATTTATTAATCCATTCTTATGATTCCTTAAGTTTCACAGGATATATGAAGAGGACTTGTACAATGGAGATGGGACTCTACAAAAATTTTAATGTAATGCACAAAAAATATGCAATGTATAAGACAAGCATGAAATGATGAAATTAAGGGGAATAAATATTAGTTGAAATTGACAAGTATAAATTGACTCCCTAATAAACTATACATTTCTCATCACATACATTTAATGCATACTAAACAGCTGTGATTGATTTTGTGTTGTTTTAATCAACATTTATTTTAACTGATACATAGAATATGAAATTGTACATAGTAAGATTTGTATTTACTGAAAATACTTCAAATGCTTTCCTTTAGCTTTTGTACTGCATAATACATATTTATTATCTATAGTTAGCCTACCGTAGAGTAACACAACATAAATTCTTACTCCTATAGAATTGTTTAACATGTCCTCACCAAATTTTCAACATCAATCACCTTCTTTTGTATGCTTTTCCATAATACAGAGCATCAGTGATTTTTGTTGAATCTAACAAAAATAGTGTCAGTGGTAAATTGACTTGCTGGTGTGTACTATTGAGGTTATGTACTCCATCTTCTGGCAAATTATTCTATTTTTATAAATTATTCTATAATAGAAAATAGCTGAAATCAGTAAATTTCTATCATACCTATTATTCTAAGAAATTATTGCATTTTTTCAAATATTTTAAAATATATTTTGGCTCAGACATTATACATGGAGTAAGAATAAGCATTCAGATTTCTAAAGGTTTAAATATTGCATATATTATTCAACCACTGTTCTATGATTACTAATTTCACATGGTTAACAAAGTACAACCACATAGCCAATTTGTTAACATATTGGGAAAAGCCAAAAATCACAAATATGATTAGAGAAATACATGAAAACCTGAATTTATAATTCAATATAAACTGTAAGGTCATATTATTTGAAGCAAATGAAGATATATTTGCTCTTTAGATCTTAATTACATTGGCATAAGTATAAATTTATAATTTGCAATAAAGTATAAAATGGCTGTTATAAAGTTCATGTTCACCATATACTGGAGTTATTCTAAGGAATGACAGTAGAATTCTAAAGCAAATAATTATCTATGAGTAAATTACATGTTGGCTGGAAACTGTCTCCCACAGAAGTTGGCATATCTCTCACCAATCTCTTTCTTCTCCCTAGTCTGTCCTTTTTAAACAAACACATTTAACAGCTGTGAATGCAAACAAGGCATATTTGGCAAAAGTAGGAACCAGATGCCAAAACCTGAATGTATGTTCTATTCAAAGCATCAGAGCCTGTTGCTAACTCCTTAGTGTCACCTTGGCTGGCACCCTTTTTAGATCATGTATTGGCAGGAAATGGAGCCACATCTGGAGGTATTGCTGAGGTGATGCAGTTGTAGCCTGGTCTTGATAAATATTTTATATTACAAACATTTTGAGGTGGTTTTCTGTTCCTAAAAATGTACTCAGCAATATGACACCTTATATCTTTTGAAAGCTTTTGTAAACAATACTTCAGTTAATTGATACTAAAATCCCAAAGTTTCAGAATTTCAAAATTTTGCCTACAAAAAGTAAAACAGTGGTATCTGATATAGCTAAAATACATAAACTTATGAGAGATCTTGAAATGATGCAAGAAAATAATGTTACAAACTGCATGATAAGAATTGTTTTACCTAGAAGAAAATTACTCCTTTGTCTTACCTCAGAAACTACTTAAGCCTAAGGAATACTTGCAAGTTTATGGTTTTGTTCATTCATTCACTCTTCTATTTCTTTTTTTACAGCCTAGGGATTGAGTGTCACCCCTATTCTGCAGATTTACTTATTAGTCTTTTAAAGCAAAAGGTAGAAACTATGTGGTGATAAGAAAGTAGTAAAACAAAGGAGAGTGCAATAGGATGGACAACTCTTGATTAATGCCAGTTGTCTTGGTTACTTTTCTGTCATTGCTGGGACAAAATACCCAACATCCATAGTTAAAGAGGGAAAGGTTTATTTAGCTCACAGTTTGTGGAGGTTTCAGTCCATAATCAGCTGGTTCTAAGGCAGGGGGACATGGTGAGGGGAAACACTTCAAGGCAGCAGGAGACAGCAAAAGCAACAAGAACAAAAAAGAGGGGGAGGAGAAGATTGTTTTCCTCCCTTAATTTGTATGCAGGCTACCTGCCCTTGGGTGGGTGTAGCACTCACATGATATCCATGTCCTCCTCTTGCGCAGGCTCAGGATGTTTACAAAGTGAGGACAGTGGCCCCCTGCTGAGTCACTTAGTTAACTTCTAAACTTCTCAAGTTGACACAATGAACAACATATTAGAGCAATAAAGTCATACCCTCTACACCCTTATATGCTGAACTGCTGTGTTACTTAAGCTTCTACACTTCTGAAGTTGACACTTGACATCTGAATTATTTTTCTGAGGTTTGTATCTGATGAGAAAAAAAAGAACATTTTTTCCATTCTCTACTATCCAATAATTTTGTGTCATTCTCCTTTACAACACTAGCACTCTTGGGTTGTGTATGAGAAAGAGTTGAACAGGTTTCTGTCATGGTTTCATTTCTATGGAATAAGAAAAGAAAGAATTATTTTGTATGACATGGGTTTGCATCAAGTCACTGTCAAATTATATCTGATGGGCCAGTGAGATGGCTCAGTGGCATAAGTGCCTGCCTAGCAAGCACAAGGTCCTGAGTTCAACTCCTGGACCCACATAGGAATAAAGGGCCAGTGATATCACTCAGTGGCACAGGCACCTGCTGGCATGTGAAGTCCTGAAGTCAACATCCCGTATACAAAAAAAAATTATATCTGAAAGCAAAGTATATAGCTCCATTCTTGACTAAATGGCTAAGTTTATGAGTGAAAAAGTGGTAAAAATGAAGTAACCAATACACAGCTGCTATAAAACATACTCAGATTTGATGGTCATTTGGAAAAACAAAAAATGAATCACTCAAAAATAATAATTATTGATAAAATTGTTATTGATAAAGGTGCTGTTAATCCAAAACAAATTTAGACCAACATTTATTGAAGACTATGTAGCAGCTCTTTACCACATTGACTCTTTCAATAACACTAAAGTTCAGTGTTCTCATCATTGCATTTTATAGTAGAGGACACTAAGGTACAGAAATGTTAAGGAATTTGCTGAGGACTGTTTAAGAAGATAAGCTTAGATTAGATTTTGCTCATTCTCCTGTATGATACGCTGTGAACAGTACCTGTCAGTAGAGGACCTTATTAATCAAAGTCCTTAAAAACTGCTTATCAGAACACATGAAATGCCCTGTTGATTTCATTATGTTCTGCTGGAGTTGTTCCACAATTAAGCAACTTGCTAATGCTATTGATAGAGGGGGTTTATGCTTCCTCTTTCTCTCTCCTTTTTCAATGTCTCAGTTTATCTTCACATAGGGAGTATCCTGTTAATCTTCTCCCCTACACATATATACCCTCACGTGGTCATTTCCTTAGAGCTTTCAAAAAATGTTCTTGAAGACTACACCATAAGTAAACAAATTAAACAGGGAAAAATATTGGCTTATTATATCCCTGCATTTCTAAACTAATATACAAACTTCTCTTTGATGACACTATGGATATTATTGACTTACTGGAAAAGTGAAGCTGAAGATAGAGACAGAAATAAAATAAATCAATAAAATTATAATCTGATATCATTTTATGTGTAAAAGAATAATTTTTACACACCACATCTTCTGATTTTTATCAAGTTTGGAAGCCAGCAATGAACAAAAGTGAATTAGTATTTTATTTATTTTTGAAGTACTAGAGATTGAGCCCAGGACCTTCGCACTGATTATATCCATGGTACCTCTTATTTGTTTTTCTTCTGGGACATGATCTCCTTAAGTTGCTAAATTGCTAAATTCCCACTCAAAATTGTTTTTCTCATGCCTCGGCATTCCAGATTTCTGGGGTTGGAGACTTGTGTCACCAGGTTGTACTAAGAGTGAATTATTTTTGCACTGATGAAGTGTATATTACTTTAAATAGGCAAGTGTGTTACTACATAGGATAAATTAAATGGTAGAGGATATACACAAAGTGAGAATAAGAAAGAGCAAGAGTCATCCCCATTTTAAGTTGAGGGATTTTCATTTGATAAACAAAAGGGAAAGCAATTAAGGTCTTCAAAGAAGAATAAGGGAGTAGGTAGTATTGAAAAAGAAAAAAATCTGTCAGCAATATCTGAGTTTAGGGTGAACTGAATAATTAAATACCTGAAATAATAGAAACAAGATAACTGATTTGCATGTGTTCAGATATTAATTAATGAGGAATCCAAAAGGTGTTTTATAGATAAGATGAACAAGATTTACTCATGAAAAATGTTTTAAAACATATGAGTAGTGGTTCTAAGCCAAATCTTAAAATACGAAGTTTGTCTTAGAATTATAGAGACATTAAATAGAATGGACAATTTACCCAAAAACATATGGTTGACACTACTTTTATTATTTCATTTTAAACTTACACTAATATTGTTCAATCCATTTTAAATTTATGTGTCAATGAAAACATCAACAGAACTGTTAATGAGTAAAAAATGTATCACCAAGAAGACCAGAGAAGTTAATGTCTATTATCTAATTGCAAAAGAGAAAAAAAAAAGAAAGAAAAAAATAGAACTAATGTAAATGGCTGAACATAGTTGCAAAATAGCATAGGGATGAGATTAACATAGAATGAGGTTGACCATATTCCAAGGCTTGAGATGCTTTTCAAGTTCATTGTTTTAAAAAAATAAGAAGAAGCAGTGAAAAAACTAAAAGATTTAGTCACAACGTTTATGTGAGATGGGAAAGATTTTATCAATATAAAAATAGTGTAATTGTTGTCTAATCTAGGATGCAGGAGATGAAGCCATTATATTGATGAATAAAATTTCAAATTCACTGGAAGTTAATTAGGAAAGGGACTTTACCTGATTCATCTTCACTTGTCCCAAACTGCCTTTGAAAGATTGCATTTACTCTTGCTTAAGTAAAGCATATCCTTATGTAAAACAAAATATTTTACTGTAATATTATAAAATGAATATAATGATTAAATATGTAGTTATATATCTGAGTATGTTCATAAAATATTGGGACAAAGAAGAAAAGAATAAAGGTAGAGATAGATGTATATGTAATATCTAACACTAAAAACAAAAGCCATTAAAATGTAAAAGAACAACAAACTTTTATAAGAAAAAATGTGCACAGTCTTTTAGTTGAGAACTTCAAATGAAGATAAGACACATAATAACACAAATATGACATTACTTGAGGTAAAATGATCACATACAGTTTAATGCAAGGTATTATCTAGTAAAGAAATCACAAAGTAGCATATATTTTGCCTCCAATGTGTGTTGGAAAAAATCTTGTACTAATATTGATTTTAAATATTATGCAATCAAAAAATCAGAAATTCAAACATATTCAAGATTCCAGGGCTTTCTGAGAAGTGAACCTGAGAAAGTACAATATATTTTTTGACATTTGAAACAGCTAATAAATCTGTTTTCTAAACTCAGTTTCAAGTTAGTAGGAATATATCAAGGTAGAAATATTTACAATTCATTACTGTGAAGAAATTATTTTTAATAAGTAATTGCACTTTATCTATTGAGTAAATTAACAGCTTAGTATGTGAAAATTAAAAAAGTTGGTACACTTTTAAAACCATGTCTTCATTAGTTCAAAATAATCTCTACCAGGACTTAAAATGCCTATTTTATTATACATATAGATATCATTCTTATAAACAATCTCAAAGAAAGTCAATACAGTTTGCACAATGTTTAAAATCTGAATTAAAATGGTGACATACCCATTCTATTCTACAATATAAGTTTATTGGAACTAAATACAAAATAGAACAATGTTATTGGTTAAGTAGTTTTTTGTACTTTGTTTTTTAATTTATTAGCTGATGTTTGCTGTACATATTGATTACATTTATCATGAGTTGTTGGTATATGTATGTAACACATTTAAGTTTTGTATTTTACTTATGAAGTTGTGAGTGGTTGCATGTAATAGTTTGGCAATTTTAAAATCAAAAACCCTCATGCTATGAATACTAAATGGTCAAGAACTAAACATGTAAGGGAGAAAGAAAGGAGTTGTAGATGGGGAGGATATGAAGCCAATCATATTGAAGGAGATGAATGAAATCAATTAGAAAGGTATCACTGAAACTCTTCTCCAGCATACTGAAAATGGAAAGCAGATACAATAACAAAATGCCATTGTTGAAATCTCCTAAATTCTGTGGAATGTCTAAAAGTATTCTACTACAGTCTGTGTAATGTTAGCACCTTCATAACAAATTTATGGGCAAGTCTATGTCTGCTTTTGGAATTTAGATTGAGTGCAGTATGAAATGGAAAAAGAGTTAGGCAATGCCATTAATCTGTTCATAACTACATGCTCAGATAGCTTTTGTGGCCCAATAATTGGCAATAGGTTAAAAATGGCAGATCATTACATGTAAGGATTTAGAAAATGTAATGTTGTATTCTCCAGAAAAAGGGAAAATGAACCTGGGAGTAAATGAAGAGTTAGTAAATGCCAACCATTTCCATATTTTTATCAGTTTACCTTGTTAGAACTCAAATTTGTACGCAGATTTAAATAATTAAATGCAGTCATGATATTTACAAAATATTTTGAAGGAAATGAAATACTGTTTGCCTAAAAAAATCTTCAGAAATGAATTACAAATAATTTCTTGATTATTACCATGTAAATGTATTCATACACTATTTAAAAAATTGTGTAATATGATTTACTTTTTTTTAAGGATGGTGACAGAACAGGAAAAAATGGATGAGTCAGAAAATAGAAAACTGAGGCCAGATGGAGCCCTCTCTCTTGATGGGAGAAGAAGTATGGAAAGAAGAAGGAAGAGGAGGAGAGGGATGAAGGGTAGAAGGACGGAGAGGAAAAGGAGAACCCAAGGGCTGCAGTACATTTACTTATACACTCAGGAGGTTGAGTGTCACATGAAACACCTCCACCTAACAGCTTATCCATGTGGCTTGCCTTGGGCTCCCAGTGTTCTTGAGACTATAGCAGCTTATTCATGTGACTCACCTCAGGCACTCTTTGTGTTCTTGAGGTTGGCCTTGCTCTGGCCCTGCATGTGTGATTGATCTCCAGCTCCAGCCACTCCCCACATCTCCCCTTTTCTGATTTGTAGTTACAAGTGATAGGTGGTCAGTTGGAGCTGGAGGAGCTGTGTTTGGAGGAATCTGTAAAAGATGCTTTTATTTTTGAACCCTTTTCATTCTAGATGAACTAGCTTAATTTAGGCTAAAGATTCCCAATTTATTCTGCTGTTTTTGTTGAGAACAATAAATTAACATATATACTGATTTTGGTCATAGAATATGCCTAATCTTATTATTTAAGATCTTCCCTCCTGGGAAAGAAGTAAAGTAACAATTAAAATATGTCTCATTGTTAATTATTTGAAATACCTTTACAATATTAAACTTCTTAGCATTCACTTTAATCTCTTCAGGGTAAACATCATTCTAAAGCCATATATTATTCAAATAAGTTGCACATCAGATGCTTCAAAGTTATTTTTTAAAGCTATTTAAAATAATTTTACACATTAATATTCATCTAAATAGACTGCACATTTACATATGGAAATAAAACAATGTAATTGAAATTTAAACATGATGATTGAAATAAACTTTAGGGAAAGTTAATTATGAAAACATGTTCTGCATTCTTTAACTTAATACATGCTAAACCTACAAAATGTTAACTGAAGTTTCCTTTACAGTGGAAAACTTCTCTGTATTAAAAAAATAAGTTTTCCTGGGTAGTCATTTCATTGTAAAATTAAGAGAAATTTTATCATAATAAATGGTGAGTGTAAACCTGTAAACAGTTCAATAATATAGACACTAATCTGAAACTGCAATTTATTTATAACAATTCTAAATTATAATGAATATAATAGTATACTTTTTAAGTGAAATGGTTATGTGTGAATACCTGTGTTTCAGAAATCTATACTCAGTATCGTCTATGAACTATAGTATTTTCTTTTTTTGTTTCCTAAATTGTTTATAATTTAGGAAAATAATTAAATAATGGAAAATATATGCAGCCTGAAAACTGAATAATTTAATTTCTCCTTATTAATCCAATCATACCATCAGTGCTTTAAAATGGAGGAAAAAATGGAGACACATAACAATTGAGTTTGGTATTATCTTTTCACTTCCCTATATTTTTTCATTTTTAAATTCTCTGAGAAAAAAATGCATACAGAAAAGAAAGTCCTTTATTTGGCTCAGTTTGGTTGATTGTGATTTTCTATCCATGAAGATTTAGATAGCTTCATAAATCTCATTTTTCTCATTAGATTTTCTAGATTTTTATGTTTGTGAAACATATATAGTGTATATGATCGATGAGTTATACTGTATATAAGTACAAGAATATTAAAATGGAACTATATCATCATAGAAAATTCATCTAGACAATATTCTTTTTAGTCCAATGTCTCTTAGGGGAAGAGAAATATGTAGTTGAAGGTAAAATTTGAGAAGGTTGTATTACCCTTCAATAAACATACTAAAAAATAATACTATTTTACTTACCTAAGGAAATTGGATGTTCATATTTGTGTAAATGTTATTTGGGTAGATTTTCTTGATTATAACCAAAAAACAAAATGATCAATTTATAAAGAGATAAGTTTTGTTTTAGGTCACAAATTTGGAGGTCCTAATGCATGATAAATTGTGCCCATTACCTTTGCACCTGTGGCAAGGCAGCATATACTGGCCAGAGCCTGTTGGGGTACAAAAATATCCATCACATGGCCATGAAGCAGAAAAGAGTAAAGGAAGCAATCAGGGTGCCACAATTTCCTTTCAAGGGCAATGCCTCTAATAACCTAATGTCTTCATATTAGACTTCAAATCTTAAAGGCTATAGACTTTCCAATGTAAACAACTTAGTCACCTTTCTTAATATATTGACATTCAAACCATAGCTGGCTACACTTTATAATTTTTAGTAATTATTCTGAGGGCTCTCATTCTGTTTTATCTGCTGAAAGTTTCTATTCTCTTGCAAGGAAACAAAAAATTAATGAATATTACTTCACAACACATCACTGAACTGCTTAAGATTACAGGTACAGGACCGGTAATATAGCTCATTGGCATAAGTGCCTGCCTGGCAAGCACAAGGTCCTGAGTTTGACTCCCGGTACCTGCAAATATATAAAAAAGAAAGAAAGAAAGAATACAGGTACATATAGAATGCTCTCTATATCTGTTCTATAAAGCTAGGTATTAGAGCTGTAATAAATGTGTTAACAACCTCTCTTTCTCTGTGAAAGCATCCACAGTTGTTTAAAACCTTCAAAAGCCTGAATTAACCCCTGTGACATTTTCTGGCCAAAAGATCAATTAATTAAAATTTTCTATGCAGGATAGGTACAACTTTACTATATCCTTCAGAATTCCCCCTTCTTTCTTAACCTAACACCTTAGACTATGAGAAAAATCAGCAGTTTTCTATGGTTTCAGCAATTTCAAACTCTGATATCCCAGGCCAATCCTATCATGCCTTTTTCCTTCTTTTTCCATGTAACTTAAAAGACAAAAATAATCACTGATGTATGAATTTAATTCTTATTCTATTATACATATTCCACTGAATCACAAGTTATCAAGGGTGAATATAACTCTTCTAAAGAAGTTGAATTTTGGGGGTCAGTGAGATGGCTCAGTGGCTTAAGCGCCTGCCCGGCAAGCGCGAGGGCCCGAGTTCGACTCCCGGAACCCACATATGAAAAAGGGGCCGGTGATATCACTCAGTGGCACGGGCACCTGCTGGCACGTGAGGTCCTGAGGTTGACCCCCCGGTACCCACAAAAAAAAAAGAAGTTGAATTTTTATTTTCACAATGATTGTAGAAGGGAGGTATTGGTACTAATGGGCTACATTCAAAAATAATAGGTACAATTGGATTGTCTGATCTTGTGTGACAATAAAGATTTTAATGAATTTGACCATATTTTACATATAAATACAAATAACTTTTGTTTTTGATAAAGTTGTTTTGTTTTTATACACAAAAATGCATTTTCTCCCTAAGATTTTAACTATGTAAGTAAAGAAAGACTATTCTTTTTAGAAAATTACATTCACCAATAATGTTCACCATGTTGGAAAATTGATGCACTAATACTCTCAGAAATATTTGATTTGTCAGTACAAAATGATACCTCCAGTCTGCATTTTTGCCCTTATATTTTTTGTGTGACCAGGAGTCAAACTCAGGACCTCATGGTGCCAGCAGACACCCATGCCACTGAGTGATATCACTGGCCCTTTTATCATATGTGGGTACCAGGATTAATTTGAACTCAGGACCTCACACTTGCCAGGCAGGTGCTGATGCCACTGAGCTATTTCACTGGCCCTGCCACTTAAAATTTGATTCTAAGTAGAAATGCAAACTTCTGAATATGTGATTGTAACTTGTACTACAGTCATGCTTGAGCACTTATGCACTTAAACATTTATATATGTTTAATATGAATTATTTACCCTTATTTTCCCAAAAGTCTCCTGTGTTTTGTGTGGGGCTGTTCAGAGTGTGCATTGCACTGGGACATAACATGGAAATGTATTATTCTCCAGGGCTCCACTCTCTTCCTTAGCTTCCTGATTTTCCTGGAATGAAGAGCTTTCCTCTGCCATGTTCTTCTGTCATGCTGTTTCTACTTTGGAGCCATGGAGGAAATCCTCTGTAAACAATGAGCCAATATAAACCTTCCCTCCTTTAAATTTTCAGTGTCAGCTAATTTGTTCCAGTGATAAGATATTTAATACCAAAAATTAGTACCAAGTTTGGGGTCACTGTTATGATTATATCTGATCATATGTTTCAAAAACCTTTGTAAATGACTTGCAGGATGGTTTGGAAATCTTCAAAGATGCTAGCTAGAAAAGCATTAAAATGCTATAAGCAGAACTTGAAGGACAATTTTAGTTTGAGCTCAGAAAACCAGAATGCTGATATGACTATATAAGGTAAAGATTAGGCTCTATTCAAAAGATGGACACATGGACTAGAGGCCATGTGTGTTCCATTTTGGAAAAAAAATGCATCTATGTTTTGTCCATGTTCTAAGACACTATATGAGGCTGAATTTAGTGTGGGCTAATTAATCCTGTGAATAAAATTTCAAATCAGCCCAATGATTCAGAATGTGGCATGGCTATTTTTAGCCAGATTTATAGTGAGACTCTGGAGCAAATGTAGAGCCAAATGATGTGAAATGTTTTCAGTTTTACCAATAAGGTGCCAGGTCTATAATTGAAATCAAGAAGAGCAAGGTTGCAGAAAAAGATTAGCAAAAAAAAAAAAAAAAAAAAGATCAATTATTTTGCACCAGGACAATAGGAAGAATGCTTGAAATATCTCAGGAAATGTATAGACCACACCCATCTCAGGCTGAAGGTTGTAAAGGGGTGAATCCTTTCATGGCCTTGTTTTCAGAAGAGAGTCCCAAGCAATCCTGCTCTTTCAGGGTGACCTGGAGAAATGTTTCAGCCTATTGAGCCATCCAGACACTCAGATGTCTCTGCCAAGGTGGCCTAAAGGGATCATGATAGTGCTTGTGGCTTTGGCACAATTTGGCATCATCCAAATGATACCAGTTTATCAGGAATGGAGAATGCAAGGGCTTTGTGGCTTCCACCAAGATTTCAAAGGAAGGCCTGGGAGGACAAGCAATGTGGCCCTGAGAGAGTGATATGTGAGGCTGTGAGAATATAGCTGAAAGTTTTAGTAGAGGCCCCAGGAAGCTGGAGCTGCAAAGTACACGGATTATCATCTGAGAAAAGCCCCAGGTAGTGACCACAACAGGATTCATAGAGAAGCCATGTGGGCTTCAAGTAGCAAGGCCATAGAAGCAAGGCCATAGGTGGTTAAAGTTCCTACAACATTACTTGTGTGCTGGACATGGAGCTATAGGATTTAATGTTTGCTCTACAGAGTTCTAATATTGCTTTAGCCTGATTCCCTTCTATTCCCTTATTCCTCCCTTTTGAAATAATAATGTCTATTCTGTACCATTGTATGTGGGAAATACTTAAATTCCTTTTTACTTTTAGGAGCTCACAGCTAAGAGTTTGCCTTGAATCTCAGAGGAGATATTGGGCTTAAACTTTTCAGCAAAGCAGGAATTGATAAAACTTTGACAACTTATAGAGATGAACTAACTGCATTTTTCATGGGATGGACATAAGCCTTTTAAAGGCCAGTGATAGAACTTTATGGTTTAAATTTAAAATTACAACAGAAAGTCTCATGTATTTGGATCTGGGGCTTGTTCAGAAAAGGTGGTCACTGGAAGGGCATGTGCTTGTCCTGGTCTTGTCCCTTCTCTCTCTGTTCCTGGTTGCCACAGGGTAAGCTTCTTTCCTCTGCATGCTGTTTTACTTTTTGTTTCTGTCTTGAAGTCATCCAACTATGGACAGAATCCTCTGAAAACCAGGAGCCAAAATAAACTTCTTCTCTAGTAACTTGCAGGTGTCAGGTATTTTGTACCAGTCACGAGAAAGTTAACTTAAGTACTCACATTACCCTAGCATGTTTCCCTGATTTTTTAAAAGTGTATTTCAAATTGTTGATATATTTTAAAAATATAATTTTACAATACTATATTGATTTTATACAATATTTCTTACAAAACTAGACATCAATACTGATAGATATTACCAAGAATATTGCCCTGAATTGTTTTCTCATTCAATGAGGGCAGATATAGCCAAAATACCTTAAATTAGATAGCTAGTAAAAAACAGCAGGGTGGGCTGGTGAGATGGCTCAGCGGCATAAGTGCCTGCCTGGCAAGCACAAGGTCCTGAGTTTGACTCCTGGAACACACATAAAGGAAATAAAAGGACTGGTGATATCGCTCAGTGGCACAAGCACTTGCTGGCAAGCATGAGGTTCTGAGGTTGACTCCCAGTACCCACATAAAAAAAATTAACAGCAGGGTTATTTCTCACATTTCTGGAGGCTGGAAAGTCTAAGTTGAAGGCCCTAGAGGACTTAGATGGCTTGCGACAAAATATAGGCTTTGCTGGACAACAGCTTCTAAGTGTGTCTCCAGAAGGAGAAATGAGTGAGTTATGTATTTGGGGCCTACTTTATAATTGCTCTGCTATCATGACCTGCTCTTTCCCAAAATGTCCAAACTTGTCATACAGTGGTGACATAAACATTCAGTCCCTTTCAATATCATTCTGATTTCCCCCAACTTCAAAAGCATCTCACTGCACAATTTATAAGTAATCTCCTATTCTGTCACCCTTTTACCTTTCTTGCTTTAATTCAAATATAGTTTTCCAAAAAATGCAATTTTTCTTGTAGCTCTTAAAGTAGAGAAAAATTTTACCTCTTACATCATGTATTATCTGGAATAGAAGAGGTAGAAGTAAAACCCTTGTTTAATATCACTGCTTGTGATTTGACTCATCTCTTTTCTTATAGTTTGTATAAAGATCATTAGAGTTCATTTTGTGTTGTTATTAACATTCTCTCAGAAGTTTAGTACATGTCTTAGTTACTTTTCTTGTTTCTGAGACAAAATATGTGACACTCACAAGTTCAAGGAGGAAAGGTTTATTTCAGCTCACAGTGTGTAGAGGTTTCAGTCCATAGTCTGCTGGCTCTAAGGCAGTGTGGCATAGCAGAAGAGAAAACATTCATGGCAAAGCAAGCTGGAGATAGTGAGCAGCAAGCAGCAAGAGCAAGCCTGGCTTCTTTCTCTCCCTTTATATTCCATCCAGGCTACTAGCCTATTGATTGGTACCACCCATACCCAGGAGGGGGATTCCATTCTCCACACCATCAGTCCTAGTATCACACCCTTAATCACATCCACATGCCCAATCCAGTCACCTGCAGAACTCCCCACCTATGACCAACTACATGAGGTTTGGGGGGACATCTAGATACAAGCCACAACAATACTTAATTGACCATATCTTTCTCATCCAATACCTTAATTGTTATCATTGATAATTAAATTGTCATATAAATGATACATGTAGCCTCTTACACTCTCAGATTCAATACTTCCTTATCTAGCATAATAATCTTTCTGTGACCAAACCACAATCCTACAAAATTTTGTTCATTTTTATGCCTTATCAGTACCAACAAATGTCTAAAGTTACTAATTTCAAATTGTCTAACACTGATAATGATCCCAATGTGGAAACAACCAAAATCTCAATTGACTGGTGAACAGGTGAATAGGGAAGCAAATGTGACATATCTGTAGAAGAGAATATTAGCTGTGTACAATAATCAATGTAGTGGGCCGGTGAGATGGCTCAGCGGCGTAAGCGCCTGCCTTGCAAGTGTGAGGGCCCGAGTTCGACTCCCGGATCCCACATACGAAAAAGGGGCTGGTGATACTGCTCAGCGGCATAGGTGCCTGTTGGCGCGCGAGGTCCTGAGGTCGACCTCCCGGTACCCACAAAAAAAAAAAAAAATCAATGTAGTTTAATGCATGTTATAACATTGAGGAACTTTGAAAGCTTTCTGCTAATTTAAAGAAGTTACACTTAAAGGACTGGATATTTTATTGTTGCATTTATAATTAAATTTCAGAAAACAAAAACCCATCATTGTGAGCAGTGTATTCATGGTTATATGAGGACAGAGTTAGGGAATGAAGATTAACTGTTAAGCAATAAGTTACAGGAAGGTCCTAAATTTGGATTATGGTAATGGTTGCACTCATTGGTTAATTTTCTAAAAGTTCCTAATTTGCACCCTGAATATTGGTGTATTTGTGGTATGTAAATTATACTTTGCCAGGGTTTTATGTCCTTTCTTTACTCAGCCCTAACCTAATTGTCATTCTGTATACCAGAATCAGAAATGTAATTACCTCCTTTAAATTTTACCCTCTAATCTGCTTTTAGAATCCAACTGAAAGTCTTGGAGATAACCACACCAAGTAGTAAGCATTTAAATTATGATGTAAAAATCTCATATAGTTATTACTACAATGATGCATTCATACTATTCTTCTTTAGGAAGAACAGAATTTTTATGTGACAGTATCTCCTGTCTCCTCACATCACCCACAAGCAAGTTGTGTTCATCAATCTTCTGATAACCTTGTCATGATACTCACCTTCCCATATTTGAAACCCAAAACTGCACCTTTATATTTAGCATAGTAAAATAACAATCAAATATTTGTCTAGATTTAAAGAAATCCACTCTCCCCTCTGAATCCAATTTTACACTTTTTACAATGAAAAATAAGACAGAAAAAAATGAACCACTAAAAGTCTTCAATCTAATACTTTTGTGAATTTTCTCCTTCTGCAAAAGTTTCATCCATTATATTCCAATAGTACCATTTTTGTGTTATAAATAACTACTGTTGTTAAATAGTCCCTAGTAATTGTTATTTACCTGAAGTAAATGTCATAAATTTTATATTCTGTTTCTGTCCTTTTGCTCTATTTCTCCTCCCAAGAATTCAAAAATTATGTCCATTCAAAGTTTTCATTTCTTGATTCCCTAATTCTTGTTTCGTCAACTATAAGTAGGTCACCAGAACTTTCTATTTCTTGTACCACTAAAATGATCAATTCTTGATACAAGATTTCTTGAAAAAACTATTACTTGTTTTCCTGACTTATTATTTAGTTTCTCAGTAGCATATTACTTTAGTAGTAATTTCCTATTCATGAAAAGCCATTGGATTTTAGGATATCATAAGCTCTTCATTTTCCTTCTATGTACCCAGTAATCCATCAGAAATTCCAGTGTTGTTTCCACCTAGTCTTCCTCAGTTATGTCCAAATTATTTGATGTCACAATTTTAAATTGCTAGTTAAGTAGTATTTTACTTTATTTATTTATTTATTTATTTATTTATGTTGGTACTGGGAATTTAACTTAGGACCTCATGCCTGCCAGGTAGGTGCAGTGCTGCTGAGCTATATCCCTGGCTTAAATAGTATTTTAAATTTTAACTTTCAGATATGAAATGGTTACAATATTTTTAAAGTGTTCCTGCTCAAATTTAGAAAATTTAGCAAATGTCAAAATGTGTAATATTTATCATCATCTCTTGAAAACATACATCACCATGCACTACTTTTCAGGTAAAAAATACTAAGTATTTTCTCCCTGAACTTGTTTGATTGATTGATTGATTGGAGACAAGATATTTTACCTCAGCAAAATTATCAGGCAGGCCTTGAACTCACTGTGTATCCCAGCCTCTCCTAAAACTCGTGGTTTCTTCCTGTCTCAGCCCCCAGTCCTGTGGCTGTGGATGTGGATTTAGGCCCAGCTTCTGCATTTGTGTTTCTTTCGACTTCCTCAACAAAATTTTATTCAAACCTGTTATTTATTCTTAAAATCTTTTAGTGTTGTTCTATTACAATTCCTAGGCATAAAACATGTACATAAATTAAAATTCCTTTCTGAAATTTCAGGTTACCATAAATAACAATGTATTGAAATGTTATCTTCTGGAATACAATACTTGTTTTATCAGAGCTAATCAAAACAACACCCATATTGTCCTCTGCCTTTTCCAAACACTAGGGCTATAGACCAGAATCTGTCCAGGGCCTGTTAGGAACTGGGCCAAGCAGAAGGAAGTGAGCAGCATGCAAGGGAGCCACTCTATTTACAACTACTCACCATCACTCAAATTACCATACATGCTCTGTCTCCCATCAGAACATCTGAAGTCTTAGATTCTCATTGCAGCATGAAAAATATTCTAAATTATGTATGCCTGGGATCTGTCTTGTGTGCTTCCTATGAGAATCTAAAATCACAATAATAGAAATCAAATGCACAATAAATGTAACTCACTTGACTCAACCATCAAATTGCTCCCACATTCATGGAAAGATTGTCTTCCTCAAAACTGGTCCCTCGTATCAAAAGGTTTGAGGACCTTTATGAGATTGAGATAAAGACCATCTATTCCAATTTCCTGTAGGGTTTTTTTAAATCATGAATGGATTTTGGACTTTGTCAAACACTTTTATTTCATTAATTGATTTTTGTTTTGTTTTTGTTTTGTGGGTACTGGGGATTGAACTCAGGACTTCATGTGCCAGCAGGTGCCCATGCCGCTTAGCGATATCACTGCCCCTTTTTTCACATGTGGGTACCGGGAGTGGAACTCAGGACCTTGCGCTTGCCCAGCAGGCACTTATGCCGCTGAGCTATCAAACCAGCCTTATTGCATCTATTGAGATGGTCATATATTTTTGTCCTTGGTTCTGTTAATACTGTGTATTACATTTATTTATTTAAACATGTTGAACCACCCTGCATCGCTGGGATGAATTGTACTTGGTCATGGTGTACAATCTTCTTGATGATTGGCCACATTCTGTTTGCCAGTATCTTATGAGGATTTTTGCATCTATGTTTATTAGGGAGATTTGCCTGTAGTTCTGTTTTTTGGTTGAGTCCTTCTCTGGTTTTGGTATTAGGGTGATACTTGCTTCCAGGAATGACTTTGGGAATATTGTTCAACTTTCAATTACATTAAAGACTGATGAGTAATGGCATTATATCAATATTGCATTGTCTATCTGGTGTAAGAAACTGGAAGTGTAAATAACAACCAAAATATATAGCAGATATTGTGAAATAGGAAATAATTGTTCAAAAGGAAAGGGGAACTTGGGGGCATGGAAGAGAAAAGAAAAAAGTGAGATTAAAAAGGATAAAATGGAAACAAATCTTTGTAAATAAAGAGAAGAAGAGGTATTGAAAAGAGGGGAGTGGAATGGTGAAAAAAAGAACTAAGATATATCATGTACAGGTACAAATTGCCTATGATGAATGTCATCATTATGTATATCTAAATTGTAACAATAAACAACTTTAAAAATTTTGGGGATGACTGTTGTACCTAGTTTCATATGCAATTATAAAATGTAAGAATAATAACACTGTGTTAGAAATGTATTTCTCAGCAAAATAACTAGGACTCCTTAATATATTTGCTCATGCATCCATGAATGTATTTTACTTATGATAAAGTGATCATATAAGATTATATCCTAGGGCCAGTGAGATAGCTCAGCAGCATAAGTGCCTGCCTGGCAAGCATCAGGTCCTGAGTTTGATTCCTGGTACCCACATAAAGGAAACAAAGGGCTGGTGATATTGCTCAGCAGCACAAATGCTTGCTGGCAAGTGCAAGGTCCTGAGGTTGGTTCTGATACCAACATTAAAAAATAAATAAATATAAAAAATAAAAAGATTATATATCAGTTTCATTGTTGCAGATATAAATACTAGGAAGATTTTTTCAGCTTCGATTAAATAAGAATTTGATGAAATTTTATTAGGACACTCAATTTGTTCAGTTTTTCAGAATTGCATAAGAAATGTTATATCAAGAACAATATCCAACCTAACTCTGAATATTAGTTTATCAGAACTACATACCAAATGTGATATCATGAACACTATCAGAAATAACTCTGAATGCTTTTTCATTATAGTAGTAAATTATGTATCATATATATTTTGATTATATTAAAGAGTTGCAAATGAAATAAATTTTTAAAAATATTTGAAATCCAATAATTTAATTTATTCTCTTTCACAGATTCTGAATAGGATCTATAACTCAAAATCTTTACTTAGATTTTTTTTTTTTTTTTTTTTGTGGGTACCGGGGGGTCGACCTCAGGACCTCACGCGCCAGCAGGCGCCCGTGCCGCTGAGCGATATCACCGGCCCCTTTTTCGTATGTGGGTTCCGGGAGTCGAACTCGGGCCCTCGCGCTTGCCAGGCAGGCGCTTAAGCCCCTGAGCCATCTCACCGGCCCTAGATTATTTGACTATTAATTTTATCTGTCACACTATCATTGATGGAAACATTTCTAAATTTGCCATATTAAAAAACTTTATTAAAATTTAAATATTAACTATTTTAAAATATTTTCATATTATCATTTTCCATAAAAATTAATATTTTCACATTGTATATTTTAGCTAAGCACACACACGCTGATTTATATATTATACGTGGTATGAAGTATTTTCCATATATCCTAATTTTTAGGGATATATATCAGCCAAATCAGACTTACTTTTGCTATTTTTATCCCTTTTACTGTAATTATCAGCATCTAGATAAGAAAGGTGGACAAATCATACATTATATAAAACTACAATTTGATTTCTAGATTACTAAATCTTCAGGTTCCTTCTTTAATGTTATGTTACTTAACTGCATTTTTTTTCCTTGTATCATTAAGAAGCATAAGAATTTGAGCTTCATAACTTACAATTTAATAAAATCTTTCTTATATCCCTGGGTAGAAGGATTACTGCCTTGTGTACCAATAAGACCTTTTAAACAAACATAATTCAGATTGGGGGTCAGACATCTTAAACTAGCAAAGCCTCTTAAAAGAGCAGAGTCCACATTTTGGGTTCAGATAATAATTATTTTACACATAGCTTTTGGAGTTAATAGTTCTAAATATCAGACCCATCATTTCTCCTTACTTCCTAGACTCATGTGTTCTGGTTATGGGAAAAACAACATTAAATATAAAGTGGCTCATAACATATAAGATAGAAAAAATTACATCTTAATATTACGCTCACAATAAACACAGTAACTGCGTATAGAGTACATTACTGAATAGCTCTGCAAGGCAAGTTGCTTTGAAAAGGGTTCAGTGTAATTGCTATGATAATAAGTATATTCCTGGAGTCCCAAGTCATGGTATTATTTATTTTATAAAAGTAAATACTGTTGCTAGTGCAAAAAGTGCTCAGCTGTGGTGATAACGATGTCAAAAAGAGACCATGTTCATGAGCTCTCACTTATAGACACTCCTACCACCATGACATATTTGTTCCAATACTCATGACTAGGTGCTATGGACTAAGCTGTTCACCTCCCCACACAGTTTCTACCTTGTGGTTTTAATCCCTGGTGTCTCAGAATGTAACTATGTGGAGGTAGTGTATGTAAAAATATAATTGCAACAAGTTAAGGTCATATATTGGGCCTTCATCTATTGTGATTGACATTCTTATACTAACAGGTGATGAGGACACAAACCAGCACAGAAGAAAGAACATGTAAATATAGTGAGACAGCCACCTCCAAGCCAATCAAAGAGGTTTCAGAAAAAAAGGAAAAACAAAACAAAGCAAACCAACCAACCAAAATCAACTTTGCCCACACCTTGATCTTAAATATCTAATCTCCAGAATTGTGAGTAAAAATTTCTTGCTTTTTAAACCAGCTGTCTCTGTTGCTTTGTTAAGGCAGTCATAGAAAACTAATACACTGAAGGAAGAGGTACCTAATACTCATATGCCAAGTTACACTGTACAATTTGTTATTATTAAATACCTTCTCCTTTAATCTGGTATCCTATAATATTACCCAACATTTTCATATGCTGGGCCTATTTCTAGAGTTCTATTGTTAGACCAAACTAACTACAGTTGGTTTTGGCTTTTCTTCTCAAAAATTGTAGTAAAGACCAAAGACTTATTAGTAATAAAATGAAATGGCTTGCTTTTTATATTTATAAAATATTTCTATAATTTTCTTATTCAGGATTTCCATAACCAATATTTATTTTGATCATATATGTCATCCAAATTGACTTCATCCCTAGAAAATGATGATCAATAAGCCACCAGATTCAACCATTTTAATTAATAGTCCAGCCCATCACCTATTAAAGTAAACTTATCCTTCTTGTTCTGGTTATATACTTCCAATTAGACTCTGCCATTATAAAAGCCTATTTTAAATGGCAGGATTTCCCTGTTTCAAAATTGATATATGGAAAATATCCACTACCATGATTTTTTTTAAAGTAATGTTTGTGCATTCCTCACCAGTATACTTCCCAGATTTTAATGAAATACTTTCTCTTGACTTTGATTTTTTTTTTTTTTTGTGGGTACTGGGGGTTGACCTCAGGACCTCATGCACCAGCAGGTGCCCGTGCTGTTGAGCGATATCACTGGCACATTTTTCATTTCTGGGTTCTGGGAGTCAAACTCAGGTCCCCGTGCTTGCCAGGCAGGTGCTTATGCCACTGAGCCATCTTACCAGCCCTTGACTTTGATTTTATGTATGATGTCTTAAATTACATATGATAGGCCATGATAATATTTCTGTCATCCTGTCTTTAATTTTCTTCTAAATTGAACTAAGACAGGTGGAGTCTCATGAATTTACAATCTATTTTATCAAACAATGACACACACTAGCAATGAAATGAATGGGACAATGCAATATACACACAGTATAAGCAAAAAAATAGAACACCTACAATATGTGTATTCTCCATTCCTTGCCACCCTCTCTATATGTAACATCTGTGATGTGCTCTAAGCATAGAATTCTAAGGGACCCACACATCCATTGGCATTAAAAATGATTCAAAACAAATTAATGTAAGTCTGTTACCTATTTGACTAATGAAAAAGGGTACTTATAGGCCGGAGAGGCCATAATTTCTGTTTAAAATGTAATTTAATCCAAATGCAAAAATAAGAAATAATTTTCTAGGAAACACAAATCATCAAGGATCTCTATGCCTTGTTTTCTTATTTGTGTGCCTTTATGTTGCTATGAGTATTCTGAAATAATAGAATATTGGTACAATGTGTGAGTATTGAGAAGCAAAATAAATAAAACAATTTAATTAATCTTAGCTTTTCCACTGTTCTGGTAAAATGAAATTCAGATGCTTGATCTGAATTTCAAATTTCAATCCAAATTTCAATGATTCTACATGAGTTAAATATGTTTGATTTCAAAAATTGTATTTTGAAATATAAAGATGAGCCACAATATTCATGGCAATATTTTTAAAATTTTTAAATAACAAAAGCTCAATAAAGTCAAGAATAAGGCCACAAAAGAAGGTGAATAACTTTATATTCTTGTACTTTGTAAAACACCATTACCATTTTTCAGTAAGAAATATTCAATATTTTCTTCTGTAGTGGGTGTCAAAATTATGTAGCAGGGACATGACTAAAACATATTTGGATTCCCAACTTTAATAGGCATCTTTCTGAGTCCAGTTTCCAAACAACTCATAACCAAATAATTAGAAATATACTGAGCTGGTTTCAAAAGACATGTGAGCTATATTAATACTCAGTCCAGTTTACACTGGTATAGTAAAATTACTATTTATTGCTACATGAATATCCTGAACATGAATATCCTATTTCTGGTGCAATTCACTTTTTTGGTTTCAATTTTATTTTGTATCAGCCACATAAGGAAAGGTAAAATATGGACGCAAACCTAATTCTGGAGAAACTTTCTTACAATGTGTTAAACTACAGCAACAAATGAACAACAACAAAATAAACAAACATGTAAGAAAAGTTTCATGAGATAGAAGAAAGCGGCAACATTATCCAGGATGAGTGAAGTTTGAAAGTTTTGGGCTTTTGTGTCATTGTGAAATTCACTGTAGCATTAGAGAATTCTACATTGTAGTATTTATGAATCAAGTTTTGACTTTTACTACAGTCTATTTTCTTTTTTCTGGAGATTATCAGTAAGAGTTAACAAAATTTCATGTTTTTTGATACTCTTGACCATGAAGATGTAAGGTTATTACTACCTTAGAGAAGCAGAAAGGAATATATGTAACATCCAGGTGGTTCACTGGAACTTTTCATTGCAAGTTGTGAACGGTGGTACAGCAATCTTTGCCTATTAAAAGGATTGGAATCAGTTATGGTAAACATGGGACATGCTCCCTTTAATAAAGGTTGTTCTACCTGGCTTCAGGGAATGTAGCCAGCAGACAGTTTCTAGCAGTCATGTGTTGGCCTTTGCTGCACATAATCACTTCTCACAGAGACACATGCCTCCCACAAATCTTTGTCTATGGGTGAGTTAGGCTCTAGTAGATGCCTGGACATTTGGTCCTGATGAACAACAACTTCACCAGGCATTTCAACACCAGAACACACTGCTGCCTAATCCTGCTCTCTTCCCTTTTTCATAAATATTGATTTTTTATATAATTTCTGCAACCCAAGCATTTGAATTTACTGAAGAACACAATCTGTGACACATTCTCTTATCCAAAGTTGATGAACACCATGGTAAAGTCAACAGACAAACTCTTTTTTATTTGTTTGTGGGAACTGAGAGTCGAACTCAGGACCTTGTGCTCCAGTAGGCACCCATGCCACTGAGTGATATCACCAGCTCTTTTTTCATATGTGGGTACTGGGAGTCAAATGCAGGACCTCGTGCTTGCCAGGCAGGCACTTATGCCACTGAGCCATCCCACTGGCCCAACAGAAAAACTCTTAGACCAACAGTAAAATTAGTGCATATCTAGAGTGAGTAGTTTATAAAAGCATGATGATTTTCAGTTATGTTCTAGATAGCATGGAGAGATCCATAGATTATTCCACAGTGACTCTTTTTAGGCTCTATGAATTTTGTCTACCAATACTCAAAAGAGGAAAGTGAATTTGCTTTTTTATATATTTCCTTAGATTATTACTAATGAGAAGGAAAAATCCAAGTAATAATACTGCTGAGTCAACTTGAACTGTTTTTGTAATGACTTTAAACCATGAGTGAAGAAATAAATGGGTCATCATTATGGCTAGCATGTATATGTCTCCCCAAAGCCTCATGGGGTCATAGGTGGGGCTTTTCAGTGGTGGCTGAATCTAGGATGTGTGATGCTGGAATTAAGGATATGATGCTGGGATTAATGGTGGAATGTTGGGATTTAAGGTGCTTAAACTTGGGTATAAGTTCTACTCACCTTAAGGGTAGTTAGCCTGGATGGAATATAAGGAACAAAAAGAGGCCTGTTGCCACTGCTTGCTGCTGGTGCTTCTGCTGCTTTGACACTTTGCTATTTCACTACTTTGATGCCTTCTGCCCATGAATTGTTTCTCCTCTGTGATGTCCTGCCTTGTGGCCAGTGAATCATGAGCTAAAACCTATACAAACTGTGGGCCAATAAATCTTTTGTCCTTTAACTTTGGCTCTTGGATATTTAGTTTCAGCAATGAGAAATATAACTAAGACAGATTTAATGCAAGATATACAAATATATAAGAATTTATAAGAATGGCTTACAATGGCCACCCATGGAGTCAGGTGTGGAAGAATACAAAAGTTCTGTCTCCATGAGATCTCATTCTACTAATTATCATGAATTAGGGCCTTTCATTTTATTTAAAAATTTTTATTCATATTATAACTTTATAACAAATTATTGTTCTTTTCTGGATACTTTCCTTGGTTTCCATAACCAGAGAGAATAATTTAAATCTTGTGCCATTATGTATCATGAAAAATCTCTATGTGATGTCTTAAACAATAAAATTTATATTTCATTGCTCATTACAAAAGTTAAGGCAGTGAATGGAAATATTTGAAGGAAAAAAGTAACAATGTCTTTGTTGAAATTAATATCAAAATATGATTAATTATATTGGCTAATAATTCTTAAGTATTAAAAGTGATAGGATCAGTTTACTTCTCAGTGATACATCTGAAATGATTGGCATATTTCAAATGATTCCAAGTGAATTTCAATGACAACTCAAATATATAGTGTTTTTGCCATTCACTTAAGATGGCAATCAATACAGGTTTGTCCACAGTAAAACTTTTTATAAGGGCCATTCAAAAAATGGGGGTAGATTTCACATATACCAAAAATATTAAATCTAAAGAAATATAAAAACCCTTAGCAATATTTTGCTTTCTTCCAGTATGGTGCTCTTCATGCTTAAAAAGTAAATTTTAAATTACTGCAGAGCAGAATGGTTCAATACATTATATTCTGTATGAAATTTGTGCTTTTCTATTTGTAAAAAGTTTTCTTATAGAGCTGGGGATATAGCTCAGCAGCACAAGTGCCTGCCTGGCAAGCTCAAAGTACTAAGTTCAATTCCTGGTACAAAAAAAAAAAAAAAGAAAACAAAATTTTTCTTATAAAACAGTTAATCTACTACACTTCTCCAATATTATACAATCAGGCAATATGTTCCAAGAATTGTATTGTGGAATTCAATTTATGGTAATAGTATATCAACTGCAATGTGGCCAAATGTTGGGGAAATTCTTTGCCAACTGTGGTCTGAGAATACCAACACTGACAAGTCCTATTTCTCTGTACCATGTCTTTAGTTTTCAAAACTCATTGACTATGTGGTTTTGACTATCCTTTTATACTAGACAAAGAAACTATTCTATCAGATGTACCTTAAATAATTCTCTTTCCTCTTATATTCACCTTTGTCTGAGTGTATGGTTCTTCTTGACTTGATCTCAAAATATGTTGAAGCAGCAGAAGTCGACATTTATTGAACATTTTCTGATCTCCTGGTGCAATAAAAAACATTCTTTTTAAAATGCCCACTCTATGTATTATTTATTTTTATATTTCTTTACTATATTTCCAGTAAATCTTCAAACATTTGAACATAGAATTTTAAACTTGTACAGTATAAAAGCAGCAAATGAAAAATCAAAATGGGAAGACAAATATGAAGAGGATTGTCTTCCAGAAAAATAATGGAGAAGAAATAAAACAGAAAAAAGGAAAAGGAACTCTTGAAAGATATTGGGCATACATTTTTACATTTTTTTTAACAATCTTAACAAGGTTTTGTAATACTTATGTTCAGCTTCATGTTTTTCATTTTTACAAAATATATGGGCCATTTTTCAAAGCCAATTATCAAATATGCTAACCCAAAATGGCTGTAGGTATCTGTAGTCACTGATGTTTAAAACTTATGATAAAAAAAAATCCTGGGCATGACCTTCAATATGCTGGAATTAGAGATGTTGACTTCAGCCTGAACTGCATAGCAAGGTATAATCTCAAAAAAAATGATGAAAAACTAGATTAAAAATATTACAACTATATTGTTAGCTCTGCAATATGTATCTAATTCTAAAAAGTTTTTGTCTTAGTTTTCTATTACCACCCCAGCAAACTATATTCATTTACTATCTTAAAACAGCACATGTTTTGACTTTATGGATTTTGTAGTTAGCAAATGTAGTGGTATCCATTTACCATATCTTAAGGCCATTGGTTCATGTTCCTTTCTAAAGATCAGAGAAAATACATTTCTAGGTTAAGACAAGTTACTGACAGCTGACAGATAGTGACGGATACATTGTTCATACGCTTACAGAATTGAGGTACTGTTTCTGTGCTAGCAATAGCAGTGGTAGTACTCAGTTTGTAAAGGCCACTTGCATTCTCTAAGTGATAGTGCCTTTCCTTTCAGAACAATAATAGTGCATTAAATTACTTTATACTGCACACTTCCATGACCTTACTTCCTTCCATCAAAATCTCCCCTACCTCCTTCTTTGTAACATCTCTTGTTTATTTTTTCAGCCCTCTGTTTACATCATGTATATGCATGTATTTATATATGTGTGTATGTGTGGGTGTGTATGCAATATATATGGCAAGTTTACTCAAGGTTGTTTGACTTATTTAACAATTACAAAGTAATGCTTTTAGTGAAAACATTGTTTTAAGCCACATTTTTAAAAAAAATAGTAGGTAGTTTTTATTCATTACAAGTTTTTTCATTTCTGATCTTACATCAAAATTCAATAGTGTTTTTATTTTTAAGTATGCAAAATATTAAATGCTGTGTCAAATTTCTTAGACTGCTTATATCGGCAAAATAAATTCCTACTAGAAAATTTGTGTACACCTGCTATCAAATAACTAAATCCACTTTCAATCAAATTCACATTGAATTTGTGTAAGATATAAATTTAGGTAAGTATGTAAGTTCAATTAAAGTTATAGTCAATTTAATTTTTATAAACATTTCAAAATTTGGTCATTCACTTATACATAAAATATAAATTTGTGATTTGAAGTATTGGAAAAATAAAAAATATTTCTTCTTAAATTAAAAAAACTATTAGTACATGGTTGAAGGACATAATGATTATATTCAATCTGAGGTGTTGGTAAGTGTACATAACACGTCTAAATTCTTTTTAGTTCCTCTGTCAGTATAATTTATTGTGCTTTTATTTATTATTAGGTTTTAAATTTTTAGAAAAATTAAGTTTAATTATTTACTATTTTCTTAGATATCTGCTTAAAATGTTGTTTGCTATTCCAGTTACATAGGCTATTTTATGAAATTTGCCTTATTATAAAAAATATAATTGTCCTCATTTAATACAGTCAGTCATGATTGTTGTCTTAATATGCTGCAAAAGTATCTATTTTTTGTTATTGGTATTAAATTGCTACCTTGTGTATTCCTAATATTCATATAATTGGTAAAAGCCATGTTCCTCTTGGTTGATAAAAGACTCTTACACAAAAATGTGCTCTTGGGCCCAGTGAGATGGCTCAGCAGCGTAAGTGCCTACCTGGAAATTGTGAGGGCCTGAGTTTGACTCCCAGAACCCACATATGAAAAAGTTCCAGTGATATCACTCAGCGGCAGGGGTGCCTGCTGGCACACGAGGTCCTGAGGTCAACCCCCGGTACCCACAAAAAAAATGTGCTCTTAATTTGTAAAATACATGTTAATTCTTGCATTCTTTAATCAATTAATTATTAAAGTCATGTATGTGTAACTAGGAAATCCTAAAGGAGTTACTAAACTCTAATTCTTGGTCCTATCATAAATAAATGGTGTGGTTTCTTCCAAATGGTAATCCACATTGGTTTCTAAGAAAGGGCTCTAAGTTCAGCATTCAACTTCTGTTCATTTAAGTTTCTGATAAAGTTCATTTAACTTTCTGATAAAATTACTCTTGTTTCACAGAAATATTGGCTTCCTTCAATTCATGTGGTCACTATTTTTCTTATTTCAATTTACTGTACAGACTGAATTTACTTTGCTCATACTGGCTTATTTTACATCTGCTTATAGGCTTTGTAACTATTGTTTATCAACATTCTGATGTTTTAGGGTGCTGGATAAAAAGCAAACAGGATTAGAGGATAAACTCTAGGTGTGTTCAGGGTAAACTCTTTCCAAATCTCCGATGTTCAAATTTGGCAAGAAGGGTTTTATGGCATTGTTTCCAATTGTCTGTCACATCCCTGCCAACATGGGATATGTTCTGATAGACCATCACCAAGGAAAGCTACATCAGCACTGAGGAACAAAATTACAGATGGTCAATTGGCAAAGCCTTCAGAAGAGAAGAAAATGGATTCAGACAAGGGGGTTAAGGTGTGTACATCAAAAAGTCACTTGTATGTCAACTCCACCAAATACACAGAGCTGCAGAATTTGTGAAAGAGGGTTCTTTTTCATGATTTCTTAAAAACAAAAAGCCCTTGCAGCAGGTGCAACTGTTAGGTGCCTTCTGACTTTGCTTTCCTTGTATTTGACCTCATAATCTTTACTGATACATTTTCAGACTCAAGTGTTCATCTTCCTTTTGCTTGTGCTCCATGTAACTTGGATGAAGTCTGTGTGCTAAGTGCACATGAGACAGCTAAATGGATGATCTAGCATGTCAAAGCCCTCAAGATTGAGGGCTGGGCTAGAGCAAAGGGGTCATAGCAGCACTGCAAGATAGAACTTTAAAAGATAGATTTTTTTTTCTTTAAAACAAGTGAGTTCTCCAAAATTCCTTAGGTCTAAGGCATAAAATGTTATTCCACCCCTCTTCAGCCCAGATGAATGGACAGAATTTATAGATGCTGGTGCAAGATCAGAGAACAGTTTCATTATATTAGGCAAAGGAGGGAAAGGTCCAGGTTCAGGAAAGGATGAAACAAACTGGAACGTGTCCACTGTCTCACTATATTCCTAACCTTTGTTGCTTTTTGCTATAAAAGAACCAACCAACATACCTTTACGAGGTAAAATGATCATCGGAGGCAAATGGGCCCCTCCATTTCCTCAGAGCTAGCATTGAATAAATCCTTTTTCCTCTTTACTAAAATAAACAAATAAATCATCTAATGAAGGTTGGTGGTTGGCAATCTGCAGAAACAGTCATGAAAATAGTGTTATCTGATATAGGGCAAAAATGATGAATATGAGATGAATATACATCACATGGACATTCTTGCAAGAAATCTCATGATCTAAAATTTGGAGATAATGGAGTGAGATGTATGTTACTGAATATTAGAAGATTGATCTCAGCAATATTAAGTACTGAAAATTTATCCAGATGAGATCATGAGAACATTCTCTGTATATTTTCACTGTCATTCTTTTTTATAATGTTTATCTATTGCTTGGCAATGACTCTATTATCTGAGACTGTGTCCACTGTGTTTATGCTACTCTTATGATTACAGTCAAATTCTTGTTATAACTTTATTTTTCTACGTCATCAATTACTGTCTATGCAATACTCCTTTCTCTTCAATTTCAAAGCTTTGAGAATACAGTATCTATTTTAACTATCACCATAATTAACCTTATTCTGGGCTGAGATTGAGATTATATGATACACAGTAACCCATCCTTCATCCAATGATATATTCAAAGAAATATAGGATGTAGTGCTTGTAACCACAGGCAGCACTACACCTTACACACAATGATTTTTCCTTTAAAAATTAAATCGTGATGAATTTATATTTTTATATAAAATGAGTTTATTAATAATGAAAGATAGAATAATTGTCATACTCTACTTCAATCAAATTTAGGCTAATGTGATGTCTCCCTTTAAAAATATAGTGATTTTGAAAAACCCTGTCAAAATCTTTTTTAAAATCTTATTATATTTTCATTTTTTTAATTTGAAGGAAGTAATTTATAGCTTCTTTTCAACATTTCCAAATTACCAGCATCTACTACTCTAGTGCTCAGAGGGCCATTTATATTCAAAATAAGTGTTACTTGAACACAAGCGCTGCAATTCTGTAAGGCTTTCTGTTAAGAAAGATGGTTAAGGGGCTGGTGAGATGGCTCAGTGGCATAAGCATCTGCCTGGCAAGTGCAAGGGCTGGAGTTTGACTCCTGGAACCCGCATACAAAAAAAGGGCCGGCGATATCACTCAGCGGCACTGGTGCCTGCTGGCATGTGAGGTCTTGAGGTCGACCCCCGGTACCCACAAAAAAAAAAAAAGAAAGACGGTTAATAAATGATTATTATGTTGGTAATATATGAAGAATAGATATGTTAGAGAAAAGGAAGATTTACATACTTTGGTCACCAGAGTTGGATTTTGGAATATTTCATCAAACTATTCAGGATGATGCACAATTTAAAAGTTATGAATTGTTTATTTTTGGAAATTTCTATTTAATAATTTTTACCATAACTGATTGCAGATAAAACCATGGATAAGGAGAGATTATTATGAATTCTTCTATTCTTCTAACTTCCATCATTATTTAAGTTGGTTACTCTTTTTGAATTTATTGCTCCCTGCTTTTGACCAAAAAATATGGCAAAAATAGTCGATTCATTTGATAGAAAATATAGTTGCCTAAACTTCCTTGTACAGAAGAGTTTGAAGAAATGTGAGTGCACATAATCTACAATTTATAAATTAGGGCAAGTGATCAAAACTTGTCATAAAATAGTTAATCATTGTACAAGCTTGGTAATTTACACTGTACCTGCTAAAAATTTAATGACGATAAAAATATATGGAACTATATTTTTCACTGTACAACATCAATCTATTAATAGTTGAGCATGTAGCCAAGGAATATTTTCCTTCAATGATGGTAAGAAAAAAATTGAAATGTAGTAACATTTCTTTCTTTTTTTTGTGGGTACTGGGGTTCGACCTCAGGACCTCATGTGCCAGCAGGTGCCTGTGCCGCTAAGTGATATCACTGGCCCTTTTTTCATATGTGGGTTCCGGGAGTCAAACTTGGGCCCTCACAATTGCCATGCAGGCGCTTGTGCCACTGAGCCATCTCCTGGCCCAACATTTCTTTCTAAAGAAGAACTTTCTAATTAAACCTGCTAGGTTATTAATAGGTTATTTTATAGGGAATGTGTATTTTTGTGTACATGTGTTGTATATTCACTATTATTTTTACTTTATTTTTGAAAGTATTAGTCTTATAAATTAATTCCATGTGAGTCTATTTTTTCATAATATAGTTTTACTCTATCTGATAAGACTATATCTCAGACTTTCTTAAGGTGTTTAATTTCTCAATGAGTTCTTCCTTGAACTAAGCTTTGCTTTCTATTTGCATTTGTTGTTGTACCTAGCCTATTGTGCTATATTTATAACATATTGACTTAATCTATTTCTTTTTAAATTTGATAAATGAAAAAATATCATCTAGGCTCTCTTAGGGTGCACTTAGCTGTATTCTAAAAATTTATTTATCTCTTTATTTTTTGAATACTTAGAACCTGTCTATAATCTGTTATTGAGTGATTTCTTGCAGTTATTAGTATTTATCTATCTGGATGATGATTTAAGCTCACTAAGGGCATTGAACATTTCAAGTCTTGGAATATTTCCTTTTTCTCTTTAATTCTAGAGATTACTAGGTTATGTGTAATTTATTTTGTCAATCCTTTTAAGTCTCTGCCAACTGGCTCCTTTCCCTCCTACTACACCAGTGAAGAAGGCCACATTATGTAACACTCCTATGTGGTTTCCCAAGATTTTATCACTCTGAGTAATTGTCTACTAATGTTTTTATCCTGTTTAAATCTTTACTTGCATAGTAAACACATCATGTTTACCACTAAAGTGATTCCTGTTATCATGCTAACTAATATTTATCTGTCATACAGAAATGTATTGTCCAGCTGGTGAGATGACTCAGTGGCATAAGCACCTGCCTGGTAAGTTCAAGGGCCCTAGTTTGACTCCTGGAACCCACATATGAAAAAAGGGATGGTGATATCACTCAGCGGCATGGACACCTGCTGGCTCATGAGGTCCTGAGGTTGACCCCTGTACCCACACAAAAAAAAGAAATTTATTGTCTTAGCTACTTTCACATCAGTGAGACATAATCACTGACATCCACAGCTCTAAGGAGGAAAGATTTATTTTGGGTCAGTTTGTAGAAGTTTCATTCCACAGCCAGCTGGTTCCAAAGTAGGGTGGCATGGCAGAAGGGTATGGCAAAGGAGAAAGCACTTATAGCTTGCTAGTGGGAATCAGAGAGAGAAATCAAGGAAGAGAGAATATATACCCTTCTAGGCCACACTCCTAGTGACCCAATTGCTACAACCGGGCTTCAACTCACAACCTCACATTTAGTTATAAACTCATCAGAATATTCACATGGCCATGGCCCAATCACCTTCCAAAAGCCAATCCTATGATTTCATGAGGCTTTGAAAGGACATCTAGATATAAACTATAACACTGGATGGTCAATGACCCCTATTTTTATTATTTGTACAAAAAACATAAGGTAACAACAATCGATTAAAATAAATATTCAGGAAAATTTTAATGTTAAAATAAATTCCAATAGTAATTTACAGTATCACCATGAAAGGCACTACTAAAGTGCTACAGAATACTCATTCCAAAATGCCAGAGTTTACATAAAAGGTATAACAAAATTCTATTTTAATTTAGAGAAAAGGAAAAAGATTTTAGAATAAAATCTAGTCTTAATTTTTCCCTTTCATAAGTCTTTCTTAATCTAAAACTATTAGTTTATTGTGCCTATACTTGAATTAATCCAAATAATGGAAATAATCACTAAGTCCAAGTTGAGTTAGAAAAGAGTAAGAGCAGGGAATAGCTACATGGTCTGCCTTTGATCTGTCTGTGATTTTAATCTAGCTATGATTTTAAACAAACATGAACATTCAGTGAATTAGAGGTGGATTTGGAAAGAAAAATAAGATTTTTCTTTTCTATAAAAATTATTCAAATTAAGGAAAAAACTGATCATGATATGTATGTGACATGTAAGATTATAAAATCTTAGTTTTGTAAATAAAATGAACAGAATTTTCTCTACATCATAATTTTATATACATTAGCAGATATTTCTTAAATGATTAGCATAATAACCATTGTACAATATCATCTCAATACTTTATAGCATCAGTTATGAATTAATAGAATCACTCATAATACTTTAAAAACTACATGAAAATATCTACTTATCACACTTAAGAAGTATAATCCTTGCTGTTTAAATCAGTTCTTGTGCAAATCTGTAAATTTATCAGGAACTAGAAGCCATCAAAAATTTTATTTTTGAATACAGTATTAACTTCAAAGAATCTGGAAAATCACTTATTGTAATCCAATTACATTAATAATATTAACTAGGTGTTTGAATTTACTAAGAAAAGTATAAGAAAATTATTTTGGTGATGTTTGATTAGCATGTAAATTCTGTTCAGGTAAAATTAAATTTTTATTCAGCAAAATGTGTAGGTGTACGTATTTGTTCATGAAGGTAAATCTCATCTCATAGGAAAATTAATGATATAAAAAAAGAAGTTGTAAATTTATTTTCTAAAAAAGTAATAGAAATTATAGACATATGGTTAAATTTTAGCCATTGCAACAAATTTAAGAAATTATGATATGCCTATTTAATTAAACAATTTATAGAAATTATGAAAATCTACATTTTTATGTTAGCAAATACCTATACCATATTATTTTACTATCAATAGTCATAATACTGTTTTTATTTAAATTAAAAGGGATATTGGATATTGATCCATATTGGAATCCAGAAAGTCAATATCTCAGAGTATTCTGAGTTTAATAATCTGAATTAATACTGAAAAATGTATGCACTATAATTACATCATAAAATATACTTTATTTTTATCTTATAAATATATTGTATGTTATATAAATTTAAAATTTTAAAATAAAAACATAGCTTGCTCAATTTGGTGACAAATATGCAGTGACTTGTTTTCCAGAAAAATTAAATATCATGGGTAAAGGAACATAGAACAAAATAAAATACATGTAAAGATTTTTCATGTGCAGAAACATGAAGAAGGTATGTTTTTATACGACTGAATAAAGCTTTAGATTAACTAAACTATTTCCTTTCTATTGTTTTCATAAATTCACTGATTCATAAAAAAGAAAAAATAAATATGTTTATGGTAAGGATGTGTTAGGAAAAGCTTGTGGCAAATTTGTGCTACTTCCTTCTCATTCTTTTCTTAATCTTAAAATAGCTCAGGAGATTTTGAAGTTAGAAGTGGCCAAAAAAGATAAATAATTTCTTAATATTTTGACATATTAACTTCATGTGTGACAGTCATTTTATTCTGAGGTATATAAGTAGTGATAAACTTGAGATGACATGATGGTATTTATTGAACACTGCCATTTTTAATTATGTTAATATGACTATTTTTTGAATCACATTTCCCTTGAATATTCTGTACAGTATCATATCATTCATAACATACAAACTGTTTGAAAAAAACAGATAATTGGAATGGATTAAATAATAACATCTATTTCTTAAAAGCACATGGAATTAAAATTTTAATTTTCTCTATAAGGCTAACTTCTATCAAGCCACTTTATGTGTGTGTCTCTTTAGAAGTAATCTGTTTAACATGACACAAGGTGCTTTATTTTAAATAAACTTTATCTTTAAAATTGTATGTTGTCTTATTCTGTTCAGGATACTATAATAAAATATGTAGACTGGGTAATATAGAAATAACAGAGGGCTGGTGAGATGGCTTAGTGGCATAAGCACCTGCCCAGCAAGTGTGACGTCCTGAGTTCAACTCCCAGAACCCACATAAAGGAAAAAATGGGCCAGTGATATCACTCAGTGGCACAAGCGCTTGCTGGCAAGTGTGAGGTCCTGAGGTGGACTCCTGGTACCCACATAAAAAAAAAAGAAATGACAGAGATATCTTTCTCTAGATTTTAGAGTCTGGGCAGTAGAAGATCAAGCTGGCAGCAGAGTTCCTAAGTGACACAGACCCTCCTCTCACTGTGGGCTCCTGTGTGTCTCCTGGGGGAAGGCATGCACATATCACCTCACACCACTAAACCCACTCTGGAGGGGATGGAGCCTCTTGGCTTAATCACTAATCCAAAGTCCCACCTCTTAATAATACAGAGTGAGAGATTAGGTTTTGACATATGTATTTGTGGGGCACATAGATACCTCTTATGTACCAGATTTGATTCTCACCATTGAAATTGTGGTTTTGGTTCTGAGATCACTTTCATCAACTTAGTCAAAGAATTTTCCTGTGTAAACATGAAAGAAAGAGAAATGAAGAGAACAGAAAACAAAATCCCTATGAATTTCCAAAAGCTAGAGCTCATACCCTTGAAGGTATTTATTAGCATTTTCTGTTTTAATAATCTTAAAATATTAACTAAGTGGAAGAGTTGCACATTTCACACTATAAATCAAAAGCAAAAATGTTTAGACTTAATGATAAAGGGATGTCAAAGGCCAAGATTGGCCAAAAACTAAGGTTCCTGTACCAGTTAGTCAAGTTGTGAATATGCAGAGGAAGTTCTTGAAGAGTTAAAATGTTATTACTGTAAACATACAAATAAGAAAGATGTCAAACAGCCTTGTTGCCTGATATGAAGGGTTTTAGTGGTCTGAATAGATGAAACAGGTTAGAATATTCTCTTAATTTAAAGTCTAGGGGCCAGTGAGATAGCTCAGCAGCATAAGCGCCTGCCTAGCAAGGATGAGACCCTGAGTTCAAATCCTGGAACCCACATAAAGGAAAAAATTGGCTGGTGATATCACTCAGAGACACAAGTGCTTGCTGGCAAGCACGAGGTCCTGAGGTCAACTCCTGGTACCAACATAAAAAAATAATAATAAATAAATAAAGTCTAATTCAAAGCAAAGCCATAACTCTTTAATTCCTTAAGGATGGAAAAAGTTGCAAATAAAACATTGAAGTAAGCCAACTTTTGTTCACAAAATTTAAAGAAAAGGCCATTATAACATCAAAGTGCACGATGAAGCAACATGTATGCATGTAGAAGCTGAGGCAAGTTATCCAGAAGATCTATCTAAAATATTTAAGAATGTCGGTATATGAAGCAAAAAATTTCAGGGAAGATAAATAGCCTTGTGTTGGAAAAAGACACCATCTAGAATTTCCATAGCAAGATTGACATCAGTGCTTGACTTCAAAGATACAAAGCATAAGTTAACTTTGGGCTGTTGTAGGTGGTGATTTTAAATTGAGGCCAGTACTCAATTTCTGTTCTGAAAATTTTAAGTCCCTTGAAAATTACATTAAAACTCTTCTGCCCATGCTCTGTAAATGAAAATAGAAAGCCTGGATGAAGCACATATATAAAATGTGTCTTACTGAATATTTTATGCCCACTGTCAAATAATTTTCCTGGTTTCAAAATATAACTGTACCTCATCACCTAAAAACACTGATGGACAGGTAAAATGAGATTAATGTCATTTTATGCCTATTAACATAATATCCAATATGAAACCTGTGAATCAAGGAGTAATTTTTAATTTTAAGCCTTGTTATTTAAGAAATATGTATCCTACCATATCGGGGACTTGGCCTGAGCCCCCAATCTCCTAAAACAAGTTATGGTGAAGGCTTAAATAGAAAAGACAAGTAATATGTTTTAAGGAGTACTGGAAGGTCAAAACTGTCTTGAAGCTAAGACAAGGATTTCTCTGGATTGTCTGTATTTATTAGCTCCTTCACAGTTCAGGGGGGTGCAGGAAGTGCAGGGCACATCTGAAGCAAAAGCCCATGAAAATGAGCCAGGCCTTGAGAAGTTAGAACCAAGGCAGGAAATCTTACTAATTAAAAGAGCTTGATGTCTAAGGTTGACAGATTATTGTCCTTGAATCCTTTGAGATTCAGCAGCCCACATCTGTAGCATTATCTTGTCTTCAGATGCTGTGAATATGAGCTTCGCAATATATCTAGACAGCACTGTGATCATCAATTTAACCCTTACATAGCACCATCCCCAGCACTACCATGTTTCCCAAAAAATAAGACCTAACTGGAACCAGCCCTTTCTGGTCATTACAATGATGATGGCCAGTGTCATGCAAAAGATTGTACCTCATCGATCTCTTGCTCTGAGGCAACTTTGTAATGAAGGGTAAGGCAAGGATGGGCTGATCCCGGCTGGCATTTTTTTTTCCAGTTAGGGCTTATTTTTGGGAAAGCAAGATAATGGTATCATAGGTAACATTCCTTTAATGTATTTGTAGAAAAAGCAAGGTGAGACTGGTGTCAATCATGTTAGGTTTCTTTCTCTTGATTCATTTGGAAATTGTGAACAGGCAAAACACAGCTCTCTTAGCAGCCCTGATGTCACCAAATGACATCAGTTTACACAGCCAGCTGCTTGTCACTGTCGAATACCAGTTTGTGCTGGACACTATAGGTCAACACTACTGGAAAATGCATGAGCTGTAACTTCATGACTACTAGAGTGGCTATGGTCAAAGTGTCAGATAATAATGAGTATTGGAAATAATAGCTATTGGATGGAGTACAGAGAATATGGAACCCTTATGTAATGCTGACAGGAGTGTAAAATGGTGCAGTCACATCAGAAAACCTGTTTGTTCTTCAAATGACTTAACATAGAGTAACCATATCATCCAACAATTTAACTTTTAGCTACATACTGAAGAATAGTAGAAATGAGCTTTCAGAAAAAAAACTTTATATGTATACAAATACATGTAGAAAGGTTATTCATGATACCCAAAATACAAAGAATATATTTAAATATCAATCTACTGATAATTAAAATGTATTATCTATTCTGTAGAATATTATTTAGTCATATATATGATTGAAGTACTGATATATTTGACAATATGGATGAGCCTTGGAAACATAAGTTAAAGAAACCAGTCTCAACAAACACATATTCTATAATTTTATTTATAAGAATATCTATAACAAGAATCTGTAAAGTTAAAAAGTAGATTAGTGGCTGCTTAAGGCTGGATGGAGATTTAAAAAACAGGAGGCATAGAGGAGTAACATCTAATTCATATAGGATTTCTTTTGGATGTAATGAAATATTTAAAAAATTATTTTAGCAATGATTTCATGTATCAGTGAGTATACTAAAAAGCACTGAATTGTACACTTTAAGTGGCTGAATAGTATAGTATTTGTATGATGTCTCAATAAAACTGATAAAAATGATAAAGTTTAACAAAATCATTGTAATGTGGCTAAGATGGAGTAGAAGAGAATATATCAAATTCTTATGGAATTTTATGTGTGTTGTTACTTTAAAAAGTAGTTTGTGATCTTTAACTGTTCCTTTATTCTCCAAATGAAGCACATCAGTAGCTAGTCACTGGAAAAAAATACCTTAACATATTTCAGAAAGATCAATTACCATAAGAATTCAATACAAGTAAAGATACTGCATGAAGGAAATTACCTTGAAAGATTGTGAGTATCAGATAGGTTCAAGGTTTGGCAATTTTACAAGAATAGGTTATGGTGAGTGCAGTCTATTCCATTAGTACAATTTCACTGCTGGCTTTTGTTTTTCTATGTTAAATTATAAATAAATAGGCATCAAGAAATTTTATTCACTTTTGAACCAGGCTATTTATCATAAGGCCAGGTTAACACCTCATACTTCTGCATAAAATTAAATCATGCAAGCTGATGCTAATGTTGGTGAATAGCTAACACATTTAAAATGAGTAAGGATTTCCACATATAAATTAGAGTTTTTAAAACTGCTATTATCTTTACTTATAAGTATTTTTATAGACATTTTTCATTTAGGTTTATATGTTTTCTTCAAATACAAAGATATAAAAATAAATATAATTTTATCTTGAGTATGATCACTATTTTATTATATAAACTATTGTTTCCTATTACATACCTGGAATAAGAAGTACAGAGAGAAAATAATATAAAATAAGAAAAAGAGACTTCCTAGTACTATTGTCTAAAACTAAATTGTAAAAACATACCAGAAGCAAAACTGTAACCTGAAAAAATTATACACACAAATATGTGATAAAATTTGGTTTGTTTCAGTCACCGTTGCTGCTAGAATCATCTTCAAGTAGCCCCATTTTTTCTCCACTAATACCAGCAGCCATGGTCCAGTATACTTTCGCAGCACCTGGATATTATTTCCATCAGGTTGTTTCTTTAAACTCTTAGGTGCTGATAATTCGACCTTTTCTGTTTATAAATCTAGGGCTAGAATGAGTGGATGCCTTCTACAGTTACCTTCATGGTATTTCTGTGACTCATGTTGCTGTTAGTCATATGGTAACTGAAATGTAGGGAATTTGGCCATCCTTTATAATTAATATAGCTGGTATAGAATCTGGCTAAAATAGCTGGCTAAAATAGCTGGCTAAAATAGCTGGTATAGAGTCTGTTTTACTGAGTAATTCTGACTGGTACAGACCATATTTTGTACATTATATTCCACAATTATTCATTTTTGTGCAATTGTTAGTAATATGTTAATGACAACTATTTGTAATACAGTATTGTACATTTTAATGTAAACATGTAAGAAAAAACTTCTGAAGCAGTGGTGTCATATGTTAGAGACAATTGATAATGAAAGAATCATAGCAGAGGTCTCATGCCCTATTTTTTGAATTATAGTGCCAAATGATCAATTACTCCATTAGATCTTAGAACTACATTATCATTATACAGTATTTTTTAAAATTTCTATAGTTTTATCTACTGAAAGAGAGGACATTTTGTAGATTTATGTAGCCTCAAAATTCTATAGAGTAGTACTTTATTGTATGTAAATACCACATCTGCTTTATTCATTCATCTGGTGATGGATACATAAGCTTATTCCAAGATTTAGCTATTATGAATTGTACTGCTATATACATGGCTATACATTTATCACTGTAATATGGTATTTTATGGGAAAGTACCTAGAAGGGAAATAGCTGGGTCAAATGGATTTCTAATTTTAGTTTTTTGAGGAATCACCATATTGATTTCCATGGTTTTACTAGTTTATGCTACCACAAACAATACAGAAGGGTTCCTTTTCCTCCTGAAGCCTCATCAGCATTCATTTTTAATATTTGATTTCTTGATAATAGTCATTCTTTCTGGGATTAGACAGACTCTCAGTGTTGTTTTAATTTGGATTTATCTTGGCTGGCGATGTTGAATATGTCTTCAATTATTTTTTGGCCATTTGTACTACTTCTGAGATGTGAGTATGCATTTCAGTTGCCCATTTTTGATTGGCTCTTTTATTTTGGGGGTTTCTAAGTTTGGAAGTTCTTTACTTAGTCTAGATATTAGTCCTCTGTCCAAGGGATAGCTGGCAAATTTTTTTCCCATTCTGTATGTTGCTATTATTCTGTTGGTTGCTTCTTTGGCTTTGCAAGTACTTTTTAATTTGATATGATCCCACTACTTTATTCTTGGTACAATTCCCTTGCAACTGGGATTCTTTTTAGAGACTCCCTTTCCTATCTTCCAGCATGTTTCTGTTTTAGCATTTAGTTCTTTGATCTATTTTTATTTTAGTTTAGTACATGGTGATAGATATGGATCTAGATTTAATCTGTGTGTGGATGACTAGTTTTCCCAGTACCAATTAATAATGAGGCCATCTTTTCTCCAGTGTGTGTTTTTGGCCCCTTTTTCAAAGATCAAACAGCTGAATGTGCTTAGCATTGTTTCTGAATCCTGTATTCTGATACATTGATCCTCATGTCTGTTTTTGTGACAGTACCATGCTCTTTTTATCACTGTAGTTTTTAAATATACATTCAAGTCCTGGATTGTGCTGTTTCCAATGGTGGTCTAATTACCACCATTTATTTTCCTATTCTGAGTCTTGTCTGGTTCCATATGAATTTTTGGATTATTTTCTCCAGTTCTGTGAAAAACACTGTGGGTATTTTGATAGGGGTTTCCATTAAATTTGTATATTAATTTTGGTAATATGTCAATTTTGACTGTATTGATTCTGTCTAACCAGAAAGAAGGAATATCATTCCATTTTCTAATGTCCACTTTAATATCCTTTTTCGAGGTACTGAAGTTTGCCTTGTAGAGGCCTTTCACTTCCTTAGTTAGTTAATTCCTAAATATTTGATTTTTCTTTGTATTATTATGAAAGGTTTCTTTTCCCTAATTACTTTCTCAGAGGGTTCATTATTGGTGTACAGAAATTCTATTAATTTCTTTGTGTTGTTTTTGGATCCTGCTATATTGGTGAATTTTATTCTTAATTCTAGGTGTATTTTGGTGAATATTTTGAGACTACAATGTAGAGGACCATGACATATGCACATAATGATAGCAGGACTTATTCCTTTCCTATATGTATCTATTTCATTTATTTTCCTTGCCAAATTGTCTTTGCTAATTTTTCTTCTACTATGTTAATCAAGAGTGGTGACAATGGACATCTTTGTCTGGTTACTGGTTTTAAAAAGAAAGCTTTTGAACCGGACAACCCATGATTAATTTGTACACAGATAGGGAAACTGGAAAGCTGAAGGGAGAGGCAACAGTTTCATTTGATGACCCTCCTTCTGCTAAAGCAGCTATTGACTGGTTTGACGGTAAAGAATTCTCCGGGAATCCCATTAAGGTCTCATTTGCTACCCGTCGAGCAGACTTCAATCGGGGTGGTGGCAATGGCCGAGGAGGCCGAGGGAGAGGAGGACCCATGGGCCGTGGAGGCTATGGAGGTGGTGGCAGTGGTGGTGGTGGCCGGGGAGGATTCCCCAGTGGAGGTGGTGGTGGTGGAGGACAGCAGCGAGCTGGGGACTGGAAGTGTCCTAATCCTACGTGTGAGAACATGAACTTCTCTTGGAGAAATGAATGCAACCAGTGTAAGGCCCCTAAACCAGATGGACCAGGAGGGGGTCCAGGAGGCTCCCATATGGGGGGTAACTACGGAGATGATCGTCGTGGTGGCAGAGGAGGCTATGATCGGGGCGGCTACCGGGGCCGTGGAGGGGATCGTGGGGGCTTCCGAGGGGGCCGGGGTGGCGGGGACAGAGGCGGTTTTGGCCCTGGCAAGATGGATTCCAGGGGTGAGCACAGACAGGATCGGAGGGAGAGGCCGTATTAGTCTGGTTCTGAGATTCTGGAACAATTTTTTCCCCCTGTACCCAGTGTTACCCTCATTATTTTGTAACCTTCCAACTCCTGATCACCCGTGAATTTTTTGTGTCGGACTACGTAATTGTAACCATACCTCTGGCTTTCATTAAAAACCATCGTTTTAGTTAAAAAAAAAAAAAAAAAGAAAGCTTTTGGTTTTTCCCCATTTAATATGATCTTGGCAGTAGGTTTGTCATAAATGGCTTTTATCAGATTGAGATAAGGCTCTTCTACACCAATCTTTTATGACAAATCAAAAGTATGAAAATATTAAAGAGTAAATATACAATAGGAGACAGAGAGATGGATTATTTGCAAAAGGGAAGGAGACTGAGAGATGAAAGGAGAGGGAAGGAGACTGAGAGATGAAAGGAGAGGGAAGGAAGGAGGGTAGAGGATGTGAATGAAAAAAATTAAGATGTGTTTGTACATGTAGCAACTCCTGATGATGAATATAAGCATTATGCTCTGTGAACATGTACTAATACAAAATTTAAAAATTCTATAGGTCAGCAGTACAAGATTTGGAATACATATATGCTGGTCATATCATGTTGACCTTGGACATGAGTAAATACTTTTAGTTTTTTCTCTCTGAATTCATTTGTATTTATAATAATAAAAAGAATCTTCACTCTCACTTTAAAATACCAAATTTAATTAACAGATACCATTCAAATGATATTTGATTACATGTTTCAAAGAACCAAAAGAGATATATTGTTTGCCAAGATTTCCAATAAAAGTAAAAATTTGTTGTCTTAAACGGTAGAGATTTGTTTTCTCACAGTTCTGGAAACCAGAACGATAGATCGAAGTTTGGATAACTTTGATTTATTCTGAATCTTTTCTCCTTTGCTTGCATATGGCTACCTTCTTGTTCTGTGTTAACAGAGTCATCTTACTTCATTGAATGTGCATTTGTTCTCTCTCTCTCTCTCTCTCTCTCTCTCTCTCTCTCTCTCTCTCTCTCTCTGTCTTTCTCTTCTTATGAGCACACCAATCGTACTAGATTTCAGCTCACTCCAAAAACCTTAATTTAATTTAATTTAAATTAAAATAAAATTAATTTTCAGAAAGCTATCCACAAACACCTGTCTTGGAGTTATTGGGCTTAATGCTTTAACGTATACATTTCTTTGGGGAGAGGACCCAGTTTAATCTAAAATAAGAGGAAAGTTTCTCAAGAAGTGATTGAATCTATCTTTGTAAATGAAAAAGCCTAGGAGATTAAGATACCAAGCTAATTGAGATGTTTAGTACCAGAAATCAGATACCACCCACTCACTTCAAAGTACTTTATATTTCATCATTTCCTTTGATTTTGTAAATCCACTAGGACCTTGTACTAGGAAATGCTAAAGTAATTTCTACTTTCCTATTATTTTATTAATTATTAGTTTATCATTATGGTAAAACTATCATTTTGTAAAATTCCATTTGATACAGGGGCTTATTACACAGGCATGACACTTGGGAAGAAGATATCTTATTTGCATTAAATAAATATTTTAGCTTCCATACTGAATATTTTTATGCATACTCAATGAGCTCCACATGGATTCTAGATTTCATGTAAGAATATTGCTAAGACTTGCTAGATATGTATGTATGATACAATAATATAAACATCATAAAGAATATATTTTATAAGCATATTTGTAAAACATGTGTAGTTCAAACCAGATTTGAAATATTATAAGAATAATTATAGAGCAAAAACCAAATACAGAAATAAATTCTAAAAGGAAATTATATGACTGAACCTAAATCACATATTCCTGTGGACAATAATTTTCTAGTAAGTCATGCAAATGATAAACTTTTTAAACACATATAAAATTAAGAATAAAATAGAAATGCTTAATAAAAATTGGGAGGAGTCAAATTGTTAGGTATGTTTTACGTCTTTTTCTGGTAATTGTATGCATGATGTGACTTGGACTATTCACAAATAAATGTTATGCTGCATTGTATTAAGTTATACCAGTCATGTTTGTAGTTGTTCTTTCCTTAGATCATGAAAATCATTTTAATTATCTAATAATCTCTGTAATACAAACTTCATGATCTGCAAAACAAATTCTTGCCAATTTAATGTCACTGGATCTGTGGTACCATTATTATGCACATGGGTGAATAGGCCTTAAAGTAAACACATTCTTAAAAAATATGTAAATCTAACTATTTGCCTAGTTTCTATTAATTCATGATTTTTCAAAAAATGCTATCTATTCACATAGTAGGAAATCCTGTAAGGTTCATAGTGTCTTATGGCAGATGGTAGACTAAAACAAGAATACAGACATATCTAGGCCTCTGACTTGAAAATAGATTCAAAGATTTCAAGGTAGGGCAGAAAGTCATGCTTCCAAATAGGGTTTAAAACCAATAATTATTTACATTTATAAAGATAATATTTGGCATTATCATAGATCCAAGTTCTAAATCATAATTCATAATCCATGTGTCTGTAAGAACAGAGTCACAGAAGGCAATCGGAATAGCACAAAAATTGCTTAATGATTATAAGTTAGCAGCAAGCATCACTGAAGTCTGATAGTTGGCACTGTGATGCAAAGTATGAATGAAATTTCAATGAGAAATCTAAACTTAAAAGACATAAATATTTATCAAATCATGGGTGGAAAGAAAAAGCTTTGCTGCAATCAAACATATAAAGTGTTCATTTATTACTCAGCTATGTGGGTATCCTTTATCTCAATGGATACATGCAATTTGCCACAATGATGTCATGTATCCCGCTGACTCTTCTGTAAAGACTCTGAAGCATGGCCATGGGCATTTGTCTCTTAGTAAATTCTTCTCTTTTATCTTATCACTATAGGAATAAATATAACAAATTATCTCTCTTGTTCGGGAGCCAAATATATAAAGGAGTTATTGCAGGGCCAAGAATTCCTTCCCAACATAGAATACTCATAAGGTACCCTTAGAGAACATAGAATGTGTAAAAGAAATAGAAGAGCACAGTAAGCCAATTCTACTTGTTTTATCTGAATATACCTAGTTCCAACATCATTCTAACCGTATGATGAAGTCTCATTTTTACAGACTCCATAGCTAAGCCATCAGGGGTGTTCAATGTATCTCCAACTTAAATTTTATTCTAACAATCCCTGAATTCACACATATTTATCCTACTTCATGTACATTTAGGCAAATCCAATAAAAGCTAATGTCTGGGAAACAATTTATTGAGATTTCTAACTATAAACATATGTATAACTTTCACAATGTAAAATATGAATAAGGAGAAACCCTTGATTTCATAAACTTTAGGTTTTTTAAATAAATTTAGATTTTTCCCATTTTTATTTTGTATTAGCACACATTTGCAGTACTTAATGATTACATTCTTTGTGGGGCATTGTTGAACAAACATAAAGCATTTTAATTCCTTTACCATCACCTTTTCCTAGATCTCTGTCTCCCCTCCTTCCCTCCATTGATCCCTTCCCATTTGCAAAAGACCTATCTCCCTATTTCTTATTATCTATCTTTTATTACATTCTTTATTTATATTTTGAGCTTATCATATAAGAGAAAACCTAACAGTGAAGCTAAGAAAATAAAGCCTTGTGTACATCATGGATACAAAGCAAGCCTAAAATATTTCAGAATTATACATAGCTATTCCTGTATTTCCTTCTATTTAATCATCCTTGTTTTTCAACAGGATGCATATTTTCTTTGACCAATTTCATATACACAATTTTATCAAAGTGGAATGAATCATAGATCTAAAACTTTATTCTGAGTTTTTGCTAGATTACCTATTACCAAATGCGGCAAGTGATCTGAACTGAACTCATCTTGTCTCTTTTCCATTTTTAGATATTTCAATTCAGTCAATTATTACATATGTTTTCTACAAATTTCAGGTCTTAGAAATATACTAGAACTCTATTTGCCTTCCTATATCTTTACTGAGGGAGTCTACCAGATAGTATTCTTTGTTTCCACAAGTAGTGTGATAAGGAAAGTGAGAATGAAGTCTTTTATTAATTTGTAAGTATTATGTGAAAAATTGATTTATTTTTCACTGGTTTATTTTTCATTTGCAAAAATAAGTCAGAAGTGTGTTTAACTTTGAAAGGATAGGTAAATGTAATCATTTCGTATACTTATTAGGAAAGGGAGCAAAAATAATTCCTTCTACCATAGTAAAGATACAGGATCTAATTAACAAATATTAATTATTTAAAAAGAGATTTTAATATTGAATATTTGCCTCCTAACTTACACAGCAAATGCACTTCACACTGATAAATGTCAACAATGATAGTTTTTTTTTTTTTACTACTAAAATGTTAAGGTAGACTTTTGTAATTCTAATTAGGTAATATTTCCTAGGAGTGGCTAATATTAATGAAGTAATGTGTTTCAACACAGGGTAGCTGTCTAATGAGTGTCACAGAAATAGATAACTAGATGCTGTAAAATATGAAATAAAAATATACATGAATAAAATATGAAAACTCCACATTTGAATACTATCAAGTATGCTATATATTGATACTGTATTAGTTTACCTAACAACTTATTATAAAATTTGAATTTCTTTAATTCCAAAACTAATTCTTAGTATGTGTATGACTGCATTATAAATTTTTCCTGATAAGAGATGGAGCATAATCACTATAAAATATCAAGCTATACAATTAGCATTTATTCTACAAAGTTATAAGGATATTATATATAAGATTGTTTTGCAGATGTTAAGGTCACTACATATATTATTATACAAATAGCATATAATTTCTTGTAATGAAAATCTCTCCTTTGGGAGAGATACTCTTTGGGTTCTTACTGATTAGAATTATAACAACTATTTTCATCATCTTTTAAATTATAATAAATCTGTTCTTTTGACCATCGAAATAACAACTGAATAGGGTGTGTTTTTGTCATTTGTTAGTAGCTCTCTAGATGACCCAATAGTCAATACTTTGGTGTTTTTAAGTTTTGCATTAATTCATTGAATAACTGCTAACTCTTTTCATGTCCCTAAATACTTCAATTTGGAAGGATGACAGATGACCTGTCATGAAGAAAATCCCTGTAGCTTCATTTCTGCCTCCCCTCCATTTTCAATCACATATCAGTTATTCATGACAGTTAACTTTCTCAGAAGGTGACGAGTTTTTTTGAGGGAAGTGCATTGAAAACTTAATTAATTCTATGTAAAGATGTGAAGATTAACAAATTTTTCAGTTCTATATTTTCTGAGTTAGGATATTCTTATAATAAGTGTCATAGTACATTTTAATTTGTGTTTATACTTTGAGCTGAGGGAAAACAAAAGCAAGAGTTGGGAGAATCTCTTTTTCAGGACCAACAAAAAATGAATCTCTCAAGACACAAAATTAGGGCCGGTGAGATGGCTCAGCGGTGTAAGCGCCTGCCTGGCAAGCGTGAAGGCCCGAGTTCAACTCCCGGAACCCACATACGAAAACAGGGCTGGTGATATCGCTCAGCGGCACGGGCGCCTGCTGGCGCACTAGGTCCTGAAGTCGACCCCCAGTAGCCCCCAAAAAATTAAAAAGACACAAAATTATAAAATTAAAGTGATTCTCTGCATGCTTTTCATATCATGCTTGTTATTTATTTATATTATACAATTTTTCCACAAGTCAGCATTTAATTTTGAGAATGTCACTAAGCTCAAATACATAAATTTCTTGGCCCCTAGCTGGCCCTAAATTTAGTGAAATTGGGATATATTTAGTTCTCACCTATTATTAGTAATATTTTTGGTAAATCCACTGACATCTGAGGAACATATACAATGTACTAAGCAATAAGTATTATCTGAATTACATCTGTGTGTTTTCATATCTCATTATAGATGGATTCTTCATTTTAATAGACTGTAGCAGAAAACTGAAAATCATGGAATACCTGTTTAAAATCTTATGTAATGTGTAATTATACTTTTACATCACATGTTTCTTAAACATGAATTTAAATACAAGATTAAGATTAGACATAAAACTGTAAAAGAAAAGCTGTAATACCTACGCATATTTACTTTTCCTTTAATTAAATAACTATGTTAGAAAATACCAAAAAACATACATATACAGTATTTGTTTGTCAATAATAAATGCATGTGTATGTTATACATATAGATTTATTCATGAATCTGTTATCTGTATTGAATATAAGTATTTTTCTCTTGTGTTAATATTAAGAAAAGTCACCAAATTTTGACTTCTCTTATTCTCAGTGTTAATATCTATTACCTAAATATTTAGGAAGGAAGAATAGAAATGCTAGACCTAATTAATAAAAATATTAACTCAGTGCTAGGTGATATAGCTCAGTGGTAGAACATTTTCCTAGCATACATAAGATCCTGCTCTCTATACCAAATCACATGCAAAGGAACAACAAAACATTGACTCAACCATTGCCTACAATAATGGTGATTATGATAACCCTGGTAAATGGAGAACCAAAAATTAATTGCTCACAGGAGATAAAACTAGATAATAATACAAAATTATATACATTTATAATTTTAAAATTTTATAGATGTAATTTAAAATTGTTTTGTAACACACAGAGAAACCTCTCAGGTTCTCAATTTACCTTTGAATTGACAGATGGTTAAAGTAAATTGAATGAGATTTTACAGCAGTGATCTCTATTCACTATTAGAGGTTAATGTACTACTATGAGCAGTGTACTTAGTAAAAGACTACTTTTATATTTAGGGAAGTTCAATAATATATTTTAAAGATAAGCAATACTATTTATTCAATATTTACCTGAACTTCAATATATGCTAACAGTTTCTTTACATTACCTTATTAGTTAGTTATTATTGTATGCAATTTTCAGGTGCTGAACTATTTTTAAAACTAATTCTACTTCTGAGAAAGACTAAAAGGTTTTCAAGTCTGAGAGAATTCATTAACTGATCAATTAAGTCTGCACTAAGCAATGGTAGAAGGAACATTATCTTGTATAAAACTTAATTTTATATCATCATAGCCTATAAACAATTGTATATTAAATTTTAAAAATCTTCACGCTCACTGGAGAATAAACCTAGAAACCCTTGTATTTTTAAATTCTGAAGTATTTAATACTTACTAGAGAATCAAACTAATATTTTGATTTTTCTAATTTCTTTATGGTTAGGTTTGCCTTTTTTTTTTTTTTTTTTTTTTTAGACAGGGTCTTGTAGTTCAGGCTATGTAGTTCAGGCCTCAAACTTACTATATGGTCGAGGCTGCCTGAACCTTTCAGTGATGCTCCTGCCTTAGCCTCCTGAGTGTTGCGACTACAGGTGCGTGTCACAACACCTAGCTAAACCTTTCAGGAATCATTTCAATTAATGTTTAGCAGACGAAATGATCGGGTTACATAGTATTTACTTTTGTGATATATAAGTGTTCTGTTTTTTATAGTTCGCCCATTTTCCAAAGAAAATTAACGTCATGAATGGCAAAGATTATAAAATGTTTTGTAAATAATTTAAAGTATGACTAATTTATTACCACATTCGCAGCGTTTTTGTTAGATCATTTTATTGATAATCTTAAATTTATTTAAGAAATAAAAGATCTATTAGCATGTTTTCTAGTTTATCAAATTTATCTTCCCTGACACTTAACTGCTACTCTCATAGAAACTCTGTGTAGGACACCGGGTTTACCAGCATGACTGAATTCATTGATTGCCACTCATCTAATTAAGGTTCAATACCTCCAATGTTTGTATTGCTTGCATGTGTGCAAATTGAACTACCATGTACTACAAGCTTCTGCCAGGAAAAGTTTGATTAATAATTATGCTTGAGTGGATGAGATCCAAATTTTTTGGAAATCATGAGATTTTTATGGTCTGGAAGCTGCAAAAGGGCAAACACTCTCTCAATAAGGACATTCACTTTGTGATTCTAATTCTATAGCTTTACTATCAATCCAAAAGCAGTATTATGATGAAAAAGAGAAAAGGCATATATGGTTTTTCTTTCCCAGATAAAAATTTGAAGTTTTAAAAATACAATTTCAACTGGATCTGGATCAGCATCAGGCGAGCTCCCTTGCCTGGCACAGACTGTCACGGCTGGCAGTCTTTGCTCTGCAAAGGCCCAGATCTTCACAAGTGATTTTGGATGAAGGTGTGACTGGCACAGCTGTGAGGGGGATCTGATGGAGGATAGTGGCTGAAATATTTTTGAGTCAATACTAGTCAGCTACTATTTTTCTTTTTTTCATAAATATTTATCAAATTGGAAATAAACACCAAATATAAAGTGGCATCATTGGAAATGCTAATTATAAATGAAACTATAAAAGAACACTGAAAGAATATCAACAGAACAAATACATAACAATATAAATAAAAGAATGTAAAATAAATAGGAAGAGATGTGTATGGATGTATCCATGTGTATGTATATATGTTTGAAAATGAATAATTTAACATTCAATTTCCCCTGTGTGTTTGGTTCAAGTCAAGGTCAGTTTTAAGATATTCCCATTCATTTTGAATAAAAGCAAAGGCAAATGTCTAGTTTTTACTTGGTGTTTCAATATTACTTAAAAACTGAAAAAGTAGACAAGTTAAAGTATTAATAAACTAGAAAATTAAGTATTCAAAACACATAATTTCAATCATAGTATGAGGTATGATTCAAAAAAGGGTGAGCTTTTAATTTGAAAAAATCACAGTTCCAGATTGCCATTGAGTACCAGCAAAATACTTCCCCTTATTTCAAACACACTTATCCCATTACTCTTGTGACTTCCCGAAACAATACTGGAAGTCCTTTTCTGTGAGTGTCTTTCATTGTTTTGTGATGGTTGTCTCCGGGCCCTGGATCCATCAACACATTCACCTTTCGGGATCAGTTTGAGTTTATGGAAGAGCTAGAAGTTTTACAATGAATAGAATAGATTCGGACACACTACAGTGTTTTTAGAGCCTGCCTTTCCCTGAGATGTCATTGGGTAGCAAAATTCCTTTATTTTTTTACAACTTGTAAGGACACTAATGAAAGAGGACTTGTAAAACTGCTTCTGAAAGTGGCAAGAGCAATGGGATATGTGTATTTGAAGCAAAGGGGAGTATTTTGAGGGAGATTACTGAAAATGTATTTTTACTGCAATACTTCAAAAATTTAAATATTCATTATATATTTTGATCACCCCATGTAAATGTTTAATTGGGTGTTTGTGTGTAATACCTCCTCATTACTTTTTGAAAGTTTCCTGTTTGAAAGCACTTTGGAAGACTAAGCACCTTCGAAGACTAAGAGAATGACTAAAAATAAGAACTGGAACAGTTTTATAAGTTATGTACAGCAAGTTGTAATATAATCACATGGTAATGTGTACTACCTTACTGAAAAATTTTAAGAGATAGTTAAAATTAGTCAACTTTGAATCTTAATATTATTTCTAATGTATGACATAAAAAGTTCATAAACTTAGTTATATAAAGAAAAACAAGTTGTATCACTTTTAAAATGCTTTGATATAAAATAATATTAGTTTTTTAGTTCAGAGTAAAATGTCTAATATAGCAGTCTATAATTTCTGTTAATATAATTAGTGTATTTTAGACATATACTTTGCTCAAGCTTCTGAATTACTTGCCAGATACATAAAGATGAAAGAAACTGAATTATTGGCCCAACTGAGACTATATTCTAGTGAGGGTGTGTGAAATTAAATCTTTTGGAATAAATATTATACTCATGAAAATACAACTGTCATAAAATTATAATGGAAATAAATTTATAGTATGACAAAGTACCCAAATCATTCAGAAAAGGAAAATCCAAAAAATGAATGTGATTTAGTAACAGAGACACAGGTAATACATAAATACAAAATAAAGTTAAGCATGAATGATAGATTACAAAAATGGACTTGAGTCTTCATCTTACCCTGTACCCACATTCTTTAGCATACAAATTTGTAGTCTATTTCTACTCTGACTCTGAGCTAGCCAAATATGTTACACTGTCTGGTGATCTCTTAGTAAACTAGATAAAAGTTGAGATATGTAAAGGCCCTAATCTCTTGTGATTTTTATTTTACTTCTGAAGTTGCCATGAAATTAAGCGCAGTGATGGAATCATAGAAGGCAATGGAAACATAATTCAGAGATTGTCCATTCCAGCATGTTAATTTCCTGTGAGGATGTAATAGATACAAAAACAAAAACAAAAAACAAAAAAATGACTGGGTAGCTTAAAACAGATGACATACTTTTCCTATAGTTTTGGTAGCCAGAATTATGAAACTAATATCACTAGACTAAAAAATCAAAGTTTTGGCCAGGTTTCTGCAAAAGGCTCTAGGGAACAATCCATTTCTTGTATGTTCCAGCTTCTGGTGCTTGCCAGCCTCCTTCAGCTGGTGGACACATTGCTCTAATTTCTGTCTCCGTAGTCACATTGTCTTCTGTTCTGTCTGTCCTTGTATAATCTGCCTTAGTCTTTTTAAGGGCACTTGTGATTGCATTCATGTCCAACTAAAATAATCTAGAATAATTGCTCTACAACGCAACAGATTTAACTTAATCTTACTTTCAAAGACCTATTTTCCAAATAAGGTAACATTTTTAAATTCTTGTGAACAGTTTTCAATATTTTATTGTGCAATTTTTAACTTACCACAGTCTTCTTTATGGCTCAAAAAAATTCACACCCATTAACAGAAGTAAAACACATTTATTACATCTCGATCAATACAAATGTCTTAAATAATTTCACCATCAACTCAAGATCAAATTACTCATCAAAATATCATCAGCGTTTCAAATCTCATGATGTATGAAATATAAATCAGACATGTCTTCTACTGTGTATGATTATCCTGGTATAAAACTCTTTATTACCTGAGACTGAAAAACTTGTTATGCATACCAAAATATAATAACAACAGAAGTATAGGATAAATTATAGACATTCCAGATAAATTATAGAATTTCCAAAGAGAAAAAGTGATGGACTAAAAAGTCACCAATCCCAACCATGGTAGTATGAAAATTTAGCAGGAGAAATTCATTAGACTTCATGGCCTAAGAATATACCTTTGAAGCTGGAGGTTCCAGTGTCTAGGCTCATGGCTCTGACTACTGGGCTCATAGACTTGGCTTCTCTTCTCCAGAAACACACGTGCTTGTATATTAGGCCTACTCAGATAATCCCAGAAAATAAGTCCATCTTGAGCTCCTTAGTTTAAAGATAGATGCAAATAGGGCCGGTGAGATGGCTCAGCGGCTTAAGCGCCTGCCCGGCAAGTGCGAGGGCCCGAGTTCGACTCCCGGAACCCACATACGAAAAAGGGGCCGGTGATATCGCTCAGCGGCACGGGCGCCTGCTGGCGCGCGAGGTCCTGAGGTCGACCCCCCGGTACCCACAAAAAAAAAAAAAAAAAAGATAGATGCAAATAACTTATTACCAAAAAAATTGGTTTCCCAATTCCAGAGACTTTTGGGGAGCCATTTTTCATGTTGCTCCAGCCATCTTGCTGATCAAGGCCATTTTAGATCAATAATAGCATCCAACAGGGGCCAGCCTAAATCACAAACCCACAGACTCAAGACATAATGAAATGTTTAGTATGAATGCCATGAAAAGATTGTTGATATTTATGCCAATGTATTTGATACACTGAGAAAACCCAAAAGCTCAAAAAAATAATGTATACATAGAATGTCACATAGTCACAACCTAGATTTTGTATAGCAGAGATAGAAATGGAGCTGTGTGGCAAAAGATGGGGCAAGATATTAAACAAAAGCTATACGTGGATGGACATTCTGATTCATAAAATCAAATTTAAAATTAATAATTATTGCAAATTCATTAAGAAAGCACACATTTTAAGCAAATAAGAGAGGAACTTTTTTCAGATTTTTTTTAAGACGACGAATGGGATTTAGCTAAACCTCAGCAACTACTACTTATTACAGACCCTTGAAATCCTTGTGTCATCAGAGAAATCGCAATGCACACCTGAGTGTGTGTAGCTTGCCCACTTTGCACCAGATAACTTTCTTTCTTTCTTTTTTTTTTTGGTTGGTAGCAGGGGTCGAACTCAGGACCTTGTGCACCAGTAGGCGCCTGTGCTGCTGAGCGATATCACCAGCCCTTTTTTTCGTATGTGGGTACCAGGAGTCAAACTCAGGACCCTGCACTTGCCAGGCAGGCGCTTGTGCCACTGAACTATCTCACCAGCCTTAACTTTCTTTCTTTATGGGAAAGACTTATAAAAGAACTCATCCCAGGTATTTAAGCTTTAATCCCTGAACATCAGCTACAGTGAGCTTTCTGAGCAGCTATTATAACAAAAAAACCAGTTTCCTTCAGAGAGTAGCACTTTTGGTGTGGAAAAATCAGTTCAAACCTTAAATCGTTTGTAATTGCTTATTTATTATCTTCTGAGGTATACCTTAAGAACAGGGAAGCAATCACCTCAGATGGCAGCTTAGCATATTTTTTCCTCAACATCTTCATTTCTCTAACATGCTTCCAGCATTCTTATAGAATGCCAACCACTAGTTAGACCTAGAGGGGATTGGGTAGTACTAGTGCAAAGCATTATAGAGTTTTGGTAACTGGCCTATGGGCTGGTGTAATACAGAGAATCCAGATAGATTACTACATGACCGTTGGCCCTAAAAATAAAGTGTTCTTTGGGATCTTATCTTGGAAATTCTTAAATGTATGTATAGTTAGCAATTCCAATATTTTAAATGCTAGTTTCTACCATTAAGAAACAGATTGGAGAAAATAAAGACTGAAGGCAGGGAGATCAATTTGCAGGGTATTTCAGTAAAGTACGTCAAACATATTGAAAGCCATAAAAATGGAGTTTTATTTACACCATTAATTGCACTTTATGCAGTAATTAAGAAAGAAAAACTGTGGAGGTTTGTCTTTATATGTAGATTTTTAAAATATTTAACGTATGAAATGTAATATTAAGGATGACAGGAACAAATTTTTCAAAAACATTAGTCAAATTTTGTGTATGCCACGTTTGAGGCACCTGAGGCTTCCACATAGAAATAACTGATAGATTATTTGATGCCTGGCCATATGTTTAAGAAAGAGAAATGGAGCTATGCATAATGGTACGTGCCTGTAATCTCAGCTACTCAGCTAACAGGACACTTCATCTCAAAAAAGAAGAGAGAAACAAAAACAGAAAACAAAAATGGGATGCTGAAAATGTGCGAATTTGTCAGAAAAGGACAGCAAATGAATGAAGGAGCTGATTCTGGATGGTGTGTGTAAAGAGAGTTCAGGGCAGACATTGACAAACATTAAATTTAACAGAACAAGCAAGGATAAAATAAAGGATCATTAGAAAAGACTGAGAAGGGGTGTGAAACATACAGAAAGAAAACTGTAAATGTGTGTCTTCAAAGTATCTTAGAAAAAAGTCTTTTAAAGGAAAGAAGTTCCACAGTTGAATTGGTTTATGGCTTCAATTTCACTACTGAGACAAACCAGCAATTCTTCTCTTTCCTTACTACTCTTCACTCCATTTTTCCTAGGAACTATTTCAAACAGCGATATCCATTTTAAACTTAGCAGACAGTGATAGTTAAACTGGACTGTCAGCTTGACTGGAGTGGGGATTTGCAAAGCACATTCTCATGTGTGGTACTATATCTGGTCCCTGACCCCTTCCTATCTAGTACTGCTCTGCTGCTTTGCTCAGACACACTCTTCTGCTTTGGAACCAGGTGAGTATGGAAATAATCCTCTGGAACTGCAAGCCAGATAAACCTCTCTCCCTTCAAGTTGCAGTAGGCAAGCAAAAGCTGATTAGTATAATGCTTAAAATCAGATGTATCTCATTTTCCGAGAAGGCTCTGTCTTGTAACTCACAAAAGAAAAAAAAAATATTGTTAGAGAAAAAACTCATTTTTAAATCGAATTCTCTGTGACAGACATTGTCTTTCTGGGTATTTATTAGGGAACAAATTTATTGAAGGAATTCAGAAAGTGCAGCACTGCACAGAGTACCACAGGAAACATATGGCCCATCGAAGTTGTCCTGTGTTGACATGAAATGTACCGTATCCTCAATCACTGCCTGAAATAATACATTTTTATTTGACTAACATATTTTTATAAATTTACTTATCATCACCTAATTCAAGCTCTGTGGAAGAATAAAAGGTATGCAACAATATATCACCACCACTGATATAATAATATAATAATTTCATAATGCATTTTTTACTTTAAAATGACATGCTAATTTGTTTTTTAATAGAAGTAGATCATATTTTAATTGTAAAATGGAAAAGAATGTAATAGATTTATTTAATCACTATAAACTATGCACTCTAACAAGATTGTGAGTTTCCCAAGATATATACAATACAGACATCAACAGAGAATTTATAAATACATGGATACAGATATATAAAAAGAAATATGAACAATGTTATAGTAGGCATAGTGGTTAAATAAATTTACTGTCAAGGCCAGTGCTTTGAGCAAGTGTCCCCAAGTGTACCAGAGGCTAAGGCAGGAGGATTGGGAGTTTGAGCTCAGCATGGACAATTTAACAAAACCCTCTCTAATTTAATTAATTAATTAGTTAAAAGGGCTAAGAATGTAGCTCAGCAGTAGAGTGCCCCAGATTCAATCCCCTGTAGTGGAATTAAAAAAAAAAAAAAAACTAAATGTCCATTGTAATACATAGTGTTATAATGTGTACTAAGATAAAATTTATAACCAGCTTGCTTTGTAACAGAGTTAACACTCTACAAAAGGCAAGTACTTTGCTATATGTGAATAATTTTCCTACAGCCGAATTTCTACCGACATTTTAGAGTAACTTAGAGATATTTTGATGTTTTTAGTATATAATTATTATAACAATGATGTGTCTTCCAAGTAGGAAAGGAAAAGGCAGAAGGGAAAATTTACACCGCGATACTAAGTCGCGTGAACAGAACCTCTAACCACCCAGTGCCATATTGAACCACAAACTACTAGTACATGATCTCATCTTCTATCCTAGCCTTTCCTAGGGAAGTGTTAAAGAGAATAACTATGATGGTGGATTACCAAACAAAGGAGAAATTAGCAGCATCCAACATCAAGGAGGATGTAGAGTGATAATGTAAACAGAAATAGAACAATACAGTGAATTTATCAAAGATATATATGATACATATTATATATAAAACATATTATATGTATAACACATATATGTAATATATAATATATACAATACTATATATATGTAGTAATACACTATCTCCAAATTTTAAGGTAAAATACTAAAGATATTGTGATAGATATAATAATAGAGACCTAGGACTGGGGAAGGAGCTTAGTGGTACAGCACTTACCTAGCATATGTGGCACTCCCAAATAGAAACAAAAATAAAGGAAAATAGCTAAAAAATGAAGTTTTGTTTTCCCTTCCTCCATCACAGAACTCATGCTAACTCTTCTGAAAAACAAAGGAAACTAGGAGAGAGAAAATTTCAACGTGTATATTTGCTCATAAGAGAAGTATTTTTCGTATGTGAAAATCCACTCATGGTCACTAAACTAGTAGTGACATACATAACACGAAATCATCATAATTCTAAGACCACATCTAAAAGGAAGGTAGTAATAAAAATCATTGTTCCTGAGCTGGCTAAACAAGACAATATGTTGCACAACTTTGCAAAAACCATTAAAGATTAAGTAGCCAATGCCAATCTCACTAATGATAAAGTTTGATTATGAGGTTCCTAGTACTTTCACGGTAATTTGATAGATATGCCCCTTTTAAAACATTCATGGTGTACTGTTAAGAAAATTTAGGATTTCAAAGGTGTTGGGCCGGTGAGACGGCTCAGCGGCTTAAGCGCCTGCCTTGCAAGCGCGAAGGCCCGAGTTCGACTCCCGGAACCCACATACGAAAAAGGGGCCGGTGATATCGCTCAGCGGCACGGGTGCCTGTTGGCGCGCGAGGTCCTGAGGTCGTCCCCCCGGTACCCACAAAAAAAAAAAAAAAAAAAAAAAAAAAAAAAAGGTGTTGATGGCTTGAGATGATCTTACAGACATCAACACATTCTTGTCTAACACTGAATAAGGAAAATATTAAATATAAAGCTTGATCAAGACTGGCGGACTATAGCCAAGTAATTCCAAACATTTCACTGTTTAATGGTAGCGTCAGTCCTTAGGCTTTGTGAAAATAATATAGGAATTCAGCCACTAGAGATATCACCTACACAAATATTCTGGTTAAAGACACAATGAAATTCATTTTATATTCTACAAATATTTTTATACAATCTGGGGGAAGGAATTGCTTGAAAGTTTAAAGAGCTCCTTACCAAATACGCATTAGGAATAGGCCTTTTTTCTTGAAAATTTCAGTTAAAATATTCTACTCTGTATGATCTAATATTCAAAATTATTTCATTTGTAAAACATTTGAAATCGACCTATGTGCTTAATTAAAAATGATGACTTCATTATTCAATTTAAATTCATTGGCAATAATATGGTTTAAAAATTATTGGAAAAAAATTTCCACTCCATTTTAAAATATTGTGGTACAGCTAAAACATGTAATCCTGTTACCTATATTTTTTAAACTTCCATCACTTACAAAAATAAATATATTTCTTGAGAAAGTGTAAATTGGTCAAATCAAGCTGTTTTTCTGCCATTCTTCTTTGATTACTTTAGAACTATTCTTAAAACTTTGATATCCAGGCCGGTGAGATGGCTCAGTGGCACAAGCGCCTGCCTTGCAAGTGCGAGGGCCCGAGTTCGACTCCCGGATCCCACATATGAAAAAGGGGCCGGTGATATCGCTCAGCGGCACGGGTGCCTGTTGGCGCGCGAGGTCCTGAGGTCGACCCCCCAGTACCCACAAAAAAAAAACTTTGATATTCAAGAGCACAAAGTAACATTTCTTATGCATTTTCATTAATTACTCCAAAAATTTCTTTAATATTTCCACTCAATATTGTAATTAAAAATAAAATAACAAAGAACTCACATTTTGTAGAAAACTAGAGAATCAGATGTAATAATTTCTTCATCTTTTCTTCTCATACTTCAAGTCACTACAATTTATACTAACTGGGGATTGTTACCAAATGTGGTATTTGAAATCTAGGTAACAAAAATTTACAGCAAACATTATATTACCTTAAAAATCTACAATGAAGAATTTTGGGAGACTGAAATATTAAAACAAAGAGTTGAAGTCAGTGGAGACAGAACCCCAGGCATTAGGTCAGAGAACAGTACAAGGATTTAGCAGCCTTAGAGAAACACTGGTGCAGATAGTATTTCAGGATAGCCTAAGGTAGTGAGGCAAAACTTCTAGAGACCAGTGCCCATCTGCAGCCCAAAACCTACTTATTTATTGCAAAGTGCCAACACTGCAATTAAATTTGAACACTGAGGTTTTAGTTTAGAAAAACCAACTCATACATTAAGGCCTTATGTCTTAAAAGAAAACACATTATCTGTGCCACTGGTTCTCCACCACTGCCCTAGGGGTTTAATTATGACAATAAAATCAGCTAATTTTATTAATATTTCTGAAGGTGAAATAAAAATAATTAGTCCATAGCAATACAACATTAAATGATACATATTTTTAAATTTTAACTCACCATCCATCTTATATCTATTGGCACAAAGTCCATCTAAAGGCAAATAAAACTGGAGGAGGAAAACAAGCAAAGTAAAGCAAAGCAAACAAAATAACACATATTTTAATGTGTCAACATTCTTAGAATTTGAAACACATTTTTTGAACTATATTTCCACTTTCAAGGCCTTTTTTATTCAAAAGTTGTCATACTTTCATCTTTTTAGGGAAACATTTTTCATATGAATCTTAGAATGAGTGATAAAAAAAAAGGGGGGGATCACTGTGTTGATTTTCTGGGCCGGTGAGATGGCTCAGCGGTGTACGCGCCTGCCTGGCAAGCGCGAGGGCCCAAGTTTGACTCCCGGAACCCACATATGAAAAAAGGGCCGGTGATATCGCTCAGCAGCACGGGCGCCTGTTGGCGTGCGAGGTCCTGAGGTCGACCCCTGGTACCCACAAAAAAAACAAAACAAAACAAAACAAAACAAAAAAAAAAACACTGTGTTGATTTTCTGTGAAAGTTTTTCTACTCTGTTCTTGATCTGAAAGAACAATTTTGTGTAACCCAGGGTTCACAAATAAATGTGATAAAAATGTCTTGGAACTATCACTCTGGCTCTATATTCAAATATGTGAAAGGGAAAAAAAAAGCATATGGCCATGCCTGAGACATCTCAGAGTGGAGCACTTAAGAAAATCAGCATGAAAAACGAAGTAGCCATTACTAAGTGATGATTTAGTGTATACTTTAGCAGAAGGTATAGTATGCTTGAAACTGCACTTAGCCCCCGGATGCCATGAAATACAAATTGAGAAAAAATGTGTTCATGAAATTCCATTATTAAAAGGTATGATTATTTTGTTTCTAGTTTAACAGAGAGCAGTGGTAAACTTAGGCAATATTCAGTAACTTCAATTTGATTATATTTTTTGGGCTCATGAGATCTTGGCTCTCAAAAGAATTTGAGGATTATATGGTATATTTCTGTCTTTTCTCAGGTATGAAACTAAAACACCAAACTATGTTATGGAAAGATTATTATTCATATATTCAACCATTATATATTGTTTACGTTCTCTGCGGTAGACATAATATTGGCACTTGGTACATAATCAACATTGCAATATGAATATTTGTGTTCCTTCCAATTTCTTATGTTGAATTCTTAACCCTATTACATGATAATATTAAAATGCAGGTCTTTGGGAGGTGATTAGATATAGAGAACAAAGCACTCATGAATAAGTATCTTTACAAAAGCAGCCTGAGAAAGTTTGCTTGCTTTTTCAACCTGAGAACACGGCAAGAAGAAGCTATGAACAAGTAAAGAGACACTTACCAGACAATGACCATGTTAGTGCCCTAATCTTAACTCCATGGCCTCCAAAGCTGTGAGAAATACATTTCTATTGTTGATAAGATAGTTTATGGTATTTGGAAATAGAATAAAACAATCAGTGAAAAAAACTGAACCAAATCATCCCTTCATGGAACATACATTCCAAAATGGCTGAATGTGGGTGTGGGTTAGTTGTTTCGGTCTTTAGTGTGTTAATCATGGATCTCCACATAGGATAACAAATAGGTTTTGTGTGTGTGTGTGTGTGAGTGTGTGTGAGTGTGTAAGAGGGGGAGGGAGAGGGAGAGAGACAAACAGAGAGAGAGACAGAGACAAATTGGTTCTCTTGCTTATGGTAACTAACAATTACTACAAAACCTGCAGAGAAGTCTAGTAAGCTGAAGCCCCCGGAAGAGCTGAATCATGTCTACTGACAGCATTTTTTCTTGCTCGTGGTAGGTCAGTGTGTTTTCATCAAGGCCTGTAAATCATACAATGAGATCTTTAACAGGTAAGAGAAATGCAGATAAGTTTAACTAATGACATGGATGGACAATTTTGGAGGACAACCTTCTTTATTTGGAGTCTATTGATTTAAAGTTTAAAAGTCATCGAAATATTTCTCTTACAGAATAATGTTTGACAAAATTAATATTTGGATAGTATCATCCTGCCAACTTAACACATAAAAAATAGCAATCAAATTGAGAAAGTGGGGAGATTTTCAATAAAGGCACTTTGGGTATAAAGAGCAATCAAATGAGACACTAGGAAATTATTTATTTAGAGGTTGCTTTAGCAAGAGATCAACTATTAACACATGCATTTTGGCCAAGACTCAACAGAAGGCAGAAGATTTTCAGTGGAAAAAAAGGGAAGACTTTCAGGTGTTCCCTCATGGTGTTAGCATGGGAAAGGGTAGGCCAGCAAACAGGAAATGGGCATCATATATGACTGGTTAGTGGTTCACATTCTGGTTGGTCCTAAATTGGAATTACATACAAAATTATGCAAGTCATCACTTATTAATTAAGTTTTCATAATTTGGGGCCATTGTTATAACAGAATTATTGTCAGGTTTCATAAATTGTTATCAGAGAAAACAGCCTGACTTCCTGTAAGTCTTACCAGAGGCTGATTTCCTGGTCTATTTTTTGGTAAATAAGAAGTGGGCTTCCCAGACAGTGTGGTGTAGACTGATGGTCAGTGTTCTGTGTTTATATTTGATCTGGTCTTTATCTATCTGTATATTAAGTATCTCAATAAAAAAATCACAAAAAATAATAAATAAACTGTATAGTGGAAGAAGACATTAATTCAGGATGAATATAGAATATTGAAAGATAGGTAGTACAAAATGGGAAAATATTTGGGAAAGATGAAGTATTAAATTAGCTTTTAAAATCAGGATTTACTTACATGATGAGATTTAAGCAACAATTTGAGAAAAGCATTAGATATACCAAGTAAATATTGAACAAAGGTAATGTAAATATATTGAATAGATAATGTTAAGCCTCTAATGTGGATGGACAGATGTGCTTAAAATTACTTACCATAGTCAGAATACCTCTGTCATTTTCTTGAATTCTCTCTCTTTAATATATCTTTCACAGTCAGATGGTCATATTGTGAATAACACATTGTCTAAGGGAGAGAATAAATGTAAGTTGAATCTGGAATGTCCTCAAGCCATGTGTGAAAGGCTTGTTCTTCTGCCTGGGGCACTGTAGAAAGGTGGTAGAACTTTTAATATACGGAGCCTAGGAGAAGGAAGATAGTTCCCTAGGGTCATGCCCTTTAAGGAGATATAGAGACAACAACCCTTTCTCTTTCTTTACCTCCTGGCTGCTACGAGGTGAGCAATTTCCTCTGTCTCAAGTTCTGGCTATGATATTCTGTCGCTCAGCAACAGGGCCAACTGAGCATGGACTGAAACTATAGAACTATGAATCAAAATAAATCTTTCTTCCTTATTAGTTGTTAATCATAGGTATTTCTTCACACAGAAAGAAAGCTAATGGGGCCGGTGAGATGGCTCAGCGGCTTAAGCGCCTGCCTGGCAAGCGTGAGGGCCCGAGTTTGACTCCCGGAACCCACATACGAAAAAGGGGCCGGTGATATCGCTCAGTGGCACGGGTGCCTGCTGGCACGTGAGGTCCTGAGGTCGACCCCCCAGTACCCACAAAAAAAAAAGAAAGAAAAAAAGCTAATGAACACAATGTTAGTGAAAAAAGTTACAGGAAAAAAGGAGTGACAGTAAGAAACAGAAGATAAATGGAGTAATCAGAAATTATTTTCTTGTACAAAAATAAATATCATCTATGAAGCCAAGATCATAACTTCAAAAACAAAAGGAAGATGAGGCTTTTGAAATAGTTTCTACATGGTGATGACTAAGTGGTATCTGGCTATTCATGACCCAAGTGAGTTAGGGTAAAATTTTTAACATAGATGTTTTGATTTGGGCTCCAAAATTAAGGTCTTACATGATTAAGATTAAATACACAACATAATAACTGGTTGATCATATACACTATAACAGATTAAAACTATAAAAATCTATGAAAACAGGGAGGACATTTTGGAGGGACATTGGAGAGTGTATTCACATTGTTAAGAATCTTTAAATAAAGCTCATTTCTCTAAGGGTTGGCATGGCTTTCTATTCCCCACTTCAAGTCCAGTGAGGAGTACTTCAAGGGGTCTACACAAAGCAATTTAAGAGTGTTGTCTGGAATCTGAGTCATATCCAGAATGTCTGAGGGGCAGCATCAGAAAGATGAATAGCTTTTACATTAGGGAAATAACTACATTCATATTATAAGATAATGGTTTGGGGTATGTTTGAAATTTTCACATGGACCGGACATAGACCCAGAAGCCAGGCAGCCGGACTGTGCGGTGTTGAATCTTATCTAAGAGACTTTCATGAGAGAGCTGATGGACTTCTTTGATCACTTCATGCAAATTTCAGTTAGATAAATAATTAGCTTTACTATCTCCCCATCTTGTAACAATGCTGATTTAGAAAAGAACATCTTTCTCCTTGAACCATTCATCCTTACTGTGTTCCTACTGATGATGGACAAGTAAGAGCAGCTAATAATCACTGAGGGAAATAAAAAGGCCTTCAGTCCGAATGTACCCCCATAGGCCTTCACTTCACATGACGCGTGCAGTTAAACCGCACTGGACACTAGCTAAGAAAGCAAAAAGATCAAATCTGCTCCCAAGGATAGTGTCAACTGTTGTTATTTATAATTTATTTGAAAGCCATGAAAATATTTAGCGATATGAAAATCATTGTACTTTCTATTCATAAATTGTAAACAATGTGGAGTAAATGCAAAATAAGATTGTGTTTTGACTAGGACCTAAAAGTTGTGCTTCTACTAATAATATTCTGCTATTCTTTCTTTTCAGATGGTAACTTATTAGGTTGCCCAACCTGACTTTAAACCTCTTGGCTCAACCAATCCTCCTATCTCAGCCTCCAGACTAACTGCGTGACTAGAGATTGGTGTCCCTACACGCTGCTGTGATACATTTTAAATTCTATCTACTGGAACACCTCACATTAGTGTTAGCAACATAAAAGTAGCATTTCCATAAGTGAAGCCAGGGCATTTGAAATTTCTACATCACATGGATAACTCCAGGTTAGCTATTAACATGTGCCAGGACAATAGATACATTTGGAATCTATGCTGCTCAGTACCCAAAAAGGTACCTATTGATTATTTCCCCTCATATTTACATTGCAGTCTTGTGTAAATTGGGATGACTATGCATGCCTTTTAGTGATACATCATAAGACACTGTGGCCTTTACTTTACTGTCTTTTGAATTGCTTGCTCTGGAGGAAGCTACTTACCATGTCAAAGTCCTATGGCGACATCTACATGATGTAGAACTAAGGTTTTCTGTCAGTAACCAGCACACTTTGCCAGACATCTGTGTAACCTATATTAGGAGAAAGATTTTCCTGCTCAGTCAAACCTTCAGATAACTGTATTTTGAGTTATGAGCATATAAGAAATCCAGAGAAGAGTTACTCAGCTGAGGAACTTGTAGATTACTTACCCTCAGAAATTGTGAGATACCTATCATTGTTTTAAGCCAGTAACTGGTGAGGTAATTTATTGCATACCTATAGAAAGTACTATGGGTTCTAATTTTATGCATACTTATTTTAGGGTAATCCAGGCAAAGATGAGTTCACATTTATGGGTTCTGGAACAATGCGCAGTATTTTAGTTCCCTGCTATACGAAAATAGCCTCCTTTAACACCTTGGCTCACATTAAACCTATGTTATCAAGCATTTTTCTGCATTGGTGTAAAAATATAGTTCCTATGATTTAGAACTCTGAGTAGTTTACAGTAGCTTCACAAGTAGTAGTTCTCTTTTTTATCTGGAATACAGTAATATTCCATTTTTGTATAAAATAAAATATTTGGGTGTCCATGTTTTATCAGAATATAAGAGAACTGTTCAATTTCTTCATCAAAGCAAAATTATATGGAAGATTAAATCTGTTTGTGCATCCACCTTCTGTTAATACAAGTTTTCCAAGTTTGAATCTCCATGTTTTAGTAATAAAGTAACTTCAGGCAAACATCACACATGACGTTGCATCCAGGCCAGCCTTATCACTCTGTGAAGGCCATTTTCCAAAATTACTTTTCCATTTTAAAAACTAGGATTCTAAATCTATCAGTCCTGATTCCAGTGGAGAGCATTAGGAAAAAAAAAATGTTTGCTGGCAAAGTTACTTCATTAAAATTAGTGAATATCTGAAACGTGGTTTCACAGGCTCCCATTTGGATTCTATCAAAATTTTTGTTAGATTTTCCCTATATTCACATCAACAGAGTTTTAACTTGCTCTACACTTGGAAAGTATGCATTTTATGGATCTCAGGAAAGCCTAGTAATCTGCATTTTTAATATCAAAAAAGGGAATTCTAATAAAAATGGAGCTTGGTATCACACAGTCATTTAAGAACCCTAGTCAATTTTGTTACCCCTTTGCATTGATTCTTATCCGTGATTCTTTAAATGCATAGCTATTTATTTCCTTACATTTGTGATTGATTTTTTCTGATTATTTTTTGGTTTGATTTTATATAGTTTTTGTAATTGTGATAAAAGATTCTATGATCATGAGGAAGGAGTGGAAATAAAAGAGGCAGTAACAATTAATTATGGGTGGTAGAATTAATAAATCTGTTTTTATATATCAGAAGTAACTTTATAAAATTTATGTGAAAATGCAACTAAAAAGGCAAATGACAAATAATGTAGGATAAGTGGAAACAGATATGGTAGCAAACATAAAACTTGTCTTTAGTTACCTGTCAAATGTTAAGTATATTATAAATATTAACATTAAAAAAAACTGATGCCAAGATTAGAAGTGTTAGGGCAGTTTCAGGTAACGATCAAGATTTTTTTCATTAAGTTTGTGGTTGGAAATATCTTTTTTTTTTTAGAAAAGCAATTAGGCCTCTTAGTTCACATCAAGATATATGAAGTTCATGGTAAAAAGTTACATATTTGATTGGCAACTAAAAGAACATAACAGCTAATATGATATGACGCCCTTAAAGGGATATGTGCTTTAGTATTTGTTTATCCTACTGATGCAAATGGATTTATGGTCACTATAAAGAGAGGCAGAAGAGAATGTGGAATGCTTCTTTTCAGAGAAACATACTGAAGAATAACAAATTTATACATAAAAATGTGTGTATAAACATTTTAAAAACATTTAAATGCCTGTACATAGATATATCTTATTGAAAGTTATGAGAAAAATGCAGTGAATATTTTGACATGTGTGTTGTTTTATATGAAACAATGTAGAGTTCTTAATATTGATATTGTATGAGTACCCTGCTTATGCACTAATGTACTGAAATATCAAATAACTGATTAATAAAACCAGGTCTCACTATTCATTGAAAAGAAGATAAGATATGAAATGTAGGATTTCCATTTAAATGATGCACAATTATAGTATCAGCTATCTGTGAGTAAATCAGAACATTTATGCTTTTTCATACTATTTTGTAAAATATTAACTGCTTGTCTCTAGAAGTTGATGAGAAAAAAACCACATAGGAAGAGCGGGAACCTATTCTACGTGGTACATCATCATCTCCAGCTGCTCTTTTGGCCTCTGTTAATTATTAAGTACACATTACATGGGGATGATGAGCTGGGATGGTCTCAAAGGTTTTAAGAATAATTTTTCATTATTAGTCTCTCTATTCTGTTAGAATCTGCCTGGGTCTTGCTGTTATAGAAAAAAAAAATCTAAGCATTAACAAGATGTAATTTCAGGAGACTCTTGTGAGCTAGGAACAGATAATGTTTACAAAAAACTTCAACAAATAATTTCTTTACAAATACCTATAGCTATAGAATGATTTAAAGTGTCATTATTATAATGACTCCTAAGTGATTCAATTGTAAATATAATCATATTTTCAATATTTTACATCTATTTAAAAATAACTCTTGGGCCAGTGAGATGGCTCAGCAGCTTAAGCGCCTGCCCAGCAAGTGCGAGAGCCCGAGTTCGACACCAGGAACCCACATACGAAAAAGGGGCCGGTGATATCGCTCAGCGGCTCAGGCGCCTACTGGCACGCGAGGTCCTGAGGTAGACCCCACGGTACCCCCCCAAAAATAATAAATAAAAATAACTCGATTCCAAGTAACAGAAAAATAGATTTTAATTAATTAAATTTCCCTATGGAATACTAAGAAATCAGGAAATCAAAAATAAAGTAGAACAGTATAATAAAAACATTATCTTATTAAAACTAGAATGAAAATATTATAAATGTAAATTATATATATATTTTAAGGAATAATTTCTCATTCCACATAAATTTTGGTTTAGGAAGTTAGTAGCAAGAATGCCTCAATTATATCTTGATTTAATATATTTAAAATATTACACAAATAATCCTTACCAAAGTAATAGTTATAAATATCTATAGGGCTCAAAATAGAAAACACCCTTTAATAGATATTTTTACTTTTAGTTAATTTCTTAAGAAACTGTCATATCTGGAACAAATTTTACATTTTTAAAAATTTCAGATTCATATATGCCAATACCTGAGTAAAAAATGTTTCTATTTCCCTATTATTTGTAATATGTTAATCAGACAATGAAAATATTGTGAATAATTCTATCAAAAAACTTGAATAAACAAAAATTTATGAAAATATGCATTATCAAAATTGACAAATGTAAATATGAATTCATTACAATACTATGTGCAACAAATGAAATAAACTTCATTGCACACTTTCTCACAAACAAATCTCTAGTCACAGTTAATTTTGTTGGTAGAATTCATACATTCATTTAACAAATAAATTGTAGCAGGTTTTAAAATTCTTCCATGTATTTACATTTTTGAACTATTTCAGAAGACCTGAATAATCTTGATAACAAAAGTCTTACAAGAATATTTGATGAAAAAATGATTATCAGACTATCACTCTTGCAAACACAGAATCTTAGTTTTACAAGAAATCAAGAAATAAATCTCATTAAATAATAGATATCCAATATTTTATCAACAAATTAGACTTGATTAATTTGATATTATTTTAATAAAATCAAACACATGAAGTCACACAATAGAATAAAAATACAGTTAACAGTTGAAGGGAAAATATTTAACAAAATTTAGCATGCATTTAATGACCAAGATAATACATATAAGTAAACTAAAAAGAAAAGGGGGCAATCTTAACATAAATATAAACACACATTTCCCTCTACCAATAACAATGAGAAAGATACTTGCTGTTGTTACTTACTTGAAATATTGGTTATTGAGTTTATCTTTGTGTATGGTCCAATGATATTGCATGTACAAAATCCAGAAACCTACAGAATGAAATCAGAATTAGAAGATGAATTCAACTTGATACCTTATAATTAAAAATCAATGGCATAACTAAAGAGCATCAATATAAAGTATAACAATAAAAAAGGGATTTTAAGATAGCACAAATACATCAAACAGACTTTGATTTACAGCTACTGTGAAGGAAAGAAATTGGCAAATAGTCTCTCTGAAACACAAGAACAGAGGTTACAAACTGAAAATGTTGCCACACCAAAACTCCTATTATTTATTATCCCTGGAAAGTGAACAAAGAAAAACTACACTATGGTTAAGCATTTATTCAAGAACAAATGTTAAATTATGAATGAGAACTGTGGGACTGTATAGTCCTCTTGCCTGGAGCCATTAATTTTTATCCTTGCTTTAACCCCAGCCTCTGCCCAGCAAACCTTGATGCAATTACCACAGTGATGCTAGCAAAGAAAGAAAAAATAACAGCAGCTTCACGGCCAGGAGAACAGACTTGATGTGGAACAGAAAGGGAACACCTATGCTTGGATGTATTTTCAATAAAAGTATCAAACTCTGAGAGAAACGGTAAGTAAAACCATGACTCTACAAGCCTGGAATTAGCATCTGAGTTGAATCTCTGGTAATTTGCCACAAAATTATTAGGAATCCTTCAAATTAGAAGAACCTAGAAAGGTTTGTAACTCTTTATGTGTCCCTTGCTGTCTGGAAAGCCACATACATGAGCAGGAGAGACCTAGAATGGCCCAGGGGAAAATGATTGCTGAGTAACATGAGAAAATATCCTGAATTTAAATAGAGTCTCTATATAGGTTTATTGGCAGAAGTTTAGAAACCTTTTGAATTTGGAGTTTTTATACACAATGTCTTACCAATTCTGAGGTAACCACTAACATTTGTAGGCACAGCAATGACACCAAGGATATCAGGATTTTTTAAAAAGGTATTAAATATAAAAGAAAAGAGAAAAACATAAGTGATGTTGCAATACACTGCAAGAGAGACAAGTTCTGCTGATTAAATCCAGGCATGTTATTGAACTAAATGAATTGATATAAGAGCAAATTAATAAAGTAAATAAAAGATTTAAATGCAATGAGAACCCTCAGAATAGGGGCAAAATCCACAGTTACAAAAAATAGTACCTAAAATATTCAGTTTTCAAAATGAAACTTATGTTCTTACAAGAAACAGGGAAAAAGTTAAATAGGAAATACGAGTGGAATTATATGTTGGTTGAACAAGTCAGCTTTCAAATCAGTTATCATGTAACTCAAAGAAATTAAAAAGAAACAAAATAAATTACAGTACTTAAAAAATAGGAGATTTCAGTAAAAAGTGGAACCTGTAGAAAACAGCCACATAAAAAATCTAAAACAGCAAGCTACAAAATAATAATGATGATTTATTGTGAGGTTTATAATATGTATAGAATAAAAATATATGAAAAAAAGGCAAAGGTCTGGAAGGGAAAATGAAAGTACATTTTAATTGGAAGCAGTTTTTACCAACTTGAAGCTGATTACTGTAAAATAACAGCAGATGCACTTTGTAAAATGAATGTATACACAGGTAGTGACCCCAAAGAAGAGAAAAAATGGAATAGAATAAAGTACACATTTAATCAAAGGAAAGTGGAAAAAAATACAGATATGCACACACAAGAAAAATAAAATGGTAGACTTAAAATGAACTATTTACATTTCCCATAGCTGCTGTAAAAAATTACCATAAAATGGACAGCTTAAAACATTACCAGTGTTTCACATTTCTGAAAACTGGAAGTCCAAAATCAAGGTGCTGTTAAAGACGTGTTCCATCCAAAGACTCTAGGAAGAAACTGTTTCACTCTTCTGGGTTCTGGTGGGTGCTGGCAATTCCTGGCATTCTTTGGCTTTTAGAAGGACAACTACAGTGTTCCTTTATCTCAAAATGCCTTTCTTCCTTCTGTGCGTTTGGGTTTCTGTGCTCAAAATTTTCTTTTTATTTTTCCTTCTTCTTCTCTTCTCTTCTCTTCTCTTCTCTTCTCTTCTCTTCTCTTCTCTTCTCTTCTCTTCTCTTCTCTTCTCTTCTCTTCTCTTCTCTTCTCTTCTCTTCCCTTCCCTTCCCTTCCCTTCCCTTCCCTTCCCTTTCCTTCTCCTCTCCTCTTCTTCTCTTCTCTCCTCTTCTTCTCTTCTCTCCTCTCTTCTCTTCTCTCCTCTCTTCTCTTCCCTTTCCTTGCCTTCCCTCCTCTTCTCTTCTCTTCTCTTCTCTTCTCTTCTTCTCTTCTCTCTTCTCTTCTCTTCTCTTCTCTTCTCTTCTCTCTTCTCTTCTCTTCTCTTCTCTCTTCTCTTCTCTTCTCTTCTCTTCTCTTCTCTTTTCTCTTCTCTCCTCTCTTCTCTTCTCTCCTCTCTTCTCTTCTCTTCTCTTCTCTTCTCTTCTCTCTTCTCTTCTCTTCTCTCTTCTCTTCTCTTCTCTCTTCTCTTCTCTTCTCTTCTCTTCTCTTCTCTTTTCTCTTCTCTCCTCTCCTCTCCTCTCCTCTCCTCTCCTCTCCTCTCCTCTCTTCTCTCCTCTCTCTATCTCTATCTCTGTATTATCTCTCTCCTTTCTGTGCTGGGTGTCAAATCTAGGGTAGGGTGGTGACCAAGCAAGTATAGCACAACTAAGCTACACCGCAGACCTTCTCTCTTCTAAGGACACCAGTCACACTGGATTTATGATTCACCTTAAACCAGTATGACTTAGTTTTAACTTGATTATACTTGAAAACACTTCAATTAATGTTTTCACGTGAAGTTACACAGGATATCAGTGGGTCGAAATTTTGAGCGATACCATTTAGCTCAGTATAATCTTCCCTCTGGTTGTCATAAATCTACACCATTTCCCTGTGCAACTGAAAGGAGATATATTGGAAGAATCAAAGAGTCATGGGCCTCACACATACCCAAAATCCAGCAGAGCAAATTCCACTGAGATGAGAGGCTTCAGAATAACTCAGCAGGACTTGATTCACCCTCTGAACCCATGGAGACTCTGCTAGCACCAACGTGTCATCAGTACTATGCATTTCTCCCCAGGGTGGCAAACCAGCTGTGGTGGCTTTACTCCCTGTCATATCTGCATTGATGATTCTGCCCTTGAAATCTTTCTTCCCTTTTCCCCCACTCCTATTCTTTTTAGTATAGGTTGACAAGGCTGCTTGCTTTTCATTTAAAATTTTCTTCCTCAATTTCTCTCTTTTCTCTCACATCAATACCAGGCCATAGTTTCTACACTTTGCTTGGAAATCTCAGCTGGTAACCAAGTTTATCATTTAGAAATTTTACTTTCCCTCTAAACAGCCCACAATTCACTCAAGGTTTCTGCTGCCTTATAACAAAATAATTTTTTCTTTAGTGTGCAATAACTATTTTCTCATTCCCACCTAAAGCCTGATCAAAAGCAAATTTAATATTCATATTTCTAGCAACATTCTGTTCATGAAGATATATGTGGTTTCTAAGAAAACAGAAACTCTCTAGGTTTCCTCTGTACTTTTTGTACCCTCATCAGAATTCCATTTAACATTGATGTTTCTGACAAAAATCTCTACAAGGAAATATAGCATTTTTCTATACTGTATGTCAAAATTCATCCAGCATTAACTGATTACTCAATTCCAAAACACTTCCACATTTTAGATATCTGTAAGAGCAGTGACCCAACTCCTTCTGTAAGAATCTATGTTAGTTTCTTGCCTCTGACATCACAAATTATTTGAAACAGACGTTTTGTATTCTCTCATAGTTCTGTGGGGGTTGATGTCCAAAATCAAGACATCACACATACTCCCTCCAGAGGAAATTTCCTTGTCCATTCTGTTCTCTGGTTGTTGTCTGCTATAGGTTTCCCCTGATTGATGGAAATGCAGCTCCAGTCCACATTGATTGGCTATAGTACTCTTCATTGTCTGCCTCACATTGTCCAAATTTTTTCTTCTTAAAAACTCATCCAGATACTATTTATAGAGGGTGTAACTACAATGAAAGCACACCTGTTATCTCAGAAATGTGGTAGGCTGAGACAGAAGGATATCAAGTTTGAGCCCACCCTGGGCAATTTAGAGATTTAGTGAGAACCTATCTTAATATAAAAAATAAAGGGCTGGGGATGTAACTCATTGTAAAGGCTCTGGATTTAATTCCCTGTGCCACACTTAAAACATGCATGAAACAAGGCTGAGAAATCTAAAAGGAGAAATAGATAAGTGTATTAGTCAGTGCTTACTAGAGTCAGATGTGGAAGAGTGCAAGAGACCTGTTTGCATGAAGAATCCAGCTGAGGGCCTGGATCCCAAGGCAATGTCCTGCAGGAGTCCAGCAGAAGGCCTAAAGTCCACAGCAATGTCTCCTGCAAGTCCATCTCAAGGATCTGCGCCATGAAGGTGTGAAGACCAGGGGTGGAGGCTAGAAAGTCTGCATGGGTGGAGTGAAGGAGCTGTGCTAGAAGACTGAGGGATCTGCACTAGAGCCAGGAAGTGATGCTCAAGAGGAAGAACAAAGCTCCCTCAAGAGAACAGCAGCCAATCCCAGCAATAGTGAGGACAGCAGCTCTGCCTCTGAGGAGAACAGCAGAGTTCCTATCAGTAAAATGAGCCCCAACAAATCTTCTCCTGGGAAATAGCAGCATGCAGTTCCACCCCCCACCGCCCCTTGCCTTTTTATGTCATTGGCAACAATCCTCAGGTGGGTCTTGCACACCCAGAACCACACTGACTCAGTTCAGCTGGGCGTTCCTACTCAAATTGATTAGTCCACCAGAATAAGCCCACTATCATATTTTGATATTTTGACACACTTGTATTAGGAATCAATAGGAAAAAAAAACCATAACATTCACAAAAAATACAGAAAAATTTAACAACACTATTAAGCAATTTGATGTAATTAATATTTTAAAAGCAATAAAAAGTCACATAACACTTTTTGATGAAAAACACTTTTTTTCTGTGAATGAAATATTCACTAATATGGTAAATACAAGAACACAAATAAATTCAAGTAAACATAAATGGATTGAATCAGAAGTTTTATTTCTTTGTCACCAAATAATTTAATTTAAAACATGTAAAAATAATATGAAAATCAAAAATTTAGGAAATTAGGCAAAAGTCTTATAAATAACAGGTGTTCAACTCAACACATGTATCTTAGGAAATTAAAAGATTAAGTAACATGAAAATGACTTTTTAAAATTTAACATTTTTAAATGCTCCATAAAATCATTAAAAAATGATAAAGCAAGCCTCAGGCAGGCCACAAATATTTGCAACAAAATATATGAAAAGGGACTTGTATCTAGGAAATATGGAAAAACTTTAAAATGCAACAATTTTCTTTTCACAAAATGCAAAATAATTATAAGCACATGAGAAAATATATGTGAATTAGCCAATGAGCAGGTGAAAGATGATCAACACCATTATTTATAAGAAAATAAATATTAGATACTAAGTGTGGAATTTTTACAATGAGCAAGTATTGCTGAGCATTACATCTGTAATGGTTGATACCTTGTGTCAACTTGAGAAGTCTAGAAGCTTAACTAAGTAACTCAGCTGTTCTACATCCTAGGTTGTAGAGGACAGGCCCTTACTGCTCTAGGATGTTGCTCTTTGTGTCAACTTGAGAAGTTTAGAAGTTTAACTAAGTGAATCAGCAGGGGGTCAGGGAACTCACTTTGTGAACATCCTGAGCCTATGCAAGAGGGCAGGGAGATGGTGTGAGTGCTACACCCACCTGAGGGTGGATAGCCTGAATACAAAATAAGGGAGGAAAAAAGGCTTGTTCTCCCCCTTTTTGCTCTTGTTGCTTTTGCAGTTCTATAGCCACCTTGAACTGTTACCCCTCTGCGATTCTACCCCGCCTTGGAGCCAGCTGATTATGGACTGAAACTTCTACAAACTGTGAGCTAAATAAACCTTTCCTTTCTTAACTTTGGGTGTCAGGTATTTTGTCTCAGCAATGAGAGTAAAGTAACTAAGACAACCTCTCATAGAGCTGGTGGAAATTCTGGTGGACTACTTTGGAGAACTCTGTTGTAGTTTCTTATGAACTTAGGAATTCATTTGCTGTATGACGCAGCTTTCACTCCTTCATTAACTGAGAGAAGTAAAATATATGTAGACTTGTTCATATACATTTCAGCTGTCTTAGTTTTACTAGCTCTGAATTGTAATCAACTCAAAGGTCTACCAACCTGAAGTAAGCACAGTAAATATAAGTTAAGTAAATGGGGTTGTATTATCATGTTCTTAAAACATTTAGTTTAATGGATTTAGAATGTGCTTAAAGTAAATATCAAAGTTTCCTAGGAAAGCTGAAATAATTTGCACTTTGTGTATAAGCAAACTTAACAGTTAAGCTAGATCATCATTTTGACTGGATTGTAAACTGCCCAGGAGATAGTAAAGTACATTTCTGGGTCTGGGTTGGTAATGGGGGCATGACCTTGGGTACTTTATTGGTCCTGCCCCTTTCTGTTTGGCAGAGTTTCCCTGATCCACTTCCCCACCACCATTAGATGAGTAACATTATTCTGCCATGCCCAGGGGATATTCCTGCCTTGGACTAGCTAACCATGGACTGAATTCCCTGAAGCCATGAACAAAAAACACCACTTCATTCTTAAAATTTTGGGCATCAGGAAAGCTGAGCAAAACACCAGCTTCTCTTGAAGCTTTTGCTTTCACTGTATTCCAGGCACGGGACTTCTTTTTAATTTCCCAAATAATGTCCAAATTCTCCAAATGATCTGGTCTTTCTGTGTTATTGCCTGTAAATGTTATATTTTGTACCTATAGTTCTTTATCTTGTTTTACCTCTAACACTTCAGCTTCTTATTTTTTATGCCTACACACCATCCTCTCTCATTCAGTAATAATTTCTGAGAATTTAGTATATCTCTGTTTTTTCCAGTTTCTGGGTCACAGCAATAAACCAGAGAGTATTTCTAATTTTTTGGATGTTCATTCTGCTGTTCTTTACTTTGGTGTAGAGAAAAAAAATTTAGATAAGCCAGCTTTCATGTGTAATAATATGAAATACAATTATTTATAAATAATAAACAAGTAAATTTTATATTTTATAATATGCTAATATGTAAAATAATAGGCTATAATATTTATAAATAATGACTGAAAGTAATAGGTAATATACATAAGTAAATTAAGAAAGTTTAACATTCTTGATATGGATGAAGGTTGATATTTTTTATGGATGGCCTAGGAGGGTGTTAGAACAGAAGTGTAAAGAACTAGGGAAAAGGTAGTGTAATAAACTAGGATGCTGTGTTCCAGACTCAATAAATAACAATTAGTTGTTCACTTTGAATCTCCAAATGACTCCATAGATTCTTGTTAAATTTTATCACCTTATTGTGTTTTATATAGTACATTTTAGAATTTTTAATTGTACTATATATGGGTTGTATTTGTCTGTGATGAGTATAAGCTCCTTACACAAAAAATAATTTGTTGTTAACCATTATTTTTAGTTTATTTTAAATAGAAACTAATTCCCCTGATATGCATTAGTTAAATTGATGTTGAATAAATGCTCATATGCACAAAAATACATTTTCAGATATTATTTAAATACTATATAATTCACAAAGTTTTGGTTCAAATGAGTGTGGATGAATAGTAATAGAATAGCTATCCATGTGATTTTATAGGTCATACAAGAGACTGAAGAGTCAATTTTCAGTAAGAATGAGAAAGTAAATAATTTCTTTTCAATATGTCATGTTCAAGATACTGATGAGATATCATGGGTTTGATTCATAAATATTTCAAACAGCTTATCTTTATCTGTGTTTCTCTCTTAATGCAGATTTTTGTTTTATAAAAAACAAGTTTTCTGTGTCTTCATTGCTTTCCAGTTATAATTCTTGAAGCTACAAAGTTTCATATTAAGTTTCTATTTGCAATAATGAGATAAGTATATCTCATCAAATGATATTTTACAATCAATAGGGGTAAAATAAGCTGGGTTTGTTATTCAACAAACAAACAAATGGCATAAATGCATTCCATTATAAATTGTGTGAGAGGAGATGATGTGATTGTAGTATAGGCAGAGGACAGAATCACTGCAAAGCAAGACAATGGATATCTTGACTATGACACTCACACACAGATGGTTAAATGATATTTTAAAATCAGCATAGATTCTAGTGATGTATGAAAATAAATTCAAGTATGTTCTGAGGCATTGCTAAGTATTAGCTATTGGCCAAGACAATAGAAAAATCCTGTTTGAATTTTACAAAATGTGAACACAATCTACATTTTGAAGCTGAGGAAGCTGGGGACCAGAAAGTTTATCAAATGTGTCTATAAATTCTCATCACTAGTAAGTGGATCAAATCAAATTTCAAACTAAGTCCATAAACTGTGCATTGCAGAGGTAAAATCCTTGTGCTTTAGTTGCTGCTTCAGTACCTGTCATCATGTTTGTTTTTTCTCCACAACTACTTATTTACTACTTGCCCGAAGATGCATTATTGAGATCCTGTGAACATATGTGGTATTTTGGTAAATTAAATGAAAGTATTTCATACATGAAACATAATACCTGGTTATCAGGGACACTTGGAATTTTGAGTTCTTCCTTTTCTTAAACTCAAGGATGAAAACTGTTATTTTGCATTCTGTTGTGGTGGTCTGTAACGAGTTTCCTGTGGTTTGTCAGACAGCTAAATCAGATACCTGGTTGTACATGCCACTTAGAAGAAGCAGGAACTCTGTCTTCCTGCAGCTCTTGGGCCCTTTAAATACAGAGCGAGAGCCTCTGCCTGGTCTCTCCGTGGCAGCAGTTGGCTACAGCGTTTCGCTGCAGTCTGACCAGCACAGGGGCCAGGAGCTCTTTGATACATGAAGAGAAATCTCTGCTCTCTGACTGACACTGATGGCAGGGGCCGCTGGTCCCAGCAGGCTGGGACTTGGGCCACAACCATCCACAGCATGCCACACGTTGAATCCACTTAGGTGAAATCAGATTCTTTTCTCTATTGAAAGGTCCACTAGACTCACTTAAATTAGATTGTAATTCTCACTGGAGCAGACAGATTTTGGTAACTACCAACATTTTTTACTGCTCCTTTCAAATGCAGTTGATTGTGTGGAAATTAATCCACAACTACACCTGCAATATGACTTGTAGTCAGCAATGGCTTCTGTTGTACTTTATTCTGACTTCTGAAATAATTGTTTCGCCTATAGTTTTATTTGTAATCAAAAGAAATACTTCAACATTTCAATCCTCTTCTCATTTCTTCATTTCATACTTCTGTTCACTGGGCTTCCATGAAGATACTATGGATCACCAAAATGTCACTGTATGGAATCGCTTTTTTTTTTTTTTCCAGAAGCTCTAGATTGCTGTAGGCATACATAGAACATAAACAGAAGAAAGAGCCATCTCTTATTTTAATATTTGTTCCTTGTTGTATGGTTGAGAAAAGGGAAATTAACCAAAATTCACACTATTTGTTAACTTGGGGTACAAACAAGGATTGACAGGTCTTTCAGTCCAATTTGGTACAATTTGTGACTTTTCATACAGTATAACTAAAACAACAGGAAGAAGTTCTGATTCTATGTTAGTGTACTAAACCCTATCATGTAATTTAATCACTTATGTAATCATAACATCTTTTTGCTACTGTTAAGTTTTAAAAATCTGTTTAAAATACGAGCATTCTCTAAGGTTTTTTTGAATTATAATTTATCCCTATTCATTAAACAAATTGCTGAATTATTGAGCCGAGAAAAATATGGTTAAATCTGCATCATTAATATCTTTCATTTAGTTTTTGCTTTAAAAACATAACTGAACTTGAAAATAGTGTGCATTTTATTGTATAGAAAAAAAATGAGTTTGTACTATAAGTTGGAAGATAGCTCCTTATGTAATGAAAGCATAACTTCAAAAATAAATGTGTTTATTTCAGTGCAATTAGTGTTACTGATCATTTTGTGCAACAATAAAAATAAATTCACAATTCCATATTTGTCTTCATGACCATGGGTCTGAATTCACATCATTCATGTGCATTTAAATCAGTGAGGAAAGTTTGCCACTGCTTATGTGAGAATCTTGGAAAAGATTCTACATCATAATGTTGACTTGTCCAACTATGATGTTTAATCTAAGAATTATAATAACAGTCATAATTTTCAGAATAACATTTCACATATAAGAAAAAGTATAATGTTACTATATTTGGAGATTAAGAGATGTAGAAAGGTGTATGTATTCTATTTTCAAATTCACTAAATTTCTTTAGGATTCTACAATAAATTACAAAAATTACTTATAGTTATGAGAGGAAAATAATGAAAAATAACTTTTAAAATATGAAAATCAGTAAGACAGAAGCTACTTTATATATTTATTTATAGATATTTCTAAGTTTTTAGTTGAAAATTATTAAACAGAGAAACAAAACCCTATACTACTGGATGTCTGTGAAATAAGGCCATATCACAGAATTTAGAATATCTTAATTGCAGACTCTTCAAATCCAAATGTGTGGATGATGTTCTCCAAAACAAGATGGTCAAGAGTCGCAGAATATATAGCAGAGTGAATTTTGGCTAAAGCTACACACGTGGCTACATATTCATGCAAGGATGAGCTAAAAAAGTTGTAACAAAAATAGCAGAATGAAACTCAGGAAGCTGAGGCAGGAAGATCTCTTGAGCTTGTAATTTAGAGACCCGCATGGCCAATACTGTATAGTCAGACCATCTCTTATAAAACAAGTAGGCAATAAATACTGGCTGAAAATGATACTATAAAAAGTATACAACAATTTTTCTAATGCAAAAAAATAGTAAATTGAAATCCTGCCATTATCCGTTTGCTCTAAATCCATATAAGTAACAATGTGTGATTGTGTTAAAAATGATTTAAAACAAAATGTGTATCAGAAAAGACAAAAACACAAAGTAAACAAATAGAACACAAAAACAAATAAAAAACGGAAATACCATGGGATTGGTGGCGTGGAAGCAAGGGAGAACTCTGGCTGCAGAAACTGGCAACAGGGCTTGCACTTCCAAACCATATACTACATGTGACCAAAAACAAGATAAGCATTTAAATTTTAAACACTATTACAGTAGAAGATGCATTTTAGTCCCCTTCAAAAGCCTCCCTTTTGCTTCAAATGCAGTTCATCTTGCTATTAATTTCCTTCAAAATACATCCCCTCATCTCAAACACACTCTTCCTAACTTGTCACTTTCTGCAGCAGTTCTGGAAGTTCTCTTCTGTGAGAGAGTATCTTTTGTGTCTTTGGTTGTGCTGTGCTAGTTGCCTTGATGTCCTGGATGTATTCAAAATGTTTAGTTTTTATGATCGTTTTGACTTCAGAAAAGAGCCAGAAGTTGCATGGTGCCACATCTGGCTATTAAGGTGGATGAGGACGCCCTGTAATATTTTTAGGAGGCAGCTTTTCTGTCAGATGGCATTTGGCAGCAGCATTCACCGAATTTTTGACCACACTTTGTGAAAATGCAAAAGAGGACATTCAGAATTGCTGCAGAAAGTGGCAAGATGAGATAAATGTGTTTGAGAAAGGGAGAATATTTTGAAATGGATTAATGGCAACATGTCTTTTACTGTGATATTTCTTTTTTAAAAAAATAATGTGAATATTCACTGTATATTTCGATCACACTGTGTGTATATATGTATATAGAGATATACATACATACAACCAATGGATGGAATGGTTTAAATGATAACAAAATGGTACATATTAAGGAATCATAATAATATTAAAGTCTGTATATAACAAAGATCACATTTTCTGAGTATAGTAAATTTTAATTAAATAAAAACTAATACAGTAGATAGTAGAAAGTGTTGCGCTTGAAGAATTAAAATACAGTACTACATTATTTCTGAGCTGAACAAATCATTTTAATAAGGAGACAATTGATTTGCTACATATTAAAATCATGAGCTAGAGCTATATCATTAAGTAGAAAATTTGGGAGGTTATATTCCTCTGAAATGTATATATATATATACATATATATACATTCATATATATATACATTCATATATATATATTCATATATATATATATATATATATGAAAGGAATATTGGGAATAAATTAAACATTCTACTAAAATTGTAATAAAGGTATCAGAATATAGCTAACTATTGTAGAGGTAGGGAATAAAAACTATAGGATAAATAAAATAGAAAACACCACAAAAGGAGGAAATTTGGTCAATTACTAAAACCTGTATGAGCCCATTCTTTTGGGAATATAGCTTTTTATTTTTTAGGTATTTATTTATTTTTTTGGTACTGGGAATTGAACTCAGGACCTTGCGCTTGCCAGGCAGTCACTTGTGCCACTGAGCTATATCCCTGGCCCCAGGAATACAGTTTTTAAAAAAGTTATTTATAAACATGTATGCATGTGCATGTATGCGTTTGTATGTACACATCATACAACATACATATGTAAGATAACATTTTAAAATGAAATAGTTCATCAAATATCTCTTAGTATTTCTTTCTCTCTGCTCCCCAAACCAGAAATCACAGAATTTAAGTACCGTTGATTTACTTTAATGCATATATAAACCTAGGTCATAAAACTATCAGAGAATAATAAGGGGAAGATTGCCACTATAGCGTACTAGCTTGTTAAATTGTTAATCTACAACTAAGCTGAGATTGGTAAAATGAAAAGAACATATTAGTCACCATCACTTGTGAAAAACATGCAAAAATAACAATTAAAACACTGACCAATAAAAACAGTACTGTGTAAAAATTATACACGATTATTAAGACAGTTATTTAAAGATTGAAGGCATGCATCAACATCAGAATAGGTTCATGTAATACATAATCTTAAAAGATAAATTGAGAATAGAATGTATTTTCTGATTTTTTTTTACTTTCATTAATACACGTTTGCAGTGCATAATGATTACATTCATTATAGGAAATTACTACATGTACATAACACACTTTAATTTTTTTTCTCCCTTCCCTCCACCTCTCTTTTATTTTTTCAGCATTGGATTCATTTATTTATTTTACCAGACTTTATAAAGTTAATTATCATATTAACAGATTGAAAACCATATGAATAGGCCGAAGAACATATGAACGGTTTAAGACAATTGTGTTTACAATTAAATATCATATCGTGACTTAAACATGTTCATAATAAACGAAAGGAAAGAATGTCACTATTTTGGAAAAGATTCATCCTTAAGATGTCTGTGTTTCGTCATTCAGTACACCTGTTCTTTCTATCGCTGTAGCCTCAAACCTAAAAAATATATTTCCCAGAATTCCAATGCAATCAACTTTCTGTTAAATTCTACTACTTAGAAATTTAGAGCAGAAGGTAAGAAGGAAAAAAATGAACTTTCGCCTCCTGGTGGATACTAACAATTTCTCCTGGTTATTGTAACAGCAAGCTATAGGGGGATTCCAAACCTTAGTATCGAGAGTGGAGAAGTATCGATTCAAATCCTACTTGAAATAGCAATTTTTTTTTTTTTTGTAACGGGAATCGAACTCAAGGCCTCGCGCTTGCCAGGCAGGCCCTGTGCCCCTGAGCTACACCCCCGGCCTTGAAATAGCGATTTTAAGGTGAATCCCAAGGAGGCTACAAATGTCTCCAACGGAGCAACAGCAAGAACAGTCTTTTGGATTTCATCAGGATCTGATATCTTACTATTTAATCCTTTCTCATATGTACTAACCAGGCTTTTTTATTTGTATTATGTGAGGATATTTAAACAATATCCTATGTTAGACTCCATCTGTGAAATTTTCTTTTCTTCTGACTTTCTTGAACTGGAATCATAGGATATTTTAATTTTTCAATGAAAAGAGGGCATAAAATTTAGGGAAAGATCATATTTTTCTCACATAATCAGCATGATTGTCTCTCTGCACTAAAAGAAATATAAAGCTGTTAAATGTAAGAACAACTAATATATGATAACGTTATTATATGGCAGTATTTACAACTTAAAATGCAGGAAATAATCCCATTTATATTAACAACACAGAAACAAATTAGGAATAAATTTAACAAAAATATAAAAGTTCTAGGAAGATTATAAAATATTACTGGAAAAAACAGAGCTGTATAGAGTGGGAAAATTCTTTGATCATTAATGGAAAGAGTTAATATAATGATGTTACATTTTACTGTATTCAAATTAATCTAAGGAAATATCCTAAATGACTTTAGTGATGAGAGTTGAGCAGCCAATTTTAAAATTCACATGGAAACACAAATGACCAATAATACTGAAAAGTTTGAAGAAAGGAAATAATGATATGGTAAGAGTGGATGGTTTTTAGCTAGAAAATAGGTAAGAAGTAAATGACATGATAGTGTACAGAAAAGGGAGAACAGATGCTTCTGCTCCTACATATAAATTGACTATATTTCAGAGAAGGTGATACATAGGTTGAGAAAGCTGAAAAATCTGAAATGACACCTTAATGGTCTGTTTCCATTTGTACATGGTTGATATCTCCTCTACAAAGTAAACATCTGTAAACTAATTTTTTACCTTTAACAGAAAAAAATATGAGATCAATTATACTGTAAAAGTTTTAAAAAATTAATCACAAAGTAAGATTTGACTAAATGAGTAAATTTCCCTAGAGAATAAAAAATGTGATATAAAAGCCACAAAATGACAATATCTACACAAATTTTATAAATAGAAGTGTCTTATTGGTTTATAACAAATGTTCTATATTAATATGATGATGTTCAACAAAATGGGCAAAAAAGTAATTATAACAAATATTTTGCATCTTTACTTTGTTTCAGAGTTTGTTCTAACCACTTGATATCCTCACCATAACTAAGTGAAGTAGGCATTATTGCTGTCCTTTTTTTTAACAGAGGAAGGAAATTAAAATCCAAGAATTTAAGTGACGTTCTTAAGTGTGAAAGCTACTGTGCAAGTGGATTTTATAATTTTTCAATGTGACTCTTCATCTACTACTCAAAAACTGGAAACAGTTTTGAAGATATGACACATGCATAGTCAATAAGTGTGTGGAAAATTATTTAAATTTATACATTATCAGAGTGATTCGTATTGAAGCTATGTGTTGTCCTCTTACATACAGCAGATTTGAAGCTATTAAAAAACAAGTATTAGGGCCAGTGAGATAGCTCAGCGGCATAAGCACCTGCCTGGCAAGCATGAGGTCCTGAGTTCGACTCCCGGTACCCGCATAAAAACAAAACAAAACAAAACAAAAACAAGTATTAGGTAGGGTGTCAAGAAACCAAAATTTACAATCATTGGTACCTCCAACCAATTTGTCTTATGGTAAGTTCATATACTTACCAAGAAAATGTGTAAGTTTGAACTAAATATCCTGTGGTTGTATGGATAATGATCTACCATTTGTGGATTTCCTTTGAATGAGATTGTCTGTGTATTTGGACCTTCCCTGAGAATTTATGAAAATATTAAATGTATATTTTAATATTTACAAATTCTTTGTGAATTCTAAATACACATTGTTTGTAGGTACATTTTTGTATTTTCATCAAATATTTAATATTATTCTAAAACTTTAGAACATCATAAACTTTCTGTGATCTTTTATAAATCCATTATAAGAGAATATATTAATAGTTTATATCAATATTAAATTTAGAATATATTTATTTACAGTGAGAAGTGATACAAAGGCAACTTCTTTAAATTTGTATACATTTACATATATATATATATATATATATATATATATATATATATATATATGTAAACTATCCTTAACAGGGCATGATTAATTTACTTGTTGTCATCAATTACATTTAACCTATATAATTATATAATTAGATACTATAAGTATCCTCACTCTAAAGATAAATATTAGTATTAAATGTATTTATACCTTGTCCAAATTCTCTTATGTGGTTAGAAATTTAACAACTTTTCTCGTCCTAAAACATTCTTGACTGCTTTTCCTGAGCTTTCAACTGCCAGCCTGGATCTTACCTAAAGAACGACCAGATGGTGTGTACCTCCAGTTTCTCACAGTTATTAAGAAATAATGTGTGCCATACAACATCTATAAAACACCATAACATTTTATTTAGTTTTTATCACTTTACAAAGTTGGCTAAAATCTGATGGTATGTAAATTTAGAAATGTGTTATGCAACAACCTGGAATAAACACATAATACTTTTCCAGGCTATTAGCATAAACAATCATAGAACATTTGGTATTGATAATATTTAGAAAGTCCTTTTAAACAAAGGCAAATAGAGTAAAAATAGACACTACAGCACTTCGTCTATAACCATATGGCCAGGCATAGCAAATCAGTAGTATGTAAATAACATCGTTTCAAGGACACATAAAAAATGACTAGTTACTCAACATCCAGTTATGCATAGATGGTCCCCGTGTAGACAAGACAAAAATATGTACCTTTTATTGTGACTAATGCAGTCCCTGCAGTTGCCAGAATCATTTCAAGTTCATTTATATAAAGGTATGGAAACAGATGTGCCAGGAACATCTGGATCCTGTGCTAAAATCTACTATGAAATATAGTACATATGCAACTCAAACCACATAAAATAAAACCAGAAAATATAGTCAACTATAAATTACTGCAAGTCAGCACTATTTTTTTTCCTGATGGCTATAGCACATATTTTGTCCTGTAAGATTAGCAAACATTCTACAAAAAGCAATGAATGTGGCCCCAGTCTCTCAGTATCTTTAATAACAGCTAACTAATAATTTTAGGAAGAATGTACAATGCGTATTTAGCTATGGACATGTAAGTTCAACAGAGACATATATATTCATTCCAGAAAGAATTATATCAAAAATAATTGCTTCAAAATAAGCATTTCTGATGTATTGAGGAGAGATTTTTCAGCCAAAACAGGTCATCCACTGCTAATTATATGGCTTTCGTCTTATGCATACACTATGATTGGCAAGCTGCCAATGGACATTTGTAAATAATGAACAAAATGATGAATTTAAAAATTCTAAACCACTGGACCATGTTGTTGTCTTAATGACAGAATATCAACTTCCACATCTGGTCCTCATTCTGATGATCCTGAAGTATCTTCATCACATTTATTTACACTTTTTTCCCAAATATTAACATTAGTCATATAAAAGAGGATTATAATCCTCCAGAAAAGAAAAAATATTAATTTGGCTAGAAATACATTTGTTTCAATAAAATCTACTTTTCAAAAAGTTGTTTCGTATATCATTCTGCTTTAACTTATTTCTTTATATTACTTCTCTTATTATGCCTCTTATTACTGTCTACATTATGTCTACTGACTTATTCCAAGCACAACCTCTGTGTTTTTAAAATTATAAACCATTGTGTCTTCCATTGTGTCATCCCTAAAATTAGCTACTTTCTTAGTATGAACACAGTAAGTATTCACATTTATCATTTAGTTGATCACTTGGTTATGTCATAACTGTATTTGATACCGAAACAAATGTTCAGTATTCTTATAATACCACTTCATGTACTTAAATTACTCTGTAGAATTATCTGTTCAAAGATAAAGTATTTTCCCAATTTATTTGTGCTTTACAAATTAAAAGCAGTTATAGCTGCATTTTTCAAACATTTATTATTTCTAGGTGTTATGATTTTACCATATCATATTTCTTTTTTTTCTACTTAGAAGGAACTCCTAAATGTTGAAAGAATTTAATTTTCATAATTTCTGATGAGTCAAGAATTTATCTTAAATTATTAACCTTATTATATTCTTGATCTTTTTATATTTATGTATAGTAAAATATCTAGTACATTTGACATTTTTGTCCCTTGGGTTTGGTCAGCATTCATTTTCTTTTTTCTTTTTTTTTTTTTTTTGGAACTAATTAAGTTTCTTGGTACATTTTATGGATACGTAATGATCACATTCATCACAAGGGATTTGTACCTGTGCATGATATATCTTGATTCTTTCTTCCCCCATTTCCCTAACCTCCCTTCAAACCCTCTTCCCCTCCCTATTTAGAAAAGCTTTGTTTCCATTTTTTCCTTCTTTTCTCATTTTTTTTTTGCCCTTCCTTCCTATCCCCCTCCCACCCTCCTTAATTCCCTTTCACACTTGAACATTTTCTTCGTATTTCACAATATCAATTACACATTTTGGTCTTTATTCATACTTTCAGTATCTCACACCAGAGAAACTATGCAGTATTTACACATGTGGGTCCAATTTATTTCAGAGTATGGTGCATCCATTCACCTAGAAATGTCTCAAGATTATCCTTTATGGGTGAGTAGTACTCCATTCTAGTTCCACATCTTCTTTATCCATTCACTGGATGATGGGCATTGGGACTGTTTCCAAGATATAGCTATTACAAACTGTGCAGCTATAAACAACATTTGACATTTATAGAAAATTTGGTTTGGTTTTGCTATAAATATTCAAACTAGTTTTCAAACTTCAAAAATCTATGTAAACATAAATGACAAAAAGATTTGGAGTACATATTGCAGATTACAATCTCTTCTGTCTCTTAACTTTTTAGATGGACAACACACATACACCTGCATGCCCTATCTGCCCCCACGTCACTGTCCATGTGGGAGAAAGCGCTGTTGATCACGTACAGCACTTTTCCATTAGAGGTGAGTGACAAAATTGACCTTAACATTTCTTGTTTAATGACTAAAAACACATGACCAAAGAATTAGATTTTCTTTTTAAGCCAGATATTTATAAAATAAATTTAATCAAGCCAATTTGGAGAGCTTTTTCATAATATAATTGTTTAGGTTTCCTCTCTAGAAATTTAGATTCAGTATATCTGGCAATCTACATTTTGATAGAAACTCCAGTTATTTAATCTAATTTAACCTTATACAATGTGAACATGCATCTAAACTTCGCACACTACCCAATTAATATGTACAATTTCTATGCTTTCGTGTATCAATTTAAAAACTAAATTTAAAGTTACAAATAAATAACTAGAAAAAACTCCAATTAAGTGAGCTGGACATACATTTAAATGAAAATTTAAGGATAGCTAAGCTGAAACATTCAATTCAGTGGTCCTCTTATTTTTGACTTTTATTTATATGTTCATAATCACATTTGATTTATTGTTTGTTTTTATTTGCTCAAGGTATTTTATTGACTATGTATTTATGCACTTGGAATACTTTTGCCTCAATTTAACTCCTTGCTTACTGAGTCAGCAGCCAAGGATCTTCTGATTGGCCTAGACTCCTGGAGTCTGCAAGATCAGCAGTTGAGTTCAACTTCATATGTAGCCAGAGTGGAGACTAACCACGGACATTTCTCCAAATGTTTGTGATTGAGTTTAACTGTGAGCATCGTACAAGTTTACAGTCTGCTGCTTCAGTTTTGCCTTTCAAATGTCATGGAAGTTTTATGTTTAACTAATTCTTACCCAAAACCTAGGGAAAGAGACTCACTGAAATGTCAGTCTCAGTATAAGAATAAGTATAAGAATTAGTAAAGAAACCTACAATTCAGGCATTATCACCCAGTGATTCTTCAGAGTAAAATAGAGTGTAATAATAAAATACTGGGTTGGGAATCAGAAAAATAGGAGGGTTGGCTATTTATTCTCTTCATAGCTCCATACACAATGCAAGTCTTTCAACATTTTCAGATTAAACATTTTCTCATATATGAAACAAGCTTATTAAATCAGTGATGGCTGAGATTTTTTGCCTGGCTTAAAATGCTGTTATAGTTATTATTATTATTATTCATCTCTTTATTGGTCATAAAAAATCTAAAAATAATGTAAGCTGTTCAAGTCTTTAATATATTTAAAAGGTATGAGTCAGTCAATTACAGCGTGCATTATCTTTCATTCTTGTATAGTATACACTATTGAAAGACACATTATCCAGCTGCATCCCAGAGATTTCTTTCACTGACACATTTGGTTTCTGCTCTTTTGCAATATCTACATCATTTCTGATTATGATATTTCATCATTACACACCCAATTTTAGAGTATACCAGTTAGTTCTTGCCTATAATGTGTTTGAGTTATAATATCAAAATTTTCACAAAAGTCTGTACCACATCCTCTAAATTCAGAATACATTTTAGAGGTACACATAAGGATAAGTAGACCTACAACTCCCTCAGAAAAGCTTATTCCATATGGATTTGGAGTATCGTTGATTAGAGATATTTTAAGGGCCAGAATATTGCTTCAAGTCATTTAAATTTGGTTAATCTAGACTTTTATATTCATTTGCCGTGATTGAGGTTGATATAGAATGTGAAAATTTAATGAGTACTCCAGGCTTTTACAAGCAAGCTGTTTATTCGGGCCATGAAATGAATTCTTTAGTTTAATTCAATACATAAAATTATACGAAAATGAGAAAAAATTTGTTAAATTTTTACTGCTCTAGTAAAATCACCTGATATCATCACCAAAAGTACGTATGGCCTAAAGCTGGAGGTAAATGTACAAAATCTATTGGAATTAGTGCTAGGGATGGCATAGACTTTGGAGAATTACTGAGGTATATTGATGTCATCCAGAAAAATGGTGAGATTGGCAAATACAACCACCCCTCCATATCTGGGGTTTTTACATTTACATATTTCACCAGTATTGGATAAAAAATATTTTTAGAAACTGCATCAGTAGTGGACATATATAGGCTTTTTACCTTTTATTCTCTAAACAATACTACAAATACAATATATAGGTATATATTCTACTGTAGTAGTTATTATCACAGATGATTTCGTACATACAATAGAATTTGCCTTGGTTATGTGTAAATACTGTGTCATTTTATATAAGATACTAGAACATCTGTGTATTTTGGTGTCCTCCAAGTGGCTCCCTGAACCAATCCCCTGCAGATAACGAGGTGAGTATAGTCTAATGGGAAACAATTTGGTCTTGAATGTCATGATAATGTATATTTCAGGAAAGAACTAGTTGACTTTTAGTACTAAAACTATTCCTATATGCACACATACGCCATCTGAAGTGAGGTAAACATAAATCAAAAGGACATCCATTTGGCTCAATGTGTAATCCATCCAATGATTATTTGGCATCCTTTTGTATCCATTTATCTTTTTCTGGGCATTTGCTCAGTAATCAACAATATCAATCAAAAATAAAGAAGGGCTTATAAAATGTGTGGAGAAAGTATAGCAATGCATGTTGATCAGCCCAGGTATCCCTATGGCCCCTTACAGTTATAGCTTTAGTCTTCTTACTACAGGTTGGGCAGTGAACAATAGTGACTTTATTAGGGGGGGTGAATCACATGTAATAAGGCAGCAATTATATGACTGTTGACAATAGGCATACCTGCGGAATTAAAGAATCTTGAAATTTCTAGGTTTGACAATACGATGGACTCCAAAAAGATTACTAGAATCCTGTGCAGTGTGCCAGTTTTTTTCCATTTACCAGTGTGAAACCTCTAATAGCTGAGTTCAGCAGTTTGGCTGATTTTACAACAGGCAAAGAATAAATCTCAAGTGTTTCATGTAAGAAAATTATGGCATGGACAATTATTAGAGTGTCCTAAAATTTCAAGTATATTAGTCCTTGCAAAATAACAGTAAGTCTTGGTTGTCTAAGTGGGTTTCTAACAGGGCTGTTCATACTTTGAAATCATTTTCATGTAAGGTTATTGTGCTTATAAAATTATAAGAGAACAGACACAGCAAGGAGAAAACAAAGGTGAATGGCAGAACCTAATGTAACAGTACTGGCGTTATCTCGGAGGGTAGCACGTACAGCTGACATGAAGGTGGGGTTGCTGTGAGACCAATTCTATAAGACATATACAAAAAACTTGTCCTAGAATGCCTGCAGCATTTTGTTATTTTTGTGACAATGTAGATAAAAATCTTTATCAAAATTAGGTAAGCCAGGAGTGTGGGCAGTACTAATGTTAAGGCATCAAAGAATACTTTTACCTCCAGGGAGCAGGAAATAGGATCTTAGGATCTGAGAGGAAGACATAAATACTTAGTAATACATAGTTTGGAAGGACCCCCAAATCAGGAATACATTAGTAAAAATAGCCAATAGGCCCTAGAATCTTATGAAGCAGTCTGTCTGTCTGTTTTGGGTAGCACAATGGATGTAATTGACTCTAGGTATTTTGGGGTCATATTTGAAAGCCGTGAGATATAACATTTCTTTAACTAATAATAATTATCAGTACCCATTGAAATTTACATTGGGAGGTTTTGTGGCTTCACTTAATTAGCAGTTTAAGAGAATGAGAGCTTCCATTAGAGAACTCTATTTAGTTTAATTGCAGAGCAAAAGGTCGTCAACCTACTAAACAAGAGTGCAACATTGATTAAAGGTTGTAAGACTTAGGGTGCTTTAAAAACTTGTGAAAATATTGAAGAGTATTTGCAATATCACTGATGTATAGAAGTTCATGTTAAATGTCCTCTAACCACATATGTGAAGAGAAATTTTAAGTCAGTTGAAATGGAATTGAAAGAAAACAAGCAGGTATCCATTACTGTGAACCAGGCTGCATTAGCAAGATTTGAGGTATGAATATTTGCAGAAATACGGCCCAGGAAGTAGCAAGGAATTACAGGAGTTTATGACTTAGATGTTTTAGAAATTGACAGGTTCGTCTCCCTTCTGAGTCCAACTTCTTTTTTGGTAGTGGTAAGATTGGCATATTACAAGGTGAGAAAGTGTATACGAATACTATACTATAGGACATAAGCTATTATTTACTCTCTTATGCATCTTGAGAAATGGATATTTGGCACATATTATGAAATGTTTAATTCCTTGTGCAAAAACAAAATGTGCATGAGCTTTGAATTTAGTAGCAGTCCAAATTCATTTTCATTGGAAGCCAAAAGACTAACTGGGACATCTTTGAAAATTGCATCTCTTTCGTAAGATATTAAATCCAGATAAGTGTCCATTAGAGAAAGTACAAAATTTTAGCTTTTGTATGAATTTAAAGAAATTTAAAAAAATTTCACTATATTGCATAGTGCCATTAAGTTTACTTAAGAAATATGTAAAATATTTGCCGCTGAGGAGTCAGAAGTTGGAAAAGCTTCATTGATATTAGAGTTCCTGAATATATTGAGATTACCTGAGGTATGGGCAAGAAAATGTTTTCCAGAGAATTTCAAAGTTCAAATGGAATTAGAGGTATTAGAAATATTTATCGATACCATATTTTGAGTTTAATATTTGGAAATCTAGTAAAGGATCAGTTGATCATGTAAATGAATGATTAATTATCTTAAGAGGGGCAGGGTATGAAATCAGATCCTTTAAGGCTTCTGATGTCTATTTCTTTTCATGTATAAGACAATTGTTTTCCTAGTGTCATCATTTTTCCAGTATCTCCAAACATTTGGAGACAAATAGGGGAGATTGTATAAGAAAAATTAGATGAACTTTGAGCTAACAAAGTTCTATTTTTGTTTTTATAATCACTCAATTTGCAAAATGATGACTATTAGTTTTAATTCTGTTTGCTTCTCTCTTTTCTCCGAGATATTTCCAGTGAATGAAACACCAGTTTAAGGAATAATGCTGAGAGATTGACTTTTGCTTGAAATAACCAGTTTACCAGTTTACCAAAGTGGCTATGTTTTGGATCAGAGGGTTATAAACACTTCCAATTACTTGAACATTATAGATATTTAGACCGGGGATACAGCTCAGCAGCACAACGCCTGCCTGGCAAGCATGAGGTTGTGAGTTCAATTCCCAGTAACAACAACAACAAAAAAAATTAATAGATGTTTGCTATAATTAAAACAGGATAATTGATATATATTAAGCCAGTAAAACTGATCATATACTTTGAATTGTAGAAATTGTATAGAATTCCTTATTTTATAGTACTTTTTTCAATAATTAAAATTTCATTAGCAAATTATAAAATATAATTTTTCCAAGTTTAAATGTTCTTACTTGAAATAAGAAACACTTGAAAGTGAAGAAACATTTGTGTCCTTACAAATTTAATAAGATAAATTTACAAGAATTTTTAAAAACGTAGTACTGTGATGAATTAAGTTTAAATATTAGATCTTCGTTACGTATGTTGGTGGCTTTGATTTTTTATTCAGTTTTGCGATTAAAATAGTCTTTCAGCTACTTCCATGAGTAGTTGTGACTGACAGCTCTGACAGTTGGAGAAGCAGTGATTGCACTGGGCTTTCTAGTCCAGTCTGTTCTGGAATTTGAAAGGTGAACTAAAATATTTTAGATTTGACTATACACAAGATAAGACAAGATACTTTGGGCACAGTAGTGGCAGGACAGGGAAAGTAAGATAATATTCTGCTAATGAGAATATGGGAGTTATTTTAATTTAGAAGTAAAAGTTAAAAGATATATATGACAATATTTTCTACTTGCAGATAAGTATTTTCACAATTTTGTAATTCAATTGCAGGTATGCTATTTGGTCAATAAAGAATTTTTGACACCAGAATGGTTCTTCCTACCTTATTTTTATAATACTGTATTACATTAACTTAGTATACTAACATACAATTGAATTAGCAGTATTTATATTCACTCGTTTCCTTTTGTTTTTTTTGCTGTTTAAATCTTGTTGTATTTATTTCCAAAGAAAATAAAAGTGTATTTTAAAAGTTAACCTGTAAAGATCATGGATTTTTATTTGGGAAATAATCATTCTTGTTTCCATGACAAGGAAAGCAATAGAGTTGACAATTTAACCATTTATGAGAGAAAAATAGTACCAGACAATATCAAACAAGATTACCAACCACTTCACATTTCATATCTCCACTGTCTCCTTTGACCTACAATTTTTAAAGTTTTCTGTCTTTGAACTTCTATTTCCTTAAGACAATAGTGTGCTTCTTTTCCTACTCCCTGTACTGATAAACAGTTTTTTTAAGGTCCTAAACATTATCTCACTGCAAAGTTTAACAGCAGTGAAGCTCTTTTGCATTCATCTTTGTCTTTGTGTCATTGTGAAGGTCAAAATCTGTCCAGCTGCAGCACATGTACTCTTAATAAGGCCGTCTTCCTTGTGTTTCTCCACCCTCAGGCACAGCATATAATTTCTCATGAGTGTCTTCTGTCACAAAGAAATACCTCTACTCAAAATACTTAAAATAAGGGGTTTGATGGCTTAGTGGATAAAACCTGTGACCCTTTACCTCAGAGAACAGGGCTTAAATTCAAACTTTCATTTTAAGTGAAAAGAGATTTATGGAGTTACTGATATTACCTGTGCAGAGTGTTCTAGAGTGGGTCACAAAATATCTGTAACAACAACAACAACAACAACAAAACCCTTAAGAATAAATTCACTTGAAACACCACTCATCTTCAGAGTACGTGGCTTTGGAATTTGAAATTAGGATTGCTATTTAATCCTGAGTTATTTATTACCAATTCTGCTTTTCAAACCGTGTATATTTGCCTCTGTGAGCCCTTGTTAATTTCTCCAGCAACCCTTGAAAATAGAAGATCCTTAATTAAAACCAAAGCTTCTATCCATTTTGAAAAGAAAACCGCTATTTTAATGACCAGTATTTGTCAAGGGTGCCACTCTTAGAACGGTTTCTTTTCTCCAAGGTCAGGAGAAGGAATATATTCCTCATAGGAGCTGGACATCTGCCAGCACTTAATGTAAAAGTTGTCCTGCGAGAGAAGAGTCTATAATTGATTTCTGTGGTGGTGCCTGGGTTTTTCTCTGCTTCATTTTAGGTTATCTATATATGTGTTCTGATAGAGATGAAAAATACTTTTATTAGAATTTATGTATTGTACAACTTATCCAGCACGGCGTCGGAGAATCTATGTGTTGGCGTCTGTACATAATAAAAATAATATAGCAAAGATGACATTTGCATATGCGATCTGTAGTGGAGCCTTAAAAATAGGTCAGACTTCTCTCTAAAGGAAAATGATAACAAAGAAGCTTAGGGTAATATTGAGAGATTAAAATTCTGACGTCATGTGCATATATTAGGGACAAGTATTAAACAAACACTTTTGTTTCTTTCTGACTACATTAAATGCTATTATAATAACAGCATATATTGAGTTCAAATGAAGTCAATATATTTTATTATAGAATGTGACATAAAATTTTGTAATTTTTAAAGTATTAGCATTGCACATATCTTGAAGTTACATTTACAAGTTTAAAGAAAATATTTTTACTTGTTGTTTCTTATATAAAGCCTCTTGTTTTAGCATGAGAAGATGCACAACATAGATGTAGACAGTTAAAACATATTTTCCCTTCCCTTTTCAAGAGGGCAACACATTTATACAAAAATATATTTAGCTTAAATCTGGGGATTGAATAAATAAGTTAAATGAGAAAAATGGAAAATACTTTAATAGACTGTGCTGTAAGCAACAGTATTTTCACAGGCTAATAATTTAGTATTGAAAAAATGTATTTCAAGTTGAAAGAACAGAGTCATTGAAAAATGTCACTCCTGGAAATTAAAGGTTGTCTATTACAAACCAAATTCGCAGCATTCCAAATTAACAATCTCATGTTCAATTCTACATTTATCTATTTAAAAAGTAGTTGTTATCATTTCTTTCATATACTCATTCTTGTTTACAGTTATATGTGTACTGTACTTCATGTGAAATGCCTGAGCTAATTTAGACATGCTCAAAAATTGCATTTAATGCATTAAATGGATCACATTTAATGATATTAGACTAAAATATTAAACTGAGGGTGGCGGGAGAGTTTTGCATCATGGAAGTTGTCAAGAATTTCAAGTCAGTCCCTTTAGTGTCAAGACTGACAGTGCAGAAAACCATTACTTTGACTCTAATATGTATTTCAAATTTTTTTATCATTCTGTCATTATAGTGACCTTTGACCTTTTATCATGCTGAAATAATTAATTGACTCCTTTCTATGAACTCTGAATAAAGCAGTTTTATAAATGGAGAATCATTTAAATTCATCAGATAAGTGTGTGTTTATATAACAACAAATTATTGTACAAAATTCTATTTTCATGGAATTTGACACATTATATCAATAGTTATGCCACTAGTTCATCAGGAAATAAAACTTTTATTATAGAAATCTCTGTAAATCTAAACTGTGAATAGGTTAGAGCCTACAGATAATTATAGCTTTTTTCTTTTTATTATAGTAAAGAATAATCAGTATTCGAATATTTTTTTTTTAGGGTTCTCCAGAGAAGAGAGTTCTAAAATAATTCCCCCTCCATTTCACGCTCTCTCTGCGTTGTAATACACATTTTATACATACATGAATTGTACTCTGTGGAATTAGCTCACATGATTCTTGAGGATGAGAAATCTCAAGATTAGTCGCCAAAGGAGACTGAAGAGAGTAGCTGGTATAGTTCCAGTCTTGAGTCTGAAGACACAAGAACAAAGAAACCAGATATTGTAACTTCTGATCTCAGGGCAGAAGATAACCGTTGTCCCAATTAAAACAGTCAGGAAAACAAGTTCTTTTTTTTTCAATTTTTTTGTTGTATTTTGGCCTTCGATTGATTGCATGTGTGCATCTCCTTTGCTGAGGGCTTTCCACTTTATTCAGTCTCCTGGTCACGGGTTGGTCTCAGACAGAAACACCCTCACAGGGGCCGGTGAGACGGCTCAGCGGCTTAAGCGCCTGCCTTGCAAGCGCGAAGGCCCGAGTTCGACTCCCGGAACCCACATACGAAAAAGGGGCCGGTGATATCGCTCAGCGGCACGGGTGCCTGTTAGTGCGTGAGGTCCTGAGGTCGTCCCCCCGGTACCCAAAAAAAAAAAAAAAAAAAAAAAAAAGAAACACCCTCACAGATAAGCTCAGTAGAATATTTCACGAAATGCCTGGGTATCCTGTGGACAATCCAAATTGACAATTAATATTTACCATTGCAATGATTTAAAATTAAAACTGCTTCCCTCGTAAAATTTATTGGGTAAATATAAGCTTTTTCACTAAATAAATGAGTATCTTCCCTTAAGTTCAAGTTCTTGTTTATCAGAAATCTACCTATTCTTGGGCCAGTGAGATGGCTCAGCAGCATAAGCGCCTGCCTGGCAAGCGCAAGGGCCCAAGTTCCACTCCCAGAACCCACATATGAAAAAAGTGCTGGTGATGTAAGAAATCTATCTATTCTTTCCCACATTTTAACTTTAATCCAAATTTTAATTAATTACTGCATTTTTTAACTTGGAAAATATGAACACAGGAATTTTTATCCTTAAACGTACAAATATTGCTATTTTTTCAGGATTCATTGAAAAAGAAACAAACAAACCCAAATCTTCTATTGAAAATTAAAAAGGAATGAGATTATGAAAAGAATTCCACAAATTGGTAATGTGATGTACTATTTAAAAAGTCTCTTTTCTGACATCACTTTTTTTTGTGTGTGTGTGGGTACCGGGGGGTTGACCTCAGGACCTCGCGCGCCAGCAGGCGCCCGTGCCGCTGAGCGATATCACCGGCCCCTTTTTCGTATGTGGGTTCCGGGAGTCGAACTCGGGCCCTCGCGCTTGCCGGGCAGGCGCTTAAGCCGCTGAGCCATCTCACCGGCCCCTGACATCACTTTTTAAATGTAAAATTATTTTAAATGAATCAGTTCATGGTAACTTTGTATTTAAAAAGGATATAAACCAGAGTTCAGATCATATTAATTTATTTTTAGCAATCAAAATAAGTGCAGGTTGATTATGGGTAAATCATCATATCTGGCTATCATTTGTTTCAGCATAGTCAATCAGTGTCTCCACTATGTTCCCATAGGCTCCTCTGTGCATTTTTCTCACGAAATAATGACCAATTGTTTCTTCATAAAAAGTCATAGCATTCAAATAAACTTCATGTGTTATATTCTCATTTATTTAACATTAAATAGAACACTGGCAACTAGCAATTTCTTAATTGATATATGAAAGAAAAATCAGTACTTAAACCTGAGAAAGCATTATTTTAAATTAATTTAGTAGTTATCAACTTCTTTTCAAGAGAATAATTTTATGTGTGAGACCATGGGTTCAATCCTCAACACCAGAAAAAACTGATGATATACACACATAAAAACATTTTTTAGTTTATTTCGTGTTTGTTATGACACTGTATTAAACATTACATACATTTGATAAAATGTCCTAATTTTTAAGTTAAACCATGTTTTGTAATGACTTTACTATTTTATTTCTTATATAAATTTTTAAGGATTTCCTCTGCACCTACACTTTTTAGGTTCTCTCCCTCTCCGCCTTTTTCCTTCCCCTCTTCTTGGCTCTCCATGTCCCTATCATTTCTATCTTTTTATTAATGCCCTCCTTTCACTGTTAGGCTGACTCCCAAATCTTGATTCTTTCCTAGATACTGTCTTCTAGATTTTCTATGTCTTTTTGAATGAATGTCTTGATTCACTGCTGAGGTGTCCTTTGCAGAATCAAGGCATTCCTCCACTCAGCTACTGAAACTGTGTCTGAGATAGTACTCTTTTCCAAAACTACTAAGTTAGTTGGTCGTAGTTTCATAGATGCTAATATAACACATTAAATTTCTGGCTTAGTACAATGGTCCCGTTATTACTCTGCAATTATTGTTATCAAAATATCAACATTAATTCCAAAATTAGTCACATAAGAAAGGGCAGAAGGTATGTGTATATGTGTTTCATTTTGTCACATAAAACCTTTGCCTAAGGATTATTCGAGTCTTTTGTAATAGACATTGGTATGTTAGCTTTTGGTCTAGCTGGAGTTACCAATTGCTCTTGTATTGAGCATTAAGCATGCCTTCACTTTGATCTACAGGAAATTACCATCTCATTCTTCCAAGGTTGTTCACCAAAGAAAATCCTCGAAGGGGCAGTCTAAAACAAAGGGGAATTGATACCTCGCTCATAGCACACAGAAATATCAGAAAACCATAAAATTTTGAATTTCACATAGATAAAAACAGCTTCCTCATTCAGCCTTACATGTCTCACCATGGGCAAACTGTATTCCCAGTGTGGTTGTTGTAGGAATTCAAAGACCCAGCCCTTACTTTCTTACCCCAATAGGAGCAACTATGTTCTGCTCTTTGTTTGAAATTTCTGAGACTTCTATTGCAATCGTATAAAATTAAATTTTCCCCTTGCCTATTCCTGATTTTTTCACACCCTTATGCCTCCCTACCTTCCAGACAGCTTTGCACCCATTATTTTTGTACAAGTAAGTCTCCATTCCAGAGTATTTTCTGAGACAGATTCTCAGAAATCCCTTGGATTACCCTTATTTAATTCGAGCTCTTGAGGTCTCACCTGGGAAAATGGTCATGCATACAGCTTTCCCAGAATGAATGAACATGAATTATCTATGAAAACAAATATTTTCATTTCTTCTCAAGCCTGCAATTAATTATGGTGGGAAAATTAGCATTAACACAACACCAACAGTCCTGCCTTTTAAAAATATTTACTAGGTAGGGAATAGTGCTAGTTAAGAATATATTCTTCCTTACCCAGGAACCATGAAATTCTCTAAGTACATTTCAGTAGCTGGAGAAAGATGTTGAATAGGTGTTTTATTAAATAGAAATTTTAAAATATTTTTTCAAGAATATTGGAGATTTTATACTCCAATACATTTTTTTCTTGGAAAATCATGCTTAATCAGAGTTATGTGATTACTTGTGTCATAAATGGCTACTTTTTGATGACTTTAACTTGAATATTTCAGTTCTAAGATTTTATTGTGAAACACTATTATAAAAATTCTAAAAGATATGATATACATAGGTGTGGGTATGCAAATTTAGTAATTAAATGATTTAAATGTTCAACTCAAGCTCATCTTGATTACAAAATGCTACTGAATTTCTGCTAAGCACACAAAGATAAAATAGGAGATATATAGTTTTAAATTGATTTTAACTGATGGAAAAGATATGCAGATGAAAAGTGACATTTTTATTTCAGTAGCATAGCTACAAAAAGTAATGAGATAAGGTGCAGAACTTTTCCAGCCTTACTCAATCAAATTTATAGCATGTCATGTTTATCAGGTAAGAGAATATTGAAACTACGTCATTTGAATAAAATCACACCTTGTGTTTCATCTTCATAGGAAAACTTAAAAAGTATGAGCAATTACTACTAAAACTGTCTATATTTGATGACTTTACAGATAGTACTGGACACAATTCTAACTTTAAAAATGTTGTGGCTGATGTTATAAAGTATCACTGTCACCATGGCAATAGTCACTAAAAATGATTTAAAATTAAAAACTCCAAAAAAGAAAGTACTCCTCCAACAAGAAATACAAATTGATTGGAATGTACTGCTGATTCATTGTGGAAAATTTTGCAGATAAATACATTTTTCTAAAATTATTCCTAACAAAATTTGAAATTTGAAATTCAGGTTAATCCAATCAGTGACAATTATTAACAATTGGTTTTTAGAGCATATTTTTGATTTAAAGTAAGTAATCTCTAAGCATAAGAAAAACTTTATTAATGAAATGATTTTCAGAGGAAAATCATGCTCACATTGCCAAACTCCTAAAATTCAAGTGTAGATATTTTTAATTTGTTTTAATAAATTGAAAAAAAATCTGTGTTTATCCCATCGAAACTTGTAAAGGCCATAAAAAGGAGATTTGGTAAGAGGTAAACAAAATATCATTCACTTAAATCAGAAATAATGTTACTTCCAGGTTTTTGAAAACCAGGAAATATTCGTTCCACTATTCCACAGTAAGTTTCAGCATTCATTCACTCACATCATTCGAGACCTGTCCCATTCTCATGCACCTCACTCATTGGCTGAATGGTTTCCCTTGCATAGGTGCTCATGATGATGGTACCTAGCAGATCCAACTTCCTCCCATTGAATAGTTGAACCATTTCAATTGCGTTATTCTTATTTTCGCTTCGATCTTTGCAATGTTCCTGCCTTTGTATATTGTGTAATACAAATGAATCAAAGAAAATATAAATCAATATTTTGGGGAATTATTTTGTGTCACTTGCATAAATTAAAAATCTCTATCAGTGTATGACAATGCACAGATAAAGCCAATAATTTTGTTTACCGGCTCCAATTATTTGCATTTCTGATTAAGCAAAAATTGTCTAATCCTTGATGTCTCATTTTATTCCCATTTCATTAAAACCCACCAATTAGACTAAGGTTATTCATTTCTTTTATTTCTTATTTATTTATTTATTTATTTATTTTATTTTATTTTTTCTTTATGTGGGTACCGGGAACCAAAATCAGGACCTTGCACTTGCCAGGCAGGCGCTTATGACACTGAGCTATATCACCAGCCGCATTTCTCTTATTTCTTGATGTTACTTTTCATATTGAAACATTTATGAGATTTGCATTATTATTATTATCATTATTTGGATTTTTGAGACAGGGTCTCTCTGTGTAGTTCAGGCTGGCCTTGCGCTCACTAAGTAGCTCCAGTTGGCCTTGAACTCATGGTGATCAACCTGCCTCAGTCTCCCAAGTGCAGGCATTACAAGCGTGCACCACCACACCTGGCAACTGAGATTTTAACACATCAATTTTAAGATGTTTATGAAAAAATTGATATTGTCCATGTACTAAGTATCCTTTAAAGGCTTAGAACAATACTTGGGATGTAGAGGATTATTAGAAAATATCCATTGACTTTCTTATATTTTTTCAACTTAAATATATATCCTACATATTTTTTATTTGTCATTCAATTTTATATTTTCTTTATACACTTTCTTATTTCCCTATAACCCCAATTAATTTATTATTAAATAAATATTATATGCTTTTATAGTATACAATGGGATATTTTGAGATATGATTCAATATTAAATGATTATTGTAAATAATCTAATTAACATATCCATAAGCTCATGTACGTATCTTTTTCTATGTCTTTATAAAGTACATAGAACTAAATAAGCCTAGAGTTTACTATTTTGAGGTTAAGCATATTATTATTTAAATATAAATAGAAAACTTACTTTTTTTTTAATTGTGAGTACCAGGAGTTGAACTCAGGACCTGGTGCTTACCAGCAGGTGCTTCTGCCCATGAGCAGTATCATCAGTCCATTTTTTTTCCTTTATGTGAGTACCGGGAGTTGAACTCAGGATCTCGTGCTTGTCAGGCAGGCGCTTTTGCCGCTGAGCTATCTCACCAGCCCCTCTTCTCTTTTTAAAATCATGTCAAGATTCCTTATAATACTTAATACAGGGCTGGTGAGATGGCTCAGTGGCGTACATGCCTGCCTTGCAAGCACAAGGGCCCGAGTTCAACTCCCGGAACCCACATACGAAAAAGGGGCTGGTGATATTGCTCAGTGGCACGGATGCCTGCTGATGCACGAGGTCCTGAGGTCGACCCCTGGTACCCACAAAAAAAAAAAATACTTGGGCCGGTGAGATGGCTCAGCGGTTTAAGCGCTTGCCTTGCAAGCGCGAGGGCCCGAGTTCGACTCCCGGAACCCACATACAAAAAAGGGGCCGGTGATATCGCTCAGCGGCACGGGCGCCTGCTGGCGCGTGAGGTCCTGAGGTCGACCCCCCGGTACCCACAAAAAATAAAAAAAAATAAAAAAAATACTTAATATAATGTAAATGTTATATAAATATCTGTTATACCATATTATATAGGGAATAGTTACAAGAATAAAAGTCTATACATATTCAGTACAGATGTAATATTCTTTCAAATATTTTTCATCTATAGGTGCTTGAACCATGGGTGAGTAACATACAGATGTGGAGTCTACTGATACCAAGGTCCAATAATGTGTCCATAGCCTTTTCTTGTGGCATAAAGTCTGATATCAAATATTATATCTGAGATGCCAGTAGTTAATTGATCTAAAATATAATAAAACAACTTCATGGCTATATTATTTTAAACTTGTCTGTGTTAGTTTCACATATGCAAATGGCTAGTATGTTAATGGAATTTCATGATTATAAGAGTTAAGTATATTTAAATAGACTTTTTTTTTTTTTTGTGGGTACCGGGGGTCGACCTCAGGACCTCATGCACCAGCAGGCGCCCGTGCCACTGAGCGATGTCACCGGCCCCTTTTTCGTATGTGGGTTCCGGGAGTCGAACTCGGGCCCTCACGCTTGCCAGGCAGGCGCTTATACCGCTGAGCCATCTCACCGGCCCTTAAATAGACTTTTAAATTTTTAAGTATTTTTCTTTATATTTTATATTTTTTTCATGCCCCATATTGATTAGCAGTGAATATTGTTTTTGGTTATTCAACTGCCTTCCCAGTGCCTTTTATATTCCCTCTCTTACAACATGGAGTACATTTAAGTCACATGTTTCAGTCCCACAGGAAGGTAAAAATTATCTAAATTAAGGTAGTGCTGACAATGCAAAGCACAACGAAGAATTATGGAAAGCAGAAGTGATGTTGAGAAATTCTCCCCATGCCTGTGAAGGCTACTGGGAATGTTCTCAGGTCCTAGTTGTTTGTGGCTGTTAGTGTCCACATTCCTGGACCTGAACTCAAGAATTATAATCGTTAGGCAGCTGTGATGAAAAAATGCTGGTGAGAGTAATCACAGGAGCTTGGTGATGTTTGGAATTCATGAACAGATTTATCTTAAAAATTAATAGTCACACATTAATCAATAGTATCCACTCCTACCTTATTAATGATGTTTTAGAGCCCTTGCTCTCAGTATGAACTAATTTTCTACTTAAAACATTGACTGATTTCTGCTTATTTTACTGAGCCTGGGTTACTAGGTACATCAAGAAGGACGCAACTCCTCCATTTAAACCTGAAATATAACCTCCTGACGGTAGAATCAAAAATTTTTGAAATGGCAATCTGAATGATTATTTAATAAAATTGTTTCAACCAAAGTTAATTTCCACTTGTTTTTGAAAGAATCGTCTCTCAGTAGTTTAATCAATTGATCTACACTGAGCAAGAGTCTTAAAGGAGTCTTGCGTTAGAAAATGTGAATATGTAAGAAGTCATTACTATAAAGAATTCAGAATGCTATATCTTTATTCCTGATGATATTTTAAATTATGTATCACTAAAATTATATTCCCTTCTCTGGGCTTAACATTCCTCATATTCAGAAAAATGATTAGACTAGTTAATACTTGTGGTCATGGGTAAAGTTAGCATTTTATACAATAGCTGCTTTCCTGTAGGGAGATTTAAGGCTAGAAAAGCTGAATATCAAGAAATTATACACTCATTCAACTGTTGGGCAAAGAAATGAAGTAAATTCTAAGATTTATTTATTTATTTTACTTCTTTCTGTTCCTTCCCAACAGTGGTCCCTAACAGTTATAATGTGGATGAACTATTATAAAAAGTGATATATAACTTTATATTATCATCAAATGGTAACATCAAAATAATTTAACAAAGATTTTTAAATGTTTAACACATGAAAAGTTTTTAATATAAATTTTTGAAAACAAAATAATAAAACTCATAAAAGAAAAATGTATTTGTCAGAAGATTTGAGATTGCCGATGATACTATGGATAAGAAAAACAAGGTTAACATTTACAGGATTTAGTGTGGAGAAATTGAAAATAAAACAATGGCTTAGTGAGGAGAGTACACATAGACATCAATAGGTTTGGATTAGTATTTTTTACTTCAAGAATTCAATCAAGTATTTTTATTATGTCACTTAATTTTAATTGTATATTTCTTTATTCAAAAAGTGACACTTCAAAGTCTTGCAGATATTTGGTGAAAGTCACATAAAACTATCTACATTTTCTATAAACACTGAAGTAATATTAAATGGAGTGATTTTATATACATTGTCACTGTAAGATTATTTAAGAAAAATAGCAGTAGTTTGCTATGGAAGATTACTATTTTGAAATTTTTATAAATAATATTGTCTAACCCTTGACAGTTCACTTAAAACTATTTATTACATTATTATGCAGCATTTAGTTGCATTAAAATGGAAGAGGTTATGTGCTTATACTTTATTGGAATTGGAAAGGAAAAGGCACAGACCTCTTGACCGCAGAATTATGTAGGAGTAAACTAGAGCAGAAAGGAGAACAAACATGCACAAAAGAAGAAATCCAGAAGTACTAGGTGTCAGCAGACTTGAAAATAGATGCAAGTCTATAGCTCAAATCAGTGAGGAACATAGGGAACTATGTTGATTTCCCATTGATGGTCAACAACCAAAATCTTAGTGACTTAAAATATCTTAAATTTATTAGCTCCCAGTTTTCTTGGATCAAGAGTCAGGTATGGCTTAGCTTGATCTTTGCTTCAAGATCATATCACGCTGCATTAAATCATTAGGTAGGTTGCATTCTTATGTGCATGATCAGCAGAAGAATCAACATTGAAACACTGATTTTGTTGAAAAATCTTACTTCTGTTGCTGGCTGTTGGTCACAGGTGGACTTTTTTGCTAGGGAAAGCACATTGCCTCAGATGTGGAGTCTACCACGAACAGTTCACACCTTTATTATTCATTTATTGGTAACCGAGACATGATACCTAATACAAAGTTTGCCTTTAAATGATTACAGAGTCTCAGGCTATGTAGGGTAGAAATCTGCTGGTAGGTTACTAATGGTAACAACAATCTGGAAAAAAGTGACAGAGCTCTCTGTATGTGTTGCATAAATATAGATGTGTCATGCATAGGTTTGTGTACATATTTATTTATATACATAAATAAAATACATATATAAAATACATATATACATACATAAAATACATATATTAATATGAAAATTCAAAACAAAGAACTAATATGAAATTAAAATGCTAAATTGTAAACCTAAACATGGAATTTCAGTTTGTAGACATTATCTTGCACTATGCATAGAATAAATATTATAAATTAGCCATGTAATATATAAGAATAGTTTGATTATTATAGATCCCTAAGTATATGAGTTTATTTTGTCACTATAGAAGTCCTTCTCCTAAATCAAAGTGCACTCAAACATGAATTTATAAAAGGAACGGGAGAAATTATCTCGTCCAAAGTATTTGGTACAAAAATGTAACATTAATGGATAATATAATGTATTAAAACTTACCAGGCTAAAGATTAGGAAATATCTACTAAAACCCTTCTTTACCTTATTGGAAATTCTCACACTTGGAAAATTAGGAATTTTATATATAAAAAAATAAATGTATTACTTCCCAAATTAGACTTGAACTATTACTTGTTTACTCAAAAAGTAAGAAAAACTAATATGTTAATTAATAGAAAGATGCAATTTGAAAAATTTTAAATCATATGCGATAAGCTATAAATTAAAAATCCTTGTAAAAATTCAATGAGACATTCTACTGTGTTGCTATACTTCATCTTAGTTCATTATGCTACACTAATAAACTAATTCCTTAAGAAACTTGCATCTTTAATTTCCTTGATGCTATTTACATTAAGAAAATGAGTAGGTGTTTAATGAAAAGAAGACAGGTCAATGTTAAATAGTAATTATCTAGTTAGCAGAGTAAGAACACTTGATAGTTATTTTCTGCCAATAATAGTGAATGCAAACAATACTTTAAATGATTAAAAAAATTACATGTGAAACACTATAATAGTAGAAATGGCATTTTAAGTAAAATAAAAATATCTTTCCCCCAAACTGCATAGATAGCACTTGGAGAAAACAATCAAAATCTGTGAAATCTTGTATCACATTTTTGTAGATTATTAAAATGTAGCTTGAAAATACAATGAATATCCAATTGTCATTTTGTATTTCAAATCCTTTTAACATGTAACTTTGTAAAGATTTGCATTTTTGCACCTTATATTGTTAATAAGAAAAAAAACCATGAAAATATTTGTACTTAGGTAACAAAACTACATAAAATATGAGAAAGTGTAAGAGAATTAGCAACTTTAAGTACAATTTTATTGCTTTATCAGCTGCTTATAACTTATTAAATCCTTGTGTAATATATTTATCAAAATCATTTATATATATATATAATTGTCAAACTTTTTAAAGACTGTGTTACAGCATGAACACAAACTAAAAACATCCCCTTCAAACCTTTAAGAAATAGACAAAAATGAACATAAATGAAGGAGACATAGTACCTTGTTTCAATCCCAAAATTGTAGCAGAAAGCCAAAATTTGATTTGAAGAACTACTTAGAAAAAAAGGGAAATAGATGATATGATTGAGGGTAAATCCCACGTGAAAGTGTCTCTTGGTGAAGGCAAGGAGAGGGAGTCTTGGCGAAATCTTTACAGAAGCCCTACATTAGGAGGGATAAAAGTTCCAACGTAACTTGGCCTGATGAGAGAAGGAAACCCAATGTAAAAAGATATTTTCTCAGTAGATCAGTTTCATTTCACGAGGCAGATTGGGAATTGGGAGAAATAAAACAAATATCAAAGATAAGGCAAGGGATGGTGCTTTCCTCTGTTTTAAACTCTTAATGATGTGGCAGTTTTACAGAACATAATGCATTTTCTAAATGGACAGAATCGGTAATTTATACAATAATGTGCTATGAAATTGATCTTTAAAAGTAGAATGAACACATGGAAGGCTCATAAATATGATATAAGCATATATGACAACCAGACTTACTGATAGGAAATATTTTAACATTACACACACGCATATAGTTTTCATAAAGCCTGTGGACAATATAAAATACACAAATATTTAAATGTATATATTCAAATAAAAATGCAGAGAGAGCACAAATAATAGTTTAGTTTTCTTTCTTTTAAAAATTATATCAGTACAGTATACATTTGCAATACAAAATAAATACATGAATTGGTACATACACATATCATATATGGATCTCTTTTACTTCTCTTTCCCCTCACCTCTCTCATGTCCTGCATCTGCATATCCCCTTTCAATCACCACAGAATCTATCACCCTTCTTCCTACCTTCTATCTTTTATTTTGCTCTTATAATTATTTATCATCTAATTTCACACATAATAAAAACTGTGTGATATTTAACCTCCGTGTCTGACTTATTTCATGTATCATTATGGACAAAAGTTGCATTCATTTTCCTAAAAATTATTCAAATTTATTCTTTCTCATGTCTGGTATATATATATATATATATATATATATATATATATATATATATATATATGTATATCACAGAAAAGATTTAGCTATTATTAGGTGTGCTGCTATACACATGGGGATGGATGTAGCAGTGTAATATGATGCCTCTAACTCTAGCAAGAAGATACCCAGAAGTGGTAAAACTAGTTCAAGTGGAATTTCTATTTTTAGTTGTTTGAGGAAAATTTCACACTGACTTCCATAGTGGTTGTACTAATTACATTCCCAGCAACAACGTAAAAATATTCCCCTTTTCTTTTCTTTAATTTTATGCATATTTCTCTTTATTTTTAATTAAGTTTCTTGGTACAATTTTGATATGCATTATGATCACATTCCTCATAGGGAATTTGTACCTGTACATGATATATATTAGTTCCTCTTTCTTTCCCATTCCCCTCCCCTCTCTTCTTATAACCTCTCTAGCATTTGTTGTTGATTTTTTTTTTTTTTTGAGTTGCTGATGAGAGTTGTTCTTTCTGAAGTGTGATGGAATCTCATTGTTGGTTTACTTTGCATTAGTTAAATAGCCAAAAATACTGAATATTTTTTCATATACCTATTGACCATCTCCTTCTGGGAAATACCCATCTATTTCAGTTGTGCATTTTCATTGGATATTTTATCTTTAGGATTCTAATTTTCTAACCTTTTTGTTAAAGAGGCTATTTCTTCTGGATATGTTTTTTCATCTCTGTTGAAGAACAAATTGCTGAAGATTCCTGGGTCTTTCTGCTCCTAAAGTCTGTTAAATTGATCTGCATGTGTCTTTTTCTGCCAGTACCATGCTGTTTTTCACACTGTAGCTCTGTAATATAACTTGAAATCCAGAATAGTAATACCTCCTTCTTTGCCCTTGCTGCTCAGGATTGCTTTAGCTATTACGGAACACTTCTAGTTCCATATAATTTTAAGTTTGCTTTTTCTAGTTCTATGAAGAATGTTATTGATATTTTCATTGAGATTGCATTAAATTTACACAGAATTTTTGGTAATATGTCCCTTTTGTCAATATCCATTCTGCCCATTCGTGAACAGGTGATGTCTTTTCATTTTCTGATGTCCTCTTTAATATTTTTTTCAGAGTTATATAGTTTTTGTTATAGAATTCTTTGACTTCCTTTGTTAGGTTACTTCTTAGGTATTAAGATTTTTTAAAGATGTGGTTGGAAATATGATTGCTTTCTTGATTTCTTTTTTTGTGTGTTCATTATTTATGTGCAAAAAAAAGACAGATTTTTGTTTTGTTTTGTTTTTGTGTCCTGCTAGTTTTCTGATTTTATTAGTTCAAACACTCTTTTGCTTGAGTTTTTTGGGTCTCCAACATGACGTCAGCAAATAAGGTTAGTTTGACTTCTTATTTCTTTTTCCTTTTTTTTTTTTTTTTGGTGTGTGTATGTGTGTGTGTGTGTTTGTGTATTTTTAATTCTTTCTCTTCCCTGACTGGCATGGTAAAATTCTGTGACTTTTTTTAGCAGGAGTGATGAGTGTGGACCCCCATTTCTTGCTCTGATTTTAGAGGAAATCCTTCCAGTTTTTCCCCCATTTAATACGATTTTGGAAGTAGGGTTTTTGCAAGTGGCATTTATCCCTTTGAAATAAGGTCCTGCTATATTTATTTGAATCAGGGTTTGTCATGACAAATAGACTTTGTTTTTTTTTTTCCCCACAAAGGCTTTTTCTACTTCTGTTGAGATGATTATATGATTTTTTATACTTGCTTCTATTTATGTGATGAATAATGTTGATTTATTTGTGTAGGCTGAGCAATTTTTGCATCCCTAGAATGGTCATTATATATTATCTTTTTAATGATTTTGTTGTATTCTATTTGCTGATATCAAGTTGAAGGTTTTTGCATCCATATTCATTGAGATTGACCATTAGTTTTCTTCTTCTGTAAAGTCATTTTCATGTTTTGAAATGCTATCAGAGTAATGCTAGCATCAAGGATTGATTTTGGCAGTGCTTTTTGCCTCTCAATTTAATGGAAGAGTTTGAAGAGTTCAGCATTAGATCTTCTCTGAAGTTCTGGTCAAATTATGGGCTGAATCCACTGGGTCCTGAAATTTTCTTAGTTGATAGGGTTTTTATTAGTACCTCTATTTTACTGCACATTATTGGTCTATTCAGGGTTTTTATATGTTCTCAGTTCAATTTTTGTATTTCATATGTGTCTATCAGTTTCTCCATTTCTTCTAGGTTCTCTGATTTACTGGAATATGAGTTTTCAACATACTTACTCATATTCCTCTGTATTTGGAAACTGTCCATTTTATTTTCACCTTTTTCATTTAAAAAAAAATATTTATTTATTTATTTTTGGTTTTTTGAGATAAGGTCAACCTGATCGTTAGATCAGGTTGGCCTCAAACTCATAGCAGTCCTCCTGTCTCAGCCACCCAAGTGCTAGAATTACAGGCATGTACCACCTCACCCAGCACCTTTTTCATTTTTAATCACTCTGGTATCAGTCATTTTTTTCTTCTTTTGCTAAGTTCAGCCTAGAGTTTATCAATCTTTTTTATCTTTTCAAAGATACAACTCTTCGATTCATTGATACTTTGTATTGATTTTTAGTCTCAATGTAAATAATGTATGCTTTGATCTTTAAAATGTCCTTCTAGATTCAAATTTGTACTAACCTTATTTTTCTAGAAACTTTTTTTTTTGTACTGGGAATTGAACTTGTGCTTGCCAGGCAGGTGCTGTGCCACTGAGCTATACCCACAGCCCATCTAGAACCTTGAGATGCATCAATAGGATATTTATTTGGGATCACTCTATTCTTTTAATACCTGCATTCACCATTGTAAAATTCTCCCTTAGGATTGATTTCATTGTGTCATATATGTTTTGATATGTTTTGTTTGGATTGTGATATGACTCTAGGAAATTTTAATTTCTTCACTGATTTGTTATGTGAACCATTGATGATTCAGTAATGTATTATTTAATTTCCACGTGTTTGCATAGGTTTGAATTTTCTTGTGTTGTTTGTTTCTAATTTCATCTGCTATGATATTATTGTATGCATAGGATTAAGGATTAATTCAATTCTTTTTTAGTTACTTAAGCAGTTTTATGCCCTAAGATACTGTCTGTTTTTGAAAACATTTCCGTGTGCTGCTGTAAAATATATATATATATAGTTGTTATTGGTTGAAACACTATATAGATATCTAAGCCAATTTTTTCAATGATTTAGTTTAACTCTGATTTTTCTTTTGTTGAATTTTTGTCTTGTTGAGATGCCCATTCACTGGAGTGGGGTATTGAAGTCGTCCATTATGACTTTATTTGTGGTTTTCTGTTCTTTTATGTCCAGTAGTTAATTTTTGTTTTATGAAACTGTGCACCAGAATGTGTGTGTATATATATGTATAAATCTGTATACATACAGAAAGAGATGTGTCTCCTGCAGTCAACATAGGATTGGATTTTGTTTTGTTATCCAATCTTCCCATCTGTGTCTTTTGATTGGTAGTTAAAACAATTTACACTGAGGATTATTACCATAAGTTATTTATTGCATCTTGTCACTACATTTTTTTTCCATAGCATATTTCTTTTTATTTTCCTTTTGGTTGAACTACTTTGCCAGTTAAATATTTATTTTTCTTTAAGGACTTTTTTTTTTTGGTCATGGAAAGTCTTTACTGCTCCATCAATCATGAAGGAGAATATTGTAGGACATAGAAGTCTAGGTTGACAATTGTTTTCTTTCAGGGCTTGAAAAATTTTATCCCATGCTCTTCTGGCCTTCAAGATTTTTGGTGAGAAATCCTCTTTTATTATGATAAGCTTGTCATTCTCTGTTACTTACTGTTATTTTCTCTAATAGCTTTTAGCACTCTCTCCTTTTGTTAAGTTTCTGTAATTTTGAATATGATGTGTTGTGCCTACATTCCTTTCTGGTTGTGGCTATTTGGGATTCTATATGAATCTTCTACTTGTATATTAAATGTTGAATTCTTTCCCAAATTTGGAATATATTCTTCTATGATTTCAGTGAATACATGATTTTTCTTTATAGTTGCAAACACTTAAGCTAAGGCATATCCCTGGTCTCATTGGCAGTTGAGAAAGCAAACACTACACTGAGTTTTGTCCTGCAAGCAGGCACTGAGGGTGGTCAAGCAGTCCACTGACCTTAATTCCAGCACTTTTAGATCAAGCTCCCTCTGTAAACTACATTCATTTGTCCTGGCTCCTCACCAAAGAAGGCAGGATCACTGGTCCTGCACACCCTGAGCTTGCTGCTGCTTGGAATTCTCAGAGGATTTGTGACTAGCTGGTCCCAATCCATAACTGTCTCTTGTGGTTATCATCCACCCAGGCACTGTATAAGGTGATCACAGTAACCATGAAATGTTGTTGTTCTGTGAATTCTGATTCTTGGAATAGCTTGATCTTAAACAATGAAGCCTTCCTCAAAATAGCTCCTGATGATATTATTACCAATAAGATAGGCCCTGCAGTGGATTTCTTCTCCGGTGCTAGCTAGTCACACAGAAGGAGTCACATTCAAAGTGAAATCCCATGCTGTGTTTGCAGCTTACCATAAGTGCAGACTTCTCTTGGGACTAGTACTGCCAGTCTGTTGTTTATCAGTAGAGTTCCTGACCCTCTCTGGGCTTACCCTGTGTTTACAGAGATAGATCCCTCTCCCCAGGAGCCAGAGTTAGCATTCCAAACAGCTTCATTCTTTCTTCTGTATTGTCTTCAGTTTCTCCAGGTTCTCTGTGATTTCTGGCTTTCCTGTCAGCTCTGTCTTGATTCAAGGAGCTATTCTCTTTCTCTTTCCTAAGTTGTTTTCCAGGTGCCTCCAGTGTAGGTCCCAGAGAGGCTGTGGTCTGCTGCCAGCTTCTACTTCACCAATTTTGCTTCTGTAGCTTAATTTCTTTTTTTTTTTTTTTTGTGGGTACTGGGGGTTGAACTCAGGACCTTGTGTGCCAGCAGGCACCCGTGCCACTGAGTGTTATCATTAGCCCTTTTTTCATATGTGGGTACCAGGAGTCAAACTCAGGACCTTGCGCTTGCCAGGCAGGCACTTATGCCGCTGAGCTATCTCACCAGCCCTTAATTTCTATAAAGTATATACTAGATACAATACACATTCTAACTCTATAACATGTAAGATAGATTATATGTTTGTTACATAAATTCAAACATATATTAAAATAACATGTCTAGTAAGTAAAAAGTCTAATAATACAAACATAGTTATAGTTTTTTATTAAGAAAATAATATGTTATAACTAGTTAAAACTACATAAACAGTGGAAGACTAATAACACTAAAGGAAATCCTTGAATGATGGAATGTATAGATTATTAAATGACTTCATAAATAAAAATTAATTTATTAAAGTGGATAACAGAACTGGTTCATTTCATTTTGGAATATCAAAATACTTTTTAAATGAATTCAATGTGTAATATTTATCAAAAATTGATGAAATTTGAAGAAAGTTAGGTCATTCTGCATAGCTTATTATGAGAGAAACTTTACAGAAAAGCAACAAAGGTAAAGCATATACAGGAAAATAATGACATTTAACCACAATAAGAATCATAATTCTGTTGTCAACAAATACAATAGAAATTAAATGATAAGCTAAGATAAAATGATATTATGAAACAGAATTTCTTTGACCTGATTGAATTAAAATGAACATATATCACAAATGGATTTTTTCAAAAATATGTCATACAGTTGACCACTTAATTTTTGAATTAATCATATTATTTGAATGTACCTCAATACTGGAAATCAATCAACAACTGCACTTTCAAAACAAATGATCATTGATGAATCAATACTTTAAAGATATTATTTATTTTGCTATAAATGAGAAAAATCAAAAGACATGAAGTTAAATTCTATATATTTAAATATGGTTATACTAAAAATAAATAAGTTTTATAACTTTTGATAGGCTGCTCCTTCTTCTACTGACTCAAAGAAAAAACAACAATAACAGGAATGATGTTTATGTGTGCAATAAATCTGGACCTGGAATACCTTGACAACCTAATCTAAGACATTTGGTTACATACCCCATTTTTGTATTTATTTATCTGTTTTTCGATTTCACTGTTTCCCACCTGCAAAGTTTTATGACAGAATGTGGCTCTGTAACAGAACACTTTTCTAGTGTGTATGAGGACCAGGGGTCAATCCCAGGAACAATGACAACCACAAGAAGGTCTTACCTACTGATCACCAATATTCTATAATCTGTCACCTGCTGAAAATACCAAGAAGAATTTTCCCTGTGAATGAACAGATTAGGATAATGTTGTACCATGACATTTTTGCCAAATTTGAGAGAAGTTGGTAGCATCCTCTGTAAAACTAAGATGGTCTGGTGACAAAATTTCCTGTGAATGAGAAGAGTGAAGACTTCTTTGCCTTTCTTTCAAGGCAAAATACGTAGAAACACAAATGATTCAGAAAATAACAAATGTGTGTGTGTGTGTGTGTGTGTGTGTGTGTATGTGGGGGGCTAAACAAGAGAGACTCCTAAAATCCTGGCAAAATAGGTATGTAATTTGAACAGAGTCAACAGAATTAAAGGACTGTTTGTTGGAGTCTTTAGGGTAAAGTGTAATATGGAAATATGAGTATTGAAGTGATGCCCTAGAAATACTCCTGAGTATGAAGACATGACCAGAAGCCTGAGATGGAGATAAATTGATTCCTACTGGTGTGCCTGGTGTCTGAGCTTTTTGGTATAGTTTTAGAAAAAATTCTGTTATTCAGCTAATTATAGTCAGGCTTTTTGTATCTTCAACATAAATTCTCATTTACTTAATTGTTCCTAGATATATGAGTGGGTTATATTTATAGGAAGTACATGTGGAAAATCAAGCTAAACATTGCAGATTTTAAATGAGTTTGTCAATCCTTTTTTGTCTTCATTGTACAAATTTTAGTACTAAAGATATCTTGTAATTTATAAAGTAGCAAAGTCATTAATATAATATTAATTTTGTGATAAGAGTACAAATATGTACCAACAGAATATTCTCAGATAATCCAGTTTTCTCCTCATTCTCAGTACTTTATGAATTTTCACTAGGCAGTTTTACATTCTTGACCTCGATCACAAATGTGGCTACAACACAAGCAACTTTTATCACTTGCTGGGTACTTTAAGTCTCTGGTATACTACATTGTATTGTATAACATGCTTGATTCAAATTCTATTATCTGAACATCTTCTTTATAGTATATTTACTATCTGTGGTATTTTAAAGTAGAATCACTATTTCCTTGCACACTAGAGTTCACAATCAATGCTGAATACCAACATTTGACTTGAAAATGTTTGTTTTAGATTGTTTTGTAAATCTGTGTTGTTTTATTTGTATCAGCAGTTATTGTGCATTAATTTATTTAAAGTTATCATTTTAAGATTTTATTTGTATTTCTATTCATTTATGCATTCAATGGTACTTAGTAACATTAAATGAAAAAATTTTCACAGTGAAGATTAATGTCGTATTCTAATTTTTCATAACCTGTCCTTTGGACACGTCAGGAATGTATTTGGAGAAAGAAGTGGTACTAAGGAAAACATTTAGTAAAGTGAATGAAAATAAGTATCCAAAATCTTTAATTAATTTGAATTACGATTATACTCTATCCTTTATTATTATTAGAAGTTAAAACATCATTGAGAGGATAATAAAGACTCCTATATTTTCTTTCTCACAGCAAGAGTTATAATCGTACACATGGTAAAGGCATTCTGTAAATGTTGGTAACATAAGAAATATGCAGGAGCTACAAACAACAAATTACATATCTTTAAGAACATCAATGTCTGGTAGGTGTGAAGCACTGATGATAATAGGCTATGTGTACCTGAAATAAATGACTGCCCAGTGGGAAATTGACCTTTATAACTAGGGTAAAAGTTGAGGAAACCAAGATGAACTTGTTCTTGTATAAACCAGACATCACTGAAGCCCAAAAGTAGTGAAGGAAGAGGGTTCACATATGCCTGTGATAAATTTCAGAAACTTCCTAAAGTCTCATGGACTTCTTCTTTTTCTACATATACCAAATTCTTTATGCACTGGTATGTACACACAGATTTTTGTAACAGAGTAGCTAGCACTATATACACATGTCACCACAGCCAGCTATACCAAAAAAGCGTACCTTTAGGATTCTCTAAGACTGCAACAAATCAGACAAGATGCTCCCACAGAACACTGACCCAACAACAGCTCCTCCATCAATAAATGATTGACAACATTTTCCTAAAATCTCTAAAACCAATAAAATTTGTATCCAAGCAGCTCGGGAAAATCTGTACCTTTCAGTCTTTAAAAACTACGCTTTGTCTCAACCTTCTTGAATTTAATATGACCTGAATAATCATGTTGTATATCATTGTCATTCCAAAGTAAATATTAATCTTATAGAATATTTTCCTGATTGTCTTTTAGATTAAAGCTCTGAAATAATTTAAAAATGAACATTCATCTCAGAAAAAAAATATTTTGCAATTTAGGAAATTAAGTAAGCAAATGCAAGGAAGCTCTCTCTACCCTCCTCTTTTGCCTGAAAGCAAGATATAGATTACCTTTTACTCTAAATAATTCCAGATGTTTATCGCCCAGAGATGGCACCAAAGGAATTTGCAAACAATTTTTACTCCATCAGTTTCCTTCTCTATATTCACCTTCCCAAGTTTTCCTTCCAATGGTGTCTAAACCTACCTTCCTCTGAACTGCATTTCTCTACAAATCATTGCTGTTTGTTAAGAAGCTAAACAAATTATAGTTTTAACACAGTTCTGTTACTTTTTAATGGAGGTTTTTCCTGAATGATGTGCAGTGTATGAGTTAACTGTTTTTCTCTTGTTAGTCTAAGTTTTTGTTAAAGACCCTGAATAAGGACTTAAATAAGTAGAGGTAAGTACTGCCTTCTTCCCACATTTAAACTCCAGGTAATGAGCTTATTTTGAAATTTTAGTAAGTTTCTATTTATATTTACTTTTGCTGTTATTGGCAAAAGCATTGAAACCATACCTTGGTGGAGGGAGAAAAATATAAAATGATCAGTAAACTTCTATACATTTTATATATTAAACAAAGATAATTCAATAAAAATGAATTATTTCTTTATTATTCTTAAAATTTGTAAAGAATCGTTGGAAGAGCAAATACATGGAACTTTATCCTAAGTTGTTGTGATTAGCTTTCTATTAGATTATTAACATTTTCATTAAAATTTATATTTGCAAGCTTTTTTTGCTGGATATACCATAGGCATATAACTATAGAAGATACCAATATGCGTGATTATACAAACCAAGAGATGACATGCGCAGGAGCATTACCAACCTCCAATTTTACATACCCCCTTTACATTCTTGATAGGAATCATTGACAGTTCCCAATACTTTATAAAATGAGGGTAAACTGAAGCATTGACCTCCTCACCTTGGCAATCTGATTACTTCTTCTAAAATCAATTTAAATAGCAATTTGGAACCCACTCCATATAATTTTTCTAGAGTTGTGCACTAGAGTTAAGGCAAATTGTAAAGGTACACATGTGAATGTTATAGAGGATAATTGTGTAAAGAAATAAAACTTCCTTATTTTCTCTCACTGACAATTGAGAAGAAATAGTCATAATTGGCTGAGTATATGCTGTTACTAGTATTTTACTGATAGAAGACACAAGGCAGACATTGTCATTAGATGATACATAGATAATTGTGTGTATTACATTAATCTTGCTAACAAAAATTCGGCAAGTAAAACATTACATATGGGAAGTACTGTATTTTTATACTTTGAAGATTCTATAGCTTATGAGGCATATTAATATGTTGAAAGCTATTACTGTCATTATTAATATGGCACATGCATGTGGTAACATTAACACAGTAAATCACTAGAAAATATTGATTCTATATTGTCTTCTAATTATTGAGAAATTAAGAGTTGAAAACTTAACATATCAGAGGCATCATCTTATCCTAAACTCAATGTAAGAGCTACTCATTTTTTTTTAATTCTTGTCATTGAAAGAAATACTAAAGTAGGCATTTGTACACATTTGGTAAGCCACTAAATATGAACTGATGATAAAGAAATTAATGTTATATTTCCTTTCAGAAAAATATGGATTATATTTTTCATTATTATTAATCATCATATAATCAACAATAAATCTTATTCATTGATATGTACAGGACGATGTCAATTATACAAATTATTTTTTAATTCTACTTTGATACGTGTATGTAATAAACTATTTCTATTCTATAATTTTTAGCCACTTGCTCTCCATACTATCTGTACAATTCACCTGAGGTTAATGCAGAAGAACACATAAAATAGGTATCTCATCAAATCATTGAAACATAAAAAGGAGGCAATACTTATGAAATTGCTAGCATAATGTCATACACAGTAAGGCAGGAGGATCATTGTGAGTTCGAGGCCACAGGGCTACATAAACTAATTCAAGGCCAGCTTGCACTACATAGGGAGGCCCTGTCTCAACTCCCCCCCCAAAAAAACATACATAGTAAATATTCTAAAACAGATGCTTGTGCTGGGTGAACATTTTAAATATTAAACATTTTTGATGTGTTGGACTACTGATGTATATATATTTTTCTAAATACAAGCAATATTTTATTTATTTTAAAAATATAGTTGACAATGATATAAGATTTCTATACTTAGTTATGTTTGCTTAATTGTTTTTCTGGTTGTACACAAATCCTTCCAGTGCTTTCAGTCAGTAAACAAATTTTAAATTTATCAAGCAGTGTATTAGCAATATTCTTTATTTAATATTTGTAAGCTTGACATATTTCTAGAGTTTCTAATGAGTAACTTTTCAAATTTAAACTCAAATATTTTTCAAGTTCCAGGCTGCTGGAGGACAAATTTTTTAAAATGCTACATTCTAAATTGCAATTAATTTTTCTACCCCTTTGAGCACATTTAAGCCTGAATTTGTTACTTTAATTAAACTGAATAATTCAAATATTAAATGAAACTGTGTAACCTCAACTAATTGAAAAGCAAGTGGGCTGATTACTGAATATGGAGACAGACTTGAAAATGTTGAGTTCTGTATAAAACTGATACTGATTTCTAAATGTATTTAAAGTTATATTTTTATGAATCAAAAATAAAGAATAAATTTAGATTTGGGGATTAAGGATGTTTGTCCGTGTGTGAATGTGCATTTATTTGCATATATGTGTTAGAAAATATTGCATGGGGACTTCTGATTGTTACATATAACTTGTTTGAAACTTTAATAAAAGGTCTTCTCAAGATATATTCTACCATCCTTGATCAGAATGTATAAGTTAAGTCTTGATAAACACCACTGATTAAAATATGCTTTTGATAATAAAGTTGAATTTAATTAAACTGGCATATTTTCATTTGAGAAATATTTACTGAATTAATGAATGTATATGAAGAGAAAAATGTTAAGAAACTATCTGAGTTGCTTTTAGGCTTTGGATTGTATTTGTAATGCTGGCATTTGAACGAGTGTCCTTGTGCTGGCTAGAGAATTGTTCTATTGCTAATATATATCTCCAGATCCTGAAATTCTTTGTTTTAAATTCTAGACACTTCTAGATGAAGAAATAGTAATGAACAATAAATACATGAAAAAATGTTCAATATTGGTGGCTATTCAAAAAATACAAATTTAAACAACACTGACATTACATCTCACTCCAGAAAGAATGGCTATCATCAAAAAACCAACCAATAACTAATGGTGGTGAGGCTGTAGGGAGAAAGGAACCCTTCTTCATTGTTGCTGGGAGTGTAAAGTGATTAAATTAGTATGAAATCACTATGGAGATGGCTCAGAAAATTAAAAATAGAAATTTCTTTGGACCCAGCTATTCCCCACCTAGGTAACTGCCCAAAAAAGTGAAAGACATCATACTACAGTGATGTATGCATACCCATATTTATAGCAACATAGCATAATAGTTAAATCTTGGAAACAGCTTATATGTCCATCAACAGATAAATGGATAAAAAATGTGGTATTTATGTACAATGGGATACTACTGTGCCATAAAATGTATAAACGAGTCATTTGTAGGAAAATTGATGTACCTGGAGACCACAATTTTAAATAAAGTAATTCAGGCATGCAAATATAAGTACTGCGTGATTTCACTTATGTTAAAAACTTAATATATAAATAAAGTACAAAATAAAAGACAGATAATAGGAAAAAAAGAGATGAAAAAAGTTACTGTTATCCAATGCAGAAAATATAACTAAAAGTGTACCTTGAATGGGTATAATTGTATTACATGCTTTGTGGCCTATTAGTCTGGTTTTTACTGCATATGATAACTAACTTTATAAAGTTTTATAAGATAAATACTTGAATCTGATGCTAGCAAAATAAAAGTGAGTGGAGGGAAGGGGATAAAAAAGAATTAAAAGGTATTATACACGTGTACCAGTTCCCTGCAATGAATGTAATCATTGTGTACTGTAAACCTGCACTAATACATCAAAAAAGAAGCAAATTCAGTGTGTCTGTATCCTTTGCCTGAATATGACTGACTTGAAAATGTTTTTGTAAGGTAGGCACAGATGTAAACATATAAATATTAAAATTCTAGCTAAGTATAATTTAATTTGTCTTAAATACAGTGGTACCTTGTTTCATGAATTTAATTTGTTCCTTGATTCTGGAAACAAAAGCCACATTCATGTTCATGTGGGATAGATGGCCACAGCCATTTATCACCTCATGCAGCGTTCACAAAAAAAAAAACAAAATTTTGCCAAATGCTTCTGTTTGTGAACCAAACTGTTTGCAAAGGAAAGTGTTAATGAACCGAGGGACCACAGTATTTTAATAAACAAATCAATACATTAATCATTTATCATTTCAATAACCACAAAATTTTAGTTTAGATACAGTAAAATAAAATAAATTTTTTTTCTTTTTAGTTTAATACATTGACAAATGAATCTTGTGTTAATAAATGCAGTCATTGGGATTTTGTGTTACCTTTTATTAGAGCTGTATTACCTTCACTAACCCTTTTTTCATTGTTAGAGTCAAATTAATATAAACTCATCTCTAAACAAGCAATTACATTCATAGAATAGGTGAGGGTTCTCATATTTCTTTTAATTATTTTAATTTTTTCATGCTATTAGATCAAAGGAAAAAATATCATTGTGCAATGTGTATATGTATAATCACTATAGGTCTTGGGGAAGCTCTATTTATCATGATTACATTTTGACAATTGTTCAAATCTAATCAGTAATGTAAGCTCATTATTCATAGGTATTGACTGTTGAATACTAGATTTATTTTTGTATGCATGTCAAAATTTCTGCTGATCATCGACAGCCATTCAAGAGCTTTTTAATCCCCTGGAATCTATTAAGGGTGAGTCAACTATCATTTTATCATTTTGGTCTCTTCACCAAAGAAAGCACTTGAACCATTTTTCATGCTCAAGTAAGAAAGGAAAAAAGAAAAATTAAATTACTTAAAAAAATTCAGTGACCTTCATATGCTCTGCTAACTTAATGAGTCTTCAGTTCAGCAAATGAATAGGAAATTATTGACTTTTTAAACAGTAAGAATATACACTGTAATGCAGACTGACTAAACACATTAATTAGTATCTTTAAGTATTAGTTTTATTTTATATTGAACATTTCAAAATTATTCATGTCTTCTTAATTGGCAAATTTTGACAATACTTTGATGTAGATGAATACAGTTTATTATTGTCATAGAGATAAATTACAGGAACAGCTAGACATAATGATTCTCCTCCCTATCTTTACTGAATGAAGTAGTATGTATGCTGAAAACATACTGATGACCAGTAAAAGAGATATCTTTAGACCAAAAACATTTCCCTCAATAAAATCATTGCAAGCAATGTAAGTTAATATTTAGGTAATTTGTGAAGAAATATAAAATCACATCAAAGAAAATCAGATAATATTAATAACCAGTTACAAAGGTTTAAGATGGCTTCATCTAATAATTTCCAGTTTACATAGACTTACTGAAAGAAATGAAAGATTTCTTTACACAGTTATCATCCAGACCAATGCCGCTGAAAATGTGGCGTTCTTTGTTTTCCATGATTTCACTTAGTAATTCCATCATTTACTAGATAATTCTTCTATTTACATGATGTAGTACATTGTAATAAATGTTTGCTTGACAATTCTGTTTCAATTTTGTCTCTTCTTTGTTTCAGAAAATAGTTTGAATAAGCATGTTGGTAGTTTAACATGGGATGGGTTCAGAGAAAATTATCATAGCTTACAACGTCGGTCAGAGAGGGAGCTAGCCTCACTGTGTTTCCGGATGTGGGTCTCATGAAGGTAGGACATGTATACATGGTGTGGTTGGGTTCTAGGAAGGGCTATTACTGGGAGTGCCTACCACGGTCCCGCAGGAGCCCTCTAAGAGCAGAGTTCTCTCCAAGAGTTAGAGGAAGATGGGGCTGGAGAAGTGGGAATCTTGAGAGGCTGTGAGTGGCTGAGATTGAGTAGGGTGCTGGGTGAGGAGCGGAGTGCAGGCTGGAATGGTTCAATGATTTCCCTGGCTGACAGCCAGCAAAAGAGTGGGGACATCAGTCCCACAGCCACAAAAAACAGAATTCTGCCAATAGGAATCAATTTTCTCTCTTTGAAAGTTCAACTCAGTTACTTACATTGAATTCTGAATATGTGTCTTACAAGTGTCCTCACACTGTCTTGGTCTTCCATGGAAGAAACATTTTTTGCCACTTTCTGTGGTTACATTTTTCAAAGATAACATAAAAATGGTATTCTTCCTTTTTTACCTTTTTAAATAGTTTGAAAATTAGTTATTTTTGGTCTTTGAAATTTTCATAGGTGAGTAGGAATATGGCAGAAATATAATGACTTGATAAATGAAATAGCTAAGTAATGAGTGTGCATATGTTTTGAAAAGCAATGCTTAATTTATCTAATATACTTATATGCAAATTAAAATATTCTCTTGTTTGTTTGTTTGTTTGTTTGTTTGTGACAGGGCCTCTCTATGTAGTTCAAACTGTCCTGGAACTCATTATGTAGCCCAGGCTGGCCTCGAACTGGAGGCAATTTTCCTGCCTCAGCCTTCTGAGTACTGGGATTATAGGTGTGAGCCACCATGCCTGACAGATTATTCCATTTACAGATAGGGAATTTCCTGTTAAACTTTAACTACTATTGTTTTACATAACTATCAATCAACTAGAAATCAATTCCACAGGTTGAGAATTTGAAAACTGTTTAGAGATGAAACATTAAAGTATTTGAGCATTCATATTTTAATTTCCTACCATATCTATTCTGATTATGTTTAAGAAGTTTAAATATTTATTTTGGTGAACAAAAAGGAGATTTCACCATGTGAAAGTACTACACTAAACACTAAAATGCACCAAACCTGAGAAGTAATTATCCTCACTTTTGGAAGTTTAAAATATAGAAAAGAGTAGTGTATATATAGAAAAAAAGAGTTGTACATAAGCATAAATTTTAAGATTATATAACAATATGAGTTAATTTGACAAAAATCTATTATTATAAGTTCAATCTATAAAATCTTTCCCTTGAATAATTCATTAAGGCAATATTAATGTTGTACCACTAATGTGGAAGAGATTTTCATCTAATAATCTCTTTGTTATAAAGAATTTTTTAGAAGTAAAATAGAAATATATGTGAGAATAAGTTTGCAAATTCTATCAATTCACAATTTTTTTAAGAGAAAGAAGAAATCCCAAGAATGAAACAGTTGTTCCAACTGCTTTCCAAGTCAGTGGGGACTAGTTATACATGCTTCCCATTTATTAAAAAATAACATTTTTGGGCCGGTGAGATGGCTCAGCGGCGTAAGCGCCTGCTTTGCAAGCGCGAGGGCCCGAGTTCGACTCCCGGATCCCACATACGAAAAAGGGGCCGGTGATATCGCTCAGCGGCACGGGTGCCTGTTGGCGCCCGAGGTCCTGAGGTCGACCCCCCGGTACCCACAAAAAAAAAAAAAAAACAAAAAACAAAAAACATTTTTTACATGTTCTTATTTGAAGATGAACAAACAGGGAAAAATCATTACAAGGTGGATATGAAGGCATTTTATAACACAAAAGGTACAAAACATAATAGTATGGACTTTGAGAAAACAAACTTTTAAAAAAGGAAATCACAGTGCAGAATATTGAACTTTAGGAAGAAATAATTTCTGATCAATAATATTTAAGACAATTATTCCACACTAAGCCTAGGTGTAATTTTTTGTAAATAAATGAAAACTCTACTTAAAATTTTAAGAACTAAGAACATTTGCATCTCAAAAAGCCATTCCTTGTACTTTTCATGTTTAATTAATGAACATAAATATTTAAGATATCAAAATTTTGAGAATTATTGACACCCACATAATCACCATTTAAACAAAACAGACATTAAATGTTCACCATAAATATGAACAAAAACTTTGACACCAGATTGAAATCCAATCATTAATTCTACTTTTCCAGATAATCTCACTGCCAGAAATAAAATCCATCTGTACAACTGGAGTTGGCAACTTACTTATAATTAAGAAGATTCATTATATATTTGTAGCATTTCACATTTTGTATGATTCCTATCAATTTGTTTAACTTTTCAAATTGTTTAGTCATGTTTTGAGATTTTCTCCATAATTAATTTTGTAGAAATATTTTATTAATTTATTTTCTTTATAGTATAGAGTTGACAACTTTCCAATAAAGGATTGATTTAATTTTCCATGTTTGTTTTTTCTTTTTTTTGTGGGTACCGCGGGTCGAACTCAGGACCTCATGCTTGCCAGGCAGGCCCTTATGCCGCTGTGCTATCTCACCGGCCCTTCCATGTTGTTTTTGTTTGCTCTGTAGTTTTTATCTTGTGTATCCTTTTGGCTTTCCTTCTTTTTTTTTGTAAGAGTAATTTTTATATCACACATTGAGAAGATATGGACATTTTCTTCATACTCCTTTCTCCCACCAATGAATAGCTTCTCTTATTATCAGTATTTGCCATCAGAGTGCTATATATGATACAATTTATAAGCCTACATTGGTGTTGTTGTCACCAGAAATCATAGTTTAAATTGGCACTATTGGTCTGAACTTTCTATGGGTTTATATAAATAGGCAAGATGAAAGCATCTGCTATTTTAGTACTAACAGAGTCTTGCCTTATAAATCATCTGTCTGCTATCTGTTCATCCAAACCTTCCACTTAAGCCATGGAAATCGCTGATATTTTTACTATCTCAATATTTTTGCCTTTAACATAGTATGTTTTTGTGTATACATTTACAACATTATAGCAATTTTTGAAGTCAGGTCATGTTTATCTTATAAAATTGTTCTTTTTAAACATTGCTTTGGCTATTTTTGTTTCTTTGGCCACACACTATAAATCAGTTTGTCAAAATACACAAAAATATATTTTTGGTATTTTGATAGGAAAGTCTTTTTTCTTTTCATTCTTTGAATTTTTTCAATGGATTTTTTTTCATAGAGTTCATTCATGCATTTTCTTAGGTTTATCATTAATAAAGTTAATTTGTGGAGTGCTAGTATACATGCTGATATGTAATTTCTAAATTCCACTTGTCTGTTGCTGCTGTATAAGGATATGGTTAACTTGTGCATTGACCTTGTAAACTGAAAACTTGCTGCATTCACTTACTAGTTATCAGAGTCTTTTTGTTCAGTCTTTCAAATAGGTATTTTTTTTTTTATTCTCAGTTGATAATAGAGTTTTTTGGATTACCTATTATCATAGTTTTGTAATTGTTTTCATTTAATGTTTTACTTTTGGTATATGCTTGCAGTATGTAATTACATTCATCTTGGGGAACTGGTACATATACATTTTGTCTCTTTGATTATTTTTACTATGTCCCCCAACCTCTTATCACATGCTTCCCCAGATCCTCTCTCAATCTCCACAAAATCTACCTCCCTGCTTCCAACCATCCCTCTTTTATTTCAGCCCTTAACTTATTTGTAATTTTGGTTTCTTGCATTAAAATATGATAATTAACCTGTTCAGTATTTTTTTAGCAATATGGTCAAAGATCCACCAAGCCATTTTCCTACACAATATGCAAGCATATTCTTCTTTATAAATGAGTAGTACTGAGTTGTGCATATGCATCATAATTTATTTTTCCTTTCATCTGTTGGTGGGCATGTAGTCCATTTTTCTAATGGTGTAATTAAATATGCTTATTATTAGTTTTTTGAAATTCATTTCTCTCACCTTACATTCAGTCTTTCCTTTCTATTTTCCAGTAAGAATTTGCTTCCAAATAACTGAATGTGCTATTTAATTTTATTGCAAAGTTCTGGTAAACACTGGGAGTAAGAAATGATCATAATAATATAAGGAATAAATTAAAACTATTAAAATCTGTATTTTGCTTATTTTTAAATAAATTAAAAATTAATTGAAACTGTTTTAAATTTTTTCACTGATATGAAAAACTTAAAAAAGGAATAAAACAATTGATGGCCATTAGTGATTACAAAAATGTGACTCCATAACTTTGTAAAATAGAGTTCAGCACTCTGGAAGTGAGACGTTTAAAGCAAAATGGCAATAGGCCAATAATCCTGTTCCCACAAAAATTTTCTTTGAAAGAAAATCTCTTCCAAGTCTCTCAGCTTTTGGTTGCTACATGCAATTCATACTTCATTCTATTAATTATCTAAGGATCCTTAATAAACTCTAGTCTTAGACCCTTTTCTGAAAAGAGAGATTGTTCTTTCTTTGCAAAGAATTAGTCATCACAGTCTAGAAGCCAATAGAAAAGGTCTCAATGTGAAACCAACCATGGCAACATCTCGTCCTGAATTTCCAGTCTCCAGAACTGTAAGAAATAAGTTTCTAAGTCATTGGTTTATGGTTTTTCATTAAGGAAACCTGAGCTGATCAATACAAAGGCAAGGAATTACAATGATATGTCTATAATTAAAATTTTATTGCATAATATTTTCTTAAATTGTTTGCAATTATAATAGAAATTAGGGAAATTATTTTCTAAAGTGGATATGGTGGACCATGTCTGAGAACGAGACTGAGGTATAAACTAGTGATTTCAAAACTAGTCCTAATAATTTACACATTTAGTGAAACCCTTTTTCAAATTAAAAATGAATACATAGGGCCGGTGAGATGGCTCAGCGGCATAAGCGCCTGCCTTGCAAGCGCGAGGGCCCGAGTTCGACTCCCGGATCCCACATACGAAAAAGGGGCTGGTGATATCGCTCAGAGGCACGGGCGCCTGCTGGTGCGCGAGGTCCTGAGGTCGACCCCCCGGTACCCACAAAAAAAAAAAAAAAAAAAAAAAAAATGAATACATAAAGAAAAAGTTCTGGGGATGTAGTTTAGTGCAATGACTCTGGGATTAATCCCCAATACTACAAAACAAAAGAAAAGAAAGAAGAGAAAAGAAAAGAAGAAGCAAAAAAGAGAAAAAGTTATTTTCAATATTTTTAAAAGTGAATATCTTAGTGCTCCAATAATACATAAGAGATAATACCAATACATAGATTATGAATAGAATATGTCTCCAAATGAGTTGAATATAAATAACTGTTTTTCCATATCATTTATTTTATAATCATCTGTGATGAAAACATTACACTAAAGACTTTTCATAAAGTTAATGAAAAACACCTGTAAAGGCTAAAAATACGTTAGTAAAATTCCAAATAATATTCTAGAGATCACTTTTAATAGCAGATAGTATTAAAATCACAATATTACTCAAAGTGTATGTCTTGAAGCTATGTGTGGCCCTCTTTGGTGGTAGTTCCAGCCCTGAGAAAGCTGAGTCAGGAGGATTACCATGAGTTCATAGCCAGTCTGGGCTATATGGTGAGCTCAAGTGCAGCCTGAACTATAGAGTGAGACCCTGTCTCAAAAAACAAAAGCAAAATAGAAAGTGTATGTCTTAGAAATTTAAATAAGTGAAAGAAATAATTATTTTAATAATGCTTTTATACCATATAACCTCAAATTAAGTTTTTCTTTTTCCAATCACAGATTTGTTGCAGATTGAAATATTTGAAGCGTCATGGTATAGGCTGGATTGGTTTTATGGTAACTCCCTACCAGACTTGCTTTCTAATATTGTCATGGCAGAAGCATGAATCATGGAAAATCACAAAACAACTCCTAAATATTTCCTTTAAAATTATGCAGTTTAACTCCTCTAAAATTGTATTGGCGTAAGCTACACATCCATATTTAACTTCAAGACAGTAGGAAAATGTCATACTTCCATTTTTCTATAAGATTTTCCAACCTTGAATACTGGATCAGAGATATCAAGTCATGGTTCAAGTCCTCTTCAATAAATCAAGTTATACAAAAATAGAAAAATAAAATTTATAACTGAAATTAATCACAATCTGATTTACTTACTGGAATCTCTCAATATCTAGTCTGATTTTATTTTTAGTTTGCTTATATTAAAGTTAATTACTTGTAATATTCAATTGTCTGACTTTTGACAAATGCATAAAATCAGGATCCCACCCCCCATGCTTTCCATAATATTCCCCAAAATTATTTTGTATGCTTTATACAAATACTTCCTTACATCCAACATTTGGGAACAATTGATATTTTCTGTAAGTTTAATTTTATCTTTACCAGAATATAATATATATATAATCCTCTAATATATACACTTTGAGTCTTATATTTAGAAAATGAATTTAACTTTTCAACATGTTGTTGCATGAATCAATAGCACATTATTTTATAGATGAATAGTTTTTTATCTTATTGTTATATTACTGTTAATTCCCTTTTCAAAATATATTTCAGAGGATTACAGTTTTTAATAGTTAGGAATAAAACTTCATTCATCTGTGGGCTCAATTTGTTTTATTTTGGTTTGGTTTGGTTTGTGTACATGCATGTCCAAATCTATAGTAGCATTTGTTGACAAGATATTCTTTATTCTTTTGTCAAAAATCTGTTTAATTTTGTTAGTTTTTAATCTAATGTTGTTGATTTGTTGAAATTTCCAAATAATATTTGTAATGAGCTTGTCAATATTTAGAAAAAAGTAATTACTGGCATTTTGATGTGTACCGTATTGATTCTGTACATCATATCAGACATAATTGCATCCACCAGTTTATGAATGTAGTATATTTCTTAATTTATTGTTTGTGTTCTCTTTATTTTATTGTTATTCCATGATTTCACAAGTGTTTGAGCATTTGTTGTTAGATTTATACCTACGTATTTTGGTTTTGGTTTTTGTAAATAACATTTTTTAAAATTTAAAACAACAAGGAGATGTAGGAATCCAATAGTATAGGCTGTTTGCCAACATTTGGATCTAACATTGTTATCTACCAACAATATGCCAGTAGCACAATCTCCAGTGTTAATAACCAGGTGTCTCCAGATATTGCCCAATGTCCTGAAGAAGACAAAATTGTTTATAGTTGATAATTTCTTATCTACCTATTTTGTGCATAGTAAAAATTTATTGCTTAGGTGGGCACAAGATATTTCATATTCCTCTTTATTTCATTTTCCATCCTGTTTTCCTCTGTGGGCTACACCCCAGGAGACCATTTTCTGGTAGTTCTTCCAGCATATCTCACTATTATGTCTATTCAAGTCTTATTTGTGTAAGTGATACAGAAGGAAACCTTAATATTATGATTAAACTTGTTATTGGGAAAACATTAACTTTTTGCCTTTGGAAGTGTTTGTGAACCTTATCCACAGATGATCATCATTCTTATCCCTCACGTGTAGCAGATGATAATTGTTGTCCTTATGCTATAGTTCTGAAAACCTGTTGTATTAGTATTATTATTTTTTCAGTTAGACTATAAGTTAGATGAATTCATAGTAATTTTCCTCCTCTCCCAGTAGAGAAGTGAGCCATAGGTTTTGCTGCCTTTATACTACAGATTAACTTTCTGATTTGTAAAGGAAGGAAAAAGAAATCCTTTTCCTATTAGAGTTGCCAATAGCCTTAAACAATATCCTGCACTAATTTGGGCACCTTGTTCATATTTTCCCTAATTCTCCTTGTAAAATACTTCCTTAGTTTCTGCCCCCTCAAAAAAAATTCTTAACTCAGTGGAAACTTCTCTTGGACTTTTGCGACTTAGACCTTTGTACTATGATTTTCAAACAATTTGTTCACACTAGTCATCTGTTTTAGACAGTTTGGGCTGCTATAATAAACTGCCATAGACTGAGTAGCTAGAAATTATATACCTCACATTTACGAAGAATGGGAATCCAAGATGAAGTTACCAGGAGACTGATTAGTGCCTGCTTTCAGGTTGCAGATGGATATCTTCACTTTTATAGTTATTTGTCCTATTTTGATGAAGACATTAATCCCATTTATGAGAAATTGCTTCTCATAAATAATTGTCTTCTAAAGACTCCACCTTAAAACACCACCATTCCTGGAATTAAAATTCAATATTTGAATAGGAAGGCACAAATACTGATTTCATAATATAGTTCAATGGTTTATTAGACTGTTAGGTATCTGGTGAAGTTTGGCTCAATTAAGTAAATCCTGGCTTCTGTGTCTCTGGATTTTAGCATTAGTCTTTTCTGGAGAAATACATTTTCTGATGAATTCATGAATGGCATCGTGCACTGTCCCTCTTCATCTTCCTCCTTTTTCTCTACAAGAATAGCCATCAATTCTAGTTGTTTTCATTTTTGAGCTGAAACTGGAAGTTTATTTTTATTCATTAATATTCAGTTTCATTTTTGTATTTTAATAAATGTTAATTGATACTTTAAAAAAATTATGTACATTAACAAGTTACCATATTTTGTTTCAAAATACTCTTACATTGTGTAATATTTAAATCAGTTTAAACAACATTTATCATTTCTTCATAGTGAACGCAGTCAAAATACTTTCCTCTAGCTTTTTCAGATATGAGGTATACAATTGTTATCTATAGTTACCCTATTATGCAAGAATATGTTTTTCATTTTAGGAAATTAATATAATCTGAATTTTTCCATTTCTACTTCCATATTTTATACATGCATGTAACATATTTTGCATATATGAATGTTCTTGTTATCCTCCTTTAACTCTCCTCTTTCATTCCATTTTCCAATAGTAGTATCCTTTCAAATTTCATGCCATTTTTTTTGTTATTTTCAGATTCCATATATTACAGAAAATATGTAATACTTATCTTTCTCTGTCCTTCTGTGTGTGTGTGTTTTTGCATTACTGCAGATTGAACACAGTAGCTTCACACTGAGCTATATCCACAGCCACTTATTTAACACTTTTTTAAGACAGGGTCTCATGCGTTGTTAAGATCCCAGGATGAATTTGAAACTATGGGCTTCCTCCTTCAGTCTCCCAAAAAGTTGTGATTACAGGGCTTCACCACCACACTTAGCAATCTTCTGGAGTCTGGCTTACTCTGACTAATCTACTAATTACTAGTTCCATCCATTTCCCTATAAATAACATGATTTTATTATCTTTAGGGCTGAATACTACTCCACTGTGTATATATAACACATTTTCTTTATCCATTCATATTGGTAAATAGACAGGTTCCAAATCTTGTATATTGTATATTATGCTGCAATAAACATGCATATGCTGGTATCCCCATAGTGTGGTAAATTGAAGCTTTTCAGATATATTGCAAGGAGTGTTATAGTTAAGTCAAACTCTTTTACTCCTATCAAAGGAAACAATATTCATTGATCAACATTTCCCCATCTTCCCACTATCCTTATACTTTGCGAAGATAAATTTGGTATGGTCAAATTTTGGGGTTTCACATGTAAATGAAGTCAGCAGCAAATTTCTTTCTGTGCCTGGCTTATTTCACTACATATACTGATCTCCAGTTCCAACCATTTTTTCATAAATTGCAAGATTTCATGTTTTTTAATGTTTGACTAGTATTCTGTCACATGTATGTGCCAAGTTTTCTTTATCCACTCATCAATTAATGAACAATTTGATTACATTTCTTGAGTATTGTGAATGGTGCTACAATAAACATGGGTATGCAGATATTCCCTCTTTAAACTGACATTATTTCTTTTGTACATATTCTTACTAACAGGGTTACAGAATCATACAACACCACCATTTTTAATTTTTTAGTAACTTCCATACTGTTTTCCATAATGGTTGTACTGGCTTTCAGTCCTACATCAGCATGAAAAGATTATCTTTTCTCTACATCCTTGCTAGCATTTATTGGTAATTTTTTTTTCTTTTTGGTAGTAGTCATAATTGCTGGAGTTAGGTAACACCTCACCCGGGTATAGTTTATATTTTCTTGATGATACGTGGTAAGCATTTAACATACTTGTTAGCCATTTGTATATCTTCTTTTGAGATATGTCTCTTTAATAGTATTGCCCATTTTAATCATGTCATTGATTTAGTTTTATTTGTTTTGATATTGGGTTTTTGTCATTTGTTCTATATTTTGGATGGTAGCTTCTTTTCAGGTGTATAGTTTACAAATATTTCTTTCCAATTCTCTACTGCACTGTCTCTTGTTTCCTGTGAAATACAGAGGTGTTTTAGTTTGATGTCTCATTTAACTCCTTTGTCCACTCCAATATCCTAAAGCATATTCTCTAAGTTTGCTTCTTACAGTTTCATTGTTTCAGATCTTACAATTAAGCCTTTAATACATTTTGTGTTAATTTTAGTAATTGGTAAGAGATAAATTTCTGGATTCGATATTCTCCCTATAGATATCCAAGGTTCCTAAGGCCATTAATTGAAAAGTCTAACATTTCTTCGATGCATGTTCATAGCTCTTTCATTAAAAATCAACTGAACATAAATACGTGATTTCACTCCTGGGTTTCCTAGTATATTCCTTTAATGTATGGATCTGATTTTATACTATGCAATGTGTATGTTTAATCATGTTGTTTTGCCTACTACAGCTTTATTCCATTGCTTTGTTCTCTTTGCTCAAAATAGCTTTGTCTATGCAGGGCTTGTGTGTTCATGTGTGTGTGTGTGTAGTTTCATATAAATTTTAGGATTTTTTTATTATTCTTTGAAGAATGCCTCTAATTCCAATAGTGATTACTTTTGATTTGTGGTCAGTTTGCATGGTGTGGATATTATTGAAAACCAATTCTTCCAATCATTGAATATGGATAATCATGCCATTTTTTGTTTCTGCTTAAGTTTTTTTTTTTTTTTTTTAATGCACGTACTGGGAGTCAAACTCAGGACCTCGTGCTTACTAGGCAGGCGCTTATGCCGCTGAGCTATATCACCAGCCCCTTCTGCTTAAGTTTTGATCATTAAGGTTATGAAGTTTTCACTGTACAGTTCCTTCACTTCCTTGGTCAAATGTATTATTAAGTATTTTATTATTTTTTTAAAATTATTATAGATGGAATTCATTTTTATATTGGTATATAGTAATGTTACTAAATTTTATATGTTTATTTTATATCCTGAAAGTTTGCTAAATTTGGTTATTATTTCTTGTACATATTTGGTGCCATCTCATATTTTTATAAGTAACTAGAAATACTTTACTGTTTTCTGGAGCCTATTAAAAAGATTCACAAAGGTTGGCCCATCAAAATAAGTGATGTGTATTATATGTGTGGCAGAGTATAATATAATAATGCCTTAGTTTAGTATTTTAATGTACAGAAACACACAAATTTTGTTATCAAAGATGAAGCAACTGACAGGAGGAATTATAAAAATTCATTTTATTTAGTCTTTTTTCAGTAATTTTTAATATGCTATCCCTTATTTTTTTCATTGTTGGTGTTTAGCGCAGACCAAAGCTTTTGTCTATTGACTTGTTTAATTTTAAGTAATAAATTATCGGAATAATAATATTAATTAACATTTCCATACTATCTAAAAACAAAATTAATTTAAAAACAGATTTGTTGAAATTTATCAATTAAATGTATGTGTTTTGAAGATAGTCAATGAATTATGATTTTTTGTTCCAGTTTATATAGATCTGTAGTTGGAACATTCTTTCGATCTCTAAAAGCAGAACAGAAATAAAAATTCAAAACTAATAATGGTATCTTCTAAATCTTAAACAGAAAACAAAATCCTCATTGGTACTTTGTGAAACACTATCAGAGACTCTAACTTATACACTTTCTAAATTTGTTTTATCTATTTGTTAAAGCAAAGCCATTGTATTATCTTTTCATCACTGTGACCAACTGCCTGAGAACTAAAAGTTAAACAAGAAATGTTTATCTTTATGCAGAACTTACTAGCCATGGTCAGTTTGCCTCTTTACTTTTAGACCTCTGTTGAAGCATAAACATCATGGTGAAAGGACATAGCCCCAGAAAAGCTGCTCAATTCACAGTAGCAAAGATGCAAAGAATGAAGGGAAGACCCAGAGTGGGAAGGTCCAGAGATAAGGTGTACCATTCAAAGACGTGTCCCAGTGACCTACTTCTTCCGACTAGATCCCATCATCTAATAGCCCATCTAGCTATGCACTCATGGGTGGGTTAATTTATCTTGGAAGGTAACACCCTCATAGTGCAGTCATCTCTCTAAGCATCATAGCTGCCTTGCAGAATGAGGAATTAAGCATTCAAGCAACACGTGAGTCTCCGGGGACACTTCCTAAGTCACTACAGCAGACAATGTCAGAGTAAATTTTATCAAAATTCTTTCAGTCTTTATTGTTTGTGATAGAAGCACAATGAAAATTTATTCTTAAAAGTAAAGGCCAGTAGTAGATCAAGAGAAAGTGTCAAATGAATGGCTTAATTTATTCTTGATAACATTAATACCAAATAATATGTCAAACAGACATCTTGTTTGTTTTTCATATTTATTCAAGGCATTTCTTTGTTTTGTTACACAGAATTGTTCTTCATTCCTTTACAAACTTTATTATGTTTATCTTTTGATTGCAGAAACATGAGCTCCAAAATTCTAATTGAAGAACATAAAAAATAAAATCATCTTCAAAGCCAACATTTTGCTGAGCAGATTTGAAAACAAACTATCATCCCTAAGGAGCCATTAAGGGTGCTTTCTTTCTTCACGCTTAAAGAGCAAAAAAAACGTCTTCCTGGTAAGCACTACTGACAGTCATGACCGTTTGGCAGCTTATTTCATTAAAAATAGCTGTAATTTATGTTTCTTCCTTTTTACAGATGCCCAAGCAGCTGCAGCGTACATAACACTTACATGTACTGATGTGAAAAAAAAAAAAATATATATATATATTATGTTGAAAACATTAAGGTCATAGTTTTTATTATTAGTTTGGGAAGTTCAGATTATTTTACTACCTTTCTACCTTAAGGTTATTTCATTTTATTTTCTACTTTTGCTGAAGTCATCATCTTTGGTGAAACCTTGTAGCCATATGTGTGTAGTGTTACGTATTTTTTTCATGTTCACTGGTCAGCTGCTTTTGCCTTATTTACACAACAAAGTAGACATGAAGGAATCTTACAGTCTTTTTGAACATTTCCATATTAACTTGCTTCAAATTTAAGAGTAATTGTCATTTAATATATACTGTATACATAATATAGCTATTACATGCTGTATGTATAACAGAAACACACACATATGTAATTTATATGCCTATATATAAAGTTTTGTTTAAATGTAAGCAAAAATATGAATAAATATATAATCTTGCTGGAAACAGCTCTTTGATTTCCTGTCCTTGGATGGAAATTAAGGGCTTTTTGCAATGGCTTACAAATCTTCAAACAGCTCTAGTAGTAAAGACACTCTTTACTAACTAGAGTACTTCCTCTGCATGCTTTATTTATTAATAGGCACATGTATGTTTCTCTGTGTTGGGATTAAAAAATTTCTTAAAGAACTAAAACATATTTTTATTACTGTATTTAGAGAGATGAAATTTTAGTCACAGGTTTAGTTTTCATTTAGTTTAATAAAAAAAGAAAAATTAACACATAAGCATAACACTAAAATCAGTGTAATGCACCTTATATAGGTATTTTTGCAATATATTGATAGATGTATTCCCTCTTTTGAAAATTATTTGGCATATACAAACTTCATTAATGTACATATATGTATATAATTGAAGGTTATAGTAATTATGTAGTTAATATAGCTAATGAGCACACTTTATCTCAGATTGGTACAGATAGAAAAGAGGTATCTTGGTGATTACTTTCTTGATTTACTTCACTTGCTGTTTTGTCACTGTTTCTCATGTAGACTTTTAAGAGAAACAGAATCCATTACAACAGTTGTCTTTAAAAATGGCATACACTTCTTAAACTACAGACTTAATACTCTTCATAGCTGCACCTATGGTGTATCTGCATGAGCATTAATTTGTTCTTTCCTCTTATTACATCTCGCATAGATGACAACTCTTCTAAGAAGAATGTGCATCATAGCGCGTAGACAGCCCTTACTTATAATGAGGGATAACATGTCCCAATCTACACATTTGAAACATGACAAAGTGAAAAACTTTATTTATGAAAAACGACTTAGAATAATGAATGTGTGTGTTGAAAATGATTTGAAATGGTTACATAAGAATTATCTTTTACTTTACTCTCTCTGCCACTGTACCAAGTTTGAAGCTCGGATAAGAATAAATTTTCTTCCAAATGCTTTCTGGAGAGAAAGGATTTGGGCAATAATAAACATTTTATTATCAGAATTAGGTAGTCTATTTATTAAAGGTCTGACCACCATCTGTGCCTGCCCCAAAGTTCCTGTTCCACCTTCCTGAGCCCAGGGAACAAAGCCTCCTCTGCAGGACATGGCATATCTGCCCCATGTGCTATCTCACAGCACCCCCACAGAACACTAGCTCTTCCTATTGCCACATACTCAGATATTCTCACTCCCCCAATCTCACACACCCTTTGCCTCACCCCATGTAAGCCGGTCCTACTAGCCCCCCTAACCCTAAACATAAAAGACCCAGCTCAATAGACTGGACTCTGATTCTCCTTCAGAGTTACTCCAGGAAGTCTTACATGGAACCCTAAATTTGGGATGGAGCTGCGTTCTGTTATGGGTTTGTCACCATTTACCTAACAAATTGGAAACAGACCACATCAGCAATTTCATCCTCTTGATATTCCCCACATAGCACTAATGGTTTTCCTTAGAAGTGAATGAACATAGAATTAGTTTATACCCTGACTTTTTCATTAACTCACTTATGAAGGAGGGCAAAAATATTTTGGGTACTAGCATATTTTAGCCTAAGCAACACAAGAGCCCCCAGAGGAAAGAATACTGACTTACAAACAGATACTCAGATTTATAGTTTTCTCAACTCTCAGTACCTACTAAAGAAGGTAAAAGGACTGCAAATCCTTATATATCTGTAATGTTATACACCCTAAATATCATTTAAAGCCTGACTCAATGTTTCCTACATTAGATATGAATATATCAACTGGCTTCAGATATAGATCTCCTGCATTGTGACAAAATACTGGAGAATAACACGATAAAGCAGGAAATGCTTATTTTGGCTGATAATTTCAGATGTTTCAGTCCATGGTGAGCTGGCTATATGTTTTTAGGGTTGTGATAAAAAGAAACATAAAGGCAGAGGAGTATGGTGCTTGACAGTTGCTCGCATTATGGCACTTGGAAAGCACAGAGAGGAAAAGAGCCAGAGAGAAGGGGCTGGGGAGAATATGTAGGCCATAAAGTCACACCCCTGTGCCCCACCCTCAACCAGCCCGCCTCCTAAATTTCCACCACATATCAGTAATGCCATCAAATTATGAATTCATCAGTCAATTCACCAAGTTAAGTTACACCCTCATAATCCAATCACTTTCCAAATCCCCCACTGCTAAACATTGATGAACTGGGGACCCCGCCTTCAAAACATGAGCTTCCAGGGACATTTTAGATCTAAAGAATAACACTAATACACAGTGGGTGAGACTATGTAGCATCCAATTTTAATTAAATAGAACACATAAATGTGGGCTGGAAATCAAGTTGGAATGTAAGGCATAATTTTTTTGATTATGTCATCAGGCGAAATTCAGCTAAAGATTAAATGAATTCATTTATACATTAAAAAGTGACTTTGTGATAATAATAGGAAGAATGTAATGAAGCAACCAGATAAATGTGTAAAAGGGTGGGTAAAGAGTTTGAGTTGATAAAGTAATACATTTTTCCCCAATTTTAGTATTTTTAATATATAATGGTATTATCTCTGCCCTCCATTAATGGTGACTAATAATCACTCATCCTTTCTAAATCTCCATATTTACTTTCTTTAAATGAAAACATTCAATATTTCCTTTTTTAATTTTTGAGTTTGACTATAATGTCAATAAATTTTGTTTTCTTCATATTATTTATATTCAGTGGAAGGGATCAACAAGCTTCCAGAATTTGCATATTAGCTTTTTTTAATTTTAGAAAAATTCAGCTACTATCTCTTCAAATCATTTTTGTGTCCCACTAATATTCTATTCTACTTTTAGAATTTCACTTACACATAAATTATACATTTGGTATAGTAATACTCTACTGATTCCCTCAGCTCCTGATGAATTTCTTCAATTCTGTTTCTCTGTTTTCTTCAATAGATCTTTTATGTAGATTACTCTTCCAGGTTTCTGAGTTTCTATTTTGTCAGTACTTACCCAGTACACTTTATTTATTTTCACTGTATAACTCTTTACTTATCAGATTTCCTTGTGGCTACTGACAGATTTGTTTCTAAACTGAAATTCTTTCTCTGTTAATCCATTAAGACCATGTCTAAATATTTGGAAACACAATAAATCAACAGCTTTTGAGTCCTTGTCTTTTTGGTTGAGTATCTGTGTCATCTAACAACATTTTTGGTGGCTGCTGTAATTCTTGATTACATAGAACATTTTTTGTGTTTTTAATTTTAGTTTTATGTTATAGATTAGTTATTACAGAGACTCTGCATTGTTGGTACTTTCCTGTGATAATAGTTTGATTTTAGTTCTTTTAGATAGTTGAATGGAAAATTAATCATATTGATCTTCTGTACATTTAAATTCAGAATTTTAGGTAGGATATACAAAATGTACGAAGTCTAAAACTATCTTAATTTGGCAGGATTCAAACTATGATCTATATTTTCTATGCAGATCCTGTAGATCTTTAATTTTAAATTTTGTTAGAGTAGGTTTAGAAGATTATTGTTATCTGATACTTAAATGTAAACCTGGTATTCTCTGCCAGATGATTTCTGTGAAAAATATTACTGTGCTCTGAATTACTCAGAAGCCTAGACCTTCTCAGTACTCTGGGCTCTAGTACATGTGTTTATTTCTTACACTATGTTGCATGAATGGATATTTCCTGTGATACACTTTGAGTTTTTTTCACATATTTATACAGCCTTACTTCTATGCTAGAATTGATGGGAAATCTTCCACAATCGTGTCTCAACCACAGTCCTCTAATATACCTTCCTTCTCTCTAGGAAGAGAAGGATCTGGATCTGAAATATACAATAAGAAAACTTAGATCTAAATTATTTTCTAATTTACTGTACATTGTTTTCCAAGGCTGATTTAATTTTGAAAGCTTATATTTGATATATATGTTCTTTTATTTATCTTATTTCTTTTCTACATTAATTAGTTAAGATATTTTTGTTGTTGAGGTTTCATTTATATTTTATATTCTCATTATACTGGTCAAGTAGAAAAAAATCTTTTACATTTATCATGTAAGAAAATCATTAAAATAAAAAAGTAAATGTATCATAAGAATATGTTGATAGTATATTAATGTAGCTGAACTATATCAAGATGTAAGGGGAAAAGTATTTAAATAGAATCTGAATGCAATATGAGCAACAATATTTTCTCCAGAATATATATTTTTAAAATATTATTTGCTGAAATTCATAATAGCTAAATCTTGAATGCAGTCTATAAGTCCATCAATGGATGACTGGGTAAATAATATGTGGTCTTTTTAATTAATAAGATCTTATTTGTTGACTCTCAGTATTATTTCCTGTGCCTGTTCAGAAAGTCCTTGCCTACACCTATGTCTTCAAGAGTTGTACCAGTTTTATCTTCCAGCAGATTAAGTCTTTCTGTTTTAACATTTAGATCTTTGATCCATTTTGATTTCAAATTAGTACATAGTGAGATCTATGGGTCTAGACTCAATCCTCTGCATATGGATATCCACTTTTCCCAGAACCATTTATTAAAGGGGAGATCTTTCCTCCAGTGTATGTTTTTGTCCCTTTTTCAAAGATCAAATAGCTGTATGTTCCTTTGTTTCTAGCTCTACTATTCTGTTCCTTAGGAAACAACCAACAAAGTGAAGACACAATATGCAAAACAGGAAAAATATTTTCTCCAGTTATTTCTCAGACAGAAGACTAATATCAATACTATATAAAGAGCTCAAAAAAATTAAACTCCTCAAAATAAAAGATCAAATAAAAAATGGGGAAACAAAAACAATAGACATCTTTCAGAAGAAGTTCAATTGGCCAATAAATACATGAAAAAATGTTCATCATTGATGGCCATCAAAGAAATGCAAATTAAAAATGGACCAAGATAGTATCTTATCCCAGAAAGACTGGCTATCATCAAAATCTCTAATAATAACAAATGCTGGCAAGATGTGGGGGTGAAAGAAACTCTTGAACATTGTTGGTGAGAATATAAACTAGTACACTCACTATGGTAATCAGTGAGGAAATTCCTTGAAAACCTAAAATTAGAGCTTCCATTTGACCCAGCTGTCATCTCTTATATATCTTTCTAAAACAGTTAAAATCAAAATATTGCAGAGATATATGCAAACCCATATTTATAGCAGCACAGTTTACAATAGCTCATCTTGGAAACAGTGTATATGAATATCAGCAGAAGAACAGATAATGAAAACTGTATTTTTACACAAGGGAGTACTACACAGCCATAAAAGATAGATAAACTTGAAGCAGTCATAGGTAAATGGATGCAACTTGAGAATATAATGTTCAGTGAAATGTCAGACACATAAGCCTAAATATCACATGGTTTCTCTTATAGAAGAAACATAAAATGTGTTATTATCCATTATATTTGTTATTATCCATTACTTTAAGAAAACTGGTTATTACATTAAGTACATTAAAATACATTTAGTACTTTAATTCTGCAGTTATTTTAATTTACATTTTTTTTTCAAATTTTTTCTTTAAAATCTTATGAAATGTAAAATATGTATTTATTTTATAAATGAGGAAAGGGAAATACATAAGTTTTGCACAGGAAGAAACTTACTGTTAACCACTCAAATAGAACAATATTTAATTTTATTCAATTAAATGGAAAATAGTATGCACAAAGAAAGACACAAAAACAAACAACATTTTGGGGCTGGGGAGTTAGCTTAGTGGTGCAACACCTACCTGGCAAGTGTGAGGTTCTGAGTTCAATTCCCGGTACCACCCACCAAAAAAAGAACATGGATGAAAATAGTTATGTAGGCCTATAACCCCATCATTCTGGGAAGCTGAAGAGGAGGATGGCAAATTCAAACCCAGTCTTGGCAATTTAGCAAGAGATCATCCATTCCCCACCCCCCAAAGCTAGGGATGTACTTCAGTGGGAACATCCTGGCTCCAATGTCTTCTGTTAATTTAAGCCCATCTGTAACACATGTGGTGCATATTTAATATGAAAAAAAGCACTGTCCTCTACACACCAACTGGTAATATTTTGTGTATTTGTGTATTTTGTGTATACTTACCTATAATCATGAAAAAAATCATAAAATTAATCTACAGTGAAAACAAGCATTGTTTAACAAAAGTGATTCATCCCTTTCCCATACCTGGGACAAAATGCCTAATGCCCAATGAATTAAAAGAAGAGATTTATTTTGATCCAAGGTTTTCAGAGAATTTTTTCCTTTGTTGGTTGTCTCCAACCCAGACTGTCATGGTAAGAGTATGGCAGGGGGACTTTCCTCACCCATGGCAACCAGGAAGTAGAAAGGAAATGGATGAGCCAGAGAGGAGTATATCCCCTCAGATTGGGTTGTGCCTAATAACAGCACATTCAGCTAAGGACAAATCTGTCACTGCAGTCAGTGAGCAGCACCAGGCTAAGAGAGAGATGTTGTGGGCTGCAATGGGAATGCCACATAAGCAGCAGGCTCACCCATGCCCTTTGGAGTTCACATCTCATTTAAAACCACCCCTGGACTTAGAATGGAATTTGACATTTGCTCTGCTGGGTTTTTGTCTGATTCCTTTTGATCGCCATTCCTCCTTTTGGAATGGAATGTTTACTCTGTGTCATTGTATGCTGGAACTACTACCTATTTTTATTTTTACAGGTGTTCAAAGCTAAGCGATTGCCATGAGTCTCAAAGGACATTTTGGTTTTGGACTTTCAGCAATGCTGGATCTGTTAATACTTGGGCATGTTTTATAGAGGGACTAAATTCGTTTTGCATAATAAATGGAACATGAGGTTTTGGGGGCAGAAACAGAATATGATGGTTTGATCCACAATGTCTTTCAAAGTCTCATGTGTTTAGAAGGAAATTAGATCATGCAGGCACCATATTCATCAGTGGATTCATCCATTAATGAGTTCAATATCTGTGGTGAATTAACTAAAGGTCAACTTGGAACACCCAGCTGAAAGGAGTCAGTGTAGTTCTGGGTTTGGGAGACCCAGCAGAGGATTGTTTCCAACAGCATAAGAGGAGAACTGGAGGGGAAAGATGGCATGCTATTGAGGGAGAAGCTTGTTACACTGGTTTTCCTGATATGAACTCAGTTGTTCTCATCATCGGAGGAGCTCAGATCCTCACTGTCACTGAGGATGGCTGCTGTTCTCTATGGGGAAGCTGTGGTCCTTACCTTGAGCATAGCTTCCTGGTTCCAGTGAAGATTCCTCACCCTGGTGGCACAAATCCATCACCCCTCTGGTGCAGACTTTCTAGTTTCCACCACTGACCTTTGGGCCTTCCCAGCACAGATCCTTGGTACAGACTTGCATGAGACATTGCCTTGAGCTTTAGGCCTCCAGCTGGACTTGTGGAGGACATTGCCATGGGATCAAGGACCTTGGCTGGATTCTTTGGGTTTCTAGGGCATAGACAGATCTCTTGCACTCCTCTGCATTTGACGTTTTGTGTGAATATTATAAAATAATCCCATAAATTATGTGCCCTGTTTTGAATTTATTCCCTTGCAGACACTGACTACAATAATAGCTGAATGTGTAGTTAGAAGGTGGGGGCTCTTTGGAGGTGAGTAATTGGTAAAATGACCTGGAAGGGTGTATTCTTGTCTCCACTTTCTGCCTTTTCTCTCTGTTTTCTGGCTGCCATATGCTGAGCAGTGTTCCTCTGCCTTGCCTTTCTACTATGCTGTTCTGCCCTACAGCCAACCAAATGTGTACAGAAGCCTCTGGAATCTGTGTACCAAAATAATGGCCTGCTTTTTAAAACTGTGGTTGTTGGGCATTTTATCCTACCAACTGAAGTGACTAAAGCATGTCAATTAAAACCCACCTTTAAAGGATATGTTATATATTTAATATGGAGTAAGAGCCACTGTCCTCTATATGCCAGTTGGTAATATTTTGTACAAAGTTTCTTACAAAGGCTAAAGAAGAAATTATAAAACAAATCTCCAGTCAAGAATTTGTTTAGTGAAACTTTAAAATTTGTGTAATATTTAGGAGAGAAAAATACTTTATGGGCTTTTTTTCCAAAGTGAACAAATAGAAATGACTCAATTACTATAAATTTATTTCAAACCACAAGGCTTCATAAAGAAAGTAACTATGAACTCCTGTAAGTTGGAACTACCATGTTCAAAAGTTTTCTGTCTTTCATGTAGGATTGATATACTAAGTTCTTCTAGATTTAGAAAAAGTGCAAAGTGAAGGGTTGATAAGCTATTGGAAGAAAAGCTACCTTTGATCTCTGAAGGGACATTAGGAAGCAAACTATTTTGGTAGATGTGGCTGTGTTCAAGATCAAGTAATAAATATGATGTTAGCATATTTCATTTTTCCTACCCACCTTTTTGTATTATAACTCTAACATAATTTGTCTTGAAACTTTGCTGCCTGTATGTTAGCAAAAGATTTTTTTCATGAGTGTTTTCCTCAATATGGTAGAACAGACTGGTTCAAAGCATAGTTTTGATGAAACATTTTCTCAGGAAAATCTGTTTCTGCTGCTAAAGAAACTGCCACCTACAACCATCTGTGGTTTTGTATTCCTAGCCAAACTTTTCTGTTGTTTTTAATGTAGATGCTGCTTTTGTCTTATTTGTGGTATCCAAACATGGAAAGCAGTTCTATCACTTGCATTCTTTTGCTAAATGTGTTTTGCCCTCCTACTAAATATTATTATCATCTCAGTTCCCAAGCATATATACTTATACATATATATAGATATAGATATAGATATAGATATAGATATAGATAATTTCAACTCTATAACACTATAGCAAAATTGTACTAAAAGAAATATAACAATTTCTCAGAGATGCTTACCCTGTTTATTGACAGAAATATTTTTACAATGACTACTGATTATGAAGTATAAAAAACACACAAAAGAGAAAAATCTTTGTAACAAGTCTACATGTATTTCTAAAGACTATAATGCAATACATAGCAGATAAGAAATACTGGAATTGATAATCACAAGTTTCCTGAATTTAATAAAGACATGTACTCTTCAGGGAAAAAAATACACATGCTGATTTCCAAGAAAGATTAATAAAAATAAATTCTCCATTTGATGCAATATAGTGAAGCCTCAGTACATCTAGGAAAAACAGCAGAAGCTCACTAACCACAAGGAGAAAAGTAAAATTTATCTCAAGCCAAAAAAAAAAAAAAAAAAGAGAGAGAGAGTGATTTCTGCTTCCACCTATACAGCAGAGTTGAGATCAAACAAATCATTTTACTGAGAATATCTTGAAAGGCTGATAATTATTTAAAACTATTCACACACACAAAAAAACTTCTATGAAGCTTTGAGAAAAAAATCAGACAAAACTTGAGGACCAAAGGTGTAAGGAAAACTAAATGAGAAGTATGTTTGCTGATGAGTGGTGCAAGGTATAATGACTAAATAGAAAAGCATTCTAAAACTGTGGGATGGTACAGTGATTTAGGGAATCTTAAAGTCTGGGACTATGAATGCAGTGTAGGTTAGAATTAGAGAATGGTAATTATTTTTTTTTAATGGCTATGGGATTCACCATTCAGAATCCAATTGTCCTGACACATTCAATACTTGCTAATTTATGTTTGCTTATGTGAGTTTCAAGAAAGGGTGGTGGTATTAGAAATCAAGCATAAAGATGCAGTTATAGATGAAAAGTAAATATATTAGAATGAATTAGAATCCCATGATAAAAAACATTTTTCAATGACTATAGATCATATTTTTTATTTAAATAAGAGAAAAATAAATAACTAAGAAAAATGTGTCCTAAATAAAAGCTCTAAGTTTTATGAGATTATGAGTATCTATAATTTAAAAATAAGGACATATTATCTTGACTAAAGCAAGAGCCCATTCTTTATTTTTTTCTTTTCCTTTTGGCACTGCTGGTTGAACTCAGAGGCTTGTCATTGAGCTATATTCCATGGACTTTTTTTTTTTTTTGAAACAGGGTCTTCCTGAGTTGCTAAGTTGCCCAGCTTGTGCTGAATTCTCCTACTTCAGATACCCATCATGCCTGGTGAATGCTAATGTATCCATTTTTTTTCAGTCACTCAAACTAAATGTAAATAAACCTCAAGGGATGATAGCAATACAAAGTTACCTTTTTCTAAACTATGTTTATTGTAGTAGTAAGTAATTTCTACAGTGATGTTGTGTAACAAGGTGCACCAAAAATGAATGGCTTATGGTAACAGTTATTTATTCTTATAGTGTCCACAAGCTTAATGCTTGTAGTATGGACTGACTTAAATCTTATCCACATTGGGCCGGTGAGATGGCTCAGCGGCATAAGCGCCTGCCTGGCAAGCGTGAGGGCCCGAGTTCGACTCCTGGAACCCACATACGAAAAAGGGTCGGTGATATCGCTCAGCGGCACGGGCGCCTGCTGGCGCGTGAGGTCCTGAGGTCGACCCCTGGTACCCACCAAAAAAAAAAAAAAAAGTCTTATCCACATTGTTCTGTAGTGAAAGAACTGTTAGAGGTTTATTAAGGATGACTTTGAGGAATTAAGGACTTCAATGGTGGAAGTAATTTGAAATAGAAATAGCACAGAACTATAATTAGAAGTAGAGTCTGAAGATGTGAGTGAACCGCTGCAGTCTCATAATGAAACGAATGAATGAAGAGTTGTTTCTTATGAATGAACAAAGAAAGTATTTTGTTCTCCTTTTAAAATGAAACATACTCCAGGGAAAAATGTAATAAACATTGTTGAATTGACAACTACATATTTACAATATGACCTAAATTTATTTAATAAGACTGGTGGAATTTGAGAGGATTGACTTCAATCTGGAAAGGAGTTATATTGCTGATAAAATGCTACAAGTCAACTTCATGGCAACAGAGAAAACTTCCATAAAAGTAGTAGTCAATCAATGTAGGGAACTTTCATTGTTGCCTTGTTTTAAGAAATTGGTTCAGATAACCCAATTTTTAGCCAACACCAACATGACCAATTAAAAGCCATAAACATTGTGGCAAAAATCTTTATCAGAAAAAATCCAATATATGTAATGCTAAGATAATAAAATTATTGTTCAATAATGTATTTGAATTAAAACAAAAGATGCAGTATGATGTAGGCATAACTTTTTCACATACTGAGAAACAAAGAATCATGTGACTTTATTCTGATACTTTATTCTAACATTCTGGAACATAATCAGCAGTATCTCTGGTGAATTTCTGTATATTCAAACACATGTGTGTATGTGTACATAAACTATGTGTAAATAAATATATTTATATACTTATGTGTTCATATGTGTATGATATAAACATAAAAGCTAAAAACAATAAGATTAAAGAAGGAAACACAGTCTATTTTTTATTATGTGTTAAGCAAAATTTCTTAAATATCACACAGAAGTAGAGCAAATGCTCACAATTTTTTAATCAGAATTTACAATTTCTGCTCTTGTAAACTTATTTACATTTGGGACAATATTTTACATACTTTTCATCACATCATATGTAATCAAGGTAAATAAACTAAAATGTATTTAAAATTACTAATTATTGGATAATGCATATTCAAATCACAATATATTACTATAAAACGTTAAAATTGTTAATTAAAGAGAGCATGAATAAAAAATACAGAAAAAGAACCCTGAAAACATCAAATGCTACAGACAATATGAATATGGATATTAAATGTAATTTTCATACATTTCCAGTGAGAATGAAGTTTTCTTCAATACAGTCATATTTCATACCAGTTTACCCATTTCTTAAATATCTATATCTATTTTTATCAGGTATTGATTATCTTTCCCATTGCTGAGAAAAGATACATTCAGAAATTAAAGGAGTAAAGATTTATTTTTGCTTCTGTTTTCTGAAGTTTCAGTCCATTATTTCCCGGCTTCAAACTCAAACCATGATTGTGGAAGGACATACTGGAGGAAATCTGCTCACTTTATGGCAGTCACAAAACATGGAAAAAGAGAACAAGAAAAGATATACTTCTCAAAGATATGACCGCAGTGATGTATTTCTTTCAGTTATATCCTGCTTCCTAATAAGCCCATTCAACTAATAAAATCAGCAATGGATTAATCTAGTTGATGAAGTTAGTGCCCTAATCATTCAGCCACTTGAAAAGCTAACCTTCTGAATATATGAGACCTTCGAAGTACATTTCAAATCTAAATCAAAACATACCATAGGACCCAATAACTCATTCTTATGTATTTATTTAAAAAATGAAAATGTGTGTTCACACTGCAATTGTCAAGCAAGTATCATAGTGTATTTTTTTTTTTTTTTTGTGGATACCGGGTGTTGAACTCAGGACCTTGCACAACCAGCAGGTGTCGGTGCTGCTGAGCGATATCACCCGCCCTTTTTAAGTATGTGGGTACTGGGAGTCGAACTCAGGACCTCGTGCTTGCCAGGCAGGTGCTTATGCCACTGAGCCATCTCACTGGCCCCATAGTGTTTCTTATAAACAAGAAAATTTGGAAAAGATAAACATATTCTTTAGCTATTAAATGAATACTTTGTGGTATTTTTCCATATACTGCAATGAAATTTGTTAATGTAAAGTAAGCACCTAATAATACTCACAAAGATAAGAACAGTTCCTAAACATATTATCCCAAATAAGCCAATCTGAAATAGCTATATTTTATAATCTTCCTTTGATACGATGAACTGGAGAAATCTAGCTTTCTGGTAGAATATAGACACATTGTTACTAGGAGTTGTGACTAGGGGAAGATGTCAAAATGTAGGCATTTAAACATTTAAAAATATCTTTGTATTATGCTGAGATTTTAAAATTTCATTAGATGTCACAATAACAAATATTACTTTTATTTAGTCAAATTGTAACTGAAAACTAATAAACTTTCAGCTATATAATGATATCGTATAGTGATATTAGTGATAGCTGAATCAGTATGAAGGTTGGAAGACAGAATATAATGCAAAAACACCATTAGATCTAAAAGGAAAGTACCCTGAACAAAAAATAAATAACCAGCAAAATGTATATTCCAGAAATGAGGGTATAATGTAGATTTTTTTTTGAGACAGAATCTGAATTTGTCAATGGAGATTTAATCTACAAGAATATTAAGTCATCATGAAAATATTCAAAACAATATCTAGGTTACATAGGAAAGCATGAGCTACAACAGAAAGAGTAAATAAAATAAAATAAATACACATGAGTTCTCACTACTTAAAATAATACAATGATGCCTTCTGAGGCTTACTTATATGATGTTTTGGGCATGTTAGTTTTTAGCTTGATTGTGGTAATCATTTCAAAATGTATGTGTGTATCAAAACCTCATGTTATATTCCTTAAATATGTATAATTTTTATGTTCTATTTTACCTCAATATAGCTAAAAAATGCCACCCCAGCCTTAAAAGGTATGTAGATTATTCATGACAGGATCTATGCAAGAGGTAAATGAAAGTAAATTGCTTAAAGAGCTGTGAGGTAGTTCCATTGTATCTAAGGTACAGTAGTATATGTAGTTACATCAGAGGGATTCTTAATCAGTAATTCAACATATATCAATGAAATAAGAGTACATGTTTTAAAAGTTAATGGATAAAAGATTAACAAATTAAAAGGTACTATAAAAATTAAAAGTTAACACAAATGCAAATCAAGATATTGGATTAAACTCTAAGTATATGAGTAATTCAATTAAAGTAAAATCCAAAGAATACACTAATTAAAAAAAAACATTGCAAACTATTTAAAAATGTGATGCTAGTGAGACATAACACATTAAACATAAGTTAGTTAAATATTTATAGTTCAATGAAGAGATCTTAGAAAGTAAGTTTTACATTTTTTGTATAGCCAAAGAGGTAATATTCATAAGATTTTATATTCAGACAAAAATTACTGACTGAGTAAAAATGTATGCAAATACACTCCATAAAGAGATTTAATAATTATTCAAAATAAAAGAGATAAAACAATTAGAGGACAAGCATTAAAATTCATCAAAGTATTCCGTATGATGAAAAAGCTTTAAGAAATTTTAAACAGACAAAAGAACGGATGACTGAAACAAGAATTTCAAGATAAAATTATGCATATTTCCTTATATGAAATGTAATAGATGTAGGAATACTTTTTTTCAGACTTTGTACAGGAAATACTGTATGTGAAGACATAACAATAGAAATTATCCAAAAATAATCACACACAGAGTAGGAGAAAAAAAACTCAATACAATGAAGGGAACATGAATGAACTTCATGACAATTTAAATTATCAAAGTGCAAACATGTTTAGAGATAATGTCAAACAAGAGAGATGAGGAAATGAAAAAAATATTTGAAGTGTCAATACTCAAATATGTTTACATTCAATTAAACTATAAGGTCATAAACACGAGGGTCTAAATAAATATGAAGCACAAAGACATAAAAAATCTCTAATAGGTTTCCTCATAATGAAGTTTCTCAAAGAAACAAACATTTAAAAGGCAAGGAGAGAAAAAAGACACTTTATGTGCAGAGGGACAGAGAGAAAAAGATCCAGCAGCACCTCTTAAGAAGAATGATGTAGGGGCCGGTGAGATGGCTCAGTGGCTTATGCGCCTGCCTGGCAAGCGCGAGGGCCCGAGTTCGACTCCCGGAACCCACATACAAAAAAGGGGCCGGTGATATCGCTCAGCGGCACGGGCACCTGCTGGTGTGCGAGGTCCTGAGGTCGACCCCTGGTACCCACAAAAAAAAAAAAAAAAAAAGAAGAATGATGTAAACTAGATAACAGTGAAGCAACAACTTTAAAGTATCAAAAGAAAAATACGATCGACAAGGAATAATGTTCCCAGTAGAAATGCCTTTAAAAATTAAAATGCAATACAAACTTCTTCAGATATACAGAGCAGACAGAATATATCAATAGCACACACACACATGACATAAGATATATGACAGAAATTCTTTTTTTTTTTTTTTGTACCGGGAATCAGACTCAGGACGTCGTGCTAGCAAAGTGGGCACTTGTGCCGCTGAACTATATCCCTGGCCCAAGAAATTATTTTAACCAAAAGAAACAATAGAGAAAACTGTATCTGCACAAAGGAATAAAAAATAATGAGAATGAATAAATATAATTTTATATTATTAAATATATTTAAAGTATAATGATTTCCAGCATTGTGACACATGCCTGTAAAGCTAGCTACTTGGGAAGCAAAGGCAGGAGTATGAAAAGTTTGAAACCATCCTGGGCAACTTAGAGAGGCTTTGTAAGTAAATAAATATCACCATTTAAAGCCAATAACTAATAAAAATTTGCTTGGGATTTATAAAATATACCCAGGACTGGTGAGATAGCTCGGTGGCATAAGTGCCTGCCTGGCAAGTGCGAGGTCCTAAGTTTGACTCCCGATGCCTACATACGATAAAAAGGGCCAGTGATATCGCTCAGTGGCATGTGCGCCTCCTGGCACATGAGATCCTGAGTTCGACCACTGGTACCCACAAAAAAAAATAAAATAAATAAAATAATATAAAATATACCCAAGTAGTATTTACGACAACAAGGGAAATAGGGCTAGAAGCAAAAAACTGGAAATGTATTTGCACATATGCCACAGGTTGGGGACAATACCACAAGTTATACTTTTTACAGTAGATGTAAATTAGTATAATATCACATGATAGGAGATGATTGTAATTTTAATTTACATAGTATACATCATAAAGCATTCTCTAAAATAACTTGACAAAGAGTAAATATTCAACATCACTTGTAATCAAAGAAATCAAAACCAAAAACTAAAGGAGATATCAACTTCTTCATGTAAAATTGAATATTATCAAAAAAGAACAAATACAGTAAGGATGTGAACAAATGAAAACTGTTGTGCACTGTTGAACAGGGTATATAATATTATAGGCATGGAAGCTTCCTCAAAAAACTAAAATAGAATTACCATGTGATCCAGCAATCCCACTTCTAAGGATTTACTGAGAGAAATGAAATGAGTGTATCAAAATTATGTTTGCTTGCCCATGGTCATGGCAGCATTATTCACAAACAGCTAAGTTATAGAATCAACCCAAGTGTCCACTAGTAGATAAATGGACAAAAATATGTTAAATATGCTCAATAAAAGCTAACTGGCCTTTTTTATTTATGTGGGTACCAAAGGTTGAACTAAGTACCTCACTCTTGCCAGCAGGCATTTATGCTGCTAACCCATCTTACCAGCCCCTAATCTGGCCTTTGAAAACAAAGAAATTCCTTCTTTGTGTGACAGCATAGACTTGGAGAATAATTTGTGAAGTGAAATATGTCAAACACAGAAAGACAATTACTACATGTGTGTATTTATGCATGGAATATAAAGCAACTGAACTCACAGAAAGAAAGAGTAGAATGAGAATTATTAGAGGATAGAGTTAAGGAGACAGGGTGGATGATGATGAAGGGGCTGACATACACATAGAGGAGTAATAATTTGATGTTTTTGCAGCCTATTGCACAGTACTTTATACAGCAAATTGCAGAGGACTATACATTTTTAGTGTCAAGAGTGGGACTGAAATGTTCTCATCACAAAGCATGTCAAATATTTGAACTGATGGATAGTTCCAATAGCATGATTTCTTCATTCCATATACCATTCAAAAATCATAACATTGGGGCTGAGGAAACAGTTCAGCGGTGCAGCGCCTGCCTGGCAAGTGCAAGGTCCTGAGTTCGATTCCAGGTATCCACAAAAAAAAAGAAAATCTTAACATCACTTTAATCCCACAAATGTAGATAACTATAATTTCTCAATACATAATAAATTTATAAGAAATGTTATGTCAAATATACAAAAAAGAAAAAATGGAAATACAAAGAGAGTTAATTTAATTAAAAGATCTCTCCTAAAAACCATTAAAAATGAATAACAAATGAATCATAAAAAATAGCAAGATGGTAGATTTTGTGGCTAAAATATTGGTAATCTAACTAAATATAAATGCTTGATTACATGATTTTTTTTTTTTTTGTGGGTACCGGGGGGTCGACCTCAGGACCTCGCGCGCCAGCAGGCGCCCATGCCGCTGAGTAATTTCACCGGCCCCTTTTTTCGTATGTGGGAACCGGGAGTCAAACTCGGGCCCTCGCGCTTGCCAGGCAGGCACTTACGCCGCTGAGCCATCTCACCGGCCCTGATTACATGAATTTTAAAAGATTAATTTCTAGATTTAATGAAACACAAGTATATGTTTTATATGAGAAATATATTTTGAAGTTAAAGACAGATATGAGGTGGAAATACATATATGCATCAAAATAGCACACTGTAATGCAGAAATGCAATTATATGTTGTCAATTTAAAATAAAATGCAAATTAAATAGTAAACAGGTAGAAAATATTTTACAAATATACATACAAATGTAAAACAAAAATGTGGTAGAACCTCTATAATTATGAAAGAAGAATTTGTACAAATACTGCTACAAGGAGTAGAAATACATATTAGTTAATGTTAAATGGCTAAATTCACCAAGAAGACAATAAACATACACATGTGCAGCTAATAATAGTGACTCAAAATATATGAAGAAAAATTGTTGGAAATTCAAGAAGAGAGAAAAATCTAGAATTATATTAAGAGATTGAAATGTCATTCTCTCAACAGTTTATAGAAGCAGTACCTGTTCTGCAAACTCAGTAAGTTATGGAAAACTTGAGCAATACTATCAATGATTGTAAATAAATTGATAGTAATATGAAATTACTCTCCAATAAATGCAGAATATACATTTTTATCAAATAGACATGAAACATTTGCTAATATTCAGAGATAGTCTGAGGCTTAATATAAGGCTTGAGGAACTGCAAATACTCATTGTGGAAATGTGTTTTCTGACTACACTTACAATAACTTGGAAATCAATAAGGAAATAATTTGAAAATTTCTTACATTTGGAAGTCAAATCTTGTTCATGGAAAACAGCCAAGGAAACTTATATTATGATCTAACAAATAATGAAAATATCACACATCAATATATGTAGGATATTGGTAGAAGGAAATTTATACTATTATCTGGATACATTATTATTATTAGTGAAGAAATATCTGAAATAAATACCTTCAATGTCAATGTCTATCTTCAATATATAAAATAAGTAAATTATATTAAAATTAAGTAGAAAATAGACATTAAATATCATGGAAGAAATCATTTAAGTAGAAAACTAAAACACAACAGAAAAGTAAATAAAATAAATATTAAAGCTTTGAAAAAAGAAAATTATTAAACTGTCAGTTAATAAAAACAATGGAAAAGGCCGGTGAGGTAGATCAGAGGCATAAGTGCCTGTCTGGCAAGCGCAAGTTCCTGAGTTTGACCCCTGGTACCAGCAACAACAACAAAAAAAGAAATGGAAAAGAAGGCACAAAATTTCAATAAAGAGACCAAAAAAATTAAAATATAACAGAAATTTTGAAATATTATGCCATGATTTTGGGAACTGAGATGTACAAATCTCCTCAAAGACACAAGACTACAAATCTTACTTAATAAAAATTAGATAATGTGAATAGACCTGTGTTCATGGTTACTAAATTCTTAGGTAAACCCATGCCTTGAAAAAAATCCAAAAAGCATCACTTATATATTCTACCATATATTTTTAAAGATAATAGTAAATGCAAAAATTATAAAAATTCTTCCAAAAATTTAAGGTTATTTTTAATTAATTATGTAACCAAAAGTATCTGACAACATAACCAGAAAAATTCATTACAGAAAAATTAAAGTACCGACCAATGACTTAAAAAATAAATCACAGGGCCGGTGAGATGGCTCAGCGGCATAAGCGCCTGCCGGGCAAGCGCGAGGGCCAGAGTTCGACTCCCGGAACCCACATACGAAAAAGGGGCCGGTGATAACGCTCAGCAGCGCAGGCGCCTGCTGGCGCGCGAGGTCCTGAGGTCGACCCCCCCGGTACCCACAAAAAAAAAAAATAAATAAATAAATCACAGACGATTCAACAACATGAAAAAGATTATATTGCTTTATAGGTGACTTCATCCCATGGGGGTGAGTTTTACACTAAAGTTTGAATCAAGCAGGGTGCTGTGGCACATGGCAGAAATCCTGAAATCCTGGAACTTTGGCAGTCTGAGGCAGGAGGATCACAAGTCCCAGCACTGCATGGGTAACTCAGTGACTTGCTGACACAGTTTCAAAATAATAATAATCAAAAAATAATAATAATGATAATGATAAAAGAGAGTGGTTATGTAGCTCAATGTGAGGGTTTTGGGTTTGATCTCAAATACTAAAAATAAAATTAAATTTTTGTAATTCATCTAAAATGGTGTTTAAGAAACATAAAAGAATGCATAAAAATGTGAAAATGGTCTGTTTGTGATTAAGCAAAATTTTTTCAAATAATAATCTCTCAGACCAGATGAACTACATTTATGTAAAACAAATAATCAGGGATACTGCCAGTATGTCCTTAGTCAAAACTAGAACCAAATATAGAAATGCAGTTTCCATTGTACATTAATGAGAAAACAATTGACTCCTGTTTATATCCTTGAAACAGATAAAAAAAAGTTTATCATTTCACCAATGCCTGGCTAAAGCAATCACTTAAAAAAATCACCTCTGTTGGAAAGAAAGATGGAAATGTTTTGCCTTCATTAGTGAAGATACAACCACCCACAAAGAAAACTGTACAGGAGAAAAATAACACGATTAGAAATTATGCAGAATATGACTTCAATATACAACAATCACTTTCTATTACAATTAAACACTGCAAATATGGATTAAAATGATACTATTGGCAATGTAAAAGTTTCAACTACTAGGAATAAATATCATAAAATATATGTGAGACTGTATACTAAAAATTGAAAAATGGTGCTGAGAGTTGAGAAATTTAAAACAAATAGGAAATTAAGCAATGATCATGGATTAGAGATCCAAAATTGCTAATGATTCTCTCCCTAAAATGACACCTAGAATTAATATAATCAAAACAAAAATTTAACAGATCTGTTGTACAAAATGGCAAGCAATTTCATAAATATAGAAATAAAAAGCCTAGGGTGGATGAAATAATTGAAATTGAAAAGAAAAATTTGGAAGGCTTTAATTATCATGCTGTGAATTTTATTATAAAGCAAGTGTAATATTAAGAGTCAATATAGACAAATGCAAAAATAAAAATTGAAAATGCAATTTAGTAGGAAAAGGACACTCTTTTTAAAGATGGTTGTCGAAAAGAAACTGCTTAGATAGAACATTCAAAGGCTAATCATTAAAATTTAAAAGTAGTAAATACTGAACTTCAAGAAAAACAATTAAATGTCTATGAAAAGATACTTTTAAAAGTATAAAAATACAATCCATGCACTGGGAGAAAATATTTGGAAATAATGTATCATATGAAGAACATATAGTCAGAAATGTGAAACAACCACGAAAACTTAATAAGAAAAAAATCAATTTGACAATTTTTCAACTTACAGTTCAGCTTTAAATTATATACAGATGGCAAATAATGTTATGAAAATGCTTAACATTGTGTCATTATATTAAAAATAACAGGAATAAAATAAGTTTAGTTTGATGTTCACTTAATTTAAGAAATATTTTGCTCATCTAAATAAGGAGAATGTTCCTTTTACTACTTTTAACATTTCCATTAAGTCATTGATAAATTTTGCCTTATATCACTATTGCTGATCACCATATTGCTGGCAGTAATAAAAAAAGATAAACAAAATGACTAAGCATCATAATGACTGAAAATGAAGAAGAAAAATTATATCAGTTTTGGCAATAAAATCTTTATAAAAATGCCTAAAGTGCTGAGGATATAGCTCAGCAGCACTGCGCCTGCCTAGCAAGCACAATGTCCTGAATTTGATTCCCAGTACCAAAAAAAAAAAAAAAAAAAAAAAAAAGCCTAAATTATGTGTAAAATACCTGTAAATATGCCTGTTAGAAATTGTCCCTAATCCTTAGGATAATATTGCAAACTGACTATGAGAAAAACAAATCAAACCCAGAAACAAAATCAAAAATATATTGCAACTTAAAAGGCATGTTGTATTTTACCTCAGTGAGAAATTAATCAACGTGTTTATATCGTTGGTACAAACAAAAAAAATAAAATAAACTTATCACTTCGGTCTTCATAGACTTAAGATATTACTATTGGAAACCCCATAAAAATATCTCAAATACACTAACTGAAGAAAGATATTTCAAAATGTAACTATAACAAAATTTAATTAAAGACATAAGAAGAAATCTACTAATGATAAAATAACATATTTGAAATGTACATAAGAAATGTAAAAATGGTATTGATTAAAAAATATGCAATGTGTGCAAAAATTGTACTCATTAAAAATAAAACGAGATGAGTATATATATAGGAAAGTTTTGAATTTCAGTTTTTATAATAAAGTACAGGGAATGGGGATAAACTCAGCTTCAGGGCACCTGCCTGGAAAGCTCGAGGTCCTGAATTTGATTCTGGGTGCCCTCCCCACAAAATAAATGAAAAAAATATAAAAAATATGTATGTTTAAAATATTCTAAATGATTAAATACTATTGTATTGGAACAGAGCTAGCTTTTAGTTTCATACTAAAAGCAATGGAGCTTGAATGTAAAATTTAAACATTAGAATTTATTTTATTTAATTTTACTCTATGGGAAAAAGAGTTCAACAAAAGTTATTAAATCAGAAATGTCAGAGAAATAGAAAAAGGAACAACAAAAGGAAGCTGGAAATAAGAGGACAGGAAAATATTGCTCAAGCAGAGTGACATCTCAGAAATACATAACAATATAATGAATACAAAAATGATATCTTTACAGTATGATATGGTAACATAAATATTCAACACTGTCAACACTGTGTGGTTCTACTTAGTATCATTGACTATTATATAAAAATATTTACTATGCACTCCTTCGTGGAGGCTAAGGTGGATAGTAAGTTCAAGCCCAGCCTAGGAAACTTAGCAAATTAATGAGACACTGTCTCAAGATAAAAAAGAAGTGATAGGGATATAGGTCAGTGCCAAGACCCTAGAATGAACACCATCCATCACCCAAATTTAGTTTCTATACAATCAAAGACTGATCATAAGTTATAATTCTTTTATTAGGAACAAATATATTCAAGAAATTTGCTATGATGTGATTCTCATAAAATTTTAAATCATAATTCAGCATTAGTTATCATTAATTTTAATGCAAAACAAAGTTCTTCAGCTTTTGATGGACTATATAGAAATACATTTTTAAATAACAATTTTCAGAGGTTCTACACTTTATGGTGATTATATCATTCATCATTGTTCAAATTTACAGTTAATGTATTAATTCTTTAACAAATAAATCCAAAGAAATGTAGTGAAAATGGATAAGAAGCAGTCATTCTTTATGAAGGTACATATTTCACATTTATCTATCAAAGAAAATGACCCATCCATGGTCGTATTACTAATATACATGTACATATTATATATATGATTTAAAAGTTATCTGACAGAATATAATTATACACATATATAAATATGTAAGCATATTGTTAGATCCTATAATTGTGCATGGATTTTCTTGTATAGAATTTTTAGGCAATGATAAGGCTTAATAATTAGATATTAATCTTTAGAACTATATTTCAATTGTACCTAGGAAGTACAGATGCTTTATTTCAGGAATATCTTTTACTTGATAATTTGGAAACAACATATGTTCAGTTGGGACATGCATAATTTTTAAGTACATAATTTTAAATTCATATGTATTTATAGAGATGTATCTATGTATATCTGTATAACTTTGAGCTATGGAAAACAAGACCAAGAATGTCAAACATTAGATAATTCTTCCTGTTTCTCAGTATTTGTGAATTCTTTGTAAGTGTTTAATAATATCCGAAGATGAAAGAGCAACATTGTTTATTGAAGATATGTATCATGTTCACTTACAAGGAAGTTTATGAAGTAGAAGAGTAATGAATCAATGACTACTATGTCTTGGTTATGTACTGCAACACAATACCATTTTACGATTAAAATTTAATACTATTATATGAGCTATTCTGAAAAAAATGTTTGGAAAAATCTATAAAACTAAGTCTTCATTGTTTAGTATTGAACATGAAATATTTAATAACAACCTGTACTGAAATTTACATGAAAGGAAGCATGTTTTAATAAGTATTTGATTTTAGTGTTTATATTTATAAAAACACAATGGCATCTGACAGTTTTTTTGAATGAATCTGGGTCTTATAGGAAGCCTCTGTCTCATAGGTTAAGATTGTTGTCACCTATGGAGGTTTGTAGGATTTGAAAATTCTTAATGAGTGATTTTTAGAGATGCATCTTAATAATATCCAAAGAGAATCTCAGCTGAAACTGAAGATCTAATAGTGGCCTAAAATAATATCTCTCTATCTATCTATCTATCTATCTATCTATCTATCTATCTATCTATCTATCTATCTATCTATATCTGTCTATCTATATATTTAGTTATGTTAAGTGGTGTATTTTCTAGCTTCAAAAATGATCCACAGTCAAAAAGAGATAAAGCCTCTGTATGCTTGAAACTCATTTGCTGGTATTAGCTAGTTCTAAGTCTCCATAAAAATGCCATCATCATCTAGCAGAAATCTCAACTTCGTAATGATTATGTAATTATGGCAACCAGATTATTTAGTAATATTTCAATTTTAGTTATAAACAAAGTTCCCTTTAACATATATAACATAAAAATCTATAAGTTAAGTAAATAGCATTCACATATTTGACATATGTTTATTTTAAACAAATATAATATAAAAACTTTATATGAAATTATAATGTAGGGAGAAATTTTCAAAATATTATTCTAAAGGTGCTAATATGTTTTTACATAATAAAGCAAAGTAGTAACTATGTTACTATAAAACTTTTACATAGTGATAAAAATAAGTGTATCACTAAAATGAATTTCATACTCTATGATAAATATATGGCAACTAAACTAAAACATTCATAATATCCAACTTTTTTCTAGAAAAGACAAATTTGTTTCAAAGTCTGACAGTTACTATTTTTACAAATTGTTTTAATAGAGCGACCTAGTTTAATGCAGATAGAGAAAAACTGATATATTTTCTAGGTGTGAAAAATTAATGAATCACATTTTAGGGAATAAATTATGAAATATAATTTCAATGTTTTCAGAGTTGACACTCAGTCAAAAATATTATAAGAACTCACCTGAAATATATGAAATATTATAACTTCAGGCATACTTATCATTGTGGTATTCATAATAATAAATCAGTTTCAAAAACTTCCATATGTAACGTACAGAATTATATAACATATATATGATTGTGTTTGTGTGCATGCGTGAGACAAATGTAACCATACATTTTTTAATTTAGTACTTAATGACTCATATCTTCTGTGGTTTTTATTTCATTAAATTCTGATAATATTTGAGAATAGTTTTGAGGAAAAATAAGAAGTCAAATATTGGATCAAGTTAAATGAATCATGAGAGATATTGAATAACCTGCACAAAAGCTCCTGAAACCTCATTACCTGAGAAATAAAAGTATCCAGAATAATTTAAGTCATTCTGTCTATGAAGGAAAGGATTGTGTTGTGTTTATAATTTTCTGTAGTACTTTACCTAGTAAAGTACCATGCAAGTAGTAGTTGCTAGGTAAATCTCTGTTGACTTTGCAAATGGGCAGCTAAATCATCAAGTGCTAAAGATCTTTTTAAGGGATATTTTTAAGAGTAATGGTTTTATTGTAGGATTATTTTGTAAACATGCAATATTGAAATCAGCCTGTAAACCAGAAAAAGGAATGTAATATTTGAAAAAGAAATTATTTTCTGTTTTGCTCAAAAATTTGAGGTACAGGAAACCATATTAATATATTATACCCCACTGACAAATGGATTTTATTTCATTACTTGATATATATGTTTGTTCCAGGTATTGTTTCAGGTGCTTATAATAGAAATTATAAACAGACTGCACACCAGTTCCTGTTTCTTTGAAGTTTATTTCAGTAATATGAGCAATAAAATCTAGAAATAGAGAAATTTACACCATGTTTTTTTCTTGCTTGTGTTCCCAGCCTCTCAGTAGGCTGAGGTGAGAGGGTCCCTTGAGTTGAGAAATTTGAGACCAGCCTGGAAAACATAGAGAAGCCCACTTCAAAAATAAATAATAAATATATAAACTAGAGCAATGATGGAGCTGTAGATAGTCAGTTGGTTTATTTGCTTCTGTGTTTGACCTATACAATCTCCCTGCTCACATTGCTGAGAAGAGGTCTGCACATCACTTCTGTTTTTTGAGTGCTGATCTGTTTGTGAAACATTCTTTGTTTTAATAATTTTTTTTTTGTGGGTACCAGAGTCAAACTCAGGATCTCATGCTTGGGAGCAGGCACTTGTGATGTTGAGCGATATCACCAGCCCTTTTTTCCTTTGTATGTGGGTACTGGGAGTCGAACTCAGGACCTCACACTTGCCAGGCAGGTGCTAATGCCACTGAGCTATTTCACCAGTCCCCGATAAACCATTAATTTCAATTTCTCCAGATTTTTTTAGACCACTTTATTCCATGTCTTGAACAAACCTTGTCCTTTTCATGTAAAATAATAGGACTCTGTCTCCAATTTTTCTTTCACATAAATACACACAGAAAGATTCTGACTTTTAACTATCAAAGTATATACTCTTAAAACAATCAATTTAGAAAATCAAATTAGAAAGTCAAAATTAGTTTTTACATCTTCTTGAATCTTGGACAATTTGGTAAATATTTTCTTTTTTTGATACTTGTCCTTTAGCAGTTCATTTACATACAATTTTAAGTGGTAAAATTTACATATCTGTATATGTTTTCATATTGCTGTTATTTCTAAAGAATGTAATTATTAATTTATGTTACTGGATATACAATTATAAAAGTTATACTTCCCCTCATTTCATAAACCTTATATCACTATCTTTTGGCTAACATTTTTTGTATTGTTCTTACCACACATGTTGTAATTTTAACAATAATTTTTCCAATAGATATTGTCTTTCCTTTTGACTGATTTTTCATTTATATCCATGTCAAATAAGCTTTAGTTTTAGAAAACTAAGAAAACAGGGATTTATGATTCTTATTTTATTCCTTTGATATGATATTTTCCTGAGTCTGTTGGTTCATGTTTTTCATAGGTTCCAGAAAATTTGTAACCATTGTGACATTAGGGCTTTTTTCTCTATTTTCTCTCATTTTTCCTCCCAAATAAATGTATGATGACACATTTGTTTTTTGAAGAAAATGTGTGTAAATTCTCTTTCATATTCTTGATTTTATCATTTCTTTATATTGCCTTATAAACACATTTTACAAATATTCATTCCACATCATGAATTATGCCATAAGCAAAATAATTCTATTTTCTAAGTGCAACAAATGCAATATACAGAGCCAGCCAAAAAATGTACATACACTTCAGGAAAAGAAAAATAGTATGATGCTTTTTCAACAGATGGTGTTACCCTCATATGGGGGACCCTAGAGGATGTCATATATTGCAGAAAACCCACTACACTGCCGGCTATTAGAGAAGAAATTGAAAATGCACCTGCAGCAATCTCAATGACCAAAGTTACCCAAGCAGCAGTTTGCTGTACTGATAAATGTCTGGAAGCTAACGGCCACCACTCTGAGCGCCTCTTGTAATTGTAGAGGACAAAGTTAACTTGTATTAATCTTATGATGTCTCGATAAAATTAATATTAAAATATTTATGCAATTTTTTCTTTTCTTGAATTTCATATATGTTTTATGACAGACTAGTGTTGCTATAACAAAAATATGCCATGAACTAATAAGTTCATGCACAACAGAAACTTGTTCCCTACAGTCTAGAGAAAAATTACTCTGTGGTAGAGGACCTATCATATATAAAATCTGCTGAGTACCAGCTCCTCATATATGATTCCTTCTATTTGTCTTCACATGGTAGAAGGAGGAAAGATGCTGCCTTGGGCCTCTTAAATAGGGAAAAATTCCACTCAAGAGGACCATGAGAGGTCTGCCACCATGACCTCTCATCTTCCAAAGGCCCTATCTCTTACTCCTAACAATTTGGGATTAAATTTCAGCATATAAATTTAGGATGAATAAAAAATTTCAGACCATATCACCACATTGCAGTCCTTGTGCTTAAATATAGTCTAACAATTTTCTGATATTTGTTACTCGCAATGGTAGTATTTCTATGAATTTTGTTGGTATGTTCAAAGTTGTAGGAAGCAAATCCCAGTACTCTTCTAAATGCTTCCCAATATTTAATTTCTGCCTCATATAACTGAAATACTCTTTAGAGACACAATATATGTCCCTATCACTCTCACATGAACTTTATATATTTGACTGGTTTTGTCCAGTTATTTGTGGATGATGTGAGAGACTTAACTCTTAGCTTAACTTTTTATGAATCGTCATAGGTTTCTACTTGCTTTTTGCATTTTACCATTGTGATGACAAGAACATCGCTCATGTATTGCCCTCACTGAAAAGGGTAATATCCACCCAGAATGTAGCACTGCAATCTGTTCTCACAACTGATGCTTATAGCAAAGCCATGCCTGTCAACCTGTACACTAAAAACTGAAACAGAAATTTTACAGCTGGCTACTATCCATTGAGCATGAAAACAAATATTTACTGTTATTTTAGGTCTTGAGTAGCTTCTATATTCTATCATTAAAATCTGATAAAAGATTTTGATTTTAATCTGTAAATGTCCAAAGCCTCACTTGTGGAAGTTTTCCTCCAAACATTACTTTGCTACTGATAGTTCAATGAAGATTGGGGTTTCTTTTCCATCTAAAATACTATAAACTTGTCTTTCCATGTTTTAGTTTTCAGCAATTTATGCTATAAAAATTCTGTGCTCAAGTTGCCTCTCCCAGCTCTCTTGCTTCAAAGATTAGATCAGTCTTCTATTATATTGTTTTGTACATGCAAATTTCTACTTCTCTGAAACTACTTCTGGCACCCATTGTTCTGGGTCTTGTGTATGTATTTCCTCTTCTTTGGGGGAGCAAAGAAATTCAGGTCCTTGGCCGTCAGTCTCAGCACTCAACTCTCATTCGCTTCTGCCTTTTTGATTGCTTCCTACAAGATAATTTCCAAAACTCATTATCAGAGTCATATCTAGGGTCTTTCTATTATTGTGATATCAGAAACCATTCAAGAGGCTGTCTTGGATTAGGTTGTGAACTGGTTGGTCACTCAGGGCTTTCCATTACTCACAAAACTCACAAAAAGTGCCCTGTCTTCAGTAGCCTCAATAATCTTTCTTAAAGCTATGACCACAAAATCTACAATAAGCTTCATTATGTGCAATTAAGATTATTGTGTACATGTGATGTACTTCTCATATGCACTGGTGGAATCTAAATATTCCTCCCAACCCATTTGTATTTCAACATCTGACCACATCTAGCCTTCCAGAGTTTTGAATTTTAAGAAATTTTAGTTTTATTCCAAGATATTTTCCCTAATTTGCAAGGGACTTTTTTCTATAAGATGAAATTTGAGAATCATTTCTTCTTCTAATATGTAATAGTCATTCTAAACTAGTTGTTTTTCCCCAGAAGGGTAATTGACACCCAGAAATTTACTTCATGGTTACAAAAGCTGGACAGTTCATAGCTTTGGCACTAATATGTGGAGAAAACCTTCATGCTGTACCGTAATATGGTGGAAAGGGAACACAATGTGTTCAAGAACTCCGCCTTTTTATCAAGAAACTACTCCTTAGATGACAAAGCAACTTGTGATAATTAACTATTCAAATCAGAGCCTGCATGACCTAAATACCTCTTAAAACTCTCACTTCTAAATATTGCTAGCATGTAAACAGAATTTTAATATGAGTTTTTGACACTCTATGCTGTCTACCATTATATTCCAACCAGGTTTTCCAGAGAATTGGTTTCCATTAATCACACCTCAGCCTTTTAATGTTCCTTACTGTATATAAATGAAAATGGGTATACTAGAGAAAATTTGGCTTTTACCCAGAAAATTGCTCAGTATTACCATTTTATAAAAACATTATAATGGTTTGTCTGAAAATAGAAGGCAAGTCCAAGATATCTCACAAAAAGACTCTTTTAAAGTGTTAAGGTGCCTGTGATATAGCTTAGCAGATAAGTGCCTGTCTGGCAAGTGCAAGGTCCTGAGTTTGACTCCCGATACCTGCATATAAAAAAAAATTTAAATATACATGTAAATGTTATTGCATATTATATGTGTAAGAAATGGTATATAGTGATAATTTTTCATTATTTAAATGTAATTTTTTTACTTTGAGTTTCTGTGTCTTTCTGAGCAGGGGTTTTCAGCATACAATAATGTGTAATAACTTAATGAGTATTTAATATGTGCTCAATCACTGAATTAAAATTAATTGCATCTTTTATTATAAATGGTAGCATATAGACTATAAATGCATATGAATTTCTTTGTTTAAAAGTATTCTGTCATATTCACATAATACTTTTAATTCCAAGTGTTATATTAATAGCAATATTCTAATTTGTTACTCTGCTGATTGGGAAAAGTCTATCTTTGTCATAACAGAAACATATATATATATATTTCATGTACATATACATTTGAGATACACTCACAAAAGCTCACACACACAGACACACACACCCACCACATCTCAGTGTGTTTTACATAGAAATAAACTTTATTCAATATTTTCTTTTTTTGTGTGGGTACTGGGGATCGAACTCAGGACCTTGTGCACCAGCAGGCACCCATGCTGCTGAGTGATATCACTGGCCTGTTTTTCATATGTAGGTACTGGGAGTTGAACTCAGGACCTTGTGTTTGCAGGCAGGCACTTATGATGCTGAGCTATCTCACTGGCCCCAATAGTTTCTATTGAAGCTCTTCTAAGTACTTTGGCTAAACACTGCAAAGACTTGGAATTTTCTTTCTTTATGTGATTTAAAATCAATTCTGTGAATTCAAACAATTTTTAAAGAAAATGGAAACATTGCAAATATTTAAGTTTTCTTCAATATAACTAACATTTAAAAATTGTTTTATTAGAACATGTTTACAGTATATAATGATTATATTCCTCCTGAAGAGTTGATACAGGTACATTACACATCTAAATTCTTTTCCATCTGCTGCCCCTTACCAATTTAAAATGCCCTGACAGTTAACAGAACCTTTAATCAAGGACAAGAGAAAGTGAAGAAGAGGTTGCTTGTGTTGTGTATGTAATTATAGGAATAGTACAATGATATCACACATTTCTACATGGTAATTGGTAAAAATATAAATGCATCATCTAAAAATTGGGCATGTGAAATATTCTAATAAGGTTAGGATAGAGTGAAATATACATAGTTGCATGTAGATCTTTTTAATTACCTAGGAGGAGATTGTCTTCATCATGAACATAAACATCTAGAATCCACAAATTATAATACTGATGCCATTTAAATATATGTGTCTCTGTAACATGCCTATGGGTTAATTTTTGCTGATGAGTTTATTACTCTGATTTCATTGCATTGCAATGAATTCCTATAGGAAGCACCTGGAAGTAATTACCTGAAAAACTTAACTATATGCACAGGTATGGCTTAGGAGAGAAAAAATATGCTTTAGCTCATGTAAAATTCAACAGCTTTCCTGCTGTGTTACATTGCTGAGTTAAGTGAAAATCATCATACCCAACATTCGAATCTAACTAAAGTAAATCTATAAAATTCAAACTGATTTCTTTGCCCATACATAGTTCTAATCTATATGTCTATGTTTATATAACTAAGACCAGATTCCAAGATGTACCATAATTTTAGAGAATGGAATTAAGGACCCTTACTCTGTATTGTGGATTATATCATGGAAAAACTTTCTGAGCTATGGTTTTTCTTAAACTTGCCATATAATTATAGGAATTTTATTATAAGTAAATCAGATTAAACACACAAATGATTTAGTAATATCCAAAACACATTAACTTTTATTTATTCATTTAAATACCTGCCATCATCATCATCTTCATCACGAGATCCTCCATAACACTCAGTATAAAAATCAAAGTGCTCCTAATTTTTGTCTGTTTTACTGTATCTAAATTCATTTTCCTCAATTAGACACAAATGCATTCTACTTTCCAGATTTGCTGAGAAATACTTCAAGAACAATAAGTGTTTAAAATATGCTATTGAAGTAATTTAAATGATAAATAATTATCAATGTTCTTATTAAGCATTTCATGACAATATTAGATCTATGAGATAAACGAGCTCATGAGATAATTTTTACTTATGTGATGAAACCAATACCAACAGTTTAACATGCTGTGGCATATTGATGATCCAATGGTTCACTAAAATTTAACCACACTCTTTGGAGGACTGATTTAGCTTTCCTTGAAAATAGTTATCATAATATTAGGTTTAGATATAAATGTATCACTTTATTGTGATTTATTTTAAATATATTGGTATTTATAATAATTGATGCCTTCAATTTTGGTTTAGTCTTAACTGAATTAATTACATATTATTTGTGAGACTTCATTGTGATTATAGCTCTTACCTCCTTATTTATTCATCAATAAAAATACAGTTTTTAATATGTATGTCAACATTTTATTTTTCCCTACTACTCTGTTTTAGGTTGACATTTTCATGATTCATCAAACATAAGCAAAGGAAATGATTGCTTGAATGAATTAATAAGTGATTCAGCAACAGGCAACGAGTAGCAGGAAGAAACAACTTAACATCTCTTATGCCTGATCACAAGAGTGGTTTCCCATCCATTGATGTCAGAAGAAATAACATATAGAACGTGACTTTAGCACTGTGACATCATGTAACAGAAATCAGTTGCCTTTGACCCTTGAAGTCTGTACTCATAATTACATTTTCAGTAAAAAAAAAATGTTATTTTGGATCATATGCTACCTCTTAAAATTAGCAGAACAAGATCTTTTTATTGTCACTCATATAAAATTATATGAAATTGAAAAGATAAACCAATGAAAAAGTTGCTATATAGTCAAAATAACAAATAATGATATCCTTCCTTTTGTTTGTTTATTGTATGTGCACGTTTCTTGATGTAAATACAATTATCATACTTAATACTCTAATTTGAAAAAAATAATTCTTTCAATCAGAGAACAGGAATTTATAGTTCCATAATACAAAGAAACTGCTATTGCACATCTGGAAATCTGAATAATTCTGTGATTTTATTGTCTTATTTATTTCCACCCCAGTAAATTTTCTACAGTCTACATTTTTTTAGGCAGATTTTCTCCATGCACTTCAAGCTGGCCTTGAACATCCTGTGTAGTCCAGGCTGTCCTCAAACTTGCAGATATCTTTCTGCTTCAACTTTGGATGTGCCAAGATTACAGTTGTGCACCACCACTCCTGGCAAACAATTTTACAAATTCTTAAGCAAGTATAAATTTGAGCTATTTTTAAATACAGCAATTCTATCTTACAATAGTTAAAGAAGAGAAAAATGGATAAATAAGTAACCACATAGATAGAAAAGGCAGGATGTTAACTGAGAGAGAATATTTTTCCATTATTTTTAGTTGCTTGAGAGATGGCTATGTTTGTATAAGTGCTCCCAGAGGCCCATGTGTTAAAGTCCTACACGAATCCTGTAGTGCTGTTGGGAGGTGGTACAGTAGTAGCTTGATCAGGTAGGGCCTAGGGGGAAACCTTTCAGTCAGTGGGGCATGCCATTGAAGGATATGGCAGCCTTAGTTTTTGCCTCTTCCTCATCTTCTCTTTCGTGTTTGGCTAGGAAGACAATGGCTTTACTTTGACACCTGCTCCTATCACGAATTGCTGTTGCTCATATTAATGTCATAAAAGCAATAGGTTGGTCATTTCTTAGACTGAAACCTCAAATATCATGTTCCAATATAAAACTGGGTTTTACAAGTTGATTATCTGAGATATTTGTTACAGTAATGGAAGGCTGACAAAAAATAGTGATGATAACTACCAGTTGTCTTACTTTTTGCGATCTAGACAGTGCCTTGTCTTCATTTGCATTTCAGATAACAAACACTGTCTAGAATACATACCAAATATTATTAATTTATGATTCTGTGTCCACAGTGTTTCTAAGAAAATGGAGGTGTTTCACATTCTTAACCAGGTATTTAATTAAGAGCTCTTCTGGGAATTCTACAGATTCTATGTATTTCTCTTTTGGTTCTCATTTTACTACAACATTTCTTTTACTTTGTCATAAAGTCTATAAGCATAGCCTGTTCACTGTCACACCATTGAATTGGTTTTGAGCATAGTTCAGTACCAACAGGAAGAATGTGAACCACTCACACCTCTACATCTATGTTCCAGAGCGAGTCATTCAGATTTTGATAAATAATTTTTAAATGGAATACATTAAAATTTACTACAATCTCTGGAATCATAATATTCAAGAGGCATAGAGCATCATCAGTATACTGCACATTCATTTGTTTTGTCATAGCATCTGTTGGCTTTTTTGGGAGGTGCTGTAAGAAAATGTCATAAAAATATTAGGTTAAAATAACATATATTTGTTTCTCACAGTTCTGGACATTGGAAATCAAAGAGTAATTTTAGGTGACACATGCAGAGCAGCTGCATACTATTTCAAGAAAGGAATTAAAAATAATTTTGTAAAGGAGCTTTTGTTTTATAATCAACCGTATTTTTAACTGGTGAGAGGTATAAAATTCTAAATTATGTGGCTAAAAATGGGTTTTCTTTTTAATTCCACAAGTCTTTTTTGGATATTTATTGAACAAAAAAGAAAATAGAATTGAAGATATTGTTGTAATAAGGACTTCAAAGAGAAACAAAAGAAATGCTATTGTTTCTAGCAGCAGGTACTCAATGATTGCTTTGTAAATTCAAACATTTTTATTTTATGTTTCATTTTAAGATTCATTTAAGAACACTTAAGATTTAAGGTTTGATAGAACTCACCAGTGAAGCCACATGGTCGTGAACTTTCCTTTGTTGGAAGTTTTCTTTTTTTATTAATTCAATCCTTCTGGTTCTTGAGTCAGTTTAGATAAGTGATGTATTTTGAGGATATTGTATATTTTCTTTTCTTATCTAGTTTGTTTCTATAAAATTATGCTTATTATACTAGTATTTTATTTCTGTAAGATAAATAGTAATGTCACTACTTTTATATCTTTTATTCATTCATGTCATTTTGTTAGTGTAGGGTTTATAAATTATCTAAATCTTTTCAAAGAACCTACTATTGATTTTATTGACTATCTCCATTTTTTTTGTGGGTACCGGGGGGTCGACCTCAGGACCTCGCGTGCCAACAGGCACCCGTGCCACTGAGCGATATCACCGGACCCTTTTTTGTATGTGGGTTCCGGGAGTCAAACTCGGGCCCTCTCGCTTGCAAGGCAGGTGCTTACGCCGCTGAGCCATCTCACCGGCCCTATCTCCATTTTTTAACTTTATTTCATTCATCTCTGTTCAAATCCTCATTATTTCATTTCTTTTACTAGTTTTTTATTTAGCTTGTTTCTTTTTTTTCTAGTTCCTCAGAGAAGGAATGTAGGTTATTGATTCTGTATCTTTTCTTATATACTTTCCTGCTATAAAAATTCCTCAGAGCACTGCTTTTACTATAGCCTATAAGTTTTGCTATGCTGTAGTTTTGTTTATATATATATTTAAATATTTACCCTTTTAATTTTTCTTTTATATATTTGCTGCATAAGAGTTTGTACTTTAATTTCAACGTATGTGTCAATTTTCCAATTTTCCTTCCACTAATTCCAGCTTTATTCCAGTAAAGTGATCAGCCTATACATATATATATATATATATATATATATATATATATATATATATATATTACATATATATAGAATTGTATAAAATCGTTTATGTATAATATATTTTATAGAATAATCACAGACATATAATTTAGGAAATAAAATGTGGAGTTACAAACAAAATAATTATTATTATTGACTTAATACTTTCCCATAGAGTTTTCTTTACTACAGTCTTAATTTTTTTCTTGATATGACTTGAATTACTATCTAGTTCCCCTTCATTTCAGTCTGAAGGGATTCCCCTTAACATTTGTTTTAAGGCAAATCTAATGATAAGATATGTCTGCACTCAGTTTAAGTGTGTATTTTAAAATTTCTGCCTAATAAATCCCTTTAGGCCTCCTACTGTCGTGTTCTAAAAATTCTTTTCTCCTCAATGGGTGTAAGTGAACCAGGAATTTAATTCTGGGAAAGGTGGGCTTAGCTTCCTTATCATGTCTTTGGAAACCTCCTTGGACTAGTCAGTTACAGTACCAGGATTCCATATGGGGAACAGAGGCTACCATCTTCCAAACTCATTGATTCAGGGAAAATGTGGAGCAAAGTCATCCAAAAATGGCACAAAGCTTTCTTATCACTTTTAATTTCTTTTTCCTTGATCTATTATTGACTTCTTTGCTATGAATCTGATGGTTTGTGTAAGTTTTGATGAGGATGAATATAAGAGATCATGTTAATTCTTAAATTCTGACTGATGGGCAAAAATTCTTGCTGTCTACTCCATGGTCATGCTGTTGTCAACTTCCAGATGGAGTCATTTTGAAATCTTTGCCTATTTAAAGTGGAAATAGGGGGTTGGGGGTATAGCTCAGCAACAATGAGCCTGCCTGGCACGTGTGAGGTCCTGAGTTTGATTCTTGGTTCCAAAAATAAAAATAAATCCAGAAAATAAAGTTAAAATAGCTACCTGTTTTTCATGTTATATGGAATTTCTTGGCATTTTTATTATTTCATTAGTGCTCAGGTCTCTTAATTGTCTCCACTGACTCAATATTTATCATTGTATTAAAAGATATGATTTTTCCTAAACTTTATTGGGCAAATAATTTCAAAGTTATACTTTGGAATTTGAAGAATAAGTTTTTAAATTTTGTTTTGTGGGTGCTTTTTTCCTCTAAATTTGAAGCAGTGAAATTTAATAGTATTTTGGGAGCATAGAACTGTGTGTAGAATTAAATTTCTGTGGTTTTGAAGACCCCACATTTGTAAGTTACATTTGTTAATTAGTAATCATTGAGATTTTTCATTTCTCAACTTTATGATGTAAGTTGCTTATTAGTAAATCAATTCTTTCAACTTGTGACACTTAAGTGTAGCATCAACTTGAATAAGAAATGCCTATCTGATGGTTCAGCATACTTCTGGGTAAGTGTGAATGATGGACTTACTGAAGAGAGCAGACCTACATGTTGGTGGCACCAACCAATTGGGCTGCATCTTGCTTGGAATAAAAAGGGAAAGAAGAAGAAGGTCTCACTTCTGTTTCTTCAAGGAGCTCCATCCAGTGTTTCCCATAGCCTTTGGAGATCATCTCCAGACTTCCAGTGCAGACTGTTAATCCTTTAAGTATAACCTTGATAGGGATTCACATTCAACTCTGCAGTAAGCACCACACCTTCAACTTTTGACTACTTTGCCTGTCCTGTGTGCATGTGTGTATGTTTGTATAAATGAACTTATATATCATATATATGTGTATATATATGCACATATATATCATATATATACATATATGATATACATATATATACATATATGTGTGTATATATATATAAACATATAGTTCCTCTAGAGAGCTGTAACAGGTATACAATTATAATAGACTGTTAAGGTTTCAAAGTGACCCCCTAAGTTTATGTTGGAAATTTACTCCTTAATTCAATAAAATCGAGAGCTAGAATCACTAAGAGGTGTCTATTTTTTTGTCAGAAGTGCTCTGCTTTCATGAATGTGTTATCATTATCATGGGAGTGAAGTACTTATCATGTTAGTCATTGTTGTTTTATGTAAAAGTGTTTTTTGTCCCTATGCAGCTGCATGCTCTCTTGTTCTTCTGCCTTCCACCATGAACTGATACATCTAGAAGTCCTTAGATATGGGTGTACCTTGTCCTTGGACTTCCCAGCTTCCAGAACTGCCTCAAATAAATCTATTAAAAAAAAAAAAAAAAAAATATATATATATATATATATATATATATATATATATATATAATGCATATTGTGCCTGGGGATATAGCTCAGTGGAACAGTGCCTGCCTGGCAAGCACAAGGTCATGAGTTCAATTCCTAGTACCAAAATAAAAGAATAATTTTTTTTTAATCTCAGGTATTCTATTACAGCAGAACAAAGCATTCAAACAACATACGTACTATTCTTTTAATTTTATATATTTGGAAAATTTAAGAAACTTTGCATTTGTGGAACAAAGGAACAATAGGAGAGTACCAGGGTTTAATCAAAGTCTGCAAATCAAAATTAAAGTTTGTTAAACAGGAAACTACTGATTACCATTTTCTTTTATTTTTTTTAATTTGGTTTCTATTTCATTACTCATGTTTAAATGAATATTGGTTTATTCAATCCTGACATTTGCTCAAAAATCTTATACATATATATTTCTTGTCTTCCAGTATAGTATTTAAATCCTCCTACTGAATCATAACTTAGATGGCTGACTAACATGAATTTATATTAATAGGTTAGAGATACATAAACCTGAGGTTTCGAAAAAAACAGCATTATGAACAACTCAGTTCTGTGTGAATTTTCTTTGTCTTTAATTAATTCAATAAACTAAAAACCACATTTCTATATCTACTAATTTGTTTGACCCTCACTCTACCACATCTTAATTGTGTGTCAAGCCTTCAGCCAAAAGCTATCATTCAGTTTTATGTCTGGCTAAGATAACCCCTAACAGCAGATCGCAGGTGTGTATTCTGTGTTTGTGGGTTGGCCTCTACTGAGCTCTGAATATTTTCTATAGCATTGTAAATGGGCTGCCAAGTGGAATGTGGAGTTTCATAAAGTTTTTGACTCTAGAATACTCTGATTGGTTCCACTTACTTATTAATACTAGCTTTTATTGGAAATTGATTTGCTGTACATTTTGCATTATAATCCCCTCCCTCTCACTAGTCTCACTAGTGCAGCTTGTATATGACTTTTCCTGATTTCTGTCAAGGGTACAAGTCTCTCTGGTGTTTGCAGCAGCATTTTGGTGGAAAGTAGCTATCAAGTTTTTCTGTGATGCATAATTCTATCTTTAAATTAATTTAATAGAATTGACTGAATACACAGGACTGCTTTTCCCCAAGTTTCAGAATTAAGCACAGCCTATTATTTGATATTTATACTTTCTAAGAAACTCTGTCTGCACATATATTTTAATAATATTTGAAATTTCAGTGGCTTTCTAATATATTCTTTGCAGTCATGTTTCATAATGATTTGAGTACTAGATTAAGGTAATATTTTCGGGATTATTCTTTTGTTTCAGGTATTACGCTTCAGCCATAAATTCTGAATGTATTATAGATTAGGAAAAAAGATAAACATACAAATATAAGTGGATATAAATATGTATGGACATAAAACATAAATGTATAACACAAAGTAAGATGTTATAATAAATGTTTATCATTAACAATAATCTTGTATTGTAAATATACCTTTATCACTAAGATGTTTAATTATTTGAGAAGCGATGTAACAGGTATAGATTGCAATTTTTAAATTCATTTGGCGGATGTATGAGCAACCATTGGAAAAATCAGTGGCCTTTGTAGTAGACAATTCATTTTAATTAAACTAACCCTCTGACCTTTACTGGAGTCACTCATCCAGTACAGTTTCCCAACATGGAAATGTTTGACCCTCGATTCAGATGACTATGGGGCTGTGAACTGTTCAGTTTCAATTGAAATCTGCTTTATGGTACATTAAAATTTGGTGACTTATCACTTTAAAAATATCATTTAAGAATGCATCATTCTAAGGATACAAACTTTTAAAGTAAAAATAAAATATGTTAAGACCTGAAAGCGTGAATTTCTTAATTATTTTTATTAATGTGTTATGGAAAATGAGATAATAAACTTTAAAAAGGTATACCTTGACAATACTTTTTCACATTTTAAAAAGAAAGTAAAACATAGTGTTAATAAATTAAAAATGCTTTTATTGTGTACTTATACTTGCATAACAAAACTTTGTATTCTTAGCAATACTCTATTTTGAACATTTTAAGGGGAGATAATAGGAGTTTATAATTCAGATAAATATTGTGTTTAAATTTTGGTTAGTTTTTAATGATTTTTCTTGTTGCCCAATCAAATGGAAGCTCTAGATTTTCTAATCACAATACATAAATCTTATAAAGAAAGCTAAGGAAATACCTTCATAGTATTTGGTAATATCAACATGGATTTGCTTTTATTGTTTTTTATTTTTTTATTTTTTTATGTGGGTTCCGGGAATCGACCTCAGGACCTTGCGCTTCTCAGCAAGCCCTTGTGCCACTGAGGGATATCACTGGACCTTTTCTTTCCTTTATATGGGTACCGGGAGTTGAACTCAGGACCTCGCACTTGCCAGGCTGGTGCTTATGTCGCTGAGCTGTCTCACTGGCCCGTATTTGCTTTTAAATATATAATCTTTTGGCAACTAAAATTTCTGCTGAATTTATACATGGAAACTACTAAATCACTATTATCAGCATTCTTATATTATCCAATATTCTCTTTCATAAAACACTTAAGATATTTTTTCTGTAGCATCAAAATATGTATTGAATAGAACATTTTTCTTTATATACATGGATGAATTTTTAATATTTATACATATATATGTAATTGTATATTGCATGTATATTCTAATAGATAGATACCTCATAAACAGCCATATATTCATAAATTTTCTAAAGATCAGAAATGTAAAAAAAGTAAAACCAGTATCATTCTTTCCATAACTGTGTAATTTTAAATCAATATATAGCTCAACAGTGAATTTTTCCTTAGATATTTTACTTGTTACTGACATTTAATAATTTAGCCCACATGTCACTATTCAAATAATTTTATCTTATACATATAAACGTATATAGTTATTAATCTCAAGATAACATGCAAATTCTGATCATTTAACTTAATGGTATAAATCATAAATTTCTATATCTACAATAAATCTTCATAAATACTGTAAGTTGCTTCCAAACTTGCTATAATGCCTGGCACACAGTAGTAACACAAAATATACTCTTTAGATATATGACTTTGCATGTTATAAATGAATATTTTCAATTATGAAGAATGAATAGGGCTGTTGAGATAGCTCAGCGGCATAAGTGCCTGCCTGGCAAGTGTGAGGTCCTGAGTTCGACTCCCAGTACCCACATACAAAAAAAGGTCTGGTGATATCGCTCAGTGGCATGGGTGCCTGCTGGCATGTGAATTCCTGAGGTTGACCCCCGTTACCCACACACTCAAAAAAGAATGAATAAATAACGTTGTTAAGTATTACTTTATAATGTTTACAGGCTGTACATACTCTTAATTGCATTTGAGGATTATGGTGTATTCCCTGAAACATAACAGTCATAAATTCTACCTTACTATCAATTTCTTGTTATTTTTTAGCCCTGTAATATTGCCAATATTCTCTGTATCAATAATAGCAAATTACCTTTAAATATATTATTGGAAAGCTCCCATGAATGAAATTTTTATTAATGTATGTTTGCCACAGTGCTTAGGATTCAAGAATTTTATAATTTGTTTGAAAATTTGTCATTTTTTAAGCATGATATATCCAGTGACTTTACTGATACCCTGAAAATACATCTACAAAAATGTAAATTTCATATGAAGATGGTAACATTTATGAGACACATCTCAAAGAAGAAATTTGTATAAAAATTTGTTCTTTAGAACTGTGCAATTTTTATCATCTAAGGTACAGCTGAGCAATTTCCTTGGAGGATATAAGAATAAATTTTGTATAGTTGGAGACTTCATCAACACATTTTAGGATATAATATATTTCCAAGCATATAAATTGTTCCTATTTTAGTTACTTTTGTAATATTCAAGTTCTTAACATTTCTTTCTGTTACTGTCTCTTTATAAATATCAAGGGGCACCATATATGTAGAAAGTTTAAATTACAGGTAGTTACTGAGGTTTTGAGTTCAGTTGGTAGAAGTTTAGGTTATACATGTTTTTTAGAGGGTATACAGGAATAATATCTATAGATCTATAGTAGATCAAGGACTTATAAATAACATAAAAACTAGTAGTAATTACAAACATACTTGCACAAGCAGGAAATAAACCAGCATCTAGTAATTTGTCTAATAAGTGGTATTTTATACTTTCCAGTTTTTATTTTTATTTTTTTTATTTTTGTGGGTACCGGGGGTCGACCTCAGGACCTTGCATGCCAGCAGACGCCCATGCCGCTGAGCGATATCACCAGCCCTTTTTTCGTATGTGGGTTCCGGGAGTCGAACTCGGGCCCTCACACTTGCCAGGCAGACTTATGCCACTGAGCCATCTCAGCAGCCCATCAAGTTTTTAAATTATCAATGATTTTTCTTTGAATTTTTATTGGCATTAGAAGATTAAAATGTTATAAGCTTCAGAATGTTACAAACTAAAGAAAATATTTAAAGTAAGTTTATTAATTAATAACATTCAATTGACTCTAGGGAAAATAAATCTATAAATTGTGATTAGGAAAATTCACAAACATAGTATATACTCTCTATTACTTTATTAACTATCAAAGGGAATATTGATTCTCTACAATATAAAATTTGTATCACATCAGTAGTGAAGTGATTGTGACATTAGTAGCCGATAGATTTTATTTTACTATGTTAAAATATTGTAAATGATGTTTACAAATTTCTCTTAAATAAAATTATTTCCAATTTAGCAAAATTTATCAATATCAACTCACTTAAATTTTCAATTGTTGATTTACAATAAATAAGCATGCATAATTTTTTCAGTAAATATAAGAATTATTTTTCTCCAAATTCCTATTTAATATGACCTGAACATATTTGGACCTATAAAAATATTTCTAACAATCAAATGCCTAGAACTAAATTATACAAAGCAGTTCACCATTATTAAACTAAGTTTAGGAAAATAAAAACTGGCTATCCTTGGACAATAAAGCTCATATTGCCAATTACAAAATTTATTTTTGTCAGAGTGTTGCTCTTCTCAGTTACTTTTTCTTTATCTGAAAGAATGACACATCACATAGTCTTCAGGTTACATAAGAATACCATTGCTTTCTATCCTATATACGGTATTTTCCAAATGTAAGATCAGACTTTTATATGAAAGAGAATATGTTAATTTTTCCATATTACATGTGTGTTAAATTGATTTTAATGCATTGAGCTGCTTCATCATGTACAGTTTTTCACACTGAAGCCAGGCATATTGCAAACAATCATGTGTCTGTTTACCTTTTTAGATTCAATGCATTTATACAGTTTTTGTTTAGAATTTAGGTATAAAACATTGTTATATGAATCAGTCATTAACTTATGATGTTTAGGAAAAGGAATGTACAATAATATGAAAGAAAATAGCTTTTTGTTAAAATGAGAATGACACTTTGAAAAAAATAAGCCATAGTTATTAGGATGGTTTGAAACTGTAAATAAATATTAACAAAACATGTACTCATCTATCAGAAAAAGGAGAGCATGCAATAGTCTTACACATATTGCTATTTGAAAATCATTGATACACAGAATGATTTTAAGGACAATTGTGCTGAAAAACAATGCCAATAAACTTTCAACTTGTGCATTTGTGTTCAATGTTATCACGGTTGTTGTTCATTGTTTTTAGACTGTATTTTACTATGTAGTCAGGGGTGGCCTTGAACCTAGGATAGTCCTGCTTCATCATCCAGAATTCTGGGATTAGAGGCATATACCACCATGGCCAGTTAAACTTTCAGTTTTTAAAAGTACCTTATGTGATTAATATCTGCGTAGTCATTATGAGGAAATATTTTTAAAATTATAGGTATAGCTGGTGGCTAAATATTAAGATACTGTAATTTGTTGATCATTTGCAAAATACTTCAAAAATTAGGATTATTTATGAATTTATTATTATTTGTTGGCTTGACCAATATTAAACAACTTGATTTTGTGTATTCTTTTAAATAAAATCTCATAGATAATTCTGAAAAGGGAAAAGATTCTTGGGCCACTCTATTATTTTTTAATATAAATTGTTTTATGACTAGCCTATTGTGGAATGACACAGGGCTAGTCAGTTTACAAACACAGTGTGTTCTACATGAGTAAGTACAGGTATCTCAAATAAGTATAAATGATAGAAATTTGGATGATAAGTGTTTATTAGGTATAGCAAACTAATCTTATAAAACAGATCAGAGTTCATTTTATTTAGTGCAATGTTTTAGCAATTGTGAATTCCTAACACATTTTACAGTAGCAAATAGTTCTTATATTTAAGAAACTTTGACTATTTTCTTTAATATTATTTTAATAGATTAATATTAAATACCTACTCACTATCTCATAATAGTTATTTGACATAAATTGATTTTCCTTTGTACTGCTAGATTTCTTTACAGCCCTAGATATTTGATGATTTTGGAATTCTATTGTTTTCTAAGTTTTGTGCCATTGCAATTTAATAGTGCTTACTTTTTTCAGTATCAGTAACTTTTATGTTGTTTGGTTTTTCTGAAGTTGAATAAACCACTCACATGGAACCAAGATGGGGTAGCAGGAGGTACATATATCCTGACCACTAAGAAAAATGAGGAAAAATAATAGATAAAACCCCCTTCTTCTTCATGACTCTGGCAAATGGACATGCAACATACAAAGTTCTTGCCCCTCTAATATTTAAGAGTCTTCTGTACATTTGACTCATTTATTTGTTTGGTTTGTAGTTCTTTTTTTTTGTGGGTACCAGGGGTCAAACTCAGGACCTCGTGCTTGCCAGGCAGGTTCTTATGCCACTGAGCTATCTTACTGGCCCCTGGATTGTAGTTCTTAATTCAATGAAATTTTTCCCATTCTTTTTGCTTCTATGTTCTTTAAATATTCTATTACTTTGCCTATCTTATTTATTGTTTATATCCACAGTAGTCAAAAATTAGTTGTTTCTTCATTCTGTAACCTGTAACAGTCTTGAATTCTAAGATCCAGTGAAAATGTATAACATTGCTTTGCACTTCAGTTTGTTTTTAAAACTTTCAGTAGAAAGTGTGAGTGTAAGATATGAAAAATGTGCAAATATTAAGTTTTTTAAAGGCTAAATATTATATTTGGTAGATACAAATGCCTGCCTTGGGCCACATTGACAATGAAATTTAGATATTGTAAATTATAGGACTTGAGCTTCAGATTTGATAATTTTACTGAATTAAATAAATTTTGTTTTCTAAAATTATTAATTGATAGATTGCCTTTTATTATCATTTCTGGTCTGATTGTATGTGTGTTTTCAATTAAAGTGAGAATAAATCAAGATGCTAGGACAACTACACAGTGAAGACAAGCCAAAAAAGGAAAGAATAAGACATAAAATAAGAAATTGACAGATAACTGGAAGTTCCATTTTCCTTTATTCTAGGTTTTATGCAGTTTATTAAATTCCACTCAAGCTTGAACAGCATTGAAACTGTAGTGTTACTTTTAATGGAAACAATAGAAACTTCAATTATATAGCACTTTCTTACATATCTCTGACATCTCATCTGAAACTGCTTCAAAAAATAAAAATAACAAATCATAGATAATAATTATAAGATGACTCAATTAAATGTGATGACAAATTCCAGCTTTCACAGTGCAATTAAAATTTCTATTTTATACATTTAAAAAAGATTCCTTTTTACTATATAAATTAATAAAAAGTGCCCTAAATTCAGAAGCCATTACAGATACTACTTAATCTAGTATCCTGTGAAATAGAAGGCATTACATAATACAACTGTGGTAAGATGTAAACTTAGAACTCTAAAATTCATGTGCTATAATAAAGGCTGATCTTTTACTATAAACACTTTAAGAATCCAAATTGTAATACTTAATATTTAATTAATGCAGCATAACAATACTTGATTTTACTTGAGATCTTAAAATAAAATATGAATGAATGTCTATGTGTATATACTCCTAATATGATGATTTTACATCATTACAGATAAAAATAATATGAAATGTTTTTAGCAATGCATATTAAAAATATATTAAATTCCAGTTAGTGATAAAATATATTTTCTTCTCTTTCCCTAATATTCCTATAAAATGAACACGTTTGTATGTTTTTAGTTTCATTTGAAATATAAAATCACCATGTTCAAAAATGACAATTTAGGTTTGAATTTCTCTAAAGTCCTTTTCCAAATTGATTATCATTTTCCAACATTTCCTTGATTTTAGTATGAAATTTAATATAAAGTTTTCAACATGAATTATTTTTGAATACCAGTTAATTTTTAGTAATATCTCAATACTCAATATATCCAAGTAATCTTTCTCTACCTACTTTGATTTCTTTTAACTACATTTTCTCTTAAATTCTTTTTCATTCTTCTTGCTACACTGTGAAAGATGATGTGGGAAGGAGCATCTGATTTCAGCATCTGATTTCTTCATCTGTCAGAACAAAGGCAAAGATACATCAGCATTTTCAACAAGGTGTTTTTTTGGGATGTTTCTATTTTCCAAATAGGAACGTTAGATTTTAAAATATTGGTGAATTCATATTGTCTGATAATGTAGAAATTATTGATAAAGTTCCTTGCTAAGATAAATCAGACTTAGGAAACTCTGAAGAGTAGTTGAAAATGCCTTCATTGCCTAAGTCTCCATCAGGAACAGGAATAGCTTACATTTTAGGAAAGCATTTATTAATAAATGATTATAGAATATTTAACATTTCTATACAATTGTGAAGTTTTACATAAAATTAAAAGACAAGATATCAATGTACAAAATGGTGAAAACATTAGCATTTGGAGTGTAACAGTATTTTTTCTGTCAGTAGGAAAAAAAAATCAAATAGCATTAGAAAAACTTAGATACAGGTAGGCAATGCATAGATAAAGAAATCAGAATTCTTCACAAATACATTACTTACTCATCTGACAAGTAAAAAATCTTAAATGCTGCCAGAATTGGAGAGACTGAGTCAATAGTAGCATATAATGTCTCTTTCAAAAATGCAAACTGATACAAGATTTTAAACAAATTATTTGGTGATACTAAAGCTTAAAGTATGTATTCTCAGAAAGATAGCTCACAGCTATTTACTGTCTATGAAAAGAATCTTACTTTTAACTTTTATCCTACTCTCCCATTTTTCGCATCATGTGATGGATTGTAATTCCCTTCTCATCTTCTTTCGTGGTTGGGAGATGTGATGTATTCTGAAAAATCAGTTTTAGAGTAGAAATTTTAAATTTCAATTTTACACATTTAGCTTCTCAGAAATTTCATGTTATCTTCTCTCATGTTATCTTCTCTTCTTTTATGTACAAAAAAATGGTTGTATATAAACCTTAGCTACAAAAATGCATTAACAGATAAGTGTTCATGCTGATTGCAGGATCCCATAAAATTTTTTGAATCATACATGACTTAGCAAAAATATATATGGTTTAAAACATCAGAATTAGGAATTGTTGCTATAATAAAACATGGCTGATCCTGACTGATTCTTGAGAATGTATGTAAAAACAAAGTATACAATATAAGAAAATTTATAACTTCAAGTAGGCAAGCATTTAAATCTTATGATAACATGTTATATGGTAATAAAACAAGGCAACTTCTTACAGATGAACACAATTATTTACTGAATTAGCTCTTCTCAAGGGTACAAACTACATTTTTTCTCTTCATAGAGAAAAGATTCTCTATGCAGTACTGAGTGCCCATCCCTATCCAATTGATGACATTATGAGAAGACAAAATAGCTTTCAGATAGCCTCAGCAAAGGGAATGCTTATGTTTTATTTTATTTTGTTAGCAGTTCAGACCAACCTACAGAAAACTTCAAACTGATATACAACCCAAAGCTCACATTTATCTCTCAGCTTAAACTTTACCTGTAAATTAGGTACAAAAATGGATCTGTTTCTATGTCCTTGATGCTATCCCACAAAGCTACTGACCAAAATAATGTTTCTGCAGTGTGAAGTAGCCTACGTGTGTGTGAACTGAGGGCTGATACTTACCTGGTAATATTGGCACAGGGTACTATCTAGCTTCTTCTTTATTAACCATTACTTTTTCATTATTTCTCAAATAATTTTTTAATTTAAAAAACAGAAACACGGACATGCACAATATAAAGAGAAAAGATTCATTTCAGCTTAAGTTTTAAAGTTTCAGTCCATGGCTGGCTGTATCCAAAGCAGAATCACCAGGGCAGAAAGATGTAATACAGTAGAGCTGCCCACATGAGGGTAGCTGTAAAACAGAGAGAGCAGGAAGAAGCAGAGAAAGAGGAGGAGGCCAGAAAAAGTAGCTAAGATCGCATTCCCAAGAAGCACCTGATGTACTTCCGGAAGTGTTATTTACTATTCTCCTAAGCTTCTGACATTCAAGTTAGCAATAAAAGATTAACTATCAAAGGCAAGTTTTGTCAACCTGACACCCTCAAATGGCTACTTAAACCATAATTAATCACTAAACAGAAAAAATAAAAGATAATAATTCTGCATAACATGATGTAAAATATTATGATTTAAAACTCAAATATCCCCAAAAGTTTCATTTGTGTAGAGGAGTGGCTTTTGAAAGTTTTTTTTTTTTAATAGTGATGGGGGAATGACTAAGATTTTGGTGCTGGAACTTGCTTTTGTCACTGTGTGCTCCAAATGCCCTATGTGGAATTAGGGCAATGAAAGTTTACCCTGATGGGTTTTAGTCTTGCTTTGGTCTAATTCTTTTTCTGTTCAGTAAGCCCCCAATTTACAAACATTCAAGTTATAAACTTTCACAGGTGTACTGTATATGACATTGTTGGAATTAAATAGAATTTGGACTTGTACTTTCAGCACTGCTGAAACTTCAAGACTTTGGTGACACTTAGCGATAAACAAAATACACTTTATATAATGAGATGGACATGGGATATGGTTTAAATCTAGAAGATAAGTGGGAGTTTTGGCAAAGTGATGTGAAGCCCTGTAAACAACTACAAATAACAAGTTACCTCATTGCAATATCCAGTAGGACAGCAGCAACTTTCTAAAAGGAAGGAATAGGGAGAAAGAAAGAAATCAGACCAAATCAAAGCCAAAACTTGGCAAAGCAAACATAATTTGTAGCTCCATGTCCTTCATCCAGGGAACATATTTGGGCAATGCAAACTCCAAAGTGCTTGGTCAGCTCTATGCCCATGACCTGGTTTCTACCTACATGGTCTTTCCCCTAGGTTTGCTTTTTTCACTTCCTGGAGCTTTCCTGGGCAGGTGCTCCATTTTCTTGGTCAGTTGAACTTTCTGGGGTCTCACTGTGGTTTTTGCTTTACTCTCACACCTTCACCCTGTGATCTCTCCATGGCTTCTAGTAAGGATACTGAATGTCTTCCATATTACTTGGCCCCCTAGACTTTTATTTGGAATCTGAATGGAAGCTTTAATGATGCTGAAATTCTTTCATTTGTCACAACAAAATCAACCAACCAAACCAAACAAACAAACAAAAAAACACATCACACAAATGATGCCAAGGTCTCCTATACCTAAAGTAGTCATCAGGCTCCTTGAAGTATGGTTGTAGTATATTTTAATGTGTAGATGTTTTAATATGGTGAAAGAAATCCTGGCAAAGCGATATCCTAGGGAGTCACTTGAAAGCAGAGTACCCAGCCACTCTCTTCTCAAAGTCTTTCAAAAATTTTGTGCTTTTATATCCTTAAGCCTGAAATAGAAGGTTGGGCAATTCCGGATATACTATTGAGCCATCTTTCCTATTGTCCTGATATAACATACTTGGATTATTTTTAATAGTGCTAATATCTTCAGTAATCATAATATTTTAGTCCCAAATTTACACCCACTTTTCAAGCTTAACTGCAAGGCTTTTTAGGTCTCTTTGTTCTTCAATATGGTCCAAATTTTTCTTGAATTTCTGGTTAAAAGTAGCCAACAATACCCATGACAGAGCCTATATGCTCTGCTCTCTCAAAATTTCCCCTGACAGAAAAATTAGTCCATCACATTTAAAGATGTCCTGTAAAGTCTCAAGAGTCCTGGAAAGTCTCAAGATATTGATAGAATGTAGATAAATGTGCTTCCAAAATATAACATATATGACCTCTAGTCCAATTCCCAAGAGAGTCCTCATTCCAATTGCAATCACATGAGCATGGCCATTATTGCCCTGTATCTATCAAATTTTAGACTTCAGGCCTCCCCCAAAAAATCACCCATAAACATCCATTTATCACACTCAGCATTTTCAAGCCTGTTTCTCCAAATTTTTCATATCCCTCCTTCAACCCAGCTCCAAAGTTTTCTGAACCACATCATCAGCTATAGTCAGAGCAATGACCCCACTTCTTGGTTACAATGTATTGTATTAGTCACCTTCCTGTTGCTGGAACAAAATAACTGAAAACACATAGCTTAAAGAAAAAAAGATTTATTTTGGTTCATTGTTTCAGAGGTTTTAGATCATAGTGTCTAGCTCCAAGTTGGAAAAATGATCAAAAGTTATATTGGAGGAAAGCCAATCATCTTATGGCAGAGAAGATAAAGAGATACCAGCTAGATTTAGATAGGAAGGAAAATAAACTATACACTGAGTAAAATCAGAGAGAAGTAAGTAGGTTGAGAAAACTTAAAAGGGAAAAATAGAGAAATAAAAGAAGAAAAATAGATTAGAATCAAGACTGGAGGACAAAGATTACTCAAGTTTTAGGAAACTGGTGAAGAATAAAGGAGAGAAGGAAAATAGAAAAAAATATCAAAACCAGAAATAAGAACAAAAGAAAACATCACAAAAAGTTGTGATCAAAAATAGATCACAAGAACATCACAAAAATAGATTAGAACCAAGACTGGAGGACAAAGAAGATTACCCAAGTTTCAGGAAACTGATGAAGAAAGGAGACAAGGAAAATAGAAAAAAAGGAAAAAAAAACAGAAACAAGAACAAAACAAAAAAACTAAAAACAATATTTACACTTACAAAATGACAAAAGCGAACAGTAAAATAAAAAACCAGAAAAACAAACAAACAAACAAGAAACCAGGGGGCCGGTGAGATGGCTCAGTGGCATAAGCGCTTGCCCGGCAAGCACGAGGACCCGAGTTCGACTCCCGGAACCCACATACGAAAAAGGGGCCAGTGATATCGCTCAGCAGCACGGGCGCCTGCTGGCACGCAAGGTCCTGAGGTCGACCCCCCGGTACCCACAAAAAAAACAAAAAACAAAAAACAAAAAAAAACAAGAAACCAAAAATAACTGAAAGCAAAGGAAAAAAAAAATTTTTTTCTCTGTGATTTTTAAGCCAGGGGTTGTCTTCTGGGATGTACACTTTTGTGGCTGTATTCAATTTGCTGAATGACTCTGCTCTCACTGGTAGACAAAGGAGGCATTCAAAGACCAGATTTGTGCTGGGTAATCACCAGCAAGCTGGCAGTAAGATTAGGTTGGGGTGCTGGTTTTGGGACTTTCAAATCCACAGAAATTCAGGCTGAACCTGGACTCTGGTTGTGGGGGTTGTGCCTGTGTCATTTATCTTATAACACTCTAAGTGTCCCTTGCTGGCCTGACCACAGCTCCCTGACAATGGACATCTCTAATGATTGTACCTCACCCAGTCACTGACGTAGTTTAACAATGGGGGTCCTGAGATGAAGCCAACTTATGGCTGCTCTAAGTCCCAGGTTCAGTTGCCCTACCTAGAATGGAATATGACCTAGTACTCTCTCTAGGTGATATGGCAGATGTTTGGATTGGATTTGCTCACTAGCTATTATAGCACACAGCATCCACTGCTCCATTTCACTGGTACCTTTCTCCCTGAGGTCTACTGGATTTGCTTACTTTCACTGTATCTCTGTAGATTCAATCTTTCTTTCTCATGATCCATAAGCCAGGAGATGAGGAGAAAGTGCAGATTGTTCCTACCTTTTTCTGCTTTGTGGTCTGTGTTTTCACTTTATCTATAGGCTCCAGTTTTCCTGCCAGGTCCTTCCTGGGTCCCAGAGATCCACCTCCTTCCTTCTTTCCTTCCCTGTGTTGTTATTTTCCAGTGTCTGGATTCCAAATATTAGAGAGGCTGATTTGTTGCTGCTAATTACTCCACCAAAATCCTGCTTTCTTTTATCTTCTATTTCTTGCCAGTTTTTTGTCCTACTTTTACCCAATTCTGTAGATATCTTCCTACTCCCTAGTAAGATCCTCTCTACCACTTCTCTACCATCCTTCTCATATCATAGATTTTAAGATTTCAAAGTTTTGCCTTTACATCCACCATTCCCAAACCATAACTCTTTAATAGTATAACCATAAACTTTGTTAATTTTTAATAGTTAACTCTGTAAAATTACTGTTGAATTCTTTTCTAGAATTAACAGAGATAGAGCTTATACATTTAGTATGTATTAGCTGTAACTCAATACCTGGGTTTCTTTGATGTTTATATCATAATTCAGTTACTTCTCTAAGAATAAGGGTGATATATAACTGGTTCTTGTGGTGTGTTAATATCTAACTTGTCTCAGGCAATACTAGTGTGTCTGTTTCACTTGATATAAATGGGGGATCTCATAATTGTCATTCTTTCTCAGTAAGCAAACACTTAGATTTATTTTGTGACATTAACAATACTAGAGTACATTGCCTGTTGCTGGACTAATTACACTGCATCCTTCTTTCCCAAAATGACCAAGATGCTTGAATCTTGGGCCTGAAGCAAAGGATTGTAGTTAGCCACACCCAAAGTACATCACTGAAAAGCAACTAAATAGATCTTTATAATAGCAACAAAGATTTTTACTATAAGCATCCACAAACCTCAGCGCATGTGTGCGCACACACACACACACACACACACACACACACACACAAATTAAATAGTAAATGAACAAAGCAATAGAAACATGGGACAAAAAGGCAATAAAATTCCTCCCAAAACATCCAACTCCCCTGAAGCTAATGCCAGGAACACCATGGGTCATAGTATAAGCCACACACCTGAATTACCTGAAACAGACCAGAGGAGTTTAGAAAACAAGAAAAAGAGATACTCAGTGTATTTAGAAAATACATAAATAAATATAAAGTGAAGTAATAACAAAAAAAAATACCAGAGCTCTTAGAAGACACTAATAAGATAGAGGTGCTAAACAAAATGATACAAAAAATGAATGGAATGATCAGTTCACCAAAGAATTAGTGTATGAAAAGTTTTCAATCAGAAATCCAGGAGACCAAAAATCATATTGAAAGTATGGGTAGCAGATGAAAGATGTGAAGACAGAATTACCAAACTAGAAGACAATGTCTTCAAAGACCAACCACTCAAATGCACCTAAAAAAGATCAAGAGAAAATGAAAAAATGATGGAGCAACTGCTAGATGATGCAAAGAAGCTTAAACTAAGAATAATTGGAGTAAGTGAAAAATCAGAAGACATCACAAATGGTGTAGAAAACTTTTTCACAGAAATAATGGCAGAAAACATTCCAAATATAGGCAAACACCCAGATAAGTAAGGCATATAGAATGTCAAGTAGCCATAACCAGGAAAAAACCTCTCTATGCTACATTATATTCAAAATTCCAGAAGTTTTTTACAGGTACAAAATCTTAAAAGCTGTTAGAGAAAGGCAACACATCACATACAAAGGTAAGCCCAATAGAATCACATCAGGCTTTTCTATACAAAACTTAAAGGCCAGAAGGGCTTGAAGTGTTTCAAACCCTAAAAGATAACAACTTCAAACCCTGATTTTTTATCCTGCTAAAATTTCCTTTAAAAATGATGGTGAAATAAGACATTCCCATGACAAGCAGCACCTCAAGAAATTAATGACCACCAAATCAGCATTAAAAATATTCTAAAGAGTATCTTAGAAGGAGACAAGGAAGCCAACAGTGTCTTGCAGTGAAAAGAATGAATACACCTGGTAGGATAATCAGATAAGGAAAATGGGCAAAAATAACAAAATGAGCAACAGAAGAATAATGCAATGACCAGAATAATTCAGAATCTCTCAGTAATAACTCTCAATGTGAATGGTCTCAATTCCCCAATCAAAAGATATAGATTGACAGAATGGATCAAGAAAGGAAACCCAACAATATGCAACATTAAGAAACACATTTAATTCAAAAAGACAGTCACAGAGTAAAAATCAAAGAATAGAAAACAATATTCCATGCAACAGGAGCACATAAAAATGTGAGTTGCTATTCTAATATCTGACAAAATGGATTTTAAGCTAAGACTGATCTGAAGAGAAAAAGAAAGTCATTACATATTAGTTAAGGTAACAATTTAAGCAGAAGAGTTAACAGTTAGAACCATGTATGGACCAAATACTGATGACTCAACTTCATAAAATAAACGTTAATGGACATGAAAAATCAGATAATCATGAATACAATAGTAGCTGGGCACCTCAGTTCCCCAGTATCACAAATGGACAGGTCAGCTAGACAAAAAAATCAAAAAAGCAGTACCTGAGTTCAATGAAACATTCAGAATACACATTCTAATCAGTACCACATGGGAATTTCTCCAAAACAGACCACATACTAGCAAATAAAGCATGCTTAACTAAATGCAAAAAATTGAAATTATCTCATGCATATTATCAGATAAAAGCACAGAAACTAGATATCAATGACAAAAGAAACAGCATAACCTATGCAAATGCATGGAAATTAAACAATACTGTCTTGAATAACCAATGGATCACAGATGAAATTAAAGAAGAAATTAGACAGTTTCTGCAAACAAACAGTAATATTACTATGGCATACCACATCCTATGGGACTCCATGAAAGCAGTCCTATAAGGAAGTCCAGGCCAGTGAATCCCCACATCAGAAAAACAGAATAAACTTGAATAAATAACTTAGTAATGCACCTCAAGGTCATAGAAAAACAAACACAATCCACATCAAAAGCTAATGTGAAGAAGGAAATTATAAAGATCAGGACAGAAAATACTGAAATTGAGACTAAAAAAACAAATTAAAAAATCTATGAATCAAACATGTGGTTCTTTGAAAGAATGAACAAAATACACAAACCCTTAGCTAGTCTTACCAAAAAGAAGAAAAGATCCAAATCCATGAAATCACAAATGAAAAAGGTAAAATCACAATAGATTCTGCTGAAATCCAGAAGATAATTTCTAACTACATTAAGAACATGTATTCTAATAAAATGTCAAATTTAAAGACAATAGATATACTCCTAGTTACATATGAACTACCAAAGCTAAACCAAGAAGATATACAAATCCTGAATAAGAAAATATCAGTCAGTGAAATTGAAGAAGTAACAAAAACAAAAAAACTGCCAACTAAGAAAAGACCAGGTACCAATGAATTCACTGCTGAATTCTACAAGAACTTTAGAAAATATTTAATTCCAGAACTCCTCAAACTCTTGAATAAAATTGAAAGGGCAACAGTACTTCCAAAGGAATATCTGGAAGAAAACATTACCTTGATTCCAAAATCAGAAAAGGACCCAACTAAAAATGAGAACTACAGGCCAATCTCTTTAATGAACACAGAGGCAAAAATCCTCAATAACATACTGGAGGAAATAATGCAGCAAATCATCAAAAAATCATGCATCATGATCAAATAGAATTCATGCCATGGATGCAGGGGTAGTTCAACATACCCAAATCAATAATTGTAATACACCACATAAATGGAATTAAAGACAAAAGTCATATGATCATCTCGATAAACACAGGAAAAACATTTGACCATATCAACACCCATTTATTATATAGACAATGATGAAAATATGATTAGAAGGTCTTTACCTCAACCTGATAAAAGTCATCTATGACATACCAACTTCCAACATCATACTAAATGAAGAGAACCTGAAATCTTTCCCTCTAAAATCAGGAAGAAGACAAGGATGTCCACTATCACTATTTCATTTTTAATATAGTTCTTGAAGCATTAGCTACAGCAATAACACAAGAGAAAGAAATAAAAGAGATAAGGATAGGGAGGAAGTATTTAAATTAATATTTTCTGATGACATGGTTTCTATACAGAAGATCCCAAAAACTCCACCAAAAGACTTTTAAAGCTAATATCCAAATTCAGCAGTGTAGCAGGATGCAAAGTTAATACTCAAAAATCAATACCATTACTGTGTAGCTATAAAAAACTCACTTAGAAGGAAATTAAGGAAACAATGCCTTCAGAATACTAAGAAAAAATGAAATACATTATTTAGGAATTAATCTGAGCAAGAAAGTCAAATCTCTCGATGATGAAAACTATAGTACTCTGAAAAACTATAGTACTCTCAAAAGATTGAAGAGAATATTAGCAAATAGAAAGATATCCCTGTTCCTGAAAAGACAGCACCAATATAGTCAAAATGGCTATATTTTAAAAATTGTTATATAGAATTAGCAGAATCCCAATCAAAATACCAATAACATTGCCTACAGAACTAGAGGAAGCATTCCTAAAATTCATATGGAACTAGAAGAGAACTTGTATAGCAAATGCAATTCTGGACAACAAAGGCAAGAGAAGGGAATTGAAATGTATTATGCACATGAACAAATTTTGTACAGTGAATGTAATAATTATGTATGTAATGCAATCATGCAATAATATAAGTAAAAAATGGAAGGGAAAATATTTAGGGATAGGATGTACCTATCAAAGGCACAGACTTATTGACTTACTTCTTCCAAGTAGGCCTGACCTCTTAATAGCCCATTCAGCTATCACCTCATTAATAAATTAATCCATTAATGAGGCTACCACTGTCAATAAATAAATGAGTCCCTAAGGGGACATTTCATATTTAAACCATAAAACATTATCACAGGCCATTAAGAACTTCAAGTCCAGATAAATCTATGCCAGTGATATTCACAAAATGCCAGTTAATCCCATCATGCCCAGCGTAGTTAATGTAGGTTGTCTACCTACACGTTTCATATCTTTTTTTTGACTTTGATAGTTGATTATAGCTATTTATCCAATTTAATTTTTTCAAACTTAAGACAAAGAAATATTTAGGATTTACATGTGTAGCTTTCACTGAGCTGGAAGTTACTGTGCAGCAATTATATTTAACTATTTGTCCTAGTTACTTTCTCAATGTTGGTACAAAATACCTGACACCCACAAGTTAAAGGAGGAGAGGTTTATATTGGCTCACAGTTTGTAGCAGATTCAGTTCCTTGTTGGCTGGCTCTAAGTCAGGGCAGCATGGCAGAAAGTTATAACAGAAGAAATAAATCTCATGCAATGGTGGCAAGAGGATGAGAGAGATCAAAGGAGGGGGGAGGGAGATATATCCTTCCAGGCTATGACTCAAGTGACCACATGCAGTAAGGCTTCACCTCCCTACATACATCTAGCTTTAAACTCATCAGTTAACTAATCCACTGAGGAGTAACACTCTCCCATGATCCAGTCACCTCCCAAAAGCTCCTTGTTTGAGTGTATGAGGCTTTCAGGAGACATGCAGATAAGCATAACACTTCATCCCTAGCCCCCAAATGACTCATGCACATCCCTTTATGAAAAATCTATTTAGTCCATCTCTAAGAGTTGTCAAAGTCCTAACAGCTTCAGCACTGCTGAAAATTACAAGTCCAAACTCTCCTATGAGATTTAAGGCAAGCACTTAGCCATGAGCCCCTTTACAAAGCAAAAGAAAGTTAAACACTTCCAAAATGTGGTGGCACAGGGTAAATATTCCCACTTCAAAAGGAAGGAATAAGCTGACAGAAAGAGACAGGAACAAAGCAAGACAGAAATCCAGCAGTGCAAACATTATATATATCCCTTAGTTGCATGTCCAGCACCGAGGGTAATTTGTGATGATGAAAAGTTAACTTCAAATGGCTTGAGTAGTTCTGCTTCTATGGCATTGCCAGTGATGGTTGCAGATCTCCTGGCTTCTCTTTTTGATTGACTTTGCTCACTTCTTGTGGCATTCCTCAGACATTCCACATTGCTGGCTTCTTCAATTTCCTGGAGTATCCAATGCTTCATTCTCACAGCTTCTCTTAGGGGCCCACTGCCAATCTTTATGAAATCTGTGTGGAAGCCTCCCTGACTCCACAGCTCTTGCATTCTGCATGCCTGTAAAACAAGTATCACATGAATGATGCCAAGGTCTGTAGTAGCAGAGGAGCAGAGCAGCAGCAGTTGCAGTAGCTGAGTCTCTTTGCATCTTTCTGGTGGTTTTACAGGCCTCTGAGTGCCTGGATGTCTGAGCATAGTAAACCAAATCTGGAAAATCAATTCTCATTCACTAGTCTGCCATGGGCTCTCTTCTCCAAGCAAAGTTTTTCACTCTTCCACCCTTAATTATGCAAATGATGTGGCCTTTCATATTCAGTCCCATGTGCTCAAGGTCTGGTGGAGAGAAGGCAAGAATGATCAGGGGAGGAGGGAAAGAGACAGACCCTTCCAAGCCACAGCCCCAGTGACCCACCTCTTCTTACCTGCCTTCATCTCCCAATGTCACATTTCATTATAAACTCAGTGGATTAATCCACTGATCAGTATCACCTTCCCATAATCCATTTACCTCCCAAAAGCCCCACCTGAGTGCACAAAGTTTCATCTCCTTCATCTCCCAATGTCACATTTCATTATAAACTCATTAGTGGATTAATCCACTGATCAGTATCACCTTCCCATAATTCATTTACTTCCCAAAAGCCCCACCTGAGTGCACAAAGTTTTGGGTGGCTATTTAAATAAAAGCCATACGGGCCAGTGAGATGGGTCAGCGGCTTAAGCGCCTGCCCGGCAAGCGCAAGGGCCTGAGTTTGACTCCCGGAACCCACATACGAAAAAGGGGCTGGTGATATCGCTCAGTGGCACGGGCGCCTGCTGGCGCGCGAGGTCCTGAGGTCGACCCCCCAGGTACCCACCAAAAAAAAAAATAATAAATAAATAAATAAATAAATAAAAGCCATAATACTATTGAATATGTTAGAATATCCCTCTATAGAGAATGTTATACTTAGCTTAAATACTAGTATGTTCATTAATGACTTTAAAATTATCTTCTCATTAGAAGTATTTGTATGACACACACATAATGAAATATTAAAAATGAAGATTAGTAATATTGAGATATGATTCCAATTATGACAAAAATAGATATAGTAGCAGAGGAGCAATAAATTCTCACTTTATAGTAAGTAATGAGTTATGTAAATGTATCTCCTCAAATTGCACTACTTAGTTTTCTATATTTTTATACGTTGCAGCTATTTAGAAATATCACATAATCACATTCTTTCAAAAAGACTTACTTTATTTCTTTATAAAACTTAGTCAAAAGTTTTACAAGGCATAATTTAAAATTTAGAAGCGGGCCAGTGAGATAGCTCAGCAGCATAAGCGCCTGCCTGGCAAGTGCGAGGGCTCGAGTTCAACTCCCAGAACCTACATATGAAAAAAGGGCCGGTGATATCGCTCAGCGGCATGCGCACCTACTGGTGCGTGAGGTTCTGAGGTTGATCCCTGGTACCCACAAAAAAAAAATTTAGACGCAATCATAATTTCTTATTTATCAAAGTGGAAGGCATAATCTCTGGACTTGTTGATAATAAACCTTTATTAATGAGCATGTGAGTTATAATGATAATCAAAATGTAATAACAGGCTTGTTTTAACATTGCAAGGCATGAAATCATATTAAAAGAAGTATACTTACTAAGAGTTATCCCTCCAAACAACATTGTAAGTATATTTTTCAAACTTCAAAGTGTAATAATTCCTGTTTTCTATAAGTTATTTCAAAAAAGAAAAGCAGAAAGAAGTATTAAACTCAGTTCATGCTATTGAATTCATAATAGAAAAAATTGGGCTGGAGATGTAGCCCAGAGGTAGAATATTTACCTAGCATGCACAAGATCCTAAGTCTAACTCCCAGCAACACCAGAAAAAAAATCACTTAAAGTAAAGAAAAAATATTCCTGAAATAGGGTATTGTGGTATAAACTAATTGATACACTTCAGTGTTTAAATTATAACAAGCAAGAAATATTTATAGCTGGTATAAAAAGAAAGTTAAAATTAAAAAACTATCTAAATTAATACAATAATAGGTAGAAACATGTGTTCATTTCAAGAGATGTAAAAAAATGGCAATAGATTTCAAAGTCAGTATGTGCTAATAGAAATATAGAAAACTAATGAACAGTGGAAAATTTCTTGATAATTGGAGCTCTTTCATTTTTCTTGTTGTTCACACACTCTATATACTTAGAAAAGATCATGGACTTTATTCTATCTAAAAATCTGTGTATATATTTTAGTACCTAAAATACATAGATATATAGATATTGATATTTTGATAAACTTGTTCTCTCAAAATTTACAATAAAATATATTACTGAAGAATTATAAAAATAGAAAAGTTGAAAACAAAATAATTTGTTTGCATATCATTTTTAAAAACTCAGAACACATAAAATAACATATAATGTATTACAGTGTACTGTTAATATTGGGCTGGTGAGATGGCTCAGTGGCATAAGCTCCTGCCTGGCAAGCGTGAAGGCCCAAGTTCGACTCCCAGAACCCACATATGAAAAAAGGGCCGGTGATATCGCTCAGCAGCATGGGTGCCTGTCGGCACGTGAGGTCCTGAGGTCGACCCTTGGAAGCCCCCCAAAAAATATATATATGCAATACAGCAATAGGTTTAAAATATATAAAAGTAAATGGCTAAAAATTAGAAAAATCTATGATCGAATTTAGGATTATTAGGGGATAAAAATAAAGATATATTGTATACATGCATAAAATCCTTTATTCTTTATTTTTAAAATGCACTGAGGAGCAAAACAAAACAGAAGAAACAGGTGCAAATAATAATAAAAAAAATCAGATTGCCTTACTCTGGATGTTATGTATTTCAACAATATTTATATTATATTTATGTCTAACATTACTTCTTATGCATTTTTAATGAGAATCACTAAGTGTATAATATATGTAATCTATTTATGGGACAATGCCATCTATCTTTACTAAGAATTTGCACTAATTAATATTCTTCTGAGCAATTATACACAAATATCTGTTTTCTTGCCATATTGTTGGAATTAAAATTTAGGTTTTAATCTAATTAAATTTATGGAATGATTTAAATTTCATTTTAGACAATTAGACAAGTAGAAGCTAATACTTTCTAACATTATCTATTTCCTCTTCAATATGCATTAATTTTGTGCACTGTTCACTTCTTTTTTTTTACTAATTTATACCTGCATAATATTCCATTTTATATATATGCACCAGATATTTTTTATCCATTTATGTTGATGGGCACTTATGCTATTTTTCTCAGCTTACCTATTATGAATTTTGCCGTAATAAACATGGTTATGCTGATGTCATTATCGTATGCAGTTTGTTAAATTCTTTCAGGTATATGTTTAGGAGTATTGCTATGTTTTGATTTTGAGGAATTTCTATAAAGATTTCTATCATGTTTGTACCAGTTTACATTCCCTTCAGCAATGTGTAAGTTTTCCTTTCTCCTCACATTTTCACAAGCACTTATTGTTTCTTTGTACATGATGATGTCTATTCTGAATGATGTGACATGAAATCTTAATGTAGTGTTGATTTTCATTTCCCTAATGTTAAAATATGTTGGATGTTATCTTTGTAAACTTCCAGGCCATTCTTATTTCTTCTAAGAAGTGTCTCTTCAATTCACATGTCCATTTATTTATTAGGTTATAATTTTTCTTCATGTTAAGTTTTTGAGTTTTGTGCACTTTTCATATTACTTACATATAAATATGGATAACTAGAATTTCCTTTCCTATTTATATCCCTCTTATTTCTTCATCTTGCCTTACTTTTCAGATTAAATTTCAAGTACTATGAACCAGGAGGGATTAATAGACACACTTGGTTCCTTTCTGATTTTAGAGGAATTGATTTAAGTTTTCAATATGAAGTTGGTTGTGGGTTTGTCATATGTAGCTTTTATTAATTTGAAGAAATATCCTTCCCTACCTCTTGTTTCAAGGTTTCCATTATGAAGGATTTTAAATTTTGGTGAAGTCTTTCTGTCAATTGAGATACCCATGTGAATTTTATCCTTGGTTCTATTTATATGATGCATTGTGTTCACTGATTTATATAGGTTGGATCATTTTTTCATTCCTGAGATAAACTCCAGTAGGTCAGGCTATATCACTTTTTCAATATATTGTTGAATTATGTTTATTTGCAATTATCAAGAATATTAGCATATATCTCCCTCCCTTTAAGTATTGTAATGCATTTACTCTTCATTGGCTATTTATCTGGTTGTAGTATGTGTGTGCAAATAGCTTCATTAAATGAATTTATAAGCAATCTTTCCCTTTAAATTTCATGGAAATGTTTGAAAAGCATTGATGTTACTACTTATTTAAAGATTTGGTAAAATTTAGCAGTAAATCCAGCTAGTCCTAGGCTATTCTCTGTTGAGAGACTTTACTATTTTTTCAGTATTTTTAGTTGTTACAGATCTGATTAGAATTTTTTTTCTTTTTTTGGTATCTACTTGATTCAATATTGGTAGATCATATGTTTCTAGAAATTTCTCAACTTATTTTTTGGTTTTCCAAGTTATTGAAATTTAGGCTTACAAAACAGTGCCATATAATCATCTTGATTTCAGTGGCGTCTGTTGTAATATTGCAATTTTAAACTCTAATTTTATTAATTTGGATTTTCTATTAGTTTGACTAAAGCTTTATAAATTTATATTTATCTTTACAAAGAACCAAATATTTCATAGACTGATCCTCATATTGTTTTTTTCTTTCTATTTCATTAACTTTAGCTCTCATCTTTATTAACCTCATTTCTTCAACTCACTTCAGGTTTGGCTTGGTCTTGTTTTCTGGGACATTAAGTTGAAGCATTAGTTACTTAGTTGAAATCACTCTGATTTTCTAATATAGACATTAATTGTATCTAGTTTTATGAGTTCTGAGGTGGCTTTTAAATTTTAAAATGACAAATAATAAAGAGGAGGGTGCTTTATATAATCTACTTTCAGTAGCATCATTTTTCAAAAGATAAAATGTTTTAATGGAAATGGGAAAATTCACTTGAGAAATGAAATTATGATTCAGTAGTAGGAAGATATAGTTCAAGGAACAAGCTCATTAGTAGTGGTTTTAATTGAACACCTAATTAAGGGTATTGTTTTCAAATATTTCAGTGGCTCACATGCATAAAGGACACAATTTAGACACTACATCCAGGTGAATAAAGTGAATTTTTAATATCTTTTAGAGCAAATGTAATTCTCTCAAATCTTATTTTTGTTTGTAAACATTGATTGTTTATGTTGAATTACTTACATATGGCATAAATAATTGCTAAATTGGTAGTAGACTATTTATATATCAATTCATGTATTTAAAAGAGAATATTTCTATAATAACTACAGGAGACTAAAAATGACATCTTTAACTACTTCATTATGTCCTATTAATATTTATCCAAGGGAACAGTCTGCTAGTATGTGCAATTAAGAACCACTATTAAATACAACTTAATGCCTATGGCAGAAACTAATTCTGTTCTTTAGAATAAACCTCAAATTTTAAATTCATTTTCCATTTTACTCCTCATATATTGATTTGTTGAGGCAATGTCAAAATTCCATTGGACTACATTATACTGGCTTATGATTTTTATGTTCTTTCCTTCAATTCACATCTTAGTCACACACATCTTGAAAATTTAGGTGCAAAAATTCAACCTCAGTGTTTTTGTTTTACTTTATGTCTTTAAAGCTGTGAATCAAAGATATTTTTTAAAAAATACAATGGTTGATGAAATGGTCTCTGATATATCACAAGAAAGCCCATGTTTCATCATATTTATATACTATATGTATGCATGGATACACAAATGTCTCAAAAAGGTGTTGACTCCCTTGCTCTCTTCACCAAAAATTTACCCAAAATAAACTTATATTTATTACAAGATCAGTGAAACTAGTTTGTGTCTAAGTAGAAAGACAGCGAAAAATGACCCTCGAGTTCATAATAAACTAAATATATCTACATCAGCAATATCTCTTTTATATTTCAAGCATAAATGTCACATAGTTTTTCATCTGCATATAACAAGAATCGATATCCAATTAAGTTTTCTAATATTGATAACATTCCATTGTTTCTTATTTCATTTTGACAGCTTAATGTGAATTTTCTTTTAATGTCAGAAAAACTTTTCAATAAAATGTTTAATTTTATAATTTGCACAGAAATTTATAAAAGTTTAGGAGATGCAAGCATGGTGATGCCTATAATGTTAGAACTTTGGGAGACTAAGTAGAAGAATCTCAAGTTTGAGAGCAGCCTTCTCAATTTAGTGAGTTAATGAAAATCTCAAAATTAAAAAGAAAGAGGGTGGGGCCTGAGGATGTAGCTCAGTCTGAAGACCATAATTTCAATTCCCAGGAACGCAAAAGAAAAAAAATTTAAGAAAAAGGGAACAGCTGTTTCCTTATACTGTGATCAATTGTAATATTCTTTTTTCAAGATTTATTTCAGCCTAGCTAAGCAGTTTATTTTACAAATCACTATTTCTTACTTCTATGTCATTGTTTACTTTAATATTTAATGTTATAGTTCCCTTAAGACTCAGAATGCCAACTTCTATACATTCTCTACAAAACATATTTTTGAAAATAATTTGAAGAATTCTATGCACTACATGCATAGCACATAAAATCATAAATAATGATTGTTTTACCCATTAAGTAGACATTGTAGACAGAGTAATATGCGTATGATTTGAAAAAGTCATAGACATGCTCTTAAAATGATTTCAGAACTTGCAAATACTTTAGAATATGTCTGCATAGAGAGTTGTACAATAATCACTAAAAATACATATCTGTTGGAATTCCTAATTTCATTGTAAAATAATGACACATAACAACTTTTAATTGCAAAATATTTTAAGATTTTACTGTGATAAATAAACATTATTTTAACTGCCACAGCACTCACCTGTATTCTCTTTCCCTTCTGCCTGGATAGAGTATGTCTTCCACTCCAACTTCACCACCAGCTTGAGAATGTTGCAGGCAGCTGTCAGCCAGAAGTCCTCTGCTCCCAGGGCAGGAGATACCCTGCTCAGCCCCTAGGCTTGAGGCCTGTTCTGGTTCTGGAACCTGATCATGCCTTGCCCCATTTTGGATCCAGAACCTGACATTACCTTTTCTGTCTCTAAATCTGGTTCCTGTTCCAGTTATAGAATCAGACCTAGAAAGTGACCAGACTTGGCAAATATTCTCTTTGTAATCTGGCCAAGACCTGCTGTTTCTCATCTACTCTGATGCATATTCTAGTCTGAGAATCTGACCTCGAACCAAACTATTTCAGATCTAGAATATAACCTGAAACACAGCACCTATACTAGTATTTTTATAGTTTAACCAAATGTCATCAAATGGTATTATACTTTAATATTTATGATATTGCATACCATAAAAACTAACAAGCTCATTTTATAAAAGCTTGAAACAAGTTAGTCATATTATTAATTTTAATTCAAATATAGAACTAACCTTTTAGAAGTATGAATGCATTTTTTGTGTTTATACTGGAATTTGATGTTTCTAAATTAATTTTCAAAGTAATTAAATTGAAAAACTATAGTCTCATAATTAAATATAATATCCAAGCAAATATGTGAATGCTTCAAAACTTGGAGAGAAATAGGATTAGTAGTTTTAATAAGCAAGTGATTCCACTAAAACATGGTTATGAGTACTTTCATGAATAGTTTGTAACCATATATCTAGAAAGTGTTTTAAATAAAATGATAGAGAAATTGCTTTCTGTAACAATACATTATTTTGCAATAGATGCAGTTCCTTTACAATTTAGAAAGTAGTTTTAGCATCATTATTTTATCTTGGTGCAGATGATCAACATGTGTAAATGATGTACAGGAATATTGTGAGAAATACCTAAAGCAGCAGTTAGTACAACATGCCAAAATATATTTTTCTTTTTCTCTCTCTCCCTGCTCCCTTATTGAGGCTTCATGCAAAATGTGATCCTCTCACACTATAGTCAATTAACAGTTAACCATGCTTACATTGAAATATAGCACAAAATATTTCTGAATAATACAATGTTTTCCTTATTTTGGATTCTCTGTGACTGTTTACTAACAGCCCATTTTAAAACTATAACAAATTTAATACTCTTTTGTCTAACATTACTGTGTATGAAATAGCATTCTAAGTCACTTGGCATTTCATGACAAGTATAAACTAGTTTTCTAGCATGATAAAATAGTTTCCTGCCTCGGTTATAAACTTTGATCTTATCACAGACCTTTATGCTAGTGATGCATGAGATTATGAAAATGAACTTTAAAACCATCTGAGTTTCATGAAATAATTATACTATATACATAGTCAAAAAAACCCTTAGAAAACTATACAGTCTCAACTTGTACTAAACACAAGATGGAAAACCACATTTTTATCAAATAATATCCCCTTAAGAGATTATTTTTATCAATTTATAAAATCAAGTGGATATTTTTTGACAATTATGCTTTCTAGAGAATAAACTGATAATAGGCTCATGAATTAAGTTGGTGCAAATAGTGATATCTGCAAATTATTAAAAAAGGCAACTACTCTGACATGTACTTTGTTTTCTTGGATTCTCAGAGGATACTCCTAGGAACATAAGTAATTGTCTCCAAAATATGGGTGTAATTTAGAAATTAAATTGAAATTTCTGAAAAAAATAACCCTACCTATCTAAAGGCCAAACAATGTGACAAAATAATTTGCCTATGTATTAAATAACTAAGTATTAAATAGATAACACAAAATGGGCAAATCTGTTCCCTGTAATAACACATATTTTTTTATGCTACTATATTTAACATTCTATTTAGAATTTGCAATGTGCTATCAGGATACTAAATAGAATATTTTCTGATCTTATCCAAACTTTTTCATAGATATAATTTAAAGAAAAGTTTTCACACAATGGGAAATAAAAAAATAGATCATTATCTGTGTTTGTGTCTATTTTCCCTGTTAAATATGTTTTTGAAGATGTTACTCTTGGCAATAAAGTAGTATTTTTCAAACTAATACAGAAAGTCTCCAACTTAATAATGAGTTCTGTCCCAGATTCTTTTTTAATCCAAAAAAGTGAGTATTATACAGTACACCTGGGAGAGTTCATGACTTGAATATTTGAACTTACTGTATACATTTATGCCAAATGATTAGTTTTCAGAATGAAAGAGTGCTTTTGGATTTTAAACAATCATTTTTTAATCAAATATATTTTTCACTTAGTCAGAACTCATTCAATTCACTTAATAACTCTAAGCAATGAATACATATTTATGGTTTATTCTTAAAAAAGAATGTGAAGTTATCTAGCATGCTTCTGCTTCCTGGGTAAATTATTTTTTCTAAAGTTAAATTCAGGAAGTCCTTTTCTTTCTATTTATATAAATTTTCCTATAATTAGCTACATACTTCCTATAAATCTCAGGAATACATAATAGCATTAATAATAATTTACTGTTTTATAATTTAAAAACACATAGATACCATTAAAAAATCTCCTAATAGGGCCGGTGAGATGGCTCAGCGGCATAAGCGCCTGCCTTGCAAGCGCGAGGGCCCGAGTTCGACTCCCGGAACCCACATACGAAAAAGGGGCCGGTGATATCGCTCAGCGGCACGGGCGCCTGCTGGCGCGCGAGGTCCTGAGGTCGACCCCCCGGTACCCACAAAAAAAAAAAAAAAAAAAAATCTCCTAATAATCTTCCCAACATTCTTAGCAGACAGGAAATAAGTCAGTGATCATTTACAGCTAAAGCAACAGAAGCACATAAAAAATTTATAGATTTATTGTTACAAAAGTATAAATTCAGTCTGTACCCTATTCCTATACTACTATTAGACTTTAATGTCTAATATTCTTTAAACATTAACACCCACAGATTTATAATTCATCGCTTGCTTGTCACTATGCAATTTATTTTACCTCTCTGCATTTAATTTGTTTCATATTTCTTCTGTTAGAAGATATGTGATGTTTATCTAAGCCAAATTTTCTCGGTTATTGATTAAAATTCATGTTTTCAAAACTTCTCAATGGCATATTCTATACACTATTTCCATTCTTTTCTGACTAGTGTGAATCTGTATCTTTTTTTGTTTCATAAGAATTGAGAGATGGTCAAGTCTCTGTAGGTTTAAAACAAATGATTATTAAAAAAAAAACAATATCTACAGCTAGTATCTCCCCCTAGCTATCAATGTAGCTCTGCTCACACCGTCAATGCTTATTACACAGTACTACTGAAGATGCACTCTTATTTTTGTTTTCCGCTTATACCTGAACGCAATACTTTCCTCTTTATCTCCTGAAAATAATTTCCCTCCCACACCCTGTGCAAAATCCATCTAACAATTTATTTTGCTTGATAATTTTTCATTTTTAACTCTGGTGTAAATTACTGCCTTTTGGAATCCCTTTCATATAAGTTGATACTGTTGCACTTATTGCTTTTTTTTGTTAATGTGGGTACTGGAAATCAAACTCAGGACCTCACACTTTGCCAGCAGGTGCTTGCGCTGCTCAGCAATATCACCAGCCCCATTTTTTCCTTTATGTGGGTACCAGGAGTCAAACTCAAGACCTCATGCTTGCCACCAGGCGCTTATGCTGCTGAGCTATTTCAGTGCCCCACTCGTTGGTTTTTGAATCACACTTCAATATGTCTGTACATATAACTTCATTATACTTATTCCTTAGAGAATATTCTTCAGTTTCCTTCCTGAGCTACAAATGATCCCTAAGCAAAAATGTCATTTTTTAGTCATTTGAAGATCATAATTTTTGTAGATAATACCATGATCTAGAAATTTACTAAAGTTTATTGCCATTAATATTTCTCATCAGTTTTCTTCCTATTTAACATATAGCAATTAATCTTTTAACAGAATTTCCTAGCTATCCATAATTTGCTTATTACTTTATTCATTGCCATCACATGAGAAAACAGAAAGATAAAATGGAAACAAAGCTTTTGTAAATAAGGAAGGGAGGAGGGTAAAAGGGAGTGGAGGGGAATGGAGAAAAAAGAAGAAGAATGATATCTCATGGAGAGGTACAAATTCCCTACAATGAATGTTATCATTATGTATATTACCTAAAAAGTAACAATTAAATAAACTTATGTAGAGACCTCATTCATTTTCACATGGACTATGACGGATGACTATGTCCTAAATAATACTTTTGATTGAGTCGAGCCTTTCCCAGGTCACTTTATAACTTATATGTGGGGTGATAATTCTGCAGTTTGAATCTCATTCTCATTACTCCCCTTAGAATCAAGTCCATGTTCATTAACATGACTCCTCAGGTTTCTGTTGGCCTAGTTCTTGTAAATGTGCTAGCCGTGTCACATGGTACTTTCCAAATGATGAGCCAAGCTTAATGAACTTTTCTAATACTGAGAGAATTAGATATATATCTGTGAATTTTCTTTTAAACATATATTTCCTTTTGCCACAAAAAAACATTTTTTCACAAATTTCACACCTGCATGCATATGTAAAGTTTATCTGAAAACCTGCAGTAAATTTTTGACTTGGATTAAGCTCTTAGCCTACATACTCCCAGAGATTCCTCTTAGAGTATTTTTTTCTTTTTTCTTTTTTTTTTTTTTTTCTTTTTTGAGACACACTATTGCTATGTAGTTCAGGCTGGCCTGGAACTAGCTGCAATCCTCCTGCCTCAGCCTCCTGGGTGCTGGGATTATAAACATGTGCCACCTGCCCAGCCCCTCTTAGTTATTTTAACAATGTCTTTTTTAAAATATATTATTGCTTTTCACTCTTTTCACTATGGTTGTTCGATAGAAAAGGACTATATTTGACTTGCATCTTCAAGCTTGATATTTAGTATATCTCCAATAAACAGATATTCAATAAATTTTTAAAAGTAAACGTTTTTCTCTCAGTCATAAAATTATTTTTTATCTATCTGATTGTATCTGTTGCATTTTCTTTTATCCTGTATATTTAGTTTATGTTATTATGTCTTACACACCTACAATTTTATTCTCAAGCTTACAATATTATTGGAATTTACTCCTTCATGGCTGATAGAATTATGGTGATATTTAGAGGAATCTAAAAGATGAAGGAAATAAGCACTGAGACAAAGTGTTAGAGAAGACTGAAATTGTCTGATAATGCTGAGTTTGTGAAACTAGCCAAGAATTTGGAAAGCAGTTTCTGATAGGTAATAGAATTTAAAAGCCTGGAGATTAGGGGAGAATTCACAATTGAAAATATGAAATTAATCTGTATGAAGTTAATATATGACCTTGGGATTTTGATGATGTGGTTAAGATGAGAAGTGAGGACTGTGAATTATAATCTTAAGTGTTCCCCATTCCCATCTCCATATTTAAGTACTCAGAAATAGAATAGCAGAAATGGCAGTGAAGAAGACAAAACAAAATTGAAAAGATAACTAGAAATACAAAAAACAAAAAACAAAAAAACAAAACACAAAAAACAGAGGGAACATTTTAAAAATGTGATAGTTTTTGGCCTAAACACTGAAGAAATACCACGATATTAGAACTTGAAAAAATAACTTTAATTTGATTTTAAAAAGTACAATCAAGGATGTTGTGGCCAGAAAATTCTGTTAGCAATGCAGTAATTTATCTGAAAAATTTAAACTCTATAAACAAATATTAATTGGTCAAGGACTGAACACTTGAGAAAGATTAATCACTTAAGACTTGGACTACAACTTCTAAACATTTCAAATCTGGAGTGAGAAATAGCATAATAGTTTTAAGAGTTTTGGAACTGTATCATGTACTAATTAATGTACTGAGTATTTCCTATGATTTTTGTTCATATAACAAAACATGAAAAATAAGTATATTTTCCATACTGTTCAGAAACATGAACCTTAGCAATATTAAATACATTCCCTGAAGTCATAGAGATAATGAGTTATAAAGATTCAATTTAAAAATTTATATGACTTCAAATTTGTTCTTTTCATCTCTCTTAATAATATGTGATCGATTGTAATAAGTATTATAATGGAAATTTTTCTATATGACATAATTGGTCAAAGAGTATGTCTATGTCAGTATAAAAAGAGAATGAAAATTCTCTTAGCTTTTAATAAATAAAATGTTCTAAACATCTGTTGATTTTCTGCCTAGTATAATAAAAAATCCTAACAAGGCAACCATGTGTGCAGCACAATGATAATTTGGGCAGGTTATGAGGACATTATCAGGCTTTCTTCTATAGATTAATCTGAACATATAATACTGTGTTCTAATGGAACTTAATAATCATCTTTTTTATGAATTTAGAATTGGTGTAAGCAATTTATCATTCTTTATAGTAATTACTATATAAATTTTGTTGGCACAGGCAATTTCAATACATAAGTGCTCACTAAAGAAAGCTTATGTATTCTCCTGTGAAAAAAATGAAGCTGATGTCAAGAGAAGATAAATGGTACTTATATATACAAACAGTATTGACTACATGTTTTTCATTTCTGTTATTTTATTATATGAAAAAATATAATTTTAAAAAATTCCTACTATTCACCCACATTGATGCTATTGTGTTTGCCAAATATATTTAAAGTTACCAGATGGATGAACTAAGATTTAAAAAGAATGAAAAGTAGGAAAGGGAAATTAAAAGAGGAAGGGAGTGAAGGAGTGAAGGGGATTAAGAAAAGAACCAGTCGTTCAATGTACATGTACCAGCTCCCCAAAATGATTGTAAAATGCACTTACTGCAAACTTGTACTAATAAAATAAAATTTAAAAAAACAAAAAAATTACCTAAAATTTGTAATGCTAGGTGTAATATATAAGGCAAAGAAAATATTAATAAAAATTGAAAATTTGATTACCATAGCTGTAGCAAAATGATCATATTTGTATCTCTGCAATATTAATCAGATCCATGGAGAAGGTAATAAAATGAACTTATGTAAAGCTAAGAAATGAGGGGTAAAGTAAATGATTATGGAATCACTGAATCGTGTTTAATTTTCTGGTAGAGCATTCAAATGTAAATTTTTCAGCAAAATATTCATATATGGTTTAATATATTCAATGTTACAAGACTGAAGTCAGATTTATAAAGTGTGTGTGATTTACTGATGGAATGATATCATCATTGAGGGAGAATAGAAAGAGTAGATACAAGTGTAAGTAGAGAATCTCAATCAAAATTTATAAAGTTATGAGTATAGCTAGTACAGCAAAGACGATGCTCACTATGAATTCACATCAATAGCAACTATAAAATTAAACACATCATCTTAAAAATATTTTAAGAAGCAGGAAAATATAACAGATAATCAGGAATTAAAGCTCAGAAAAAGGGAACAGAATGAAAGAGAGGACTGGAAATACTAAGTAAAATGTTGGGTATGATATTAAAGATATATTTGTATATGTTTGTATCTACATACATTATGCATGTGTATGTGCAATATAGTCACACATGTTTATGTTTTCTCATTTTTTACTTAAATAAAAGTTACATGGAAGATGAAAATAAAAGGACAGAAAAGATAGGCTTTGAAATATTAAGCATAAGGAAGCTGGACTAGTTTATAAATATCAGAAAAAGCATATCCATACAAAGATATTTGCAATTAATAAAAAGGGATATTTCATAATGTTCAAAAATCAATTCATTTGGGCTGGTGAGATGGCTCAGCGGCTTAAGCGCCTGCCCGGCAAGCGCGAGGGCCCAAGTTCGACTCCCGGAACCCACATGCGAAAAAGGGGGCCGGTGATATCGCTCAGAGGCACGGGCGCCTGATGGCACGCGAGGTCCTGAGGTCGACCCCCCGGTACCCACAAAAAAAAAAATCAATTCATTTAAAATAAATAATTTCTAATAACTTTTTACACAAAATATAAGAAGAAAAATGAGAGAACTAGAGAAAAAAGGATATTCAAATTATAGGTATATTTAATACCCTATCAGAAATTTGCATAATTTCTTTTTAAATCAACTAATTTCCAAGAAAATTGAAATGTCCTATCAACAATATTAAAAGGAAAGTATTTCTTGCAATACTATCCTTATCAAATATATAATACTTTTCTTCCAGAAGCACTTGGAAAATTCACTAATAGTTATGTTATGATGGGTCATAGAAAATCATAATAAATTAAAAGGTTTGAAATTAAACAAAAAAATCTCTACCAACAATAGAATTAGATGAAAAACTAGTAACCAAGTTAAACAGAATATCCTCATTTAATTGAATGTTAAGGCAAATTTTTCCAAATATCAATTCAAAAATATTGCAAAGAAAATTAGAAAATCTCCGCAATGCATCAAATGCTGATGAAAACACAATGTATCAAATTCTGTGAAATGTATCTTCCTCCTTCTCTTCCCATCCTTAGCAGAGCAAAGTTAAAATCAGTAGGTATTGTAACACAAGGCAGGCATCCCAAACAGATCACAGTGGTCGCTTCAGCGTTAGACAGTGTGATGCTGAAGCATGAGAATGCGAAAGGGGTCCTGGAAGAGCTGCCTTTCATGAGATGCTGGAATGTGATCAGGATTAGAGTGCTTTCCTAATGTTCCTGCAGTTTAAGAAGAGTGTTAAATGCAATGCCATCTTGGTGAAGGGTGTAAGAGGCCATGAGGTAGCTTTTAATCCTCATAAGAAATATTTTCTTCATTTTTGGTGATGAAAGTGAGAAACAGGAAGATTAAATACCTTCCTCATGGTCATATAATTACTAAGTGGGGGAGCTAGCATTGTTATAGATACGCAATAAGCATACATTAACAATACATTAACATTAGACAACGTCTAAAAATCTTTATTTGCAAAATTAAGGAAATGCTTCTCATTGTGCTGACACCATAAACAAGTATGTCAACATAAGCTTAGAAGAAATACTATTTCTTTGGGTACAATTGCATTTACAATATTTTTAAAAGCAGAAGAGACAGGCAAGGGATTATTAAAATGTAAGTTGGTAAGTCATATAAATAAATCCACAGACTACAACATTGTGTTGGAAGAAATTACAGGAAGGGTACTATTTCAAAACTTCTGCTAGTATTTCATGCTTCTGAAAGTAGAGACTAAATGAAGATGACTAAAGGTAGATGTTTAATTTAGTGCATTAATCACCCTTTGGTTATTAAAGGAAAGGCATTGTCTGCTTTGAAACATTTAAGATAAAAGGCTTGACTGCTTTACATAAGAAAGTAAAAAGGAATAATAGGTGGGTGCAAGATTGTTAGAACTTTACATGAGAGTTGGCCTCTATGGAGTTTCAGAAAGATTTTTTTTTCATTATTTTATTTATTTAGTTTATTTTGAAGATCCTAAGACTGGAAAGGGACAAAACCATACAGATCATGTAAAAGGAGTCAGTGTTGAAAGAGAAGAAAATAGGATGTAAGAGACCTTAAAAAATATAATAATACATTTCCCTTCATTCACTTTTATGATACCATTGTACTTCCATCTACCATCACTGTACTCTAGTCCCACTGATTGTTCCATATAGAGAGAAGCATTAGTTAATGACAGTCTCTACCTGTGTTATATACATGGGAGTACACTTTTTCCAACTATGCTTCCGTTTCAAGTCCCAATAGACCAAAAAGTACCCCCTCATGTGAAGTGCAACATAATCAAACAGAATTTTTAAGAAAAGGATTAAATCTGGAAAAGATCAGTTTCTCTTTCTGAAAACCACAAATTAACTGAAACCAATCCAATCAGTAAAGAGCCAATCAACCTGAGCCAGCACAACAAAGTCTGTACAGATTTACCCTTGGAAGAAATGACCCTGACCTTAACCATTTGACTCATTTTCTTGTTCTGTTGCCTGTTCTCACACTTTAACAGCCAACTGTTCTGTCTTGCTCAGTCCAGCACTCATTCTACTTTGTAGAATGTAAGATCGACTGATTACAGATCTCAAATAAACACCAATTTCACCAAATTCATTTTAATTATTACATTTTACACCTGTAATTGTCTCAGCCCTGGCTTGTCAAAAATATTTGACTACAAATGCCAGCAGTGAAAAAGATGATGAGCTATGGATCTAGATCTGAATTTCTCAAGATTTACCATTGAGTAGATTCTACAAAATGTCTCATAGAATATTATTTTCAGAGCTTTACTTTTAAAAACACAGTTCTATAAATTTCAGTTTTGAAGTTTACTATGACTATCTATAATATTCTTAGCTAAATGTAGTCCCATGGGAATTTTACAAAAGTGTTACTAGTGTTCTGAAGTTTGTTGTTTTCTGTGGTCTTTTCACACCAATATTCTCTATTTATTTCTTATATCCTTGTGTTTATCTCCTCAACTTTGTAAAAATGGTTTTGAGTATCATTAACATTCTAGGTTTGTTTGTGCTACAAAGTTTTCTTTAATAATATCTTTAAATATTTTTTTGGTTTTGTTTTCAATGTTCATTAGTTCAATTTTAGTATCCATTTCATTTTCCTGGTTTTTTGCTCCAACATATCATTATTTTCTACAGTCCCTAATTTCCATTGACTTACTACTTTTTTATTAGTCTCTGTTATTTTTTTTATATGGGTACTGGGAGTCAAACTCAGGACCTCATGCTTGCCAGCAGGTGCTTGTGCCACTGAGCGATATCATCGGCCATTTTTTCCTTTATGTGTGTACTGGGAGTCGAACTCAGGACCTTGCGCTTGCCAGGCAGATGCTTATGCCACTGAGACATATCACCAGCCCAGTGTCCATAATTTTTCATCTACCACTTTCCTGAATATTCCAGCTAGTGATTACTTCATTATATTGTCTATTTCTTTCTATATGTTTCTATTTTAACTGTGTGTTGTTCTTTTAAAGAAATAAGGATTTTTAGTAATTTTATGTGAAGCTCACTTTCCCACTATTCAGATGCAAATATTTATGGTAAATATCTTTCCCTATTTTTAATTTGTCTTTTTTCCCTGTAATATTATTTGTTTCTTTTTGTCTTGCTTTCTCTGTGAGTTCTATTTTCATTCTTTTTGAATGAATATAAATTCCTTGAACAAATATTTTGGGAGATTCTTTGGAATGAGGAGACATTTTTGAAATTAAGACATTCTTTTTCTATAGTTTTACAAAAAATACACTTCTCTGCAAATGTGGTTGATGGTTTTCGTGTTACTTTCTTTCACGTTCTAGCAAATTTACCCCTTTTTGCATAGGAATGATACTTTTGCATTACATGCTAAATCCGTCTTCCTTTCAAGAGTATTTTGGCTATTTTTTTGGAAAGTTTTCATAGCTGAATTTTCTGGGCATTAACTATTCCTTTTCCCTTATTTTTTTTCCTTCTAAACTTATTTCTAATTTCAATTGAAAAGCAATTCTATTAAATGTTCTTCTGCAAATATTTATTATCTAATGTTAACTGCTAAATAAATGCTAAAATATTTAGAATAAGAAAATAATGTGGGTTATTTTTGGAAAAATTATATCTAAAAGCTGAACAGAATATTAAAATGCATATAATGTCTAGGTAAAATTAATTTGTGCATATGTTTATTAGATTATGTAATTGAGGAACAATTTTATAATATTATTTTATTCTGGGTGGATTTGTGGTAGTTCATTTTTTAATACAATCAGCTAATTGAATAATTGTACCTAGTACTGATAAACTTAAAAACCTGGAGAGAGAAATCACCTAGAGTTTGTAGCATCTTGAATTTATGACACTGGATCATACTATGCAATTTAAGTACTTAAGATGTTTATTAATGACTGGGAAGAATACAAAGTATGTTTATATAACTAATCAAAAATTATTATTTAAATAGAAATATAGTATTTGCCAAAATTAGAATTAAAATTCTTTTATATTATAAAAAGCCAACTCATATAAGACAATTTTAAAGTACTGCCCAAGTTACATTAATGTTCATATTTATCTAAAGCATGTTAAAACTGAAGAATAGCGTTGGAAGAAATGTGTACCAAAATATCATAATTCCTGTAAAAGTACCATGTGCTAACCGATTGCGCCACTGGAGCTCCTATAATTCCTATTTGAACCAAAATTACCAACTGTATACCATACTTTAAAAATTAGTAATATTAAATTAGATTGAATTTTAATGTATCCAAATATTGGTGCATTTCCTATAATGAAAAGAAGTAGGAAGCTATTAATGCAGAACTGGCTGTACTCTGGGAATGATTCTAATGTACATATGAATTATCAAACCACATCTATGACAGTTTTACATATATAAGAGGTAAAAAGGCTTATTCATTAAGAGAGAGCCAAGGCTTTGTCCCAAATATTCAGGGCATGACATCTGGTCATGCAACTTCAAAACTGTATGTTGAATACTACACCATTTTGGAAGCTTTGTCACTCAGATCCTCATCTGCAAAATTAAACAAATAGTGCTGATCTCTAAAAGTTGCTGAAGGGACAAAACTCAAAAATAATTCCAAAGAAACTATCCAGCTACTTGAGAGGTTGAGACAAGAGGTTTGAGAATTTGAGAACTGTGTATTGTAATATAGAAAAAAATAAAAAAAACTTCTGCAGACATATCTAGGAGCTCTGCCTGGGTTCAGTAATCATTAACAGGAAAAACAAGGACAGAAAGAAATTCGACTACTAGACTATATCCTCCCACTTATTAAATGTTACTTGTATTAGTATCCTGATGTACATTATTTATGAGACTTGATATCAAGAAGATTAAATATAAGGCTAACTTGTTTGAGAAATCTGTAATGCCCTCATGTGACAATTAAATATTATTAATCTAAAAAACCTAATTTTATATTTAGTTTTTAATTTATCAAATAATGTTACTAATATCAGCATTAATAATACCTTAAATTCATACATTTTGAAAAGTAAGAATTACAAAACAAATTTCAAGTGGACTGGCAGATATATCATATCTGGGAATCAGACGAGTTTAAAATATTCCCTTCATATTATCACTGAATTCCCTATGTGCTGTCTTATGTAGTAGCTCAACAAGTAGATAATTCTTAACAATATTTAGAAATTACTAAATTCACTTTGTATAAACTACATAAAAAGTGATGAAAAAGGTAAAAAAATAGCTATTATGTGTCCTTACAAATATCATCTCCTATCTCCATTTATAGTATTTATCACCCATAGACTTTAGATTCCTTCCTTCTGTACTTTGTAAACTTTTTTTGACATTGGGTCACACAAAGCTACCCAGAATAGTCTTGAACAATGATATTCCTGCCTCAGTCTCCCTAGTGGTTGGATACATCTGCATCTACCTTTATGGTATCTTCTTACTGTAATAACAAAATAAAAGTGCGGTGGAGGAGCATCTCATGGTAGTTATGAAAGGAATTTTGAGAGCTGCCATATTTATATTTACATATTTAAAATTCCATTGTTATGTTATATTTTATTCCCCAGACAAATAAATCCAATTTCTTGTCAATAGTATAGTAATATTTATGTTTGATGTGTTTTCCATGTGTTAACAAACTGTATCTATTTTTATTTCCAAATTCATTTTATTTTCTTCAGCTTTAATGAACATCCTTTTGCAACTCTCCCTAAGTAGAATTAAACTTTATTTAGACATTTGCAGTACATATTGTAAAGCAATATTGCATTAGTTAAATACAAGAGTATATTTATATGTACATATGTATTGCACTTACATACATATTACTGTATTTGTTATGTATTTGTATGTAATTTGTATAAATTTTCCTTCAAGAGACATTTGGTAGAATATGAAACACTAATTGTACAGAATTCACAAACTGAAAATAATTATTCACAAACAAAATTTGCCATGCTTTAGAAAAATTTCCGTGTTTTCAATAAACAGATGGGGCAATTGACTATTTTTCTACTAAGTGAGGCTAACATCTCATAATTTAATATTCTGGTAACAGCAATACCTATGACAGATAGCACACCAGTATGAAAAATGTCAGATTGCATAGCATTGTAAGCATAACACTTACAGGTTAGCTGTGACACTGGCATATGAACGGTGGAAGTCATCATGGCTGAACCAGAGCTAGTACAATAACTGCATATGTCTATAGCCAACCAAGTACATGACTATTAATCCCAGAGAAATATGTTCAAAACTTTAAAACTGGATACTAGCTATGTCTATTTAAACTAGCATTTGAATTTTATCAAGGCCATATTCTTTACTCTATTTGACTGGTTATCGAAGTAACATTTATGAAATTATATCTTGTAACCAGTTGAAAATACTACATACACTTATTGTCAGTTATTCCACTGTTAAAACTGTTTTCTACTAACAGAAAAATTTTATTAGAGACTGCAAGCCTAGTCAGTCATTTCATGTAATTCAATATGTTTGAAAGCTTTTTTTTGAAAGAGTTTTTCAAATTTACATTTTCAGGTTGTTTCCTCTACGAAATCTCTGAACAAAATGGCCTTAAGCATGCTCCAATTATAAGCTGCTTTTTGGCATAAACCATTCAACATTTGTCCTAACTTCAGAAATTTTATTCATCTGGACTATGACATCTCACTGAATTTAGCCAGAAGCCAGAAAATTTGCCTTCCAGCATTTTTGTGTACCTCCTAAACCTGGTTGTAGGTATTTTTGCTTGTTTTACATTCTGACCTTCAGTTTCTCCAGAGGTCTTGAAGACTTTCTATTCCTGAGATATTTAAGTCATATATTATGGTATTGCTGAATGCATTTTATGCTCGAGTACTGTTGATTCCAAGTGACATACATAGAAAAATGCTAGGTCATAGATGTTTCATCCAGTACAGTGTGTTCATTTTCTACTTGTAAGATTAAAAGTTTGATTAACCTGCATCTATTTAGGAGGAGATTATATTTAAAGCTGGGAAACAAAACATTTTTTACTTCAGCTACCATATTGAATGACAATCAGTTACACAACCTATGGTGAATGGATAAATATGTTGCTTTCATTATTTTATGAAGAAAGTTTCCTTTCAAATATTGCTACTTCTTTAGCACTTCCTTGTTTTGACATCAATGTGCTGTAAAGCCCAAAGGAAAATAAAAAAATAAACTGTTACACCTAGAATTCCATTAAAGTCAGGTGTTTTAGAATGAATATCAGACAAAATATATTTGTAATTTGATATAATGAATAAATCACTGTTTTAAATAATTGATAAATTTTCTATACTTTGTTTAATTTGGTATGAACTGGGTTAAAACTATATTTCTTATATTTGTAAACTTTTATGAAACATTTTATGAAATATTTTTATACATTTTCACTGTAGTATCATTTTTATGCTATGAATGTTATTGTGTATTAGTTTATAGCATCTTTATTCATTGTCTTGGATTTTTCATGTTACTATGCATATAAAAATTAAAAGTATATTAGCAAATATAATTTATAGCAACCCTACTTTAAAGGCATGATAATCCGTTTTGTGTTATCTGAATTTTCTGGAAAAGCACACCTGACAATTGTTATTTTTGGTAAACATTTGCTTGATCCAGCACACTCTCTGATTTGAGATAGGTAAAGCAGCTGTTTTAGCTGCACAGGAAGTGTTGCCAGATAGAAACTGTGTCGCTAAGGCATGCAATGAGTTATAGCTTTAAAAAATTAAATTAGCCATGGACACATTTGTCCCCTTTTGCTTGGCTCCCTCTCACCATGGCCCTCCACCATGGCTTCCTATTTATTTGGTCCAAACCATTCTGTAGTTTATTGACAGCAGCATGATAAATCACAGTTTCCACTGGGCATCATACCTGTTCACATGGTCCTAGGCCCTGAAAGCAGGCCAATAGTCATGCCTTCTCATGCAGGATTGTGAAATTACTCTTTTGAAAGCATGAAAATTGATGTTCCATAAAACAAACTATTCTTAACCCAGATAGCAACTCTCTGGGATTGTTGACTGTTCCCTCAAAATAACAACAATGCCGAATCTATTTTATGGAAAAAAGGAAAAACACAATTTTATAATAAAATAATAGGAGAATAACAGTACTTAATACATTACACATTGTTATCTTTAAAGTAGTTGCTCAGGGTACAAGATATAGGCATAAAAATTTCTCCAATCGATATTAGCCAAAACCTTCCTTTTTAATAAATTAAGAGACACTAATAGTATAACTGACTCACATTTTTTCCTTTTCCCTACTGTCTTTTCCCCTTTCACCCTTCCTAGTCCTTTTTCCTTTTGAACAATTTCTTCCCATTTCACAATATCTACTGTACATTTTATAATTTATTTACTCATTCAGTTTCTCACACCAGGGAGACAATACCACGTTTACCCCTGTGTGTCTAATTCATTTCACTTATGAGTATGGTCTCAAGTTGTATTCATTTACCTGTAAAAGTCTAAAGTTTGTCCTTCTTTATGGCTGAGTAGTACTCCGTTGTATAAAAATATCACATCTTTTTTCCATTCATTCAACATCCCTGAATATAAAGTGCATTCTATACTCTTTGTGTGAGACTCAAATAGTTATAAATATTCCATTCATAGAACAGAAGATAAATATAACTGTAAAATAGTACAAAGGCTTCCTGACTTTTATTTTAAAATATTATATGAGAATATTATTTTACATTTTTTAGCTTTGCTTATCAATTTTTGAAGATAATAGTAGAAATGTCCTTTGCATCAATTCAAATAAATCCCATAGAATTCCATTTAGGTCATGAATGTATCTTATTTTGAAAGTAAGTAATTACTTGAATCAGATGTATCTTTTGCTTAATTTAGGTTATTTCTAATTAATTTTTAATTATAATATGTTTTTGAATTTTTGTGAGATGACAATATCATAGAATAAAATTGAAGTTTTTGTGATTTAGAGAAAAAATCATTAAATCAATAAAATATTATTTTGAAATTAATACATGACAGAAAGTGAATCATGACATATTTGCTAAGTTGGCTTTATTGAAAAATCTGCACTGCCTTTGTTTTAATTGATAAAAGACAAAATGACTTACACTTAAGTAATCATTTATTATTTTGAATCTATAGAATATCATTGTATAATCTGTATTTAAAACTAGGTATTTAATACTTGACTTACTAGTCAGATAAGACTAGTAAGAGAATTTTCCTTTGACTTCACTAAGCATTACTTAAAAACTGTATGCTCATATTATGAGCTGCATTGTTTCAAAATAATTTTCTACTAGCCTATGCTGTGAATTGATTCAACAATGATTTTTAGTAAATAATATCAGAGAGAATTGTATTCCACAGTGGCATATACATGATAAAGATCTTAAAATAAAGTTTTTACCAGTATTTTAAAAGGAAAGAAGTTAAATAAATTGAGTAAGGTTTATGACCCCTTTCAATAAAATTTTGTGCCTCAGGTATTACCCAGGACTAATGATGTTATCCAAAGGACAGTTTTTGTAGAGTGCACTTTTTGCTATTTCTCGGGTAGTTCAATTTGTTTTTCCAGTGCTGTCACTAACATAGTAAATCAATGCTACATGACACTTTTCCAGTGCTATATAACATAACTCCTCTTATTCTGTGTGGATTCAGAAGGAAGCTTATATTAGATGAATCTCTTGTAGCTTGATTCATTTCTAGTATTGATTTCCAAAAATCTAGTATAGGATGGCAGCATTTCAACTTACTGAACACTTAAAGAACAATCAGCTTTGATTATTTTATTCATTTCTAAAATTTTATACTAAGAAGATATAAGGTTATAAGGATGTATAAAAGCAAAAATAAAGATTTGTCACTTTCTGAAATTTTGTCACTTTTGTTTGACAACAAGTGATAATTTTCTGCCCTGTGCATGGATAAAGCATTATAATATGATTAGGTTATCTGATTTTAAAAACTATATTTTCCAAAACAAAAACCCAACCAATAATAAATAAAAAGAAATTTAATTTCCCTTTATTTTCATTTTACAATGCAAGAGATAACTCTAAACTATACTGGTTAGTGCTTTATAATTTCTTTGGTGTATTCTCTAAATATAAATGGCTTAATATGCTTATTATATATTTAACTGAAAATGGATTAGAATTTTAATTTTATTAACATTTTTCTTAATAATATCTAACAAAGGACTGTTACGAGACTAACATCTGGGATTAGGAATATTATTTTTCAGCTTTCTATATCTGCCATGTTATCTTATTGAATGTATCATTTAAAGTGACATTGTATATTGAAAGTACATGTCAAATAATAGTATAACAGGAGAGGTTTTCATTAAGTGTTTCGTGTAGCTATTAAAGAATATGTTTTCTTTCATGATAATCTCTTACAGCAAACAGCATATTTAAGGCTTTTGCCCCATCCTCAAATAAAGTTTTTTTCAATGGATGGGGTTATAGTATAAGTTCACTGACACTTATTGAGTACTTACAATCCACTAGTATTTCTGTTAGCAGTTCAAAATAGCAACTTTAATGTAATACAGTACAAGATGTATTACTCTTGTACAAAAGAGAAAATGGAAGCACAAAAATTGAAGTTACTTATGTAAGCAGGTAAAAAATAGGAAACCATCAGAAAGAAGTTCATTTCAACCATGATTATTATGATACTAAATTTCAAACATTTCCCCTACATAATACTAGATATTCAAATCAGGTTTGTTGTTGATTTTAGACTTACTAATTTTTACATGACTTCAAAATTTTAATACAATATGTTTAAAACAATTTTTGAATGTCAAAGTTTTCAAGTGCATGAAAGTAGTCTTCTAAAAGGCAAAGTGGGGCCGGTGAGATGGCTCAGCGGCTTAAGCACCTGCCCGGCAAGCGTGAGGACCCAAGTTCGACTCCCGGAACCCACATACGAAAAAGGGGCCGGTGATATCACTCAGCGGCACGGGCGCCTGCTGGCGCGTGAGGTCCTGAGGTCGACCCCCCGGTACCCACAAAAAAAAAAAAAAAAAGGCAAAGTGTTCTTTCTTTATAGCTTCCATAGGGTAACATTATAAATTGTTTCCCTCAATAACATCTGACATTGACCTCTTGATATTATTTAGAAATTTAAATATAAGATAATGACATCTCAACAGCTGGAGATTTAGGAGCTTGTTCTTATATTCCTATTTTTCATTGTTTTTAATTATCTTATTATTTTAATTATTGTTAGTTATGCTAAAAATTAAAACAATTGGTACTCATGCTAAAAATTAAAACACATTTACATGAATATTCATGAATAGTGTTTGAGAAAAGTCCCCCAAAATACTGCAACACAATCAAAACTTATTGATAAGCTAAATTTTCTAGTAGGAATAAAACTAACTAATGAGCTGTACTTTGTTTTATTTTTTACCAAAATTTATGTATTTAAAAAGAAATATTTTACTAAAGTAATTAATCAATAAAGATCATTAAATTTCATTTAAGAAGACTGCTGACAAATCAGGAATTCTTCTTCTGTAATCGCTCACAAATATCCTATTTGGAACATTGTATGAGCTAAAATACCAAATAATGTAGTGATTAGTGGAATGGCATCTGGAGTCAAATTGCTCAGTTTCAAGTCTCAATAATATCACTTAGGCCTAAATATTGGACATGTGGCTCAATATACCACAGAATTTTGATATAAATCAGAACTCAAAAGGGAATCTCCATCACAGGATGTATTTTGTTTTGTTTGGGGTTTAATGAGCACTAAATAGTTTCATAAAACTTGTATATATAAAATATTCTTTTCACAATACCTGACTCAGAAGGGTTAGTGATTATGAATTTTCAGTGCTTCAATTATGTAAATTGATTTAATTGCTTGTGCACTGTAAACAAATATTCATTTATTTGTCTTATACTGCATGGGATATAACATAGACAAATATTAAGTGATACAAAAATATAAACACACTTGATTTAATTGTAAAGAATGAACATGTTTAAAGTAATATAATTATATCTTTAGTTGCAGGAATTCAGTTTTCATGTGTACAACCTCAGGTATACTGAATGTATTTATACATATATAGCTAGGCAAAGCAAATAACAAAACAAAACAAGATTCTTATTTTCATAGTTCTGAGGTATCAAGAGACAAATGACCCCTATTCAAATCAATCAATCAATCAATCAATCATTTTTTTGACAGAGCATTTCATCTTCAAAAATGAATTTAAATTGAATTTATTAGCACAAGGTATAGTGTCAGCCCGTTACATCATCTGGAATATTTGGACGTGATATTTCTTGGTGAAAATGAAGTTAATTCTTTTTTTCAATTGTGCCTTTAAGATCGTATGGAGCTCCACTCTCTTGCGGACACAAAGGAGATGAGCTCTGCAAAGTAATATTCTGTGTAATGCTGTGCCGTTGGGATTCTCCACCTTTGCCCTTCACTTTCCATTCTAAGCATCATCATCTCCTTTCTTCAGTGGGCAGTGTCTTGTTTACTTTGTTCACACTTATTTTCCCTATAAAAATCTACCTTTGACTTTTCACCAACACTTGATAATTTCTCCTTATCCATATTGGTTATAACCAAATTTTTATGTCTTAACATTTTAACTTTTGGGTCAAAATATTCCTGTCATAATACTTGGTAATTGACATATTTATGTTGATGATTCTCTATATCAAAACCTTTCAATTCCTTGAACTTGCCAGGAAGTTTTCTCCTCACTTGAGAAAAACCATGAAACACATAGGGCTAATATACATGTTTAATTTGTTTACAGCAGTTTTAGATTTATAGCAAAATTTAAAGATATAGATAGATAGATAGATATAGATGTATATAATCCCATTTGTTCACGTATGCTTTTACACTCCCATTAAAATTTAAATATATATATTTTGCTCCCATAGCAAATTTTAAATGTGTGTGTGTGTATATATATAATCCCATTTCTGCACATATTCTTTGCCACATTTCCCACCAGGGTGAAATATAATTTTCAACTGATGAGCATGCATTGACATTTCATTATCACTCAAATTCTCCATAGTTTACATTACAGTTCACTCTTGGTTATATATGATTTTATAATAAATATTCTACATATATTTATTTTCACTGCTAAAAATTATTCATTCTCCATTTATTATTGTAACTCCCCCTCAGGCCTTGGCAACCTCTAATCCATTTATTGTCTCCTTAGTTCTTTTGTTTTCCATTATATCATATATTTAGAATCAATATGTATTCCTTCCAAATTTATTTTTTATTAAGATTTACATACTTCCATCACTTTTTGTAGCCTCGTAGCTCATTTCTATTTAGTATTGTATAATGTTTTATTGTGGAGATGTACTATAGTTTACATATTTTAGTGATTTTACCCTGAATTTTTCTAGCACTTGGATATGATACTCATTTCTTCCATTATTGTCTTCCATTTTATCAAACACTCCTGATTTTATTCCTGCATTATGAGCTGCTCATTTATAGTTTTCTTTCATATTTCCTTTTTAACTCTTCAAGTTTTTAATTAGGATGGGCTCAGGCCCATGACTTAGGATTTTCTTATTCTACACCTCCACCCGTTCCTTTCATTTTCTCTTGTAATTTTGTTTACATAACATAGTATAATTATTTATATCACCTTATATATACAGAGAACAAATTTTTCTTTCACGGTGTAGATAGATATAACTCAAATTGTATGACACATTTTCATTGATTTCTAATAGGTATATAAAATTTAGCAAGTTGAAAGTAATTTTACTATTCTCCCTTCTGAACTTTTACATCCCTCCCAACATAGGTAAATAAGAACTTCAATATTTCTGTGTTCAAACAAATAAATTTAAAGTCAATTTTTCTCTTTCATTTCATCATACATCATAGCATATTCATCAGCAAGTTCCATCTACTTTACCTTCAAACATCGCAGAATCCAATGAATATATCACAACTTCCTCAAAACCCTTATTAAGCCAACATTAACTTTTGCCCAGATTTTCCTGTAGCCTGCAAATTTCTGTCCATACTTCTGCCTTTCATTCCTCTCCCAGGTCCACTCCAAACAAAACCACGAGGAGGTCATTCTGACAAAATTTCTCGAATGGCTTTTTATTTCTTTCAATGGTAATATTTGGAATTATAATTTTTTTGAATTTTAATCCATCAAAATACGGATATTTATTGTTACCTTATCCTTTATGTCTTCCCCGACAACCCTCTTTAAGGTAGTAATCACATAGCTAGTACTCACTGTTATTCTGTTATTTTTCTCCATAACTTACATTACTATCTAAAATTTTGTTTTTAAATTTGCTTGTGTTCCTCCTTTATGATACTTGTAGCTATGATTAAAAGCTTTTTGTTTATTTTCTTTTCAGTGCCTCATATATATATATATAAGTTTTTCATGGTACACAAAGATAACCCAATTAACTTATCTGAATGAATGAGAGTAAAACCACTATCAACTTTATTTTAAAATTATTTTTTCTTATACTATTTCAAAGATAATAATTTCATAGTAAGTTGTCCAGACCAACACACAAACATCTCCCATTATGTCAGGAAAACTCATGTGTGAAAAAGTTAGAAAGAATCTCCTCCTTTTGAAAGCACCATCATATTTTTTCTTCTATTTCTGAAGAGGAAGGATTTTTCAAAGTTAACAGTTGATCAAAAAAGTAATTATACAAAATAAAAGTTGATCATTATTAAATATCTCTCAAAATATGATAATCACACAACCATCTGAAAAGATCCCAGTTTTAGAAAATACACTTGAAATTACAAGCTTTAGTATCAAAACCAGATCACTATATATATATATATATATATATGTATATATATATATTTTTTTTTTGGTGGGTAATGGGGGTTAAACTCAGGAGCTCGTGTGCCAGCAGGCGCTTATGCCACTGAGCCATCTCACTGGCCCCAGATCATTGTAAATCTGCATAAATCTGTACTTCTGCATTTATACAACTTTTGTATTAATGTGAGGTCAGCCACTCTTTTACATGGATGAGTATACATATGGCAGCATAATTTTATTTAGACCTTTCCATAAACAACATTTTATACATATTACTCATATAATTTTCTGTGGCAATACACCACTGTGGTAATAAACTTACAAATTACACATATTTCAAAACATCACACCACTGTGGTAATAAACTTACAAATTACACATATTTCAAAACATCACACTATATACCTTGATTATATATAATTTTTATCGGTCAGTTGTATCTCAATAAAGCTAAAAAGAGTAAAAAGACCACATATTGTTATCACTAAGTTAAAAATAAAATTATTTTAATTATTAATGTGAGACACACTATATCAAGGAAGATAAGCCACAATGACTCATAATTTTAGCTAAAACCATGCAGACTTTTGAGCAGTAAATTTTGTCATTTTAACTTATACATTGTTGAGATTCTTAGGTTTTTGAGTTTCAAATATTATTTCATTCAAAATGAAAATGAAGATCTAATTCATAACATAGTGTATTATGAATAAAAAAGTGCCTGTGAAATTATAAAATGTATCTGTACGTACATTTACAGTAGTACCTTGGTTCATGAACTTAACTCATTCCATGATTCTGGGGAAGACGGCTCTGTTCATGTTCATCACCCAGTGCAGAGTTCATGAACAGAAGCAAAATTTTGCCAAAGGTTTCTCTTCAGAAACCTAATTGTTTGAGAACAAAAGTGACCGAAACCTTAGTGAACCAAGGTATAAATAGCCATATACTTTTTAAATGATAAAATAGTACTGCATTCTCATTTCTTCCTCCATATAAAATGCACTGGGATGTATATTTTCTGCTTTCTTTTCTGATCAAAAGTTGACTGTATCATGAACTTTCCCAAGGTAAATTTTAGTATCTACATTATTTATCAAAACCTCAAATAACTCACACATACTAAATAGTGACACTTTCAATATTTTAACTCATCCTCCATTAGGATGCTTTGCATTTCTTGAGTATTGTTAATAATTTGTGGAATAATTTATTATTACAGCCTAGAATCATGTCGCTAACTTTGTAGAACAGTACTTTAGTAAGGATAATCATGCAACATTAGAATTCAAAGTACATAAATGACATTCAAATATATTATTTTCTTGAAAATTTTTATTTAAAAAATGTTTTTTCATGAAACATAAAATCTTTCACAGGTGACTTGAATTAATTTTGTTGGATCCTTGAGTTGAGTGTGCTTATATATCTTATTAAAATACTTTTTGTTTTTATCTATCATTAGTAATAACTCACACCATTTACTCACTCTCCAGTGTAGACAATAATAGCAGAACTCATTTGAGGAAAATTCTAAAACTTATGAAGATATGAAAGCAAAACACATGTCATACAACTTTTTTCCTTGTTTTAAAATTATTTAGCACATCACCAAGTAACAGTTTATTTTATGATATAGAATTAACTGAAGATATTCTTTTGAACCATTCATTAAGATGTAATTTGTCAATACATTACGTATTACTATCTTTAAGTTAGTATTAACCATTGTTACCCTCCTATTATGTTGGTTTGAAAATTTGTTCTTCTTTTGATTTGTTTTGTTTTTTCTTCTCTTTAAAATAAAAAAAATTAATTAATTAATTAATAAAAAAAAGATGTAATTTGTCCCTTTACCTCAAGAGAAAATAAAAAAGAAAGTGTTGATATGGAATATAATTTTGACATAGTACCTCTTATGTGATTATCTTTCCAATTAGATTGTGCAGAAGAGAAGCTCACTAAGATGTACCATCACACAGTGTTATATCAACAGGTAGTTTTCAGTACAGTAGTACCTGAGTCTTCAAATCGAGACTCCTTTCATTCCTTGTGGTATCTCATTAGGTTACTAATTCTTCCTGAGAAATCAGAAAAAGAATGGAAATCTTCAACTGGTGTCTCAATAAAGGTAAAAGGTTTTGATTCCCAGTTTTAATAAACCAAGCCATTTAAAATCATATCACTAATAAAAAATAATTTGTATACCTATTTTATGTTAAGCACTTTATAAATGATACCTCACTCAGGTAGCACTTTTAAACTTCATTCAAGAAAAAAATATACCATTATGCAACTAATTTTTCCAAGGTCATAAAACTCAATTTTATGATTTGAACACTGTTTCATATCACTTTATTGGTTTTACTCTTTCCAGTGCCACACTAAATTGTTCATTTTTTCTAAATTAGAATATTGACAGCATATTATTAGATATATATATATATTATTATTATTAATATAATATATATATATAATACTGAATTTTATCACATTAAACCTGAAAGGCAGAAATTATCTTTATTTACCAAAATGCATAAAGTGATATTCAATGAGGTTATGAAAGTTACAAAGTGTCACACACTATTAAATCATCCTATAATTAAGAATTAGTTATTTCTTATTCTAAAACAATAACTTTTTTCCTTTCTTCTCTGTCAATGTACGCATAAAGTATTTAACCTTATTTTCTGATTTGTAGATTATCCTGCTGAAACTAGTTTATACAGTAAAAATTCTCAAGGAATGGAATATGTTCATAATTCTATTAGTAATCACCTTTCTGGTTGTTGAGACAGAATACTCAACACAGCCTAAAGGAGAAGTTTAACTTGGCTCATGGTTTTGTTGGATTCAGTCCACATCAGCTGATTCCAATGCAGAAATATCAGGGTAGAAGGGCATGGTGGAGAAAAGATTCTTAGTTCATTACAGGAAAACTGGGCCAAAGAGCCAAGGACAGGAACAAAAAGGAGACTCTGTGGCCAAGACTCCATGACCCATTCAGCCTTACTCAGAAGTCTCCTTTGTCAATACTTTTGTGCATCCCCAAGCCAAAAAATTTGACACTCGACACTAACTACCATAACACCCTGTTATGTTTAGTGATTTAAAAGTGAAGATTTAACTATTTTCCTTAATTGGTATTTACATAATTACTACAGTCTAATGTAGTTTTATGGAGGTTTCTTATTCTCTTCCATAAATGATTATTAAAGCCATAAATAAGTTAATAGGGGGAAAAAGAAATTTGTGAATATTCTACATTTTGTACTTGTGTCCTAGTCTTTTGACTAAGAAGAAAGGGAACAATGGGGAAGTAACCTGGAGGGGTATGTCTCTCTGCCTGACTCCCCACTTCTCTCTGCTTTTGGCTGCCATGATGCAGACAGCTTTCCTCTGCCCAGCCCTTTAACCATGGTGCTTCTGTCTCTAACACTATTGAACATGGACTAAACGTTCTGAATCTGTGAGCTAAAAATACACTTCTTATCCTTTAAGTTCTCTGTGTCAGGTATTGTGCAATGAGGAAAGTGACTAACAGGTATGTTTCTTAATTCATATTTTTAATATTAATGTTAATACATACTAACAAATGTTATACATATCATATTAAAAATAAAGGAATATATGATAACACACTTTACATTAGCATTTTCATTTTCCCCTCTATATTTTATTTTATTTTATTTATTTTTTTGTGTGTGTGGGTACCGGGGGGTCGACCTCAGGACCTCGCACGCCAACAGGCACCCGTGCCGCTGAGCGATATCACCGGCCCCTTTTTCGTATGTGGGATCCGGGAGTCGAACTCGGGCCTTCGCGCTTGCAAGGCAGGCGCTTACGCCACTGAGCCATCTCACCGGCCCTCCCCTCTATATTTTAATGATGAATATGGCAATTTCAAATAACATCTTTTAAAGTGATATGAAAGACAAATTGCTATTCAAGATTCATAAATTAGAAAAATATAATATGACAAAATAAATTATACACAAATATTTTATTTTCTCAGAATGTTTTAGTCATATATAATTACATATATGTGTATAAGTATAATTTCCCTAATGCAATACATATTTTACAATTATTATTATATAATATATAATTATCTTGAATTGTAAATGATTATTCACCTCAAATATTACAAAATTACAATGAAAAAATCAATGAATGGCCGATCAAAGACAAACCATCTATTTACTAAATATTTTCATTAGTACCATTGTATATGCCATGTTCAAATATATGTATTCCATATGAAAGGCTACATAGACAAATTAATTATATTTGTAAACAACATATAAGCAAATTCAAAATGGTGAAAATTGGGAAAAATCCCATAGGTATTAACACAAGTAAAATTTATAATATTTTACCTCAAATATTTCAATGTTATTAATTTTTATGGTAGTGTAAAATTGTAGCTAGACACTTTGGAATCTGGTAGAGCTAATCTGTCATCTTTGGAGGTTTGGACTACTATAACACTAAAACTCACTTTCAATAAATGAATGATCATTAAATATTATAATGTAATAATTTTAATGTATAGCATTTTGAATATTACTTATTTTTTGTAGTAACAAAAACAGTATTTGAGACCGTCTTGTTATTCCAGGTAAAATGTTGTTGTTGCCATTACTTTGCTATTTTTATTGGTACACTGTAAAGAGGTCTGCTATATCACCTTCTTATAAAATACTGAGAAAAATGAAGTGAATGGAAAAAAGGAAGATAAAAAAGGAAAGTGAGAATTTTTCTATATGTGGAAAATTAGAATTCAGATAATTGCAACTATGGTAAATGTTAATTGATAGCTTAATTTTTATAAAAAAATTCAACTCATTTAACTTTAAGAGTCTCATTGAGGGCCGGTGAGATGGCTCAGCGGCTTAAGCACCTGCCTGGCAAGCACGAGGGCCCGAGTTCGACTCCCGGAACCCACATACGAAAAAGGGGCCGGTGATATCGCTCAGTGGCACAGGCACCTGCTGGTGCGCGAGGTCCTGAGGTCGACCCCCCGGTATCCACCAAAAAAAAAAAAAAAAAAAAAAAGAGTCTCATTGATCTTTTGAGCCACAAAGTACATGGCTGATACAAATTTTTTTTCTGAGCTCATTCCAGACACCTATTCCTTAAGGAAAAGATATTTCTAACTTTAGAATGACTAGGTCTCAATTATCTACTACCATTAAGAAAGTGTTAAGTGAAATACGATGACTTTGTTTGATTTTAATCTTTATAACTTCTATGATGTAACACTTTTATTAACTGAATTGTATCACTAGCACATATTTCAGGTATATGAAATGATATTATGGTTAAATACTGGAGTGTGCTTAACAAGAACCTTCAAATGTTCTTTTTCTATATGCTTAAAGACAAGTGAGAAAAAAATAATTTCAATTAATATGTAACAGTTGAAGTTGACCTCAATAAGATGTAAAATTCCACTTCAAACTTTTAGATGGAGTTATTTCATAATAATTAAAATGAAACCTTCCACCAGCACTCCATGTCTTAGACAATCCAGTCCATCAAATATCCATATTGAGATAGTTTTATCTAGGGACAGAGGTATTTGTAGGTTTCCTAAGAGACACATGTCCTTCATACATTTCATGTTAATGAGTAGGGTGAGTTGAATTGAATCATTTTAGAAAGGGACCTATTTTGATAAAAATTGAAGCATTAACATAAAAGCTGTTCCCCTGACTGCAATGTGAAATATCCTTATTTGAAGTACATTTTTGATTTAGCCAGGAGTTTCTCTTTGCTTTCCAATATGAGTGCCTTCAAATTCAAAGGATTAAACAAATTCTGCACACATTAAAATATCATTCATTACATAATGAAGAGTGATCAAATTCCATTATGAACTTTTATAACAAAATTAAGTGGCAGTTAACTTTAAAATAATAGTAAATAATAAAACTTTTTAATTTTCTCTGTGTTATATATGCTATGTTCACACAAATTTTTCACTTATGACCAAATATATCATAATTTATAAGCAAGATAGTCAATTTTGAAATGCCAGTAATTTTAAAAGATAGAAATCAGTTATGTATTTATAGAAGAAATTCATATTTCAGCATGTTGATAAAATATGTTTGTGTAAAAGTAAGAAAATTTCATACATGAAGCATGGAACAAGACAGTGACTGAGTCAGATTCTCCAGGGATCAGTGCCCAATAGACACACTAAGTTGAACACTATTCACATACTATTTGCACACCAGCCTAACTTCACAAAAACTGAAGAAATCGAGTGAGGCATCAGATTCCCTGCATTTAGGATAAAAAAGAGAAAAAAAGAAAAAAAACACATTAAAGAAAGCACAAAAGAATTGCCATGCAACCCCTAGTGAAATTCCAATGTGCACAGCCATGTACAGGGAGATGACTCACGTTTCCAGTGGGGAAAGAGAATTAAATCTAAACCTTAGACTTGAAACCAAGTACCAGGCTTGACACTGTGAAATGTAGTCCTCCACAAAGTCCAATGACCCTCGGCAAGAGAGCAATATGTATGGAATAAACTGACAGAACTATGTAGGACCAAGTTGCTAACTGTCTCCCCCATTGCTACTTCTACCTCTTGGAACAGTGTGGGGAGCCAGACTCTGTGTTAGGAAGCAGGACACAAAAGGTAACACGGGGCTTTGTCTTGGAGCCAAGGGCCAGAGCCACCACTGGGAGACTACACAGTAACTGGTAGAAACTGAAGGACATGTACGCTTGCCTGAGCTCACAGATGTGAACTTATAGCCTGACCTGGCATCAGGTAGTGAGCTGTGAGCAGTAGGACAGACTTGACTTTCAGCCTGCATAATTTCCAAACTTGTAATGGGGCAGAAGAAAACCAGTCAATTCCCAAGACTCTTCAGGCCCCTGCAGCTGTAAGACTCAGTCAAAACAATCACAGCATCATCCTCGGTAGCCAAGAAACTCTCTCCACCACATATACCCAAACAGCAATCAACAGACTAGATCCCTCATAGATCCACTGTAGAATTGCCTAGGCATCAGGTAGAGATATATGTATTATGTTTTGCTGCATCATTGGCATCTATGATGTGGGCCCAGGTACAACTTGAGATAATGAAGTTCCTTGTAAGGTATGGTACTAAGATATTGTGACCTTACCTAATGTTAGAATAAAGAACCAGAAACTGACCAGTCAGTAATCAGTATGAAAGAACTTATAGGTACAGAATTCAAAAGAGCTGTTGTCAGAAAATTCGATAAGCTAGAAGAAAGCACGGGGAAATTTTTCAATACTTTAACTAAGAATCTTAAGAGAAAAATGGAAGCAATTAAAAAAATAAAACAAATTCTTGAAATAAACTTAACTAAATTAAAAATTCAGTAGAAGTCATCAAAAATAAGATAGGCCAAACAGAATAAACAATAAGTGCACAGAAAAAAAAACTATTTGAAAATACGTAATTAGAAGAGGAAAAAGAAAAACAATGAAGTGGAATTTAAAACTCTCAGGAAGGGCTGGTGAGACAGCTCAGTCACATAAGTGTCTGCCTGGCAAGTGTGAGGTACTGAGTTTGACTCCCGATATCCACATACAAAAAAGATTCAGTGATGTCACTCAGTGGCAGGAGTGCCTGCTGGTGCATGAGGTCCTGAGTTTGAATCTGGGTACCCACAAAAAAAACACTCAGGAAATTTAGGACAATACTAAAAGGGCAAATAATCAACTTAAATGAGTTTATTAAGGACTTGAGAATGTCAAAGGTATATAAAGCTTCCTCAACAAAATAATAACAATAACTTAAATCTAGAGAAAGATACAAATCTATAGGTACAAGGGGGCCAATAGTCACCAGTCTCATTTAACTCTAACAAATCTACCATAAGTCATGTTAAAATCAAGCTCTCAGATGTGAAAGATAAAGAGAAAATTCTCAAGGCCACAAAAGAAAGATTTGGGGCATTCCATTTTACCTGGTAGCCCAATTCTTAGTAGAAGCCTCATGGGTCAGAGAAAAGTGGAGTTAGACTGACAACATGCTGAAAGAAAAATACTGAAAACCCAGACTTCTGCACTCATTACAGGTATTTTTTAGAAAGAAAGCAATGATTACTTCACTTCTTGGATATGATCAAGTATAGGGATAAAGGGGTAATAAAAGTATTCCCAGAAAAATAAAAGGTGAAAGAAGGTATCTCAACTGGATTTCTTCAATAAGAGATGCTAAAGGAAGTTGTTCAAAGTGAAAAAGTCCTTAATGAGCAAGAAGAATATTTAGAAAATTATAATGTAAATGAGAGTAATTAGTGTTGGACAAATACACATTGGAGTGGTACTCAGACCTAAAGAATGAACTTGCATCTTTCTAGAAAAATAGATGGACTTTTGCCTATACTATTAGGAGAGGTAAATCAGAAATAGAGGTAAAATGTCACATGCATTTTTTTCACATATGAGAAATACAAAATATAAACAATAAGGAACAAAATAAAGGAGATGAAAGGGAACATGGTTACAGACTTATTGGTGATGGGAATGGGAGTCGGGGGAATGAGGAAGGGTAAATATGGTGGGAAACTGATTTAAACACGAATGTCATTAATGTGGCATGGTGCTTCCTCATCCACTTTATTAATACAACCTCTTCCCCAAAGTCAAAATGACTATGAAATATAAATACATTGAATAGGCTCAAGACATCACTGCAGCAAAAGCAGGAGTTATAAATATATGAAAAGGAATATCCAGAACTGCTTCAGAAAGTTACAAGAATGACAGAATAAATGTGTTCCAAGTGAGTGGTAGTATTTAGAGTGAGATTGACTCCAATGTTATACTGTAATAAATTTTTCTAAATTGAGCATTTAATGTATTTTGTGATTATACCACATATGTCTAACGTACAGCTTAGCAAAACTGATATGACACCTGGAATAGAAAATTGCCTTCATTCATGGACCACATTGTTTTTATGGTGGAAAGTTTTCTGTAACATCTTCCTGAGGGATAGTTAAAATCCACTTATGCCTGTTCTGACTTCCTTGAGAATAGTCAATCTCAGTAGTAAGGTTGACTTTTACACTTTAGGACACAAGATAGAGCTATACTAGTGTATATATTATGTAATTCTAGACCATGTGTGAATTATTTTATTGTGTTAATCTGCACAGGCACAGTTTTAATATATTAGTTCTCTTTCTCTCATGAAGTCTTTCTCTTTATGTGTTGATCAACTTAACTCCTTCCAGAAAGTGCTAAATAACAATATCTATAACAATATATAGCAGAACACTGGTATTTTACTAAAAATTCCTTGGGGAGAGAATAAAGACAAAGTAAGAGACAAAGAGAATGATTCCAACACAGAGACATAGAGAGATTTATCTTGAGGTGTTGATGTAAAAAAAGTAAGATGGACAAGTTCTAAGTCTGCAAGGGAGGTAGGGAGATAAAGAAACCAAGAGAAAAACGAGGTGCAGTTTGTGGCCCAAGGCTGCCTTCCCAGTGAATTTCCATCACTTCAGAGTGGGTTACTCTTTTTCTCTAAAAGCCTACATCTGATTGGAAGAGGAACATTTACAGTGTAGAGTGATATCTACTTTACAAAAATTCTCATGATTCAAATTTAAATTTTATTTAAAAATACATTAGAGATTCTTGTTAAACAAATAGATTGTAATGGTTCTTGTCCCCATAAGGAACTATGTGAAAGATGATGGATGTGGTAATTGCTTCACTGTAGCTGTTATTTTACCATCTATATGAAGCCTATCCCATAATGTTATAAACCTCAATATGCACAAAAATAATTAGGAACAGATCCAGCAATAAATTAATACATGACAGAAAATCTACAATGTTTTATCTGGGTACAGTGTTCTAGACAACTTGAGACAAAGGATTTATTGTCACAACTACGTACATGATTTTATACATCTGCAGACACAGAACCAATGAATTGCTTTCAAGTTACTCCTTAAACTGATGACAATTTATGCATTTACCTTATTTTATAGTCAAAATTGCTAATTAGTTCCAGAATACGTTCTTATTTTTTTCATTAGAAATAGTCATATACTTGCCTGAATTTTGCCTACCTGGAATAAACACTGTGCATGGAAGACTTACTTTGAATTAACTGTAGCCATATCCCTAAGATCTGATGATAGGAAGGGAAAAAGTTGTATCTACTGTCTTTCTCCAAAAAGTGTTTTAATTTGAAGGGGTATGTTTCTTAGTTTACTGCTATCTAAATAGAATGTAGAATAAATTAACATATAAACATAGTAGAACAGGTTGACTTCTTAAAATAATAGTCTTATCTTACCTTCAGATTCAGTTTACCTAAGGAAACTGAATTACCTTGTTGAGTAGCTGTTTCACTGGTTTCTGCTTTATTACTCACAGGTAAATATAACTTTAAAAGATATTTTGATATACTCAATGTCTGATGGCAAGATGTTTTTCCACACTTATAACCAAATTTCCGTACTTATGTCATTTTCAAATAATAATGTGTTTAATTGGTGTTTTACTATGCTATTTGGGACCTTCAAGTTCTTTATAAATGTATTTTATTTTCATAAATTAGAAAAAAGATTTTCAAAGACATTAACAGATCAAGATACCACTATTATATATTGAAATATTGTATGGGATTATTAGAAGTTCATTATTTAGACAAACTATCAAGACCTTAAGATTTTATAACAGGTAAACCAGGTTGCTTTATTTTTTAAATTTGTTTCATTGTAATGAGGTTTAAGAAATCAAAGCTGGAAATGTTCAGTTATTATTAGCTGGGTGAGGTGCCACAAACCTGTAATCACAGCTGCCTCAGGTGGCTGAGGCAGAGGATCACAAGTTTGAAACCAATCTAGAAAAATTAAAGAAAAAATAAAAAATAATATAAAAGTTTGGAAATGTAGCTCAGTGGGAGATAGCTCCTAGGTTCAATGCTCAGTACCCCAGGAAAAAAATTAAATTATTATTATCCTCTTGCTTAAATAATATTGCACATAAAATAATATCAACAGGTGTGTGTGTGTGTGTGTGTGTGTGTATTTATTTCTGGTAGCACAGAACAATATTGACTGTCCTTGTTTTTTTTCATTTTGACACAAATTCTCACTAAGCTGCCCAGGATGACCATGAATTTGTGATTCACTTGTCTCAGACTCCCAAGAAACTAGGATTACAGATACTTGTCACAATGTCAGATAAGTATATTTTTTATGCAATGCTTTTTTGATATTTGAGTTACACATCAATTTAAACATTCATTCATTGACCTAGCAATTGTTTTATTTTATTTTATTTTATTTTTCAGAGAGGCTCTCGCTATGTTCAGGCTGGCCTATAACTCACTATGTAGCCCAGACTGGCATCCAACTCACAGGGATCCTCCTGCCTCAGTCTCTCGAATGCTGGGATAAGAAGTGTTTCCCATATGCCTGGCTGACACATTGTGCTATGAAATAATTGATGATAGTCTACTACACAAGTGGCCCTATACTAAGCATTGAGGACAAATGTATGTCCTTCAATTAATCTTTTAAGAAAAAAAAAGGAAAATATAATTTTCATACCATGTGTCAGAAAAAGCATAAAAGGGATAAGCAAATGATATTAGTGTTGCTAGTGTAACACGGGTTTTAATAATGCTCACTTCTAATGACATTCCTGAGAAGTAAAATGAATGACTAATGCTATGATTATTGATTTCTCAATGCCTGAAGTTTCATCTTTTTGAATTTCTGAGAAACTAAAAGGAGAATAGAGAGTCATTTGGATGTAGATTAATGAACATGGTCCTTAATGCAAATGCACAGGGACTTTCTGAATTTTTCTGGTCTTTATATGATCAGTATCAATTCTTCAGAAAGGCATGCAGTCATTTTTGTGAGTGATTATGTGTTCATGTATTTTTTTTTTGGTAAAAATATATCCCTATGGTTTTTATTCTTTAGAAAGTATCAGTTGTTCAGACTAATAAGAATACTTCCCTTATACTACAGCTGCTAATGCAACTCTTTCTCTCTTTAAGTACTGTTTCCTGGGACTAGGAAAACATAGAGGAGAATTGTCAATATACTCCAGAAGAAAATATCATCGACACTCCACATCCTTTTCAAGTTCCACTTGTACCCCACCATATATATCAATATTTCATAGTGTTAAGAACAAATCTAGTGAGGTTGAGACTTGATCAGATTTTATGAGTCTTACAGGAGGAAACAGAACTCAGCAGTATCATATAAAAGAGCTAAATAGCTGAAAATAAACCTAAGATGTTCTGAAGCCCTTGGCAGACACACTGCCACAATTTTCAGGATACTGTGGATGAGAAGGAGAGTTACATAAAGCTGAATCTTCTAGCACATTTTCCAAGGAAAAGTAAGGTCTTTTATTTAATGAGGAAGAGAATTTTCATAATTGAAATATAAGCAATTTTAATCTTGGAGATATGGGCTATTGATTTTCTGGGTGAATCAATGAACACTTATGTGTTATATTTTTATTCATTACTCAAAAATGTCCCTAGTCTTGGAGGAAAAAGACCAGAGTAGGAGACAGAAAAAATACACCATATAGTCAAAAAAATTCAAGATGGAAAGGATTACCAAAAAAATGTTTCAAAGAAAAGAAAAATGGAAAGCTGGGCATGGTGGCACATGCTTGTAATCCCAGCACTCCAGAGTCTGAGGCTGGAGGGTCGCTGGGAGATTCAGGCCAGCCTGAATTACGCAGTGAGACCCCCATCTCAAAAAGAAGGATATTTACACTGTGAACTTAATATTATCAAATAGACATAAGGACATAGCTTCCATAAGAAATCAAAGTTAGCAGGAACAGAAAATTGATGATAACTCTTAGTGCTATTTGTCAAAACTGTATGTGGATTACAGCTTGAGGATCTGGAGGACTGCACATCTCTCGTTCATTCTCATATAATCTGAGGTGTTTCTTGTTTCATTTATGGAATTTAAGCTTCTCCTTAAAAGATGGAGGTATATGATTACAACCTTCAGATTCTGACGTGTCTTGGGCCTCATTTACAAAGTTTATATTTTTAAACTACAGATACTTACTGGTACTGTTTTTGTTTTTTGAGGCAGGGTCTCAGTATGTAGTTCAGGCTGGCCATGTGCTTACCTTGTAGCCCATGCTGGGTGAGAAGTGGTGGTGAGTTTTATGACTTGGGTTTAGGTGTCAACCCCAAGCCTCATGTGGTCAGATGTGGGGCTTCTTCAGAGGTGGCCAGATCTAGAATGCGTGGCACTGGAATTAATTCATGGTGCAATGGTAGGGTCAAGGGCACTTGCATTTGTGCTATCCACCCTAAGTAGCCTGGATAAGATATAAGGGATAGGCAGAGCTGTGGTTCCCTTTGTTTCTTTGATACTTTTTCCCTGCAATGAACTATTTCTCCTTGGTGATGCCACCCTGCCTTGTAGCCAGACAATTATAGACTGAAACATCAAGAAACCAAGCTAAATAAACCTTTCTCCTTTAACTTTGGGTGTTGAATATTTTGTCTCAGCAACAAGAAAAGTAATTAAAACAGTGATTTTCCTGCCTCAGCCTCAAAAGTGCTAGGATTACAGGCATGCACCACCTTGCCTGGCACTATCATCAATTATTAAATTATTTTCTGCATCCAACACAAACCATGTCTCTGCTAATCAGTATGTCTCCTGGCATATTATCAGTCAAGGCTTCCCTATCCTACCATCATTTCTTATTATTATCTTTTAGATAATGGGATTTTATACATAATCACGAAAACTAGGTGTGAGTTCCAATATAGACTGTCTGTTCCCTCTTCCTTCCAAGTTCATATGTTGAAACTCAATGGCAATATAATGGTATTTAGAGATGGATCCTTTGGGAAGAAAATAGGTAATGAGGACAGAGCCTTCCCATATTGTATTAGTATGCTTATCAGAAGAAACCATAGATTTAGTTAGCTATTTTCCTGCCACATGAGGATAAAGAACAAATTGACAGTCTACCACGCAAAAAATGATATTCACCACAATCTGTTCATGCTAACACTGCAATTTTGATATCCAGCCTCCAGAACTGTGAAAAATAAATTTCCATTGTTTACATGCCACTCAGTCTATGGTACTTTATAACAGCCTAAACTAAAACAGGATCCATGACATATGTTGTATATGTTATGTACATATAAACATATAAATTTAATTCACATCCCACATATATATTTCATTGAATTTTCTAATTTATTAAGTTGCATGACAACACAATGAATTAACATAAATTATATGGTAGCTAACCTTCAGAAATGTCAGCAAAATTAATATTTTCTTTGCTTTAATATGCCAAGTTTAGGAATGGCTTGTTATGTAGTAATAGATGATTGATACAAAAATAGATGAAATAAAATGGAATATTTTGCCTCCATTATGACTTGAATTTAGGAAGAAGCAATGAACTCATTCTATTAATGTGGTGAGGAAAATGTTACAGAAGTCTGGAAATGGCAATTCACTTTATATCATAGTGAAATAACAGGCAATAATTGCAGTATCCTAGAATATGGAAGAGCACATAATGAGCTGTGAACGTTTGGCAGATAATATTCAGGAAGATATTTGGAAGTATTATTTGATATAAAATGAAAGAAAAAGGTGAACTAAGGTAAAATATTTACATTCTGTAAACAAACATATCATGGAAAGAACATAGATGATCCAGAGATTTCTTATTTTAAAAATGAATCATCTTATAAATTCTAAGCCTTAAAATTTGAAATTAAAAATTAAAGCAAGAGAGAGCCTTAGGAGCAAAAGAAGAAAAAGAGCATGGCTAAATAAAACTGGTTAAATTTTCTGAATGACTTATGTTGTTGTCCCTTTGCTAAATAAAATGAATTCTAATAATTTTAAACAGTGGCTTCACATACCTGAATTTTAGGGAAGTCATCCTAGAAACAGTTGTGGGCCTGGCTTTTAGGTCTTGCAGTAAACCAGTCAGTATTAGAGGAAGCTCAAAGAATAAATAACAAGTTATGTTGGTGAAATCCATGTAACTTCGATGAAAAGGGTCCAAGTGGGAAAACATAACATCTTTCAGGTTCTGGAAACTTATATTCAGAAAACAAATTGAGAAAGATATTAAGCTATAATTATTGTTCACTTTTATGTAAAAGAATACTTAGATTATAGGACGAAGGTCCACAGATACCAAGAGACAGGGTACTACTTCTGGGGTAGACTATTACCTTCATCAAGAAATATTCTATAACTTTAGAATTGTAAGCTTAGTTAACATTGGCCGGATTACAAGATTTATGTGGAATAGTGACTGCAAGGTACCACCTTACTTCCCGTTTTCAAATGGAAGTGACTACAATTATTACTCTGTCACACTGCATGTGAATTCGTTGCCTCTGAATCAATAGGAGATATAAGCCAATATCCAAGTCTGCTTATGCTTTCAGAGCATGAAATTCTGAACTTAGAGTTTGATGTAATGATTTTATGAAACATTTGGAAATATTGGGAATAAATATGTGTATTTTTGTAAGGGGTTCAAGAATCACTGGGGCAAGTGGAGTAGTTACCAGATGGTTGAATTAGTATTTTCATTCTCTTATACTTGGTTTGTTAGATAGTTCTTGTCTTTGCTTACTTTTAGTTTCCTTCCAAACTGACTCCAATATTAATTGGACAGTGGAAGATATGAAAAATTTGAATGGCTAGAAACATTTAAAGTAGTTTCATATTCATGTTTGGACTCCTTCACTGTTTTGAATTGCAACTGCTGAATGTGGAAATTTTGGCTAGAGAGCTGGATAAAAATCAAGTAACCAAATTGTAGCTGTTAGGTCAAGCAACAGCTTTTACTCTTGCAGACAAATAACCAAAACCATTTTAAATTATGCAGAACTTTACCTGAATAACTGATGACCTTAACCAAAATTCAAGTTTGTTGAATCAGTCTAAATTTGAAAAACAACAACCTACAGAAACTTGAAGAAAATTAAAAGTTTGTATGTTTGATAGTGTTTTGTTATAAGACAAAAATAACTCCTAGACATTACATTCATTTCCTAGAATTTTTTTGGGGGGGTGATTCTGGCTGTTAAATCCAGGGCCTCTGCCCTGCACCTTCCAAGGTCTTTTAATTTTTTTTTTTAATTTGAGACAAAGTGTTGCTAAGTTGCTGAACTGCACAGGCAATTCTCCTGCCTCACCTTTCCTCAGTGCTGGGATTTCAGGCATGTGCTACCACATCCAGCGCTCTTTTAAACTAGTTAATATAAGCATAGCCAAAAAATTTATCTAAAGAAACATCTTATCAGATATCCTTTTATAATAATGATATAAAGATCCAGAATAATCAATGTAATCAGGAGAAGAAAATAGAGGATAAATCAGTTATTTCACAATTTCACACTAGATGGAAGATAAAATCTTCAAGAACACAGCTGTCTCCAGGAGCAGAACTTGTATGATAATACTAAGGATTGGCCATAGGAAGGCATGGAACATTAAAACATTATTTTCCACCAAATTTTAGAATTGAAGCAGTTTTATGAGAGATAAGTTCAGTGTGAAAATATGAGCAACTTGTATAGTGCAACCTGGCAAGAACTTTAGTGATGAAATTATGCTTTTCAGTATCAGAAGTAATTTTTTTGTCACTACAATGTGTAGGAATCCATCCTGAGTAATGAAGGTGAAAAGTCACAATCTCTTTTTTTAAAAGCTCACTATCTAGGAGATTAGAAAACAAGTTCAGTAAATATAAAGCTCAAAGATAGGTGGTAACATTCTTGTTTCAAGATAAATAATAGCAGAAAAGATTTATAACCAGAATTGAATGTTCTACTTTATAGTTAGACCTGAGTTGCATTGCTAACCATCACCTAAGCATAGGCTAATCCATGACACACACTTGAGTGGAAAAATATTTTCAAATAAAGTGACATTTCCTCCATAATGAAATGTTATTACTAAGACTACATTGAGGGAGTTACCACTCTTGTAAGAGGACCCCAGAGGACCTGCCTGTCAGTGAACCCTAGTAACGTGCCTAGACACAAATATTTCACTTATTGAAATCACTTCGTTTTGAGTCTGGATTTCTTCATTATGGTTTTCTTCATTAATATATAGTCAAAATTACATTAAAATCATGTAATAAAACAGTCCGTTATGTAAAATTACTAGAAAATGGTTAACTATATATAGTCTATCACAAAGTTAATACAACAAATACTGTAAACATACCCCAGTCTCTAAAAATAATAAGCTTAAATATCCAAGGATATGATGAGCATCAGATATCTAGCAACTTGAAATTCTAAGAAACTTTGAACATTTATTCTAGAATGCTATTTGTGTGCTCTCAAAATTCTAAATCATCATGTGAAATGAAAATAGATATCTTTCAGGAATGCAGTGTTTCAAAGGTATAATAAGTTAGTCAGACAGATGAAAAAAATGTTAGTGAACATTCTGTTTCCCTTCATGGCTTTCTGACAAGAAATTGTTTCATTTTTATCTTACTTTTAGATAATCTATTTTGTTCTAAATTTTCCTCATATGTGTGTTTAGATTTTTGTATTATAATTAAGCTTTCAATGGTAGCCTATAATTTAAATGAACAATGATAAGTGTATAACTAGAAGAACAGAATGGGTTTTTTTGGTGATAAAAATTGAATTTTAAATGGCTTAAGGAATTTATATCAGTTCTTCTATTCTTCTGGAGATATTTTAGTCCTTGCTCCCTCTCTGCAATTGAATGTATTAATTTGATTTATAAATGACTGTGAACTCAAAAATCTTCAGGAGCCTCTAAGGTCACTGGTTCCTGACATTCAGTTCTTGAATGAGTGGCAGCAGCAGCAAATATTCAGAAGTGCAAAGTATCAGATGCCCCACTCCAGGTGCTGCTATTGCACACTCAAATTTGAGTGAAGATGAAATGAAATGAACTGTGAAATTCCATACCGAATGAAAATGCAGTGTGGTGAAGATTGTGAGAAAGAATAACGGATATCCTGCTTTAAACTGCTTCTCTTTTTTGTCTTTTTAAAATTGTTTTAAGGAGTCTGATAAATAAAAAGCAAAAAAGAAAATAATAGATGTAGGATGGATTCTTACTTATAGTGTGGAGCTGCTAACTTTTAAAACTTATATATGTTCTGTGCTGTTAATCTTTCCACTTTCTCATTTTTAATGATAATTATGTCACTTTTTCTTCCTTCTCACTTTTAATTTTGTACATCCTTTAAATCATGTACTTCAGGTCTTGGGTTTATGAATTATTTATTTTTTAGAAACAGTTATGTAATGTGAATCAAAACACTTATTCCAGAATGATAAATTTATTTTTTGACTTCCAAATGCCCTCATGTTCAGTTTAATTTATTGAATAATAATCTACTAAAATATATTTTTAAAAATCAAGTGTGCAATGCTCATATTAGTCATTGAGATATTGATGCATTATTCGTATTTTTGGACCTTAACAGATGAATAATAAAAAGTCAACCACAATTCATTTTTTAAAGTAGCTAATAATCCTCTAATGGCTCTGGATTTTTTCCTTCTTATTTTTCAGTTGTCCATCTGTTTTTATGGTCAATAGCTCTAAAATTTCATATGTGGAATTTTGACAAGAATTAGTTCGTATAAGACTTAGTCTGAAAGCAGCTGATTTCAATCCAAAGTAAACAAGAGCAAGATATTTCTTGCAATAATTTGTAGTAATCTGATTTTTAAAATTATTATTTAATTCAAAAGTGTTCTCCACAAAGATTTCTTAGCCGTTGATAATTAGAACATAGATAAATAATGTATCACTTATGGGAAGATTTGACAAGGGTACCTGAGAACACTTGTCAATCTAAACTTTTTCCCCTAGAATGTGATAAAATGCCTTTTAGGATAAATAAAATATATAAACAGAACAACTGGAACAATATTTAAAAACTGGATTTCCAGGCTTATGTGGTAATCTTGTGTGTAAAATGTCAGGAATGACTTTTATACTACACTATACTCTCTTATGAATGGATTTGTATAAGTTCATGTGTTTTCTTTAATTTCACTATACTATCTTATGAATGGACTTATATAAATACATGTGTTTTCTTTAATTTCTTTAGGATAAATAAAATAAATAAACAGAACAATTGGAACAATATTTAAAACCTGTATTTCCAGGCTTATGTGGTAATCTTGTGTGTAAAATGTCAGGAATGACTTTTATACTAAACTATACTATCTTATGAATGGATTTATACAAATACATGTGTTTTCTTTAATTTCAGTAATTTTGAGTGATACAAATAATTAAGAACTGAAACTGCCATAATGCATTTGATACTGTATAAACTTAAAATACCCTGAATTTCAGTCAACTAGTTCCATAATTGAACTTCCAAACTTTCCCAAAATTATTAAAATACTTAGACATGGCAAGGTTTTTAGATGCAAATTGTATAAAACTGTAACTTAAAATTAAACTTTTAAAATTATTTATAGTGGGAGATGCTTATAATAAATAATAATATTAAGGAGTTTAAACCAAAAATATACAAGTCTTTTCATTTGAAATGTGACACTTCTAAATTTTAATTCCTATTAAAATTTGAGAAGGAAAGAAGTCAAATCTATAAGCACATGACTGTGTGTGTGTGTGTATGTTTTGAAAGAGCTACACAAAATTTTTAATTTTTTATATTTATATGGGGGTTTCATTTTCTATTTTCCTATTCATTCATACAAATATTTTATGTATTCTGAACATAATTTCTTTCTCAGATATAGGTATTACAAATGTGTTCCTCCATCTCCATGAGTTTTTGGTGAATTGTTTGTAATAAGTGATTTAATTTGAGATGCAATTTAATTTTAAATTTCATAATTTTCAACATGCAATTTTCTTTATGCTTAGTGCTTTTGGTCTCTTGAAAAAATAATTTTCTTTCTACCCTAGGTCATAACAATATTCTACTCTTAGGTCTTAGCTTTTTTATTCTGGGCTTCATTTTAGTATATGCTGTGAGATAGCAGATTTTATATTTATATGATTTTTAAAATAAATTCATACTGCTTTTTAAAAATATCATCATTTTTTTCAGGATGCTACAATAACATCCTAATCATATGAGGCCAGTTTCTAAACTTTCTACTGATTTTTGATATCTTGTGCATTGTACTAATGCAGTACCAAACAAGAGTATATTTTGTAACATGTAATGTTAGACCACTGATTTATGCATATTCTCTAGATAGCATTGTCTCTTCTTCTACCCTTTCATTGAATATAAACTTTTGAATTTGCTTGTGACATTTCATCAGAAAAAAAAATCTTAAATTTTATTCATAGTGTTTGGAATCTATAACACTTTAAGGAAAACAGCTACCTTACAGCAATATGTTCTAAAATTATATCGTGATATATTTTTCTATTTTTTAAAATATCTTAAAAATGTTCAGTAGTATTTCATGCATTTTTCTTGTCAGGGGTGCATGTATTGTTAAATATTTCATTAAAATTATGCTGAGATATGCAATATCTCATGTTAATCTAAATGGATGTCTTAAATGTCATTTTCTTGTTACAATGTATTGAAATTCATAATTTCCTATATTTACTTTGTATACTGCAATACAACAAATTCCCTAGATGTAAATTTATCAGTAATATATTTTGAACTTGTCTTTAGGTAGTTGCAATACATGTAAATATTTCCTGTTATTCTTTTGTTATACTTTATTGTATTTTTCTTCTTTATTATAAAAGATAAATTATCAGTACAGTGTTGAATACTAGCAAATAACTGTTCTCTTAATATTCTTAATCTTAAGGTAAGAAATCTATCAATATACTCCATTACAAATGGCAATAGTGGAGTTTGTGTAAATATATTTTTAATCAGATAAAGGGCCATCATCAATGTTTCATAGTTGACTAAAAGTTTGTCATTTTGAATTTCACCAAATGGTTTTCTTGTACACTTATGAGCTATTTGTGATTTTTTTTTTTTTTGTGGGTACCGGGGGGTCGACCTCAGGACCTCGTGCGCCAGGAGGCACCCGTGCTGCTGAGCGATATCACCGGCCCCTTTTTCATATGTGGGTTCGGGGAGTCGAACTCGGGCCCTCGCCCTTGCCGGGCAGGCACTTAAGCCACTGAGCCATCTCACCGGCCCTATTTGTGATTATTATGAGCTCTATGCTCTCAGCTAATATTCTAAGTGCAGTGACTGATTTTCAGACAGTAAACACTTCTCACTTTCCTGCAGAAAGACAACTTCATTGTAATATGTTGAACTTTTAATATATTGCTGCATTTGGTTTCCAGTATTTTATTTATAATACTTGTGAATAATAAAGATTTGCCTCCCTTGGTACACAATATGTTCTGTAAAAATTAATGGGGAATCATGCATGCATGCTTCTATCTGTCATCTATCTATCTATCTGGGAGAGTTATTTAATTCTAAAGCTTATTGCTTCTGTTTTATTCATTTATTCACATTCATGTTGCTCTGTATTTTGTAGAAAGAATTTGAGTTACCACTTACCATTTTGATTTCTTATGTTTGAAGAATTTGGTATGATTCATCAAAATTGTTTATGCTCCTTAAATAGTTAAATTGTAAAAGACCTTGTTTCTTCCTTTCATAAATATATTTCTCTAACTGATTGTTTCACTAAAGTCATAAATGAACTGAATCTTTATATGGGCTTACTGTTTCAGCAGACACATAAATCTAATATTATGAATCATTATATACTGAGTAAATGAATTATAATTACTACTAAATTTTCCAAGTTTGATGCTTTTTGTATAAATTTATTGCTCTCTCTCTCTTTCCTTCTTTGCTTTTCTCTCTCATTTTCATTCCTTATCTCTCACTGTCTCTTTCTTTTAAATATAAATATAGTTGAGGTCAAAAATTACAAAATATGCTTGAATTGAAAAATCTGTAATTTCAAATTCCTCTATAAAAATTCCCCATTATGGATTGTAATGATTGCAAATCTTTTAAACCAGATATGAAAAAATTTATTTTGATTTTCAATATTTTTATTATTACTAACTTGAAAAAAATTTTGTATTTTCTTTCCAAATCTAGATATGAGGAAGCAAAAATTCTAATTCTTTATTTAAAGTGAATATCTTTCTCTTTTCCTAAGCATTAGATATCTCTCTTGCTTTCATATTACACTTGCAGTTAGTAACATGTTTCCTACTTTATCTCTTGTTATTATTTGGTTTTTCAAAGTCCATGTTCATAACATTCCCAACAACTTTCTTGAGAACCTCTTAGCATGACTGAGTTATCTAACAATTTGCAAATTTATGTTTCTTACCTTGGTACTATTTTTAAAAATTTATTCATAAATATTTTGCTATTTCATAATTACAAACTGAATTAATCATTTTTTAATTTTACCATATTTTTATTAAAGCTTACTTAAAAATTATCCATTGTCCTTCCATTTATCATTTAATATGTGTGCTTTCCAATATCTATCTACTTTTCTACTTTTACCTTACTTCTCTTCAAACCCCTTTTCAATTATCACTCTCACTTTTGCAAATTGAATTTCTTCCTCATTTACTATGAAGAAAAGCAAGACTATTCTATCACAAAACAACACCAAAAACAAAACTACAAGAAACATTGCCCATTCCTCAGTATAAAAACAAACTCTTGAGATATTTATGGCACAAACTGAAGATACAATTAATTTTTGAATATTATTTCCTTTGCTGAATGGCTTCATGAATCATGCCAATTTTAAATCTGATCATCTGCTTTGACTCTTCCCTAAATTGCACACATGTAACTTGCCAAGCCAAAGCGATGTTAACTTGCTTAATTACCTCATGTTAACTAGTTCTTTAATTTGCTCCTCATTTTCTCATCCCAGTTTATTTCACTACTGTAATAACTCAGTGCATTTACTGTTGCATTGCCTTTCAACATTCAAGCTATCTTAAAAGTAAATAATTACTAAAGTAAAGAGGAAAAGATTTCCTTCAATCGTTTATTAAAACTCACCAGTTGCTTCCCAACTAAGAGTAAATTTTTAAAATTAGCATAAGAAAGCATTATCTTTTACCATAAAGTGTCTTTCTGATCTTGTACCACACAGTTAAATCTTCTTAATAATAAGTATAACACATTGTTTTCATTTCATCTCGATTTGGCTCAAGTGTTTTCCATATATAGTATGAATTCAAATATCACAAAAAATAATGAGTAAACTCATATCCTTATAATTTTTCTAAAGTTAATTTTATTAACTAAGGCTGTATCTCTTCAGCATTTATGGTTTTATTAATGGTGCACTTTAATACGTGCTTTACTTTAATTAAATATTTAGTTTTCAGTATTATTTTGAGATATAATAGCCTCTGAATGTCTATTCTTAATTATTGAGCTGTTGGCCAACTGATATATATTATTCTAATATTTCTTCTTAAATGCATATACTACTACTTGCAAAATAGTATTTTAAATAGTACTATTAAATAGTATTTTATGCAAAATAGTACCATTAAATAGTATTTTAAGCAATTGATTTGTTATTAAGATTCAAGTCTCATTTTACTATTTAATTTTCATTTGTACAATCACTTTTTTCTTTTCCTTCTTCCTTTCCTATTTCATATTGGCTTATTTAAATATCTTAAAATGATTATTCCATTTAATTTCTTCCTTTGGAAAATTTTTATACTCACTGTATTTGTAGTTTTTAAAATGATTGATCTAGCATAGACTTTCAATAAAAATATTTTGTTTCTTCATTTCCTATAATGGAGGATTTTTGAAAACACATTTTTTTAGTTTTCTGGTAAGTAAAAAATATTTCTATGTCACTCATCCTTTTGTAAATTATTGAAAAATAATTTTGCATCTCCGTTGTATTGTAGAGTGTGGTATTTTGTATATTTGCACATTTTATATTTTAAAGAGCATATTCTCGTTATACAATTCTTAGTTGAGAGAGTTCCTTCATTGCTTTTACTGAGTTGTTATATTAGTTCTGAATGATATTTTTAAATGAGAACTATTTTTCTTTTATTTAATGTCTCTTATGTGTTTAATATTTTCTCATTATCTTATATTTTAGAATTTTTTTCTAGATGTTTCTTGGTGTGGTAATTGATGTTTATCTTGCTTGAAATCTACTAAGCATTTTATACTTTTTGATAATTTTGTGATATCTTGAAACTTTTTGTATGTAATAAAGTTATTTTTTGTTCTGTATTTCATCTTTCCTTTTGGAACTTTGGTATTGAATGTGTAAATCTACCTAATATTGCACAATGGGTCACTGAGGATCGCTTTATATATTTTTAATCACTTTTCTCCCCTTTCCTGAGATATCTGCTTTTCTATTACACATCCAGAAAACAAATAAGAGCAGTTTCCTGATCTCCAGTACTCAACTCACAGATGTTTCTTATTTCATACTTCCATATACTATCTTCAACTAACTTACTATAGGGAAAGACTTTTCAGAAGTGCATTGGGAAGTTGTAGACTAAGCAGGACACATAGAAGAAATTAATGTAAAGCAAATACTTAGCATGCAAACTACCTTCAGGAGACATAACCACCTGTCAAGACTACAGATTGTAGTAATAAAAAAAGAGAATGGAACTGCACATGGACTTTATCAGTATTGTGCTGGACATCTCAATACACTGGATGTAGAGCAAATTATCTCAAAAATGTGTATGTATTTCTGTGCTCCCTGTAAGTAGTTCACATTACTTTGACAGGTAATTGTGGCTTTTACTTCCCTGCATATACTACAATTAATTAAAATAACAACTGTGAAGTGATAGTGATTTCTTCTGCTATGAATCATCCAATTCAAAGAGGAGCCAGTGTCTACCTTTAAAGTAATGGCTTATATAATTTTATTAAAAGAAAATATTTGCTTCCACAAAGTAGGTATTTCTGGATGTAAGTTTCTTAATTTACAAAAAAACACATATGGCACAAGTTATATTTTTTCTCCTTAGGATGCTACAAATTTCACAATTTACAAATTCATTGGCTTATTAAAAGCTCAGATCTTTAAATTAAAATTAGTATTTAAATTATTACCTCTGCACTTTACTTAAATTGCATATTTTTGCAGGGACCTGTGTAGAATTGACTGCAATGATGAATTGTTTGTTAATTTAGTCCCCAAAAGAAACAAAATTTATATTTCATAACTGAAATGACAAAAATGGGCAAATAGACATATTACCTTTTGTACTTTCTACTAGAATATAACACAGGTGAAAAAAATCTGTAATCTGAGGATGTCAAATCTGGATTGAAACATTTAACAAATCGTAAAAGAAGGAACAAATTTAGGAAAAAGTCACATAAATGGATAATAATAAAGGAAAAGGATCAGATATGCTTTTCTTGAGAGAAATTCTGAGAGCAAGAGAAAGATCCTTTTAATTATTCCTTTTGAGATGAATACTGTAAGACATATGATTATTGCTATAGTTTCCGTCATTGTTTTACCATAAGAATAATATAATCGGGGCCGGTGAGACGGCTCAGCGGCTTAAGCGCCTGCCTTGCAAGCGCGAGGGCCCGAGTTCGACTCCCGGATCCCACATACGAAAAAGGGGCCGGTGATATCGCTCAGAGGCACGGGTGCCTGTTGGCGCGCGAGGTCCTGGGGTCGACCCCCCGGTACCCACAAAAAAAAAAAAAAAAAAGAATAATATAATTGAAGCCATCAGATAATATTTATGTTAGGGTTATATGTGAGACATTTGAGGAAATGAAATTAACTAATATCCACTATTTGGAAAACTTTATAATATCAGGTATAAATTATTACTCAGGATATGATTTCTTAGTTATCATTTTCAAATTAGTGCTTTTGTTTTCTTTCTACAAGTTCCACCTTTAATATTAATGGTATCTTGGAGACTAAAATAATTTGCCTGGTCTTTTTTTTCTGTGAATCAATGGCATCTTACTAATACAAATGTTCAGGAATGATATGAATGAATGAGAGTTCTTCATTCATTCCCAATACTTCATGAACCTATACTTACATAATATGGAAAATTAAGTCCTGAAATGCCTTGGCTATTTTAAATTTCCATAAAAAATTCTAAACTTTTTTACTTCCTTTCTCTTACACGAAACAAGTAACTGTTTCTTGTCTGTTATCTTCCATATGTCAAACTTTATGTGACAGTATACTACAGTAAAAAAGATTGATTTTCAGCATTAATAGTATTTAACTACAGAACATAAAAAAACGGCTTAAGATAAGGACAGAAAATAGCATGTAGATTATATTGGTAGCAATTGAAATGTGACATCTAATATAATAAATGATGAGTACTACATTGAAAATCTGATAATATCACTATATTTGTGCTCAAGCATTTACTAAAGCTATAAATTAGAACAGAAATTTAAGTTTAGTAGAAGTACAAAGTTTAACAATTTGTAACAAAGATAATGCCAGGGATTAAAATTTATTATTTGGAGAGGAGAAGAAGAAATGTTGAGTAGAGTAGCTTACTATAATGTTATAGTATCACATATACTAATAAATTAACAGCATCAGAAAAGGAATGACTAAAGATATTGTTAAAATTATTATATTTTAAAAATGATGACATAGATTAATTTTCATGCTATAAGTTTTAATATGGAATTAACAGTATCAAAAATAACAAGACTAACTTATTTAAAATTACCATGTGTTATTTTCAGAACAAGATGGCATAAATTCACTTTTCCTACTTTTTTCATGTAAATATAACCAAGTACATTTTCAGTCATTCAACAGAAAATTATATGATGACTCTGAAAGATGGAACATAAAATCATCCTAACAAGAAACCTCAAAAGTTGTGACCAAGAATAATGTTAATTCTCCATACTTTATTTTTATTTACTATATGCCAGAATGTATGATCTAGTCATGCTAATAGGTACAGATATGACACCTTAAGAATTTCTTTACTGCTAAAGTCTAGAAAAAGAAAATCTTTGTGGAAGACTATTAAGAAAGCCCAGTCCTAGAAACTGGTAGTGATGTGCTTCTGTGGATTTCATAACATGGAATCAACACTGGCAACAGCAGAAGCAGCAAGCAGCATATGTGTCTTCCAGTAGCAAATTTGGTTTAACAAGTAGACACTGGCATATTAAGTTTGTCCAAACTCTCCATAAAATATTCCCAACAAAAGCAGAAAATACAAGAAGTCTCCATCCACATCTCTAATATCAATATAAAGTATTTACAAGGATCTTCAGTACCACAAGAAACGTGGGTCAAATCAGAATATCTTGAAGTGCTCAGATAAAAGTAAAGCAATCACAATCAGAGTATCTACAAGCTAGAGCTAAAGTGAATAAATAGTTGATAAAGTAGATTTTACTGAATAAAAAGTCAGGATAATAATTGTAATTAACATCTTAATGACATAAAAATCACTGATTTTAGCAAACCACAAGAAATCTATAAAGAAAAATAATTAACTAATGACAATCTTGAGATGAATCATATATTGAAATGATATGAAGATGTCTAACCCCCTTGAATAAAAGTGTTTTAAGAAACAATTATGCATTTTTAAGGTGGAGAATTAATAATAGAAAGTATAAAAGCAAAGACATAGAAGATATAATGAGGAAAACTTGGAAAGTATAGAATTGAAAATAAAATTACAGAAATAAAAAAACTCATTGATTGCACTCACTAGCAGAAGGAGATGACATAGAATAGCATGAGTGAATTTAAAGACAAAAAATTAGAATGCACTCAATGTGCAAAACAGAAAAATCACAAAAAGTAATAAATAGCACTCATGGATATGTAAAATTATAGCAAAATATTTACAAATTACATCATTGAAGATCCAGAAAAAGAGGAGAAACAAAATATGAAATATAAATATACTTTCTTTATGAAGAAATTTTGGAAAATTCTTTTTTTTATTTTAAAGAGCAGAATAAAAGAACAAAATTCAAAACAACATAATAGGAGGGTAACAATGGTTAATACATTACATATTGTTATCTTTAAATTAGATACTCAGGGTACAAGGTATCAGCATTCAATTGTCCTAACATTACTGGCACAAACCTTTCACTTCAATGAACTAAGCAAAATTAGTAGTGTATCTATCTTAACCATCTTATATATAAATACAAACTTTTTCTTCTCCCTTCTTTCTTTTCCCAGTTCCCCCATCCCAATCTCTCTTTCCTTTTCACCAGTTTCTTTCTGATTCACCATATCTACTGTACATTTTGTATCTTATTTACTCTTTCAGTTTCTCACACTAGGGAGACAATACAATGTTTACACATTTGCATATGGTTTATTTCACTTATGAGTATTTTCTTGAGTTGCTTCTATTTACCTATAAAAGTCTCCAGTTTATCATTCTTTATGGCTGAGTAGTAATCCATTGTATAAAAATACCACATCTTTTCTATCCATTCCTTGGTTGATGGGCATTTGTGTTGTTTCCAAGATCTGGTTATTACAAATTGTGCTGCTATAAACATGGGGGCACATATATCTCTGTGGTATGATGTTTTTAATTCTTCTGGGAAGATACCCAGAAAGGGAATAGCTGGGTCAAATGGCACCTCCAATCTTAGTTTTTTTAGGAATCTCCACACTGATTTCCACAGTGGCTGTACCAGTTGACACTCCCACCAACAGTGGAGAAGGGTTCTTTATTCCCCAAAGCCCCTCAAGCATTTGTTATTAATTGATTTCTTGATAATAGCCATTTTTTCTGGGTTGAGATGGTATCTCAGTGATGTTTTAATTTGCATCTCTCGCATGACTAGTGATGTTGCATATTTTTTATATTTATTTGCTATTTGTATTTCTTCATCTGGGAAATGTGTATTCATCTCAGATGCCCATTTTTGAATTGGGTTTTTAAATTTGGGAGGTCTGATTTTTTTGAGTTCTTTGTATGTTCTCCATAGTAATCCTTTGAGGAACAGCTGGCAAACATTTTTTCCCACATTGTAATTTGTCTGTTCACTCTGTTGGTGGTTTCTCTTGCTGTGCAAAAGCTTTTAAATAAGATGAGATCCCAGTTGTTGATTCTTTGTGATAGTTCCTGTGCAGTTGATATATTATTTATGAAGTCTTTGCCTACACCAATGTCTTCAAGGGTTTTACCTATCCTACCTTCCAGTGGATTTAATATTTGTTTTAATATTTAGATCTCTGATCCATTTTGAATTTAGTTTAGTGCATGGTGAAAAATACAGGTATAGTTTTAATATTTGGCATGTGAATAGCCAGTTTTTCCAGCACCATTTATTAAAGAGGCTATCTTTCTACCACTGAATGTGTTTGGCACCTTTGTCAAAGATAAGGTGGCTTAGTATGTCTGGGGTTGTTTCAGCATCTTCTAATCTGTTCCATTGATCTTTGGGTCTGTTTTATTGCCAATACCACATTGTTTTTATCACAGTAACTTTATAATATAATTTCAAGTCAGGGATTGTGATGGCCCCTGCCTTGCCTTTGTTGCCCAGAATTGCCTTTGCTATTCTAGGTCTCTTCTGATTCCAAATGAGTTTCAGGATTGTTTTCTCTAATTCTGTGAGATATGCTGTTGGAATTTTGATTGGAATTGCATTAAATCTGTATAACAATTTTGGAAGTATGGCCATTTTCACTATATTAGTTTTTCCTATCGAGGAGCAAGGGATATCTTTCCATATTCTTATATCCTTTTTAATCTCCTTTTTCAAAGTACTATAGTTTTCTGTGTAGAGGTCTTTTAAATCCTTTGTTAGCTTCACTCCAGGTATTTCATTATTTTGGATGTTATAACAAAAAGTATTGATTCCCTAATTTCCCTTTCAGCAAGTTTGTTATTTGTGTAGAGAAAGGCTATTGATTTTTGAGTATTGACTTTTTATCCAGCTACCTTACTGAATTTTCTTATTAAATCAAGCAATTTTTTAGTGGACTTTTTGGAGTCTTCTATGTAGAGTATCATGTCATCCACAAATAATGATAATTTAACTTCTTCCTTTCCAATCATTATTCCTTTTATTTCTTTCTCTTGTCTAATTATTCTGGCTAAAGTTTCTGGGACTATGTTGAATAAAAGTGGGGACAGTGGACATCCTTGTCTTCTTCCTGATTTTTGATGGGAGGCTTTCAGTTTTTGTCCATTTAGTATGATATTGGCTGTTGGTTTGTCATAGGTAGCTTTTATCAGATTTAGGTAAAGACCATCTATTCCAATTTTCTATAGGACTTTTATCATGAATAGGTGCTGGACTTTGTCAAAAGCTTTTTCTGCATCTATTGAGATGATCATGTGATTTTTGTCTGGTTCTGTTAATACGGTGTATTATATTTATTGATTTACATATATTGAACCATCCCTGCATCCCTGGAATGAATCCAACTTGGCCATGGTGTATAATCTTCTTTATAAATTTGCTACATTCTGTTTGCCAGTATCTTATTGAGGATTTTTGCATCTATGCTCATTAGGGAGATTGGCCTGTAGTTCTCTTTCTTAGTTTGGTCCTTCTCTGGTTTTGGTATCTGGGTAATGCTTGCTTCCAGGAATTAATTTGGCAATATTGCTTCCCTTTCAATTTCGTTAAAAAGATTCAGAAGTAGTGGTGTTAGTTCTTTTCTAAATTTCGTGTAGAATTCTGCAGTGAATCCATCAGGTACTGGGATTTTCATTGTTGGGAGGTTTTTAATTATGCCTTTGATTTCATTGGTTGATATTGGTTTATTTAGGATTTTTTTATCTTCTTGATTCAGCTTTGGTAATTCATATGTATCTAGGAAACTGTCCATTTCTTCTGCATTTCCATCTTATTAGAATATAAATTTTCAAAATAGGGATAGATGATCTGGATTTCTGCAGGGTCTGTCATGACATCACCCTTTTCATTCTTATTTGCATGTATTTGAGTCTTTTCTTTTTTTAATAAAGTTGAATAAAGGTTTGTAAATGTTATTTATTCTTTCATAGAACCAACTCCTTGATTCACTGATTCTGTGTACTTTTTTATTCTCCAATAACTTAATTTCTGCTCTGATCTTTATAATTTCCTCCCTTGTACGAGCTTTTGGCATAGTCTGCTCTTTTTTTCCTAGAACTTTGAGGTTTACCATTAAGTTGTTTATTTGCGATTGCTCTATTTTCCTGATATAGGTATTTAATGCTATAAATTTCCCTATTAGGACTGCTAAGTTCTGGTATGTTTTAATGTCATTATCATTCAGTTGTAGAAAGTATCTAATTTCTTATTTAATTTCATCTCTTCCAAGTGCTGTGTTCTGGTGTCATGCTGAGTTCCCTGCCCCCCCACCCAATGGCACCCGGTCAATTGCTCTCTGGTATAGGATAGCTGCACCTCAGAGGCACTCACTGCCAACTAGCACAGTCTTTCACTGCTCCCCTGCACTGCTACTGTCTCACCTTGCTCTGCGGAGGCCCCTGTGTGTGCTGGCTGTCATCATGTCCACAGATTTGAACTTCTGCTGCACTGTGATTCTTGGCACAGGGAAAAGGTGCCCACAGTCTCCTCTTTCCTCTTTGTTGAAATTACTCTTCATTTTCTCTGTGAGCCCCAAACTGCTCTTCAGAGCTTTCCTGTGTCCAGGGGAGTCACTTCCCTCTTTCTTGTGCTTCCCCAGCCACTTTATTCCAGTGTCCAAAGGACAACTTTTAGAGACTTTCACTGCCTGCTTCTTACAAATCCAACATCTTTCCCCTTCTGGAAACTTCTTAAATGTAGCAAAAGAATAAAACCCAAATATTTGAAAACATAATCAAATCTCAAATCAGATAAATACATCTTAAGAGACATAAGTTATAATTTAGAAACTTACAGACAAAAAAATCATAAAAGCAGTTAAGACAAATGATGCATTGTACATAAAAAAGCACAAAGTTGAATAAAATCAGATTATTTGAAGAACAGAGATCAAAAAAATGTTACACATTTTTCAAATAGTGAAGAAGAAACACTTCCAAGCAGAAAATAGTACCTCATAAAAGAAGTGGTAAATAGATATAATCTATATATTCTAAATCAATGGAAGTTAAAATAAAATTTTAGTCAGCAATTCAAGTTATAAAATGTAACTACAATATGTATTCATACCACAAAGAATCTAATGACAGAATGAATTGACTGACAATGCAAAGTAGAACAGTTGTATTAGTAAAATGGTAACATAAAGGAATATCTTACTTAAATGATACTTCACATTTGGATTATGTTTACTAATCTATTTGATGTGGCATTTACTAAAATGAAAATTCTAAATGTAAATAACATTTCTATACTGCAGTAAAATGGGTAAGGCAATCAAGGTTATATATATAGATATAGATGATAGATATAGATATACATATAGATATACATATATAGATATATCAAATATATGTCAAACATAAAATAAATTATGCAAAGTAGTGTAATCAGCCAAATAACAGACAATACAAATCTAAAAGTGTTCATTTCTCTAAACAAATGTACAGAAAAAAAGGAAGCGAAAAATAAAAAATATTTTGTGTACTGAAGTTGTAGAATACTGGCCAACAATGAACAAATATCTGTGTTTAATCCCCAGCAACTTAATATTAATTTTAATAATAATACTAATGTCAGTTTAAAACATAAAAATTACTTTTATTATTTTAGTGAGAAAAAATAGAACAAAATTTGGAAACAACCTAATAGGAGGGTAACAATTGTTAATATATTGAGTATTGTTATCTTTAAATTAGTTATTCAGAGTACAAGATACCAGCATTCAATTGTCCAAACAATATTAGCACAAAACTTTCTTTTCAATGAACTAAGAGAAATTGGTAGTATATCTATCATAACTACCTTATACATATAAATATATAATTATTTTTATCTTCCCTTCCTTCTTTTCTCCATTCTCCAATTTTCTCTTTCTTTTGAACAGTTTCCAAAATTACTTTGAAAGTCAACATCTAAAGACAGAAATTTGAAGACAGATATTGGCAAAATGAACTGAACAAAACACAATAAAATACATTCTGTCCACCACAGACATATTTCAATCATAGCAATATAAATTGTATGGTAAAAAAATATTGAAACAGTTGTACATGCAAGAGTTATTTTTAAAAATAGCAATGGGCTGGTGAGATGGCTCAGCAGCATAAGCGCCTGCCTTGCAAGTGCGAGGGCCCGAGTTCAACTCCCGGATCCCACATATGAAAAAAGGGCCGGTGATATCGCTCAGCAGCACGGGTGCCTGTTGGCGCGCGAGGTCCTGAGGTCGACCCCCCGGTACCCACCAAAAAAAGCAAGAGTATGCATATTAATATCAGAAAAGAAGTTTTCAAACAAAAAACTTAATATGCAAAGAGAGACATATAATGATTAAAGGATCAATCTATCAGGAAAATAGATGATACAGCTAGAGATAGATATAAATATAGATATAGATACAGACATATTAAATAACATGGTTTCAAAATTCATAATACAAAGCTAACTTATTAAAAATATATAATAACATATCTATTGAGTATTTCATCATCCCACTTACTATGTGATAAAAATATTGGACAAAATTCAATAAACTTATGGAAAGTTACTATCACCAAATGGAATCTAATGGACATAAGATAACTCTCCAGTGATCAGCATAATATACATATTTTTAAGTTCCCATGTAATAGTGAGGATGAATGACCATGTCTTGTACGATAGGTTTTACCTTAATGTATTTAAAATAAATGAAGTAATTTTTAAATAAAATAATTTTTATCAATAGTGGAGTGAAACTTGATATTAATAAAGTCACACAAATCTCCACAGGTTAAGTAAATCAGGTCAAGTGAATTCTCAAAAGAAACAAAGGTTCCATAGAAGTAAATAAATTGGGAAATATGACATGGAGAATTTTGTGTTATGACAAAAGGGTGATCAGGGGAAAACATAGACAACTGAATGCTCACATTAAAAAAGAAGAATGATCTCAAGTTAATAATCTAAACTTTCAGTGTAAGAATCTAAGAAAAGAAAATCACAAGTAATCTAAATTAAGCAGAAACATAAGACCAAAAATAATGAAAAAGGAAAGAGAAAAAGGATAAGGAGAATCAATGAAAATAAAGCTGACTCTTTTCTTCATTATATTACATTTAATTTCCTTTGAGATAATTATAGGTTTGCATAAAGTTGTAAAAAGTATTACAGGGTAGTCTCCTATACTGATACCCAGTCTGTCTCAAGGGGTGTAAACATAAAGGACTATAGTACAACAGAATAATCATCAGATTATGTAATCCGTTGATATAATCCATCAGGTCATTCAGAATTTGTCAATTTCACATAAACTTATTTTTTAATCCACTCATGTAGTTAAATACATTTTATCAAATGCGTAGAACCATGTGACCACTTCCATCTGCTGTTCCTCTAGCACAAATAACTTTTTCTCCTACCCTTTATATACAGTCACCTTCTTTCTTTACTCTAATTCCTGACAACCCATAGCATGTTCACCATCTGTATAATTTTTCACTTCAAGAATATTATGTAAGTGGAATCATACATTTTATATTTTATTAAGTTATTGGAACAATTAATAATACATAATGATGACTTCCACTGTAGGGAATTTGTACCTGTACATTATATATCCTAAACATGCTTTTTGCCTAATCCCCACTCCTCTGTTCAACTCCTTATCCTTTCCTTGTTTAAAAAATTTGGTTTCCATTTTATACTTCTTTTATATTTTTTTCTTTTCCCTTCCTTCTTCCCCCCCAACACTCCTTAGTTCCCTTTACTTTTGAACAATTTCTGACTATTTTACAATACCTATTATACACTTTGGTCCTTATTTTGGTTTCTCTCACCAAAGAAACATGATATTTACACATGTGTGTACAATTTATTTCAATTAAGAGTATAGTCTCAAGGTGCATCCACTTACTTAGGAATGTCTCAAGTTTATATTTCTTTATGGCTGACTAGTACTCCATTGTATAAAAACATCTTTTTTATCCATTCATTGGTTGATAAGAATTTGGGTTGTTTCCAAGATATATTTTTTACAAACTGTTCTGCTATCAACATGTGTGCACATATATTGCTGTAGTATGATATTTTCAATTCTTCTGGGAATATGCACAGAAGGGGAATACCTAGGTCAAATGGGACCTCTAATCCTAGTATTTTGAGGACCTTTCACACTGATTTCCAAAATGGTTGCAGCAGTCTACATTCCCACAAAGAGTGGACAAAGGTTCCTTTTCCCCCACAGCCCCACCAGCATTTGTAATTAACTGATTTCTTGATGATAACCATTCTTTCTGGAGTGAGACGGAATCTCAGCATTGTTTTAATTTGCATCTCATACTACAAAGCTACTGTGATAAAAAAAAAAAAGCATGGTATTGGCCAAAAAACAGATGTGAGGATCAATGGCACAGATTAATAGATATAGAAACAACTCCAAACAAACACGGCAACATTTGACAAAGTAACCAAGCACACTCACTGGAAACAAGATAGGCTCTTTAATAAATGGTGCTGGAAAACCTGGCTTTTCACGTGTTGGAGATTAAACTAGACCCATGTCTTTCAAAATGCACTAAATTAATCTCGAAATTGATCAAATATCTAGATATTAAAACAGATACATGAAATCTTTTTGAACAGAGTAACTTAGAACACTTCAAATATAGATATAATATTTCATGAACAAAACTCAGTTCCCATGGGAAATACTATAAAACATCAAGAATTTTATCCTATTAAAAAGTTTTTACACAGCAAAAGAAGTTACCAATAGAGTGAAAAGACAACCCATAGAGTGGGAAAAAAAATTTAGCCTGCTGTCCCTCAGACAAAGGAGCAATATCTAGAATATATAAAGTATTGAAAAATACTAGAACTCCAAATTTAAAATCACAATCCAAAAATGGGCATCTGGGATGAATACGCACTTCTCAGAGGAAGAAATAAAAAAGAAAATAAATATTTGAAAAAAATGATCAACATCACTCAACATTAAAGACATACATTTTAGAAATATGCTATTTTCACTCAGCATAATTTCCCGGAGAATCAACCAGTTGTTATATGTTTTACTTTTGACTTTTGTCTTTCTTGTACATGTTTGCAATATATAATCATTATGTACATTGCGAGGATTGAATACATGTACATAACACATCTTAATTCCTATTTTCATCACCTGTTCTCCTCAATCTTTCCCATCCCTCTATCTCATAATCTTCTTACTTTTGCAAAAGATCTATCTCTCCTTTTCCAATTATCTATCTTTTATTTTGTTATTTACTTCTATATATTTGATTCTTAATATTTATGCATATGTGTCTGATTTATTTCATTTAACATTATAATCACAACCTACTTTTTTCTACTAATTATTACCTATTTATCATGCTTTATGGCAGAATAGTACTCCATTGTGTATAAATACAACATTTGATTTATCAATGCATCTGTTGATGGACATATCAGGCAATTCCACTACATAGGCATTTTGAATTTTACTGGTATAAACATAGCTATGTAGGTTTTAATGTAATATGATATCTTTAACTTTTACAGGAAGACACTTAGAAAGAGAATAGCCATTTTATTTTTATGATGAATCTCCATATTGATTTCCATAGTGATTGTGGTAGTTTACATTAAAATTTCAGGGAGATAAATAAACAAAGAAAAAAATAGCATCAGTGCTAGGAATGGGTTAGGTTTCCAACATCACTGCAAAATACCTAAGGATGTTAATTTAAAGGAAGAAAGATTTATTTTGGCTCGTGGTTTCAGAGGCTGCCATGCATATTAACTTGGCCCCAATTTTCTTTGGTAATGGAGAGGCTATCACAGGTCTGGAGTCATTAGTGAGGTGAAGCTATTCATCTTCAGTGATTGTGAAGCAAAAAGTGAAGGAGAGGAAGGGGGTTGGCCTTGATACTCCTTTCCAAGGCACAATCCAAATAACCTAACTTCCACCCACTAGGCTCCAACTTCTAAAGATTCCACGACCATCCAATAGCATTAGAGGCAGATAATTAAAACTGGAACACTTGGCTTCTGAGGGACATTTAAGATACAAAGCATAACAAGGAGAAATACTATTTTACAACATATCCTGCAGCCATTAAAAGAATAATTAGGAATTTTATACTTATAATTTTGACAAATTAGATGATATAGACAAATTCTTGTAAAACACAAAATAATAACCCAACAAAGATGAAATATATAAATTGAATAATACTATAACTTTTTAAGGATATAGCAACATAATATAAAATTCACCCCTGCCAAAAGAAAGCATTTAGTATAATTCAAAATGAAAAGTGTCAGTACAATAATAATACAGGAGAACTTCCTCAACTCCATAAAATGGTATTCACAAGAAATAACAGCCAATATCATACTAAGGAAATTTTTAAAAATTTCTCTTTTTTAAAATTGCAAGTAAGGGAACATGGCTTTAAAAATCTCAATAATTTGAGCAAAAAAAATGTTGGGAAAGAATCAATAGGACAGTCTTTATATGTGGATGGTATAATTATATAAATAAAAACTAAAGGGAATATAAAAATAAGTAATAATGCATTGACTAAGTTTGCATGATAAAATATCAATGCACAAAAATCACTTGCATCTTCACATAATGACAAATAACTGTGAGCTAATAACAAAAATATTACCCTAGTTGGGTGTTGTGGAGCAGAACTACAGTCTCTACACTCTGACAGTCTGATGAAGAGGGCAGCAAGTTAAAATCCATTCTGGACAAATAAGTGATACAGCAGGAAACTGTATCAAAATAAAAACATGAAATGGTGGGGGTGTAACAAAATATGAAGGCACTGGTTTCAATGTTTAGTACCCCAACCTGCCCCAAAAAGAACTTATTACCATCTACAAATTCTTCAAATAAAATTACATAAACACTTAAAAATGTGACATAACATGAAAAATGATACAGTTTAAAGAATTCTGATGGATGAAATCAAAGAATAATGTACCTAAATCCACACAAACACAAATAGTGTTTTTTTACATTATCATGGTTACTATCCAGAGCCCAGTATGTGAAATAAACAACTACTGAATTGCTTGAACATACTGAACAAATTATACCCTGAACAATCATCAAATAAGTGATTGTTAAATCCTGTTAGGATTCAAAACATCTCCTTCTCACAGGTTGATGGAAATGTTAAATTTGTTACTTTGTGTGTGTAAAATTTATGTTTTCTAAGTATAATTACGTGATTCAAATTATTCAACATAATATAAATTATGCTACCAGTTGGATGATTATTTAGTCACAGATTATCTAAGGTTGATTTCAAACTTAAACATATGTCTGGACCTAAATAAATGGAAGCATAAATGATAGTTTAAATTTTAAGTGTGTATATGAAAGAAGTTTTAAATTTCTAGATATAAGAAACATTTTCCCCAAGTAGCTATCCATGTAAATATTTATTCTTTTCTCTTTTATATATTTTACTTACAGTGTCTTTCAGAAAATTCCTTTTGAAAATTTGATGCAAAAATTTTACTAACATATAGATATGGTCGATATTTTTACTTTATAATTTATCTGTAAAATAGCTCTCATTTTAATTCAAAACCTAATGTAAGTTGGTGAAAGCAGGGTAAGCATCATTCTTAATATGGTCTTATTAAATTGAAGTGCTCTCAAAATACACAACTTAGTCATCTCTCCCTTGAGGTAATTTCAAAACTGTAATAATTTCTCAGATGTAATATATGTCATTTTAATATTATCAGCAAATAAAGCTATGAAGCCTTATGCCAATATATTTGAGAAGTAAAATTCTGTATATTAACACTTACATAGTTTATTTGCATTTTATCTAAAACAAAAACCTGGTATTTGAGTTGAAATGTTATTAATTGTAATCAATTTTTATTATTAACTTTACTGAATTTAAACAAATAACCATAAGCCAGATGTGGTGGCACACACCTGTAATCTCAGCACTTGGAAGTCTGAGCCAAGGCTACATAAGAGAGTTTAAGTACAGCCTGAACTGTATAGTGAGACACTGTCTCATAAAACAAAACAAAACAAAACAAAACAAAAGTTTAAAGAAAAAAACCTAGCTAATCAATACTTCACAATTCTGGTCAAGTATATGCGGTATGTATAGAGATGGCTGGAACAGCTTCCAGGAAAAGGAAGGGATAAATAGTACCCTGCTTGAGGGTACCAAAATCCAATAGCCCATATGAAATGAAAGGAGAAGAGGAAGTCAGCCTGCATTTGCAAAACTCCATTCTGCCTGTGCGTGCGTGTGTGTGTGTGTTTGTGTGTGTGTGTCCTCTGCTTCCTCTCCTGTGGAAATCAGACTTCAGTTTATTCAGCAGCCTTTCAAGTCCATCTCAGAACAGTGACTTTCCAGGGAGCTTTCAGGTCTTCAGTCTCAGCCTGCTGCTGTATGCATCATCATTTAGGTTGTGTGGTTTCCAATTTCTGTGGCTCTTGGACTGAGGAGCTACTGGATTCTCTGATACAAAGTTTATCTCCAAGACATTAGTTAATGTAAAAAGCTCTCCTCTCCAGTGAAATACATTGTATTGTTTTCTCATTGGACTTTGAGCTTTGAAAGTACTGGTTAGTTGAATGCTTTTACTTTCTTCCAACTATCCAGTGACTATTAACAATTTTTTATGTTAAACATCCAGTATATCTTTGTAAATAAATCTGTTATCATTCCACTGAATTTAGCTCTGAAAACTAAAAATTTGCTGATCTCCACATAGAATGTGTTATATTAATGTTCTTGTTATTATTTGTGGCTTTAAAAAAATTTCATGAACCTCCTTATTAAATGTCAATTCTGTCTGAATTTTTAAAATTTCTACTCTATCAGTAAATTTTAAAATTTCTACAGTATCAGTAATTTGAATACTGATGAGAACAATGAAATCACTTTCCATTTATTAGTTATATGTGACTAATTTTATGCTCACAGAATGTAATAGCATCCCAGGATCATGTTTACTATTTTAATATTTCAAGTTAATATTGAAGAATTACTTGATAGCAGACAATGTGCTTATACTTTCTTTAATTTTTTATATTCAAAAATGTTAAAAATCTATAAATCTTGTCTTATTCACACCTTACATTTAAGCACAGAATATCCTAGAGGAATAAGTATTTAAACTTCAAGGGAAAATATATCACTAAACTATTTTTAAAGTGAAATAAGTCAATAAACATACATGTGAAAGCTTTGATTTTCCCTGGTGAGTACAGGGTGAGTGAAAATGAATGAGATGGAAACAAGCATCTGGAATTGTACATTTTGTGTGTAGTGATACAAAAAAATCAATGACAATTTTTCTTTAGCACAATCTTGTGTTTTCTCTAGAGTACTACTTCTGATAAAATTGATTATTCTCAATCACTGTCAGTGTTGTTCTGTGTATGGCACAAACAATAGTTTTCCCCATAGCACCAAATTTAAGAATTATTCCAAAATGAGAACACATGGACCATATAATATAGTGAATTAATCAGGAAATTCCTACTTAAAATGATACTTAAAGAAACAAAAGTAAGACATGAATATATTTACATGTAATAATACAACTTAATACTATGAATCACATCATTTTGTATATCTTTCAATAAACACATGCAAATACACATTCACAACTACACATGATATTGTGAATATTAACATTGAAGCAAAACTATTTTAAAATTTACTTAAAACATATACCATTTAGAGTTATTTTCTTAGTTAAGCTTTTTGATAATCATTATACCTCCACACAATTACTGGTATTCTTTCTTTCTGTGCATTTTAGGAATTAGCCATGTGACTCATTTTATCCAAAGAATTGAAAGTGAATATAATACAATTTCTAAAAAAAGAGGCTTCAGAATTAGCATCAATTTTATTTATTTTTTCTGTGTTTCAGTGTTCATGAAAACAAATCTTCAATGAAGCGGTTTTGAATGTGCTCCTTGAGTGACTTCAATAAATATGGACCCAGATCTCCCTCATACAAATTGAAGTATGTATGAGAAAATAACACTGTTTTTGCACATGGGAGGTTGATAACTTTTAATGCCACAGCATAGGTGACAATATCCTTTCTAATAGACAAGTTAATACAAACTGTTTCATCAAGTATGAAGATTGCTTTTCCAGGTTCTTCAAACATACATATTTGTTTATTGCATTTTTGCATAAAATTACAGGGGAAGCTGCTTTAATAATATTCTGAACATAACACTGAAAATTTATGTAAATGACTGACATTTGGGTCATATTTCTTTCTGTAGTCAGAGAGTCACATAAATATGAAAATGCTCAATTCTGGAAACACTGGCACTCATCTTTCTGTGTGGAATATACTGGAGTAGTAAACTTTTGTATGTTAACACAATGAAGTATGAGGTTATTTGTTATTCTAGCACTTCTCTGCATTTCCAGAGTAATATTTTGTATTAAAATTTAAATGATAGGGCCGGTGAGATGGCTCAGCGGCTTAAGCGCCTGCCCGGCAAGCGCGAGGGCCCGAGTTCGACTCCCGGATCCCACATATGAAAAAGGGGCCGGTGATATCGCTCAGAGGCACGGGCGCCTGCTGGCGCACGAGGTCCTGAGGTCGACCCCCCGGTACCCACAAAAAAAAAAAAAATTTAAATGATATTTATCTCTACTTATTTATGTGCTTGCTATACATTTGGCGTGCTTAAAAAGTCTTTGGTCAAGTATACATTTCCTGTTTTTCACTTTATTCAGTTTTTATTTTTTAATACATTTTTGTAGTACCTAATAATTTCATTCTTTGGGGGAGTAGGTATATGTACATAAAACATCTTATTTTTTTTAAATCATCTTATTTTCCCTACCTTGCCCTGCCATTCCCTCTCTATCTCTTGATCCCCTTCCCTTCTGCAAAAGATCTATCTTCCTATTATGTACTTTTTATTTTTCTTTTTACTGATATTTTGGATTTCTTATATAAAAGAAACCATGCAATATTTAAAGTACTCTGTCTGCCCTTTTTCATTAATATTACTGTCTCAAATCGCATCTATATTCCTACAGAGGGCTCAAGTTTACCATTCTTTATGGGAGAATAGTGTTCCATTGTGTATAAATACCTCCTTTTCTTCATTAATCTGCTAATGGTCTTGTTAGGCCACTTCCAATTTTTGGGAATTTGAATTATATTTTAATATGATATGCAGTTTTCTATCCATTGTCTACTAAATAAATGAATGAGCACTTCTTTTAACTCTCTTGTATAAATCTGTGACAAGATTATATATTTTTATTGTGTTAACACATATAAATATATTGAGCCAAATACATATACATATATATACATATACAAATACATATACATATTGAGACAAATACATATAAATACATAGATGAACATATATATATAAATGAACATTATATTTTAATTTAGTTTGTGTAGTTTTGCTTTTTTAAGACACCACTAATTTTTAAGGGTTGTCAATAAATTATAAACATAAAGGTAAGAAAATAATATATATAGTTCATATTTACCTTTTTTATTGTTTTTATATGAAAAAAGCAGTTTTGAACTACTTTAGCTATAGTCAAAATCACCATTATGAAAAGATGTGTCAGTAGTGATCAATCTTAGAGACAGTTAAAGAAAATGCAATAAAATTACTGCTTAGAGGGCACACAGCCCTAACATGCATCTAGTAGACAACAAAGGATTACTAAAATCCTTAAAATATTATACATAACAAAGTAAGTTATAAACACTCCATAGTTTTTTATACAAAATTTACTAATGAATCAAAAAGATAACCAATCTCACAGGCTACCCTGCAAAAAATATGTGCATAAATTTTAAAAGAAATATCTAAATGCAATTTACATTTTAATATTTTTCATAAATAATGAACAATTGGTGACATGTTATCAGCACAGATATATGGATGAGTTTAATAGAATGGAGGATACAAAAAAAACTCAAGACACAATCAGATATTTGATCTTAGACAAAGAGGCCAGGAAGATACAATTGAAAAAAATCAACTCTTTAAGAAATGGCATGGTGAAAATTCGCCATCCTGAGGCAGAAGACTGAAGCTGGACTCACCTCTCTGACCATGTACTAAACTAAAATCAAAATGAATCAAATATCTAAATACCAGCCAAGATACTCACCCTAGTGAAATATAAAAATAAGTGAAACTCTCCAATTCTTTTGTGTAGGCAAAATCTTTCTGAATAGAACAATAATTGCACAAGAAATTACAGCAAGAGTTAACAAATAGGTTTACACCAGATTAAAAATCTTCTGTATAGAAAAGAAATCAAATTATCAGAGTATAGAAACAACCAAAAGGATGGGAAAATATTTTGATAGCTATTCTTCATAAAGAGGACTAATATTCAGAATATATAAAGAACTCAAATATCACATTCCCCAATTAAAACTCTCAAGCAAAAAAATGGCTTATAGAGTGAATAGATACTTCTTAGCGGAAGTACAATGGCCAATAAACAATTAAAAACTGTTCAACATCTCTGACCACTGAGAAATTCATGTTAAAACAACACTAAGATTTCATTTTAAGGCATAAAAATGGCAATCATGAAGAAGTGAAATAACAGCAAGTGCTAGCATGCTTGCTGTGAAAAAGGAACACTTCTAAATTTTTCATGAAATTGTTAACTATTGTAAACATTGTAGTAAACCTTATAAAGATTTCTTAAGAAAACTAATGCTAGAAATTTCTTTTGACCCAGCATTTCCACTTCTAGGTATCTTCTACAAACAGCTAAAGACATAGTATTACAAAGGTACATGTATACAAATGCTTATAGTAACAGAACTCATAATATCTAAATATTGGCAGCAGCATATATGTCCATCAACAAACAAATAAATGAAGAAAATGTGGTATCTATACATAATGGTATACTATTTAGCTATAAAGAAGGATAAATTTGAGACTTTTGCAGGAAAATGGATTCACATTTGAAAACATGATGTTAGATGAAATAAATCAGATACAGAATTTAAGTACCTGATTTCTTATCTAAAGTGGTGATAAAGAGAAAAAAGTTTGATAAAAGAGAACATGGAGATTTATTTTGCAAAGGGAAAAAGGAACAAGAGACTGTTGGGGGAGAGAGGAAAAGAAGGGGACATAAAATGAATTAAGATAAATCATGTATATGTACTGAATTCCCAAAATGAGTGTAATTTTACATGTCACAAAAGTAATTTAAAATTTAAAAATAATAATTGTAATAATAAATATAATAATAAATGGAAAAAGAGGATCTAAAAATGGAGTAAGAGAGATGTGTGGTGAGGGGAAGGGGAATAAAAGAATGAAAATATGTTAAGTACATGTACCCACTCCCTAAGATGAATGCAAACAACATATACTCCAAATATGTATTAATAAAAATGTAATAAATGGCACATTCACTTTTATAAAAATGTCAATGCAGACATAATTATCAATTAAATATTTCAAAGTAATGTAACATTTATTTACAAAAAATTATAGATCACTTAAATTAGAAAATATTAACTAGAAAACTTTGAGTTGTCTATGGGCCATTGAGATAGCTCAGTGGCATAAACACCTGCCTGGCATGCATGAGGTCCTGAGTTTGACTCCCAGTACCCACATAAAGGAAAAACATGGCCAGTGATATTGCTCAGCAGCACAAGCACCTGCTGGCAAGTGTGAGGTCCTGAGTTTGACTTCTGGTACCCACACAAAAAAAGGAAAAAAGAAAATACTGACTTCTCTAAAGTAACTTGGTCAGGTCAATATTGATTGGCAGATCACAAACCTAGTCATCTTTTTTATAATCCTTATGAATTTGTCTAAAATTTGAATATTTCAAATAATAATATTGTACATTTGTATCCTCATTCACATTAAAATGCTATTGTAATAATAAGTAGTAGATAATTAATAAATGTAAATATACCTCCAAAATCCAAGTGTCCAACTAACAGCTTTCCCCACATGCTTGTTAAAAAAAACAAGAAACAATGGCAGAAGAATGATTCACAAACTACTAAATAAAAATTCATCCTGTTACCCATTGGATTATTTTGTAACCCTTTTTATATATCACCATGTATATTTGGATCAATATTTAATTTATTATGCAAAACTTATATTTTGTATTTCACATGAATTGAATATTCCTATATATCTTAAAATTTTCACTCCCTTGTTTTCCAAAAATTCTACTTGTTTTTGTACATAGTATTTTCTAACTTTAACATATTATTTCTTTACAGTAGGTGCATAGGAAGCTCTTGCATTAATAAGCTTTTACAAAGTATGCCTGATTTTATTTTAAGAAAAAAATCTGCTAAGTTTGTCACTATTGGGGAAATGTCTCTGATACTTATGTTATTTTCAATACCTTGGCTAAAAAAGAAAAATATACTTGTTTATTGCATTATTTCATGATTGACTGTTGCAACAATTTCCCAGCAGTCCTCAAATTTGCTTTATTGGATGAAACTATATTTTATTATGTGACTAAACATATACTTTTTTCAAAAGCTCATGATTATACTTGTTCAGCTCCCCATATAATGAATGTTTGGGGAACTTACTGTTTTTCATCTATCTGATGACATTCAGCTCAACAGTTTTATTCATCATGCATTTGGTTTCACTTCTTGTTGTTACAAAATTTATCCTACCGCAAAGTGAAACTTATTAATCTGTTTGAAAAAACTTGCCTACAGTAAGCACAAGGGTAATATTGATTCATTTCAAGTGCAGGTTTTCAAATTCTCAAGCTTCATGAGGAAAGATTTATTCATTCTTATATGTAAATAAGTGTCTCAAATTTCCATTCAACTGTGCAGGTCCATGAAGACTTTCCTAAAGCAAATGCATTTATCTTACTTTTCAGTTGATGTATCGCCAGGATATTTTTTCTCTGCTGCCTGATTCTAGCCTTCGTTTCCCATTTCCAGGTGTTATTTACTCAAATAACTCAGCTCATTCATCCTGTACATATATGCCTCCTTGTAAGTTTCTGAAGGATCCACTAAGACAGTGTTTATGGCTGGTGCAAATTTCTATTAAAAGTCTGTGAGTAAACAGTATTGTATATTGTACAACCAATAATCAATGTAAATAACACACCTGACCCTAAAAATTTTCTAGATTACTACCATAACAGGAACTTTCTCAATGGATATTCTTCTGAAAATCAGTCTTTGTTGTTTTTTGTGGGTGCTGGGGTTCAAACTCAGGACCTCATTCACCAGAAGGCGCCTATGCAGCTGAGCAATATCACAGGCCCTTTTTTCATATGTGGGTACTGTCGGTTGAACTCAGGGCCTCACCCTTGCCAGGCAGGCACTTATGCCACTGAGCTATCTCACTGGACCTGAAACTCAGTCTTTTTATCTTCTCAGAACTTTATTTCACTCTGTAGTTCAGAGCAGCTAATAATATTAGAAAATAGTTAATATCCAAATTATTTATAATTACATTTTGATATCAAAATGTATCTTTGAAAGAAATTTCCAAACATAAAGACTATGAGCATCATTTAAAAAATAAAATTTTGCTTGCTGAACTTTAAATGTATTTCACAATATATGTTACTTGTATAGATTATATTTTTAATATTTCCTTTATGTGTTGATATTAGAATTTCTATGTGCAATTAAATATTTTTCAAATTCTAGCCCATGGATATCTTCAGATAATACAAATTAGCTAGCAGATACTACAGAATATGGCTAATATATGAGTGGATTTTCTTTCCAGGGGGACTAAAAATCAGACAAAACCTGAAACCAGAGCATCTGTCCTATGCAACTATTGAAAAATATTGAATGTGTTATCTTCAGGAAATTCACCCAATTCACTTTGTAACTAGAGAATTCTCAGAAAGCTGCTCTAAAGGATGATTGGGAAGACACTCCAGCATATTCCTTTACATCAGTGGTGCCTGTTGGAAAGTCAAATGTGGTTGGCTTCAGCTCAGCACTATAAACAAGGAAGATGGAACACCACAAGGAATTTCACACACACACATGCATGCACACCCATGCATGCACACACACACACACATACACACTTCCTACCACCAGCAACAACTCATTCATATGAATATTTATTTTCTTTGAATCAGTGAGAATTTTTGCTGATGCATATTTCCCCAATCCCTTCACAAAAGAATATTCACAGACATATAAATGAAAGATAAATTTTATCTACTGGAAACCAGCACATTTTCTCTATAATTAAAATTCAAGAAAGAAATAAAAAAGCAAGAAAAAGAATCATGATGTCATAAATGATTATGAGTCAAAACATCATAAAGCTAAAATCAATGACCTAAAAATACTAGAAACATTTATTTACAGATATCAGGTACCTAAACAAATAAATATAATTCAATAACTGAATACAGATTCAAAGTTAAATAAATCACAGAACTAATGGATTTATTAGAATCAATATGAAGAAAACTACAGTACTATAGATGAAAGATAGTAAACGTAATGAGTTAAGATTTAGTAATGCAAAAGAAATTCTAAGAAATAGTAACAATTTAGAATTAGAAACTGGCAAGAGGTATGCCAACAAAAACCAATCTAGACTTACTGACTTTTCAAAGGAAACAACACTTTTCTAAAAATTATAATATAAAAGTCTATGAAAATTTAGGGGAAATTTTTTAAAATTCAAATCTATATATGAGAACATAGTACAATATATTTGGAAAAATATTCATAATGAAATGAGAAATGCTGAAAACAAATTTGATGAAGATTATACAATTTATAACTTTCAGTAATATGATTAGCTATTATTTTAATCATCTAAGGAAAATTAGATAACTGAGATTATGTACACAGGAATTGACAAATTGAGTTTTTTGTTTGTATAGTTTTTTTAAAGAGAAAAATATAGAACAAAATTTTAGAAAACCATAGGAGGGTAACAATGGTTAATACATTGCATAATGTTATCTTTAAGTTAGTTACTCAGAGTACAAGCTATTGGGATTCAATTTTCCCAACAATATTAGCACACACATTTCTTTTTTTTTTTTTGGGTACCGGGGGGTCGACCTCAGGACCTCGCGCGCCAGCAGGCGCCCGTGCCGCTGAGCGATATCACCGGCCCCTTTTTCATATGTGGGTTCTGGGAGTCGAACTCGGGCCCTCGCGCTTGCCGGGCAGGCGCTTAAGCCGCTGAGCCATCTCACCGGCCCATTATCAATGAACTAAGAGAAGTTAGTATTATATCTATCTTAACTATCTTTTATATATATGTATATATAATTATTTTTGCTTTTCCTTTCCTTCTTTTCTCCATTCCCCCATCCCAGGTTTACTTTCCTTTTGAAAAGTTTCTTCCCATTTTACAATATCCATTGTGCATTTTGAATCTTATTTACTCTTTCGGGTTCTAATACTAGGGAGATGATTTGATGTTTACCTATGTGCATCCAGTTTATTTTTCTTAAAAGTATGGTTTGAGTTGCATCGAGAAAAAAGAGTTTTAGAGTAAGACAGGTAACAGAAATTCCAAATATTAGCAGAAGTAGACACATAGAAATGATATCAAGAAAATGCGATAATATAACACAACTAATAATAGTATATAAATACAATAGTTTCTCCTATAGATAAACATAGCTGCATCAGGTTGATGAATAACAATTTCAAAAATCCACATTCTATAATGAAAATACATTTGCACAAAAGAATCATATCTCAAACAATTAATAAAAGATAATTAAATGAATAAGAGAAGTACCAACAAAGAGATAACCAAATTCCCACACTTGCAAATTATTTATATTTTATAAGGATAAATTAAAGGCCAAATACATTAAATAGCATAACAAATACTGTAAAATAAAAAAGAGTCAGCAATATTTCAAGCATATGTCATTAGAATTCATTATATTTTTTGAACTAATAATTAGCTGATTTCAGACAATTCACTGTGAATAATTTAATGAGTGTGAAAAAATTACACAAATTAACATTTTATAATATTTTTCAAGACTTAGTGGGAAATAAGCAGTGGAGGGGTAGAAAGAATTTAGCATTGAGCATTTTGGTCCTTTTGCCCTAATCCTCTAAGCATTTAAGTAACTAAGAAATGACTTTGACGCAGTTGTTGATTTGGGGAGCACAACCTGGATCTCAGCTTACACAGAAAAGTAAAAATAAACTTGGGTAACAACTCCAGAATTCTCTGGAAATCCAGAGGAGGTAAGTCTATGCCAAAGTGAGATCACATGACTGAAGCTTGTCTTTTTCTTTTACTTTTGTATCAGGGATCAAACTGACATCCTTACATTTGCCAGGCCTGTGTTGTGATATTTAGGTATACCCCCAGCCCTGTAGCTTGGTTTGAGTTTCTTCAATAAATTATTACCTTAAGTTGACCATTATTTTTGAGCACATGCAAGTTAGCTAAAATTTGGAAGAAATATACATGTTTACAGAGTCACAAGATAATCTATAATTATTAAAATGTTTCATATTGAAACTGGTAAGAAAAACATAAGAAAAAACTAATGGAAATTGGGAAAGAAAAAATGTGAATATAAAGTAAAAATCAGACATTTAAAAATATTTTTGTTATAATTAAACTTTTAAAATAGTTAAAATAAATCTTTCAAAGAAGTGAAAGAAAAGATGGAGATTTTTCTGCAACCACTTAGAATATATAAATTAATGTAATATTGAAACTCTGAATAAAAATATAATACCTAAACATGTATTGTTAGAGAAATGGAACATTAATTAGTAGAAAATAAGTCAGAAGAAAATATCAAAAGCAAAACAAATTGGAAAATAAGCAAAAGTAATATTTGCAAAGAAAATAAAATTTACAGTCATAATATTTGAATTGAGAGTGAGATGAAAAAAGTGTCTTTATTTACTCAGCAGAAAATAATAAGATGAGAATTCACTTTCCAAAGAGGGGAAAAATAGTGAAGCAGAGAATATGATAAAGCAAAAGTCTTGGAATTATAAATTTAAATTATTGGAAGAGGGGAAAAAGAGAAAAATTACTAATTAGAATTTTACACACAATAGAGTTTGAATATGGCAAAATAAGAAAAAACAGAATCTATCCCATCAAGTAATGAAAAATCTGTGAAAAAGCATTGCTAATTTTCTTGAGCTCTGGCATCTAATGACTATCTTTCATTAACTGGAAAAGGTGTGCTCAACAAAACATGTTCTTGGTAAGCTGAGTGGGTCTCATGTATCACTCTTACCTTATGTTTGTCCTTTCTTCTGTTCTCAGGCCCTCACCTGCTTTGAAAACCACAGCTTGCTTTCCAAGGAGCAATTCTGGAAGAAGAGGAAAAGATCTCATTCACAAATAATTTTATTTGATTTGTCTTATGACTTTCTGAAAAAAGAAATCTTCCAAATGTAGGATGATATCTCACATGACTCAAAACTTGCAGAAGAACAAGGCTGTATCCCAGGCAGTTTTGTTGAAAATATTTATGGTCAAATGTTTTTATCTCTACTTCAAAAGCAAGAGAAAATTTAGGCAAACAGTAGGTTAATGTCTCACACCTGAGGAGAAAGTAACATTATTTTCTCTATTCAGCTATGATAATTAGATGGCAGAATTGTACTGATGTGTTTGTTAAGACTTTGTCTCAGCCAATATACTCGAGACTCTGCCTCTGAAAATGTAAGCTGCTATGTGTTGGGAGAAGGATGCATGGTAAAGTGCTGTGTTAAGGAGTTGAAAAAGTCTCCCATTTGAAAGTCAGAAAGAAATAGGTTCTTAATCCCCAAATCTGAAAAGAAATAAGTTCTCTTCCTGTGAGGAAAGATGAAAATGCTTGTGGAGTGTAGACAGTGGATAAAAATGCTCTCCAAACAACCCCTTCACTAGGGCCCTGTGATAACTCCAGGAGCAAACCCAGATAAACTCAGTTCCACTTTTACACTATGAAACCTATAAAGAATAAATATAAGTTCTTTTCAGCATTCCTTTATGCAATCTGTGATAATTGATTACAACATAATATGATGAATAGTTTTAATATAATTACATTAGTAAATATTCTTTATTCTGATGTATCGGTGCCAATGTTAATTTACTAATATTGTGTCTTTCCTTTTTCATCAGATAAATAAAATATATGTTTGTAACTTTAAAATAAATGCTATTTTTTATTGATTTATTTATTTTTTGTTGGTAGCAGGGGTCAAAATAAGGATCTTGCATGCCAGCAGGTGCTTGTGCCACTAAACGATATCACTGGCCATTTTTTTTCATTTATGTTGGTACCAGGAGTCAAACAAAGGACCTCACACTTGCCAGGCAAGCACTTATGCTGCTGACCTATGTCACTGGCCCTAAAATAAATTTTGAACATTGAGATCTCTTGTCTTAAAAGTGCATATTAATCTATATAGCTAGATATACAAGGTATATGAAATGGATAGTCAAAAAATAAGATGTGTAGGGCTGGTGAGATAGCTCAGTGGCGTAAGTGTCTGCCTGGCAAGCACGAGGCTCTGAGTTCGACTCCCAGGACCTACATATGAAAAAAGGGCCGGTGATATCACTCAGCGGCAAGGGCACCTGCTGGTGCGTGAGGTCCTGAGGTCGACCCCTGGTACCCACACACACAAAAAAAAATAAGATGTGTTTAAATTTTCAAAATTTATTACAGTAAAGAACACATGAGCCGGTGAGATGGCTCAGCAGCGTATGTGCCTGCCTGGCAAGCGCGAGGGCCCGAGTTTGACTCCCGGAACCCACATACAAAAAAAGTGCCAGTGATATCGATCAGTGGCACGGGCGCCTGCTGGCGTGTGAGGTCCTGAGGTCGACCCCCAGTACCCACAAAAAAAAGAACACATTGCCGTTAATCATTCTCAAAGTACTCCTCCTATTTATGTCATTGTATTTGCTGCTAAATAAAGCAGTCCTGGAAATCCTATTTGGTGAGTGACCTTATAAGGTATGATAAAAAATATTGTGAATGCTGCTGCTAAGTGCCAGCCAAAAGAAAGAAAGGTTTGTGAAAACATTAGGGTATCCTCAAACATCTTATTCACCAGATATGGTATCATGCAGTCTAGCAATTCAGGATATCTAGATAGACCTGACAGAGCATCTAAAAGACACTTGGAAAGCCACTCACCATATAGGGCTCTGTGAAGTGCTTCAGAAAGTGGCAAAAATTAAAAACAAGAGTGATAAATGGAGAATATTTTGAGGGTATTAATAGTAATGTGTTTTTAAAATTTTATTTTTCATTTAAACATGCACTCGGCTTAGATAATACCTCATAGACATATATGGAAGAAAAATAAGATAAAAAATAAATCTGTGAAAGGGATGAATAAAGTAGAGAAAATTAATGGACTCATGCTTTTATTTTTTAAAAATCTAGAAATTAATTCACTAAACAATTATGATCCATAATCTTAAATATATATTTAAATATATTCTATCTCTAGGATGTATTTAAGTTTATGATTTACAGTATTCGCTTACATAATATTATTGTCTCAGTATTTTTTATGCTGCATGACAAGATACTTTATTTTCATCAACCTAGAATCTGTTTTTGAGAAATGTGATAAAATGGTGAGGTTGATTCTAATGCAATTTTAAATAAGTACATTTATTGTTATTTGATTGTAGTTCATAGAGTGTTTTTGTTTATTGCATTTATCTCTAACACCACTTAAGCTCTTGTATTGAATTAATTAATTTTTCTTTTTATTATCCCCGTGAGTTTCATGTGATTATGAAAGATTCATTTGATCTTGTTCAAGCAAATTATGATTTTCCACAGTGTTATCTTTTTAAATTATGTCCTCTAGATTATTTGCATATTTGTATTAGAATTATTTTTAGGATGTGAGCTGTGAGTTATTGCTGTTTCATGCATCCAACCATCTTATCTGTATTACTATGAAGAGGTAAATATGAATTCCTATCATGAAAGGTATTCAAAAGTGATTCTTATAAATAGCTAAAATAGAAAATATACTTGCACTAATAGAAATGCCCTCTTAGCATCAAAAAACTCATTCTTAGTTGACTTTCTTTCATGGTGATAAAAAGAAAAAGCTTACTAAACAATAGGCCTTATCTTTCTGTCAAATTTTACATATTTTTATTAATAGATTAATAATGTTGGGCATGGCTCAATGATAATGCATGCATTTATATCACTAAAAAAAGAGAATAATCATTTTTTATATTCAAGGTTGAAAAGCATTTAAGGCGCTCTTGTGGAGCAGGGTACATAATAGGGCCCAAGAATGCTAATTTTCCACTATACATTTGACAAAATTTCAAATAAAGAAACAAATATAATATGCCCCTATCACTTTATTTCAAAGGCACGTCTGTTACTTGGAACACACCCTTATTCACTGTGGGGTGAAACAGGTGAAAATAATAGGCTTGAGATTGATTTCCTCTTAACATTGTCTCTGTAGGAGGGGAAGGATATATTTGGCATAATTTGCTTGTAAACATATCAGTTGTACCTTATAAGGAATAATGACATATGGAAGAAAGGATTCCTTTATATAGAATGTATCTACTCCCTATTTAGTTAATGATGTGAACAAACAAGGAATACATAGATTTAGGAGATATGATTCTTGGAATATCAGATGAACTATGCTCCTATTTGATATTTAAGATGGATTGACTTAGGAAATAAATATTCCCAGCTGGTACCCTGGCAAAAATACATGCACTTGATGAACCAGGGGGTTAGGGATATTCCTTCAATATCTCTAATAGCCTCCTTGATTCTTCTTTACCTTTTTAATATTTTAATTTTTGGAATTGTTAGTAAAACTGGATATTCAAGCAGATCTCCAGTTCAGGCAAGTATTATTGCACGAGACAATTTATTGTTTTAGCTCGTCTGGTTTCATCCTTTAAGAACCATTGCAGAACTGGGCATAGTGGTGCATGCCTGTAATCCCAGCACTTGGGCGGCTGAGCCATAGGATTGTTGCAAGTTTGAGACCAGCCTGGGGCTACAAAGTGAGCTCAAGGCCAGCCTCAACTGCATAGTGAGACCCTATCTCAAAAAGACATAAAAAAAAAAAAAAGAAAACATTGCAGGAATACAGAGGAATCGAGTTATACTTCCTGAAGAGTCATATTCTTAAGAGTATTTATCTGCATGCAGGTATCTTAAAGGAAAGAAATGTAAACATCATAATGTGGAGCCCTTCACAACAGGTCCATTTGCCTGCCCTCTTCTTGCCTTTCAAATGAATTTTGTCACTTATCTCTCTACCCCTCTCCCTCTTCATTTCACCAAATTTATGCACAAATCAATAATTTCTTTTACAAGTTTTTACTTTATCCTGAACAATACTTTTTACAGCATATACCTATTCCATTTACTGCTGTGTATATAATTTATATACTTGTTAGTCATTTTCAGTTTTTCCTAATAGTTGATATACTTACCCCAATCTCTAATGGGTTATTTACTTCAGTTTTCACTTATTTCATTATTTGATATTTATATCTAATTTCTGAATCAATTATTTTATATTTTGCCTAATATATTTTTCATTATACACAATCTATTTGTGTTTATGTTTTAAAATATATTGCTTCTTTGTTGATAGTTTTGACATTTTTCTTATGCTTAGGAAAATGTTTTCCATTTAAATGTTATGGAAGTTTTTTCTCTTACTAGTCCTGCAATTATTTTTAAAAATGTAAATCAATCTGAAATTTATTTTTCATATGGCCTTGGAACATGTTCTAAAATTTTTAAATAGCAAGTATATGATCATCATGTATCATTAGATTTACCCATTAGCTATTCTTTAGGAATACAGACTATCCCATATTAAATGCTTATGAGTAATCTCTATCCAGGTATGCTCATTTTTTTTTATTTATCAATCCTTGGTCTTAAATACTCCAGTATTACTATTATATATGTATATATATATATAATCTCTATCCAGGTATGCTCATTTATTTTTATTTATCAATCCTTGGTCTTAAATACTCCACTATTACTATTATATATGTATATATACATAAAACAATTTTATATATTTGAAAATCAATACCAGGTATTTCATTCTATTTCTTAAAAATTAAGATGTTTTGCAGAGATAACATATTTGCATTTTCTTTGTAGAGTAATTAGGGTATGAATATCCCTGGCATATTAATTATTCTTATGAAAGATTTCCATTTCCCTTTTATTCATATGTATGATTTTATATTTCATCCCAATTTTATAGTTTCATTGATTTAGTTCTTATTAATTTTATCTGTAGGCAAAGAGAACTTTCTGAATTTTAGAATATTGATTGCTTTTATAAATGAAGCATTAATCACTTTCATTTTATGAGGTATATTGATCATAAATATTAACCTAATTATTCTTTTATTTACTAAACTCATAATTGGTTATATTTCCAATGGCTTTGGTTTATAGATAGCACATTTTGAATTTTTCCCAGTTATTAAATTTTGTACCACAATACTACATAAAACACATTACAAAGTATGCATACTGTAAATACTTTGGAATTTTAGAATAAAAAACCTTTTGAATAAAAGTGTGAATTTTCTAACTTGTAATGTCAACTAGCATAGCTAAATCTTTTAGTTTTTTGCACTTGTATTTTCTTTATATTTTTATATTACCTGAAATATTCATCATGCTTTTCTTCAAATTGAACAAGAGTAATGTCCAACAAAATCTTATACATATTCCATTTCTCTCAGAATTTTGATCATTTGCTTATAAAGTTAAACTTTTAATTTCTAACTATTCTGCAATTCTGAAATTGACTTTTAAACTAATAGTGTAACTTTTACTTATTTTTTATTATCCTAAACTTGTGAATTTAGGAATATAATTTGGTAAAAAAGTTGGAAGAATCATTTACACATTTGAGCAGTTTATTTTCTATTTTTACAAAACATGTAATTTACACATCTGCCAATAAGTGTATAATGATTATGAAATATTGATAAATTTCTAGAATGAACAGTTTAAATTTTCAGTGTTATTAATTATATAGAAATAGAAATATATAGTAGTACAAGTGAAATTGAAATAACTTGTTTATGCAAGATCTTACACTCTTTGTATTCAATTATTTAATTTTTACAATTAAAATATGAATAAATATATAGCTAAAGCTTTGCAAATGAGATTGAAGATGAAATTGGGAGATATCTATTTAAAATGTCATACTTGGGGCCGGTGAGATGGCTCAGTGGCTTAAGTGCCTGCCCGGCAAGCGCGAGGGCCCGAGTTCGACACCCTGAACCCACATACGAAAAAGGGGCCAGTGATATCGCTCAGTGGCACGGGCGCCTGCTGGCGTGAGAGGTCCTGAGGTCGACCCCCCCGGTACCCACCAAAAAAAAAAAAAATGTCATACTAATTATTTAGAGGATGATTAAGAAAAGAGTAGTATACAGTATATTTCAAAAATTGAAAAAGAAGATTTTGAATGCTTTTACAGTAAGGAAATAAATCTTTCTGGGGATAGATATATTAACCAGAGAATAATCCAACCAAAAAAGAGAATACAGGCCAAAATCCCTAATGAACATATATGCAAATATCCTCAATAAGATACTACCAAACAGAATGCAGCAAATCATCAAGAGTTTATGCACCATGACCAAGTGGGATTCATCCCAGGAATGCAGGGATGGTTCAACATGTGCAAATCAATAAATGTAGTATACCATATAAACAGAGCCAAAGACATAAAAATCACATGATCATCTCAATAGATGTAGAAAAAGCTTTTGATGAAATCCAAAACTCATTGATGATGAAAAAAAGAAAACTACAGAAAATTAGAATCCGTGGTCTTTATCTCAATCTGATAAAAGTTATCTATGACAGAACAACAGCTAACCTCATACTAAATTGTCAAAAACTGAAAACTTTCACTCTAAATTCAGGAATAAGACAAGGATGTCCACTATCACCACTCCTATTCAATATAGCTCTGGAAACATTATCCAGAGCAGTTTGAAAAGAGAGAGAAATAAAAAGAATAAGTGTAGGAAAGGAAGAAGTTAAATTATCTTGATATTTTATAAGTCTGGATATTTTATCTCTTTGTCCAGCCATCAGTAATAATCCTGTTAAAGTCAGTTAGCAAGAAATTCTCTAATTTTGGTTGTTCCTTTGGTAAAATTTCATCCCCTGATATTTGCTTATCCCCTTTCTTGAATGTAAACCTCAACTAGTTCTTGTTGTATTTGGAATTAAGCTTAGGTTTACATTATACTATTATTTCCCATTACAATATTCACTGAATAAGATAATTTTTATTATGCATCAATAGCAATGCTCTGGTTATCTTTAGTATGAACCTCCAATGGAATATAAACAGTTAATAAATTGTGTTAACTTATTTTACCTAAATTAATTTTTTATTTTTGGTGTGTATTTGTGACACACAATAATTAAATTTTCCTGGGGAATTAATACTTATTCACACATTTTTTGCTAATTATTTTACTTACATTTCCCACTCTTTGGTCCTCTGCACGCCCATATTCCTAGATCTCATTCCTATCTCCAAAAATTGTACCTCTCTTTCCTACCAAGTCTTTTTTTAAATTGCACTTTAAATGATAAATCCTTGGATTTTTCATATAAGAAAAACTATGTGGCATTTTTCTTTTTGTGGCTGATTTATTTCACTTGGCATTATGGTCTTAATATACATCCATTTACTTACAAATGATTGAAATTTATCCTTGTTATGGCCAGGGAGTTTTTCACTGTGTATACATGCTACTTTTTTTTAATCTATCCATGAGCTTATGAGTATATAAGCAGCTTCCATAATTTAGCTGTTTTGAGTTGTGCAGATATAAACATGTGTAGAAATGTATCTCTATAATTTCATGACTTTGACAAGCCTGAGAAGATACCCAGAAGTGTAACATAGTTTTATTATAGAGGTATTTCAGTTCCTTGGTTAGGAGAATTCCTAGGTATTTAATTTTTTTTAAAAATACTGTAAATGAGATAGTTCTCCTGTTTTCTCCCCCCACTATATGCATATTTTTATTGTTCTGCAGTGTTTTCTAAAAGAAGAACCTAGGGACACTCCATTTGGTAGCCCTCCTGGAAATCCAGGAGCTATTTTCCTTCTCCTTTTCTCCATCTTCCCAATAAAATGTTCCTAATCGTCTTCTTTTGTTAGAAGATTCATTCTTCTATGTTTGCTTAACTGGGAACCAAGAACACATAGGAATATCTGAACATTCATTCAGGATGTGAGATTAATAGGACATAAGCCACAAATGTGGAGTTCTATTGTCCTTTGCTTTTTGCAACATGTTCTTGCTAACTGTTTCATTTAGGATGTACAGATTTGCTCTGTATTTTACTTGACAGCCTTTTAGCTTTATATCTCTTATATAATTTTCCTGTTGGTAGAGTAGATTAGAAGACCTAAGTCCCAATTAGTGATTTTAAATTCTCAGAGCCACCTGTGATAGGTGCAAACTAAACAATTAAGCAATTCCTGCACCATATTTGCCTATAAGTAATTCTAAATTGATGAGACATGTGGCTTCCCCATTCAGGATCCCTCCTGGAAATCCAGGAGTGATTCTCTTTTTCCTTCTTATTTTCAATAAAACTTTCCTAACCTCAAAAATAAATGTATAAATAAATAAAGAAACTGAATTTCTACTTCATTCATTATAAAATATTTTTCAATTTTCAAAGCCTATTGCCAAACAATATCATGACTCATTCCAGTCTTTCAAAATGTTTAGAATATCATTATCAAAATTATCCAGTTTCTGATTTACATTCCCACACTACTCCAACACTGTATGGATTAGTACCAATGCATCACCTAAAATTTTCTGTTAAAACATGTTACCAAGGCCCTAAATATGCTTTAAGAAATATCCCCCTCCACAACAAAGTAAAGAAAATATCATTCTATTTATTAAAATGATCTATAACAAGCTAATTCATGCTCCAGAATGATTTAGATGGCTTTATACCATATTGATTCATTGCCTTCACCAACAATTTCTGATTACTAAATCTAAGTTGGTCCTCAAGAATTTGCATTTCCAGTGTGTGGCACTGTTTTTCTGATTCTATTGATCTACCTTATAAAATTGCCAAAGAAAAAATAAGGTGATAAATAAACATATTTATAAGAAAACAGAAAAACAATATTTTAAATGGCCTCTGTCTCAGGTGAGTCCTTTCCATGGTCTAAAAAAGAGATTCTTCTCAGGGGAGGAAGTAAACTTCATTGGCCAAGGTGGTTCAGAGAAATCTAGGTTTACAAGGTTTTTAGAAACACTCAGTCCTTTCCTGGAAGAGTACTTATTTTTCCTTCCTGTGCCTTCCCATAGCTCTGAATTCCATGATTCTCATAGTCACACCTTAGGTTAATTTTTTAGCACATTCTCTCAGTTAGTGGATGAAAGTGTCTTTAAATGCTGCCATGAAAGCTTTTGGGTTTAATTCTATGCTGTATTTATCACTGAATAAAGTGGCTCATAACTGGCTGATCTGCTGTTGTTTACTTCTGTCAGTTTTCATTATAAATGAGGTAAATTAGAAACTGTTTATTCCAACTTCTTTCCGGATTCTGACATATGTCTTTATTTTATTTTATTTTTTTTTTTTTGCGTGAAGGAAGCCATATGTTCCAGTAAATTCCAAAGATCAAAAACAAGCTTTAATCCTGGATATAGTTGGAGAACACACTAATGGCTATGTTTCATGTTTCTCATCACTAAATATTTAGTTCACTATCCCTTAAAACTTTTGCTCACTCACCTAACTTCTCTCCACGAAAGACTATTTAATAACTCACCTAATCACCCCATCACTTCAACATGCTGAATTTCTCAATGATACAAATATGTGTAGGATGAGGGCTCTAGATGGAAAAGCAAGTAGTTTCAGTTTGGAATATATTTGATGCTATCCATGCACAAATATTCTTCCTAGATATTTCAGTGCAATGATAATTAATTCAGAATACCTATTTAAATCATAGGCCACTGCATTTTATGTAAATTTTGAGATTAAGTACTCCAGGAAAACCTATTCCTAACAACACTTAATACAAAATCCAAGTAGTGTGCCCAGTCCTCTCTGATGACCTCATTATTTTTCCATTATGTGACTGAGGTGAAGAATGATTTTGTCAGTCACTGCCCTGGAGGACCAGTTTAGTCTCATTGAGAGGATCCCTTTTAATCTTTCAGGTCTTTTATCTTCATGGGGTGCAATTATCAGGCCACTGACTCTTCTGTCATTTTTGTCTTCAGGGAAATACCTGCAAGCTTCAATTTTTTGATGCATGGTACATCATACTCTCCTTCATGATAGAGTCTTAAATGCAGATGTATTACTATTTAATGACAATTTAATCAAATCTGCTGCCATGTTTCACAGGTGTACCTTGCAAATCATTGATATTTTGTTTATGTCGCATAGCTATAAAAATATAGGAATGGTTAAATCCTTCCTCATAAGCTGGTACTTTTTAGAGGAAGTTTTACCATTTCTTTTTAAAGCTATTTATATATTATTACTCAAACAAAATTACTACAGCCAGGGAAAGTTAATTTTGACACCTACTTAAGAGGGCTGCACATTTATAGTTCCAATTGTAACAGGTTTTGGACTACACTTCAAAGAATATAAAATTCCACATCACAAATTGTTATTTGCAGCCATGCAATCATAATACATTTGAGACATTTACTATGTAACAAAATAATACTAGTATGCACATAATAGTTTACACCTATATATTTACTCAAAATAGAGGGAAATATATATCCACAGAAGGACTCATACTTGAATGTTCATAGTCATTTATTTTTAAAAGTTCAAATGTGTAAAGAATTGAAGTGTTAGTCACATAGAATTTTATGCATGTGCTGGAATATCACACAGTGATTAAGAAGAATGGATTCATGGTACTTGTCATTAAACAGTGACCTCTTAGAAACCTTTTGATAACTGAAAATTACAGTCACAATAAAGCATACACTATCAGGCAGAATTTATACAAAATAATAGAAAAGTCAAATACACGTAATGGCAGAAAGACACAATTTGTTACCTGGTTTTGACCTAAAAAATGTTTTGACTTCAAAGTGGCATACAGTAATATTTGTGCATAATGACCATATTCCATATCTGGCCAACAGTCTTGGCTCCATGTATATATATGTACATATATATATATAGATAGGTAGATAGATAGATAGATATAGATAGATATAGATATATAGATATATGCAATAATCATCAAAGTAAGCATTTAAATGAGGTATTTTATTCTGTGGAAATTATACAAAACTAAATTTAAAATAAATGAGATCATATTTAGAATTTAATATTACTAAAAGTGTAGAGATTGTAGTAAAATAATACATAAAAAGAAGTAGTTAGATTCAGCATAGAATAAATTATCTTTTGACATAAACCCAAGGAAAAAGTCATGACATAATATCCTGAATTCAGATTGAAGATGTATAATTAATTCCTGTTAAATTCCATAGGATGAATACCCTTTTTGCAGTAATAAGTTTGAAAATTTTTCAGCATTTTCATTCAGGAGATAATGCTGACTAAATGAGGTATGGCAGAAAACTACAATGAATGCTTAAGTTTTAAAAAAATTACAGCAGAAAACAGTGTTATCACCCTCAAAAGACTGCTCCTCACTTTGAAGAAACATACCCTAATTTTTATTCCAATTTTTGAAGGAATTATGGAAATTCTATATTGTGAGTGTTTTTAGTTGTTCCTTATTATCTTGATTCCTTTCAAAACATTCATCTTTCCAGGTCACTTTGAATTTGGGGAAAAGCAAAGAATAGCAGGTGGAAAATCTGGTGAATATGGTAGACGAAGACACACTGCAATGACTACAAAACTGCCTTTCTGTTGGATTGCACTTATCAGGAACATTCACCAGACTTTGGTCACAAAAGAAAATCTCCAGGACTGCTCCAGAAAGTGCCAAGAATGGTGAGCTATGTGTGACTACATCAACAAGTTGTATTCTGAGGAGGATTAATAGCTACTAATCTACTGTAATAAATTTTTAAACACTCACTGTATATTTTGATAAAAACTTCAATAATAGCTTACCTTCTGTTAAGTCCAGTCTAAAATCCTCTTCACTATGTATCACCGGCCCACGAATATTTTACAATCATGAATTGTGGACTCAATAATCAAACTTCTAAGACACAAAATATTGATCCTTTCTTTTTAAAATGGATATAATAAAATAGATCAAATGCATTGATATTATTAATAATTTTTTTTAATTAGAAATGGTATATCAGTATTAAAACACTATTTATTTTGAGTAGTAGTTAGCATATTAGAGATTTGAAAAAGAATGTCATTCTTGTTCAAAAAGTATAATTTATTCTAAACTCAAATTTGAAGTAAACGAATTTTACTAAATTCAAAGGACCTCTGAATATTCAATAAAGAATATGCAATAAGTTATTTAGTTTGCTGGATTCAGAATAAATCTCATCATATATATGAGATGTATAAAGTAATTTTTAAGTACAATGTATAGTTGGATATAAATTTCTTCAACTGTATTTAAACATATTGCTAATATAACCATTTAAATTTTATTTATTCTATAATTTACTTTCTATGAAATTCCTTAGTATAATTATTATATTTTGTATACAATTGGTAGATTAATAATTAAGATGTTTAAAGTGATCTTTAAAATTTTGTATCAAAATTGCATTTTAAATAGTGTAAGAAAAGAATCAAAATTGCTTCAGATACTTCTTCAAATATCCATAATGGTCCTCAGCGATCACTGATATCAATCCTGAATAATAGTAACAAAATGAGCAGAGTCTTTTGTGGGCCAGTGTGGAATGTACTGGTTTATGTTTAGATGTCCCTCAAATCTTCATGTGCTCATAGGTGTGGCTTTTTGGAGGTTATTTGATCATGAGGACATGGTATTCATCAATAGATTAGTTCACTTATTATTTTATGGCTAAAAGTGTTATTTGGAGGTGATGCTTGGATGGAAGAGGTGGATTCCTTGGCATGCTGCCTGGAAGGATCCATTTCTCTCACTCCTCTCTTGATCTCTCTCTCTACATACCGATACCCAGTCTCAAAACAAAACAAAACAAAAAATACAAAAGAAAGAAAACAAAAAACCAGAAAAAAAACTCAGCCCTCAAAAACAAAACAAAACAGTACATAAAACAATTTAGTATGTTTAAAACTAGTTTATAATAGGAATGAATCAGATGTTTATTCTAGCATACCAATATTTTAAAAAAAAAACATTTTTCTTACTTGCAGCATGTATCTTAATCATAAGAAGGCCATCCTAGGACTGTGAAAAAATGTAGGTGACAGTAGTAAGTTCAGAAAATTTTAGGTCTTCAATTTGTCAGATCATACTTCAACAATTATCTCAGTTAATCACTTACTTTCATGAAATTCTTTATATTTTGACTTCTAAAATATCATGTTCATCTATTTTTCTCCTATTTCTCAGATATTCTGTCTCATTCTCTTTTGTTAGTCCTCCCAAATTTTTTGATTTCTCAATTTAAGAAGAACATGGGTATTAGTACCCAGACACTTCTTTATCCCTTCAGGTTTTTTTTTCCAGTCTTCACTAAAAAGTTTTTTTTGTAGGTACCAGGGGTTGACCTCAGGACCTCATGCACCAGCAGGCACCCATGCCGCTGAGCGATATCACCAGCTCTTTTTTCATGTGTGGGTTCTGGGAGTCAAACTCGGGCCCTCGTGCTTGCCAGGCAGGTGTGTACACTGCTGAGACATCTCACTGGCCCTTCAATAAAAAGTTTTAACTAAATTTTTTAACATCCTTGATTTCAACTTTCTGCTTTATTTCTATTTTAACTCCCATGAATCCAGGTCTCAGGATATTTACTTGCTTGTCTTATTTATCTTTTGGTTACTCCATTACAGTGTAGAATCAATTAACATAGGAGTTTTGATATATCCACTGCTGTATCTTGTTCCTCATGCAATGTGCATGATATTAAATATTTTTAATGTATAGGTAAAGGAAAGATTAATGGAGTGAGTTATTAAAAAATAAATGATTTTGTCATTCACTTTGAGCTAGTTGTAGAATATAAAATAGAGATGTATAGCTCATATTAAGAAACATGTATGCAGTTCACATACTTTTTAAAATTAAGAACCATATCATTCATTAAATTCAATATTACTTTTTTCAAGCTCAAAGTTTGGTAATAAAGGAATATTTTATAAAAAATATAGTCAGATTATGCTTTAGAAACTCCATTTCATTCCTTTGATATTGATTTAAATCTTTATAATAAATGAGATTATCAGAATGAGGAAGATGTATGTTACAATAATAATCAAATATCAAAACATGTTTGGAAAATACAAATTTTAGGAGAAGAGCATAAGCTGCATTAGAAGAATAAAGTACAATGAAAAACATCACAAAGATTAAATTCTCTGTGTTAAAAGAGATTTTAAAAAGTTTGAAACAAATAGAAGATGCAGAAACAACCTAAGACACACTGTCACCTCATCCTTGACAAATGGTTCAATAATTTGTACTGGAAGAAATATAACATCTTTACCAAATAGTGCTGCAAAAACTGGACGTCTTCCCATATGAAAAAAGACAGTAGTTAAGGTAGTGTTGTTAGAAACCATGTATAGCAAGGAAACTGGTGAGAACACAGAAAAAATAAGATAACTTGAGAGAAATTTCCTGTCGTTTAGAAAATACATATCATGAAGAGAATATTAGTGGAAATGAAATATTAATGTGGTGAGGTCTCAGGGAGATGTAAAGGCATGCATTGGGAAACTGTGGAATATCAGTCCTTGTAATAAAGTAGTGGGATGCTCGGCTTATTTGTTTTCTAGTGTGGTAAGAACAATGCAACTCTTGATTGACTAGCATACTTAGCAGAGGATATTTATTCGTATTATTACATCAGTGTATTTTAACTATACAAAATTATTCCACTGGGAACATATACATCCCCCATTTCCTTCCCACTTCCTCAGTCTATCTCCCTGTTTTGTACTGTGCCTCTTCTATTTTGCTCCTTAAATTATTTACATTTGAGTCTCTCTTATTAGAGAAACATCTTTTTTTTTTTTTTGTGGGTACCGGGGGTCGACCTCAGGACCTTGCGCACCAGCAGGCACCTGTGCCGCTGAACGATATCACTGGCCCTTTTTTTCGTATGTGGGTTCCAGGAGTCGAACTCGGGCCCTCGCGTTTGCCAGGCAGGCACTTACGCAGATGAGCTGTCTCACCAGCCCAGAAACATCTGTTTTTAATTTATTTCATGTATTATTATTATCTCAAGATTCATTTGTTTTTCTACAAATATTTCACATTTATCCTTCTTTATGGCTGAGTCACAATAGATAAATTATGGCAGAGACCTACCTATCCATCAACAGATGAATGGGTAACAAAAAGGTGGTATATGGGCCGGTGAGATGGCTCAGCGGCGTAAGCGCCTGCCTTGCAAGCGCGAGGGCCCAAGTTCGACTCCCGGATCCCACATACGAAAAAGGGGCCGGTGATATCGCTCAGCGGCACGGGTGCCTGTTGGCACGCGAGGTCCTGAGGTCGACCCCCCGGTACCCACAAAAAAAAAAAAAAAGGTGGTATAAAGGAGAGGGATTTTTTCCACCAAATGTTGAAGCTATGATCTGGTTTCTGCTTCACGTGTATGGTAAAATGCAAAAAAAAAAAAAAAAGTCAGAACGGCAAAGAAAAAAAAAGAAAATTTGGAAAGAATTGTAAACAAAACTAAAATAAAATAAACTTGAAAACCTAGAATAACAGCACATCCATATTGCAAAATGTGTACTTTAAAGTTGAAAAACAGTACTTCAAAGTTAAGTGAAAATGTAGCACAGAATCTTAAAAATAGACAAATCATTTGAATAAATGTTCCTCATATCAAGGATAAAAATGGCAGTAAGTTAATTAAAATAGCATTACTAATCATCAAAGAAACGCAAATTAAAACAAAGATATCACCCACATCTGTTACAAAGATTATTATCAAGAACTAAAGAAAACTAGTGTTGGTGAGGATATAAAGAAAAGATTCTTCATATACAACTGATGTGGAGTGTACATAAGTACAGTTCTTATGAAAGAGTATAGATATTTTTCACAAATTAAAAATGGAACTGCCATATGATGCAGCAATCCCACGACTGGATGTGTATCTTAAAAAAATGAAATTAGAATGTCAAAGACACATATTCCTTCCAATTTTTGTTGTAGCATTATCTGCAGGAACCAAGAAGTAGAATCAATCTAAAGTGCATCAGCACTTGTAAATGAATGAAAAAGATGTAGAATATATGTGCACACAGTGAAATACTACTCAGACTTACAAAAAAAGGAGATCTTGTCATTTGCAGCAACAGTTATAAATCTATAGGGCATTAGGTTAAATGAAATAAGTCAGTAATGGAAAGACAATGTGTGATCTCTTCTATATTTGGAGTCTAAAATAGTTCAACACAGAAAAGTATGCAGCAGAAATATGGTGATATTGAGTAGATATTGGTCAAAGGCTACAAATTTCTGTTATACAGGAGAAATAATTCAGGAGATTTCATACAACATGATGATGGTAGCCAATAACTATAAATTGAATACTTAAGAAATGCTAAGAATAGATTTTAAGTATGAAAGTTAATGTATATGTCAATAAGTGTGATTTAAACAACCATAATGCTTACATACTTCAAATCACTTTGATGCAGAACATAAATATATACAATTTTAGCAATTAAAATTATTACTTAAGAGAAAGAATGCATGTTCTGGAGAAAACACCAGAGTGTGGCTAGAGAATACCTCCAAATTAATTTAAGTCAACTCAATTGAAGCAAGGAACATACATGGAATTATACCACCAAAAATACTACTAACTTGCACTGCAAGGGATAGAGACAATAAAAAGCAAACACATGTAGTGCGTCTTCTGGGATTATATGCAGAGGGAGAATAAAAGTAAATGTTTGTGAATATAAGTTATCTTTCAAGAAATGGAAATATAGATATAGTCAGGGCTGTCACATTAAGGCTTACTTTAAGCGGTCAAAATCACCTCCTTGATTTCAGATGGCAGTGCAATGTTGCTTGAGGTCTTAGAGATAGGGCTGATACAGTTGATGCTGGTGTGGGGCTGGAAGGGAGGAGAATTATCCACATAAGCCAGAAAGACAGAACACTGAGCCCAAAGAAGTTAAGTCTCTAGCCTTAAAAGCTACTGGAATTCCCACTGATAAGATTTGGATATGCTTGGAACTCAAGGCCCACCCCCCACTTTTTTTTTAATTTTGCTTTTTGATTGCTCCCTTTTGGGAATAGAATGCCTAGCCAATATCTTCCCACTATTGTATCTTGGAAGCAGATGAATTGGTTTTTTGGCAGGTTCAAAACTGAAGAGAAACTTTCTCTTATAATCAAAATGGATCGTACATTGAGTCTCTCCCACACATTTTTTTATTTTTATTTTATTTTATTTTATTTATTTATTTTTTTTTTTGGTGGGTACCAGGGGGTCGACCTCAGGACCTCACGCGCCAGCAGGCGCCCGTGCTGCTGAGCGATATCACCGGCCCCTTTTTCGTATGTGGGTTCCGGGAGTCGAACTCGGGCCCTCGCACTTGCAAGGCAGGCGCTTAAGCTGCTGAGCCATCTCACCGGTCCCACATTTTTTTAAATTGATATTTAGATAAGATTTTGGACTTAGAGTTGATTCTGGAATAGATTAGGACCACGGGACCATTACATGTGACTAGGATGTGACTTTTGCTGGTGTAGAGAGTAAAGTGCTTTAGACTGAATTGTTTCCCCTTGGAATTCATATCTCAAAATCCTAACCTTTATTAATTTTAAAGGTAACTATATTTGAAATAAGATCTTTAAAGAGTGTGTGGTGAGCAAAATACCTAGGGAAGTCAATTTAGTGAAGGAAATGTTCATTTAGGCTAACATTATCAGTCCATAATCAGCTGGCTCCATTATTTCTGAGACTGTAGTGAGGCAGAAACATCATGGAAGAAGAGCATGATGGAGGCAAGCTGATCACATCACAGGAGGTAGGAAACAGAGAGGGAAAAGGCCAGAGAGGAAATTATCTGGGACAGGATATCTCCAAGATCATAATCCCATGATTCACTCTCTTCATCTCGGTCCCACATCCTGTTTCCATCACCTCCCAATAATGCCATCAAATTTTGATCTTACTAGTGGAGTAATTGGCTGATGAATTTAGAGTTCTCAGGGTCCAATTGCTTCCCAAACGTCCATCAGCAAACACAGCATTCAAAACAATGAGCAATGTGGGGGGACATTTTGGATCCCAAATGTAACAATTTAACAAATTATTAAATGTAACATTTAATGAATCTTAAAATGAATAAATTGGAATGGGTCTGTAATTCAATGTAACCAGTGTTCTGATAAGAAGAGGGAAAAACATGAGAGATATATGTGCATAAAGGCACAGCTAGGTGAATGGGCAGCAAATGTTTGACTTTCTGCAAAGGAGTCAGAGAGGCTTAAGGGAGGCAAACCCTGCCATGAATATAGATTTCAGACATAGAGCCTACAGTTATGTGAGAAAATAAATTTCTGATGTTTAATTCACTGTCTGTGGAATCTGGCATGACAACCTTAGGAAATGAATACAAGTAGAGTTAAAATTGAATTGCAGTACACCGAAGTGTAGTGGCAAATGTATAATTGAAAAGGGTTATAAATACTGTGTTAGTTACATTTCTGTCATTGCTTAGATGAAATACCTGACACCTGTAGTTAAAAGGGGGAAATGTTTATTTAGATCACAGTTTGTAAAGGTTTCAGTCCGTAATCAGCTGGATCCAAGGCAGGGTAGCATGACATACAGGTACTGCAGAGGGGAAACAGTTCATGGTGAGTAGAAGACAGCAAAGCAAGCAAGCAAGCAAGTGACCTGACAAGCCTCTTTCTGTCCTTTATATTGTATCCAGGTGATTGGGATTAAGGCAGTGCCAAACCAGCCAGTGGACTGATTTAGTAATCACCCACCCTTAATCCTGGCATTGCACCATGAATCAATCACACACTCTTGATTCAGCCACCTCTAAAAAAGCCCCACCTATGACTGAATGACACTTTGGGGGGACATCTAGACACAACCATATGAAGCATGTTAAACAGTAAGTAAAGTTAATATATAACATTGAATGACCATTCTAAATCTGCTAGACAATCCTACACCAAAACTTATTTTAGCAGATTATTTAAATTTTTAATTAAGATTCATTCTGTCTTTATTAATATACAAATGTATGTTTAGCGGCAAAATCTTGTCTTTGGTAACTAAAAAATAATGATTTATAACTAGAAATATTGTTAAATTCCTGAAAATAAAGCACCAAACACACTATTTTTCTTGTTTATGCTCTTCCAAAATTAATTTTACATCTATTCCTTCTATTATTTTAAAATATAAATGTAGTTTACTTGAGCAACTTAATTTTATGATAATTTTGTGGTACTAAGGTCCCTGGAAGAAAAAGTATTTAAGACAATCCTCAAATTAGAAATAGGATACTAAAATCAACTATAAAGTTTTATATATGCATAAAAATACTTATGTATGTATAAATGAACAAGTTTATTTTGGTATGTGTACACAAATTCACTGACAAACACTACAAATGCTCCTTGATGTGCCATGGGTTTATTGTGTGATAAACTCATCATAAGTTGAAAAGATTGTAGGTTGAAAAAGTATTTAATGTTACCAACCTATCATACATCATAGTTTAGCAAAACCATCAACTGTAAAGTATTGTTTACTTGTCAGCATGATTATGTGGCTCACTGGGATTGTAAATGTTAGTATGAATACTAGGTCTGAATTAACAACACATTTTAAAAACAATGAAAGGAAACTGAAGATTTATTAACTTTATGTTTTATCAAATGGCATTGAGTGTCCTGTGTGACCTGGAAAGCATGCATCCCTACCTAATTTTTCAGGGGTGTTTCTTATTGAGCGACTATTAATGTTCTGTTGTACCAACTCTTCATTGGCACTACATTTAGTAGTGCTCAGTCCTCATGAGAATAAAAATGTCCCTACATATTTTGAAATCCCATCAGAATGTTGAACATTGAAAAAATTAGCATAAGAACAAACCCTAAAATCACCATGGAAATAAACAGAGGAGTACCTAAAAAAGAATTTCAATTTGCATTATGAAAAGTCCAAGTTTCCCAGGATGGAAAGGAAAGGATTTGTTGTCAGAATAGCAGTAAATTGTTGCAAATGTCATTTCCACAACATAACAGGATCCTGAGAACTTCTAGAAGCTTGTATTGCAGTTGGTGTTATTTTTATATAACACATTCTCTGTTTTTACAGAATTTTCTCTTGCAAACACTAACTTAATCTATCTCTGGAGAAAAGACTAACTAAAAATTGTCCAATTAATTTATTAAAACAATTGCACATGAAGTATTTCTTTAATTTAGTGTTTCCCAAACTTTATTCCTTTAAGATTCATAAATAAAACAGTGTCAACCCTTAGACCATTTGTGACTACTTAATATATTTTGATTAGTTGTACTTATTTTAGCTTTTAATTTTTAAATGTTTCACAGACAGATGAAAAATCCAGAGACTAACATGACAGAAGAAAAAATTTTAAGAAGAAATAAAAGATTAATTTAAAAATCTTAACTTTCTGTTATTTATTTTATATCTTTCATTTTAATTTGGTTTGGTTAATTAAGAAACACATGCACATTTACTCTTGGCAATCAGTTAAAACCAACTGTTACAGTAAACTAAATGAATTCCACCACTTAATTTCAGGTATTCTGAAAAGAACCAGGAAGGCAAAGATTACCCTTAAGTAGATGATATTTTGTTCAGAGACCAAGATCAAATGATATTCTCTTGACTCAGGTTTAAGAGTTTATGATTAAAACACAGGTCTAAAATATGGCATATATCAAGCATTCAAAACCCTTTAATTACTGGTTTGTATAGATATTTATGTGTCAATTTATTTAAAGGAAGAAAAACCACTAAAACTTTCTATGAATCCACCTAACTTCACAAACAAAAAATAATCCTGGTATATATTATCTTCAATTAAAACATTTTGGAGGAAATTTCAATAGCAATGTTCGAAATTTTGTGATGCTGACAGTACAGAAGACTGATAGTAAATTTGACTTCATACACAGAATTATTTGTCCTTTGAACATAAAGTAGTGGAGACATATACCATGTTTATGGATAGGAAGGCTCAGTAATAATAAGACTGCAATGCTTCTAAAACTTATTTAAATATTCATAGTATTCCTAAGCTCTTACCTTTTAAAGAAGTCTATAAAATTATTCAAAATATGTAACAAATATAAATTTGTTACAAACAATATTCAGAATGTATATATCTGATAAAGGATTTATATCCAAAACACAAAACAAAATTTTGAAACTAAGTTACAAATTAAACAAAAAGGATAAGTAATAAAAAAATCTTGACCTAATGCTTCCAGAAAGATATGTAAAAGGATGACAGGCACATGAACAATTGCCAATATCATTAATTAAGAAAACTAAAATTTAAGCTACAGTGATACATCAAAATACTTAGGCTAGAATTCGCTAAACTTAAAGTGAAATAACTATGTGTTGGTGAATATGTGGTACATTTGAAGTTATCATACATTGCTGAAAAGAGGGAAGATGCTTTAATCACTTTGGATAACAGGGAAATAATGTCTACAAAGTCATACATGCACTAAACATATGAAACAGAAATTCCAGTGTTTTTAACCATGAGAAATAAATTTCTACATATTTGAAGAAGATAAATTGTTTTACATATGCAAAGTATATAGTTGTCTCTAGAAGCTTTGTTCACAATATATCAAAACTGGATCACCCTTAAAGTCCATCACTTGCTCAGTGGATAAACTGTGGTGTATTTATACTATCAGATACCACACGGCAAGCAAAGAAATAAGTTATGGATTTATGCAAAAATGTTGAAAAAATACCAATAGCGTTATGTCAAATGAGTCAAACTTTAAAATATATGTTGTATGATTTTATTCATTTTAATTTCAACAAAATAAATTTAGAGGAACAGATACACAACTGTGCTTCCAAGGGTTCAAGTTGGAGAAAAAGAATATCTGCAAAAAGTATGAGGAAGAATCTTGAGATGATGAAAATGTTTATAGATTTATAGGGGAGTTGATAACAAATTTATATATGAATGCCAAATCTTCTAATTTATACGCAAAAATACTTGAAATTATATGATATATCACAGTACACAAGAGAAAAAGTAAATTTTGAAATTTAGAATAATGTGTTAAAAACAAAAGAAATGCAAGTACAAACAATATAAACTTTTAAAAATAGCTCTCATCTATTTTTCATTTTCATGATATTTAAAAGAATATCTTATTAAAATAGTCTTTACTCATATTTGATGTTTGAAAAAACTCCTTCAACAATGTACTAAGAAATTTCTGAGATTTTTACAATACAAGCCTAAAAATTAGATTAGATTCTTGATATTTTTGCAAAGAGAAGCAACCTGTTTACTAAAGTTAGTATAGACTTAATTTCACAATCAGAAGTCTAATTTACATGTCATATACCTTCTTTAACCACATGAATTGATTCTTATAACAATAGATGAATAAAGTTTATTTCACTCTTTGAACATCTCTAATGTAAAGCAATTTAATCAAACCTCTTTATTGAAGCAGTTTGGAGTACAACACTAATGTCTACCTGTTACTTCTTTTCAGGCCTTGTACCAGGCAGTAATTGCATTCCAAATATTTTGTGGGGAAATCACTCCAGTGTTGGAGGTGATTTTTTCCCTGTTTTTCTCCATGATACAACTTCAAATCATACAGAAGACATTTTAGCTACAAATTAAAATGTGATATACTTTTTTTCTGGAAAAAAAACTTATTTTAAAATTAATAATACTGATAATAAAAATTTGAAAAGATTTAGCAAAACTGAAACTCCATTTAATAGTAAGAAAGTCATTGAGTCATCACAACATCAAATTTTATATTCAAAGTATGTTCTGATTTTTTTTTTGTGAGTACCGGGGGTCAAACTCAGAACTTTGCATGCCGGCAGGCGCCCATGTCACTGAGCGATATCGCCGGTCCTTTTTCCTATGTGGGTACTAGGAGTCAAATTCAGGACCTCACACTTGCCAGCCAGGTGCTTACACCGCTGAACTATCTCACTGGCACATATGTTCTGATTTTTAAGATTTATTGTATGGTGGAATAATTTTATATCTGAAATTTTGAAGACACTATTTTGATGATTATTTTGTCACTTTAAACTTTAATAACAATTTGCTGCAAAATCAAAATAGTTTAATAGTTGAATAAAATATTTATAGTATTTCTATAATACTGTCATTGCAGAAATTTAATAGTTCTATCAAACATCTATGTTTCTCTTAAAAAAATTTCAGTCATAGCAAATTATAAGCACCACCCTTTAGAATTTCTTATTTATATATTCACAATCATTTTTAATATCTTATTGATCTAAAATATATGACAATTTCTCTAATGATTGGAGCTTTAATATTTAAATTGATGAGAGTGTGAGTTCGATTCCAAGTATAAAAAATAATTTAAACTGATTCCATATAAATATAAAGGTCAGTAGACTATTATATTAAGTAAAATCTTATTTTATCCCAATTGTTCCCATGTGAAATATTTCATATTTCTCACACAGCATATAAGAATTACTTGTGATCCATAGCTCCTCTAATGCAGTTTCTCAAGCTCATCTTATTTCTTCTACATATTTTAAACAGAATTTATCTGACTCAGTAATTTTTTAACAAATAGCAATCTTCAAATAGCATAAAATATTATTAAAATTTACAATTTAAGGCTGAATAATTTCAAATATCATGTCTAATATTGTGATACAAAAAGTGATGTTCACATTTTGAGAGTTTTGAATTTCTCAGATGTAGTCCAATACTACATTCTTGACAAATTTTAACTATAGACATTTCCTAATAAAGAAAATAATAATAAATACACCAGTACTTCATACTATATTTTATTTTATTTTTTATTATTTTTTTTTTTTTGGTGGGTACCGGGGGGTCGACCTCAGGACCTCGTGCGCCAGCAGGCGCCCGTGCCGCTGAGCGATATCACCGGCCCCTTTTTCGTATGTGGGTTCCGGGAGTCGAACTCGGGCCCTCGTGCTTGCCGGGCAGGCGCTTAAGCCGCTGAGCCATCTCACCGGCCCATACTATATTTTATACTTGTACAAATTAACAATAAAATCTCACATATGTATACTATATATAAGGAAACAGAAAATCTGGTAACCTATATCTGAGTTTTACATACTGTGGTGTGCCTCACTTGAAGTTTTGTGCTATTTTTATGTGTCACATCATTGTGGGCTCTAGAGGAAAATAAAAGGCTTAACATTTATGTATACAATTCTTAATGTTCACTGGATGAAGTGTCTTCAAAAATCTGCTGGGACATACTTCCCTTGTTTCTGGCATTGTTGTCCTAGTCAATCTTGTTAATCTCTCCAATTGAGAGTCTTTGGAGTATTCCTGGTATTTTCAAGTGCCTCACAAGCTCTTTCAAGATGGATCTTTATCACTGAAAGTCCATGGAATTTCATGTAACTGGTACTGAGAGGTTAAGCCCTATTTTTAATTGAAATTTATAAATTTTTTGATCCTTTACTACATTTAAAAGTTCTATATACAACTATACTCAATGCATGCACCTTTAAAGCCAAACCGAATTTTTTCATGTGTTATCATATCACTTACTATCCATTGATATATAGTATATGGAAAAAATATAGCATAATACCTGCCATTAAATAATGGCTCCATAAATCTGTTACAGCTTGTATGATTGAAGGGGAATTGCTATTGTTATTTTTTCATTCATTATTTAAATTCACTTATCTGCATTTAATTCCAGCACTGCTTATTGATCAGAATAATTTGAACATCATAACACAAATGTCTCAGAACTCAGTAAAAATTTGACCTTAATTTAATGACCTCAGATATATTTTGTTGCATATATCATTCATATATATGAATATTATATATTCAATTTATGTTTAATTTAGTCTGGTGAAAATCAAACATTTTAAAGGACCATCAGAATTCTCAATGAGTAGTTATTTAAATATAAAAAAATAAACCTTGGGGCTGATGTGATGGCTCAGCGGCATAAGTGCCTGCCTTGTAAGCGCGAGGGCCCGAGTTTAACTCCCGGATCCCACATACAAAAAAGGGGCCGGTGATATTGCTCAGTGGCACGGGTGCCTGTTGGCGTGCGAGGTCCTGAGGTCGACCCCCCAGTACCCACAAAAAAAAATAATAAAAATAAACCTTAATAACATGGCAAGTTTAAAATGTTTTACATACACTTTTCCAAAGTGACGATAACAATGATGACTTGCAAACACCTTCATTAGCACGTTTGAATTATAATGCAAATGTGCATATTTTGTGAGATTAACAAAATAAAATTTACTTTCATTGAAAGTATTACCACAGGCTGGTCTAAAAACCAAATTGATGACACTTTATCTGAATCGGTAATAGTAAAATCTGTTCAAGTAACTTTTATGACACACAATATCAAATGGTAAAAAATGTCCAGATTTGGTGCATTTGTCTCACTGTATTGCCATTATAGATGCAATATTTTGAGCATGCCTTTTCTCACATTCTGCTTGTACAAATTTGTATCTAATATAAAACACATCTTTAAGGTAGATGGCAAATAATATATTGGTAATGAAATTCTTTAGAGAAAAAAATCATTACTCTCATTTTTTTACTGAATTTAAAATATATTTAACTGGAAATAATTTAATAGATAATAACATATGACATATGCAATTGCAAATTTAATAGAAAGTTTTAGGAACAGTAGAATTCTAAACACCATTTGCTTTTCTTCCTTTGGGCTATGATCAAAATCAAATTAAACATTTATATGTTATTACAAATGCTATATCCACAATATCTACTTTTATTTGAAAGAAAAGAGGAACTCTAGGCTTAGGATGCACATGTAATTTGATAAAATTGACTCAAAGGCAGATAGCTATTCTGAGGTAACAGGGTTAATAAGCTTAAAATTGTATACTCATTATTTAGGGAGAGTATCTTTTGCAGTTTCAATAGAAATTCTCTTATTTTATACATATTAAATGAAGGAAAACTTGGTGAAACTTTATGTAGGATGTGACATTTAAATTACTGACTGTAACAAATATATAACACATGGCATATTTAATGATGCTCCTTCTACTTGAGTATTTGAATATAGTAGACAAAGTATGTATCACTCCCTATTACCACAGGCTGCTAGGGCAATGGAGTAAGTAAATGGACTAAGGAAATTGGACTAAGGAAATGAACTAAATAAAATTATGTTGCTTAATAGACATTATGGTTTTGATGAAAAATGTCCACCAGAGCTTTTGAAAGGTGACTGGAAGGTGGGGTGTGGGAGTTGTCAGCAGATTTGTCAATTAATTAGTTCAGTAGCTGAATTTTCTGTCAAAAGCTGGGCCTAGTTGGAGGGGAGTCTCTGGTGGTGTGTCCTGGAAGTTCTTGCAACTGGCCCTTCCCTTTTCTCTGTGCTTCCTGGCTGTCATGGCTTAAAGAGTATCCTTCCACCATGCTCTTCCACCATGCTGCTTCTACCTTGGAGATACCTGACCATGGAGTGAACATGGGAGCCAAATAAACTTTTCCTTCTTAACATGTGGTTTTTGGTTATTTTGTCCTAGCAAAAAGAAAAGTGGCTAAGACAATTGGAGTGGTAGAATAAAATAATTTAATTGGAGAATTAGACCAAAAAGGCATTGATTGAGTCAAGTTATGAAAAATCTAAAAGGACACAGAATTTAAGTTAAATTTAAGGTAGAATTCAAGGAAATATATATTGACATAGAGATAAGAATGTGATCATAATTCATTAACACATACATTTATACCATATACCTATAACTCTCACATACACATACATATAATTCATATATGCATACATGTATGAATATAAATTTTTTTTGCATGATGCTGTGTTGGTGGATTCTGATAATGCACTTCACAGTTTCTTTAACCAATGAAGTCAGGTTCAGTCACTTAATAGAGATATGCAGAGAAAAACACTCACACATACAGCAGTAACTTGAATATATACCCTGTGTCCATAACCCAGAAAATTATTGCCAATATTATATTTATAAAGCACATTATATCAAAATTATATGTATTATTATTAACTGAGGCAACTTGAATGGGAGAATTGGTCAGTGATTTTACTAAGGCTTAAAATACAGGAAATCATATGAAGGAAACACATTTTCCTCAAATATTTCTGTAAAATAGTGAGATAGGAAATAGACTAGTTCATTCTCATAGTAATAAAATACTAAAAATGTAAAAAATTTAGAAAATTTGACATTTAAAATGAACTCACAAGCACTTAGATATTTATTTTTATCTATTTATTAGTAGTAGTATTTTGTTTTTGGTTTTGATTTTTTGAGATGAGGTCTCACTATGTAGTTCAGGCTGCCCTTGAACCACTGTGCAGCCCAGGCTGGCCTCAAACTCACAGTGATTCTCCTGGCTTAGCCTCCCAAGTGTTGGGATAACAGGTGTGTGCTACCATGCCAAAGTGACATTTATTGAAAGTGAACATATTTGTGGCCTGGATGACAGTCAAAACAATTCAGTAATTCATAAGTATATTCATAACTTAGCCACACCATAATTAGGATGATTCCCAAACAAAAAGATTGTGGAGGACAATTAGTATAATATGCAACAGCACTGAGTTCAAACACCACTAGTGCAATTAAAAATAAAATAAAATAAAATAAAGTGAGTTAAAACAATAAAATAGGGGCCGGTGAGATGGCTCAGTGGTGTAAGCGCCTGCCTTGCAAGCACGAGGGCCCGAGTTTGACTCTCAGATCCCACATACGAAAAAGGGGCCGGTGATATCACTCAGTGGCATGGGCGCCTGTTGGCGCACGAGGTCCTGAGGTTGACACCCTGGTACCCACAAAAAAAAAAAAAAAAAACAATAAAATAAACTAAAATGGAATGAAAAGAAGTATTCTCAAAATTACTTAAATTTGGCAAAATTTTGATTTAATGAAATCTGCTTTTTCTAGTGAGGTTATGAGAAAGTGAATGAAACAATTTTCATTAAGTTAATTGGTATAAAAATCTCTGCTCTGCTTTTGTAGAAAACATTAAATTACTCATTTTCATAGTTTCTTGTATCTTTCTCTAAGTAGGTATTATATCCATTTACTCTACCCTCATACAAATGTATGGTAAGTTGTAATGTTTTCATATGGACTCAATGACAACAAGAAAATATTGAATATTCTTAGGTGAGGAATAAAGTAAATGTCTAGTGTTTGCACATTTTGATTTTGCATGTATATTATGAAAGTATCATAAAGGCAAGAATTATTATCACCAAGAGAAAAAAAAACAAAATTTAATAATTCAAGATTAGTTATAAGCTTCAGCTCACTCAATAACATTAAAAATAAATAATTAATAGGAAAAAATAAACATGTCTTTGTGATAAAAGATATCAAAAAGTTAATGGCATTTTTAAAAACAAGTATACTCAATAATCTGAGAATTGTAGACTGATGGGTTTACAGGCGATCCAAAACTCTCTGTGAATATAAGGATGACCTACTGTATTTTTCAAATGTATTCTATACTCCTCAAATCTGGTAATATCTAAGAGTAAGAGACTAACATAATTGTTAGTGTTTTGGGTTGAGGGAAACTACAATAAATTCAATAAAAGAAATTTTCAGTTTTGCTGTTTGAATAGTAAGTGATGGACTAACAACATTGGAAGATAAAAAGTATAATGTTACAAAAGATGATGGATAGCATTGAGGTTTAAAAATGATACAAACTTCAATATAAACTTACATTTACTAAGTTATGTTAACTTTACTCTTACAAATAAACAAATATTAATATACATATTAATGGTAAATGTTTGGTATTCACTTATGATATTAACATTTACATAAAAATATTATAAGATATAATAAGAATACAGAGTCAAGTAACTGTGTATTCCCATTATTTTGTCTTCACAAGGCTAAGCACATAAAATTTATAAACTGATTGAATATGCTAGAACCCATATTTAACTTTCACTAACAAAAGCAATGCTATGTTGTAAATGCCATATAAAACTTAATGTGTAAAGATCCTTTACAAAATATTTATGAAAATAATTAGGTAATTTACTCATTGAACATCAGCTAAATGAATTTACATGCTAGAAGCATCTTTTCGTACAGGAAATTAACTCATGGGCTATAAGCTTGCCATATTAAGCTATTTTCATATTCATTTAATGGCTTCTCAGATAAAACTTTGCCAGTAAATATTGTAATTCTCACATTTTTATGTTCAATACTAAAACCGTGAAAATTGTATTATACATTCTCTTCAAGGGATTAAAACATATCTTTAATTTTTACTCACAATTTCTGAAAGGTACAAGCAGCTTATTCAAGGTTTTGAAATTATTCACAAAAGTGATTTAATGTTTTCTTTTCTAAAGGATTCTAAAATTCTCTTTTGATTGCTTCTTTTCCTTTTTTTTTGATTATTTCCTTGTTGGACAATTTTTCATACTGCTAAGAAATACAAGATTACTCTTGATCACAGAATAATATACATAATGATATAAAATATATTTCAATTTATTTAGCCATTTCTAGGATAAAGTCCAAATATAGCTCTGAAAGTATGCTCTAGTGGATATTATGCCTGCATTTAACTTTAAAGATGTGCTTTATGATAAAGAGTCATTTAAGGTTGTATCTTGTTATTTGCTGATTTCAATGTACTATTTTAGTTTGTTTTTGTTTTGGTTGTTTTTTTTTTCCAATTAGTCTTCACTGTGTCATCTGTGTGGATGTACAAAGAGTATACATTTAAAAATTACATTAGGCAAATGAGCACTTTGAAAGTACATTTTATCCATGTTTGCAGTTTTTTAAATCCTTCATTATGTTTGAGTGATAACAAAATAGCAAAAATAACAATAAAAGTAAATTGAATTATTTTTTACATTTACATATTTAGTTGCTTTCACCTTATTAAAAACTTATTTTTTATTTTGATTTTATTTATGTGTAAATACAGAAAAAGATGTAAAAAATATTTAAATTTTACAGTAAACCTGAATATTTTATGCCTATCAATATATAATATATATTGTACATATGCATATATATTATAGATATATATAGAATATATTGTATATATATTATATATGCCATTTACAGTATTCACTAGTACAGTGCCTTGAGATAAGTAAATAGTAGTTCAAGAATTTATTTACTTAATTCATTTAAAATGTTATTTTATTGTACATATTTAATAAATGTATGCATTACATTATATTTATATCAAATTTGACATAACTATCTTCTCAAACATGCATTATGTTTTTTTATAGTGAAAACATTGAAAATCCATTCTTCTAGCTTTTTAAATGTACAGGGTAATATTTTTTCTCTAATCACCCTACGATCAAATAGCACACCAGAACTTCTTCCTCTTATCTAACTATAAGTCAATACTCATTGATTTTACATATCTTTTTCACTTGCAGCTCTTTATCTTCCAGGATGGATCAACAATTATATAGTTTTTGGGCCGGTGAGATGGCTCAGCGGCGTAAGCGCCTGCCTTGCAAGCGCGAGGGCCCGAGTTCGACTCCCGGAACCCACATACGAAAAAGGGGCCGGTGATATCGCTCAGCGGCACGGGTGCCTGTTGGCGCGCGAGGTCCTGAGGTCGACCCCCCAGTACCCACAAAAAAAAAACAATTATATAGTTTTTGTCTATAATTGAATTTAACTACTTTCAGTCATTTACCTTCCTTCAATTATACTTTTCCCATTGTGAAATAAGTTTCCTTCTCTCTGTTTACTTAGAGTATTATTGGATGATTGCTGGCAATACATAATTGATATTGTATTTTCATAATACCTTGATTATGAGTTACAGAATAAGTCAAGTTTTCCATTTAGGAAGGAGAATACCAAAATAAGTTTATTTCTAGACTGGGAAAATATATATTTTTTATTTGTAACTGAACAATTCATGATAATTTCATGTTACTTGAAGTTTGGAATTACTCAGTTGGTGGGAGGAGTTAAACTATGCATATGTGAGTGTTCCTCATTTAATTATGCTAAAATATTTTGTGACATTTTATTACTGGTTTAGAGGAAACTTTTAAATATTCACTCCTAAAAATACATGCTGAGCTATTTAATACTCAGTGGTCAAAAACAAAAGTAAAGATTAAGGGGGGTATTATGCTGGGAACTTATTTAAAAGTTTAGTGTACAAAATAGAGTAAGTTTATACACACTTTCACATAAATAATTAATAAATAAATAAGATAATTTCATTTTTACCCAATATAAAACACTTATGCTTCCTGTCTTAAAATTAAATAGGTGTCTTTCAACAGCAGTAAGGCATATTTCCTAAAGAGGCTCCTACTATTTTATTATTTAGACATTAACCTCTAAATAAAAAAATTTTGTAGATCCTGATGTACAATAACTATAGCAGGTATTTTCAAGACCAGATATCTATTCAAAAATCTGCCATATTCAGATTACACCTGATTTAACTTTTGAGTTAAATATTTCTAATGAACAATGTGATCACTCATTCAAAATTATGTTTTGAAAAATTTCTCTAATGTATTAACTAGCTCGCCTAGAAGATTTACCTGTCATTAGACAAGGGAAATGTATGCCAATGCATAAGAGTCTACACTGTTGTTTTCGGAGTGGTTCTATTTCCTTATGATTCATAGTAGGTTTAACCCAAAATTGTAAGTATTCCATGGCTTTAATGGCATAAACACAGCCATTGTCTTAATTGGTATGCAAAGACATCATATGAGATAAACTAAGTTATCCCTGGTTTCTAGATGACACTTCCACAACTAACAAAGTTTAAAACTATATAAACCTTGGTATCATGAGTATTATTTATTGTATTTATTCCATTGCAGAGGTTAACCTTTCTTAAAATTTTAGCCAAACAAAATAAACTGGAAAATAATAACAGCCTTATAAATTAGAACAAAGACAAAAGTATGAGCAAACCAGAATTTTGTTTTACTGTTGTTATGTTTTGGATACACTTTTTTTTTGTGGGTACTGGGGGTCAACCTCAGGACCTTGTGCACCAGCAGAGCAGACACCCATGCTGCTGAGCAATATCACTGTCCCTTTTTTCATATGTGGGTTCCAGGATTTGAACTCAGGCTCTCGTGCTTGCCAGGCAGGCCATTATGCCACTGAGCCATCTCACCAGGCCTTGAATACACTCTTAAATCTTCCTCAAGATTATAATCATCTATCATGAACTGTCATTACAATTCTTTGATAATAAGTAGACAAAATCATAAACATTTTAAATGTTCAAATCAAATGTTCTTGAAGAGGGAAAGATATAATCTTATTCTATGTAGCATGTAAACATTTTGAGCTATAAAATGGTTTCTATGCATTTAAATACATCCTTTCTATTTACAGTCATTCTAAAGTTACTTTGCTGGTTTGATCTCTTAACTATATTTTAAGTGCACCCGTTTTACTACAAATATTATATCACTAATAAAAATAGCATCCTTCCCCAGAAAATAATGAAACACTAATCTACAGTAATCTTCATCAATTGAATAAAAAACAGGTTATATTTTCTACCCAAATATTTTATGTCTTAAAAGAATTGTTGCTAAGCTTGGAAAATGCACACATTTCTCATAAACCTGAGCAGAATGATGACGTATTCCTAACATCACAGTGATTAAATTAATGGGGTTCTTTTGCATGGATTGAAGTATACTTACATTCTGCAAATTGTTCAATTATATGTCAGAATTCTGATTGGAAACTATTATAAATGGTGATGGAACAACTAATGCTGTGAGATATTTAATTTTAGAGAAGATAATATAATTACAAACAAGATTTTCAATCAGCAGAACACAGTTGCTATATGTACTGCTTGCTAAACTTGGAAACAAATCCTTAACTTTGCTTCAAAAATATTTGTTACCCCAAATCCATTTCACAAAAGTATTGCTTCTACTCTTCTATTCAACCCATTCCCATAATATAAAAATTTAATGATTAGTGCTTGCCCCACATGAGATTTTCAATCTAGACTCCTGTTCCTTCTGCATACAAATAGGTTGTATCTGTGATTTATTAACTATTGTTACCCTATTTCTTCCATAATTGGTCTCTGTGTATGTGGAAAATCCCTGGTTTGATTCACACCATATAATCTAGTGGATGAATGGAGCTATTTGTATCCACTTGTAATGAAGCCCTACTTACTCAATGTTTCTGAAGTTGTTGTTATTTTGATAGGGTGACAAATTTTATTTAAATATTATTTCTTAAAATTATAATATTTAGTCATACATATTTAGGGAATACACTGTGATAATGTAAAGTGTTACGATCAAATCATGGTAATTAGCATTTTACACTTCCATGAAAATATGTGTGGAGTCTTCAAAATCCTCTCTTCCATTCATACATAAAATGCCTATTTCCTGTGAACTACATTCTCTCATGGTACTGTAAAACAGTAAAACTTTTTCCTTTGTCTAAGTGTGTCTTTGATACCCTTTATCTAAACTCCTTACTTCTTTGCTTTAAATTGCCTAGCCTCTGTTAATCATTATTCTAGATGGAAATCTAAAATTTGAGTTTCTACACATGAGAGAACATGTAGTTTTTGAAATTATTTGACTTATTTCATGTAATGAAATGCCTTCCAGTTCATGTATTTTACTAAAATTTATAAGATTTATCATTTTTTGCCCAAAAATAGGATTTATCGTGCATGACAGGATTATCATTGAACACTCAGGATATTATTCATGGGAAGATAAATGACAGGATTTATTATTCTTTGCTGAATAACATTCCATTCTATATGTACATATGCATATATACATGTCTGTGTGTACATTCATGTGCATACATACACATACACATATATAACATTTTGTTTATCTGTTGATTGGCACTTCAGTTGATTCCATATCTTAGAAACTGTGAATTATACTGCAAGAAATGTAGGATTTAAGGTACTATTTGATATGTTGATTACAATTTTTTTTTATATAAGCTCAGAGGTAAGGTTGCTTGATTATATAATAGAACTATTTTTAGATTTTGGGAATCCTACATGTTACTCTTCATTATATCTGTGCTAATTTGCATACTCACCAACTGTAAAAATGAGGTCCATTTTCTCTACATCATTACCATCATTTTGTTGTATTTTTGCTAATAGTCATTTTAACTGAGGTAAGATATTTATTATGGTTTTGATTTGCTTTTCCTTGACAACAAATGATATTGATGTTTTTTCATGTATTTGATAGCCATTGCATTTCTTCTGGTTGCAACAGAATAGTATTTGATATATTTAAATATTTGTTTATTATTTGTCCAATTTTGTAAATTTTATCAATTTATTGTCATTAAGTTTTTTGAATTCTTATGTATCCCAGATATTAACCCATTTTCAGGTGTATATTTTGAAAATATGCTTTTTATTTTGTATATTTTCTCTTCCTTCTCTTATTCATATGCTGAGCAGAATCTTTTTAGTTTGATATAAATTTATTTTTAAAGTTTACTTTGTTTTCTGTACTTCTTAAGTTTCAATGAAGAAAGCATTGCCTATATAAATATCTTGAAAGGTTTCACTTAAGTTTCTCTTTATAAATTTTGAATTTTGTATTTAGGCCATGAGAACAACATCATGAATTAAAACAGAGTCAAGGAAGTAGTAAGATGGCCATGGTTTTAAAGGTGAAGGCACCAAGGTGATGCCTTAACAATGTTCTGTGGAATAAATATTAAAAATTTAAATTAATGTTGAACATTGAAAAATGGAGATAATAGACATGATTTAACTAATATTAATGATATTTGATCTGATGGGAATTAGTAATGTGGTGAACACATGAAATGAGAGAAAAAATATACTTAGATTAATCCATGCCTTTAGGTGCCTGACCCCCCAAAAATTTACTATCTATTAAAATTATGAAAGGGGAGGAAAGAACATGTCTTAACCTCATCATGGGGAGATTGTAAATACATATTTAAACTTAATGAAATTATTTGACTATGGGATATTCCAGGAAAATATCTATGTATAATTGAATCTAGTTCTCTGGCTCAGGACTGGCCTGTGAATTGAAAGTCACTAATTTCTGTATTATAGAGTAGAAATTAAAATCATCCAGTAAAAATTGAAATCATGGTGTTTTTATGATTTAATTTTTTATTGATTGTATTATTCATAATGCATATAGGTTAGAATCCCAATAAAATGTATATGAATGGTTTCATCAGTTCTGGTTAGAAAATTTTTCTACTGTGTTTTATAAAATAAATTTACTCAATACTTATTTTATAATACCTACGTTAATTTCAAAAGAAAAATAATATGTATGAAAGAATTCATTTTTATTACTTTTCAAGTTCTTTCTTCCATTTCAAGGACTTATTTTTTCAGATGTTTAGAAAATTGTAAACCATTTTTCTTTGTGATCTTCTATAACATAAAACCTATTTCAATGGCTGTACATACAACTCCCAAAATAGATTTGTATAAGGTATTTCCATAAGTAATCATAGAAAGTGTGGTAAGTATTTTTTAACAGCTTGGAATCTGTATATTCTTAATGGATATTCAGAATTATTAATGGTAAAACTCAAGGAAGACAACATGAATACAAATACACTTGTCTAAAATCTCTCTTGTGTAAAATTATCAAAAACCAAAAACAAAGTTACCCTGGAATTATTATATTGAAGAAGCATTTACAAAGTTTATATGATAATATATTCTAAGTTAAATGAATCTGTATATATGAATAGAGTTTAGATATGAGCCTATAGTATGTAAAAATTTTTTATTAATACCTTTTAAAACTATTTTTGAATTCTAACTGTTCATTTATATGTAATATGTGAACTTATGAAGTAAATATATACATGTTTCTCATTTACAATGTGAGTAAAGTGATGAAATGTTATAGAATTCTCTGTAGTCATCAACTTATGTACATCATGATAATCTGTGAAATCTACCTACCTGATATTTAAATGCTTTATATTGCAAAATGTGAAGAACAATCACAGATAATTCAGTAGTTAGGACAATGATATAGAAGTAATTGTTTTCATTCATATTTAAACAGACATATAGAGCAATTCTGATAAGTTAGAGAAAATGTGTGTAACCTGATTCTGTTGAATTAAAATGTAATACAGCAGTTTATTTTCAGGAAGTCAGAGCACACTGACAAGTTTTATATAAATAAATATAAATGCTTGGTTCTGATTTGTGTTCAAATTTCTAAATTTTATAATTTGGTTAGACTTCACTATAGAGTATGTTTATATTCACTTATGTTATTTATATATTGTGTGTATAACAATTTACAATTTATTTACTATAAATTTCATTTACTAACCATTGAGGAAGTTCCACTGCATTTTATATCTACATTCATTATTAAATAATTATTAAATATATTAATAATCTTATTTCTGAATGATTATAAGAGTAGAGATTAAAATATACAGTTAAATATTTGTTTAAGTTTTGAATATGCAATTTAAGCTTCTTTTTTACTTCACTGAATGTACATATTATAAGATCAGGCATGCAACATTAATTTCCTTTATTTGTACTTCAATGAATTATCATATAAATTGTGACAAGTAGGTACATCAAAATACCTAAGAAAAATCACACCATCCATGTGCCTTTGTTGTTTATTGAGTAGAAGAAAGTAAAACAGAAGACTTGGAAACATTTCTGTATAAAGTACTGGCCAACATATTATAGCATATTCTCAAAATAATATGTTTTTAATATTTTTAGTATTATGACATCAAATCCAAAACAAAATCAACACTTTTAAAAATGCAGATAGAAAGTTGAATAATTTTACAACTGCCTGAGTTTTTGTGTTTGTCACTTCTTTTAACTTTCCAAATTTTATTAGTTTTTTCTTTTTCTCTCTTTATCTTTTCCTATTTTCCCACTTTTTCCTTTCTTTTCCTGTCCTCATTTATTCCTGTCATCTAGCATATATACATATTGCCTGTGTATATATATACATATATACGTATATATATGCAAAATTATATAAATATTAACTTGTTATCTTAAATAGTACCTTTCAAGGTCTAACACAGTGATCCTTACCAGAATTGTGCATAAAGGATCTAAACTTAAACTACCAAGATAATAAGAGGCTCTGATATCCTCATATTTTCCTGCCTCTCTAATTACACTTCCCTCCCTCTGCCTCCTTTCTCCTACTCCCATAAATATTCTCTCAAATGCCCTGAACACTAGCCCCTTCTTCAGCTATAGACATAAATCCAATAGTGTCTGACCTCCTGTTTGCTTCTCTACTATTGATAATTCTTTTCTTTCCCTTTCTTCTTAGACATAGCCAGTTTACTTTTCTCTCCTTTTCCTTTGCCACTCTGTTCATATCACAATTTCTTAATAAAGGGTTAATACAGCTTGTAAGGAACATCAATAAAAGAGTGAAATTATTATTAGTTTTAATGTACATTACAGCAGTATGCTTGTATCAGATGATGTTTTAATAATTCCAAAGGAATTATATTACTGAAATATAAGGTCCATGCCCAATCCTATTCAACAAAGTAGGTCAAAGTGGTAGATGAAAGAAATAAAGCCAAGATTACAAAAGTGTAAAGCATACCCTAAGTAAATAGTTGTCCATACTAGTGACAGTCTTTCCCTTCTAGTTAACTCTCAATATCCACACTCACACACACACAAGAAAAACAAAAAGCAAGGTGATAAAATGCCACCCAAAAGTCCATACACCCTCAAAGCAAATGCAAGGGGAATTACTGAGGTTGAAATAAAAACCAGATGGCTGGATTGAATGAAATGAAAAAGGAAGAAACTGAGCAGTCTCAAAGATGTTACATATTTATAGATATTCAACTTAATAAACAAAATGACCAGTGAATTTAAAGAAGATTCAAATGAAAAATAATGGAGCTAAACAAAACAATAGGAAAGATCACTTTACCAAAATTTAAAGTCCAGGAAGAACAGCTCAGTGAAATAAAGGAAAGAATTCTATTGAAAGTATGAGAAGCAGGAGTGACCAATGTCAAAAAAGTGTCAGAATTAATGACAGGTCTGATGTCTATGACTCCATTTTCAAAGATACTTAAAAGCATCAAGAAAGCAAGGAAAATTGAGTCAACAGATGATAGATAAAGCAAACAAATAATAACCTAACACAAATTGCAGTTAGGGAAAAGTCAGAAGAAAGCACATATGATGTAAAAATCTGTTTACAGAAATTATGACAGAAAATTTTTCAAGTAAGGTGAAATAATTCAACATAGGTAAGCTAGGACGATAGAAGTCAAAATAGCCATGGACATAAAAATACAAAAACAAGTAAACAAACAACAAACAAAGTCTTCTCTATGTAACATCATTGTCAAAATCCTACAAATCCATCATGATGACAAATCTTAAGACCTTTTAAAGAAAAGCAAGAAATTACTCATAAATATAAACCAATTAGAATTGTATTAGGCTTCTCAACACAAACTGAAAAGGTCAGGAGAGCTTGTAGTGAAGTGCTAGAGGTACCAAAAGAAAACAGCTTTCAAACCAGACAAACACATCCCGTAAAAATGTAATTAAAATTGATGTGGAAATAGGATCATCTGGACAAAGAACACATTAAAAATTAATAGCCTAGTTTTAGAATGAAACCTTTCAGGCTTTGACTCTTTAGTATGATGTTGGCTGATGTTTTTTCAGAGATGGCTTTTATCATAATGAGATAAGGACCATCTTTTCCAATTTTATGTAAGGTTTTTATCATCAATAGGTGTTAGACTCTGTAAAAAGCTTTTTCTGATACTATTGAGATGATCATGTGATTTTTGTTTTTGGCTCTATTAATATGGTGTACTACATTTATTGATTTGAGTATATTGAACAATCCCTGCTTCACTGGGATGAATCCCATTTGGTTATAGTGTATAATTTTCTGATTATTTGCTGCATTCTGTTTATCAGAATCTTACTGAGGTTTTTTGCATCTGTATTCTTTAGAGAGATAGGCCTGTAGTTCACCTTTTCTGTTGGGTCTTTCTCTGGTTTTGGTGTCAGGGTAATACTTGTTTTCAGGAACGACTTTGAGAGTATTCCTTCCCTTTTCATTTCTTTAAAGATTTAAAGAACAGTGAATCCTTCAGGACCTGGGCTTTTCCTTGTTTGTAAGATTTTTATTTATTTTTTTTATTTTTTATTTTTGTGGGTACCGGGGGTCGACCTCAGGACCTCGCGCGCCAGGAGGCGCCCCGTGCCACTGAGCGATATCACCGGCCCCTTTTTCATATGTGGGTTCCGGGAGTAGAACTCGGGCCCTCGCACTTGCCGGGTAGGCGCTTAAGCCGCTGAGCCATCTCACTGGCCCTGTTTGTAAGGTTTTAAATACATTTTCAATTTCATTGACTGATATTGGCTTATTTAGAATTTTCATAACATCTTGATTCAACTTTGGTAATTCATTTGTATCTAGGAATCTCCCCATTTTGTATGTTTTCCATTTTATTACAGTAAAGTGTCTCAAAGTAGGAACTGAAGATTTTCTGGATTTCCATAGGATCCATTGTGATTTCACACAGTTCATTCCAAATTGCATGAATTTGAGTCTTTTCTTTCATTTTATTTTTGTAAGACTGGATAAGAATTTATCAACTAAAATCAAAATGGATCAAATATCTAAAAATTGTAAAAATAACTCTACATCAGCTGGAAAAAGGAATATGTAGAAAAATTGAAGACACAGGTTAAGGAAATGACTTCATGAAGAAAACACTGATTGCAAGTGAAATACTACAAATAACCAATAATTGGAATTTCATTTTATTAAAAAGCTTTTGCACAGAAAAAAATAGAGTGAAAAGGCAACACACAGATTGGGAAAAATATTTAAATACTTGTTCCTCAATGAACTAATATATAGAACATATAAAGAACCAAAAGAATTCAGAGATGGTGAATTTAAAGACCAAACTCAAAAATGGGCATCTAAAGTGAGTACAAACTCAGATAAAGAAGTAGAATAGCCAAATGAGTATATGACAAAGCATTCAACATAACTGGTCATTTGAGAGAAGGAAATTAAAACAATGCTGATATTGCATCTAACTCCAGAAAGAATGGCTATTATCAACAAATCAATCAATAACAAATGCTGGTGATGCTGTGGGGGGAAAAGGAACACTTCTCCACCATAGGTGTGTGTGAAGACTGGTGAAATCACTGTGGAAATCAGTGTAGAGTTTACTCAAAAACTAAAACTAGAGGTCATATTTGACCAAGTGATTCCCCTTCCTGGTATCTTCCATAAAGAATTAAATGTATCATGCAACAGTGATATATGTGTACTCATGTATGTAGCAGCACAGTTTGTAATAGCTAAATCTTTAGATCTACAAACCAAATAGATAAATAATCCAAATACACATCAACAAATGAGTGGATAAAAAATATATATTTTATACAATGAAGTATTACTCAGCCATAAAGGAGAAATTTGAGAGATTTATAGCTGAATTGCTACACATTAAGAGCATACTCTTAAGTGAAATGAATTGGGAAAACATGTGTAAATACCGCATTGTTTCTTTGATGTGAGAAACTGAAAATGCAAATAAGGACAAAAATAAATAACAGATATTTTGAAATAGAAAATTTTAAAAGTGAAGGGGAAGTAGGGAGGGAGAGGGGGAAAGGAAGGGAGGGAAATATGAGTAAAGGGTAAAATAGAATGAAAGCTTTGTAAATAAGTAGGGAAATTGGGATTGAAGGGAAAAGAGAGGAATAGGAAAAAAGAGGAATCAAGATATATCATGTACACATACATATTCCCTATAAGTTATATGATAATTATGTATATCTAAATTATATGAATACACTTAATAAAAAAACATACATTATGGCAAATAAACTTCACCTCAGGAATGCATGGATGGTTCAACATAGACAAATCAATAAATGCAATGCATCACATAAATGATATTAAGCACAAAATGATCATGATCATTTAGATACATGCAAAAAAGCCTTTGACAAAATCCCACATCTATTCTTTATAAAAACCACGAAAAAATAAGTATAGAAAGGCATAATCTGAATTTCATAAAACCATTGATGACAAACCTAGTGCCAACATCAAATTAAATGGCAAAAGCTGAAGGTTTCACCTCAAAATCAGGAACAATCCAACAATGTCTACTATCACCAGTTTTGTTCAATAAAGTATTTGAAATATTGGCCAGAACAATCTGGAAAGTGAAATAAAAGGGACATATAGAAAAGGAAGTCAAACTATCATAGAAAATTGACATGTTTCTTTACATAGAAGACCCAAAAATAATCACTAAAGACTATTAAACCTAATAACTAAATTCAGCAATATAGCTGGATACAAAATTAACAGATGAAAATCAGTACCAATTCTCTACACCAGTAATGAATCCACTGGAAAAAAATTAGTAAAACAATAGCATTCACAATACACTAAAATAAAATTAATTAGAAATTAACCTAATCAAGAAAGTAAAAGTCCTGTATAACAACAATTGTATCATATTCTGAAAAATAAGTTTGAGGACATCAGTAATTAGAAAGATATTCACTGTTATTGAATAGGCAGAACCAATATTTTGAAAATGGTTACAGGACCAAAAATGAGATATAGATTTAGTGTAATCACAATCAACAGACCAATAAAATTACTTACAGTACTAAAATAAATCATTACATTTATCTGTAGCCTGTAGAGACCCATAATATAAAAGGCAATGCTGGACAACAAGAGTAAAACAGGAGGCCTACAATCTCAGGTTCCAAGTTATTTTATAATCTATAGTGACAAAAACAGCACAGTGTTGGAACAAAGCAGACATATAGATCACTGGAACTAAATATATGATGTAGCTACAAGTCTAAGCACATTAAATTATCTGATCTTTGACAAAGGTGCAAAAAATGGAGACAAAACATACTGTGTGACAATTTGTGCTTTCAAAATTGGTTAAACACATTCTGAAGATATTTCTCAACAAATACAAACTAAAATCAAAATGGATCAAAGACCTGGATAATGGGCTGGTGAGATGGCTCAGCGGCTTAAGCGCCTGCCCGGCAAACGCAAGGGCCCGAGTTCGACTCCCGGAACCCACATATGAAAAAGGGGCCGGTGATATCGCTCAGTGGCATGGGCGCCCGCTGGCGCGGGAGGTCCTGAGGTCGACACACCGGTACCCACACACACACACAAAAAAAGACCTGGATAATAAAAAAGAAGCAATTAATTTGTTGGAAGATAAAATAGTTTAAACTATTGTGACATAGACATAGTTAAGAGACTATTTAAAATAACAAAATCAAAATTGCACAAGAAATAATATAAGCAAAGTATAAATAGGACTATATCAATTTAAAAATCTTCTGAATAAGGAAAACATCCTATAGAATGAAGTGACAAACATACAATGGGAAAAATTTTTCCAGCTATTTCTCTACCAGAGGACCTTTATTTCAATTATGTAAAAACCTAAAAATGATTAGACCCTTCTAAAGTAAAAGATGCAGTTAGAAAATGTACAAATGAAAAGAATAGACACTTACTAGGGGAAGTACAAGTGTCCAATAAATATATAAAAAATATTTAGTATCATTGTCTAGAGGAAAATACAAATGAACACTAGGATTTCATCTTACACTAGAAAGAATAGCTATCATCAAAAGATCGAATAATATGAAATGCTGGTGAGGCTGCAGGGGAAAAGGAATCTTCTACATTGTTCTTGGAAATAAAAATTAAGTCAACTACTATGGAACTCAATATAAAGAGAAATTAAAATAAAATTTTATATTCCATTTGACTCAGCTGTTTCCCTTTTAGGTACTTTCCCATAGGAGTTAAAGACATCATATTACAGTGATACACACATACCCATATTTATAGCAGTATCACTCATAAAAACATAATTTTGGAAGAAATCTATATGTCCATCAACAAACAAATTAATAAAGAAAATGTATTAGCACACAATGAATCACTACTCTTCTATGAAGATGAAAAATTTGGGTTATTTTTAGAAAAATGGAAGAATCTTGAATCTAATAGTAAGTGAAATGAATCAGACCTACAAACTTATTTATCACATGGTTTCTCTTAAATGAGAAACTCAAAGTACAAAAACTCAAGTAAAACAAAGGGTGAATGATGGGACACAGGAAGATAGATATTTTCAAATTTAAGGGGATTTAGAGAATGAAAGAAGGGAAGGGAAGGCGGGAAGGGGACTTAAAAAGAATTAAGCTATGTACATGTATGAACTCCCCATGATGACTAAAATCATTCTCATTCTGTACTGTAAACATGTACTTGTGAAAAAAAACTAGTGCACCTCAGACTTCAATATGGCTTTTCTACATAGAGAAAATTAGAGTATTACAATTTAGAGAAGGAAAAGAGCAATTGTAAATAATTCAAGTGAAAAAGCTTCTGTTACTTCCAATAAAATCCCATTCATCAATCTAATACACTTTGATAGAAAACTGTTTCACATTCCCACTTTAGTTTTTATCTCTTCCTCTTTTGCTACAGTTTTGTGTTACAATTCTGCTATTATGTTGTCCTTCAGATACTAGAAGAGTTTTATTGCCATGCCTCTTTTTAAATGCATGGGGAGGAAAAACTTTATTTCCCAAATTAGGGAAGTCCATTGTACCATAACATTTAAATAATAGTTTAATACTACTATAGAAACAGTTGAAAACATAATTGCAATATAAAATAGAGAAATGGAACACTTTAGAGACATGCATTCATATAATATTATGAAGAACATTTTGAAAAAATGCACTATTAGGTGATTTCATCAGTGAGCAATTATCTCACTGTGAAAATAGTAGAATGCATTACATGAACCTATATTACAGGTCAATCACTTGACAACATCTCTTGATACAAGCAAGAGAGAATGTATCTCAACATGAGATATAATAGGCTCTATTCTGAATAATGACATAATTTTAAATGAACTAACATTTTTGTACCGAGAAGTATATTCAAAAATAAGTACATAAAGCATAGTATTACCTACTGTACACAATTGTACATTGTGTATTTTGATATAATTGGCAGGGCAGTTGATTTTCTTTACATCATAAGCATCTTAAATATATAATGTGTTTTGCTATGTCAGTATGACAGCTATGACATTACTAGGCAATAGTTTTTCACCTATACTAAAATATTATGAAAACCATGAGATGTAATTTCCCAATGTATAATTCTACATTTCTACCTCTGTGCAAATTGAAATATTGGAAAATACTGGAACAAACAAAAATATATTAATAATATATTAATTAGTGGCATTGTTGCACAAAAATGCTTTGGTGGTGGAAAATCTCTTCTGCCTAATCTCCACCATAAAGCTGAAGCACAATTCTGATTTTTCTACAAATGGTACAAGCACACACACAAAATCATCTCAAATATCAAGTCATTCTTTTAGGACAGCAAAGAGTAACACTTGGAATAATTTTGTGTATATTAATGGATAATGGGTGAAAAATTCCAATATTATTTTTTTTGTGGGTACCAGGGGTCAACCTCAGGACCTCGTGCACCAGCAAGCACCTGTGCTGCTGATCGATACCAGCAGCCCCTTTTACAGATGTGGGTTCCAGGAGTCGAACTCAGGACGTTGCGCTTGCCGGGCAGGCGCTTAGGCCACTGAGCCATCTCACCAGCCCTCCAATAGTATTTTTAATTAGTATTGTATTTAGTGTGCACAGGGAAAGAGATTTAATACATGACATATAATTTATAGGATATTTTATAATATTCACCCAAAGAGTCAAATGCAGATGAATGCAAATCTGTCCATTCACTAGAGACCCAAAGAATCCACCTGAGGGCCTGGATCCTATGGTGATGTCCTGCAAGAATCCAGCTGAAGACCTAGAGACCATAGCAATGTCCTCCATAAGACCAGCTGGAAGCCTAGAGCCCAGGACAATCTCTCAATTAAGTCTGTACCAAAAATCTGCACTGGGAAGGCCCAAAGGTCAATGGTAGAAGGTACAAGTCTGCCATCAGGCTGATGATTGTTCACTGGAGCCAGGAAGTTACAATCAAAATAAGGACCAGAGCTCCCCTGAAGAGAACCACAGCCATCCTCAACAAAAGTGACAGCGACAACCTGAGATTTCTGAAGATGAGAACAGCTAAGTTCATATCAGGAAAACCAGCATGATAGGCTTCTCTGGAGAAACAATGGCACAGCATCTTACCCTCCAGTTCTCTTTTTATGCTGTTGGCAACAATCCTCAGGTGGACCTGCTAAACACAGAACCATACTGATTCAGTTTAGCTGTGTGTTACAAGTTGACCATTATTTATCCACCAGTTAGGTAATGTGGTTGCATTCATATTAGATACACTTCCATTGGACTTTCAACTAGTGTAATCAGAATCACCTGAAAGTACCAAACTGCTGTAAATATTTAAAATGCTGTGATAGGTATTTATGAATTAGCAATTTGATCTGAAATTCCAACGCTTACTTATCATGCTTTTATATATTAATGAATATACTGAGTACTGTATCAATATTCCCAGCATATTTTCTTCACATTAATTTCCATTCTATAGTAATCTGGGAAAGGGGGAGAGAGGGGAGAAGCAGAAGAAGAGGAGGAGGGGGAGGGAGGGGAAAGGAGAGAGTCAACAGAAGAAAAAATAAGTGCATTAAACACATTATAACAAAAAATTAAACAATGTTCTATCATAATTGATAATATCTAAGTTTAAAATAGATTTATTACAAATGAAATTACATTCAACTTTTATTTCCCATTTTGTCTCAATAAATGCATTTTGCCAAAATATTTGAATTTAATGCTGGGATGACCAGATTTAATTTCTAGCTCACCTGACAAACAGCTCAGAAACTTTTTGCAGGACATTTTCTGAACTCTTATTTCATACACAAAAAATTAATTGAATAAACATTAATTTTTCATACCTACAAATAAAAATGTTTGGGACTACAGCTCAGGTAGAGAGCTAATCTAGCATGCGCAAGGTCCTCAGTTCAATTCACAGTTACACAGACACCCACACCCAAATGACACATACCTTGATGTACAGAAACAGATATAGATATGTAGATTGTGCCTAGGTATACATTTAAAAATTATATAATGTAGAGAAATACATATAATTTAGAGAAAGACCTTTAGAAAACAAATAATACACTAAAATCACCCAACCAACTACTGAGAAAAATGAATATTTTGGTTTTATTTTGGTTTTATTTTTATCATCCTATTCTACATATCTATTTATTAACAGCTAAACTTTCCTCCCTTTCTAACATATTTTACAAGTATAGCATCATTTCTTGTTCACTGATCTGGCTCTTGTCTATGTTCATCTAAATATATTTATTTATTAAATCATCTTTTGTGCATGACTAAAATTCTTATCACTTTATAAAAATCTATCCCATGCAGATATAATAAAGTAATATATTCTTTACAATCAGATGCCTATTATCCATATGAACACTTTGATTTATGAATTGATAGCCAGGATTCAAAATATATTGGATTATTACTTAGCATAATTCTCCAGAAAAAAGAACTTGCAAGAGATGTAGTAATTAACATTAGAATTTGGAAAATATAGTGAATATATTCTATGAAATTTTTCAGTTAAATTTTTAACATACATACATAAATTTAACCAACACATTAGTACTACTGATATAGTTTTAATTCTATTAGGACATGGAGCAAATTACATTATATCATTTTATATTCTTAATTAATTTTACCTTTTCAAAAACCTTGATCATGCCAGACACTATTAAAGAAATATAAAATAAAATTAATATTTTTCTTTATTATTTGTATATTAATGCCTTTGAAATACATTTAAAGACTTCATTTAGTCCAACATAGATTTATACTATTATTGCATCATAATATATTTTGGATACTTGTCTTCATTTTATTTTTTATTTTTCATATTCATGTTGTGTTTTTGTTATAACAACATTTTTGTACCCAATAATGGTCTATATTCATTCAAGGGGAGTTGGTGCAAATAAATAATGTTCCTTAATTCTTTTTTCTTCCCATTTCCCTGCTATTCCTTCCTCATCTTCCTCATCATGTCTTTTTCACTTTATTTATTTAGTTTGTATTATTATGCATAGAAATTAAAGATAATATTTTGTCAGTTCAAATTGTTACTATATGTTTTCCATGGAAAGTATATATTTTTAGTTAAAAATTTATTACAATTTTATTATTACAGTGCAAACATTTGGACAAATTTATGTGAAATTCTTTTTTCCAGCTTTTTACATTAATATATGATCATGTATAATTTACAGTATTCTGAACTGTTAAGCATTTTTTTATAATATTGCTAATTTGTATCATATTGCAGTTGTCCAAACTCATTTTTCTTATGGTTTGTTTCATTTTCCTAAAAATATATTCCACATATTTTTGCTATTATGTGGATGAATATTTTAGAAACTCGACCTTTCCTTGAACGTAGTCTGTCATTCATTTTTATTCTTCTGATTGATAGCTAATGTTATGCTTATTTATTCATTAGAGAATGTGCTCATTTCATAAGAAATACACATATGTCATGTGCTACAAATTCTATTACATAAATTTTAATATATTTTAATTTAATCACAGATTTTATACAATATATATGTACAAAACTGTAACATTGAACATTTATCAAATCAGATTTTAACATTTCTTAATTCATTCTAAAATTAAATTCTTATAGATTGTATAATATATAAATTTTATTATTTGCATTATATAATGCAATATTTTTATTTCACTTATATCCACATTCATATTAGTCTTTTTAAAATTATATTATATTTAATATATGCTCTTTGTAATGAAGTTTTTCTTCTATCATTATTAAAGTTATGAGAGACCTGTTTATTAAGGGTACTGTTCACAAAAATCAAGATATGGAATCCAACTAGCCACAATCAATGAATGAATAATGAAACTGCACTACATACACACAATGGAATGTCATTCACCCATAAATAAGGGTGAAATTCAGCCTATTTTGGCAAATAGATAGTAGTAGAGAAAATTATATTTAATGAAATATGCAAGATTTAAAAATTCAAATACCGGGCCGGTGAGATGGCTCAGCGGCTTAAGCGCCTGCCCGGCAAGCGCAAGGGCCCAAGTTCGACTCCCAGAACCCACATACGAAAAAGGGGCCGGTGATATCGCTCAGCGGCACGGGTGCCTGCTGGCGTGTGAGGTCCTGAGGTCGACCCCCAGGTAGCCATAAAAAAAAAAAATTCAAGTACCAATTTTTCTCTCTCATATGTATGAACATATAATATCATACTAAATGTATAATACTTATTACTAGAAGTTTGAATAGGGGTTATGTAAAGGGTGGAAAAAGGGGACCTGTGTGCCCTTCATCAGTGCATTCTTTATGCATGGTTGAAATAATAATAAATCTCATTAGTATGTATAAATATCATGTTAATAAAAATAGAAAAAATTATTTAAACAGCAAGTGAACAACTTTCCATATAGAGATAAATGGAAGTTAAAAATTCTTAATGCATATATGTTCCTTTTGCCAATGTTTAAAACTGCAGGTTTTTCCTGAGATCAAAAATATTGAGTATGTCTTTCTATTCTGAGGTTTATTTTCACAATCTTTGAAGTTTATTCTCATTTTAGCAAGACTAAATTTCACTGAATTTGAAAAAATTCTGTATGCATAATTTCAAGTGTATATAATAGAATATTCTTATAAGGAAAATGACAATCTAAAAAATCAACCAAATCAATAATTTTACAGAAAATATAGGCAAATATTTCTAAAAGGAATGAGAAAAGACATTTTAACTATTAGGAAATTTTACACTCTTATTGTTCATCTCTCTAAATTACCTGTCCATATTGATTCAGATTGCTGGATAACATCTTTTATACTTCCAGGTTTATTTCCATGTGAAAATTACTTTTTTTCTACATTCAAACACATTTTTTACAAGTAAAATAACAGATTTAAAAACAAAAATGATGCCTTAAATAGTACTGTCATGAGCTATCCTTATGTGACAAGGCATTCAAATAATAATCCCAGTTATTATTGGAAGTTTCCAATATGTACTATATTTAAGGTTGATGAATATATTGATTTTTTATCTGAAAAAAATTTGTTGCTTTTTGTTTTTCCAAGAGTTTATAATAGTTAAAAAACAGTGTTTTATATCACTTTATATTAGCATTCTAAACAAGTTTTCAATCAGTATGAAAATAATATTTGCCAAATGACTAAGCAGTTACATCTTATTTATACAAACAGAACAGTATGAAGATTTGCCTAATTTCTCCCCAGAAGAGGTGCCTTGCAACATGATTTTATTTCAATGTATCTGTACATTTGTTGTTCATTCAACTCATGTCATGCAACCTTTATTAGGTTCCAAAAATATTCTGAGGAGATACTTTAACAGACATTAGAAAGATGTCCCCAATTTCTATATCTATATGTGAATTCTTCATTGAACTGTCAGTCACTATAGTTACTGCATACATACATCAATAGGAAGAGTCTAGTCTAGTTCAAAAACCACAAACATATATATATATATATATATATATATATATAGATATAGATATAGATATATAGATATAGATATAGATATGTATGTATGTATATAAATTTTCGTGCAAATTCAGACTATAATTATTGAAAGAAAAATATTCAATGGCATCTAGCAATGATGTTTATTAAAGCATCACAATGTGGCTTTATTCAGAATCATTATAATAGGCACAGGGACTACTGAAATGTGAAAGAAATTGTGCTTAACTCAGAATACAGCATGGAAAATTGAATATTTAAAGGTGGTGAATGCAATGGAAATTTGCAAGTGTCAGAGGATGGCAAAATGTAAGGGGAAACATCAGGTTAAGAGAGATTCTGATAAACCAGTCTAACAGGATTCTTGTTAAAAGGGGCAAAGTGCATTGCTACATCACTCTGAGAATGGTAGAAGATGAGGATAAGAAATTAATTAATACAGAAAATTAGTTCCAAAAATAAAGTATTCTCTGTGACTATACCTGACCATGTAGTTCAAAAGGATTTGGCACTGGTTTTTGGAAACTTCTAAAAAGTTTGGGTAATCAGATAGAAGAAATCTTGAAGCAGTGTAAGCAGAAATTTATGTGCAATTCTAGTCTGAACTAAGGTGACCAGAATGTAGATAAGATTGAAGAAAATAAAGGTCAGGCCCATGAGTTTTCAGTTGAAAGTTAGGAGTTTTAGGGAGCTGAACTAGAAGCCCTGTAATTTACACTAGGGCAAAAAATGAATTGTAAATTTTGCCCATGGCTTGAGATTTTGTGTGAGAGTGATATTAAGGGCACTGGACTAATCTTTTTGATGAAGGAAATTTCAAATAAAAAACATTCAGCCTTTCATATGAGTATGCTGGCTCATTTCAACCAAATTCATGATGAGAAATATGGATAAAAATTGAAGCAGAAAAATGGGAATATGTTAGGTTTTTGGCCCAGAAAGAACTCAGTACACATTTAGTGCTGAAGGTGTTATGGTTGCTGAAGAAATTAGTGCTTTGAGAAACCTCATGCTTTGAACCAGGACAAAAAGAAAGATTTCTGCCCTTGAGATGGCTCAGCAGTGTAAGCACCTGCCTGGCATGCATGAGGGCCTGAGTTCAACTCCCAGAACCCACATATGGAAAAAGGGCCAGTGATGTCGCTCAGTGGCATGGGTGCCTGCTGGTGAGTGAGGTCCTGAGGTTGACACCCATTACCCACAAAAAAAGAAAGAAAGATGCACTGTGGGCATCTCAGGAATCAGCTAGACCCACCCATTTCAGAGACAAAGGTACAAAAATGTAAACTTTTCATTTGAGAGGAGAGGCAATGCTCCCCATTGTTGAAAAGGGCTCTTTAGGTTAGTAAATTCTCAGGATTAATTTCACATATTCAGTCATCCAGACACTTAAAATCTGCTACTGCCATGGCCCAAGGGGTCCTGGATATTGCTTGTTCTCTTGGCAGACATTGCCAATATTTTAGTATATGTGCTGTCAAAGTGTGCGTGCCATTGGCATCATTCACATGATGACAGTTATATGTTTAGAGTGGCTTCCAGCCAGATATCAAAGGTAGGCTAAATGGTTAAGAAAGCAAAACCCAAAAGTGTGTGAAACTGACAATCAAGTCAAAGGTATAGGGAAGACACCAAGAAAACAAATACATCAAGAATGTGGAATATCAGAAAAGGAAAATTTCAGACTATGAGTCAAACTGTCCGAGAAGATGGCTATGAGTTTTGCATCAGGTAAGAATGCAGGAGGAGGGCTTCCAAGCCTCCATGCAATTTAAATCTAACTCTCATGTTCCCAGAATGCCAGATATTGAGCTACAGGTCTTACTTTTTGCAATTTTGTGTTTCATATTTCCTTATGTCCAATTCTTTTCTACCTCCCTATTTTTTTCTTTTGAAATCAGAATAATTACCTTGTGTCATATTACTTTGGGATTAGATAGCTTGTATTTCTTTTTAAAGAAATTAAGAGTTAAAAGCTTGCCTTCAGTCTCAGAAGAGATTTTGACTTTGGAGTTGGAAACATGTTTAAGACTTGGGTGAGGAAATATTTCTTTGAAAAATGCTGCAACATTTGAAAATTTGGGGAAATGATTATTGCATTTTGATTTGTACACAAGACACTCATGTCATGTCAGCTATAATTGTTATTGCATTTGCTGGCACATTAAGAATGGTGTAAGGGGGTGTAGAGTATTTGGGTGCCAAGTTGGCAAGGAGTGGACTGTGACTGTTAATCTGATGTCAATTTTATTGACTAAGAAAAACATAGCAGATTAGTGAAACAGACTTTTGGTTATGTTTGGATGGACAATGGAGGCATGATGTCAGGGTCTTTATCTGTTACATTATTATTTCCAACACTTTTCCTCTGACAGGTTTCCTGGGCACAATGGACTGAGAAGCTTTCCTCTGCCATGACTTTACTGAGTTATATTTTTGCAGCTGAACCATACAACCATCAGCGGTACCCATGAAAATCATAAGCCAACATAAACCTCTCCTTATTTATGTTGTTGATGTTAGGAAATTAATTAATACACATAGTAGCAGAAGGCATTGTTCCTTTAGTCTAAACAGCTTAATTGTACACTGAATAATCATACAAATCTTGTTAAGTAAAATTTTTATCTCATACTCTATTTGGAGAAAATCCTCACTGTCTATCTGGAGAAAATATTGGTGTCCCAGTGTTGCTTTACAGACACAGCCTAAAGATCTATTTGTTCACTGGTGACAGGTCTGATTTGGAGTCATTTATTTTTTCACACATAACCTGAAATCTGTAAGAATAATATTTTGAATTGTATCACATGAATCAATTTTTTTTCCTTCTCTTTACATTCTTTTTTCGAGAAGGATATTGTTAGTTACCACACATATGCAGCAGTTTTTCTCTCTTTCCCAGAAAACTGAGAGGCATTAAAAAGATGAGGAAATTATCATGTGACATTTTGGAATAATAGTTATAAAATTGGTTAATTAGTTAATATTAGTTAATCTTTCTTATTGTTGAAATATTGAGATACTTCCTCTTCAGGACTGGGCTACAATATCTTTAATGTACTGTTTTGTAGGGAGATATTGATACCAAATTATATAGACAGGAATTTTCTAGACTGGCATCAAGTCAGCATTATTTTTTTTGGACTGAGATATCACTTTTGAGCTGTCACATTTAAATAGATACCTACCATTTCTAATATAAACATGACTGCTCTACATATATCCTTTCTGTGTGGTAATCACAAATGGAACCTAAAATCTCCTACTATTTTTTCCAGAGAGAGACAGATCACACACACATGTATGTAAGAAAATAATACCAGTCTATAAATAATTAGCAGTCATTAAAAAACCAAAAAACAAATTATAAACATTATTGATGTACTACATTTATGGGTATTAAATTACCAGCAGTATCATCAAAATAAGGTAAATTTTTGATTATTTTCCAAAAAGATTTTAAGATGTTAAATGTTTTCATATTGTATCTGAGTTTCATGCTTGAAAATATAATTCATTTATTATTGATTTTATATTTTGCTATTTAACAAGCAAAACAATAAATATAGAGTTATGAAATTAATTTTAATGCAGAATAATGATTATATAGAAAAGTTCTATCTTCATTCACAAAGCTGGGGATGAATTTAGTGCACTGAGGCAAACCCCTACAATATTATTCTTTTTCATCAAAATTAAAACATAAGCTTTTATATTTGTGTTAATTTCCTAGACTACCTATTGAGTTTACTGATATTTAAATATGTCAATTATTTGCTAATTGAAGTTTTGAGCATGACACAAAATGTACACTCTCACAATAAAACAGTGGCTCCTAAGCCTAGCTAAAATTAATAAGCCTATTATTCATACAAACTCAGAGGTTGAATATAAATTATAAGAGACAGAAACATATACTTGTAAAACAATTTAATGCACTCGAATCATCAGTGATTTTGAGAACATATTCTTGTATTTACTAAATTAAAAGCTTTTGAAAAGCATGTTACTATATGTGAATGTATGCAATAAATGCTAACATTGGAAATACCTACTTAATCTAAGTAAGCAATTATGTTCACTCCTTTTTTAAATTGCAATATTTCATGCAGCACACATTTTAGCATATATTTTATGCCTGTACAACTGAATAGTTAAGATTATAAAGGAATAAAATTCAGCATGCAACTTTATTGCAACAGGAAAAGAAATACCAGAAGTAGTTCTTACAAAATTCCTCTCTGTTCTTTTATGAATGAACAAGATTAACCAAAGCCTGAATATCTCCTTGAAGTTTCTTGGATGGGTTAATTGAATGAAATATTTACTGTAGCATGCAAGGAGCTGAAGCATTAATTTATTTTTGAATAAACATAGTAAAGTTGGTTTAGAGATTTCTTCACTGGTAATTTGTGACAGAGTGATTAAGATTCAAATATATAACATTAATAAGTGTGACCAAGGCTTAAATGTGAAAAAAACACATCTTTAATAATATAGATAAAAGGAAATCATGAATCTCCATGAATTTCACACAAGGCACAATGTGATGTGCTGTAGAATTGGTGAAATTTGAATTCAATATAATTAAGTACAATTTTCTTACAATGCAAATTTTGAAATAAAAAATGGGTGGCACATTCAAAGATTAGAAGCATTCTGCTACCAAAAAAAAACAATGAAAATGAAAAATCAAACTTTATGAACCAGGTAATATTAATGGAATGACAAAAGAAAATGAAAACCACTAAATACAACCTTTACATTCAAATCATAAACTGTAGAAACAAAAAAAATTTAAAGTAATAGACATAAAATACTATGGAGGGAGCTTGCTGCATTGCATCCTAAAGTACAAAAGAAATTCAAAAATAAATTCCAGCTATTACATGGTGTTAGAGATTTTATTCTGTCCCTCCTTCCATCTTAATGGAAACATGAAGTCCTAATACCTAATACCTTGGAATTTGATCTTGTATAAAAATTTACTTGGTTAAGATAGTCACAGTTTAGCATAACAGTCCCCTGATCTAATAAGATTTATATCCTAATAAAAAGGAAAGATGTAGACAGACTCATAAACACATAGATTTTATCAAGTAAGTATATATGTATGTATTTATAAGCTGATCACCTTGTGTTTGTTTCCTTGATAAGGGTTTATCTATATTAAATGATATAAAAATGTGTATGAGTTTGAAGCTTGAAAGCACAATTTCATTTATTACTGATTTTGTCTTAAACTATTTAACAAGCAAAGGGATACATGATGACTTGTGGAATTAATGAAGTGAAATGGATTCTTCTATCCCAGTCCTCAGAATGAGCAATGACTGGCAAAAAAAAAAAAAAAAAACTTGATTTAAGACATTAATATTCAGTACTATAAGATAGGATTACTTTTTATTTTCTTTTTTTATTTTTTTGGGGGGTACTGGGGTTCAAACTCCAGACCCCATGTGCCTGCCAGCAGGTGCCCATGCCACTGAGTGATATCACTAGAACTTTTTCATATGTGGGTACCAGGAGTCTAACTCAGGATATCACTCTTGCCAAGCAGGTGCTTATGCCACTGAGCTATCTCACCAGCCCTACTTTTTTATTTTAAAGTGTCTCAAATTTTAGGACTTTGTATGGCAACCCCAGTGCATATTGAGTATTATAACAGCCACGTGATGAGTGTACTCACCATTGATGTTCACATTTAAATATTACATAAAGCAGAACAAGAAGTCAAAGTATGTAACACATATGAACAGAGGGGATAGATAACAGAGAGAGAGAGAGAGAGAGAAGAGGAATGGGATGGAGAGAAGAGGGCAATAGATCTTGATATAAACAAACCAGATTATAATTGTGGCAACATTAGATGAAATTCTGATTCTGTATGGCATACTGCCAACTTGGAAACTCACATAAGAGTTAAAGTTGCACTTTTCACCCCAAGATAAGCAGGAAAATTCAGGTATAATTGCTGTTACACAATTTTTTTCAGTGTAGTTATTGAACATAGGAATGTATACACGTTATGCAAACACTATTCTATTGAAGATCAGAACCAGAACTCTGTTAAAGTTTGAAGCTAGAATTTATATTTCTTTATGATATTTTAGCTTTTATCTTATGCCTCTAACAGATTATGTGAAAAACACATTTTACTAAAAGAGCTCTGCTTAAATTAAGTTTAGAGTAAACATAAATAATATACATAAAATACCAATGGATTTTGTGACTAGCTATGTTTAAAAGCTGATAGATTAAAAAAAAATCTTTATGTCTTATCTGGATTTTTCTTTACTGCAGCTAAAGTAATTGACCAAAATCTAAACCAAAATGTGTCCAGTGGCAAAAATTGTAACACTGTGCTGGATGCAAATGTGCTGATCATATTACTTTTTGCCTTAACACATTATAACCTAGTTCATCTTTTAACCTTTTCACAGATAACTTTGGATGTTAGTTCCTTGTTTTAGGGGATTCCTCTGGTATCACATGGATTGCTTCTCAGTTTTTACAGTGTTGATTTAGGATTTTCTTTCTTGCATCCTCTAATACATTTGTTAAGGGATTTATTTTTGTCTAAATATTAAATTTATTTCTAATTTCTACATTCAGTAACACAAGTTAAGTAATAATATGTTAACTTTGTTTGAAAATCATATTTGAGATAAAAAATATTGCTCATGTGATCTTGAGTTAGATATCTGTGAATCTTTTTTCCCAGTAACCTGAATAAATTTAACTAACTTTAAGTATATACGACAAACTTGTGTCTTACTCTTTTTCCGAGTTCAATTCCCAGAACATACCAAATTTCAGAACTCATAGGTGCATATGAGTTCAGAGTACAGTGCACATTCCTTAGCCACTGGAAATGTGTTGCAATACTTTCAGATTATACAGGAAACCACGGGATAGTACTGAAACTCATATATAGTCAATTTTGTTTGTAGCTATACATAATTTTTTATGTTTTAAATCCAAATTATTCCCTCAAAATCTCATTTGTTTATAGTTCAGACTTTTGAAAGTGGTTGGATCATGGAGCACTATACAGTCAGGTTGATGGATGTTCTTTGTGGTTTCCTAGATGAATGTGCTGTTAAAATGTGAGGCCTGGTTGTAAAAAGGGGGGGTAACTAATGCAGTCATCTAGCTAGAAGGATATGTTCTCATTCCTGGCTACTCCTTTATCTCTTTCTCCCTCCTGGGTGGCATTATTTGAGCACCTTTCCTTTGCCAACTCTTCTACCTTGCAGATTCCTCTTTGGATTCAGTTGCATGTAGACTGAATCCTCTGAAAATATGAGCCAGAGAATTCTCTGCTCCTTTCAGTTGTGAGTGTCAGGTATTTGGTCTCAACAATAAGAAAGAAGATAAATATAATTACAAGAAACTTTAATTTCTAAGTTATGCACAGAAATAAAATAGCACAAAAATTGCAACAATATAGTGTTATAGAAGTTACACAAATATGATTTTTAGATTCTGTAAAATAACTTGTACTGTACTCACCCAACTTTAGTTTGTAACGATGTAAGATGATATATGGTCTAGGTGATGAAACAAAGTGCGTTAAAATTAGTAGGGTTCTAATGAATTATTGGGCTGATAAGAGCTTGGGTAAGCTAATTCTGCATTAACATTTGGTTAATGATAGAGAAGATGGTAAAAATTCATGAAAGTGTTGACTAAGTCTAGAATAATTAGTATAGAAAAATAAGAAATTAATGAGTTTTGAATAAAAAATTTTTCTTTTAAAGAGAAAAAAACCAAAATGATACAGTATTTCATAACAATATAATAGGATTTTAACAATGATTAATATATTATGTATTGTTATCTTCAAAGTAGTTGCTCAGATTAAAAGATATAGGGGCCGGTGAGATGGCTCAGCGGCATAAGCGCCTGCCTTGCAAGCGCGAGGGCCCGAGTTCGACTCCCGGATCCCACATATGAAAAAGGGGCTGGTGATATCGCTCAGTGGCATGGGCGCCTGTTGGCGCGCGAGGTCCTGAGGTCGACCCCCCGGTACCCACAAAAAAAAAAAAAAAATAAATAAATAAATAAAAGATATAGGCATGCAAAATTGATCAAATGATGTAAGCACAAAACATTCTTTTTGATGAACAAATAGAAATTATTAGTTTAATAATCTTGTCTTGTGTGTGTGTATATATATATAATATATATTCTTTTTCTTATCCCTTCCTTCTTTTTTCCTTTCCCCCATCCCAGTTCTTTCCTTTTTGAGCAGTTACTTTCCCTTTCACAATATCTATTGTAGATTTTGGATGTTTTTTACTCTTTCAGTTACTTACACTAGGAAGGCTATACAATGTTTACACATGCATGTCTGATTTATTTCACTTATGAGTATGGTCTCTAGTTGTATCCAATTATGTATAAAAGCCTGCACTTTATCCTTCTTTATTACTGGGTAGTTCTCCATTGTATAAAAATATCACATAGTTTTTACCCATTCCTCAGTTGATGGGCATTTGTGTTGTTTCAAAGATTTAGCTATTTCAAATTGGGCTGTTATAAACATGGGTGCACATATATCACTCTGGTATGATGATTTTTATTCTTCTCAGAAAATACAGAAAAGGGGAATACCTGGGTTGAATGGGACCTTTAAGCCTACTTTTTTCAGGAGTCTCCACAGTAATTTCCACAGTTGTTGTACTAGTCTAAACTCCCACCAACAGTGGAGAAGTGTTTCTTTTTCCCCACAGCCCTTCCAGCATTTGATATTGGTTGATATCTTTATGACAGCCATTCTTTCTGGCTTGAGATGGAATCTCAGTGTTGCTTTAATTTGCATTTCTTGAATGACTAATAATGTTGAATATTTTTTCATATATTTATTTGCCATTTGTATTTCTTCTTTTGAGAAGTGAGTATTCATCTCAGATGCCCATTTTTGGATTTAGTCTGTGAATTTGGGGGGTGTGATTTTTTTCAATTCTTTATATGGTCTAAATAGAAGTCTTCTGTCTCATGGACAGTTGGCTGAAATTTTTCCCAATTTGTGGGTTTTCTTTTCACTCTGTTGGTGATTTATTTTAATGTGCAAAAATATTTTAGTACATTAAGATTCCAGTTGTTGATTTTTTGAAGTTTTTTCTGTGCAGTTTGGTATTCATTCATTAACTCTCTTCCTATACCTATGTCTTCAAGACTTCTACCTGCTTTGTCTTCCAGTTGATTTAGTGTTTCTTGTTTTAATATTTAGATCTTTGATACATCTTGACTTTATTTTAGTGCATGGTGATAGATATGGGTCTAGTTTTAGTCTTTGGCATGTTGAAAGCCAGTTTTTCTAGTAGCATTTATTGAAGAGGCATTCTTCCAGTGAACATATTGGCCCCTTTGTCAAAGATAAGATGGCTGTGTTTGTAGTTGTGTTGGCATTGTCTAATCTGTTCCATTGATCTTCATGTCTGTTTTTTTTCAATACCATGCTAATTTTATCAGACTAGCATTGTAATATAATTTCTAGTTAGGGAATGTGATGCCTCCTGCCTTGCCATTGTTGCCTAGGATTTCCTTTTCTATTCTAGTTGTCTGTTTCCAACATCAATTTTAGGGATTGCTCTAGATCTGTGAATTATGCTAATGGTATTTTGAACAGGATTGCATTAAATCTGTATAATAGCTTTGGGTGTGTGATATTTTTCACAAAGTATTTTCTTCCTCTCTGTGAACAAGGGATATCTCTATTTTCTGATGCCCTCTTTGATTTCTTTTTTCAGATTACTGTAATTTTCAATGTACAGATATTTTCCTTCCTTCATTAGATTGATTCCTAAGTATTTCATTTTTTTGGATGCTATTTTGAAGGGTGTGGTTTCCCTAAATTTTCTCTCACTGAGTTTGTTGTTTGTCTACAAGAATGTTATTCATTTGTGAGTGTTGGCTTTATAATCCAGCTATGCTACTGAATTCAGTTCTTAATTATAGAAGTCTTTGGGTGGAGTTTTTGGGATCTTCTGTGTACAGTACCTTGTCATCTGTGAATAAAGATAATTTAACTTCTTCAATTCCTATTCTTATTACTTTTATTTTTTCTTCAATCAAATTAAACTGGCTAACATTTCCAGAACTACATTAAATAGGGTGGTGATAGTCTTGTCTTGTTCCAGGTTTTAGATAGATATGTTTCAGTTTTTGTCCATTTAGTATGATGTTGGCTGTTGGTTTGTCATAGATAGCTTTTATCGAAATGAGGTAAAGACAATCTATTCTGATATTCTGCAGGATTCTTATCATGAATAAATGTTGGACTTTATCAAAAGCTTTTTCTGCATCTATTCATATAATCACGTGATTTTTTTTATTTAGCTTTGCTGATATGGTGTATTATGTTTATTGATTTGCATATGTTGAATCACCCTGCATTCCTGCGATGCATCCCACTTGGTCATGGTGTATAATCTCCTTGATGATTCACTGCATTCTGTCTGCTATTATTTTATTGAGGATTTTTGCATCTATGTTCATTAGAGATATTGGCCCATAGTTCTACATTTTGTTTGGGTCTTTCTGTGGTTTTGGTATGAGCGTAATACTTACCTCCAGGAATAAGTTAGGGAGAATTGCTTCCATTTTAATTTCATTAAAGAATTTGAGGAGTATTGGCATTAAATCTTCTCTAAATTTCTTGGAGAATAAATCAATGAATTCATACCTATCTGGGCTATTCTTTTGTTAGGTTTTTAATTACATTTTCAATTTCATTAACTGATATTGGGTCATTCAGAATTTTTATATCTTCTTGATTCAGTTTTGGTAATTCATGCATATCTGGGGATCTGTCCTTTACTTCTGTGTCATCCATCATATGCAAATAAGGTTTTTCAAAATAATTATTCAGGATCATCTGAATTTCCATAGGACCTTCAGTGACTTCATACTTTTCATTCCTTATTGTGTGAATTTGAGGTTTTTCTTTCCTTTCTATAATAAGGTTGGTTATGGGTTTATCTATTTTATTTATTTTTTCAAAGAACCAACTCTTAGACTTATTAATTCTTTGTATTGTTTTCTTAGTCTCAATTATGTTAATTTCTTCTCTGACATTTGTGATATCCTTCCTTGTATGGACATTTTATTTGCTTACTATTCTTTTTCTAGAAGTTTGAACTGCAGCATTAAGTTGTTAATTTGTGCTCATTCTATTTTCCTGATGTGCAAATTCACCAGTATAAGTTGCCCTCTTAGGACTGCTTTCCTGGCAACACAGAGGTTCCATTATTTTGTTTATGCATTTTTGTTTGATATTAAGTGTTTAATATCTTCCTTAATTTCCTCAATGACCCATTTGTTGTTCAAGTGGGTGTTACTTAATTTCCACATGGTTATGGAGCTTTTGTAGTTTTTTTGTTATTAATATATAATTTTATTGCACTATGGACAGATAATATGCATGAGATAATTTAATTTCCTTTGCATTTACTTAAGAATGATCTATGGGCTGATGTATGGTCTATTTTAGAGAATGGTCCATGTGCAGCTGAGAATATATATTCTGATGTTTGATGGAACACTCTGTAAACATCTACTGAATCCATTTATTCACAGTTTTGTTTTAATTCTGTTATTTATTTGGTGACTTATTGTCTAGTCGATCTATCTCTGATAATAGGGTATTAATTTCCCCCATTACAATTGTTTTATTGCCCATTTGATATTTCATTTCCATTTATATTTTATTATATAGTGGAGTGTTCCCATATTTGGTGCATGTATATTTATGATTGCTATGTCTTCCTCCTGAATGTTTCCCCTAACAAGTATGTAGTGGCCTTCTTTATCTCTTTTGATCAATCTTGGTTTGAAGTTCACATTGTCTGAAAACAGAACAGCTACCCCTGAATTTTTCAAGGTGCCTCTTTCATGGAGTATTTTCTTTTCCATTCATTGACTTTCTAAATCTTTACTCTAATTTGGAGTTAAAAGTTTATCTTGTATACAACAAATTGTGTATCCTGTCTCTTGATCCATTCTGCCTGTCTGTTCCCTTTGATTGATGAGTTGTGGGCATTTACAATGATGGTTATAACTGTTATCCATTGCCTTATCTTTATCATGATATGTTCCTGCTGTTGGTTCCCTTCTTTTCCTCTCTATTTAATTCATTGCCCTGCCTTATGTTTTCTTTTTGTTGCTGTTCTTTGAATTCTAGTAATTTGCATCTTTGGAATATCTTTCAGTAACTTTTGAAGTTTACATTTGGTGGTCATGAATATCTTAAGTTGTTCTTTGTCACAGAAGTATCTTATCTCTCTATTAATTTTGAAAGAATTTTGCAGATTAAATCAATCTGATTTGGAAGTTGTATTCTTTCAGGACTTGAAATACTTCACTTCTAGATTTATTTTACTTCAGGGTTTGTGTTGAGAAATCTGCAATGATTCTGATGGGTTTTCCATTATAGGTGATCTCTTTCTTTTCTCTAACAGATTTTAATATTCTGTTTTTGTGCTGATTTCTGGCATCTTGATTATTATATGCCTGTGTGTAGATGTATTTTGGTTCAATTTCTATAGGCCTAACATATCTATGTCAAATTCTTTTCCCATGCTTAGGAAAATTTTTGCTATTACTTCTGCAAATAGATTTTTTACAATCATTTGTGTTGGCTCCTGATTTTTCATTGACACCATTCATTTTACTTTGCATCATCTTGCAGTGGTTGAAATGTTATTTCCTGATTTTTGTTAATTTCAAGAGATCTTTCCTTTCATGATAACTAATCAAGATCTTGTGTTCAAGCTCTGAATGTCTGTCTTCAGTTTCATTCTAGCATTTTGCCAGGTTTCAGTGAAATTTTTAATTTCCTAGATATTTTCTTATATCTATTTTTATGCACTTTATTTCTTTACTATATTGATCATTCACAGCTTTCATCTTATCATCATGTATTAATTATCTATCACTATTCTAGATTTGCAATTCCTTTATAAATTTTGACATTTCTTTTCCTACCTGAGAGATTTTTTCTAATCTGATTTCCTCTGTAGCCTCATAGATTTGTTTCTGTACCTTGGTTGCTGTCATTTTGGAATTTCAGGTGTGTGTCTTTCAATTTCTTCTATGCTGATGTCTCCTGGACTTGTTTTGGAAGGGCTGGAGGCCTGAGATTGCACTTTGCTTCATTGTCTTGTCATTTTCTATTTCAAAAATATTAATTATTTTCTGTGATGATCCTTGTGATTTTTTGAGTTTGGTATCTATATCACTAGTATCAAGGCCTCTCTAGGAAAAGTCTGTTCTTTAAGGATGTTGTCTGTGTTTAAGAATTCTTGATTTGTGAGAAAAAAATTATTTACTTAATCAAAACAATATTTTTTTATTCTTCTCTCTAATGTTTCTAAGACTGGCATAAAATAATACCACAGACTGGGTGACTTGAATAATAGAAATTTATTTTATCACAATCATGGACCTGAAAGTCCAAGGTTAAAACATAGGGAAATTAATTTTCCTTTGAAAGTTGTTTGAGAAAAATATGTTTTAGACTTTCTTCTCTTTGTCTTCAGATGGTGATCTTCTGGCTTTCTGTTCACATTATCATCCCTTTGTGCACCAATGAAAATGATATCTTTCTTTTGATGCTAAATGTTCCATCTTCGCTTTTGAGGAATGAGCAGTTGAATGGATTAAGGACTACCTAAAATATTGAATATATTTCCCATTTCCTGAAAACCAAGCAGAAATATATCACAGTGAAGAGATTTTTACATCCTTTAATAAGCTGTTATTTGGTTGTTAAACTTCTTCAGAAGTAAATGAATTAACATATAATAAATGAAAAGAATATTAATTTTAGAACTGACTTAAAGTGAATTTGTTACTAGAATAAGTAATTCAGTGAATAATTACTTAAGCTCCTTTAAATCATCATAATATGTATAATATTTGAACAGAAGACTAATTCAAAGAAGAAAATCTTAAAAAACAGAGCAGTGCACATTGAGAAACAGAAACATTTTTTAATACTATGGTTTTATGCATAAAGTGGGATGATATTTGCTACCCAATGGATTTATTAAGGATTCTATCTTGCAGAAAATTACTAAAGTTCAGAAAATAGATACTCATGCTGATAATTATTTTAATATAAATTAAATTTGAAATTGGTGTTATGGTTTAGATCAAGAATGACCTCTACAGCTCTCACATGCTCAGAAGTGGGGCTTTCGGAAGTTGATTTTATCATGGGGACACTATGATAATCAGTTCATTCCCATATTAATGAATCTAGAAAGTGAATGTGCTGTTGTGGGGGGCTTGTTAGAGTCAGATTACTGAATGCATGACTTGGAAGATTATGTCTTTCACCAGCACCTCTCTTCTCTCTCTGATATTGAGTAGCTTTTCATCAGCTGGAAGCTGTTCAATGCAATATTTTCTTTGGAACCACCTGCAGATTAACTGAATACATGACACAAAATCACCCACCTGTAAGTTGTGGGTGTCACTTATTTTGTTCACAATAATGAAAAAAGGAATAAAAAATTATTGGTAGGGAGAAGTGATGTCTTTGCTATGATTCCCTGACCATGAGTTTTACATGAGTTTTACATGACTTTGGAATTAGTTTGTAAAACAGAATTTGGAAATCCTTAGTGATGCCAGACAATGAAGCTCTAGAACCCTGTAAGAAGACATAAGAAATTCTGAACAGTGTTCAGAAGACCAAAACACTGATAGAAAGGCAGTCAGTAAAGATCAGGCTAAGGGACAAGTACTCCTTTTGCAGTTGTTTCAGCAAACTTATGTGTTCTGCTCTGGAAAATAATTTTGTGTACATTTTGCTTATTTTCTGGAAATTTTGTGTGAAACTGAGATTAAGTACAGAGGATTAATTAATTTGTTAGATAAAATTTCAAATCAACTTAATGTTTAGTATTTCACAGTCTGCCATGAATACTGCTGATAGCTTTCAGCTAGGTATAGAGTGAGAAACAAGAGCAAAAAGCCCATTTGAAAAGTTTTCAGTTTCACAAGATAGAAGGCGCCCATAAAGTAGGAGCAGAAGACAGCATTGTTACAGAAAATATTAGCATTGAAAGATGAAAAGTATATTACATCAGGGCAATAGGAAAGATAGTTTGAGGACATCTCACTAATCAGAAGGTTTCCACTGTTTGCCGGTTTCCAGGCTCAAAGTTGCACAAATTAGAAATTTTGCTGAGAAGTGTATCTCATGACACCAGGCCACAGAAGACCTTCCTAGAGAATTAGTTCCCATTGATTCTTTTCACTCTTCTCACAATCCAGGTACTTGAAGGCCTCTGTATTTATGATAAAAGGAAGATGGTATACTGCTCAAACAAGAGGTTTACCTTTGTATCATGAATGTTGTGCTGGTTTTATGGGCATGAAGAATACAAGAGTTATGGAGTCATGGACAATTCCCTCCAGAATTTGGAAGGTCTGTAAAGAGGACAGACAATGTGTCCCCTGTGGGCAGTGCATGTCAGTGTTAAGTAATAAAACCTGAGTTTTTGTATGTGTTTGCTTTATGCATTTACACATATGCATAGAGAAAGACAAATACTATGGAAGGAAGATTGAAAAGTTTTTAATTTCTTCAAGATTTGACTGATAGAAGTATTGTTTTACTCATTAAATCACTGGAATTACACTTAGTATATTTGTGTATTTAAATGAATATATCTATGCTACACTTGGCAATCACTGCTTTGCTTTCTAGAGATTTATTTTTTAGAAAATTTTCAAAGCTGGATTGCAAAATTTTTTCTAATTTATTTCACAATTACATTGTAATTAGAATAGGGAACAATTTTTATATGATGGGTTTACAGACATAAACTGCACTGGCAAAAGGAATAATAAGTGATATTCACATATTTTTATTTAATATGTCAACTAAACTGAAGAAGTAACCTTCAAAATCTCATTCAGGTTTTATTACAAAGAATGAAAGAGGTATTACAAATAATTGTACCCAGATGAACTTGGACATTATTATATTGTTCAGGTCTAAAAATTATTTTTTTGTGTGTGGGTACCTGGTGTCGACCTCTGGTCTTCATGTACCAGCAGGTGCCCATGCCACTGAGCGATATCACTGGCCCTATTTTTCATATGTGGTTTCCAGGAGTCGAACTCAGGCCCTCGCACTTGGCAGGCAGGCATGTATGCCACTGAGCCTTCTCACCGGCCCCTGGGTCTAAACAAATATTATAGATTGGTCAGGCACATAAAACTGTCAGATAAAGAAAATGAAGAAAATAGAACATGAGCATATTTTTGATCCTGAAATCTATTTTTTGTGTTAAAATAGTGTATTTTTATTGTTTAAATCCACATGCCTACCTCTTAAAATCAATTTTAATGAAAATTGGAGTGCATCAAACAGCTGTTTGGAGAATGTAGCAAGAAACTTAAAGCTGATTTTTCTTTGCCATTTTGAGACAGAATAGAGAAAATTTAATCTACTTTAATATATTTATCAGCTAGATTAATTAGAAAAGATATGATTTTCAAAATCTTATGTAAGATCCATCTTATATTTATTATCATGATTTCCCCATTATTTTTTAATTCTACAATTTTTACTTATATGTGATACTCTTTTAAAATATTCACTTTGCTTATACATATTAAGCAAATTACTCTGTCCCACATTTCAAATATTTTTATACCTGTATTTGCATTTTTAATATATATTTATATTTTGATTTTCATTGCTAATAAAAATGATTAATGTCTTTTTATATAGAGGTACCAATATAGAGGTAGCAATATCCTCAGATGACTGTAATTATATTTCACAAACATATAGCAATAAAAATTTAAAATTACAAAAAGGCACAATAATTTTCACTATTTTACCTATCTTTAAAAAGTAGCATGCCTCAAAGTTCTTAACTTTCATACATAAAATTTTTTCTCAACCCCATGTCTTAAAAATCAATAAATTAGGGCCGGTGAGATGGCTCAGCGGCGTAAGCACCTGCCTGGCAAGCGCGAGGGCCGGAGTTCGACTCCCGGAACCCACATACAAAAAAGGGGCTGGTGATATCGCTCAGCGGCACGGGCGCCTGCTGGCGCGCGAGGTCCCGAGGTCGACCCCCGGTACCCACAAAAAAAAAAAAAAAAAATCAATAAATTACCCACATCATATTTAAGTTTAAAATATAGAATTGCAAGTGTATTAAATGCTGTTATGTATGTATCCAGTATTAATGTACATCGAAAAATCACCTGTTGAATTAGTTTTAATTTTAAATAAAATTTTATTATTTTATCAATAACATTTTTGAATATAGAAATACAAAAATGCACATTACTATTTTTACATTAGTATCATCAGCTACATCAATATTTTCCATACACTAATGATACTAGGTTTGAATACCTGCATATGTTTTGTTGAAATAAATTGTTCTATTGTTAAATATTATAAGTTTTATTATGAAATATTATAATCTAAGATAATTCAATTGTTTCAGGTTTAAGCATTTTTTAAAAAGTTTTTATGCACACTCTTATCAAAGACTTTCATAATTAAATATTCAATTTCTAAATTCACCAATAATGAATAAAAGTTAAGTTATTACACATTCTTAATAAAATGTTGAATTCATTCATTCATTCCAATTGGATATTTATTTCTGTATTTTCCTCATATTATTTTTAATGTTTGAGTATTGATTGTGAATAATTTTTTTATCTGCATTGACATTTTAGATAGCTTCTTCCCTTGAAGAAAATATTCCAGAACTTATGTAATTTTTCAACTTTTCACATCTCTTTTTTCTTCTCAATTGAAAATATTTTAAAATCTTACCATTTGCTCACTTTTAAATATATAAGATGTGAATATTTTTTCTCAGTTTGTGACATGAAAAATCATATCATTACTAATGTATTTAGAAGAAAGTGTTTTTAACTTTAAAGTCCTTTATTTTATATTTAGTTGAAGTATATTATTTAATCTATAAATTTTTACTAATTTAGTTTTTTCAGTTTATTTCTAAATTTACTTTAATTTTTTAACAATATATTGTTTAAATTTGTTCTATGACTACATATGTTCTATTTGTGTGTATCTCTTCATACAAAGATAATCAGGGCATGTTCAAGAAATGTTAATTATTCAAGTAGTTGAAGTTTAGAATACACATATATAAAAAATCATCAAATGTGATTATTTGAAATTTCTGTGGTATGGAGAATTAATTAGTTGTTTAAATAGCAGAAACTTCTATCTTCACACATTATTAAGAACAAGTTTAATGTTTAGATTTTGCACACAAGATTCTATTATTTTTAAATATCCTTATTAACAAGAAAATTTAATTATGTTGTTAACTGTTGATGTTAACCTAATCATTATTAAATGAAATATATTCAACCTTGCTTGAATTATATTGTTCATTTCTTATATTCATCTTATTAATAGTCAGTTCCTTCTCACAATTTTAAAGCCAGTGCTTATTGCCACAATCATCTAAGCATAACATTCATATGATTTCTGCAACTTACTACTGTTCCCTGGCATGTAGAGATTTAAGAGAAATTTACCCTTTTTTTCTCACTGTGTTGTCTTTTCAGTAGAGAATGCAATTCCTTTATCTTAACAGTATCAATGATTGAATATTTTCTAAGAAAAGTGGAAGGATATAAAATCTTTGATCTTTTGCTTAGTATAGTGAAACATAACTCATATGTAGATATGTTATAATTCTATTTTAGTTTACTAATATAGTATTTAAAATATTGTGTTTAATTGAAATAAAAGTTCAAATATCATTGAGAATTTAGAAATGTTGATTGCTATTTTCATTGTAGGCTTTATTTTGTAATTAGAATTTCTTTCATTCATAGAAATGTTCACCATTATAATTATCACATTGTGGCACAAATGCACTCATTCATTTACATACATATTAACTCCTTATTGTATGCAAAACATTGTGACAACTAAGAAAACTATTGGCTGTTATACTAACCCATACATATGAAAGATAATTTATATTCAAATGCAAAGGTTTTTGCTATAGTAGCCAAATGGAAAAATATGTCAGTGAAAATATCTTGAGATTATTAGTTACTTAATACTATTCTGTGAATTATCCCTAAATTTAATCTCTAAAATAGCAGACAGTTGTTATTAGTTTTTATCAAAAACAGCAATTTTTATGAATAGTTATACTCAGAATAACAGACAAATTGCAATTAACAATAAGGCAGGGCTGCATGTATTTAAAATTGTGAATGTAGCTGAAATATCTATGCTCAAGTTAGGTTACTAACATTTTCATTTACTGCTTGACTCTGTTGTCTACTCTTTGCTATTTTTTTCATCTAGTGGGCTGTACATAATGCTGTTTTCTTTTTCAACATGGCAAGAGTCCTTCATCAAAATGTTTGGAAAGAGGGGGGCGTGTACTTTAGGATGTAGCTCTACAGTAACATATGTAATTTGTATTGTATTCTACATGTCAAGGAATCTAACCCTAATATAAAGAAGAAAGGGGGCAATAGAGTCATATGAATACTGCATCATAGATTGATTGACAAACGTCTTGTAAGTTGTCTTCTACATATATATCCCTCCCACAAATAAATATGACTTTTTGTTATTGGTGCCAAAGTATTCACTATTTGCCAAGATTAACTTATAAAATATACATTATCAGTAAGATATAAAAGGTTATTCTTTTTTTATGTGGATACTGGGAATTGACATCAGGATCTTGTAATTGCCAGCAGGTGCTAGTGCCACTGAGTGAAATCACTGCCCCTTTTTTCCTTTATGTGGGTTCTGGGAGTTGAATTCAGGACCTCATGCTTTCCAGGTAGGTGCTTATGCTGCTGAGCTATCTCACCTGCTCTAAAAGTATATACATTATTATTTCCTTCTTAGTGGGCCCTGTTTACTACTTAACTAGTAACAACCTGACCTTACTCCATCTACTCTCAAGATTCAAGCACATAATAGCTATAGAGATAATGATAATAATACCTATTTTAAAGTTGAAACTGAAAAATGTTTAGTGTCATATGGCTTGTGTGTGATAGAATTAAATTAAAGAATTTAAATACAGTAATATTTTTATTTACTTACAAATTTACTCAACTTATCATACCAATTGTTATTTACAATCTTTATAAACCATTTCTTATATATGGAATGATCAGTTTAAAATTATTTCCATGTGGAAACTTCTACCATCTCAGAAATGTTCTTTTACTTATCAGTGTTTAGCACTGTTTTCCTTTATTCCCAAATGTACAATGTGTTGTTTCTGTGCTATGACTCCCTGCATTTCATACATTAAAAATTATTTTGTTGTATTTTTCCCTTATTAGTAAAGTTTAGTACACAACATCAGTTCTTTTTTCATTGAATGCAAGGAATGATACACAGTGAGTGAATAATATGTACTAACTAAATTCTTGGTATTACTAGAAGATGTAACATTAAGATGTTCCCATGAAAGTGGCAGTTTACCAAAAGATGTGACATAATATAAGAAAAGAAAATATAAAAGTAAGAAAATAGAAATGTAATTATAATAATACTATTACAAATAAAAAAGATGTTTTATTATTTCCTAGTAATAGGCATGGCTCACACAAAAGTAAAATATTATCCCTTTGGGCTTCCCCTGCTGTCCCATTGAATATATAACATTATTGGAAGGATTTTACAGTTGACAAATTTGTGACAATTTCATCATTGTAGAATGGGCCACATTACAAAGAAACTCTAAGGAAAGAGAAACACATTTTATAAACCTAAATTTCATACACATGACACACCTATACATCCACACACGCAAAGGCACACACAAAGGGCACACATATATTTAATTATATTACTGGTAAATAATATTTTAAATACATCAGTTTTTTTTTGTTTTTTTTTTTTGTGGGTACCGGGGGGTCGACCTCAGGACCTCGCGCGCCAACAGGCGCCCGTGCCACTGAGCGATATCACCGGCCCCTTTTCCGTATGTGGGATCCGGGAGTCGAACTCGGGCCCTCGCGCTTGCAAGGCAGGCGCTTACGCCACTGAGCCATCTCACCGGCCCTAAATACAACAGTTTTAAGCAGACATTTTTGTCACTATTCTATAAATCTAGAAGCAAACAATAAGAAATATAGTATATAAAAGAGAATGGAAGATATTAAATTTAATCATAAAATAATAATAAAATGTTATATCCTATAAGAAAGTTGATGTTACTTGAGATCATATGGCAAGGCCTATATAAAAACTGTTTTCTCCTTTCTGTATACATTTGCTTCCATTATACTACAACTATTCATTAATCTGAAACATATTTCTGCAAATAGAAAACGTATTCCTAGATATATAAAAATGTGGACTGTTCAAGATAAATTGTTATTTGGAAAGAAGTTTCTTTGGTGAATACTTAGTACCATTTCAAATTAGATATTATTCAGGTTTTTATAAAGACACTGTAATTAATTAGATGTAATTTCAATTTTTTATTGCTTTTATCACTTAATCATTATTTATCATAGTAGGTTCCTTATTTTAAACACCTTTTACAGTTATATAATGCTTACTTATTTTTATAATGCTTACTTTTTATAGCATGAGTAAAATTTTTATTTTTTTAAATGGAAAAGAAATACTCCAATTTATCAAGGTAAATTAGTACAACGTCAATATGGGATTTCTTAATGATTTTCTGCCTATATGTTCTACCAAACCATTTATTATAATAATAATTCTTATGCAGAAAAATTCAAATATTAAGAACAAAAAAGATTAAATCTGATTCCTCTACTCTCAATATGCAGAAAATGAAAGTTATTAGTGCCATTTGAACACATTCTACACTGTCTTTCAGTTCTAAGTTATATTCCAGTAATACTAAAAAATCCTGTGTCTTAGAAGTAAGACTTTTACAAGATTCATGGACTTTGCTAGTGCTCCTTTCACCTTTAAGACTCTTTTAAATATGGTTCATATCAAGTGTGACAGAAAATCATTATGGAATAAACTTGTTTCATGGGAAGTAAATGGGTGGTCTCTGTTAAGTTTTGCCACATAACTGACTATATTACAACTACCTCCATGGTTTATTTCAACACTGAAGCCAAAGGTTGATTCTGGATGAAAATGAAATTTTATGATATAACTTTGAAAGAAAATCAAATTCTCTAAGTTTGAAATGATATCTTCATCAGACCTCTTATTGTAATTAATCCCTCTATATTTTATGGTAATTGTCACTACCTTTTTTACTGCAATAATTCATAAACACATTTTCATAGAAACTTTTTGAAAGTAGTAAATTTATTTATTTACTTTTTCATTGCCACAGTACATAGTATAGAAAACCAAAACATAACACTAAACCAAAATCATAGTTGACAAAAAATCAGCCATATTTGTTAAGTTCAATAAATGAATTATTGGCCGGTGAGATGGCTCAGTGGCATAAGCGTCTGCCTGGCAAGTGCGAGTTCCTGAGTTCAACTCCCAGAACCCACATATGAAAAAAAGTGGCAGTGATATCACTCAGCGGCATGGATGCTTGCTGGCCTGCAAGGTCCTGAGGTCAAACCTGGTACCCCCCCCACACACAAAGAATAAATAAATGAATTAGTAAAATTAACTGTTTAAATGTACACACATACAAATTTCAGGTGATAAAATCAGTCAATTTCATTACAGTACTTTTTCCAGGTTAAAGGAGACAAGCTTCATACAGAAAAATAGCATCAGTAGGACTCATATTAAGATATTTATTGGCAAAAATTGAATTGATATATGCAAATATAGACACAGGAAAATGTATGCCCAAAATTTGTAATATAGTATGTAAAAAGACATGGTGAATTCTCATACATAAGTTGAGATACTGTCCTCATGTGAATTTTCTTCTTCATTTGGGTATCCATAGTACTGCTATTAAGGGCTTTCAGCTAATTGAATAGGATGATCTAGAATACCTAGGACAGTCACCATGAAAGTCAACTGTGAATTTTCAAAACATCAACAATCTACCTCTACATAAAAGCCTATCTTCATACTTGAATAACAGGAGATTATAATAAAGCCAAGTTGATGCATATAACTGACCATAGCAGATTATGGATGACAAGGATGGTGCCATTTATTACAAACAAGAATGCATTAGAACATGTAAACAAAGTAATTTTGACTGACATAACTGGACTAAATGCAATATCACATATATAATATTTAAACATCTATTTCTTCTTAGATATTATCCAGTGTTAACCAGATTTCAGGGTAAGGATCCATTCAACTATGCTGTTAAATTATATTAAATTGTCATAGTTACTGCAAGTTGGAAGATCCATTGGGCCACATTCACTTTGGAGAAGCTAGAAAGAAATTCAGAAGTTCTCTCAGAATTTACTAACATAATTTGATAAAATGATGCACAAAATTCAGGAAACTGCTGTATTTACAATATTAATATAGTCAATATTCAAAACACCAATAGATGAGATGCATGAGTTAAAAAGTGGAAAGTACTAAACATGAAAATTCCATTATCCTCAAAGATGCTTCACTCACCTCATCTCAATGTATAACAATAAATAATGAATACAGTACACAGAATATTGCAAATTAGAGAAGATTACCCATGTTTCGGGATGTAGAATTTTATTGGTGCTTTATTAAATATGTATAGTATCTGAATCATATTTCATATAACTGAACTCAACTACCACCTCTGCTCCTTTCCCAGAGATCCAACAGATACAAAGTTAAATCCCAACAGTCTAACTATATGATTGAACTAAATGGGTTCCTCATTAAGGTAGACTAACATGTATGGCCTAAGGGGCTCATCATAAACAAAACCAGTCCTATCTATTGTTAAATGCAAGTGTTTAGAACATTTTCTTAGGATCCAAGTGACAGATGCTAGATTTCTACTTATGCTAATGTTAAATAGTATATGACACACAAATAACATAAGTGATATGCAGAAGATTGTATAAAATAAGCAAATTTTCATTGTGAGTACCTGTTTTTTTAATTAGTGTCTTAATCTTAATCTTAATTATTGTAATAATATAATTGTAATAACATGAAATTTAATAAGTGGAAAAGTTCAGTTTTGCAGGTTTCTGTTTGTGGTTGGTTGGCACTTTGCTTTTGTGCCTATGGTAAGATAGCATAACATGTAAAAAAAGTACATGGCTAAGGAAGATTGTACTGAAAGCCCATAGGCTAAAAATAAGAGAAAGAGACTTATGTCCAATAATCTCTTTCTGGAGCATGCCCTCAATCACCTGAAACATCCAGCTAAGGATCACCTCTTGATGATTCTACCATTTTTAAATAATGCCAGTCTGAGAACCAAGCCTTAAACATATACACATTTGGGCAACATTTCAGATCCTTAGTACAGTATATAGTATACAGAATGGAAGGCAATCTTGTACAAGTATTTTTCTTCATTATGTATTCCCTAAGCACAGTATTTTTTTTTTTGAGATAAGCTCTAGGTATGTAGCTATGTAGCCCACGACAAATTTGAAAATCCATATTTTTACTAATATTACCTTCCCAGCAATATTTTTTAAATTGTCTTGTTTCCCTTAGATATACCTCAAATCTCATCCAGCCTCTATGCCTAATTCCAAAGACATTTCTACAATTTTGCATATTTATTACAACAGCACTTCTTTTAATTTATGGCTATTTTTTTTTAGTTTTTCATATATCCTTGATATTAGTACACTGAAGATGAATGGGTAAGAGAAATGTGGCATTAACACTAAGTGGGTTGCTATGCTACCGTAAAGAGAGATAAATGTCAGGCATTCATCTGTAAATGGATACAATTTGAGAACATGCTAAGTAAAAGAAGCTAAGCACACAAGCTCAAATATCACATGATTTCTTTAATATGAGAAACACCAAGAGCAAAACAGAAGAGAGATAAGGAAATGGGCAATAGGGAGAAGTTCATATACTTCCACAAATAACAAATTTGATTCCTTTTTTTTTTTTTTTTTTTTGGGTACCGGGGGGTCGACCTCAGGACCTCGCGCGCCAGCAGGCGCCCGTGCCGCTGAGCGATATCACCGGCCCCTTTTTCGTATGTGGGATCCGGGAGTCGAACTCAGGCCCTCGCACTTGCCGGGCAGGCGCTTAAGCTGCTGAGCCATCTCACTGGCCCCTGATTCTTTTAAAAATATTACAATATATATCCTATTTGGTCTCATTCACAGTACTAGTTTATTGTAGTTCATTGAAACAAAAGTTCTGTGTTATTTACTCTTTGGAATTTTTTTTTTGTAAGAATCTTTTTCATTTATGTCTTGTACTCTGAGTAACTATTATGATGATAATGATACGCAGTGTATAAATAACACTAAAAAAGGAACAAACAAATGAAAAAACAGCACTTCTTGACCACCATAATGGGTTTCTTAAAGCATTGAAATATATTTACTCACAGCTTTAGAAGCTGCAAGTCTGAAGTTGAGATATATTCATTGTTAATTTTTCTTGTGTGACTTGAAGATGACCAGTTCCCTGTCATGTTTCCACACAGCCTTTCTCCCAAGTGTACAAGCAGAGAGAGGAAGAGAATCACTCATTCTTCTAAGGATGCTAATCTTAACAATGCCTATCTTTTAATCTTATTTATTTTCTGAAATTGCCAGGCACAAAAATAGTTATTTTGGGAGGTAAAAACTTCAACAAATGATATTTGGGTTATGATTCATAACATGTACACATATACACGCAAACGGTCCTGGAGAGACCTCAAAAAGGAAACAAAGGAGCTGTAGGGAGCACTTCCAACTTTTTATAAAATACACAACCATAAACGTGAAGTTGGTAGAAATATTTAAAATGGTGAAAATATGGATGACAGGAAAGAAATGCTGGTGGAAATAAGTCAGTCTGGTAATGTGTCAAATGTAAATTAGAAAGGGTATCATAAAGTAGAGAAAAGTGTACTTGTTTTAAAGTTACTAAGGACCTGGCTGAATTGTTTCTTTTATGTTTTGAAAGGTAGAACTTAGTAGGTAATGAAAATGAATATGTAGCTGAAGAGTTTCCTAAGCAACATATTGAAAGAACAGCAGGAGAAATAATAAGAAATAATTGTTATGCAAAAAAGATACAGAAAATTAAGATATGGAAAATTCGTAGCTTGTCTGTACTACAGAAGTATCAAAAGATATGTTCTGAAAAAGAAAAAGAAAAAGCTGTTTATGCCTGCTCCATCAACCAAGACAACAAATATGGGATGAAGTGAAGAGAGGATGTAGGGCATCTTAGAATCTAAAGAACATGACAATAGAGCTGTATGATGGGAATCTTTATTATTCATAACAAAAGAGATATTTTTTCCATTTAGAATGTCCTCGCCAAGGATTATGTGTTCAGAGGTGGGGCTTTTGTAAGGTGACTCAATAATAGCAGTGCTATATTCATCAGTGGATTGATCCACTAATGACTGTAATACCTGAATATGTGGCTCTCAGTTGTGTCCTGGGTAGAGGTGGGTCACTGCAGACATGACCTGGAAGGGGATATCTCACTCCACAGCTCTTCCCTTTGCTCTCTGCTTCCTGCCTGCCAAGGGATGCAATTTTTCCTTAACCACCTCCTCTGTGATCCTGATTTTGGCTTGGAGCCACACAATCATGAACTGTAACTTCAAAGAAAATAATCATCTACTACTTTAATTTGTGTTTTTCAGGTATTGTGTCCAGTGACAGAATAAAGACAAGATAGAAATTGCAAGGTCACTAGTGTGACTGTACCAGAACATGTGGTTTAGTGGCATTTGGAAATGACATGTGGTAGGAATTTGAAAAGTTTTGAAGGTACTGATTAAAGAAGAACTAGAATGCTGTAAAGCCAAGCTGGATGGGAGATTCTGGTCAGATGCCAAAAGAATTGAATACTGATAGGAATGCAGACAGTGAAGATCAGGCTCAGGAAATTCCAGTTTGAGAACCAGCACTACACTGGCAGTTGGTCTAGAAGCCATATCAGCTACACTTGGACACAAAATTTACTTACATTTTGCCCATGTCTGGAGACTTTGTGGGAGACCCACATTAATGATAAATGAATCAATCTGGCTTTATTTCAAAAGAGTCCAAAATTCATGCTTTAGCAAGGATACTCCTGGATGCTTTCAGCCACATTTGCAGTAAGAATTGAGCAAAAGGTAGAGGGAAGTATTTTGAAAAGTTTGGAGTTTTTCCTGAAAGGGAGAATTTGGAAATTTGGGACAAAAGAGTGTATAGCTGATGAGAATGAAACCAATCAATGTATTTTGTATTGGAACATGAGAAATGGTGCCTTTCATGTATCTAAGGAATCAGCAAGAACCCACCCTTCCCATGTTCAAATGTAGGAACCTATAAAATTGTCATTTGAGCAAAGAGTTCCTGGTCTCTCTGCTCTAGAATGGCTGCCTAGGGATATGATTTCCTGGGATTCATCTCACTGTACTCAGCCATCAGGCACTCAGAGATCCCTGCAATCCTGACCCAACTGGGCCTGGGTACTGCTCTAGTTGGGGGCAGATCATGGCACAATCCACATGGTGCTGGTTTTTCAGGTATCCAGAATGTAAGGGTTATGGCCTCAAGGAAGCATCTACCCAGATTTCAAAAGAAAGGCTGGGAGGCAAAACAGTGTGCACCTGAGACAGCAGTGAGTGAAGCAGTAAAGAGTGAAGCTAAAGTGCAGTGCATATGCCAAAATGTTGGAGATGCTACAAACATGGATCATCTGCTAGTAAAACCCAGAGACAGTGAGTAAAACAACACTGACAGAGAAGCTGTAATAGCTGAAACTGGCAGTCTTGTGAAGCTGGCACTAGCCAAGGTCTTTCAAGTTCACATATCTTCATAAATTACCCTGGGTGTTAGAAATGGAGCTATAGGATTTAATTTTTGCACTGTGTTTCAGTCCTATTTTGGTCAGATTCCTTTCTATCTCCCAATTTCTCCATTTTGAAATAGGGATGTTTACCTTGTGCCATTAGGTGTTGGAAGTGTTTAACTTTCATTTTGATTTTTGCAGGGGCTCACAGCTAAGAATGTGCAGCGATTTTCAAAGGAGTTTTGGCCTTGGTCTTTTCCATAATGTTAAGACCTTGGTGATTCTTCAAGATATTTTGAAAATGAGATATACACAAGTCTTTTGGGTGCCAGGAACACAATTTTATGAGTTAAGTGTATAATGTATGCCCAAAGCTCCCTATGTTTAGAAGTGCAGCTTTGGAAGGTGATTGGATCATAGACATAAGATATCTGTCAGTGGATGAATGCACTAATGTAATGTTTTCAGTAGCTGAAAGTGTTAATAGCTGGGGCCTTGTTGTAGGTGTAGGTCAGGGGGGCGTGACTATAAAGGGTATGTCTCCCTCTTTGGCTCCTCCCTTTGCTCTCTGCTTCCTGTATGCCATGTGTTATACACCTTTTTTTCTCTGCCATTCCTCTGCCATCCTGTTTTTACATTGTATCCAGCAGACCACAGACTGATTATAAGACCAAATAAATCTCTTCACCTTTAAACTGTGGGTATCAGGTATTGCTTCCAGTGAAAAGAATGGGATATGGAAAAGAGAGAATAACTAAGACAATTTAGAGGTCAGGAGGGCTGGTTCACTGATTTCAAAGGGTAGGACTATTACTTCAGTTTAAACAGGTTATATGGCTTCTCCCAGAAATTTTGGGCAGGTACTTACTTCCCTGAAGACCTGTTAAAGTGCAGGCAACCAAATACATGTGAAAGACCCCTAAATGGCAGACTTATGAAGGTGGAATGTTTTCTGCCTTGTCGAAGTAGGTTTGGAAGTTAAGATAACCATGTAAGTGTATACAATAGCAGGTTATCACATAAAAAATAAGATCACTGTTGAGCCTTATGATCAAATAAATTTCTCATGCTACATTTTGTACTCATTTGGGAATCATAACATGTTTCCTCAATTTTCTCAATTTTGTAACAGGAATATTCTACTCATTTCACAAACTTATTTTAGAAGTAAATAACATCTCAAATTTCACAGGTTAGCAACTGGAAAGAAATTTTACCATGAAATGAAATATACACTGAGTTTCATCCATATTTATTTTACATGATATTCACATGAGTTTTTTGACATTTAGTCTCAGCTGTAATGAGTTGAGAATTAGAAGTCTGTTACCCTGGTAATAATATATTTTCAAGTGAGAAAAATGTGAATTTTGCTGGGCAAGGTCAGGTTATGTACTGAACGGGCCACCCTCCCAAACTCCACCACATTATACATAACATGCTGACATTTTTGCACTAGAACCTACTGTGGCTGACTTTGGAGATGGGGCCTCTATGGAATTAAAGTTAAATTAAGTCAGGATTAGTATCTTTTTAAAAAGAAATACTGGAAGATTTCTTTCTGTCTCCCCAGATAAACACCACAAAAATGCATGTGAAGACAAAGTAGTATATTTGCTTTATGCAAGACAGAAGAAAGCCTTCAGCAGAAGCTGGACATTGATTAGAGATTCCCAGTTTCCAGACTTGAAAGAAAATAAGTGTTTGTTTTTTAATACACCTATGATATATTGTTATAGCACTGTTAAGAGACTGTGTGCATATGTGTAAATATGGGTGTGGATTTACTTACACTTTTATTTCATAGTATAATTTTATAATATATTGTTATTTGTGCAAATTGTATTGCTATATTTTAAAATTTACATTATCACTTTAACTATCTTTTCATTCAATTGCTTTAGCTGTTCTTTTTCATCTTGCATCCATTTTATTTCTGTAATTTTGATTCTTAAATATTTATGAACCAAAAGTTGAATCACACAAAAACTCACATTCAAAAATAGATTGACATCATGTTTACAAGTCAAATTTCATCTTCAAGGAAAAGCAATAATAATGGCAAAAAGTGAAGATCACAGAGTGAGACAATGAACACAAAAGACCTTTTAGTCTTAAAAGTATGGATTGCTGTCTCAATGGTAGTATTAAACACCAGAACCGATGGTTTAAAATCTATTCCATTGATTTAATTATAACTTTTCAGAGAACATGTTTCTCAAAGTCAATCAAAATATATCAATGCTGTACTTTTTAGAAGTAAGCAAATCAGTAACAACCAGTAAATAATCCATTGAAAATCCAAAAATCAGCCACAGTTCCACTCAAATAACCACATTCCTCTGGTAGCATTTTCTGAATACCATACTTTCCAAAAATCTTATACTAAAACAGAAGATAATATTTCAAGGCTTTACAGGAACATCTAAGCTTTCACTGAACTCATAATCTGAAATAGATACCTTAGAAATATAATATGAATAGTATTAACAATGAATTAGCCAATGTTTTTTAGTAAGTGGGGTAAAGTGCCAGAAGCATTACTCAGATTTAAAATCTGTACATACAAAAATTATTATTTCAATGATATATTATTAGGTGTGACATAAAACTTTAAATTATTGCCCTGATAACAACACCCAAACAATATTAATGATGCCCTATTTTATTAAACTAATAATGAAGCTTGAAAAAACATTCCATTCTCAAGTAGAAAGCTTACAACATACAATCATTTGTAATGATATATCAGGAAGCCTGGTAGAAGGGCTTACACTCACGTATGTTGTAGAGGAAAAAATACTTCAGCATAAATAGGGTGCCTAGACAAATATTTGCAAAACTTGGATGTGGGCTAAAAGTCAGGCTTATAAATTACATTATGTCTGTATTGATTTTAGGAAGCGTAGATGGAGTTTTCTTTCTAGAAGTATATGGCTACCTTTTGAGGAACAACTGATGCAGATATCCCTGAGTTTTATAGTTGAAGATAAATGTGGTTTATTTCCTTCCTAGAAAAATTCAGTTACATTCAGAAGGGTAAGATCTCCACATCTTTCTCTTTTGTGCTTTCAAGAAAATGTGAATATACTTGAGAGCAAAAATCTTTCCCTCTGTCTGTCTCTGCAAAGCCAGACAATAATCCTGATTTGATATAATAAACCAACTACAATTATATTTTCAAAGTTTCTACCTACAATAGTCATTATTATGTATATGATGATATCAAGTCATCATTGCATCAGTCAAAGGCTACAGTAAGAACAAAGCAAAATTGTTATTAGTTGTAACTACATATAATTTTATAAGAAAACAATATTTCTTATTCAGAAAACTACATTTACCATATTGTGATAGCGTCATTTAAATTGATAATAAGTACATAAGTGTGCTTCATTCACACACCAACACAGACAGCCTAATTTACAAGTTTAAAACACATACATATATGCACTCATATTTAAATACCTTTTAGAGGGAACCATCCTGATTTCTGTGACTAGAAATATAACTATTATATAAAAAAACCCTCTTTTTTGATCCATATGTCTATCTTACATATCTTTTAACTTTTTTCATCAGTTTATCAATATATTTTTGAGATTTGTATTTCTATTAAGCACAGACCATAATAAAACATTTCCTTCTTGAATTCTTGACATACAATACCCTTGGGACTTGTGTCATGAGATAATTAAGGCATTGATACAGTTAAAAGACTTCTTTTTTTTAATCTTCATGTATGATCTTCCCCATGTATGGACTTAAATATTTTATCTACTTAACCTTATCTAAATTTAAACAGATTAACATTACTACATGTCCTTCAATTATTTCCTACTGCCAGTACATACTAATCAACTATATCATATACATAGGAGAAGAAATTCTTTTGCAGGTAGAGAAAAAATGATTCTCACTTCTATTGTAATGATAGGCTTTTTACAATAATTGGAAAATTTGTCAGTGTTATTGTTTATATCTAAATGTGCCCCCCAGTCTGAAACACTCATTGGCTGAGGCTTTGATAAGTAATTGAATCTTGGAGGGCAGTAGAGCTATATGTGAGGTTAGGAGGTGGGTTCTTGGGGTGGATTGTTTCACTTCCTTTGTTCTCTGCTTCACAGCTGCCATGACGTGAGGACCTTTCCTCCACAGCAGGCCCCTTTACCATGTTGCTTCTGCCCTAGAGTCAGCAGTCTATGAAATGTAACCTGTAAAAACATGAGCCTAAATACCTGTCATTTAGTGTGTTAGTGCAGGGTATTAAGTCTGAGCAAGGGCAAAGTAACAAAGGCAGTCAGCATATGGACACCATGATCATCCTGATCTACAATCCTGCTTTAAATTTCAGGTCTAGTCTTTGAATCTCACAGATGAGAAAGAGAAACAGTGAGTACTGAAGATTCAGTAAGGCTGATCCTCTTTCAAAATAGTGGAACTGTGAATATTTATTTTATTCAATACTTTCTGTGGAAACTAACAAGGATGACATGATACACCCTTGGATTAATTATTAATATAGGAAAGACAAATAATTCCAGAAGATAGGTCTTCTCTCAGGGCCACAAATTATACCTTAATTCATAAAGTATATTTTTATAATAATAATAATTTCAATAAATTACAAAAATACTTCAAAATAATTTAACATACAAAATTTACTTTGAATTATTTTTCTCTTATTATTTTTAATATGCTATCTTATGTTGTGTATTTTAGTCAAGAATTCCTTAGCCATTATCTTTTATAGTGATTTTATTTGATGTGTAGGTTGAAATTTTCACTGTGTGTGTCTTTGTGTGTGTGTGAGAGAGAGACAGAGACAGAGAGAGAGTGATATAAAAAGAGAGATTTGAGGTACATTAAATTTCCTGGAATTACATATTGACAATTTTTCATTGATTTGGACAATTTTTGCCATGGTTTCTTCTATTATTAGGCCTTCTTCCCATTGCTGAAATCAAAAATATGTGTAAATATGATTATGTTGCAGTATCATCTCATGTATCACTAGGATTTTGCTGGTATTGTTTTGTTTTGTATCACATACTGGTGTCCATACAGGGCCTACAGGACAACATTACTGCTCAAATGAATTCATAGATCGGTTTTTGTTTGTGTTTTGGCATTTATTTTGTTTTGGTTTTGGAGTTTTTCTTCTTTCTGGTATTATAAGAACACTAGCTCCATTTGGCTTCTGAATGCTGTTTTGCTCATCTCCAAGAGGGAAAAGACCATTTCCTCAAAATGGTCTAGAAGTTGCTTTCAGAAAGAAAATCAGGTCAGTTACACAACATCTCATCTCTCTTTCTTTTCTTTCATTTAAGTCATCCCTGTGTTGTTTGTTGTCACACATCAAGAACTCTGTCATGAATGGCTTGTCTTTTTATTGTTTACATTTGAAGGGCATATTTATTTTGTGATGACTGCATGTAGCTATCTATGACTTTATTCATTTTTGTTGAAGTTTTGCAACAATATGTACAACTTGTATCTTTAAAAAATTTAGTCTTCTTAATTATTACATCTTTTATCCAGAAATTTCCAGTTTATTTGTTGCTTTTATTTGCAGATGTATTCTTTTATATATTGATGTAAATCCACTATATATGTAGTTTTAAATATGTTTCTTATACCTCTAGGCAGTCCTTAGTGAATAAACTTGTTTCTCAAGGTTATTTCTTTTAGTTTTATAATAATTTTATAATTGTATGCATTTTTTCTTTATATTGAGATTGTGTATGTATTTATCATTCAAATGATGATGATAAACATTAGCAGAGATATAATCTTTGTTATCAAACATGACATGGTTCTATATATTTTGTTACAGATTTGAATGATTGAATATGTTCAATGTCATGTGTAGAATATGTGCTTTTTACTTTCTTAAGAATTTTAGCCTATCTTGTCATAAAAAACTTTTTATATTAAGTTCAAGTGAATATTATTCTTAGTATTATCATGGATAATAACATTAATATCAAGTTTACACAATTCTAGCTGTTATTCTTTACATGTACTGTCCATAATAAAGTGATATAAAAAATTGTATCACAGAAATTAATTTTTAAAATAACAAATAATATGTCGTATTTCACTTTTATTTAAGGAATACATGAATAATTTAACAAAACAAACACATGCAGATTTATAAAAATACTGTCAAAGATATTGCTGATTTTCTTAACATATGCATCAATTTGTTAATGTGGATAATCAAGGATGAGGTAATAATACTTCTATTTTCATATCCAGTCATGATGAGCACAAAGAATATTGAAAATAATGAGCTGAATAACATTTTACCTTACACAGGATAGGATTTCTGGCGAAAACAAGCACACACATACACACAGATATGGATATGAGTATATTTTCCTACATACATCTAGAAAATTGAGACCAATTAAAAATACTTCTGCAGAGTAAACTTATTTTAAAATGAATCAAGAACTGAATTTTATTTTAGACCTGTAAAAAAACAAGCCTCAATTCAATGGGTATGGAATTGTTGATTGGTGTTACACTTTAGTCTTTTAAAAATTGCTTGGAGAAACCTAGTAAGAGAAGACCACTTGTGTAGCTTATAAGGAAGAATGCACTGGGAATGATGTGTCACATCTATAATAGATGTTATCTAGGAAATGTAAATAATTTCAGAAATTTTTCTTTGTATTAAAATTATACAATATGGAAGATTCAAAATTTATCTTCAAGATGAAATTTTGGCAAAACTTTGACCTTTTCCCAACTAGGAACTCTGTCAGGGTGAAAATCAAAAATGATAAACAAGAAAAGGGTGGAGAGTCTACAGAACAATACTGTTTGATTAATGTCATACATTGAATGAAAGCTAGGTTTCCTTCAGTGCATATACAGGCTGATCCAAGTGGACAGCAGGGATCTGAAAGAATGGTGTAGATTCCTGTAAAGTTTATGAAGTGTAAATATTAAGTATTAAAGACCTGCATCCTGGCTTTTCTTAGCCAAAATCAGCTGCAAATAAAGGTTAATTTAATCCACATTATATAAGTTCAAATAATATATATTAGTCACAAGTATGTTGCAATTATTATACTAATCAAAAGATGCAAACTGGTTTATCATAATGCATTTGTGAACATTTGCAATTTATAATTTTCTAGCTGGCTATTAAACAAAATGTAGTATAATTTATTAATTGACAGACTATTATCAATGCCTTCTTTTGATACTATATTTTTCTATATGCCATGAGAAGTCCTAATCAATGAAGATAATGGAAATGCAAGTGTTATCTGAGATGTAACTTTATTTTTTTTTATTTTTTATTTTTTGTGGGTACCGGGGGTTCGACCTCAGGACCTCGCGCGCCAACAGGCACCCGTGCCGCTGAGCGATATCACCGGCCCCTTTTTCGTATGTGGGATCAGGGAGTCGAACTCGGGCCCTCGCGCTTGCAAGGCAGGCGCTTATGCCGCTGAGCCATCTCACCGGCCCTGAGATGTAACTTTATATGAAAGCATTTAAATATATAAAATCAGTGAATTTAGCTGTTCAATAGATTCTTTCTGTAAAAATATATAACAAGTAACTTTTAAATATTTTCTCAGTATAAACACATTAAATTTCTTCATTGCTCTACAAAAGAAATAAAATTACTCTAGAAAAATTACTAAGAAATATTATCTGTAGATTATCTTAGTTTTTCTCTCAAACTATCATATTTCAACCTAGCAGGGAAATCTGGCTGGCTAAAATGAAAACCAAGTACATATGGGATATTATTTATGTCATCCTTTTCAGCACATTCTTAACAAAAAAATATTTTCACAAAATATTTAATGCAGTATAAGCAAAACAATGAATTGTCCAAATCTTGTGTTCACTTTTTATAGAAATAGTACATCTGTGTTATTAATGAATGTTAAAATGTACTAGAAACATGTTGGTATTCTTTTGCTCTTAACGACCAATGATACTCACTACTTAAATGTGCAATATCAACATTGAAGTATATCTGTATTATTAAAGTTCATATAAACAAAATTAAGTAAAATTTACTACTATCTATTAAAAATATTTTCCTCACTATGTCATTTAAGAAGATCATTCATAAAATTTTGTAATATTTCATCATTTTTGATGTCTATATATTTTTCAATTGTCAAACATAGTATAAAACTTTTAGAAGTAGTAGCGATTATATAAATTGAGATTTGCTTCTAAGTTTGACTATTTTACATAAGCCTACTTGTAATATTACAAATATGTTTTTCTAATACATAACTAGGCATTTTGTTGAAAATATAAAAAAGAAAAATTAATTAGCTATTGAAAATGCCTGTAATAAAATAAATATATTTGCCCAACACTTCTTGAAAATTGTATGATTTCCAAATTAATCCCATAGTTATGAATTTATGAAGATTCATTACAGTGCCTACATCAGTATTAGTAGTCTTTATTTTACCCATATTAATGGGGATACCTTTTATTTTGTTTTAATTTACATTTCTACAATGACTAGTAAGTGGTTTTATTTATATTTATTGAAAATTTGATTTATGATCCCCTTGTTTGGATCTTTTGGCCTTATTCGTATATGTGCCTATTTTTCAATTATACAAGAAATTACATTTTTGATGGCAATTTTGAAAATGTTCCTTATATTACTTAATGAAGAATTTTTGTTAGCAGCACTCTAATTCATGTTTCAAGAATAGTTTACTGAAGTATACAAAGCTTGTTTGAAAGTCTTTCAGAAATATGTTGTATCAAAAAATCATTTTTGTTCTCATTCTCACTGATTTCTAAGAAGAACCAGTTAATGTAAAAGATGATGCAATGTAAATTACTTTTATGTTCCTCAGAGGATTAAGCCATTTTCTGTCTTTCGGCATTTGGATTATAATTAGTTTTGGTCTTTTAGGGTTTTATAATTATATAGATCACAAATTTAAGAAATTTGTGAGACATTTGAATATCTCTTCAATTATTATTTTTATTTCCCCTTTTCCTGTCCTCATGGGACTCCATTATGCATATGCATTTCTTCATCGTGCTACATGCATCTCCCATACTTTATATGCTGTTCTTTATGCTTTTTCCTCTCTCTGTTCCTCAGACTGGATAGTGTCAACTTATCTATGTAAAATTCGTACATTTGGTACTGCTATTGATCTTTTCCAATTACTTTGCCCTTTACTTCTAACACAAATAACATACTATCATATTTAATACAGAAATGAGACATATTTGTATAATTCCTATGGAAGTTGCCTCTTCATTTAACGTTTTCCTGTCAATATTATTCTCATTTGTCAGCACTATTATAGTGAAATATTCTGGTTTCTTAAATTTTTTATTGGAACATGTTTGTAGCATATAATGATTATATTCACTCTGGAGAGTGGGTGTATATACCTGGTATTGCTTGTTTATTATTATTACTCTCTCTTTACCTCCCTAGTCCTCCCAGAATATCATGGATCTCTCCTTCTTTTTCTCCCTCTATTTTATTCATATACATATATATTTTTTCTGTAAAAACTGGCTTTGCATATGCCAAAGACTAAAACTAGACACATGTCTCTCACCATTCACTAAAGTCAAAATGTATCAAATATCTAAATATTAAAACAGAAAAGCTACATGTGATGGAATAGTGAATTGTAAATCTCTTGAAGGCAAAGTATTAGGATAAAACTTCATGAACAACAAACCGATATTACAAATAATCAACAACTAGTATCTCATCTTATGAAAAAGGTTTTGAACAGGAAAAAAAATCACTAACAGAGTGAAAATACAAACCACAGATTAGGAAAAATTCTTAGCCAGTTATTCTTCAGACAAAAGAATAATATCTAGAACATATAAATAACTGAAAACATCACAGCCCTCAAATTTAAAGACTCAATCCAAAAATGGGCATCAGAGATGAATATACCTTTCTCAGATGAAGAAGTACAAACAGCAAATTAATATATAAAAAAATGTTTAACATCATTGATCATTTGAGAGTTGAAAATTAAAACAACACTGAGATTCCATCTCATTCCTGAAAGAATGACTGTCATCTAGATATCAACTGGTAACAGATGATGGTGAGGATGTGGGGAAAAAGAAACACTGTCTTCCTTGTTGGTGGGAGTGTAGACTGGTGCAATCACTGTGGAAATCAGTTTAGAGTTTCTTCAAAAACTATAATTAGAAGTCAATTCTATCCAGCTATTCTCCTTCTTGGTATTTTCCCAAAGAATTAAAAGTGTCATACCACAACAATATATACACACCTGTGCTTACAGTGGCACTGTTTGTAATAGTTAAATATTGGAAACAATCCAAATGCCAATAAACTGGTGAATGGATAAAGATGTGTTTTTTATACAATGGAGTAGTACTTGGCTATAAAGAAGTATAAATGAGACATTCCTAGGTAAATGGATGCACTTTGAGACTATACACTTAAATGAAATAAATTGGTCCCAAGTGTCAATACTGCATTGTCTATTTGCTGTGAGAAACTGAAATTGTAAATAAGGTCAAAAATGCATAGCACATATTGTGAAATAAGAAGTAATTTTTCATAAGTGAAGGGGAAGTAGGGAGAAGGGAGAGGAAAATAAAGAAATGAGAAAGAAAATAATGAGAAAAGAAGAATAAAATGAAAACACAGCTTTGTAAATAAGGAAAGGAAGAGATGTTGAAATTAGGGGAGGGAAATGTGAAAAAAGGACTGAAGATACATCACATACAGGTACAAATTCACTATGATGAATGTGATCATTATGTATATCTAAATTGTACCACTAAAATTAATTAAATACAAATGACAACCATATTTGGTTATCTCTCTCTGCACATATTTGTAGTACTTGTTTATAGTACATGATGATCACATTACTTTTCAGCCTTTGGTGCATGTAAAGAACTCTTCAAAATTTCCATTCCCTTTTTAAAATATCTCATCTCCTTTTCATTTTTTGCCATGCCTCCCACTCCTTGTTTCCTTCTAATATGACAAATATCCGTGTCACTCATTCCTATTGTCTATTTTTACTTTGCATTTTATTTACAAATTAGATTTCTCATAAAAGAAAAACCATGAAATATGAACAATTGTGCTTTTGACTTAGTTTACTTAACTTAATAAAATCAAGGTGCATCAATTTTCCTACAAATTAACTCAAATTTATCCTTCTTATAGCAGAGTAATACTCTTTTGTGTATAAATACCAGATATTATTTTTTCATTTGTTTTTTCATGGATATTTAAGCTGCTTCAAAGATTTAGCTATTCTGAACTGTGCTTATGTACCAGGTATGCATGTATCACTGAAATATGATGTATTTGATTCTTTGGAGAAGATGCTTAGAAGGAGAGTAGCTAGGTCAAATGGAATATCTATTTTTAGGTTTTTGAGTAAAATATGTACTGATTCCATAGTGTTTATACTGGTTATTTAGAAAGCAATACTAAATATAAGTGATTCTGGCCATTATAATTGCCTCATTCTTATTTCAAGGGGTAAGTTGTCAGTATTTTATTGATAAAATTGTATTAAGTACTATGTTGTATGTTTTAAAATGCATCATGTTCTGAAGTTTCTCCTTAATTCTCACTAGCATGTGTTTCCTTCATGAATGCTTTTTATAAATTATAGCATTTAATATAAAATACTACACTATTTTTTCTGATCATACAAATAGACAGCAAATGCAGGTTTAATCTGTAGCAAGTGCTTCTCTAAATAAAATGATTTTACAAAACTTGCTTGGGTACACATAAGTGTAAAAGCTAACTAATGACAATTTCAAACATTTTAAGGAAATAATCAACAATTTTCAGGAAGCTTTTAAGAAAAATTTAGTGGACTCCTTCCTCTAAACAACCTCCTGAAACCAGTCAATCCATGACATTCTCATCAAAAAATTCTCCCTATTCTGACATTTGTTCTTTTCCATGTGCTACTAATCTCTGAACAACTCTCTGCAAACAAAGCACTTATGCAAAAAGAGAGATTTTTTGTGTTTTAAATGACTATGTGTAATAATTGTAGATGTCCTATTTTATGGCTGAGATCTAAAAAGACCCCCAAGAATCTCATATGTTCAGAGATATGGCTTTCATAAAGTGATTGTATCATGGGACCATTATACTCATATGTGTATTATTCCACTGATGACTAAATAAATTTGTGTGCTGTTAGGAGGTGGGCCCTGTTTCGAAGAGGTAGACAACTGTGTGTATGATTTTGGGAGGGACTAACTCTCATGCTGGCTCTTCCTTCCCTTATTATTTTCCAGGCACCTTGTGTTGAGAAATTTCTTTACCCAAGAACTCCCACAATGACATTTCAGCCTTAGAGCTAGGCAGCTATGAACTGAATTCTCCAAAAACATGAGACAAAATAAACCTCTTCTCTTTAATTTGCAGTGTCTGGTATTTTGTAACACCTATAAGAAAAGTGACTAATATACATTTATTTAAATATGTCAAACTAGTAACACAGCCTGTAGCAATCTTTATATTGCTATGTCTACTTCAAAAAGCATATTTTATCTGAATTTATTTTATTTCAAAAGCCAATATTCTATCCTTTTACAGTAACAGGAACTAGAGATAAATACATTTTTAACATTTCCTTTACCTTTGCCATTTTGCAATCTATACATTACCTAGAATCCAGAGTCAGAGCATCATTTATACTTGTTAGACATCACATTATTCAATTCTGCTTCTCTCTTTCTTTCTTAGTAATTCACATCAAAGATAAACTAAGCTTTCTGAAATATAAGGCAAAATTTGATTTCTTCAAACCTCTAGTGATAAGTTGTTAACTACAATCTAGAGCTGCTATCTTGTCTGAAATAAATACAAACTAACATTAAAAACCAAAACACTTTAACAGAAGTAAAAGTGTTTTAAAGAAAATATAATGGCTACTAATATAAATCAAATATAAAAGTCAGTATTATCTGTTAAAAATACCAAAAAATTATGGATAATATGGATTTTTAAAAATAAGTTACTTTTATTACAAGTTAAAAAGGATTAATAATATTTATTTTTGCATTTTTAGCATTTTCACCAATTTTACATTTATATGAGAATTTTACAAAGATTAGATATTGAAGGCATAAAATAAAGCTTTATATGAGTTTTTACAAAGACATACCTTGGCTATGATTAAATCTATCTTTGTCACTGCCATGCATATTTTTATAGGAATTAAAAATTTTATTGAATATCAGTGTTGATTTAGAATTTGACATTTTTCTCATTTTTCATTAGTTTTATCAATTTAAGAGAAGAGGTATCTGTTTTTTTAGCAATTTATATCTGTTTACTCCTTGTGGAGGATATGAAAATATCATGCAGAATGATTGTTATCAAATGAGTAAATAAAATTACCTTGTAGACCATTGCATTGTGTACATGAAAACATCTAATATTTACCATGTGCACCAAAGTGAAGCTATAATTAACATATCTATGATAACCACATATTAAAGGAAAACAGACCCAAAGAAAAATAAATAATATTGTTGTGAAGTACAGTCTTAGAACATATGCTTTTTAAAATGGAGAGGAAAAATTATTTTCCATTAGAGTATTAATCAACTTGAAATAGGACTAAATGTTGATAAAATATGACTGTCTAAAATGGAATATTGTAGCTTTCCAGAGAGACTTCTATATTATATTCAATAATGAATATTAATTTGTCAGACCTCTTTCTGCATTAAATACTATCTAACATGTTTTTTATATAGAGTTCCTCAAGTCAAATGAACATTTTGTCTTTTCTTTGCAACTTTGAAATAGCCATCTAACATTTCACTAAATATTTGTCTTACATCAATCATTTTTACATACAAGTTTTTTTCCCCTGTGCTTGGTTTTGACTTTGAATACATGGAGTAGAAGCTTCCTTTCTATGAATCCTATGTGAGTCCTACTTGACAAATCTGGTAAAACAAAATAATATATCCTATCTTTAAGCTAGGATGACTACAAAACAAAATTAACCCTTAAAATTAATCAATTGTTACGCTTCTGTCAATGAATTTATAATACATCTCCTTCAGATTTTGACTATCAAAAGAAAGGCTTAATCCTTATGGATACCATCACTTTAAGTCACAATATAATAAGTGGAATCTATGAAATACTGAATAAATATTATCTATGTGATATTAAAATTTGTGTATTCAAGCATTGAATACATTAAATACTAAATTTATTAGAATTTTATTAATTAATTTCTACATTTAAGTATGTTACTTGGGTACATTGTATCTCCAAATGATTTTAAAATTCTTTCTCTGTACAATATAAGACATTAAGTGAAGAGAAGAAAATAGCATGAATTTTTACATCAAGAGCATAATTAAAGTTGTTTTTGGAGTAGTAAAGCATTCACATGTTTCAGAGTAAGGATATGTGGTTAATGTGAATTCAAGACACAGAAATTTCTCCACTCCCAAAGTATAATCACACATTGTCCATCTAAATTTCAATGTGAATAAAGAATAGCCATTAAAGATAATCTGGAGAGTAACACAGATTTGTCATATTGTTCAGTAAAACAATGTCATTTTAATTGAAATATATGAATTTGCCATTTCAAAATTTCTCATTCTTAATCATGTGTTGTAATCTAAATGTGTTATGTAGAATTAAGGTATCTTAAAAAGTCAACACAATCTCCTTTTGTTGATGCTCAAAGTAGGGACATGTAGCTCACAATAATGATAAATGAATTTAAAATAAAATGATGTACTGCATCCTGGATATTTTGTGTTTTACATTAATATGCTTTCAAATATTCATATCCTACAAATTAAAATTTGTACTCCTATATTAAGCAAGGCTCACTATTTTTTGTTCCTACAGGACATTCACATGTCATATCTCTGTGTCAAAATTTGATAATTATCATAGTATTTCAAATATTTTTATTATTTTTTAATCCAAAATAATTATGTGTGTTCAGTGATAATTAAGCATAGCTTTTTAATTTTTAAGGGAAGCTATGTACCATGTCCATTTAAGAGAATAAATTTAATTTGATAACTTATTTGTTTGTTCTATTTTCTCTACTATAAGTCAGATTCACCATTCAGTTCTCTCTTTCTCTTTGAGCTTTCCTATTCCCCTAGACAAAGGAATATTAAAATTAGGTAAATCAGTTACCTTACAGTAGACTCATGTGTCTAAATGAACAGAAAGATTCAACATGGCTGAGTAGAGGATGAACCTTTTTCAGAGCTACTCAGAGAATTTCAACTAAAAAACAAGGAATTGGAGGAAACATTAGGGACATACACCCTGAATCTACAATCATTCTGACATAGAAACAAATAGACCAAACCAAACATATATAAAAGACTTAATAAAATGTCTAGCCAGTGGGTCACCAGGTCAGGACTACTGCCCTCCATACTTGGAGTATTAAAAGAAGAGTAAAAAAGGATATCCTAATATAATGTGGCTAAATCAAGCCATGCCAGGTAGACTTGGGATATAAGGTCCCCTGCCTCTTCTGCTTCCTCAAAACAGAAGATGCTACAGTACAGCAATAAATTCTGCTGAAACAAATTACTCTCTCCCTGACAATCAGCAAGTTTTCCTTGTTTCTTTCCTTTTTTCTTTCTTTTATTCCCTTTTCTGTTTTTCTTTTCTTCCCTTTTTTGTGCACCAGAGCACTAACAGAAATACCAGGAAAAATATTAAAGACTACTGGGTTGAACAGTAAATGGAACAGCTAACACCTCACCTGTGACCTGTGGATAGAGAGGCACAAGGAATTAAACAGTCCTTCACCTCCAGACTGTGCAGCCTTGTACCATGCCCACACTGCTGGGTGTGGGAGAAGAAAGGCACCCCACAGCACACCCATCTCACCTGAGAAATTAACAGACTACAGCAGAGGTGTGAAAGTGGCAGAAGAACTTGTAAAGTAACAAATGGGAAGTTAGCACCTCTCCTCAGGGGAGTAGTAAGAATTGGGACTGAGCAGCCTTTGAGTGCAACAGCAGGAGCAGAGGACCATACCATATGACACCATTTAATCTCACATTGCAATAAACAACCTGATTGAAAGAGACTTGCCAGTGAAACAGGAACACAGAAGGGGTAGTGAGGACTAGAAGGAGCCAAAGGTGCATGGGACAGGGAACAGCCCCCTGTCTGTCTCTGAAAACAGCACAGAAACTGGGAGAGAGACACCTACAAGAGAAATAGGGTAAGGAGAGTGAGGCCACTAAGGGGAACAGAGAAAGTACTGGGTAAAGACTCTGGCCTCAAGCCTCCACATCCAGAGGCCCAGATCAGCCTCAAATCCAGCACATACTCTACTACTTTTTTGGCAGTGTTATCCAGTAGGTTTGGACTCTTGGTGGACACCAGAATAATTTTGTATTTTTATTTTATTTTATATTTCTTCTTTTATTTTTGCTGCTTTGAGGTTTGTTTTCCATTCCATTTCATTTTTCATTTTGTCTTTTCCCTACATCTGTTGTTTTAATCTATTCATATTCTTTCCCTCTTTCCTCAATTTACCTCTGTAGACTTAATCATATTCTCATATGAGTGAATAGTCTCTCTAATTTTTCTGTTCAACTTCAGTAATCACTTACTCCTTCATTGTTAATATTCTGCCCTTTCTCTAGTTTCTCAAAGTTTGTGTGATCATCCTTTGTCCTCCCACCTGGCTTCTACATTATTTCTTTTCAGTTATCTTGGTTACATCCACTGTCATTCTTAAAGTTCCCCACTGCAGGGTAAAACCACTCTACCCCAGGGAAACCCTTTACATAAAAGCTCCCAATTTATGTTTGATGCTTTTATATAACTGTAGATTTTGTTTCTATAGTTAAAGGTACAAAATTTATAGTTACCAGTTTGTCAGTTTCTAAACTGTGCTTGGTGCTATTGTCAGTTCTAATTTTACTACTTTGACTAGGGTGTCATATCTGTTTTCATCAGTAGTTCTCACTTCTGTAACAATACAGGGAAGACCTGGGGTAATAACTTCATGACACCTCAGCACCAGAGGTCTGGGGGCTGAGTGAAACTGATACAAACATCTCACTCTTAATGATAATATGCTGTATCTTGAAGTAGTAAAATGAAAACTTTGTGGAAAACATTTACCATTTAAATATCATTCATGCATTATAGGATGTGGTCAAATTATCAAAATTAATATCAATTAAGAAGAGGTTGATTTTAACATTCAGAGTTCATTTAGACAGTTTCAAGGTCAAGGGAAAATGTCACTGTAAGGAGGTGAAAATAGAAAATTTTATTTACTAGATGAACCTGAAGGTGTGACTTTGGTGCTAAACTAATCTCATGATAAAGATATAAAACATGAAAAATTAATTATATGAATGAGCAGAGAAAATCTTTCTTGAGGTGAAATTATTCTAGTGAACATACTATTGTTGAAATGACAGCAAAGTATTAAAAGTTTTACATAAACATAGTTAATGAGTAAACAACAGGTTTCAGAATATAAAATTTAGATTTCAAAGAAGTTCTAACATGGGTAAATGCTAGAAAACAACGTATCAGGCTATGAAGAAATGTTTCATTAAAAGACAGAGTCAATTCATGTAAAATTCATTGCTTTCTTATTTTAAGAAATTCTTTAGCCATCTCAGCCCTGAACAAACACTACGCTGATAAGTCAGTAAGTCCATCAAAATTGAGGAAAGATATTTCCTCATGAAAAAAATAATGACTCCCTTAAGAATAAGGCAATTCTAAGTATGTTTTACCAAGAAGAAATTTTTAATTTGAACATGCGTATTGTTTTTAGATATAGTGCAATCGCACAAATTATATGCTATAGCAAAGCAAGAACATAATACTTTTATGAACAACAAAAATAAAAAAACTGTAATTTATTTTATTGAAACTTTGGCTTTATTGAAGTAATCTGGAATTGAACACACAATGTGTCTAAAGCCTATACTGTATATTGCTCAAAGCATTTTATTAAGAAATATGTTCTGGATTTTTAATACTCATTTTAGAATGAATTTAAAATAAGTTCTAAAAACTAAATTCCCAAAGTCACTAAATTTATTAATAGAGCTGAGATTTAAATGCAAGGAGTCAGACTCAGAAATCTTTTTATTATAATCATAACACAGATTTATAGAAAAATAGCATGCTAATTAAACACATTTATATATTTTTATATGATGTGAACAAGGGCTCTGTTGTGTGAATATCCTCTGATGCATATTATTAAGAATAAGTGATCATGTGGGGGAGGTAATGTTTTCTGCTGGAATATGGACATATATCTCTCTCTAGAAAATTATTGCTAACTTCAACAAAAAGTATTGATGAATATTGAGCAAAATTGAAACTCTTAATAGCTTAAAGAAAACTGTAAACCAGTCCACAACTTTTATTAAAAAACAGATTTTATAATTAAATATCAAGATCAAAATAGGCAGTAAAATATAAAGAAATAACTATGAATATCAAATCTACATTTATTTCAGGCAACATAATTTCATATAGTAACACCTTTAAATGTACTTCCAAGTGTGTTCTTGAAGAAGTAACAAGAGCTTTACTTTGGATTTTTTAGAAATGTAGATTCTCATGTCCAAAGCAGACTTACAGGGCCGGTGAGATGGCTCAGCGGCTTAAGCGCCTGCCCGGCAAGCGCAAGGGCCCGAGTTTGACTCCCGGAACCCACATACGAAAAAGGGGCCAGTGATATCGCTCAGCGGCACGGGCGCCTGCTGGCGCGCGAGGTCCTGAGGTCGACCCCCTGGTACCCACAAAAAAAAAAAAAAAAAAAAAAAAAGCAGACTTACAGAATTACATTATCTAGGGTACTAAAAAGGAATGTGTGATTTTACAAGTTTTCCAAGTGACTATTTGAAATGATATGTAAAATTAGTTCTTTGAAACAAAGTTAAGTCTTTCTGATAGAAGTATTTTATATATTGCTCTGAGGTGAAAACCTGAAGCTGCCATACATGAAAGTTCTTGAAAAATACTGAAAAGGAGAATTTCCTTATAAACCTGTGAAATATCTAAACACTCACATACCCAACCAGATGCACAACTGAACTTCAATATAAGAGTTTAAAAGAGAAATATTCATAACAAATATTACATATTAAGAGAATTCTTATGAAATCCCTAGTTAACTCTATATTAGTTGATATTGTACATATTTCTAATTAATCACTAAGTAGGATTTTCTTATAAAATTATGATAGAGAAATCCTAAAATTGAACAATATCATATAGATAATATCTAATTACCTTCAAATTTGTTATGGTTTTAATAAATGCTACAATATAAAGACCTGAGAGAGGAGGAGCAGAGATGTCATGGTGCTGAGATGCAGTGAGCCTCTCTGAGTGTCACTGTCCAGCCACTGTTATACCATGGCTTAGAAAGGATAATAAAAAGGAAGTGTCTCCCCTTGACACAGGAAGGACTCAAGCATAGTTTGGGGCACATGGAGAGAGTGAAGAGTGAAACTTCAACAAAGAAGGAGGTGGCCACCGGCACCTTCTCCCAGTGTCAGGACTAAGGTGCGACAGAAGTGGTTCAAACCTGCAGACACATAGTGACTGCTGGCACCTGCAGGGGCCTCTGCAGAGGGAAGTGAGACATGGTGGTGCACGGGAGCTCTGGACGTGAAGGACTGCACTGACTGGTGATCAGTGCTGAGGCTCAGACTTCCCACATGAGAGAGCTATTGGCTGGGCACCATTGTTGGGGGGCAGCTAAACTCAGAACTCAGGGCAGCTGCTGCTCCATCCATGGCACCAATCCCAGCTAGGCTTAGGCCACAGAAGGTGCACTGATGGTGGCAGGCTAAATGAGTCTGGTATCTGCCAGAAAATGCTGAGATTTTTCACTAACCTACCTAAAAGCTGCTCCTGGCATATTGGGACAGATCATCACTGAATGGGACTCTATCTCCACATGGTGTCTACAGCAAGAGACAAACCTGGAAGTGAACTTTTTTCTAATTTATTCTATAATTTTGTTGTTGTTGTTGTTCTGGTTGTGGTGTTTATTTTTTCTTTGTTTAGTTTTTTTTTTTTGCTTTTGTTTGTTTGTTCTTTTCCTCATTGTTCATTCTGGGGTTTACATGAGTCTAAACAGAGCTTCTAACCTCTTTGTGGTCATGGTTCTGATCTGTTCTTCATTTTATCCCTTCTTCCTCTTTTTTCCACCAGTGTTCTGCACCAGTTTCCCAATGTTAGCAGTATCCCTCTTTGTCCTCCAGCCTTATATCGAATTCTTTCCTCTTCTTCCAAGTCTCTACTTCCTCCTTAACTCATTTGAAATTTAAAATCCTCAGGGCATAATTGATATATTAAGGACTAATATACTGCATATAATTTTCTGGTTTGTTCTATATTTTGCTATATTTAACAATGAATCTAGTTTATATAGTTAAATGTTGCAAATAACTGGTTAGCTCAGTCTGTCATTTTCTAGGCTGTGTTTGGTGCTTTAGGTATCACTATAGCCAAAAGTGACATAATTGTTCTAAACTGCTTTTCTTCTGGTATTCCATGACTGGGATTGATTAAGGGTCACAGAAAATACTGTAGAACAGAACCAAATAACCAAGGACTGTGCCAAACAGGCAGCAATTTTTCATCTCCAACAAATTGAAGAGGTAGGATCCTGCAGCAGGCTGAAAACCCAAAAATAAGCAACACCTGGAAGGTATCTCAGATAAGCAGTAATCTCCTAAGGGTTTTAAATACTAGCAATAAAGCAACCTACCATAGCCAATTTACAAACATCACCCCAGGAATTCAACTAAAGATAGAAAAGAAAATCAGATGACACTTAAAGAAGATGCAGTCATACACATCCAGTTCACCAAAGACAAACCAATGGGGCAAAGAGATGGGCCAATCTGAAACTACCCTCCTGGCATCTGAATCTTTAACAACAAAGCAGTTTAATGAGGTTCTGGGAAAAAATCAGAAATAATTTCTCAGATAATGGCAGAGATAATGTCCACAATGAAGACCATCCTTAAGGATGCTAGAGCAGATACAGAAAAAAATAGAGGAGCTTATGAAAATTATCAAAGCCATGAATGCTTAACATAGAAAAGAAATGAAAACTATAAGGCAGATTCAAGCAGATTTCCAGGAGAACAAAAATTCCATTGAAATTATTTGTAGCAGATTAGAGCCAATATGAGGACAGGATCTTAGATATAGAAAACAGGCTTGTGATTAGTGATAATGAAAAGAAAGAATTCTTAACAATAGTAAGGGGCAATGAAAAATCAGCACAGCAGCTGCTATATGAGGTAAAGAATAACATAAGATAGATTTGAGTCAATGAAAAAGTAAGAGATTGCATAAATGACATCAGAACACTGTTCACAAATATTATAACAGAAAATTTCCCTGGTAGAGAAAAAGAATTTGAGGTACAGATAAGTGAGGCTTATAGAAATCCTATTAGCCATGATCAAAAAATGTCTTCAGGCAGACATATCATAGTCAAGATTCCAGAAATTCAACACAAGTGTAGAATCTTTAAAGATGTTAGGGAAAATAAATAAATCACCTATAAAGGAAAGCCCATCAGAATCACAGCGGACTTTTCAGCACAAACCCTCAAGACAGGAAGAGCTTGGATTGACATATTTCAAGTTCTAAAGGACAATAACCTACAACCCAGATTGATGTACCCTGCAAAACTATCTTTCAAAACTGATGGAGAAATGAAACACTTCCATGACAAAAAACATCTGAGAAAATTTATAAACATGAAGCCAGAACTCCAAAATGCTTTGAAGGACATTCTAGAAAAAGGTAACAAATGGGCCGGTGAGATGGCTCAGCGGTGTAAGCGCCTGCCTTGCAAGCACGAGGGCCCGAGTTCGACTCCCAGATCCCACATACGAAAAAGGGGCCGGTGATATCGCTCAGCGGCACGGGTGCCTGTTGGCGCGCGAGGTCCTGAGGTCGACCCCCCGGTACCCACAAAAAAAAAAAAAAAAAAAAAAAAGAAAAAGGTAACAAGTACTATACCTCCAGGAACCCCAACAGAAGGAATCTGCCATGCAGGGCAAACAAACAGAAGGAGAAAAATAAAAGAGGGTGCATCAACAATGGGAAAATAACACGACATGGTTAAGTCAATACATATCAGTTTTAACCATCTATGTTAATGGCCTCAATTCACCAATCAAAAGGCACAGACTTGCAAAATGGACCAAGAAGCAAGATCCAACAACATGCTGCAAAGAAGAAACACATTTAATTGAGAAAGAAATTCACAGAATGAAAGTCAAATCATGGAAAAAATATACTGCATGCAACAGGAACCCACAAAAAAGCAGAGATAGCTATTCTTTTTTGTAGACAAATTCTATTTCAAGCCAAGAATGATTCAGAGAGATAAAGAAAGTCACTACATACTTGTAAAAGGAACAATCCAAGAGGAAGTGTTAACGATCATAAATATATATGCAATGAATACCAGTGCACCATACTACAGTAAACAAATACTAATGGACATGAAAAATCAAATAAGCACTAATACAATTTTATTGGGGGATCTCAATACTCCACTGTCACAAAAAGACATATAAACAAGACAAAAAATCAACAATGAAATATTAGAACTGAACCAAACTTTTGAACAAATGGACTTAGTACATGTATACAGAGTGTTCCAACCCACACCATGAGAGTACACATTCTTCTCAGCTGCACACAGGATGTTCTCCAAAAGAGACCACATACTAGGTCATAGAACATGCTTAAGTAAATGCAAAAAATTTGAAATTATCCCATGCTTATTATCAGAACTTAGTGCAATGAAATTGGAAATCAATGGCAAAAGAAACCATAAGAACTTCCTAAAAACATGTAAATTACACAGCACCATGGTGAACAACAAATGGGTCAAAGAAGAAATTAGACAGTTTCTACAACAGAATGATAATGACAGTACAACATACCAGAACTTATGGGATACAATGAAAGCAGTCCTAAGAGGGAAATTTATAACATTAAATGCCTCTATCAGGAAAACAGAGCAAGCACATATAAACAACTTAATAGTGAACCTCGAACTTCTGCAAAAAAGAGCAGGCTAAGCCAAAAGCTCATACAAGGGAGGAAATTATAAAATAAGAGCAAAAATTAATGTATTGGATGCTAAAAAAATACAAAGTATCAATGAGCCAATGAGTTGGTTCTTTGAAAGATTATACAAAATTGACAAAACCTTGTAAAATCTTATTAAAAAAAGTAAAGGAATGACTCATATCTATGCAATTAAGAATGAAAATAGCGATATCACAACAGACCCTGCAGAAATCCAGAAGATCATCTATACCTATTTTGAAAATCTATATTCTAATATGATGGAAAATGCAGAAGAAATGGACAGAATCCTAGATATGTATCAATTATCAAAGCTGAATCTGAAGATATAAAAATAATACATAAATATCAATGAAATCAAAGATGTAATTAAAAACCTCCCAAAGAAGAAAAGTGCAGGCCCTGATTGATTCACTGCTGAATTCTACAAGAAAATTAGAGCAGATATAACACCATTAATTCTCAAACTTTTTACTGAAATTGAAAGGGAAGCAATACACCTAAATTCATTCCTGGAAGCAAGCATTATTCTGTTAACAAACCCAGAGAAGGAACCAACTAAGAAAGATAACTACAGGCCAATCTCTCATGTTTTTCATGACTCATGGGAAGGGAGCTCCTTCAAGGACTGTGTAGGCAACAACAAAATGCTGTGTAGGGATGTGTGTAGCTCAGTGTTAAATTTATATACCACAGCTGCCACATATGATCAGTCATTTACCAAAGCATACATATTTCACCTTACAAGTGCTTGAAAATCTTAGTGATCAAAACACAAAATCTATTGAGAGTATTTGAAAGTACCCACCCATGTGTGTGTGTGTGCATGAAAAGCCAGGTATTTATTGTTATAAATTATAAAGCAGAGAAGTCAGTTTTTTAACTAAACACTTTCAGGTTTGCAAAATTTCATAAAATGATTTTATAAGTTTATATTTTTTACTCAGAATATTGTCATAATTACTTAGATAGCATCACTAATGCAAGAAAAATAAGTGTTTGCTTATTCATTATTGTTTTTTCTAGTATCTGATATTCATTGTAAAATAGGACACCAAAAGAAAAATTATAGATAAACTTTTTCACTGAAAATGGAAGATGACTATGTTTTGTCAACAAAAAGCCAGTGTTCTTAATTTGTGAAGAAAATATATCAATTAGTAACTTAGTTTAAACATATATTTAAATCTATGTAGCCAAATTTGATGCACGGCAAGAAATGTTTCATATAGAAAAAATACTGAAAAATGTCTCTTTCAAAAAAAATTTAACATTAAATCAACAACTGGCTCTTTAATAAAAGCTAGGTAAGTGATAGCAAATCTTATAGCAAAACAATCTAAACCTTTATATATACTGAGTTTATGAAAAAATGTGTAGAAGGGTTGAAAGATATAATTTGTCCAGATTAAAAAATTAATTTTAACAAAATCAAACTTTTCTCATCACACTGTATAAAGACAAATAAAAAAGGAAGATGTATCACAGAAGAGTTGAACAGTAAGTGTATTATTAATTTATTTTTGACCATACATAAATTTGCTGTTGATACAGATTAAACTCTATTGGCCATTTATATTAGAATATTGATAATGAGAAAAATGTTACAGAAGAAATGAATTATTTGTTTACATTTGAACTGCACAAGTAAATCCTTTGCAGTAAGCTATAAAAACATATTAAAAGAATATTCTTTTATATTCATCAAAATATCTGTACATCTATTGGTGATGCTCCAGAGATGGTTGGTAAAAAATAAATTGAAAAAATTAATAGATGATGATCCAGGTCCCATAGGATACTCACATTTAGTGAATGATAATGTCTTAGATCGAAAATGAATGCAAGACTGCTTTAAAATTGGATAGTGTTAGACAAATAATAATCAAATCTATGAATTCTGTAAGATACAAGTCATTGTATCATCACCAATTCCAAAGGTCTTGTAAAAGTATGAATCCCTATCATGTATTTATAAGTTAATTTTCTGGATTAAGCTGGTTAAGCAGGGTAAAATGGTGAAAACATTTTATGACTTGTGAATGAAATCAAGTCACTTATGGAATCAAAATGAAACTTTGATCTAGAAATTGAAAATGAAAAACAGCTCAAGATTTAGCATTTATGAGAGAGAGAAAGTTCATTTTAAATTAGCTAACATGATCCTTAAAGGTTAAAATTAACTGATTTGACTTGGTTTCTTGTCATTATAGCATTTGAAGAGAAATTTAATTTATAGGAAGATGAAGTTAATTGGTCCATATTTTATGTATTTCTAAATATTTTCTAACCATTGTTCTTTGAACAGCAAATATTATGCACCCTTGCTTTTCTGTCCTGATACAGATATGTGAGAATGAGTTTCCATGGTTTCTGGTAGGAAAAATTATATATATATATATATATATATATATATATATATATATATATGTATATATTAAATATAGCAAATTTTAGTATATTTACAAGTCCATTTGCTGCTAATATATATTCTCTTGAATCTTTCAAGTACAATGTAAGTAATTGGGATCAGATATTCAACTCAGGAAAAATTCACTCATGGATCTTTTATACACATATGACATCTCCCCATTGAGAAAAACATTAGCCCCATGTAAGTTACATCATCACTTCTTCACAGTATATAATTTCAAAGATGAATTGCAGGAAGAGTTAAACTAAAGGAAAACTTTCTGAAGAGCACATTGAGAAATCAGAATTACAATCAGTAAGAAGTACTCACACATGCCTACCATGTCAACATTGAAAGAGGCTGAGGCAGGAAGGTCACAAATTCACAGTTGCACCTCTGAAAAGTAGACTTCGTCACAAAGTAACAAATTTTAAAAAGAACAGGGGATATAACTCAGTATGAAGCTCCTGGGTTCAATAACACTTACCAACACCAAAAAATAAATAAATAAAAAAGAAATCAACTGCTTCCATCAGAAGAGATATTAATACATTAGCTTCCCCAAAACAAGGTCAAATATCCTACTTAAATTACATGCTGCTTTTTAATTGATATAATAAAATATGTATAAAATGTCATTTATATGGCTTTGTCACACCACATAGTTTATATTCACAGCAAGACAAAAATTTTTTACTCAATCAGGCAAAGTCAACATTAAGTTTGGACACAAATATACACATTTCAGTATTACAATAAAATTTTATAAAAAATATTTACCCCTATGCAAAATTTTTTAGGTGGTGATATACATGTGTCTGTGGCCTTGATGGTACAGTATTTCATGTATGTGGAATTATAAAAAATTCCCTTATATGAGGAAAATTAACAGCAATAATAGTCCAATCATACTTCATTAATGTAACTGTGATAAATATTTATAAATTAGGTAAAAATTAATAAAATGATATAGGTAGAAATTTATAGAAATCTATTTTAAACCAACTGTATCTAATTTTTAAAGAACAGACTAAATTTACAACGAAATGGGTAATCATCATTAAACTTAATTTGCAAAAGTATGAATTTCTTAATTATCTCATATTTAATACATATATTTATATTTTTTATTAGTACACCATTTATCAAAATAATTGTATACATGATATCTTAGAAAACCTGAGTGCTTCTACAATCTGTTTTATATTCTTAAGCCAATGAAATAAAAGCAAATATTAAAGTAATTGTTAAACATTGCAAAACTTTCTTCAGGACTCTAAAAATAATAAGCATTTAATCATCAAATGAATTTGTAAGCTAAAATTAAAATTGTCAAATGCAAAATTATTTCAAATAAAACTGTATTAGATCTAGCTGGCAATGAAGGCTCTCACCTGTGTTGCCAGCACTTCACAGGTTGAGTCAGATATACTGCAAATTCGAGGTCAGCCTGGGCACCATAGTAAGATGAAGGCCAGCTAAAACAAAGGAAGAAAAAAAAATCTCTTATAACTAAAAAGAGACCTGAGCAGATTTTGTCGAATGTTCTTATTTTTGTGAAAACAGAAAATAATTATTACTTCAAGAAATCAGAAAATAACTGCAGAACAGACATTTTAAGTATATAAAAAAATAAAGCTTTAAAATATAAAGAATAGGGATCATCATAGAGCTCAGCGGCATAAGCGCCTGGTTGGCAATTGTGAAGTCCTGAGTTCAACTCCCGGTACCCGCATATAAAAATAAAATTAAAATAAAAAATAAAACATAAAACATAAAGAATAAAAACATCTAAAAATAAGTGAAATTTTTTTCTAATTTAAAATAATAAGACAAAAACAAAATGAACTTGACCACATCCAAAAACCATATGTTAGCTACATACAAACAGATATCTTAAAAGGAAAAATAACAGTAAATAAAATAATAAAATAAACTATATGAGAGTAAAAAACTCACAAATATTACAAATTACATTTAAACATAGCCAATTGCTTCATTCATGTTGCTTAGTTTGAAGACTCTCTTGATGATTTTAATGGTTGTGAAATTAGAAAATTGTTCAAGAGCCATAATTTAATTTTTTCTAAATCTTAATTTTATGCATGTTTCTCACTCAATCATTACATGCAGTTGATTTTCATTATAAAGAATAATGAACTTATGAATTATCTCAGAAATTTTTTTAAATTGAGAAAAAATTTAATATGAGTTATCAACCTAACAATATTTAATCTTTCTGTAGAAATGTACAATATCTCCTTTTTCATTATAATGTGAATAATGATAGTTTTCATTCCTACTGTATAAGTATCCTCTAGTATAGTTATGTTTAAGTAAATATGTTTGTTAATTACCATTTTTCAATGTTTTAACATTGCCAATTTAAAAAATGTAATGTGTTCTTTTGAAAAAATATATTATAATAACATGAAATATACATAATTTAAAATTTTAATTTACTTTTAAATTTTAATTAAATGTAATTTATATATTTACTGAGCTCACCTAAAAAGGTATCAACACTTCAAAAAAAAGAAAGACAAATTTGTACATTTTACACTTTTCTCTATAGGGACTCTAAAGGATGTTGTGGAACTGTAGAAAAACTACTGCACTGCCAGCCATTAGCAAAGAAATTGAAAATGCATTTAGTGCAGTCTCAGTGACCAAGGTTACCCAAGCAGCAGATCACCTACTAATAAACGTCTGGAAGCTAATGGCCATGACTTTAGATCACCCCTTTTAATTGTAAAAGCCAAAGGTAACTTGTATTAATCTCATGATGCCTTATATTTAATAAGGCATACTTTAATACTAATAATTTTAGTATTAAAATATTAATAAAATATATTTATAGTATATGTATATATATTTGTTCCTTCCTATTATAAACCATTTTTTACATTTTACCAAATTTATGTTGTGGAAATTAGCACTTTCTACTTGATTTAAATATCTTGTTCCTTTTCTTTTGAAAACGGTGAATCTTGAGTAATATATAACGTGTCACATAACATTTTAGCAATATTTATCCTCACCCTAATCTAATAAATATTTATATCTAACTATTAATGTCAAACATTTTCAAATATAATTTTCACTTATATAAATTGTACATTCTTTTTTCGTAGTAACTTCTTTAAAGCAATATTATTAATAAATTGATCCATAATGATGCAAGTTCTAAAATTAATCTGTATCAGTAAAGAGAGTCTTTTTAGAATATTGATGATTTCTAGTTTCTGATGCTTTATTAGCAATTGATTTCTACATTTTTAATTTTTCTTTCTTTTCTTATTGAGTCACCAAAACCAACTAGGAATGCCATTCATGGGTAAATTCTAGAAATAAAGTATAATTTAAAAGATAATAAAAATTCATCATTTATTTTGTAGGGATACATCTCATGTTACCATTAGAAAAAAATGTACAGTTTTAAAAAGTACAGAAGAAAGCATCAGAAATTTCTAAGTGTTAAATCATTTTAAACACAAGAGCGGCTTGTGCAAGAAGAGGTAATATTTCATTTAAGCCCACAAGTAAATATAGCATCATTGATTATGTCAAGAAGACCCAACCTTATGATGACCTTATATAATGATAATGAACCTTAGCAAATGAAGTAAACAGAAAGTAAACTAGAGCAGATAAAACACCTGGAACTCCATTGTGAAGAAAAACAGGGGAAGTGAATGGGCTGATGGATGGTTTTATGTTAAGATAATCACAAAAGCACTTATTTAGATCTCCCCTTTTCTAAACTGGTAATAGCAGATCTGTTCCTTTTAGGAAATGTTCTTTTTTTAATGTATTAAAAATTAGGTAGGCTTTCTTGTTGTCCAGAACTGCTAAAATTGTAATAGAAAATCTTCACCTAAGCATTTATACTAAATCTTTATTACATGACACTGCATACTGATGTCTACATCATCCTCAACATTTTAAATGATCAGAAATTTTACATTTTCTAGGTGTGGGATTTTAGGACATTCATCAATGTCAGTAGCATTCTTTCCTATGTTTTTTTTTTATATTTTCAGTTCAAGACAAGGCTAAATAATGTTTGGAATCAGAAATTAGGCATTTAGTCTTTTATATATGCTGAATTTTAGTAAATAAATCAAGTTTAGTATTCAAAATATTTTTTTAATTTATTATATTTGATGAGAACTTGGACACTATCATTCAATGAATAAAAAACTGGCATGCCATTGTAATAGTCTTAATGAAAGTTTTGCAAAGTTATGGAAAATTTAAGTGAACAAATATTTGCAAGAATTAAAAATTAGATAATATGCATTTATATATTTATTTTTATTATTTGTTTTTATTATTTTATCTGTAGTCATTACAATTTTTTCATTCAATTCAAAATAGTTTTACTTCAACTATCTGGAAGCTGATTTTACTTCAGCATGTTAATTATTAAAGTCCTACTCATGTTATTTGCTTTTTTCTATATAATTTATTTTTTATAATTCACCTGTAATGGATGACTTTTTATTTTGTAGCTCTTGAAAATTTCTTCATATTAGAAATTAAAATTTCATCTGAAACAGCTGTTTATGCACACATTTTCTTCCAGTTACACTAGAGCTGTAGATAACATTTGCTGCAAATATTGCTCTTGCTGTTAGAATTACCAACTAGTCATTTCTTCAAATGATCTACAACTGATGGTGAGAAATGTAAAATATAGGGTTTGAATCCAGGACCTTCATAATGATTTATATCCTTATCACTTTTTAAATATTTTATTCAAGACAGAGACTTAGTATGTCACTAATTTGTTAAAACTGTGTTCAACCTTGAAGTTCTCTTGCCTCAGTCACCCATAGTGCTGGAATTACAGGTATGTGCAATGATGCTCAGTTATAAAAGTATAATTTATATGATATATCCATATGTTCTTTCTAGTTTTCCTAATATCAAGAGCAATTTTCTCTTATCTTTTTTAGTCTGTGTTTAGCAAATGATAAATAATATTTTAATATCTTATCCTATACTTCTTGGAAAAATATCCAGAATATTTGTTACATATATTTGCTTGAGGAAAGCCATACTGTTAATTTGTCTTTTAATTTTACCTTACAGCTGTCTAATCACTTCATTGTATCTAAGGTGCATCTTGCTTAAGGCACATGCTTTTTCTTATCATTTTCAGGTGTGAAACAGGAAGAACTATCAACACATGCTTACTCTTGAACTAAAAAGAGAAAGTTAATCAATTTAGAGAGCAATCAATTTAAATCAGCTTTTTGGTGAAAGGTTACCAGGTTACAAAAATAACAGAATATATATAAACCTATTATTGTACAAACTGCTACTGGAAAAATGTTTTTGGTTACCTCATGTACTTATATATTTTGTAAGTATACCACTCACTACTTAATTATAGTCCTATCTAAGGCACCCAGCTAAAATCTCTGTCCTAGATTGTGTAAACTGTAATAAACAAACATTAATCCAAGATGGGCATACTGCCCAGAGAACTAGCTAAGTGAAAATGGGCAAAGAGCTTACAAAAGGAAAGCTACAGAAAAGGTAATCTACATATGATACAGCTATCTGTATACACAAAGGTCTTTCCATTTCAATAATTAACAGAAAGCATGTGTATACAGAGGATATCAGCAATTATATTTTTTAAACAGATTATGTCCTTTCCTCAGTTTATATACTTTTCTTAAGAATGAAAGGAAAAGATTGAATATACCATAAATCTGGGGAAATAAAAGTATAATTTAAAAGTACAACAATTTCTGTTGACAGCTTATTAAGAAACACTGCACTTTACAGCAACCACAGCTAGCACAGTTAGCAATCACTAGCAAAGAATATCAATGAGAAATGTAATTTCCCTCCAGAATCTTAAGGTATCAGGACAATCTTGTGGTTGAATTTCTTGAATCATACACTTTGAGTGATAGTAGCCTTCCTATCAGTTATATATCTTCCAGGAACCTCTTGAGCACAAAGGTTATTCTGAAATGTAATATAGAGGGGGAAATTACAAGAAAGAATCACAAACCTACTATTAGCCATCCTAGAAAGAGTGGAATATATTCATATGAAAAAACAAAGTTTTAAACATAGCTACATTGTGTAAATTATGGAAAATCTGATGTAATTAATGAATGAAGTCTTTTAAAATAATTATTGACTTAATATGTAATTTCTTTCACAATACAGTAGGACTACAAAAGTAAGAGAAAAAAAGAAAGAATAAGAAAGAAAGCAAGGACAGTTACAGAGCAAAGGAGAAAAAACAGAAAGAACAAAGAAAGGACAAAAGAAAGAGGAGATAAATTAAAATGATTTTTCAATGATCCTATTAGAAATCTTGAGTATAGCACCAAACTATGGTGTTATACCAGAGTTTAGCTGTGGATGTAGCTCCACAAACTGTGGAGTGGCTAAAGCTGGTAATTGACCACTCATGTGAGGGTAAGGCAAGCTGGTCCAAACACAAAGACTGGCTGAGATGGGCTACATAAATAAGCTGCTACAGTTCAATGTTGCTAGGCAAACAGGTGTCATGTGACACCAACCTGCAAAAATGTATAAATAAATGCATTGCTTTGGTTGAGTTGTTCCTTTCCTCCCATTAGGAAAGAGGGCACCCCCTGACCTCAGCTTTTTGTCTCATCATTATTTCTCCACGCTCTTGCTGTCCTTGCCCATGGAAACTTTAAGAGCAGCATGGGATGCTGCATATTTTCCCTAAATGTGGACCAGAGTAAGAAATGGTGGTTGAGGGGACACTTCTTATTGTGTGTGCAAAAGTGAGAGAAGTTCATTGATATCATCAGGTGTTAAGCTTGGGGCAAGAGAGAAACAGGTTCACTAGGGCCAGTAAGAAACATGGGTCCACTAAAGCCTGAGCAGAAATAAAACAGGATGGCAAGAAAAAAACTAAAGATGTGTATTGATTTTATCCATTTTTAAACATGGGTCAAACAAATTCTCAAGAGCCACAAATGTATATGGAACTCTTTGTTGTATTCTCGATTCCTCTGTTTACTTTACTTTTGTTGATTTGCATTAGTGAGTGCTTTAATGATCATAAGTTTTTTGAGATGACCACAAAGAATTTGGCTCACAGAACTATTTTAAAATTAAGTCCTGAGCAAGAAAATATGGTGGAATAACAGCCAACCCAATAACATTAGCTGAGCCACAAGCAGCAATTCCTACCTTTTCGGCTCAGAGAAATATTGCTGCACCACACATTAGAAATTCTGCCTCTCAGGGAGTAGAGCCATTTTGTCTCTCTCCCTTGTAATTGACACTCAAAGAAGCCAGGTGGCTGGGAGTGTCCTTGAATGGTTTTCAACATATATACCCTGTTACTGAAGTTCAAGTTCCCAACAATCCAAGATGAGTTATGCATCTTAAAGAAGCTATACCCTTTAAGACCTTAAAAGAATTAAAACAAGCTCCTGCTACATATGGCCCTATGGCCCCTTTACCTTAGGTTTAATAGAATTTATAGGACAACAGATTATGGCCCCAATGCTTGAAAAAGAATAGATAAAACACGTTTAAGTCCAGGGGATTATTTGTTGTGGAAAGGAAATTTCTTTGAATTGTGCGTGGATCAGGCCACACACAGTGCCACTCACAACATAACCATTACGAAAGACATGTTAATCAGTGATGGTACCTTTGTTGCAACACACAATCAACTTTCTTTTGATAATCAACACATATATGATCAATTTAAGAGAGCAGCTATAAGGGCTTGGAAGGAACTTCCTTCAAAGTGTGAGACATCCCTTGATTTGACTTCAATTCATCAGGGTCCTGATGAAACACTTCAAGATTTTACAGCATGTTTATTGCAGGCTAGTGGGAGGATTATAAGCAATATAGAGGCTAGCAAGTTAATTGTTCAACAGTTGGTCTTTGAAAATGCAAATAAATGGTATAAAGGGGTTTTAAGAGCCCTGAATAAATGGGCTACACTGGCTGAGATGGTTCAAATTTGGGCAGACATTGTCCCTTTATATGTTTAAGGGGCTGCCTTGGCAGCAGTTATCACTCAGTTTATTCATCTACAGACTAGAGGAAAGAGAAAAAAACATGACTACTTGTTTCAGCTGTGTGGGCAGGTGGTATTTTGCTTAGTCCTAACTCTTTGGTTACTCATCAGATGTTGCAAAAAGTTTCATTTCCACTCAAGTGCTTGGTAAAATAAGGAAGGAAAGAACATCTTCTAGTTATTCCAAAAAAGGACCATTTTGGTATAGGCTACTCAACTTCACATTTTCAGGAGGGGCCTTGCTCTCTTCTCTGACCCCACAGACTACATCCAAGATAACTTGGATATCTGAGGACCCTGTTTGGGTTGATCAATTGCCCCTCACTAAAGAGAACCTTACAGCAGCTCATACTCTGGTTAATGAACAGATGATGGTGGGCAACTAGAATCCTCCAATAGCCCTTGGAATACCCCAATTTTTGTAATAAAAAATAAATCAGGAAGGTGAAGATTACTACAGGATTTGCAAGTTGTTAATTGCACCATCTAATGTATGGAAGCACTTTAAGCAGGATTGTCCTGTCCCATAGCTATTCCTTTACCTTTTTCCCCATGGTGATTGTTTTAAAAGACTGTTTTTGTTTTGATTTGCTTTGTTTTGTTTTTTTGCTATCCCTCTCCATCCTCAAGATAAAAAACTTTTACCTTTAGTTTACCCTCAAGGAATTGTTGAATGTGCTCACTGCCTGCTAAAAATTTAATTACAAAAAAAGGACTATCCTTCCCTACAAAATGTATACCTCATAATAGACATCATTTGCCATTATATACTCTTAACATTTTGAATACTACTAGAGATGGAAATTCAGCAGCAAGAAGACAATTCAAACAGGGAAAGGAAAAAAATTTAAGAAGGGTCCTTCATACTGGACAATGGAAAGGACCCCGCCCACTACTCACTTGGGGTCGAGGGTATGCTTGTGTCTTCCCAGAGAGTGCTGAGCAGCCTATGAAGGTAGCAGGGCATGCTATCTGGCTATATCATGGACCCAGGCCTGGAAAAGTGTTGATTCTACCATTCAAAAAGTTGATGTTCTGTCATATGACAGTGATGACTCAGAGTCTGCTTTACAGCTGGTAGTCAAAGATGGTGCTAGACCCAACCTGTGGCCAATTGAAAGAATTGACCAAGAATGTTCAGGAGATAGTGACCAAAAATGGGATTCAAAGGTCTGAATAGGTGATAGAGTGCTTGGAGATAACCAAGGTGAAAATTACATTAAAGAAGGGACACAAAAATTACCAGTGTTCTTAAGACAAAATAAAACACAAAAATTATATATTAATTATAGATAAATGATTTTTTTCTTCCAAATTCTTCCTATGAGAGATCTCTGCTAATTGATAAACAAATATTTCTGACTATTCTATTTATAATTACAAACTTCTAAAATTGTAAGAGAGTTATTATAATTCATTTTGGTCAAAAATATATTTGAGTGCACTATGATTTTTTAAGATGTTTTTCTGTTTGTCTAGTCTGTTTAGCTATGTACTTGTCTGATGTCCATTCTGTGAACAGCTGTGTTTTCTTTGAGCTCAACAATTTTTTCTGTTTTCCCTTTTTCTTTTGCATTTCTAGATCATTTGTTCATAATTTAATTTGATTATAGATTTAAAAAACATGCTTCCAGCTGCGTTGTCAGCTGGTTAAAATGATATCAAATTTGGTTTTCTCATAGGTCATCAAAAACTGTTAAGATAATTAAAAATCCCTTGGGTTGGGGAGAAATTATTGGACAGGACTCCAGTTGATAAATAAGATAGCAGCTGCCTGGTAATATTATCCAGTTCCTGTTCATTGATAGGAGGCCCCAGTGATCTCCATAGCCTTATGGGAGACACCCCAATAAATGTTATTAAAATACATTGTTGTAAAATTGTTTCCAGATTCATTCAACAAAGTATTAAGTTTTCTAGACAAAAAGGTTTTTGAATTAAAGATGCTCTGGTTCAAAAGTTTTCATATGGCTATGACAATTGATTGTTATTATTTTGTAGTGTATTGAATGTATTCATGCCTGCAAATATGTGGGCTTTCCAAAGTGTGGAATGAGGATTGCTTATAGTGATGGAACTTTCTTTTAGATTCAGACCTCTGCCTTTTATAAAATCTTATATGATGCACATCACATTAAAAAGACAAGTTTGGTAATAGTTTCTTATTTATTAGATAGAGATAATTAGGGTTATACTATGTCAAAATGGAAATTTAACTATGTTACAAAATGTGATCGTGATTGTCACACCGCAATATTAAGTATGGATTTGATTTCTAATATTCTGTGTAAAATATGTAAATGTTAACATTGTATAGGGATTCAAATATTAGAATATCCATGGTTTTCAGAAAATAACAGTTCTTTTATTTGTTCTAAGGTGCTTGATATTTATATAAGAAAGTAATATTAAACTCACTGCCTTCATTAAAATGTAATGTCATTAACTTCTCTTCTGGATGTCCAACAAATGAGGTTTGAAAATCAAAATCTAGAAGGATAGATGGGTAAAGAGAATGGCATTTTGGCCCAGCTCTTTGAGGAAAATGGGGATATAGGATGTAAGTGAACCTCTACTGTGACATCCCATAACTCAGTGATTGTGTGGTCTTCTGACCAAGTAGATAGTGGAACAATAGAGGGAAGTGATTCATGATATGGTGTGCCTAATGCAAGTCATCAGGAGAGAAAATATCTCCAAAGCTTTCTCAAAAAACAACTTTGTAATGCAAAGGCTGTGACTCATTCAGACGGCTGATACCGACAGAATTTCTAAGAGGTGCTTTGCCTGGTTCCAAGGTAATTCCTGAGGACACTTTACTGAACTTGATAGACAGCAAAATGTTAATTAATAGAGGTCACACTTTAACTTGGTCTTGAACATCCTGCAGAAAAGTATAACCACAAGAAAGCTGTCTGCAGAGTCCTCCAAATACAGCTCCTCCAACTTCCACTCACCACTAATCACTTATAATTACAAAACAGAAAAGGGGGAGATCTGGGGAGTGGCTAAAGCTGGAAATTGATCACATGTGTAGGGGTGAGGAAAGACTAATTCAAAAACAAAGAGTGGCTGAGGTGGGCTATATAAACAAGCTGCTACAGTTCAAGATTGCTAGGCAAAGGGGTGTCATGTGACACCAACCTGGAAAAATGTATAGCTGCATTGCATTGTTTGAGTAGATCCTATCCTCCCTTTGAGAGAGGGCTCCCTCTGACCTCAGCATTTTGTCTCTTATCTTTATTTCTCCTTCTTCTTACTATCATTTCCCCCAGGAACTTTGAGAGCTGTATGGGATATGGCACCAAACTATTATGAGGAAAAGAAAATAGTAAAAGACTCCAGTGGTCAAAATTACTTCCAATAACCTGGCAGCTAGTGGGAAAAAAGGAAAAACTTGACCTATTAAGCCACATTTTTAAGCAATAAAGATCATTCAAATGCTGAATTAATGTTTTTCCATAAACTTAAAGCTACTGAAATGTTTTGTACAATGAAGGAAATTGGTATATGTTATTACAGTGCTGTAGAGTCTTAGATCTTTGAAGGCATGAAGTTTAAAAAATCTAAAAGCTATAAAGTAAAAATAATAAAAATAATTTTAATATAGTCTTGTTTTCCTTTCATTGGTAAATATTGTCATAAAATAAACTTCAATTTTAATATTACCTTTAAAATAAAATAGATACCATTACCTCCTAATCTTCCAAAATAAGAACAAGCAGTATTTCCAGAAATAAAAGAATACCAATCAAATTGCCAATTAGATTGGTTTAGTGATGCTGCCAACTTATCTAATTGATGAAGTAAAAGATGCCAAAATTTCTCTGAATGTTTTGGGCATCATCAACTTTTACTCCATTGGTGATAGATATCAAAAATGGTGTTCTACAACTATTTGTCCATTGTCCTATGCCATTATAGAGGAATGTGTGTATCATACACAAAATTTAAGATAATATTACTTGATTTTCTGGAATTATTGGGAATAAAAACTAATAGTCCTAGATGAAATGAACATTATATTAATCATTTAACATATTGTTTTATGAAGTCATTAATAAAAGAGAACATTTTTAAGCAAATTTTAATTTTTGTTATTTGTAGTAAAACCAAATAATACTTTTTGTATCAAATGAGTAAATTATTTAACATTTTAGCCTTTCTTCATTTAAAGATTTTTTCCTACATAATGTTATATATAATTTTTAGTTTTAATAATATTGTAAAAATAATAAATGAATTAAATGTATTAATGTCAATAATAATTAGAGCATATTTTGTATACTTTTTTCTGATAAAGTAAATACCACCAGACCTTATAAATTCATTTATATTGTTTAGTCATCTAAAAATTTAAGGCAGGATTTTTTAAAATTGGACAGGCTTTGCTCAAATTTGTAATTCTGCACCCTCAGCCTCCCAAGTACTGCTATTACATTTGTATGCTGTCATGCCTGGATGCTGATATATTTTTTCAAAACTCATCCCATAAAGTAAAGTATTAAATTTAGATTTAGAAAGATTAATCTTTGACAAATTAATGGACCATTTCCAAAATAGATTTTAAAAATATTTTTTAGGGACGGTGAGATGGCCCAGTGGCATAAGTGACTGCCTGGCAAGCACGAGGGCCCGAGTTCGACTCCCATAACCCACATACAAAAAAAGGGCCAGTGATATCGCTCAGTGGCACAGGCGCCTGCTGGCGCACGAGGTCCTGAGGTCGACTCCCGGTACCCACACACAAAATTTTTTTTTTAAATAAGTACATTGAGTCCACCTTCCTACTACAGGGTTAATATATTGGACTTTTTGGGGACTGGTACCAAAATTTTAATTGCTAGGTTCAAATCTAAGCAATACTATTTATTACACATAAACATTTAAGTGCATTATAACAGAGTTTGAGCCTCAATATCTTCATTTGTGAAATGAAAATTATAATACATATCTTAAAATTTATTATAAATATTAACTTATAAAAACTGTTACAATACTTAGAACACTTCTGAGCACATAGAAATATTTAAGTAGTGTTACACACCCTCCCAGTCTGTGTTTCCTTGTAATACTAGTTTCTTACTATTTTTGAAACACTAAAACTTTAAAGAAATTGTATATCTCATATTAGGAGACCAATTTTAAGAAGTCACTTGAGTTACTGGTTACTGATGATTTTGAGTAATCATTTGATCAAAGTTGCAATTTTAATATCATTTTAGAACCTTACCTATCCTCACCAATAGTGCACACAGATGTGTTGTCTAGCATTGTATTATACTAACTACAAGGTTTTCTTATACTATTCCTTTGTAAGTTTAGAGAGTTTAAAAAATATTTCACTGTATCTAGATAACAGGTGCACAAAAAAGCAAAAACTACTTCAGAACTCTTAATTTATTACAAAATAATTTTTTTAAAAAAATGTCTCAGATCTTCATCTCTTTTACTCCCAGTTTTAAACAGCAACATCAATTTTTCCATTGATGTTCAAGGCACCATCAGAGATCTAGTTTCAGCTTTAATAAAAATCAAAGATAATTTTGTGCAGAATTTTTATAATATCCATTAAATTAAATTTTATCCTCTTTTAAATATAAGGTAGACAAAGAATGTATTTCAAAGTTAGATATCTCTCAAATTTGTCTGTATATTCACTATATTTTTATGGTCTTTACACATGCAAATTTTCAATTAATGATAAAAAAAATTACTACCCATTTACCGGCTTAAACACATAATTTAGTAATGTAAGCCTGGACTTTAGAGACAAATGAGATTGAGGTAAAACCAAAGTGTAGACCTGGGTGTTCTCCTTATATGGGCCATCAGAAAGAATCACCTTTCTTTGCTTAGACTGATTGGTAGAGGCTGCCTGTCCCTCTTGCCATATGCCCATATCCCAACTGTCATTGCAGCAATTCCACCACTCCAGCCTCTGTTCCCCTTTCCAAATCTCCTTTTACTCTGACAACTTCCTTGCTCTGTGTCTTAAAATGGCTATTTTGATCCTACTCAATTCAGAAAAATTCTCATCTGAATTTCCTTAATTAACATCTGCAAAGTCATTTTAGCTTTCATATTAACATTTGCACAGCTTTTCTGTATTGAGATATGGGTATAATTTGGTGAACATTACTCTTCCTGACACACTATGTAGATATTTCTTATATTCACAATATTCTGCAACTTGAAGAATTATTTTCAAGACACTTAATTTTGGCTTTGGAATAATAGATAAATATTAAGTCACAATGTTGATCCCAAAAATGAAGTATTATCTTTTATTTATTTTCTAATTTTGAATTACTCATTTTTATTAATAGATAAAGTAGATATATCTTGAACTATTAAGTTTCTTGAACTAGTAATCTTTTGCATAACCAAGTTTTGCATATACTCATCTCCATGTAAGTTGGGAAGTGTTTCATTATTTATAACATGTTCCAGCCAGGCATGTTTCATGTACTTGTGTTTGATATTTGCTTGTCAGTGACATAGTCACAGGTGGAAAGGAACCTTCCTTTGAATGCAATACATGCTTGTTTAAATTGAGCCATATATACATTATCTAATTTTTAGGATTACCAAAAATTAAAGTAGTGCATTGAACTCTCATCACATTTCCCTCAAAAAACTCATGCACATTTTGTGAAAAAGCACTGTAATGCAAAGTTTTATTTAACATAATTTTGTGTATTTTCCTTTATGTGATGGAAAAGTAACTAACTGTATAACCAACAGAGATTGACTAAAACTGAATCAATTTAGCACCAAATGATCAAGAGATACATGAACCAACATGTCAGCAGAAGGCGCAGAGCTATATTAATTAGAGCAGAAATGTACTGTTTTGAATATGATAGATCAAAGTGCTCAAGAACTTATTTATGTTTTGATGTTTTATATTTGAAACTTACTATATTTACCTTGGTACAGATCAACAAACATTGCAACCTATATGGCCTAATTTTTATAAACAATTTCAAACTGATTTTTTGACAGTTTTACTGCATCACATTTCTTGATACAAATATTTCCTTCCATTTGGAAGATGGACACTTTCCCAAGGATATGGCCAGTTCACTATAAGAGATTTCATTTCAATTCACTGAGACTTCCATTCATTACAGAATGTCAGTCTAAACAAGGCAAGGTTGGATAATAATACCTATGGAAATAAGGCACAGATGCATATAATGAAAGGACACTTAGTGGAATGCATGTGGCCCCATTTTAGAACAGCACCGTGAGCCTGAGTTTTGAGGAACAACATGAACTTTTGTGCAAGAAGCATTGTGCTGAGGGTCCGACCCTCCTAGATTTTCTCTTCTATCTTTTATCCATACAGAATGAAAGAACTCTATGACAAGAACACCAAAGAAACAAACAAAAGAGATAAAAAGAGAAAGTCAGAGAATTACCTGAAAGACTCCCCTTTAAACTGTAACAGTGTAATAAAATATTTGCAAGCATTCAGGTATTGAACTAAGAGGCTTGAACTTCTCCAAACCATAAGACTGACTACCGTATTAATACCAAGCTTATCTGACACAATTCCTCATAATTTCAGTCCTGGAAACAATATGATGACAATATCATGGATTCTGTCCATTACCTACTGCTTTGTAACAAACATTTCCATAAATGAGGAACTGGGTTAAATGAGTACATGTTTTATTTTAATTAACAAAAAGTCTTAATTATGGTCAATGAACAGCTGATGTAAAGTGAATGGCTGGGTCTCTGGGCTACAGTCTGTGGATCTGATAAGTGCCGTCACCTCGATCCATGTGTAGACATTTTAATGCAAGCCTAAGAAAGCAGCAATACTTCTGGAAAAATCTCTGTAATGGAGATTGCATAGCTGTAAGAAAGTAGAAATATGAACAGTATTTTCAGGCTTATTCTCTACAAAGTTTCAGTTTCTTGCTCCCTCACTGAATTGCCCAGAGTAAGTCAAAGATCCAATTCAAATCTCAAGTGAGAGGGAAGCATATCCTTTCTTTCCTGGGAGGCACTACATTTTTACATAGATAGAGAAACTGACTCTGTTCATATGTGATTTACATCTTTCTACTCACTATGCTACATTTCTGTAGGAACAGTCTTTGATTAATTATATAGATCACCAATTACAAAACCAAAAATTGCTGTTTGTCATTATTTACAGTTGTAAAATTGATATTGGATTTGTAAAGTTAATATCTTCTGATGTCTAAGTAACTAATTTTCTTTCCTTCCAGGCTATTTCACTTTAATCAAGATTTATGAATGTATGCATATATGTACATATCCATCTTAAATAACACTTGGTCTCATAGGGCCAATTCTATGCATGTTTGTCATGATCCTCTATCAAAGCATTTGGATACACAGCCATCTATCTTTAAATTAGAAATTATAATATGAGTATATTCTTGCATGAGTGGATGTTTAGGTTGATAGAATTGGCATTGTAGGAATAGATGCATAATTATGAATTTCTGAAACCCTGTGACATTGTATGTTCAAAAGACTAAGTGATGTTTATGTAATTTTTTAAAAAAGTCAACCAAGATATTATAGCTGTGAATGATAAAGCTAAAATACTACAAATGCATGATGTAAGTGCGTAGAAAAAATTTCTAAGTAATTATGGTAAATAATATTTGTGTAAATGTTGTAAAACCAACTGTTCAGCCAACTATAAAACCAAGTATAGAACTATTTGTTATTTTTCTCTTGATGAGACTAATTACCTGACACCTAAAGTTAAAGGAGGAAATGTTTATTTTGGTAGAGGTTTCAGTCCATAATGTTTTGGCTCTAAGGCAGGGTGTCATGGCAGAGAGGCATTGTAGAGCATAAGTCAATCAACAGCAATAGCGATGAGCAACAGTGATCAACAAGTGATGACAGCAGCTCTCTTTCTGTCCCTTGTTTTCCATTGAGGCTATCCACACTTAGAGAGGTACCACTCACACCCAGGCTGGGGCACACTTAATCCTAGGCAGAACAATGCCAAACCAAAAACTAATTTTGTAGTCACATGTACTTAATCCCAGCAATGCTCACACTCCAGATCCAGCCACCTCTGAAAGCCCACCTATGACTGCATAAGGATTGGGGGACATTTAAAAACAAAACATAACAACTATAAAACAATAGTATATTTTCATTTAAAAAAAAAATTTCTTATAAGCATATGGTTTTGTAACTCTAAAAGTACATATGTTTTGATTTGATTGCATAATTAAATATGTAGATATCAATGAGAGATTTTTCAGTGTCAGGAAAAACTTCACAAATAAGCTAAAGAAGATATAGGAAAGAAATAAGGATAAAATTATATATATATATATATATATGATATAGAAATAAATGATCTGTTTAAGTAAATGAGTTACAATAAATTCCTATATATTTTAACTCAGTAAATCAATATAAAAATTATTAAGAAACAAAGAACACATCTAATATCCAGTTGCTAATACCATTAGTCAGTAAAAGGAATTTAGGGACCTTGGAGAAAAGGTCTAGTTCTGAGGCTGTGGGTGGACTAGACAAGATCTTGTGTATCTAGTAATGCCAGAAAGTAAGGGAGTGGGAAAAGAAAAAGGAAGTAGAAGTGGAAAAAAGAAAAGAGGAAAAGGATGAGGAGACATATTAAAAAGAAAGAGTGAATCTGGAAGAGCTAATGATGGGCAACCCTGGAATATGTTGAGCAACAAAAAATAATTATGGTGTTAAAATATAACTCAAATAGGAAAGTAAGTATCAATGTGTCCATGTTGATATGACTATTTTAAAGTGTGTCATTCTTGATCATTAAGCTATATTGAGGAGCGACATTCTGTGGTTTTTTTTTCCTTTTACACTATATAATTCTTTTGGAAAAAATTATATAATAAAAAAGAGCACAGCTGCTATAAACTATGGTGTGATCCTGGTTAGCCAGTACAGAAAGAATTGCTAAAGCTAAATATGATATTTCTGTTCAATAATTTTATTAGGAAAATATTTAATAATTGACGAGTTCTAAGTTTTGAAGATATTGCTTAATTCAGCAGTGTCAAACTATCATGAGCTTGGAAGGTTTTCAAACATTCTTGTAAACTCAGAATTTGTGAAACATATCTGATGTCTCTCTTTTTTCAGGACCACCAAGAGCACTGCTAGTCATTCCCACATCACTATGTCTTCACAGAATCATGGAAATAAATCTTCCATTTATGATTTTCTTGTATTCATTTATTGAACTCAGGATAGAGATTTTGAAAGTCACTTGTTAAATGAATTACTTCAATTTATAGGGAAAATTGACTTACAAAGAAACCCATAGCTAGAGAGATTTAACAGAACTATATTACTAATACTTAGAAGCCTGCACCCATTCCTATCTCTTCTTCCCTCTGCATTCCCTGTTCCACATTATCTATTCCTTCTTCGACTTTTACTTTATTTATATTTTGATTTTCTCATCTAAGAGAAACCATTCTATACTTAAGCTTCAGTCTCTTATTTATTGCACTTACCATTATGTGCTCAGGGTACATCCATTTTCTTACAAATGACTAAAAATTATTCTTTACAGCTTCTATTTTGTTGTCTCCCAAAACTCATTTTATAGACCTTTAGAATTTTGAAACAAAGATATGACATCTTCTGAAGATAATTATCCTACCACAGAGGAGAAACTTTTTGCTTGTAATTGGAGACTTACACATATTATTTGAAGTTTCTATATTTTTTCAGATGAGTATGTTAGCTGTAATATTTGAATGACTACATAGAAGAGGGATTAAACTCAGCCATTATGAGTTCTGTGTTATTACTGCAGACGTCTTGTATAAATACATTCTATATTCTATAGTCATTTATACTCATGACTAAATGTAGTTGAAACTAAGTTTGAAGAGACATAAGAAAATGTTAAACTATATCAAAAAAGTTTTAACCGTAATATATTTTACTTGTATCTTCTTTTGAACTATAATATTTTGCTTATAAAATTATGAAAAGAACATATATAATAAATTAACTGATCATGATATTTTACACTATCATGTGAACTTGTACTTTTCTTAACTGAAAAAATAATTTCATAAATGAATAAAAGCATGTAAAATAAGAACTTATTTTATAGCATTCAAAAATTTGTTTTACACATTTGTATGTTAGGATGATATTTCTTTAATGCATATGTAAACTGACATCTTTGTTGTTTTATTTCCAAATTATAGAAAAGAACAAATAGTATAAACAAATGTCACTTACAAAGACAAGAAGGATCTCCATGGTGAGGAGTAAGACAATGAATTAGAGAAACCTTGCAAATATTGAATAAATACTAAAATAATTTTTCTATATGACAGACCAAACATTAGCATTATACCTCCATGGGGGCTGGTGAGATGGCTCAGCAGCATAAGCACCTGCCTTGAAATTGCAAGGGCCTGAGTTCGACTCCTGGAACCCACATATGAAAAAAAGGACCGGTGATACCACTCAGCAGCATGGGCACCTGCTGGTGCATGAGATCCTGAGGTCAACCCCCGGTACCCAAAAAAAAAAAAGAATTATGCCTCCAGAGTCACTCATTTCCCTACATATTTATTTCAAAATTGATACTTTATTCAGTAAATAGTGATATCCACAATAATTTTGAATCATTTTTTCAGCTTTGTGAAAATACAATTGCTCCTCCAAATTTATCTTTCACAGTAAGATTCAAATTGCCCCAATATTTAAGTATTGTATTGTAATATATCTTTAGAGAATGTTGATTGTCTAATAGAAATTTGAGAGTTTAAGTATTATATTGCCTTCACAAAATATTTTCTCAGATTCCACAAAGATTAACTCCTATTTTATCAGTCTTTCTTTACTGCAAATTGAGGGTTATTAAAACTTGTTCATTTATGTTCACTTATTTTGAAAACTGAGAATTGTTAAGCAGAGGATTTCTGATTTAGGGAAAACTATCAAATACTTTTCACTCCACTTCTTAAAAATGCCATGTATTTTTTAATCAAAATTTGTTACTCTCCAAAAGTGCATATTTTAAATTCATTAAGTGAATAATTAATATAGTAATCTATGAAATATGAATTATATCTATCACTTTTTAAAAACAGAAATGTTATCTAAGATGCCTTTTGAGTATCAATCTGTCTTCCTGATTAGGTACTATAAAACATAAAATAAGGGATTCCGACTGGTTGCATACATGGTAAGATATTTCATCTGGAAGCATAGGCCATAAATTCTTTGCACAGAGGCACCAAGTATTCCTTGAAATAAAGCTGGTATCTCAAATAATTTATATAGGATTTAACTAGAATCACTATTTCTTTATACTAAAATCATAATTTTTAGGATTCATAGGGAAATATTTTTGTGTACCCCTTCTATATACAAAAAGTCACAATTGTGCCAGAACTTGTGAAAAAATTACAAATATGAAATTTTTTGCTTAATTTTGAAAAATTTACAAATTACACTACTCATAATTTTTGAACTGTGATATATATAAATATATATGAGGTAATAGAAATATATTTATGATATGATTTCAACTTTTGCATTGTTATACAGGTTCAATACAATCATCAAAGGAAATATTCTATTATTTCTTCCCTCATATGATGTCTGTGGAATTGGAAATAGCTAGTCGCTTCTTCACAAAATGTTAGATATCAATAAAAACAAATGGTAAGAATAAAATAGTCTTTTCACTACGTTAGAATTTCACTGAGTTCTTATCAGTGGTATTTCTCCCAAATTACAGAGATTGCCCTAGTTTGCAGCAAAAGTGGTCCTAGGAAAGGATGCTGAGCCCTATTCTTAAGCAGTACTGTGATAATGAGTTATGGCAGACTCACCTTACTATGCACCAGTGATGTAGGAAACAACTACAAAATATTCTTGTAATCAAGGCATGCAAACAATGCATGATTTGGGGGAAAAAATGAGTGCATAGATTGAAGCCAAATCTCCAATGCCAGAATTTCCTGGGCTCACTAATTGCTATATGTACTTCTGATATTAATTTTAATCTCCAATTAAGAGAGGTATGAATGCATGAGGAAGTTTAAAATTACCATATATGTCTATTTATAAGAAATAAATACAAGATCTTTTATTTACGTTTCATTTTCTGGAATAACATTTAAGCATATACCAGCATTGTGCTTCAGAAAAAAAATGAATAAAATGGAAAATACCTCTAATTTTACATGATTCTATGAGGTACGTATATTTAATGAAAAAATTTTTTTTTCTAACCTCAGGTCATTTTTCAAATGTTAATAACAAAAAATATTCTTGAAATTGTAAATTTTACCAATTCAGAGAATAACTCATAGGTGATAATGATTTATCTTATTTAAGTTTCTCTGATTCTTTGGAGATGAAATGTGACAAATTTCAAGAACTTTCAATTTTGTTATTATTAATACAATTTTGTGAAAATTAATTTTTATATCTGTAGCTATTTTCTGATTAGAAGACACGGTAAAAATATATAATAATACATTGAATCATGTGAAAAAATTGGTATTTAAAAAATTGCTTAGGGGCCAGTGAGATGGCTCAGCAGCTTAAGCGCCTGCCTGGCAAGCGCAAGGGCCCGAGTTCAACTCCCAGAACCCACATACAAAAAAGGGGCCGGTGATATCGCTCAGCGGCATGGGCGCCTGCTGGCGTGCAAGGTCCTGAGGTCGACCCTCTGGTACCCACAAAAAAAAAATTGCTTAGGTATTTTTCTGAACATCTTTAAATGTTTAAGGTATCATATATTATTTTGAATTTATGCATAATTTTCTTTTGTTATTAAAAAATCAATACTTTATTATATTGTGAACACTCCTTTCACCTTATTCTCCTTTTCCATTATTTAAATCTAAAATTCTGCTTCGTCAACCATCACAATATATAAATTATGTCATTTATATAATAATTTCACCTTCTCACAGTATTGTAGGATAAAAGCACAAGGTCAAATTGCCACCAGTTGATAGTGTTAAGGCCTCTGGCTAGAGCCTACAGTGCCTTCTTCCTGTATCCTCTCAAAGTCTTTCTCTGCGTATGCCTTCTAGTAAGGACAACAATCCTATCAGCTATGTCTCTATTAATATGACCTCATTTAACATCATTTAATCTTAATTACACCTTAAAGGCCTGATATTATTTAATTCCCATATGTCAGGCTGTGTCCTTTATAAAGGAAAGCGGTTCATTTAGCTCACTGCTCTGTAGCCTGAAAAGCATGGCTTTGTCATCTGCTCTGTTCTGCTCTGATGAGGGCCTCATGATAGAAGGCATCACAGTGGAGGAACCATGTGCCAAAGAGGTCCAGTGATGGACAGACAGCAGGATTTCAGGGAGGGGCCAGGGTGTCCTTTATTATATAACAACCTGTTATCATGGGAACTGACTCATTTTTGGGAACCCCAACTCCCTTTCTAACACTAACATTAATGCACTCATAAGTGGATACACGTGGCCCTTAACACTTTTCATTGGGCCCCCATTTATTAAAGTTTCCATCATGTCAATTCTATCTCCCTGATTAGCAAGCTTCCAGTACATGAAATTTAAGGGGATACTCTCAAAACATATCTAAACCACAGGATTCCTTATGTCCAACTATAATAACGAAGGGATTAGTGCTTCTATATATAAAATTTAAAGATGTACGTAATTCAGTACAAGTTTTAGTGTGCAAAATTACTTTGGATGAATAATACAGAGGATTTTGCCATGTACCTTTTTTTTTTTTTTTGTGGGTACTGGGGGTCGACCTCAGGACCTCGTGCGCCAGCAGGCGCCTGTGCCGCTGAGCGATATCACTGGCCCTTTTTTTCGTATTTGTGTCCCAGGAGTCGAACTCAGGCCCTCACGCTTGCCAGGCAGGCGCTTATGCTGCTGAGCCATCTCACCGGCCCCTTGCCATGTATCTTAATTTCTAGTATTCTTATAATTATATCTGACTTCTTTATATTTTTTAAATTCTAATTATTTCAACCAAAATTAGAAATAAAAATGATGACTTGCCCAGTTATCCTGTATGACAAAAGTTATTTAAACTAATCTACAAGTTGGTTATACATTGTGCATTTTTATACATAATGATATTGGTAGTGACAATTTTTAAATAGACAATAATATAATATTTTCAAAACTCATTTATCTTTCCTTTCTACCAAAGTTTATTGTTTAAAAATTTCCTTTAAAACTGTTTTTACAGGTCAAGTATAAAGCTCAGTGGTACAGTGCCTGCCTGGCAACTGCAAGGTTGTGAGTTTGATTCCCAGTGCCAAGAAAGTAAAGTTTTTACTTTGATAATTATTTTAATTTCTGGCAATGTTATATATAGTTCTGTTGGATGTAACACCAACATTCAGAGAAGAAATTTAGGTCCATAAAACATGTGTCACTCTTTTGGTTAATGATTTTCTTTTAAGCTCACATACATTACTGTTCTTGTCCATTTTGGGTTCTGACAGCACTATATATTGAAAGTGTTTTGAAATAAAACAAACCAGGATTTAAATTGTGATTTTAATATTCACTGTTTTTGTGAATTCGAGAAATATTCTCTTTTTTTTGTGGGTACTGGAGTTCGACCTCAGGACCTCATATGCCAGCAGGCACCCTGCTGCTGAGCGATATCACTGGCCCTTTTTTTGTATGTGGGTTCCAGGAACCAAACTCGGGCCCTCACACTTGCCAGGCAGATGCATGTGCTGCTGAGCCATCTCACCGGCCCTTGAGAAATATTCTTAATCTATCATGTATTTTATCCATCTATGCAAAAGGGATGTGAAAATTTCACAATTGTATGGATTCAATATTATTATTATTATTATTATTATTTTGGTACCAGGAATCAAACTCAGGACCTTGTCCTTGCCAGGCAGACACTGTGCCACTGAGCTATATCCTCAGCCATATCAATATTACTTTTATAACTGGACAAGTGGGATATATATTTTGGAGAAAGAATTTGTAGAGAATGAATGATGTTTTCACCTAAAGCCACTTATGCAAAGCATAAGTAAAATATATCTCTGACATTATTATTGAGTGGGCCATGTGAAAATACTAAAGACTCTCTAAGAGTTGAGAGAGTCTTTCAAATAACAGACATCAAGGAAATGGGGATCTTTTTCTTATGAATGGACAGAATCATATTCTGCCAGCCATCTGAATGACCCTGAAAGTTAATTCTTTGGCAGTTTTCAGATGAGAGCCCAGTTAAGCTGATACTTTGATTTCAAAGTTAAGTTACAAATCAGGTAATTCTCCTGATATTCTGGACCAACAGAAAAATGGGATAATAAGTCGGTGATTTTTTTAAGTTATTAAAGCTGTCATAATTTGCTCCACACCCATTGAAGGCTAATATGAACAATTCAACATATGTTGAGCAAGGCTGTTTATTTTCAATTCTGATAAATTGGGCTCCTGCATGCAATTCACATCAGTAAGATTAGATCAAGTAGTAATAAGATATCCTACCTAACATATTTTCAATGTTACAAAGCAATCAGTTGGTATATTTTGCACTAGTCTTTTTGTTCAATTTATTGTGATATGCTTTTGAAAATTTGTAACACATAATATAAAATTCATCATCGGAAACATTTATGTGTGTATAATTTAATAGCATTAACATATTCATCGTGTGACAAATCTTCAAAACTTTTGCATGTTACAAAACTAAAGTTCTATGATTATTAAAAATGATACTTCATTACCATTTCTCCCTGGTTCCTGTTGATACCTTTCTATTTTCTTTCTCTATTATTTTGAATATTTTAAGCTCCATTCATAATGAAATAGCATATTTGCCCTTTTGTGACTGGATTATTTTATTTTTCACAATGTCCTTAAAGCTTATCATGTGATGTCATGTGTCACAATTTCCTTTCTTGCTAAGGTTGAAAAATACTCTTGGTTATATGAGTATTGCTGTTAGGAATATACATGGACATGCACATATCTCTTTGAGATCTTGTTTTCAATTCACTTATGTACATAATCTACAATAGTTTGTGAGGAGACTCTGGCCAGTAGAGTAATTGAAATGAGTGCAAAAATGAAGTGACCCTTGCAGTAAGAGGACAGAGCTCCTGGAATGCATCCTTAAAGATGAGAGCAGAACTGCAGGGCAACAGCTGAGCTGAATTAGAAACAAAGTTACACACAGAGATGTTTGCTCTGGCCATTGTGCTCTTCATGCCCTAAAAGCTTGTTTAGCAGACCATCCTGTTCTTTCCCTTTCCTCTGACCAAAACTACACAAATGCTTTTAGTCTGCACCTTTGTTCTCAGCCCTTGGGTTACAAATAAAAATCCAGGGATTTCTCAGATGGGAGCTATTTTCCTGAGAATTTCTTATACTGATGAGTCTCAGTGAAGCAGCCTCTGGGCCTCTTGGAGTTAAAGCTAAACTTTGACTCTGAGTAATTTTACATCCTCTGAACCTCCATGGTTCCACCCTGTGACAATAGAATACATTTTTTATATTTTTCCAAAATTCATATTTTGAAATCTTACCTGCAAATATGATGAGGCTGGGTGTGGAGATTTAGGAGCTAACTAGATATGTTAGCTTTTCCATGGCTCAGACCAAAATGCCTGACCTACACAACTTAAAGGAAATAAAAGTTTACTTCAACTCACAGTTTCAGAGGGTTCAATCAATGCATGTCCATCTCTGAGGCAGAAATAGCAAGGCTACTGGTCATGGAGAATGAAAGCTGATCAACCACTTACAAAGCAGAGAGAGCAAGAGTGAGAAGAAGGGATTTGGGACATGAATACATTCTTCCAGGTCATACTGTCAGTGACTCATCTCCACCATTCTGTCCCTACCTCCTAACAAATCAACTATGAACTCATCATTGGAAAAATCTACTGATGAGTTTAGTACAACATGATCCAATCACCTTCCAAAAGCTTGCCTCTGGACACATGAGCCTTTAAAGGGCCATTTGAGATTATACCATGTCATTTTCACCCTAGTTTCAAAAGGATCATGTCCATCCTGTTATGTAAAATGCTTTTAGTCCATTTCCAGAAAATCTCTGAATCTCCACACTTCCAGCATTGTGCATAAGTTGAAGTTCAAAGTCTTTCTGTGACGCAAGGCAAACTCTTACTGGAAAACCTCTCTATAAATAAAAAAATCTAGTTCAATACTCCCCTGATAAAAGAGCACAGGTTAAACATTCATTCCAAAAGGGAAAATAAGGGGACGAGAAAGGAACTGGACAAATATATCATGAGAGTACAGACCTCATGAATGGGATTAATGCCCATATAAATGGGACCCCACAGAGCTATCTTGTATTCTTCTAATCATGTGATGATCTGACAAGACAGTATTCTGCAATGCTGAAAAGAGCCCTCACAAGAATCTTACCATTCTGGCTATGGAATTGAGGTCTTAGTGTCAATTTGGATTGGCTTTGGTACACCCCAATTTGCAGAGTGCATTTCTTTGTGTGTCTGGGTGGGCCATAGAGGTATGGCCTCGGCACTATGTCAGGTCCCCGAACTATTCCCCTCTGCCAATGTTTCCCTGTTCTACATCCTGACCATCATGAACTAAAGAACTTTGCTCTGCTGTGTGTCTGCTATGAAGTTTCAGCTTTGGAGCCAACTGACTATGGACTAAGTCCCCTAAAGCCAGGAGATAAAATAAACCTCTCTTTGAATTGTGGTACCAGATACTTATGTTCAGCAATGGGAAAACTGACTAATACAGTGGCCTATGATCTTGTACTTCAGCCTCTAAGAATATATAAATTTCATTTGTTAATAGGCCATCCAATCTATGTTGCCCAATCTCTGAAATTGACTAACATATGCCCAGGAATGTAATTTCTAGATAATATGCTAATTCTAAGTTTTACATTTTATTAGTACATATTAGTTCAACAGAATGGTAACTTTTGTTTTGACATATTTGTACATTCATGTAACACACCTTGATTATTTTCATCCTCATGACATTTCTCTTTCCCTCTCCCTCATTTCTTTATTCTACTCTAATATTCTTCCTTCTTCTTTCTTGTCACCATGATATATATATACATATATATACACACAAATAGTGATATATATATAGTGTGTGTGTGTAATATATATACGTATATTGTGATATATATATATACACCACATTTTCTTTATAAATGTGATTTATAAAATCACATTTCATTTATCCATTCATCTATTCACAGGTACCAAGACTGCTTCCATAGTCTTGCTAATGTGAGTTGTGCCACAATAAACATGTGTATGTGCAAGTATAATTATAGCATAGATACTTTTTACAAAGTACATAAAGGAGTGATATAACTGGATCAAAATGTAGCTATATTTTTAGTTACTTTAGGAACCTCCATACTGATTTCCATAGTGGCAGTATTACATTAATGCCCATATAAAGGGGACACCACAGAGCTATCTTGTATTCTTATAATCATGTGATGATCTGACAAGTGAGTATTCTGCAATGCTGGAAAGATCCCTCACATTCTTATATTCTTACGAACAGTGTAGAAGATTTCATTTTCGCCATATTGTCAACAGAATATTTTTTTTGTTTTGTATTCTTGATGATACCCCTTCTAACTTGTGTGAGATAGAATTTCAATGCAGTTTTGATTTGCATTTCCCTAATGGACAAAAATTCAAAAATATTTTAGGCAATTATTGGTAATTTGTCTATGTTCATTTGCAAAGTGTCTGTTCAAGTCATTTTCCATTTATTGAATGGGTTACGATTTTAATTTTAAGGGTTTTTAAATTTCTGTATGTGCTGTACATAGTACTTCTGTATTGGAAGAAGAGCTGTCAGAGATTTTTCTCCCATTTTGCAGACTTTCTCTTTTTTCAACAACAGCAACAAAACTACAGACCAGTATCCTTGATTAAAATGGATCCAAAAATCCTCAATAACATTATTCAAAACAGTATTCAACACCATATTAAAAGAATCATACATAATGACCAAGTTGATTTCACCACAGAAATTCAAGGGTAGTTCACTATATATAAATTATTAAAATTATTAAAAATCAAAGATAAAAATGTATGACAAACTCAATAGACATAATGAATGACTTTAGGAAAAATCAAAATCCCAGCATGACAAAAATTGAAGAAAATCAGTATGGAATTATCTATAACAAATACATAGCCAACATCATACTGGATGGAGAAAATTGAAAGTATTTTTTTCTAAAATGAAGAATAAAACAACAGTGTCCTCTTTACTAGTCCTATCTAATATTGCATATGAAATTTTACTCACACAACTAGGCTGGAAAAAGAAATAAAAGAGATGTAAAGAAGAAATAAATTACATCATTCCTAAAGTCACTATGATCTGTTATGCAGAAGACCAAAAAGATACCATCAGAAGAGTTTTGTTTATCTTTTGTTTTGATTGTTTAGGAAACACTGTACCATTTTTGATAGCCACTGTATCATTTTATATTCCATTTACACTGCACAAAGATTAAAATTTCTCTAAAATTTCATCAATAATTATTATATTCTGCTTGCTTGATTATTTCGATAAGCACAGTAATGAGTATCAGGTAATATCTCATTGTTAACTTGATTTGCATTTTTCTGATGATTAATGGTGTTAAGCACCATTTTATGCTTGTTGCTCATCATATCTACTTGAGAAAGTTTTCTATTCAAATTCTATGCTTATTTTATAATTGACTTATTTATTCTCTTACATTGCTTTTTCTTAATACCTTTGCTTTTGATGTATAAGCTCTTTCCCTCTTGACATATTTTCAACAGATGATTTAACATGTTTTCTACATCAAAAATATTTCTTCAGAGTTTTCATTAGTTTTCTTATTTTTAAAAATTTTATCTTTGATGAAAAATAATATATTTGTCATACTTTTAAATATGAATTACCTTCTACTCTTTTTTTTTTGTGGATACCAGTGGTCAACCTCAGTACCTCACATACCAGCAGGCGCCCTTGCCACTAAGCGATATCACAGGCCATTTTTTTATATGTGGGTTCCAGGAGTGAAACTCAGGACCTCACGCTTGCCAGGCAGGTGCTTATGCTGCTGAGCCATGTCACCGGCCCCACCTTGCACTCTTAATTACATTTCCATTCTGTCTTAGCTTTTCTTGTGCCATACTTACATACTTTACAGGCATCAATTACCTTTTATATTGTTGTATCTTTGCAGACTCCTTTCTCAATGTCTAGGATTAAGCAGACAGCATCTTAAAGTTATCCTGAACACTTGCCATCTGACTTTGAATCCTCATTTTATACTTATAATGTCTGCTGCTGTGTGGGTTAGGGTTTTGCAAAGAAACAGTTTCAAGGGGAATATATGCAGAGGTATTTATTAAATAAGTGTGCAGGATGCAAGGCAACAGAGTCCCCAGTGAACATTTTCATGATCCAGTTGCTCCTTGGTCCAGGAAGATGGAAGCTAAAGAACAAGCAGGATCAATACCAGTATAAAACAAGAGGCATGGAATCTCCCTAGATAGTCATTGGTATGATTCTGCATTAGAAAGCTTATGAAATTGGAGTCCAATCTACAGCAGCAGAAAAAGATACAGCTGCTCAAGCAGGATGGAGCCTTCCAAAACATGCCAAACCCTCCTTCTTTCCCTTTCATCCCATCCACTCTATAAACCTGTTGATTTATTTTTTTTATGTGGGTACTGGGGGTCGACCTCAGGACTTCACTCTTGCCAGTAAGTGCCTTTGCCACTGAGCGATATCACCAGCCATTTTTTTCCTTTATGTGGGTCTCAGGAGTCAAACTCAGGACCTTGTATTTGCCAAGCAGGTACTTATGCCATCGAGCTATCTCACCACCCTACCTGTTGATCTTGTATGCTCAAAATCTCTGGAAACAGCTCAGAGAAACATCCAGCAGTGTGATTTACTAATCAGCTAGGTGTTTCCTGATCCAGTCATATTTACTGGATTCACAGTCATAACTATGTTGGTCAATTTAAATTCTTTCTGTTTTTCATACTTTCCTACTATGAGACTAATTATTTCATAGATTTGCTATGAGAATTAGATGGGTTAATAGTCATGCAATGCCCATAAAATATTTGTGTAACTCATAAGATATAGTCTTGGACACACAAAGCACCACATAAATAGATGATAGATAGATAGATGATAGAGAGATAGATAATTGATATAGATATAAATAGATGATAGATACGTAAGGGACAGGTATATACATTTCCACAGGAAAAGTAAAACTTGTATAAATATTTTAATACTAAATTTATGGAGACATCATGAAATTAATACAAGTTACTTTTGGCATCTACAATTATGAAAGTTACTCAAAGTGGTGCTTATTGGCTTCCATACATTTATTAGTATGGTGAGCTGCTGCTTGGATAAGCTTGGTCATTGAGACTGCAACAGGCACATTTTCAAGTTGTTCTGTAAAGGCCAGCAGTGTAGTGGGTTTTCTTTGATATGTATAACACACAATGCAGTACTACTGTGCTATAAAGAAAGATAAAATTGAGTCACTTGTAGGAAAATGGATGCACCACTGTGTTAAATGAAATAAATTCAGGCACACAGGTTAAATATCCCATTTTTTTTTAATATGAGAAACAGAAATTGTAAATAAGGATCAAAATAGAAAATAAATGACAGAAGATAAGGCAGATCTTTCTCAAAGGGGAAGGGTATCAAGAGGTGGAGGGAGGTAAAAAGAAGGGAAGGGAATAGGGATAAAAAATAAATGGAATGTGTTATATACCTGTAACAACTCCAGACAAGTTATGTAAACATTATGCCCTGCAAACATTTACAAAAAAAGAGGGGGAATAAAGAGATGGGTGGAGGGGGAGGGAGGAAAGGGAGAGGAAAGAAAGCAGGAATTTTGTTATGTACATGTTATCAACTTCTTAAAAGGGATGTTAACATTATGTACTACACAAATGTACTAATAAACTAACATTTTAGAAAATTCTCCATTTTTTTCCAGCAAATTGAAAAATTTGGAAATTATAAAAACTAGTTTGAATGCTGACATTATAATGGATTCTGGAAAAATCAAATCGTGGACCTTAAATTTAGACAGTAGATAAGAGATTATTCCGTGTGTTCTTACAAACTTGAACTCTGCTTCATTTATTGTGGCCAGATGTGACTTGAACTTTGCATATATTTATTCTCTCTCAAGCATTTCAAAACAAAAAATCTGAGATTGAGTTTATATGTGCATAAATAATATACTTTAAACAAAAGTCACAACAGAACAAAACCATTTCTCCGATGACACCATACTTTGAGGGAAAGTAGGTGTACAACCTCAGTTTTTAACTAGGAAAAAATATTTTCCTTGGGAATAAATTTATGTCCATGAAATATCTAAAACTTTTCATGCAATGGTTTTTTTCTTTCATCTCTTCCATTGTCATTAATGAAAGATGAATGCGATTGGTGTTCTGATCACTTTGTATGATTCTGGCAGTATTTATGACTGACATAATCATTATTATATTGTTACCTGAATTATTATACTCTCCAAATGAAACATCCATTTCTAAGTACAAGACTGTATGGTGTAATGTTTCCACAATGCAGTACAGTTCTAAACTCAGCAACCTATCAGCATTATAATAACAATCATTAAAATATCATTATTAATTCTAAGACTTCATGATTTGTGGAAGTTATGTATATGTGATATATAGCAGGACCACATGTGAAGGTACTCACAATCAAATGAGAGGACCACAGAAAAATAATTACACCACAGTACCTACAAATTGTTATTACAATGTGTATAGAACTTTAATGATATAAATATTTTAAATTTGGGGATTACAACTTTAATCACTTTCATTAACTTAATAATACTATTATTCGTAATTCAGGGAAATATTTATATATACTCCAGTATTGGCAAATTATTACTGTCTTAATTTCAGAATAAGGAAATAAATCACTTTATCTAAAAAAGATAACAAATGTAACAAATAATTATTTGAATTATATCTTTATTGATCTACAAACTATTAGAAAAATCTGAAAGCAGGTTGCATTAAACTTTAAATAACTACTCTGAATATTACATTCCACTTCACTTATGAAGGTATTTTTAATAGTTATATAATCAAAACTCAAATAATGAGAGTCTTGTCCTGCACTTGGCACTTCTTCAAGGCTGTGAGTGAGAATATATTATGTGCCACATTACTATTACAGTAAGCTACTGTAACTGCACATTTACAATAGTTACGACTGGCTGCACTATATAGGTGGAACAGCTGGTTGCCTGGGGCAGCAAACTATTAGAGGAACAAAGTGTTTTGTGCCTGTTTTTTTTTTTTTGTGAAAGATTATTTGCTAAAAGGAGGAGACATTCTTCATATTGTCTGAGGCAATAAAAACCCTCAAATTGACATTAGTCTTGTTCCTTTAGTAAGAGACACAGACATACAATACAGAAATGATCATCTCAATTTGACATCAGCTGTTAGTTTGTGTGTTAATATTGGGTCTTATTCAGTGTGATAAATCGCTTCTGATTGTATTAATTTTTTTTGTCTTACTAGGTATTGCCTTATTAGTTAATTATGTGGAAGAAGTATTATTTCAAAATATGGAATTTCGATGATGCCAGTCTGGGGTCATATTCTTTAGTAAATTGACTCACAGTGAGGTTATCTTTGAAATTTTGTTCTCAGGTACTGCAAAACCTGTGAAGCAACAGAAATTTTGAATATATTCATAAAGGCACTATATAAGGAATACATTTGAGACTTAATTTTATATATTATTGTACAAGAACTGTCATATATATAATTTCCAAGGACAATCCCCAGTTGTCTTTCTTACACTGATAATACACTAAGTCATGAGGGAAAAATAAGTAGGATCCACACTTGCTTCAAAAGGTAGAAAATAACTGCAAAGGAATATTCTTTGATGACTACCTTAAAGATAAAAAACCACTTTTCTACAAAAACAAAATTATTGTGTAAGAAGTCTTCCTTGAGAATAGCTTACAGTGGAAAGGAAATACCTCTGTCAACCAAGTGAAGGAAAAGAGGAATGCCAGGTTCAGAATAAGACTCTGAATTGATATATAAGGAACATAAATAAAAGGGGCATCACTGTAGGGTACAATGATGAAATCTATCTGATAATCATAAAAATATTAGAAATTAGTTTCAAAAAATTAAATTACTATTTTAAAAGTCCTAACTTACTGTACATTTTCTATATATTAATATAGATGCATTAACTGCCAATATAGTTAACCAAAGAACAACAATAAAAATAACCTGTGATTGTAATTGGAAAATGATTGTTTTATAACTCCTGAAGAAAGAGCCAACATTCTATGCAAACATAGAAAGAAGTCATTAAAATATATATGTAGAGAGAGATTGTCATTATTTTAGGGAGCACCATATGATAAATTTTTCCCTACCTACATGAGATAAAATGAATGAAAATATAGTGCAAGTTGTTTGTTAAATATGCATGGGGGAAAATACAAAGCAATGAGAAAATGGACAATAGTTTATATAAATAGGTTTAAAACCTTAAGCAAACATCCACTGAAACTAATACAACGACAGATGCTAGTGTGACTGTAGAGTCCATTTCTGATGTGTACAATGATGGTGTTGAAAGACAATCAATTCTGTCAGTCATCGTGTAAGTGATTGCTGATGGATTTTATTATCTAAAACTCAGGGACATAATCTTAGGAAAAAATACCTTTCTTCAAACTGAAATTCTTGACATGCAATCGAAGTTTCAGGAGCACACAAGACTACAGAAAGCACTGTCACTAAGAACAACTGCTGCAGAAGGATCTATAGGATCAGGTTAAGGATTTGTGAAATGTTTACCCAAGATGAAATGTCATAGTTTTAAAAGTATTAATGTGTAGCTGAAAAACTTTATTCCCAGCCAGGGTGCCATTTATGTTTCTGTTGAGATAAAAATAAAATGGGAATTTTTTCAATATCTATCATTTAATTCAAAGAATATTAAAAGTAAAACAAAGATATATAACAGTATGACTTACTAATCATTAATCCTTTAATATATTTGATAAGCATTTGAAAAATGCTTATTTGAAAAATAAATGTGATATAATTTATATATTTAAGCTGGCTAAAGTTGAAAGTAAAGGGAAATGACATATAAATAAAAACACAAATTCCAAAAGTACATACCACTGAAACCCTGTCAAAATGTTGGGTGGCTGAACTAGATAATTCAGAATTCAATATTCATATAGCATATCCTTTGTCCCATTGTTGTAGATTATAGATAATGTTAAGATAGTTAATAAAATATTTTAATGCAATAGTATAAATACTTGGTAATTAACTGGAATATGGTTTGCAAAAGGCAAATTATGTTTATCCTAGAAACTTCTGTCCATGTCCAGGAAATTTAGTGTCATTTACAGAGTCAGCAATAGCTACTTTATATCTGATCCAGTTTCTGCAGTAATATTCCAAACTCAGTGTTAAGGACATAGTCTTCCATGGCATTATCTTCACCTTAGACAGCAACTACATGTGATCTCTAGGCACCCACAGAGCTTGAAAGATCAGTTATTATCTTTCCCAAACCTAAGTAAAGGAGATCTCTGTACTCACAGAAATTCAAATGGTTTAATTAATACAATACAATTGGTCTGGATTTCAGAAATATCAGGATAATCAGATATATAAGAAATTACAACATTCTAGATTTAAAAAGCCTATGAATACAATACAAAATGTATAACTCATAAAACTTGACTAAGTCATGAATCAGGAGAAATGAACACTGTAGACAATTTGGAGAAAATGGCTTTCTTGTTTCCTTTCCCATCTTTGGGACAGAACATCTAACACCCACAACATAGAGGAGAAGTCTAAATTGGCTCACAGCTTCAGGGAGATTAGTCCATTGCTTGTGGGCTCTAATGTAGAAGCTTTATGTCAGAAAGGTATGTTATAGCAAAGATGTTTAGTTCATGGAAGCCAGGAAGTAGAGCGAGTGAAGAGTGAAAGTGAGGAAAGGGGCCTCATGTTTTTGGAAGGTGATCAGATCATAGATACACTACATTTATCAGTGATTACTCATCCGTGAGTTCATAGTTGATCTGTTGTTTGGAGGTGGGTCCAGGTTAGAGTGAGTCAAAGGGAGCGTGAGCCTCATCACGATCGCCATTCCTGGATTCTTCCTTTTCTCTCTCTACTTTCTGGTGGCTTTAATTTGAAAACCTCATCCTCCACAATACCCTTTGCCATCCAGTTTCTCCCTAAACTATGAGCCAAAATAAACATCTGTTCCTTTACATTGGGAGTGTCAAGCCTCACATCCAGAAACAACAGTGACTAAGAGAAAGACCAAACCTGGTACTGATTGCATTCCTAAAATTCAGAGTTTAGGAATAGGATGAGTTGAGGAATAACAACAAGTAATAATGAAAATAAATCTTGGAGAAGCAGACAGTTAGGTAGAAGGATGTAGTGGTGACTTTGGACAAAGAAGCGCAAATCAAATATAACAGGGAGGATAAGTAATGTCAAGGAAATAGGAACTGAAAAGGAATATTAGGATGTTGGAAAACCATCGAAACATTCCAAATTATTAAAAAAGTTTGATTTATTGTATTTGAATTCTCCTATGCTTTGTAGAAAAAAACCTTCATGTAATTCTTACTTTCAAAATTTTGGCAGATTTTTCAAAGAGGGTATTTTTCAAAGAGGCTCCCTGGACCAGAGATAACACCATCAAATAGAAACAGTTAAAAATGAATTTTATGGTTTATATTTTGAAGTTCCCCCAAAGCTTCATGTGCTCATAGGTGGGGCTTTGGAAAAGAGATTGGATCATGGGGGCATGATTCTCATCAATGAATTAGTCCACTGATGAGTTTATATCTAAAAGTTATTTGGGAGGAGAAGCCTGATTGGAGGAGGTGGGTCATGTGGGAAAGGCCAGGAAGGCTCTCTCTCTCTCTCTCTTTCTGCTGACCTGCCATGAGCTGTTTCTCCTTTGCTATGTCCCTCTGCCATGTCACCCTGTGTCAGAGATAACCAACTAAGGACTAAAACCTCTACAAAATGTAAACAAAACTGAACATTTTTTCCTTTAACCTGCAGATGAAAGTAACAAAGACAACAGTCATTTTTATTCCCACCTTACTCTGTCAGAAACTCTGGATTTGGGGCCCAATGTCTTCTGTTTTTGCAAGCTTGAGAAGTGATTTTCATGGATAATGAATTTCAAAAACGATTTTCAATGCAAAATTATAAATAGACTTTGAATAAAATTAACAGAAATACAGATTTTTGTTAACTAGAAAGTGTAGTAGAAACATTCAAGTCTCCCAGGGTGGGCCAAATTTCCAGATAATAAATTAGAAATTACATTGCCAAACATCTTACACTTATAAAGTCAGTCTCTTGCTCTCACTCTCTTGTGCTATCTCACTCTGTCAGTGAAGTTTGTAGTAATTTGCTTTTTTCCCCAGAACAGAATGTAGAATCAAACATTTTTGTTTGTATAGTTTCCTTAAATTTATGAGCGCCTTCAGGGTTGCAATATCTCTTAACCAATGTCACCACAACATATAACAGATACATGCTTGGTAAAGGTAGCACATAATTTATGAACTCAGTATATGATGTTTCGTGTGATAACTCTTTATAACCATTTCTTCTTACTGTCCAATCATTTCTACATAGCCTGAAGGCATTTGATTAAATGGATGCCATGTAAAAATGAATTTGTCCATATTGATCTACTTAGTTCCTTAGTCAGGTATCTACTATGGAAATGTATGGATAGGCTGAAAGCCATCAGTACTTTAGTGGTTTTGATGTGAACATAATGTAGAATAATTACTGGGTATTGTAGTCACCATCAGTTGTTTCCAGGCTCTTCCTGTCCCATTCAAATAATGGAATGGAATTGTCAATGGATGTGAAAGTTTAAAGTTTGTTTGGGGTAAAAGAAGAAAAAGAAGTGCTCATGAAGAAAATGTTTTCTGAAGGAAAAAGAGAACATATATCCTGCATGCAGGAGAGGTCTGTGAAAAGGCTCACAGCAGCCAATAGTGTAGTGGCCACAATCTTTTTGTCTTCTTTCTGATGTCAAATCTATGCCATCCTATTAAGAACCTGCCAGACAAATCCTGGGCAGGAAGAACGGAAGAGAGCATTCCCTCACTGGTATTAGTGCAGGGCTCCAATGCTATTCTGTGCACCTGTTGTGAATCTCCCTGATTAATGCATCATGATTCACAGGCCAGTTGCCAAGCCACTTTGCGTGTGCAAGTTTCCTTCCTCAAAATGACCTATAAGACTAAAGAGATTGCTAGAGGGAGCTTCAATAATAATCTTATCAAAATTGAAGTTGTTTCTTTTTTGCTAAATTCCGAAGTCAAAAATCTTAGTTTTTCAGGTATAATATAGAGGCAGAGGAAAAATCTCATATTCATGGGAGTATTTCTGTCAAACATTTGAAATAGATTATCAAATATTCATTTTCAAGTTATTTTTTTTTTTTACTTTTTTCTGGGACCTTAGTAGTGGTGGTGGGAAAATAGTTTTAAAAAGAAAAAAGTATTGTATGGTTAGCATTCTTGTCTTCCATGACTGGAAGAGACCATTGAATTACTCGTTGATTCCAAAAAGGAAATTAAAGCCCCTAAGATAGTAAAGCAGCTTTAAATATCTAGTTTAAATTAATGTGTTTGGACTAATCTGTTAAAGCACTTTATTTAGTTGGAGAAGTGTCATAAAACTTTCAAAATAAACGCTTAAATACTTGTATGGGAAGTGTCTCTTTCAAACTTTTAAGCAACCTGAGTGTTCTTTGTCTTTGCATGACCTTTCTTGAATTAAGCTAAAGTTCCTAGCATTGACATGACTTTTTTGGGGGATAGAAATTGCAGGAATCTCCCATTTTAACTAAAAGACATGGTTTTGCTTTACATTTAATGTTCACATAAATTTCATTGAAAAATATTTTTAAGAAAAATTTGTAAACATTTCAAAGTTGTAAATTTTTCTGTCAAATTTTATGATGTCTCTTACTGTTTTTTTCAATACTATGTCAATACAAATATAATTTTAATGGTTAGAATTCTCAAAATTCTTCAAAATTATAATAAAGCAAATATGTTGTCATACATTTAGTACATATTGAATTTCAAATGTTTGAGACCTGACCTATTTTTTTAGAAGGCATGCATGGATTATCAATATAATTGATAATATATAATATTTAATACAAGCTAAATAAAATTGTACTTATGAATTTCACAATTTTTTCAAACTGTGGTTTATAATAATGAATGGCATTTATAAATCATGTTCAATAATTAATGTTGATTTAAGAAATAAACAAATTTATAACTGTGATGCTTGAAAAGCAAAAGCAAAGCAACTTTTTAAAAATTATATTCATAGTGGTGCACACCTGTAATTTCAGCACTGTGGAGGCTGAGACAGAAGGATCAGCATGAGTCTGAGGCCAGCCTGGGATACACAGTGAATTCAGGGCCAGCATGGAATACATAGCAAGACACAGTCTCAAAAGATTTAATGTCATATTTTTGTATGATATTAATGTTTCTATTGCTAAATCTCATTTTATATTATTAGATTATTCTGATATGATAATATCAGAATAGTAAATGCAAAGACTTAATGGCAATAAACGAAAAAAGTCCAAAGTACTTTGACTCCTTTGTGCTACACTTTTTCCTGTTAACCATGATTTAAAGAATTTTCCCCACTAATAAGGACTCTCTCACAGGCCAAACTTGCATCAGGCCCATTTGAGCCCTTTTCTAACAAGGCCTTGTTTTTGGCTTGCTGTGCCCAGTTTAAGAGTAATCCTGTTAAGCCAATTTAGGGGAAATCCCTAACAAGCGATCTAATATAATTTTTCTCCCTGCAGCTTCTTGTATCTAATCTAGTCAGTCTTAAATACTTTCCATCCTCTGACCCTCTCACTCTGCCGCTGGTGCAAATTCATAGCTGTCCTTCTCTATTCAGAGTTGAGCTGCAATCTATACTTGTACCTTTGTTTTCCACTGTAGCAGCTTGACTAATCTGCCTTGCAATTTCTCCTGGACACTAACAACCTAACTTTGAACTGTTATTTATATTTTCCTTTTTAATCCACATAGACCTAATAGTATAGAAACATTTTCTTCTAAATTTTCATTACTATTAAGTTTAGAAAGAGAACAAAATTGTTTAAGAATAAAGTTCAAAAACAAAAGACTTGTTTCATAGTTCAGCTGGATGACATGAACTTGTTCTGTTACTCACTGATTAGTCTCAAAAGATGAAGTGGAGAAAGTGGAAGAACAAGATGTGTGCATGGTGAGCAGTGACTTCAAATGATAGAAGGTTTTACACCATTTTCTGCAGAGACATCTATGGAAGTTTAAAATTTCTGTTATGTTGACACAAAGAAGGTTATATAATAATCACTTGCAATTTATTTCAAGTTTAAATGAAGCTATCTTATTACTTAATTAATTTAATAAAATAAATAAATTCAAAATATTTAGATAAATATGAATTTTAAATTTCTATGATATAATCTCAAGTAAATTGAATGTATTATAATCCATTTTAAGATCAAATATATCTTTAAAAACATTTGCTTTAAAAAGAGCTCCTTACACCATCATATTTTTTTCTATTCTATTTTGGCTGTTCATTAAGATTTTTACCTTCTCTGTGTTCACCTTCATTTTACTTATAATTTTTCTTCTCAAAGCACCTGTCTCTCTACTTTCTTTTGTTAGGCAGATTTCCAAACCATAAAAGAAGCTGCTGAAATGCAAATGGATGAAATGTTCCAGGCAGGTGTTTTTATTTATCCTTCTAACTGAATTGAATGTCTGAGAAGGGAAAGAAGCCACTTTGTATCCTGGATACAGTGATGTTATATAATGTGTAATGCTACTTGTAATCTGAAAGAAATTGCCCAACTATTATGTAGTAAGTCCTTTTGAAATTGTGGTAATTATGAAGTACAGGAGCTTTCCCTAACCATCACATTCATTATATAAGGCATATTTGGTACAGTATATTTGAATAATAGTTGTCACATATTTACTTGAATAATCATACTTACCTTCATGAGATAGTAGTGACTTGTAAATGTTTACATCAAAGTTACCATCTAAGTTCTCTAAAATTTTAGATAATTCTTCAGGACATTGTGCTGAAGTGGGCCATATAATGAACATGTTAAGATAGTTATAATGTTAGAAGTGTTTCATTTTGAATTTATAAATTAATATTATTTTAAAAAATCATAATGCACACAAGTAAGATCAACCTCCATAGAAAATAAAGGTAGAAATTTCAAAGACATAGGCATAGGCAGAGAATTCATGAACAAAACCCAGTCTGCAAAAGAAATATTACAAAGAATCAACAAACGGGATCTCACCTTATTGAAAAGGTTTTGCACAACAAAAAAATATCACCAACAGAGTGAAAAGACAACCAACAGGGTGGGAAAAATTATAGCCAGTTGTCCCTCAGACAAAGAACTTACATCTAGAATATATAAAGAATTCAAAAAATCAGACCACCCCAAATTTCAAAGACCCAATCCAAAAATAGGCATCTACGATGAATACTCACTTCTCAGATGGAGAAATACAAATAACAAATAAATACATAAAAAATGTTCAACATCATTGGTCATTCAAGAGATGCAAACTAAAACAACACTGAGATTTATCTCACCCCAGAAAGAATGGCTATCATCAAGAAATCAAACAATAACAAATGGTGGAGGGGCTGTGGGGAAAAGGGAATCTTTCTCCATTGTTAGTGGTAGTGCAGGCTAGTGCAACCACTGTGGAAATCAGTGTGGAGATTCCTTAAATAACTAGGATTAGAATTCCCATTCAACTGAACTATTTCCCTTCAGGGTATCTTCCCAGAAGAACTAAAAGCATCATACCACAGGGATGTATGTGCACCCATGTTTATAACAGCACAATTTGTGATGCTTAAATCTTGGAAACAACACAAATGCTCATCAACTGAGGAATGGATAAAAAATGATGTATTTTTTTTTAATAATGGAGTCCTGCTCAGCCATAAAGAAGGATAAATGGGAAACTTTTATGGATAAATGGATGCAACTCGAGACCATACTCATAAGTAAAATAAATCAGACCCACAGGTGTAAACATTTTATTGTCTCATTTTTGTGAGAAAATGAAGGAGTAAATAAGATACAAAATATACAATAGGTATTGTGAATTGGGAAGAAACTATTCATAAGAAAAGACAAACTGTGATGGAGGAAATGGGAAAGGAAGAAATAGACAAGAAAAAATATGTATACATAATACAGTTAAGATAGTTATACAGCTAGTTTCTCTTAGTTTATTGAAAAGAAATGCTTGTGCTGATATTATTTGGACAATATATCATGCCTACATCATGTACTCTGAGTAACTATTATGAAGAGAACAATACATAATGCATTAATTATTGTAACTCTCCTCCTAACCTGTATTGAAACACTGTTTTATTGTTATTTTTATTTTCCTCTCTTTAAAATAAAAAAAAGTTCAACCTCCATAAAAACTTTTAAAATTCAGATAAAAGATATCATTCGGCAGATTCTGGGTGTACTATTTTCTCCTTTTTCTCTGCCCATGCTGATCTTCTTCATGGACTTTTGTTTATTCTCACTACAAATACAGAAAATTTATCCAAAATCAGTCCTGGGCCTCCATTTCTTTTTTTCCCTGTGCTTTTCTCAGCAGTTGTTTTCATTCAATTCATTTACCTTATTTTCTCCTTTTGACTAACATGCCCAAATTTTAATCTCTGATTCAGGATTTTCCTTTCACTTTTGATATGATATATCCTATTGCTTTCAAGCCTCTCTGCTTTATAGGTTTATAGATATCACTTATTAACATACTCAAGTGCTTTGATACATTGTTTTTGCTGATCTAACTTCTGTCCCCCTTCTGAGATGCTTTACATTTCAATAAAGAAGGGATTGCACATTATGGGTACATTGTAGGGAAATAATAAGTATTTATTGACTATACGTATTAATGCCTTGGATCTGATTATTACTTTTCAAGGCTAACTTGAGATAAATTCTAAAGGACAGCTTCAGGGTTGTTAAGTAAGATAAATAAATAATTGTTCCTGGAGTCAGACCTATATCTGCCATGAAGAGAGAAAAGAGTGTTGAGTTTTTATTTGTGTTTTTCTACAAGAAACATATTTCATGAAATTTATTATTTTTGTACTAAAGCCAATTTATATTATTTATCCATGTTTTTCTGTTTCTGTATCTAAATTTGCTGGCCTCAGAAGAAAAATTTTGGTAATTGTATATGTTAGAAAACAAGGAAGAAGAACACTTTTCTATTCCATTCTATTGGGAAGTTGTTAAAATTTGAAATCAGATATATCTTGCTTTTAATATGTCATTACATAAAGGTATGTATTTTTGTACAACTTAATATTTTTCTGAATTTCATTTTTCTACTGCAAAAATTAGAATAATAGGAACATCCTCCTAATTTAAATGAGAAGTGCTATGCAATTTCAATAAATAAGTTTGTAATCATGAATATTGTGTCACATAATAAAACATTAGAAAGGATAGTACTTTTTGCAGCCCAAAGACATTAATGCTTGCAAAAAGGATGTTTAGGATAGGGAATCTCTAAGAATAACAATCTTTTATCATTAAAATTGGTTTAAAACTTTTATTGATTTTAGACTTTTCAATGTTGTTTATAAACTATGAGAATTATGTATAACATTTGTTTATAAAAACAAAAATGTAGAGTGAACCAAAAGAATTACAAAATATTTTGAAAAGTCAAAATAGTGTTTTCTAAGTGAAAAGGTAGAGAATTTGTCTATCCTCAGTTACTGAATGGCCAGCAGGGATTTAGATTCAGTGGGATTCACTAACCATGTATTTCACATTCTGCTCCTCATTGAGGAAATTTCACACAGACTGACTGGAAAACACATAAACCATTTATGCAAACTGTTCAGGTAATCAAAATGTATCACACAATGTCACTGTGTACCTACTATTAAACCCAAGAAAAGAAAGAAATTGCAATGGAGTAAATTACACAAAAGTTGTAGAAAGAAGGACCTTTCATAATTTTGTTTTAAATGTTCTAGGTTTTGTTTTATTATTAGTCTTCCTCTCTTGTACCTTGCTATCTTTATGTACATTTTCACACAAAGTTTTAAAGAAAAAGCAGTTTACATTTTGAAGCTATCACTGCAAAAAATATTCAGCAGAACAGAGTAGGAGATTTTGCTTTTTAAACAAAACAAAACCCTGTGGGTAGTCACAGCTTGTAATCAATTACTTACACCCTTGCCTATATATCCTTTGTTATATGAATATTTTTCAGAGTATGAATATCTGTAAGACTCACAATATGCTTTTGGCAGATCATCAAATATCCATTCCATTATAAAATACATGATAGCTACTTATAATAAGTGCATTGCACTCTCAGTCACTATATGGGAACAACCATGCTGGACAAGAAATAAAAGATACTGCACCAATTATTTCTGCCCTAAGTAGGGTAAACTTTAGGATAATTTGGGAAGGATACATGCAGAGTGCATTTCCTCTTTCTCTTTTTAGCTGTGTGTACTGTAAACAGAGCAGGAAGAATGATATCTGTATGTGAAGATACAAAAAGTACTTAGACTCTTGGAGAATCTCAGAATGAATAGAAGAAAAAAACAAAAGCGTCACAGTATCTGTTTCTTGAATTACTATGAGTTATTATTTTTATCTTGCTTATACTTAAATCTCTTTCAGGTGTAGTTTTAAAAATCTGAACTTGTCTAAACTGTTTCCCCTGAGGATATGTTTAGGTAAGTAATTTCAAGTGCACTCTAATTTTCTCCCTTACAAACTTCCTGTCTCTCCCTCTCTCCCTCTCTCTCCCCTTGTGTGTGAACACACAGAGTCACATGAATATATTGCCTTATGAAAATCTCATCTCTTTTTAAAGACTAAACAGTAAACTTCTAAAAATATCAGATGTCTTCTATTCCTCTCTGGTAGGCTGTAATATTTAAGAACTTATAGATTCCTCTTTTCTTACCTTTTTTAAAATTTACATCAAGGGCTGGTGAGATGGCTCAGCGGCGTAAGTGCCTGCCTTGCAAGCGCAAGGGCCCGAGTTCGACTCCCGGATCCCACATACGGAAAAGGGGCCGGTGATATTGCTCAGTGGCACGGGTGCCTGTTGGTGCGCGAGGTCCTGAGGTCGACCTCCCGGTACCCACAAAAAAAAAAAAAAAAAAAATTTACATGAAGTAGCCATTTCTTTAGTTGTATTTGTCACTGGTCCTTTTTAAAATGTGAAAATAACCCTTCTTCTAAATTCAGGTTGTCTGATAATGTATTGTCAAAAGTAAAATATAAAGAAAGTACTCTTCCATTTTCTCATATTATGAAGTAGCTTAATTATTTTCTTGTGGGAGAAATTATTCAGGGAAGGATATTCATTGAGTGTTTCCTTTTAGGACCCTAGGGATTGGTGGATAAGTGCCTTTCCTAGGTTCTGACTCCAGGTCGTGCCCTAAAATCAAGTCTCAGAGATGGAATGGAGTGAAATGTCAACATCAAGAAGATTTTCAAAACTTTCCCCATTGGATGTTTTTACTCTTTTGAAAAATAACACTAATATGCATAATATATTATTTGCCATTTAACCAATTTCATATGTATAGTTCTATGGCTTAAATTCCTTCACATTATTGTGCAACTTTTGCTATCATCCATTTCTAGAAATTTTATATCTTCTTCAAGTGAATCTTAGGTACCCATCTTATTCCACAGAGAATGTCTAAAATCAAGAAATGAAACATAAAAAATGTTGATGACACTACAGGGAAAAAGGAACCTTTCTAAATTGTTGGTGTGATGTACACTAGTACCACCACTGCGGAGATCAGCCTGGAGAGTACACATAAAACTAAAAAATGAAATTGCAGGGAAGCCAGTTATTCTGTTTGTAGGCATCTGCTCAAAAGATTTAAAGACATTATATCACAGTGGTACATGCATACCCCTGTTCATAGCAGCACAACTCATAATAGCTACATGTTGTAAGCAGCCTATAAGTCCATCAACAGATGAATGGATGAACTAAATGTGGTATTTATACACAAGGAATAGTACTCTGCCATAAAGAAGGATAAAACTGAGTTATGTTTTGGCAAACTGATGCACCTGGAGAGCATAATATTAATTGAAATTAGTCAGGCACATAATTTTAAATATCATATGGTTTCTATTGGATTAGAAATCCAAAGTATAAATAGATTAAAGTACAAAATAAAAATAGATAATAAGAAACAGGTAGATACATCTTTTAGAAGTAGAAAGGGGACCAAATAATGGGAGGGAGGAGGGACTGAAAGGAAGGGAAGGTGGTGTAAAAAGAATTAAGATGTTTTGTGAACATGTACTAACTCCCCACAATGAATGTAATAACATAATGCAAACAAGTACTAATAAAAGTAAAAACTAAACAACAACAACAACAAAATTGAAGCCCCAGACCTGTCTCCTGAGCCTATGGCAATCACATTTCTACTTTGTACTGTATCTCTATGAATTTGACAGCTGTAGGTACATCATATAATTGAAGTCATTCAATATTGGTCTTTTGTAACTGGCTTATTCTATTCAATGTAACAGATGTGTTCATACTTTGTTTATGTTGAAACCGAAGTTAAAATATCCTTTCTTTTTAAGACTGGACTTGTGCATTTACTTCATTTTGTTCATTCATAGTTCGAAGTATGCTGTGTAGATTTTTAAACTAATTTCCAGAATTCTATATTTGAAACCATGAAAAATGTGCTGCATTTGTTTCCTGCATGTGTCAGTCCACATTGTTTTGTCTCTGAAGCATTTCTAATAATTAGATGTGCATTTTTTGTAAAGAGAGTATAATTTCATTATTAGAAATTACTTGTTATCTTAGTTTTAAACAGGGAAAATCACAAATGTTATATGCATATTAGCAAGGCTCATGTGGCAGGAAATAATATTTGTTAAATGAACATCTGCATGTAATTTTTCATTAGGTGAATTAAATTGACTCATCTCACTACTGCAAGAATTTTCCTATAGATGCAAAATCTATGGAAATTATTCATACATATAAAAGCTACATCATATAATCTGCTTTATGTGACTATAGTCAAACTAGGCCACAAAGAAGAAGGGTGAATTTAAATCCACCTGGTAAATATATCCCCAACCAATATTTTACTCAGTTTTCTACATGGTAAGTTTTTCTTCTAGGTTGAAATTGTTCCTTTATATTTTGTCCCATCACTCACTTTCCTTTCCTGCTGTTGAGAGAACATAAAACAACTGAAACAATTCTGTCAGTATTTGTGCAAGGAGGATTTGCATTTGCCTCTCTTCTGGCATCTGCAACTAGGCTCTTCAGATCTCCTAGTTTACAAATATATGTGAGATCTAAAGTTTATCACTGGATCAAATGAAATCTCAAGACTTTCTGGGCATATCAGTAAGATGCATGGAAAGGGTTTATTAGACAAAGAATTTAGGATACGCTCATCAGTGGAGTGCAGGCCCTCAGAGAAATTAGACATTGTTTCCTGGAATAAGAAACATTTATGCTCCTTTTGAAGGGGTAGAAACCCTGGGAGAGGTTGGTACAAATCCAGGAAGGATACTAGCCTTTTCTACAGGTGTATGCAAAGGTTTATTTCATTATTTTATTTTATTTTATTTTAAACATTCTTTCAGTTCTCTTATCTTGTTCCTCAGACTCCTGCTCAGGCGCATAAGTGCCTGCCTGGCAAACACAAGGGACCGAGTTCGACTCCCAGAACCCACATACAAAAAAAGGGCTGGTGATATTGCTCAGGGGCATGGGCACCTGCTGAGGTAAGAGGTCCTGAGGTTGACCCCCGTTACCCACAAAAAATAAATAAATAAAAATAAAAATAAATATTCAAATAAAAAATGAATTTTAGTGTACAATAACTGAATAAGTGACCGCAAAATAAATCTGCACTATAAATATTTGCAATTTGTATTCAGAGACAATCTCTGGCATTAGATGCATTACTAAGATAAAATAAAACATCAAATGTTACAATGCCAATATTTCATTAATCTAAATAAAGCTTAGGGTCATTTGCTGAATACTAAAATGTAAAGAGAACTAATATGTGTCATATACATGTACCAACTCCTCATGATGAAGGTCATCATTATGTACTGAAAACATGTACTAATAAAATAAAAAAAATTGAAGCAGTTTAAAATATTTTATCCATGCAACTGACAATTAGTGGTCATGTGAACATGTAATATGCATAGTCAAATTTACTGTGATACCCCAGGGAGAGTTGGGATTTGCTGAAGGTTGTAGAATATGCTAGGTGGCACAGGGAAGCCTGGTTGCAACAACTATACATTCTTACAAAAGCATTCATGTAAAATGTCCAATGAAATCTTAGAATAAAATACGGAATCTTCAAAAAATTAACTAAAATCCTCTTTATACCTGAAATGCTATTAATAGTCTTTTATTCAGTTAATTCAAAGATTGATATATAAATGGAGCCCAAAATGCTCTGAGGATTAAAGCTTTCACCAGCAAATAAGGGTACAGTATGAATGCCCTTTTTTAGTTAAAAAATATAAGGAAATATTACAGTCACAGGAAAATTAAACCAGATTTATTTTCATTGAATTAAACAGAAATAATATTAAAAATAATAGAAAAAATAGCTTTGATGAAATAAAGTATATTATATATAGTTAATTTTTTACTTAAATTTGCACATCCCAGAACCACATATGAAATGCAAAACCATATACATATATATGGCATTCACTTTACAGTTTTCATGGAAAATCATTATTTTTCCCATTTGCTGTCAGTTTTATTTAATTTTAGAGTGATGTGTGAATTTGTACCAAGATAACAATCCTAAATAGGTTTACCTTTATTTTTTTCTATTTGCTTCTGTTCAATGTGTCACACTTAGGTAATGTAACAATTTTTTTTTTTTTGAGTAGTCCTCTGTTTCAGTTGGTAAAAATTATTTTATGTCTGTGTTACACAGTTGTGGACTTTAGGCTTGATATGTCAGTTTAAATGAATTTAAAAAGCCTAAAAGATTAGAAAAACATACTTCTGGATGTGTCTTTAGAGGATTGATATGTAGGACAACAAACTGAGAGATGAAGACCTACCTTGGATATGTGGCACCAAGCAATAGGCCTGTAGTCTGAACAGAATGTAAAGGGAAAGTATAAGGTCAGGTGCCCATTTTAGCACAGCTCCAGACTTTGCCATGCCCTTTGCATATTGGCTGCCAGTTTCTTCAGCCCTGCTATGCTGTTGTTGGATTGTCTGCTCTCCATTGTGGACTCTGGTGCTTTTGATGCTCTAAGGCCACCTAATAAAAACCCTCCCATAATTGGTTCTGTTCCACTAGAGAACCCTAACTTATACAACAGTGCAGCTAGAAACAATCACTATGTACTTTGACATATATGTCATTAAGAAATGCTTCAAGCCATGTGGTTGTGGTGTAATATTCCTATTACCCCAAATAATAAATACCAAGTTAAATCAGATTTCACTGCAGATACTTTACAAAACACACACAAACACAAAACACCTTTTTTTAAATTTTCAATTTTTTTCCTAGGGTAGATATGCCAGTTTTCAAATTTTTATAGTAGTATTGCACTTTTCAACTTTCCAAAAGAAAAATTTTAAAAGTCTAAAATGATGTGAAGTACACTTTATGTTAAAGTTCCATGTGTTGTAAGTAGTATTTATTTCATTTGGATGAAATGCAGATTGAATAATGTGTGTTGTAACTCATAATGTTATTTTTTATTACCTTACCTTATTGAAAAAAATATTGCCAAAATTACAGAACTTCTCTAGGTTGCAATTATGCTAAAATCAATACAGTTTTTTAGTGAAATACTTTTGATAATTAGCTTTTACCTGTCTAACTGGAACTGGACAAGGTCTGAGAAGCTCTTCAATGCAGAGATGAGGTACCTAGACTTACTACATCCCTGTGTCAGGGTTGCAGGTTCTCCATCCTCCATCACAAAAATGAATTTTCTTGACACCATCAGTAAGATGCATACGGATAAAAGTTTAGAAGTACACAACATAATATATAGAGTGCAGTGGGGAAAGTGTGAAAGAGAGAAAGCAAGACAGAAACAGAGCCAGAGTCATGAAAGAGAAGAATTATGGTCTCGATCTGGGGTAAAATTATGTGGGATTTGGGGATGCAAATTGGTAGATCTCATTAATCTATGAAAGTTGAGGATTCAATTTATGGAGGAAAGGTGACAACTCTTCCTTCAGAAGGGCTATGGCCCATTCATGCTTGGTAACTTCACACATGATACAGCCCTTCCATAGGGAAATGCCCATTATACAGGTAAAAAGAGAATGGCCCAGCCTTATTGACAAGTAAAAAGGAATGGGCAAGATCTATTCACAGGTAAAGTGAATGATCTAAGGTTATAGGGATTTTAAGAACTTTAGGAATTTTGACTTGGTTTGCATCTTGAAAATGCAGTTTTTGCCAGGCATGGTGGTGCAAGCTTATAATCCCAGCACTCAAGAGGCTGAGGCAGGAGGATTGCTACAAGTTCTAGGCCAACCTGGGCTAAATAGTGAGTGTAAGTCCTGCCTAAACTACATGGTGAGACCTTGTCTCAAAAAACAAACAAAAAAGGAAATGTTTTTATTAAATGTGCAATTTTAAAATTACAGATTTTTCTTTCAACCTATCTTATTTTTCCTATCTTATTTTCCTATAGATCATGGTAGATATGGTGAAAGTATTTGTCATGGGGTACTAGTAGCAAGCAATCAGACTTAATAACTGTTGATTTGCTGAAGTTGGAAAGTATCACATTTAATGTCATAATGAGTGGTTGCAGTCTCAAACCTATTTCATTTATGTGTTAGAGAAGAATATTAATTGGAAAACAGCAAAGAAAAAAAATACATACTGAATGTTAGGTCATTTGGTTACCCTAAATTGATGTCAGTTAAAAAGTGCAAACAAATTTTGATTATTTTCTTTATTTCTTTCTCAATTTTTATGCTTTAGTCATCCTTATAATGATAAATTATTTACACTATAGTTTGCACAAATAGGTGGAATGGTAGTGCATTTTCATTTATTAATTTGTAGATTGTCTTCAGAAATAAGCCAAAGATAGTCAACTGCTATAAATGCAGGTTCTCTAATAGCCTTCTTAGGTAGAGGTTCTTAATTTTTAAATGCGCTATATGTGTTGAGTGTAGATTATTTGCTCAATTCCATTGTTTGTCCTGCAGTGACTTTTTGAGATTATTTTTGTTTCCTTTTCCAGAATTTTTTCTTTTGAAGACTTTTCTATCCATTTGCATCATCTCTTCTTCCCTTCTAAATGCTTATTTTAGCACCCACTCATTAATTGAGAAAAGTAGACTACCTCTTTTCTTCCTCCTTTCTCATTTCTGTCCTTCTTGTCTGGATTTGTTCTAATAACTGATTCCTGCTCATTGTGCAGGATTTTATGAAAGCAGTCTTTGGCTTTCAGATTTTGTTGCAGATTGAGGTATGCTTTGAATTTTATTGGCTGCTGCGGACTGGTCAAAACACTAATACATGACACTAAAAGGAAACTAATATGTGAAAACCATTCCTTGGGGCTTTTTCTTTTTTAAGTAAGCAATCATCTATTCACTAAAGCTGCATATATCTTGCTGTCAACATATTAGCAGAAAAGTAATGGAAAAAAATCAAAGTGTCACTCTTCAGCATGGAAATTTTATTTAGTATTTTGGCTCTCACATTTGACTTGCACTCTTCAGCACTCATTCAAGATCCTCTTTGGGACTAATTCTCTGGAAGTCTGCCTTAAGTTTTCTTGAGAAGGATGAGGGTCTTAAATTGTTTGGCTTTAGAGACGGAAAGTAATATCGCAATATTATAATAATTTCACATTTAGCTTTTCACCATCTTTGTTTAGCCATATGATTCATTACAATTTTCCATGGTAATTGTTGACTACAGCCTCAGCAGGGTTCTCTAGAGTGATTTATTGAACTCTTTAAATCTGTAAGTGCTTCATGTTTTACTTTTCTGCCCTTCAAATCAGTTATTATTGCTTGTACTTATTCTCTGAAATGTTTTCTGTTGCAATTACCCATGTCGATTATTTTGTTCATTAATATTTATCATCATTTAATTCATACATTTTCATTTTATATAGATTGGGTGGGGAGGATGATATTTGTGATCAATCTAACACATGTATGGAAAGTTTACAACAGTTGCTGAGGTTGAGTAAGATTTGAATCTGATCAAGAAGGCTATTAGAGAACCTGCATTTATAGCAGATGACTATCTTTGGCTTATCAGATTTGAATAAAGTAATTTTATGGTTTCTAATACATTGCATGCACCCTGAGAAAGTCATCTATAAGAATTAACAGGAAAAATTTATGAAAGTATTAAAAATATCATTATTAACTAAAATTTTTCTAGTAATAATTCTTAAAATGTTTAGTGTACAATTTAAATTTTTTTCAAAATTCCAGGAGAATTTTTGTTATTTTCCAAGAATTTTCCACAATCAAGATACACAGCTTTTCTGTTTTCAAAAAAATGTTTTCTACAAAAATAATCATTTTAATTTCATAAAATTTACAGATATTTATTTACTTAGCATTTTAGATCAAAACCATTGTTGACAATATAAATTTTACTTTTTCAATTATTTTGAAGCACATTACTAATAAGAAGTGTGAGAATCACATTAAAGGAGCAAAAAAGCACCTTTATTTTTTATTAGATAAATAAATATTGTTTTATTTATTGTTAAAATACTTAGTACAATTGATAATTTAAATAACTAATAGATTTATTGTTTCTCTAAAATCATGATATGGATCTTATATTTTAAGATGTATTTTACCTTTTGAAACATTAAGGCTCTTACCCATCAATCACAGATATTAAATATACCACTTGTACTGAAAAGAAAAATAAAACTTTATTATTCTGATAATGATTCTTTATTTTAATAGAACTAGCATCTGAAGTCTGAGTAACATTTATATATCACAAAGGATTATATAAATTGCTCACATAGTGAGTCAATCTGTACATTACAACCATAACACAATTCCTATTAAAATGAGTTAAATGTAAAGTGCACATTTTAAAAGACATTAGGATTGCCTGACATTCAATATTTATAAAAGAAGGAAATAAGTTTCCAAATTCATAAGTTGATTCTCTGATCCCCTGAACATTATGCTGTGGGATCTATGATTTTACAGACAGAAGACAGCCTCAGCAATGAATCAGTTTTAAAATATAGGAGCACAATTACAACATTTCCAAATGACAGGTTCATCAGAAAAAGAAATCAAGACATAGTTTTGTTACAGACATTGTACACAAGATAAAATCAAGTTCTCAAGCCCAAAAGAGATAAAACATTACAGTTTCCATGGATTCTTTTATTTTCCCTTAGGAAAGGATAAGTACACTGAGTCGCACTTTTCCGGTCAGTTTTTATGGAAAAAAGTACAAATACAGCATACCTAGGAAAGGCTTGTGCAAAGTGACAGAATTGAACTTATGTTACAATTAGGGACTCTAATTTTTCACTTAGGGCACTTCAAGTGAAAAACTGACAGGTGACAGCATGTCTTTTTTAGCATATAAAAATCCAATGAAAGTACAAAATGAAACAGTATTTGCCATGCTTCAAGGCAAAGAAAAAATTTATAACATGAAAAATGAAAGTTTCAGCTAAGATCTGGATACTTAACTATTCTTAGAGAATGTAAAATGTGAGATAAAGTTATAACACACAGAACCTAGCTGAATTAAATAAAGAATTTCTAAGAAAAGTTTAGAGAAAGAAAAGTACATGTATAATTAATAGTCTGTTAGATGTCGGGATAGGCAGTGGTCTAAAATTTTAATAATTTCAGATTTTAACACAAGGATTGTCAAGAATTGATAGTAACTAACAAAACTTTAACTAGGGTGACTCTCCTCTAAGGTGATGATTACAAGGACAACCAGAGAATCTGTTTTCTAGCAAATATATTCCATATATTTTATAAATAAGAGGTGGATGTGAGAAGCAAGGAGAGATATATACTTATGTCCACAGGGAAGGAGGTGAAGGTAAAGAGGACAGATACTATCTTTGAGTCCAAATTTTGTTCTTTTGTCTTAAATGAAAATCATTCCGGGTTGATATAATGAATTCATTGAATAGATTAAATTTCTGTCTAGCAGGAAGTCATGTATTAAAAGTGACCTTATTCTTAACATTTAAATGATTAGAAATTCCTGACTCTCCACATTTGGTTAAGAAAGTGAAATTTTTATTACATATACCATTTATAGCATCTTTAAATAGCTACTTTAATTAACAATAAGGAAGTGTCCAACCAGGAGAGAGTGAAAAATTAAGAAAAGAATATCTGGAGCATTTTAGTGAAATTATACACAAACTTAATGTTCTTTTTATAAAGTTTTAGAAAGAAATATATGGGAAAGATAGCTATGCAATAATTTAAAGAAAAATTAAAAAATAGTGTGGAAATAATGTTTAATTTGATATATACATTATTAAAGAAAAATAAGCAGACTAATGATTTTTATCATAGAAAACAGTATTACAATTATAAGTTCAGTGTAGATTTGAATATCTGACAAAATTACAAACTTCAACATGGGGCTGGTGATATAGCTTAGTGGCATAAGTGCCTGCCTGGAAAGCGTGAGGTCCTGAGTTTGACTCCCTGTACCAGCATATAAAAAGAAAACAAAACAAAACAAAACAAAAACTTAAACATGACTACTGAAGAATTTCTATTAGGTCACAGAGAATTACAAAATAATACTTCCTTGAATGTATACCTGGTATACATCACATGAGGCAAATATCATGTTTTGAATAATATGAATTTCTTATTCCTATGCAATTTACCCCACCTCAGTATACTCCTCAAAAATCACATTAAAATTAATGTATTGTAGGTGTACACATATAATTTTTTCTAGTTTTATGGATTGTATTAAAGATAATGTTTGAATGACAAACTACTCTAATCAATTTACTAGACATTATATAACTAGATGAGTCAACAAAGTATGATTTAATTCACGAGAAAATTTGTGCAATATCTTCACTGAATTCAGACTATTTCATGTATATATTATTTGAAAATATAGAAAAATTAGATTACAATTTAACATTGGAAATAATTTAGGCCTTATGGAAACAGTCAACTCTATATATGATAATTAACATCATAAGGTCTAATAAGATAAATAAATGAATCTGATGCTGGAGAAAAAAGTGTGTAAAGTCAGGGGGGAAAAGAAGGGAATTAAAATGTGTTACATACATGTACCAATCCCCTACAGTGAATGGATTCAGTATGTATTGCAAACGTGTAGCAATAAATGTAAAAAAATAGAATAAAGTGAAAAAAATCTTTTGATTACATTTAGCATTTTAATGTCTAACACTAAGAAGAAATAAACACATTTTTTGTGTGTGTTGATTTACTTAATAGTGTGGGATATAATAAAAAAGAAAATAGTGTGCAGCACTTTTTGTAGTCAGAATTGCCATGAATGACATCAATATCCCTACATTAGTACATTTATATACTAGTAATTTTTACATCAATATTTAGTGTGTTTAGAGTAAATACACTAAAGAATTTGAAGAATATTCTCATTCTACTTCATAAAATGTCTCTAGTTACAATTTCTTAAGTTATGCTTATTATATGTATTGTGAAATAAGGCCTTTAGCTAATAATATGTATTTGAAAGTGTAAAGGATATACGGGCATGTGCCACACATCTCTGTTTGTTGCCATATTTTACATGTGACTTATTTTGTGATGTGTGATCCTATACATTCTGTTCCCAAACTGTGGAAAACTGAAACAATTTCAGTCAATCCTTAAATCTAAAATGGTAGTGGATATAGAAGGTATTTTTTTTTTTTTTTTGAGATAGGATCTCCCTGTGTAGTTCAGGCTACCCTTGAATTCACTATGTAGCCCAGGTTGGCCTTGAACTTGTAGCAATATTTCTGCCTCCAACTCCTGAGTGCTGGTAATACAGGTGTACACCAGCATGCCCAGCCTTGTAAAAGTTATTCTACATTTATATTTACAACAAATAATTTTCTTTAGTGAATTTTGCGATACATATTTGTTATATTCATTTTGGACAATTGGCACCTGGATGCAGATATCGCATTTGACCCCTTTACCCCTGTACCCTCCATCCTTCTCCTACACTGATTCCCACCTCTCATCAACAAACCTGTCTTTTTGTTTCCCAATATTTTTCCCTTGTTTAACTCTTATTTGTGTTTTATGTGTCTCATGTGAGAAAAAAATAACACTGTTTAACTTTCTATGTTTTACTTACCTCAGTTAACCTTATGGTCTCAAATTCTATGCATTTTTCTACAATTGCATGATTTTATTCTTTATGGCTGAATATTACTTGGCTATGTATACATACTCTGTTTCCTTTATCCATTAGTCTGTGCATGGACATTTAGGATGTTTTCAGAGTTTGGCTACTATGAGTTTCATTGTTACAAACATGGCTATGTATATATCACTATAGTATAACACCAAATGCTTTTATTTAAATATCATTGTTCTGAATTAAGTCAAATTACAGAATCCTAGATATACATATTAACTTAGTGCTTTCACTCATACATAGGTGACTCTGATATACAGAATTCTAAGATGAGCCTCAAGATTCCCACTGCACCCTGAATAATTTCTTCCCCTTGACTGAGAAGCGATTGTTGAAAATTTATTTAATTATCTCCCTTAATTATCTTACATTATGAAGACCACAGGATAGCATCTCTTTGTATGACTTCATACAGGTTTTCTTGGTATCCAGTTATGAGGATTTTCACATTTTTCTTGAACAACAATAAAAAGACAGTTATGACAAAGACAGCTTGGCATGGAACACTACATGATTTCTAGGAGCTGAGAAAAAGTATGATTGATACTAGCAATCTGGAATAACCCTAACTGTACAACTTCAAGGAATGGCTGAAAACCTGAATGAAATTTTGAAAGAACACAGAGATCTATAAAAGAATCCCAGTGTTGAAGACTCCTCGATATTTGTCTCATGATACTTTGAGCAGAGAATGCTTCTAAGTCAAGCTCAGATTTTTAATATGGAGAAACTTTGCTATAATAAACATTGGTTGTTCTGAACTGCTCAGATTTTAGTAACATTATACATATCAATAAAAAGTCAAAACCAAAAATAATATTTAATGTTGCAAATCTCCTGTTGATAACCTCCTGACTTGCTGCCCTTAATTCCTTATTTCAGCATATTCAGTTCTCAAAACAGTTATTCATTTTTATTTGGATTCCATATTTCCAAGTTCATTTTGAAATCTTGTTGATTCTATCTTCAATATATGTCCAGAAATACCATCATTTCTAATTCCCTTGACCATCACTACACAAGTTGTTGTTACTTCCACTATTTTGGTTATTTTGATAGCTTCCAAACTGGTTTACCTGTTTTCATGTTTTCCTCCTCTAAAAATCTATTCTTCAAAAAGTAGTCAGGGTGATACTTACAGAATATAAATAGAAGACTATCACATCTGTCAAAAACCCTACAGTGGATTCCAGTCTACTAATACATACACTGAATGGTCCATAGCCCCAGAGCAATGCAGAGTCAGGCCTGTAGATAAGGACTGCTTCATTACTTTATTTTTTCCACCACCATGGAAAATTACCTGAGATAATAAATTTAAAAGAAGGAAAGTTTTATTCTGGCTCACACTTTTGGAGATTTCATTGTGTGGTTGTTTGACTCTGTTATTTTAGGGATCTGGCAGCATAGTATATTCATGGTAGGATGGGCTGTTCACTTCTTGGTAACTAAGAAGCAATGAGCAAGGAGTTAGGATCCCAAGTCCTCATCAAAGGTACTCAGTCCTCCAGTGAGCTGACTGCATTCTGCTGAACCTTGTGTCTTCACAACTTCCCCAACTCCCCACAGCACTGATGGCTGGCAACCCAGCCTTCAACACATGGGCTTATGAGAATCATTTCTGACCCATAAAACTGTGCATTCCTCTACATGCCTGTCTCATGAATAAAATATAGCTTTTGAAGTTCTTTTCTTTTTTCTGTTTTTATGCTTAAATTTATTAAAATTTAATTTTGTTAAGAAGAAATCACATTTGCCCCTTGCAGGAGGACTATGATATTTACTTTAAATTTGTGTTTCTAGAAATTCTTTCACTTCAGTGAGGCCTCCACATACCTCATCAAAGTGCTTTTTAAAACCACTCTTTTTAATATTACTGTTTTGAAAAATGACCATTCCTTTCCCTTCAGCAATCCTTATTCCTGTATGTAACATTTTTTTATTTAACGGTAAGGTAACATGAAATATATATATATATATATATGTAAATATAAATATTTATAAATGTAACATTAGTTTCCCAATAATGCTACAATTTCTATAAACATTGTTGTATAAAGTAAGTTAATTTATTAATTCACTAGCCAGGGATATAGCTCAGTGGCATGATGCCTGCCTGGCGAGTGCCAGGTCCTGAGTTAGATTAATGGTTTCCCCCCGAAAGAAGTTCACTAGTGTTATGGTTTGTGTCTGGATGTCCCCCAGAAGCATCATGTGGTCATGGGGGTGGGCTGCTAAAGTTTGTGATTGATTCACAGTCCAATGCTGGGATAATGGGTGTGAGTGCTACACCCGCCCTGAGGCAGGAAGCCTGAATAAAATAAAAGGGAGGGAAAGAGGCTTGCTTTCTTTCTGCTCCTCCCCTTTTGCTCTTGTTGCTTTTGCTGTCTTCTGCCACCATGAACTGTTGCCCTTCTGACATGTTACCCTGCCTTGGAGCCAGCTGATTATGGACTGAAATCTCCACAAACTGTAAGCTAAATAAACTTTTCACTCTTTAATTTGTGCATTGAGTATTTTGTCTCAGCAACAAGAGAAAAGTAACCAAAATTATGAGTTATACTAAGAATTTCATTATATATAGCTTTAAGTGAAATTATTCTAGTGCAGGAAGTAAATGCATAATAAAATCATTATATTTATTTTTCACATAAAAGTTTATGTTTATTGCAACTAGATATTGCATTAACATTTCCTAGTACATTTCTTGATATGTGTTGCTAACATATATAATAATTTTAACTCATTTAAACAGTCCAAGATTTGATAAGAAACATTCTGTCTAATAATATTAATGTACATACATTCCAAATAAAAGTAGTTATAGGGCTGGTGAGATGGCTCAGCAGCATAAGCACCTGCCTGGCAAGTGCAAGGGCCTGAGTTCGACTCCTGGAACCCACATATGAAAAAACGGCCAGTGATATCGCTCAGAGGCATGGGTGCCTGCTGGTGCATGAGGTCCTGAGGTTGACCCACAGTACTCACCAAAAAAAAAAAATATAATAAAGTAGTTATAAAAGCTTAAATACAAGCAAACTCAAACATGAACCCACACATATTGCTCATGAACTATGATCATATGTAGACACAAAAATGTATTTGTTTATCAATTTTAAACTTTTATTTCATGAACAATAATAGCCAATAAGAAAAATTAATGTGTTTTCAGGTGTTTTAGTTAATTCACAGAATTAATTTGCTTCTAATTTTAAGCTAGTCATGAAAATCAGTTGTTTTTCTAGGTTAATAATTTTTATGATGATGCTAAAAATGAACAGTCACAAAATAACTGAAAAAATCGTAGGATACAATTTTAATATAGGTGTGGAAGACTTCAGATTTGATCTGTCTTAGTGAGAAACCTCATGGTGACTGAGTAGTTATTTTTATCTTTATCATATACAAATAATATTATTCTGAACATAATAAATACATATATTTCTTTACATAATTGCCATATCATAATTTAAATATGCAAAAATGTAAAATGAGTGCCAAAATATATTTTCATTTCATAAAATCATATTATTTAAGTCTTATTTTTTGTTATTAACCTTCTATAACTATTGATAATTGCTTAGTAATTTAATAAAACACACATGGAACTGGACCAATATACTAGAATAAGTAATACTTCAATGTCTAATACAGGAAATGTTTTAGTGTACATTTCAGACATAGCCTGGGAACAGAGAATAGGAGAAAATCCATTCATTTGTTCATTGAAGGCTGGACACTGTATTGGTACTGGGGAACAGCCATGAATCAAAACAGACAAACACTTAGTTTTTATGAAGCATAGGCCCAAGCTGGAGCAGATACCATAAACAGAAAATATGCTATTTGTCAAATAGGATAAATGCCATGAGAAAAAAAAGAACACAAGAGTAAAGGCACAGAAAGTGATGTGATGGGAGAGTGGTTCTGTGTCACATAAAAACAGCAGATCTGTCTTAGAAGGAGAGAGGCAGGCACAAGTCAGAAAGAAATGAGATGCATAGTTGATGGGACAAAAACTTCTCAATCTAAAGCAAAAAACAAAACAAAACACAATGCAATGAAATAAGGTGGTAGACAGATAATGCAGCCCCTTTTGTTCTTTTCTGTTTTACTGCATGAAAATGTGGTTCCTTTCATTGAATAAAAACCTAGCATTTATTTACAATAACACATAATGGAAATGAAAAGATTTGTAGAGATGTGTGCCTGATAGTAAATTTCAGAAAGACTGACTCTTCCTGAAAATCAGTCTCCACTCAGTATCTTCTAAGAATAATCAGATAAATTTAAAATAATTTGTATACATTCTCAAAAGATTTTCTAAATTGGGCAGATCAGCACACAAAAGCTGCGTTAGTCTCTACACAGACCTCAGAACTTTTACCCCTTTTCCTATGAATACACTCTGTTCTGTTTATTAAAGGATAGGTTTTTGCTGGCATATTTACCTTAATACTATGTTTTAATTCATGATTTTTCTTTTTTTACACAGTCAGAAAATATATGTATCAGAGCCTAGTTTCTTTGCAAATCAAGTTTGCTAAAGTAGACTAATTCTCTTGAAACCATTCATTCTATTCAGGTCAAAGAAACCTCTGCTTTAACATATATTTTAAAATTAAAATATGCACAATTCCTATAGATTCTCATTTGTTTTTCTTTTTCTAGAACAATGTGAAAATATACTACATAAAATTTTCCAAAGTGTTAACTGACAGGTTTCTCTTTATTCCCCAATTTTTTTCATTCAAAGAAAACTCTCATAAATATATTGCCTCTGATAAAATTTCTTTTTTAATCCACAGACTGTTATTCAATGCATTCATTATATTGTTTGAAATCCAACAATTGCATGTTAACATGCATTTAATATATCAGTCAAGGGATTTTTTTGGGTGCATACTTCAGAATACATCATAAAACAGTGCTTCTATTCTATCCCTTAGAATACTGAGAGTCAAATAAAACTTTCTGTCTGCCCTTTTTCAGATTGAAAGAAAAACATATAGATGATTAAAACCAAGTGTAATATGTAGTTTTCCATGTTGTATAAGGTGGCTTGTGAAAATGAGTTCTGTTTATGAGATCTTGGACTTCAGAAGTGACATGATTAATTCAATGGCATCTTTGGTGATTCTTGAGAAATGGGTGAATGTATTTGTACACAGAAGAAATATGACTAACTTGACAAGCAAAGAATTAGAAAATAGAATTATTAGCCCAGATTATTGTCACTCATTTATCATAACTTTTGCCACATGGGTTTATCATTTCTATAATTACAAGCAGGATATCATTCTCTGTTTTGACTTTAGTGTCAATAATATCCCATTCTTGTCAGATGTGTCATCAGTGGAGTTTGCCAATGAATAAGGTCTTTAGCATAGGATTGAGTATAAAATGTTCCAAAGATATTTTTTTCCTCACTCAGCCATAAAAATAATGTTAAGTATCTTTATATGTTTACACAATATATGTAAAAGACATTGATGTAAAATGTCATCTTGCATTTTCAGCATAGGCTTGCCATACATGTATTTTGACAGAGCTTGTAATTTTGCACTGTTGTCATCCTCATGAGAAGAATAAATAATGTTGTCCTGAGCAGCTTCCTATTCCAAAGAGAGTGAAAAAAAAAAAAAAAAAAAAAAGTTGAGGGCTCTACTACACCTGCAATGAGGTGTTGCCAAATCACATATAGAAAAATGCACATACATGCAGAACAACAATCATTTTGTTTGTAAAGCAATTTAATTGTTTTGTTTGTTTTGTTTTGTGTTCTGTTTTGTTTGTAGTGATGGAAATTGAATGCAATGTCTTCTGCCTGTTAATCAAGAACTATAAAAGTGTGCAACAACTAGTCCCTTGATCCTCATTCTTATTTTTCAGATGATTAGTTAATTGGCATTGTTGGGTTACTAATTACCCTGTACAAATATTTAGAAAAGTTTGAGACACAGTAGAAACTCAGTAAATAATCCTTCTTTTTACTTTGCTCTACTACTTCCTTAAGCAAAGTTACATAATATAATATGTCATAAATTGGAAAATGAAATTCTCTAAAAATTTCAACATTGAATGAGCCAAAATTGTAATATTAATTATGTTTTATAAACTACATTTACCTTTCCCTCAAATATGTGACATATATTTTAATTATGTATTATTACATTCTTGATTATTTGGTAGATATGTACCTTTTTATCCTATATCAATATAAATTATACTTATATATATATGAATGTTAAATGATTTAAATATTAATTACATTTTGTTACAAAGTGGAAAAAAATCACTTGAGTGCACTTTATGACAGTGTGTCCAATTTCAGAATCCTTGCTTTTGCCAAAATATTTAGTGAGTAAAGTTAATCCTTTAAGGTATTGTACATAATTTTTGATACCAGCTAACATCTATTTATTTAACTCAATTAAATATTTATTGGGATATTAATTTGTTATACATGTTACATATAATTTATGTTTATATATATGTGTATTTTTTTTTGTGGGTACCGGGGGGTCGACCTCAGGACCTCGCGCACCAGGAGGCGCCCGTGCCGCTGAGCGATATCACCGGCCCCTTTTTTGTATGTGGGTTCCGGGAGTCGAACTCGGGCCCTCGCGCTTGCCGGGCAGGCACTTAAGCCGCTGAGCCATCTCACCGGCCCATGTGTATGTATTTTACAGTACTGGGGATAAAACTTTGGGCATTTGCACCAAGTTACATACCATCCCCCAACAAAAGAAAATAATTCTTTTTGTTTTGAGACAAAATATATTGGGCCGGTGAGATGGCTCAGCGGAGTAAGCGCCTGCCTTGCAAGCGCAAGGGCCCGAGTTCGACTCCCGGATCCCACATACAAAAAAGGGGCCGGTGATATCGCTCAGCGTCACGGTTGCCTGTTGGCGCGCAAGGTCCTGAGGTCGAACCCCGGTACCCATAAAAAAAAAAAATATATAGGGCCGGTGAGACGGCTCAGCGGCTTAAGCGCCTGCCTTGCAAGCGCAAAGGCCCGAGTTCGACTCCCGGAACCCACATACGAAAAAGGGGCCGGTGATATCGCTCAGCGGCACGGGTGCCTGTTGGCGCGTGAGGTCCTGAGGTCATCCCCCCGGTACCCACAAAAAAAAAAAAAAAAAAAAAAAAAAAAATATATATATATATATATATAACTAGTTCCATACTACTGAAGGAATTGAGCAGCCTCCTGAAATGTACATATAAAATTACACAAAAGAAAAATTGAAAAAATTTAGACAACAAAAAATAATAATTTAAGTCACAATTAGTTTATTAAATAAATATTCTTTATCATTCTTTAAATACCACATCACTGATATTCCTTTGTATGCAGCTTTGTTACTTTTTTCTTTATTTTCATAGCTACAGGATACATTGTATTGCTTTATTGAACAATTTATAATCAATTATATCATTTGTGTTTCTTAATATTAACTCATATATTGCTCCAAATTCATATACAACTTACTAGATCCTCAAAATGAAATTACACTCACATTGGAGTTTCTTTTCTCAATCATTTTATATATTAAATTAAAAGAATTTCATGCTAATTTAAAATGCCTGAAAATATATGATTACTCTACAACAGCATTTATTTTCTTTGATAATTAAAATACTATATAATGGAGTCATCTACAGATTGTGTTTGAGAATTTAAGTATAGTTGCAGATGGTATTTAATCATCATCATTATTTTTTTAATTTATTTTTTGTGTGGGTACCAGGGGTCGACCTCAGGACCTCACACACCAGCACGCACCTATGCCACTGAGCGATATCACTGGCCCTTTTTTTGTATGTGGATACTGGGAGTTGAACTCAGGACCTATCTGATATTAGGACAAAATGAACCTGCAGTTATTTAAGCTAGATCTAGAGAAGATTATGTTCTTCCCTGTACACAAGTAGGCAATCAGAGAACTGCACTGATTATGGAATGATGCCCTTACACTTTAAAAAAATGAAACACACACACACACACACACACACACACACACTCCAACAGGAAAAAATAATGAAAGAAAAAAGAGAAAAGAACTCTATGAAATAGAGGCACAGAAAGTTGAGCTGGGGTGTGCCCATCTGTTCCGCTGGAAGAGTGTCATCCTATGAAAGCTAGTGTGTGGCAGACATCAGTCTTTACTCTGAGCCAAATATGTTACCTTTTTAGACTAGACACAGGGCTGAGTCATACTGCTTTCTGATTGTTAGAAATTAAAAGTTGACTTAACTGTGTACAAACTAAAAGCACTGCTTGCATGCTACTTATTTTTCATATTAGCAGATTCATTTTGTGATTTAAAATCTGGTAAAATCCTTTATAAATTCCAAGGTTTAGCTGGCTATGACTTTCATTGTATATAGAATAGATTACTGACAAGGAAGTAAAGTTCACTCTACTATGGTGGAAGAACCACACTACCAATGTTATTGAAAGACAAGGCTATTTCTGTATAAAAGCACTGATCTGTATCTTACTTTTTAATGAAGATTTTATTCTGATATTAGTTCTCAAGACTGTGTTTTCTCTTTATTTCATGCTTTTCATATTACATAGTTTTCCAATATGTACAGTAACTCCACAATTCCACAATGTCATACCATTTGGGGACTGTCATTTAGCAAGAGAATTTTAGCCTCTTGCCTTTTTCTAGAGGAACAGATGGCTTAGAATGAGAAAAAAATTAAATAAGATGATAAAGGAGATGCGAAAGTAGACAATATGTTAACTACATGTTGAAATCCTAGCTCTTTAATAAAGCCTGCTGTCAAATTCATGACTGGCTAAACTTCCAGCTGCATATTATTAGGGTAAAAAGCACAATTTTAAATGATTCTATGAGAGCATGGAGATGCTCAATTTTAGATAAGAAATCACGTAAAATTCTGTTCTTCTCTGCTGCTGCTCATTCATGCCACTTGCTCATGCTGCAGTTGTTCAGTGTCAAGCATTTAGAAGACTTAAAGGGTATTAATTGAATACAGCAAAATGTAACAAATTTAAATGCATGCTAATGAGTCAAATATAAAGGAGTTTTGAGAAGCCTTCTATTCTTTAGCTTCTAGATACAAAAAGAGTGTTGGTAATGAAAGATTTAGACACATGTAGGTTTCAAAGTAGGTGTTCCCTACGTTACATAAAATTGATTTGGTTTGTTTTCAGCTGGGAATAGTAAAAACATTGAGATTGATTCCACGTGGTCACTACATTGATAACAGTTTGCTTTTAAAGCTAGAGTAAAATATGTTTCAATAGATGTTATATTTTATAATAGAAACTGAGAATTGTAAACAAGTTGGGGGAAGAACCATATTTTCTAGAATCAATAAAAAATGTCATTTTCTTTAAAAGTAGCAAAATATTACGAAACTTTGAGGGATAGGCTAAACTATAAGGCATAATGTTCTATAAAATATGAAGAAATAGAAGAAGTGGATTCCAATTTTTCAAAGAGCTGCAAAGTCAGAGAATGACATTCATCTTCTTCCCATTGCATCCAGTGGAAATTTTCAAGTCTGGCACACCAAACCACAAGTTCACTAAGGGTTTTCTTTTCAAATACTGAGATGTGCAGATATCCCAGTGGAATAAGCTTTTCTTACTTAAACATTGCACCATAAATTTTATACCAAAGAACATAGAAATTAATGCTTATGAATTTTTCTTTTATTGTCTCCTAAATCATGAAACCCTAATAAACACAACTCTTATTTAAAAGGTCAAAAATTAAAAGTGCTGGAAAGGACAGGGAGAAAAGGTAGACCTTACACACTGTTTGGAGGTTTGGAAATTATACAACTGTTGTGGAAAAGATTATGGTGTTTGTTTTATCACTTTCTCATTAATGGGACAAATCTTTATTAAAATAGGAGATATTTACAGTGGTACTTCTGTTCACAACCTTCATTCTTTCTATAATTCTGGTCACAAACTGGATTGGACATGAACTGAGTAAAAATTTCCCATCAGATCTAAATTGTACCTAACCATTGAAGTTCTTCTTCATTTCATTGGCTCAGTGTACCACCACATTGTGGTTCACAATTCAGTCCATGGTTGGATGGCTTCATAGGAAAAAGGTGAAAAACCTTGGCAAAAGAAAACTGCTGAATTCATGGAAGCCAGGAAGCAGACAGATTAGAGGAGCACAGAGTGGGAAACAATACGTGCCTTTCAAGTCATCCCCCCAATGACACACCTCTTCCAAACATGCCCAACTCCTAAAAACACATTTATCTATCAATTCATCAGTAGATGAATCAATTGATAAATATGATGTCTCCAAGATCCCATCATCTTCCAAAAGTTCAACCTCTGGATACATGAGTATTGGGGGGTTATTCCTGATCTGTATCAGTAACAGTGGTTCCTCAAAAAATTAAAAGCAGGACTAGCATATGATTCAACAATCCCACTACTAGATATATTAAAAAAAAAGAAATGAAATCAACATATCCAAGAGATACCTGAAGCCCATGTGCATTACAGCATAATCTACAATACCAAAGGAGTGGTAATAAAACAAGATATTGTCCATCAGCTGATGAATGAATAAAGAAAAATGTGATATATATATATATATATATATTTCATAGAATAGTATTTTTCCATATATAAAAAGAATGAATTTCTGGGTTTTAATGTGGCCATATGGATGGAACTGGATATAATTATTCTTCATGAAATAAGCCAGGCAAAGATAGACAATTGCTATATGATCTCAGTCATATGTGGAATCTAAAAATGTTTTCAATAGAACCATGGTAAATATCCTAGGGAGAGTAGGAAGTAGGGAGGGATGAAGTACTAAGTTATAGTTAGATCACAGCAAAAGTTATGATATTGTATTACATAGGAGGATGACTACATATAACAATGATATGTAGATATCAATAAATGTAGAAGAAAGAATTTTGACAATTTTTACTATAAAGCAATGATCAGTGTTTGAGGAGATTGATAAGTTTAACCTCATTTAGACATTACATTACATTTAACCTTATTTAGACATAGAGGTTTTCAGATACTACATTTTACCCCATTAATATGCACAGTGCTTATGTTTTTTTTTGTTGTTGTTGTGGGTACCAGAGGGTCGACCTCAGGACCTCGCATGCCAGCAGGCGCCCGTGCTACTGAGCGATATCACCGACCCTTTTTTCGTATGTGGGTTCTGGGAGTCAAACTCAGGCTCTCATGCTTGCCAGGCAGGCACTTACACCACTGAGCCATCTCACCAGCCCAAGTGCTTATGTTTTTATGTGTCACTTAAGAAATGAATTTGAAAAGTAAATAAGAAGCATTTTCCAAATATAGACTATTTAAAATAAATCTTATGACTATTTCAACTCTATGTAAATATCATGCAGATTAAATTGTGAAAGTTTCATGAATATTTCACCATAGCATTTATCCACAGGTCCCTTTAAATCTATGGATCCTATTCTGAAATTTAATATAAAAGACTGTAATTTCACCATAGTATGAGATTCCTGCTATACCAAAAAATAATGTATTCTTTTTAAGATTATTAACATACTTTAAAACCAGTGGGCCAGTGAGATGGCTCAGTGGCATAAGCACCTGCCCAGCAAGCGTGAGGGCATGAGTTTGGCTCCTGGAATCCACGTATGAAAAAAGGGCCAGTGATATCACTCAGTGCCACGGGTGCCTGCTGGCATGAGAGATCCTGAGGTCGACCCCCGGGACCCACAGAAAAAAAAGAAAATTGGGTAAATTCTTTCATTAAGAAAATCCAGTACTCCCTCCCCTACTCCATTTTGCATAAACTCTTCTCCATTCTTTATTATCTTTTTTAATTTTTATTATTAGTAGTACATGTTTTCAGTACAAATCTTGTTCTCCTTACTACACTTAATTTTGTTTAAGAAAATTATTTTCTGCTCCTCTATTCTATTTTTTTTTAATTTTCATTTTTATCAATACATGTTTGCTGTACATGATTACATTCAACATGGGGAAGTGGTACATAACATATCTTAATAGTTTTACATCCCCTTCCTCTCCTTTAACTCACCCATTTCCTCCATCTCTTCTAGAGTCTGACTTTTGAGGTGCTGGTAGAGAAACAAACTTAGATACTGAACCTGCTTTTAAAAGTTGTTCTATACATTGTTCATACACCAATACCAAGGTATATCTAATGGTATGAAGATATTAAATATCTGAATACAATGTGTAAATTAAGGGTGATATAATCTGTGATGAACTTCTATCAGGTACTATGAGAAGTAATTTCTTTTACAGTTTCCTACATGAGCATTTCATAGAACCAGTAGAAAGGAATTGCTTAGGAGTAAGTAAGTGTGGCCCTGAGATGGTTCTATGAAATATGAGAAGATTAAAGACACAAAAGGGTCTTGCATTCATGCTTTGGATAAAATTCTCAATTGTTACTTTAAATCTGAAATAATTATGAACACATGAAATTATCACTTCCATGAAAATATTTAATATTAAAGTTTATATGGTAATATAATCCTATTGTATTATAGGTTGGTCTCCATTTCAAAGGTTATCTACTGTCAAACTTTAGATGCATTATTTAATCAAAGCTTTTACTGACTAAGAAATAGAACAAACTATTTATATTCCTTTGTTTAAGTAATTCTGGAGAACTGGTACTGAAATTACCTCTTCAGTTTAAGAGTGACACTACATAGAGTTTGTGAAAATCAAAGGAAAAAATTCATTGTGTTTATAGAATAGTGTATTGATTATATGAGAGAAAAAGAAATTTTTCTTGCATATGTATGCAATCCTATTTTATTATTCCATTTTCCTGAACTAAAAATGTAGAAAGATAGCTGAGGAAATTTACAAATAGGTTCTCTAGATAGTGTTTATTAAAATTAATGGCACAAATTTTTATATATTCCACTGCTTTTAAATAATTTTAATATGAACATAAATGTTATGATCAACCTAAATAAGAATATGAAGTAAACTGTTTCATTTGTTTTTAAATACAGAAATATGCAGATACACTACCAATATTTTATTTGAGTGATATTGAGAAAGACTATTTTTGTTTATAATTTTGATATTTTTCTTTTCTTTTTATGTTTGCACTGGGAGTCGAACTCAGGACCTCGTGCTTCCCAGGCAGGCACTTATGCCACTGAACCATATAAGCGGCCCTATTTTTCTTGGTTTACTACATATTCATAATCAAAAATGTTATTTTCTACACTGAACAACATATATCAATACTGATAAAGTTATGAATTAGTAGAAAAATATTAGGTATTACTAATGCATTATATTTGTTATAGCAAATCTTTTAGAGATGAGATCCTAAATTGAAACCCACAACCCACTTATCACAAAGGACCAACATTAATATTAAACCTGAATACTGAGCTTTTAGTTTAGAAAAAACAACTCATATATTGATCATTTGTTTTACCAGAAAAAATAAATAACATGTGTGCCATAGGTTCACCACCTCTGAAGTAGCTGTTACTAGGTGGGAAAGCATTAGTTACAAGCCTTTCTACATATCTTCCCTACCATTATAAATGAATTTGGTGATGAATTCAGGAATTTTATTTTGCATTCAATGTTACACAAATTTTTGGGTGGATGTTAGCAAGTCCAAAATCCTTTATTGGGAGTCAATTCAACACAATCTACTAATTCTTTTTAGAATTAGGATGATAAACAAAATGGGTAAAAGCTCATTACAAATCCATCTGAAAAACTAACTTGTTGTTGCTGTTTTTCACAGCTATTGCTTTTGTTTCCAGCACAAGTCTTGGTGCAGTTAGGATCTTCAATATACTTTTCCAGCACCATTTATAAGAGTCTATCTTTTTTCCTGTGAATGTTCATGGCACCTTTTTCAAACACAAGCTGACTGCGTTTGGAGTGGTTTCTGCACATTCTAATCTGTTCCATTGACCTTCAGGCCTTTTCTTTTTTTTTTTTTTTTCCAAGTACAATGCTGATTTTATCACAGTAGTTTTGTAGTACAATTTCAAGTCAGTGATTGGGATGTTTCCTGCCTTTGCTTTTTTGCCCAGGATTCCCTTTGCTCTTCTAGGTCCCTTATGGTTCCAAATGAATTTTAGGAGTGTTTTCTCTGGTTCTGTAAAGTATAATAATAGTATTTTAATTGGGGTTGCATTAAATCTGTATAGCAATTTTGGGAATAAGATCATTTTTAGTATGTTGGATCTTCTTACACATGAGCAAGGGATATCTTTCCATTTTCTGACAACCTGTTTGATCTCCTTTTTCAGAGTACTGTAATTTTCAAGTATAGATCTTTTACTTCCTTTCTTAGATTGATTAAGTATTTCATTTTTTTGCATGCTATTCAAGTGGTGTTTTTTCCCTAATTTCTCTCTCAATGAGTTTATTATTTTTGTACAGGAGTGCTATCGATTTTTGAGTGTTGACTTTGTATGCAGGTATGAGATTTAATTCAGTTATTAAATATAAAAGTCTCTTGGTGACTAGCTTTCCACATGGCAAAAACTAAAACTAGGTCCTTGTCTCTCACCATACACTAAACTTAACTCAAAATGGATCAGAGATCTAAATATTAAAACAGAAACCCTAAATCTGCTAGGAAAGAAATAGACATAAGACCTGATGATATAGGTGTAGCCAAAATTTCAGGAACAAAACCCCAATGGCATGAGAAGTACTACAAATAATCAACAACCAAGATCTCATCCTATTAAAAAACTTTTGCACAGCAAAATAAATCATCAACAGGGTCAAAAGACAACCCACAGAGTGGGAAAAAATTTCAGCCAGTTGTTCCTCAAAGGATTAATATATAGAACATATAAAGAGCTAGAAAAAAATAAACAATTAGACACACCCAATTTGATGACCATATCAAAAAATGGACATCTGAGATGAATACACATATTTTAGAGGAAGAAATACAAATGACAAATAAATATCTGAAAAATTTTTCAATATTACTGGCCCTTCAAGAGATGCAAAATAAAATAATGCTGAGATTTCATCTCACTGCAGAAAGAATGGCAAATATCGAGAAATGAACTAATAGCAAATGCTGGCAGGGCTGTGGGAAAAAAGAACACTTCTTCACTGCTGGAGGGAGTGTAGACTGGTGCAACCACTGTGGAAATCAGTATGGAGATTCCTCAAAAAATTAGGATTACAAGTGCCATTTGACTCAGCTATTTCCCTGCTGGGTATCTTCCTGGAAGAATTTAAAATGTCATATCACAGTGACATATATGCACCCATGTTTATAGCAGCACAGTTTGTAATAGCTAAAACTTGGAAACAATCCAAATGTCCATCAACTGAGGATGGATAAAAGTTGTGTTTTTCTTATACAATGGAGTACTAGTCAGCAATAAAGAAATATAAATTTGAGACATTCCTAGGTAAATAGATGCACCTTGAGACCATATTTTAAGTGAAATAAATTGGACACACATGTGTAAATATCACATTATTTCTTTGGTGTGAGAAACCAAAAGAGTAAATTAGGACCAAAGTGTATAATATGTATTGTAAAATTAGAAGAAAAGAAAGGGGACTAGGGAGGGGGTAGAGTGAACAGAAGGGAAAAAATGATAAAAGAAGGTAAAATGGAAACAAATCTTTGTAAATAAGGAGGAGAAGATGGGCTGAACAGAGGCGAGGGGATTGAATAAAAAGAGGAACTAGTATAGAATACAATTCATACCAATAATGAACACTGGCATCTCTCAGTAGGGAAGGATTGAGAGGGTAGGAGTCATTTGTTACTTTTAAAATTGAGAAATTTATTCATAATTTTATTTTACTTAAAATGGCATTACCATATATACATGTATACTGAATTACTTTACAATATTTAAAAATGTTTCTGGAAGTTCTCCTTCATTAAGGGTTTAATAAAAAGTTGTAAATGAAGAACAAGTCAGACAGAACTTTTAATCTCAAAAATTTCCAAAGGATCTATGAAATAATGATAATTATCTACCTGTAAAATATAACAAAATATCCCAAAGAGATAACAATAGAAGTATATTTAAAAACTGCATAGGTAGGTTACAATTACTCTGCAAAATTCAAGTTTTTCCATCAATAATCATAAAAATGTGAATAAATTCTGAAGTACCCTTCTAATATTCCAAACAATACTGCACTTCTAATGAAGAATAATGTGTTGATTTTTTAACTTTTTCTAACTTATGGAGAAACTATGCCTCAGACTTGTGCATAGTTCTGAGTAACCCAGAGCCATGGTTGTGAATCTTGTTCTTTCTTCTTTTAGTGTGTGCTAACACATTATGATTTTTTTTATTCCACGTGATGAAAGATGATATCATTAGGGAAAGGACACATCTAAAACTTTAGAATAATTTCTCATCCACATAGTATTCTAAAAATAAAATTTGAGGTTTGTAATATATGGAGAAGTAAAATGTATAATAGCAAAATCAAGAAAGCCTAAAGGGATAAGTAAATGAATAATGTTTTATGTTTCTTATTATGAAATATATACTATCAACTAAAACCCCCTAAATTAACACAGTATAGTGTGGTAATTATTAAAACTAAAGAGAGATAAAGTTGAATTGTAAAATGCAAATTAACTCAAAGGTATGGGGAGAAAGGAACACTTCTCCATTGTTTGTAGGGCTGTAAACTGATAGAACCACTGTCAAAATCAGTATGGAGATTCCTCAGAAATCTGAAACTAGAAATTCCATTTGACCTCACTATTCCGCTTCTATGTATCTTTTTGAAAGTATTAAAGACATTATACCATGGAGATTTATGCATATCTATATTTGTAGTAGTGCAATTCATAATAGCTAAATCTTGAAAATTACCTATACTACATCCATCAACAGAAGAATGCATAAATATATGGTATTTATATAAAATTGAGTACTACCCTGCCATAAAGTAACTTGTGACATTTATATGTAAATGGATGCACCTTGAGACCATAATGCTAACTAAAGTAACTCAGACACACGTGTTTTAATATTGCATAATTTATCTTCTATGAAAAAAATATATATATCACAGATTATAGGCAAAATAGTTACTACAATCCAGTGTGGACAATGTATCTAAAAGTGTGTCTTGAATTAGTAATATTTTTTTACATGTTGAATATGGTTTTCCTGACCTACTAGTCTGGTTTACAATCTTTATATATAATAATTAACTTTATAAGGTCTTATAAGATAAATGAAGTTGTACCTTGATTCGTGAAGTTAATTTGTTTCAAGATTTTGGTTGCAAACTAAATTATTTGTGAACTGAATTAAATTTCCCAATAGAGTTCAATGTAAATAAGGTTAATAATTTCTGAGTGCTAAAGAAGTGGTCATGAAACAATTTTGGTTAGGAACTGAATCAGGTATTCCCATAAGGTTGAATGTAACTAAGGCCATTTCTTTCTGAATCACATGTATTCATTTAACCACAAAAATTTCAAACAAATCAGAGTACACTGTGAAGAATGAGAAAATTACACTTTCTTGAGGTGATTTCTGTTGTGCAGGACAGGAAGGTGAGTGGGGACAAGGTTTTTATTTGGAGGGAGAATCCCCCTTCTTAAGGATATCAGCATTATCTCCTTCAGGTATTTTGTCTCTTCTTTTTCTGTTAGCTGCAGGGTCAAATTTGACAAAAAAAAACCTTCCTAATATCATGTTTTTTCCTGCACTATATAATCTTCTGGTAATGAGAGATCATGTTACCTTTCATTAGGCCCAACACTATTCATTATAGTAATGTTGGAGTGGTGCTTCTCAAGAAATCCTGGCACTCCTTTCATTTATCCTAATGGATTTTATCATGTCACTGCTAACTTCCTCATTGGTTTCTTCTTCCTCAGGGCAATGTACCTAAACAAGCAGCTTCTATGGCTCAATATCGAGTTCAGCAAGTTCTTCCATTGTAAGCTCCTCCTTGTGATCCTCACCAAGCTCCTCTATGTTTGCACTTATGGCCAGACCCTTACTCTTGCCCAGGGTCACAGTCTCCTTAAATAGCTGTGCATCTAACCCTCCAAAGTCATGTTCAGTCACACATTCTGACCACGGTTTCCTCTATGCTGAGTTTATAGTCTGGTACATGACATCTTCCCAGGCTTTCTCAAGGAAGCTGATGCAGTGGAGGACATTGAAATGTTCCTTCCACAACGTTTTCAGAGTCAAGGTCATCTCTCCAGTGACATTAACATACCTGGTAATGAACATATTTGTGTACAGCTTTTTGATGTTGCAGATCACATGTTACTCCATGGGCTTCAAAAGATTTGCCATGTCCATGACAAGGAACTTGACCTTTATGAAGTCATACTCAGTGTCCATATCATCCACCAAGTCTGGAAGGTGTGCTGGGGCACTGTCCATCAGAAGAAGCAACTTTTAGGAAGACAGCTGTAAGAAAGATATTTCATAATGGTGCGTGCTCGCACCTTGTGCAACCATTGCAGGAAAAATTGCCTTGGGGCCCAAGATTTCACATTGACTCTCCATATGACAGGCAGTCTGGCCTTGTCCACATTCTGTCCCTTGAGTTAATGGGGGCATGGCAGTGGTACACCAGTAGTAGCTTAATGTTAACACCAGCACTTGCATTCAAATGCACCCAAAGAGTCAATCAATTCTTCATGGGCTTGTGTCCTTGCAATGTCTTTTCCTCCTAAATGATATAGGTTCTGTTTAACATCTTTTTGCAGAAGAGTCCTGTTTCATTGCAGATAAACACTTTTTGGGTGACATATCCTGCTGCCTTCATGAATCCCATGAATTCTTTCTGGTAGGCATCTGCACACACTTGTCAGATCTGGCAGCCTCACCAAGTCTTATCACACAGTGGATGCCATTTCTTTTGCAGAATTTATCAAACCACCCCCTACTGGCTTTAAATTCATCACTCATTGCAGTTGTAGAAGGGTTTTCTTGCAGTAAATCACTGTGCAATACCCTGATTTTATCATAGATTGTAGCTTCAATAATGCAATCTCCTGCCAGCTGTTTTTCATTCAACCACACTAACAAAAGTTTCCTCCTCTTCCAGCACTTGTGTCCTCTTGTTGGTTAACAGTGTTACACCTTTGACACATCAGCTCCTTTGATGGCATATTTATACTTCAAAATAGTCAAGATTGTCAACTTCAACATCTTTACTCCAAAGTCAGATCAGTCACACAAATATCATTTTTATGCTTTTCTATGGTTTCTTTTTCAATTTAATGTTTATTATCTTCAAAATCTTCTTAGCATTCTTGTTTTGAATTTTCTTTTTTTTTTTTTTTGTGCGTACTAGGTGTTGACCTCAGGACCTCACTTGCCAGCAGGAGCCTGTGCTGCTGAGTGATGTCACTGGCCCCTTTTTTGTATGCAGGTTCTGGGAGTTGAGCTCGGGCCCTCGCCCTTGCCAGGCAGGTGCTTATGCTGCTGAGCCATCTCACCAGCCCCCTACATTTTCTTGTTACTTTCTTTATTTCTTTATTTGTGGGTACCAGGAGTTGACCTCAGGAACTCACATGCCAGCAGGTGCCCGTGCCTCTGAGTGATATCACTGGACCTTTTTTGTATGTGGGTACTGGAAGTTGAACTCGGGACCTCAGGATTGCCACACAGGCGCTTATGCTGCTGAGCTATCTCACCAGCCACTTGTTACTTTCATTATTGCTCTGCCCATTGTTGTTACCTTCATTATCACTCTGCACAATCTGGTTATCTTCATTACTGCTTTGCAACTTTTTTGGAGAGATGCTGGATGAAATAATTCTATAAAGTACAGCATGTGTTAAAAAGCGCACACTAAAAAAGGTTTCACAGCAAGTGTGCACATGTCTGTCTGTGACCACTATCTTGACTAGAGGAAACCATGACCATGTGTCAGAGTAAGGAAGATTGCCACATTCATGTTTGTGGGTGTAACATTTCCATGGTGGTGCTAATCGCACAATATATACTTTGCAAATTGAAGCAAATTTTTGCTGAATGCTTCTGTTCATGAAACAAAATGTTTGCAAACAGAAGCATTTGTAAGCCAAGACATTATTGTAAATGAATTTGATGCTGAAAAAAGGGGGTGGCCAAGTGTGAAAAAGAAGGTAATTGTAAAGTGTTATATATGTGTAGTAATCCTCCATGGTGAAAATAATCATTATGTATTGTAAACATGTACTTATATAAGTTAAAAAATACAAATTTAATAGCATTAGAAACTTAGAGAAATGGAAAAAAAGAATAAATGTAACCACAGAAAACCAAATACATACATTTAAAGTTTAAACATTATCGTTAAATTACTGCATTAAATATAATCAAAATGCTCCTATCGATGACAGAATTTAGATTGAGTAAAAAACAAATTCTCACTATATTTTGACTCTAAGATAAGTATTTAGATAAAAAATATGATACAGGTTATGGGTAAAAAACTAACCAAAATAAAGCTTGAATGTCTGTTTACATATGAAATAGAATTGTAGAACAAAGAATAATGGTTACAATCAAATTGCTTCATAATGATATAAAGATTTTAAAAAGATCATAAAAATGCTATAAGCAAATAATCTCATGTCATAAATACATCTATCTCCAATATTAATTTGACAGAGGCCATTTGTAAAGTTCTCAAAGTATTTACCATTGAGAGACCTTAGCTATCACTATCAGAAAGGCTAGAACATGAGTATTTCTGTTCAGATTTGTTAGTGATCTTATGTATTATAACACCATATCCCACTCAGCCAAGCTCTTGATAAAAACAAAATGCTGCCAATAAAGAGCTTATAGTAGCTATTAATGGATTTCACACATCTCGCTTATCACTTGTGTTTATGCTCAGCACAGAAATTTATATAAAATTTACAGCTGTGCCATATCTTTCTGCAGTTAGTGTTGGACTATGATATTGCTATCATCATGATCTTACTTCCAAGTACTATTTTCTTATAACCTTAGCTCAAATATGTTGATAAACTACACATCTCTGCCTGATTAAATAATCTTCATCAAATTTATCTTCCTTTTTAATTGAGCAAAATGGATATTTACTTTTGGCAAATACTGCAACAGAAAACTCTCAGTGCCAATAACCTTTAAATCTAAATGTCAAAAGTCCTATGTTCATTATAAAATAAGTAGAATTATTGTATTTAATTGATATAAACAGCATAAGTATGTTTCTTAAAATTAATGCCTAACAATACACAACATAATTATTATTCTGTATGGTTATATTCACTTAGTTCTATTCCCAAACATAGTAATAAATAGATGATATAATAATTAAATTTCACCAGGCTTAGCCAACTTTTGACTTTACTCAGTAGCTTAGTGGAACTTGATCACTTAAGTGTTCGACTTGACACAGGCACTATATACTAAGAATAGGGAAGGAGTTTCATGGCCAATTTATTTTTTATACAGTTCCATATTTCAGTTGAGTGCCTAACTTCCATAGTGAGAGACACTGCAGAGAAACATACATCAGTGCCACAGACAGGAATAATATTCAAGAATACCAACAAGATTGTTCTGTTTTATTGTTTACTCTATAATTTTCACATGGCCAAAGTAACTCTTCTTCCTACAAAATATTTTTATTTAATTTATGTTAAAAGGTAAAACTTTCATATTACTCTATGTAATTCATAGTTTTATGCTTATTGTATATGGGGCTTAAATGACAGTTAAAAGCATCAAAATTTAATAAAAGAAACTCTAGGAATATTTGTTACCATTTCTAGTCATAATAAGGAAACTAAAAAATATGTTATCAGTTATTAACCTTTTCAATATTTAATAGATAAAGTTCTTGTTAGAATGCTACTTGGGGGCCAGTGAGATGGCTCAGCGGCTTAAGCGCCTGCCTGGCAAGCGCGAGGGCCCGAGTTCGACTCCCAGAACCCACATACGAAAAAAGGGCCGGTGATATCGCTCAGTGGCATGGGCGCCTGCTGGCGCACGAGGTCCTGAGGTTGACCCCCGGTATCCACAAAAAAAAAGAAAAAGAATGCTACTTGGCAAAATTGCGAAGATTTGAAAAGTTGAGTACCATGATTATGTTTAAGTTCTCATCAGCTTTGACAAAATTTTGACACACTTGGTCTTTCAAAAAATATTTTCATTTGATTATCAATTACTTGAATCTTAGGATATTTAATCTTCTTTAGTATTTCTGATGTGTCTCTGTGACCAATGAATTCTGGAATTTCTAAGAGTTCAGATATTTCTGTGTTATCTCTGTATACTCACTTTCATGATAGTCTTCTTGAATAACAGACTTGGAAATGTTTTTTTATAAAATTAAATTATATTTTTATTCAAAATATTATTCCTCTATTAGTAGATTATAAAATCAATTTTATATATTAGGACAAGCACATTTCAATTAAATCAAATAGATAAATTAAAATAAAATATCATGAGACTACAATTATTGCACTTTATCAAAATTAACAATTTTGTGTTTTGAATGACAAGAAAATAATTCACTATATAGAAGAAAGAATTTGAAAATAATATATATATATATCAAAAATATATATAGAATTTTTACAGATTCATAGGAAAACTCAAAGCTCCAATACAAATGAGAAAAAGATATCTATCAATCTATCTATCTATCTATCTATCTATCTATCTATCTATCTATCTATCTATCTATCTAGTTAGCTAGCTATTGAAGAAGCCAAACAGAAAGGAACACACACTGGCTAATTACAGTAATATGAAATGTCCAGCAGAGGTCCATACACAGAATTATATAACAGATTAATTGTGGATATAAGCTAAGAAATAAATGAATGGGCAGTGACTAGTAATCAGACAAGGACTGTTTATTATACTGGTAAAAATGTTGCAGAATTTTTGCAGAAGTGTAAACTGACCCACAAATTGCACATCCCAACATCATTGAGATTCAGAAAAATATAGTTAAACATATGATTTGGCAGCTCAGGAAAAGTTTTTACCAGCTATCTCCCAAACTTTGGCTACCCAGATATCCCTAGGCCAGAGTTTACAAGTGGAGCCTTGAGACCTGCTCTGCCAACAGATAACCTGCTCCCTGGTGGTAGAGATTAATGTTTTGGCTTGCATCACCACCAACTTGGCACCTGAGTCACAGATATGTTCCAATTAAGTATTAGCCTAAGTTTCAATAGATTGACTTCATGAATACTGTTTCAAACTTAGGCAGCAGAGCATGGAGAAAAACTATTTACTGAGGGTAGAAAACGACACTTAGCACAAAACTCTCCATTGAAACTCATTGCCAGGTTGATAAAAACTAATACTGTTCAGATATTTATGACTATTATTCTCAGGCTAATACTACAAATAAAACCTCTGGACTGACCTATTGCTCATTTACAACATGTGGCCTCAGTCTCCCAGACTTTTATTCCTGACAGGGTCCAATTTTACTGCCTGAAACTTGGATAACAAGTTTTTTTCTGAGAATAAGGCAGTTAATAGAAACATAAAAATTAGTCTTAGCCTAGTTCTGTGCTGATTTCATAAGCTTTGGTCTCAGTGTGATGCATCTTTTTGTTTTTGGTGACCAAAGTAATGAACATAAGTGTGTGGGACATTTTTCTTTATGATGATTCTTCCCAGATCTTGATATAGTGCTATAGTGCCTACAGTAAGGCACTATAGCAATATAGTGGTATTTTTAATATTTAATTAGCACTGTAGTGCTAATTTTAAAAAGCCATTTTAAGTAAAGTAAATGAAATTCAACAAAATACCAAGAACAGGTACGTACTGGAGGTGAACTATTTTGTCCCTAGAGCGAGGAATATGGGAAAGTGTACTTGTCTTAGTACTTCCCCAGATAATGCTCAAGAATATACCAACTGCAGAATTAGAACAAGCCTTGATTAAATAATCCTCTAGTACAGAGATAAGAACAAAACACCAATAGTGGAGTCTGTAAAGCTAGATTTAAGGTACTATTTCTAGTGCTGAAATATTGGAATGTATTAAAAAGCTTCAGATAAAGTAAGCAACCTGCTTATAATTTCTGAAAGACAGGAAAAAGGAAAGCAGATAAAGAGTAGAAAATATATAATATTTAAATACACAGATAATTTCAGACATCAAACATCAAGAGCCTTAAGGATGATATGACCTCACCTAATTCCCAAAATAATGCAGCACAAAACAACCAAATAGTAAACATTGTAAGCAAACTTTGAGACAATTTTTAAAAGACATTTTAATTAAAGTTAATGAGATTCACCCTAACACAAAGAACACATTCAATACTCTAACAGAGAACTCAGCAAAGTTATGGAGGCAACTAAAATAGAATCAAAGAGAAATCCTACAGTTGACAAATACACTCAGCAAATTTGAAAACAAAATACAAGAAATTAATATCACAATAGATCAAACAGAAAAAAGAAATCACAGAACTTAGTATAATGGAAAACATTGTCAATAATAAAAGAAATAAAAAAGATAGTGAGTAAACATAGAGATCATTTTGGATAATGTGAAAAAGAAAATACATGAGTAAATATGATTGTTGATGAAATTCAAAATGCAAAATGCGTATAAAGTGTATTCAAAAAAATAATCACATTAATCTTCACAAACCAAAGAAGAAGCAAATACCTGCTACAAAAATATCAAAAGTCACCATTTAGTTTGGAATCAAACAAATGTATCACATGACATGATTTAATCAAGTTCTTAAGTGTGAAAAATAGATATTCAAGTCAGCAAGAGAAATGAAATGAGACAGATGTCCCTATTTTCTTAACACTTGGAATTTGAAAATAAATATAAACCAAGGAGAGTGTCATGATATTTACATATTACTGAAAGAAAAGACAAAAAAAGTCAACTAAAAATACTAAGCAGTAGCAATCTATCTTTTAGGAATAAAGAATAGATGTGTATTTTTAGACAAACCAAATGTGAAGAAAAACATCACCACTGAATCTGTTACACAATAAATGCCAAAAGGTATACCTTAAACTGAAAAGAAAAATTCTTATGAGGAAGAAGAAAATAAAAGATATACAACTTCATGTTAAGACTTGGTAGAACTAACAATGCATATAAAAGTTTAGAATATCTTAATATTTTAAATATTTGTCATAAATTGTTTATATTTTATTTGAAGATTTAAAACAAAATGGTTTAAATTCATGATTATAACAATAATTTAACAGAGAAACAAAATAGAAGGGTAAAAAATTTGGTAACTATTAAAAAATTTTGGAAAGGAATTGAGAGATTTTTCAATATTTTTCTGATGTTTTTCTTTTTGTTCTTATATTTACAGTAATTCAATTTAAGTACATTTCAAAAAGGCTGGTTAAAATTTAAATATAAACTTTTAGACTTATATTAACCAGAAAAAAAATTAAATTGGGTAAGATAAACAGTTAGTAAGCATTCAAAAACCACTATTAAAATAAATTGCTTAACTGCTATAGGAGAATGAGAACAAAATATGTACCAAATATTAAAGAAAATTTTATAAAAGTGGCTTTAGTAAGATTTAGCAACTATCAATAGTTGCTTTGAAATCAAATAGGTAAAATTGTCCACTCAGAAGACAGAGTTACCAAATGGATAAGTACAACTCTCCAGCTATATGTTGCCTCCAAGAAATGCACATCATCACTCAGAGCATTAATAGATGAAAAATGAAGGGGTGATAAAATAAGACATCTGAATGAAATTCAAAGATAGAAGGAATATAATTTATTATATAATGATGCAAAGGTCCATTCAGAAAGAGGAAAAATGAATTGGAATTATACCTGCAACCAAAATTAAAGGTCTCAATTATACACAGCAAATTTTTATATATTAAAAGGCAGGAAACACTCCAATAACTACTGCAGACTTTACCATCTTACATTCATCAATGGACAGATGACACATAAAGAAATAATGAAAAAGCAGAGTTAAATTGAAAAGTAGACTTGGGCCGGTGAGATGGCTCAGCGGCGTAAGCGCCTGCCTTGCAAGCGCGAGGACCCGAGTTCGACTCCCGGATCCCACATATGGAAAAGAGGCCGGTGATATCACTCAGCGGCACGGGTGCCTGTTGGCGCGTGAGGTCCTGAGGTCGATCCCCCGGTACCCACAAAAAAAAAAAAAAAAAGAAATGTACACTAAATGGGGATAACAATTTTCTACAGAACATTCTATGTAATGCTTGCTGAATAATGAGTCCAAGGAAGATGATCAAAAATAGATCATTTTTTAGGCCTCAAAACAAGACTCACTAATGTTTTCAAGGACCAGAAAATTAATTACTAGTTTATTTTCTAAACATAATTAAGTAGAATTAGAAATTGGTATCAAGTAAAGGTTTAACACTATAGAAATATATGAAAATTATATAACTAGTTTTTAAAACTACATGAATCAGGCCGGTGAGATAGCTCAGCAGCATAAGCACCTGCCTGGCAAGCATGAGTTCCTGAGTTCTACTGCTGATACCCACATATGAAAAAAGGGCTAGTGATATCGCTCAGCATCATGGGTGCCTGCTGGCATGCGAGATCCTGAGTTCAACCCCCGGAACCCACAAAAAAAAAAAGCATGAATCAAGAAAGGAATCAAGAAAAAAAAATTAAGACATTTTTGAGAAATTCCAAATTGTGTTGAAAAATGAGACAAAACATACTAAATTTTAATTTGAGCAAATACACTAATAATAATCAAATTTACAATAATTAAAAGCTATGTCAAAAATGAGAAAGTTCTCAAATAACTTATCAATCCTTCTTATGTAACAAGATAAATAAAATCAAAGAGTCCCAATATTAATAGAAAAAATAATGAAATTTAGAGCAGAAACAAATGGTATAGAGATTAACACATACATATGTTCAATTGCAAATTCTTAGAAAATAAAATAAAGAAACTGTTTCTTAGAAAAATAAACAACAAAAATGTAGCTAGACTAATAAAAAGACTCAAATAAATAAAGCTAGTGATAAAAAGGGATACATTACTCTTGAGAACACAGAAATACAAATCATCATTATAGATTATTTAAAATAAATATATGGCAACAAATATCATAGCATAAAATAAATTGAAGTATTACTAAAAATGCATAACAAATTGAGTGACAATCAAATAGAAAACCTGAATAGGTCACTAAGATGCATAGAGACAGACTGAGTAACATATTTTCCTTTTAAAAAAGCCTAACATACTTATTGTCATTTCATAGCATAACCAAGGGAATGTCAACACCCACAATTATTCTTCAGACTATTTTTATTGATGAATTGTTAATCTTAGTTTTTGAGTTTTATTATATTAAACAATGAGTGCTTAACAGGAAATAATATCATAAAATAAAGTATTGCATTTTAAATATTTATTGAGTGTTTATGAAAAAGCATCAAAATTTTCAACATCAATTGGTTTTTGGTACTCAAAGTCTAAAAAAGAATGACAAATAAATTTCTACCTGAACCACAAAGAAAATACCACTACCTCTACAAAAATAAATTTTGTTTCAATTATCAAAGCTAAGGCATTTTTCACACATGATAATGTCATATTCCATACACACATATTTCTTTCACAGACAGCACATGCAGTTTGCTATCCTGACCTTTTTGTAGGACATACTTGACATGTTGCAAGTCTTACTGTTTTGTCATGAAGTTCTTACTATATTGTACAGTGTGTAGTTAGCAGTAACACAAAATATCAATAAAAGAAAGTATTGAACACAGAATAAAATCAAAATTTTCACAACTGTGTACTTGCTCACAAAACCTAAAACATAACATCAGAAATAAATTCCTATATGAGCTACAATGAAAGTACCAATAGCACTCTACAAAAAATTGTTACTTTAATTTTCACATCTAAATAATAAAAAATATTTATATCAATAAAATAAAATATCAAATGTGTAATGAAGTATTAGAATAGACATCAACCTTTACACATCAGCTGTGTGCTTGCTTAAAAAGCCAAAGAGATAACCTCAGAAATAATAAAGTATGTGTGATGAAGTGTAAACACAAATGAAAGTCTACCACAGTGAAATCTTTGCTTCAACTCTCACACCCAAGGCTGTCTTCACACATGACAACTGCATGTTCTATGCAGTCTCATTTCCCTGATAGCACATGTTCTTAGGTTTCCTTACTTTAGTGGCAGGCCATTTTTCTCTACTCTCTTCTCTTTCTGTTTTGTCAAGACTTTCCTACTATGCGGCACAACATACACTTAGCAGAAAATAAGATATCAATAAAATGAAATATAAAATGTTTAATGAGTGTGCAAAATATTCACAACATAGTCACATCATCTGTTTGCCTGTTTACAAAACCTAAGACATAACATCTGAAATAAAATCCTATGTGAACTACAAAGAAAATACCAATAAAACTGTACCACAAAAATCATCTTTGCTTCAATTTTCACACCCAATGTAGCCTTCACACATGAAAACGCCATGTTCCATATACAAGTATGGGTTACAGTGATAGAACCTATGTTTTGTTTTCCTGTCCTTTTATGTAAGACAAGTTGACATCTTTTGGTTTCCTTGTTGTTGTATTAGTTCTTTGGGATGCTGCGCCAGCCTGTTCACCTATCAGCTCACCAGTGTTCTCCACAATTTTTTGCATCATTTTTCATTTGCTGCAAATGATCTTTTGAGTTCCAATCCCAGTCCTATAAGAAAATTTCTCTTTTATATTGTACTTGTTATTTTCTTTGTAAGGTATCAAATTATTTAAGCCACACTTGTTTAGGATCAAGGAAAATACAACAGTTGGCCAATGCTTTATATTTTGAGAGAAATCATGGTTGCTACATAACTCATGAAAAACATCTACACAGGCTTTTGTTTGTTTTACAAAGTTTCCATCTCAGGCTTCTGTTTTGTCAAGGTTTTCCTATCAATATATCCATCATGGTGCATCTTTGACATCAGCAGTACCAGTTTATTTTTCTTTGCCATATATGAAGACAATGAAAATCTTTCTGAAATCCAAAAATTATGCTACACAATTCTCGGTTTTGAAATTGCAACATTTCATTTGGAATTTCTGCTTTGTTCCTGCATACAATTCCTGCACTTTTCAACTTGTCTCTGTTACCAAAATTAACATCAATTGGAAACCAGTAAACTAATTGTCAAATGTCACATTTTGATTAGTTTGGGAGATGGTGGCAACATGTCTGCTCACAATATCATTGGGTCTATTACTGTGCAAATAAGGACCTGATGGATGAGTTCCAGGGTAAATTTCTAAATTGAAAGCAGAATAAATCTTTGTATCTACAAGGATATAAATTTTTATGTAATATTTTGACCCATTGCTTTTCAATGTCTTTTACATTTCTGTAATTACCATGAGAAATCTCTGCTTTATACAGCAGACTTCTGAATGCTTTCCATTCAGGTGGTGAAGTGTCATAATAAATACATTTTTGAATATGGCTATTTGTGCATGCAGAATATTTTACTTGCATTTCACCCTTTGTGTACTTAACAACATCTTGTTAGATTTTATGTCTGTTGCAATTTCTGATATTGAATGGCAATGCTGTCATTCTGTCCAATACCTTTCACCCATACCACAATCCTCACTATATTTTCAACCTAGTTCTAACATTGAAACATTCCTTTTTGTTGTGGGACCATTTTGCAACATTTCAACTAATTGCTTTGCTGTTTTCTCACATTGCTGTTTTCTTCGTCATCTGAATCAAGGAGGTCTGCATTCCCTGTGTGTGTATCAGATGATTGTTGTTCTATTTCACTGTCAAAGGAACTTTGGCTCCGATAATGAATATCAAAGTCATCATAATCATCATAAACATCACCATCATCATCATCATAATATACTCACACTACACTTCTGTTCTGAAAACATGTATTTTACCATAATGGATCATCATCATCCATGCATCAATAATCTGATGATTGATCTTTGACCTTCACCAAAACTTGCATATTTTGTTTTTCATCACCTTATTACTGATTTTGGATACCTCTACTAGAAAAATCAAAGGAAAATTTTTTTTAATAAATGAAAAGCATAGGAACAGAAAGCTCTTCATTGAGTTCTGCTATAGTTTAAGAAGAGTAGATTCTGTTTCTCCTAAAATTACCTAAATGCTTGGAAGAAATAATTCTTCTAAATATATTCTAAAATGCTACTGTTAACTTAATACCAAAATGAAAGAATACATGGCCAAAAAAAAAAAGATGCAGAATAATATATTTACTGAACATAATTTCAGTAATATTCAGCAAAATACTACCAATCTTATTTTAAGAGCACAATGCAAAGATCAAAAGGGATTAACCTCAGTGATGCAAAGAATGTTAAACATATTCAAATCAACAAACATCACATACTATCTCCACAGAATGAAGCCCAAAATCTTATAATAGTTTCAATACATATATATAAGTTATTTCATGAAATGTACCACAACTTCATTACAGTAAAGCTGAAGAAATTATGTGTAGAAATAATATATTTTCTTATATAATGTCCAACACAATGAAGACCATTAAAAAATGCTCCACTAAATATCTATTAGAACTAATAGATTCAAAAGGATACAAAAGTCATAATTCAAATATCAGCAATACAACTGTATGAAAAAGGTGAATTATCCGAAATAGAAACCAAGGTAGCAACTCCCTGCATAATAGCTGCAAAAAGTTGAGGATTTAATTAGATAGGTGAAACATTTCTATAATGAAAATTATAAAACACTGAAGAAAAAATTGAAAGCAATACAAAACAGGAATATCATACTGAGTTTATGGACTGTAAGAGCACATATTATTAAGTGTTCATAATGCCCAAAGCATTTTTCAGATTTAATGGAATCCTAATGCTAAAAACATACATTGCGAAAAGGACAGTCTTTTCAATAAGTAGGGCTGGGAAGAAAGAGTATCCACATACCAAAGAATGAAAGTAATTCTCTCTGAAACAATAATTATAAAAATCAACTCAAACAGAATAAATAACTAAATTGATGTCCTGAAACTATTAAATTACAAAAATTCATAGGTACAAAACACCAGGGCATTGAGATGGGCAAAGACGTTTTGAGAAACCAAAAGGAGAGAAAAAAAGAAAGAAAGAAAAACAGACAAACGAGACTGCCTCAAACTGGGAAGCACAGCAAAGGAGATGCAACAGAGTGAAGAAAGCCTACCAAATGTCCCTTGCAAAAGGGTTTATATAGAGAAAACATAATGAGTACTGAAAGCTCACCGAAAAAACAAATAACCAAATTTAAATTTGGGTACTAATCCTATACAGGAGATCTCATACAAAATACTTGGGACTGTACTCATCAATGAAATATAAATCAAAAGCACAATGAGGTATCACTTTACCTGAGTAAAAAGAATAATGAAAAAGTCACTGGGTAATTGCTGCCTCTTGTGCAGAATAAAGGACATGGAGTATTCCTAGGAGAATTAAAAACTAATACAGTCATTATAGAAAATATTAGGCATTTTCCTCAAAAACTTAAAAGCAGAATTCTAGTATCATCTAGCCATTCCACTACCATATATATATCCAAAGAAAAGTAATATATTTCTTAAATAAATCACTGTGTTCCTATGTTCAAACATTAATGACAGTAGCCAAGAAATGGAAATAGTATGTCTCATTTATATGTAAGGAAGATGTGCCACATCTGCACAAATAAATATTATGTATCCATAAAAAATGAAATTTTGTTATGACAAAACAAATGTCACTAGAAATCAATAAATAAGCTAGACCCCAAAAAAACATTACTTCATGATCTGAACTGTGTGTGGTAGAAGAAAATGTATCTCATACAGGTTGAGTATAGAATGGTGGATGTCAGAAACAAGGAGTGTAGAGCAGAGGGAAGAATGAGAATTGCTGATAAATAAGTATGAGGTTATTGTTAGATTGGACTAACAGGTTCTAGTATGCTATTGCACAGTATGTTACTTCAGACAATAATTTTCAACAGTATTTTTCAAAAAGCTAGAAAAATAATTTTGAAAGATTTCAATACAAAGAAATGATATATGCTTGAAGAGAAAGATATGTTTAACTTAAACATTACACAGTGTATGTGTTAATTAGAGATTCTGATTGTACTGAATAATATACATTATTATGTTTTTGTATCAGTTTAAATATATTTAAGTTAAAGAATTATTTAAAAAGTTCTGGACTATATCAATAAAGTGTATTGTTTTTAAAACAAAAAATAGTGGTATCAATAGATGTAGTTAAAAATAAAAAACATTAATATAAAAAACTACTAGAATTCAATACAGTGAGAGATTCCCTAATGGAAGAAAATTAAAGAATTATTTGTGTGTGATATATGGAATTTTCAGTTGACTGGAAGAATAATTTGGATGTAGAAGAATAAGACATCAGAAATAATTGGAAAACAACAGATATTTTTTCCTGTATTCTCCTTATTCGCAAGAACTCCAATGGGTTATAAGAAATATTTTGCATCATTTTAGAAAATAGGGAAAACCAATGTCATTTAAATTCAATGCAATACAGAACAAATCAGTCTCAGAATATATGATTTGTCATTCATTATGCCACATGATTACTACAGAAGCTATCTCAAGTACATTAGAATATCACTAATTAGAAAATATTCCTGCATAATTTCTTAAATAATGTATTACTAAATAAACAAATCAAAAACATTGTGCTGTCCAACTAATAATTATTAATGAGGCATGAGGGATAAAATTTAATTTTATTGCTGCTCTAATGAAATTCACTTACATAGTACTTCACTCTAGAAGCAATATAATTGTCCCTTGGTATCTGTGCAGGATTGGCTCTAGAACACTCCACACACGTCAAAATCCATGGAGGTAATGATCCCCTATATCAAATTATGTAATAATTGATTATAATCTATGCATCTGCATGCTAAATCATTTCAAGGTTACTTATACCTCAAATAAGAAAATCCTATATGGATAGTTGTTTCATTATACTGCTTAGTGCACAATGACCAAAAAGCACTACATATGTTTATTACCGCAAATTCTTAAAAATATTTTCAACATATTAGAATCCATAGATCCTGAACCTGTAGAGAATGCCAAGTGTAATTCAATATTTGGAATATCTTAGTATTTTGTTTTATTACTATAGTATAATGAGTCATATTGTAGTTCTGGCATAAAGGGCACATATATCTATATGTAACATATAGACTGATTTTGACTAGCATGAGTATATATGTGAATTGAGCCAAATTACAATGTGAGATGGAATTTATCATCTCATCTCATCAATTAAATTGACTGATGAAACACAAATAGGTAGATTAGAAGAAAATTGCAGATACTGGCCAAATAAAATTTGTGAGGTTCATGCAAATAATTCATATTCAACAAGAAGGATTATTCTCAAGATTACACTAAGACAAATGGTCATACACAGAAATAATAGGACAATAGAAATGTGTTTTAGATAATTATAGTTTTGTTTATTTACACACGAATTTTTCTCTTTGTGGCTCACCTGGCCAAAACAAAATTGATTCCTAGCAATAAAAACAAGGCTATGGGACACATCCATGTCACAGAGTTTATAGAGTGCAGACGGGCATTGCCAAGTTGATGAACAGTGAAGTGATACTGTTATAGAGAACTCTCTATAACAGTATCATTACAATGATTTCCACTAGAACCATCTGGTGTTGTTTTCAATTGAACCTCAAAGGATTCATAACAGGCTCATAGCATTAACTCTTTTTTTTACTATTCCAACTTCTGTAGCACCATATGAGGTTATTCCAACACTAACAGTCTTTAAAATATATCATTTTAATAGTTCAAAAGAGTGTTTTGTTTTCAGAAATTGATGTGAATCACTGCTACCATTTTACTTTTCACTGTAAATTTTCATTTTAACTTATATATTACTAATGAAATAAAAAAACATTGACAAAGTAGTAATCTAGTATATGTAAATATATGCTTGTTGAAGTATTTATGCATGTCAGCATACAAATATGCACACTTTTTTGGAAAATTTTAGAACAAAATAAAAGTTATTAGGGATTCTCATTGTCAAGGAAAAATGAATAGGTTCTTGAAGAGAAAATAAACTCTACTGCTTTTAAAATACACAAAATATAAATATTGTTATACTAATTTTCTGACTAGCTGGTTAAAAAGCCACTAAGTCATCCAAATAACATAAAATTTGAAGTTTCAGGAACACTGACTACCCTCTAGGAAATCCAGCATTGTAGCCTTTTATAGCTAAAATAAAATTTTAATCTTAGACTTTAAAACTTCTCTTTCAAAATGATTGGCAGGATTTTTCATGTATAAATTTTTTTGTGAAACTAAAATCTACCTCTCAGAGACTTCAATTGTACTGGTTGCTAAGACAAAATGTAAAGAAATCTACAAAAAACTGACTTAGTGATAAAAATGTTTCAATTTTTCCCTACTTTTTTCACTAGGGATTAACAACTCTTAAGTGATACATACTAGTTAGAATAAACTACTTAAAGTAGAAAAAACTACTCTAACTTAAGAATGCCTATTTTAAAGTTCATTTCAACATTTCCCATATTTCAGATTTATACATAAAAGAAAAATAGTTTAAACATATAAAAAATGAATATGAGAATAAGTAAAAGGAGAACTTTGATGGCATTTGAAGCAAGTTTGGAAAGGAAGATTTTAGACCATTTCATTAATACCTAGAATTAAAACTGTGTTTATTTTTGAAAGAGAAAATACAGTGTAAAAAATAAAACAAGGAGTAGAAGAAAGAAGGAGGTAGGAAAAGCACAGTAAGAGAAAGAGGAAGAGAGAGATGATGGAAAAGAGGGAAGAAGGAGAGATGAAGATGAAGCAATATTTTCATGAGGAAAATAATATAAAGGAAGCTATTCTCAGAAGTGACAATAGCATCAATAGTTATGAAAATGGCATCATAACTATAGAACATATATAAAATATTTATTTTGATGGTAATAAAATTTTACTTAAGCTTATAGATAATATTTAGTGACACACCAAATAATTCTCAAAGTCATTGGATACATAATTAAAAATAATTTTCTTCATATTGATTTTAAATATTTCAAATTCCTTTAGTAAGTTTTTTATAGATGTTATTAAGTCTGGAAAGATGAATAATTTTGTCTTTGGAAAATATAAAAAAATCTAAAAAAGAAAACACACATTACATTTGCTTATAATTATTTTAAATAAGCACTTTGCATCCTTTTACATGTAGCTATCAATAATTTCTCTTTATTACTTTCAAATAGATGACATATTGTTTACAAGTTCTTTTCTTTTTTTTTTTTTTGTGGGTACCTCGGGGTCGACCTCAGGACCTCGTGCGCCAGCAGGCGCCCATGCCGCTGAGCGATATCACCGGCCCCTTTTTCGTATGTGGGTTCCGGGAGTCGAACTCGGACCCTCGCTCTTGCCAGGCAGGTGCTTAAGCCGCTGAGCCATCTCACCGGCCCTGTTTAGAAGTTCTTTTCATCAAGTAACTGACTTAAAACTCAAAATGAGAGAAGAAAGAATTGATAATGTAATAAAATAAGCAATAAACTATAAAAATATATCTGAACATATAATACATCAGCATATCATATATATACCATGAATATATTGAGATTTTATTTTTCTATGTGAGTTTGAGTATTATTTTTTATCTATGGAGAATTAGATACATAGTAAGAAAACACAAAGGCTCAAAGAAGTAATAACTTATATACAGGTTTATTTTTGTCTTTTAAACTTAATACATATAGGGCCGGTGAGATGGCTCAGCGGCTTAAGCGCCTGCCCGGCAAGCGCGAGGGCCCGAGTTCGACTCCCGGATCCCACATACGAAAAAGGGGCCGGTGATATCGCTCAGCGGCACGGGTGCCTGTTGGCGCGCGAGGTCCTGAGGTCGACCCCCCGGTACCCACAAAAAAAAAAAAAAAAAAAAAAAAAACTTAATACATATAAACAGTTTTGGCATATTTTAAAAGTATATATATCATCCTATTTATCTCCTGTTTTCAATGAATATCAATAGAATGCTTTATTAAATAAATTGAAATATTCATTATTTATATTTTGGAAAAGAAAATAATTATGATCTATAATTGGATGGAGATAAAATGCACTGCAAAAATAGTCTAACAAAGAAGTTTTATTTAGTAAAAATCATTAGATTTCCACAAGGGAAAGTTCATTAATAAGGATTTAATAAAGCTCTTCTGCTGAGAAATAATATGGAAAAAAATAGAATTAAGACAAAATTAGCAATGGAAGTACAAAAAGAGAAAGTAATGTGAAAAATAGAGGAAGTTTTCAGTATAAATGTATATATTTTTTATGAAATAGAGTGCCCTGTATCCAAGGGGAATAATTGGGTGGCTGTAAGGGACAGTCCTAAAGACTAGAAAGGAATACAACAGCATTGAGAGTGCAGATTTTCTGAAAAAGAGGAAAAAGCAATAGAGCTTTAGTTGTGTTTATATAGACAATGAATTAGGTCATTAGCATGCAAATTTAGCATTAATCACACAAATATTAGACTACACCACAGAAAAATATATCAATAATTAGCTATCTTGAATAGTAGGAAAATATCTTGACTAGTAGGAAAATGGCACTAGTAGTGACATCTTTTTACTACTGTATAATGCCATCATCCTCAACAATAGAGGAGTGGTAATTATTCCCATTTCTGTAAATTAATAAATATCAGAATATCATAATATCATAAACTCCATTATCTCCATCTAATTAAAATCATATTTACTTTCTTTTCTAAATAATAAATAAGTTATATTGCAATTTATGTAGGAAAATAATTTGTTGATAATCATGGAAAAATGGAAATAAACTGAACATTAAATATACATTTAAAATATGGGAAACTCCATAAATTCAGCACACTTAGAATAAACAGGTAAAACATTAACTTGATCATATGAGCTTAAATCACATCAATGTTGGTAGCAACAAAGTCATCAATGTCCATGGAATTTAGAAGATAGAATATTTTGTAGAGAACTGTTCTTGGCAATCTTCCTTTTAATTCCTAGAAGGACTAGTACAATTTGCTTTCATTTATTAAGTTGAATACTTTCATTAATATTTGACTCTGTTTGAGGATATTTTAAAAATGCAAAAAATATTCTAATCAACATAATCTTTACTTACACATTCATTTAGAGGATGATATGACAGAATTCTTTTAATTTGAGAGAAAAGATTAATTTTTCCCAAATGCAGTGGAAAGGGGTAATAAATTCATTCTGCAAAGCCCACCTAATTATCCAGGAGGGCATGATAAAATTACTATTTAAATATACAGACAGTTAATACAGTTTACAGTGAAGCTGAGAAGAATGATACATAAACAGAGCAAGTGGATTGTTTTGCCAACTATCTAAAATTTTGCATGACATTTAATCCAAAAGCAATGGTTTTGGGAAATTTGACTTATGAGTCTTTCCCAGTAATGCTTAGAAATAATTAGTGATAAATATTACTTTTCAGCCTGAGGTAAATTTCTGAAATTGCGGGTGATTTTAACAAGCCTCTCATAACATGGTTAAACTTTGAAGGATTTAGAAAAATTCCTGGAGACCCTGCAATGATAATAATCATTAATTATCTCACTACTTGATATCATGTAATGGAATTTGAGAGTGTTGCATTAAGATTCTTTTACATATGGAATTAACATTTATTAGCAACAGTAAATTATAATAATTAATGTTAATAATTAATGAAAATTAATATATTACATGGGGAATTAATTTTATTCACATAACAGACACACACAGTTATATATATATCTATATATCTATATATCTATGTATATATATACACACAGACACACACACGCATATTATAAATCACTGTCAGCAAAAGAAGAAAATGAAATACAGGGTTAACATGTTAAATTGCTCAGCCTAACAGAATTAATAGATAATTCATTTGGAGTTCAAACCTAAGTAACTTCACTCTAATCATTTTAAAACTCATTACATCTTCTTCATATAAAACACAGTAAATCAGAAAGAAGGTTGAGCCTGGAGCACTGAAGCTAGAAAATTTAATTTATATTGTTAATTCTGCTAAGTATTATCTCTTGATCTTTAACAAATCACTTAGTATTTGTTATTCAATTTTCTTGATATCAAAAAAAGACGTGGTGTCTTGAGGATCAAAATGTGATGACATGGTATATTTTGCATAATTTTACAAAAATCAATGTTTTAAAAAATTTTGTTTTTCTTTGGAAATAGTACCTTAGTTTTCACTAAGGATTATAATACATAGATGTGAATGAGTTACAAGACCATATTAAAGATGAATATAGGTAAATCTGTGACCTGTGCATGCATCTTCTATTACCCATGGGAGAGCAGAGCCCATAAGAAGAGTGTAAAACCCTCACCTGTGCATGCCTCCTCCATTTCCCCATGAGGGTGTGCACTTTCTGCATAGCCCCTGGGACTCCAGGGCTTTCAAGCAAAATGTAAGTCCATGCTCTGTGCTTCCTTCATTGTCCCCAGGAGAGTAGTGCCTGGGAGAGCAGGGTAGGTCCATGCTCTGGGCTTCCTCCATTGTCCCAGGAAGGTGGTGTCTGCAAGAGGAGTGTAAGGACACATGCCTTTGTTGTATGGACTGACCAGAACACTGAGAACCAGGACAACAGCTGGCCCCAGGCACAGGGACTCACACACGACTTTGGAGGGTGGAGTAATGAGCATGACTAGCAACTTGGAAGTGTCTGAAGCAGCAACAAGCAGCCAGCAATTGGACACTGGAGAATTCCACCAAGAGAAGACCAGTCCCATCCCCGACATCCAGAGGCCAAGTTCACCTCCATAACCAGCACATTTCTGGAATTAAATGTGGACACTATCACAGAAGTTAAACACCAGAGGTATTTTACTACTTTCCGTCTTCCCTTTTTTTTTGTGTGGGTACCGGGGGGTTGACCTCAGGACCTTGTGCGCCAGCAGGTGCCCATGCCGCTGAGTGATATCACCAGCCCCTTTTTCATATATGGGTTCCAGGAGTCGAACTCGGGCCTTTGCGCTGGCCGGGCAGGCGCTTAAGCCGCTGAGCCATCTCACTGGCCCCGTCTTCCCTTTTTTCTGATTGGTCATCCTTTACTTATCTGGTTGGATATTGTCTTGTTTTCTTTTGTATTTTGTGCTTATTTTTGTATTTGTTTTTTTTTTCTCTCCTATCTCTACACTCCTTTTTCTTTCTTTCTTTTCTTTTTAGTTCTCTCAGTTCTCTTTCTTCCTTCTTTTTTCATGGTTTAGATTTCTCACCTTTCTTTTTTTTCTTCTTTTGATCTTCTTCCTCTCTTCCTTCAACTACTTCTTGAATTTAAAATTTATAGTGAGAAAACATTGTCTCTGATCTTTCTGATATTTCTTTTGCATTCTATTTTATTCTTTTACTCCTGCATTCTTGAGTTTCCCAAAACTTGGGTGATCATCCTTTGAACTCCAGCCTTGACTCTAGTATATTTGACAACATACTTCACTTTAAGCTGTCCACAAACCATCTTAATCACTGCTACCCCCACAGAAGGGGAAAAATCACTCCACTAAAAGGAAAATGGCTGCATACAAATATATGGTATATGTTTGATTTTGTTATATAAATTTAGAGTTTGCTCCTATGATCTGAAATAGCAGGTTAATGGTTACTTTAGCTTGTGAGTAGTTAAGCTACACTTGAAAGTATTGTTATTACCAACCGTACTATTTTAGACATGATGTCATACATGTTATAAAAAGTGTTTTTCCCTGTATGAGAACACTGCGATTGTATGGGGTCATAATCATCACCACAGCCCAGTACAAAAGGATTGGGAGTTGAGCCAAATAGTAACTTTGCATCCTTTGCAAATTGGGAAGGTAGGTTTTTGGGATAGGTATAAAGAACCATCTATGTCTAGAGGACATCCCAGAAGAACAGATCTCTCTTACAGAAGCCTCAATGCCAGTGATAAAGTTATGTATCATAATAAATTGGCAAGCATCAAAATAAAAAACAAAATTAAAGAAAAAGGAAAAGAGAAAAGAATGAGATGCAGAAGCAATATGCAACCCCAAGCCCCAGCCCTAACAGGACAAGGCCGAAACACAATGAGATAGAAAAAATTGGAAGGCAAGCACTGGAATTTTCTGAAATGATAGCAACAAAGGTGAAAAAACAAGTGGAAAAGGCTATAGAGAAAATAATGTCTCAGGTACAAAAATAAATGATGCTGGGCCAGTGAGATGGCTCAGTGGCATAAGCAACTGCCTGGCAAGTGCGAGGTCGTGAGTTTGACTCCAGGTACCCACATAAGAAAAATGGGCTGGTGACATCACTTGGCAGCATGGGTGCCTGCTGGGGAATGAGGTCCTGAGTTTGACCCCCAGTACCCACAAAAAATAATAATAAATAAATAAATAAATAAATAAATGCTGCTTAAATTCAAAGATATTAGAGAAGGCACAGATAAAAGGGTAGAGTTTAGAAAAATGATGGGAAAAATATGCCCAATGTAGTAAAGAAATGGAATCCATGAAACAAATCCTAACAGAAATCTAAGAGATTAAAATCTCCTTTGAATGTATATGCAAATATTGAATGAAGGGGAGGATAAAATTTCAGATTTTGAAGAAAGAATTACACTAGTGATAATGAAAAGAAAGATATTTTTAAAAAGCTAGCCACTATGAAAAATCTGTCCACCAGCTACAAGATGAAGCAAAGAAGAATATCATAAGATCGACTTGGGTCAATGAGAAAGCTGGAGACAGTGGAAATGCCATAAAAATAACTCTTCACTGAAATAATGTCTGATAACTTCCCAAGCATGGAAAAATAATTTGACATACAAATAAATGAAGCATATAGATCTACAGAGAGGCATGACTAAAATAAGACTACACCAAGACATATAATAATCAAGATTCCAGAAAATAAGCACAAGAACAGAACATTAAAAGGTGTTAGAGAAAAGAATCAGATCACCTATAAAGGAAATCCCATCAGAATTACAGTAGTCTTCTTACCACAAATCCTCAAGTCAAGAAGAGCTTGGAGTGAAGTATTTCAGTTCCTGAAAGAAAACAACTTCCAACCCAGAATGATTTACCCTGCAAAACTAGCTTTCTAAATTAATGGAGAAATAAGATCCTTGTATGACAAAGAACAACTGAAGCAATTTATACCACTAAACCAACCCTACAAAGAGTACTGAAAGGCATTCTAGACAGAGAACTGAACCAAACCTTTGAACAAATGGACTTAGCAGATGTTTTCAGAGCGTTCCACCCAATATCATCAGAATACACATTCCCACCTGCACATTGGACATTCTTTAAAATAGAACTTACATTACCACACAGAACATGCTTAAGTAAATGCAAAGGAGATAAAATCATCTTATGAATATTATCTGATCATAGAGCAATGAAAAAGAAATTTAATGACAAAAGAAACTGCAAAAACTCCATAAACACATAGAAATTATATAACACCCTCCTAAACAACCAAAGAGTCTTGGATGAAATAAAGGAAGAAATTAAACAATATCTACAATAAAACAAGGGTGCAAATGTGATGTACCAGAAGTGATTAGATGCAATGGAAGCAGGTCAAAGAGGGAAATACATAGTGGTGAATTCTCACATCAGGAAAACAGAATGATCATAAATAAATAACCTAATATTACACCTCAAGCTTCTAGAAAAAAAAGAGCAAGACAATCACAAAGCCCATAAAAAGAGGAAAAATATAAAGAGCAGAGCAAAAATTAATGCAATGGAGACCAAGAAAACAATACAAAGAATTAATGAATTCAATAATTCGTTCTTTGAGAGAATAAATAAAATTGATAAACCCTTAGGCAACCTTATCAAAAAAGGAAAAAATATATTCAAATTCATGCACTGAGGAATGAAAAGTATGAAAATACTATAGATCTTGTGTAAATTCAGGAGATCATCAATACATACTTAAAAATATTTACTCTCATGGGATGGAAAATATAGAAGAAATGGACAGATTCTTAGATATGTATGAATTACCAAAGCTTAATCAAGAAGTTATAAAAATTCTGAATAATCCTATATCAGTTAATGATGTTTAAAATGTTATTAAGGCTTACCAACAAAGAAAATCCCAGGTCCTGATGGATTCAGTGCTGAATTCTACAAGAAATTTAGAGATCTAATGCCAATACTCCCACTCTTTAATGAAATTGAAAGGGAAGCAATCCTCCCTAACTCATTCCTGGAGGCAAATATTACCCTGATAAAAAAAACCATAGAAAGTCCCAATCAAAAAGAGAACTACAGGCCAATCTCCCTAATGAACAAAGTTGCAAAAATCCTCAATATAATACTAGATAACAGAATGCAGCTTATCCTTATGAAGAGTATATACCATGAGTAAGTAGGATTAATCCCAGGAATGCAGGGATGTTTCACATATGCAAATCAGTAATGTAATAACTCATATCAACAGAGCCAAAGACAAAAATCACATGATCATCTCAATATATGCAGAAAAATATTTTGATAAAGTCCAGCACCCATTCATAATAAAAACACTATAGAAAATTGGAACAGATGGTCTTTACCTCAATCTGATAAAACCCATCTGTGATAAACCAACAAACAACATCATACTAAATGGACAGAAACTGAAACTGAAATGGACAGAAACTTTAAAATCAGGAACAAGACAAGGATGTCCACTATCACCTCTCCTATTCAATATAGTTCTGGAAAAATTGGCCAGAACATTTATACAAGAGAAAGTAATAAAAGGAATAAAGATAGGAAAGGATGAAGTTAAACTATCATTATTTGCAGTTGACATGATACTCTGCATAGAAGATCCCAAAACCCCATCAAAATACTCCCAGAGTTAATAACCAAATTCAGGAATGTAGCTGGGTGCTAAGTCAACACTGAAAAATCAATAGCATTCCTGTACAAAAACAACAAACTCAATGATAGATAAATTAGGGAAATAACAACATTCACAAGAGTAGCCAAAAAAAAAAAAAAAGAAATACTTAGGAATAAATCTAACAAAGGAAGTAAAAGAGCTATGTACAGAAAATTTCAGTAATCTGATAAAGGAGATCAAAGAGGATATCAGAAAATGGAAAGATATCCATTGCTCATGGATAGGAAGAACACAAATAGTGAAAATGGTCATTCTCCTGAAACTATAATAAAGATTTAATGCAATCCTGATCAAAATACAATTGACATACCTCACAGAATAAGAGAAAGCATTCCTAAAATTCATCTGGAAGCAGAAGAGACCTAGAATAGCAAAGGCAAACCTGGGCAACAAACGCAAGGCAGGAGCATCACAATCCCTGACTTGAAATTATACTACAAAGCTACTGTGATAAAATCAGCAGGATACTGGGAAAAAACAGACTAGAGGACCAGTGGAACAGATTTGAAGATGCAAAAAATCTACAAACTCTTTCAGTCACCTTATCTTTGAGAAATGGGCCAAACATGTGCACTGGAAGAAAGATAGCCTCTTTAATAAATGGTGTTGAAAAACTGCCTCTCTAAATGCCAAAGTCTAAAACTAGACCCATGTCTATCACTATGTACTACACTAAAGTCAAAATAAATTGAAGATCTAAACATTAAACAGAAAAAATAAATCTACTGGAAGAGAAAGTAGGTAGAAATCTTGGAGATATAGGGGTTCGCAGAGACTTCATGCACAAAAGCCAAACAAAATGGGAAGCACTTCATAGAATCAATGACTGGTGTCTCATCTTATTAAAAAGCTTTTGTATATCAAAAGAAATCACCAAAACAGTGAAAATGCAATCCACAAAGTGGGAAAAATTTGTAGCCTATTGTCCTTCAAATGACCTATATCTAGAACATATAAAAAATTGAATAAAATCAGACCCCCCAAATTCAAATACCCAATCCATAACTGGGCATCTGGGATGAACATACACTTCTCAGATGAAGAAATACGAATAGCAAATAAATATATGAGAAAATGTTCAACAACAATGGTCATTTGAGATATGCAAATTAAAACAACACTGAGATAATATCTCAGACCAGTAAGAATGGCTATCATCAAGAAATCAACTAATAGCTTATGCTGGTGAGGCTGTGTGGAAAAAGGATCCCTTTTCTATTGTTGGTGGGAATGTGGACTGGTGAAACCACTATCAAAATCAGTGTGGAGTTTCCTCAAAAAACTTATATTAGATGACACATTTGACCCAGCTGTTCCCCTTGTGGGTATTTTCCCTGAAGAACTAAAAACATCATACCACAGTAATATATGTGCACCCATGTTTATAGCAGCACAATATGTAATAGCTAATTCTTTGAAACAATCCAAATGCACATCAATGAATGAATGGTGAAAACAGTTTTGGTATATTTATATAATGGAGTACTACTCAGCTATAAAGAAGAATAAACTTGAGACATTTACAAGGAAGTGGATGCAACTTGAGACCATACTCCTAAGTGAAATAAATCATACTTTCATGAATAAATATCATACTATCTCCCTAGAGTAAGAATTTGAAAGAGTAAGTAAGATCCAAAATGTACAAGAGATATTGTGAAATGGGAAGAAACTGTTCAAAAAGGAAGAGTAAGTGGGATGGAGTAAAGGAGAAAAGAAAGAAAGGAAAAGGAAAAAATATATATATACACACATACAAGACAGTTAAGACAGTTATACTACTAATTGCTATTAGTTCATTGAAAAGAAATGTTTTGCCATACAAAGTCATTGCTTGATCAATTTTTCATGAATATATCTTGTAATATGAGCAACCTCTGCTGAAGATAACAATATGCAATATACTAACCATTGTCACACTCCTAAAATTTTTTTGAAATTTTGTACCATTGCTTTCTTTCTCTTTAAAATAAAAATAAATAAATAAATAAATAAATACATAAAGGTAAATATATATTATCAATTTTACCCAAGAGATAGAAAAACAAGTGTGTTACTGACAGAAAGAAAGAAAACTAGGAGAATATGTTTCAGAGAAAATAATGAATACCTACTGCATTAGAGTTTCAAATACAAGTTTATATATTTTAAAATTTATAGGACTTTTATATGCTACAGTGACTGCAACTTCTCAGGGAGAATGAGATGAAAGGTTTCAAGGCATCAGCATATAACTAAAGTATACTTATTGAAATCTTCATCAAAAGTTATGGTTTATACAAATACTAGTTTATTGACTGATTGATTTCTAGAATCACTCTTAGGGTTAAGGGCTACCTTACTGTTCTATTGAGGGTATTAGCAGGATGCACTAAACACATTCTTCAGGCTGTGGGTTCAGTAAAGTTTGGAGTCCCCTTCACACTCAATGTTTGTTCATAAAGCTTCAATCCATAAGATTGTAGATGGGGTTTCTAGTGACTAGAAGTTGCTATCACACAAGAACTTTTTCAAAACATGATACTTTGCTTCTTCAAGGCCAACAGCAAAGCTCAGACTTACTAAAGATAGATAGTAGGTCTCTTTGATAAAATTTTTAAGTGTAGCAAAAATTACACACATTTAACACATCTACTCATACTCACATAAGTAAATACATGTACAAAAGTAAAGAGTCATATAAAACAGGAAATAGACTATGTTTTGGGTCATATTCTTTAAAAAATGCTTCCTAGGGGAACACACTGCTGCATTCTAAGAACAAAAATTCTCTATTTTTCACATCACAAATATGGAAAAAAGCCAACTATAAACAATTTTGAAAATGCCACTTTTATTCCAAATTTAGACAAGGGAAAAATTCAAAGCAAATATATGCCATAACCTGCTCTTTTGCCACCATGGACTTAAAAAAACTAAAAATAAAAACTGTACAATTCCATTCTTCCAGAAAAATAAAGATATTTTAAGAAATGTCCAATGTGCTAATGTCCCAATGATTCAGAATTATCATCAGTAATAACTAGTTTTATAGCTGAAACTAAAGAAGTACTAAATGTGGTAGGACACTTTGAGAGAGTGGTGGCCTAAAGCAAAGGAGTAACAGTTCTCTTGCTTTATTGACACTTAATGAGAAATGGATCACATGCAGTATGTGTGCTCAATCTTAAACTATTGCTGTTTTGAGACAGTGGGAACTATTTCTATGGAAAATCTAATGGAAAAGCAAACATGTGCCCTTAGAATTGAGAGCATTGTATTTTTTAAATCTAAAGTACTGCAGAATTCCTGAAAAATGAAGATAATTGTATAACTGAGTGTGTATATCAAATATCACTGAATGGGTGGTATGAAACCTGAAAGAGGTTTAAACAAAATTGCATAAAGGAAAATAATATTTATGTACAACAAACTAACTATCCATATATTTTCTGTAACATAAGTAGTCTGTATCTATCAAGGTTGAGATGAATTTACGTTTTGCTTTTGTGCTGTCAGACAATATAAAAGCAAATCATAAATATAATACCTTGCTCTCAACGGAAAACTCCAAAGGGGAAATAAGTAGATTTTAGATATGCTGGAAAGGAGTTCTAATAGAATTTCCCCACTCTAGATAAATTGAACTCCAGAAAGAAGATGTCTTTTTAAATACAAGTAAATTAAAACAAAACATTATGGTAAACATGAATCACTGAGAGAGAAACAGTAAAAGAGAGATAGAAAAGCCAGAAAGATAAGAGCAGACAAAGGACAAATCTGTGTCAATCAATTAATCATATATATATATATATATATATATATATATGTATATATAACATATATATCACCAAAATAAGTATATATGCAGAAAAATATTTTCTATATCCTTTTGAGAATATAAAATTAAAGTGACAAAAAACATTACTTAGATAAAGTGAAATAAATATTAACATAACAGAGAAGAGGTTTGAAAGTGGTCAGTTAAAGGAAGGCATAAAAAAGGCAAAGACATAACAAAAAAAAATACCCAAATCAATCTAAATGTAGCCCCAAATCAAAATAATAACATGAAATAAATGATTAAATTTGTCTTAAAAATTGGAGGCTGAAGAAAGAGAAAATGTGTCTGTATGCTTGAGATCTAACATGTCTCCCCAAATTCTCATGATCGTGGAATATTTAGGACCACAGGGGATACAAGACATTGATCTCTTGGAGTCATTGTTGCCCGGGAGAGTTTTGGTCATTCTTGAATCCAAATTCTACCTCTTTATTTTTCCTTTTGGATTGGGAATGATTACACTGTACTATTTTATGTTGGAAGAGTTAATTCTCCATTTTTATATTTACAGGGCCTCACAGCTAAGATTTTGCCTTGCATCTCAATGGAGACTTCGGACTTGGATGTTTCCACAATATAGGATCTGTTTAAACTGTAATGTTGGACTAAATACATTTTCCATAATGAGGTGGACAATAGACTTTTGGGGACCAGAGTTAGAATGTTACAGTTTATATCTAAATTACCTCCCCTATTTATCATTTGTGTATACAGTACAATTAGATCATGGAGGTGCTATACTCAACAATGAGTTCACTATTTTATGCTATTAAGAATTGGGGAATAGTTGGCAATGGATTACTAGAGTGCTGACCTGTAAGTTTATTATTATAACTGGTTCTTTCTATTTCTGCTTCCTGGTTGCCATGGACTGAACAGCCTTTTCTTCTCTCTTCCACTCTAATATACTGTTTCTGCTTTGCAGCCAACTGAACATTAACTGAAAGTGTGAGCCAAAATAACTGTCTCCTTTAAGTTGCTGCTGTTGGGTATTTTGTGTCAGCAATAAGAAAGTTGACAAAGACCATACAGAATTGTATAAATAAAATATACATCCAAATAAATAAAAAATAAGCTTTCACTATAATTATATTTGGAAACTGGAAACAGAATTATTTTTAAATGGAGAAATGATGCTCCAAAGAAGAAATGATCTTCAGATTTAAAGAATTGACATTTGTTAATATTTTGAAAATTATTTAACTTCAAATATAAATAAATAGAGACATAGATTCAGTATAGGGCAGAATAATTGATACTGGAATAAGTGATAGAATAAATCATTATAATAATTATCTGAGGAAATAATCCACAAAAATTGGAATGTAGTGCAAATCTCCCAGACCTGTCATGCATTATCATGCCTGTGTTCTTCACAGCTGAGGTACTTGGCAGGATGTTCTTCCTCATTTTTGAAAGACTGTTTTCTACTGTTCAAGATCAAGTGCAATTTTACCCCCTTCCTTACCTCTTTTTTGATAATTATTTTGTTTTCTTATAAAATTAATTCAGTGAATACATATTTTATGTCAAGGATTGTACTGAATTTTTTCTCCTTTCTTATCTTTAGAGTGGACCTACTTTGTATAATCATTATCATTTCAATTTTAGTGAAGTTATGGATGGAGCATTGGAGAATTGAAGTGCCTTTCCCCTGCCAAACAACAACTTAGTAGAAGCTGCAAGACAAGGTCCTAACTTGAACATAGACTCTGTGCTATTCTGTGTCTCTGCTATTTTAACGTATATTTTATTTATATGTCTTTTCTAATGTAGTCTGTTAGTGCAAAATCTTGTCCCACAAATCATTATGTCCTGTTTTGGGCAAGGTTCTTGCTCCCTCAGGACTTAGTAAATGATAGATGCTGGGTGAGATAGTAATGGAAGTCACAAAGCATAAGAAGCATTGGGCTTTTTGTCTACATTTAAGGTCTCTGAAATAATGGAAAATTAAGAGATAAGCCCTAAAATGCATCCTATCATGGGCCAGTTTTCCAACTGCAGCAGAGAGAAATGGAAAACAAGTAAATGACTATTGTTTTATTGAGCTAAAGATTCAGAAAGATGAAAATGGAAATTGCAAATCAACTAGCATCCACATAAAGTTAGACTTCACGTATCTGCATGTTAATACATTATATGTCTGAGCCTAAGGATTTGGGTGAAAATGCAAATTATAAGACACCATGACACTTACTATAAAACAATTCTTTTGAAAGCAATAGAAAAACACATATACCAGAGCATAAGCCTCACTGGGAGAAGATTTAGTTTCAGCACAAAAGTATAGAGGAATATCTAATAGATGTTAACTACTAAACTGAAAGAAGTTTTATTTAAAACATAATCAGGAAGTGAATGTTAGGAGTTTCAATCCTAGTAGGTTAGAATAGTTTCATACATACCTTGTGCACACTACAAAAACTACAGACTTCATAAGGAGAAAACTAATAATAAACAAGATGAAGATATTAAACCAGTAATTTAGCTCTCTAGAAAACATTACTTAAAATGATAACATTAAAGTTATGGGCCGTGAATTTTATACATATTAAAATATTTTTTAAATATAAAAAAATAAAGAAATTTTAAGTGAAGGGATATGTAGTGAAGCTATAAATAAAGTGAATAAATTCAGAACATTAATGTAAAATAAGGTATAATGAAATTACATGAGTAATTTAGCAGAATAACAATTGCCCAAGAAATAGTAAACAAGTGAGAAGAAATATCAGTGAAAAGAAAGCAAACACCTAAAATAGGGACTCCTTGACCTGTGGAAGTATATCTGACACTGTTCCTTATGTTTATTTGGACTTTAAGGAAAGAAAAATAAAATTAAAGTTTAACAAGAAAAATAAATTGGAAAAAATAATACTGAAACAACAATGACCACGTTCCCAAATTGAGGAATCTTTTTAAATTGTGGGAACTGTACAGTCACTTAGTATTAAGCAGGTTAAATACAAAACTAACATCACATCTAAGAATAGCAGCACCGTACTCCTGAAAAACAAAAGGAAGAATAAAAAAAAAAAAAAAATGGGGCCATTCAGATAGCTCAGTGGCATAAGCACCTGCCTGGCAAGCGTGAGGTCCTGAGTTTGACTCCTGGTACCCACATAAGAAAAAAGGGCCGGTGATATCGCTCAGCGACATGGGGGCCTGCTGGTGCACGAGGTCCTGAGTTTGAACCCAGTACCCACTAAAAGAAAATCAGGAAAAATAAATATGGCTTGCAGGGAATAATGTCGAAGAGTATATCCAACTGCAACAAAAACAGAGGTGTCCAGGAAAAAAAAAATCTCATGGTATATTTAAAAAATTGAAATAAAATCAGTAGAAAATATGATATTATAAATATTCTTCAGGGCCAGTGATATAGCTCAGTGGTATAAGTGCCAACATGGCTAGCATCAGGTATTGAGTTCAACTCCCAGTACATACATATAAATAAATAAATAAATATTCTTCAAATAATGGAATGAAATAAAAATTTTATGATGAAACAAGTGTATTTAACATTAGCTAAAATGAAATATAACAATGTTACCAACTAATCATCTACTTAAAAAAATCATGGCATAGCAAAATTTGAAATATATATAGAAAGAAAATGTGTCAGAAAGGTCAATCTACTTATAAAAATAAAATATTTTATTTTCTTGTTTTCACTTCCATTAAAAGACCTGTAGCATCTTAAAATTTAGAATTTAAAATGGCATTAAAGATTCAGTTTATATGATATCAGCAGAATTATAATTAACCTAAATATGAATACCCTAATATAAAGTTTCAAATTATATAAAGCAAATAATGAAAGAAGGAACAGACAAAAATATAATTATAATTGGAGATTATGATCTCACACTGAGAGAAAATAAATAAATATTTAAATTATAAAGATTATGAACAACATCATATAATTTAAACAAATTATCAGAACAATAAGTACAATTATGAATGTACATTCTTTTCAAGTATACGTGGAATCTCCCTTAAGACTGACTATATCTTGATCAGAGAAACAATTTACAACAATTTCATAGTGTCAAAACTCTAAAAAGTATATTATATGGCTGTGGCAATTTATTTAGAAACTCATAAAAATAAAGTAAAGAAGTCCTTAAATATTGGAAATTTAGAAATATATTTCTATATAACCCAAGTTAATATAATAGTAAACACTAAATATAAATTGAATGATGCTGCAAAATTACATGGTAATATTTGTGCCATGAGTTTAAGTAATTAAATCAATATTTCCAGATTAAATGTTAATACAGAAAATAACATTTTATAAACAAATTTCCACTCAAATCCTCACAATATTACACAATTTAACTGATATTTTCTCTCACCACAAATATTAGAAAATTGGATGTGTTATACAATACTGTGATATATTATATAGCAGGCATAATGAGAACATTACCCAGGAAACAAATCAGAAAAGTAAGGGGAACCCTTACACTGTCCCAGTGTTTGGCTCAAAGAATCAGAATTATGCAAAGGATGAAGAACCCAAGAAGAACATAGTGGTCTTGCTGAGTTGAAAGCAAAAGGAACAGAATGGGTAAAGTTTACTTACTTGGAAGTGATAAAGCAGAATATCAAAGAGAATAAAATATTGAAGGAAATTTATTTCATAAATAGACATGAGGTGTCCTCGAGCTCTCATTGAAAAGAAAGTTCATGAGGTGTCTTTTATCCTTGTCTGAATTTGGACATAGACCAAATGAAACTCCACAAGACTAAGCATGGAACTGCCTGAAAATTGTACACTGAGCGATTTATAGATTATACACATTGTTAACAAAATTTAAATTAACAGTAGTTAAGGTCAAGAAACTTCATAATATTTAGCAAAAAATCAAAGTTTATTCAACACAAACAGACAAAAAAAAAAAAAAAAAAAAAACCAATGGCCAATAGAGATTTTCATCATTAGGAACAGACAATCTGAAAATGATAAGATTTATTTAGCACACAAAAATCTAACACAGCAATTATACATTACTTAAGTATTTAGAACAAAACTAATTTTATAAAATCTACTAGCTCACAGTTCCACAAAGCTCAATAAATTTCAAGTGGAATAACTGTAACAAAAATGAAATAAAGGCATATAGTAGAATTGCTAAATACAAGTGGCCCAAAACAAAAATATTTAAATGCACAAGATGAAGACTATCCATATAAGAGAAATTAAAACAGAATAAGAGCAAGAATGAGAAAGCTAAGAATGAGAAATAATGTAGTCCAGTAGAAAAAAAAATAAAAGATAAATGAAAATCATGAACACTAAAGATCAAAAGGTGGAAGAAAATATGAGTGTTGTAGATCAAATTTTATATAATTTTGTTTGTTTGTAGAGAAACATTCATTTGGAAGGATAATTTTTGAACGTGAATTATGTTTCAAGACGTGAAACTTCAAAGAAATATTTTTCATTTTTATTTGCATACATATTGGTCTTATTAAACTTGAAATTAATGTATATGTATCCATCCTCAGATTTAAGTTATATTTCCATTGATGCCTGCCTCACAAGAGGGATAACATTCTGTTTATGGTATGAAACAGCAGTGTAGCAATGTTCCTGTTATGCACATAGTTATTCCTTGCTAAATGGGAAATGTGTTTTTAGAAAATGTCACTCAGAAGAATAATGCATTAAGCAAACACAGTAAGAGGTTAGAAGAAATAGCTTCTATGAGATTTTGCTTCAGAATATTTCTTCAACAACTCATCTGTTTAGCATCCCATGCTGTTCAGTAACTTGGCTTTAGAAGATGCTTTTTTGTTTTACCTGCTCTGGAAATATATACAAATAAAGCTATTCAGCAGTCTGCAATAAACTCCTTTATATTCTGTGAAGCTTTATTTCCATTTTGCAGAGGAAAAATATAAGACATTGCTTATGAATATGCCTCATGTTTACTATTTATTGATATACAAGTTAAATTTGGTCAGTTAAAATACTTAATGAATAAAGCTACCTTAGTAAAATATGTTTAGCATTCTATTTATGCCAAGCTAGTGCTACCATTTCCTGTAATTGTGCTGATTTGAACTGGTAAGTTCCAACTTATTAAAAGGTTGTTGTTATGAGAGTTTAAACTATCTGTTTTTGTTTTGGGTAATAGTTCTAATTTAGGGTAATATTTCTAATTCTATAATTGTGGTGAAGGATGGTTTCACACGTCAAATTCTTCAACATGAATTATCACTGGCTATGGGCCTATGTACAGAAATTCAATTAAGTATTTATATTTTCTTTACACAAATTTCTTAAGGATTTCTTAGATAATCTTCAAATAAATCTTACTTTATGCCAGTGGAGCAATTTATGGGATCTAAGCTAGTTGTTTGACATATGTGATTTGCCTGACATTAGTATTTTCCACAGTGATTTTGAATTACATATTATTTTCGGTGGTTTTTCTTTGTAGATGGAAGCCTCATCTACCACGTAAGTATGAAAATATTTTTTTAGAGTGAAATATACTCTAGACAGATACTGATGAGGGCTGGACAATATGTGTAATTGTTAAATTTAGGCATCAAGTTGACTGATAAGATAACATGTAGAAATATGGAGGAGCATCATTTTCAGTCCACGTTCAAAAGAGATTAGCTTGTGAGGCTGAGTCAGCTAGGTAAGGAGGACTGGTTTTCACTGTGGTCAGACAGTGACCATGGCCATGGCCCAAGGAAAAACAAGTTTAGAAAGCAAATTTTTCTCAACTCCCAAGAAATGGATATTCATGTCATCTTCATTATCAGGGAAATAATATGTAACTCCCAACTTTCATATGTCAGATATGCTGAGTTTGTGTTCCCCAAAATCAATGAATGAATTGTGAGAAGCAACAGAGGTTAATAGTAGGAAATACTTATTGAGAGATAGCACCTGAGAGACAGGGCGACCCAAAAATGAGTTGCCACAGATCCCATTTTAGAGAGGTTTTATAGAGCAAAATTACAAAGTGGGTAGAAAATCACGTGGTGGTTACAACATGGTAAACAAACTATGATCAACCAATAAGATTACAAGTATTGCCGATTAGGTAATATTGATCCAATGGTGAAGCAGTTCACATAGCAAATGTACATGTAAAGAACAAAGATCTTTCTAGGAAGAGATGAATCAGCAGGTCCTGATTGGCACACACCATTTTGACTAATGTCTATCTAGAGTTTATTGGACAAGGTAACACTTGTTATAGTGTATTGTTTATCTCTAGGGGAGGCATGCATTTCTGGTCATTGCAACTTTATTCTGAGGCCTGGCCTTCAATGAATAAACCTCCAGCCACAGTTGTAATGTGTTCTCATCTTTGGCACTGACTCCCTTGAGGGCCTAGCCCTGTCTGACTGCCTACAATATTTCTAATTCAGCAGTCTATATTAATCTGTCTGGAATATCATAACTCCAGGCTTTCTGCCCTTTGAACTACAAGACTTGGATTCATGGCCCTTTCATTATTCTTAGGTTTTAGCCTGGAACCAGGAGTTGTGCCATCAATTTTCTCTGTTCTGAGACCTTCCTACATGGACTCAGCCATGCTTCTGGCATCCCTGAGTCTCCAGCCTGCAAATGATGTGCTTGGGTACTTCACAATCATAATAGAAGCCAATGCCCTTATAAACTCCCTCTCATAAACATGCTCCTGTGCAAGATCTATATTAATACTTTCTGAACCACTCTGACTGAAACAATACTAGATGTTTCTTGTTAACAACATATTCAAAATCAGCAAAGATATTGTTTTGTCCATCTATAAAAAATAGAATTTACCATTTATTTTCTATCAGAGCTACGTTTTAATGTAGTTTCATGCATTCAGGTATTGTATTTGAACTGACCTGATTTGAAGTCTCATTCCACCTTGTATTTATTTTTTTGATCTGAGAATCATAACATCTTCATGATTTAGTTTACTACTGTGTTAAGTGGTGGTATGTTCCTTAACCTTTTGTTATGCAATGTTAAGTTAAAATACCTATGTGAAAATATTCATAAACCTAAAATTTAAAAAAAGTTAATGATACATTTATATGACACTTTTACCAAAATTTCTGATCTGTGTTGCAAATTAAAATTTAAACCAATTTGTCTACCATAATTTTTTTTTTTTTTTTGTGGGAACCGGGGGGTCGACCTCAGGACCTCGCGCGCCAGCAGGCGCCCGTGCCGCTGAGCGATATCACCAGCCCCTTTTTTCGTATGTGGGATCCGGGAGTCGAACTCGGGCCCTCGCGCTTGCCGGGCAGGCGCTTAAGCCACTGAGCCATCTCACCGGCCCCTCTACCATAATTTTTTAAAAAGTTATCACTTGTTATTCAAGAATAAAAGCACTGTCATAATTTTTTTGAAGGCATAAAAACTATTTTTCTGTTACTTAAAAAATAAAGAACCATTTGAAACTTCTATTTAGAGTTCACTGGATATTATTTGAATTATTTAAAAAGGCACTACTATTATTTCAACCATCACTGATATAACAAGAATATTTGAGAAAAAACTATTTGTTTAAATAGAAGAAGGAACCAATAATTTGGGGATTTATGTACACACATTTTTTTCTCCTTTTGAAGCTCTGTAATTATGTGACTAGATAGTTTGGTTTGATAGACTAATGCAGAAGCAAACACAATCCCAGCATATTTACTGAATTTCTTAAGAAATGCCATCTAGTACCTGAGTTCTCAAGGAAATCTTGGACTTCTCAATTCTAATTGTATTATTTGTATATTAAAATTAAAAGTTTGCTATGAAGTATTCATTTATCAAAATACTTCATAAAATGTTATTTAGTTCAATCAATGCATTGGTTATCTTCAAAAGACACATTGATAAATTGGGTGACAAATTGTATTTTGTGAATATTCAATTTCCAAATATGTAAACATGTTGCCTCAGCAAAAAGACTTTTATCACAAAATTAATTTTTAATAAAAGGAAGAAAACTACTGAATCACAAATTTTAAGTAACTTGTAATTTGGTAACATACAAAACAAAGTTCTTTTTTCATAATGAAATGTCCTAGTTATATAAATTTAAATGATTTATTATTACAGTATTTCAATAATTCTTAAAATTATTGATTATCAGTATAACTATACATGTTCAATCTATTGATAAAGCTAAATATTTCCTTATAAAAATCATAATCAGATATGATTTACAATGAAAGTGTATTAAAACATCTTGATAGGGGCCGGTGAGATGGCTCAGCGGCTTAAGCACCTGCCCGGCAAGCGCGAGGACCTGAGTTTGACTCCCGGAACCCACATACGAAAAAGGGGCCGGTGATATCGCTCAGCGGCACGGGCGCCTGCTGGCGCGCGAGGTCCTGAGGTCGACCCCCCGGTACCCACAAAAAAAAAAAAAAATCTTGATAAATATTTTCTGCATACATTACATTGTTAACTTTACCTCAAAGTGGCAATTATTAGAAATATTTTCAAGGTTAGAGAAAGATAAAAGCTATCTATAAATGGATCCTCTATTCATAGTCAGAATTTTTCATTTTTGTTTGGACCATTAGTAAAGTGCGTGTTGTTCTCCTAGACTTTCTAAAGTAACAATAAATATAAAGATATTTGTAATACTTTTGAATCCAGTTTTTCCAGTTCTCTCATTTCTAATAAAATTATTTTCATTATAACTCTTTTTTTCTGACACTGCAAAACACTCTGCATGATTTGATGGAGCTAAATCCTTGAAAATAGTAGCACATATTGTATTGGTTTTTATTCTATTTAACATAAATACATGACAGTAACAATTACATCGGTGATAATCAAGATTTGAATGTGAATACAAACACCTCATGGTAAGCATATAATTCAAAGAGTGGTATGATAAGTGTAATAGTAACATGTCAGCTGTAAACACTTGCCCTAACATAAAAGTTTGTCATTTATTTCTTATAAATATGGTTTTCATACAAAATAGAATACTATTCAGTCACTAAAAATAGTAGAATCTTGTCATCTGCTACATCTTGGTGAAACTGTTTTTATATAAAGACTAGGAAGTAAGGGGAATATTTGAATGGAAAAATTTGGCCTTGGTTACTATATTGCAGTTAGTTACAAGTAATAAATTTTGGTGTTCTTTCCATAGTTTGGTGATGGAAGATAACAATAATGTATCATATATTTCAAAATAGTCAGAAAAAAATATTTTAAATGTTTTCATCACACAAATATAGTATTTGAGAAAAAAGATTATTGGCCCTTACTTAAATATTGAAGTTTGCATATACAGTATATATGGAAATAATAAATGACACCTAATAAACATGCATAATTTTAATAAAATAAATAATAAATATAATTTTAAAATACATAAACAAATAAAAAGATATGTTTGCATATCTATCATCTGGTAAATGAGTTTTACTATATGTTTAAAATATATATATTGAAAGAATTTCCATTTTACATTCTCTATTCATTGAAACTGCTCTTGGAGGATATTTGTTTTACATTTTTCATTTCATTTAACTTTAATGATTAACCAATTATTATGGATATTTCAGAAAATAATAAACTATGTTTGTTTCCCATGCATAAAGCTTGATAACAAAAATAACTGTGATAACATTTGGATGTATATAAACTAATCTGTAGTGCAAAAAACCTAACAAAACATTTTCTGTATAGTTTTGTGTACTTGATGTAAAACTCTCCATTTCAATGTAATTACTATATATAATAAATAAACTATAAAAACACTAATTTTTTCATTATTTGATATATTCCTCTCCTACACCTTAATTAAAATATTGATTCATAAACTGGGCATGGTGGTTCATACCTGTAATCCCAGCACTCAGTGGAGTCAGGAGGATCTTTCAGTTGGAAGCAAGCCTTGGGGTACATAGTAAGTTCAAGGCCAGTCTGAATTACATAGAGAGATCCTGACTCAAAACAAACAAAAATATTGATAAGTATATAGTTAATATTAAAAAATGGATTCCATAAAATAGTTATTTCAATTTAAAAATATTCTAAATTATTTAAAATCATAAAATATTTCATATAGTAAAAACTTTTTCATTCTGGTTTTCTGGAGAAAAATTTTTAATGAAGTATATTTCAAGAAAACATGTATTGGGCAGGTGAGACGGCTCAGCGGCTTAAGCGCCTGCCTTGCAAGCGCGAAGGCCCGAGTTCGACTCCCGGAACCCACATACGAAAAAGGGGCCGGTGATATCGCTCAGCGGCACGGGTGCCTGTTGGTGCACGAGGTCCTGAGGTCGTCCCCCCGGTACCCACAAAAAAAAAAAAAAAAGGAAACATATATTGTAATGGTTTATATTCATAAAATGAAATTATTTCTTAGTAACTTATCAAATAATCAGGATCAAATTCTATGCTTCTTCACATACATTGTTTTCTGCTAATATCCAGGGTCATTTTATTAGAGTGTTATAATTCTCTGAATACATGTGAAAATAGACATTTTAAATATCATCTCTAGAAATGAAAGAAGCTAACTTAGAGCCAAACTTGTAGACTCCCTAAACTATGATATTTTCAGATTTATAAAATGTTAGATGTTCCACTATTACCTGGTTAATTGGATTTTTCAAAAATATTCGAGAGATGCAAATTAAAACAACACTGAGATACCATCTCACCCCAGAAAGAATGGCTACTATTAAGAAATCAACTAATAACAAATGCTGGAGGGGCTGTGGGGAAAAAGGAACCCTTCTTCACTGTTGGTGGGAGTGTCGACTGGTACAGCCACTGTGGAAGTCAGTGTGGAGATTCCTCAGAAAACTAGGGTTGGAGGTCCCATTTGACCCAGCTATTCCCCTTCTGGGCATCTTCCCAGAAGAATTAAAAACATCGTACCACAGCGATATATGTGCACCCATGTTTATAGCAGCACAATTTGTAATAGCCAGATCTTGGAAACAACCCAAATGCCCATCAACTGAGGAATGGATAAGAAAGATGTGGTATTTTTATACAATGGAGTACTATTCAGCCATAAAGAAGGATAAACTGGAGACTTTTATAGGTAAATGGATGCAACTCGAGAAAATACTCATAAGTGAAATAAACCAGAAGCACATGTGTAAGCATCGTATTATCTCTCTAGTATGAGAAACTGAAAGAGTAAATAAGATCCAAAATGTACAATAGACATGGTGAATCAAAAAGAAACTGGTCAAAAGGAAAGAGAGACTGGAATAGGGAAAAGAAAGAAGGGAAAGGGAAAAAAAATTGTATATATATATATATAAGATGGTTAAGATAGATACACTACCATTTTTACTTAGTTCATTGAAGAGTAAGGTTTGTGCCAATAATGTTTGGACAATTGAATGCTAATGTCTGGTGTCCTGAATAACTAACTTAAAGATAGTAATACGTAATGTATTAACCATTGTTACCCTCCTATTATGTTGGTTTGAAAATTTGTTCTTCTTTTGATTTGTTTTGTTTTTTCTTCTCTTTAAAATAAAAAAAATATATATATTTAATCATAGATAAGAAAGTGGAATCACAGGGAATCTTAACTGATTATGAAAGACATTTTTCAATATTTAATGAGATATTAAGGTGGGTTATTTACCATAGTCCAGAATTTACATAATCCTGAATAATAGGTTGTGTTAGGAAAGAAAATATTCTTCCAAATAATGTTGCAATTGTTTAACGCATGTTTACAATGTTCCTGAACATATCACTTTCAGAATTATTAAAACTTGTCAGCAAATACCGTGTTTCAATTAGCCACAGGCACACTTCAAAACATCCAAGATTCACAAAAATTTCTAGGAAGGTGTAGATGTTTTTTTCTCCAAGGTGTTTTTCTTTAAGGACAAGAACACATGAGTGATGAGAATCCATAAGAGATTACTGACAACAGTTCAGATTTCAGTCACAAATTGTACAAAAATTATCATTTTGATGGTCTCAGTTTATTACCAATCTGATAAAAAAAGCTTTTGGTAAACTAAATTTGACAATGAATATTGTCAAAACATGATGGTGTTGTATCACAAATATATAGTTACCAAAATGTATTTTCTATAATTTCAAATATTATTTTGACAGTTGATTTTCCTCCTTCCTACTGTTGTGCTCCAAATATATCATTTGTAAAGTAGCATCAATTTTTGAATAAAGTTCAAATTATTGTGTTTTATGCAATCCTGTAACTATGACTTTAATCAAATTATAAAGCTTGTCTTATACTTCTAGTTTCCATGTATCTCCATTATTTCAATCATTCATCAAATCTCCCAGCTCCAGATACATTTTGCCAGCATGATTTACCATAACCTAGAATTTTCTATAAATATGATTTATTTCACTATCATTATGCTGTGAAATTCATTCTTATTTTTGTATTATTTTTATTCTTTTTATTTGGTACATATTCCATGAGCTCAGTATCTCATAATATTTTTATACCTATGAATGCAGACTTGAATTACTTTCAATTGGGGATTTTTCTGAATAACATTGCAAGGATATTGATATTGACACACTTATATGTTTATGTTTTTTATTTTTATTTTGCCATAGATATAAATCTGATTTAAATTAGGTTTAAATCTGTAATCTACAATTTCAAATTTTACAACTGATAATAAAATTTTCATTTCTTTTACAATATATGGATTCTAGTTGTTCTGAATCAACAGCAAATATTAGTAATGTCATAGTGTTTAACTGTAGCCCTTCTAGTAAGCACTAAGTGACATTTTGTTGGTTTTATAAGCATTTCTATGAAAATCAACAATGTTAAATATTTTTATGCCTAATAATTTTTATGCTTGTATTGTGACATACCTCTACAACTTTTTTATCATTTCTTTAATTTTTCAGTTATTTGTAAAATTTAGTAATAAGTTCTGAATATATATCAAAGGAATTTCAATTTCATTTCCAGACAACCACAAGGGCAGTTAACAAAAATATCAGAAAAACATTAGTCACTTTTAAAATTATGCTTTTATTTCACAGTAAATACAAGCATTATGTTTTCTCTATATTGCAGACTATTAAGTATGCAATCCCCATATTCTAAAAATATGTACACCTTACAAATAATTTGCAAAATATTCTCATGATCATCAGAGCTTTTGGCGTTAACCTTTTGGCTGTTGAAGGTTCTTGCCTCTATGTGATGTTTCTGACTATGTAATCAGAGTGGATTGCTCAAGGCTACTGGTATTGGTAATTTCCTAAAATAGGACAACAATGAAATTTGCTACTTTAATTGTTTCATCATATCATGACAGACTTGTCTTTGACATGTGATGCTATAAGATGACAGATTTTTTGACAGTAGATCTTCTTTCACAATTGATTCAATCTTCTCAAAACTGGCTCATGCTACATCAAATAGGTTTATGAAACCCTCTATATTTATTGTTATCATTTCAGCAATTTTCACCAAGAACAGAATCTATATGAAGAAACCAATTTCTTTGCTCATCCATAACAAGTATCTCATACATTAAAATGTAATCCTGTAATTGCAACCACTCAGTCATATCTTCATAGTTCTTGTTCTCTTACTATTCCTTTATCACTATCACATATAATTACTTCCTTCATTTTTCTTTCATTAAAATGGGAATTTCCCAATGTTTTACATGAAATTTAGAATCTTCAAAATTCTTGTTAATTTTGATATTTTGACAATCACCCACAAATAATGAATTTTCTTATTGAAATCTAAAATTGGTTTTCCAACTTCTTTTGCCAAGACTTATCAGAAGAGCTATGGTACTTCAAGCATTATGGAATAAAACCCATATAATCACATTTAAAGTCAAAATTATTCTTTCATACATCGACTGCAGAATAGATATTTTTTTGGTAGCGATGAAAATTTTAAAAAGTGTCATTTGATGTCACTTTAGACCTCAGAAGTGATCAAATGCATTGCAATTGAGCAGTAATGTTTAGAAAGGAATTTTTGAGAAGTAATTCACAACAGTATGAACTTTTATCAGTCTATTGTGCAATCGTTTTTCACTTCTTGAAATTATTTTGCATTTTCACCTTTTTCTATCATATTTTAATAGTTTGAATATAATGAACTCCGATATGAGTTTATTTGTACATATGTTGTGTGATATTCATTTTGAAACTTCCTTATAAGAAATTTTTATTTTTTTGTCTTTTTGAGACAGGGTTTCACTATGCAATTCAGCCTGGCCTTGAACTCATTTTGTAGCCCAGGCTGGTCACATTATAATTCAATGAGAATTGCATTTTACCTACACAAGGTGCCTTGCTTGCAGAAAATAATCTTACTCTGAACAACTCTATTGGGAGATGTTATCAGTTCCTTAAGGAAATTCACTTGTTTGAAATCTGCTAAAGTTTGTGAGATTTGTATAAACCTAAATTTAAAAAATACTCAGTGTTTAAATAGTCAGAGTTTGAATTTATGGTAGAAGATTGACAAGGGCACAAGATAAACAGTTTTAAAGGATCACAGATGCTCCTCCCTCAGCCTCCTGAGTGCTGATATTACAGGTATGCACCACCATGCCCAGAATTTCACACCAAATTATAATGAATTACGGCCAAGTTTCTTTTTTATGACTTTTTTCCCATTCTAAATTTTTCTGATATGATTTTCTAATTAAAAATATACCAGATCTTGGATTGTGCCCATTGGCTTATGATCAATTTATGTTTTTTTCATTTCCATTTCACTAAGTTATCCAAAGAGTATTTTTGCCAAACCCATTATTTAGAAAGCTAAAATTTCTAAATTATTTTGCTGTTTCTTTCTTCTTTTGAGAATTAGACTTTATCATTTAGATTTTGTGTATTTAAAATAATTACTCAAAATTAGTCATCTTGGCCCATTAAATTTTTCTCCTTGCTTTATGTGGCTAATTGTTCTCGTGGCTAATTTTTTTTGTCACTTCTATTTTTTAATCTCATTGTATTTTTAGTTCTTCATATTTTGAGTTATTATGTCACTCATTCTTGGCCTTGTGAATAACTTTCTCTACTCATATAAATATAATTTAATCAAATAATTATTGTTTATTTTATTTTAACATGTAATTTTCATGATATAAAATCTGTACTCTTTTTTGTCTCTGCCATCTTTTCTTTCATTCACAACTTTGTTATTATTTGTACTTTTTAGGTCTGTTTGTAATACTGTATATGACTCATGGATCAAAAACACAGTAGAGAGATTTTTGAGAAATTTCCTTTCTCTCTTCTCTTATGTGATTTATTTTATTCCATTGTTATGTTTCCTGATTCTTTTCTTCTCCTCATTCTCTAGTTCAGAAAGGTTATGAGCTCTTGAAATGTGTTCTCACTGGAAACACTGTGAAACATCTGTATTGTCCAACATCGTATGTTAAAATCCATGGAGATGAACTTACTCACAGTGTCCCATGTTTCCTCTCCTTTAAATCTCCCAATAGATTTGGTCTGTTATTGTCCATTTTGCAATAACTTTAGTAAACTTGCTTTGTTGTTGTTGTTGTTGTTTTGTTTCTTTATTATTATGCAGTATTATCCTTCATTCTCTGCAGGATGAAGAGGCCTTCCTGAAATCTTAATATTTTATGTCTAGAAATATAACCTATCTCATACATTTGTTGCATTATGTGAGTCAAGAAACACCTACAACTCATATTCTTAGTTCATATGAAATTTCATAGTAAGGCATTCACAATGTAGAAACATAAAATATATTTTATAACAAGCAATATTGATTTTAAAATTATAACCTGGAGATAACTCTTAAGATAATTTATATTTTATATTTTGAATTTTAAGATAATTTGTATGATTCTTATATAATTCTTCCAATTTTTCCTGTTTTATTTTGACTGAAATATCATTTTATACTTAATAATATTTTTAGTTATTGATCCTCAATTATAGCTATGTCAAATTATGCTAACTTAACAATGCTAATTTAAACCACATTATTACCACAGTTACTATAAATATATATGCATGCATATGTTTTATAAGATATGCAGAAATGACAAATTTACATTTTGACTTTAAATGCTCAAACTGATTAGTATGAAATTTGTTTTGCTAAATATTCTGAGAAGAGGGGAGCATGAAATTGACTTGACATGATCATGTCATATTTTACAGTAGGTCACATTACAATTAAGTGAGAATTTTATTGTAACTACACATGGTGCCTTGCTTGCAGAAAATACTCTTAATCTGTAAAACTCTATGGGGCACCTTATCAGTTCTTTAAAGAAATCTGCTTGTTTGAAATCTGCAAAAGTTTGTGAGATTTAGGTAAACCAAAATTAAAAGAAGACTTATAGTGTCTAAATATTCAGAATTTGAATTTAAGGCAAAAGATTAGCAAAGCCACAAGATACACAGTTTTAAAAATCTAGACATTTAATCTTTTGAAACTACACCTTGTATTTTATACTTGACTTAGAAAACTTAACCTTCACCAACATAAATGCTAAAACATTGTTATTAAGTCAAAGAATGGACTGAATCATTCATCCACCAATGAACATAATAATATAAATGTGTTTGTGATGCACTAAGAAATGAGGAAATTATCTAGTTTTCTATAAATGTTACATGTGCTTTCATTTTCAGAATAGGTAATTTTTATTTAATACTTTGAAATATTTTAAAAACAAAATTACTGCTTCTCTGTGTGAGATTATATTATACACAGGTGTTTATTTTTAACAAAATTACAGAAGTATTTGGTTACCATTGATAAATAAAGGGTTACATATATTAAAACAATTCTGCTCATAATTAGAACCATGGAAATAAAGTTGACAGCTGGGTTTAATGCCTTTTTTTTTATTTTAATGGGTTTATCTCTAAGAACAAAGTGAAGATCAGAAAAGTTATAATTTTGTCAAGGTCTCAAATTGATTTTCACATAGTTTTGATGATAAGTGCTACATCCAATTTTAACTTTTTTAACCTCTCTCCAAACATTTAAAATCTCAATTCTTAATTTTGCCTTATAAAATGGTATTTTCTTCAGTATCCATACAAATTATGGCTGATTTCTTCATAGGAATCTAGGTTTGAGTAACACATTCTAAAATGACTATTTTTGGGCTAAAATGTGTAACAGCTACAAAATCAGCACAAACAAGTAGCTGCATACTTTTGTCCTCATAAAGACAGTCAATGGCTTGTTCACTGCAAGGGGATTTACAAAGTATGGTTAGGGTGAGACATCCAAATAACTAACTAGATAAAAAAAATTGCTGTGCAGGTTACTACCAGGTTTATTTCAGACAAATTACTGTGTGCTCCATTTCCTTATCTGTAAGATGTGCGTCATAATAATTTATATATTGCAGAAAATTATTTCAGTTTATGCTGAATTAGTACTTATACAAGAAAAAATAACACCTGGTGCTATTTTTATTAATTACAATATTGTAGGTCAAATATACAGTGTTAGCTTTGTGCCTTATTTATTGTTTTATTTATTTTATTTTTTTGAGGCAGTGTCTCCTTCAGGCTGGACTTGAATTCCTTTATGTATGTAACCTAGGCTGGCCTTGAACTCATGGCAATTCTCCTGCCTCAGTCTCCTAAGTGCTGGAATTACAGGCATGGGCCACCATGCCCAGGTAGCTTTGTGTTAAAAACCCTGTATAATATAAAAATATTGCAAAACCTGCAAACTTGCAAATTACCACTTACATCAATATATTATTTGCTTAAATAGAACAACAGTAAGTACTTGACTATTCTTTATTCATTTTTACACTCAAAGGTTTCTTTTCCCAGTATATACTTTTGTAAATAAAATTATTAAATTTGACAGGTTACATATCTTAATTCAGTAGATTGTAAGTAATGAATACAGAATAATTTAATAGTTTGTAATGAAGAAAGTGAGAAAAAAGGGATTACCTTTCAAAATATCAGATAAAGCTCTGTGTGTGTGTGTGTGTGTGTGTGTGTGTGTGTGTGTACATATGTTGAAAGCAAGTCAACAGTTCAGCCTTCATCCAAGTACTTTTAAACAATAGTGGCTACATGCCTGTATAGCAGTGCCTGAGAACAGGTGGACTTAATGCTTCCAGGCCACATCCAGTTAGAAATAAATTCAGTTCACCAAAATCAAATCAAAACAAATAAACAAAAGAGCTTATTTGGCAGTGGCACAATATCAAGACACAGGAAGTTTAGCTGAAAGGATAGACAAGACACATTATAGATCAACCAAATTCAACACAAAGTTTTGTAATTAGTTTTTTTAAATTTCTTGAAAAATTCATTCAGCATTTTTAAGAAGGTACAAGGTAAAACTTGGTTTTAAGCTTCCGCCTGAGGAATCTCATACTCACAAAATGTGGAGAACACACACTTTCATTACTTTAAAAAGCTCACAATTAAATGTCTGAATTTACTTATCATTCTTGACCCTCAGGCATAACAAATAGCTACTTTGATGGAATGTTTATTTAATTAATTAAAAAATCTGCTTATTTGATTCTTTTTTCACTTTAGAAACTTGATGAAATTTATGTTGAAATTTTAAAGGCATGAATATAAACTGAAGTGTTTAAAAAATATTAATTTTTTCATTTAGCAATCTACAATATAAAAGATACTTCACTAGAGGTCATATATTTAAAAGCATAATTAATTTTATGGAATAAAAGCACTAATAAAATTATTTTGTTTATGATTTACATATATATATATATTCTGTTGAGTCTGTTTTTCTAGAAATCTTACCAAGTGCAGTATATTTATGTTTCACTTTCTTTTGGCTTCCTACATTATTTAATTGAACTACATGCCTACTGTCTATGGGTCAATATCATGTTGACTTGATTAATGCAACATTATTGTAAGTTTTGAAATTGTATTTGTCAATCCAACATTTTATTTTCAAAATTGTTTTAGCTGTACTGAGTTTTTTGCCTTTCCATATATGCATCTGAATTATTTGTTTTTGTGTGTGTGTGCATACCAGGGGTCAACTCAGGACCTCGTGTTCCAGCAGGCACCTGTGCCACTGAGTGATATCACTTTTTTTTTGTATGTGGATTACAGGAGTCAAACTTGGGGCCTCACACTTGCCAGTCAGGCACTTACGCTGCTGATCCATCTCACCAGCCCCTGAATTAGTTGTTGACAGACCTCAAGTAAATTGCTGGGATTTAATTTTTTGGAACTGAATTGAATTTTTAAATCAAATGGCTATGAATTCATATATTAACAATATTGAATTTTTCTATCCATCAACATGGACTTTCACCAATTTATGCTGATTTTATTTTAAATTTGTATTATTTTTTCTTCAAAAAGATCCCATAAATACTTCTTCAAGCTCAAACCTGTATATATTTTGATGTTATTACAATTGCTATTTTTTTATCCATTTACAATTTCAATGGTTTCTTGAAACATATAGAATTTGCCATTCTGTTAATTTGTTATATTTGTTATTAGTTTGAATAATTGCTTTTGTAGAATCCCTATGGTTATACTCATAAACAATATGTCATCACCAAATAAAGACAATTTTTTTCTTCTTTTTCAATTTTCATACTATCTAAACATACATTTTTTGTAGTGAAAAAGGGATGACAAATTAAGTCTTTATACTCTGAACAGAACCTTATGGTCTGTTATTAGCAAAATTCTGTGTCTTCTACTCCTGCTGTTATGCATTATCCTTCTGGGTTACTTGAAATCTGACTCTCTCAAAGACTTCACTTCTTCTACACCTATTTTTCAGATCATAATAATTTACCTATGGTGTTTAGGTGGGTAAAATGTCTTCTATGTGCCTCATTGTGGTTTCAAGGTCCACACCATAGTTACTATCAAAAGCCTACTCTTCCCAAGAAGCTTGTGATACTAGAGTGCAACAACTCTTACTTCATCTGAATGATGCCATCCAAAGAACTGCTTATCATTCTTTCAAGAGTCATTCCTAATTTTGACAAAACCATATGTAATTCCCAGTAATTTTGATATATCACTATTTAATCCTTTATATTATGTGGCTTTTCATTGTTTTACTATGTTCACTCTCAAAGATCTACACTTCATCCCTCTTTAATCACAGGTGTCTGCCTCTTTTTATCTTTAGATTTTGCCATTATTTGTACATTTTCTGTATAATGTTAGTTGTAGTTTCATCACTTTCTGATAACCACTTATTTTCTTTAATTTTTCTTCTCAAATTTGTCACCTTCAAAATGTTTGCTCTCCCTGAGACATTTAATGATAACTTAATGTTTCTTTTTCTTTCTCACACCCTTAAAGGTCTTGCTTTCATTTTAGCCAGGTTACATTATGATTATTTTCCTGAGTGCAAACTCAAACTTCATGATCTCATCATCTGAACCCACCTTTGGCTGACAAACTACAGACATTATGTGCAGTCTATCACACTATAGACTGTGATAACATAATATTTGTTTGTAAGTTAGAGTTGATGACAAATGGAGCATAAATAAGTGGATGTGATGTCCAAATCTTCCAGTCATGTAGAGTTGATCAATAGTTATGTGGAAATTAAAAATATTGTAAGAAACAAGGACTATAGCATTAGAAAAATTATCAAAATTCCTTTTGAGAAATGTGATTGGAGATACATTTCTGATACTTGGTTTTACTCTGGAATTAAAAAGCAGATTGTATATTGGAGCTCATTGGCATTATATGTAATGTATAGTGACCTGCTCACATCAAACCCCATACAAATAGCTGCTACTATGCAGACTTCATGGACTGAAAAGAGAAAAAAATATGACAAGAATTACAAATATAAGTAAATGTGTAGTATTGGAAATAAGGCATTGTTATTTGATAGAAATAATAATTAAAAATATGAAGTAACAATATTCAGAAAATTAAAGTTAAAAATAATTTGTAAACTTGTAGTAATTAAAACTAATTCTATCTACTCCATTCATTATATTCTTACTTTTATGTACACAATCGGATCATCAAATTATAGTGTTAGTGATTTACAAGATTTAATTTAAATCAAATTGCTGAATGACTAGTACCTGGTTTTATGCAGTATCATTCCCTGAAGAGAAAACCTATTTTATATGACACTGAAAATAATTTATATTGGTATGATAATACTGTTATTCCATAGAGACAAAAACACATCTTTCATAATTTGGCCCCAAACTATCTTAAATATGTATATCCTATATAAACTCAGGTTTAGAATTAGACCATGACTCATGTATACACTTTATAAATTAGAACTTAACGAATATGATTAAGTGTGTTCATTATTATTTGGCTAATATCAATTATTAATCTGATTGGCACTATTATTTTCTATATAAAGTTATTTGAATTCTTAGTATTCATCTTACTTATGTTTATCTTAGTTATGTCTAATTTATAATCTTAGATAAGTACTCAACAGAGGCACTTAAAACTTTAGAAACTGACCATGAAATGTAACAAATTTTTGCTTAACTTGACCATTCTCAGAACATTAACACACTGAAATACAGTCTTCATAGAAGCTAGAATTTGTTTATATTATCCCATGTTCAAGAGGTAATAATTACAGACAGGTTATGTAGTTGCCTGGATATTAGAACATCAATAAATTGATTCTACTAGAAAATTTCACTGTTTTAAGTAGATATATATTCTGTTTGAATATTTCAGCCATAAATATGCTCTACACATAATAAATATTTTTCCAGCTTAAGAAAGAAAAATGTATATGAAGGTTATTCTATATAAAATCAAAGGAAATTACCCCAAGTATTCCAATGAATTTATTCAATTATTGGATATAATTTATAACCAGTGATCCCTTTGTCAATGAGTAAAATTTTCTGTGCAAAATAAGATTTTAAGGAACAAGAAGGATATGATATATTGGAAGTAGTTTACAAGGATAAGTGCAATCATGGGATGAAGATTACTGTGGGATTGGTAGGAAAAGTTTGGCAAACCAAAATTTAGTAAGTATCTAGCTATAAAATAATATTTTAAAGTACTTACATAAAATTTTTATACATGTGTGTTTTCCAAAATAATAATTTATAGACAACATTTTACATTCATGGAGAAATTGCACACTGAAAGAACTACATATGTAAAAGTGCTCAGGATGACTTGTCATAAAAATGGGATTTACAATAATTCTTTCAAATATCTCCCCCACCCTTTGTGTGGGGTGTGTGTGAGTGTGGGTGTGTGTATATATGTGTGATTCTCTCATTCAGTTGACTCTTCAATAGTGAAAAATAATTATAGTTCATTCATTCTGCAGTTATATCCAAAGTTCAGTGCCTTGCTTCCTGTCAGAGAACAACCTAGCTTTTAGCCTTGCTTTTCATTCTCTTACCCTGTCTTGCATACATCATCTTCATCAGTAGCAGCAGCACTAGCAGATGGAGGAACAGAATCTTTAATACATTTTCCTTTTAGTTAAACTGAGTCATATATTTTCTTTCTAATTATTACATAGACTTAGCAACATGAGCCCCTAATCAAATGGTTATGTAATTAAATAATGTGCAAAATGAATACATGTATTCACCTCTGAATCATGAATTGAGATGACTATTTCTAAAGAAATTTTCTTGTAATTTGAAATTCTGTGTATAAAATGAGACATCACATAATATACAACTAGATTTTGCAACATTATCAATGTCTCAATTTCATTGAATTCTAGCAATGCTGGGCTCACTAAGATTAATTGTCTGAAATAATACTGTGGTACCTAGGTTCATGAATTTAATCTGTTCCATGATTGAAGGGAAGATGGCCGAGGTCCTGTTCCTCATCCTATGTAGAGCTCACCACGTGAAGCACAATTTAGTTTGCAAACAGAAGCTTTCATGAATCAAGGTATTACTGCATTTGTTAATCCATTTATCATCACATTTAAAAATTGACCATCAATTGCCGGTGAGATGGCTCAGTGGCGTAAGTGCCTGCCTTGCAAGCGCGAGGGCCTGAGTTCAACTCCCAGAACCCACAAACAAAAAAGGGGCCGGTGATATCGCTCAGCAGCATGGGTGCCTGTTGGCGCGCGAGGTCCTGAGGTCAACCCCCCGGTACCCACAAAAAAAATTGACCATCAAGATATGTTAATTTATCTCAAAATGAAGTAATTTTTTCTACATATATATGTTTTATATTATATATTATGTATTTATATGATGTCATACATATTTCTGCTATATTATATATGACATAATATACATAATTGTATATTATATTTTATAATATTGCATGGATATCAATTATTAATATTATTTATATAAATAATTATTGATATATTAATTATTAACAATATTTTAGGGTTATATTATATCATTATATATAACATGTGTGTGTATCTTTGTAATTGAAAGGTGTAGAAAAGTATTATTTAAAAATCATTCTTACTTGTTTGTAGGAATGTAAAGTATAACCACTATGAAAATCATAATGGAGAGTCTTTATAAAAGTAAAAAATAAATTGAACTTAACCGGCTAATCTCCTTCTAGGTGTCTTTGCAAATGTGTTAAATACATCATGTTATGGTGATAAACACAAAACTATGTTGACAGCAGCACACTTCATAGTAGTTAAATATTCAAAGCAGCCTATATGTCTATCATCAGAGGACTAGATAAGGAAAATGTGGCATTTACACACAATGCCATAAAGAAGGATAAACTTGAGTCATTTGTAGGCAAGCAGATGAACATTGAGTATAAGTGGAAAAAATCTGACACACAAGTTTATATATGCCTGGTTTCTCTTATACAAGAATCATAAAATATAAATAAAGAGCAAAATAAAAATAGATAATAGGGAGACAGTTCTTTCTCAAAAGGGAAGGGTGTCAGGAAACAGAGAGAGGTTTGAAGGAAGGGAAGGAAAAGGATGAAAGAATTGAGGTGTGTTTATATATATAACAACACCCCTCAAGGAATGTAATCATTATGTACTGTGAATATTTACTAATAAAAAATAAAAGCAAAAATAAATAAATGATAAAAATTGTATCTAAGTAAAATAATCTGTTGCTCTAAAATATAAAACAGCAGCTCTAGAAACTGCTAGAGGAAAATCAAATAATTACAGTTATGCAGTCCATGTAAAATCGAGCCTTATTATATCTTATTTCAATGTATTTTTTCTATCTGTCTCTTCAAGTTCTACTTTACCAGAGTATATAAAGACCTGCAAGAACCCCCTTTCTATTCTACTTCTTGGTCTTTTCTTAGGAAAACTCATAGAAAGAGACCAGTGTTATTCTCGTCAGTGTAATCTCTCTGAAAGTCTTACTTTATCAAAGTCAAATTCTTTATACGGAATGTCAAGGACATTCCTTTGTTGTGTCTCTACAATAATAAGAAAATCCTAAAGTATACTTCTTTTTTTTTTTGTGGGTACCGGGGGGTCGACCTCAGGACCTTGTGCACCAGCAGGCACCCATGCCGCTGAGCGATATCACAAGCCCCTTTTTTCGTATGTGGGTTCCAGGAGTCGAACTCGGGCCCTTGTGCTTGCTGGGCAGGCGCTTAAGCCGCTGAGCCATCTCACCAGCCCCCAAAGTATACTTCTTAAAGAACATTTGAATTCTGTGTTAGATAAGAGGACCTCTTTCTGCAGTCAAAATCCTACCATACTCCTAACCTATATTATCTTTGTGATTTTGTGCAATCTTCCAGATATTGAAGTATATTAGACAAGAATTTTAATATTACCAACTATCTCTGGGGATTCTTTATGATCACTTTGTATGTAATCCATCAAAAATTATCAGGATATTGTTTGAAAATACTATGTACTTAATAAGGCATTTCCATAATGAATTGTATTTATGTATCCTGCTTGTAAAACCAATGAATTGGACATAATTTTTTTCCTAAAAATCAAAAAAAAAAGTAGAAACAATGTTCATTTTTTCTGCAACAAAAGTATTTAAGTGTCTGCTGTGTGTTCAGCACTGTTTGAATTAATAAAATTCCATAGAGGAAGCACAGTTAATGAGTGAAAATATCTAATAGGATAATTATTGGTGTATGATTAACAAGAGTAACTTTAATATCTACTAGGTCATATTAGTTTTCTGATTTACAGGAGCATATTTTGAAGAGATAGTAATTGAAGAAGAAGGGCACAAATTCCTAACCTCAATATTCTCTTCTAAAGCAAGGGACATTACACATTTTAGCTGCTCTAACACTGAAAAATCTTTTGAATATAAAAGCCTCTGGTGCATGAAATGATTGATGATGATACTTCTGAAGTTGTAAAGTCGTAATCCATCTCTTGTTCAAATGGGGTGCCAAGAAAACTAATAAATTCCCTAATACTGGAAAAAAAGGCCTACGGCATGTAGAGAGTCAGATTTGTGCTCTAAGCTTGCTAAAGCATAGGTCCCAAATCCCTTATCCATAAAATGATTTTCTTAAGTTTACTGCAGGTTCATTTGGCAGCCAAACCCAAGGTGAATGATAGGCAGATATTATAGTCTTTACGCTGTAGTCATTGTGGGGAATATCTATCCATCCTAATGTTTTTCCTTAGAATGTGCTGCCATTGACTCCAATGGGAGTGTTACACAAAATGTACTTGTAGTGTACATGCTATATGACTGTATAACAATGAAAATGATAAATTTTGAAATATATCTAGGAACAAGGATTGTAGCTGAGTAGTTGTGGCCCTGTTTTGAGAGAATGCTAGAGTTGTTTTTCCCTTTCAAATTTTCTTTCACTCATAAATTTAATATTGATACATACTTAAGTATATATTGTATACTTTTTAAAATGACTACAGAATACACAGGTAATTTTCTAACTTTTTAATTGACAAACTGTATAGAATATTCTTTTGACCTATGTATACATGGTTAAATGACTAAATCAAGCTTATACATGCAATCTAAATGAGGTAAAATCATACAATTAGAGAGTAGAATAGTCATTAAGGGAGATCAGCACTGGGTGGAGAGATTTGGTCAAAGAATGTAAATTTTCAGTTAGAATATATAATATATGTTATTTAAAAAATATATTTATTTATATTATTTATATTATATATTTTTTCAGTTAGAATATATATATATATTTGTTATTATTTTTTTGGTTTTGAGACAGGGTCTCACTATGGAGTTCAGGTTGTTCTTGAACACACTATGTAGCCCAGGCTGGACTCAAACTTGCTGAAATCTTCCTGCCTCAGCCTCCCAAGTGCTGAGACTACAGATATGTCCCTCCACTCCTGGTTAAATGATCTATATATTGTACAGCATATCAACCACAGTTAATAATTATTGTACATAGTGATGTATTGGATTTCAGAAAGTTGCCAAGTGATTATAAGTGTTAACAACAACCACAAATAAATAAATATGTAAGGTAAAACATATACATTATTTTAGATACCATGAAAAACAATGGTAAGAAATTTATCATTATTTTAACTGACTATTGTACATATGATTGATCAATATTAAAATCTTATTTATGGTATTACTAGCAAAGTGGAAATAGTTTAGTGTTCTCATTTGCCTTGGTTAATAATTCATTCACAACATTTATCTCTTGAAAAGAGAATTTTGTTCCCTATTGATTTATAAAGGTTTCAGTATTTGAGGTCAATAGCAATTTTTCATATTTATTATTTTATTATGATTTTTATAACATTTTATAAAGCTTACTCATGATAATGTCATTACTATTTTAATAATTTGAATATAGATACTGCATTTACTATAAACTTTTTATTAGAAAATTTTTAAAATTATTCATTTGTCCTTTAATATTTCATTTTGGAATTCTTACATAAACTTCAGTTAACTATTCACCTTTTAATTTTTCTGTTTTATATGGTACAATATATAATGTTTAGTTATTTTACCCTTTTTGAAGCTTTATCTTCTGTGAAATATGAAATTATAAAAGAATGTTTTCCTCTAATCCTTAAATTTTTCCATAAGTCCCTTTTATTCTCATTTTTGTCATTAATTCTCTAGATTTATTAAATTAGAACAGAGAATTTGTCAGTGAGGGCAAGACCTGGGAATTCAACCCAGCGCCTTTGCACTGAACTCTCCCCCCTGACCTTTTTATTTTTAATTTTATATTTTGTCAAGTGTCTTTCTAAGTCCCTGAAATACGCAGGCTAGGCTCAAACTTTTGTCTCCTGATTTAGCCTCTCAGATTGCTGTGATTACAGTCTCATATCAAAGTGCCTGTTAGGACAGAACATATTAATAGGCTTTATCTTACCTGCCAATTTGATCAAAAGGAAATGCCTATAGAGAAGTAACATGCAGATAGCAAAAGAGTCCATATTCAGGCTTAATGGGAGGTAATGTGAGGATGGATTCTCCAAATATCTCATTAACGAAGAACAGAAAATTATCTATGTTTAGCTTTGTGAGTTTAAATGTTTTATTTTGACATACTTTTCCTGAAACTAATTAGTCTTACGTCTCGTGAGAGTACTGCTATACTGGTAGTTAAAGGTTTCTGTTTTATTTTAATATTGAATATTAAAATTATCTCAACTATTTTTGTTTTTCTCAGCATTTTTTCCAGTTGTCACAATTCAAACATTCAAATAGGTATTTGCATAATAAAATGGTTAATTAATAATTAGCAATATCTTGAAATTTCTGAACAAATTCTTGGAATACTGATATAAGGAGTCATATTAAATATTTCTTAGGAAATGTTACCTGCTGCTCCACTTATGCCATTCATCTTATTGCATCTAAAACATCCCCCCTTTAATGACCAACTAGATTATTAAATAAATTGGCTTCTAAATAGGAATTGTATGTACATTACTATATTCAGAACAAAGAAAGAGTCAAAGGAAACTCCAACTTGATGACTTTGTTTTTATTTATTTGCATAGTACATGAGCACATTACGTAAACTATAGTACTATACAGTACAATCAGCAAAAATTATGGTGCTGCATAAACAAGGTGTAAATTGAGGCTCTATAAACAAGATATACAGAACTGTAGGGAAAAAAAAAGATGGGTCATAAGCCCAAGCAACATGTCCTAAGTCTAAACAGTGCACCACACTTGTGAGTCCCTACAGTTGTTAATCAGGTAGGTTGTTAAACAAGAAATATCTATATAGTTCCATAACACATAATACCTGTTTTATTATGATTTTAACTAATATACAACAAAAATGTTTTCTTTTTACTACCAATGCACATAGAAAATTTACAAAATATATTCTTTTTATAATAATGTCTCATTAATTTTATGCATACTTTGCTTTTCATTTGAGTGTATTTAGTTTTCTAGTAATTAGATTTGCCATTAAATGTCATTACTATATTGTGTTATATTTTGTTTAATATACCAGATTTCCAAGGCTAATATTTACATAAGTATTTTTGTAAAAAAATAACAACTGTGCTGGACATATCCCCATCCTAAAATAATTCTGAAGTAATGCAGTAATGCATAGAAAACTGTATTAATTTAAGGATTTATGATATTATTCTCATAAATATAATTAATAAGCAAAGAATGTTTAGCACATTATATAAAAATGTTTATGAGTGTATATCACAATATTGCCTTTACTGCTTAGGCTAGTAGATTAATACTGCTATTATATCTACTTGTCACACATACAAAAACACAATGACATCTATCTCTATATAGGGATCTAGAGGTGTAAATATACACCTATATATATATATAGGTATATCTGTTTTATCATTTTCTACTCTTCTTCCCATTCGCTGCAAGATTGAAATAGTTTGAGTGCCTCTTCTTCCATGGGAGGAATTGAACATTCTTTGGAATTCAATCCTCTTAGATGAGTAATGGCCTTAGTTTTCTATCAGGTTCATATAAAGTACTGTTCTGTAGATTATTTTGAACTTTTCTCATTATTTTAATAGTTGCAATACTGTTTCTGAATCTGGGGTAGAATTTTATGTATTTATGGTGGGTCGTTTTCTTATAATTCAGTATGAAATATTCTCTAATGTTAATTGGGGTTCTTTGGACCCATGAGCACATTATTTAGAAAGCTACTGCTTAAACCAAATATATTTGGATTATACTTAAATATATATGCAATAGAATAGAAAATATACATATATGCCATAAATTATTGTGTATATATAATTCATATTTATATGCATATACAGTGTGCCTAAAAAGTATACACAATTTAGGAAAAAATCTTGTATAAATATTTTAATACTAAACTTATTGAGACATCATGAGATTGACACGAGATACCTTTGACCTCTAAAATTACAAGAGGTGCTCAAAGCGGTGGCCATTAGCTAACAGACAATTATTATTATGGTGAACTTCTGCTTGGGTATCATTGGTCACAGAGATTGCTGCACATGCATTTTCAATTTCTTCTCTAAGGGCCAGCAGGATAGAGGGTTTTCTGTGATATATGACATGCCCTGGAGTCCCCCATAAGATAATAATAACATCTGTTGAAAAGAAATCTTGCTATTTTTCTTTTCCTGAATTGTGTATATATTTTTGGTGGACACTGTATATATTTTTGGTTTACTCCCATTCATTTCAATCATTTTTTTTAGATAAAATAAGACAATTTATTTGAGGATGGGGAAGGAGGAAGACAGAGATGACTGGCAGCCGCTCTGAATGAGTAAAGAGAATTTGAAAGTGAATAACTCCTTCATTTTATTCTTTTTAAATGTGTTGGCAATGAAGTTTGCATGACTTGTCATTGAATGAATTAAACTATGAAACTGCTTCTTACAATATATAAGTATTCTTATATATCACATAAAACGATGCCATGATTACTCTTTGTAAGACACCTCACCATCGTTAAAAAATCTGACAATTAATGGTAGAATTTCAGTTTATACTTCAAACAAAAATTTAAAAAGAGTATAACATGTATTAGTTCTTGAAACTACCTGTACTCCTCAGTTTCTTGTGGTTCAGATCTAAGTACGAAGAAATCTTTCTTTTTTCAAAGCTAATTTGAATTGAGTTTATCTGATTTGCAACCAGAACTCTTTAGTCAAGTGGCTATACAACACATGAAAATCCTTTGTAATTAAGATAACCATGTAATCTATCATCCAAGATAGGACACTTATGAGTATGAAACAGAGTGCTATTGGTAATTTGTACTTCAAAACATCCATAAAACAAAGCAGCTCAGGGAAAACTAGAATTTTTGTCCATGCTACCTTCATCCCCTTAAAATGATTTCTAATACTGGCCAGGAACTATTTCGCCATCGGCTCTCACAATGCCACTGCATATGCTAAGCAAAGGTAGGAACAAATTAATAAGTTGCATAACTTATTAAGGACTAAGTTACATGAACTCATTAATGAACTTACCTATTCTGCCTCCTTTTTTCTTTTCCTCCATCTTTAAATTTCAAGTAAATTTTCTTTCTGAGATGCTCCATTAATTTAAAAATCAAGACCAAGAATCTCTAGGCTAAACATCATTCAAATAGCTCCATCACTAGAGGTAGAGTAAAATAACTTAAGATCTGTTCCAATCGAGTAAGACGGCAATGGTTACTCTGAAAATAAACAAGTAGAAATTAAATGATGGAAATTAATAATGTTACAGTAAGTTGCACATTTAATCAAGTAAAACATGACAATATATTTTAAACAAAAAATAAAGTAACAACTGAACAATCCAAATTTTATTATGAGTGTCAAATCCTTCTATTATATAGAACAAAATAAATATAGTTACAGTATGTTCTTATGTATTTCAAAATAGTAGGAGATTTTTAATATTTTAACACAAATAAATGATAAATGTTCGAGATTATAGATATGCTAATTACTCTGATTTTATCACTGTACACTAGAAACATATTTTGAAGTATCCCCGTGGCTCTATGAATATGTCAATTTTATCAAGTTTGATATGTACCAGTATTTTTATTTAAATACTTTACATGTAACTCTCAATTTCAGAATGTAAATATTTTAAAACTTCAATATATGTCATTCACATTTGTATTTGTGAATTATGTTAAGAGCTGGGCAACTCTAAGATCTTATTTAAATCTTGTAACAAACATTCTATGTTGTTACTCCTCTTGTTCCAATTTTACAAATTAGTACCATGAGAAAATTTTGAGTAAATTTTTTGAAGTATTTTTACTAGTGAGTTGTTCAAAGTTTGTACTTCTAAGCTCATTCCTTTGTCCAATTATGTTTAGGCACTTTTTCTGGTTAAGGCACTGAACTAAATATCACTATTTACATGTTGTTAGAATTGATTGTTAAAATTGGTTGGGGATCTATCTATCTATCTATATCTTATATTTATGTATAACTTATATATACATATTTCATATCATATATATGTGATATATAGACACAATATTTAAAAATAGGAATACATACATATATGTATATCACTTATATACTTGGATGATACGTAAAATTTCATATACCTGTTTCTACATAGTTTGTGATAAGTAATTAGAGGAAAATATATTTAACAAAATTGTGATACTTGTTTGATTCATGAGGAAACTGGAAAATAATAGAAGGGAATTATTCCCATTTAAGGTAACTGATGGAGAGGTTTACGTTCTTCATCTTCTGAAAACTGAGATATTGCTCTAAAGTGTTGGCATGTTTTCGTGCATTTGTGAGTGGAAGGAAAGGAGCTGGGCAGTACTCATAATAACAGAATGCTCTGTGTAGCTGGAGCACAATTTGTTGTATGTGGAAAGCAAAATCTGAAGAGAGGTCTATTTGTTGTTTAACTGGTTTCTTCTCCAACACAGCCTTCTTTCTATTTACTGTATCATTAGTGGTAAGAACCAATGCAAAAGTCACAATGTAATGCAAAACATATATGTATCTATTTGGAATAAATAGAAGAGTTTGAAAAATTTTGTTGCTGACCTTAATTCCACATCAAATTCAGAGCTCAGCATTGGGGAAATTATAGTTTGATAAACAACCATTATTTTCTTCTTCCAAAGAATTTTTCTCCAGAACACAATGTATATGTAGTATTTAAAAATTTTAATAAAGTATATGTAATAATCTCCTATAAATAAATTATATGAATTTATCTTAAAATATAATTTAAAATATATAAATATATAATATTTAAGATTTAATATAAGAAGCAAATAGAATTTAAATAAACATGAAACATGTCCTGTATCTGTTTTATTTATTGTTAATATATTTGAAAGTATTACTTTCAAACATCCAATATTTATTAGAGAAAAAATATATAAAGAAAATATCACTGTAATTGAGAAAGATGAAAAGGATAAAATTTTTGGATTTTGTTTGTGTTTTCAGACTAGAAAATGACCCTATCTGAACTTATCATGAAATTCCAAGATTATTTATTTAGTGAAAAGAAATCTTCTGTTGAACATGATATATTCTTAAATTTGTCATTGGAAAAAGTTAATTACTTTTAATTACTAAGTTATTCAAGAAGATAACTGTCAAAAATTTTCCACTGTATATTGCCATAGTTCTAACTTTTATTTATATTGTATTTTTTAAAAAATTGACGATAAAATTATGGCTTTTTAAATATAATTGATTGCTTTAATAAGGTTTGACTTAAGGTACAATGAAAACTCAGGTAAAAGATATTATACTATTTTTTCTTAAAAAATTACATGGTCAGTATATATTCCAGATCAATAAATATTTCCTTATCATAGGTCTTCCTGTCAAAAGTCTTCCTATAAGATCGATAAAGATTTCTATCTGCCTCTAAAGCATATATCTTTAACCTTTGCATGATTCCTGGCTGAAAGCTTATTAGCCACAATACACACTGACTGAGATTCATTTCTTAATACATTCATTGACTCAGCTCATTTTTCTTTTCTAATACAAATCAGAAACAGATTATTGGTAATTTCCCATTATGGTGCATTGACTATTATTTGCTACATTTTCACTTTAAATGCAAATATATAAAGTAGTACTGAGAAAAGTACACCAATGTTTATTTTTCAGGAAGCTTATGCACCAAGTGTGGTTTGTTGAAATGCAGAGCCTTGATAGTCTAAATTCCAGTATAGATAGCTCTCTTTTTATTAAAATCTATGTTTAGAAAAAAAGTATTATGTGCATGATGTTATATTTAAATGCTATCTGTAATTGTTTTTTTCAAGAAATACGTTTATTTTGGAGATTTATAAATATTCAAAAGCTTTTATGTATAGTTTTTATCATCACTATGTGAGATGCATGATAATATTTTTTATTGTTCTTACATGTCCAATTTTGTAAAAAGCTATTTATGAAAAAATAAATTTCATGATGAGTCTAGAAGAATTGTATCTAGCCAAGAATATAGGATGCACTCAATAAATACATATGTAATTGAATTGAATAACTGAATTGAATTGAATAAGTGATACTGCATTTCACTTTTCCTTCCAAGGACCAAAATTGCTTTTAGAATTTTGCCTTCCCTAATATTAACCTAGTCTCTCATCTATTCCTCTTTTAGCTGGAAGTATATCATTAATATTTACTATCTGTAGGGAAAGTAGATAGAAATTTGGAGAATTGTGAACATATATGAGTTACTCAAAAAGTTGCTGATAAATGTAAAGTGGGGTTCCAAACATATGAAGTATGGAAAGGAAAATGAAAATAGAATATGCTTCAAATATTTATTTTCCTGATCATGTGAGCCCTTAGAGATCAGGGTTGAAATACTTTCATTTAAGTGATAGACATATTAAATCTGTTGTCATATAAAATTACAGTTAAAAAAGTGGGTGTTTTCTGCTCAAAACATTTAGTTCTTACTAATCAAGGATTATAATTCTCTAGTCTATATCACCAATTATCTTCATTAATTCTCCTTAAATAGACGAAAAGTGGTTAGTGACTTGATTTCTCTACTGTTAACCAAGATATTTGTTTTTTTCCTTTTAAGTAAATCCTCTTGTTTTAGATAAATTTAGCACCCTAATCACTGAATAGAATAGCATAGTGTACCTGTAATCTATTAATAGCATTAATCTAATGCTTAAAACTTCCATACATTTAAATCCTGTATTGTTTATAAAAACTAATGTTATGATTATAAAATAAAACAGCCTATATCTCCATGAACAAATGAATGAATAACGAAACTGTGATAATTATACACAGTGTAGTACTACTCTGCCATGAAGAAAGACACATTTCAATCATTTGTAGGAAAATAGATGCACGTTGAGCCCAAAATTTTAGTTGAAGTAAATCAGACATACAAACTTAAATATTATATGAAAAGCATAAAAAAACACAAAATAAAAGACAGATAATAGAGACAAAAGAGAGGAAGAAAACTATTAATATTAAGCATGGACGATCTGTCTAAAAGTGTACCTTCATTTAGTATAATTGTCTTTTGTGTTTCATATGTTTTTGGCCTGTTAGTCTGGCTATTAATCTGTATATAGGATAATTTACCTTATAATGACCTATAAGTAAATGAATCTGATGTTGGCAAAATAAAAGGGAAATGAAGGGAAGAGGAAAAATAAAAAATTGAGATGTGTTATGTACATGAACCAATACCCTACAATGAATATAATCATTTATGTACTGCAAACCTGTACTAATAAGAATTAAAAATAATCTATTTCAGATTGGTTTATTATTTCACCTGATTTATATTTCATCTCTGTATAACAAATCTGATTTTTAAAGAAGTCTTGATTGTAACAGTGCTGCAATTTCATTAGCATAAAAGCATAAGAAATACTTAGGTCATCAATACACTCAGTGAATAATATAATTGACTTACTTCTTTAGAGCCATTGGCTCCATGATTTAATCTCAATGCACACACGTCCTGTGGGAGTTCCCAGACATGTTGCATAATCTAATTTATCTCATATTAATTTAACTTACAAGTTTCTTCTATTTTGTTCTTATTGCATTTTATCTATTTCTCCTTTGCAAATATTTAAAACAAAGAGAAGAAAAATGTTTCCTTTATTCTTTCTTTTTCCTCTTAAAATTAACTTTGAAATTACATGTACCAAAATACCAATTATGAATCTTGAATCTCAGCGAATCTCTCAGGATCAGATCATGAAATAAATTGTAAAAGAGTAGAAATTGATAGACATAAAAAAAAATGGTGGTTCAAGAAACCTAGACATAGCCACGTCCGTGAGCAAAAGCACCCTTAGAAAATAAAAGAATGTTGCTGTTGCAATAAAAACTAGAATAAAGAATCAACGACATAAGGGAAGTACAACTCTTTCAGAAACCAAACCAAACAAAACAAAACACTATCTAGTTTCCCTGAAGCAACATTGACACTCTTCCAATAAATCTAGCTTCTTCTAATATTTTTTCTATAAATGCATAATAATAGTAAGATTACTTTTTTAACAGATCCTCCAAAGAGATTTCCTTTTATTGCAATAGTATAACTAAAATTATCCAAAAGTGTCATGTTCTAAGGTCATGTTCTATGTAATATTAAGCAATAAAAATTATTTAAAAATCTAGTTTTGGCTTGAACAAATTCCACTTACAGTTTCAAACTATTCTTTGTAAATAGGGAAGAAAATGTAGCAAGATACAAATATTTGTGACTTAAACAAAATGTATGTTACAAGTTATTGTTCATGTTATAATTTTCAAAATGTCTTTATGTTCAATAGGGTCAGTTAAGCTGACAATTTACAATTTACATTACAATTTACATTCAACATAATTATCTCCCAATTCAAAACTAAGTGAAAATCTTTTAAATTTTTGCAAATGGGAGAGAAAGCAAACTTTATTTTTTGAAAATATTCAAGTATATGAAGAAAACAAGTCTACAATTTGGTATAGACTAGTAAAGGAGCATATGAGGCTTAGGAAATGATGTAAAAACATGGAAGGTTATAAACATATTGTAGAAGCAGGAAGGAGTGAAAGAGGTTTCATTAACTATGAAAATATTCATAATAAAATTGCTGAACTTGCAGACATACCTAGTAAGTACTAGTGAGCTACTGATAATTTAAGATGCTAATTGTGCATACACAGTACATACACAGTATATGAGTGATTATAATCTATTACACTGTCTCCCGGGGCTCTAGTTTTTATACAACATAGGACAAAGCAATCTAAGACAGAGCATTTAGCTATTTTCCTTTAGTAAAAAACAAATTACTTAAATACAAATTCCTATCTCTTACTTTCTTATATGTAGATAATCAGAGCTAATTTTAAAAACACTGTAGGAAAACTCAGTTAATATACAAATGTTTACTATAAATATTTTTTCCCGAACTGCCTACAGTTTAGGGAGAACCTCAGAGTTCAGGTGATTATTTCACACAGGCTCTTTTCATATGCCCCTCTGAATGCCTTCATTCTCTGCTGCACCTTACTGGTACCACCTAGAAGTTATGACAACAGTGACAGCCTTTCTTTATATTTAGCAACTAAACATACGCATTACTAAACAATGATTTTCAGTTTCATCTCATTTTGTCTTATAAGGCTGGAGCTATTCTCTGTGTATTCTTTGGTCATTTGTTTTGCCAATGTTGTAAACATTTATCCATACATTTACTGGTTTCTCTGGAAGGGGGGACTCTTAGTCATTACAAATTCTAATATTATTCTTTCTATATTCTCTATATGTACATCTGTGTCTCTACTTCTCTGGCTTTCCCTCTGTGCCTCAATCTTCTTGACCTCTAAAATATATTTGCTAAAATACATATCCCTTCCTATCTCCTCTCTTAAGTTCTCTTTTATCCATTTTACCTTCCTTATTTCTGTCTGTTGAAATCAGCATAATTATTAATTAATATTGATTAATATCTATGATCAAAATATTGATAAAATATTAAATTCTAATTTATAACTTCTTATTTCATTTTATTATTTTTATTTTTATATCCATGATGTCACTTTTCTGAATAGTCTCCTTTCTACAGGTATCTTAAATTTTTTTAAAGAACATTTATTTATCCTTAATGACCATAGTTGCTTGGGATGTCAGATGCTTTTACTATCTGAAATATGTAAGGCCTAGTTGGACATCTGTTTTATTGTTGTCGGTTATAATTTTATTTTCTCAATTGTAATGTTTTTTCCCTTGTGCTTATTTGCCTTGCTTTGTGTTTTGCTCATGATCATGTTCTGCGCCTGTCAGAATTCCCCAAATCCTAGTTTGAAGGTGTGAAACTGTCTTCCTAAAGAAGAATTTCCATTTGCTCCTGTCAAACACATGAAGCAAGAAAAATGTGTAATAACATTTAAAAATCCCTAGTAACTTCTTTGTGATGCTGTCAACAATACGAATGATGTATTATTATTTCTGTCTAAACTGAATAATGATCCAATAGATGAAAATATGTACAGATAAAACAGTAGTGTTGTATCTATACATGAAACTTTAAATCAAATATTATATGGTCATTCCATTTTCTGTGTATTTTTGGCAGAAGCAAGTTTCTTAGCTTTGTTTATATCCCAATGTGTTTATTTTGCTTAAATGTACCAATTCAAAACATGTTGGGCAGTACTGTTTCTGTGTATGTACCACTATTTGATTTGTATTGAAATAATTTTGGTATATCAGAATTTAATTTGATATTTGTCAATTTTTAAAAATATATATTCTCTATTTGTGGATAATGTGTTTTCAATTACAAACCACTGTTGTCTGTTATCAAACACATTCATCATTCATGTATATGATTTTTCCCATGATGTGTGTTAATAAAATTTCATTAAATCTTTTTGGAAGAATCCTTGAATCTACTTTCTGAATATTAATCTAGCTAATGTTGCTTTTTTGTGTGTGTGTACAAGGTTTTGTATATAGTTTATGTTCACATCTTAAGGAAACTTTTTCAATCTCAACATCTCCATTCTTTACCTTATCTTCACCTCATTCTATAGAAAATTTAATGACCTTTCTAAAACTGCCAATGTGTATCATACATTAGAAGTTCAGTAAAGTGTACCTGTTTTATTTTACCCACTTTCACATTTGTATTCCATAATTTTAGCATAAAATATAAAATAAATTTCATTTAAATGAAATGTATTGATTTCTCTGCAATATTGTTAATTTTCTCAGGATTTTCTGCTTGCAAACATATTTATACTCCTTGAATGTATTTGATGATAAATATAGCACATGATATAAAGCTGACACTGTGCTGAATCTTATAGGTCTAATTATTAAAATAAAAAACCTTGCCTGGATTAAAGTATAAGACAATACAGAAATAAAAGATATTTAACTTTGAAGAATTTTTAATATAGTTGCAATATTAATACTGTACGTTATGAAAAACAAAAATTGTCATATATAATAGATAACAGCACAGTCTAAAAATATTGCAAAACATATTTTAGAAATTTCTTGATTTTATTCTACTTTAATGAACACATGAATTTTAATATCAACAGTATAAAGATCACACATCTGTTTTTGTATTTGTATATTCTAAAATATGTGAAATGTCTTATTTAATTAAATGTTCTGTGACTTGATTTTTTTCTATGTAACATTATATTTGCAAATGGAATACTATGATAACTCATACTATTTAATTATCCTTAAATACTTTCTGATTTATTTACTTGCAAAGATAAATTTCATGAGCTCCATATTCTACCTGATGAGTACTAAGCATGGCAGGTGGGTATAACATCTAAAATACGTAATAAATTCCTCTGAAAATTTGATTCTTACATAGACTAGTTTAACAATAAACTGTAAAAAATAAACTGTAAAAACTGAGTTTTAAAAATATATTTTAAATACAAATATTTTATTGACTATATTAGTGTATATATTGGAGCATGTGCTTAGTTTCTTGTTCACGTGGAGAGAATCTTAAATATGTTTGAGAGAAAATTTATGTAAATTACTATTCATAGTTGTGTCAATTTGAGTGCATAAAGGAATATTTAGATAAGTTGTAGAATATTAATTTCAACACTTTAGTAAACACTGTCTTCTGCTAAAAAGGGAAATCCAGGTTCATTTCCTTTAGATTAGATTATTGGGATGCCCCAGGTGTATCTGTGTGACCATTTCCAGAGGGGAATGTCATGTAAGTCAGTGGATGGAGTAGGAAAAATCCACCCTCAACGTGGGGAGTGATCATCCAATGGGCTGGTGGTTGGACGCAACAACAAATCGAGGTAAGTCTAATTTACTCTGTATTTTGGAAACAGAACTCCCTTCTACTGCATTTAAATGTCAGAAGCACTCATTCTCTGTCCTGTGGATTCCAGTACTTACACCAGCGGCCTCCCGGACTTTGGGGATTTTCTCCTCTGAGAATTACATGATGGGCTTCCTTAGTTCTAAGGACTTTGACACTTTAATGGGTCATTCTACCAAGCTTCCTGTTCTCTACCTTTCAGATGATCTCTCATGGAACTTCTCAGCTTTTCACACATTCCCATGTATATTACATTGATCTCTCTTGAAAACTCTGACTAAAACAATAGTTAAGTGTGTTTTAATCTCCAAGTATTAGAAACTTGGGTTATAAAATAAAAGTATCATCACATGGAGCAGTATCTACACATAATTAGAATAGCAAAAGCCACTAAAGAGTAATGCTGAGAAGACTCAAGGAATCATAGTTACTGTTGTTCAGAAGAGCTGAGAGGAGAATGATAGCTGTTAGCATCATGATTGCCAATTCCTAGTGTCAATTTAGACGTTGACAAAATGTCCCAGATGGAGTGTTTAAGGAGCTAGTCTTAATATGTTTTACCCAAGGGGGGCAGATACCTTTGAGTAAGAAGTACAGTGTTGAAATTCATGCATTTCTGCAACTTATATGTGATTATATATACAGTGGTTCTGCTTATTCATGTGATACACTTCAAGAATCCCAGTAGAGGGCCGGTGAGATGGCTCAGCGGCGTAAGCGCCTGCCTTGCAAGCGCGAGGGCCCGAGTTCGACTCCCGGAACCCACATACGAAAAAGGGGCCGGTGATATCGCTCAGTGGCACGGGTGCCTGTTGGCGCGCGAGGTCCTGAGGTCGTCCCCCTGGTACCCACAAAAAAAAAAAAAAAAAAAAAGAATCCCAGTAGATTGCAGAAACTGCAGATTGGAATATATATATATATGTATTTTATGAATCATAATACCCCTAGGTTTTTATTAATTAACTTCCTGATAACATTAACAAAAATTTTTTCAACATTTAAGCAAGCACATCTTTAAAGTGACATATCTAAGGTAATGAAGAAAATAAGAGTGATGTCTTATTTTTAGTAAAAATTCTTTTTCATAAAATACACAGGTCAATAGCACTTGTTTCTTCATACCAAAGCTTACAAATGAGCAGTGATCACCATTTAGAAATGTAATTTTATCTAACAGTATTTCACTGAAGAATATGTTCATCATCCTAGTAATACAATGCAATATATTACACTTGAAGTCACATTATTATGTCCTGCATGTATCCCACGAGAATGAAGAAAAACCTCTTTGAAAAAAGAATATATATATACACCCCTGTGGCATTAACGTACAGTAAAGGAGTTAATCTGATCTATTTTTACACACAGGTGCATCCTTTGGCTCACTGTCCTTGCACTTGGTGCCATTATTAAATAAAGTAAGGATTACTTAAATGCAAACACTGCCATGTTACAAGAATGATAACTGAGACAGCTAGTGAGACCAGCTCTAAGCTTTGGCATATGAAACATTTATACAATGTATTAAGGGATGATTCATGGCCTTAATGGGACACAGCATGATGGCATGAGATGCCATCATCCTTCTCGCAATGGCATATAATTTTAAATATATACATTATTTATTTTTAGAATTTTCTCTTTGAGATATTTGGACTATAGTTGACCATTAAGAACTGACACCAGAGAAAGAGAAATGGCAGATATGAAAATTCTACATATATAATTATAGTTGCTATCTTTTACAAATTTTCTGCAAAAATTATCTTCTTAAAATAACATTGGACATCAAAAAAAATAATGGAAATTTATCTCTTATTTTTGTACATCAGAATGCAACAATATGAATATAATATATCAAGGTAAAATTAATGGTAAAATAACTGACTATCAAAGGCAATGAATCAAAAGGATGAAATAAATATAATTATAACTCTGTTTGGAATGATTTCCAAAAGCCAGGTTTAAAGTTGTTAATGCAATACTATAAACTACTCTTAAATACCTCTTAAAATCAAGAGAAATCTAAAACATCATGATCTGATATAAAATAACTGCTCCTTGCAATTTCCCCCTGCAGTCTATAATCTAAGTTTTCACTTTGAAATATGATTTTATCAAGCTGAAAAACACAGGTTCAGATCTCCTAATTTAACTTTAGCCACTAGACAATTCATTGTCTTATATGTTTTTCTTTTTTCAAAGAGGTTTTTCTTCATTCTCATGGGATACATGCAGGACATAATAATGTGACTTTAAGTGTAATATATTGCATTGTATTACTAGGATGATGAACATATTTTTCAGTGAAATACTGTTAGATAAAATTACATTTCTAAATGGTGATCACTGCTCATTTGTAAGCTTTGGTGTGAAGAAACAAGTGCTATTGACCTGTGTATTTTATGAATCATAATGAGCCTAGGTTTTTAGTAATTAACTTCATGATAACATTAACACAATTTTTTTCAACATTTAAGGAAGCATGTTTTTAAAGTGACAAATCTAAGGCTAATGAAGAGAAAAAGAGTGATGTCGTATTTTTAGAAATAAGGAGTAAAAAAATTTAAAAAGCAACTCAATAATTCAGATCCAGAAAAACATACTTGTGGTTATATTTACTAGTTAGAGAATGATAAAAAAAGAATATGCATAAATATGTTCCTCAGAATATTATTTAGGATGATATATAGATGTATAATAAACATATTATATGCAATATATTATATATATGTTGCTCTAAAATGTGAGCTTTTAAAAATTGTCTTATTTAAAATCCTGTAAATAACTGATGATATAATGATATAGTAAATGAGAGCACTGAGGAAACCTACAAATGTGCACTGACAATTGGATTCAGACTGAATATATAGGTAAAATGTAACATTTTTAGAATTTTATATTATTTTTAATTCTAAATATTCTGAAAAATAATTAATTGAATTGAAAACTATTTTAAATATAAAATTTATATGATAAAAATGTAATTATTTACTCCATTAGTTAGGTAAGTTTGCTATAATAAGGTCCCACAAAGTGAAAGATTTACACAACAAAATTTGTTGTCACAGTTGTAGAAGATAGAAGCCCAAAGTCAATGTAACTAAAAGCCTCAGAGAAAGGATCTGTTTGAAGAATTTCTCTTTGTCTTGTAGATGGCTTTCTTTGTGTCTTTATGTTTTGCTTGCTCTACACAGGACTATATCTCCAAATTTCCCCCTTTGTCCTAAAACTGGCTATATTAGATTGGGTTGCACCTAGTACCCCATTTTAAATTAAATAATGACATTTAAGGTAACATTATTTTAAAACAAGTTCATATTTTGAGATAATGGACTGAAACTTAAACACATTTTGAATGCTGGTGGTGCTAGTGTTTAAATATGTCTCCAAATAAAGCATATACTGAAAAGAAAATGCTGTGGGTTGGGGCCAAATGAGATGTGATTAAACTATGAAGTGGGATAATACACCAAGGTGGCCTTCACGAAAAGATGGACCCAGAATCTGGATCTTTGACTTCCTACACACATGACGTATGGAAAAAAATTTATTTTCCTTATATATTGTCCAGTTTCAGTTACTCTTTAAGATTTTTTTTTTAGCAACACAAAATGGAGTAAAACAGAACAAGATGGTATTCTACACAATAGAGTACTTGCTCTTTTCTCCAAATACATTTGAGCTTTGGTTAAATGTATTTTGCATATGACTTTCTCACATGCAAAATACATTCACACCACCCCAAGATCATCGAAATGCTTAACCCATTCCACATCAACTCTAAGTACAAACTCTCATTTAAATTGTATTTGAGGGCCGGTGAGATGGCTCAGCGGCTTAAGCGCCTGCCTTGCAAGAGCGAGGGCCCGAGTTCGACTCCCGGATCCCACATACGAAAAAAAGGGCCAGTGATATCGCTCAGCGGCACGGGTGCCTGTTGGCGCGCGAGGTCCTGAGGTCGACCCCCCGGTACCCACAAAAAAAAATAAAAATGAAAAAAAATTAATTGTATTTGAATCAGACATAGGTAAGACTTAAATTATGATTATCCTGAGACTGAATTTCTCTTCAGCTGTTAATCTGTGAAAGTAGTGAGTTATTTCCAATGAAAATATAGTTTATCAGAGATCAGATAAACTCTGCAGTTCTGAAAGGAGAAATAGAAAGAAATAAATTGGATCATGGGTGCCAAATAAATCTCAATCTTACAATGGAAAAATTCATTAGATTTTAAGAATTTATAATAATTTGGTTAGCTCTGATACTCTGTTCTTCAGGCTTAACAGGGTAGAATCCTCATCTTCTTGCCCCACTAAGTCCCCATAGGGCTCTCTCTGTCTCTCTCTCTGTCTCTGTCTCTGTCTCTCTCTCTCTCTCTCTCTCTCTCTCTCTCTCTCTCTCTCTATATATATATATATATATATATGAATCATAGACAATAGGAAAAGAGAGAAAAATAGTTTTGTAATCTGGTGGGGACAATCATGTATCTGACAGTATTTCTTTGACTTAGTACAATTGTGTTACATATTTTACATGTTCTTTGGCCTATTACTCTGGTTTACAATCTGTGTATATGATAACCTTATAAGATTTTTAAAATAAATTAGTGCATCTAATGCTGGAAAAATACAAGTGTGATTGGAGGAGGAGGAAAAAGGGGACTAAAATGTTTTATGTACATGTACTAATCCCCTATAGTATAATTTGAAATCTGGAATTGTGGTGCCCCTTTTAGTTTAGATACATCACTTTTATTGTGGCAGTAAGAAACCTTGTATTTAGAGTAGGAATATAGTACCACCTTCCACTTCCCACCATATTTCTTGTATACTGTGGTCAATGAAGTGGAGTATTTAATCCTGAAACAGTGGTCACTTTCAAATTATATTTTAAAGCTTTACATATGTCATGTTTTAAATCAAAGTTTCATGAAATATGGGTACCCTTTTGCCTTCAGTCTCAAGGATTCAGTTTGTAACATTTGAATTTATTCTGCTAGAAACAAGATCATTATTGATAATGATTAGAATGTCATTCTACTTTTGTTTCTTTAATTCCCCATGATGAAAATGAGCACTTTGTATGTACAGATTTGATTCATTTCAAAACAGCATTTGTAAACTATCTATTCTGCTGAGGACTAGTTTAATGTGGTGAAAAGCAGGCAGTGATTGATATTAATAAATAGGCTAAAGTAAATTGAGAGTCTGTCCTAGCCCTATGTGACTTGCAGTGAGGCCCACAGCTAGCATGTGGATGAGATCAACTGCAGGTCAATGGCCAGGGCTGAGACCCAGAAAATGGTCTGTGAATTCCTCAGGACCCAAAGCAAGATAACATTGCAGCTGAGGACTTGGTAACACTCACCCAAATTCCTTTCCCAGCTCAGTAGCTGCAGTTAGCAGATAAACAGGTTACTCATTACCCATAGTCTATTTCTGTGTGCTACTCCCAAGACTGCTTTGTTCTTCAACTCACAGGCATTGCCCGCATCAGCAGTTCACCCCATCACTTTCTGTATCCCCCACCTAATAAATACTGGAGACACCAGTGCCTCATGGTCTTAGTCCTTTTTGGCTCTGACCATACTGGTTCCCTTGTAAATAAAATATATCTTGTCTTTTATTTCTTCACTGTAGCCCTGATCAGGAGATTAGTGATCCAAGCTCAGGTTCCTGATACTATTCATTTATGACTAAAGAATTCCTTTAGGGGAACTGAACATGTATGGAATATATTTTGGAATATACAAAATATATATGTAAATTAATAAAAATTATGTAAATTAAGCACTGATCAATTTTTAAGATTGATTTTTTCATTTTTTATCTTTTACTCCTACAAGCTTCCATTACATAATGATTGATACATGTATAACCATATTTATAGCAGCACAATTCATACAAAATCTTGGAAGTTGCCTCTATGTCCTTCAGCAGATTAATGCATAACAGAAATATACAGTTTATCAAAAATGGAGTATTACTTTATAATAAAGAAGAATAAATAATTATTTGTAGGAAAATGGATACACCTTGAAACAGCAATGTTAAATAAAATAAATCAAGGGGCTGATGTGATGGCTCAGCGGCATAAGCACCTGCCTAGCAAGCACAAGGGCCCCGGGTTGGACTCCTGGAACCCACATACGAAAAAGGGCCGGTGATATCGCTCAGCGGCACAGGGGCCTGCTGGCGTGCGAGGTCCTGAGGTCGACACCCCGGTACCCACAGGAAAAAAAAAAAAAAAAAAAAAAAAAGATTATGGTAAAGGAAGAGGAAAGTGAAGGAAAGCTGATAAAAAAAGAATTGAGATGTGTTATGTACATATTTATTATTTTATTAGACTTACATAAACTAAGATTATATGTCTAAATAAATAAACACATACCTTAAAACAATCATTACTAGAAGAGAAGTTTTATAAGTTTACAACAATTAAATTCTAGTAAAAAAATTTTTTTTTTTTTGTGGGTACCGGGGGGTCGACCTCAGGACCTTGCGTGCCAGCAGGCGCCCGTGCCGCTGAGCGATATCAACGGCCCCTTTTTCGTATGTGGGTTCCGGGAGTTGAACTCGGGCCCTCGCGCTTGCCGGGCAGGCGCTTAAGCCGCTGAGCCATCTCACCGGCCCTCTAGTAAAAATTTTTGATTCTCGTATTGCTACCTTTGATGAAAGTGTAAAATAGCTATGTAAATTTAACTGGAATACTTATGGTAACAGAAGGGTAACAGACATATATTAATGAATTCTCAAGTATACACAATAAGATCACATTTCTATGAATTATCCAAGAATATATTCTGTTACAATACTTAAGCATTATGTGACTACCTTTCTGGAAAAAAAAATGCAGGGGTAATCAAAAATTTTTGTAGTATGTAAATATTTTATATCTTAATTTCTGCAACCACCAGGTTCAACTATGCTTTTCATTAAACATTTCTGTAATAAAATTTTGGCCATAGATTTTACTGTTATAGCCTGAGAGTGCTTTTTGAAAAATGTTGTAGCCTATCAACTATGTTCTATCAACTAGTCATCCATCCATTTATCAATAATATATCTTCAGTTACTATTTAGAACTTAGATTTTATACAAATGAGTAGAGTCAAATAAATTTCTGCATTACTGAACTGACTTATTTGTAGCAACATAGATTTTCAGAATGTAAACTATGGTTATTAGACTCCCTATAAAAATACATATATAAATAAGTGCATTGAGCGTGCATATGAAAGATCAGTCATAGATTTCTGTATGCATATATATATATATGTATATATATACACATATATATAATTGTTTTAATGTAATTTTTATTGTATATTATTTTGAAGTTAAGATGGCTATGTTCCAAAATATTGATGATAGTACTTTGAAATTCTCTTAGGCATCCTAGGTGTATCTTGGTTTTCCTTTATTATCTCTTTTAGTTACATTAGTGTAATATTCACAAACAGTGAAGTATGTGCATTAAAAAGTCTTTAGATACCAGGTTTTTTATTACATGGAAGCCATTAGAAATAGAAATTAAATTTACATTCGTTCAGGTGAAGGAATGAAAACCTCATTGGAGTAATTCTAAGAATTGCAATTTTAAGAAAAGTATATGAACAAGAGCAATCCCAGAGAGGGAAAAGTGAAGCACTACCCATTTGTACAGATGTATGCATTTCTACTTTTCTCTTAATTTTATTATTTACAGAAGATTTTAGTATATTGTATTAGAGCAATGGACATATTATTTGATTTTATATATTCTTCTCTCTTCAAGGATATTCTGTGGCTAATTAAATGTGACCCTTTTTCATGAACAATGAAAGAAAGAAGGAAAAGTGGAAGGAAAGAGCACCAAACAACTCTTTACTCATTAGCAGGGATTTATTTATATACAAATAATTCTAATAACATATTTAAATATATATATATATATACACACATATACATTTGATTCTTTTTCCTTTCTTTGACTCAGGGTCTCACTGTGTAATTGAGAGTGGCCTTGAACTCACTACGTAGATCAGGCTGGTCTTGACATCATGGCTATCCTCCTGCCTCAGCCTCCTGAGTGCTGGATTACAGTCATCCCGCAACATGCCTGCCTTATATTTGAATCTTAAAAATTCAGAAATAGAGAAATTTTCTAAACAGTTGAAAATACAGTGTCATCTTTTACCAATTATATCACATGAATAATGATAAATCGATTTCATGAAAAAGGGTGATACTTATCTTGCATATCTTAAAAGTATTTCTATAAGCACTATGCCAAATTGACTAGTCCAGTGTAAATTATTTTTCATGGGGAGATGAGACATTTCATCAATATAGTTACTATTAAATTGCCTACTTTAAAAATACAAAGAAACAACTTTTCAGATTCTATTATCAGGGCCGTATTGCAGATGATTAAAGAATGTCTATTCAAATATGTATTCTGCCAAAAAAAAGTTCAGCTCTTTGCCTCAAATGTCAGGCTGATAGTTAATACTCTATTTCACTAGGTCTTATTAATAAAGGTTTAAAACATTTGTCCTTATTTGATGTCATCTCTTCTGATTACTTGTTTCCTCTCAAACAACTGTCATTTGGCTTTTCCCAATAAATCCTGTAAAAAATTTTTTTTCCCTCAAACTGATTTAGCTGCTCAAACACTGAGTTTTACCCAACTGTAAAATTCCAAATTAATTTTTCAGCACTTAAATTATTTAACCTTCTTTCTTTCATAGCATTGACACTCCTTCATTAATTGCAAAAAAATTTTTTTGTTATAATGTTTCAAGGACACATCTCTAATTTCCCAGTCTAGCTTCTGTTTAGTCTCCATTGTGACAAACATTTGTTTGTGTGCATGTGCGTGTGTGTAGTACTGGGGAATGAACCTGGGGCTTTGCACTGAACTATATTCTCAGCCTGTTTGATTTTGTTTTGTTTGGTTTTGAGACAAGTTATCACTAAGTCAGTAATTTGCTCACTCTAGGGTCAAACTTGTGATCATCCTGCCACAGTGAATTACATTCTTTAATGTTGAATGTTTAAGTGGTTAACATCCCCTTTTATTCTCTGCACAATAGTATCATTTTTTTAGCTGTGCACTGTCCTGAGCATGGCTGTAATTAATAATTTAAACTACAGTAACTTAAATTGATTTATGATTATTTTGAAGTACTTCACTGGGATCCAAAATTGTATTTGTTTTTCTATAACAGAAATTTACGGTAGTCAAAATTAAAACTAAACTTGAACCTACAACTAAATTTAATGTTTTCCTGATAATTTTAAAGCCTCCTGTATATTTTCCTTCTTGTTTAATTATTTAAAAATTTACCAAATCCTAAATTTTAAATCCATTATCTGCACATGAAATATCCACATAAATGTTGTGATATTACTGCATGCATATTTATTGTAAAACTGTCACTAAGAGATACTGAAATATCCATATAATAGTTATGTAACCATTTACTATGATAATATTCATGTGACAAATTTGATATTATCTACAAATTGTAAAAGATGCAAATTAAATAAAAACTTATGAAAATTTTAAACTTAGAATTTTAAAATGTTTTTCTATCATTACCTTTATAAGACATAAATGCACACTTTAAAATCTATCTTATAGCATAAAATTGACTAGTAATAAGTAAATATAAATCAAGATATTAGCTTTTTTGGAAAGTTTTACCTTTTTATTGAACATAAAAATAGTTAAAATAACGTCAAATTTGTTTAATGTTTTAAGTTGTCATTTACTTTACAGAAATATCACAGTTGGCCCTAGAAATTTCTTATCCTTCATTGAGAGTAGCATGAATGAAGGAGGCCAAAAGGAACTTTCTAAGAAATATAAAACAGTGAAAAAACTCTTTTACATGGCATAAAGAGTGGTCCTTAATGAACACCAAACTTTTTCATGATATATAAGATCACACTTGGTGTGATTAATCTCCATCTGTCTAAGATCACTTTCTATAATACTTTTTATTGCTTACTTGCTCAGAATATGTGTGAATCATGATTCTGAGGCTGCCTGGGTGATGATATGGCCATGTTGAATTTTGCCTAATAAGACCCAGTATAAAAGGATAAGCTGACAAGTTCCCAGAATCCTTATTTAAGGAATGTGAAATAACAAATGCATACTTTGAACCTGAAAACTTTGTGATAATTTATAAAGAGTCAATAAAAACTAGTGTAGACTGTTACATTTCTTCTATGTCTTCTTTGTAATTTAGATTCATTACTTCCTTCATTTTCTTTTACTTTCTTGCTAAGAAAGTTTACTAAACATCCTTTGTGTACCACCCATTGTGTTTTAAATCATGGTGCTGTTCAGAAACTGGACCAGATATTTCATACATTTTAACAAATTCAGGCTCAGTAATCCACTTATACTCTTCCTATTTACAAAATGATTTAAGGAAAAATAATGCTATTGAAATAACTACAAGGATAATAAATGAGAAATATTATGGAAAATAAGTATTCTTATTAATCCAGTTAGATAAATATATTAACTTATTATTAATTCTTTGAAAACATTATTGTATGTATTTTCAAGTTTTCTAAATTGTATAAAATTATATTTTTGTTATTTGGCACTGGTCTACTATTCTTTCAAGGCTATGCATTTCATACACAATAATGCAAGATGTTGTATTATAAAGTTAAATGATGTATTTCCAAAAATTCTTGTTAATTTTAGGGCTTGCTACATACAAATGTTAGCACTGAAAGAGTGGGAACATAATTAACAGTCTTTTTATGTGTAAATTTGAAAATAAATGCAAAATATAGGTAGAAAAATGTTGAGTAAATTATATTACATAGAAATCAGAAATTTGTTCAACAGTGCTTGCTAATTGACACCAGATTTGTTATATTCTTACAAGTAAGAGACTTAGTTGTCTTACTCTGACTACTAAATAAATAAGAGCAGGGATAAAATTAAGAAATATCTGAAGCCTGCCTAATATTGTACATTATCGAATCTAGAAATAAGGAAAAGGCCTTTCATTTATTTAATTTAGCAACCAATTGCTCAGCATGGAATTCCAGTTTGACAAGAGAATTGAGCTATTCAAACTGGAAGTGTGAACCCTTGAGTGATAATAAACTTTCTGTTTGATGGGGTTACTGGAAAAGCAGATATGGCAATCCTCAAAGCCACTGGCAATTTCAGTTGGTTTTTTCTGGTTGAAAGACTTTAACTGATGACTACAAATCAATTACAGTTAACTTATTTTTCCCTACTTTTCAAAGATTGGACTTGAACAGCAAGGGGCTTGTTTCTATGAACAGAGGGTATCACGAACAATTGAGAAAGTTACTTGCTCAGTAGGGAGCACTGGCAAATTGAAATTGCACAGGAAAAAATCTTTAAAAAACTTGGGGAAAATTCTGGACTGTTTATTTCAACAAATATACAATAATTTTTCTCAAGGTACTTGTAGATAAAATCTCAGTGAAAAAATTAATCTTAAATTTTATCTTCTCCAGTATCTATATAGCTTTTATATTATGAAATAAAGACAGATTATCTAATCATCTACTCATATAAAAAGTATCATTTTTCTCAATATATAAGTAAAATAATAAATCATAGTACATTTAGAATTGTTTAAATAGTACCTAAAACATTGGATAACATAGTATTTAAAAGTTATAAAGTAAAATACTACAATTCAGTTTACTTATTCCTGTATCATTAAATAGTTTTAAAAATAAAATACATAAAATTCTGGGATCTCAGTTTTAATTACATGCATAAATGTAGTAGAGGTTGGATACAGACTTGGTGAAAAAAGAGATTTAAAAGCAAATTTAGGTTTGAATAAAGCCAATTGCTCTTAATTGACATTTGGATTTGAGACAGTTGTTTCATATTTCCTACTCTCATCTTTTTATAAAAAGAAGATGCTAACAATTATTGTCCAAAGGAATTATAACAGTCCAATTAATAAAGGTAAAGTAAGGTCATTGCTAACTACAAAATTTGCCATAAATGCTAATTTTAAAGGGTTGAATATGTTATGTAATAATCTGTTTAGAAGACAATGTGTAATTTTTCTTTTTAGATTTTTTGTGGATTTAATCAATATAATCAACCTTAACAGGTATTTCAAGTGTTTTTTTTATCCCCAAATTGATTTTATTATAATTTCATTGATCATACTTTAACAGAATCATCAGCATCTAGGAAAAGTGTCACTATGTAGAAGCCATATATCTATATCTATATCTATATCTATATCTATCTATCTATCTATCTATCTGTATATATATATATATATATATATCTGCTAAGAGTAGTGAGCAGGCCAATGAGGTTTGAAAGTAGAGAAGGGCTTTCAAGTAGCCCACATTAATATCAACCTCATAACATCATACTTCTGTGTATAATGAGAAAACATATATTTTTGTTTCTTATTATTTGACAAAATATAAACTTTGAAAATTCTACTGCTAATGAAGTTAGGATAAGCACATTTATATGGGTAAATTTTTAGAAAACATGTTTATGTGTAATTGAAAAACTAAAAATCACATTTTAAATACCATGACGTCTGGTGCTCAAAATAGATTTTACTATAAGCAGTATACTTAGGTAATAAGTGGAGAGGACTGTTTAATTTTTAAGAGTCATATATCATAAAATAACATTACAATATTTAGTTGATTTATCTAGAGTGGGGTTTAGCATTGCATTTTTATATAATTAAAACCACACAAGTGTTGCAATTATATTTTCTTTTCATTTTATGGTACTCCCGTGATTAATGACAGATAGCACTTTAAGTAAGTTTCATAAGTGAAAGTGAAAATGGAGAAAAATAATATTTTCTCTCAAAATTGATAATTACATTATGTTTTATGTCTCAATGCTTCAAGTAAAAATTTTCAGTAGATAATCAATATAATACTACTATGGCAAAATAAACATATAATATGCAATTTGAAGGAAATTTTTCTATAGCACAGAAATGTATTGCACATGGAATAAAAAATTTAAATAGTTGTGGTACTCGACTGAGTTCACAGCTGTCTTATCTAATCCCTGATACCTTCATATTCCAACAAAATTTTAATTTCAAATAGGTAAAAAATTATTTGTAACCGTTATTATATCTAAAACAAAATATTCTGCTTCAAAATTTACTACTTTTATAATTATTCATCATTTTCAGTTTTAAGAGAATAGAGATATTAATGATAGAGCACTGACAAAAACCTTAATAGAACTAGATATACATGTTGAGATAGGGATAAACTTTGAAATAGACACACAGATAAAATAAAAGCTAGATGTATCATTTTTGAGATATTTTCTACAATAGTAATGAATAAATTTGAGGGAGGAATATAGCCAGATAGCCTCTGACTTCTCATAGGCAAACACACACACACATATATATATTTCACAATATATATGGGGAAATATTTAAATTGCTAAACTTCAGGATAAATAACATATATACATATACATAAATATATATTGTAAATATAAGTGAATATAATCTACATTTCTAAAGTCTTTACACTGAATGCAATTCACTTGTAAAATGATATTGCTACTTGCATTCTTAATATAATACTGATATTAATCAATTTACATGATTAGTCATTAATGTATAATCATGTTTTTTTGAGGTTGATTATGTGTTACATTTATAAAAATATTATAAAATTGTTAAATTTGATTCTAATAAATAAAAGTATCATTTTTCAAAAATCCTATGCCCATATGTTTTCAAATATATTAATAATTAATTTTACATTTAAATTGCTGTCAATTAATATCACAGGAGAAAGTTCTGCAAGGTTTGTACAAATTCAAGAAAATTATGTGCAACTGATAGGCTTATTCACCATCGTGACAGCTGATATTAAACACTCAGTACCCTGGTATTTTGATACCATGGAACAATATGTACAATGGGCAGTGTCTGTTTGAATGTCAAAGGTGAAGATGGTTAATTAAGCTGTTCGGCTCTCTACAAAAGAGATGAAGTGAAACACAAATGAATAGTAGCAAACATATCACAGAAAGCAGTTCATATGAATACTATTCATAAATATAGGCCAAGGGTAATATTTATCCATTATTCCTCTGAAGAAGAATAATGTTAAGAAGTGACACCAAGAAAGTTTAAAAAACAAACATCTGTTCAATAAACCCAAAATAACAACCTTGGGAAACATTTGTTGATGTTTTAAGTAAATATGAAGGAAGATGTGATAATAATATTAATGTTTAAAATAAAACTGGATTATTAAAACTGGATATTCTGTTGCAAAAATCAGGTTGTGTAATACTATATGAGATATGTGCTTATAAATTATTCCAATGGAAGCTTTTTAGAAGCTAAAATATATAAAATTGTTACATTTATAGAGTTTTATTATAAAATATCTCAATTATAAATTCTGTATAGTTTGTTTTATGGCTTAAATGAATTATTAGAAAATAATGTCAAAAATTGTTATTTGAAATAAACATACTCTTTCTAATAGTTTTCCAAAAAGTTAGTGTTGGAAAGACAGAAAATCTGTAAGAAAAGAAAATATGACAGTAACAGCATTTAAATGATTCTGAATAATCACAATAATCATGGAAGAAATGAATAAGAAATCACATATGAAACATGATACTGATGACCTACTGAAAACTAGGTACTGAGCTTTTGGCACAGAAATATGACTGACAAGAGAAAGTTTCAATGATTACTGTGTTTACTGTAAGAAAATCACAATGAGGTATTATAAAATTATATAGAAATGGATTTATTTCTAAGAATATATTTTGAACATTTCTCTATTCATTAATATGTACAAATAGAAACTTTGCAAATTGATATATACACACATATATAGAGTACTATGAAAGGTAAAGAAAATTTTTTCTAAAATAAACAGAAATAAAATGTTGATGAAGCACTGAAATATTTTGTAAAAAAAGCCATCTCACTCTATCCAAAAGGCCAAGAAAGATGCAGCTACACAGGCTTGAAATATTTAGAAAATCATCTACATATTGTAGCTAAACACCAAAGAAACATCCATGACCCCAGTTCTACCAAAGCCGGAAAAGACAGCTTACAACCTAGCCCGTTAACAAGTAAAAGTGCTGAAAGAAAACTTACGGCATGTAAATATTAAGCAATGAGAATTGGAGTGTCTATTTTTAATCAGACATATCAGACTGACAGCAGAAAAAATTATTAGAGGGAGAGATTTTATATAGTGAGAAAAATATCAATACACCAAATAATCCTGAATTTCAAAGTATCTGCTAAATGTGTGAAGTAAATTTTAAAACAATTCAAAGGAGAAACAAACAAATCCACAATTATACACACTACAACATGATTTTTTTCAACAATTGATAGTATATCCAGAGAGAAAATCAGTGAGAATACAGAAAAATACAATATCATCTGTCAACATGATATAATCAAGAAAGAGGAAGCCTCAAAAGAAAAAAGAAATATCAAATACTTTAGGCCCTGTGACAAAGAATGAGGGGCTGTGTCAAGTAGGCAGCAACTTCTTCCTCAATAAATTGAAGAGGTAGGATCTTGCAAAAGCCTCAAAACAAAAAAGTCAGCTACACCTGGAAGACATTTCTGATATATAGTCATTTCTTAATTGTTCCAAATATTTAGCAATAAAGCTACTCAGCATAAACAAATTATGAGTGTCAACACAGGGATGAAACATTTAAAAAACTAGAAAATGATAAGACACTTAAGTAAGATGCAACCCCAGAACTCCAGCTCACACACACACACATGCACACACACACACGTGCACACACATACACAAAACCAACCAGAATACAGTTAGGTGGAGCAATCCAAAACCCACTCACTTAAACTCTCTGAAGTGATAATAGTGGAAGTAATAAAGCTATGAATGAGGCTCTAGAAAAAAAAATCAAATCAGAAATAATTTCTCAGATAACTTCAGAAATCATGATTATAATGAAAGTCATGTTTTGTGACTTTAAAGCAGGTACAGACTTAAAAAAGTACAGGAGCTTAGAAAAATAATAGAAATCATGAACACCCAACATAGGAAAGAATTGGAATCCATTAAACAGATTTAAACAGATATCCAGGAGACTAAATATTCCATTGAAATTTGCAAACCTGCATGAACAAAAGTGAAGACAGAATATCAGACCTAGAAGACAGGATTGTGGCTAGTGATCACAGAAAGAAAGATCTCTTAAAAATAGCAATGAACCATGAAAAAACAAAACAAAAGCTGCAAGATGACGCAAAGAAGAACAACAGAAGTTTGATTGGAGTCAATGAAAAAAGCAGGAGTCAGCACAAATGACAATAAGTAAATAAATAAATAAATAAACCTGTTCACAGATGTAATCACAGAAAACCTCCCAAGCAAAGAAAGCGCATTTGATATACAGATAATTGAGACATATAGAATTCCAAATAACCACGTTAAAAAGAAACTTTACCAAGGCATATAATAGTTAAGATTCCAGAAATTCAACAAAAGAATAGAATATTTAAAGCTATTAGAGAAAAGAAACAAATCACCTGCAAAGAAAGCCCATCAGAATCACAGTAGACTTCTCAACAAAACCCACAAATAATGGAGAGCTTGGAGAGAATTACTTCAATCCCTAAAAGAAAACAATCTCTTAACCCAGATTGATGTACTCTGAAAAACTATCTTTCAAATTTAATGGAAGAATGAGATACTTCCATGACAAAGAACACTTTAGGAAATTCATGACCACCAAACCAGAACTCCAAAATGCTTTGAAGGATATTCTACAAATAGATAACAAGGAGTACAACTCGATGAACACTAGGATGAATCTACCAGGCAAGGCAAGCAATTAAACAGAGGGGAGAAAATGAAACAACAACAGGAAAATAACATGTCAAGGATTAGTCAATTCACATCAGTTATAACCACCAATGTTAGTAGTCTCAATTCACCAATCAAAAGGCAGAATGGGTCAAGAAGCAAGATCAAAGAGTATGTTGCATATGAGAAAGAAATTTAATTTTTAAAAAATTCATAGGTTGAAATTCAATGGATGGGAAACAATAATCCATGAAACAGGAACTCAGAAAAAAGCAGGGGTAGATATTATATTTGCAAACAAATTGGATTTTGAGCGGAGACTAAGAGAAAAAAAAAGGTCACTGCATACTGCTAAAGGGAACAATCCAAGAGGCAGAGATAACAATCATATATGTGCACAAAATATGGGAGCACCCAACTATATAAAACAAATATAAACAGACATAAGAAAACCAAATAAGCACTACTAGAAAAAGATCATGGGCCAGTGAGATGACTCAGCACCTAACCACCTGCCAGGCAAGCATGAGGGCCTGAGTTTGACTCCCAGAACTCACATATGAAAAAAGGGCTGGTGATATCGCTCAGCGGCACAGGTGCCTGCAGGCGTGCGAGGTCCTGAGGTTGACCCGCGGTATCCACCAAAAAAAAAAAAAAAAAAAAAAAAAAAAAAAAAGATCAAGAATATAATAAGGTTAAAATTGAGAGATACATTCTTGACCAGAGAAATTATAGAAATTAAATTATTTTAGTATTAAGGTGTTCCTTCTAAATTGAAAAAATAAATGTGATTATGGCAAAATCATATCACATAGAAATATAAATGTCAAAAATGTAGCTAAATCTGCTTTTAATTTGTTAAGCACAAATAAATTGAGAAAAATAGAAGTAAGATATATCAGGTACAGGTTTAAATTCCCTATGATGAATATTATCCTTATGTATATTTGAATGTACCAATAAAATAAAAGAATTGTCAACTAAAACAAATCAAAGACATTGGAACAAAAACAGAAGAAAAACACACGTTGAACCAAGTGAAAATATTGCAGCATTTTGTTTTATCTAATAAAAAAGAAATCTGTATATCCAATACCAAGGAATTTTGTGAGGCATAAATAAAGGAGTTCTATGAGAGAAAGTTATAACATTAAATGCAAACATTTGAAAAGAGAAAATCATGATCCTTCAGCCTAAGCCTCCTATAGCACTGGGATTAAAGATGTGTGCCAACACACTTGGCATGTGTATATTATGTATTGTTTACGTTTCTTTTACTGAAAATGTTTGGGACCAGATATGGTTCAAATTTAGGGTATTGTTTCATTTGGAATATTTGAATATTAATAATGAGCTATCTTGAGAATAGAACCCATATCCAAACATGAAATTCATTTTTTTGCCATACAAATCTTATTTACACAGTCTGAAGGTAATATTCAATAATGCTTTTTTTAGTAATTTTTTGCATGAATCAAATTGTGTGCATACTGAACTATTAGCAAATATGCTTAGTTTCTCAGATGCCCATGTGGTACCACCATCATTCATGATTCTAAACTGTATGCTAACAATTAGCAGTTATTTACTTAAACTTGTTAATACATGAACACTTAACCTAGTACATAATATTAACATAATGAAAGATATAATGCATGTGAGAAAAGTAACCAGCACGGTAGTACTACCAGAATACATGTACCCATGGTTAAGCAATATCAACAAATTATATACGCTGTTTCCTTTTAGACACTATGTTCTGTTTAAAATAGTTATTTACACTTTATTTTATTTTTTAATTAAGGAGAAATATCAGAAGCAGTTGAGGGATGAGGAAGTGGTTTCTTTAGGTATAAAGAAACATTTTGCTAAGTAGTTTTTTAGAATGTTTCTTCCTATTATCACTTTCTTAAGTTTATTTTTTCTTAAATATCTCTTTGATTTTAAGAAGTGTCATGATTTCTTGTTCTATTTTGAACATATGGTTTTCTAGTGCTAAAATCAGTGCATGACTCATTTTTACACTGTGACCTATGTGTACATCATTGTTATCATCTCTCATCACAATCGCCTTTACGCAGAGTCATTATGGCTGCCTCATCACAGATCAATGAATGAACAAATGGAAACCTGTCCATGGTAAAAGCTTTTTTATATTAATCCCCCTGCTTACTTATAGACTCAGAAATTGCATATTCAAGGAAGTTGGACATCATTTATTTTTTCTTACTTGACATATGAAATTCTTCAAAGCCACTACCTTATCACTGTTGCTAACCATAGTTGTAGGCCAGAAGTTTTGCCAGGCATGTACAAATGTACTTTTAATTACTGCATTCTGAGCATTGGCTACTGCATATATGACATCTTTTATGATAAATTACATTTAAAAGTCTCCCACATTTATGCATCTGTTAATGGCTGCCAGCATGCTATACAAAATAAAGTGTTTTTATGTTTACTATTCATTTATATAAGGATAACCTGATCATACAGATAAGTTATAGAGTCACATTTGGTGGAAAATAAATGGCACTTTTTTATAAGGATTTTAGCTAGTGGATGAGCAGAACAATTTTCAAAGAATAAGAGGATCTTTCAATTATCTCCCAGCCCAGTTATCCCACAGTAACTACAAATATCTGCTACAAAAATAATAATGAAACCAATGAGAATGGGTGTCCCTTGTGATGTATGCATTTTTAGCATTGCAATAATATGGTAGGATATTTAATCCTTTATAATGGAGAAAGCACAAGATCTTGTCTATCACAGCAAGTTCACACTTAATGTGTGCCTGCTACTTTAGCACATTTTGGCAGAGTTTTGGGCTATTGGCATCCTTAAATCCTGTGGAGGTTATCTCATGGGTTGCAGCCAATGCCTTTATGGGGCAATGATGCCAAAACAAGCAGAATTTTAATCAGCATTGTAGACTCGTTCTAACACCACATTTTCATGACCAATGCCTTGAAAAATTTGTCAATGATTTTGTTTAATGCCAGATATTTTTAAAATTATAATATGATGTCTCCTTAAATTTCTGTACTCAGTTGAAAATTCACAATTCTTTTATTTTTTTAATTCTTTATTATTTTGCTTTATCATAATTAGCAAGCCATTATGTGGAATGTTTTCATTGCAACACTGATGGAAATAATTTTCAATATGTTATCCTGATCTTAATTTTTAATTTTAAGCAGTATTTTTCCATTTTTCATTCTCAGTTTGTTATCATTTGGAACAGAATTCAGCAGTTTATTCTTTTGTTTCTTCAGTTAATTTGTGGTGATAATTCCAACACTATACTTTTCTGTAAGATGTTTCAGGCTTACATTGCTATGTAGCTATAGAAATAAGTAAATGCTTGCTTTTGTTTTTCATTTTTGTTTTTGTTTTGTGTGTTTTATTGCTACACATAGATAGTTTCAGGGCTTTATGACATTTTCAGTGATATCTTTACAATACACAAGAGAATAAGCAAAAGTAAAGATACATTGAGTAATGCACATAGGTACTGATCCTGTGTGAGAAATCATGAGCAAGTCATCTTTGTTGACAAGCCTTTTATTTAACTTTTCTGTCCAAACCTTCATGGGAAAAAAATCTAGGCATTTGGGCAAAACATATATCTCAATGGGAAAAATCTGTATCTTTTTTTTCCCTGGAGATGCTGAATAAAAGTGTGTTATGTAACTATGTTTTAACTTCAATACATTACATGAAGTTATATAGGGGAAATTTCCATGTTCAACACCATGTTAGGACTCAACAAGTTTTGGATATTGGAGCATTTCAGAATTTAGATTGTCACATCAGGGATCATCTCCTTTTATTCACAACTATCATGTAAATACACTTCTTAATTTTATGACATACCTCTCTATATTATGTATGGCACCTTGCAAAGAAAATAATATAAGTTTTGAAATTGTATTTGATATTTTTTCCTTATCTGTTCATTTGTGTATTGTGTATGCTGCTGTCTGATGGCAAAATTTGTCTTTTTTCTTTCAGGAGCTTTAGAGATTTGGCATTTACATCATGCTTATGTTTCTTTTTGCTTTTGTTTTTGACTTATAAGGCTAGGGCTAATTTCAATCATGTATCATAGGACTATACAACTGTTCAGATACTTTTGTTGTAGAAATTGCCTTTCATCAGTGAATTATTAGAGATATTTGTTTAAAATTAATTGGACATATATATATATATATATATTTCTATGCCATGTATCATCATACTATTGCTATTAAAATTTATCTTAAGTACTTAAAGTTAACAATAAAGTTTGAGACCTTGTTGCGTGCTTCCTCCTAACTTTGTTATTTCTTTTTATTAGTACAAGTTTGCAGTACATAATGATTATATTTATGGTGGAGTGTTTGTACATGTACACAACACATCTTAATTCTTTTTTCTCCCCTTCCCTTCCCACCCCTCCCTGCTCCCTCAACTCTTCCCCTTCCATTTGCCAAAGCAGTACTTAATATTTCATTTATACTCCTAGCAATAAGCTCATTATCTGGCATCTTTAGTTAATAAAGATGAATATCTCTTCCACTTAGTTAATTATAGGCTTGGAAGAGTGGGGAAAAAATGCCTTCCCTTGGCTTCTAACTCCTTTCCCAAGCTCATTAATATAGTACCCTTAATGATCCTCATGAGGTCAATTTCCTGACACTAGGGGACTCCTCAGAAGACCTTCTGGAGTTTACAAGACTTCATCTCTTGAATTTCTAACTGCATATGGAACGGATTGATGGCCTCATCTGGTACCCTCTGATACTCATCCTTGTGTTCAGAAGGAAGCTGTACTTCCAGGAGCCACACCTATATTGAGTATACCAAGATTGCTAAACCACAAGATGCCTATTCAACACAAGATTTCTCCACTTAGAACTTTTGCAAGGAGGACTTTCTCCTGCCTTCACAAATTATTTTTTCCTGCACTGAACCCTAAGGTGTTGACACCTTTCATTTCCACCTTTTCCCCTCCCTTCATACAGACTCAGACAAACCACAGTCTAGCAGCTCTTGTAGAGTCCCTTGGTTTCCTTCATATTGCCTTCAACACATATCTTATACAGCAGGTCTTATCCTAATGTGTGCTTTTTGAAGAATCCAAAATATTACAAAATTTAATGTATGCCAGCTACCTAGAAAATTCCTTTAATAAATGGACAGAATGTAAAATTAAATAAATATATTTAATTCAATGGGCTTATCTGAAAGCCTTTTTGTTAGATGCTCCTAAAAATAACATTCAAACTTATTTTTACATGTTGGTAGAAATGTTGGTAGAATGCCCACAGAAAAAATAGTTTCAAACAATTAACACTATAGTAAGCACTCACAAAAGGTCAAATAACTAATGCTATATGAGTAGGATTAATATTTTGAAAGGCATCACAATAAATTCAAAGAAATTGCTATACAATATGTGGGCATTGCTAAAAGGGAAATAATACATTTTTGTTTCAAATATCAAATTTATAAGATTTGATATTTTAATTATTTGAGAATAGTTGAAATTTTATAAGAAGTTTTCACTATGAATGCATTTTTGCACATAATTACATACTTTTTTTTAGCAATTGTAGAGACAGAAAAGTTTAGATATCTAAAGGAAAAATAAATATTCTGTTCTTAAGTCTATATAGCATTTTTCATTGCTCACTGTGGTGGATTAACTATGATTAGCTTGTAACACCCAGCTGAACTGAATCAGCATGGTGCTGGGTATGGAAAGCCCATTGGAGGATTGTTGCCAACAGCATAAAAAAAGAACTGGAGGGGTAGGTGGTATCCTGTTGATTCTCCTGGAGAAACTTGTCATGCTGGTATTGCTGATATGAACTCAGCTGTTCTCATCATCAGAGGAGCTTGGGTCCACAGTGTCACTGACCATGGCTATTGTTCTTTTGGAGGAGCTTTGGTCTTTAGCTTGAATGTTGTTTCCTAGCTCCATTTCAGATCCCTCAGCTTCCTAGCACAGATCCTTCATCCCACTGGCACAGACTTTCTCTTTTCCACCACTTACCTTTGGGTCTTCACAGCACAGATACTTGATACAGACTTGCATGAGACATTTTCATGGTCTCTAGGCCTCCAGTTAAACTCCTGGAGGACATTTCCATGGGCTCTAGGTCTTCAGCTGGACTTGTGCAGGACATTGCCATGGGATCGAGGCCCTCAGCTGGATTCTTTGGGTCTCTAGTGTTGACAGGTCTCCCACACTCTTTTACACTTGACTATTTGGGTGAATATTATAAAATAATACTATAAATTATGTGTCCTGTATTAATTTTTTTCCCTTGTGAACCCTGACTACAACACTCATGCAGAGCAAAAACTGGCAAAAACATGCCACATCAAATAAATCTTTAACAAAATTTATTCTTTCATTAGGGAATGGAAGCTCATTCATTGTTTTATGAAAACATGTCCTAGAGGCAATACACCAATGACAGTATTCAAGGCAGCCAATAGAAATTCAGTATGTTTTAGCACTGCTGCAATAAAACACCTTGTTTTATTTTATTTTCACATTGGTCTTACATGTTTTTAAATTATTCTGAGAGAAAAATATACATTTAGTATTTGGAAAAATAGTCTTGACTGTAGTAACCCTGAGCAATTTGTATTTTGGAAATGTGGAGTATTGGGAAAAGTTAGAAAAATAAAGAAGTTAATAATATATTGGATGTACATTTTTTTTCTTTTGAGACAGGAGCTCATTGTGTAGTTCAGGCTAGCTTTGAATTCTTTAATCAGGCCATGCCAGCCTTAAACTTGTGGTGATACTCCTGCCTTAGCCTCCCAATGCTGGGATTACAGGAGTACAACACCACACCCAGCTTGGATGTACTTTCTTAAAGTCTTTTTCTATCATGCATATGATAACTCAGTTTACTTGGTACCAACATATACTGCAGTGGTTGTTATATTGCATGGTGTGATTCAGGTTGATTACTCAAAGTATCCTAGACAAGTTAACATTTATTTTAGGAAAATCAAAATATATCTTTCCTTTGGAACAATGCATAGGCATATATGTCATATAGAAACACCAAAAGCAATTAGGTCAAGAGTTTAGCATTTCAGTAAAGCATAGTCTATCTGAACACTTTATACCAGCATGGAAAGCAATTTTGATCAATAAATATATATTTTATTAAGCTCTGGGAATTCCTGATGAATTTTCTTTGAGAAATAACCTAAAAAGAAGATAAATTGAAAGCAGAAAATTATACTTGTAATTTAAAATCACATTTTTTGTGTTACATTTTTCTCCACTCACTCCACACAGTTTGTCTTCTCTATGAAGACTTTACTAGAGGGCATAGGAAAAAAAATTATGTATGTGAATAAGTATTGCTGTAAGCCAAATTATTATCAATATTGATATTCTTATCAACATCCTACACTGAAGTATCTAAAAATGTATGCTTTATACATGAAGAACAATAAAAAAACTGGAAAATTTTATATTTTGGAAACATCTTTAAGAAAGAAGTCAGATGATAGAGTTCTGTCAAAGTATGGTCATGTATAGTAGTATGACAGAAACAAGCAGGAAGGTACCAAGTTGACACTGCAAACTAGAGTGAAATAAGGTAGATAATTAAGGAAAATGGGGAAAGATTTAAAAGAAAATTTTATTTCCAAAATCTCTATAAACTAATGTATATCAGTAGAAAAATCAAATTTTGAGGAACACAGGTATGATTTAATAGCATTTACAGGGTCTATATTTGAGAAGTTTCATTGAACAAAACCTAAGAAGTGACCAAGATTTCATGAACTCCTGTCCTTTGAGCAAGTCTTAAAGGAAACAGAAATACATTCTTAAACACTTTTAGGAATTATGATGCTTCTCCATTGGTAATGAGTCTATCAATCTTTATTAGGAAGAGTAGAGAATTTCCAGAAGAGGTTTAAAAAAACTATCAAACAGGCTATAGTAGATTGACAACTGGTGGTTAATTTGTAACACCCAGATAAACTGAATCAGCATTATGCTGGTTGTGGAGGGCCCACCTGTGGGTTGTTGACAATAGCATAAAGGAAGAACAGGGAGAGGAAGTTGGTGCTCTGTTGATTCTCCTAGAGAAGCTTGTTGTGCTGGTTTTCCGGGATGAAACTTGGCTGTGCTCATCACTGGAGGAGCTGGGAACCTTTCTGTTGCTGAGGATGGCTGTGGTTCTTTTTGAAGGAGCTCTGGCCTTTGAGCATCACTTCCTGATTCCAGTACAGATCCTTCAGCCTGCTGACACAGATCCTTCAACTCACCACCACGGACTTTGTAGCTTCCACCACTGAATTTTTATTATTATTATTATTTGTGTGTGTGTGGGGGGTACCGGGAGTCAACCTCAGGACCTCATGTACCAGCAGGCGCCCGTGCCACTGAGCGATGTCACTGCCCCTTTATTCATATGTGGGTTCCGGGAGTCGAACTCGGGCCCGCATGCTTGCGAGGCATGTGCTTATGCTACTGAGCCATCTCACCGGCCTGCACCACTGGCTTTTGGGCCTTTCCAGCACAGGTCCTTGATACAGACTTGCATGAGACATTGTCATGAGTGCCAGGCTTCCAGCTGGACTCATGCAGGACATTCTCATGGGCTCTAGGTCTTCACCTGGACTCATGCAGGATATTCTCATGGGGTTCAGGCCCTCTGTTGGATTCTTTGGGTATCTACTGTGTGGATAGGTTTCCTCCACTCTTTTGCATTTGACTCTTTGGGTGAGTATTATAACATATTCCTATAAATTTTGTGTCCTTTATTAAGTCCTTTCCCTTGTAAACTCTGACAACACAGGCATTACTGGTTCTTATATACAGCTAGCCCTATATAACAAAGATCTTAGTTTTAAAAGTCTAAGACTCATATAGAATCCTCCAATACCACATGCACACACACAGGCATATGAATTTCACCTTGGGAAAAATATTCTTGTTAGTATTAAAAAATTATGTAAATAATATGTAAAAATATTATGTCCTGGATCAAGGTTTGGCAGATTATGTCTTTAAGAGTAAATCTGGCTCATTGTCCATTTTTATAAATTATATTGGAATGGAATTAAACTCTTGTTTTATACTATCTGTGACTGTTTTCACTACAGTGGCAAACTAGAAGAAACAGAAACTGTATGACATTAGAAAGCCTAAATATTTTCTATTTATATTTTTACAAAAAAACTGCCATCCAAAGATAAGATTGTAGAGTTAAGCACCAGATCAGGGACTGGAATGTAGAGAAGAACCTGAGATCATTAATAATTGTGTAGCAGAATTGTTTTCTCATACCACAAGTCACCAGAACTACACCATGACCTTCTTGGTTTAGGTATGCAATGTTGCCAAGAAGGATATGAAAATTTTACATTTTCATTTTTAGTGAGCAATAGGTAATTTTTGCTCATTTCAACCTGTATGGAGATGAAAAGCAAGGGTGAATGTGGAGGGCATTGCACCTTGCATATAGCTAAATAAGGAAGTGAAATTTTTAATTTTTATTTTCACTAGTACAAAATGATTTCATTCATCATGGGGAATTGATACATGCACATAACACATTTTACTTCTTATCACATCACCTTCCCCTCAATTTAGTCCCTCTTTCCTCTATATTTGGTCACCTTTGCTTTTGCAAAATATCTTTCTCTTTGTTTCCTAAATCTACCTCACTCTTTTTTTTGCTCTTTATTTGATATATTGCATTTCTCATATAAGAGAAAACTTGCAAAATTTAAACCTGTGTGTCTGATTTATTTCATTTAATATTTTGTTCTCAAAATGCATCTATTTATCTAAATATGATACAAATATATCCTTTTTATGGCAGAGTAGTATCCCATTGTGTGTAAATACAAACATTTTCTTTATCTGTCCACTTGTTGATGTATATATAGGCTGCTCCCAAGAATTAGCTACTAAGAGTTGTGCTGCTATATACATTGGTGTTCATGGGTCACTGTGATGTGACCTCTTTAAATCTTTTGGGGAGATACCTAGAAGGGTCAGATGAAGTTTTTATATGCAGTTTTTGAGGACTCTCCATATTAATTTCCATAGTGGTTGTAGCAGATTGCATTCACACAAACAATGTAGAAGAATTATTTTTCTCCAAGAGCATTTGATATTTCATTTCTTGAAAATAGCCATTCTTTCTGTAGTGAGATATTATTTCAGTATTTTTTTAATTACTCTCTTTCAAATGTGACCTTAATCACTTTTTCATGTATTCATTGGCTGCTTGTACTTCTTCTGAGAAGTGTCATCCCATTTTTGATTGTATCTTTTGCTTTGAGTGGTCTAATATTTAGGGCTTTATATATTCTAGATATTAGTTTTCCATTTGATGAATAGCAGGCAGATTTTTTTCTATTCTATAGTTTGTCTTTTCATTCATTGGTTGTTTCCTTTTCAGTGCAGAAGTTTTTAATTAATATAATCCCAGTTTTTGACTCTTGGTGCTATTACTTGTGAAATAGTAGTTCTGCTCAGAACCTATGCATATATTCATGTATCTGCAAGAGTTTTACCTATTTTTCTTCTAGCATATTTTTTTAATATTTAAATATTTGATTATTTTTTATTTTTGTTTGTTACTTGGTGAGTGTATGGGCCTGGATTCAATCTTCTGCATTTGTATAGCCAATTTTCCTAGCATCATTTTAAAAGACATATATGCATGTATCTGCAAGAGTTTTACCTATTTTTCTTCTAACACATTGCTTGTTTTAATATTTAAATATTTGATTATTTTTTTATTTTAGTTTGTTATATGGTGAGTGTATGGGCCTAGATTCAATCTTCTGCATTTGTATAGCCAGTTATCCTAGCATCATTTTAAAATAGAGTGTTTCTTCGATCAGAAGTTTTTTACCCCTTTATCAAAGACCAAATTGCTGATTGAATGTGCCTGAGGTTCCTTCTGTACCACCTATTCTGTTCTATTGATTCATCTGTCTGGTTTGTGTCATGTCACAAAAAGTGGTGTTTTTATCACTGTAGATTTGTAATATAACTTGAAATCTGGGATTCTGGTGCCTCCTGCTTTGTTCTTATTGTCCATGATTGCTTTGGCTATTCGAGGTCTCTTCTAGTTCCATATAGATTTTAGATATTTTTCTCTAATTCTTTGAGAAATGTTAGTATTTTAAATGGATTGCATTGAATCTACATATCACTTTTGAAATTATGGCCATTTTGACAATATTTATTCTGACTGTCCAAGAACAAGGGATATCTTTCTATTTTGTGATGTCCTCTTCAAGAATTACAATCAGGTATAGAAAGATCTCCCTTGTTCATTACACAGTGCTTGGCCTTGTTCTAAAGATTAGATGTTGGAATGCCTTGTGAGCACATTCTGACATAAGCAAAATTTCCCTGTGAACCTGGCCAGCTCCCAAGGACAGTTTGTTTCCTATCCATCTAGAAGATATAGATGCTTGTTCTCTCAGGTACTTGGTCAGTTCTTGGGGGCTACAGACTCCCTGCTTCTGGTAACACACACAGTTGGGACACTGCCACTTTCCTTTCAAACTCTATTTAATGGGCTTTACTAGAAGGGGCTTTGGAGTCTCCACAGAAAGTATGATCTTCCTGGACCCTTCCCTGTTGGAACACCAAAAGTATATAAAGGGACTCCCCATTGCATAGGAATGGGAATTTCAGGAGTTGAAATTCTTCCAATTTAATGATGTAACTTTCTGTACTTTCTTTCTTTGTGAATGTGTCAATTAACAGTTTACTAAACTTTCTTTTATTTCTTTTACCTTAGTGTTACAGGATTTTATTCTTTGCAATGCTGGACCTGTGAATTAAGCAACTGCCACTGTAGTCTCTTTAAGGTTATATCTCTGTCTTTCTCAGAGTACTACAGATTTCATTATAGAAGTCTTTCTCATTCTTTGTTAGGTTAATTACTAAGTATTTAATTTTTGAGGCTATTTTTAATGATATTATTTTCCTTATTTCTCTCTTGGTGGATTTATTATTGGTGCAAAGGAATGTTATAGATTTCTGTTGTTGATTTTTGTATCCTGCTTAATTTTTGAATCTATTTATTAGTTTTAGCAGTCTTTTAGTGGAACTTTCAGGGCCTTCTATGTAAGGGATCTTATCATCTGTGAAAAAAATTGTTTGACTTCTTCCTTTCCTGTTTCCCTTTTATTCCTTTCTCATGCCTGATTGATTGTTCTGGTGAAAGTTTCAAATATTATATTGAACAGCAATGATGACAGTGGACCTCCTCATCATGTTTCTGAATGGAAAAAAAAACTTTCATTTTTTTCTTAATTTAAAATGGTGTTGGAAGTAGGTTTTCCATAAGTGAATTATATCAAATTGAGATATGGACCTTCTCTATCTGTTTTCTTCATGTTTTCTTTTTTTTATCATGAATGGATCATAGATTTCATCAATGACTTTTCTACATCTACAGAGAGAATAATATGATTTTTGTCCTTTCTCCTATTCATGTGATAAATTAAATTTATTGATTTATATATGCTGAAACATACATGGGATGATGACCACTTGATCATGATGTATGACACTTTCAATGACTTGTTGAATTCTGTTTGCCAGTATCTTGTTGAGGTTCCTTGTGTTCATGATCATTAATGAAATTGATCTGTAGTTTTTATTTTTAGTTGAGTCCTTATCTTGTTTTGGAAATCAAGGTAATGTTAGCTTCCAGGAACTAGTTGGGCAGTCCTCCTGTCTTTGCAATTTTTTAAAAGAGTTTGAAGAATATCTGCATGGTATCTTCCCTGATGTTCTTGTAGTTTTCAGTGTCAAATCCATTGGATCCTGGGTTTTTCTTGGCTGGTAGATTTTTTAATTACTCCCTCAAATTCATTGCTTGTTATTGGGTTATTCAGGTTTTTTATATCTTCTTGGTTCAGTTTTAGTAATTCATATGTATGTAGGAATCTATGAATTTCTTCTGCATCCTTCAATTTATTGGAGAACAAGTTTTAAAAGTACATACTGTAGTTACTAATGATGTGTACTTAGTGTCCATGTAGTTTTTTTTTTTTTCCTTTTTAATGCACTGATATTGATTTTTCACCCTTTTTGGTGATATTGGCTAAATGTTAGTCTCCTTCATTTAATTTTTTGAAGAACCACAACTTTAAGTCATTCATTCTTTTTATTTTTAGTCTCAATTTCATTAACTTCAGTTCTGAATTTTATAATTTTCTTCTTTGTACTAGCTTTGGATTTAGATTGTTCTTATTTTACTAAGACCTGTTCCTGCTTTACATTAGGTTATTTATTTTGGTTCACTCTGTTTTCCTGATGTTGTCATTTGCTGCTCTAAAGTTCCCTCTTCAGACTTCATTCATTTTCATTCATCCATAGATTCTGGTATATTTTACTGGCATTATATTTCATTCTAGGAATTGTCTAATTTTTCCTTGAGTTTTTCTTGTACTCATTGATTATTGAAAAGTATATTATTCAATCTCCAAGTGTTTGCGTAGTTTGTGTGGTTTCTTTGCCATTGATTTCTAGTTTTATTACAATATGGTCTAGTAATATGCATGAAATAAATATGATTCTGTTATATTTGTTTAAGTCCAGTTTTATTGTCTTGTATGTAGTTTACTTGGGAGAAACTTCCATGTGCTCCAGAGAAGAATGTATTTTCTGTTCATGAGTGGAACACACAATATCTACATATTAAGTCCTTTTGTTCAAAAATACAGTTCATTTCTGATATTATTTATTGACTTTGATATATTTGTAATAGTGTGATATTGAGATCTCCTACTATTATTTTGTTGATATTTGTCTGATCTTTTATGTCCTGTAGTGTTTGTTTTATGAAGTTGGGTTTCCTTGTGTTTGGTACATATATATTTTTAGTTGTTATCATTTCTTGTTGAATTGTTCCCTTAACCAGTATGTACTGATGTTCACTTCTTTTGATCAACTTGACTTCAAGTCAATTTTGTGTGAAAATTGGATAGCTACTTCTTTTTCAGGCTCTATTTGCATGTAATATTGTTTCCAATATTTTATTTTTAGTCTATAAATTTGGGGGGGATTAAATGTGTCTCTTGTGTACAATATACATTTGACATACCTTTTGTTTGTTTGCTTTTAAGTGGAAGAGTTCTAGTTCTTTATCTCTTTTATTAGTATATGTTTCCCACACATAATGATTACATTATCTCTAGGGAATAAGTACATGTACATAACACATTTCAATTCTTTTCTCTGCTACGTTCCACTCAGCTTTTAATTTCCTAGGATCAGATTCGTTTATTTATCTTATTAAATCTTCTAAAGTTTATTATCATATATACATGTTAAAAAACAGACTAATGGGCCAAAAAACATATGAAACACATAAGATAATTGTACTGTTAAGATACACTTTTAGATACATTGTCTTCACTGAATTACAATTTTTTTCTCTTTTTTCTTACTACATGTCTTTTATTTCATACTTTATTTATATACTTTTTTCCTATAAGAAAAACCATGTAATATTTAGGCTTATGTGTATGCCAGTCTGTGTTTTTGATTGGGAAGTCAGACTGTTCACTCTGAGAGTTATTAGTGAAATGTATCTAAATGTTTCTGTTATTCCATTATTTTCCTGCTGGTAATTCTCTTTTTTTCCCCTTCTGCTTAATTCCCCTTGAATCTATATAATAAGTTACTAAGGGAAACAATATACTTTTTTTTTTTGTGGGTACCAGGGGTCGACCTCAGTACCTCGCGCACCAGCAGGTGCCCATGTGGCTGAGCGATATCACTGGCCCTTTTTTCATATGTGGGTTCTGGGAGTCAAACTCGGGCCCTTGCGCTTGCCAGGCAGGCGCTTATGCTGTTGAGCCATCTCACCGGCCCAACAATATACTTTTTAAATCTGTTATCCATTGATATGTCACAAACCAACCCAAAATTGAATTCTTTAAAGGTCCCATCTGTTTATTTTGATCCTGGTTCTTTGAATTTTGCAATTAGTACTGAGCTCATCTAGGTAATTCTGCTGGTTCTCATTCATGGGTCCAGGGAAACTGAGAGTCAATAGCTCTACTGTATACATGGTAATTGACAAAGAGTGCTAGATTAACTGGTACAAATGCTTTTGATCCTTGTCAAGTGAATCTGGGATTATTAGCGCTGTTATGATTAAAAGAGTCCAGATAGAATGTGGAACCAAATTTATAGAAACAAATTTTATAAAGGTTTATATGTTGCTACTTTTCTATTGACTAAAACCAAGTGGCCAGACAAGTGTAGGTATTACTTGTAACTACCCAAAGGCATAGATTTTTAGAATGAAATACATAGAATATGTATAATAATATACCAAATCTGCAGAGTAAAGATAGAAGCACAAATGTCTTAAGATATATAGAAGTTAGTGGAGTGTACTCACTGAGGAAGCAATGGAAGAGGGTCGGGTCTATACAGGTGCAATAGGGTAAATATTGTTACCTGTTTGTAAGACAATATTTCAACAGATCAGAAAGAAGCCACTTACACAAACTGAAAAGGGAAATGACATAGAAGGAAGCACTGATTGTGTACATTGGAAGGATCTGGAACAGTATCCTAGCCCTAAGAGGCAGTTTCCTCTCAAATTCCTTTACCCACAGGTCTCAGAAGATGGAATAGCTCAGAAAATTTATACAGAGTAAAGAGCATCATTAAGTTATGATCCAGTAACCAAGAATATCACAAATGACATAAATATTCTTAGTGTCCTGAGATAAATTCCTTATATTCAAGTGGTATCTAATATCTGTCACAGTGATTATTCTCATTCTTATTTTATCCAGCTACTCAAAGGAAGCCTAGGCCTTCACACCAGAGTGACCGCTTAAAATATGCCTCAATAGAAAGCAGCAGATGAATTACATTATCTTCAGGTTTAAATATAAAGGCTACATACTAAACAGGAAACTGACCAGGAGTTGCACAGGGTCATAGAAAAACAAATATCAATTAAAAGTATAATATCACAATACCAGGTTCTTCCCCAGTGTCTACTTGGTAGGAATGGGAAGAAATAATTATCATTTATCATTATTTTCTACTTTCATGGGTTAAAATTATAAAGCTAAAGTTTACACTTGCATTTGGCCTAGGACCTTGCAAATAATAATAAAAGACAATACTATAAATACTTATAAATCACTATCCTCATTTCTTTAAGAGAACTACCTATGTTTAACTTCAGGTATTCTAATTTATTTGTTGTGGGATAAGGTCTGGGATCCTTTCTCTATGTTTAAATTCAACTTAGCTAATTTGAATGTGCAATCATCTAAATGAATCCTAATTACAGTCTCTTCAGTAAGCACTATTATTATTCCATTTCAAATATGTGAAAACTGAAACAGAATCAACTTACTAATCAACATCCCTCTGATAGTAAGCATTGGCATTGAAATTTCAATTCAGGCAAACTAGCTCCATAGCCTGAGAAATTGGTCACTACACTCTTCTGACCATAAAAATAATTACCTCAAAAGTATTTGTTGTTTTGTATACATTCATGTCTAAAAGTTAAAATTTAGGCAATTTTAAATATTTGGTAACTGTGTTAGTCAGGATTCAATTGCTTTGGCAAAATATCAGAGACAAGCAAATTATAAGGAGAAAATATTTATGATGCCTTACAGTTCTGTGGTGGAAGAAATTTCTCATCTCAGCAGTTTGGAAGCAGAGTGAAAATGCAGGGGCTGAGTCCCAATATCTTCTTGAAGGCAGAGTCCCTGATAACCTGACTTCTTTTACTAGATCCTTCCTACTTAATTTCCACCACCTGCCAAAAGTTCCATAGGAAGAGAATAAATATTCAACATATGACCCATGGAGGACATTCAAAATGCAAACTGTAAGAGTAATAAAGATTGAGAGTCACCTTCCTAGCCAGGCCAAAAACAGACATGAGGTATCTGGAAACTTTCAACCTGTAGCTTCCATCACCCAGTCTCTGGCTGCCTGCTGAAGTCCAGTAACTGAGGAGCTTTCTCCTCCCTAGCAGCAGGAAGGCTTTGGAGTTCAAGGTGCTGTGCAAATCACGGAGGATTCACTGTGCATCATAGGTTCTGAGTAGATATTTTTCTAAGGTAATTGACCTCAGGGGGTTACTACAAAGCTAGAAAAAGCTTGGAGAAACACCTAATTCAACTGGATCCCTTCATAACACTCGTAAGATTTTAATAAATACATAAAAGACAAAATAAGGAATGAATCATCATATATTTGTAATTCATAATCTAGATTATTTAAATTAAATTATGTGATAAGGACATTTGTGTTGACTTTTTTGACTCTAACTTCGAAAGTAGGAAGTGATTCTTCACATAGAGAGATGTAAACAATAAATATTTTAATGTTTTTTTGGTCATAATATAATGTGTACTAAGTGGGTCTGAATGACAGTTAAGGTCATGAAAAACTTATGTTGATGTCCATAATTACAAATTAAGATACAGAATGTATCTCTGAACAATGAGAAACCTCACAGAACTCTCAAAATTTACTTGAGAAAGCTACTAATTTAAAGATAATAATTTTTCTTATCAAATGATAAGCTTATTTAACTCAAGGTATTTAAAATTTAGTACAAAGATGAATTAAATCAAATCTAAAGTGTGATATTTTGTGTTAAGTGTAAAAGTCATCTATATTTACTACTTGAGCACTAACAATTTAGTTTTAAAAATTTGACATTAAAGCAGTCCCACTGATTAATCTCATAATTCCAATTTTAATAAGTGTAATTGAAAAATTAATATAGATTTACAAAATTTTTATTCAGTATTGTAACACTTAAGAGGATGAAATTTTAACATTACCGTTTTGAATTTATATAAGTTATTTATGTATTAAGGAAGGTTTTATTTGTTAATTAGACAATTGGAATACATAAGAAGAAATTGAATATGTTAAATTTATGAATGCAGTTTAAAACATTGAAGGTATTTAATTAACTTAGTTTATAATTGTACTGAACATTATTCAAAAGCCTATTAAACTGGTGGTAAAAATTTACTAGATTTAGAAATATAATATTCATATGTAGAGCTTAAAAGCTTAGGGAAGAACTAGTTTGGGGATTTGTAACCTTAATAAATTGAATATCAATTTTTAAAACCAAGTAATCTTTCTGAACATAAAAACCTCTTTTGAATACCTAATGAATTTCAAAATAATAGTTAATTTTCTGTGTTCATGGCTAAATTATTACATAGCGGATTTGCCTTATGGCTAGTCTCTGCCCTTTGATAACCAGTTTGCATTCCTATTCTATCAATGCAAAAATCCTTATGCTATACCTCAGCACATGGTCAGCAATATCAAACTCAGTATTCTTTTTTAATCCATTCTTTGTAGAGGACCTAGGACTTACTTTACCACTGACCTCCTGCTTCAAATTAAGTAGTCTTAATGGGACCACAAGTTTCCCACATTTATGACTCAGAATTTTCCCAAAAAACACTCACATGATGATGAGGAGGAGGATGGAGCAATAGATAGATAGATAGATAGATAGATAGATAGATAGATAGATAGATAGATAGATAGATAGATAGATAGATAACAGGTAATTATAAAGGGTTGCTTCACTTAATTATGGAGGCTAAACCCTGTGATCTGCACACTGAAGGACCATAAAAGCCAGTGTCGCAGTTCTAGTTCAAACCTGAAGGCCTAAAGCTAGTGAAGTCACTGGTGTTATTCCCCATACAGTTTGAAGGCCACAAAACCAAAGGAATACAGATCCCAGTTTAGGTCAAAGGTTTGGGAATCAAGAACATGGACATCTACAGGCAGAATAAGACAGAATATCTAATTCAGGTAGAGAGGGCAAATTTTCCTTTCCTCTAAGTCCCCCCACCAAAGGTTTACATGATGTTCATCTACATTCTTGAGGGTGGCTATTCTTTACCCAGTCTATTAATGCAAATGCTAATTTCTTCCAGAAACACCCTTACAGACACATCCAGAAATAATATTTTACCAACTATTTGAGCATCCTTCAGCCCAATCAAGTTGACAAATAAATTTAACTCTCACATTATTTACTAACTCAGTTTTTAATCAGCTGACAGGATGCCATATACAGCCTTTTGAGCCATGTTGCATAGAAAGATGTTTCCTAGGGACAGAATGAAACCACTGTATTGCAGTGGATTATTATTTACATGTCACTTGGATTTTCTTATCTGTCCTTTATGTCATCTACTATTACTCTCCTCAACATTTCCAAATATCCCACAGATGAGGTTTAGTGACTATATATATATAACTGTAACTGTTATAAAATGAAAAAAAAACATAAAATTTTCCAGAATGTTAACATATACATATCACATCTTATTAGGTTTTATAACTTTTGTTACCCGTGTTGGAGCAAAATAATTTCTGCTGTTACTAGCCTAGTTACAACAATTCTACTTTTACCTAGAATATTTTAATAGTCTCCTGTTTGGATTGTTTTAATTGATCTCATATTCAATTTTGCATCTATTCGACAGAAAATTAATTCCTCATTATGATTGAGGCACTCTTTAATAATTATTTGTCCATATATCATTTCATTTAAAATCATTTACTTATTCTCCTGCTTTTAAACAAGAAGTCTTTTAAAGGATACAATGGTCCACTGTTAAACAATGCACCTAACATCTTATCACTTCACTACTGTTTGTATTTCTTTTACTGCAAAAACTATGCTTTCCAATCCTCTGAATAAGATTCTCTAGTTTTTATATTACTCCACCAATCCATATATAAATGTTTAGAGGTCCAACCTTGTGACTCTCTCATTGGTTGAATTTCTAACATGTTTAACTGTGATTATCTCCTGGGAGATATATTTCTATGGAATGTTCATGTTCCTGAATAGTTCAGACATCCAAGCAAACAATATATTTAGTAGCAAACAACCTTGGAAGCTAAAAGTACTGTATCCTTGCCAAAAATTAGAACATCTATGCAGAGACATCTCATGCTACTAAAGATAATATAGTTTCTTAAATATTTTGGAAACAATTTACATTCCAATTCTCATCTTTCCCTAGAGGTAATTTAATGATCTCACTATGACTCTTTCTCAAATATGAACAAATACATAAGCACCATTCAAATAATCATGGTTTCAAAACCTCAGGGTTCCTATCCTATAATGCATCTGGGTGGTCATAGAGAAAATAGCTGACCCTTACAGAAATACCCTATGGGAGTTGGAAAATTAATGCTGGCCCAAGTTCATTATGTGACTATGTACCATGCATATGTATGTATATTTGTGTGTATCACATCTAGTAATATTTTTCTAGTATATTATAAATAAATAACTGTCATTTTCTAATGTAATATTTTCCTTTTACATTAGTATTACATTAGCAGCCTTATATTTTATATTAGTAATGTTTTATTCCCAGTTTTATTCAGTGTTAAAGAAAAACAGTTGATCTTGTGAATGAATAAATATATGTGCTTTCACAGTTCTTAAGACTTCCTCTTTCTTAATAAAGACATCTGCCAAAATACAGCATGGGCAAAACTCAGTCCACAAATTCAGTACTGCAAAGAGTATAATTTCATTTCACCTAGATCATAATATTCATAGCACAAAGCTCATTTCCAGAAAAGTTTTGAAAACTTGTGTCTTGTTCATTGATGAGACCACCCTTATTCTTTTCAGATCACATGATAATGCTGGAGGTTTGTTTTATGTCATCGAAATTAAGGGAGGCGCTCTGTATCTTGTCTACCACTGTTTCTTCTGAAAACTTCATTTTCTAAGCTCTCCATAGAGTGTGACAATTTCCTACTTCCATTCTGCATTTGTACTTCTTCATCTTTATAAGATTAGAAAAACCTGCATGTAGGTGCTACACTTGAAGTTCACTGACTCCTTTCAATTTCAGACTCAGAGTAATGAAGCCCTTGTTTACTAATAAAATTTATCTGCAGGATCAAATTTTAGAAACAAATTCCAGGAATCTCTACCATAATTCTGAAAAGTAATTCAGTGAGTGTTACTTTCATGAATGGGGGAATATAAAAAAAACTGTATAATCAAACCATATGTACATATAGATGCACCAAAAGTGGTTATTGATTTAACTGAAAGTTGGAAACATAAATGAAAAATGTGTTTAATACAGATAACCTACTGAACATTATAGCTTAACAACCTGGTACGCTATAGAGTACCAGCTGAAAATGTTATTATGATGCGCACTGAAGCCAGAATTCACTGCTGAGAGTATCATAATGGCTATTACTTGCCTGCAAAAAGATCAAATTCAAAATTTGTGGCATGGTTTCTACTGGATGTGTATCTCAAACCAATTGCAGAATTTTTAAAGTTGAACAGTCATAAGCAGAGAAGTACAGACAGATACATTAGCTGGGTGGATATACAGAAAGAGAGTGAGAGGAAGGGTGCTAAGAAGACAGCGATTTTGATAGAAAGGGAAAGAGAAGTGAGGTATGTAAGAAAAAGAAACTTGAAGTGGTCCATCTTCAAGATGTAATACTTAACTCTTAGTGGAAAATTACTGAAAGACAAACTTAATGAATTTAAAGGATCTTTAAGCAAATGGTACCTTGGGAAGAAATAAAATAGAATGGAAACCTTTGTAAAATGTAGGCATGAATAGAGGGAGGGAGAAGAAAAGCATATACTTTTAGCTAGGGCTAAGTGGAAACATTGTACACTCTTAACTACATAGTCATATACATAGAATCTTTAAACAGGAACACCTGCTTCTCTGAAAGTCCTAACGTAAAGAATATTATGACAAAATCCAGATGCAAATTAGGAGAGGGACCAAGAACTGCTTCATTAGGTGATGTCTGAGAAAGATTGTGGTTCCTTCCCAAGTACCCAGCCAGTGGGGAATAGGAGGAAGGGACCTGTGTGCTAGGAGTTGAAATCACTTGCTGGGACCAGGGTAAGTGTGTGTCCATAAGACACCCAGTCTGTGTGTTCTGAATTCAAAAGCTTTACTTTTGCTGCTCTTCCTGGCTATGATGTCTATTCTCTGGGTCTGCACAAGTGAATGTATTTCTCACAGGGAAGCAACAGAAGAACAGAGGGAGAAAGAGACAGAGAGAAGGGGTTTCCATTCCTTTCACCCTCTCTTCATTTCCACAAATCTGTACTAGAAGGATCTGCAGACTCTGGCCATGTAGCAAGATCTCCTCCTGAACTTAACATTCATAGCAGCCTGGATCTTTCTTGGCTCAAGCTTCACACATAAGCATGCGATGTTCCTGCAGAATGAGATCTCCTTAGCTTCTCATAGTACAGCACTTGAGTAGGGCCCAATCTCATTGTGCAGCTAGCTCACTAGTTCCATCTTGACTGTGAGTCATCTTTTTTGTTTCTGTGTCCTGAGAGATAACCCAATAGATTTTTTCTGTTGCAAACACAATGCTCTAGGTGCAGACACCAAGCAGCACCCTTACTCCTTCTGCTGCATGCCACCTATCAGAATTTGTTCTCCTTAGCTACTCATTCTTCTGTTCTTAGCCACTGTTGAGGGTATCCTTCCTTCTTTGCAGTTATTCTCATATTATAGGCTAGTGTTTCCTTGTATTGAACCTCTGTTTATGTTACTGATTGAATATAATAAAGTCTTTGATGATTATTCATTCCAAGTTAACAAATGGATGACTAACCCCATATCATGACTATTGATTCTGTAGGTACACAGATACTTACAAAGAAGCATTTTCACTGAGATATAGGCTGTATCTATTGGGGACCCTTGCAGTGAGCCTCCAGTCTCCTTGATGTGTTATGATACACAGTGAGAGAGAACTAGCAAGCAGCAGGGACCTGGGATGACTAGTTTTTCATGGGGAACAAAAGGCCCTGAGGCAGCCAGATCCTCAGCATTTATTGATTGAGAAGGGGATTATCAGATGATTCAAAGGGTGGTGGTGATTTTAAACTAATGAGTATCTTGCCCTGGAATTCTTTAGTTTTAGTAGTCTTAGTTTTAATCTTAGTCTTAGTCTTATTCTTAGTGGTTTTATTCTTAGTCTTAGTCTTAGTAGGTAGGAGAGGATGAACCACTCCCCATGGGGTAATGGGAAATCTGGGATAATGGGATAATGGGAAATCCAAAAATCCCAAGCCTCTGTTCATCCCTTAGGGAAGTATGTAAAACTAGCCACTGAGAATTTGTCATCCCCCAGCACACATCCATCTCCTCAAATGCAATCCGATCACTTTCCTGAAATATGTCAGATTGTACACACAGAAGAGAATGCTAGAGAAGAGAAGACTTGGCAGGCTTTAGTAGTAAATTAGCCCTCTAAACATTGAAATTTAAATATTTTCCTACCTGGTACATAATTACTTTGGGACAGTATATGTGAATAGATATATATGAATAGGTTTATATGCAGGCATAAGTGTATTTCTAAATTTAAAAAAAAATAAATATTAAGCTTATTCACTAATTTAAGTAGGAAATATCCACAGCAAGTCAATTCAATTAATATACATAGTTCACTGTTTAAAGTGGTAATAAAATTTTCAGTGGCAACCATCTCCTTATTGATTCAAATATACCTCAATTTTTAATTAATATACTCTTATTTATATTATTTTATTAATATTTTTTCATAAATTTCTATACTGCTAGAATAGTAGTTACCATGGGCCAGGGTATGCCTCCCTTTTAGTCACCAGTTAAGGAACATTTTATTAACTGTCATTAAAAGCCCTGGTCCTGGGGCCGGTGAGATGGCTCAGCGGCGTAAGCGCCTGCCTTGCAAGCGCGAGGGCCTGAGTTCGACTTCCGGATCCCACATACGGAAAACGGGCCGGTGATATCGCTCAGCGGCACGGGTGCCTGTTGGCGCGCGAGGTCCTGAGGTCGATCCCCTGGTACCCACACACACACACAAAAAAAAGCCCTGGTCTTGCCTAGAAACCTGACCCTCTAACTTCCAAACAATAGCCACATGTGAACAAGTAGCACATAAGTCAACCCATGGAGAAATGCCCAACTCAGACACAGGCACAGACATACCTCAGTGTCTAAAAGTAACCTTTGGCTGTAGGCAAACTCTTTAGCTACTCTATCTCAGATACAATTATAACCAAGTGAATTATGAAAAATGGCATACACAGGTAACACAGAGGACATGACACAGCACGAGATTCAAACACATGCAGGACAGTCCTGTGGGAGGGACTTAGACCCATGACCAGAAATAAAAGACAACTCAGGGTAATGTATACCAATGAATCTCTTGCCCATTCACTTTTCAGTTCATGCCCACTTCTCTTAATCACCTCAGTAAACTTTGCTTGCTTGCTGTTTTGTATTTATGTAACTTGTTTAATTCTTTGTTCATGGCATACAAGAAATAGGACAATGGAATTCACCAGCTCACCAGTAGACAGTACCATAATAACTTTGCTTTCCCTAACAACTATATCAATTTACATTCTTATCAACGATGCACAAGGGATACTTTTTCTCTTGATGTCTGCCATTTCTTTGTGTCTCTTTTCTCTCTTGGTAATACCAAACCTATACTAGAAGGTGTGATGTGATACCTCATTTTTTATTTGAATTTTTCTGGTGATTAGTGATGTCGATACTTTTCATATACCTGCTGGGCATTTTTATGTCTTCTTTGGAAAAATGGCTATTCAAGATTTTTGGCCATTTGTGTGTGTATGTGTGTCTGTGTGTTTTGTTCTGTTTTGTGCTATTGAGTTTTAGCTCCTTACACATTTGGATAGTAATTCCCAGTGAGATACATGATAAGCAAATATTTTTCTCCCAATCCATTATGTACTTTTTCATTTCTTAAACTGTAACATTTGTTGTGCAATAGCCTTTTTTTTTTTTTTTTTTTTTTGTGGGTACCGGGGGGTCGACCTCAGGACCTCGTGTGCCAACAGGCACCCGTGCCTCTGAGCGATATCACCGGCCCCTTTTTCGTATGTGGGTTCCGGGAGTCGAACTTGGGCCCTCGCGCTTGCAAGGCAGGCGCTTACGCCGCTGAGCCATCTCACCGGCCCCCGTGCAATAGCCTTTTAAGTTGATGTTGCCCTGTTTACTCTTATTTTCTTATCTGACCTTTAGGTATTACCATATCAAAAACAATAATAATTGTCAAAATTAACATGAATGACCTTTCCCATAAGCTTTCTTTTGGTAGTCTTGTCTTCACATCCATAAGACTTTATTCCATTTGAATTTAATTTTTCATAATTTTTAAGATATGGCTCCATTTTCCAATACAATATATTGAAAAACTAATCTTTTCTCATCATGTCTTCTTGGTGCATTTTCCAAAAATTAGGTGACTTTATATACATGGATTTACCTCTGGACTCTGTTTTTGTTTCTGTCTCATTCTACTTTAACCTGTGAGAGTGGAACACCATCGTCTTGGTAGGTTGTAATGAACAGAAATTTATTTGGCTCATGATTCTGTATGTTGGGAAGTACAAAACCATGATGCTAGCATCTGCTAGGGGCTTCGAGTTACAGTGTCCCATAGCAGAAACAGGACAATCCACTGTGCAAGAGTAAGAAAAAAAAAGATGGACTTTTTCTTTGATCAGAAACTAATTTCCACAAAAAGGAATCCATTTCTATGAAACTGGTCTCACATAATTTGTAAGAAAAGAGACTTCATGCCCCAGTGTCATTCTACTTTGGCTGAATACTATAGCACTGTTACCTTTTGTATTAAGTTTACAGCATAGAAATTTTGCAGGACACATTCAAACCTGAGAATTCTGCCCTTGGTTTCCAAAATTTATGTCTTTCATACAACACAAAATACACTCATTCCATTCTTGTAGCTCCAACTCATTCCAGCACAAATTCAAAACTTCAAAGTCTCACCTAAACCACATCCAGGTAAGACTCAAGGCATATTGTATACTAATGAAAGTGCCTTTACAGCTATGAGTCTGTGAAATTGTACAAGTTACCTACTTACAAAATACATGCTATAACAGTTATTTGAAATACATTGACATTATTTTTGCATTCCAAAAGAAAAATGGAGAAAAAAGAAAGGATTAACAAGCTCCAAACCAGTCCAAAGCCAATCCAAAACCACCTCCTTTGATTCTGCATCCCATCTTCTGGGTACAATTCAGTGGAGATTGAAGCTCCAAACTTCAGAGAGTTCTCCATCAGGGATATGTTTGGCTTAGTCCATCAAGTAACTCTTATGGCTTAGCGTTTGGAGTCTCATACATACAGTTTTCCAGAGCCTGAAGATGGATGCTAGGGGCCCTTCATTTGTGAGATGTGAAGTGTGAGCGTGCAGCCATAGCTGCATTGTCCTGGTTGAGATCATTCTCCTTGAAATTACCCAGTTGGAGATCTCTTCAGTTGTTTTACCAATGTGACAAATCTGTTTGGTTCCCCAGTCTTCCAGTGACATCATTTGAAATCTAGGTGAAAGAAGGCGTCCACCTACAAGTTTCAGATTTGGCATACCAGCAGAAATAGCCCCGTGGGAGTATCATCAAAATTCACCATTTTCATATTTTTGAGTGCAGCTAGGGCATCCTCCAAAATGTGAGGAGCAGACTCTGGGTGAGACTCTAGACAGCAGCCCAGTCAGAGCGCTCCGAGAATACCCTTTGCAATGATTCTGCCTCCGTGAATTCTAGAATGGGCAGCCTCAAGGTCTCCGAAATGCCTTCAGGGTCATTCTTTCCTTGTCATGGAACCTTTTCTATAATACTAATCACGTTAGTGCAAGTTTGTTTAGCCACACCCTTAGTTAGGACTCCTGAATATATCTTTTCCACTCTACAAGGCCATGGTGTTAATTTTTCCAATCTTTTCTATACACATCTTTTAATTATAAATTCAATCTTTAAAGAGTTTCCCGCTTGTATCTTACTGTGTGTGGTTCAAAGTAGTCATAAAATAGCTTACATGCTTTATTAAATATTTCTCCTATCATAGATCATATTTCATTGCTTTTAAGCTCAACATTCCATTAATTCCTAGGGCATAAACACAATTCAGCCAATTTCTTTCCCCTTTCATACCAAGGATAGCTTTCGCCCTAATTTTTCCTTATATATTTCTTTCCACCTGGGACCTTATCAGAATGGCCTTTACTGTCCCTATTACTACCAACTTTCTGATCTAATCTACTTAAGAAATAGCTAAGAAATTCCACAGTTTCTTTTCTTCTTTTGAATACAACTTAACAATCCATTTGCTGCAAATCTAGGCATTTTCTAGCCTACTTCTACAAAGTTTTCCAACTTCCATTACCCTGTTTTCTTTTACATTTTCACTTGTTTGTATAGTACCAGCTCCACTTATTAGAATCAATTTTATGTCTTAGCCCAGTTTTTGCTGGAACATGAAGTATTACAGACTAGGTAACTAATAATAAACATAAATGGATTTGGTACGCAAAAGGCAAAAGATGGTGTCTGATGTGGCCCAACATGTATAAATCCATAGCAATAGAATGAAGGGTAAGACAGCTCAAAAGATAGAGATAGCACAATGAGCTTATCCTTTTTATCAAAAGCTATCTTCTATGACAACTAACTCCCATAATAATGGCATTAATATTCATTAAAGCAGAGTCCTCATGACCTTATCACCTTTTATTATATATGCTACCTACCAGCACTGTTATAATGAAAATTATGTTTCCAATACATGAACTTCAAGATATCTTTTTAAAACCATAGTACATATTTCCTTTGTTTTTTGTGTCTGTTATTATGCTATTACCATGACAATCTGATTAATAGAACTTTATAATAAAACTTTAAATCAGGAAGTACAATACTTGCAGTTTTGCTCCTTTTTCTCAAAGTTGCCTTAACCATTTCGGACCTTCCACAGATCCACATAGATTTTAGGTTTTCTTTTATTTCTGAGAAAAATGCACTTGAAATTTTAATGGGAATTGTGCTGAAACTACAGATAATATAGATAGTATAAATATTTTAACAGTGTGAAGCTTTTTAATCCGTGATCATAGGCTACTTTCCATTCATTTGTGTCTTCTTCAGTTTCTTCTGCTAGTATTATGTAATTATCAGTGTACAATGCTTACACTTTTTTGGTTAAATTTATCCTAAGTATTTTATTATTTTGATGAAATCACAAAAGGAATTATTTAAAAATTTATTTTTTTAGAAAAATTGTTGTTGGCCCAGCAGTTTATTTTCTTGGAATATATTCAAATAAATAAAATCAGTATTTGATATGGATAATAAATATAGAACAATTCAGGGCAACATGACTGCTCCTCTCCACCCACTTGGGAATGTCTTCCCTTCACTTGCCCGAACCTGGGCAACACCCCCAACCCTTGCTCCAGGGCTTACTACACTGGTAGCTAAGGGAAACAAAAAGGAACCCCATCCCCTCAAGCCTGCCCTGGAAAATTCCAAAATTCTAAGCAAAGACAAATGTGTACCAGACCTCCCTTTATCACCTACAATAACTTTTCTTCACCTAGAGCCCATTGAAAGTTCATGTATATGGACTGCATCATATACACACAATTATAACACTGAATTATGGGAAAGGACATGTGCAAAAGACACAGCTGTCATGACTCAGCACCCTGTCAATCATGTTTGTCAACCATGCTCCAGAATAACCTTCAGAGCATGAGAAGTTGCCTAAATCAGGCACAACATTTAAAATCATTCACCCAATGTGTTTGGTGCTTGTGCATATTCCTTTCACCAGCATAAGCTCACTCACTTTGAGCTTAATATTGCCTTAATAAATGTTGCTGTTTCCTGTGTCATGTCCAATTCTCTGTTCATTGCTAACGAGATTGTGAACCCATATCCCAGTACCCATGGTTACCTAGATGTCTGCACTTCCCTAGTTTTTTTTTATTGTTTTTCAAAATAGATAAATTGGAAACAAACAGTACTCATCAATGAAAGACTTACCAAGATATTACATCATGAGCTGTTATTATCTTTAAAGAAGAACACATTTTTATGTGAGACAACATGCTTGAAACTTAAAATTAAGGCATTAAATAATGGAATAAAGTTTTTTCAAGTTACCTACAAATGTTTTAAAATGTATTATATAATTGTAAATCATGTATTTAAAAATCATTATATAAATGATTTTAATAAAAACAGAAATTTCAAAAGGAAAATAATTTAATCACAAATATCACTGTATCTTATTATTTAATGTATTTAATTTATACATAAGTATATTTTCAAAAATGTATATTTTGATGATAAAATAATGGAGTATATTAGTTTGGTAAGATCATCTTTTGTTTCCTACTGTCCCTTTCTCTCTCTTTATACGTATGTGTATATATATATATATGTAAACATAAATATATATATATGTGTATATATGTAAATATATGCATATGTTTATATATAATATATGCATATAAAATTTATACATATATTAATACATACATATGTAAATATATATGTATATATAAATATATGTTTATAAAAGCATATATAGGTATTGTGTATTCACGGTGACATAACTCTCATGAAAATATTTAAGTAACATAGAATTTTGTTACTTAATTGAAATATATATTTATAATATAAATGTGCATTTAACTTTAATCTATGCAAAGAAAGAAATCATTTTCTCATAACAACCTCTCCTTCTATAAAATTCCTAAATCTCAGCTAACTTAGTCCTTCAATTATAGTTAAACATGGTTGTTTCAACTTGATTGTCTTGAGAGTCACCTAAAGGATTGTTAGAGCACATTTCTGGGCATATTTTCGTGGGTCGTGGACCTTGGATATTGGGTGCTGTCTGGTCCCCCACTCCACCCTGTTCCCCCCAGCACTGCTCTCTTGCTCTGCTTATCAGCTGCTCCACCATACCACGGATGTTTATTCCTTGGAGCTCCCTGACCATGAAGTGAATCCCTCTATGATGTGAGCCATATTAAATTTCTCCTCCTTTAAAGTTTGTGTGTTGGGTATTGTGTCCAGTAATAAGGAAACTAACACATTCATAATCAGTACAGAAATGAAACTCAATAAAAGAGTTCAACCAGGAAGGTGGAATTTTGACTTAATACAGTCATATGTATATTTGAAACATCTAGAAAAAATGGTAATAATTTAGTTACTCTGAAAATTGAATCCACTGGTTCCAATGAGTGTTAGTGTTGAACTTCTCTATCTTCTAAGGTGCACTGTCTAGATGGTTAAATTGTGCACGTAATAAAAATTCAACACAAGAAAAATATCTCTCCATTATATCTCTCCATGAAAATATCTCTCCATGAATGTAACCTCTCACACAGAGGCTCACAATTTTGATAAAATTGTGATAATACAAATAGGACTGAATTTTACAAAATTAAGTAAACAAAATAATTGATTATATGGAACAGATTAATGTTCCCTGTTGTTCCAAGAAAGAAATGTCATTCTGAGGAATGGGATTAAATGTTTACATCTAAAACACAATTGCTTTTTAAGAATTTATTTTACTTTAGTCTGATTTTTATAAGATACCTCATTTCAAATGAATTTCCTCTGATTATATAATGTCAAGTGACTTTTTAAAGTGAAGAGTAGTAGTTTTAAAAAAACACTACTCTGTTTATTCATGTAAATCACTTGTAGAATAGTAAAAGCAAGAAGTGTATGACATATAGACAAGTGGATATATCCTCTTTTTACTACCTATGTTTCATTTTACATGATAACAAATTTCCAAGACATATCAGTGTATATTTATTGACTAATCCTTTACTTTCATACTTCATTCTTCTTCATAATAATAAAGAAATTTCAAATCCAAAACATAAATGCAAATCTATCAAATAAAATGTCAAGTATTTTATATATTTGCATTTGATTGTGCACATACTTTAATGGATCTAAAGTCATTCATGGATGATAATCTTTTTTTTTTTTGTGGTTACCGGGGATCGACCTCAGGACCTGGTGCTTGCCAGGCAGGTGCTTATGCCGCTGAGCTATCTCACTGGCCCATGGATGATAATCTTTTCCTTGTTCTTTGTCAATCTTCAATCTTTGATTTAATTATTCATGTATTTTAAAACACAATTTCTTCCTTTATTGAAGGAGAATAGTTATCTACTTAAGGATGATTCTTGGATAGAAAAGAAAACATAATGGATTTGTTTAATAACTAAAGCATATTGGGTATATACTGAAAATTCACTTATTTTTCCACTGTTCATTCAATTTTAACTCCAACTGCTACTTTGTATAAAAATTAGGAAATGGTGACATGATTTCTAGTATTACTTAATTAAAATTCTTTTTTTCAATTCTTCCTGTCTTAAAAATGTTCAATGGTTAATTTATCTCTTCGATAAACAATTAAAACTTTAATTTTTAATGTCAAGTAACACTTTTTTCTTCCCCCTACTTATATTGCTCAAAGTATGTTGCTTATAATAGTGATATGGGCACAGGGATGATTTTTCTCTTGTTTCCTACATCGAGATTCTCCTGATTTAAGCACCAATTCTAATCCCTTCATAAGTAAGTAGAGATCAAATTATAACGGTCTTAGTTACTTTTCTCATTGAGACAAAAATACCCAACACTCAAAGTTAAAGGAGGAAAGGTTTATTTTGGCTCACAGTTTGTACAAGTTTCAGTTCATAATTGGCTGGCTCTAAGGCAGAGTTACATGTCAGAGGGGTATCACAGAGGAGAAACAGTTCATGGTGGCAGAAGACAGAAAAGGCAAACAAGCAAAAACAGCAACTTCTTTCTGTCATTTTTAAATTGTATCTAGGTTATCCACGTAAATGAAAATAAGTTATTAATTTATAATTCATCATAATAAAACTTTCTGTTCTTTTACCAAGTTTGTAAAAAGAAACCCACAGGTTGAAGGATTTCTATTCAGGATTTATTAAATAAATGTAGGAAGAAAACAATCCAAAAATATGGCTAAAATGGCTGAAAAGTTATTTCTTTAAAGAATATTGACACATGGCAAAAAATCGTGTGAGAAGAAACCTAAACCTATTCACAATATCATATTACTATAGACATCTTAGAATGGCTAAAGTTTTTAAAAAGACAAGTAATTTTAGGCAGGATGTGAATTATTGAAATTCTCTTATATAATGGGCATAAATGTAACATACCAGAGTAACATCTCAAAAATTATTTTCTAGTCTCTAAAAATTTGTATAGTCACATATCTTATGTTTTTGTACTCCTATTTCACAGTGGAAATGAAAGCATATATCATATAATAGTTTTACATGAATGTGTAACAAGGCATTATTTGTGTGCCCAAAACATGGGAAAATTTCATGTTACCATCAGCAAGTTAATATGAAAGAAAAATGTGGACAAATGTGGCATATCCATGAAATATACTGTTATTATTATTGTTATATATTGTACAGAAATCTCAAAATAATTTTGGTAATTATGCAGATTAGTCAAGACAATACTTTATTTATTTATTTATATGAAGGTCTATAAAATTGTAATTTTCTAGTTTGGTTGCAAGCTTTTTCCTCCTGATTCTACGTATATTTGCTTCTTACTCTTTTCCATTTCTATTTCATAAGAATGGAAAACAGTTTCAATGCTTTTGTGTTTGTCACTGGTTTCATGATATTCACTTACCTATCCACACAGAATTTGGTGAATTTTTTTTTTCTGGTGGGTACCAGGGGTCGACCTCAGGACCTCACGCGCCAACAGGTGCCCATGCCGCTGAGCGATATCACCGGCCCTTTTTTCATATGTGGGTTCCGGGAGTCGAACTCAGGCCCTTGCGCTTGCCAGGCAGGTGTTTATGCCGCTGAGCCATCTCACCAGCCCAGAGTTTGGTGAATTTTAATCCAAGGAAATGACAAAAGAATATGAATCAGTTAAAAAATAAATTTAAAAATTTGATAGGATAAAAGCTAAGCACTAGAGAATAGGCAATAAACTAAATCAACAAATCAGGCTGCTTAAACTAAAACAGACAAAGTTCATTTGGATTTAATTATAACAACAATGGCTGTAAAATATATGTATATTAAATATATACACTAACTTTATAATAAATTACAAAATTCAGTTAAAAAGATAACTACATTATATGTTTTATTGAAGCAAAATAGAGTATTAGTACCAAGTCTATACATACATATTAAACTGTAAGAAATTGTAATTGCAATGTATATTATTACTAGAGCTATTAAGATATATGAGTTCAAGATTAATAATAGATACATTTTTTTCAACTTTCCAATTTTGAGAATGATCAATTTGAGTACTGTTTCTTAGAATAGTGTTTTTCATAAAACAGAACAAGATTTCCCTGGAAAAAATTGTCATTTAATGTCTAAATGAAAGCATAAAAATATATCAGGCCAAAATATGCGCATGGTGGGTATTTTGCCAGTAACTGAATTACAAGATGACAGATTCTACTCCCTTAAAGCTATCACAGTTTTCTTTAAGCATTATAATCTCATGAAGCTTTAGTCTTTTTTTTTTTTTTTGTGGGTACCGGGGGGTCGACCTCAGGACCTCGTGCGCCAGCAGGCGCCCATGCCGCTGAGCGATATCACCGGCCCCTTTTTCGTATGTGGGTTCCAGGAGTCGAACTCGGGCCCTCGCACTTACCGGGCAGGCGCTTAAGCTGCTGAGCCATCTCATCGGCCCCCAAAGCTTTAGTCTTAATAACCAAATAGTGAGAGAAATTATGCCACTGGTGTTAACAATTTTGCATTACATTTAAGACAAATATATTTAAATGTATCATTAACCTTATTTGATTGGAGAATCTGATATGCTACATTATAGATATTAATGTAGAATTAAATGACCTTTCCTTAGATATTTGAGTTTCAATTTTAAAATAATTTGATTTTATCTCAGTGCCGTCTTGTATTATTTATATAAACTTCAAATTCACTCTACTTATAAAATTAATTCATTATAATTATTACATAATTAATATTTACAAAGTTTTTCTTGCTCATGATACCTGGGATAAAAGCAAACGGTCTATAAATTGAATATATTAAATTTTATAATAATTTTAAATACAGAAAATTTTAATTTAAGTTGTTATTTAAATAAATTTGATCTATTATCCTTATATAAGCCCACAGAAATGTAAAAAATTATCATATTTCATATAAGAGTAATATTATTTCTAAAGGGTCATTTTCCTTTTTCATTAGTATATATTTGCAATATACGATGCTTACTATTTTTGGGATAATTACTCCATGTATATAACATATCCTGATTATTTTCAGTTCCTTTATTCCCTCCATTGAGTCCCTTACCCATCTCCTACTTATTATTATATTGTTTTCCACCATCTCTACTTTATTTTTCTCTTTCATTTATGTTTTAGTCTTTTCATGTAAGAACAATCTTGCAATACTTCACTTTCTGTGACTGACATTTTATGATTTATATTTCAAGTTTACCCAAAAATTCTCATGTGTGTGAAAGGTTATTGAATCATTGGGTGCTATACTCAATGATAAATTAATCTGTTCATGAATACCTGTAGCTGAAAATGTTGTAAGCAAGTGGGGCCTGGTTGGAGAAGGAGCACTGGGGGCATGACCCCAGAAAAGAGTATATTCCTATCCCAACCTCACTTTTCTCTCTGCTTCCTGAATGCCAAGAATTGAACAACTTTTCTCTGCCATGCTCCTCACCCATCCTGTCCCTACCTTGGTGTCAGCAGTGGATGGACTGAACTACGAATCCAAATAAACCTCTCCTTTTTAAAATACTGGATATTTTATCTAGGGATGGATATGTGACTAAGACACTGTTGGTAATATGGAGACATACAACGTGATTTATTCTTCCAAGAGAGTACTTCACAATTCTTATATTATGTAATTATGGTACTATTCAAACTATAAATATAGAGAGCTGCTGTGTTGCTTTTTTCTCTTTCTCTTAAATTAACTATTTAAAAATAATTAAAACAATGTTATCCTTAAAGTAGAATTTAAATAAAATGCCCCAATACTGACGCATACATTTTCATGATTGCTTACTAATTCATACACTTGTCAAAAATAAAATCACATTCAAGATATGGAGGAGAAACCCTTAGAATGAGTGTGAAATGTTGTACACATTATCTTCAAAGAAAGTGGTAAAAATACTTTTCAAAAAACTGAATTCAGGGGACCAGTGAGATAGCTCAGTGGCATAAGCGCCTGCCTGGCAGGCACAAAGTCCTAAGTTTGACTCCCGGTTCCCACATATGAAAAAAGGGCCAGTGATATCACTCAGCAGCATGGGCGCATGCTAGCACACGAAGTCCTGAGTTTGATCCACAGTACCCCCCCCAAAAAAAAAACTGCATCCAAGGTCTTTGCAATTGTCTGAAATCCCTGCAGCAAATGAACAAGTATTCTTCAAGGAAATGAAAGGAAGCTCAATAAGAACTGCAAATGTATAAACAAAAATTGCACTTTATTTCTGCCAGCACAGGTAGAAACCCTTCTGTCCTCCTCTTCCTGCCTTGGAGCCATACAGTTATAGACTAAAACTATGAGCCAATAATCAACCACTCCTTCTTTAAGTTGCAGATGTACTGTACTTTGTCCTATCAAGAAGAAAGTACCTATTATGGTTTGTGTCTTGATGCCCCCCAAAGCCTCATGCAGTCATAGGAGGGGCTTTTCAGAGGCAGCTGAATCTAGAGTTTGTGATTGGTTCATTGTCTAGTGCTGGATTGGGGGTATGAGTGCTACACCCACCCTAGGGCAGATAGCCTGTGTACAATATAAGGGATGGAAAGTGGCTCTCTCTCCCCTTTTTGGCTCTTGTTGCTTTTGGTGTCTTCTGCCACCATGAACTGTTGCTCCTCTACCACCCTACCCTGCTTTGGAGCTAAATAAACCTTTCCCTCTTCAACTTTGGGTGTTGGGTGTTTTGTCACAGCAAAAAGACAAAATAACTAAAACAGTACTTAAGACTGATATTAGTGCCAAGAGTAGGGTTGTTCTGGAAAATGTAACTGATCATGTGGTTTAGAAACCCTTAAAATGATTCATGAGAGGAGTATAGAAAGGTTTAAAGGTTTCCTAGGATGATGTAAGCAAAACTTAATGGGCTATACTGGTCAGACCTCAGAAGATCAGAATGCTGATAGGCATGCAGACAGTGAAGGTCAGGCTCAAGAGATCTCAGTTGAGAACCAGAACTACATTGGCAGTTGGTGTGGACACAGTGTAAGTTACGTTGTGGCCCAAAACAGAAAAACAAAAACACACAAACAGACAAAAAACTCATTTTGCATATGTAATAAAACTTTTGGAGAAATAGAGATTAAGGACATTGAAATAATTAATCTGATGGAGAAATTGTAAAAGCATCCCGATTTTCCAATTCTCAAGCTGTGGTATGGTTATTGTTGATGACTCTTAGGTAGACATACAGGAAAATCCAAGAGAAAAAATAAGTGAAAATTGCAGTTTCATATGAAGGGACATACCTAAATGCGGGAGCCATAAAGAGCATGGTTGCTGAAAAGTTTAAAATTAAAAAGACAATTTTTCTGTAATAGGAAATATAATTTCGGTGTAAAAATTATAAAGATTTGAGAAAAGAGTTCCTCGGCCCAGTAGTCAAGAAAGGCTGCCAATGGGATTGGTTCCCTGGAATTTGTTTTACAGTGGTTGTGTGATCCACATGTTGATCTTGAATTCTGTGTGTCTGTAAACTATAAAGAGGAGAAGTTAGAGGGTAAGGTCAAATATTTATAAAGAATGAAAATGTTAAGGCATTTTTTTTTTGCAAATAGGGGCACTGCATTATATTTGCCTTTTTTCAACTTACTATTATTATGGTTATATCTAAACAGGCACACATGCACACACACTCAAACACAAAATTCTTCCATGTTTATTACTTTTGTCATTCAAGGATAATAAAAGTGCAAGGAATTTTAGGTTGTCAATGTATGAATGTGCTATAAATATCAGGGGCAAGAAACAAAATGAATAAGGTATTGAGAAAAAGAATTTTCTGTAAACTGTATGTCCTCATGAGAAAAAAAAGTAATGATTTTCTTGTGATTAAAGCACTAAAATTCTATTTTCTATTTACAGAGATGCATAATTTAATTGGTTATTTTAAAGATTAGAATGGTGGTAGGAGTTTAAAAGTTCCTGTATGCTGAGGAGATACTAAAAATAACTCACTGTAAATTAGAAGTTTCAGAAACTTAGGTGCAGCCATCAGAATAGAAGTTATTTATATAGTCTACATTACTTTTTCCTTTACATTGATAATTGGCATTAAATACTCAGTAATTGCTTCTGATTCAAACAAGACATTGGTCAGTGCTTTGAGTAACTTGGTAGCCCATATAAATAGTCTAATCTTTAAATAGTGAAGTTAAATCTTAAAGTCTGTTAGCCAAGCTGAAGAACATACTCTTAGATATTACTTTCTATAGATTCCCAAAGGGGTATAACTAGTTCGAACAAAAACATAATATGAAACAAAATGGCTGTGGCTTACACAAAAAGAACACTATTAATTTATACATAGAAAGTCACATTTAAATTGAAGGTAGTTTTTAGCATATATAAAAGTGGAGTTGTCAGAATATTCTAAAAATTCACAAAACCATGAATTTTGTTCTCAATGTGCAGCTTGAACAATGAAGACTATATTATTATCTTTTAAAAAGACCTCTGAAAGTTTAATTTTTTCTGCTACCTTTATTATCTCATCTTTACATGTTCTTAAAATATGTTAACCTGACTATTAATCAGTCCATTAAAGCATTTTCTCTTCATGATTTTTATCCTCTTTATTGAAATTATTGGATAAATATATTGCCACATTATTTTTTTACAAAACAGTATAAATCTGCAAATCTACCATAAGCATAGAAGAAAACTTAACACTCGTGAGCATTTTGAAGATTTTCCATGACTTAGAATTATACATTTTTATCTTGCTTCAATAATTTTTTTTTTTTTTGTGGGTACCGGGGGTCGACCTCAGGACCTCACGCGCCAGCAGGCGCCCGTGCCACTGAGCGATATCACTGGCCCCTTTTTCGTATGTGGGTTCCAGGAGTCGAACTCGGGCCCTCACGCTTGCCAGGCAGGTGCTTAAGCCACTGAGCCATCTCACTGGCCCTTGCTTCAATAATTTTTCTTCCAAAAGAATGAAAGTTTTTTAATTTAATAACAGCATCAACATATGCTGCAGCTAGTAGCACATCTAATCACGAAATATTAAACACTTTCTCAGTCAGATTGGAAGTAAAGTTCATTATCACTTCTCCTTTTTCAATTCAAGATTTTACTGGAGTACATGGTTAGTGAAGGAAGGCCAAAAACATAGATTAACAAGCAAGAATTAAAACTATCTTTACTCAAAACATGCACAATTGTTCAATCAAATTCTCTTAATAAATCTCGGTATAAAACAATAAAATCAATAAGTGAATTTACAAGCTTTTGTGTTATAGACAATATGCAAAAATCAGTTATTCTATTGTATTTCCTTACAGATCTATAATTTTTATCATTAAGTTTATTGGTACAATTTAGATATACATAATGATCACATTCATCATAGGGAATTTGTACCTGTACATGATATCTCTTACTTCCTATTTTTCTCCCCATTCCCCTACCCTCTCTTCAACCCCTCTTCCCCTTCTTATTCACAAAGCTATTTTTCCCATTTCATCCTTTTTTTTGTCATTTTTTCTTTTCCCTTCCATCCCTTCCCCATTCCCCTTTCCCTTTGAACAGTTACTTTCTATTTCACAATATCTATTACACAAATGCCGATCAACTGATGAGTGGATAAAAAATATGTGTCTTTTTTATACAATGGAGTACTACTCAAACATAAAAAAGTATAAAAATTTTTATAAAATTAAAAATGAAAAATTCATAAAATTATTTAAAAATGAAATCATGCAAGGGAGAGTAGCCCCCAAAGACATATCCATACACTAACTTCCAGAACCACTGAGTGTTAATTTATTTGGGGAAAATGGGTTTGCAAATGAAATTAAATTAGGGATAACAAGATGAGGAAAATTGTTCTGGATTATTCAGGTTTTCTTTTAAACAAATGACAAGGCCTAAGAGACATGCAGAGATGGAGTATTTGGAAAAATGGTGGCAGATATCAGAGCTATGCTTCTACAAGACAAAAAATGGTGACAGCCAAAATATCTTGAAGCAGGAGCTGGGGATATAGCTCCACAGCACAGCACCTGCCTGGCAAGTGCAAGGTCCTGAGTTCCATTCCAGGTACTACACACACACAAAAACAATCTTGAAGCAGAAACAACAGAATTCCCTGAGAGGCTTCATAGGTAGTGCAGGCCTCCTAATATCTTAATATTTGACTCTGGCTTCCACATCTGTGAAAGAACATTTATGTTACATTAATCAGTCTAAGTGAAATAATTTTTCATAGCAGTACTAGAAAAATATGCACCTATACTTTTTTTTTACAAAAATAAAATGTCTCTACTAAAAACTATTAAACATTACTGAAAGAAAATAAATAAATAAACTGAGAGAAATATTCACTTAGGCAAGAAAAAGAAATAAAAGGAAGAGGTCAAAGCATCACTTTTTACAGATGATGATTCTGCAGATAGGAAACACCAAAGATTTCTCCAAAAGATTTATAGACCTAACAAACAAAATCAGGAATACAGCAAAATACAAAATCATCGCACAAAAATAAATAGTGTTCCTGTACGTTAATAATGAATTTACTAAAAAAGAATTTAGAAAAACAGTATCATTCACAAGAGCATCAAGAAAAATTAAATACTTACAATTATCCTAACAAAGGAAATGAGACTAAAGTGGAAACTAAAGTAGTCTCAAAATGGAGATCAAAGAAGATTTCAGAAAGTGGAAAAATTGCCCTTTTCCTGGATATATAGAACTAATATTGTCAAGAGGCCGTATTACCAAAACTGATATATAGATTTAACACAATCTCAATTAAAATCCAACATCTTTCCTCACAGAAGTAGAAAAAACTATGTTAAGGTTTATGTAAGAACAGAAGAGGTCCAGAATACAAAAAGGAATGCTGGGTAACTTTTTCTTTGCTAAAAACTGAGAAAATAAAGCCACATTCCAAAAGGAATATACTTTAGAGTATTTTTGTCAATTTTTGTTCCACTCATTCCCCAGCATGATACAGTATTCCCTAAAGAATGCAACAACCCAGTTTCCAACTCCTCCCTTGGACAGGGGTATAGAAGACATTGCTCTTTGTAAAGGTAGCTACATCTCTCAATCTTTACAAAATGAATACAGGAGGAGACATTCTTCTACTTATTGACTGAGTATACTTTAATCTTTGCCATCAATCTTAAGTGAAGGATTCAGGCCTTCTCATGTATAATTTGCATCTTATCTGGGCCATTTGTAGCTTTTCTGATTCTTCTGTATACATGAATATTTTGAATATCTTACTTTCCGGAAGAGTCTACCACAGCTTCCTCTTTGGTCCTTAGGTGATATATTTTGTGTCCCATCCGTAATCTCTTGCCCCAGTCTATTGGCTTTGTCTTTCTGCAGCTTTTCCAAAGAGCATCTATTGCTTCTCTCTACTTGATATCCAGTTTTACCACTGTCTCACACTTTCTCATCTGAGATGTCAGTTACATTACACAGAGGCTAGTTTGTGTATCTGTCCCCAGAGAGCAATGTCTTCTTTACCCCTGTCAAAGGGAGGAGTTGGAAACTGGGTTGCTGCCTTCTTTAGGGGACACTGCATCATGCTGGGGAATGAGTGAGACAAGAACTTACAAAAAATACCATAAAGTATGTTCCTTTTGGAATGTGTCTTTATTTGATTGATATTTGCTTAGTTGCTATAGATCATTGACTATTTCCCAGAATATTCATAGTTTCCTCATAGTCTCCAGTTTTTCATTAACAATGAAAAACATTTTTGATAGACATATTACTGCATTGCACACTATATTTAGGAATAAAATGCTAACACTTTCAATATTTTATTTTTATAGCACATATCACATGCAATTAACCTCATTTTTCTTATACAACAAATATTATATACAATCTCATTATCTTTAATTTGTATATGTTTGTGACACTAAAATTACATTTGTTTTGGGAAATTGTTATTAATATTATCTTATTTGCAATGTCCTTTCTTCCTCTCCCTATGCTCTTTTAACTCCATTTCTTGGTTCCCTTATCTCATCTTCAAAAAAATATCTATTTTCTCTCATCTGTCCTTTATTTACTCTTTAATATTTTAGTATTCTGGGATTCTCAAGCAAGATAAATAATGTGATAAATAACATCATGCTTCACTTGACATCATGTTCTTAAAATCCATCCACATTCCTACAAATTATTCAAATTTTCTACTTGACTAATACTGCATTATGCAAATATACTACATTCTTTTTATTTATTTGTCTGATGTTGGACAATAGACTGTTTCCATGGCTTGGCTCTTGTGAATTATATAAGCAGAGGTATTCATGAATCACTATAGTATGATATCTTTAATTCTTTTGGGCATATACCCAGGAGATGTATAAGTAGTCAAGTGAAATTTGTATTTTCAAATTTTTGAGAATATTCATACTGCTTTCTATAATGACTTTATTAGTTTACATTCTCATAAATGGTGTAGAAAGATTTATTGTTTGTCTTCTAGTTGATAGCCATTCTTACTGGAGTGTGATGAAATCTCAAGAGTTGTTTTGATTTTTATTTCCCCAGTGGCTAAAAATGTTATTTCCATATGTGCATATTGGCTATTTGTGCTTCATTTTTTGGAGAAATGTTTATTCACTGCATTTTCCCATTTTTTATTAGGTCATTTGTTTTTTGGAGGGTGTCTAATTTGTTTCAGTTCTTTGTATGTTGTACATATATTAGTCTTCTATAAAAAAAAGTAGATGGTAAAAATTTATCCTATTCTGCATGTTCCTTATTTGGTTTGTTGATTGTTTCCTTTGCTATGAAGAAGCTTTTTGATTTAATATAATCCCATTGTTGATTATCTGTGTTTTTTCTTATGCTAGCAGAATTCTGTTCAGGAAGTCTTTGCATATGCCTATGTCTTTAAGTGTTGCCCCTTTTTTATCTTCCAACAGTTTCAGTGATCTTATTTTTCTATCTAGGTTTCTAATCCATTTTGATTTGATTTTAGTGAGAGATTGATTCTTCCTATCCAGGAGCAGAGGATGTTGTTCTATATTCTAATGTCCACATAAATCTCCTTTCAAAGTATTGTATTTTCATTAGAGGTCTTTCACTTTGGTAAGTTTTATTCCTAAGCATTTAGATTTTTTAAGCTCTCATGGCTGTGATAGTTTTGCTAATCTCTTTCTCAGTGGTTTCTTCATTTGATGTACAGAAACATCATTGATTTGGGGGCTTTGATTTTGTGTCCTATCAATTTGCTCAAATTGTTTATTAGCTCTAAGAGTCTTGTGGTGGAGTTTTTGGAGTTTTTTGTGTATAGGACCATGTTATCTCCAAATAAATATAAGTTGACTTCTTCCAATCCTAATGGTAACCTTCTAATTTCTTCCTCTTTGAAGTAGTATTAGAGTAGCTACAGTTTCAAGGCATATATTGAAGAGGAATGGTGAGAATGGAAACTCTTACATCAAGTGAATGTTCTCAGTCTTTCCTGATTTGCTAAGATACTGGTTGTAGTTTTATCAAAAAGACCCTTTATCAGATTGAGGCAAGTTCTTTCTATACTTGTATTTTTTCAGGTTTTTTCAAAATCATGAATGGGTGTTTAATTTTGTCAAAAATTCTGTCTTGTTAAACTTCTGGGATTTTGACTATGATGTGTTTTGGAGATGTTTTTTTCTGATTATGGCTATTCGGGGTTCTGTATGTGTATCAGATAGGGTGCACTAGAAGAACACATATTTTCTGATAAACAAAGAATTTACAAGTAGGCTTACAAAGGACACCCGCCAAGTTAGGGGTGGAAAATTGCACAAGGGTAGTCTGTTGCTGGAGAGCCAGAGGATCCAGTAGAAATTAGAAGGTCTGGTGCTCACTGCAGAGTCAAATGTGAGTCCATATTGGAAAGCTGAAGGGCCTACATTAGGAGACTGAAGACTCTGCACCGGAAGGCTGAAGGATCTGTGTTGGAAGCCTGAAGGAACTGGAGATGAAAATCCCTAGGTGATGGAAGTTTGGAGCTCCTCTGAAGAATAAAAAGGGGAAGATTTTGGGCTATGTCCGTGTAGAGAGACCACAGGTTTGCACCACAGCTGGGGAACAATGGCATCTGGAGTAAGTTCAAAGCTGCAAACACACCCCCGCAGTTTTTCCCTGAAGGTTTAGTGCATTGCCCAGGGTGGCTGATTCTCTGGAGTTGGACTGGCATGTGGGACAGTGATGTGATTAACTGTTGATATTGGCTCAGATTCTGATTAATGTTGCAATAAGGAAGCCACTAGCTACTCAACAAAACATTGTGAAAATAGTGCCTCCTGACCAAAGCTAGTGTATCACCTGAACTTATTTGCCACCTTACCTCTTACTTTAGCTTTGCCACTTTGTGTTTTTTTATCTGAACATTATCCCATTCAGGGTATAATCAAGTAGTATTTTTATCACCTTTTATAACTATGCTCTGACTGGCCTTGGAACACACCATGGAGCTCTGTATGCATGGTGCATCCTCTACACCACCATGATGAATCTCATGGTTGAAGTTCTGAATATTTCTATTGGGGAATGTGGGCCTAGATCTTCTTATACTAACATTTTTCTGACCACCATTCTGGAAATATGATTTGGATAATTCATCCTTAGCCCAGAGCTTCTTTGTTTGATTTGTTTTTCAGATAATGCTAAATATCATATTAGCGAATTAATAGCTATCATTTATATTTTATTTTAGTTTTCCAATTTTCCAGTGAAAACAGGAGTGTGTAAAGAGAGCATTGTTTTCTACTATTAACTTTTAAAATTACTTACATCGCAATATTGACTTTATTTTTATCTAGATAAATATATGTAGCTAAAGATAAATAAAATTATAGGACCATTGTTTTAATGTCATAATTCATAGAATGAATTAAATTCAGTGATTAATAGTCAATTGTTCAATAATTTTAAATTTCTATAATAACTTTATTTGGTCACATATAAAAGGATTCAGATTTTTAAGTAAAATTTACTGTGAAGTATTGCTTTATTATGTCATATCTTGTACCAATATTTTTAATATAATGTTAGGACACTAAATATTAATCTCCATGGTAGTAAACCAGTAGTAATGTAGTATATGTTAGCAGATATATTCATTCTAAACATTGGTAAAAGTCTTCATTTTTTTCCTTCCCATTGATATTGTACTACAAATAAATTACGATGAAAGAATTTTAGAATGATATACTCTTGCTGTTACACTCAGGGTGAAGGAGAGACTGGAAGAACAGGAGTAAAAACTTCTGTAGAATATTGACTCCTACCAATATCTTTTCTTAGCACATGCTAGCAATGGAGAGAAATATTATGCTGAGTGTCACATCTTAATTTTTTGTATGTCATGTATTTCTCCTTGAAAGATAGATATAATGCTGTCAGACAAAAAAAGGACGTTGCATAGTTTTATTACATTGTGCAAGAACATATTCTGTGTCTTCTCGGACTCTGTGGAATTTGAAATGCAAGAAAAATTTGGAAAATGTAAAACAAAGACAAGCATAAATATAATTAATGCATACACGCTTCAAATGCAAATAGACATCTGATAAATAGGTGGATTCTGCATTCTACTACTTTCATCAATTTGAGCATATTTTGACATTCTAAAATTAAATATTTCTGTATTCTAGCCATGTAAATATTTAAGTTGCATGAAACCCAAATACAAACAAACAAAATCATTTAAAATTCATACTTAAAAGGAATAGCAGCAATTTAGCATTTAAAAGCTACTATAGCATCTACCATAAGCATGGACCTAATAAAACAAGTTCCAATTAACAAAGAATATCTTTATATCTACTTAAAATATTTGTTAAATTAATAACTTCTTAAATTTTTCAGCTAAACAGAGTCATAATTTTTGTAATTTAGACTTTGAGTCCTATTAAATTTATTTTATATTACTAAATTGAATAAATTATATAACTAAATCATAAATTTTTTATTTTACTTCTATTTTTGTTGGGTGGCAAGAAAAAGATGTTTTTAATCATAGGAAAGTAGAAGAACATGAAATCATAATAAAAGTTAAGTAATTTCAATTTTGTTTATGGCCCCAAAATGTTGTAACATAAGCAAGGTTTTCTTGATATCTAATGCTGGATTGGTTTTCATAATGTGGAACTTCTAGTAAGAATCTTGTTTCACCAGGAAATTTACATTTAATACTTAAAAAGTAAAATGTATACTAACCTAGTTATTATTTTTCTTAATTACATCCCTTTCTTTTGTAATCCAGTCTAAGATGATGCAATCCTCCTCATTTGATAGAATCTATATATTTCAAAATTACAAAATACTCAGATGTGGCAAAGGTCAATTCTGCTCTTGCACATTACTGGATGACTTGTTTTCAACAGCATTTGACACAAATGATCATTCTTACTTTTTCTTTTCCTTATCACATTGGTGATTGAACCCTGTGCCTCAAGCATCCAAGGCACCACTGAGCCTAATCCTAAACCCTGGGCCTACTTTCCTTCAATGCTGGTTTTCAGTTTTCTTCCAGGACATGTACTTTATGTGTATTTACTTCCAAAGTTATTCCATATGTATCTTATTTCTGGTCTTTCTTTTTATTTTAATCTCTGAATAGGAAAATATACCATGATTTGGTCCTAGCTCTATTCTTCATCTATAGTTCACCAAGCTATTCATTTCAAGTTTCCTGAACTCGCAGAGCATGCATTTATCTTATTTACTTTCTTGTCACTGAGACTTGATACTAGACACACACAATTTAAAGGAGGAAAGGATTATTTTGGCTCAGAGCTTGTAGGGGTTTCAGTACATAGTAAACTAGCTTCAAGATCAGATAGAATGGCAGAGGGGCATGATAGATGTGGCTTGCTTATCACATGGCAGCGAGGTACGGAGAGAGATCAAAGGAGGGAGATAGTCCCTACCAGGCCACGCCCCCATGACCCACCTTCTCTGATCAGGCTTCACCTACCAACATCACATTTGGCTATAAACTCATCAGTGGACAAATCTGCTGGTGAGTATAAGGTTCTCATGATCTAATCACCTCCTCAAAGCTCCACCTATGTGGGCATGAGTCTTCGGGTATTCATGAATTTCCAAATCCTTTTCTTAATACTCAGTTATCATTTTGTAGCCATTTATGTACCCATATATAAAATAATGGCTCTGTAAAGCATAGCTTTAATAAAACAGCATGCTGTTATTTCCACAGGTAAAGTCCTTAGCCAAGATTTTATGTCTTTCCTTACAAACTATTACAACATCCTCCAAATTAGTCTTTCTTATGCTAATACTTCCTTCTGCTCTATTTTCTATGGATCAACTAGAATATCTTTATAAATCAGGAAAACTTACTGTATTATTTTCATGCTTAATGTGTTCTGGTGGGCTCCTACAAAGTTAGAACAAAATCTAAAGTTCTATCCAAGGATATGAGGCCTTCAATGATAGGGTTTATTTTGTATACTGCTAAAACAAAGTAACATGAAATTTGGGGGCTTAAATCAACATAAATTTATTGTCTTTTATTTCTGGACATCAGGAATCAAAACTGAGCCTCACTGGACATAATTTATGTGTGCATTCCTACTGGAGGCTCTGGGAGAGATAAATTTCCTTGATGTTTACACTTCTCTAAGCCACCTACCTCCTCTGCTTTGTGGTCCCCATCCTCAAAACCGGGACTATTTGAGTCTCATACATGTTATCACTCTAGAATTGACTGATCTTCCTTTTTCTTTTACGTAAAAGAAGTTTTGTGAACACATTGGATATTGTTGCCTTATAAAATGTCATAGCTTCCAATGACTAGGATGTTTCATATATGTGAGGCCAGTATTCTGACTAGCAAATTATCTTTGGCTACTGCTTTTATGTTTTATCAAAGATTCTCCTTTTACATATTCCTTACACGTACATGAATATCCATGAACTTTCTTTCAAAATGTCAAATTTTGTTGTCATGTAGACTACACAAATGAATGGGTTTTCTTCTGCGTAAAATATTCTTCTCCATATTTTCAAATGATTTTTCTTCTCCTTTCCTTTAAATTCTGTCCAAATCAATATTTCAAAATGTTTATTTTTGCAATATTCCTATACCCTTTCTTCCAGTCAGTCTAATAAAAATTTCCTTTACTATGTATAGCACACATCTATCACTGTCTCTCATTATAATGTAGTTATTATAATGTGTTGATTTATCTGCATATCTATCACTTAAAAAAGATGACAAATACATAGGTGTGTGTGTAAAGTGTGTGTACATATGTATATATACATATATGTGTAAGTTTTCAAGTCCTAAATTAAAATATAAACTCACTGAAGGTGAAAAATAGTATCGTATTACTCACTGATTTATCCTCAGTAACTGAAACAGTGCTTATTACATGATAAGTACTTAAATGTTTATTGAATAAAGAAAGATATTTTTAAAGAATATATTCTAGGGCCGGTGAGATAGTTCAGCGGCGTACACGCCTGCCTGGCAAGCGCAAGGGCCCGAGTTTGACTCCTGGAATCCACATTCAAAAAAAGGGCCGGTGATATCACTCAGCGGCACGGGCACCTGCTGGCACCCAAGGTCCTGAGGTCGACCCCCGGTACCCACACAAAAAAAAGAGAAATACATTCTAATTATAGACTTTCACTTGTTAATCCGTATTATGATTTTAATCTTTTGGAGTAACAAAACATTTACAAGTTTATCAAAGTACTAGAATTGGGAGATTAATGTTTGAAGTATTATTCAAATTTCCCAGTATTTACTTCTGATATATGAGTCAAATTCTTTACATTGGCTATTTCAGGAAATTTGAAATATAATATGGTGTGCATAGCTATTGCTAACTTCTATTCATCATGTTGTACTTAAGTTATGGTTGTGTTGCGTGGTAGTTTTTCCAGTCACATCATTTTCTCTCACTCAAATATATTGGTGTCACCATTAAGAAAACAAAGAGAAAGACACAAATAAGCAAATGTTATTAAAGATTTAAAATAAGGACCTAAAATCAGAGAGATCACAGGTAAATCACAAATAGGTAAAGAATTGAACTGGAATACAGTGTGTAAACATCTCCATAACGACAGGATATGAGGACTTGGAAGCCTGATGATCACTCAGCTTTATAACGAAGAAAAGACATCACATTCCAAGACTTTATCATGTTTGGAAATTGACTGTAAATTATAATACCTAAAGAGTTCAGAAACTTCAGGTAGACATAACAATGACTTGAAGTTTTCTGTTCTCCAGAAAGTATATTTTTTTCAATTCATAATCACTAAACAAAGATGCGCTTCATCTAAATGTGTTAGCAAAACTAACACACACCACAGTATGTCCTATAAAATTGATATTATAAGTAGCTATAGCTTTTAGATTTTCACCTTTTTGAAGGGGTAAGAGTATATTGTGTGCAGGAAGAGCATGTTGCAAATACATTACTGGAATGAATACAATCATAAAGTCAGAATCATAAAGAGGACACAGAGATATAACTAGTGATGCCTTGGAGTCAGAATATGTTGGTCGGCATGTCTCAAATATTAAATTTTCAGGAACATTATCATATAATACTATAATAGTCTGAAGTCGACCAGGTGGGAAAGTTTACCCTAGGGATAGTCATAAACACTACAAATCAGGGTTATTTTTTTCTCAGAGAGTTGATTAAAGATTTACCATTAAGCCATTGGGCTAACCACAGTCATTTATACAAAAAATGTAGAACGGATATTGAGAGGGCTGTTAATCCTAAGGGTTGGGACTGATCCTTCAATACTCTCTGATTTTGCTTCCATTAATTATTTCTTGACAAATGATAAGATTCCTGAGTCTGCCTTCTGGACAAGGAAGGTAAGAATCATGGATGGTCATTTTGGTTACAAACAATGAAGGCTTTTTCTTCTTTTGGTATATAATTATTTCAAAAATCCATGAGTATTCTTCTTTAATTTCAATATGAATCTGTGCCAGAAATCATAGGAAAAATTAATGTTGATATGGAAATAATGCAATTCTACATTTCTTGATTGTTAAATCTGTGTCTCTTTTTTTCAAATTCTACCTATTTTGAAACATTTATACTTTAGTTAGAAATTCACTATTCTTTTTTCCCTGAGGCATTTCATACATTTGAAAGGATACAAATTCAAGTAGGTACATTCTTAACTTGATCTTTGTTCTGAGACACTTTAATCCATTCACTGGTGTTTAAAATGACAGATGACAGGTCATTTATCGACTAGCAGTGTGGTAGAGAAGGAATAGATTGCAAAAGTACAAGAAAATTTTCAGGGGTAATAGCAATGTTCCCAATCTTGTTTATAGCAATGCTTTCTTGGATTATATATTTACGTTAACTCTTACTTTAAAGTATATTTTAAGCTTATGTAGTTTACTGCACTCCATTTATACCTAAATAAATAGGAGGATAAAAACATAAGTATTAAGTCCATAACCTGATTTGGTCTTTGCAAACAGACCTTTTTTCATTTTATCTATTTCTGGTTGTATGGTGTGTGGAAGGGTTGGGAGGGAGAAGTTTTCACTTCCTGTTATCCTCATTCCTTTTATACTTATTGATGAATGATCTAATATCTCGTCATTTCTTTCTGATCAATATCAGTAGTAATCAATATATACTACTGAACATTTTACTTTCTAATTTCTCCACATAAGGCTACATTTTTAAGTCAAATATATTACTATTGCCTGATATGAACATGTATTATTCATCCCTCTAGTGTCTTCACTAACTGTCACCAGGTTTTAAGTGATGCCTAGTTATATTAAAGTTTTGTTACAAGAACAATGCATGTCTGATTTCATTTCTTTAGTTAACATAGTCTAATTTATGTAGTCTATCAAATAAATCTCAATTTATCCCACATCAGAAGTTTATGTATTAACTTTATACTTAGCCAGTGAAGTTTCCTTAGAGCAAAGATTGTCCAAAAGATACCAAGAAAGCAAGAAGGCTACCCTTGCATACATTCATGAGTTGACCATATACATTACAATCAAGTCGGGTCAGAAATGCAACTGCTATATGGATTACTGTTGGTAGCTACCTTCAGGGTTGAGGAACAGAGACAAGTATAAAGATGAAGTGATTTCGAAAGAAAGTAGATGGTGTTCAGAAAATAAGACCATGTAAAAGATTACTAAAGGTTTGTAGATACTGATAATGAGAAGGCCATGATTATGCTCATGAGATTGAATGGGTGATATCTACTAGACATTGAACAAGATCATTTGAATGTGTGAGACAACTGAGAAGCAAAGACATTGCACCTATCGTGTCTGTGTGTACTGAAATACTATGAATTAATACTAGAGTAAATTTAAGAAGAGTAACATAAAGCAATATTTGAAATCACTGTGAATGAGATGAAGTGAATTCTGATCATCTTATGCAATGACATCAGGAGTGTAAGATTATTAAGGATAATACTAACAGCTAGTGATAATTTGTCTGTGGTATATTAGAAATATAACTACATTTTAACGCACGTTGTATTTATCTTAAAATATTCTCTATTCTCCTCACTAAATTTTAGGCAATTTTGGTGAAGGTTGTACTTTCATTTTAGAACATAGGCTGTATTATATGCAGAAGGGATCATAACAGGAGATAACAGCTGATGGAGATTTGGCTCAGGAAAAACCCAAGAATTTAAGAGTTGGAAAAGAATGTACATTTCTGTGCCTATGAGGGAAAGATATATTGATCTAAAAAGATATTTTAAGAAAGATGTTCAGAGTATTTAATTATGATGACTCATCCCTAAGAAAAGTGAAGGTCTGAAATTACTTTCTATTAAGAAATATCTCACATTGTAAGAATTGTTAGAAGACAGAACCTATATTCTATTACACACATTGAAAAGGACAAACACATGTTTAGCTTTTTTAAATAGTGATGGCATATATATATATACCTCTTGGGATAAGTCATTCAAACATATCTACCTTGAACAATAGGAAAGAGCTAATTTTTCAATGAAGAAGAAATTGTGCATCACTTTTTACAAAGGGGCGGCAACATGCAGTCTCCTACAGCCACATAATGATGCCAGTAAAGCCAGTATCCTGTGTTTAGTGTTGAAGATATTGGCTATACAAGTACTGCATCTACTGCTCAGCCGTCGAGGAAGATGTTGTCTCCAGGGTTACTCGGTGGATATGCTTGTCTAATCTGTTTCGATCTGTTCTCCATGTTTTGGTTCATTTTCTAATTTTCATTCTTCACCTTCCCGGGTGATATTTTTTTCTCCATAAATCAGGCAGTTTGTTTTGTTTACAATTAAGTACACTGAGTTGAGAGTCTAAGAAATATAATGAGCAGAATAGAGGGGGAAAGTAATCATATACAAAAAATATGAATATTTTCCAGAAATGAAGACATGAGTCCTCAAATTAAAGTATCAGTATGTTTCCAGCAGACATTATAAAAATAATTTACACTGAGACTCATCAAAGTAAAATAATAGAACAAAATGTAAAGTCTGCTTTAAAAAACTGACAGTGTCAGAATTTTCACTTATAACAATAGATGCCATAAGACAGATGAATAATGCTTTCAAAATAATATATTCTAAATAACTGTCAACCTAGAATTTGAACTCCGTTTTAACAGTCATTTAAGAATCAGAGATTGAACATTTTTTTCAGATCACGATTACAAGTTTTCTTTTCATAAGACTTTACTAAGAAAACAACTAAATATATACTTTAGAAAAAAGTTAATGAGAGAATAGTGAGTTGCAAAATGATCAGAAAAAAATACTAATAGGATATGGCTCACTGCAAATGAAAGTTGAAAAATATAATAAAAGTAAATTATGCCTGCATTTTACAAATCAATATTTTAAATCAAGTTTGCACACAAAATTCTTATACTTTATTGTATATTTTGATGCATTTTGACAAGTATATAATGGTTTGTATCCACCACAACAATGAAGATAATGGCATTATTTCCATTAAGGCCAAATTTTCCATAGGTTTCTTAGTTTCTGTGCAGTGGTATAAAAACACACTGCTCAGCTACTTTTTGTTTCATTTTGTTTTTTGTTTTTGGTACCAGGAATCGAAGTCATGACCTTCTGCTTGCCAGGCAGGCACTGTGCCACTGAGCTATATCCCAGCCCCTTCTGTTCAGCTACATTAAAAGAATATGTTACAGGGAATATGATTGCATGACATGGCTACATCCATTCTATGTAGATCTATAAAATGCATTCATAATGAGATTTTGCCTCTAGCCAGCTGTTACCACCCAGCAGATAAGTACTACAGGAGTAATAATGTTGGACCACTCCAACTTGGTATTATTCTCCTACCTATCTTCATAATGACCTGGTCACATATTAAATCTGAGCTGCAGTCTGGGACTCTTCCTACCCAGCCTAACTGCAGCTTCTCCCTTACCTGGTTCTTCACACGCATTTGTCCAATAATCTCTTGCACATCAAATATAACATGGGTATATATTTCTCAGAGAACTCAAACTGACAGAGATGATAATGAGAGTGGTTTAAAAAGTTCTATAATCCCAATGTGTCAATTTTGGTCGACCCACACACCTCCCTTCAACATATTTAGATGGAATACTCTTCCACCAGTACATTTGCTTGTTATGAATTATTAGGTTTCCACTATTTAGTACATATCCAAAGGAAATAAAATTAGCATGTTTTAGAACTATCTGCCCTCCCACATTTATTGCAGTACTCTTACAATAATCTCTCTATATATCTATATCTATCTGTATCTATATATCTATATCCGTGTCTCTCTATATATACATATACATATACATATACATATACATATAGAGAGAGAGAAAGAGAGAGAGACACAGAGTGAGCAATGGAATACCATGATATTAAATCAGAAGAGAAATGAATATCTGTTACTGGCAACATCAAGGATTAAGATAGAGGATTAAGATAATTAAGATAATTATGTCAGGTAAATAAGGGGTACAGAAAGACAAAAATGGTATGATCTTATTCATGTGACTAATGTAGAGAAGCAGAAAGTGGATGTAGAGAGTGGAAGAGTGGTCACCAGCAGTTGGGGTGGTATAGATTAGGAAGCTGTATGGAGAGATCTGTCACTGGTACAACACTAGAGTTATATGGAAGGAATAGATTATGGTATTATATGGCATGGCAGTGTGATTATGATTAAAACATTATATTCCCTATTTAAAATTTCTAGAAAAGAGGATTTTGAATGTACTTACTAGAATAAAATGATAAATTGATGAGGCAATACCCATAATAAATACACTGAATTGATTATTACACAATATACATATGTATCACACAGTATAATGTATGTTTTACATTTTTTTATAATTTTATTGTTCGAATTAAAAACAAAGTAGAAAAAACACAAAAGAATCAAAATAAAAACAAGAAAGAATTATTCCATTAGATATTTTCTCCAAGAAATGTAGCAACTAAGTAAATAAATTCCACCTGTAACATAAAAATAATGCTTGAAAAATTGTGGGAACTTTACAATTTAAATGATTCAATTCTGTTTTTGTTTTATTTTTCAGTTTTTTTGAAAAACAAGCTTATTTTGATTTGCTTTTTCTCCTGTACTATTTGTTTCTATTATAATGCACAATGAACCCCCAAAGCATTCCCTGGGAACCAATATCCAAACTGATTGTATGCATAGAGGCTATAATAAGAAGTTGATCCTGTATCACCATCTTATAATTCTGGACAGTCATTAAACAATATTTCATGCTGTCCCATATTGACACTCAATTTGGAGTTTTATTATTTTCTTTTAAGGCTCATTTTCCTTTATAAAAGAAGTAAAGTAGAAGCCTAAGCAACATAAATCCTTCTGATGATTTACAAAGGTATGAAGTAGAAGGCTAGAGAGAGAAAAACACAACTATTTACTGAACAAGAAGGGGCTTACATAACATGGATAAAGAACTGTAGAAGTGAGATTATTAGCAGCAACAAGGGAAATATCAAAAGCTTGCTTATACAGGTCCTTTGCAAACTTTACATGGCCCTGAGCAAAGTTGAAAATTCTAAAAAATGGTATTTTAAATATTATTTTCATTCCATAGAAGTCTATTTAATTTGTTTTCTTTTAAGCCCACTTCTGGTAAAAAAAAAAAATTACTGAAATAAAATTACCGATAGAAAATACAAATCTTTACTTTTTCAATTATCTTAACTATAAAAATATATTCTGAAATAATTAATAATTATAGGGATTCATTTTCAGCCACACACACTATATTGCTTTTTTGTAAAACAGCTTCCTTGATGATAAATGCTGGAAAAATTAATTCATGTTCAGCCTAGAACAAAACTGGCAGTAAAGATTAACTCACATTACACTAGAAAGACGGGAGATTTCAGCTTGAGCCTCAAGCAACTAGAAGCTTTAGTTATAAATGTGTCAGTAAGATTAAATAGTTCAGGCTTTTCTCTGGATAAGGACAGGACTGAATTTTCAAACATACTTTATCGTTGAAAAATGGAAGTTGATATTGGAAAGTAGTTTTCATTTTAAAAAAGATTAAATAGACATTTTTATGCGCTAGGAAGAGTCTTAGGTTCCAGGGTATAAACAAAGTTGCAAAAAAGAAAATCCCTTTCCACCATGATGTTTATAAGTAAACAGAATCCTAAGTCATCTCATCAAGATACAAACATTTTCAATGTTTCATTTTTTATCTTTGAAATACATTTTAAGCTTATATAAAATTAAAAGATATTCCCTAGGTTTGGGTGGAAATAGTACTCATTATTGTTATCAAACCAACACATCGATACATAATGTATGACTTATTTACTATTAAAGTATTTGTTAAATACTTCTCCACACAAGAAATAAAATGTTCTTAGAACTGTCATAATTTGTGTGTGAGATTGACTGAATTGTAGTATTTAGAAACAAATTACAATAAAATATGGGGCTAAAAATTAATTCCATAAGGATAGCATGTTTTTTTAAAATTCTTTTATCACCTAGTGAATATTTTGAAATTAGTTTATTTCTATTTATTTCTGTAATATAATAATTTAATTATAAATTATAATATTTTTGATTTTTATGAACCAACTGCTATATTCTATTCAAATTACCTGAATTATTAACAAAAATGAACAACAGATTCTCAATTGATAACTATGAAATTAATAATTGAATTATTTCATTTGTAGTGATACAAATTTTTTCTCAAAATTAGGCATCACAGTTACAACAGACTTATTTATAGTCATTAGAACAATTTCCCATTTTCACTAGCTCTGTAAAGTTTGAGTTAATAAGTTAAAATTTGGCAGACCCTTAGGTAAGGAATTTGGACTCTTGAGATGGATATTCACACTATTTGCAACTGTGATTTTTGACTGCTAATAATTAGCCATGTTAACTTAAATTTAAGTTTATTAAAAATTGAATCACATGAGTGTTTTTAAAAATATTGTCTGAAGTACAGAAACATAGTCATAAGAATAAATTATTATGAGGCAGAGCTGAAGTACTGTCCTACCATTGTTGCTTATTTTTGATGTAACTGATACATTATATCAAAACCCTTTTCTATACTGGCTAGGATAGTTAATTATGGAGACTCAACTTAATTCTACATTTCTTTACTTCTCTGGTTTTCACTTAGAAATTTAACATTATTTTAGCATTTTTGATGTTCAGTTCATTTTTGCTAAACAGACCACATTTTTTTCCAGGGCCACCATAGAGACAATGGACACAATGGACCTATTAAAACTTTCATGATTCATAGTTTTCTGTTCAGTGCAACTTGTGTGGAAATGCTCACTTACTTATGGGTGTTATAATCTTGTGTCAAAAGAACATAAAATTGAACTTATAGTTAATAACCTGCCACTTGGTATTATATCTGCATTGTTGCTCTTTTGAAATTAAGGTTATGTGAATATTTCCATTAAAAATTGATTTTCAGTGGTTTGTAACTTAACTGCAAATGATCTGTCCACAAGAGATGAAAACTGATATATGAATGCATCCCTTAGGGACCAACACGTAATTAAATCTGCATAGCTGTTTGAAAGTTAAATCACAGTATGTTCAGGGTGGCATCAAAACGCCATGGGTTTAGAGGAACATTATCAATTAAATTTAGGTTGGATTATTTTAGCTCTTAATTAGCAAATATTAATTTGAATACTAATTATGATTTTATAGAAATTATGAAAATATTGAAGTGCCCAACATTTTGCCTTTAAGATTTTGAAGGTTCACCAACTGCTTGTTGAACATTAATAGCTAGAAATATTAATGTATTTTATTTTTCTGTTGATATTCACTTTTTAAGTTTATATTCTATTTTATTTTGAAATCCTTTAGATAACTAATTATCAATTACTTTCTCTCCAAAGATGGCTTATCAGGTGTTGAGGATTCAATGATAACTGTCTGAAGGAACTAGCATTCCACTAAAATAGATGATATCACATGACAGTTTCTAAGTGACAAAGTCAAATAAGGAGACTCAGAAAGTGGAGGCAGTTCTGAAAGTTGGAAGTGGATGACTTTAACTTTCATCCATGAAAAACTTGATTTTGGAAAGAATTTTTTGTGCAAAAACATAGGGAAGGGAATGCAAACACCTGTTTTTTGAATGATCAAGGGACATTCTACAGAGAAGAATGGAAAGCAAAATTCGACTCGGGTCAACTATGTAATCATTCAGCAGTGGGATGTTGCTCATTGGTTTTAGGCAGTACATTGCCTTTATCAGAATATTTGAAGATCAATTTGGAATTACTATAAAGTGACATTAGTGCATAGTATTTTCTTTTTATCCAAAGGATTTTTTTTTCATTTCAGAAGTTTCAGTTATAGTCATCCATGTTCTAGAAATACTAAATGGATAATTCTAGAAATAAACAATTCTTAAATTTTAATTCATATGACTTCCTGAGTATAACGAAATCTTGCACCAACCTACTTACTCTGTTCTGCCAAGGACACAAATCAACCTTGTCTTCAGTATAATCACACATAGTCACCATAGTTGATGGTAGTAATTATATTGTATGTAGGGTTTGGTACATCAGTAGTTTTATGCACCCACTAGGGTACATGGAACATGTCCCCACAGATAAGGGAGAGTTTATGAGTTTTGTTTGGCACTGTCAATTCATGTCAGATTCAGGCAGCTCAAGTCTAGCAGAAATATCTCCTTTTTTTGTGAGTTCAGGAAATCCTTTTATCTCAGTAATTTTCAGGTGTTTTGAGATTGAAATGTAGATAAAAGATGAAACATAATACCTCTTGTGAAGTTGTAAGAATCAATGAGAGACAACACAGAATTTAGCATTCTGCTAAATACAAGAGAAATATTAGCTGTTATTGTTATTAAAGTGTATGATCAGAAAAAAGAAAAACACTTTGGAAATAAATACAATTGCTCAAGAGAGATTACTGATGAGAGTAAATGATTTTACTGAGCAGGAATAAAAAGGAAATTACACATTAAACACAGCACCTGTAAAGTTGGAACAAGCAAGAGTTGGGAGTAGATTGGATATGAGGAGTGAGAGAACTGAGTAAAAGTAATTATTTCTACATTTTAAGTCTGGATTGCTGTGAGTGTGAAAACTGAACTTATAGTTTCATAAACATACAAGGGACATCACTAGTTGTAATGACATGAGTAGGTTATGAACTGAAATGTAAATTTTAGACATTCAAGTGTCCATAGGATTCTTAACCCTCCAGAAGATAGTTGTAAGTATAAGAGATGTTAGTATAAATCTCCTCTGAAAACAAATAAGAACGATATTTACATTTCAGCTTGCAGCATGTAGACATGTACAAACATCAGAATAATTCTTCATTACATATGTTCATAATACTTCAATTTTAATAAACATAAAAGTAATATGCAAACTACAAAAGAGTTTCAAGTATCTGTAATATGTACAAAGTCTACCACATAAATCATATTTTCATCAAATGAAAACTATGAAAATGACTATGAAATTTGAGAAAAATATGATTCATAATGATAAAATCCAAGTGAATAATAATCAATCTTTAAATTCTCTAGAAACCAACACTACAGAAAAATGTGATTGCATATATGACTATTTATATATAATTTTATTCAACAAATGATGCCCAAAATTTTTCAGTGTTATAAGGAAATTGATATTCTCCTCCAAAACAATATTCTAGATATATCATTTCTTTTTACAAAGTTGATTTTTGAATCTGATTTTATTCATCCAGTTAGTGTTGCTGTCTTTAAATGCTAAATCCAAATGTGAGTACATTCAATTACTTCTTTTGATTGTAGTTTCTTTCCTGGAACTACGTTTTTATAAATATTTCCAAAAATGTAGCTTGAATTTATTCAATTTATTATTTTTTTAAAATTAGATGTTTAAAACCTGTATCTGAAAAGTAGCAAGCAATTTTAAGTCTTTCTTCAACTCTCAAAAATATATTTAATCCAATTTATACCTTATATTTTGTCCAGAAGCAATATTTCAAAAAATTTCAGATGGCTTAAATTTTTTCTTCACAAGGAAAAAAAAATGTGTTTAAAAGGAAAGAAAACAAGAAGCATCATAAAAGGGATTTTTTTTTTTTTTTTTTTTTTTTTTTGTGGGTACTGGGGGTTCGACCTCAGGACCTCGCGCGCCAACAGGCACCCGTGCCTCTGAGCGATATCACCGGCCCCTTTTTCTAAAGGGATATTTTATTTGATGTAATTATTTTCCTCATAAAAATAACAAATATAGAATAGTTAAAATAATAAGAAGATTAATAATGATATTATTTAAATTTACTACAGAAAATAACAATTAGAAATATTATCATTACACAAAAAGTATGCTAAGGAACACAAAGACATAAATAAATTATCCTTCATATTATCAATTGCAATCTTGGAGGATAGATTGATTAGTTTAAATCTAGGTACTTCCTTGTCTTATATTGTAGTTTGTAATGAAGCATGTATAGAAGCTAATTAATCATTAGATAATAAGTATACAGAACAGAACACTAATAAATAAAACACAAACAATAACTAACCACCACAAAATGGTGAATAAATGCAGCCCAATTTTGAATGAGTCCCACGTTACTATTTCTTACATACTTTTCGTCTGGCAAAAAACAATGGTCTGAAATGTAGTGGGGTATGCTTATAAAAATTAAAAATATGCAGAAAATGTAGTAAAATGCAGTATGAATATAACTTAGAAAACTAGATAAGAAATTGTTATAATTTTCTTTTATAGATTGAAGTTAATGAACATTAAATTATTATAAGCTAATTAATGACTCATGTCTGATATTGCAAAAGACAGAAAAAGGAAATAGTCAAAGAAGCAGAATTGAAACAGTTGATGAAGAGAAAACAATGAGTTTGAAACCTGAATATCTGAGTTTGAATTTCTTCTCTGCTGCATACTCATTGTATGACCCTCGGGAAATCACATTATATCTTTAATATCTACTTACAAGCTCATAAAAAGGAATACAAAATATGCTTAGCTAACCACAGCATAGATATGGGGATGTGAAATTATATTACTTCTAATCCCATAGCAACATCACAGCAAGGATAGTGTCTAGATTTGTTTTACTTTAAAATCTCTTCTCTTTGTTAACTCAACCCTTAATGAATAAAGTATCAAGAAGCTAAAGTTGACATAAGGAATACTCAGATCTTGGTACACATTGAAAATCACTTAGCCATTTGCCAAAGTGTAGTTTCTCATTTGCCAGTTCATTCACTAAATAAACATTTATTGGATAGCTACCATATTCTAAATAATTAAACAATTTGTTCTACTACTGTTTTGTTTGTTTGTTTGCTATGTTTTATTTTGTTATGTTTTTTGAGTCTGATAACAGAAAGTAATGGCTTCCAGGATTGTAACTTTGTTTACAGAGATACATAATGAAGATGTATACATTGATATTAAAGACTATAACAATAGAAGTGAGGACAAATTTCTGAAGCAAATGCTACTTTTCTGTGTAAAATAGAATATTAGTATTACAAGAAAAACTGTAACACTTAAATTTTGTTTGTTTTAATTATATTTAAAGGAAGAAAATGTTTGCAATACATAAAAACAAAAAATCACAGTGGTGAAATGTTAAATATACTGTATCCTGCAAAGAGAGTTTTCTGATGAAATGAGCAATAAGCACAAATGGGAGGTTTTTTTTTAATCAATGGAATAATCTGCAGAAAATCTGGTTTATGAACACTATCCAGGAGCATAAATTATAGATAATTTGTATTCTAAGTTGAAGAATCATTGCAGTGATTTCATAGGATTTACTCATCTTCTAAGCCTATGTTTTGGTAAAATCATCAACATTAATATTTTGAAAAAATGTCACAATGGACCATGATATTGCTAAGTACATAGTAAGTGTGGTAAAATATCTGTCTTTTCCATATTACTTTATAATGTCATTAATGTTTTAAGTATATTACATATGAAAATAATAAATCTCATCCTTCCCTTTATATTCAAAAATTGACACTTTTTTGGTACTTACCAATTCTAATTAATGACCTGCAATATTATACTTTTCTATATACGTAAGTGTTACTCCAGTGTACAAACTTTTACTATACTTTATGTGTATTTTTTGACAATTTTTCCTTTTGCTTTTGTGCATGCTTTTCTTTGTCATATGGCAGTGCTCTTAACATATGTACTCCCTTACCTTCCAGATTTTTTTTTCAAAGAAAACAAAACAAAAAAATACCTTCTCAGTGGCTAATTCCCTGTACCATGGCTTGTCTATTATCATCAGTTTTTGCAATGAACAAAATACTGTAGGAAAAAATATCTAAGAGTCTCTGATATTTTCTTCCCTGTTCTTACTTTACACAAGAAAAATAATAATGACCATTGTTTTTCTTTTCTAAAGTGAACATCTTTGTTTATCTATCCACTAATTTCTCACACTATTATTTCCTGACTCATGTACCCTTTGGACTTAACTTGATATGGCTAAAAAGGTTTTCAACTTGTAAAGAATATTTTGCTTTGGAATAGTGTCTAAATTTTACTATATATTGATTTACCTTTCCATAAAATAGGTAATAATACTTGACTAACTTGCACAGCCAGCAGCCTTCTTTGACTTTACTAAGTTCTTTGAGGAACTTAAATGTGAAATGAAATTGAAATCCAGGACATTATTACTGTTGTTATGTAGAAAAATGATATTAAAATACAACTGTAACTTTATACTTCCCCTGGGCCATTGTCCTTTATGTTTTCACTTTATTCACTCTTCCCTGTGTTAGACTGTCATGAATACAAATTTCATAAGGGATCAAAGGCTACCAAGCACAATGTGAGCACTTGAAACACCCCCTGTAAGGCAAGAATTAGTTAAGCTTCTGGGTCTCCTCCTCCTAAATTTATATGAGTCTATTCCTACGGTAAGTATATTTTATTTTCAAGGGAATATGTTTTAGTTGGCATATGTATAACTACATGGAAATTCTGAGTGTGTTAAAAAGATAAAATATGTTACTTTAAAATCTAATTGTTCACATGAATTACTTTCCTTAGTAGTTTGGATGGTGCCTTTTAAATCATGCATGTCAGAATTTTATTTTCTCTTTTCAACCATTTACAATAAATGTTTTGTCTTGTGATGGTTTTAATGTCAGTTTTTCTAGGTTTAAAATCCAATTTTAAAATACAATAGTAAGAGGAAAATTTATGGATGTGCATACATTTAAGTTATACTTTGACTCACTTTTTGCAGAGATAAGTCATAAGTAATAACATGGTTATTTTCCTGTTTCGTTTCTTCTTTTTCTCCAGAGCAATAGATCCTGATTGCTTTGAACAAATAGACATGGTTTTGTGTAAAATCAGTTGCCATGTTGCTTGGATAAGGGCAGCAATCTCTTCAGCCTCCTGAGATTTTTCAATGAGATTAAAATATGCCTACTAATGTCAGAAGCATGTGTACAGATTAGGTGGGGACAGAAAAACTAAGAAATGTGTAAAATATTCTGGTGGTTGTTTTACAGTAGTACTCATTTTGAGTGCTACAATTTCCAAAAATTTTAGGAATTAAAGCAATGATGCATTTTGTCTTATGCAGTCTGAGCACATGCTCTGGCAATGGGTTGCACCCCCAGCCCTCTGCTTATGTTTGCCATCAAATCGTTTGAGATCAGAAAGAAGTATCTATTAACCTGGACATGGTGGGGCAAACCTATAATCCCAGTGTGCTGGGAGGATAAGATAGGAGGATGGTCAATTCAAACCCAGCCTGGACAATTTGTCAACCCAAGGAAATTGTATCTCAAAATATAAAATTTAAACAAAGGGATGGGCATTTAGTGTAAGTGTCCTGGACTGAATACCCAGAACCCTCCTGCCACATGCAAATATATTTCTTCTACGCCTAACATTTTGAATATTCCCAAATACTTTCTATGCTTAATATTAATATTTTGCCAAAAAATCATAATAAATACCTTTCCATCATGAAAGATGGTAACAATCTGCTATGCTTTAAATCTCCCCTCCAAAAGGCACATTGACATATAATTGCAATAGTGATGGTATTGGGAAGTGGGACACTTAAGAGGTAATTATGTCATGTGGGCTCCACCAACATGAATCATTAATGCCACTACCACAAGAGTGTGTTAACTAGAAGAGTACAGACCTTTTATTAGAAAATATCTCTTTCTATCTCCTTACGCTCTCGTGCATCCTTGCCCTTTTGTATTCTTCCAAGGCCCTACTAGGTAATGAACAATTGATGGTAAGATGCTCTTAGACGTACTAGTCTCCAGATGTATGAGAAAAAATAATTTCTTCATAAATTCCTCAGTCCGTGGTATTTTGCTATAGCAAAAGTGAACGGACTAGGCGTGCTCTATATCCACCCTCTCTAATTTTCAGCTTGGCTTTTCCACATAAGAAATGGTACAACATCTTGAAGTATCCTTACCTTCTACTTTAAAAATATTCAAAATAGTTACATTATTTCAAAAGCAATAGAATAACAGTAGAAAGTAATAATGTTAAAAATATACACATATAGGTTCTGAATTAGGTTTAAAGCAAAATATAGACCTCATGTGTATTGTTCATTGACAGCAAGTATATGCATGTGTATTTCTCAAGGAATTACTTTGTTATCTCTGTTGAAGTTGGTAAATTTAATATGTTTGTTTATTACAGTTTAAGTAAACCAATATTTTTATTTGATTGTTTTTAATTTATAAAATAAAATGCATTTTGTTTTGGAATTAGATGTCTCATTGATAAAATGGAACTTATAATTATTTTAGTAGTATTTCCTCTGGAATCCCTTCAACACAAAATGATATCTCTCAGTAGAGTCATATTCAATAGAAAAAATAGTTTTGCATAACTCATCAAAATGATACAAATCTACACTTTTTTCAGTGTTAATTTTATGATTTTCTACAGCAAATATTGCCAGCTACTCTCTAAGTATTTTAGCAATTCCTTTTCTTCCTGGCTACCAAAAAATATATTTTATATTCTAGTTGTGTCAAAACAACATCCTGTCCCAAAGAGATAAAAAGTATTAAATCTAAATCAAAACAGATAAGTGAAGAATAGTTATGAGCTACAAAATTGAGGTTATGAAACAGTGCTTTTCAATGAGTCATGAAGGGGCATCTGCTATGATTTTCCTCAAAAGAGATAGAAGGTATGATGTTTGGTTAGACTTCAAATGTCAAAATTTCTCAGACTGCAAGCAAAATCCCTGGCATACTGAGAAACCTGGCATACTGAGAATGCCAGAACAAAATGATTAGGGGTAAAACAGAAAAAGAAAGGAAAGAAAGAAAAAGAAAGAAAGAAAGAAAGAAAGAAAGAAAGAAAGAAAGAAAGAAAGAAAGAAAGAAAGAAAGAAAACTTAGTATTTGATAACATCATTAAACTTCTCAATTAACTAATGCTGGAATTGCAAACATTGTTATCTAACAAAGTTTAATAGCCATATTGTTTAAGTCAACTTTGATTTGTAGTTTGTTAGCTGTAGCCGAAAGCATCCTATTTTAGTTATAACAGGATAGTACAGACTAAAATAACATTCATTGATTTCAAAAATGTTTTTATTCTGCATTTTTGCATGAAATTAGAATCTACTAGTCATAATTCTGGGAGATAAGGAGACAAATAGATCAAGACATCTCTTTAGTCATCAGTTGATTTTCATTAAGATGTTAGACATTAAAAATATTTAGGGGAAAAAGGAGTAAACCTTAATTAAACAAAGAAGCAGTTTAGTGAAGGAGCATAAAATTAACTGAACATTGCCTTAAATAGTTATAAGTGAAATTAAGAGCATAATCCAGCAAAACTTTAGACATATATTGAAACAGGAATGGTGGCTCATACCTGTAACTCCAGCACTTGGGAGGCCGAGGCAGGAGGATTGCCTTGAGTTCAAGGCCAGCCTGAGCTGCATAGTGAGTTCAAGGCTGGTCTGAACTACATGGTGAGGCCCTGTCTCCCAAAACAAACCAACAAAAACAACAACAAAACATTAGACAGATCTTGTTACACACTAAGAACCAATGAGTTAAAAACAGTAATATTTTAAATAGGAACATTGTTATCATAACACTTTGTAACGTATTGATAAAGAGGAAGCTCTTTGGGCCGGTGAGATAACTCAGCAGCATAAGCACCTGCCTGGCAATCACAAGGTCCTGAGTTCAACTCCCGGTACCCACATATGAAAAAAGGACAGGTGATATCACTCAGCAGCATGGACGCCTGCTGGCGCATGAAGTCTTGAGGTCGACCTCTGGTACCCACAGGAAAAAAAAAAAAAAAAAGAGGAAGCTTTTACAAAAGTAACAAAAATGTACATAAATATGGAAAGAAGCATTTCATCTTTAAATTTCCAGTAAAATTGCATTTGAAAGAAAATTGTTATCTTGAATTATAAGTAGAAAAAACAAAACCACCATTTTAAACTTAAGCACTGTAATAAAAATATACAACCTCTTAATTAGGGTATTGTTATTATGGTACCACACGAACCTCTAGAAATTTAAAGATTATTGGACTATGAATATACCTTATAGAAGAGCCTCTCCCATGTGCAGTTACACCTAGGTAGGCTTTCTTATTTGTCAAAAAAGAAAGAAAGAATAAGAAAAAAGTTCTTAGCCTTCTCCAAAGTGTATTCCCAAAATCTTGCTTAAGTAAGTGAAATTAGAGTAGTCTTTCATCCCACAAAAAAAAGTTATGAAACAAATGTCAATGCACAGTAGTGAAATATTGATGAATCACTAGTTCATAAGTGGAAAGGGAATCTTACCTCATACCCTGTTACCCTTCATCAGAGCGACTCCAACATCAGAATTTGTATTTCTGTTTACATTTCCCTGCATCATAATTGGTAGTTTGTCACTATTTCTTTACTTGCTTGGAGGCATTATTCTAAGTGAATACATTCTGTGGGTAGAGAAGAATCCTCACTCACCAAGGCTGTCAATTTCACTACTTCTCCTTTTAGTTATTCTTGTTAGTTACTCTCTTTCTGCTTTTGCGTACTTAAGACATGCCACTCATTCAGCACATACACTGACAGATACTTGACTGACATGTAAATTTATTCACAGGAAAGAAAATGCAAGTTTTGTTCTGACGTTTTATTTTTATCTCTGAGTGCCATTTTTATTTGATTGATTATAAAGCTATATTCATATTAAAAGCATCTTTAAATAAAAAGCAATTTGTCACATCAGTATTGTCTACCCACCTCTTTTTATTTCCATGGCCTAGGAAGACTTAGTGAAAATTACATTTCTCATGTGGGTTGATAGTAATACAATTACTGAGCAGTCACCCCTCCTCTCTGTTTTTATTACTATTTCAGGTTTGTTCAATGTGCACAGATATCATTTCCCTGTATCAAGGAGATGTGTAGATTGACATATATTCTGCTTGTCCTATTCTGAAATCCTGAAAAAAAAGATTACAACTTATGGGCAATAGTAAATAAAGTAATCAAGTTTGACAGCTTAGAAAGGGTAATCGACAAGAAAATCTGTATTATATTTTACTTAATGGAGACCTCATCTATAAATGACAGTTAAACTCTTTTCCATGTCATTTAAGTAAAAAAATGAGTTTCCTTTAATTAAAGTATATGTGTAAATTTCATTTATTCTCATGAATAATTTGGGTAATAAAATCTAATATTTTTTTAAATGATACTTGCAAATATATACTTTCTTTAAAAAAACATGTATATATATGATGTAGCAATCACAGGCAAATCTACTCATGGAAACATTTATCTGGATGTTAAAAATGAGTCACGAACCCATAATCACTGAGCATAGATTTAGCCAAAAACCACACACACACTCTATTCATGGACAAGCTACTAGTTCTGGAAATAAGTAGAGTAAATAATATGAATGGCTATCAGATGTTTTGTATGATAATTTATCCATTCATCTTGTTTCTTCCATAACCACTTATGCTCAAATGGTCCTCAAAAACTACAATCTCTCCATCTCTAAGCTCAGTTGATTATTTCTGAGTATGTTAGTGTAACTCATACCAATATGACAACTAGGGTGAGTAAATGACTACTATATTTTCCAGACGTAGACACTTCTTATTTCTTAGGTATGTTAGAATAATAAACCATTTATAAAACCTTTCAAAGAAGTCTTCTTTCTTGTTCATATTTATTTATACTGTTGTAAACTATAATACACACTCTCTACTCAAGAGTTTTACAAGTTTTAGGTATATTATGTCACAATATGGATTTTAGAGAAAAATATGTTAAAAGATAAAAAGAAAAAGTATGTAAAAAGATAATTTAGAGAAATAATAGTACTTATTGGAGTCTTTTTAGTTATAAAAGGTATAAATGTTAGTAGATCCAGTATTTTGCTTGACATCGGATCTTGAGTGTGTAGCGCAGATGTTGCTGCCACCCAGTGAGTACTTAATTAATGACAAGTAAATGGACAAATGAGTGAATGCTCAGCAGCTACATTTTTTTTTTTTTTTTTTGTGGGTACTGGGAGTCGACCTCAGGACCCCGCGCGCCAGCAGGCGCCCATGCCGCTGAGTGATATCACCAGCCCTTTCTTCGTATGTGGGTTCCGGGAGTCCAACTCGGGCCCTCACGCTTGCCAGGCAGGTGCTTATGCTGCTGAGCTATCTCACCGGCCCAGCAGCTACATTTTTAAAAGGCTAATAGTAGCCAATGCTTAGGATGAGTTCTAATTTATGTCATCTTTAAATTTGCAATGGTACATTGCTCTTAAATCTAAGTAAAATTAATTAATTTAATAACTTCTAACAGAATATTCAGTAATAAGAAAATGTGTACTCTTTATTTGTCTCTGATATTCTTAAAATTAAAAATTACTGTTCCAGTAACTAGTTATTCATATTTTGAATATCTAATTAACCCACTTTTAAGAATACTTGAAAACAAGGGATCAAACAAGTAACAAACATTTGGATCCTAATTTTGAATGTATATAGACTTACTGAATTCTGTCTTCAGAGGGCCTACATAAAACACCAACATGAGACAAGGAAAACAGACTGTTAATGGTGCACAAGGCCTTCTGGCTCTGTGGCACTGAGAGAATTTGCAACTTAGTCTCTCATTGAATTTTTAACTGTTATGTCAGATGTGTAATTAAAATCTGACACCTTTTGTAAGAGTATTTCTGACCTTATAAGCCCATTTTTCTCTTATAACTGTAGCCTCTCACAGTTGTGCTCATTGGGCAACTAATTCAAAGCACGGCTCTAAATGCTTCATGATGTAGATGATCTGAATTTTACATGTAAAGTAAAGGAGAAGTCATTTCTTTTCAAAACAAAAGTCTGAAACTCACTGCTTTCTGATAACCTGCATGATGACTAAGATGCATGATGAATCATATTTTTTCAGGTAAGCTAATTAGAAAAGGTAAATTCGGGCCGGTGAGATGGCTCAGCGGCATAAGCACCTGCCTGGCAAGCGCGAGGGCCCGAGTTCGACTCCCGGAACCCACATACGAAAAAGGGGCCGGTGATATCGCTCCGCGGCACGGGCGCCTGTTGGCGCTCGAGGTCCTGAGGTCGTCCCCCGGTACCCACAAAAAAAAAAAAAAAGAAAAAGAAAAGGTAAATTCACCTTAGGACACCAATCAATTGCCAGTATCCAGGTACTTGCAGCCTTTCCATCTCAGTTACAGAGGAAATTTACCCTCCTGAGCACCTATATAGACATGTAACCTAGAAAGAGCCTTTTTTCCTTGAAGAAAGATAGTGTTAATACTCTTTGGTCATCTGTTCATCTTGAATACAGTATTGAAATTCCTGTTTAATGTTTTCCTGAAGCAGCTATGTTCAGAATAATTTGAGTTATTCTTTAAAAGTAAACTAACACCCACATAGAGAAAGAAATTATTGCTTTATAAAAGAGGCAGCTGATTTATGTGGATTTATGTTACACTTTAGTTTGTAATACAGAATACTTATTCTAAAATATAATAATGCAGAAAAGTAGTAAGAAAGTATAACATTTTTATTTTCCATTTACTTTCTTCTACATATACTCTAACTCTGATTATAATATACAAATTAGTGTCCTCATATTAAATATATTATCATTGTTCATCTTATTACATATTTCCATAACTGGCCTTTAATTTTTTTCATATTTGCAGTATACTAATGTTTTTTGGCTTCATGATATGCAGAAACTTGTCCATGATTCATAAACTGATTTTTTCTTCTTTCTTACAATTCCTATTAACTTTAATTTACTTTTAAAAGCTCCATTCCCTTCAATTTTTTTATCTTGGTTTTATAGTAATTTTTAATATATTTAACTATTAAATATATATGAAATCTATTACTATAGGGTGTTAAAATTTCTGGTAGAACTAACATAGTATATAACATGCATTTTGCTTTTTCCATTATACTGAGTTATGTGGTCTATTTGCTATTTTGAAAACAAATTTTAACAGAATGCATTTTCATTGTTAAGTGAATGTACATACAAATTCTTTTACTTTGTGTATAACTTACTGAACTTATTTTGCTAATCATATCATATTTCATTTGATTATTATGAATTTTCTAAATATAAAAATCACATAATATACAAATCTTATTAAATTTCCACCATTTTTACACAGTATTTCTTAGCAGTCAGAGGACAAGGTTATAGCCTAGATTTTGCTCTCTTCATCTACACTTATATCATTCTCATTCTTTGTGTGAGTTCTTCTTGTGAATAATTTCATTGAGAAACTAAATTGCCATTCTGTACCTGAACTGTGATTATTCTGCCCTAGATCATGGAATTCAATCCTTCTGGACACTAACACCTGTTGGACTACCACTCAAGGAAGCTGTACTGTTAGGCAGCTAGTTAGACATTGGAAGGCCTGATGGACAAAATGAGCAGTCCAAAATAGAATGCATTGTCAATTAAGCAAATAAAGAGAGCAACATGTAATACATTCATGATCATTTCTTAGGTATGACCCAAAGTGGTCCCACAGAGCATAATGCTATTTGAAGGTTACTCATTGTGTACATTTTTTCTGGTACCCAGACACCTGGCCATGTAACTCTGGAACAACGCACACTGCATTCCTGGCTGCCATAGTCACAGCCCACTGACATGAGGAAGGAAAATGTTCTTCAAAACCCTCTTACCTTGGGCTGGGAATTGGTTTAAATTAAGGGCTCATCTTTTGTAAATTTCTTACATAATTAAAGCCATTTAGGAAACACTGACAATTCAAGAAAGACAGAAAGACATTTTGAAATTCCTAAGTAACTTCTAAATAAAATGGTGGTGATTTTCATAATTGCACTAGTTCCATAGCTCTTCAGTGCCTAATAATGTGTCCAAACTCATACTTCTTGCAAATGTCGTTAGGATACTTCTCACTTGAAGGTGTAACTCTCTATCAATTTTAAAGTAAATTCTACCTAAATCTTGCAGTTTTGGGTCTTGACTGAAATTTTTCATGAAGTGCACAAAGAACCAAGGAAATGAGGGTTCAGCTCCTCTCTGCATTAGAAGCCAGTTTTATGATAATAGATACCACTCTGGCAAAATTGATAGGCACAGGACACCTGCTGAAAATGTCACTGTCACATAATCCTAGAACTTTGAATCTTGAGAGAAATTTGCATAGGGCTAGCAAAAGATGGATTTGCTTTATTTACATGGAGGCTGCTAGAAACATTGCATGTTTGTAGGTATTTCTAGGCCTCGTCACTGTAAAATTTACTTTTCAGTTTTGTGACTTACTTCCTACTTTTAAAGAATTTCTTTTCATTTATTTTTATATTTCTATTTTTTGCTTTTATGTCAAATTTAACCAGGGGTGGCATCTGGTATTTAAATAGAGAGAAACCTGAAGCAGTTTAAAAAATAAAGCAAATGAAATAACTTTAATCTTAAGCCAAATGTGTAATATAAGGGTGTGCTCTTATTTAATAAGGTATTAAGTTATTTAATCTTTTAATGTTTTCTTAATAGTTACATATCATAATTATAGGTGTATTATGTATTTAGCCACTTCCTAATTGTGAAAGCTCAGAGTATTTAAAGTTATATTTCTTTTTACATATTCCCTGTGACTAATATCAAATAATAAAGTTAATATGAAATAAGTATTTATATTTCATACTTTCCTGTAAGAGTTTATTTTGCACAGTTTTGTGCCTTGACTCAAATTTTTCTGTCAATTGTGTAGTTTAAGAGAAAATATATTTCTTTTATTTCAGTACTGAGTTGGATGATTTTGACACATGCAGGATCAACATTAGGTAATTATTGCTAAGTTAGTCCATATTTCCCAATGTAGTTTAAGTTAAATAAGAAGAGCAGAGAAGGCATATTTTTCATATCTTTAAAGTTTCCTCTCTTTCTCTTCTCTTCTTCTAAGAGTTTATTAAGACCATCAAATCTATTCCAGGATTTCAAAACAGATATTTGCGCAAACAAACATGAATTTAATTTGTTCTTTTCCTAGATTATAAAACAAATTAACTTTGTGAGAAAGAACTCATTCAAACTAGTTTTGTTTATGAATCTAAAGGTAATTAATAAAAATGTTAGTTTTGACTTTGTCAGTTATTACCCAGCTCCTCTATATTCGGCCCTATGTATTTTCAACAAATCACATCATTTCTAAATGATTTGAGTTAAATATACTTTTAGAAATATTCCTTGGGAATTTTAAATTATAAGGTGTTCTTAACAATATTAAATGTTCAGTACACAGTGAAAAACATTCAGGACTTAGTTTTTAGCAAAAATATTTTGAAAATGCATACCACCAGGTAAATCATAAGCTTTCTTCAATTGGTGCCTCAGGCTATAGGGGTGTTTAATTTTTTTTTTCATTTTTAGATAATTTTCAGGTATTTTGTACCTACATTCCATAGCTAGCTTCCATATGTGCATTCATATTCTTTTACTATTGGTCTCAAATTTCTATGTATAACCATTATTATTTTTTTAAGAAATATGTTACCAAGTATTGTGTTCTGTCTTGTGTTCTGCCTCAGGTTTGCCCACAAAAGAACCAATTTTCATACTAAAAATGCTTTTCCATGATAATATATTTTTTCAAACATGCTAATGACTTATGTTGAAATGTAGCATGCAGAAAGTGAAACAAGCTATCCATTACCATATCCATATGTATAAAGGATTCCCAATTTCATGTGTCACTCAAATGACTCCTGTGTAATTGTTTACTAAAGAAATGTTGACTTATTAATTTTAACTTGTACATTGGATCAGCTTTTCAATCTGAAATAAAATTTGCTTTGGATGAGAGCACAGTTTAAAGAAAAAACAAGAGTTCTATATTCCACTAGTCAGAGAATATGTGTAAGCACAACAGTTTGACAGAGGTTTAATGCTGTCAGGCAGCTTTCTAACTAAGGAATAGAATAATGCAAGAAGAAAAGTTCCATAAGTTTGTTATTTCTTTCATTGTTTCAAATATGCCTTCATGTTATAGGAGTGATGTGACAGAGAAAGAGATGAATACCAAAAGAAAAAACAATCCTACACTTCCAATTACTATTTCAAGTCTTTGAACTACAGTTGTAACTTAAAATTCATACATTTACTTTTTTTTATTTTAAAGGGAAAAAATAGAAATAAAAATTAAACAGTTTCAAAACAGGTTAAAAGGAGAGTAATAATAATTAATACATTGCATATTGTTATCTTCATCGTACTTACTCAGAGTACAAGATATAAGCATGAAATATTGTCCAAAAAATATTACCACAAACCTTTCTTTTCAATGAACTAAGATAAATTAGCTGTATAACTAACTTTAAAATCTTGTATATATATATTTTTTTTTTCCCTTTTCCCTTCCTACCTTTCTCCTTTCCCCCATCAGTTTCTCTTTCTGTTTGAACAGTTTCATCCCAGTTAACCACATCTTTTGTACATTTTGGATCTAATTTACTCATCCATCTTCTCACACTACTGAGACTATATGATGTTTACACATGTGAATCTGATTTATTTCACTTATGAATATGGTCTTGAGTTGCATCCATTTACATAAAAGTCTCAAGTTTATCCTTCTTTATGGCTGAGTAGTACTCCATTGTATAAAAATATCACATCTTTTTTTATCCATTCCTTGGTTGATGGGCATTTCGGTTGTTTCCAAGATTTAGCTAATACAAATTGTGCTGCTTCTAACATGGGTGCATATATATATTGCTGTGGTATGATTTTTTTTTTGTGGGTACTGGGGGTCGACCTCAGGACCTCGCGTGCCAGCAGGTACCCGTGTCGCTGAGCGATATCACCGGCCCTTTTTTCGTATGTGGGTTCCAGGAGTCAAACTCGGGCCCTCGTGCTTGCCAGGCAGGCGCTTACGCTGCTGAGCCATCTCACCGGCCCCATGATGTTTTTAATTCTTCTGGGAAGATACCCAGAAGGGGAAGAGTTGGGTCAAATGGGACCTCTAATCCTAGGTTTTAAGGAATCTCCACACTGATTTCCACAGTGGATGCACAAGTCTGCACTCACACCAACAGTGGGGAAGGGTTCCTTTTTCCCCACAACCCCACCAGCATTTGTTATTGATAATAGCTATTCTTTCTGGAGTGAAATGGAATCTCAGTGTTGTTTTACTTTTCATCTCTTGAATGACCAATGATGTTGAACATTTTTTTCATATATTTGCTTGCCATTTGTATTTCTTCATCTTCAAAGTATGTATTCATCTCAGATGCCTACTTTTGGATTGGGTCTTTGAATTTGGGGTCCCAATTTTTTTTCAGTTCTTTATATATTCTAGTTGTAAATCCTTTATCTGAGGGACAAATGGCTACAATTTTTCCCACTCTGTGGGTTGTATGCTCACACTGTTGTTTATTTCTCTTGTCATGCAAAAGCTTTTTAATAAGATGAGATCCCATTTGTTGATTATTTGTAGCATTCCCCATGCAGCATGAGCTTTGTTCATGAAGTCTCTGCTTATATCTATGTCTTCAAGATTTCTACCTATTTTCTCTTCCAGTAGATTTAGTGTTTCCATTTCAATATTTATTTATTTATTTAATTTTACAGAGGAAAAAGACAATAAAAACAATGATACAAAACTTCAAAACAAGATAATAGATTAACAATGGTTAATACATTGTGTATTGTTATCTTCAAAGTAGTTGTTCAGATTGTAAGACACAGGCATAAAATATTGATCAATCAATATAAACACAAACCTTTCTTTTCAATGAACTAGTAGAAATTAGCAGTATAATTATCTTAGCTATCTGGTATATATGTATTTTTCCCCCTTCCTTCTTTTTTTCTTTCCCCCAACCCAGTTGTTCTTTCCATTTGAGCTATTTCTTCCCATTTCACAATATGTATTATACATTTTGGATCTTATTTACTGTTTCAGTTTCTTACACTGGGCAGAAATATGATATTTACACATGTGAATCTTATTTATTCCACTTATGAGTATGGTCTCAAGGTGCATCCATTTACTTATAAAACTCTAGAGTGTATCCTTCTTTATGGAGTAGTACTCCAACGTATAAAAATACCCCATCTTTTTATCCATTCTTTGGTTGATGGGCATTTGGGTTGTTTCCAAGATTTAGCTAATACAAATTGTGCTGCTTTTTAACTTGGGTGCACATATATTGCTGTGGTATGATGTTTTTAATTCTTCTGGGAAGATACCCAGAAGGGGAAGAGCTGGGTCAAATGGGACCTCTAATCCTAGGTTTTAAGGAATCTCCACATTGATTTCCACAGTAGATGCACAAGTCTGCATTCCCACCAACAGTGGGGAAGGGTTCCTTTTCCCCACAGCCCCTTCAGCATTTGTTATTGATAATAGCCATTCTTTCTGGAGTGAGATGGAATCTCAGTGTTGTTTTAATTTTCATTTCTTGGATGACCAATGATGTTGAACACTTTTTCTTATATTTATTTGCCACTTGTATTTCTTCATTGGCAAAGTGCATATTCATCTCAGATACCCATTTTTGAATTGCTTCTTTGATTTGGCAGGCCTGAATTTTTTCAATTCATTAAATATTCTAGTTTGTCTGAGGGACACTTGGCTAAAATATTTTCCCAATTGTGGGTTGTCTTTTCACTCTGTTGATGCTTTCTTTTGATGTGCAAAAGCTTTTTAATAAGATGAGATCACAGGTGTTGATTCTTTGAAGTACTTCCCATGTAGTTTGGGTTTTGTTCATGAACACACTGCCTACATCTATGGACTACTTTTTCATCCAGTAGATTTAGTGTTTCTGTTTTCATATTTAGATCTTTGATCAATTTTGACTTTAGTTTAGTTCATGTTGATAGACATGGGTCTAGTTTTAGTCTTTGGCATGCGGAGAGCCAGTTTTTACAGCACCATTTATTAAAGAGGCTATCTTTTTTCTAGTGAACATGTTTGGCCCCTTTGTCAAAGAAAATGTGGCTGAGTGTGTTTGTAGTTGTTTCTACATCTTCAATCTGTTCCATTGATCCTTAGGTGTGGGTGTGTGTGTGTGTTTTTTTTTTTTTTTTGCCAGTACCATGCTGATTTTATCACAGTAGATTTATAGTACAGTTTTTTTTGTGTGTGTGTGTGTGTACCGGGGATTGACATCAGGACCTCACGCACCAGCAGGTGCCTGTGCCGCTGAGCGATATCACTGGCCCTTTTTTCACATGTGGGTTCCAGGAGTCGAACTCAGGCCCTTGTACTTGCCAGGCAGGCACTTATGCCACTAAGCCATCTCACCGGCCCCTGTAGTACAGTTTTGAGACAGGGATTTTGATGTCTCCTGCATTGCCTTTGTGGTTCAATACTGCCTTTGCTATTCTAGATTTTTTCTGTTTCCAAATGAATTTTAGGAATGTTTTCTCTAGAACTGTGAGGTATGCTAATGGTATTTTGATTAGGATTGCATTAAATCTGTATAACAGTTTTGGGAATATGGCCATTTTCACAATGTTCATCCTTTCTATCCATGAGCAAGGGATATCTTCTGGTATCCTCTTTGATCTCCTTTTTCAGATTATAGATCTTTTACTTCATTTGTTAGATTTATTCTTAAGTATTTCTTTTTCTTTTCTTTTCTTTTCTTTTTTTTTTTTTTTTGGATGCTATTTTTAAGAGTGTTGTTCCCTTAATTTCTCTCTCAGTGAGTTTTTTGTTGGCATACAGGAATGCTACTGATTTTTGAATGTTGACTTTGTGTCCAGCTATGCTACTGAATTTGGTTATTAAATCTAGAAATCTAGATTTGGTTATTGGAATTTGGAATTTGGAATTGGTTATTGGAATTTGGTTATTGGAATTTGGTTATTAAATCTAGAAATCCACCTTTTGGTGGAGTTTTGGGGTCTTTTATGTAGCATGTCATGTCAGCTGCAAATGATAGTTTAAATTCTTCCTGTCCTATCCTTATTCCATTTATTTCTCTCTAATTGCTCTGGCTAATGTTTCCAGAACTATATTGAATAGGGGTGATGATAATGGACATCCTGATCTTGTTCCTGATTTTAGAGTGAAGGCTTTCAAGTTTTCTGTTCATTTAGTATGATATTGGCTGTTGATTTGTCATAGCTGGCTTGCAATTGAGGTAAAGGACACCTATTCTGATTTTTGATAGTTTTATCATGAATGAGTGTTGGACTTTATGTCTGCATCTTCTGAGATAATCATGTGATTGTTGTCTTTGGCTCTGTTTATATGGTGTATTATACTTACTGATTTTTGTATGTCAAAACATTCCTGTATTCCTGGGATGAATCCCCCTTGGTCATGGTGTTTAATCTTCTTGATGAGTTGCTGCATTCTGTTTGCAAGTATCTTATTGAGGGTTTTTGCCTCTATGTTCATTAGGGAGATTGGCCTATAGTTCTACTTTTTGGTTGGTTCTTTCTCTGATTTTTCTATCAGGGTAATATTTACCTCCAGCAATGAGTTAGGGAGAATTAATTCCCTTTCAAGTTCATTAAAGATTTTGAGGCATAATGGCATTAAATAGTCTCTAAATTTCTTGTAGAATTCAGCCACAAAGCCATCACAACCTGGGCTTTGCTTTGTTGGTCAGTTTTTAATTACATTTTCAATTTCATTAACTGATATTAGGTTATTCAGAACTTTTATATCTTCTTGATTCAGCTTTGGTAATTCATACATTTCTAGTTTTCTGTCCTTCTCTTCTGTGTTTTCTATCCCATGCAAGTAAAAATTTTCAAAGTAAGTACAGATGATCTTCTGAATTTCCACAAGATCTGTAATGACTTAAAATTTTTCATTCATCATTGCATGAATTAGAGATTTTTCCTTCCTTTTTTTGATAAGGTTGGCTAGGAATTTATCAATTTTATTTATTCTTCAGAAAACCAATTCTTCAATTCATTAATTCTTTGTATTGTTTTCTTAGTCTGAATTGCATTAATTTCTGCTCTGATTTTATAATTTCCTCCCTTAGGGGAGGGTTTGACTTGCTCTTCTTTTTCTAGAAGCTTGAGGTGTAACATTAGGTTGTTTATTTGTGCTCTTTCCATGTTCCTGATGTGAGAATTCACCAATATAAATTTCCTTCTAGAACTGCTTTCATTGGATCCCACAGATTCCTGTACATTGCATCTGCATTCTTGTTTGATTGTAGATGTTTAAATTCTTCTTTAATTTCATCTGTGACCCATTGGTTGTTCAGGAGGGTGTTATTTAATTTCCATGTGTTTATGGAGTTTTTGTGGTTTCTTTTGCCATTAATTTCCAATTTCATTGCATTTTGTGGCTCAAGATTGCCTTTGCTATTCTAGGTTTCTTCTGTTTCCAAATGAATTTTAGGAATGTTTTCTCTAGAACTGTGAGGTATGCTAATGGTATTTTGATCAGGATTGCATTAAATCTGTATAACAGTTTTGGGAATACAGCCATTTTCACAATGTTTGTTCTTTCTATTCATTAGAAGATAATATGCATGGGAGAATTTCAATTCCTTTGCATTGATTTAAGCATGTTCTATGGGCTAGTGTATTGTCTATTTTAGAAAATGTCCCATGTGCATTTAAGAAGAATGTGTATTCTGATGTTGTTGGGTGGAACACCCTGTACATGTCTACTAAGTCCATTTGTTCAAAAGTTTGGTTCAGTTCTTTTCTATTTTTGCTGATATTTTTGTCTACTTGGCCTATCTCTTTGTGACAATGAGGTATTAATGTCCCCCCATTATAATTGTGTTATTGCTTGATTTTTCATGTCTAATAATATTTGTCTTACATAGCTTTGTTCTCTGATATTTGGTGCATATATAGTTGTGATTTTTATCTCTTCCTCTTGAATTTTTCCCCTAATAATATGTAGTGACCTTCTTTATCTCTTTTTTTTTTTGTGGGTACCGGGGGTCGACCTCAGGACCTCACGCACCAGCAGGCGCCCGTGCTGCTGAGCGATATCACTGGCCCTCTTTTCGTATGTGGGTTCCAGGAGTCAAACTCGGGCCCTTGCGCTTGCCAGGCAGGCGCTTATGCCACTGAGCCATCTCACCGGCCCTATCTCTTTTGATCACTCTTGGATTGAAGTTCACATTTTCTGCAAGCAGAGTAACTACCCCTTCTTTTTTCTCAGTTCCTGTTGCATGGAGTATTGTTTTCCATCCTTTGATTTTCAGTCTATGAATTTCTTTTTGAGTTAAATGTGTTTCTTGTATACAGCATATTGTTTCATCTTGTTTCTTGATCCATTCTGCAAATCTGTTTCTTTTGATTGGTGAATTTAGGCCATTTACATTGATAGTTATAACTGATATGCATTTGTTTATCTTTATCATATTTTCCTGCTGTTGGTTCCCTTCTTTTCCCCTCTGTTTAATTGCTTGCCCTGCCTGTTGGTTTCTTTCTAATGTTGTTCTTGGAATTGTGGTCATTTTTATCTCTATCTAAAATATCTTTCAGTAATCTTTGTAGGATTATTTTGGCATTTATGTATTTCTTCAGTTGTTCTTTGTCATGAAGTATATTGTTTCTCCATTAATTTTGAAAGATATTTTTTCAGGGTACATCAGTTTGGGTTGGAAGTTGTTTTCCTTCAGGACTTGAAATACTTCATTCTAAGCTATTCTTGTTTTGTGGTTTTGTGTTAAGAATTCTGCTGTGATTCTAATGGGCTTTCCTTTACTGGTGATCTGGTTCTATTCTCTAACAGCTTTTAACATTCTGTTTTTGTGCTGAATTTCAGGGATTTTGTTTATTATACGTGACTGTAGATTTTTTTTTTTTGGTCATGGTTATTTGGACTTCTGTATGCCTTACTTATCTGTATGTCAGATTCTGTTCCTACACGAGAAATTTTCTGCTATTTCTTCTGGAAACAGTCTTTTTTTGTCATTTGTGTTGATTTCTGCTTTTTCACTGACACCTATTAAAATTATATTGTTTTTCATTGCATCATCTTGCAGGTGTTGAATTGTTATGTCCTGCTCCCTTGTTACTTTTTTTATTTTTGTGGGTCCCAGGGGTCAACCTCAGGACCTCACGCGCCAGTAGGCGCCCATGCTGCTGAGCGACTTCATCAGCCCTTTCTCTGTATGTGGGTTCCAGGAGTCAAACTCAGGCCCTCACGCTTGCCAGGCAGGTGCTTACACCACTGAACCATCTCACCACCCCCCCCTTGTTACTTTTAATAGATCTTTCCTTTTGTGATCACTAGTCAAATCTTTATGGTCTGAAAATCTCTCCTCAGTTTTTTTCAAGCGATTTTGCCAGGTTGAATTTGTAATTTCCTGGATATCTCCTTTTATTTGTTTTATACATTCTATTTCTTTCCTATATTGTTCAATGTTTCCATAATTTTCCTGTGCTCCTCTATTTTTGTATCTATGTTTACTCTAGATATGCTGAGCAATTCTTCATTATTGTTGTAATTTCTTTTTTTACCTGAGAGATTGTTTCAGATCTGATTTCCTCTGTAGCCTAATGGACTTGTTTCTTTACTTCAATTGCTAAAATTTCAGAAATTTCTGGTATGTATCTTCCATTTTCCTCTATGTCAATGTCTCCTGGACTTATTCTGTGTGGGCTTGAGGTCTAGATTGAATTTTGTTTCTATGTCTAGTCATTTTCTATTTTAAAATATTTTTGTCTTGTTTTCTGTGTTGAACCTTGTGAGTTTTTTTAGTAGGTAGCTATATCACTAGTATCAAGGTCTCTCTAGGAAAAATCTGTTCTTACGGGATGTCTTCTGTATGCAGGAGGTTCTTGGTTTGCATCTGTCCCAAGATCTTACCTGCCAAGTCAATTCAGAGCAGGATGTTGGTATCTGTTTGGTTCAGTCCCTAGTTCTTTGGTGTTGTGCTGTGGTGAGGTTATTTCCCCAGAGCTTCCCAGTATTGTTACAGAAGGGAGAACAATTGATTACAACAGATATGATGTCCTAGCTAAAGTAGTATAATTAGCAATAACAATAGCTTCAAGCACAGTTAAGAAACTGTCAACCTGTGGTAACTATTAATTTTGTATCTTAGACCATAGGCGCAAAATCTATATTTATATAACTGAACTGATCATAAAGTAGGTGCTTGTATGCAGTGTTTCCCCTTGGTAGAGTGGTTTTATCCTGTGGTGGGGAAATTTAAGAAGGATGTTGTATAAAACAAAGATAACTGGAAAGGAAGTAGAAGCAAGGCTGGAGGATGGGATGATCTCAAAAGCTTTGGGAAACTAGAGAAGAGAGTAGAAAAGAAAGAATGAAAGAGTAATTGAGGGATTATCTGAACTTATTCTCTGGGTTTGGGGAATGGGATTAGTTTTCTGTGGCTGGAGTTCTCCCCAGTCATTTAGAAAAGAGAGAATAAAAGAAAATATAAGAAAATAGAAAAGAAAAAAAAAAGTAATATAAAAACAAAAATAAAACAAAATTAAATTAAATTAAATTTAAAAGGGGGGCAGCCCCACCTATCTGCTTCTATTCCGTGTGTCTTTTTCCCTAAGCACAATGCTGGTTCACCTAACTTCCCACCTGTTGGCTCATATTTCATACTTTTCTGTCCTGGTAGTCTTGCCTGTCCAATGTGTGTTCCCTGTGTTGCTGGTGTTCCCCTCAGTTGCCTGGTCCCACTGATGTAGGGAGTGGGGCCAGTCACCTGGATTCCTCCAGAGGGGCTGTTTTAATGTTTAGATCTTTGATGAGTTGTACTAAATTTTCCACTTAGATCTATCAAGTATTTTTGATTTTATGGAAATTTTGTAATTAAATCAATTTACTTATCAGATTAATATGAAATGATTTAATAAAAACTTTACAAATATGGCAGGCTGGATCATTAAAGGTGAGATGCTGTTTCTCTTCTCTCCATTACTGGAGGTTCTATTCTTGTTTTAAATTATGAAAATACTATTCTAATACTTTCTTATTTGTACAATAAAACAACAGTCTGAATGAATAAAAGGAATTGTCTTAATAAGATTAAGGAAAACATTCATATTTTTAAAAATCATTGATCTTTCAATAAATTTACAAGCCAAGAATATTTAAAAATTTATATTAACAGTTATTATTTGTGCATCATGTATAAATAAGAAGTATATGCTATGTACTCATTAAATAATTCATATAATGTTAACATTATCATTGCATTTGATAAATTCCAATAAAATACATTTTAAATATTATTTTAGTGATCCTTATTTAGTTTTAAATTATTAGTGGCTAAAGTATATTTTAGTGTAAATATTTTAAGACACTAGACAACTCCAGGTAAACTACTTCTTTCTGGAAAATATTCATTTTCTTTATAAATATTAGTCACATTGCTAATGTTTACATATTACTATCTGTGCTCTGAGGAATGAAGGATAAATAGAATAAACAGAGCATTAAAACCATATACCTAATATTCTCTTATAATACAATGAAACCTTAGTTTGCATGAATAATTGTTGTGCTTGTAATACAAAGCAGTTGTATATCAGAGCAGCGAGAGGGAGTAAGAACCATTTGTGATCACATGTCATTTGGCAAGACATACCATTTGTAGCAAGATATCAAGTTAAAATTCATAGAAATGTTTCTTGTTTTGCAGAATACTCCCAGGCCAAGTTACTTACAAACCAAAGTTTGTCTGTATATGGAAATAAAAGAATATAGAAATAAAATATAAGTAAATAAATTTGTCAATTTTAAGTAATAATAGTGACATGAAGAAAATAAATTAGTATGACAGTTTAGGAATTCTAGGATGAAAACTAATTTATACAGCAAAGTAAAAATATCCCATATCTGCGTAGAGTTGAAACTTAAGTGATATAAAATAAAAAGTTAAAACTTTTCTAGTAGAAAGAATACAAATTCAAAGGCCCCAAATTATATTTATGTGAGGTATACACAAGACACAAAGCCAAGAAGTATTTGGAATGTCATGAACAAGGAAGCAAAGTAATTGCAACTCTCATGAGACAGTCAAGGATCACATCATGTCAGAGGTTTTAGTCTTTGGGCAGGTGTTTGAAATTTTGTATAAAGTCCAGCAAAAAGTCAGCACTTTAAGTGGGATTTTATGTAGTTTGTGCTGTGCTATTTTTCACACTGGATCTGATGAGATGCTGTGAAATTCAAGATAAAGTTTAGAGAGATTTTTACATTTAATGTAGGGACTGTTAAGCCAAAGCTCTTGATACTGACTTCCCTGAAATAAATGGATTTATGGAACTATTATAGTTGCTAGGCAGAAAGGACTAGGTCCTGGGATAAGTTCCACTGCTGCCAGCAGTGGGGCTAGATTGCATTTGGAATTATGTCTGCTGCACCAAAGAGCCAAGAGTATTATTATAATGACACTTTAGGGAAGGAAAGCATAAGTTATTTATATTGAATGTACATTCACTAGAGATAAAAAGGGAAAGTTTCATGAGGCAGTGAAAGCTTCATGATAGGAGGACAGTCCATAAAGAGAAGTAATTGTTGCTTCTGAATTGTTTGCTGTTAATAGTCTGGAAATTCATTCATAAGCCAGGGCCTGTGGTGCATGGCAATCAACTGGTTGGGGATACAAATCAAGATTTCACCCTAAATTTGGGAATGTACAACAGTTTTCCTAGGTTTGGCTCAAAGCTGTTAATTGGTCAACTTCCCTTATCTATCCTCTCACCATACTCTGGCCCTTGTAATTAAATTTGGAACATCTTAGAATTTGTGTTTTATTAGAATGGAACATATGGAAAAAATAACTAAGTACTTGTATATTCTAATTTTGCAAGTCACTTCATTTCTCTGGGGTTTAAAATACTTGACAAATTCAAAAACCTTTTTTTAAATATCCAAAATTATTAAAATTACAATGTTTTATGCCATTTATGGAGTTATGTCATTTAAAGCTTTTTTGCACTTACCCATCCTTGTAAAAATAAATTTAATTTTCAAATAATATTATTCAAGTTTATGGTTAAAGAAAAGCAGGATCTTATGTTCTATCAAGTAACATTATGGTGCTTATTAAAGATTTTAATTACTGAATATTAGGTTCACTGTTGCTTTAATGATTTATTTTCTATTTAACATAATATATGCTGATATGTATTTTATTGATGTTATACAAATTGGGGAGATTTGGAAGTCCCTAAATAGTGTCTTGGTTTTAAAGTTATTTACTGAAATATATTGGTGTAAGTATAGACATTACTCTTTAAATGACCAAGTTCCATTCTTGCAACTGGTCCTTAAATTAATTGGTACCTACATGAGAAACTGTATATAGTACGTACATTACAATATTCAGAGCAAAGAAATGGTCAAAGGAAACTCCAACTAGATGATGTTGCTTTTATTTGCACAACTTGTACATGCAGTATTGTAATATATAATACAACACATAACTACAGTACTGTACCACACAGTACAATCAGCAAAAATTATAGTACCTTATTGTATAAACAAGACATTGAGGCTCTATAAACAAGCTATGCAGTACCATACAAATAAGAAGACATTAAAGCTAACAATTTAGTCACTCAATCCTGCAAAGTCCTCATCAGTGTCATCATCAGATATATGAGCAGAAAAAACTGAAGGACCAGGCAAGGGAGAGGATGAAGTAGAAATGGAAGAACAAGTAGTAGGGGTCCTAGGTGCAACTTTCTAGAAGAATCCAGATACTGTGGTCTGTTTTGTTGTTTTCTTTTTCACTTCATAAACTTCTTGATAGCATCATAAAAGTTCACTCATTTGCCGTTCCACTTTCATGAATCATTCAACATTTGGATGCATAGCTTCTAGTTCTAACATAGCTGCATTCACATTTGAGAATACATCTGCTAATCCCTTTTCAGTGAACTTCTTTGGTACTTCATCAATTCTTTCTTCTCTTCTTCTTTCTCCTCTTCTAAGTATTGCTGTGCTTCTGACTCTATGAAATCTTCCATACATATCGTCCTCTCAGTATATTACACCAATTCTTCAAGATCTTGCACTTCAACCTCCAAATAAGAACATTAGCAAGTTCCACAGTTGTTTCATTTGTGAAACTGAGATGCTCATCTTTGTCAAATGCTTCTGAATTATGATTCTTGGTCATAAGTCTGAACACTGGTTGAACAGGTAGGTCAATAAATGAGGAATATCTGTAGTCCATTAGAGCTGAAACACATGTTTCCATGAAAATGATTATTTATACCTACTTTGTGTTACATTGATATGCACTTTTAAAAATTCACATGTATTGAGACTTAGAGGAGATATATATTTGACTCATGTCACATCTAGTTTTTGAGTTATTGAAACTTAAAAGAAGATAAAAAAGACATATCCAAATACAAAATCTGAAAAAAAAATTATGCAGATTTTACTTGATATAAGATACATGAAAATTTATATTTTCTCTTGATATGCCAATGAAGAACACTCATTATACTTAAATGTCAAAAATCATTTTAACAGTATTGTGATTGCACATATTATTATTTAGTAGTTCAGAGACTGAAACATGTCATATTTTGGAAAATTAAACTCATTCCAAATTGATTTTAGGAAAAACATCATTTACATATCATAAATTGAAGCCTATTTTATTTATTTTTAATTGACAAAAATATTATACAGTTTTATGAAGAAGAGTATTGTTTCAATATGTTTACATATTTTATAAACATTTATAAATTTTCTGTGATGAAAACATTCAAAGACTTTCTTCTCTTTTGAATTACAAAGTACATTATTATTACTTATAACCACTCTGCTGTGCAACAAAATACTAGAATTTATTTCTCTTATCTAATTGTAATGTAGTACCTGTTAAGCAACTTTTGTGCATTTCCCCCTTCTTCTTATTTTTCCCAGCCTCTAGTAATCACTATTCTACTCTTAACTTGCATGAGATGAACTTCTTTTTAGATTCTGTACACAAGGAGATCATGCAGTGCTGGTCTTTCTATGCCTGGCTTGTTACTTAACACTATGACCTCCAGTTCCATCTATGATGTTGCAAAAGACAGACTATCATATTTTCTGTGACTGAAGAGTATGTCATTGGTACATGTGACACATTTTCTTTATCTATGTGTTAGTTAATTGGCAGATTGCTTCCATTTTTTGTCTGTTGTGGTGCAATGATCATTAGAGTGAAGATGGTTTCCTGAAAAACTGATTTATTTTCTATGGTTATATACCAGTAACAGGATCATTTCATCATATGATAGTTCTCTTTTTTAACTATTGAGGGATCCTCACCATTGCCTATTTTAAATATGAAATCTTATCAGGCAAATATATAGTAGAATATATGTGTGTTCTGAACCCATGCATGGTAAAACGTCTATTTATTTAACTTTTGAACATAAATGTGCTGAAAATGTGACTGTGTAGTCTGTTATTTTCCCCACCCTGATTATGAGTGGTGATTTATTCTGTTTTTTATGGACAGATGTGAGCAGTCTCCCAAGATGCCCTGCCTGTTTTTTATTTTTATGTCATTCCACTGGAAATATGTCAGACTAAATATGTTTTGGTTCCTAGAAATCATTGAGTATTCCTAAGCAGTACTTGGAGAATTTCTCATATTTACTTTGTTCATACAGAATCTATATTGGCATATTTCAAACAGCACATACTTTGATAACATGGGTTTCAATTGCTATTAATTTAGTTGCATTGAGCAACATTGAGTCCAAGTATAAATTGCTGCTTGATTTTATTAGAGATCGCACTGTCACTTATTTTTTTCACGCAATTAAATTTCAAAATATGTGGTAGATTGTAGCAAGTATGCAAATGTCTATTTGAATACCTGATTAAAATATTTCAGATGTAGTATATATTTGTAAGCATATTCTAATTTTTTCTTTAATATATCACCATATGGAAACTACATTTTTTTCTTTCTCCATTTTCTCATTTTTGTCTCAGAGTATTACTCATAGGAAACTGTGTTGCATAAATATTCTTCTTTAAAATACAACTCCTAGTACAGAATGCCCAGGACGTTCTTCATTGTTAAATATATACCATATTCTCCCTTCTTGTCTTCAGAAGGACTTTAGCCTAGTAGCCTCTGTAGTAGTGATTTTGTGTACCACTAAATTATTATTATGCAGACTTACCCTAGTTTTCTTTCAGAGTGTTTTTAAAATTATGCAGATTGAGCATGATGGTTTGTTAGCTTTATAAAAACTGTTCTGTCTTTAATTATATAATGATACCTAATGTACTATTTACAACAATAACCTAAATTTAGCTGAGGATAAATCAGTGTTGATTTATCAGTATTAAATTTGATGAAAACTCTAACATCCCTGTTTGCTCATAAATTTTGACACATTATGTACTTACTTCGTGTATCTTCTCATCTGGAAAGGAGAATTTACATATTTTCATATAAGCCTAGTTTGATGAATTTTTACGTGGAGAAAAGCATTATACATTTTATATAACATTTTTAAAAGGCTTCAGAAATTATAATCCTGATTTATTGGTATTAAAAAACCTATTGCGGGGCTGGTGAGATAGCTCAGCAGCATAAGTGCCTGCCCGGCAAGCGCGAGGTCCTGAGTTCAACTCCCAGTACCCACATACTAAAAAAGGGCCGGTGATATCACTCAGCGGCATGGGCACCTGCTAATGCGCGAGGTCCTGAGTTTGACCCCCGGTACCCACACACACAAAAGAAAACCTATTGTGTGCTTTTCCATAGTTGTATTCCACACAAATATATAGTTATGAATAAGCTAGATTGTTCATAGATTTTTCCTATTTTAAATTTTCCTAAGCATGAAATTATTAAATATTTTATTGATTAATCATTAAACATATTAATCAACATAGGGAACACTATCTGAGTTTGATAATCTAGTAAAAGATAATAATTTCACACATACTGTTTTGTCTTAGTTACTTTTCTCATTGCTGAGACCAAATACCTGACACCCAAAGTTGAAGGAGGAAAAGTTCATCTGTCCTAGAGTTCATAGAAGTTTCAGTCCATATTTGGCTGTCTCCAAGACAGATTAGCACATGGCAGAGAGGCATCACAGAAGAGAAACAGTTCCTTACAGGCAGAAGACAGCAAAAGCAGCAGGGGAGGGACCTTAACAGTGTCTTTCTGCCCCTTATATCTTATCCAGGATACTTGGGAGGCAGCACTCACACCCTTTATCCTAGCATCCTTGAGCTGAGCATTGCACCATGAATCAGTCCCAATGTTACATACTCTAGACCCAGCCACCTCTGAAAAAGTCCCACCCGTGACTGGATGAGGCTTTGAGGGGACATCTAGACACAAAGCATAACATGGTTCAAAAATTTTACATGGCAAATGATAAAGGAAATTGCCATCCATGTAGCCGATAAATAATAGAATACATAAACTTAATGTATTTAAATTGTTTTCTTCTTTGCTTAAAAATGCAGATATTTCATATTCAAGCAATTCCAGCAGGTAGTTTACATTGTATAGGGATGAAAACTTTTAATCTTCAATTCTTTTATTTTGGAGAGATGAAAATCATACCATAAATTACCCTCATTTACTGAAAAGCTCTAATAGAGGTTGAGACACAAGAAATTTTTGTGGGGGATAAGACAATATTTTCATCTGCAGAGTGAAAAAAATTTGTGGATAAAACCCAGGGCCTCACACATGCTAGGCAGGTCCTATAATACTGAGTTACTATTCATGCTACACTTCAAATTTAGTAATTGCTGCCCAGAGAAAATATAACATATAGAAGATAAGTACAGGCCGGTGAGATGGCTCAGCGGTTCAAGCGCCTGCCTGGCAAGAGCGAGGGCCTGAGTTCGACTCCTGGAACCCACATACGAAAAAAGGGCCGGTGATATCGCTCAGCGGCACGGGCACCTACTGGCATGTGAGGTCCTGAGGTCGACCCCCGGTACCCACAAAAAAAAAAAAAAAAAGAAGATAAGTACATAAAATATTCACCTTGTGCCTTTGTGGAAGGTAAAATGATAGAGGAGGAACTATAGATTTGTGTTTCTTCAGAAGCAATTAAGAGCTAAGAGAAGGAGCTGAAGCCTAAATCTGAAATAATCCCCTTTCCCAAACACAGAAGTGTAATTTGACATTTAAAAGAGAAGGTAGTCAATATCTGGGTTAGATCTTACTTTATAATCATATCTTGACTATCAATTCGTTTAATACACTTATTTCATAGAAGTGATATTCATATCATTTATGCTGTTGGGTTACCATTAGTCCATTAGAAGAATATCTTCCTTATAATTTCACTTCCATCACTGTGAGTTCAGTGTCCCATCCTCGAGGTTTGTTTTCCAGTATAGTTAGCATTGCCACAGAATTTTCAAGAGAAGAAAATGAAATAGTTGATATAAATACCTAGAAAAGCATAAAGTCATCAATTAAATAAGTGTACTATAATGTTACATTATCTTCACCAATATTGAAATACCAATTTTCTAGGAGAATCTAAAACTTGATTATTACACTTATCTTTAGTGGTATATTTATTAGCATTTAATTGTTCCATTTATTGGCATAATTCTTTTCATTTGGTGTAAAATATTCAATCTAGATTGGCTTTGAACTCCATTAGACTTTCTATGATCTTTTCATTCTTATCATTAATCATTAATGTTCGACACATTGTAGTTAGTCTAATTAACATAATTTCACATAATTACAGGTTTAGATTGACACAAGTAATTTCCAAGTTACTTTACTCATAACATATCAAAAAAGTCCTAAAATAATGTCATATTTTAATATAAGTATATATTTTTAGAGAATTCACATTGTTAGATTTTGATGTTTTTTAATTATTCTTTTTCTGATGGAGAAGGAATTGCATCACCTAGTTTACATATGATAGAGTTCATAATGAATAATGGTTATCAAATTGTAATGAAACAGTCTTTTTTTTTTTGTGGGTACCGGAGGTCAACTTCAGGACCTCGCACGCCAGCAGGTGCCTATGCCACTGAGCAATATCACCGGCCCTTTTTTCGTATGTGGGTTCCGGGAGTCAACCTTGGGCCCTCACGCTTGCCAGGCAGGTGCGTACACCGCTGAGCCATCTCACTGGCCCCAATGAAAGAAACAGTCTTATATAAGGGTAGAAGGTTTTCTTCTAGTCAGGATACACATTATCTCCACAAATACAATCAGCATTTTATCTGTCAATTAAAATTTCAAAATGTAAAGTCAAAAAAAATACTTTAGTACAACTTACTATAATTCCTCTAAAACTCTGATATTTAGGAGGAATTAAATAAGAAAGTATAATGGTAATTGTTTTTCAAACTATTGAAAAGGAAAAAGACATGTTGGTGTATGTTACGCAGTGTTAGCTGAAAAGGGGACTATAAAGATGATTTTCTGATTACATTCTAGAATAACAATACTTATTTAAGTTAATGGACAGAAAACATTTTAGTAGTTTTTAAGGGTTTTCTCCTAAGCAGCCCATCACATCAAAAAGAAACAATACACAAAGTAACTTAATTATAAAATGTCAAATCTTAAGTGCAAGCATTCAAAAAGCACCATTATGAGATTTCAATAGCTCTGAGATCTGCTCAGGTTAACCTGCCAACTGTCCTATTTGCAAGTAAAATTTGCCCTCTTTCCTAATCAACTGCTCTAGAGCTGATTATTTCCCATTTATTTAAAGCTATCTGCCAAGCCTCCCAAATGTTTTAGCCCTTATTTTAGGACCTTCTCAGACTCATTAGCCTTTTGCCTGACAGTGCCAATGTGACTATCTGACAGCCTGAAATTTGAAACTGTTATGCCATTGAGTGTCAAGATCTTGCCAAGAAAATGTACTTTAAAAAAAAAAACAATTAAAATATGAACTGAAATTTAAATAATGTCAATTTATGCAACAAGGTAACAAAGCTAGATATTGTCCATTATGTTTGATATGCCAGAATACTGTTGCTTCAAATGTAGCTAGAATCAAGTGTTTGTTATTCGTTACTCTGGAAACAAAATCCTTCCTGAAATTTATTGTGACTCAAGGTGCTTTTTGTAATAAGGTATTGTCTTTGATTATATTTAAAGATGAAACAATGAAATGATCAAAAGAAAATTATGAAAAATCAAATAGTAGGATTTTCATGTGGTCCTACTACTTGAAATAATCAATAATGGGAATTCTTATTATGGCAATACATTTTTTTAGATTTATAGAAAAATGTTAAATTCACAAGGTTGAAATTTATTCTCCTATTTGTTAAGCTGTTGTTTTAAATTTCTTAAGGAATCCAAAAGAATGTATTAGTGATCCGAAAGGGACTGGACTAAGAAAGGAAGAAAAAAAGCACAACTTCTGCTCCCAGTTTAAAACACACTAGGTGAGCAAAACATTAATTTTAACATTGATCCAAGATTGTACATATTAACCATGTGCTTCAATCATTCTCATTAGAGTTGCATAATATTTTGACCACCAGAACTCAGCTTGAATTGGTAACCTAAGTTATTTATGTTACCTGTCAGGGAAAACCCAAACTTTTCTGGTCAATTTTGATCTGCAGGAAAGCAAATCAATTGGAGGGAGATAGAATCTTATATTATGTCATAAATTTACATAAAAATACCATAAAAAACCCATTGCTTTATGATTTTCTACTAGGCACTTTAAGTAATATTATTTAGAGATTTGGAAATGTTAAAGAGCCTCTGAGGTCACACAGGTAAAGTTCACAACTGGAATTAGAATGAGGTGATGCCAATACTTTGGTTCTTTCCTTTATTTCACACTGTTTTCTTAATAACCCTATTCAGTGAATCCTTATTTTATTATTTTCATTATCATTATTACTATACATCAAAGGGGTACATACAACTATAACATGTTTGCTATTTAATAACTTGAGAATTAGGCCAAATATAACTTTAAATATTAGATTCTGCATTCTTGAGTCTTATTTCATGATCTTTTCAAATGAAGCATACTGTTATTTTCACTTAATTGATCAAACACATTTAGACCAAGATTTTTTTTATTGTTCCGTAAATTTCTTATTTATAGAACAGTGATATTTGATATATGGTCATAATGATTAGATGAGAATCATTATTCTCATATATGGTGCAAAAGTCACTTTGGATAATTTTTAATTTCAGTTAAAATTTCCAACAAATATCTGTAAGTATAATTATCAGACAACTAAAATAAAATACATTCTAATAAACAATACAGAAACAATGAAACACTAGAATAAATTCAAGGTGTCATGGTAGGCAGTGTTCAAAATCTCAGGAGAATGATCCAAAAATAGCTTTTGCAATATGGTTTTAAAGTGACTAACATAAATGGTGGCATACCACACTGGAAACACTTAAGATCTTTAACAGCAGAAAAATAAATTTTAATAGATGAACAAGATCACATGTTAAGACAGGTAAATCAAGTTAGGGAAATTAAGAAGGTTATCAGGTTATTGTGAAAGTATTTCAACAATAAAAAGTATCACTTAGTTGAAATGAAGTAGTTAAGCGGAAAAGCAAAATGCTAAAAATGTCACTATGTTTCAAATATATTTCAATGCAGCACAGAAATGTATGTGGCTACATAATATGAGTGTACTTTTTGTACACATATTATGTGTTTTTATATAATTTCAGAGTAAAGGAAAAGATAACAATCTAAACCAAATTTAATGATGGATCAGTATATAGTACAAATACTATTTGCTATACTAATAATATTTGGTGATATATTATCTTTACAATGCCTATACTATAGAACTGACTAATGATATATACCAGGCTTTAATGTGTTTTAGAGGTAATGACCCAGAGAAATTGGTTCTAACATGATAAACTCTTAAAAATATGCCACTTTTTTCTATAATTCTGAAGTGTTTATTTTCTATTTCATCTCCTTTGTCCCCTCTCATTTTGTGACATTGCTTATCATTGCAACATGATTTTATTTGTTTTTCTGTGAAAATTATTTACCAACACTAGATTAGATTTTGTATTCTAGTTCTTCTTTCCTTTCTTTTTGTCAGCACTAGATCCACGTTACCAGGTCATGAGGAGGGAACAAAAGTCTGCAACCTCACTCACCTTTCTCTCCCTGAATAAGCATTATGGATAGGCTTACAGCAAGGTCAGCCTGGAGAGCTGTGACCACCTGCTCTCACACTGAGAACAAAGTCACCTTCACAGTGTGCATGAAACTTCTGCCACTTTTTCTTTCCCTCTCTGTAGGGAGAAACCTCTCCAGTGAGCCTTCAGAACCTGACCTTCCAGCAGGACAAGATAATCTTCAGGATACCATGCTGCTTAGAAGGCTAAAGCCACTGTTTTGCACTGTTTGGGATTTCACCCTTTGACGCACTAAACTATCTTCAAAGTTGAGAAATTTAGTCTTATTACAGTGAGTTTTTTTCCAAATTAATTTTTTTTTGTGTGTGTGTCTTTAGGCTTTCTTAATTTTATTGACAGCTAAAGTGTTTTTCATCTTATAAGAATGGTCTTCAATTTCCCAGTTTGTAAGAGGACATGTGAGTATGATCAAATACATTTCTTAATTTTTTGTTTCTGTCATTAACTTTAATTTTTCAAAGTTAAATTCAAAAATATAATATCTAATGAACTTTTATCTTCTGTGAATGTATACTAACAAGGGTTAGAATTGACCTCTTGCCTAAAATAAACAGATGATAAAGAAAAACAAAATCAGACAAAATACATAACACAGTGGTTCTTAAGACTTCGGTCATCAATAAACAAAACACATTAAACTTTTAGATACAGAAACAAACAAAGGGCTTTCTAATGTTGGTTTCTGTCTTTGGAGAATTTTCAGAATGATAGCAGAAGGCCCTAGACAGCACCCATAGATCACAAAAAGAAAAAGTGCATCAAACTTAGGTAGATAGTGATGCAAGATAAATACTTCATAGCAGAAACAACAGTATATTAGTCAACTTCATGTTTTTATAATGCAATTTTTGAGAAAATTAACTAATGAAAAGAGAAATTTTATTTCGCCCCAGTTTTGGAGGTTCCAGTCCAAGATCTGCTGGCCATTGCTTTGGTTCTCTAAGAAGATAGCAAATTGTAATGAGAGGGTGTAAAGGAAAAAAGTCCCATCTCATCAGCCAGGAAACAAAAGAAAGTGAAAGGACTGGGGTCCAACAATCTCCTCTGCAGTCATAGCACCAGTGACTAAAGACTGCCAACAAATTCCCATATCATAAATATCCAGAGCATCTTCCCATTATTCCACCTGTGGACTAAGGCTTTACCATATGGGCTTTTGGGAGCCATTATGTACATTCAAACAATACCACTATATCCCTGATCTCCAAAAGTTCATGTCTACCTCACAATAAAAAGTGCATACATTTTATCCCTAAGAGGACAAATTGAACTCAGTGCTGCTAAGAAGTTCAAATCCAAAGACTCCTCCAGGCTTCAGGACAAACTTAGTTATATTCCTGTATAAATAAAAATATAAAAATATATTTCCAAGATACATCTGTGGGACCGGCACGAGGTAGGTATTTCTATTCAAAAATGGTAAAGTATGGTAATATAAAGGAGAAATTGATGTAAGCCAGGACTGAAACTCGTTGAGTAAACACAAAATATTGGACCTCCTTGTCCAGTGTCCAGTGCACTGTGAGGGGATAGGAGTTCCCAAGGGCATGGACTTCATTGGTTACAGCCCACATGGCCAATCTCTTGATTGGCCTGCACTGACTATAGACAGTGCCTGCAGTTTCCCTAGGAGGTGTTGCACACTGTTAGCATCTCCACTTTACTTTGTCTCCATCTCTACTGAATCTTCAACTTTACTTCCTCAGCTGCATTAAGCCTCACCCTGTTGGGGACTGCTTGGAATGGCACTAACACTGTCAAATATTTCATGGCTTCAAGGCTTTCCTTTGAAAACTCAATGGAAGCAATCATGACTCCATAAGTCTTGGATTTTTCATTTCTGCAAAACTAGTCACATGGGTGATGTTAAGGTATGCTGTCAGTGTCACCAGTTAGTGTGAGTACTTAGCCACAAATAGCATGGAAATCAAACATGGCTTGGTTCTTGGTCCTGATGACAACTGACACCATTTTCCACTTTTGTCTTTGTGCTACTTTAAAAGAATGGGGTCTGCCCAGACCAGTTTCCAAATGTTATTAATTAGCTGAGGGTTCTTATTCAATTGACATAGAAATAACAAATTGCAGAGTGTATCTCTTTTAGTATTCATAGACCAAATCCTTGAATACCAGTGGCTATCAGCTCTTTTAGTGTTAATAGCTCTAGGATTTGAAATTGAACATCTATTAGCCCTTTAATTATTAGCATCCCTCCTTGCTACTTGGAGTCAGCAGTTACCAGCTGGCCTCAGAAACCCTTAGAGCCACCAGAGATGACAGGCTTTGGCTAATCATTGCTCTCCATCATTCTGTGCGGCTAGCTCCCTTAAGTGTTACCATCCCCAGCTGCTGCCAGCTTGTGGTATCAGTAGTATTTTGTGTTACCTGTTCCTAACATACCAGCTTGGCAAATGCTGTTAAAGATAGTAATCATGAATAGGAATGAACATGCCATGCATAATAGGCTTTGTTGGAACTTATGCTGCAGGACAAAATGGAACACCACTAAGGCTAAACCCACTAAGAGTATGGAGAATTCACTAATAAAAAAGGGGCAGCTCCCAAATTTATACCATCAGACTTTCTGCGTGGCCAGAAGAATAAGGGCCCTTCTCAGACTTCAGTGAGGATGGCTGATAAGTGGAGAGGAATCATCCAAAAAGACGCAAGTACAGAGTCATTTGGGATAGGTCCATGACCAAAGTCAGCTGCAGCCAAACCTATTATCTCCCAGAGTGACTGTCAGATGCCTGATGTAGCCAGGTTGTCTGCAAGAAGTCATGGGGAATCCACAGAAGAAAATGTGTTAGACACGTTTTTTTCTCCCTTACCCCTCTAGTTATGCTTGATCCGAATAAGTCACAAGTACAGTGTCTTATGACTGTTTTCTGGTTAAATATTAGGAAATTAATACCCTGGAAACAAATCCTGTGATGGTCTAGACAAGCTACATAGAGCAATCCAGGGTTCTTTCCTAAAAATATTCCATGCTGCAAAGTCTTTGAAATGAATTTACATTTATACCTCCCTGAGCCTGTGATGGCCGAGGGCTTGCTGGTTTCTGAGATGCCCTCAGGGCATTTTTCTTTTGCCCTAATATAAAGCACTCTACTGTTTTTTAATGGTACTATTGATGGCACCCTTCTGGCCTTGGCCTCACCTTAAATTTGACTGTCATGGCCAACTGCAAATATAACAAATCTTTCTAGTTTGCTTTTTTGTAGCTGAGTCCTACTTTATATCTGGCTAAATGTAGTCAGTGTTATCCATACTGCAGCTTGAATACTTTGCTGCTCTGAAATTTCTTCCTCAAGAAATTAGTGAAAGTCTAAATTTGATTAGCTCAGGGGACAGGTGGGGCACACTTCCATGTGTGTCTAGTGGGTCAAGTATGTGTAGCCTTGGTGCTATATCTGGTCCCTCATCCCTTCCTCTCTATCACTGTTCTCACCTCTTCCTCTCTATCACTATAGGGCTTCCCAGCCACCGTGAATTAAGAAGGTTTACTCTCCCATACCCTTCCACCATGATGTTTCTGCCTTGGAGTCATCTGACCATGGACTTAATCCCTTAAACTGTGAATCAAATTAAACCTGCCCTCCTTTAAGTTGTGGTTGTTGGGTATTTTGCCCCAGTGATAGGAAACTGACTTATACAGCCTCTACAATAGAAAATCAGGACATAGAAAAAATGCATTTAAATTATTTGCCAGAGTATACAAGGACATATTCTAGTCCAACTCTCAGTAGGCCCCTCAGTTCCATGTGAAATATCATCACTTCAGCCTTTACTATGTGCATTTTTGTCAGCGTTGTTGGTCCTCTGAGCCCTCACCTAAATCACACTTAAAGTGCCACACATTTCACTCTTGGCTTTCTCCAGCCTGATCTTCTAAACTCTTCCTGCAAACCAATTCTAATATCCTTCAACATTTTTACCAATACTAACAGCAGCAACCTCACTCCTCGTTATGAATTTTCTATATTAGTCAGCTGCACATAATTATAATGAAATACATGACATAATTAACTTATGAATATAAGAGATTTATCTTTGTCTACAGGTTTTAGAGGTTATAGTAAAAATTCAAGTGACACAGCACCTTGGAGCACTGAAGAGACAGTACATTAGGTCAATAGCACCTAGAGAAGCAAAACATTTCAGCTCATGAGTCAGTTAGAAAACAGAAGAGGAAGAAACCATAAAGTATGAATCCCTTGGAAGACAGTCTTCCTCCTAATGACCTAAGGGAATTTTACAAGTCCCCACTTCCATAAGGTCTGCAGCACTTTCCAAAAGCACCATTCTGGGGAACAAGCCATTCACATGAATCTTTGGGAGATACTATTCATTCTCAAAACCTAGCACACAAAAAGGAAGAGATCTTCAGTAAGTTCCCCATAAAGTTCCAGCAAATAGTTGATTCATACATTGGAGAGTTACCACAAAAAAAGAACTACCATAAAAAAAAATAAAGAAAGCTATTCAAAAGTGTAAAGGGAACAATACTTGGCACTTACATAAAATGCTTTCATAATACACAGAATATTAGAAAAAGTACTTAGAATGTTATACCTGAATCATGAAAATTAATTAGCACTAGACTAAGCTCTGCCTTTGTCCTACCTATAAATGATAATTAGAAAAAATGAAATGAATTAAACTTATTTAATTTAACTATACTCAAGAACAAACCTCAATAATGTATGTAGAAATGCAAATATTTAGCACCTAAAAAGCAAAACTCACTATGTCTACCATGCAGTAAAATGTTATAAAAAATACAAATAAGCAAGAAAATATGGATCCAAAATGGAAGGAAGAATCAACTAAAGTTAATCCAGAATTGACAATGATGTAAGAATTAGTAAACAAGGGCAATAAAAGTTATTGATCTGTTTTTTATACTTTTAAAATTAGAGACATAGAAAACACTAAAGAAGATAAATCAATATTCTAGAAATGAAAACTACAGTTTCTCATTTGATTACAATATGGATAGAATTAACATCAGATTAATCAATACAGAAACAAACATTTTCAGCTTGAATAAATAGCAATAGAAACAAACCTAAATGATACACAGAAGTAAAAAGAAAATAAAGAGATTGGTGAGCTATGAGGTAAGATCAAAAAGCTACTACATTCAAAATTAAATATTCAAAGAAGTGATAGAAGAAATAGTATATCTATATTTGATAAAAATTATAAATCCACAGGTTTAATAAGCTGAATGGCTTCAAAATATAACAAATGTGTAGGATACTTCAAATTACAACTTAATAAAGTTTCTTAAAAGCAGTGATAATGGAAAAAATCTTAAAATACTCAGGAAAAATACTCATTAAATAAAGAATAAAGACAAATATCCTTTAACATTGCCAACTAAATAATAAACTTCTAAGTATCTGTGTATGAAAACCCATAAATTTTAAAGTATTTTAAACTGATTTAGTATGAAAGGGTGACATATCAGATTTTTTAAGATGATGCTGAGGCAGTGGTTATGAGAAAAATTATGCTACTAAACATATATTTTAGAAAAAAAGAAAGATGTGAAATCAATAAGCTCTGCTTCTAACTTAAAGCCATAAAAAGAAGGCAAACAAGCCCAAAATAAGCAGAAAAAAATGTAATTAGAAACAGGAAATTAATAGAATTATAGCTTAAATCCAAAGGTAGTACTTTGGGAAAAAAGTAAAATTGATATGTCTCTAAACATATTGATCAAGAAAATGGAAAACATATACTATGAACAATGTATCTAAAAATGTATCTTAACTTAGTACAATAGTTATACATATTTTCTATGTTCTTTAGCCTATTAACCTGATTTTCAATCTGTACGTATTATACAGATTAGACCTTACAGACAAAGACAAGACCTCAACTTTATAAGGTCTTATAAGATAAATAAAAGAAGTTGATGCTTGAAAAATAAAAAGGGAGTGAAAGGAAGGGAAAAATAGAATTGAAATGGTTTATGTACAGGTACCCATTCCCTACAGTGAATGTAATCACTATGTGCTGCAAATGTGTACTAATGAATGCAAAAAAAGAAAGAAAAAGAAAAATTATATCAGAATTGAGATACATACTATCATCACTACCATGCCATATTTATAGTATAAAATAATAAGAAATATCATGAGCAACTCTATGTCAAGTAATCTAACCACTTGAATAATATGGATGAATTCCTTGAAAAAAACTGATTACCAACCCACACTAAAGGAGAATCAGATAGTATTAGAGTACTATATACATTAAATAATTTGAATTTGCAATTAAAATTTACCCAAAAAGAAAAGTCTCATGGTGTTTCTAACAAATTCAACCAGGCATGTAAGGAAAAAAGTTTCAATTCTGCATAAAATATGGGAAAAATGAATGGCAGACCATAATCCTTATAACATTCTACAAAATCAGCCTCATCAAATGACAAAACAATATAAAACAAATACCCTAAGAAATTACAAGGAAATAAAACTGTGGACCAGTTTCCTTCATGAGCTGACATCCAATGATTCTAAACAAAAAGTTTAAACACTTTAAACAAAAAATATTTAAATAGAATGAAGCATCATGTTCAATTGAGGTTTAAACCCTGATAACTAACATAATTCACTATAGGAAGAAAAGAGAGAGCAAGAGAGAGAGAGAAGAAAAAAGCTGGGTGGGATGGTGCAAACCAGTAATCCCAGGTACCAGAGAGGCTGAGGCAGTGGGACTGCAAGTTCAATGCAAAACTAATAAAGACAATTTGTCAAAATCCTGCATCCTGTACCCATGCTTGATAAATATTTAGAGGCAAATATGCATAAAAAGCAATTATTTAATCTGAAAACAAATGCCTTGAGCTTCTATACAAAAACTTAGAGATAACATCATAGTTAGCCATTAATATTTGAAAGCTTTCTGCTTAACATTAGGAACAAAGATGCAGGGCAGGCCCGGCCCCAGGCATGTGGGAGCACTCATGCCTTTGGTGGCGGGAGCCACTGGAACCCGACAGCAAGGACAGGCAAGGTCGAGTGTGTGGGCACACACGCGCCTTTGGCAGGCGGATGAAATGGAACCCCCAAGACCCAGGACAGCTGGTGCCAGGCACAATGAGTAATCAGCAAGACCAGCAGTGTGGAATCGTCTGAAGCAACAGTGAGGAGTCAGCAGTTGGACTCTGGAGAACTCCACCAACAGAAGACCAATCCCAGCCCCCAAATCCAGAAGCCAAGACCAGCTTCATACCAGCACATTTCTGGGATTAAACATGGACACTCACAGAATTGTAAACACCAGAGGTATTTTATTACTTTTATTCTCCCTTGTTTGTCTGATTAGCTATCCCTTTCTTGTCTGGTTGCATGTCATCTTGTTTTGTTCTGTATTCTATGGTTATTTTTGTATTTGTTTTTTTTTTTTTTTTCTCTCTCTCTCCTCTCTTTCTCTGGTCTCCTTTTTTTTCTTTCTTTTCTTCTTTTCTTTTTCATTCTCGTTCTCTTTCTTCCTTCTTTTTTTCACTGTTTAAGTTTCTTACCTTTTTCATTTTTTTCTTCCAATCCTCTTTCTCCCTTTCCTCAATTACTCCTTGAATTTGAACTTTCAAGTGAGTAAACATTGTCCCTGCCTTTTATGGTTACTATTTTGCATTCTATTTCATTCTTTCCCTCCCGTGTCCTCCAGTTTCCCAAAACTTGGGTGGTCATCCTTTGACCTACAGCCTTGACTCTATTATATTTAACCTCATTCAACACTTTAGCCTGTCCCTTAACCATCTTAACCCTCCAAACTCCCAGAAAGGTAAAATCACTCCACTAAGGGGAAAATCACTGCATACAAGTGCACAGTATATATTTGATTTTGTTATATAACTTTTGAGTTTGCTTCTGTGGTCAGAGGTAGCAGGTTAATGGTTACCATAGTTTGTCAGTAGTTAAGCTGTGCTTGAAACTATTGTTATTACTAACCATACTACTTTAGCCAAGATGTCCTACATGTTATAAGCAGTTTTTCTCCCCTGTATGAAATAATGCTGTGATTGTATGGGGTCATAATCATCACAACAACCCAGTACCAGAGGATTGAGTGCTGAGCCAAATAGTAACTTCGCATTCTTTACAAATTGGGAAAGTAGGCTTATTGGATAGCTATAAAGAACCACCTACATCTAGAGGACATCCCTGAAGAACAGACATCTCCTAGGGATGTCTCGATACTAGTGATAAAGCTAGGTATCATAAGAAATTGGCAAGCATCAAAGTAGAAACAAAATAAAATAACAAAAGAGTAAGTAGAAAATGACAAGATGCAGAAGCAAAATGCAACCCCAGAGCCCTGGCTCACCCAGGACAAGCCCAGAAGACAATGAGATAGATGAAAATGGAAGTCAAACAGTGGAACTATCTGAAATGGTAGCAACAAAAGTGAAAAAACAAGTGGAAAAGGCTATAGAAAAAAATAACCTCTCAGGCACAAAAAGAAATGATGCTTAAAATCAAAGATATTAGAGAAGACACAGAAAAAAGAATACATGAGCTTAGAAAAATGATGGAAGAAAAGTCCAATATAGGAAAGAAATGGAATCCATGAAACAGATCCAAACAGAAATCCAAGAGATGAAAACCTCCAATGAAAGTATAGGCAACAAATTGAATGAAGGAGCAGATGGAATATCAGATCTTGATGACAGAGTTGCAGTTAGTGACTATGAAAAGAAAGATATCTTAAAAATAGCAAAAGACCATGAAAAATCAGCCCAACAGCTACAAGATGACACCAAGAAGAATAACATAGTATTGGTTAGGGTCAATGAGAAAGCTGGAGACAGCACAAATGCCCATAAAAAATACTCTTTACAGAAATTATGACAGAAACCTTCCCAAGCATGGATAAAGAATTTGACATACAAATAAATGAAGCATACAGAAATCCAAATATCCATGACCAAAATAAAACTATACCAAGATATATAGTAATCAAGATTCCAGAAATTCAGCACAAGAACAGAATATTAAAAGCTGTTAGAGAAAAGAAACAGATCACCTATGAAGGAAAGCCCATTAGAATCACGGCAGACTTCTCAATACAAACCCCCAAGTCAAGAAGAGCTTGGAGTGAAGTATTTGAAGTCCTGAAAGAAAACAACTTCCAACCCAGATTGATGTACTCTGCAAAACAATCTTTCAAAATTAATGGAGAAATAAGATTCTTCCATGACAAAGAACAACTGAAGAAATTCATGACTACCAAACCAATCCTACAAAGAGTACTGAAAGATATTCTAGACCACAATTCCAAGAACAACAGAAAGAAACCACCAGGCAAGTCAAGCAATTAAACAGAGGGGAAAAGCAGGGAGCCAACAGCAGGAAAATATCATGACAAAGATAAGCCAATACATATCAGTTATAACCATCAGTGTAAATGGCCTCAATTCGTCAATCAAAAGAAACAGACTGGAAGAATGGATCAAGAAACAAGATGCAACAATATGCTGTATACAAGAAAGACATATAATTAAAAAAAAATTCATAGACTGAAAATCAAACGATGGAAAACAATCTTACATGAAACTAGAACCCAGAAAAAAGGAAGAGAAGCTATTTTCCTTGCAGACAATGTGAAATTCAAACCATGAATGATCAAAGAGATAAAGAAGGTCTACATACTTGTTAGGGGAAAAATTCAAGAAGTAGAGATAATCATAAATATATATGCACCAAATGAGGTAGCACCAAACTATATAAAACAAATATTAATAGACATGAAAAATCAAATAATCAATAACACAATTTTAATGGGGGACCTCAATACTCCATTGTCACAAAGAGATAGATCAAGTAGACAAATATCAGAAATGGGATTATGTAAAGCATTCAAATATTTTAGGCAAAAACAACTAAGATGCTGTCATTATTTCTTTGCTATTGAACAAAGAAATACATTGGTATGACATACATAGGTACATATTCGGAAGTACAATTTAGAAAAGGTTGGTACAGGAAAAAAAATTACACTGAGCAGTTTAAAGTTAAAATATACACATATACACACATTGCACACACACATACAGTACTATTAAGATATTAATCTTCATAATATTAATATAAAATAGAATTGTAATTTATACATATATGCATATGAACACATTACAGGATATTAGATTTTCAACAGAAAATGTAAAAGAAACACAGTTTTCATTTTACATGTTTTCCAAATTAACATATTACTATTATATGTGTACATATCAACAATTCAGTCATTTTAGTTTATCATTTGTATATTCACCCTATAATAAACTAAAAGAATCTAACTTTTTGAGGAAGAGTCTAAGAGTTTGTGTTGACAAATGACATCTTGAGTGGTACTTAAAATATTAATAATAATTAATATTAATAATTTTGTGTCTTTTTTGTTTTTTTCAGACAGGGTCTCACTCTGCAGTTCAGGCTGGATTTCAACTCACTATGTAGCCCAAGCTGGCCTTAAACTCACAGCAATCCTCCTGCCTCAGCCTCCCAAGTGCTGGGATTACAGGCATGTGCCACCATGCCTGGATTGTTTTAAAATTAGTATTTTTTATGTAAGAAACTCAGTGTTATATTTACAAATATGTTCAAATCCTGATTTATTTTTCTTTTCTTTTCTTTTCTTTTTTTTTTTGTTGGTACCGGGCGTCGACCTCAGGACATCGCGTGCCAGCAGGCGCCCATGCCGCTGAGCAATATCACTGGCCCTTTTTTTGTATGTGGGTTCCGGGAGTCGAACTCAGGCTCTCACGCTTGCCAGGCAGGCACTTATGCCGCTGAGCCATCTCATCGGCCCCCTGATTTATTTTTATTTGCAATATTTTAATTCATTCATATATTATCCAATGTTACTCTGTTTGGACTACCAAAATTGTAGGATTTCTGATCAAAAATGTACCCCAGGAGAAGAGATGCCAGGGATACTTTAAAGGAAGAAGATACATTTCTTAATGTGCAATAAAAATTAATATTCTCTGTCCGTTTAGATGTGTTTTTAATTTATCCTTAAAAATTTCTTTCTAATTCCTTGAAAAATCTCAATACATTTAGAAAGGAATTCAACAATTCTTTTGGAATTTTTCAATGACAATAACGAACATTAAATAATAATTTACTTAACTGTAAGACAAAATTTATGGACAATAAACAAAAATTTATATTTTAAATAAAATGAATGAACTATTTTAAGAAAACATTTAAAGGAAAATAAATTCAGTTATATATTTTTGTCAATTCTGTATTATACTTTTTTATCTTTGAGTGGGGGTTATGGAAGAATTAAAAGCACAACAAAACCTAGAAATTGATCTCAAAATATTAGCATAAGGACTGAAATTATCCTGTTAGAGCTTCATCATGTATCAGAAACTAAGGAATAAAAAGAGGAGGATATCCTTTTATTGACATGTGCTTCACATTATCTGATATGTAATCTGAATACAATTTTGAGGTACCAAATAGATGACACTTTCTGCATTTTGTCCTCTTATAAAGTATTCTAAACACCCATCAAAATATCAGATATGTAAAGGATTGTCAGTAATAATAAAATACATTTCTCTTGAGTTCATTGCCTTAGTGGAAACATAATAATCTCAGTCACTTCATGACTGAGAACTCAAGGACAGTGTGAGGAGTTCTATTCCAAAGTTATACATTGGAATATATATATATTTGGAAATGAGTATTAAATAATAGGTGTAAGTTTATTTATATGCATGTGTATATATATATGTTGGAATTAATACCTTATATATATATATGTTGGAAACATAATTTATTTTAGGCCTACATCTATCAGGTGTTTGAATACTTTGCCTTACATTTTGAAATAAAATCCTGCATCAGTTATGAAACTTCTCATATTTTAAAGTCTTGTTCTGAAGTATGATGAGTGTACACTTTAACTTGGTGGTCCTAAACATAAATATTTTTAGTAAAAGTTTCCACTTGAAGTTACTTTGTTTTGACTCTTTGTAGCTTGCACACTCTGCCTTTTCACTACATGACAGCTTTTTCTTTTTTCCTGTTTTATTTCCAAGTGACCTGGAGTATTGCATATTTATTGAGAACTGTTTAGGAATGATCCTTCAGAAACTATTTAACCATTGATTTATTTTTGTTTTTGTTTCAAGGTCTATACGAGTTAGTAACAGAGGAGTATTGTTTCTAGCCAAAATCTCACATATGAATTTTCAGGCTTGGCCGTAGGTGATCAAGAGGATTTACCTGTCAGGCTCACATGGAGTAAAGTTCCCCTCCCTACATCAGACTCGGCAGTCTTTGTGTTGCAGTCTCTGAAGGGTGTCGCAGTCAAACACCATACTCGGGGGACTCTGGAGGCCGTGCTGTCCTACTGGTCTGCATTCTGCCTTCCTTCCCCAGGCTCCTCTGCAGAAACCGCCGTATGGAAAAGGTGGGCAGGACGACTTTAGGACAATTTTCTTTACTTTGTGTCACCACTCAGTAGTGCATGTCTAGTCCTGCTTCTCCCTCTGCGTTTCCTCCTGGCCACCAGGGCTCCTTTGGCAGAGAGATGGATCTTCGTGTTTGTGCTGATCTACCTGACCTTCTCCCGGGAGGAAAACTGGGGCAGTGAGAGAGCCAACACTTTCTACTGTGAAGCTTTGGTCTTATACCATCAGAGTGTGGGGTTAAAGGTTTGCTGTTAACTTTCCTTTGGTTTATTATTTTACTTGACTATTCACACACCTGGAAGCTTAGTTGTCTTCATTCAGCTCACTTTAGTTCTTGGCAATAAGAGATTTAAAAAGCAGACTGGTAAAAATAAAATATTTCACCACCATCAAAAAGAAAAATAATAAAAATTTAAAAAGTGTGAGGAAACAGAAATTTGTGGAAATCAGACTTCAAAACACATGCTAAGTTTTCCTGAAAGAGGATTTCTCTGATGATACTCTTTCATCAAAAATTAATAAATATGGTATTTTAGCTACACTTTTTCCTTTGAGATAATTGTAGCTTTGCATAGATTAAACCTGGCACCTAGAAGTTTGCTATACTCTTTACCAATGTTAACATCTTACAATACAGTAGTAAAATATTAAAACCAAGATAAGAATATGATCAAGATGAAAAATTTTATTTAGTACAGGAACTGCTTCTTTTATCCTTATATAACTTCACTCTTTTCTAGATCCTATTCTTTTGTTAGATCTGAAAACTTCTCCATTTACATAGTTTTCTATAATTTTTAAGAATATATGAGATAGGGCTGGTGAGATGGCTCAGTGGCGTAAGTGCCTGCCTTGCAAGCGCGAGGGCCCAAGTTCGACTCCCGGATCCCACATACGAAAAAGGGGCCAGTGATATCGCTCAGCGGCACGGGCGCCTGTTGGTGCACGAGGTCCTGAGGTCGACCCCCCGGTACCCACAAAAAAAAAAAGAATATATGAGATATATAAATGTATAATCACACAGTTATGTTAAATGAGTCGTAACTTCAGGAATTGATTTTTTTTCAGTCAGTATATTTGTATGGAGACACATCCAAAATGTGGTGTATATCAATTGTTCTTTTCTTTTGTTATTAAACAGTTGCCCATGGGATGAATGTATGAATTTAACCATTCATCCTTTGAAGGATGTAAAAATATTTTGAGATTTTTATTAATTACAAATAAAGATGCTGTGAACATATGTGTATGGTTTTTTCCAGGAACATAAATTTTTATTTCTTTGGCATAAATATTCAAAAGTTACCTTTTTGGGCTCTATTATTAGGTTTTATTTGTTTGTTTGTTTTTAATAAACTGCCAGTCTATTTTCTACATTGGCCACATGGTGTTACATTCCCATTTGTAATACTATGAGTAAACAGTTTTTCCACATTATTGCCAGGATTTGGTTTTATTACATTTTTAAAAATTTTACCAGTTCTGATAAGTGCAATGATGCCTCCCTATGGCTATAACTTATATTTTCCTGTTGGTCAATGATGTTGAATATTTTCATGAACCTTTTGGCAATCTTCATGTCGTCTTTAAAGAAATGTCTGTTTATCCATTTTGTTCAATTATTTCATTGAATACTTTTTTAACCATTGATTTGAGAATTGTTGATACATACTAGATATGTTTTTGTTGAATATACTATTTGAAGTTATTTTCTACTAATAAGAACATTGTTATATATCTCTTAATAGGATCTTTTACATAGAAAACATTTGTTTTTCATAATAATTTCATTATAAGAATTATTTCATAAAGTCTAATGGAACAATTTTTCATTTATTGGTCACACTTTTATTGCTAATTCTAAGAACTATTTGTCTAGCCCAGTATCCAGAAATTTTATAAATATTTTTGTCTACAAGTTTTAGATTTTCACATTTCATATTTAAATGCATATGTGACCCATTTTACATTGATTATTGTTTAAAACATAAGACTTGGCTGAAAATCTATTTATTGCTTATTTGTTTAGGATATGGATGGCCATTTTCCCCAGGACAATTTTGTGAAAAGGTTATATTCCATTATTAAATGCTTTTGTACCTTTTTTAAAAATTAGGCCAGACAAATATCAGTGGGGCTCTATTCTGGGTTTCATTGATCTCTGTAAATATGAAGCAGTTTAGATTACTGTTGCTTTATATGGTTAAACTCTAGGAGATGAATTCCTTCCAATTTATCCTCTCCTTTCAAGAAGTTTCTAGTCCTTACCTCTTTCCACATAAATTCATTCCATATTCGAAAATGATTTTTGTTATTTTGATAGGAAGTCTATTAAATCATGTATCTCATTTTGGAAAGTAGTACTATATCTTTACTATGTTTAGTCTCTAACCATCAACATTGCATGAATATCCATCTACCTAGATCTTCTTGGTTTTCTTTCATCTGTATTTGGTAGTTTTCAGCACACAAGTTATACATATATTTTGTTAGATCTACTTAAAATATTTTATTTATTGAGCAATTGTGAATAACATTGTGCCATAATTTCAGTGCCAATATATTCATATCATCAGTAATATGTATATATGTATATAAACATGTATATGCATATATATAAAATGAGTTATTGTACCTATAACATGCAACTTTTGATCTCCTAAACTCATTGATTAGTTCTAGTGATACTTTTATATATACCTTGACATTTTCTACATTGACAATCATGTCATATTCAATTAAATGATTTTTTATGAGTTTTGTTATTTATCTAATTTCCATTTCTTTTTTTTTTTTTTTTTTGTGGGTACCGGGGGGTCGACCTCAGGACCTCGCACGCCAACAGGCACCCGAGCCGCTGAGCGATATCACCGGCCCCTTTTTCGTATGTGGGATCCGGGAGTCGAACTTGGGCCCTCGCGCTTGCAAGGCAGGCGCTTATGCCGCTGAGCCATCTCACCGGCCCTAATTTCCATTTCTTGTCCTTGTGTATTTACTATGACTTCTACTTTTAGCACTGTGTTGAATAGGAACGTTGGTAATGGATGTTCTTGCCTGTTTACTGAACTTAGGGTAAAAGTTTTCAGTCTCTAATCATATTTAATATTGTTTATAAGGCTTTATAAATTATCAAGTTGAAGAAACTCTCCTTTTTTCTAAAAATACTTACCAGAAATACAATATGTGTTGAATTTTGTCAAATTCACTTTTTAAATTGATTGATAGAACCATGTAATTTTCTTTCTTTAGCATGTTACTATGGTGACAATATTAATTAGTTTTCTAATAGTGAAAATGTCTTACGTCCCTAAAATGAACTGAACTTTTTGATGGTGTCTAGTTTTCGTAATATATTGATGAAAACTATTGCAACCTTTGGCTAAGAAAACGTCCTTATGAAAGAAATTAGTCTAGTGTTTTCTGTTACTATATTATGCTTGTTTGATTCTTTTATCAGGGTAATGCTAGATTCATAAACAGAATTGAGAACTGCGATATGTCTCAGAATCAAATGGAAGTGCTGTATCAATTCAAAAAGTAAAATAAATATGTAAAGCTGAGAGGCTATGAAGGAAGTGTTTTCATGTACAATTGCCTTGTACTGTCACAAAAAAGATTCTGCTAGTCTTTTCACGCTATTTCCATGTTATTTTCTTTGTGTAATACATTTCACAAAGGCCACTCATACAAAAGGCAAACTCATACAAAAACATAACTTTACAAGGACACATAATCTGTAGCTTGTCTTTTCAATTTTACATTGGAGTCAAATTTGTTATTAGTCATTCTTACCAAGAATTATTGTTTCTAAATGACTTATGTAATCTTCGTTTCATATTTTAAAATTATCCCCTTGCTTCAGCCATCTTGAGTATATGCATAGTTTACTATGGTATGGTTGCTATTCTGTTTCCAAATGATTTTACTGAACATTAAGAGACAACTGGCTATCATTTTTTTTTCCTGTGGGTTGTCTTTTCACTCTGTAATTTCTTTTGTTGTGCAAAAGCTTTTTAAGGTAAAATCCCATTTGTTGTTTCTTTGTAGTATTTTCCGAGTGGTCTGGGTTTTGCTCATGAAGTCTCTATGTCCTCAAGATTTCTGTCTATCTTCTCTTCTAGTAAATTTAGAGTTTCTGTTTTTTTTTTTTTTTGTGGGTACCGGGGGGTCAACCTCAGGACCTCGCGTGCCAGCAGGCGCCCGTGCCACTGAGAGATATCACCGGCCCTTTTCTCATATGTGGGTTCTGGGAGTCGAACTCGGGCCCTCGCGCTTGCCAGGCAGGCACTTAAGCCGCTGAGCCATCTCACCGGCCCCCTAGTGTTTCTGTTTTAATATTTAGATCCATTCTGACTTTAGTTACATCATGATGATAGACATGGATCTAGTTTTAGTCATTGGCATGTGGAAAGCCAGTTTTTCCAGCACCATTTATTAAAGAGCTGTCTTTCTTCCAGTGAACCTGTTTGGATCATTTGTCCAATATAAAGTGGTTGATTGTGTTTGGATTTGCATCTGCATCTTCTAATCTGTTTCATTGATCCTCAGTTCTGTTTTTTTGCCAAAACCATAATGTTAGAAGCCAAACAAGATAATTGGCTACATAGAAGACAAGTGGATGAAAACATAAAGGAAGGTAATAAATCTATGTCATTAAAGAAGAGAAAAGAAAACAGAGAGAGAAAAAAGAGAGACTAAAAGCAGAAAACAGAGATAACCCTAAAAAAAAAAAAAAAGACCAAATTAAACTAAATTAAAAAAAGACCTCAACCAGACAGAAAAAGGAAAACCGATCAAACATAGAAAAATAAATGGAGCAAAATTCCTCTGGTGTTTGCAGTTCTGTGTTAAGTCCCAGTATGATCTCAGAAATGTGTTGTGTACTCCAGCCAATTTTGCAGTGGGATTTATGGTGGGTATAGGGCTGATCTTGGCCTCTGGATGTGGGAGTTGGCATTGGCATTCTGTTGCTGGGGTTCTACTGAGCATTTATATATATATATATATAGTCTTTTTTTAAGGAAAGAATGGTGGCCCCACCTGCCCCCCTCTCTTTCACCTGTCTATGTGCCAAAGCACAACTTTGGGGGTTGGGGGTTCCACACCTGGGGTGGTCTGGGGTGATCTGGCCATAGGTATCTTGCTGGGTCACTCTGATATTATTTTTTATAGCTAAACCTATAACCGTGGGGTTCTTCAGGCTCCATTCAGTTTTTCAGTCTGCTTTCTTCCTTTTATTCAGAATAGATAATTTTTATAATTCTATCTTCTAGGTCAATGAGTTTTTTGGTTCTCTACATTTTTCTGTTCAGCATGTGTGTTTGCTTCTTCTTAACATACTCTATTTCTTTGCTGAAACATTCTATGTCTTTCTTTGAACTGTGGAATTTTTGTTCATTTAAAAGATATTCATATTTTAAAATTTTTATTTTAAGAAGAAAAAATAGAACAAAATTTCAAAACAACATATTTGGAGGGTAATAATGGTTAATACATTGCATATTATTATCTTTAAATTAGTTACTCAGAGTACAATATATTGGTGTTTAATTATCCAAATAAATATTAGCACAAACCTTTCTTTTCAATGAACTAAGAGAAATTAATAGTATATCTATCTTTTATATTATAGATGTATTTTTTTGCTTTTCCCTTCCTTCTGTTTTCCATTCCTCCATTCCAGTTTCTCTTTCCTTTTTAACAGTTTCTTCCCATTTTACAATATCTATTGTACATTTTGGATCTTATTTACTCTTTCAGCTTCTCACACCAGTGAGACAATACAATGTTTACACATGTGTGTCTGGTTTATTTCACTTATGAGTATGGTCTCCAGTTGCACCCACTTACCCATAAAAGTCTTAAGTTTATCCTTCTTTATGGCTGAATAGTACTCCATTGTATAAAAACAAAACATCTTTTTTATCCATTCCTTGGTTGATGGGCATTTGGGTTGTTTCCAAGATCCAGCTATTACAAACTGTGCTGCTATAAACATGGTTGCACATATATTGTTGTGGTACAATGTTTTTAATTCTTCTGGGAAGATACTCAGAAGGATAATAGCTGGGTCAAATGAGACCTCCAATCTTAGGTTTTGAGGAATCTCCACACTGATTTCCACAGTGGTTGCACCAGTCTACACTCCCACCAACAGTGCAGAAGGGTTCCTTTCTCCCCACAGCCTCTCCAGCATTTGTTATTGGTTGATTTCTTGATGATAGCCATTCTTTCTGGGGTGAGATGAAATCTCAGTGTTGTTTTAATTTGCATCCCTCAAATAACCAGTGACGTTGAACATTTTTTCATACAGTTATTTGCTGTTTGTATTTCTTCATCTGAGAAGTGTGTAGTCATCTCAGATGCCCATTTTTGGATTGGGTCTTTCAAATTGGGAGGTCTGATTTTTTTGAATTCTTTATATGTTCTCAATAGTAATCCTTTGTCTGAGGAACAGCTGGCAAACATTTAAAAGATATTTATAATTGCTGGTCAAATAATTTTTGTGATGGTATTTTAAAAGTCTTCATCACTCAAATGCTAACACCCATCCATACAAAAACTCTTAACAGTTTTGACACAGAAGACAATCTCTACACCATAATAAAGGACATTTATGAAACTCCCACAGTAAACATCATAATGAGGAGAAACTGAAACCTTTTCTTCTAAGAGCAGGTCACATGCAATGATGCCTACTCTCACCATTTTAGTCAATATACTGCTAGGATTTATCAAGAGCAATTGGACCAATGAAATGAATGTAACCAAATCAGAAAGAAAGAAGTAAAAATGGCCATAGCTGGTGATAACATCATTCTTTATCTAAAAATCCTCAAAGCCTCCATTCAAAACTCTGTGATGAGTGGAGGAGATATGAAAAGGACCAGGACGAGAAAGGAAAATAGAAATGATTGAGACAAACTATGTATATGTACTAGTTCCGTGAAAAAATTGTAATGATTGTTCTGTATTGCAAACATATACCAAATATACATTGTATATATACTTTTAATTCATACATAAATTTAATAAAGAGGCAGGATGCAAAATCAAAACAAAGAAATACTTGGCATTTCTGAACACTAACAATGGGATATCAGAAAAATATCTCAAGAAATTACCACCATGTATGTTAGTATTAAAAATCAAAATATTCAGGAATAAATTTTATTTATTTATTTATTCATTTTTGAGACAAGTTCTCACTATATAGTTCTGGCTGGCCTTGAACTCACTTTGAAGCCCAGAGTGATCTTGAATTCACAGCAGTCCTCTTGCCTTAGCCTCCTTAATACTGGAATTACAAGTATGTGCAAACAAACCCAGCTTCAGGAATAAATTTAATCAAGAGGTGAAAAACTGTATACTAAAAACCATGAAACATTAGCAAAAAGAATTGAAGAGACTATAAATAAATGGAATGATAGTCTATGTTCATCAATTAGAAAAATTTAAATTGCTGCAATATTCATGTTCCCTGGGGAAATTTATACAGATTCAATATAATCCTTGTAAAATTCCAATGTTATTGTTCACATAAAAAGAAAAACAACCTTAAATTCATATGAAACCACAAAAGGCCCTGTTATGGTTGAATTTGTCCCCAAATGATTCATGTCCTGAATGCTTGGTCCACATTGCAACAATGTGCAGAGGTAGGACTTTTGGAAGATGATTGGCTCATGAAGGTTCTTATTTCATCTATGTATTAATATATCTTCCACTTAGCAAAACATAATTGTGCTCCCTGCCTGTGTTTTATTTCATTTTACATAAACATGCTTTTTGAGATCAAAGTAAATCTGAGGGGTATTCAAAGTGAAAAGAAAATGAAAAACTGTTCTCAGAGTTATTTCTAAACAGAACTTGTCTCTAATCCTAACAACAGTATATAACAGAAGTGTATGTACTAATCAGTGTGAAATAACTTTTTTTCACGTGGTAAACCTCAAAGCATGGGACAATGATCCAGAATCATTATATTTTATAGTTGGAAATACTATACAAAAAACAGAATGCTTTGAATAGAATGAAGTCTGTTCTTTCCAAAGACTATGTGAGAGAAGGCAGATGCTTTGTGGTAAACATTGGTGGTAAAGTGAAGACTGGAATCTAAGTGTGATCTCATGGTGAATACTGTAGCCACGAGCACCACCAGCAAGAAATCTCAAAAAAATAGAAAATGGATTAATCTATTGATGGATTCATAATTTGAAGACATTATTTGCAGTGATGGAAGCTTAGGATATATGATGTAATTGAAGAGAGTGGTTCATTAGGGAGGGTCCTCAGGGACTGTAGCTTGTCCATAGACCCTTCTGTTCTGTCTTGCTCTGTTCCCAGCTAACATGATGTAAGCTGTTCTTGGTATGATGCATGATATTCTATTGAAACTTGGACAAGTAGGTATAATGCCAATTGACAGTGGAAGTTATGTAAGGATACTGTTTTATTTAGGTAAATTGCTCTAATCCCATTTTTTTTGCATTTCCATGTTGAGATTAAAACCCAAGTTCTCTTTGCCCCACACTTGAGGTAGAGGACACCTCATCGTAAATGGGACAGGGAAGTTTCAGTTCTCCCATAGCCTTTTCCTGAAAGCCTTCTTGCAGGGAAAACTAAAAGAGTTCTGTTCTGCTCCTCAGACATCCCCCTCTAACACCATGGGAGGGAGAGGCATTCCACATGAATGTCCAGGCTGCCTACTAAGTCTACTGGCGATCTCTCTAGTGGAATGGGAGATGGAGTGCTGCCTGTTTATTATCAAGTTGGGTAGAAGTTTATGATCCTTACTCAGCCATTGGTGATTTGTATGGGGATGTACCACAGTTTTTTCTCTGATGTTTTATCCTAATAGACTGTTTTTTTCTAAATGTTTCCAGTTTTAATAAATTTTCCTTTTTGGATTCACTTGCTATAGAACAAAGGTGTTTCAGGGAGTTTGTCTCCTCATTGGCATTTTCAAGTTACTAATTTATCTAATTCCTCCTCTGGATTAAATAAGCAAAACCAAAACTAGAGAATTCAAAATGACATTAGTCTGGTCCCAGACATCACAGTTGTTCCACCTCTGTGCACCTTTCAGAGTCTGCCTCAGTGTGTTTTCCATAAAGTGTCAAGAGTTTTTATACTAGCATACAGGCTTTTTTTTATTTTGTGTATGTGTGTATGCAGAGAAATTAGGGGAAATTGTCTATCCACCCACAGGAGCAGTGAATAACAACATTTTGTTTTATCAAGACTATTAAAGGAGGGTAATTGCATTTAATATAACCTTACAATTTACTTTTTTTAAAATGAAAAGCTCAATATCATTACTTTACACATGCTTGAAACTCCTGAATCCTTTAAGGTTATTTCAAAATAAATGTAATGAAAACTAACAATTACCAAATGCATTTTTTTGTGGGTACTGGGGGTCGAACTCAGGACCTCACGTTTGCCAGGCAGGCGCTTATGCCGCTGAGCTATCTCACTGGCCCCCCAAAAGCATTTTATAACTGATTTATATAACTCCATAAAATGTTTTCAAATCTCCTTATTTGCTCTATTACTCTACATAAGAGAAAAAAACATTTTTCTCTATATTTTCATTGATATTTATAATGAGCAAAAGGATCATATTACATTTTCTAATCTCTTTTAGAAGGTGAAGCACTCATTTCCACTTAGAATTATCTCATAACTAATGAAATATGAAATTGGAAATCTATTTTGGAACTGAGCGAAATTTTTGTATTCTTCATTTTCTTTGCTTGACAACATAAATCTTCTCCTTACTTTCTGCTGTCACTATTCAGTTATAAGTATAGTGACTATCACCTTTTAAATATGAATTATGGAAAACAGTGCCACTTTAACTGAAAACATGCTACTATTGCTTTAATTCAACAATGTGTTAATATAACAGGTATATCTAATTTGGTTCAATTTGTTATAAATATAACAACATTGAAATATAAACTGAAGTTTTAGAAATCAAATCTAAATGAAGTGATAATGTATTGAAAACTGATTTGCCCTTTATATAAGAACACATGATTTTCACTTTTGTTTGCTATTTATTTGATACTTCAGTTCTTTGATCAGAACACAGAAATGTGTATTTAGCTTGATCACACGTTTGAAAATCATTTTCAACTTGTTTTATGTGTGACTGGTGGAGTTTATTATGTACTTGTGAATGTGAATCAAAGTCTTTAAAGCTAATAACCATAATAACAATTATTATGCCTTTGACTTATCATAGTAATCATGGGTACTTTTGGCATTAACACCACATAATATAAAGAGGGAAAAACATAGAAATTCATAAAGACCTACTGTAGTGCAACATCTGACTGCAGAACCTGGGGCAAGAGTATAAATTATTCATAACTCCATTTAGACAAGTTTCTGTGGGCCCCAGTTCTTCAACATAAAATAACTTTCTGATCCACATGAATTGTACATTTCCACTAAAATGGAGAACAGTATAAATTTAAGACAGAATTTCTATTCCTGCCACTATCCTAATTTGCAATGTCACTGCTGAAAAGGAATTTAGTTTTTCTAGGACTCAGAATCTGTCTGTGTAAGTGAGTGGTGGATTGGAAAGGATACAGGTAAATGGTAAATCCTCATTTTGTCCTCTATACTGATACCTGTGGAACTAGAGATGGATGAGTATCTTTATCGCTCCACAAATAGCAGTTATTGACTCTGTAAGACCTTTTACCTTCTTTGTGTAAAAAATATTTTATAATGTCCTCACCAACTCCTAAAATGAAAGTAAAATAAATGGTAACCAATTATTTCAAGAAAATCTACGCAAGGATGACATCAGAGCTGAAAAATAAAATTGATAGAGAAGGGAGGTAACTGAAAGTAAAATAATATATGTTCTAACATGCAAATATTCAAGCATGCTATATTAGAAAACCTGATGAAATAATGATATGTTTGCACATAATTCACTGGTAAACCAATGATAACAATCTGCTGTTCCAATGATTCAAATACTATGAACATTCCTGCTGTTGTTATTTAAACTTATAAAATAGTAATAAACCCAAAGGAACATTTCCAGAAGTAAGCATAAGCAAAATTTGATTGCAGTTGTGTAATTAGAAAATTACATTTATTAAATAAAATACTAGAAAATACTTGATAGTAATATATATATATATATATATTTGGTGTTGTTGTTGTATTTTGGACTTATTCAAAAATATTTCATAAACAATATTGGCCACATGTAGGACATTGAACAATCTTTGTTTAGACTTCCCTGATCAACAAAAGATATCTAACAATAGTATCAGAAGTGTCCTTTAAAAATCTAAAATATCCCCTATGTAGCTATCAGCTCCATCCAAATGTATTGTTCTAAAAGACATATTCCTCAGTACTCAAAGAAACACTGGGTGCTTTTAGAAAAATAAATATTTGGAAATTTTAAAATTTAAACAGACTATTGTAATAAGAGGTAATAGTTTATCATAGTTATCACTTTGGATAGATTTACCTGCGTCTGTGTTTCCTAAATTAAATATTCTTAGTTTTTAACATAAAAATAAAATTTAGGGCCGGTGAGATGGCTCAGCGGCGTAAGCGCCTGCCTTGCAAGCGCAAGGGCCCGAGTTCGACTCCCGGATCCCACATACGAAAAAGGGGCCGGTGATATCGCTCAGTGGCACGGGTGCCTGTTGGCGCACGAGGTCCTGAGGTCGACCCCCCGGTACCCACAAAAAAAAAATAAATAAATAAAATAAAATAAAATTTAAAATACAGATGAACAGTTTTCATTGTTAAAGGCACTTACATCATACACAATTATTTTTGTCAAACTAAGATAAGTGCTTTCAAAAACATCCAGCTTATTCTGTGATTTAAAGAAAAGTATCCAAAGGCTTCACTACACATAGTAGTTGCTCATGTAATGATCCCATTCGAGCCAGTGTTCAAAGGCCTTATCGGTTTTCTCCAGACCATTGATAACTCTACATTTTCCTGGCATTGGGGATGAAATTGAACATTGCTCCACTTATCCAGCATGCTCTTCTGTCCATCATGTGCTGTGGTCCAAGAGGACCAGCTGCCTTGAAATACATTCCTGGGGGAAAAAATTACAGAAGAAAAGAGGAGAAGAAGGAAAATAATGTACTTACATACAGATATAGTAGATAGATGATAGATAGATAGATAGATAGATAGATAGATAGATAGAGATATATAGATATCATTTTGACCATGCCCAAAATTATCTTTAGATGACACTAATACTCAAATTTTATTCCCTCCCTCCAAAAGCTTATAGACACTTAAGATTAGTAAACAGAATACTCAATGTTTTATTAGGCTACTCACTAAATTTCTTCCTTACTAAATTCTCCCATAGTCAATCCACAATCATCCTTCTTTCTATCTCTGTTCAAATCAATGAGTTACCTTAGATTTCTGCCTTCCTGGCTGCTGCACTGTGTAACACCACGCTATGAGATCAGGAATATATTTGATTTACCTTATCCATTACCTATGGGATTATATTTGTGTTTAGCAAGTACTCATTAAACATATGCTAGACCTAAAGTAATTTGGGAAATGTAAACTTCAGCATCTTTTCTTTTGCTAAGAATATAGGAATAAATGCCAAATAATTCTTCAGTCCACATGTACCGTGTGACTTACAGAGGCAGTCCTGACAATGATGGAGATGAAAACATATTATTTCTGAGACTAACACATAGTGAATGGGGCTTTTTAAATTATTCAGTGTGTTCTCTAAAAAACTAATACTATCACTAGAATATGTCACTCACCAAATAGTTAATAAATCATAACATGCCTTGTTTACATAGTCGAAAGACAGAGGGATCAAGTTTGAAAATCTTATAAAGAGAAAAATAAGGGAAGAAGATACTGGGATAATCTAAATTAACATAGCAAACATGAAAAAATGTTGCATTTAAAAGAGACAGGTTTTCTAATGTAAATCAGAGATGTTTTAATTTAATTTAACATTTCCTCTATCATCTTCTGTACAGTAAATAATAGAATTTCCTTACATTGATTTGTCCAGTTGAGTGGCCAAGAGAAGTAATAAGAAACTCAAAAGATTTTAAGTGCTTTCTGATTTTTATAGAAATGTTTTCTTTTACTGACTTTACAATATTTTAAAAAGTTAAAGCTCATCATGATTACAGAGTAGGACTTTTCTTCCAATGAGAACTATGCCTGTATATTTTTGCTGAGACTTTTGTTTGAGTTTTGCAAAACCTTTCTCTTGACGGACTCAAAGTATTGTATAAAATCAGTAAGACTCCGGATATTGTGTGGTACATGGCTACAGTTGTGGTGGTAATGCATGCGTGTGTGCGTGCGTGCATGTGCGTGTGTGTGCACGTGCTTATACACTAGATGGAGCTTTCCACTGAAATTTTATACGTTTCCATTACTATTTTTTGTCTCCATTCTTTCTAACAAGTATATTCTTTTCATTTTTGGCTCTTCGTCTTTCTCCATTTTCATCTTCCACTTTTTGTTGTTGTTGTAATATTTTGTTTTTCCTTTGAGAAAGGGGCCTCCCTGTGTTACCTCGTTGGTCTTGAACTCCTAGGTTCAAGCAATCCTTTGACTCAGCCACCTTTGTAACTGGGATTACAGCATATACCACGGTACTCAGCTCATCTTTCCTTTTCTTTAATGTAAGTTGGGCAAAGGTAAGTAATCACCAAATACTGTGCTCAGCCTCTTAATTTACTCTCACTGTGTCACTCTCAATTATACTTTTTATTGCTGCAATCAAGTTTTATATTCTACAATACCCAATGTTTTTTTCAGTAGAATTATACCTGACAATGTAACTGATACAAGATAGAAAATTGGGGAGACTTAGTTATTTTGGTTTGTTACTAATAGACAAGTAATCCTGTATCTCCATCACTTTGTGAAGATACCCACCTGATCAAATTGCCAGAGAAAGACCATACACAAATATAAAGAGCTGGATTTTTTCCACTTAGCTGTTTGAGAAAATGAGATATTTGGGATGCAAAAAATAAATAGTGTTCCTGTACAGCAATAATTGACCCACTGAGAAAGAAATTAGGGAAAAATACCATTCACAATAGCACCAAGAAAAATTAAATACTTAGCAATTAGCCTAACTAAGGAAGTAAAACACCTCTATAATGAAAACCACAGCATTCTGAAAAAGAGGAAATCAAAAAGTGTGAATATATCACCTCTTCCTTGGTAGGCAGAACCAATATAGTAAAAATAGCCATGCCTTTAAAATTGATACACAGACTTAACACAATCCCAATTAAAATACCAATAGCATCCATCAGAGAACTGGAAAAACTATCCTAAAATGCATATGAAACCAGAAGAGACCCAGAATAGCAAAAGCAATCCAGGCTAGAACAGAAAAGGAGGAGGTATCACAATCATGGACTTGAAGCTACATTACAAAACTACAGTGCTAAAAGCAGCATGGCACTGTCAAACAAAAGACATGAAGATGAATTGAACATAACAAAGGAGAGAGAAACAACCCCCCACACATTCAACTATTTGATCTTTGACAAAGAAGCCAAAAACATACACTGAAGGAAAGATAGCCTCTTTAAAAAATGGTGCTGGAAAAATTGGTTATCCACATGCAGAAGATTGAATCCAGACCCACATGTTCCGCCATGTACTAAACTAAAATCAAAATGGAACAAAGACCTAAAAGTTCAAACCGAAACACTTAACCTGCTAAAAGATAAAATAGGTAAAATTTTTGAAATCATAGATGTAGGTAAGGACTGTTTTAACAAAACCCTGGTTGAACTGGAATGACCACAAAGTAGAATCCACAATAGTACCAATAGAATCAACAAATGGGATTATATCAAATAAAAAGCTTCTACACAACAAAAGAGACAAACAGAGTAAAAAGACAACCTATAGAATTGGAAAAAAATTGCCAGCTATACCTCCAATGAAGGATTTATATCTAGAATATATAAGGAACTCAAAAATATTAGACCCTCAATATAAAGCACCTAATCAACAATGGACAAGGGAAATAACAAGCCACTTCACCAAAGAAGAAGAAATGGCCAATAAGTACATGAAAAAATGTTCAATATTGCCGCCCATTAAAGAAATGTAAATTAAAGGAAAAAGAGATTCCATTTTAACACGGAAAGAATGGCCATCATCAAAAAATCAAATAACACATTCTAGTGAGGCCGCAGGGGAAGGGAGACCATCCTACATTTCTGGTGAGAATGTAAACTAATGCAACCACTATGGAAATCAGTATGGAAAATTCTCAAGAAACTAAAGTAGAAATTCCATTTGACACAGCTATTTCCCTTCTAGGTATCTTCTCAAAAGACTTAAAGTCATCACATTACAGTGATACATGCCCATATGTATAGCAGCACAATTTATAATAGCTAGACTTTTGGAAGCAGAAAGAAAATTTGGTACTTAGATAGAGTGGATTACTACTGTGCCATAAAGAAGGATAAGCTTGAGTCATTTGTAGGAAATGGATGCACCTGAGACCATAATGTTATGTGAAGTAAATCAGACACACAAACTTAAATATCTAATGATTTCTCTTTGTGGGAAAACCAAAATATAAATAAAGAGCAAAGCAGAAAATAGATAATAGGGAGTAAGAAGACAGATCTTTCTCAAATGGAAAGGGGAAAAAGACATGGAAGGGGAGGACAGAGAGGTGGGGAAGCAAATTAAAAAAATTTAATTAAGATGTGCTCTGTAGAAGTACCAACTCCCCACAAGGAATGTAAACCCTATGTCCTGCAAACTTGTACTAATAAAAAAAAATTAAAAAGTAAAAATCCTCTTGAATAGGTGGTATACCTTATGTAATATAAGGAAAAATAATTTAATCAGTCATGTTGACAGCCGAGTTAGAAGATTCCAAGTTTTTTCTAATACATTTTATTTGTATCAGGATTCAGCTTTCTTATCTCCTTTGTCAGTACTACTCTACTATTCAAATAAAAAGTAAATTTTCTCATATCTGTTTCTTACTCTTAAATTACCTAATGATAAATAAAAGTGCTCCTATTGATCATGTTTTAAGGTAATCCACATATTTAAAAATAATAATGATCCAAATAGAAAAAGATAACATATGTAAAAATTGTTTTGCTGTGTAATAATTTATAATTACTTGGAATATAATTTAATTAAAAATCTATATGTTATAGCATATATAACAATGAGTCACTTGGAATCTCTTGGCCATTTGATACTGGCATAAAATTCATAGCTTCCTGTGTCACTCTAATCAAATAAATTTGAGTAGTGTAGAATAGTCATTACTTTATCTGACTTCAATATTTTGAAAATCATTTAGTTCATCTGACAAGTGTTATGACATTATCTAAATGAAGTTAATGAATAGGTAATCTATTATATTGTATAGTAATTAAGTATAAAGGAGGAGAAAATTAGACACTACTGGACTAAGAAAAGAATAAACTATAGGAAAACCTTGATAAAATTGGAGTTTTTGTTATATCCAAATAATAAATATATTTAACTCCAAATAATATATTTTCAGAACAAAGACTCATAAAATGCTGAAGTGTGTGTATAGATGTGTGTCTATGAATAGTAGTCATATGAATAGAACAAGTGACCATCATTATTTGGAACAGAGCCAGCTGATACATTAGTATATACAGTATTTGACTACTGTAATTAAAAAGTGAAAAGCTCATAAAATATATAAATTTATCCAAAATCTTTGTATTTCTCTCCTATTTTTAGAATTACAAGTTGAGCATCCATACTCTGAAAGTTCAAAATCCAAAATGCTACAAACTTTGAAACTTTTAGAGTACCTACATAATGTCACAAGTGGAATATTCCACACCTGGCATCATGAGATGGGTCACAGTCAAAACAAGATATACACTAAAAATATTGTATGAAATTATCAACGCATTATATGCTTAAGATGTATATAAGGCAGCAAAGATTTCGTGTCGAGGCATAGGTTGTTGGTAAAATAAAATTTGCTTACATGCAATGGTATAAAAGTATATATTACAGGTATTAAATTTACTAAGCACAGAAAATATAAGTGGATAAAATACAAAATTTACTAAACACAGAAAATGTAAACAAATAGAATACAAATGCACATATTATATACATATTACTATGTGAGAAACACATGCAGGATTAGTATTTATCCTCCCTTAAAATAGCTCCCACTGAGATCCACAGATGCTGGCCTTGTTCAGGGATAGTGTAATATAAGAAAGAATATAATTAATTCTAACCTTTGGCATGTTAGGTATTCCTGCTCCTAGTAGCCTCAAGGCACATAAATTGGTCTTAAATTTCAAAAAGATAGGCATTTAAAATTAATTTTTGAAGGAGATTTTTATTTTCAAGTAAAATTCTTGTGTTTTAATCAAAACCTAAATGCATATAAAAAAAATTGTTCTTTTTTAGCACAACCAAGAAAATTGCTGGTGAATTGGTTTCCCATAGAATGTTGTAAGTTAAGATAATTTAGAGTATATAGTTTTTGCGTGCTAAATGCTGAAATGCTTTGTTATTGAGAGAACTAGAACAATAAGATGAAAAGAACATAAATACATAAAGCGAGTGTTCAGAGTGCACATGTGTGTGAACAGTGTCCTGCACAGTGATAAAACCCCCGAAGCTGCATCTTCTGACAGTGATGGTTTCGAAAAAGCCTAGAATTCACACTGATATCTCCTAATCTACCAATGCTCACAACAATTTTCAATTCATTGATTCTTTGCCTAAGAAGAAAAAGTCAAAGTATCTACTTTTCTTGGTAAAACAAAATAAAAATCAAAGAACTCTGCAGGGAAGAAACTTTTTATTTTGACAGTTCTAGGACATGCTTGATTTTCCTTCAGCTTTTAATAAGAAGAGATCCAGTAACATGTGACAGCTGTAACTCAGCTAATTAAATGATTTAATCCTACAGTTTCATAAATCAATATTCAGGAAGTGTTATAATTGGGAAATCTATTCATAGAGTCAATTTATATTTTCTTCGTGAAGTAACATTAACTGATATTTTCTCTTTTTGTTGTTGAAAAATAATCATGATAATTAACCTTAATTGAGTTAACATCACTGGCTTGGGAACCACCCAGGAAATTACAACAGCACACCCTTCTGAGTAGGTCTGGGTGGGTCATGGAGGCATGACCTTGGGGACTATATGTGTAGTCCCTGGCCCCTTCCTCTCTGGCACTGTTCCTCTGTTCTGCTTTCCTATCACCATGAACTGAGCAGCCTTGTTCTGCCACACTCTCAGTCTTGTTTCTGCTTTGGAGGCAGCCAAGCATGGGATGAATCCTCTGAACATAGGAGCCAAATTGAATATCTCTTACCTTAACATGTGGGTGGTGAGTACTACGTTTCAGCAATGGGAATGCTAACTAATACGGAAGATTGATAACAGAAAAGAGACTGTGACTGTTCCAGACCATGTGCATCAGAAACTTCTGAAACTGGTTTGTGGGAAGAGTTTTGAAAACTTTGAAGAATTGGACTAGAAAAAGCCCACAGGGCTGAAAGAAGAGCCTGATAGCTAATTCTGGTTGGAGTTCGGAAAACCAGCATGCTCTTATCAATGCAGACAATAAAGTGCAGGCTCATAATGCTTCAGTTAGGAATAACAACTCTCTTGGGAGATGGACCAGAGGCTACACATATTACCTTCTGACAAAAAAGTCTACATTTCCCCATCTCCCAGATTACACAGAAGGCTGCATTTAAAGCTGGCATAGTAATTAATATGATGGAGAAAATTTCAAGATAGGCCCATGGCCACCCTGTGGCATAGTTACTGCTGGCTGCTTTTAGCTAGACATACAATGAGATCCGGGTGCAAAAAGTAGGGCAGAACAAATTGACAAGTTTAAAAATTTTGGCCCAAAGGAACAATATATATAGTTGGTGCCAAATAAAGTGTGGCGGCTGAGGAGGTTAGCTCCACTAAAGAAACACTCAGCACTTCAAGCAGGGACAAGAACGATGTCTTCCGAGCATCTCAGCAGTCAGCAAGAAGCCACCCATTGCAAGATCCAGGGTTCAAATGTGTCTACATTTCATTAGACAACAGATTCCTTAGACCTCTGCTCAAGAAGGAAAGTTGGTTCCATGAAAATCATTTCACTGTGCTCCGCCACTTCACTGTGCAGCAGAGGCAGGCATGGTCCATGGGGCCCTGCCTACTGCTCCTTCTGACAGCAGGTGCTGGCATCATCCACATGGTCCAGGTGCTAGCAGCATGCAGAATGCAAGAGTTGTGAGGTCAAGGAGGCTGCCAAGCAGATTTTGGAGGAAGATCTAAGCGGCCACACAAGGAGCACCCGAGAAAGCAGTATGTGAAGCTGCTGAAATGAAGCCAAAGGTACAGTGGAGTCGCCAACAAGTAGGAGATTCAAGAAACATGGAACGTCTCCTGAAGAAAGCTGCAGGCTATAAGTGAAAGGAGCCAATGAAGGAGGCCACGTCTGCTGCAATCAGCAGGGCTATAGTCATTGAGGTTGCCCAAGGCTTCTGGAAATCCCATCTCACCACTAAGTGACCCAGATGCCAGGCATGGAGCTACATGACTTAATGATGTCCAGAAGAGTTTTGTCTGATACTTTTCTATCCCTATCCCTTTTTTTTGAATGGAAATATATCCTTAAATTATGTAACATGTTTTCTATTTAAGTTCACTGCAAGGAGTTTGCCTTGAACCTCAAAATGGACTTTGAATTAGACTTTTAAAAATGCTGCAACTGCTGAAAATTTGGAAAATCAATTATTGTGTTTTCAGTTTTATGTGGGGTATTTGTGTCATGCCAAATGGAATTATTAACTTGCTATTGCCTTTATTTATGGATTATGTATTGGTTTTTGAAGATGTATTTGGGTGATGAATGATAGAATGTGATTGCTAACCTTAATTGTGTCAAATTGATTGACTTTGCAGTGACCCGGGGACTAGGAAAGCACCCTCTGCCTGTATTTGATTGGGTCATGGAGGCCTGAGCTTGGGTATTACGTGTGATCCCTGTCCCTTTTTCTCTAGAATTGTTTCCCTGCTCTGCTTCCCAGTCATCACAGACTGAGCACCACTGCTTAATCACCACCTTCCACCATGATATTTTTGCCTTGGAGCCAGCTGAATGTGAACTGAATCTCCTGAAACCGTGAGCCAAATGAAACTTCCCCTTCTTTAAGATTTATCAGGTATTGTGTCTTAGGGATGCAACTTTATACTAAAAATGAAAATGAATTGCATAAAATCATCAGAGCTAAGCAGATCTAGGTATTTTGAACACACTGTTATCTAGTCAGATAGTGAACAAAACTTAATAATAAATATAGTAACATATTATATAGAAATATTGAAAAGTCACAGACCATTGATCAGCAAACTTTTTCTGTAAGTGATCAGATAGTAAACACTTTAAAACTTGCAAGCCAAGAAGCAAAACTGAAGTTATGATGTAGGTAATTTCTATTGGGTGAATTAGGTAAAAGATAAAGAATGCTTGAGGACATACGACAATAGAAACTTAGATACGATAGGCATTACATATATTAAACACAGAACATATAAGTGGAAAAAGTGTGAGAATTATGTCTATATATACATTTATGTGCATGTATGTACACAAAATTTTCATTTGAGAAGAGCTAAAAATGTCTCTTTCCTCATTTATATGTAAGTAAATATTTCATAGCTCATTTTTCATAGAATTAACTACCCCGTTTTGATTTCTGTTTTAATTTTTTTCTTTTTTGGTTCTTGTTATTATTTTGCTTTGGTATTACTAACTATCTATTTTTATATTATTGTTTGAAAATATGAGCATTTAGGGACAATTTATTTTCCCCTTTATAGCTTTAGCATTAAGTACCTTCCTCTTTTCTTTTTAATATACTTATATGCAGCATCATTCCATAGTTGTTTTTTTGTTTTTTTTGGGATATATTAAGCCAGGAAAAAAAGGAAATCATATCAATATCTAGACTTTGAAAATGAAATCTGATTTTTGATCTATCCTTGCAACTTCTTGTCCTGGTTCCTTATGCATAGGTTTGATTTGATTTTTCTCCATTGCATTCTGCCTTTTATGTATTTTGTTCCAATGAACCTCGATAGAAAAAATATTGCTGAAATAAATGCTATTTTAATACTTGACATTATTAGAAAATATCCTATGAAAATTCCACAATAATCACTATAACATTTACTTTTCAAAATATATTTTGTATTTTTATAAAAGAAGTATTGAAATGATTATCCACATTTGAATTACTCAGATAATTTTGGAGCTTTGATATTCATCTAATCTTTAAAGGATAACATGTCAATAAGATTGAGGCTTGCTATATTTCTCCTTTACCCACGCCATGCAAAAAGATTTAGAGCAAATTTACTCCATGATCCAAATTCAACAACTTTCAAATTTGTCAGCTGAGTGATCTTTAAGGTTTTAATGTTTTATGCAGTCTAGTCATCTCAATCAAATTTGAAATTATGCAGTAATTGAAAAGAAGCTTTTAAAACATTTAATTTCTTTTAAAGAATTGGCATTGTAAAGTAATTGCTTAGGAACATTTATGAAAAATCAGTCCTTTGAAACAAAAAGCTTTCTTTCTAGAAATAATTTCAAATACTAGAAAAGACTTCCTCAAGCTTTGGGGTAAAAAGAATCTTTTATTGTAATTATAATTTAAAAGCAATGTTTGTTGGATGGATGTTGACCACAGAAGAAAAATATACTTATAAAAAAGAATTTTCCTAACCCAGTACCTTAAAACTTCTGATTACATTGAATAATATGTACCCTTTCTCTCTTTTAATTTTTTTAAGAAACTTTGAAAAATAATGTCTTCCTGAAGTTTTCTTTTATTAATAATTCAGCCCATCTAACTCTTAAGATTTCCAAAATTCTTCTTTATTTTTTGATAGATATGTGTTTACATTTTCTCTTGTCTTCTGTTTGGCTTCTCAGAGAGTAAGGTACTTCATACTCCAGCTTTTTCCTTTCCTAGCATAAAAGTTGGATCAGTCTCAGAATTTCAATAAAATCATCCTCCTTGTTCGTTTCTGTACCATTAATCCTGCAAGAATTTGTAAACAAAAGTGTCAAACACATAGAAAGTGCTTAATGCATTATTTATTTGGGAGGCTGAAGGAATCAAATGAGTGAATGGGTAGTAAAAATTTATATTTTAAAGTAAGACAAAAACAGTGTAGGGAAAAGGCAGTATTTGACAGAAATGTAAATAAGATTTGTTATTTATTTATTTATTTTTTTAATGTGGGTACCGGGAGTCGACCTCAGGACCTCGTGCTTGCCAGAAAGCGCTTGTGCCTCTGAGCGATATCACCAGCCCTTTTTTTCCTTTATGTGGCTTCCACGAGTCGAACTCAGGACTTCGTGCCTGCCGGGCAGGCGCTTATGCCACTGAGCTATCTCCCCAGCCCTGTAAATAAGATTTTACTGTTATAAATATTAAACTGTTTTTAGATTTGTTTGGAAAAGTTAGCATCTTCTCTAGAAAAGAGGAAGAGAGTGTTATAAAGGTTTAGATCACTCCATTCTAGTCTAGTCACGGTGAAAACCGGCCCATGGGCACTGTGAACACCTGTGCTCAGGCTCTGTTCTGATGCCGTCTGCTCACACCTGAACTTCATGCTGACTCTGGTCTCTCAGCACAATGAGCTCCTGGCATTCAGCAGACCACAACAGGGACTATTCTGTGCTTCTTAGATATGCAGTTGTCTGGATAACGTCTGTATTGGGGTATCTAAAAGCCATTTCAAATTTCACATATTGATAATTATTTTTTGCTACCCAATCCACCTAAGGCTAAGTAAGACACTGCTATGTGCTGAATTTCATCTACTCCTAACCTTACACGGCGATCTCTTAACCACCTGTACTGCAGATGTGTAACTGCATTCATGATAAGGCCTTTAAGTAAGTGATATTAATTAAATTAAATTAAATTAGAAAAAGTGAAGCTTTTTGAGTGGGCCCTAATCCAGTTTAACTGCTCTCCTTAGAAGATGAGACACCAAGGTTGTTGCGTTACAACAGACATACCAGGTGAGAACACAGTAAGAAAGAAGTCACTCTGTGCTTAGATGAAAGGACATGGTGGAAAATAAACACATGGATACCTTGATAGTGGTCTTCCAGTTTTCATACCATGAGAAAATAAATTTCTACTGTTTAAACATTGCAGGTTGTGGTATTTTGTTGCCACAGTTCTAACAAAATAGTGGAAACAACAATATCTTCCATCGAAAATGTTACACTGCTTTCTGACCTTTCTGTGCTGACTCTCACTCTCTTCTATCTATTCACTGCACAATATTCGGAGTTATTCTTCCCAAAGATTTTTCCATGAGATTCTTCTGCTCTGCTCAAGGGAGTTCAATTACATCCTGTTTCACTTAGAACAAAATGTGTGCTCTAATCATTTCTTCTGCTGTGCTCTGCCATCTCTCTCAAAGCTACTTCTTTGAACCTGGTGCCTTCACACTGAAGTAAAGTCTCTAAATTGCTCATTTGAGGCTTGAACTTGAGATCCTCCTGCTTTAGCCTACCAGAGTGTTGGTATTACAGGCAAGTGCCACCGCTTCCAGCCCAGCTGTTCTTCAAATACGTCTGGCGTGTGTCTGACTCAGTGCCTTGGCAAATATAGGTCTGGCTGCTTTTAATTTTTCCCAAATTGACTACGACTTGTACCTCAAGCTTCTACCTTATTTTTGTTCTAACATAACTTTATCAGAGAGGCCCTTCTTAACCCTTTTCCTAAAATACCTCCCTTCCAATACCCTTATATTTTGTATTAACTCTTCTTATTTCACTTCCTTCACAGCATATATTTACTCGTTCACATGTTTCTGGATTTCTTTCTACCACAAAATCATTGAGTTGTAAAACAACCTAGATGATGTTTATTTTACCCAATGCTATATTTAGAATGTTTAGAGTGGTTTATGGAACAAATTTAATATTTAATAAATATTTTAAAATGTAGTAACCAACAAAAATGTTCATAAGACTAGGTACTAATATAGATCACTTTATTTTTCAACTTATCAGTCCACTGCTTAATGTTTCCTGCCTTTACTTTTCTGAAAGGATTAGGTAGCCTTTCCCTCATATTCCAGAACCAAACTCTAATCTTGAATTTCATGGCGTGGCTTTGTCTTCATTTGCTTCTGTCCATATTCAGAACCCATTTCTGGTATAGCTGCCTCTCTTGTTATAATTATTTGTAACTGTAATACAGAATTTTAACTACTATTAATTAATCAATCAATCAAAATTTATTTTATGGCAATTTTTCAATACCTAAATATTTTTCTGTTTTTGTTTGCAGTTGTTGTTTCTTGGTCATTTTACTTTCTATCCAAAAAAACCGGGTGAAGTACTTCATAGGAAAGAAAATGTACAAAGACTGGATGCACCTAACAAAAATACAGTGTTTCTCCTTTTTTCTCTCTTTCTTCATCCACTATAACGTATTTTTCAAATGTTTCAATTTCCTCATGCTATTTCCTAGCTCAAGATTGTGACATCCATCACTTTTGGCACAGGTCTCTTCACTCGTATTTAGTATCCCTAAAAGGAAAAGTGTTGCACGTACAAAAACCGTGTCTACTCTAAGAAAAAAAATCAAGGAAATCATTATTTAGTTTAAAAACAGCAATTGTGAATTATATAGTGTAAGTAAGTATGCTGTGTGATGTAACTCTGACCTGAGGCTGACACCTACTTCCTGTTTACATTTCAATTTCCCTTGAAATAGGAATTTTATTAGAAAACAAAAGTGAACCTTGGGAGTGTGCTTCTGTTGAAAATTAAATTCTTAGCCTGTCAAGAGTGGCAAATCTTTTACTAGTGTTTTTTTTATTATGATCTCATGCTCTCATAATAACAAATATGAATCATTTTTATCTAATTTCTTTGGTTTCACATTTCAAATAATGTCACATAATTGTAGCTGTATTATATTGCTGAGCTTATAGTGTGAGTGAGCAAAAGTAAAATAATTTATACAAGTAGCATGTTAAGACTATCCTTCAAAAGTTAATAATTAATTCAAATTGAAATCTCAGTCATATCAGGCATTACATGACAAGTGAATGTCATAATTAGCTACCCACAAAATCACAGCATGAATAACATCCATATGATTTACATTGTTCTTAAGAAAAGGGCTCCTATAGTTATGGAGGACATGGCTTAACTTTATTTATTGCAATACTTTCCTTCTACTACTATAAAAAAATTACCACAAATTTAATGGCTGAGAACCACACAAATTTATTTTCTTACAGTTTCAAAGGTCAGAAGTCTACAAAGGTGACAGTGAGGCCATATGCTTCTGGATCTGTGAAGAAATAATCTAATTCCTTATCATTTTAGGCTTTAGGGGCCACATTTATCCCTTGGCTCATGAGCCAAGCCTGTCAATGCTTGAGTCTTATTTCCTCTACTGACTCTAATCCTCCTTTTTTCCTCTTGGTATAACTGTGACTGAATTAAGTCCAGTTGGCTATGACAGTGTAATGTGTCAGTCTCGCAATGTCAACTCCTCAACCTAATTACATGTACAAAGCCCTGTTTTGCACCTAAGATAGTATGTTGGCAGTATCCTGGGAATAGGCTGCAGACATCTTTGGAGGAAGTATAAATAAAAATTAAATATATATGCAGACATATGTATATGTTTGTTTATGTATTTTCACCAAGTTGTTTAGGAAGTATGTGGATGTTTTTGGAAGATTCAGTAGTTTTATATAGTCATAAGAGAGTTAAAATACCAAATAAGAGTCATCTTTTTATTTGAGAGTTTGTTGCAAAACTATTCTTAGAATCAGTTTATCTATAGCTGATTTCCTGTTTTCCTTGTTTTGCCTCTGACAGCCACATTGACTTTCTTGTTTGTGCTGAAGACTTTTACTGTTACATGCTAGGGGCACTGGATTATCAGACACATTGGTCACTGTCTGATATTGATTTAATTTCGCTATATCAAAACTCGAAACATATCTCAGTCCCTAGGTTTCAGCACATTACCATGTAGAAGCTACTTCAACAATCTAGTCATTTCAATTTTTTACACTTTTTCATTTGTTTGTTGTTTTGACAATCATATACCAGAACCCATACCAATAGCAAAATATGAAAGCCTTCAGTATCAAAAATGTTAAACCTCGTCTCATGAAGTCTCTTTAAAATAACAGTGATCCAGGAATATTTTCAAATAATATATTTGATAAACCCCTCCTAAACTATTCAAAAATTTTAATGTGTTCTATTTTTAATGAACAGTAGCACTTAAATCCCAGTATCAGTGTTCTTTCCAGTCCATCCTATGTTTATTTAAGGGATTCATGGTTTGGCAAAATGCAGTAGTTCAATTCTGCCTTGGACCTAAATACTCTGCCTAAATATCAACTGAGGGTGTTTTGTACTATAATTGCAGAGTTGAGTAAATGCAACAGAGTTCTCTACCCATGCAGTCAAAAATTCGTACCTTCATAAATAATTTTAGGTAACCCTTTTTTGAAAGGAATGGATATCTTCAGTGGTTCACTTAATAGTCTAATATATTTGAAGGGATCTAAAATATATTTGATAAACTAATACATACATATACATATATATAATATTTAATTCCAATGTATGATTTATTAATATATCCACTTTAATCCAAGCAGAAAAAATAATTTTGTTCACAATGCACATTCAAGTTATCAGTCAAGCAAGTGGAAAATGTTAACCTATTCCTATGTGTACCACTGCATTCCATAGACATTTCAACTCTTGAGCTGTTCCATGACTCTGCTGGGTTTATTTGGGAAACAGAATATTCCGTGACAGTTTTTTTTTTTATTTTCCACTTTCTATGTTACCCATTCTTATTGATTCATCCAGTCTTGTATTTGTTTATCTAGGTAGATATAGATACAAGTGTGCACATCTTCCATTACTCCCTAATTTTACTGCAGCCAGTCACCTGCATAGTCTTTCACTGTACTCTAACCCATCCACCCTATGCTTCAATATAAACCTTGTAAATTTTCAATTTGCTGTTTTCTTTTGAATTTTTCCAACTTTTGAATTATTTTATTTTTCAAGATAAAAATGATAAAGATTGCCTACAAGATGATGAAAATATATTCTGCTCCTATCATGTCACTCTTCCTTGTTCACTATACTCAAAGTACAATGTTAACCTATTACTTTCCCAAATGAACTAAGCTTTTATTTTTTTACTACCTAGAACCTTCTATCACACAGTCCTTTACATTTCAGGTTTAATATGAATAAGAGGGAAATATTTTATTGCCCAAAATACTTTCAATTGCTATAGTGATTTTTTATAATATTCTATTTTCTTCTTCACAGTGTTTAAAATAAATTTTAATATTATTTATATATGTGTGTCTTTACTTAGCATCAAAATCCCCCAATAAATTATAAATTTAAAGACATAAGCCAATCATGGTTTGCTTGAGCTTTCACTACATGCCAACACCTGGTACCAGGCGCATTGTTTGAGTAAGTAATGTTTGAGTATATGTATAACCTCTTCTAGTTATCCAGATTTCTTGGGTTACTATGTTATGTTTGATACTTTGGAATATTTTTGAATCTCTGGTAAAATTCTCCTTTTTCTTTTGAGATTTGCTTTCTGGTTAGCCTTCAGCAGAGTGCTTTCCTCTGTGTGAACCACTGGCTACGTGGGAAAACACTCCCACTATTTGGTTTCATTCATCTATATTTGTCAGGTGATTAGTACTAATTAATTTGCAATATATATTTTCTAACAGAGATATAATATGGAATAAGATATATTTCCACAGTCCTCTCACTGAAACAACCGAAATCATATCTAAATCACACAACTTAAATTTATTTTCCATTGACTTGTTAGAAGATATTAAACAGGTCATCTATTAGAAAAAAGAACAACATACAGTCCAGCATATCTCATTATGTATAACCATTGGCTATTGTAATACGGGATAGCCAGTCACTTATAAAAGAGTAGAAAGATGAATAAAAAAGGGTAGTACAATACACATGCTGACCTAGTTATAATCACTCAGACCATTATATAAGAAAAATTCCACTAATACCTATAGAAATAGATATTATATTTAATAAGTACAATATTGCAAATGTATATACCCAACAAATAAATCAAAGTTTTTGTCATGTTTCACACAATAAATAACAGAATTTTATAATTTATATTTGTATTTGTTATGCTATATAGAAAACTCTAGATATGGCTCCAAGCTAGGACAACGATCTTAATTTGTTATGTGACAATTATATCTACTGTGTATGAAATAATAAGTGGTACAGAGTGAATATTAGATCAGTCTTTGTTGAACTATTGAATTATTGTTAAATTTGTCTCATTAATTTCATAAGAATAAATTTTTTTATCTCAAAAAAAGATGAAGACTCACAGATATCAGTAAACAAGCAAACCCTTTTTTCCACAACTCCATGTATCTTTTTTTTTTTCCTCCTACAAATTAGTTACAATTTCAGGAGACAATTAAATGATCTACAAGCATAATTTACAGGACTGAAAAAGTTACATAAAATCCTTTTGTTCTTACATTGTAAAAGTTTGCTTCAAGGCTAACAATACAAATTAAAGTTTCTAATAAAGCAAGAGTGTTGACTTTCCTAGAAACTACGGCCTTTGTGTTTTGGTTCCCTGCTTTGTCGTTGTGTTCTGGTACCCTCCACTTCCTCTACACTGGGGAAACTGCTGACAATGAGGAGGTGTTTGTAACATTTTCATTGCATCTTAGATGTTTTTGTAAGCCCATGAAACAATGGTATTTCTATTGAAATTCTTACAGAAATTCTGTAAATAAGCTATGACTGTCTATTTTGGGGCAGGGTAACTGAGAATCGATCTCAGGACCTCGTGCTAGCCAGGCAGGTACCATGTTGCTGAGCTACACCTCAGCCCTTGTAAGATTGTCTTTAAAGTGCCAATATGAATTGTTGGACTGTGAAAAAAGGTGAATGTTTTCTTTGTGTGATACCTACCTTAGCAATTTCGAGGAGTAGGGAATTAAAAACAGGCTTTTCTGGCCTCAGTTTCTGTTTCTTCTCCATAAATGATCTGAAACCACTCAAGTGACAGAATCTATGAAATATGTGGATTTTCTTCCTGAGATAGAATTGAGTTTTTAAAGTCCAACGTGAACGCAGCAAACATCAGAAAGAAGAAAGGGTCTCTCATACCTGAGGAGAGGCGGACACTCACTGAGACTCAGCACAAGTTCTGAAAATTTGCCCCAGATTCCGATGCGCGGCCAGTGATGTGAGCTTCTCTCCAACCAAATTGGGAACACAGGCATTTGGCAGTTAAATCTTCTAGTACTGACTCCTGGTAATAATTACTTCAGAAACATTGCTACAAGCTAAACCCACTAATCACAGTCACCTGGCCTGGGTATGTACTGAAAGGAAATAAAGATGTGCCCTTTGAAAATGTGCAAATTTGTGTATTATTTTGAATGGAAATCACCTGAGGAACTGCAACTTCAGAAAGGGCCATTCGGCCTGTCTTTTTCTTACATGTAACAAACCACAGATATTCTTGTGGGAGGTATGTCCTACATATACAAAGGTTGTAAACTAGCTTTGATCTGTAGAGACTAATAACAGGAACTGCAACCTGAATAAACACACTCTGACCTCACCTTTATCACCCACTAGCTTCTACACCCTGTCCTTTGCACCTTTTGGTAACAATCCTACTCATTTAGTCTAGATATCCATTTGTCCTGCCATTCCTTAAAAGATTTATTGTAGTCTGTCTAAAAAGTATATAAGCATCCCTGCTTTGGTTATTTCTTCAGATTTCACTCTGAAATTTACTAGTCTATTTGACCCTATTTCTGGAGTAACAAATTACCACAAATTTGGTGGCTTAAAGTAATAGAAATTTATTATCTTATAGTTTTGGAAGCCTGTAGTTCAAAATGGAAGTCAATGGGCATAAGTTAAGGTATAGTAGTATTTTATTCTTTCTTGATGTTCTAGGTAGATGATAATCCATTAATTTGCATTTTTGAATTCTAAAGGCGGCCCACTTCATGTCCTCATCCATCTTCAAAACCAGCAAGGACCTGTTCATTCTTTCTTACACCCAAATCCTGATTCTTCTGACTCTGTCTTCTATGTTTTAAAGACCCTTTGGTTATATTGGGAACAAGAAAATATCTTTATTTTAAGGTCAGATATTTACATACCTAATTCCATCACTTGCCTTAATTTTCCCACGCATGAAACTTAACATTCACAGATCCTAGAAATTAGAACCTAGTGTTTTTGAAGGAAGGTGTGCATTATTCTGCTTTCCAAACTATTAAAGTAAACTTATAGCACATTTTCTTATCTATTTGTATTTTCTTCAGTGTCTGATTTATGCAAGATTTTTCCTATTTTGTTAGAGATCTCATACATTTTTATTTCTAATTATTAATTTCTAATTATTTCATTATGCACTATATATTGTAACCCTGTTACACAATTTTGTCCATTCTTATTTCCCTTTTAATCCCACTTTTATCCAGACAAAAACATGTTTGCACATTGATGCCCCAGTGTTTTTATTTATCTTATTCCTTACTTGGTCTTTACTTCTCTCTTCATTACTAGACATAGTAATATAATGTTGTCATTTTTTTGCTATTTTTCCGTGTAATTTCTCCAAATTCTATCTCTAAGATCTTCAGATCACATAATTACCGCGTGTTTTCAAAAATTACATTATAGTATTTTCTCCACTGCATAAAGCATTTTAAGTGTATAGGTGATTTTCATTTTGAGAATAGATTGACGTTATTTTTATCAGTTTCCTTTTGCTTTATAGATAGATAGATTTCCTTTCAATTTATCTGTAGATTCTTTAAGGATTTGGGATGCCTTTTTTTAGATTTTATTCCTTCTGCTTCTTCATAAGCAGTATTCACATAGAAAGTGTGTTGACAATTAAAATATATTAGCAGATCTGTGGCATTTTTTAAACTAAAATGTGGGAAGAGATCACACTGCTACTGTCAGAAAGAACAACAAAATCACACAGAAAATATGTGATATGATATATTTATTTTGTTGTGATTATGTAAATAAAACAGTGAGAGCAAATTCAAATAACATTTATTTAAGGTTTAGCCTGAGAGATTGAAATGCAAATGAATTATACATTTCCAAAAGTAGGTGGTCTTCTGAAATAAATATTGTAATTCTTAGTTAATTTTGTTTTAACCAGAATTAATTTAGATCAATAAAAAGCTATTTCCAGAATTACCAAAATAGTAAACTAATTTAGTATACATGCATTTTCAGTTTCAGATTTGATTTGTGAAAAGTATGCCGCTGTCTGGAAAGCTGTCATGTTTAAAAAAAATCCTTAGTTTCATCACATGTTCTTACTCGCGCTACCTTGCAATTGTTTCCAGGATGACTCATAAGTTCCATTAATTACATTGCTCAGGTTCTTCCAGCGATTATTTTATACCATACATTAGATTAGTCAGTAGTGTAAAGCTAAGTTACCCGAAACCCATAATTTTTAAATTTTTTTAAATTCACTTCATACTTTGTCAAATTCAGAATATTACTTCTCTGTGTGGTCATGACAATCTCTGACTTGAAAATGAAGAGGTGGGAGAGTTATTTTCAGTCCAAAGTACAAAACTTTATGAATCATGTGATGTACTCAAATACAATCTATGTGATATTTATTATTTTCGAAATATGAAAATAGCAGATGTTTTAGAAAATTACCCTTAATGAAAAGTTAAATTTGATTTTAGCCAGGCGAGTGTGTGCATATATATACACATATATAATCTATGTATGAGTATAATGCATTTTAATTCTGAATTTAAATCATGAGTGAATGAATAAATGAATACCTTTTAAAAAGTTATTTATTCTGACAATGACACATCCCATATTTCATTGAAAGGAGCAATGCAGATATTAAAATATAATTTGGAAAATATGTAATAGTGTTCTGTACAAAATTATGTGAGTATGAGTATGCTCACGTTTAGAAGTCAAGAAAAATTTTTATGTGGATGAGCCTTCAATATAGTAAATAAAAAAAGATTTAGAAGTGAAAGAGATTTAATAGCAACAATCCCTGTGTATGAGTCAGGGTCCCAGAGACACAATTAAAAGTATGATGTGCACGCGCACACACACACACACACACACACACACTCATGTATATGTAGGGACATAGCAGGGACATATCTGTATGTATGTGGGGAGAGAAAGAGAGAGATAGGGAGCTTTATTATAGGAATTGTCACATGCAGTTGTGGAATGTAAGAAATACCTTAAGCTGCTAGACTAGGAATGTGGACAGCCCATGGTGTTCAATCTGAGTTCGAAAGACTGAGAAGCGAGGAGCCATGGTGTGACCCCCGAGGACAGTCCTAAGCCCCGAGATTGTGGGGTGTGTGTTGTAGCACCAGCTATGTGATACGACCTGGAGGTCCAAGAGTCAGGAAACCTGATGTCCAAGGGAGGAGATCCTGATGTGTGCATCAATTTAAGAAGAAAAACAAAGAATTAACCCTTCTTTATTCTCTTCATATCCTTGTCAAAAATCAGCTCGTTGTAAACCGAAAGTTTGTTTCTCAAGTCTCATGATTATCCTAAATTCATTGCCACACTGTCATGGTAACTCTTGCTTTGTAGTAGATTTTGAAATCAGAGAGTATGAATCTTCCAAGTTTGTCCTTTTACAAAGTATTTTGGTTATTAAGGCTAGCTACATCTATATATGAATTAATTTCTACGAAGGAGACAGTTGAAACTCTGATAAGGCTTGGGTTGAAAGTACAAGTCACCTTGGAAAGTATTGGCCTTTTAATGATTTGAGTCTTGCTTCATTTTTGCTTTTCAATGACTTTTGGAAGTATGAATCCATTATTTCTTTAAATTGTTTCCACTCATGTCGCTTATTGTATTCTGCTATTTCATGTGTGTATTGATGCACAAATTCTCATAAGCTCTATTCACTTTTACTTTATTTGTTTCCTATATTCTTTGCCTTTCATATGCCCTGCCAATCTGACTTAAAATTTCCTGGTTCTGGGGCCGGTGAGATGGCTCAGCGGCTTAAGCGCCTGCCCAGCAAGCGCGAGGGCCCGAGTTCGACTCCCGGATCCCACATACGAAAAAGGGGCCGGTGATATCGCTCAGCGGCACGGGCGCCTGCTGGCGTGCGAGGTCCTGAGGTCGACCCCCCGGTACCCACAAAAAAAAAAAAAATTTCCTGGTTCTTCCTCCTATTCTACCAGTTCAAATCTATTAATGAGTCCTTTTGACAAATGTTTTCATTCCTGATACTGTGTTTTAAAAGTCCAAAATTCCCAAATGGCTTATATTTATAATTTTCATTTCTTTATTGATATTCTCTATTGGACACAGAAGTGCCACCCTTTCACTTTTTAAATCATGGTTTCTGTTAGTTTTTTAAACATATGTATAATGGCTACATTAAAGATATTTTTCCTTTATTTTGAAAATCTCATGATTATTGAGAGCTGTGAAGAACAAGACACAAAAATAAGAATATTTTAAGAGTAGGAGTAGATAATCTTACAAAAGAATTAGAACAAATAGTCATAGAATATGAGAAATAGTACACTAAATTTTCCCATAAACAAATTATGGTGTTGTTTGCCTATAGTAAGATCCTATAAGATAAAGTCTCATTGACTGGCAGGAACAGCAGGATAGAATTCTGCTGCAACAGATTCATGTGTGATTTCTAAAAAAAAATAATGAATGACTTCCACAGAGATATCAGTGTACAAAAATATGCTTTACTTTTTGTTTTATTTCAACTTCTACCTTTACACTGCAGAACATAAAATAAAACTGCAATGATTCCCCTTTATAAAAATCATAGATCATATTTTTCTACTGGATGTGCCATTAGGTTATTAAATCCATATACTCTCTAGGGCAAGGTAGTTTAAATAGATAATTTGATTATACTTCCCTTGTCTTTTTTAAATCAAACGGCCCCAGCAGGAAAGATACATTCAAATAGTGTATGTATTATAAATTATAATCTTCGCTGTTAGATATTTTAAAATTACTTTTACATTTTCATTTAAGTTTTGCTAGCCACTTGCTGTGTGACCTTAGGCAAGCTACTTAACCATTCCAAACATTATTTTTTAGAAAATAAAAAAGAAACATATTTGCCAGTAAGTTTCATTAACTATTTAGAGGAAGGTGGAGGATAGGGTAGAGGCAGAAGGCAGTGGGTGTTTTGTATGTAAATGGCATGGTTTCTGTGAAACCAGATTATAACTCTATATAAACTCTTTGATGACTGCAGAGCAAGGACAATGGACACGAGATTTTATATTAAACTGCCTTTGGTTTGAATTTTAACACTAATATTTATTAACTTTAAGTTTTGATAAAAACCTTTCCAAGGAATATATATATATTTTTTTTATAGAACATGTATATAATAACAGGCATTGTGAAGACTAAGCTTGATGATGAGAGTTCCATTCAGTCAAAAGTCATAAAGTTTCATTGTATTTGATACATTTTACACTTTCTATAAAATACAATTCACAAAGAAAATAGAGAATTTAACTTCTGATTTTAGATCACATTGATAATAGATAACAATAAGTTGGAGAACGAAAGATTATATTTTCCAGAATTTTTAATCTCATGTGTCTCACCTGAAAAATTTTGCATGGGATATTTTCTTGTTTTAATCAACAAGGCTAGTGAGATGTCTCAGAGTACATTTTCAGTAGGCTTCCAAATTCAGTATTTTTTGGCAGCACAAACAACTTCTATTGTTCAGAAGACATATATTACATGGATCTTTCTCTCTTTTTTCATTTTTTGTTTTCCATAAGACATTTTGGAAACACTCTACCATTTTCTTATGAATAATGTCATTAGAAATAGTAAAACACACTCAATAAGGTCACTGACTTATTTCAAGATAAGTGGTAAAATGAGAAAGTGTTTGTCATCATTAACTTAATAGTATCTCCCTCTATAATTTTTCACCATGGAAGTTTACTAGGTTGGAACCATAGGAAACTACTTTCTAACTATGGAAATATAAAGCTATTCTTAGATTTTTAAAGAAAGATGTCACTCAACTCTGTATGTCATATCTGTTCTCAGGAACAGAATTCTTTAGTAACTTGTATCTGGCTCATGCTCTTTCTGCTTCACATCTTACGTATTTGCTTTAATTCTAATTTTAGTGCAAAGAAGTGCTACATCAATATTTAGAGTACTGAAGATTGGTGATGGCCATAACTCAATCTTATGTCAAGAAGTTATGGCATTTGAAGGGGACCAATTAAGATCAATGTCAATAGACAGCTTTTCACAAATTAGAAAGTAAGTCCTTGCCAGAATAATAAGCAGTGCTTCCCATTCTTCACTGGAAAGACATGTTTTTCCTTGCAAGCTGTTTTGAGTATGAATCTAATCATGTGTTTTTCTAGGTCCATTTTTAGTTCATATTCTAATCAAAGAAAAGACAGAAAAGAGTTAAAAAGCATGTGACATTTCCTGACATTTCCTGAATTAGAAAAATAAAACTAACTGAATTTCCACGTTATAAATTAATTTGAGCTCCTGAGAAAATATAACGTTTTATATTAAAAATGTTGAGCTCTTTGAAAATAATCTACAATTATGGGAATGTAACAATGACATCAAAATAGACTGAACTTGGTGAAAGTTTTGACAGGAAAATCATAGTTATTTTATGAAGAAATGTATGTTGAGTATAGTTATGAAACGAGAGGAGAATATATTTGAAAACAAGACAGGATAATTCCACTTTATTTCATTAAGAATACCTTTTGTCATTAGGCCCATATTCATTTTCCATATCTGTACCCTTATTAATATTATAAACCACTTCTAATATTCAAAAAATTGGAGCAGTATAAATAAAGGAGATTTGTAGGTCATATATAGAACTAAGGAGTACAAAAAGGTAAATAAATTAAATTGTCTAGGGCACATTCCATTTTTGGTGTCATGTAAGATTTTCTCTATGGACTCTTTGTTACTTCTTTTTGTATTTTATACCAGAAGACCAGAAATTTTCAAAGTAGTTTAAAATATTTTCTCACAACATTAAAAAAAAAGTTTTCACCAAATTTTTTTCTCTAAACGTTCTTGTCATAGTTGTTCTATATGACTTTGCAATACATGATTAATTTCAGGCTTATTTTCACAATTTTTCTGTAATCCAAGAACAACTATAATACTGTTAATAGTGAGACTATCAAGTTGCTATTATGAGACATTGAGTTAATGCATGAAGGAAAAAGATATCTATGATTTTCTGTTACCTTTTAAACTTCTGCTAAAATAATTATTTTCCAGAAGTATGCGAGACAATTATTATTAAATGATACCTATTTGAGCTGTTTTTCCTATATTAACATACTATTTTCAGAAATGATTTTCTCTTACATAAAGATAAATCTATGCTAAATACAACTTCAACAAAAGGGACAGTGATTGGTATAGGATGGGTTAGTGTGCAGTTAATAAGTTAGCCAAAATTTCACAGTAAATGACAAAATCTGAACTAAACCTCTTTGTTTTGTTTTCATAAATTTATCTTCAATGTACAGATAGAAGTAGATAGCCCTAATAAATTGTGCTAAGAATTTAAGGACTTCTGGGCCGGTGAGATGGCTCAGCGGCGTAAGCACCTGCCTGGCAAGTGCAGAGGCCTGAGTTCGACTCCCGGAACCCACATATGAAAAAGGGGCCGGTGATATCGCTCAGCGGCACGGGCGCCTGCTGGTGTACGAGGTCCTGAGGTCAACCCCCGGTACCCACAAAAAAAAAAAAAAAAAGAATTTAAGGACTTCTAAATACAAAATAATTATATAATATGGCTAGACAAGTCACATTTGTCACATAGAATACATTTTATCACAAAAGGGTGAATACAATATGATTAACTTTTTTGTGAACCAAGTATTTGATATATTAAAATTACCAAAGTGAATTACTTATTGACTTGTGTGATAATTATAGCACCGTTTTATTTTTTTCTAGTGGGATTCAATATATGTTCTTATCTAGGCATGTTTGCAATAGAGCAGTATATTTTTATAGCAGCCCACAATCTAATTAGCACATTCTAATTTCTAGCTTAAATGAAAACCACAAGTAGCATATGGCTCAAAATGTTTTATGGTTAACAACTAAGCTTCATGCCACACTGTAAGACAAAACCTAAATCTTTGCTTTGATTCAACCTTGTTCCTTGAGGTTTTATTTTTCAGGATAATTAAATAACTAAATAGGATAAAATGAGTTACTTAATTTCTTAGAAAATTAAAGACAGCTTAGGTTTGTGAAACCACTTTCTTGAATATCCGAATCTTGTCTTCATGTCAAGCCCATGGGATTTACTAGCTAACTTCTTTACATCTTTGACAATTTTGTCAAATACACAAACGACTTTGATTTTTAATTTTCTTTTAATAGTATAAAATTCCATCTTAAAATTACATCATATTTGTCAAAGCAGAACCATAAATCCATAAAATATTAGAATACAACAGTAGTTTGATATCTTATTTTCTACTGGTTTATCTAAAGGATATAAGTCAATGATGAAGCCAACCATTATGTAAGATGGGAGGGAGGGCTGCAGGTCTTCCTTCACTCTCTGGAGTCACTGGCTTGCGGGACTCCCACTTGTTCCATTATCTGTAAATTCTTCACACCCTTTTATTTTGGATTTTTTATGAAGAATTCATTGCAAAGTCATGATTGATTGAATCATCAACCAACGGTCAACAATTTAAACGTTCAGCCATTCTCCAAGCTCCAGTGTTTGGTGGCTTGGGGTGGTGAAAGTTCCAACCTCCCAATCTTTCCTTGATGCTTTCAGTTACCAGGCCCATGTTGATGCTACCAGGTGGCTGCAAGTAACTAGCCAGTGAGTTGGTGGCATATACAAAGACATTTATGTCATCAAAAATTGCAAGAACTGGGCCGGTGAGATGGCTCAGCGGCGTAAGCGTCTGCCTTGCAAGCGCAAGGGCCCGAGTTCGACTTCCGGATCCCACATACGAAAAAGGGGCCGGTGATATCGCTCAGCGGCACGGGTGCCTGTTGGCGCGTGAGGTCCTGAGGTCGACCCCCCGGTACCCACAAAAAAAAAAAAAAAAAAAAAAAAAAAATTGCAAGAACTTTAGGAGGTTAATGCCAGGAAACCAGAGACAAAATATTTATTTCACAATGTCACAATCCACCCAAGTCTAGTCTTAGAACACAAATCCTTACATCAAAAATATTTACTCAGGCCGGTGAGATGGCTCAGCTGTGTAAGTGCCTGCCTTGCTAGCGCGAGGGCCCGAGTTCGACTCCTGGATCCCACATACAAAAAAGGGGCCGGTGATATCGCTCAGCGGCTCGGGTGCCTGTTGGCGCACGAGGTCCTGAGGTTGACCCCCCGGTACCCACAAAAAAAAAAAAAATTACTCAAAAAATACTGCTACGTTATTTGAGTCCCATTCCATCATTGTTAGTCCAGTCCATCATATTGTATCCGAGTGTGGGCCACTGAGGTTTAGGGGTTTCTCTTCCATCTTTTCCGGCCCCAAGGCAGGATTATTCTCAGTAAACAGAGCTTCATTCTTTCATGCATCTCAATTATACCAAATAGTAATTTGTTCATATTAGCATTACATAAATATGAGCATGTTATTTTACCCGCTAGTTACTGAAAGGATGTGTTGATTTATATATAATCTATGACCGGAAAAATCAAGCACTAAACATAAAACCTAGAAGCCCCTTTTCCATTGGTCTCCTTCCTATCTCCCTCCCTACTATTCTATGCTAGGCCTAGATTATCATCTCTCTGTTCTCTCATTTTCCATTCAGACTGTAGAGAAATCTGATGTTTTCCAGTCTTAGCAGGGAGTTGTAGATTGTTACGTGTGTCAGACCGGAGTGTTTAAGAATAACCACCTTTTAATTTGCTAATGTTCCTCATCTCGTCTCACATTATTAAAGCTAAAGATAATCTTCCTGAAAACCAGTGTTCTGATACACAAAAGAGGTATTATTTTTCCCTTATACTGTCACTTTGGCGGAATAATTTGAGACACAGCAAAGAAGAATGCTGCTTCTTAAAGGATTTGAAATGCAGAAATCTTAGGTATACTATTGCATTCTCCACATCAGCGCATATTTAGCTGTGCAGCTGTGATTTCTCTGGATACAATTCATCTTAGACAGTGAGGAATCTCACAGAATCCTCGGTTCTTTCTGCAAATCAGTAGTGTGCTCTATGGCTTTAGTTTGATTGCAGTATTCTTTCCATGTTACCAATACCGCCATATCATTGTAAAGCCTATCTAAGTTTATCATCACTGGCCAATTCAGGATAATAGTGCAAATGACCCAAATTCTCATAAGCTGGAGAATGTGGTTACTGTATTCGTCTTTTCCCTTTTACTTTCCTTACCAAACATAATTTGTTACTCCCTTTGCTTTCCAATAGTAAATTGTGTTCCCATTTTTTTCCTTTCATTATTCAATGGAAAATTTACTGCAATGCAGTATATTATAAACTATGCACGTTTGAACTTCATATATTGAAAATAGTCCACTACCAGATTTTATGTTTATTTCTAGTAGACCATAAAATATACATACTTACTAGATAAATCTAGAGTCCACAGAAAATATTCTTCCTGTGTCAAACTAGCTGATATTTGTGTCTTTTTTTTTTATGTGTTGTAATATTGAGCTGTCAGAGGCGATAAAGTTTGGCACTTATCTTACTGAATATTTGGTGAAGCTCTTCAAGCCTATATCTGTAATACTAACACCAAAAAGAAAGGTTGGTAAGCATCCTAAGTTTTCTCTAGAATTAAGAATCATAGAAGAATGATATATTATGAAATAAAATGAAACAATTCAAAATCATAGATAAAATATTTTCTAAATTCTTTAAGAATATTTAAGAAATGCAAGAAGATAAAAATAATTTCTCAAAAATGTAAAAGTGTGATCCTGATAGAGGTTAAATGGATAGAGAAAGACTCGAGTAGCTAAATAATTACTTTTGCCTTGAAAGCATCAGTTGATCAGGTTGTCTTAAGTTTTCTGTGAGGCCTATCTGAGAAAAAGAGATGGTGTATTGTCTCTATAATTTCCCAAATGGGTGAATCTAATAGAAGACCTACAGCATAGAAAAATTAGAACTTAAATTATTATATTATGAAGACAAGAGCAAAAGGAAACTAATACGCTCTCTGACACTCATAAATATGTATTGTCATTGGATATAAAAATGGAAAATAACAAGTATCAGTGAAGATAGAAAACTTAGAACCTATAAATCTTGTGTTCAAAGTTGTAAAATAGTGATCCACTTTGCAAAATAGTTTTGTAGTTCCTCAAAATGTTAAACATATACTTATCTGATAGAGAGTTCTACATGTAAGCACATATTCAGGCATACTAGAGACATATTTCTGCACACTTACACATGAATGTCCATAGCAGAATTATTTGTAATATCCAAAATTTGGAAAACACCTAGATGCCCATCAACTAATAGATAATTAATAAAAATAATGTATATCCATATATGGGAACACTATTCGGCCAGGAAAAAGGAAGTACTGTATTGATACATGCTTCAACATGGATAATTGTTAAAAATATTATGTTGGGCCGGTGAGATGGCTCAGCAGCTTAAGCGCCTGCCTGGCAAGCGTGAGGGCCCAAGTTCGACTCCCGGATCCCACATACAAAAAAGGGGCCGGTGATATCGCTCAGTGGCACGGACGCCTGCTGGCACACGAGGTCCTGAGGTCGACCCCCCGGTACCCACAAAAAAAAAAAAAAAATATTATGTTAGGGAAAGTAGACTTTCATAAAAGACCTTCATTCTATGTTATGTTCTTTATGGGAAATATCCAGAATAGGCAAATCCATAAATACAGGAAGTACAGCAGTGCCAGGGATGGAAGGAGAAGAGATTAGAAACTGGTACCGGAAATAAAGTATCTTTTGGGATGCTTAAATTTTTCTAAGATTCAATACTTATGATTATTACATGACTCGATAAATATTTTTATACTAATCAAGTGTACACAAAAATTGAATTGTAAATATGTGAGTTATGGCTCCATAATGGTTGATATTCAAAAAAATGGGGCATGTGAAGAAAAAATGGAGGGATAAATGTTTAAGAAATACAAATAGGGCCGGTGAGATGGCTCAGCGGCTTAAGCGCCTGCCCGGCAAGCATGAGGGCCCAAGTTCAACTCCCGGAACCCGCATACGAAAAAAGGGCCGGTGATATCGCTCAGCGGCATGGGCGCCTGCTGGCGCGCGAGGTCCTGAGGTCGACCCACCGTTACCCACAAAAAAAAGAAAAAAAAGAAATACAAATAAAAAATTATAAGAATTTTATTGTTATGACGGAATTCAGTATTGAAGAAGAACAAAATTGTAGGACTGACATTACTGATTTTGTGTGTGTGTGTGTGGGTACCGGGGGGTCGACCTCAGGACCTCACGTGCCAGCAGGCACCCATGCTGCTGAGCACTATCACCGGCCCTTTTTTCGTATGTGGGTTCCGGGAGTCAAACTCGGGCCTTCGCGCTTGCTGGGCAGGCGCTTAGGCCGCTGAGCCATCTCACCCACCCGACATTACTGATTTTAAGACACACTGTAAAGTTATAATACTAAAGATGCTATGATTTTTTTTGTGTGTGTGGGTACCGGGGGTTCGAACTCGGGCCCTCGCGCTTGCAAGGCAGGCGCTTACGCCGCTGAGCCATCTCACCGGCCCTGAAGATGCTATGATTTTATGAATGAACAGTAAAATAGATCTGTGGAGTATAATAGAGAACCTAGAAGTAGAACCACATGAATGTAGTCGAGTGATCTTTAATGAAGGATCAATGACAGGACAATGGAGAAAAAAAATAGTCTTTTAAATAAATGATGCTCAAACAACTGAAATTCAAATGTAATAAAATAAATTCAAAAAAAAGTACTTTTCACAAAAGTTATCTCATAATGCAGATGGATACAAATGCATAGTGCAAAACTATAAAACTGCTAGAAGGTAACATTGCAGAGAGCAACATTGTATACAATATTGAGAATGGCAGTGACTTTTTTGGATAATACCAAAGGCATATTCAATGATAGAAATAAATTGTACTTCACTGTATTGAAGAACTTATGTTATGCAAAGAAAGGTAAAAAAATGTAAAGGGATCCAGTGAGATATCTCAGCGGCATAAGTGCCTGGCAAGCGCGAAGTCCTGAGTTTGACTCCTGGTACCCACATTAAAAAAAAAAAATGTAAAGAAAATAAGAAGACAAGAGAGTGGCAAAAATATTTACTGAAGACATATCTAATAAAGAAAGAACTCATTAACTCGACAATAAGCAAGCAACCTGCATCATTTTAAAAATGTGTACAATTCACTAAAAATATATCAAATTCAATAATTTTCTGTGGGACATAAAGCTAATGTTAAACAATCAGTTATAGTTTTTAACCTTAGCAACAAACGATCTAAATAAGAAGTCAATAAAATAAATGAAGAAAATAATACTACTTACCATGCTAGAAATAAAGCACTTATGAATAAATTTAACCAAAGAGGTGAAGGATTTGTAGACTGAAAACTGTAAAACTTTGATAAAAGAAATTAAAACTGTCAAATATAGATGGAAAAATATGCTATACTCATGAATTTCAAAAAACAATAAATTTAAATGACATAGTACCCAAGGCAAACTATAGATTAAATGCAATCCTTATCAAAATTTCAAGAACATTTCCAGTTTTTTATAATAATCTTACAATTTATATGGCACTACAAAGTTTCAAGTAGCCAAAGCAATCCTGTACATAAAGAACAAACCCACATACATCATACCATCTGATTTCAAAAATATAGTAAATACAACAGCATAGTCCTAGCATAAAAAGAGACACAAAAGCTGATGAAACAGAATTGAAAGTGCAGATTACAATCAATTGATTTTTGACAAATAGACCAAGAATGTACAATGAGAAGATGAGAGTATCTATTAAAAATTGTTTTGGAAAAACTGGATTTCCACATATAGAAGAATGACGTTAGATCCTTATCTCCCAGTATATAAAAAATCAACTCCAAATGGATTCAAGTATAAGTAAAACAGCTGAAACACTCAAGCTACTAAAAATAAATCTGGGGGAAATCCTTAATGATGTAGGCAATAAATTTTTGTATATGACCTCAAAAGTACACACAATAAAAGCAAAAATAGGTAAGATTGCATCAAACAAAAAATCTTCTGCACAGCAAAAGAAACCATCAAAAGAGTGAAGAGATTTCATACAGAATGGGAAAAAATATCTGTGAATCTGATAAGTGGTTAATATAAAACATGTACAGGGAATAACTCAATAGCAAGAAAAGAAATAACCTGGTTGATAAATAGGCAAACTATCTGAGCACATTTTTCTAAAAATTACATAAAAATGGCTCAGAGATATATGGAAAAGTGTTACCATCTCCAATCATCAGGAAAATGTAAATTAAAAGCCACAGAGAAATAGCACCTTTTGCCTGTTAGAATGGCCATTTAAAATGATAAAAAATGACAGTTATTGGTGAGGATGTGTAGATAAAAGCAGCAGTTGGGCATTTGTGGGAGTATAAATTTATACAGCAGTTATGGCAAACTGTGTGAAAATTCTCCTCCAAAATTTTAATGGAATTACTATGCCATCTAACAGTATTATTACTAAGTATATACTTAGAAAAAAATGAAATAAGTATATGAAGCAATAGCTGTACTATGTTTATTGCAATATTATTTACAATACCCAGGACATAAATTGATCTTAGTGTCTATCTACGGACAATGGACAAAGAAATCATGGTTTATATACATATTGAAATGCCATTCACCTTTAAAAAAGAAGGAAATCCTGTCCTGTGTGATAACACAGATAAACTTGAAGGAGTTTATTGAGCTAAATGAAATAAGCCAAGCACAGAAGGACAAATACAGTATAATCACACTTTTATGTCTAATCTGAAAATATTGAACTTTCAAAAGCTGAGAGTAGAATGGTGGTTACCAGGTGTTATGAAAATTTTGGTGCTAGGGAGATGGTTAAAAATTGCTAAATGAGTAGACTTTTAAGTATTTTCAGAACAAATAAATGATAAGTATACGAGATAATTTATGTTAATTGCTTTAATTTAAGCCATACACAATCTATACATGTTTCAATACATTAAGTTGTATATTACAAATAATTTTTAAGTGTTAATAAAAATTATTACATCTGTAATAACTAAATAGTATCAAGACCTTAACAAACAAATCACTAAAAATGATAAAGGTAAGTAAGCATGAAAAATGTTCATTGTTCAGTACCATATATAATTCAGGAGTTATAAGTTAAAAAAACAGTGAGATATTACTACATACCTATTGGAATGGCCAATTCCAAACAATGACAGCAGTAAATGCTAATGGGGAAATGAAGCAATAGGAGTTCTTCCTAATGACTGGTGGAAACATAAAATAGTGTAGTGGAAGATAGTTTGGCAGTTTATTGAAAAACTAAACATACATATACCATCCAATTGTGCTTCTTGACATTATTCAAACGAATTGTAAACTTATTTCCAACCAAAACTCAGTTTTTTATTCAGCCTTATTCATAGTTGCCAAAATTTGAAAGTTATTAGGGTGTCTTCCAGATATACACAGTTTTATATCCAGACAATGAAATAAAATCTGTGAAGTACCAAGCGATAGGGAGACATGAAGGAAACTTACCTGGATATTATTAAGTGGAAGTATTTAATCCTAGAGTAGCTATATATTCTACACTTCCAACTATATGACTTCTTGTAAAACACACTGCAGTGCCAGTAAAAGAATCAGAGGTTTCTGAGGCTTACAAAGAGGGGTAGATGAGTTGATTGAGCATGAAGGATGCCAAGGTAATGAAACCATTCTGTAGCTTTATACAATGGCAGATAATGTCACTATCCCATATGCCCAGTGAATGTACCATACCAAAAGTGAATTGCAATGGGAATTTAGATGATAATTTTATGTCAATTTGTGGTCAACAATTGTTATAAATACATGGCAGTGGTGCAGGATACGTTCAGTGGCAGTCTGTACATATAAAAGGATAAGGAATACATGGGAATTCTCTGTACTTTCAGCTAAATTTTTTTATAACTTTTAAAAATACATTTTATTGATTAAAAAGAGAATGAACAGCTTATACATGCAATAATGTGGATGAATTTCATGTTATTACTGAATAGAGGAATCCAGACCCCCCAAAAAATGATTCTACACCCATATGCATACATGTTATTTCATTTATACCAAACACTACTACAGCAAAGTGATCTGTAGGGTTAGAAAGTATATCCTTGTGAGACAGAGAAGCAGGAAGAGGTACAAAGAAAAAAGGTTAAAACGCAATGGTTAATTACTTATGGTTTATTTGTTGTTAATTATATTTTATTAAAACTTTAAAAAATGTTGTGACAACACACTGTAGAGTATCATGCAGCAATGAAAAGTAATATGGCTGAATCCTGAAAATATCCTGCACAACACAGTGCAGCAGTAACAGCTAAATAAGATTATAAACATTACATATTTCTAATTTATTCACATCTCAAGGGAAAAAGTAAAAGTCAATTATTTAGAAAGTAAATCAGACTGTTGTAGTTTACAGGGAACCCTGAAGAAATACAAATAGAATTTCAAACCGCCAAAACAAAAGAGGAGATGATTAAATGGATTTCTACAAAGCAGTTCAAAGCAAGGTGCATCTTAGCTTGTATTTTCCCTCAAGGTGTACCATGAGTATGGGATCATTCACCTGGGAGGTCATCATGGGAAACTGGAAGGAGTACACTGAGGGTTACTAGTGGTAACTCCTCTGCCTTTCTCTTTTTCTCTCTGCAATGTGACACAAGAACATACAAAAATCTCTTCAAAATGCAGAGGAAGTCTTCGCATTACCTCAATGATAGTTCTGTTTCTAGGAAATACGGTCATGAATGATTTTTAAAATAATTTTATTTATTTATCTGTTATTTTTGTTTTGTTTTGTTTTGTTTTGTTGTGGGTACCGGGGTTCAAACTCAGGACCTCGTGCACCAGCAGGTCCTTATGCTGCTGAGCCATCTCACCGGCCCTAAAATAATTTTATTTACAACTGAAAAAATTGTAGCTCTTCCAGGTCATTGTTATTCTCGTATTCCTTCTATAAATAGTTTGCTGGCATTTCCAAAATGCCTCCTGTAATTTTGATTAGAGTTGTAATTTTTCTTAGTTCAATTTGAAGACATTTGATGATATAGTCTAAAGATATGTGTCCTTCCAAAATCCATATGTTGAAATATTTCCCCATTTGATGGTGCTACAAGTTGGGGTCCTTGTGAGGTTTTTAGACCCTTTTTAGAGCCCTTGTCAATGGGATTTGTGCCCTTGTCAAACATCCCCTGAGAGCTTGTTCTTCACATCCTTCAGGTCAGCATGTTGGGAGAAAGCATCATCTGTGAGAAATAAAAGACACCAAATCTACTGGCTCCTCCCCAGCCTCCAGATCTGTTTGAAATAAATGTATGCTGTTAGTAAGTTATCATATTTCTATTAAAGCATCCCCATGTCCATTACATGTTAGATTCTAAGATATTTTGTATTTCAGTACAGCTGACTCCATTGTTATTTAAATTATAAAAACCCTGTTATTCAGTAAACTAGCAGATGAAAACAATCAAATCATCATATTGACAACAACTGAAAAGAATTAAATTCAACAGATTTAAAATAAAAAGTCATCAAGAACTTAGAAGAAAATATCATCTGTTAAGAAATAGATATAACAAACATTACTCGGTTACGAACCAATGAAAGGATACCTACATCCAAGATGTATATTCAACACATTGCTGGATAACTTAGGCACTAAGATAAATCAAGAAAAAAAAACATTAAAAATATAGGACGTTGAGGGGAATAAATAAAACTGTCATTATTTGCAGATGATATGATTGTGTACAAGCAAATACAAGGATCTGCTGATAAATTATTACAATAAGAATTATCAAAGAGAAATATAATTAGTATATAAAACTATTTTCCCTACTAACAATATGAAGTTAACAAATACAATTTTGAGAAATATTGCTTACAATACTATAAAAAATAGAAATTGCCTGAAAAGACAATGTATATAGGAGTCCTCTATGAAAAAAAAAGTTTTAAAACATTATTGAGAATCATTTCAAAAGACCTAATGACTTACAAAGACACAAGATACGTATGGACTGCAAAATACAATATCATGAAGATAAAATACTTCCTAAACTGATTTATGCATTCAGTGTAATCATAGTCAAAATCCAGAGGTTTTTAAAGCAGAATCAACTATCGCCATTTTTTAAAGCATCAAAGTACTCATTTTCTTTAGCATAGAAGAAGATATAGTATAACCTATGATAATTAAAATAGCATGGTATTGTTTAGAAAAAACATAAAGAAAAGATTAAAAATCCTAGATAAAGACCTACACATCTATGGACCACAATATACAACAGAGGTGATATTGCCGACCAGTGAAAAAATGATGAAGTTTTCAATAAATAATGTGAAGGAAATTTGTTCTTGTATAGAGTACTATAAACTGAGATCATAAGTAGCGACAACAAAAGCAATTATAAAGACACAAACATCTGTTACAGCATTGTTTATATATGATTTTCCATTTTCAAGGCTTACAAATTCATGAACAAAAAAGAGATACTGAGTAATTCAGTATCTTACCTCCCACAATTACCTCTTCCTATGCCATCATGAAATTCTTAATAGCTCTAGTATGCTTGCATGCTAAACATTATTAATTGCTTTCCTACCACCAAGGGCGTGCTGATTTCAGATCTCCAATCCATGGCTTTGTTCCACAATTTCATCCTGAATGTGGCTTTTCTATGTAACATTTAATGATATTCCTGAAAGAAAAAGGTTCTTTTTCTTTAAAGTTGTCACTTTATTTCAAGAATTGATCCCTAGAAACAGACATATGAAACTGACCAGCAAAAAACAAAAAATATGGGAAAGTATTTAAAATATGTGTTATTAAGATACTCATTTCCATGGACCACTGGGCCACAAACTTATTGGAGATGCAAACTGAGAAGCCGGTTAGAATGTGCCATAGAATTGCTCTCTCTAGCAAGGCTGGCAAATAAAATACAGAATACATATTTAAATTCGACCTTCAGTTAAACAAGTTTAATACATGTTCCAAATACTGCGTGGCTATGTCTGTAACGAAATTTTATTTTCATGTGAAGTTCAACGTTAACAGGATATGTAATATTTTTATTTGCTAAATCTGGCAAATTTGCTTGTAAGAAACAAGAAAAAAGTATTTATCCTCCAGCTTTTTCTCATACTTGGCCAGTATTTTCCCCTTATGGTGTCAATTCTCTTGAATTTTCAGGCTTATGAATGAATCAGAATGTGTAAGTAGGTTTTCACAAGTGTCCCAGATGGACAAGTTCCAGAGCAGAAAGCAGGAGGCATTTGATATAGCTGAGACCAGGTGCAGTGAAGCTACACCTGCACACAACTGACACAACTGCCCTGGGAGTAAAAATGGTGGCCAAAAACATGTGAGCCTGAGTGGGGGGCCTCTATTCCTCACATGTATTTAAAATCCAAACCCTTCACCAGAAGCAGTGTAGTTATTATGTGCCATATTTCTAGACAGAGGTCTCTCCTCTCATAGACCAGCCAGGTGACGCATTTCTGTAGCATATTCCCGAACTCAATCTGCGTCATGTTTTTAGATCCACAACCTTTTGCAGTTCCATCTTTATGCAGGGTCTGCTGTTCCAGTTTCCTAAGCATACGGGACCCATGTGGACACAAGGAGATCCTACTTAGACGTTTACCATTTTCTGTGTGCCTTTTGAGTCCAATTTTCCTCCACTTCCCCAATTTGGAGCTAACTTTTTATTTCTTTCAACTGTTTTTTTAACCTCTTTATATACAGACTGGTTTAATATTTTAGATGTGTAGTGTTTTTGTAGTTGAGGTACTCTTTTTCTTATCAACTCCATGTGGTTGTAATGGGACAGTGATTTTCTATTTTCCTTCAGTAGTTCATATGAACAAGAAAACTCAACTTTGATCTTAGTCTGTCACTGTGGTGATACCAGGCTCTAAGAGGAGGGCCTTTACCGGACAGGTGGTATTTTTCTGTGTTAGTTTTGGAGTTCATAAATGAGTTGAAATTTTGTGTCTGCCGGCCTAGCTGTCTTAATCCAGAAGCAAAAGCCCATTTCCTGATATTTCTGGCAGGCCTTTGACAATACTGCAGAGGAGAATATAATGACAAAACACATCAGCCTGGCTTCCTGTGGCTAAAGCACTAAAACTCAGAACATTCACTCTCTCTAAAAGTGCTCCAGAAACAAGAAAAAGAAGTACATAGTTGTGAGGAAGTTCAGAAAATGATGAAATACAGCTTTTCACATGTGTAGAGAGATCCCACATGAGGTTCCTGAAACTCTATTTCCTTTGGCTTCCCTTTCTGGTGCTTTTATTAACCCCCCAACCTTTGCATAATCATCCATCCCATTACAGGTACTTTGGATAGGTAACTATGGATCATTACCTTTTACCGTTACTACTCAAAGATGGTAGTAGCCTTTTATGACATATGCTGATGACCATATAGCTAAAACCTACCTCTACCAGAGAAGGTTGGAGTGGAACCAACTCTAACAGGGACAGTATTCCATTCACTGAATTATGTTAAAATGTGTGTAAACATTACTTTTATACATAAAATTATACATATACACGCATGTTTAGTAAATAAATATGTAGATGCTACGGAAATGGCTTTCTAAAATATAGTCCCTTCCTCAGTTGGGATTGGCCTTCACCACATCATTTCATTTGTGTTTTGTTTTGTTTTGGTTGTTTTTTTTTTTTTGATGGGTTTTCTTTTTTTTTTTAAAGAGAAGAAAAAACAAAACAAATCAAAAAAAGAACAAATTTTCAAAACAACATAATATGAGGGTAACAATGGTCAATGCATTACGTATTATTATCTTTAAGTTAGTTATTCAGGATACCAGACATTAGCATTCAATTGTCCAAACATTATTGGCTCAAACCTTCCTCTTCAATGAACTAAGTAAAACTGGCAGTATATCTATCTTAACCATCTTATATACATATACAGTTTTTTTCCCTTTCCCTTCTTTCTTTTCCCCATTCCAGTCTCTCTTTCTTATTGACCAGTTTCTTTTTAATTCACAGTGTCTATTGTACATTTTGGATCTTATTTACTCTTTCAGTTTCTCGTACTAGTGAGACAATACGATGCTTACACATGTGCGTCTGGCTTATTTCACTTATGAGTATTTCCTTGAGTTGCATCCATTTACCTATAAAAGTCTCCAGTTTATCCTTCTTTATGGCCGAATAGTACTCCATTGTATAAAAATACCATATCTTTCTTATCCATTCCTCAGTTGATGGGCATTTGGGTTGTTTCCAAGATCTGGCTATTACAAATTGTGCTGCTATAAACATGGGTGCACATATATCACCTTGCTACGATGTTTTTAATTCTTCTGGGAAAATGCCCAGAAGGGGAATAGCTAGGTCAAATGGGACCTCCAACCCTAGTTTTTTGAGGAATCTCCACACTGACTTCCACAGTGGCTGTACCAGTCGACACTCCCACCAACAGTGAAAAAGGGTTCCTTTTTCCCCACAGCCCCTCCAGCATTTGTTATTAGTTGATTTCTTTATAGTAGCCATTCTTTCTGGGGTGAGATGGTATCTCAGTGTTGTTTTAATTTGCATCTCTCGAATGACTAGTGATGTTGCACATTTTTTTGTATATTTATTTGCCATTTGTATTTCTTCATCTGAGAAATGTGTATTCATCTCAGATGCCCATTTATGGAGTGGGTCTTTAAATTTGGGAGGTCTGATTTTTTTGAGTTCTTTTTATGTTCTCGATAGTAATCCCTTGTCTGAGGAACAGCTGGCAAACAATTTTTCCCACGTTGTGGGTTGTCTTTTCACTCTGTTGGTGGTTTCTCTTGCTGTGCAAAAGCTTTTTAATAAGATGAGATCCCAGTTATTGATTCTTTGGGATAGTTCCCGTGCAGTTGAGTTTTTATTCATAAAGTCTTTGCCTACACCAATGTCTTCAAGGGATTTACCTATCCTACCTTCCAGCAGATTTAATGTTTCTCTTTTAATATTTAGATCTCTGATCCATTTTGAATTTAGTTTAGTGCATGGTGAAAGATATGGGTCTAGTTTTAATCTTCAGCATGTGTAGAGCCAGGTTTTCCAGCACCATTTATTAAAGAGGCTTTCTTTCTTCCACTGAATGTGTTTGGCACCTTTGTCAAAGATAAGGTGGCTTAGTATGTCTGGGGTTGTTTCAGCATCTTCTAATCTGTTCCATTGATCTTCAGGTCTGTTTTTCTGCCAGTACCACACTGTTTTTATCACAGTAGCTTTATAGTATAATTTCAAGTCTGGGATTGTGATGCCCCCTGCCTTGCCTTTGTTGCCCAGAACTGCCTTTGCTATTCTAGGTCTCTTCTGATTCCAAATGAATTTTAGGATTGTTTTCTCTAATTCTGTGAGATATGCTGTTGGAATTTTGATTGGAATTGCATTAAATCTGTATAACAACTTTGGAAGTATGGCCATTTTCACTATATTGGTTCTTCCTATCCAGGAGCAAGGGATATCTTTCCATTTTCTGATATCCTCTTGAATCTCCTTTTTCAGAGTACTGTAGTTTTCAGTGTATAGGTCTTTTACATCCTTTGTGAGGTTGATTCCTAGGTATTTCATTTTTTTGGATGTTATTGTGAAAGGTATTGTTTCCCTCATTTCTCTTTCAGTAAGTTTGTTATTTGTGTACAGGAAGGCTATTGACTTTTGAGTATTGACTTTGTATCCAGCTACACTACTGAATTTGCTTATGAAATCTGGCAGTTTTTTAGTGGAGTTTTTGGGGTCTTCTGTGTAGAGTATCATGTCATCTGCAAATAATGATAATTTAACTTCTTCCTTTCCAGTCATTATTCCCTTTATTTCTTTCTCTTGTCTAATTGCTCTGGCTAAAGTTTCCAGAACTATGTTGAGTAAGAGTGGGGACAGTGGACATCCTTGTCTTGTTCCTGATTTTAGAGGGAAGGCTTTCAGTTTTTGGCCATTTAGTATAATATTGGCTGTTGTTTTGTCATAGATAGCTTTTACCAGGTTGAGATAAAGACCCTCTATTCCAATTTTCTGTAGGGTTTTTATCATGAAAAGGTGCTGGACTTTGTCAAAAGCTTTTTCTGCATCTATTGAGATGATCATGTGATTTTTGTCTTTGGTTCTGTTAATATGGTTTATTACATTTATTGATTTACGTATGTTGAACCATCCCTGCATCCCTGGGATGAATCCAACTTGGTCATGGTGTATAATCTTCTTGATGATTTGTTGGATTCTGTTTGCCAGTATCTTATTAAGGATTTTTGCATCTATGTTCATTAGGGAGATTGGCCTGTAGTTCTCTTTCTTAGTTGGGTCCTTCTCTGGTTTTGGTATCAGGTTAATGCTTGCTTCCAGGAATGAATTTGGGAGTATTGCTTCTCTTTCAATTTCATTAAAAAGTTTGAGAAGTAGTGGCGTTAGGTCTTCTCTAAATTTCTTGTAGAATTTGGCAGTGAATCCATCAGGGCCTGGGCTTTTCTTTGTTGGGAGGTTTTTAATTACATCTTCAATTTCATTGGTTGATATTGGTTTATTTAGGATTTTTAAATCTTCTTGATTCAGCTTTGGTAATTCATACGAATCTAGGAATCTGTCCATTTCTTCTGCATTTTCCATCTTAGTAGAATATAGATTTTTAAAATAGGTGTAGATGATCTTCTGGATTTCTGCAGGGTCCGTCATGATATCACCCTTTTCATTTTCAATTGCATGGATTTGAGTCTTTTCTTTTCTTTTTTTAATAAGGTTGGATAAGGGTTTGTCAATCTTATTTATTCTTTCAAAGAACCAACTTTTTGCTTCATTGATTCTTTGTATTGTTTTTTTGTCTCCAATACATTAATTTCTGCTCTGATCTTTGTAATTTCCTCCCTTGTACGGGCTTTTGGCTTAACCTGCTCTTCTTTTTCTAGAAGTTCGAGGTTCGCCATTAAGTTGTTTATTTGCACTTACTCTATTTTCCTAATATAAGTATTTAATGCTATAAATTTCCCTCTTAGGACTGCTTTCATTGTATCCCATAAGTTCCGGTATGTTGTACTGTCATGATCATTCAGTTCTAGAAAGTGTCTAATTTCTTCTTTAATTTTATCGGTGACCCATTGGTTGTTCAGGGGGGTGCTGTTTAATTTCCATGTGTTTAGGGAGTATTTGTGATTTCTTTTGCCATTGATTTCCAATTTCATTGCACTATGGTCTGATAATATGCATGGGATAATTTCAATTCCTTTGCATTTACTTAAGCAGGTTTTATGAGCTAGTATGTGGTCTATTTTGGAGAACGTCCCATGTGCAGCTGAGAAGAATGTGTATTCTGATGTTGTGGGGTGGAACACTCTGTAGACATCTACTAAGTCCATTTGTTCCAAAGTTTGGATCAGTTCTATTATTTCATTATTGATTTTCTGTCTAGTTGATCTGTCCTTTTGTGACAGTGGAGTATTGAGATCTCCCAATATAATTGTATTAATGCTTATTTGATTTTTCATGTCCTTTAGGACTTGTTTTATATAGTTTGGTGCATTGGTATTTGACGCATATATATTTATGATCGTCATCTCTTCCTCTTGGATTGTTCCCTTTACAAGGATGTAATGACTGTCTTTATCTCTCTGAATCATTCTTGGCTTGAAATTCACTTTGTCTGCAAAAAGAATAGCTACCCCTGCTTTTTTCTGGGTTCCTGTTGCATGGAGTATTGTTTTCCATCCTTTGACTTTCAGTCTATGAATTTCTTTCTGAATTAAATGTGTTTCTTGTATACAGCATATTGTTGGATCTTGCTTCTTGATCCATTTTGCCAGTCTGTGCCTTTTGATTGGTGAATTGAGACCATTAACATTGATGGTTAAAACTGATATGTATTGACTTATACTTGTCATGATATTTTCCTGTTGTTGGTTCCCACTCTTTGTTTTTCCCCTTTCCTGCTATTTAATTATCTGCCCTGCCTGGTGGATTCCTTCTGTTGGGGTTCCTATCTCTTTCTAGAATGTCTTTCAGAACATTTTGGAGTGCTGGTTTGGTGGTCATAAATTTTCTTAGATGTTCTTTGTCATGAAAGTATTTTATTTCTCCATCAATTTTGAAAGATAGTTTTGCGGGGTACATCAATCTGGGTTGAAAATTATTTTCCTTTAGAGCTTGAAATACATCATTGCAAGCTCTTCTTGAATTGAGGGTTTGTGCTGAAAAGTCAGCTGTGATTCTGATGGGTTTTCCTTCATAGATGATTTGTCTCTTCTCCCTAACAGCTTTTAAGATTCTGCCCTTCTGTTGAATTTCTGGGATCTTGACTATGATATGTCTGGCTGAAGTTTTTTTTGATCATGTCTAGTTGGTGTTCTAAAAGCTTCACTTATTGGAGGGTCAAATTCCTTTTCTCTTCCAGGAAAGTTCTCCTTGATAATGTCTTTGAACAAGGTTTTAATGTCATTTGCCATGTCCCCTGCCACCTCAGCCCTTTGACACGGTCAGGGAAAAAGGAAATACACAGCTTCAAGGAAGACTGCTTTCTCGGAGGCGACGTGGCACACTCCTCTATGCTTGGATAGTGGGAGGTTTTCTCATAAGGCTTCTTGTCCTGAGTATATTACTAAGAGTACTTTTGTATAAAATCATTTCCCAAACAATAGAATTACAAAGATTGGAAGTTTCTGATGACTGGTGGAGAGAACAGATGTTACTCTCACAAATAACAACAATGCCCACTACGAAACCAAAATCACATAATGTACAGGGATTTACCCTGAGGTGGGGAGACCAAAACTTATTATAAAAAACAGAAACTTAACTATTGTTGAAACGGTAGTTTCTGTTTTGATGGCTATAATGGCCTTATCAGGTAATAATATTCCCACTGATTTTAAACAAACCACATTATTGAGAAAAAACAGGTGTGAGACGCCTCATTAACCTTGGTCCATCATATTCTTAGAAACAGGCCTGTAGTTATAGAAACAACAGAAAGGTACAGTCCCTTCTTAATATCAGTTACTATGTAACCATCTTTCAAACCTCATACTGTCTGCCAAGATTCCTGCTTCTATGCCTACATTTTCATCAACAAACTTTTGTAGTTATGCCTACATTTTCATCAACAAACTTTTGTAGTTATGCCTACATTTTCATCAACAAATTTCTGTAGTTATGCCTACATTTTCGTCAACAAGCTTTCGTAGTCATACCTACATCTTGTCAACAAAAGTAAAATATATATATACCAGCTTAAAAGAATAGAATCATCATCATCATCATAACCAAAGAATAAAATAACCATAACAGGAGGACAACTAGTGTGGTGTCTCCTTCTTACTGCGCCGACGCTTCCGCCCACCTTCGGGACTTCCCCGACCTTGCAGCAGCTGGACTGCGGCAGTCATTTATGCTATCTCCTGCTTTTTCATTTATTCCAATTATTCTTAAGTTGTTTATCTTTGAGTCATCTAGCAGCTGCTGAATTGATTTTTCATGGTCCCTTGCTGTTTTTAAGAATTCTTTCTTTTCATGATCACTAATTGCAAGCCTGTCTTCTATATCTGATATCCTGTCCTCACACTGGCTTAATCTGCTACAAATACTTTCAATGGAATTTTTGTTCTCTTGGATATCTGCTTGAATCTGCTTTATGGATTCCATTTCTTTCCTATGGTGAGCATTCATGGTTTCTATAGTTTTCTTAAGCTCATCTATTTTTTTGTCTGTATCAGCTATAGTGTCCTTAAGCATAGTCTTCATTGTGGACATTATCTCTGCAGTTATCTGTGAAATTATTTCTGTTTTAATTTTTTCCAGAACCTCATTCAATTGTTTTGTTGTTACCCCTTCAGATATGCCAGGTGGGTGGCTTTCGGATTGTCCCACCTTGTTGCCCCCTAGGTTTGCCTTTGGTGAATTGGTTGTGTGGGTTTGCATCTTGTTTAAGTGTCGTCTCATCTTTTCTTTCTTTAATTCCTGGGGTGATGTTTGTAAATTACCTATGATAGGTTACTTTATTGCTAGTGTTCAAGATCCTTAGAAGATGACTACTTCTCTGTAGTATCTTCTAAGTGGAGCTTGCTTTTGGGTTTTGAGCTTTCTGCCAGATCCTACCTCTTCAATTCGTTGGATGTGAGAAGTTGCTACCTGTTTGGCCCAGTCCTTGATTCTTTGGTACTGTGCCACTGTATTTTCTGTGTCCCTTAGTCAATATCAATCATGAAATATCAGGAAGGAAAGCTGTTTAAAACAATTATTTTACATTTGGCTATAATGGTAACTGAAGCATCAAACACAGCCTAGAAAATGACAGACTGAGCTAACCAGTTATTTACCACTTTTAGCTGTATAAAGTAGAGTTGCGGTTATATAACAAAAATCTAAAACACACCAGAAAAATTATATGCAGTATACAAGTCCTTAGTATGTCAATTTTTCCCCTCAGGAGTTTAAATTTAAAATGAGTTAAGGAGGAAATAGAGTATTATGAGAAGAGGAAGGAATTAGATGTAAGGTTAGAGGACCAAGAGGGATCCCACTAACATTGGGACACTGGTGCAGAGGACTGGTGGGAAAAAGAGAAGGAAAGGATAAAAGGAAGAACAGATCACAACCACAATCACAAAGAGGTTAGAGGCGCTGTTTACATTCATATAAAAGCCAGAGAGAATAATGAAGGAAAGAGCAAATAGACAAACAGAAACAAAAATGAAGACAAAAACAACAAAGCAAAGAGATAAAACAGAAATAAAACCCCACAAAAGAAAAAAATAAAAACAAAATAAAAATAAAACAAAAATAAAAACAAAAATGAAAACCCCTTCACCAGAACAAAAAACTAATGAGAGAGAAAAAAAAATAAAAAAATATAAAAAAAATAAAAAGAATCAGTTCCAGGTGTTGACTCTGCTGTAGGCAGGCACCGTGTGATGACAGAGTCCTGTTCCGTGCAGGTCTGTCCCAGCGAGCCAGGAGCGGCCCTCTGGCGGGGCGGTGAGCAGAGCGTGGACGTTCAAGCGGAGACCAGTCTCCTTCGCCCGCCGCTGTCAGCGCACTGCTTTCGCACCGCTCTGATTTCGCCACGCCCCCCACAATGGCGCCCGGCCAGTCAATCTTTGGCACAGGACAGGTGTGGCTGAGAGACCAGTCTCCTTCACCCGCCGCCCTCAGCGCACTTTCGTGGGGCTGAGAGGCACCGCGCTGCCCTGTCCGGAGCACAAGTTCCCAGAGCAGTTTTCCAGCAGCTCTGATTTTCGCCGCACCCCCCACAATGGCGCCCGGCCTGTCGCTCTCTGGTGCGGGACAGCTGTGGCTGAGAGACACTCACTCACCGCTGGCCAGCGCCGTTCTCCACCGCTCCCCTGCCCCACCGCTGTCTTGCGATCCTCCGTGGGGGCTCCCTGGGCGCCAGCTGTCACTGTGTGTCCGCAGCTTTGAGCTTCTGTCCCGCCGTGATTCCTGGGATGGTAGAAGGTGCGCGCACGCGGGGTCTGCTCCTTCTTTGTTGAAAAGTACACTTCACTGGTGCCGGGGGTCACAAGCTGCGCTTCAGAACTTTTCTGGGTCCCGGGAGGCATCTGCCCCCCTCCTTCGCTCTCCCGGTCACTATATTCCCGTAGTCCAATGGCAACTTTTAGAGAGTTTCTCTGCGTGCTTCTTACTCATCCGCCATCTTTTTTCCTCTCCTGGTTTTGTTTTTTTGAGGCAGGGTCTTCCTATGTAGTGCAGACTGGTCCTCAACTCACTGTGTAGCCCAGGCTGGCCTTGAACTCATGGTGATTCTCCTGCCTCAGCCTCCCGAGTGCTGGAAGTACAGGTGTGTGCCACCATGCCCAGCCCTGCATCATTTGTTTTTAATTCTGTAATATAAAAAATTATTTTAAGATGTGTATTCTTGCTATAAAATCCAACTTTATCCAAATCGTTCCTGGTATGTCTACAGAAATTGTAGAATATTACCATCATACGCAATATGATGTTGATGGAGGGCAAGTTCTAAAACCCTGGCATTTAAGAGAATGGAAAGACGTTCTCTCTTGAGACACTGGATCCAAAGCTGTAGCTGGAACTTTACTGATACTCATGGCTAAAATATTATTTTAAATAGGATGATAAGGGAGTGAGGGGTTATTTCTATGACCTTTAATGTGTTTTCATAGCTCTTCATAAACTTCTGATAATCCAGGAATGGCAGCCATTCTGGAACACTAGAGATGAAAGCCAGAAAGATATGCCACCTTTGGAAATGTATCATGCATGATGATAGGGACTATATGTTCTCTCTCTCTCTCTCTCTCTCTCTGTCTCTCTCCCTTTTTCCCTCTCTGTCTCTGTCACACAGAAATATACATGCATACATATGGAAACATACGCACATGCACACACATGCACATGAACATGTACACACAGACTTTGAAGAAGTCAAACTAATAAACCAAATTATTATTTTATAGCCCAAGTTATAGGAAGACCTTAAATGTGGAACTAGAAGTAGAAATGTGTCTTAAAAGTATGGAGTTTTGAATTGGATTTTAAAGTGATTGTACATAGACTAATTATGAAATGTGATTGAAATATACATTAAATGCTTAATTAATAAAAAAATTTTAAAAGAGAAAGACACTGCATTAATCCACCTTGAAATACTGTCCCTTGGTGACCCCCATCTCATCATTCTTGTCACTTTCTGAAAAAGTTCTGAAGTCTTTTTCTTTTTTTTTGGATGCATTGCTATGGCTTCCTCAGTGTCCTGATCAATTAAAAATGCTTGCCTTTTCTGATCATTTTGATTTTGGAGAACAGCCAGAAAAATGTATAGTGCTAGATTTGTAGTAGATTGGATGGGAAAAAGCTGTAATCATTTTTTTTTTTTTTTGCAAGCCTCCTTTCTGTCGGATAGCACTCAGTCGCTGCATTCACCTTACTTTTGATCACAGTTGCTAAAGACACTCATGAAAAAGCACTTCCAGAATTGTTTCAGAAAGTGACAAGATAGTTATTCAGGACACCAGACATTAGCATTCAATTGTCCAAACATTATTGGCACAAACTAACTTAAAGATAGTAATACGTAATGTATTAACCATTGTTACCCTCCTATTATGTTGTTTTGAAAATTTGTTCTTCTTTTGATTTGTTTTGTTTTTTCTTCTCTTTAAAATAAAAAGAAAAAAAAAAAAAGAAAGTGACAAGAAAGGTAAATAAGGGAATATTTTGAAGGGCATTAATGGCAATGTATGTTTTACAACAATGAATATGTTTAAAATGTTAAACATTTTCTCACTATTTCAATCATGTCTTTTATCTTTTTAAGGGAAGTAGTAGTTGATGAATTCTGTACTTTGACTTTTAAGTGAAAATCAGTCTACGATGACTAAGAACCTGCATCAAAGGCAGGATACTAGGGGAATTAACTAGCTTATTTTGAATAGGCTACATAAATAATGACTCTCAAATCAAAAAACATGTACAGTAATTTCTTCTTTTCCATGGTTTTCCTTTCTGTATGATTAGTTACTACTCACAAACTATGGTCTAAATTATTAAATCAAAAATACCAGAAATAAATGATGCATAAGTTTTACATTTTACACCACTTTGAGTTCTGTGACAATATCTTGCATAATGCCACTCCATTCCATCTATAATATTAATCATTCCTTTGTCCCTCCTATCCTCGTTACATAGAATATCCAATCATTAATAATTGAGTCACCTGCTCAGTTATCAGATCCACTTTTGTGATATTGCAGTGCCTATGTGCAAGTTAATATTTATTGTATTTAGAAGTGATGTCAGATCACCACAACATTGATGTTAACAATTAGAAATTGCTAAAGAGAAGACATTTCTCACTTTTTTAAAGCAAAAGATGAAAGTACATTAAGACATTGTGTGTGAGAGATACACCACATTCACAAAACTTTGATTTAGTATATCATTATAGTTATACCCTTTTATTTTTAGTTGTCATTTTCTTACTGTTACTAATTTTTAAATTAAAATGAATCATAAATATGTATTTATGTATGGAGAAAGTACTATCTATAGGGTTTGTTACTATCTGCAGTTCCAGGCATCCACTCAAGTCTTGGAACACAGATAATATATTGTAGTATAATAGTAAACATTAAAATGTAGACTGCTACAATTAACTCTTCTTAGTCATTAATCTGAAAATATATACTCATGTTTAAATGACATTTATAAGAAATACAGGTATCTACTTTCCAGTGCATAGATCAGAAATGAGTAAATATTTCAGGAGACACATATACTGCTTACAACTGCCTAGTACATCTTTTGATTAAAAATTAGTTCTAACTGTTAACAATGATGAAGAGCAGAGAGATCAGAATGGAAAAGAAGAGGCCAGTCATACAGAGCCTCGGATGCCTTCAGAAGGGCAGTGACTTTTACTTTGAGAGCAATGAGGCTGGGGGGTGTTCACACAACCAATGCTAATTTTTTAATTGAATCAGCAAGTCTCCATGAACATTCAAGTTGTGAACAAATACAAATACAAACTGATTTCACCTTCCAAACATTTGTAGATGCGAGCAAATCACTGAAGTAGCTCTTGTGTCTGCCGGACATTGTCACAGTTGTGCTGCTGTGTGTTTACTGTGCAGTGCGATAGTGTACAGTAGTACAGTACAGTCAGGAACTTACTTTATTTATGTATGTTCAGGTTTTTTGTTGTGTTTTGTTTTGTTTTACATTGTATATTTGTGTCAAAGGTGTATAATACCCAACTTTGTCAAACTTAGGAACAAATATAACTTACAAACGTTCTCCTGGAACAGAAATCATGCGTTAGTCGGGGACTTACTATATTAAGTGCTAGCATTCTGGGTTCTAATACTAGTTTTGCGTGATTGATTAAATTTAATATAATATTTCTAAATTACCAAAACATATCTGAGGTCACTGCAAGAACTAATGCACAGAGCTTGGGTTTTAAGTCACTCTCTAGACTGGCTCAACTTGGAAATGCTTAGCTGCACTGCTTCTTGAAGCATGATAAAAGGCACTTTGGCCTTAGCATTAACATAGATTTCACTAGAAATATATAATTTTAAAAATCAGCCTAGATTCTAAGTCCTAGATCTTCTACAATCTTTGCATCAAGATGTCTATGTGATTATTTTGCACACTGTTTGAAGATTCCTTTTCTGAGCTACTGATACCCTTGGGAATCTCTTGGTTACCATCTAGGGTTTCATGGCAAGACAATGCAGTTTGTAACAAAAATCTCCAACACATGGAACTGAGTTGTTGAGATATTTCAACACATGTACTCTTAGCCTCCCAGAAATCATTTCTAAAAACTCTCTCATCATAATTGTTTCACAAGTTGTATCAGTTTGTATAATAAAATCAAAGATGCTGTTACTCAGCAACTACACAGACAGGAACGAAAATGCCTATCACCCAGGTTGACCTTTTTTGCTAATAAAAATACAAGATGTTCAGTTACATTTCTATTTCAGATAAAGACCTATATATTGTAAGTTTGATTCAAATATGTCACAGGCAATTATTGTAATACAAAAATTAAGTTACATTTTTTTTTTTTTTTTTTTTTTTTTTTTGTGGGTACCGGGGGGACGACCTCAGGACCTCGCGTGCCAACAGGCACCCGTGCCACTGAGCGATATCACCGGCCCCTTTTTCGTATGTGGGTTCTGGGAGTCGAACTCCGGCCTTCGCGCTTGCAAGGCAGGCGCTTACGCCACTGAGCCATCTCACCGGCCCTAAGTTACATTTCTTGAAATTTGTATTTAACTAGTTTATGTCTATTTTATTTTCCAATCCTATTCTCTTTGCTTCTCAAAGCAAGGATTTATAATTTTGGCAAATGATGTCCTTGGACTGTCTTTCAGTTGGCTTTGGGTACATAAATACATCCAGATGAGGGAAGGAAATAATATGCTTTAGGTGATACCAGTAACCTCTCATAATTAATCACCCTTTTAATTTTCACTTCTTATTTCCTATGGAAATACTTACAGATCCATCCAGTAAAAGGGATATTTGTATTAGTATTCAAATAGCCAAGGCTTGTTTGTAACAAGGCCCTTCAAGATGTTTATCCTCACCAGTAATTACTAGACAGTGCACACACATATTCCCTTGTACATCTTAGACATATAATATCTCTAGCTCCTGCAGCAGCTACTATTTTAGAAAATACTGTCATTCTTTAATTCAGATAATTTACTCAATTAGTCATTAACACTTTTGCCAAACTCAACATTTCTACACAAAAAGAAAGCAAGTAAATATTATTCTATTTCCTTTGATTTACGGAGTATCTCCAAGTCTAGCTAAAGCTTTCTCTGTAATTTTTCACAGAGCTGTCATTGCTCTGCATTGCTTCAGCCATAAACAAGAACTCTCTTCCAGCCAAACTCAGACCGAATCCAAATGTCTGTAAAGTGCTTCCTTTCTAATCTGTCCAGCACCAGCTTCTACCTCTATAATCTATTACACACAGCAGTACCGAGAACCATCTCCTGAAAGTATCATTTTGATAATATCAATCTTTTTCTCAGACTCTGAAGTGGGTCAGGCCAAAATTTAAGGCAAAAGGAGCATAACTTTGAACAATGATAAGCTCTGTGAATTGTGTCTGCTATACCAAAATGGTTTGTCGGTGTGCAGTTTGGAAGGATCATTTGATCCATCACTGGTCAATAAAAAACATTAGTCAGTCATAAGGTTCTTCCAGTGAGAATCCATAGTCAGCTTCATAAAGCCCTTTTTGGACCTACTAGATAGAGGTGTGATTGTAGAGAAACAGTGAGCTAATCCTATCAAACTGTTTCTAAACAAATAATTAAAGGATCCTGCCACAATGCAAGCATTTGTTTTTCTGCCACTCTTACAGATAGTAAAGAATGAGTCTTTTCTAACAATAAAAAGTTTTTCATGGACCTCAAAAAGAACCTATCGTAGATAAAAATTACAGTCCTCTACTTCATTCTCAATAAGAAAAATTAAGGACATCATTCTCTACTTCCAATTTGATATGTGTAGTCAAGATTTTTTATAACAATTTATTCATAATAATATTGCAGAATAAGAAAAATATCTTCATATGGCTGCTGTTTACTAAAATTATACCTAGTATCAGGTAGTTCATAGATAAAATATGTAGAAACTGTTCACCTGTCCAAAAGCTGGTGGGCCTAGGTGTTCTATATTAATGGTTTTCTAGGCAACAAAACCTGACAGGTATAACTTTCAATTTGTTCTTAAGTGTTAATTATGACAGTTTCTCTAAACCTATTAGATACAATATTGCTTTGTTACATTAGGTATATTTCGTATAGTTTTATATGTTTTTATTTTCATAATGAGATTATGATTATAAACTTTAATTTTTACAATCCACACAAATACACAAATCACCCCAGAGGCTATAAAGAATTGTATAATAGTCATTATTTCAAAACTGGCAGGAGGGTATGCTTTTTTCTTACTCGAAACAGCTTTTTTAGTTGTCCCCAGTCTTTATTTCTTTTAGTTAACCCTCATTTTGTTACTGTCACTTATTGTGGCACCATGCTTTTTATCTTACTGTTACAAACACAATGACTAAACTATGACCCTAATTTTTAGTCTGGAGAGATAACCAAAGAGTGAGCCCACACAATAATTAAATTCATGGCAATTATTTTTTTTGTGGGTACCGGGGGTCGAACTCAGTATCCCGCATGCCAGCAGGCACCCGTGCCACTGAGCGATATCACCGGCCCTTTTTTCGTATGGGGGTACCAGGAGTCGAACTCAGGACCTCGAGCCAGGCAAGCGCTTATGCCGCTGAGCTATCTCACCGGCCCTCATGGCAATTTTTAGATGATGTTTTCTCCTCAAAGATGCTGATTACTTGGATTAATAAGGTAAGTCTACTTAGTCTATATACTTCCTTCAAATTATATGAAGAACTTCTGTTTTCAGTTCCAAAACTGTAAGTCAGAGCTTGGAGAAATCATTTCTGCCCCCCTCAAAAAAAAACATTGAAAAGTTGAAAATGACTCTGAAAATTCTCTTGGGCCTACCAGACAGCTGAAATACATCCTCAAAATCTCGAGTGACAGGTGCATAAAAATAATAAGGACTGAGATCTGCTTACTGTGTATTAGAAGACTAAATAGAAAGAACATTTAAATAACTTTAAAAAGTTGTTAAACTGTGAGTATGGACTACTATGAAAATAGAATCGTGAAGCCTTGGTCTTAGGAGAACACCCACATGCAAGTCTTATCTACAGAAACCTAAACAAATTCTTTTTTTTTTTTTTGTGGGTACCGGGGGGTCGACCTCAGGACCTCGCGCACCAACAGGCACCCGTGCCGCTGAGCGATATCACCGGCCCCTTTTTCGTATGTGGGTTCCGGGAGTCGAACTCGGGCGCTCATGCTTGCAAGGCAGGCGCTTACGCCGCTGAGCCATCTCACCAGCCCAACAAATTCTTTTTTTTTTTTTTTTTTTTTTTTTTTTTGGTGGGTACCGGGGGAACGACCTCAGGACCTCGCGCGCCAGCAGGCGCCCGTGCTGCTGAGCGATATCACCGGCCCCTTTTTCGTATGTGGGTTCCGGGAGTCGAACTCGGGCCCTCGCGCTTGCCGGGCAGGCGCTTAAGCCGCTGAGCCATCTCACTGGCCCAACAAATTCTTAAATAAGGCAGCCAGTTTAAAATACATTTGGAGTATTCTCCATACCAAAGTCTGCTCTTGGGAAAATGGGAGGGCAGAAAATTATACCAGAGCTCTATTCATCTGGGAAAAGTAAAGTCTGTGAGAATAAAAACAACACAAATTGTGTATAAGCCATATCATCTAAAAGATGAATTTATTTCCCTCAGAAACAATAATTACAATTGTGATACCTATAGACTTGTTTATGGGAAGAAGAAATTTAAATAAATTGGAGGTAAATTTTGGAAGACAAGTTTATTAGTTTGGAGTCGTAGTTTACATATGGATATAGGGAGTAGGCTGGAATGATACATGTGGTCATGGATTAGTGTCAGATTCATTGATCAGAATTTGATACAGATGCAAATACTTGTAATACAGATACAAATAATTATTACATATACAGATTATTACTATATATACAAAATTCTATGTGTATATATATGAGAACATGCAATGCTTGGTATATACTCATATATTTTATTCTTCTGACAGCTAAGATCTCAAAGGAAGAAAAACCCAATAGGACTAACCATACTTAGCACCCAAACCTTGTTTTATTTATGCCTTTCTCCAGTAAAAGTAAGGAGGCTTTTTGGAGAAATGGGTGATTTTGAGACCAAGAGTAGGAGGGAAGGAAAGGAAAAGGGAAATAAAAGAATTAAGTCATGTTATGTATGTGTACCAACTCCCTACAATGAATATAATCAAGATGTACTATGTTTTATTTTCTAAAAATAAAAAAGATGAGCCTAGAATATTTTGTATTGCAAAAAAAATTTACAATACCCCTTCCACCAAAAAAGAAGGGAAGAAAGAAAGAAAGAAAGAAAGAAAGAAAGAAAGAAAGAAAGAAAGAAAGAAAGAAAGAAAGAAAGACAAAATAGTGGAAGACTATAAAATGGGCACAGGATATAAGTGGAAAGAGATTTCAATAACCAGAGATGGGGGCTGGAGGTATAATTCAGTGATAGAGCACTTGCTAGCATGTGCATGGCTCTGCGTTCAATCCCCAGCACCACAAAGAATAAAATGAAATCAACTAAACAGCTTGGCTTCAAAGTACACACTCTTAACAACTACATGACTCTCCACACAATAATGTAAAAAAAGCCAAAAATGGAACAATTTGAGCAATGAAATAATGTAGTAATGGAGGATAACCTATATGATAACATAAATTTCTGAGTTCCTATGACATAAATAAATGCTTAAGTAAATTATACCTTAGAAGAAAGAGAAAAATATCTTATATAGACAACTTCAAATAATTTGTGTTCTCTTCCCTCAAAGAAAGAGCATAACTCACCACTTGTTATGTGTAGGCTATGCATAGTTTATATATTTCAGGTAGAAAAAGGAAAAGGACCAAGAAAGTAACTTTATAGTGGAGACCACTGACAAACCCCACCTCAGCCAGGAGATCAAGGTCTCCATGGACAGCACACACCAATTGTGCTATTATTTACCTTTTAGGTCCTGTGAGGAAATGGCATTTAACCTCTCTTATCTTTTTTCCAACAACCCACAGACCTGCCCATATCATGTGCAAACATCAAGTTCCAAATTCTGATTTTTCTTCTCAAAACCATTAAGGCCACACAAATAAGCAAATTCTGACAAATTGCAATAGTCAGAAAAGGAGTTAAGGAGACAGGACTACACTAAATTAAATGTAATGTGGTACCTGGGAAGAGGTTCTAAAACAGCAAGAAAAAGCACATTAGTTGAAAACTAAGAGGGTCTGAATTACAGTAAGTCCCCAAGTTATGAGCATTGGAGTTGCGAGCTTTTACAGGATAGGATGGACCTTGCACTAGGTAGATGTAAACAAATCCTGGAAGTAGCTCACGTGTCTGCCGGGCATTGTCACAGTTGTGCTACTGTGTGCTTACAAAACCGTGTGATAGTGTACAGCAGTACCATGTCCAATCAGAGCCCAGCATGTCCAGAGAAGGAAAAGGAGTGGTGATGTGGTCTGGCTTTTGTATGCTTTACATTGTATATCTGTGTTAAAGAGTATGCAATACTCACAACGTTAGACTTACAAACGAAGCCAATTTACGAACCTTCTCCTGGAACAAAACCGGTTCCTAAATCAGGGACTTACTGTAATTAATATATTAATGTTGATTCTAAAAAAAAACATTAAAATACACTGTTAATGACAAGGTAAATTAGGTGTTTTGCTTATGTGAAATGCTATTTTATCAATTTTCCTGTAAATATTAAACTGAACTAAAAATCGCTACTAAAAATACACATATTCTTTTGGTTATGAACTTTGATAAGAAACAGGAAGAATGAATTCACACTTTGAATTAACTAGATGTGATTTAATGGGCTATTATCAAGGGAAAACCATATTTATACACATAGACATACATATGCATATATACAACATATGTGCATAGTAAATATATATATAAAGATATATATATCTTTATGACTACTCTTGGTCTGAATGATAGTTCATTTAACTGAATATGCTATTACAGCAAACAGGCAGACATATTGAAAGAAAGAAGAAATAGATGCTTTGGAAACACATGGCAGAAGCATTTGACTTTTGTTCGGTGGGACAGTGGGGTCAGGTTATTAAAGATTGGATGGGACAGTGGGGTCAGAGTATTAAAGATAAGATGTGACTGCTGTCTGAGTAGGAATTCATCAAACAGAATATATAAGCAAAATAAAAATTCAGAACATAAAAAAGATGGGAGGAAATATACATTTTAATTTGAGGGAAGACAACTGATGCTTTTTATAAATTTAGTTAATTTCTCACAGTCTTTGAATTAGAAATACAAATCATCTGCTGACAGTCCATAAAAATACCCAAAATTATAAGTTTAAAGTGAAAAATGACTTAATAAAAAGTGTTATCATAGGACTGGAGAAAATTATTAGAAGAAAAGCTGAAGAGAGTTTCTGAGTTAGGGAAGCCAAAATAATGTGGAACTTTATTTAGACTGGGATGGATAAGTTTATTATTTCTGAGGTAAAATAGTTTGTGTAAAATGACAAATCCCTAATTCATGGACATAGAAAGATATGACTTAAATTCACTGGGGGCAAATTTTCTATTCAAGTGGATGACTAAAATAGTTGGTTGCAGGGTGTTACATGGATGAGTCATGAGCAAAATCATATCATTCAAGATGATGCAGAAGATGCAACAGATCAGAATGCAGGTAATGCATCTCCCAAAATGAAGGGGCATTAGCAGGTCATTAGTAGGTTATATAGCAAGTATAGGAATGAAGAGGACGGTAGAGCTCTACATGAGACTTGAAAGATAGTGGAACAATATTTGGAAGTGACAAGTGAAAACTAGAGGAATACAGAAAGTTTCTCCAAACTTAAATATATAGATTTAGAATGTAGATCCCTATCGCTCCAGAGAAAATGATAAATGCCTGAGGAAATGTGAGAGTTGGAAAAAATACCTTGTGAATAGAGAGGATATTGTTTACATCTCTCTGTGTTTTTAGCTATTTATGTTTCAGAAAGATATTAAGTTTAATATCATATAATATATACTTTAAAGTAAACCTGAAATTATGATATTGGTAGGTTATTATTGTGATTAAATTATTTTAAAAACTTACTATGAATATATTGAAAATGGCCATAGGCTTTTCTTCTGCATAAGAAGTGCCAGCTGTGCAGTCTCATGAAGGGTATTGTTAACAGCAAATCCTGATTCCACTCATCAGAAAGGATTGATTTTTCCCATGTTAATCAGAGTCAGTATGACTTTCAGAGTGCTATTAATTTTTTTAGCAGCAGTGAACAATGATCATCGGTTTTGTTTTTTTTTTAAAGGATGCCTTTGGGTAATTAGGAATTCACAAGTATGTGAATACCTACACGATTGGCAAGCCCCTTCTATTCTTGTTTTACCGTGCTTCACAGAAAAGTTCCCAAGATGTTTTAAGCTATTACCTTAGTTCTTGACTGGGTAAACTGGCATGTCAACTGGATTTAAAAATAAATCTTTTATACTCTTCTCATTGACTTACATCTCATTTCTTAAGCATTTTGACTTTTCTAGTGGTTAATAATTCTTCAAAGTTAAACCAGCCTGTCTTCATTGATTCCTTTTTCCATCAAATGCTCTTGTTGCTCTCCTGTGCTTTTTGGGTTGCTTCTGTGAACCAGCATGGCCTTAAGGTGATCCACTTGAAAGGAAGGGGAAGTGAATACTTGAATTTTCTACTATAGAAAAATGAATCTGGACTTTTCTATTGTGATGTGCTTGCCTTTTGTTTTCCACTGGGTTTTATTTCCTTCCTTGTTCTTAACATTCTTTTTCTGGATTGAAGGTTTATTTTGCCCTCTTCTCCTATATGTTTTATCTGTTCTCAAAAGAACTGTGCAGTGGTATGAGTGACATGAGTAGCTTTCCTCCACTGTAACACTGAGCCAGGTCAATCTTTTTTTTTTTTTTTTATGTTTGTCTTTTTGCTCTCAGTAGCTTGTTGCCAATGCAGCTTTGTGTGATTTGACAGCTGCTTTCAAAGCATCCCTAGTAGAAAGCAATTTTGCAAAATCAGCCCAAAATCCAATATTTTGGGGCTCCACGTTGTTAAGTCCTGTCTCATGGAAACAGACAATGAAAGATTTGTATGCTGAACTTAAAAGATCAAGTAGATAATGTCAGAACACTTTTAAAATCAGTCCAGAATCTCTTTCATCGTTGCTAAAGAAATATATTATACATATTAGGTTTCTTTTTTCAAGAGTTATTTCTTCTTTATGACTGTTAACTGATAATGATTTTAACTAGATATTCCCAATTTTTAAATGGTAGGTCATGAATAATTTGTTTCAGATTGTCAACCTTAGAACTGACATTTACTTTTTGGTATCATGTTGTTTTCCTGTGAATTAGAAACATTATTATTTCTACTCCTACTACCATGCTAGTACTTTAGCACACAACGTTACTTCTGAAATGGATATAGGCTATAAACTGACCCCACCAACCCTACTAAATAATGTTCTTTTCATTGTTAGATTATTTCTTTTAAAAAAGTCAAAAAGTTCTGGAACATTTCTTACATTCTTACATTCTTACATTGCTCAGTCTTTCTTTTTTTTTTTTGTATTTCTATCATATTGTATTTGGTATGTTGTTACTTTTAAAATTCTTTTGAAACTGATTTTGCTTTACCTATGGAAAAATATTTTAAAGTTTTTACTATTGTTTATATCACACTAATGTCATTTTTACTTTATTGACACCTTTTTATTTTGCCCTTATATAGTCATCAATACTACTCCATTCTTCTGTTTCTCCATCCAGTTTTATGCCTACCCAAAATTACATATACTTAAGTCTTCAAGATAATCTCCGTAGAATCCTTCTGGTATGATTTGGATTTAGAATGTCCCCCCAAATTTTCACGTACTCAGAGGTGGGGCTTTTGGAAAGTGATTGGGTCATGGAGGCACAATACTAATCAGTGGGCGAATCCATAGCTGAAACCTGTTGAGGGGGTGCTGCTTGGAAGAGGTGAGTCATCGTGGGTGTTAAACTAGGAAAGGTATATCTCCTAATTTGGCTCTTCCCTCTTCTCTGCTACTTGGCCTCCATGATGTGAGCAGCTTTTCTTCACCAGTCCCTCTACAATGACATTCTTGCCTTGGAGCCTGCCAATCATGGACTGAAATTTCTGAAACTGCAAGATGAAATAAATCTCTCCCCCTTCAAGGTGTAGGTGTTGGATATTATGTCTCAATGCCAAAAACAGAGATGTAAGCCAGATTGTAGTACCAGACAATTGACATTATTGTGGTGATTATACCTGACTATGTGGTTTAAAAATTTTTGGAATTTGGTTGCTTGAGCAGTTTGAAACATTTGGAGAAATGAACTAGAGAAGTCCTAAAATATTTGAACAGTGCTTGATGTGTTGTATTGTCAGAGCTCACAAAATCAGAATGCTAGTAGAAATGCAGATAATAAGCCAGGCATGGTTGTGCACACCTGTAATCCTAGTACATGGGAGGCTTAGTCAGGAGGATTGCCAGGAGTTCAAGACCAGCCTGGGCTACATACTGAGTATAAGGTCAGCCTGCACTACAAAGTAAGACCCTGCCTCAAAAAAAAAAAAGAAAAAATACAGACAGTAAAACCAAGCTTAGGAGGTTTCATGTGGGAACAAGGACTCCACTGACATTTGAATTCAAAGCCCTGTATATTATTCTTTGAAAGAAAATTTGTCTAAATTTTGTGCATGTCCTGAGAACTGGTAGAAACAGAGATTAATGGGGGCATATTAATTAATCTGGCAGAGAAATATTTCATTGTAGTCCAGTATTCAGACTTGGCATGATTATTGCTGGCAGCTTTCAGTCAGATTTATAATGAATATCAAGAGCGAATATTAGAACCAAAGAATGTAAAGCATGTACAGTTTCTACAAAGTTGGGGCCTTGTAGAGCATGGTTGCTAAAGAGATTGTCATTAAAAAGAGGATAACTATTTTGCATCAGGACAGTAAAAACATCTTGAGGTCATTTCGGGAATCAGCAAGAATTTATCCCTCACTGGCTTAAGGGTGTAAGTAAAAGGGTAAAGGGAAAATAGTTTCAAATACTTTGCATTGAGAAGAGAGACCCAGGGTGCTCTACTCCACAAGGGTGCCTAGGGAATTCATGACCAGGATTTTGTTCGAAGTGCTCAGCCATCCAGGCACTGATACAACTTTGCATCCACTGGCCAAGGGGTTTGTCTACTTCTCAAACAGGTGACAGACCATGGCATCATCCAAGTAGAACTGGTTTTATGGGCATGCAGAATGCAAAAGTTGTGGGGTCAGGGAACTTCCAGGGAGACTTCAGGGAGATTTTAGAAGAAATACTTGGTGGCCAGGCAGTGTGACCTTCACGCACTGCCTTCTCAAGTTGTGAGAGTGAAACCAAAAGTTCAGTGGAGACTTCAGAAAGTTGGAGATGCCAAGAAAACAGAATATCTGTAGTGGAAAGTCACAGGGAGTGAGCAAAGTCATTCTAAGATAGTACCTAAGGCTCCAAACAGCAGTGTCCTATGGGTGAGGCTGCCCAAGCCATTTGGAGATCACATCTGCCCTGTGTGCTGGATGTGGACCTTCAGGATTTACTGTTTGCCCCACTGAGTTTCAGTATTGCTTTGGTCCTATTACTTTCTACCCCCCTCCCCATTTCTCCCTTTTCAAATGTGAATATTTACTGTGCTCTGTTGTATGTCATCAGTGTTTGACACTGTTTTTGATTTTTATAGGGGCTTACAGCTAAGAGTCTGCCTTGAGTCTCAGAGGACAATATGAGGTTCGCTGGTTAGGGGAAAAATGTAATGGTTTAGAACTAGACTACTTCCCACAATTCTCATGCACTCTGAGATGGGGCTTTCAGAAGATGTTTGGATAATAAGGGCATTACATTAATCAGTGGATTAATCCACCAAGGAATCCATAGCTCAAAGTTGTTAAAAGGTAGGGCCTGGTCAGAAGAAGGGAGTCACTAAGGTTCAACCTGGAAGGGTATATCTACTTCTGTGGCTCCTCCCTCCACCCTCTGCTTCATGGCTTCCATGACATGAGCAGTGTTTCTTCACCACACTCATCTACCATGCCATTTTCCCATTGGAGCCTGCCAACTATGGAGTAAGACTTCTGAAACTGTGAGGAAAAATAAATAAATAAATAAATAAATAAATAAATAAATAAATAAAACTCTCCTTTAAGTGTGCTGGGTATTGTGTCTCAGAAACAAGGAAAGTTATGGAGACAGTTTCCCATTTTCTTCAGTTTGCTTTTTAATTGGTCCTCACCTGCTCAAAGATTTTGTTATAATATCTGTGGTAAAAAATTTAGTAAGTTTATTTATCCATTGTCATAGTCACTTTCTTATTGGTGGAACACAATATATGACATCCAGCATAAAGGAAGAAGGACTTACTTTGAATCATTTTTCAGTCCATGGACTGCTGGCTTCAAGGTAGAAATGGCAAGGTGGAAAGTCTTGGGCTGAAGAAAGCTGCTCATGGCATGGTGGTCAGGAAGCAGAATGAGAAGTGTGGAACTAGGGAAAGAGATAAACCCTTAAAGGTCACATACCCTGTGACCAGCCTCTTCTAACCAGACTCCCTGTCCTCATCACAGCAGATTCAGCTTCAGCACCCTCACGATGCAATAATGTGCCAAAAGCGTTGCCTCTTTACACATGAAAAATTTGGCATACATTCTAGCTCTACACAATAAAAAATGTATTCTCTTTTATATAAGTGACTCTTAGATCCATAATTATATTTTATAATCATTGATCAAACAGCCCTATGTCTTACACTTTCATCTGTAAGTTTGTCTGTACTGTATATATCCTATAGATATTGCTGAGCATAAATTCCAAGGGAATTATAAAGTATTTTATTAATTTAAAACACTTTTATGTGCTTATCTCAAATATTGTTCATGGAATTTGTATCAGGTCATCTTTACTACTATTATTTGACTGACTAGAAGATGGAGTCCAAAAGAATTTAAGTAAATTGCCCAAAGTTCAGTATTGGTGCTTAGTGAATAAGTTATTAAATTCTAAGTAAACTTTTTGGAAAAGGAAAGACCATTGTACCCACTGGGCACCAAACAAAATATGGTTAATTTTAGTTAGGAATCATTTTAGCATCTTAATCATTAATAATAATAATTTTATAAAAATTTAAATGTGCAAAGTCAGAACAAATTATCTGTCCCTTTTCTTCTTCATTCCGTGTACAAAGAATCCCTGAATTCCCTTTTTCCTCTTTGTTTTCTAATAAAATGTAATGACAAATGTGAAATATGAAAGAAAGACAGCATCATAGTAAGACTTGAACATTTCATGTTATTCAGTTGTCTGATATTGTGCCAGAATTTTAGCCCTGGGCATAGGAGGTGAGAATACACCAAGTGCTAACATCACAGCATCAGCCAACAATGAATGTTATAAGGAAATTTGAGGAGCTGTTCATCTGACACAGAGTTCGATGCAAGCTTTATATTGAACTGAAGAGGTATGTGTATCAACTCAGCTGGAGAGAGTTGTGTGGGAAGAGTTTTTGATAGCTTCCTACTCCCTTAGGGAATGGCAGAGATTATCAATTTTTACAGTATAAAGCTACAAAGGCAAGAGCTTTCCTATGCTCTGTAACATCTGACTAAATAAAATGTACCATAGTTTCTGGAGAATAAGTATAAATGCCACAGTTATGCTTAAGTTTGAAAGACATGACCTCAACAGTTTTTCTCTGATCTTCACAGAGCGGCTTTTTCTTATTTGCACTTTACAGAATGTATCTTTAATAAGAATATTTTCAAAAGTATAGTTTTATGGTACCCAGAGTGCTTTTATATGCACTTTCCTTTGTGAAGTAGGTAGGGAAGGGAGTTTTAGTTGTGTTTCTTACCTACGCAAACAGATTAATGGGATCACTGAATTTCTTCTAGGGACACAAAGAGAGAAATAAATCAATATCCTCCTGTTTCCAAATCCAGTATATTAATCTTTATAAAAGGAATGTTTTTGATGAAATTCTGGGACCAATCATTGCCTAGGCAAAATTATACCCTGGACATATAAAATGAATTTTAGAATTTTTCTTACTGGAAATTCATTTCGATGAGAAATACAATTGTATCACTAAACTGTATGTGGAAATATGTCTAGAAACATAATAATTGATCATTGATGAAGAAAATTATATACCAACCATGCAGAATTCAAGGTCAGATGAAAAAGTTAAAATGTCTAATTAAACCTATATTTTTGTAGGTTTATGTTTAAGAAGGCCAAAAACAAGAGATATGCCTAAAATAGTTCACAAAGTTTTACTCCTTATCCCAAACTATCAAAAAGCATGTGAATATATTAAGTGAAAAAAAAGAAGAATCAGAGGAAACTTCTTTACTTTGACAGGTAAGAGAAACACTAATAATAGCCAGCAATAAGATTTTTAATGATGGAAGAAACCTGTTACCTGGAACATGAAGTGAAAACCAGGCTGAAATGAGAAAATATCTCCTGGAAAGATTGGAAGAATTCAAATCAGAGCACCCTCATGTCATGTGCCCTCGGGGTAATTAAGGAAATGTCAGATGTTATTAATGAACCATTTGCAATTATCTTGAGGAAATCATGCAGGACAAGGAGTCCCTGAAGACTGAAGAAAGAAAAATGCTGTATCCATCCTTATTTTTCTCTAATGACCTTATTATATACTGGTCAACTGAAAATTTATTCCAGAATAAATAATTAATCTCAATGAATCACAGGTAATAATTGTGGAAAATCATATATATATGTAGATATATACATATAAAATATATTTAGCTTAAAAGCTAAAAATTAGCTAAAACAATTACATGTTGTAATATTTTGTGTAAGAGATTGGTTTGCAGAACAAATCAACTGAAAAGTAATATTTGAAAACAATTCATTAAGGGATATTTATCTAAAATAAGTGCGGTACCCACTTAGAGGAAGGATTTAAATCAGGTGAATTTTAAAATAAAATATAGAAAATTCCAGAAAGTGTTTTCTAGCATGGTCAATAAACAGACAATCCTTATATCATGCAGAACAGTTTAAAGACTTATAAGTAACCAACATATTAGTCATAAATTATATAAATTAAAAGCAATCTCAAGTATCAGAAAAATACATGTAAAATAAGAAGCATGTATTACTCTAACTGCTGGAATAATAAAATCTATAAGAGATTTTAACGGTAACAAAAAACAGTTATATACAAGCATTTAATGTAAATCATGATCAGTGAAGCCCCTACATTATTTCATTATATGTTATTTAGGTATCCGTATACTTATGAATTTTATCAATACAAACATATCCTCATAAGCACTAAAGAATGCAACAAAATTAATATAACCTTAGGAAAGTCCATATTATGCAAAATGGATATTTATTTCACATAGATATAGAAATCAAAGAAAATCTAGAAGACAAATTTAAATTAAATAAAAATGTTTCCTGGAGACAATTAAACTTCAGTCATAGCCTAATATTCTAAGTTAAAATAACTTACAAGTGATACCTTGGTTCATGAACTTTATTGTTTCCGTGATTCTGGCCCCAAACTGAATTGAATGAGAACTGAATCAAATTCAATGATTAAATTCAATGTTGACCTTATGGGGAAATTTAATTTTGTTCTCATTCAATTTGGTTCTGTACTTGTAATCTTGATCTTTATCATTAAATTAAATAATATACATAAAAGTTCTAAGGATTTTATTAAGCATAGTATGCACTCAATTGTGCTGGTTTTCACTATTATTATTACTATTATTATTATTAATTTTAGTTTTCCTTTTTGATATCTGTCAGATAACACAGACAAAGGCAAAATATTAGTCCATTCAGCTGCTATGATAAATTGTTGTGAATTGGGTGGTTTATAAACAACATAAATTTATTTCCTATGCTGGGCCTGGTGGCACACACCTGAAATCCCAGCACTCAGAAGGCTAAAGCAGAAGGATTGCTGTGATTTTGGGGTACATACGCAAGTTTAAGGCTAGCCTGCACTACATAGCAAGCCCCTGTCTCAAAACAAAACACACACAAGCACACATACACACACACACACACACACACACATTTCCTATGGTTCAGAGGCTTGACAGTCCCAGATCAAGGTGTCAGCAGATTTGATGTCTGGTGAGGGATTTGATGTCTTACTTTCTACTTCATAGATGTTTCTTTCTCGGTAAAATCTCACATAGTGGAAGGGACAAAGAAACTTCCTCTGGCCTCTTTCATAAGAGCACTGTTATGGTTTAGATGTAGAATGACTCCCCAGATTCTCATGTGCTCGAAGGTAGGACTTTGGAAGGTGACTGGGTCATGGAGGTGCTAAAATAACCAATGCCTTCACCTAGTAATGAGTTCAGCAGCCGAGCACTCCGTTAGGAGGTGAAGCCTCATTAGAAGGGGGTTCACTAGGAGTATGACCAGGAAGGACCTATCTCCCTGCCTGACTCTTCCCTTCTCTCTCTCTGCTTTCTGGATGCCACGGGCTGAGTAGCTACCCTCTTACCAGGCTCTTCCACCATGCCATTTCTGCCTTGCAGCCAACTGACCATGGACTGAAGACATGAGTTAAAGATAATTTTCTTCTTGCAAGATATGGGTGTCCATTATTGTGTTCCAGAAATGAGAAAGTGATGAAGATGGACAACTTTATTTTACAGCTCTCCCAAATCCCTAACTCTTAATACTTTAATGTTGTCAAGGAGAGATAGTGAAAACTGGACAATTTTTGTTAGCATCCTCAGTGGTGAACACAGAAAAAGAAAGAACAAAGCAGAAAAATTGGACAGAAATGTACTAAATGGATTGAAGTTTGCTTTAAACCCATGCAATTTTATCAGTTGGCCTTTACAGTAGAATTTTATCTGTCTTTATAGAGCTGCATTTCTTAAAATTTCTGAATGTCCTATAAAAGCTATTTGCAGTGTAGTTTTGAGCACATGAAGTCAATATTTGTGCCTACATCCTCCTCTTTGTTTTTGTTTGTTTGTTTTTTGAGACAAGCTCTGGTTGTGCAGCCCAGGATGCCCTTGAGTTTGCTATATAGGCTGGCCTTGAACCCCTGAGTCTGCTGCTATGTCTCCTCCAGTGCTGGGATTACAGGCATACACTGTCAAGTCTGTCTCTTCTTTATGTTTTTTAAAAATTTACTTAATTACAGATGCAATATCTTCTTGGCTTTAAAAGAATACATGCTCATTGTGAAGAACATTTAACAAATATATAAATTTTAAAAAGTAATGTCATAATTTTCCTCCTTTTGCAAAAACAAAAATAGCTATTATTATGTCTTTATTTTGCATAAATATCTTATGGAATTTATATTGTACAGTTTATATCTTTATGTTTATAATCAGTATAAAACTTCTTACAGCATGCAAAGGTTTCATAAGTATTTTAATAACTGCAAACCCCTTATTTCCAGAAAGATAGATGGTTTTCATTATTTCATGTTATAAAGAAAGCTTTGATAACCTGTAAATCTTCATTTTTTCTTCCTTATTAGAAAAATTTGTGTATATTGTTTGTGTTAGAATATAATATCTTGAAGAAAATCCTCAAAATTTTTATTTTACAATCAACAAGTATTTTTATCATATGTGATTATATTTAGGGATATATATCTATAGATATATCTATAGATATGTATCTATAGATATATATTATTGTTGTTTAAAAATACCAAATTATCTCATGGGAATTTATACAGATAAAAAATCTATACCATTAAATGATTAAGTTTTACATCACAGATCACCTTTATTACAAAGACAATGTGATGAGTAAAGACTTCTTAAGATTGTTGACCACATTTACTGGAGAAAACTTCTAACATAAATAATTTAGCCTTATAACTTGATAGACAATGTTTAATGATTCAGAATATATTTGTATATTTAGTCAGGGATTCTAGGTTATTTCAAAAAGTGCAAATTGTCTTTTAAATATACAAATAGAATAGTCTAGTAGGTTCTTACCAAAACCCCAAAGTAAGTCTCAAAAATAGTTTAAGGAAAGTCAGTACTATGGAAATATACTTCCCAAAACAATTACTAAAAAAGGAAGACTCACATGAATGTGAATTTTCATATGACTATCGTAACAGTCTTATTTATATTATAATGTTCTACAGTGTTACCAACTAGGAGAGTCAACATGTCATGGATTTAGAACATTAGAGCCAATCTCTTGAAAACTGTGGTTGTCTAACTAACTGGAGAAGGTAGATACTTGTAGTAAATCGCTTGATTGCCTATTTGCCGAGATTTTTTTTCCCCCTTGAACCTCATTTAATGAGTTACTATTTTTAACCTACACATTGTTTCTTTGTGTTTACCCTACTGCCTTTGGTGAACAACTCCCAGGGAAAGCAGGACAACTGTGTAGCTCAATGAGTGATGAGAATAAGTAATTGTCAATGAACTACATTACTAAGCGTCACTACTGATCCCTAATCTGGCTATGGAAGAAGAGAGAACAAGATCATGCTGGATGTGTGATTTTACCTACTCTCACTTTTTTCAGAGTTTTCTTGTTTGTCTTTTTTAACTTAAAACATAAACATCAATACATTCAGATATTTTTAATAAAATACATCAATATACATTACACACTTTAATATACATTTTCTTTTTAAAGTTGTCATAAATCTATATACCCAGGGAAAACTTTCCCATATAATTAACATAAGAAAAAAGGAAAGCTAAATACTCTGTGGCCCTTTAGAGCATTTGAAATGGTTATTTCGCCATTGGTTTTCAAAAAGTGGATAGATATTTATCAAGATTTTAAAGGTATAAAATCACCATGTATGAATATTTCTAGTAGGAAGAAAGAGACACATAGACTTTCTCCTTCAGATTTGTCTTAGGTGATGCATTTTATTTTTCCATATTTAAATGCATACAATATTATTTTCTAATTTTATCTAAATTGTTCAGTCCCATGAGCATGTAAATTTGATATTGGTTACATACGACTAATTATAAAAACTGCTCCCATAGTAATTGTTTGCAACCCATTTTACTTTTACAGATTTTTCTGTTGAAATCAAAAATCATCTACTAATTTATTTGTTTTTAACCTCTCTATGACTCATTGTGCACACACACACACACACAAAACTGGAAAATAGGGTCGTAGTTTGATTTAACCCTCACTATTTATAATTCTTCTGTCCCTACTCTCAAGAATAAATGAGGGCTGAAGTTCCCGTCTCCACTGGTTGGTCTACGGTTCTGCTCCTGTCAACCGCTATGACATATTATGATGTAACTGTGGGTGTTTACATTTCAGTCACAACTGTTATCTATAAAAAGAGAGAATACAATGAATTTCTCCTAAGTTTCTTTCCATTTCTCATATTGTAAGATATGATTTTCTTTCCTATAACACAGTGAAGTTTCTAGAGCATTTGAGGAAACTGCCTATCATTTCTTAAATCATATCCTTTTTGTAATGGGACAAACATACACACTAAGACATACGCCACCTTTATTTCCTATCCTTTATTAAGTATCAGTGTAACAGATTTTGGCGAGTGAACATTAAAAGTTTCTTATGGATATTGTATCTTCTAACATAAGATATATTAACATATACTTTCTGAGCCATCTTCTTTTATCCTATATGAAGGGTAATCATATACTTCTTGTACCTGTATTCTTAATAACATTTTTTTCACTTTCAAAAGTATATTATTTTGAAAATCAAATTATGTAATTGCTCTAACAATAACCCATTAAAGTTGTGAAAACTCATGAAATCTTAAATATAATTTTATTAGTGGAAAGTATGATCCAAAACTTATCTGGCTTAATCTTGAATATCTTCAATATAAAACAAAAATATATAAAACACATATTGGAAGAAGACAGAAGATTTGAAGATTATACACAAAATAAGTTTTTGTCTCAATGTAATACTACGCTTTTGTCTTTTGTCTTGCTAATAGCAGAAGCTTTCTGAAGGTGATAATATCAACAGTAGAACTGAAAGTGACAACTAACCATAGTTTCATTTTAAAAAGGGCATTGCAATTTTTACATCTGTTTATCCTCAAAATACCTATTATGGCATCATTATCACTAAGTTTATTTTAAAGAAAAAGGAACTAACTCTTAAAGTTGAAAAACACTTTCAAAATTGCCTACTCAGGGCCAGGGATATAGCTCAGTGGAACAGCGCCTGCCTGGCAAGCCCAAGGTCCTGAGTTTGATTCCCAGTACCAAAAAAAAAAAAAAAAAAAAAAATTGTTTAATCAGGATAGAAAATGCAATTGAAGCAGAGTGATGCTTAACAAATACTTAAGCGCAATGAAAGGTCTCAAAAAGCTGTGAAATTCTTAGAGAATAATTATGGGTATAAATAAGTTCTAATTTTATTATTAACTACTGAAAATATTTCGGAGATAAATATTTGTGGAAGGATGGCATATGGGTATCTTTGTTATTTTCTTTCTAGAGTACTCCCTATGTACAAGATTTCAGGTGTTAAAATGCCCTTTCTTTTTAGAGAAACAGTGGACTCAACTTACATAATATTCAAAACTTCCAGTTATATTTAATTTAGTGACTTTGGAAATGTAAACTTATTTGAGAACAAAACTTCACTATTAGGTCAAAAAAATCATTGGGGATATTAGAAAAGGATAAAGTAATCATAGGAGTATTTCTATAGTATCTGGCAGTCTCATAGTTTATTTTTAATGAGATATTCTGAAGAAATATTTTGAATGGACTTTTAATAAAAAGATCAATTGCAGTAAGTATTTCCTAGGATCAAAAATATTTTTAAAAATTTAATATAGCTAACAGTATTAAATGCAAATAATTGTCTAGAAGTTTCAACTATAGCACAGAAATATGAACAGGAACAAGAAGACATAAAATTGGAAAAGAAAATAAGAAAACTAAATGAAGTCCAGCATACAAGTAATAGAAGTCCTAGAAAAATAGAATAGAAAAAACACTGAGGAGAAAATGATCACAAACTAATATAAGGAAGTGTTTTACACTGAAGGGAATAGATTTCTAAACTCCTGGTATCCAAAAGCAGTAATGAATAAAGACTTAACAGTGAACATGTTTTGGAGTTTGACACTGAAGATTTATGAGACAGTATCATACATGTTAAGCTGCTTACAGTCTTCAAGATTAGATTGGACCTTATAGCAATATGAAGAGCAAGAATAACATCAGGGTACTTGTTGATCACAGCCCACCTCCCCAAAGAGTGATTCTGTGACCATGGTCGGCTCTGACTAGCGTATCCAGTGGGGGACTTGCTATAGGAAAGGGGCCTTAAAATATTTGCTGCCTACATATGGAGAATAATTTACACTTCCCTTTGGACAAATAGAAGGTGAGGAAAGAGTGACAGAGAGCAATAGGCAGGAATGTAAGCAAACCCATTGCAAGGAGAAGAAAAAGCTTTAGTTTTCTTTCATCTGTGAAGAAATATGAAGAAACTGCTCCAGGAGAGAGAAGCCTTTAGATGTCTGCAGATAGATACATAATCTCTAATGCCCAGGACATGTGTACAATTCAATTATTCTTTTAACTTGGGTCATCAGTAATTTTTACCCATTAAGATCTGATTGTAATAAGTGAAAAAAACATTACTGGAATTTTTTCCAAAAAGATGTTTTCTAAATTCTCCGAAACTGACTATAAAGTGGAGATGTTACTAAAGACAAAAAAGATTAGTGCATGAAAAAACTAACTTACAATATGGCATTGAATTTCCCGGCAGCAACATCAGAAGCACAAAATCAAGGGTGTAATCCTTTCAAGATGCTAAAGGGAAAAAAAATCAACTTTTATTCTTTACTAAGTTAAATCTCCAAATAAAACAAAAGGGGAAAATAGCAACATTTTAAAGCTAACAATGTTTCAAAAATGTACCATCTATGCAAATCATTATTAATATTTTTCTGGCAGCTGTATTCTAGCAAAATGAAGGCAAAATATTATCCAAAGATCAGAAAAAGGAAGAGCCAGCTGTGCTGCTGGTCTAGAGAACTAGAGTACAAATCGGAGAGAAAGGATAGATGGCTCCAAGAGGACTGACTCCAGGAAGGAAAATTAATTGGAACTGTTACATCACCTGATGTATTTCTCCATGTGGGAAATTGCATTCTGAAGGAAAGTTTGGGTGAATTGTAAATAGCAATATAAAACACCACAGAAATTAAAATGAAGTAAATAACTAGGAGAAAAAAAACCTGCAGAGAAAGAAAATGTTGTCACAGTACACTACTTGGCACAACACTGAAAAATATTTATATAGCTATAAGCAAGTAAAAATAGAATATTGACATAACTGAGTATTATCACGTATCTACACTGGGAAGATGGTGTGGGAAATATTGAAAGATATTATTTATAAATAACCAACATAAAGAATAAAAATTGCTGAAAATCTTTCCCTCCAGAGAAAGGAAATGTAAGGATGGATAAAACAGAAGAGTGCTCATGAATTACATTTGAAAGTTTAAATCATCACATATTTTGGGGTAAATAATAAAAATACAATCATTAAGATGTAATAAATGGGGAGATATTGTGCCTGAAATTTATAGGCTATAGTTAATTTCAGGACTTGTTCTGATTCCCCTTTAACAATATTTGTTTGCTTTACACTTTGGATGGCATATTCTGGTTTTACAAAGAGTTAGAGGTGCATGTCTGAAGACACACTAGCATTTGTTCAATTCTGATTCTACCACTGACTTACAAATTTAAGCATTTGCATTAAGTTCTCTGAGTCTAAGTTTCCTGAGTTAAAAATGAGGAAAAAAGTATTAAACGATATTAATATTGTGATGATTACATCATATAATGTATTATAAGTGAATAGGACTTTGTACTTGTTCAATTGCCATTAGGTAATCATACTATAAGCCATAGTAGTAGTAATAGCAGTAGCAGTTAATTTTAAGCAAAACCAAAATTATTTCCCTTTTTTTAGCATAAGTATTATCACCCGAAACTCATTCTGATGATAGAGCTAATTAACTGAAGATGCTCTGATGGAAGTACACTGCCATTTCCTTATTTCTTTGGATTACTGCAGCTGTGGTTTTATGGCCTTTTGCTTCGTGATAATAATTTTCATGTATCACAATTGTGATGGTTAACTTACTGTGTCAACTTGAGTAACAAACACCCAACCTAAATTGGAGCAGCACAGTTTTGGGCAGGGTTGTCGCCTGAATGATGTAAGAGGGCAATGAAGAAGGAAGGCTCGTTCCTGTGTCTTCAGAGGCGCTCCAGTCTTCACTTTCACCTTGGACATCGTCTCCTGGCTTCCAGTGCAGACCCTTCAGCCTTCTGATTCGGACTCGCACGGGACACTACAGTGAGCGCCAGGCCTCCCACTGGATCCTTCAGATCCCCAGTGAGCAGACAGCCCTTTGGCACCCGCCCAACTCTGTGGGCGGCCATTGTAAGTCAATCTTGTAAATTCATATGTATTTGTATATCTTGCATTAAATCTGTTTCTTTAGTAAGCATTGACTGATACAGCAGTTCTCAAATATTCTTTAAATTTTCATGGAAAATTCAGATATTGTTTTTACTTTTTATAATTGTTCTCTTAGTTTTGTCGGCAATAGTATTAATTCTTGGCTGTCAGTGGTTCCATAAGATAATATACAAAAGCCAAGCAAAAAATCTTTTTAAAAGTTCTGTAGACAGAGATGTTTTTTAAAAGTGGTATGGACTTTAAATCAATTTTTAAGAGAATTATATCTCTAATGCTTTTTGAATTTGAGATTTTTCTTACTTAATACAACTTAACATTGCATTTTATTATACACAAATCCTCAGTAATATTAATTTTACTCCTTCACATTCCTCCTTAACACTACTTTCTCTAAGGAGCTTCTTCCAATTAAGCATTTTGGAAAGAATAGCTTTTTTTTCACAACTCACTTCCCTCTAAAATATATAAGATATTTTAATTGGCTACAAAACAATGAAGCATAAATATGCATCAGGTTTATGAACAAGAGCTGCTCTTGCCTCTAGGGAAGGCATGTTGATGCATACAGTGTAATACTATGGCCTCATTTTTTTTTTTTTTTTTTGGTGGGTACCGGGGGGTCGACCTCAGGACCTCGCGCGCCAACAGGCGCCCGTGCCACTGAGCGATATCACCGGCCCCTTTTCCGTATGTGGGATCCGGGAGTCGAACTCGGGCCCTCGCGCTTGCAAGGCAGGCGCTTATGCCACTGAGCCATCTCACCGGCCCAATGGCCTCATTTTATTAGGTTTCTTAGTGGATGTAACAAAATTTGAGGGCAAAATGTAAGGAAATGACTTGGATTATTTAAAACAAAGATATTTGTATATTACACTGAACACTGCAATTGATATATTTAATGTTTTTCATGTACTTTTAATGTATTTTGTATTCTTCATGAATACTAAAATAAATAATTATGTTTAGGGTAAAGTTAACATAAGCTACTTTAATACTGTAGCTTTATATTTTCATTACAAAGTCCAAATAATGTAGAAAATATTGCAACAATATTGATTTTTTTCCCAAATGACTTACCAATCTCAGTTTTTAGAAACCAGGAAAGAGTGAAAAGTGACTCAAAAATTACTTCTTTATTTGGTATACTGGGGCAAGAATGTTACTTAATGCTCTGGAGTAATTGTAAGTGAAGTTAATTTTTTTCTTTATCATTATAGCTATTTAACACTTACAAAGTAGTACTGTGCAGTTTGCTATTGGATTTTCTTTTTTTTGGTACCGGGAATTGAACTCAGGACCTTGCACTTGTCAGGGAGGGATTTGTGCCGCTGAACTATATCCCTGGCCCTGGGCTTTCAATTTATCACACTTCTGTGATTAAGAAATACAGTCTAGGGGATGGTGAGATGGCTCAGCGGCGTAAGTGCCTGCCTGGCAAGCACGAGGGCCCGAGTTCGACTCCCGGAACCTACATACGAAGACAGGGCCAGTGATGTCGCTCAGCAGCATGGGTGCCTGCTGGCGTGCGAGGTCCTGAGGTCAACCCCCGCTACCCACAAAAAAAAAAAAAAAGAAAGAAAGAAAGAAAGAAAGAAAGAAAGAAAGAAAGAAAGAAAGAAAGAAATACAGTCTAGGGCTGGTAAGATGGCTCAGCGGCATAAGCACCTGCCTGGCAAGCGCGAGGTCCTGAGTTCGACTTCCAGTACCCACATACAAAAAAGGGCCGGTGATATCGCTCAGCAGCATGGGCGCCTGCTGGCACACAAGGTCCTGAGGTCGACCCCCGGTACCCACAAAAAAAAGAAAAAGACATACAGTTTAGAAATTGCTATCATAAAAGACAAGTCATTATATATAATAAACCTTGTTTATCTTAGATTCTTCAATTATTTGATTCACCTTCTCAATTTTTACTGCCAATTCATCCTCCCCTTAAAGTTGAATTGTACCAGTTTTTACCATAAATATTTCATATTTTCTTAAGCTATTTTTTTTGTTGCTATTATCCTTTATCTTGGTACAGACGACATTTTTATTGGGAAATATCATTCTGCCTTCATAGATGGGAAACCTCCATTTCTAAATCTAACAGATCAATTTAGGCTGAACAGAGATCTTTTGATTACCTCAGCTACCCCTGATTTTTAACTTATACATTGTTCTCAATTTTTGGAAATGTCAGTATTGTGTATTCAGCTGCTTGATTCTAAAACCTAGGAGACATTCTTAACTTCCCCTATTAGTTATACTTCATACCAATTCTATTAATAAGTTTTCTAGATTTTATCTGAAATGTCAATTATATATTCATTCACAATTCTCTGTAAGTTTATTACTACCATGTAATCCAAGCCCAAATTATCTCATTTAGACATAAGAAATAGCCTTAACATTGTACTTCCTGTTTTAATATTTGCTCCATACTACAATCTCTTTTCTATTAAGATTCAGGAAGATATTTTAAAGCATAAATCAGAACTCAGCCCTCTAGTCTGAATCTCCATTAAGAGATTCATGGTATACAAAGAAGATAGCCAAAATTCTAGAAGGCTTTATATGATTCAGCTATGGCTTACCTCACCAATATCATATAGAACCATTATCTCCACACTAACCCAGATTGAAGCATACTGTCTTATTTTGATTTTTCAAGAACTTTTCTTGAATTTTCCTTTATTGAAAAATTCTTTGCCTGAATCTGTGCATACTGTTTTTGTTTTTGTTTTTTTTCATTTCGTTCAGATCTTAGCTCAAATGTCATCTTCCAGATGGGATTTCAAGATAAAATACAAGATATACAGTTGGATTTAAACTTTAGATAAACAAATATTTGTGTGTTAATGCTGCAAATATTGCATAGAACACAAGTATACATATATGTATTGTGTTATCTGAAATTTGCATTTAACTGGTGTCCTGTGATTTTTAGTTACTCAGTCTTGCTGTCCTACCCCAAGAGACCTTTCCCAGCCTCCTAAATCTCACCCTGTGTATTGCTTTTTTACTCTTAATCTTGTGATTAATTTATTTGCTTACCTGTTTATTTCGTAAGGTGACAAGAGCTGAGAAAAAAATGATATTGTCTATAATTTTCAGTATAATAATCCTTCTTAGCACATACGCAATCAATGTGTAGTTTACTAATGAGTTAATTAAATCAATGCATTGCTTAAAGCATGTGCCACAATAGATTCCAAAAGCCTGAGTTCTAACCTGGCCCCTTACAGCTAATGACAAATATATGCAAATTACCTAACTTTACTAAGGGTTAGATTTTTTCATCTCTAGATGTGAAAAATGCCAGTACTTTCTGCTTCTTAGATGGCTGAAACAGACTAAATACTGTTTTTCAAAAATATTTTTGTTTTTATAAAAGTTCTGAAGATAACCAATCATATTATGAAAACAAAATAACTATAATCATCAATCTAAAATGATGTTTACTTGCTAATATCTTATAAAACAGAGGTTAGAAGTTATGCCTTAATGTACTTCAACACTTAAAGCACAGCTTTAGCAGGGAAAGGATTGTGAAATATCATTCAAAGAAACGATCTTTCACTTACTGCAACTTACTTGCTATCATTTTGAATACAGTCAACACAAGGTTATGGGGAACTGAATTAAATGTTGTAGATGTTTTTCTGATTTTTCATTAGTCATTGAGGAAACAAGTGTCACACTAAAATTTTAGTTCAGTAAATAAAAGAACTCTGTCGACGTGTGAGCATCACAGAGCTGCGGTGAAGAGGAAAGGTGCTGTTGTAAAATCCTGTGGAGCCCAGAAGGGACGGGTCTATAGGAAAGATGTACAGTCTCATATTCCCATATTCTCTGGGCTATTTTCCAACTAAACTTGTGGAACGAGACAGCTGTGCCCTTTAATCTGTTCCCTGTTGCCTCTTTATATGGTTAGTTCCAAATGAGATATTTTGCCTGGTGCTTGGATTGTCGATTTATGAATTCATGTCTAGTTCTGTGGAAGCACAATGTGTTGGTTTAATATTTATCGATCTCTCACAATATGTTAGGAGAGATATGGAAAATACAGCATGGTTTTCAAATTCTAGGAATTTATATCTTAAAGAAAAGTACTACATGTCTGCTACAAATACATACATTACATACACAAACACACTTGACTTTTTTTGTCAGTGTCTATTTTTAAACTGCATTAGTCTGATATGACAAATTCAGAATAAGTACTTTAGGAGAAATGGGGGCTCAATAGTTTTAATGAAACCTACATCCCCAACCAATGTGTTTAGATTTTCTAATGGCTACCTGCCAGAATTCTCCTGCTGGAATTACTATAGGACAACATATATTTAGTAAACCTTTTATGAAAAAGAAATAAACTGAATGTGCTTCTTTCGATCTTTGGATGCTAGACAATTTTCTTCTTCAGAAATTTTCTGTCATCCTACAGCTTATAAAAAGAAAAATACTTGGTTCCTTAATTGATATTATTAACAAATTGCACAGTGAAATCCTAATGAGAAGAGAGGCAAGAGCTTCAGCATTGTGGCTATCACATCTACAATATTAATATGTTAACTCCTTACTCTCTAAAGTATGATTATCAGTTTTTCACACAAAAAATTGAGGTTTCTAGAAATATATTATGCAAGTGCTCATATAAAAAATTCACATAAATTAAAACCCAAGTTTTGCCGAGTCCGAACTGAGTACTAAAGAAATGTAAGAAAAAAATAATCTAATGACATTGTGCATTGGAAGGTAGTTTTGAGTAAGTATTAGTGTTATTTAGCAGTTGGGCAAAAATGATCATTTCAACTGGGCTGAGAATTTCCCCAAAGTCCCCACCAAAACATACAGAGAAATTAGGACAACATAGGAAAATATAGAAAAATATTTCAACATGACTAGTGACATAGTTTGTGCAAGTACCTCAGAATACAAGTGAGTTTTCCAAGCCACTCAAAACGATATATACGACCCACAATGACACAGGGGATGGTAAAAAAAAGTGCAAATGAAGAAACTTTATTCCATAGGCAGAATGACATTGATTACTGGACATATGCTAAGGCCATACTCCAGATCTGAAGGGGCTGTACTCTAACTGGTACCCTCACTAAGGTTTCAGCAAACTATCCTTAGTGGAGACAGTTGCTTCTGGATGATGGAACATGTGGTAGGACTAGTGAATTGCATAGGTTTTATAACAGTGCTGGTTTAAAATTTGTTACTTAATGATAGGTAATGATAGGGTCACCATGCTTATGAATAAGGCACATTTCTATGTCTATGTATTGATACTGAAAGAAGTATGTAGAACCATAACTGCAATAAAAATTCATATCTGCAATAAACACCTACTCTTATATAGAGAAAATCACTGTTCTCACCAGGAAGGAAGAAGTCTAAAAGAATATATTGTCCAAAATAATTAAAAGCAAAAAAGTAAATTCAAACCAGTGAATATAATTTTCAAATCAAATTGCTGCTATAAAAAACAATTACTTTAAGTGAACTTTTATATTTCTGCTGGGGTTTGCACTAGGAAAAAAATTAAAAGAAAAATCTTAAACTGGATCAGTGGACTTCATTTTAGTCCATTGCTATTACTTTAAATGCTATTACTTTGAAAATATTATTAGATATGTACAGAGGATTAAGCTAAATCAGAGTAAAGTAAAAGTCACTAAGGAACAAGATTCTGTGCATAAGCAAAAGGAGTACAAATATAAAATAAAATAAACATAAATTAGATAAAGTATAAATACATCATTTCCCCATTTTTCTATGTATCGATTATTTTGGGGCTTTGTCATCTTAAAAATCATAGTGCATGATGAGCTGTAATAATGAGCAGTAATAATGAGCACGTGGATACTTCAGAGAGCAATCTCTAAATATAGTTTTTCTCTTAAGGAAAGAGTTCTTTGGAAAATATGCTGATATTTGATCTGGGTCAGGAAATTTACAAAATAAAAGATGATCCTGGACATTTCGTTTTCTCCAGAAAACATGGAAAATATCAATGTCCTTAATAAATCATGCAGTGGTGGCAAACCTATGCACACATGCCGCTGGGGGCTGTTTGTTATCAGTGAAACTTTCAAAAGTTCACCATCACTGAATAATAGGAACCATGGTGAATGGTTGATCACTTACCATACCTGAGGTAGCTGAAGCATCACATACAATGAGGGTAACCCATTGCAGCAGATGCAATTCATTCTTCTGAAGATAACTGCAGGCTTATGATCAAACCTTGTTATGTGTTTTCTGTATAATTCATTTTCAGAGCAGATATGCCTGATGAGTAATGAAGGACTCCATGTAGCTGGAAAATGGTAGATTTAGAAATTCATCTTTTGTAACCCCTAATGAAATAATGAAAAAGGACAAGACATCAGATTTTGGCAAAACTATCTAAAAAAAAAATCAGAGAATAATAGATAAAGCAGGATGACAACATCAGAGTTCCTTGATCAAAAGTGCCATTTTTAAAGTGTCAGAAAATTAGAATTTATGTGCTACCTGACTTGCTGAAATATGACACACACAATCTGTTAGCATAAAATATTTTCCCCAAACAGAACCTCATATTAATAAGCACTTTACATAGAACTATTCTATAACAAATACACAGGATAGATGCACATATTTAAAAAACACCATAAAGGTGAAATCAGTCAAATTCTACAGGACAAATGATCCAACTTTTGAACTCTTAAATAGTATAAATTATGGGACAGGTAAATCTATCACATACAAAAGGAGACAAAAATGTACCAAGAAAACACAAACTGGTTTGGATTTCTTTTTTCAATTTTGTGTTACTAGGGATTAAATGCAGGGGTACTCTGCCACTGAGCTATATTTGAACATTTTTGTCTTTACTTTGAGACAGTGTGATGATTAAGCTTAATTGTCCATTTGACTGGATTAAGAGACATCTGGTGAGGTGATTGCATCATAAGGATCCAATATTCATTAGTGAATTAACCCACTGACATGGAAGCAGAATGTGCTTTTGGGAGGTTGAGCCCAATTGGAGGTGGGTGGCTGGTGTGGGATGGCTTTGGAAGGCGTACCTCTCTTTGGCACTCTTCCCTGGTATTCTGCTTCCTGAACTAAGCAGCTTTGCTCTATCATGCTCCTTCCTCCTAATGCTCTTTTTTCTTGGAACCAGCCACACGTAGACTGGCCTCTTGAGTTCCTGAGCCAAAATAAACTTTTCTCTTTTAAGTGGCAGATGTCAGATATTTCATCCCAGCAAAGGGAAAGCTGAAAAACACAAACAAGTTCTGGTTAAATCATGATCCTCCTGCCTCAAGCTCCAAATAGTTGAAATTATAGGCACTTGCCACTATATCTGGCCAAATCTTGATTGGAGTATCAAGTACAAAAAATTTTAAAACAAATATAGAAATTAGAACACAAATAAGGTCCTAGAAAGCACTTTTTCAAAAGTCTATTTTGTTGGTGATGAATGCTTCAATATGTATGAATAAAATAAAATCATATTTGGGGTTTGAGGGGAGACAAAACCAAAAAAAAAAAAAAAAAAAGAAATAATTGAAGAAGTATTTTCAAAATACAGTAACTGAAAGCTAAATTCTGATACTACCCTGTTATACAAATTCATAAAATGTAGTGGAATATGTATAAAACACAGATAAAACATGGATATCAGGAAACTCCTGTCTGGATTGTGTTTTTCTAAAGAAACATCTTAGTGGTAATATTCAGGATAGCATGGAACCACCTAATTATATGATTATATGTGTTCTAGGTAAGAAAATGAATATTTAGGAAAGACTGTGGAGTAAGACAGCGGAAATGAAAACTTAGAAAAATAACAATGTTAAGAAAATAGGGATACCATATCTCCTTATTTATAAATTTGATGATTTGTTCTGAAATTATTTTCAATCCCAATGTTTGCATATATGGATGAATGAAACTATTCTTGAAAGGAAACTGAATCTCAGTATAGTTCTTGGGTATTAATCTTGGCTACTGGCAGACATACTTTGAAATAGCTATGTTTTTCTCCCCATAGTTTTTGTGTAGGTCCTATCATTCATCAGATTTAACACACATTATCTTCACTAAGTACTTCTGACTGGTATACTTATTGATCTCCAAATTCTTTGATCTCTATATACATTTAATTATATCACTGGTTACCATTTAATTACATATTGCTTTGCACTATTTTAATAGTTTGCACCAACATTCTTCTATCATATGAACCATAAATTGTTTTTCATATTGTATTCCTTGTTTTAAGCTAAAATTCAATGTAAATTAGTTTTTCTACCTACTATTATACTTTTATTTGAAACTATCCTTTTCAATATTTAACTTTATGCTTTAAAAAACATTTATTCAAGAAATAATTTTCAGTAACTGAGAATGAAAAATATTTTAGTATACTGAATCTCATTATGCCAAGCATCATGCTAAATTCTTTACATGCAAAAAGCATTATATTATTTTCCCAGGTATAGAGAACATAATAGTAATGCTCAAAAAATTCAGATAGTTTTCATGGTATTGCCAAACTAATAGATGTAGAAATTTAAATCTGAACCCAGTATTAGAGTGATTAAAAGTGCGTGTTTCAACCATTATTTACTAGCATATTTAAATTTGAAAAACACTACCCCTCCAAAAAGAAAAATAAGATTTAAAATTGATTTCTATTTTTAAATAAATAAACTTTTTTAAAATCTGGCAGTTTTGACACAATCTGAGACATCTACCTGCTGGTAAATATTAGACACCAAAACATTATCAATATTTTCATAGGCTCTCTCTTCTGTGATCTTCATAGTAATTCTTCTTTTCTTTTTCTTCTTATTTAATGCTACCAACATTTTGTCCTGTGGAGCTTTTATTGGGGCTGAGTTTTATTTATTTATTCACTTAGTTTGTAATTGCATACATGAAAATAAAAAAAAAGAAAAACCTCAAAAATATGGGAACACTAATAATTTGAGCAATTCTCTAGTATAAAATTAATTTTCTGATTTAAGAAAGTGTTTTGTACTGTTTCCAAGAAAAATATTTCTTCTCAGGGATTTTATTTCCTTTTTGGTGTCTTTCTCTCTAAGTCCTAGTCCCACTTTATGTATGTACCTTTCTTTATGCTGTGACTGGAGCAGTAGCACAGCACAAGAATATATATGAACCTTTTTATTTTTTTTAATTAAAAATTCTAGTTGCCATTATGCCTTAAGAGATTAACACTCCCGTGCTAAGACCTCGAATGCTGTGAATATCACCAGTACCTTCTCACTAGTTAATGCATCCACTAAGTTGCATGTAATATTATCATTCATTTCAGCGTCTATATAAGGAAGCACACCTATCTTCTTGCCAGCAGGAAAATCAATTATGTGCAATTAAAAAAAATGTTTTATGAAAAGACACTCAGAAATACCTAGACTTTCTTTTGGGAGTGTCCAGTAATGAGAATATGGAATTCTGCTTATGGAGTCCAAGAAATGTATCCAAACCCTCTTTGTTTCTTTCCTGCCAAACCTATTTTCTCTTTGACATAAAGGCAGGCTACATTACTCCATTTTTGCTGTTTCTTTCCCCCTACTCAGTTCAGTGCAGAGAAAATATTGCTACTACTGCTGTTGCTCTCCTTTCCTTTCCCCTGAACCCAGAACAGCTAGGCCCACATAGTCCAGCATTATGGCCACTAAATCGAGGCTGTGCTAACAGATATAAAGGAGTAACAGGATATAAATGGAAAATAAGAAACAGCGTTTCTACCTTTGTATCATTTTTTTTTAACTAAGAAGCTTCAGGAACTTTGTTATAGCTTATTTTCTCCCATGTTTCATTGATTATTTTCTTCAGCTTCTACATTATGTTTGTTTTCTTGTACTCCGTTCCTTTGTGACATGTTGTTTCTACAACCATAAAAGCATGTGATTGTCTTTCACCCTTTGCAAAGGGTTTCTCCGAAACCTAGAAATGAAAATATTTATTGTGCTGTTAAGAACTAGCCCCTTCCAAATGTTAGGTTATCCAGTATTGTAGAAAAGCCACAGAATAATAAAACACTACCAAATATCATTCTGATTGTTATGAATATAACAAGTTTTCAAATTTCTTCAAGCAATGACCTACATTTTCCCCTAGCATCAAAACTTAGAGTCTCCTCTTTAACAATGACCTTTAGGGTTTTCAGAGAAGACAGCATCAGCTTCAGCCTTTATGATTTTGCAAGTAATTGTTTAAAACCACTTTCAAATTACAATCTCCATTTCCCACCTTCCTAAACCCACTAATCTATAGACTCAGGACCATTGTTTATCATGGGCATTGCGTCAAGCCCTGTCATGTGATCATTTGTGTTCGAAACATGTACAGTAAAAATTAGGCCTCTCATATTACTCACACACCTAGAAAAAGCCCCAAAGACAGCAGAGTTTAAAAAACATGAAATAATTAATTTCTGCATTTAAATGTGTGTTGATTCTAGGAAAACTTAATGAATATATTCATTATATATTGAATACTAAACATTAATTTTGAAAATGAAGATTATTGTGAAAATTAGTATTTTTGGACCATCTCATATTGAAGGAGTTTTGATACTGAATATTTATTCCCCCTAAATATGTCTGTTTTCTATACAATGATGATGACATTAATCAACAAATATTTTTTATCCAGTGGCTGTTTCAGCCACTTAATTCATTTTGATTTCTGTGATTTTGTCTAACTTACTAAATTCTGTGGTCTTAAATGTAAAGGGATATATATATATTATTTTACTCACCTAACACTGACAGAACCCAGGACTTAAAATAAAAATAAATAAAGAACATATGAAAGTTTCTGTCAATCAAAAATGTTAATTGGTACATTTAATATTGTAGCAGATTATAGTAAAAACCTTTAATATACTTAGTTGATGAAAGGCATAATTTATATCAAAAGTATTTGTGTTCTAAATAACCTATTAATGATTAACTGTATTCTTCCATCAAGACTCAAGTCATACATTAAATGTGTCAATTTTTAAAATATATCAACCTGCACCATAAGTTCAATAATATTAAAATTTCTAGGGATATTTTTTAATTTGCTTTTCCTTTTTTTCTTGTATCTGTTGCTGTTGTAGATTGTCAATTACTAAAATTTCCATGTGAACAAATTAAAGATTATTTTCTGCCAACGTACTGTACAGAATTTCTAGTTTTTTCATTTCAAATCTATCCATCGATCTTCACAGTAGCATGCATGACCATGTGATGTGCTACTGTTTTACTCCTTCTGGCATTGTAGATTCTAGTTCTTTCTAGAATTATAAAATCTTATGACCAGTTCAGTCTCACTTCACTTTCATTTTAGTAAACATTACAATGAACTTTGATAAATGAAGTTTGAAACAAAGCTCTACAATTAATAGAGTTAATATTGTACATTTCAAATGCGGTGTACCTGTAATACATAATTTTGGAAAGAATTTTGACAAAGGAACAAATTTTTCTATATGGATTAAGAACTACTTTCAGGGGCTGGTGAGATGGCTCAGCGGCTTAAGTGCCTGCCTGGCAAGCGCAAGGGCCCGAGTTCGACTCCCGGAACCCACATATGAAAAAAGGGCCGGTGATATTGCTCAGCGACACGGGCACCTGCTGGCGCATGAGGTCCTGAGGTCGACCCCCAGTACCCACAAATAAAAAAAAAAAAACTACTTTCAAAGGATATTTTGACTATGGTCTCCTTTCCAGTGCTAAATTTCCAGGATCATGTTGTAAAAGAGATATAATATAAATGCTATCAAAATTAGGAGTCAAGTCTTTAGAAGTTTTTAAATGGTTCAGCCAATAATTAAATTGAGAAATGGAACAGGAGGAAAAGTGTGTGAATATGTATGAAGGCACACTTTAATTCTTTTCATCTTTTTGACAAGCTTGGGAATTTTTGTCAAATTTAGGAATTTTTGAATTAAAAATCCAGGCAGAAAAGCTAAAACTAATATCTAAAATAATGTGTGAAAATGATAACACTGTTTTAAATATTTTTTCATTTGGAAATATCTACTGACTCTTCACATATTGTGGAATGTCTTGATAGAAAGTGCCGCTGAAATTTCTAATAACATACACTGCATTAGCATGCTACTGCTTTCACAGTTAGTGACAGGTACTCTACCAATTCTGGGTATGACTATCTTGCATTCAATTAATATGGCATTACCTCCATTTATGAACTTAATTTGTTTTATGATTTTGGGGAAGATGGCTGTGTTTGTATTTGTGTGAGGAAGATGGCCATGATCGTGTTTTTCACCTGATGCAGAATTCATAAAAGGAAGCAAAATTTTGCCAAAAGCTTTTGTTTGCCAACGGAATTGTTTGCAAACAGAAACATTCATGAATGGAATTATTACTTATTCTTTTCTGATATCTGAGGAGCTGCTCTGAAGAAATCACTCTTCACAATTCCTCATTGTTTCATGCAAGTCATTCCAGACAAACTCACAAGTCTATCATTTATATTAAATAATATGCAGATGATATTTGACACGTGAGCACATTATAATAAAAGCATGTAAGTCTAGGTAATAAGATATTCTGGAATAATGACATTGGAATATAGGCATTCATATCAGTTACAACAAGTATATCTAGATTTAAATTTCAGGCCCTCCATTAATGTACTATGTGATTTTCTGCAAATATTGCTTCTCTTTGAGCACAATATTCTCACCTGGGAAATGGAGAGAGTAAAATAATCCAAAACCTTTTCACTTTTTCAGATCTGTTGTGTTATAGCTTGTGTATAGATGTCCGCCCAAAGCCTCATGTCATCATAGGTGGGGCTTTTTCAGAGGTGGCTGAATCTAGAATGTGTGATTGATTCATGGTGTAATGCTAGGATTAAGGGTGAGGGATTACTAAATCAGTCCACTGGTTGATATGGCACTGCCCTAATCCTGGTATCCTGGATACAATACAAGGGACAGAAAGTAGCTTCTCTTTTCTCTTTCTTGCTTTGCTACCTTCTGCCCACCATGAACTGTTTGGCATCCAGGCATCCTTGGTGATGCCTTTCTGCCATCCACTCTGCCTTGGAGCCAACCAATTATGGACTGAAACCTCTACAAACTGTGAGCTAAATAAATGTTTCCTTCTTTAACTTTGGCTGTTGGGTATTTTTGTCCCAGCAAGAGAAAGCTAAGACATTCTGCATCCTCTATATTAACTTCACAATTAGAAATTCATTCTTCTCTATCTAGTTCTGGAAGTACTTAATGTGTTTACTTAGAAATTACTGCAATAGTTTAACTTCCTTTCCAGCCCATAGCACCTAATAGAGTTTTTGGCTAAAAGCAGCAATTAAGTAAACAATTGATGATGGAATTAATTGTTTCCATTGCTATTTCAACACAGGAGGCAGTGGCATTCTTGATTATATTTGAATGTTAGCCTTTTAGGCAGTTTTAGATATAATACACAATTCTTTTTTTACAGTTGAGAGATTTAAGTTTTTAATATCAAATTGTTAGCCAATCCCCACTCAACAAGTATACATTAAACAAACTCAGGATACATTTTCAGAGTCTTCAACAGTGATTTCCTTTAAAATGTAAGTTTCTCCAAAAATAGATGTAAATTTACTTACTGGTCTAAACTTTCCTTTGCCAGCATATCAGCATTTTTCCTAAGTACTTATGTGAATGTTTATTTGAAATAAGTGCATCATTTCTCAGTCATGTTACCCCCATTCTCTGCATGTCCTTAAGATTCCTTTATCATACACATCATTGTGCTGCATGTTCAGCCCTATTAGTTTTTAGCTTAATGCTGTGCAGTTTCACTCACTGATAAAAGGCTTATTGTAGTGTTTTTAATACCTACAGCACCTCTGTGATTTTGCACAAATTAATTGTTCTTTTGTAGCTATTAAGGCGTTTTAGTACTTTGAAGCTGTTACTGAGGAGATAGACAAGGGGAAGCTGTGGTTTACAGCATGACAGCTTAATTTACATAAGCAATGTGAAGTGGAATGATGAGGAAATTAAATCGAAGGGAAAAAAACTGTGCTATTGAAAAACATTTGTATTTGACCTGAGTGATCCAGCTTGAAAAACTACCTAAATGGAACTACCTAAATAATTGCTCTGGCCTTAGCTTAACTTATTTGGATAATAGACTAAAAGCTCATATATCTTTAAAACGCTAGAACAAAAAAGATTTATGATTGTAAGAACACTCAATTTGAAGGAAGAGATAGATGGACAGTTTATAATACCTGAACATTTTCCATAAAATGATGAAAGAAATATCCTAGCCCATGTGCCAATCCACAATCAAAGGGAAATAGAGAAGGGAACCATTTCAAATTACCTTGTTCTTTTCATGACTCTAATGAATACCTCTCTCTCTCCTGCCCTATATATGTCAAATCTGATGTAATCCTTTTCAAATCTCATCAACTGGGCTTTTCTATCTCTTAACATTATCATAAAGAGCCACATACTCAATCACGTGGGGTGCTTTAATATTCTTTTTTTACCACTAAGAATTCTTATAGTGCAGTTTTAATTAAACTAACAAATCATTTAGGTCATTGAACTTGATACTCGGGACAAAAGAATGAGCTGAAGAAGAACAACACCTACCTTGCTGGAGCTTATATAGTGTTTAAATATAAAGCCAAATTATAAAGACACAATTGCAAATTATATAATGAAAGCAGAATTATTAATATCAATATTAAGTGATTTTAAAAGTCTGAAAGACTATAGCAGCACCATCTATGTCATCAAGTAATACTGAGCTAAGTGGTTAAGGTGGTGATTTTTTGTGTATAAGTTGAAGATAGCCAGGCCATCATTATGTTTAAAAAATAATCATTTTCCATTTCCATAATTAATAGCTTAAGTGCTTGTGTACTAGTTTACTTTCATAATAATCAAAGAAGGTGAACAAAAAGATGATGTTAGTAAAAGAGAAAGCAAAGTTAGAAACAGAAGAAAGCATGAGAGGGAGAAAGAAGAAAGGAGAGAAAGAAAGAGGAGAGAGGAAAGAAAGTGAGAAAAATGTACAGACAATTTATGTGAGAAATTGACAGTGAGGTTGCTATGAAAATTCTAATATGGAGGAAACTATGTAATCTGATATAAAACTTTTTTCAAGTTTAATTTTCAATAATCCTATTATTGCTTACTTATTTCTTACAGTTATGTTATTCTGAACTACAGTTAGTAGAACAGGTGATAAATATGAAATTAAAGAAAGATTAGTTGCCTAAGAAACTATCAACTGCATTGGTTTTAATAAAAATTCTTAGGAGGAAGAAAGTCTTTTGAAAATATTAATGGTTACCATTCAATTTTAACACATAGTGAGCATTCAAGGAATATGTAATTGGTTTATATATAATAAAGATGTCCATGTAACAGCAAGTCTATGACAACTGTTCTTACCTTAAACAATTTGCTAAAAATATGAAGTAGTTATTTATTTTTAAAATGGGTTTGATTTTAGGGTCATTCTAACTTTTTAAAACCATAATGCATATTACACTAGCAGAATTCCCCAACCAACCTAATGTGTAATTCCCAAATTTGATGTTTTCAGAACTTTTAGAAAATTTTCAGCTCTCAAATATTCCTTATATTATGGTGATTTTATGCATTGTTCTATACCCATTTTATTTATATGAATTTCTGCAAAGGTCTAGTAATAAATATTTTGAGCTTTGCACATAATTACTCTGTCATAACTATTTCACTCTGCTATTAAGGCAGAGTCATAGATAATAAATAAATATCTGTGTTCTACCATAATTTTATTTGCAAAAATAAGAGGCATGATACATTTAGCTGAAAAGTCTTAGTGTGGTGGCTCCTTTACCAGATAATGGGGAAGATTTTATGAAAATTTTACATATTTGTAAAGGTGCACATTCATTTACTTTTATATTAGTTCTCATTATTTGAGAGATGCTAGAGATTAACATTTGTTCATCAGGCAATAAATTACACAGGAAAAAATAAACAGCAAATTTATAAATTCAACAGTCTTGAATTCTTAAAAATACAAAACAATTTGAAACGTGCATAACTAAGCAGTTTTATTCATTAACTCAAAATTTTAATATTCCTGAAATTTTAGTTGAAAAGTTTTAATGGAACAAATCACTTTTTATTCATTCCTCCTGAATACTTTTATATATAAACACTGTTTAGGAAATTATACTGATAGCATTAATGGCTTGCTTTGAAATTTGGTTGGTTTCCTATAGTACTGAAGATCACTGTATCACGACTGTTTGACCTTAGACTTTTTTGTCCTCTTTTTGCTTGTAAGACCCCTGCTGCCTTGCCACCCCTGTAAGTCATAAGACTGACCACCACGCATACCCTCTACCTCTATAGACTGGTAATAATTCTAAACTGTGCAGTGTAGCCCATGTGTTTCCAGCTTCATTCTTTACTCACAATAATCTCAATGTCATCTCTCTCCCATTTTGCTCTTCAAATTTTTATGTGAGCTCTTCCCTTTTTAAGACTCCCTAACATATTATCAGTACTAACTGTGCTTGATTCATATCCATCTGTGAGTGGATTTATGACATTTGTCTCTACATTGAAATAAATCCCTGAGGAAGTGGTCATGCCAGCTGACTGTTTAAAATATCTCCTTATTTCAAACACTGTTAACAACATGGAAACTCACTCTCAGTGATGTTACAATGGGATGACACTAATCTGAGAAATGTGAGACATTGGGAAAGCCACACACTGGCGAGCCACGCTTCACTGTAATTACTGGGTAACATTAAAGAAAATTGAAGCCTGCAGTTGACTGAAACTATAGCAGCACCTCTTGCACCAGATCAGCGGTAACTAGACAGACTCCAACTCCTTTCCCTAACAAAGGCCTATTTTTAAAAGGCATCTAAATTTTCGTGCAAACTATTACTTATCATGCAAGTGTTTGCCGTCCTTAAGAAAATATTCACTTTTCAACAAAAATTGTTAGACATCCCAAGAAACAAGAAGAATAAACACACTATCAAAACACAAAGCAATTGATACAAGCACACACCATCGTTGGAACTATTGGATAGGGAATTTGAATAATATGATGGATGTATGGAGAAGGTGGAAACTTGCCCCAAAATAAGGGCAACTTCAAGGAGAGATAAAAAATGTAAAATACAATAAAGTGCAAATGCTAGAAATGAAAAGCACTTTAAGAGATGAATAAGTTTTTGACATAATCTTCATTATACTCGACAAAACTAGGCACTTAAAGTGGAAGATCAATTGATAATATACAAACTGAAATACAAAAGAAGGAAGACAAACAAATCAAATCATCAGAAAGAAATACAGCCATATCAAGCAATTTTTCATTCCTGTGATAGGAATTCCAAGAGATGTTTTTTTCAAAATGACCGAGTAACTGAACCACACACTAAGAAACTCAGAGAATAAGTAGAAAAAAAAATCTGCATCTATATATTAAAATTTAAAAGTTATTGAAAATTATCAATATGGTCCTAAACTGAGAATTTAAACTATTCTGAAAAAGTTTTTTTTTTTACCTAAAGATGTCAAAAAAAATCCAAAGCATAATTCTGATCTCTTCATAATATTCTTCAGTATTCCTAGGCATTTTTATTGTTTTCAAATTTTCCCTACTACTTATTGATTTTTAGAAATAGGGCATTATTGTGCCGGTGAGATGGCTCAGCGGTGTAAACACCTGCCTGGCAAGCGCGAGAGCCTGAGTTCGACTTCAGGAACCCACATACGAAAAAAGGGCCGGTGATATCGCTCAGCAGCACGGGCGCCTACTGGCGTGTGAGGTCCTGAAGTCGACCCCAGGTACTCACAAAAAGAAAGAAAAAAGAAATAGGGCATTATTATTATACTGTTTTCTTAAGTTATATTCCTAGAGGTGGTATTTCTCAGTCTAACTGTAAGTAGATTTTACATTTTGATTAATGCTACTAAAACGTCATCAAAAATATATCAATTTTTTGACATTTTGCCTCATATGTGATAATGCTCACATATTATTTTCTTTATAAATTATTAAGTGAGCATCCTATCACATTCATTTTCTATGTGTACATATAATTTTTCATTTTTTGTATTGTTTCATTTTTCTCATTTTTCTACTCAGTTATTACCTTTTGAATTAATTTATGAAATGAATATCAGCAATTTTCCATTATATTGCAAATATTTCCCTATTTTTCACTTATTCTATTATGTGCTTTTTTTGCTTACATTTTGATTATTTATATGATAATGTAAATTTCAATCCCTTAACTTGGGGGTTTTTATTTAAAATTTTGAAGCCTTTCCCCTGCCACAGGGGTATACATAAATGTTTTTCCTATATATTTCAGATATATGTATAGATTTTAAAAATACTTTTCGCTGAGTAGTTCATTCCTAATATATTAGCTAAAGTAATCATTAAAACATAAGAATGATTGTTTTCTCTCTTCCCAAGCCTATGCATTGCTTATAAAGTTATTAAAAACAAATCACCTTAGAAATTGGGAAATAGTAAGAACATTATTAAACCGGAAGAGAAATAAGAAAGGGAGGAGAGGGAAAGGAAGAAAGGAAAAAGGAGAAAAGAGAACAGAAAAAAATGGAAACAAAGCTTTTGTAAATGGGGAAAGGAAGAAGGGTTGAGGGGAGGGAAGGGGAATGGGGAAAAAGAGAATCAGGATATATTATGTACAGGAACAAATCCCCTATGATGAATGTGATCATTATGTGTGACAAATATGTATAAACAGAAAAATAAAGTTAAAAAATAAAAACAAATACAAAGACTGGCCTCTTCTTACTCATACCTCACATCTTACTTTCTATATCAATCTCATTGTCCTTTAATGATTCTGCACCATACCAAATATGTTCCTCACTCAAGGCCATTGCCAAAGAAATCTTTTCCCTGTGGCACCCTGTTTCCACAAATATCTTATGTGGCTCACTCCTTCACTTCCCTTAGGTCTTTTGTAAGTTTGAATCCTAAATGCGCTCCAAAGACTCTTTGTATCTAAATATCCCACAAAAATCTCATTTGATGAAGGATTGGTTCCCAGCCTATGGTACTATTGGGAAGTTGTGAAATCTAATCTGGATTATTAGGAGGTAAAATTTAGTGACGGGAAGTTAGATAGATCACTGAGGTTATGCCCTTGAAGCAGACATTAGGACCCAGTCCCCTTACTGTTTTTCTCTCTGTTTCCTTGAAACCATATGTGAACAGGCCTTCTCTACTGCATGCTCCACCATGGTGTTCTGCCTCACCACAGACCCAAGGGGAATAATTCCAATCACACAGACAAAATAAAACCTTCTTCCTTATAACTTGTTTATCTCAGTTATTTTTTCACAAATATGAAAATCTGACTAGCAGAGTATGAGCAAATATAACCTTTATTATGAGAACCTTGCAAAGCATAATATTAAAATTTCTCTCACAATCTCATAACATCCAGAATATCTTTATGTTAACTACATCTCCTTCATTCTACTCATGGCTATCATCTTCAGCAAGACACTCACTTCTAATCTGGATTGTTGCAATTATTTTCTAACCACTTTCTTTGTCTACTTTTGTCCTCTTTCTGTTGCTCTCAATACATTATCAAAGGGTTTTGCTGCTTTAATGAAAACATTATATCTTTGTACAAAACATTTCATGGCCCCTTCTTACTTTGAGCAAAAGCTGACGCTCATACACAAGAGTTAGCATGAGACCGCTCTATAGATTTCTAGATCTGTTTCCCTTTTCCTGACTCTACTTCAACCGCGGTGGCAAGGTTGTTTCTCAAATACTTTAACTTTTTGTGAGACAAGGTCTTGATATGTAGCCCATGCTGGCCTCAAATTTGCAGCAATCCTCCTGCTTCAGCCTCCCGGATGCTGGGATTACAGTCATATAACACCAGACCCAGTTCATAAATGTGTTCTTTTTTATGAATAATTTAGGCTATCTTTTTTTAGACACTAAATGCATATATTTTATGTTATTATTTTTGCAGTATTTGAAAATTTGTGATAATCTGATCCCACACTATTTTTCTTTCTAATGACTGAGAGTATTTGTTTCCTTATATTTTTTGGAAACTTTTTTTAGTAGAATTCTTTAATACTGGTTTTTAAAAACACCCCTTCAAAATGATTGCTTTCTTCTGCCAGTTTCCTTTTCCCATGAGATAAGACAGAGAAATATCTTTTCCGTCTCTAAAAAATATTTATTTACTTTCTGTAATAAAAATACTGACCTTTGTGTCTTGGTTTGGCCGTTTTGTTTTTTGCTGTTGTTTTAATTAGTGTATGTGTGCAATATGTAATAATTACATTCATCTTGGGGAGCTGATACACACACATATTGCATCTTGATCATTTTAAATACATCCTTAATGCAAGAAGTTTACAGATGATCTTCCACCTGCATCGGAACCCTTTTCTATCAGAGACGCAGGTTTCTTTTACACTTCCATAAGCTATCTGCCCAGTTCCCCCTTATTTGAGAACATCCCAGACCACCCTCAGTGAAACCAGAAGTCCTGAAAACCTCCATTGGCTGTTAACTTTCTAATTTTTTAGCACACTGTTGAAATGTTCTAACTCTAATTTACCAACTGACTCTTTTAGAGTGCATATTTTTTAAGGACAGACACTTTCATCTGTTTTGTTAATAAATCTCCAGCTCAAAGAAATAACACATAATAAATACGAATGTGTCCCTGTTAAGTAAAGAATTCATACATTAAAGTGTTACTGTGTGTAATTTTTCTTATATAGCTATCAAATCTCCCTATAGTATACCAAAAGCATTCATATAATTAAAACTAAACATAAATAAATGACAAGATACATAAAGGACTCAGGGAAAAGTATATGTAACAATGTTCATCAATATTATATCTTTTCTCTTTTGTGATTGTCAATTTGCTTCAGATTTTTGTGTGAAATATTGTTTTCCTGTCAATGTTCTTTATGTTTTTGTTTTTGTTTTTTTTTGAGTTTTTTTTTTTTTTTTTTTTTTTTTTGAGATAGGTTTTCTCTATGTAGTTTAGGTTGGCCTTAAACTCACAGCAATCCTCCTGACTCAGCCTCTGAGTGCCTGTCAATATCCTTTAAACATAAAAGTACTCTACAACTACAAACATACCAAGTTGACCCTCAATAACTTCTTTCATCTCTATGCTGAAATTTATTTGCTTATTTTTTTTTTCTGAATGATGCTAAAGCAAAATACAGTTGGTAATTGGGATAATACTTATAATATGCTCAAGTGCAAATGCTGATAGTTTAGAATGAAATTATAAATATACCTAAGTTACTTAAAATATAATTATTATGTGTGTATATACATATACATATTAATGTATATATATATGTATACACACATATATATGTACATATGTATTTTGATATTATTCCCATGCAGACATTGAAAGTAATGTGTTCCTACAGGTATGTCTTCTCTCTTTATAGTTGCTTTATTCTATTGACTTATGCCTTTTTAGATCATTGTTTAGATTATAAAAATCCAGGGCCGGTGATATAGCTCAGCAGCAGAAACGCCTGCCTGGCAAGCGTGAGGTCCTGAGTTCGACTCTGAGCACCCTCATAAAAAAAAAAAATCTAACTACTGTAGAAAATTTTTTTTTTTTTTTTGCGGGTACCGGGGGGGGTCGACCTCAGGACCTCATGCGCCAGCAGGCGCCCGTGCCGCTGAGCGATATCACCGGCCCCTTTTTCGTATGTGGGTTCCGGGAGTCAAACTCGGGCCCTCGCGCTTGCCGGGCAGGCGCTTAAGCCACAGAGCCATCTCACCGGCCCACTACTGTAGAATTTTTGTTTATTGCTTTTTTGTGTTTTAAATCTCTGTCACTATAATATATTTATTGTTATATAAATAATGTATTTATTGAGTTAGAAAAATGGAATACATTATATACTAATCCAGGTGGCTTATTTAGTGGCAAACAAAGAGCATTTAACCTCTGTTAAAATTGTTACCTAAGCATACTATCCTTTATTCAAAGATTAAAAAAAAAAAACTTTACAAGTAGAAGGGATCTTTCAGATACCTGATCTCTACAAATGTTTACTGTTGTTTGTAGGGAAGGATTTTTGAAACACAAATATTAAATAAGTCCCTCAATATCACCATTGTTTAGAAGTTCTAGCAGAATTTGAGTCTTTGATGCAAACGCTTCTGACCTTCTCACTCCTTTATATAGTGTGAATTCTATCTGTGGACTTTTAATCTCTTCAGAAAAAATATATTCTGTGTTCCTCTTTAGTATCTGTGAAAAATGCACTAAATTACCAAACGAATGAAAGTCTGGTTGTTAACTGGAGATTAAATAATATAAATATTTAAAAAATATTAAAAACTTTTGCTTAGAGCACTTTTATATTTTTAAAACTGATTTAGATTTTTATTGTCATAGTATTTTTATTTAGCATAGTAACTGTCAACCTACATATGTATGTTATGTAAGTGGTACCATGGTTCATGAACTTAATTCTTGCCACAATTCTGCTTGCAAACCCAGTTGGATGAGAACAGTTCAAATTTTCCAATAAGGTCAACATTGGATTTGATTTGGTTCTTGTCCAATTTGGTTTGTGACCAGAATCATGAAAAAATTTAGGTTCATGAACCAAAATACCACTGTATATGATATGTATATATGATGCTTATGCACAAACATAATAGAGTAGTATATAAGCAATGCTGAACTGCCTCTCAGGCTCTAAAATTTAACATATGCTGACTTCCTAAACCTGAATATCAACCCTGAAAATGTCCTCCAAGATAGTGGATCAACATTGTGGATAGAATATGGAATCTATGCAGAATATATGCAAAATATACATCATATACATATAGGTATATATGCACAGTTATAATTGTATATGAATAGTTTAATGTTATGCTTATTAATACAAAAATTTAAATTAGTTTTAAAATATTAAAAATGCATCATACAGATTTAGTGATTGAAGTGATTGCAGCAGATGCCTAAGGAAGAGTGTTATCTTTTCCCTATGTTATTATTGACTCATTGACTTAAGTATCTAGCAAATTAAAACTGATTATTTTCTTTGAAATAATATTTAATAAAGAAAATGCTTTAAACTTGTGTACTGTGGTTAAGCAATATCCAACTTCCAAAGTTATTACCAATGATTTTAGCCCATATCAGTTAGAAAAACAAATCTCATTGCACAATTTTATTTTTAACATATTTTTGAAATACAGCATTACACTTTTATTGCCTTCTGATCACATAATCAGTGCAACAATTAAGCATTAATTTAGAAAGCTTTTTTCCCACTACATTGTTTTCAACACAGAGTTACTGAATTATTATTTCCATATCTCAAAGGTCAAATTGAAAGAGAGTTTGGAAAAATAACTGCAAGAAACACCTTGATCTAAGTGTAATGGAGGGCGACTTTGAGATTCCCTTGGTCAAACTTAAAATGGGACTTTTATTTAATCATCTTCAAAGAAAAAGATAACAGTACATTACTGGAAAATCTAAGGCATTAGCATTTTAAAAATTCACAGCAGAGCCAGCTATTCAGGGAAAAGAAAAAATCTCACTCTTTAATGTTGTTAGTTCTTATTCTTTTTCTTGTTTCCCCTAAGTTTTATGGTGCAACAATTTTGAAAACATATTTATCTTAAATATAAAGTAAAAATAAAATGATCTATTTCAGCATGATCATTTGTGTATTAAACATGCATTTGTTAGTACAGTTGGGCATAAAATCATTGGGTTGCTTATTTGAAAAGTGTGATAGGAACTAGTAAAAGCCCAAAAAATTTTAGTGTACTGTGCTGCTGATGGTATTCATCTGAAATTTGAAAACTGGCCTGCTCACCAACTCTGGTCTTCTTTCTATTTTGCAGAGTTATGTTTTATTAGAACAGCCACACCTGCTAATTTTTATTTCAGTATTGCTGTGTTTACAGTATAATGACAGAATTACCTAGTTACAACCGAGATAATGTGCATTCCTCCAAAGTACTTAGTCTCCAGCCCTTGACAGAACAAGCTAATGGGAAGAGTTTTTTTTTAAGTTATGAAAATTATATTTTCTAAATCAGAGGAAATTGATCAGGCTTTTCCTTTCTTTTTATATGTATTCTATTTTATTTTTATATTTTTCAATTTTTATTCTTTATTAGTACATGTTTGCAGTACATTCTTCTTGGGGATTTAGTACATATACATAACCCATCTCAATTATTTTTTTAAATCCCCTCCCCTTCCACTTTCTCCAGCCTCCCTCTATCTCTTGGTCCCTTTCCCATTTACAAAACATCCATCTCCCTATTTTCTATTATCTATCTTTATTTTGCTCTTTATTTATATTTTGGGTTTCTCACATAAGATAAACCGTGGTATATTTATGCTTGAGTGTCTGATTTATTTCACTTAACATTATTTTTTCAAGGTACATCCATTTTCCTACACATGCATCAATTTTACCCTTCCTTATTGTACAGTGAGACTCCATTATTTATAAATATCATATTTTCTTTATCAAATTCATCTTTTGATGGACATACAGACCACTTCCAAGATTTAGCTATTGTAAATTATGCTGGTATAAACATGAATGTGATGTGGATGTATCACTGTGATATGATGTTTTTGTTTTGGGAAGATACCTACAAAGGGAATAGCTGAGTCAAATGAAATTTCTAGTTTTAGATTTTGAAGAATCAGCATAAATTTTCATAATGGTTGTTCTATATTATATTCCCAGCAACAGTGTTTTTTTTTTCCCCACATATGCTTAGCAACACTTATTATTTAATTTCTTGATGAAAGCCATTTTTGTCTGGAATAAGATGGAATCTCACTCTTATTTTAATTTCCAATTTTTAATGGCCACATATATTGAACATTTTTCATATACTTATTACTTATAGTCATTTGTACTACTTCTTTCAAACTATAATCATTACATTCTTACCAAAGCACACTATAATACACCCAAAACTTTAGACAAATTAAATGTAACAAACTTTATTGGAAGAAAAAATAATTCATGAATCAGGCAGCATTATGAACCCATGAAGGCTCAAAGCCCTTCACCTAGAAGTGTGAACAATGAACTTTTATATTCTAGATATAGATGCAAAATACATATATCAACTGATTGGGTGTTTGCCTTGTTTTGTCATGGTATGATCAGCTGGCTGCCTATGACTGGCCGAAGCTCTATAATTTATAATGAACTGCAGTTCAGCTACTTGTTATACTCCTGTTATGTTTCAGTTCACGTACTATGTAAGATTGCAGTTACCTGGGGACTCAAAGTAAAGAGACATACTAAGGCTATGGCTTTTCTGCTTTTTAACGCTTCTGTTGAAATTTCTATGGATTCCTTCTCCTCCAGTTATCTGAAAAGCACAACAGTTCCTCATTTTATTTACATCTTTCCAGTATTCCAGTTATGGCTTTCTTGAAGATGATACATAAAATATCATTTATAACTTTGCCCCATCTCTTTAATTTGCTTTACTTCACCTGAGTTTTTCACCTTAATTTTCTTTATATAACCTTATGGCTGAAAATTTTTGGATATTTCTTACTTCCCTTAGTTCAAAGAGATTTCCAGTGTTCTTTCTCACTTACTGAATCACTGAGTTTCAGCAAATAGTCAAAAGGTTACAGAAGTAGCCCTTGGAATATAAAAGTTTCTAAGGAATCCTCCAGACATTCATTCTTTTTCTCTATTTTTCTCCACCACTTAAACAAATAGCCTACCAGAGTAGGGGAACAACACAAAAATAGAAACTAGGAAATTAAACAACTGTTCAGAGCAGAAACCTAATTCCACACAGTTTCATGTTCTGAAATACTGAATTTAATCTTTTCAGTTAATACATTACCCTAATCTTTAACACCAGAAAAAGTACACTCATTGTTTGGTTCTACGTGTAGAATATAAACTTTATAAGACAATGTAATATTATTTTGTTTAGTACTACCACACTGCCTAGTATGTAAAGGGTATTTAATACACTTATTTAATGGGTCTGTAAATTCAATAATTGAATTAATATGTAAAGGAAATGGAATACATGAATTATCCTAGGATTTTGCACATAATTAAGGAAAAATACAAATATATTAATGTGTTCATTTAAAAGAATTTTTCCTTTGAATGACTCTTATAGTTAGCAAATTTTCCTGATGATAGTAAAGTAATGGTAATACTAAGGGAGAATGTCAGTAAGCATTTATTCGGCATCATATACCTTTTCAAACTTTTCATATGCTTCCTTGTTTAATGTTCATGATACACTTTGAAAATATGAATCTACATACAGTGTCTCTATTTTACAGATAAATAGGATAAGCCACAGGGAGAATGAGTTATTCTGCATTTAAAAGCCAAACCAGGATTTAAACTCTGACAATCTGGCTCTGTTGTGCTCTTACTGATGTACACCAGGGATAAGATTTCATCAAGTAAGATAGGAGAAATACGTATTGTGTACAAAATTATAAAATTGAGAAATAAAGAGAAGTTTGGAGATATCCACTTTCATTTTTGTTATTTTTTATCCGAACCTACTAACTTAATCCTTTTCCCAATTAATATGAATAATATACTTGTAGATAATTAATTAACTTAGTAAAAATAGTTAAGCACAATGAATTGAGGTTTCTCTGTCCATTTCCAAAAGGTCTTAAAAATATCTGGGTAGTAACTACTTATACTCAAGTCTAGATTTTGTTCTCTGCTTCTTGTTATTCTACATTTCTGTTCCACTGGTTCATAATGTATCCACTGAATTCCTCAAAGTGGCCTCATTCCAAAACTCCCATGCATATTAGTCAGCATACTAATTCTAAATACTGGACTATTCACATTTATAAATATACTTGGAATAACTCTGTAAATTTGCTGAAGGGTCCTGGAGAATTCTGGAGTGCACTTATATAAGTATGGGACTGCAATAAGTCAATAAGCTGACTTCAGATTGTGTCTGCGTGGATAACCAACATCAATATATCTACTCAATGGTACTTGGGTCTTCGGAAAATGTGAAGGATTTCTGGGAACTCACTGATTTTTTCAGTGCCACATGGAAAACAAAGATCAAGATTCTGCTGCTATGGATTCCAAAACTTAACTAAAAATTTTCTTCTTCCTGTGAGGTTTTGACCTCAGTGTAAGTGAGAAATACATTTCCAGAACTTCTCAACAGGGACATTCAATAACATCTGTGTGTCATTCTTGGCCTCTGCTTTTTCCTTAAAGAACCTAATGCTTCTATGGCAGGAGAAACTTGCCTTCTATTCAGATCTTTTGATGGTCAAAATCCAAATGACCTACTCTTTCTGAATTTCTGTGTAATAATCAAACTGTAATAATCAAGCTGTGTAATAATCAATGCACATAGAAAACTTTCTCTTCTCCTCTTCTTAAACAGAAAAATGTTACATTATTAGAACATCTATGAGAGAAAAAGTAAAACAATTTCCAAATAATATTATATCCATAACAATTTATGGCTCTGCTTTCAATCTCTCTCTCTCTCTCTTCATATATATATATATATATATATATATATATATATATATATATCACCACTAGGAGATACCAAGAATTAACTTTATGCAGAATTGCATTCAAGATTTTAGGAATCAAAAAATATATCTGAACAAACTCCATAAGCCTTTTTTTTATACATATGAAAAAGGATACTTTGAATATGAAATCATCTAAATTAAGTATTTATGAATTTAGCATTTTTCTTAAGCATTTTTTTGTATGTAATTACATCTACACCTTAAAATTATCCTTTGCTGTAGCTTTTATTGTCCTTATACTACCTGTAAGACTGGTGATGGATTTAAGATCCTGAATACAGGCACTGGTTTAAGATACCTAAAAATAATAAAAGGAATAAACACTAGTAATTATATTCAACGTAATTTTTTAAAAATCTCAAAGATTATTGCATTTAGGTCTATGGGACTTAAGAAAAAATACCCATTGAATTTGAGAAGAATATTTTGAAATGCCCTATCAACTTAAAAATAACTGTAATATAAAGGTTGAAATCTTTGACCTAACCAGTCTAAATTCTGATTTTTTCACATACCACTGCATGATCTTAGAAAATTACTCTTTCTGTAAAATTTACTCTCTTTTCAATTCATGGTTTTATAGACTGAATGTTTCATATGTTGAAGTCTAATACCAAATATGATATCTGGAGATGGAGCCTGTGGGAAGTAATTAGGTTCTGATGTTAAGCCCTCATGAATATGACAACTGACCTTATTAAGCTGACCAAGGAGAATTGCCTTGACTCTTCCACCATGTGAGGACCTAATAAGAAGCAAATCATCTGTGAACCATGAAAAGGGTCCTTATTGGATAGTGCATCAGGTCCCATCTTGATCTTAGAACACCCAGTTTCCAGAACTTAAAGAAATACAGATGAGGTTTTTGTAAGTCGCCTTGTCTAAAACATTCTGTTATAGGAGCCTGAATGCACTAAAACAATGGGAACAATACTTTAAAATATCTGCATAAGATCCTGAATGTGCATTGCTAAAATCTGTCTGACATAGCAGAAACACTCTATCAATGTCAACTACTGACATTATTTACACGAACTTTCAAACTCCAAAATTTCAGATGACCATAGGAGAACATTAACTTCTTAGGCTATTCAGTGATATTTTTCCAAATACAGAAACTCTGACAGGCAGAAGTTGCATTCTAGGTGGCGGTTACCTGTCACATGTCATGGCAGATCTGATCAATGACATCATTCCATATCCTGTATTTCTGCAAAGTTCTCCTCTGTATCAACTTCAGCTGTTCATATGTTCAATTCTGTGACCTTAACTCCCAATTTTATGCATTTTTCTTTAGACATTTCTTTTTCAATTCAGAATATTTCCAAGACACTACACGTTATAAAAGCATAATGTAGCCTACATCAATTCAGAACACCTTCACCATCTTTCCATGACACTTGCTTGGAAACTACAGTTCTCTGCAAAACATAGCAAATTTCTATAATATAAAATATTAAATTTTTTTGAAAAGCAGTAGTTTTCAAATCCCTTTATAGGAGTGGAATTTCTTTATCCTATGTATATTTAGATCAGGTAAAATCAACACTACTATGGTTGAAATAGAGGTAGCAGTTTTAGCCCTGGCTATTCAGTTTCTCCCTTCTCTCTCTGTTTGACAGTATTCTGACTTGCCCAAGAGACAGCTTAAAACTTCTGCTCTAAGACTACCCCTGTCTTTCTCCTGGCCTTCTGCTATCTGCTCCTTCAATTTCCACTCCATTATTACACAGGACTCTCATGGCTTTTGAGCAATTAATTCAAATGTAAAAAAATGTTGAGAAAAGAAAATGCTTCCCTTATGCCATGACTTGGATACATAGTTTAAATCTTCATCTCAGTTATATGTCCATGTAATTATTTGTGTGTTTCCCTTAAATTTTCTTAATAGAGGCAGTTAATTTTATAATATATGAAGGTATTTATCACTTTGAAAATGTTTTATCAATGAATCAGCATCCTGTAACATTTTGCACATTTATTTTTTTCTGTAGGCTACTCTTAAAAATTTCCACATTCACTGCCAATATGTATAAAGTAATATTTTTCCAAGACTGGACATAATTATTTCCTTCATTCTGAGTTATTATAGGAAAGAACATGGGCCCCAGTGATGTGATTTTTCATTAGTTATTCATACTTGCAAGGATGTGAGAATAGTAATAAACCGAAATTCCTGAAATCTGCATCCATTATTGCTCTGAAATGCAGGCACAGTGCTTTACACAGCCCAGTAAGTAGACACCATGGTTAAGGAGAGCTAATGTTCTCATAACACTTTACCTTGCATAATTACTTTGTTTACATTGCCAAATTTTATCTTCAGCATAGCCCTTTGAAATAGGACATGTTTAATATTCAAATCTGAAAGATAATGAAATTAGGTCTAGAGAGTTTAAGTGACATTTTTAAATCCATTCACCTCCTCAGAAATAAAACATAGATCACCTGAATCCAGCATCTTTTTTCTTTCCTCTAAAGCATTTGTCAATTAAGTCTTACACATTCAGCTAATATGGCAAGCTTTCAAGGACAAAGGCAGAGGAAGTGATTAAGTATAATTTCAAATGGTCCATTTAAGGGAAATATGTCTCCTTACTTTGTCAAAAATAAGACTAGCTCATTAATTGAGACTGAGAAGAACGAACATTAGGACAGAAAGCTGACTTCATTAATAATATGAAATCATATTTGAGAAATATTTTTCTTAAACAAAGGCTTTTACTAGAATGAAATATATTTGTTCTTTTTTTAAGTTTAAAGAAGCAGTGAAATACTTGCATCATTAATTTCATTTCACCAGCATTTATTCAGTTTCTTTCCTAAGCCAGGTAACAAGCTACAGGCCCACAAGCATTAGAAAATTAGTCATTTTGTGGAGGGCGTTGCCAACAGTCCCCCCATCTACTGTCCTCTTCCTTGTCTGGACTCTAGACCTGGGCTGGATTGGAGCTTCTTTGCCTTTTTCTGTGACCTCTAAACTAAGGTCTCTCTAGTTCAATGTGAATAGAAGTAGGGTGACCACTCATCCTTGTATGTAACTAAAAGATTTTTTAAGGATATAAGACTTTCAGTGGTAAAACCGTGAAAGAGCCTGGCTGACAAACTGACTGGGGTTAATCTTTCTAAGTGGAGAAGTGTTGTTTTTTAGGTTTGTTCTAAGAATCTCTCCTATTAACTTCTTCTTGTTCTTTGTCTGACTAACTGCTACATAGATAGATGTGGTGACCTCAATACCTACACTTTTACAAGGTCAAAGTCTCTGTTCTCCTGGATTCCTGTGTAACCATGTGGAGAAGAACTTTCATAGATGAGGACCCTGAATTCATAGAGAAAATGTATTATATCATGATGAGAAGAAATATATTTTCTGGAAAGCCACTAACATTGGTGTATTCATTTTTTAACCATGTTTTTGAAATATAAAATTTTTCACCTTTAAGTACTTAGATTCATAATATTAAGAAACAAAACTACAAATATTTTATTATAGAAAGATAATTAAAACAGGAACAAGTTGAACTTTACATTTAGTAATATTTAAAATTGAATTGCAAACTTTTTTGTTGTGTGTTCAAACATATTTTAAAGGACTTTTATAAGGACTTGTGCTTACTTATGAAATTGATGGTGGATGTTGCTAATGACTACTCCTTGACCCAATATGTCAGTGTGATTATCACAAAGAAGTACAATTGTCTCTATTTTTCTTTAATAACTGATAAAGAATGGAAATCATGGCACTATTAAGGACACTACAGAGTGAAGTTATATTTCTTAACTCTTAAAGTTAAAGCACTGTTTAAGAGAACAGAGAAAATAAGAGTTTAATTTAAACAAGGACTCTTTTCACAACACTCTTCACTGTGCTCAATGGTTCTTTTACTGGCAGCACAAATACAAGGAGAATTTCATTGCTTTAAAAAATCATCAATCATGCAGACATTTTTGAGCAAACTAGGTAATTACTTTGTCAGATCTACTTATTTTTCCTAATGGTACCCATCCCTCTCCCAACAGGAGCTATGTAATTCTCATATTATTTGTCTCATAAAGCAAAATCTGTGGCTGCATATGATGGATATCAGGATATGCTGCTTATGATTACAAAGATTGAACAACTTTAACTCTTTCAATTTATTGTCATAACCATGGGAATCTGATTTAATTTCACTAATTTTCAAACAACTCTGGGTATTGTAACTGAAATGTTGGAGTTCTCATCTGTGGTCAGATAAAGCCACACAAAATTCATGTTCCTTTTTTAGAAGAACTTTTCATAAGTTTCTATCATCAAAGAATGATTTAATGAATTAAGAATTAATGATGATTAATGAATTAATAATAAGACTATATGACCTTTAAAAAGTCTAAAACACTCCTTAAGAGCTAATCTACCATTATATTGGCTAGTGTATTAGTCAGGTTTCCTTTCACTGGGATGCATGTCTGACTCCCACAGCTTAAAGTAGAAGAGGTATAATTTTTTTTTTTTTTTGGTGGGTACCGGGGTCAACCTCAGGACCTCAAGTGCCAGCAGGCGCCCGTGCCGCTGAGCGATATCACCGGCCCTTTTTTCGTATGTGGGTTCCGGGAGTCAAACTCGGGCCCTCACACTTGCCAGGCAGGCGCTTATGCCGCTGAGCCATCTCACCGGCCCATGAAGAGGTATAATTTAACTCCTGATTTTAGGAGATTCAGTTCAAGACAGGCTGATCCTAAGGCACTAACATCATGGCAGAATAGCCCAAGTAACAAAGGTGCTTAGTTTATGGGGGATCAATGCAAGAAAGGAAGAGGCCAGAAATAGTGCCCAAAGTTACTTCTCTGTGACCTACTCAGACACACTCAGGAGTATGCTTTACTAATCCCGTCTTTGGCTCCCAAGGCAAGCAAGTTGACACAAAGTAGATTAAGTACCACAGAGAGATAATTTCAAATAATATTTTTGGCCAACATTCAAGAAATAAACTTGATGTCTCATAAACTTTGTATTACTAAAGATTATTTTCCACTATCAATCTCCAAATATTTAAGCTTTTCTCACAAGTAATGATGGACTATGAAATTATTGAAGTATGAGTGTTTTCTTAAAAATCTAAATACACTTTATGAGTCATCTAAAAACAACAACAAAAAATAAAACTTTGAAATCTTGCTAAAATCAAGTAGCCACTTCTGTATTTTTCTTGCCAATGCTCTAAATGCAAAAATTCAGTGAACATTAATATTTTTGCCCTGAACTATAATTTATTTCAGAATATACTGATAAAAATTATACAACCATGAATGTAGGTAGTGGCACCTGTTTGGGCTAGGTTTTGGTGTGTATTATTCTTGTTCCTTGAGTATTTTCTCAGAATTGGTTATGTATATGTCTTTGCTGCAGAGTAGATCAAGATATAAATAATACAGTAAAATAATTTGGACATTTTTCAATTGTAGACAACGTTTAACAAGTAGAGGCTAAAAAATAAAGATAATATACACTTAAAGATTAGAAAAGAATAATGCTGATATCTTGAAAATAACTAATATGTTAACAAGTATAATCCCAGAAAAATGAAAAAACACTGTGGCTATCACAAGTTCAATGTAAGAATGATAAGCAATATAGATCAAGACATACAGACACATAGATTAAAATCTACTCAGTTTGGAAATATTGAAAATGTATTATAATCTATTTAGAACTATCAAATCTATTAACCAAAATAAAATGAATCATAGCATAAGAAAATAAAAAGTAGAAATTATTATACTGAATACAAGTATGTCTAATGATACATAAGTAAACCATGAAGAGAATACGAAGTTAATATGAATTAAGAACAAAGAGCTTCTAGCCAAATTCAGTAGCACAGCTGGAAACGAAGTCAATACTCAAAAATCAATGCATTCCTATATACGAATAACAAACTCACTGAGAGAGAAATTAGTGAAACAACACCTTTCACAATAGCATCCAAAAAAATACATAGGAATCAATCTAATGAAGGAAGTAAAAGACCTCTACATTGAAAATTACAGTACTCTGAAAAAGGAGAATGAAAAGGATGTCAGAAAATGGATGGCAAGCGTGAGGTCTTAAGTTCAATTCCCAGTACTCCCCCCCAAAAAAGAAAAGAAAATGGAGGGGCTGGTGAGATAGCTCAGCGGCATAAGTGCCTGCCTGGCAAGCTCAAGCTCCTGCGTTCGACTCCCAGTACCCACATATGAAAAAAAGGGCCAGTGATATCGCTCAGCGGCTAGGGCACCTGCTGGTGTGTGAGGTCCTGAGTTCAACACCTGGTACCCCCCCCCCAAAAAAGGAAAGATATCCCTTGTTCTTGAGTAGGAAGAACCAACATAGTGAAAAGTGTCAACTTTCAAAATTGCTACGTAGATTTAATGCACTCCCAATCAAAATTCCAACAGGATATCTCACAGAATTAGAGAAAACAATATTAAAATTCATTTGGAACCAAAAGAGACCCAGAATAGCAACAGCAATTCTAGGCAACAAAGGCAAGGCAGAGGGCATCACAGTCCCTGACTTAAACTTATATTACAAAGCTACTGTGATAAAAACAGCATGGCAGTGGCTTAGAAAACAGTCCTGAAGATCAATGGAACAGATTAGAAGTTGCAGAAACAACTGCAGACATACTTAGTCACCTTATCTTTGACAAAGGGACCAAACAACTTCACTGGAAGAAAGATAGCCTCTTTAATGAATGGTGATGGAAAAACTGGCTTTCCACATGCTGAAGATTAAAACCAGACCCATGCACTGAATTAAAATCAAAATGGACCAAAGATCTAAATATTAAAATGGAAACACTAAATCTGCTGAAAGATAGAATAGGTAGAACTCTTGAAGACAAAGATTGAAGGCAAAGATTTTATGAACAAAACCCCAATCACACAGGAACTATCACAAAGAATCAACAACTGGGATCTCATCTTATTAAAAAGCTTTTGCACAGCAAGAGAAACCACCAACAGAGTGAAGAGACAACCCACAGAGTGGGAAAATACTTTTGCCAACTGTTCTTCAGACAATGTACTATTATCTAGAATATATAAAGAGCTCAAAAAAGTCAAAGCTTCCAATTTAAAGGCCCAATCCAAAAATGGGCCTCTGGAATGAATAGACACTGCTCAGAAGAAGTAGAAATGGCAAATAAAAATATGAAAAAAGTGTTTAACATCATTGATCATTTGAGAAATGCAAATTAAAACAAGATTCCATTTCACCCCAGAAGAATGGCTATTTGTCAAGAAATCAACCAATAACAAATACTGGCAGGGTTGTGGGAAGAAAGGAACCCTTCTCCACTTTTGGTGAGAGTGTCGGCTGGTGTAACCTGTGTGGAAATCAGTGTGGAGATTCCTCAAAAAACTAGAACTAGAGGTTCCTTTTGTCCCAGCTATTGCTCTTCTTGGTATCTTCCCAAAAGAATTAAAAACATCATACCACAGCAATATATGTGCACCCATTTTTATAGCAGCACACTTTGTAATAGCTAAATCTTGGAAACAACCCAAATACCTACCAACTGATGAATGGATAAAGAAAATGTGGGTCTTTTTTTCATACAATGGAGTGCTGCTCTACTATAAAAAAGGACAAGCTTGAGACATTTCTAGCTAAATGGATGTACCTTTAAGACATAATCAGATTCATGTGTAAATACCACATTGTTTTTCTGGTGTGAAGAACCAAAAGTGTAAATAAAGACCAAAATGTATAATAGAAATTGTGAAATAGGAAGAAAATGTTCAAATGGGAAGGAGAACTAGGGATGAGGGAGGGGGAAAGGAAGGAAGGGAAAAGGAAAAACAATGATGAGAAAAAAAAAATGTAAACAAGCTTTTTTAAATAAGGAGGCAAAGGGAGGCAGTGAAAGAAGGGTAGGGGAATGGAAAAAAAAAAGACCCAAGATATGTCATGTATAGATACAAATTCCCTATGATGAATGTGGTCATTATGTATACCTAAAATGTACCAATAAATATAGTTCATTAAAAAAAATGATTAGGTCATTAGAGTGGGACCTCATCCAATGTAACTGCTGTCCTTATAAAGAGAGGGAAATCTCAATAGAGGGACATGAAGGAAAAACACAGTGTCAAGAGAGTGACACTGGTTTAAGCAGTGGATCTACAAGCAAAAGGCAATTAGGAGAGAGTCAGGGAACAGATTCTGTCTCAGAACCCTCAGAAGGAACTAACCCTGCCAATACCTTGATTTCTGACTACCAGCCTCCAGACTATGAGATCACTTTCTGCAGTAAGCCACTCAATCTGTGGTACTCTATGATGGATTTCTGTAGAAACTAATATATCTTATTTTGATCCATTAATTGTTGAGAAATGTATTGTGTAACTTTGTGATATCTGATGATTTTCTAAAGGTCCATTAAAAAATATAAAAGATCATATTTGAGAAGTATTCCATATTTACCAAGCTACTGTTTATATTAAGTAGAAATGCTTAATTTTAGCTAAAACTAATATAAATATGGAGCAAATAGAAAGCTAAAAACCTATATTGTTCATTTTGCTATGGATATTTATTGTAAAGTGGATGCATTTCTAAGGTCTTATGTTTAAATTTCTTATTTGTTATTTAATTCTCATAAAAAACTAACCAGCGTAGATTCAAAAACATCTTTCTTAAACTTGAAAATTTGTACAATCTCTATAAAAACAATTATTAAAAATCACTTCCATATTAATAATTAGAATAATTTATATTATGGGTAAATCTGGGACGCAATGTCATTAAACCTTTTCTTAAGGTGTAGCAAATACATTTCACTAGGTTTGGCTTCACCTTGTCTAATTTGATCCTACAAAAATTAAAATACAGACAAATTTCAGGAAATACTATTATACGTAGTAATCAATATCAAATAATTAAAATATCATTTTCAATTATCCAATATTAAATGATAATGAGCAAATAATGTCAATAGTGATAAAAAGCTGTGAAATGAAATCCCTTTTACAATGAAGAGGTATTATAAATTAACTGAATAAATTATATGTAAACTTAATATAGCTTCCTTCTATGGATGAGGTATGAAATACTATATTGGCTTTTTTACTTAACAATGTGAATTTACATATCTACCTTCTTTGTAACCATGGTGGCATACTTGCTATAAAAAAATCAACATTGGAAACAAAATACTAACATAAATATAGGAAAAGAAGAAACTGTGTAAGGAGTTTCTGGAAAATTTGTAGAGAAATAGATAAGTTGGATAATATCCATCTAAGGTACTTCGTTTTTTTACTAGACAGCAATGTGTTTTCCTACAGTAATCTGAACAATTACATTAATTTTACTCTGATGCTGTGGAAACACATATTTTCGTGAACTATTTATGCACACAAATTAATTTTAAAGCAAACATTTACCTTCCATAATTAAATATAGTTCTTTATTTTACTGTATCTAAACATTTAACCTTTTATGTCTATATTTAGCAAAGAAATCCATTATTAAGGAAACATTTTTCATTCAAAACAATCACAATGTGACAGCCTCAAAATATTTTGAGCTTATCATTTTGGACAGCAAACAATTATGCTTATTAAATTATTATTTTAAGTGACAAAACACTGCATTCTAGTTCAAATATTTTCTTTAAAATGTATCCTTTTTTGATATAATGACAACAATTTCACAATTGGGTAATCCTCTATTAAAAAACAAACAAACAAAAAATGCTTTTACTAAACCTAAGCCTAAACCAGGTACTATGCTACAGGTATGTAGATGGCAGGAAGACAGAAAGAGCAGTTAGAAACATGTTTTTGGAGCAGAAGATCACATTTATACTTATATTTCATATCAGTATGTATTTAGAAAACAGTAGGCAGGGAGGTGGAGCACTTTCCCTCATAATTTTTTTCATCTTATTTTGGATGAAATGCCTTCTTTTGTAAATAAGCTTAGTTTATTGAAAAAAAAAGACTATTTTTTGTGTAATGTGATGTTGATATTTACCAAGTTTAATATAATATCCTACACATCAAAACCCCTAACATAAAAACCAAAAGGTGAATGAAAGTAATATTTGTAAAAGATATGCCACACATAGATAACTTTTACTAATGAAATATATGCATATGTTACATGACAAATCTTAATAATAAAATGTAAATTTGAATTTAAATAAAGTACATAGACAAAAAGAAAGAAAAAAGAAACAACGATTACAAATAATGAATACATTCATTTCCTAAATGTAATAAATAAATAAATTCATGTATTTGAAAATAAGAAAACTATTTTTAATGCAAACCACACATTTAAAATAATGGTTAAATAAGAAAGCAGCTAAACAGCTTGAATTTCTCATAAAAATAAAGGTTAATAATATCAACAAGAACAAAAATAGGAAAGTAGAGGAGGGAGGGAAGATGAAGGGGACTGAAAAAAAAGAATCCACCTGTATAATGTACCTACTCCCACTCCCCAAGTTGATTGTAAACCACATGTATTGCAAACAGGTACTAATAAAACAATAAAATAAAATTCAACGTCATATGGTAAAAAAAGAAAGAAAAGAAGGTTAAAAATGTCTCGAGGTCACCGTGCATCCTGTAGTAGAGTTACTCTGATCACCACTTTCTCGTACTTTGCCATTGGTCTCTTACCTATCCATTTGTAAACAGCATGCTTATTCCGGACCACAGGAGATACCACCAGTTCCTCAGAAATAGCAAACACTCTGTTTCTTCACCCACCTGCTAAGGAGTTATCTTCCAGCTAAATATGCTTCACTAGACATTCAAACAAAATCAGCAAAATGTGTTTTGAGTGTACATTTGTTTCTTTCTGAAATAGTAGCTTTTCTTCATTTTCCTGTAGTAGCACATCCAATTAGTCTTGTTCTTTCGGGAAGGCAAAAAAGTTTTGCCTTTGAGAGCTAGAAACTCAGGACAGCTGTGTTTCAAAGTAGGGCATGAGAAAGTGGAAATAGCAAATCTTTAGTGCTAAAGTACAGCAAGGTAGCAGCCACATGTGCAAATACCAAATACTATAAAGCCTGTGATAAAGAGTTAATGAGAAAGGAGTATGTACTATAGTTTCAGGAATACAATAAAAGGAAATAGCATTTCATATCACATGACCTTCATCTCTGGATTAATTTTTTTTGGAGTTCTATGAATCAAGTGAAAAATCCAGAAAGTAACATTCTTCTCTGCATAGTGAATATGACTGTAACTTCCAAGTCAGACTCTCTGGGTTCAAATGCCACCTGTATTACTAGTACTACACCTATGACTTTGGGTAATTTATTTAAGCTCTTTGTTTAGGCCTCAGTTTCCCTCTGGATGAAATGAGACAATAATAAAAGTATCTATTTGATAAAAGACTTGTGAAGATAAAATTAATCCACATGAAGGGCTCAGAAGAATACATTATCTGCTCAATATATATTAGTTATTATGTTATTACTTGACTTAGTCAGAAGATTTTTTAAGAGTTCTTTCATAATTTCACCCTTTTGTCCATACCCCTAACAGACTATATGGTACTGGGATGTGTGACATGTGGGGATGTGGAAAAGAAGGGTAAAAAGAAGGGGATATGTCAATGGGAAGAAAGTAAGATAGGAGATATGTTAATAGGTAAAAAAGAAAATAGAGAACTGCACTCTGTTGGAGTTATAGCTGGGGAAAAGCGCTAGAGTAGAGAGAGTTTGGGACAGCATTTGTGTACTCAGGAGGATGTATGTGTATGGGTGGCAATGAATTTAATGATGGGGAGGGGGCTGTGAGATTGATGGCACCTGGTAGTATGTTTGTTAGTAGTTTTATTTGCTTCCTGTCATAGTTACTTTTCTCTTGTTGCTGAGACAAAATACCCCATGCCCAAAGTTAAGGGAAGAAAGGTCCCTTTAGCTCACAATTTGTAGAGGTTTCAGTCCATAATTGGCTGTCTCCAAGGCAAGGCGGCACAGGGCAGAGGAGAATAGTTCCTGGTAGGCAGAAAGTAGCAAAGCAACAAGGGACTTTAACAGCATCTTTCTGCCCCTTTTCTGCCTAGAATTGCACCATGAATCAATTCTAGTGTCACAAACTCTAGATCTAACCACTTCTGAAGAAGCCCCAGATATGACTGCATGAGGCTTTGTGGGGACATCTAGACACAGCCCACAATGTTTTCTGTAATAGCATGGAGGAGAGAAAGAGTTGAAGGACAGAGGGGAAGAAAAGGAGCAGTTTGAACTGGAGATCCTTGAAACAAAGGTTATAAGCATACAATAAAGAAGAACCAAATTTTAAAAAAAGGGGTAAGGAGCTTGAAAACAGAATAGAAGAAAAAGAAAAGAAACAAAAAGACCAGAAACAGTAAGAAACAACCAGGATAACTGAAAGCCAACAAGTTACAAAGTGTACAAGAGCTACGATTGTCAAAATAATCATAGAAATAAGAATAAAAACCTTCACACGGGTTTTATAATAGTAACCCACTTTTTCTACTCAGCTCCCTCTTTACTGGCATCACTGTCTGGTCTGGATTAGTCACGCAAGTTCCTCCTGTGGAGACAATTGCCTGAAGCCTTGGAGACTGTTAGCAAATGGTGCTGGGAAAACTGGCTATCCTTATGCAGAAGCCCTAAGTCAGTCCCATGTCTCTATCCATGTACTACACTAAAATCAAAATAGATCAAAGATCTAGATATTAAAACAGAAACACATAACCTGCTGGAAAATAAAAATAGGTAAAACTCTAGAAGTCAGAGGTGTAGGCAAAGACTTTCTGAAGAGAACTTCAGTTGCACAAAAATTAACAGCAAGAGTGAACAAATGGGAATGCATTAAATTAAAAAGTTTCTGCACAGCAGAGGAAACAACAAGCAGAGTAAAGGGTCAACCTACAGATTGAGAAAAATATTTCCAGCAACATCTTGGACAAAGGATTAATATCTAAAACACATAAAAATCTTGTAAAACTTGTAAAACTTAGAACCCCAAAATTAAAAGACCCAAACAAAAATTGGGCCTGAAATGAAGAGACATTTCTCAGAAGAGGAAACACAAACATCCAAAAAATACATGAAAAAATGTTCAAAATTGCTGATCATTACAGAAATGTGAATTTAAACAACATTGAGCTTTTCTCTTACTCTTACTTCTCTTACTTTTCTCTTACTTAAGAAAGAATGGCAGGGGCAGGTGAGATGGCTCAGCAGCATAAGTGCCTGCCTGGCAAGCGCAAAGGCCCGAGTTAGACTCCCGGAACCCACATACGAAAAAAGGGCCGGTGATATCGCTCAGCGGCACTGGCGCCTGCTGACATGCGAGGCCCTGAGGTCGACCCCCGGTACCCACAAAAAAAAAAAAAGAATGGCAATCATCAAAAAAATGAAATAATAAAAAATGCTAGTAAGGCTGTAGTGAAAGAGGAATCCTTCTACATTTTAGTGAGCATATAAACTAGTACAATCACTATTGAAATCACTACAGATATTCCTCAAAAACTAAACCTAGAGATTCCATTTGATCCACCTATTCCCCTTTGTGGCATCTTCTCAAAACAGTTAAAGCCATTATATTTAAGGGATAGATTTATACCAATGTTTACAGCAGCACAATTCATAGTACTTAAATATTGGTAGCAGCTTATATCTCTATCGACAGATGGATAAAAAAATATGGTATCTATACTTAATGGAATACTACTCAGCTATAAAGAAGGGTAAAGTTGAGTCATTTGTAGGAAAATGGATGCAACTTGAAAACATGTTAAATGAAATATATCAGACACTTAACTTTAAATACCACATGATTTCTCTCATATGAAATATTCAAAGTATAAATAAAGTAGAGAGCAAAATAAAAGACAGATAAAAGGAAACAGGAAGGTAGATCTTTTGCAAATGGGTAGGGGACAAAGAGGTGGAGGGCATGTGGACAGATAAACAGGTGAGGAGAAGGGGCACTTGCAAAGAATTGAAATACGTTGTGTTTTTATACCTACTGCTCACAATGCATGTAATAATTATATGTCTCAAACATGAATAAAAATAAATAAATAAATAAAAATGCCAAAAGGGGATATAGAGACAGAGGAAGAAAGGAGGGAGAAAAAGGAAGAGGAATAAAAAAAAAATCAAGATATGTTAATACATATACCTACTCCTTAAGATGAATGTAAACATTATATACTACAAAAATGTACTAAAAATAAATAATAGGTACTCAAGAGAAAAAAAGGTTATTTCAATTAAGTGTCATTGTCTCTGTGAGTCTAAAATAATTAGTAAGATATCAGAGTGCAGTTCAGAGCTGGATCAAAAGGGAATGATCATCATAAAAAAAAACTGCCAAAAAAGTTTTCAAAAAATTTGCCTTTTTTTATCTGGGCATTGTTTTAACATTGAAAATGATGTGACAATATGCTTACTTAAATTCTGCCATTCTGCTTCACTCTACTTTTTCTCTGGAGCTGAGAGATTTGGAAGACGAGTTTTGCTAAAGTTTGATTTGAATGCAGTTTAGTTTCTTAGGTGGCTTCAGAAATTAAAATAGGCTTCTGTTCAAAATCCCAGAGACACACGTGGACAAAAGATGAGGAACATATAGGATGTCGATATATTTCTTCATTAACTTTGTGGTGAACCTAACTACATGTATTTTTAAAAGCTCTCCAGAAATTTATGATTTGTAATTCTGGTGGGAAACATATATATGGTGGGTTCCATCAAACCCACTAAGACCTTATAAATCTGTATTGAAATATCTTAAAATATTTTATTATGTACACATGTACTACGTGAGTGATTCTATAACTTTTCTTCCTATGACTTCTACTTTCAAAGAAGCCATTGAGAAACATTTTCCTTTTCTATTTTACATTTTACATTGTTTTGAAATTCTTTCACTACAGTTTGAAAAATATAAATATACGTCACAATGGCTACAAACAACCATTTCTATTTTGTTTACAAGAAAAGCTCTTTTGTGAGAAAAAGCATTTTTTACTTGAAATATATCATTAAGAATGGGTAGGTTTTAATGTATCAGAAATACATTTCAAAGACATTCGGGGGTATATACAGCTTCAGAGGTAAAATTAATTTGAGAATAATTTCCAGCTGAGTTGGAAAAATAGTCAATACAGATACTATCACCAAAATCTCAAATTCTACACTATATTGATGTCTGTGTTTCTTGAAAACTGTTATTCTAATAACCACAAATAACCAAGCAACTGTTTTGTATGTTAAATGCAGACAGTTTGCTTGAGTTGATTGAAATCTAGTATAAATACAGTACACTTTCTTTAAGACCTACAGGTGAGATTTGAATATTGTATTGTCAAGGATGTTTGGGACTCTATGCCAAATGTAGTAGGTCAGGGAAAATTGTCTTTAGTCCAGCTTAGTTCTCTTTTCACACCTACCTCTGTCTTGGACTGTGTGGTTTCTTAACGACACCTGTGAGTATGCCGCAGTCAGAACCACCATCTTCCATCTACAATCTCCCTCAAGCAGCTGCAATTTGGCAATCATGGGAACTAAAGTTGTGTACAAAATCCCAGCAATATAGCAATCATGTGTGTGAATAGAAACCCGTAGGAGGGACACATATGCCTTGGGAATGGACATGGGCATTTTGGACAGATAATTTCTGGGTTCAGATTTACTCAAAGGTTAAGATAAACTGGAGAATGTGAGCTACAGGAAGAAGCATGATTTTAGCCTCTTAGACACCTATTGCACCTCTTTGGCCTCTTGCACCTTGAAGAGACAAGGTGTGACCAAAGGAGGGACAGACTAGAGCCTGCTAAAACACAAATCACAGAGTTTGGTCACTTTTATTCCTGTCTAAACCTGGTGACTATCATAATTAAGGAATTTTTGAAATAATGAATGAAATAATGGATTCAAGGTGTTTAACATACAGGATGATATATATTAAATGCTAAAGAGTATCTTGTTTGAGCACCTGGTTTATGGAGGTTTGTGTATTTTGTTTTATTTCTTGGTAATGATCCTTATATATCCATCTGTTTTTGTAAAGTTTTAATCTCTTATTTAGGGTATAGAAAAGTAGAACTTATAAGAATATACACAGACATTTATTTTAAGCAAGCAGGCATACAAAAATCCATACTCGATATAATTTTACAAACAAACGAAGCTCCTTTCAGGACATTAAAATGTTCTTATTGCTCATTTAGAGAAAATAAATGATTATTATTTACTCAAAATACACACCCATGAGAAGAGATTTTAAATACTTCACTAGAGCATGAGAAAATTACACCATTATTTTTATTTTATGTGTTTTTCAATTAACCAATTATTTTAAAAACTGTTTTATTACTGTTGATTCTGAATTTCCTCCATTACACATAAATAACAATGACTTTTTAAAAATTTCTAGAGTAGGTTGCATTTTTATCAACATTAAATATTACACAAAGCAACAATTATTTTTCCAGTTAGGGTGGACTAATGGAACAATATTTACTTCCCCCTTATACCTGAGGCATATCTTGAGTTTGCTGGTTGTGGTTCTCATTCATGCCTTCACTCACTGACACAGACTGATGGGGCCTCTTTTCTCCAGAATGCCTTGGTTGTTATGGGACAAAGAGATTTTCAAATTACTTAGTGGTTTCTAAAAACTCATTAGCCCATCCATATACCAATACATCAACATACCGATATACCAATACACCAACATACCAACATACCAGTACACCAATATACCACTACACCAATATGCCAATGGCCCTGTGAGGTTTAAGAAGGCAGAGAAGGGGCCAGTGAGATGGCTCAGTGGCATAAGCGCCTGCCTGGCAAGCGTGAGGGCCTGAGTTCGACTCCCAGAACCCACATACAAAAAAAGGGCCGGTGATATCGTTCAGCGACACGGGTGCCTGCTGGCACGCGAGGTCCTGAGGTCGACCCCCGGTACCCACAAAAAAAAAAAAAGGCAAAGGAATGTCATTCTACTATCTACTTTACTACAGCCACAGTAGTTATCACATAAACAGGAAGATTTCATTATGCTGAATGATGGTTAATGTAAACTGGCCATGGCTGGGTGATTTTGCAGATCATGATTGACCTTTTTATGTTGTAGGAGTTCAGCTCTACCTCAGATATCTTTTCTTGATCACAAGCTATCCAGTCATGTTTGACACCCAAAAACTGTAGAAATTTGTACGTGTCATTTACTATTACTATAACGAAATATCTGAGGCTAGATATTTTACAAAGAAAAGTTTATTTCACTCATAGCTGTGGAGGTTCAAGTGTGTGGTTTAAATATAGTCCTGGCTCTGGTTAAGGTCTCATGTTGTATGGCAGGATGATGGTGGGAACATGTACAAGAATAATCACAAGGCAAGACGGGAATCCAGAGAGATTCAGGGAACAGGCTTGCTCTTTTATAAGAAATCAATGTTGCCAGTACAGTACTAATTCATTTCATGAGACCAGCATTTATCCCTTCTGAAGGCAGTGCACCAGTGATCTAATCACCTTCTACTAATTTCCACTTTTTAAAGGTTCTACCACTTCTTAACAACACCATGCTGGAGAACAGATGACAAAACAATTGATTTTTAGTATGTCAAAATGATTTTTATTTTTTGCTTCTTTAGCCCTAGTTAAAGTCAGGCAGTTTCACAGTTTGATGCTTGTAATTGGTAATTAAAACAATGCTAACTGATATACATGTTAGGCACTATGAGAAAATTAATGATAGCTAAGTATGTTGGTCAGCTTTTCATTGCTCAAACTACAAGAGAATAACAAGTTGTGGAAGAAAAGGTTTATCTTGGCTCAAGATTTCAGAAATTTCAAGCCATGATCAACTGGAGATGCTGCTTCTTGCCCTGTGGTAAGGTGGAACACTCTAGTAGAAGAGTATAGCAGAAAAGTGTGTTCACTCCATGGCAGCCAGGAAGCAAAACGACAGTGAGAGTTGAGTGCAAGAGATCACCGTAGAGGTTATAACCTCAGTGACCTACTTCCTCCCACTAAATCCTAACCCTAAAGTCCCAGTGATTGATGTGCTTAGCATCCTCATAATCCAAACTCCTTCCAAAACCCCTAATTCTGAACATGTGTGCTTTTGGGGAGTTTTTTTATACCTAAACATGACACTAAAAGTTAAATTATAAATTATTTCAACATATGTTAGATTTAGATGATTTATCCTTTATAGCTCTTAATAATACTTCATTTCTGGTTCCTTCTAATTATAAATATTTTTAATAAATACATTTTTGTTCCACTTTCTGATATTATATCTTCTCTTTTACATTTACAGTAATTATATTAATTTTACCATTGTACTTATGTGTGAAATCTGTTAGTTTGTTTCACTTGTGGTAGAGATTCAAGTTCTCAAATTCATGAGGAATATTCTATTTCAATTCACTTAACAAATCACTCAGCTACCAAGCAAAAATACTCAGTTCAGTTTTGCTATCTTCAATACTGAAAAAGTTTGAGATATTGACTGGAATTTTCATTTGAATATTTTGTCATAGTCTCTTTTAAATGGAGATGTTAAAATCCTGCTCATAAAATTGTATTGTGAGAGTAAATGAGATAAAGTTTGTCAAAGAACTAGCTTGGAGCCTGATACATGATAAATCTTGAACATTTGTAAGGACAATACTATTGCATTAAAATATAAACGTTATAAATGATGCCCACTGAGAAGCAGGAGACTAATACCAGGAACTTAAAGATAAGTTAAATTTTTTTTTTTTTTTTTTTGTGGGTACCGGGGGTCGACCTCAGGACCTCGCGCGCCAGCAAGCGCCCATGCTGCTGAGCGATATCACTGGCCCCTTTTTTTGTATGTGGGTTCCGGGAGTCGAACTCGGGCCCTCACGCTTGCCGGGCAGGCGCTTAAGCTGCTGAGCCATCTCACCGGCCCAGATAAGTTAAATTTTTAAAACTAGTTCAAGAGTTTCAGAGAGATCTGAACCCAAGCCAATATAAATCTGTAAAGATAGGGATTTTCTACCTAGAGATAGCCATCATTATCAATCTAAAAATTCAGGAACGTAAGCAAACCTTCGAATAATGGATTGGAAAAGAGGGTAATATACCTCTGAGAAAAAGGAGAAAACAAAGCAAAGCTCAATTGTAGACACAGACACAAGTTAAGAAACAAGTGACAAACAGCACAACTGAAAAATCAAGGCTCGGCACAGAAATCACTGCAAGGTGAGGGAAAGGCCTGGCATTAGGGAACTTGGCAAGAAATTGTACCTAAAAAAAACCCATGAAAAATGAGAGGCAAAGCCAAGCATGTGATACATGCCTATAATTCCAGTACTTGAGTTGGAAAGTAGACTGGTCTACATCATGATTTCAAGGCCTCTTTGTACTACATAGAGTACAAAATTAATTTAAATAATTAATTTAAATAAAATTAATTTACATAAATTAATTTAAATGAAATTAATTTAAATAAAATCAATTTAAATTAATTGCATTGATTAATTAATTAATCAAAAATTAATTTAAATAAAATCATAACCTAAATGAAAAAACCTGTTATATGACACATTAGATGCTAATATTACAAAGTACTGATCTAGGTATTCACATATAGTCTCTGCTTAACAAAAATAGATCCTCTTTCAAAGATTAAGCAGATCGTAGGAATAATCTCTTTTGCACACACTTACTGTTACATATAATCACTGGATAGTATCCTTTTATAATCTGTGGTCAATGGATTTCTCTTATCCCTTTCAAATGAAGATCACTGTGACCGTTATTCATGGTATGTCAACTAGAATGGATTGAGAAATGTCCAGCAGATTAGTGGAGCATAGTTCTCCAAGTGACTATGGATGGTTGACAGGTAGGCTAGCAAACTGAGGGGGCAAGACCCACCCCAGCTGGGAATAGCACTAATCAGTAGGCTTGTAGCCTGAGCAAACTTAAAGGAGAAAGAAGAAGGAAGTTTCCCTGTTTTGGAAGAGCTCTATTGATTACCATTACCTTTGCTCATTCTTCAGCATTCCAACCCAGAATGACCCCAGTGACTCTCCAGAGAGCTTCCAAGCTTTGGACCTGGACTGGTGCTGCATCCTTGATCCCTCTTGTTCTGTAGCTTCCATCTTCTTGAGCTGAAGGGCTACTGGATCATTCAGCTCTCGAACATGCCAATGGTCATAGTGGATTCTTTTGCCTTTATTCTCACAGATGGTCATTGTAGACTCTTTTACCTCTGATTATATAGATACCCACTGCACACACTCTAGCCTTTGATCCTGTAAGCCTGCTTAATAAAGCTCTTTACCATTCTTCATAATTCATATAGCTCTGCATTTTATTAAATAGGAGTACACAGTATATGTGTGAATTTTTGAGTATGTGGGGATGTGAATGGTGAGAAAATCTATGAAAGTGATTAAACAATGAGAAAGAATGCATGTCTAGTTGAGAGACAGACAGAGCAAGAAAGACAGACATAGAGACAGAGAGACAGAGAGAAAAACCTGAAAAACAACTAACTTGAGGTCATGCAGTTTACCATTTCAATATATGAATTCACTCTATAACAACTGACAGTTTGTTTGCCTTATTTAGGATGAGTACACTGAGAAAGAGTAAGTTTCAAGGTCCCTTTAATTTCAGATTAGCTTTTTTTTATTTTAAAGAGAAAAAAATAAAAACAATACAGAATTTCAAAACAAGCTAATAGGGGATTAGTTCTAATTATTAGAAAACAGCTCTGTGTGTTCCATCACAAGTTTCCTTTCTGAAATTTTTCAGAGAATCATAGTTCTACACTTCAGAAGTATACATTGTAGACATGCCCACACTTCCAATATTTGAAGATAGCTTTCCGGTATTCCTGCACTCCGGAAACTTTGTTTTTCTATATTAAACAGTTGCATTTCTTTCAACATAGCTCAAAATGAGACTGTCATAAATCTGCGTTATGCCAATTACCATTTGAGAATGGTCTTATGTACAAGTTTTCTTTGCCTTTCTTTTTCTTTCATAGTATGATAGCCAAACAGAAAGATATTGCAGATACGTTCAAATTTGTGAATTATATTCTAAAACAATTTCTTCTTCATTTTGACTGCTAAGAATACACAGATCCAGGCTAAATTTTTGTTCGATATTTTCAGCAGTCATCATACTGTTGACTAATATTGATCTTATAATCAATACGTCCCTTCTGTCATACAATGCACTAGGTTTTCCTACTGAATCATTGACATACTCATCACTTTTCACATTTTATGGTGTTTATTTATTTCCCTCTTCCCTGCTAGACTATGAGTTTCTCAAGGGCAAGAACTGTATCTTATTCATGTTTGATCTAAATATTCATAAATGAATAAATGCTTTTGAATAAATACAGAAATATTCACATTTAAGAAAATGTTATATATATATAAGAAATTAATAAATAAATTCATTTTTCTATAGCAAAAAAATTTATTACCATTTTCTGATTAGTATTGACCTGCAAATATATTCTTTAGATACCATCTTTTAATAACATAATAGTATATTTAACTTTATACATTCACATAATACACAAGATAGTCATAAAATATGAGGGTTTTTTTTTGAAATATGGTTGTTTTCTTAAAACTTCTTGTTGAATTTAGAACCTGACAATGTATTGAATAATAAGAAAAGAAAGGAAATAAAAATTACAAAGATTGTTTTGAGAAAAAAGGCTCATTCCCAATTTCTCTATTTCATCACATGATCACATATCTTTCATTTAGTAAATAATTACAGAATTAAGCTAGAAATTAATGTCATCTAATTTGTATTTATGGAATTTACCTTTCTCTAGTCTCTGAAAACTATGGCATTTTCCATTAATTTTCTGCATCCTTCACTACTAGCTAAGAAGAAAACACACCACAATTTGGTTTAACGTAGTCTATGAATGAAGAAGTCCAAAATAAAATCAAGTAATTTCAGTTATTAATTGAGAAAAGATTTGCAGTTTTTACAAGTCAGAACTCAATTCCTTTTATGTCCATCTGCTTTAACAGTTTAATGTAAGAATCATTTTGCAAAACACCTCAAACAAAAATGAGTGCTGCTCTTTCTGTAAGCCATCTGAGCACCTCATAACTTGTGCTTCCATATAATGGATTTCTGCCTTCTTCATGTGTCATATATACATAAGAAATCTTAACATAACATTCCCAATACTTGACAGCACAAGAATAATTAAAATTTCATTTATATTTTGTTTGTATTTGTACTACTTTCAAAGTTCAGTAGCTTAAAAATTATATCAGTGTATGTTTGCTGAACCAATGTCTACTACATAAGCACTTGTCTTTACCCAGTATTGTTCTATGCTCTGAAAAAAACTCCCTTACTGCCATCTTATATTCATAAGTTCCCTTTCCCCTAACAAAGGGAAGAGAGACAAGGCTCCCAGTGAAAACACAGACACCAGGCTTTTTAAAAGTCCTCATGCAGGGAGGGGATGGCAATGAGCTCATCAAAGAGGGTCAATACCAGAAAAATGTTTCCATGGCCTTTCAGAAATTCATGTGTTTTAAGGTTGAGAGCCGACCTTAAATCAGAGGACTTTTACAATATTTAATATTTGAACACAATCTCCCTGACTCAAACCACCAAACACACACGCGCGCGCGCACACACACACACACACACACACACACACACACAGAGGCTTATGCATGCACATACCACCACCACCAATTTGACATTTTAGAGAAAAACCGCCTCAGCATAGGACTCTACAGTGGTGCAGTCTGGGGAATATTCAATTAAACATGTAGACCTTTTGGGTCACAGATGAGGGTGGTAAATTACAGGGATAAATACAAAGAGTTACTAAAATTTTCAATTCATGAATACGTAAGTGTTGGGAGTAATGCTTACGATATAGAAATCGCTGTGAATATGGACTAATTGTCTTCACGGTGAAATTAAGTCTGGAAGAATTTGTTATGTGCAAAATTATGTAGTGCTGTTCTGGAAGATCACGCTTGAGAGCTGAAAAAGTATACCTGTGATTACTGTCTGAATGGCTCTTAATTTTCTATGAACTTTGCAGACAATTAATCAAGAAACTTTGGTCTCAATGACATGTCCATAGCTCCACTGACATCTCTGCATAAATTTTATTTGAGATTTTACTTGTTGTAATGCTTACCGTTGGTAAGAATTAAAAGGGCCCTCTACTCGGGTTCCTGGACAAGACTGAGAGTCATTTCTCTTCCAACTGTTCAGACTTAAACCTTTCAACTCTCAATCCTGTTATCTATTAACTACTTTCTATTAATAGAGGACTGTTTATTCTATTGATTTATAATAATTTAGAAGACGTCTTCAAAGAATGCTTTACTAGAGGATACATTCTCTAGCTAAAACAGACATCACTGTTAATGATTAATTTTCTTAATATATGAATCAGGCATACTAATTATATCTAAAATGGTTGTAGGGCCGGTGAGATGGCTCAGTGGCGTAAGCGCCTGCCTGGCAAGCGCCAGGGCCCGAGTTTGACTCCCGGATCCCACATACGAGAAAAAGGCCGGTGATATCGCTCAGCAGCACAAGCGCCTGCTGGCGCACGAGGTCCTGAGGTCGACCCCCGGTACCCACAAAAAAATAAAAAATAAAAAGAAAATAAAATGGTTCTAATATTATGTGCTTTATTTGTTTGCCATTTTGAGGATTTAACAGTATTAAATAAGTACTCAATAAATAATATTCTCCCTTGGGATCTCATATTCCTTTTCACAGTTCACACTTTCTCACATAACTGAGGAGCAAGGAACAAAGTAATGTGTTTAGTTTTCTTGAAATTATTTTTATTAGAATCAGGGGGTAGAAGAAGGCTTTAGAAATAGTTTTAAATCATTCTGCTACTTTTTATTCATATTATTTAAACTAACAGTGATGCTGAATATGTACATATATATGTGTCTAAATTATTTTGGATTTTAAACATTTTTAAGAGTACAGTTCCATTGTTAAGACACAGTGTAAGTTTTTGAGGCTTTTATTGAATGGGGAGGACTGACTGTATCTCTACTGATGAGCTACTTTTTAAATAATATTTATTAAACACCTACTATGTGCTTAACAACAAAAAACATGGTCTTTCCTTCCATGGATTATATTGTCTAGTAGAGAAGACAAATACTTGTTAAATAATAACATAGAGGACAAAATAACCAAAATTACAGGGAGAAAATGTTAAGGGTGTTCATAAATTTCAGATGTGAAATGTAATCTAATTTGTGTTTCACCATCCTAAATTAGGATAGGATGGGGCAGGAGAAGTTGATGAGGAAATGAAAGCAGAAATATTATAGAATGCAGATTCGCTCCCCATGGCTATATTTCCTCCTACAAAGAAATTAGTGTGTGATGAGAATATAAGCTAGTCATAAATTATTTATTGTGGTCTATATTTTTTCAAATGCAGATGTATATGTGTTTTGAATTTAGGAAGACATAGGGTAAAAAGGTAAAGCCTTAGTACTGTACTACCAAAAATTTAGAAATTTCAGAGTAGTAGTAATGTATAAGTTGTTTCTTTCTTTCCCTTGGTAAAAGAAAGCATTATTTATAAACAGTGCAAGGATTAATTAGCAAATTTTTGTAAAATGTTTTGAATAGCTGACTTGTGTTAACACCACTATTCATAATACAGTCTTGCTAAAATTAACTTGAAATGTGAGGCTTTGTTCCCAGCTGAGTTGTTAAGGGATCTAAAACTTTCTCACAGTCTCTAGGAGCAGACCATACTTTGCTGACAGGTCACCTGTCATTTATAATTGATGTCAGAAAAGCAATAAAACAAAATGACGAGTTTTGCTCCTGATATAACTTATCTTCCGTCAGATTTCTGTTCAAATTTCTCATTGCTCTTTATCTTCACTGGCATGTACTTTCAACATTTTGTTTAAAGTTGTATTGCTTTAAAAAATAACATTCTGTAGCCATTTGATTCCATTTCTTGCACTGTGCTTTCGTATCATAGAACAACATTTTCTTAATTAAGAAATAATTAAATTCAGATTTCACTTACAAATACCCACATCTTATCTCCTCTTGTACTTTACTCAAGAAAACAATCTGTTGAAACAGCTGCGTGAACCACAAAATAATCTTAGTACTTAGGGGCTGAACTGCAATAAAAGTTGCACTACAATTGCTAATACCCAGAAGGATATTTGTTTCATGGCCTTATCTATTTTATATCTACTTGAATAGCAGGAGATCTCAATATTCCTCTGCCAGACTTCATTTCCATATTGCCAGCATTACTTACAGGCTTCAGATAATCAGCAAAGAGAGCTAAATTCAAAATAACAAGGTAAGAATTTAAAATAAAGGATAAGGGAAAGATACATCAGACATGTATTTTCAGAAGAGACAGCATATAGCTAAAGAAAGTAGTGAAAAGATAAAAAAGTTTTATGTGTTAAAGAATATATCAATCCTCAATAGACTTTATGTGACTTTCATTTGTCATTGAATATTCCACAGTTTTCAATTGGAATGTATGTATTTATAGATATGAATATATACATTTATACACAGACTCCACCAAAAAATGTATATGTACTTCAGGAAAAGAAAAAGGGATGGGGCCGGTGAGATGGCTCAGTGGCGTAAGCACCTGCCTGGCAAGCGCGAGGGCCCGAGTTCAACTCCTGGAACCCACATACGAAAAAAGGGCTGGTGATATCGCTCAGTGGCACGGGCGCCTACTGGCGCGCGAGGCCCTGAGGTCGACCCCCGGTACCCACAAAAAAAAAAGAAAAAAAAAAGGATGATGTTTTTTCAACAGATGGTCTTACCCTCATATTGGGGACCCTAGAGGATGTGGTATATCACAGAAAATCCACTATACTACCAGCCCTTAGAGAAGAAATTGAAAATGTATGTGCAGCAATCTCAATGACCAAGGTTACCCAAGCAGCATTTCTCTGTACTAATAACTGTCTGGAAGCTAATGACCACTACTTTAAGCACCTCTTATAAATGTAGAGGCCAAAAATATCTTGTATTAATCTCATGATGTCTCAATAAATTTAGCATTAAAATATTTATATGAGTTTTTCTGAAGTGTGTATATAGTTTTTTGGTATAGTTTGTGCATATATATATATATATAACAGAAAATTAGTAATGAATATTTAGACTATTAAAATGAGGCTTAAAATTCTTACAATGAAGTAACCAGTTGGCTTTTTTTTTTGTATTTTAATTTTAGCATGATTTTATGTAAGCTATTTAAAATATATAAACATGTTAAAATATGTATCCTGTGCTCAAAATGAAGAACTACAGTATATTATATCATCAATGTACCGTATATACTTCCAAAGCTAATGAGACCTCAAGAATACTGACTACCTTTTAATATACTTTTTCTTTTGTTAATTAGTAGCCATAAAGATAACATAGATAAATAAGCATTTTCCTTTGTAATGAGGCAGTCATGATGACCTAATGGATAAGTTCAAGCCTGCTAAATATATACGTAAATTATTCCATCAGATACAATACTTTGGCAAATTAATGATATACTTGAATTAAGCCTTCCCACCAAAAACAAAATTGTATGTCACAGTAGTGTTCAGAGAATAAAACCATTACTAATCATATGGTTTGTAACTTGGTTATCACCTCATTTTTATATCTCTTAATGAACTATAGCAGAAATTATTCAGTATGTATTGAACAGTATCATTTGAAATCAGGTACACCTGTGTATATCTTTCCTTAGAAACATTTAATTGCTTCCTCGTAATAATGTGTGCTATATATTTTAAAATACTCGGTAAGGGCCGGTGAGACGGCTCAGCGGCTTAAGCGCCTGCCTTGCAGGCGCGAGGGCCCGAGTTCGACTCCTGGAGCCCACATGCGAAAAAGGGGCCGGTGATATCGCTCAGCGGCACGGGTGCCTGTTGGTGCGCGAGGTCCTGAGGTCGTCCCCCCGGTACCCACAAAAAAAAATAAAAATAAAAAAATAAATAAAATAAAATAAAATACTCGGTAAACATTTTAATTTCAGTACTGATATAATTCCTTCCTTTGGTTTCACCTCCAATATTTTGAAACTGGAAAGCAACTAGTAAAGGTATAAACTGACTGAAATAATGTATTATATTTTTGAACGTTACATTAAACTCTAGGTATGGATTTTATTAAGTTCCTAGAGGAGGCAAGAGCAATTAATGATCACATCAATGATATTTCAGTACAAAAAATATGAATAATTTTTTGGAAGAATTATTACAAAAGTTTGAGATCATCCAGAAATTTATGTAATTTATGTTTTAAAAGATATAATCATGATTCTACTTGAGAGACTGAAAATACAATTTGCTCGGAACTAAATTCAATGATAAATAGTATGTATCCTAAGTTTTAAACTGTCTTACTGGAGTAGCATCATCTGGAATGCTCTATGTTATTTTTTCAAGCAGTCGATTAAGTTATGCTTATCATAGTAATATATCAGCGGAGTGCCAAATTTGGGCAGTCACCATCAATCTGAATTCTGTTATCTAGCCAACTGAATATGTCCAGGGGTTACTCACTACCAAGCGCCATCAGCCTTTTGAGTTATATGTCTCAGGCCCTAATTTCTCAAGGCATAATTCTTCTGCCAGAGCTCCAGATGGAAGTCCATTTAATCATAATGTATCTTATAATTATCACAACTGACACTTTGACATTCCATTTTGGCCTGGAAGATTGACCCAGCTGTACAGTATATTATCTTCTCAGCATAGCCTCTCTAATTTTTGTAGCATGGAAAAATAACATCCCTAGATTTTTTATCTCACTGTGTGCTTGACAAATAGTATTCTAACATCTGCAGTCTTGCTGTAAAAAGCAGGTACACAGATGACAACAGGTTCAATCAAAGCAACTACCAGTTACTCTCAACTGGATACTGGATTCTAGAAGAGTTTCAGTGCTAACGCACAAGCGGAGTTGACAAATATGGAAGTCAAATCTTTGCCCTCAAACCCAGGAACATGAAAAGCCAAGCTTGACCATTATCTGGGCAAAGTGGATAATATGCTTATTATAGACATGCTTTGTTTTTGAGAAGGGGCCCATTTTTTCTCATGCAATTCATCAGGTGATGTAATAGTTATTTGACCATATTAAACTACTGAGTGAATTAAATTAATCACAGTTTTATTCTCTACAAAGAACAATGATAAATTTCCATTACCCATGCATCTCCACAAGAATAATAATTTTCCCCAAAATAGAAATAGGTCTCAGAAATTGTGAAGAGTCTGAGACTTTACTATACTTGAAGCTAACAGTGTTGCTGCTGCAGTGTCATAGCTGCTGGCAGAGAGCATGAAGTCTGGTGCCAAGACAAAGGACTTCATTAAAGGTGGCATGCAAACAGGATGCTCGTGATCACAACGATTCAGCCTGCCTTCAGCAAGATTTATGCCGGAGATTCAGAACAAAGCAAAGGAATGCCATAAACACCCTAATGCCACAAGATTTACTTCTCCAAACTACCTAGTATTAAAAATTTTCACTGGATATGATATTTCAAAAACAGCTTCTCATTCTATGTAAACATAGTACACTATCTTCAATATTTCCATAAAGCACTTAAAGCATGTTTTACTTTATTTTATTTCTTTCACTTTTTCTTTTATTCTTGTTTTCTTTTCTGATATTTCTCTTCCTTCCACTTCCCAACTCCTTCACTCCTTTTCTTACTTGCCTTCCTCCTCCTCTCACTCCTCCTCTTCGTCTTCCTCTTCTCAATTTCCTTTTTATTTTGTCTTCTCTGTGTAATACTGATACCTATTTATTTTAGTGACATAACTTTGAATAAGAGGCAAGTTTGGATATAAAAAAATGATAGGTAATCAATAGATAGCGTATACATTTAAAGATAGAGATATAGATGTAAAGGATATAGTTAAATGTTGTTTAATCTTTAATACTACCTATATGTTTTTGGGAAAAGTTATAAATATGCTAGGCTTCATTTTATTTATATATAATTTAAAATTTATTAGGAATATCTACCATTTTTTTCATCTCTAGAAATGTGAGGTGTTTTTCCTCATCTTTCCTTTAGCTGAGCAGAAAAATAGAGTATGTTCTTGAGTGAGATATTTTATAAGGCAAATTTCATTATTTTTCTTTGGTACAATTTAAAAGAATTGTTTCATGTATCTGATCAAAAAGACAGAATTAGTACAATGTGTTTAATCTAAGAATGAGAAGAATATGTAATAAGATTTGAACAAATTTGTTTGTTTATCTTTCTCAGTCCTCTGGTTTTGTAATTAACTATTTTTCAAATTCCTCTAATTTTGTTTGCCATGTTTAAGGATGGACTGGTCTGTCACACTAAATGATTCTGGGTTTTTAATAAAATGAACATCCAAGAGAGAAAAATGTTTGTTTGGTTTCCTTACATTTTTCTGTTTCATATTCTACTCTCCAGCTTTATTTCCACACTTATGAACTCTCAATATCATAAAATAAAATCTTCATAAAAATAGCATAATACTCTAAAAAAGGAAAAAAAAAACAAAAAAATGGATAAATCAACAAAAGGGAGAAAATTATCTATGTAAAATTAGCACTGAATGTTTTATTTCATTTTCTGTATTAATATATATGCACAAGGAAAAATCTTCAAATTTATTACTTTAATAGGCCAATTTCTCAAGATGAATGTAATAATTATTTAAAATACGCTAATAAAAATAAATTAAAAAATTATTATTCAAAAATTCCTCAGCTTAAGCAAAGAGCTGACTGAACAAAAATGGACTTGGAGAAGGAAACCCAGGATGCTCTTTTTTGTTTTTATGCTTTTTTTTTTAATAATTTTAATCGTAGATGAGAGAAGGGAACACTTAAAGTAATAAATTTGGAAGGTGAATTTGACAGCAATTTCAGACTATCAGTGCTTTTTTTTAACTAATGCTTACAATTCATTTTTTTTTTTTTGTGGGTACCGGGGGGTCGACCTCAGGACCTCGCCCACCAGCAGGCGCCCGTGCCGCTGAGCGATATCACCGGCCCCTTTTTCGTATGTGGGTTCCGGGAGTCGAACTCGGGCCCTCGTGCTTGCTGGGCAGGCGCTTAAGCCGCTGAGCCATCTCACCGGCCCCATGCTTACAATTCTTAAGCAAGTTGGTGATATTTCAAGATCCTTTCTGAGCAATATTTCATTACAGCAACTGAAAGAAGACATCGTCCCACTTCTGTGATACTTTGTATAGAATAAACAGAAACCAAAATACTTTGTTTTCTTGGAATGAATATGTTCTGGCCACTCCCACATAACTTTACATCTGATATTTAAAAAGAGATATTCAGATTAGTTTCCCTATTCGTAACCAATTAGGATTTCTTTTACATAAATGCACTCTTATATAATTACATTATCTCAAAGATCCAGTTTTTTTAATTCAAAATTTAAACATCCTGGAGGGTATTTTTCTCCTTGCAGCTTCTACTTATTACTCCTTCATTTCACTGAGCTGCAGAGGTCTTCTCTTTCACTGAGTAGTACAGACCACAAATAGAGAGTAGTAAATAAATACAATATACTCATATAGAGTAGCATAGTATCATATATAAATATAGTACCGTTCTGTACCTAACATGCACTTACCCAAAAACAATTTTAACTTTCTTTCAATTATCTTATGGCATCTGTCCACGTAGATTATAACTATTGAGTAATGAAACTGTGCTGGTTCTGACACAAGGCTGAGCATATTAGAGTTACTTTGCAAAGTAGTTTCTATTTCAATGTTATATCTGATATTTTATTCAATAAATATCAGTTTTACTAAGCATATTTAGTTTTCTTCCAGATTCTTTTATTTTTAAAAATATAATCTATTAAAACATTATTAAAAATAGAGAACAATGACATTATTTGTAGAACAAAGATAGCTCACCAACAAGAACGCTTCAAAGAGGATAATTCTGGCTTTTTCCAGCTCTTCTAAGTCCAATAAATCACAGAGAGGTTCTTTTACATATTTTTGTCCTATCCTTAGTGTGATAAATTTTATTTCACCTAAAGATCAAATTCCTGGTTATACACATGAATTAATTCAGGACCATCTGCCTCCTTACAGATAACAAGCCTCTTTTATATCACCACATTATGAAAGTATTGACTGGGGAAATAATATTATTTCTTAGCATCAACTTAAATAAAAGTGTTTTTTAAAAAATCTATTTCCATTTTCACTTTATTCCAATTGATTGTATTGGAATATTTTGAATAAATCTTTCAATTAATTCGAATTCAAAATGAATAATAATTTTGTAAGGCTGAAGAGTCATTAAAAACTCTAATTGGTATTTTTTATGGCAAATCTACTATGCCAGGTACTTTATATACATTACAAACGTTAAAAAACTGAGTAGCTTTACTGTGTAAAGTGAAGAATTTTAAAACCACATTTTAAAACACAATCTCATTGTCTCTATATAATTACATTAAAACTTTTTCATCATATGTTCAGAAACTGATTTGATGCTAAGAAATTTTTTAATTAGCTTTCTCAAAAGTTAATCCTGTGTTATGTGTTAAATATAGCCTTCTTAAGAAAGTTAAAAATCAGTAAAAATTTCATAAAATTTTGTTCTCATCGTTAATTTGGTTTTATCGTCTTGCAGCATATGAAAAAAATAAACATAATAAATGGGAAAGAAGGACTAAAAAGAATAGATCAAAATTTGAAAAATAATCTTAAAAAAGAGTTTCCCTGATGGTGCTTCTAATTGTATTTCAGGCTTTCCATCTAAAATTTTATTTTATTTTATTGTTAATACACAGCTGTGATGAAAACAATGACATTTGGGTTTTTCTTAAACATATGTGAATACACAGGCATTCTAAAAATGAAATGTCCTTTAGAAACAGGGGCAGCTTTCCAGCCCCATGAGCGTTTGTTGAACTCACGCTGGAAGGCTGATGAGTGAAATGTAGCTCATTTAACCCTCCCAGTCGACTTGCGCAGTCCAGTGGCGATTTCTGCGTATTTGGCATGCTGCTCACAACGTGCCAAGTTTATGTTCCCAGTCATCAAGCCTACTTCCAATTAGAGGTGAAAATTCCATTTTAAAAAGTGAACATGACTTTAATTGTGGGTTAAAAAAACAATGGGATGCCCATTCTACTTTCATTTGGAATATGTTTTACCCTTTCAAGAATCTCTACTTATTGTTCCACTACCTGGAATAGTTGCAGTGACTTTTCCGGAGCGGAGGCAGCTGCTATAGACGTGCTCTGTCTGCACTGCAGCTCACACTGACAGCAAGCAGTTCATCAGCCAACAGCCGCATGCTTGATACTGAAGAGCAAAGTGGGGAAGGCAACTGCGCCAGCTGACTACTTGACAGGAACTGAAGTAGTAATAAAGCCCCGTTGACAGCAGCGTCTTTCCTGGTCCCACCTGTTTTCGAGGTAGAACTGGGAAGTTTTCCAAAACATCTTTCAGGAAAGTAGGTGATAAAACTATCTCACTGAGCAGGGATCTTCAGTTGGAAATTTTGCCACCAGCCCCACCAGAATTGGCTTCTAATATAAATGGCTCTGACATATACAATAAGGGAGCAAAGAGAGAGAACATTTGGATCTAAGTCAAGTAAATATTGTAGTTTCCCAAATCTGTTCAAGACCAGTACCCACTCAACTATAAACATTAACGGAATAGTTTCTAAGTTCAAGAAGTACAGAGGCAGAAATGAATAACAAATAAAACATAGAACACAAAATAAGAGTTGGGTTAATCATATACAAATATTATATAATGGAAATGCTTTCACTAAATTTTCACACTTAGGGAATTATCCCTAAGGGGTATACAGAGCTGACCTTAACTGATGAGCATTATTCGCCTCTGACCTGCTGAAAATTTCATACACTGACTTTGTGATCTACCACCACACATAATGGTGCAGGTGGTAAGCATTTGGCAGCTTCTGTTATCACTTTGTAGTTGAGATGCAATGTTCCAATTTACTACTGGCAGTTATCATGTACTCACGCTGGCTATATCTGTTTGGAAACTAGAATGAAAGCACTCACTGGAAGATTTCATTTAGATTTATAACTTACATATGTACTGCTAATAAATCCTGTGTACTCCTGATATATATACCGTACAAGTCCCAGTTGTTTTTATTTATTATATACATTTGGTCAAATATCCTAAAGTGGAATTTCTCAAAGCAGAGTCTTAATCATGCATTTGAAAACACCTAAATATAGGCCACTCTTAAACTGACTAAATTCACAATTTTGGGTGTAACTCTTGGGGTCTTTCATTTTGAAAAAAAGTCTTGGGTAATGTTTTGGGCATTCTGAAGTATGAGATTAAATAGAGATCTAATATAATAGCCTAGAGTCAAATGAGGTTATTTAGCCAAGTTTTAAATTTTTACCTTCTAATTTTAACAAAGAACATTACATTACCCACCACAGAATTTCTCTCCTATATCAGAACAGAATTTATGCAACAGATTTCTTTATAAAGTAGAGCTAAATTGGTCGTCTGTTTGAGGATAGAGAAAGATTAGACATGTTAAGAAAAGGGGATGATTAAAATTCAGATTACATACTGCCTGTGTTAAAAAGATTCCATTTTTATAACTCAAGACTGGTGGTTATGGACTGCTTACTAGAGCTCCTGAAAGAGCTCCTTGAGAATTTGTGCAAAACTGCAAGAAATACTTTTCCTTTTCCAAGTAATTTTAGAGATTCTCTGTAAGGCACATACATGCCTATCACTGAGCTTTTGGATTTCCTGTATTAGGATATGAAATGGGTGCAGCTATTAGCATATTCTGACTGCCTGAATCAGTTAAAGTGAAGATATGCAAATGAACAGCAGGCACCGGGTTATTTCAGGTGAAGAGTTTTCTTTTTTATATGCAAAGTTCTCTAATTACCATCTTTATATTCAAACTGGAATGCATTTCTAAGTATATTTTACTCTAATGGCATCTAAATTAATTTTTCACTCAAGAAAAATCAACTAAGTGAATATTGCACAATTTTAAAAGCATTTCTGAGAGCTAGGTAAAGACAGAAATCAATGCCTTTCTCTCCTAGGCTATCACCGTGTGTCTTGTCATAATGGGAATCCAAGGATGATAAGTCTAAATAGAAGTAAGAGAAGAAGAGAAAAACAACTTGCTTGGAAATGGAAAGCTTGGGACACCTAAGCAAACTAGCTGGCTTTCCTGCATGCCCAAACCTGGACATATGAAGAAATTAACCCTTGAGTAAAAATACATAGAAGTTTCAAAAACATCTTCTGTTGCTGGTACAGACAATTTTGAACTCCATGCCAAGTGTCTTTATAAGGATTGAAAGGTATTGAACTCATTGCTCTTAAAAGTGACAAGCAAGAGCCCATGAGATAGCTCAGTGGCATAAGTGCCTGTCTGGCAAGCGCAAGGTCCTGAGTTTGACTCCTGGTACCCACATAAAAAGAAAAAAAGTGACAAGCATATTAACATGTCTTTGTATTGGTTTTCCGTATTTGCATCTTTCATTGTTCTTCACTCTTTATTCCTGATTTTACTTCCTAAAATAAACTATCTTCAAACACGTTCTTTATATTCTCAACCAAAATTTGAAAAAACTGTTTTTAATCGTCCTTTCCAACTTTAACCTTGATATTTGTATCTAAGAAGTCTTTTCTAATTTGTGTGCATTTTTGTTTTTGCCACTCCCCTTCAAAATTGAAAATATTGTTTATATAAAAACAGAGTTCCCTAATATGAGCTATCCATTACAACCTCATAAAAATTAGGTTTATCATACTATGTTGATGCGCTATTAAGAATGCACAGATCAACATTGGAGCAAATAAATGTGCACATTATTATCTATTATGATTACATTAATAAACTAGGTTTGGTTAATGATTGTTTATTTCTTTTTTCTTTTTTTTTTTTTTTTGGTACTGGGAATCAAACTCAGGACCTTGTGCTTGCCAGGCAGGCTGTGCCACTGAGCTATATCCCCAAACCAATGATAGTTCATTTCATTTATTCTGTTAGAATATAAATATTAAGAAGACAGAGAATGTACAAATTCTTTTCTGAGACACTTTTGCAATATTTGTTAGGATATTAATGCAGAATTACTCATATCAATACTCGGGACCTTGCGCTTACCAGGCAAGTGCTTATGCCGCTGAGCTATATCACCAGCCTCCACAAAAAAAATAAAAAATAAAAAAATAAAAATAAAAAAGGAAAGGAAACTGTATGCACATATTGATATCTCAGCCTGGGTATCTACTATAGAACCACATAAAAATTATTCTCTATTATACACACAGCAGAGTTTCTGCCATACCAAAAACCCTTTCCATGACAATCTTACCTTGCATTCCGAGCCTACTGAATGTATGTGTTATAATTTTTCTGGGATACTGGTCCTTACTCATGAAATCTTTCTTAATACCTTGGTAAACGGTCATACATTGTCATCTGAAGGTCCACTGGGAATAGAGTTGTGATTAGTAGGTCATTAGATTACATAAAATAAATCCATCCCAACATTCCTAGACTGCTTAAATCTTTGTATCAAATTGAGTTTTGAAGATCTATTTTAGCAATTTACTTATTTATTTATTTATTGGAACTACCTACTAGTTCAACCTATGGCATTTGCACTGAGCTACCTCCTCTCCAGACCTTTTTTCATTTTATAAAACAGAGTCTTGCAAAGGTGACAGGTTGGCCTGGGACCCGCCATCCTTTTGCCTCACCTGGTCCAGCTCTAATTAACTTTTATTAGCAGTTCATGAACCAGGCAACATCCAATCTATAAAATAAACAAGAGCTTTGCTAGGCGTGACAAATACTGGTTTTTGTAAGAAGGCTTTTGTAAGAACAAAGAAATAGCATAGTGCAAAACAAGCAGATTTATTTTTAACATCAAATGACTTCCAATTATTTTTCTTAGGGTAGGTTAAAGCACAGAGGACTTCCTTATCATGTTGGGTCATCCTGACTTGACCCTTTTTGATTGCTTGCCATAAATCTCCTATTAGAGATACTAACTGTCCTGTTTTCAAATTCAGATAGATTACGTGGAACCTAGTAGGTGTAACTCCATTCTGTTTTAGAACACTGGAATCTAGTATAGAAACTCACTGCAAATAATGACCTCTAATAAGTTTCATTTAAAAACTTTAAAAATGTCACAAAATTTAAACTGTTCTATCTTACTTCTCATAAGCCATCAAAAAGCTCACATTCAATCCAACATATTGATAAAAACATGATATAAAATAGAACTATTCAGAGCTAATTGAATTTATATATTGAATTTAGAATGTTTGGCAAATGTGCCTATATGGATAAATTTAGCCTGAATCAATTCAAATTATTTCTCTGATCTTTAGAATTCATTTTGCTGATTGCTATAAAGTTTCACTTTCTAGGTATACTTTTCTTTTGTCCAAATTGTGACTTAACAATTGGCCTCCGGAGTCATGTAGACAATTCTCTCTACTTATGAAGGTTAATAAAGTTGTTGAGATGGGAAGGAAAAATGGTTCTTCTAGCAAAGTACATGCACCAAGTGCTGTTATGGCAGGATCGCTAACCACACAATAATCAGTGTGATCAGCCAGGGTGAAAGATTTAGGGTATGGGATAATCTGGAGGACCACACCTTCTCAAATAAGCCATCGCAGATCAGTAGTCCCCACCATTCTCCCACTATGCCTTCCCTCTTGTGAATGAAGTTTAGTGATACTGTAAATTTAAATTGTGCTCTCATTAATGAATAAAAATAAGAATTATACACTGACCTTTAATTGTGTCAGTTCTTCTTAAACTGATATAATTTTATGCTAAATAAACAAAACATCTTCATTCTTTAAGGATTCCTTCAGTCAAGATTTTGGGTTTGGAACCCATAATCACCAATTTGTAATGCAACTTCAGTCAGAGCTCATAGTCCTTATATTCTTCATGCTAGTTACACTGACCTTGAAGCCTTTGTGGTGGGATATTATTAAATTGCCAAGATGATAAACCAGGATGGCAAACTAGAAAACAGTTTAAATAATTGTTGTACAATCCCATTTAATGTGCTGAAAAAAGTCCAGTTCTATAATTTAATCACCATCTCAGAGTCCTAAGACTTATCCATGTCTGATAATCAATTCCAGTTTACCATTTTCTTTAGAATTTCTCATCAAACATTACCTGAAGTACCAATTTTCATGTTACTAAGAGTTGGAAAAGTAAAAGGATACCTGGATTAATCATAATTCTTTAAGAAAAAAATGCCAAACCACGATAGCATGTAAATATATGAATTTAGTTTATAAAAAAATTACTGCTACTACCTTTTGACACCAATATACAATTTCTATAGATGACAATGTGTCCACTTACACTATTTGGGACTAGGACCCAGGAGTTATGCAAATGCTATCCCTTCAGGATTTAAAAAAATATTCCATTTTGGATGATAAAAGATAATTTCATTCCCTACTTCCATATTTTTGTATCTCTATATTATCCTGTATGAAAGATTCTAATTAATCTTAAAATGCATGCTTTCTTTCTCACCATGGACAAGCTTGGAAAAAATGAATATTAATTTTACTTTAAAGTTAGACCTCTTTCAGTAGGCTGAATAATGCTCCCCTGAAGATATTCATATTCTAATACCTGGAATACAGGAACCTGCGAGTATGCTATTTTCTATGGCAATTGATAATTTATAGTTTTATGTCAGAGAAGAAAGAGAAGAGAGACATATGTCAGTATAGAAGAAAAAGAGTTCACAGGAGAGAAGATACTGTGCTGTGCACGTTGAAGAAGAATGCAGGCTTCATGAGGGATCATAAGGAATTCAAGGGGCCTCAGGAAAGTAGAAAAGGGAAGGAAATGATTCTCCCCTAATGATTCAAGAAGGAGGAAATTCAGGCAGACTTTTTAGATTTCTCATCTGCAGAACAGTAAACACAAGAAAAAAAAATTATGTTGCTTTAAATCTCTAAATTTGTATTAACAGTTTATAGCAACAATAGGAAATAAACACAATGAATAATGCGGAAATCTCACAAACACCATAAGGTGTTCTAACAAATTTGACAATGATAAACATGACAAATACGTACTAGAAGCAAAAGCATTAGATATGGTTGAAAATAAAATGGCCCAATGTTCCTTTAAAAAGTATTCCAATTATTAATATATACAATGACATAAAAATATCAAAATCATTATGTTTTGTAGAAAATACAGATAACAGAATAATTATCACCTAAGCTATAATTCCATTTATGATTCTACTTATGAGTTGATTTTTATCCTTCAGAACAGATCCATAGTCGACTGGGTATATAGCATGAAGGGGAAGAAGGAGCAGAGAGGAAGAACTACAAAAGGAACAAGTTTGATGCAATAGGTATGTGATCTTGATCTTGGTGCTTGTCTCATGGATGAGTTCATGTTAAAATGGCAAAAAAGCTAGCAGAATGTAGGGAGATAGATCTTTCTCAAAGAAGAAGAGGATCAAGAGTCAGAGAGAAGAGGAAGGGAGGGAAGGAACAGGGATGAAATAGGAATTAAGATGTGTTATGTAGACATATCAATTCTCCACAAGGAATGTAAACATTATGTACTACAAACATGCACTAACAAAAATGCATTTAAATATATATATATATATACATATATATATATGTTGTACTATATAAAAATGGTATGCAAATAGGCAAGCGTATAAATGGGAAGTGAATCAATTAATCAGGTATTATGATGATTGAGATAGCACATGATGGTGGCTTGGATAAAATTAGTGATAATACAAATAAAAAGTACTTACACATTCAAGCTATATTAAGAAATAGCCAATATGATTTGCTGGTAATTTGGACATACAAAATGAGAAATTTGAAAGCCTCAAGTTTCAAACTTGAGCTCAAATATGATGAAGACCAGGTCTGGCCCCTGCTTGGAATAGTGAATCTCAGTATACATACCTCTGTAAGTCACAAGATTCAGAGCATGGTGTGAGATAATTGTGCATTATTTTAAATTGGCTGTGGGTGTATTTTTCTCTATATATTAAATACATGTTTTAGAGATACCATTACAATTTTTGTTTTTTATTTTATACAATCATATTTTTACATTGTCCATTTTACCATCTTAACAATTACTTTGATGTTAAAAACAGATAGGGGCTGGTGAGATGGCTCGGCGGCATAAGCACCTGCCTGGCAAGCGCGAGGTCCTGCGTTGGACTCCCGGTACCCACATAAGAAAAAAGGGCGGGTGATATCGCTCAGTGGCACGGGAGCCTGCTAGCGCACGAGGTCCTGAGGTCGACCCCTGGTACCCACACACACACACAAAAACAAACAAACAGATAAAGTCATTACTATTATTTTGTTGTCGTTGTTTTTTCTATTGTTTATTCAGGGCATGTTATTTTTGGGTTTATTTTGCCATTCCCAGGCAAGTCATGGACAAAAGCTTCCCTTGAATGGAAACAGTGTATACAAAGGACACAGATTTCCCTGCCAACTAGGGCCTTCTTTTTTTTTCATATGGAAAAACAGCACCAACTAATGTCAATAGTAGAATATGAGGTCATGGAAAGTTCCCTGTTGGCTTGCAGCTGTTAACAACTTCAAACCCAAGTGCATTTTTTCATCGTCAATAACCACAGGAATACCAACTACAGGACGTTGTGTGCATACTCTGTGGGTTTTTAAAGTGTGAATCAGATTCTGTCACTCCGTGACTGCCTTGTTCAGGGCCCTCCAATGGCTTTTGTTCACAATGAGTATAATGTCTAAAACCCTTGACAGTGACTCACACGGTCTTAGGTGACAAGAAACTATGTGCCTCTTGGACTTACCTCACCATCTACCCAACTTCTGCTTTTTTCTCTCTTTTCCAGCCATACTAGGTTTCTACCTTTCAAAAAAAAAAAAAATGCAAAGCATCTTTGCACCTCAAGATCAATAAACTTGCACCTTAAAATGGATGCTCATTTTATTCCTTGTCCCATAAGCATTCTCCTCCCCTATCCTTACATGTATTTTTTGTAATTTCTTGCACCACCACTGTAATGATCCCTCCTCCCATATAACCTCTCTGATCCACGGTGGGGATCGGGGGAGCCTTGGCTGAGCCAGAGGCAAGCCACATGAGCAAGTTGCTGGGACTGGAGCAAGGCCGGTCGGGCAGGTGTCTGGCTTTGGTGTTCCTCCCTGTTAACTACAGCACAGGTAGCTCTGAGAATGTTTTGCTTTCAGGGTTCTCAGCAAAACACTGAGACCTTGCGCTTTCACTCTTCCCCTCCACCACCATTTTTTACAGTGTCTAAATAAAAAGGCAGAGCATGCTGGGTTGTTGCTGCCTCTGCATCAGAGAGGTCAGGTCCCACCGGGTCCCAGCTTTCCTTTCAGTATGTGTCCATAGTTTCTTAATCTCCCGTCGCCCTCTCGGGACCCCGCTGTCCTCACAGGTCGAGGCAAACCACAACATGGAAAAGAGTTCCTCTCTGTCATATTTTATCCCCGTGTTCAGCTTGCCTTTTGTTAACAGCACTGTTCTCTATTTGATGTTAAATTAAATATCGATTTATATTTTTATTTTCTTTCTCACTAAAATACAACCTCCTGAGGTCAGGGTATTTCCTGTGTTCATTGTATGTAGCACCGTGTGCAGTACAAAGAAGATACTTATGAAAACTAAGGGGCGTGAAGGAAGAAATCTTATTGTTAGCACTGGCACGTTGCACACCCTTAAGAGAGATTTTTAGAACATCGAAAGAGCTAAATCTACCTGCCCTTGTCTGGGTTTGGGAAGATTTACATGATCATTTGATTGTTCCTCATGCTTTATTTGAAATGATGCTAGCATCTTACCCTTAAGCTCATCTTATCTCTTACTAATACCTCTCTCCCAGATCCCTTCCTATCATCCAACGCAAATTGGCTTAGTGAGCAACATTCCTGAAAAGAATGGGATCCACATGCACCCAGGTCTTCATAAAAGGAATTATGCTATTTTGTTTTAAAATGATTTCATTTCTGGTTCATCTTATTCTGTACTCCTTTCCCTGAAGGTCAGACTGGTCTTTTTAAAAGGCCTGATATTGATACTTCTGAGAGTCTAGCTACATTTTAATATCACCTCATGCGAATATCAAATGAGGGAGTACGTGCTTCTCCCACAGCAGAGTTCTGACGTTAAGAAAATTAAAATATGCCCTAATCATAGGATGTTTTAACTGTTGTCTGACATTTTAAAGGATTTTCTCATGAATTTCAGAATAGATTATAGTCCTGCCTAGCTTCTTGGTTTTAAAAAATAATCTAACTTATTTAAACTTTATAAGTCATTTATGACAGAAAAAGTGTGAGAGAAAGAGGGAGAGACAGAGACAGAGATGCAGAGATAGAGACAAAGAGACACAGACAGGCAGAGAGAGACAGAGACAGAGAGAAAATTTAATACACTTACTTTAGGACCAAACCTTTATTTATCTATTTGTCTTTTTGTTTCACAGGAAACCAAGGAATTTTTCTCTATTTTAAAATCACATATGGCTTGTTATAACATTTGATGTAAGAGTGCTGAAGGAATTTAATAGATATTTTAGCAGGTACAAATTAGCTCTTTTACAAAGACCAACACAGAGAAGAAATCTCTATTTTTTTACACCTCTATATAAGTCCACACATTTAATTATCCATAAGGCATTTTTTAATGGAGGTGGGATAATCAGATTTTAAATATTTCTTTTTGACTGGTTTTAAGTAAGCTGAGACCATCTACATCTGAGTAATACTTGTTATTCAAAAATACTAAGTATTCTTTTAACCTACATTCTTTTATGATTTAACATAAGTCCTGGGGTTTTATTTAAATCTTATTTACTTAAGAAATATTCATTATTTTATAAACACTATTTCTGTTATTTGACATATATAACAAGTGAAATAATTCCTGCCTTCCTGTAGTTTAAAATTTTAGAGATAGGAGACAAAAACACAAAATATACAAAAACGGTAAGCATAATTAATGAGAAGTTAGCTGGTTCTAAATGCTGTGGAAATAAATAAAGCATGTAAACATGGAATAGTACCTACCAGAAATTTTTAACTAGTTAGGTCGTCAAGCTGGATAGAAGTGGCATTTACATAAAGACTGAAGAAAATAAAGATACCTGTAAGGAAAAGCAGACAGGACATCTAGTCCAAAGTTCTTAAGGAATCTATCTGCCATGTCTACGAAAGAACAACAAATCCTGCTCTTTAAGTGGAATGATTTGAACAAGGAGAGAAAATTAGTGAGGTGAGGTGAGGGAAGTGTAGGTCAGAGGGCCATGAAAGGTCTTTGGCATTCATGGGAAGATACTGAAAGATCAGTTTAAATATTGGTTGGGCTGCTGTACTAAGAACTAGAAGCAGAATAGGAAGCCAGCATACCAGATAACAGAGTACTAAAATAATCCAGATGAAAGTTATTTGTTCCTTGAATCTGCTTTGCAGCAGTGTTTCTACTGAAATTTACTTCCTACCTACAGTCAACTTCAACTCACTAACTGCTTCTCATACAAAGAAATATACATATTAATCCAGTTTAGGTACTCATCCTATGGCCGTTCATCTCATCCTGTCTCTAACTTTGGCAAAATATAATTTACTAAAATCTATCATTAATTTCCCTTTATTAAACAATGGTCTCCTTGAAGTCAGGAACATTTTCTTGAACATCTGTATTTCCATATTACAAAATGTGTTGAAAGTAAAAAGGATAAATTAATCTTTATATTATGCATTAAATATCTTAATCAAAAAACATATAACAAAGACCTTGACAAATATTAAAGTATACATTTTGCTCTCAAGAAACTGCAGAAACTTAATGTATCATTTTTATTTTCTGGAATGAAATGAATTGATCAAATATTAGAATATTTTAGTCTACACTTGCAAGACATATTTTATTAACAATCATAACATCAACTTTCATGTTTGTGCATTTAACATCATTTCCAAAAGAGTTACATCTGGTAGAAAGTTTAAAAAATGCTTAGTCATGTCTGTTTTCTTGTGAAGTCTATGCAGGATACTGAATCTGTTTGATATAATTCCATAGCATACAACAGGAAAAAATATTGTATATATATTGACATGCACACACATATATTATTTTGTATACCTATGTAAATGTGTGAAAATATGATTGTACTTGTTGCCACCTCTGTATCAGACCATAAAATTTTTTCCAAAAATTTGCAAAACTAGATTTTTTTTACCACCTATTATATTTATTTATTTATCTATGTTTATTTTTATCTACTATTTTTAGTAATTATTATGTACTCTTTCTCTCTCACTTTCCTTCATTGGACCCTGGTTTGAATTTTGTTGAAGTTATTTTACCTAGATTAAACTGAAATATTTCACTGAATAACAAATGCAATTCACAAATGAATGGGCCAGGGATATAGCTAAAAGGCACAGTGCCTGCCTGGCAAGAGTGAGGTCGTTAAAAGCTGATTTTATAAATTAAACTTGCACGGTTGTGTACAATAAATATCTGACATGTATGCAGAAGATATTAGCACATAAATTCTTAAATGTGTATAATATATGACACTGCACTTAATTCTCTCTGTGTATTAATCTGCAAAATGAGAATAACTATAGTTATTATTTCAGAACTTTGATTTGAAGTGTACTGCAACAGGCAAATTCTTGGAAAGTGCTGAAAACAGCATCTGGAAAATTGTAAGTGTTCAACTGCCAAATTTAGCCACTATATTGTGTTTTCTTTATTTTTTGTAATAAGCTTCAGGCAGATTTGTTATATTTAAATTTTTAAATGCACTTACATTTTAATTTTATTAAATATTTAAATATTTTGCATCAATATTAGGTATACAAATACCATATGTGTTGAAATACTAAAATCGAAACAAATGAAATATGTATAATTGAATCTAGATAATGGTGTTTTTCACTGGACATTTAATTTGTCATATGTATATGTATCAATAATAATATGAAGAATAGTCTTTCTTTTACTATTAAAATATAAAAATAATAGAAGTGATTTATTCTCTAGTACCACAATGTTTACAGTGTAAACAGAAATATACAATCACAACTTTTTTTTTCACATGTTGAAAAATCATAGAAGAATCTCTTTGAAACATTTATCTATTTTATCTAGTAGGCCTGAATGGAACATTTTCAGTTTTGCTATCTAATACTATGAATCTCACCAAAAGTCAAAACCTGGTATAATTAATATTTGAATCTTTGGTATCGAGATATTTTTCATCTTCTACATGTCTCTTTGTATCTAGAGGTTATTTTATATATTGGTCAAATTTTCACCACAGTGTGGTGAAATGTCTGACAAACAGAACTTATAGGAGGAAGGGTTTACTCACAGTTTTATAGGTTTCAGTCAATGGTCAGCTGCATCCAAGGCAGAGACATTAGGAAGAGGAATGATGCTGCCCTCCTGGCAGCTAGAAGCAGAGCACATTCAGTGAAAGTGCCAGAAAGGAAGGTGCTAGAAACCAGATACTATAGGGCCCAAAAGCATGCCCCTACTAGCCATCCAGACACAACCAGAAGTGTGCTTAAATTATCTGCTAGATATCTTAATCTAGTCAAGTTGGCCATCAGAATATAAGGTCACACCGTAGGAAGAATCTAGCAAATTAAGCAAAAGGCTTTGACATTCCACAAATGGAATTAATGCCTGTGTCTTTCTTATTTTAATGAAACCTAAAATGTAAACCTAAATCATTTGAACTAAGCTAAAATTCAACTCTTTCTCTACTCTATAATTACATTCACATTTACAAACATACCTAGAGTGAAGTCATGATGCCATGCTCACTGGTATCCATTTTTATCTGTATCATGAACTTCAAGTAGTTTTAATGGTACCAGGTAATTAATATATATGCCTAGTTCAAGTTCACTCACTTGTCTATCTTCCTAAATAACTATTTCATAGCTTTCCTGTTCTCCTGAAGCTTCCAGTGTCTCTTACCACAACCTGAAGTTAACCTTTCTTTGTATTTTATTAATATGAAAAAAGAATCAGACAAGGATTTCACAAGTTACTCCCCTATCTATCCGATTTCTTGTACACATACCAACCTGTATGCGTACATGCTACCATTTACTTTTGATGAGTTGACCACATGATAAAGACCAGTCACCATATTTGTGCACATGATCACAATTTCTCTTTTTGTATAGACAGCATTTTAACACCTCTTCCCTACCTATCACTACTTTAAAATTTCTCAGGCTAGAAACCCCTACTAATATTTTCCCATCTTAAGAAAATTATTTGACTTCTTTTTTTCTCCAGTTAATGCCATAGTTTTTCTCATCTTTTTGGCAAAACACACTGGGAAGGAATTATCCATATTTACATCTACTTTTTCTGTAATCCTAATTTTTTTAAACTTTCTCCAATGAGTTTTCCACTCCCCACTGCCTATTACTTCAATAGTACTCAAGCTTTTTTCTAAGGGTTCATCTTATTTGACATATTAACTATAATTTACAGGATTTCTCACTCTATCTCCCTTAGTCTTCCTTCTGCATTCTGACTATTCTCTGTCAGATTCCATTAACTGTTTCTATATCATTTCTCCAACTTATACTAATGGGGATGCCCTCCATAAATCAGTATCTTTCTGTTTCTCTCTCTCTCATTCTCTCTCTCTCTCTCTCTCTCTCTCTCTCTCAATATCTACTCTTTTTCTAAGTCAAACAAACAGTTTTGCATTTTTAAAACATTATTTAAATAGGTATAAGGGTATATATTAAGATATAACCATATAGATAATAGATAGATAGATGGACTCTAAATTTACATCTCTAGCCCGGACTCCCCATTGAACTTGACACATTTATCCAGCAGTCTATTTATCAGATTCGCTTGGATGTTTAATATGAATCTCAGTCTTAACACTTCTAAAACTGAGCTTCTGTTACTCTGAAACAAATGTGCTTCTTTTAAACTTTTACATATTATTTATAGAAAAACCCATCTTCATAGTTCTTTAGGCCAAAAACTTTAATGTCTTTTTTCATACCCTTCTTCTTTCATGGTGAACATCTACTCATCAGCAAACTTTATTTATAACAGCTTTGAAACATAGCTGGCACAAACTTATTTCCCAAGACTTTCACTGAAGTTATTTTAGTCCCAGGCACTGCTATCTTACAACTCTATTATTTCATTAGCCCCAGACAAGTCTTGTATTTGCCTTGCCCTTAGAACACTTCTCAACACTGTTGCCAGAGAAAGATCTTAACATATTTTATTGAGGCATAATTGGTATGAAAAATTACACGTATTTTAAGTCTTCATTTTGATAAGATCTGACATATGTATATACCCATGAAACTGTCACAGCAATCAAAAGAGGGATCCTTTAAAAACATACATAATAGTCCTTTTAAGCTTTCCTATTCATTGAGAGTTAAAGATGGAACTTTTCCTGGCTTATAAGGCAGTATTTATCTTTCCTGCCATTTCTGAGTTCATGTCTTATCCTAGTATTCTTCCTGTCTTCCACATAGTTGTAATAAGATCTTCCTGTATTCCTCTCAAACACAGCCTGGCATAGCCCATTTACTCTGAGTCCATTGATTTGCAATCATTCTATGTGGTGGATTAACTAATAGTCAACTTGTAACACCCAGCTGAACTGCATCAGTGTGGTGCTAGGTGTGGAAGGCCCACCTGAGTATTGTCACTAACAGCATAAAAAGAGAACTGGAAGGGAAGGTGGTGTGCTGTTGATTCTTCTGTGGAAGTTTGTGCTGGCTTTCCTATTAACTCGGCCATTCTCATTGTTGGAGGAGCTCAGGACTTTGCTGTCATTGGGAATGGCTGTGGTTCTCTTTGGGGGAGCTCTTGTCCTTTCTTTGAGCATCACTTCCTGTACAGATCCCTTGGCCTGCTGGCACAGATCCTTCATCCTGCTGTTGCAGATTTTCTAGCTTCCACCACTACCACTGGGCCTTCCCAGACTTGCATGAGACATTGTCGTGGGCTCTAGGCCTCCAGTTGGACTTGTGGAGGGCACTGCCATGGGCTCTAGGTCTTCAGCTGGACTTGTGCAATACATTGCCATGGGATCAAGGCCCTCAGCTGGATTCTTTGGGTCTCTAGTGTGTGGAGAGATCTCCTGCACTCTTTTGCATTTGACTCTTTGGGTGAATATTATAAAATAATCCTGTAAATTATGTGTACTGTATTAAAACCTTTCCCTTGTAAATTATGACCACAACACTCTACATAGACTATTATTTTCCCACATCCTACTGAGATAGCCCTTCAATATCCCCAGGTCTTTACACAAAATGCACCTTCTCAGTGACACCTTCATTAACCACCAAACTAAAACTTAACTACTACACACTTTCTTTCTTTATCTTTCTTCTTAACCATTCTAACTATACAAGTTACTACATTTAAAAATGTTATATACATTTCTAATACCGCTTATTCAACTTGTATATAATTTATAATATCTGTATATTTTACATAGCAACTTTTCCTCAGTTCTTCCTCTGGAGTGTAAATTCCACATGCTCTGCTGGTTTTGCTCACTGCTTTATCATCTGTGCCTAGAATAAGAGGTAGCACATAGCAAGCTCTCAGTTCAGAAGTTTTGGATAAATATCTGAATAAATACATCACAAAATATGGGGTCTAGAGTGATGAACATTGTTGCATTATACATAATATTTATACATCATATTAGCTGGATTCTTAAAGCTATTTTACTCTTCTGGCACAACTTTCTTGGTAAATGCTAACCAGGCTGCCAGAAATAATTTTATTAGATTTTATGACCAGCTCCACATCACTCTTATTAGCTCCTCTTTCTCATGCTTCTTTCTTTTTAACTTGAAGTACATCATCTTATTTTCAATGAAAGAAAGTATTATAAGAATAAAATATGTTCATAATCTTTGTCAGTTCTCAGTGTGGGAAAGAGACACAAATGAATGTTCTGAGAAGACTCCATGTAATAAATAAATGCAAATGGAGTTAGAAAGCCTCCTGAAGTTAGAGTTTCAGAAAAAAAAAAAAAAGAACAATAAAAATCTACAGTGAAGTCTGCCTTGTATTCATTCATTGGATGAGAACAAACCTATAAATTTTTGGAATAAGAAAAATTATATTTGACATCTCTGTTTATTTTCTCTTTAATTTTTATTTATTACTACATATTTGCAGGACATAATCACATTTATAATGGGGAGTTTGTACATGTATACAACACACCCCACTTTCTTTTCATCTCCTTCTCCTCCCGTCCCTCCCTTCTCCCTCCAACTCTTGTTCTTCTCATTTGCAAAAGCTCTATTTCCATTTTTTCTGCAATTCTCTTTCTTTTTTCATTTTCCTTTTCCCTTCTTCTACCCTCCCTTCCTCCATTTTTTGTTCCCTTTTCCTTCTGGAGATGATCTCCCTGCTTCCTTTTATCTGTCTTTAATTTTGCCTTTTATTTATATATTGGGTTTCTTGAGACTATAATGATAAGTGAAAAAAAGCAGAAATGCAACTTTAAATATCACATTGTTCCTCTTCTACGACATCTCTGTTAAAAAAAAAAAATCGTTCCCGAGAAAATTCACTAATGCTTTTTTCTTTATTTTGGGACTGCCAAAATTAAAACATCTATTTTCTAGGATCATATACATTTTATTTAACACTTACATCTATGTATACATAAATACACACATACTGTATAACATTTGTTTTGGAATTTGAAAAAATACTGTACCATTTGCAGACTTCTATCAAAGTATGTGAATACCTTATAGTAAATTGATTATAATAATTTTTTCATTAGAAATTATCACCAAACTAACCATTTCATTCTAAGTGGATGTAAATGTTACCTACCTGTAATTAATCCTACCTATTAATTAAGGAATTTGTATCCACAGATTGGATATGGTTTGAATGTGTCTTACATTTGTTCATGTGCTGTAAGTTTGGCCTTTCTGTTTGGTAATATTGGAAAGTGGGTGGAATGTTTAAGAGACAGGATTTTATGAAAGGTCAGAAAAGACAGTGCCTTTGGAAAGTGTCAGTGCTGGTCTCATGGATAAGCTATCAAAAGGTTGGATGTTCTGATGGAAGCCAGTCAAGAGCGTGCCTTTCTTCCACATGTAGTTTTATTCTGCTTCACTATCAAGGGGCACAAAGCCAAGAGAGCTCTCACCATCTAACCATCTCATCCAGGACTTCCATCCAACAAAAGTAAGTTGAATAAACCTCTTGTATTTATGAAGGACCCAGCCTCAGGTATTTTATTGTCAGAATAGTAAGTGTATTAAAACTTTCTCCACAAAACAAGTATTTTTACATTTTAAAAATATTTTTCAGGGCCGGTGAGATGGCTCAGCGGCGTAAGCACCTGCCCGGCAAGCGCGAGGGCCCGAGTTCAACTCCCGGAACCCACATACGAAAAAGGGGCCGGTGATATCGCTCAGTGGCATGGGCACCTGCTAGCGTGCGAGGTCTTGAGGTTGACCCCCCGGTACCCACAAAAAAAAAAAAAATATATATATATATTTTTTTTTTTTCAGCTAAAGTCTACCTAATATTTAGCAGAGTGCTGAGGTGGAGGGGGATAAAGCCTATAAAAAGAAAAAGTAGTAAATCAAATATAAATTGCAATTATGATCTAATTTTCACAAGAGATCAATTCCAGATAGAAATATTTATGTATATGTATATATAAAATTATATATATATACATACATATACATATGCCTCAAATATACTCAAATATACAAGAAAGATCATAGATGTTCAGGATATAACCCATCTTCCCTCAGTACCCAGGGCCAAGAAATGACAACACATTTCTTTGACCATGGAGATGAACTTAGTTGTAATGCATGAAAATAATATATACATGACAAAAGTGAAATATGGAGTTTTCATTATGTATTACTTACAGATACTCAGGATAACACTTAGTTTTTACCACCATTGTTTTTCCTATATCATTTGGAATTCACTTACTATTGACCTTTAGATTTAATCCTAAAATATCACATGAATTTTTCATACAATGTTTTTTGGCATTTCTATAACTTTTAATGATAGCAAAAGTTAAATTTGTACTCATCATAGTCATAAATTTAAAAAGCACTACAATTAGGTTCCAAGACTATACTTACCTAAGTATTTTATCATTAGTACTGTAACAGTACATGACAAAGATTATTACACAGTTGAGCAAAGTTGGAAGATGTCTTCTGTGACTTTGCTTATGCTGGTGTATCTATAATTTCTGTTGATTCATATTTGTACTATTAAAGTTGTATATGTATATATATGTGTGTGTGTGTGCACATGTATGCATGTGTGTATGTATCTTAAAAGTCACAGTAGACATAGTCAGACATGCTTCCATAATACATTTCTAGATTTCACATTTGTTATTTTATGCACAACAAATCAGAGAAACCTGCCTCTTTTCTTCAGTTAAAGGGAAATCTCTTCTGACTTGCTCAAAGCAGTAGCTTTAGGGAACAAAACCTTTGGTAAGCTTTCAGTAGCATTACAGAATTAATAAGATTTCTAAGGGTTCTCTGACCATTTTATTCCTTTAACATTTTTGACTCAACTATGTAGTTCAAACTACATGAGAACAAGCTAAATAAATTTAATCTCAGGTAATAATCTTTCAGTGGAGCCAAACTGGAGTCAGTAATTTGCAGAAATTGAATTTGTCATAATACCAGCCTGCTTTTTTTTTTATCAACAAGTATTTTTCTTTTTAATAAGAATAGAAATTTAAAGTGAATGGAAGCAAAGTAAATGAAGTTTATCAGTGTTTGCTTCCTAATGTTATTGTGCCATCTTCATTTGGGGAAGATTTCAGAGAAAAAGCAAACAGAATGTTTTGTCTGAAGGAAGTAATTAAATCCTCAATTTGCCTACAATCATTTATTTGTAATGGTAGCAATTCCAAATGTGATTAATAACAAGATCTCCTTCTGGTAATTAAACATTCTGCCAAATTTCCTAAAATTAAGATGTCTATAAAAAGCCACCCAGACTTATAAAGCTTTATGGTAATTTTTCAAGACCATGGTTGTATTAAATAGTTTCAAAACTATAATATTCTTGTGTGGCCCTAAAAAAACACTGAGATGGTTGGGGTTCTCTATTTCTAAAGATGGGGGCTAATGTACATCATCATTTTTCCCCTGAGGATCTGTACTATGCAATCTGGATTTAAGTTAAAGTATTTTTGATCACATCATTTAGCTGAAAAAAGGAAGCAGTGTTAGCAACCTAGAAACATGAATGAAGATCTTATGTTATAATTGGTTTTAGAGCACATGCTCTCTTAGACTTTTAGTAATATTTACATCAAATGGTTTTGAAAACTCTTTCAATATCATCATGGAATTTATTGACACATGCCTCTTACCTGAATCCATCTTTTTATGATAACATTAACTGCTGGAAATACAAAGCAGTAAGAGAGAGGTTTAGGCAACAGAAACAGAAAAACACTGCATTGAGAAACAAAAACATGAAGCATAAAAGAGAAAGAAAGTAAGTAAACAAAAACCAAAATTAACAAAAAGCAACTACAACCCACAATTCTTGAGTACTGCAGAGAAACAATACTTCAGAGAAACAGTACTGCAAAGAAACAATACTTTGTTTCCAGTATTGTTCCTATGCACTATACAAGAATTGTAGATTGTAGATTGTCTAAGCCTATACTATTTTATTTTTCCTGTCATAGAAACTACAGGATTTTCTCTGACCACAAAGAATTTCATCAACTATTTATAAGTTGAGTTTAAAAATTTAATCTCAGTGGATGCTAATGAATTATCAATCACCTAGTTAAACTGCTAAAAATAATTATTTCAAGGCAGAAAATACGGAATTTTAGTTACACAAAAAGCACACAGTTTTCAATAGAAGAGTGTCTATATAAGTACTCTCAAGATACTATACACTAACAATCATAATTCAATACTTCCTTTACAATTAAAAGATAGACAATTTAAATATCTTATGAAGCTTCCTTTAAAAAGAAGCATCTGCTTAAATAGAATCTAGATATATAGATAGTGAAGTGCATATAACAAAATTACAGAAAGCAAAATTCACAAATACTTAATGTGAATCCTAATAATGTATAGCAATTATTATTCCATATTTTGGTTTTAAATAATAATGTTTTTTTGCAACTAGGAAAGATTTTAGCTTGTTGTGCAAGTTATGATGCTTTCTTCCCACCTCTCGTATATATTTTTTCTGTTCAGTTAGCTCTTATTTATCTGTATTAATGGAGATAGCTATTTCTGCACATTACATACTGGTATATATTCTAGTGGGTACTTTTCACATCCTCAAAACTTCACCCAGAAATAAAGAGAAGAGAGCCATGGGGGTTAGCTATTGAATTCACATGTTTCTCTTCACCTACTTTGATATTTGATCTCCTTTTACTTAAATCCATGGAAAACCATAAGTTTCAAGACAGCCAAACTTTATTTTCTTGATAGACAAACTAAAGTAAAGCCAAAGAAATAATAGTTTCTCTAAGAAGAAAGAGATGACTCAGTAAGGAAAATCTATGCTTTACTATATTTACTTCGTATTGAAAAAATTTTAAAGGGTATTAAAATTTGAAGATATTTTTTTTTTTTTTTTGGTGGGTACCGGGGGGACGACCTCAGGACCTCGCGCGCCAACAGGCACCCGTGCCACTGAGCGATATCACCGGCCCCTTTTTCGTATGTGGGCTCCGGGAGTCGAACTCCGGCCTTCGCGCTTGCAAGGCAGGCGCTTACGCCACTGACCCATCTCACCGGCCCTAAAATTTGAAGATATTACAAACAAATACATACTATTAAAACATTGGAGATTAATTTGCCAGTGTGATTCCTCATTGTCTTTCAAACTATTTGTGTATATTTCCTAAGAAAAATGACATTTTCTTATGAGACCATAATAAAAATCATCAGAATAAATGGTAATGAATATTACCAAATATTTTCAAAAGTTATCATTACTTCATTTAAAAAGTCCTAAAACATTGTGACTTCAAGCAACAAATACGTGTTATTTCATAACTTTTTATTGGTCAGGAATCAGCATGTGGCTTGCTGGGTCTTCCAGGGGGCGGGCTGCAAGACTGCTACAAAGATAGCAATTCTGTTTGTGGACAAGAGATGTGACACAAGGTAGAAGTCCCACTCTCTTTGAGACTAAGTCTCAGGAAAGGAATCCTACCACTTTTACCATATAGTTTTGATTAAAATTAATTTTTAAATCCAGTGCTCACTCTCAAAGGAAGGTTATTACACTAGGTTGGAGATGCCAGCAGTGGAAGCCATTAGAAGTGTCTTAGAGAATGCAACATCTAATCCTTAGACACTCTTCAAATTTTTTTATCCACTTTTATTTGTACATGTTTGCAGCACATAATGATTACATTCAGTATAGAGGATTGGTACATGTACATAACACATTTCATCATCCCCCATTTTGTTTTCCAACCTCAGATTCATTTATTTATCTTATAAGACCTTATAGAGCCAGGGATATTGCTCAGTGGCACAGTGCCTGCCTGGCAAGTGTGAGGTTGTCAGTTTGATTCCTAGCACCAAAAAAAAAATAAATAAATAATAATAATAATAATAATAATAATAAGCAAATAAATAAATTTAATTGTCATATACACAGATTGAAAAACCAGACTAATAGGCCAAAGAACATGTAAAACATTTAAGACAATTGTACTAAATCAAGGTATACTTTTAGATACATTGTCCACACTGGATTACAATATCTTTTTTTTTCTTTTTTTATTACCTGTCTTTTACTTTGAGATATTGCCATAGCTAAGCTTGTGTGGCTGGGTTCACTTAATACTCTGGTTTCAAGGTGCATCAATTTTTCTACAAATGATTCAAATTTTGTAAAAAGTTTCAATGACATCACTTACAGCAAAAGTTTATCTTTATCATCAGCCACTGCATTTAAATGTTTTGTTTCCTTTGTCTCATCTATCAGGACAATTTCTTCTGTCATGATTTTCATGTTCTTGATGCTTTTGAATGTTTAGGTGCCAGTTTTTTTGTAGACTTTTGATCCACTTGTTCTTGACTAATACTTTTTCATTATGAGACTTGCGTCCTGAGGCAGGAGGATCACTGCGAGTTCCAGGCCAGCCTGGGCTACAGGGTGAGTTCAAGGCCAGCCTGAATTGCATAGTGAAACCATATCTCAAAAAGACAAAAACTAAATAAAAAAATAAAAAATAAAGGAGAGATTTATGTCATGCAATTTGGCTGGGACATCGCAATGGTACATTTTCTCACCACTCCTGTCAAGTGGAAAGCTCTATAAATTTCTCCCATTATTGATGATATTCACTTGGATCACTTAAGGTATTATATGCCACATTTCTCTACTTTTCTCTCCCTATACAATAAATATTAATAAGCCTTTCATGGGGAACTGTTTCAATTGTATAGAAATATATCATTCCTCAAAAATCTCTCAATGTATTTAAAATATATCATTCCTCAAAAATCTCTCAATGTATTTATTTACTTATATGTGGACTTATGGTTTCCTATTATATGCAATGTAGAAGAATACTGTGGTGATTACTTAATTAACTGTCAACTTGAGTGGAGAATGCCCAGCTAAATTGAGTCAGCATGGTCCTGGGCATGGAAGACCCACTTTAAGGAGGATTGTTGATGGAACGGTACAGAAGGAGAACTGAAGGGAAGGACATCAGCTGATTTCCTTGGAAGAACTTCGTTGCTGCCGATTTTCCTTGGAGGAGTTTTGACTGTTCTTTTCGGAGGAGCTTCAGTCTTCACCTTTGCCTTGGGCCTCATTTCCTGGCTTTTTGCACAGATTCTTCAGCTTCTAGCACCAACTCTTTAACCTCCGGGTGCAGATCCCTTGGTGTTCTGTTGTGGATCCTTCCTGCTCCAGATGCGGACTTGTACAGGATATTGCTGTGGGTTCCAGGCCTTTGACTGGATCCTTTGGGCTTCTAGTGTGCAGACAGACCATTTTCACTCTTCTACACTTGACTCTGTGGATGGCCATCGCAGGCCAATCTTGTAAATTTCTGGATTCTGCATTGCATCTGATTTAGAGCATGTGCAGTCTTTTGAGGAGCCTTAGCCCAGCCCTTCAAGCTCTTGTAAGCCCTGACTGATACAAATACTATTATTGTTACTATTATCATTTGAAGCTCAAATTACCCTCAGTTTTGGCCAGTGGGAAGCCAATGAAATTGACTTTAGTTTCATTTAGATATGTTCCTGTCCCTCTTTAAACACTTTGTTTATTCTGAAAACAATATACTGGAGACTTACCTTGCACATTTGTTGATCTAACTTTCAAATTAATAACATCTATATAAAACCTAGCTTTTCTTTGCAATGATCTGATTACATTCATTACTGTGGAGGTGTGAATGTTGCCATGTGATTTATGCACACATGCATGCATACATATAATATATGCATATATACATATTCCATAAAAACATATATACAACAAATGTATATATTGACACATATGTATGTGTATATATATATATATATAAAACTAACACAACAGTTGTTGTCATTTTTGTCTATCTCTAACTAAATATTTCTTTTTCAGTAAGAAATCTGTTTTCCAATATTTGTATTATATTTAATTATTTGATAAATTCCCTTATATATAATAATTATCCCATTTTATTTGTCATGTCTTCCACATATGGCTATCCCAACACTTCATTTGGCCTCGGACATCCTATGTCAAGTGCTATAGTTTGAATATAGCCCCCAGTGTTTTATGTGCTATAAATAAAACACTTGTTCGTGTTCTAGTGGTGTTGAGGTGGCAAAACATTTAAGTGATAAGGTGTAGTGCAAGGTAATTTGATCACAAGGGCAATAACCTGAAAGGGTTTAATGCTTGTGTAGCAGATTTAGTTCTTGTTTGATCAGGTTGTCATAACACAAAACTACTCCACACACCTCACCTTTTCTGGATATGACCCTTTTCCTTTCTAATTTTCTAACATGCATGATGCAGCCAAAGGGGATTACTAATGATGTTGAACAGATGGGGTTGCCTGATCCTGGGTTTTGAGCCTCTAAATGTGTAAGCTAAATGAACCTCTTTAATAACATTTTCATGGGTCGGTGAGATAGCTCAGTGGCATAAGCGCCTGCCTGGTAAGCGTGAGGTCCTGAGTTCAACTCCTGGTACCCACATACGAGAAAAGGGCCGGTAATATCACTCAGCGGCACGGGCGCCTGCTGGCATGTGAGGTCCTCAGGTCGACCCCTGGTACCCACAAAAAAAAATGTATTCATTGTTGAGTATATCACAATTAACAACAAAGAATGGACCAAGACAGGGAACTGGCACCAAGATGCTATAATATTACTCAAATATTTGAAAGTAGGTTTGATAAATTCCCTTGTATATAATAATTATCCCACTTTATTTGTCATCTCTTCCCCATAGGTATATTCCAACACCTCATTTAGGTTCTCATCTTATGTGTAATGAAGAATGGGAATTGAGTAATGGGTGTAAAGAATGGTGTGAGTCACAGACAAGCAGAGACCACCCGGCTTGTGTGAAGGCAACATGGTATGAATTTATTGTGTCTGGGTGCAGGCAGACAGAGGGCAAAAAAGCAGAGATTTGAATAGGGCTTGGACAAGAGGGTGAAGTGGGGAGATAAGGCAAGGGACCCCAGGTGATGAGGTCTGGGCAAATAACCATGGTTAGAGTTCTCCAAATGTCCAGTGCCTCAGTGGTCAAAGTTTTCAGGGCATCTGGTGTAAATGTACAGATGTTTTCAGGTGTCCTGGCACTTGGAATATTCCATGCTCCACTTTAACTCTTTTTACTGCATCCAGTGTTTGGCAAGGGCAGCAGCATTTCTGAGAATAATGCTGCTTCCGGCAAACAGGTCGAGTGCTGGAAAGTCATGTCTGAGTCGAGTCTGACAATAGGCGAAGGTTGAGGAGTTTAGAGAAACAGGCTGGAAAAAAGCCTCCAATGATGAAAACAGAACATTATAGTTGAGTCCAGTGAGGACTCTGAAGAGTAGGAACTAGAACATCTGAGGGATTGGATAAGTGACCATGACAAAATGTTGAATATTTCATTGGAAGTTGGAGTTAAGACCATCCTGTAACGCCTTTGTGAAGAATCTGACTACCATAAGTTTATAGAAAGTTATGTAACGAAAAATTGTAAAGCAATGAACTACGGTATTTGGCAGTGGAAATTTGTGAACAACAAACCATTGAGACTGCTTCATAGTTATTATAGGCTGCTTTCAGCTGGGTTTACAACATGTCTCTGGGGCAAATATTTGTTTTTGTTTTTTTAAATCATTTTTATTTTAAAGAGAAAAAATAAAAATAACAATAAAAGAGAGTTTCAAACAGGTTAGTAGGAGAAATACAATAATTAATATATTGTGTATTGTCATCTTCATAGTATTTATTCAGAGTACAAGATATAGGCATGATATCTTGTCTAAACAATATTAGCACAAACCTTTCTTTTCAATGAGCTAAAAGAAACTAGCTATATAACTATCTTAACTATTTTGTTATTTTTTTATCCCTTCCTTCCTTTTCCCTTTCCCCCATCCCAGTTTGTCTTTTCCTTAGAATAGTTTCTTCCCAATTCACAGTATCTATTGAACATTTTGGACCTTATTTACTAGTTCAGTTTCTCACACTAGTGAGACAATATGATATTTACACATATGGGTCTGATTTATTTCACTTATGAGTATGGTCTTGAGTTACATCCATTTACCTGCAAAAGTCTCCAATTTATCGTTCTTTTTTTTTTTTTTTTTTTTTTTTGTGCGTGGGTACCGGGGGGTCGACCTCAGGACCTCGCGTGCCAACAGGCACCCGTGCCGCTGAGCGATATCACCGGCCCTTTTTTCGTATGTGGGATCCGGGAGTCGAACTCGGGCCCTTGCGCTTGCAAGGCAGGCGCTTACGCCGCTGAGCCATCTCACCGGCCCAATTTATCGTTCTTTATGGCTGAGTAGTACTCCATTATATACAAATACCACATATTTTTTATCCATTCCCCAGTCGATGGGCATTTGGATTATTTCAAATATTTAGCTATTACAAATTTTGCTGCTATAAATATGGGTGCACATATATCGCTGTGGTATGAAGTTTTTAAATCTTCTGGGAAGATACCCAGTAGGGGAATAGCTGGGTTGACTGGGACCTGTAATCTTAGGTTTTTAAGAACTCTCCACACAGTGGAGATTTCCACCATGGTTGCACCAGTCTACACTCCCACCAACAGTGCACAAGCATTCCTTTTTCACCAGAGCCCCACCTGCAATTGTTATCAGTTGATTTTTCATGATAGCCATTGTTTCTGAGGTGAGAGGGAATCTCAGTGTTGTTTTAATTTGAATTTCTTGAATGACCAATGATGTCGAACATTTTTTCATGTATTTATTTGCCATTAGTATTTCTTCATCTGGGAATTGTGTATTCATATCAAATGCCCATTTTTGGATTGGGTCTTGAATTTGGAGGGTCTGATTTTTTTCAATTCTTTATGTGTTCTAGATAGAAGTCCTTTGTCTGAGGGACAACTGGCTATAATTTTTTCCCACTCTGTGGGTTGTCTTTTCACTCTGTGTGATTTCTTTTGTTTTGCAAAAGTTTTTTAATAAGTTGAGATCCCATTTGTTGATTCTTTGTAATATTTCCCATGAAGTCTGGGTTTTGTTCATGAAGTCTCTGCCTACAACTCTGTCTTCAAAATTTCTACCTCTTTTCTCTTGCAGTAGATTTAGTGTTTATATTTTAATATTTAGATGTTTGATCCATTTTGACTTTAGTGTATGGTGATAGACATGGGTCTAGTTTTAGTCTTTGGCATGTGGAAAGCCAGGTTTTCCAGCAGCATTTATTAAAGATGTTATCATTCTTCCAGTGAATACGTTTGGCTCCTTTGTCAAAGATAAGGGGGCTGAGTGTGTTTGGAGCTGCATCTGCATCCTCTATTCTATTCCACTGATTCTCAGGTCTGTTTTTTTTGCCAATACCATGCTGATTTTATCACAGTAGCTTTGTAGTATAATTTCACGTCTGGGATTATAATGCCCCTGACTTGTCTTTATTGCCCCAAACTGCTATTCTAAGTCTCTTTTTTTTCCAAATGAATTTTAAGTGTGTTTTCTCTAGATCTGTGAGGTACACTAATGGTATTTTGATTGGGATTGCATTAAATCTGTAGAGAAGTTTTGGGAGGATGGTCATTTTCACTATGTTGGTTCTTCCTATCCAAGGGCAAGGGATATATTTCCATTTTCTGATATCCTCTTGGATCTCCTTTTTTTAGGGTCCTGTAATTTTCTCTGTACAGGTCTTTTACATCCTTTGTTAGATTGATTCTGAAGTGTTTCATGTTTTTAGATGCTATTGTGAAGTGTGTGCTTTCCCTAATTTTTCTCTCTGTGAGTTTGTTGCTTGTGTACAGGAATGCTATTGATTTTTGAGTGTTGACATTGTATCCAGCTACAGTGCTGAATTTGTTTATTAAATCTACAAGTTTTTGGTGGAGTTTTTGGGGTCTTCTACGTAGAGTATCACGTCATCTGCAAATAATGAGAATTTAACTTCTTCCTTTCCTATCTTTATTTCTTTTATTTTTTTTTTCATATGTCTAATTGCTCTGGCTGATGTTTCCAGAACTATATTGAATAGGAGTGGTGATACTGGACATCCTGTCTTGTTCCTGATTTCAGAGTGAAAGCTTTCAGTTTTTGACCATTTAATATGATGCTAGCTGTTGGTTTGTCATAGATGGCTTTTATAAGATTGAGGTAAAGTCCATCTATTCCAATTTTCTGTAGGGTTTTTATCATGAATGGGTGTTGGACTTTGTCAAATGCTTTTTGTGCATCTATTGAGATGATCATGTGATTTTTGTCTTTGGTTCTGGTAATATGGCGTATTACATTTATTGATTTCATATACTGAACCATCCCTGAATCCTTGGGATGAATCCTACTTGGTCATGGTGTGTAATCTTCTTGATGATTTGCTGCATTCTGTTTGCCAGTATCTTACTAAGGAGTTTTGCATCTATGTTCATTAGAGAGATTGATGTGTAGTTTTCGTTTTTGGTTGCGTTCTCTGATTTTGGAATCAGGGTAATACTTGCTTCCAGGAATGACTTTGGAAGTACTGCTTTCCTTGCAATTTTTTTAAAGAGTTTCAGCATTAGTAGTATTCTTCTCTAAATTTCTTCTAGAATTCAACAGTGAATCCATCAGGGCCTGGGCTCTTCTTTGTTGGTAAATTTTTTATTATATTTTCAATTTCATTGGCTGATATCAGGTTATTTAGAATTTTTATATCTTCTTGATTTAGTTTTAGCAATTTGATTGTGTCTAGGAATCCATCCACTTCTATGCTTTTCATCTTATTAAGATATAGGTTCTTGTGGTAGGTATTGGTGATCTGGATTTCTGTGGGATCCATTGTGATTTCCTCCTTTTCATTGCTAATTGCTTGAATTTTGTTTTTCTCTCCTCTTTTCAATGAGGTTGGCTAATGCTTTATCAATTTTATTTATTCTTTCAAAGAAGCAACCTCTTATTCATTGATTCTTTGTATTGTTTTCTTAGTCTCTATTGCATTAACTTCTGCTCTTATTTTTATCATTTTCTCCCTTGTATGAGCTTCAGGTTTGATTTGTTCTACTTTTTCCAGAAGTTAGAGGTTCACCATTAGGTTGTTTATTTGAGCTTGTTGTGTTTTCTTTTTGTGTGAGTTTAATCACTATAAGTTTCCCTCATATTACTGGTTTCATTGGGTCCCATATATTGTATCAGCATTATAGTTTAATTGTATATATTGTTTAGTTTCATCTTTAATTTCATCTGTGACCCCTTGTTTGTTCAAAAGGGTGTTGTTTAATTTTCATGTGTTAACATAATTTTTGTGATTTCCTTTTTGGTGATTTCCAGTTTCATTGTGCTATGGTTAGATAGCATGCATGAGATTATTTCAATTCCTCTACATTTATTTAAACATGACTTGTCAGCTAATATATGATCTATTTTGGAGAATGTCCCATGTGCAGCTGAGAAGAATGTTTATTCTGATGTTTTGAGTTGGAACACTCTGTAGACATCTACCAAGTCCATTTGTTCACAGGCTTGGTTCCATTCTAAAATTTATTTGTTTATTTTTTTTGTCTAGTTGACCTATCCATTTGTAAGAATGGTGTATTAAGGTCCCCCACTACAATTGCGTTAGTTCTTATTTGGTTTTTCATATCTCTTAATATTTGTTTTATCTAGTTGGGGATCCTGTGTTTGGTGCATAAATATTTATGATTGTTGTCTCTTCTTCTTGGAGTTTTTCCTTAACAAGTATGTAGTGACCTTCTTTGTCTCTTTTGATCAGTTTTGGCTTAAAGCTTGCATGGTCTGTAAATAGAATATCTACCCCTGCTTTTATCTGGGTTCCTGTGGCATGGAGGATTGTTTTCTATCCTTTGACTTTTAGTCTATGAATTCCTTTTTGGGTTAAATGTGTTTCTTTTCTTTCTTTTATTTTTTTTTTCGTGGGTAGCGGGAGTTGACCTCAGGGCCTAGTGCTTGCCAGCAAGCGCTTGTGCCACTGAGTGATATCACTGGCCCTTTTTTTCCCTTTATGTGGGTTCTGGGAGTTGAACTCAGGACCTCGTGTTTGCCAGGCAGGCGCTTATACTGCTGAGCTATCTCACTGGCCCTTAAACGTGTTTCTTGAATGCAGCATATTGTTGGATCTTGCTTCTTGATCCATTCTGCCAGTCTGTTTCTTTTGATTGGTGAGTTGAGACCATTTATGTTGATAGTTATAACTGATATGTATTGGCTTTTCTTTTTCATGTTGTTTTCCTGTTGTTTTTTCCCTGTCTTTCTCCTCTGTTTAGTTGCTTTCCCTGCCTTGTGCCTTCTTTCTATTGGTGTTCATGTGCTTGTGGTCTTTGTTATCTCTTTCTAACATGTCCTTCAGAACATTCTATAGAGCTGGTTTGGTCATAAATTTCTTCAGTTGTTCTTTGTCATAGAAGTTTCTTCTTTCTCCATCAATTTTGAAAGATTATTTGGTGGGGTACATGAATCTGGGTTGAAGATTGTTTTCCTTTAGGGCTTGAAATACCTCACTGCAAGCTCTCCTTTTGTGTTTGTGTTGAGAAGTCTGCTGTGATTCTAATGGGCTTTTCTTTATAGGTGATATGCTTCTTTTCTCTAGCTGCTGCTTTTATTGTTTTGTTATTGTGCTGAATTTCTGGAATCTTGATTATTATGTGCCTTGGTGTAGATTCATTTTGGTCATGGCTATTTGGAGTTCTATATGCTTCATTTATTTGTATGTCAAATTCTTTATCTATGTTTGGGAAGTTTTCTGCCATAATTTCTGTGAAGAGGTTTTTAATGGCTTTTGCTCTGTCTCCTGCTTTCTCACTGATTCAAATCAATCTTATGTTATTCTTCTTTGCTTCATCCTGTAGCTGTTGGATTGATTTTTTGTGATCTTTTGCTATTTTTAAGGTATCTTTGTTTTCCTGGTTTCTAGTTGCATTCCTGTCTTCTAGATCTGATATTCTATCCTGGCCTTCATTCAGTCTGCTCTGTATACTTTCAATGGAGTTTTTATTCTCCTGCATTTCTGTTTGGATCTGTTTCATTGATTCCATATCTTTTTTTTTTTTTGTACCGAGAATTGAACTCATGACCTCATGCTTTCTAGGCAGGCTCTGTGCTGCTGAGCTATAGCCCCAACCCTTTATTCCATTTCTTATCTATGTTTGGCATTCATGATTTCCACCATTTTACTGAGCTCCCCTACTTATTTATCTGTGTCTGCTTTAATATCTTTCATCTTTATAGTCATTTCTTTTTGCACCTTAGAGATTATTTTTTCTGTGGATTCTTCCATTTGTTTTTTCACTTCTGCTGCTATCATTTCAGAGAGTTCCATTTGTTGGCTTCCAATTTTCTCTAATTCTTTGTGCTCTGGACTTTACTGGGTAGGCTGGGCATTTGGGATTGCCTTTTGCTTCTTTGTCTTGTCATTTTCTATTTTCTATTTTATTTTATTTTCTGTATTGATGCTTCTAGATTTCTTATGTTAGATAGCCTTATCACTGGTGTTGAGCCTTTCCTAGGAGGTGTCTGTTCCTGGGGAATGTCTTCTAGATGTAGATGGTTCTTAGTTTCTATGTCTGTCCCTAGACTCTACCTTCCCAATATATTAAGACTGCAGAGTTGCTATCTATTTGACTTAGGGCCCATTCCTTAGTACTGGACTATGGTGATGGTTATAACTGCTTACAATTGCAGTGTTGTCATACAGGGGGGAAAGTGTGGTTATATCATAACCAGGACATCTTGGATAAAGTAGTTTGCTTGGCAATAACAATAGACTCAAGTATAGCCTGGTTACTGATAAACTGTGGTAACTATTAGCCTGATATCTATAACCATAGGAGGAAGGTTTACAGAAATATAATATAATCCAACTTATAACAGGAACTTATATGCAATGATTTTCCACTTAATAGAGTGATTGCACCCTGTTATTGGGGGGTTCAAGAGGATAGGGTGTCGGATGAAGAGATGAGTGAGGTTAAATATAGTAGGAGCAAGGTTGGAGGGCACAGGATGATCACCCAGGTTTTGGGTAATTGTAGGACACGGGAGGGAAGGATTGGAGGAGAAGGCCTAGGAGTTTTGAAGGGAACCAGAAAGAGAAGAGACAATGTTTACTCACATGAAAGTATCATAAAATCAAGTGAGATGGTTGACTAAAGAGAGGAAGAGAATGAGTAGAATAAAACAAAAAGAAAGATTAGAGATCTAAATTGTGAACCAGAAAAGAAGGAAGAAAAGAAAAAGGGAAATAAAGAAAAGAATAAAGAAAAAAGAAAAGAAAACAGTAAGCAAAAATATCCTTGGACACCAAAAAAAAAAAAAAAAAAGAAAACACAGAAAGAAAAACAAAACAGGACAAAACAGAACAGAGAGAACACAAGAAAAGAAAGGGAAAACAAACAAAACAAAACACTAATCTAGCCGAACACCAAGAGGGAACCAATCAGACAGAGAAAAATGAAAGTAGTGAAATTCCTCTAGTGTCTATAGTTCTGTGGTAGGTCCAAGGCAGATCCCAGAAATGTGTACTCTGGCCATGATTGTAGATGGATTTTTACTGGGTTTGGGTGTGATCTTTTTCTCTGGATTTGGGGGATGGCATTAGTTTTCTGCAGCTGGAGTTCTTGGGGCAAAGATTTGGAGACCTTCTAGCCTAGCACAAAAACCTGTTTAGAAAAACAAAATTAGTATGGCACTAAGCAACTGTTTGTTAAAGAGATTAATCTGGATAAAAGGAAGTCAGGCGCTAATAGTCAGGACCATAGGAAACAAACCTTGAGGACATCTCAGAAATACTCAAGGTTGCTCCACTGATCACAGGTCCACAGGCTTAGAAGGAAGAATTGTTCAAACAAACAGGTCTCGGGTGCTTTCCACAGGCTGAATGTTCAGTTCTGCCTTCAGATTTCTTTCAGTAAAATACTATTATGTAATAGCACCAGCTAGAGTTCAAGTGGACTCTGATGCTATTCAAACCATACCTCCAAAGGAAGCAAGTGGCAGATCTTGGGACCCCATATGGTATTGATTCTGGAGATGTAAATAATGTATGAGTTATGGGGTACATTAGTTTCCAATATTTCAAAGGAAATCCTAGAAAGTCAGATATAGGCCTGGCATAGCAGTAGAGTTGCAGCAGAGATTCTGCATTAGGATATGTAAGAGCCCTTGCAGTTGGACTACTGCTCTTTAGATCCCCAAAACTTAGAGCCATTATCAACATGCAGTGCTAGTCTAGGAAAGCAACAGACCTTAGCCTGTAGAATAGAAACATTAACTGTGACCAGGCAAGCCATGGTGGTCCATCTCTTGTTACAGTGTGCACAGAATGCTGGACTTAGAGTTTTCAGATTTAGTATCTGTCATGCTGATTTTGGTCCAGCTTTGAGTTTGTTATTCCTTATACTTCTCATTTATTACATTTGGAATAGAAATATTTATCCTATCTCTGGCCTCATACACCTTGAGAGTAGATTATTTTTATTTGATAAGCTCACAGCTAGTAGGTTTTTTGCCATAAGTCTCAGATAAGATGAGGAATTTAGACTTGTTGGAATGAGTTAAGACTTGAAGACTATTGGAGATAAAATGACTGTACTTTGCTTTGGGAGACAAACATGAACCTTGGGAGACAAGCATGATTTGAGCATACCCCAATGGTTTATGTGCTGTGAATTTCTTCCCTAAGGCAGTGGTGTTGACATGGTATAACCTTTAAGAGGTAGGGTATAATGCAAAATAATTAGCTGACAGGAGCACTGTCTCAGAAGATACTAATGCTGAGCCATAGAATATGTTCATTCCAGAGAAAACAGATTTTGGAAAGAGAGCCCACACCCATATGACTGATCACTTCTACACCTAGTCATTTTCCTTCCTGCTTGTTTTCTTTTACATTGTGATACCATGAAAACATGTCCTCACCAGGGGCTGAACAGATGGGACCACACAGTATTAGACCTTCACCCTCCAAAAGTGTCTTCTAAATAAACTTCATTTGTTTACAAAGTACTTAGCCTCAAACACTTTGTTTTTGTAACACAGAAAAAACTAAGACACTGGATTAACACTGCGTAGTGCTCTCCTCAAATGGTTTGAGGTGTGACACTCCATGTTGGGGAGTTTAGATAGACAGATTCTTTGCCCTGCTTTGGGATCTGACCTCCCATGCCACCTCACATTATGAAGACACACTCTTTTTTTTTTTTGTGGGTACCGGGGGGTCGACCTCAGGACCTCGTGCGCCAACAGGCACCCATGCCGCTGAGCGATATCACCAGCCCCTTTTTTCGTATGTGGGATCCGGGAGTCGAACACGGGCCCTCGCGCTTGCAAGGCAGGCGCTTACGCCGCTGAGCCATCTCACTGGCCCGAAGACACTCTTTACCTTTCTTAGGCTCCAACACCCACAGAGAACACTCTCTGTGTGAGTGAATCAACCATACATTTTTCAGCCTCTGACATTTATCAGCATCATTAATGGATGAATGATTCTTTTCATTCTATTAGAACCCTGATTTTCTATGCCAACATGATGGTTAAAGACTTTCTTCTATCAAATATAAGATCTGAAATCACAAGGTAGACCAACCAACTTTGATGTGGTTATGATAATCTATGTCAGGCCACTCACCCCATATAGAATCTCTTGTGCACACTTCACTCCAATATGCCCGAACAGTTCACTACCTCACACGCAAGACTCCCTCATTGTGCCTGAGTGTGGTATCTAAAGCCAGGCCATCTACTTCACCTTATCTTGACTGATTTCCTAAACAGGCTGCCCACTCGTCCCTGTGGACATCCACCTTTCCTTTCTTAAGGTTTTGTAGCCTGCTGTAGGTCACTGTGGCTTTTATTCCCCTGATCCCTAGGTCAAGGAGATCTATCTTGTTTTGTCCTTACTAATGCTTCAGGGACTGAGTTGTCCAGGAAGGAAAGAGAAACATAGAGAAATAAAGAGGAGAGAGGAGGAGAGAAGGGAAGGGAAGGGAAGGGAAGGGAAGGGAAGGAAAGGGAAATGAGAAAAAGAAAGACTACAATATTGTGATATATTTTATCTTGTGGAAAAGATATATGGAACCCAATGATGTCACTTAGAAAAGAGGGTTACCAAAGAACACCAGTTTGTATATATAGTGGAGATAATTATTATTCAAAAATAATTAAATGTAAAATTTTAACTATTGTTTATAAAAATACAAATGAAAATAAAAACCTGTAACATTTAGGGCTTCAGAATAATTCCAACAGATGTCCCTCTGCTGTGAAAGAGTCCCAGGGGTTATACTAAAGGTAGTATCAGGAATTGCAAATTGGTACAACTTAAGATTTAGAATCATTTTTTTCAAACCTCCTAAGGTAACACAGATCTTTTTTTTCGAGATGTTATACTTCAGCAAATTGATTCCAAAGAAACAGTTTTACTATTACTCAATTTCTTCACAGTACCTACTACAATAAAAAAACATTGATGACTATTTTACCAATAATGTGGGATTATAAAAATTATTAATGAACTTTATACATTTTAATGCTAGTAACTTATTAAACTTATTATGTGAAATTACCTTTAATGGCAGAGATGGTTTATGATTTTGTTTGTAAAATAGACAAAAGCAGGTAATAAAGGAGTATGAATATTATGCTAAATACACATTTTTGCATGTGATTACATATGTAATTGAACCTTTAAAATTATTCACTAATTTTTGTTTTCCCTTCAAGTGTTTATTTTTATGCAACTTGCACATATCTGAAATATTTTAGGTTACATACTCTTTCTTTGTGCCATTTGCTTTATGCATTGAATTAATTCAGCTAATCATGCAATTCAATATCTCAGTTAGGATTTAGAACTTCTCTGTTCCATGATCTCTGGAATATTATGTACATTATTCTTCTTGGACTCTATCGCTGATTATATCACAATAATTTCCCATATGCCATCATCTCAGGTACTATTTATATTTTTGTCTCCATGTTGCATAATTGAGATTTTTATATACAGTCTTTAGAGAACTCTATCTCCACACCTTAATACAAATGAGTTAACATGCCTTAGAAGAGGGGTAGGTGGATGATATATGATAGGGGAAAAGGTTCACAGAGCAACAGTGAAGTTGTCTGGAAATAGTGTGAATTTCTAATTAATCTTTAAATTTTTCAACAAGAAAGCTATAGTAGAAATAAGAGTATAATTTCTCAAGTAATAATAATGACAAAGATATTGTTTTTTCACATAGTATTTTAAGTGTGAATGGTGTGTGTGTGTATAGTAGTACAACAACTCATGGAACACAATAGTAGTTGCTTCTCATGCTGTCTGAGTCCTGTTTATGAAGATACAGGGTCACCCTTGAGGATGAAGCATCCCCTGAGATAAAGCATCCTCTAGAACTAGGTTGGATCAGAGGAAGTAATTGTCAAGTGTAAGCTAATGTCTGTTTGGTCCCAAAGTGTAAGTGACAATTGAAATGAAATAAAAAGGAAGCGATGTCAAACACTGGGCCTCTGCAATGTAAGTAAATGACAGAGGAGAGGGAGTGGAGTCACAAGCCAAAAAGAAGGATCAAGTCATAAAGCATATTTGATGTTAAGGAAATCACTCAGAGGTATGAGCAACTCAGTAAGGAGATACAATTGGAATCACTACTTGTGTTAGTTTGTCTGGATTGCTACATCAAAATACCATAGAATGGGTGATTTTAACCACAGGAATTCATTTCCCACAATTCTTGAGGCTAAGAAGTCCAAGATCAAGGTACCAGCAAGATGAGTTTCACAGTGAGACCTCTTCTTTTTTGTAGATAAACATTATCTTTTGGTGCAAACACATTCATTTTTCTTACAAGATCAAAGTACTACCAGATTACACACACACACACACACAAGCACACACATACACAGAGTTATACATATGGGCTCTTTTAACTTTAACTACCTCCTACAACCCTATCACTAAATTCCATCTTACTGGAGCTTAGGCTTCCAGATATGAACTGAGGGGTCAAAATGACACAGCCCAATCCATACCTCCACAAGAATGAAGAAAGGTACAGTGTGAAATATTTTATGTGAAGAGTAATCTAAGAAGAGAAATCAACAAATGCACAGATACAGAAGTTTGAATCAGCTGGATATGTGCCAGGCACAGGAAGAAGGGCAGCTGTGGTTAAAGAAGTAAATTAGTAGGGAAATAATGAAGGGGATAGTACTAAAATATGATACATCTTTGCACTCAGGTATATTAACACGATTATAAGTGAGTTTGCACCTTATTATAGATTGAAGTAAGGAGTTAGAGGATTCAATTTAATCTAAGTTGCTATGGGTGTTTGTTTTTTATACTACAGTGGCTTTTTTGAGGAAATGTCTCTACTAACGGAGTGAACATAGCAGAAGAGGCAGCACTAAGAAGTCAGAAACTAACTTTTATGTTAGTGGTTCGCATTCTCTTGTAGTTACGTTTTCTTCACAATGCATCTTCTTCTGATACATATGTTTTGTCTGAAAATTTACTTTAGAAATCCAATACCTAATATCACCTAGCAAGCCATAAAATTACATAACTTTTAAAATAATAAGATAATTATATAAGATTACAAATGCTTGGGGCTAGATATAAGTTATTCCATTTTCACAAAGACCCAGTGATTTGGACACCTTGCCATGGGTCTAGCTCTACTTTTGAGGAGATTATTCAGCTTGGGCATGTGGAAGTCACATTTAATAAAAAGTGCTAAATTCTGAGAGGTTGGTGGTTGACAAGTTCCTCTTTCCTAAGGAAATTTGGGATGATACTGAGCTGCATAATCCTTTTAAACTCAAGCAAGTAGAAAGAAAGACTCAAAAATTTGTAGTGGGCTTTCTAAAAGTGGGATCAATGGTCTTACTCCAGTTGGGCATATGTTTATCTACAGAATGAACTGATCTCTTTTAGTATGGGAAAAGAACACTGGAGACAAATTACTGTACTCTATGATAAAACAGAGAGAGTATATGCAGTAAGTCTGATACTTTTGTTTTAAGAGGTAAGGCAAATAGATTTGGATTTTGCCTGTATCTTCTGAGTTAAGACCCCAGAAGATGGTTGAGATCGGTGTTTATAGAGTTGGTGATAATTAAGCCCATCGAAGGAATCTGGTGTTTACGTCGGAAACAAATCAAATGATGCAGTCCCATCTCTGAAGGAGCCACCAAGGCCAAAGAAAATGCTTAACAATTGATCATGGAGGACGGTGAAGATCTCTACATGCAACACTCAGCAAAAGACTGACCCACAAACTACATCCTTACATCCTAATAAAAGGGTGAAGCCAGGTGTGGTGGCTCATGCCTGTAATCCCAGCACTGAGGAGGCTGAGGCAGGAAGCTCACCATGGGTTCAAGGCCAGCCTGGGCTACATAGTAAGTTCAAAGACAGCCTGAACTACGTAGTGAGACTATGCCTCAAAAAAATAAAAAAATAAAAATAAGAAGGGTGAAGAACTCTGCCTTCATGGTTTTGCAGTTACTCAAAAAGTAATAAGCATTTATTAGTGATATTAAATAAAATAAAGTAATTAAGACTGGCACCATAAAGAATCTGTCACTTTACCCCTCCTCTCAGTAATAGCCAAAGGATGAGCTCTGGGTTATAACTGAAGGAGTATAAACCACCTCTTGTGAGTAGAATCATGTTTCAATCATCTTGAAGTAATAATTAAAAAAAAAGAAAGAAATGAATATGAGATTAAAATTTGAGTATACTGAAGTACAGATTCAAATTACTTTTAAAAAATGGAGTCAGACTAAAAATATATTGAGGGAACCCATTTCCCACCAGCAAGATAGATTTGACATGGTAAAGTTATTAATAATTATGAAAAAAAATCCATATGTATAACTCTAATTGGTTGAAACACCTCTATCAATTCAGTTAGAGGAAATTACTAAGAGGTGGCTCATTAAGTACTAATTGCCTTCACTCATACTAACTATATTTATCAATTTTCACAACTGGTATAAATTGCATATTCATATATTGTGAAATGGCCTCAAGGTATACTGTTGACCTACTTTTGACAAAAAATAAGTCATTGCAAAGAAAACGCTGTTTAAAAAGCTTTTAACTTCTTGTTAAGTAGAAACACAGCTGCTCAGTAAGAGGACTTGAGGGTTACCATTTAGCCCTCTTGTGGCAGGCAAATCCTCCTACTCTTGAAAGATAGTGATTCAATTTCTCACCCTTCTCTGACATCAGTCACTACAGACACAACAGTGACAACTCCGAGTTCTAATGGTTGAAAGGAAAGAAGTAACATCTTTTAACCCTTCCTTCTTTCCAGGAGTAGAGCTGTCAAGGGAGGTGGGGAGGAGGAGGAAGGAACTGCAAACATCGGTATGCAGCGCACACTGCTCTGTCAGTGGGCTGGAACACACAAAACCCATCCCAAAAATACCTGAGAGTCTCACCAGGGCTACGCAGGTTTATCTCTTTCAGGAAGGATGTGATCAAGAACTGCTTAACAATGCAAAAGCTAAAACAAATTACCATCATCCAGATGAAAACAGCATGAAGAACAAAACTGTGTAAAAATTATTTTTGACCATTTTTCAAAACTATGTCATAAAGATCCAGGCAATTTTGACTATAATAAAAGATATTTTTATTTTTAAAAAAAAGCTTCAAGAGGAAAAAAGAAATCTAACTATAGGAAAAACACTGCTGTCAGAAACTTGTGACTGTGAAACTGAAGCCAATGAGATTCAAATGTACCACAGGCATAGTGCATATGTTTTAGGATTCTAAATGAATCAAACCACAGAATCAAAGCACTATTACCTGCCATTTTGCATGTTATCATATATCCTTGGTTTCCCTAAAACTCAAGTAAATGCACGAAAACATGCAATATGTCATCACCAATATTGTTCATATTTTACCTTCATAAATAATAAGAAGTTCATCATTCTGCTAAATAAGAATATATTAATGAACTATCCTGAAATTTTCAGTCAATCTTGTGATTGTTGTTAATCGCAGCAACAACCACAACAAAACTTGGGAAAATTTCTACATAAACTAGTTTGCAGTTTGTAAGAAAAAGAAAAATGAAGCCCTAGATGGAACACGAATGTTAAATAACAAGATAAAAGTGGAAAGTGATAGGAAAGATCATTGGGGAGAAAAATTTTAAGATTGAGTTGCTTTCCAGAGTCCATTCAGATTCCTAAAGAAATTGTTTTCAAGGTAACCTTTGAGAAACACTGCCCGGATGATTTCTTCAGTGTCTTCTGTGACTACACTATCCGTGTAACTGAAGAAAATTTCACCTACTCCAGATGATTTAGGTCAATTAGATGTTATAAGTTATTTTCTTATTTTCCCCAAATGTCTCAATCCTTCTAACATCCCAACCTTCCATATCTCTTTTCTTACCTATTTCTCACTGATAAATTTATTTTTCTCCCTTCTCAGTCCAGAGATCCCCAGGATTGAACGCGAAATGTATTCCCAATGCTCTTACCAAAATTTAGTAAAGAGGAACTATTACCTTCATACTCCCTGATATGATTGCTCTCTGTATGAAGTCTCAAATTGTATTAGATTCTGTTGCTACATAACATTAGATTGCAATGCCTCCCGTGTTCACATATACCTTATTTTGAATGTAGGATTTTCAGGGACACTAGGGTTCAGTTAATTCATTTTATATGTGTGTGTGCATCTGTGTGTGCTTCTTCATACTGTTAAAGGTTAAAGTGACTTTATTTTTTTACATGATATATAAATGTTTCTGAGAAAAAGAAGTCTTATAACCTCACGTATTGTTTCCAAAACAAAAATGGCAATTAATAGACCGTGTATATTTCATTAGGTGGTGAAAGATTCATGTTAAGTTCATGTCAAATTACCACATTTTTTTCCCATTCAACTTCAACCTCTTTTGCCAAATTTTATTTATAAAAGCTTAAATACAGGCTATAGAAAAAGTGTTACATTCAATCTTGCAATTTCCTCACACAACCACAAAATATTTCTTCTTTTCTTTCATTGTTAATATTCTTGAGATAGGGCTGGTGAGATAGTTCAGTGGCATAAGCGCCTGCCTGGCAAGCGCGAGTTCCTGAGTTCGACTCCTGGTACCCACATAAAGGAAAACAAAAGGGCCGGTGATATCACTCAGCAGCACAAGAACCTGCCTGGCAAGCGTGAGGTCCTGAGTTCGACCCCCGGTACCCACAAAAAAAAATTCTTGAGATAATAATGTTTGTTGATTCATATTATCTAGCAATTTATTCAACAAAATAATCAATGCTCTTTGTGCTGGTGGATCTTGATTGTTAATTTGATTGGTTTAGAGATTAGCAATTCGATTGGCAAATATATTAGGAAAGACACTTATGGGTTTGTTTGGGTGGGTCATGGGGGCATGATCTTGGGGGCTATATTTCATTTCAATCTTCACCTCCTATGGTTCTTTCCAATCAACTCTGCTTCCTGGCTATCAAGAATTGGACAGCTCTCCTCTGCCATGTTCTTCTATCATAATGCTTGTGACTTGGAGATAGCTGACTATGGACTCTAACCTCTAAAACTACGAACAAAATTAAACTTTTCTTCTTCAAGTTTTGGATGTCAAGTATTTTGTTGCAGGCACAAAAATCTGACCAATACACCTCTGCCTACCATGCATATGCACTGGATTCAATCCCAGCACTGGCAAAAGACAACAATAAAAACAAAAACAAACAAACGCAAACAAAAACTTTGCCATATTTTGATCCAGATAATAGGTGAGCACCTAAGATATAAAGACAGCAAAGATTTCTACCCTCCATGAAATGACAGCTCAGTGAGAATTATCAATACCATATAAATCTTTTAGATATTAATGTTTTTTCTCCTGATACTTAGAATTTTCCATTTTTATTTCCTATGATACATACGAAGTTACTTCAAATTCAGTGGTTTAAAAAAGTGTCTACTAATTATTCCACAATTTCTGCTAGTCAGAAGTTCAGACACAGAGCAACTGAGTGTTTGGGTTAGGATTTCATAAACCTAAAATCAATTTGTCAAACAAGACATGTTCTCAACTGGATCTCAGGGTCCTCTTCCAAGCTATGGTCAGAAATTATTTCCTTAAAGCTATAGGATCAAAGTTATTAGGGCTTTTTTGTTTGTGTTTGTTTTTATTTTTGTTTTGCTAGCAGTTAGCTGAAGGTCACTTTCAGAATTTAGAGATTGTCCACATTTCCTGTACTATAGCACTCTCTATAACACGACACTCTTTTCATTCAAGGTAAGCAAAAACATTTGAGGTAGCTTTAAATTTCCCTGACTTCTCCTGTGTCTTAATCTTAGTTCCTCTTTTGAGAGGATTTTGCTGATTAGACTGAGCCCACCCACATTCAAGGGGAGAGCATTTTACAAAGTATACACACCAAAGGGCAGGAATCATAACAATCATCTTAGCATTCTCCCCACCACAGTTCTATACCAATTATCTCGTTAAAAGATTTTTTTTTCTACTGTTAGGGGTTTGTTAATAAATTTAGTGTTTGACAAACAGAAGGAAAAGTTGAAAGGAACCTAAAATGTAATCTCTATCCAGATATCTAGAGTGTATAGAATTCAAAGATTTCCATAGATGTTTTATCAAGGTTTAGAAGTGGGAGAAATGTCAATTTGAAGAAAAGTTTTTGAGTAATTTGCTTAAGGCAAGAGAAAAAAGGTGGCTCTGTGGTTTCAATAATTGCTGGGAAGTGATCTTTGGGAGTTATGAGATAATCAAGGCTGAATGCACTATTACAGGGGACTACATTCTAGTCACCAGGCTTTCAGCTCCAGCCAGATTATACCTGCCCATGCTTAGAAAAGCGAAGAGGGCCCCTGTCAGTACAAAGGTCAGCAGTGACAACATCCATTGAGAAAAAGGGCTTGTCCTTGATATGGTTGATCTCATTAGACTCTTCTAGCTTTTTGGAGGAAATTCTTTCTTAGCAGACCTAGAGTTGGATTTCCCTTAAGTACAAAATTTAAGCTGTGGCGCAGATGATCCACTTTAATGAACACATGTAAAAATAAAAATGGAGATAGCAGTTCTACCTGTTTTATTTCACGGAATAAAATCCATTCCATTACATATGAAGTCAGAAAAATTATCACTCAGTGTGATAGTGGTTTTAACAAAGGTATATACAAAACTTTTGGGATAACAAAAGTGTTCTCTGTATATAGGAATGAGGCTACATATGTCTTCAAAAGGAAATCATAAATAAATCATATAATCTAATTTCTTTACATTTACAGATTATATTAGTAAGGGACACAATTCCCAACACTCACAATTTAAGGGAGGAGAGTTTAATTTGGCTCATGGTTTCAGGGGATTTAGTACATGATCAGATTTCTGCAGGGCAGAAACATCATGGTGGAAGGGAAAGTCAGACAAAAGATGCTTAATTCATGGAAGCCAGGAAGCATAGGAAGGGAACAGTGTCAGAGAAGAAGGTACAGTGCAAGCAACAAGATATAGCACACATGATCATAACTCTATAATTCATTGTATATGTGTGTGTGTATCTGTGTGCACTCCTTCATACTGTTGAAGTTTCCAAGCCAATCAAGTTGACACAATCAAGCTTAATCATTGTATCTCACCCTTTGTCAACCTAACATCCGAACACATTCCTTAAGCCATCTTTAACCTTCAAATGAGCATGAAGTCACAATTATGTCTAACACAATACAACTATCTTGTATACAACCCAAAATTCAATAGCCCTTTCCCTTAAGTCTGAACAGTTTCAGCGCTTTTGTTTTGTTTTGTTTTGTTTTGTTTTTGTTTTTGATTTTGTTTTTGCAATTGGCTCTCTCATGCCTTACATTTTATTTTATTTTATGGAAAAAAGGTAAAACAAAATTTCATAACAAAATAATAGGAGAATAACAGTAGTTAATACATTGCATGTTGTCATCTTTAAATTAGTTGCTCAGGGTACAAGATATGGGCATAAAAATTTCTCCAATTGATATTAGCACAAACCTTCCTTTTTAATGAACTAAGAGACAGTAATAGTATAACTGACTTGCATTTTTTCCCTTTTCCCTACTGTCTTTCCCCTTTCACCCAAGAACAAAGTCTTTTCTGAGACTCAAAGCATACTCTTAGTTGAAAACTGTAAAAATAAAAAAGTGGGGGCCGGTGAGATGGCTCAGTGGCTTAAGCACCTGCCCGGCAAGCGCGAGGGCCCGAGTTCAACTCCCGGAACCCACATACGAAAAAGGGGCTGGTGATATCGCTCAGCGGCACGGGTGCCTGTTGGCACTTGAGGTCCTGAGGTCGACCCCTCGGTACCCACAAAAAAATAAAATAAAATAAAAATAAATAAAAATAAAAAAGTGACATAATCCCAAGGCACAATTATGCAGGATAAACTTTTCCATTCCTAATTTGAAGAATAGGGCAAGAGAAAAGAATGAGAGCAAAGCAAGACTGAGACCTAGCATGGCAAACATTAAGTCCTGAATCTCTGCCTGGCATTCTGGGCATGTGATGGTGAAATGTGAATTCTAGAGGGCTGCTGCAGGCCAAGCCACATGGCCTTTTTGCTTGCAGCCCACAAGTCCTCTCTCTTGGGCTAGCTCTACTCACAACCTGAAGATTTCCTCAGAAAATGTTCCACATCTCTGGCATATCAGACGCCTTGCAGTTCCTCCTGCACCTTTGGCTTCATTCCCACAGCTTCACTCACTGGTCTTTCAGGGGCTTCTTCTCTGGTTTCCCAGAGATTTCCTTGAAACCTGGTTAAAGCTTTTCTGACTCACAACATTTGCATTCTGCCTGCCAGTAAAATCTGCATCATATGAACAATGCTCAGGGGGCTGGTGAGATGGCTCAGCTGCGTAAGCGCCTGCCTGGCAAGCACGAGGGCCTGAGTTCGACTCCCGGAACCCACATATGAAAAAAGGGCCGGTGATATCGCTCAGTGGCATGGGCGCCTGCTGGCGCAAGAGGTCTTGAGGTCGACCCCCGATACCCACAAAAAAAAAAAAAGAACAATGCTCAGCTCCGCCATCAGTGCAAGTAGTAACCAGGGTCCCTTGGACCATAGCAGCAGCCACCCCTGAGGGCCTGGGTAGCTGCTCATGCTGAAATGAATCCCTGGGCAACAATTCCCTAGAGCCCTTCTCATGCAGGTTTTCCAGAGACTTTCTGGATAGTTGACACTTTAGCATCTTTGAGCATGTTCTGTTTCTTGCTGATTTCTGAGATTCCCTCAAGGCATCTTTTTCTTTTCTTCTTTTTTTTTTTGTCTTGTTCAAATTACATGATTTCTTTTACTGTTGCTAATCTCTTCAACAACCAAACATCCTTTGGCCTCTACTTTACACGTTGTTCCTTCTGGGTCAAAATTTAAGTTTTTCAAATTTTTCTGCCCTGATTTGTCACTGTAACTGTGGCTAAAAGCAGCTGAGAATATCCTTGCCACAGTCCTAATATTGGGCTGCCTTGTTATTTGCTCTACCAGATGAATTAGTCCACTTCCCTTAATCTCAGGCTCCTACACATTATCAAGATGTGGGCACAACACAGAAAATTTTCTTCTTTTTTACTATTATGTAACACAAATTAACTCCAGTCCAATTTCCAATGAAGTCTTTGATCACGATAGAAACCTCTGAAACTAGGGCTTCACTATCTACATTCTTATCAGCATTCTGGTCTTTGGAGCGCTAATCAGAATTGCCCATTTGGTGGAAGGCCATGACACAGCAAAGACACTGAGTTCATGGTGGCCGGGAGCAGAGCAGGGGAACAGTGTTATAAGGAAAGGTGTCAGGAATCAGATACATTACTTCTATAAGTCACTTATTTGTTGCTCAGATACAGATATAACACTCAACACTTGAAACAAAGGAGGATTTCTTTTGTTCACAATTTTATGAGTTGAATTTATGATCAGCTTGTGTAGAAATGGCATGGTAAAAGAACATGGCAGAGGAAAGCTACTCAGCCCATGGCAGCCAGGAGTAAGAGAGAAGAGAATCCAGGGTCAAGAATATACCTTTCAAGGTCATCTCTCCAGTGATACACCTCTTCTGACCAGGCCCCACCTTCTAACGATATATTTGGCTATAAATTATGATAAATCCGCTGAGGAGCATGGTGCCCCCATAACTCAGTCCCCACATCTGAAACACATGAGACTTTTGTAGGACATTTTAGATCAAATCATAACTCCATCAAAAGTGTTCTTTCCATGACACATCCAGACACATTCAGAATTGTCCTTCACTAATGCCCTGGGTGGGTTCCAACCACCACACAGATGTAGATATAAAGGTTCAAAAAGATTTGGTAAGAAGATATAGACTAATGCTAACTGTAGGATTGTCAGTCCATGTTTATGGGTTTTTCTTTAAAAACTGTCCAGGAATAACAATATCATAAGCCTACATTTCTTTTATTCACTTCCTTTGTAAAATTTATTTTCTAAGATTTTGAAAGATTCAAGTTTGAAGTCTTCCAAATATTTCTTAATAATATGTACCAATGGGAGATATTTTCTTATCAGTAAACATGCTAATTGGACTTAGTTGACAATTGAAAGAGAAAGTTACATAATAGGGGTCAAAATCTCAAAAACCTACAGAGACCATGTTAACATAAATGCAAGAAACAACATAAATCCAAGCTCAGAGGAAGCACAGTGAACTGGGGACCACCTAACCTTTCCAGAAGGGCAATTTCTATTTAGCCTCTGCCAATTACCACCATGTTGGTAGGCAGAGTTAACAGTGCTAGAGTTTCTAATTGCTTCTGAGTAAAGCTGCAAATCTAGATTTAAACATCAATGTGTTCATTGATTTTTATATTTTTCTAGCAGAAGCAGAAGGCAAAACATTTAAGGACCATGGAATGCTTGGAACAAATAGTTTTATGAATACTGCTCCAAAGCAGTGGGGCATGATGCAATACTCATCAGTTGAAGTGAGTGATAGAAGAGTTGTGGTGGAATAAGCAAAGGGAAAGTAGCCTGAGAGGAAGAGATTGATAGAAAGGAGAGAAAAAGGAGGTAACTTTGTAGATTCTAATTTTGTCTAGTGTCGGGCTTGCTCAGAAAAAAAAAAATGAGCAGTTTATTACAGCTTTCAATTCAGCCCAAGTTTTCTTCAACTTGTCAATGGCTCACATAGCAATTCTGTCAGATAAATGACAGTAAAATCTATTTAATCTCTTATCAAATCTAAACATGGTCACTGCTGAAGTGCTTTGTAGCAGATATCTCTGTCCCTGCAAAAAAAGTAGAATTATGGTATTTACCATAAATGTTTAAATGCTTAACCTTTGTCTGGTATGTATAAATATGAGTATGTGCATGTGTTCAAACCTATACACATGAATTTTCAGTTCTCAGTTCTCTTACATAAAATCTGACTATCTGCTTAAATTATGTATACTTATATATGATATGATCACATGTACACATATATGCATTTGTATGTGTTAGGCATTTTGAAAATGTCAGAACTTCTAGGCTGGATTCTTGAGTAGACAACATTTGGAGACTTCCACTCATCTCAAAGATTAAATTTCTCTCTCAGCCATGTACACAGTCTTGCGTTCTACTACTTTTACCTCCTCTACTGGATCAGATAAAGATGAAGCCCTGGCTAATTAATACTTCCTTCTCCCACATGAAATACTTATGTATGTGACTTATATGTAAAAAAATCTTATATGTCTAGTTATCAACACACTTTTAGGTGATACTTATATGATAAACTTTAAATGAAAGCAATAGTCTGATGCTGTGGAGCTTATTTTATTAGGTGTCATAATAGAAGGAGGGGATCGATATATGTATATTTCATATATATATATATGAAACTGGCTGAAGACATGAGCCTTTAACATTTAAACTGTAATAATAATAATAAAAAACTGTCTAGGAAATTGTAAATTGTTTCAATTAGGTTATTAGAGCTTCTGAGATCAGTATATTTCATAATCTGGGATTCTGATAACTGAAAAGGAAGAAAGGGAAACATGAACAAGTTCCAAGCAATGTAGAGAATGTCTGTAAGAGGGGCTGGGTTTGCGAAGGCACTCTGCACTCACTTCTCTCTATATGGTGGTTTTTTTAATCATCTTATTAGCTTGTAGGATTCGTCAGTGTAGAAAGAAGAGCTACTAAGAGCCCCTAAGATATATGGGGATATAGCATATGATTCACTAAGCTGGAGTGAAACTTGGCCAAACTTCTGACTTTGAGACCCCTCCTGCTTCCTCTTGACACCCTTGGTAGATAGCTTGATAGAAATTGCAGCCCTGAGCGATGATTGCCCTCAGTTTCTGCGCATCTAACTTACATGGACAAAGATCCCTGCCATAGCCTGCATTTTCATATCGAGCAAAGGACTTCAGTTACCATCATATCGAGAGGCGCATTTGAATTCCCAACTACACCACAGAAAATGACCTTCTAGCCACTCTTTCCTGCATCAGGTCATACAGTCCAACTGGCCTCAGGCATTACCCTACCTTGTTAAGCTTCTGCTTTACTGCTGATCCACTAGGTTTTTCACCTTACTTTAGAATGAAGTCTTGTCTTTTTTTTTTTTTTTTCAAAAAACTGTATTATTGCTATATACTACAAGTACATTTTTAAGCGTATTTTAATAGCATTTGGTAAAAAATCTTACATGCTTTTTTCATAGATAACTGAAAAATTTTTAGTTTTTTTTATCTTGCAAGTGTGTCTTTAAATTTAGAAGAATTATGTCAAGTACCTATGCCTTTAATTTATTAACTTTGTATAAAATAATTTCATGGTAAACTGATTGGTTAAAACTAGGCTCAGTTTGTAAATTAAAGAAATTGACTATAGCATGTAAGACTATATATGTGATGCTAAAATACTAAATTTATAAAGTTTATTTCCACCATATTAATAGAATTAAGAATCAGTGGTTAGCCATTTAAAAAATTAAACATGCCAGGTAGTGAGCACCACTGGTAGCATTATGCTCTTCTTCAATAAGCAAATTTTGACATAGTTTTAGATACCAATGTGATCCGCTACAAAACTACACCTACAGGCGTCCTTGTAGGTGATGGTAGCCATGTAATATAGTTCTAAACTTTGAGATGTAAGCACAAATCACACATGTAAGACTTTCAAAAAGGCTATATTTACCCTGATAAAAGGAAGACGCATCAACCACCTTTGCCATTTATTCTTTCCCTTCTTCTTTTGATGCCTGTAGTGTAACTACCATCTATAACCATGGGGATAAAAGACAAAGGCTAAGAATAGTAAAGGAGAGAGTAGTAAAGAAGAAAGATGAAAGGACTCTGGAATTTAAAGCAACAATCCAGCCCTGTAATATTTACCTTCCGACTAATATTAGACAGGAAAAACAAACTTAATTACTCAATCGTAGCACTGTTTGCCTTTTTGTCACATTTCTTTTACAAACATCTGAACTGTATCCAAATTGGCCTATGCTTTCATTATGATCCAGAACAGTAGAGCCAAGCTTTCGCTCAATACCTGTTTTTATATGCTTGCATGTACCAGGTTGAGAGCTCCAATTTTATATACAGTCACCCTTGTCTCTCCCTGATGAATTTGTCTCAGGACACCCAAGGATATCAACATCTGCAGATGTTCACGTCCTGTAATGTAAGACACAGTATTTGCATTTAACCTACACACACCATATACCTTAAATCATTTCTCAATTACTTATAATACCTATAATAAAAACTAGTGATTGTACATATTTTATAAAAAGTTGTTATACTGCATTGTTTAGGGAATAATGACAAAAAAAAAGCCTGTACATACTCAGTTCAGATACAGCCATCATAGGCCTACTACATAAAACTGTATAAAATTTGCAGTTGTTTTAATAGATGCAAAGCCTGTATAGAATATTGACTCTATGAATACAATCACTATTAAAATGGCCAGATTTTGGGCTGGTGAAATAGCTCAGCGGCATAAGCTCCTGTCTGGCAAGCACGAGGTCCTGAGTTCAACTCCCGGTACCCACATAAAAAATATAAATGAATAAATAAATAAAATGGCCAGATTTAAATATATTTAATAAACATTTTTATTCAGAAAATAGATCTAAATAATAAAGGAAAAAATGAACTTCAAAAGTATATGTGCTTTCTGTGCCCCTTATAACGTGATTTCAGAGAACGAGTTTGTGGTAAATGGTAGATGTACCCAGGTCTCCTTTCAAGGCAGGAATTACTGCAAACTGAAGGAAAAGCAGGTGCACACTCTCTGGCTGTGAGATCTGTAGGGACTGCCACCCCTGCAGAGATCTTATTCCTGAAGAAAACCACAGCTATTGAGGGCAGGAGGAGCAGTAGACCGTGCAGTCATTTAAGTTTAATGCCGGACATTCTGATGGGCTTCCCAGCTATAGGTCAAGAATTTGTTCAGCACTTTGATATCTTCCTCTGCCCAGTACTAATGTATGTATCAATCCCTAATAACTGTCCTACTTTTCAAGTAATATCCACTTTTATTTAGAGAACCCCATCACACAATAGTTGATACTTGGCAGTGGCCTAAGAAAGCAGGTGAAAATATAGAATTTTAGAGCTGAATTCTTCAGCAAATGGCTGGCAGTGAGGGCCGTAATTATGACTGATGATAGATGGGAGATGGGCCACTGCTGGCACAGTGTGATAGTCCAATTTTTGAAACTTTCATCAATGATGAATTGGAACTGATTCCTTTAGAAGACAGTGCACTTGCCCACATGATGTGTTAAACAATTGAAATGTATCAAGGATACAGTGGCTGTAAAGAAAAGGAATGGAATAGCTTTTGCTGAGTATGGCTGGTGTTCTACTCTAAGACTATTAGTACCTGAGGCTGAGTAACAGACCACAGTCCACTGACATTTTTTTTTTTTTTTTTTTTTTTTTTTGGTACTGGGAATCAAACTCACGACCTTGCACTTGCCAGGCAGGCACTGTGCTGCTGAGCTACAACCCCAGCCCTGAGTAACACACTACAAAAAGCCAAGTGTGAAAGCCAAAGACCACATTGGTTATACATGAGGATGAAGGATGTCATCTCTTTTGTGAGAAGGTAGAGTGCAGAGACTGTCAACTACAAAAAAATAGTGGTAAATAGCTTCTCTTTTCACTTGAGAGCACTCATTGAAGAAATAAGATTTAACATTAAGGACAAGCCCCCAGGAAATGCTGTTAATTCATTACTAAAGTGGCTCCAAGATATGTCAGAAAAAAATGATTCTAGATTTTACCGAATGGATTCAAATGCCGGGGTTGCCTTGGCAAACCATAAAGGATGGGATTTAAACCTTGATGTATGGCCAGAAGATCACTGAATAATTGTGACCCACAGGAAGACACAGAGCCCACAGTATTTCCCTGAGCCATGAGAAATGTTCTGGTAGAGAGGCAGCAGCATCAATTAAACAGTCTGGTGATAGATTGTTGTCCTACGTAGTCCAGGGTGGCCGCCAACAGGATAGCCAATTATCCTAACTTTAGCATTGACATTTCCACAACCCTATAAACCCTTCGATTCTGAATGGATAAACAAACAAACAGATAGTTGGTCACCCGGGTTGGTAACAAAGATTGTAAAATAACTCAGTTTAAAGATAGCACAGGGATGACAGAAACTTAAGACAACTGAGGCTGATGGAGCATTTAACTTCTATTTATTAGAGGAATTGTGTGGGAATAATATCGCAACGATCTATTTGGTCAAATGGCAACTAAAACATTCTAACACAAAAAGTTATGAAGATGTTTGATCAATATAGTGTTCTTCGAGGCAAAATAGGTGGGCTGTTAATCAGGGTAATACTGAGCAGGAAAAAACAATCAGAAAGAATGTGTGGTTGAGAGTTGTCCTCCAACAAAATGCTAAGATACTGTCTTCAGTTTCCACAACTGACCTATCTGAGTACTCATGAATCTATCAACTGAAGAGGTAGGCAGATACTCAAGAAGAAAGATTTTACCACAAGTAAAGTACATGAAGTAATAATCGTTGTGGATTTATGGCCATTTACACAGACAACTGTGGACTAATCAAAAGACAGAGTGTATAGACATTGTGAGAACGAAAAAATCTTGGTCTAGAAGGCATTTATAGGTCAAGATCTGAAACATTATTGTGACATCTTTAAAGAGGCATACATGCGACTAAAGGAATAAATATAAAGGTCTTACCAAGTGTCTTAGTTACTTTTCTCATTGCTGAGACAAAATACCCAACGCCCAAAGTGAGAGGGAGGAAAGATTTATTTAGCTCAGAGTTCAGAGAGGTTTCAGTCTGTAATTGGCTGGCTCCAAGGCGGGGTGGCACACGGCAGAAGGGCAATCATTAATGACGGTGGAAGGTAGCAAAAGCAACAGTGGAAGAAAGGACAAGCCTGTTTCTGCCCCTTGTATCTTATCCAGACTGCTGCGATTAGGGCAGTGCCAATCTAATCAGTGGACTGATCCAGCAATCACCCACCTTTAGTCCCAGCATCCTTAGTCCTAGCACTGAATGATGAATCAATCACAAACTCTAGATTCAGCTACCTTTGAAAAAGCTCCATCTAAAAGTGCATGAGGCTTTGGGGGGACATCTAGACACAAACCACAACACCAAGGTATGACTGCTACTGTAGACATTCAGTTAATATAGAGATCTGGTGGTCATTTTTTCCTAATTCCTAAATTAAAAATTGGAATTAATATATTTGACAGTTGTCACTATCCCTACATTGGATCTTAACCTGTAGGGTAAGAGCCATTGTAATGGGTAAAGTGGAAGTCATTGAAATTAGTCACCTACAGCCAAGATAATAAATAAAAAATAATATATTTTGGGCTAGAAGGTCTGACAAAAATTAGTGTCACCCTCGAGGATCCAAAGGAATTTCAAGATGAGGTCTCTTTCATACTTGTAACTGCTTCCCAATTGTGACTGCTGCAGAAACCAGAGGGGCCCTGAAGAATAATTACAGACTATCACAACAAACTCATCTAAGTTTTTTCTCTGACTGCAGACATCATGTTAGATATGATATTTTTTCTAGAGGAGATTAAGAAAGTGCCAGACACACAGAATCCAGCCATTGATTTGGCAGCTGAACACTTTTCCATCATTATTAGAAAAGAGTATCAGACCCTTGAAAACTCATGTGAAGCAGGTAATAATACGTATTTCCAGTTTTTTTGTAAGGCTGTGTTAATTTTATGCTGTCTGTTATAGTATGAAATGGTCTGGGCTATCCAAGTACCCATGAGAACATCAAGTTGATCTTACATTAATGACATTATATTGGCTGGTTAAGATGAGCAAAAACTGGACAGACTAGAGATCTTGGTAAGACATATTGTGACCATTAATTGTCATATGGGAAAAAATAGGGAAGCTGGATTATGTTTGAAAATCTCCAGGTGAGTCTTTTGCTGCCATCACCTGTGGACATCAGATTCTAGTTTCTTTAGTCTTCCAGGGAAGACTCTTACCAGCAACTCTCCAGGCCTTCAGTCTTAGATTGGTTCTGCGTCTTTTATTCTCCTTTCTTGGTAGCATACAGCTTCTAGGCCTGAGTAGAACTCCAGCATGCAGGTGGCCATTAAGGACTCTCCCACCTCTGAATCTGTAAACCTACTTGATAAATCCCCTTATATAATTACACATAAATACACATATACATACATTTCAGTGGACCCCATGATGCTCATGGTAGAAAAGCTGTGGGATGTAGATTCTGTGTGCCCTGGAGTCCTGCGCTAATCAGGAGATATTTAATTTACCATCTCTCTCTTCTCCTTTAATTCTTCACACTTAAAAAAGTATTTTTTTCTCATAATTTCTACATCTTGTCTCACCATGTATTCAAATATTTGAATCTTTCTCCAGGTCTCTTCATAGTGTATTGAAAGCACTCCGTATTCTCCCACAGCAGCCCGCAGTTACGTACTGATCCGATTCATTCCTTACACCTAACCTTTTAGCTAAGATTCACTTACCTAATTGGAATGAACAAAAAACTGCTCACTGTCCTGAAGAATTTAGAATGACAGATTACTAGACTGATAAAGCCAGACTGACTGTCGCGGGTCTTAAATGGCTAAGACAGAAACACATTTTTTCATATTTCTGTTTCTTATTTTTGTAAATGACATCAATTGGGTAATTACAACTTAGATCTGCATAAATTTTAAAATTTTATTACAAAAGTAAATTTCCTTTAGGAGGACACATTGCTTTCTCTTTATTAGTACATGTTTGTAAGACATAATTTTTACATTACTTACGGGGATTTGGTACATGTATATAGTATTTCTTAACTTCGTTTTCCGTCCCCTTTTCTTCCCTTCCCCCCCTTCCTCCATCTTCTTCCTTTTTTGTGTACACATTTGTAGTACATTACATTTACATCCCTTGCGTAGTGTTGTTATATGCATATATTACATCTTAATTCCCTTTTTCACCGCCTTTCCCTATCTTCCCTCTCCTCTACCTCCCTCTGTGATCCCCTTCCCCTTTCAGACAGGTCTGTCTCCCACTCCCTATTATCTATCTTTTATTTTGATAATGACAATGAGAGAACTAATTTTACATTTTTCTAATGAAGTTTAAATCTCAGTATATTTTAAACAAAGTATTAAATTAAATTCAAGCATTAACACTATGGTCATGACTGCAAACTCCTCTAAGTGTTCACTACTGTTGAAGGACACATTTTTCCATTCTCCTCCCTCCCCTGGGTCCATTCCTTGGAGGAAACAGAAAGAGACATAGAGACATGCACAGGGCACCCACAGTGGTGGTGGGAGGTGCCAGTCGGTTTATGTGGTTCTATTTACGTGGCTTTCTCTGCTCATGTCCCCATCCCACTTTGGTTGAGTGCGTCCAGAAACTTAGGCTCTGCTGTTTCATTCACAATCTTAGGTCTTACAAGTGTCTTATGCGAGACACTTAATGATTGCTTTGTCTCTGATTTGTGAGAAAGGTTTAGATCTCGTTAGCCAAATCACTGAGTGGAAGACAGCAGCTACATAAACCCAGAAACTTTTGTATATACTCCTAAAGTAATGAGCACATGTTTTCCCATCATACCTCCCTCCAACCCTATAAAGAAAAGAATACCTGAAGATGTATCTTCATATTTTGCCAGTCAGCAAACTCCGTAGGAAGACTGACCAATTCCCTTACTGCTGTACGCATTATGTTCCAGAAGGGTTTTGTGCACTTTCCATTATTGTAGAATGATCTATTTCCCATAAGTCTCCTCTCTTCTTTTTTTTCAACTTTTTTCTTTCATTATGAGTCTCCTTCATTCAATGCTTTCCAATGCAAAACAAAACAATTGGATCTACATACCCTCCCAAAGAGCAGATTAAGAAAACCTGACACATGTTTGTTTCAGGGTTACTTCTACCATCATCTAGTCTGATCTACTGTCCTTATGTCTCGATGTTCCTGCATAGCAAGTGGATAAATCAAGAATAGAAACCAAACCCTAATTTCATATCCTGTATTAAAGGCACATGTAAATGCTTCAACCATATTCTTTTATACACTTTCTGGGTACAAGGCCTATTTGTAAGCCTTCTGACCCATATTTTTTATCATCTATTCAGCAACATATTCTAGCAAACCTCATTTTCAAAGGAAAATAATGTCTACCAGCATTCATGGTATAATTTTCTGTTCAATCCTTACAAACTAGAAGAAAAATAAAAGTTTTAACAAAATACAAATTAGATAAAATACTATAAACATGTGCAATGATACATCCCACTGCATTGGAATGATAGTTGCTAATTTGTCCAATTTTGGTAGCCTTGCTCCTCCTGGCAAGTTTTAACTGAAATATCTGCATAGAAATATCCATACATCACCATTATAACGTATCAATCATTTGTTCTTCGGGATGTATTTCTCCCTTTTTGAAATGTCACATTTTGGGATTATTTTGGATTCGATTTTTCTAACAACTCTCAGGAAGTATATTTCATTTGGATAAAAAAGAATAAGATCGATATTAGTAAGAACCACCTTATTTCTCTCTATTTCAGAGGTACTCATCCCTCGGAGTCTGGTCTTACAGTGAGATACTGCTAGACACCTCTAACTCCTGTTAAAAAGTCCATCCTCTCTGGTTCCATTTATATGAAGTTTTAAAACAGTCAAAATGAAAATTAAAAAGACTGCTTCTTTATAACTTCAGCCCCTTGATGAAAAAGTCTATTTTTCACACTAAAACCTCCAGTTGTGGACTTCATTAAAACATACAGTGGATAAGCGAACACTAAGAGAAACAGCAACAATACTCTAAATATTATGCTGGTGGCAAGGATTGTACTACATTACTAATACCAGTATCATTTTTTTTCATATGAAACCTTTGCCATAGACTAAATTGCAACACAGACGTATATTTGTGTGTGATTGCCTCCAACTTTCTATTATCTTTCTTTGGTCTATTTGTTTAGCACTGGCTTTTGTGTATGATTGGAGTGTGTGTGTGTGTGTGTGTGTGTGTGTGTGTGTGTTGGTAGGGTACTGGAGATTGAACACAGAAAATTTGCACTGAGTTACATGCCCAGCTTACTTATTTATTTAGAGACAGGTTCTAGCTAAGTTGCTAAGATGCACAGGCTGGCTCAAACTTGCTGTCCCCTTGTCACATCCTTCCAGAGAGCTGTTGTTGGCCTTGAATACAAGTCCTTGTACACTGTTTTTCTAAAGTGTCTTAACTAGTATCCATGCTTTTCCGTGCCTGTAATTCCAGCGGGTATGCATGTATATATCTTAGAGTTTAGGGTTATGCAAGTACATTCATTTGTAAAACTCAACGAATCCTCAATCAAAATGTGTAAAATACTTTATATACAAGTTTTATCGAAATAGAAAAATGCGTATAAATACATGAATTTAAGGGAAACTATACTATATGCCATTACTTTTCAACTGTATTAGAAAAAGGTGTATTAATGGCTAGATTGACAAATGTTGAGGTAATTATGTGACAAAATATGTATTATAAAATATTAATACAACCTAGGTGGTAAATACAAGACATATTAACTATACAATTTTATTTTTTAACATATTTATAACATGGTCACAATAATTTTTGAAAAAGTATTTTGGATTTGCTATATACCATTTTATTAGGTTAAGTTAATTATAGTTGTGGTTTTCTCTAAAAATTTGTCCACTTTTTAATATTTTCGAAGACATAATCATTTTTATCACAATGATAATCATTTTATCATTTTAATACATAGTTATCCAAAATTTAGAGTAATGAGATTTTTAAATTTAATATTTATTATTATCCTGTCATTTTCATCATTCATCCTATTTAGTCTTTTTAAGGAATCATAGATGACTTTGTTAATTATTATATCAAATGATTGTTTATATTTCATTTATATATCTCATTAATTTTATGTTATTTAAATTTTTCTAATATGTGCATTTAAGGCTATGAGTATTTCTTCCATGTCCTATTTTATCTTCATTCCACAATTTTTTATATACTGTATTGGCATTAACAATTACTTTTAAGCAATATTTTTATTTTAACACAAATAATACAGAACTGTATCTTGATATTCAAACATATGAAGACTTGTTAATTTTCCTTTGCTTATATAATGTGAAGTTATTTCTGTATTCCATTTACTATTAATCACACACACAGATGTTTTAATTTTAGATTATAAACTAAGGTCTAGAATTTCCTTTTACAAATTTTTCCAATCTACTATTATATTTTTATGGTTTACAAATCCCAGATTTTCTCAGAACTATATGCTACTGTGAGAAAAAATGGAAACAAAGTCATGGATTTATTCATGAAGCAAGCTACCTTTTATTTTAACTAATGTTGTTTCTCATATAATACTTTATAAAAAGTTCCTAATGTATGAAAGTTATACTGCATAGTTTAAAAAAATGTTTTTTCTAATTTACACAAATTAATCCGTATAAATAATTTGAAACTCTTTACCATGTAGAAAATTTAATCCAGCTCATTATATCTTATATATCAGTGCTTCCCCATGTGGTCCTTTTCCAGGTGCTCACAGGGGATGAATATATCCTTTTTTCGTCAATGGTCGCCTGGTCATAGTGAATTACTACGAATCTTATTGCGAATGTTACAGTGCTAATAGCAAATTATCAAATGGTATATAATGTGCTTAATTATCCTATAAAATACCATAGAATATTTCGTATAATTACAGAACAATAAGCGGGTATTGCAAATTGAATTTAAGCTCTAGCTTATTAAAAACTATTAGGCACTCAAAATTCTTCTAAAATTCAGGTATATATTTTGTGAGTATAAAGACCCCCAAACCTTTATTCCTGTAGTGGCTATAATTTACTAATTTTCTTATTTTCATTTGTGATCCTGACTCAATTTTTCGGCCATAAGGTAAGAACATATACAAAATTTGTTAAAAGTATATGGATTAAAGATATAAAATGAAAATTTTCTTTGATTTTCAAATTCAATATGAAAACTTCTTGTACTATAAATTAATCTTTTATTTTCTTATTTTATTTTTCATTGTGGTCACAGTATTTACTTTGACATCATTCACAGATTATTGTACTGCGAACTAATATCTGAAAATTGTCCTCGAGCCATATTCTAATGGGGTGAGTATGTTCACATAATTTTACATAAGATTCGGAATGCCTCGAAACAAACAAACAGATGTGATGCACAGTTAATGTCTGAATTTAGCTACTCACACAAAATAACTTACTGAACAACATTATTGTCTTACTTGTTGCACCATGTGCATAAATGTAAATGGACTTTATGTAGGTTGGTAGATAAATTTCTGGTTTTTTAGTCTTAAATAATCAATGAAATGATACTCTTTATAAAATTCCTTGTAATTGCAACTGTAAATATCTTTCAATTTTTAAATTGATATTTTTATATATAGTCTAGAGAAGATGTATGAGTTAAACAGATCTATTGTACTTATTAAGGCACAAGATAGGGATTTTTAAAAAAAATGAAATATTTGAGTGGCTATGAGATTTAAATTTAAGTTTATTGGGATAGAAACAAAGTAAAACTTTTGTATCTATGTCACATAACCCCTAAACTAAGACCAAGATCATGTTTCCTTTGACATATTATAATGAAAGTTTTCTTTTAATTTAACAAAAAGAAACTGAAAAGACCAGATTTACTGTGAAATAGTGAAGTTAAATATTTCTGACCTCAGTGCATTATAAGATTTTTGTATCCAAAATTATAAAGCATTAATACTTACAGATGAAGCTTGTCTGCTCAATGTTTGAGTGTTTTAATAGTTTTTAATAGTTTTTATTGGTATCACACTGATAATTTATATGTGGATTAAAATCATGTTATAGCTATTCATAAAAACAATTTCCTAGAGAACCTGTTTTTCAATTATGCAGATAACAAAATGTGTTAGTAGTTTTGCAATACCTAAAATGACTCATTGAAAAGAATTTGGTTCAATGATATGATTTTGGTATTTTTTAAGTTGAGAAAGTTTTGCCTGTTGGCATTGTTTGATAATAATTCTGATAAAATGAAAATGATCAGAAATAACCGTTTGACAGAGAAAGCATCTTTTATCTCAATGGTGACTAAAAGCTAAAGCCTTTGACTAGAGAGATAATTTTATACAAACGTCATTAAAACTGAAGCACATTTTACATATTGATCAACTTTTATGAGACAGTATTTCAACAGCTTTTTTCCAAAGTAGTAGGAGTCCTATTATCAGTACTTGTCATCAAATGGGACTTCATTTCAGGTAGAAACAAGCAAATCTCATTTCCAAGCATTAGAGGTGGAGAAAAAGTGTGATAAGGATGTTGCATTTTACAATATTTTAATAAATATTAGATATTCTGTCAATAAAATTTTCATTTACCTGATAAAATATATGAAAATACATAACAAATTATGAATTGTTAAATAAAGGCAAGTGATTGCCTACTGCAACATGATAACTCACCAACATCATGTGCTAAATTTTCACTTGAAATACCACATATCTGCAATATGAAAATAAGCATTTAAAAGAGCTTCACAAATAAAATCTCTGTGAAGCTGTGATGTAGGTTTAGATTTACAAAGACAACTCATGGTCTTCCTTACTTATAGTATAAAGTATTAGGGATATTAGCAAATTTAAAATAGTATTTTAAAATAAATTTCTAGATCTTCAGTAATAATAGTTCTAAGATTTCAGAAATATTTAGCTTATTCTAATATATCATTTTTATGTTTATATATTATTATTCAAGTACGTATAAAATGGAGTGAGGAGTATAGGTTATGTATGTCTAGATAGATTGAAAATGATGGAAAGTTTTTCAATTCTCTAATGTATTAAATCATACTACAAATAACTCATATGATCAGTCATATATGAGGCATTTGACAATATAAGGATCAATTTTTAAAACTTATGAAGTAATGCCTCTAGAGTAAAGTGCCATTTTTCTTTTTTCTTTTGTGGGTACCAGGGGGTCGACCTCAGGACCTTGCGCGCCAGCAGGCGCCCGTGCCGCTGAGCGACATCACCGGCCCCTTTTTTTGTATGTGGGTTCTGGGAGTCGAACTCGGGCCCTCGCGCTTGCTTGGGCAGGCGCTTAAGCCGCTGAGCCATCTCACCGGCCCTAAAGTGCCATTTTTGTTTGAAGATTTCATCCTTGTTATTTAGATTAAGTTTAAACACCAGATGCCTAGTGGATGGTGAGCAACTGCAATACACATCATAGTGATAAGAACATAGGACACACTGGCACTGACAATAGCAAACAAAAAATAACACCTGTTACTCCTATTTCTCTATTCTATTTACTCTTATGTTGATGTAATCCTTTACAATATTCATCATTTTCCAGAAATAATTTTTATACTGGATAATTTGCATACTTTCATATAAAATCAACATTTTTTACTCTTTTTATTCTGAGCAGGTCTAGATATTTATTGACACAAAATTCAATTGTTTGGTGTTTTCTTTTACTTAACTGGTTTACTAGTTTAATTTCTTTTTCTAACACAGTCATAATGACCCATCCAATACATTGTAGAGAAGTTTCATACTGATCAGATATTCTTCATCTTTTCCTTTTTGTTTTCTTGAAGTCATCAATATTCAGCATATGAACTGTTAAAGTCTTTTCATTTAATATTTAATTTGCCTGCTGAATGAGCTTATCATCTCTACTCTTGTGCTGCTACCCTGGTTCAGTTGGTCCTTCTTTCATACTGATTGAATTAATTGCCTTGTAACTAAGTTTCTTGCCCTCTTCAGTCTATCTAATACAGTGAAGGTAAATTAATCTTCTTAGAATATGGTTTTGATCATGTCATTCCATCTTCATTGATTTTTCACTGTGTACAAAGAAAGCAGAGATTTCTCTGCTTGGTATTCAATTTCTATCACATCGAACAAATGAGTGCCAACATTTTATTTGTAGAGTCAAAATTTTTTACAGAACAGACACAGGTCTTGGACACAAGCTATCCAAGATGAATGTTAAAAAAATTTGTTTTTAATTTTTTACCATATACTAAGAGAAGCTGACATATGTAGAAGTAATTTTTAGATCATAAAGGATAGCCTAATATTATAAATAAAGTGAGTTATTAATTCTAATTCAAAAGACCACAACATAAAATATAATTCAGTTGTGGGCTGGGGATGGAGTTCAAAGATAGAGTTTTCCTGCCATTTATTAGGGTCTTGGGTTTTATTCCCAGCATTGCAGAGGGAAAAAAAAATTACATTAGATTTGTATTTTTACAGTTGGAAGAAGCTATCATAGCACATTAATTCCCTATTAATCATTGAAATAGTACCTCTCCTTTTCCATACATTCCTTTTACTATCCCAATATTTTACTGTTAACAATGTCTTCCTGAAACTGAAATAATATTTTCTTATTCTACTTATATGAAAATTATTTATCCTCTACTCCATAAAATATATGTTGCATAAATTTTAAAAACATGTAAAATTAAGTATCTTTATGATTTAATTTGTCTATCTGTGATGACCAATGACAATGTTTTATGTGTATATTTTTATTCTCTATAAATTTCTTGTCTTCTGAAAGGAAAAATAATATCTTCAGGGTTTTCATCTGTTTTTCTCTGTTATGCTTTCTTATTGCTTTTTAGGTGTTTTTAAGAGATCTAGACACAAAATATTATTTGATAAGATGTTATGTCTATATTTTCTCCCAGCTTCACATATTTTAAAGTGGTGTTAGGTAATCAGAGGTTTTATTTACTTTATCAATATTCTTCTTTTCTTATCTATTATCTCTTTGAACACTTTTCACTCATTCTATATATTATATAATTTTTGAATTTTCCTTTACTGTATGTTGTACTTTATTCTTCGTATTTCAGAACTAGTTTTTAATATTTTTAATCCTTATCTCTATTAATTTTTCAATAACTTTATGTGTATCTTTAATTTTATTGTTTTCTTTTTAATTTTTTTTCATTTCAATTTTTAGCACGTTCCTCACTTGAGTGAGATGGAATAAGTATGTTCTTCCCTGCCTCTCCCACTAAATACATTATTAAATGTGGATTTACGTGGAGCTCATTACAACTATAAAAACAGTGAATAGTAGATGGATCAGATAAAATCAAAATGCAAAGCACTACAACACTAGAATGAAATTTTCAGAAGGGAAAAATGCTCAAGAGTTTTACAGCAGCCTGGCTATTCACATCAAAAGAAAAATAAAACAAAAACGTAATACAAAAGTAGGAAAGGAGTCTTTATTCTCAATGTTGCTTACCGGGAAGACAGACCTTGGGACTGTCTTTAGGGTGTCAACAATAACTTTGGGGTGATTCACATAAGGAAAAACGTTGAGTCACATATATTTGCTAGCAGTCTTGGTCAGATCTTGATCTGGCTGATCATTACCCTGAGCCAGGACCCGCAGAGTCTTACAGGCACAAGGATATTGCAATTTATTGGGTGGGGAAGGTTCTTTTTCCATGGCTGCATGTTTATCTGTTCTGCCTGTGGGATCCTAGAATTTAAGACAAAATGGGGAAAAGAATAACTATGAAAACAATATGTCAAAGAGAGCAAAACAGAGTTAGTTCCATCAACAATTGTATCCTTCATCAAGAGAACAAAAAAATAATAATAATAAAATAAAATAAAGGAATTCTAAATCTCTTGATTGAAAGTTTATTCAAGCTGACAGTAGGGCACATTAGAAAATAATATAACTCAAGGCACAACATTGGAAAATGCAACTAGGAATTCTTCAAACTTGCCAGGCAAGAAGGAAAATATCACCTTTGAAATTATATCAAAATACAAAATTATTTTCATAAGCAAAAAAAAGGAATTGATAACTTAAACACTTAAAACATAAGAATTAATATTTATAACATTATTGGTAAAGGGGGTTTATTTCCAATAATTCTATACCTGATTAAAACATCATTCACCTGTACCATGAAAAATAAATGTTTGCAGGTATGTACAGATATGTATGCAGATATGTAAGCAATATTCAATAAAAGATGTAAAAATAAAAAAATGTAACAGAACAAAAATTTTAGTGTGGGGAAATATGAAAAGATAGGCAATGAAGGTGAGCAATAAACTTTTTAAACAGATAAATCTAAATGGATAATAGAAATTGGAAAAATATCTGAAATCTAAGTGAATAACGGCAAAGTGACTTTCTATATGTAGTGTATCTGAATAAAGATTTTGTTACAGAAAAACACAATTCGTGATAATATTTAGGAATTATCTGAAACTACAAATGGTAATTTTTAAAGTAAAATTTAAAAGTTAATTGTGCAAAACCATGATACATAAAAATAAAACTCACATTCTATTAGACCACAGATGAGAAAACATTAAGGAAAAAGTTTCTTTCGGTGAGGGATACAATTGGCAAGGGCTTAATATCTGATATTTGTAAGCAAATAGATATTACTAGTAGAGAGAAAAGATGAGTGAAACACTTTAAATTTAAATGAAAAATGTAATCATATTTTAAATCTACAAAAATTAAACATAATGAAAAAGAGAAAGAAATAAAATTATAAATAAAAGAGTAAAATGAAGTAAATCAGTTGTTAAAATAAACTGTATTCTCTTACTAACAAAGGCTTTTAGCAAAAAACAAAAAACAAAATACAAACTAACTCCATTCTACTAAACTTCATATTAACAAAAGGGCTAAAATGATGATAAATCAAAGTTGGATAAAGTGATACCAAAGAACTGTAAACAAATTGAATAAAACAAGTCAATAATTAATAATAATTATGGTAAACGTTATATTAAAATTCAGTGAACAAAATGGAAAGTGACGTATCTTAACATAACAACTTATGCATATGAAAATCCCATTTCTTCACAGTAACAAAGAGAAACTTTCAGGTGACTAAATTGTCCAGATCTAATTCAGAGATAGAAAGAGGGACAGAGAAAGTGAGACCTTTGTAATTCCCAGTTCAATTGTGCACAATGGTTGGAGAAAATGACTGAAGGGTGTCTAAAGCTGTAAAGATCAAATACCAACAGTGTCTATGCAAGAAAACGGAACAAGGAAACTGGAGAAAGAACTTAGCATCAAAACCTTCTGGCTTTATATAGCAAAATTTCACATTTCTCCAAATAAGTAAATCCCCTTATGTTCTTGTTGGTTGTTGCATGAAGGGGAGTCTCTTTACTGATAGCAATGTCATTAGGAATCTAGCTGAGTTACAGTAGGCAGAGGGAATGGGCGGAAAGAATCCAATGGACAAGTCCTACTGCAGCATTCAGCATACTTCTGCAGGCACGGAGGATATCTTTGGAGCATTAAACAGCCAACAACTGTTGTTTGGGAAAATTCTACTGTGAGCCCAAAGACACCACTTTGTGTCCCAAGAAATATCCCAGCCTAAGACTTCACTATCACTAAATCCTCCACAAACAGCACAGTCTAATAAATCCCAGTTAATTTAGTGCTTATTATTTAAAAGGAACCAACATAGAATTCATGTAAAAATGATATTACCAAATAAAGAAAAAAATGAGAAAGGATGTGAAAAATATATTTTACCACAATGACGTAAAATCTAAAAATGTTGCACACTGCAATCAGATATAGGTAAATGATATGAAAAGACTAAGAGCAGAAATGCAACACTTTAGAACAAATGACAAACAGAAGGAGGAAAATATACTATACCTTTTCCCAAAATAGAAATATTAGACAAATGAAATGTTTCACACAAATAAAGTTGAAATTGATAGGAAATAATTGAAATCTGATTTTATGGAAAATAAAACAAAGGTGCTCCAACACACAGATATTCCAAAGATATAAATAAAAAGATTAAGCGAATTAAAGTGATATGTAAGTCAGGAAATTATGACTCCACATCCCTACAGGAAATATTCCAAAAAGAAAGCAAAATAGCAAAGTGGAAAAAAATAGATGTAAAATGTACAATAGATATTATGAAATGGGAAGACATTGTTCAAAAGGAAAAAGGACCTAGGATGGGGGAAAGGGGAAAGGATGAAAGGGAAAAAGGAAAAAAATGTGAGTCAGTTACACTATTAGTGTCTCTTAGCTCATTGAAAAGGAAAATTTGTGTTACTATCAATTGAAGAAATTGTTATGCCCATATCTTATACTCTGAGCAATTACTTTAAAGATAACAACATGCATTGTATTAACTATTGTTATTCACTTATTATTTTGTTATGAAATTTTTTTTTACCTTTTTCCATAAAATAAAATTTAAAAAAAGAAAAAAATAGATTTAAAAAAAGGAAGATAAAAAGATGAAAATTTTGAAAGACAGGCATCTGAGATCTATCTAGCCTTATAATATTCCATGGTTGAAGATTGCAGATCATTAGAAAAATTTCACTGAAAAAATACATCTATCACAGACTTTATGTAAGCACAGAGTCAAGAGAACAAAAGCTTTGGATATGCAAAAGCTCAAGAATGTTGTTCTCATGAAGATATTACAATAGGAAAATATTTGGAGAAACTAGTGAAATATGAAGGGACACGAAAGCAAGAAACTACTGGTGAGAATTAACTGCACTGAGTTGCAAAATTAGAGGAAAATTCACAGTGGTGATTAGGGCCAGCGAACACAAGGTAAATATTATAAGATGCAGTAAAGTATGAATTAGTTAAATACAATTGAGTGGAGAACAATGATAAATGAGTTGGGAGATGGAATTGGTGCCTATTAAGAGGAATTTCTAAACAATAACAACGGGAAATTATTTAAAGAAAAATAAATAATAGTATTCATGTAAATATGAATAAAAGGAGAAATTACTTTAAAAAAAAACAGAAAAGCAACATAAGAAAATAGAAGAAAGTAAGATGTCAAGCTAAAAACAAATGAACAGGGACAACCCAGAGAAGTAATAAGTAAAAACAAAAACTGGATTTTGAAATAAAACCACTACAACAAAATATGAGAGAATCATTTTTTTATTTTATCATGAAAAGACACTCAACTATTTAGTCAGGGGTGACTGTCTAGAATAATATAATTTACCTTATCTATCTTTAAAAAATACAAATTCAAACCAATGATTCCCATGAAAATATTGTGTAAAATAGCACAGCCAAGTAATCAATCCAAAAATGAATAAATAAATACATAAATAGGCCATGTAGTCTTAAAAGCTTTATGGGAATTTTTTCCTAAAACAAACAAACAAACAAAAAAACACAAAAAACTAAAGAGTATGAAATTCAAAACACATTAATTTATTTAAAATTATGAATAACATAACAATTAGTGAAATAATAAATAGGTACGTCATCAGTACAACTTAAAAAAATAAACAACCTAACTAGTGAGGATACAGATTAAATACTCCAGTTTATGGCTCTGGTTTGAATATATCTCCAACTAGTTCAAATGTTGAAACTTTAATTCTTAACTTTGGGTATTGGTAAGTGGGGACAGAGGCAGTGTTGAGAAATGTGGCCCTCTTGGAGCTCAGGAATAAATTAATGCATTCTTGTACATGTAAGTTGTTGCAAAAAAAAAAAGTTCAGCTTCCTAGGCTTTCTCTTGCTCCTTCCCATTGCCCCTCTGCTATTCTACCATGAAATAACGCAGCTTGAAAACCCCAGGCACATTGACACCGTGCCCTTGATGTCCAGCCTTTAGAGTTATGAACTGGTAAAATTCTCTTACTCCCAAGTTTTCAAATCTATACTATTTTGTTACAATAACAGAAAAAAAGACTAAGACACATAGTAATAAATCTAATGAAAATATTACATGAAAATTCCTATCCAAGTTTAGAAAACAACACTAAACATTAAATATTTACTTTTATTTTAAAAAGCAAAGCAAAATACTTGTATTTGTAATGATAAAATATCTAAAAAAAAAAGCACTTTAGTATTGCCAAAACAATTAGAAGAAATGAATTAGATACAGTGTTGTGAGAGACTAAGGAAAATAGCCTTTATTTGCAAATGATATTTCAAATTTGAAAGATCTAAGAAAATCAAGTGAAAAATTAGTGCATATAATTGAAAATAGTGGTATAAAATTAATATATGGGTATCAGTACATTCACATAATTAACTTAAATATACATAGACACAGTGAAAGAAAGGTCTGAGTCCTCATAACCACCAAAGTGGTGTATTGTCTGCAAATAATATTAGTAAGAAATCGGAAAAAAGTTTGAAACTTTTAAAAGCTTCTGAAGTTAAAAGAAAAAAAGGATCCATATCTACCAACAGACAAGCCACCTTCTTGGGCCACAAAATAAAAATCTATTCATAAAAATTGTAAGTAAATAAAAGAGCCATCATAAACCAGAGTGAAGAAAGGATATGTTCGATGCCTTATAAAAAGCAACAATTCACCATGAAGTGCCTCATAAATTTCACATGATCTCAAAAACAGAGAAAGTTTTTGAGATGAGAAGAGGAGGCACCAAAGAAAAAAGATGATAAAGTTTAGGTGGAAAAATCTGAATATCTTGAAACTCTTGAAAGGAAAGGACAAAGACAAGGACTCATCCTATTAGTCATAAAGCCTCAGCAATTTCAAAAAATCCTAATGGCTACAAATAAACCAGTAGGTCCAAGAAGCAGAGCTGAAAGTACATAAAGAACCAAAAGTATATTCTTGCCTTTTCTATTCAGTAAATACACTCAAGTTATTGATGGAAGTGATGGAATGTTCAATTAATTGTGTCACTATAATTGATTAGAGAATGGGAGCAAAGTTAAGTACCATATCAGTCATGTACCTGACACCAGGATGTATTCCAAATGGACCAAATATAATCCTTAATATAAATCCTTAAATATAAAGATATTCGTATAATAGTTGATGAATATTTACAACTTTCTAACCTAGAGCTTATTTTTCTAAATGTTTTATATCTGACATTTTAAGGTAAATGGATGAAATGTTGGGAGACTGGGTTAAGAACTCTGTACTGTATCTTGCCAGCTCCTCACCCTCAAAGCCATTCCAGAGTACTGTGCCATTTGGGAAGTGGTATTTGTACTGCTCTCCTGTGCCTGGGTAACAAAATTCTAACAGCTCAATAGAGAAAGAAAAGGAGAAATAAAGAATATGAACATGTATTTTACAGAAGACAATTCACATGGTTTAATGGCAGCAGAGTTTAGAGGGAAGATTTTCAATGGGTTATCCTTTATATATTCGGGACTTAAAGAAGAAAAAGAATTTTAAAATGTATCTCTGTTTAAGATTTTGTTAAAGAGGCTATCGAAGATGAAAGTGCATATTACTTAGGATCACAGGATAACATAGGCTTTAACAGCAATTAGACTAGCTAGATTCAAATATGCCACTATTAAACCTAGGAGTAGGAAACATTTTTAAATGTCCATGCTTTAGTTTTCCATTGAAAAATTTGGGGAAAGAATTGTCTCTATTTCAAAAAGACTTGTAAGAATTAGCCAAAGTAGGGCCGGTGAGATGGCTCAACGGCATAAGCTCCTGCCTGGCAAGCTCAGGGTCCCAAGTTTGACTCCCGGTACCCACATAAGGGAAAAAAAAAGGGCCGGTGACATTGCTCAGTGGCACAAGCACCTGCTGGCAAGCATGAGGTCCTGAGGTCGACTCCTGGTACCCACATAAGAAAAAAAAAAAAAAAAAAAAAAAGAAATTAGCCAAAGTAATATACGAAGTGATGTGACTACCTAAACAAATACTAAATAAAATCTAAAATTAGCAATGAAATTAATGTCTCATACCAAAACAAGTCAACAGACCGTCAGCCGCAATAAAGATGCCCTAACGCTATTTCCATGAGACAATATATGTAGCCTTCAATGTGTTTCTTAATTAAGGAAAGGAAACCTAGAGTCAATATTACATGAGTACCTAGAATTAAAATATTCAAGCATACCTGAAATGTTTGCCCGTTTTTTTGTCAAAATCCTCAGTTACGAATTTACATTGCTAATCAACTTGCTCAAATTCTGTGGCAGAAATATTATAATAGGCTTTTGACCATAATATGTAGATATTGTTTTATTTTAACAATATTAGATAGAACATTTTTATTATAAATAATTGAGTCTTTGTAAATGTGAAATGAATACTGAATATATCATTCAATTAAAATAATTTAAATTTTATTTTTTATTATATAAATAACATAAAATATATTTTTAAATCTAAGAAATATAATAAAATACATGTGGGGCTGGTGAGATAGCTCAGCAGCTTAAGCGCCTGCCCAGCAAGCGCGAGGGCCCGAGTTCGACTCCCAGAACCCACATACGAAAAAGGGGCCGGTGATATCGCTCAGCGGCATGGGCGCCTGCTGGCATGCGAGGTCCTGAGGTTGACCCCCCGGTACCCACAAAAAAAAAAAATGCATGTGAATTCCATTACCTACACATAACCATTTATAACTATATATATAACTACAACTTGATATTTTTAGATGTACTTTTATATTGCTTTTCATTATATGGAAATATATGCTTATGCAGACATGAACATATGTATTGCTACATATAATTTAATTATTTTTACGTATTTTTTCTTTTTTTTTTAAAATAGAGTCTCACTACACTGTCCAGGTGGACTTGAGTTTGAGATCCTCATGCCTCAGCCTTCAGAATAGCTAGAATTTCAGGAATATTCCACCACACTCAGGTGGATTTGCTGTTTTCCATTAAATAACTATCACAATATTTACCTACAGTATACTTTATCAATTTAATGGATCTTTCCAATGACCTTTTTATATTGTATTTTCTTATTTTATTTTTCTTAGATTTCTAAACCAGTAGAAAAGGTAAAGAAATCAATTATTTAAGAAAACTTTGTATTTTCTAGATGTATTCTTTGGAATATTTAAACTATTTGAAGTACATTATGAACTTTAATATGAAGATAATTTTGTCATTTTTCCAATTAAATAGTTTAGCACAGTTTAGTATGTATTTGATCTTATGCTAAATTAATCACTATAGTAGGCAGAATTAAGAAATCTCTATTCCCTATATCTAATATATATATATATATATATATATATATATATATATTTTTTTTTTTTTTTTTTTTTTTTTTTTTTTTGTGGGTACCAGGGGTCGACCGCAGGACCTCGCGCGCCAGCAGGCGCCCCTGCCGCTGAGTGATATCACCGGCCCTTTTTTCGTACGTGGGTTCCGGGAGTCGAACTTGGGCCCTTGTGCTTGCCAGGCAGACGCTTATGCCACTGAGCCATCTCACCGGCCCTCTAATATATTTTTCACAAGTGGGACTTGTGAACATGATGAGGTAGACATTCCCTTTTGTACAGGTAATGGGATAATCACTCTAGCAATAATATTATTCTGTGTAATCTTCCTTGCAGCAGATTTGAATGTATTTTGCTAACCTTGAAAAAGCAGCCTGACCTGTTGTGGAGAAGATTAGGTGGCTGGAAGGAGCTGGCGGACACTGAAAGCTGACAGACACTTGATTCTATTGTAGCAAGGAATGAATTCCACCAGCAGTCAGTGAGGGTGAAAGCGAACCTAGTGTTTAATTTGTGAAAAAGCAGCCCAGATCACACCTTAAGATTAGACGAAGGAGAACAGGAGCAGTGACCCTCTAATTTGTGGCTGCACTGATTTCCTGAACCAATTCAAAATATTTACCTTGCACAGTCATTTTGACTTTTGGGAAGAATCAGACGTCTCAGGGGGCCAGATCTTGTGAATAAGGTAGATGAGGACACACCTGTATGTCTTTATGAGCCTGCCCTTCTGTTCCATGGCACTCAAAAGTAACATTCACATATATTTTTATCTCAACTTGTAAAAACATCATGAAACAGGACTTCCAAAACTGCCTCCGAAAGTAGAAAGAAGTGTGTTCAAAGGGAAGGGTTGTACTGTGAAAGCGATCAATAGCAGCATGTCTTCTATTGTAATGAATTTTTATTTAAACATTCATCATATACTTTGATCATACCATATGCATAACGTAAAATGCAAAGAATAATATAAAATCATTTTTCAAAAAGTAATCACGTATAAAAGATATCCAACATAAAGTCACTACACGTTACATGTTATTTTTATTCTGCTCTTACCAGTTAATTAAAGTATCATGAATAGATTTATGTATAATAAATGCACACAGAATTTTAACAAGTCATTACATTATAATTTAAATGACTTGTGGGCATTTTTATTTTTTAAATTTTCATCAGTTGTTAGCATTTACATATATAACTTTTATGAATTTTTATTGTTCAACCTATAAGAATGAAGAATTTCAGGTTATATAATCCAGTCCTAATCCAAAATTGCAATGATCCAAAGTTGAATTTTGGAAGCAATATATAGATTAATCGTTTCATAAATAAAGTACCAGGAAAGACTTTAAAATCACTTAAGAAAGTTATTCATGAAACTTTAAGTCTTCAAATGTAACTAATATCTATTATCTTACTATAAAGTGTTATAAATCATATAAATATTAAAATAAAAGATAGTAGGAAACAAGGAAATAGATCTTTTGCAAAAGAGAAGGGGACCAGGAGATGGATGGAGGGGAGAGAAAGGAGAGGAAAAGGAGGAAAAAAAATTTAGATGTGTTTGTACATGTACCAACTCCCCATGATGAATGCAATTATTATGTACTGCAAATGCATACTAATAAAAATGTTCTTTATGTAATGGCAAAAAATATTTTTGGAATGCAAAAATCATCTGAATTAACTAGGGCTGTGTTTATTACTCATAGATAATATATTTTATTTTTAAACATGAGTAAATTTCAAGCAAAATAACAATATGGTATTTATACACATTAAAAAGAGCCCTCTGACTACTAATTTGTACAATGATCAATGATGCTCTACGTGGGATGATGTTCTACGAAGACTAGATTCAAGAAGATTGTGCTTTACCTCAGATAAAGGATATAGAAAATCAGTATAATATTGTGACATGCAGGGCCGGTGATATGGCTCAGCGGCGTAACCGCCTGCCTTGCAAGCGCAAGGTCCCGAGTTCGACTCCCGGATCCCACATACGAAAAAGGGGCCGGTGACATCGCTCAGCGTCACGGGTGCCTGTTGGTGCGCGAGGTCCTGAGGTCGACCCCCCGGTACCCACAAAAAAAAAAAAAAAAATATATTGTGACATGCATATTCTTTGAAAAAAAAACACCAAGTTTGGGGGTAAATGGATCAAATCGTCATTGAATTAAATAGCTAAAGGCAGATACATTTATCCAAAAAATATTCTTATACATGAGAGAAAATATTGAAACAGGGACATAGACATCTAATTTCTTTTAATTTAACTTCTCTTAAGAAGCCAGAGGAATGATTCTAATTTATAACAATAATCTCTCACATGATTTATTTTTTTATTTTTATTTTTTTTGTGGGTACCGGGGGGTCGACCTCAGGACCTCGCGCGCCATCAGGCGCCCGTGCCACTGAGCGATATCACCGGCCCCTTTTTCGTATGTGGGTTCCGGGAGTCGAACTCGGGCCCTCGCGCTTGCCGGGCAGGCGCTTAAGCCGCTGAGCCATCTCACCGGCCCCTCACATGATTTATTAATAGTAGATAATTCAGGAGCATTTATGGTTCTTTATGACGCACACGTGAAACAGAATGAAAACAATAAACTTCATAACACTGTGATGCCAATTACTTTCTTAAAATATACCTCTGCTATCATTAAATTGTCCTTTTAATATTTGCATCTAGAGATCAATTTACAAGAAATAATTGCCACTGAAGTTACACTACATAATTAAGTTGAAAATTATCTCTGTAGAAAAAAAATCATAGAGTTGTGTAATTAGAATGAGAAAGCATTAACAGAGATAAGAAGAAAAATATGTTTACATTATGGTAGCATTACCATTGCTAAATCATATAGCCCTCTCATTAAAGAAATCCAACATCCAACCTGAAAATAGACTTATTGAATCTTATTTTTGAGGAGAAAGATTAAACAAATCGTATGTGACTTTTACCTTCAAGAATGTTTTAGGGCCGGTGAGATGGCTCAGCGGCGTAAGCGCCTGCCTTGCAAGCGCGAGGGCCCGAGTTCGACTCCCGGAACCCACATATGAAAAAGGGGCCAGTGATATCGCTCAGCGGCACAGGTGCCTGTTGGTGCGAGAGGTCCTGAGGTCGACGCCCTGGTACCCACAAAAAAAAAAAAAAAGAATGTTTTAAACATTGTCTTTTAGCGCCATTTTTGAAAAAACCAAGGTGAAGGTTGTATGACAACTTTCAGCAGTCATTATAGTATTTCAAAAGAAATTTAAAATTTAATTATTCATTCCTTAATTTTTTTGATTGACCAATTTTCCTATGTCAGAAATTATGTTATATTAAAATTTCCAGATTTTTCTCTTTATATTTATGCTATCAGAAAATTCATAAGATACTTTTAAAAACCTTTATGCATTTTGCCCATTCCCTCAATGACTATACAAGTTCTATTAAGTATTTCTGGTAACTCTTGTACCTGAAATAAACACTTCATCAGCTGTGAAATTTTAAGCACTTACTGTACCGGTACTCTATTTTATTGCTTAGAGGAGAAGGGCACTCTTGGTTCCTTGAAGTCAAGTATTCCTCTGACTGGTGCCAATCATCTGTGATGGAAAATGGCATTCATTACTTTGCCAGCATATTTGATCGCCAGTGAGAAACTCTCCAGAGTTCTCTTTACTTGCTGTCTTGCTGATATAACAGAAGCATGTGTTGAGATGCGGATGCTGGAGGACCAAACATCTGGAACCACTGAGCCGGAACTTGGAGAAAAGTGACCCCAGAGAGTGGCTCACACATATGGCAAAATGTGAGTGAACAAGTATATTTGTCATGTTTATCCACTGAGATTTGAAATTTATTACCTCAGGGTTACTTAGTCTATTTTAACTAACCTGTCATTTTTCCGTTGTAGAATTGTAATAAAATTTCCAATTTTAGAGACAATTATTTGTATTATTTTTCTCAATTTTTGTTTCTAGATAAAGGAGCGGCTAAATTGATTTAGTTTTTTTTTTTTTTTAATAACACATAGAGCTAAGCTCAGAAGCACTGTGTCACTGAGCACCCCGAATCATTCCGTAGCTGCCAGTATCATTTGACCTGTTCCTAGCTCTGGGAAAGTCTGTTAATGTGCTCTGTGTCAAATCACCCCCCACTGAAAATAAAGAAGTGAGGAGGCAGTGACAGCAAAAATATTTGTAAAATGTTATGTCACAGGCTAGGATTACTAGGATAACCTAAAGTGTGGTTGCTGCTACAAATATATTTTCTAAAGATGTAAACGTGTGATAATTTCATCTTGCTTCCCTCCAGCCCGAGTTGCAAGAAGGCTTTCTTTTTTTTTTTTTTTTTTTTTTTGTGGGTACCGGGGGGTCGACCTCAGGACCTCGCGCGCCAGCAGGCACCCGTGCCGCTGAGCGATATCACCGGCCCCTTTTTTCGTATGTGGGTTCCGGGAGTCGAACTCGGGCCCTCGCGCTTGCCAGGCAGGCGCTTAAGCCGCTGAGCCATCTCACCGGCCCCAAGAAGGCTTTCTGTTGTGGATGTACTCACAGTGGGAGTTCATCTCTGTTCCCTTCCTCACTGATATCTTCCTTAGATTTATTCCTACTTCTGTGCTATGTGTATTCTGTACTTGGTGTACAACTAAGTGGTCACAACCCTAATCAGGTAATTTACATTTTGAGTACTTTTCATTCTTTTATCGTTAATGGAATTGATTTTCCAGGCATATTTACCATGATTTATGAACAGTGCCGTTGGAAGCTGTGAGATTTATCACCTGTTTTATTTCAAATTGTGTCATACTTTGTGGCAGACAATACAATGTCTTTACCTATGGGAGTTTCAACTTCTACAGGAAAATATTCCTTCAGCTTCTTATTTTGAAAGGACTTGTGAGGATTTGGGAAATTATATACTTGGATTCAGCATTTTGAGTGTATTAGCCAGGAAGTCAGCACAATTATCCATCATTTTCGGCTTGTAACAAAACCCTTGGATTGAGGCCCATTGTTCACAGACACTTTCTCTTATGAACAGAGATAGTTGTGATTTGGATCAAAAAAAATGTTGCTGCAAAAGCTCATGGATTAATCCACTGATGAGTTCACAGCTGAATATGCTGTTAGGAGGTGCAGCTCTTTTAGAGGAAGGTCACCAGTGTTTCTCATCTCCTTCCTCCTCTCTAGAGAATGACAATGGGTGCCTCTATCTTAGCCTTGTTTCTTATTTGAGTATCCTAGAGTACTTGGTGTCACCAGCTCAACATTTTGTGGGCAAACTGGCTTGTTTATACCTCAGATCTAGCTCAACAGGAACAATTTCTTAGTCTCATTAAACTAATCATCTTTTTACTTTCAAACGTTATTGAAATCTTTTTTCCCCAATGCCTTCTTAGTTAGACTCTCAGTTCATGTGGATAAATTTCATTTTTTATTTATTTTTTGCATTTGGAGAGAAAACATAGCTACATGATCTGGAATCCCATCTATTTTAATTTCTTATTTTTATTTTAGAAAAGTATTCCATTTAATGATTGAATTTCATATTTTTTCTGAGGAGATAAGCACTTTAAACAAAATTGAAATGCTTTATCTGTTTTTTTAAATCTTTATTTATGTAAGCTCCACCTACATTTCTTTCTCTCATTAGTCCTAACTCTATAAGAAAATATTTCTCCAAACAATAAAATTTAATAATCCCTCTTAGTATGATAATAAGCATTAATTACATTAAAGTGTATCAATCTGGATTTATGATACATTGATAATTCATGGAATTGTTTGTGTACATTTGTTAAATCAATGACCTGTATACATTTGATTATCTAGATTTCATAGAAAGCTTTGACTCAAAATATGTAGTTAATACAGTCGAAGTGCTTTGTTTGATTAAGGAAAGGACACAGAATATGCTTTCATTCATCAAACAGGTGTAAAATTTTATTTTTTGCTAATATTATAGTTTTTATGATTTGAAGTTAATGACTTTCCTATTTTAATATGGCTTTTAATTTTAATATGGGTGACAAACACAAGCATGATTATATTCATCAACCTTTATAATCTAAAACCTTTCAAAATTTGTTTGTGTTATTCCCCCAAAATGTACATTTTCGCGCCAGGTGTGGTGGTTCACACCTGTAATCCCAACACTTGGGATGCTGAGGCAGGAGGATCGCTGTGAGTTCGAGGCCAGACTGGGATAAATAGCAAGTTGAAGGCCAGCCTGAACTACATAGTGAGAACCTGTCTCAAAAAAAAAAAAAAAAAAATGTACATTTTCAATGAATTGCATTGAACTCTACATGACATATTCTGTGTTCAACAAATAGATTTATAGGGCCGGTGATATAGCTCAGCAGCATAAGCTCCTGCCTGGCAAGCGCGAGGTCCTGAGTTTGGTTCCTGGTACCCACATAAAAAAAAAGAAAAAAAAAAAAAGTTTTATAACAAATAAGCAAATAAAGTTAAGGTGACATGCACTGATCATAACATATAACACATAAATATATACCGTAACTATAAGTATGCAATGTGTAAAATTTCACAATGCCCTTTTTTTCAAATTGAAGCTGATTTAAAGGAGTTAGATTAGGCCTTAATAGGATTGTTTAATTAAGAGATTCAACCATTAGGTATACATGTACCAATTCCTGTCAAAGCGATGTTGGTTGTACTAGGGACAACAGATACAAGATAAAAACTGTAGGATAGGTTAACAAATTGTATATAATCACCCAGTGGAATATCACATATTACTTAGAGTAAATAAATTGACACTACACACAGCCGTATCAGTGAAAAAAGCAAATATATTGAGCGATGAATGTAGACACAAAAAAGATAACTTCATTTATGTAGAAACAATAACAGACAAAAATTACTATGTAGTCAAGATTCAAAATACAGTTACCCTTGTAAAGAGAGTAACTATCTCTTTACCTTGTAAAGAGAGTAATTATCAGTGAAGGTTAATTTCACACAGCAATTTAATTGGGCCATGAAATACCCAGATATCAGATTAAACTTCATTTCTGCATATGTCTATGAGGATATTTCTGGAAGAGATATTTGAATTGGAATAAATTACCATTTGAATTTCTGGACAGAAAGAAGTATCTAATATGGATGTGCATTATGCAATCCAGTGAGGACCTGATTAGAATTGAAAGGGTAAAAATGTTTGGGTTTTGAACCCTTTTTCTTGAGCAGAAACATAAATATTCTGCTCTTGGCATTCCTTGCCCTCAGATATTCAGACTCAGTGTGGAATCTATATTATTGACTCGCTGTCTCTCAGTATTCCAGACTATACTATTGACTTTCCTGGGTCTCCAGGATGAAGATGGAAGATGGCATGAATTCTTAGATCTCTCTCCTCTCCTCTCCTCCCCTTCCCACCCCTCCCTTCTTGCCTCTGTCTGTCTCTGTCTCTGTCTGTCTCTCTCTGTGTCTCCGTCTTGTTCGCTCTCTCACCGTGAGTGAGAAAGCGAACAAGTGAGCGAGAAAGAGAGGAAGAATGGGCCTGGCGTATAGATAATCTTATACTGGTATGATCAAAGGTGTGATAAAAATATACAGTGAGTGCTGCTGCGGAGTATCATCCAAAGGGTAGGGAGGGAACTCTAACATGAGAAACACCGCATCCAACCTCAGTAACAATGTGTGACAAGTTTCAACTTGTTTAGTGTAGTAAGCTGGTTGTGAGCTATGGTTGAAGAAACTTGCACTTCAAAGTGTGCTGAAAATCATGAATCATGATCATCGCATTAATGTGACATTTTGTCAATTTCATTGGTGTTGCATGATCATGCCGTTTCACATACCAGCTTTTTAAGAAATGTCATCGCAGAGTATTAAATCTGTGTCTGCTTTTATGATATTGAGACCAAGGCTCAGAATTCTCAATGGAAATTACCCATTTTTCTTATTTGAAGAAAGCGTATCAGTCAAGATCCGGCATCACAGTAAAGTTAATGGTGTTTATTTTTTACCTAGATGGAACTGTGCAAGCTGAGTTTCTACTCAGGAATACTATGGTGAACTGTGAATATTATAAGACCTTCTGAATATTATCAGAACATTTAAGAAATGATGTACATAGAAAACAGTTTGAGAAATGGCCATACGGCTTTGTCCTCCACCATGACAATGCTCCATGTCATGTATCACTTCTAGTGAGGCTATTTCTGTCAAATGAAAACACTGTGGTGCGTCCTCACCCACCTTATTCTCCAGATCTGGCACCGAAAATAAATCTCAAGGATTCTGGCTCTTACCGAAAATAAATATGACCATGAAAGGCACATGTTTTGCCTCAATTCAGGAGATAGAGCCAGCCACAGCAGTGTAGCTAAAGATACAAAAGAGGACTTTGAGAACTGCTTTAGAAAATGGCAAGAATGATGCAATAATTGTGTCCAAAACGAGGGGAAATATTTTGAGGGAGGGTAATGTCAATGTGTCTTTTATTTTAATGCATTTTAAAAATTAAAACATTCACTGTATTTTGATCATATACATATATATGCATAAAAGACATACATATATGTATTTATAAATATACACACCAATTTTTGTATATATAGTCTATGGTACTTTTTACTGTTATAAATTTTTAATTTTTATTAGTACATGTTTTCAGTACTAATGATTACATTTATTATAGGGATTTAGTACATGTACACAACACCTCTCAATTATTTTACCCTTCTCTCCACCCATCTTTTACTTTGCCAGCATCACATTTATTTATTTGTAAGTCCTTATAAATTTAGGTATCGTATATACAGATTAACTACCAGACTAATAGGCCAAAAATATATGAAAAATAAAACAATTACACTAAATTGTGGTACACTTTTAGATACATAGTCCATGCTGGATTAAAATAACTTATTTTTTCTCTCTTGTCTCCTATTATCTGTTTTTCATTTCACACTTTTTCATGCATTTAGCTTTTCATACAAAAGAATCCCATGTTTTAAAGACTCCTGACTAATACTGTAAAGGAACACAGTGGAGCATTCTGGGATGCCTGACAGATTCTATTTCTTGATCTGCATGCTGGTCTCATGGATATGTTCAAGTTATGAAAATTATAATTTATGACTTACGCATTTCTCCTCTCTGTTATTCTACCATAAAAATTTCAATGTCTTTATATCTATGTTTTTTAATGATCTAACTTTGAAATAAATAAAAGGGCCATATTTTTTACAGCACAGGTAATACACATCCAAATATACTAATCTAAGTAAGTATGTGAGCCTCAAAGTAAACTTGAGTTATGTATCTTTCTGAGTAATAAGAGATAGATTGCATGAATTTTCTTGTTTTTTTTGTTTATGACGTTTATTTATAATATCATGTTAAATAATCTTTCCTACTTTTCATAGTGAGCTAAAAAATTCTAATAAATATCTAAAGCAATACAGACACATGATTTTTATAAGAATATATTTATTATCTTTCCTTTGAACACGTATATTCTGTTCCTCTACATATTTCCTGGAGCCTCCATTTCAGTGTCTATACTAGAGCACTGAACTTGATTAGGAAAGAAAAAAAGAAAGAAAGCAGAAAGTCCTTGGCTTTCTGTCATAAAGTACTGTGAAAATCAAAGCCATCTATCTTTATGCCTTTTGGGATAAACCATGAAAATGCTAGCCAGTGGCCAGCTAGTCTGAAGTCATGAATCCCCTCAGCATTCCATATCCATCTGATTCAAACTATGCAAACCAGGTTCACTCAAAAACTCAGGTTACCAGTAATTCACCTAAAATGTAGTATGTACTTTCGGTGCCTGTGTAGCTAATGATGGTATAAACTTCAGCCCCTGACTAAACTGGGACCAGCCCCCCAAATATTTATACTCTCTCTCTCTCTCTCTCTGTACATATATGTATATATATATATATACACACACACACATATATATATGGTCTGTATCTTTCCTCAGGGTTTTAACAATGACTAAAAGTGACTGAATTTTTATGCATGCAACTCAAACAATTGTATATAAATTACAAGAGAAGTGTACTCATTTCAATACTTAAAGATCTGCAGAAAATACAGAAGTATTTAATTGCTCCTTGATGTCATGGCCTACATCTCTTATGTTCTCCTTAATTGAAATATGATACACAGTCAATACATGCTTATTAAATAAATTAGTAAAGGAACAAATAAATGAAGAAGTATGACTGACTGGCTTTCTATTGTATTTTGCACAAAACCACATTTAATTATTAAGCACTTGAGACAGGTATTGAATGCTAGGAGATTGCAGATCCTGAAGAGGTATTCTATAAGGAATGTACTCTTGTAATGTGTTATTACATTACTAAGACATTTGAAAGCCGATTTAGTTTTGATTACATTACTCACCCAGAAAATATGGGATAAATGGTGGAAGCTAATGAGTTCAGGGTTTCCGTTCAGAATTTTAATAAATATAAAGAAACTTCTGGGATTGTGGGATTGTATTAAATGTTTCATGAAGGCAAATTCTGTTTTGGTGTTGTAGACTTTTGCAATTCTTTCATTGGGAGTTTTAAAGCAAAAATTACGCTGTGAGAACCACTTGTAACAATGTGACCTGTGATAGTTTCCTTTGCATTAAGTCTTCTATTGCCCCAGGCTAATTAAGAAAAAAAATACAGTTGCACTATTTTGCTACTCATGGTATTTAAACGTTATATCACATAGGGATTTATGGAACCAGAGGAAACATTTTAAGTATAGTGTAAGGGGTAAGACTTTTAGTAGAGACACAAATATCAGCATGAAGTTTCAAGATTTTGAAATAGCATAAGGATGTCTTCTAGGAATAAAAAACAGTATTGGGATTATTAAACAGGAGAATATTAATATTTTTCTAGATGTAATCATTTTGAATTTTTCAATAATTGTTAGTACAAAATATGCATACATATTCTAAGGTTTTTGTTTCCCTTTTATCTTTTACACATATCCTTTTCCTTCCCCAAAAACCATTTTTGCACCTTATCTCTGCCTCAATGTCAGATGTATCTGCCTCCTGCAGAGATAAACTAAAAATCAGGAGAAAAAGTGATATTCTTCATATTTATATATCCATTTAACTCATTTATAATTCTTAACACCTAATTATGATATTGCCACAAATGGTAGAAAGTGATAGAATTAGGTTTGGTGAAAAAGAAGTGGGGTTTGAGTGGGACAAGATTGGCAAACCACATTGTAGGTTTTAGTCTTAGCCATTCCAATAGGAAGTTTCGGAGCAAAGATTGCCCTAGAAGAAATCCAACATAAAACTCCCTAGGAACCCATTATAGCAGCCTATCAATTGGAGTTTTTGCAGAAAACTCTGGATCCTGAAGGTCTTAACACATGGAGACTAGCTGAACTCTGCAGCTGAGGAGCAGGTTAAACTCAGAAGGAAGAAGATTCAAGCAATACAATACCATGGCCACCTCTCCTAGAGATGCTTCAGACTTTAATGCTCAGTAAAAGTCCTCTCAACATTAATTCAAAAACTATAAATGAATGTACCAGAGCCAAAGTAAACAAGGATTTTTTTCATGTTCCTACAGGTAGTACTTTGTTCCATTTTAAATGAGTATCTAAATGTGATATACTTTGGTTTTCATGATTGTTTATTTTATAACCCCTGATGGAGGAGCAACAACAGAAATGGTATGAAAGTTGAAAGGACTTCACTGACAGTAGTTTGAGAGGTGAGTTGAATTTTTCCTAAATCATTCTTATAGCACAATCAAATACATATAAGCAATGTGCACTTGAGGTATTGTGCTGCACTTGAAAGTCATAAGACTAACATAGTGTTGATGCTTTACCTCCTGTGATTATTAATCAGTCACTTCTTAATGCTAAATAGACCATCTTGTTTCTGAACAAGACGGAGTACCTGAGTCAGATCTGCATTCCAACATAAAACAAAATTTGGAGAAAATCTAATAGAAGACTGGGTAAACAATTTTGATATATTTTTATGATAGAATAATCTTTGGAAACAAAAATAAATAACGTAATGATATAGTCAACAACAAGTTTATTCTCCAAATATTTATGCTGAGTGAATGAAGCTATATATAAAATGGTACTTACTGTATGAGTATATGCATATGATGTCTTGAAACAAGTAAACTTAATTAGCCCAGAATAATAGAACTGGTAAGAATGATTGTACTTGGAAGGGAAAGTATTATATGTAAAAGGACAAAAGGGGACTTCTACATCTTGATAGACACCTGAAATTATCCAGGTGTATGCATTTATCAACATTAAAACTACATATTTAGGGTCTTTTATTCATTTCAATGGATAAAAGTTATACCTTGGTTTTTAAAAGTTCCTCTAAAGCCATCTAATGAATGGTCCTAGAATTGCATTTAAACATTTAATTTTTAATAATAGCAATTTTTATGTGCCACCTAAAATGTTGAATTATTGGGATTATCTGCAATTTTAACTTTAATATACCATAATAGCACCAACTCCAAAAATTATCTCTGTGTGAATAACTTATATATTTTATATCAAATCAATATTTATTACATACATTCCAAAGTGCTGCACTGTCAGAAATAAAGATAATTTAAACAATTTTAGCATACATGCTGGTGAAGTGAGCACAAGATAATTTAAACAAAAAGGCCAATGTAGATGCTGAACTATTTATCATTGAGTCATTCTTTTGAGATAATTTTTACCACAATTCCTAAAAGTTCTGTAATTTTTGTAAATATTCTATTTTTCTTCCTTATAACTTTAAAAACAAAACAAAAATAATTTTGAAAATTGAGACAAATGACATATCATTGATAATGATGAAAAATATGCCCATAAAAATGCAGCAACTCCATAGAAGTCACTGATGAAATGGATGTACAGTAGGGTACCACACTAGGCACGTTGAGAAAACTACATAGCATTCATGAACAGATTAAAACTCTGTCTGTGGACAGACGATAGTTTCCAGAAACATAGAGAGCTCTTCTGGGTGAATCTCAAGGCACAATCCTCTTTCTGCTAAACCAAAGGGCTCTGCCACATTTACTGATGGAATTTTCTGAGAATGAAGTAAACTCTTCATCATTTGCCCAATAAACACTAAATCTTGGTTAAAAAGGGTATGGTCATTCTTAAAAATAGGCAGAAAAAGAAGACATTATATCAGGTATTGCACAAATAATTAGACCCTTGTGCAGCTTTAGCTTTATCTAGAATAGATACCTCTGCTTTATGCAACATGCACCCTGTGACCAAGTTTATCTGAGAAAACTATGGGAGATTTACGGTAATATATTTTGCATCTACTCTGTCACTCACAAAAACTAGATTTCACAAGCAAAAGATATATTTCATCATTGCCGTACTGCAAAAATTTACCAAAAACAAATCAACAAGATAAAGGATGGTCTTGTGGAGTATGCTGTATTTTGTGAACTATTATAATAACAAATCCAAGCATATAGTACCTGGGTCTTAGTACTGTTTGGTATATAATGCATAATTGAAGAAATTTAGCTACAGCCTCCCAAAAAGAAAATGGATCGTACAATGCCAAGAGCACTATATGACCAGAAAGGTTTTCAAGTTCAAGGAAAAGCACACTTGCTGTCCTCCTTGAGCTGCAGTAGTCTATGATTAAGTCAGCCCTACTTCCGAGGAGCTACTGGAAGATGCGTGTGAGAATCATTAGAAGTAGATTTATTTTAAGGAATTTTCTTGATCTTGAGGGCAATGATCTGACAAAAAGATAAAAATGCCAGTGGCAACCAGGGTGAGGTGGCCCAGTGTGGTATGAGCAAAGCATTGCTGGCGTGGCATCAAACTCAGTGGACCTGGACATGAGGTCAAGAGCTTGACACTTTGTAGTCTATCAGGCTTATAGGTAACTCATCACCATGGTTTGTTCATTTTACTTCTTTAATATCCTTCCTTTTCCTTTAATATCTTACTTTCTCTCCTACTGCCTCTCCTGCTCTGAGTAGTACAGACAACTTCCGCAATATATTTATGATTAGTCATTCCTCAATTTCCCAATTTTGACCAAAAAAGTGTTTTCAACTCACAAATTCGATCATGTGCCTTTGCTCGTCTCTCTCACTCTGCCCTCTATTTAAAATCTTTCAGTGTCTTTCCATTTTTCCTAGGTAGGAACATCTTGCCAATGATATCCCCAAGCCTCAGGATATAGCTCTCCTATCCCAATGGTTCTTGTTCCGGCCTTGCTATCTTTAAAAAAAAAAAAAATCTGTTTTTACGGAAAATATCAGCTCTTCAACTGCTTCTTTTCCTTACATTGTGCTTTGGGGAACATATTATTCTGCTAGAACTGACATAATACAATACCACAGACTGGGTGGTTTAAAAACAGAGATCAGTTTTTGCACAGTTCTGAAATTTTGAAGCCCCAAATCAAAGTGGCAATAAATTTGTTTCTCTTAGCTTTCACACTCTGCCTTCTGTCTGTGTCCTCCTTATCCTTTTTCTCTATGCCATCATATGGGGTGTCATATCTCTTCTTTTTCTTATCGATACCTCAATCCCATTGGATTAGGCTCCAAACTTTATGTTTTCATTTGACTGAATCAGTTTAATGATGACCTCTCTCTAAATGTATTTTGGGTTAGGAAAGCATTCATGCATTTCCTAGTACAATGGCCTAAAAATTATGCCAAATCTCCACTGAGGTGATACAGCCCTGAAAATGGCTGTACCACATACATTGCCATGTCACCAAAAACCTTTGGCTTAGTATAATTGTTGGTGACTCAGAGACAACACATGGATCTCTCTTTAAACTGCACCAAAGAAAGCAAAGTGTAGTGTCCAACAAGTGGAATAAAGGTCTTAAAATTTGACCTGGTCTGATCATAATTCCTCAATTTATATAAAAGGTGGTATATGTGTGATCTCATAACTGGTATACTTCTTTTAATAGCTCTTGCCTCATTTTCAGGAAGATAGAATATCAGCTGACTTTTTAACTTTTGTTGATCGTTGGTGATGTACATCACAGCATTCAGAATTTCATTAAAATTCATAAAAGTTGGGAGCTTCCTACCCTTATGTCTCACAAGTGGCTCTTTACACTTAAAATGCCTTGGTTTGGAAGATTTCTTCAACATTTTTGGACTGAGAAGTTGTTAAAGAGAAAAATAATTATTATCAAACTTTTCCCATATTTTCTAGTACATTTTCTAAAAATTTCTATTGTCTCTTTTCAGTTAGATTTTAAACTTCCTGCAAGAAAAATTTATAACTTTTTCTATATCACCCAAAAGCAATTAGCAAAATTTCATAAAATGATAATGGAGTAATTAGAGGAAATGCTTATATAAAATTAGAGAGCTTGATTATTTTAAATTTAATATTCCAACTATTCCAATTCCAACTATAGTTCAATATGCTAATAGTGAAGTGCTCTTACATTATACTATTTCAGAGAAATGCTTTATTAGTTGATCTGGCAGAAAAAAGATACAAAAGTCTCTAGTGTTACTAAAGCAATTTCAAACATTTTTTCATTCTCTGGATTCAATAGTGTAGCTTGAGCAAGGTTTGCTATTTCCAATTTTACAGAAGATGTAACTGAGGCTCTTGGGGGAGCAAACAGACTTCAAGTATAGGAAATGAGGGATAAAGTTCCTACTCAAAGACAAGTATTTTCTGGCTCTAAATCTGTGCTTGTCACCAGATTTTTAAACTCCAGTATTTTGCACAGAAGAGAAATGCAAGTCTTTGTAAACTTTGAGAAAAATGACAAATAAGTACTTTTTGGTTGATTCAGAAAAACATACAGGAAATAAAAACCTATATAAAGTAACACTTGACTTGTAAAGTCAGCATTTGAATGCATTTTATGGAAAAGAAGTACTTGATGAATATACTTGCATGAATTTACAAGTATAAATCATGCAATTTAGAAATATAACCCAAGAAGAAACATATTTAACAAAGGATGACATGAAAATGAGATTTAAAAAAAATCTGATATCCAGGTCCTATCATCTTCTCATCCCAAGAATTAATTTGTCTAACATTTAAAATAATTAAGTTTCTACTTTGTCAGATACCATCGTAGTTGAAAAACAAAGAAAAATGCCCATTATAAGCAAGTAAACATTCCAGTGTTATTAACATAAGTTATAATTTTAAGTAGTAATGAGAACTAAAGGAAATGAAATGAATAAGAAAGAAGAAAAAGGGAATACACATGGAATTTCTGGTTCATTGTTTCATAACTACTTCACTTCAATAATTCTGCTTTATTAAAAAGAATTCTTGTTCAACTAGGTCACATGAACTTCTCAAAGTAGTATTTATTTTGGCACAAAACACTGAAGATACCTCTTAAAGTAGTCTAGAAGCAGCCATTAAAAGCTCTAAACAGATGATCAAATTATTAACTCAGTCATCCAGCAAAGCTCAAAATAACACAGACAAGCATATTATATTTATTAGGAAAATTTTTAAAAATACTAGAAACAAAAAAGAAAATAGATTACTTGACAATAGCTGGATGCTTACTTACAAAAGAATTAGTATTGCCTTTTATCTTATAAAATATTGCTGAATATGCTAAGCTGTTTATATACACTATACACAAATCTAATCCACATGACTATGTAGCATCATTATGACATCTTAATAAGCTCTTTTAAAATCTCTGTGACATAGCTTTTTTATTTCTAACATTTTATTTTTTGCTTTTAATTATACTCTCATACCTTCTCCTATAGCTTACATGAAATAATAGGTTTATCGATTTTTAAGTCTAGAATATCACCGTTGATAATGTTTTAAAATCTAGAATGAAATTGCAATAGGGTGTTATTTAGGCCATTAGATATTTCATTATCAATTAATTAATTTTTCCTTTAAATTTGTTCATAGTACACATGAAGAGTATAAGAAAAAAATATATCATCTCTACAGATTGCTGTAAATTGGAATTATTTGCATTTTATCCAGAAATCTGTAGTTGGAACAAACTGTTTAGAATCCTAAAAAAAATGGTGCATAAAATATTTTACGAATTTGCTACTCACAGTGTAATCTAAATCATGAGGAATATTTAAGACATTAATCAGACTCAAGGTATGTGTTTGTCATTTTTATTGGGACAAAAGTAATTAAAATAATTTTAATGAAAGAATTATACACTGACAACTATGATTCTTTCAAAAAGATGTACAGAAGTAAAGTTTTTACAAGAGAAGTAATAACCATTTTAAGCTATAATCAAACATTTTAGGAGATTTAGCAAGGAACTTTTAAAAAGAAAGCTCTAATCTTTAATTTGGTAAAAAAAAACAATTAAATCATACAGATATCTCTAGTGAATAAAAATTCCACATGTGTCAATGGACTTTATCCACATATTTTAACATGTATTTTAGCATGTATGCATGTACACATGTATTTTATACATGTATTTATAAATTTATATTAACAAAAATGTAAAAATTTTTCTAAGAGAAAGGAATCTAGTAAATGATTAATTTACCTATTTTTAAAATGTCAGATCATCTGAAATTGTCTGAAAAAATGTATAATCCATTATATGGGTTTCTAAGAATGTATTTTTATGATATGAATGTGTTTAAATGTCAAAGAACTTTCTAGAAATTAGAAATTATGAATACTTCATTAAATCTAAAAGAATCAAAATATCTGAGCAGTGCAAAAATTGCTAAATATTTCTAAAATTTAAAGCCTGAAATTCAACAGTATTCCTCTGATGGTCTATGTACCACAACAGAAGAAAATAATAAATGAAGTGTACATAATATGAAGTAGTTTGTTTTTTTATTTCCTAATAATAGCATGAAATCATTGAAAAAAGAACTGAAGTGTGATTACAATGTTGAACCTGAACCTGAACCTGAACCTGAGCCTGAGCCTGAGCCTGACAGGGAAAAAAATCAAATAAATGTTTTCTCTATACTGAGTAAGTCAGTTTCTTATTTTCACTTCAATGAAAACAAATCAGTTTGGTGGGTAGCAACATAGCTCAAATAAACACCAAATGTAATTTGGATAAAATCAATTTTAGGAATTTAGAGATTTTGCATTCTCTCAATTTTGTAAGCTGCAAGAAACAGAGTACAATATACCTAGCTCTAGTCTTCAGAGAATTTGTTATAGTCACACCAGAAATAAATGTATCTTGATTTGTATGAATGTTTCCAATATCGTTGTTTGTTATAGATGTAAATATGTCCTCAGGATTTGGGTTGGGGAAATTACTATATTGGGATTTACATTTTTAAGATATGGATTTCAATATAATCTTTTTAAGGCACAATGCACTAAGCACTTTACCAAGAGCATTTTTATATATTTTGTACAATATTTCTGAATATATATATATATATATATATATATATATAGAGAGAGAGAGAGAGAGAGAGAGAGAGAATAGTAGAAACAGACCAATAAAAATATTTAGAAACAGATTTAGAAACAAAACCACCCACCGAAGTTTTGCGGCTATTTGATGTGTTAAATTAGGGAAAATGATCAGTAATAGAAGAGAATATAACTGGAATCATTAGAGTAAATCATTTACAGAATTAACTGTGGACTTTCAAACAACATAAATTCATACTTGATAAAACTGCCAGAAAAATAGTAACTAAGGGAATCTAGGTATGAAACAAGTCATTTTAAGAGACTGACACTGTAGGGTATAAAATGAAGGAAAATTTCTACTAATATGAAGGAAGATAACTAACACTGTAGAAAATAACAGTGTGTTTAAGGATGTATGTTTATGATGTCTGTCTACCTACCTATCTTCTTTCAACCTATGCTAACTTGTAGCTGTCTCTTATTTAGATTAAAACAAAAATTACTTATTCAGAGATACCCAAATACTCAAAATGTAGGAAGTAGTGGCATTTATGTTATTTTTGTACTCTGAAAACAATAGCTGTATTTCCTGTTTATAATTATATTATTAAAGTATATTATATATATATACAATATATATATGAGTATTGGATATGTCTTTTAAAATTCCACATCCTCATTTATGAATCATGTTTTATAACTAATGTTAATATTGAACTTTTTGGAGAAGTAAATTGTAATTTCCTTTTATAAATAAAATTAACACCATTGGAACATGATGGACTTTCATTGATATATCTATTCCTCATTAAGCATGATTACAAAACACAAATATAAGCAAAATTGGAGAAGGCTGTGCTAAAAAAAATACTTGATCAAATCTTCTTGTATGAACAAATGAAATCGCATTAAGGAGAATAATGAGAAACTTTGAAGGGAATATTCCCTGAGAAAATCATGTAGAAGATGGCGAGATCTATTTTCTTCCAATGAAGTGATTTGTGAAAGAAAAGTTTTTGACTGGCTATAGTTTGCAAGAGCTTTGGTATTTTTAATGCCAACTTGAAGATTCAATACAGCATTCCCTACCATTCAACCCCCTTAACTCCAAAAGTCTATTTCATGAATGAGAATATTCATAAATTTGGTGCCCAGTGTAAACCTCCCAGTTCCCCAGAAACTCGAGACAGATCTAAAAAGAAATCGTATTCTGAGCCAGGCTGCTTGAGGATACCCAGTGGTACTCAGAGCTACAAAGAACAGAAAATGAGGAAGCAAGGGATGAAATTTTCAGTGTTCAAAGGAAAATAAAGTAATATCCACTTTCTTTGTACTTGCTGTGGTTTGGATAGAGTTGGAGTGTCCCCCAAGTTTTGTGTGTTGGAAGCTTGGTCCCCAGTGTGGAAATATGGGGGGCCATGGGCCCAACAATTCTCTTTTAATTGTTTAAAACAATTAAAAAGAAAGTGGAAGGCACTGAGGCCATGAGGCTAGTTCACAAGACACATTGACATAGCATTTGAATATCTTAAAGCTATGTGCTTTGAAACTATCTGAAGCATCATTTTAGTTTTCTTCAATTGTAAACACTAGTCATAATTATATGTTCTATTAATGTTCTATACTCCAATTAGATTTTAAAACTTAGAGCTATTTTAAATCAATCACAATACATAAAATAGCTTGCCTTATTATTGCAAAGAATGACATGAGTTACAGAGAAAGCAACAAAGCAGTTTTTCTAGAATATTCCATTGATTCCTCAAATTTTATTAAGAGATTCAGCAGACAAAATGGTTCCCTCTGAGTCTTGCTCTAATGTACTTAGTGAAGTTGACCTTACCTGGTTCACTTGTTTTTTTCTTTTTTTTTTTTTTTCATAGTTTTCTCAATTAAAAAAAAAAAGGAATAAATGGAAAAAGGGTTACTAAACCTTATCACTGTATAACATGGATGGCATTAAGAGGTGCAGTTAGAGCTCATCATGCAGCCTTTGAAACAACTTCTTGTGAAGAATATCATCTTTTGGGCTGGTGAGATGGCTCAGCGGCTTAAGCTCCTGCCCAGCAAGTGCGAGGGCCCGAGTTCGACTCCCGGATCCCACATACAAAAAAGGGGCCGGTGATATCGCTCAGCGGCACGGGCGCCTGCTGGTGCACGAGGTCCTGAGGTCGACCCCCGGTACCCACAAACAAACAAAAAAAAAAGAATATCATCTTTTATCCATGGCATTTTTCCCTTGTTGTTGTTTTGGGACTTATTTGAACATAGATCTCCATGATTGGCAATTTGTGTGGTACTTGGTTGATTTCTGGAGCCACTATACTTCTTATTTGTAAGTCAATATAAGTAAATGTGACCTTCAGGTCTTTTGAGATGAAAAGAGACAGCCTTAAAGCTAATTCACTGTGTCACCTAACCTGTCTTCCCTTCAGGTGGAATGAAATAATGAGTCTTCCATCTAAATGAATTTATGTGTGTGACCAATAAAGGGCATTTTGAGTAACATATTAAATGTATATTCAATTGATCTTTAATACTTCTAAATTCTGTTTAACATCATATGCTTCAAAACCAAAATGTCTTCTAACAAAGAATAGGTTGACTTTATAAAATTAATATGTTTAAACACATACAACACTTGGAAAATATGCATCATTACTATGATGTTCTTTCAATAAAATGCTTATCATGTCAAGAAAAATGAGGTATGATATTTAATGCTCAGTTTTTACAAGAGCCTCAAAAATGAAACATAGTGATACCTTTGACAAAATTATGCATGGGGTAAAAGGTGATTTGAAGTAAAGATAAGTGATTTAATTTTGTTAAAATAGTCAATCCTTTCCTTTCTTTTCTAGCATTGTCTAATCAAACTGCTATCGCATATGAACTTCATTAGATGTTAGCATTAGTAATTTAGATAAATAGAAAACAATGAATATTTAGACTCCGTGGGAATACTGTATGTAGTAGTAATGCAATATGCAGGTGATAGAACACATATTATCAGAAATACTCTTTATGCTAACATGCACATGTAATAATAAAAATAAAAATTTAGAAATTACCTACCATGGCTTAAAGGATTATACATACCAGTACTTTTCAATATGAGTCTCTTACTTCAATAAGGTAATTCAGAACACTAATACGCATTTTAAATACTTTAAAGAGTAAATATTAACAGAAAAATTTAAAGATAGAATAATAAAAATGAATGTATATTGAGCATGATAGTATTAAGATTATTTAGTTACAGCACCTCAGTTTCTCATCAGTACAAATCCTTTGGCTAGTTCTTGCCTTCTCTTTTACAATGAGGCCCAAAGAAATACATCATTTTACCAAGAACATAGAGCCAGTTAAAAGCTAAGCTGGGATTTCAAATCAAATACTTGTTCTAGACTCTCCAAATCATACCATCTATAAACATAATTTGTACTCATTAGATCTCTTCTTATTGAATTAGAAATGCATATAGATAATTATGAGCTTCAGTGGATATTGGAAAAATAAAGTGTTGCCTGGGGTTAAATTTATGAAGATACACTATTTACTGGACATACTGCATGGTTATCTCTGGTTTCTTAGACATAATACCTCTCTAGTAGGCACAGATAGTCCAGCTTCATAAAAAGTTATATGTCATTGCTTTTATATTTCACAATAGGGAAAGTTGCTTAAAACTACAATACAAACAGTGAATCTTTTATCAAGATATTTACAAAATATGTTTCTGAGCACCTGTACCTTTGAAAGTTTTGTTTTTTAGTTTACAAATATTATGTCTTTCTCCTTATGGAGCATATATATTCAAATTATTGCTCTAAGAATATTTCAGAAGTATTTTCAAATAATTAGAATTCAATAGAGTGTAGCTAAAGTTGATCATATATAAAGAAGATCAATTAATCCTAAAGATTGTCTCATTGAACTAAAGCAAAGATAGGTGTGTCAAAGCTGTAAATCACAATCTGTGGAAATGGGCTGCATTTTGTTTCATTTTTCCTCTGAGTAAACCAATTGGTTGGAAGTCATCAAGGAGGGCAGCTTGCCCTTAGGCAGACTGAGTTAGAGAAGGCAGTTTCAAGGTGTATTCCTAAGCTTTAACTTTAGCTATAAAGTAAACATGACCTGCTTTTTGGCTAGGAATAATGGCCACTGTTGTCCCTTGAAGGTCACTTCCCCTTACTTAATCTCGATCTGCACCATGGTCCTTGCTATGACTTCGCAATGTAGGCAGTTTTGAGTAATAGCTGGAAGACCTAACTTCTTCCCACAGCTCTCTTCCCTGTGCCTTAACTACCACTTAACCTGAGAGGTGGACTTTTTTAAGAAGATAGGATTCACTGAAGTAAGATACCCAGGTTAATTGCTCAATTCAAGACACACTTAAATTAAACCAGCTCTATGAAGAGATTTTAAATTACATTGCTAGTAGGTATTGTATAGGCCTCAACTGATTTTGCCTTGTATTCAATACTGTAATCCACAAACCAACCCTGCAGATTAGCTTGTGGGTAACATTTTTACTGTAGATTAGCATTGGATTTTATACATAAACCTGCAATATGTACATATTTTAATATAAATGTTTTTTGTCTATTTTTACGTTCTTATATAAGACAACGTGCTAGCAGAACCTATACTAATATTCCATATAGAGTTGGTAGAACATAAGAGTAACACATACTTTTTAAATCATCAGGTGCCAACAAAAGGGATATTTTACTGGCTCTAGGAGAGACTATATGCCATACGCAAAGCACTATTTGTTAATGGAAATAGTGATTCATAACCAGAAAGTGATCATTTAAGCTTTTTATAGCCCAACATTATGAAGCTTTTGCCTTTATTGTCTTAAGTTCACAGATCTGTTTCATTTTCTTAAATATGCAATTAGCTGAGTATTGCTAGGGCATAACAATAATGCAAAATTAGAATTTTCAAAAGATGACACATGTTATCAAACACCTAAAGCACGCCTGGTAAAACTGGGGCAAAACACATCACCCTGGAGGGTAACAGTTGTGCCAAGGAATACTTGGCAGATCCAATTTTAGTGAGACCAAGGCTTTTCTCTCTTTACCATGTGGCACTGTTTCATTTAGCTATGAACATATGGAACGCCCTAACTATTTTAAGAAAAACACAATGTGAAGCCATTCAATCCCTGTAGGGTAATATATAAAAGTTAACATAAACAAAAGAGAACAGAAATTTCTATAACTTAAATATAACATGAAAACCATTACAAATGTTTTATTTTATAATGATTCATATAGAATATAGAAGAAACCTAGGGCTTTGTATCCAAGTAAGAAAGGAAATATTATTGAATGTTATTTCCGTTATGTTTTGGGTATGTGGAAAGGAAGAAACTCATCCCAACACAAAGGAATACTGAATAGTTACTGTTCGCAGATTCTGACCTTGGATGAGCACATTTCTTCCGCCCCCTTTAAGGGGTATGGAATGAGGAGAAGGGTCTCATTTTTATTTCTCAGATGCAAGAAACAGTTGTAAGACAGGGAGGTTGCCAGCAAAGGGCTGAGCAACAGTATTATTACCATAAATAGAAAATAAAAGGCATTTAGAGGAAGACTTTTTTATTTTTTTGGTACCCGGAGTCAAACTTAGTACCTTACACTTGAGAGACAGGCGCTATGCCGCTGAGCTATGTCCCTGGCATGATAAAAGGTATTCAAAAATACCTTTCTAATTGATGTATGTCAATTAGAAGTTTCCTAATATTAATTCCCTGTTATATAAGAAAGATCTATTAATTAATTTGTTATTTGGAAACAAGAATTCTCCTTTGATACTTGGACAAAAATTTCCTAAAAAGTTGGGTAAGTGAACACAGTAATTTTTTTTTTTAAGTATTCCAAATGAGGGCCGGTGATGTAACTCAGTGGCATAAGTGCCTGCCTGGCAAGCATGAGGTCCTGAGTTCAACTCCCGGTACCTGCATATAAAAAAAAAAAAAAGTATTCCAAATAAATAGGAAGTCTCAAGAGATTAGGAAATGAGTCAATATCTATTATTATTTATTCTGAAGACATTTATTGAACACCTTTAATGTAAACAATTTACAGGGAAAATGTCTTAAAACTCAAAAACCTGGCTTTTATGGAATTTAGATTCTGTTCAAGTGTATTCTAATAGGGTAGGTATCACATTTTTTCTTATATTTTACTGTTTACTTGTATACCTTCTCTGTCTTTTGTCTTGAAAATCCAAACATTATAGTATTTCCCATCAAAGCAAAGAGCAAAGTAGGCTGGCATGCAAGGAAATAAGAACATGTGAACTAATTGGTTGAAAAAAAAACTACCTAAATTATTGTATTACCATCATGTATTTCTAAGGGACATATTTGGGTGCCAGTGGAGACTATGTATTGCCTCGTATTTCTTAGTATTACATAAAAACATAGAGTTCTTTTTAATTTTAAGGAAAATAATGCAATATAATATTGTTTGGACAAGATATCATGCCTGTATCTTGTACTCTGAATAACTACTATGCAGACAATATGCAGGGTATCAACTATTGTAACTGTCCTCCTAACGTGTTTTGAAACTCAGTGTCATTGTTATGTTTATCTTTTTTCTCTTTAAAATTAAAAAAAATTAAGAAAGAGATTGGAAAATAAATAATAGAAAATGGAAGAAATGTATAATTGTTCCTTTGCTATATCATTTTATTTCTGCTAAAAGTTCTCAAGACTCTGTTGTTCATGAATTATTTTATCTTGTTTCAAAATGTTTATTTCACAATAAATATATTCAGAAATTTCAGTTTTTAAGGGAAAAACAAGTATAATAAAGTATGACTCCCTTGCAACTACATGAGACAAATTATTACCTATATTCCCCAAATATTTCAATATTTATAATGTTAAAGAATACTTTTAGAGAATATGAAAATGTTAGATGAAGATGTACTAACCAATCCCCAAAAGTGAAGGTGAGCTCATCCTAATATTTAAAAAATCTATGTCTCTTCAATATAAGAAATTTCACCCATGGATTAGAAATATGAATGACAATATGCTGTATATTGATCAAGAGATTTTAATTCAGTAATCATTATGCCCATGGTATCAGACAATTTAGCACTATATTTTCCTGGATTCTTATTGATTTTGCCTGCTGTAATTTAGTTCGATTACTTAAGCAATTTTATAATGCAGTTTTCTTTAAAACTTAACATGTCACTAGAAATAAATTTATCCTAAATTCCAATAAAAACTCAGTTGGACAATAATGTTCACTATTTAGTACTAGATTATGTATATTAGAAGCTAATGTAACTACTATGATTATACTTCTAAAGTTTAGATTTGTTAAACATAACAAAATTTATAGATCCTCAAAAGCTCCAGTATACGTTTGCCTCATTAGCTAGAACACTTAATTTTTAGTTAATGAAGTTTTCATCAGGTTTAATATTGGTGAAAAGGTGGAGTCTTAAAAAAAATCAACGATTTCTCAATTCTACCATGTTTTGACACTTTACATTGATGACCCAAAAAGTTTATTAAGATCATATTTTGGGGGCAGATTAAAAAAATGATTTTTTTGAAATTTGTATTTTGTATCAAAAACAATTTTTAAAATGTACCATTTGGGAACAGTTGTGTGACAAGTTCAATTATCACATCTAGGTATAGTAATTAAATTATATATGTGCAGCTGACCACCTCAGAACTTCTTCCAAATTCAGAATTTGAGTATTACTTTCACAATACAATGAGCTACAGTTAAGACTTGCTATTGAGTATATAAAATTTTTTATTTTTGTGAGGAATTGTCATTGAAATAAAGATGAATTAGCTAATTAACCTTTAAAAGGGTTTTTGATCCATGTTTACAGAAAAATGCTTACTTATAATGGTTTTTTAGTCACTGAAAAGTGATGTTAGAATGTTTAACTGTGCTAATGGGTTTGCGTTGGTCTGACTTTGGTACCAACTGGATGTCTTTCTTTGTGGCATCCCATCATACACTGGATGATAGCTTTTTATCTGTAGCTCCTCTGAAGTCAACTTGCACCTTATCTTTACCTTTATTAGAAACTCTATCTCAGGTGAATATACTGAAAATATGTTTTCATGCCAAACTGATTTATTTTTATTTATTTCTGTGTTTAAAAAGTGGACAAGATTTTGTTTCATTTTATTTGTTTTGACAGCCTTCCTATAAATGTTAAAAAGTAAAAAGCTCCATAATGAAATAATACTGGATAAAGTTGTTTGGGTTTCTTGGACCACTTGAGAGGATATAACAAAATACTGTACCATAAACCAAACGACTTATATACAGCAGAAATCCATTTCTACAGTTCTGGATGCTAAGAGGGCCAACATAAAGGCAAAAGCAGATTCAGTATTTGGAGAGAATCCCCTTTCTCGTTAATGGCATCTTTTTAATTTTCTTCCCTGAAGAAAGAGCTAGGTATCACTCTATAATCTCATGTTATAAAAGTCCTTACTCCAGTCATGATCTAATCATCTCCCAAGGTTCCACCTCCTAACACTGTCACTTCAAGGATCAGAATTTAATACATGAATTTGAGAGGACACAAATATTCAAACCAGAGCAGTGGGATTTTGTTGGTTTGGCTTGACTTGGCTTGGCTTGGTTGGTAAAAGGACTGAACCCAGAAAATGCTGAGCTACGCTCCCATCATTATTTTATCTTGAGATAGGGTCTTACTAAGCTTCCCAGCCTGGTCTTGAACTTGCAACATTCCTGCCTCACCCTTCCCAGTAGCTGAGATTACAGACAGGTGCCCTGAACCTGTATACAGTTGGTTTCTATTTTATTGTTTGTAAGCTTGATTTGCTTTCCTGTCATGGAAGGTCATGTAGTAGTTTTTTAAAAGCTAAAGCAGCCTTGGAGATTGTCTTTTTAAAGGTCCATTTTCATCTCCAAAGAATCCTCTAAAGCTTTGGGATGTGAATGACTTGCACAAAGCCAACAGGATATTAATGGGAAGAGTCAGAGTTCCACCTCAGTATTCCAGTTGTAATTCTTTCTTTAACTTCAGTTAATTGCAACACTGAGCACAAAAAAAGGCAAGTCTATCGCTGTACCCCAAAACACCTACTTTAACAAGTTACCCTCAACATGTAAATACACATGAATGCCTAGGTATTCTGAGACATTTTCCTTCATAAGCATATAAAATGTCCCCTTAACACAACAGCAAATTGCATTTTCTGTTTCTTTCTCTATTTTAAAACTTCCTTTGTTATGATTGTTGCTATCTCACTGTTCTATAACATTCACTGTTCCACTTGACTGACTCTTTTATTGCAGTTGTATTAAATGCATTTATTTTTAACTTTTTTTAATCTGAGGAGGAAAAATATTACTGTTCTGTTCTCAATCAATTAATCAGAAGGCCTATACATAAAGAGGTCTTTAAAGAGACTTTATTTCTACAGATTTCCTTTAGCTTTAATGTCGAATACAGTGAATGAAGACTTTTCAGTAAAACACATTTTTTTGTGTGTATTTTTAAAAGCCATTTTAGTTCACCTTTAAGAAAAAAATATCTTTATGTTCAAAGAGAATTCTCTTGTCTTCCTTTATTCATCATTAGGCCAAGTGCTGGAAGGCAATCTTTTGTGATTTATTCATTTTGAAATCATCTCTTATTAATTAAGGTAGAAGTACATTTACAACAATCACTGGTAAATGATGTGAAAAAATATTTAGCCCACTCTTCTTGATTGTACTATATTTGTTGAAGTCTTTTCATAGTTTTCAAATTGCCATTTAAAAACTTCACTTGATTTAAGTGATGAATATTTTGCTATGTAGAACAGGGCAAGTGTAACTTTGTCTTCCTGACAAGGAAGTGAGCTCCCTACCTATATTCTATGTAGTTTTGCTGCTGTATGTTGCTTACTCCTTAACTATGACAATAGAGAAAACATGGAATTTCTCTTATGTCAAGCAGGAGACCACTGCAGGACCCTGATTTCCAACTTACATAATTAACATTCAACCAAGTAGCTTCTCTAGCTGGCCAATGAGTATATGTCCCATCTATTGATGTGAGTTGGATTCTGTCACTTCAATTTTTATTCTGCTACACCCAAGTTCCTTGTTTGCTGACATTCAGATATAAAAGCAGCAGGTAACCTGCTTGATATTTTTTTTTATTATTTTTATTTTTTTTGGTACCGGGAATCAAACTCATGACCTTGTGCCAGGTAGGCACTGTGCCACTGAACTGTATCCCCTGCCCAACCTGCTTGGTTTTATCCTTCACTACCTTTTTACACACCTCTTCTACAGAAGGAGAGAGAGAATTGGGGCATGAGCAGGAATATCAAGACATACCACGAGACACTTATTTAAAATGTTAGATACAGACATCTTGGTGGTTTGACTTTTGCCAATAAAAAACTAATCCATTATAACTGTTTAGTTTGGACAGCCAAAGCTTTAAAAAGAAGTATATTTGGGGGCCGGTGAGATGGCTCAGTGGCGTACGCGCCTGCCTGGCAAGTGCGAGGGCCCGAGTTCGACTCCCGGAACCCACATACGAAAAAAGGGCCAGTGATATCGCTCAGCAGCACGGGCGCCTGCTGGCGCATGAGGTCCTGAGGTCGACCCCTGGTACCCACAAAAAAAAAAAGAAGAAGTATATTCACTTATGTAACCACATCACATGTAATTTCTAGTTGTGTTGGGGGACAGCATTTCATATGCTTATGAAGGCAAATGTCTTAGTTTATTTAAGCATTCATAAATATTTCCATGTTGAAGGAACTATTTTATTAAAATGAATGTTTTAGGGGAGAGAATAACCTTGCCAATTTCTTAGTATTCACAATTATGATTAAGCAAAGGTGAACACAGCACTTGTTTCTCAGAATACTGAGGTCAAGGTACAGCCTCTAGCCATTAATCCATTGCTGATCTTGAAAACCTTGCTGCCCAAATATGCGTTGTCTTAGACTACCTCTTGCTGTAGATGATAGTTAAATTTTTTCATATAATCAAAAGGTCACAGATAGGATAAGAGTGATACCACATTTCTTATAAGAGTCACTGGAAATTATGTGAGTCTATAGACTTGTGTGACTTTTTTAAATGCTAAATTATTGCCATTAAAGAAAACATGATAATCTACTATGAAAATTGATTTTATCACAATGTGTCTAAAGCAGCTAGTTATCTCAGTGCCAGCAATATCTGAAATCTAAAAAGTGATACCAAAAAGAGGTCTAAATCCAAAATGTCCTCTAGTATTTTATCATGAGAATTAAACATGAGCTAATTAAAGGAATGATTACAGTAGTTCCTTATTATCTGTGGGGAATATATCCCAAGACCACCAATGAATGCTTGAGATTCAAATTTTACTGAGCTCTACATCTATGTTATTTCCTATACATATATACCTATGATCCATTTATTTTATAGATTCGCAGAGTCAGAGAACAATTTTTAAAACAACAGTTAATATCAATATACTTGAATAAAGTTTTGTGAATGTGATTTTTTCTCTCAAAATATTTTATTTCTTCTTTGGACTATAGTGATATTTTCATAACATGGTTGACCATGGATAACTGAAAGTATGTGTACTTATCAGCTTTCCCTTCACTGGCACAAAATATTTTGCACCACAACTTAAAGAAGAAGAGATTTAACATGGCTTATGATTTCCAGAGGATTCAGTCAATGGTCAATTGGCTCCAAGGCAGAAATGGCATGATAGAAAGGAAGAGGAAAGGGAAACAACTCAACCCATGGCAGCCTGGAGGGAGAGAGCGAGCGAGCAGGTGTGGTAACAAGAATATATATGTATCCTTCCAGGTCACATCCCCAAGATTGGCCTCCACACACTGGGCCCCTTCTCCCACAGGCCATTTAGCTGTCATTAATCAGCTGATGAGTAAAGAATCCCCATGGTTCCAATCACCTTCCAAGAGCCCCACTACTAAATATAAGACATTTGGTGACATTTTAGATCTAAACTATAGCACCATGGAAAGTGAAACCAAGGATAAGATGGGACCCCTGTAGATCACATTGCTTTAGAGCAATTTTAACAAGATTTATGATAGTTTTCTTGTAAATATGTATGTCAGAAAAGCAATAGTTAAACATTTGTTAATAAAAGTACAGCTCTTTCTGTCACTTCATTTGATTTTATAAGGCTTTGCTAAAATTGTTTAATTGATGATCACATCTAGTCATTTTTCCTGTCTTAAAGCTTTTTAAATAATTTAAGAATTTAAGATGATTTTAGAAAATACATAATTCTTATGAAAATATATGACATATAGAAGGTACATGGTTTTCTTTCACATTATATATAGATATATATTCTGTTATTGATATTGATGAATCCTTTGTGGCTAGGTGTTTGCGATTATGTGTATTATAAAAAGGTGAAATGATAACATAAACCTGTTTTCTTGGCCCTGTTATATGTTCTGTATTGAATTCAGGGTAATTTCTCAACAGTCTGTATCGGATCCTAGGCCAATGTGTTCAGTATTAATACAAATAATTTTTTCTTCTAAGACCATTTTATTTCATGGAGAGATAAGTACAGAGCCTTTTTCACTAAAAAAAAAATAAATTGATCACAATCTGGATTCAGGAAATCATTCTGCAACTTCCTTTGTTATTTTTCTCTTCAGTTTTTATTTTTTTTAAGAGCTTCAGATTCTGTACTCCAATGTTCTTATATGAAAATGTTCTTTAGGCAAGGTTATTGGAAATAAAGATGTACTTGAAAACTAAGGAAATTATTTTATTCAGGCTATTGCAATTGAGAGAATGTCCATTAATGAGAAACACCTGAAAGAAAAATAATAGATCCTAAGATTTTATAGAGACAAGTAAAAAGAGAGAGTATGGTCTGGATGTCTTATGGGGCCACAAAGAGGGGTGTGAGCAGGCTGTAGATGATGAATTCTTAGCACATGCAAAATTTTTTGCCATCAGCAATTTCCCCTAATTCAAAACTGGGATATTTCTCAGTCATCTCTGTTTTCCAGATGCTCAGGGTCCAGATAAACCTCATTTTCAGAACCCACCCATGTTTTGTTCATAATGATTATGATTTGCAGTAAAATAACTCAAAAGTGGACATAGTTCTCCTGAGTGGTGACGTTAAAGGGGGAAGCTATTTCTAAGACATTCCTTCAGGCCTCCCTAGGAACTGCTTTCTGCCAAATCATTTGAAACATTTTTTGAGAACCTATTTGGTTTGGAGGTTTGAATGGGAAGCATCTCTTAAAAATTGATACTTAAAATGAAAACAAAACATATTAATATAAAATGATGTGTTAATGCAAATGGCAGGGAGTTGAACCATGAGGCTAACCATTTCAGTGTATGCCAAGGTGTTGCTGAAGAAAAAAATAATTCATTTATGACCTTTAAACTCTTTAACAAAGATTTTGATGCTGTTGGTTTGTTGCCCACAGTCTTGGTTATGTCATATAAAGGCATTCATGGTCCAAGCATTTTTCCAGATTTCACAAGTGGATCAGACAGCAGATTGTCCAGGAAAATTCCTTCTCATGCATTATCTGTTGTGGCCATTGATTCTTTGAGATTGGTCTCAAATCCTTAGACTTTATCTCACAAATCTTCTTTAGTTCCTGGGGAAAGGAGCACTTGCAAGACAATTTATACTGATAAGAATCTAGTTAGTTGGATTTTTATCTTTCAGGGTTGCCAATTCAGAAGAGAGGAAGAACAACTAAAAATACTTTTGACTGATTGCAGTCATTTATTTGAGAATATTAGAAGTGAAAATTTGATAAAGATTAAAAAACAAGCAATATTGTCCAGTCCAATCTTTTGTATTTCAATATGAACATTTTATTAGCCAAAGTTCTCTAGACAAAAACAATCCATAGGATATATACATATGTATCTCATATACATATATATTTGTGTATATATATATAGTGTACATATAGTGTATATATATATGTGTATATATAGTGTGTATATATGTGTGCATATGTGTGTATATATGTAGATATATGTAGGTATATATGTGTGTATATATATGTATATGCTATGAATATGTGTATATATATAGTGTGTATATATATATTTGTGTGTATATATATTTGTGTGTATGCATTTTATATATGTACACAAAGAGAGAAAAATGTGTAAAGAATTGATTCACTCAATTATGGAGGCTGAGAATTGAATCTGCCAATACGCCTTCTGCGAACTGGGGAACAAGAGAATTCTACTCTGTGCTCCTGAAAGCTTGAAAGGCTGAGCGTGTGGACTGCAGTCCAAGGCTGAAGTCAACCACCAGGAGCTCAGAGGGTAAGAGAAGACCGGTGTCCCAGCTCAAGTAATCAGGCAAAAAGTGGTGGATTCTTCTTTCTGCAGGTTTTATTTTTATTTTATGTATTTATTTCTTTTTTATTTTATTTACTTTTACTCAGTGGGTTGGATGATATGACCTACTTCTAAGGCAATCTACTTTACTGAGTTCACAGATTCAAACACTAATCTTATTCAGATATATTTTCACAGACATAGTGAGAAACAACATAATTCTCACAGTGCCAAGATTAACTTTTCAATAAGATATGGGCAAGGACAAAGGATATGTAAAAAATGAACTTCCACCAAAGAAAAGTTAGAACATTAGTTTTGCAGTTAGAAATTTATAAATGTTGCTCAAGGAAAAGGACTAGGGTAGAAATCTGATACAACAATGAAACAATCTCAAAGATTATTCTGTTACACAACACTGGCATAATTAACTTTAATGCACTTATTAACATCGCACTACAGAAAGGTACCAAACACGCTTTCTTGCACCACATTATTTGATGTTTAAAAGCTCTTTGAGACTAGGAACCCCTCATTTAATAATTTTTCACCAGATTTTATCTGCAATACTTATAAATTCGGGCAAGTTCTCTCTTACTGAAAACCTTCATACATCTTAAAGTACCTGTCACTCCTACGAGTGATTTTCCTGACTCAGTTTTAATGCTGGCACCATTTTAAGTGAGGGCCCAGGTTTGTTTTTCCAAGAGGATTTCATAAACATTACGTTTGCAGAGTCAATCTTTCCTTAATGGGCAATATTCTCAAACATTATGTTCCAATCAAGTCTTTGGTTTTATAACCAATGTTTCCAATCGTGTGCTGTTAATAAGAAATATAAATTCTTACAGAACCTATAAAATGATCATATCAGCATGAAAATAAGAAAATTTGAAATCCTGGAGTGCTCAGGCAGGTAGACTAAGATACAGCTTTCCCGTACAGTAAGTCCTCACACACACACCTTACAGACATGTTCCCTTCTGGGAGAACATTCGTAAGTCAGACTTGTTCATAAGTCCAACAAAGTGAGTCATATACGCCCTTGACACAATATACCATGTAAAGCATAAAAAAAAAATATGCGAGGTCCATTTGTGTCTGTGAAAGTTCGCAACTCGAATGTTCGCAAATCGGGAACTTATTGTACTTCACTCACAAAAGCAGAAGGTACTAAATTATTACTATTATAGATAACAACTATTCTAGAAAAAGTAAGATTAAACATCAAACCTATTCTGTTCCTAAGTACCAATAATTCTTCATTTGTTCATTTATTTCTGATTCTTGCTCTACTTAATCTTGGATTAGCAGTCTAATGAACACATCTGCTCTCACTTAGATTTCTGGAAATCCTTGTTTAATATATTACCATGTTCCTTAAGAGATAATGGTCTGTGCTCCAAAGTACCTGGTAGGGTTCTTTCCCTTCGTGCTTTGAGGTAATCTTTTCTTTTCTTTCTCTTTTTTTTTCTTTCTGTCTTTAGCTGAAGATGAAATAATCACGTCTGTGGCTGATTATAAATATGTTCAGGAAAATATTAGAATAAAGAAAAAAGCCTTCAGAATTTTTTAAGAATAAAAATATCTGTGGTTCATGTACAACTGATAATTTTCAAATATCAAATCTCTGAGGAAAGTTCATGAGAATAAAGTAACCAACAAAGAAATATTTTTTATGTTGTGCAAGACAAAATTATGAAGTCATTATAAAAAAAATTCAAAAAGATATCTAGAAACTTGATTAGCTCTTCTTTTAAAGAGAGTTGACACTGTATCTAACTTTTTAAAATTCATGAACATCACCTATATGCAGAAAAAAATTTTATTCACTATGTGTAATAATACTGAGCTATAACGTCCTCAGGATATTCCAACTATATAGTTGGATTACACCAAAAATTTATGTAAAATAAGCAGATTCATTAAATCTAAAGTAAGTTCTAGTATTTCTATGTTAATAAAACTCCCCAGCAAATAATGTAAATCACTATGAAAGTTACTGTGCCAAAAGGTGCTAGATTAAAATTAAAGAAGAAAAGTTATGACTAAGTCAGCATTTTAAAATAACTGTAAATTGTAAACAAGAACATTTTATTGCTTTTGTGATAACAGGCATTGTAGCACCAAAAATATAGTCCTGTTAAGTAGAAACATACTTTCAACAATGGGTGTACTGACAAATCTATGAGTTTTCCTTATGTCTTAGACTTTCTAAAATATTATAGTAATAATTTTCATATATAAATTTAACCTAGGAAAGACTAGAATCTCTTTTGATTTAATGACTCCTCCATTGCAGATCACCATAAATCACATATCAAATAAAACTAATTATTTTTAACACCTCAGATTTTATAAGGTTAAAGAATAAATCCATGTGTTTTATCCAGGGATTCTCAGGGAAATTTCAAAGTTATATGCAGGCCAAAAGACATGTTTTTAAAGATTCAATCTGAGGAAGGCAATTTTTCAAAAGTCATCAGAGTTGTTTGAATATTTGAGCAAGAGAGTGTATTTGATTATTAGAGCTACCTCAAAAAATTACCACCAGCTTGTTTGTTTAAAATAATAGAAATACAGTCTCTCACAGTTCAGGGGCTCAGAAGATCAAAAGCAAGCCGTTTGTAAGATGACACTTCCTCTGAATTTGGAAATGGCATATGATAGATGTTCTCATTCTCAAAGGAAGAGATTAGAAGATACAGTATCAAGGGGTTATTTGTTTTAAGCAAGTTTGAAAGGCAACAGAGAAAATTATGCTGAGTTTAAAGGTCTCATAATAATACTGTGCTCTATGTTCTGGCCTCTGGGCCAGTGACTATATCTTTTAACATTTTGAAGGCTTTCTGGTTAGTAGCTATTCTCTAGGCCTTAACATTACCAGCTTTCCTTCCCTCTCTGGCTTCTGCACCTGTGCCCTTCAAGTCCCTCCTCCTTCATTTTGTCTCATCTTGGTCCTTTTCTGCCCAGGTACCCAGTGTTTTTGCTGGTACAATTTTCTTAAAGCTCTTGCTGCTCTTATATGTATATCAAAGGGATCTGTATCATTAGATAAGAGGTTCTTCCTTTATAACCCCATGCCTACTGCTGGATGCTGCTGATACGGTTGATTGGTTCCATGAATTACATACCTAATCTCCTTACAACTAGATTATCTACCTAACTCTTCATGCTTTCTCCAGAACACACTTCCTCAGCTTGCTACCTAGATAGACTGAATTTTACAAACTGTGACTTCATTTCTTTTTACCTAAAATTTTCTTCCTCAGCTTATCTTTTGTCTCATTCTACTATAAGTGTCAAAGTAAAACCAGGCCAGTCTTTCTTGCTTGGTTGGCAATTTCCTCAGCTAAATATACAAGTCCATTTTTTGTAAATTCTATTTTCCACTCAACATTAGAAGACAATTTGGCCAAGTTTTTCTTTTTTTTTTTTACTGCTTTATAACCAAAATCATCTTTTCTCCCTTATTCAGTAGTGTTTTATTTCTTTCCCAGTATCTCGAACATTTGTATTTCTAATATTTTATGTACGGTGATAATATGCATTTTCTAAGATGCTAGAAGGTCTCTCTTGAGATCCTTACTTCACCAGATTCCTCCCCAGAACCACTGTAATGTTCATATGTCTGCAAATCATGACTTGAGGGAGATCCCAGGTAGACACGAACTTTTGAGGGCCACTGTTCAACCTATTACACATAGAATTATGAATAATCAAGAAACAACACTTACTACATATTTAATCAAAGTGACAGGATAATATTTTAAAATTAAGGGAGAGAGAAGCAGGGAAACTAAAAGTGAACATAGAAAAGAATTAAAATGTGTTATGTATATGTACTACCAACTCCTAAGGAGAAATGTAATCATTATGTACTGAAAACGAGTACTGTACCAATAAAAATAAATTTTTTTGTGTGGGTACCAAGGGGTCGACCTCAGGACCTCGCGCGACAGCAGGCGCCCGTGCCGCTGAGCGATATCACCGGCCCCTTTTTCGTATGTGGGATCCGGGAGTCGAACTCGGGCCCTCGGGCTTGCCGGGCAGGCGCTTAAGCCGCTGAGCCATCTCACTGGCCCAAAAATTAAAAAAATTAAAGGAATCATAGCGGTAATATGATTGTAACAACTTTAGCTATTTTAAAGCAAGAACTTCATTTTCTTAAAAAAAGCACAGTCTGGTCTGGAGATTTAGCTCAGTGGCACAGCGCCTGCCTGGCAAGCGTGAGATCCTGAGTTCGATTTCCGATACCCCCCCAAAAAAACCAAAGTCATGGTAAAAATCATCATTATAGCAAAATTATTCTGTCGTGACCAGAATCTCTCTTTTACTCCTTCCCTCATGGTATGAGGCACAACCAATATTTGCCAAATAACCTGTTTGAAACCTCAGTGTTTCAACAGCTTATCTTTCTCTTTGTAGTTTAAATGTTCAGTATATCTAGTGTTGATTTAAATAAAGTATTTGGATGGTTTTGTTTATAAATCAGATTTGCAGACTCTTTTTCTCTTTCCTAAATGGCATCTGTCTATTTGAAAAGGTTTTATTGTGTTTGTATATTTGCAGGGCCCTGTGTGCTCTTTTGGGGACACTTACTGGTCTTTTTCTACTGAGATTGGTTGGCTCCATGGATAAAATCATACCCATATATCCTTTGTGCTTGTCCATGTGTTCTTTTTATTTCCAATGGTTTTACAATCCTGACCTTTTTTTAATCCTAAACATTATTTTCTTTTCCTTTATCTTTACAGACTGAATACATCCATGTTCCTTCAGTGGAAAATGAAAAGATGTCTCGGGTCTCCCATACACAGGAAGGGGCAGAAGAATTGGCTAAGACCTCTTACCATTTAGCCTCTCATTACTATTTTCAGGTCATAACAGATAAATACCTATGGTCCAATTAATAGCTATAAACCTGGATTAGATACAGCACTTTACAAGGACAAATCAGCTTACAACTCAGCCTTTTCTGAAGAAAAACAAAAAGAATTTTTCTAGGATAGAACAAAAGATAAAACATTTCTACTGTAGAATTCACTCATAAACTCTCTGGTTACATGCTCAAAATTACTGGTACTTTTCACAAGTTTAGCATTCTTCTTATCATTTATTCCCCATGGTGGATTTAAATATTTTTCTCTTAATGACCGTAACCCACTTATCTATATGAGCTCAACCTCCATTTTCATCTAAAGGATATATATACCCTATTTTAAAGCTATATATGTTATCCTCTCATTTATTTTTTCTTTTGTCCAATTTCTTCTTATTCTTTATTTAAATGGCCATGCATCCTGTGTCATGGCTCTTCAATCTTTCCCTATTTTTCTTTTCTAATATATAACTACTTGTTTTGATTACCCCACCATAAAATTACCCTCTTTGTTCCTTACCACATGCTTCCCGTAAGGTAAAGTTCTGTTTTAGCTGAACTGGAACAATTCTACGCTTATTTCTGGGATTATCTGCCATCTAGCACTAACTCTTTGCCAAGATAAGAATAATGGAGTTAGCAAATAAGCTATGATGTTCTATTTAAGGGCCATAATTCTTTAATGGCACTAAGACTTAATATTTCTACATTTTTGGGAAGTAAATATTGGTATCTAATTTATGGTTTAATGGATTACACAGCCCTGTTTAGACACATGATCACTGAGGTATACAAAGATACCACTAGTAATTTCAGGCTCTTCTGAAACCAAAACCTTTTGCACATATCTTAATAACACATAAGTCAGAGATGAAGCATTTTTCTATGCAATCATGCAAGGATAACAGGGAGCCTAACCTGTAAATTTTTAGATAAATGATGCTTATTCTTCCTGTTGCCTACTGTACCACAGACTTATCACGCTTTATATGAGTACATCTGTGGAGCTTTTGTGAATATTTTGAGTTATCTGGTTAGGTAGGTACAGTAATTGTACATACCAACAATAATGTCACTTCCTAATTCAAAACACAATAATCCACAAAATACCATAGAGATGAATATGTAGTTTGTGTGGATAGAATCAGAGTTTTAGGGATAAGTTAAGGAAGAAAAAAAAAACTCTCTCTTCCTCTGGAATTGTAAAAAAGAATGATGTTTTCCTGGAATGGGTTGCAGCAATGCTCTAACCTTCACTACCCTAAGGTAATTTATCTGTAACAAGAAAAAAGAGTGACAAAATGAAATGATAAACTTCAAAGGAGAGATAACAAGACAGAGACCCTGAATTCTTAAAGCGAACTCTGAATTCCCCAATTATTTCAGCAATAACTTAATATTTATGCTTCTGCAGTATGAACAATTTTTTGTCATATTTAACAAAAGAACTTTGTCTAATACATTATTTAAGGACAAAAGCTATATTTTATTCATATATTTATTCCCAGTTTTAACATAATGCCTGGCACATTTAGGTAAGGGACTTAGTGAATTTTATATCAAAGCATAAAACTAATGAATATTCTTCAGATTACCTTGGGTTAATACTTTCATACATTCCTAAATTCATTAAATGGCAGGATGAATAAAAATATAGTCTCCATTAAACTATATAAATGCATTGTATTGAATTTAAAGTCATATAACTTATATGCAGTAGAGCTATCTTATGATACTGTATATAAGCACAATGACTGAAATATAATATTCAGGGACTTTTTATGACTCTCCTTTACTCTTACACTAATTTGTGTGCCTAGATATTGAATGCATCAAGATGAAATTTTGTCCAAGTCCTCTGAGTTTCTAGTTTTTGTGATATAATATTTCTGAACAATGATGCTTATGTCTGCAAAACACTGACAACACTGAATACTTACAAAAACATCAAAGAACAGAAAATCTCATTTATTTCTGGTAGAAAGGTAAAGCACACATCACTTTAGAACACTTTGTTAAATTCTTACAAAGGAAATGTACCCTTACCATACAACAGAGCACACAAATCCCTTGGTATTTTCCAAAGTGAACTGAAAAGATATATCAAGAAAAATCTGAAAATCAATTGCACAACGGTTGTGATGTTTAAAGCTCACTTGATAAATTGATCGGCTTGAATGCCACCTAGTTAAGCACATTTTTGGTTCTATCTGAATGGGTCATGGAGGAATGACCTTGGGATCTATATATATCTAGTCCATCCCTGCCCCGTTCCTCTCTGTTGACTTACCTCTGTGCTCTGTTTCTTCACCAATATGAAGTGAGAAGGGTTTTTTTGTTTTGTTTTGTTTTGTTTTGTTTTTTTCCACCGTGCCCTTTCACCATGATATTTTTGCCTTGGAACCAACTGTTCATAGACCGATACCCCGGAAACCATAAGCCAAGTTAAATACCTCCTCCTTTAATTTGTTGGTGTTGAGAATTTGCTTCTAGCAATGGTAAAGGTGATTAATACAGAAGATTGGTACCAGAAAGTAGGGTCATTGTGTCTACATCTGTTCAGATGGTTCAGAAGCCTTTGGAATTTGTTCGCAGGAGGAATTTGGAAAGGTTTGGAGATGCAGGCTAGAGAAGCTCTAGAATGATAGAAACAGAGCCTGCTGGGCAATTTTAATCCAAGCTAGAGGACCATAATACTTATTGGAATGTAGATGGTAAAAGCCAGTCTCCTGAGGCTTCAGGTGGGAATGAGGACTCCATTGGGAATTGGACTAGACTGCTTGTTACACTCTGTCACAAAAGGAAAAAAAAAAGTCTACATTTTGTCCCTAGCCTGAGACTTTGCAGAGGGCTGAGTTTAGGAATAGTGGACTAATTAATCTGGCAAAGGAAGTATCAAGATGACCCAGCATTCAGGATATGACATAGGTAATGCTGGCTGCTTTTAGCCAAATATATATTGAGAAGAGTGGGAGAAAGGCAGATGCACCTGAAAACCTTAAATTTTGGCCTGAAAAGAAAAATGTGTAACATTGTGGCCAAAGGAAGTACAATTTCTGAAGAGAATAGTGCCACTACAATAGTGCCACCACAAGTACTTTGAACAAGGACAAGAAGAAAGGTGTCTTGAAGATATTTTGGGAACCAGCAAGACTCTCCCTATAGAGTTAAGTGCAAGTTTGCAAAAGCATAAAACTTTCACTTGATGAGAGAGTGCCTGAGGCCCTGTTTGAGAAGACCATCTAGCAAATCAGTTCCTCAGGATTCATTTCATTATGGTCAGTCATCCAGGTACTCAGAGTCCACCACAGCTGTGGTCCAAGGGGACCTGGCCACTGCTTGAGCTGACAATATCCACTTGATCTCATTTGTTTGGACATGAAGAATGCATGAACTATGTGGTCCTGCAAGCTTCAACCAAGATTTCAAAGAAGGCCAGGGAAGCCAGGAAATGTCCCCATAAAGAATCATGCATGAAGCTGTGACAGTGAAGCTGAAAGTTCGTGTGTGACACCCTAGAATGTTAGAGAATCCCAGAACATGGAGTATATGCCAAGGAAAGTGCAGACAACAAGCAGAACCAGTCCAAGAGAGAGGCCATGTGAACTGTGACCAGTGAAGCCAGGGGGAGGGGCTGCCCATGAAGTTCAGAATTAACTTCTCATCACCAAGTGCCAAATATCCTGGATATGGACCTAAAGAACATGATGTTTTCCTTGGAGGGTTTTGGTCTTGCTTTGGTCCTATTTTGTTCTATCCCTCTATTACTTCCTTATGTACTTGGAATGTTTACCCTGTGTCATTGTATCTTGGGAAGATTCTTTTTATTTTTACAGCTATCCACAACTATATTTTCTGCTGGGCAAAATTATCAACTTGTTATTGTCTTTAGTGATTAAGTATGGCTGAAGGAGATGTTTTGGGGGTCAATTTGACAAGGGGTGAAATGAGATGGTTGAGTTCAGTTTTCAACTTGATTGGCTGGGGAGCGACATAGTGATTTATAAAGCACATTTCTAGGTGTGCTTTGGTGGATCAGAGAGACATGACCTTAGGGGTCTATATCTCAGACCTGACCCCTTTCTCTCTGGAGCTCTTCTAGTTCTGCTTCCTCACAACCATGGAGTGAACAGCTTTGATTCACCATGCCTTTCTGCCATGATATTCTTATCTTAAAGCCAGCTGTTCATGGTGCTTAGTTACTTTCTTGTTGCTGAGACAAATTACCTGACATGCCCAAGTAAAAGGAGAAAAGATTTATTTTATTTCATAGTTTGTACATGTTTCAGTTCTTAGTTGTCTGGCTCCGAGGCAGGACACTATGGCAGAGAAGAAACAGTCCATGGCAGGGTAGTCAGGAAGCAGCAAAGCAGCAGTTTCAAGCCGCCCTTTTCCTTTTATTTTATTCAGCCTACAAATCTATTGGTTGGTGGCACTGACACCCAGGGTATGACTTCTCATTATCCACACCTAGAACTCTACTAAACCAGTCAGTAGACTAATGTAGTTATCACACACCCTTAATCTGGATACACACAGCCTAGATACAGCCACCTCAGAAAAGCCCCACCTATGAGCCCAGGAGGTTTGAGGAGACATTAGATACAAGCCATAATACATGGAATGAAACTTCTGAAACTATGAGACCAGTTAAATTTCTCCTCCTTTCATTTGTGGAATATCAGGTACTTGGTCATAGTATGAGTTACTACATCAGTTTTATTCATAATTGCTAAAATTTGAAAACAACCAGGATTTCTTTCAACATGCAAGTGAATAATAAACTCTGGTATACCCAAATAATGGCATATTATTCAGGACTGAGAAAGAAACCTGCTGCCAAGTCATGAAAAGACATGTGGAAACTTACATGCATATTACTACGTGAAGGAAGCTAAAGTGAGAGGCTAAGAAGCGTATGATTATAAGTATATGTCACTCTAGAAAAGGCAATAATAGCAGATAGTAAAAAGAGCACTGGTTTCTCGAGCCTAGATGAGTGAGACATGTAATTAGATGACACACAGCATATATTTGAGACAGCAAAACTATACAGCATATTATAATGGTGAATGGGTTATGATACATTTGTCAAAACTCATCTAACACCAATAGGGATACCAAATGTAAGTTATAAATTTTGGGTGAAAATGATACATTAATATATGTTGATCTAGGTTCTGCCTATATTAGAATAGGGAGTACATGAGAATTCTTTTACACTTTTGCTGAGTTCTCCTGTGAATGCGGTATTTCTTTAAAAACTAAAGTCTATTAAAAAAAACTAAAACATGCATAATGAATATGTGTAATAAACTACAATTAAAATAATGAATTTCATTTCAAGGTAAAATTTTCTCATTTTTATAGACTACAGTTGATAATTCTAATTACAGCCAGATAGAGTTGGATAGCCTTTGACCGTTTATCTCTCTTACTACTTTTCACGTCTATGCTATCCCTTGGCCTACCAAACACTAGTATATATCCTTCATATATATGACACAAAGGAGAGAAGAAAGGTGGGAGGCCAGGAGAGTGGGTTGGGCAAAAAGTTCCAACTTGTTTAAAATTGAGATCCAATGTCATAATCTATGTACATGACTTTAAAAAAAAAACATTTTAAATATGCAACTTGTTTGCATTTTGCTTGCTGAGAATCCTTTGTTTCAGGTTTATTATCTATCAGGGATGATTGCTGCTGCTATTTTAGGTGTGAAGCATCTAGAACCAAATGAAACATATTTTTCTTACAGTTAATTTGTGTTTAAGGCTGCAATATTGAAAAGAAAAAGTTGCCCCCACAGTATTTTAGTATGTATGATACACAACTTTTCCTCAAGAGACAGCCAGGCATTCAAGAAAACTCTGAGAATGAAAATTTCCCCTCCTATTGTGTTGTCAGGCATTTCAACAACATCAATCATCAGTCTTTACTTTCAAAGGGTAATTTCAAAGCTGAACTGTCTCCATTAAACTTCTTCCTCTTAAGTATGCAGGGAGGCAAATCCATCCCCACAGCCAATTTAAATGTCTTCAAAAGTCTGCTTTAAAATCCTCCATCCTGATTGACTTTTACACTTGATGGGGATGAAGGTATTTTAATATGATGACATTAAGTTTTGCCATCTCTTTGTTGCCCCTACTGTTAGTGACATCAATTTTACTCAGTACTTGAGTGTCAATAGAAAATAGCACTTAAATATGATATGACTGCTAGAATAAGTTCACTGCATATAAATCATATTTCATGAAGTGTTTATAATCCCAGATTCTGGGAGGAGATAACACAGTTTCAAATCTCACTTCTGACATTTTATCAGATTTATGACATTGAGAAGTGAAATTAAAACTCTAATCCTCAGGTTTTTTATTTCAAAAATTTGGGATACAACAGCACATACCTCACCTGATATTGCTAAAGTAAATGGTTAAATTTATTTTTAAAAATTATCTGTAATATAGTAAATTTCCAATAAATGTTAACTATATAACTGTTGTTACTAAAATTGCCATGTTTCATTATGTATTTGTAAATTATCTAATATTTTGCTGAGAATATTATAAAGAAATCTAAAATAATATTATCATTGCTCAAACTAATACATTTTGATCTTTTAGTACATTTATTGGTGGGCTTTTTTTTTTTTTTTTGGTGCTACAGCACCTAATTTTTGGTTTTCTATCCTTTTCATTTCCCATTTTTTTGCACACAATTATTATAATCCTTTCATTTTTAACATTTTTCTTCTGATTTTCTTTATTTTCCATCTCTGTTCTTCCCTTCTTATCTCATATGCCTATATAAAAGTTAAGCAATTCTACAACTTCTTGCAAGTTACTATGAAATACTTGCACTTTTAATAGATTTTTAGTATGTTAATGAACTGAAAATGTTAATGAATTTTGTCTGGGAACAAAATCATTCACAATTTAGACTCATCATTTTTGGTAAGAAGAAAAATAATTATAATTTAATCTCTGATAGAAGATCCTTAGAAAAAAGTAGATCTTTATAGAACAAAAGATTTTTAATGTATTTCATAAAGAATCAAATATCTAGTATCTGTCTCCGAAAGCTGTCTGACTTGATCAAATGAAATGAAGAGAAGTTTAGCTGAATGAATGTCTTTCACAATCAGACATTACATGGGTATTGGAGCAGGGTGATAACTTCCCGTTCTGTTCTATTTTATAAGAACAGGAAAATTACATGGATGAAAGAAGATCAGGTAGCTTATTCCCTTTGGTTCCTCTAAATATCTCATATTTAAGTATGGTAGAAGACAAAGAGATGAAGAAAGATCAAGTTAGACACAACATTGAAGCATGGCATATTAAAATAAAAGTTTCTCATGATCAAAGCTGAAGAAAATTTTGAGTATAAGAAGTATGGAAGTAAATGACCCAGTCACTTAACAGGATTTCAAAATTTATTTTGCCCAAGGCTGGATACAGAAGAGAATGTAGACCATACTTCCTTCCATTGAAGAATAAAATAGAAGTAATTATTTTGGGAACAAGCTACCCAACATTTCAAATAACAAAAGCTTACCTACAGCTGCTTCCCCTTAACAATGTGTCCCAAGTTTTTCCCATTACTAAAATATTTAACAATTCAAACAAATGTGTACAGATCACTTTAAGAGATAGCAATCTGAAAAGTTCTGTCATCAGTGATTTGTAAAAAATCACTTGCAAATAATGGTTTTCCCTCATTCCTACTCTATTGGTAATGATTAGCTTTTATTATCCATATTTACTCACATTATCTAGAAAATAAACACATGATTAATATCTACAATGATTCCTTTTCTCCCAATACACCTCCTGATATATATCATTAACATTAAGTTGGAGCCCCAACTTATTATTATTATTGTGTGTGTGTGTGTGTGTTTGTGTGTGGGTACTGGGGGTCGACCTCAGGAACTCGTGCACCAGCAGGCACCCGTGCTGCTGAGTGATATCACTGGCCCTTTTTTCATATGTGGGTTCCGGGAGTTGAACTCGGGCCCTCGTGCTTGCAGGCAGGTGCTTACACCGCTGAGCCATCTTACCGGGAGCCACAACTTATAAACGGACTTAGTTTAAGGAATAAGAAAAAATCTACTTTTATGTAAATTAAAATACAAATGAAAATTCCAATAAAATATCTGCATCAAGAAATATCACTTGGGCCAGTGAGATAGCTCAGCGGCATAAGCGCCTGCCTGGCAAGCACGAGGTCCTGAGTTCGACTCCCAGTACCCACATACGAAAAAGGGCCAATGATATCACTCAGCGGCAGGGGTGCCTGCTGGTGCTCCAGGTCCTGAGGTCGACCCCTGGTACCCACAAAAAAAAAAAAAGAAATATCACTAAATCAAAACATAACCTAATATAAGAGCCAATTATCATCTCACCCATACACACTGCTGCAGGCGAAATTTTTTTTCAGTCCCTTCCCTCCCTTCAATCCCTCTTTCCTTCATTTACAAAGCTTTATTTCCATTTATTCTTCTTTTATTTTTTTTCCTTTTCCCTTCCTTCCTTTCCCTCTCACCCCTCCCTAGTTCCCCTTTTTTTGAACTGGGGAAATTGGGGTTGGAGGGAGGTGAGGGGCTTGAAAAAAAAAAAAAGAGCTCCAGTGGTGCAATTGGTTAGCATGTGGTAGTTACACAGGCATTTTTTTCTCCTATTCTTTTTTTAATGATGCCTGTCACATAAAATGTCAAATGCCTGATACCACTCATCACACTGTCACAGCTTTTGCGATGCCCACAGTCATAGGAGTGGGGAGCTCTTCCCTTCCCCTGGTTTGAGCCAGCGGTGAAACGTCACTTGCTGCTGGTTGACATGCCATTGTTTTGTGCAATATCTTGAGTATAGCTCCTTTGAAGAAACCGTTTCTGATTTCAGTGTTAGGTGTCACGTTCCCCATGATGTTGTCTCCTACAAGCTGATCACCAGGTGGCTCAGGGTATATTATGAAACAGACTCCTCTTTCCCAATTGTTTTTCAACACACCATCCACTCTTCTCGGAGATCCAATAGACATGAATTTGTGGAGCCTCCATTGCAGGTGATGATAAACAAGTGAGTGGAAAGGAAGAACTACTCAATGACCAGACACAATCTCTGGCATCAGTGATATGGAATTGGGCCTGAGACAATGGTCAGCTTCTCTCTGAACGATACCCAAGTGGAACAGCTTAGCAAACAATGGAGGAGGGAAGCAGCCTGTGGTCCTCATGGCCTGCTCCTGTCATCATGGCAAAATCACCTCCTGAGCCACTGTAAGGGCATTCAGGGCATATTATAATCAGAGTGCTCAATCAAGGTCCTCCACCATTACACAAGTGAGATGATCTTTATTATCCAGTCGACTGACTAGTCTCTGTTGAGACTGCCTAGGAGAATAGCAAAGTACAATTCCGTGTGACCAGGTAGGCTGTGGGGGTGTGAAGTTGGGGACTATCTGTGGACCCTGGCCCCTTCCTCCCTGGAGATTTCCCTGATTGTCTGCCTCCTGGTTCACGTGAAGTGAGAGCTTTGCTCTATTCTGCCCCTCCACTGTAATGATTTGCTTCATCTGAGGTCCATGGACTGACATCTGGCCAACATCATACTGTCCTCCTTGGAAATTGTATGGGTCAAGTATTTTGTCTCAACAGTGGACAGGAGACCAATACAGCGAGCACAGGAATATAAGAATGGATGTTCTACTAATGACCACATCACTTAAGAACGAGCCACAGTCACAAGTTGCTGGAAAAAGCAGTGCGTAATGTCTTTCTTTTCCAAGAAGAACTTTTCATGAGAGTGCAGAGGAGGGGGACTTGTGTTCCTGGCTCCAGGAAGTCAGAGAAATCTCCAATTTTCTTATTTAGGAGGAGGAAGGGAGAACATATCTTGATGTGAATGTGTATTGAGCCACACCCCCTGGAATGGGACTGTCTATTTGGGTCTTACCAGGTCAGTGTCCTGTCCGAGCTACTGCTACATGTTTGTTGGCTGATGGTCTTCTACAAACTGTCTTCAGTGGGTAGCAACACGCTGGTTGCCCATTCTGGGAATCTACCCTGTTCCCTTTTCCTGCCAGGTTTTGTTCTACAGGAGGGAGACTCTGCTACCATGAAGGTGGTGATGAATGAGTAGAACTTCTGTTGACTGGGGGCAAAAGTACTGCCCTTTCCTGTCCTTTCCACAGTACTGAATTGTGTGGCCAGTTACCACGACCTTCTCTAATTCTAGGACCTCAAATTATCCCCATCATTAGAAAGAGTGGTGCTCCAAAAGATTGAATTTCAAGCTGTCAGGATTCAACATATTTTGTTCCCTTTATTTATGTTTCCCATCTGTGAAAGTTTCTCAGAACCAAAGATTCTGTACATGCACGTGTGTGTGTGTGTGTGTGTGTGTGTTTGTGCAAACTTTGGAAACATTCCCTATAGGTTAGACACTAATGCAAAGAGAAAATGAAAATATTAGAGTGTAAAATTTGCTGAACACATTTAACCAATGAGAGTCACAATATGTTGAATGTAGTTTAAGGAAGGCTGGAGAGATTTCTACTTCTTGGTCTTAGAAGACTAGCAGAGAAAGACAAGAGGGTAGAATTTGTGAGTGGCAATCCCTTGTCTGCCAGTTCTCCAACCCAGATGAGTAGAAATCTCTTTGGAAATCCAAAACATAAATTCAGCATTTTCCACTCCAGCTCACTTTATCATGTCTAGTTAATTGATGCCCTACAATACTTCATTATAGGAATCTCTGTATTCTTTTCTATCCAAGGTCAAGGCCTTCTTCTGTTCTCCCAAACAAAAGAAGACCCTCTTATCCTTGGCAACTATAATGGCTGATTGATTGTGTCAACTTGAGAAGTTTAGAAGCTTAACTAAACCAGCTTAGCAATTCTGCACCCTAGGGTGTAGAGGACACACCGTAGGGCCGCTCATCATTTGGACAATATAAAGGGGAAAAAGGAAGGACAGGTTTACTTCTGTTCTTTGGAGGAGGTCCATTCCTTGCCTTCAGCTTGAACATCATCTCCTGACTTCTGCCACAGACTCTTCAGCTTCTGCCTCGGATCCTTTAGCCTTCTCACGTAGACACTTCAACCTTTTTTCATAGACCCTTCCACCTCCTGATATGGACTTGCATGGGACACTGCAGTGTCACTGCAGTGAGCTCCAGATCTTAGACTGAAAACTTCAGTCTCCAGTGTGCAGACACCCTCTGTATGCTTCCTCATTTAGCTCTGTGGTTGACCATCATAAGCCAATCTTGCAATTTCTTGTACATTTGTATATCTTGTGTTACATCTGTTTCACTAGTAAAACATAGACTGATACAACAACCTTTATGAGAAATGTAACTTTATTATGCAACTAGCCTTTTTATTTAGGAAATGGCTTTTCTTATTCATCAGTATAGTCTATTGGGATCCTGTTTTCCATATTGACTTTCATCTATGAGCAAATTATTTGAGGAATACACCTGATGTCCTGACTTTATATCTTGCGAGAAAATAAAACAAATGAATCTTATGATGCATGAAATCTTTAACCACTCAAAACTCACTTCTTTAGCTTGAATAGAAATGAAAGACATAATTGAAATTTACTCTTTTGACAGGAAAAAAGATCCACTTTATCAATATTTTATAGCACCACTGATATTTTAAAAATGAATTGTTACAACAGAAGGCCATCTTGAAGAACTTTCCAACAGTTCAAACTCTTAGGTAGCTGCATAACAGTAGAAATATATATTAGAGCATGCACAAAGGGTGGAGCCAGTAAAATTACAAAGTCTAATGAAACCACAAATAGAATAAAGATGTATGCATCAAAAAAGAATAAAAATTTAGTGTAATTTCAGTTCTATTGTTTTTTGTCTTCTATAACTTTTCTTTTTTTTTTTTTTTTTTTGGTACCAGGAATCAAACACACTGTGCCACTGAGCCGTATCCCCAGCCCTCTTCTGTGACTATTTTTGAAGTTTTATTTTGAAATTTTAAATATTCCAAAGAGCAACACAATGGTACAAAGAAGTTCATATGTACTTTACCACAATAAATTCAGCAGTCATTAAATATTTTACCTTTGTGTTCTTTCTCTATCTAGATGTTTTTCACAGTATGGTATTGACATTATTTTAAGGTTACACAATAGTTTCTTTTCTGGAAAGTCCCATTTGTTGACTTGAGTTTAATAGTTCATAATGATGAGATTTTGATAATAGGTTTTTGGCAGAAATACTGCTCTTAGTGTTCTCACTACACACACAAAAGTTAATCTTTTAACTATAGACATCATGTCACTTTATGTGTAATTATGAAGTCTTTCTAACATCTAAACATAGTTTAAGGATATACATTTATGGAATTGTAGAATTATAGCATAGATAATATTTAATTTATATAATAACACCAATAATATTCTTTGTAGTAAATTTTCCCAGATGCAGGATTCAGTCCAGGGCCATAGATTATATTTATACTCATTACAACAAAAAAGAATAATAAGAATTAAATAGCTATAAAAATAAGAGTAACTGAGTACATATAGATAATAAAATATAAATTCAGGGTTAAAAGTTCTGTGTTACTTTAGAATTCCAATTAAAAATACAGAGGGGAAAAAAACAGAAAATTTTTTGCAACCACTACAGTAATGATTGATTCAGGTAAGAATCATCAATGACTCCTAAAATTCCAGTAAAAATTTGAAGATGAGCATGATATTTAAAAATTTTGGAAACATTCCCCATGCATTACATTTCAAAGCAAAAGAAAATGATAATATTAAAGTGTAAGATTTGCTGAACACATTTAACTTAGTAATCAAAATTAACATCACCAACAGTGCAACGAATTGAAATGATGTGCCCTTAAAATATTCTCAAGTAAGAATGCATCAGTTATGATTTATTCCTGCCAAAATGCATAATCTGTCTCTAGTCATGAGGAGATATATGTAGGCATTTGCCTAGGGGAGTAAAATCCAAACTGGACAGCCAAAGTGTCTGTCCTAATGGAGCCCACAGTTTGGAGATTATATGAAGAATAGAGGAAAGTTACTTGAGGGAAATAAAAGTGAAATTTAAAAAATGAAAAATAAAATAAAATATTACACTCAGAATCAAGTCCAGAAAGTTTGACGCTATACTGTAGTAGTGAACTTTCTTCTCTCTGAGACAAAATACTCAATATCCACAACTTAAAGGAGGAGAGGTTTAATTTGCTGATGGTTGCAGTCCATAATTGGCTAGCACCAGGTAATGAAGTCACAGAAGAAATGCATGGCAAAGCAGAGCTGTTTAATTTATGGCAAATATGAGGCAAAGCAAGGCAAGAGGGGCCATGGATCAAACATAGACCCCAAGGCTGCACTTCCGTGATCTACCCAGACATAGCAGGCAGTGTGCTCCACCAATCTCCAAGTCAGATCCCAAAGCCAAATTGAAATTCCACCCTAACCACCACATTTCAGTACTGTACATCTTGCTACCCAAACACATTACCTTAAACCATACTGGATCTGCAGATAAACACAGTAGCAAGCTTATATGTCCACCTACCATGATACAACAATACTGCATATAACTGTAAACTTAATAATCCCTTCCCCAGAGACTCAACAGTTCCAGCATTTTTCAAAAGTCCAAGCCTCTTCTGAAGCATGAGTCTCATTTACAGCTGTGAATTTTATAAAAACTAAAAAAAAAAAAGTTACATAATCTCAACATAAAATGTCCACTGTAAGCCTTCTCATTCCAAATGGGAGTAATGAAGGGATGGAGAGGAACTGGATCAAAGTAAGACTGAAACCAGCAGAGCACACATTAAATCCTATAGCTTCATATCTGACATTCAGCGCACATAGTGGTAAAATGTGAGTTCCGATAGTAAAATCTGTCTTAGTCATCTTCCTACTGCTGAGACAATATACCAAATCCCCACAATGTAAGGGAAGACAGTTATATTTGCCTTACATTTTTCAGTAGTTTCAGTTGGACGGAACCAGGTCTGACACAGCATGCCATCTCATGGAGCCAGGAAGCAGAGAGAGAAAGGAGTAGCTGGTGACAATGACCCAACTCCAACCAGAACCTACATCTGAGAGGACATTCATCTGCTGAACTCATCAATGGGTAATTCACTGATAAGTATAAAGAACCATGATCCAATCACCACGGAGACCATGATATCTTTGGAGAATATTTTTTATCTAAAACATTACATCATGCCGTGGTTCCCAAAAGACTAATGTCCATCTCATTATGCTAAAAGCCTTAGTCTACCTCCAAGAGTCACCAAGTCTTGTCATTTCCAGGATTGTTGACAAGTCCAAGTCCAAAGTCTGCATTGAGACTCAAGGCAATACCTTAGCTGTGAGCTCCTATTAAACTAAGTTAAATTCTTCCATCATAAAATAGCACAGGGTAAACATTACTATTCTCAAATGGAGAAACAGGGTAACAGGAAAGGAAATGGACTAAAGCAAGATTTAGCAGGATAAGCATTAATCTGGTAGTTTCATGGCCAGCACCCAGGGCAAGCTGTGGAAAAAATGGGAACTCCAAAGGGCGTGAGTGACTCCATCCCTATGAAACTGCCACTTTTAGCCCTCATGGCCTTGCTGTTGGACTGACTCACTGCCTGCAGCTTTCCTTGGTCTGTTTGAAGGACTGCAATTGGTATCACAGCAGCAAATTATGTTTCTGTACTCTGCTTTCAGCTGCACTTAGGCTTTCAAAGTAATCTAGATCCTTGCCAGTCTCTATATCACGTATGGTAGATCTCAGTTCTTTGATAAAGCCAGAATGTTGGATACATTCTCTATTCCTCTCCTTCACTCCTGCATGACTATGAGTTTTAAACCATCTCATGATCACACTGAGCCTTACTGATGTCTGTCTGCAGTACTGTAGGTTTTCATATTCCTGATGTCACTTGTTTTAGCATCCCTCAGGCATGCAAACTATTTAGATTTTGTTGGCACTCTAAATCAGTGAAGACAGACACCACTATCTTGGCAGCCCTCCTAAAAGTTGGAATTGAATGTACATCTCACTCTTTTCTTTCCCTGAGGGAGCTGCCATGGGCTAATCTGATCAATGATGCCTCAGGGTCAGAAAACCATAGATAAAGAAAAAGATCTCGTGTCTTTTCAACATGGCTTTTCTCAGCCTTGACCTTGCCACTGGTACTGTAGCCTCTTTACCTGTTTCTTGAGTTTTATAAAGGTGTTTTTGTCCGTATATGGGTGTTCATGCAGTGTATCTATGGGGAAAAAGATTCTAGGAATTCTTAATTCACCTTTTTTTTATGTAACTCCTCCTACATGATAAACTTTTAAAGCTGTGATTCCATTGGTGGTACACAAAACACACATTTTTTCATTCACAGTTTACTGTGTCCATTGTAATTTTTGGCTGATTGAAATATAGAGAATTTTATTTCCTTCTTTTTATTATTTTCTCTTAAGATCTCTTGTTGATTTTGCAAACAGAAAAAATATTATTTGAATGTATCTAATTTTACACTGAGGTCAAACTGAATTTCTAATCTTATCCTCCCCTCCCTCAAAATAAACACTTCTCTCAAAGTCCTTCCATATACTGACATATATAACCGTATACTTCAGTTGATCAAGTCCGAGAGCTTAAACTTAACTTGAAACATCTGCTTCTTTTTCCATACTTTACCTGCCAGGAAATTGTGTGAATTTTACATTTAAAATATACCTAAGGCCGGTGACATAGCTCAGCGGCATGAGCACCTGCCTGGCAAGCGCGAGGTCCTGGAACCCGACTCCAGGAACCCACATACGAGAAAGGGGCCAGTGATATCGCTCAGCAGCATGGCTGCCTGCTGGTTCGCAAGGTCCTGAGGTCGGGCCCTGGTACTCACAAATAAATAAATAAATAAATAAATAAATAAATAAATAAATAAATAAATAAATAAATAAAAATAAAATATATCTAGAACACAGCCGATTTACATCTTCTCCATTGCTACCATCTGGGTTCAAATCTTCATCAACTTTAACTTGGATTATGAGAATTTGCTCCAAAGAGCACTTCCTGCAGTTAGACTTGCCCTTTTTAAAACAATAAATGTATTTTTAAAAATCTTCTAACAAACAATATATAACTTCTTTACTGACCCCCTATTGATTTGACTCATAGTAATAGACAAAGTGTTTACAATGTCATGCACACCTCATGATCAAGAACCTTCCTCTTAACACTTGTCCTGTGATATTCTGGCTTTCTTTTTTCTGTTCCTTGATCATACCAGATTTGTCCCAACCATTGCTTCTGCTGGGATAGTCCTTCCCTCTATAATTCTTTAGATAACTCTCATAACCTTCAAATCTTTTTGCAGCTATCACCTTCTGAAGGAGATAGAGTCCTATCATTATATATTATTCTACACTGTATTCATCACACCCTTGGATGAGAAAATGTGTAACTGCATCTGCTGCATTATAGCATGTACAGAAGCCAGTCAATGTACAAAAGGGGTGCCTTAAACAGCAATTAGTTTATCTACAGTAGCTACAGACTAAAATCCTCCTGCTATAAGAAAAAAACCAGTGAATGATTTAAATATTCTCTCTGGTAATACATCACAAAGAAAATCATTCAAAAAAAAAAAAAAAAAAAAGAAAAGAAAATCATTCAAGGGGCCGGTGAGATGGCTCAGTGGCATAAGTGCCTACCTGGCAAGCGTGAGGTCCTGAGTTCAACTCCTGGAAGCCACATAAAGGAAAAAAAGGGCCGGTGATATCGCTCAGCAGCACAAACACTTGCTAGCAAGCATGAGGTCCTGAGGTTGAATCCCGGTACCCACATAAAAATAAATAAATAAATAAATAAATAAATAAATAAATAAATAAATAAAATTTCAAAGTTAAGAGATGAATAGCAAACATCTACAACATTCAATCTTTTGACAATTCACTCAACAAATCCTTTGAGTACATAGTGTGTGATAGACTATGGGATTAGAGCTGACACTACTGAAACAAATGAATTCATTCATTCAATTAGGAAGATCAGGTCTAGCAAAAAAAAAAGAGAAACAAAAATGTTCTTAAAGTAACAAAGTATTTTATGTTAGTAATGTGATGAAGTAAGAGAACCCAAAGTGGAAAAATGATAGAATAATTACATGAGCATACGAGCATTTTAAAATTTCTGGTAAGGTCTCCAGGTCAGCAGTGATTATGTATATCCATGTATGTACTGTATCATAATCGTATTTCTCCCCCTTAGAATGTTTGCCTACATGCTAGTTTATTTTACTATCTCCTAACTATTAAAGAGAACTAATGCCATTTACTGACCAAAGTAGATACTGATCATAGTAGAAGAGGGTATTAATCCTACCTAGGAAGAAATGCAGGCATTTCAGTAGTGTTGTTCACTGAAAAATCAATAGCACACTTATCTCCTAGGATCGTGAGACTTTGGCTCTGTGTGTGACTGCACGTGGCTTCTATAGTCTGAATACTTCTCTGAACCCTGAGTGTCACAAATTTAAGATGACAGCTGTGTATTTACCCTGTCAAAAATTTCAGGTTCAATAACTGGTTCGCTTAGTAACTTTATATTACTGCTAGTATGATATGATAGGCAATTCAAAATGGCATATGGTAAAAAACTGATACTTTCTTGGAGGTATCTAAAAAATATGATTTTAAAAATTATATTCTGGAAGGTAGAGAAAGAGGAATGTTTTTTGATCAATTATTTTAATAAAAATAAATTAATCCAATTGAGTTTTTTTTTTTTTGTGGGTACCGGGGGGTCGACCTCAGGACCTCGCGTGCCAGCAGGCACCCGTGCCGCTGAGCGATATCACCGGCCCCTTTTTCATATGTGGGATCCGGGAGTCGAACTCGGGCCCTCGCGCTTGCAAGGCAGGCGCTTATGCCGCTGAGCCATCTCACCGGCCCCCAATTGAGTTTTTGAGACTCACATTGTTAATTAAAAAAAATCAGGTTAAGTAGTGATAAAAATAAAATGAAAAAAATTATTTTAAAGGCAAGTCAGCTATAACCTTAAAAATGTATTGTTATAAAACAATAAAGGTAAAAAGCTCTTGTGCCCTTAATTTTCAGAGCTGAACTCTCCAATTTAGATTTGTCTTCAAAGTTGTCTGATCACACATAAACTTTCACATAGAATAAATGTAATCACATATTCTTTTCTTTTCTTTGTAAGACTCTTAAGTTAAGAATGCAATTAAGATTTCATAGGCAACCAAATACTTGGTAATCAGCAAAAGGAACCAAATACCATTGCTAATTTTTATTGAATGTAAATCATTTTAAAGAAATATCAAAGTATTAATTATTTTAAAATATACCACATAAATCACTTATTCAAAATAAACAAGCCTCCTTATATGTCATGTCCTTAAGCACTTTGCTTGTGGTTAAGAACCAGTATGTTAAAATTTAAATATCTTTTTTATCCAAGGAGGTTTCTAATGGCTTTAAAAGAACACAGGAGATTAATAAAGACCTTTTTATTAACAATTAAAACTCTCCAATTATGTCATCAGCATGCTACCCACCTAGTCTGAACATTTCCTATCCTATATATGACAAGAGACCATAGTAAAAGAAATTTCAAATGAAAAAGGTCAGGAGAGTTTGAATGGAAACTCCTTACAGCATATTAAATACTCCCTTAACAAAGACCTGCTTTAAATTCAAATGTGATTTTTAACTTCAAATTAATATTAAAATAACAACACTATAGTTCTCTGCCAAAAGTGTTTAATGTCTTTTAATTTCAGAAAATTCTATTTCCCCTGAAATATATAGGATTTTAACATCAAGTTTTTTTTTTCTTTTGTTGTTGTTCTTTTTTCCCCAGGAATTAATATTTTCTTAAATTAGCCTGACCTTACTAATCATGCTGCTATATATTAAAGCAAATAATCTACATTTCATGACTAGTTCCTAACAAAATCTTGTGCACATAAATTTAAAAATAAAATTAAAAATGAATATTTTCCCTCTTAAGTCATCTTATATTTGTCACATAATTATTTGATCTTACCAAAGTATAGAAGGTTCTTTCAATTATTCCTAATTCATAAACACATGTTTCCATCTCTGTTCTTCCATTTTATATTAAAATTGCTTTATTTCCTTTACAAACATATTTCAACATGTGGCAAGTTTGCTTAATAATTGTAGGAATTTAATTTTGTTAGTTTTATTAGTATAGTGACTAAAAAATAATACATTTTCCTTCAATATGAATGAATTTTACAGCATTAAAAAAGTAATAAGTGGGGCCAGGGATATAGCTCAGCAGCACAAGCACCTGCCTGGCAAGCACAAGGTCTTGAGTTCAATTCCCAGTACCAAAAAAAAAAAAAGGAGTAAATTGAGACTTTTTTTTTTTTTGAGACAGGGTCTTGCTATGTAGTTCAGGTTGGCCTTGAACTCACTATGTAGCCCAGGCTGTCCTTGAACTCACAGTGATCCTCCTGCCTCAATTCCTCAATGCCTCAAGTGCTGGTATTACAGGCATGTGCCACCACACACAATGAGGCTTTTTAAGAGAAAATACAAATTTATCACTCTAATTAATTTTATTTGAACGTGTAGTGCAATTTATTTCAGCCACCCAAGAAATATTGTCACAGGTTGCAGGTAAAAGATCAAATATCTCCTCCAGACAAAATTTCTTCAAAGGGCCATTTAAGTGTAATTTAGCTTGCTATAATTGAACAAGAGATAGATGTAATAGAGTTTGATTTTAAAATCTACCAAATCAATAAAATAAGAAGGAAATTCTTGAGACTAATTATCTGGATAATATTTTCTTTGAATTTCTGAGATAATATTTTGTTCTTTTTCTTTTTTGTAGTTTCACATTTTACTATGTCCTAGTGGGTTTGTTCTTACTTAAGATATTTTAGTTGGCCATGATAGTTTTGCGTGAATGATGGAAAGATCAGTGTCACAAATATAATAACCTAAAACAAAAACAGGTATAGTGGAGGCCCTTTTATAATTATTAATTTTCAATTGATAGTGGTCCATGTTGCCTAAATAAACATTAACAGATTTTAGAAGCTTTAGTACTCGAAAATTTTCTTAGTGATTATTTAGTAAGACAGATTTTTCATCCTTGGGCTCAAGCACATATGCAAGTATTCTAGATTAGCACTGCAAGTCAGCCTCTTTTGTGGAAAGGGGGCTAAGGCTTGGTTCCATACTGTTTACCATCTATAACTAAATAATTCTGCTTTGATCATTCCCTATAGTCTAAATTTACCTCCTTTTATTTTGAAATAGCTTCCATTTAAATAAGTTGTTATTTACATATGTAATTTGAATATGCTAAGTATGTATTTAGCAACAAGACTTCCAACATTCTGTTTTAGTCATTTATACAACAGCTGTATAATTATATTTAATGATTAGGCTAGACTGACTCTTAGGTGCTTATGGTGTGACTTTCTTCAAGATCTTACATTTTAATGAATGACTAAGAATAGACAAGGAGAGTATAGTATTTTATTTTATTTTATTCATTTATTTATTTTGTGTCTGTAGTTATAGGAATTGAACCCAGGCCTCAAACCTGCTGGACTAGTGCTGTACCAGGAGGTAATAGTTGAATGAGGGATTGATGTGATTTTTTAAATATTCTAGTGAGGATAGATTTCAATAATCCATTACTTATCCAAGTTAAATATGAGGAAATAAAAAAAATTTATTCTTGGAATTGTTTCACAAATCCTATTCTAAGTCATTTGAATATAATTAAATTTGAGTTTCAAAAGAAAAAGAGAAAATAGCATGGTACTGGATTACAGAACATGTTTTATAAATGTGAAGTAAATTTGCATTTTTGATATTGTGATTTCATTATTTTGTTTGGCAGCCTTTTAAAGTAATTAATTTTGTCTCATTTTCTGAAATATATCTCTTCTTTCTGTACAACCAGGGAGAATTAGTATTCTATCTATCTACGATTGTTCTATTAAGAATATTTTTCCCTCCTAAGTGAAAGTGAAAAAAATCTACTTTTCATGGTCCACATATTTTATTTAGAGATATAGTGATCCATGATTTTTCACAAATAATGACACAAATTTTTTTATAAGAAAGAAATCTGTGGACTGTATTACAAATTTTATAATAAAATACATCAATTATTGGGCATTCCCCCCTTTTTCCAAATAAGGACAAATAAAATTAGGTAAAGTTTATTTATTTTATTTTATTTTTTTTTGTGGGTACCGGGGGGTCGACCTCAGGACCTCGCGCGCCAGCAGGCGCCCGTGCCGCTGAGCGATGTCACCGGCCCCTTTTTCGTATGTGGGTTCCGGGAGTTGAACTCGGGCCCTCGCGCTTGCAAGGCAGGCGCTTATGCCGCTGAGCCATCTCACCGGCCCCCTAAAATTAGGTAAAGTTTAATAAGTACTTGATGGTATTCTTTATTATAGGTTATATAATTACTAAATTAGTGCTATGTGGTGATCTAAAAACAACTATGTGCTCTCTTTATATCTTCTCTCTATACCTGTACACTTTCACCATTTATAAGCACACAAATGCACACATGCTAACTTTTTTTTCTGAAAGAGAAGAAAATTTAGTGGGGAACACACTGAAAATCAAATACAGAATGGCTTTTTGTTTAGAATTTAATAGAACAAGTTACCTTATGCAAGTCATGTAATCTCTATGAAAATTATTTGCATAATGATGTAGTAAAAACAATGTATGTCTATCCTATTGTAATGTGATTAAGAATTAAATGACTCAAAATAATAGAATATTGATGAGTTTATGAATATGTGAGGAATAATCCATTGTGTTACTGAATATTCACTGTTAAGTACCTTCAATATTCTAGTACATATTGTAGGTGTATAATTCTAGCAAAGGAAAAAGAGACAAATGAGCACTCATGGTTTTTGTAATTACAATGTGAAGAAAAAAGAAGAAATGAGCAATATGTCAGATGATGATGAATGGTAGGAGAGAAAATAAAGTATGGGAATGGGAGAGGCAACATGGAGCTACTGGGTGACATTTGTAGTATGATAATGTACTCTGAAGAGCAAAGGAAATAACATTTGAGCAGTGATCTGATGAAAGTGAGAGAATACTTGATGCATATGGCTTTAAGGTACGATCATGCTTCCAATTCAAAGTATTATAGCAGAAGGCAGAGTAAGTTTTTTTTTTTTTTTAAAGTGAGATTAAACTGGAGAGAAGCTGAGAAGAAAGTATCGACTTTTAAAAGAAGGTCATAAAATCTGATAATAGAAACAAATATGTTCTCTAAAATAATTCAGATTTGTAACATGTCAAAAATAGTAGTCATGAATGGAAACAGAGTTTTTAAACTTCTTTACACATCTTTTGTGTTTTATTTCTATTATACTGTGCATTAATTGTGAGAGATGTAGAGCCATAAAGTGCTTCAAGCTTTGAAAGTTTAAGCCATGGATCTATTTGCTGCTTTATAATTTTTCCACCTTTCATATTAAATGTTTCTTCCCCCTTTAATCATTCCTCATTTGTCATTACTGCCGTTCCATCAAAAGCACTGGTTACTTCCTCAGGATATGTATTAGCTTTTGTTTTTGCCTCTTAATGTGCCATACAACAAAACTGATCACAATTCCATTTGTAGCCCGACAACAGATTAAGCAAAGCTCCTCACCAGTTCTTACCAATAATGAAGTCTAAGCTTGTATCCTTTTGGCAAGTAGATCACACTGCTGGCTCACATTTACTTCACAGTTGGACAGCTTCCAAATGTATTTATATGTGTATACACTAGTCTCTCACATACTGTCTGGTACAGATGGATTTTTTGGGACACAAGTCCAATGCTAAATTCATTTCTATTAAACTTCATTTTGTTAGATTTAGCCCTGTGACAGATCATTAATGTCTTCTTCTTTTTTTTTTTTTTTTTTGGTACCAGAAATCAAACTTGGGACCTTGCGCTTGCCAGGCAGGCACTGTGCCACTGAGCTACATCCACAGCCTTCATTAATGTCTTTTTAATCACTGATTCTTCTATTAAACTATTCTGATGTGACTTGTAGCCAAAACTCCACTTTATATATAACTGTTTACATAAAATAATCCCCTATTTAATCAGTGATATTTGCAAAAGAATTCTCATAGCTCTAAAATTTGAATTTCTCTCTCAACTATTTTGTTTCTTATTACCTAGAATCCAAAAAGTTAAGACATAAGATGCATTCCAAGCTTTTTGGCAATGCCTTTCAGATAGAGTTCAAAATATTACAGAAGGGCTGGTGAGAGAGCTCAGTGGCATAAGCGCCTGCCTGGCAAGCACGAGGTGCTGAGTTTGAGTCCTGGTACCCACATACAAAGGAAAAAAAGGGCCGGTGATATCGCTCAGTGGCACAAGCACCTGCTCGCAAGCGTGAGGTCCTGAGTTCGACCCCCAGTACCCACAAAAAAATATTATACATATATATCACACAAGCTTCTTTAACTGGAAAAAAAACTTCAGAAAGAAGAAAAAAAACTAAATGAAATTTTTAAAAAATTATCTTCTTAATATAATGAAACATAAGTTGGAACAAATGGCATAAATTAATTTAATATAAGCTACATTTGGGTCAAATAAGTCTTTATATATTTTCATACAGATTAAACTAATGCATTTTTATGAAAAACTGTTTTAGTTATAAATCAATTTTGTGCTAAAGTTTTTTAATTTGTGGATCAAAATTAAGTATATATTAGTATACTATAATTGTCACTAGCTCTTAAATACAGAACTATGAGAAGTTTTAGTAACTTCTAACTTGAGCTCAAGATTATTTGCCTGATATTACATATTCCTCTCACAAGTACAGTTTATAGAAATCTGTTTGTCTGTGTGTTTGTTTCCCTAAATATCTATCTCCAGAATTTTGACCTCTTTATAAAAGGAATGTTGAATTTTCTTTGCATTAACAATCATTTGGATGTTCAAAGTGACCTTCTACTCTTAGAATATGTTCTGTGTTCAGCATTAATCATTGCAACCTTCATGAAACTTTTCTTTCATTGCTATTTAAAAATTAGGCTTCATTTGTTGGTTCCTTAAAACATGTATATAATTAATTTTCTTCCAGGGCAAGAAATTCTCTTTATTGATATTATTCACTTTCTGTAAGTAAGGAAGAATAGCTGTTTTAAAAATAACCTCCTGCAGTGTTTGCTCAAGGCGCCGGGAAGTGCCTTCTCTTTCTGGACACTGGGCTAAATTGCTTCCCTCTGTGTAGTGTAGATCCTGAATTAACTGATACTGAAGTCAAGCTCTATTAAATAGACCACTTCCTTTCTATGAAAAGCTGTCTTTCTCAGATCTCCTGCTTCCTCTTCTGGGGAAACTCATTCTCTGATCTTCACTTGAATATGTGTTGACCTTCAGGTCTCGTAGGTGGATCTAACCCCATTCACTGTGAGCTTTCTTCACAGAGGTTGGTGTGAGGTTGCTTTTATCACATTTTCAGGAAAAGGCCAGGTTTTCATCTTCATTTTTTCTGCTGAATGTGTCAGATCCTAGAAATATTTCCCTGAAGCATTGTTACTGAGACCTCTGGTCCTGTCATTTTATCCTGAATGACCACAGGAAAAAAAAATGTTTCTTTTTGTCTACAAGGGTCGAATTAAGTTATTTTAAAAGCAACACATGAACTTGTAGAAAAATATGTCAACTGAGGTACAAGTAAAACAGAGATTATGTCATAAATACCTCTGGTCAGGGAGAAAAACATATGGTCCTATAATTTAGAAGAAACAGCCAGAGATAGCATCCTCAGAGCATTAGATATATTAGTGCAAGAGGATTTCTATTTAGGATGTATAGCAATGCAACAAGAGACAGAAGATACTGACAAGGCTTTGAAAGACTTGACAAACCCATCTCTTCCTTCTGGAGCTATTTCCAGAAGTCATTGGGAAAATGTCATTGTACTGTATTATATGAAAGATTTGTCTTTGCTTTTTGCTTGTTCAAAGTGAAATATTTACTTCATTTGAAGAAAACCTACACAAATAGCATGACCAAAATAAAAAATAAATAAATAACAACAAAGAGCCTCTTTGTTTCTTTGTTTTCTAACTCATATCTCAATTCTACTGCTTAAAGATTTCTTTCCATGCTGAGTCTCTGTTACTTCTGTCAACCACTGAGTCTCCAACATTGTCAATGTAATGTTCTAAATGCTTCTCTTTGCTCCCACTACCATTCTTTTAGCAAGTTAACAATGAACCTGAAAATAAGAAGAAAATGTCTGTTTAAATAAACCAATGAGAAAATTTCAGAAAAAAAATTTACAATCTAATATTTAAGGAAAATCGTAAAGTGAAAAAAGGATGAAAGGTTCAAGAAAAGGATCTACCCAAAGTTTCTATTCAGGTTGTCAGGTTAAATTGTCAGATGATAAAAAAAGTAAGTAAGTAGCTTTACTATACCAAGTCTTTTTTCTTATAAATTCTTTGTCACTAATAAAATTGATTTTGGAAAATTCTCTTCAAAAGGATATACAAAAAACGTATAAGAGGGGTGGAATAAGTACACCTAGATTTTCAGTAGACACTATTTTTCAGTGGAAACATCATAATCTATGGGACTCATAGATAGGAGGAGTGATATTTTGGCATCAACTTTTGAGGACACTTGAAGATAAGCCAAGGCACCTTTTCAATAACACTACTATCCCACCAATAGCTCATGTAAACAATCTAGGCACCATAGTCTCCTCATCTACTTTCTTCACCATGCCTAGAAAAATCTACTTGATAAGCCCAACTTGATGATATCATTTCCCAGGCATCTTTCATGCAACTTCTTTCTGCTTTCTTTCAGCAGTAATGACATATTGCTTAGAGACTGTCATAGTGTGTAATATCTTTTCTATTTAATATGCATTTAGTGTTTGCATTGTCCTGGAGATTTTAAGTAGTTTCTGTCCTTCAAGCTTCTCTTTCTACTATGTCCGCCATACTCTATCAGAGTTATCATTACCTATTTTAAAATAACTTATAATGTTACCTAAGAATAATGAAGATGAGACTTTGAAATCACATTTAGAACTCTTCATAAACTCTACACTGAGAAAACAAACAACTCCAAATTAACTAAGTAAACATTTTGGCTCATACATACCCAATTTAGGAAAAATGATAATCATAGTAGAAGCTATATGCCTCTAACATTTTCAAATTCAACTTATTCCAAGTTTCTACAAACACTCTATATGTAGAATTTTTTAAAAAAGATTATACATGTCCTTGTATTTTCTTTAACTGCCATATAATTGTCTCTACCAATGTTCAATGCTAATTCATCCTGAGTATTATTATTTCTTACCTCTGTAATTTTATTTATCCTTCAATATTTATTTACTGAGTTAGTATCTTTCTGTGTTTTTCAGCTTCTGTAGCTCCTTTCACATACATTAACAGAAAATACTGTCTGCTGTATTATTATTTATATAATTCTGACCTATGAAATTTTAGTTTTTTAATAGGAAGGAAATGTCTTCTTCCCTGGTACATTTTGTAGTTGTTTAATTAATTTTTGTTGAATAAAAGAATCAATGAATAATTTCAAGCGGTAACTCTTACTGCTTTATTCATAAATCTGATAGAGGTTATTGAAGTCTCTAAGCTTAGTGAGGTCAGTACAGTGTGAGAAATTATTTCCAAATAAACTATTTTGATTTGTGAATTTGAATATTAAGCACAATGTATCAACATGGCTAAAAAGTTCCTCAGTTCATTTTCAGGCAATAAACAAGAAAAATGAAATTTCAGGATAAGAACTAACAAGATTTGATTTTTCCCAACCTTGAGACTTTCTTTTTGCTAGTATTAAAGACAGTATCATATCCTGGCACTTGAATACCATCTTGTTCATGATAAAGTTTTCAAAAAATTTTTCATTAGGTTGCATGACTAAATCTTGAACAAACTGAAGAAATATACATTATGAAATTTATATAGATATACTATATATCAAAAAATTACTCAAATTTAAGAAGTCTCAAACAATTTTAAAGGTATATAAATTGAGATTTTCTTTAACTTTCTCAATTGCATTTAAAAATTCTGATATAAAATGCATATTGAAAGATTTTCCATTATAAATTATATGTCTCATTTGAAATTATCTTAATTAAATATTGTTATAAATACTCTAGCATATTAAGAATATACTTCCTTTTTGCAATAGTTTCATTTGTTAAATGCTTCTAGGCCAGTTTATCTAAAGCCTTTTATTTAAGAATCACTATTTAATTGTAGGAAAAGATGAATAAAGCCCTTTTCTTTTAGAAAAGAAAGATGCAAAACAAAATAAAACAAATTTAGAAAAAAAGTACCGCTAGGGTCTTAGTATTTCAATGCTAATACATGTAGTTTTTATTTGTGTCAATAAATGATTCAATGAATGAATATACACCACTTTGTATCAAAAAGACCTGATTGCAGAATTAGGTAACCAATCTCTTTATTAAGATTCCATAAACACTCATTCACAAACACACACACACACGCACGCACACACTCATTCACAGAGTTCCTGATGACATTTTCAAGTTCAGGTTGTTTTTAAAGTATCATCAAATCAAATCTGCATTTGGAGCATGTTGCTAACTGAAACTTCAGCTCAGTAATATTCACAAGATTTGCCTGGGTTATAGAGAGATAGAATTAATTTTCAGTTGTTACATATAAAGTGACAGCATGCAATACAAAAAGTAACTCCCCTCTTTGAGAAAGATGAGGCTGTCCCTTTTTGGAGGTGTATTAATTCATAGAATCCACAAGAGGCCTGTTATGGTTTGTGTCTAGATGTCCCCCCAAAGCCTCATGCAGTCATGGAGGGGGGTTTCTGGAGTTTATGACTGATTCATGGTCTAATGCTGGGATTATGGGCGTGAGTGCTACACCCACCCTGGGGCGAGTAGCCTGCATGTAATATAAGGGAGGGAAAGAGGTTGCTCTCTCTCTCTTGCTTGTGCATGCTCCTCCCTTTTGCTCTTGCTGTTTTTGCTGCCTTCCGCCGCCATGAACTGTTGCCCTCTGCCATGTGCCACTCTGCCTTGGAGCCAGCTGATTATGGATTGAAACCTCCACAAACTGTGAGCCAAATAAACCTTTCCTTCCTTAATTTTGGGTGTCAGGTATTTTGTCCCAGCAATGAGAGAAAAGTAACCGAGACAAGGCCCATGTAACAACTGTGAAACATAATCAGTACAGTTAAAATAAGATAGCTTGACCCATTAAAATCTCTCTTTATTTCATTCTAATAATTATCTGAGGTATTTGGGGGTTGATAATACATATGGAACTATTTCTTTGCCAATGTCTTGTTCAATAGGATGTGCTACAAAGCTCATTATAATCACAGCAGAAATATAAATGTTACAACCAAGTGGGGAAAATATTGTTTGCTCATACATAAAAATGGTCTGTGTGTGTGTGAAGGAAGTTAATATTATAATTATACCCAAATAACTATATTTTTATCTTCCCATATGTTTATCTTTGCACAGAAACCAAAAATCAGCATGTGTTTTAAAATACCTATGGTTAAGAAGCAAAACGAAACATGGATAATAAGAAGTAGGGAGATAGATCTTTTACAAAATGGAATGGGGCCAAGAGATTGAGGGGGTAATTGACATTTTTTGGCCCCTCTGTTGAATTTTATATTCTCATATCAAAAAAAAAATCTAATTATTTAAAAAAATACTTTAGTGGAAAAACAAAGGTAGAAAAACTCCTAACATTTCAGGACCAAGTTTTGATCTCTAGAGATTGTGATATATTTTATGACTTAATACACACAAAAAATAAAATTTTCTAGTCATGATAGTAGTTTTCATGGCCATAGTTAAATACTATGCTTTCTTTGCTATTTTTCTCCTTTCCAGCATTGTCTCTACTAATTTATTTCATAAAATCATTTCATTGCATTTCAATTTGAAATAAAAATATAAAATAAGTTCTGATGAAAAATCAAATTTTCATTGTTAGGAGTTTCAATTTCAAGACAGTGCGATTGACTTTGTCTAAAAATATTTGCAAAAGAAATTTATAATATCCTCTCTTTACATATTAGAGTTCATAAAACCTATATTAACAAATAATACATAATTGAAATTTTTATAAAATCCAATATAAGCTGAGAATGATTTAATTTATTAAACCCTTTATATTGAAAGAGACTTCTTGATATTCATAAAAAAATGCATTGCATATCAATGCTGAGCTTGATAATTTTCCTTCTGATAATAAAGAGAAAATACAGAGAAATTAAAATCCAGCTCAAACATTGTATTTCTCTTTATTATTTGATTGTTCAAAGTTCTCCAGAAATTAAAAGAGAATAAAGGAGGAAAATTTGGGATGCACAAATCATCACAGGAATGATACTTGAGATATTGAGACAGCAAGACAGCTTTCAACATTAAAAACAAAAGATAATTTTCATTCAGAAAATAAGAATATCAGGTTCAACCTCTTAAGCGATTATATTGTAATTAAATAATTAGAAAATAGAAAAGGTGAAACACCTTCTCTGACTTTATGACTTCAGTATAATGATTCTTTTCAGAAATCTAAGGTAACAATAATATATTTACCAGATGAGTATTGCTATAGTAAAAGTTTATGAAAAAATCAATCAAGTCAGTCATAAAAAGCAATATTTTAGATTTTGAAATATACATCTTCCTTTTACTATCCCTCTACTCCTTTAGTGTCTCTCTTGAGCACTTTTTCTGCCATTATCATTCCTTTGAACTTCTCCATTTCATCCTGATGGCTTATTTCACTCACATAATCTCCACTTAACCTTTAATATTGCACATCCCAAATGAAATCAACATCAGTCAATTCATCCAAGAGAACAAAGGGAAGATGGAGCAGAAAACATGCTGTGGAAATGCGTGTTGAGAATATGATAATTGAACAGATGTTAAACTACATCAGAAAAGATCAAAATGTATTAATACATCAACCAAACAGAAGTCACACAGACAGAAAGAAAAAAGGTGTTGTTTCAACTGGGTAAACATGGTTTTTGTCTTTTTTTATTCCCACCATTGACCATATGCAGTTCCTTAAAAAGTAGGAATTTCTTAAGTCATGCATTCACAGTACCACCTAATTTCTTGATAATACCTAAAGTGCTAAATAATGTTAACAAAGTTTATCTGCTAAGCCCATATAGTTAGTGATTAGGGAAAACATGAGTTTTATCAATTGTTAAAATGTTCATATTTTTTTCTGTGCTGCTCCATTTGCATAGTGTTGGCCTCAGTGGGAGTTGACAAGGCTTTGAAGAGATGCTGCCAGCACTCATTAAGTGCTTTCAGGTGGGAGAGATGAATGTGTATCCATTACTCCAAAGGAACTCAACTTCAGTGGGAACAGTGTAGTTGGTGATAAGCAGTTCATCTTATAGAAGCATACTCCAGAATGACCAAGCTCTCTCTGAGGTCAGTCTTTATGGGATGCACTGAGTCAAAGTATGCACCATTCAGGACTGGTGACAGTGTACCTGATCACCCTCTGGCTGTAACAGAGTACCAGATACTGGGAAAACCAAAGGGTAAAACTATGTAACTCCTTTTGTCAGATCATAGAGCAGATAAACATGTGTTTTATCTATTGATATCCTTTCAAGCATATGTAGCAAATCAACAAATCATTTGGAAATCATGAGAAGGATTTGATGATCAATTTACACCACAATGTATAAATCTGGTCATTAGATTTATGAGGTATTTAGTCCAGTTTTAAAGTTGTTTTGTCTAATAAGGAAGGGACTAATTATATATGACTTTTAAAATTCTAATTTAAGTTAATTAAGGTTAAGTACTCTTTAAAATATCCAGCCTTTTTAGATATTCTCAAGTGCCTGATACATGGTAAAGAGTAAAAGTAATAAAATGACAAATTTTTCAATGCTTTTTATTAAAACTCTCATGAATTTTTACTTTGTGGAGGGAGCAGGCAAATCCATTCTTGAGTAGTACACATTGTGTTTATGCACTGGTTCTCGGCAGAGAAAGAAATGGAATGAGTTTTGTGCTAGTGCTATCATAGAGAGGCAAGAGTAACCATTTTTCCTACGTATGCGCATTGTATTTTACTTTTTGTGTGTGTAGGGTATGTACTGGACAAATTAATCCTAATATACAATATCTAATCTTCCTAGAGGTTGTCAGTGTATAGCAAAAGTGGAAATAGTTAATAACAAATTTTGTATATTCTGTGTTAAAATTCCTGGAAAAGATTGTCTTTTAAAAATATGAGCTTTGTAGCCCACTGAGTTATGAAGAAGGGAAGGGTTCTAGGCTGGAATGCTCATATTTTGAAGATACTTTCAAATCATAAGTATTGTTGCAGGTATGCAGTGTATTCAAGACTGTTATGTATTTATAACAGACAAATTGAGCCCTTTATTACCACAATTAGTCTTATCTAGATGTTTAGAAGTGCCCTGTGTGTAATAAATATGGAAGTAGTCAAATATTACTTTGAAAATACAGTTGTATCTTGGTTCATGAATGCTTTTAACTTTGAACAGTTCAGTTCACAAACAGAAGCATTTGGAAAGTTTGGTTTTATTTGTGAACTCTGTGACTGGTTATGAACACAATGGCAGCAATCTTTCCTGCACAAACACAAACATGGCCATCTTTTCCAAAATCAAGGAACAGATTTTTTGAAAGTGGTGATTCAACATGGCTGAATAGAGGAGGAGCCATGTTGGAGCTACTCAGGGAAAATCAACTAAAAACACAGGTCATTGGAATGAAAGGAGGGATAGACATCCTGATGCCAAAATCAATGTGAAATAAGAGACTTATAGATCAAATAAAATATAGATCAAACAAAATATAGATATAGTGCATAATAGAACAGTGATCCAGCCCACCGGTCTGCTGCTGTGTTGCCTATCTGTCGACAGAACAGGACTGCCATACTAGGAAGTTTAAAAAAAGAAAAGAAAAGAAAAAAAACTAAAAATGGATGGACTGAAATAGTGCAGCTACCTCAAGCCACACAAGGTAGACTTGAGATATAAAGTCCCTTGCCTCTTTTACTTTCCTCCAAACAGAAGATGAACCCTGCAGCCCAACAGCAAATTATGCCAGCACACACAGGAGCAAGTGAACTGTTCCCTCCTGGACAAACCACCAGGTTTTCTTTTTTCTTTCCTGTGCCAGATTAGCTAACTGGAACCTCTAAGGATGACAAAGTAGTTAAGGACTGCTGGAGCACGTAATGAGGAGAGGGTCAGCCCACAACACCCCACCATGCTCCACCCTGCAACAAGTGGTGTGAGAGATGGATACCTCCCTGGTTCACTTCAATAATCTTTTGCTTACTCCTTCATTCTTTCTCTCCTGCCCTCTTATCTAGTTTCCCAAAAGTTGCATAAAATTCTTTTTTCCTTTAGGTTTACTTTACTATATTTCTTTTCATTTATCTATCTGTTTTGTCCCCTATCCCTCTTAAATTTCCCCACCACAGGGTAAAATCACTCGACCAAGGAGAAACTCTTTGCATACAAGTTACTGATTTATGTTGGATTTTGTTATTTAAATGTAAATCTTGCTCCTGTGGTTAAAGGGACCAAACTAACAGTTACCATAGTTTGCCAGTTTCTAAGCTGTGTTTGATGATATTGTTGTTGCTAATTGTACTACTTTAGCCAGGATGTCATATCTACTGTAATCAATTGTTCTCTCTTCTCTAAAAACACTGTGATTGTCTGTAATTTAACCAAAACCATAGTCCTGTATCAAAGGTCTGGGTGTTGAGCCAAATATATACAAACATCTCATCCTTAACAAACTGGAAAGGTAGGATCTTTGAACAGGCACAAAAACAAAGGACATCGTATACCCAGAAGACATCTCTGAAAAATAGACATTTTTTAGGGAGGCCTTGATATTAGTGACAAAGCTACCTATTATAAGAAACGTATAAGCATCAACATAGAAAACAAAATAAAAGAAAAGAAAATGACAAAATGCAAAGGAAAAATCCAACCCCAGACCTCCAGCCCACTCAGGACAAGTCCAGGGGACAATGAGGTAGAGGAAAGTGGGAGCCAAACATCTCAGATTTCTGAAATCATAGCAGCAGAAGTTCAAAAAAAGGTGCATGAGACTATAGAGGATATCAGATCAAAAATGTTTTTCCAGGTAAAAAGAAGCAATGATGACCATAATGAAGGACTTACTAAGCAAATCTAGAGTAGACATAGTTTAGAAAAACAGAGAAGCATAGGAAAATGATGGAAACTATGAATGCCCAACAAAGGAAAGAAATACAATCAATGAAACAGATTCAAACACATATCCACAAAATTAAAAATTCCATTGAAGGCTTGCAGAACCATGTGAATGAAAGTGAAGACAGAATATCAGATCTAGAAGACAAGATCTCTTAAAAATAATAAGGGACCATGAAAAAATCCAAAAGCTGCAAGATAATGCAAAATAAAACAGCATAAGATTGATTGGTGTCAATGAAAAAACAGTTGTCAGCACAAATTATATAAAAAACCTATTCACAGAAGTAATGCCAGAAAACTTCCCAAGCAGGGAAAAAGATTTTGACATAGAGATAAATGAGCCATGACCAAAATAAATCTATGCCAAGGCATATAATAATCAAGATTCCAGAAATTCACCACAAGAACAGAATATTAAAAGCTGTTAGAGAATAAAAATCACCTGGAAAGCCAATCAGCATCAACACATACCCTTAGGTCAAGGAGAGGTTGGAGTAAAGTCATTCAAGTCCTGAAAGAAAATAACTTACAACACAGACTGAAGTACCCGGCAAAACAATCTTTCAAAATTAATGGGAAATAAGATACTTCCATGACAAAGAACAACAAAAGAAATTCATGACCACCAAACCAGCTCTACAATGTGTTCTGAAAGATATTCTAGAAAGAAATAATGATGTGCACAATTCCAAGTACACCAATAGAAACAGAAAGAAGCCACCAGGCAGGGCAATCAATTAAACAGAGGGGAAAGACAAGAAACCAGCAACAGAAAATAATATGACAAGGATAAGACAATACATATCAGTTATAAATATCAATGTAAATGGTCTCAATTCACCAATCAAAAGAAAAAGACTGGCAGAATGGATCAAGAAATGAGATCCAACAATATGCTGCCTACAAGAAACACATTTAACCGAAAATGAAATTCATAGACTAATGTCTAAGGATGGAAAAAAATACTCCACTCCAACAGGAATTCAGAATAGAGCAAGGGTAGCTATTCTATTTGCAGATATTGTGAAATTCAATCCAAGACAGATCAAAAGAGATAAAAGTCACTACATTCTTAAAGGAAAACTCCGAGAAGATGATATAACAATCATAACTATGTATACACCAAATGCAGGAGCACCCAACTGCATATAACAAATATTAATGGCCATGAAAATTCAAATAAGCACTAACACAATTGTACTGGGGGAACTTAACAACCCAAATGTCAAAATTATATAGATCAAATAGAAAAAAATCAACAAAGAAATATCAGAAATGAACCAAACCTACGAACAAAAGGATTTAGTAGATGTCTACAGAGTGCTCCACCTCACAACATCAGAATATACATTATTCTCAGCTGTGAATGGGACATTCTCCAAAATAGACCACATACTAGTCCATAGAACATGCTTAAGTAAATGCAAGGATTAAAATTATCCCATGCAAATTTTCTGACCACAGTGCAATGAAATTGAAAATCTATAGCAAAAGAAACTACAAAAACTTCATAAATCATGGAAATTAAATAACAGCCTACTGAACAACCAATGGGTCACAGAGGAAATTAAAGAGGAAATTAAAACATACATACAACCCAATGATGATGCCAATAAAACATATCAGAACTTATGGGACACAATGAAAGCAGTCCTGAGTGGTAAATTTATAGCAGTGAATTCTCATATCAGGAAAACAGAATGTGCTCAAATAAACAACCTAATGTTGAATCTCAAACTTATAGAAAAAGAAGAACAAGTCAAGCCCAAAGTTCATATGAGGGAAGAAATTGTAAAGATCAGAATAGAAATTAATGCAATTGAGACTAAGAAAACAATACAAAGAATCAATGAATCAAAGATTTGGTTCTTTGAAACATTAAATAAAATTGATATATCCCTAGCCAACCTTATCAAAAAAAGGAGGGAAAAGACTAAAATTCATGCAATTAGAAAGACAAAGGTGAAATCACAACAGATTCTGCAGAAATCCAGAAGATCATCAATACCTACTTTGAGAAACTTTACTGGAATAAAATGGAAAACACAAAAGAAATGGACAGACTCCTAGATACATATGAAATACCAAAGGTGAATCAAGAAGATATAAAAATTCTAAACCCAGTACCCATAAGTGAAGTTGAAAATCTAATTAAAAACCTACCAACAGGGGCCGGTGAGATGGCTCAGCGGCTTAAGCGCCTGCCTTGCAAGCGCGAGGGCCCGAGTTCGACTCCCAGATCCCACATACGAAAAAGGGGCCGGTGATATCGCTCAGAGGCACGGGTGCCTGTTGGCGCGTGAGGTCCTGAGGTCGACCCCCCGGTACCCACAAAAAAAAAAAAAAAAACCTACCAACAAATAAAAGTCCAGGTCCCAATGAATTCACAGCTGAGTTATTCAAGAAATTTAAAGATCTAATGCTATTACTCCTCACACTCTTCAATGAAATTGAAAGGGAAACAATACTCCCAAACTCATTCCTGGAAGCAAGTATAACCCTGACATAAAAAAAAAAAACAGAAGGACCAACCAAAAAAGAGACCTACAGGCCAATCTCTCTAATGAACATAGGTACAAAAATCCTCAAAACGATACTGGCAAACAGAATGCAGCAAATCATCAAAAAGATTATATGCCATGACCAAGGAGGATTCATCTAGAGATGCAGGGATTGTTCAGCATACACACAAATTAATAAATGTAATACACCATATCAACAGAGCAAGGACAAAAACCAGATGATCATCTCAATAGATGCAGAAAAAGCAATGGACAAAGTCCAACACCCATTCATGATAAAAAAAAAACCTACAGAAAATCAGAATAGATCACCTTTATCTCAATCAGATAAAAGCCATGTATGACAAATCAACAGCCAACATCATACTAAATAGTCAAAACCTGAAAGGTTTCATTCTAAAATCAGGAACACGAGAAGGTTTTCCATTATCATCACTCCTATTCAAAATAGGTCTGGAAACATTAGCCAGGGTGATTACAAATGAGAAGGAAATAAAAGGAATAAAGATAGGAATGGAAGAAGTTAAATTATCATTATTTGCAGATGACACGATACTCTACATAGAAGATCCCAAAAACTGCACAAAAAGACTTCTAGATTTAATAAACAGATTAAGTAGCATAGATGGATACTAAGTCAGCACTCAAAAATCAACAGTATTTGTGTACTCAAATAATAAATTTACTGAGAAATTAATTAAACACCACCTTTCACAGTAGTATCAAATAAAAATGAAATACTTAGGAATCAATCTAACAAAGGAAGTAAAAGATCTCTACACTGGAAATTATAGTACTCTGAAAAAAGAGATTGAAGGGAATATCACAAAATGAAAAATATCCCTTCCTCTTGGGTAGGAAGAACCAATATAGTGAAAATGGTCATACTCCCCAAATGGCTATACAGATTTAATGCAATCCCAATCAAAATACCATTAGCATACCTCACAGAACTCTAGAAAACACTCTTAAAAATAATTTGGAACCAGAAGAGATCTAGAAGAGCAAAAACAATTCTGGGCAACAAAGACAAGACAGGGGGAACCCCAATCCCTGACTTGAAATTATACTACAAAGCTACTGTGATGAAACATGGTACTGTCAAAAAAACAGACTTGAGGATCAAAGGAATAGATTAGAAGATGCAGAAACAACTCCAAATGCACTCAGACACCTGATATTTGACAAAGAGGCCAAAAACATTAACTGGAAGAAAGATAACTTCTTTAATAAATGGTGCTGGAAAAACTGGCTCTCCACTACCAAAGACTAAAACTATTCCTATGTCTATCACCATGCACTAAACTAAAATCAAAATGGATCAAAGATCTAAATATTAAAATGAAAATATTAAATATGCTAGAAGGTAGAATAGGTAGAACTCTTGAGATATAGGTGTAAGCAAGGACTTCATGAACAAAACTCCAATCACACAGGAATTAACATGAAGAATCAACAACTGGGATCTCGTCTTATTAAAAAGCTTTTGTACAGCAAATAAAGTCACCAACAAAGTGAAAAGACAACCCACAGAGTGGGAAACAATTTTTTTCTAAAGTCCCTCAAAGGACAAATATCTAGAACATGTAAAGAATTGAAAAAAAATCAGACCCCCAAATTCAAAGACCCAATACAAAAATGGGTATCTTAGATGAATAGATATTTCTCAGAAAAAAAGTATGATCAGTAAATAAATATATTAAAAAATGTTCAACATCACTGGTCATTTGTGAAATGCAAATTAAAGCAACACTGAGATTCCATTTCATTCCAGAAAGAATGGCTATTATCAAGAAAGCAACCAGTAATAAAACCTGGCAGGGCTGTGCAGAAAAGGGAACACTTCTCCCCTGTTGGTGCGAGTGTAGACTGGTGAAACCACTGTGGAAATCAGTGTGGCAATTCCTCAAAACCGGGGGTTAGAGGTCCCATTTGACCCAATTATTCCCCTTAGTATTTTCTCAAAAGAATTAAAAGCATCAATACAGCGATGTATGTGCATGATTATAGCAGCGCAGTTTGTAATTGCTAAATCTTGGAAACAACCCAAATGCCCATCAAATGAGAAATGGATAAAAAAGATGTGGGTTTTTTTAAAAAATATAATGGAGTATTACTCAGCTATAAAGAAGGATAAAATTGAGACATATGTAGCTAAATGGATGGACCTTGAGACCATAATCATAAAGGAAATAAATTGGACACATATGTGTAAATATCACATTATCTCTCTGATGTGAGAAATTGAAAATGTAAATAAGTACCAAAATGTACAATAGATATATTGAAATAGGAAGAAACTGTTCAAAAGGAAAAGGGAACTAGGGAAAGTGGGAAGAGGTAAGGAAGGAAGGGAAAAGAAAAAATTGAAAAAAGAAGGATAAAATGGAAACAGAGCTTTGTGAATTTGGAAGGGGAGGGGGCTTGAAGGAAGAGACAGGAATGGGAAAAAAAGAGGAATCAAGATACATCTTGTATGTACAAATTACCTATAATGAATATGATCATTATGTATATTTTTGTATATTATATTATGTATATTTATGTGTGTACATTATGTTTATTGTTCCAATAAACTTAATTAAATTTTTAAAAAATCATGGAACAAATTAAATTCATGAACTGAGGCACCATGGTATCTTTTTGTTAAAATCTGAATGAAATGTTGTCTTTTGGGAATGCAATTGTTACACTGCTTCAGGAAAGCAATTGTTAAATGTAGAATGTTAGTGTGTTTGCACTTGAGCATTTTTCAGACAACATTTTTCTATATGTTTTCTGGGTTTTGTTTTGTTGTGCTTAGAGTGTGTGTAATTGGCAAATAAGTGAAAAGTTTGCAACCTCTAGTCCCTGGAGGTTAAAGAGCTTGCCAGTGTAGTTAGTAAGGTTAGTACCTTTTGTACACTTTATGTTGGAATTCATAGAAAACCTTGTCCTTTGTAAATGAACTTTGGATTCAACCATTTCTAAGCAATTTGTATGCTTGTACTTTTCAACTGGTTTGGAGGCAGAGAGAGGGAAGTGAGGAGGAAATTGTTCCAGACCAAACTGTCATATTTAGAAGATACCTCAGATGATAACCTTATGTATTACTGCTGTATGAATAGTTAACAAGTTTTTATATGAAAAATCTGGTTCTAGATATGTAGAAGTATTTAGTGTATTTAAAAGTAGATGCATTGTGACAACACTTTTTTGTAAATCGCCTTAGAAAACTGAGGGGAAATACATTTAAGCCACCTTTGAACAGTACACTGCCTGTACATGTTCTTTGGGTTAAGGGAAATAAAGGAAAGAAAGTGCAAAACAGTGTTTTGTTAGTGTATGCTAGAAATTTTCAACTTATGCATTGCTCTTATGTTACATGCATTTAATTTAAAGTTGCTATATTATAATATTGTCTATATACTGGAAAAGTGAAACCTAATCTTACAATATCAAATCTCTAGATATTAAGGAGGTTGCCAGTGTATGACAAAGGTAGAGTTAGTAAAATAACACATTTTGTATAATTTGGACCAAATTTATAGAAAAGCTTTTTTCTGCAAAGGACTTTTTGAAATGTTATTGTAAAATCACATTAGAGTGACACATATTCCTGAATCACTTGTGATATTAGGAGAGAAGGAATTGTGAGAAATGAAGGGTTCTAGTTCCAAATGCTACTACTTAGCAGATACTTTCAAATATAACCATTGTTGCATGTATATATTCGACACTTAAAGTGGACAACTTGAGTCCATATTTGAAGCATCTAGTTTTTCTATGTTTCCAAGTGCACAAAGTACGTTGAAAGTAGAGGTAGTTAAATAACATATTCTTGTACATATCCTTTTGTTAAAATTAATAATGAAAATCTGTCTTTAAGGAATAGAATGACAAAACCACTTATTTGAACAGTACATATATTTGTGCTGGTTTGTAGAGCAAGAAAATAAAATGCAAAAGACCATTGACCACTGTCCTTTATGTCAGTGCATTTTGTTTTACTTTACTGTGCATATAGTTGTGTATAAAGAACAAAGGAGTCTTAATTTACAGCCTGTAGACTAGGTATTTAAAAAATTGCCAGTGTATAACAAGAATACAATTAGTAAGCTAACATGTTTAGTACTCTTTGTGTTAAAATTTGCAAGAAAGACTGTTCTTAGAACCACTTAGGAAGGAAGAGAATTGTTAAAGTTCTTGCTAAACATCACATATACACATATTTGTCCCCTGGGTTAATAAAGATACAAAGAAAAAGAGTTTTAGGCAAGAATGTGCCTATTTATATGATGATTTACAATGTAAAGTTAAGTCCTAATGATCAAACTGTGTTAGAAGTAGAAAAATAATTCCTATATAAATGTCCATTTTGTTTTGTTTCATTTCATTTTGTTTTGTTTTGAAAAACCATCTTCTAGTAGTGAACGTTGTGGAAGCCACCTCTTAGAGCTAGATGCAGTCCTGAATTTAGTCTCTGAAATGGTGAGGAGTGAAAAGGGAGGGTAAGGCCTTTTTGTTATAATCTCCATATCTGGAAGATAGCTTTATATTATAAACACAGATATGTATGTGCATTTTTGGTAAAGTACTTGGGCTCATTGTACAAAAAGTTCATACTCTACTGCATGAAATCTAAGCTTTGTAGCTGTCATAGGTGACAATGTATGATAAAAAGGAGAAATAGTAAGTTATCCAACTTTTAAGTATCTTTTTGTCATAGTTGATAGAAAAGATGAACCTTAGACTTGGAATTGTTACACAACACCTGGGCAGTGTGTATCAGGAATTATCATTCCGTTGGCAGAGGCAGCACAAAAAGAATCACACAAGGAGAAATGTATGCTGTGTTCAGGTTTACATTTTGGTGAGAGCCATTAATGAGTGTACCTCTTCTAGATGTGCTATAGGAATATGTTAATGATTCAATGGAAGATACCTTCTTGCTAATACCATAATAGTAGAGAGCCCATAACTCTCAAAAACATGTGGTGTACTTTATTTTATGTCTTATTTTAGATTGAGCATTAGGAGACTGCAGTATTTTAATTATAACTCTGCCAATACTTCTATCTAAAGGACTGTTACTGTTTTTGTCTTCAGTGCCCAAGAAAGGCAGGAATGGAATTTTTTTTCTAACAGATCGAGTTAGTGCAGTATATTCTTGGTTATCAAAAAATGTTCATGTAGCTTTGGGACTTTTAATTTGTGAATATTCATGATGTGTAGAAAAGCATGACACATGCTGTACAATCTCAGTCACACAAAATGACATGCTGTATATGCATGTGGGACCTAGAAGGACACATCCCACTAAGCTGCTTATGAAAGTGAATGACTTCGTTCTTTTCTTCTTCTACTTTTGTTTCCTATAATGCAAATATTAACTTTTAAAAATACAAACATTATTTTTAAAATTTTAAAAGTTAAATAATTAAGATTAAATAAAATTAAAATTTACCTCCTCAAGAACACTAGCTCCATTTCAAGTATTTGATATTCACGTGTGGTTACTGGCTACCATATTGCACCATGAAGAAATGTTTCCATTGCTGGAAACAGCTCTCTTACAAAATACTGATTTAAAGACTAAAATGGAATTTATTTTCATTTGTATATAATAACTTAAATATTATTTTATGTTGTCCAACTTTTAATATTTTAAAATACTATTAGGCTATAATAAGCAAATTGTTGTTAAACAGTGACACCCCTTCAGGGTAAGCAAATTGAGTAGATTGTTTTCAAATAATGAAAAAAATGTATTTTCACCATTTGTTTAATTATGCAGAATAAATATACCTATACATATTTAGATTCTTTAACAGAATCTATTAAATTATACTTTGGAAATGTTAGCACCTCTTCATATTTGGGAAAAAATCTGTACAGACTCAAAGATTATTTTTTTTTCCTTTCAAATTAAAGCCTCTGCAACAAATAGCTTTTGGTCTTCACAGTAGTCCAAATACAAAAAATATGTTTTTTTAAATAGAAAAAAAATTATTTTTATTTGTTTCTACATGATGAAATCTAGTTAAAGTGGAATGTTTCAGCTCTTAACTAAAAGGCTGTGTAGCTTTTTTTAAAGAGAAATATAGCAACTGAAATTTTCTTTTACAGATTTTTTTGTATGGATCCCATTTACATATATTAAATATAAAAATATCACTATTTGAAAGTTAATTATTACTGTCTAGTATACATGTTAAAAATGACATTAGGTCTCAATAATAATCTACTCCATTTCAGAGTGTGTAAAATCATTATCTAGATATCCTGACTTTCAATTCCATGGAAATTTTTCTTTAAAATACTATTGACTAGAAATAATTGTCCTACTTTACAATTTAAAGCGTTTTTTGGTTTTTGTATTCAGCATAATGGATAATAATGGCAAATATTTCATAAATTAATATTTCAATATAAATGCTCACATTTTAAACACCTAAATTATACGTTTAATAAATTTTGGTTTTTGAGAATTTTTACTCTCAAACAATTGATTTAATCCTTTTTAATTTCAATTTATACTTATTCTAGATTAAATATATGTCTCTCAAAAATTGATTTATTCCTTTTTAATTTCAATTTACACTTATTCTAGATTAAATGAATGTCATAGGCATGAGTGGTGGTGCACACATGTAATGCCAGCACTCAATAGGCTGAGGCAGGAGGATTGCCATGAGTTTGAGGCCATCCTGGACTGCACAGTGAGTTGAAGACCAGTCTTAGCTACACATTGAGACACATATGGTTCTGATTTATTTCACTTATGATTATGGTCTCAAGTTGCATCCATTTACCTATAAAAGTCCCCAGTTTATCCTTCTTTATGGCTGAGTAAGACTCCATTAAAAAAAAAAGACACATCTTTTTTATCCACTCCTCAGTTGATGGGCATCTGGGTTGTTTCCAAAATTTAGCTATTACAAATGAGTGCACATATATCACTGTGGTATGATGTTTTTAATTCTTCTGGGAAGATACCCAGAAGGGGAATAGCTGGGTCAAATGAGACCAGCAAAACTAGTTTTATGGGCCGGTGAGATGGCTCAGCGGCGTAAGCGCCTGCCTTGCAAGCGCAAGGGCCCGAGTTCGACTCCCGGATCCCACATACGAAAAAGGGGCCGGTGATATCGCTCAGTGGCACGGGTGCCTGTTGGCGCACGAGGTCCTGAGGTCGACCCCCCGGTACCCACAAAAAAAAAAAAAAAACTAGTTTTATGAGGAATTTCCACACTGATTTCCACAGTGGTTGCACCAGTTTACACTCCCACCAATAGTGCAGAAGTATTCCTTTTGCTCTGCCGCCCTGCCAGCATTTGTTATTGGTTGATTTCTTGATGATAGCCATTATTTCTGGGGTGAGAAGAAATCTCAATTTTGTTTGAATTTGCATCTCTTGAATGACAAATGATGTTGAACATTTTTTCATGTATTTATTTGCCATTTGTATTTCTTCATCTGAGAAGTGTGTATTCATCTCAGATGCCCATTTTTGGATTGGGCCTTGAATTTGGGGGACCTGATTTTTTTTCAATTCTTTATACGTTCTGCATAGAAGTCCTTTGTCTGAGTGACAACTGGCTATAATTTTTTCCCACTATGTGGGTTGTCTTTTCACTCTGTTGGTGATTTATTTTGTTTTGCAAAAGATTTTTAATAAGGTGAGATCTCATTTGTTGATTCTTTGTAATATTTCCCATGCAGTTTGGGTTTTGTTCATGAAGTCTCTGCCTACACCTATGTCTTCAAGATTTCTACCTATTTTCTCTTCCAGCAAATTTATTGTTTCTATTTTAATATTTAGACCTTTGATCCATTTTGACTTTAGTGTGTGATGATAGACATAGGTCTAGTTTTAGTCTTTGGCATGTGGAAAGCCAGTTTTCCCAGCACCATTTATTAAAGAGACTATTTCTTCCAGTGAACATATTTGGCAGTTCACTTTTGTTTCATCTCTTACCCAGCTACCTCTTTGCAGAAATAAGATGTGTTTATAAGTTTTAGAAATGATTAATAACTTCAGAGAAGTGATAAAATGTTTGTAAATTTCAGAAATGGTAACAAAGAAAGGAGCAGGCAACTATTTCTCTTTTCTGAGTATCACCGGTTGCACATAACAATTTTTTACATGGGAGGGGAAGGAATAGCATGCCTTTAAATAAAATCAATAACATTAATGATCACAGAGAATTTAACATTCTAAGACAGTAGTAAAATTGTAATTTAACGTTAATTTTTATTAAATGTAATATTTTTCATTTAGAATGACAGGCAAATATGAATTCATAGTTTTTTTTCCCAGAGCTAGTGCATAAATATCACAAAGTAAGCAAATTTTAAAGGAACACTGGAAGACAAAGTAGAATTGATTTTTGATTGAATTCCATGGTTCCTATGTTCAAGATATATGTTATAATAGAATTGGGTGAGATTTGCTTTGTGGCTCTATTCTATATTTCAATATTATCTATTTATAAAACAATATTAAATTATAAAAGATATAATAGAGAAACATAGAAATCTTCCCTGTCTCCTAAGAGTACCTTATCTAGTTTTGATTTTTGGTTCCATCTGTGAGCCAACCTCTTTCAAATCATGTTGTCAAGCAAATTCTCATTGTTATGAAACAACTCTATTCTCCATGAGTATTTTTATATTTCTAAATGGCCAGAGGAGAATGATTAATTGAAAAGCATGACTTGGAAGCAAAAGATTATGTATTGCTCTGAAGATACTTGGTTACATTTGTAGAATGACCTGTGCTATAATGCCACCCCCAATTTTCCATCTCAGGGTGGGAAGAGGGGTAGGCATTCTACCCATACTGTACTTTGAGTCTCCTTATTTTGCAGCTGCTCCCCTGTGGTGCAAATCTTTGTGCACATCCAGGTGCCGTCTGGCTCTCATCTTCTTGTGCTATGGGGAACTGGATCATGGGGATTGATAAGATTGCTCTGTGAATAAATAGTTCTGTTCAAGCTCCAAAAGTCCAAGACTTCCATGCAGAGAGTGGGGAAAGAAACAGTAGCTTGCTAACTTGTCGGCTTAGACATATCAGACATCTCAGATCCTTCATAGCTTTGAACCTAACATCACTACACTAATATTTTTAATGATGGCTTTGTTTCAGTTTTTTAGGCAATCTCAAAGTAGAGTTAAGTATTCATTTAGATTTTGTTATAATTCTGAAACCATTATATTCAATCTCAATTTTTCATACTACTTTTCATTTTCCTGCATAGTCACACACCTGGTAATTATGTTTTGGTCAACAATGGACAACATACACAACAGTAGTTGCTGGAGTTGAAAATTTCCTACTGCATAGTGATATCGTAGCCCTCCTTTTATTGTGGCAAATGTATTACTCATGTTTGTGGTAATGCTCATGTAAACAAACCTAATGAACAGTCAGGATACAAGTATAGCATTTCATATTATGCATAGTACACAATACTACTTGAAAATGATAACCAACTCTGTTAGCGATTTATATATTTACAATAATTTTAATTATTATTGTAGAATGTATTATTTCTACTTATAAAAAGTGTTTAGTGTAAAACAATACACCATTAGGCCCACAGCACCTATACATATCTCTTCTTTTTTGTGTCTTTTCCTTGCATCATTTTCCCTTGTGCTTCATTAATCTTGTGTTTTTAGAAGCTTACACGGGACGTTTGCAGAAGGATGAAATTATACAATGATGCATTTCTCAGAAGCATCTATGGTTAAGTGATATGTGGCTATCCTTTTCCCCAGGGCTGTCTCCAAGCTGTGCTAGTCTAAACATACTGTGCCTGCTCCCCACAGCACTATCCACAATCAATGAAATGAGCTGAAAATATTGACACAATTTTGGAGCAATCAGTAAGTAACCTTGATTATTTAATGAGAAAAGGTGAAATGTTAATATGATTTTGTTTCAAGGAGGTGAGGGTTTAAGGCTTGATGTCATGTATCACAACTGAAGTGTCAGGCCGGTGAGATAGCCCAGTGGCATGAGCTCCTGCCTGGCAAGTGCAAGGTCCTGAGTTTGACTCCCGGTACCCACAAAAAAAAAAAAAAAGAGGCAATTGAAGTGTCATTTTTAGTACTACCTATTGTCCCTGTCTTCTAGATACCGCACCCCTTATTGATTATCCTGAAGCTGCTTGGATTCACACAACAGAAACTGAATGGTAAAACAAGCTCATTATGTACAGAATTTAGCAATTCAGCTCTAATCTGTGCATTGTCTAGATTAGGTGGTCTCCTACTCTGAAAACCTTGAATACACAGTAAATCACTTTGTCTCATATTTTACTTCCTTTTGCAAAAGTTAGAACGTGTGAAAATAAAGCCAAATTCTTCACTTCTAGTCTTCCTTTGCTTTTAAAGTTCCCTTAATTTCTGTTTTGCAGTATACCTCATAATACCAGTCAAACCCAGGACCCATAAATGGTCAGTTTGGTAAACACTTTCATTTGTTGTTTTGACACATCTTACAACAAATTCTAACACTATATGCTATACAATCTGAGGGTAAGTATTCTTTACAAGGAGTCTCTCGTAAAAGCAAAATAGAATAATAATATTTTAAAATTACTTTACATTGACCTTGACACACTTTTCATCAGCAGGGTTGGTAAATAGAAGAGATTGGGCTGGGGATATAGCTCAGTGGAACAGTGCCTGCCTGGCAAGCATGAAATCATGAGTTCGATTCCCAGTACCAAAAAAAAAAAAAGAAAAAAATAGCAGAGGTTGTCGTCAAGTCTTAACTTTGCTAACAACTCCCAATGTGACCTTTGTCAGCAACTTGCCAAATTTACGCCTCTATTTTTTCATTTATTAAACAAAGGGGTAGGATATGGCTTGACTCCTCAAAAGCTTCAAGAAATACAACCTGGTTGTTAGTTGTTTCTTTCTTAGTTGTTTAAGGGAAGAAAATGTACCCAAGGCTTTCAAGAGTATATACTTATGGGAGGTTTTGTTGTTTTTGTTTGCTTTGTTTTTTTGTTCTGTGATCGTGCTTGAGAATTAAATTTAGCTATCTGTAAAATCTCATGCTATTTGTTCAAAAGAACTGTGGGGTCATAGTTGGCTGCTGATTTTCTTACAGCATCTATTTTTTTAAATCATGACATGTGGAATAATTTTTATTTGTTACTTTATTAAAAGGAGCTCAACAATAAGGTAAACTAGATCTGGGAACATATAATATCCTCAGTGTGCAATTTTATGCATCCCTCTGATTTTGGTCTTACATTATAATATTATTTTTAGTTTTTTTGAGTCCTACATTCTCTGAAATATATGGTCCTCATAACTGCAAAAGCCACCAATAGATGGACAATGTTCCATATTATCTGTGGTGCAAAATATTGCTTTCTATACTTTTCATTTGGGGATATTAGAAATTACAAAACAATTTGAACAGGAGAAAATGACATGCATGTGATTGTTCCTACTCCATTTATATGAACTCACTTGTGACTTTTTAGCCACAATAAGTCATAGTTTATATTTACCAGAGGCTCACAATGGATGAAGGTTAGTAAAGCAGCGAAGCAAAAAGCACCATGAGCTGATTCCTCCCTTGCCAAAATCCTGAGGATACTTTTTCCTTGGGAGTTTTATAGGGAGAAAAAATACCATGAGCAAAGGAAATACAGAAGAAAACAGTATACACCCTGTCTGTGATCCACCTGGATTGTATACATACAGAATTATTCATATGTATATGTGTATGTATATGTATATGTAATGTATATGTGTGTATATAGGGCATATATGTATATATCTGTATATATATCTGTGTCTGTCTGTGTGTGTGCTCTTTTCATCAGTGCATATTAATTTTTACCAAAAATTGAACTTCATGGTGGTATTTTCATACATATATAACATATTCATCTTATTTATCTCCCCATTACCCTTCCCTACACCTTCTTGCCTTTCTTATTTCCTCTTCTTGTGTAAGAGCTATTCTTTTATAAGCATATTTTTTGTTCAAATAACCTCTCCTTCCTCATGCTTGGACATTCACTGGGAAGTCTGTACTATTTTTACAGCAACATTTTCCCCTATGTCCTCGGGCAAACTGAATCGGCGTGATAAAGTCTTTTGAGCAGATGGCTTTCCCCACTTACATATCATGCCTGTAATGCCTTGTTCCTTCTACACAGTATGTCTAAATCATAGATCACAGTTCAGTCTAGGGCCATATTGAGAAGAAAAGCAGTCTATGTTGATCCATAAAAATTATTTTAAAATATTATACTGTCTTAAGCATACAGGCATGTCATTTATCATATTGCTATATTTCTCAATAACAAATCTGATAGGGATTAACCCTATGTTTATTTTAATTAGGATTTTGCCAATAATTGGTTTATTTTCAGATTAACTCACAAGGAGGTTTTCCTCTTATATTTCTTTTAAGTTCAAAATGCTTTAAACATGGGTCATTAAGCAATGCAAACCTAACTTTAGATTTTACAATTTAAAACCTAAAATTAGGTTTAAGGTACACAGATATAGCTGAGGATATCATATAATATGTAAACAAATAACTGATTATAAATAGTAATAAAAACAGATACATTTGGTAGTAATTAATTCAAAAGAGGTTATTTTCTCTTTATAAACAAAGTGTAGTAAAGATGTTCTCACACAATTATCAACAGAAAAGGCTATGCTCTTTAATATTTTCATTTTAATTCCTTATTCATATAATTTTTAAACAGTTCCACTATATATATTTAAGATAAGAATGGTCTATGAATTTGATCTTTGAAAAGCAGGCTTATGGTGCCCTTTGCTATGAATTTTCTGTTCTATTCTCTCAATTTAGATCAGTGTGACTATATTACAGAAAACACACTTTTCTACTTGGGTTCTCTAGTCAACACAATGAGCATGGTATTTTACTAACTCGTACTTCCATACACTACATTTTCATTTTAATATTTAAATCTAAATATGTAATTGGCAAAAGCACAGCTTATGAATTTTATCTCAGATATCATTGCTAATTGAATAGTGAATTATTCAAATAAAATTGGAAACTTATCTGACAGCAAATATAGGAAAAATATCTAAGAATATTTAAATACGCAAAAATTGCATTGTTTATGCTTATTAAAAATTAATGATAAATTTTCCGGTGTGCAGGTTTGCTGCTTTTGCATATATTTGAGAAAAAGATAAGAGAAGGACCAGTGGTATTCACGGAAACTGAAGTGTGATGAAATAATGCTTTTCTTTGTGTGACTCAGTTTCTACATCTGTAATATTTAGACTACATTCCTTGAATGCTATTACAATTTTTCAAATTTTCAACAGTTTGGAATAACTATGCTTAGACAGTATTTGATTAGAATTGATTTGAATCATCATTATCAAGCATATGTAAACTATTTTCCTGATCAGTGAACAAATTTTTAATTATCTTTATTATAAATTACAAGTTGTTCAAGCACATTTTTCTAAGATTGTGGCAGCTATGTATGAAATTCACTATAAGAGCAGTGTTGAAATACAAACACTCTGGAATTCTCATAGACTCTTTGAAGAGCTTCACAGGGACAGGTTTAAATCCTAGCATTAAGTATCAATTCTAGTGATCAGAGGCTAAAAGGACAGTACAGAGGTAAAATGCTAAACATGGTAATCAATAGGTAACCTACTCCAAAAACCAAATATAGAAGAAGTTTCCTCTCCTTTATTTCTGTTGCTCTTCTTTTCCATTGTTACTCATTTTTGCTTTAAGTGACACTCAGTGGTCACCTGCAGGGCTCACATTTCTTAGTGTAAATACCAATGAAGAGGCCGTAGCCCCTGATCTAAAATTTTGATTTTGCTTTTTCCCTCTTCGTCAATGTTTTCTTTAAGGAGCAAGTAAAATGAAAGTAAAGTTATCGGCCATGTGTTATTTTCTTCAGTGCGGCCAATGTTTACACATTTTCAGCCGGGGTTTTCTGAAATATTGTTAAAACAGCAGACACTAAACACCTTTGAGTAGACAAAAGATGGTAGAGGAGGGAGAGGATGGAAAGAGGGTGGAAGAGAGATGGAGAGAGAGAGAGGGAGGGAGAGAGAAAATGACAGATTGAGATCTTCATGAACTGTTTCCTGACCATTTTTTTTAGTTTTGCAATTTATATATTTATATTTTATATTTCTCCATTTTGTAATATATTCTTTTGTTTATTAGTACATGTTTGTGATGCAAAATGCTTACATTTCTTGTGCTATGTATCACTATGTATCATGTTTTTATCTTAACATGTGCTTTTGTGTGTGTGTGTGTGTGTGTGTGTGTGTGTGTGTGTGTTTGCATATATGGTACATTTTCAACTTTTTAAATGATCTTATTTTAACACAGGGCCTCAGTAAGTTTTCCAAGCTGGCTTTGAAATTGTTATCTTCCTTCCTCAGACCCTGAGTAGCTAGGACTACAAGCATGTGCCACCATTCTGGGCTAAAGATGTGCATTTAATAGTTCATTCTAATTTATTTTCCTGTGCTTTTGAAAGTATTTATTGATCACAATTTAGTGTTATAATTTGATTTAATGCATAATTAGCAAATATCTTTGTGCCATAATTTAATTAAAATATGCCTTGTGAAAGATTTAAAGTTTTGATGTATTTTTTTTGTTTGATATTACAAATAGTGTGCCTATAAATATTCTTGCAAATAGTTTCTGATTATGCTCTTAGACCAGAGCCACTAAAGGAAATATCCAGTGGAAATTATATTAATTTTCTCTATGAATATTGTGCTACAGCTTCTAAATTTTTATACCAATATTAAGTCATCCAAAGATTTGGAAAAAAAATATTCATCATGCTCTCTTCCATTATAGGAATTGTGTGCATTTCTTAATTCAAAGGAAGATAAAACTTAAAAAGGGGCCGGTGATATCGCTCAGCGGCACGGGCGCCTGCTGGCGCACAAGGTGCTGAGGTCGACCCCCGGTACCCACACAAAAAAAAAAACTTAAATAGACATTCTAGAATTTGCATTCCTTCTTTGCTAAGTAGTTTGTCAAACGTGTTTGTCCTTATTTCTGTCAGATAATTTTCCTTGTTTTATTGACATATAAAACCATCTTATCAAAATCATACATCTTTGTTCTTATATGTTTCAAATAATTAATTGCAACTTAGTATTTACTTTCTAATCTCACTTTAGACATGTGACATAGAAGCGTGTAAAAACTTCCTCAGGCATATTCTGGCCTTTGAGTAATAAAATTTGTATAAATTTGCTTCTTTGAAGGTTCCTTTCAAGTGACTCAATCTTTATAATTATGAGTGAATATTTAAAATGAATAACTATTGTAGTAAAAGACATATTTCCATTAATCATCATCAAAATATTGTCTCTGGCTTTGAACACCATTTTCCCATCCTTCTTGCCTCTTTCTGAAGCAGGTCTGGATGTTCTTTTTTGTGCACGTCTTTAACTACATTGTTGTTACTGCCTCTGTGCCCAGAATCCATTAAAACCATTTGTGTTTCATGACCATTTGGACTTTGGGGAAGAGCCAGAATCTGTGTGGTGCCAGATTAGTGAAAATAGGTGGATGAAAATATACCATGATATTTATTAGTCTATCTTTTAGTTGAAAGGAACTTGGCAACAGTATTTATTGTATTTTTGATCACACCTCATGAAGACAAGAAAGGGTACTTCCAGAACTACTTTAAAAATTGACAAGAACATTAAGTATGTTAGAAGCAAGACAGCATTTCAAGGGAGGTTAATGTCAGTGTTTCTGTTAGCATAATATTTTTAAAATTTAAATGTTCCCTGTATATTTTTTAAATTTTATTTATTTATTTCTATTGATACATGTTTGCAGTATGTAGTGATTACATTCATTGTGGGAAGTTGGTACATGCACCTAATACATTTTAATTCTTTTTTTTAATTCCCTTTCCCACTCCTCACCCCCCATCTCTTGGTCTCCTCCTTGCAAAAGTACTAGCTACCTGTTTTGTATTATCTATCTTTTATTTTGCTGTTTAATTTATTTATAATTTGGGTTTCTCACATAAAAGAAGCCATACACTAATTAGGCTTGTTTGTCCACTATATTTTGCATAAACTTATGGTCTCAAGATGCATCCATTTTCCTACAAATGACTCGTTTATCCTTCTGTATGGCAGAATACTGCTCCATTGTACATAAATACCACATTTTCTTATCCATTCATCTGTTGACGCATTGATAGGCCTTATTTGTCTTCAATCTTATCCTCAAAATGAATGTTCCATGGTGATGTAATGTAGCAGTAGACAGTCAGTCAATTCCTGCACATCAGAAAAGACAGCGTTTTACCAATACATAGGTGCACTGCACGTAAGGCATGATCTTCCCAGCTGACCTTTGCAATCATCCCTTCAGAAAGTCTGGCAGAAATAGAATTTTCTTCAGGAGCACCTTTACATTCTATTTTTTAAAATCTATTTGTAAAGCTTTATGACTTTCTAAAAATAAAGAGGGCCCTACAGACCTAAATAATTTAAGTGGAGCAGATACATGCACAGTATTTATTTTTGCATGAACTATGCCTGGCATACACCACTGCTCCTCCCTCCAGTATTCATCAATGTCTAATATTTGGGACATAACGTAATGCTTTTTATATGTGCTTGTGTTTATTCAGGGTTCCTTCTTCTTTAAGCAAACTTTCCAACTAATTAATACATGACTAATTTGAAAAGTACACTAATAGATTAATTATCTTTAGTCTTTACTGCCAACATTCTAACTGTGTAGCCAGGCGTTTGTTATGTTGCTGGATTTATAATGCTTTCATGCAGAGGATTTCATCTTATCACACCAGTTAGGACAAAGCCACTTCTCTGCTCAACCAAGAGACGTGGCACTGCACAGTGTGGAGACTCTCAGAGGTAGCTGTCACAGTCTTGCTTCCCACTGTGATGCTTCCTTCATCAGAGAAGTAGCATTAATATTCTTTTTAATTATTATCATTCTTTTTTTGTCTCTTTGGGACAGGGTCTTGCTATGTAGTTCAGGCTGGCCTCAAACTTACTATGTAGCCCAGGCTGGCCTTGAACTCTCAGTGTTCCTCCTGCCTCAGCATCCCAAATGCTGGGATTAGGTGTGTGCACCACCACAACTGACAGCATTAATATTCTTTTAGAATAATAATAATCACCCTCCATAAATAAACATGCAAATGTGCCATCTGTGCCATTCTGAGTCTGTGATGATACAGTCGGTGGGCACCTGTAAGACTGTTCACCTTCCTGCACTAGGAAAGGAACCAAATTCAGAGTATAGAAGTGATTATCCCTTCTTTTTTATTTTTTTGCTCCACTATCATTTAAGTCTAAGGCCATCACACATCCTCTCTGTCATTTTTATATGGGAAATTCTCAGTGATAAGGCGGCAGAGTTTGACAATCCACTTACCTCCCTGGTTACTATCACTCATTCTACTGAATGCTTTATCATTATGTGGGGATATATAGGCAATTGCCACTTTCTTGAAGATTTTGCAGGATACTCTTGTAAACATTGGGCAAAAATTCATAAATGAATTTCCACCTCTTAATTCTCTTCTCTCTCAATATTATTTCAGTTATACCCTATATAAGTATGGCTTTTTAAAGTGTTTTGTGGGATTACACAAAAATACAGACTAATACATGACTTCTTCACAAAATTTGAAGGCAAAATATTCAATACAATTACAATTTTATATTTTAAAGATGCCAAAATTAATCAATACGTTAGAAATCCACAGAAATTGTTCAATTTGTCATTGTCACTATCGTTTCTCTTTTTTTCTCTTCTTTACTTTTTATTAGCGCATGTTTGCAGTACATGTTTACATGACTTTTGTCATGCATGGACGTGATGCATCCTAATTCCTTTCTCCATCCTTTCCCTCCCTTCCCTCCCTCCCTCCCTTCATCTCTTGGTTCCCTTCCCATTTGTGAAATATTTGTATTTCTATTTCCTGTTATCTTTTATTTTGCTCTTTATTTATAATTTGAGATTCTTATATAAGGTAAACCATGTGATATTTAAGCTTGTGCGTCTGATTGATTTCACTTAACATTATGGTTTCAAGGTAAAATTGAGTCATTTGTAGGAAAATGGATTCACCATCATTTGTGAATAATTTTCTTTATGTGTTAATAGAGTACAAATTTTCCAAAACTTTCTTGGCTTTTTTTATTGCAAAGCCTTCAGCTTTATAATGTATGTTATATATCATATATATATATATATCATATATATAACATAGCTACAATACAGATTTTAAAGGTAGTTTCACAAGTTATCACATAAATTTAAATATATCTACATATTTATCTAAATAAATCATTACTCAATGATAAAGTAGTTGCAAGACAAAATTAAGAATGTCTGTATATTTTCTTTATCTTTTCACAACACTGGGCTCCAAGCACAGTGGCTCATATGCGCTATCCAAGCGCTCTACCCTGAGTTGCATCTCTAGGCCTGTGTTTCTATGGTCGGATACTTCTTACAATGCACACATTGTATGTATTTATTCATTAAAATCATAATAATATGTTAACTTATGGATTCTCAGAATTATTTGCCTTACTTTAAACCCAAATAGTATTTTTTCTCTTTTCAAGATAATTGGCCTTGGGGCCGGTGAGATGGCTCAGCGGCTTAAGCGCCTGCCCGGCAAGCACGAGGGCCCGAGTTCGACTCCCGGAACCCACATACGAAAAAGGGGCCGGTGATATCGCTCAGCGGCATGGGCGCCTGCTGGCGCACGAGGTCCTAAGGTCGACCCCCCGGTACCCACAAAAAAAAAAAAGATAATTGGCCTTAATATTTCTTTTAACTGAGTAAGTTGGTGATTTAGAATAATTAAATGTTAAAATGATCAAATAAGTTTTATAAAAATTAAATCCTATTGTCATGGTACCATATAAATAAATAGGAAAATACTCTCACGTATCTCATTGATTGGATTAAAATAGTTTTTTGAGGATTAAAGTGTCCAATAAAGTTGTACCATGCAATGAAATAAAAAAATCCTTGTTATACATTTTACTGCAAAAGTTTATGATATTTAACATTCCTATTATACATTTAAAATTTTTAATTCCTTGAAGACAATGGTATCATAAAATTACAATTGACATATCTTAGGCATTCTTGTTCCATTATTGTCCATTTCTTTGAGCATTTTGTATTACCTAGTGAAACTGAGCTCAGCCTGCATGAGCTAATGTGTAAAACAGGTGTCTTTTCCCATCTCAGTCCCACCCACTGAATCACAGTTGATGGTAGAAAGAGGTATCAAATTAAATGGTATCTCTGTGTAAGTGAGATTTGATATCTGCACTTACTGCTAGATCATATGAGTGAGATCCTGTGAGTGAGATATCAAAAGGTAAATAATAATTTGGGGTACACTGCTACTGGAAAAAGTAAAAATATTAAATAGAAATGAAGGCTAAACTATCATTATGAGACTAATGTAGAAAAATGTAAAACGTTATCATGAGTCCAAACACAGTGGTTCATAGATCCTGGAAAGATTTCTTTCCAGAAGCTGATTCCCATTTGTGCTTAAGAATTTGAAAATTTGTATTTTAACTATTGTGCAAAATTGCAAGTTTTATTTTCTTATAATTGCAAAAAATGTTAATGATCGCACATATTACAATCTTAATAGTCTATTTGATCAATTCTTGATTAAATTTTCATGTCCATAAAATAACCACTCATTCAATTCAGAATTTTCCTTTTCCTGTTTCTCCCAACATCCTGCTTGATTATGATCAAAGTCAAGGGGTACTGCCTTGGTCTAGTATTCAACAGCAAGTCTATGCTCCCCAGTCATTCCTATTCTGCAAAGCATTTACCTGTGGAATTTCTAATACGATCAAGTAACTCTTACATAAAGCTGCATTTTTCCAGCTCTCTATTTTCTGACATAAAATTCTGTTTAGATTTCTGTCTGTTCACTATAATTATAAAATTTTCTTATTTTTCCTACACAAAATTTAGTCTTTGTAAGTACAAAGTGCTTTAGCTTTTAAGACTATTGACCATGCCATGATTTTCAAGATGCTGTGTGATATGCAGCGATATCAGTGTCCTCTGAAAAGCACAGTCAATGGGTTCTGTGGTTATTGCCCAAATCATTTTTGTGATGCTAGCATGATGAGAAGACCAAGGAGATGGAAAATGAACCTCACAAAGTATTGCAAAAGTATTTGCCTAATATTACAATTGAGAATTACTTGGATTTATCATAATGCAGAGAATCTACTCCTTGATAGTAACCAACAAATGCTTGCTTGTGGGCTAGAGGCATAGAGAAATTGATAGATAAATTAAAAAATACACAAACATCTGAAAAGCACATGTATAAGTTTAAACAAGTCAAGGATTTTAATAATGAGATAATAATAAGTATTTTTGTTTGTAATAAGTAAGTGGACAGGTCATAATAAAAAAGATGAGATGAATGGAAGAAAGATTACTTAATATAATGTCTTTCCAGGTAACAGAGCTTAAAATATTATTTCAAATTTGGACAATATAATATAATGCAAATGTACTACATGTATTCTTTCAAATTATTTGATATCAATGAATCTAATTTCCAATTGTATGTCTTCAGTTGTTTATCTTTCTTGCAAATAGAGTAGAAATTTCTAGAAACATACAAATACACAAAAGAAAGAGGCCAGAGTACATTAAGTATGCATGATAATTTTTAAAACATAATTTTATTTTAAATGAATAATATAGACTAAATAGTTTCCCAAATCTCTTCCAACTTTAACAGTTTACTATTAAATAATAGTGATATTAACTATTACTGTTGGGGGAAAAGTACAAAATTGCAATATAGATATAAATCTTATACACTTGAGTTATAAGAGTTATTCGGTTGATATGGAACACAGAATGATCGTGGACAGAAATAGTGCTGGCAATGTAGATGAAACAGGGAAATAAGAGTTATGTTATTGTTTTTTTTTAATTTTCACTTTGTCATTTAGTATAAAAACAAATAAACTAATACCTTTTTTATTTCATAAGTGCATCATTTATAAAGCTTCTTTCAGGCCACATTGCTTGTTGCGTGTCATTCCAGCAGTATAATTTATTACAAGACTAGAAGAGAAATTGAATCACTCTGGGAAGAAATTGAAGGTACTTGCATGTTAAAGGAGAAGGAACATACCGTGCACCTGTAGCTAGGTGCCTGGGGGCCATTACCTCTGAGGCAGCTTTGAGAATAGTGTGAACATGGTAAAGCCTCTTGTTTCAGATCTGTATAATAGTACTAAGTTAAAACCTGTTTTCAAAAATTTTTCATATTTTTGAAGCATGTTTCTTGCACTAGTAAGTAACTGAGTAGGAAATATAACATCTAAACATGTAGAGAACCATATACTTCAGGTACTTGTCTCATTTCGAATCACAATTTGTTTTTCTTTGAGTTCTTTAAGAACTGTGATTTCTTCCCACCATGCTCCTGTCTTCTCCCTGCCACCACATCCATTTGTCTAGGAAATACAATTTTGCATTCAGTTAATTTTCAAATAAATTTATTTATTTATTTTATTTTTTGTGTGTTTGTGGATACTAGGGGGGTCGACTTCAGGACCTCGCACACCAGCAGGCGCTCATGCCACTGAGTGATATCACTGACCCTTTTTTCATATGTGGGTACTGGGAGTCAAACTCAGGACCTCGTGCTTGCCAGGCAGGTGCTTATGCCGCTGAGCTATCTCACCGGCCCCCAAATAAATTTATTTGGTGAAAAATTTTACCTATATTTTAATACACACAAAAGTCATGTTTCTGGAATGAATCAAGATGTGTTTTTGTAAGAGAATGTAATATATTGACCCAATTCTTAGACAAAAAAATTATCCTTTTATCCTTTAATTTTTTTATCTTGCTGTCATTTTTCTTCAGAAATTCCCTATTTCCATCATTATCTTCTGTTAATGTGTCATAGATTCATAGTGTTAATCATACAAAAAATTAAGAGATTACAAAAAATTGAGCAACTACCTTGCACTAAATAGCTACAACTAAAACAATCTGTAAATATTGAAAAATACAATGTCTTTTTACTATAAAGGCTTCATATGTGTATTTTAATTTTATAATGTATATTCAAATACATTTATAAATATAAACAAACAATGTGTATATTTACATATACAATTTTTGCATATTTAATACATGCATATAAACTGCTGTAGTAAACATATACATATAAATATTACATATATACATCAAATGTGTATGTAAATTGCTTTTGTTTTTCAAACATTTATATGCATATTAAGTATATATAAAATGTAATACGTGTGTATTTACATATACATTATAATGTATATTTATGGATTTATTTAAATATACATATATAAATGCTTTATAAAGCAATAGCAATGCATTATTCAATGCTTAATGGTTTGTCAATCATCAGCATTTAAAATATTTAAAGTAAACTAACATCTGTTGCATATGCTTTAGTATACTTTTATACAAATAAAATTCTCAAGGAAATCAATTTTAATAGGTAAAGTTATATTATTCCCCTCTCTCTAATGCTTTATTTGTTCAATGGACTTAAACCCCTTTATAATCCCTCATTAATCATGTTTTTCACTTATAGTAAAACCAAATGACAGGTATAAGGCCAACTGACCATCCAAAAAAATCACTTACAAAACTGTAATTGCTACAAAAAAAGAAAACTAGTGTGTCTATCACATGATATATTGATAATCTCTATATTTATTAAATTAGAGAATCTATTATTAGCTATTAAATTCAAAAATCTATTACTAGCTATGAAGTTCTGTAATTTGATTTTTGTAAGAAAGCATCAATGGGAAAATTGAATATAAAAATTAGTAAGTCAAATCATTAAGTAGTCTTATTCCTACAAGTAGTATACTTACCAAAAAGAAAACAAGTACAAAGAGATAAGATTCACCTTTACATTTTTATTTTGCTTTTTAATCCAATGATAACAACAGTAAATTTTGTTCATCCCACTGACAAAAACTAAATATGTGCATATAAATATAACACCTACTTAAATAGTTTTTGCAAATTTTAAAGCATTAAATATGCATCTTCGTATAAAAAGAAGTTACAATGTTTAAAGCTGCTCAAAGTCTCAAATTGCCCACCCAGATCTGCCTATGCATAAGCTCATAAATGATAATGCTCATTTCTAAGTTGGTTCAAGCTACCAACCAGTTTGACTTTCAAACTGTAATATATCACTTTAAAGGAAATAAGGAAGTTTTTTCACTATTTTAAATTAAAAGCATTTATAAAGAATATAATTCTGTACCTCTGCCATGGTTATTTGTTACAATCTTGCTATTATTGGAAAACAATAGTTGTACCCTTTCACATTTATTTTGATCCTACTGAGCTACCTGTTCGAACAGTAATGCTTTCTTGAATCTCATTATTTGATGATATGATTGTGATATTGGATTTCACTGAGAAAATCAACATAAACATGACTGGAATTTATGTATAGTCTCTATGCCTGCTGTTTTTAAAATGTCATAAAAATAAAAAGTTTCCTTACAATGTGATGTTTCATTTAAAAGCAAACCAAGAAGAAGTACTTCTGAAACTTTTATTAAATAATTTAAAAACTCTTTTTACCTTCACAATCAAGGTTTTTTAACCTGTCTAGATATATGAAATTGTATGAGATGTATTATGCACTACATTACAGTTAATTAAATTCATGCATATGCCATGACAGCATATCACAGTAAAAAATTGAGTAGACTTGTCATTTTATTTTGCTCAATAAGTGTCAAGCTAAAAATGTATGCATCTAGACATGGGCATGCGATAAATTTCTGTTTCCTTCATATCACCTATTTCTTTGATGTCTACCTCATTTAACATATTTGCCTGTTTGGATTCCCTTGTATTTTAATAACCAGTGTCAAGGGACAAATCCAAAGTAATATTAATTTTTATACCCATTGTCTAAATAAATAAAAGTAGTCCCTAGAATTTTTTATATGAGAGCCTGTTGCTCCCCCAACTTTCATAAACTTGGTGGAACATACTTCAAGTGGTAGTCTGTTTATTTCCACGCCACAGGTTTTCCTACAAGTTGATGGTCCAGTTTTAGAGAAAAGGCAATAAAGAAGAAAGTCTCCCCCAAAAGTTTGTAGAATTCCTTCACTGGCTGAGATACAGGGATGGAGAAGACAGTGAAGGAATTGTGAGCACAGTATTAAACCAAATCAGAAAGGTTAGAACTTTTAAATTATAAATTCTCAGGTATAAATTCTCTCTTAAAAAAATGTATCCTTGTATGATATTAACAATACAGCCATCCCACTGCCAGATTCCTGTATAGGGATTGTACGGGATTTGGTGGGGACCAATCTGACAAAGTGACTAATGAACTCAGTTCCTGAAGTTTCCAATAACCCCAGGTCTGCTGGAAGCCTCCCCACTGCCTTGTCCCTGATGCTGCCTCAGCTTCATCCCTGTGTCAGCCTTGTTTCGAAACAGCTGCCTCTCCACAAGAAATTCAATCACCTCAAGAATGTTGTAGGAACACTGAAGATTTGGGAAACAGTGGGGAGGAATCCCTGGTGTAGCAATCTGCTTTCTGTCATCTGGCTCTCTCTTCCAAAGCTCTGTCTCTTTCTTAGACCCCTACCTGCCCCGTACCCCAGGTACTAATTCTTCTCATTTTATTATGCAGAGTTTTTTCTTTCTTCACTGCCTAGAATCCTGGCAGTGAGCCACCAATTCAGCTCTGTATTTCACAATACAGGCCAAGAAATCTTATTAAAGATGAGACCCAACAGTGTGGCAGGTGCCTCCCAAAAGAAATCATCATGGCAACTGACTAGGAAAAATAATTTTGTTTAATTCTCTATACAAATAAATATTGATAAAAGGTATGTATAGAATCTGAGCTCTTCCTGAAATTTCCATATCAGCACATTAATCCAAGCTACCTACTTCCATTTGTCCTGAATGATTATAAAGATGTAAGTATATCTAAAGTGCTTTGTTTGCTTCTTGTCTTGTCACAGAAACAGACACAACATATTTAGAGACTCACACAAGATGGAAGACAGATGTGTCCTTGTTGTGATCAAGATGTGAGTGAAGAAGTCTCATTCAGAGTAAAGAAAATGCCTGCTCTGTTTCCATTCTCATCCATTTCACCCTTGCTTAACCTGTAAAACTCTTCATGCTCCCTCTCAGACATCCAACCTGCTCTCGCTTTGGGACCTTTGAGCTTGCTATTCAATTGCCCATGGTGTATTTACTTGAGATATTTGTATTCTTTCTCCAACTTGCTTCATGCCTTGTGTCATCCTGACAGTGAGGACTGTAAAAAATAGCATCCTTCTAACCAGCAAACACACACAGTGTTGCAGGAACATTGTACACATACATACATGCACACATATATCCCAATCTCCCTGAACTCATTTTATTATTCCCTGTAATACTCATTATTCTCTCATCATAAATAGTGCCTTAAGCATGGTCTGGTGCCACATGCCTGTAATCCCACTTCAGGAGGCTGAGTCGGGACATCACCCTGAGTTTGAGGCCAGCCGAACTACATATCTACAAAAGCAAAAACAAAATAAAACAACAAACAAACAAAAAAGAAAACAAGAGTGTCTTAATAAAGGTCAATTAAGTAATTGTTTAAGTCTCAAATTTATTCTTTTTGGAAATAGAACATAAAACATACTTTTGCAATGCATGTCAAAAACTATGAATTCCATTTATTTATTCTGCAAGTTACTTAGTTTTTAATTGCCTCAATTTATTCAACTATAAAATAGAAAGCAAAAGTTTTAGCAAATGTGACTTATCATGTTTTAGGAGATATAAATTCAGATGACATATTAAATAGATGGTTTAATGCTTACCACAGAGAAAATTACTCAGTAACCACTGATATCACAATTTCTTGAGGATGTGTAATAATATTGATAATAAAATAAGTAAATAATAATATGTTTTTGCTATTAGTAGATGTTTTGTGGCTTTAAGTCTAATTTTCCAGAAATATAGCCTGGGAGAGAGATTTTTGTTAAAGAGATTAGTGGAGGAGTGCTATTAGGAAAGAGAGTGAGGAAAGTAGAATGAAGAAAGGAAAATATGGGGAATGTGGTCTTTACCACGGAATAGCTTAAGCCTGATCTCTACATAAATTACACCACAGAGTACTTGCAGGTAAGGGTCAAACTCCTGTGCCTCTGTGATAAACAGACATGGCTGTGGGGACACAAGGGGTTCCTGGGGCAGGTCCCTGTCAAAGCAGCACCCACTTGCTTGAAGGTGATTCTCTTGAAAAGAAAGCAACTCTGAGCTATGGGCAGGCGATATCCACAACTGCTAAAGGATGTCCACCCTAGAAATGGGACTGGAGTGAGTCCTTGAGGAAAACAGCTTCCACTAAACTTCCAAAATGTTACCAAACTTTCATAAGTTTAAAGATACTGGTTTCAGGGTTTGAAATTTATTTACAAATGGTTCCATATATATTTAAACAGCAACAGCTCATGTTCTTTCTTTTCTCTTCTAGTTTGTAATTGAACTGCAATTTTAGATTGGTGATCACACTCAATTTTGTTGCCTCCTAGGAATCCCTGAAATTCAGAGAACATGCTGTGGGATGGTGATTGATTTCTTTCAGTTTGTTTATCTGAAATTTCAAGGAGATTAACAGATAGAATGTCAGATTCAAATGAAGCCTTATTGCTTCAAGTGAAAGAGTAGCAATTAGGTTGTTGTCTAAGGAGATTAACACTTTGAAACCCTACCTGCTAAAATACTTACCGCTAGGACAGGCAACTATAGATTCTAAGCAGCAGAAACAGCCAATGTATCTTGGACCATTGATAAAACTTTTTAGCCTTGAACTATATTTTTGTTGGATCCATCTGCCAATAATAAGAGCTCTTTTGTTACTTATTACCCAAATATATGATGAATAGAATGCATTTTTAAAGATTTTGATTGTCTATGAGAAAATATTATAAACTGATGAACATTTAATGATTAAGGTGTCAGCATACACAAAGCAGATCATAAAGCAGCTCATGAGGCAAATAAATAACAGAAATAGTCCCTGTGTTATTGAGAATTCAAGACTATTTTTAAGCCCACTTTAAATTATTTGAAGTCTGCTAAGATTTAGCACCTTATGAACCTTTTCCTCGATCTTACTCATCAGTCTTGCAAAAACGAATGCAGCAAAAAGGGTTTTAGTGACAAAAATTGCAATAGTGTTGTACTCCCCCATAATTAAATCAATCCCAGATTGATGGCACTTTTTCATGTAATTTATGGGTCAGCACTTTATGAATACAGTAAAGAAGTCTACAGTGCTCTCCACACAAATTATACATGCAAACAATGGTGGAAGGAAAAGCAAAAGGAAATATATGAGAATAATTATACACACAATAGATTTATAGGGCCAGTGAGATAGCTCAGTGGCATAAGCGCCTGCCTGGCCAGCATGAGGTCCTGAGTTCAACTCCTGGAACCCACATAGGAAAAAAGGGCTTTTGATATTGCTCAGCAGCATGGGTGCCTGCTGGCATGTGAGGTCCTGAGTTCGACCCCAGGTACCCACAAAAAAAAAAAAAAAGATTTATAATAAGTACTTGATAAGTACTGAAGTAGAAGTGGTTGATTATATATGGAACTTTATAGTGCAGTTTCTCAATCTTGTTTCTATTTGCACTTAAGCCAGAAATTTCTTAATGTTGGAGGCTACACTGTGTATTTTGTAGGGTGTTTCCCAGTATTTCTCAACCTCTACCCACTAAATTATAACAAACAAAAGTAACTCCAGTTATTCAGCAGTTGTGACAACCAAACACAGTATAGTTCTATGTATTGTCAAATGTCCCATGTGGGCATAAAGTTCCCCTGCTCAAGGACCACTACTTAATTTTATGATATGTCTGGTGACAGATGTAAAGTTATGCTAGCAACTGAGAATACAAAAGGTGAAAAAAGGGGGCCAGTGAGATAGCTCAGTGGCATAAGCGCCTGCCTGGCAAGCGCGAGGTCCTGAGTTCGACTTCCGGTACCCACATAAAAAAAAAAAAAGGTGAAAAAAGAGAGACTCTGGTATTCAACAATTTTGCTAGTTACTGAAAGGATACATACTTTTCTTTAGGTAGCTAAAGGTACATTCTCAGCTAAAGAAGATTACGTGCTGAAGATGGTACATGATAGAAGGAGACCTCAAGTCTACCCTCTCATGGGCCTAACTTCCCAGAAGCACCTCTGCAGTAAGGAACATTCATAGGCTTTACTATCATGACATGTGCAATGTACACAAAATGCTAGAAACTGTCTCATTATTTTTATGTACATAATCAGTTTCACTGTCTTCCAAATCCTCCTGACTGTGTGGGTCACGGTGTGTATGGACAATGGTCTGTGAATATATAGCTCCAGTTGCTCCTCACTTGACCCTTAAAGTTTCCTTTCCACATTCAATCAAGTAAACTATATTAATATATTTATATTCAACATTAATATATGATTAAAGGCAACATTATTTTTTACACGTTTGTCAACTCTCAGCATGGCTATTCTTTATGTGAATGTTTTGCAACATATATAAGATGTGATTGAAAAATATACTGAAAATTAAAATTTAAAAACAATTATTATGGGCCGGTGAGATGGCTCAGCAGCTTAAGCGCCTGCCCGGCAAGCGCGAGGGCCCGAGTTCGACTCCCGAATCCCACATAAGAAAAAGGGGCCGGTGATATCGCTCAGAGGCACGGGCGCCTGCTGGTGCGCGAGGTCCTGAGGTCGACCCCCCGGTACCCACAAAAAAAAAAAAAAAACAATTGTTACAGTAAAAGACACATTGATATTAGTCCCCCTAAATTCACCTCTCCTTGCTTCAAATAAAATTATCCCATTGTTTGTGTCATTTTCTGAAAGAGTTCTGGAAGTCCTCTGTTGTGTTTTTAGTTGTACTGTCTCAGTTGTCTTATAGTCTTGTTTCAACTCAAATTTTACATTTCATATTCATTTTGACTTTAAGAAAGAGCCAGGAATCACAGAGTAACAGATCTGGTGAATAACGTGCATGAGGACACAGGAACAAGGTGGGGGCATCACAATCCTGGACTTCAAGTTATACTACAAAGCTACAGTGACCAAAACAGCATGGTACTAGCAAAAACACAGATGCATGGATCAATGGAATAGAATAGAAGATACAGAAATAACTCCAGGCACTCTCAGCCATGTGATTTTTCACAAAGGGGAAAAATCCCTTCGCTGGAGGAAAGATACCCTCCATAACAACTGGTGGTGGGAAAACTGGCTATCCACATGCTGAAGGTTGAACCTAGACCTATATCTCTTACCATGCACTAAACTAAAATCAAAATGGATTAAAATCTAAACATTAGGGGCCGGTGAGATGGCTCAGTGGCGTAAGCGCCTGCCTTGCAAGCGTGAGGGCCCGAGTTCGACTCCTGGATCCCACATAAGAAAAAGGGGCTGGTGATATCGCTCAGCGGCACAGGTGCCTGTTGGTGCGTGAGGTCCTGAGGTCGACCCCCCGGTACCCACAAAAAAAAAAATTCTAAACATTAAAACAGAAACACTTAATATGCTGGAAGACAAAATAGGTAAAACACTTGAAGAGGTACATGTGAGTAAAGACTTTCTGAACAAAGCCCTGGTTGTACAAGAACTAATACCAAGAATTAATAAATGGTATCACATCAAACTAAAAAGCTTTTGCACAGAAAAGAAAATCAGCAACAGAGTGAAGAGACAACTTACGGAATGGGGAAAATTTTTTGCAAACTACTCCTCAGGCAAAGGACAAATATCTAGACAAAATAAAGAATGCAGAAAAATTAGGCCCCCAAATTTAAAGACCCCATTAAAAAATAGGGATCTGAAATGCATAGATACTTCTTGTATGAAGAAATACAAACAGCCAATAAATATATGAAAAAATATTAATCATCGCTGGCCTTTTGAAAAATGCAAATTAAAACAACACAAATTCCATCTCACTTCAGAAAGAATGGCTATCATTAAGAAATTAGCTAATAACAAATGCTGGAGGGGTGTGGGGAAAAAGGAATGCTTCTCCATTGTTGGTGGGACTGATACAAGCACTATGAAAATCATTGTGGAGATTCCTCAAAAATATAAAAGTAGAAATTCCGTTTGATCCCGCTATTCTCCTTGTAGATATCTTCTCAAAAGAGTTAAAGACATCATACCACAATGATGTATACATACCCATGTTTATAGCAGCACAATTCATTATTGCTTAATCTTGGAAACAGCCTATATGTCCATCAACAGATGAATGGATAAAAATGTCTTGAGTCATTTGTAGGAAAATGGATGCACCTGGAGACCATAATGTTAGATGTCAAGTGAAGTAGCTCAGACACACAAGGTTAAATATCACATAGTTTCTTTTATGTGTGTATATATATATATACACACATGTAAATGATAGATAATAGGAAAAAAAGTATTGTAATACAGTGTGGACAATGTATCTAAAATGTACTTGACTTGGTATAATTGTCTTACATGTTTTATATGTTCTTTAGCTTCTTAGTCTGCTTTTTAATCTGTATATATGATAATTAACTTTATAACATTTGGTGAGATAGATAAATGAATCTGATGCTAGAAAAATAAAAAAGGAATAGAGGGAGGGTAGGAAAAAGGGAATTAAGATGTGTTATGTACATATACCAGTTTCCTACAGTGAATATAATCAGTAAGTACTGAAACATGTGCTAATAAAAGTGAAAAAAAAGTGGATGAGTATACATCATAATGCTTTTTGTTTTGTTTTGTTTGTTTTTGCTTTTAAGACAAGGTCTCACTACTGTAGTTCAGGTTGCTCTTGAATTCACTACGTAGCCTATGCTGGCCTCAAACTCAAAGTGATCCTCCTGTCTCAGCTTCCCAAGTGTTGGGATTGCAGGTGTACACCACCATGACCAGCTCTCCATGTTTTTAGGAGCTGGCATGTCTCCTTCAATGGTACTCAGCAACAACATTTACCATACTTTTTTTCACATCTCATGACTGGTATAAACACACAATGAAAAAATTTTCAGCTATAAAAACAATGAAATACTATTATTTTCCATAACATGGACAGAACTGGAGATTATTACGGTATGTTATGTGAATTATCTAGGCCAAAAAAAAAAAGTTACTCATGTTCTCACTCACAAGTTAAATCTCAAAAAGTTGATCTCCTAGAAGTTGAAAATAGAATGGTAATTACCAGAGGCTGGTGATCTAAATTAGGGAAGAGAAGGATGGCAAGAGGTTGACCAATGGGTACTAAATTAAAATTAGATAGGTGGAAGAAATTCTGGTGTACTGTTGTAGAGTAAAATGACTTATTAGACAGTAATAATGTACTGTATATTTTACAAAACTAGAAGAAAGGAAGTTGAATGTTTTCGTCATGAAGAAATAATAAATGTTTGAAGAGGTACATATGTTTAATGTACTTTAAACATTATACAATGTATATCTGTATCAAGCTGTTACTTAGTGCCTTATTAATATGTACAAGTTTTATGATTTCTTTTACAAACAGAGTCTTGTTATATTGCCCAGGCTGGTACCAACCCAAGTTTTTTATTTTTAGGTATCAGTTAAAAATAAATTTTAAGAATTTGGATTCTCTAAGCTCAGCTTTCCTTGCCTGTTTTTTAGGACATCCTTACATATTTTTATATCACCTTGTAGTATTGAGAACCTGGGAATGAGAACAAGAAAATGTCATTACTCTGACTTCCTGCCTTTGTTCTAAGTCATACAGTCCTTTGTCCCTGAGCCAAGAATATTATGTGTTCATTTAGCACATATGAAACTCTGAAAGGCAAACTGATATTTTCTACTCCTTGATACTAACACTTTGTGCACATCTTTTCTTCATGAAAGCCATGACTATCCTTGTCTATTAGTCAGGCTTTCTTTGAACACTGAAAATTCTGCATCTCAGGAAATGGCTGAATTCTAGAGAAATTAGAATAGTCATCCTGCAACTTCTATGAAAACCATTATCTCTTTCTCTCTCTCTCTTTCTCTCATCTCCGCCTTTCTCTCCCTGCACTCACCACCCCCACCCTGTTTTCTACTATTTTCCCTCCCTCATCCCCATCTTTTTATTCCTCTCTCCTATTTTATTTCCTTTCTTTCTTTGCTCCTTCCTTTCTACTAGGATCCAATTTTATGTATTACAATAAATTACAAAGTTAGTTTTGAGTGTCAGGTATCATTGTAAAAGATGTGTCTGAAGCATTATATACAGCTTCTGTAAAAAATTAGTAAATTGATTAAAAAGTCAGTGTTTAAGTGGTTTTAACCCTAATTTACCCACAATTTATAGGTAATTTTATATATAGATATGGATATGGAAATGGGGAGGAGGTGAGAGAGAGAGTCAGTTCTAAAATTGGCCCAATAATTGTTCTCAGATGCTTTCTGCTTTTCCTTTCAGCAGGGCTCGAGCACGCACTTCATTCCTCAGACTCAGCCACGAGACTCGCGGTGTCGCTGTCCACTGAGTTATTTTACCTGCTCACTGCATGGAAATAGGATTGCCTGTGTGATTAGATTTATCCAAGGAAGTGTGAGCAGAATAACAGACTTCCCAAAGAGAACATTCAAAGGTCAGCATGTATTTCCACTCTTGTCCTTCCCCATTTCCTGTCAGATTAGCAATGTCCCATGTAGGACAGATATAAAACCTGAAAAAGATTACCTATCTCCCATTTTGATACAGTCACAAAATCAATAAGGGTATCATCTCTTTTTCTAATGTCTTTCTTATTCTCTACCCTTTTTACTTTAGAAAGGGAAGGTCATTAACCACACAGAAAAGTTAGAAGTACAATATTGCCAATCTTTTGCTACTCTACATCAGTAACCTAAAGGACTGGTAATACTTTAGACATAAAAGATTGATTTCTACATTGTGAGTACTATTTTTTCCATACTTGCTTCATGTATTTGAGAAACTCAGGTCAATCAGCTATGAAAATATTTAGAAAAGAAAGATAGTTAATATTAGGTGGCAATATTTTAAAGGAAACATTTTTCTTTCCTTTCTCTCTTTCTTTTTTTTTTTTTTTTTGTATTAGAGATTGAACCCAGGGCCTTCACACTGAGCTACATCCCCAGCCCATTTTTATGTTTTATTTTGAGAAAGGATCTTATTAATTTGCTATGTTTCCCAGGCTGTATTGGAAATTGCCCCAGCTTCTCAGAGTGCTGGGATTGTATGTATGCTCCACCATGCCCAGACAAATAAAAACATTTTCAAGAGAATCTTTTCAGGGCTGATTTCTCTAACTAATTAGCTTCCTGATAATGCCGAGTTCATAATAGCTTTCTATATTTATTTTCTCACTGAAAAGTGAAGTGATTTAAAGGGTTTCTAAGGTCCATTCAATTCTAACATTTAGTGATCTCTCCCCAGAGTGTTGTTGACATTTATCACAATAATTTTCCACTTTGAGGAGGAAAATTCTTTCTTACATAATCATTTTCTGATAAATTGGGACTATCCCTCCTTCTCTATGGCCCTTAAACATTTGGGTTTACTTAGTTCATATGTGCAAGTACCCCTTCCTACTTACACAAAATATAAAATTTAGGACAATTGTCAATACTATAAGGGTTCAACTAGCATAAAAAGACAAGGTATTTAAAAAGGTACTTACCAAATATTTTCTGTGCAGATAATTGTGGACTTACTTTTGTGCAGCATTCAGACTCTACTATCACTAATGTTTAAGATTGGATGAAAGTGTGTAAGAATTCACTAGGATTCATCCTGAGTCATTTGTAGAGGAACACAGTTGTCATGAGTCACCATTTGAGTCAATACTAATTAAGACTCAAATTACCACCTTTCTAAATGGCATGCTGGTTCTCCACGGGTAGTAGCAATAGGCTGTATAAATGTGGAGTTGATTTGACTTATCCTTTACATGTTGTGAATCATTCTATTGTGAAAGGAATTTGCATATGAATCAGGCTACATTTAGCACCTTCTTCAGATTATAGATGGCTGAAGTCTCCAAATGTGATACTTTTCCAAAGGTTGGGAACTCCTAGGAAAATTTCATTCTGATATTGAAGCTGGAAAGATTCAACATAAATTAATGAGATTAGCTATCTGCAGAAGTGACCCACTCTAACAGATGGTTTCTAAATGTGAAAATGATTACACAAGGGTGTTTCTCAAATCCCATTAAAGAGACTAAAATAAAGCCAATGTAGGATAAACTGTGTCCTAATTAATTGTTGCTTCTTCTGTGTAGTGTCAGTAGAAGGCTAAGTCATGCCTGAGGTCTGGACAAAGAGAAAGAATGAAGAGGCAAAAGGCCAGAATACGACACTGGCATCAATTCATTCAACATTTACTGAGCACCTACTTATGAGCCAAACATTATATAATATGTTGGCTGGTGCTTGGAGAATAATAAAGGCAAATGTTTGTATTTGCTTGGCAAATATTTCTTTCTGGCATAGAGGGTTGGCTCAAACAATCAAATATTATTAATACTGCTCATAAAAATCTTCCAAATTCATCTTATAAATTTCCAAATTTTTCTCATAAATTTTAAAATTCATAAGCCTGTATAAATACTTAACTTACCTCTAATTTTTAGTTTCATATTTAATTAAATTGTTATTTTATTGTGAAAGTACTAAGTGGTAAAATTTTGCTTAAAGGTATGGAGAAAGCAATAACAATTATATAGTGATGTATTATTTTCTGCCTTCAATGTGTATAATCAAAGGGAAAGCAAAATCAATGAAAATATAGCCACAGTATTAAGTAAAAGTACGTAGAAAAGAGAGCAATTTTTTATTTGACATTTGGAAATGGAGGGTGGATGTGAAGACATTTTTATGAAGGGGTTAATATGAGCTAGCCGAGAAAAGATTTGAACAGCTCTACGATGGGCAAATATCACTCTAATGGGTAGATATAATGAAGAAGATGCATAAAGCAGGCAAAATATGGAGCCAGAAAAATTTCTGGAATACAGTAGTAATGGGAGGAAGTAATAGTAAATAATAAGTATAGAAAAATATTTGCAATAACACCATCATTAATTACATCATTAATTACACTCCAAATACAGTAGATTTAATTCTGTAGAATGCAAGAAGCCACATGAATTTTGAGTTATTATATAAATGAAGACCGTGGTTAAACATTTCAATGTCTCCATGTACAGCTATAAAATTGCTTTCTGACTTTTAAACTAACCTACTTTTATTTTGATTAATACACTAACAGATGAACATCCCTAAGTACATTGATAAAATCAACATCCTGATTTTAAAATACTGAGAACTAGTTTCTGGTCCCTTGATATAAATGTATAATGAAACCATAAAGTAGCAAATAGTTGTTGATAGATATTTCAGCCATCCTTTCTTTTATCTAGACTCTGATAAGACTTAAAATTCTAAAGCTAAATTATCACTGAATTAAAAACTAAACCAAACTATGATACATTTTGTGAAATAATAATTCTTCATTAAATGAAACTTTTCTCTCTTAAAGCTACTAATAGTAGATAATCACTTTATTGTGCATATATTCTCTTTAGAATCTGAAATTCTACATACTTTGAGATTGGAGCATTGTTTCACTGATTTTCTTCCTAATGAAAAAGACTATCTTCTGAAAGTAAGTTTTTAAAATACATTTTAATTTGTACTTCAAGTCAGCAATTACAGTTTTAAAGTACTTCATTTAAGTTCTTCAGTAAGGATTTTAACATTACTGACATTAATAATTCTACACAGTTACTTTCATTTATTCAAATGTATCCATGAATTATATTTAACACTAACATGTCCACCATGTTCACCATATCTACTCCTAAAGGCTGCTTTGGAGAAAACCATCAAAAACATTGAAAAAAGAAAAATGACCACTTTATTTATAAAGTATGATATAAATGGAATTGTGTGTCTTTTCTATGTTTTAACTTCTGAGAAAAAGTTCTACTTAATCTCTGATTTCAAGGGAATGTAAAACCAAGAAAAGCATGCTGTACTTAAATATCACAACATATAACGTAATATGTACAACATATCTATGGGAAAACACGCTAGTTTTAATTTCCTAACTGTCTTTGTCACTTTCTTCATAGCTGGGACAAAATACTGGACCCCCACAACTTAAGGGAGGAAAGATCTATTTTGGCACATGTTTCTAAAAGTTTCAATCCATTTCCAGTTTGTGCCAAGGCAGAATGACATGGCGTGGAGGCACTACAAGTGAAGCTGCTTGTGGCATCCTGGTGGGGAAGCAGTGAGTGAAGGGAGGAGCTGGGGATGGAAATACACTCCTCCAGTGATCCGCCGCTTCTGCCCACACCCCACTGCCTACCAGCAAGTCAGCTGTCAGACCTCATAATCTGATACCTTCCAAAAGCCCTACTTATGATTGCCTTAGACTTTCGGGCAAATATCTAGGTAAAAATTATAACATTCTCCCTTCAAAATGTTCCTGTGAATCTTTCTATGCAAATTACATTTAATCCAAGAATTGGCAAAGTCAGCATTCCTGAAAAGTCAAAATCCAAACTCTCCTCTGAGAAAGGTCAAACCCTTAGCAGTGAATCCCTGTGAAAACAAACAAAAAGTAAAAATAAATAAATAAATAAAAGAATGTATGGTGACATACAAAGGCACAGGATAAACATTCCCATTCCAAAAGAGAGGAATAGGGCTACTGAGACCAATATGACCAAAGCAAGAGTGAACCCAGCAGGGCAGACATCAGATCCTGCAGCTCCATGTGCAGCAACCTGGGCAAGTTGTAGTGATATGAGAACTCCAAAGGGCTAGGGCAACCCTGCCTCTAAAATATTGCCAGGGCTTGCAGCCCTCATGGCTTCTCTTTTGGGTGATTTTGCTCACTCCTTGCAACTTCCTTCAGATGTTTCATGGTTCTGGCTTCACAAATTTCCCAGGGTTTACACTGCATTTTCAGCTTCACTCTCACAGCTTCATATGCTGCCCTCTCAAGGGCACACTGCCTGGCCTCCCAGGCCTTCTGCTGAAATCAGGGTAAAATCCTCCCTGACCCCACAACTCACGCATTGTGCATTCCTGTAAAATCATCAGCATACCATGTAGGTGTTGCTAAGCTCTGCTGCCAGCTCCCGCAGTAGCCAGGCTGTTTTGCATCATGGCCATAGGTACCTCTGATTTCATAGATGGCTAAGCACATTACCCTGAATCCCAGGGAATCAATTTCCTAGGCAGCCCTTCTACAACAACTGCCCTGTGGGCCTTTTCTCAAAACTAAGTCTCACTTTTGTAGGCCAAAGAGCTGCAGTCTTGCTGTTTTCCGCCATGCCCTCAAGCCATTTTTCCTATTGATTTGGCCAAAGTCCTTAGCTCCTTTTTAATGTTAATCATTTCAGCAAGCAAGCTCTCTTCTACTCTAACTTTGTAAAATTTTAAAATCATTCAGCTGTGCTGTTTGCTCTTGATTCTCAACGTAGAGCTGGCTAAAAGCCCCCAGCAGTACCTATGGCACAGCTTCAGCATTAAGGTGCCTTGAAATTTCCTCAGCCAGATTAGTCCACTGCCCCTTAATCTTCATCTTCTGCAAAGTCTCAGAACACGAGCAAAATGTAAGGAAATTTTCTGCCAGAACATAGCACATGGAGCCTGAAGTCGAACTGCCAGTGGAGTCCTTGTTCCCTGTTGAAAGCTGAGCCTGCTCTTTACCATAGGCATTTCTATCAGCAGTCTGGTCTTCTGAGCTCCAATCAGGATTTCCCATGAAGCACAGCTCACAACATTCTAGGGCTTCTCTTGCAGACATCTCCAAACCTTTCCAAACTCCCTCTTTGAACCAGTTCCAAGGGCTTCTGAGCCACATGGTCAGGTGGTCGAGCAACGACCTCACTGTTGGTACTGAAATCTGTCTTAGTCATTCTTTGTCACTGGGACACAATTTAAAGGAGAAAAGTTCCCATTGTTTCAGTTTATAGAGGTTTCAGTCCATTATCAGCTGGCCTCTAGTCAAGAAATAGAGACATAGCAGAGGAGAAATAGCTTGTTTATGGCCTTGGGTAAGCAAAGAACCAATGAGGAGCTGGGGAGAGAGATAAAGCCTTCCAGGCCATGCCTCCAGTGACCACCTCTTCCAACCTGACTCTACCTCCTCATAGTGAGTCAGCTGTAAGCATCTATAATTCAAACATCTTCCAAAAACCCCACCTATGATTATATGAAGTTATAGGGTGACATCTAGATATAAACTATAACACTAATGAAAAGATATTGATGTACTATTCTTTTAGATAAGCTGGTGTCTGTAATTACAGGTATTCCTATGGAAAGAATCAGTAGGACATTAATATTAAAAATTAAAATTTGAAAATTACTTTCATACCACCAAAAGTGGGATAACAATATTGTCTCCTAAGACCACATACTGTTATACTATAATGCTAATGCTATGATTTGGGGTAATTATAATTCATGTCATGTATAGAATTAGTTAAGAAATCATGTCCTGGGCCAGTGATATGGCTCAGCAGCATGAGCGCCTGCCTGGCAAGTGCAATGTCCTGAGTTTGACTCCCAGTACCCGCATATAAAAAGAAAAGAAAAGAAAGCAATCATGTCCTCCAACAACCCATTGATTACCTCATGGCATGAAACTGGTACGCAAGCTTATCTAGTCATCTCCCATTTAATTCTAACCATGCAGCCACTTATAAAACACCCAAGAGTAGGGGAGTGAGGTGGTAGGTGACATTTATTCTATATTTCACTCCTCATTCAAACCAACTTGTCTGCAAGCTCCATGTCAGACATCAGACAGTCTTTCAAAGATGGTGCAAAGAATTAAATTTTTTCTTCTAAAAAATGTTGAAATCCTAACTTCCAGTACTTGTGATTGTGATTTTTTTTTGACCTAGGGTCTTCATGAAAATCATTTTCAGGTGCATTAGAAGGGGCCTTTATACGATGTGTTGTGATCTCATATACAGAGGAAAGTTGGACACAGAAACATGAGAATTTCATATGAACATCGAAATTCTGTTGCCACAAACTAAGGAACACAAATAAACCACCAGAAGTCAGAAGACAGGGATGGAAGAGTTTTCCCTCACCGTCCTCAGCAGGAAGCAACTGTATAATTCAGAACTGTGAGACAACAGGTATTCAAGCCCCCAGTTCATTCTCCTGTGTCACAGAAGCCTTAGGATACTAATAGAAGTGACAGTGACTGTCTCCTCCGAGAGCATTAAAAAGAGTTGTTTCATACTGCTAACCCATACTTTCCATTAATGTGGTGAAATGAATCCTCTTTTTTTTATTTCTAGCCCTCTTGACAAGGGATAAACATTCTTGCTTATTCTCCCTTTGGTTGGTGCTGTCAAAAGTGAAAAACACCAATTTAAGAATGCAATAGTTTTCACCTAAGGAATTTTAGAGAAGACATTTGGGGAAAATGTTATTCCATCTAAGTTCTATAACATACTTCAGAATGGTCCAGTTAACACAATCAAAAATGAAATACTGAACATTTTTATGTTTTTCTGTATACTTTCTTGGTAAGACTTGATTTGCGTTTACCATCAATAATGCACAGTTACAATATCTGAGAGTCACAGGAATGAGCATTCACGGGCAGAAGGGTGGATGATCCAACACAGTGAGCCATGAGGAGACACTAACATCACATAAATAGCGTTAGGAAAGTAGAGCATCAAGAAGTTCTATATTGCTGAGATGCTGTCTGAAAAATAAACAATGCTGGAGATGTAGTTCAGTGCAATTGGCCTGGGGTTAATTCCCACTACCCCAAAAATAAAAAGGAAGAAGAAAAAAGGAGGAGAAGGTAGAGAAGGAGGAGGAGGAGGAAGGGAGGAAGGAAGGAGAGGAGGAGTGGGGGAGGAGGAGGAAGGGGAAGGAAAAGGAGGGAAGAAAAAGGAGGAGGGGACGAGGAGGAAGAGGGGAGGGGGCAGGAGAGAGGAGGGGAAGGGGAGAGGGAGAGGGAGAAGAAGAGGAAATGAAGAAACACAAACAAATGTATCATTCTATGACCTAAAATAAGAGATGGTACTAGACACTAAAAAAATCACTTGTATATATTACTTGGACAATACATGAGTCTCCCTTTTATATCTTTTATTCTAAATACTCATCAATGAATTATTATGCTTTACATAGGCTTATAAAATTTGTAACATATTTTCCATTCAGCTTGTTTACATGGCAATGGGAATTATAAGTGAGGGTTGATATTAAGCAAAGTGTAGCGGAAAATTCCTCTAACAAAAAGACTAAATATTATAGCTCAAATAACCAGATAGATCATGAGAAAAAGAGATGCTCAGTAATAATTATTGCAGATATCCTCAAAGGTCCTTATATCCATATTTTCCCCTTCCTTTCCTCTTCATTTCATAGCAAGGCATTCGATTACTGTTGCCTTAATTTTCCTAACTCCAGAGTCAGTTTGTTGGTGCCCATCTGGGATTTAGCATCGATAGACCATGTAGCAAATTGGAGGGTTGATGTAAAAATATAAGATATTTCTCTCAAACTTTGATCCTCAGTAGGCTTCTGTAGCCAAGATTGTGTCTTTTTTTTTTTTTTGTTCCAGAGACCCCACCAGACAAGCCCACTATGTATTTATCCCAGCTCTACCCAGGGCTCAGAGAACACTAACTCTACTCTGGTTTTCTCTAGCTTAAGGATAAGAGTGGCTTCCTAGATATAATAAACTCAGATCAGATCTCTGGAGAACTTCAAGTGTTTTCTAATATCAATGTCTTGATATGTGTATAACCAATTCCTTATATAATTTCCCAGGATTTAAATACTTAACATAGTTCCCTTTTTCATTATGAAGGACTTACTTTTGGTGGCGATAGTTATTTTAGTCATTTTCCTAGTGGCTGAGACACAATACTCAACACCCACAACTTAAAGAAGAGATTTCTTTTGGCTTACAAGTTAGTCCACAGTTGGCCAGTTCCAAGGCAGAACAGCATGGCAGAGCGGCATAGGGGCGGAGGAGGACATGTGCTCATGTCATGGTGATCAGGAAGCAGAGAAAGAAGCAGGGACCAGGGAAGAGAGGTACATTTCCAGGTCACACCCCACTGACCCACCTCCTTAGGCCGGGACCCACCTTCCACAAGACCCACATGTGAGAACATGAGGCTTTTGGGGAGCATCCTAGATCTGAACCCTAAAAGTAACAATCTCTGTGGCTTGAATGATAGCGTCCTCTCTGAAACTGATGTTAAAAATTGATCTCCTATTTAACTATGTTAAGAAGTGTGTCCTTTTGATTAAGTCAAGAGAATTGATCTCTATAAAAAGGCTCGAGGTTAAAGACTTACTCTCTTATCTTTCAGCCATGTAAAGATACATGAGAATCCCCTGCACAGGGTGCAACAAGATGACTTAATATTGAAAGCAAAGAATATCTCTCACCAGTCACCAAATCTGCCAGGGCTTTTGATCTTGGACTTATCCTCTAGAACTGTGTAAATACATTTTTGTTCTTTATAAAGATGAGGCTCAGGTCTTTTGTTATAACAGCATAAACAGAATAAAAATGACTATCCTACACTTGAGACAATCCAAAGTTGGCTTTATGCATGGTATTGCCATTTTTATGTAACTGGCCTGCTAGTTTTGCTATATAAATTGAACAGAAAGTGTTTGGTGAAGCAATCAACTTTCTGCCATAGTTAGTTCTCAATGAAGCTCTTCCTTAGCAATTCAAACCCCTATTGTGCCAAAATAAGTTAATATTTGATTTTCTTCATCCATTATCTGGGATAGGAAAACTTTCAAAAGTATACACAAATTATGAAGGTGTCTTCCATTTAGTTCCCAACAGTAGAAAATTATAGGTTTTTTGATATAAAATTATGAGCTAAATATCCATATAATGAAATTTCTTAATTAAAATGAAAAAAATATTAAAAGGAATCAACTCAACACAAAAGTCTTACACAGGAAAATTATTTGGATATTTCTTACCCATATTCCAAAGAACATAAACATTTTTATCTGTGAAACAAGAAATGTTAGCCATATGACATTACAAAATAACCACTGTGTTGGACTGGTGATGTAGCTCAGCAGCATAAGTGCCTGCCTGGCAAATGCAAGGTTCTGAGTTCCATTCCTGGTACCTGCATGTTAAAAAAGAAAAAAAAATCTACTGTGCAGGAATGATTACTTTTCACTTTCCCTCATGCTCTTTATTTTAGGGACAATAGTTGTAGATAGCCCCTTGCTCTAATTTAGGAGGTATTTTGTACTTTTCAGTGCCTAACACTGTTGATCTAGTCATTTTTTATTGTTGTACTGCTTAGATGGAACATTTTGCACCTCTGCTGGATTTTTGTTTGTTTTTTTCTTTTTTTTTTTTTTTTCTATTTCAGGATCAGATGGTGGTGGCAGAGCAGATCCTTCCAAGTTAATGTGTTTTCACAGCACATTGGGTTGCTGTTTGTAGCACCCCAGGGTTTCACAGCTTTCTTCCTCTAAAGTCAGTGGTTTAATGATACATAGTTTGTGTAGTTCTGTGCAACAATTCTTTAATCTAGCAATTGAAATCGCTCATATGTAATGATAGGCATAAGCTGGAGAATGTCTGTTCAATATTACAATTATCTCAAATTTAGGCCTATGAAAATTGTGGATTATATGTCTATTAACTGGAACCTGACGGTTCATTTGTTGAACATGCTTTCTATAAACAACCTGGTTGTGAAGACAAAAGTTTTTCACTATAAATCAATACATACACTAAACATTTTTCTGCTTCAATATATAGTGGCTATAAGGTATAGCCTGTGTTTAAGAACTTCAGAAAGTAATTCATTTTATTAACTAAGAGTGGAACTGTGCTTAAAATGAAATCTGATTAACTTAATCTTTTTTATGCTGGAGAAATGACAGTTACTGAAGTAATCACAAACATAAACTGCTCTGATATTATTGAACTTTGCAAGAATCTTGCCCTAGAGCCTGGATGGACATTCACAAGGTCTTACCCCCAAAATTTTAATTTGCTTCTTCTGATAATTCAACTAATGTATCAACAAGTGCTTACTATGGTTCTAAAAACACAAAACTGGACTAGCTAATGTAGAGAATATAAGAAAGAAATTAAGTTTAACCTTGTTTATCAAGTAGTCTATGAGATTTCTCTTATCTAACACTGTGGATCTTCTCTCACCAATCTAGATAAGATTATTTCAGGAATGACAGTGGTTTGATACACATACATATTAATACACATATACACAAAATCTCCTCAAATAGTTCTCATACTTTCTTTTTGGTATAACAATTATGTCTAAAGTAAAAAATGTTCAGTTGTCAAAAAAAGATTTATAATGCCACCTCGAGCTTGACTTTTCTTAACTTTTAACCTTGCTTCAACACTTAGTAGAAAATAATCCAATTTATAGCTTCATCATTAGTTGGATAAAAATGTCCCAAAAGAAACATTTTTAATTTTTTCTCCATTTATCATCTGTTCCTACTACCATGCTTCTGTAAGTAATTAGTTAATGTTTGTTAAATTAATTATTACTAGGCAATTTCTTAAATAAGTTATGACACATAATGGATGGAATATCTGTGGGGTTAATCTGGATATTCTAAATACTAACCAATGATATAAAACATGTACTCTATTGTGGTAGGTGGAGGGATGACCCCTCTCAGACATCTACATCCCTGCAACTGAAACAATTGAATATATCACCCTAAGTGCCAAAGGGGGCTTCATAGATGTAATTAGGTTAAGTGTTTTGATACAGGAAGTTAATTCTGGATTATCCACACAAGCCCAATGTAATCCCAAAGATCATAATAAGAGCAAGAGGGAGACCAGAGAATTAGAGAAGTAGTGGCCAGTAAGTCAACCTTGGAGTGATACAGCATGTGAATATCCTTTAGAATGTGATAAAGGGAAAGAATGGATTCTTCCCTTGAATATCCACAGGAAGGAAAGCTGTGGATTGCCCAACCATGAGAATTTTATTCAGTCTTTTGACCTCCAAACTTTAGGAAAATAACACTTGTGTTACTGCATGCCATTAAGTTTGTGGTAATTTGTTGCTGCAAGAACAGGAAATGCAAACAACCACTGAGTGAAGAAAATCATGCCAGAAGACTTTAGTTCAATTTAGCAGATGAAGTAACCATAACAGGCTTCTGTTTCTACCTAAATCTTGCTGCAAATTAAGTATATAATGTTAAAATCCTTAATAGTGCATGTAGCAGGGGTAGATCACCAAAATGCAAACAGTATTAAAATATTTCTAACATTAGAAATTCAAGGCATACATAACAAGAAAATAAAGAGAATGGAAGGAGCTGCCGTCCAGCACACAAACATGAAGAAGGCAAGAGGAGAGGTGAAAGGAGTTTTTCAAAAGCTTACAAATTTGAAAAAAAAAAAAGCTTACAAATTTGAGATAGATAAATTTTGAGAGTAGGAATGAGTAGAGGGACAGAAAATAACTTGATTAGTTAAAGAGTTTTCTATGGCAAAAGTGGCTTGATCAGTTTTCTGTACACACCTTCCATTCCCCAACTCAGATTATATAATGGTTCAGTACCTAGTGTTTCTCTCAAGACAAAAATTGGAGCTGTTTCTAGAAACTGCATATCTACAGGAAATGATGTGTTCTAAGATGATGTTGCCCTTCTAATTATTTCACCTTATTTAAGATGAACATGGGAGGGTGGGGGGCAGGAGCTTGCATCTTTTTGGTCTCTACCTGTAATTTCAAAAGTTTCTCCAGAAATTCATATCTCAAACACATAGCTTCAGTTACCATTTGGACTTCTTGTCAAGAGCACAGACCTTTGACAAACTACTCCTGGCAAAGGAGATCTAAGACACCTATACATACATATTTATCAACATGCACACAATATTCAGAATTTCTGACTGATTGAAAATCAAGGATACATATTGAGAAATCAATCTAGAAAATGCACACTGAGCTTATACTTTATTATTCAATGAATGAAGGCAGTGAATGAGGAGCAAGTTATTACAAAAATCAAAGGTCACCAGGTCGTTAAGGAAAATACTACCAGTGACAACAAGGGAAAAAAATTAGAAATACTTACATAAATTAAATTTGTATCCTCACAGTTGTTTGGTAAGTTTTTAAGGCCATGAAACATAAGCAAGAAAAGTTTATTGTGGAAAAAAAAAAAGAATTTGGCCAAGAACAGTGAAGAAATTTACAAATTTGGAAACATAATGTAATGTTTCCATCATTAACTACAGTTGTGTCAAAGTAAAAGCAAAAAGAAAATGACTGTTGAAAAGTATCCATGCACATTTCTTAACTAAATAAAAGAAAAAAATGAAAAGAGAAAAATAGAAACATGGAAATTATCCCTAAATATTGGAAGAATCAAATGTTTGGAATGGTAACTAAAAGAAGCATAAAACAGGTCGCAGCCTCATGAAATAACAGAGAAAACAAAGGCCAACGACCTTAGCAGAAAAGGAGATTCAAGCTTGTTTCAAGTATTTCCATAGTTCATTTGCAAGAAATTTTAGAATGGTTATTTGTGAAAATTATGAATTTACCTTTAGAAGTAACTTCAGTAACATTTAAATAAGTGTTACATTTTTCTAACCAATTGTTATTAATTGTTATCAATTGTTATTAATATTTTGCAGTTAAATATTTCTCCATAACACTTGGCCCTGTCTCTCTTCACTTCACAATCTGCCTCAGCTACAATCTGGTTCATAAATAGAACACCGCTTCTTGTTTACCATCTAGCTTCATCCCTCTGGACTTGGCATTTATTGAGGGTTATTCAGCAGGATCTTGGCGCCCCTCAAGTTCTTTGGCTCAGTTTCACACACTGACCTTCCCCACTGTGGATCACTTCTGGAGCACATGGCTTCTCATATCCTGCCAGCCCGGTAACTAGCCAAAAAAAATCCTATACAATTGCAAATCAGAAAGTATTATATTTTTCCATGAAATATCCATCCTTATTTGAATATCCATTGGTTAGATGTGAACAATTGTTTTGAGGAGCAAGGTATTATTTTTCTTGTTGTTTTGATTTTAGTTTATTCCTATACTTATTGAAATGATATACAATTTCTCCTTGTAGTATTTCTGTCAATTTTCCTCCAGTCATTCAAAGTTTACTCACTATAAAGTATATTTCTGAGCCATCTGTAGCTACAATCCACAGCCCATATATGTCTAGATCAGCAAGGCATATTTCAGTAGACATAAGTTGAATGATGATAGATTCAGAAGTGACACTAATGGAAATGCTCAAAATATAAGATTTGCTGCCTGTCACATCGCCAAAAATTACAGCCATATTGAAAATTAGGCATACATGCTGCACAAGGTCACAAATCCAGAGATTTGTTTTTATCCTAAGACGGTTACTAAGAAGAAGTTACATGATTTTTAAAACACAGTACTGTAAGAACACAGGAAAGAAGCTGATCATGACAACTACTGTGTAGTTTTACACGTTAGCATAGTAGTCATTTTGTACTGTAGGAATGGAATTAGGTGTAAGAGATCTTACCAAGAATAGTTCCTGAATAGACTTGAAATCTAAAATCAATGTTTACCCGTGTTTTTAATACCACTTTGCTTTCAACGTTGATAGCGTTTACTGAAAACTCCCACTGGCTTTTTGTAAGTATCAAGTTAAATTGAAAGTTCCCACTAGCATTTTTGAAATCTACAACTAGCAGGAACCCTTGGTTTTTCAGAAAGCCACTGACCCAGACTATCATTGGTTGCTTACACCCTTGGCAAGCAGCCACAGGATTTCTGAAATTAGCTGCTTTTCTGAACTGTTTCCATTGAATTAAAAAAAAAAAGCTTTATGGGAAGTAATTACAAAGTCTTTACATTAATTCTAGCAATTAAATGTGACTATACCAATTATTATTAGCTTCCGTTCTTTTCTATAGTACTAGAGGCAAGGGAGACCAAAATGAAGGTTTATGCCTAGTTGTGCATGAATTATTTTAATTAAAAAATGGACAAATTACAAATGTATTCTATTTAAGCAACTCAAAAAATTTGAGAATTTTTATTTGAGTGGCAAGCAGTGTTAGTTTCACAATGAAAATAAAAGTTGTGTGACTAGGTCAAAGAACACTAAAGTGATACACCTCATTTCATTCCTCAGATTTTTTTGAAGGGAAAAATTGTATTGGGAACCACAGGTGTGTTTTCTAGGGACTTGCAGAATCAGATTCTCTTTGCTAAATTACCTCTACTTTAATTTGAAAATGGGTTCTGGAGAAAAAAGGATGGAGTACCTTCCCCTTTTATTTTCCATGTATTTTTTGCTAATACCCATGCACGAGAACTTATTACAGCTATTACCACATTGACGAAATAATGACTAAAGAGAAGATATATAAAACTTATTATATGGCCCTTTAAAATAGTTATATGCTAACTCAATATCTGGAAAGTGATTGTTGCTTTTCATTACAACCATAAATTCAGTATGGGGGAACCTGAGAACATTGCTTAATATATGACCCTCTATCATCTAAACATTTAAAATTGCAGAGATTTTCATGATAATCCTGTTAAGAAATAATATATGGTTAGTATTTCAGTAAATACACATTTATTTCTTCTTATCACTCATTATTATTCCTTACTCCTTGACCATTACTCCTGGTTTCCAGAAAGTCTAATCAGATTTCCACCTAGAAATTTAGCCTCTATCCTTGACTATACCAATCATCACAGTCCCTTCTCAGACTATAATAATTGCTTCAGAGGTAAGGATGTAATTAAACATGGCCAATCAAAATGAAGCACAGAATTTCTAATCAAAATTCTAACATATATATTCTTTCGTTCAAGATAATATATTAGAAAGAGGAACTATGGCAATTTTACTGTAAAATGGATCCTTGCCTGAGGATGGACCTTTCCAAAGGGAGGGCAGAGTCTTGCAGAGCCATGAAATAATGGACATGTTCCAGGATCAAGACAATCTTGAGCTCCTACGTTTTTCTAGACTTTAAAAAATTTTTGAACTTCTGTTTAAATGAGTTAGAGCTTTTCTAACAAAGAAATTCAACTATTACATGAATAGGAGAGGATAATGAAAGGAGGAAATTAGTTACTTGTGAGGTTAACAAAATACTTTGTACCAAAAAAGAAATGTTAAGTTAGCTTTGTTAAGCTTTAGTTTAACAAAGTCTTTGATACACCTTTTCTCAATCAGCACCACAGCACAATAATTAAGTCCAAACCCTCCATAGTCATATCAATTTTTTAAATTAATACAAAGCATGCAGTTTTGGTAAAACTTGGCATACTCATTGTTTTCATGAATGTGCTTAAAATGCTAGTATTACACTGGACAGATTATATTATTTCTAGTTTTAGTCACTTATCCTAATCAGGAAATTTAATTCTAATGGTGTTCAGTAATAATTAAATTTAGGAAATCTAAATTTTGGAGTAACTACTAAAAGCACTTTTACTATCCACATTTCAACCAATATTAAGGCTTTTTCCAAATAGTATAATAAATCTTACAAAACTACTTCAACTGTTAAAATTAATGGTTTGTTAATAATTACAAATGAATATTAGTAATGGGCTCTCAGTAAAATTAATAGTATTCAAGATATGTAAATTGATTAAAGTATTTAAGAATCACTCCTCATCTTTGCATAATCAGAGCATAAAATTCTTATAAAGCTTTATCATTACATGGTCTTGCATCTGCCATTGGGTTCAAGAATTTCTAATTATCTGCTATCAGCTAAAAAGAAAACAGAATCCTATCTCCAGAATATTAGCAAGGCTTCCTTATAAGAACATTTCATTCAAGGTGTGGTTGAAGAATTGAAAAGCTAGAGAACTTACAAAATAAGTGGCAGGAACTATTTTATGTCTATTTCTTAATGCTGGTGTATTAAATTTCTGTCTATATGGGAGAATTTGATCTAAAGTTTTGTTTCCTTTCAAGCTCAAAGCAAGACTATAGGGGTAAAACTAATCTTCACTTACATCAAAATTCTCTGGAAATTGTATCACCCAGCAAAAGCAACAATAATCCTAAATACTGTTTATAAAAAAAGTGACTTACATATTTTATAGGATCCATTATTAAATCACTATTGTTCAGATATAATACTGTTGGAATAACAAATAACCTGTTTTCAAAAGGATATAAGAAATGCAATTCTGTCAGTGATGATCTAGAATTGAAAACAGTCATATTCCAATGGAGACAGAAAACTAAGTAAAAAAAAAAAATGAAAAACATTAAGCTAGGACTAAGCTTTTTTCTTCCTCTGTGTCTTGTCCACCATGAAGTGGGCTTTTTAAAACTGAAATGTTATTTATAAAATATAACACACAAATATTTTTTCCTAGAAACAATATTATTGTTCTAAGAACTAAGTCTTAGCTTTTAAACACTGTAAGTCTTAGTCTCCTTATTTCTTGTTGAATACTGTGCACTGCACCAAATTATTACCTGTGTATTTATATGTCATACACACTTCACAGGAAATAAATAAAATTATTTAAGATGGAGGAAGACAAATCATAAAATAAAGTCTTTTTTTCAGATAGAATTCTTTAACCAAGTAATACACCTAGTTCCAATTTGCTGTTTTTAACCTAATCATAATTAATTTGCATTTTTTTTGTGGGTACTGGGGGGTCGACCTCAGGGCCTCGTGCGCCAGGAGGCTCCCATGGCACTGAGCGATATCACCAGCCCTTTTTTTGTATTGGGTTCCGGGAGTCAAACTTGGGCCCTCGCGCTTGCCAGGCAGGCGCTTACACCGCTGAGCCATCTCACCAGCCCCACATTAATATTTTAATTAACAATTCTTTAGTTATTTGTAAAGTTAAAGCTGTTTCAGAAGCGTATTAAGTGATTGGAATTTCCTCTTGTATGAATTTCCTATTCATATTTTTAGTCTAGAAATGCTTTCACAGATATTCATAATCATTATTACACAGTAACTAGTAATGATTTCCAACCTCTTTGGAGTTTTGAGATATTTAATCCCTCAATTGTATCACATGTCAAAATAATCTGATGTTTTAAAGGTGAACTACAAAAATTTATTGGATGTTAATGCTAAATTTTAATAAATAAACACTAATATATATTCATGTATCTATTATAAAAAGTGTACAACATCCCTAAAAAGGGAATTATAGCAAAAAGTCAGTAACAATTTTTTCTTTCAACTTTTTTACTTTTCAGAAGAAAAGGGAATCACAGTAATTTGAAACTAAATTTCAAAGAACACATCATGGACATGGAAGTTTTATTTTCCAGGTAAAATACAAATCTCTTATTTGGATATCAAGAAAGACATCTTTCCCCACTATTAAAATCCTTATGCTATTCAATGAGCAGTATTCAGTGAACTGTATTTAATAAATAGTACAGCAACATAAAATTTGGCTACAAAGGATTACATATGAACTGCTTTTAAGTATTTAGAGTCTTAATTCTACATTTTCTTCTATAATTTAAAAAAGCTTAACTTCTCATGTTCTCATTGATTTCATTTGCAAAATAGGAAAATATTTTCTCATGTTGCTATTCTATATTATTCTATTAAACATGTAAAGCTATTAAGCACTACAGGAACTGTTCAAAATAAAGTAGAAACAAAATCTCCCCTTTTTATGTTAAAGAGAGTTGAAGGCTAATATATCTTAGGGGGAAAAACAGCATTTACTTTTTATTTTCCAAAGAATTCTTGACACATATTTTGCCTTTTTTAAAAAAATTGATTTTAATTTTTATGAACAATATCATATTCTAGAAGAAAATTTCATTCCCTTATTATTCAATATAAAAATGTCCACATTCAACTTACTATTTTGTAGTCTCCTGAAGTCATTTTCTCCCATTTAATTGTTTTGCTATCCAATTAAGTAATATGAAAAGGAAAATGATATTTTCCTTTTAAATGAAGTAGTTTGTCAGGAATTTTAGCCCATAGGTTGTTCCCTCACCTTCACTTTATTATTTTTATACTAACCGTTTCGTAAGGTTTCTGATTATTAGATTGAATGATAACTTACAGGTGGTTTGAAGCACACTAAGTTATCATTCATGCAACTTTTTTATGATGAGGATCTCTGTTCAGAGTAATTTGTGAGGAAGTTCATTGTCTTAGAACTATTTTAAATAACAAATTAAGGTGACACTAGATATGCCACTATACAAAGCTAATTGGAGATATGTGAAAGCAAGTTAAATTATGTTTTCCTCTCCATATATCTTCATCTAGCTCTTAGTGAAATGTCTGTCTGGAAAATCTTTATGCTAATAATATATAGAATAATTATAGAAGATACACAAATATGTTTGAATTGGAAATAAAAAATACAGTTGTGAACTCATTCATTACACTTTAGTTTGACTTAAACATAGAATAAATGCTAGTGAGAAAACCACATTCTATTTTGTACCATAGATTAATGTGAAATGAATCAAAAAATTATAAAAATATGTATTTATTCTGTTACCAGTAGATAACCATAAATGTCCTAAAACACATTCTGTTAAATTATCAGTAGTAATTATCGCTCATCAAGTTTTGCTTTCTGCCAAAATATTTCAGATCCAAGGACGGTGATTCATGAGTTTCCCAGAAAGGCAGTTTGGGCAATGAGAGTTTAGAATATATTTTAAAATATGTACATTTTTTTAAAATACTGTCATTACTGTCTATAAAATAATTATTTTAAAGTATACAATATTTTCTACTGATGGGGATGACCATGTTTTCTTTCAGATTGTTCCTGAACATTTAAAAGGAAACTTTAAAAAATTATTTAATTTAGTTTTGCAGGTGTTAGAGAGAACCTAAAAAAAGATTCTGTGGTAGTCCTGCTTACTTGCTAACTTAGTTGCCTTGAGAGCCACCTGGGAGATATGTAAATCAAACTTCTGTGTATATCTAGGTGAGTCATAGAAGCATGGCCTTGGGGATTTTATCTGGTCCCTGGCTTCTTGCATTTGGCTGTTCTATGCTCTGTGTCTTGTCCACCATGAAGTGAGCAGCTTTGCTCTATCTCATCCTTCCACCACGATATTGCCACCTTGGAGTCAGGTAACCATGAACTGAAACCTCTGAAACTGTGAGCCAAAAGAAAACTCTCTTTCTTTAATGGGAAGGTGTCTGATATTTTTTCCCACTAAAGAAAAACACTGACCAATATAGAAAATTGGAACCAGAGAAGAGGGATCATCTCTGTGACTCTACCTGGGTATGTGTTTCAGGAGTCATTGGAATTTGTTTCCAGATAGTGTTGGAAAAATTTGGAGATGTAGTCTAGAGAAGACCTGTATTGCTGTAAGCAAAGATTTTGGGTAATTTAGGAAGGATCTCTGAAAAAAATCAATACTGATAGGATTGTGGATATTAAAGGCCATGTTTATGAGGTTCCAGCTGGGAATGAGGCCTCTACTAGGAACTGTGCTAGACACCATGAGTGTTTCATTCAGACAAAGAATTTGTTTACATTTTCTTCATAACCTAGAACTTTGTGTGAGCCTGTGTATAAAGGTCTCAGACTAATTGATCTGGTGGAGGAAATTTCAAGGCAGCCCAACATTCAAAGTAAGCTATTGACAATGCTGTGTGCCTTAGGCCAGATTTATAGTGAGAATCAGGCAGAAAAGCAGATCTGAGAGATTTGGACAACTTCCAATTTTGCCAAAAAAGAACCCCGTATAAACTTGGGGCCAAAGGTGTGGTTGCTAAAGAGATTAGTGCCACTAAAAACCAAACCAAACCAAACCAGACAAAACAAGTGTTTTGATGTCAAGATGCCTTGAGATCACCTTAGGAATAACCTCAACCTTGGCAGGCCGAAGGCTGCAAAAGCGTAAACATTTTATTTGACAAAACAGCCCCTGGGCCCTCTGCTTGAGAAAGGAGGCCTAGGAAATTGATTCCATGTCATTGATACATTTCACCTTACTGATTCATCATACAGGCTCTGAGAAGCCACTGCAGGGATGGTCCAAAGTGGCCTGGCCACTACTTGGATTGGCAGCAGACCTTGGCATGGCCCATGTGATTGCTGATTTTATAGGCATGTAAAATCCAAGAGTGATGGGGTCATGGAAGCTTCCACTCAGACTTTATAGGGAGATGTGTAAAACCAGCAAGCAGTATGGAATAGGATCAGAGTCACTAACAGAAGCACCTTTGAGCAGGCAATGCACAAAACTGTGAGAATGAAGTCAAAGCTACCTGGAAACCCCAGGAAGTTGGAGATGCCAGGAATATGGAACATCTGTTAAGAAGTGCCTTAGGAAATGAGAGGAGCCACCCCAAGAGAAAGGTCATGTGGGCTGCAACCACATGACCTTTGAACTCACATCTTACCACCACGTGCCCCAGATTTTGTACATGGAACTATAGGTTTTAATGTTTGCTCTTGCTTAGGTCAAATTGCTTTACTGTTTCCTTGTTCTCCCCTTTCAAAATGAGAATGTTTACCCTACGCCCTTGTGTTTGAGGATTGTGTAACTTATCTTTTCATTTTAATCAGAGTCTCAGAGTAGACTTTGGATTGGAACTTTTGAGAAATGCTGGTATTTTTGAGACTCGGGAAGGAAAGAGTGCATTTTTGGTTTTGTGCAAGAAATTTGCATCATGGTAAGTGGAATTATGAACTTGTTATTGTCTCTTCTTGAAGACTAAATATAGTTTAAGATGTGTTAGAGTTTCAAGTTGACAAGGGTTGGAATGTGATTGTTAATATTAACTGTTAACTTGATTAGCTTGGTAGACATAGAAGGAGATAATAAAACACACTTTGGGGTGTGTCTAAGGTGATAATGGAATTAATGAGCTGGAGGAATATATCTGACTCTTGACCCCTTCCTCTACAGCATTCTTCCACTGTCCTCTCTTCCTTGCTTTCCATGAAGAAAGCAGCTTTATGCTGTTGTGCCCTTCTGCCGTGATTCTCCTGCCTTGGAGCCAGCTGATAACAGACCAAACCTCTGAAAAGGTGAGCCAAAATAAACCTCTCCTCCCCGAAGTTGCAGATGTCAGGTATTTCGTCCCATCAGTGGGAATGCTTACCAATTCAGTTGCATACTAGGAACTAACACATTTCCCAAAGTTATTTTTTATTCAGAAATGTTTAAAACTGTTCTATTTTTCCACATATTTTCCATGCTGAAGTTTTAAGTACAATGTTGATGGTAGCAAAATCTTTCCTTTTCTTATCCTAATAAAAGACCTAGAAAGTGTGATGAATTGGAAATAGAAAATATTGATAAAGAAGGATATTTATATTATTTATAATTTTTTTTTTAACTTAAGAAGATTGCTGGGCTGGTGAGATGGCTCAGCGGCTTAAGCACCTGCCCGGCAAGCGCGAGGGCCCGAGTTTGACTCCAGGAACCCATATACGAAAAAGGGGACGGTGATATCGCTCAGCAGCACGGGCGCCTGCTGGCGCGCGAGGTCCTGAGGTCGACCCCCCGGTACCCACAAAAAAAAAAAAGAAGAAGATTGCTACATGTGATATAATTCTTAATTTTATCTTTTGGTTGAATTAAGAGGTATGTGGGGAGGGGAAGAAAATTTTAAAATGAAATGAACTGTATTATGTACATGCATCCAGTTCCCAAGATGAATGTAAACTTCATTTACTGTGAGCATGTACTAATAAAATTAAAAAATAGATAAAAGGAATAATTCTAGAGACATAACAAAATACAAACAAGATCAGAAGACCAACAAGCCCAATTTAAAATGAAACCATCATGATTTTTAGTAAAACTGTTTAATATATCAGCTACTTAAGAGTTATTTATGGGCCGGTGAGATGGCTCAGCGGCGTAAGTGCCTGCCTTGCAAGCGCGAGGGCCTGAGTTCGACTCCCGGAACCCACATACGAAAAAGGGGCCGGTGATATCGCTCAGTGGCACGGGTGCCTGTTGGCACGCGAGGTCCTGAGGTCGTCCCCATGGTACCCACAAAAAAAAAAAAAAAAAGAGTTATTTATATAATATGTAAAGAGGTTTCTTATTCAAAATTGTAACACTTCATTATGCTTTTTTTGAATGTTGCTTATTCCCCAAATAAGAATAAAATTTGTTCCTTTTTTATTTATAAGGCAATCTATTCCAAATTTGGGGTGTTATCAGGAAATAAAAATTTCCTTGTGGGTTAATATATAATTAAATCAATATTTATAATGCTCCAGGATTACTATGTTGAGTTATAAGGAAACAAGTTAAGGAGCATGAACACAGTCTAATAGAGTCCACCACATAAAGAAGAAAGAGATAATATAGCCAGACATGACGATATTATGTATTAATCCATCCATATGGCTGAAGGACTTATGCAGACACAGAGAAAGAAAGAAATTTATCTGAGTGGAAACAATGCTATTAGTTAGACTTCACAGAAAGGATGCTATCTGCACTGTTCCTTGAAGGGTGACCATTATTTTGACAGGTATAGAAAGGGTAGGATTGACATTCCAGGCACACATGGAGCAAGAATACACACATCCAGGATCCTACAGTACCAGGAGCCACTGATTTCGTGGGGAGAAGTTATAGGGAATGAGGTCAGGTTGTGAAGATTCATGAGCTCACTGGGGTAATGATTAGAGATGTAGGAAATGTCATGTTATGCCAAGTTATTCCAGAGGAAGAGTACCTGGAAGAAAGAATATCCTTAGGAGTGTACAAAACTAATGTGAGCAAGACATCATAACAACTAGATAAGAGCAAGTGGAATTAGAGGGGAAAATGAGTCTTTGGACTCTTTAATTTCCAGGGTTTTAGAGAGCTAAGAAAAGGAATCAGAAATCACAGGTGCATATCTTGCAGATTCTTGCATAGATGAGACTCTTTTACATTAGCTAAAATAAGAAATCTAGAGCAAGAATTTGTGAGAATGAGAAAAATGTGTTCATAGTTGACCAAGGCTATGAACAGGTAGGGACTTCATGTTTCATTGGAAATACACATATAGATTTGACAAAATTGATTCTGCAAGCAGTGCTTTTGAAATCAGTGAAATTTTGGCAAAAAATGAAAAGGATTAAAATTATGTATCAATAATGAACATTAGAGACAGAGGAAAAAGATGGCGGATGAGTAAGAAGCAGGCAGCGAAACTCTCTCTAAAAGTTACCGTAGGAACATGGGAATATAGCGACCGGGAAAGCGCAGGAGGTGGGGGAGATGCCTCCCCGGAACCCAGAAAAGTTCTGAAGTGCAATATGGGACCCCCGGCACCAGTGAAGGGTGATTTCCAACAAAGAAAAAGGAGCAGACCACGCGCGCGCACCTTCTACCATCCCAGGAATTGCAGCGCGACAGAAGCTCAATTCTACGGACACACGGTGACAGCTGGCACCCAGGGAGCCCCCATGGAGGATCCTGAGACAGCGGTGAGGCGGGGGAGCGGTGGAGAACTGCGCTGGCCAGCGGTGAGTGTCTCTCAGCCACAGCTGCCCCACGCCAGAGAGCGACTGGCCGGGCGCCATTGTGGGGGGTGTGGCAAAACTCAGAGCAGCATGAAAGAAAAACAGCACTGGACACTCGTGCTCCGGACAGGTCAGCGTGGGGCCTCTCAGGCCCACGAAAGTGTGCTGAGGTCAGCAGGCGAACGAGACTGGTCTCTCAGCCACACCTGTCCCACGCCAGAGAGCAACTGGCCCGGCGCCATTGTGGGGGGCGTGGTGAAAATCAGAGCAGCGGGAAACCAATGCAGGGAACCTGCGCTCCGGACAGCGCACTGTGCCTCTCAGGCCCAGGGATAGTGAAAGGGCACTGAGAGCGGCAGGCAAGCTAGACTGGTCTCTGCCTGAAAGTATGGGCCTCTGCTCACCACCTGCCAGAGGGCTGCTCCTGGCTTACTGGGACCGACCTTCACGGAACAGGACTCTGTCACCACACGGTGCCTGCCTACAGCAGAGTCAACACCTGGAACTGATTCTTTTTATTTTTATTTTTATTTTTTTCTCACTCATTTGTTTTTTGTTCTGGCAAAGGGTTTTTTATTTTTTTTTTTTTTTTGGTGGGGTTTTATTTTTGTTTTCTCTGTTTTATTGTTTTTATCTTCGTTTCTGTTTCTGTATGTGTATTTGCTCTTTCCTTCATTATTCTCTCTGGTTTTTTATATGAGTGTAAACAGCACCTCTAACTTCTTTGTGATTGTGGTTGTGATCTGTTCTTCCTTTTATCCCTTCCTTCTCTTTTTACCACCAGTCCTCTGCACCAGTGTCCCTATTTTAGTGGGATCCCTCTTGGTCCTCTAACCTTACATCTACTTCCTTCCTATTCTCCCAACACACTATTTCCTCCTTAACTCATTTTAAATTTAAACTCCTCAGGGAAAAATTGACATACATAGGACTTGTATACTGCATATAATTTTTCTGGTGTGTTTTAGATTTTGTTATATAACCACAACTCTATACAGCTAAAAGTGGTAAATAACTGGTTAGCTCAGTCTGTCATTTTCTAGGCTGTGTTTGATGCTTTAGTTAACATTATAGCCAAATGTGAAATAATTGTTCTAAACATCTTTCCTTCCTGATATTTCATGATTGAGATTGACTAAGGGACACAGAAAATACAGTGGCACAGTACCAAAGAATCAAGGACTGGGCCAAACAGGTAGCAACTTCGCATACCCAACGAATTGAAGAGGTAGGATCTGGCAGAAAGCTCAAAACCCAAAAGCAAGCTCCACTTGGAAGATACTGCAGAGAAGTAGTCATCTTCTAAAGATCTTAAACACTAGCAATAAAGTAACCTACCATAGGTAATTTGCAAACATCACCCCAGGAATTAAAGAAAGAAAAAATGAGACGACACTTAAACAAGATGCAACCCCACACATCCAATTCACCAAAGGCAAACCTATGGGGCAACGAAGTGGGACAATCTGAAAGCCACCCACCTGGCCTATCTGAAGTGGTAACAACAAAGCAACTGAATGAGGCTCTGGAAAAAATTAAAACAGAAATAAACTGCAGAGATAATGTCCACATTGAAGACCATGCTTAAGGACACTATAGCTGATACAGACAAAAAAATAGATGAGCTTAAGAAAACTATACAAACCGTGAATGCTCAGCATAGGAAAGAAATGGAATCCATAAGGCAGATTCAAGCAGATATCCAAGAGAACAAAAATTCCATTGAAAGTATTTGTAGCAGATTAAGCCAATGCGAGGGCAGGATCTCAGATATAGAAGACAGGCTTGCAATTAGTGATCATGAAAAGGAAGAATTCTTAAAAACAGCAAGGGACCATGAAAAATCAATTCAGCAGCTACTAGATGACTCAAAGATAAACAACTTAAGAATAATTGGAATAAATGAAAAAGCAGGAGATAGCATCAATGACATTAAAACCTTGTTCCAAGACATAATCAAGGAGAACTTTCCTGGAAGAGAAAAGGAATTTGATGCCCTTATAAGTGAAGCTTTTAGAACACCAACTAGACATGATCAAAAAAAAAACTTCAGCCAGACATATAGTCAAGATCCCAGAAATTCAACAGAAGGGCAGAATCTTAAAAGCTGTTAGGGAGAAGAGACAAATCACCTATGAAGGAAAACCCATCAGAATCACAGCTGACTTTTCAGCACAAACCCTCAATTCAAGAAGAGCTTGGAATGATGTATTTCAAGCTCTAAAGGAAAATAATTTTCAACCCAGATTGATGTACCCTGCAAAACTATCTTTCAAAATTGATGGAGAAATAAAATACTTTCATGACAAAGAACATCTGAGAAAATTTATGACCACCAAACCAGCACTCCAAAATGTTCTGAAGGACATTCTAGAAAGAAATAGGAACCCCAACAGAAGGAATCCACCAGGCAGGGCAGATAATTAAATAGCAGGAAAGGGGAAAAACAAAGAGTGGGAACCAACAACTGGAAAATATCATGACAAGTATAAGTCAATACATATCAGTTTTAACCATCAATGTTAATTGTCTCAATTCATCAATCAAAAGGCACAGACTGGCGAAATGGATCAAGAAGCAAGATCCAACAATATGCTGTATACAAGAAACACATTTAATTCAGAAAGAAATTCATAGAATGAAAGGCAAAGGATGGAAGACAATACTCCATGCCACAGGAACCCAGAAAAAAGCAGGGGTAGCTATTCTTTTTGCAGACAAAGTGAACTTCAAGCCAAGAAGGATTCAGAGAGATAAAGATGGTCATTACATCCTTGTAAAGGGAACAATCCAAGAGGAAGAGATAACGATCATAAATATATATGCGTCAAATACCAATGCACCCAGCTATATAAAACAAGTACTAAAGGACATGAAAAATCAAATAAGCACTAATACAATTATATTGGGAGATCTCAATACTCCACTGTCACAAAAAGACAGATCAACTGGACAGAAAATCAATAATGAAATAGTAGAACTGAACCAAACTTTTGAACAAATGGACTTAGTAGATGTCTACAGAGTGTTCCATCCTACAACATCAGAATACACATTTTTCTCAGCTGCACATGGGACGTTCTCCAAAATAGACCACATACTAGCTCATAAAACCTGCTTAAGTAAATGCAAAGGAACTGAAATTATCCCATGCATATTATCAGACCATAGTGCAATGAAATTGGAAATCAATGGCAAAAGATCTCACAAAAGCTCCCTAAACACATGGAAATTAAACAGCACCCTCCTGAACAACCAATGGGTCACAGATGAAATTAAAGAAGAAATTAGACACTTTCTACAACTGAATGATAATGACAGTACAACATAGCGGAACTTATGGAATACAATGAAAGCAGTCCTAAGAGGGAAATTTATAGCATTAAATACTTATATCAGGAAAATAGAGCAAGCGCAAATAAACAACTTAAGGGTGAACCTCGAGCTTCTAGAAAAAGAAGAGCAGGTTAAGCCAAAAGCCCGTACAAGGGAGGAAATTATAAAGATCAGAGCAGAAATTAACGTATTGGAGACTAAAAAAACAATACAAAGAATCAATGAAGCAAAAAGTTGATTCTTTGAAAGAATAAATAAGATTGACAAACCCTTATCCAACCTTATTAAAAAAAGAAAAGAAAAGACTCAAATCCATGCAATTGAAAATGAAAAGGGTGATATCACGATGGACCCTGCAGAAATCCAGATCATCTATACCTATTTCGAAAATTTATATTCTACTAAGATGGAAAATGCAGAAGAAATGGACAGATTCCTAGATTCGTATGAATTACCAAAGCTGAATCAAGAAGATTTAAAAATCCTAAATAAACCAATATCAACCAATGAAATTAAAGATGTAATTAAAAACCTCCCAACAAAGAAAAGCCCAGGCCCTGATGGATTCACTGCCAAATTCTACAAGAAATTTAGAGAAGACCTAACGCCCCTACTTCTCAAACTTTTCAATGAAATTGAAAGGGAAGCAATACTCCCAAATTCATTCCTGGAAGCAAGCATTACCCTGATACCAAAACCAGAGAAGGACCCAATTAAGAAAGAGAACTACAGGGCCGGTGAGATGGCTCAGCGGTTTAAGCACCTGCCCGGCAAGCGCGAGGGCCCGAGTTCGACTCCCGGAACCCACATACAAAAAAGGGGCCGGTGATATCGCTCAGCGGCACGGGCGCCTGCTGGCGTGCGAGGTCCTGAGGTCGACCCCCCGGTACCCACAAAAAAAAAAAAAAAAAAAGAAAGAGAACTACAGGCCAATCTCCCTAATGAACATAGATGCAAAAATCCTTAATAAGATACTGGCAAACAGAATCCAACAAATCATCAAGAAGATTATACACCATGACCAAGTTGGATTCATCCCAGGGATGCAGGGATGGTTCAACATACATAAATCAATAAATGTAATACACCATATTAACAGAACCAAAGACAAAAATCACATGATCATCTCAATAGTTGCAGAAAAATCTTTTGACAAAGTCCAGCACCTTTTCATGATAAAAACCCTACAGAAAATTGGAATAGAGGGTCTTTATCTCAATCTGGTAAAAGCTATCTATGACAAACCAACAGCCAATATTATACTAAATGGCCAAAAACTGAAAGCCTTCCCTCTAAAATCAGGAACAAGACAAGGATGTCCACTGTCCCCACTCTTATTCAACATAGTTCTGGAAACTTTAGCCAGAGCAATTAGACAAGAGAAAGAAATAAAAGGAATAATGATTGGAAAGGAAGAAGTTAAATTATCATTATTTGCAGATGACATGATACTCTACACAGAAGACCCCAAAAACTCCACTAAAAAACTGCTAGATTTAATAAGCAAATTCAGTAGTGTAGCTGGATACAAAGTCAATACTCAAAAGTCAATAGCCTTCCTGTACACAAATAACAAACTTACTGAAAGAGAAATTAGGGAAACAATACCTTTCACAATAACATCCAAAAAAATGAAATACCTAGGAATCAACCTCACAAAGGATGTAAAAGACCTCTATACTGAAAACTACAGTACTCTGAAAAAGGAGATTGAAGAGGATATCAGAAAATGGAAAGATATCCCTTGCTCCTGGATAGGAAGAACCAATATAGTGAAAATGGCCATACTTCCAAAACTATTATACAGATTTAATGCAATTCCAATCAAAATTCCAACAGCATATCTCACAGAATTAGAGAAAACAATCCTAAAATTCATTTGGAATCAGAAGAGACCTAGAATAGCAAAGGCAATTCTGGGCAACAAACGCAAGGCAGGGGGCATCACAATCCCTGACTTGAAATTATACTATAAAGCTACTGTGATAAAAACAGTGTGGTACTGGCAAAAAAACAGACCTGAAGATCAATGGAACAGATTAGAAGATGCTGAAACAACCCCAGACATACTAAGCCACCTTATCTTTGACAAAGGTGCCAAACACATTCGCTGGAAGAAAGATAGCCTCTTTAATAAATGGTGCTGGAAAAACTGGCTCTACACATGCCGAAGATTAAAACTAGACCCATATCTTTCACCATGCACTAAACTAAATTCAAAATGGATCAGAGATCTAAATATTAAAACAGAAACATTAAATCTGCTGGAAGGTAGGATAGGTAAAACCCTTGGAGACATTGGTGTAGGCAAAGACTTTATGAATAAAAACTCACCTGCACGGGAACTATCCCAAAGAATCAATAACTGGGATCTCATCTTATTAAAAAGCTTTTGCACAGCAAGAGAAACCACCAACAGATTGAAGAGACAACCCACAATGTGGGAAAAAATGTTTGCCAGCTGTTCCTCAGACAAAGGATTACTATTGAGAACATATAAAGAACTCAAAAAAATCAGACCTCCCAAATTTAAAGACCCACTCCAAAAATGGGCATCTGAGATGAATACACATTTCTCAGATGAAGAAATACTAATGGCAAATAAATATACAAAAAAATGTGCAACATCACTAGTCATTCGAGAGATGCAAATTAAAACAACACTGAGATACCATCTCACCCCAGAAAGAATGGCTACTATTAAGAAATCAACTAATAACAAATGCTGGAGGGGCTGTGGGGAAAAAGGAACCCTTCTTCACTGTTGGTGGGAGTGTCGACTGGTACAGCCACTGTGGAAGTCAGTGTGGAGATTCCTCAAAAAACTAGGGTTGGAGGTCCCATTTGACCCAGCTATTCCCCTTCTGGGCATCTTCCCAGAAGAATTAAAAACATCGTACCACAGCAATATATGTGCACCCATGTTTATAGCAGCACAATTTGTAATAGCCAGATCTTGGAAACAACCCAAATGCCCATTAACTGAGGAATGGATAAGAAAGATGTGGTATTTTTATACAATGGAGTACTATTCAGCCATAAAGAAGGATAAACTGGAGACTTTTATAGGTAAATGGATGCAACTCGAGAAAATACTCATAAGTGAAATAAACCAGAAGCACATGTGTAAGCATCTTATTGTCTCTCTAGTATGAGAAACTGAAAGAGTAAATAAGATCCAAAATGTACAATAGACACGGTGAATCAAAAAGAAACTGTTCAAAAGGAAAGAGAGACTGGAATAGGGAAAAGAAAGAAGGGAAAGGGAAAAAAATTGTATATATATATAAGATGGTTAAGATAGGTACACTACCAATTTTACTTAGTTCATTGAAGAGTAAGGTTTGTGCCAATAATGTTTGGACAATTGAATGCTAATGTCTGGTATCCTGAATAACTAACTTAAAGATAGTAATACGTAATGTATTAACCATTGTTACCCTCCTATTATGTTGCTTTGAAAATTTGTTCTTCTTTTGATTTGTTTTTTCTTCTCTTTAAAATAAAAAAAAATAATGAACATTAGGAATAAATAAAAGATCTCAGCTGAAAGCTTGGGAACATTCCAAGGTCCTATTCTTCCTTTGGATACAAGTTATTCCCATAGTCCATTCATAAGATAATTGCTAAACTTTAGGCTTACCTTTTTAGCCACCTAAGGGATGCTTTCAAGTGACTGTCCTTGGAATCACATCTCTAAATATGTAATTCAGTATTCAGAGTATTGACCCTTCAAGTCCTGACTGCCTTGGTAGCCTTGAATCTAATATTTTTCTACTCAATTCTGTGAAGTACCACAGGATTTCAGTTGCTACTTCCTCTGCAACCTCTCTAGCTCTTGCAGTGAATAAACAAATCTCTTGGTAGAGAACATCTGCAAAAAAATTCACGTCAACACTACTTATTTTCCTTCTTTCTGAAATATTCAACCCTGAATTCTTCACTTTTTCCTTTTTTGATGATTTCAAGTTGGCATTTTTTTCTTTTCTTCAGTCACTGCTGTATCTGGACTCTGCTTTTTGAGGTGGGGGTGAGGGGGGTAATCAGATAAAATCTCTATCACAAGCAGACTTACATTAGCCCCACTGCATTTTGAATGTGTCTCTATTGAAGCATCACTGCACCATGCTTTAATTATTTACTTACTCTTTTTTCCAATTGGACTTACAAACAGGGAATCATGATTTATTTTACTTTATTTTATTTTATTTTTATTCCCAAAATTAGAGTCTGGCATGAATAAATGATTTTTGGGAAGGTAATGATCTTTTACAAACTATACAAAATTTTCTGAGACCTTGAGGGGAAGGAAATCATCTGGACCTGAAGGGGAAAACACACTTTATTTGAAATATATACCTTATTGAAATATGTCTGACGTCCTTTCACTTTACCTCCTATAACTCTGAATTTCTTGATGTTTTCTACCTCCTCATAGCATGCTATATCACCTCTATTTTTCTTTTTACATTTCATCAATGTGCAGTAATCCATTTTTTTCCTAATTTTTCCATGAAAGTATGTTTAATTCCTCAAAGCAACACTTCCTCAGTAAAGAGTTCCTAAATCTCCTCTTGCCCCTATGGTACTGCAATGATTTGTATTTTGGCTGTTAAACTTATTATCTGCTGATGTTCTGTATCAGTCAGTGTTTTACTAGAGAAACAGATATAGCACAAGATATACAAATGTATAAGAAATTACAAGATTGGCTTACGATCATCAGCCACAGAGTTGGACAGGAAGTATGCAGAAGGTGTCTGCACACTGGAAGCTGAACGGTTCAGTCCAATGTCTGGAGCTCACTGCAGTGTTCCGTGCAAGTCTGTGTCAGGAGGCCAATGGATCTGCGATGCAAGGCTGAAGAGGGTACACCAGAAGGCTGGAGGATCTGAGGTGGAACTGAAGAGTCTGCGCTAGAAGCCAGGAGATGACGTCTAAGCTGAAGGCAAAGACTGGAACTCCTGTGAAGAATGGGAGCAGGTCCATCCTTCCTCATTTCCTCTCTATACCATCCAAGCAATGGGCCGCCTTAGGGTGGGTCCTCTACATCCTATGGTGTAGAATTGCTGAGCCAACTTAGTTAGTCTTCTAAACTTCTCAAGTTGACACAATCAATCATTACGTATTCCTTTGTCATATGTAGAGAAAATTGAATGTGGAGTCTACATATAAAATATTTTCCAAACCTTTCTACTAAAAGCCAATCTCCATGGATGGCTTATAGGCTGAGAATAAGAGCTTTGCTTTCATTTCTCCTTTAAACATAACACACATACACACACACACTAAATACAACAATAAAGCAGATATCATTAGTTCTGTCTTATGTATGAAAAAACCTAAGATTTGTGAAAGTTAGGAAAATTATTGAAATCTACAAATATAGTGTTATAACATGTGTGTGGGTAACCACCTCAAAATTCTTATATTGAAAGTTAATCCCCAACGCAATGGTTTTAACATATAGGGATTAGTACCATTATAAGGAAGCCTAAAGGAGATTGTTTACCCCTTCCCCCATGTGAAGACATAGTGAGAAGCCATCTCCTATGGTGCAAGAGCAAGCCCTTATCTGACAACAAATTTGTTGGTGCATTGATCTTTAACTTCTGGGCCTCTAAGAATATTAAAATTAATTTTTGTTGTATAAGTTACCTCTTGTATAGTATTTTCTTATGGGGGTCCCAATGGAATAAGACAGACAGAGATCAATATAAATTACCAAATAAAAAAAGCTCTAGGGCTTTGATATAGCTCAGCGGCATAAGCACCTGCCTGGCAAGTGCGAGGTCCTGAGTTCGACTCATGGTACCTGAATATAAAAAATTTTTTTTCTAAAAAAATTTTGTTCTTAATTTCTTTTTTCTTTTTTTATATGCAGGTACTGGGAACTGAACTCAGGACCTTGTGTTTGCCAGGCAGGTGCTTATGCTGCTGAGCTATATTACCAGCCCATTCGTAATTTCAATACATGATACCTACCATAGTGTCTGGTACTGGGTAGACACTGGTGCTATGTTAATCTTGTGGTACAGAATAGAATTACTAAGAAAAATTTATCTTATCTTATTTTATTTTATTATATTACATTACATTGTACTGCATTACATTTCAAGAAGATATACAAACTCAAAATCACTTATCTTCAAGGTTAAGCATTTCTAGGTTAATCTCCAAGCACTAAATTTGATTCAGCTTCAGTTATTTTAAGCATAATGATGCAAAGACAGCAATGAATTGTTGACTTTAAAAATCAACTTAATGAAAATTAAAGTATATCAATAAGCAATGTCATGCTTATATATGGTTTTCTAAAATTATAGAACTGCCAGAAAAAAAGGCATGTGTTTTGTTTCAGTAATATGGTAATCTGTATAAAGGACAATTAAGAGCATACTTTATCTCTAACTCAGTAAATGTCCCATTGTTGAAATAATATAATAGATCAGTACTTGTGAAAACATATTTATGAATAGGAGACTAAGTTCTTAACTTTTAGTAGTGCATCCTAAATGTTGTTGGACTGTGGGTCTATTATAAATTCTTATATACTTTGAGGCCACTGAAGAAAACTTTCATATTAAAGAATATTATAATCATTTCTTGAAAATTATTCAAAACTAAACAGGGGAATATTTTTCCCTGTAGACTAGAATAAGAGTTGCATTGTCATGAGCTCAATGAGAAAAATCATTTCAAAGAGTAGTGAATCTTCATGAAAATCTACTATATGTTAATCATGTATTATGTGTTAAAATGCAAATGAAGCATATAATAAAATAGGTAGAACTCTTTATTAGAGCTATGGGATTTCTAGAATTACTTTTTATGCCATTACCTTGTGAGTTCCATAGAAGAGTGGTAATACATGATATTTCAGGATGAGAATTAAAGGACTTAAAATTGATGAAATTATGAACACATACATGCATACATAAACACACATTTAGAGAGTAAACTCTGCAAACTATAAACAGATTTGCAATTCTTGGCAAATCAACCCTGTGCTTCTCTTGGTTTTCTTTTACACTGTTACCTAGCATCTTCTTAGATTACTTTGTTCCCTATTTCTTTTGCAGGTATCAAAGTATTTCAAAGTGATCTTAATCATTCAAAGAATTAATTTTCTTGAGTAAATAATAAAATATTTTCTAAGGTAAATTAGACATAGTCTACTCACTGAAACCCTCATTTTGTAGTCTTATCAATAATATGCTGTTATGAAGAATCTACCAAACTACAGGATAACACTATGGTGAACTTTCACATTAACACAATTTGAACATAGGTTTAATTTTAATTTTAATTTTTTTCTTTGCGACAGGGTCTCACCATGTAGCTCAGACCAGCCTTGAACTCACTATGTAGCCCAGGCTGGCCTCTAATTCATGGTGATCTTCCTGCCTCAGCCTCCGGAATGCTGGGATTATAGCCTTGAGCCACCACACCCACCCATTAGCTTTAACTTTAAAGACAATTTGGTAGTTTAAATAAGTCAAGGAAATAACAGATATATATGCATATTTTATTAATTGGTCTCACCTTTTGCACTAGCTGAATTTCATATAAATATGTATATGTATATATATTATACTATTAGCGTAAGGCACCCACACATTATTGTGCAATACATTAGGGGTGAACCAGAACAGATATTACAAAATGATGGAACAATTTTTAATTAGGAAATGGGATATTTCATTACTTCAACTATAAACATAATTTTGAAGTTCATAATCTGCTAAATTTACCACATTTACATAGAAGATTGTTCACTACTATTAGAGTATTATTTTTGATAGACGCTAAAATAAAACAAAAGTCAGATTTCTACTCTGAAACTGAAATGGACTTTTTTGCTTTTGGGTTGTTATAAAGGATGCTCCAAAGGACACAGATGTCCACAGACAAAGGTCTGGGTACACTGGGAAATGGTGCTGTTCCCATGTCTTCTTTGGTGTGCCACCCTTTGGGAACCTCCGTGTTCAATTATCCACGAGATTTGCATGTTTTTATGTTTCTTTTTAATCATGTTGCAGAAAGTGTTTTCTAAACCCTTAAAGAGATAAACAGATTAATTTCTGTCTGTTCAAACTCTTTATCAGAATTAAGTTCTTTTTATTTTAAAACTTGCAAATCAGTATTTTCATTATTGCAACTTTATAATAGGACATATATATGATAAGCCACAGTAGCAAAATAACCAACTGGATTTTCAAACTATCTTGACAGATTTTAAGTTATAGCCATATCACCAAAATTTTTGCTAAGGAAAAATATACACTCTAGGTGTTTTCTCCCTATTTCAAACTTTAAATTAGAGAAATTGAGTTCTGGGTTTTTGTTTTTGTTTTTGTTTTTTTAGAAATTCTTAATTGTGTCTCTCTCACTTTCCTTCCTAAATATTATCACTAGGCCAAGGCTAGCAACAAATATTAGAACCAATAAAAATAAATAAATTTGGCATGAAGAAGATGGTAGTGAAAATGTCTATCTTCCTTCGAGCATTACAGCATTACTTCCTCAATTGATGCTATCTGAAGTGATAAAATTTGAACTGTCTGTCAATTTCTCTTAGTAGGACTTTTGTTTTGAAAGATAAAGTAAGACTGATCTATGACATAAGTAATAATCGAAACAATTTAGGTTCAGGCTTCCAGGTTCAGAGGTGAAGTTGGATATTTGAAGGTTTCCATGGTATCAGTCACATGCAGTTGGAATAAGAAAGTAATTAGGATTCAGTAGAAACATTAAACATTTTTTGATATGGTTTCTTACTATGTAGCTCAAACTGGATTTGAACTTACTAAGTATCCCAGGCAGGCCTTGAACTCATGGCAATCTTCCTGCCTCAGCCTCCCAACTGCTGGGATTATGAGTGTGTACCATCACTATGTCCAGCAGAACATTAAACATTTTTAAAGATATGTTTAACTAAATTGTTTGTTTTTAGTTCTCAGTATTCAAATTATACAAGTTGAAATAGATGGGTAGAACAGTTCAAGTAACAGAATTTAACAATTGTCCAGTAGTAGTTAATTGCAATTTAGTAACATAGAAATACATAATTGTTAAATTTTTCATACAAGTATTGTTTTAGATGCAAATTTTTACAAAACAACTTCGTTATAAATATTTCTCACATTTGAAATAAGGTCCCTAAAAACTGATATAATCTTCATGCCTGTAGTAGTAAATGGCGAAAATATGTATAAATTAACAATGTTATATCAGATAGTGTGGTTATATAAGAGAAGAACAGAGGAAGATATGAACGTAGAAATTCCTCACATTGGCTATCTCACAACTGCTTCAACATTGTTCTGTGAAGTTTGCATAAGTAGAAAGTTTATTTGTTCTGCTCACTTTACTTGGAGTTCCATGGCACTAATATGTAATAAAATCACCAAAAGTTGATTAACAAAGGTCATGAATGTCAATTTGCTCACCTAAATTTTCCACATACATTTTCTTATATCTCCAAAATATGCAAAATGATGGAATTATCTTTACTAGTTATGATTTAGCTATCTTATTACACATGTGCAACACAATGCTGTACATTTTTTATACAACTAACTCCTGAAATCTCATTAATAACCTTATGAAAAACATAATACCACCTTTCCATTTTACAAAATATTTTGTCTGGGGTCAGTGAGATGGCTCAGTGGTGTAAGTGCCTGCCTGGCAAGTGCAAGGTACTGAGTTCTACTCCCGGTAACCACATAAAGGAAAAAAAGGGCCGGTGATATCGCTCAGTGGCACAAGCACCTGCCGGCAAGCCCAAGGTCCTGAGTTCAACTCCCGGTACCCAGATAAAAAAAAATCAAAATATTTTGTCTGTTTGTAGAGCCAGTAAATATACCTAAACCTAAGCAGTGTGGCCGTAAAACCTGCATACTAATAACTACCATTTATTTAGCCCATCCCCGTGCTCATTTATTTTTATAACATTTTTCTACTTTCCTCTTCAGATTATCCTAATTCTGCAATTTAAGACTTTGGGATTAAAGAATTCAAATTCAAAGGGCTTATTGAGTGTTCCAATGACAGTTCCATTTCCTGACAACTAAAGAACTTTTTTTTAAACAATTGAATGAATAAATGAATGAATGAATGAATGCATTTTTAAGAATTCAAGTCCTCTTAGATTCTCCACAAGTTTTCTTCTTAACTTAGGTATGTACCATCAATTTTCACTTTCCAGGCTTCCTGATCTTGAAGGAACAAGAAAAATATATCTGTTGACATAAAAAATCTTTCTTACTCTGAAAAGTCTTTCTTATGCCTTCTCATTCTTTCTTATGTAGCCTTTTACTTTCTACATTGAAAATCCATATAGACAATTGCAGAACAAGACTGACCATAAAGATCCATAAGAACATATGTACATTCAGTGGAAATGAATACATGGGCCTATTTCAGAGATCTGAACTGCTTCACAGAATGTATTATAATAAAATTATGTATAGTGAAGTCCCTTAGGAAGAGGATATCCAACTGAGTATAACAATAATGACGTGTTTGAAAGGCAGATAGACAAAACTATAACCTGGAATGCAAGAAGCATGAATCAAAATTTAAAGGTTGGCAGACATCATTTATGCTAAATTATTAAAAAGGGACTGTGTAATTGTGAGAGTGAAATAACTTTATGTTAAAATGAGTTACTTCTATATAGGGACAATACCTAAAATACAAAAGAAAATAGTGATACAAAAGACCCCTGTGCTGTTTGATAATTAAGCACCTGATGAGAGGAGGAATAATGTTATTTCTAACATACTCATTAGACATTAAAATTACAGGCTGGAAAAAATTGTTGAAGTTTAAAAATAAAGTACCAAAGCACAATGGATAAGAATTGAAACATCATGCTGTTTTCCCCTAATTCTCCAAGTTCTTTTTAAGAAATATTTTGTAACATTTGAGATTCATCTCTAAGTTAAGGTAGTAACAGCTCATTTATAGATCAGTATGCATACAGAATTATGCATTGTCTTAAAATCTTGAAGCTAACCCACCTCCCTAGAGATTAGGCTTTCTTTCTAGACACATCTTTAAAATTCACTTTCCTCTCATCTTTTCTCAAAATCAAAACTATAAACCAGATCTCTACAATGCACTTTATAGACTACAAGAAAGATGGCATTTTACCAAGTACACAAACTGAGAGTCAGTTTTAGTACCAAAGTAAGGTCCTGGGGCAAAGAAATTTACTGATATGTTTAATCATGATGTTTATTTGCATCAAATTTAAAACTGAGATTAAAATTCTAACACTAGTATGATGCATATATAAATACTCTTCACAGTGGAATCACTTAGATTATCTAAATGTGTTTGTTTTTTTCTGGGAAACAATTTAGATTCTTTGCACATCATAAAGCAGCATATACAGTATTTTATATTATTTTCATTGCTAAGAAGAGTACCATGTTGTGGATTTCCAATTTAATATTCTGTAATTACAGAGTGTGACTAGTACTTAGGGTGCTTAAATACTTCCTATGGGAGTTAAGGGTAAGAAACAAATGGGAATTAAGAGTATGAAGAAAACATGTTAATGTTAATTTGACAAGAAAAGTTGTTTAATTGATGAATTACATTTTTTACACAGAATAGACTCATTTTTCAGATAATTTATAAACACTAATACTACACCTTTAATTTAAAACTAACATAAAGCAATTGTATTTACTTTAAGACATCAATCTGTGGCCGGTGAGATGGCTCAGCGGCTTAAGAGCCTGGCCGGCAAGTGCGAGGGCCCGAGTTTGACTCCCGGAACCCACATACGAAAAAGGGGCCGGTGATATTGCTCAGCGGCACGGGCGCCTGCTGGCGCGCGAGGTCCTGAGGTCGACCCCCTGGTACCCACAAAAAAAAAAAAAAAGACATCAATCTGTAAGTTTAGGCTTGCAAATTTAATTTCTCTACTTGTTTTTCTAGAACACTAAACATGCAGTAGAAAAACTGTAAAATATGTTAGAGATATTTGCATTTAATTTTATAAAAACAAGTGATATAACTATATATATATATATATATATATATATATATATATATATATATATATACTGTACATGCTAGTGCTCTAGGTTATAAATTACTCATCATTGATATTCACAAGGCATGTGAAAAAGCTGTCTTTGGATTCCGATAAAGAAACCTCATCATACTTCTCTGATAAATAATAAACATGATAATAAATTCACCGGTACCTACATAAATTACTTGGGTAAATTATTCCTTCAAGTATAATACATTATGTTTCAAAATCCATGTTAGCTACTACTCTACAATTAAGTGGCTGATTTTTCTTTTTAAGTCCAGCTCATATTCTAGTATACTTGCTTTTACTTATATAACATTATTCTTGTACCAAAATATATACAGTACTTCATTCTGGACTTTCTGATTTTTCTATCAGTGATTACTTATGATTTTCTTAAATAAAATAAAGAAATGTGAGTATCATAGTATATTAAAGTACGGTATTTTCACCACAGCTTATAATTTTGCATTTCAAAATAAAGTGAATATTATCTTATCCTAAAGTAAACATTAAGTATTCTGTCAGTTTGATTTAGATCTTCTATTTTAGTTACTCTAGTTTAGGTCCACACTTATAAATTGGAATAAAGCATAATTTTTTTCTCTTTATACAAAAGCCTTTATTTGTTGGTCAAATTAAAATCTAAGTGTGTTTTATGCAAAAGTTTAGCAATTCTGTCACACATCTTTCTCAGACAATTTATTTTTTGCTTTGGTTATTGTTCCAACTACTCTGTAATTAAATTTCTTAACTGACTACATGACATAAAAATGATACCTTTTTTATGAAAGTAAAAGTTTGTGTGGCTGGTTAATGCTTTTTAGACTTTTACTGTAGATGTTTGCTTTAATATGTTGACAGAGTCAAACAGGTTTCATTATTTGCTTTCTAGTTAAAATTCTGTTCCTATAAAGATATTTTCAATTGTTAAGTATATTTGTAAGGAATTATTTCTTATCAGAATTCTAAATGAAATATGAGACTCTATTAGATTCTTTTATTTATGTCATGAGTGCTCACTCATGGTTTTCACTTAAAATTTTTTACAAGAACATTCTGTCTTTTATATACTACCAAGATAAACTATACATCCCTATAACTCACTATTTGAACCAGAAACCTTAACTACCTTTTAAAAATGTGTAAGGACATCACTTTGTCTATTGTCTCTTGAAGAGTCTGGTGCAGAACAACTGTCCACTAAATTTAACAGTAGATATAACTTGATAAGCTTTCCAAGTCTTCTGTTGAAATAGATTTATCAAAACATCTTTTGCATCTCTCAGGATATCAAGATATCACTTTTCTTCTAATTATTTCTTATTCCATCACACACTGTACATTGAGCTACAGTATGCAAACGTGGGTGCTTTATTTAATAAATCTCTGAACACTACATGTAAGTTAAAATATGCATTTATTTATGTAACAGTATCATAGCAACCAATACGAAGTAATTCAGTCAAGTACATCAGAACAAACGAGCATGAGAGTAACAAATCATCACCCAACTTAGTCCATTCACATTCAATTCAGAAATTTCTCAGGAATAACCAACTTAATTCTCTAAATTTGAAATAATCCCAGTCCTGGATTCTATCACAATGGAGAGTGTAAGGCTAGATGTCCATGTCTCTCCAAACATGTCTAATTTAAAATGCAAGGATCTAACTGATACATGTATAGCAAAGCAGTTACTATATATCTAATCCCTTGATAGAAGTTTACGTTCTAATAGGGAAATGTATATATATATATATTATACACACACACACACATATATATTACACACACACACACACGCATGCATATATATATGATGTCATGAGATAGCCACAAACCTCAACTTCATTTTACATTGCCTTTTAGTAAGAATAGAATAGATAAAGGATAAAGTGACAATTTGGAGGGAAAAATGCTAATTTACTCTATTCATTTTAAGACTGTACATTTTGTTTTGTAAGCCGTGCTTTGCGAATTGAATTTCTTTCACAAAATGCATTTAAACACAACAACAATCAAAAATAAGCATTGAGGAATAAATACATAAAGGAAGAGTAATGAAACCATTCCAAAATGAAGTTGACAAAATGGAGGTGGTCATAGCTGTTCCAAGCCAGGAAAACATGCCTATTTCCAATATGTCTCAAGTAATTTAAAAAACCAGCATTGTTTTAATTCTTCTTTTGTGACTGTCTAGAGACGCAAGACACATCTACTGCATCAGTGTGGAATGTGTAGGATGACACATGTACTGATGATGAACCAGTCACAAGTAGTCAAAAAACTTAAATTGCATCTTTGTTTGGATAGAATTTTTTTCTGTTTATAAAATATATTCAAATGAATTTAAAATCCAATATTACTAACAAAGAGTATTTGTTTCCATGACATCCTTTGCTACTAAATATTGTTATCAGGCAAAGATTGGTACCAAAACACAAGTACTGAGTGAATAATTTAAATGTTGTTGAAAAACTGTGAAAAATGAACCATAGTGTCCACAGACAAAGAAATAGAGGAGGGATCCATGGAGCCCACTTATAATGAAAGAGGAGAGGAATGAGTTAGGATAAAAATAGGAGCCATTGAGCTTTCTTTCATTTCTAATGAACACTCCCCCTCAATTTAATATCACTTTTTGATCTTATTCATTAATTTCAAACGATTGAAATATCTGAATTTCTTGTTTTTCCCCTTGCCTCTCATTCTCAATTCTCTGAATATTTCCTTATACCTTAACATCTCTGTGCAAAAATTGTATTATGATAAATGATAAATGCCCATCCAAAATTGTACTGAATGATAATTTTCTCACCTTCTTTCTTCATATTTCAACATGCCTAGAGCTTTCACCTTGAAAAAAATTTCATCCTCTTGCTCTGTATCACTTTAAAAAATGTTTTGATATTGTAATGTTTTAATTTTTTAATTTTTTTCAGTTTTGATTAGTACACATTTTAGTGTATAATAATTGCATTTTTGTGAGTAGTTGGTACCTCTACATAACACATCTCAATTCTTTTTAACCTCTTCCCTCTCCTACATTTCTCCCTCCATCTCCTGATCCCCTTTCTATTTGAAAAATATCTCTCTCCCTATTTCCTATTGCCTAATTTTTACTTCGCTGTTTATTTATATTTCAGTTTTCATATAGATTCAGTTCTCTTTTTCAGTACCCCCCATTAGCTTCTCTTCTGCAACCTGTCTCATAAAATTTGGTTTTGCCTGTGTTTCTGTCATTGGTCTTCCTTTCTTGTCATGTCATACACTCTCTTTCATCTACTTTGTCAGTAGTCACAATTACAAATACAGTGATGAATTCCCACAGAAATCTTCTCTTCCAGCTACTGATTTAAAAGATTGTTTAATTCAATTGTCCACTGTTAAACTACTTACCTGACCCTTCACAAGCCTCTCCTTGCCCTGAATTCTTCATTTTGGTAAAAGGATCCATGGTCAATGTTGCTACTCAATCTAAAAAGATGGGCTTCAGAGATTTGTTCATGTCCTTTAAATTTAAATCTGAGTCCTTCTGTTTCTATGTCTGTTTTAGTTTTTATTTCTTGCCATCCAGAAAATACCATCCAGAAAATAAATTCATAGGTTTTTCATGGTACTATGTTTTCCAGTTTATTTTCCACTCTCCCACTTCAAAGTCAGGGGCCTATTTCTAAATTCATAATTATGATACTTCTTTACATTAAATTTCTTCAATATTCCATCAGCATATAGAATGAAATCCAAAGTGCTTTGCATTAAATGAATTTCAGCTCTAACTACATATGTTGAATTATTTGCAGAACATTGTCCAACTTCATTTTCGAACAAATATGAGAGTATAAATAGACTATATAGATCTAAGACTATAGATGTAAGAGATAGTCTTGAAAAACACAAAATGGTATAAAGCATTTGTAGAAACAAATAATGATCCAATTTATAAATCCAAAGGGGTTATCAAAGAGCTAAGGTACATGTGTCGGACAGAGTAAAGAAAGAAATTAAGGACAAATATGTAGAGTCACAGATGTATACACAAAGAAATCTGACTTTAGAAGTTTGATATTTAATTTGTAAAACACTTCGATATTAATTATTCCTGATTTGATTTGATCAGCTAGTTTAGGTTTTAATGAGAACAGAAATTCCCTCAGACAAATAAGTTAGATGAAGAGATCTAAATTTTGTGAAATACGATGCTTAAATCCTTAAATCCTTAGATTTTAATGGACCAAATCTACTATATTAACTTCCTACTCTAAGGAAATTACCACAAATTTAGTATCAAAAGCAACACACATTTATTTTTCTACATATCTTCATGTCAGAAATCCTGGCATGACATATTTGTATTCTTTTCTCAGGATTTTATAAGGCTGAAACTTTCACTGTGTAGGTTGTTTTCTCATTAGACAGTTAAATGGGGGAAAGATTAGCTTTAAAATTCCCTAAGGTTGTCGGGGGACTACATTACCTTGTAACTGATTTTTAGATTCTCTTCAAAAGTGTTTATGTTCTGATTAGTACAAATAATCCCCCTTGATTAAAAACTCAATTAACAACATTTTTATTAATTTAACATCAATTTTATTTACTAAAGTCCTAAATAAACTTTAAAGTTAAACAGATTATATAACAATAATAGTTTATCCTGTTTTATTGTTTAAAGGAATAGTCATTCTTGCTCACCTGCAAGGGGAGAGGATTATATATGGGTATGAGTCACTGTAAGTCATGGTGCTTGTTTCTACCTAAATAAATATATATCATGACAGGTGGAGTAGGCAATAAATTCAAATGAGCTTCATCTCTAGATATTTTAGTAAAAGACCCACTACTGTGAGTCTAAAGCTGGAAGACATGGCCTAGCCCACTATGATGTTTGAAGCTTGTCAATTTGACTGGATTAAGAGATTCCTGGATAAGTGACTTTATCGTGGTGGCAGAATCATCAGTAGTTAACCCCACTGAGGTTCACAGGTGAAAGTGCTCTTAGGTGCTGAGACCCAGTTGGGTGGTGAACACTGATGATATGGCTTTGGAAGGTGTAGCTGTTATTTGTGCTTTTCTCCTGTGCTCTACTCCCCACGTTTACCAGAAATGTGCAAGTTTGCTACACCACTCACTACTGCTGTGATACTTCTGTACTGGTGCCAGCACACCACAGACTGAAACCATAAGCGAAAGTAAACCCTTCACACTTTCATTTGTGTATGTTGGGTATTTGTCAAAGCTTAGAAAATTTGACTAATATACCCAGACAAAAATTCATATAATGCTAGTCTTGAACATTTGTAAACTGAATTAACCAAAGCTTCCTATCTCTAATACCTAAATCATAAAATTCTTCTCTTACTTATCTTTCCAATTAATTCTCTTATTATAATATGGCATTCAAATTAATAGCAGTAGATAAGTAGCATTTTCAAAAAGTAATACCTTGGATACTGTCAACTTGGAATACTTTAGTATTACCAGTGGATTTTACATGTATTTTTGTAAAATAATTTTCAATTTCTTGTATTTTTGTGGCCTTTTCTAATTTACTTTAGTTTTAAAGATGTGTTTTAACTTACTTAAGTTTAATCCCTTCTTTATGAGTGTAAGTGTTTAATATGTCAGTTTTCATTTCAACAAACACATTATATGGGTTTGTAAAGTGCTGTATTAGGCTAAATGTTTTCAGATTATGTTCAACTGAAGGAGTGGACACTCTCATATTAGTATAAAGTACTTTTCAATTTATACTTGGTAAATAATAGCTTTTATTTTAACAAATATTTTCCTATTTTTCCCTATCATATTCTTTTTATGTCTTACAATGGTTTGGTATGCCCTCCCTATCCTTAGTCAGTGTATTTTCAGTGTTGCTATCTAGGTCATGAATGAGAATCTTAAATAGATCTGGGCCGAGTCTCTATAGAGCTCTTCTTATTATGTCTTCTGTTCTCACTCTGAATTAATGCTAATGATTTTCAGATAAGCCGCCAATGCAGTCACTCTACAATTAGTTCAGTTGAAGAATTTCCATTTTCCCAATAAATTGATAAATATATTATGTGTAATAAAAACCAAAAGTCTTCATTTGTTACCTTCATTGATTTTCTTTTGTTTTTTTGAAAGCCATTATTTGGCATAACAAGGAGAATTTCTCTTTGAAAAAAATTCTATGGTACATTTTCTTCTATTAGAAAATTTTTTGTTAAATTTAAGTATAAAACATAAATAAATTATAGTTTCAACATAACATTTTTCATCATTTTTTCTTTGACCCCTAGCCTATTCTTCATGACTTTGTTTTCTGAACATTCTAGGGTTCTCAGACCAATAAACCAAGAGAGACTTTATCTTGAGGTCACCACTCACATTGGCACATAGCAATAAGGTTAGCCTATGCTTATCCTTATCCAGGCTTGTGGTCTGGCATTTTCTTTTCTTTCTGGGTTATGTATGTTTCCCTGGGCATTTTCTTCCAGAAAAGGCCAGTTTCATCACAGTTGAAAACTTAGTGAGACTAATAGCCATATCTCTGTATCATTGTTTCAAAATGGTGTAATTTTCACCAGTTCTTTTATCACCACTGGCTGCTTCACCATGCCTAGTTACTCTAGGAACCCCATTTCTAAATTTAAAATTGTGAAAACAACATTTACTGGCATGAAATGCTTCACCATTATCTCTTGTTGATGGATTATTCCTTACTAGATCTACATTATTGGCCCTAGCTTTTTTATAAATTACAGACTCAGGCTATAACCTGCCATATGCCTTTCATTTATCCACACTAATAATACCCTTACTACCTCTTCTAGCACTGTTGATTGTGACTTGCTAATTTGAGTAACACCATTAGCAACACTAGCTTCCTTATACAAATCTTTCTCTGTAAGATTGTCAAGATGGTGGAGTTCAACATGCTGTACTTATTAACAAGATTGGTCACATGAATGACACTCTCATATTTCTCCACAATTTCCTCTTCTTTTTTATTGTGATTGCTTTCTTTACCTTCTCTTCCTTCCTTAGCTTCTTTTCTAGCTTATTTGGGGCCAGTTTTGATAGCAGCAATCATAGCAGTTATATAAAGAACTGACCAAAATCACATGTAGAAACATGAAATCTGGGCTCAGACTGATGCTTACATATGCTTTTCTGGCATCACTAGTCTTTGTTTAAAACCACACAAGTGGCCAGCATTTGGTTGTGACTCAAGACTGGTCACAAATTAAAACTGGAATTCCTGCCATAACCCATGTTGTTCGTATGTGAGGCTGGTTATATCTCAAAGGTCCACTGTGAAAGATTGATCAAAGGAAACAGGGAAATAGATCTTGTGCAAATGGGAAGGAGATCAAGAGATGGAGAATGTGGGGAGGGGGGTTAAGGGCACGTAAAAAGATTTAAGATGTGTCTTATGCCTATATCAATTATGTGTGGTAAATGTAATCATTATGTGTCAAAAATATGAACAAAAAAAAATGAATGTGGGGAAAGGGACCTAGAGATGGAGGAGGGGGAATGGAAAAGACAGGAAGGCAATAAAAATAATCGTTACGTTAGGTACCTATACCTACTCCCTTAGATGAATGCAAACATTATTTACAACAAAAATGTTCTAATAAAAAATTGTAAAAATAAACTCTAAAGAATTTCATCTCATAACTGTTTGAATGGCTATTATCAAAAAGACATAAGATATGCACTTTTACCTAAGATGTGGAAAAAATGAAACCACGTACATTGTTGGTGGATATGTAAATTAGTAGAGCTATTATGGTCAAAATTATGGAGGTTCTTTGAAAAATTAAATTATCATATGGCCAGCAATCCTACTTCTGGATAATATCCAAAGAAAATGAAATCTGTACCTCAGTGTGAAATTTGCATTCCAATACTTATTGAAGCATTATTCACAATTGCCATCACAAATGATATATTGAACCAAGAAAGGAAGATGTTTTACATTCTCATCAGTGAGATGCTATACCTGATACCCACAAATTAAAGGAGAAAAGGTTTATTTTGGCTCACACTTCGTTGATGTTTCAGATCATAATCAGCTGGCTCCAAATTAGTGTAGCATGGCAGAGGGTCACGGAAGAGAAGAAACACCTCATGGCATGGCAGTAGGAAGTAGAGAAAAATCAAGGGAAGAGGGTGGAAGATGTAATTTTGGACACACCCCCAGTGACTCACTCCTCCCACCAGTCTTCACTTCCCAAGATTGTATTTAGCTATAAACTCACCAGTGGACTATTCTGCTGTGAGTATCATGCCCCCATGAACTAATCACTTCCCCAAAGCTCCATCTATGAAAGCGTGAGGCTCAGGGGAAACAAACAGAAATAAACCACATCACAAGATATACAGAAATAAATACAGTATTATCTCAAATATAAAATTTTGAGAGGAGGTAAAAGTAATTTTTGAGTAGAGTTAAGAGTAGAGGTTTCTTTAGAGCAGAAGACTGTGAGGATCTAATGGAAGAGAGAGTTTCTGGATGCTGAAAAAATAAGGTTTAACTTAGTTACACTGATAAATAGATGATAGATATTGAAATACATATAGATACAGATATAGATATAGATGATATAGATATATAGCCAAATGTTTTTGAAATATACTATTTTCCATGTTTGAAACTTACTTTTAAATTGTATTTCCTAACTATGTATTGCTTGTAAGAACACAACTGCTTTTTTTTTTAACTTATTTTGCATTCAGGAGTCTCATATATTTGCATTCTGATTTTATTATGTATACAAGATATAGATCATAAATATTGTCCGTTTGGTTCCTGATCACTTCAAAAAAGAATGTCAAGTGAAAGTTTTGGTGTCCCAATGCATATAAAATTTACACTTTATTGTACTTCATTAAGTATGTAATGGCATTATGTCTAAGAAAACAATATACATGCCTCAGTAAGATATTTATTTCTTAAAATATTAATGATCATGCAAGCTTTTAGTGAGTAATAATCTTTTTTGTTGGTGTGAGGTCTTGTGTCAATGTTGATGGCTGCTGATTGATCAGGGTGGTAGTTGCTGAAGGTTGGGATGGCCGTGGCAATTTTTCAAAATAAGAAAACAATGAGGTTTGTCACATCAGTTGACTGTTCTTTTCCTGAAAAATATACCTGTAGTCTGACTCTGTGTGATAGCATTGTATCTATAGTGGAACTCCTCTCAAAACTGGAATCAGTCCTCTCAAATGCTTGGCATCATTTTATCAACTAAGCCTATTTGACATTCTAAATATTTTGTCAGCATTTTAACAATGTTCACAGCATCAACACCAGAAACACATTATATTGCAAGAAACCACTTTCTGTGCACATCAACAAGAAGCAAAACTTCATCCACTAAAATTTTATCATGTGATCATAGTAACTCAGTGACATCTTCAGATGGCATTTTGAATTCTAGGTCTCTCGTTTCTCTTGCCATGCCCACCACATCTTCAGCTTCCTCTTCCACTGGTCTTGAGCAATGAGGATTAAAATCGTCTTTGTTTCAATACTACTGATAATGTTGAGCTTTTTACCTCCTGTCATGACTCATGAGCATTTTTAATGGTATCTTGAATGGTAATTCATTTCAGGGGTGGTCAGTTCACTTTGTCTAGATCGATCAGAAGAATCATTATGTATGGTAGCTGTAAACTTATGAGATAAATGTATTTCTTAAATCATAAGACTTGAAAGTTGAGATTACTCTTTGATTCATAGGCTGCAGAATGATGATGGGTTAGCAGGCATGAAAACATTAACCTCACCATACACATAAGACAGAGCTCTTGGATGATCTGTTGGAATGAATTGTGCATGAACAGTATTATTTTGATAGGATTCATCTTTTCTGGGCAGATTTCAATAGGGGTCTTAAAGTATCCAGAAAAACCATATTGTCAGCAGAGGCCTTGTTATTCAGGTTTCCTTGTTTCATTTATAAAGCACAAATAGAATAGTTTTAGTATAAATCTTACTAACTCTAGGATTTCTGGAATGGTGAATGAGCGTCGGCTTCAACTTGACTTTTTAGTCAGAACACTAAAGCTTTCTTCATATAAGACTACTTCATGTAAGAAAGCTAATAAGACTACTTTTTTATTGTTATTATTATTACGTTCACTGGAATAACACTTCTACTTCAAGAATTTTCCTTTGGTTTTGTTTTATTTGCATTATTTATTTAGGCCTTTTTAATGTATGTAAATAAGTGATTTGTTGCCTCTTTTGATTCATATAATGTTCCATGCTCGCGTATTAGTTTTTCTATTTTTCAGAAAATATTTCTTCTCAAACATTTGGGAGAATCAATGAATAAAGTAATCTAGAAATGATTTCTTTATTTAATTACCAAAGTAAAATATGCTAAATTTTTTGCAATTGATTCAGGTTATATGATAAATATAAATCCATTATACATCCAGACATCTCTTGTCAATTTCAGAATCCACATTTTTTATAGAAGTTGTCCATTTCTTCTATATGTTCACATATATGGATACAATATATTTAGATTATTTTCTTATAAATTCACATTTATTTGAATTTATTATGCTTATTTAATACCTAAAATAGCATATTTATAGTCTCCTATCATATTTGGTACCACTCAGGTGATGTGTGGTTGTTTAAAAAGACTTTTTGACAAAATATTAATTGACAAAATCTTAATTAAAATTAATTAATATTAATTGGCTTTGTTAATTTTACCTTTTAACCTATTAATATTTGCTCTGATTTTTTCATTTTAAATTCATGTATTATCAAATTTACTCTATAACTTTTAGTACAATAAGTTTGAATACTCTTCATTCACTTTTGATAGTTTCTGCAGTGTTCATTAATACTATAAATTTCTCTTCAAACCATTATTCTGTCTACATCTCAGAAATTTTGCTATATATTGTGCAATTCCATTATAATCTGTTCCTCACCACACACATTTTTATTACTTTTGAAATACATGTATGATTATTATTATTTTTTTGTGTGTGTGTGGGTACCGGGGGTCGACCTCAGGACCTTGTGCGCCAGAAGGCACCTGTGCCACTGAGTAATATCACCGGCCCTTTTTTCATATGTGAGTACCGGGAGTCGAATTCAGGACCTCGCACTTGCCAGGCAGGTGCTTATGCCGCTGAGCCATCTCACCAGCCCCATGTATGATTATTGAATTTACATTTTCATTTTGAATTTTTGATTGATTGAGAACTTAGCCTGTGTAAGATTGATTCTTGGTAATGATCCATGGTTTAGAGAGTTTCCATACTGTTACTCATATAATTAAAAAGAAATATTTTTCACATATTGCTTTATCTGAAATCTTTTATTGAAAATTTTATTTTTTCTTTATTAATTTATTTTAATTGAGAAATAATTGTGAATATCCATGGAGTACAGTGTATTTTGATCATTGTATAAACTGTAAAAATAGTCAAGATAATTGACATTCATTACCTCACCAACTTTTTGTGGAGAGTGAGCATGTTAAAAATCATGTCTTAAACTGGATGTGGTGGTACATGCCTGTAAATCCAGTACTCGAGAGGCTGAGGCAGGATTGTCGCAAGTTTGAGGCCAGCCTATGCTACATAGCGAGTTAAAGCCAAGCTTGAACTACAGAGGAAGACCCTGTCTCAAGAATAAATAAATAGGGGCTGGTGAGATGGCTCAGCGGTGTAAGCGCCTGCCCGGCAAGCATGAGGGCCCGAGTTCAACTCCCGGATCCCACATACGAAAAGGGGGCCGGTGATATCGCTCAGCAGCACGGGCGCCTGCTGGCGCGCAAGGTCCTGAGGTCGACCCCCCGGTACCCACAAAAAAAAAAAAAAAGAATAAATAAATAAATCAAAAGTTAAAAATAATGTCTTCATTACTTTGTAGTATGGAATACACTGTTGTTAACTGTGAATGAAATGCAATAGATCATCAAAATATATTTCTTCAATCTAACTGATCCAACTGAAACTCGTATCATTTGGTCACTATATTCCCTTTTCACATTCCTCTTCTTATCTGCACCCCCTAATCCTAAAATGCCAAACTTCTGGTAACATTCTACTATTTTTATTAGATGGCTCATTCTTAGATTGCACATATAAATGAGATCAGACAGTATATGTCATTTTGTGCCTGACTTCTTTTTTTTTTGTGGGTACCAGGAGTCAACCTCAGGATCTAGCGTGCCAGCAGGCGCCCGTGCCGCTGAGCGATATCACCGGCCCTTTTTTCGTATGTGGGTTCCGGGAGTCAAACTCGGGCCCTCGCGCTTGCCAGGCAGGTGCTTACGCCACTGAGCCATCTCACCGGCCCTTGTGCCTAACTTCTTTCACTTAGCACACTAGCTTTCACTTTTTTCAGTGTTGTCATGAGTGATAGAATTTTTTTTTTTTTTGTGGGTACCGGGGGTTGAATTCAGGACCTCGCACGCCAGCAGGCGCCAGTGCCACTGAGCGATATCACCGGCCCTTTTTTTGTACGTGGGTACCGGGAGTCAAACTCAGGACCTTGCGCTTGCTTTTTGTTTTTTAAAGTTGAATAATATTTCATTGTGTATATATATTTTTTCTTTATCCATTCATCTTTTGATGACACTTAGGACAATTTTCTTGAAACACAATATATGAAATATTATATTCTTTTGTGTTTTCTCATAACAATATATTATCTCTTCCATTCAAGTGTTTGCAATGCTGTGTTAAAGTTGCCTTGTAACTCATTCGCTCTCTTCAGCAAATTCTGAGTACTACTTGGTTTGAGACAGTATCAGTCCAGTTCACACCTGTATCTCCATTGTTAGACAAGTCTCAAATGCTGCATGCTTCCTTGAAGACTAAGGAAGTATCTGTTTGTTTTGGGTTATATCAAGATGCCCCCCTCCAAGCTTCATATACTTAAGGCTGGGGTTGTGGAAGGTGATTGAATTATGGGGGCACTATACCTGGCTTGATGTTAGCAGGGAGGCTTTGTTGGAAGAGGCAAGTCACTGGGTGTGTGACCCAGAAGAGGTTATCTTTCTCACTGGCTCTATCCTTTCTTTCTTTCTGTTGCTTTCTGGCTGACAAGATGTGAACTGTTCTCCTCCACCATGCCCCTCTGCCATGCTGTTTAGCCTGGGAGCCAGCTGACTAGAAACTGAAGCATGAGCCAAAATAAACCTCTCCTTCCTTCAGGTTGCAAGAGTCAGGCATTTTTTGTTAGCCACAAGGAAAGTAACTAAGACAAAGGTCTTTCACTTTTGTGTATGCATCTATAATATATAAACATCATTAGTAATATGGCATTGTAATTTTAAACACAATGTATATGTCTAGTGCTATTATGAGTTCTTTGCCTATTTCTTGGTCTTTTTCTACACAGCATTCAACAAACTGGTGTCTTGTTTTCTCTTATTCCTAGTCACCCCAATTTTCTCAGTTCCTGACACACACTATGCTTAAATTATCTACTGCCCTTGTCACTTTCTATTGTGTTGCTGAGACACAGTGCTGCACAGCACAACTTAAAGTGGGAGATGTTTATTTTGGCTCACAGCTTCAGAAGTTTCAGTCCATGGTCATGGCTCCAATGCAGAAACCACATGGGAGAAGGACCAGGCAAAGAAAAGCAGCTCACTTTACAGCAGCCATGAAGTAGAGAGAGAAGGAAGGAGCTGGAGGAAGAGATATACCCTTTCAGGTCATATACTCCATCATATGCCTCTTCCAAAGAAACATGACCTTCTGAGAGCATATTCAGCTATGGATTCATCAGCAAATTAATTCACCAATGAGCACAATGAGCCCCACCTATTAACACATGAAACTTTTGGGGGACATTCTAGATCTAAACCATAACATGTCCTAAAATATTAAATTCTCAATTCTGCTTTTGTGACGTTTTCCATTTTATTCTGTTCCTTCTCCTGTGGTGTCACAATTATGTTTTCATTACTATTCCTTTTCTGTGTTTTCTCCCCTTCCAGTTTCTTTTGACATTGCTAATCAAATGACCATGTAAGAAATTTTTCTAAAAACCTAAATTTTTAATTCCATAACTCATCCCAGGAACCAAATTCTTTCAAGAAAAATTCTCAGATACTTAATGTATCTTGACTTCTAGTGAGTATATTCTTTGACTGCTATTAAAAACATGACTATTTATAACTAGCCATGCTTGAATTTAGCATTTTAGTAAGAAATATCATAGTTATTCAGTAGAAATTCAGCACCGATGGAATATGTTAACTGTGATTTGCTTAAAATTGAAGCATATACTTTTGAAAGAAAATCTGTGAGTTACACTTGTCCTAGTTTAGAGAATAAATTATAAAGCCAAGCATTTCGCCCATTTAATTTTTAGCATAATTTAATGCCCGTTAAACTTCAACTTGGATTATATTTTTGAATTTCGTTAAATGACTCATTTTCAATATGAAAAATATAAAGGATAGAATTAAAAAAATTGGAAATGAAATATAACCTCAGAAGCTTTGAAACAGGTGGAAGACAACATTGGCAAAGAATACCCATCAGAAATAGTGAAGCTTCATTTAACTTCTCCAGACAATTTGTGAAAAGTAAAGATGAAATATTGTACTGCAAATTTCTACTTAGTGATAAAATTACAAAACAGATATTATACAGATTATATCTTTACAACATACTTTAAAGAATAGATCAACAAAATTAAAAAGTTAATAGGCAAATTATGCATAACAGGTTGAAAGGAAAATAGACAAAACTGAATAATATTATACTCTAAACAATTTCTAAATCCAGGCTTTATTGACAAAATCATAAATATGTATATCTTAACTCTAAAAATTTTAACAATTTTTTGTTAAAATTAACTTTAAACAGCTCATATTTGATACAAAATAATTACAAAGAAAAGCTTATAATTAAAATGTTAATGGTACTAGTACATAAGTAGGTATGAGAAAATATTAATAGCTAATAGTCCAAATAGACAAATATGTCTTAGAAGCAGACACATTCATAATAAATGCAAATATAAACAAATATATGAAAAAAGTTAATCATTTGTTAACAGAGAAATGAAAAAGAAATTACTATTTTTCTCATTTAGTACTTAAGCTTGAAAAATACTAGAACTTGGTTTTGACAAAAGTGGGAAAAATAATTTACTTTTGCAAATCAGTAAAGGTAAGGTAAATCTATAAAAATCCATTTAGAAATCAGATGAAATAGCTACAGATAGAAATGATTGACACATAATGACAAAATAAATATTACTAACATTAATTTTAAGATTATAACACATCCTCTAAAGATATTAAATATTAACATATGTTCATATTACATATATAGAAAAAGTGCCCATTTTAACTCTGGGAATTCAAGATAAGGAAATAGATTTAAACATAAAGAATTCTCAAATATAAATTTATATAAAATAGTAAGAAAAATGAAAGATAAACTGAATAGAGGAATATTTCATGAATAATACCCATCAGAGAGGAATATTAATGATGTTTTAAAGAATATGCAATAACACAGAACTATTATAAAATGAGTATACATAAATTTGGAGAAAGTATTTGGAGACAGTTTTATATTTGTTATTCAAAAATTTCAAATAAATCTATTCACAGAAAAAGAATATTATCTATATTATCATTAGCCAGCTTGAGGTATCCCTGGCACACACTGGAGTATACACAGGTTATTAAGAAAATCAAATTGTTGTTCATCTATCAAACTGAACTCTTTTCCAAAATTATTTTGCCCATCCTAGATACTTCAAATTTGCAAATGAATCTTAGAAGTGAATTGTCAAAGTCTACGATAAATCTGGGATTTTAATTCATATTGTATTCATTCTACGCATCCCAATAAAACATTTTACAGATTAACAGTATTGAGTGTTCTTTTCTGTACAATTATCTCTTTGGTGATCCTTGAGTTCTTTAATATTCTTTTAGTTTTTATGATTTTAACTATAAATGTTCTTCATATATTTTTCAAGTATATACCTAAGTTTTTATATTTTTAATGTTTTCATACATAGTGTGATATTTTGCAAACTTGCTGATGTTACATTATATCTGGCAGCTTTATTATAGATTCCACTAAATTTTTACATAAACAATCCTATTGTCTGAGAATGAAGACATTTTTAATACCATTAGAAGAATTTTAATTTACTTGCCAGGTTGGATGGTGAAAACTTCCATTAAAATGAAATATCTAGAGCAAATATTTTAAGTTTGGAAGATGCCAAAAATATTTTACCATCTGTAGAAAAATGTTTGGGATATTAACTAAAGATAGACAATGTTATGAAGCAGATGAATATTATATTATTTAGAACACTAGTAAGAATCATGAGTAATTATATTTTAACTTCCAACACTGAGTCTTTCTGTGCAAGCTTTGGATTTCCATAGCTGAATAGATTTTATGAAAAGAAGTGTCAATAATCATTGTGTCTGTGAAAATGTAATTTATTAATAAAAGTAATATATGCCATAAAATTGAAACACTAAAGTCTTATTCTGATTTTGTTGACTAAAATATCAGCATTTTGGAATATAAATGAATAAAGGATTATTAAGATTAAACTAGTATTACAACCCATTTAACACTTTAATCTCTTTACCAACTGTTTGAATGTCTTCACTGACAAATGATCTACTCTATTCTGAAGTACCTCAACTACTTTTGGATTTTACTCTTTGTTCATGTAAACATTGTGAAGTCTTTATTTGAATTCAAGCTCTCAGTATGTTCTACCCAATGATCCTTATTCTATTTTTTCCTTCTCTGAGACATGTTTTCTCAATGCTACACATCATAAGTGGAATTGAAAATTATTATTATCATATAATTCTACGCTCAGACTCTCTATTCCAATCTTTCTTTTCTGAACACAATTCAACTCGTATAAATTTCTAGTAAAAGTGAGAAATACAAAACATTGTCTAGGCATCCTCTCATCAATGTCCTAAATACTATTCTTTGATAGCTGGTTTTAGGTGGCTTTTACTTTTCTGATAGCAAATCCCACTGCTTCAAGTGGAATTTATCATCCCCATTTATGTAAGCTAATGGGAGGCATTATTTTCTATACAAATGGAAAATAAGAAACCAGCATAAAATGAAGCACCACTGAGAACAGTCCTATTGATGTTATTTGAGCCCCTGGATCTAGCCGTTCCTGAAGTGTAATAAGTAAGCCAATGAATTCATTTCTCTACCTAAACAAAAGAAAGAAAAAACAAAATAAAATATGAGTTCTTTAAGTAAAATATCAATCTGACACATCATGTTCTGTAGCAGTTTCTTGTCGTATCTGCTACTTTCTATACAAAAAATTTTCCTATAGTAGACTTTATAGTTTAAATTATAGAAAATAATAATTTCTTCTTCATCTAATTTCTCTTGTGATGATATTTCTAATCTCATTCATCCATTAGTCACATAAGTAGTGTTCTAATGTTGAACAGATTATAAACTAGGCATTAGAATTTTTAAAAGAAAAAGCAAAGTTCATGCCCTCAGAGGTTCACAAAATAGTGGCCTTTACAACGTAATAATTGCTATGAAGAAGCCTACATAAAATTAGTAATGAATAGGTAAGGGATCATTTAACTCTGCCTCTGGTAACCTAAAAGAGGATGGCACATTTCCTTTAAAAACTGTATAGGAAAGATTAGAAATAAGCAAGCTAACAAGGAAAGAAAGAGAATGCCAGGCCAAGGGAATCCTGTAGGCAAAGAAATTGAGGAATGATAATTTAAGGAGCTGCACAAGATGAAATTTGAATTCCTCTGATTATGTAGCTCATATATGGAATTTTTTGGTTTCTATTTTTTTTTTTGCTTGTTTTTACCTATTGCTTTTTTCTCTATTTCTCCAGAAAGTACTCACAGGATTAGCTGTATTAGAAGACATTGCAAACACTGGACAAGACCATTGCCCCCACTTTTATCTATAGATTAACATATGGAAGAAGTGGAATGACTGTGGTTTTGTCTCAGTCAGAATAGCCTATTTTTAAGATTTTGTAAATTCTTTTCACTAGTAGGACATACAAAATGGGAGGGGGAGAGGTAGCCATTACATTAACTAAATGACATGAAAAGAAGACTGAATCAAGCAAGCTGTGACATTAGCAAGGGCTTTGTGGATTTCTAATTGAGATGGGCAGTGTCACTGAATTGATAAAACATGTCTGCACAGTTTTATATTAATGAAAACAAAGTCTTTGTAAAAGCCTTAGCATCAGTACTTTCAACAGCAATAGCTCTCTCTGCTTCAACAGCTGTTTTATGTAGGTGACAGGCTGACAGGAGAACAATCAAGAGTTTCTTTCTGGTTGAATTTTAGTTTTCTCTTTCATTTGTGGGTTATTGTTTGAAAAGAAGTACATCCATATTATTTGCTTTGTCAGCAGTCTTCCTTTTAAAGTTTCTGAAGCTTTTCATAGATAGCTAGGAAACAACTGAACTTTTTAGTTATTTGTTACATGTGCATGCTGTCCTCTATGACTTTGAGTTTGAAATAAATAAAATAAAGTTATCCACACCTAAAACCTGGGTCTTGGCATATTTGTAACAAAACTTTTTAAACGTGCATAATTACTGGTATCGTTGTAGAATTGTGTCACTCTAGGTTGCGTAGTACACTTCTGGCATTCAGGAAATGTTTAAATAAATCATGACAATGGGCTTCAACTCTTTAAGTGAAAGGATATTAACTCTGTATCATCATTAGGTGGCACTTTTATTTTCATGAGTTGCTCACAGGAAGAAAACAAAACATTTTTGAAGACACATTAATGTTCTGGGTCTGGGATACTGGTTAGCTCACTACAGAGGTACTTTCCCAAATGATACTCTTGTGAACAGAAAAAGTTATTGGTCATAGCTAATCACCTCTGTAATCAAAGCTCTGATGAGCAGATTCTGGATGTTACCTGTACAGTATAAATTAAAGCAGCAGCAGCTGAAAACTGTGCAAACTGGTCAGTCCAATTTATTTCATAAGTCACTAATGATGGGTAGTCACTCCTAAAACCAAAAAGTACAAGTCAATCAATAAATAAATTTGTACCTGTATATACTTAGCAGAAAAGAGACTGTAAAGATGTTAGACAATGCAAATTATCACATGAAGCATAAAATAACAAAATACACATGCACTTTTATTCAACATAATGTGAAAAGTTCTTCTAATCTAATGGAAATTACATTTAAGATTTTTTTTATTCATACATGTTTGGAGTACATAATGTTTACAAACATCTTAGGAAGATGATTTACCCTCCCTACCACTTCCCCTCCCATACCTCTCTCCTTCCCTCCCTCTGTCTCTAGATCCACTTTTCCCATTTTCATTGTTATTATTGTTATTACTATTTGAAGTTCAGGTTTACAACATATAAAGTTTACATTCACTGAGGTTAGTTGGTACTTGTACCAAATTAATCTTTTTATTTCTAGTGTTCCATTTTTGGAACACCCGTAACAAAGGAACATAATAAAATCTTTTTCTCTTCAAATTCCTGTTCCTTGAATTCTTCTGTGTAATACATATGAATTTCATGCAAAAATTCAAAAAACTGCACTCTTCAGCATAAATGTGTTAAATCTTTTTATGTCCCCTATATTGGGGACTTGGCCTAGCCCCCAACCTCCTAAAACAAGTTACAGTAATATAAAAGGAGACAATAGAATAGTTTGGGGGAAATCCAGGAAGGTCAGAACTCTCTGGGAGTAAAGACATGAACTTTTCTGGGCAGACCATATTTATTTCACAGATTTGGGAGGTGCAGGAACTGGAGAGTGCTAAAGTCCCTGAAGTTAGAACAAGGGCAGTAAATTTTGCTAATTAAGAAACCATTTGATCTCTAAGGTTTGCAGATTTATTGCTTTGGAATAGGGAGTGTCAGCAGCCTGTGTCCTCCCCCACCTAAGCTGTAGTGTTATCTTGACTTCAGAGCACTGTGAATATGAGCTTTTCCAACACAGCCAGATGTCCCTTCGTGGTCAGCAATTTAACCCTTACATAGTCTGTTCCCCACACCCCTGCCTTTTAAGTTACCATGTATGTATTATTTTAAATACATCACCTCATTTAATTATCATAAGAAATACAGCAAGGCAAGAAATGATTAACCTTATTTTATAGATAAATAAGTAGATTTGCAGAAAAGTAGTAAGATAGACTGCACTTATTTTTAGGGCTCTGTATTATCCTGTTATTAGAGCAAAACTATGCTGAAGATATGGTCAATGATGCCTCAAAATTTCATTTTGTTATTGACTAGGAATATACTTAGTGAAGTGTACTTGTAATATTTAATACATAAACACAATAAAATATATAGTATAATATTTTATTCACTTACTGAACTTTATTAGACAAGAGTAAGCTTGTTGGTAGAGAATTCTACAATGTTAAAAATCTAAGTGTTTATGATTATATAATCCTCAAAAATAAGTAGCAAGTGGAAGGTATAATTTTAGGACAGCTAAACTTTCTATGAATGTACCTTTATTAGATGGAGCTTGGAAAAAGAGGAACTGGGGCAATGTATTTTAGAGTAGTAAATTGATGGTGCACATTTTCATAATCGCATTCCCAGAATGAGTTTTTAAAATAAATTTTGTTTTTATTTTTATAACACACATTTAATTATAAAAGAATGTTATAAAATGCCTCTTTCCTTGCACATGCAAACTTCTCCCTTTCAGCTGAAAGTAACTATAGTCATAAGTATTATTAAATTGGGCTGAAAATAATAATAGCAAATGAGATTTTTTAAAATGTAAATAGTTTACATATGAGTGAAAAACTATAGTTGGCTTTATTTCAGTATATAAACAATTATAAACCAAGGTGAAATGCCATATTTAGGTTAATCTACTTGTAACATGGTTAATGCAAGTTAATAGAAAATATTTAATTAAAATAGAGAAGCATAAATCAAGATATTATAGAATCATTAATCAGATTATACTAAGAAGATCTCAGTTAATTTGGTGACGTATATCTTCAGTCATTCACCTATGCATGCTAAACTGTTAATAAATACCTGCAAAGTGCAAACATTTATGTGTAGTACAGCTTACTGAGACATCCAGGCTCAATAGTTGATGATGCTCGGGAGGATCAAGAACAAGACCCTAATCAAGTTTTTATGATCATAAAAGCTCTTCCGATCAAATGATGTCAAAACTGAGACCAGGCAGATATTAACTCAGGAAAGGTTTAGAAGTATGGAAAAGAGAAGGTGAAATAAAAGTGTATTTCAAAGAGAAAAATATGAGAAAGGTTTAGAGATGAGAGAAAGATCAATATGTTCAAGAAATTTAAAAATCAGATAAAAATGTTTTCTACAATTGAAGGAGAAAAATCAGACTGCACAGAAACATGAGAAAGTTCACAAAAACTGTGAGTTTTGTCCTTGAATGAATGGAAACCAGAAAGAATGGGCAGGTACCAGTAAGCAGATTTACAGTTCATAGAGATTCTTTTGGGGGACAAAAATCACCAGCCAGTCATCAAGGAAGCTGAAGCAGCAACTCAAATAGAGTCTACAGTTGTTTAAAAAAGGCCGAGGTCAGTGAGGATGGAAAGAAGAGGATGGATTCAAGACAGTTCTTCATTATTTAGAGAAAACTAATTATGGAAATGAGAGAGAAAAATAAACCAAGGGTACAGTTTTTGGTTTGGGTGACTACATAAAGCCAACATTGGCTGAGATAGGCAGTCTGCGAGGAAGATTAGATTTGATGAGGAGGATGACATGATCAGTTTTAGAGATTACGTGTATGACGTGTTGGTGAGCCATGGCTTCCGCAACAGTACCACACAATGAATGGCTTGCAAAACAGAGACCAGTTTTCTCAGTTTTGGAGTCTGGACATCAGAGACCATGAAGTTTGTAGCATTGGATTTCAGTAAGCCACTCGCACTGGCTTGTGGAGGATCATTTGCTTCTTTTTTATTTTTTTTATATGGGTACCAGGAGTTGACCTCAGGACCTCACGCTTGCCAGGCAGGTGCTTATGCCACTGAGCCATCTCACCGGCCCCACCATTTGCTTCTTGTATCTTCATATGGGTGTGTGTGTGTGTGTGTGTGTGTGTGTGTGTGTCCTGATAACCTCTTTATATATGGACACAAATCAGATTGGATTAAGAGGCACTTCAAATTCCTCATTTACCCTTAATTATCTTTTAAAAGTCCTATCTCCAGTCACAGTCTGAGGTCCTGGGAGTTAAGATTTCAACATCTGTATTTGGAAGAAAAAGGGCCCAATTCAGCCTGTAAAACTCAAGTAGACCATTGTAAATAGATCTGATACTCAGAGAATCCAAGCATAAATATCACCATTATCAGCTTTCTTGTCAGAATTATTTAAGGAGAGTAAGTAAAGAATAAGGTCCGGGATATAACCCATATGTGATACATTTAATAAATTTCAAATACGAAATTTGTATTCTCCCTGGTCTTCTACTATAACATGAAAAAACCTTGCTTAGTTCTTTGTTAGATAAATACACCAAATATGTTTGTCTTCAGGGCCTTTGCATTTGCTTTGCCCTCTTATCTTGAACATTCTCCTTCCTCATATTTACATGACTTGCTCTGATTCTTTTTAAAAATATTTGTTCAGATATGACCTTTCCACCAGCTTTCTTTTTTTTTTTTTTTTTTTTTTTTTTTTTTGTGGGTACCGGGGGATCGACCTCAGGACCTCGCGCGCCAACAGGCACCCGTGCCGCTGAGCAATATCACCGGCCCCTTTTTCGTATGTGGGATCTGGGAGTCGAACTCAGGCCCTCGTGCTTGCAAGGCAGGCACTTATGCCGCTGAGCCATCTCATCGGCCCTCCAGCAGCTTTCTTTCAAACATCTATTTCATTTCTTCATAGTGAGCTTGTTTGGAGGTTCTAACAGGGACCAAGGAAATGGTCCTCCTCAGTCAGAAGGTGGTCCTCCTGTTTGACCAAGCCCACAACTTCAGCAGAGTCGCACACTGAGTGGTGAGGGAGGAAGGGGACACCAACCTAGCCAGCCAGATCAGTCAAATCAAGCCTGGTGACCAATGGGGTAACAGATGTCATAGACAGATAGCCCTCACATCCTCCTTTCTTCATTCTACTTATCTCAAATTGACCTGTCATATATGTGCTTGCTCCTATTCTTTTTATCTGTATTATTTATTATTCTAAGATAAAATACAATTTGGTCATTTTGTTCATTGTTCTACCCATAGTGTGTAAAGAAAAGCTTGGCTCATAGTAAACCCTCAATAAATATCTGTTGAATAAATTAATGTATAAATCATTTACTCCTTCTTGTACAGATCATTTACACAATGCTGTCAATTGAATGAAGTTAAATAAGGCTGCTAAGGATTATTATACTTCAATATTTTTAATATTTGTTTCTATCTCTTTCTTTGGTCACTTTCCATATACATTCACTGTATTTTTGAGATAAAATATAATCACATTATCTATTTAAAATATAAAATATTGTTTAAAATGTATATAATGTTTAAAAATCTGCCTAATTCCTTCCCTAAATCATCTTATCATGTTCACTTCTTATCATTTGATGTTTTAGTTCTGATTTTTCAGCTGTGTTTCATGTATCTCCTCTCTGCAAGAAACTCCGAGGTCTGTTCCTGTTTATTTATTCAGATTTTATGCAAAGGGATAAGTTATAACTCCTTGAGACAGAGCATCTCATTTTCCAAGACACCCCACAGATATCAGCCATTACACTGCTATACAAAAGGTTTCCATCCAAGCAAATAATTTGTTTTCTAGTGAAAAAGAAAGGATACCTCACCTCTGAAGAGATTTTTTTGTTTCTTTCATAACTGTGAATGACCTATGGGACCTATCTGGTCTTTCCACAAATGAAATAAAGAAAATCCTTCAAGGGTAAAATATTATTTATTCTATGAGAAAACAATTTTAAATTAAAAAAAGAAAGTGGCTTGTATCATGGCATGTGTGTAATTTGAATCACTTTCAGCTAGTACAGTAGTGTTGTACCCACTTAAAATATTTTTGCTGTGTAATACATAAGTAGAAGGAAGAAACTATTTTATTTCAGAATAAGCATTTCAGTAAGTATGAAAAACATTCTCACATTATCAAAATAGATGAAATATTGTCATGCATGAATATTTTGCAACTTACTGACAAATAAAATCAAGTAATACCTATACCTCATACACAGGTGTCTAGGAAAAAGTTCCAAAATTACTGTGAAATATATTTTTGCTTCATATATAGGATGAAAAAAGTTCAGTCACTTTGCAGTAGAAATAAAATAATTGAATTAGACAAAATAAACTCTGATTATTGAAAATAAACCATGATTATTGAAAGTACATAAAACAGTTTTATTTATCTTAATTTTAAACTTTCTTTTACTACACTTTTTCATGTACATAATAACCAATTTAATTTCTTAAATTTTGTTTCAATTAGTTTTGCAAGGATTCAGCATTCTAGGTTATATGCTATAGATTAAAAGACATTCACACAAATTATATGCCAAATCATTCTTTTTTCTTTATTTTATGGCTACTCCCTTGATTCAGATCTTCATTATACTTCATCTGGATTTTTAATTGTCTCTCTTGTCTTACTACCAATAATTTCAAATCAATTTGAATGTTGCTCAGTATCACTATGCAATGTCTAAAATAGAGTGGAAAATGGAATAATGAACCAAAAAGATTGTCGAATCCTACAAACTTTTGCAACAGACATGTCTTTAGAATAAATTAGGCTCTCCAATTAATACATACTGAAAATAAAATCAATTCTGAATGTCTGAAAAAAATGAAAACATTAAATTGTGCAAGAAGCATTGAGTGAACTATAGCCAAGTGTCGAATGACTGCTAATTGTCTTTTATCTTTTTGGGACAACATGCATACACATAGCTTTTATTAAATAATATTTCTTAAAATGTACTCTTAATAATTATTTTCAATCTGGTCATGGTGGCACATACTTGTAATCTCAGAACCTCAGGTGGCACAAGCAGGAGGATCACAAGTTTAAGGTGAACATGAACAATTTAGTAAAACCCTATATCAAAAAATATATATATTATAAATAGATAGGGATGTAACTAAGTTCTCCCTGGGTTTAATCACCAGTACTACAAAAAAATGTTTTCAGATAAAGTCCAATGAGTATCAATATCTACAATTTACCTATAGGTTTTAATAGACTTCAACGTTTATGTTAAGAATGCATTTTTCTGTGTATATGATGTGGCATGTTTCAAAAACCACTTGCAACCCAGTGGTGAAAAAAAGTGTCTGTAATGCCAGCTAATTGAGAGGATGAGAGGAAAAATCACAACTTTGAGGTCAGCTAACAAAGCTTAGTAAGACCCTGTCTCAAAATAATTTTTAAATGGGGCAGGGATGTAACTCAGTGGTTCAGTGCTTGCCTGGTATACACAAAGCCCTGTTCTCAAACCTTAGTACTGTAAAAAAAAAAAAAAAACAGAAAGAAAGAAAGAAGAAAGAAGGAAAGAAGAAAGAATGAAAGAAGAAAGAAGGAAAGAAAAGAAAAGAAAATGAGAAAAAAAAAAAAAGAAAAAAAGAAAAGAAAAAACTAACAAGCCCCAAAACCTTGGAATGGGAAACTCATTATGTTACTTTGAGGCTGTCAAATTACTGCTTTCACAGTTGAAAGTGACATTACAACTTCAAAAGAATTAGAAAGGCAATAATATTAAAATAGCAAGCATTTTATAATATTTCCACTGCCCCAGGATCAATTTGAATATTTTGCCATTGTAAGCTAATTTAACCACCACAACAAATCTATAAAGCAGGGATTTCTATAAATTTTATTGTTACAATAATTGTAAAGTAACAAAAATAATAAAGCACAGCTGAATAATTACCCATGAAACTCTAACTCATCTATTTCTTACAGGTGAACATGGATGATCTAAGGTTCAAAGTCACCAATCTGGTTCTAGAGCATATGCATATACTCTTAACAATTATGAAATTGTTTAATGTACTTTGTAGTATAAAATCACCTCTAAAGCAGTTGACAATTCATTATTTCCTACTACTTCCTGACTAATATATCCCTATCTTCTGGTCAATTTTGCTAAAAAGGTCTGGTTTTGAAGCCAGTAGAAATGGCTTTGAATTCTGAATTTGCCAGTTCATACATGCATAACATTACAAAATTCACATCTCTTCTTTCAACTCTAGAGGATTTCTCAACTTCATATTATGGGTTATAAATTAATGTCTGAGCCACTTTGATTTCAGCACAGCAATGGTGGACAGCTCCCTCCAAACAACTTCCCCCCACTTTGGCGACCTTTGTAATCTCTTCTGCCTTGTTTCTCCCGTGTACGGAGACGTCTCTTAGCGTGTGCACACAGTGTTATCTGAACACACAGAGGAACTTGCCACCAACAACATGCTTTAACTGCTCTGCTGAATTCCTCAAGACATCTTCAGTGGCACTGGACCTCAATTATCCACTATAGTAAATAGTTCAATACCCACGCTTACTGGCTTTTTTCTTCCTTGCTGCACTTTCCATTTTCTTTACTTTTTTCCCACCTGCGAGCACTGAAAAGAATTCCCTCCACACATTTCCAGGTTAATAATGAAAGAGGCAAAAACAAAGGAGATCTTTCTTTTCTTTCTTCTTTTTGTTTTTTTTAGATCTTTCTTGTAAAATGCTCAGTTACATAAGTGGTCTTTAGTATGTTGTGAGGGATAATAAAATAGTAATAATATTATCTACTGTGAAACATTCATCCTGTTTGGAAACATCCTTCTTTTGAGTTCTTAAGCACACATTTCATTAGAGCAGCATCCATGAATGAAAGAGGTAACAGCAAAATGAATGAAGCATTCTGATTCACAAGAAAATTCCCTTTTAGTCTCACAAATCCTGGTAATCATAGCAACCAAAACACAACATTTTCAACATACTGTTTTTGTGAACTTGACTTGACTTCCAATGAAGTTGATTTGAAAAAGAAAAAATAAAGACTATGTGAGAATATTTATTATATTTAGACAAGTTATGTAAGAGTAAATTATCCATGATATCTTCATATAGGACATAAGCATAAAAAAATTTTGAAATGTAGTCTTAATAAGACTACTATTTTCCTTCATTGATTTTGAAACTGAATTTAAATGTACATGAGGTTCAATTAGGCTAATTTTCCGGTCGATACCACAATTTTGTACCCTAAAATTAAAACATAGTGTCACACTCTTAAATCAGTCTGCATATTTTGACTATTTTCTCTCCCATAGTTTCTTCATTGCTCTGCTTTATTCAGATTAGTTTTAACATGTTTTAAAAAATCTTTTCTAACTTCAGAAAGTTTACAACTTATTTGAAAAGATCAGTATAGTATCATTAATAACATTAAAATTCACAGGCTCTCGAAACGTACTTTGTGGTATAGAAAACAAGAAGAGATCAATGTGTGATAAAGTCATTAAGGATAATTAGAAGGGAGAATTTGTTGATCACAGAAATTTTATGATGTGAGAATTACATGTAAGATTGAGGAAAAACACCAGTAAAAAAGTAGAAATATTTTTCAGTTTGTCTGAAACTGTACTGACTCATTGGATGATGTTCATAAAAGACATCCAGATCACTAAAATCAAGAATATTTCAAAGAAAAAATTGTAAGCCAGTTGTTAAAATATTTAAAGTTTTTTACTATCTTAGTAAAAAATGTTTCATAAACACTGTATATGAACATATTAATTTATACAAAATGTTATATTAACTAAAATAAATGATGCCTTTATAAACATATATACACTAAAATAAAGATAAATAAATTTATAGTAACACAAATTAATGTAAAATACATATAAAAAGCATAGACACATTTTATGTGTAATATATTCTGATGTGAATAAAGATAAACTTCTAACTCATACACATAAAATTCATGGAAATCTTAAAATGTAAAGTTACTACAAAGGAGCTAAGTAGTATTTTAAAATATAAAGCTATGCATGATGCTAACATTAGCTAAAGTTTCAGGACAAGGAATAAATGTAAAACAGTGTGGATAGATATTGTATTCAATGAATTTTGATGATTGCCATTTTTGGTGATTCATTGTCAAATGTAATTAATTTTTATTTATTTTATACCTCAAACATACTTTTTTTTTTAAAATGGATTGAGAGAACAGTCAAGGAGCAGAGATGTAAGGAACAAAAATAAATATGTATAAGCTTTTTACCTAATTGATTTATAACCATAACAATGTAGTAAAGAGACTGTTGAGTATACAACACAATGAAGGTTTATAGACTGATTCATTCCCTTAGTAAATCTAAAGATTTGAATCTTGTATTTGGAATTTAAGCTGCATTCCTTGCTTGGGAGCAGATCTTTGAGTGTGTAACACAGTCCCTGATTTGAACTAGATCTGAGCAGATGAATGGCCACTTGTCCCAGGAAGAAAAAGATGATATGCTTGGATTCATGTGTCACATAGCAAAGTTTCCCCAATATGCAGTTCGCGATGCAGGTGTGCTTCTTGTCCAAGTCCTTGATTTAGGGCCCAAGGTTGGGTTTTATGTTGTATTTCTCTGGTCCTTACGTAGTGCCCCCAGAGAGTCCTGTTGCATGTCTTCCCACATCTCTGCATTTCTCAGTCACGTTTCTCAGAAGCAGGTCTCCCCCTGATGGTATTACAGTTTTTGAGGCTGTATCTGTGAGAAATGGCCTATATTTAGGCCCTTTGGTTTTTATCAGGTGTTAGTTCTCACTGTGACAACCATGCTGGGAGCTCTTAAAGTCTTCAGCTGACTTTCATGTTCTGCTCCCCAGTGGGTGGAGTCTTGCTCCATGCTCTGCTACCAAAGTTTAGGGTAGCAATGAATGGCACAGGTGGTCATTTTGCCACTGGGTAGTACAGTTCTTGTGGTTCAGTTCATGGATATTGGCCTTGTGGTAGGGGTCAGCAGGCTCTGGCCAGCTGTTGGTTTCACTGTGGTAGAACTTGTTGAGAGCCATATCTCCAGGCTGGGCTACTTGGAAATGAGAAAGGGATGACTTCAGCAACTCCTTTCGTCCTGACTTCTTCAATATACCTTTTCATTATGTTATACTAAAAGCAGGCATTATGGCCTCATTTACTTTACAGAACACTCGTGAAGATAGTTTGGTGTGTGTATAGCTGTTCAATTTGGGGTGTGTCTTTACTGAGAAAATCTCCTGGGGAAGACATTACTCACCTGCCATCTTTTTCTTTCTTCTGGAAAAAAGTTTAACTTGAAATTTCTGGGCTAAATTATGAAAAGATGTAGGATAACCATTATAAATGTACAGGAGGCCATGTTAGTAGCAATAATCCTAGTGAAAATGACAAAAATAAAACAGAACAAGGAAAGATGTAATGGAGGAAAGAAAATAGTAGGCAGCAATCAATAGTAAATCATCCATTTTTAATCAGATTTTCTTTTTCTTGAATACCTCTGTGTCAAATTATATAAGACAGTTTTTCTTTTATTTTAACAGCTATCTCCTTTTCAATTTTTTATGATCAGTCTCTGTTTTCTGAATCAAGAGCCACTTGCAGATTGTATATTGTGCCCTACTTTTGATGGTAATTTATAGACATTAAATCCTGTTGACCCAGTTTATCTCCACTGATATGGGTAGAAAAATTTAGAACTTATTTAATATTAACATTTTCACTAAGAATAGAAAATTATTAGTTATTAATTAATGAAATGTAACTTGTTGTTGCTGAGCAGGATATGGAAGACATCCTGAGGATGGATGAGGTTTTCACAGTACAGATTGATTGAAAGTGATAACTTTACCTTGTTTGACTTGCGTTTGTACACATTGTGGTTTAGATGTGTCCAATTAGGTGTCTTCTAAGTTATCTAGTTTAAATGAATATATCATACAAAAGGATTGCTGACATTTAAAATGATTCCTGCAGAGGAGCAGAAGGTTGATAAATAGTATATATTTTATTGTGATTCCTCAAGAAAACCTTAACTAATACAGCACACAAACCCCTAGGCTGATAGCCTGGGTAGAGATAAAAGGGAAAATTGAAGTAAGTCTTGTCCCCTGCTTTACAGTAGCACCAGTGTTTGCCATTGCCTTTGGATGTTTTTTCTCTATTTCATTCAGACTTCTACTGCAGACTCTGTGGCTTTCCAATGCAGACTCTTTGGCTTTCCAACAGACTAACACTGGTGACTACAGTGAGCTTACAGTCCTTCAAGCTTTGTCTGTTATTGGATCCTCAGTCTCCTTCCTGTGCACATGGATTTGTTTTGGATTTGTTTACCAGATTCCAAAGTTGGCCAGTGGGACTCTTCCACTTCTAATGCTCTAAGGCTACCCAAGAAAACCTTTGTATGTATATTTTATAATGATTCTGTTCCTCTAGTGAATCCTAAATAATACAACATCTATATCATAAAAAGTCAGAAATATCTCTAATAAACAACCTAACACTATATTTTAAGGAAGTAGAAAAGTAAGAATAAAAGCAAACCCAAAACTAATAGAAGGAAAAAATAATGAAAAAGAGACTAAAAGATAAAAAATTTCAGTGAAATGAAGAGCTTATTCTTTGATAAGATAAACAAGTATAGATTAAAAATAGGAGACAAATAAAATCAAGAAATGAGAAGGGAGACATTACAACTGATACCACAGAAATGCATAAAATCATTAGAGAAAATTATAAAGTATATGCTAACAAACTTAGTAATCTAATAAGTTATGAACACATTAATTCATATGCCAAGATTGAAACTGAATCATGAAGAACTAGAAAGACTGAGGACACCAATAATAAGTAACAAGATTTAATCTGTACCAAATAGTTTCTCACTGAAAAAATCCAGAACCAGGTAGCTGCATTGAGTGCCACCAATTTTAAAGAATATCAATTCTTAAATTACCCTAAAACATAGAAAGTAAAGAATTTTTCAAAATACTTTCTATGAGGCCAGCATTACCCTCCTATCCAAATGAGACAGAAATGCAAAGAAAACAATGTAACAAAGAAAGAAATCTTTAGTCCAGTATCCTTGTTGGCCACAAATGCAAATACTCTTTAACAAAATGTAAGCAAACTAAATACAATACCCCATTAAAAAGATTACTCACCATGATCAAATAAGATTCATTCCAGGGATTCAGAGTGGTTCAAATGAATAAATGTGATACATCATATCAACAAAACAGAATATGTGATCATTTCAATTGATGAAGAAAAGGTATTTGATAAAATTCAACATCATTTTGATTTTAAAAGAATACTGAACAAGAGCATAGAAAGAATGTACCTCAGCATAACAAAAACCATTTATATTATATTGAATGAGGAAAAGTTGAAATTTATCTGTAAGATATGAAAGAAGCTATCATGCATCTTCACAGTAGCCTACCCTGTAGGGTGTATTTTCATTTTTACTTTTCTCCTTTTCCCCTCCCTTTTTTATTCAGCCCAAACATTCTCCGCAGAGCTCATTTTTCCCTTATCCTTCTGGGGTTTTTGTTCCCACTTTTAATAAATGAAAAACTTTGTAAAACAAAAAATATTAAAGAAGACAAGGACGCCCACTTTCAATACTTTTATTTAGCTAAGAAGTGAAATCTTAACCAAAGCCATCAGACAAGAGAAATAAACAAAGCAAATAAAAGTTTGAAATGAACTCAAATTGCCATTGTTTTTGTATAACTTGATCTTGTATATAGAAATCTCCATTCTAATAAGAATCAATAAGGATTTCAGCAAAATTACAGGACATGATATCAACATGCAAAAATTACTAATGTTGTTGTATGCCAATAACAAATTATCTGAAATAGAAGTCAAGAAGTAATCCTATTTAAAGTAAGGGCAAAAAAAAAAAAAAAAAAAAGAAAAGAAAAGAAAAAGAAAAGAAAAACCCACTAGGAATAAATTTAACAAAGTGAAATAGCTACAGATGAAAATTTAGAACATTGATGAACAAAATTTTAAAAAGGCTCAAAAACTGAAAGCTATCCTGTGTTCCTGGATTGAAAGAATCATTATTGTTAAAATACCCATATTATTCAAAGCAACCCACAGATTCAGTGCAATTCTTATCATAATACTAACAAAATTCTTCAATGAACTAGAAAAACTATCCTAAACTTTAAGTAGAACAATAAGAAATCCTGACTAGCCAAAATTACCCTGAGCAAAAATAATAAAAAGAAGCATTACAGTACCTGCCTTCAAAAGATACTACTAAGCTGTAGTAATGAAATCAACACTGTGTTGGCATAACTGTAGATACATAGATCAGTGGAATAAAATACAAAAAAATGAATTTAACTCATGCATCTATAGCTCACTGATTTTTGACATATGTTCAAAGAACAAATATTGGAGAAAGTACAGTATTTTCAATAAGCAGTGCTGAGAAAATTGGATCACATAAAGAAAAATGAAACAAGATCCCTATCTCTTGCAAGTTATAAAAACCACCTCAGAATGGATTGAAGATTTAAACATAATGCTGAAACTATGAAACTACAAAAACAAAACAAGAAAATTCAAGACATCAGAATGTACAAAGAGTTCTTTGAGAATATCTCAAAAGCACAGAAATGAAAGCAAAAACTACTCATAGATAAATGGAATGACATCAAACTATAAAGCTTCTGCACAGCAAAAGAATCGATCAGTGGAGTGCAGAGATGACCTGCAGAAAGGGAAAGAAAAGGAGAGAATATTTTTAAGCAAAATATCTGACAGGGAGTTGATACCCAAAATATACAAGAAACCTCATAATTTGATATCAAAAAAGAAATAAGCCAATTTAAAAATGGAAAATAGCCCTAAATAGACTTTTGTCAAAGCAAGACATATCAAAGACCAACAGGTAAATGCAGCATGCTCAACATCATTAATAATTAGCAAAATGCAAATAAAAATCACAATGAGATATCACCTCATGCCCATAGAATGACTTATTAAAAAGATCAATGATGAAAAGTACTCGCAAGGATGTGGGTAAAAGAGAACACTTACACAGAGTTGGTAGGAATATAAATTAGTGCAGCTATTAAGGAAGAGTATAGAGGTTCCTAAAAAATTTCAACATGGTGTGATTCAGCAATCCCACCTATTTTGTACTCAAAGGAAATGAAATCAGTGTGTTGGATGGACATCTGCACCCCCATGGTCATTGCAGCATTGTCGCAGTAGCCAAGAAATGGAAACAACCTAAGTGTCCATCAACTAAGGAATGGATAAAGAAAATGTGGAACATACACACAATTAAATACTATTTAGCCATTAAAAGTAAATCCTGCCATTTGCAACAACATAAATGCAACTGGAGATCATTATGTTAAGTGAAATAAGCCAGGCACAGCAGGACAAGTACCACATGATCTCACTTATGATTGGAATTAAGCAAAGTTAATCTCACAGAAATTGAAAGTAGCATGATACTAGATTCCAGATACTAGGGAGGAAAACAGTGAGAAAAAGATTGGGGAAAATTTGATCAGTGGGTACTAAGTTGAGTTAGATAAGAGCAAGAATTCCTGGTGTGCTATTGCACAGTGTGGTAATTCCCAATAACAATAATGCACTGTGTATTTCAAAAACTTAGAAGAATCTAATGAAGGCTGTAAAAGACCTCTACATTGAAAAACTACAGTACTCTGAAAAAGGAGATTGAAGAGGATATCAGAAAATGGAAAGATATCCCTTGCTCTTGGGTGGAAGAACCAATAGAATGAAAATATGCATCCAAAACTGTTACACAGATTTAATGCAATTCTGATCAAAATTCCAATAGCATATTTTACAGGATTAGGGAAAACAATCAAAATTCATTTGGAACCAGAAGAGACCTAGAATAGCAAAAGCAATTCTGGGCAACAAAGGCAAGGCAGGAGGCATCACAATCCATGACTTGAAAGTATACTGTAAAGCTATGGTGATAAAAACAGCATGGTACAAGAAAAAAAAAAAAAGACCGGAAGATCAATGGAATAGATTAGAGGATGCAGAAACAACTCCAGACATACTAAGGCATCTTATTTTTGACAAAGGTGCTAAACACATTCACTGGAAGAAAGATAGCCTCTTTAATAAATGGTGCTGGAAAAACTGGCTCTGCACACACCAAAGATTAAAATTGGACCCATATCTTTCACCATGCACTAAACTAAATTCAAAGTGGATCAAAGATCTAAATATTAAAACAGAAACATTAAATCTGCTGGAAGATAGAATAGGTAAAATTCTTGAAGATATCAGTGTAGGTAAACACTTTATGAATAAAACCCCAGTTGCACAGGAACTATCACAAAGAAACAACAACTGGGATTGGATCTTATTAAAAAGCTTTTGCACAGCAAGAGAAACCACCAATAGATTGAAGAGACAACCCACAACGTGGCAAAAAATGTTTGCCAGCTGTTCCTCAGACAAAGGACTATTGTCAAGAACATATAAAGAACTCAAAAAAATCAGACATCCCAAATTTAAAGACCCAATCCAAAAATGGGCATCTGAGATGAATACACACTTCTCAGATGAAGAAATACAAACAGCAAATAAACATATGAAAAAATGTTCAGCATCACTTGGTCATTTGAGAGATGTAAATTAAAATAACACTGAGATTCCATCTCACCCCAGAAAGAATGACTATTATCAATAAATCAACCAATAACAAATGCTGGAGGGGCTGTGCTAAAAAAGGAACACTTCTCCACTGTTGGTGGGAGTGTAGACTGGTGCAATCACTGTGGAAATCAGTGTGGAAATTCCTCATAAAACTAGTTTTGGAGGTCCCATATGACCCAACTATTCCCCTTCAGGGTATCTTCCTAAAAGAATTAAAAGCAAAGTACCACAGCTATATATGTGTACCCATGTTTATAGCAGCACAATTTATAATAGCTAGATCTTGGAAACAACCCAAATGCCCATCAACTGAGGAATGGATAAAAAAGTTGTGTTATTTTTATACAACAGAGTACTACTCAGCCATAAAAAAGGATAAACTCGAGGCTGTTATAGGTAAATGGATGCAATTCAACACCATACTCATAAGTGAAATAAACCAGACATACCTATGGAAACACCATAATGTCTCCCTAGTGTGAGAAGGGAAAAGCAAAAAATATATATATAATGTATATATGTAAAAGACAGTTAAGATATACTACTAATTTCTCTTAGTTCACTGAAAATAAAAGTTTGTGCTAAAATTGTTTGAATAATTAAATGCCAATATCTTGCACTCTGAGTAACTTGTTTGGAGATAACAATATGCAATGTCTTGAATATTGTTACCCTCCTATTATCTTGTATTGAATTTTTTTTTCTCTTTAGAATAAAAAATAAATTTTAAAACCTTAGAAGAAATGATTTGGAAAAGTTTTTTTGTTTTGTTTTGTTTTGTTTTATTTTTACCATTTATTTTTTGATGGGCACATAGATTCATTTCATTTCTTAGATATTGGGAATAGTGCCATAATGTGATGATTAATTCTGATATATCAACTTGAATAGATGGAGCAAAACCTAGCAAACTGCTAAAGTACAACTCTGGACATATTTGGATGGGTCAGGGAGGCAAGACCTTGTGCACTATATATTGTCTCTGGTCCCTTTCTTCTCTGACACTATTCTCTTCTTTTGCTTCGTGTTAGCCATAAACTAAGCATCTTTGTTTTGCCACACTCTTGTGCCATGATGTTCCTACCTTGGAGCCAGCAAATCATGACTGAATCCCCTGAAACTGTAAGGCAAATTGAACCTCTCCTCCTTGAAGTTGTGGATGTTGGGTATTATGACAAGGTGATGGAAAATTTAACTACTATGCACAATAAACATAGGTATGACGGTATGTCTTTTGTAGGCTTCATTATTCAACCATAAAGAAGAATGAAATTCTATCATTTGCAGTAAAATAGATGTAACTAGGAGATATCACATTATACAAAATAAGCCAGACACATAAAGACAATTATGATATTATCCGTTGCATACATGGAAACTAAAAAAGCTTTTTAAAAAATAAAAAGTTCATCTGAAAGTGAAATAAATAGTATTATGAGGCATGCAAGAGGGTTTGAAGAAGAAAAGGAAAGTAAAAGAAAGGAGTTGATCATGATCCATGCACCCTCTATGCATGTATAGAAATAGCACAGTGAATCATATTAATATGTACAATTATTACATGTTAATAACGAATGTGTATGTTTTTAATGTTTTTAATAATAAAGAAGTTATAAATGAGGAGAGGGATATGTTTAATCTGATTCACACATTATATAAGGTATACATGTATAAAAACATCACATCACCCCATTAATATGTACAATTTTTTTTTGGTTTTGCTTTGTTTAAGTACTGGGATTTGAACCCAGAGCCTTTACACTGAGCTACATCCCTAGCCTTGTTTATTTATTTATTTACATAATTATTTTTATTGATTTATTTTTAAACAGAGTCTCTCTACTTTGCCTAGGTGGGGGTGGAATAGACAACCCTCTTCCCTCAGCCTTCTAACTTGCTGGGATTGTAGGCATGTGCCACCATTATGCTTTTATGTACCATTTAAAAATAAATTTAATTTATAAAAATAAGTGAAAACATTTCCCTTCAAGACAACATGTATATTTTAGAAAAAAGAATTTAAATGTTATGACTTATAAGCACAAAATAACTGGATGATACAAATGCAAAAAATAATATGTTTGCCCTATGCCAAATAAATTTGTTTGTAAGTCAAAATGGAATACCAACCTTACCCCTTCTCTAAAGTAAAATAGTTAGTAGTAAAAATAGTCATCATCATAACAGTAACAATAATAATAAAAGGTAAGGAAAAAGAAAAGCTTTGATTTTTAACAGGAAAATTTTAGAGAAGACACAATAGAGAAGGATCATGGGAGTTATAAATAAATACAAGATCTCAAAATATATTTAAGAGGTAGAAAGGAAAAACAATATGAAAAGGAAAAAGGAGAAAGAAACTGCAGGTTCAGAACGATGTCTAAGATGAGGCTCAGGATGACAAGTTGATCATTTTTGACATGGACCCTAAGTTAAAAATCAAAAACAATTCCTTTCTCTTCCTTTCATGAATAAATGAATTTGAATTCCTCTCCAGTTGATGTCTTACTGTAACTATGGAGTTTGGCAGAATTGGTGTTCTGGGACTGCAAACACTAGGTAGTGAGAAGTGTGGCTGGTTCTACCTGGCCTTCACAGCACATTCTCTGCTGGAACCCAGCTGATAGGTTTAAACAGAAATCCCTGCAGCTCCAAAGAGAGACTCGCATAGAGAGAAAGAGGCTTCCAACTAAAAGCCCCAGCTGAGCTCCAAACTGACAGACAGCATGAACGTGGCAGTTGTGTCAATGAGATATGAAAGAGATGTTTCAGCCCAAATGAACAACTCTAGAATACAGTGTGTCATACAGAAAAGAGCTTTCCCATAAGTCCCTATGAAAATTGTTTACTTATGAACAAAATAAATGAATATTATCTCTATTACCCACTATACTTTGGGATTGTTTATAATAAACCATTACGTAACTAAAATATTGTAGCTTAAAATCAAATAGAATGTATATGTTAACTTTCTCAGAATTGTATACTGATTCCCTCAAAAGGAAATCCTAAAAATTCTAGAGACTGAGAAAAATTAAAGGAAAGGTCTGAAAAAAAGACATATAGGAGTCAAAAATTAGTCAACATCAATGAAAAGAGTCAAATTTGGCAGGGAAAGTAAATGAGATCCATGAGTGCTGTCAACATGGAAAGTTTGGTACTATCTGCTCTTTCAGGCTTCTACAGAGCATATTTGAACATACACCCCATGGATAAGGGGCACTACTGTTTCTGCATTTCCTATCACTTTAGCTAGGCAACATTTTATAACCCTGTAATTCCAGGACTTGACAGGTAGAGGTAGGAGGATTACTGAGAGTTTGAGGTCAGCCTGGGCTACATAGTGAGTTCAAAATTAATCTAAACTACATTGTGAGGCTGTCCCAGAATTCAAAAAGTAAGATAAATATATTTTCTATCCCTTGAAAAACAATAAAGAAATTTCTATGGTGCATGTTTGTAATCCCAGATACTCTGGAGGCACAAGAATACAAGTTCAAGGGCAACCTGGGCAACTTAGAAATCTTCTCTCTCAAAATAAATTTGAGAAATGGCTGGGGAGGTAGCTCAAAGGTAAAACACTTATCTAGCATTCAAGAGGCCTCAGGTCCAATCCCCAGTACCAGAAAAAAAGAAAGAAAAATTAATATGGTAGATAATATGAGAAAATTACTAATATAAATATAAAATATTAAAAATTATTTTTAAAGGGTGACTGGAAAGACTGTTACATGCATAGCATTAAAAGAAGTTGTTGGTAAGGGTCAAATTGAATATTTCCAATGATGATCATGAAATGGTAGGTGAAAACTTCAAAGGGAGGCTATGGTTTAGACTTGTAAAAATATAGAAATATTCTTGGTATCACAATTGCATTAGATCACAAAAGTAGGGAGTTTTTCTAATGAATAGTCAAGTCTTAAGGAAGATTAAGAGGATGAGCTGGGTTACAAAGGTAAAAAGAAAAGATGGCTTAGATAAATTCTGTATTTGGTAATAAAGAAGATAAGGAAAATATACATAGATCAAAGAGATTGAATGTTCCAATGATGTTAGGGTTATTTGATTTATAAATTGGGAGGTTATTCTTGTGCAATGGGTAAAATTTTCCTTGAAATATAAAAGAAATAGTATTAAAATTTCATATTTTCACAAATACAAATAAAAATTTAGCCTATTTACAAAAATAATGATCCTGGTATATAAATTGTTTACTAAAGCCAAAACACCATAATATATAAAAAAGTTATAAACTTCATTAATGCACTCAGGGAAGTTTTTTGTTTTTTGTTTTTTTTCTTGCTTGCTCGTTTTGTGTGTTATAAAAATTAAGATTGGACACCACAGAAGTGAATCTGCAAATCACTCCTAAGTAAGTCTGCTCAGGAGATAAATTGAATTGACTCAGAAATGCAGTGGTGAATATTTTCTGGAACAGGATAAATGGAGACATGAGAATCATTTTTTCCTCTTTTGACTTTAACTAACCATAAGTAAACGTGATTAATCCAGTATTACATGTTACACAAAGAACAAATAACTGACAGATTTCCAATTACCTGTCAGTCTGTCGCCTTTTTTCCTACTGTACCTTAATATAAAATAATGAGTACTAGAAATTGTTATGCGCTATTTAATATATAATTTTTGTTTATTCTTCGTATTGGCCACCCAATTTAAGCAATAAGGAATATTTTTACCTGAAAACTTCACTTCTCTGCCTTGTTAATACTAATGACCTATTAAGGTTGTCAGACGGACTTTGAGAAAGTAAACAAAGCTGAGAGCTCTCACCAGGTATCTACCATTTAAGGAATAAAAATGGCATTTCTTAAATTTCTTTCACCACAGTGAGGCAATCATAAGCTCAGTTAAGAAGTGTGAAAAATAATGACTGCTTTTTCTTGATCTAAGTAAATCTGAGAACCTGCAGGTAAGAACCTACTATAAGAAACTATATGTTCTTATTTTATGTCTACATTTTTATTTTTTTCTTTCCTCTTTTCTTTATATTTATCTTATTTTTTAAAATTTCCTACATTAGTTTTTCTACTTAGTTTTGGTAGTTGGAGTAAATCTTAAGTTTAATTCATTCCAATTGAAACTGACCACTCAACTCAAAAATATCTACTTGATAATGGGACCAAGCATTAAAAACTAATAAGTTCACCGCTCAGAGCTAAGCAACTAGACATGTTCCAAAATGACTCTTTTATATTTTAAAATAATTAAAATTTTATTACCTTGTGCATTCTTTATTCCCTGACATGCTATCTTATTTGCATTTATAAAAATTAACCATTATGAATATTTGTTTATAGGCAAAATAATTACACAATACATTCTTAACACATACTGACCCTTTTTTTTCATATTTTGGCTCTCAGTTTCTTCTTCTTGTCTGTGTGTGTTTACTGTTTGTTTCCATGTGTGTTTAATTCTTGCTCTTAGATGTTAGCTTTTGAGCTCCCTTTTCATTTTTTGCTCAGTTTGCTCTTTCTAAACTTTTGGTTTTGCCTCAGTAGAACTAGTTTATCCCTATCTTCCTGCTTTGACCTTATATAGCTTTCTGCATTAAACTCTTTTTTTAGGGATCAGCTTGTCAATTATAGCTAAAATTTGCAATGCAACTACTTAAAAATTTTTCTGCTAGGACCAGCTCAACTTCAGTAATTACTTTTGTGTTTCACTTTTTCCTGCAATACTTAAATGAAATTGAAATGATTGAGGTAGATATGTTCAAAAAATCAATACTTCAAAACCATTGTTTTCCCTTATTGAGGTATTAAGATATTAACAATTGCTATTCTTAAAAGGTATATAAAACCTGTCCTGTGTATTGCTTATACTTGGAGTGATTTAGTTTAAATTTTAGGTAGCATAATAGGCAACCAATTTATCAAAACTTTCTAAGAATCCAATGTCAGTGCAACCACAAAAAACATTTGAATTTTGTAATCAATCTAGCCCATACAGTATATCCTTATTTTCCCAATGTTCCCCTTAGTAATCATAAAACCATTTTATTACTTTCAAATGCTGTTTGTGATAGGATACTATATTAGTCTCTTTCTCATTGCTGGGACAAAATACACACAAAATTCAAAGGAAGAGAGTTTTTATTTTGGCTCATAGTTTGTAGAGGGTTCAGTCCATAGTAAGCAGGCTCCAAGGCAGTGTGGCACGGCAGAGGGACACAGCACAGGAAGAGGTGCTCAGGGGACAGTGGACAGGAAGCATAAAGGGTCAAAGGAGGAGGCTGGAAGGAAGATATCACCTTCCTGGTCACACCCACAGTGACCTGCTTCTTCCTACCAGACCCCACTTCCTACCTTAATACCGCATTTAGCTGTAAGACTTCAATAATCCAATCACCTTCCAAAGTCCTTCATGAAGCTATGGAGCAATATCTGGATACAAACCATATCAGATACCTTTTATTTTACTTCATAAAAGGTATTGACTCAAATGAAAGAATTTTGGTTTAGCTAACATATTATTTTTCTTCAAACAGGGTTAAAATTGTGAATTAAACTTTAAGAAATGACTTGAGCAATAATAGCTAAAAGTAAAATTGCCACATTTGAAACTTGTAGCAAAAGGCCAAAAATTGTACTATCTTAAATGAATTATGAGGCAAAATGATGTCTGAACATAACACTGGTTCTTAAGAATTCATTAATTCATTTACCCATTCAGTACATTGTTGTTAAGCATTTCCAAATAATTTCACAAATGCAATCACTTGCTGAGAAAAGTGGTCTGAAGGAAATGATAATGATTCTATGAGACTATTTTTGAAAACCTTGACTCATTTTGAAGAGGTAAACAAGAAAATCATTTCTAAAAAGTGATGATTTGATTGAATTTGGGAAGTAAATTATTACCATAGCAAAACTATCACAATTACATTTCCTTACAAAAAAACTTATTTGTAAATTTTATAGGGTTTATAACAAAAGTACAAGTAAGGAAGTTTAACAGTTTCGTATACTATATTCTAGGATTCTTTCAGTTGTTAAGAATAAGAACTTGATGCAGGGCCAGTGAGATGGCTCAGTGGCATAAGCACCTGCCTAGCAAGCGTGAGGGCCCAAGGTCAACTCCCGGAACCCACATACGAAAAAAGGGCCGGTGATATCATTCAGCAGCATGGGTGCCTGCTGGCGCACGAGGTCCTGAGGTACCCACAAAAAAAAAAAAAAAAAAAAGAACTTGATGCAGCTTAGGTTGAAAAGGAGCAATAGAATGTTAATGGCTGAGATCAGGCTGTGAAACGAGATGACCATTACTACTGTCCTGGCTCTTCCTGTGATATCTTGAATTAGTTATGCATTGAGGTGGACCCTGGGTTGTATCACTCAGATCCTCCATTAATGAAGGACGTGGAGAGAGATACAGGACTCAGGCATCAATTGTCGGCACCGCCCATGATTCTTTAGCTTCAGAGATTCACTCATGTATAGACACACTCTTCCGCATAGAGTTCACATCTAAGAACTTGTCAAGGGGCTGTACAATACCAGTATCTTTTCCCAACAGGGTATCTTAAATGTACTACTACAGCTATGAAAGTTTCAGCTATTCTTCTAGGACTGTCCATTAAATGTGCACTGCTCAACTTCTCTCTCTTCCTACAATACCTCTGCTTCCTTAACTTTCTTTTTAGCGATGCTACCATCAAACCACACATTAATAAGCATCTGGGATGATGACTTCCATTTTAGAATCCACTTCCTGAAAATCCACCTGTGATATTTACAGCCTCTGACCTTCTGTTTTCTCATCTATAACAAGAGAATAATAAAACATTTCTTTTTCAATTATTGTGACATTTTACTGAGAATATTTCCAGAAATTACTCTGGTGACTCACAAATAATAAGTGACCTATAAATTATATCTCTAGTGATGGTGATAATGATGACTGGGAAAGAATTAGAATAAGCAATAGTGATTGAAACTGAAGATTATTAATAATGTCATAGTATTCTGTTCCTTTCTTATTCTCTCCATTTATATTTTTTTATGAAGAATCATGATTTTTCACTTAGTTTTGTCAGTTTACCTCATGTGTCCTTACCACCAACCAGTACCTTTCAAGTCATAGAAGGGAGACATATGTGACCTGAATGACAACAGAAATCTCTTTTTCCTCCTGTCTTCAGGAAGTATAAATTTTAGGGATGTACTTCGGTTTTGAGTCTTGACCTGAATTACATAATGTTACTTACTACCTACCCCCTAACTTTTATTTGCCTTCTTGGACAAATATACCTGGACTAATTAGACTGGCCAGATTTTACTAAAAGTTAATGCTTTGGAATTTGGATCTTTTTAAAAATGCTCATCTTCTAGGAATAATTCATTCTTTATGCAGGTTAAAAGATTAATTAAACTTTTTTTTTTCAGATGACTTCCTGAGTGTAGAAAATAATGGAGTGAGTAAATAGAAATTGAGAGTGCCATAAAGGAGGGTTGGAAATTAAGGAAGAAAAAATGAAAAGAACTGAGAGACTTAATACCTGAAAATACATGCCTTTTGCTTTCATTATAGTGTCAGCATAAATGTTTGGTTATTAATAAGTCCTTCTTTGATGCTGACATCAGAATTAATATTAACATCATGAAACGGCCTATGCTTAATCTACTCAGAATATTTAGGCTTGTGTGCCTAAATTTTGGCTATGAAGAAAATAGCCAATGAAATAATGTAAAACAAAACAAAACAAACAAAAAAACCCCAAAGTTTTCATAATTCTTTGCCTGTCTCCATCTATTAGATGCAAACACAAGAACCTTATTGAGTTCTCCTTGTCACGTCAAGGAGATGGAAGAAAACTCTGCCCTGTGGAGAACGAGCTTTTCCCTCAGGCACTGTCAGACAGAAGAATGGAAGCACGATGTCTTGCTAGGAGATGTTGAACTTGACTTGCCAAACTTTCCAAAACCTCAAGTTCTTAACTTGTAAAGTCTTTCAGTCTTGGACTATGGTTCTTTGTCCTTCTACCTGGATGAATTGGGAATTAGTCTGAGAGAACAGAGCAGCTTCAGAGAAAATGTTGGATTCCACTCACACTCCTGCCTGAGCAACCACATTTCCTGAGTTAACTTTTTGTGTCCCAACTTTCAGTCTGCCTAGAGAGATGTCTATCTTTCTCGTTATTTCTTTAGTTTTATTTCTTCTTTATTTTTAATTATAAAAACTGTTATACATAATTAGAACTCTAAAAGAAAATAAAGTAATTACAATCTAACCACACCCCTATAACCCTTTCTATCTGTTCTGTGTATTGTTTACTAGGCATTTTCTTCTCCAGTGAAATTATTGTTGTCACTGCCTGACATTTTGCACGCTAATTTTTTAGCTTAATATCTTGTAATAAATGTTTAACATCTTCACGTGATGATGCTTAGCATCATATAATTCATCTGGGTATTTACAGAGGCTTCAAAATCTTTTTTAAGGGTTCCATGTGCTCCACAAAGTAAATGTATTGTCCTCCTAATGCCTTACTATTGGACATAATTATTTCTTTCCAAATTCACGATTGTAATTGATAAAATATCTTGTAAAAGATTTATATATACAGAGCCCCTCTTCCCATTTTATGTTATTTCTTTAGGGAAAATGCCTAATGAGGTAGTTTTGATAAATAGATTAAAGTATCTTTCAAACATGGCCCTGAAGTGGATGACAAAATTGTATATGAATAAAGGTTTCTAACTTTCTAATACATTTCATTTTAAAGAAAAGTACTGCAGTGGGAGATGCAGCACATCACCAGATACTGCTTGCCATCAGCCTGCCTGTGCACTAAAACTTCTCTTGTACAATTTGCATCTTGCAATCTCAAGATGAGCTTCCCTGAGCCTAACTTTGTTCTTCTCTGTGGCACTTGGTCTCCCATAATGAGCGCAGACAAAACTCTCAACTTGCCTCAATGTTATCTACTTCTCTGAAAGATTGGTTGGGGGGAACAAGTGAATTGCAGCACAGACATTTAAATATCACGTTAAATATGGCATCTTTAGGAGACTAAAGACTCAAACCTTTCCATAGCATTTCCCAAAGGAATACAATTTGTTGCTCAGCTTTCTTCTTTATGCTAAAGAAAAGATAACCACATTAGAGTAGCATTCTGACTCGCAATGAGAAAGAGTATGGGTATCACTTCCTACTGCTATAATTCAAGAATCTGTCTTCTTAATGTTTGGAGTCAGTTATTAATCTTTCGTAACAGTCTTTGGAGGGTAGGACTCCAAAGACTGATTTCCTGCCAAAGGACTGACCTTCAATCCCAGGATAAACATCACCTCCAGACTTAAGTGTACGATTGCGTTCTGTAGGTTGACTTTTCACTCTGTTGGATGTTTCCTTAGCTGTGCAGAAGGTTTTTTTATTTGATATGATCCCATTGGTTACAACCAAATTATAAATAAAGAGCAAAATAACATATAGATAATAAGAAGCAGGGAAATAAATCTTTCTCAAATGGGATCAGGATCAAGAGATGGGGGGAGGAAGAAGGAGGGAGGAAAAGTGGATGAAAACAGGAATTAAGATATATAAGAAATGTAAAGTTTAAAAATAAAGAGCTATCCGAGAACATTAACGGTGATAAAAATTTCACTATTTTAAATAGCATTGAGGATTTCACTACATTTTATTCTTTCAAAAGTGTTATCATGTTCTTGTATCATTTAAGGACTGATTACATTAAAAATAACTTTCAGGATTTTAGATAGCCTATTTAATGTCAGATATTTTAGCAAAATACAAATAGGGAAAACTCCAAGATGTAGAAAACTGAATTTTCAAATATGAAAGGAGTGTTTATGTATATCTCAATTTTTTCTCAAAGTATAGGTTCATTTATTGTTGCCATCACTATGTCAAGGAAAGTGTACAGAGAGAGAGGGAGGAGAGCAAGGTAGGAGAAAAGAGGAGAGAGATAAAGAAAAATAGAAAGAGAAATAGAGAAGTAAAGATACAGATAGAAGTTGAAATGATGGAAATAGACATACAGATAATAAAATAGGTAAGAGATAGAGATAGCTAGAGATTCCTTCAGACCCATATTCATATAGAGAGAAAATGACAAATAAATATACCAGCAGTTTTCCTCACATTCCAAAAAATGAAGAAATTCTATCATAATCTCATTAGATGATTGACTATTTATTTCCAAAAGACTTACAGAATTATATCTGGTTAATTATTTTAAAATTATAAATATTTTAATAAAATATTAAAATGGTACAATTTTACAAATGTAATAAAATATAGATGCATGGAACTATTGAGCAAACTGAGATAGCAAGTACATACATCACCCATAAAAGTTTGTATAATGCTTTACAAACTTCTGCTACCATTACTCCTCACCCACCATCTCTCTAGACAGCTCATAGGCTTTCTTCCCTGTTGTCTGGGAAACAGTAGTTCATTACATTGAACACAGAGTGACTTTTTTTGTATGTGTGTACCGCACTTGCTGATTAACACTGCAGTTGATTTTTTACTTATTACAAATAAACTAAGTATAACTATACAATTTTCTCTTTTGACATAGTATTGTTTATCTTCAGATACACACAGTTGATTCATATGGTTGATGTACATTTATCTATATAAGAAATTATCAAACTATTTTCCATAATGCTTGTACACTATTGCATTCCCAGTAGCAATATATGGCAGTCCAAATGCTCCAAATCCTTGACAAAATTTGTAATGGTCAGTCTTTTTAATTTTGGTCATTCTAATAAGCGCATAATAGAATTTCACTAGTGATTCAATTCACATTTCCCTAAAGACAAATGATGTTAAGGGCTATTCCATGTGTCTATTTGCTTCTAGATATCCTTGATAAAATATCTCTGCACATTGTATACCTGTTTTATTTATATTTATTCTTGTTACTGTATTTTAGAAGCTTGAATTTGTCTTTCATAGATATCTGATATGCACACACATTGTCCCAGTCTGTAGGTATACTTTTATTCATTTAGCAGTACTTTTTTACTTTATTTTTATTTATTTTTTGTGTGTGTGTGGATACCAGGGGTCGACCTCAGTACCTCATGCGCCAGCAGGCGCCCGTGCTGCTGAGCGATGTCACCGGCCCATTTTCCATATGTGGGTTCCAGGAGTCAAACTTGGGCCCTCACGCTTGCCAGGCAGGCGCTTATGCCGCTGAGCCATCTCACCAGCCCTACTTTTTGACTTTAAAGAATGTCTTAACTTACATTAATTTTCATATGGATTATAGTATTGTGTCACAAAGATTTTTTTTCTGTTTTCTTCTAGATATTTTATAGTTTTAGGTCTTGCATTTGGATCCATTATTCATTTCAATTATTTTCTGTGTATCATGCAAGTTATGAAAGAATGTTCATTTTTTCATTGCATATGAATTATTTTAACACAATTGTTGAAAAGTCTTTCTTCTCTAAATTATCTTTGCTAATTTTTTTTCAGAAATATATATGTGGGTGCATATCTAACTGTTCTACTCACTTACATTGATGTAATTGTCTATCTTGATCTAAAACAGTTTTTATGTCTTACATGAGATACTGAAATTAAATCACTAAAATATTTTTTCTTTCCAAAGTTGTTTTACTTGTTCTAGGTACTTACATTTCAATATAAATTTTAGAATTAGTTTGTCAATTTCTGCAAAAACACTTACTGGATTTTAATTTAGGCTGCTGTGTGTCTACATAACAATTTGGAGAAATTGACAATTTAACAATATTAAATCTTCTCCACTATTGTGCAATATTATCTTCATTTATTTAGGTATTCTTCATTTCTCCAAAAAATTTATTATTTTTAATACGTAAATCTTCCATAAATTTTATCAGATTTATCCTAGGACATATTATATTTTAGATACTGATAAAAATTTCATGAGATTTTTAATTTTAATTTCCAAGTATACATTGATATTATGAAAATTTTCTTGTATATTGGTCTTTTACTCTGTAAAATTATTAATTTGTAGCATTAGTAGTACTAAAACACTTAATTGGTTTTTGTAACTTTGTTGATTCCATCAGATTTCTATATACGTGATTTTCCAAGAGTAAAAATAATTATACTACTTATGCAATGTGAGTGACTATTTTTTCTTTCTTTTTTATGCTGAAATACTGAGTAGAAATTTTGAGAACAAATATTACCAGCTTTTTAAAAAAATCTTAAATGGGAAGCATTCATTCTTGTACAATTAATATGATACAAGGGATGGGTTTTTCCTGGATGTTTTTTATGAGGCTGAGAATTTGATTTCACTCATAGATAACTGAGATTTTTAAAAAATAAATGGATTTTTATTTTTGTCAATTGCTCTTTATACTTCCATTCAAATAACTATATAGTTCTAGCTTAAATGTTTTGAATAATAAACCAACTTTGCATTCCTGGGTTAAACTACACTTAACTGGGATGTAAAATCAAATTTATGTACTATTAGATTTAATTTGTCAATTTTCTAAATTTCCAAAATGTATTTAAATAGTATTTGAAGTGAAAATATTTGGAGAAATTTATGGGGCATATTGTGATAGTTCAGTACATGCATACTTTGTACAATGATCAATTTGAGATAATCAGCTTATCTAGAGCTTTTTTGCCATTTCTTTGTGATGAAACACTCAAACTCTTTTCAAGCTACTTTTAATGTACAAATGTATATTATGTAGATATAAAAACATCAATCTCTTACAAATAGAGAATATAATACTGGTGACAAGATGCTGGAAAGGAGAGGGGTAGAGAAGTTGGGGAGACTCCGATTAATGGATATGAAGTTACAAATAAATATTAGGTATTATATAGGTTCTATTTAATATTGCACAGTTGGAAGATGATAGTCAATAACAATTTCTTACATATTCATGTAAAATTATGCCTATGTCTTAGGAATGTTCATCTCTATTTTTCATATAATGTTTTTGTCTTGTTTCAGTAGCAGGTGAATTCTGGACTCACAGAGTAAGTTGGAAAATATTCCATCTCTGTAATTTCCTCCAAGAGTTGATTTATATTTTTTTCTTCCATGTTTCTCCATTCTTCAGTAAAAATAATGCCTGTGTTTCTTGCTATTACACTTAGAAGTTAAAAGAATGCTGGCTGCATAGTAGCAAACCAAGAAATATTCATGCAATGTGTGAAAGACTAAGAGAACAAACTAATATAATAAATTATCTCATTTTACTATTTGCTGTTGATTTAGCAAGCTTTGAGATATCTTCTCTTCTTAATATTAATTCAAAATTGCCCAACTAACTTCAAAAGAGTAGACCAGCAATCTTAGTTTATCTATGTGTTCATTTTTTCTTTTTTTTTTTCCAGGCATAGTTTTAAGAATTAAATGGTGAATTCATTTATCAAAAGAAATTAGCATCTTCCATATGTGGTAATGCAAGAAAAATACTTATCATCTTTTTTGTCTTTACAAAAGAAGAATATTTTTAGTTTTCATACTTATATTTTACTAAAAGCACCTTGTTTTAAATGCTTAAATATTTTGTTTTGCACATGGGAAAGAACAAGTGGTTTTAAAAGTATTTCCTAAATTGTTTGTGGTTCAACAACACCCAATATTTCTATTCAATTCCATTACTAAGTATAAATTTGCAGCTCCAACCTACTATTTACTAATTATCTACCACCCTGACATGTAATTTTTAAAAATAATTTGAATTTCTAAATCACTTCAAAACCTAATAGAACTCAAATGCTATTACAGCTGAAACCACTTAATAGGGTCTTGTTAATAAAGACAATCTAGTTAAATTAGGCACTTTCAGTGAACATATTTTATCTTGGCCACTTGATACAATCCAAAATAATAATAATGGCTAATAAGTACAGCCTGATAACAGGGGCATTTTCTCCATTAACCATTTGCCTGAGCTATTAAGACTTTTCTGCCTCAGAGTCACTGATTTGAGAGATTCTATTATAAATTTAGATTTCTTCCTTCCACAGAGGAAAACAACCACCCATAATATAGTGCTATCATTATAACTCATAGTGATATTAAAGTCAGCTCAACAATGAGTACCTATTCATTATACCACCTCCTAGAAAAAAAATGTAGTCCTTTCTTTTAATCAGTTATTTTTGTCTATTTTTATATTAATTCTCTGAACTAAATCAGAATTAAGATTTCAGAAATTCTCATTTAACATTATTCTATATGGGTGAAACACTCAAAATTTTATAATATCATTTTTTCAAGATTAAGATCCTTCAAACAAAATACCACAACATTACAGAACACCTAGCAATTTCAAAAAGTAATCATAAACATTTAAGCCTCATACATATTAGTTAATGTTTATTTTTATCCCTCTCTTGAGAGAAATTTAGTCATGCATTCAGTAATTTCTATACTTAAGCAATACCTTCTACTTATTCTATGTTTATGAATAAAAGAGCCATTTTTCTTCAGGTCAAAAAAGGGTTTCTGAGTAAAATAACAAATGATTTGCCACTTTCCTTTATCTGATAGTTTTTGAGTGTCAAAACCAATTGTATGTCTAACTGATTGCCAGTATTCTTTTATTAATTTGTTGTATGTTTATTAAATTTCTACTGTATGACAAATATTATGGTATGCTTATATATATATCCATATATTCATATAGACATATATTGTGCCAGATTTTTCCATTCTATTTTCAGGAGGAAAAACCAAAATTTTATGTTTTCAAAACAATTTACAGTATTATTCTGGGTTGGAGAAAACAAAAAAATCTCTAGAGATACCTTTAGGGGAAAAAAAATAAGCACTTTTCCTATAGTTCCAGCTGTGTTCATACAATTAATATTCTCTCTCATGGTTTCTCCTGGCTATCGGAGGACCTTCTGAAAATCCTTCATTGTGAGCAGACAGTTAACATTGCTAGTGGGAACTTCTCTTGGATTTCAAACTGAAAAGGATGGAATTTTCCATAAAATCACCCACGATGATAATTTTGGTGACTGAAATAATTGGAAGAAACTTATCAGCAATTTTCCCACTTTAGGGTATCTTGGGAATGTCCTTTCAGTTTCTATTCTTCCTTGTGGCTGAGTAATAGTTCATTATGTATGTCATATATTATGTTTTCTTTATCTGTTTATCTGTTGATGGGCACCTAAACTCCTTCCATATCTTAGGTATTGTGAATTGTGCAGCAATAAACATGGGTATGCAGGTATCCCTGTAGTATGCTAACTTTAATTGCTTCAGGTATATTCCATGGAAAGGAATAGCTGGATCAAATAGTAGCTCTACCTTTAGTATTTTGGAGGAAATTTTGTACTAATTTCCACAGTGGTTGTATTAATTTACATTCCCACTAGCAGTATAGAAGGATTCTTTTTTCTCCACATCCTCACCAGAATTTATTGGTTTTGTTTTTCTTTGTTTGTTTGTTTTGCTTTATTTGTCTTTTTTGTATTCTTGATATTCATTGTGACTACAGTGACATGAAATCTCATTGTAATTTTGATTTGCATTTCCTCTTCCTGGATATTTTCCTTTGATGTGTATAAATTCTAATCTCCTGCTCAATCCCTGATTCATTTATTTTACTTTTTATTTCCAGAATATCTATACTTCATATTTTCTCTTATATACTTTATATTTCTTTGTAAAATCTCAAATTTTGTCTTTTGCTTCATTGAATGAACTAAAATTCAGTTTCAGAAATCTGTGTCAGATAACTCTAAAAAACTTCAGCATTCTGTGTCTGATTCTATTGTTTATTTCTCCTGGGTCTTGTTAATTTTACTTTTTCTCCTGTGTTCCTAGTTATTTCTTATTTTTATTGTTTTTACTTGCAAGACACTGTATTTGAAAAATTACAAAAGTGATTCAAGGCCTAAGATGATATACAATATTTCAGAAAGCATTTTCTGTTTGTTTCTTGGGGCAACCTGGGAACTAGTAGTGTCCTATTACTTGAATTCAGTCTAAGAGTTTGAGATGATTCAAATTTGGGCTGCAGTCTCTGTAGACTGGCCTACTTATGATGCACTGTTGTATTTATCAAATACTTTCTTGAAGGCTTTGGCTAACTAAAGGGCTACACCGAGCCCTTGACTCTCAGTCACTATTTGGAACATCATCAGTCACCAGTAAATGAAAAGCATTCCTGAATGTCAAGCTCTTCTCTCTGAATTTTTATCCATGCCAAGCATTGACTTTAAAAAGGTTTTAAAAAACATATTTCTTGTGGCCTAGATAGCAAAATTAATCCAAGTTATTTAGTTTTTACTGAAAAATTTTAAATTGTAAATTTCAATTACTATAATTAAATTTTATTTCTAGGTTCTGTTATTTGTCAGATTTGTTCAGTTAAGTGCAGTGATTACTGTTGCTTTTTTACCCTCACATTTTATATTTTTATACATATGAAAATACTTAGTTTATATTTTATGCCTGAACTCACATTTTATATTTTTATATAAATTATAATACTTATTTTATATTTTATGCCTGCTAATTCCAATGTGTGAAGTCTTTGTGGAACATATTCTTTTTCTATTTTTTATGACTCTCAGTCATGTTGGTTTTTTTATATCTGGCTTTAGCAATTTTTTTTTAATTATAAAGTTATGTCTCTTTAGAGTTTTGTTATACCTGTGTTCAAGTGTATTGTGTGACAGGAATTTTGATTTTATTCAGAATTTCCCTCGTATTAAGTGAAAGTACAATAAAAACACATATACTTAAGTATTTATCTACAGATGTAATTATTTTTCAGGACAAAATACTATGCTTAGGCTTACTGGGTCAAACTGGTGATAATTATATTTTATTGTGTATAACAAAATTTATTTCTTAAAGGTCACTGCAATTTATATTGTAGCAATATTTGGACTCCAAACTTTTCAGTGAATAATGAAAATTTTTTATAAAGGGAAGAAGATAGTAACTGGACTGATACCTAAATTCCATATGAAAAGACAAAACAGATGAACATTGTATAATGATGTTTGATTAGCAATGAAGAGCATATGAAGGTGGTTCATAAGATTATGATGGAAATGAAAAATTCCTATCAGCTAGTGACTTTGGAGCCATCATAGCACAAAGTATTACTTTTTTTTTTTTTTTGAGGTATAAATAAACTTACTGCTTGGCCAAGCATTTAAAAAATAGCACAGATAATAATGCATGGTACATAATACTTGAAATTGATTTTGTATTACTTGTTTATATATTAACTCTATAATATAGGTTTTACAATTATTTTAGAGTGTGCTCCTTTTATTTATAAAAAATTACTGTAAAACAGTATGCTGCATTATGCTGGCAGCAACCTCATCTACTCAGTGCTTGCCACATCCCTTGATTTCATTTTTCTCTGCTGTGCTTGATTTAATCATGTGTTATTTAAAACATAATTATACACACACACACACACACACACACACACACACACCATATAGCCCAGGTATTTAGTAGCAAGGTGTAACATCTTTGTATACTCTATGATGTTTATACAATGAAGAAATTATCCAATTTTTTTATTTCACAGAAGGTATTCCCAGCAAGTCAAATATTACTGTATAGAAGGTGTGATCAGAAAATACTGTGAATGTGTGAATTTTCTTTAAAAACTTATTACAGTAAAAGTCACATTGGTATTAATCCCTTTTACTTTGAAAATGCTTATCCCACTGCTCTTGCTGCTTTCTGAAGCAGTTCCAGAAGTCCTGTTTCATGAGTGTCTTTAGTTGCACTGTTGGGGCTACCTTGATGTCCAGATTCTATTTGAAACTTACTTTTCATGCTCTTTTTTAATTTGGGGAAGAGGCAGAAGCTATATAGGGTCCAATTTGCTGAAGAAGGTGAGTGAGGACACACTATAATGTTTTCAAGAGACTGGACTTCTATTGATGGCACTGGACAGCAACGTTCACTTTTTTTTTTTTTTTTTTTTTTTTTTTTGAGACAGGTCTCACTGTATATTCTAGACTGGCCTTGAGATCACTATGTAGTCAAGGCTGGCCCCAAACTCATGGCCATCCTCCTGCCTCAGCCTCCCAGGTGCTGGGAATACAGTAATTTTTTATCACACCTCATAAAGCTACTCAGGAAAGAAGACTAGGACTGCTTCAAAAAGTGGCAAAAACAGTTGGATACAAGTATTTGAAGTGAGGGGAATTATTCTGAGGGGGATTAATAGCAATGTATCTTTTACTCAAAATTTTTTTAATATTCCCATATATTTCAGTCACACCTTGTGTATGTGTTTATGTGTGTATTTACCCACTAAATTGTGAAATTCATTAAACATTAAGAATAGGCAATAAACACTCCAAATATATATGGTAAGTTCTCTTTCTTTATTGATTAATCTAGTCACTTATTCATTTAATGACATTGCCCAAGTAACTCTCATACATTAGGCAACGAATTTGATATGAGTCATTTTGGAATTTATACCCTGAAGAAGGAAACTTTAATAAACAGGTTAAAAACAAGATTCTATGGTAAACAAAACATGAAAAGTAGTATAACTATAAAAATTAATGTAGAATAATAAAATAGCTGTGGTTTTTTTGCTACCTTGCTTTACAAATTACTTAGGAAAATCTGCGTATTGTCATGTATGAGTGTTTAGGTAGTGTGTTAAGAGTAGAAGTAATGAAATCATCATTGAGAAAAGTAAAACCAATGGCCTTCAAGAAAGATGTTTACGTGGTGACAAACTCAGTGCAAGTAGCTTGAGTTAAATTCATAAAAGCTAATTAATAGCAACATCAAATAAATTTCTGTAAATCAAAGCAGAAATTAGGATTTCACTGTGAGAGCAACGAAAAAACTTTGAAGGTGATTTTGGCGTAATTTTTATGTGAAATGTTTTACTATTTTAAAAGTTTCCTGTACAGTCTTTAAAAAGAATGGATTGCAGAGTGTTAACAGCGGACACAGGAAAACAAAGTTGGAAATTAGTGAAGTAGATTAACTGAGAGATAGTGATGGCTTGGAACGTGGACCTTGTCGTGATGTCGAGAGAAATGGATGCATCGCATCAAGATATATTTTACAGGTATCCTCAGTAGGGCTAAGTGAAAGCCTGAGTTAAGGGAGATTCATACAGTAGATTTTTTTTTTTTTTCTGTTTTTTTTTTTTTTTTTTGGGTACCGGGGGGTCGACTTCAGGACCTCACGCGCCAGCAGGCGCCCGTGCCGCTGAGCAATATCACCGGCCCCTTTTTCGTATGTGGGATCCAGGAGTCGAACTCGGGCCCTCGCGCTTGCCGGGCAGGCGCTTAAGCTGCTGAGCCATCTCACCGGCCCTCATACAGTAGATTCTAGAAGGATTCTCTTTTTTCAGTTTGAACCCCTGGATAAAGAGTGGAATAAGTGAATGATACAGCAATGGAAGGAGGCATCCAGAATCCCATTCTTTACACCTTGTTAGAGAGTGTCTGTCTGACTCACGTAATTTATTATAAACTTCCCATGAGCAAGAACTTTCCTCCCACCCAGTCTTCCATCCCTATTGCTTACTATAACGACCAGCACAGGGAATACACCCAACAAGCATTTGATGAATAAATGGATGAATAAGTAAATAAATGAAAAAATGCCTTTGTCTCTTCATACTGGACAATGAGAAATAATGGTTCATAATTACAAGTAGACAGATTTCGTTTCTATATAAATATTTCCAGAAAATTAGAACTCTACAAATGAAAGTGGCTTACTTCAGAATAATGTTCTCTGATGATGAGAAATATTTAGGCAGAGTTCTGCTGGAAGTAGGACAGGTGTCTAATTTTAACATAGAATTGGAAATTAACTCAGGCAGAAAATATGAATTCTTCTAACCTCTCTACTTAATCCCCTCTTTAAGTTCAGAATATCTTTCACTGATTGTCCATACCACTAAACAATGACTTATTTCTTGTTAATTGAGTTAGTGAACTTAATATTAAAAGAATGTCTTCAAAAATGGGAAAGAATTAAAATAACTACTTTATCTTTTCAGATAAGTAAAATCTAGGGCTTATAGTTTCTAATGTTTGCCCAGGGTACCATGATGTCCGATACTAAGATATCATAATGAGTAAGCAAGCCTGAGGCAGCCACCTGCCTTCCCTAAGGAACTTTCCTTCTCATTCGCTACCAAGTAACAGGGATGGACATGAGAAGTGAAGGTGTTTGTTGGAGGAGGAAGAACTTGTAGGATTGGACTTGGCTTAGATAATACAATTATGTAGTTTAGGAAATCTTTTCTAAAGCTTCTGTCTCTAATTTTTTTTTTTATTTTTTTTTATTTTTTGTGAGTACCGGGGGTCGACCTAAAGACCTCATGCGCCAGCAGGCGCCCGTGCCGCTGAGCGATATCACCGGCCCTTTTTTTGTATGTGGGTTCCGGGAGTCGAACTCGGGCCCTCGCGCTTGCCGGGCAGGCGCTTAAGCCGCTGAGCCATCTCACCGGCCCATATTTTCAAACAGTGTCTCTACTTTATACTTCATGCCAGAATCTGCTAAAGCCCATGGTACAAAGTAGGCAAGAGACCCAGGAAATCTAATTTTTCTTGATGCATTCTTACAAAATTTAAAGACCATGGCTGTGAGAAGAGATTGATTTTGGTACTGGTAAATATTCTTCCTTTTTTTTTAAAGAAAATTTGTATTATTTCCTGTTTCTTCTTTGTAAGAATCTTTTTGGTCTATGTCTTCTACTGAGTAAGTATCTTGAAAATAATGATACACAGTGTAATAACTATTGTTATTCTCATATTATTTGGTTATGAGAATTTGTTTTATTTTTTCCTAAAATAAAAAGAAAAAAAGGGGTTCTGAATTAATATCAGAGGTTTAAATCCCTGTGGGAAGTGGGTCAGTAAAGTGAGCCAGTATCATAGCTCTTTGTTCACTTTTTCACCCAACGCAATCTGTATTCCCAATTTTATTATACTTCCTAATCAATTTATTCTAAAGACAGGGGTTTACACATAAAAACTTGTCTCCACACCAGTGTCCAATTTGACTTATAAGATATTTTATACCTTGAATGTTCCATGGACATTACTTTCTGTTCAATTTACCTAAGCAGGATGGCTCTTCTGCATCAACACCACAATAATTTTTCATTTTAATATACTGCAGCTAGAATACAACGTGCATAAGTTAGAAGTAAGTGTATGTTACTTAACATTTATCAAATTGATTCCAAAATTTTTACAAGGTTTGCATAAATGAAGAAATCCACCAAAATTAAAAGCCTTGCCCACTAAGACAAAACTTTAGTACATTTATTGTGTAAAACAAAGATATAATATGATGTTTTGCAGCTGGATTACTTTGATTTTGTAAATTTGTGTAGTTCGTACTCTTTTTTAGAACATTTAAACTTTCAATTTTTATCAAGATCTATCTTTTTCCCAATGTTCTTTTATACAATAGGATTTTGCCTAGCTTTTCAACTATATTCAATTATATAATATGAAAAACATGAACAGGTACAGAAAAATAATGAAATGCTACCAATTAAGGTGTCTCTGCAGCCAGTCAGCAATGCATTACTGCAAATATATGGGTAAGTTCTTAGCAACTACTTTAGGAGTATGATTGAGAAAAAGTTGCCTGATTATTTCCTATATTAGTTATTTAATACATTTAAATTCTCTTGTAATTTCATTTTACTTTTATTTTAACTTTTCTTCATATCTCTGTTACAAGTCCTCCTCACATTCTTCCTTGGGACTGACAAAACTCTTTTGATATGTTTTAAGTAGCGTTTCTTTTTAACCTCTTTAAACATATGTCACACTTCACCATACTTTTCCTTTTGTAAAAAATTTCTGTAATTTATTATTATAAAAATAACGCTTACTGGAGACAAGAAAATTATCAAGAATACCCTATGGAGAATAAAGATGTTACATAATGCCTAGTTGTTTGAGTAGTAGAGGAGAAACAGTAACCATGATACCACTGAGCAGAAAATACAGTTTGCATCAGCAGACCAATTCATTAATTTATTCATCAATTATACATGAAACATCTATTTTTATGTTAGATTTTCCTTTAGATGTTAGGGTTAGAGCTCATTTGCCTAGACATTATAATCTAATGAGGGAAGACAGAAAAACAAAGAAAACAATAGGATTTCAGTTAAAAACACGTTCATTAAAAACAATAAAATGGGATCTGGTATGGGAAGTCACAAAGAATTTAAAACCTCTATTTGGTAGAAGATTTAAGGAAGTCCGTGTTCATGAAAGTAACATTTGAGCCTTAAGAAGTCATTGCTTAGCTCCATGGGGTCTATTACCCCAACAAAGCAGGTTAACCTTCCAGATCTATATCCTCATGGAAGTGATAGAGAAAGATTTTTATCAGGAGAAGCAGCTTGTTAACTTATGTTTGTCCCCTTAGTCATAATGAGATTAGCCAGCCTTCATGCTACTCAAGTGAACCATAGAAAAACACGAAGCCTAGAGTTTATAGATTTTGTATGCAAAACCAATTGTTTTAAACTATTCTCAAGCATAGAAAACATTCTTTTAATATAAATTCACCAACTCAAGTTCAGGAAATAGTCTCAGGGTGGGTTGCATACCCTTTGTCTTTAACTTAAAAAGACTAAAAATAATTTCTTCAAACTTTTTTCCATCTCTTGTTTTTCTTTTCTTTTTTTTTTTTTTTTTGGACAAATGCAAGTATCTTTATCAAAAGATTCATTTTGACATCATTTTGCTTATATATGTCAATCTTTGGTTCCCCTGTCAACCGTATTTTATGTTTTATTTTTTAAAACTTTATTATCTTATTAGTCTTGGAAATAACTGTAAAATATAATTCATCTCTTTGTTTACACAACTACACCTTAAAAATATTTAAGCAGATATTAATAATTTAAAAGAAGTTTATAAATTACTGTATTAAAGAAAGAAAGCATTTGTGAAGGAGAATCTTGACAATTTAATTTGGTTTATGTCTAGAGATTACTGTCATTTTTCTCTTTTCTAAAAATAGTATTTTGCCCTTCAAGATGATAAAGTGTTTTACTTTTTAAATAATTTTCTCTCAGATACTTCATATATGATCTCATATACCACAGTGCAGTTAAAAAATAGAATAAACTTCACAAGTACATGTTTAAAATCTTCATAAAAGTCACCTCTGTTAAGAATAATCTATTTAACAGCAAGAATCAATCTTCAGGAATTCTAGGAAAGTGAACTTATTTTTATTTCAACAAGTTAAAACTAATGGCAGTAATAATCAATTCATGCTCAGACTTGTGTTGATTGATCCACCCAATTTTTTGCAGAGATTATTTCCTAGCTTTGATAAAGTTTATCCAAATAGGAAAGCTGGATTAGAGAAAGCAATATTAACTATAAATTCTGCTCCTCTGTTATTGTGCCTACTCATTCCTCAAGTACATCTCCAGACTCAATATCTGTAGGAAGTACATCATTTTTGCAATAGTTGGGTGGTAAATTTAAAGAAAAAAAAAAAAGAAACAATCAAAAATTCAGGATATCTCTTTAGTAAATTAGGCACATGAAAGGCATTTTCAGTTTAAAATATTTTCAATTTATAATGGTTTCACTAGGAGTTAATTTTATCATAAGTTGAGGAACATCTCTATAAAATTCTGAAGGTCATGGGTTGAATCCCATACCATCAAAATTCATACGTTGATGCAATAACTTCCATCTTTTGGGTAAGTGTCTCTCAAAGGTCCACATTTTCAAATTTTGGTGCCCAATGCATAGCATTATTTGGAAGTGATAAAACCATTAAGAAGTAGAGTCTAAGAAGAAGGTAGTTCACTGGAAGTAGATACTTGAGGTTGACATCGGGACCCAATACCCTTCCTATGTCTTTCATATGTACTCATCCATGAGATCAATGGACTTTCTCTGCCACACGCTCCCACCATGATGTGGTATGTTGCCATGGGCTCAAAAGCAATGGGCCAGCCGGTGAGATGGCTCAGCGGCTTAAGCGCCTGCCCGGCAAACACGAGGGCCCAAGTTCGACTCCCGGAACCCACATACGAAAAAGGGGCCGGTGATATCGCTCAGCGGCACGGGCGCCTGCTGGCGCGCAAGGTCCTGAGGTCAACCCCCGGTACCCACAAAAAAAAAAAAAAAAAAAAAAAAAAAAAAGCAATGGGCCAACCAGCTATGGACTGAAAGCTTCCAAACTGTTAGTGGAAATAAACCTTTCCTCTTCTTATGTTGATTATCGTTGACATTTTGTTACATTAATGGGAAGCTTACTAACACAGTGTCTATATTTAGAGATAGGGCCTAGAAAAGGTTATTTACTAAAAACAAGTTTGTGGGCCAGTGAGATGCCTCAGCGGTGTAAGCGCCTGCCTGGCAAGCACGAGGGCCCGACTTGGACTCCCAGAACCCACATACGAAAAAAGGGCCGGTGATATCGCTCAGCGGCACGGGCGCCTACTGGTGCGCGAGGTCCTGAGGTTGACCCCTGCTACCCACAAAAATAAATAAATAAATAAAAACAAAGTTTGTGACAATGAACCTCAATACAATTATGATGCTGTCATGTAATATGGAATTTGTACATAAAGAGAAACAGCTAGCATATGCCTGCCCAGAGAGAAGAACCAATAAGAACAACAGAAACTAGCCATCTGTAAGCCAGAGACAGGACTCACAAGAAAGCAAACCTGCCAACACTTGATCTTGGACTTCTACAGTCCAGAACTATAATAAAAATATTTCTGTTGTTTAAACCACCTACTGTATGTCACTCTGTTATGGAAATACCAGTAAGCTGGGGCCAGTGAGACAGCTCAGCGGCATAAGCGCCTGCCTGGCAAGCGTGAGGTCCTGAGTTCGACTCCTGGTACCCACATATGAAAAAAGAGCCCGTGATATCGCTCAGCGTCACGGGCGCCTGCTGGCGCACGAGGTCCTGAGTTCAACCTCCGGTACCCACACACACACAAAAAGAAATACCAGTAAACTAATACTGAGGTGGTTCAGAGAATAATGTCCATGAGCTATTCTACTTAAAAATGACCTCAATCCATTCTGCTGAAAAACATCCACAAGCTGAAAAATTACATATATGGCTTTGAAATATCATTGTATTGTACTGTTACCGCTTTGTAAATTCTCCTTAAAGCATGTCATAGTGTCTTACAGTCTTCACAAATTGTATTTTTAATTTATTGATTTTAACTCACCCTACCATTATGTTTTCATACCTGTGGAATAATCTCATTAAAACAAAAAGCACTATGTATCAGTTGGTTAGTTACAAACTTTTTTTTTCTCATGGCAAATGTAGCCCATTATAGATAAATAATTATAAAGATTATAAGCAAGAATTTAAGTTTGTTCCAAGAAATATCTAATGGATAAAGTCAGTACAGAGCAAAAATGTATGGATGAGCTCAATCCAGTGATTTGATGTATTTAAAATTTGTTTTAGGTCTAAGATATTTAGGATATTTGACATCCTCATATCTGGCACCTATGAACACCTAATAATTTAATGTTATAATTAGAGATGTTCCAGGGCTATATAAATTATTTTTTTCATTTTCTCAGCATGGGATTTATGAATGCCATTATATTTGCATGTTCCTATAGCTAAGCATCTTTCCAGAATCTCCCTTTAAAAGGCGATCTGCTTATCTTTCAAATCAGATCTGATCTAACCAATAGAATCTCTAGTGAGCATTATTTATCCCTAGACAAAATGAAGACTTTTTATACTGATCTATAATTCCAATTTTTTCCTTAATGGTTGGTTTTTCCTTCATAGTTTATGAATTGTGGCTTTAAAATGCAAATAACTTTTTTAGTTCAATTCACTGGCATTCCAAAAGATTTTATAATAGTATAGAAACACTTCAGCTGTTTCTTAATAGTCTTTTCAAAAAGCTTTTAGAAATATTCCACAAGTCTTAAAATATTCCATAAATTAGCAAGTATGGAGTCAACCAAAACAAAGTCAACACTGGACAGATGCTTCATTATACATTTGGAGAATTTCAGCATTAATGTGGCCTTGGATCAGGATGCTCTATATAGGAAAGATTGAATAAATCTGATTTTCTTATGCACCTGATTATTAAGTTTTATGTCAACTATACCTTTCCCTAGAGATGAATTACATAAAATAGCTGTTGTTGTTGTTATAAAATCTTCAATTTCAAATAAAGCCCTTTACTCAAAAATTTTTCTTATGCCATCACCACCAACATAACTGGGAGCTGACTAGAAACTCTGAATCGGAGACAGCACCTCGGATTATCAGGGTCCGAGTCTTCATTTTAAGAAAGTTCTCAAATGCTTATTGTGCACCTGCATGTTTGAGATGCCCTCAACAAAAATATTAGTCTTAGCCTTTAACACATAGTTTCGAAATTTATATTGTAGTTATCTTACCATTTAATATAAAAACAATAGAAAGACTTTTAAGAAAAGATAATTTAAAAATTAAAGCGATGGCTGGAGATGTAGCTCAGAGTAATTATCTACCTAGCATGAGGCCCTAGGTTTAATTCCCCAGTACTAGAATTGCTAAAATAAAAAGGAGAGAAACATCTATATAGATTGAATTCATTGTAACAGCGTAATATTAAAAACAGCTTTGTGATCTACTTTCAAATTATAGTGCTATATTATGACAAAACAAAGTTTTCGGCAAAATGAAGGAAAGCAGAATCTCTCTCTCACACACACACCCCATACATACACAAACAACAGGAAATTTTTGATCAGTACATTTAATCTTTATGATGAACCCTATCCTCCTCCTTATACCACTTAATATGTATCTCTCTATGGCTTTAAGACTTGATGTCTTTAAAAAATGTCATATTTTAAAATGTTATATAGCCACTGTAGCTATATTTATCATAGTACTTTTTCTTCTCCCCTTTCAGGGCTGACATATTATAAGTTAATATACTGAACATTTTTCAGCTTTGCAAGTATGAGAAAGGAGGTGAAAATGGGTTAGAGTTACTATTTATACTAAAGATGAATGAACATTCTTTGTCATTTTCCTGGAATGTCATAACCTCATATGAGAAAATCTACTTTTTTGCTTTGAAGTACTTTTTAATATAACAGTATAATAATCAAGTATTATCACAGTTTTTTGTCTTTAAACTTTCTTTATAATACATATATATATACATAAACTGAATATATACATATGTATCTCCTCAAGAAATTTACCAGTAAACCAACTCTATTCTGCATTTAAAATTGAACTTACATCCCAAAAGAAACTCCATGAGAGGTCAGTAACTAATTTTATTACAAAAGTAAGGCAAAGTTAAACATATTAGCATCATAATACATTGGCCATTTTGTGTGGGTGTTATGTTGCTAGTCTCTGATACACTGAAAAGATCTGGCATGTCATCTTGTCCCCACAAACACTTGGGGGAGAACAGAATCAAGGTCACTCAAGCCAAAAAAAAGTTAAACAGAAAATTGGGCACAACTGTGATTCCACAGCCGCTCTAAGTGGCTGATTATAGTTTTCCTGCCTACTTAAACTTGCAGCTGTGCTTAGAGGAAACAAAAGAAAGGAGTAAGTTGAAACGCTATGAAAAATAGAGTAAATAAAATGGTTTTGAAACTGAGTTTCTCTACCTATGCTCCAGAAGGAGCTAAGTGGCTCCAGAAGGAACTGCCTGATCATGGAATAGAAAAACTGTGTAAGCAATATAGAAGGACCCAGTAAAACAGAGCTCTATCTTATCATAGTGGACTGAACTTCTATTGTAGAAATCACAAAATATGCTCTCACTTGACATCTGTATAATTTCTTTCTGTGTTATATTTTGCTTCTTTGACATGCTCTTTGTCTCAAAATTTGTTTTGTTTTGTTCTGTTTTGTTTTTTGAGACAGGGTCTCACTGTATAGTTCAGGCTGCCCCTGAACTCACTATGTAACCCAGGCTGGCCTCGAACTTGCGGCAATCCTCCGGCGTCAGCCTCCCGAGTGTTGGGATTTCAGGCATGCGCCGCCGCGCCCGGGATCACATTTTTTTTTTCTTTCTAATTTTTGTTTCTAAATTCTTTCTCAGAATAAATATACTTGTATATACTTAGACTTTGCCTGCGAGTGTGTGAGTAGGCACAGTTGTGTGTGTTGTGTCCAATGAGAGAGTAAAGGGGAAATGAATTCGTTCATTTGGCAGTATAGACTTAGAATATTACAATTACATAGAGGCTTAATGATTCAACTTCACTGGTCAAATCAGCTGAAATTGGTAAATACCTTTCATATACACATATAAAAGAATTAAATGAATATTTATTCCAGCTTTATAATGCTTACCCAAAGTTTTATCGCACTTTTTAATCTATCTAAGCCTCAGTGTTTTCTTTTAGAAGACAGGGCACACTCATTTTATGATCCTGCAAAGGTACACAAATTGTGACACCCAACTTAAGGGAGTAAAAGCTATTTTTTCCCATGTTTACTCTTTATCATTTTTTTAAATCCTTATTTAATGAATTGAACTTATCAACGTATCACAAAACCTGTCCAAATCATGGCAATACAGTCACCATATCTGAAGAAATTTGGCCTGCAATAATGCACAATTTTATGTTTACCAGTAATTTGAATAAATATATATTTTTTAAAAAACTGTTACATTCTACAGCTTAATCTAAGAATTCTTTGGTAAAATGTAGAAGTAAAAAATCTTGAAAATACTATATTAAAGTTTAGTGTTACTTAGGTATCAAATTTGAGAAGAGAGACAAATGCGTGCATGACATGTTTAAGTTTTAGCGCATTGTGGAAAGCAGTGTATCCTGTTTTGAAGTACTTGCTGTGAGAAGCAAAGAAAATGTGTCTCAGAGGCAGCCTCTGTGACTTCACATGGGGATTACATGCCATCCCTCCAAAGCAAAGCAAAAGTTTCTGACAAATATTATTTTCCAATCCCTTCTTAACCAATGCAGTGAAAAAAAATGTTCCTTTCAAACTTTCAAAGTCTCAGATTTAATTAAAAATAAAACAGATAATTTCCTTAGAGGTAAGAAGTGTCCGTTATTGAACTCAAACACCAACAAAGAAACTACCCAAAGAATCAAAATTATGATAGGAGAATCCAGCTAGAATAACAAAAGTTAAAATTTTTAACCATTAGTAAGTTACTTGAGGAAACTAGTTTTCTCTTATAGTCACTTCTTAAATCCCCTACCATTTCTAGAGGGAATATGGAAAGCATATTGGATAATATTCATAAGACTTTTCTGCCTAGTTCTGATTGTTTAACTTCTTGCCATTTTACTTGGGCTTTGCAAGTAAATATTTAGCAATGCAAAAATGTTGGACTTATTTTTCTTCCTTAGCCATATGCACTTCTACATTAGTTCATATAGACCTATTACTTTATATATCCTCATTATTGATTTACTTTCAAATATAGTTCTCGAATAACATCTCTCCTTTTTACTCCATATGACCATCAGCTCGAGCACCTAATAAATGTCTCAAATTAATGTTCTAAAAACAACCTTTGGTTGTAATTTTATTGCTCCTCACCCACATAGTATATTGACAAACAGCCTGTAGGTAAACCCTAAGTTTTGACACAAATCTTTGACTTCTTTCTCCTTAAAAATCTCATGACTAACTTTCCAGCAATGACTCATTTTTCATCTGGCATAGTAGAACAGTAATAGAAAAGCAGCTACCCCAGGCGTGACTTATTTCCCCTCTTATTGAATAAAAGTTAGGGCACATGGGCTGTATTTCATGAATATAATGTGAAAATAAGCAATGTTTTTATTTTCTTGGGCATTGTGTTTAAGAAGTGAATCCACCTTCTCCATCATTTTTTCTGTATCAGCAAACAGGATATTAATGTCTGAAAAATCCAAGGAAGTCATATTATGTTGGTGGAGCCTTCACCAAACTATCTCCTGAATGTCTGTAGAAAGGAAGCCTCCCCTTCCAAAACATTTTTTAGGATTAAAAAAATGAAAAACAAATCACTAGTGGAAATTTTGTCACACGTATCAGAAACAACCAACTTTACTATTGAAAAAAACTTGAATTATTCTAAACCACTGATTAAATAGAACATTTCCATTATAATAATTAGTATTTAAAATGTAAACACTTGATATTCACACAACAAATCCTTCATATATATCCCATATCCACCTACCTGTTTCTTCTAGTGCCACCAGGGTAGTTCAAGGCAACATCAATATTCAACAAAGTATTTTAATAGCTTGCCAGTCAAACCGCTTGCTTTGACTCTTATCTGCTTTTTTCATTTCTATGTAATAGCTAAAGTAATTGCTTTGAAATCCAAATCTACCCATGCAACTTTCCAGATTGAAATAGTTTCATATATTTCTAATAAATTTAAATTAAACCAATTGAAATGTGAGCAAGGGATCTGAATAATAATCTCATCAAAGAAAATGTACAGATGATAAATCAATATATTAAAAGACATTATTATTTGTCATCAGTCAATTGCAATTTAAGATAATAGTGAGATACTACTACACACATATAATGGCTAAAATCTAGAACGCTGATAACACCAAAAGTTCTCAACAATATATATATGGAATATTACTACATATAATATTTGTGGAATATTATTCAGACATAAAAAGGAGTGAGATGCTGTCATTTGCAATAATACATAATGATCTGCAAGATATTATGTTACATGAAATAAGTCAGGCACAGAAAGACAAATACTAGTATTCATAAACTATAAAAGTTGATCTTATGGAAGTAGAGAGTAGAATAGTGGTTACCAGAGGCTGGGAAGTATTTGAAGAGGTGAGAAGATGGAACGAAAATGGCTAACATCTACAGATATGCATTTGGATAGGAGGAATAACTCCTAATGTTCTACATCACAGTAGTTTAACAATGGTTGAAATAATTAATTGCAAATTTTGAAATGTTTTTAAAAGGATTTTGAATATTTCTATTTTTCTAATGCAAAGATTAAAAAAAAATGTATACATATATATATATGGCTAAATATATATATATTATATATATTATATTATATATATTATATATATGGCTAAATATATATATATATATATATATATATATATATATATTTGAGGTGATGATTGTGCCAATTACCCTGATCTAATCATTGCATGTTTTATATATGCATTGACATATCATATTTTTCTCCACTAATATGTACAATTATTTGTCAATTAAAATATTTAAGTAGCCAAATTCACAAACATGTTAAAAAATATTTAAAGTATCCATGAATTTTGTTCCAGACATTTTGATATCTCGATCCCAGAACCTGAGAAAGCAGGAAGGAAAAAAAAATAAAATGAATATGGAAAAAGTCATTTCTATCTTACTCGTTCATTTTTGAGGTTTTCCTCAGTGCCTGGTGCTCCCTGAATGGGCTTTGGTCTTTGAAAAAAAGGCTTTAAAAAAGATGGCTGCTATTCCACCTGTATGAGCTGAACCAGTTGCTCAGATGGCACAAGTTAGGCTGCAAATGATATTATTGTGCAAAGGAGAAAGAATGTGGGGTTATCACTATTTCTTTCATGTAGATTCCCCCCTCCTCCATGAATTTCAGTGTAACATAAGACACTGGCACAAGCTCAGTTTACTGTCCTTTAATCTCAGGCAATTCAGTGCAGCTACTCACAAGGGTAAACGTCTCGGATCCTCAGGGAGTATGAGTGGAGAATAATGCCTTGGTTCTGCGAAGTGCTGGAGGCAATTCGGGGCTCTACCAACTTCTTATGCAGGCTTTAAACCAGACCTTCAGTTTCAGCAAGGTTCCTCTTTCCTTGCCCTGTTCTTTCAGCAACCATAAGAACTATTTGATGCTTCTGATTTTAAAGCCTTTCCTCAATTCAAGAAATGGTTTTATGTCTTAGCTTTTCCAAACTATCACTCCTACTTGCCTCTGTCTAGTTGAAATCTCTCATCAGTGCCCATGTTTTCCTGTAGCCTAAATATTTTCCTTCATTTTTTTTTTTGTTTTTATGTGAGTACCGGGAGTCGAACTCAGGACCTCACGCTTGCCAGGCAGGCGCTTATGGCACTGAGCTATCTCACCAGCCCCAACATTTTCCTTCTGAATTATAAGGTAAAGTAAATTTTGGTGGTAGGGGCTTAAAATGGAGAAAGAGTAAATGTATATGCTCAATCTGTGGTGTTTATACAGAATCCTCAGGTAGGATATTTGAATATATGTCAGATAAATATTTCAATGTATTATATATATATATATATATATAAACACTACCATAAATACATAAACATATGTAAATACTACAGAACAAGTACTCAACGGATCACGTACAAGTCACAAAGAAAATTTTGATAAATCATCCAAATTTATTAGGTTGAATGAAATTAAATTGTTGATATTCCATGATACTGAACATAAAAATATGACCAAAGAAAGTCTAAACAGGCTAAATTATGTGACTATAACACAATTTTTTAAAGTCTAAGTAACTATCTAGTATAAATTCCTACATACATATATAGAAGAAAATGATAAATGGAATATCATATATAAAATTTATGGAAATTAGTCAAAATTATAATCTGAGAAAATATGTACCAATAATTGATTTATTAGAAAATTTTAAAAATTTCAAACTAATCATTCATTTTAACAAGTAAACACAAAAATAAGAATTAATTTAAAAATTATTGCAAGGAAATAATAAAAACGAAAGCAGCAGTCAATGAACAACTCGATTTTGTAGTTTATATTTCTACCTTCCAATTTTTATCTGAATTTAGAATCCTATTTCCAAAGGCCTACTCACTAGTAGGCCTCCTAGATACTTAACAACAAAGAATTAAGATGTGTTTTGTACATGTACCAACTCCTTAAGATAAATGTAACATTTATGTGTTGCAAACACATACTAATAAATTTTGTTTGTTTGTGGAAACACTATGTAGTTCAGGCTGACTTTGAACTCACTATTTAGCCCAGGCTGGCCTTGAACAATCAGCAATCTCCTGTCTCACCCTTGCCAAGCACTAAGATTACAAGCTTGTGCCACAACACCCAGATATACTAAGAATTTTTTCCAAGATTTTAAGAAAAGAATTTTAGAAAATTTGGGGAATCGTTCACAATTTAGAGCAAATTCCTAACTGTAGACAATCCATGCAGGATCTTATTTTCATATACAATATTCATATTACCAGTAACTATAAAAAAAAAAGGAAATGCATTTACCACCTTCTCTTCAAAAACATGCTGCCCTTATCATTAGTCATGTTAATGTCCTAAATAATCATTCAGTTTCTCTGTCAAAAGCCTCCAAATATTCAAATTTTCCTCTTCTTTTTGTCATGACACTAAATTGTTAAGCACATGGGCCTTATACTACTGCTATAATCTCTTTAATCTGAACTTTCATCAAATTTTATGTAATTTATTTCAAAGCAGATTTGTCTCCACTCAATAAAACAGCAAATTTTATCACTTTCACTTAAGAAAGAAAAAAGAAAATGAAAACATTCTTGGAGAAAAACACATATATGCATAGGCACACACACCAGCAGTATTTCATGGATATAGTACTGATTTCTAATTCCAGAAAATACCCTGTTGGATCATTCACAATGTAACTCTGACTTTTAACTCGAAAGTAAGTGATTCTAATTCAGCCCTTACATAGATTCATAGAAATCATCAACCTGTATTTGCACCAGTTCAGCAAAACCCGATATCCAAAGAGCAACACCAAGAGGGCCAGATGATAGTGCACGTTCGGTGATTACTAGTAGAGAAAATACACTTTGATTTTAGGGAACCTCAGTAGTTTATACTGGACAGAGAGCTTCCCTGAATTTTGACCCAAAGATATTATCTTTCTTATTCTGTCAAGAAACAAATCAATTCTGTCTCAGAGATGATTTCCATCTTCCAAGGTTACTTATAAACATTCTTGAAAAGTTCATCCACAGCAAAGGTAATCAGTAGCTCCACTTACAAAATGTTCAGTAAAGGAAGAAATTCATGGAAAACTGTTTCTCAACACCTAATTGTACCCATCAAATTCTTATGCATGTGTAAAAGACAATTACTTCGGAGACAAACTGATGGAAAATTATGGAGTACAGATCAGAACTACATTTCAGCCACTCTTTTAACATCGTTTCAGTCCCTGTGCCGGATCACACACTGATCGAAGTTCTGATTATACAGCAGTGAATAAAATGGTATTTCTGCTTCTTGAAACTCCCATTCTACAAAGAGGCTAGAATATCAACAAAAGACATGTACATAGTTGGCACTTCAATCCATGTGTTCCACAACTACAGATTCTACAAATTGCAGGGGAAAATATTGAAAAAATTCCAAAAGTTCCCAAATGCAGTATTTAAATTTTCTCGGATCAAGCACTACAGTGAATCCTCACAGATGAAGTGACGTGTAGGCGAGCCCTGCTGCACCCTCTACCTTTTCAGAGATGCTCAGGCACCTGCACCTCTGCTCCTGAGCACTGTTTCCTGGTCCTTCTTGTACTGTACAGTGAGGTCTACAGTGATTGCATCTGCACCCAACAAGTAGAGACTTTTTCCTTGTCTTTGTTCCCTAAATAATGCAGTATAACAACTACTAACACAGTACTTATATATTTGGTATCGTAACTAATATAAAATTATTTAAAGTATATGAGAACATATGAGTAGGTTAAGGGCAAATATAAGCCATTTTATATAAAAATTTGAGCAATTATGAACTTGAGTATTCACAGAGCATTGTAGAACTAATCCATTTTTGATATAAAGGGATAAGCAAATTCACATTAGAGGGTGATAAATTTTTAAAATAAAAGCAAGGTAAAGGGACACAAAGTAACTCAGATTCAGACTGTGTAGCCAGTGCTGATCTCTCTGATGAAAAACCTGAGTTTGGAGCTATGGAGCTATGGAGCTATTTGAAGGGAAAGCATTTTCTCCAGAGGGGCAGAAAGAGTATGTTTGGCAGGTTTGAGGACTATTAAGCTGATCACTACGGTTACAGCATGCTGATTATGGGGAATAAAGGTGTAGTAAAAGGTAATGTGAGGGAATTAGAGGGGTGATAGGTTACAGACTTGCAAAGCATTGTAGATACAGTGGACTTTATTATGATATGAAAAGCCATCAGAAAATTTTGAGCAGAAAACTGAAAACAATCAGACATAATTGTTAGAGCATTGTGCTGAAACTAGGTTAGATGGTGAGAAGCCTGGAAGCTAGAAAACTTTGGGCTGATGTCAAAAATCCAGGTGAGACTCCATAGTAATTTACTTAGTGCGTTGCAGTATATAAAGATTTGCAGTATATACTGAACATTGACCTGGTAAGATGTTCTGGATGTGAGAAAAAATGGATCTACTTAATGCCAAGATTTCTACTCAGTTATAAATGCAAGCAACTAGTCAGGAAAATACTACATCATCTATTTTTAATTACATTCTTATACTCTGTCACTATGTATTTTTGAAAATTTTTCAACATTGTTTATCTCAAGTTTAAAATTTTTCATTAAACTGACTCAAAGTACTGGAAAGCTCAGAGCAAATTCTGCTAAATGTAGGAAGCTTCAATTTTAATTTCATGCTGAAATATGTAAATATTTTAGTCCATGTATTTTCATAGACTGTCTTTTGATTCCACTAAAAGTAATAGTCTGGCAAATATTTGTACAGGAGAAAACTTGGAAAAGTGAATCATCTTTATTTATAGTTCTTTGGATACTATACTGATTTCAGAGATGGAAAAAAATTATAACACTTTCAAATTAATAGCGATTTTACAGAGAATATATTTATACTAATAAAAGAGGCTATAAAAATATTTTCCTACAAATTTAAATATTCTAAAGCAAAACTGTAGAATTTCAAGGGATCATATAATTCTAAAATTATAATGTCTACCAAGTAGAGAAAGCACATATTCTCACAGTGAAACTGTCTTTTGTAAAACAAACAAAAATCAGCTTTCCACACACATGTTGCAGCTCAGTTGCTCCAATGAATGTATAAAAGCATTTACCTGACACTATAGCATCTCTTTTGATTGGTGTATGTCACTTCTGTGTCAGTTCTCATCCTCTGAGGAGCAGAAGCTAAGACAGAATACATACACAAGATAATTATGAGAAACTAGTGAAGCATGGAGTGCAGGGTCCAGAGAAGACAGGGAAAAGATTTCAGACAACATGTATCTGACACATGTGAAAGTCGGGTGGTAAAGGAGGAGGCTGGATAGAAGAAGCTTTGATCTCCAGAGCAGTTATTTCTGAAAGAGTGTCACTGAGGCCAGTGGAAAGTCACCTGGCAAAGATGGACCAATGGGACTGTTCTGAATTGGTAAGAATGGTCTGCCTATAGAAAAACTGGCAAGCTCAGATGTTAGCTGGAAACAGAGGGAAACTTTTTGGGGGCATGAATGTCACAGTGGATGAGGAAATGGATTCAAATGCACTTCCAAGGCAGGTGTTCTTGAAGGGAGCACTGAATACCACACCTTATAAATGCCACCACACCTTATAAATTCCTCTGAGAGGCATTACTGACAATCTTTTAGAAACTTCAGGTAACACTGAGATAAAATCATCATTATTAACCTTTTCAAAGATTTTCTTCTGCTAATGGAATCAACTTAATAATAGTTATGGCTTCACTTTCTATATCAACCAAAAGAACTTGGCATCAACAGTAACAAAATTAGTTTACAGTCTTCTAACAAAATGAAATGTCCTGGTTTACAGAGTGACAGGTAGTCACAACTTTTGCAGCTGCATGTGTTAAATTGTCCTCTTGATGCAAATTATCCTACTATAATTAGTGCTTGAAGTAGAAAGTTGTATTTCTTTAATAGAATTCTGTCTTCAGATTCTCATGTGAACATTGTACTCATGATATTGAATCATAAATATTGTACATTTTCTGCATGTTATCACCAAAGATACTTTACTCTTACATTATAAAAGTTCGCTTTTATTTCTCTTGATACTAACTTATGGGAAATAGGTTTATTACAAAATAAAAAATAATCCTAAATATTAAAATGAATAACTGTAGTAGCACACATCTGTAGTGAGAGCAATTAGATTTTTCTCGTATAAACAGAACATTACCATTCAGTCTCTCTTAACGACACTATGGCCAAGACTGGAAGTGGATGGGGAATAACCCACGAACCCACCTTAGTTTATTTTTATGCAATAATTAGTAATAATACAGTGTTGTTTAAAAATGAACAATTTAGGAAAAGTGTCAACTCAGGAAATAATTCAGTAAACGTCTTAAAGGGTGTAATGCAAGACTGTCTCTGATGAACTGATGCTCTAAAAGCCAATAATTGTTTTCTGGACATCAAATTCCTGGGCTGGGGATATAGCTCAGTGGCATAAGTGCCTGCCTGGCAAGCACAAGGTCCTGAGTTCAAGTCCTGATACATAAAATAATTCTTATAGGAATTGAGGATAATTTTCAACACCATCCATAAGAAAAAAGGATTAAACTGGAAAAATAATGCTGGTGGCTTTTATACTAAAATGAAAAAGTAAAGTGGATCAGAAAACCCTGTATGACTTTGAAAGAGCCTTAAAAATGAGTGATAGTTTTAAGGGTTTGCAGATGTGTGGGATTGGACTAAAATACTTCTATGTTTAAATTCTGCCTTCTTTTCATATGGCACTGGAGAAAGCAAATTTACTTCCCTGTATTTCAATGTCTTAATATGGAAATGAGATAATGAAAATGGCAGGACTGTTTTGAATACTGAATAATTTTTGTCACTAGTTAGTAACTTTACAAAATACAGAGTGTATAGATTTTATCTAATAGGTATGTCTTAGTTACTTTGTTCATTGCTGAGACAAAATATCCAGCACCCAAAATTAAAGTAGGAAAAGACTTGGCTCTCGGTTTGTAGAGATTTCAGTCCACAGTCAGTTGGCTCCAAGGTAGGGTGGCATGGCAGAGGGACATTGCAGAGGAGAAACAATAGTTCATGGTATGGAAGGCTGAAGGCCACGAAAGTAGTGAATCAACAAAGTAGCAAAGAAGCCATGAGCAGCAAGTGATGGTAGCAGTCCTCTTTCTGTCCATTACATTCCATCCAGGCTACCTGCCCTAGGCTGGGTAATACACCCAGGGTGGGGCACCCTTAATCCCACATCACACACCCTAGATCTAGCCAGCCCCCAAAAACCCCATCTATTACCCTATGAGGCTTTGGGGGTACATCTCAGTACAAAACATAACAAGGTCTGTAGTACCGGAAGTTGTTAAACAAATTGGAAAAGTTGGAATTTAGAAAATTTGAGACATGTTTAGATGTAGATACTTCTAAAACATTGAATCTCTTTAATTTTTCTTTCTGATAAAAGTGTTAATACAGTCAAAAGAAGTTATTATCATCATTAAGGAGTATAGTAAAAACTGAACATCATATAATTATCCCAGAGATATCTAAAGCAAAACAAATAGACAAATGCCTCTCATTCAATAAATTTATTTTACCACAACTTTGACAATACCTGATAACTATGAACAGTTCTAACTACTCTGTGCTTTTAAAGATTTTACATCTTCTAGTGGGTAACAATATTTTTTGAGTCCTATGGCAAAATATACATTAGTAAGACTTTCTCAGGGTAATGCAATGCAATATCATATGGATCCTGCAGCTTGAATCATACTTCCTCAACTGGTATCCTCTGAAGCCTTTCACACAACAATGCATCTTTTGTCCAGCATCATGCTCCATGGGCTTTCAAATGTCTTGCACTACTGGCTCTCTGAATTTAGCTGTTGTATCTCTAGAGTTTAGAAAATTCACAGAGGACATGACCTTTTTGCATCATATTACCTCTTCTTTAAACCAACTCAAACAAACTTTGCTCCCTAGGTTCTCATCAAGCAAGTACGATTTGCTGTCCATAGCACATTAATGTTAAAACTCTCCCAGAGTAAAAGCAAGAGTAATAGCTAGTTTTACTTACAGCTCTCCATGTTCCTGGTACTGTCTTAAATGCCTTCCTTATCTCACTAGGCATAAGTGAACTGTAGCTGAAGGAGGGGAAGTGATTTGGAAGAGGTCATGGGTCAGTGAGCCCTATGTCCTGGATCACAGGAATCACTTCCGACTTTAAAACTTATACTGTCAACACCAGACCACTGGACACCTTCATTTTGTTGCTCATTTGACCATAATCTATAAAAATATTCTGTAAAAATACTAAACAAAAACTTTACTTTAAAAATTCATACTTTTGGGCCAGTGAGATGACTCAGCGGCTTAAGCGCCTGCCTTGCAAGCGCGAGGGCCCGAGTTCGACTCCCGGAACCCACATACGAAAAAGGGGCCGGTGATATCGCTCAGCAGCACGGGCACCTGTTGGTGCGTGAGGTCCTGAGGTCGACCCCCCGGTACCCACAAAAAAAAAAAATTCATACTTTCACGGATGGAGGGCAGATTTTTATCACTAAAAAAACTAGATTGAGAGTTTGGATGTTAAGAGATAACTAAAATTTAACAATAGGCCATCCAGGGTGAGTTATCTAGTCTATCTAGATTTTTTAAATTCCCACAACTATAATGTAAAATCATTATATTAAATGATAAAACCTTGGAAATGCTCAGAATTCTTTTTAATATTTACTTGCTGTCTTAGTCCATTTTGATATAACAAAATGTCATGCAATAGTTAATTTATAAATGACGGTGACCAGTGAGTTAATTTCTCACTGCTCTAGAGCCTCGAAAGTACAAGATCAAGTGTCTGGTAAGGACTGCTCTCTGCTTCCAGGACCTTGTTGGCACATTCTCTGAAGGGAAGGACTCTGTGCCTTCACACAGCAGATGGGAGAGAGGAAGCCATTGAAACACTACAAGAAGCAGGTTTTAAAAGATAGTTAATTCCATTCTTAAGGGGAGGAGCTCTCATAACCTAACTTAACCATTTCTTAAAGGCCCTACCTCTTAATATTATCACATTGACATTTATGCTTCAACATCCAAGTTTTGGAAGGGATACATTCAAATGATAGCAATTGCAATTTAAGCCTATGCTTAATATTATACAGCACAGAGAAAATCATTCAGCTGTAAGTATCTACTCACCTTGATCTCACTCTAAACCACAAATTTTCCTTTATGGCCCCTCACTTAACCTCACAACAGTGGTGGGAGGCAATAATATGATTCCTATTTGGGAATGGGAATAGGACCTATATAGACCAATGCCATGCAATTAGTGCACAACACTGACATAGACTCGAAATTAAGTCCCCAAACCATATTCCATTCTTGTATAGAAATATTGAGCTCCACAATGAATGTCGGAAATATAATCATTTTGTGCTATTTCAACTTAGGACTGGTCAATATAAAAATCTGCATGAGATTTGGAAGCACAGAGATATAATCTCTATGCTGAAATTTAAGTGTTGTGTCATAACTGCTTCTCAACATTTTTTTCATTATGACTTTCCACAAGAATCTTTTAAAATGTTTTTACCCTAGTTTCCTCTTGTATTAGTTACTTTCCTGTCACTAAGGAGAACATACCCAAACATGCATTTTAAAGGAGAGGTTTATTGTGGCTCACAATTTCAGTAGGTTCAGTCCATGGTCACCTGGCTTCTAGGCAGAAATGGCAATGAGATAGCAGGGAGAGAAGGGAGGAGCCTGGGACAAAAATATACCCATTCGTGTCACATCCCCAGTGACCCATTTCTAACCAGTTTCCACTCCCTAATACCAAGTTAGCTATGAACTCATAATGAGATCAGCGATGGTGGACTAATACACAAATAAGTATAGCACTCCCATGATCCAATCCCCTTCCAAATACGTGAGACTTTTGGAAGATATTTTAGATCCAAATCATAACAGCTTTCTTACTGCCTTGAAATTACATATTAAGTCACCAGAATTTTTTTCATTAGAATCAAGCATTGGAGATCTGAAAAGCACTGTAATAACATTTTCCTGCCCACTTCCCCAAATGAAGTTTTTGTTCCTTTGGAGGTGTTATCACTCCCACTGACGTAGGGTCAAATGATGCTGCAACTGATACAGGGTCACATGGGGACTTTCACTGATGCTGACCCATTCTGTTGCCCTGGACAGAAGCAGGGTCTGCAATTCTGTAAACTGCTGCTCCACCTACAAATTCCTCAGTACCATTTGCAAATCCTGGACCAAGTATGTATACATCTGATGAAGGGTACTAGCATATCTGCATGTGATCCACGTCATCAAAGTTGCAGAAGATAAGAGAGAGAAGCACACAGGTTCATCCTTTGGGATTTCAGTCCATTCTCCTAAATTCCAGTTTTTCATCATTCATCTCTACTTCATATCTATCTCTCCTTTTCCTACCATGAACTATGTTGGGTTCAGATCCAGCACAAGTAGCAAGGATAGAGCCTAAATTGGATTGCTTAACCAATTCTCACAGTTGTTTAAGGTCCAATACCTATAATATATTTCTCATTACCTATTATTTAGTTGTATTTTTCCTCTGATAAAACCCTACTTGATAAATATATGATAATTACTTTAGAATTTATCTATTTAAGTAAATTTAAATAACTACATATTACTAATTATCCTTTTTTCTTTTAAAATAAAATCAACGAATGTAATGAAATGGGGAAAAAAAAGATAAAACTACTGTATATACACAACCTCACTTTTTCACTTCCTGTTATTATTTCCTATTTCTTTCAGTACTTAAAGCATGGTACCCATGTCATTTACACATTACAATTACCCAGAGAATGAGCTTTCTTTGATGTATAGTTTCTTCCTAAGTGCAGCAGTATTTGTTGTTAGTGTTTATAAAATTATTCTTTCATCTCTGTTTATCTTTTGCATAAAAGTGTTTTATATTACCTGTATCTAATTTTGTGTTGCTTTTAATTAAAATGTAATATAAATTCTTTTCTAATTTGTTTTCTTTCATAAGATTCTTGGTGCACATTTGGGTGATACTTTCGAATGTTTAAGTGTTGTCTTAAATCATCCATGATCTTCAAGATGGTTCAAATATTGTAACAAAAAGAATAATAATAACAGAGAGGAAATAAAAAAAGAACAGGCTAGGAAGATTTTTATAAGTAAAGCACAAAATCAATGACTTAGATAGAAAAAAAAGTACTTTCTAATTTCTGCGAAGAATCCATCTCACATATAGAATAAAATGAGTATGGAAGGGGCAACTCCGCCCCTGGATGAGAATCTCTGCTTAGAGGTTGTGTTTGTTGAATAAAAAATGTGTATTATAATATCAGATGGGCTAGGCTTTTGATACAGGTTGTGTTTTCATAATTTTTGAATGTGTAATCAGAATTTTAAATAAATGAAATTCATGCATTTATTAAAATATCAAACCATCGGGCCGGTGAGATGGTTCAGCGGCGTAAGCGCCCGCCTTGCAAGCGCGAGGGCCCGAGTTCGACTCCCGGAACCCACATACGAAAAAGGGGCCGGTGATATCGCTCAGCGTCACGGGTGCCTGTTGGTGCACGAGGTCCTGAGGTCGACCCCCCGGTACCCACAAAAAAAAGAAAATATCAAATCATCAAAATAAATGCATCTGTGTTTATTACACACCCAAGAAATAGTCAAATATTTCTGAAGCTAGTAAAGATTCTGTGCTTTGGTACATTGTTTAAAATTCTTTCTTTAAAAAAATCACATTTAAGATACCCACAAAAAAACATGTATGTATGGTGTGCTGAATGTGTGGAGGGGTAGGGAGTATGTTGTTATGTGCTCTTAAAAATTTCAGTATGGTTTAATTTTACCTTAGATCAAAGTTTTCAAAATTAACAGAAATGTTCTATTATTTCTTTGAGTAAAGCAAGCTTAAAATGTATCTTTTCTAAAGACTCATGTTTCTAGAAAATTGGTCATTGAGGATAATTTCTATCCTTCCCTAAAAATGACACAATTTTTTAAGTAAATCATCTTTGGGACATTTACATTTAGACCTGCATTCTTACTATATTTAAAATGTGTCTTTAAAAATTGTTCCTATTATTGTTTCTTTGATAATATGATGTTGCAGTGACTGTGGCATTAAAATATGAAGATATTTAGGAAAAAATGATAGTACAGGCTCTTAGTCATTAGAGATCATTTGTTTTAACTGCCACTTGACTTATCCTGAAAAGAGAGATTCCCATTAATGTGATTATAAAGGGAAATACATTTATGAGAAAATAAAAACATTTTAGGAAACCATTTGGGACTTGCTATAAGCAATTAACTAAGGTCACATTTCAAATTACCTACAATTTGTTTGAAATATGTATAAACAATTTCAGTATTTTTCCTAAAATCCTACTCTAATTTTTTTTTCTAAGACTGTGATTTCTCTACATTTCTTCTTTAGTTATCCAAAGATAATAATTCCATCCTTTCCCAATATTCAATTTGAGTAATCTGGCCATTTTAAATGCTTTATTACCTGTAAGTCCTTACAGGCAGAAATTAAATCAGATGGTATATCAAGAATTGAATATGTGGCCAGACTTAAATATGCTTTACCACTATCACAGACCAGATTAGCACAAAATTGCACTTAGAGACTTTCAAAGTATGTCAAGGCAGTTACAACCTAGGAATAGCTTCTCAGAGTACCCAAATGCCTTGAAAAAATACAAGTTAAGGCTGAATGATTGCTTATATAGACAAGTCTCTTAATTGTGACAGTGAGAGCTAGAGCATACGAAACTCTAAGACCTGGAGACAAAGGCTCAATATTCGATACAGCATGGGACAAAGAAGCACAGAATACATAGAAATAGTTGCATATACTCACACACACGCACAAAGAGATACACTCAGACACACATAAAGAGATGAGAGAGAGGAGAGATATGTAAATCATAGGATTTTCATTCATTTCTCTCTAAAAAAGTTAATAATTATACATGTTATCAAATAAAAATATATGACACAAGGTTTTAAATGTATAATTAAGCAATCTCATTGTAATATAAACTTATACTTGACTCATCATTGTTTTCCATTCATTACTCACTTAAGAGGAGGTAGATATCCCAATTACAATAGCTATAGAACAAATTACCCAATGACTTAATGGCATAGAGCAATAAGTTACTGTACTCAGGGATTCTTCAGGCTAGGAATTCAGACATGGCAGTGGTGGTTTATTTTTATTCCATATTGCCTGGGGCCTCAACCGGAAGACTCAAAACACAGCAGCTGGAATAATCCTAAGGCTTGTTAATGCATATGTTTGCTGCAGGATGATGGCTTTTGGGAAGTGGCCATTGCTTTTTTCTGTGATCTTTCCTTTTGGGCTCCTTTAGACTTCTTCAGAGCATGGTAGCTTGATTTGTAAGACAAGTTTCCTAAGAAATAATTTTATGAATTTTTATACTTTGCATTATCTAGCTTTATAAGCCATATAGTCCCACTCCTGCTGAACTCTATCAGTCAGATTAATCATGAATCTCCACCCAGAGTCAAGGAAAGAAAATATAGGTCTCAATTCTTGGTAGGAGGAGGGGCAAGCTGCATGTAAGAGCATGTGAGGTGGGAGCTGGTGTTGCAGTTAGTTGGACAAATATATGAGATGTGATAAAAATACATGGTGAATGTTTAAATTTAAGCAAAAAGTATAGTAAAAAGATGCATTGCTATTAATTCCCATCAAAATATTCCCTTTTACTTTGAACTCATTTATCCCATCATTCTTGACATTTTCTGAAGCAGTTCTGGAAGTCCTTTGTCCTGAGTGCCTTCAGGAAAAGTGAGAGAAAAAAACAGTGAATGATGGTGCTGAGTACCATCCATCAGAAAGGCAGGCTCCTAAAAACTTCATGGTGCAACCTTGTCCACCTTATCAAGGCAGCCATGACAGTGCATCTAAAGCCACTCAGAAAAGAGTTCTTCCAAACTGCTTCAGAAAGCGGCAAGAAGGGGGCCGGTGAGATGGCTCAGCGGCATAAGTGCCTGCCTTGCAAGCGCGAGGGCCCGAGTTCGACTCCCGGATCCCACATACGAAAAAGGGGCCGGTGATATCGCTCAGAGGCACGGGCGCCTGCTGGCGCGCGAGGTCCTGAGGTCGACCCCCCGGTACCCACAAAAAAAAAAAAAAAAAAGCGGCAAGAAGATGGGTTTGGTATGAGTGTGTTCAAAGCAAGGGGGAGCATTTTGTGGGGGATTAATGGCAATATGACTTTTACTGCAATAAAATGTTGTTTTAATTTAAACATTAACCATAAATTTCTATCACACCTCCTAATATTTCACAATAGGCAAGAAACAATATAAAGTCCAAAACTGGAGCCTATACTTCTTTCAGGGACTCTCCCCACGTTCATATTCATTCACATACCTTAATTACATTCTTCTGTTCATTCCCTGCTCTGTGTGTGTGTGCGCGTGTGTGTGTATGTTTTACTAGGGATTGAACCCAAATCTTACTCACCATCTCACTGCACTACATCCGCAAACCTTTTCTTTAATTTTATTTTTTATTTTGAGACAGGATCTTACTAAGTCATTAAGTTGCTCATACTGGGCTGGAATTTATCCTGGAACTCCTGCCTCAGGCTCCCAGATTCCTGGCGTTAACAGGTGTGTGCACCCACGCTAGGCCTCTCTGCTATCTCAGGAAGCATTTTCTTAAGTGATTAAACGACAGATATATTCCAATTTCAGACTTTAGGTTACACTGTATATTATACTTTATATTATAATGCGTATCACATTGTGTTTTATTAAATAAGTCAGAATATTTGTGACAGGGCCAGTGAGATAGCTCAGCGGCATAAGCGCCTGCCTGGCAAACGTGAGGCCCTGAGTTCAACTCCCGGTGCCCACACACGAAAAAAGGGCCAGTGATATCGCTCAGCAGCACGGGCACCTGCTGGAGCACAAGGTCCTGAGGTTGACCCCCAGTAACCAGAAAAAGAAAAAAAAAAAAAAAAAAAGAATATTTGTGACAGTGGTGGGACTTTAGTCAAGTCATCTACTTTAAAAGGTACTGAATTTTTAAGATTTTAGACATTTTATTTAAAAGTAAAAATTGTATGAGAAAAATTTGTTAAGATAATCACGCTTGTGAGAGAGAACACAGAATACAGCTATCCCAGAGCTGAGGAACAGCTTTGATATTTTTTTAAATTATGAATTTACTGTTCTTTCCTGGAATAATCAGTAAATTCTTCTTCCCTTTTCTCTTTGTAGAAGATCTCACCATCTGCTCGTTTACATTTGTATAGAAGCTTCTTTGGGACATACACATTATTTTAAGGTTTGGGGATTTTGATGTGCATTTACATTACCTGAAGTAAGGAGAGAGATAGTGAGATGTTTTGAGGAAGCGACAATGGCACATTTCTGGTATGGTCTGCAGTGGAACTCAATTTGTAGCCAGAGGTTCAGTCACATGTGTTCTATCTTCTCAGCTCTTCCAAAGACTGGTTGCTCAGAGGCAACCAGTTGATGAAACCAGAGCTCTAGGGAACTGTGGTGACTCACAGGATTTATGAATGTGTGTGTGTAGACTGGAGTAAAAAGAGACAGCATATAGAGAAAAATACAAGGACTGATGAAAAGATGTGTAGACAATTCATGCATTTAAGGAAGTAGTAAAGAGTAAAGTACATTCATGAATTATATAGTCAAATACACTGCTTCATGGCTTAAGTGAAATCTTGTGCTAGGGGATTTGACTCTAAAGAGGCCATGTTCAATGTTGAGAATCCTCACTAATACAATGATTTATAACAAAGAAAAAAAAAAGAAAAATATGACCTGCATCTGCAAGGCTGAGACTGCAGGACTGCAAATTAGAGCCTGGACAACTTAGTGACTTAGCGAGAACCTGTCTTAAAATTAAAAAAAAAAAAGAAAAGAAAAGAAAAGAAAAGACCAGGGATATAGCTTTGTATCAAGGCCCTGGGTTTATTTCTCAGTACAAAAACAAAAAACAAAACAAAATTCCTTTAAATATTTGCCAGGGGGAAAAAATAATTAAATGAAGTACTTTTTCTCTGTCATTATTCCATATTTGGTTACCAAGACTGGGGTACTTTGCCAATCTTACTATGTATGAGAAAGGTTTGTTAACAAACACACACTGATAGAATGTATTCATATTCAGGTTTTTGTGTGACCAAATACTGTCCAAACCAACTATAAATAATTTCATCTTACAAGGAAATTTAACATAGAGGGTTTTTAAATTTTAAACATTATTTTTTTCAACCAGATTTCCTTTGCTAAGAGGAAAAGAACAGATAGAAAAAATAAGAACTTTCCTTATATCTCCAGCTTTTCTTCTACAGTATACAGAGCCTCAGCTAAACAACAAGAGAAAAAAAGGAACTCTGATTATTACTTGTCAAAAATAATAAAAAAAACATTTAAATGAAAAAGCATGAAAGGGCCACCACTGCAATAACATCAGCTTTGTCTTGTGATGGCAGGCTACTTAAATCACCAAAAGACACAGCAGTAGGGAAAGATTCCCTGGTGCTCAGGTTTCTTTTTGAAAGGAAAAATATGGTGTGCTCAACTTCAACAGCTGTCAAGCATTTTACCGCCAATCTTTGCAGCATTCCTTGGGGAAGGGTTTGCTGTACAGCTAAAAAACACTGCAACTGATGGGCAAGGAATACTGAGAAACAGAACGGTATGGGTTAACACCCTTCATTGATATTTTTGAAGGTAGAGCCAACAACAAAAACTCAGGTGTGCCAGTATTCCAATCAAATTTTGATAGAGATATAAAAGGCCAATATATTAGATTATATTAGATAGGTAGATCGGTAGATAGAGAGATGATGATGATGATGATAGATAGATAGATAGATAGATAGATAGATAGATAGATAGATAGATGATAGATAGATGGTAGGTAGATAACAGGATGTTATAATTAAGCCTAATCTGTACAATTATTGGAACTAGTAGTTTGGAACTAACATATGCTTTTAAATAAGTAGACTGCATGTTGAATATATATATATTCATCTTCAAAGAGTGCATCACAAGGATATATTTGAACTTTAAGAAGTGAAGTTACATAGTCTACAATCACACAAACTTAAAATTCCAGATGATATGAGTATTTTTTGAAGAAGGATGTGCTGTTGCTAATAGCAAGACAAATATGTATAACTAGCTTATTAAGTAATTAATTGATTTGGAAAAATCTTATTAATATAAGGTACAAAGTAAAACAGACTTAGCTAAATTACAAGTTTTATTATTAATTTGAAGGTTTCCTCCTGATCTCCCTGTAGCTGTAACAGTCATTATCCCAGGGAGGAGGATAGTGCTTGTTATTAAGGCCCTTAGTGTTATGTGTCATGATTTTCATGTGTCATGACACATACGTAAATGTTTTTGTTTAAGTGTGAGAAGTCTAAACGTGATCTAAACAAAAGATATCAGGCTAAATGAGCTAGCTGAAATTCAGAGTAGAGCCATGAATGAATATATGCCCAAAGGAGCAGTTACTATTCTACAGCAGTTATGCTGAGAAAAGCTGGCAGTACTGACAAAGAAAAGGACCCCAAATAATGTGAGAATCTCCTTTTCACTTGTTTTCCTACTTGTACTCTACTTAATATCTTTCCTAGCCTTTTATATTTGTCATCACATTTTTCCTTATGATTGTCTAATACACCTTCATGTGCTTTTATTATGTCACAGATTTTCTTACTGTGTAATTTAATGAGGCACAAGCAAGAAGAAATGGAAAGAAAATCATTCAGCTTTTCAGCATTATTTACCATCCCCTAAATTGGCAGACATTGGGCAATTAACAATACAAGTTGTTTAAAAATTCATATTTTCAGGGGTTTAGCCATTGTGTTAAATGATATTGGTTGAATTGTTTCTAGGATGGGAAAGGATGATGTGTTTAGAGTGCACGCAAAACAGAAGGAGCAATATTTTGGAAATTACATGGTACCATTCATCGTGAAAATGGCCAAGCACCAGTAAGCTCTGTGCCTATTTGCTCTGCTATTTTGGAGAATGATTTAGACTCTGCTGTAACCTGAGTTGCTCTATTTTAGTTGTTCATGATTTTAAAAGACACCGGAGTTTACTTTCTTAGTGTGTGCACAGAATAAACAAACATTTAGGTATTTGCTTTGCACAGCTCAAATCCATGGCTCTACAACTGTCAATATCCGAAATCCATTAGGCAAATGCCTAGAAAAGTACAGAAAGTAAGCAACTAGAAGCATCAACAAACAAGTACAGAACTCTATAAAAAGATGCTCACTTTGACCTTCCAGTTTACTGTACGCAGTCAGCCCTCCAATTCACCCTTGAGCTGGATTCAACCATTACATTTCAAATATGTTAGAAAAGCAATTAAGTCTGTTCATAAAATGTACATTCTATTTTCCTTGTCATTATTCCCAAAACAATACAGTATTATATCTATGCACATCGAATTTAAATTGTACTAGGTACTAAAAGTAATCTGGAGACACTTTATATTATAGAGCAGGAAATGCATTAGTTATATGTGAATACACCATTTTATATGAGATATTCAAGTGTCTGTGAATTTTTCTATCTGTAGCAATCCTGGAGTTAATTCACTGTAGATACTTAGGGGACTATAATATCAGGGTGGCATACAAAGCAATGTACAAACTAGAGTTCTCTGAAGAATGAACAGAAACTCCTTTGAAGCTGGGCATAGTGGCACATGCCTGTAATCTCAGCTACTCAGGAGACTGAGACAGGACAATCTTGAATAGGAGTCCAGCTTTGGCGAGTTAGCACAATACTGATTCAAACAAAAATTCCTCTGATTAATCTTTTGGAACTTAATTAATTGTTACTAGTAGATTCTATAAACAATATCATTTCTGACAATAAATTTTACATACCTATTAGTCAAGAATAAGACAAAAAATCAAGATTTCTATTCTATTATCTGCCTGTCTCCCCGTAGTCTCTGAATACATTCTTCTGCCAAGTTCTTGATTATCATTGTACCTCTGGCCACCCAAGTTTTCATTCCTCAGTTTTCTTCACCACTGCAAAAGCTTCATAGCTTATGAAGAACTTTCTCAGAACTTGTAAGATGATGTGAACATGGATGTTGATTGTGCATCTATTAAAGTCTACTACATGCTTGCAATTTATGTGTTACCTCACTTTTACTTCATATAAATCCTTTAAGAGGGCTGGTGAGATAGCTCAGCGGCATAAGCGCCTGCCTGGCAAGTGCAAGGTCCTGAGTTCGACCCCCGGTACACACACACCCAAAAAAAAATCCTTTAAGAGACAGAATCCTCAGTTATAAATCAAAAATCAAGAGATTGAGTAACAGACAAAATATCAGAACTAGTTTGTGATGATATGGAATCCCAAATCCCAGGAGACTCTGTGTCTAAGTTCAGCACAATAGCAATCCTAAAAGTTAATGAATACTTCTGTAATGTGGAGCATAAAGTAGTCCTTTTTGAGTAGATTCATACACCTTTTGGCAGCCAAATATAAGATAGCATAGTGTCTACCAACTAACACTAGAAATGTCACATTTCTTATTGTTGATGAGGATTTCATTTTGCATTCTTTGCCACATATTTACGTTTATCAAGTGTTAATAGATCCTTCTATCTCACTTCTGTCTGCTCAACCACAACGACCCAGCTTTCCACCCTGAACCCCTTCAGTGGGTTCTACATCTGCATTTTCTAGAGTCAAGGTGACTGCTGTGAAATTTGTTCCTTCAAAATTCTTGTGCTGAAGTTCAAACCCCACGTACCTCAGAGTGCTACTCTGTCTGGTGAAAGAAACTTTAAAATGTGTTTGAATTAAAATGAAGCCAATAGGGCGTGCCCTAATCCAACTTGCCTGATGTCTTTTTAGGAAGGATATACACAGGATCCAGGGGTGTGTGCACAGAAGAAAGGCCTTGTAAAGAGAAACCATGAAGAGATGCTTCCTTAAAAGACTTCTGAAAACATGAAAGGAAAGAACAGAAGGAGGGAAGGAAGGAAGAAAGGAAGAAAGAAAGCAAGGAAGGAAGGAAGGGAAGGAGACAGAGAGGAAGGGGGAAAGGAGGGAGGGAGGGAGGGAAGGAAGGAACAGCATCACCTTTATTTTAATCTTGGAATTTTAGCCTCCAGAAATGTGAGAAAATGAATTTCTGTTGTTTAATCCACCTAGTCTGTGATACTTTGCTGTGGCAGCTCTAATAAAATAATACTGAAATTTTCAAATGATGTTTACACAAGTAGAGAAAGAGTAAGGAAAAAAAGTGAGAGGCTTCCCTATGAACCTTTTGTTGGACAAATGCTTCTTGCAAGACTTTGAATAAGCTTGATGACCCATTTTTGTGCAGCTAAGGTGTGATCATTAATAATATATTAATTCATCAGCCCTGGTATTTTAAACATAAGTGCTTTGAAATGCCTTAACACTGAGGAAAGTCACAATTAACTTTTGATTTGGGACACTTATCCTTGATAAAGAATGAAAAGTAATTGAGATAAGAAAGCACTCCTCACATTTACCTATCCTGCTTATTGTGTCTGTAGCGTCTGATTTTTGCCTTCATAAAATTCTGTAGGGAGATGGGATGGGAAATGTTCTTATGATTTACTCATCTGTAAAGCTCCATGACCAAGAAATTCAAATGATAATTAGACAAGAAAGACAAATTCATAATTTTAAAAAATTCTAAATGTTAAATTATAAATGTACATTTGTTGATTTCTCAAGTAGGTACTAAAGCAAAACCAATAGATAGTCTATTTAGAAGTGTTTCATGAAACACATAGGAAGAAGTGGAGAAAAGTAGGCCATGTTAGGTAGAAAAATTAATGAAGCATTCATCAAATAGTAATCCAATTTATAGTGTAATATTCTCAAAGCTAGCTGAGGAGACGGACACATTTATTTGTAGACCCCCAGAGAAAGCATATACTAGTGTGTAGGTGTGCATGCCTATGAATTATAACACACTATTTCAGTGGTCAATGTTAATGAGTAGGTCCTTAAATTTGAGAGGTTTAAGGTAAGTGGAAGGTGGATCATGCATACTTATTATTATTGAAATAAATGTATGCACAAGAAAGTGAAGAAATTGTAATTGTACAGAATGAATTTATCCAAGATGAACCCTTCTGGGACCTATAAAAAGAAGTCAAGGGCCGGTGAGATGGCTCAGTGGCGTAAGCGCCTGCTTTGCAAGCGCGAAGGCCGGAGTTCGACTCCCGGAACCCACATACGAAAAAGGGGCCGGTGATATCGCTCAGTGGCACGGGTGCCTGTTGGCGCGCGAGGTCCTGAGGTCGTCCCCCCGGTACCCACAAAAAAAAAAAAAAAAAAAAAAAAAAAAGAAGTCAAGCAGTAAGCACCAGAGAATCACTTTCACCTCCACCTAGTCATTATGCCCAAAAAGGGTAATCATTCCTCTGATTTTGAACATCAGAGATTAGCTCTCCACGTTTTTGAATAGTGTGTAAGTGGAAACATAAGTATGCGCTTTTGGATTTACTTCACTTCTCTTAATCCATATCGTTTTGTGGGATTTATCCGTATTGTTGCATGTAGGACTAGTTCATTTATCTTCATTGCAGCTTAGAATTCCATTGTTTGAATGCAATAATTTATTTATTATTTATTGGCAAATACCTGTTATAGAACTACATTGTTTCTTGGTCAACTTGACTTTTACTTTAATAAAATTAGTATATTATTGTTTTTCTAGCTACATGCAAACAAAAGAAGCAGCCATAATTTCTTCTTAAATTGAAACTATTTGGTGTTTTGTTAACAAATGTAATTTAATGATTCTAATACAGAAATATATTTTATTTTTATATGTAGGTATTTTTATGCTTTACAAACACAGTTCATAAAATATACATACTTGGTTTTTAATTGTTAGGACATTAATAATTACTTATAAAGACTACTTACTATGTATAAGCTACTTTGGTGTATACTGGAGCCATGATGAAAGACAACAACAATAACAGAAGCCTAATCTTTGTATATTATTGATGAAATTTATATTTAAAGAACCCTAAAGACATGAAAAATAACAATTAAGACCCAACAAGTTAACTGACAAAAGAAACAATGTACAGCCTTTTCCAAAAGAACAGAGACCTAATCCAGATCTGAACAATTCAAGGAAAGCTTCCCGGGAGAACTGAAATATTTACATTTTTTTTAATAAGTTCAGAGGTATCAAGCACAGGAAACAAGTGCTTGGGTCTGGAGGTAAGGAAGTGATTGGAATTTGAGGTGGAACAACAACACTTTTGTCTTGGTTACTTTTCTCTCATTGCTGAGACAAAATACCCAATGCCCAAAATTAAGAAAGGAAAGGTTTATTTGGCTCACAGTTTGTAGAGGTTTCAGTCCAGACTAGGCTGGCTCCAAGGCAGAGTGGCACATGGCAGAGGGCAACAGTTCATGGCAGCAGAAGGCAGCAAAACAAGCAAGAGCAAAAGGGAGGAGCATGAGCACAAGAGAGAGAGCAACCTCTTTCCCTCCCTTATATTACATGCAGGCTGCCCGCCCCAGGGTGGATGTAGCACTCACGCCCATAATCCCAGCATTAGACCATGAATCAGTCATAAACTCTAGAAGCCCGCCTCCATGACTGCATGAGGCTTTGGGGGGACATCTAGACACAAACCATAACAACTTTGGTTTGTTTAAAGCTTAACATTGTTTAGGTTCCTTATCCAAAAAACAAAGGGAATCGAAGAAGCACTTAGCACTGTTAATCTCTCACATTTATGTAAAATAGCCATATCTAATTATTCTGCACTCTAGAACTACAGAACACTTACAGAAATGACACTTGTATTTGATTATTTAAATCTCCAATAATGCTAATGTAATGACATTATATCCTTAAAGCTCCAACCAGTGTAGCTGAATGCTTTATGAAGCAAAATAAAATAAATTACCATAAGCAAAGTTTATCCTATGACCTTCATTTACTTCAGTTTTGAATATATTATATTCAGAGTTCTGTATGTACTCAAGCATTTTTGATATTAAAAAATTTCAGTAGAACAATAAAATTCGCTTATTTGTTTTGTGGCCAAATTATCACTGAGCGAGCTAGAAAAATAAAGAAATGGAAGAAAATAAAGAAATTAAAATTTGTGAAAAAAAAAAATCTATGAAAGAAACACAGAAACCATAGCTTAAATTGGTTGAATTTTCTTGGTCACACACTTGTTAGACTTGCTCAGTAAAAGACATATTAGCTTCCCAGTAGACTTCTGCACTCAAGGAATCATTCCTTCTTTCTTGTAAGTATGTCTGGTGTATGTGTCATGAAACTATGTAGGTATATTAACCCTTTCACTCTATACCTCTACTCTTAAATCAAAGAATATTAGTTTTAATGTAAATACAATTACTTCTTATTTCTGATAAAATAAATATATGATCATTATACATACTTAAAATATGTAACACACAGGGAATAGCCTTGTTTAAATTATCAACAACTACAGCATGCATAAATTACTATAGCTAGTATTTAATATGGTTCTCTCATTTATTTATTTAGTGAGTTTATATCAGAATTGATACCTGTGTCAGTTCAAGATTATGTTTAGCACCATACAGTGAAACTTTGATTACAGTGGCTTAATGAATCTTTCTAATTTTCCTAATTTCTTTTCCAATTTCCTATGGTTCTGTTTTGTTTTGGTAGGACAAGCAATGGAGAGATGATCCAGGACTGATAAAGAACCTTCAGCACACATGCTCTTCCCTTCCTCCTCGTCCATCCTTCACATGCAACTTTACATTCATGACAACCTCACCTTAGCCATTCCATGAAGAAGGAGGAAGTATCAAAGAAGATGGTACAGTGCTTATTCAGTAAAGCATGTTCCCTAAAATTCCACACCGGAATATCATTTGCTCACTACTATCTTAAAGAGATTTAACAGGATTGTGCTTAGCTGAGCATTTCCCACCCTCAAATAAATCAGTGTGAAAGGGAATGAACTGTATATTTTGCAGGCACTTAATAATGTCTGTCACAGGATTCTACACACTGCAATTCTAATTACTAATTTTGTTGCACTTGAATTATATGCAAGTTTCTATAACTTGAAAATTGTTCATGACTGACTATAAGGGCCAAATATCTGCTTAACCATTCATTTATTCATTTCCCTGTTGAAAAGATATTTAGGAATTTTTTTTTCTTTTTTCTTTTAATATTAATGTAGTTCAACATTTCATAGTATTTATGGTCAGTGGTGTTTTATACAATTATAATTTCAAGGAGTAAGTTAGTATGTTAGACTTATAGATTTTGTCTTATGTTTTATGCTCTTTCCAGTAGCATATAAAAATATACTATTTTAATAACAAATACTTTTCCAGGAAAGTATGTATAAGCACATTTCCTTGCCTAGTTTTACTTTAGCATGTACATTATTTTAAATCATGGACAACCATCGCTACCAAAAATGTCTGCTTTATAACAAGTTAAAATCATAGTCTGAGCCTTCTGATAAGCTGATTTTCTGTGACTCTAACACCAGAAAGCAGTCAAGCAGTTGTACCAATCTACAGATATCTCTTTGAAGTAGAGCTTGAGGGACAATTTTGTCAGGACAGTGTTTCACTCCAGATAGAAATGGTGAAAGGACAGATAGAAAGGAAAGAACAGGGGAAAGAAGCTGAGATTGGGAATTCCTGAGTGCTGTATCACGAAATGAGATAAAGGAAATCCACGAGAAGGTCACCTGTACTGAAGATCCTTCTGTCACATACACTCCTACCCCGCCCCACATCACTCCTTCATGTGCTGTTATTTAAGACACTAGAACAGAAAACAAAATTCCCTTTGTAAAAGGTTAATTCACTTTGACTTGATTGCAAAACTTCTATATATTTTGAATTTCACTAATAAAAGAGTCTTTAATTTCCTCACCTTTTCTCCTGACTAAAAGGGGGGCAAATTTGATCAAAACACATTATACATGGAACCCCTTTCCACCAAAGCACTGTACATGTTAACCAAGGACAGTGTTACAGGGAGTGACTGGAGATGAAAATAATTAAACTATGTTATGCGCATGTACAAATCTGCCAACATGAAACCTATTAATCTGTACACCCAATATAAGGAGGGGAAGTGTGGTTGAAGTGAGGGTAAGGGGATGGAGAAAAAAAATGAATCAAGATATATTATGTACAGGTACAAATTCCCTATGATGAATGTGATCATTATGTATACCTAAAATGTACCAATAAACTTAATTAATTCAAAAATATGAGGAAAATACTATTTAAATCATCTTCTTTCTTATTTAACTGTATACCCCTTCTTAACATTCTTCAAGTCTATCATATTCTGTAGCAAAAAATTCAGGTACTAGCCTTTGAAATGCCCAGAATGGGCTCAGAGTCATCATTGCACCTGTTTTTCTACATAACAAGACTCTTGTGTTTGCTTCTTGCAGAATTTTCAAGGTGAGTTTCTGGACAAAGCATCATTGCATGTGGCAGTGGCGATTTTCCCTTGACTTTTGCAGTTCAAGTTATGGTGTCAGCAGATGCAGTTAAGATGATGAAACAGGAACAGGCTGGCTTTCTGAGAGCATTGTACCCAGCATGTCTTCAAAACATTCTAAAATGCATCCTAAGAGAAGGCTCTAGGTTAGAGAGGACACATGCTAAGAGGACTAGCTGATTGAATGTGTTTTATTTATTTTTTTTTTGTGGGTACCGGGGGGTCGACCTCAGGACCTCGCGTGCCAACAGGCACCCGTGCCGCTGAGCGATATCACCGGCCCCTTTTCCGTATGTGGGATCCGGGAGTCGAACTCGGGCCCTCGCGCTTGCAAGGCAGGCGCTTATGCCACTGAGCCATCTCACCGGCCCTAAATGTGTTTTAAACAAAGCATCCTGTTTTGTTTTTCAAGTAAATGTTAGCATAACTCATATGTCATAAAAACTTATTTTAAAAAATTACCACTCTTTGTTGTTGGTAATTTAAACACTTTAGAATCAACACAACACAGAAAAGCAAGTGATAAGAGGACAGAAGTCCCCGACATACAAACATTCAAGTTGTGAACTTTCACAGATCCAAAACACTTCATATTACAAACACTCAAATATGGGAACAAATCACAGCAGTAGCTCATATGTCTGCTGGACATTGTCACAGTTGTGCTGCTGTGCGCTCACTGCACTGTGTGATGGTGTACAGTAGTACAGTGCTCAATCCGAGCCCAGGATGTCCAGAAGCAAGAGGAAAAGCAGTGGCGATGTGGAGGGGACTGCTAGGGAGTTCAAAGCAATAAACATTGTATATCTGTGTCAAAGGTGTACAAGACTCACTTTGTTGAACTTACCAATGAATCCAACTTACTAACGGTCTCCCTGAACGGAACTTGTTCATAAATCAGGGATTTACTGTAGTGTGGTAGTATAAATGATTCTTTACATCACAGATCTAATATTGTTTCTGAAAGTTTTTGCAAAGGGAAAACATATCAAGACAATTAGATAATAATATTTTATATTAATGGGTTACAGTGTAGGTTGATTATCAGTGAATACTATCTCTTTGATTGAATATACAACTAATAAAATGTTAAATCTGGTCAAAAGTGTAAGGTATTTTTAGATTCCTTCTTGATAGCAGGACCGCCTGACCTATATCAACAAAATGACTACAGTGTTGTCCTGTTATCTGCCTTTCATCTCTTTCACTTTAAATAATATGTTATAAACCAAAAGCACACCAGAATTCAGGGAGATATTTTCATTTAAAAATGTACATACAAAGAGGTCTAGCTCCTGTCACAATCAAGAATATTGAAATTAGATATAAAAGCCTTGCTTGTGCCAAGCTCAATCTAGCAAGCAGGACCTTAACAAGCTATGAAATATTTATGTGCGTAGACTATGCCAGTTCTCCATGAGTTAAACTTGTCCATGTAGGATCCTTCATTGAAATCTTAAAGATGGAAGGAATGAGACAATTTGCAAACTAGCAAATACAACTAGAGGCCAAAACAATAAGAAAATATTCAATCTTGCAACAAAGAAACAGTAATGAATGAAGAAAAAGAGCAGCTATTTCTGCCTATTGAATTGGAATATGTATATGATGAGACCCAATGTTAGATTTTATAAAATAAATGTTCTAATTTGTATCAAGAGTTGTAAACTTGTTCCTTTTCTTTGCATTTAAAAATCACAGCAAAAGCATGTGGCTAAACATCCCTACTGCCTGAGACGTCCATATCAAGAAAAGCTGTGCATTTCAGAGAATTGAATTTATTTTCAACACTAGGAATTGTGTGAACATATATACCTTCATGCTAACTTATTAAAACCAAAATCTAATTTCACATACATGTCTAATAAATGTATAAGACTTTATAATATGTGTCATGTACTTTATTTAGTTTATTTTTCTATGCTTATTTTCTCTTTACCTTGATTATCTCAGGTGCTTTTTTCATCCTGTAATTTTGTATTTTTAGAAAGCTGTTTAAAGACTTTTAAAAAAATGTAAATTATATATTCATCAATGAGATGCTATGTGGAAAATAATTTGACAATACCTTGAAACTGTCTATGATCTTAAATTTATTTTTGAAAACCAGAAATAAAAATCAAAAGGTATGATTAATAAAATCTAACCACTTAAAACTAAGATAGACTAAAATAAAATGAAAGCTTATGTAAAATAAAATTTAATTTGAATTATAACATAAATTATGTTTTAAGTGTAAAAGTATGGCTGAATTATCAGTGCATGATTTTGTGTATATGAGAATGAGAGAAGGAAGAGAAAGAGCAGTAAAGAATGAATATATTGTCTACCTATACCCAGAAATGGGAACACTTTAAGATGCAACTAATTTTACTAAGAGTCATTTGCATCTCATGTTATATCTTTTCAAAATATTGTTGTTCTTATAGCACTACCAAACATGAAATACTAACTTTTCAACAGAATTAAGTGTTATCGAATTTTGTTAAAGTTGAATGTCTTTACGGCATTCAAAACTTTAACCTTGCCAAACCTGAGTGTATAGTTCTCAGGCAACAAAACTTTATAATTTATAGTTTATTAGAAGGCATTTAATAGTTGGATTAGCAAAAAGACTTCCTGAAGCTAGAAATGCTGATAAAGTTAGGGAGAAAATAGAAATCCAGGACCTCACATATTTTCATTCTGCTGGTGGTGATTTTTCTACTGCAATTATGCTACCTATCTTTCATAATGCTTGTGTTCTAGGCCTGCTGAGAGATAAACTTTTCATCTGAATTAGGTATGATGTAGGCGTATTTTAATGCTTATTTTAACAAAATTCAAATTACCATGAAGTTTAGTTGAATACTCTCAACTATATCTTAGAGAAGCACTCGTATTTCATTTCCTCCTCTGAGGAGAATGATATTTCTCCTCTGAGATGAGAGTGGAACCCAAGGAGGCAGGAAGCTCTATTTTCACAATTCAACTTTGAGGCATCGGTGGGCAGATGGGGTATGTTAAAGAGTCTCCCAAGCTCCTAACAGAGGCAGGAGGTAAGCAAAACAGACGCGGGCAGTGCAGTAGTGAAGTCCGGTGTCAGGCTGACAGTAGAAATGTGAGGGGAATCTGTTTAAGTCAGTGCTCAGGCTGAAGGCAGGTGGACAATGACAGGAAAGCCACAAGAGTCACTGCTCACACAGCACTTGTGCCATGACTGAGGGAGCCATGGGGCCTGGAACAGGGGAGGCAGCTGGACTGTGAGGTGGATCCAAGTGCTGAGGCAGGGAGCAGGTGGTCACAGGAGGAGGAAAAGATGAGCTTGGTGCTACGGAGCATCTGCCCTCACAGTGGCTGCTGTGGAAATGCTCTACAAAGATTAACATGTAGAGGGAAAAGCACTTATTTTGACTAATCATCCTCAAATGTGATTTTGACACCCATGGTGTTGAAAGGAAAGAGCTATTATAGACAACAAAGCTAAAACTGTGGATTTCTTTTGGCTAAGTTGTCTCAGAAAGAGCAAAGAACAGACTCATTTGCAGAAGAGGCCGGATGTTCAGTGAGGAATATTTAACTTACTTCTGGCTTTTCCACTCACTGATGTGTACTTCCAAGCAAGCCGCTGAATATTGTTGCCCCTATTTTCCTCGTGAAAGATACAGATATCTTGCTATAAAGTATCCACTTCCTGACAGACAGCAAAATCCCCAAACAAGCTACATGTGCAAAATGTTTTACCTTCAAAGTAAAATGTGTCGAAGTAATTGTTATATATGTCGTTAAATGTATATCTTCCTTATAAAGTCTTATCTATAAGAATACATCCTGAGGGCCGGTGAGATGGCTCAGCGGCGTAAGCGCCTGCCTTGCAAGCGCGAGGGCCCGAGTTCGACTCCCGGAACCCACATACGAAAAAGGGGCCGGTGATATCGCTCAGTGGCACGGGTGCCTGTTGGCGCGCGAGGTCCTGAGGTCAACCCCCGGTACCCACCAAAAAAAAAAAAAAAGAATACATCCTGAAACTATTGAACTTGCTGGATTATTTATTGATGTGGCTTTAAATGATTTTCTACTATTCTTAATAATAGAAAATCAGACATGTGAAATTCTCTTACATTAGCTATTTTAAAGGAGATAAGTAAAACCTGTACTTTAAATTAACATTTTCTGCTCTTCCTAGGAAGACAAAACTTCAGAACTTGAATAGCGTAAAGAAGTTTTAGTACCCTCCACTTAGCTGGTGGACTGACTTCATTGCAGTGTGGATGGTCCCCCAACAAAAAAAATATAAATAAATAAAAACAAAGGCCAGAATCATTACACTTATTAGGAAAATAATTGAAATAGGCTGAATGTTAAACATATATTTTATCCAGCTTTGTGTGTTTTTAGAGTGATACATTCTTAAAAATTAAAGTAGTACTTTCAGTAAGGTAGTACTATGAACACACACACACTTCACTAGTGCTATACTTACGCTCATTCTAAGGTAGAATTTTTTCCAGACTAAATTAATGATAAATATAGATTCCCAAGTTCTTGCACAGTAAATTCTTAGTAGATCACAGGGAAGGTAAAGTAATCTGTATTTTTAACAAGCCCTCGAGGGAGCCAGGAAGCTTAAGAAACATACCTCAAGGTACCACTAGGTACTGCAATAGGTAAATAACTCATTTCGCCTAGATTTTGTCTCTGGACAGACCATCTGTGACAGCACTAATAAATTGTGCATGAAATTGATTTCATCTGTATTGGAGACATAATTTGTCCCACAGTATGTCCTGTTTGCTGTTGACTCATGCTTTCATTTCAGTTGTCTGTGGTCTGATCTTGTGTATGACCTCAATTACAGGGAAGAATTTTTAACTTTCTTAATTATGAACTTTGCTTTTCCCTCCCTCCAGTTTACTAACTTTTCAATGAGGAAATCTCAAGTCCTAGAATTCAGTTTCTTCTAACTGATTTCAGTTCAAGGTGAAAGCTTAAAATCAAGCAAAGCTCTCCCAAGCAAAGAATATGTTCAAAAATGAACAAAAATTGTCCATTTTTTTGAATCCTTTTTTTGTTGTTTTGTTTTGTGCTTTATAACCATTTTTTTCACTTAATGTAAATATGAATTGATGTCTTAGTGAATTTCAGGTATAAATAAGATAGTTCAGGCTCTTATTATCTTAACCACCATGCTTATTGGTGCTGTAGTATAATGGGATTAAACCAAAACAAGAAATAACCATTTGAGTTTGTTTCCTTGTTTTACAACCTTCTCACATTCCAGCTTCTCAGCATAAAAAGGATTAACAGAACAAAGAGCACTGTACCAGAATACTAAATGCCTGAACTTTCTATGTCCTTGAACAAATTTGAACTGAAAAAAAATCTCAAAAACCATTTTTGCTAACATACAAACAATGAAATAACAGACATATCCAATAAGCTAATTTCTACAACTACCATATCTTAGCTATATATCTTGAGTAAATAGGATACTTTAAGAAACTATCCAAATTCTTTGATTACTAGGTTTCTGTTCTGTAAATTGCTGCTGTCAATTTGCATGCTACCCAAATTATAACCAGTTAAAACATAGGGAACGGGAGAATGAAGCCATGTTGCAGTTGCAACATCATATGTGCTTACCTAAGTTATTTTTTTAGGGTTGAAAATATTTCTCTTACATGGATAGGAGTAGGGTGATTAGCACCATTCTGTTATTCCTTCAGGAATGTTAAACCAATTTGGATATTTCCAAATAAAATTTTAAGATTTGGGAAAGGAGAATTTATTGATTTTCAGTTAAATAAATGAACCAAAGCTTTGATTGTACAAAACACAGTGCTCGCCAATGAATATTTATGAATTTAAAAGGTGCGAATAAAATATAATCAAAATTGATCATTACAATTGTAAAGTGAAACTGAAAAAACATCACTCTACATCTTCAAAATACTCAAACCAAGATAATGGGAGAAAACTGCAAACTTTAAATTATAATCCTCCCTTTTAACACCATAAAAAAATAAATGTTTAAATCCCAAGGTAAATACAACTGAAGCATACATTTTCTAAAGACTCCGTGTCTAAATAGTAAGTGCATCCAGCAGAGTCCCTATGGGACCAAAGTTAAATTAATTTTTTCTTTTCTCTGCTCTCATAGGATGAAATGATTTCTAAGTCAATTCCAACAAAATCTCTTATAAAAGTTGACACGTCAAATCTTCCAAATATATATGGAAAACTAAAGCATCAAGAATAGCTAATATATTTTACAGGAAAAAAAGAAAGTGAATATTTACCCCTTCAGGTATCAGGAGCTCTAATGAAGCCATAACAAATATAATAGATTTAGTGTTATATTGGGGTTGTGCAAGTTAACAGACTAAATATAATAAAGAGTTTAGACACATGAGTGGAAATTTGATGTGACAAAGATGGAATACAAGATAAATTCCCAATGAAAAACAATGCAATGACTGAAAATGATGAAATTTATCATTTATATGTAAATGATTGAAGAAATTAGATTCTTACCTGATGATTTACATACAAGAAAATTCAGATAGAATATGAACTTATCAAAAACAAAGCTTTAAATATTTAATTGAAATTGTAGATGTGTACCTTCCTGATCTCTAAATAAAGAACATGTTTCAAGCAAGACAGAAAAATTGCAACTATTTGACATGATTGATAAATTTGTCCATTTAAATTAAGATTTCCACTTTTTCAAAAGACATTTGAAGTAAGAGAAAGCAAGGTAAAACTGGTAGAAGATATTTGCAATAATATAACTAAAGAGAAAATATAAACAAGTATTTATAAGCAAAGAAATCCTCCTTAAAAAAGAAGAAATAAAAGGAAAATTATCCTCATGGAAAAATGAGCAAAGGAAATGAACTGGCATTTCACATGAGAGGAAACACATAATTACCAGTATGAGAGAAGCTTAATATCTGTGTTTAGGGAAATGCAAACCAAGATCACAGTAAGGTACCATTTCCATTCATCTCTTTGACTGAAATTAAGAATTCTGACAATGTGACATACTAGAGAAGATAATTTATTCATCATAATATTGAACCTAAAATGACTCTGGAAATTCATTTGATATTATAATTTAAAATCATCATTCTCACAGCCTACTAGTGAACATTTATATTTGTGGTTATATACCCAAGAGTATCCCCTACAATTAAGCACTTGGACGAATATGTATTAATATTATTAGCAAAGTAATTTATGGGCCGGTGAGATAGCTCAGCGGCATAAATGCCTGCCTGGCAAGCACAAGGCCCTGAGGTCGACTCCTGGTACTCATATTTAAAAAAGTAAAGTAATTTATAAAAAGAATTATTAGAAATTAACTCAAATGAAGAAGAATTGCTACTTATTGAATATTCATTCAATATAATTCTATAGCAGGGAAAATAACACTGACTAGGAAGATGGACAAATAATAAATTTATGAAATTCATTCACTACAATGTTTTCAGCAGGGCGGGGGAGACTGAGAAAACCTTAGAAGATATGAACGCCCTGGTTTCCTTTTTAAAAGTTCAAAATAATTGAAACTAGATAAATAGAGAGCTAGAGATACGGTTATATAACACAGACATGTATATGTCTGTACTTACATGTATATGTGAAGATATGCACATGCATTTTATATCTATAAAAATACTTATATATGCAGATATAATCTAATAGGTACAAACTCAGATACTCGACATCATAGAGGGGCAGGGTTCCATAGGACAGAATATGTAAGTTTGTAGCCCATTCTTGGTTTGGTCAGTGACCTCAATGTTATTCGGTATATTTTAGGTAATAGATAATAGATCATGAGAAATGACAGAGAGAGACAGAGACGGAGACACAGAGAGAGACGGAGAGACAGACAGAGAGGTGAGAATCTGTGAAGGACTAACAGGGTACGGTAAAAATTCTGTGACTCTCAAATTCGTTAGATTAAAAAGTAAAAGAGAAAATAATACCACTTGACTCCAGACCACTTCTCAAATGTCAGTGCATAACAACATCACCTGGAACGCTTTACAAAAATTCACTCTTGTGGTCTCACCTCCAGAGACTGCTTTGGCCTGCATTATGTGGAAACAGCAAATGGTGCACTAGAGGATTCTGCTGTAGATGAGAACATCAAAGTATAAGAAAAGCTGCTTTGTCAAAAGTCCTTCATGGATTCTATCATGAAAAACGATGTTTTCAAAATGTGTATGTCACAGTGACCTGAATACCCTCTGTCCTAAATGACACGAGCTTACATTCTCACAAGCCTCCCTTCTTCCAGCCACACAGTCCATTTTAGGTACTGTGCTCAGTATTAAAACCTAAGTGCTCAAAAATAAATATTAAAATCTGTAGTAATAACAAACTTATATGTACCAAAAGAAATCCATTTATTTTGATTGTTTCAGTTTTGGGATGAGTTGTATTCTTCTAAATTCATATGCCGAACTCCTAACCTCTTGTGAATGACTATATTCAAAGATAGGATCCAGACAGGTATTTTCCTGAAAGAGTAAAAGACATTATGTTACAGTGATACACACATGCCCATGCTTACAGCAGGACAGTTCATAATAGGTAAATCTTGGAAGCAACCTGTATATCCATCAGCAGATGAATGGATGCAGAAAATGTTGTATTTATATACAATGGAGTACTGCTCTGCCATAAAGAAATATAAATTTGAATATGAATGCACCTTGGGACCATGTAAAGGGAAATAAATCAGACACACAAGCTTAAATATTTTATGGTTTCTCTTACCTGAGAACTCTAAAATGTAAATAAGTCATAGGGCAAAATAAAAGATAATAGGAAACAAGGAGATAGATTTTTTGCAAAGGAGAAAGGGACCAAGAGATGGAGGAAGAGAAGACGAAGGAAAGAAGAAAAAGGAATAAGTTGAATAAATAGTGTTGTGTAAATGTAACACCTCCCCACAATGAGTATAATCATTATGTACTGTAAACCTATACAGTAATACCTCAGGTCCCGAACGCTACTGTTTATGAACAATTCAGTTCTCAAACAAAAGCATTTGACAAAATTTTGCTTCCATTCACAAACTCTACATGGGGTGACCACAGCCATCTTCTCCCCACAAACATAAACACTGCTATCATCCCTAAAACCGTAAAACAAGTTAAGTTCATAAACTGAGGTACTACTGTACTAATAAAATAAAAAAGAAAGAGAAAAAAAGAACTAATTATATTGAAAAGGTCATTAAGGTGGGTCCTATCCAGAATTACTGGTGACTTTACCAAAAGAGAAAAATTGGACCACACCATGTGCAACATCACAAGGAGAAGATGGATATCTACAAACTAAGGAAAGTGGCCTCAGAAGAAAGCACTATACCAATATGTTGATCTTGAACTTCCAACCTCAGAAACTGGAGAAAATAAATTATATTGTTTGGGTGGACCCATTTGTGGCACTTCGTTACAGTAGTCCCACCTAACCAACCAATATTCTTCATAAAATCTTACATAGACAACAAGATGTTTAGGTATAACTGAGAATCCCATAGCATTAGAGACTCATTGCAGCTACATCCAGCATTAAATATGAAAAAACAAATTAATGGATGGAAAACTGGCTTGTCAGTATTTTCCACAACCTGAGTTAACCTAACCTAGAAGTTAACCAGGAGCATAATACTGAGAGCATAGGGCAGTGATGCAAACAAAGCAATGATTCCTTTAACTGCAGGGTAAATTCAGACACATGAGCAGAATTTGTAATTTCTTACCACCATAAAAAATAGAATCTGTTGCTTTGCTGACACTAGGCATTCACTCCACTTCTTAAACTGTGCCTCGATTCCAAATTCGAGCAGCACTCAGACAAGCAGATAGGCTTGTGACCTGCTTCTCACTAGGTATATAAATCTCTCCAGGGATTTATTAGCCTGGCCACCTTATGATTTTCATTGGCACCAGGGACTTTAAAGTCCCCTTCTTTAATTAAAAAACAGTAATTATATTTTAAATTATGCTATACATATATGAAGCTGAGTTGTATTCATTTTTTCCTTCTAATTTTACAATAAACTAAAACATTTTGTATTGGCACCTATAATTTCGTGGGCCCAAGCACTGTGCTTGTAGTGCCTGGCAAATATTACAATATGGTTTTACTCCTTAGGTTGAAGTACTCTGGCCAGTTTCTTTGTCTTGTCCTTTACCATAGTTTTTACTATTTAGATTTACAGGAACTTTAATTTTTTAATGCTGTTCAATGCAGAATAATGTGATCTAAATACCCTATTTTATGTTTTAAGATAAAATTAAGTATATGCATCCTAAAACAAGTTTACTGTCATGGAATTTTTTCACATGATACAAATTAGTGATTTTTGAGCAGCAGAGATAATCCTGGTTTCAAGCAAGTCTATATGACTACACAGCAACTAAGTGAACTCTCATCTTGTTTTTAAAAATATTTTACCATTATCAAGTGTTCCCTTTGATTTCAGTTAAAATAAAAAGGCCATAGGCAAAGCAGATCTTCAAATACTCATTTTCTGAAATATCTACACAGAATATTTTGCATTATTAATTCAAGCCAGTGTTGCATCACAATATCAACTCATGAGAAAAATAAATAATTGTCAATAAACGAGCAGCACCACAGCACTTTTGTTTATGTGAGCAAGATGTTCTAGTTCTAAATACTAATGTATCCACTCCATTTCAAAAGCAACTCTGCTTTTATGATACCTGGTAATCTTAAAACAAAAACAAACAAACAAAAAAATGTAGGTCAAATGGCAGGGACCAGGGTGAGAGGAATGACAATCCAGGGGGGGAAAATTTAAAGCAGCTCTCATTCTCAAGGTCACCCAAGTGTAGAGTCAGTACTTACATGTGAAAGTAAGTACTCCCTTAAATATTTGCACCTTGGAGATTACATTCTCCTTTTCTTGGCTGTTTCTCACTTGGCAAAACAATATACTCACAGAGGAAAGTCAATCGTATTTTTAGAATTTGATTTGGCTATAAAGCCTGGTACAAAATTAATTCCTCATTCTCTAGAACCTAAAAATGCAAAAAACATAGTGACCAGTCACTCCCTTGCAACACTTCTTCAAAAACAGCAAGACAAGAGCACAGATATTATTCTTTATTCTTCAAGTATTCACATGTTTGTGATTAAGGTTTTGATTTGTGTGAATTTTGTAAATGAAAAAAAATTGCTAAATACACAAAGTTTCTATTAATGTATAACATTTATTGCTGTTATACCACTTGACCACAAAATCAAGTCTTAAGAAATAATGTTTTCTTCATTTTTCTATGATAAAATCAATTTCTCACTCCATTCTGTGAGTCTGATGGGAAATTTTAATCTTATTCATACTTAAACAGTCCCCTGCCCCTCCTCAGCATTGTTCCACTATGCTGGGATCTTGAACAATGCCAAAGCTGTGGGATACCAGTTGGGTGGCACTCTAACAAGAGGTCCACAATCGGAGTCCTCAGAGCTTATACAGTTTGAAGAACAACTCTTTTGTCAGTCCAAATAAAAATAGTACACAATAAAAGCATGTTCTTTCAGAGGTGTTGTTGCTAGGTCAAGATTTGGGGAAAACACTCTTTGATAAAGAGATATTTCATCAAAGGGCATTATTATTAACCAATGAGCAAAGTGAAGAAAATTGAAGAATTATCTACAAGGAAGAGTAGGCGATAGCTAATTGAAACACTAAGCAAAGGTCAATCGTGGTAAATGACTGCAATTTTCCCAAACACTGCTCAAATGAGATCTCTGTTTTTGCTATGCCAAGGCACTGCTAATTAATCCTCACACTAGAAGGAAAGCTGAGATGACTGCACCTTTTTAATTCATAGTTTAGTTCCACTGAATCAGAGCATACTTCAGAGTTAGCCTCTAAGGAAAGTTGAAAATGGTGGGAGAAACGGGAAGGGGAAATTTCTCTATTAATTTTAGAAATAGCCTGAGGCTTTAATTCAGTTTCCTGCTTTTCAAAGGCAAGGGCACCTCTGAAAGGATTGAAGAAAGAACAGGTAAAGTAGGACCCACCCCTGCTGTCAATCTTTCAGTTTAATTTCGTATTGCCGTTTTTCCACCTATATTCCCAGCTGATTTCTAAGTATGAGAAACTTTACCCGTTGACTTACAAATAGGTATCCTAAATTTGCCTTTGTTATTGCATGACTCTGGCATTTTGAATGGGTAACAGTGAATACTCTTGATTGTTCCTAGTTCTTTGGAAGAAAAGCTACTTTAGAAATAATTTTATGATGTAAAGAAAAAGACTGAAGGAAACATAAGGCAGAGTTGAGCTGAATTAAACATAATCTAAATCACAGACATGAGTGTCCTATAAAAGGACATTTAAGAGCGTATTTACATCTCTGTTTGCTTCTATTCATAAATAATTAAATTGAAGATTCAGTAAAATGACAGCTTCCACGTAGTTTCTATTAATCGCTTTACAGAGTAGTGGAAAAAGTGACATTTGGTTTTAAAATCATGATGTGAATTTGTTTATAAATATTTATAACTAATATGGTTTGATTTTAACAACTTTCCTGTATATTTACAAAAGGAAAGAAATACCACACTACAAAAGTAAGATTTTATCATAAATCATAAGTAATTTTCTTTACAAGTCATTAGAAAATCAGAGAAACTTAAAAACACAAAAGGTTTTTTCATTACAATGATTTAAATAAAATTTCACACATATATAAGTATACATACAAACACACACTTATAAATACCTACACACATGCATTTAGTATAACAGACATTGTCTTTTAGTTTTCATTGATGTTTTTATTAGTACGTGTTTGCAGTATATAATATTTACATTCATCTTAGGGAGTAGTTACATGCACTTAACATACCTTAATTCTTTATATCCCTCTCCCCGATTTCTAGATTACCTTTCCCAATTTTCTTTTTCTGTTTTTTAGTTCATGTTTGTGACACATAATGCTTACATTCACAGAGAGTAGCTGGAACATATATGATGCATCTTAAATCTGTTTACATCCTCCTCCCCTTCCCTCCCCACACCCTCCATCTTTTGCCCCCCTTCCTATTTGCAAAAGATCTCCCTGTTTCCTTTTATCTCTTTATTTTGCTCTTTATCTGTACTTTGTTCTTCTCATATGAGAAAAATCATATAGCATTTAAACCCTCTGTCTGGTTTCTTTCACTTAGCATTATGTTTTCAAGTTGCATCCATTTTCTCACAAATGACTCAAATTTATCTTTCTTTAGAGCTTAGTAGTATTCCATTATGTATAGATACCACATTTTCTTTATCTACTCATCTGTTGATGGACATAAGCATGCTCCCAGGATTCAGCTATTATAAATTTTGCTGCAATAAACATTGGTATGTGTCTTAGTTACTTTTCTCATTGCTGAGAGAAAATACTGGACACCCAAAGTTAAGGGAGGAAAGATTAATTTAGCTCACAGAGAGACAAGCCTCTTTCTGTCCCTTGTATTGTACCCAGTCTACCAGGATTAGGGCAATGCCAATCCAATCAGTGGACTGATCCAGAAATCACCCACCCTTAATCTCAGCACCCTTAATCCCAGAACTGCACTATGAATAAACACACACCCTAGATTCAGCCACCTCTGAAAAAACTCTATGACCGCATGAGGCTTGGGGGGTCATCTAGACATAAACCATAACAGTATGTATGTATCACTGCAATATCACGCCTTTAACTCTTTTGGGAAGATATCTAGAAGGGGAATAACTGGGCCAAATGGAATTTCTATTTCTTTGTTTTTTCAGGAATCTCCATACTGATTTCCATACTGGTTGCACTAGTTTACATTTGTTCCAGCAATATAAGAGGGTTCCCTTTCACTGCAGCCTCACCACTATTTGTTATTATTTGATTTCTTGATAATAGTCATTCTTTCTATCGTAACATGAAATCTCAGTGTTATTTTAATTTGCATTGCTCAAATGATAAACCATGTTGAACATTTTTTCATGTATTTATTTGCTGTTTGTATTTCTTCTATGAAGCGTCTCTTCATTTCAGTTGCCCATTTTTTATTGAGTCTTTTAATTTAGGGGTTCTTGTTTTTTCATTTCATTATATAGTCTAGACATTAACTCTTTGTCTGAGGTGTAGTTGGCAAAAATTTTCTCCCATTCTGTATGTTCTGTTGATTCTGTTCTTTCCTTTGCTGTGGAGAAGCTTTTTACATATAATCCCATTTGTTGACTGTTGCTGTTATTTCTCGTCCAATTGGAGCTCTGTTCCAAAACTTGCCTATGCCTATGACTTCAATTTGCATATTGTATCTTTACATATTGTATGTAAATTGTATCTTTCAGCAGAATAAATGTTTCTGTTTCAGTATTTAAATATTTGATTCATTTTTATTTTAGGAATATTATAGATGCTTTGATTGGAAATTATTAAATCTGTATATCCGTTTTGAACATACTGCTATTTGACAATATTGGTTCTGCCTATCCAGGAACAAGGAATACCTTTCTATTTTGTGATAATCTTTTTGATCTCCTTTATCAAAGTTGTATAAATTTCACTGTAGAAGTCTTTCACTACCTTGGTTAGGTTAATTCCTGAGTGTTTAATTTTTCTTGATGCTATTGAGATGGTATTGTTTTCCTAATTTCTTTAATAGTGAGTTCATTATTTGTGTACAGAAATGCTATTGATTTTTGCATGTTGATTTTGGATCCTGCTCTATTGATGCATTTGGTTATTAATTCTAGAATTCATTTGGTGGAATTTTTTGGATCTTCTATGTGAGGGATCATATCATCTGCAAATAATGATAACTTGAATTCTTCCTTTCCTGTGTTGATCCCTTTTATCCTTTTCTCTGCATGATTGCTCTGGCTAATGTTCCAAGTACTATATTGAACAGGAGTGGAGATAATTGTTATCGTTTGTGTGTGGATGCCCCCCAAAGCTTCATGCAGTCATGGGGGGCAGGCTTCTTGAAGACAGCTTGTTAAACCTGGACCTCTTGTTTTCATGCCCTCATGTCAGGAAGCAGAGTAACAGCTTTTCTAGCTTAATTTAGCAAGGGGCCGGGGTCCTCACTTTGTAAACCTCCTCAGCCGATGCAAGAAGAGGAACTGGAGATGGTGTGGGTGCTACACCTGCCCTAGGGCAGGTAGCTTGCATACACTATAAGGGAAGAAAAGAGGCTTGTTCTCCCCTTTTTTGCTCTTGTTGCTTTTTCTGTCTTCTGCCACCATGAAATTTTGCCCCTCTTCCATGCCACCTTGCCTTGGAGCCAGCTGATTTTTGGCTGAAACCTCCACAAATTGTGAACTAAATAAACCTTTCCTTTCTTAATTTTGGGTGTCAGGTATTTTGTCTCAGCAATGAGAGAAAAGTAACTAAGACAATAATAGATATCTTTGTCTTGTTCCTGATTTTAGAAAGAATACTTTCAACTTCTCTTCATTAAAAATGATGCTGGATGTTTATTTGTCATAAACAGCTTTTATCAGATTGAGTAACAGCCCTTCTATACCTATTTACTTCAAGTCTTTTTTTTTTTTTCTTTTAAATCATGAATTAGTGTTGGGCTTTTCAAAAGCTTTTTTCATCTATTGATATGATAATGTGGTTTTTGGTCCTTGTTTTTGTTTATGTGTGGTATTACGTTTATTGATTTGTATATGGTAAGCCATCCTTGCATCCCTGGGATGAAACCTGCTTGATAAATACGATCCTTTCAATGATTGATACATTCTATTTGCCAATATCTTACTTAGGATTTTTAAAACTATGTTAATTGAGGAGATTATCCTATTGTTTTGTTTTGTTTTGTTTGTTGAGTCTTTCTCTGGTTTTGAGATCAGAGTGATGCTGGCTTTCAGGAATGAGTTTAGAAGCACTCTCCCTTTCAATTTCATTAAAATATTTGAGGCTTATTGGTGATAAAACCTCCTGGGAGGTTTTGTAGAGTTCAGCAGTGAATCTATCAAGTGCTGGGTTTTTCTCAGTTGATAGGATTTTTATTACAGCCCAATTGCATTGCTTGTTATTGGACTGTTCAGAACATTTGTCTTCTTGGTCCAGTAATTCATATGTGACTAGAAATCTGTCATTTCTTCAAGATTTTCCAGTTTGTTAGAGTACAGTGTTTTACAGTAGTTACTAATAATATTCTGAATTTCAGAGGTATCTGTTGTGGACAGGTCAGCCCTGGGCACGAGGGTGCACACACGCCTTTGGCAGCCGGAACCAACACACAGGACAGGCAGGCCCCAGGTGCGGGGCGCACACGTCTTTGGTGGGAGAACTGAACAGAACCCCGGAGACTCAGGACAGCCTGTCACGTGCCTGGAGTACTCAGCAAGACCAGCAACTTGGAAGCGTCTGAAGCAGCAGCGAGGAGCCAGCAGTTGGACTCTAAGGAACTCCACCAACAGGAGACCAATCCCAGCCCCCGCATCCAGAGGCCAAGACCAGCCCATACCCAGCACATTTCTGGCATGTGACATGGACACAATCACAGAACTCTAAACACCAGAGGTATTTTACTACTTTTATTCTCCCTCGTTTGTCAGATTGGCTATCCCTTTCCTGTCTGGTTGCATGTTGTCTTGTTTTATTTTGTATTCTATGGTTATTTTTGTATTTGGGTTTTTTTTTCTCTCTCTCTCTTTTCTTTCTCTGGTCTCCTTTTCCTTTCTTTTCTTCTTTTCTTTTTTGTTCTCTTTCTTTTTCTTCCTTCTTTTGTACACTGTTTAGGTTTCTTACCTTTCTTTTTCTCTTTCTTCTACTGATCCTCTTCTCTCTTTCCTCAACTACTTCTTCAATTTAAATTTTCAATTGAGTAAATGTCCTCTCTTCCCTTTGTGATTACTCCTTCACATTCTATTTCATTCTTTCCCTCCTATGTCCTCCAGTTTCCCAAAACTCAGGGGACCATCCTTTGACCTCCAGCCTTGACTCTACTATATTTGATCTCATTCATCTCTTTAGACTGTCCCCTACCCATCTTAAACTCCCAACCCCTCGCAGAAGGGTAATATCACTCCACTACGGGGAAAATCACTGCATACAAGTGCACAGTGTATGTTTGATTTTGTTATATAACTTTCGAGTTTGCTCCTGTGGTCTGAGGTAGCAGGTTAATGGTCACCATGGTTTGTCAGTAGTTAAACCGTACTTGAAACTATCGTTATTACTAGCTGTACTACTTTAGCTGGGATGTCATACATGTTATAATCAGTTTTTCTCCCTTGTATGATAACGCTGTGATTGTATGGCGTCATAATCACCACTACACCCCAGTACCAAAGGATTGGGTGCTGAGCCAAATTGTAACTTTGCATCTTTGACAAATTGGGAATGTAGGTTCCTGGGATAACTATAAAGAACCACCTATATCTAGAGGACAGAGGACATCCCTGAAGAATAGACATCTCCTAGGGAAGCCTCAATAGTAGTGATAGAGCTATCTATCATAAGAGAAATCAGCCAGCATCAACATAGAAAGAAATCTGTTGTGATTTTGCCTTTTTCATCCCTAACCACATTGATGATACCTTTTTCTATCTTTCTTTTGGTAAGTTTGGCTAAGGTATAGTTGTTCAATTTGTTGATTCTTTCTACTTTTTTAGTCTTCATTTCATTAATTTTTACTCTGACTTTTATTTTTCTTCTTAAATAGGTTTATATTTGGGCTGCTGCTGCTTTTCAGTATCTTAATGTTCATTATTAAGTTATTTATTTGAGCTCACTCTGTTTTTTTTTAATGTGAATATTGACCTCAATAATCTTCCCTCATAGGACTCCTTTCATTTTGTCCTGCATGTTTTGGTGTGTTATGCTTGCATTGTCATTTAATTCTAGAAACTGTTTAATTTCTCCCTTAATTTCTTCTGTGACCCCTTGGGTGTTCAAGAGTGTTTTATGAAGTTTCCGGATGTTTATAAAGTTTCTGTGGTTTTTGGTGATTAATTTCTAGTTTTTATTCACGGTGATCTGATAGTACACATGGGTGCATTTCAGTTGCTTCGCATCTATTTAAGCTGTCTCTGTGGACTAACATGTGGTCTACTTTGGAGAAAGTTTCATGTGCTGCTGAGAATGTATTCTGTCGCAGAAGTGTAGAACACTTTGTAGATATCTATTAAGTCCATTCTTTTCAGGGTATGTTTCAGCTATGCTATTTCTTCATTGATTTTTTTGTTTAATTGATTTATCTCTGAGAAAGTATGGAATTGAGTTCACCCACTAGATAGTGTTGGTGTTTATATGATTTTTTTATGTAAGTGTATCTGTGTTATGAAGTTATTTGCCCCAACATTTAGTGCATAAATATACTTACAATTGTTATCTCTTCCTGTTGGATTGTTCCTCTTTGCCTCTTCTGATCAATTTTACATTGAGGTTTACTTTTCTAAGAATAAGATTGTTATTCCTGATTGCTTTCAGGGTCCTGGTGCATGAAATATTGTTTTCCATCCTGTGATTTTTAGTCTCTGAGTTTCTTTGGGGATTGGATGAATTTGTTGAATGTAACAGAGTTTGATCTAGTCTGCCAGGCTATGATTTTTAATTGGAGAGTTGAGGCTATTTACATTGAGCCTTATTACTGAAAGTTATTGGTTTATTATTATGTTCTTTTTCTGTTGATGACTCCTTTATTTTTTTTCTTTCTTTTTTTTTTTTTGTGTGTGTGTTTCATGACTTACCTTGCTTTATGTTTTCATTCCATCTGATATTTTGAGTCTTTTGTTGTTGTCTCTATCTAGCATATTGTTTAGTAGTTTTTGAAAGTATGTGTTTGTATTCTTGTATCTTTTGTTGTGTTCTTTGTTATAGAATGTCCTTATTTCTCCAACAATTTTAAAAGATAGTTTTGCAAGATATGTTTGTCTGGGTTGGAAGTTGTTTGCTTTTATGGCTTCAAACACTTCACTCCAAGCTCTTCTGGCCTTTAAAGTTCATACTGAGAAGTCTGGTGTAATCCTGATAAATTTACCTTTATACATTATTTTTTTACTTTTTTTTCTGACAGATTTTAAGATTCTGATAAAATCTTTTTGTTGTTGTTGTTGTTGTTGTTGTCTATCTGGATTTTGACTAAAATCATAGACAGCCTTTTTTTTTTTTTATCAGAGTTGAGATTCTTATCTGTATTTTGAAATTTTTCCTCATACTTGGAACTTTTCTATTATGATTTCTATAGACTGAATTTTTATTTCATATGTGGTATCTTCTAATTTCTCTCTCACTGCAACTGGCCTTAGGTTAGTCTTAGCATCATCTAACAGCTGTTGGATAAATATTTCTTATTTTCTTATCATTTTTAAGGCTTCTCTGAGTAATTAGTCATGATTTTCCATTCTGTCCTCAGTTTCAGAGACTTTCTTCACACACGTTGTTTGTACAATTTATAAATTCCGTGCAATATTTTCATCTCTGGTATTTCCTTCTGACACATTTTCTTGGAGTCTGTGTCTTTGTTAAATTTGTTATTCATGCTTCAAATATTTTTATCAACTCTTCTAAATTTTTATTTGTTTCTCACATATCCAGATTGGTCATTTTGTATTTATTTCCATTGTTTTTCGGGTTATGTCCTCTTTTAATTTTCTAGCTTTCTTTACCTCTTCCTTAATCATTTTGTACCTCTTGAATCTGTGTTAGGAGAGTTGGAAGAATCTGAATGCCCTCTGTTGCTTTATTTTCTCATGTTCCTGTATACATATGTACATATACACGCATATTTTTTTCTTGGTGCTAACAATTGAGGTAAAATAAAGTGTGGAAAAATTGTCTTTCATATGGAGATCTCTTTGGTTAGAAACCCCTTTCCAGTGATGCATTCATGGGTTTATTTATCTATGGATTTTGATCACACCTAAATGCTTTTCAATTTAATAAGGTTGGACCCAGTCACTGTATTGTAAGGAGAGGATTTCTATTGGTTATAGCAATGTCAACAGAACTGAGCATACATGAATCATATACATTAAAACTTCTTCTGATAATTTTACCCTTTGTTAATACCCATTACAAAATATTTTGTATTGGCATATGTGAGGTGTGGGACATGAAAAGCAAGGTTAAAGGAAAAGGGGATATGTCAAGGGAAAGAGAAAAAGATAAGAGATATGCTGATAGCTAAAAATAAAATAGGAAGTCAAACACTATTGGAGTTCTTCTATAGCTGGTGTAAAGGCCTGGTACGGAGGAGGTTAGGGAGAGTATATGCGTAGTCAAGAGGATGTGTGTAGTTGTATAACAGTGTGTTCCTTGGGATAGATACGGGGGTAGTGAAGACAAGAAAGTGAGATTGCAAGGAATAGAGAAAGACTAAAAATAAGAGAGGAGAGAGTTGAAGGATAGGAGGGAAGAGAGAGAGCAATAGGAAACCTTTGAAACTTAAAGTACTATAGTCATCCAATACCAATAAAGAAGAATCAGAAGAAAGAAGTGTAAGAAAAATGAAAATAGAGAGTAGAAAAAAAGGAGAAAAAAAAAAAGCAGAAACAAAAATTAGAACCAACCAGAATAGCCCAAATCCAACAAATGAGCATGATTACAGTAACTATAATTGCCAAAAAATCATAAAAATAAGAATAAAAGATATTTGTGCCATTATTTTAGTGGTAATGCTGTTATTCCATGCAACTCCTCCTTGAGTAGTGTCACTGTCTCATTTTGATTATTCAAACTTTGATTAGTCAGCTTCTTCCTATGGAGACAGTTATCTGTCCATATCCTTGGGACTGTTTTTGTTTTTCTTATTATCCTAGCACAAACACATATGTTTTCATCATTTCTTACTCTGCATGTGATCATGGGATTATAATTAACTGTAAAATGAAAGTACCTAAAGGAAGTTAAAAAATAGAAAAAATAAAAATACCAATCAGAATTTAAAATCAATACTTGCCATATAAACATTTGTTATTCATATCAGTAACAGAAGTATGAGAAGGAATGGTGTATTTTATTCTTTAGATTAGCATCTGCTCATCTGCTACATATATGTAAGCAAAAAGAGTATCTAACTGTAGTGTGAAAAAAAGTACTAGTACTTGTTCCGTGGACCTGCCAACATCTAATATTAATATACTTTGGCTGAAGGAAGGGCAAGGAATTCCTTAGGTTTTATTGTTTATTTGAAATTCTTGCATAACAACACTATTAAAAATATATATCCTTATTTCCAACCTAGAGTCCAAAATCACGTTTTGGAGTTGGGCTTACAAATTTGCATGTAATTCCAATGTTTGTCATGCACGACATGGTTGGAGAATGATTCATCTTTTGGTAATTATCTCTTTCAATGAAACCTTTGCAAGGCTTGACTTCAACTAGATTCAAAAACATTACTACTATTACTAAAGCAATTAAGCATGTCACTAGTGGAGAAATTTGGAAAGAGCAGAAAAAATTTGAAATAAACATATTTAGAGACCACAACTTATAAAAATTAATATCATCAACTAAAAATGTTTAAGCATTCAATGTCTAAAGAAAATCTGGTCGATCTACACATAGTGTAGATCAGTGTTTAAAAAGAAAGAAATCTTTGTATTTGAGACAATATGAATAAATCTGGAGGACATTATTTTAAGTGAAATACTCCAGACCCAAGATAATTACCTCATAATCTTTCTCCGATAAATACAAATTCTACAGAAGTAGAGAGTAGGTGTCGTGGTACATGCCTGTATTCCCAGCTATGCAGAGGATAGGTTGAAATTTCAAGGCCAGTCTCAGCAACTTAATGAGAGGTTGCGGATCTTTTGCAAAAGGGAAGGGCACCGAGAAATGGAGGAAGGAGGAGCGGAGAGGAAGGGGATGAAAAAGAATTAAAATGTGTTGTGTACTTGCACTGACTCTCCACAACAGATGTCATCATCACGTACTGCAAACGTGTACTAATAAAAAAATACATAAAGACAAGTACTGGGGCTGTAGCTCAGTGGCAGAGCACTTGCTTAGTTAGTAGGCCCAAGTCCCTGATTTCAATCCTCACTACTGAAAAAAAGAAAAGAAAAGAAAGGAAAAGAAAAGTGTCCCCACCTTATTAGAATTGAATGAAATAAATACGATCAAAAGCACTTTAAATTATGACTATAAAATATATACTCTTTTACTCACCTAATGTAATGGGTCATAAATATTTGTACTGTAAGCATCAGATTAACCAAATGAGCTTGCTGACTATACAGATTTTCTTTATTTAATATCAATTTACTGTGCATATAAAATGCATTCATTTTTTTTTATGTGGGTACCAGGAGTTGAACTCAGGACCTCGCACTTGCCAGGCAGGTGCTTATGCCACTGAGCTATATCACTGGCCCTAAAATGCATTCTTTATCAGAACTCTATTTTCAAATGGATTCTTGACCTATTCCCGGAGATCTGACCCTTATTGTTGAAAACCCTGATGAGATGTTTCAAAAACTGTTTTAAATTGTCTCATACTTTGAAATTTGTATCCTTACTCTATCATTGAATGACATATTGTGCGGGTAAATTTCCAGACACACCTCTGAATTTCTTAAGATATAATTAGAAAATTGTAAAAGTGATAAAGATAATCTTGAGACATTTCTAGGTAAATGTCTCGAGGCACCCTGAGAACATACCCTTAAGTGAAATAAATCAGACCCACATGTAAATACCACATAGTTCCACTCGTGTAAGAAACTGAAAGTGTAAGTAAGGACCAAAATGTATAATAGATATTGTGAAATAGTTAGAAAATGTTCAATGGGAAGGGGAACTGGGGGGTGGAAGAAGGGAAAATAAAATAAACAAGAAAAGAAGGAAAAAATGGAAACAAAGCTTTTGTAAATAAGTAGGAAGGAAGGGTTGAATAGAGGGGAGGGGATTGGGGAAAAAGGAAGAATCAGGATATATCAAGTACAGGTACAAATTCCCCAAGATGAATGCAATCATTAAGTATAACTAAAATATACTAGTAAACTTAATTGATTAAAAAAATGTGATTAACCCATTGATAGGTAAGAAAATTGAGGCTTAGGAAGATAAGCAGCTTACTCAGTGTCACACAGAACTCAAGATCAAGCAGACATGCATCAAGTTCATCACATTCTAAAGCTCAAACTCCTAACTTGAAGAGTCTGTTTTACTCTTTGTATTGTTAGAAGTAATTGATTAATTAAGAAATAGGGCCGGTGAGATAGCTCAGTGGCATAAGCGCCTGCCTAGCAAGCACGAGGTCCTGAGTTCAACTCCCGGTACCCACATACAAAAAAAGGGCCGGTGATATCGCTCAGAGGCACGGGCGCCTCCTGGCGCACGAGGTCCTGAGGTCGACTCTCGGTACCCACAAAAAAAAAAAAAAAAGAAAGAAATGAAAACCTAAAAATATTTGTCACTTGACAATTGTTTTAAAATATAAAATATAACTTCTTGACAAGTGAATTTAACTGATGAGATCATTGTACGAATATTCTTTCTCTGGGTATTTGTTGAATATTTTATATGTCTTTTCTTGAGAAATGTCTGTTCATATCGTTTGCCCATTTTAAAATCAGATTTTTATTTTCTTATTATTAAATTAATTTCCTGTTATAGTTTGGATATTAGTCTTATATCAAACATATGGCTTGCAAATAGTTTCTCTCAGTTTATTTGTAGTTCTTCACTCCACTAACTATTTCCTTTGTTGTGCAGAAATGTTTTACTTTGATGTAACCCCTTTGTCTAATTTTGCTTCTGTTTCCTTTGATTTTAGGATCAGCCAAAAATGTATTTGCCCAGACGAGTATTATGAAACTTTACCCTTATGTTTTCCTCTAATAGTTTTATAGTATCAGGTGTTATGTCTAAATCTTAATTTTATTTTCACTTTTGTTTAAGTGTGAGATAAGGATATAATTTCATTCTTCTCGTGTGGATATACAACTGTCCCAACACCATTTACTACAAAGATTATCCTTTCTTTATTGCATGTTCCTGGCAACTTTGTCTAAAACTTGACTGTAAATGTGTGGATTTATTTCTGGGCTAGATATCATGAACTTTTAAAAATATAGATGTATTGGCGCACATGCAGAGATTTTGATAATGAAGTATTGTTTAAAATGAAGCATCTGTCCTTTGTTTTTTAGAGTGAATTATTCAATGCATTTATTCATAAATTACTTTGAAGTTATCAGTTGGTGTTGAAAACAGTTATTTTTTAGTGGCTATTTTAACAAAATTTTAGTTTCTTATGGTGAAATAAAGCAGGTAGGATAATTCACTATGGGCTTGAGGACTGGCAAAATGTCAAAAGTTCCAGATTTTTAGGATTCCACAAGAGAGTTTGATGTTGCAAAATATAAGTTTATTTACAGGGACATTAGAAACATAAAAAATCTAGAAATTTGAAATTTAATAAAATATCAAATCATTCAAGTAGACATATCTGAAAAGCAAATGAAAATATAGTATCAGAAATTGACAATTGGAACTAAAAATTTCCTTTGGAATAGATAACAATGTTAGTTGAAATTATAGAAGCAGATGAGCTACAAAGAAGTGATAAAAATGCAGAAGAATACAGGTAAAGAATCGAGGGAGTGAGTATAGGGGACAGCTTGAAGAGGATCCTGAAAAAAGTGATGAAAAGATAAGAGGAGAGGAGAATCATAAAAGTGGTCTGTTTGGGGAAATTGTGGAGGAAACAATTTTTGGATGCAATACAGAAAAGTAAGGCAAAATAGAAAGCAATTTGAGGAATATATTGGTAACTCAAGGTGGGTTTTTGGTAACTTAGGATAATTCAATAAGGGATTACTCAACTGTTAAAAATCAAAGGTATGGGCCGGTGAGATGGCTCAGCGGTGTAAGCGCCTGCCTTGCAAGCGCGAGGGCCCGAGTTCGACTCCCGGAACCCACATACGAAAAAGGGGCCGGTGATATCGCTCAGCGGCACGGGTGTCTGTTGGCGCGCGAGGTCCTGAGGTCGACCCCCCGGTACCCATAAAAAAAAAAAAAATCAAAGTTATACCACAGATATTGATGGTAATGTTATATAAAAACTAACAAAAACTTTTTTAATATTTGTAAAACTACTTTTAGTAAAAGGCTTACTTGATAGAGGATGTAGAAATAACTCACTTTTTTGCCATTTTAAAAATTGTTCTACAGGTGACTGATGAGCAACTACAGTTCACAGCCACTAATTTGATTTAATATCTGCATTAAACTCATTCATTTGCTTAATCTCTAGATTATTTATTGAAACATTTGCAATTTGTCAGATTCAGCTATGTATTAAAGTATGGAAATTATATTTGTCACTTTACCATGGATTAAGTTCTTATTATATGTCAGTTACTTTCTGGGAAAAATATAGACTTATTAGATATTTATTTAATGACATAACGAGTTTCAAAATGATAGAAAATAAAAATTGGTACAATTATATAAGGTAACTTTCAAAAAGCATATTTAGCCTTTCATACCAAGGAAAATGTTATGTAATAGAAACACATTTTGATGACAAAAAATACTATTGGTAGAAGTAATATTCTACCACTATTCCTCTCTCCTATTATTTATTTGGAGCAAATACTACTCCAGTGGAAATAGTTCTGAACCTAAAAGCCAGGTAGAGTAAAAGGTGGACCTTCACTTGTAACAATAGCTGCATCTTTACATCACTATAAAAGTGCCTATCAATATACCTGTCCTGCAAGAGAATCACAACAATATGATACAAATAGAAATGCAAAATCAATGGCCTTTAGAATGTCCATAAATGCTTATGTGAACCTGACAGTTGGAGTAAACAATGATATACTTGTATGGATTTGATTCATCATATATTTATTCTGAGGAGCTATTATCCCATTTATGATGATGAAGTAACCAATTCAATACCAAAGTTGTAGTACTAAAGAGTGGAAACCTTCCTATCTCCACAATGCTTAGAGTCTTTTAGGGGTATAGGATATGTGATCAAATAAACATTATCCAAAATATAAGACATAATAAAGGCAAAGATGACTGTGTGTAACTCAGAGAATACTCTTTAAGGATTGTTAACCTGGGAATTATTAGACACACAGAAGATTTCTCAGAGGTCAAGACACAGAAAATTAATTCAGGTGGGTGCACAATTTCATGCAATACTGTGGAGTTTTGCAAATGACAGGATTCAGAAAACAAGTACTTGGGTGTGGCTAGAACATGATGTCTGATTAAGGAAGCGGGAGGTGGCCTTGGAGGTTTGTAGAGCTCTGAGGTATAGATGACAGCTGGCAGGAAACACTGTTGACATTTCAATGAATAGGGCACGCATGGTCAAATGTGCATTTAAGAAAGAACAAGTTAGTGCCTGTGTGCAGAACATAATGGAGAAATAAAGTCCAAAGATGGGGGAGCCACACAACGACTACTTAAATAGCATGTTGACATGGAAAGAAAAGGAAGAATGTTAGATGCGTAAAAGTGATCAAACTGGCAGAACTCAGGGAAGGTTTGGATGTAGAAGTACTACAAAGTAAGAGGCTCTGCTAATGGCCAAAATTAGGCTGGAGAGTTGAGCTATTGGTCACGACTTCTGCAGAACTGAGCCTATAGGTGAAACAATGGTTTGGAGAGATAAAATTAATTATTTAATACATTTATGATTATAAGATGCTTGCAGTAAAGCAAAGTATGTGTCACAGACAGTTGGCTATACAGATCTGTAGGTTAAGGGAAAAATGTAAATCATAAATATGAATTAGAGTGTTATCAGTGATTTTTGGAATATGTGAATCATGTATTTGAGGAAAAAGTAGCAGTTTACATACGACTCTAAGTCGCATTCATATTAAAATCTTAAGAATAGCTCTTGACACCTGATTAATATTTTATTAAATGACCAAACGAATTATAAGAACTTTTATTATGTACCTGTGCTTATTGGTTAATTTTATTTTATTCATCTCCTTTAACAAACAGGATTCCATGCTAGGAAATGTAGTGATTTTTCTGATGAAAAACAATGTTAGATGGAGAAATCAATGTCACAGGAAAATATACAGCAGAAGATATGAACACAGAAAATGAAACAAAGATTGGCTGGAATAAGGCACACACTGGGTTAGTGCCAGTCTCCAGCATTTGCTTCAACTTCCAAAGTAACTTCACTATAAATACACTTGCTCCCTAGAATTAAGAACATAGCTTAATTAAAACAACACCGAAAAGTATCACATGTTACCACTGTCTTGTAATTTTTCTTTGGAAATCTAATCTTTTTTCCTGACCTAGTGTAGAGAATAGTAGAGTTCCACCGGTACATTAATCCTCTTAACTCGGTATAATAAGCCTAAGAATAAAGACACAAAGACCGCATTTAGTGCCCTGGGAGGGAATTGCATAATGGCGGAATGGGCAGTGTGTTCTGTCAGATACCTAAGGAACTTTATCATGCAGACGAGAAAGTAAGATCTTCTTATGCCGTAACAAAGAATAGGGATATGGAGTTTTCAGTGTTCCTCTTAATAAAAGTGAGATTGCAAACTTTTACAAAATTTTCCCTCAATAAATGAAGAATAAGGAACTTAAATAAATCAAAACACATGCCCACTAGTGGATTATTGACAGTCTATGTATCACATATTTTCTTAAATACAGTAAGGCTTCTTATGCTTTTAGAAAAATTTTCAAATTATGATTAAGTGTGGTAAATGGCTATAAGCATATCTATATGGAAACAGGCCAAGATCACAAAATGTCATCCTCTTGATTCCTTAAATATTTTCTTCACAGTACATCCATAATTAGCTTGTTGTTTTTTGTGTTATTTTTTGTAACCTGAGTTTCACAAATAGTAAAGTGAAGATTATTAAAATACATGTTTAGAAAGGATGTTTATGTGTATAATCACTTTATGGCTTTTAACTTAGGAATTTTGATACTTTGGAAAATAAATTAGTATGTAAATAACAACTTGATTGCATCTACACAATAAATAAAATGTAGGGACAAAGACCTTATTCCAATTTATATATCTCCGATTACAGTAAAATGGGAGACACAAAAATGACAGGAGCTGAGTATATAACCTATATTAAAATGGGTCCACTTTTCAACCTACAGAACTGCAAGAACGAGCTATATAAACAGTCTATTAACTGTAAGGAGTTGAAGAATTTAACACCAAAACATATAAGAAAAGCCACGTATTTATGACACTCTGAGATCTAATTAGTTTAGTATAAAACTATGAGCCAGGCATGGTGGTACACACCTGTAATCCCAGTACTCGGGAGGCTGAGGCAAGAGGATTGCGGTGAGTTAAAGGCCAGCCTGGACTACACAGGGATTTCAAGGCCATCCTGAACTACATAGCAAGACCCTGTCTCAAAAAACAAAACAAAACAAAACATATGAGATGTGGATTCCATGAGAAAATGTATTTCCTAAGCAATAGAGCTTTTTTTTTTTTTTTTTTTTTTTTTTAATGGTGCCAGGAATCAAACTCCAGGCTTTGTACATGCTGGGCAAACACTCTATCACCAAGCTACACCCCAGCCTCGGTCAGGCAGCATGGTTTTTGGATTGAAGCATCATCAGTAAGGAACTACCCATGAGCTACTGGAGAATATTTGAAGTCCATAATATATAACAAAGAAATAAATATGAATAAACATTTTAAAATTGCAAGCCTGTCATTAATTTTATTCTATGAATCCCCTATTATAAAACTGATAGTAATGACTTTTTTTATTTCTAAACTTCACATATTTTCTCCTTTATAAAAAATGTAGGTTTATTGAAGCATGATATATTTTACTGTAACATGTAAAAATTTAAATCACTTTTTAATCTCATATTTCTAAGCAAAACAGTGAACTCTAACTGGCTTACAGGGTGACTAAACTGGTATTCTTGATAGCATTTCCCTTTACTGAGATTTGCTATAACTAGAATGTGGAAAGGTCCTAAAATAGCTGTAGAAACTTAAGAAAATATTCATGTTCCAAACAATTTTGCTTATGTATTAATTTGTTCTGTAATTTTTAAATATTCAAAAAAGGAAAAGTAGATACAAACATTTATCTAAACGGTGCCCTTTGGGTATTGAAAGCAGATGCAGAGCACTTTTGTAGCTGGGAGTGGGGGGAGGCATTAATCCCTGAGGACGATGAAGGAAAAGGAAGCAGGATAGGGCAGCTCTGAACAAAACCTCAGCAAACGCAGTGAGAACCTGCGAGCGCTGCATGGGCCACCTTGCACTCAGTCAATGGCTAGGCCCGCTGAGGAGATCTCAGTGCAGAAACTTCTGAAACTCCGAAAATGCTGCAACTCTAAGATACAGGGGAAGGGCAACAGCTTTCTTGTCACATCAAATACTTTTAAAAGTCAACATTAGTAAAGTTTATTTTGGGGATTTTTTATACCTTTTACAAACTTCCACTGAGGAAGTTAGCATTACAAGAAGATTTGGAATATATGTTTTAAAAAACAGATCTCTCCTAAGCAGTGTTAATTGCTGAAAACGTTTATATGAATAAAATTTTGCAATAAGCTTGTTATTAGAGAAAAGATTTTTAAGAACAGTATTTTATTGATATAGATTTTTCTATAAATTGAAATTCGTAGTGCGTATTAATGAACAATTTAATCTATAGGAACAATAGGCCAATTTAGTGAACATTGATTTTCGGAATTGGAAGTCAGATGACAGTTACAGTACAGTGATATAATCACCTCATATCCATTATAAGTTTGGGTTTTGTTCTATTGCCCTAAACCTAGGGAAACTTTCGATGAACAGATGCAACTGATAATTATTTTACTATTTACTTAATAATCATAAGACATGTTTCAACAAGGGAAGGATGGCAACTTTTGGTGTAGATAATACAATGTATAAGTAGTTTCTAAACTATAATACCTGGTAAGCATTTTTGAGAGTAACGTAAATTTTATTATAATTTTAACAACAGAAATATACATAAAAAATAAAGATGAATAAAAAATATGTGAACTCTCTGAAACACACAGTTCCAGAGAAAATAGTTTGAAAATTGTTATTCTGGACTATAATAGGCTATCCATAGCAATAACTTTTCTAACTTAGTAGTGTTAAAAAGGCTTGAATACTTGAATAGCAATTTATATGCTGAAGGAAATTGATAGAATGAGTAATCAATAAGTTTCTCAGCTTTCATTGTGCTGCACCAGATCTTTTAAGTATTGTTTTTAGCTTAGCAACCAATTAGAAAAGACACACAGAGAGGGGGAGAGAGAGAGAGAGAGCAAATATTAGAGAATATGGGAAAGAGAGAAACAGAGAGGACGCTATGCTTATGTTTAACAATCTTAAATTAATACCCGATTCTCAAACGCTTCCATTATTCGTTTATAATTTTATATAATAATTAGCAAAAACAATTGCATGAATTCTTGGTCTAATGCTTCGATAGACCTACAGAACACTGTGGTACTGATTTTTCTCTTATTATATTATTTGAAGTGAAATTAGTTGTTGTTCTTTCTAATTACCATTTTATATAGTTGGAGGACTCCTAGAGTACATTTTGTCCTGATAAATTTTCTCTGTTTACTAATAAGCAAGGGATCACAAACTCATCTGTGACTACACAAGGTATGAATCTTAGCAGCTATTTCTTAGCTGCAGATGAGTTTATTAAGAGTGAATAATAAAAAATAGATTATAAATCCTATAAAGGGGTTACCTAAGTAACTAGAGGCTGCCTACTTCTTTACATTCACTTTCATATGGTAGATCAGTGCACTCTGAAATGATTTGCAGAGGAATAGCAGAAACTCTTTCTATAATGATCTATGAAAAAACAATTTAGATAGTAACAGGATGACACAGCCTAAAGATGATTTTGTTTGAGATGCTCTTCATTCAATTCCAGTACCTGTGTGTCCCATCGTTTTTGTGCTCTCTCTCTCTCTCTCATTTTACCTACAGATACACACGAAAACATTTTTACATATTTCTCCTCCAAATTTGCCTTCTTCCTTTATATTGCTTTTTTTTTTTAGCCCATCTTTCAAAGCAGAGTTTCTCAACAAGTTTTGAGCAAACTTAACTATTAATCCTGTGTCACATAGAACCCAGCATGGGGTCGGAGGCACGGAGCTTCTCTTGAATCCTGTCCTCTCAGTCTATCCCATAGCACATCTTCCACCGTATACAACAGTGTAGCATCAGGAACATCACCATTTACTGTTTCTGTCATGTGTTAACTCAAGAAATCTTGGGAAACATTGTAGAGTATCAGATTAATTTTTAGACCTGTAGGCTACAATTCTTCATTTACCGTAAATCTGAGTATTTCATATTAATAACAAGAGATTTAATACAAATTGGAAGTAACTATATAAGTATTTACTTAATGTTGATTATTATATGTTACAAAATCAAATTCTAGAAAAAGTCATTTATTAAACACTTTCAGACCATTAACCTGAATGCTAGCTTGCACACACACAAAAATTAAATACCATTTAATTATTTTTATGTTTTTCTTCTTTTGATAAGTGTGACGTTGCAAAAGTTTGAAAGATACAAACATTAGAGAAAATTTACATTAATTTGTTTCTTTAGAAAAATTATTTTCCTTTATCTTTTATAATTTGTCTTTGCATGTTCATATTCTTCATGAAATTTCAGTAATTGTATCCATACACGTCTATATGTTGTTTTGGTCAAAGTAGCTTTTCTCCAAGTATTTTTTAATTCTTATCTATTCTGCCTAAATGGGCATACTGATAGCTGCAAAAGGATCTGCCAGGTTTGGGTCAGCAAACCCTGAGAGAGATGAAGGAAGACAAAAGAGACAGAGAATATCTTTGTTGGAGGGCCAGGGGACTTTATCAGAATGGAGTGAAGCCCCAAACTGACTCAAGCCCCCAGACTCATTGAGGAACAACAAAGGCATAGAGTTCTGCTGAGTGCAGGTGTTTGTGTTAGGTAGCAAGGCAGGCAAGCAAGGCATGGTGACAGTTTGGCCGAATAATTAACTTTTATCTAATTGTCCCCGAGGGAGCGTCCTTGTTTTCCCCATAAGTCCACCTCTCCACAAGTTGACAAAATACCCCGTCTTCAAGACGTTTAGGCTCCTCAGAGTTAGCAGTCTTCCACCTCCCCTGTCAGCTAGAGCAGACATGGACCCATTGGGTGGTGTAAGGAACTCTTCAAGGGTCCGTCAAGTGTCCAAGCCTTTTATTAATGATTGAATAGTCCAACAAGTGGGTGTGCCATTTAGTAACCATGTAAGGATGATAGGACATTTTATTAATCTTTAAACGAATAATCTGAAATTAATACATGTTTAGTTGGCTTCAGTTTCCGTTGTTTAGCATCATCATGAGTATCTGAATATGTGTAAACAGCATCACGTACAAATCAAAATACATAAGCATCAATATCGCTCTTGGCTTTTGTCAAAACCCTTTCCAAGGGCTGGTGAGATGGCTCAGCGGCATAAGCGCCTGCCCGGTAAGCGTGAGGTCCTGAGTTTGACTCCTGGTACCCACATACAAAAAAAGGGCCGGTGATATCACTCAGCGGCATGGGCACCTGCTGGCACGCAAGGTCCCCTGGTACCCACAAAAAAAAAAAAAAACCCTTTCCAAAAGAGTTGTGCTGGCTGCGTTTCACAGCCTGTGATGTACAAGCATAACACTGGAATAGCACTCTTGCTATCAGTGAGATTTTGCTATTAACTCTTGAATAATGTGAGTTTTGGGATAATTGGCAGTGAAAAGAAATTCAGTTCTTCTTCCTCTTCTCACCATCACGCTGCATTTTAGCACCAGCCTCTGTCTTTCTCTGAGTGCTCATCAGAACAAGACCAACATTAGCAGCTGGTCCTTGAGCCGACACTTCTATTTCCTTGTGATAAAATTGTTTCCTTTTGGACCTGTCTGAGAAGCCAGACTAATGCCACCTGGACTTTACAGGCTGCTCAGCAGCAGCAGGAGGACACCAGGGAAGCCCAGCAACACGCACAGCAAGCCTGACTTTGCAGCGGTGAGTTTCTCCTCCTCTAGGATTTGTCGATTCTGATTTTGCAGCTCAGTCAGCAATGCCATGTGCTGTTTGCCTCCTATCTGAGTTGCAAAATAAAAAAGTCATTTTCTCTCCCAATGTGACAAGTTTAAAAAAGAAAACCTTTATTTCTGTATATCTATTATATTTTCCACCTGGTTTGCATACACTTTTGAGACACATGAACCCTTGAAGCTCTGACGGAAAGGAGAAACTGTTGAAGCTGGGCATGTTACATCTGCTCCTGCGTAAGCAAAATTCCCCTCAAATATTATTAACCAGCATTATTATTACATGACGAGGATGAATTAGAAGGAGGTAAGATGCAGAGAATAATTCATTATTGGCACTCAAATCTGAAATTCTAGAAAATAAGGCAGTCTGAAGGGTGGAATATGTTACCTTTTCTCACCACTAAAATGCTGAAGATTTTAAATACAGTTTGCTCAGTCTTTTCTTCCGGGCTTGCTTACTCATGGATTGTTTATGTTCTATTTTCTAAGATTTTCTTCTGCTCTGTTTCGTTTTTATCATTGCTATTTTACAGTGGTGTTGAACCCTGGTACGGAAGCCTTGTATGTGTTTCCATGGTGTGATATGTTCTGAGTGTGTCCATCAGGGCTCACGTATTAAACTCGAATCCCCATGGTGAGGGTGGAAATTTTGTAGGACTTTAGTATTTAGAGGTAGAGCCTTTGGGAGGTTATTTGTGATTAGAGTGGAGCCCCCATGATTGAATTTTGATGGCTTTATGAAAAGATAGAAAGTGAAGGACACACGTACATACATGTGCACACTCCCTGTCTTGCCATGTGATGCCCTGTCTCAGCTTAGGGCTCTGCCATCAAGAAGGTCATCACCAAATGCAAGACTGAAAGCCAAAAACAACCTCTCCAAAAAAAAAACCTTACCTAGTACATGATATTGTGCTATCGGTAACAGAAACTTGACTAAGGTATATGTGTTGCTGAATTAGTCACAAATTTAGAAGAGTCTTAATGAAACCAGAAAAAAATCAAGTATGATTCCACAGCTGAATATCATCAGGCATGTATCATTCTTATATATTTTTCAACATGGAAAATTATAAACCTTTGATAAAAATGACCATGTTGAACACTTTATTTTTCCTTGAAAATATATTTTTATTTTCCCTTTACAACATGTATTACTCTGGTATTCCTCTTATATTCCTCTGAAAATTCCATTAGTTTGTGTTAAAACTAAAGAACAAGAAAATAAGGTCAGTAGAGGGATTTAATGTTTTCTCTGGAATCAGGCGAATTTTGCTTGCAATCCAGGTTCTGTTAGTGTAGAGTGGTGTCGTTTTAGCTTGTCTGAGTTTCCTTCTCAGGGGACTTGACATGTCCTCACACTCTGCTGCTTTCCTAGCTCTGTCCATTCTCCATTTCTGTTACAGTGTTTTATTTCTAAAATTTCTTTTTTATTCTTTCTAAGAATTTCTCTCTCTACCTATACCTTGTCTTTTTTTAAGAGCCGTTACCATACGAGTCATAGTTATTTTAAGTTCTCAGTTTGATAATTCCAGTATGACTGCCACATCTCTTTCTGGCTCTGGAGCTTGCTTTATCTCTTTAAAGTATATGTTTTGCCTTTCACTATGCCTTGTAAATTTTTGTAAAAGGCTGAATATGGTGCACTAGACAAAATGTACTGTGGAAAATAGGCATACAGTGATGTGTAGGTAAGCTGTGTTGAGAAAGGAAATAATAGTGTGATTAGGTTTCAGTTGTCAAAGCCCTGTACCCCTACACTGAAACCTTCATAGTGACTTTCATAATGGCTTTTCAGATTTTTCTCTATCCTTGGGTAAGACAGAAAGGCTAGTGGGGCTGGATTTGGTATTTCTTTTCCTATGAATTGATTAGGCTCAGATAAAACAACTAGGCTCCAATAAGTTATTGTTTTTTTTTTTTTCCTCCCAGAGCAGGCCCTGTTAAAAGGAAGAAAATGCTTTGTATATATTTCAAAATAACTACTGGCTCACACTGAATCACTAGTACTCATCAATTACAATTTAGGGTTTCTGATTCTAGCACTGGTTCCTGCGGAGGTTCACGATTAGGGCTTTCTAGGCTGGTAAAAGGTTACCTTCTATATCTGTTTGTCTGTTGCTCAGAGTTTATGGTGGACCATTTATTTTTTACTTCAGTTCTTTGATATATCTAAGAAGAGTCAAAAATTTCTAGTTTGTTCAGCTTTTTACATATTGTTTGGAACAAATGATAGAGGTGTGATCAATTGGCTGATGGTTCTTTTGCTGATTCAGATAGAAATCACAAATTGGTAGAGTGCTGCTCATTTGATATTGGCAACTCTGATCTTTGAATGCCAGTGGCTTTCAGGTCTTACAGTTAAACTCTGGGTTTAAGTGTCAACACCTTTTAGCTCTTAATGTTGTCATTCTTAGTGTAACCTTACAACCTGAGTGTTCACAGCTCCCAGGCACTCTCAGTTATTCCTGCTGGCCCCCTAGCAGCCAGAATTCATTACTCCCTAGGGGACTCCTGGAACTACTTCAGCAGCCTCGGAGCCCCTCTGAACCTCCTTTATAGGTTTCCACAGGTCCCCACATTTCCACAGTTTTGTCACTCCACCACTCCCAGTTCTCTTCCACTCTTTGGAGATTTTCTGCAACTCTCTGCCTGCTAAAAACACTCGGTGATAGGCGCTGTTAGTGTTTCCAGGTCTTTCTTTACTATGGCCCACTCAGCCTACTCTGTCTGAGATAAAAACTCCTGAATATGAAATAAGACCACCCAAATAAGGCTTTATCAGGGCCTACGCTGCAGCACAGGGGTTACTGCACAAGAAGGAAATTACTGCTTACAGAGAGAAGGGGTGGGCCGTGCATCCAGTGTCTCCCATCTCACTGGGCCTGGTTAGGAACTCCAATGTGGTGGCAGAGAGGGCAGCGTTCTCTGAAGTGGTTGTGGGTTGGAGTTATCTGAAGTGGTCCTGAGTTGTCAGAAGTCCCTGAAGTTTAAGTGACATTTTCTGAGCATTTGGTACAACATGGTTTAAGTATAGTTTCCTAAGCCCGGGGGCATCTAAAACAGCATCAGCTACCATGATGACAACAATACAGAAGTGCAAGAGAAGCGGGTACTTGATTGGCAGCTCAGTCCATTTCCTCGTAAATAGAGGGCAGAGTGGTGACTGCCCAGAGCTTCTAGTGTGTTTCTAGGAACAGTGACACTGTTGAGCATGGCCCAACAGGGTTCAGGGACTTCAGTATCAGTGGCCCTAGGCTGACCTTGGTCTCTGCCCTGTCAGGATATATTCACTAAACAGAAATTGCCATAACTAGTTTTGGATACTTTGAATTGATTGTGGACATTGAGGCAGCCACAAAAGGATGCTCACTATAGAGGACTTCCAGAACTGCCTCAGAAAGTAGTAAGAACAATGGGATAAGTGTGTTTTCAAGTGTGGGGGGAACACTAATGGCAATGTGTCTTACTTTAATAATTATTTCTTATTTTAAATTTAAATATTCACTTTAATTTTGTTCATACTTTGTATATCACAGGTATCAATGAAATATGTATAATTCAAATATGTAGAAATACATTTGCAGTGAGTATAATTTATCATGTCTTTCTTTTAGTTTAATTGTCATACTAAAATGTTACTACTCATTTCAAATTAATTTCTTCTGTAAATTTGAATTATATACATTTTATTGATGTCTTAAATACAAAAGTACACTTACAACAATGTTGTATATGTTTGTAAATAGTTATGTTCCAATTTCATCTCTGTTGATTACCTTCAAAACTTCTTTTTTTTGTTTTAGTACTTATTACAGAAATATGTCATATTCCACAAGATAGTAATTTTTCAGTGTCTCGTGAAAATAGACCAGACATAATTTTTGCTTGTTCACCCAAAAATTATGAGCAAATTTAATTTATTTAAAATTAAGTTGTAAAGCACAGACTGGTTTTTGTATTAACTGGTGAGGAAAAAAAACTTTATTATTTTACTAACTAGCTGAGTATGGTCACAAAAGAGAATGCTAACTTTTTAGTGTTTCAATATTTCTCTTTAAGACATATCTACCACCATTTGCAAGTTTTGTTTCTTTTTCTAAGACACATTCAAAATTATTGATGTAAATTTGAAATACACGTTATAAATGAAAGGTAAGAAAGTCTCCCTTCTAATGCAGAGAGGCACCCCAACCAAATCTACCTTTGAGATTGAGGAAAGTCTTTGTTTCTTATGAAGTAAACTTAAGATAGGAAAAGAAGAAAGGAAGGAGGGAGGGAAGAAGGGAACAGTGGAGTGGAACAGTTGTTAACTCTTTCATATAGTGTACATTCTACATTAGACTTTCAAGAGGCAATAAATCGATTGTAAAATAGTAGATTCTTCATAAGCATGATACTAGTTTCCATAATTTAACTAGTAAATTTAAGGTTAAAAAATTATCCAGTAGTCTTATTTTCTTCTATGATGAGATTTAATAAGTTATGCTACTTTTTTCTCTTTCTGCTTTATTCTGTGGTGAGATCTGCCCCAGGCAAAGTGGGCTAATTTAACTTTGGTTCCCTTTGAGAGTCCTTGTCATCTCGTATATTTCAGGAACTTGTCAAAACCTTTCAGCAAATCCTTTCGTATACAGAACACCTTTGTTTAGCAAGAAACTGCAGTAAACGTTCAATAGATTTTGATATATATTTCCTCTTTAGAATCACAGTATCCTAAAGTTAGGAGGGCCTTTTAATGCATGATAAAGATTAAACAATTTACTCAAGGTTATGTGACTACTTAATAGTTGAGCCAGGAATTCTGATTCCTAATTGTTTTTCTTTGTAAGTTCACATCTCCCCATATACCATACCAACTTAAAGTCTTTTGCTGACAAAAACAATACCTCAGAGAGTTATATTGAAAAGTATCAGGAAAAAAATCGTATCAAGCAGAAATGGCTGATAATGTGTACTGTGATACTAACCAGTGGTATTAGTCAAGTCAAATAAGTTATTCTGCCTGAATATAAGACTGATTATACTTTTTAAAATATTTTTATTTCTAATTAACCTCACTAGGAAGAGATTTCAATCAAAGATGAGGAGATATGAAAATCATTCATTGATTTTGTTTTATACTGATGTTAATGAAGGGAAAAATGGTAAATTAAGTCTAAAATTAAGTAAAGATTATGTAAACTTCAACATTTCATCTCATCCTTTTCACATTAATGTGACTAATGAAAAGTTCCTCTTATTTACTTTTTGAATTTGAATTTTAACTGTAACTTAAATGTCACCTGGCCTTACCAAGCTGTGGATAAAAATAGGCCCGCCTGAATATTTATTTCTCATATCAAACTCAATACTTTTTCCCTTCAAGCTGTCTCTCTGTCACTATAGAGTCTCCAGAAACCCCATTCAGCCACAGTTCCCTAAAGTCTCCACCATCCAACTTCATTCCCTTCTCAAACCTCTTTATGCTTGTGTCCCTTGTCTCTGAATTCTTTAGAAAGAGAAATCAGGGATTTTCAGCTTCTGCCACTGCAGGAGCATCGACCTTCACACAAAAAGCAACGTCCGCTTACCCAGCAAAGAGAATGCTGGATTCCATGTAACAGTGGCATGAGCAGCTCTCCACTCCCCACAACATTTTTTGTGTAGACCCCAAAACAGCTTAGTTTACACCCACAGTTCTACAGATATCATAACATGATTTTAATTGGCTTCAACTCATAGTAGGTTAAATAATCTTTCCAAAAAAAGAAAATTCTCTTCTCAACCCTTAGATCTTATTTGAAATAAGGAAAATATTTATGGAGTATAATACAAATGAAATTAAATTAAAGATTTCAAAATGAGACCTTTCTAAATTCAAATTTAGGTCACCTGTCACCTAAATCCAATGACAGGTGACCCCGTGAGAGAAAAGAGAGGGAGTCATGAGACACAAAAACACAAGAAAGGGGCCGGTGAGATGGCTCAGCAGCATATGCACCTGCCTGGCAAGCGTGAGGGCCCGAGTTCGACTCCCAGAACCCACATACGAAAAAAGGGCCGGTGATATCGCTCAGCGGCACGGGCCCCTGCTGGCACGCAAGGTCCTGAGGTCGACCCCAAGTACCCTCAAAAAAAAAAACAAAACCACACAGGAAAGAGAGTCAAACAAGACAGGACAAATATTGGAATCTTGCTGCCACAAAATAAAGAATTCAAGGAGCCACCAGAAGCTTGAAGAAACAAGGAAGAGTCTCTTCTATAGAGAAAGCATTGTCCTGCTGGAACCTAATGTTAGACTTCTGGCCTCTGAAGTATTACAGACTAAATTTGTGCTGTTTTAAATCATAAAGTTTGTGATGATGTTCTGTAGGAACACTAGGATGTTAATACACACCCGTCAGGGGAGAAAACATAGCAAGAAGAAGGAACAGAGCAAGATGAGAGTTCATGTTACCTTTCCACTGTTTGTTAAATAAAAATGTGAGACAGTTAATAATTACTAGGACCAAAACATAAGCAAGGTACACATAATCCTTTTCAAAGAAATGCTCAATCTTGTAAGGAAAATAAACATTACACTAGGGAAATGAACTTTATGACAAAGCAATTGAGTGTTAGGGGAGGCCAGGAGAACAAGAAATATATTCTGAAAGAAGAAATATTGATGTCCAGGCCTAAAAGATGATTAGAAGTCAGATGAATAATTTGGGATGGGGATTTGGCAAGGAAAGGGATAGTGTTAAATTTGCATAGTTGGAAAATTGAGAAACCTGTGGATAATAAAAGAGGGAGAACTAAAGGCAACTGCAACTGTTGGCCGCTGAGTAGAGAAGGTTTTGGAATGCATATGCTGTATATTCCAGACCCTGAAAGGCCTTTGCAGTTCACCTTAAGGAATATAAAATGTATCTTAAGGGCAGTGTGAAACTATCAATTTCCTAGGGCTTTCAAAAAACTGTGTCACTGGGCCAGTGAGATGGCTCAGCGGCTTAAGCGCCTGCCCGGCAAGCGCGAGGGCCTGAGTTCGACTCCCGGAACCCACATACGAAAAAGGGGCCGGTGATATCGCTCAGCGGCACGGGTGCCTGTTGGCACGCAAGGTCCTGAGGTTGACCCCCCGGTACCCACAAAAAAAAAAAAAAACTGTGTCACTAACTTTGTGGCTTAGAACAAAGTTCTGGTGGTCAGAATTTTGACATTAAAATGTTGACAAGGTCAGATTTCATCTTGAAGGTGTTAAGAAATGAAACAGTTAATTCTGTACAAACTGAATTGTGGTGTCTCAAAGCCAAAGAATGAAGTCATTAACCAAAAAGAGAAAGTTAGGAGAGTTTTTATTAGCAATAAAAAGAAAGAAAACATAACACTCTTGGTTTCTCCAGGAAAGGAATCCAACAAGTGAACTTCCCACAGGGCCCCTTGGTCCAGAGTTTTTGATGGAGAGGTGGAGTACAGGAAGTGCTTGGTCGCTTAGTAACTACCTATAACAGGTGGCTCTGTGAATTTAAAATGACCAATTAGAGCTCAGGCTCTCTGACCCAGTTACTCAATATGTGGGGTTTAAAGGAAACTGGAGGGCCGGTGAGATGGCTCAGCAGGGTATGTGCCTGCTTGGCAAGCACGAGGGCCTGAGTTTGACCCCCGGATCCCACATATGAAAAAATGGCGGGTGATATCGCTCAGCGGCACGGGCGCCTGCTGGCGCGCGAGGTCCTGAGGTCGACTCCCAGTACCCACAAAAAATAAATAAATAAATACATAAATAAAGGAAACTGGAATTTTAAAGAGAAACTGGTTGTTTTCCATTTAAGTTTCTCAAAACTCAGGATTTTAGCAGGGAGGGGGCCGCAACTCCCTTTAGGGAGGAGGGGCTGCATTCCTTGTTGCCTAAGGATATTATCTGAGGTCCAAAGTCCTACTGCACTGTCTATTGTCTCAGGCCCTTTCCTTAGCTAATTGCTTTATTCATAAACTAAAAAAAACTTTTTTTTTTTTAACAGAAAAAATGTTCTTTGACACTCTCCTAGCTTCTAGTAGCTGCAGGTTTTCCTTGGGTTATAATGCATTACTCTAATCTTCTGTCTTCATGCTGCAGCTGTCCTTGTGTGTCTTCACATTGGCTACCCTATGTAAGTGTCTATTTATGTGTCCATCTTTTTGTAAGAACCCAAGTCATATTGGATTATGGCCCATCCTAGAGAACTCACTTTAACTTGATCATCTCTGCAAAGACCCTACGTCCAAATGAGGTCAGAATTTGTGTTACTGGAATTTAGCACTTCAACATATCATTTTTGGGGACACAACTCAGTGCAGTGAGGAAACATGTTTAAGAAGATAAACGATTACCAAATGAGAGGGGCTGATAGAGGTTACTAACCTTAGTCCTTCCACCCTATATAGTGCTTCTCAGGTAATAGTGAAGTTTTCATTCTTATTCGAAGACCTAGCCTCAAGGGAAATTCACCTCCTCTCCTAATTAGAAAATGAAGCTCCATAAATAGCAGGGATTGCTGAGAAATAGGCCTAGGAGAAAGGAGAGCAAGAAAAGTGGATGGTGCTTGTGAAGTTTGCTACTATCCGAATCTAGATGTTCCAATCTAGATAAACTATGACCTTTAGCTTTATTATCTGACTGTGAGAAGTCTATGCCCTTATGGTTTATCAGCAAAAGTTCTTTGGTTCAGTATTGTAAATATACTCTAAATTAATAACTATTTTACACAATGTATTAAACCAAATCTAAGAATGATTATAGATAAGGAAAACTAATCTGTCGTATGATTTTCTTACTTAAAAATTGTATAATTTCAAGATTACCTTCTTGGTGATAGAAAACACTTCGGATTCATGTCAGGTCACTTGTCATTCAATTCAACACAATAAAGTGGCCATTTCAGTTTGTATAGACTGTGTGTGTGAACTAGAGGATATTACAATATTCAGGGAGCAGACACAAATGCACAGCCATGTTAGAGAAGTGTCCAATTTATAGGGAGATAATGAAATGTATGTTTTATGAAGGGCAAGTGAATTTTCTCAAGGCTTATTCTTAAGGGAATTGTGTCTGCTTGAAAGAGTACACTCAGAAAGCAAAATCTATACTGTTCTACAGCAGACACTATAAAAATGCAAATTAAGGTTGAAACATGCTTTATTCATGAATTTTTTAAAGTATTGAATTTGAATCTCTTAAAAATACAAAGCTAAAGACAGTTTTCATTTAAAAAGCCAAAAAATAAAATATGTATTTAAAGGGATAAATTATACATAAGCATGATTTATAATTTATTGCCCATAAAACTTTTATCAAAGAAACAAGGAAAGTGGTATGTATGCAAATACAGGGATGCAAAGTAAACATATTTCTATAAGCCGAGCATCAGAAAAGAAAGCATTTGATTTATATTGGTTTCTATTTTAAATGTGGCAAAAACCCAAATAATATTTTTAAATAGTAAAGCTTAAGGTACTCTGGTAACACTAGAGATGTGCTTTTCTGTGCTTTGGTATTAAATCAAAATATTTTGCTTAAGTAGGGGCACCTTCTGTTCTGTTTCACATAATCTAGTTAGTGGCAGAAACATATGCATTCACTAAAACTTTAAAGACCTTTTATTTTCTGTTGCTTGTACTGTTGCTAGCTAAGTCCTGGTTAATTCCTGACTTATTTTCATAAGTGCCTGTTTGAGAATCCTACATATTTAATAGTCAAGGAGAATATCAGAGCCATAAAATAGGTTTAGATTTTCTAACTCACTACTTCTTTCCTTTAACAAGAGCCTTTGTGAGAACTATGTAAACCTCTATCTTTTTCCACTTTTAATCTCTTGAGGCTTATGATAATGAAAAAATATAGCCTGTATCTCAGTCTGTTAAAGAAAATTATAACCACAGTTTGGAATTTAATGGACTATAGCATCAGTTCAGATTCACTAAGGATTAGTTATTAGCTTCAAGAAATTGGTAACATTTATTACACTACTACACATCTATTTTGACAATATACAATGAATACAAAAGTGGGGGAACCCTACTATTTTTAAACTTATATTTCCTACTATCATAACATGAGTAAATTTTCAAGATCTCAGACACATTATAAAAAGAATACAACATACATTTTTTAGAAAAATAAAAAACTTTCTTAAAGTGTGCTTGTCAAACTCTCTTATCTTCAGATGGTATATTGTCCAGGAAAAGCATATATTCCATACCTAAAACGCATCAACTGCTGCTAACTTAGTAGATGAAAATAGATGGCATTTAAAAACTGTCAGAAAGAATTGCATAAATTACAAAGCAGTATCAGTGAAAATTTATCTCCCACATAGTGTGCTGAAAAGAAAAGAAGAGAAAATTTAAGGAGGCTTTTCTGACTGTAGTGCTTAATCTTTATCCCCTTTATGAGAGTGAATTTGAAAATTTACACCTTTCTCTGGCCTTGCTATAGTCAACTATCCAGATAAATCTTTAAATCAAGCTAATATAATTTGACTGAAATGATATTTGAAGAACTCACCTGGCCTCAGATAGTGTATCTCTACTACTGTTTATAACTCATTTTGCTTTGTCATACTGCTTGAAAGTTTACCATAAATTCATTTATATTAAGCTTGTTTCACAACCTCATAGTTCCTGATACTAGTGATATTAGCAAGTCACTTTGTTCCTTGAAATAAAAATACTGAAGGATGATGGAGGACAAGGTTATTTGTTAATGTTTGATGTGGACAGATGTGAAAGTCGATTATTGTTTGGATCTAAAAAGTCCCCAAAAGTCATGTGTTAAGTGCTTGATCATCAGCCTGTTGTGTAATTGAGAGTTAGTGGAAACTTTAAGGGGTGGGACTAGTAGAAGGAAATTAGGTCACAGGGTGAAAGCCCTTTCTTATGGCTTGTGTCTAGATGTCCCCTCAGAGCCTCATGTGATCATTTGTGGGGTTATTCAGAGGTGGCTGGATCTAGAGTGTGTGATGCTGGGATTAAGGGTATGTGAGTACTAAATTAGTCCACTGATTGGTTTGGCATAGTTCTGGGTGTAGATAATGGGAAGGCACACCTTTGGTGTGAGGGCTACCCACCCTAAGGATGTGTAGCTTGGATGGACTATAAGGGACAGAATAAGGGATGCTGTTGCCACTTGCTGCTTTTGGTACTTTGCTGCTTGCTGCCTCTCCTTTGCTGCCCTCTGCCTGCTATGAACTGTTTCTACTCTGTGATGCCTCTCTGCCATGCCGTGACCTTGGAGCCAGCCAACTATGAACTGAAACCTCTACAGACTATGAGCTGCAATCAACCTTTCCTTCTTAACCCTGAGTGTTGGGTATTTTGTTTTAGCAATGAGAAAAGTAACTAAGACACCCTTGAAGTCAATATTGATTCTCTCTCTCTCTCTCCCCAGCTACAATGAGGTAAGCAGCTTTCCTCCGTCATGTATTTCCCGCCATGATGTTCTGCTTTCCCACAGGCCAAAAAACAATGGTGCCAATAAATTATGGACTACAACCTCTGAAACCATAAGCCAAAATAAATCTTTCCTTCTTTTAAGTTGATTACTTCAGTTACACTGTCACTGCAATGAAAAGCTCAGTAGCACACATACCATACCAGAGCAGAATAAAGAGTGATCATTTGCTATGGTCTGAATTGCTTTGTTCACCTAAAATTCATATATTGGAATCCCAGCTCCTAAGGTGATGGTAAGGGAAATGATTAGGTACTCATGAGTGAGACTGTGGCCTTTTTTAAAAAATAAATTGAAATTGAGCCTCTTCAGCCCTTCCATCATGTAAGGAAGGCACAGTACTGTAAAAAGGTATTAGTTCACGAGCTAGGATCTCAACAGATATTGAATCTCCTGGTGGCTTCATATTAGACTTCCCAGCTTCCAGAATGGGAGAAATAAATGCACATTGTATACAAGCTACTACTTTTGTAATATTTTGCTACAACATTCTGAACAAACTAAGACATTATGAGATAGCTATGGTAGAACATTGTAAAGAAGCACAAAATGTAAATGGACAATGCAAATATTCCTTATATCCAACATCTACTTTTCCACATGTGTATTTTTGAATTACTGTTAGAAATAATTGCTTAGTACAAGTTGAATTTGTTCAAAGCCTGATTCCAATTCTTTCAAATTTCTAGACAGTTTTATTTTTCTGCATTGTCATAAAATTTTGGGTTATTGATAAATTCACTGTTGTTCTTCAATTTTTACTCACAGATCATTAATATGAATGATGTATATATCAGTGGGTCACAAACAAGCCTTATATCTTTTTTGTCACCAATATAATCTATGGTGAATTACTACAGCTAATGTTTTAAACAGGTCCTAGTTGCCTAATTGCAATGAACAAACAATATTTTCTCCTAAGGAAATCTCACAAGCAGGAAGAAAATGTTGCTACTTAAGCATTATAATGTAGCATATAGTAAAAAGGATTACCTTTTTGTTTGAAAAAATCTGTATTTGTATTTTCAAATTATGTAATCCTTTTTTCACATTATTATTAGGATATAACTTTTTCTTTTTTTTTTTTCTTTTCTTTTTGTGGGTACCGGGGGGTCGACCTCAGGACCTCGCGCACCAGCAGGCACCAGTGCCGCTGAGCGATATCACCGGCCCCTTTTCTCGTATGTAGGATCCGGGAGTCGAACTCGGGCCCTCGCGCTTGCCAGGCAGGTGCTTACGCCGCTGAGCCATCTCACCAGCCCAGGATATAACTTTTTAAAAATATCAGTTTCTACAGTGGAATAATGAGGAGGAGGAAAATAAAAAAGGTAGTGTCTTAGTTACTTTTCTGCTGAGACAAAATACCTGATGCCCAAAGTTAAGGGAGGAAGGGTTTATTTAGAACACAGTTTGTAGAGGTTTCAAGTCCATAATCGGCTGGCTCTTAGGTAGGGTGGCACATGGCAGAGGGGCGACAGTTCATGGGGGATAGAAGGTAGCAAAGCAACAGGGACCATAACAGCATCTTTCTGCCCCTTTTTTCTTATCCAGACTACTTAGGGTGGGCAGCACTCACACCCTTAATTCTAGTGCCCTTGAGCCGAGCATTGCACCTTGAATTAATCCCAGCGTCACATACGCTAGATCCAGCCACCTCTGAAAAATCCCCACCTGACTGCCTGAAGCTTTGAGAGGACATCCAAATACAAGCCATAACAGATAGTGATAATAATAACTATCTGCCTTTTTGCACCCCTGGATCATTTACAAATTCTTTGACCTATATTATTTTATTTCATCATTATATCACTAAAAAGTAAGCATAAGTATTATTACTTCTAGTTCATAAATAACCAAAGCTCAGAGAGATTAGAATGGTCTGTTCCAGAGACAAATATGAGTGCACAGTAGAACTAAGCTTAGGAAAATTACTTTGTATTCTCCTACTAGGTACTCGTTAGTGCAATGGTGTGTCCAAATTTCTTACATAAGGTATTTATTTTTGCCTTGCTAAGGGAAAGCACATGGAGAGGTGACAAATCAAAGACAAATTTTGTGACTCTTGCCATTTTATTTAGGCAAATCTTTTGGGCTCTTGCAAAGGTATAAGAAAGAATGTTAGCTACTGTATAATAATGTAGGCTTCTATTGAATATTCAGCACAGTGTTTTACTGTGGATATTCTTGCCAAAATCCCAGAAAAACAATCGTTCTTTTTTTTTTTTTTTTGTGGGTATCGGGTGTCGAACTCAGGACCTCGCGCACCAGCAGGCGCCCATGTCGCTGAGCTATCTCATCGGCCCTCTATTTGTATTTTATAGGAAGTATTCCACCTAAAAAGAAGTCCATGCTATTTTTAAATATTTCTAATCATTAGATAGTTTCTTATTAAATTAACAAGTCTGTTGTCTTTGTTGTAAGCCTCTTTGTTAGGCTTAATAGCTAAATGTTACCATGGAAGATTGATGTGGCCTCTTTAAAGGCCTCACTTTTATATCCCATAACAGCTTCTTTTCTCTGGGTTCCATGTTATTTCACCAGTCAGATTTTTTCATTCAAATTTTCAATAACGAACAACTCCCAAATTTTAGGGGCCTATGATAACAGACAATTATTCCTCGCACTGTACTTCCGTTGGGCACCGATAGCAAATCTTTAGTTGTGCTCCCTATATCTTCAAATCTGGGAGGCAGGTGTACATGCACATCCTGTTTCATTTTTGAGCCTCCCACAGCTCTTAAAGCTTCCCTCGAGGGTCTCATATGTCACATCCCTTTGCCTTCCATTAGCTGATGCAAGTCACATGAATGCGCCTAAAGAAAAAAATGCTCTTTGCACAAGGAAACGCTATGTAGCTCTCCGTGAAGGACGATATGTCTCTGTCAGTTGCCATAGGACAGCACAACCCTCCTGTGAAAGATGTACCTTAAATGTCAGAGATGATTTTTCTGATAATTCAGAATAATACACAATCTACCACAGTTAGACAATGTCAGAAAAATCATTTGTGACATTTAAGGTATGTTATTGATAATTCCTGACTTCCCTGCAGCAATTCACCTATCGTCATTTTCATTATGTTGTTCCCTCTGGGCAGTCTAGTCTCAACTGATAACACCTGTGACTAAAAGGCATTTCCTGAGAAAAGTTGTCATTTTATGGGCATAGATTTCAAATGCACAGCATTTCCTCCTGGCATCATTTTAGACTTGGACCCCAGTGAGCCACCGACTGCGTTCTACTCACAGGAATCCCTCAGGCTCTACCTTTGATCCTCCCCACCTTTTCCAATGCACAGCCATTAACGTGTGCTCAATGTCTATTTCATTGAGGTGTTGTAAGTGCACTTTTCTTTTATCATTCTAAGTGATCTTTAGTATGTCTGCCATTTCCTTAAAATGTTACTCATATAAAGCTGTACACAAATTTGAATATAGTAAGTTTATTCTTTGTTCTGTATACCATATGTCCAGTAATGCATCCCAAATACATTAGTTGCTGTCACAGCGCAGTATAGAATAGTCTCGTTCTCTATACTATGTCGGTACCAATACAACCTGAATTTATCTGTGATCATATTCCTTTGTGCCAATCTCAGAGTTACCTTGGAGCCCCAAAATGATTTTTACACAAAATAGCATTAATTAACTGATTTTATATTTATACTGGGGTTTTTGCTTTGTGTTGTCTTTTAAATTTTTTAGGATAAATGTAGAGCTTTGCATTATCCATTTTTTTCTTCTTGAATTCACATCATTCTTCATACCTGGCAAAATCTTTAAAATCCAAATTTTGCATTCGGTGGGTGACTGCCAATCTAGATTTGCATCACCCAGGAATAAAATGATCATGATTTCTGTGTGTTCAGAAAAGCTATTAAAAAAAAAAAGCTATTGATAAAACTGATAAATCGGACATTTTTTAAAGGAAAAGAGCTCTGAAACATACTGTTCAAGACATTACCATAGTAGACAAAGATTAATCAGCTGCCACCTGTCCCTTAAATCATTGTCCTTTACCAATAGCCAGTGTGTTCCTGCATCTTATCAACAAAGATATCATGACAGGGCTGCGAGGCCTGTCGAGTTGTAACCATCCTATCTGTTGCCAGAATCTTTCATTGCACTGGTAGAGATTACAGACATTCCCTCCCCACTCCCTGTTCTCTGTGTCTTCCTTCTGAAGCTGTATGTACACTTAGAGGAAGAGGACAATCATTTATATGAATAACTATGTTAAATGCATTGCTCACATTCATATTTATTATGTATAACTTCCCTTAAACTACCAATCAGAAATGAAAATGAAATTAGCCTGTAATGAATTCACAAACTATTTTTTTAATAATGATTGAATGGCCCTTTGATTTTTCACCCTCCTACTGATTAAAATTTGAATGTTACCCTCTATTAACACCTCACAACCCTTGTCAGCCTCACTTTTTTAATTTTACAATTTTATTTATTAACCCAAAATTTTAACTGCTGATTGGAAGCCATACCACCACATTACATTTTCTTCATCAAACTGCTAATTACTTTTTAAGTATACTACAATTATTTGTGATGAACTGTAATTTATTTCATCTAGATTTTCTCTAAAATATTAGCTATTTCAGTACTAGTTTTAAAATTATGTTTATATCATAAAAAACCCCAAATCCAAAAAAAAAATTATATCCAGAATCCAAGACAGAGCACTGATATCTGGATCTATGTTTGCTAGTACTTGTGCTACACAAGAGTTTTCAAGTTACTCAGAAAAACTGGACATGAGATAAGTAGCAAGGGGAAGAAAGCGCTGTGGTCATAATAGCAGAAGATTGGACACCCAGCCAAAAGGAAAGCAGCAAGCAAGCGTACTGCAAAGACTGAAACAAAAAGACCACCAGGACCAGCGAAGCAAATTTTTAGTCCCCGTCCCACAGATCCGTTAGACTGAACTACCCAGTTAGACACTTGTGGAGATTTCATATAACTCTTCTTCCTCTTGGAGACAGGTTATTCCCATTCTTCAAGAAATTTTGGGACCTTTAAAAGAAAATAAAGTGTACTTCCTTGACTAAATGTAAATTCTCCCTCCTTCTCTCCCTAACCCTTTCTTAGGACTTTTGTATTATCTGTGTCTTGACTAGGATTTAAACTCTTATGGATCAAATATTGCATTTATTATTGTTTAACAAATAATTTTTTTCTCTTTCCTGACTTCACAAATCTGTTATTTTACTGATATGAGGCTTCTGCTTTGATTTTTTATAGCCATTTCAGAAGTATTCAAACACACAAATATAAGACAGTAAAAGGTACAGTTATCATCTTGGAATATGCCATTAAATTTCTATTAACTGGATACTTCTTTTTTTTTTTTTTGTGGGTACCGGGGGTCAACCTCAGGACCTTGCACACCAGCAGGTGCCCGTTTCACTGAGCGATATCACCGGCCCCTTTTTTTGTATGTGGGATCCAGGAGTCGAACTCGGGCCCTCGCGCTTGCCAGGCAGGCGCTTACGCCACTGAGCCATCTCACCAACCCTAACTGGATACTTCTGACCATTAGTATAACTCAGCTACTTTAGAGTAAAGATGAAGAAATTGATGCCTAGAATATTTACAATGTACTCTATGTCTTTTACCTAGTACTGTCTATTGGAGTTGTATGCCTATGTAATGTAATGTAATGTAATGTAATGTAATGTCTATTGGACTTTAGTACAGGGTTTTCTCACAAGAGCAAAAGTTTTTTAAACCATTCTGTGCCTTTACATTCTGCTGATGGAAATATGCAACATTGCCTGAAAGACATATAGCAATACATATCAAAAAAAGATTTTAAAATGTGTTGCATCTGTAATAAGTACAAGATGTGATTGAAACATACTATAAAAGTTTAAATTTTAAAAAATTACATTAAAAGACACATTACCATTAATCCAACTCAAGATACTCCCTCTCTTTTCCAACTTTCCACTTTCTGAGAAGGTCTGAAAGTCATCATCCTTGTCCATGTCTCTTATGCACTGTCGTGGTTGCCTTGATGTCCTGAATCAATTCTTTTGACTTTGAGGAAGAGTTAGAAGTCACACAGTGCCATATCTGGTGAATAAGGTGAATGAGGACACACCATAATATTTTTATGAGCCTACCTTTCCTTTGGATGGCACTTGGTAGCTGCATTCACCATATTTTTTTTTTACCATGCCTCATAAAAACACTCATAAAAGAGGACTTCTAGAGCTGTTTCAGAAAGTGGTAAGAATGATGGAAGGTGTTCAAAGTGTGAGGAAGTACTTTAAGAAGAATTAATGGCAATGTGTCTTTTACTGTAATAATTTTTATTTAAGTATTCACCAAGGTTCAGTACCAAAAAAAGCACTGAATTAAGTAATCACTGCAGTATCTACTTTCAAATATTTTATAGAAAAAGTAGAAATATACAAAGTAATTCAAGTCAAGTAATTATTTTGTAATACCACTAATGCAAGAAAAATTTCAAGAGGGAGTTAAGAACAACCTCAGAGGTATTAGAAAGGGTTTTTGAGTCTAGGGAGTGTAATAACTAATAATAGCATATCTGTGAGGGACCTACCCCATTACTCCTGTGGTCCAGGCTTTCAGCTAACAGACAACATATGTAACATGTACAAAACGTGCTGATTACACACAAGAGAAGAGTGAATGGTATCTGTTGCTGACATTCATTAAGCTCTAACTTTGAGTAAGGCACCATGCTAAGTGTGTTGAAAGCTTATCACACAAGTGCATGCACACATACACACACACACACACACACACACACACTCCCCACTTTAAGAACAAAAATGAAAGTCTATAAAAGACTTTTATAGGTAAATGGATGCAACTCGAGACCATACACGTAAGTGAAATAAACCAGATGCACATGTGTAAACATCGTATTGTCTCCCTAGTGTGAGAAGCTGAAAGAGTAAATAAGATCCAAAATATACAGTGATTATTGTAAAATGGGAAGAAACTGTTAAAAAGGAAAGAGAAACTGGGATGAGGGAATGGAGAAAAGAAGGAAGGGAAAAGCAAAAAAAATATATATATATATGATAATTAAGACAGATATACTACTAATTTATCTTAGTTCATTGAAGAGAAAGGTGTGTGCTAATATTGTTTGGACAATTGAATGCTAATATCATATACTCTGAGTAACTAATTTAAAGATAACAATATGCAATGTAGTCATCATTGTTACCCTCCTATTATGTTTTTTTGAAATTGTTCTATTTTTTCTTTTTAAAATAAAAATAAAATAAAAGAACAAAAATGAAGATCAAAGGGCACATATTGATCATCACCCTCATTTTATTAATGAGGAAACCAACTTTGCCAAGTTCAAACAGGAGGAGTAAAACGAAGAAATGAGATTTAAATCCAAATATATCTCACTCCAAACCTCAAGTTCTTTATCTCTGTGCTAGGAATGATTACTTATTCATCATGATTCATCTCTTAATCATAAAGAAGAAGCTATACTTCAACTCTATGATAATTTAATCTTAAAAGTCACTATACAAAACCAACACCTTACCAAACATTAACACTTAATTAGATCCTGAGAATAAATTTCTTCACTAAAACCTACTGTTTTAAATTTTATGATTACATGGCAAACCAAAATTTAATTGAAAGATGTTGTTTTATTTTAAATAACATGACTGACAACTCTATTGCTTATAAAATGCCAACTGATTCATTCATAATTATAACCAAATCCATATACTCTTCCACTAAAAATAAGTAGTGTAATCATTTCAAAGCCACATGTTTGTTGGCTCTTTTTTCTTTCCGTAATTTTAGTCTGAGTGTTTGCCACTTTACTGGCTTGTGTCCAGAACTGATGGACAGGTATAGTACTAAAGGACAAAGGATATGCAAATTGAGTCATTGAATTACTAGCTATGTAAATATAGCAGTGTTACTCAACTCTGTTCTAAGTTAGCATACTCTTGCTCATTTATGAGAAGTGAGAAATTCATGTTTTAGCATTATTGTTTATACCAGTGTTCAGGTTAAGAACACTTCCTGCCTTCTTTTCCATTTATCTAAATCTTTCCTTTTTTTTTATGCATCTTACCTCATTCACAAAGCTTTTTAGACCCCTTCTAGTTCACTTAATTTGTACTTAACATGAACTATCTCACCTGTTAAGTGTTGATGATGGTGATGGTTTTAACTATGGATTAACTTTTGTGAAGTAATTACTAATTACTTATGACAGTAACCTCTCAAATCCCTTGGGGAGATTTGACAACATCTGCTATTTCTGCCTCTCATTTTTCCTCTTCCAACATTTCTATTCATACCAATTTCTCCTTCCTGTTTCCATTAGCTAATGCAATTGGGTGAAATCAATAGACATAATTAACATTAAAATAAATTTAGAAATAAATGGTTGTTTCTTTCATCCATGCTAATTTCATCTTTGTAATTAGCTTATATTTTCTAACCAAAGCTAATGAGAAGAAACTTGATCATTTTAATTCCTAGTTCCCATGGCAAGAATGATAATTTTAGTAATATTCTATACTTATTTTTCAATATATTTATATTCATAATAGTATTTATATTTTTGATTAATTGGAAATTCTAATTAATTTTAAATTTAAATTACTAATGTTTTAGTTTTCATTTTTTCTTAGTATAAAATGTAATAAAGTGGTATTTTCCATAGACTGACAAGCATGTAACATACTAAAAAGCATTCCCAAATACAATTAATATCTTGATAATATTGGTGTTTATAGAAATAAGATTCAGGATTTGAAAAATGATTATTGTGTATTTATTTGGTCCCTGATGTCATCAGATAAATGAAATATTAACATACATATTAGTATACATGCTTATTATTGTATACAAATTCATGACTTTGTGGTGACAGAATTCCCTATGCCTTTATGAATCCTTTCTAGTTTCTTTCATTCCTGCAAAAGTGCTTTTATTTATAATTACAGAATGATATTTAATACAAAGTAAATTAGGTTTATTTTATCCGTATCCCACAAAAGGTCAAATTCCATCTGTTCATGTCTCTTTCTCCTAAAATGAATAATGTTTAGGTTTCTGAAATATATACATATGTTGATAGCCTCAGGGAAACATAACCTTTTGTTCTCTTAATAATTTTCAGATGTGCATTCAGTAGATTTTGGCATAGATGTGGGACAGCATGAGTTCAATTTATGGTCACTATTGGCACCTTAGTAGTGGATGTAATAAATAGCATGTAAATATTTTATTCATTATGATGTGCTTGTTGTTTTAACAAACAGAAGTGAGTGTGCAAATAAAAGGCATGTTCCATAATAAAATGTGACTTCCAATAATGCAGTTCATTATGAGCTCACTAGCCATACTAGGTTACAAATTTGCATGAGCAATTCATAATTCATAGATGTAGATGTTTCTTCACTGGCAACAATAGTATTTTACAGAGGCCACAGCTATGATAAAGAAAAACATGTAGCAGCACCATGAAGCTTTTACCTAGGTAAATAAACAATTATGTTTTTTAACACTGGTGTTTCTGAATTCCATTTCACTTTGTTAGGGAAATCTGGTAAATATAGGTACTCAAAGAAAATTATTAGAAGTTAATTTTATATTCTGTGTTACTTAATCATGAATTTCCACTGATGTGGAAAATAAGTACATAAAGGTAGATATAGAAGAATATCAGAAAGTCAATATACTGGTAAGCATAAACCTATGTTTAACTCCCTCTCTGTTTGTTCATTGTCATACTTGCCACCTCCTTACCTGCCCCAGTTCCAGTTTGCATAGTGCTATCTAGTGCTCTTATACACTCTAAGAGGCAAGTTATTCAGTCATTGCTATTTGCAAAGACAAATCTTATAGAGATTCATTCTGACATTTATCTTTCAAGCTATATTGAGATTTAAGGGTTACACGCACCAGAAGAAATGACTATAGAAGACATGTTCTTGCCTTTGCTAAAATTCTTACTAGTAGAAAAAATAGACAAATGCAAACAAATTTATAGTATGTTCCTTATATAAATCACATTAATCAAATGCCACTTATTCACATCACTGCTAAATTGCTAGGTGATTTATATAATGGAACACAAGTGACCTTAGTAGGAAAGTTTCATGTAATGGTGATTCTTGACTAAGTTTGGCTATAGAGGAAAAAGATCATATTTACTGCTTGAGAATCTCCAAGTAGCAAATTTCATTTTAAAAATAGGATTGTGTTCATTACACATCATCTGTTAAACAAGTTTTTTTCTATTCATTAGTTTTTTTTTTTTGATCAGTGAGAGATGATCTTTGTATTTGTAAAATCAACAGAAATAGTATTATGTGATCCATGATGAAAAGTGTTTACATTTAAAGGAAGTAAATTAAAAGTGGTATTATTCCTGTGAAACTAAAGTTAATTCAGATTAATAGTAGTATTGGTTTAATTCTTTCCATTTTACAATTAGCTTTCTCATGGTCATCTTCACAAGAGTTTTGGGGGTTAAATTGTTGTTCTCTTCATTTTATTGATAATGAAAATGAGGATCAGAATATTCAAAGGCAACTAGATAGTAGAAGAGACTGAATTTAAGTTTTCCAATTTCTGGTTCTCTTTTCTACATATATGTCCTGGCCGTGAGAAGAGCCTGGAAATACACCTAATTTGATCCAGCTATTAAATGATCTCTTCAAGATCAGAGTGCCCAATGGAAATCTGCTAGCGCATATAATTAGTCAAGCAGCAAGATAGGTTTCTTCTCTCTTAGGGGCTCCTCATTCTGTCTGATTGTTTCAATTCAGCTTAAGTCTCATTGTGTGCTATTTTATATGGTCCTTTTGTTTCTTTTTTTGATTGGATGATTAAAGGTAGCTGATACAAATAGACATGAGCAAGGGGGTTATGCTGGGAGTTTTTACCTTAAAAAGCATCTCCTTCCTGTTAAAATTCTTTTTAAGTTTTCAAAATATATTTTAGCTGAAATGCAAGGTTGATTTAATATGCATGAGTTTCTACGTGATATCCTGAGGAAGATAAAAATTCTAATACCTGTCACCAATACTACAATGATATGGAATTCTTTCTTTTCCCTGTGATCATTAATTCTGATATGTCAACTTCATTAGGTTACCAAATACCTAGTGGATTAGTAAGCACATTTCTGAGAGTGACTGAATGTGTCTTAGAGGCTAGACCTTGGGTACAATATGTGGCAGCTAGCTGGTTCCTCCCAAGCACTCTTTTGCTCTGCATCCTGGCTGTCACAAACTAAACTTTGCCATGTCCTTTCACCATGATGTTTCTGCCTTAGAGTCATGGACTCTAGTGGATCATGGACTGAATTCCTTGAACCACTTAACAGTTTACCCTGTGCATCACTTGGACAGTGTGTTTATGTACTGACTATCCCCAGCCTTACTCAGGCAGGTATTATTTCAACCAGTCAATTAGTGTGTTGAATGAATTTGATAAAATTGTCATTTTTATTTCCTGTTATATTATAAAAATTAATTTTAAAATATGCAATTTTTTATCATCCTGTATTAAATAATTAGACTTGTAAGTGGTTAAAACATGAGCTAAATTAAACTCTGTCTCCTTTAAATCATGGGTTTTGGTATTATATCTCAGGGACAGCAAAGCTGACTAACACAGAAAATTGATATCACAGAAGTGGAATAATTGCTGTGACTGTACCTGACCACGTGGTTTAGAAGCCTTCAAAAAATGTTTGCTGGAGTAGTTTGGAAATTCTTGGAGATGTGAGCTAGAGAAAACTCCAGGACCTACTCAGACATATCGTGGAGTGTGTTCTCTAATCTAGTAGACATTTATTAATCCAATGGAGTTGACATATCAGGGTTATTGGTTATAGGCAGTAAGCAGAGTTTGATGGATAATTCTAGCCAGAAATCAGAAAATCAGAATGCTGGTAATAAAAATCAGGCTTAAGAGGATTCAGCTGTGAGCAAGGACTCCATTGGACTACAGGCCATGTATGTTACACTCTGGCAGAAATTTTTTCTAAGTTTTATCCATATCCTGAGGCTTTTCAGGAGACTGAGATTAAGGGCAGTAGACCAATCTGATGGAAAAAATTTCAAGACAGGCCAGCATTTAGGTTGTTGCATGAATACTGCTGACTGTGTTTAGCTAGATTTATAATGAGAAACCATGGCAAAAGGGAGAGCAGAAAAATTTGAAAAACTTAAATTTTGACCTAGAGGGAACTATATGTAAAGTTTGCGCAAAAGGAAATGTGGTTGTTAAAGAGACTAACATTAAAAAGAAATCAAGTACTTTGTACAGGAACAAGAAGAAGGATGCTTTGAGGACATCTTAGTAACTGGAAGACTACACTGAAAAAAGGCTCAAGGGTGTAGAAGTGGAAACCTTTCATTTGAGAAGAATTCCTGGGATGCCAGCTGGAGAAGGACCTCCTAGGAAATTGGTTCCCCAGGATTTATTTAACTGTGCCCAGCCATCCAGGTTATCAGAGGATGATAAAGCCATGGTCCAACAGGGACCAGCTACTGCTGCAACTGGTAGCCACCTTGGCATTACTCTTGTGATGCTGGTGTTGCTGGTATGCAGAATGAAAGAGTTGTGGGATCAGGGAGGCTTCCACCCAATTTCAAAGGAAGGCTTTGAAGGCTAGGCAGAAACACTGAAAGTGGTCAGTGCATGAAGCTGTAAAAATTAAACCAAATGTGTGGTGAGGACACCAAGAAGTCAGAGATGCCAGGAACTGGAATGTCTGCTGAGCAAACCTGTGAGTCATGAGTGGAGCCAGCCAGAAAGAGAGGCTATGCAGACTGCAATGAGACAGCCATAAAAACAGCGCTGCCCAAGCCCTCTCAGACACATTTTACTACCAAGTGCCGCACATGCAAGATACAGAGCTATTGAACTTAATGATTGCTCTGCTCAGTTTTTGTATTGTTTTGATCTGATTCTTTTCTATCCCTTTAATCTTTTAGGAATGGGAATGTTTACTCTGTTCCATTGTACCTTGGAATTATATAACTTGCTTTTGACTTTTACACACCTAATAGCTTGCCTTCTGTCTCAGAAGACACTTGGACTTGGAGTTCTCAAGAATTCTAAAACTTGAGACTCTGCAGAAGGATTATTATGTTTCTAGTTAGATGCAGTATAGTTATATTATGTTAGGTAGAAGTATGAACTTGCTATTGTATTGATTTAGAGAGTAATTTTGGTTTCAGGAGGTGTGTTTGGATGTGAATTTGACAAGGAATGGACTGTGACTATTAATCCTGATATGTCAATTTTATTGGATTGAGAAGTATCTTATAGATAAGTGAAGCATGCTTCTGGATGGGCCTGAAGGACTTATGTAGTCATGAATTTGGGTACTTTATATGGTCCCTAGCTAATTCCTTTCCAGCATTCTTTCTGTACTCTGCTTCCCAGCTGCCATAAAGCAGCTGCCTTGCTCTGCCACACTTTTCTACCATAATGTTTCTGCATTGAAGCCAGCTGAGGATGGACTGAATCCCTTAAAATATGAGCCAACTTAAGCCTTTCTTCCTTTAACTCGTGGGTTCTGGATTTGTGTCTCAATGCCAGGAAAGCTGACTAGTAAACTGCCAGTATGCATAGCCAAAGGAATTAATTGATTTAACTCTACACCATGTCTAAGTGCATTTTTGCTTTAGCATTACCAAGAATCTGATATAATCTCCTTGAAGAGCCCATGTGTTGTGTCTGGAAAGAGTCAGGAAGGAGTAATGACTTATTGATGGCCCTATTTTTTACTTAACCACATTTTACAAGAAAATCTTGATTGTTGTACATGAACTTCACACACTAGCAGGTAAGACTCTGAAAGAACCTTGAGCTATAAAATGAAAGTCTATCAAACATATTCTGGTTTATTTTCAAGCATTATTTTTAATTCATACATCACTACAAAATAAAAATTCAACATGAGTGCCATATAAATAAACACAATAGGTATTCAATGGATTCTCCCAGGCAAACCAGAACATGTGTCCATCCTGCTTGTGGTACCTGGCTTGCCATGATTAGACTTGGGATGTTTTTACTGTCACATGTTTCCACAAGCTGGAGCCATTGGTAGTGCAAGCGAGAGTATCCCATTGGGTGGCTTGTACCACCCAATGGAACTGTCCCATGCCACCTGAATGGACAACCATGCAGGGACCACTGTGGTTCCGAGCCACCCAGCCATGAGACATACAAAATACACCCCCTTGTGAATGAGGGTTCCTATCTTGTCATATAATCCTGGTAACTATGCTGAGGATCGACTGAATCCTTTAAAATATGAGCTAACTTAAACCCTTCTTCTTTTAACTTGTGGGTTCTGGCTTTGTGTTTCAGTATCAGGAAAGCTGAATAGTAAACTGCCAGTATGCACAGGCTTCAAGCCAGGAGCCTATTTATTACTTATTTAATGACATCTCATTCCAAACATGATTTGTGGCACCTTTAATAAAAATGTGTTTCCTATGACGAGAAAATTATACATTTAAAAGATGAATGTATTTTACCAATACTAGATGCCCAACATGAGATAAGAAAATTCAGTGGGTTTTTCCTTTTCTGAAACTCTTTATGTTTGGCAACTATTTGGGATATTTCTCTATACATGTTTCCAAAAAAGTAGAATATGTAGCCAATTTAAAAACAAAATCTTGGTGTAGTTTTCTCTAATAGAAATCTATACCTTGTGCATTGCTTAAATTAAGAAAGATGAGTCTTCATCATGTATTTTATTTATTTATTCACTCATATTCTGGCTTGTTCCACAAAGTATTAAAGCAACCATATGCACGTACATAATTTTCATAGTATTTAGCATATTACCAAGTTTGTTGTGCAGGCTAGACAGCACTAGAAGTATGCTAACTTGTTTAAGTTCTTATTCAGGTACAGAAAAAGACATCACAAATGCTTATTCAGAACTGGAATATAAGAATGGAGATAAATCTAGAATCTGGCCAATATTATCAATACATTCATTCCTTAATTTAATATATACTATATCTGTATAATACAGATCATAAAATATATTCAATTCATCAGCTCACTAAAACCATATCCAAACTGCTTTTCTTCAAATGTAATAATCAGAGAAGTGAATTGGTGAGCCAGTGTAAACATAGTTTAGTAATTTATAACAATTATTGCTCCATTAAAAACTGTGATAGAAAATTCCACATCAATTTTGTTTTGAGCATTTCCCAGAGCCTCACAAGAGAACCATTATTTTTACAGTGGTATATTTATAGTATTACAGTGCATCTCTCCCAAAAGGGCATGTTAATGTCTTCCCTTGCATTATCTTAGAGTGTGACCTTATTTGGAAATTGTTATGCTGAGGTAATTAGTTAAGATGAGGTCACGCTAGAATAGGTTGGATGTTATAGTGTAGATATAGAACAGTGGTGGTGAACTTATGGCATTTGTGCCACAGTGGGCATGCAGAGCCCTTTCCTTTAGCACACAAGCCAACTCCAGCAGCTGAGCATCAGACAACAGTTGTTTTTTTCTAAACTAAAGCCTCAGTATTAAGGTTCAGTTACAGTGTTGACATTTTGTGATAAATAAGTGGGCTTTGGGTTGCAGTTTGGGCACTCGGTCTTTAAAAGGTTTGCCATGACTGGTGTAGAATGTCCCCCCAAAGCCTCATGTGCTCAGAGATAGGGCTTCGGGGGGTGATTGGATTATGGGAGCTCCAAGGCCACAGCCCCTCCAGCATTTGTTATTGGTTGATTTCTTGATGATAGCCATTCTTTCTGGGGTGAGATGGTCTTCGAATTTGGGGGAACTGAATTTTTTCCGTTCTTTATATGTTCTAGACAGAAGTCATTTGTCTGAGGGACACTTTTGCCTGTTAATCTTAATCATCCACTTGACAGCATTAAAAGATTCCTGGAGAGGTAATTCAATCATGATGATTCTATAGTCATCAGTGGATTAATCCACAGATGTTCATAGCTGAATTTTTTCTTAGTAGATGGGGCCCAGTTGGAGAAGGAAGTCACTGGGGACTGTGCCTTTGGAAGGTATATCTTTTTGTGCTTCCTTTGTGTGGTGCTTCGTTGCCACCATGAGGTAAGCTTTGCTCCACCATTCTCTTCCACCACTATGTACCTTCCTTGCAGCCAGTCAACCATGGATTGAAACTTCTGAAATCATAAGCCAAATATACTCTCCACCTTCAAGTTGCAGGTATCAGGTATTTTGTCCCAGCAACAGGAAAGCTAATACAAACCCATTCCCCAAAAGCCAATAGTATAAAAATTTTGACTACAGAAGAAGGTAATTACACATTTTGTACATAAAAGTAAATTGTGGTTGAAAAGTACCCCATCCCTGAAAAGTTGACTTTAAGTCCTTTGAAAAAGCCCCTTTCAGGGAGATTTCAAAATATTTTGTCTGCTAGGAAAATTTCTAAAAATTAAAATGCAATGACATGGACTGTACTCTGCTTCACTTCCTGCCTGAATTACTTATTAGTAACATGTGATGCCATTGCACTAAGTGCATCAAAAGCAGCAGTGTGGAATACTTTCCCATTACTGCCTATACCCAGATGAAATTATCCAAACTTAAACCTGCTCATGAATAAGTGTATTTCACTGTATCACTGGCGAATCACTTAGCACACCATTCTCGAAACAGAGAGATAAATTGGGTTGTGTGGGGGGAGAACGCAGGAAAAGAATACTGAGTATTTATTGCAAGGTCATCTTTTTATTTAAGCATGTGTTAAGATAAATACCTTTCACAGCATATGTGTTTTAAATATGACTAGACAAGATCATGGCAAGATCTGGAAGTAGAATGTGAAGTTCTGCTAAATCCACCCTAACTCATTTTACTGTAGCTATTAGTTATATTTCTTTGTAATTTATGCATTTTTATAAAAGTGTGCATTTCAGTTTCAAGTACTAAACAGAACAAGATTCTGACACAGCAAGCATTTGCCAGGATTGTCCTAGCCAGACATGGTTCCCTCTAACCATGACTTATTCTATTACCAAGTACTTTCAAGTAACGGAGCTTCAGAAAGGAATAGTTTCATGCTGTGTTCGGGAAAGCTGTGTGCTTCCTCAGAGGTAGGCTGGTAAACATCTAACCAGCAGCTTTTCTATATGGGCATAGGGTGAGGGAACATGTTTTATAGTGTGTGTCAATTTCTGTAATGTAAATAGTTCCAATATGAATAATTTCAAGCCACCAGAATGAAGTCACTGAAAGTAGAGTGGGTGGATACTGAACCCAGAACACCAAGACCTGTCTCTGGAATGAGTTCTGGGAGTCACACACATAGGCATGGAGGCAGAGCTATGCATGACTCCATTTTATGGATTCCAGCAATGGATATCTTAAACTAGAAATTAAAATTTCTTCCTTTTTTCCTTGGCTCCACCTACAACTCACAGATTCTAACATCATCCTGGGGCAGCTGGGAGAAAGTCAAAATACATTCAGTTAAAGTTAATATACTCTATATTTTCATTATAAATTCCTTTAAAAGGATCAAAAATAAAAACTCAAAGATTTTGTGGTTTTTATGTGAATTCAAATTTTGAAAGGACATAGTTTATCCGAGGAAAATCTAAGTAAAGAAATATACGGAGCAGAAATAAACTTAGAAGGGGCTGTGTACTTTCTGTCTCCCAGCACCAGTCAGATTTCAGAATATTTGAACAACTACTTTGTAATTTGTTCTAATTTTTCTATGATGACATTAAATATGGTTATAAGTAAGATTTCTAAATGCTAGTTGTATTTTCTTCAAGGTTAATTGATAAAACTTATCCTAATTATTCAACAAAGTGGGTCACCAATAATTTCCAATTTTGAGTCATTTAGCAAACTAAAATTATTGTGCAAAATCTTTCAAGCAGAAAGACTTTTAAATATATACTTACAAAAGCAAGAGAGGAACTATATTATATTATATTAAACATATGATAATATATTATATTATATATATTAGAAACATAAATGGTGTATATAATTTAATTTGAAAATTCTGTTGTGTAATTTGAAGTATATATTTTTGATGGAGATTCTATTATTATAATAAACTAAATTGGAATACAATTAAGATTGCCTAAGATATCATGGATATAAATTCCTTAAAACATTTAGATGAAATATAAACAGTGAAATCTTAGTTTGATACAACTTAATTCTAAAAACATATTTCCAACAAAAGTCTTCTGATTATGAAAAAGATATCATCTGTGAAAATATCTATTCTGATATAATTATAAATTTTATATGAATAGAATTATAGTTGAGAATAGCCTCCATTTGTAAAATGCCTTAGCACCTGTAGGAAAAAGTATTTCCTCAATTAAACATATATGGTTTACAGAGAAGTAACCTGAAGAAATGGCTAAAGGGACTTAAATTAATAATACAGTTATTTAAAATGTTTTCCAAAAATGTCAATAATTCAGAATTAGAAACAGAAATAGAGCTGGGGGTATAGCTCAGTGGCACAGTGCTTGCCTGGCAAGTGTAAAATACTGAATTCAATTACGAGTTCCAAAAAAAATATATAAAAAGAAACAGAAATAAAGTAATATATATGAGGAACATATGTAACAAGAATAATTATTCTCCATTTGTTTAACTTTAATATTAAGATAATCTGAAAAAATGTGTTTTTATAAATTGCCCTTACTATATATGGTATATATTATTTTTATTTTTATAAACACTTTTTTGCATATGAAAAGAATTTTCAAATACTATTTAAAGGGATAAATGATATTATAAAGACTGTCTCATAATTAAATATTTCAAAACATGAATTTATTCAAAAAAAATTTTATTAGCTTTCATGTCAAAATTCTAGTGGTTTGAATGAACTAGCTAGCATGGTTTTTTGTACTCTAGGACACACTGATTTCTTTTACCCTCCAGTGGAGGATAATATTCTTTTCCTTTTTCACTGATCTCGAAAGCATTCTTCATGAATCTCCCTTTCCTCCTCATGGATTCAGACACATCAAACACTATACATTCAGGTCACCTAGTATTAATGTGCCATAAGACTTGAATTCAGAAAATGGTGAAGATATCAACTTTAGGCAGCTTCTGCTCTGTACCTACCAGAGAATACGTTATGTTTTGGCTTAGAAAGAAGAAGGAGAAATCAAGAGAATAGTATAAGCCATCACCATTCATGGTATGCTACTTATCTCTAGCCATAAAATAATTACTCATTTCCTTCGTAATCTGTCTTTGTCCATTCTTTTCTCTTTCCCTTTATTTCAGCAGTGCTTCCCTTCTGCTGCCTATAAGTGCTTAGGAGCTGCCCAGGCAGAATTGTAATTCAATTATTAGTCATATTTCCAAACTTCTCCCTGCTAAGTCTTATTTATGTAATATTCAATTTAAAATAGAAGCTGGATAAGGTATGCTATAAACCCAAGCTTATGATGGTCGAAGTATAACTGCAGAGCTGATACAAATAAGTACAACTGTTGGCCGGAAGACATGCAGGCAACTTGCTGACTTGTGGTAAAGTGATCAGATAGTCTTTGTGAAAATGCAGACATAAACTGATTGGCAGTCAATCCTTGTAGAGGAATCATATCCTGTCTTCAAAAAACCATTACAAAATTCAACAGCAGCATTCTGTTTATACTTTAGTGAAGCAGATTTTTTATTGGTATACATGTCTGTCTTTCCCACTAGACTCGGAACTGTTCAAGAATTAGGACATTCTTATTAATCTCTGTACCCCAGGGTGTAGGCACAAGACATGCACTCAGTGAGTAATAACTGAATGAAGCCATCATGAATGCAATTCTGTCTACGAAACCTCATATCACAAATACTGCAGATGTTTGAAGACTATAATGAATTATTTGCATCATCACTACGTGGTCTGTTGCAAGCCATCTGCCATGGGGAAGCCCTTTCTCTTGTTGGCATCATCTCAGCATTGTTGGACAGGGTTCATCAACTTGTGCCTATTTTCAGAATAACCAAAACCATATCTAAGATTCAAACATTTTTTAGTATTTTTCTACACATTCAGTAATGCAGTAGCCTAAATTGAAATATGACTTAAAATATGAAAATAATGAAGAAAAAATTTTTAACTTGTATAGTTGTACGATGCTTTAAAAACTAATCACGTAGTACAATCCCCTCCCTTAACAAATGAAATCACCTCTTACCCAGCGGAGCTTAATTTGTCTAAGTTCACACAATTGGCTATGGTGAGGCCAAGAAATTAGCCAAGCCTCCCTAACTTTATTTACTCCATGATGGCAGGAGTTAACAGATTTGATAAAATGAATAGAAACAGAAGCAGAAATAAAATATATTGGAAGAAAAAATAGTTTAAAAATGCATGGAGATATTATCTCTATGCAATAAATTTAAGTGCAGCTTTTAAGTGCAAAACTTTTAAAAATTGCTTTACATCAAATGATTTCTTGCAGGGCCGGTGAGATGGCTCAGCGGTTTAAGCGCCTGCCCGGCAAACGCGAGGGCCCAAGTTCGACTCCCGGAACCCACATACAAAAAGGGGCCGGTGATATCGCTCAGCGGCACGGACACCTGCTGGCGCGCGAGGTCCTGAGGTCGACCCCCGGTACCCACAAAAAAAAAAATGATTTCTTGCAATTTGAAGTAATCCTGTCTAGATCCGCCTGTCCAGAAAACAGACTTTGAGCATCTGATATTTGTATGCAGGAAGTTGTTGGCAGTGTGTTTTTAAGACACCACTTATGAATATTTGGGGGAATCAGGTTGGGAAAAGGGAGTGACACAGTTACAGCAAAGACTCATCCAATCCATTTGGGGTGCTGTGGAGTTTGCATGCCCCTTCAGAGTTGTTCACAACTCCGGCAAGGAGACTAGGCTTTGTACACACACATCAATCAATCACTGATCTCAAGCTGAGGCAATAGTTGGCAAGGGATTATTCCGAGGTCTTTAGCAGCATAGCTACCTGGCAGCTGGGGAAAACAAAATTCAATCTTGGGAATCTGAGCAGTGCTCCATAATATTTCCTACTATCCACACCTAGTACCACTCAGATTCACCTATTTCAGATAATACATTTTCCCCACCTGAAAAGAGCTACTGCAGGATTCAAGTTTGTTTTCTTTTCTAGGAAAATTTTGATTGGAAGGTTAGTGGAAAAACTATCACTCCTGTGCTCTGATAGTCTATCTGTCTTCTAGTACCAATTCTAGGCTCATTTCTGCTGATAAGAGTGGCTTATTTGGTGACTTAGCCCTTCATCTCTCATTCCTTATGGGAAAGAGAACCTAGTCGTATGCCTGATGTAGTTGCTCATTTACTCTAAAAATTCTACAAAGGAGTACCAAGGGGGTCTACAATATCACCTGAATGTGCACCACATCCTTCCCTACTCCATCCATTGTACAGAACCACCTCTACCTCTTTTTGATGATGCATATCAATTTTCCTACCAGGATAGCGACTTTCTATGCTTGCTGGTCACTTAATAAAAGAACACCAAAACAAGCAGGTAGTACTTCTTAGCAAAAGCATTCTTCCTGTAGGGGCCAGGACTTCTAGCATGATGCCCAAATGTTGTTGGGATTTATACAAGTTCGCCAAGCGGATTGCTGGAAATAATGCTACATAGGGTTATTCATTCCACTCCTTGCTTCTCAGATGCATGCATTTTTATTGGATAATGTATTAACCACTTTCTTGTCTCTGACATCTTCACATTAAAGGAGGAGAGGTTTGTTTTGGTTTTAGAGGTTTGGGTCTACGGTTGGACAGCTCCAAGGCAAAATGGGCGTGGCATTGCCTTCCCAAGCCATAGAAATTTGGATGGTATGGTATATGCTAAGAACAATGATGACCAGGTGACCATATGCCCACAGCCACACTCTGTCTTGTAAACTGAGTCCTGTGATCCAAAACAACATTAAAGAAAAGTCTGTGTTGATAAAACAATACATAAAGACATGGATAGGGGAGTTTGGACAAAGCCTTACAGAAAAGGCATACTCAGATATCTGGAGAATATGTCAGTATGTCAAAGTGAATTGTTGCCCTTTCTTGAGTACTAAGGATCTGTTGGAATCATTTTGCCACCTAACAACTTGTTGCCACCTTAACAGAAGGTGCTTTTGTTAGGGATCAGCATTTTTCTCTGCTGTCAGGTTGTATATTTGCCACTGCACTAGCCAGATCAATTCCTAAGGGAACCTATCCTGTTGGGCCCCTTCAGTATTACCACTCCTACCACTATACCATGGATGTCCCCTTTTGCTAATGGGGTAACTTATGACAGAATCTGGGTGATGTCAACTGGCTTAGATGTCCCATGTATTTGTTTGCTTACTGTGTCTTGTATGGTATATGATTTATGGCAAGTGATTTTCTTCATTACACAGTTTTTGCATTCTGTGGCTACTCCTACAGAGCAGGACGTATACATCATCACCAGAAATATCTTACCCAATCCTGAAATCATTCATATGTTGAGCCACCGACCAATCCTCTGATTCATCTATGAACCCACATATGTTTTAACCCCGGGCTGTTTGCTTCCATATAATTTCATAATGATTAGTGGGCTCTCTCCACACCCTTACCTTTTAGGCCTGTGTTTCTATTAGTTTGTATAGCACTAAATTCATTTTGGCTGATATATGAAACCAACCCATTGATGACTTAAGCTTAGAATTTCCCTTCCTCCATTAGCTGTTTATAATGAATTCTGCACACACAGCAGGTGCATGCTGAGTGAGATGGGCCAATGCAACAGTGGCAGATGACACAGAGTCTGAGCCACCGACTGCTGTTGCTTACTTGTGCCCTCTGGCCCTTTTCATGCCTGCTGCTGGCAAGATTAATTGCCACTTAGTCTGGTCAGTCTATGAGTAGATGAGTTTGGCAGAAACCAGCTTGTCATGGCTACTCGATGTCCATTTCAGTGTCTGTCTTTATCAAGACCTCTAGCATGTCATGGTGGTTTACCTAGTAGAGCATAATTTCTTGCTACAGATGACCTATACTTGCTCCAGAACGCTAAAGATTCTACATCATAATTCTGCATTTGGGTCATGCCATAACTCTCCAAGGTGATTTTGCCTTTTCTACATACCTCTAATATCATAAAGTCTGCTGTGTTGTTTTCAAGCAAGTCGTCCATGTATCAGGGCTATTTGTGCTACAGCCTTCTGAAAAGTCCTTTCCTATTCTGTGTTCAACTCAAAGATCTTGGCTTTTCATTTTATTCTTTTAGCATGAATCATGTTTTCCTGTTAGCATGAGAAGTAAAAGACACAAATGTCCTTTATTGTGGGGATAATCTGGCATGCACCATCTGTTGAAGTTCTATAAACTTTTCTGTTGTAGCAAGTCCCAGCGTCTGCACCGAGGTTATTTCACAACCTCTGAACTACGTGTTTATTAATAAGACACCAAAATACATACTTCTGCTTCATTTGGTACACTTAATATAATGCTGCTGGAATAGTGGGCCAATGTATCTTTATATACTCGTGCAGATCATTTCATTCAGGCTATCTTATGACACAAAGTAGGAGAATAACACAGCCTGAGGATAAGACTGTAAATATATATTTTTGCCCATCACTTGTGAATGTTTACTTTTTCTAGTTCTCTTCATGAGGGGTTAAATATAATATATTATCAGCACAGTGTGTGTTGACATCAAGACAAATTCCTGAGGCCATGTTATACAGAGCCAGGTCTCGGCTGATGTAAGACTCTTGTATTAAATACAAAATTTAAAGAGACACAAAAATTCAGTAATCGAAATGAATGTCAATGCAATATTTCTAAATTAAATTATTGCAAAAAATCCATGATGAACAAAATATAAAAATTGTTAATAAAGACATTATCATTGATTTTTCTTTTTGCCCCAAATTCCAATATGGCTTATCATGGTGCTGCTTCTGATTCTTTCTTTAAAACGTTGTTACATTTGTTACAGCTCCTGCAATTGGGGTATCATGTTGGCACTCTAAAAGTTTCATAATTCAGGCTTTCCAATTTTCAGATTATATGTGTTTGACTGGTAATAGCTGTGTAACTCTGACATCTGAAACACCTCTAATCTCAAGCATTTCAGATAAAGGATACTCAATTTCCCTGGTTGAATTTGTAGTACTTTTCTGTCATTCTTCAGAATTTTTCTGTTTTTTATGTGGTTGGTACTAGAACAGTGAATTAAATGGGGGAGAGGATGGGAATATTTTCCTTACCTCTTCTATGATGTTAAGCAAATTTTATGCAAAATTTTCTTCGTTTATTCTCTTAGCTTCCAGAACAGTTTCAGAGACTTCTACTTTTTCACAGGTCAGAATTAAATGCAGAACTAAATGCAGGCTTTGTATTATCAATGTGTACTTAGAGATGAGGAAAGTTTCTATTGGGAAACTCATATTCAGGACTCCATTCATTACCCAAATTCTTGGTGCTCCCACTCTAATTGGGGGCCATGGTGACATTTCAAGTTTCTCTGTAACAATATCATCTGAAACTCTGTGCCCTATTGTATCCTAAATGTCAGTCTACTTGGATGTACATATCTTCAGTAAAGATTGGGAATTTTTACAGCACAATATACTCATTCCGTTTTTGCCAGTTCTTTCTTTCTGAAGAACTAGTCTTTTCTTTAGTCATTGAATTCTGGAGCTGAAAACTGGCTCATGTCATAAAATTGTGGTAGAGATGGTGATATTTTGTGGAAGGTGTCAGCATCCTCAGTTTTCTTATACTCCATCCATGAATCCCTTAGATTTTCACATAGTGAACAGTATTCTTGTCAGCCCTCAAGATATTTTCCCTAGGTCTGGCGTGTGCTATCAAACATGTACATATTTCTAAATGAGTCAGTTCTCTTTGGCTTTTGCATTGCTACACTGCCTCCTAGCCTATATTATTTCTGGGTTCTTTATATCCTGGAATGTTTCCAGTACCCTGATATCAGTGTCAGCCCTGTCTTCTTTCCAATTTTATGAAACCATCTTTCTACCATCAATACTGGTCTTCAGAACATAGTCACCACTGACTTTCACAACAATGTGAGTGCCTTTGTCATCTTATCACTGTAGAAAACAAAGTATCCTCCATCCAAGCTTTTAGAAGCTCTTGCCCTTCTGCAGTTTACCCACTGCTATAGACTAATTTCTTGAAGTATTTTGATCCTTTCCTCCACCATTTACCACCCAGTGAAAGTCATCACTTCTTCTCAGCTTCCAAAAGCTCACCTAATATTGTGTTAGCATTATTCTCTGCCATCTTTGCCATTACGTATTACCTGGACCATGGAAGAGTGCTTGTCATTGATGCAACTCAGCATCCATCCCCATGCACACATGGTTCTTGCCAGTACTTCCTAGCTCAGTCTCATAGAACCCCATTACATAGCCCCTTTATCCTTCAGCAGGCCCATCACATATCCAGCTGGATTATACTGTGTCTTACCCTGAGGTTGCAGTCTTTGCCCAGGAAGGGAGGCAGAGTTCCTGAGGGAGAGGGTTGTATATTATCTTGTGATACAAAGAGTGGCACTGTCCTCAGGCAAGAGAAACTGACCTTTAATATGAAAAAGTGAACGACATATGAAGTCTTAGAAAATACCGAGAAATATATATCTTGAAGTTTTCCAAGTACATTGACCCAATCCTCCTCATCTCAAGACCTGAAGACATAGGGTCCTACTTCCTTCCCAGTAAGAATTCTGACCCTGTCATAGCAGATTTGCTGAAGCTGATTTTTCAGTCTTCTCTAGAGCCCTTCAACCCTTATAATTAAGTCCTGTGTCTGAACCTCAGCTTTTTATAGCTGCCTAGGAGAAATGAGATATCTCTATATTCTACCAGGGAAACTCACTGGATTTCACATTTCATTTTAAATTGGTTATTAATCATATACACTTCTCTTTGCCTTGCCTGTAAATTGATGGCATTCAGCAGCAATCATTCAATTCCATTGTCCTCTATTTGCTGTTATTTTTAGGAGCATCTCAAACATCCCAGTTATTGTACTAATCAGAGACTTCCTTTCTATTGGCGTATTATTCAGTTCACCATTTGTGAACTACAGCACATAACAGAAGATCCTATTTCATCAACCGTCATGGGGCACACATTGCTAGAAGGCTGGCACGTGATCAAACTCTAAAATCTCTTTTAGAATCTGTTTCCTTGGACCCCTCAACTCATTGTACCTATGGTCTTATGATAGGTTTCATTTCTTACAAGCACAGCCTGAGACAAAGATTGAACGTGAAAGTTTAATTTGCTTGATATTAATACCTGTGGAGGAGTAAGACAATCAGGAATGAACAAAGGGAAAAATACAATAGTCGTGCTGTTGTAAAAAAAAGCTCACTCAATTCCATGAAGACGTCTGAAACCACAATGGGTCATAGTTGTCCCCAAATGACACAAGAGATCCAAACATTCGATTTCAAATATGAATCAGTCAGTATGCAAGTTCCCCCAGAGAAGAATAAACTTGAGTGAGGCAGAATTTTTGGCAATGGAATTAGTTACAGTTCCTGACAACTCTTCTTTTTCTTTTTTCTTTTAATGTAACGCAAGTAGATATTAATAAGGAAAATATAAAAGTCACTATTCTTACTTTAATGAAAAATTAAAACAAACTTTCATAACAAAATAACTAGAGAATAAGAATAGTTAATACACTGTGTATCATGATCTTTAAAAATGGCTAGAGTATTACTCAGAGTACAAGTCATAAATGAAAAAAATACCTCTTACAAAGAAAAACAAATAAAAGGACAAAACTTTCTTTTCAATGCACAAAGAGAAACTAGTAGTATAAATAACAACACTTAGACACTTAGGGAAATGTTTCTTGGAGAGAGGTTTGGGTAACACACTACAGAATCCACTGTAAATAGCTTGGTAGAAAGTTTTTATTAAAGAGGCAATCTCCACATTTATTATGTATTTGTACATCTGTCTCTAGGTGCTGAATTTGTTTCAAGGATGATATCTTAAACTACTTTTTAAAAGCCTATAAAATTTAACTAAAAGTAAATCACTTTTAATTTACATTATATCTCCTCTAATTTATAGAAAAAAATTCACCCTTACAATATCGACATCCTTTAATTGTCTTTTTTTTTTATTTTCTGGAAGTAAGGAACCAAAACTCAGAGCTATACCCAAGAAGTCAGTATGAATTCTGTGGAAAATGGATGTGAAATTCTGTTTCACTCATTAGTATTTTTTTAACCCGTATTGCCAAACATATAAGCACCTCAGTTGGGAAGTCCCACACTTTATTAAGATTTTAAAATATATTTTCACAAAGCATAATAAAGTTTAAAACAGGATAATATATTGATTTTTCCCCCAAACACCTCCTTTTTAATGAAAAACATATTTAGTATTAAGCACTGTAGCTTTAGGGCTTTTAAGAAGACTCTAAAGGATGAGAAAAGCTAAATAAGAAGGTGAGAAAAAAGAAAGTACAGCTTTCTCATTCAAAAACTTAGGCTCTCTGAATTCCAAGTTAACAATATGAAGATATTCATGTTTAGAATTCATACTCCCTGATACGTAATATATCCTTCACATTAAAATATTATAATCATGTTCACATGGCCTTCTTAATTTCCTATAATCAAATAAATTATCTCTAATATGTCCTTTGGATTTGCTTCCTTCTCAAGAAGCCAGAGTCTATGGTTGTAAAAAATAGTAAGTCTTTGCTGGCAATTGAACTTGCAATTGGCAAGGACTCTTGTGAAAAAAGGATCTACCTTCTTTTCTAATCTCATATATTAAATGGGAAGGGTCCAACACTTTATAAAGGATCAGACAACAATGGACACAGTTTCATCCTCTCCATTTTTTATCCATTCTACCTACCTCTTCTATCTTCATCCAAATCTCATCCTTTTCCTCTAGTATGAAAATAGGAAGCTACCAAGCCAGGTGTGGTGGTGTACACCTGTAATTCCAGAACTCCGGAAGGTGGAGGCATAATTGCAAGTTCAACCCCAGCCTTAGCACCTTAGCAAGACCCTGTCTCAAAATGAAATTTAAAATATTTAAAAGGCTGTGGATATAGCTCAATGCCAAGGCTCTGGATTCATTTCCCAAAATCAAATCGAATAAATAAATAAATAAATGCAAAATGACAAGGGAAAAATAAATAAATAAATAAATGCAAAATGACATGGGAAAAGCAGACCTCATCTTGTGTTATATGCTCTCCCATATATTTGGTGTAAAATGTTCTCAAACAAGGAATGAATGAAGAAACTGAACTTCAATGTTGTAATAAAAAATTCAGCCAATTTCATAGATTTATTTCACACGTGTGCAAGTTTGTGTGTGTGTGTGTGTGTGTGTCCTACTGAGAGAAAAGCAGATAGGTGAAGATGCTTCCTCACTTGTAGCACAGTGACAGGATTACTGTGAACCCAGTACCATCCAGGAAGATAACCTATGCTCTCCAAATATGAGAATTCTCTGTCCCAGACCCCATGCTTAGCAGTGAGGAAGGCCCTGGTGACACAGTTCCCTAGAAGCAGGAGTGTCACGTAAACATCAGCTGAAGGGACCTCTCACTCCAGCCCAGGCAGGCAAGCTCTCTACATGACTAAATGTGCAGATTCAGGTCAGAGTCCTCCCCTACTTCAGAACAGGTGTTCTTAATAACCATCTCTTCTGACCCAAGAGGCAGGGCAGCAGGGGGAGCAGAGGGCTGCTGCTTCATGGTGAAGACCAGGGGACGTAGCTCCACAAAAGCTTCTGTTTCCAGGGTCCTTGCATGCTGCATCTCACTATCAGGAAATTTTAGTGTAATTATGGCTAAATACTATATTGAAAAACTATGTTACAAATTTCAACACAGAATTTCCAAGTAAGTAACAGCATTATATTGAACTGGAAAAGAAGTAAATCTTTAGAAAGAACAGCCAATGCAATTATGAACTGTTTATCAATTGTAAATGTAGGAAAAATATTTCCCCTTTTATTTTAAAGCTGAAAGAAAAGGAAAAATTATGGATGAGGATAGAGGCAAGTTAGATAAAATTAGAGCATGCTATCAACCATCAACTGATAACAAGGGTCCTGGTAAAGATCACTTTCAGAATTGTTCTTTTGCCAAGAGCATCAGAAAATTTAATCTGAGTCAGCTACACTATGTTGATGATATCTACCTCAACACTTCACTGGCTGATGAAGTATATTATGTAGGGTTCACTAGAGAAACAGAAGCAATATAAAATATATGTATAATGATACAAAGGATTTGTTAGGTGAGCTTACGCGATCAGGACAGGAGTGCCAACAGCTATCTATGGAATCATAGTGGAAGAATCTAAAATGGCCACCTGCCCACTAGAGAGCCAGACTATCCAGCAGCAGTTGAAGGTTGAAAGCCAGGAAGTTCATTGCAGCATCAGGGGTGGGAGTCTGAGTTGGAAAGCTTTAGGAGTCTGTTGGAAGGCTGAAGAGTTCACCCCGAAAACCTAAAGCAGCTAGAGAACAATGCCCAAAGGCAATGGCAAAGACCAGATGTCCTAATAAAAAAAAAAAAAAAGGGAAGTTCTCCTTCTTTCCTTGCTTAGTCCATGTAGGCTACAAGCCTGTTGGTTGGTGCCAACTACATCTGGGGTGAGACTTCCCTCCTCAGTTTATGGCCTGGGTGTTTGACATACACAAATACATTCAGAGCTTTACTAATCTGCTAGGTGGGTCTTACTGAAGTCAACATATCACAATAATAATCACATAAAGCTTCATTAACAAAGCACATCAAATGTGTCAGACTTTGCTTAATTCCAATTGGATGGCAACTCACAAGTTCCCCAGGTTATGCACAAGCTCAGAGAGGTCTTCTTGAACAGCCACTACTTGGGACAGACAGCTCCCTGCATCCAAAAGGATACTACATGAAAAAGTGCCAGAGCTCAAGGTAAGGCAGTGCTAAGTGACATCTCTAATATAGAAGAAAGCAAGGGGGACTGCTCTGGAACAATAACAGCATGAAACTGAAATAAGAGTATTCAGAGCTACTACTATAAATAGCACGTTGTTAAACCAGTTCCCTGGCTCAGTGGACAGCATTCACCATTACCTTTGGTGTGAATATTTAAACTGTGACCAATTTCAACCAACCAATGTTTAATAGCTTTATGCAACTTTCTAAATATTTAAAATTTGGCTATTGGGAGACAGCACAAGGCAGTCTGTCACGCAACTAGTACAACTTTAATGAAGTAAAAGAAGAGGTGCACAAAGACAGTTATCTTGGCCACATCAGGCTAAGGTTATTCACTGCTTCTTCAATTCATGAGCATTAAAAAAAAAAAATAGGAAACCTATATGATAGAGTTTTGTGCAAGTTGCACTGATAAATTAGTGCTTTAGTACATTATATGTGGCATATCTCCTATAGTCTCTATATATGGTATAGATTTTATTCAATTTTACCTTCATCATGATCTTTATAAAATCTCGTATTAAAGAGCTTTTATAGTTGAAGGACTCATACACAATATATTTGGACTCAGTAGATCTTTAATAATAATTGCTATCCAACCTCATACTAAAATGAAGAGGTAAAAAACAGGAGTGACCTTTCATTAAGATTGATTTTAAAATCCTAGTCTGAGTATAATATGGATTAGATTTTCAAATAGTATTTTCTATTTGTGAAATATTACTTTGAAATCATATTTTGTTATTGATGTCTACATTCTTCACTGAAAAAAGGGAAAAAAATCCTATTTAGTTCAGAAATGTACTAGTATATCTAAACTTATATAGAGACAATAAAATAACATGTTTTAAGTAGCTTTGATTTTATTAAAATATACACTTGGCAGCCCCTGTAATCCTAAAAGAATGCAACTCTACATAACATATTTATATACTTTTAAACTAAAAGACTAGAAATAGCAACAAAATTCTCCTTCAAAAACAACCGGGCTACAAGTTCTAAATTAGAACACCAAATTCTTCACTCTGCAGAAAGTACAAGGAAATAGTCATTTTTTTCAAGCTGTTGATATTGTTAGTTTAAGGATTATTAGAGGTGATGCACATGCTATTTAATGATTCTAAATTGTGTTTATTAATCATAACATCCCTTTATATTCTGTAAATACATATATTTTCAAATTATCAATCTACAATGTTTTAAAGTATTAAAAGTATGGCATTAGTTGCTTTTAGAGTGTATTTAACAAATTAGTCTGCCTCAGACAGTTTCTCAAGCACTTTGGAGAACACAAATGTGGTCCCTTTTCTTTAGGAGTTCACATTTAGTGAAAAATAAAACATGTACAAAAGACATAACAAAACATAGATTTGATAATTGTTATCATAGAAGCAGAAAAGTCCTGTAGTTGCTGTGGGAATGGTTGATGGAGAGATTCATTCTAATTGTGAGATCTTATAAAACCTATTGGGATAATGAACATGTAGCACATCTGGGATTTCAACTGTCAAAGGCTGGTGCAATAAGCTTCCAAATTTAGAAGCAGCAATGGGGGAGAAATGTTTCAGAGGAGAGCTTTTTCAGGGTGTGTTGGAGATAAAATGAATAATAAATGAAAAAGTATGATTGGACCAAAGACTGTATGAGGCAAGGTAGATGATTGTAAAAGATGAGTTTAAAATGTTATAATGGGGCCCAATAATTGACAGTCTTAAATCTCATGATCAAAAGTTTAGGATTTTTCTATAGGTGATGAGAGGCTTCATAAAAATATCTGATCTCATAGCTGCAAAAGTAGAGTTGTGTGTGATTATGGTTCTAGAAGAGACTTTTTTAAAAGTGTCTAAACTAGAGTGCTTGATATTTAAGGATGTTATTTGTAAGATACAAAAAAGTAAATTAAATTGGTTTATATTTTAATAGATTTTTTTATGTCATGTAGTTGATAATCAAAAAAACTGCTTGAATCAGGAGCTCAGAAGATGTCCTCTACTCTTCAATGATCACCTTATTGCTAACCCCCACATGTTTACCAGAGGTGAGCAATAGGTGAGACACACATGAGTTTTACAGATTTTGACTTATAAAACTTGAGTAGGCTATTTTTGCTTTTCAAGAAATTGATAAATTTATTCCAAAATTTATACTGAAAGGAAAAGGAATTAAAATAAAATTTGTTAAAAACAAGAATAGTGTTAACTTTTAATGCTATAGTAATATGGCACATAGGTTATAGTAATTAAGACAGTTTAATAGATCTGGAAATCAGTGGAAAAGAAACAAAGGTGATAGAGTCTTACTCAATGACCCAGTTGTCAAAATAGTTCAGTTAGAGAAAGAATAATAGTGTTTTGAACAAATGGAACTAGAACATGCAAATATTTATATGAGAAGACACGAACCTCACATTTTACCTAATGCTAACCACAGAACTTTGCTCTTTGAAACATAGATTCTCTTAGTATAAATTCTGAAAAAGTAAAATATCTAGAGAAATACACAAAAAATCTTCATGCTACTGAGTTATGCAAAAAATATTTTTAAAAAGGACACACAGAGCATAAATCATAAAAAGAAAAGAAATGACAAATTGTGCTTCACTGAATTGAAAATAAAAACTTTGCTCTTTGTCTTAACACACAGATAAGAAAACAAAACACAAACTCCAGGCTTGGAGAAAAAGTTTGCAATGCATACCTGAGAAGATATATGTATCGATAATATATCAGGGACTCCTACTACTCAACAATAACAAGGGAACTCAATTTCTAAGTGGCAAAAGATTTGAAAAAATGCTTCATTGAAGCAGATACCCAAATGGCCAATATACATGTGAAAAAGGTGCTTGGTGTTACCAGCCACCAAGAAAATACAATGTAAATTCATAATAAGAAATCACCACACACACACAACAATGGATAAATTAAAATGACTAATGTTATCAAGTGCTAGAGATGATGTGATGTAACTGGAACTCCTATGCAGCACAGGTGGAATCAAAACGGTACAACCATTCTAGAAACCAGTTTGTCAACGTTGCATAATTTAAGCATACATCTTCATTAGTTACCCAAGAGTAAGAAGAGCCTATATTCTCGCAAAGACTTGTAAACAAATGTTTATAGCAGATTTAATCATAAGATAGAAGTTGGAAAACACTCAAAGGATAGTTAACTAATAAATAAACAAACTACAATATATCCATGCCATGGAGTATATATAAACGGAACAAACTACTTATATATACAACAGTACAAATAAATCTAAAATAAATCATGCTAAGAAGAAAAAGCCAAACACAAAAGACTACCACGCTATAATCCTATCTGTGTTTTATTCTACTAAAGGCAAAATAAAAGGAAAGAAAACAGATTACTGTTATTGGATCCTAAAGGTCAGGGGAGGCTATTGATTGAAAAAGGCATGACAGATCATGTAAGGATGAAGAGATGCTCTATATCTTCAGTTTAATATGAGGGAATATTCTTGCATTTAGATTTTAACTCAATATATGTGGTGGAAAATTATTCCTGAACATTTTCATCCTCTTTCTCTTCTCCTTCTCCAAAAGTTCAGTCCTAGAAACAATTTTATATTAGACTTAAATTGATGATTCAATATCAATAAGTAATTTTTGAAGCCTGTGTGTGTGTGGTAATTATGTACTTTTGTCTAGTGAGAAAGCATAAAAGTAGTTGTAATTAAATAACAATGAGGACACTTAGCATCCAGATATTCGTTGTTAAATGCAGAATCAAAATTTTGTACTGAAGTGAATTAGTGTTTTTTCAGAAAAAATGAGTAATTTCAGAGCACAGCTAAAAAATAGAAGTTCTCAAAGAATATTACAGTCATGTCAAAGGAAAACAAGTTATTTTAAGTTTCCACGGCCTAAAACAGAATTAATATTTCAAAATAAATGATAGCTCTGGATTATAAAAGAATATATAATATAAAAATTAAGCTTAATTTCCTACATATAATCATAATGACATGAACAAATTAATGAGTTGAAAGCTTGATGATGAACAGAATATTTGTATTCCATACAGAATGTTCATTAATACAAAAAGGAGTAAATTTAAAGCAAGGATGCTTCTCAGTCACCAGTTTAATCGACTGAACAAAGTTTATAAGAAATTTGATAAAATAGTTTGCCTCCTGATAGGATGCAAAATAAAGACCACAGCATCATAAGTATATAATAGATAAAGCCAAATGCAATGTATGATATGATTTAAGATTTATTATTTCCTGTAAGAAATGATACTGATGAGGAAAATTTTCAAAACTTGAATAAAAACTAAGGATTAAATGATGTGGTAAGAAGAATTGTGGCCCTCAAAACATGTAGACAATCTAATCCCCAGAACCTGTGAATGTCACTTTACACGGAAAAAAGAAACCTTGTAGATATGATTCAATTAAGAATATTGAGAAGGAGTGATTACCCTCAAGTAATTAAGCTGTTATAATCCTGTAAATACAAATGTTATTGTGAATATCCTCATAATTAAAAGAAGGAGAATCAGAATCAGAGAGATTTGAAGATGCTAAACTGCTGGCTTGGAAGATGGAGGTATGAGATCAGAAAATAAGAAATGTGGGCAGACTTTAGAAACTGGAAGAATTAAGAAAATAAATTCTTCCATAGAGCATCCAGAAAGAATGCAACCCTGTCAATAACTTGATTTAGTGAGAACTACTTGGATTCCTGATTTCCAGGCCTATAACATAAAAACATGTGTAATTTGTACAACAATGAGAGAAAATTAATAAAATGGCATTAATGCATCAGTGTTAATCTCTTGATTTTGATAGTTGTATTGTTGCTATAAAGCAGAATCTTGTTTTTAATTATTACGTACTATAAATTTAGCAACTGATAGAAAATTAAGTCAGTAACTTACTTTCAAACATTTCAGAGGAAAAATATTTGAATTATATTTTCAACTTTCCATTAAGTTCAATATAAATTCTGCCTAGCCTAAATTGTCACCTCTCCCCAACTAAATTAGTTATTGTGGCCAAAGGGATAGAACTCCAGGCCTAAGATTAATATCCATGAATAGAGAAGCATTGTCATAATTCTACAGAAAGCACCTCATTTATGAAAGCAAATTTCAAAAATACTTCCAAGAGACAGAAAAATGGAGAGTATGTATACAAATAACAAAATTTCACTGTAGGGAGTCAAAACCAAAAATTATTAGAATAGCATTTCAGAAGGAGACTTAAATGGATTTGTAGAAAAAGAAAAGAGAGATTATGCATAATTCCAAGGTTTCAAATCTGGATGATTTATTTTTGTGCCATTCATTGAAAGATAGACTTTACAAGAAAGAGGAAGTAAATATAAGTAGATGAAAATTTATATTTTTACCTATTGAGTTTGTAATGCTAGGGATCCTCTTGGAAGTACCCATAAGGTGTTTAGATATATGAAGTATAATTTAAAAAGACAGTGAATATTTAAATTTTAAGAGTGTATCACAATAAAAGACATCTTGCCATTAATTCCCCTCAAAAAACTTACCTTTGCTTCAAACACACTTATCCTATGATTCTTGCCACTCTTCGAAGCATTTCTAGAAGCTCCCTTTGGGGTCTTTAGTTGTATTTTCATGGCTGCTTCAATGTCCTGAGTTGATTTAAGACGTTTACTTTTCATGATTATTTTCACTTTGGAAAAAATTCAGAAGTCACAGGGTCCTAGACCCACTCAATGAGCACACACAGCAATGTTTTCATGAGTCTTATGAGCACTTGGCAGGAATATTTACCATATTTTTTATCAGAGCTAATAAAAATATGAAAGAGGACTTCTATAACTGTCTTATAAAATGCCAAGAACAATGAAGCTGTTCAAACTGAGGTGGAGTATTTTGAGAGGACTAATATGAATGTGTCTTTTACTGTAATGATCTTCTTTTAATTTAAACATTCACTGTATATTTTGATGCAAACTTGTATTATTCTAGATAAAAGGAGGATGGATGTATTTGTCAACTTTCCCATTGCTGGGAAAACACCCACAATTTAAAGGTGAAAACAGTTTTTTTGACTCACAATTTCAGAAGTTTCAATCCATGGTCAGCTGGCTCCAAGACGGAAACGTCATGGCAGAAGAGTATGGCAAAGCAAAACTGCTGAATTCATGGCACTTGGGAAGAAGAATACAGGAGAAGTCTTAGTTATTTTCCTCATCACTAGGACAAAATGACCTACACCCACAAGTTAAAGGGGGAAAGATTTATTTCAGCTCATAGTTTGTAAGGCTTTAGTCCATAGTCGGCTGGCTCCAAGGCAGGGTGGGACGGCAGAGGGGGAATCAGAGAGGAGAAACAACTCATGGTGTGGCAGGCAGGAGACAGGCAAGCAGCATCAGCAAGCAGCCAGCCTGCGTTTCCTTTTAACTCCAAATAGTGTACTAATTTAGTACCACATACCCTTAATCCCAATATCACATGCCCTAGATACAGCCAGCTCCAAAGAGCCCAGCCTGTGAGCCCATGAGGCTTTGTGTGACATCTAAATACAAATCATAACAGTGGAAAACCATTGATGAGGGATGTACACTCTGATGTCATGCCTCCAGTGAACCACTTATAACTAGGCTCCACCTCCTAAGAGTATATTCAGCCATAGCCATCAGTAGATTAATCCACTGATGGATATAGCACCCCCATGATTCAATCACCATTCCATCAGTCTAATAACCCTATCAGGTTGAAAATACATCTTACTATCACAATGGGAAACAACAGAAATGCAGATTTTGTTATTAGTTTGTAAACAATGGATAAAATCCAGGAACAGATGATGTATTAGTCAGCTTTCCCATTCTTGGGAGACAATACCAGACATGCACAACAATACCCAAGGAGAGGTTCAATTTAGTGCATAGTTTCAGGGAATTCAGTAGATGGTCAGCTAGCCCCAAGGCAGAACCATGGCACATGCTGGAAGGGCATGGTAGGGAAAAGATGATTAGTTCATGGTAATGAGAAGGCAGAGTGGAGGAAGAAGAGTGCTAGAGAAGAAGGAATAAGGGATCAGATATAGACCCCAAAGTCAGCCTGTATGACCCACCCAGGCACATCCAGAAGTGTGCTTTGCTAATCTCTTGGAAAAATCCCAGGCCAATCAAATAGACACAGTTAAGCTTAACAACCACAGATCAATAGGAAAATGAGAAGAAAGAGAAACAGAAGGGAAAATTGAAGAAAATGTTCATTTAGTAGAATAATATAAAAATAATGAATACAAAGATTTAAACATGAGTATAGGAAATAAACTAAGTGGCATCAATTGTAATATATCAGACAGGTTAAACAGGATATAAAATGAAATCTTTACTTTTTATATTGGAAGAAACACTGAGTTTTAATAAGAAAATTTTCAGCAGTATACTTTCAGAGTTTGAAAGAGGAGGTGTGTGTAAAGGCATTAGTGTATGACTGAGCTCAGGCTGGCCTACAAGGGATTGACAATTTCTGTAGAGAGAGACCCAGACATCCCAAACATTCCAAATGAGGTGGTCCTAAGCCAAGTATAGTTAGTCAGTGTACGGGCTGAAAGATGTGAGGTTAGCCAGAAACAGCCAAACGTGGCTCTCTCCATAGTGACATCTAAAATTCCATACAGACCTGGGTGCTAAATAAATTGTTGATATATTAAGACATTAACTTTTAAGTTCATTTTTTACAGAGCAAGATATAACAAATATGTCTTCAGAAAGTAAGATATATATAGATATATCTATATATATATCTATATATATCCTACATATACAGATATATCTATATATATCTATATATATCCTACATATACATGTCATATATATATATTCATTCTAGATTTCTAATTGTTCTTGATGGGGATTTGGTCCTAGTTGCCCATCAGAAGAGAGTAAATCTTCAAAAATATTAAATTTAAAATTTTCAAGCTTGCAACTCTAAAATGGGCAAGGATAACTGGGTATAGAACACTATAATTCCCAACAAATTAAAATAGTCTCCTTAAAACTTTAAATATTAGTGACCATTACACTTAAATCTTTCAAATCATTACATAAACAACATTGAAAGTACATATTATGGATGTACAAAGTATTAATTACATCATTTCCCTTTGAATTTTTAAGTCATTGTCAGAATTTTAGACAATATTTTAGCTTTACTTTAAAAATTTTAAAGATAAAAATATATAATAAAATGGCTACCACCAAAACCACAATGATCATATTATACCACAAATAACCTTATGACACATACATCAATCAACCTAAGGAAAAATAAAAGCACAAAAAGAAGAACTTGTCACAACAAAACAACTCAAGAAACTTTGATTGTAGATTGTAAGATGTATGTTAGATTGGAAATAGGTGGTTGTTGTTGACTTTGGGGACAGTCATTAAAGTGGTACCATAGCACAAAATCAATCATAATAAACTGAAAAAACTAGTTCGTAAATAAGAGAACCAGTGAGAAATTTTCTCTACTTTTCCACAAGGGAATGTAATGATAAATGTCCAGAAGAGCAATAAAAATGATTCTTTCGTTTTGAACTAAGGAATATCTTTATGACAAAAAAGAATGCAGGAAGGAATCTACTGGATGAAAAAATGAGAATAAGCAGAGTTAGGAAAGATAGAAAAATAATCATGCCAAATAAACAATGCTTCTTATTTTATGATGTCTCCTATGAAATAATGTGTCATCAGCATGACACACTAACAATCCCAGACTCTTGTAATATTATTAAGAACAAAACACAATGAAAAGTAACAATGTAACCACTTTGCCCATAGGAAATAAGATTACATAACTTTAATTGATTTATATCGACTTCAGTAAAAAATGACTGGTGTACTCATCAATTAATACATAAATTTCAATCTCATCACTTCTAGATAGCAAAATCACTTTTGTGAATAAGTTTACTGAACACAGATTTTTGAAAAGCATATCAGAAGTAGAGTGATTCATCAACTGCCCATAACATCTACAAGCTCTAATTTAAGTTGTAAGAACAGCTGCTTCTATTGGAATTAATTATGGGCAGGAAGTTAATCAAGCATTCATCCTATTGGTTCAATACGTGGTTAGTATACTATTGTTTGTTAGGGTAGGAGAAGACAGCATGCCTGATTTGGACAGATCAAGACCTTATATTGTTTTCAAGCTTTACAATAAACCGGTAAAGTGTTTCTTTGTCTTATTGGAAAATCATGGGGAAAATGTTTTTGAAAAGTTTTTGAGAGAGAAATAAGTCTCAAAAAGCATTTCCGATTTCAAGTATAGAACTAAATAAAATAATTTAAATTATACATCCTCCACAGATCATATGAAAGATAAAAATGTAACATGGCGGTATAGATGAAGATGTATTGATTATAATTGAAATATGTGAAAAGATATCCTTATTCGAGAAATAAGAAGGGCTAAAATATGGAAGTAGCTCAAAGAGAGGTAAAAGTATTATAATGGATCCTAACCATTTCAAATGTTTGAAGGATGCCAACAAAATGATTGTGAAAAACCAATTATTCTGTTTACCCTTCTAGCAAACTCACGAGTGGGTTTCACTAAGAAATATGACTAACTATATGCAGAACTTTTAAAAAAGTATGCTCTAACAGGTTGTACAAGCAAACAATTTTGTTTATATTGTCCAGTAGTTGAATATGTTTGAACATGTCTACGAAGATAAACTAACGTCTTAAAGTGTGTTGGATTTGCATTCTGCACTGGTATAGCTTGGAAGACTGATGGTATTAATTTGAGCTAAAATTTAGATGTGAAACAAATATGATTTGTTGGTAATGATTCGATACTTCATCTTATTTACCATTCTAAAAGCAAGCATTCTAATACTGGAGATATAGATACAGGTTTCTCACAGGCTGAAGTTATTTTTCAAAGTTGTCCACACCTTGACATAGTGTGAATTTTTGTCACAGAGACACCATGTCACTACTTATTTTTGCAGAGAATATTAAATACACCAAGGACTACCATACTATAATTTAAATTCTGTCCTGGTAGGCAGTAGACATAACTAAACTGGGATGAAAGATAAAAGATCCCATTAGACCAAGAGCAAATGTACAAAAATCATGAGAATCTGATTTGATAGGCTTATAACAAATTTTTTGTAGTTTTCCCAGTTCATCATGGACATTACCTTTCAACTCCTACATGTAGTTGTAATTCTGAAATTTCAATATGTTTTAGTTCTGTGCCTTAAGTTTGCCTTCAAATTCTCCATAATCATATGGCTTTTTGGAAGCTTTTTCTAGATGTGATCAGTCATTACATTGTCATTCATATTTGACATTAATCAAATTATCTGGAGTTGTGGCAGAATTATTTTTATCCTATATTGCAGATTAACTAAACATATATTCCTAATATTCTCATAAAGAATATTTTAAGACAATTATAATTCTCTTGTACATTGTTGGTGGTAAAGTTAGATATAGCATAAATCAAACTACATAGAACTATTCTTGGAAATTATATGTATACCTTGATTAACACACTGAAAATACTAGCATCTATAATTTGAACCCTGGATGATAACATTAAATTACTTTTAATGAGTGATTTAAAAGTTAATTGAACTTTTATAGCAGTAACAAATGGAAAACGATATTGCATTTCCCAAGCATTTTTCAAAATATTAATGAGGCAATAAGAGCTATGTAAAACAGCTAATCACTTGTTAATCGATTGGCTATTAGGATTATATTAAACCTGGTATTATATACTGTAGTATTTGCTTCCAGACTTCTTTCAAATGGATGAGGACATGAAAAATCTTTAGTCTGTTGCTTAGGAAACTTCTTAGGCATTTATTGCAATAGGGAAATGTGGACAGATCATTAGTGAAGTAAATATATAATCTCAAAGAATTCGTAACTATCAACAACTACTAAACTATCTTGTTATATGAGAACACATCATAACTCTCAACAGGCATTCCTCCAAAAGATTTGATGGGAAAGTGCTATACTGAGAAAATAAATTCAAGAAAGATGGCCACCCTATGAGAATTGATTTGCTTTAATTTTATTTGAAAAGTTCTGCATATGGTCAGTCATATTCCTTAGTGAAACCCACTCGTGAGTTTACTAGAAGGGTAAACAGAATAATTGGTTTTTCACAATCATTTTGTTGGCATCCTTCAAACATTTGAAATGGTTAGGATCCATTATAATACTTTTACCTCTCTTTGAGCTACTTCCATATTTTAGCCCTTCTTATTTCTCGAATAAGGATATCTTTTCACATATTTCAATTATAGTCAATACATCTTCATCTATACCGCCATGTTACTTTTTTATCTTTCATATAATCTGTGGAGGATGTATAATTTAAATTATTTTATTTAGTTCTATACTTGAAATCAGAAATGCTTTTTGAGACTTATTTCTCTCTCAAAAACTTTTCAAAAACATTTTCCCCATGATTTTCCAATAAGACAAAGAAACACTTTACCGGTTTATTGTAAAGCTTGAAAACGATATAAGGTCTTGACCTGTCCAAATCAGGCATGCCGTCTTCTCCTACCCTAACAAACAATAGTATACTAACCACATAGTGAACCAATAAAGATGAATGCCTGATTAACTTCCTGCCCATAATTAATTCCAATAGAAGCAGTTGTTCTTACAACTTAAATTAGAGCTTGTAAATATTATGGGCAGTTGATGAATCACTCTACTTCTGATATGCTGTTCAAAAATTTATGTTAAATAAACTTATTCACAATAATAGCAGTTTTGCTGTGCAGTCGTGATGGGATTCAATGGCTCACTCTGCACCGAGTCAAGCTGGTCCTCAGCAGTAACCACCTCCTTTTTTTTGTAATTGCAGCAGCTGAAACATTGTGACTTGATGTTGGATAGGTATGGGCATTGTTGAGTTTGGTGCGCCCTGTAGCAGACTAGAAGCAGAAATAAAAACACAAGCATATTAGTATAATCAATCTAGTGTAGAGTCCAAAATGGGTGTGGTGGCAGCAAACTTCACCACGGGTTTGAAGATCTGTCTCCACGGCTGCACATTCCAGGATGGCACCCACAATTGTGCTACATGACCTGCTAATAGGCAAGCATACCCTTGTCCCCATGTTTTTAACTGCACTGGGCCATCCTGCTTTCTTATTTGGATGGCCTTTTGCAGGACTTGAGCTCTAGGCATGCTCATTGATTTGTCCATGTGCCAATCAAGGTTTTTTTTTTTCTTCTTTTTTTGTATGCGGGTATCAGGAATCGAGCTCAGGACCTCACGCTTGCCAGGCAGGCGCTAATGCCGCTGAGCTATATCACCAGCCCGCCAATGATGTTTTGATGGAGTATATTTATTTTCTGCAAGTGGATTTAAAAAAATGTTTTTAAATATATAAGTAGCAAGATCTAATGCTTGTTGGGGGCAGTGATTAATATTAATAAACTGACACAAAAATAAAGTGAGAATCTGTCCTAGGCCTCCTGGACTTGCGGAGACCCACAGATGGCTACAGACAGGTTAATCTTTAAGCCAACGGCCGGAATTGAAACTCGCAAATGGTCTGTGCAGTTCCGGCTGCTCAAAGCGAGATAACAGAGCAGCTGAGGACTTGACTCATCCAAATTTCTTCTAGATCAGTAATCGCAGTCAGCAGACAATCACTTTACCAGTTAACCGTGATCTGCTTCCGTGTGCTTTTTCAAAAATGCATTGTTCCTCAGTCCTTGAACCTTGACTGCATCTGCAGTTTACCCCCATCATTTCCTGCAGCCACCAGCACACTCCCCAGTCAACCTGTGCATCTAATAAAGGCTCAGGACAGTGAGCCTCCGGGGTCTTGTCCTTACCGGGCTTTGACCATCCTCGTGCCTCTTGTAGTTGACATGTACCTTATCTCTGTTTTATTCTGTCATTGTACCCCTGACCAGGAGATCAGTAGTCCTAGGCCAGGGTCCAGATAAAAGCCTTCTCTAAAAATGAGAACATAATGTGTACATCTTGAATTATTTTTTAGTTGAAAATGCCAATCCTCAGTGAACAATTCTCTTGTGCAGCAATGCATTTTTCCAGGGATTTAAATGTAAAATCAAGCTTAGAAATGGCTCTAAGGTGTTATTTTACTTGTTATTATGGTGTTAAAGAGTTTGGACTCTTAAACAATAAAGTAATATCCTTTAAAAGAACAGTAAGAAAATTAATGTACTTAGCTGTACTATTTTGAATTTTGGGGAAATAAAGTTCTTTCCATATTTGTATTGGAGATATGTAAGAGCATATTTAAGATCATGTCTTTTTTCAATTGTATTTTCAGTTAGGTTTTACACATTGACTGAAAGTATGATTAGATAACAAATGTGTACAAAGGAAAAGAAGGAAGGGGATCAAGGGAAGGAGCAGAAGGGAGTGGGGAAGGGAAAGAGGATGAAAAAAGGAGTTGAGATGTATTATGCACACGGACCAGTTCTCCACAAGGAATGTAAACATTATGTGCTACAAACATGTACTAATTAAAAAAAAAATGAAACGTTCCCTGCTGCACTCTGTGGAGTGTATGTTAAATGTTATATTGTAGAGCAGTCCAAATGTATTATTTATTTTATTTTTTTTTTTGTGGGTACCAGGGGGTCGACCTCAGGACCTCACGTGCCAGCAGGCACCCGTGCCTCTGAGCGATATCACCAGCCCCTTTTTCGTATGTGGGATCCGGGAGTCGAACTCGGGCCCTTGCGCTTGCTGGGCAGGCGCTTAAGCCGCTGAGCCATCTCACCGGCCCTCCAAATGTATTATTTTGTGAATGTATATGTGAATAATTTCTTCCTTTGTGATGAAAAACCAGATCATAAATAAAAATAGACTTAATAAATACTTTAACAATGATATATCTTCCAGGAGTTAATGGTCACTGATACAAATTACTCTGTCGTTATTGCTAAAATGTGAAAACATGTTTTAAAACAAATGATTTCCTGTTTAATCTGTATCCTTTTGCTGTAAAGAACGTCACCTTGGAAATCTGATGCTTATGTCTATCTAGATGGAGACATTAAATGAAAGAGAAATAATCATAAAAGGAATTTGATAATGGATTTGTAAATACATGGAAGAACAAAAAGTAACCTAGTTCCTCGTTCAAACTCAAAGAAAAATATGGACCTACAATGGCAAAGTTTCATGGATTCTTCCCATCATGAAATATCCTATTCTTTTAAAGGAGAGCACAAAGAATTCCATTATATCATATGCACATCTTTAACTTTTCAATTTTCAAAGTAAGCTTAGAAAGAACAAAGGACTTAGAGCTGTTCAATGACATTATGCTACAGGAAGTACTATACTTGGGGTTCCATTTTGCCATCTCAAAGGGAATTTTTTTAGCTGTCAGAGTGCTTTTTAGCCTGTAGATAGTGTATGAGCTGGGAGAATTCTGTTTGTTCTTTTAAAAATAGTCCAAAACATTTCAGTCTTTGTGAAAATTTCTTGGAGCTTAAATAGGAAATAAACTCAAAGTCAAATTCCCTATTAAGCTATCCATGTTACTTGGTTCTTATTCCACTGAGAACAGTATATCATAGATCTACTGAGGCTAAAATAAGCTCAATATAAAAATGGAAATAAACTATAGAAAAGTCTTTGATTTAACCTGAAAGTTAAACAGATCTTAAAGTTATACAAGGACATTTCTAGTTTTTCTTTTATTTTTGAAGTTAAAAATTGTTACAGTTGCCTACATTAATGGTCAGATCTTATCTAAAATCTCCTTACAGGAAATTTGTATACATATTACATTTGTATAGATATATCATAACTGTTCATTTTTCCTATAAGTTGGTAAATATATAACATGTGCATGTTTGTGTATATGTATGTCTGTGTATAATTTGGCGGACTATGGAAACTATAGACAAAATTAAAAATCCCTGCTACTTACATATTAAATACTTTACTGAAATATTGCCATTTTAATTGTTGTAGAAAATAGATGAGAAATAAAATTTCTGAACCACTGGATTTGATTTCAAGTAACAAAAGGTACAATTTTGATACTGCTATTGTATTAAAGACTCAAATTTTAATAGTAATGTGGTCTGGTAATTAAGATACTGAGTGTAATTGGTCTTTACAATTCTGTGGATTTTCATTATCATATGTTATATAGAGTAAATAAAACAAAGATAAGATCAATTTGATGCAGATTTAGTATACCATTTCTAGTCATGCCCTGTATCATTCTAGTAATTATTCAGTGAGTGATAATACTAAGGTTTATATCAGAATTCACTCAATAGCATTAAACATTTTTATGCAAAAATCTAAACAAATTCATATATTTTCTAAGTTATAAAAATAATAAAAAATGTTAAGGTAAAATATTTTTTCAGGTCCTGGATGAAGTAACATTCAATTGCTATCGCCATATTCCATCAGTTAGACCCATGTAACTGGTTCCACCCACACGCAAGGTGAGGGGTTTACAGAATATTTGCACGCCAGCAGGCAAAAATGATAGTGGGGACCAATGTTGCAAATATTTGCCATACCTCTTTATGCCTTTTACCTATTATCCTACAGCAATCCTCCCTTATATGTGACTCTGAACTTCAATTTCAGAGTTATCAATTATTATATGAAAATACTTGATGGAAAATTCCAGAAATAAACAATTCAGAAGTTTTCATTTGTGCTTATTCTGAATAACCCAATGATTTCTTGTGATTACCCACTCTGTCTTGTGTAGGATGCAAAATGTCACTTTGTGTAGCCCATTTATGTTGTGTATATTACCCAATTCATTTGTCATGAGTTATCTCTGTCATCAAATTGACTGTCACAGTATTGTAGCACTTGTGCTCAAGTAAATTTATTTGACTTAGTAATGGCCCAAAGCACAAGAATAGTGATACTGGCAAATTTATTATATGTTGCTATAGTTGTTCTATTTTATTATTAGTTATTATTAATCTCTAACTGTGTCTAATTTATAAAGTAAACTTCATCATAGCTATTTATATATAGGAAAAAGATAGTACACATATAGCACAACACTGTTCATGAATTCTTGCATTCATTGAGAGTTTTGGAATGCACCCCCCACAAATAAGGTGTACTACTATATTTAACATTTCTTCATAGAGATTTAACAAATTTGTATGTCATATTATCAGTGCTTTTATGTTGCCTATATTTTCTCTTCACATATGGCTTGTCTTTTCATTTCCTTATAAAGACAAAATAGACATTCTTAATTCTAGTTGAATCAAATTTATCAAATGTGTCTGGTTATTGTTTTTTATAATGTACTTTAAAATGAAAATATTTTCTTAATTCTTCCAAAGTTTTGCACCTCATTTTTAATTGATTCAATATGTTTTGGGGCTTTATATTCTAACTGATATAGATTTATATCCACGGATCTAATGCTATAATGTGTTAAGTCTATAAAAAGCCTTAATATGAAATGTTTTCTCATTCTTCTTCAAGAATGACTAAGTTATTGTTAGTATTTTTCTCATATATATATTATAATTAATATCTTATTAATACCCATGAAAAGCCTGTTAATCTTTTAATTAAGCCACATAACTATAGGTCATAATGGGAAAATAAGAAAAATCTTATATTATTAAGCCTTCTTTCCATGCACACGACATATTGAAATTTTTCACTGTTGAAAATTTTATTGGATCTTCCCCATAATTTTCAGCTTGTATTTTAGCATCCTTTTTGTTCGTATTTACTTATTTGTTTAGGCGGGGACTCTGTAGTTCAGGCTGTCTGAAACTCACTCTGTAGGCCAGGTTGGCCTCAAACTCACAGCGATCCTCCTGCCTCCTGACTGATGTGATTAGAGGCATGCACCTCCATGCACAGCTGTATTGTTATTTTAAATTGTATTTTGTCCCTTTTTGGATTTTCGTTGTTGAGTAGAAATTTAACTGTGTATTTCTGCATGCACTGATGTACTGTCATTGTATCCATCCCTGGCTGAACTACTTTATGCCTAATACTTTGTATATTCTTTTAGTTTTTCTGGGTAGAATCACATTATTTCAAAAAAATATCTGATTTGCTCTTTGTAATCCTTCTGCTATGGATTTTGGGTCTTGTTTTACTATAAACTTCAGCATAGCAATCGGAGAGATATTTGTCACCTTGTTTTTTCCTGGCTTTTCAAACATCGCCACTCACATCCCCTCCATTAAGAAAGAAGAAGGGCGTCCACACTAGGGAAGCTTTTCATTGAGTTTCACACCCCAATAGGGGTAAAGTAGACACCTCCACAAAGAGGCAGAACCCTGAAAAGTGTAGAAACTCATGCAGAGGTGAGAAAATGTGTAGAAGGACATCCCAAAATGTGGTGTAAATTGAAGTGGGGAAAATGGTGTCTGTATGGGTGAGGTCAAGATAATAATTTGGGCATCTTTCTACACAGTTCTCTTCCACAATAGATAGGACTGACTTGTATTTCCAAGAAGATATCGTAGAAATGATGCAGTGTGATAGCGGGAGCTAGATCACAACAGATATTGAAGCTTTGGCCTTGCCATCATAGACTAATTGCCCTGTAGCAAGCCAACTTCAGTATTATAAGGACTATTAACAAGGCCAACAGAATAGTTCTCATTAGAAGAAACTAAGGCTTCCTGCCACTAGTGACTAAGGAATTGATGATACCTGTCAACAATCATGTGAATGAGCCATCTTGGAAGTGGATTCCCCAGGCTCAGTAAAGCATTCAGGAGACTGAAGCCCCAGACGCTATCTGAATTATACCTCCTGAGAAATCCCGACTGAGAACACCCAAATAAGCTACCACTGAATTCCATACTTACGGAAAATCTCTGTGATTAGAAATTTTTTGATGTTTTAAGCTACTAGTGTTGGAGTAATGTATTATACAATTTTTAAACAGATTACTAACTGTAAAAAGAAAATAGATCATTAAAATCGCATGAGATATTAACTACCTTCATTCAATGAAATCCAAATTTACATAATAATGACATAGATTTTTTTGCATACTGTATTATACATTGGAATATATGAATGTAGTAGTGAATCAATATTCTTGTGCATTAGTAATGGGAATAAAAACTATAAGCTCTTCTGAAGGAAAAATCCATATATGTCATATACATTATATATATATATCATGTACAGTATATATATATATATATATATATATATATATCAGTGTATATGTATACTGACTTGTGATTCAAGGAAGAGTTTGAGTATATGCATCGTATTGTTCCCTGTACCTAGAAATGACAATTGGAAAAGGGGGAAGGTACTGACTAACTTCATTCTCCTGAAAAAATACAGGAAAAGAAAATCTTCAGAACAATGACAATCCGTCCCAGATAGACACATAATACTAAAGTACCCTCCTTGCTTCCTTTGGGCAACTAAAATTTTAATGTTGCCATTTAAGATTTTTGCCATGTTAATATTTCTTAACTTCTCTCCTTTATCATGGACACATATGAATGTATATTCACATATTCTTAGAGCCAATTTATTTCTGGACGCAGGCCTTTCCTAGCCTATTTAGGAAGCAGACTCAGACATGTGAAAAGTACTAATCAGAGTAGCAAAGCAAATTTTTCTGTGTAGAATATTTTTGTCTTACTTCAAAAAACAACAGAAAATTTTTCACTGACTTTTGACGCTTTGGGATATTCTATCAATCAAATAAATACAGTTGAAATTGTAGTATCTTAGCCTTTCAAAATTTTAACTTCTACTATTCTGCATTAGTTAAGATAAGGCATACAGAAACTCACAGGCAATGATAATTGGAGAATAAATTGATATGCTCCTTCTGAAGAGAAACTTAAATTAATAATGAATTTTCTTGATCCAATAATTATGCTACTAAGAATTTATAATTATAATCCATGAAATTTACTAAGATATATGTATGAGATGTTTATAGTAAATTAATTAAAATAGAAAAATAAATGTCTAACAATAGAGACTAAGTGAATCAATGATGGTATAGGACTGCCATAAATTTTCATTTGATTAAAATGGAAAGCAATTTAGTTCATAAGTCCCAAATTCAAGAAGCAAAGAAAAAATAATTCAAATTAAAACGGACAATTACTTTCTTACTGATGTATGAGTTATTATTTCAATTAACTTAAAATTCTCTTTCTCCTCAATCTTTTTCTGTTTTTCTGTCCCAAGATGATCTCAGTTCCCAGGGAGTCTTTCTTAATGTCTCTGATTCAAATCTTTCTTGAAGATTAGTATTTTCTACACTATCTCTTCCTCCAACCAACCTGCCTGGCCTGGTGAGGTGTGCTGGAATCCACTGCATCTCCTACCTATACTCATGATCGCACCAGGGCTTCTCATGTGCTCTGAATCTGTTCAGTTAGAATTCGTCGTTTTCATGTTGTCTGATCCTCTAAGCTTATTTCAATTCCTTTCTAACCTGAGATTGAGGGCGTCTCTGCTGTTTTCCCTGTGGCATTCTGAAGTACTCAAGAATTTCTACATAGACACTTCTTTTTACATGATTCATACAATGCTTAGAACTGGACTTTGTATGTGAAAGTTTCATAACCTTTCAATCTCCATGATTTGACCCTGGAAAAGCCTTTGGTTCAAGGCCTTGCAATCCTCACATTTAGACTTCTAATGCTAGAAGGGAGCAGCAACAACTTTGGTTTTATTCTTGTACATCGCTCTGAAGTCTCATCCTCTACCAATCGGTTGCACTTATATCATTTTGGAAGGGAAAGAGCTCTGAAGAGAATCATTCTGTAGTTCATGTTATAAACCCTCACTTTAAGTCTTCCAGACTGTGGCCTTTGAAACCTAGGATTCTTATTTTTTCTCTACAAAGTCTAATACTTTGCAAATAAAAGCTTTGTTCTCAGGACTATAACACATTTCAAAATCCACTTTGCAGTTTAGTTAACATAGCATTTTTCAGGCTGTACATAATCTCACACTCAGGGAAGGAGGTTTTAAAAGTTAACTCTGCTGCCTAAACAATAGGAGTGGAAGAAGAATGATAAAAAGAGAGGGAGTCAGCAACATTTTAATGTTTCATGCATACAAAGAAATAAGAATGAAAAAAAAAGCAAAAATATTTACAGTGGTTATCTGTGTCTATGTTCTATTTTTCTTTTTAGGTTTTCTACAATATATATGTTAATGTATAATCTGACAAAATTATTATCGAAGAATTACTTTTATGACTGTAGAACTCTTATTCCTTCTGATATTATTATTAATGCATTAGAAAACCTCTGACCTTTAATAAAGGACATTTTTCATCCTCACCCAAATCAATGAAATCTGTGTTCTTCCAGGTCAAGAATAAAGTCTTCAAGTTTTCCTGCATAGTAGCACAGTATGTAATATGTACTAAAAATTTTGCTACTAATGCTACAAAATAAGTTACACAGAGTCGGAGATATAGCTCAGTGGCATGGTGCCTGCCTGGCAAGTGCGAGGTCCTGAGTTCAATTCCCAGTTTCCAACAACAACAACAAAGTTTATACAACGTACAGTATCTGTTTGTCTTTGGACCTGGATTACACCTGATGTTCTTCTTACTGGGAACTTAATTTCCAGCCAAGAGTTTGGCCTGTTGGCCCTGTACTTTTATATTTTTCATATTTTTTTTCTTCAGAATCAAATAGAACACCCAATGTTTCTCTAATTCTTATTATTTGATGGCTGTACAGGCAAGATCCACCATGAAAAGAAGATATAGGCTGTTAAAATTCTTACCCCCTACTTCAACAGAGCCTAGACATAAAAACATTCAGAAAGAAATTCAATGCCTTTTTGTTTGAAGTATGTTTTTGTTTCTCTTAAAATACTCTATTTCCCCAGGTCCCTAGGGTCTCTTGGACAATACCCAAGAGAGAATTTTTAAGCAACCAGTATGATTCTTATTTGTTGACTGCTGTTGGAGTTTTCCTCTTTAAATTCAAGGTGGCTGAGAACAACTTTCTTCAAGACAACAGGGAATTTGCTTTATTTGAAAAGAGAATATCAGATTTTAGTGTATGATTTTGATGGAAAAATCAAAGTAAGGCAACTCTAATATGCACTGAAAATAGCTCAGATGTTCAGATCTGCTACACTGCAGAAGAATGGTATTGTGTCTACTGAAATTGGCTGCTTTATTTTCTCTCTCTAGCATAATGCAATTTGAAAAAATCAGGTAAATAAACTAAAATGTTTTCAAATTATTAAATGAAATTTGTGCTACAAAGTTTTAATTGGGACATTATAGGTAAGACATTGTGTTAACATTGATACACCTGTCAAATTACAAATAGACATTATTTACCAAAAAAAATCCTTTTGAAGATATTTGTTTTGTCTTATTTCAAATTCTTTTAAAATGTTATTTTTGGCTATAATCCCAGCACTCTGAAAAACTGAGGCAGGAGGATTGCAAGTTCGAGCCCACTCAACTTGGACAACTTAGTGAATTAGCAAGACTCCGTTTCAAAATTAAACAAACAAACAAACAAACAAACACTTAAAAGGGCTGGGAGCTGTAGCTCAGTGTGAACGCCCTGGATTCAATCCCCAGTCCTACAAAACAAAACAAAACAAAACAAAATTTATTGTTAAAGAAGCCTCAGTGAATAAAAGGATTTCTAGAATGGTTGTTATTATTCTTCAGATGAACTTACTCCAACACTTCCATTAAAATTTTGTAAAATCTAAAACCAGAGAAATCATGATATTTGGGTCTGTTATATGAAAGCTGATTTCTGATAACTGCCAAAACTGTTTATGTTACCCGGGCTCCTATTCTTCCTTTTAAAAAGTGAACAATAAAGCTTTGCATTCCTTCTATTCCATGTTTTACAGCTGAGTCACATTTTTTATTTAAAAGACACCTGCCTCCCCCTTCATACATCTCTGAAGCAAACAGTGGGGAATAAGAAAGTCCAATTTTAAATTCTATCTGCTCACAAGTCATTTGATGCGGTGGATTCCATTTCAGCCACTGTCTCAGCCTATATCCACATGTGGGGGAGGAAAAAAACTTCCTGTCAGTAGCTGAGCACGTACACAGGAAGACTAAGCTTTAATTTACATCTCTCCAGTGTAGGATTATTGGTAGTAGTCCTAGTCCTAATGTTTGACTTTAACTCCCTCAGAGGATCCTCTGTGTTCCCAAGAATTTTGATGGGCGGTATTTTAACTTCCCTGAGCTCCAAATTTCAGATATCAAAGTTCATTTTGGAAGAGAATTTTACACAACCGCAAATACATAAAATCTCTGCACAACTCTGAGAAATAAGAGTGTACTGTGAGATTTTCAGGAAAAAATAATTTCATGGAACTCTCTAGAGAGAATAGGACAGGAAACAGCTCTTGGCAAGTGGTCATTTCCTAAAGGAAAGGGAAATGGTGGTTGTTTAGGGAAGTGATTGCTTCTATAATCAGTTAGAGTAGATTTCTTGAATTTTTCATTATTCTGATTCTCAGCCTAACTCAAATGTGTTACATAGTAGTCACAATATAAATTGGCTTTTCAAGAAGATACTATTGTTGGCGTATAAACTGACGTCTTATCTTCTATTCAAAGTCTGAAGAGGTTTCCTTACTAAGGAAATACCCGATTAGAGAAATTGTACAACATATATAAAACGACAACTCATTGTACTTCCTTTCCACATGTGGAAGATTTTAATCGCTATGGATATCCTACCTCCATCTCTAAACCCTTCCTGCACCCCCTCTGTGCCCCCAGGTGCTTCACAGTCAGTCCACCAAGCAGCTCAGTGGAGTGCAACTCAGGGTTTAAAATGTCGTGTCTCTTTTAGGCACCTGGGTCAAGCTTTAAATTTAGAGGACTCTCATGTCAAGGACTGACTACGAAACTTCTTCCTCATCTTTTTGATTTTCAAATGCTCACTTTCAATCTAGCAAGTCATTTAGTTGAATTGAATAACTACAAAGGGGGAGAAGTTTTGCCAGATTATATTCAGGGTGGGAAAGCAGGGAGGTAAATGTCTTAAAGAATGAGAAGTTTAGTTACATTCAATAATATGTATGTGTGTGTATACACGTATACATCAGGAAAGTAACTTTACAAAATAGTTTAATGAATAATTGTGAGGATCTGGAAATTTTTGCTTACCACAACTTTAACTTTAATATAATTAGCTGTTCAATATCTATAATTCAACCATGAATTATCCTGCATTAGATTAATAGTAAAATTTCTTTTAAATGTCTATAATAAAATAGTAGCCAGCAAATCAGAAAGCTAAGAGAGGGATTTAAGAGTCTCCAGAACATACAGGATCACCATTCAATTGTCTTATTGCAATAGAATAATTTCATCACTGTTGGTATATGAGTTTTTCTTCCTATTTGTTAAGATGGTATGAGAATGGCAAAACTAGGAAGAATGCAGAAAATGAGTGCTTAAGGATTTCAAACTTTTGAATAATATAAGCAAGTGGGATAAGTAAGATTTAAGAAAATCTCTATTATTGAATTCCTCTGCTTATTTTATTGCTTATTTTATCAAATTCAAATGATTATAGAATAACTACTTTTTTTTTTTTCTTTGTGGGTACTGGGAGTCAAACTCAGGACCTTGTGCTTGCCAGGCAGGTGCTTATGCCGCTGAGCTATCTCACTGGCCCAGAACAACTACTTTTAACCAAAATTTTGTATATCGCATGGCAGAGGCAAACAATCATATTCCCTTCTTCCTTCTTCTCATAAATTCATAGTGTAAGTAACTGAAGAAGTAAAATGAAATAGGATTGGACTGGAATTGATATACACTAACTTTCAACAACTATAGTTAACATAACAGTCATACTTCTATGCTAAAATTTTTAAGCATGTGATTCTTTTTATATAATCTTATTCAATACAATATTTTAAATTATAAAAATATGGCAGTGATCAGTGATCTGTGCTTGAAGAGAAGACTGAAATAGGTGCCAGAGGAAAGAAAAGATCAATTTATTCTTTATCTGATTGATTGACTGATATAGACAAATGACTAGGCTCTCAAAAAAGGCAAAGATTTTCCATTTTAACTAGGCATTATTTAAGCAGTTTACTTCTTGTAAAAATTAAACAAAGGATAATGTAAATATTAAATTTTAAACTATAAATGTATAATTCAAAAGTGTTAAAATAAATTTTACTCTATACATTTAAGGTATACAACCTAATATTATAAGATGCATGTATAGTAAAATGGTTAGCATAGAGAAACAAATTAACATATTCATTCTCTCACATACGGACGCAATTCTGCCCCCTGTGGTAAAAGCAACAATAATTCTTCATTTAGTACACCACTTAGCTATACACCTCCTGTTGTTCCTTAAATCTTTGAACTTGTTCATCCATATCTGCTACTTCGTATCCTTTAACCCATTTCTTATTTCCTTGCTCCACACTCTTTGCCACTCTGCTATTGGTAACCACTGTTTTGTTCTCTATTTCTATATATTTCATATTCTTTTTAGATTTCACACAAAATTGAGATCAGGCACCATTTTTATTTTTGTTTCTCTGGCCTAGTTCATTTCATAGTGTTCTGTAGACCACCCATGTTTGGTTTGGTTTGGTTTGGTTTGGTTTGTTTATTGTACTGGGAATCGAACTCAGGACCTTGTGTTTGCCAGGCAGGTGCTGAGGCACTGAGCCATATCCCCAGCCCTGCCACACAAGTTTTAGCAAAAGACAGGATCTTTTTTTTAAAGACTTAATACTATTCTGTTGTACATATACAGCACAATTTCTTTATCCATTCATCCACTTACAGACATTGAGATTGTTTCTATATCTTGGCGATAGTGAATAGTTTTTCAGTGAGCGTGGGAGTGCAGATATCTTCATGAGGTGATGCTTTAATTTGGGGGGGGGGGTATATGTTCAGTATTGAGATTGCTTAGTTCTATGTCAGCTCTGTTTTTAATTTCTTTTGAAATCCCCACACTATTTTCTGGAATGGCTGTAACCAATCTACATTCTACCAACAGCCTACAATTGTTCTCTCTTTCTACACCTAAGCCAATACTTCTTATATCTTGTCTTTTTCTTTATAGCTTTCCTAATAGATACGACGTGTGTATTACGCTCTCTAGAGGAACAAATTCAATATAAAACACATTTCTGATTATATCAGGGGTTTCTTAGGTAGGCCTACAGGATCAGAGGCAGAAGAGTCACAGTGGCCGTCTGTCGGGTCAGAGGTGAAGCAATCCAACATGGCTGGCTGTGCACTAAAGAGCAGGCCGATCCAGTAGCAACTGAAAATTGAAGTCCTGAAAGCTCCCTGCAGAGCCACAAGTATGACTCCCAAAAGGGGAAACACTTCCTTCTTTGTTCCCTATTTACCCTGCCCAAACTAAAACCCTTTCTGTTGGTACTGCATATTGGGGATCGGTCTCCCCCTACCCGTTTATTGACCTACATGTCAGTCATCCACAGACACGCTTCAAACTGCCAAGTGATTCTTATTCAAATCAAGTTGACATATCACAATTAATGATTGTAATATGGTACTTTATGGTTTTGCATTTCCCTAATGAGTAGTGATTTTGAGCATTTTTTCATGTACCTGTTGGGCATTTTTATTTCAGAACAAAAAGGAAGAGAAAGAGCAATCTTAAAATTTGGTGCTTAACTCTAATTTCTCAGTCTTTGACACTTCCAAATGTTGTTTTTGCTAATCACAGAGCTTTCTTCAGGGATAAAAGCACCCCCTCATGTGCAGCAAAGATATATTTTATATAGTTCCTCATAATTATTGGCAGTGATATCCATTTCACTTTTCTCTATTTCATCTACCTATATATATCAAACTTCTAGTATCTTGCTCTCAACATTAAGCTCTTTCAACTCTAATCTTCCTTCCTCTTTACTAAGCATAATTGATCTTATTTTTTATAAATCAATTTTTCATTATTTGTGTTAATTTTACTTGAACTTCACAAAATACTAAGACTTTACTCAGAACTAGCAAAAACAACAAAATTTATTCATACATTGTGTGATCCAACATACAGTGAATGTTTAAATATTTTTTTAAAAATATTACAATAAAAGACACATTGCCATTAATCTCCTACAAAATACTCCCCCTTACTTGAAACACACTTATTCAATCACTCTTGCTACTTTCTGAAGCAATTCTGGAAGTCCTCTTTCATGTCTTTAGCAGTGCTACCATGACTATCTTGGTGTCCTAAATCAATTCAAAACATTTACCTCTTATAGTCATTTTGACTTTGGGGAAGAGCCAGAAGTCATAAGGTGCCATATCCGGTGAATAAGATGGATGAGGACATACCATAATATATTTAGGAGCATGCCTTTCTTTTTGGTGGCACTTGGCAGCAGCATTCACTGTTTTTGATCACACCTCATAAAGATATGCATGAAAGAGAACTGCTTTCCAGAACTGCTTCAGAAAGTGGCAAGAATGATGGGATAAATATGTTTAAGGAAAGAGGAGTATTTTGAGAGGGATTAATGGCAATCTGTCTTTTACTGTAATAATTTTTTAAACATTCACTGTGCATTTCTATCACACCTCATATGTACATCAGAGCCTTAGAATGAGCAATTCTACTTATCAACACGTAAACTTTTTGTTTTACAGAGTGATGCTGAGGGTTAAGGATGTAGCTGAGTGGTACAGCATTTGGCTAGTAAGCATAAGAGCCTTGATTCAGTTGATCCCTGGCACTAAAAAGAGGTTAGGCTAAGTATGAATCTGAAGTTGAATATTAAATTTATATAGATATGAAATATATATTTTGTACACACATGCACATACGTGTAATTATGTGCGTACATGTGTACACTCACATATATCATAATACATTGTAGAATGTTTTTTGTAGCACCATGTAATTCTATTTTTGTAATGTGTGCATTATAAATGAGAATCCAGTCAAGAAGAACTTTAAATTATTAAATTGTCCATTAACATCCTTCCCAAACTGGTGATTGATACCTTTAATTCTCAAACATGATGGTGTGCACCTATGTAGGATTCTCATTTCCTTCTAAAGAAGACATTTTCTATATTCTGAAAATGATTAATTGAATTAGTGCAGTTAACAATGTGCAATCTAGATCTTTAAGCACCATCAACAAGGTTTTATTGTAAGCGTAAGAAATGAATATATGGGCCGGTGAGAGGGCCTAGTGGCATACGCACCTGCCTGGCAAGCGCGAGGGCCTGAGTTCGACTCCCGGAACCCACATATGAAAAAAGGACCGATGATATCACTCAGCGGCATGGGCGCCTGCTGGCGCGTGAGGTCCTGAGGTCGACCCCCGGTACCCACAAAAAAAAAAAAAAGAATATACTAATATCATCATCTGTACATGATTTCCTTTGCAAGATAATTCAAAGCCATAATTCAATCCTTGAAATCCCATGAGACGCTTATTTCATATCTTGGTGCTTTAATAGTATAAACCATTCATCTTATTAATCACAAACATATAAACCAAAAAGGTTTCCGTACAATAATTTGTCATAGTCTAGAATTTTGAATTTTAAAGATAAAATGTATAAACTTACTAAACACTTTTCTAAATGGCCCAGTGGTAACACATCATAGCTTGCCTGTTATTTTTCATCACAATTATGTGCTGCACAGGCAGCTTTGCCATTCAACTTTTCAGCAGAAGCACCGTTTGTGTCTTAGAATCATAGACTCATCTTACGCGTACAATCTTTCCAAGCTCTGCAGTTGATTAAAAGAAGGTTCTGCTTCTTCGAAAATGACATTTCCTAGGCCAGGTTGCAATAGATTGAAACTTGGTTCTAATTGAGTGCATTTGTTTAGATTTGTATTTAAAAATAATTGAGATATGGCCCTGAAAACACTGGGCCATATCAACTGTGTAATATTATAAATGGAATGGAGCTCATGTCACGGTTGATTTTTGGATAATTTGTGAAATTGTCTGTGAAGTGCTACTAGACAATATCTGTGAGTAACTGGTTTTATCTTTTCATTTAAGTACTGCTCATAATAGACTATTAAGTTTGTTTTCTGAAGATATACATCAATAATTTATACATCACTGCAATTAGAACTGGCTCATCACTTGTTTTTAGCAATACATCATTCTAGAAATTTAATTATTGAGTAAATTCATAAGAAGAGATCAACTAAATATAGAAAATCCCATCATGTCTTTAGTGGAAGAGCTGAAGACCATTTAATAATATGACGGAATATTTAAAATAATGATAGTTAACAAAAGATATAATAGAACTTATGACAACATATAGCAATTTTTAAAATCTGTGCTATATTTAACCCCCCAAATTTTTTTACAGTTGATATAATTGGACTTCTACAATGCTCTAGTCTTCAATGCTGATATTCTAAAATCTTACATTTCTCTTCTTCCTCACTGAGATCTGCCCTGTCATATGTTTAGTCAGAGGTAATTTTATGTTGGTGCTATGAAAGCTCTTAAAATGGTGTTTCATTATTTATGATCCACAGATCTATATGACAGGCATTGTTCAGTGTGGCAATTGACACCTTGCATTAGGATGGCTCAGATTATCCTGAGATTATCAGTGCTCGCCGAAGAGCTGGCTTAAATCATTCTGGAAGCATCCACAGTAAATATTTCACTATTGATCTAACTGTGATTAAAGAGATTGCTATTATTGAACTGAGTAGTCAACTGTCTCAAAGTTTGAATTTGATCCAAACTAACCTGGTACCCTTGATTGCCTGTGACCAACTTCATGTTTTAGGAATGGTGTTTGAGTCATTGATAAACAAACATACTTTTGGAGACAACAATATAGGCAAATTATCTTCTTTTTCATGATGACATTGTTTGTTTTAATGAAATGAACATTTTTAAAAGTTAATTGATAATCTCAGCAAGCTCTGTAAGCATTTTCTGATCAGTTACCTGAAGTCGTGCCTTCAAAGATGTTACATCAGACAGATTTCTTGAGTTACCTGCAGAGATACAGAAGTCACCAAACAGGATTATTCGAGGGTAGAGAGCTGGAGACTCAACAATACCACAGAGGCTGTCACGGAACACAGCTTTCATCTCACCACACGCGCTCTTGTGTGAAATTTTAAAGCTATGTGAAACTTGACTATTTTAGTTCACGAGTTTTAAGACAAACTTTATTTTTACCACACATGAGAACTTTATCATATATTTAGAGTTCCAATAAATTTAAAACCTCAAAATAAAATCTATCAACCATAGGAATGTTTGGGGCAATATCCACAGACTTTAATACAATTTAGTCTTGTATGCATTCATCAGATACTTTGTGTTACTATCTATTGAAATATTATCACAAATTGATAATACATTTTAATAACATCAGCGATAGTCCCCAAATGATTTTTTAGAAGTCTAATATATTCAAATTAATATCTACTAGGGACAATTATCAAAAGATGTCTTTCATTTATAATGAGAAAAAATATTTCTTTTCATTTAGTGTGAAACAAAGATGGTAATTTTGAGGAGGGTGGGGATAAAACTAAAACTTTCACTGTTTATTTTTAATTTTTATTTTGCTTTTGGTGACATTTCAGTAAACAGGTATTTTGGTCTCAACTATCTGTAAGATTATTTGGTGCAATTATACAAGTTCAATGTCATGTCAGGAAGTGTAGTGGAAATTCAGATGAAAATTATCCTGTAAATAAGCTTGTATACTTTCAAAGGCAGCAATTACCACCCTGAACACACTTTCCATGACTACTGAGATGAACACAATCTTGATCAGTGTGTTGACAGATTCGAATTCAATATAGACCAACCTTCTGACAAAGTGGTCACAAGATTCTCTGCTCAATCGCTTGTGCTAGGAGACTATTTGGGTTTCTTATGCAGATAGCTACCCAGCATGTGACCCTAAAACAAATTGCCCCTTCTTCCAGAAGGAAAACTGCCCTGAAATAGATTGCCCATTTATTTACCCATTCCGATGCAGGTTGATTGAAATTTCCAGGGCATGACTTTTCCTGGGGCTGTCCTCTATCTTAATTTTAACTGTCCAGAAAAAGACAAGGCATCCAAGGTTTCCCATCCCTTCCTCTTCAGTCCCAGAGAAACTGCTGTCATTGTGTTACTTTCTGCTGGCCAGGCAGGTATGAGGCATCCACTGAGGTGGATGTTAAAACAGCCACATGGGTCAGCAGGCAGATGGAGAAAAGGACAGGGGGTAGCAAAGTAGCACAGGCTTTTTAAAAAGACAGCAAACCACAGGGTCGCACATGTGCTACTGGGTGATCTGACATTACAATACTGACAATTGTCAGATAGAATTTAAAAGCGAGAGGTTTTAGTAAACTTCTTTTGGCATCTAGATAATTTTATTAGGTGGTCTGACCTATTACTTAAGATTCATAATGAAAACATTCTTTGAAAACATGACAAAAGGGTGCTCATTTTATAATAAGCCAATAACCTCATTTTTATAAGAATAGTTTAACAGAATTGTCAGTTCCTTACTGAATCACTTAAGTGAAACTAACAGAAATCAGGAAGAGAAGAAAAAATAAAACAGAGAGACGATGTTGGAAGTACAAATTCTAGGGAAACAGTCAGAGTCTATTGCTCTGAGAATAAAGTAACTGTAAGAAGCTTCAGAAAGTACAATTCTTCTGGCAACTGTTAGATTGGTGGTTAGACCACCAACCCTTCAAAAAAGTGGGACTTACATTATTTGCCAATATCAGAATTGGAAATCCAATTTCCAGTGCTCAATTCTTTTCCAAAGAGTAAGAATGTTATGCTTTTAGAAACACAACTGTAACCTCGATGACAGCAATTTTTTATAAATAAGGTCCATCTTTCATTTTCTACCATTTGGCCAACAGATGAATCCCTAATAATCTCCTGGACCTGGGTGACAGTGGGGTTGCTTTTATCTGTAGGTAGAGAACCAACCAACCAGCACCCAGTGTCTGAAGCCCAAAAGAGCTGACAGCTAACATGACTCAAATTGCTGGATTTTCACTACTTCAAGGGGAAGCATTGAAACCAAAAGTATCACATTGAAAATCCTCCGGAGGTGACACTTACAGAAGAAGATAAATGGTGCCACTGAGATTGCACAGGGTAAAACCCATAAGGGCAACATTTGCCACCTGAAGGCATTTTAAAAGCACAATTTTCCCCCTCAGGAAGAGAATGTATTAAGTTACTATCACCCATCAACTCTTGTCATTATACCAGTTAGAGTTCAGCCAGAGACATAGAATTCAGAGGAGATCACTAGTAAGAGACCCAATGCAAGGAATTCTCCTACATACTTGTGAGGCCCAGGTAGGCAGGTCTGCAAGCCATCAAGAGGGGCAGGCTGAAAATGCTCAGGTGTAAGCTGAAGCCACTTCTCACAGGTAGAAGGTCTGCCTCAGAGAAGCCTTGGTTCTGCTCTTAAGACCACCCACCTGATTGAATCGGCCCCATTAAGACTATCTACGATTATCTCCCTTATTAAAAATGAGCCAATTATAGGCTTTAATCACATACACAAATGTAGCAATATCTCAATTAATGATTAAATGCCTGTACACTGCACTGTTGTCTACACTGACACACAACTAATCACCAAAGACCCCTACCAAAAATGAAAAAGAAGTTTATTGTTTTAATTTTCTGTATTAATAATAAAAAACAAACTGAATACCCAGGAGAGAAAATGCAGCCTTGCCCCATGGAGCTGTCCTCTATCTTAAGTTTAGCTGGCATGCTAGGTCACAATCCATAAGTAGGAAACAGATATAAAGAAAAGGTAATGAGAATGGAGCCAAAAAGATTCAGAATCTAATGTGGGTGCCTTGTATTTGAAGGAGAAAAACAACATTTTAATTATATTACTAAGCATGTTTTTGTTCTCCGTGATCTTCATTTCTTTTAGTTTCCTTTTGTTCCTTGGCCCTTCCTACATTCAAACAAAACCTAGAGACATCCACTGCCTTGAGAAAGGACTGCAAATGCGAGGATTGTGAATATCAAAAGGCTTAAATGAGAAGTTCCAAGGAAAAACACCTGCCAGAGAAGATTTCCTCATACTCACCTGCAGATTCCAAGATTAGTTAAAATTTCCTTTGTGGATATTGAAAAGGATAAAAGGGCAAAAAAAAAAAAAAAAAAGAAAAAGGTAGGGCCGGTGAGATGGCTCAGTGGCGTAAGCACCTGCCTTGCAAGCGTGAGGGCCCGAGTTCGACTCCCGGATCCTACATACGAAAAAGGGGCCGGTGATATCGCTCAGTGGCACGGGTGCCTGTTGGCGCGCGAGGTCCTGAGGTCGACCCCCCGGTACCCATAAAAAAAAAAAAAAAAGGTAAATCTGAGGGTTAGGATCTTGGCAGGACTGTGGCCAACACCCAATCTGGTTTATTGAATTCTACCTCAGGAAGGAGAAAAGTGAAAAATAGTTCACGGGACCTAAAAGTAGGATGTTTCCCATTCATCAGATCTACCCACACATCTGTGTAGATGTGTGAAAGAGGAAATGGAATTTTTCTCTATCTCATATGGAAAGGATCAAAACCAATATCTGAATAAGAGAACTGAAGCCGCCACATAGCAAGTGTACTGAGATTGGCCGCATAACATGTTATAAAGGAGCACAGCATTTGCAGTGAAGAGGAGACTTCACTGGGTGAGGTAAGGAAGTGACGTTTATGAGAATTCAGCCTTACCTGGGGGTCTGCTTTGGTATCTGTTGCCCTGGAACCAACTTAACGTTAAAATTTGTTAGATCAGTGTCCTGCTACCAAAAGTTCACATGGAAGATTTATAGGAGATACCTTCATCAGTTCATTGTAAAACTTAATAAATATGTCCTAATTAGATGCGCTGATCACTTCATTTGGCATTTCTCTCATTTAAACATCACAAAATGGCTATATTATGGAATAGCAATAAAATGAGTCAGGTTACATTTTTATTCCAGAGGAAGAATATCTACAGGAGGGCTCAGATTGCACGTGCTGTCAGTGAAATGCAGGACTCAGAGTCATAAAGGTCTGACAACGCATAGGCCTTGGAGTTTGAACTATAATTTGATGACACGTTGCTGCCATTCCTTACGTGTTCATCTTCTAGCCTATGCCCTGACTTATCTTAATAAGAACTGTTACATTCTGGTCCAGATTTGCATCACTGGGAATTTGCAACCAAGGAACACCAACCTTGTTGAAACTCTTAGCTCCTCAGCATTAACGGCAAATTTGGAGTGTCTGTGGGGTTGCAGCTGATGTGTAACTTCTGCCTCACTCAAGCATATTGTTAGTCCATAGCCTTGAGTGCAGAAATAATTGACAACCTGCTCCATCTCCTCCTGTATAAGACCGCAGGGCATAGTCATCCACGTTAAACAACTGCTAGGTGAGTACTTCAAATATTGCACGCTTCTACTAAGTCGTGCTCAAAGGCAAGAACTTTCTGGAGAAGGAAAAGGAAATCTCTATACCAGTTTTCAACTTTCTGGTTACATCACTGATCAGGACTAAGAAAAAAGAATGAATATTCTAAAAGCAGTAGGCAAACCTATCTAAATCCAGAGGACACAGACAAAAGACATAGGGAGCTATGCACATAACACTTTCCCAAAGCTGAGCAGTTTTATAGTTGTAGTAGTGGATGTGTTTTTTAATGAATTGATATATAAAAATAACCAAATGATAGACAGAAAGTTGACTTTTGCAGTTTGGATAATTCCATTTAAATGATTCTCTTTTCAATTTTTGTCAAAATTGTAGAAATATCATGGATATAACCTTCTTTCATGGTGAGTCACTCTGCTAGTCATCTATTGGTATATAATAAGCCATCCCAGCAATTATTGTTTTGAATACTGTACTACCCCTCACATCCTCACATTTCTGAGAGGTGATGGGCATGGCTAGGTGACTCCCCCTCAGCATCGTTCTTTTGCTATGGTCAGATAATGGTAGAAGCTGATGTCATCTGAAGACACCTCCATTTACATATCTAACACATAGGCTCAAAGGACAAAACATTTGGAAATCAGCAGGCATCCCTCTCTACTTACCCTGAGCCCATCCACATGGATATCTTGGGCTTCCTCATAACATCAAATGTCTAAGTAGCTGAACTTCTCATTTGGTAGCTGACAGAAAGTGTGCTCTTAGAGAAAGAAAGATGAAGCTGCCAATCTCTTTAGGCCTACTTCTAGAAACAGAAACAGTTTCACTAATTCAATGTCATTCTGGTTAAAATAGTAAGAGTCTGATTTGTTTTTTTTGCCACCAAAAGAGTTCTCCATATCTTGATAAAAGGAATGTCCAAAAAAGTGTCATTTTAATCCAGTGTAGTTAATAATGACAGTCAGTTTTTTCAGTTGGTAGACTCTGTAATTAAAGAATCTCTAGTGATTATCATGACCTCAGAGTTACATATGCATATACTTCATATTGGACTTGTACATGATTAGAGCATTGTGGGCTATGATAGGCTCAATTCCCTTTGACATAGTTCATCAGCAAGGTCACCTCTGATCCACAGACAGTACAGAATCAAGTAAACACTCCTGTGAGTGTATTATGATCATGAATATAATATGTTGCATTAATTAGACTAGATTTTTATATTAACTATTATAAATTCAAGTTCAATGGATTTCACAATACAAAATATATTAAATCACAGTCTTTTCCTCTGAATATTAGTAAAAGATACACATCTTTTATATGGCATAGTTATCCAAATCATGCTTGTGTCAATTATACAGAGACATCTTAAAACTTAACATATTTATATTAATTAAAATACATTTTACTGCAAATAACACAAGAGCCAAATGTCAGCAGTTTAAATGTAGACATGTAATTTTTTTTACAATGAGAAGTTTGAAAATAGGTATTTCCAGAGTGGTGGCAATGATATTATTATGGGCACTGGGTTTTTTTTTTTAATTTTTATTTTAAAGAGAAAAAAATAGAACAAAATTTCAAAACAACATAGTAGGAGGGTAATAATGGTTAATACATTGAGTATTGTTATCTTTAAATTAGTTACTCAGAGTATAAGATATCGGCATTCAATTGTCCAAACAATATTAGCACAAACCTTTCTTTTCAATGAACTAAGAGAAATTAGTAGTGTATCTATCTTAAATGTCTTATTTATATTTTTGTTTTGTTTTGTTTTGTTTTGTTTTTCCCTTCCTTCTTTTCTCCATTCCCTCATCCCAGTTTCTCTTTCCTTTTGAACAGTTTCTTCCCATTTTACAATATCTATTGTACATTTTGGATCTTATTTACTCTTTCAGCTTCTCACACTAGGATGGCAATATGATGTTTACACATGGGACTCTGGTTTATTTCACTTATGAGTATGGTCTCAAGTTGCATCCATTTATCTATAAAAGTCTCCAGTTTATCCTTCTTTATGGCTGAGTAGTACTCCATTGTATAAAAATACCACATCTTTTTATCCATTCCTCAGTTGATGGGCATTTGGGTTGTTTCCAAGATCTAGCTATTATAAATTGTGCTGCTATAAACATGGGTGCACATATATTGCTGTGGTACGATGTTTTTAATTCTTGTGGGAAGATACCCAGAAGGGGAATAGCTGGGTCAAATGGAACCTCTAATCCCAGGTTTTGAGGGATCTCCACACTGATTTCCACAGTGGTTGTACCAGTCTACACTCCCACCAACAGTGGAGAAGGGTTCCTTTTTCCCCACAGCCCCTCCAGCGTTTGTTATTGGCTGATTTCTTGATAATAGCCATTCTTTCTGGAGTGAGATGGAATCTCAGTGTTGTTTTAATTTGCATCTCTCAAATGACTAGTGATGTTGAACATTTTTTCATATGTTTATTTGCTGTTTGTATTTCTTCATCTGAGAAGTGTGTATTCATCTCAGATGCCCATTTCTGGAGTGGGTCTTTAAATTTGGGAGGCCTGATTTTTTCGAGTTCTTTATATGTTCTCGGTAGTAATCCTTTGTCTGAGGAACAGCTGGCAAACATTTTTTCCCACGTTGTGGGTTGTCTTTTCACTCTGTTGGTGGTTTCTCTTGCTGTGCAAAAGCTTTTTAATAAGAAGAGATCCCAGTTATTGATTCTTTGGGATAGTTCCCGTGCTGTTGAGTTTTTATTCATAAAGTCTTTGCCTAACCCAATGTCTTCAAGAGTTTTACCTATTCTATCTTCCAGCAGATTTAATGTTTCTGTTTTAATATTTAGATCTTTAATCCATTTTGAATTTAGTTTAGTGCATGGTGAAAGATATGGGTCTAATTTTAATCTTCGGCATGTGTAGAGCCACTTTTTCCAGCACCATTTATTAAAGAGGCTGTCTTTCTTCCAGTGAATGTGTTTGGCATTTTTGTCAAAGATAAGGTGGTTTAATATGTCTGGAGTTGTTTCTGAATCTTCTAATCTGTTCCTTTGGTCTTCAGGTCTGTTTTTTTGGCACTGGATTTCTAAAAATCTTTTGCTTTGTCCTTCCAATATGCTGATTCCCCTTTCTTAACTTTCTCACTTAATAATCACAAAATGGCTTTCACCATACCAAGCATCCTTGTTATTCTGTATCTCACATCAGGAAAAAAAATGGGCAAAGAATACTATTCTTTATCAGGGAAGATAAATCTTCCACAGAGCCTCTCATAAATATCCTCTTACATTCTACAAAACCAGGACAGATGTCCACCCCAATGCATGCCAGATGTGTTTTTACTCAATTCAAGAGGATACTGCTTCATACAGTATCTCAGATGAGATTTTGCTACCAATGAGAAATGAAAAATAGCTTCTAGAGGCAATGAGATGAAGCTACAAAATGAGTTTCCTGTATAATCATATGAAAAAAAAACATTGTTTTAGTACCGTTTCTAGTGAGGGCTGTGGTCTTTCATGTAAATCTCTAAACGATTGAGCATTACCAATGTTAGTGCTGTCTCTAAGTCTCACCTCTTAATCGTACCAATCTCAAAGTCACCACCCTTCCTTTACTGAAGGTGTTTGACACACTCCTGTAATGTATTTATGCATAATTTTTGAAACAACTGTAATTATTTTTGCCCCACATCTGCTAGAAGCTAGCAAACAGAGTTAATCTACCAATACTAGTATCGTGGTATTTTGGACTGGCAAACTTTTGCCCTCTATATCCTTAAGACTATCCTTGCCACTGCCCCTCTCCTTAAAATATGATATTGAGTTAAAAGTTCCTGGCTCAAATACAACCTCCCAGGAAGACCCCAATAATCTGTAATTACCACTGGCCAGCCCAATAAACTACCTAAATTATAAAGTCACATGATGTCAGTCGAACACCAATCTTCACTTCTGTGAGTTAGATCCCATGAAGTAACAGAGGCAAACTTTGATACTAAAGGAAAGACCTGGGTTACTTTTAAACAATGATTTATTCAGTAAATTGAAAGTATAACTCTGATAAATGTACCTAACTCTCAATTCTCAGCCCTTGCTTTTTCACTAGGACTATCACTGATACTGAGATTCTGAAGTTTTTCTAACTGGCTTAAATGTTCAAGTAGGATTTCAAGCCCTTTGCTCTTTTAGGTTTCCTGAAAAATACTTGTTATTCTCTCTCCCCAGTGAGTGACATATTAGAAGATTTGATGTCTCTATCCTTCTCTCTTGACTTGAATTAGAATAATGAAAAGTATGGTGTTCCCTGTTCATTCATGCCTCCTATTTTGTCACTCAACAAACAGTGTGAGGAACAATTGTGTTCCAGAGATCTGACTCAAGGTTCTCTCCTCCCCTCATGGAGTAGGTAATCAATCCTTTTCTGACAAATGAAAAGAATCCTTCAAGGGAGACAGAGATCATATTTTTGAAGCAAATTTATCAAAAGAATTAATCAATGTAGAAGTTTGAGAATGTTACGATAATCCTTATGTGAGTATTGAGTGGCTAGGAAACATTGAGATAAAAGACACAAGACTTTAATGTGTCACTTACATTCTTTTATGTATCATAAGGATAATTAAATCCAGAATGTACATTTAAATATCCAGCTCTTCACTATTGGAGATGAAAATGGTAGTGAGGTGCTTCAATTAAAAAATAATTAAAGACCAGCATCTGTATCTTAGGAATGTTTGGAATACATGGGCTCATCTTAAATAATTGATAGAGAAGGTGAAAAAAATTGTGTAGATCTATTGTGTAGATCTAACAGTCCCAGAAATTTAACTTCACTATTCACCTGTTTTAAATCTTTTTGTGCTTAAGTTAAAATATTAAAAATCACGATAAACTGTTATTTTGTGTGTTTAACATCATCACCATTTTAGCAATCAAGTCAAACAAGTTTTCTTACAATTTGACCATACATATAAATCAGCAAATTCAGGTGCAATACTTTAGCATAAATGAATGGTTTTATTGATTTGGCCATTGAAAACTGAAAAAATGAAGCAAATCTATCATGAAATTAAAACAGGAAAATTAAAACATGAAATTGAAACATGAAAATTAAAACATGAAAAAATGAAGACTCACCAGAAAAAAAGGTTAAAATTAAACTTAAAAAGTTATTTTGATATATATTAAAGGAAATAATTTAAATGTGCAATATCTATCCTACACATACTGAAAACCTGATCAACTACTCCTCAAAAAATTGATTAGGTTGTAAGAGGAGGCAACTTTCACATTATCGGATTAAACTCTCTAAATTGCTTTTAGTTTCTTTTCTTTCTCCTTCTCCTTATTTCTTTTTTTCTTTTTTTTTTTTTTTTTTTGTGGGTACCAGGGGGTCGACCTCAGGACCTCACGCGCCAACAGGCACCCATGCCGCTGAGCGATATCACCGGCCCTTTTTTCGTATGTGGGTTCCGGGAGTCGAACTCCGGCCCTCGCGCTTGCCAGGCAGGCTCTTACGCCGCTGAGCCATCTCACTGGCCCCTCCTTCTCCTTATTTCTGATCCTAAGAGTTACGGTCTTATTTATGCAAAACTTCAAGCAGTAGAAAGGTTTTTAAACGGTAGACATTTGATAGTAGCTAATGAAGCCAAACTTCTACCCTAGAGATATTCCCAGATTTTGATTGCCAAGCTCTGAGCATCTGCATCTTTGCATTTTGTAGGGGTTTTAGGAGGCTCTACATGGAATCTATTGATCAGGATGCTGACAGAATGCTAAATTTGCAAAGACAGCACAACATATCTTTTCCTTCAAGTTCTACCTGGCGTGCTTAATACCCAGTCCTCTGCTCTGCCACTATGTGCAGCAGAAGAGGTTGATAATTAATGTCTGCATGTCTCCATATACTTGCTGCCCTAGAAACCTCAAGGCAAATGCATGTGCACTTTGTGATGGTTAGTGATTGTCCTGGGTGGCCTAAGAAGGAAACGCAGAATGAAGGGCTGCGCTCAAGCATTATAGAGACCATCCAGCCTCACGTATCTCCACAGATGACACTAGAAAAGTAGCTACTGATTATGATCCAGGGTGGCAGATCAATCTTGAATGGATGGCAGGTGTATCTACTTGGAAGACAGGGAATGAAATAGCAGGTCAGACTGGCAGTGCATTATCATTTAATAAATTGGCTTCTTTGAGGTATTTAGTCTCCGATGTCAAAAAGACTGAAAATAAGTGTTACTGTCAGTAACTTATCTTTAAACAAGTTTAGTAAATTGATAACTCTGTTTAGGCTAAATCATATCATAGAAGAAATTATTTTAGTCCATAAATGAAAGAAAATTTTACAGAGGGATTAGTGACAAATAGTCAAGTATAAAAATTGATTCAGAAAATTCTCTAGCAAATCTAACCAAAAAATTGAAACTAATTTAATAACTTGGTATATTAATATGTATGTGGAGCTTTGAATTTCCCTTAAAGAAGCATATGCAGTTATACGGCTTATGAAAGAACTCAAAAATGTTATATACAAGTATTAGCAGCTGTTCCGGGAGAAGACAGCTGCTGGAAGGCAAAAGAACAGTTTTCAATGGCGAAATCAATAAAACCATCTATTTATGCTAAAGTATTGCACCTGAATTTGCTGATTTATATGTATGGCCGAATTGTAAGAAAATTTGTTTGACTTGATTGCTAAAATTGTGATGATGTTAAACACACAAAGTAACAGTTTATTGTGATTTTTAATATTTTAACTTAAGCACAAAAAGATTTAAAATAGGTGAATAGTGAAGTTAAATTTCTGGGACTGTTATTGCTTATAAAACATGAAAAAATGAAGACTCACCAGAAAAAAAAGGTTAAAATTAAACTTTAAAAAATTATTTTGATACATATTAAAGGAAACAATTTAAATGTGCAACTACTGAGCAGTCTCCAAAACTAATTTACTAATCCTGTTCTTCCTGTAGACAAAAATGTGATTATTTGCAAAATTTTAACCTGAAAATTAAGACAAAAATATTCTTTCTCAGAAATAAACATCAAGAGTGTCTCCATAAATGAATTATGACCTGGAATCTATGTTATATCATTTCTATCTCTGGCATTTCTAACTGGTGATCCAGGAAAAAAAGAAATAAAATGGCAATTAGTCCTCTGGAACTCAGTTTCTTTATGCCTATTTTTGAGGAAGGAGGATGAATTAGTCTATGACCAAATGCTAGGCACTATAGTAAGGATTTGCAATAATTAATTCATTTAATAGTGACAAAAAAATCTATCAGGTAGATACTATTCTTATCTTCATAGTACATGTGAGAAAACTAAGGCTTAGATAATTTAAACAAATTACCCATGATGACAAAATTCAAAATCACACAGTTGGAATGATCATTAAATTCCCTTCTACTTACGCCATTTTAATTGAAAAATACTATTTAAATACAATTTAAATTAAAATATTGTTCAAATAGCTGAATTAACTTTAAAACTTGAATTTCAATATAGGTTGAACTAAAATATGATTAAATAATGTCTATGTACACATTGTTTCCATAGCAAACTTTGGCTATCTAGACCTGTGGCATAAAATAATAACTCCCAGACAGAGCCACATTATTCCGAATGTTGTATCCAGCCAGTACTTGTTACAGCTATGCCCACCCTCCACCATGAGCTTATTGTCAGTCTGCTAACTCTCAGACTAATTTGAAACGTCACTAGCTAGTTAAAAACTACCTTTAACTACAGTGTGCCCACAGATCACCAAGATACAGGGTTCCAAAATACATCTCATTCTGATGACTTGAGAACATGAGGAAAACAAAAATACTATTCATTTGGGAAGTCAAAAAGTAGGTATGGAGGTGTCACAAAGCATGGAGAATGGTGAGGAACAAGGAAAGCCAAGCTGAACATTCACATACCAGTGGCTGCTTCTGCCAAAGAGCCTCAAGAAATGCACAAGGGCTGGTGAGATGGCTCAGCGGCGTACGCGCCTGCCTGGCAAGCGCGAGGGCCCGAGTTCGACTCCTGGATCCCACATACGAAAAAAGGGCCGGTGATATCACTCAGTGGCACGGGCGCCTGCTGGCAGGTGAGGTGCTGACTTCGACCCCCGGTACCCACCAAAAAAAAAAAAAAAAAGAAATGCACAAACACCAAGGTTCAGAGCAGCCCATCAAACTGTGCAGACAAATGAAAAAAATAGGAACTGTTTACAGAATCCCAACAAAAAATAATGGCAGACTTGGGCCTTCAGATTCCCGGCCAATTAGATGTGATTCTTTTACAAAGCACTTTATATAATGTTCTTAGCAAAGGACAGTTCCATTTATTCAGCTTTAGCTTTAACTCCAATTCTAAGCAGCAGGAATACTAGAAAATACTACTTATACGAATGATATTTTTAATGTATCAAAACAAGATAATCTAGTCTCCTAAATATTTGGTATGCAGTATTCTATATACTGTTGTATAACCACGTCTTCTTCTCATAAAAGTTTGAAGTATGTTATGGGAATGGTAATGATACATAATACATATTTAAGTGCTTAATAATTTACATTTTGTTAATTATTTTGACTGATTTGGGGTGAAGATTGTTACAACACATAAGCAGACCATCTGTTGCTGTTAGAATTATTAATAAATACTCCCTGAACTAAGTATTTTTAATTAAAAATAAAATGCTGCATGCACTAAGGCCCATCTTAAGTGGCATGCTCCAAAAGGAATTGATAGCATATGCAGCTGCCAATCTTTAAACAGTATGAAAACATTACAAACTTTTATTCACGAGAAACTGCCTGGATCTGGCTGATTAGGGGCCAATCTGTCGAGTCTTCAAAATCCTTCTGCTATGGAGGATCCAAGAGTACATGAATCAATACAAATTATATCCCCTCTTCTTTATACTATTTTAGACAATCACCAAGGGGTCAGACCAGTGCACATTCTTTCTTCTTGGTAACTACCTCTTTTTGGCCTTTATCCTGGGAAGAAAAGCAAAGATATATATCATCTGACAAATTAATGACCTTGGAGACTATAAACTCTATGATACGGTGAGGTGAAGAGCAAGTCTCCACAGTGAGGCACCCAAGGTTTCAATACTACCTCCATATTTTCTAGCTGTGTGACTGTGAGAAATTTACCCAAACTTTCTGTTTCTTAAAGTTTTCATCAGTAAACTGAGGATAATAGCACTGTCTCCTTCATATGGGTAGTTTGAAAATTAACAATTAATATATATATAAACTACCCGAAAAGCACTTCATATGTGATTAAGTGCTTAATTTATGATAGCCCTTGGAATTATTACTTCAGTATGTTGTCATTACTCAAAGTACTTTTGCAACTTTCCTTCGAAGGTCACCTTTGAAAAATGAGCCAGTCTTTCGTGTTTCCTTAATGCTATATAAATCTGAGTTACAATCTTCTTTCAAACACAAGTTCAACAGCTGGAAACTCAATAAAGTTTCCCTTGAAACTCGATAAAGGAAGGAAGGAAGGGAGGAAGGAAGTGAGGAACAAAGGTAGGGAGAGAGAGAGGAAGGGAAGAAAGAGGGAAGTAGGGAGAGAGGAAAGAAGAGGTAAAGGAGATTGAGGAAAGAAAAAAGAGAAAAATTCAGGAAAAAATTCAACATAAGGAACATGCAAAAAGAAGTCTAGAATTCTGAATCAAACTTCTAAAAAGATAAAAATTCCTCTTTTAAATGTTAGACCTTTTGACTAAATGTCTAGGTTGCAGCCTGGACAGTGCTGCTAATGTGCATGGACCAGCACACCAGGCACACTGGGGCAAGTCCCTGCTCAGGATTACAGCGCTCTACTAGAAAACGGCACTCATTTCCCTTCTGTGAATTCACAGGCCTAGAAACAGAGAGCGTCTGGGAGCTATTAAACCTGGGATATTAAAGCTCTGACGTGAGGCAGCACAGTTTCTGCTGTGAAAGTTCCCTGTGGTACGTGGGCCTGCGGTGAGAACAAGACTCTTGAGTGAAAGGTTTTAACGTTCTCCCTCACCTTATCAAGTCCTACAAACTGCACAAGGTGCATTCAGTTCTACCGACTCTTTAGATCATCAGAACCACACTTTAAAGTCACCGTAGTTATCCCACTTTTGCGGATTAGAATGCCTACTGAGCCTCAAGGAACTTAAGTGGCTTTCACTTCGGTGGTCACAGAGCAAGAAAGTCAAGAGACGACATGAAATTCAAAGCTAATTGCTTTTTACTGTCGGCCTTAGTGACTTAACTGTGAAATGCAGAACTCTACAGTTCCTTCGGGCACTTGAAGGAGCAGCACAGAGTCAGGGCAGCCCCTGAGCAGTCTACTCTGCCTCTCCACCCTTACGTCTCCTGCTTCCGCAGAAGCTTTAGGGGCGGTTCACACAGCAGAGGTCCAATGAGGCTTGTTTGGTTTTTTAAAACAAAATTCTTTTACCGCTTAGAATTTTTTTTCAAAATAATGAAGAAATGTTTTTATTAACAAAACTTCTCCTGATAAGCATAACTTTAAATTATATGTGCCTGATTCATTTCCTGTTTCTATTATATGTAATAATTCACAAGGAAACCAATCTGTATTCTCTATGATAGGTGACATGAATTGATCTGATTATATAACAGAATAATCAGCAACAGAGGAGAGTTTGATCTAGACTCATGCTGCTCAAAGTCCCATCAACAAATAGTTACTGGATCTGAGATAGGAAGCCTGCGCCAGAATGCAAATCAACACATTGCTTTCTTTATATAGAAAAAGTCTGGTTATAAAACAAAAATAAAAACCTATACAAAGCGCTAAGTTGGTTTATATTCTAGGATAGCTCGTAATGTTGTCACTATTTACAAACGGCTTCTCTGGGACACTTTAAATAACACTGTTTTCAATGCCAGATGTACTTTGGCCTTGGATACTTGCCTCCCCCCTCCACACATATGGCAGGAGCTTTCACGGGCTATCAGCCTCTCTGACAATTCCTTGTCTGTTTCTTCCGTCTACTCCTTGGCCTGACCACTAAAGCTGGACCCTGTCCTTTGACTGAGACTTTATTCTTCAGTCTTACTCTCTTCACTCCTCTTGGATAAATTTTATGTATCTATGATATCAAAAACTTTTGAATATATTTTCCTTTCATCTCAGACTTCTCTTCTGAACTTCAGACTGTATTTAATGCCCACTAGCCATCCTTATTAGAGTTTAGTACAATTACCTAGAATTTAATATTTCTAGTGAAAAACAAAAACCTGACCCTACATTCCCTCTTCAACTATGTTAACCAAGAATTTGCATTAATAGAAAAAGATGACAACTTTGAGAGAAGAGAAAAAAAGAGAAGGCAGGGGAGAGAAGGAAAAAGGAGCAGAAAGAAGTTTTGGCTGTGATTGGCCATCTATGGTGTTGGCAGTGGAGCGGCTACATTTACGATATGGACTATAAAAAAAGAGACAAGATCTGTCTCCAAGGAATACATGGAACTGTTTTTCAGATAACAGAAAATGATGTCAGGGAGGCGAATGTTCAAAGTATGTTATGTATCTATACAAACCTGCAAAAATAAAACCTATTAATCTGTATAAACAATACAAAAAGAGTGAAAAAACAAACACACCAAAAGATAGCCTCTGTTCACCTGTGCAGAACAAAGAGAGAAACAGAGAGAGAGACGCGGAGAGAGCACGGCACCACGAGTGTTCCTCCCCTATTATCTTTAGTTGATCAAGACGCCAGGCATTCACCGGATTTTAATCTGAAAACTAGGTAAACCTCAATTACTACTTCTTTCTTACTTGTATCCATGGCTAAAGCCAAGAATAAGTCTCATTTGTTTTTACCTCTGAATAGTCTAGAAAATAATCCCAATGCAATAATTACTCCCATTAGTTTTACTGCCATAAATATCTCTCCTCCATTCCATATATATTTTTCAAATTAAAACATCGATGTAAAAAATATAGACCAAAATATAAACTTCTGAGATTAATTAATGGATTTTTCCATGGTAGATTTTTGTCTGCTACATTTGGAATAGCAAGAAAAGACAACCAATCTCCGGGATATCTACCCGAAACAATTTTCATTTTTGGATCTAATTATTTTCAAATCTTTAACACAAGCTATTTCTACAGTGCCTTTCAAACACCCTTAAGGTCTTCCATCTGCCCACCCTTGAACTTCCTTCCACAGTAGATCGTATGCCTTTCCTTGATAGGACTCTATATTCAGTTGCTTTCTTTCCTCTAAACTTTTAACTGCATCCAAAATGCCAGTCATACTTTATATATTTCTGTTACTTTCCTGGTTAACAAAACTCTGTTTCCTTTAGGATATCACTTCACATGTGGCTCTCACACTCGGAAGCTGCTTCATTGCCTGAGACTGTACTCATTCCAGGATTACTGGATGAAGTGATTTTCCCCAGCAGGTCCAGCCATTAATCAGTCAGAGAGACACTGTTACTGATTACATTTGATAATTCCTCTGTCTTCATCAGTTTGACCTACAATTCCTCTTATCGTTTTCACTTACTGAGGACCTTAATACCGGGAACACTAATTTTCCTCCACTGCATGTTCTGCCATGTTTATTAGCTATTTCATTGTCCAGAAGTATGATTGGACCAGCACCTCAATCTTTCAATTACTTTTCCTTGTTTCAAGTGACCTTGACCTCAATTCCTCTGAAATCCTCCACTTCTGTGGTCATACCTTGGATAAATCATCTATGCACAGTCTGCATCCAAAGAACCCTACTTCCCAACTACACCCAACCATCTTTCCTGCTCTCTTGCACTCCCATCACAAATTTCTTTGTTCTCATAAGACCTTCCAGTTCCTTAGCCCTCTGTTTTGTTCCAATCAGTGATTTCTTATATTCACTTCTTTGATTAAGTAAATTAAGGTCCACCAAAATTATACATTCCTCAATATCTTTAATATTTTTCCTTCTTCTATATTTTATTGTTCTAGAAAACTAAACCAATGTATGCAGCTCAATCTTTTCAAGGCCTCCATTCGGTCTTCTGAGAATTGCCGTTGAACTTTCTTCAAAACTTCGATCCATTGCACATACCACCATCTCCACAAACGAAACAAAAATAGATTTTTATTCTATCAAAATAATGTATCTCCTCATTTTTGTGTAGTTAGATACCTATCTCCTTCTGTGGATATATTGAGAATGAAAAGTATGTCTTAATTACCTTTTTTATTACTGGTGCTTTGCACACTGAGTTGTTGAGTACAAGTGAAATAGATGATGTATTTTGGCATTATTCATGATGCAGTGGATGATATATTCTATACTTTATAGAAAACCTTGGAAATTTTTACTATTCACTACGTGAAGTTAGAATTTTTAGTGACTGTCTTAAAACATATTATTTTTACTAAGGAAAATATAATTATTTTGCTCCTTGTTAAATGATCAAGTTATTTTAATAAAAAGCATATTTATACATTTAAGACAAAGTGGATTAGAAGTATAGAGGTATAGAGGACCCAAAAGCAATTCTAAATGACAATCACTATATTTGTGATAATAATGATCTTGTGCTAGAATGGAGAAAGGATTTTCTTTTTAGCAAATGATTGTGTCCTTCACATAAAGTACAAAAATTAATTCCAGATAATTTATGTATCTAAATTTGATAGGTAAAAATAAAGCATTTGTAGGAAAATAGAATATTTTCAAAGTTTTCTCCAATAACACATGTCAAAATAGCTAATTATAAAAAAAATTAAATTTTACTATGGTAAGTCGAACTCTGTTCACCGAAAAAATATTAAAAGCCTTAAAAGACAATGCAAATAGTGAGAGAAGCTATAAAGATAATCTACCTTAATAGTTATATTTCATATATATATGCAAAAGACTTGGACTATAGGCACGTCCCATAAAGAGGTTAAGCAAATAGCTAATTTAACATGTGGAGTGGTGTTTAATATCAGAACTAAAATTTGATCAGAACGACCAAGATTAAGATTAAATTGATAAAAACTGCAAGGACATGGAGTCACTAGAATTCTAATATCTCACTGGTAAGAATGTGAATTGGAAAAGACACTTGGAAAGCTGTTAGTACCTATTAAAGGTACACATATGTATATTCTATAATCCACTCATTCCACTGCTAGAATTATGTCCTAATGTTCATTGAAAGACCTGGGATTGTTTATAGATGCACTATTAAGCAAAAGTCCAAATTAAAAACAACTTAGATGTCCAACAATTGAATAGAAAAGTTGTGATATGTTCACAGAGTGAAATATTATAAAGCAATGACAACAAATGCTATCATAACATGCAATGGTGTGCCTAAATCTTACAAATATAAATTTGAGCGAAAGAAGTTACATACAAGAATCCAGGATGTCTGATTCCATTTAAATAAAATATACTAGTGGGGAAATCTAATACCTAATGGGGAAAAGTCAGGACAGTGGTTGTCCTTAATGGAAGATAGCTGAGTTAGTCATAGGAATTCAGGTGAATGACATGGGGTGCTGGATATAAAGATGTGTCCAAAAATTCACCATGATTTGTAGTTATGATTAATCAAAAATAATGTGCTGGACACTTATGCTACATAAACTATTTTTGAAATAAGACATTAGGAAATTACATATATTATGAATATATATATATATATATATACACACACACACACACAAATAGGAGTTCAGGGCAAATAAGGCAAGGATGAAAATTCAGTAAACTCTTATAAATTGAATATGAAAGTCCCCATGCTTAAGAACTCATAAAAAATATAAAGTATTCAAAATTTAATTATAGATATACTTAGATTCAGTTGTGTGGACTCCTTCAACCCACTGACATTATTTCTGCAATAAAGGACTTTAAACAATTCCTTGGTGAATTCCAAATACTTTGGACAATAGAACAGACATAGTTTTGTAAATGAGCATTTTTTGTCTTTATCACAACAGAGTACACTGTTGTGTTGTGTCCTGAATGATCATCTTGCAGTTCTTTTCACTTAAAATTATCTTCATACACAAGGTTTTCTAGAATACTATTGATACCCTTAAACAAAATTTGGATGTCAGAAACACCATCTCCTTTTAAAAACATGTTTGCTTTCTAATTGAAAAATTATATTGCTTTTGGCACAAACTGAAAAGAAAAGCCATCAAATAAGAAGTAGGTAATGTTAAATGACTAAAGATTATAAAAAGCTTTTATAACTTGGAACCCCAAGTTACACACTAGCTAACATGCATTCAAACAATGTGGCACTTTATGGTAAAGTGTAAGAAAAAGGTACTACATTAAAGCAATTTATTTTCACTTTTTGTTCTGCGCTCATTTGTGATAAATGCTGTGAGACAATAGGCTACAGGTGGCAGATTGTTATTTAATAGGCAAAAATGTCAAAGCTAAACTATCCACTTCTGCAAAATACCTTCAGGTAAAAGAGAAAGGCCATTATCATTGAGAATACCATTAAATTCAGTAATAATTGCCTTAAGAATATGCTTTAGTCATTATAGAATCCAACAGCAATAACTTAGTTTCCTAATATTTTTCAGGACAGATTTCTTAGAAGAGTGAAAATAAAATCTGATAGTACATACATTCTTAGCTATAGAACAGATAAACAAAGCCATAGGACCTTGGGGTTTTCCCACCCAAATTCATAACTTGGAGAAATAATAAATTATTATATAAATATTTTTACAGGACAGGCGCTCTGCTAATAATTATTGTGGATTATCTCCCTTAATAATTATAACAAAAGGCTGAGGTAGGAGGATCAACAAGAGTCCGAGGCCAGCCTGGGCTCTATCCTGAGTTCAGAGCCAAGCCGAACTACATGGCAAGACCCTGTCTCAAAAAATCAAACCAAAATAAAACAAAACAAAACATAAATTATAATAACACCTCAAGGTAATGGATTAGATAATCTCCAAATATGGCTGTCATTTATTCTTCTCTTTCATTACGGGAATGCTGTTCCTCATACCAAGTGATTGACAGAGTCTAATTCTACTCTCCTTGAACCTGAGCTGGCTTTGTGATATCCTTTTGACAAATAGAATTGTGACCTGCTAGGTTATAAAAAGCCTTAGCACTTCCTTGCTGGCCTTTAGGAATGTTTATTCTTGGAATGCTTCTTCTTAGACCCAGACATTACATTAGGAGAAGCCCAAGCCCAGCGCTCACTTCATGAGCCTGCAATGTGTGATGTTACTGTCTTGAACTTCTTAGTAATTTTAAACAAATATTCTGTATTTTCAATTTGCACTTGTTGGGCCTTGTAAATTGTGTAGCTGATCTTGTGCAAGCCACATGGACAGGTTGGATGCCCAGAGTGTCAGCACTATTTGCCAAACATACCCGTGACCTACCTTGGAAATTCAGCAAGGTTGAGCATTTAAGTGGCAGCCGTCCCAGTCAAAATCTGACTACAACTCCGTAAGAGCCACAAATGAGAACTACCCAGCTAAGAACAGTCAACGGCTATAGCATTAAGAAACAATAAAATGTTCTTCTAAGCCATTAAGTTTGGCATGTCTTGTTACATGATAGTATGACAGGTAGATACTATTATTAACTCATTTGCTCCTTATAAGAAGACTAAGAAGTATCATATACTAATATTGTCTATCATATATTCACTTTTAGAAACAAATTTTTCTAGGAGTACAGTTAAGTAAGGAATCTAACTCAGGTATTATCTATGCACACAGCCCTGCCAGGCATTGTGGCATTCTGTAATCCTAGCTACAGAAGCTGAGGAGGAAAGATTTTGAAGAAAGCCTGGTCAACACAGGGAGATTTCCACCTCAAAAACTAATAATATAAAATGAAATAAATAAGTATATAGTCAAAGTTGTGGGTTCCTATTCTTTAAATGGAATATATAGCAATATAATGTGATTTTTCCATTTGTCCTTTCATTTTTATCTATTTTTGTTTCATTAGAATTTTTCCAGGTTCCCTCTCTGTAAACTTACTTTATATGATTCTAAATTATCGTGTGAAATGTGAGGATTAATACCTTGGGCTGTACCTTCTAGGACCTCCTCATTTCCTCAAGAAGCGTCTGAACATTAATATTTGTGGATACTTCCATTTTAATATTAGCCGATTATGCAACAGTAGTGCTCTACTCATTCTCCGTGATGAATGTTCAACATTTATGATTATGTCCTCTTCTATCCCCTGCAAGGTCATCATTAATTCCTAATTGATCAAAATTATTTTCCCACACATACACACCCACGAGGCCCTTGTGCTGAGAATTCATTTCTCAAAAGGGAATTTCAGACCAAGTCTCAGATGTTCAAAAACTGATGAACCAGGTAGTTGACCTGAATCAGCTAATTAAGCTACAGGAAGTCACCAGGGAAAGAAAAAAACATGTCATTAGGTTCACTTTGCTGAAAAGTAACAATTTCAGGGTTTCTAGGAAAGCAAAAGGATATGTTAAACATGAAGAATTTCTTGAAATTTGTTCTACTTTGACTATGATTCAACTTTTCTCTTTCTAGTATTAGCCTAAAGCACTTGATTAAAACACTTAATAAACCATTTCTTTATTGAAATTGTTAATTAACTATAAGTCTGAAAATCTATTCTGAGTTATTCTTTTGTTTGGGTTTGAATTGTTTTAAATTAGTTTGGATGAATATTAAGGAGAAAAAAAACTTTTTTTAGGAAATAACTTTACTTCTAACCGATAATGCTCAGATAATATCCTTCGTATTTGAAATGTATATAGATTTAAGCACACAATCAGGAATATCCAATTAACAACCAGAAAAGAATAAACCAGAAATCTATAATACTGTTACATTTTAATTTTTAATTAAGAGATAAAACATTGACTACCTATAAATCAAAAATTAATTATTATAAAACTTATTATTGACTGACCACTATATTTCAGGCTCCTTACTGTTCCTTATCCAATTGTCCTCTTATAGAACATAAAATAATAACTCTCAAAATGCTTTTAATCCACATTTTATCCTCAAATAAACATATATGTGAGGAAAGACAAAAGGGACGGGAGGGTGAGGGAAGGAAAAAGAGTCGAAATGTGATATACTATATATAAATTCTCCACAGTGAAGGCATTTATTATGTATTGCAAACATATACTAACAAGAAAAATTGAGAATGTGAAAAAATGAAATAGGGGCTTCAACATGGCTGAATAGAGAAGGAGCCACATTGGAGCTACTCAGAAAAATCAACTAAAAATACAGGTGATTGGAAGAAAGGGAGGGATATCTATCCTGATGCCAAAATACGTAAGAGACTTGTAGATCAAACAAAATATAGGCATAGGACTTTATAAAATGATTATCCAGCCCACAGGCCTGCCCCTGGGTTTACTGCCTGCTGGCGAGCAGGAACCACCATTCCCAGGAAGCCCTCCACACACCCCCCAAAATGGAGAGACTGCAAATGTGTGGCAAACTCAATCCACACAGGATAGATATGGAATGCAATGCCCCTTGCCTCTTCTGATTTCCTGCAAACAGAGGACGCTGCAGCCTGGCAACAAATTGAGCTGGAACACACAGGGGCAAGTGACTGCTCCCTACCTAATAGCTGCGAGTTCTTTTTTTTTTCTTTTCTTTTCTTTTTCTCTTTCTCTGGTACACAGTATAGTGGCTAACTGGGACCTCTAGTGACAACAAGGTTAGGGACTGGCAGCAGCATTGAGGATAGCTAGTGGAACAGCATGACCTCTCTTGTCCTACCAGTGTGAGAGAGGGACTGAGTGCAGCCAGCAGAGCAAGCAGCCTTGGGTGGGGACAGCAGCAACAAGGAGTGGGAAACCAGCTCTCCCACACCCCAGTGGCTGAAGAATACTTAGGCCAGGAAGTCAATACTCCCTCTGACTTGTGACCACCAGTGCACACAGCCTGGGGCTACGGGGACAAGGAGTAGGAAACAAGCACTTCTCCAACCTGTGACCAGCAGTGAAAGCAGCCTTGGTGGTGATGGTGGGGAGACATAAATGGACCATCCAGAAAGCTCCTGCAAAAGACTGGTCACAGCCCCCACATCCAGAGGCCAAGATCAGCCCCACATCCAACACCAATCTCACTGCAGGATTGGCAAGTTTATCTAGCGGTTCTGAGCTCTGACTTAGACACTACCACAGAACTGTGGACACCAGAGGAATTTTACTATTTTTCTCCTTTGTCTGTGTGTTTTGTTTTCCTTTTAGTGTTGGGTTATTTTTTTGTTTTGTTTTGGTTTGGTTTGATTGTTTATTTATTTTTGGTGCTAACTAATTTTTTTCTACCATATTTGTCTTCTTTCTCTCTTTCCTCAACTATATATCTGGATTTTGTGATATTTTCATGTGGGTGAACACTGTCTCTAGTCTCTCTGGTTCACTGCGATAATCTTTTGCTTTCTCCTTCATTCTTTTTATCCTGCCCTCTTCTCCAATTTCCCAAAGCTTGCGTGATTGTCCTTTGTTTTCCAACCTTGCTGGTACTATATTTTTCTTCACTTGTCTCTGTTTTGTCCTTGTCCTTCTTAAATTTCTCCACCACAGGGTAAAATCACTCTAAGGGAAAACTGTGCATACAAGTTCCTGATTTATCTTGGATTTTGTTATATAACTGTACCACTTGCCCCAACAGTTAAAGGTACCAAATTGATAGTTACCACAGTTTGTCAGTTTCTAGGCCATGCTTGATGATAGTGTTGTTAATTGTACTACTTTAGCCAGGATGTTATACCTGTTGTAATCAGTTGTTCTCTCTTATATGACAACACTATGATAATCTGGGGTCATAGCCATCACCAAAGTCCAGTACCAAAGGACTGGGTACTGAGCCAAATAGAAAGCAACATCTCATCCTTAATAAATTGGGAAGGTAGGATCTTGGGATAGAAGCAAAAACAAAGAACCACCTACACCTAGAAGACATCTCTGAAAAACAGACATTTACTAGGGAAGCCTCAATACTAGTGATAAAGCTATCTACTATAAGAAATTTATAAATATAAACACAGGAAACAAAATAAAATTTAAAAAATACAAAATGACAAGACACAGAAGGAAAATGCAACCCGAGACCTCCAGCCCACATAGGAAAAGTCCAAGGGACACTGGAGTAAGTGAAATTGGAAGCTACCCACCTGAATTTTCTGAAATGACAACAGCAAAAGTACAAAAACAAATGAATGAGGCTATAGAGAAAATAATCACTCAGGTAAAAAAAGAAATGATGATTGAAATGAAGGACTTGCTCAATGCATCTAGAGTAGACACAGATAAAAAACCAGAAGAGGTTAGGAAAATGATAGAAACCATGAAAGCCCAATATAGAAAAGAAATGGAAAACATGAAACAGATTCAAACAGATATCTAGGAGATTAAAATTTTCATTCAAAGTGTATGCAATCGATTGAATAAAGGGAAGGATGAATAACAAATCTAGAAGACAGGATTGTGGTTAATGTCCACAGAAAGAAAGATAACTTAAAACTAGCAAGGGTCCATGAAAAATCAATCCAGCAGCTGCAATATGATGCAAGTAAGAACAACATAAGATTGTCAGAGTCAGTGAGAAAACTAGAGACAGCATAAAAAACCTGTTCACACAGAAATGATGGCAGAAAACTTCTTACTTTTCCTAAAACAAGAAACTGACATACAAATTAGTGAGGCAAATAGAACCACAACTAGGCATGACCAAAATAAATATACACCAAGGCATATAATAAAGATTCCAGAAATTCAACATAAGAACAGATTATTAAAAGCTGTTAGAGAAAAGAAACAAATCACCAATAAAGGAAAGCCCATCAGAATCACAGCAGACATCTCAACACAAATCCTCAAATCAAGGAAAGCTTGGAGTGAAGTATTTCAGCTCCTGAAAGAAAACAACCTCGAACCCAGATTGATGCACCCTGCAAAACTATCTTTCAGTGGAGTAATAAGACACTTCCATGACAAAGAACAACTGAAGAAATTCATGACCACAAAACTAGCTCTCCAAAAGCCCTGAAGGATATTTTAGAAAAAGATAAGAAAGACTACAATTCCAGCACCAACAGAAAGAAGTCACCAGACAGTACAAGCAATTAAGCAGAGAGGAAAGACAGGGAACAAACAGCAGGAAAATAATATGACAAGGATAAGCCAATACATATCAGTTATAACCTTCAATGTTAATGGTCTCAATTCACCAGTCAAAAGAAACAGATTGGCAGAATGGATCAGGAAACAAGATACAACAATATGCTGCATTCAAGAAACATATTTAACTTAAAGAGAAATTCATGACTAAAAGTCAAAGGATGGAAAAGAATACTTCATGTAACAAGAACCCTGAAAAAAGTAGGTGTATCTATTCTATTTGCAGACAATGTGAACTTCAAACAAAGACTAATCAAAACAGATAAAGAACATCACTACATACTTATTAAGGGAAAACTCCAAGAAGAAGAGATAACAATCATAAATCTATATGCACCCAATGCAGGTGTACCCAACTACACAAAACAAATATTAATGGACATGAAAGATCAAATAAGCACTAACACAATTTTAATGGAGGATCTTAACAGTCCACTGTCACAAACAGACAGATCAACTAGACAAAAAAAAAATCAACAAAGAAATACTACAAGTGAACTGAATGTGAACAAATGGACTTAGTAGATGTCTACAGAGTGTTCCACTCCACAACATCACAATACATATTATTCTTAGCAGTGCATGGGATGTTCTAAAAAACAGACCACATACTAGCCCATTGAACATGCTAAACAAACACAAAGGAATTGAAATTATCCCATGCATATTATCTGACCAGAGTGCAATGAAATTGGAAATCAATGGCAAAAGAAACCACAAAAGCTCCATAAACACATAAAAAATTAAATAGAACCCTATTGAACAACCAATGGGTAACAGATGAAATTAAAGAAATTAAACATTATCTACAATTAAATGATAATACTGATAGAGTATACCATAATTTATGGGGCACAATGAAAGCAGTCCTACAAGAGAAATTTGTACCAGTGAATCCTCATATCAGGAAGACAAAACAAGCTCAAATAAACAATGTAATATTGAATCTCAAAATTCTAGAAAAAGAACAATTTAACCCCAAAGCTCATATGAGGAAAGAAATTATAAATCAGAGCAGAAATTAACCCAATTGAGACAAAAGAAGTATAAAGAATCAATGAATTGAAGATTAAATAAAATTGACAAACCCTTAGCCAACATTATCAAAAAAAGGAAAAACAAACTCAAATTCATGCAATTAGGAATGAAAAATGTGAAATCACAATGGACCCTGAGGAAATCCAGAAAATCACCAATATCTACTTTGAGAACCTTCACTCTAATAAGATGGAAAACACGGAAGAAATGGACACATTCCTAGATACATATGAATTACCAAAGTTGAATCAAGAAGATATAAAAATTCTAAATAACCCAATATCAATGAAATTGAAAATGTAATTAAAAACTTACCAACAAAGAAAAGCCCAGTTTCTGATGAATTCACAGCTGAATCCTACAAGAAAAGAGAGAAGAAAACCACTACTTCTCAAACTCTATAATGAAATTGAAAGGGAAGCAATATTCCCAAAGTCATTCCTGGAAGCAACTATTACCCTGATACACAAACCAGAGCAGGACCCAACCAAAAAAGAGAACTGTAGGCCAATCTCCCTAATGAACATAGATGCAAAAATTCTCAAGAAGATGCTGGCAACCAGAATGCAGCAAATCATCAAGAAGATTATGCACCATGACCAAGTACGATTCATCCCAGGGATACAGAGATGGTTCAACATACGCAAATCAATAAATGTAATACACCATATCAATACAGCCAAGGACAAAAATCACATAATCATCACAATAGATGCAAAAACGAAAGCACTTGACAAAGTCCAACACCATTCATGATAAAAACCCTACAGAAAATTGGAATAGAGGGTCTTTATCTCAATATGATAAAAGCCATCTATGACAAACCAATAGCCAACATCATACTAAGTGGACAAAAACTGAAAGCTTTCACTTTAAAATCAGGAACAAGGCAAGGATGTCCACTATCACCACTCTTGTACAATATAGTTCTGGAAACATTAGCCAGAGCAATTAGACAAGAGAAAGAAATAAAGATAGGCAAAAAGAAGTTAAATTGTTATTTGGAAATGACATGATACTCTACATACAATATCCCCAACACTCCACCAAAAGCCTTCTAGGTTTAATAACCAAATTCAGTTGCATAGCTGGATACAAAATAAACACTCAAAAATCAATAAAATTCCTGCACACAAATAACAAACTCACTGATGGAGAAATTAGGGAAACAACACCTTTCACAATAGCATTAAAAAAAATGAAATACTTAGGAATCAATCTAACAAAGGAAGTAAAAGATCTCTACACTAAAAACTACAGCACTCTGAAAAAGGAGATTGAAGAGATATCAGAAAATACAAAGATATCCCTTTTTTCTGGGTAGGAACAATGAACATATGGTCATATGGTCATATGGCCATGTGAAAATGACCATACTTCCAAAATTGTTATACAGATTTAATGCAATCCCAATCAAAACACCAATAGCATACTTCACAGAACTAGAGAAAACATTCCTAAAATACATTTGGAACCATAAGAGATCTAGAAGAGCAAAATCAATTCTGGGCAACAAAGGCAAGGCAGAAGGGCATCACAATCCCTGATTTGAAATTATACTACACAGGTACCATCATAAAAACAGCATGGTACTGCAAAAGAAAGCAGGCCTGAGGATCAATGGAATAGATTAGAAGACCCAGAAATAACTCCAAACACACTCAGCCACCTTATCTTTGACAAAGGGGCCAACACATTCTCTGGAAGAAAGATAGTCTCATAAATGAATGTTTCTGCAAAGATTGGCTTTAAAGCTACTGAAGACTAATGTCTCAGTACTGAAGACTACTGAAGACTACTGAAGACTAATGTCTCTCACCAGGCACTAAACTGAAGTCAAAATGCTTCAAAATCTAAATATTAAAACAGAAGCACTACATCTGCTTTAACAGAGAATAGGTAGAACTCTTGAAGACATAGGTGTAGGCAAAGTCTTCATGAACAGAACCTCGATTGCATGGGAAATACTACAAAAAAGTAACAGCTGGGATCTAATCTTATTAAAAAGCTTTTGCACATCAAAAGAAATCACCAACAGAGTGAAAAGACAACCCACAGATGGGGAAAAAATTTTTGCCAGCTGTTCCTCAGAAAAAGGACTAATTTCTAGAACATATAAAGAATGGAAAAAAATTAGACCCGAAAATTTAAAGACCCAATCCATAAATGGATGTCTGAGATGAATATACATTTCTCAGATGAAGAAGTACAAACAGCAAATGAATATATGAAAAAATGTTCAACATCACTGGACATTTGAGAGATGCAAATCAAAACAACACTGAGATTCCATCTCACTCCGGAAAGAATGGCTATTATCAAGAAAACAACCAGTAACAAATGCTGACGGGGCTGTGGTGAAAAAGGAATAATTCTCCATTTTTGGTGGGAGTGTAGACTGGTACAACCACTGTGGAAATCAGTGTGAGAATTCCTCAAAAATCTAGGACTAGAGGTCCCATTTGACCCAGCTTTTCCCCTTCTTGGTTCAAAAGAATTAAAAAAATCATACCACAGTGATATATGCTCTCCCATGTTCATGGTGTCACAGTATGTAATAGGTAAATCTTGGAAACAACCCAAATGCCCAGCAACCAATGAAAGTATAAAAAATATGTGGTTATTTTTGATACAATGGAATACTACTCAGCCATAAAGAAGGATAAACTAGAGACATTTATAGCTAAATGGGTGGACCTTGTGTCCATATGCTTAAGTAAAATAAATTGGACCCATATATGTAAATATCACATTGTCTGTCTGGGGTGAGAAATTGAAAGTGTAACTAAGAACCAAAATCTATAATAGTTATTGTGAAACAGGAAGAAATTCTTCAAAAATAAAGAGGAACTAGGGAGGAGAGAGTGGGAAAAGAAGTAAAAAAGAAAAAAAATTAGAAAAGAAGGATAAAACAGAAACAAAGCTTTAAAAATGAGGGGAAGGGGGCTGAAGGAAAGGGAGGGGAATAGGGAAAAAATAGGAATGAAGATATATCGTGTACAGGTACAAATACTCTATGATGAATATGAACATTGTGTATATTTAAATTGTATCAAGAAACTTTATTTAAAAAATAAAAATGAAATTATATAATTATATACTCTCAATAAAGAATTTTTTTATTTTTGTCAAAGATTTAGAAAGTAGAGCATAATTAATCTTTTGAACTTTTATAACAGCTGCTGGTATTTTGTCATTTTGTATTCTTTATTATAATATGCTTCAGGAATTGGAGATGTGTTGATAATATTTGTAAGAGCTTCTGGAAAGAATCAATGATTGATTGAATGAATGAGTGAAAGAACAGGACAGATTCCCATACAATAATTATACCTCCATAATTTCTTGGAAAAACAAAGGAATTTTGTAATTATTTGTCCCTTTCTTTCTTTTGTTAGTAATACTGAAAAAATAGCTGGCCTTTCATCAGAACCATGGAATTGGCAGGAAACTTTTTACTGAGGGAAACTAAAGTATAAATTAAATAACTATAAAAACAACAAATTTAATTTTTATATTAAATAAGAATATGAAAATATAAAGAAGGAACTATATCAATTTTAATTCAAGACTAAAAGGTGTAATGTCAGCTTTCCCATTGTTAGGAAATAATACCTGACACTTCCAACTTAAAGGAAGGAACAGTTAATTTGGCTCATGGTTTCAGGGTATTCAGTACATGGTTGTCTGGCTCCATGGCGGTAAAATCATGACAAAGGGCATGAGGGAGCAAATCTGCTTAGTTCATGGCAACAGGGAAGCAGAGCAAGGAAACAGCATCAGAGGGGAAGTGGGCAAAGACAAGACATAGACCCACCAAGGTCATACCTCTGTAGCCCAATAGACACAACTCCAGAAGTATGCTCTAGCAATAGCAGGGATCTTTGGGATTCCTTGGTGGATCCCAAAGCCAAATAAGTTGACACTTTACCCTAACCACCATATACAGTGAGTTTTCAAATTTCAAGGTATATTTGATTAGATAAATGGTGAGACTTATTATATGTCTGTATGAAATCTTTTTCTAAATCTAAAATATTATTCTAACTATCAAAATATGAAAAGGATATTTCTGAATACCAAAATCTTTGTCCCATTCCAAATTTGCCACCCACTATTAGCCACTATATATAGTAATCATTCTCAAAATTTGTAATGGGAAATCATTTTTGACTGTTTAACATATTGCTTTGGGGCAGAAAACAGGGGCCTTTTTTTTTTCTTTCTGTCTACTTTATATACTATTTTATACAACTGTATTACCTGCCTATTGCTGCATAACAAATCATATCAATCTTAGAGACTTACTACAAAAATTATTTATTATGCCTAATAATTTCTGTAGGTCAGTAATTCAAATATATCAGCCACTGTGGAAATAAGTGTGGAGATTCCTCAAAAAACTAAGGTTGGAGGTCCCATTTGACCCAGCTATTCCCCTTCTGGGTATCTTCCCACAAGAATTAAAAACATCGTACCACAGCAATATATGTGCACCCATGTTTATAGCAGCACAATTTGTAATAGCCAGATCTTGGAAACAACACAAATGCCCATCAACTGAGGAATGGATAAGAAAGATGTGGTATTTTTATATAATGGAGTACTATTCAGCCATAAAGAAGGATAAACTGGAGACTTTTATAGGTAAATGGATGCAACTCGAGAAAATACTCATAAGTGAAATAAACCAGAAGCACATGTGTAAGCATCGTATTATCTCTCTAGTATGAGAAACTGAAAGAGTAAATAAGATCCAAAATGTACAATAGACATGGTGAATCAAAAAGAAACTGGTCAAAAGGAAAGAGAGACTGGAATAGGGAAAGAAGGGAAAGGGAAAAAAATTGCATATATATATAAGATGGTTTAGATAGATACACTACCAATTTTACTTTGTTCATTGAAGAGTAAGGTTTGTGCCAATAATGTTTGGACAATTGAATGCCAATATCTGGTATCCTGAATAACTAACTTAAGGATAATAATACGTAATGCATTAACCATTGTTACCCTCCTATTATGTTGTTTTGAAAATGTTTTTTTTTGATGTTTTGTTTTTTCTTCTCTTTAAAATAAAAAAAAAGAAAGTTATATGCTATCTTTCTACAGATATTATAGTCATTCAAGTCAGCTCTGACTCAATAGCTATAAAAAAATTGGTATGGGAACTCAGATCTTCAGCCACTATACCAATTTTATATGTAAAAACATAAAATTGTGTAAGTGATTAAATTCTTTGAACTATGACAAAATGCATTTGGCATTAGTTCTAGTTAAAGCTTTTTCATCTTCGTTCCCACATACCTTGACACTTTGGGCTTTCATTTAAGTAGTCTTAAAAGGTTTCTTGTGAACTTTTTATTTCATGATGTTGAAATAACAATTTAATCATAGTTAATGTGTTAGTTGCAGTTTCTTAACTTCATTTCTTCTCTCATTAATTTGTTGTTTAAAAATTTACATTTGACACATAAATTTAAAGTTGACACATAGATAATAAAACCATAGAATTTTTATTGTAATCTTTTGAGTATGAATACATTATTTTCCCTTTAAAGTGCTTTATCCAAATTGAATCTCCTTAACCTTGTGAATGGAGTGGAGGCTGTCTAAACTCATGAACTATTTTCATAGAAAGAAAAGGCAAATCCAATACAGGGTAGAAGAAACAAAATACAAAAATGAGGCTCAGAGGAAACCCTAAATTATGGGACATAGAATGATGAAGCAGCAGCAGAAGACACTGGAACATATGGGAATAATGTAGATAATTTTAGCATTTTGACACTGGACAGCTTCTCTGAAAGGTTACTGATGCCCCTCACCTCCCACCAACGGGAACAAATGTGACTCTGAGTATTGTCTCAGAGACGGTCATGTTCACTGACTACTGTTTCAATAATGTGTTGAAAGGAAGGCTCTGATATTACCTCACTGTGCTTTCTTACGGGCATCATTAAGTATATTACTCCACGTTGTTTGCTATGCTAACTTTATTACAAAGACAATAGACCAGCATTTTCTAAAATAAATAAGTTCTGCCTTGGGAAATTATTGGCAATAGTCACTAGCCCTCCATAAATCTAACTACATGAAAAATGTGACATCATATTTTATCCATTTTAGAAAAAAACACTTTTTTTCCTTGTGAATTCCTCGTATCACATTAGGTAAGGCTTGGTATTTGTAAAAGTATTTGAATGCTAGCTCTTGCTTTCTAGTCATATAAGCATGAGCTGGCTACTTATATTATCCTTTGTCTTCAAACATCAAAGGGGAATAACAGCTACTTCACAGAATTCTTATAAATATCCAATGTCATAACAGTTACAACTTGCCTCACATAGCAAATATTTGTTAAATTTTTGTTCCTATCTCTCTTTTGCATTGCATATGTTCCCAAAATGCAACACTTTTTTCTTTTTTTTTTCCTTTTTTTTTTTTTTGTGGGTACCAGGGGTCGACCTCAGGACCTCGCGCACCAGCAGGTGCCCGTGCCGCTGAGCAATATCACCGGCCCTTATCTCGTATGTGGGTTCTGGGAGTCAAACTCAGGACCTCACGCTTGCCAGACAGGCACTTATGCTGCTGAGCTATCTCACCGGCCCCAACACTTTTTTCTGATATTATGAAATCAATTTTCTGGCAGCTAATATTTAAGTCCTCAATGAAGAAATGTTCTTAATCTCTGTTCTGAGGTTTGCATATTTTTGCTCATATAATATTTCCTTTTATTTGAAGGAGCAAGACCAGTAATACTTCCTCATCTGGCTTAATCCTGTTCATGAAGTACTTTTTTATATTTTTCATCACTATTCTTTAGATAATCTCAATATAAGTTTTATAATTTGTCAATTTTTTGTTCTGCTGATTATTTATAGACCATCTCTTGGGGTTTTTAATTTTATATGAAGTAATACTAGATACTTATAAAACTGTCATTAATTTTTTTCATTTTTTTATCCTTGTTTCATATGTAAAAAAATATATAGTTTGAGTGTAAAATAATAGAAGAAAAAAATCCTGCTTATTTAGGTCAAGTAATCTTTGCACTTGCTACTCCCATTTCTGAAATTACACTTCATTGACTCTATTATTCATTATTTTCATGTCCAATAAGTATCTAAAACACGATTACTTCCCTTCTTGTCTTATAACCTTCTAAATTTAAAAAATGAGGCTTCTTTTTCTAATCCTTCATTAGGAACCTAAGTATTAAATATCAGTATAAATTTATTTTTCCAATTTCCACTTGCTGTTTGCCTCCTCCAGTTTCCAACAATGGAGTTTTAATGTGAAAAGTATGAATATTAGTATCTCTTACTATTTATGTGTACATGAACGTGATGAATGTATGACCTATTAATTCTTCTCTAATGTGTTACATTAGATGTAAATATGTTTCTCATAGTAAAAGAGCCCATAACCTTAATTCTCTGAAAGTGCAGGTTGTTACTGAAAATCCTCATACCCATTCTACCTCTAATATATTCTCTATTATAGAAGTTTCTTCAATTATTTTTAATTTCTAGCAAATTGACATTTGAAACTCCTGTAGCAGTATTCTCGTTTCACTTATAATATTGAAATAAATGCATTTATTGGCTTTAGTAATTTTTTACTTAATTCTAATCCTAAATCTTTAACATATATGTATTGGTTTTTTTTTTTGGGGGGGTACCGGGGGGTCGACCTCAGGACCTTGCGCGCCAGCAGGCGCCCGTGCCACTGAGCGATATCACCGGCCCCTTTTTCGTATGTGGGTTCCGGGAGTCGAACTCAGGCCCTCGCGCTTGCCGGGCAGGCGCTTAAGCCGCTGAGCCATCTCACCGGCCCCCAACATATATGTAAAATAAAATCCATATAACTAATTTTGGTTTGTAGCAATACTACTTATTTACTAAAACAGCATCACTGGGAGAATTTAAAAAATATTAATACTAATATTTTACAATTATTGCAAAAGTGATTTTATGGGTTGAATTGTGTTTTTCAAAAAAAAGTTGAAATCCTAATCTCTACTGACACTAAATGCCATCTTACTGGAAATAAGCTCTTCGTAGATATAATCAGGTGAAGTATGGACTCTAATCTAGTACGAGGCATGTCTTCACATAGACACACACGAGAGAGACTACACAAAGGACACAAGAATAATAGTATATGACACTGAAACCCATGCTGCCATGAGCCAATGACAGGCAGAGGTTACCAGAGGCTGGGAAAACAAAGACTGATCCTTCCCTTAAAAGTTTCTGAGGGAACATGGCCCTAGTGATAGCTTTGTTTTGCACTTCTAGCATCCAGAAATGTGAGAATACATTTCTGTTCTAATCTAACCTGTTTTTGGTAGTTTGTTATGGCAGCCATAGGAAATTAATGTAATCAGAAAGCTAACATCTATTTTAATTCACCAGATATGGATTACGTAGACTGTGACTATATAAATACACTTTTGAAAGATTTATTTTTAAATGAATCACTGTTTTACTCTCAGGGATCATTGTCATCAAGGTCTATTTTGGTAATAACATAAAAGAATATTTATTGGACATTTCTATGATTCCAAAAGTAATTTATTATTGCTCAATTACACAAGTGCTTTACTTGTCTTAATTCATTTCACCTACACAGGTGTGTTTTGAAATACTCACCAGCATTATATTCCCTATTGAAAGGCACAGAAAGGAGGTAATATTCCCTGATCACACTCCTAGTAAGAGGGTGAATCAATTTAACCCCACAAAGTCTACCCACAAAGTCCGTGTTTTCAATCACTTCATATTGGACTTCAGGCAGTCTATCTCCTCAGTTAGACTATCTCCTTTGATGTTAGTAGGTTAGTTGCCTAGTACACAGCTGTGGCAACTTCCTAAGAACCCAAATATAGGAACGAGATCTCACAGTTGGGAGGAACAGACTGAGCACATCATGTACATCAAAACGGATTTTTAGCCAAGTAGATTAATTGGAAGGGAAGAGAAGTCAGCTGAGAAGAACAGATCATAGTAGAGTTAGTAAAGTTCAGCTGATGTAAAAGGTAATTTTATAGGCAGATGAATTTGTAGAAAATTATTACATCAACATATTATATAAGCCTTTTCTTAGTAAATTGTCCAGTAGATAAGAATTAAATTAAGAGCCAAGTAACAAAGAGATATGAAAACAGACACATCAGCAATTTTATAAAATACTAATGACTGTAATACATATTTCATTTGTTCCTTATAATTTTGTGAAATTTCTAGTATAGCAAAAATCAACCACTGTGTGACTAGCCAGGGCCATAAACTTCACGACAGCAAATCTAAAACCATCTGAATCATTGTTGTATCCACAGCCTAGCACCATATAAGCAGAAAAAAGAAGCTTAGATAATAAAATGATGGATCTTCCATTTACAACTCATACCAACTTCTGTTTACTATTTCTTTTTTTGGTATGCCGTGCACCCACTTGTTCAGGCACGAAGCCATGAATCATCATTGTCATCCTCTCCCTCATCCACTCTCTCAGAGAATTTATTAATAAACAATTCTTACTGATTCTTCTTACAGAACACAATTATGTGAATTGATATATATTTTTCCCCCTTAACACACTGCTTGTTCAGGCCACAGTTGTTTTTCATTTACACTGCTGTTAAAATCCTTGTAATTATTCCCTCCACTTCTAACTAATGTTCTTGAATAAATTCACAAAATTAGGACCAAATTAGCGAATTTTATTGATTGAGGTATATCCTCTCAAAAATATGCTTAATCCTAACTCCTAGCATCTGTGTGAATTTATTTGAAAATAATCAAGTTAACATGAGGTCATACTGGATTAGAATGGGTCCTAATTCTATGAGTTGTGATGTTATAAAAAGGATGAAATGTACAAATAAAAATAAATAGTAAGGATACCATGTAGAGATGGATGCAGAGATTAGACACATCTACAGATCAAGGGATGCTAAAGATTTCCCCAAATTGTCAGAAAGTAGAAATGGTTAACGAAGTGTCCTCACATAAAGTCCTCAAAGAGAACATGACCCTGCTTGAAAACACTTGTGTTATAGTTTGAGACTCAAATGCCCTCTAAAGGCCCTTATGTGAAAATGTTGGTCCCAGCCTATGGCAATATTGGAAGCTGGTGGAATATTTAAGAGGTTGACCTTGGCATCAGTCATGGTTAACCTTAACTGTGTCAACTTGATTGGACTGAGATCTGCCCAAGGGATTAAACGCACAGTTTTGGCTGTGTCTGGATAGGTCAAGAAGGCATAATTTTGAGTACTATAAACAGTGCCTAGCCCCTTCCTCTGTGGTGTTGTTACCCTGGTCTGCTTCCATCATAGGCTGGGAAACAGCCTACCATGGACAGAACTCTGTGACACTGAGCCAAACACATGTCTCCTCCTTTAAGTTGTTGGCATCAGGTAGTTGTCCCAGTGATGGAAAAGCTGACTGACACAGCATCATATACCTAATGCTGGTTTTTCAGACATGGAACATGCAAAAGTTATGGGATCATGGCGGCTTCTATCAAGATTTCAAAGAAGAGCTGGGGAAGTCAAGCAGTACACAGAGTCAAAATCCTTGCAAGTGGTCCCTAACAGGATGCATACTGAAGTACAGAGAACCTCACTACAGTAGAGACCCCAGAAAGTTAGAGATGCCAGGAATGTAGAATGTCTGCTGAGAAAAGAAGCAATGAGCTGAGCCAGCCCTACAGAGTGGCCATGTGGGCTGCAACCTGTGAAGACATAAAGATGTGACTGCTCAATCACATGTAGCTGGAGTGCACAGCTGCCAGAAATTAAACTTCAGGTCATAACACCTGCCCTGCTGGCTTTAATCCCGCTTTGGTCCAATCACTCATTTCCACTTTCTTGTTCCCTCCTTTTGTAATGGGAATTTTTACCCTGTGCCACTGTACCTTGGAAGTATGCAACTTTGTATTCTCATTTTTACACCAATTCACAGCCAAGGGTTTGCCTTCAGCCTTAGTGGAGCTTTGCACTTGGACTTTTGAGCAATGCTGAAACAGTTGAGACTTTGAGTTCTTGGAGATGGACTGAACTGATTTTCAATTGTGAGATGGATTTGGATCTTTGGCAGCCAGTGGAGCAATGCTATAGTTGGAACATTAAGTGTCCTTCAAAGGCTGGGTCTGCAGCCTGTGACTGACAATACTGGAATTGTTGGTACTTTTAAGCAGTGGGGCCTCATGAGAGGTCTTCTTGTCATTAAGGGTTTACCATGGAAGGAGGTAGTGGGACCCCCCCTCCTTTTTCTCTTTCACTTCTTAGTTTCAAAGTCATAAAGGAGATAGTTCTATTCCACCACCCACTTCCATCTTAATGTGCCACCACAGATACAAAGAAATGCAGCCCATCCGTTATGGACTAAAACTTCTAAAACTATGAGCCAAAATAAATCTTTTTTCTTTATAAATTTATTTAGCTTAGGTATTCAAGAGAAAACTCATTAACACACCTTGATTTTAGACTTCTAGTCTCCAGAACTATAAGGATCTATTTCTCTTTGCAAGACCTCCCAGTTTGTCAATATTTGTTGGGGAATCCGTAGGAAACAATTGTAATATGCAAAAAAAGAAAATTCAGTCAACTCAAGTATTGCAAGACCCTTCTTTAACAGTTTTCTTAGGACAAAGTACAAATTCTTTTAGAAAGCCTAAATAACCCCATGGGTTATGAATCCTACTAATTTGAATTAATCTCTTGCAAACTTTAGTTTCATAGTTTGCCAAGATCATTTATTTCCTACCACTTTCCCTCTCTTTTCAGACCATCATGCATGCTACACATTTTGACTATGCACCCCTATTCTCCTTTCCCTCTCCATTAACCTGATTATCACTTCAATATAAATATCATTAACTGTGCCATTCTGTCAGGGAACCTCTTAAGATACCTAAGGTAGTTCAACATCCCCTGCTGTGTAACAATATAGTACAAATTTTATTCTAAATACTTGACACAGTTTATGTATAGATGTGCTCATAGGTGGGGATTTTGGGAGGTGATTGGATCATGGATGAGTGTACTCTTAAGTGGATTAGTCTGTGGATAAATTTATAGCTGAATGTGATTTGGGAGATGAAGCCTTGTTGCAGGAGGTGGGTCACTGCGGCCGTGGCCTGGAAGGGTCTCTCTCCCTCCCCCACTTCCTTGATCCCTCTCTCTCTCTGATTCCTGCTGTCATATCATGAGCTGTTTCTCCTCTGTGATGCCCCTCTGCCATGCACCCTGCCTTGGAGCCAGCCAACTATGAACTGAAACCTCTACAAACCGTGAGCCAAAATAAACATTTCATCCTTTAAGTTGTGGGTGTCGGGTATTAGGTCCTAGTAATAAAAAAGTAACTAAGACAGTACTGGATTGATTGTTTTTATTGGCATTGTACACTCCCAAAGAGAAGGGACAGAATCTTTCCAGTGTTTTCTACTACCTTTCCTATATTCAGCGTAATTTTTTTTTATATTATTATAACCCTCACTACTACTCATCCCTACTTCTAATAAAGAACTAACAATTGTTAAACACATATTTATATATACTAGGAATTTTGCAAATAATTGGAAAAACATAATTTACATTATTTAATCATTTTACCTAGTAATTATTAAAGACAAATCACCACTATTTCTAAGTTATGGCTCAGAAAGTGAATTTTAGAGTGGTTGAATTACTAATACAAGGTCAAACTGCTCTGAGATATAAAATGAGATATCACTTTCATTGTTTCTGAACTGAAAAGGGCATATTCTTAATGCCTGTCTCATTAAATATTTGTTGATATTCCAACAGAGACAGTGACACAAATAAAGGCCAGGTGCTGAAATTAACACAACTGTGTTTGAGGACAAATGAGACAGAGATTTAACTTTTTGTGATAAAATGAAAAGGAAGATTTGTTGTATGTTATGTTCATATTAAGAAACAAATTTGAAGTTAATTGAGAACTGATGATTTTATGGAAAGTGGTTTCTAAGAAGGCATGTTATGCAAAAGCAAAGTTGTATTAATTCATAGATCAAATAGGACAATATTCTCTTCAAATATGTCAATCCATAAAAATATGATTGAATTAGCAGAATATAAATTAATTGAGTACTATCAGATATACAGCACCCTACTGAAGTTTTCAAAAAATTCAAAATATTTGTAGAGGCATGAGAATGTGTGAAGTGTTGTGACATGTATCTGTTGAAATTTTGTGACAGAGCAGCTTAAACTTGTTGATCACTATTGACTGAATATCTGAGGCGAAAATAATGTATGATGTATTAGTAATAAAAAATCATTTTATGTTTTTATATTTTCAAAACTTCAGTAAGATTTCAAGAAAATGTCTATTTTATGAGAAGAAAATATGTGAAAAAACACACAGCCCATTTCTTTTCTCGAAATATTGATCCTACTTTGGGGAGTGAAGGGAATTGGTAAATAAATCTCTCTATATATACACTTTTTAAATAACTTAAAATTAATTGCTTCCCAACCCCATGGCGTAAATGTTGATAATATATTTAAAGAGTATTTGTTGGATAGATTGCCAAATTCCCAGCCAACACGGCAGTATGCGTGGTCCACCCAAACATTCCTGGAAGGAAACAATAGCATCTGATAATCCTTGGTAAGAGAGAAAGTCACAGTAAGTTCAAATTTGGAACCTAAGAGTTGGTGATTGAAAGTTGATTCTAAAATTTAACAAGAAATGTGGAGAAACTGCCTTTGACATAATACAAGTTATACTTTAGACATTTTGGGTATAAGTACATGCAAGAATAAGTGCCCAACAGAAAATAAAAAAAAAATCAGAGAATTATAGACATGGATATTATGGTATTAGAAATGCAAGATTGAATTGCTGGAGAAAGGCCAGAACTAAAAAACACCTGGAGTTTTGGGTAACAAATGTTCTTAGAAATTATAGAAATGCATCCTATTCTTCAAAGGAGAAGAGGAAAGAATTATACATAATAGAAGAATTTACTCAGTTTTACATAATCCCATAATTAGAGCCCAATAATAAAGGAAGAGGAACAGCAAATATAAGAGTTGCAGAGAGATGAAAATAAAACGCAACCAATGTGAGGGGAATTTTAAAGAACAATGCTTATCAATAGCAAATATTAAAAAGTAGTCAAGAATGAACACAGACTTAAAATCAAGGCTTAAATTTCACATAACATTAGTGTTTGAGGTGAAAGTAGTTTTGAGAGAACAGTAGGAACTGAAACCAGCAAACAGTGGATTAGACAGGGAATGAAGAGAGAAACTGGAAGGAACAGAAGTAGACGACATGTTCTGGACTTCAATGTAACAGTTGTATCAGTCTATAATGTAGGCCTTATTTGGTTGAAATTTCCTTCCTGAGGGTTCTTGTGTTTACTCTAGGAAGGTCTGTACAGATGAGGAACACATACTAGATGAAACATAATTACTGCAGCATCTCTGAAGAAAATAAATCTCTTGTATAGGATACTCATCCCAAATACTTGTTGAAAAGGTAGGAAATCAAACCATAATGCCATGAAGACATAAATTTATGAATCAGCTAAATATAAGATCAAAACACCACATTGAACTTCATAAATATACACAATTACTATTTAATGATTTAAAAATAAACTTCTTTTTAAAAGAACTGGTTAAAGAGAAACACAGGTGCAGTGTAATAGACATGTGGTGATTAGCTCAACAAATATTCAAATATTAATTGGCTGGTGCAGTTTTAAAAGGCTTCAAGACATAAAATAAATCTTAACCTAAGACTGGTCAAGGAGCAAAGATGTAGGGAGGAGCAAGGAAAAATCATTCTGAAGGTAGGAAGGCAAAGAAATGAGAAATTCAGAACACCTGGGGCCTGAGGGGATGTTATTATGTTAGTAAAAATGGAGGACTAATAGGAATCAACTGCAACCAAATTAGGAGGACAAACCAGAAAGCAATGAAGTACTGTTAGAAGGAAGGATGATGGACAATTTCAGAGAAGCTAGAGGGGTTATAAATAGATTGGAGAGGCCCACATTTAACTTTTGATTAAATTGAGAACTGTAGAAGTAATAATATGATGACATGGAAAAGTTTACTGGAGATAATGTAATTCCTGTGGCTTCAGACGAAAGTATCTGGCTAGTTTAATTAAAAATAAACTAAAGATAAATTGGTACTTCGTTAGCAACCCTTTGAGATAAGTAGGCAATAAGGTGTGGAATCAATGCATGGCATATAATAACGATACAGTAAAGTTTTTAAAAAGATAAACTGGTACTCAAAAATATGCATAAGGATCTGTCAAGACTCATGCTAAAATGCATATTCAGGGCCTCAAGCTCAGATATTCTGATTGAGTAGCTGAAGATGCCTGAGACTTCATTTTCAAGGGCGCTCTAAGTGGTTAAGTTGCCCAGTTGATAGAGATTGTCCCTTTTCCACCCTTTGTAAATACTAAACTAAAGGATCCAGAGACAATTTTAAAAACAACTATAAAAGGCTCTTTTTAAAGGATGGAATATAATTCCAGTGAAAAAGACAAAAGGAGATAAGTTTAGTTTATAACAATCAGGCAAGAGTATGATTGAATAAGCATCTCCAAGCGTATTAAGTACACATATAAGAATACAGCTGAGCAATTTTTCTCCATTTCTATTGTCTAGGTGAGAGGAAATTGACTTGGATTAAAGTAAAAACTCATTTACAAGGAAATAGTTCTTGGATTAAATAATGATTATAGGCTAGAACTGTCATAAAGGACATTTTTAGAGAATCTACACACTTTTTTGTTTTGTCTTGCTTAATAATAATTTTTTTTAAAAAATCTATCAATCTTGAATATTTTGAGCATGTCTCTTCACCAATATTGAATTAGGGTCATTGACCATATGATATTTTGAGGTCCCTCCCAATTCCATGATAGAAGCACTTAATAAGGATGTATTGTTTTTTGAGTAGGCTGTGCAAGAGTCATTAACTGTAACTAATATGATGTCCTCAAGATGTGCCAGAGCAGCCTCATTAATCACATCAAATTGCTGCTAAAGACATTGTACATATGTGTGTGTGTGTGTGTGTGCACGCATGGGTGGGTGCATGAATGTGTGTTTGTGTGTGTAGTCATTTATTAATCTTTTCTAGAGTTACAGAATAAAGACAAAACTTAATTGAACCCTCTCTTTTGTTGACTGAATTTTTCTCCCTTTTCCCCCAAATCTCAAAGACCAGCCTGGCATCCAAGCAGCTGTTTTCCCCAGCCTGCATTTGTAAATGCTAAGTGGTACAGAGCTGTTCAAGCAGAGGGTAGAATTCCACCTGCTACAATGAGAGAGAAGCAGTTTGGTTTCTGCAGCCTCCCATGCTGTGACAAGCCGTAAAAAAAACACTGGCTAAAGTGACTACAGATGTTGTGTGAAATAGCCAGTATGTTTTCCACCTGTCTGTATTTGCCTAAGGGGTCAGGGACAATCAAATTAAAGCAATATGCAAGATGTGACAGATGTTTGTCCTATTGAGATAAATGTGAGCAAGTTGCAGAAAGGTAGAATAAATGTAATACATAAAACAATACACAGAAACCACTTTAAAGGGTGTCCTGAGAATAACAACATTTCTAAATAAAGCCCTATTACTTTATGCCCTTCCTTTCTAATTAGACCCATAATTGGACACTTTATAGTACCTAGTGGAAGCATAATTAGTCATTCTTTTTATAGCAGTGTAATTTGTTGGGAGTTAGGTTGTTGAAGTAGAAGAAGGGTCATTTCGAAGACATTTTATATCTTTTTCAGGCAACAGGTAATGACATGGTGTATAGCCTATTTTTTTTTTTTGGAAGAATATGAGTGACTGTTTCTCCAACAAATTAATGTCCTGGTATCTATCCCACATCCTCTCAAAATAGAAGATAGCATTGTCTGCTACCTCTAAAGCTGATGCCAGGTAATGAAATGCCCTTTTGATGACTTATTGACTGGAACATTGCTAACATGTCAAGTTCAGGGAAAAGGGAGTTAGATGTGATATTATGATTATATATGTCTTGAAACAAAACACTTATATGGACATTTTTCTTTTGTGTCACACTGTTCTTTGGCAAAGTTCTTTTTGATCTTTATCTTTCTGTTCCTATCTTAAAATAATTTATGTTTTGAAATCTCAGCAGCTGCCCCTGAAAATTATTAGACTTACAAAATATGAGGTGGCTAGCAAAAGCATAAAACCAATCAACCATTGGACATTAACTCTTTTGAAGGTTGTAAAATTTTACAAGACATGATGAAACAGCATTCATTGCATTTTGTGGAAAGAACAATCTGTTCCAATTCAAGTCATTTATAAATACTTTCAGGGACACAGTAGAGGGTTGTATGTGTTTTTTACTTTTAGCGAGAACCTATTATGATTTCCAACATATATTGTTCCCTAATTTCATTGTCATAAAGTGACACATGGGTCTGAATATGGACAATCCATTGCTGGTCTCACTGGCTGCCAAACACAAGTTGATTTAGATGGTAACCAATGTGGCTATAGTGAAGGCCAATGGAAATTACATAAACCATTTTTCTTTTCTACTGAGGTTTCCAAACTCTCAATCACAAGGCAAGACAAGCACAGAAACCTAATTGAGATTTGGAATCCTGCTGCTATTGCAGCTTCCCTCCTTACTAACACAAAAGAAATATTTCCTGTCGATGTTTGGTTGGAATCATCCAGTCCTGGGTAGTATTTAAGCATTGTTTGTGCTTAGGACGTCTTTCCCAAGAGTACTCCAATACTTTAAAAATTAACCTGATTGAGCTGTGATTTACCACCATATTTATGAAGCACTTATTTGTCAGGCACTGTTCTAAAACAGAGCTTTCTCAAATTCTAACAATCACAGAGACCATAAAGCTGGAATTACCTTATTAATAGTGCTTTGGAGTACAGAGCTTTTCATTCTCCCTCTCTCTCACCTCATCCTGACAGGCACACATCCTGTAAATAATTCGACCCTTTGAGAGAAGGGAGTATACAAGGAAAGTTCCAACCTTCTCCTGGTATTATTATTGAACATGAAGAACACTGTGGGAAGTAGATAATCACACACACACACACACACACCCAGGAGATGGAAAGTGAGGATACTTCAGGCTAAAGACATGCTAAGAGGAGTGATTGCTCCCTGTTCCATCAAACAGATCTGTCAACCATGGCAAATGATTGGAAAATGTGCCTACCAACATAATGAAATGGATGGACTAATTTAACAAGCACTAATCAATTAACTCAGGTATAAATTTCAGTTAGATTGTGCTGCTGAGTATACAATGAACATAGGTTAATTTCCAGGGCAGTTCAGGCATTAGGAAATTCCGTTACTAATAATGTGACTGATTTGTGTGTTTTGTGTGTTCTTCATGTTTGAAAGAACACCACTTCCTCAAAACACATTTTGAGAAAATTGAAAAAGTATCATTTTCCCCCTAGAGGGGGAGATGCTATTGAGATTTTTAATTCATAAAAAATAGGATGTTTAACTCCCTTTTTAGACTCACACATATTTTTTCTAATAGTAATTTGCATATATAAATTTTGTGTACTTTTACTATGATTGTTTCACTGATTTGCATTTACATATATGCCATATACTTATATTATTAAGATAAAGAATGCTTAGGATTCAGTTCAGACTTGTTATATAGCTGGACCTTGGATGGTCTGTATGAAATTATAGCCCACTAGAAGTCAATTTGTGTACTATAAAACGTAGGTGGTTCCTACTTCTCATGGGATTACAGAATTTTGTGACTTAAAAAGTCCTGAGGATCATTTTCGAAAATAACACATGTTCAATAAAAATCTGTGGGATGAGGATATTCAAACATAAGAAATTGGGCCAGTGAGATAGCTCCGTGGCATAAGCGCCTGCCTGGCAAACACAAAGTCCTGAGTTCGACCCCCTGTACCCACAAAAAGAGAAAAATAAATAAATAAATAAAACATAAGAAACTGAAGAAGTTAGAGATCTAAATGGTTATATGAAAAGCAGAAATAAATTTAAATCCAGTTGTCCTTGAAGACAAAAGTAATAATGCATTTCCCTTTCTACAATTTGTTTAGTTTATCTCACTCCTTGCTTGTCTAACAACTCTCATCCTTAGATGGTCAGGGGACAGTTCTAAGTGAACGTGAGCGGGCAGGTTAGGATTTTTTTTTAAATCTGGCAGTGATGCTTCCCAGTGATTAAAGAATAGCTCTTTTAAACTTTTTTTCCACCCGTTACAGGGGAAGATGGGAATTTTTTTAAAGTTCAAGAAAAACATATGAAAAGTGAAAGAAATTTGTTTGTAATTTTTATTTTTTATTTTGTGTGTGTGTGTGTGTGTGTGGGTACCGGGGGTCAACCTCAGGACCTTGCGTGCCAGCAGGGGCCTGTGCCGCTGAGCAATATCACCGGCCCCTTTTTCGTATGTGGGTTCTGGGAGTAGAACTCGGGCCCTTGCGCTCGCCAGGCAGGCGCTTATGCCGCTGAGCCATCTCACCAGCCCTGGTAATTTTTAAATGAATATGACAGCATATTCTCCTTAAACATGAAAATATTACAGAAATGCCGCAAACTTATGACTTTAAATTCAAAGATGTTTGTTATTAACCTAAACAAATTCTTAAGACTGATTTTGTAGATACGACTATAACCTGGTGGGTAATATTTCCAAGGAAAAGTTTAATTATTTCTATTCTTTTTGGTTGATTTTCACAGGCCAAAAAAAAAGGGGAAAAAAGTTTCAAACCATTTTTGAATTTGTAATGCTAATGAGAAAGTGTATTAAAGCAGATTAATCTATCTAGTGTCCAAGATCAGTAGTTATCAATTAAGGAGCAGGGTACTTGAGATCAATGGCTCCTAACACTACCAAATTTAACTTTGCAACTTTGTTACAAATTTAACTTTGTTACTAAATTTGTTACCAAATTTAACTTTGTTACTAAATTTATTACCAAGTTTAACTTTGTTACTGAATTTGTAGCTAACAGAACTATTCGGTGCATGTGAACATGTACATATATGCATATAATAGCCTACAAAATAAATAGCAAGTAATTAACATGCAATACTCAGGTATGATTATACCAGAATTATGTATGAAGTTGACAAATGCTCAAATCTGCTTCAAATAAATAAACGTGGATTCAAGAGAAGCAAAATGCAGCCTAATTTCAATTTCATAAAGGACAAAAAAAAAAAAAAAAGAAAAAGCTAAGGATAGTAGAGCACTAAAACACAGTGGTATTAGGGTATGTAAAAACAGAGTAGACTTGTTTGTGGGTAAGAGAAAATGTAAATTAATTGAAGTAGGGAGAATATTTCTGGGCAAATTGTAGGCTGTTAATATGGAGAAAGTGGGGCCATATGAATATTTTGAAACTACTTCATAAGTCAACATCTTATAACCATAAATTCCCACAGATGATAGAAAACAGAAAGTAAATTAGGCAAAAAAAATAATAATATAAAAGGTTATAAAAAGTTGTGCATAGACATGAAGGAAAGTTAGAATAAAACTGAGAAACAACAGGCACCCAAAAGAGATTTATAATTTTTTTTATTAATTTTTACAGAATAAATTTTAACACCAATTACTAGTTTGAGTAATGACAATATAGAGCATGACAATATGATAAATTCTTTTAACAATTATTGTTAACAAAGCGATATAAAATTTTGCACTTATGTGTTTATGCATTTTGGAACATCAGCTCAACATCTATTAAAAAGAGTTTCAAATGTTGTACATTAAATAATTTCGGGGGACAGTAACATTTTCCTGACATGTAAACTTAGATTGATCATGCAAAGCATAGCCATTAAAAATATGGCTTTCAAAACTTAAGTTGTTTTGGTTAGTATTCTGAACTAAAGAAGGTAAAAACTCATGATTTATACATTAGATTTATACAGAGTTTTCTATGTATATTAAAACCAAGGAGGAAGAATAACTTCAATTTAATGCACGAAATACACTTACATGTTCAGATGTCGGTGTTTTTGTTTTACACAATTATCCAGTGAAGCAAGTGAAAATCATTAAAAATAAAGAACAATATGTTGTGTGTTCTACTCCCTTATGTTGTGGAATATCTAGAACCCCTGTTTTTCCCCAGTTCCTGATAGTGTTCTCAGTCATTTTGACAATGAAATAGTTCCCTCAAATTTCCTTGAGTCCCGTAGTTATTTCTTTCAAGGGAGCACTGGGGTCTCAGAATATCTTGTCAGTATTCACATTCATATTCACATCCTATATCTAAATTATCTAATAAGATTCCACAGGGGCTGGTGAGATGGCTCAGCAGCGTAAGTGTCTGCCTGGCAAGCGTGAGGTCCTGAGTCCGACTCCCGGAATCCACATATGAAAAAAGGGCCGGTGATATCGCTCAGCGGCTCGGGCGCCTGCTGGCGCGTGAGGTCCTGAAGTTGACCTCCGGTACCCACAAAAAAAAAAGAAAAAAAGATTCCACACTCCACAAAACCTTCAATAACTGGTTTTTGATGTTGTCTTCCTAGTAGGGATGAAAAATATTGGTTGCCAAAATGGGAGTTCAGTCTAGTTCTTTCAAATTAACAAGCTTATATTTTCCAGTTTGGGGTTTCTATATTTCAATCGTTCAATTGCATCTTGAAAATCAGACTTTCTGTATCTGAGCAGATCTTGGAAATAGACAAGTTTCAGTTCCTATGGGCTTGAAAAGAAATATAAGGACCAGATTCTGATCCAGATGAAACTAGCAGTTTATGCCACCATAATGTGGTTTTGGTTTCTAATACCAACTTAGCCTAACCTATATATTTTCCTTCAAACTACTACAGTACCAAAAACAATTAAAAATTTTGAGGATTCGGTCACTTCAAAGTTTAATTACTGTACTGGAAAGAATCAAGAAGATAATTTTCCAAGAATACATAAATGATTATAAAACATATTTTAAATAAACTTTTCCATTGATATAATTAGAAAAAAGACTGTCAATAATAAAATGCAAGTCATTATACAGCAATATATTACTCATAATTTTATACTTGATTTTAAAATTACATATATTTAAATGAAAATCTTCTAAGATTTTTTTTAATATAGAAACAAAATCTTTAGAAAAGTTGCAGATTGAAGTGAGTGATCACATAGAAATAGCTCTATTACAGCTTGGAAATATTTCCCTCAGTGTTCTAAATGTGAAATGGGATGACCCAGGTGTCCACCAGCTGTGGTGATAAAAAATCTTGCTGTTACATTACTTCTAGGCAGTTGGAAAATATATGAGTGCAAATAGAAATACCAATTAAAAAATATGTAAGACTGTTAGCCTAACAGAGAGAACTGGCAGAGAAAAATCACTTGCTGCCACAAAAAATAAAAGCATAATTGAATGTTTCATATTTTGGTTGTCAGTGCCCATCTGAGGCTATTCAATACAAAGCCTGATTCTACAAAGCAGAGATACAAGTAAAGTGAAACAAAATTTCATAGGCAGATGTCGCCAACAACTCAACGCTGAAGACAGGAATAGGTGTAACCTGATAGATATTTTTTAACATTTAAGACTTTTAGAAATTGCAAAAATTTGAAGTTTTTGAGTTTCAGATTTATGAGATTGTCTAAATCACTTTCTGGTCACTGGGAGAAAATACTTGACTCCAACAGTTTAACAGAGGGGAGGTTTATTTTGGCTCCTGACTTTTGGAGGATTCAGTCCATAGTTGGCTGGCTCTGAGGCAGAAAGCATGGTGGACAGATCTGGTGGAGAAAAGCTGCTCATCTCCCGGAGGCCAGAAAGTAGAGAGGGAAGAGAAGAGCCACAGAAGTAGTTATACCCTTCCAGGTCACACCCCAGTGAACCACCTCTTCAGACTAGGCGCCCCCTGCAAAGAACACGCTATGGATTGAGTAGTGGATAAATCTACTGACGAATATAAGTGTCCCCTGATCCACTCACCTTCTAAAAGGCCAATCTCTGATCACATGAGACTTTGGTGGAATATTTTAGATCTAAACTGTAACGGATGTTTTTGAACTTAGAAAAATGTATATAAAATTGCAATTACAAACATAAAATTGTTTGCAGAAATTGTTTGTAATTTTTTGGCAACCTTCAGAATCAGAAAAAATAAAGTTTTCTTGTAGATCCTAAGAGAACAAATATATTCTTACAGTCAGAGAGTGGTGGAACACAACTGTAACCTCAGCACTCTGAGAAGCTGAGGAGGGAGGATCTCAAGTTCAAGCCCAGCCTGGGCAATTTAGCAACTTAGTGAGAACCTGTCTCACTATGTATATTTGGCTGGGGATATAGTTCAGTACAGAAGCCCTGGGTTCAATCCTCAAAACTTCAAAACAAAACAAAAAATCAAAAAATGAAGTCATTGCAAAGTTTTACAAAGCAAAATTATTTCTTATGGTCCAAAACAAGAAAAAAAACCGTATAAAGTTCTGTTTCAGGTTAACCAGTTTGAGTAAGTTATTACATAGAACAGAATTAATGAGAATAAAAGTTTTGTCTGTCATGTTCATGGAATGTACATAAGGAATACCTAATATATATTTTCAATTAATAATTTAAGATCATATATGTGGTGGATTGACAACTGATGGTCAACTTGTAACACACAGCTAAACTAAATCAGTGTGGTGCTGGGTGTGGAGGGCCCATCTGAGGATTGTTTCCAACGACATAAAAGGGGGAACTGGAGAGGAAGAGGTGGTGGTGTTTGTTCTCCTGGAGGAGCTTGTCACACTGGCTTTCCTGATAGGAACTTGGCTGTTCTCATTGTCAGAGGAGCTCAGGACCTTGTTGCTGAGGATGCCTGTGGTACTTGTTGGGGGAGCTCTGGTCCTTACTTTGAGCATCACTTCCTGGCTCTGGTGCAGAGGCCTCAGCCTGCTGGCATAGATCCTTCATCCCACTGGCACAGACTTTCTAGCTTCTGCCACTCACCTTTGGGCCTTCCCAGCACAGATCCATGAAACAGACTTGCATGAGACATTGTCATGGGCTCTGGGCCTCCATTTGGACTCATGGGGGCATTGCCATGGGCTCTACGTCTTCAGCTAGACTCATGCAGGACATTGCTGTGGAATCCAGGCCCTCAGCTGGACTCCTTGGGTTTTTAGTGTGTGGACAGATTTCCTACACTCTTCTTTTATTTCACTCTTGGGTGACTCTTATAAAATAATCCTATAAATTATATGTCCTATATTGTATTGTTTTCCTTGCAAACCCTGACTACAACATAGAAGTCTAAGTAATTACTGTAACTTAAAATTATAACTTTTTTTTTCTGATGCCAAAGTGGAAAACATACTAGAATTTAGGTCAGATTATAAAAACAAGTTGAGAGTTTGCCTATTTACATGATAGCATTATGACTTGATTGGTTAAAACCCTATTTTCATCATCTCCTGCCCTTGTCCTTACTGAAGAATCTGTAAAACTATAAACTCACCTGCTCAAATTGCAACTTTCTAAATTTCCTTGTGGTTAGAAATATACATTTTCTCATCATTCTTACTGATAAATCTAAATCGATGATTGCTGGTTTTGTCTTTCCCTTTCAATGTTTCCTACTTCTTGCCTGAGAAGTCAGAGCCAGAAGGAAAGCAGACTCCTTACGGGGGAGGTTGTAGATGTGTGTGGAGGCATGAGAAAGCTCCCGGGTCCTTGTTGCATGGTTGAGAGTCTGTGCCATCCCTGGATTGAAAATCACTAAATATAGTTATATGAAATAAATTGTTATGTAGTTGTCTTTATTTGTATTGTTTCTAGTACTAGGAGCTGAATCCTTACCTGACAGAGGTCATACATCATTTTGTTTCTTTTAAATCAGATACATTTCTTGGTTTCAGATTCTACAAGACAGAGATGCTGGGACAAGGAAGTCAAATGCCAGTATTTTATTAAGATCTCATGTTACAAAACATCACTAGAGAGTAATATGTGACAGAGAAGAGAAGGGAGTCACTAAAGGACAGTGTACAGCTAGAAATCAACTCCACTAGAAAACTCTGTAGAAACAATGTATCATATGGCTTAGAGTCATTCCCAATAAAAGGCAAAGAAGCTAGAGTATTTCCTGACTAATTACAATCTATCAATGTCATCTTGAGTGCCATTTCCATGGTGCTTACTACTTAGCACTAATCATTTCCTGGATTAACATTCTGTCATGTATTTCCCCCATCCAAAAAAAAGTGTCTTGGGCAGAGGTCACAAAGGATAATGATAAGCAGTTGTCAGCATGAAGATGTTAGAACCAATTGCACAGGGGCAAGAGACCAACAGCATCTGCTGGAATCCACTGCTTACATTTCTTAAGTTCATGCCCTAATTTAAATACCCTCTAATCTTGGCTCTGAGTTTTTAAGATAGCAGCTCACCCCAGTCTTTAATAAAGCATACAGTAAAAGACTTAGAAGAAAAGCTACAGCCCAACAGCTGCAGCTGGTACTAACACTGTATTTGACATTCATCATCTTCTTTCACTAATCGCTCTAGATCCCACTCGCTCTTGAACAACAGTTGCATTGCATTGGGGCAATTCAGATCTTCATTTGTGAGGCTGTAATCCTTCAAAATATAATGACATGGCGATAGCTGTATATCGACCATACCTTGTACACAGTTATCACTGAGTATGAGCACCCTCAGAATTGTCCTGATAAATTTCATAAGGTCTTTGCATACTCTTTCCTATACCTGTAATATAAGAGTAAACATATCTCAAACAATAAAAAGGGACAATTATTCACACCATTTAGTAAGTCTCTTCCTTGTTTGTTAATCTACTAGCATGAGGAGACTAAAATTACCAGATAGCAATAACAGACTTAATGTTTAGGATTTGTGGAAATTTTATTATGTTCCTTGATAGAAGTGTATCTTCTCCATTCCTGGCACCAAGGAATGTAGTTCAGTAGAACCTAAAGTTGCAAGGATAGGAAGTACAAATTTCCAAATGGGTAATTGGACATGACAAAGTGAGATTTCACTTTTACATTCACTCACTCAAGCACAATGTCTCAGATCTTCAGAGAGTTAATCCCCAAGTCAGAACCTTAACTTTTTCCCCTAAGAAGCTATTCCAAAGTTCTATATGGCTGACAGCATTTTCATCACAGAAACCCATACCAATTTGTATAATTTTTCACGAATAAGTGAAGGCAATATCTTATCCAGGCTACTTAGGCCAGCTACCATTCACAGCCTTTATCCTAGTGCCCTTGATCCTAGCATTGCACCATGAATCAATCCCAGCATCCACATTCTATTGGTTAAGCACTGCTCCATCATCTCTAAAGTAATAGAGCACCATCATTCTATTTATACAAGATAGTCCAGTCCCATGACAACATTCCCTATAATTAAATAGCTCCTATTTCTCAATGATACTTATGGGTCTTTGACCATCATATTCCCTCTCATTTAAGAGAAAGTAGTAAACTTTGAGGTACAAGAAACATAATCAACTGGTTGATTGTTCTACTTTTACAGCCATGCTAACATACATACATTAATGCCAAGACCATTAATCTCTTCTTTAATATCTTCCAAGGAAGTTCTGGCAAATCTACCTCATTTACCATGGGCAATCATTTCTCCAAGTGTTAGGGAGCCATTCCGACAGAATATTAGAATCATTTTTCAGGGTCTCTGCAGCACCTTAATCTTGAATCTCAGGCAAGTGCCCTATATCAATAAACTTCCCCTTATTTTGCTTTATATTTCACTCCCTCCTACTGGCAATTTTAACATTAAATTTTAAGTATCTTCTCCCAGTTTCTACTGTACAGAGATTCTGTGGTTTGGTAAATAATCCTTTTCTTCCTAAAACATCCACAAGGAAATCTTGATTCCAAGTTTTAGTGCCCATTCCTTCTCTAATAGGGCCCTGGTGTTAGTATGAGGGTCTTGCCAGGGCTGTGAATTCAGTTCATGCTGCATTTCTATCAGTGGTTTGCTTTCCATTATTGGAGGAGATCTTTGCAAATATGGCCACACATCTTTCTCATTATCATACCAAGTTCTGAACTGTTACTTGGCTGCCTCAGGGCATCCACTTTTAATCTAAAAGGGGTTTTGTTTTTTTGCAGTTATTTTCTGCAAATCAATGTCATTTCTTTATAATTACCATTCCCCCCCATATTTCCAAATTTCTAGAAATTTTGCCTGAATTATGGCATCTCTTTCTCCTCTTAACTCATCCTAATTCACCACAGTTGGTCTTGGTTATAATCCCATGGTTTATCACCTATAATAGTGTCTTCGTTTCCATATGACTGGTGACTAATTTAGCTCCAAATTAATTCCAAAAGCTAAAGTTGAAGGTTTGCTCCTACAATCATTTTTGGCACCAAATTTTTGCCTGGATTCCCTCCAAACAAGAATTCACCTATCAATACTTTATTTGAAAAGTAATCCCAGAAAGTACCACCAGCACAGTGAGAAAATATGGCAGCAAAGGGAACAAAACCAATAAAAGGTGGACTACAAAGCCAGTACCAATTGGAACAAGTGACCTCAATCCCATGAAGACACTTGGGGGAGATGTTATCTCATTCAAGGGATGAGGAAGCTGAGATATCGCCCCACTATCTCCCTTTGCCATTGATTAAAACATCAACTCTTTTGTCCTTTCTACCTGCTGACTACATAGGACAAGCCTGTTCCTGCAGTTAGACTACAGCCTTCAAGCAGAGAGCCACAATTTTTGACAGGAAGCAGCCTTCATGGAGTACACATGTGTACATAAAGAACATGGACACTGGTTTCACTAGCTCCACAAAGGGGTATCTTTCCTTCCTCACAAGGCTGGGGGAAAATATGGTATACTAGAGAAATCTATCTTTGCCTATATGCATACTTGAAATAGGAAACCATATCCATAGTGTGATTAAAAGTGCCCAAGAATCCTCTAAATATATCAACTCCCCCCTTGTCCTGATATGTAAAAATCGCCCACTTTTTATTTTTTTGGGCTTTTGATAGCCTTTGTTAAAAAGTAAATTATACTTAGAAATGAATGTGACTTGAATCTTTGTAGCAATTAAATATAATACATAAAATAGGAAAATGCTTGTGTCATTCTAGCTACTAAACTGAAGGTATATGCTGACATTGCTGCATAAAAAAAATCACAATAACTCTTTAAACTTGTAATATTTGGAGATCTTTCTAAGTCTATAAATGAAAAGAAAATGTTGATTTTAGATACAGATACCAATTAGTCTGTTAAGCTCACTAACTGGCTATGTGACTTATTCAAACATAATAGCCTATATCACATACTAAGCAGTTTCCTGAGTAGGTGATGCCCAGTGCTCTCTTCTCGAAAGTCCTTTCCTCTTACTCTGCTTTGCAGCGACTAGATCCATACCCAGGTATAGGTATAAATAAAACTATAATTTGTATTTGGATAGGTTCAATTAGTGAACCTTTCTTGAGAGGTTAAAGAGTGAAAATACATGTGATACATTATGTTTTATTTGTAGTTTTTCCCATTTTATTCCACAGCATGTTGGTAATCTTTTCTAAATTCTTTAATGCAGTATTATAGTAAAATACTCCTATGATTACCTTTCCTCCTTGAAGGGTGTCTACTTTCAGAAGGCCTAAAATGACTGCAGTAGGGAAAGAAAAAGAGGCACGTTAGTGTTCAGCATAGGACAGCTCTGCTCTATGCCCTAGGGAGAAAAGTCTCAGTGGAGGGCATTTGCAGCTTTCCAGTCTGCCTGTATCATTCCGGGTTCCAGCCAGAAACAGATGGCACATTCAAATTAGGATAATTTGAGGAGGATTTAATTAAGGGGCAATTTACAGAAATGAGGGTAGTGTATAAAGAAATCACAAAGGATGGTGCAGCGTCTCCTGTCATTACCCCCCACAGGCTTGATGGAGTGAAGGGAAGGAGTAGTTTAGGATCCCAGTGGCCCAGAGAGCTAGAGGGAAGTCACTCCCGCAGAAGTTAACAGTTCAGTCAGGGACAAGCCAGCCCTCAGCGACACTGCAGGAAGAATCACCCTCACCTCCTCTCCTCCCACACTGGTCTTCCACTTGGGCTTTCTGTTGGCTGATCCTTGCTGGAACCACACAAGGGGATAGGTTGATGGATTCTGCACAAATCAGAAACTCAAGGCAACAAACAGGGTGCAAATGTGGAGGTGTGGATCTGAAAAGGCACTGGAATGATCCCAGACCATTTGTGTGTGTGTGTGTGTGTGTGTGTGTGTGTGTGTGTGTGTGTGTGTGTGCGCGCGCACCTGCACGTGTGTTTGGGGGAGTTCTCTAAAGTATTAATTTGGTAAAATTTAGGGTCTATTTTCCATTAAAGAAGCTTATAACAGAGACATTCACTCCTTACAATTTTGGAAGCTATGAGTCCTCAATCAGGTGCTCATGCAAGGGAAGTGAGCAATTTCAAAATTCGTTCCAGGTGACTCGAGAAAGCAGAAACTGGTACCGGCATCAAGCAGCCTTCGTGAGCCAGACGCAGCACAGCCAATAGGTGATCAGTTTCCAAGGGGCAAAAACTGTTTCCTTTAGAGGACCTGGACTCTGCTTCTGTCTGGTTAGATTTACTGAATTTTTTCAGTTCTCCAGCCTTCCTCTTATCTCTCTCTCTCTCCGTCTTTCTCTCTTTCTCTCTATCTCTATCATCTCTATCTCTATGTATCGTTATATCTCTATTGCTATCGCTATCTCTATCATCTCTATCTCTATCTCTATCTCTATCTCTATCTCTATCTCTATCTCTATCTCTATCTCTGTATGTGTGTAGTTCAAATAAATTGCCTAGCAGCATCAATTCACCAGAGACTATCTGCAGTTTTAGAGTAAAGGATTCTGATTAATAGGGGAAAAATGATACCATGAGTGGGTGGCAGAGGTAACTTTACAGTGGCTGCCATGACCCACAAGAAGTCCAGAGTTATTTCCTGAGTGACCTAATCTTAAGCAATCTCGGTAAATAAGAAAGATTCTGAAGTTGATCATATTGCTTAATTAAGGCTGAAAACCAACAAACCAAAACTGCATCTGGTATTTTCGGTGGAGAATCTGAACAAGCAGTCTGAAGCAGCACATCTACGACTCATATTTCACCTACAGTAGTCTGGAACAAAGAGCCCTTTGAAGGCACTGAAACACTGAGCAACTGTAATAGAACAGTGTGCCAGGAATGAGGCATTCAAGGACTGCAGGGTTAGCAGATGCTTCTAATAGCACTGGATAATTTAAAGAAAAACAATGAGCAGCAAACCAAATCCCTTAATTCTTGGCACAAGCCATAGAGTGAAACCCAGGAAATTTCTAGTATTAGGCTAAATCATTTATCTCTTTCACTGACATAGCGGAGATGTGGGGAGAAGCATATTTGAGATTTCAGCTTCAATGTCAGTTTTAAACCATAGCCTCTGTGGTCTCTATTGCACATTTTCTTGACTCTTTACCTTCCATTTCCTCAACCTTTACCCTCTGCACAGTAGAGGCCTGATAGAGCTGCTATGGCTGGAGCATGTCTTATCCTCTCTGAAGCTCATGTTGAAATATGCTTCCCAGTGTATGTGTTATGAGGCAGTGGAGCTACTAAAAACTGATTAGATCGTTAAAAGGAATTCATGTCTCTCTGGAGGGACTGGTTTAAATCTCAGAGGACTTTAAGAATAGTTATCCTGAAAGCGGGCTGCTCAAAAGGGAGGCTAACATTCAGGGTTCTGACTCTCGCACATGTCCCCACGTGCCCTTCTGCCTCCGGCATGAGTTATAGCAGCGCAAGGCCTTAACCAGATGCAGACCTCTGACCTTGGATTTCTAAGCCTCTACAAGTACAAGCCAAAGTAGACCTTTTTTTTTTATAAATTACTCCGTCTTAGGGATTTTGTTATTGCCACAGAAAAATGGACTAAGACACTTGAATTGTTGAAAAATATTAATGAGGAAAGGATTTGGTGTGTAAGAGGGGAATATAGAACCTGTCACAGTTGAGGTAAATGTAGCAGCAGAATGTAAGATGACCGAAAATGGGGGTAGGATCCTCTGTTGTCAAGGATGATAAGCAGAAAGCTGAGAAAGCCACTTGTATTTACTCTGGACTTTATTGTATACAAAAGCAAGGGATTTTCTAAGAGGAAAAAAAAGAAAGTACAAAGAAACTGGAAAATAAATTGAAGGATAATTTTTTCTCACTAGTAGATTTTTGTCCCTGGATTTGTCTAAATCTTGGTGTTCTTAGAAGCTTTTAATGGCTACTGTACACAAAAAGTTTTCTTCAGAAAGATTTTTTTAGAAAATAGAATTCTATTTGTATACCAATTCTCCATAAAAGAAAGCTATATTTTCTTCTTTAATAGAACAGTGCTCCTATTTATGTTCTTTTCAATTCTAGGTGGTCCAGTGATACTGTCTTTCATGGATGCCTCATTTTCTGATATTTTTGCTTAAATATATCATTGTTTTTTGATATTACAAAAACGTTCATGATTTCTTTTGTAGTCAATTGTCAAGAAATAATTATAAGCTAGTATAATCACTAAATGTCTTGTGGTAGAATATTATGATATGTATACAAACAGTATCTCTAAAATCAGCATGACTTCATTTTAGATGTAAATGTTTTCATGCATAATTTCGAATCCTGCAAACAAAGGGAAGCAGGGGTCAGGGCTTCCATAAGGGAATGTAGAACCTAAGTATCCAATATTAATTTTAAAAAGTACAGTGGATTTGAAATATCTGTAACATCAGTCAATAAAATTCAGACATTCAAAAACAACTTTTTTCAAATCAACCCAACTTTCTGACCTCCCGACTTCTCTCTGTCTCATATGGACATCTTTATTATCTTTACTCAGTCCATTTCAGGTCTCTCTCTCTCTCTCTCTTCCCCTCTCCTCTCTCTCACGTAAAACAGTTATCATCTTTTTTTTTTTTTATGTGGGTACCGGGAATCGAACTCAGGACCTTGAGCTTGCCAGGCAAGCACTTATACCACTGAGCTATATCACCGGCCCTATCATCTTATTTAAATTACATGTCAATCCCATAATTACCTTACTTGGGCCCTAACTACGCAGTTTTAGAAGCTCACTGAGCTGCGTGGGGCCTGGGCTAGACTCCATCTCTCTGTCCTGAGTTGCTCCTGACAGAAAAATCTCTGAGAAGACCACTGTGGCAAAGGGCAACCCCAGGGTGTGCTGCTACCTTGAGAGCACAGGTCCCTCTGCTTCCCATATGCTTACCTGATGGTTTTACACACTTACCTGATGGCGCCTTCTATGAGAGTGCTGTCAGTGCTGATTAGATACTTGCAAGAATCTGACCCTCTCTTCCAGCCTACCCATGTGTACAGAGCTATCTGGATTGCTAACCTGCAAATTATGGTGATGATTTGGGATCCATCTTATATCCACATCCTCAACATGTTGGAATATTTCCAGCTCCTCTATCCATATTTCAAGGGGTTTGACATCTTTTTGCATTGTTATCCTCAAACTCATCTGTAAAGTAAAGCCCTAGTCTCTTCTCATACAAAAAACCCTACAATTTCATGAGGAATACTAAGAATGGTAGATGATAGAACACATCTACCTCTCCTTTCTGTGAGACCAATAAAAAGAGCAAGTAAATATCTCTTGTACTTCTCTGTCTGGAGTTCTCACTCACAACTTCTGTGAGGAGTTCTCAGTCAGAACTCCTCAGTCTCACTTGCTACTAACATTTAGAGCTAGATAATTCTGTGTGTGTGTGTGTGTGTGTGTGTGTGTGTGTGTGTGTGTTACTGAGAATTGAACCCAGGGAGTACTAAGCTATATCCCCAGCCATTTTTTAATTATTTTCTCTTTAAATTTTGAGACAGGTTCTCACTAAATTGTCCACAGTGACCTCAAACTTATAATCTTCCTGCCTCAGCTTCCCAGGTAGCTACAGTTACAGGTGTGTACCACCACACCCAGCTTAGATAAATCTTTGTTTTATGTACAAGTGTCCTATGTACTAAAGGACACTTAGTATTCTTGGATACTGCCCACAAAATGATAGTCATCCATTTTCAGCTTTGACAACCATAAATATATCCAGATATTAATAAATATTCCTCTGGAGTAAGCAAAATCACCCTCCCCCCACTGAGAACTACTGCTCAATTCCGACATCTACTAATATAAAGAGGATATACACATATAGTATACATGCACATATACTATATTTATATATAGTATGGGCTGAGGAGGGACAACAGGAGCCTGGTCGATTAAAATCTCCGTATCTATACTGTCTCATCACCAGTCGGCAGTGGTGTCATTTGAAACCCAGGACTTCAAAAAATGTGGATGTTCTCTTTTCTCAGCAGTGAATTGTCTCCACAAAAATTAATTTTCACTTAACTTCAAGATCAGTAAGGGACAGTGCATGCTCCAGGAAAACCAAGTTAAGAGTACCTTAAATTAACACTTCACCTGCTATCTTGTGCAGGAGCCAAAATATGTTTTGAGATCCAGGAAGAAGAGACATACATTGTAGCTGCCTCTACTCTATTGGGGATCATAAAAGAGTTTTCATTTTGGATGTTGCTGCCTCTCTATGGTCTAATCCTCAAGTCCCCAAGTCTAAATTTTGGATAGAATTTGTATCTTATGAACATTTCCTCAGTGAACTCACATCCTAACTACCTACCACTCTACCCATCACTCTCTTTTCACCTTACTTCACAAAACTTCATGAAAAAGAAGTACAGACTCCCTCATTTCCCTTCATCACCTCCTTTTGCCACTTGAACTATTGCAATATAAATTCTTTTTCATTCCCCCACTAAAACTTCCTTTATAAAATCACCCTCTGTGAGATTGAATATGTACTCTTCTGAGCTTTTCTTGTTTCTTGACACCTCCATGATAACTTATACCCATTTTGCCATGATTGGCCTAACTAATATCAAGCCCCTCTGCAACAAGTACTGGATCAATTCCTTCTCGCTTCCTTGCTGGTACAGATGCTGCCCAGTTCCTTCTCTCAGAGACTGTCTCTTGTCTTGGTTGGCACACTCTGCCTGGATCGGCCATCATTTGAAGCCTCTATGATGGATTTCTTCCACTTGCCCTTCCAGATACACTCCTGACCCTCTTTACCTCTTTCTCTTTGCTCAAGAAGTTCATCTGTAAGGACAATATCAATGACTCCCAGATACTCTGGCTTCTTCTAATCAGGTTTGGTCAATGGGGAACATCAACAGGAGTACAGAGAGAAGCAAAAGTTTCATGTCAGGTTATAATCCCCGTTTGCCTCCTGTGAGATTTCCCGAAGCCTTTGGACCCCTCAATAGATAGTTACTGTTCTCTCATAGTAGCCTGCTTGCCTAAGATGACCTTGCTTATATGCTTATCTCTGCTTCTATCTTTAGATACAATATACCTTTTCTTCACTATTTAGATGTAGAAGTTATGATAATTTTGTTAAATTGAATCAAAACTTCCTCCAATATCCTTTCGGTTTTCTTTATCTTGCCTACATGATCATATTCAATTTCTTTGTAAATGCATCTTTGAGTTATTCTAATTATTGTTAAATGTGACTTCAGTTTCCTGTTGGGACCCTGAATGGCATATTCTGTCTCAGTTGCTTAGGTACTTGCTGGGACAAAATACCCAATACCCAAAGTTAAAGGAGAAAAGGTTTATTCAGCTCACATTTTGTAGAGGTTTCAGTCCATATTAGGCTGACTCCAAGGCAGAACTTCATGGCAAAGGGGATTGCAGAGGAGAAACAGCTCATGGCATGGAAGGCAGAAGGCAGCAAGCAGCGGCAGTGCTTCCTCTCTCCTTTTATATTTCATCCAGGCTATAAGCCTATTGATTGGTGCCACCCAGGGTGTGGCTTCCATTATCCACACACAGAACTATGCTAATTCTCATCAGTGAACTAATTTAGCACCACACATCTTTAATCCCAGTATCACATGCCTTGGTTCCAGTTAGCTCCAAAATGCCTCAACTATGAGTACATGAGGCTTTGGGGAATAACTAGATACAAGCCATAACTGTACCCATCAATAAACTGTCATTGCCCTGAACTTTCATCCATGTCATGCACACACACATACGCACACACACACTCACACGGTTTCTACTGAATTTAACTAACCCGAGTATTCCACAGGAACTTGCACTCAACATGCCCCAAATCGAATGTGTTATTCTTTCCCCTCTCCAAAGCCTCACTCCTGAATTTGACTCATTTGTACTAGATATATTAATCACTAAATCTTACCATAATGTTTCTCAATCTGTCAAATTTTTTTCCTCTTACTCTCTTTATCTTAGGTTTGATACATCTCATTTAAACTGTGAAAGTAATCTTTAGCTGATCTCTCTAACACCTGGTCCGCTATTAGTAAATTTGTCATCTGCACTAGTAGTGTGAGCTACGCTCTTTCAAAAAGCTAACCCACTATTGGGTTAGACTATTGTAAGGTGCTCTCTCATCTAAATAAAACTCCATGTATCTTAGCAAAATTTTTCTATCTCCTATTGCTTTGCTCACACAGCAGTTTCATAGCCAGCCACCAGGTCCCCTTCACTCCTTCATTTCCAGAAGTCCAAAATTCACATTCTTCTAAACAGGTCATATTTTCCCATGCCTTTGTATATCTTATTTTGTACACATCATATTTATTAGAAAAATATCACCTCCTATTTCATCTAATGGGGAACATCAATAGCCGTGCACAGAGAAGCCTTCATGATGCCTTCTTCATCTCAAATCAGCTTCATGACACTCTTCTGTCATATGTTTTGGACTTGGTTTAGATCTAAAATCTCCCCCATAATGTAATCCTCATATGTGTGGAAGGTGATGGGATTATGAGGGTCCTATACTCATCAGTGGATCATCCATTAATGAGTTCAGTAGTTAATATGCTCTGACGACGTGGGTCCTGGTTTGCTATGAGTCACTGGGGGGATGACCTGGAAGGGCGTATTCTTGTCCCCAGTTTCTCCTTCTCTCCCTCCATCCAGGTCACTGTAGGTTGAGTACCCTTTCCTCTGCCATGCCCTTCTGCCAGCCTGTTTCTGCCTTGGAGCCAGCAAACCATGACCTGAAATTGTGAAAATAAACCTCTCTTCCTTTAAGTTGTGTGTGTAGGGTATCGAGTCCCAGTGATGAAAAAGTGACAAAGACAGTACGATACTTTAATTATGTACTTACTTTTTAAGATATGTTGTTAAACCTAAACTCATGTAGAGATCATTTTTCAAAATCTCTTAAGGTAGCACACACCTGTAACCCCAGCACTCTGGAAAGTTGAGACAGGAGGATTCCAAGTTATAGCCTTTCCTGGACAACTTGATAATATAGGAAATTCCAGTCTCAAAATAAAAAATAAAAAGACATAGGATGTAACTCACAATCAAACCATGGATTCAATTCCCACAGGTGGAAAACAGGCAGATTTTCTAAGTAAAAAAAAAAAAAAAAAAAAGAGAGAGAGGTTTCTACATTTCATTTTTAAATAAGTCATATTTTGAGGCATTCTTCTTAAACAACTCTCCAGAATAATTTTATTAAAATAGCAATCTTATTTTAATTTTGGAAAAATAAAGGTAACATTTTGGTTATATGACAAAGAGGAAATCAGCTCTATAGGCATCATAGTTTCTTAAACTTTTCTATCTTTTCTAGTAGTTTTCTATACTTAGTCTATAAAATGCTATGCTTAGGCTATAAAATGTAATCTTAACTCACCAGCATAGGGAACAAGCATCCATCCCATAAAAAATTAAAGATTGAAGTTCTATCTATTCAAATGTTTGTTTGAGATTAGAAGTAGGAATTGATTCTGTTTAGATGTCTGATTTTGAAGGGAGTTTGTTTTCTTTTGTTTTGCTTGTCGGTAGCATGTGCTTAATTTCTATGCATTGTTGGCTATGAATAACTGAAAAATTTTACAATTTAAAGTATAGATGAATTTTATAAATCTTGTATCCTAATTTTTTCCCAAAGAAATGCTGCTAATCAAGATATAAAGCATAATGCAGTCTAGGTGGCATTTGGGCTTTTGTATTAAGCATGAAGAGAAGATAATTTGTGAGTGAACAAAGTAATACTATTGTTTGCAACTGAAATAGAACAATGTTTTCTAATATGGCATAGAATATGAATTAGAATTCCATCTGATATGATATAAGGAAAGGACACAAATATTTGCAATGGCTTCTTCGAAATTTATCCTTTATTAAGACTCTGGAAGACATATTTCAAGTGATTCTAAACCTGAAGTTAGAAATTTATTTATGTTTTTTAAGGGAGATCCATATTTTCTCATAAGTAGATAGCTATAAATCATAAACTGAAATATACAACACTTCAAGAAAGCCTTATAAAAACTTATTCTACTATCACAAAATTTAATTTGCAACCACAGAGCATTAATATTAGAAAATTTAAAAATCATGCAAATATTGAAGAAAAACCATCATTTCTCTAAAATTCCATTTGTAAACAAATTAGTAAAATCTTGTCTAGGAATTATATAGTGAAAACCACCGTCAAACAAGCAAATTAAAAATTGCATGAAGTTCTTTCAAGTTTACATGCTAATATCTATGAAAGAAGACACTTGAAAAATACTAAAACTTCTGAAATTGATATTTTATACCACACTAACATACTAAATAGGTAGATGAAAATATTTCTATGGCAAGGGGTTTAAAACGTGTTATATCAAAAACTGTATATTTTTGGAGTTGGATTCAACATTTAATGACATCATCATCATAATATAACAAAACTGCAAAACATTTGCTGTTTTCGACCAAATCTCCAGAGTATAAAGATGGGTTTAGAGAGGGCTCTGAAGCCATACTCTCAAGACTCAGCTCTGCCACATACTAACTCCTGAATTGTGAGCCTTATCTCATGTGGCAAAACATCTCCATGAGTTATGTTGGCACACACCTGAGATAGTGGATGTAAACCACAAAGCCAGGTCAATTCTAAGCACTTGATAAATGTTTAACTGTGGCAATAATATCAGAGATAGTGCTGGTGTTCCTTTCCCTAAGGTCCAGCAATTCCCTATGCTCTGAGGGGTCTTTTATGGAAATTTTAAGAAATATTATCAAAAATATGTTTAGACATTTCTCTTACTAGTCTCTACCCATTTTCCTGTGGTCATATGTTGCAATGCCACATTTCTAACATCTACCACCTAGAAGTGTTTCCTACCATCTTGGTCTCTGCAACCTTCTTCATCTGTCAGTTACGTTCTCTCTCTTTCTTGGTATCTTTTATGATTACACTGGATAAAAGCAAATTCTTCTTGCTCTAGTGTAGGCATTTATGTTTCCTTCACATTTTCTAAGTGACAGGCATTGTGTCACTGGCTCCTAACAATTTAATGAAACAAATATTATTCTTATTCCCATTTTTTCTGCTGAAGAAACTGAGTGTTATGTAGATTATATTCATCACACAGCATAAACAGAAGCATGCAGCTAAAAATTGGCTGAGTCAGGTTCATCAGCCTCTGTATTCATTTTCCAAACTTGTTCTTCCCTGTTGCCTCAATCCTAGATGTACCACTATATATCCTCTTGGGCTGCCACTATGTGTATCCATGGCTTAATTTCCCTACTAATTATGAGCTCCTGGAATTCAAAAAAATATTCTTCCACTGATTGATGTTGAAACAAAAAGGAAAACCAGGAATGGAGAAGACAAAAAAAATTTTTTTAATGTGCTTTTTATCTGACCTTACTACACTCAAGAAATACTAACATTCTCAAGGTAAAATAATATGGAGAGATTTCAAGACTATAAACATTCAGAGAATTGTCTTAAATTAGAAGATATGCCAAAGAAATCTGAATCTTGGGCATGTCACCATTGATGACACATGTCAACTTTCATAGGGGCATAAGACAAATAGTAACATGAACCACTTACTTATAAAGCTTTTGCTTCCTCTGAAGGCTGGTATGGTGGACTGTATGAAGTCTCAGGTCCTATTACGCCTGCTGCAATCAATACTGCAATGAAAGGAGATTAGTACCTGAAGGACTTGATCTAATAGATCCAAACCCATTTTGTCCACTTAACATAAATTCAGAACAACAAAATTACAAGGTAAATGTTGCACATACAAAAAATGGACACTTCCTACAAGGAATAGGTCATAAGGCTACAAATCAAAAGGTAAACAAGGCTCTGTGTAAATTTTTTTAAAAGATTATCCATTTACAAGTATAAAGAAAGTAAATATTACTCCCAGTAAGCAGTGTCTGCTCCTTGCATATTTTACACATTCTGTAGATTCAACATAGAACTGTCAGGATACTTTGCACTTGTACATTTTTGTCAATAAGATTAAGCTATCAATGGCAAGTTAACATAACAGTTATAATCAGCATTTCTAGCTGTATAAAAGAAGATATTTGATTTGCCTGTACAAATTCAATAACAACTCATTAGGATGTAACTATGACTTATTACTTTGTTTCTTAGAAGATAATGCCACAATATTTTGCCTTGTGAAATAAGGCAAACGATTTCATGTAATCTTTGGTTTGAAGTTCATCTTAAATATCATTAGAGAAAGTGCCTGAGTGGCTATAGTATTCCCAGAGTTTGAAAACAAAGTCAAATAAAGGTTATACTCTGGATCTGAAATTTACAAAGATAACAACATTCCAATATCAAATTTAATTAAATATATTGAGTAAATACCATAAAATTTATCTGTCCTCATGTTGGTTGTCTTATTAGTGGGTTGTATTATTATTTAGTGAGATCTCTTAGATGCAAGCGACAGAAACAATTCAGACATGCTTAAGCGGAAAAAGACAATATAGAAATGGGGGAGGTCTTATGGAACTTAAGTAAGGTTGTAAATCAACTGCAAAAATTATCTAGAATAGAGAAATATAAACTATTAAGATTCTTCTATTCTGTTAAAGCTACTTCTCTTTGAATAGCTTCATTAGTCTTGTGGTTAGTTCTTTACCATGTATGATATTATGATCATACCACAGTCCTGATTTTACATGCTGAATGTTATGTACATTTTTCAGCTTTCCATTGGTGAGTCAGAATACCTGACAGCCACAATTTAAAGGAGAAATTTATTTTGGCTTACAGTTTCAGAGGTTCTGGTCCATGGTTGACTGGCTCAGGATATGAATATCATAACGGAATAATTTGGCAGAGGAAAGCTGCTCAACTTATAGCATCTAGAAAGCAAAACTCAAGGGAAGAGGCTGAGAGGACAGAGCCAGGGACCTAATACATCCTATAGGGTCATTCCTTCATGACCCACTTCCTTCAACCTGGCCCCACTTTCTGATAGCCCATTCAGCTATTCAAGTATTAATCACTACACATTGATGAGATTAGTGCCCTCACAATCTAATCACCTCCGCAGGAGTCTCCTAATCCAGTCAAACTGACAATCAAAATTAACCAACACATTGTCTATAAGCAAAGAGTTGAATACTGTCTCTTTATCAATTCCAAAGTCCCAAAAAAGAGAACCAATGGACATTGAAAGTCTCAATCATCCAATCAAACCTAATAACGAGTGCCTAACAGACAACACTAGGCTGTAGTATATGGTTACTATGAATTAGTTCTGGTAAATAGAGATCCTATGGTAATAATTTTGAAAGATAACCCAATTTATATTGATGCATGTGGACATGTAATAAACTATCCAGAGACAAAGGTGTTGAAACAGTATTAGTCAACTTTCTGTTGCTGAGACCACATAGCTGACATATATAACTTAGAAAACAAATGTTTATTTCAGCTCATTGTTTCAAAGGTTTCATTCAGTCCATGGTCCATTGGATCCAAGGCAGAAACCTTATAGTGGGAGATCATGGCAGAGGAAAGCTGCTCAACACATGGGGATAGCAGAGAGAGCAGGAAGAGCCAGGAAGGAAAGGCCTGGGATCACAAGTCCCCACGGGGCATAGTCACACCTCTGTGATCCACAAAGACACACCCAGAAGGGTGCTTTGCTAATCTCCTAAGCATATCTCAAGACAATGAAGTTGGACAAGATTAACAATCACATACCCAATCCAATGATGGAGATCCAATATACTTAAGTTTTCTAGAAAATAGTAAATCACCAAGTATAGTGTGTCTTAAGGTGGTATTCTTATTTCAAACAAAAAATACTGTTGTCTTGCACAGAGCACTAGAAAATGGATAGGTAATACATTAAGAATGAGTTGATGAGTTTCTTCCCCTTTCACAATATCAACTGGGATGAGGGAAAGGAGAAAAGAAGGAAGGGAAAAGAAAAAAAAAATATATATACATATATATGTATAAGATATCTAAGATAATTGTACTACTAATTTCTATTAGTTCATTGAAAAGAACAGTTTGTACTTGTATTATTTGATCAATTTTTCATTCCTATATCTTATAATCTGAGCAACTACTTTGAAGATAACAATACCCAATATATTAACCATTGTTAATCTCCTATTATCTTGTCTTGAAATTCTGTATCATTGTCTTTATTGTTTTTCTCTTTAAAATAAAAAAAAATTAAAAATGAGTTGATGCCAATCTGCACTAAAAGATAATGACTGCCACAAATATTCAAGTAATTAAACAGCTTTGCACTACTGGCTGTTGTGGATAATTTTCCAAGATATGCCGAAATTTGCATAGGTTACTTTTCAAAACCACCCAGCTATCTTTACTTCATGCAACCCCTGCAGTCACATAACTTACTAATTCAACTTACCTGCTAGTTTAAATAGGGAAATAATGATTTGGATGGTAGTTAGACATAAAGTTTTCTCACTGCTAATAAAGGATATTACCCACTCAAAACAAATATCCATCTAATGTACTAATAAGTTACATATTGTTCAGTTATCATAACTCAGTGTTTTAAAACTTATCACCCTTGAGTGAATCAATTTCCAAAACAGTGCCGTTTTCATGTAAAAGTATAAGTTCAATCACAGAAAGGGTTAAACACAATCTCAAGATCAAATAAATGCCTGTTATCTAAACAATCCAGACAGATCACAATGACTTACTCTTTACTATTGTTGGAAATACTCTTTTATAATGACATACTCTTAAAAATTATTTTAACAGCTGACATAAGAAATCAGTCCACAGGTGAGTGAATATAATACTTACTGACAAGATACCTAAGTGAAAATTCTTATACCAAGGAAGCTCATACAAATACAGCACCAAGTATGTGTTATAATGAAAGCTGCATGGGATTAAAAATGACTAACTCAAAATTGCACCACACCCACTTGAAATGGTAATAAATTGCTTTTGAAAAATAGTTACTTTCCAACTATACAAGTGCATGTATATTACATAGAATATAATTTTGAGCAGCTAAAGAAGAGAGAAGCAAGTTGTGATTGAAATAGTAGTTCTAATTTATTCTCTTCAATAATGTTCAATTTTGATTTTAGAATGATTAATGACAACTATACGCAAAGATCTTAAGACTTCATCAGGTTAAAAAAAAAACCCAATGGGAAACTTCAAAATTCTTTAAAGTGTTGATTTCCCATTTTCTTTCATTTGAAGCACATTTCTTCCAAAATTAAGAAGTATAGATCAAAACAATAAAAAATCAGAGAAATATGTTATATTCCAGTAAATAAGAATTTTTGAGAAGCACAGGATTACCTACCAAACTTTTCTGTCCCTGTGCAACAGTTCTGTGAAATACAACTTACAAACAACTGTTTAAACAAATATTTTCTCCTCACAGTTTCCGCGAGTTTTGATAACAAATCACAAATACGTCAAATATCAACATGCTCTGTGTATTCACAGTAGCTGTGTTATACTTTCTGCAGTACCTTGTTTCTAACCTCTTCCTCGGTTCATGATAAATTAGCTTCTTCCACCTGTACGTGATTTACAACGCTCCAGTATATATCATATTCCATATGCCTTCCATGAGCAGTCAAATCTAGGCTAGAACTTTTGCTTCCTACACTTGTGATTGAGGACAGTATCTACAGGTGTCAAGGAAGCTAATGGTAATGCATCAAAATATCTGTGAACTGTTTCTTTCACCTATAACACTTTCTCACCTTTGAAGAAAGCTGCACAAAACACTATTTGATTTCTACAGTTTATTACTTGTATATGATACAGTGTCTGAAGTCACAACATTGTGACTTGCTCTTAAGCATGATGGCTGTCCTGTGCTCTATCTTGTTCTCTGTGGAAACATGTTAACAAGCATGATGGTAATATCGTATTTTACTATAGTTACCTACTTACTTAAATTCCTACTAATAGGGCACATAAGTATCCCCTCAAATTTTGGTTTTGATTATCAAGTATATTTACTAATTGTTTAATATCAACATTTGTGGAATCAAAAGGCATTATGCTCCAGACAAACTGTAGAGGTACAGGTATATATGACAAGAGTCGGAACAAAATAAGAAAGAATGGGAGATAAAAAGAGGGGGTTCATTGGAGTGTATTTCTTTTCTAAAAATACATTATTTTAGGATGAGAAGAAGATAATCCATACATTGGAAGAATATTTACAAAAGGCTCAATTGATAAAGGACTATTTTTCAATATAAAAAGAATTATTAAAATTCAAAAATAGGAAAATGAACAGCCCAATTTTAAAAAATGGGCAAAGAACTTGAACAGACATCTCTCACCAAAGAAGATATACAGATAGCAAATAGGAATATAAAGAGACATTTAAAATTACATCATTAGGAAATTGCAAATTAATACCATGAGACACCATAACACACCTATTAGAGTAGCTAAAAGCCAAAGATTGTTAATACAGAACACTGGTGAGGATGTGGAGTAATGGGAAATCATATTCATTGGCAGTGGGAATGCAAATTGGTACATGTGCTTTGGAAGACAATTTGGCAATTTCTTACAAAGCTAAATGTACTCTGTAGTACAATCCAACAATTGCATTCCTTGGTATTCACCAAAACAAATTAAAAACTTAACTTCCACACAGAAGCCTGTGCATGAATCATTATAGCAGCTTTATACTTAATTACTAAAACTGGGAAGCACAGAAAGATGTCATTCACTAGGTAAATGAATAAATATAGCATATCCAGACAATGGAATATGATTCAGCTTTTAGAAACAAATTATCAAGCCAGGAGAAGAAATTTAAGTGCATATTATTACATGTCAGCATCACGGGCCCAAGGGATGTCTAAATAGCTGTTTAAATATTACTTTTGGCTGTGTCTGTGAGTGTGTTTCTGGAAGATACTACCATTTGAATTGGCAAACTGGGTATGCAGATGGGTCTGCTTAAAGTGTGTGGGCATTGACCGACCCTTGAGGCTTTAACAGAAAAGGCAGCAGAAGGTTGAATGCACTCTACCTTCGTACCCGAGCTGAGACATTGATCTCCTGACCTTAGTGTAGTGCTCCCATTTCTCACACCACGTTTTCTACATCAAATGTCTCAGATTTGATGCAGCAGCGCCACTGCATGACTCTGCATACTCCAGCCAAGTTTCCCTTACTGTCATAGCTTAGGCCTTTGTCATCTTCTCATGTCATTTAATTATCAGTCTCTCACATTTAAAATTTGTCTCCAAAGCCCTTCTCATCCTCATCCTGATTTCACTCAGGATGGCTTTATAGTCTTTATTTGGTCATCAATAGAACTTGAATGACTTTTTGAAACATTGGTCTTTATCCCCATGGGTTATAATTATTTCTTTCTTGTGGCTCTTTCACTACCAATGAGTAACCTGAGAAAAACATGTCTTGTGAACACTTGTATCCCCAGTACCCGGTTCCATGCCTAAAAGAATAATTCAGTCATTATTTGTCAAATGAATGGATAAATGGATGACATCATCATTGCAATAAAGTAACTGTTATGATTCCCATCAGGTAGGAGAAGAAATTACCAAACCTTTGTAATTCACTTCAATTAGATAAAGGAAGACTATTGGAGAGTTCACAGTTTTTATATGAATCAAAGTGAGAGTTTTTGTTATTATTTCTAATGTACTTTTTGTACAAGCCCTGGAATAATGGGTTTAAATGAAAATACTATGAGATTCCTTAAAATTTAGTTTCCATTGACATCAGTTTCTCAGAGAGAAAGATTTCGCAACATCCATCCTTGGTCCTGAAAGTACGTGTTTATGTAGATAATCTCTCTTTAATCTACTCAGGTTTTTGAGAGAACAGTGATGACTAGACAAACCTCTTATGCAAATAATAGCTAGAGGAAGGGAGTGCCAGGAGTCATCTGAGCAGAAATCTGGAATTAAAAATAATGTTTTATGTTGTGATGCTTATTTTGATTCAGATGTTACTTCAAAATATGCTTTTTATGTCCAGTATATTAAATTAGATAACATCACTGTGTTCATACCATATATTCCAACATTTCATAATATACTCTGTATGCCCTCCTCATTTCTCATCTTTGGGTCCAGTGACTTCCATAAGCCAGTGGTCATACTTACTTTGATATAATTTTTCTTTAGCTCAATTATTTCCAATTAGTTGTGTCTCTGCCATTATATACTTGATATATGCCCACAGTTTCTTCAGGTTCTTGAGTTTATATCAGCATTCTTAGTTTCTTGGTCCTTAAATCTAAACCAGTTTCTTCATTCCATCCTCTTTGTACCTGCTCTTTACACTCAAAATTATTCTCTTTGTCTCTAACTCAAGTCCTAAACTTACATTCTCATTTTTCTATCCTTAGATTAGAAACTTCTAATATAGTGTGGACCTGCTCTGCTCTCCAGTTTTGTTTTTAAATCTTAAGTAGAATTCAGTCCAACATATCCTGTAACATTTTAAGACTGACTGTACTTTAGAAAATGTGACTGAGAATCAGTCATGTATTCTACTTGAAAATTTGTGTCACAGCTCTCAGATCTTAATGAAACATCCTACTGGCATTTTATCCAAACTCTAAGCAGATAATATCTGAACCTTAAAACATGGTAAACAGTAACAAATATCTGAAGCATGTACGTGGTGGCAGAATATAAGCTGTAATTCAGACTGCCAACTAGTGGCCAATACTAAATGAAAGAATTAAGTTTCACATCATACATTTATAACCTGTCAACAAGTGTCTTTTTGCTAGGAAAGAACTTGCTTAGACTCTCAGATATGAACCTCTGCCAGATTTTTCCAAATTAGCTCTCATTTTATCCATTTATTGGTTAGTAGCAATAGATTATCAAGGTGATATTTCTTACAAGCTCTAATCCTTTTCCAAACCTGCTTCTAGTCTTCAACCTCATCTAAACATAAAATATGTTAAGAGATTCTTCATGCTTTTGAGAGTCTTGTGAGGTAAAAAATGAATTATTGGAATTTGCTAATAAATATGTAAATATAACACATACATTAAAAGTATATAAACTTCATACATAAAAGTTTACAAAATGCTAAGAGTGACTACCATCTCAGATAAATAAAGCCTTGCAAAGGAAGAAAGTGAATCTTTAAAAAATTTCAGGAAAAAGGATGCAAATGTTTCCCATGAAGAGGGGAAAGCAGGGAGAAGAGCATGTAGTGGGGGAATAGTCTCTTTCCTAAAATATAAGTTCTACTTTTGCAAAAAAATATGCTAATTGAGGATATGAGGCACAGGAGGGAAGGGAAGGGCACAAGTGAAATAATGGAGGAGAAAATTCTGTCATGCATTTTTCCATCCCCTGTATTCCATAGGATTTATGTTTTAAATGTACTGATTAGTCATGTAAAACTATAGCAACTATGCATTTCACTTGATTAATCTGCGGTACTTTCAAAAGTTAGTCCTGATTAATGAGTTGGTTCTTTTTATCATACATAGAAAAAAGTTTTAGTCCACATTTATAATCTTATCAATTATTTATTTTGTTGGCTATTCCCTTTTGCATTGCAAGAGGTGGAAATGAAAATTCAGAGTGATAATAAACCACTCAGTAATAAACTCCTCAGTAATAAAGAAAGTTGAAGTACCTAAGGTGTTATTTCAATAATATTTACTAATTTTGTTTACATATCAAATAGAACAACAGCCAAGCTTACTAGTGATTACTGCTTTAATGAATTATTTTGATTGCTTCTTTCAGAAAGGCTTCCTGTTTTACATTAAATCCTCCTCAGTTATTGAAATGCTGATTTGAATTCTCTAAAACAGACTTGTCAATTTCCCTTAAATCATCCTCACTGTTTTCTAATAGTATGCATTTATCTAACAGAGGAATACCTGCCTTGTCTCCATGTAATTATTTAAACCACTCAAGTAAATTTAAAATTACTCTCTTCCAGTTAAATTATACATTCTAACATTTTAACTGAAATCCAGCTGTGAGAACTCTATTCATCCTTTGGATTCCTTATTTAAAAAAGTAACTCTTTATTTTTAAAAAAATTATTCAGAAGTTGTTGCTATAAGTGAGAAATATAGTCTGTGTTCTCAGAGATAAATACCATCCATAAAAATATTCAAATTTTATCATCATTTCAGCAAGCAGTTCTTAAATGTAGGACCCTATAAACAATAAATATATCCTTTTCTAAATAAAAAAAATTTCTGATATAAAAATATTTTTCTAATTATAGGTACTTAAAAGGAAATTTAAGACACAGTATAGAATATTTGTATAACCTATAAGCTCATCACCAGCAATACGATTTTTAATATTTTGATCTACCCTATTTTTTCTATATGCATACATTTGTAGGCACATGTGTTCAATTTCACAAATAGAGTTAGGTTTAAAATCTAGTCAGACATTAAATGACAACTTAATATATACAAAATTATTAGTGCTATATTTTTGGTCTGAACCATTCCCCAAATTTACCTAGGTTAAATGTTTAGTCTGTGGATCTATTGGGAGGTAGTGAAATCTTTAGGAGGTGAGACCTAGTGGAAGCAATTAGATCACTGGGTGTGAACCCTTGAAAGGGATATTGGGACTCTGGTCCCTTCCTTTTTCTCATCTTTAATTCTTGGTTTCCATGAAGCAAGCAGCTTTGATCCAGCATGTGCTCTCCTCCATGACACACTGCCTCACCAACAGGTCCAAAGTAATGGCTCAGCAAACCATGGACTGACACCTCCAAAACTGTAAACCAAACTAATCCTTTCCTTTCTTGTTATTTATCTCAAATAATTTGTCACAGCAATGGAAATCTGACTAACACCCTCAGCTTACCCCTAAACTTCTACCCTCCATTCTCCACATCACTCTGTACCTGTGCTATTGTCTTACCAGTCCTATCACCACCCCATTTCTAAAACTTCCCACTTTACCTTCTGGAATTTATCATCTATTTATAACAAAATTTTCTATAATCTCAATATTATAGAATCTCTAAACATTTCCTATCCCTTTTACTTACAACAGGGCCAAGATCTTTATCCAACACACTGTCGTCTCTAGAGACATCTCTAGTGATAGTCTTTCTGTCACCACAGCCTTTATGGTACCTGGCCTGAAGGTGGGCTAGGTTTTATCATTATACCCTGTTGTCATATTCAGATTCTTCTTCCCTTAAAAATTTTGAGCCTTGAATGTCATAGCATCAGACTATATAACATTTACCTCCTTTTGAAGTTGTCTACTGACCCCTCATTTATGGACATTTTAAATTTTCTCTACATTATTGTCTGTATTTAGGTGTTTTCAATTACCATGTAGGTGATACCTCCAACACCTTGGCTTTTTGACTCTCTGAATGAACACTGTAATGATCTGTGCTCCACTAACTACTCATTCCTCTGATCAGACTTTTGGCACTGTCATTATTAATCATAAGTCTTCTGTAGTCTGATTCAAGAATCCTTGTCTTCAAATATTAATTCTTAAGTTTCTAACTCATTATCTCCTGTATCTCTACACCAATAAAATGCTAACCTTCCAAGGAGCAGAATCCATTAATCTCACCTCACTTTCACTGTCTCACTTTCACCTAAAGCCTTTTATTAACTTTATCGACATAGTTCCAATACTAATCATAATAAACCATAGAAATCATAACCAATTTGCTATTTATACCTTCAGATCTCTTAGGTTTCTTTCAGTGTATGATACTTCTTTGTAAAGCTCAACACTGCCTATTCTGTAGCACCCTTGGGCACCCTTCAAGTGTAATGCAAAACCATAACAGTCAATCTCATTGTAAATTCATGACTACAAATATCAAAATGTCTCTCATTGCTTCTTGGCAATCATAACACATTTCTGTATCTCATTCATTCTTGATTCTGCTAGACATTCCTGATTCTTTTAAGGATCATCTTCTCCATCTTCTTTCTCAGCACTTTCTTGTTTCCCACTGAGAAAATGCAAATGAGTGGAAAACAACTTCTAAAACATACCGAATCTATTCATCTACTCATCTTCTCTGTTTCCCCTCATGTTATAATAGTTGTGTGTTGCTGTTTATGGCCTCCTACTTTATAGATGTACTGAATTGCATTCTGTTCCATACCCAATGACATTGTTCCTTAGATGCTCCTTCTCCTGCAGTTTAAATTCCCACTTCTCTATTGGATCATCCAATCTTCTAATCTGCATGCTGCTTTTACCTCATCTTGAAAAAAAGTAAAACTTTCCTAAACACTTTTTCCTCCTCTACTGCTCCATTTTTCTCTAACATTTTACAGGAAAGTATCTCAATAAAAAATTTTATCTCCAGTTCTTACCCCCAAACTGCCCTTGTACTCCACTGTACCTGTTCTTGTCAAGACAACAGAGAATTTCAAATCATTATATCCATGGCTTAATTACCACACGTATTTACTTGATTCACTAGCAATACTTTACATAGTGCATTATCTCCTTTTCTTTGAAATACTTTTTTTATTTGCTTTCTATGAGTACTATCCTCCTCCTACCTTTCATCTTGTTTCTTTGAGTCTTAATCTCATGGTTCTTTTCTCATATTCTTAAATGTTTAATAGAGAATTCCTTAGACTTCTTCACATTTTTGGTTATCTCATTGTAGTTCATGCCTTTAAATTCCACCCATACATTAATGATTCCTAATCTCATCTATAAAAGAGATGCTCTTTGAATTCTGGACTCCTATATCCAACCATAGAGCAATGCCATTGTGTCTAATAGGTAAATTTAACATTTTAAAACTGGTCTCCTGAAGAAAAGTAACATAAAATTATGGCAATAAATTCTGAAACCTTATTGCTATATTCAAATATTGAATCTACCTTTCAAAGCTCATATTAAATAAGCAAAATATTCAAATTTCTTGTGCATTATTTTCTTTCTCATTAGAGTGGAGATAATGTTATTATCCCCTTTATAATACTGCTGAATAGTGTGGCCCAGCAAGGATTTAATTTTAGTTTTGGCTTCAGTAGAAATATTATTCTTTGAGAGGATAAAGAAATGTGTTTATCTCCCTACTTAGTAAGAGATTTGGGCTGGCTTGTAGTTTGAGTTTATCAAATTATTTTACAAGGCCCAGTGAATGACCATGTGGATTTTCTTACTGGAAGTTCTTGTATAATGAATGCTTATATTAATAGACTTCCAAATATAAATGTATAATCTAGATATCTTTATTATCTATATGATTTTTAGATCTAATTTTAATTCATTTTCTTAGTATTTATCTGAAGATATTTTTATCTACAATTTGTAGTTAGATTGGTCTACAACTTCTATTTCTGTGCTTCATCCAACTTTAATATGAGAATTATACAGGTTGTAGAAAATGAAACAGAAAGCTCTTTTTTCCTTTCAAGATCAAGATGAAATTGTGTAGTCTGAGAACTATCTCTTCCTTTAATCATTTGAAAAAGTCTATTAACAGAGATCCTTTTGTGAATAACTTTCACCCCCTTGGTTTCCATAATTTTTGTTTCATTCTTGTTTGTTCCTTCTGCTGGCCTTTCTGCATGGCTTCTTCTTTTTTATGTGTTTTTTATTTTTATTATAATTTAATATTCTTTGGAACTCAAGCAAAACTCAAGTCTTTTAAAGACTAAGTTTGGAAACTCAGTTCTCCAGAAGAAGCTATGTTTGCTTCTATCAATCATCATGGCCAACCCCTCAGAATCACTTGAAATTAAATCCTTTGCTGAGCCATTTCAGACTACACTAATTATATGAATTATTTTCCCACACTGGTATCGGTGCTGACTTGTGTTAATAGACTTTCAGGGGGGATTTTCACTCTACTTGCACCCAGCACCAATTTTGCATATTAATTTTACTGATTGCTCACTCTTACTATAGGATTTCCTATATGACTTCCTACTTTGGATAAGAAGTCATCAAAATAGTAGCTCAATTCCATTAGGATTTGATAAATATACTTACAGCAAATTTAACAGTAGCGCAGTTGATGTAAATTATGTCAAACTTTTTATACTGCATCTCTTTTTCCATTGGTTTACACAACTGACACCAACTTTCATATTGCCATCTTTGTATTTAATGAGAATTTGGTTAATCTATTCGTCATGGCATATCTGCTGAAATGCTAATCTATTCTGCAGGTATTTATTCCTATATACTCAATCAATACATGCCATGGTTAAGTTTTGGTCTACTTTTAAGCTTCTACATAAAAGAAATCACCTTAAGTAGACATAATATGTTGCAGAAGTCACCAAGACGATGTATGAATTGGTGATTCACCAGAAATGCCCATAAAATCCAGGTGTATAGTTGTACTCACATCTAACGCTCGTTATAAAGACACAATTAAGAAACACGTTTGATGAGAAACATAAAACAGTATCAGGTGAAAATAGGATACCATGGAAGCCTGCCAGTTCCCTCCCTCACATAGCACACACAAAGTACATTCTTCCTGTAGTAAAAAGAGTCAACGACATATGTGTAATGTTTCTGTTATGGGAAGAACACTTAAAGATCAGAGTTTGGAAGCTTTATTAGGGTCTGGGCATGTGGTATTTTTGTCTAGCACCTACAAGAACTCCCAAGTCACAGAAGGAAAGGCATCACTAAAGCTTACCTCATTTGCATAAACAGTCTAGATTCAGAAAAATTACCATACCAGTTAGGAAATGTTTAGAACAAAAGTTTTCAGACACTAGCAATGAGCAACCTTGCAAACAATTCTGAAGAGAATAGACTCAGATCTGCTGTGTGAACATTTTGCACATAAGCCAAAAAAGTTCTTTAAATACATGTCTTCTAGGTCAGTGAGATGGCTCAGCAGCAAAAGTGCCTGCCTGGCAAGCGCGAGGGCCTGAGTTCGACTCCTGGAACCCACATACAAAAAAAGGGTCGGTGATATCACTCAGCGGCACGGGCGCCTGCTGGCACGCAAAGTCCTGAGGCGGACCCCCGGTACCCACAAAAAATAAAATAAATAAATAAATAAATAAATAAATAAATGTCTTCTGATAGTTTCATGCTATCAACAAAGCATTAGTGAAAAATACTTATAATTGGTTTATGATTACAAAACCGATTTATGATTAAAATACACTTTAACAATATTTCATTTTATTTGATATAACAAAACCAAATTGTAAGAATCACTTATCTACTTCAATAACTGCTGTACTTGTTTCAGCAATAAAATACTGAGAAATTCAACTTGTAGTTCCCAATGTTCAATGTCACTACAATATTAGTAAACATTTAACACTTTTAAATCAAGTTACCATATTATATAACTCAGTACATTTAAAATTAAATAGTTTAAATTATCTCAAGAAAAAAAATTGCACCATGGAAAATCTGATAAAGAAAAATAATTCTTTGATCCGTGGTAGAGTCTACTTTGTAATAGTCCTAAGCCCTGACATTCACAAATGTAAGTACTACAGGTTAATAAGAGCTCTTTATTCATCATTTTTCTATACATATTTGTATTAAAGGGGCAATTGTTTATTTACAATTTTAATGGAATCTGCTTGGGAAAGCAAAACTTGGTTTCATATGACTTTGTATAAACCAGTATACAGCAGACATAATGGAATAATGACACACAGGTACTGAACTATGGGACTGATGACATTTAAAAATTCCTCATAGAAATGGAGGACAAATAGAGATAGAGCATCACAATCTGAATTAATTTTAGTAAAATTGAAACTGTTGTAACATTAGAAAAAGGAAAATTCCTCACTGAATGGAAGTAGAATCAAAGTCATCTGAGGTGATGTGTTTTGCAGACAAGCAGGAAGTGGGTCTGTTTTATCTTTCCTCTCACACACACTATGCTTGGATGTTGTGATAATTCATGAAAGGAAAAAACAAGTATAGAAGTTTAGAGTCAAATAAGATTTTCTCTTTGAATTGTGAAATTATAATTGGCCAATCTCTTGCAGCTGCCTCTTAGAATTTGTGTTTTCCAAATGTTAATAGCCCCCAAGAAAGCAATTTATGTGAACATTAAATGGAAATCTTTTGTTTTATTTTATTTTATCAGACCAGACAGAATCTCTTCCTTTATGTTACATTCCTGTTATTCTCCAAACTAGTAAATTCTACCATACATTCTGCCACAAGCATTCTTCTGTTAAGTAGTTTTTAAAAACAGCCCATTAGGGATTATTTCAAATATCCAAAGTCAGTTCTTATAAAACGTGGAATTTCGTAGAAAATATGGCATTATTTAAAACACATAGTGCATATATGTTTTATGTCTGTCTGATTCAGAACCATTCATATCCTGAACATCAAAAAGCTACTGTTTATTTCTTTTCAAAATGTAGTGACTATTTGCACAATTGGAGTCCATATGTAATTATTTTTTCCTAAGCATTTCTGCAGTATTGGCTAAACTACCATCATAAAATATTACTTCGACCATAACAAGTCTCTCCAGAAAATTCCTATTTATTACAATAAAAATATTCATTTATAAACACAAAAATAAAATCAATTTTCTCCTAAGTATTTGTTTACTAAAATATTTAAAAAGAAAACTTTGTAAGGGCATCTTACATCAGTAAAAGGATCATGATACTGCATTTATGAACAAAATGAAAGCATAATATGGAATATTAAATTGTTTCCTTTTTAAATTAGCATCCCAATTTCTGCCTGAAACAGCTAACTAATTTGGCCGCATGGACATTTTCCTCATAATTCAGAATTTTATTTTATTTTAATTTATTTTATTTTATGTTTGGTACCAGGAATCGAACTCATGACCTCTCTCTTGCCAGCAAGCGCTGTGCCACTAAGCTAAATCCCCAGTGCCATAATTCAGAATTTTCAACTGTATTTAAAACAAATCACATTCTCCTCCTTTGCATCATCCTCACTAGTCAATGGAAATCGAAACACAACCAAAATAGACACTTTATACTGCTGCCAAGAGGAGAAAGTTCGAAGCAAAAGGTGTAATTAAAAGTATGACTAAGCAGACAGTCACATTGGAGAAACTTCTCACAAGATGGAACAAAAAAGTGGAAAAAAGAAGTAAATGTCCCCCTCATATGATATTGCCATCTCTGACTAAAGCATTTGAGCTTGAGAATCTCAGCTTTCTGGTATAGGACTCAGTTGCTATAGAAACTTACAACTGGGAGCTAAATAAAGTAGTTTCTATGCTAGTGTTGGTGTCTATAACTTTAGCACCTGATGCTAACCAAATTGTGCTCAATAAACAAATTTAAATTTTAAAAGCCTGCAATGTGATCACAATGCTTTCTATACAAGTGATTAATCTCAATTGATCTCAGCTTAGAGCACAAGAACATAAGAAATCTCAGAAACAGAAAAAGACTACTTAAGGCCAATATGCCTGCATCCTTTGTTTTTCTTATCTGATTTCCTGCTTTATCCCTATACTTCTAATCCTGCCTTACTTTTAAAATAAAAATTCAGCTAGCTCACTCTCCAACTCATTGATAATCCTGCTTGTACTGATCCCTTTTAGACAATTTATTCTATATTAAACCACTCCCTCTTAGCCTCCCCCTTTTCATTTATCCTACTCTAAACCTAAAGAACAAAGAGATCAGGCAGCCCAATAGATACTTATTCCTTAATCCTCCCAGCTTGGCCTGTTATTGCTGCACGTTTGATTATAAGATTATTCACTATTTGACAAGAAATCAAAAATTTGAAGTAGCCCCTTGATGCCCCTTTTTGTGTGGGCGTATCACACCCTCTTCCCATCATGTCACAAAGCAGTGTGTTTGGCATCAGCAATGCTCTCTTATTAAGAAAAAGGAGACTATAGGACACACATATATATGTTTGCATCTTTTAAGAGTATCAGTTTCCAAAGGAGCAATGTTAGCGTATACTGAACAAAACTTTGTTGCTCTCCAGTGGCCTCACATATCCCAGATTATTGTTACAATGAATCTGTAATGTATGAAAAACATCATCCAGATATATTCCCTCAGTAAAGCATAAGATTGCCATTTCTACAAGTGAACACATATATTTGCAAACTGTTTCCTCTTATCGAAGAACCACAGTAATAAGCATTTGAAGGTATACTTTTATCTGTTAAAATATTTTGTTTATTATCATTTCATACAACTTTTGGCCATGGTCCCAAGCTACACTTTGCTGGCTGAGATGAGTCTATGACCTGTGATATCAAAGCAAAAATCAGTCCAGGGAAGAATATTTGATGCATATATAAAGGATCCATGCCTTATTATAGAAAAAATAAGTTGAATGAAGGATTCGATCTATTTCAAATCATTTCTCATATAACTATTCATATTTCTACCAATCATGTTTATAAAGTGCAGGAAAGGGGAGATTTCTAAAAAAAAAAAAGAAAAGGAAGGAACAAAGTAAAGAAAGGAAAGGAAAGGAAAAGAAAGGGTGAACAGGCCAATATAGTTCTACAAAATAATAATTTTTTTTAGCTTTTACTTTGAGATGATGCAGTTTTTAGGAGGCAATAATTTCTTTTAATTATCAAGATGCTCTCAAACACCAGGGGAGATTTTGAAACACCAAAATAGGAAGTGATAATATAAGCTCACCATGCATTCATAAATCTCTCCCCCTGGGTTCCTCTGGATTCTGACTGCTTCCTTGGCTTTACCCAGTGAGTTTTTAAAAACAAAGAATCCTGCAGGGGTTAAACGTAAGAACTGACCTGCTACTGCCACTCAGCATTTGACCAAAATTCTCATTAAGAAACAAGATGGAATAGTTTTTAGCTGTAAAATCACCCAAGAGAATAACAGAAATATATTAGCTTAACTGTTGGTTACACGATGCTGCCTATGTGCAAAAAAGAAATATCCTGGGAAAGATGTGAGTTATGTCAGAAACAAAGTCAGCTAACAGTTATCAGCTGGGATTTTTGAATAGCATTTACATCCACTGAGCAGCATATGAGAGCAGGTGACTTACTTCCAAGAGGTTGAGGAATGAAATTCCATTACAATGGGAACAGAAAAAAAGGAATTCAGTCTCTCACTGCCTTTTTCTTTGGTTTTTGAGAGACTTCATTTCTATTTTCTGTCTATGCAAAATCTCAATTCTCACATATCCGTGTAGGTATAAATAATAGTTTCTATCCACATACAATGCATAGCATTAATAGATATTCTATGAATACTTAATTTATACAGAAAAAAGGAAATAAAAGAGGGAAGGAAAGGGGGAAAAAGATCAACACTGAATTAACCTTCACAGAGGAAAAAGACCTGGAAGTAGTGTGTTCAGATGGGACTGAGGTTAGGCATCAGGATGCTTTTATTTTTAGCCTAAAATCCAAAGTAGCAGCTGGTCCGTCACCACTCACTAGTAGAACTTGGCATTCAGGTCAAGCTGCTGGAAAACAGAAACAGCCCAGCAGCTTTGTAGGAACAGAGGTACAGGCCAGTTTTTGTTCCAGGCTCCCAGCCAATCACAATAGGAGAGGGCTGAGGACACCTGCCCATGCACGTGATGGAAAGCACAAGGCTGCTACAATACATAGCACCAAGCAAGGAAGACCAAAACCCAACATGTCAACAAGTCCTCTGAGTAAAAAGGGAGAGAATGGTGTCATCTCTTGAGTGTGGCATGCAATGGAAAGAAAACCAAAGTGTCAGATTGAATGGGACCTTGGAAGCAAGCTACTCCACGCTAAAATTTCACACAAATACAGTCCAAGACCACACAGTCAACTTGTGGCAAAGCAGAGACTAAACAATAGGTCTGCTGATTCATAGTCCAAATCTATTCCACGACACCTGGCTCAAAGCATATAATTCACACTTTATCACCATTGTTGTTTTCCAGTGGCAACATTCAAAGTTCATTCATAGGTGTACCAAAGCTATTTTTTTCAGTTTCTCAATTTAGCATTCCAAAATTGTTTATTTAATATCTTTGTACAAGCCACATTTGAAAAAGAGTTATACAGACTTCATTCCTGTCCTCTGGATTATTTTCTAAAACAATAGATTTCAATTATGGTTCTGATACTACAGTGTGTCTAGAAATTGCATCTTACAAATTCATTGCCCTCAATTTATTTCTAGCTTTTAAGTCGGTGTTATTACATTTTATTTATCTAAACACAGAGAGTGTTGGTTTTTCAGTATTTCTTAGTAAATCACTTAATTTTTTATTTGATTGCAATTGTTTGAAGGGTGCTATTTAATATAACATGTCTATAGGAAAACAAAGAACTTAAATGAGAAGTCAAATGAAGAAACAAGCCAGGCCATATTAATAAAAATCTGTTTCTTATGTGTATTCATATGTAATATATAGTTTCTTATATTCTATCTTCTGTATTTCTTCTTTAGCATCTAAAAAAGATTTCTGCTCATTTGTGAAAGTATACAGAATTTTGGACATCATTTATAGCTGATGTAGCATCTTGAGCAAGATGCTGAATTTAGAGTATAATATTATTTTGTTGGCTTTTATCTATTTTCTTGTCTTTTTGGCAACATACATAAAGAAGGCTATATAGAAAGAATTTATACAATTGAAAATAACACAATTGAACACCTGTATATCCACCACACATCCTGAAAAATAGAACCTCATCAAGTTTCCTGTACGGCTTTTTTCAAAATCCTCTCCCCCTCCAGAGGAATTGTTCTAGACTATGGTTCTTTTGATTTTCTTTATAGTTTTACCCAGGGTTTTTTTTTTTTTTTTTTTTTTTGTATCCTGAAGTAATGAATTGCTTTACTTTGAATATTTTGAACTGCAGATTATAACTATCATACTCTTTAGTTATTATAAGTTTTAATTCAACATCGTATTTTGGAGGGTCATCCATATTGCTTTATATTTTATTCATATTGATATTGATGTTTTAATTATTGATTCTTTTATCCCATGAAATATGTCTGTACCATAACTTATCTACCTATTCTCCTCACGTTTGAGTGTTTTCCAGGAAGTTTTTCTTTATTCTTTATATTTATGCTCATAGCTCCTCATACACAAGCTGAATTCAGTTTCTTCATCTCTTAATTGAGAGTAACAATAGCTACAACCAGGCCTGTCCTCAAGATAGACAATCTCCCCTTTTTTGAACTATAAATGAGTTATTATTCTTAACATTAAGTGAGAATACATACAAGTATATAGCACAAAGACAGATTCATAGTAGGTACTCCACATTTTTAGCTCACTCTCCATTAAGAACTACATGGTGATTTTAATCATTCCTGAATGAATTTGCTCTATGGAGTTGGCTGTGTGAGCTGCAGCATAGAAACTCCTGACTCAGCATTCAAGGCTGCTGTCTGGCCTGCAACAAATGAAGACCTGTGCGGTTTAATCACTATTACATGTCAAAGGACAAAGACATTCAGGAGAAATGTGTGATATCATACGCCACACAGCAAGGGAGAAGCTTGCTGTCCCATGATTTGTCAGCATTATCTTCCTGGACATAGTCCAGCTGGCTCAGGCTCTGGGAACCAAAGGTAAAGCACATTCTGTTGACCCAAATAAAGCCTTCAGTTAGGGAAAAATGCAATGTTGTGTGTGATTTATCTCAAATTCATGCCCTGGCTCTTTGACCTTACTGTTCTTGGAGCTGTAGAAAATATTATACATTAGTTATCATTATTACATTAACGCTGCACATCTTAAGATCCTTTTTCTGAGTGTGAAACAAGAAATTTATCACAGGGAAAGTGAAGAGGAAATATCTCCCACATAGTTTGGGGAAAAATATGATAAATAATTTCTTTCTCTTTAGCCAGTCTTCATTATAACTTTCTTTGGAGTGAAACTTCTAATCTTCATTTTCTACTGGTTTTATTCCATTGCTTACTATTCTCCTAGACTTTTCCCTAAAGCAATATCAATAATTTTATAAATTTATATCTAGTTACAATACAACCTCATCAACTTTGGAGAAAGAGGAAGGAAGAAAATCTTCTCTAGGTGAAATGACTAAAAGAAGTACTTCAGAATTTTTAAATTTGTACTTTATGTTACTAAAATTATGATTTTCTCCTTTCTACCACACCTCAATGTTGTTTCAATGTTTTTTACCTTCAGGTATGCATGAGAGCAGGTAGGAAAGATACACTACACTAAGTGTGGATAAAGAGAGAGAAAGAGAGACAGAGACAGAAAGAGAGAGAGAGAAATTGTTGGTGGAAGCACATATACTTAGAAATTTTCTTTGATAATTTCTTGAGTATTCAGCTCAGCTTAATTTCAGTTCACTTTGGATATTTGCTTTCCTGGCTTCTCCAAAGTGATAGTGGGTATGCATTTTAGAATAGCATGCAACAGTAAATATTTCTTTTCTGGGACTGCTACGCTGTGCTCTATACACATGGAAAGTGAGTGAAAATAGTACACAGACATCTGACATTTATAACACTGTGAAGCTGATGCTTTCAGGGAAAATTTATTGAAATATACACAGCATTATCATTCATCAAAACTAGTTTGGTGGAGGAAAGACATAAAGCATAAATCTCTTCATCTGTAAACATTGTGGCCAGTACCACACTCCAGTTCGGGGAAGAGAAAGGGGTCTCTGCACTCTGTGTGCACTCTCCAGTTAGTGCGCACTGTGTGGATAGCACCAACAATAGAAGTATAAGGGAAGATAGAACACAAGAGCCAATTAGCCTCGGGCTGGCTCAACACAGAAGAAAGAATGAGATTCTGTGAAGCAGCACAGAAAATGCCAAAGCAAGGCACATATACAGCTTCTGAGCCATTTTCTCAGCACTAATTGCAGACTCTATTATGCAGCATTGTGTCATGTTAATAATGACTGCTAGAATGCTGTAAGGAAGGAGGCACTAGGGAACTAGACCAGAACTGGCCAAGGCAACCCCTTACTTAAAACTAATAGGCCTAATATATAAGCCTCACATCCACCCTAGCAAGAGAAAGTTTTGCCAAGCCAAAGGCAGATCACGAAAACTCAAGTGAGGATCAGGCTGCCATTGACACTGTTCAGTCTCATCAAGTGGTTGATGAGGATGAGGATGTCACATTGTTCCCTGAGGATAGAAATGAGCCCAATAATGACCACATGTGGGAGGGAAGCAATTTAAAGCATTCAGAAAGCATGACAATTAGATCTTAGTGTCTGATGAGGGGAATAGTGTAAATGAACCACTTAACACGGCTAAGTCAATACATACCCAAAACACATCAGATACAAATGAGGTAAAAGAGATGCTACTAGTCTGAATATGGGGCTAAAGAAACATTCCATGGCAATACATTGGGCAAGCTATGAGCTTTGAAAAACTTTTGAAATTTGGTATTTATGAAAAATACCAAAGGGCTTTGCTTTAAGGTGATTCACAGCCAAACTCAGCATGAGATTATCAGCATACAGCCATCAAAGGTAAACCATATTAGCTTGATACAGGATAGATATAACCCCAAATCTGCTAGATGTCAGATGTGCTGAGATTGCATCTCCCAAAACTGAAGAATGAATTCTAGGGAACAACAGAGGTTAAGAGCAGGAAATGTTTATTGACAGATAGCTCCTGAGAGACAGGAGGAGTCTGAATCAGTTGCCACTGGGTCCCTTTGTCGGGGGTAATTTATACAGCAAAGTCACAATATGGGTACAATGCGGATTAAAGTATAATCAACCTATAGGATTACAAGTACAGCTGCTTAGCTAATATTGATCCAATAGTGAAGCAGCTCACGTGACAAGGACAGGGAAAGACCGAAGGCATTTTTGGTGAGGATAGGTCTGGATGCTCTGGTCACCCACCTGGGTGGCTGATGTCTATCTGGACTTCCTGGACCAGGTAATGCTAATTTTGTTATAACTTCAAGTTACTACTTATCCCTTAGTAGGGATAATGTAGGTCTGGCCATTGCATCTTTATCTTGAGACCTGGTCTTCAGATGCATCTCCAGCCACAATTTTGATGTCTTTATTTTTCAAAGTCTTCCTTGGGAGCCCAGTTCTTTTCTGACTATATATGAATTTCTGTCTAACTTAGTTGCCTATAATAAGCTCATTAGAGCAAATCTAATGTAAAAATTGCTTAGGACCTAAAAGAAGATGGAACAACCAAAAGGTACTAATTTGGATAGTACCCCTAAATAAGGAACAAAGAAAAAAGCTAAAGTTATCAGAACACAGAGAATGCTGGAGAAGCTAAATTCACATGTGGGGAGGGTGTTTTACCAGATGGTTCCCGGTTCCTCCAAAGACATGCAATGAAAGTAATTCTAAGGAAGTGGAAGAAGAAAAGAGGTTATAATCAACAGCTAGAGTTTAGAATTAACAGTTCTTAGTTCGGAGACTAAGAACTAAGGCTGATACTAGATGGGCAGCAGCAGTGGACACCATTGCCTGATTTCCTCCACTATTGGTCTTTGTTAGGCAGAACTAACAAGGAAATGGCTGGCAATGGAGAAATATTGTTTGCAAAACCCCCAGCACCACAGAATTGAAATATAATAGTTAATAACTGTCACCACGGAGAATGTAAATCAATACAGTGGCTATGGAAAACAGTGTGGAGGTTTTTCAAAATATTAAAACTGGAACTACAATATAATCCAGCTATCCAATTAATATATATATATATATATATATACATCCAAAAGAAATGAAACCAGTATCCCAAGAAGATACCTGCACTCCCATGTTTATCGCAGCATTGCTCAAAATAGTCAATGAATGGAGTCAATTTAAGTGTCTGTGAAATGATGAGAGAATAAAAACATGATATATATACAAATTGACTACTATTCAGCATTAAAAAAAAGGGTATACTGTCATTTATGACAATATGGAAGAACTTGGAAGACATTATGTTAAGTGAAATAAACCAGGTACCGAAAGATAGAGAAAGCATGAGTTCACTTAAATATATAACTTAAAAATGTTGAACTCATAGAAACAGAGAGTAGAACGGTGGTTACCCAGCGATACAAAGGGATGAGTGTCTGAGAGATTTGGGAGATGTTGATCAAATGGTATAAAATTTGAGATAGGAAGAATAAGTTCAAAGGATCTATTATACAATTCCGTCATTTTAGTTAAAAATAATGTAATCTTGAAAGTCCCTAAAGGAATAAATTTTAAGTGTTCTTATTCCCAAAGAGATAAATATGGGAGGTGATGTATAAGTTAATAGTTTGATTTTAGCCATTCTACCATATATACATATTTTCAAACATCATGATATACACTATAAATTGATATGATCTTTATCTGTGAATTAAAAATAAATACATAAATAAGAAAAATAATACTTGTCATTGAAAACTATAACCTTGAATCTGAGAACCAGTGTAAATCAAAAGGATTTATTAGAAAGTGATATACAATAATTTCAATTTGTAGCCTTATAAAAAGATGACATCTTTGATGCCCTCCCTATATGTTTATACACCTAAAAGTGTATCATAATATTTTAAACATTTCCTAGCTTAGGTTCACTATGAAATGCAATAATACCAGCTACTTGTCTTAATAAGGTAAGATAGAGTAGCCAGAGTTTAGTTAATTCAAAACTTTAATCATTTCTAAAAGTCTCAATTAGCTCTTTCAACAAACCTTTTACCAGGGATGTTAATGAGCTCCAAAATGGATCAGTAAGGGACTGAGAAATAGTCAAATGCAGAGAGAAGAGAGGAAATGAAAAGAATGTGAATAGTCTAGAACTGGATAATTGGACTCTGAATAAGTCAATTCTACGAAAGTGTCTTCTAAATGAATTTCTATTTTTATAGCAATACACTGGGATGACAAATAATTTATACAAGGAATGAAATACCAAACTAATATAATTGCTGTAGTGGATATAAAAAGCCAAGAATTATTTCAGAAATACTGGAGATCAGAAATAATAGAAAAAAAGACATAAGATACATGTCCCTTATTCCAATTTGTACAGGTCTTTATTCATCTAAAGTGAGTTAGAATACTGTGCTAACATGTCAAGAGTTAGAACACAAAATACATATATACAAGTCATGTTGAGAGAAATGCTGCAAACATGCATGGATAAAATATGTATTAGAAGCACATTAAAATTGTTGTCTTGGTATTGGTTATCTTTTAATTGTTGCTTGGGGATGTTCATAAATAAAGGTAGCTTTTATTTCAGTTAGGGATTGTCCCAAAATATTGCAAAATATGCCAACATAAAAACCTCAGGGGATAGAGAACTTGTTGACATGGGAAGGGGAACAAGGGAGGGAGAGAGGAAAGGGAAAGGGATTTTAAAAGAGAAAGAATGGAAGGAAAAAAATGAAAATAAAGATTTTATAAATGGGGAGGGGAAGAAGGGCTAAAAGGAATGAGGAACAAAAAGAATTAAAATATATTATGTTCAGGTAGGTACAAATTCCCCATGATGAATATGATCATTATATATGATAAACATGTACTAATAAAATTTTTTTTAATTCATAGAAAAAAACTCAGGGGATAGAAATAAATTGGTTATTCTAATGAATCCGTAGGTTAGGTAGTCTTTGTTGGTGACAGCTTCCCCCTAAAATGCTGAGGTTCATCTGGTCTAACCTACAGTACATTACTGGCTAACTGGAATGATTCACTTTTGTCTCCTACTTCTGCTAACTAATCATTTGAGTAATGGCAATGCAGAGATGCAAAAGGGCAAGTGGAATTACATGAGATTTTTCCAGAGTTGTATTGAGTTTTAACTGACAAATAAAAATTGTACATGTTCAAAATACAGAATGCTGTTTGATAAATATATACACTGTCAAGTGATTACCACTGTCAAGCACCTATCGTCCTACACAGTTAGGTTTTTATGTTATGAGAACATGTAAGATCTGCTCTTTTAGAAAACTTATATACACGTTACAAAACCATTAACTGCTGTCATCATGCTATATACTAAATCTTCAGAATTTAGTCATCTTATTTAACTGAAACTTCACATCTTTGGTCAACATCTCTCCATTTCCCCCACTTCCTAGCCCCTGACGACTGCCATTCTACTTTCTATTTCTATGAATTTTGTTTTTTTAGATTCTACATATAAGTGAGATTATACATTACCTGCCTTCCTGTCCCTGGTTTATCTCATTTAGGATACAATAATCCAGGTTCATTCATGCTGTCAAGAATTACATCCTTATGTTTTATGAATGAATTATAGTCCATTGTGTGTGTATATGAGAGATGTAAAATGTTTTTATCAACTTTAATCACTTGGCTTGATCCCATGTGTTGGCTGTTGTGTACAATGCTTCAATGAACAGGAGACTGTAGATATCTCTTTGATATGCTGATTCTATATGACCTGTATCACACAGATTCATTCTCCTGTTGTACAGTGCTAGAGGCTGTCACCAGAATCCAATGTCAGTGCCATGATTTGGACCTCCAGAATGATGAAGTAAATCAACTTCTTTTCCTTATAAGGTATCCTGCCTCAGATATTTGGATATATAACCTAAACAGACTGAGAAAATACATTTGTCTTATTCTCGATCCTCTAGAAAAAGCTTTAGATTATCACAGTTGAGCATGATGTTAGCTGTAGGATGTTATAGGGTTGTAGATGTTGAAGCACTCGCTTTTCATATATGACTCATTGATGTTTTTTATCATTAAAGGATTTTGAATTTTTCAAGCTATTTTTCTGCATATATTGAGATAATAATAAGAATTATCCTTCATTCTATTAAAATACAATGTCACTTCTAACAATGTCCCATTGGCTAAGTTAATCTATTTTAGGCCCCTGTCAAAGAACAGGAAAATATATGGATCACAAACGTTTACTAATTAAAAAAAAAAATAAAATGAAGCAGGAAAGATTCCAAAAAACATAAAAAATTGTTACAGTAAAAGACATATTTTTGTCTTAGTTACTTTTCTTGTTCCTGAGACAAAATACCCAACACCAAAATAAAAGGATGAAAGGTTTATTTCAGCTCACAGTTTGTAGAGGTTTCAGTCCACAGTTGGCTGGCTCCAAGGCAGGGTGTCATGGCAGAGGGGCACCACAGAGGAGAAACAATTCATGGTGGGCAGAAGGCAGCAAGGCAGCAAGCAGCAAGTGAAAAGCAACAAGCAGCATCCCTTTCTGTCCCTTTTATTCTATCCAGGCTACAGCATTTAGGGCAGGTAGCACTCACACCCAGGGTGGGCCTTCCCATTATCCACACTCAGAACTACACCAAACCAATCAGCAGACAAATTTTGTAATCACACACCCTGAATCCTAGCATCACACACTCTAGATCCAGCCGCCTCTGAAAAATCTCCACCTATGACCCACCCCATTTAGAGGAATGTCTAGACACAATTGTTATTAATAACATAACATAACAATTAATGTTATTAATAACATAACAATTGTTATTAATCTCCCTTAAAATACTTCCCCTTGCTTCAAACACATTTACCCATTGTTCTTGCTACTTTCTAAAGCAGTTCAGAAAGTCCTCTTTTGCGACTTTAGTTGTGTCATCATGGCTGTTTCAATGTCCTGAACTGATGAAAAAGATTTACTTTTTATTGTCATTTTGACTTTAGAGAAGAGCCAGGTGTCTCATAGTGCCAGAATCAGTGAAAAAGGTGGATGAAGACACTGTGCTGTCTGTATGAGCCTGCCTTTCCAAAACTGGATGGCATTCAGCAGCAACATTCACCATATTATTTGATCACACCTTTTAACTTTTTATGAAAGAGGACTCCAGAACTGCTTCAGAAAGAAACAAGATGGATTGGAAGAATGAAGGGGGTATTTTGAGAGGGATTAATGACAATATGTCTTTTACTGTAGTAATTTTTAATTAAACATTCACCTATATATTTGCTCACCCATGGTATTTCTGCCTATGAAAGAGCCATGGTGAAAATGTGCTTGCTGGGAGGAGTGAAGAATCGGGACAAATCATTCAATATATCACAAATTTGATTTCTTTTGTAGAAAAGAAAGAAGTCCCTGTGTCTAGTACACAAATTCTGCAGTAAGGGGCAACTGCAGAATTTGTCTCTTCCAAAGACAAAAATTAGACTTTAAATAAAAAACAAACAGAAGATTGCTATATTAGAAAAAATGATAAATTTAGGGCAAATCATGAAGGTGGGAGGGAAAACTTTTCTTATGTTGACAGGCACCAGTCCAGAATTAATATTATAGCAAATGATGCCCAGATACAAAGTTCTAGCTGGTGCACTCTGAGCATCGGTGTCAGCTGGAAAAACTTTCTTTCTGGATGAAGACAGGTCGTCAGGATCCAGGATTTGGCAAGTGAAATGTGAACCAGATTTTAGCTTCCAATTATTCTCAGCCAAGTCTTACTATGTAGGAGCACTATAACCCTGGTTGAAGAGAATAAAACAAAGAGTTGCCTTAAGATTTTTACTGATTTTGTTGATATGCCTCATTGTGTTGCTATTTAATTTATATTATTTCGTTAACAATTCTTCAATGGGTTACATATTGTAGGGAGCAAGGAACCCCTCATACTGTACTCACATCTCAATTCTAATTGATTGCATAAGGCTATCCTTACTATTTCTATGAGATCAAGTCAGAAAGAAAATCGAGTCAGGAGAAAAAATCTCATAAGACAAAAAAGAAGTGCCCGCCCTTGTATTTGGATAATCCAGGCTCATTGTTTTCTATGTAATAACTGGTTTGACTAAATCAAGTGAGAGGGCAACAACATTTTACAAGAGATTGTTAAATGTATATGTAATATCTATATCATAACTTATTTATTATAACACTTCTTTAAAAATTTAGTATATTGTGCCAATTGAGTTGAACTTAAGAAAATTTATTTATAAGATGTTATGTTTGCCAATATTTTGTGTTAATGTTTTGCTTAATAAATACTACAGTTTTAGAATCTAGAAAAGCTTTCCCTTGGCTATGAATTAACCTGTAGAGCATTCAAAATGGGTGAATGTTCAAGTCAGGAAATGGGCACATTTGTGACAGTAAAAACTCCCAACTGAATTACAGTCTTATGTTGTTCTTTGGAAATTGTTTATTTTAAAATTGTCCTCACCACTGGTCCGGTTTCTGGTTTAAAAGATTCTTTTTTAAAATTTCAGAGATAACCTGAAAAAAACAGGAAATGTTTAATCTTTGTGTTTCTACCAAATCCGGACATACTCATTCAACAGGATGAGTCATACTAGATAGAAGAGTGAGTTCTTTGTTTTTTGAACTGGGAATCCTCTTTAGTACTTCAGAGGTACTATCAAAGTGGTATTTAGGAAACATAGCATTATATCCATGAGATTTTTTAAAAGAAGCATTTAGGATCTACATAATTTTAGAACCATAGAATGGTGATATTGCTATCCTCTCACTTGATTTGGTACATTGCATAACACGGCATCCAGTAGAAGAATTTTCCTCCCTTAATCCTCTTTGATTGCTATAACTCGGTTGATAAATGAATTCGGAGAAGAGTAATACCTATATCTTACTTTAAATACCTTAGGTTGGCTTATGTGCAAATGTGAATGCCAGCTTCCCATGTGTAACTGAAATGGAATGAAATGGAATTGAATCTATTTCTACAGAGTTAATACTTCTTCGCTTCCTATGTTGAGTTGTTGGCAAATTTCTAGGTTGCTGAGGAACACACAAATAAAAAGTTTGGAGAGGGTAAGAAACTTTTGATAGAATAGTTCATTAATCTTAGATTTTAACCTATGTATGTGCAGGTATAAACACTCTACCTGGCATCTGATATAAGTTTAATAAATGTTAGTTTCACAACTTCCTACACATTCACACATGATAACCTGCTTAGAGGCCAGCATACTTTTTCAGGGAGGTAAAATTTAGGTACTATTTTACAATTAAAGATCATATAGTCTATCACAATTAATCACCTCTGCTGTTGCAGCACAAAAGCAGTATATAAATACAACTCTTGCACAGGTATTAGGGTAGCACCGTTCTACTAAACCTGTATTCGCATAAATTGGTTGTAAGTAGTACTTAGCCAATAGGTATAGTTAATCCAATGCAGACCATTAAAAATTAAAAATTAAACATGCAATTTGAACTATAGAACAGTTCACAAAATACAGGTAACCCAAGGGAATGTTGTTACACACAGCATTTAAGATACACATCTATAGAGCTGAATATTTATGAGTTGTTTCTAATTTAAAGAAACTAATTATCCAAATTTTCCTATATTTTATAATAATTAATTAGCACAGTGATTAAAATATAAAACAAGGAATTGTTTTTCATTGTCCAAAAGATTCAAACATATGAACACAATGAGGTATGCAAATTTACTCTTAAAACTAGAAAAGAGCTCTAGAAATAGAACTAATTTAAAGCTAAGTCTCTGTCTCAACCTGTGTCTGGCATTCATTTTATTGAATTGTTTATGGTATTAATCTGTAAAATGGGAAAGATATGAGCTTCATTTACTTGACTTCTAAAATGGGACAAATACTAGCATAAAAAACCTCCAGTGAATGAGGAAACTTCAAAAAAAATCAGTTTAGGTTTCTCCAGCTAAGAGGTCATATCTAATTTCTTTAGAGTGACCTTTCAGAGTCTTTTGATGCCTCTCTCTTAAAGGTAGGTTGATGTCAGCAAGATCCTCCAATATATTAAAGCAAAAATATTCAGCCTAAATGTCAGAGAGAACAATATCATACAATTGACACTGCCTGTAAGAATCAAATAAAAAAATGATTGTGAGGTGTTTTTTAGGCAAAGTGCCATCTAAATGTTTAATAATATTTCTGCTAATGGCTTTCCTCTCCTAGAAGTCTGCCTCAGTCATTTGATTTCTTTCATGTATCATCCATACATTTTAGCTTTTCCTAATCCCTCTTAGATGCCATTCAGTGAATTAGAACCATTTGCTGGGCTGCCATATAGGACCTGTAACAAGGAATAGTAATTTTACTTAAATTCTGTATCTCAAAGACAGAATCACCAGCTCTGTTAGATGAAGTGGATTTGCAAGGCTTACTGGGGTGACTCTTTTAATGAATATGCTTACATAAAATGAACTGTGTTGACAGCTACATTTATGAGCACAACCACTGACCACTTCTAATGTCCTGCCCTAAATAGGTATCTTATGTAGTTTACACCTAATAAATTTTTGAATTGGTAATTTATGACTTATTGATTCTACCTCCATGCTTTATTGCCTCTAGTTAAAGCAGCAAGCTTCTTTCTTCAGATGGTGAAAATGAAAAATAGATTTCAAGAGTAAAGTACACGTGGGACTGCAAACCAAAGTGAGATCATGGAAGAATCTCTTTGATCCTAATTCCCTGAATCACATACAGGTGTCGGACCTTCTTAGACTCAGTTGATATTAACTAGGTGAGACAAGAGGTGACTTGTAAGACCAATCTCTGCTGTTCCAGACTCTTTCCTACTGTACTTCTTCAACCTGTCACACTGCATAAAAAGCCCTCAGAGAACAATAGCATAAGCATTCCTTTTGCTTTATGTACAGCAGAGACAACTAGAAATGATGAGTTTATTTTGCAAATTTAATTTAGGCAGTTCTTACACTGTGTGCACTCATCCTTTCCTGAAAGTCACAGGCAAAGTATTAGATTTCTTTCAGGCCCAACTAATTACAGTTTTTGCAGAAACTCAGTTGAGAAATGTAGATGTATAAGAATCAAACCAGATTAGAGGGAATGTCAGCTTTGAGTTCATCATCTATGGAAATACTTTAGACTTACACAGAGTTATATGAGGAATAAACGCTCATGCAGCTGTAGGGGCTGACATTTAATCATGTTTTAAGCAGCAGAAAAATGATGTTACCAGGAAGTAAACAACAGAATTGTATTCCTTAATCTTACATAATAATTAAGACCATTGGATTTAGAATTGAAAAACAAAAATAGTATGTAAATCCCCGTTCCAACACTTATTAATTTTATGTCTTTGATAAGTTACTTAATTATGAGCCTCCATTTCTCTGTTTATAAAATGGGAATAAAGAATGTACTGACCTCATAGAATTATTGTGAGGATTAGATAAAATAGATGTGCAGTTGATAGTCCAGAGCCTTGTGCACATTAATCATTGATTTCTGAATCCTTGCTACATGAGGGCAGGGAGAAATGAATTTACTAAACATTGTCTGCAGACCACTCATATGACCCAACCAAAATGATCCTTAAACCACGAAAAGCACTGATTAGATGATTAAAGGAGTCTGTCCATTTAAAACAGAGTAGACTACTGATACTTATTTCCCAAGGATCTCAATGCCAACTTTTTTTTTTCTGGTTTCTTATTACCATATTTCCACGTAAGAGCCAACCACAAAGGTAATCATTATTGGATCAATTGCTTTATATTATTATGATGTAGAAGTAAAACATGACTACTGATGTTTAGGTAGGAAAAAGATCTCAGAGTTCTAAACCAAATTATACAGGATATATTTTACTTCTTACCAAAACCATAGATGTATTTAAAACTTTCTGTGAAGTGTTTTCTGTACTTGGACTGTTGCCTGATTTTCCTTTAAAAATGATCTTTTTGATAGTAGATAGTAGATAGTACTATTAGCAATATTTCATTATCCCTGTAAGATTTACCAGATTATTGTTATTTCTTACCTTTTTCTTTTTAAAATTAAAAAAAAAATCCTAATGTAAAATAAAGAAATCCAACCAGCCTCATAAGTAAAGGTATTTAATTATTTTAAAAGATTCATTTCATACAAACAACAGCATGGATTGAACATCACTTTTATTACCTCCTATTAAGTTTTCATGAATTAATTATAGAACTACTGTCTTCTACTACTAAACTCTGTAAAATATGATTTGAGTCATTAGTAATTTTTAAAATACTTCATTAAAAAAATAATAAAAATAAATAAATAAATAAATAAATAAAAAGGGCCCGTGATATCGCTCAGTGGCACAGGCGCCTGCTGGCGTGTGAGGTTCTGAGGTCAACCCCCGGTACCCACAAAAAAAAATAATAAACAAATAAAATAAAATACTTGATTTTAAAATTATACAGTGCTGCCTTGGTTCATGAACTTAATTTGTTTTACTATTTTGGGGAAGATGGTCATGTTTGTGCTTGTGCAGGGAATGTGGCTATAGTCGTGTTGGTATCAGATGTGGAGTTCGTGAATGGAAGCAAAATTTTGTGGAATGCTTTTGTTTGAGAACGGAATTGTTTGTGAACAGAAACATTCACAAATCAACAGTGTTATTATGCCTATATAGACATAAAAAGGGGGAAAAATACTAACAAATTGACAAAAACATGGCAATGATAAAGGCAGAAATAATTTAATCTCTTGAGAATCTACTCCATTAGCTCTCCAAAAATGATATATTGTTAAACCCTAGAGCATTAGAGGTATCTTTATTAACTTTGAAATGCTATCATTCACATATGTAGATTTCTTCCTTCAACCGCCATGTACCAAGGGTCTGCTGGGCGGAATACCGTGGTGGACTTGCAGATGGTGACAGTCTATGGCCCACCAGGCCCGTTCTCTGGACTCAGAGTTTAGTTGACATGGAACATTTTCCTCTTCCAGTTAATTCCAGTATAAACTCAAGACTCAATTTAGACATTATTGATTCCTTGAAAATGTACCTCACCCTTCTCTGCTCCCTTAGAATGCTTCATGCAAGCATTTATGAAAATTTTATTGTCCTCTGGGTTTTAACCAGTTACCCTGGAGAGTTAAAATCCCTTGAGAATAGAATGAGATATGTACAGCTTTTGTTATCCCCGGCCTCAAGCACAATGCCTGGCACAAAGTGGACACATCATTCAGATTCATAAGCAGATGAATTAATAAGTTAAGGAGCTTCAGTGACAAATAAGATCTAGCAATATGGTACAAGTATATAAAACAGAAGTGAGCACTCACATGCATCACTGTTTTCTTTTACCAGTTTTTAATCTTCTATTTATTTTAAATAGTTGTCCTTAGGCAGAAACTTTGAGTATTTATCAACTTTATGACAACTGTAAAATCTATAACCAATATTTTCAGACCACCTCATAAAAACAAGGCTAAGAAAAGAGAAAACGAAGTAAGAATGGCCTGTCAGAAAGGAGCAACTGAAAGAAAATGAGCTCTGCTCTACCTGAGTTAATGGTAGTAAATTTCTCCAATCAATTTCCCCTCCTCTCGAAGCCCAGGCTCTCCTTCATACAGGCATGATAGTTTGTTAGTTAACTGGTGATCCTGACATGGCACACACACAGGCCTTCTCAATCCTTTATTCCTGAAACCTTTGCACAATAAGCACTTAGGTTCCATCTCCTGAGAATATTTTTCAATTCCTTCAACTTCATACTCATAGTCTGTGTTAGGAGAAGCATCACCTCCTATTGGGCACACTTGTATCTAAGTTGTTACTGAGTTTCTATTAGAACTAATATTAAACATAAGCAACTATAGGGGTAGAAAGATTGAAGTATAACAAACTCATTTAATCAAAGTTTTACATGACACAAAAGCCTTTGGAAGAAAGTGTTAATGATCCAGGAAAAACTGTCTATATTTATGTTTAAATTTGGTGGAGAATATATAGTCATATAGAAATCTGCTTGGATGAAAGGGCATGATGCTATGGTAATAGACTGTGAAGGGAAACCTAGGAGGGGATATCATAGGTTTTATTCCCTGCCTCTCTGTGTAGCATTCTTTTCTCCCAGGTATAGGGCAAGACCCATTCTGGAATGAGGGTCTTAAGAACTACTATCAGACAAGGTAGATCAGAGAATTTCTTTATAGACAACTCTTGCACAGAAAGGCAGGGGAAGCATACAGTAATATTCTAGGTTTTATGACAATATTTAGGGGAAAGGGATTCTAGTTTCTATGATGTACCTTGAGAATGAAGAATTCTCATTGCTGTGGTCTGACATGGGGAAGAAAAGGAAACAGGACAGAGAAGGGCAGGAGTTTGGAAAAAGATTTCAGTTCTGAGGCCCTTCCACTGTCCGTTAGTGCAAACTATACAGTATGCCAAAGCATTATACTGTAAGGTATCATTTTCTGATGTGAAAAAAAAAAACCCTAATCTCAAGAATCTATATTATCACTCTTTTTTTTTTTTTTTTTTGTGGGTACCGGGGGGTCGACCTCAGGACCTCGCGCGCCAGCAGGCGCCCGTGCCGCTGAGCGATATCACCGGCCCCTTTTTCGTATGTGGGATCCGGGAGTCGAACTTAGGCCCTCGCGCTTGCAAGGCAGGCACTTATGCCGCTGAGCCATCTCACCGGCCCTATATTATCACTCTTAATAAAATGAATTTCCCCCAAATTAATCAAATAATGCATTCCTAAAGAATTCACCATGCACGTGTATGAATGTATCTTTGTGTTTTCTCTCTTTCTTTCTTTCTTTCTTTCTTTCTTTCTTTCTTTCTTTCTTTCTTTCTTTCTTTCTTTCTTTTGTACCAGGAATTGAACTCAGGACCTTGCACTTGCCAGACAGGCACATGTGCCGCTGAGGTACATCCTCAGCCCCTGTGTGTTTTCTAAAAGAAATTGAAAAGCATTCTCTCTTGCCTTAAGGAGGTCCTTCCTGCCTGAAACTGGAGACTGAACCAGGTCCTTTACACTGAACTACACCCTCAGCCCTTTTTCACTTTTTATTTCAGAGAGGACCTCACTAAATTGTTAAATTGCCCAAGCTGGGCCTAAACTTGCAATCCTCCCGCTTCAGCTCCCAGAGAGGCAGAATTACAGGTGTGTGCCATTTTTGATGTTACTCTGAGTTGTGAAATTAAAAATTGATTGCATTTCTGGGGTCAATTCAGATTAGTGCTCAACTAGCATTCTATTCTACAAAAGAATTCATGGAAGACAGATGTTAGTTTATTTTCATGCAATAGTCACTTACTTCTTCTCTTTGTCTGATGACTCGCAACCTAACTCTCAATTTATGTGACAATAATGCCTGCTATACCTGCCATCTACTTTCTGAGCGCTTCACCAGCGCCCTGATCCTGTGGGAGACAGTGATAAATTCCACCTGAGATACAAGGGGTGATAGGCGATTTAAAATATATATTTTTTTCTGTATTCACACTTTCTTCGGAGAAGTGTTTCATCCTATTTCTGAGTTGAGTTGATTGATTCTGTACTAGTTTAAACTCAAGGTCTAGAGCAACAAGCTGAGATAAAAATGATAGAGATATATTTAAAAAGTGCCTGGGTTTTATCTTCTGATTCATTCAATGGAAAAGCTCTTTACGGACAAAAGCTTCTTTTAGTAAGAAACTCTCAGTAGTACTCTCAGTTACTACTAGAGTGAAGCATTACAACAAAGAAGACACTAGTGAAATGCGGGTAATTTAATCCAAACTAAATGCAGAAGAATAAGTGAACACTGAACAGGAAAGATGAGCTTTATTTGTGATGTTTCTCACTCTGTATTGTGTATGTGTGTGTGTACAACTGTGTTGTTTAATTGTTTCAGTAAGTGAAGTAGAATGCTTTAACTGTGAGTAGTAAATGCATAATAAATAGTAATAATAATAGTAAATAGTAATAATAATAATAAATGCAAAGTTGAAAATTTGGTCTTGAATAGTTCACAAAACATGAAGTTTTCTGCCTATTCCTAAATTAGAGTACCTCTGCACTATTTTAAGTGAAACTACTAGCTGATAAAAGGTAAGAACATCCTCAGAAGACCTTCCATATCATGCCTTGAAAATGTTTCCTATTTTTCTTGAGGCTTTAATACTGATATAAATAAAAATCTCACTCGGAAGAAGTAAAATATTGAGCTATAAGACATTTCGAGTTCAACAGTCATTGTTTCTGGGAGATCAGGCTATGCAATGCTTTTGAACTATAGTTGGAAGATAAAGATTTTCAATCCATCCAGCACTCTTGATGTAGGAGCATATTTTTATGTTCTTTGCTAGAGAACATGTGATGGGAACTCATGATAGTCACTGGGCTTTTTGTATAATTAATTTGTATAACAGAGTGATTTTTACAAAGTTTTTTTTAGCAGTAAAGTTCTAATTCTTTGATACCTAATCCTTCTTAGTCTTAGTCCACCTAAGACAATGGAATACACCTTTACATATATATATATATGTAAATATATATATATATATATTTTTTTTTTTGGTACTGGTTATTGAACTCACGACATTGTGCTTGCCAGGCAGGTGCTGTGCTGCTAAGCTATATCCCTGGCTTTACTTATATATTTTAAGAATGCTCCACATATCTACATTTTTCTCTTTTTATGATCACCCACACCCAGATTGGATACCATGGAACTCAAGAGCTTAAAGTACAATGACTGTCATTCTTATTTAGACTACTTATTTCCCAGAATATGGATATAGAAGCTTAATTAACACATTTTTATGTCAGTGATACTCTGCGCTTACCTACTTAACCAGTTTGTTTCACAGAGTACCCACTTCCATCACAATTATTTTCTCCTCCTGAGAGTAAAATTACTTATCTCTTCGTCAAAACCAGTAGGAAGTCCTTTAGAACAGTAATTCTTGGAGATTGCATAGGAAGTAGTGTTTCATTCATTCACTCGGAAAATAATTTCTGTGTCTACAATTCATACTGGAAATATCAAGGATTTTTCTTTTAATAAACAGCATGCATCACAGGTTCTAATACTATATATTCTTTCTGTCTGAATCTCTATTCACTTATCTAGTATTATTTTTTTCTTCATAGCATTTACAAACACTTTAAATTATGCCATCCATATATCTTTTATTATCTAGTTCCATGCACTAGAATATAAGTTCCATAAGGAACTTATATTTCTTTTTTTTTTTTTTTTTTTTTTTTGTGGGTACCGGGGGGTCGACCTCAGGACCTTGGGCGCCTGCGCGCCTGTGCCGCTGAGCGATATCACCGGCCCCTTTTTCGTATGTGGGTTCCGGGAGTCGAACTCGGGCCCTCGCGCTTGCCGGGCAGGCGCTTAAGCCGCTGAGCCATCTCACCGGCCCAAGGAACTTATATTTCATTCACTGTTTTATCTCCAGTATCTGTAGCCATGCTTTGGTCATTGTGAGCACTAAATAAATGCTTCCTAAAATGACAGGCTCAGTCATTTAACTAATTAGTCTTGGTTTTTGACAATACTCAGCACACCATACAGGGAGCCTGTGTTACAAATGGGGTCATAGCCACAGTGTATTGGAACTGAGTGAAGGTTTGGATCCACTGGTTATTGTCATTGAAGGAAACAGAATATCCGTCTGAGGTTCTTCTTGGCAGATATGAAACTCTGTTGCTTTGTAGAGAAATAGTCATTTTATTGACAATAAATAACCCAATCCTCTTAAAATTAGGCTAGCTTATAGCTAATGGCTTAAAATTAGAAATTTTCACTGCCTATTATCAAGTTCCTTAGCATATTTACATCTTTATGTGTTGACACCTTTAAAAAGTGGGGTCTCATTATAAATGACATTTTGTAAGGCTGCAGTGTTTTGAAGCAAGTACCATTAAAAATATAAAGACACACAGAGAGTTTTTAATCATTTACCATTTAAAAGGTGTACATATGAATTCTTAACGAATGTACGACTGCAGGGACATGCCAAACACAATCGTGGCACCAATGATTGAAATGCTTTACAGCATTCTTAGATCCCTTCCCATCTCTGTCCTCTGTAACAGTCCATGGTCTACAACAAGAAAACAGGGACCACAACAGCCAGAGGGAAGGGAATGTTTTCAAGGAAAGTGAAACATGTTATGCATGGAGAATATTATCTGCATAATTGGGTAGAATGCAGCAAATGATTCGAACAGTTCATTTTGATCGTTATTGTCAGTCTTGTTTAGATTTTCAAGGAACTAATGATTTAAGGCAAGAAATTCTTTAGTCTAAAACTAGTTATAAATCTTAGACACATTCCCAGGAAACTATTTTTAAAACATGAAAGCACAAAGGGATGACCATGGCGCATACACGAGTCTGAGTAGACAAATTATCATCACAAAGCTATGTGAGCCCAGAATCCTGCCCCTCGTTCCATCTCACTTACTTCCAGCCAAAACCAAGGGCTAAGGCGAGGGGAAGTGCCAGATATCATGGATACAAAAAGAAATGCATCTTCACATTAGAGTTTGCCTCAAATGATCTATTTAAAACATAGATGAATAGGAAATTTCTAAAGTGAAAACTTTCCTGTAGTATGATATCAATAATGAAACCTTTAGTGTATTTAATACAAATGAACAGGAAAATGTCAGTTCTATTATTTGTAATTCAATGAAGTAGCAACCCCTATAAGGTAGAAAGAACTGAAGTGGGCATTGAAATGCTGAATTCTAACAACATACGACTTTTTCTTCTAACCATTCCATGTTTTTGTTTTAGCATTTCTTTTTTAAAGGTAAAGAAGATAAGTCTTTTCTAAGAGTAATCTAAGAATATACTAAAGCAACAAAGGTTGCAGCTCTGATATTTTAACTACTATTGATTATAACACAACCGGAGAGCCAATATAAATTATCCTTAACACTTGGTGTAGAGAATAATGAAAAATCTAATAATTAAAGAAATCAACTTAGTTAAATATAAAAGGTATAACATAAGCATACTTAAAGAGTAATACAACAAATTTATCTATTATATATAATGAGAGATATATGCATATTCATTCCATTTCCCACTGTTGAGAAGTTCAAATTTCCCTCTGAATATTTGGTATTTGAGTCAGTTGAAATAAACTGCTATAAAGCAAACACATTTATTAATGTGCACATGTACAAAGGATCCATACAAAATACGAAACTCAAACGACGGCTAGATTTTTGAGATTTACATATATACCCTCTTCAAAAGGGAGAAGGAAATACGATGGTAGGCAATTTATAGAAATATTAAATGATTGCCACTGGAAATAGATTGGCCCCAAAGGATAGACAATGGCCTGGGACAAAGGTCTTCTGTGCTCTTAGTGTGGGGTATTTGATTTTCCAGTCTCTTCTTCTGTGATATGAGTTTAATTATCTTTGGTTAATGAAATTTTAGTTAGAAGATTGAAGATAATTATGTCCCTTTTTGGTAAATCAGTCCTTAGGTAGATAAGGAAACTTTAGGGAAATCCCCCTCCGGAAATTCAACAGAGAAGGAGGATCCAAAGAAAAGGGGGTGGGAGAAGGTCAGAGAGACCTTGATGCTCTGTCTTGCTCAGGATGATATACTATGAAGTATCATTTTCTGAGCCCCAACACTACCAAAATGGAAAGTCCAGTGTTATTAGTCCCATGAACCAGGAGTACTAAAGAAGAAGAAAACTAACTTTTGATAAATACCAGTCACTGCTGGTATATGATTTTATATATGGTAAGTTGCTTGATCTTCATAGTAATGTTATGATTTCAGTGACTTTACTGAAGAGAAAATAAAGATCAAACTCTGTTTCTTACCCAGTGTCATGTAGCTGGTAAGTAGCAGAACCAGCATTTTTAACCCCTTTTTACCTCCCTCTAAAGAATTGGCGCTTTCTACTACTTTCCATGGTCTTTCTAAAGATTCCCTAACTCCACGTTTTTCCAGCAGGTTCATGCCTAAGCAAAGGAACAACCTAAATTTCCCTCTTCTCAATATCTTTTCCCTCTTTTTGGTCTCCTCTCATCACCCAAGCTTAAAACTAGACTTAGGTTTCCATTCTAGGTCCTACATTGTGCATTATACCTAGGACTATCCTCCTTCAGTATTCCTACTTGACCTGTTCCCACCTCTTCTTCATAATTCCTATCAAAGTGTCCTGCCATAAGCCCTCTAGGATTTTTCAGGTGATTAATTTAACTTCTAATAAGGGAATTTATAACATTACTGGCAAGATGACAGCTTAAATATCACTTCTCCAGTCTTTTCCATTTTAAAACCCTGAAGATTCATTAATTCATACTTTTTGAACAAACAAACATTGAATACTTGCTGCTTGCACTAGCTACAAGAAATTGGAAAGTAGTACAACACACACTGTCTGGCCTCAAAGAGGCTATAGTCTAGTCCACTGAAGAGATTATGATTCTAAGAAAATTAAAAACACTATAACTGTGTTAGTCAGCTTTCCATAGCTGTGACACAACAACCAGGTTTATTTTGGCTCACAGTTACAGAGAGTTCAGTCTATGGTCTGCTGGTTCCATTCCTTTGGGCATGAAGTAAAGAAGACTATAATGGTCAGGGGAGCATGTAGAGGATAAGCCTGCTCACCTCATGATATGCAGGAAGCAGAAAGAGCCAAGGATAAAATACAGTACACAAGAGCATGTCAACAAGATCCATTTCCTTCACCTCCATCCTGTTCCCCAATAATGCTGTCAAATTATTAATCAATCAACATATCTATCTACTAATTAACTTAGATCCCTCATTATTCAATCACCTGTCAAAATTTCTACCTCTGAACATTGCCAGATTGTGGACTAAGCCTTCAACACATGATGCTTTGGGAGACATTTCACGTTCAAACCATAAATACAGTAAGGCAAATGTTTTCAAACTGTAGACCTCTGATCAATAGCATTACCAAAGTCCTCAAACCAATGTTTGAGAACCATTCATTTAGTATTTAAATATAAGTGCTTGCTCCAGACCGACCGGGTTTAATTCTTACTCTTTTATCTGCTGATTGCATGATTCTGGGCAAGTTATTTAAATTCTGGGTGTCTGTTTTCTTCTTTGAAAAGTGAGAATGATAATAATAGTATCTAAATGATATGATTTTTGAAGTACTACATTTTTGAAGTACTATGATTTTTAAGTACTATGTTCTCTTTTAAGAACTAAATATCTCTTGAAAGTATTGAAATACAGTACTCCTGAAAAATCTAAAACTTATTTACTTAATAATTAGAAGATTTTTATTCAAGAAGGCTAAGTTTTATTTTCAAGCAATGAGCAATGTAATGTCTTAAATAAAGACATGAGTGCTTAAGGTGCAAATATTGCTTCTCAGGACTCATAGTGACCAGCAATTAACTCTACCTTAAGTGTGATATTATTATATGTTTAACATCTGATTAACAGTATTTTTTCATTGTAACAATAAATTTCTTGAGGGGTGTCTTGTCCTTGAAGTACAAGTGTATGAGACTCACCAAAGTTTTAGGAATTAAATAATTCTGCCCTTTTGTAATTTTTAACTGTTTTACTAGAAAAAAACCTAAATGTGTTTAAAGAAAGAAGAAAGTAGTGTCATCAACAGAAAATGGATTTTCTAGATTCATTTCGGTATCGTTTTCTGCTTTCCCTGAATTGGGGTAAAAGAGCAACCCTATATGCTCCCTGCTCCTCTACTTCTGCCAAGCAATTAGCATCTCTTAACACTTCCAGGCAGCTGCCTAATGAAATGCTTGTTTCTCCAGAAAGTCATTTTGCATATAAAACTGTCTGCTCCTCTAAAACTAACAAAGGTATTTTGAGTCCAGAACATACTGTGACATTGCCAGAACAAATATTCAGATATTGAAAAATTCCTTCCAAAATTTTACATTAGGTCTATGTATAGAGTACTCATTAAGGCAGGGTGATTTGTAAGAAAACTAAATAATATCAAAAACCATTTTTCTTCACTTTCAAAATCTCTTCATTCTCTAGTTCTTTCAGCATATTTTGAATTCCCAGGTATATTTCTTCATTTGCTTTCTGAAATAGTTCCTTAGAGAGAAATCAGAACCATGAAGATGATGTAAATGAGTAAAAAAGTGCCATTTACGCTTTTTCTAGCTGTTCTTCTCTCTCTCTCTCTCTCTCTCTCTCTCTCTCTCTCTCTCTCTCTCTCTTTCTATTGTAACTAGTAGACCTTTGCCTTGTTCCTTGGGCTTGCAAAGATGAACAGATTTCTTCTCACTGTGAAGGAAGGCACTTTTCTAAGTAGTTAGAGTTCCATTTTCAGACACGAGTTCAATTCCCTTCTCATCTTATTTATGCATGCCCACCTAGAAAGGTGTAGGGCTTAAGCAAAAGGAAATACAAGTCACTGCGGGATGAGGATGCAGCACTCCAACTCTTCTACCTTGACTGCATGCACAATTAAGCTAAAAGCTTTGGACGTAACCTCTTTTTATTAGTTGTGTGTGTACCTGCAAATTTTTGCAAAATGTTGCAAGGATGGGAAATTTTTAAGAGGTTAGGGCAGAGAATCATTCAGTATAGTGATTGTCAGGATGTATTAAGGTTGTGGAGAACATGCCATGACAACTGATAATGCACTAGAGTTATTTTCAAGGCCCAGGACGAGGAATAATCTGATCTTTGGAGAAGGTTAAAAAGACAGAACGATTCCTGGTGTCAGTACAAGAGCAATAGGATGTTCCCAAGATCAGAGCAAAGAGACCTGTCTCATAGGCTCTGCTGTAATCAGACTATGCCACACGTCCACACGTTCACAGTCAGATGAAACATTTTTCCATTTCCCCACCTGCTCACAGATACCAATCATGTCATAAACACAGAGCCAAGTAAGTGAATTGGGTTGTAACTTCCAACACAGACTCTTATAGCTGTTAAACCTAACGGTAAAGAAAGTTCTAAAGCAACCAGAGAGGGAGAGAAAGAGAGAGAGAGAAAGTAAAAAACTGGATCACAACTGGATATGAATACAAGTATTTCCAATTCTAGAAAAACTGATACTTATATTTTAACTGAATTGGGTTGTATTTAGTGACAGAAGAACAGGAATAGGAAACCTAGGGTCTTAATGTGAAGAAAGACTGACGACTATTCTCTTGATTCAAAGTATTTATGAAACAGAATTGATTTTTAAATATTTTACTTATGTCCTGCTATACAGAGAAAGCTAAAGATAAAATTTCTCTATGTAGCAATATATGAGATCATCAAACATAACACCGCAGACATACATGCACACAAAATTGATTGTCTTGATTTTATCTTTTTCAAATGAACTTAAAACTTCACAATTTGTCAAAAGTTCTGGGCCAGTGAGATGGCTCAGCAGTGTAAGCGCCTGTCTGGCAAGCTCAAGGGCCTGAGTTCGACTCCTGGAACCCACATACAAAAAATGGGCCGGTGATATCACTCAGCGGCACGGGCGCCTGCTGGTGCACGAGGTCCTGAGGTCGACCCCCCGGTACCCACAAAAAAAAAAAGTTCTTAGGACTTTTGTTACTATACACAAAACCTGACATACAATTGCTCAAAATGTCTCAACCTGAAATATACTTGGAGTCTATTGGTTTGTAGTGAATGAAATACTCCCAAGTGGTTCTAGTCTTTGTAGCAGTTCAACCTAAATTCTTAGGAAGCAAATTCTAAGACCAGAGAAAGTTTTGTAGTATGATATTGTGGAAAGGAACTGTCTGCTTAAGCTAAAAAAAATTATTAATTATGAGTTAACCATGTTGGTCCCCTGTCTCAATATCAGTACTGTTTTAACCCTCAAACTTAGAAAGAAAAAGGCAACAACTGTTATATTTAAATCACCATTTTAAACAAAATACTATACTATGTACAAACAAGTCCTTCCCTCAACTCCAAAACAGTACATTATGTGAAAGATTCAATAAGCTGATACAAACTTCTGACATATTTCTACCTTTCTTCATTTCCATACTGGTTTTCTGTCAATAAATATTTTATGCAGTAGGTGTAAAAAATAACAATTTGTGGAGTTTTCTAAAATGTGTTAAAAACTGAAGGGCTTTTTCCTATATATTTCACAGTGTAATTGGTAAGTCATGCAGGACGGTTTGCTAGACCTAATTTATTTTATTTAACCATAATCCTAAATGATATGCCATGTATATCATATATTCAGTAAATGAAGTACATCTACAAGTGGCCAAACTTCCAGTGCATTTGACCCAACCATTACATAAGCAGTCCCTATATGACATAACAGGTTATACAGATTAATATTCATAAGTCATTTTAGTCGAGATAGTTCAACAAACCACAACTCAAAATGAAAATCGTAGTGATGGAGGAAGAGGAAGAAGATAAAGTTATCTAACATAAACATAGCTTTTCATACTTTCAAGTACATTATTATTGATTAGCATATTTATATGGTTTTAGAGAAACATATGACATATGACATATGGCAATCTAAAAATTTTTATTTAAAAAGATACAAAAATATGTACAGCAGTGATACAAGGTCTGGGATTTACTTCAAAATAACCCAGTAGGGGAGTGGAAGGATCAGTAAAATATGTAGATAAGATAACCATAAAATTCATGTCTAAATTTTAAAACATTTGAAAGTTAGAAGGCTAAGATAAGTAACAATAGAATAGCTGGCGAAAATTTTATCCCATTCTGTTGGTTGTCTCTTCATTCTGCTGATTGTCTTCTTTGCTGCGCAGAAGTTTTTACATTCATGTAATCCCATTTGTTAATTTGTAATATTACTTTGTGCTACTGGAGTTCTTTTCTAAAAGTCTTTGCCTATCACTACAGCTTCAAGTGTTTCTGCATGCTATCTTCCAGTAGTTTCAAAGTTTTGTTTTTAGTAATACTCAAGTTTACGGCAGCACAATTCATAATAGCTAAGCTCTGGAAACTGCCTACATGCCCATCAACAAACAAATGGACAAATAAATTGTGGCATGTACACACAATGGAATAATAGTCAGCCAAAAAGAAGAATGAAATCACATCATTTACAGGAAAACTGATGGAACTTGAGGCCATATTATTAAGTGAAATAAGTCAGACACAATAAGTTAAATATGCATGGTTTATCTTACATGAGAAACCCACAATACAAATAAATTCAAGGGTAAAAATAAAAGAGAGATGCTAGGAAACAGGGAGGCAGACTTTCTGGAGATGGGAAGGTGAATCAGAGAGCAGAAGAGGGAGAAATGTCGGGGAGGGAAAAAGGATTGAAAATCACCAAGATATGATATATACGTGTACCAACACCCAAAATAAATGTAACTATTATGGATCACAAACATATACTAATAAAAAAGATAAGTAACAGTAGCTTAACGATTTGAACCAAGAAGTGTGGTCAGCTTAAATTTAGTGGAAACTAGATAAGCCAAGAATGGACACTGTAAAGCTTTTCCCACATTGCCCTGTAAGAGGTACACAAAGGTTTCACTATCCTGTGCTCTTAAACATATACAGGTTTTCAGATTTTCTCCATGAAAAGTTCCATAGAACAGCAGATTAATATATCTCACCTTAATTGCTGTGTGACTTTGGTCCGATCTTTTTCTGTAGAGTTCATTGTTCTCCATGTAATAGTAAAGTTCCCTTCCTTTTCTAAAGCTCTGAAATTCAACTGGTAAAGTTGAGACCAACATTGATTGAAAATAAATATGGAACGTGAAGAAAAGGATGAGAAGACTTATCTAATCATGCCATTCTCAGTGGATTTTAATGGTATCCTGAAAAAGAGAAATGAGTAATAAATGAGTGTGCTGTAGAAAGGCCTCACTAACATGAGTACTAGAGAGAAGAAAAGAAATTAAAGGCACTCTTTTTCATTCTAAGATTCTCGCTTGCTGAGTAAACAACAGTGCTGTGAACCCAGGAAGCATGGGGCAAGTAGAATTGATGAGAGAAGACAAAAGCATCAGTTAAATTGCATCTACATACAGGCAATAAAAATAACCCAAAGCCATGTAGACACAATCCTCGGGGCTGCTCCTGCCTGGAGTCATCATCAATATGGATCATTACTCCTCTTGCCATCCAAGGGCGATCTGTATTGGCTGTAGAAGCCTGTGGAATCCAAATCCATAAGCTGAATCTATTGTACTAGGGTCCATTTTTCTCCAGCTGTGAGCATGAGTATAACTAATTAAAGTTGGCAGTCTTACCACGTTTTGTACTGTACTTTGTCCTTATATCTATTACTCATTCATATTTGTAATTATATGAATTAATTTGTTAGTCCTGAAAACTATGTTCAGGAATGGTAGCCTAAGAAAGAACACTGCTGGGGAAAGCAGGCTTGCGTACAATTTTAACTCAAGCTCTCATTCTGCCACCGCATGGAAATAAGTCATGTACTGAAAATACAACCACTGAAAGTTTATTCATTAATCTACATGAAAATGCAAGGATATATTAGACATAGGTATCTACTATTATTACACCTCTCCTTTACTGATAAAAAATTGATGCACAAAGGGATTAGTAAATTGTTAATAAAAAGTGATTTAGGTCATCCAGCTGGCCTATTTCAAGAAAAGTATTGAAACCCAGACATCTTAACTCCTATCCTCAAAGAATTCACTGTAAAGCAGCATATCCAGGCAGGTAGTAATAACAAGATTTACCAAAATAGACCCAAAATCAGGAAGGCTGCCTACTACATTTACAGATATTGCCTCCCAACAAATGCTACACTTCTTGTCTTCAAAAGGGAAATAAAAAATCAGTTCAGATTCAAATTGGTCTTATGCTTTCAGAAAGACTGAGTCACTCACCAGCTCCAGGCAATGTTTCTGTACCAGTCTGTACCACCGTGTAGCAGGCTGTGGCTCTTGGGTTAAATTCAGCCATAGTTTGTTTTCATTAAAATAAAAGAAAGTTTTACTGTGACACAGACATGCCCCTTGCCGCATGTCTGCAAATGCTTTGCGGCTAGCATAAGTAGTTGTAATGTAAAAATATGTGCCCTGCAAAGCTAAAAATGTTTTCTTTATGGCTCTTTATAGAAATATTTGCCAGATCCTACTGTAGACCAATCACAATAATTCAATTTCTCCTACTCTGATTGGGTAGATGATCCTTTCTTTGCCATAAAAATGCTGGAGGAAGTCTGTGTGTGGTGTAGAGCACACAGGAAAGTGTACTTTTCAAAGGAAAATTAGGAAGAGACACTTGCTCTTTCAGACTTTGGACATCGCTGTGTGAATATATGATGCAAGAGCTTCCTTAAGGATTTAATTCTGTTTCTATAAAAAGGGTGTATTAAGTCATAGCCTCCCTACATCAGAATAACACTTTATCTAGAAATAGGGTCAATGTAGACGACTGGAGTAGAATTGATTCTGAGCCAATCTGACTGGGTTCCTTCCAGGAAGATGGCTGTGTAAAGATGGACTGAGAAGAAGGTCATGCAAGATGAAGGCAGAGACTGAAATGGTGCATCCACAAACCAGGAACACCACAGATTACCGACAAACCACCACCAGCTAGGAATGAGGCATGGACCGAATTTTCCTACATATCCCTAAGGAAAAAAAATCAACTTTATCCATATGTTGATCTCAGCCTTCCAGCTTCCACAATTCTGCGGCAAAAAATTTCTATGGATTAAAGCAACCTGTTTGTGGTACAGTTATAGGAGTCCTATGAAACATGTATAGGTTTCCTGCAGCAAATCTATAATTATGAGGGAAGTAGTGTAGCATCCCATGGGGGTCTCTAGATTGCAGTTCACAGATTATACTAGGGTTCACTCTTCGCATACAAAAATACTTACAAAATACTCTAGTTATATCCCCTGAGGAGCTAGGGGTCTCCCTTGAGATGACCCTCTGCTTCTCAGGGTCCTTGCCCTCACCCCAGCAAAGAATGAAGAAGTGAGGTGAGGCTGGCTCAAAGGATGGAGAATGGGGAAGTCAGAAGTGAAAGGGGTGCGGAGCAGAAGTTTATTTACTGTGTGAATGCAGGAGAATAGCTACATACAGCATTTCGAGGTAGGGGATCTCCAGTGAGAAACCCAAAGTCAGGGGCACACTGTACTCATACTTTTGGGGAAAGCTGGTTTCTAAAAATAATTGTTTCAATGATTGGTGTAATCTCGGCCAATCACGGTGTTAGTCTTTGTGGGTTGAGGAGAAGGTCAGTGTGCTAGAGGCACGCAGCAAGTGCACTTCCTCAAGTACATAATACACAATAAGCAGGTGGTCATTTTACAAATGTCAGCCACCCAGCTGATGCCCCAGATCATGCCTGCCTATCCCGCTAATCTGCCCCTACAGTAGGGTGGAGACAGAGCCAACCCATTGAGCCTGACTGGACATACACAGTAAGATTGTACAAATCGAAGTCAGCAGAGATGAGACTGAATCACTGAATTAGCCATTCCCAGAACTGTAACCTTGAATTCTTACCTGGGATTTTTAAAAATCCTCTTATTTCTTAAGCAGTTTCACACGTTGTTTTGTTACTTGCAAATAAGCATCACAAATGATATGCCTGTATTTTCTACAGTAATCTCAATTTCAAATATTCCGCTTTCTGTACACACGAGCATAGTCACAGTAATCAGAGTTTTTTTTCTTCTCTTTGGTTCCAAGAAGAAAGGAATTTCAGCAACAGTGCTGTTTGGACCTACGTAGAAGTAAGAGGGGAAAGCCCAGAGACAGAAGGCAAGGCGTGATTCACAGAGCAAGAGAGAAGGAGTCGGACCACTGACTGGTTAAGGCAGATATCAACTAGGGCAGTCGAGTCTTCATTTATGCGATATGATGAAGTAGAGCAGTAAATTTTGAAAAGTAAATTTGTTATTAACGTTAATTAAGATTTACGTAGTTTGGGAGCCAGTGAGATGGCTCAGTGGCATAAGCACCTGCCTGGCATGCGCGAGGGCCCCAGTTCGACTCACGGAACCCACATAGGAAAAACAGGCCGGTGATGTCACTCAGATGCACGGGCGCCTGCTGGCACGCGAGGTCCTGAGGTCGACCCCCGGTACCCACAAAAAAAAACAAAAAAAAGATTTACCTAGTTTGGATGGCAACTTGATATTTATTATTAAGGGCCAAAATTTTTGAATAAATAGGCTTTTAAGAGTAGTTTTAAGTTTACAGAAAAAATGATCAGAAAGTAGAGTTATATTCCCCTTCTCCATACACCCACATACACAAATTTCCCCTATTATTAACATTTTGCATGTCCAAACGTGGTACCTTTGTTTGAATTAATAAAATAGACACAGTATTCATTTCCTGTTTGCACCGAGAATACTCTCAAGCTGCGCTTGCAGTGCTAGTGATAACCCCACAAAAATTTATAGTTTACAGTTCTAAGTTTACCCCTAAAGTTTGCCACAAAATATCTAGTGTCTATTATTATAATTACATTACTGCTATATATCGGTAATATTTGGAAAGAAAATACATCATTCTTTTAATACCATTCTGTTTTTAGTAGCATCATTTCCATTTACAAAATACAGTAATTCTCGATCACTGACAACAGACACTGGTAGCGAACTACACTTCTTCATTTGTAAACAGGAAATGACATAGTTCACAGATTATATTAGGGTTCACTCTTTGCATACAAAAATGCTTTCAAAATACTCTAGAATTGAAATTATAACAATAAAGATAACATTTGTGGAAGAATTTCCAAGAATGTTTTGTCATATACATTAACTCATACTGACAGTCCTAACAGGTTGAGACAATATTTTTTTCAAAAATTTTAAATTTAAAAATTAAGAAAAGCAGAGAAACATTCAATAAACAACATAAACCAGCAAGATTTTAAATGTAAATATTAAAAGAAGGTCATCTGGCTGGCTGTGTACATTTTACTGTTCACATTTGCACGCATATTAAGGGACAGAGATCATCATGTAGTTACAGATGTGGTTACATCCTCTAAGGAGGATGTAATAATAGCAAAGTGTTATATGAAGAAATGGCCTCTACTCAAAGTCTCCATCCTGAAAATTCACGAGTCAATGATATTAACAACTATGGTTCTAAAGAGAAAGTCAGGATTCCAAGTCAATACTTGCAGGGCTTATAAAAATAATACAGCCCTCATGTCTTTCAGCACCTACTCCCAGACTCCCAGATTCCCGTGGACAGTTAGATGGGGGTGTGTGGTGTATCCTTCAGAAGTACAAAGCAGATAAAGCCAGAGAAAAATTAAGCCATATATTTAGGGAAAAGATGAAGTGTTTCTCAATATCAATTCACTCTACTTTCAGGAAAGACACTTGATGCTCAAGGCATGAACAATAATTTGATTTACATATTAATACCACTTGATAATGATTCAAAAGTGTATGATACATGGAAAGGAATGAAGAAAATGATTTCTTTTTATTTTAATTAAGTTGATTCTCACCAGGTGATAGTTCTTCTAATCCTACATAACTCTGCAAGCCTTTCTACACCATGACTCCCCTACAAAAAGGCAGCAATGTGTCTTGTTGACCTGAATTCATAAGGTGCCAACCTGACAAAACCCTAAAATACCAAAAAATTTATTTATACAGAGGATTAAAACTTAACAATGAATTCACCATCTTTTTCTGTAGTGAGATTGAAAGAACAAGCTTTTTAATGCTCAAATTACTAAGCTGATTTGGTATCCCCGCCCCATATTTATGTAATCAGTAACCAGTCTTCTTTAAGTTGCCATTTTCAAGCCTTCCATCATCTCTCGTGATTTCCTATTATATTTCCATATCAAATCGTAATAGCTAATTCTCTGTCCAGTTCTGTAATACCATAACTTGTCCTTTATGTGTCATTTGTCACTCCACCCAAAATTATTAGTAGTTGCTCTAAATAGTATTTACACATTTTTTTCTCTTAACTTCTTTTCACACTACAAATAAAACCTTTTCCACTGAAAGGTAGACATTCTTCTTGAAGACGTAATGAAAACTTACCTGCTTCTGGAGGCCTTTTGCAATATATCAGCGTGTGTGGGGGGGTGTTTCTTCATTTCTGGATATAGCACTTTTACTAGGATACTATCTGGGGATGATTTCTTTCAATCTCCGAGTTAGATTAGAAACCCCTCAAGGACAGGGCTCTTAACTTCTCTCCTTTTGTGTTGTCCTCAATTCCCATCAGCTCCACACATAAGAACTTTTAAATGTGTGCTGACTGTCTGACTTAAGTTTGCTTTCTCTCCTCTGAGTGTACTAAGCTCATCAGCAGCTGGCTAAGCACGCTGATTTGAAAAGCTGCTCCAATGTATACTATAAGTGATACATTTCATATGGTGAATAACTGCTCCCACTTTAAAAATCTAAAGTACAGCATAAAAATAGCATATGACAAGGCTGACCATCTGGAAGTAGTGTTTGTGCATTACAAAGTGAGAAGACACTAAATCTTGAGGAGGACTCAAATTGGAGAGACCAGTGAAGTGTTTTGCCAACAGGAAGACGATTGCTTTTCTCAAATCGTGCTTTGTTGCCAAGTATAGGAATCCAGCTGTTATGTGAGATTTATATTCATTTCACTTAACTATAAATGCATCATGCATCATTTTTCTTTAATTACTCAGATTAGTTGGGTAGGTGTAGGTGATGCACTGAGGTCTGAGAGTAATCAAAATGAGCTACTCTGATAAAATGAAAGGAAAATATTTTTGTAGTCAATGGAAGAAAAAGTATGTTTATGTGAAAAAATAAGATCTTGTCACTGCAACAATCTAATTAGCATTAAAATCTCCTTAGTTAGCTAGGACTGAGAATTTTCCAATTATAAATAAAGTGATTTTGTAGAAGAAATCTATACCAATTTTTACACTCCTAATTACTTTTCAATTTTTAGCCATCATATTCAGGGCATTCTGATGGGCGGCTTCATCCTCTGTAAGCAGGCTTGCATTCCTCTTCCCTCAAATCTCTGAAAAGCCTTCAATTTCCTGAATTTTGACCTGAGAATTCTTGGCCAGATTTTCAAATCCCCTATTAACTTCTTCTGCCCTCCCTAACATAACTTATATCTTATATGAGTTACCCATCCAATTTTCTATTTTGAGTACTTTTAAGATTTTTCCCAAAATATTCCATGCTCTCAAAGTAGTCTCTGTTTCATCCATCATATTTGTAAGCAATTTTTTTTCCCTTATTAGAAACTTTACTGACAGTATGCTCATTTCCTTATCCTAATGGTACCTTTTCACCAGAATGTCTACATATGTTTATCCATGTATTTTCATTAAGTATATTTAACACCTGTACATTTATGTATGATTTATTCTTCAATAAATTGTTGAAAATGTAATACAACTTTATTATTCTGATGTTCATTACAATCCAATTTTATGAAATATAAGGGCTATACTACATAATCCTGTTGTGTAAATTCTGTTAGCATCTAGAATGATGTCATGTACAAAGAAGTTACTAATGGTCATAGTACATAATTATTCTAACTTAATACACCTCCAATGTTATTTTCCCCCAATTTCCCTTACAACTATTATAAGCTCCCACAAGTGCAGTGTTCCTACCAAACTCCCAGATTTTGACTTCTTCAAATGGCTCAGGAATAATTGTCCTATCAAACATTATTATGTACACATTAACATAAGTACAGCATTCTATAAGCATTTATGATTTTTATTAATCACTATAATTGCTATATTGCATTGAACTGCCTCAGCTGCTTGCTATAGATGGTATTGCAATAAGCTATCCATCCTCCACCCACTTTGATTCTCCAGTTTCTTAAATTTACAATCTTCACAGAACAAATGTACTCAATTTCACTGTCTTAAGCTAACTTAAATTTCTCAGCCTTTGCTTGAGTTCCTTGGCCAAGTCAGTACATTAATCTAAGATTTGTGGATAATGTAGCTTTTTATTTATTTATTTTTATTTTGTGTGTGGGGGGTACTAGGGGTCCAACTCAGGACCTTGCACACCAGCAGGCACCCATGCCGCTGAGTGATATCACCAGCCCTTTTTTAGTATGTGGGTACCGGGAGTCGAACTCAGGACCTCGCACTTGCCAGGCAGGCGCTTATGCTGCTGAGCTATCTCACCGGCCCTGTAGCTTTTTAAAATACTGAATGAGACAACAAGGTAAGTATGTGTAATAAGATATGTGGAGTTAGAGTTCCTGTTAATGATTATCTTTTTGCTGACTGTTCTACAAGGGAGAAATGTTTTAAAATTTTTTAAATTGAACTACCTTTTAATAATTCTTTCTTTGAGACAATGATAAGCAGGACATCAAATAAGAAGGGGATAACTTAGCTACGTAAGCCTTCAGTGAAGATTAAACTATGTGAGTTCAATATTTTCCCTTATGGAAGAAATTACTTTAAATTTTGCAACAAGAAGAGTGATATGATTGGACAGGTAAGTATATAATTTGTTCTTTCACTGTGTCTCTCAATAAGAGGACAGATAAGGCTGGGTTCCGTGAGCTTGTTCTGAGTCTGTGAAACCTCGCTATCTCCATTGCTGTGTCTCCTTCCCTTTTAAATATTCCATTTGCCCAGCTCAGATATCAATAGTAATGAGCCATCTCCGAATGGAAAACAAAAATTCTAAAGGCAACAACTTGTCACACATTTGTGACAAAAGATCCCTCCTCTTATTTTTCACAAATGTATTTGTATATGTGTATGTGCTCTCTCTTTTTAAATGATATTTCTTTGAATTATTGAAAATATCAGAAAAAAATTTCACTAAAGAATTTCGAGCTCTTTTCATCTCATGTAAGAATTGTGCAATAAAAATCAACTCCATAAATAAGAATGTTTTCTAAAAAAACTAATCTTTAAAGCTTCCAAAATAGAATTCTGAAGTGTGAATGTTTCAGAAGGGTCATACAAAGTCTTATAGAGAGCACTGTGACTTTAAGAGGGATGTACCACCTATGGTTTACAAATTGCTTCATCAGATTCTTCATGTTTACAAATCTCAAGAACAGCAATTCTGATTGGCTCAACAAGTTTTGGCAATTACCTTACAGATGCAGTAACAGTGAAGAAAGTTCAGTTCAATTTCTGCAAGCACTAGTCCAAATAAGAACTGCAAGCAAAGCAATGAGTAGTGATTTTCCCCCAAGTTCTTCATGCTTTAGGCAAAGGATTCAATCCTAAGAGCTGTGCTACTGAGAAAAAGGAAGAATACTGAGCAATGGATAGTGATTTCAGTGAATGCTGCTACAGGCACCAGGAGAAGGAAATAACACAGAACAGAAAGAAAAACAAAGGGGCGACTGGGAATAATAAAGTATAAGTAAGGCTATCAATGAAAAATAATATATTCACAAAATGATAGATACAGGGAAACAACTTGATCTCTTGAGACATAAAATCTTTTAAAAGAAGCCATCTCATCTTCAGAGGGCTACAACCATTAATAATGTACTTTGGAATATTTAAGTTATTGTTACTGGTTTGCTGATACTGCTGGTTTTTGCTTTAAAATGGCTTTTGGGTAAGTAGCAATCTTCCATTTAGAATCCGCCTGCCCTGCTGACACTCTCTGATCACATTGCTTACTCAGACCAGGTGTTCTGTGAAACCAGCTTTAAGTGCCAATAATGAAGCACCTCAGAGGCGCTCTGTCTCAGCACAGATGTACGTAGTTTTGAAGTATGAAATCTCTGGTGTGCTCAAACTTAGAAACTTAAAGCAAAGAGCAAATAGTTTTCTTGTGTAATGTTAATGTCCTTCTCTTCTTCTTTAGAAAATACGTGGACTTCATGTATTAGAAATGGATGTTATTTTCTCTGCATTATGGCACTGTAGGAAAGATCTGTGAGGCCGAGAAGCTTTTATTCCCATTATACCGTGTATGTGGATGCACTAAGAAATATAAAATCCCTCACTGGTGCAGACTAAAAGATTTTCATTTCATCTGGAGGGGAAATATGCCAAAGTGGCTGAAAATAATTCAAGTAATTGGCGAAGAGCTGTACTCTAAGGAGCCTTTTCATGTAATTTGATTTTGTGCCTTTTAGGGGAGCAAGTGAGATGTGACCCTATCTGCCCCTGGGATACAGGAGGTTTTAAACATTACAGAATCCTTCAGGTGGATGATAATGAACTACAACATCAAAAGACAATCTAGAATCACGATATCCTTAAGATATAATAATCACAATGAAGATAATGCCCAACTGAGTTAGAGAAAGTCCCTTACTGCACATTGTACTTTAATATAACACTGAGAAAACAGCCTTTTTTAAAAGCCAGGTGCTCCTCTGTTTACAAAATCATAGGATTACTGCTATATTCCATAAATACCACCAATAAGAAAGAATGAAAATACCCAACACAGTCAACTTCAGCCATATATCAATGGGTACTCGTGGCATTACAAGACAAGGATCCTACTTTCCTCAAGTCCTAGCTAAACTTGTAAGGCAGCCAAGTTTGTTTTGGCACAGTCCCACATAAGTCCCCTCTCATTATGGCCTCCATTCATATTTTGGATCTTCTTCAAAAAGAGTCTTAAATCTATTCATTTTCAATCTACTCCTCCTGTATCGTAAAGGAAAAAGCAGCTCTATGTGTTGCTTCATTCTGGAAGATGCCAATTCCTTCTATTAATTACAGTACTGCAGTTTTAAATGTATTTTATTCAAGGAAAAAAATATATGTATCCTTGTATTTCTGGAATTTGAGTGTAAAGTAGGCTCAGATTGTATTAATATTATTGACATTTGAATTGCCTATCCAAATTGAGTACCCACTTTAAGACTGCGAGTAACTTTACAGGTAACTTAAGCATTAAATATGCCAAATTTCATTCCTCTTATTCATCCATAAAACTAAGGAAGAGGAAGAAAAGGCTACATGAGAAACCTCTAGGACAAAGGCACACACACGTAGCACAGTTTATTAGTGTCTAGGTTTTGGAGCATTCTCCTAACAGCAGATCATACTAAACTTTAGCACACAATTAAATCTCTTCAGGGCTTGTTTAAAAACAGACTGCTTTATACCGCCCCTGAAGTTCCTAGGTGGGGAGGGGGATAGATAGTTGCATTTCAAGCACATTTCCTATTAAGGCTGTCTAACAAGGGACCATTCAATAATTCAATAGTTCCATCCCCAGAACAGTTGTATTTCTCATCCTCCACCACACAGGACCATACAGAAAAGACATGTGCTGTATAAGGTTCAGAAGTCCCAGTATATATTTAAGAAAAAAAAATGTGTTTATATTTTTATATAATTTGATACATGAAGTTTTTAAAATTTGTTTAAATATTAATCATAGAACTTGAAAGTCCAGGGTTAGGACTTTCAGTTTCAGATGAGACAGTTGATTCACTTCTCTATGTTTAATATTGTTTCTATTAATATTAAACAGAATAGTATATATAAATCAAAGGAAGGGAAAGGAAGATTAGATGGGTATCTTGGGACTCTCAGAATGACATGGTAGTTAGTTCATTGATTTTCTATTGTCCTCAGATATCCCAGACTGTAAATTGTATGTTGGAGAAATAGCCATCCAAAAATACTAATGCATCCTGCTATGGTTTATATTATTTAAGTGTGCCCCCCCTCATGATCCTGTGTTGGAAGTTTGGCCCCCTAAATGGTGATATTAGAAAGTGATGGGACCTTTAAGGGATGGGTCTACACATATGTGAAAAATTATTCAACATCTTTAGCCATTAGGGAAATGCAAAACAAACTACACTAATAGTTAATCTCACCCCAGTCAGATAGCTATAATCATGAATGCAAAAAAACAGTAAATACTAGCAAGGATTGTGTGGGTGGAGGGGGTTTCTATATTGTTGGTGGGAATATAACTTAGTATGGCTACTATGGAAATCAGTACAAAGGTTCCTTGAAGAGTTAAAATTAGAACTACCATGGGGCCCAGATATAACACTGAGACACTAGTCCAAGCTACAGTAAAGCTCCTACCCTCACCAGGTTGGTGTCAAAGTTGGAACTCTGCCTGGGGATAAAAAGCCTTCTCTTTTCATGTTGTCACTGGAGACCACACAAGAACCTGGAGTCCCGCCTCCCAACCAGAAGTAGTGAGGTGTCTCCTTCGCCTCCCTACTGAAGTGTCACCAGGAGAACCCAAGTAGGAATCCTGGACTTTTACCACTTTCCAGCAGTAATGAGTCTTTCCTACTACCTTAGATTGTGCTTAGAGTGTCCATATGGGGAAGATTAGGGTGGAGTCCCTTGTTCAACCTTTAGGGTCAGTGTAGGTCTACTTTGGAGCCTGTTCTTAATCACACACAGAATAAGAAATCACGCTACCTGAGTGTAGCAGAAAACAAGCTGGATTTCTACCCTCATCTGGTTGTAGTAAAATGGTGTGGTGCCACATTTTGCTCACCAGCATAGAAACCCAGAATACAATAAATTAAACCACTTATCGCTTTTGATTGTTTGTTGGTTCTCTGCTTTGACACTGGAAAACCAGAGATAAATATTCTATTAAAGGTTCCAACAGGAAATAATGTACCATTCTGTTCCAAATCTTGACAAGAACCTATGCTAGGGAGGAATCTGCTGGAGGAAAGAGGATTCCTAGTGGAGGAGAAACAATACAGAAGCAAATTTTTTCCCAAACACTTTTAATCTGTGTTTTGTTGACTCCACAGATGAGGAACCCATGGACACGGAGGGTCAGGTGTATATTTTATTGATTTTATTTATGCAAAATGTATCCAACCTAACATATATTACAGCTTTAGACAGATATATATATATATATATTTAGAGATTTAGATATGTCGACTGTATCATATCTCATGTAAAAAAACTATGATCAAATTTAATAAACTTTTAATATTCCAGCAAATGTTCTTAGTCCTATAAAACTAAACAATCTTCTAAATACAAATCTTCCTTTGCATATTTATGGAGTAAACTCTTTGGGGCTATAACAAGTTGTAAGTATGAGGAAAATCAATTTGCCCCTTGATTTCCACTTACTTGTCCTTTCCCTTTCTCTTTTCTTTTTGGCTTTTGGTTTTTCTGTTTAAAAGCTCACTAAATTGTCTTGTCTATCTACATAAGTATCAAATTCTGCCGTTCTGTTTTCAGACCCTGCTATATTTCTCCACCAGGGAAATCTGCACTTGAAATGGTGCTGTGAAGAGATGAGGACATCGGGGAGAAAATGTGTGGAGGTAGACGAGCACTGATCAAGGAGTAGAGTTAAAATGTGAAAATGAAGTGAACAGGACCAGCAATCACTCTACCTCCAGATACAGCTAGTGACTCGAGGAGTAATAGAAGACAGAGGAGCAGAGGCTGCAGATTTATCATGAATACAACTGCTCGGGGAAATATCAGGCATCTTCCTTCTAGCTCTTTAAATATCTTATTTAATTAGAAATAAACCTGCAGACAAAATAGGCTATAAAACTTTACTTTCTGATCTTCAACAATTTCAAAGAATCCTAGATTCTTTTTTGGTAAAAACATCAAGATTTCAAAAACAGAGCTTTCCTCACTCAAAAAAAGGCCTGGTAGGGAAGTAAATTACAGCCTTTAGTTATGGCTACTCTAGATTTTCCAGGCTTATTTCTTCTTCAGACAAATTCCATTCCCCCAGAAGCTACTCTATCAAGAGCTTCTCAACCATGCTATTAATGTGAAAATGAAAAATCTGCTTTATAGAGGCAGCACTCATGGGAAGTAGTATGCTGGCTCAGTGAGCTTCTAAAACTCTTGATTACCTGGAATTCCTGAAGCTTTTGCAGTTGTTGATGTACCTCTTGCAAAATAATGAGATTTCAGCCTTTTCCAAACATAGTGGCTTTACTTTTCCTTAGACAAACTCTTGCACACATTTTACATTTCTAACTCCAATTTCCTCTGGCCTTCCTCCCAGCGATCCCTACTTGCCATTTGCTTTTAATCTAGAGACCAAAATAACAATAATTATTCTATCAGATAGCAGGTGATGTTTCCAAATATATAGTAGAGGAGGGATGTTCTTTTTTTACTATTCTAAGTTGAAATAATATGTTGGGTAATTCAAAGTAGGAAATTATATAATTTAACTTTTAAAATTATCAAAGAATTATTAAAAGAAATATGTGGGTTGGGAAGATTCTTATTTCATTGTAGCTAAAGTTTGCTAGGATACCTTACCTTCATTGCAGAAAAGGGAAAGTTTTTACTGAATTCTAATATTTGTAGTTTTCATATCTTACCACACTAAACTTTCCTTCAACATATTGGGCAAAAAATACCCCAACAGACAAAAATACAACCTTAATGTCTGAAAGCTCTGCCAATGCATAGCGTTTTCTCTGAACTTCTATTTTTGGGGCTCCTTAAAATTTTTGAATTTCTTCTCTTGATTTTCACAATGTTTGATGTTTCCCTAGCAGATATCATGAATCTTAGAAGGATATACCCTTATACACATGAAACTCCTTTCACTTTGAGCGTATCTCCTAAAAAGACATTCAGGGTCTGATATTCTAACATTCATATATACTTAAGGTTTAGAAGAATAACCAGAAAGAGTAACTTTGCTTTTCAATTTTAAAGAAAATTTCTTCATTTCCCTCCTGGTGATTTCCATGATGCTACTTAGAGTATAATTAAAGGTGAACTGATAATTAGACATGTATTGAGCCTAGTAAAATGCAGTTTTTTAATATAGAAAGTGAGTGTAGATTTGTTAGCAAAAATCAACAAACTGAATTTGATAGTCTGAAAAATACCATGGAAAATGGTAGGTCAGTGTTAATGTCTGATCATAAAAATATTCTACTCTTTTTTTTTTAATTAGACTCTGGTAGAATCTAGTATCCTAAATTCCAATATGTACCAATCATAAAATATACATGATGGCTATATTAAGATCTTTAGAATGTTAAAATTTAGACTTCCAATTGCATTGTTGGATGGGTAACTAAATATAACTCATATTTGGTACACAAATTGATGCTGTAACCCTTTGTAATAGTGAGAGAACTGTTTTCCAAATAAATTAATTTTCTAGATAACTGAAGCTTGTAGTACCATAACATTATTAAATTATTAGTTTGCATAAGTGTTGTACTTACAGTTACAAGACCAAGATAACTCTTACTAGTTTCTATAAGTTTTTTAATAACAACTATAAAATACAGATATGCAAAGGTAGACAGTTTCCCTGGCACTGATATACAATACTGGACAACCACACCATAAAGGAGGAAAGGTTTAATTTGGCTTATGGTTTTTGGGGACTAAGTCCATAGAGGACAGGCTCAAATAAAAAATAGTATGGAAGAAGGGTGTGGCAGAGGAAAGATGCTTAGTTCACGGTGGCTGAGAAACAAAGCAGGTAAACAATACCTGAGTGGAAAAGGCAAAGGGAACAGATATAGTACTCAAGGTCACTCCAGAAAGCCAGAAAAGTGCTTCACCAATCCTATGGGCAACTCCCAAGCCAATACAGTTGACACAATCAAGTGTAGCCATCACACTAAAATTAATTTAATTCACTATTTCCCATTTCTGAGGATTAAGAAATTTCAATCTTGCAAATTATATATTAGGCACAATCATTTCCAATTGAAATTTAAAGTTCTGAGATCACCATGCAGTTAATTCAGTATTTTCCCCCTCCTTGGCCTCCCCTTCTCCCTAGATGTTTAGCTTCAGGGAAAGTGAATGTAGCAAGTACCAAGTACCAGTACCAAGGCCCATAGTCAGTGCTACTAGGCTTCTTAGGTGTCATGCTGAATATGAGTCGTCTCTGTGATGCTTGCTATTTTCCTTCACACAGAAAGCCAGCACACCTAACTCCAATCATATCTTCCTCAATTTCTCTTGAACTCTCATTGGTCTTTTACCTGCTTGGGAGCTCTCACATTATTCTGAAATTCTCTTAATCCTGTTTTATTCTATATCTGTTCTGAAGTCACCAGGCTCGGGTTCTTGATGTTTTAAACCAAACATTTCAAAATAAAAATAAATGATTCTTTATAGTGGGCCCTCCCAGGGCTCATCACTGTTGAGGAAGGTTATATTTGTAATCCCATGGAAAAGTTATTGGGATTCTAGAGAGTTAATTCCAATCTACCACTTCCAGTGCAACCCACAGTGAGAATAAAGACACTAAGACATATTTATAGTTGTGAGGATCCAAGGGGGTCCTAAGTCCAGCCAGGATGGTGGTTACCAGAACCAAGGCATCAACCCAGGGCCAAACCCAGGTTTTATTAATTCTCAATGAGGGGAGTGGCGTGGGGATGAGTGACTGTGAGAATGGTGGGCAGTATGTGAGTACTGTGAGCTGGGCAAGGTAGGTGGCCTCAAATCTCCCTTGCAATATGAAGAGGGAAGGATATGCAGAAAGAGTAATCTGCATAACACAATTCAAGGTAGTATCTAATGTTTGGGGGTCAGTGCTTCAGCTCTGATGTGTAATCTTCTATGCCTTGGGAAGTCATAGCCTCTCATCTCGAGGCTTGATCCCAGCCTACAGAGTGGAGCACAGCTCTCCTTCCCTCCTGGCTTACACATGTTTTTTGGGGAGCTACGGGAGCGGGAAAACACTGACCTGTCACTTTGCTTCAAAGACTATACATCAGTACCTCCTCGGCTAGACCGATCTGCATTGCTTAAAGCCTATTGAAGGGATAAGCAAAAGTCCTAGCCAGCTCTGTACATATCAGTACATGGAAATAGGGCCAGGTTCAGCCAAAATGGAGATAATTGCTCTTCTTTCAAGGAGAGTCATCCAGGTAGTCCTCCACAACTCGTTACCAAATATCTGATCATAGCAATAAAAATATTGGAGGTTTTCAAATTTGTAGTCTCAGCTATTTATGACTCAAAGTCAATTGTAGTTATATCTTTTAAAATATGTATTTTTTTAAAAGTCTATTTTGTGATTTTTTTTTTTCTTTTTTTTTGTGGGTACCGGGAGTCAAACTCAGGACCTCGCGCTTGCCAGGCAGGCGCTTGTGCCGCTGAGCCATCTCACCAGCCCCCTATTTTGTGATTCTAATGTCCTAATTTAATACTTTACTCCACCATGCATCAGTTTAGGCAAGTGATTCAGGCTCATGTGTAAACTGTAGATTAGAACAACATCCATCCATAAGGTAGTTCTAGGGAATTAGTGAAATAATTAAAGTGCCTCCAACAAAGTCTAAATGTAAATGCTCAATAAATGCTAGCTATTGTTTATAAATTATCAGCTCTTCAGAGGACTTTGAGGCCTACCGACTATCCTCTTCTGAATAATGCTACATGGGTTTTCTACTTGAGTTCATCTCTTCTAATTAGGATTTGTTGCTCCTCCCCTGTTTTTTAAGACTAGGAGATGAGGCAAGAGAAGTTGAAACTAACCAAGCAAAAAAGTGGGCCTTGGATTCTAGGTATTAATATAAAAATACGTATTTGGAGGGCAGTTTGGATACCAGAACTAGGACTAGATGATATCTGTTTTGTTCATCATAAATTTTTTTCATGAAATTTGATTGTTAAAAATATTGCATATATATCTTGATTATTGAGGGTTTTTTCTGGTACCATCTTATGTTTTGGACCAAAAGTAAAATAATCTCACCCTAACTCCAATCCTGTTGGATACTTTAGGAGAACTAAGAGTAGAACCAGGGTGTTTTAGTCACTTCCTGGTTGTTAAAACACAAAACCCAACACCTACAATTTAAAGGAGGAAAATTTTATTTGGCTCACAGTTCATAGAGGCTTCAGTTCAGAGTCGGCTGGTTCCAAAGAAAAATCAGCATGGCAAGGGGGCACAGTAGAGGAGAGCTGCCCACAGCATGTAATTCAGGAAGCAGAGAAAGTCGAGGGAGGAACCACAGAGGGAGATAAACACTTTCAGTCTCCGCTCCCCAGTGACCCTCCTTTTCTGACCAGGCCCTGACTAGCTTACAACAAAGCAGCTCTAAGTCCTCATAGTCCAACCACATTCAAGCCCATCTTTGAGCTCATGAGCTTTGTTTTTGGAGGAAAGAAGGCCATCTCAATATGAGCCATACCACAGAGTAAATCGAAAAAGGAGCCTTTTTTCACAGGACATATCAGAGCAACAGTTGCAAACTCAAATAACAAGAAGTTGATATAAATGAGCCAACTAGGATTAGGGTAAGAGAGAAGTATGTGGTGGACCCTGGGAATGAAGCAAATATTTGAAAATCTAACCCCATTCAAATTTAGATTTTTACATGGTAAAACAGGAAGAAACTGTTCAAAAGGAAAAATAATGTTTAGATAATTGAATGCTGATAACTTGTACCCTGGGTAACTAATTTAAAGATAACAATATGGAATGTATTAACCATTGTTACCCTCCTATTATGTTAATTTGAAATTTTGTTCTTTTTTTCTCTTAAAAAAAAAATTCAGACTTTTAAAGACACTGACCAGCCAAATAAACCAAGATCTGAAATTTTGTGAGCTTTGCTTGAAAGACTGGCCTTGCATTCACCGAAAGTCAAAAGAAACTAGGTTTTGATTTTTTACTATTTGGTTTCTCCAGTTGAATTTTGCCACTGTTAATAGTATTGCTAAGTCCTCCAGCATGCTATACTTGCGATTATGCCTTCATTATTGCCAAGGCGTATCATTGTGTATCTCCCATGTGCTCTTGAGATAAGACGTTGCCAGATCTGTATTTATTATTAATGCTTTTTCCTCTATCTACTTCCTATTCAGCATCTCATATTAGGATCTAAAAAAAAAAAAAATCAGTTAATGCCGTAAGATTTATTTTTAAATGAAAAGAGTGGTTCTAAGTGAAAAGTCAACATATCTCCTATAGATAAATCTGCATATGTTTTAAACCAAAAACCTACTTGAGAGATAAGGTGCTGTCTTAGAAAGGACATGAATAGCTTTGAAGTGAGTCATATTTAAATTCAAGCATCAGTCCTCCTGTTAATTAGGAAATACTCATAGGTAATTTTATCCTATTTTCCCCATATTTTTCATCAAAAAAATAGCACCAAATATTCCCATCTCATAATGTAATTGGATAAAAACCAAGTAGAATATAAATAAAATGGTTTGTATATATTCAGTGTTAGCCCATAGCATTATAATTATTTAGAGAAATGTTTTACTTATGTTCTCACCTGTTTCTTATATTGTATATTGATAAGTGTGTTGAATAAATACTACAGAGAAGCTGATGGACTGGTTTGTATCTAAGGAATATGAATGACCTACTATATATGATTCTGCATATAAGAGGGAGACAATTATAGGCAATTCTATTTTTGATATCCTAAACTGTGACTTCAAACAAATCAAGTGGAGAAAGCAAAATATGTTTAAAGTGCATAATTACTCCTCCACTTTTCCTTTGTAAGGATAATGTTGTTTTCAGCCTTTCTTTGAGAGTAAAAATCTTTGTTTAATAAATGTAATTTTCCAAAGGCAATATATATTATTTGTTGAGTATTACATTCAGTCCATAAATGCACTGGTGATCCCTTTAAATCATAAAAAGACTTATAAACAAATATTCACTAAAAGAATCTGGAGTTCAAAGTACACCCAATTAGAATTCAGAAAAGAGATGAGTTTTTAAATGCAATTTTAAACTTGGAAAGAGAATCTATCAGGAGGTAATTGATTCTACAAAGGAGAAGTAATGATTAAAAATATTCTGTTACAGAGGTTCCTCTGTAATATAAAAATGCATGGAAAAAGCAATAAGTAGGTTACACATTTGAGAACACAAATGATAAATAAAGCTTTGTAGTGTATTCATTAGCAAACATCAGGAATCTCTAAAACAGTATGTGATTATTCAAATATGTTTTTCTTAAGCAATATTCCAAAGAGAATAGTGGTGTGACAAATAGATGTATAATCAATTAGAAGTGTCTTCAACTACATGAGTGCATATTATTGCATGTCTTGTTATACCAGTGACATTCCAGCCCTGTGCAAGCACAGTAGCTGATTTTACAAGCTACATGGTGTTATGTTCCCATGTATTAAAAAAACAAGATGAAGCACTCAGAGGGCAATAAAGGACCAAAACTTGCCTAGTCAATTATAAATCTCGATAGAACAAGTCTTGCAAAATTTGAAAGGATCGGGAACACTGATATGACTGAAGCATATTTGTCTCTGGTCTTTTTCCCCTAAAATTCTAAGGTCACAGCAAATATTTATTAAAATCAGAAAAAATATCACTGAAGAGAGAACATTTGGCTAATATGTTAAAAATTGAGATTTTATAATTGGATTCCCTTGGAAGATTTGATGTGTCAAGAGTCATTTTGTGAGTGTTTCCAAATCTTTTTTTGTGTGAACTAATCTTATAATGACCTTCCTATTTTATGGTGTTTTCTTTGCCAGTTGAAGGATTTGCCCTTGCTCTAATCAACCCCAGTGTATGTACTCTGGTTATAATGTTTTAAAAAATGTTATAACTATTTAAATATAAAGGGCTTCTTCCTCTCTTAACCTTCAGTTCCTCTGCATACCTATCTCCTGGCCAAACCAATCCTCTTGCCTCATCTCCTTTGCCCTCCAAAGTCCCTGTTCCCAATTCAAAAGACTTCATTAAATGTGATTTGGAATGCTGTACCAATGTCTTCTTTAAGGGAAAATATACTAAAGAAGTAGATATAAATAGATGTATAAAATCGTATTGGAGAAGCTCAGAAGTGCTGCACTCAAGAAAAGCACTGCGATTGACAAGCAATTTAAGCTGGAGTGTGAAAGGATGCAGAAATAACAAGATTTGCATGAAAAATATTGAGATCATGAGAACATCAAATTTAAACGAAAAACTCATGTGCCTCATGATTTAATCATGAGGGCTGACATTACTGTTATAACTTTCAATATCCTTGGCTTTTGAAAATAGTTCTATAATGAGGGTGGGGTATATCTACCTATACAGACAACTAGCATTATTTTATCCAGTCAGTTCATTACGATAAGAAACGGATTTACAAGAATCTTAAATTAATACATATGTTGGGGATCACATTCATTAACTGTGCCTCAGCCCTTATTTATTTTGGTATAAACTTAAAACAAATTAAGAAAACTAAGCCAGATTAAGAAACAATCCATTATGTAATCAATTAAGGCTAACTAACTCCCCAAAATCAGGAAGTTCAGATTGAAGTTAGCATCGCTGATTTTAAGAAAATGTTTAAAAACTAGGCAGAAGCAAAGATTGACATGCTGACCATATAGAAGTTTTAAAGGACTCCATATTGACCTGGTAAGTTTCGAACCAGGCGGCTGACACAGTGTAGGTCTTATTTTCCTTTCCGTTTTATTTTTTATGGCATAATAGGCAGTCTGAAAATCTAGTTGCACTTGTTATCTCAGAGGAGAAATGCCGTTCTGACTTCTGTTTAGACTTTCATATCATACTGTATTGCTGTGAACCTGGATGGCACTTCCAGTGGGACATGTTTAGCCCATGAATGAGAAGACTGTCACAATCAAAAGTGCTCCAGGCACAAACAGATTTGAAACAATCTTCCTACTGACTGGAAGAAAAAGGACTGGTTCTGAAGATCATTAAAGGTTCTATTGATGTGGTTCTGGGGGCACACATTTAGATTTTCAAATGTGTTTTACATTTGGAACAGTTTTACTCACATTAAAACTCAGCTGCTTTCCCTGAGAACTCTCCTTCTTGTCATCATTTGCAGAAGCTTTCACAGAGAACTTACTGTTCCAACTGGGAAGGAGGTGGGAGAGGTGGGAAGCAAAGCGGCGATTGAACTCGCTCTCTTGACAGGGATGCCAGGATCACCTGCTCGGCAACATTCTGCAGTGCGAAGCCCAGAGATGAAAGGGGCCACCAGCAGTGTCCCAGAAAGAAAAAGAAAAGAGGCTTTTTGGCATTTAAATGTGCAGTCTCTGATTTAAAAAGTAAAAAGTCTTTTCTGTAGATATAAATTACATTGAAAGTAATTAGGTAGCCAAATTGACATGCCATTTCTTGGCATGTGTGTGTGTGTGTGTGTGTGTGTGTGTGTGTGTGTGTGTGTATCTATGTGATAGTACTCATTTGTCCTGGTAACATTTTGTCAACCATTTCATCTTAGGACATCTTGCTATGCAATGTTTCATTGTAGGGACATGTCTCCATACAGCATCTTATCACTGACATTTTATAACTGATGTTGTTGGGACCATTTCATCATGTAACACTCCACCACTGACATTTCATCAAAACTGCTGGCCGTGGTAAAAACAGTTCAGTGCTGGCAGTTAGAATACTAAACTCTTTAATTATATTATTACACATGCAGTTAAGTTTTAAGTTCTTGATGTAAAACTATCCCTGTGAAAGGAAGGAAGAGGCTGCTATCTTTCTACTCTGAATCTTGTAATTGTGTGAGTTGCACTTAACTAAAATAGTATAGATAAAATTGTACCACTTCAAAATGTTTCTCAAGGCCATTTGAAAAGCAATAAAGCCTGCATATCTGCATTTCAACAAGTGTTCCCCTTGATTTTAAACAAAGAACTCAGTTACAACTTTGGAGGAGGTGGGAAAGATGGATAATCTAAAACTCTTAAAATCTTCTACCTTCTGTCTTTACAAAAAAATAATTTAAAGAAAGCTCATAGCTCTTTCAATGTATTCCCACACTCAACTGTTTTCAACCTACTTTACAAAAAAAAGTAGAAGTGGGAGATACATTCATTCCTTAGCTAACCAATTAATTGATTCTAGAATTGTGACAAAGTTATTAACTAAATGATATTCAAATGACAGTTTAGTCTATTTGTAGCTTTGAAAAATCTTTTTTTTTTTTTTTTGTGGGTACCGGGGGGTCGACCTCAGGACCTCACACGCCAACAGGCACCCGTGCCGCTGAGCGATATCACCGGCCCCTTTTTCGTATGTGGGATCCAGGAGTCGAACTCGGGCCCTTGCGCTTGCAAGGCAGGCGCTTACGCCACTGAGCCATCTCACCGGCCCTGAAAAATCTTTATTAGTCTTTAAACTTAAAATTATGGCAGATTTTTAGAAAAATTCAAACAAAACTGTTAAAAGTAATCCTTCAAAATTCCTCTTTGCCCAAGTCCCCCATTTCTATTTCCTAGTGCTTTAAAAATTAGTCACATCAATGTGTATCCTTCCAAAGTCTTTTTTATTTTAATCTCCAAAGATTTTCTATGAGCATTTCATTTTATAAGGTCTTCCTACGCTTTCCATATTTACATTTCCCCCAAATGCTAGATGAATCACATATCAAGATTCATTCAGCTGCTATGTTGGCTCTGAGCCAGCTTCTGCTAGTACATGACTGTACTAGACCCAGGAAGGAATGGCTGTGGGCTAAACTAGAAACCAGGAAGACTGTGATGTACGTATTTTTTCCCACAGTTTCTGATTTTGCTATTTCTTCTTTATTTCATAGTCTTTTTTTTTTTTTTTTTTTTTTTATGTGGGTACCTCAGGACCTTGCACTTGCCGGGCAAGCGCTTGTGCTGCTGAGAGATATCACCGGCCCTTTTTCTCCTTTATGTGGGTTCTGGGAGTCAAACTCAGGACTTTGCACTTGCCGGGCAGGCACTTATGCCACTGAGCCATCTCACTGGCCCCCATATTTCATTGTCTTTATCCTCCTGGTATTTCCTTAAACACCTAAGGATTTTCTGCTTCCCTGGGTAACATTTCTGTTCTTCTCTTTCACTTTCCATTTATCTCTATTTTCTTGTTTTCAATTTGATTGGATTTTGATAACTGTAGGTGACAGACACATTTTCCTCTCAGCATTGTCAAATCTTCCAAAAGTCTTTTTCATGACTGTTTTAGCAAACAGACACTGCTATGCCTTCTATTCTGCACTTTTTCTGGAAAGGCATTTTATAGCTGCCATAGAGATTTACAGTAAGTTTCACTAGATGCTACTTATTGTAGGGCAAGGCACATGCCATCATTGTTTTGTCTGCTTTTCCCAGCATTCAGCTTCTTGAAATAAAAGCTATTAACATGGTCACCCTTTCCATCTATTCAAATTTAATAAACCATAGAGTACTCTGTACAGTGCATAGTTTATAACTTCGTATTTCCTCTTTAAACTTACTTTCTTTTTTACTCTCTGTTGCCTTCTTTGCCTTATCTTTGTCCAATTTCTGAATAATAATCATTTCTGTCTTTTGCACTAGGAAATGAAATTTTTAAAGCCCAGTCATTATATTATTCTGCTCACCTATATTTGCATGTGTAAATATTTACCAGTGAAATAAATATGCATTGGAGAAACTTGGTTCTTCATCAATTGACAAATATTAGCTTGCTATTATCAATTCACTTTATGTAGGCAGAAATTTTACAAAATGAATGTAAAAGGAAATATGCATCAGAAACTTCGTAAATCATTCTTGCTGTGCTCTCAAAATCTTCTCTGTTTATATTTTATCTTTCTTCCTCCCCTTCCTTGAAACATATATCAAAAATTATTACTTGGCATGCATTACTGAGCATATTATCTCATGCTCCTTTTTTCTCTAATTTTCAATGATTTATAATTCTAGAGCGTTTTTAAAATGGACAGTTTTTAGTTCTTCGTTGGAAATGACAGAAGGATAAGAGGATTAACAGTGAAACTGCCAGCGGAGGGTAAAGGGGGAAAACAATGCTATAATAAAGATCAAGAGGGTATTTTAAGGGAAATAATATGTACACTATAAACCTATGAGGGTTTCAATAGCTTCCTTGATAACAGAGGCATGATAATAAACTAAACTAATGGTATAGTTTAAACTTGCCAAAATCACTACAAATGATTGCTATAGTCAATCAAAAGTTTAAAATATCATCATTATGTTTATTTCCAGAATAAAAGTACATGATGATTAATAGAACACCATAAGAAATCTTCATAGCTCTCTCTAGTGTATATCCCATAAATGAGAAAGATAATGGGGAAGTTTGTTTCTTATAATCTACATGTGTCAGAGAAGAAATAGGACAGGGGGTGTTCTGCCTTCTGCCTGTCATTTGTCTTTTGCTGTCTCCCAGATTGACTGAAACTGGTCCCTTGTGCCTCAGTTGTGCTTGGTCTGGTTCTGTTACATAACTCTCCTCACTACACTGCAGCTGTTTTGTACTTTGTCAGCCTTACTGGACTTGAATACAGAACAGGAATTGGTGATAATTTATCTTTTCACTCTCCTAGCACCTAGTTTTATTTTCTCAGAGACAGTTTGATATGTAGGAGGGTGAAGGGATAAATGAGACCATGAGAACAAAAGACAAAAAAATCACTACCTTGCTTTTGTTATTATGATCAAAATGATCAAAATATAATTAATGCATCGAGTTCCACCATCTTTATGCTACACATTTCAGATTTTTTGGGGGACAAAAAACCACAGAAGCTGCTCAAAAATAACATGAGAAATTGATCCCTTTGATTATTAAGAGGGAATAATTGTTAGGACTAGTGATCTAATTCACTACAATAACACCAGCAAAAATAGTACATTAGCTGCTATGTTTATGCCCTCCCTATATGTTTATGTTCCTCCAAAATTTGCATGTTGAAACCTCTTCATCCTCAAGGTAATATACTGGCAGGCAAAGCCTTTGAAAGTGATTAGATAATGGGGCAGAGGCCTTCTCAATGGGATTAGTGCCCTTATATTAAAGAGGCTTGCAAGAACTTCTTCACTCTTTCCACCCTGTGAGGTCACAGTAAGAAAGTTTCTACTAGGAACCAGAAAAGCAGAACATATATCAGACACTGAATCTGATGGCACTTTGATCTTAGACTTTCTAGCCTCCAGAACTATAAGAAATACATTACTGTTGTTTATAAGCTACCCAATGCATGACATTTTTATAGCAGCCAAAACAGACTGAGACAATAGCTAAAATGTATTAAATGTTTACCATATTCCAGATATCATTTTAAGCACTACATGAAGCAGGTTAGGCTATTTTTCCTACTTTACCAAAAGGAAAACTGAGAAAAGTATTAAGTGTTGGCTAAGAATATAGCTAGCCAGTGAAGTTACTGAATGGTAAGGTAACACTATCATTTTCAGATGAGATCAGGCTATCATGACACTATGCCCCTTGACATTTATCCATTATAACTATACATTTAGTTTTTAAATCAAAGTCCAACATACATCTCTCCTGCTGTGTTATATACTTCATCGAAGTAAAATTATGTTTGGTTTTGCTCACACAGAATCTAACACATGGTAGGGACTCAATATTTCTTGAAAATATTGTTGTTAGTCAGCTTTCCATCCATCACTGTGACAAAATACCTGCATGAATCAATTTAGAAGGGGGAAAGGTGTGTTTTGGCTCATGGTTTCAGAGGCTTTAGTCCTGATGAATTGACTCCATCACTTTGAGCCTGTGGAAAAGCAGTACTTCATAGTAGGAACACGTGACAGAAGCTGCTCATCTCATGGTGGCCAGGAAGTAAAAGAGAGAGACAGGAGAGGCTGGGATGCCAATCTTCAAGAGTATGCCACCAATGGTCTAACTGTCTTCTACTAAACACCACCTTTTAAAGATTCTGCCAACTCCCGATAGCACCATAGATTGGCAAAAGGGCCTTTAGAGGACATTTGAGCTCTAAACTACAGCAAATGAGAAAGCCAGCTGCTACTCAAAAGACAGAACCACATTAACATGGTACAAGGTAAGAGTAAATTGTCCTGGAATTCTAATCTTCTAATATCCCTTTGAATGTGAGGAATCCTAGGAATATTTTGGAAAGGAGGTTTGAGACTTAAATGACATCCATCAGACTTCTGGTCAGTAAGCTACCAACAGCATGAGGATCTTCAAATACAAACAATGGGACTGTGACATACTAATTTTCTTTCAATTGCATAGAAAGATACTTCTGCTTTGTCAGCCTTATTTTTTTCTTAAATTATGTTAAAACGTTATCTTTTTATTTCTAGCCCATTCTCTGCAGCCCCACTTAGTCTCATTTCATTCTGTCCTTCAACAGATTTCCCTTAGCATTTCTGAAACTAGAAATTTCTCAGCACTAAAGTCCAGTCCGAGTAAGTGTCTTGCCTACAGTTAATGGCCTTTTTTATGAACAAAAGGTAGTTTTGTTTTGTTTATGTCTGATGTCTGAAGTTTTGCTTATCTGCTTTTACTTGAGTGGATTTCAGAGTCCTTGTAGGGTTTAAATGAGGTAAGAATCATCTCTGCTCATCTTACCTTCCTTCTCTCGTTTCCACATATGCTATTGAATTCTGGCAACATCTTGTGCCCAGCGTAAGCTGTGTTTTATTTTCCAAGACCATTAACATCACGATACTTGCCAAAGTCACTATTTCTTCCCATCTGCACTTTCAGTCATCAGGGAATTCAATTAAAAAATATTGAATATCGCCATGGGATACATTCTGAGGAATCCATAGATGAAAATACTCTTAGCCTCTGTGTTCAGAGGGTTTAAATTGAGCATTCCTTTAGAAGAACAGTCTCCAGCCATTTTGGCACCAGGGACCCATTTCATGGAAGACAATTTTTCCACAGATGGGGGTGAGAGGATGCTTTTGGGATTAAATTCTCACAAGGAGCATGCAACCTAGATCTCTCACATGTGCAGGTCACATAAAACTCAAGCTCCTGTGAGAATCTAATGCTGCTGCCGCTGCCCTGACAGGAGGCAGAGCTCAGGCAGTAATGTGACTGATGGGGAGCAGCTGTAAGTACAGATGAAGCTTTGCTTGCTCACCTGCCTCTTCCCTGCTGTTGTTTGACCCAGTTCTTAACAGGCCATGGGCCATACAGGTACTGTGTCTGCAAGATTGGGGACCCCTGCTTTAGAAGAAAACAAACAATAAAATATAGAATGAATCAAATCTACAATATGAATAAAACTGAAGCATTATGAAAGATTAATACAGTCAAAAAATTGACTTGCAAAGGAGGAAGTTGAATTGAGATTTAAAGACTTTGTAGGAAATACATGAGGGAAAATAATAGTCCACATAGAGGGAGGTCCATCAGCAAAGGCAGAGCCATTGGAGTGTTCACAGTACATCAGAGCCTGGTAGGTAAACAAAGATGACAATTAGTCTGTGATCATGGATTAGGGGTAGAAACTATTGCCAGCCTTAGCTAACTAAGTAAGAAGTTTATATTTTGTAGACAGTGAAAATGCATTAAAATTTTTGAGCAGATATGTGACATCATTAAGACTCCACTCTAGGAAATTCGCTCAATATTATGTGAAACAAATTGGAAATGGTTTACAGTGGAGGACAGAATTTTAGGTTCAGTAGTTTAAGAAAAAGGAGTTTTAATATAGGCAGTAGCAATAGGAAGGAAAGTAGGGATGGATGAGAGGCCCTGAGAAAGTAAATAGACAGAGTTGAAAAATTAAGAAAGAAGTAAAAGATGACACTGCTGTGCTTGACTTGTGCAGGAGAGTCCCTTCAGATTCCTCCGACAATCTCTTATCCCTAGTACTTTTCCCAGGGAACCTTCCATCATGGTCCATGCCACCAGAAGCCATACAACTTCCTTACTAAAGTCAAAGTGCTATGGAAAAGTTCACCATGAAAACAATGCCAGGAATTAATCTTAGTGCTGAGAGAAGCCTACAGCTCTAGTTTCACTTCAGAAAGGTCTAATACAGCTCTCTCCTTGGTACTTTGTAAAATCAAGACAGAAAATTAGCAAGAGGCAGAACCTGAAACACATGACTAGTCTGCTGCTCCAGTTGCCTTTCTATTCACTTTCCTTGTTTTGATAACCTGAGAATCAAATTCATAAGAAAAATTAGTTGACAACCAGCCAATAACACCAACACCTGGGTACCAAATAAAGGATATGAGAGAAGAAAAACACTTGAGGTTGGAGACACCTGAAGTCAGACAAGAAGAGAAATGAGACTGGCAAATATAATCCGAAACAGGATGTCGTGTTGGTACCATTCAGTACCTGCCTGTTAAAAATTGTGTCATTGGGCCGGTGAGATGGCTCAGCGGCGTAAGCGCCTGCCTTGCAAGCGCGAGGGCCCGAGTTCGACTCCCGGATCCCACATACAAAAAAGGGGCCGGTGATATCGCTCAGCGGCACAGGTGCCTGTTGGCGCGCGAGGTCCTGAGGTCGACCCCCCGGTACCCACCAAAAAAAAAAAAAAAATTGTGTCATAGACTTGCCAACTAATGACTGCTGCTGGAAATCATTCCTTTAAATCTAACCTGACTTCAAGCAAGGTAAGTATATCACTCTGGCTATGTGGAGAATAATAATCAAATACCTTCCTTAATTTATCCCTTGAAATATATATATATATATATATATATATATATATATATATATCCTCCTATTCCAGATGATACTGCCATCATTTATTTCTCTTTGTCTTGTGATACAGTTTTGCTTGTGTTCCCTATTTCCTCCATTGTTTTGTAATTTGTTCAACCAAGCGGAGAGATAAGGTTGGGAGGAGTTATTGTAATAAGGTCTCATACCTACCAAGCAGAGCTAGCTTATTTCTTGATTTGTCTTTGTCTTACTAAGCACCAGTGTAACATGTAGGAAGTTTTCTTTGGAGCTGTATTTATTGCTACTCTTTGTCTAATCGGCTATCTTTTCTCTTTTAGCCATATTTATGCCTTGGTAATAACACCAACTTTTTCTGTGTCACTTTTACTGACCCCATCTTTTTGCCTTAGCCCTTAATTTTGAAATTACTAGTAATTTCTGTTACGATGAAAACAATTATTTGACACCAAACTTCAGTCTGGAATCATCTACCCACAACCGACTTTCACCCCTTCCAGACAAGTTGGGTTGGAATTCACCATATTTGTGCTTCTCTCTTTAAAGGTGAAAAGGAAGGCGGGGATAGACGTATTTTAGAATAAAATCTGAATATTCTCAGTAAGAATCCCCATGAAGTCAAGATTACAGTTTATACAGAATTGTTTAATCATCATTGCAGGTGGGCTGAGGGGGCTGTAATTCATGGTTTCCTCTGTACTTATTCCTGCTTTAGGTGATTTCACAGTATAGGACATAATTATGCTTTTTCTCTGATATCTCCCACATTTCTAACTCCAGCCCTTATCTCTGCCCCTAACTCCCAAGTATATACCCAAATGCCTACTTAACCATTTCTCTTTAGATGTTCCATAGGCATTAAGACTAATCTTAATTTTCCACTAGACTTTTTAATCCACAAGAGTTCCCTCATCTTTCTGAGTTTTGGTTTTCTTACCTAAAAATTAGCAAGAATGCTACCTGCTTCAAAGGACTGAGGTTGGTGTAAAATGAGATCATGTTTGCAAAACACCAAGTACTGTGTAGGAGTTGGTACGTCACAGGTAACACAATGATTCTTAATTTACTAACTTCCTTTCCTTTGTATTCTCTCCTATGGCTTCTGTTCCTCACAGATCTTTCTGTCTTCTTGCCCCCACTGTACAGAGCTATCTTGCTTCTTGGCTGCCTGTTCCCTCATTCACAAAGAACTCTACATCCGTGTCTCAGGGATGAGGATGCCACCTGTCCTCCCATTTCCTCATCCACCAAAACCCACCAGCAGCTGTGTGCAAAAAGAACAGATAGCAATTGTTTTTAAAGCTCCATTTATCATTGCTTTTGTATCCTATTGAAATATGTTTTGCTGTATATATAACACTGATAGTTATAACTATGCTTGAAATTTCAGCACTTTCCAGTTATAGCTAAACAAAACTGCAGAACATTCGTTTCTACGCTGAATGATGCATATGTTAATTCCTGTAACTGCCTCATCTGCATATTCTAATACATTACTTGGCTAATCCGTGACAGTGCTTTTCTACATTACCCTGAGAAATTGAGAATTAGCTATTTTTAAATAAATGTCAAAACTATATTTGAATAAAATGAAATTATTTACCCCAATGTAAATGACATCCTTAACAAATACACAGATAATGAGCATTAATGATTAACTCCAGCATTGTAATGAAGCAGCTTAAAACCCTTTTAGGGTTTCTTTTTAAAATCACCACAAAGAAACTCTGGACAAGTGGAAATGTCTGTAGCTATGCTTGCCAAGTGAAGAAAAGATAATGCCCAAGACATTCATTTCCAAGCTTGTTGAGTAAAGAATAAATTTCAAATGTGCTTCCAAAAACATTCATTACAAAACAGTCAGGTTTACATTTTTGGATTGTTAGTTACTAAGTCATATAAAAAGTTCATATATGAAAGATTTTTTAGCTTGCTGTGAGCAAAATACTGTGTGTCAATTCACATCTGACACACTAAAATACTTTCTAAAATATTCTGAATTGGCCTTTTAAAAACAATTCAGGCATTCAACTTTATGTATTCACCTCTATTCCTACTTAAATATGAACATGTGGAAAAGAAGTTCACCAGGGGATAGATAATATGCAGCAATTGGAAGCAAGAAAACATGACTTGACATCTTGTCTGGTTGACAGAAAACCAAATAATAGACAGCTCACAATAGCAAAAACTGATGCTGGAACTGTTTTGGAGGATTATGTCCTGAAAGCATAAGTAACTCTTGAATCAATTTCTAAGACTAGATGCAGAAACCTAAGCTGTTGTTTCACATCCAATAGACCCTGGAGGAAAAAGTAATCCTTATTACATCCTTTCATGAGCCATAATCTCCATAATGGATATATGGAAGTACTGGCCTCTAAGAGATAAAATGTCTTTTAGATTTGCTGTGAGCATTCTGTCCCTGTACTATCTTTAACCTCATGTTGTGCATTACCAAAAATAGGGTATTTGCAATGCTCTTTCCTGGGCAATAATCATGTATTTCTCCCCTTGAGCACCTGGATACTTTGTCCTACATAGCATCATAAAGGACTACAACCAAAGAATGGAGGTGGGATCTCACAATTAGTGCATATATATTCTAACTGTACAGAAATTTAAGTTCAAAGGATTTCTGAGGACAATAGAATCCATTCATTCATTACATAGATACTATTTAAGGAATTTTCATGTTCTGAGTTTCTAATCTTTAAGGATAAGTGAGATCCATTCTTTTCCTATAGCAAAGGTTTACTCAGTGGACTATTATACCAAAAATGATGCAGCACATTCCTTGCTAGACGGTTTAACTCTCAGTAAATATTTTTTTATCATTTAGCAGAAATCTTCCTCTCCATTATATCTATCTATTTGATATTATCCTTTGGAATAGATACTAAGAATGTGTTTCCATATTTGAAATTATTTCAAATATTTAAAAGTCATGATGATTTCTTAAATTTGTTTCTGTTTCTGTGTTTTATTTTGATTTTTTATGCTGAAGTGCCCCAATGTGTAGTAACCACTTCAATTTTAAAATGGTTTTCAACTTCCCTACTGTGCTGGAACAGCAATGCCAACAAGTAGAGTTGAGAGGAGTATAAGTCCATGCTCTGCACTTCCTCCATTGCCCCAGGATGGCGGTGCTGGCTAGAGGAGACATCCTGAGGAATAGACACCTCCTAATAAAGCATCGACATCAGTGATATGGCTATCTAACATTAGAAATCTAAAAGCATCAACACAGAAAACAAAATAAAATAGAAAATAGAAAATGACAAGACGAAAAAGCAAAATGCAATCCCAAATGACCAGCCCATCCAGGGCAAGTCCAGAACACAAAGAAAAACAGGAAATCAGAAGCCAACAAATGGAACTCTCTGAAATGATAGCAGCAGAAGTAAAAAAAAAAAAAAAAAATGGAAGAGAAAATAGAAAAAATAATCTATAAGGTGCAAAAAGAAATGACTATCAAAATAAGACATTAAAGCAGACCCAGATAAACAAATAGAGGCACTCAGGAAAACAATGGAAACCATAAATGCCAAACATAGACAAGAAATGGAATCAGTAAAACAGATTCAAAGAGAAATGTAGGAGATTAGAAACTCCACTGAAATTACATGCAGCAGATTGAATGAAGGTGAGGATAGAATATTAGATCTAGAAGACAGGAAAACAACTAGCGACCAGAAAAAAAAAAATCTGAAAAATCGCAAGCTACCATGAAAAATCAATCCAACAGCTACAGGATGAAGCAAAGAAGGACAACATAAGATTGATTGAAATCAGTGAGAAAGCTGGAGACAGCACAAAAGCATTAAAAACCTCTTCACACAAATAATGGCAAAAAACTTCCCAAACATGGATAAAGAATTTGCCATACAAATAAATTAAGTATATAGAACTCCAAATAGCCATGACCAAAATAAATCTACACCAAGGCATATAATAATCAACATTCCAGAAATTCAGCACAAGAACAAAATATTAAAAGCAGCTAGAGAAAGGAAACATATCACCTATAAAAGAAAGCCCATCAGAATCACAGCAGACTTTTCAATACAAACCCTAAAATCAAGAAGAGCTTGGAGTGAAGTATTTCAAGTCCTAAAGGAAAACAATCTTCAACCCAGATTGATGTACCCTGTAAAAGTATCTTTCAAAATTGATGGAGAAATAAGATACTACCATGACAAAGAACAACTGAAGAAATTTATGACCACCAAACCAGCTCTAGAGAATGCTCTGAAAGACATATTAGAAAAAGATAATGAAGACCACAAACACAGGAACACCAATAGAAAGAAGCCACCAGGTAAGGCAATCAGTTAAGCAGAGCAGAAAGACCGGGAACAAATAATAGGGAAACTGTTGGGGGCCAACATCACAGTTAGGCCTCGGGCGCGGCCTGTATTTCTGACTCAAAGCCTGCGCTAAATTACCCCTCCCATCGACCTGGGCAAGATGGCGCCTGGTTCCTGCTTCCTGGTTGCGGTCATTGCTGCTCGCGCCCTGTAAATGTGTGAGTCTGCCTAGAGACTGATGAGTATAGCCTATGAGCTTTCATTTCCTGCTGTATTGCTATTGGCGCCCCTATCCTTATAAAAACATGCAAAGCTGCCCTTTAGGAGCAGAGCACGGACGGAGCCGCCACAGGGCGGACGCTTGTAGAGGCTCTGGAGCTGTGAACGATTAAAGCAAGCTTTCACCAACCCGTGTTGTGTGATTCTTCTCGCTGGACGAGCAGAAGCGCGCGACAGGAAACAACATGAAAAAGAAAAGCCAATACATATCAGTTATAACCATCACCGTAAATGGTCTCAACTCACCAATCGAAAGCAACAGACTGTCAGAATGGATCAAGAAACAAGATCCAACAATATGCTGCATTCAAGAAACACACTTGACCCAAAAAGGAATTCATAGACTAAAAGTAAAAGGATGGAAAACAATTCTCCACGCCACAGGAACACAGAAAAAAATAGGGGCAGCTATTCTATTTGCAGATCATGCAAACTTTAAGCCAAGACTGATCAAAAGAGATAAAGAAGTTCACTACATACTTGTTAAGGGAAAACTCCAAGAAGAAGAGATAACAATCATAAATATTTATGCACCTAACACAAGTTCACTCAACTACATAAAACAAATATTAACTGACACAAAAAACCAAATAAGCACTAACACAATTGTAGTGGGGGGACTTAATACCCCACTCTCACAGATGGATAGATCAACTAGACAAAAAATCAATAAAGAAAAATTAGAATTAAACCAAGCCTGTGAACAAATAGACTTGGTAGATGTCTACAGAGTGTTCCACTGCAAAATGTCAGAATACATATTCTTCTCAGCTGCACATGTGATGTTCTCCAAAATAGATCATATATTAGCGACGAAACATGTTTAAGTAGATGCAGAGGAAAGCATGCCATGCGTACTATCTGACCATAGCACAATGAAACTGGAAATCAACAACAAAGGAAACCACAAAAACTACATTAACAAACGGGAATTAAACAACACCCTTCTAAACAACTAATGGGTCACAGAGCAAATCAAAGATGAAATTAAACAGTATATACAATTAAACAATAATGTCGATACAACATACTGAAACTTAGGGAATGCAATGAAAGCAGTCCTACGAGGGAAATTTATGTGATGAACTCACACATCAGGAAAACAAAACGAGCTCAAAACGAGCTAATGTTGAACTTCAAGCTTCTAGGAAAAGAAGAACAAATCAAACCCAAAGCTCGTACGAGGGAGGAAATTATAAAGATAAGAGCAGAAATTAATGCAATAAAGACTAAGAAAACAATACAAAGAATCAATGAATCTAAAAGTTAGTTCTTTGAAAAAATAAATAAAATTGATAAACCATTAGCCAACCTCATCAAAAAGAGGAAAGAAAAAACACAAATTCAAGCAATTAGGAATGAAAAGGGGGAAATCACAACAGACCCAACAGAAATCCAGGAGATCATCAACACCTACCACGAGGACCTATATTCTAATAAGATGGAAAACACAGAAGAAATGGACAGATTCCTAGACACAATCAAATTGCCAAAAAATAAATCAAGAAGATATAAAAATTCTAAATAAACCAATATCAGCCAATGAAATTGAAAATGTAATTAAAAATTTACCAACAAAGAAAAGCCCAGGCCCTGACAGATTCACTGTTGAATTCTACAAGAAATTTAGAGAACTAATGCCACTAATGCTGACACTCTTTTAAAGAAATCAAAAGGGAAGCAGTACTTCCAAAGTCATTCCTGGAAGCAAGTATTACCCTGATTCCAAAACCAGAGAAGAAGCCAACCAAGAAAGAAACTACAGGTCAATCTCCCTAAAGAACATTGATGCAAAAATCCTTAGTAAGATACTGGCAAACAAAATGCAAAAAATTATCAAGATTATACACCATGACCAAGTAGTATTCATCCCAGGGATGCAGGGATGTTTCAACATATGCAAATCAATAAATGTAATATACCATATTAACAGGACCAAAGACAAAAATCATGTGGTCATCTCAATAGATGGAGAAAAAACATTCGACGAAGTGCAACACCTATTCATTGTAAGAAGCCTACAGAAAATTGGAATAGTTGGGCTTAATCTTAAAAAAGCTATCTATGGCAAAACAACAGCTAATAACATATTAAATGATCAAAAGCTGAAAGCTTTTGCTCTAAAATCAGGAAAAAGACAAGGATGACCACTATCATCACTCCTATTCAAAATAGTTCTGGAAACATTAGCCAAAGCAACTAGACAACAGAAAAAAAAAATAAATAAAAGTCATAAAGATAGGAAAGGAAGAAGTTAAATTATCATTATTTGCAGATGACATGATAGTCTACACAGAAGACAACAAAAACTCCACCTAAGGACTCCTAGAGTTAACAACCAAATTCAGTAGTGTAGCTGGATACAAAGTCAACACTCAAAAGTCATTAGCATGTCCTGTACAAAAGCAACAAACTCACAGAGAGAGAAATTAGGGAAATCACACCCTTCACAATAGCATCCTAAAATATGAAATATTTAGGAGTCAATCTAACAGAAGTAAAATATTTATACATTGAAAACTACAGTACTCTGAAGAAGGAGATCAAAGAGGATATCAGAAAATGGAAATATATCCCTTGCCATATTCCAGACACCTATCAACCAAGGAATGGATAAAAAAAGATGTGATTTTTTTTAATATAATGGAGTCCTACTCAGACATAAAGAAGGATAAACTTGAGACTCTTGTAGGGAAATGGATGCAACTCGAGACCATACTCATAAGTGAAATAAATCAGACCTACATGTGTAAACATCATATTGCCTCACTAGTGTGAGAAACTTAACAAGTAAATAGGATCCAAAATGTACAATAGATATTGTGAATTGGGAAGAAACTGTTCAAAAGAAAAGACAAACTGTGATGGGGGAAAGGTGAAAGGAAGAAAGGGAAAAAGAAAAACAATATATATGTACATACAATATAGTTAAAATAGTTATACAGCTATCTTCTCTTAGTTCATTGAAAAGAATGTTTTGTGCTAATATTGTCTGGACAAGATATTATGCCTGTATCTTGTACTCTGAATAACTACTATGAAGACAACAATATGCAATGTATCAACTATTGTAACTGTCCTACTAACCTGTTTTGAAACTTTGTTTCATTGTTATGTTTATCTTTTTCTCTTTAAAGTTAAAAAATAAAAAAAGAATGCTTTTCAAGCCCATTCTGATCACAGATCTGGATTGTTTCTGGTTCATCAGTATTCTGTTTCGGGATTATCCAGAAATGAGAGCAGTATTTCAAGCTTATTGCAGTCCAACAGAAGAATCATATCCTAAACTTGTTTGCCACAGTTACATTTCTTTTAATGTCACCAATACGCATTAATTTTAAAGTGCTTTGTTATGTTTGGACTCATGCTGTGTTTTGAATAAAGAGAAATTTTGAAAACAAGATCATGGCTGCATCCCAAACAGAAAATAATGCTTGGAACAAAGTAGTTACTGAATAATGACTAAGAATAGCTTACACAAATTGGGCTTTTCATTTTCTCACATAAACAGAAGTCCAAGAGTGTAGCCCAGTGCTGCTGGCCCAATGGTCATCAAGGGATCAATAAGCTTTCTATCCTGCCATGTTTAGATTGTCTGCTTTCATCCTCAGGGTTCTCACCTCATAATCACAATGTGTCTTCTACACGGTATCATGTTCACAGTGCAGGCAGGAAGAAGAAAGAAGGGCCAAGGACATGAGAACCTATACATTTTATCAGGAAACCCAAAAGAATGTTACTTATATCTCCTTGGTAGGAACTGTGCAACATAAGCAGTCCTAGCTGGAAGATAGCCAAGGAAATGTCCAGCTAGGTACATGTGTACATGTATGCATTATACGTGATTAATGTGTGTATACACCTCAGCTATATATGCAATATTAAAATGGTGCCAAATACTGTGGTCTACCCAGACACTTATTTAAAGAAAACTGTAAAATAATTTCTCTAACACAATTGAATAAGAAAAATATCAACTGCTATCATGTAGCTCTTCCTAAATTGGATTCTACATTTTCTTATACTTTATAAGGTATTTCTGCCCAGGCATTTGAGCTATTGGCTGAGCCCATGAAAAATATGAAGGACTACTTAGTAAAACTGTAATTATGTGCTGACCTTGAAAGAGCTTATAACTTTACAGGAATCTAAAAAGGCAGTATTAAAAGCAAAAGGGATCTTTTTTTTTTACAGTCCATATTTATGCTTAGATGTAATTGTATTATATTTATATAAAATATATTTCCTGAGTTGTCTTCTCCATTGTGTGCAATAGGTAACTTCCCTTTCTGTTATATGATTAAGCAGTGTTTGTTCTGTTGAACACGTGAATATTTCTCCTCAATATAGTTTATAATATTATTCAGGAGTTCACAGATTTTTTTTTTCCCTGAGCTTCAGAAGACCTTCTGTGCACAACCAGAGCCCTCCTCCACATTGTTAGGAATTACGCCAGGTTTTCTGTTATAAATTCAGTTACATCTGCTCCCTTCACACATTTGGGATACCAGGAACACAGATGTTCTTGGCTCCCAGCCATTTCCAGCATTGTTTCCTCTGCAAGTAAATTTTTCATTACACATTTACAAAGCACGTTACTTCCTGTTGGTCCTCATCCTAAACACTAGATGAGCCATATTGTAGCAATTGTCCTTTTTGTTGTGGTTTTCCTCTCCTCTCTTCTAGGCCATCCTGAATAAACACAGATCCTTAGATTTCACCTCAAAGAAGAGTATAGCTAAGCAGAGGCAACTTCAGTTCTGTAATGAAAAAAGATCACAGTGGTGGCTGAGAAGCCCAAAATACCAAAAAGAGAATGTGTCATAACAAATGTAGATAATCACTTTAGAATATCATACAGAGTAACTATAATTAATGTCTCAAATTATAGAAAATAATTCAATATTTTCCCAACTTTTCCTCTGAAATAGTAGTCAAGATACTATTATATCTGAAGATGCTATTAAAAAATACTAAAAATCACCTGAAGACATTAAATACTGATTCTAAACCCCACCTTGGATTTAGTAATTTCAAATTTCAAAGAGGAAACTCAAAAACCTCTATTTTCTGTAACTTTTTGATCAGAATTTTGAGAAATGTAGCAAGGTTTGAATGTTCATAGGCAGTGGAGAAGACAGCAAAAAATATCTGATTTTTTTTTCTTAAAAATTGAGTTGAGATGACTACCCCATAATGCACAAGTAAAATACAGATCGTGTAAGCAATGAACAGTAGCAGGTATGTGGAGAGAGTTCTTCCCTTGGTGGTGACTCTGATAATCTTTTTCTTATATTTTTTTCATATCATATCAAATGGAAGATTGACTAGAAGCACAATAAGAATTCTTCATAAGGGTTTTCTCAGAAAGAAAAGGAAAACCCAACAAGCAGAATGTCCTCACACTTGAGAGAGCAAACCCTGCTGATCAATAAGCTTGTTCCACGGAAGACTAAGCCCTGCCGCCACAGGGTGCCACACTGCAGGGGCAAGTACAGGGGCTGCACACAAAGGGTGGGGTTTCAATGAAAGCACCAGAGGGGGGGATACACAGGGAGTCAAGCCCAGAGGAGGGAAATCTGCTCCTTTAATCCTTTTCAAAATGCTTTTCAGTTGAAAGAAAACCTAAATCACAATATTCTGACCCTCCTCTCTCTCTCTCTCTCTCTCTCTCAAAATTAATAATATTATTTATTATGGCCAATGTGAGACTATCAGTCATCCCCTTAAATTATTTAAATGAGACTATTCCACTTGATTTGGCACTAATGCGCAAATGGTTTTAAGAAGTAATAATAGCTATTGGGGGGATTTTCAATGCAGAGTTAGAAAATCTCTGCTGGTACTCTGCTTTCTATTAAACAGAGGTATAGAAGCCTGCTGTCCCCGTTTTAACTGTAACTCACCATGAGGCACAGAGTCAGTAATATCAGCTTTGCTCCCTGGGAAAATCTACTGGAAGAAACAAAATTAAAATATCTTTTTTGTTACTTTGCATAGTGGATATATGCATAGATTTCAGGACTCCCAGATTAGACAGATGATAGATAGATACATAGATACATAGATACATAGATAATAGAAGGAATATATTTTAGATATCACATACTTTGACTTTTGACAGCCCCTGGTAAAGCATGCTTCTTACATGTAAGCTCTCCAAATCTCTCAGCATCTCACAAAGAACAATAATTGTTTATTGATCTAAGTGTTAACAATGTATTGATGAGATCTAGAAATAGGACTCAAAGGCAATAACTGCTCAGTACAGTGACTCTAAGTTACTTCTGTATTGTTCATAACACTAAGTTTAAATATTAAATGTAGGGCCGGTGAGATGGCTCAGCAGCATAAGCGCCTGCCTTGCAAGCGCAAGGGCCCGAGTTCGACTCCCGGATCCCACATACGAAAAAGGGGCCGGTGATATCGCTCAGCGGCTCGGGTGCCTGTTGGCGTGCGAGGTGCTGAGGTCGACCCCCCGGTACCCACAAAAAAAAAAATAAATAAATAAATAAAAATAAATAAATATTAAATGTAATATTATAGATAGCATACATTATATATAATATTATGGATAACATATATGTATATATGTCCACATATATACATATACTTTTAAAATCTCATATGACTTGGTTACGAACAACTGGTTGGAACCATGGTAGAACTTTGCACGGGTGGTCATAAACAAGTTGCCTAACCTCTTCATGACATTTTTTAACAAAATAAATAATTTTTATTTCAATGAAACCATTCTACTTGATTTCCAATAAAAGTACAGATTTTATAACCACCACATAAATGCAAGATCTTCTTACTGCACGTTATAAAAAAAAGTAAATCATGACACTTAGAACCATTTTCCATCTATGAGTTATTCAATAAATATTTCTGCATTTGAGTAAAGATGAGAATAAGAACAAGTTCAATTTTCCCATATGTATGCCACAGAATATAGCTACCAATAGGTAACAGAAAATAAAGTGTGTTATTGTATATGCACACTGTGAAAGGATTTTAAAAGAAAAACATCCAATATCCTTCTAAGTACATTGATTATATGGTTTGCTATATATGCAGTAATGTACAGAGATCTATATTTTTGTAAATATAGTTTTCCCAATATACTTTCTTGTACCCATAGTTCTGGAAGCAACAAACCAATTTTCCTTTCTAGTCTACCCTTTCTGTCATTCAATATAGTAAGACAATCCAACCATAGGTCTAGAGTAACACCTGTCAGCAAAGATGAACACTTTATGCAGGCCCCTAATTCTCATAACTAAGCTGAACGATTGCCTATGAATACTTTGAGAGCCAACACAAGTGCTTCTCCAGATGATCTTATATGAACCCTTAGAAAAAGAAAGTCTCATTTCTTTTTTGGACTAGGCCTGTTTGTAGCCGTATTTTCCATTATATGAAGAAAGCCAGTCTTTGGCTGGAGAGAATAACAGCAACATAGAGAAACACACAGAGGCAAAGAAAACCAGAATGAACGATGGAGGGGTAATCAGAGAGAATTTATAGACTGCTTGAGGTCCTGAGTCAGCCATGGCTGAAGGTGTCCTGGCTTAAGCTAGTTCAAGTTCAGCTTCTTTCACTTAGAAGAAATTTTCACTGGTACCGACACAACAATCTATTTCCAGATCTGTAGACAAATCTTTCTGGATAAATATATTAGAAAAACCTAAGTTTTTATCTTTTGAAGACAGCAATTGTTCATAGAAGATTTCTTTGTGATTTATTTTTCTCACTTCTCTCTCTTCTGACGGAGAGCTCTAGATGGGTTCATGTCTCACTGGGCTCCCTTTGATAAGATAAAAATAAGACTCGCTACATTTTGAAATAAAGGACAAAGCTCTAACTTTGCAGAGGATAGTCTTCATGGTTCTATAACCGTGCATGAGACCTGAACTAAGTAATGCTACTCCATCCCCTTAGAAATAAAATTCAGGAGAAAAAGAAATACAAGTAAAGAAAAAAAAAAAAAAAGGAGAGTATTAGAAAAGAGACAATTGTCAGACACTGCAACCTCTCACTAAAAATAGCGCTTAATTTCTTCCTCCTCTTCCTCCTCCTCCTCCTCTTCCTTCTCCTCCTCCCCTTCTTCCTCAAGCCCTACCTCCTTCTCCTTCTTTTTCTTCTTTTTCTTAATTACTTCTTGACAAGTCAAGGGGAGAAAAAACATCCAAAGCAGTGAACCAAAAATCCAAGCAAAGGAAGAGGTGAGGCTAACTTTCAGGATAATTAAGTTTCTGTAGTTCTAAGGCATTTCCCTGATTATGTCAAAATTAAAGTGAAAGTCCCATGAAACACCCTTCAAATCAATGGCCTAATCCCATTTGGGTGCCTGACAAACTTTGAGAAGCCAGAATGACAATTACTGATTTACCTTTCTGTGCTGAAAATGGAAGCTGAAAGTTAAGTGGCAACATAAAGCTAAGCACCTCTGAGACTGTTTCAAGTCTGGACTAGACAGAAATGACAGAAAATCATTAAGAACAGAAGGCATTAAAAGGTCAGAAATAAATTGTTATCAAGCACTGTTTGACTATTTTATCATTCAGGATGTTTTTTCTTTTTGCCCTCGAGAATGCAGTAGCATTTTCTTATCTCTGGAGATGAATCATGATATTATCAGCATTGTACAAATACACTGAAAGACACTGAGAATATTTCATGCAAAAAAACTGCAATAATGTAAGACTCTCAGAGAGTCGTTGTTTTTTTTTTTTTTAATATGCAACTATCCTGTTCCATCTGTCTGAAATGTTACTTTGTGTACAGATAGTATGAACTTCCCTTTTGGTGGAGGATAAAACCAGCAATGGCATCACGCGTTTGTGTTTTAGTGAGGTTCTTGTTGTGATAGACATTTTAGCTCCCAGTCAGAGTCTTAGAGTACAGAAATCAATCTCCGCCTCTCCTCCACTCCCTTCCCCTGCTTTCTTCTCCTCTTCCTTCTTCTTCTTCCACCCTCTTCCTTCCGCCCCTCTCATCCTTCAGCCATTTCGGCAAGGGTGGTGATTTGTCATCCCAGTTGCAAGAGATGAGGGAAAACTCATACGAATCTCCCAGAAACAAAATTGATCTTCTGCTAAATGAGCACGCTAATGAATGAAAATGTGGATAATCTGTGTTTAAATTGTGAAAGTGGAAAATGATGGGTTAAGCAATTGAGTATAGGAAAGAGACTTAATCACTTTAGCAGTTAGTATGTAATGTCCTAAATTGATTCACTAATCACTACACAGCTGGTATGCCAAACAAATACAGGGTACAAAAGCATTCCTCAAATGTCATAGTCTGTGGGAATTCAGACTTTGAAGACAATGTAGAGTTGCAGGCTAGCTCTCTGAAATTATACAACAGAATCCCAGACTAAGCCCATGTGACCTATGGCTTAGTTCATTTTGAATGATATTGTTACATTTTAATGAAAGCTACATAGTTCCATAGTTTACTATATTTGTATTTCTTTTTTTTTTTGTACCAGGAATCGAACTCAGGACCCAGTTTTACTATATTTAAATAGGAAAGTACATTTTCCAAGAGAAGGACTTGTATTGAATAACCAACAGTCTTTTTCCAGGATCTTTTAGTTCACAATCCCAGAGGTCAGTGCAGTACTACTACTCTGGATCTACTTACTCAAAATCTTTAATTACTACTTAAATAAACAGTTCCATCTGCATATTTGTAATTATCAAAAGTCTTAATACTTAAATTATCATATCCACCTGCTATAAATAAGCCAAGAAAGAAATAAAGGAACAGGATATAGAAATATAAAAATGGTTGGGAATGGAAACAAAGGGACTGCCTGAAAATAAAACTCAAAGATTACACTGGAGATTTTTCTTCATACATCACAAAACAGAAGACCTTTTCTTTCAGTAGAAGCTAGTAATTCGAACCTACCCACAATTAGCTGATGAAAATCTTAATAGTTATATCCTCTAATTATTAGAGGTTTTACTCTTCAAATGTCCACATACAAAGGTGCTTTTTATTTTGTTATATATCATATGCTAAACTCACCACTAGCTTCAGTATTCTAAACCTTCCTGTCTTTCTGCTTTCCCACAACACGATCAAAAAGAAAAATGTTGGTTGGGTACATTATTCAACTCTAGAGTTGTCTTCCTTTGAATTTAGTAAGAAGCTCTTGGGCCATTGCAGTGCATTTCATTATCAGAATTGATATCAGTTTACCTTGATTTGTTCATGGCAGCAATAAAATTCAGAGGTATTGTGCTGGATCCGTGGCAGGCTGACTGTTCTCAAGGTTGCTCCTGCGGCATAGGAGCTATACCCAACTGTGGATTGTAAAACTGATCCAAAGAACCCAGGAGCCCTAGGATTACAATGATGCTCATTTATGGAAGTCTTTATTTAATAATTTGAAGTGCTGTGTAGGAAGTTGTTGTGACAAAATCTTCCTTACCAAACTATGAATAGTTGGATTATGTGCATTTTATGAATAGCTGTATAATATACAGCTATATTCAGGTTGAAAAACATGTAATTAACTCATATGAAGAATTATAATATTACATTAGTTATACCTTGATTTTCAGCACAGTGAGGATGAGCATTGTTTTCCTTAAGTTAATATTTTTAAATGATTAACATATGTGTGTTTACCCACACATTTTGCCACACAAACCTAAAAGCAATTCATGGACAAGTATATTCATACGGTTCAATTAACCTACAACACAAGTGCAAGAGTTAATAGATTCCTATAAATCTTTACCTAATGTATTGCTTCTGTCATCTAAATAAACACTGTGAGTCATTTCTGGAGAGAGGCAGCACTTTCTCCGTCTTTTTTTTTTTCTTCCTGATTCGCCTGAGGTTGCTGCTGCAGAGCCTGTGTGCCCTGTCACTAGAAGGAAAGAGATATTTTCTCTTTATAAATAAGAACACAAAGTCTTTCTCTTTATATTAGATTTCTTCCCAAGCTAAGTGCATTATCTTGGCTCAGCTAAGTTTACTTACAACTAGCACGGCACTAAGTTCATTGATCTTTAGTTACTTTAAAGAAGGAGGAAACCGAAATTCAGAAACGAAGGAGGCAATTCTCTATTCCATGCATAGAAATTGCAGGAACTGGAGGTGAAGAGGACACAGCTGCATTTCTTAACTTTTGAATGAAAAGCAATTATGCCAAGAGCCTTCATTTTAGATTGTCAGCATGAGCCTGTGTCATCCCCATCTGACACTCCCAGACTGAAGTTCTTAAAGGCCTCCTGCCTTTGTCATTGAGACACCTGTCACCAACTACACTGAATCAGCATCTCTAGATGCTGGGAAATACATATTCAACATGAATCTATGTAAGACACAACAGTAGGGAAGCTGGAATTCTTCAGAATCCTTAAAGGAAAAAATATAAATAAAAGGAAAATTTAAGCCTGAGAAAGAAGCTGAAGTTGTGAGGAAATTTTCCATCTTGTAAAACATATTAGCAATTACACTTTTACTTGCTTATAGTTGAAATCACTAATGTAGAATTAACAAGGTTAATTTCTGCAAATATTTTTAAAATATATTAAATACAAATATGACTGAAGAAAGTCTTAGAGAAAAATACAGATTTCTCTAGGAAGTCCGTAACCATTTACACACATTGTTATAGCAAGGAATAATCTATTAGTCACATACTCTATTATTTTGGAAGCAAATTAAGAAAAAAAGTAATTCTTTAAAATACTGGGAAAATTTTACTATTCTCTACATGTTAAATCTCATTTTTGAATTCACTTATTATTCAACCTTACCCTCTTCATTCTTGTCCTTTTGCTCAGGATCACATCTATGAGTCAATTGCAAAATCAGTGTTTATTTCCTGCTTACTCAAGTATATCAACATATTCAATTTATGATTTCTGAATTCCAAAATGAGACATCCCTCAGGACTTCAAGTGACAGTCGGAATAACTCAAATTTTTATAGTTCTTTAGCTTAAATATCTTTCTAAAAAAAGCTAATGATTTATTTATACATCTAATACAGCTAATGATTTATTAGCTATTTAATGGCACACTTATACAAATGTATATGCAATGTTAAAAAAAGCAATAATTGCATATAACTTATGTGAAAACAAAATCAAAGTTCATCGTGTATCATGAGCCATTACATGAACTGCTAAATCAAATCTCTTAAAACATAAGATTTTATAATTATTAAAATTAAAAATAGGATAGTACAGTTTCTTCAATTGTAGCATTTATCTTGACAAATCATGACCAGCCCAAATTATTAAAAAAATTAAATTTCTCAAAGAAATATTTTAATGCAGACATCCAAAGTACACATATTTCCAAATAAATTCTGAACTCTTGGCAGCAAATGACATAAGAAAATTACAGCATTAATCAGAACTTCAGATTTCAGATAAATTCCAATACAACGCAGAGGAAATAGAATCCATTTACTTATCCAGAAAAACCAAGACAGGAAAAAATAAGCACAAAAAATTTTGATAGCAAACACTTGCCAATTTATCTTAAGGTTAAAACTAATATTTTATCATGCAGAATTCAGTTTTCACTTATTGTCTTTTAACTAAAACAACAATCTATTAACTAAAACACCTTCCTGGTTCTTATTTGTTCTACTTTTTCAGCAGAACCTATGTAATTGAAGACATCTATGTGGTTAATGTCTAGTCACTAAACTGTGCTATCATAAATTCGATATTCTCTGGTTTTAACCAGTTAGCTTCACATGTATTTCTGAGGAAAGCTAGAACTTTCTAGTAAGTAGTGGAATTACCCAAATGGAATTTGTTCCCTTCATCTACTACATTATAGTACAGTTGGCACGCACTAGAACATTCATGCCTCTTTCTCCTCAGCAACACATGGAGGACATATAATAGTGACTTAGAGGCTGGAGATGTTCAATAAGTCACTAAATGCCAGACAAAGCTTGGCATCTCTGCCTTCATTTTGTATCAGTTTCCTTTAGTACCTTAAACTGTGGGTCAGATTTGTGCTCTGCTCCGCATGTAGTCATGTTAATCACTTAAAGAGTATCTTTCTAAAAACTAGTAATACAAGGTGTATTAGCACTAAATTTACCTAACCTATCCCATCCTCCTTCAAGACCAAAGAAACTGAGATAAGTGAGAAGGTATTTTCAAGATTTTCTGGGACACTCAGTTACCAGCTTTTACAACCTAGAAGTGGAGCCCAGAATTCCCCAGTCATTGTCCTTAACCTGCAGTTACCTTGGATTTCAGCACAGCCTCTAGAGACAGATCACCCCATGAAAAACCATCGCCCTAAATGGGAACAATTATCCTATGCCAAGAACAGACCCCACCCCCACCCCCCGCAGGAGCAATCCTCTCCTGGGAATTGGATTGCCTCCTCCCTCCTTCCCTCCTTCCCTCCCTCTCTCTCTCTTTTTTACCTTCTTCCTTCTTCCTTCCTTCTTTCCAGGTTATCCATGCTCTGGGCAGAGAAGCAGGACAAGGGCTGCTTCCTGCTTTCTCCCCAGGAGCAGACTGATGGCGAGCCTCTGCCCCGAAAGCCATTCTGGCCTCTTCTTTGCCCAGGGTAACTGTAGCCACATTGTTTGTTTGTGGCCCTGGAAAGCTGAGGCTTCTCAGAGCCCAAGCTAAATACCAGCTGATGCAGAACATCCAGTTTTGTTTTGTTTTGCTTTTGTTTTTTTCATGGTCCCCCGCCTGGTGAATTGAAATCCGGAAGCTAGCGACCCAACCCATCTGCCAATTATTAGAGTTAATTCTGAGCATGCTGGCCTCAGGCACCCAGACAGCGAGTTCTGTCTGCTGCTGGGGGCTGAATGGCTTTGTGTATGCCTGGACTGCTCCTGGCAGCCATAGTGGCCTCCTTTGCCTCCTCAAGTGCTAAGAACTTCTCTGGAGCCACCTCTCAGAACCTGAACTGATCATTATCAGCCAGACCAGTTGAAGGAGACTGTTTAATTATGCATACTTCTTGCCCCCTGCCCCAGTTCCTCCTCTATTCAATCCTAAACCTTATCTCAGTACCCCTAAAGGTAAGGCTGGTTCCCCTTTATCTTCCCAATGTACCTTCATTGATTAAATTATTTCCTACATCACTATAGCTACTTACCATTCTCTTCTTGGGGCGAGTGGCTGGTCTTGGTGTGTTGGGACCCCTAGATTCAGTCCTCTGGCCTAGGACTCCAGTGTTAAATAGTCCAAATGGTGTTTGGGCTTTCACTTAATAACCAAATCTAGTACATATTTTAAAAAGGTACTGACTGAGAATTAATGTCTAAAACTTCAGTTTTCCCTTAATATTAATAAATTTGAAATCAAGAAATTATAATGTTGAAAAAACAACAAAAAGCTTTCTAAGGAATCATTATTATTTAAAAGAAGGCAGGCATTATGAACTCATTATAAAGATAACAAGACTGAAGATAGAAAATTTACACAATAAACGCATGACACTGACATTTTTAAATCCAGGAAAATTGAAAATTCAACTATTCCACTACATGAATCATTGTATTTTCTCAATATTTTATTTCAGTTGTTTTGATATTAAAACAATATTCCACTCTTATACCTTGAAAATGTAAAATTTTATTTTTAGTGAATGATAAGCAGAATAATACCTCCTCCCAAAAGATGGACCTCTTAATTCCTGAAACATGTGAATATATTACCTTCCATGTAAAAGAGACCTTTGCCTTCATAGACATGATTAAGTTAAAGATATTGAGGTTGGAAGATTACCCTCGATTATACAGGTGGGGCCCAGTGTAATTAGAAGATCTTTACAAGAGGAAGGCAGAAAGGTCAGAGTAGGAGAGAGATGTGAAAATGCTGTTCACTGGTCCTGAAGACAAAGGAATGGAAGAAGGAGCCAAGGAATTCAGGAAGCCTTTGGATTCTGGAAAAGGCAAGTTAACATTATTTCCAGAGCTTCCAGAAGACCCTGCCAACTTTGCCAGACCAAGTCTCATTTTAGCCCAGTAACTTTTCCTCGGGACTTCTAACCTCCAGATCAGTAAAATAATACATTTGTGTTGTTCAGATCACTACATTCTTTGCAATTTTTTCACAGAAGCGTTGAGAAGTACATGTGGTATAGGCTATTTAAGGGTGTACTTTCCTGTGGTCATGGCAATAATGAAACCATAATAAGCTTATAAGCACTGTAATTGCAATCAACATTTCCTTGGAGAATATGGCAAGAATTTGAGTTACCTAGTTTGGCCTTATATGCAGCATTTTTTTTTTATTTTCTATGGCGCTGTATGGCATGAAGGCCACCATTGTGCTTTATAATAATACCATTCCTACAAATGTTATAAATTGGAATTAACAAAAGCTTCAGCTCTCTGTATCCACTTAGATACAATTAATGAATGAAAGAAAGACCAATCATACTAGTTTTAACTGCTTGGCCTTCAGATTAGAGCGACTTTCCACTTTCTTGCTTTGGAAAGGTCATCATAATTCTATTTTAAAATCCTAAAGATCACAAAACATTTAAAATGCTTCTCTGAAATTTTGAAGGCTCCTCAAATTTAGTAAGGTCAATAAAGAATCATTATTTAGTATTTATTAAGCACCCACACTCTGAAAAATAGCACACCAGATAAAGAAAAAGAGACAAACACACTAAGGAAATTATGAGCACTTCTTTTAAAGAAAATAACCTTCACCTGTAGGTCCTGGGAGGTAATAATTCTGATTGATCAGGAGTAATGACTGCAACCTGATTACAACCAACAAGTCATGCTGAAAAAGTCACACTAATCTCTGTTCCTGGTTAAATGTCGAGGTCTATGATTAGACTACAGGAGTCAAAGATCTGAACTACTGTATGCTCATTTCAAGAGAAAGGTCAGTGTATTATGATACGTACTTCAGTAATAGCCTTGCAAATTTTGTGAAAATGATTTTTCTCATCCTCTGCACTTGCAGCTAATCTCTGAATTATTTTCAATACTGATGATGACCACAGCTTTGTGTTACATGTCACAGGAAATACAATAATTAATAAATTCCTTTTTCAGGGACATCACCATCTAGTGGGAAAAATGAAAAATGCATATATGCATATACACATATGTGAATCTATACATATATTTATGTGTACATGTGAATATTTGTATTAATGTGTGTGTATATATATACACATATATGCTTAATTTATTCCCTTACAGTGCCTAGAACCTTGCTTTATTTTGCCTTATTAAAGAAGATCTTTAATACATGACTACATAGTTACAGTAAAAGATAGGATGTGTTAAAGATTAGGTTAGAAATACAAACAGAATACTATATATTAAAAGTTTCCCTATATTTGAAGAACGACTAACCATTTACTAAATTATAAAAACAAGTTTTCAAGTTACACAATTCTCCTAAGGTCAAAAACCTTTTAAGTTGAAACAAAAGCAAAGAAATTTTTAAAATTTAATGAACTTTTGGCTTGACTTTAAAGAAATCCCCACTTAGATGTAATGACAGGATTTTCACCCCCTCCATTTATATCAGAGGAGAATCTGAATCCCAGGAATTAATTTGAGACTCTTGCATTCCTCCTCCAACAGAGAAAGCAACTATTAAAAGTTAATGTGGTTCTTTGTGCTGATGCCAAACCCCGAGTGCTCCATCGCACAACCCTGCGGACTCACTGGCAGAACGCAGCTTCACTAATAGAAGAAATATTCTTTCCTCAATTTAGGTTTAGATCATACTAGCTTCAAGATTATAAAAAAGGCTTAAATATGTAAAACAAACAAGTTTGAATATCAGAGTAAAATATGAAAATTATACTTAATTAAACTACTATATTTAGGACTCTTGCTAAATGAGTAAATATTTAGCTACTCTTAACACATAAACCAAACACAAAATATTATAATGTCTGTTTATTTTAAAACAATTTTTATTTTGTCCAAACGTGTAATGCACCACAGGTGTGACTTAATTCTACACTAGGAGGATGAGATGATCTTTTCAAGAAACGGTTTTTTTCTCTGTCATGTATTTTTCTTTTAGCATTTCTGCTTCATCCTAAAGCTGATTTACCGAATACAAGATGAAAACAATCAAATCCCAGGACTATCGGCTTTCTAATCTAAGCCCAGAGGGACAAAAAAAAATCACTTTGGACATTCTCTCAGTGCATACAGTCAATTTATCTCCCAGAAGCTGCTCAGCAAGTCTCTTTTCATGATTCATTGCCCCAAATGGAATAATATAATTAACTCCCAAATATGTGCTTCAAGGATGGGGCTGTGCTGATAAGCTTGGGTTATGTCCTTAGACCCAACCCCATAATCAGAGATAAAGCCAATTGCCTCCAAAGCACTTGTGCTTCTCAGGATTATGGGGAGTTACTCAGATAAAGGAACATAATTGGCAAAAGAATGACAACGACCATTGTACACATTCTCCTTTGACTCCCATCATGTATGTTGTTGGGCTTTAAAAGCCTTTTCTGTTTACCTTACTTTTCTCCATTTCACTTAGCATAAGAAGAAAAAGGTGCAGTTATGTAATACACATACTAAATAAGCACATAGTATTTTTAACATCCATGACCATTAATGATGATTGTCAATTTGATTGGATTAAGACATGTCTACCACATTAGTGAAGGACACTTCTAGGTATGTCTGATTGGTTCACGCAGGCATGATCTTGGGTACTTTATCCAGTCCCTTGCCCCTTTCTCTTTGGCATCGTTTCTCTGCTCTGCTTCCTGGCTATCCTGAACAGAGCTGTTCTCCTCTACCGCAACACTCCAGCATGATGCTTCACTGCTTTGGAGCCAGGTGATTATGGACTGAAACCTCTGAAATGAAGAGCCAGTTAAACCTCTCTTCTTTTAAGTTGTGAGCATGGGACATTTTGTCCAGCGACAAGAAAATTGAGTAGTACAATACCCAAAAGACTCGTAATAGCATAAATAGCTAAACTACAAATTATATAAGGAAGCATAAATGAGCATTAAAATTATTTTTTCAAGGATTTTAAGTCTCAAACCTGAATTTAGAGAGTTCATGATTTTTGCTTATAGGCTTTGTTTGCTCCCCTCCCCAAAAAATAATATCTTTGGAAATATGTGGGGAAAGGAATTAAAATAAAAGTCATCCTAAATAGCCTTAAATTATCCATAGTTTTACATAGCAAGGAAAGCAAATTGCATAGAACTTTTTACCTATAAAAATGACTTTACAGGGCCGGTGAGACGGCTCAGTGGCTTAAGCGCCTGCCTTGCAAGCGCGAAGGCCCGAGTTCGACTCCCGGAACCCACATACGAAAAAGGGGCCGGTGATATCGCTCAGCGGCACGGGTGCCTGTTGGTGCACGAGGTCCTGAGGTCGTCCCCCCGGTACCCACAAAAAAAAAAAAAAAATGACTTTACAATTGGGTGTCATGCACCTGATAAGCAAGTGTATAGAGAGAAGGAAGAGGGCTCAAGGATGAGCCCTGAATCGTTGCATAATTTGAAGATTTGTGCAAGGAGAAGTCCATAAGAAGGCTCAAAATGGGCCACTAATAAAATAAGAAGAAAACCAAAGGTATGTATGCTCAGAGCACGAATAAATAAATTTATTAAGAGGGAAGGGAGGCCAGGCATGGTGGCACATGCTTGTAATCCCAGCACTTGGGAGGCTGAGGCAGGAGGATTGCTGTGAGTTCGAGGCCAGCTTGGGCTACAAAGTGAGTTCAAAGCCAGCCTGAACTGCAGAGTGAAACTGTGTCTCAAAAAGACAAAAAAAAAAGGAAGGGAAACACTATTAACCTTTGCTGAGATTCAAGATGAGGACATAGAAGGGACCACTGGATCTGGTCACTAGTAAACATGACAAGAGCAATGAGTACGGATGGCGGAAGAAAGCTTGGAAAGTTGAAAGAAAATGCAAAGAGAAGCTTGATGCTACATGTGGCCAATTATTGTTGAGAAGTTTTGGAAAGAAGCAAAAAAATGGTTTGGTAGCTGGCACAAAGTGCTAAAAATAATGTATTGCAACATATAGGTAGACTAAGGATAATGATACAGTAGTGAGAAATCAAGGATACAGAAGATAAAAGACATATTTACAGAATGAGTTATTGAGAAGCCAATAATCTTGGAGTGTCTGGGTTCTTGTCCTGAAAACATGCATCACTGAGGCTCTTATTCTCTTTACCACTTGGCTATTTGAAAATAACTGGTTTAGATTGATCCTGTGCTAAGATTCTTGAAATAAGTGATTTTGTACAATTAAATTTCTATATCTAAGTTGATATTGAACTTTTCCTTCTTACAGCTCATATGAAGGAGTAAAATCTGAGAACAAAGGAATATCAAATAGCTAATATTTTAAGCTGATGCACAAATAACTGGGGACCAGACATCTTGATTATGGCCAAACCCACTTCACTATCCAAACAATCCCTATTATCCTATCCTTGCTCTCAAAATAAACATGTTTGTGCCTGCAGTCCCTTTAGCCATTTTAATTGTCAAACGTGACCCATTTTGGACAATAAAATAGTTACCCTAACCTATCACCAAGTGAGAGGTAAACTCATTCCAGAAGGGAAGATTGGTATCTCATTTCCTGAATGAAAGTTGATTTATGACATGCACTGATTAATTTTCCTCTTGTGCCTATTTTAACAGATGGAAATAACATTAGCTATAGAAGAGGGAAGAGGGCTGGTGAGATGGCTCAGTGATGCAAGTGCCTGCCTGGCAAGCGTGAGGTCCTGGGTTCGACTCCTGGAACCCACATAAAGGAAAAAACAGGCCAGTGATATCGCTTAGCGGCATAAGCCCCTGCTGGCAAGCGCGAGGTCCTGAGGTTGACTCCCCGTACCCACTTTAAAAAAAAAAAAAAAAAAAGAAGAGGGAAGAGAAAGAAATGAAGTAGCCTGAATTTCCGTAGTTTTATATGGTAAGAATACAGCAATTTTCTATGAGTGAAGTGGACATCAAAAATGTACCCAGATTTGAGTCCCTTCTGTGGTCCCCAGCAGTGAAGGACGAGAAGCAGTGAGAACAGGGCTGCAGCCTTGGTGTAGGGCCATGGGAAGACAGGGGGTTGGAGGCAACAGAGCCAGTAAATGTCCTGCCTCTGGGATGTGAGATGAGAAGGATCACATTGTGACCTCGAAAGAATCACACATGTGTTCTGGAAAAGCAACATTTGATGCCAGCCAGATAAAGGGCAGACACAGAAGCCACGATGTTACCTACATAAGCATTCACAGCAGTCAACATGCACCAGGGAGGTTACAAGACCGCTGCTTATTTCAGCAGTGCTCCTCCTATTACTATCAATGGCATAGTCAGATCCAAGTAAAGGGACGAGCAAAGTACTGTAGAAACAATGTAAGGTTCGTTGACCAGTATTGGGAAGAGAGAAGGTGATGAAATTGAAGTTTTAAATTGGACAAGACCAGAGTACTTTTTAATAACTAAAAGCAACAGGAAAGCTATGGGATATCCCAGGATATCATTAAGTATCAGGAAAAGGATAATCAGTGAGGCATGGATGAGGAACATGATAGGAAAAAAATTAAACTAATTTGGTTCTCTATACTGACACTTGAGATTGGCCAATAAACTTAATGATTAAGAATCTTAGCTACTCTTTCTCCCAACCCTCCCTTAATCATTTCATTATTGCAAGCTGCATTTTGGATTTTGAGAACTTGATGTGTATACAAATTGTGTAAGAATCTTTTTTAAATTGTGGGTTTTTTGACTCGTGAGATTTAAAGGGTGGCTGGTGATGAGCTCTTTACCCTCAGTGTATAATTTCCCCTTCTAGAATATCATATATTCAAACACAAATAGCAATAATATCCAACCTAGAAGGTAGAAAACGAAAAGGCTGAGACATTAAGGATCTGCATTGCCACCTTGGCCTATAGTGCACTAAATAAATGCAGAGGTTTCAATTGTTATCCATTTTAATTCTCAGATACAGAAGGGCAAGTCAAGCAGGTAACTAGCTTGAATAGATCTCTCCAAGAAAAACTGAAATGATCAACTTCAGGCAGCTAATCTAGCACTGGATCAAAACCCCTCAGGGAAATATTTATGTTTTACTAGTTTACTCAGAGAAACAGCTCTAGGGATCTGCAGATATCCTCTGTGATTTTGACTGAAGGAAACACTAATGTCAGAGCTGAAGCTTGTGATTTAATCATAGAAGCAATTCAGCCTTTAGCAATCCTATCTCCTAAGAAATCAATAGCTACACTTTCAGTTCTATTAAAGTATTTTTTTAACTTCTCCACCTGACCAAGATATTAATTTATATATGTTCTATTGTTTGTCTTTCTGGTTGATAACTTGAAATGTTAAAAGCATAATTTCAACAATGAATGTTGAAATTCTTCCCTAAATAATTTCTTCTGTCATCATCAATATCATCATCTTCATCATTTTAGTTATTTATTGATTTGCATATCATTTTTCAAACACTGGAGTGCTTCAAAAGTTATCCACAACATACAAAGATAACATTTCACATCAGCCTCTCAAACTTAGTCTTCTAGTCAGTTGGAGTTGGCACAAAATCTAGATATCAAAAAACCAACAATGACAAATAAACAAAAATCCAATTAAAGAGAGAAATAAGTCAACTAAAATTCACTCCTTGGAGAAAATCGTGGCCTATCATAATGCCAAGGGCTGGTCATCTTCACTGAAGTTATGAAACTTTCCGCACAATGGAAATCTTCACAATACAGTACCTGCATTATATATAGGCTGTGGTTTTCTATCAAAAAAACATACCTTCTTGCCCCGAATATGCTTGAGTTATTGTTACTTACCTTGAGACATTCATTTCACTCTCCATTATATTTATGGCCGAATTAGTATAACATTTGGATTTGGAGATTGTATCCTGTTGATTGTATTCTGTTCATTATATTATAGAGTGCCCTGAACAACTGGGGCATACTGAATTAGGAATTCAATGAGGAGCCAGGGGCTGTGAATTCCTTTCTGGGTATTAACCATTTATGTGTTCCCAACCACTCACCTAAGCACCCCATATCTTATTTCCTCATATAAAAATGTAAGGTCCTGGAAATAATGATTTTCTCACCGGAAAATTTCAGAGTTAAAATGTTAAATTTATTGGATGCCCATAAATTTTATATAGTACATTACTGTTAGAGCTAAGCATTCTCTTTGCAATAGAAGCTTCATAAACAGCTCAGTAGATACTTGATTTCTCTCTGGTTAGCAATATTTATAATTATGGTCTTCCAGAAAATATGTTTCATTATGTTACAATCAAAAGTCAAACTGATTTAGTAGAGGAAACAGAGTGGCCAATGATGGTATCAATTTGATGTCTGGACTTTGGGGACCAACACTGCTTTATTCACAAGGTTTTGTAATTCACTTATCTTTATTAAACACTAGACTGAAAAGAGAATTAAAAATGTTCAAATTTTAGCAGAAAGAGACTTTACTGAAATGGATTAGAACATGTGTGTTTGAAGTTTTGTAGTCATCTATGCATCACTACCTACAAAATAAGGACCATCTATTCTTTTTATGTATGACCTATTTTAATAATACAGAAATGTATATCCACCCACATATATTTACTGAGTTTCTACTGTGTGTTAACCAATATACTAATGATTGCAGATATATATAATGGTTAAAAAATATATCTTTTTTGGGCCGGTGAGATGGCTCAGCGGCGTAAGCACCTGCCTTGCAAGCGCAAGGGCCCGAGTTCGACTCCCGGATCCCACATACGAAAAAGGGGCCGGTGATATCGCTCAGCGGCACGGGTGCCTGTTGGCGCGCGAGGTCCTGAGGTCGAGCCCCCGGTACCCACAAAAAAAAAAAAATATATATATATATATATATATCTTTTTAAAAAATCCTTATCTAAACATGACAGCAATACATAAAAACTAAGAAGTTTTGTGTGCTTAAATTAGGAGCATCATTAAAAGAATAATTCCCGTCTCTTGGTAAATTTTGCTTTCTATATGCTTAAGGATGAAAGGAACACATACATTTAAAATTTGAAAGAGTGAGAAGCAATATTAAAGTAGAATTAACTTGTGTCTACATGAACTGAACTCATGTTACAATATACTAAGGGTACTTGGTCATTAGAGTTGGATACACATTGATGATCGATACTATGAACACTTACTCTGACATCATTTTATTTGCTCATTTGTTAAAGGTCAAGTTAGGTCAATTTTGAAATATGTTCTTATTTCCTAAATGCTTAATTTTTTTTTTTTTGTGGGTACCAGGGATTGACATCAGGACCTTGCACGCCAGCAGGCACCCGTGCCACTGAGCGATATCACTGGCCCTTTTCTCATATGTGGGTTCCGGGAGTCGAACTCGGGCCCTTGCGCTTGCCAGGCAGGCGCTTATGCCACTGAGCCATCTCACCGGCCCTAAATGCTTAATTTTGATGAGGTTTTTTTCCCTATTTTTTCAAATGATGTATTCAAGAAGTGCAAGTTTAGGAAATATAGGTCACAAAGTTTGTCCTTGAACAATTTGAACCTTACAGTTTCGTAAACCTACAATTTAAATTTCTGTTCTTAGTTATTGTTCACTCTTGGTTTAGTCTCACATTAGGAAGTAATAATAAATCATGAGCTGTGAAAGAAAGATGGATTTCCTAGGCTCAAGATAGCGACTGTGCCCCTTCTTGTTTTTAACTATAAGAAAATAAATTCCTGAACTTTCATGTATATTTTTAAATATGATGATGTCTGAAATACAGCCCTTACACTTCTCAAGTTCACAGTTAACACGGAGAAAAAAATGACAGCAGGTAAGATGAAAATGGATTAACCTGTATCCCAAAGGATACAAGATCATAGCTAGGAACGGAATTGTTCCTGAATAAAGGAGTTCAAAAACCTTCAAGTAGGAGATGTTTCCCTTGTCCCATAAAGGATGAGTAGAAATTAAACAGGGAAGAACTGGACATGAATAGAAGCTAATTTATAAAGATTTAGAAATGTGTATGTAATTCAGAATGGTCTAGAACAGTTAGAGATTAAACTTAGTGAATGCTAGCATTGATGATTCTATTACTTTATGATTATTCTATGCATTACCTCTTTGAGACCTTAGAATATATGTAGACTCTATAATGTTACTAATGATACAAATTTATTTTCTTTTTATTTTGATTTCTCTCTTCCCAAACTCTTGGTCTTCTGACCAAAATATTGACTCTATGATTACTAATGAGGTGGTAATAAACATATGCCTCTCTGTCAAAGTTATCAATCTAATTTCTGTGATAATTTTTATTACATTCATCATTTAGCAAAAAGCCTTTCAGGAAAAGATGTTTATTCTTTTTAACATAAACAGTTATATTTAGTTCTTTGACTCAATTCATTTTTATTTTCTATTATCCAAACAAAATACATATTAGTTTATTTCCTTCAAATGACATTGATGTTTTCTATCACTTACACAGTGGAAGTAAAAGGAAATGAGAGGAAAACCTGAAGAAGAGAACTGAAAACAAGGCCTTATGATAGAAAAGAAGTTTTATTTCTATTTTAATAGATCTCTAAAGCTTCCAAAAAATTCCTGTAATCTATCTCCTCAGACAGATCAAGGAGGCATTATAAGAAACCTACAACAGAAAGAAAATGTCAAGGAAACATCACAAGTATAAAACAGATTTTCTCCATGAGCAAATCATTTCTAGGACATATTTTCTATAAATGTCCAGCACTTGCCTTGTGCAGGTGTTCTCGACAAATAATTCAGTCACAGAAAGTTTAGAAAATTAAAAATCTGATTTTTGATATATCCTTTCCATGCAAGTGAATTTTAAATTTAAGTTAAAATGCCAATGAAATGTATATACTTAATTCTTGCTTCTGTCATGTGAAAATGGAGAATTTAAATGTCAATACAAATGATTTTGTAAATATGCAATGCTTTAGGAATCACAAATTCTAAAGTTTTTTGAATGCAGAGAGATGTCAGCACTTCTAAATGTTCTAAAATACATCATTTGCTCTTATTTCTGTTATATGGTTTTATGATAACTGCTTTAAGTAGTTAGAGACCATTACTCTAAATTGAATTTCTCAGAAAGAGACTTTTTTTTTTTTTTTTGTGGGTACCGGGGGGACGACCTCAGGACCTCGCGTGCCAACAGGTACCCGTGCCGCTGAGCGATATCACCGGCCCCTTTTTCGTATGTGGGATCCGGGAGTCGAACTCGGGCCCTCGCGCTTGCAAGGCAGGCGCTTACGCCGCTGAGCCATCTCACCGGCCCAGAAAGAGACTTTTTTAAACCATAATAACAACAAATTTATCACTAAAGAGAAAGGATTTATTCCCCAAGTTTCTTTGCAGAAGTCAATCATGCCTGCAGAGGAATTTGATTAATGGTGCATAATCTACAGATGTTATGGAAGCATTGTAAGTGAGAATGTTAATTATCTAACTTTTTAGCAGAAAGATAAGAGTTTAACCTTTAGAAAAAGAAAGACAGGACTAAATAACTCATGGGAATTAGTAATGGGGTAGTGAGCTTTTTATATTCACAATGGCAACTGAAATCTATCCCAGGTGACAACTGACAGAAACACATGAACATCAGTTTTTACCAAGCCTGACACATGAAGTGCTGGCAGCTTCTCCAGCTTCAATCCTAAATAAGTCTCCATATCTCTAAAGTGCTCGAGAATACCGGCGAGCACACCAGAGAAATTTTATGACTGAGTTTACTTGAAGACAATAGAATCTCTAATAAATCAAGAATTAGCAACATACTAAAGCTCTAAAATTCTGGCTTTGGAATCATAGACTTCCATAATCTAATGCATATTATTTGAAGTCTTTTCTGCATTTGTGTGTTCCTTTTTTGGTGGGGTGGGGTGTACACTTGTTTTGTTTTGTTTTTTATTATTTTTAAGAAAACTTCACTGAAATGTATATGTGTAGCAATGCTCAAACTCCCCTTTCTGCCTCAAGTCAAAGTTAATGTAATACAAAGAATTGCAAGAGTCATTTAGCTTAATTATGTGAGCGATGAAAGGCAGGAAAGCCATTTTAACAATATATGATGTTTCTCATGAAACTTAGACATATTAGGTGCCAGTCTTTTTGAATCTCAACTGGCAAGCGCAACAGCCTAAGACCTTCAGACATCGGCCTCCCTGAGAACATTTTCTTGGTATTCTTTAAGGAACCCTCTTCTTCCACTTATTTAATTTTGGTATTCTTTAGACATTTTGCCTTCAATGTTGTTTTTCATTCTTGTTCTACATGTTATGGAAGTAATCTGATTCTTGCTAAGCTCTCAGATTCCACAGACATTGATGACTTCTAAGCCAGTGCCTATACATAAGCCCTATCATTTGTGTCTCCAGAGAGCATATTTAATTTCCTACCGTATAAAGCAAGTATGAGTACTAGTCTACAAAATCACATGTCCATAAAATACAAACTTGCTTTATTTTTCAATAATTGATTTATATTTTAAAATAATGAAAACTTAATTTCAATCAACTGAAGAAGCAATCTGTCTTCTCCCCAAAATTGATTTTAAATTCCAAGGACATGGTAGGGTTGGAGGACAACCTGTTTACAGGTTCATTTGCTCAGATGTGGTCATACCTGATTTGTATTTCACTCATCAGCACTGTAGCCTCTTTTTCTGTGACTTCATTAAGTGAAACCCTCTGTTAACCATATAGGAGGCATCCTAGCATATGTAGAAAATCCTCTCTTGAGTCTCAAGTCACTAACGGTTGTGTACAAGTCTGTGAAGCTGTCTCTGAATAGTCTTCCTAGACATAAGAGAAGAATTCTGCTGTTGCCTTTATTGCGATAGACTATTGTAATTTGCCAAATATCCAGACACAGGAGTTAAACAACTTCTATTTCTTCCCTTTTTAGAGCTGGTAAATTTCTCTTATCTAGGGAGAGGAAGAGAGTGGCCAAAAATGAATATCTTTCTTCATGGTGGTTTTCTCAAAATCTTTATGGTAGAGCCTAAGCATAAGGAAACAAGTTTAATAATTGGATTTTTTTATATGCCTCATATTGGTCATTTTTTCTCTTATGAGAGTAAATATGGAATACACTAGCTGTTTCCAAGCTGGTAGCCTGTGGGAATACCAACTGATTTCAGGAGAAAGGATAAAGACATCATTTATACCTCAAAATGTTATCCTACATCATCATTCTCTTCATATAGATCTTCTATAGATATTATATACTCACTGGATCTAAAATTCAATATCTTCCATGCAAATTTATCAGCTGTCTTTGTGCATATCGCGGTAAGTAGTGTGGTTGTCAATCTAATAATCACAGGTAAAAACATCTAAATAATCCAGGAGTCCTCTGCATCCCTTAATGTAACCTTAATAACAATGCCCTTTTAATTTAAATGTTATGGCCATATCTCACATCGGTTCCTTATTTTCTCTTTCTAGACAGAATATTAGTTTATTCCTCTCGTACTTTTCTGCCCAGACTAGTGCAATTCCTCCAGACTGATCTAATCGCCCCAGATTTGCTCTCCTTCTATTCATTCTTGATAGCATTGGAAAAATAGTTTCTTAAAAATCTATCAAACAACTCTGTAAATATATATACTCTTTGTTTGATAGTCTACTTTCCTTAATTGCTAACTGTTCTGTAAGAATCCTCAGGTTCGGGATTCTAAGAAGATTTTCTGGATTCACTCCCCCCACCACCACCACCACTATTACAGCCTTCTTCAAATACACACGTTGTGATTTCTCAGGCTACTTGCCTACTCTCTGTCAACACCACACTGTGATGGGGGCTGAGATTTAAATCATATTGAAAATGAGTATTTTTTGTCCTAAGTGCCTAACAGAAAACATAGTATATTAAAGTGATTAAACAAAACTGACACCCAAACTCCTCAGTCAACATAACTCATTCTGGCTTCTTCTGCTCCACACCCAAACTCAGTTTGTCCTTGATCTTCTGAATGGAAGTGTTTTATCCTGCTGATCGTCCTGTATGACTCACGATTGCACTTTCCTGGATGTGTATGTGCGTGTGTGTGTTTAATTAAACAAAATTTAACAGCAAAAAAGTATTAGTTAATGTCATGAAAAACAAAAACATTTTTTGGAAAAATAACTCTCTTAAATGGCTCAGCAATATAAGTAGTCATAGTAATGCAAATATTATATATTAATCATCCAAAATGGTAGTGAAACAGCTAAGAATAAAAAAATGCATAGAAAAGAAATAGCTGGAAGTCAAAACATAATAACTGTAAGTGAAAAGCGAGGAAGGAGGATATAAACACATTAATTAGAAATACAGAGGGCTGTGCAAGGCCTCGGAAGGACAGTCTGGAGAGAATCTACTAACTCCAAGGCCTTTCGAACGGACTTTTGACGCTCCTGCTTGGCCCACCTTCACCTCCCCTTCTGTAGGTCTCTTCTGCAAGCCAACTTAGCCTTTCAGTAATTCTCTAATGAAATTGCATTGATTATCAGGGCTCCCACTGGGTGGGATTCAGACTTCTTGGCTCTGCTTTCTCTGTTACCACTTGTCCTACTGATTTCTAACCTGTGAATCATTTGTTGCTAGATCTTCTATTGCCTCCTCTCCTTTGTTTTTGTCTCATTACATTTACATCCTTAAATATACACATTTATATTTACTGGACTTTTAATGGGCATTTCAGATAGCAAAGAGGTAGCTTTTTATATTCAAACTGCCTGTTATTCTCAGTGCTGTTTCTCGTCCCTTCAAGGGCTCTCCTGTCCCTCTTACTCACAAGATGATTTCATTCAGGTAATTAAGTTGTTCAGGACATGTAATAGCAAAACTCACAAATTTATGTAAAATTTTTGTAGCTGGAGCTTAGCTCAGCTCTGGCATTCTTCTTGCTGTTCTTTGCAATGAGTGAGATTCTTTTTTTTCTGCACCTCCCACTTCTCTTCTTCTCACCATTTATCACTCAGCTCCACTAAGGATTGAGGAGAGAGGGAGGAAAAGATAGGCAAATAACAGGGAAGGTCTTAATACTAGGTTACTGGTACGTTAGCAATCTGGAATTAGTACTGTACACCTTTGTGTTCAAAGAGGATTCTTTCCTTTGTGGATTTCCTGTGTAATTCTTTGGAAAACACTATACTGACTCATTATCCTCACACCCTGAGAACACCCAGGTGTAGCTCACCGAACATGTCAATGACTTGCTTCTGTGGTCCCGCTCATATCTTCTTCCTCAACCTCTGGCAGTGCCCCCTACTCTCTACTCAAGTCTGCAGTCCTTCCAACTAAACCCTTTATAGTCTGTAGATCCTTTGGCTTGGCAAACACTTGGAGTCCAGGGGACTTACAGTTTAGCTACATCTCTTTTCTCTCCCACCAGAGCAACTACCAGGATGAATCTTTTGTCTTTGGGATTTTACAGGAATGAATCTGGATTGATTCTCTGTGTCTAAAGATGCGGATGACCCAAGTTCACACTGGCCTAACACAGGCCCATGGGAAGGGTAATGCGCCAGCTACAAGGGCCAAGCTTTCTGTGCTACAGAGCATTAGATTTAAAGCCAACTGGCCCAGAACAGTCATGGATTAGGAAGACATTTTTTTTCCTTAAGCAAGTGGTGAGTATTTGCATACTCATTTTATCACAGTTAAATATATACATTGTATATATTTTCTTTTATGTGTGCTATACTTTTTATTTTTTTTTTTAATTATTCTCCTCCTAGGATGAGGTGAAATGTTTTATTTAGTGGCTTGTATTAGTAGTTTTGTTGCTCTGCTGTGATATACAGGCTTCCCAGAGTAAATATTTTTTAATGTAAGAGTTTTTAATATTCTAATCAGCTCCCACATTAGCAAAGTGGACTTAATAATACCTACTTTGCAGAATTATAATAAATTCTAAGGCAGACAGTATGCATGAGAGGCCTAGCATTTTGCCCTGCACAAGGTGGAACTTCGAATGACCAAGTCCTTTTCCTAAAGTAGCTGTGAAAAGCTAGTGAGGATATTTCTGATTTCAAGACTTGACTAGAAAAGAAGAAATAGTCATAAATTTTCTTTCACATTCTAAAGGCAGGTAATTAACATGCTTCCATGACTTTTTAGTATTATATTCATGCTTTGCTACTGGCATATTCAAAAGCAGGAGCCAACACTAAGAATTATTGAAAAAAAGATGCCACTGTTACAGCATCCATTGTGCAAAGAGGTTCAAGGAGGAAATATGCTAAGTACCTGACGAAGATTGGCCATTTCTCCCCAAAGAAAAGATTTAAAAGGAAGCAAAAGAGATTTAAAATCACTCCGCATAAACAATAGCAGGAATTTGTAGTTTCTGAAATAATCCCGCAGCAGTGCAGTGAATTTTCATTGATATATAAGTGGTTGCCTATTATTTGCAACAATGAAGAGGACTAATTTAACACAAGAATGTAGCAGGAGAGGCAATGCTGGCTTAATAATAGGTTCAAACTCTGCAGGAATTTTTATGAGTGAGTAAAGGCAATAAGTACTGTTGCAGGGTGGGAAGGGAAGGCAGAACAAGATGACTGTAAACTGCATGGCCTCTTTGCTCAGAAGTCTATTACATGAATGGGCCAAGGAGCTGTTTCAGTGCCCTACTGTGTGAGTCAAGAATGTGACTTCAACTTAACAGAGTACAAAAGGTAAAGACTGGGTAATGCTGACAGCCCTCGGGGATTTCTGTTACTAGCTGTTACCTTCAGAGTGTCATTGGCAGAAGATGAAAGTAGCCCCTGGCACAAAGAACTGCAGGTGCACAACCTTAACTTGGGTACAGAGCAGCAGGGGAAGGAAAGGTGCGCCCTTCACTGGAATCCAATTTGTTAAAGGAAACTGTACATTCTGTGAGAACTATTTACCCTGATTTGAAATTAGTGGTTGCCTTAGCAACACTTGAATCCCATGAGGCTCACACACTGTGCTAATTTCAATTCATGGACACCTTCACGGGTGAAAACTGAAAACAGTAACTTGAGCATCCCATTTGGCATGACTCTCATAGGAAATGAGATTTTCTTTGGCCTATAAAAAAATCCAAATAATAACCCCTGTTAATCGATACTTTTTATACATGAGGTGACGTGCTGCCAGCTTTGCATTTGATCTCATTTGATAGTCAAATGCAAGCCTGCAAGATCAGCAATATGACTCCATTTTACAGATGAAAAATGGTATAGATAGGGTACATAACTTCCACAAGATTACCCAGTGATGGTGTGAGGTTTTTGTATCAGATCTGGCTGGCTCCAAAATTCTACAGTCTTTCAGCATTGCTAACTTGAAAAAGGATAATTCAAGGTTTTTAAGTTGAAAAGTACATTGGAGATTATCCTGCACAATACTGTCAGTTAAAACATATTTTAAAAATATAGATACAAGAAGGTCAGAAGATTTATTTGAGGTCCTATGGTCAACATCCACTTATTGAAAGCCACCTCTGAGCCACCTAAACTATGATATGTTCAATGTTGGAGAGTAAATTGTTCATTTTTTGCTTGACTTTTTCTATTAAAGATGAGAAATGGGTAGTCATCGAATCAAGGAAGGAATAAATGGCACTTTCTCACATATCCCTCATTCATTTATTTCACAAATGTCGTGGTATAACAAAGCCAGCACTAGAGAAAAGCAAGTAAGATACCTAGGGTGCGAAATTCAGGTCCTGAGGTACTTCACTAACTTCACTTCACCTCTGACCCTGGGGTATAATTACCCTCACTTTCAAAAGGTAAAGAAACAGTTAGAAGATATTGTCCAAAATGACTGGGAAGGACCAAAACTTTGATAAAATCCCAGTTTTTATTTGCTTGAAATCTAGTTCCTTCATAGATCAATAGTTATTATTTTTGGATGAAAATATAGAGGATTTTGACCTTTATCTTAACTACTTACCTTGCCGTTGTAGCCTCATACGAGTTTGATTTAGAAGTTTTAAAACAGAGAGAGGTGTCCCTTATGAAGAAATCAGTGCTATATTTAAATGCTTCTCAAAAGTTTGATGTGTATATTGATCACTTGGGGATTGTGTCAAATATAAATTCTGACTCAGTATGTTTGGGGTGAGACCCAAAATTGTATTTAGAATAAATTCCCAAGTGATGCAAACAGTGCTGCTTTCTGGACCACACATTAGGAAAAAGGTTCTCTAAAAAGTCTGCAATAGAAAACACATCCTTGTCATTAAGCAATTCGTCCAATGTGAAGTAGTTTCCTGTAAGCTAACTGTTGTCCTGCAAATGTCTATCTACCAGGAATAAATCTGGCAAGACTTCATAGTTCAGTGCTGTCTATAAACTCTATCAGCATCTATCCCTTCCCATTAGAAAGGTCCTGAATTCCCTAACTACATGAGGCTCTAGGATATAGAAATATATGGCCACCTTTTTTTAAATGAGATATTTATAACTGCAGAGAGATCAGTGAGGTTTTTACAAATAATGAGAACTATGAGAGAGAGAAAATTAAACCTTGAATCTAGAAATCAGAACCCTGGACTAGTTTACTGCAATCTAGATGGGAAAATTTCACCATACCATGCACTATCTTTTTGCTTCCATTTTCTCACTTATGAAATTAAATCATTAAATTAGTCTATCATAGACCTTTTCTGGCTCTGATATTCTAAGTTTCTCTCTGTGTTAGGGATAGTGCGTGATCTCACCAACTGTTACATAGGTAAAACCAACATAGAAATAAAAACTGGGAGTATTATACTGAGGTAGTATTGTAAGAGTTTAACATTTTAAATCCAAAACATTAAAGGTTACTGATTTGCACTTGCACACTGTTCGTGCTCAGCTGCTCATGTCAGAAAGGCCTCTCAAGCACTCTCAAACACATATTCCTTCCATAGTGCAAGGGCTCATATTTGTGAAGGATCCCATCTGTACATGCTGCAGTCAGCCTGTACCCGACAAGAATGTGAGTCAAATGGCAGATTCACAGGACTACATGCTTTTCTGTGCCATTGCCCTGCTTTCATGGGCTGACATTCCTTTCCCCAAATTACCGGAATCCCAGTGTCACCATACTGTCACTCACCATATTGTTATTTAGCTATCCAAAATCCCCTGCTTCAAAATCCCATTAAGACCTGACCTCCTCCACAGTACCCTTATGCTCCAAAATTACCTCTCATTCCTCCTCTTTTCTCTCCTTATCAGAACTTCCATTTCTTTAGTGCTTTTAGTAAGTTGTTTTAAAAAGATATTCCTGGTTAATTTTGAGACAAAATAGCAGAAGTAATCTTTACCTAAAATTCCTGATGCTTTGTATAATAAATATTTTGGTTTCCAGATCCACCTTTCTTCTCTGAAGTAAAGCCTCTGTCACTTTTCCACATGCAAAGGTTTGCCTTGATTTTCCGCAGATGCTTTAACCCAGTACTGGTTTCAGTCTTCTAGGACCTTGTTTGATAGTCAACCAAGATATGAGAACCAGAGTCCTATTCTGAGTGGAGATATGTGTCTGGAAATAGAAATCTTGGGAAGCATGCTTTTGAAGTGAAAGAATCTGGTTATTGTTTACAGGTCATTGAATTTGTCATGACTTAGGGTTTTATTCATCTATCAAACATTTATTTTGTGCTTACCATGTGCTGAATACTGAACTAAGGTACAGGAAAGCGAAAGTAAAGAATAGAATTAAACTTTAATAAATCTATAACACAAGCAGAGAGATAACACACAGCTTATTAAAATTCTTTGTGATGCCTGTTTTGATTAGATGAGAGGGCAATTTGGTGAAAAGACTGGCTTAGGTACAGATCGTTCTGAACTTGAGCACTGTCCTGCAACGTGCAGACTATGTTGGCCCCAGCAAGTCATGTAAACCACCTGGGCTCCATTTTCTTTACCTTAAAATTTCAGAAAGTATGTGCAGATTCATTTTATCATTTTCATAATAAAGGTAAACCTAGGTCATATTACACATAGACATTCATGTGATTCAGAAATAAATGAATCTAAGGATATTTCTAGAACTCAACAATCACTTGCAAGGACAGGTATAAATGTGGTAAAAGAACAAAGAGAAGAGAATAAGGTGGTAATGGTTGTCAGCCAAAGAGGGCATCATTCACACAGGCACAGAAAACATGACAATTCGGGGACTGCTAGTGGGTCTATGTCACAGTAGAGTAGCAAGAATCAAACTGGTAAGGTAGTGATTAGACCACAGGAGGACTTTATATCCATGTGTCTCTGTTTGCCAGGGATGGGCCTAAGTTACTGCTGTTGTTGAAAGTAATAGTAGTGCAGTCTTTCATTCTAAAGCTTAGATTATAAACCATATGGCCATCCTACTCACATTCCAAGTTGAGAAGTTATGGAACCTGAAAGCTATGTAGAGTCTCTATTGAAAGTTAAGATGGAGAATGACACGATCGATTCTGGTTTTAATAAATATTCTGGAAATTATGTAAGCAATTGTGAAGGCTGGGTTAAGGTAATCAGGAGGGAGGTAGAAGGTATGAAAAGTCAGTAAATGCTGCACTTTTCATTATATGGTCTGGATCACAATCATAGCTAACATATTTAGCTATTTCTCACTCTGTGGAAAATGCTGTTGTACAAATTTTTGCATGCTATCTCATTTAAACTTCTCCATACCATACCAAGATGAGCGTTGTTATTATCTCTCCTTTTATTGAGGAAACTAAAACACAGATCAGTTAAATTATTTAATAAAATCAGAATCATCTAAACTCAAACCTACAGAATTTATCACTACATACCAGGCTTGTATCCAATAAATTATGCTACAATTCCACAGTACTTAATTAATGATGATTGTTATTAGGATCCCAGCCAATACTTGCTTAGATAAATATTGAGCCCTAATATCCCCGAAGGATTATTAACATTTCTTTTTCACCCATCAAACTGGAACTTGGATAAATCCTCATTACCTGTAATAGACTAGAATGGTTGTCCTGGATTTAGGCTGTTCAGAAACCTATAATCTTTCTCTCTCCTGTTTTTCCATTCTATCAAAATATTATTGCAGAAAAACTATGTTTTAAGTTTTCCATTCCTAGTAAAGGGATCATTGGTAAATGGTGCAATTAGTTTTTAAAAGAACATTTTGACTTTTCCATGTATAAAAATGAGACACAATTGTCCACTATCGTCATTCCAATACAAAACAAAAAATTCCTTCTCACATTTGGTCTTGTCTTTATTCTTACTATTCTATAATTGACCTCCCCAAAATAAAAGTGGTAATATTTATTTTTTGTAAGAGCATGCATCTTTACTATCATAAAAGATTGGATCATTGATATATTTCCTAAAGTCATTATTATGGTGACACAGTACAATTATGGTGAATTCACTACACTGGAAAGCAATAGTACTGCTGGCTTTGAAAATTGGATGACTTATCTGTGATATTTAGGAAATAGAATTAAGAAGATTGATAACTTATTCCATGTGAGAGGTAAATGAAAGGAAAAAGTCAAGGAAGATTGTGAAGATTTTGTTTAGAGTAGATAATGATTTCATCCAATTAATTAATTAAGGGGCATAACCTAAGAAAGTGCTAAAAGTGTTAGGAAGTAATGAGTTCAATACATATTTGTTGGTGTGAATGGATGGATGAATATAACAGTTAAAAATAACATCACTGAAATTAAAAGATGGTGAAAATAACTTAAAATGGAACCACTTCAATCAATTATTTCAAGATTACCTGGCAAATTTGAAGCAAAAATGATTTGGGTGTCTTCTGTTAGCTGGATAATGGGTAGAACAAATGCGAAATGCAAGCATATGTGCATGTATGAAAACATGCACACCATGTGTCTAAAAATGGACTCCACAGATATTTAAAGCATCTGCTAATTTTATTTCATGGAATGATCCATAGTTATAATTTTTGTCAATTAAGAATATTTGTTATTTGCTTATTTTTGTTTTGCTTTGTTTTAACACCCTGCATAATATTTCTTATGACAGCTGTTCCAGGGATTCAGGGGCTTGATCTATATACATTCTCTGGCTCAGTTGTTCAAGGTGTACTTTATTCATTAAGAAAAACAGTGGAACTCTTTACTAAAATTATCATGAAAGATTTCCAACTTGAATTATTTTCCCCATATTCTGAAAAATAAGTTGATCCTTGGTTTAGATAATAATTTTTGAAGGTACTTCTAAAATATCTCCAAATTTTAATTTCCCTAGATGTCTTTCTTCAGTCAGTGATAACATTCTTGCTGACATACTCATATCGTCTGTTTCTATCCCAAAGGTGATGAGGGGATCTGATGGATAGAGACACAGCAGCAGCCATACCAACTGGCTGCCAACTTGGACATATGTACAGAGCAGACAGCATACTAAAGTTCCGTATGCAGACAGCCAAGAGCCCACTGACATTCACCAAAGACTGAAGAACACGTCAGTATCGCTGCAGCATAGTCAAGTTTGGAGTGAGCCACTTTCAAGGTTCTGGAAAGGAGAAGATGACCACCTGGGTAGGGCACAACTTTGCTATGTATATGTGCCTCATTTGGCGTCTACTTTGCATGTCTGCTGCTGGGCTCCCATCTGTCAAATCTCAACAGAATGTCAGAGATAAAAACTGGAGACTCCATGGCTTCAAAACGCATTCTTCTGCTGGCTGCCTGATGGTTGTCTGGGGACATAAAATTTAGAAAGCAATTCTTGCTGATGGACCCTCTTAAACGGTATGTACATTTTAATTTTAAATGTGTTTATTTAATCTAATCAGTATATAACTTCATAAAAAACATTGCAAATTTAAAGAGAGAGGACATAGTCCATCGCCTTATCAGAATTAGATCACATATAAATTTGAGTTAAATTTTGAAATATTTTCCCCTTTATCTGCTGAATGTACTCTAGAAGATATAGTATTAGCTATAATGCAATTTAGTTTGTATTATATGTTTAAATTATAACTGAATTACAGTATCTAAATATTTCTGGAATAAATATATCTAGAACTTTGAAAAAAGTTTTCCACTAGCATTTAACGAAAATTCCTAAAAGTTATCTATAGCATTAGTATCTTAAGGTCGTTCTTAACTATATTTTCATGTATTTCTCATTGAAAAAAATTAAAAATAAATGAATGCTAATCAATTTCATTTTTCCTTCTTTTGATATTTGTACTTTAAACACATTCTTATTTTTCTTTTCTATGCAGTTATAAACACTTTACCCCTACTTCAATTGTAGTCTAGAAATGTTTAAGTATATATTTTTGTGTATAATACTGGGCAATAAGTTCTATCACAGCTTGAGAAAGACTGAAAAAACAAAGAGACTTATGAACAGTGGCAGTGGACATCCCAGGACACCTTGGGTAGTTAATAGTGATTAATATTCTCCAGATAAATATAACTTCATACTGTGCTTTAGAACTTGATTGTGACAGAGTTGCAGGCTTTGTTATGCTACAATGATTTTTTTTTAATTGAAAGACTGATCTGTTTGATGTGTGTATGTGTGTGTGTGTGTGTGTGTGTGTGTGTGTGAATGCTGATAGTGTTTTTTTGTTACTAGAAAATGTATTTTAAATATTATTGTCAACCCATACTACAGCGACCCCCCCCCAGTGAAATACATTCACATTTTACTACTCCTGCTTAATTAAGCACGGATGGAACCTGTGAATTTACCAAATTTATAGGACATAGCAAAGGTGATATGATGTTCCTAACAATATTACCTTACATTATATACAAGACTGTGTCTTAGTAGACTGGAATGAGAGATTCTCCCGCTAGTCCTGGAAAAGCTTACAGTCATGACGTAAATTTACTAGAAAGCAGGCACTGAGCAAGTATTAGCAGCGGAGAGCTAATCAGCTCCCAGCCCACAGCTAACACAGAGTGGGGCCTTAGTCACACAGTCACAAGGAAAATAATCCTGTTAACAACCTGCATGAGCTTGGATATGGATTCCTCCCCAGTCGAGCCTTCGAATGAGGCTTGTACCCTGGCTACACCTTGAGATAATAAAGGTGCATTATTTTAAGCTGTTGACATAGGACCCACACCCTAACCCTAACACAATTCCTTAGTACTTGTGTTTCAATTAATAACGTGGTGTTGCACTAGTTTGCTAGGGCTTCTGTAAGACTCTACCATTAACTGGTTGCTTAAATAACTGTTTTATTGGCTCACAGTTCTGGATGCTAGAAGTTGAAGCAGGGTTGATTCCTTCTGATGACTATGAAGGAGACTGTCCTACACTTCTCTCCCAGCCTCTGTGTTTGCTGGCAATCTTTGCCATTCCTTGGCCTTCAGAGGCATCATCCCTATCTTTGCCCTCAGGCTCTCATAATGTTCTCTCTGTGTGCAAATTTGTATCCAAATTTCCTCTTATCATAAGGACACCAGTCACATTGGATTAGGGGCCCACTCTATTCAAGTATAACCACAACTTAACTCATTACATTTCTTTTAAGTAAATTCGTATTCACAGGCACTGGGAGTTGACTTCAACATATGAATTTTTGCAAGGACAGAATTCAACATATACTAAGGGTTGATTTCTTAACATAAAAGGAATATCTAAGAAAGAAAGAAAATACTGTCATTTTAAGGTGTTATTCTTTTACTTTAATTACACCCCTTGCTTTGTCTGTCTTTGGCTAGGAAAGAGGGTTGATGAAAGTATCCAACTATCCATTAATGTTTTCAATATAATTCCTTGAATATTTAGTTTTTGCAGTGATGGGAACTATGACAATGCATATTGGAAAATTGTTATAAGAGCTTCACTTATTAAAATGGAGAAGTGCTTATCTCAGTTCATGTTATTTGGTGTGCCCCAAAGTATTTAGACTATGGACATGATGGTAAACTACCAATATTTCCTTAGTAGTAACTTATTTTGCATCATACTTTTAGAACAGAAAATATGAAAATGCATTTGATATCAATCACTTAAGTTTAAAGAAATACATATTCAAATTTGAAGATTTTAAATAGTAAAAATAATCTTGTAGCTATCAAGATTGCCAATCTTATAGCTTTTAGCAATAAATCATCTACCTGTCAAGTATTCCACTAAGAAGTTTACCTATCTCATTTCATTTTATTTTTACAAAAATCACATAGGGCTGGTATATAGCTCAGTGGCACAGTACCTGCCTGGCAAACACGAGGTCCTGAGTTCAATTTCTGGTACAAAAAAAAATCACATAAAGTAGATGTTAACATTTACATATTATAAATGAGGAAACTGAGGAAAACAGAATAAACAGTATGTCCAAAGTCACACAGAGAATGTTAGATCTTGAATATTAATCAAATCCACATTCTTTTCAAAGAGCTACTCTACCTTTCTGCTTCTCATCAAGTAAACATTTATATATTTCATTAAATCTGGGTATTTTTAGATGTCTAGTTTAAATTCTTCAAAAGCTGCTACTCTCATATTCTGTTTTGCAATTTCACACTAGTAGCGCTTTTTCCCAATTGTCATCTGTGTGTTATCAGATATTTCTCACTTTCAAATTTGAATAATTTTGGCTGTGTTCAGGACCTTTACCGTAAGAAAAGTTTATGAGCTGTAAGAAAGACTCAACACCTGCTTTCAAGCTGTAGAAATACCTACACATATTACCAGAAGTTAGTTACTTGGGAATGGTAGATACAGAGTTCTGTATCTATAGACCAGTAATCAAGGGGTAAGATCTGTTTCCTTCATCATCACAGCATGACCTGATGAGTAGCAATCTCTCTCTCTTTTCCAGCTTAGGCTGTGACTAATTTGATTTGTTTCAAAACCTGTTGTGTATTTCATCTGTGCCCTGCCTGACTATTGGGACAATATGATTGTAGAAGTTTGCATTATGCCATTTTATCTGACATGGCTGAGTGTTGCGCCACTTATCCTTACATAGTGCTTTCCATACTATTAAATGCCAATGAACATTTTAAGCCAAGAGCTCTAGCATTCTTTTCTTTTACTTTTTGGTAAGACTATTTTACTCCTCTTAAATTACTGTGATGTATGTTAGCACAAAGTTATTACAAATAATAACGTAAAGTGACAGGAAATGTAAATTATGCTTAGAAATATATAATGCTTGCATTTTGGTCTATCATTTGTCATGTCAGTTTATTGTAATATCAGTTCTGATCTCCAATCAGTAGACCTAAAAATAGGTTGATTTTCTATAATTACATTTCCAAATTAAATCGTATCATTATTTAAGGAGAAATCTGTTCATTTAAAACATTTATTTGGTACCTACTACAAGGTAGTTATTCTTAAAAAAGCAATTTAGGAAATGTACATGATAATCTACAAACCCTACTGTTAAAGAACTTATACTCTAGTATACTGCTCCAAATTTTTGTGTTTTGATGGCATCTTTTGTTCTTAAGATTACTACTTATTCCAGATATCTTTTTCCAAATATCTAAAGATTATTGATAGTTTTTCATTATTTTCAGTCAATAAAAATATCTTATCTAGGTCAGGTTTGCACTAAGCTTAACATACTGCTGCTAGGTCTTCAATAGCTTTAAAATTTAGATGCTTAACATAAACTTTTGTGTAAAAGGCACTCCTTCCAAAATATAATGAAGCTTAAAGTTGTAGCTTCAGGAGAAAAAAAGTTCATAATTAATTATTCTTTCTATCAAATAAAAGAAAATTATTATTTAACACCTATGTCATTAGCCACTTGTGATTTCAGTAGCACTTTGGAAAATTCTTCCGAGGGCCATTTGCTCAATGCACTCTTGGTTTGACACTTGTAATGAAATCCTGGTGATGGCAGATACAGATTTGGGGCTGCAGCTATTTTGTCACCTTCTCGTTCCCCCTGATTTCCCAATCTAGATCTTTTTCTCGCACTTTATGAGACCTGTGTGGGTATGTGTAAAGTAACTAAGCTCACAAAATGCACAATAAACAAGTGATGTGGTTTTGTTTTTCTAATAAGTGCCATTTTAATGCCTTTTGTTCTATTTCTTAATTTGAATTTTATTTTCTCTGTAATTTTTAATATTTATATAGAATAACAATAAATTACACATTACATAAAATATATAATATGTTATGAATATACATATTGCATATTTGTAATGTATTATATATTACATAATAATTATGTAATAGTTATGTAATAATTATAATAATCATAATAATTATGATATATTATACATATAGTTTATAACAATTATTTTATTGGCAACATAGAATAAATATAATATTGATAATTTACTATTTCAAACATAAATCACCTAAACACTTACTTAAGAAAATTATAGTACACTTGTGAAAAGAGTTGAATTTACATATAATGATATGAACTCATCCCAGTCTTATTACTTTAGACATCATCTTACTCATACTTAGATTGTATACTTGTTGCAAAGTAAGATGTTTCTATTTTAAATGTTTATTTTTTGTGACCTTTTATGTGTAGCTGTGAAACTATCATTTGAGTATATTGCAACCAGCTGTAGTAAACAAAAACAATACAATAACATTAAAAGCAGATGCTCAAGTTGTACAAAAGGAGTGAATGATAATTGATGATGGAACAGCGAACATGATTAACTTAGTATAGAAACTAAAATACAAAGAATAATAATGTTACCCCCCTGTGTCACTCAAAACTTCACGATATTTTGACTTATATCATCCTATTATTAGCCATGTAAGCATTGCACTGTTTTTCCTACAGAATACACATAATGTGATGCAATCAACTCATATTCTCCAAAACAATAGCCAGAGTCCCCATATTATGTTTTCTATTCACAAAGAGCTATTTTTGTTTGTTTCTTGAAATTTCGATTGTTTCTTTTCTTCCTCAGATGTGTATAAACTACAAAGACATAAAGGCAAATAAAGACTACAGTAGCAAATATTAAAATAATTTACTATTAACACTAAACATTGACCACTAGATTATTCTGTACTCTTTAAACTGTCTCTTCTATTCCATTCCTTAGTCTTCTATTTTTACCTAGCTCTTACACGGCTTAATCTTATACTGAGTAATATTTTTCTCCAAAAGATAGTTGTACATTCTCTAATGCTTGAGTTTGTTAATACATGAGAATGTTTACTTGCTGTCTTTAAAAATAAATAAATAAAGTTTGAAAAAAAAAACTGTCTCTTAAATTCAGTAATTAAGTTTCCAGTGTCACAAATGGACTTAGCAGTTTGGTAGCATTAGGAATATCATCAACAACAATGGAGTTATCATGTACCAGGATTATTGGGGTTTTTCACAATTTTTAAGTAGAAAAGTAAAGAACTTAAAGTTTAAGGCAATTTTTTTAGAACTAATAATAGTGTTCTTATGAGGATCATAACCACAAGTACTCAGTCTTGAATAATTTTTTAACAAGAAGATAAATCTTAAGAAAAAGTCTGAAGAAATAGTTCTGAAGCCCACTAAAAAGTAATGTATGACCTCCCCCTACTGGCTTAGCAGAGTAATAAAAACTTAAAAAAAAAAAAAAAACCTCGAAAACACTAAAATCTAATTAGTATAGAAAATGAAGATGTATCTTTTTAAAGTAGATACCAGTTCCAGCAACATTCCTGTACTAAATACACAAACGTCAATATTCATACACAATGAGATCCCACACTCACACCAAATTAGATTCCAAAACACATTAACGCAACGTCATACACAACATACACAACATACACACACACACACACAAAGTGCAAAAATCTCCCTCTTGCCTAGTGCTAGTTTGTGTCTTTCCTCTCCATGGCATTCTACAGTCATCTGCAGTCCTTGCCAGCATGGGCTGGTTTCCACATCCGTTCCTCACCTACTGCCTCTTGGACCTTGTATCTGAGCTTGTACCTGGAAGGCTGTGTGTAACCTGGCAGTCACTGCAACTGAGAAACCTATTCATTATTAAATTATATATTTAAATCACTTAATTATTATTGCATCTTATTAAATTTAAAAATAACTCAATCTGATGAACCAAACATAATAGATGCATATTTTATATAACTTTGAATAAAATTTGCATGCTAATCAACTTATTACTAAATGCCAAGAAATTTTTCTGTTGCCTCTTCTCCTCCTACTTTGCAGTGGATGGCAGATAAAGATGACCTAAATTAGCCACACTGAATACAATGCAGTTATTTGGACCTAAATCTTTCAGAAGCTACTGAAAATGAATTTAGCCTTTGTACAATTGAAGTTGTGCCCATCTGGCAAACTAGTGCATATATTTAGTATGCAAAAGGCTTACAATCAATAAACACAATTTTCCAAGGAGTTATTGAGTCTTTATGTTGAGACTGGAAAAAAACTCAGACCAAGAAGCTTCCATTCTGAGACTGTTGTCCTGTTAAGTGCCTAAATAATGTGCTAGTTAGCACTTCAGTAATGTACATTTTCATGATTAAGAACACATTTTAGCCAGGCATGGTGGTGCACACCTGTGATCCCAACACTCGGGAGGCTGAGGCAAAAGCATCACCATGAGTTTGAGGCCAGCCCGAACTACAGAGCAAGACCCCATCTCAAAAAAAAAAAAAAAAAAAAAAAAAAGAGCATTTTATATTAACCCACCCCTAAAGTAGAAAGTGCACTGTTTCAGATTCTATTATATGTTTTAAAGACATGTTGAAGTCCTAATTCCTGATACCTATAAAAGTGACTTTATTTGGAAATAGGGTCTTTGCAGATGTAATCAAGTTAAGATAAGGTCACAGGGTTGGGCCTCAGTTAGTATAATTGGTGTCCTATAAGAAGAGAAGAGACAGACACGTGCATAGGAGAGAACACCATGTGGAGATGAAGGCAGATTGGAGTGATTGATGTACCAACCAAGGAAGGAACATCAAAAATTACTCGTAATCACCAGTGTGCTAGAAGAAGAGTATGGGACAGATTTTTCCTCAGAGCCTACAGTAAAGAACCAATCCTGCCAAGAGCTTATTTTCAAGCCTTGGTCTCCAAAACTGGATACCATAAATTTATCTTGTTTTAAGTCACCCAGTTTGTGGGGGGTTTTAGTGACAGCTTTAGGAAACTAAATATAGTTAATATACTATTTATATAATATAGTATAATATATTATATAATTTAATATAATGCTTATCAGAAACCTACTATGAGACAAGCACTAAATGAGTTTTAAAACCTACATGGCATAATACCATAGCTTTTCCCCCAGGATGCCTCACTGAGTAGATGACACCTAAGTGAAGCAGCTATCACAATTAGACATAAAGCTTTTATCAATAAATATGGTACAAGCATAGAGAAAGACTTATACTAGTTCTAGTGAATCAGAGCAATAATCTTAAAGAATGTAGTATCTCAGCTAAGACCTAAATAGCAAGAATAAGCCAAGAAATATTTGGACCTGAGTGAGGATGGAAGTGTGCAGAGATGATGAGATTCTGTAAGTTGAGATGGTAGCTTATTGAAAAACTCAACCCAAAGAGGACCATAAGAAAAGTTAGTTCAATTTCCAGGATTCCAAGTCTGCTCATTCACCACAAAAATCTCTGTCTTTTTATTCATCCCAAACTTATTAGGAGCTAAACAAGATTTCCTTTACATGATCTGAGTTAATCTCCCAATAACAAGTTGTCATCTCTCTTACAAAATTTCTCAAAATAACATATTCAACAAATGACACATCCTTTCGATGACTTTTGTGAAAATTGAAATTCTAAGTCCACAGTTATTTTAAAAGATATTCTACCATCACTTCTTTGTAATTCCAAAGTCTTTTTGAAAATGCTTTTAAACTATTTCCACCTTTACAATTTCCCTAATATACAAAGTGCTTGGTCTATATTATAAAGAAATTGTCTAAAAATATTCAGACTTGTATAATCAGTAAAAAAAAGCATTTTTCCTTTAAGGTTTAAAGTGCAAGAGAGCATCTAAAATGAGTGTAGTTGATAGAAGAGTTCAGATGAAAAATACTCTGAATCTCAGAGGTTATAGAAGCAGAGTATTCAAGATATACTAGTTACTATGGTAACCTCATTTTTTATTGATTAGTAGAATAAATAGTCTCGCAAATCTTCAATAATCTGTTGACAAATTAAGGTTAACCAGAGTAAAAACATAAAGCTCTCTTTTAACAAATATAAAAGAGAGAATTAGTGACCGCTGTTATTTGGAGGAAGGAGTACAGTATATACTAATGCAAAGCTTTACTTCACTTACGGTACTGATTTAGATTCCATGATATTACAGTTTCACAGTAATATATTGTTGAAACCTGCTTAAATGCATAAGCTGAGATTCTCTTTTTGGATCATCCAAATGTGTACCTGCCCATGTTATTTTTCTATTTTTTTTTAAAGAATTTTAATACGTTTAATGCCAGAACTACTAATTAAAATTTGCTATACTACAATGCATCTTTTAATACAGTTGTTGTTATTTTTCAGTATAAAAGAGATAATTGTAGGGGCCAGTGATATAGCTCAGCGGCATAAGCGCCTGCCTTGGCAAGTGTGAGGTCCTGAGTTTGACTCCCAGTAACCACATAAAGGAAAAAAAGGGCTGGTGATATTGCTCAATGGCACAAGTGCCTACTGGCAAGCACGAAGTCCTGAGTTCGACTCCTGGTACCCACATAAAAAAAGAGAGAGAGATAATTATATTCTAAACTCTATAAATAAAATATATTATATATCTCTACAAACACTGGAGATAGTATTTTAACAAATCAACTGATAAGATAAATCATTTTATTCTATAAATATGAGAAATGTCGAACAAAAGACTTTTAGGTTGATGAGGAAATGGTATTTTCTCTCAAGTACTGTGACTCTTTTGAGAAGCCTTTTCACGTGCATGTACAAAATGCACATTATGAAATATCCCTTGTGCTCATGTTTCCTAGTGACTCTTCTCAGATCAATAGTTCCATCTTGCCTAATAGTTTCTTTTCTACCTACCCATCTCTAAGTTTAATTTTCATTGGCTCTCAAAAGTTTTCAAGCAACTCCAGAATTTTATTTAATCTATTCACATCTTTCAGTGATGCTGCTATATCCCCCCAAAAATGTGAACTCATTTACCAACGTTAGAGTTTTATGATTTATATACAAGTATAAGCCCAGTAGTTATTTTATGTAATTTAATATAAATAGTAATAGTCATTAGCCTTATAAAGATATTTTAAATATCTTTATATTTAAAGATACACACATACACATACGCACACATATACAAGCATGAAAGTCCTTGTCAGAGAACAGAAAAAGAAAGATTCCAGAGCAAAAATGTAGATCTAAGTTAAAAATGTCAAGAATACTTCCATTCTTTCTCTCAAAACATGCCTTCCCTTTGATGGCCATATTCATTTGCTTTTAAACCTTGGATCTCTGAGGTACCTGGAAAAAATGCGATTTGGGTCAGAAAGGAAATGTACTTAAGCCCAAAGCTGAGATATAACCCATTTTCTGTTAGTTTGTATGACCAATACTCTTGTCTAACATTAAAAGAGTATTTAAGCAGATGAAACTGAATGCAAGTAATACCTTCATTCAATAAAGTGGAAAAGTCAGAAATGCTAGTGTGCATTACATAACTATTACACATGCGGCAATGTGCCTGAATTATTTCAATTCTGCTCAGGAGGGCAACTTTTTAAGTATTCAGTAGGCCGGATATTGTTGTACATTTTTCAATACTAGCTGTTTCCAACGTAATCTGCTCATACAGTTCTGAGTTACCTACTCTATATTCCCATAATTGTCTTCCCCAGACCTTTAAAAGTGGGCTCATTTATAGGCTCAGTTCCTTCTCATTTTTCTTTCTAATATACTTACCCTTCAGTATTATTTATTATTTATTGAAAACTTGGTATGTACAAAATAATTTAGATAAAATGTCCCATTATCTGTCAGAACAGTAAATAGCATTATCCTTTTTATCACATATGAGGAAATTGTGGCTTAGAGATGTTGACTTACTTGATTTAATATGTAGGGCAAGTGTTGAAAGCCAGTTTAAACCTAGATCTTTTTAAGCCCAAAGCCAAGGCCCTTAATCTCTGTTAACAGTTCTCAAATTTCAGCATGCAAAGACAACTTGCTAAAATGTAGATTGTTGGACTTTACTCCTAGATTTCTATTTCATGGTTTTTGCATTTCTAACAAGTTTTCAGATAAGACTGATACTGTTGATCCTAAGCCACACTTTAAACACTTCACAGTACAATACATTCTACCCACCCCCCCAACCATGTACAGCAGTGGTTCTTACCCAACTATACCTTTGAATCACCTGGGGAAATTTTCCAAAATAAGTAAAATACCTATGCATGGGCCCCACACCAGAAAAATTACATCAGATTGTCTGGAGGTGGTACTTGTGAAGAGTTATCTTTTAAATGTTCTCAGGATATTCTAACGTACAAGGGTGAGAACCAGTGAGACCTAGTGAATAGAGCACAAACTTTGCACTTAAATTCTCAGTGTTCAACTTTCAGTCCTGTTCACTTCCAAACCATGTGACCTTAGGAACACTATTAACCCCTCAATATTTTTTTTGTTAAATCTTTTATTCATATTGTATAGGTTAAATGAAAAATGGATATACAGTAGAATTTTGATAATACTAAGTTAATTACAAGACAAACAGGTCACATTTGCTGCATTTTGCCTTCCATCAATAACCACATTTCTCTGGTTTGTCTTCGAATAAAGCCCTGTTCCATGGTCCAGTGCTATGAACCTTTGCATTTACTTTCCTATATCTCTTCATTGTCAATATTCCTAGATACCAAAATACAAATAATGACCCTGATATCTTAAGTCTCTTAGCACTCACAAATTTCTCTGCTCCCTCCATTTTCTGTAATCTTTGGCCCCAGAAGATAATGTGAAGTAAGCCCCTTTCCTTTAGTCTCACCATACTTCTTTACAGTTCTTTTGAAGTCCATTCTAAAGCTCAGCCCTACAAAGTTAATAGTATTACTCGTGCTACTGCACGAATACTAGATTTTTTCAGGAAGCCAAGGAAATTAGGAAGTTTTAGTGATAATCCAAGTGAGAAATCATATTGGCTTGTAAAGTAGTAATGGAAATGGCAAAATGTTATTTGTTGCTGTGGTGGATCGACAACTGGCGGTCAACTTGTAACACCCAGCAGAACTGCATCAGCGTGGTGCTGGGTGTGGAGGCCCACCTGAGGATTGTTGTCAACAGCATAAAAAGAGAACTGGATAGGAAAAGGTAGTGCTGTTGGTTCTCCTGGAGGAGCTTGTCATGATGGCTTTCCTGATAGGAACTCGGCTGTTCTCATCGTGGGAGGCAATCAGGACCTCGTTGTCCCTGAGGATGGCTGTTGTACTTTTTGGGGGAGCTCTGGTTCTTACCTTGAGCATTGCTCCCTGGCTCCAGTGCAGATCCCTCAGCCTGCTGGCACAGATCCTTCACCCCACTGGTGCAGACTTTCTAGCTTCCGCCACTGACCTTTGGGCCTTCCCAGTGCAGATCCCTGAAACAGACTTGCATGAGACATTGTTGTGGGCTCTAGGCCTCCAGTTGGACTCATGGGGGCATTGTCATGGGCTCTAGGTCTTCAGATGGACTTGTGCAGGACATTGCCATGGGATCCAGGGCCTCAGCTTGATTCTTTGGGTCTCTAGTGTGTGGACAGATTTCTTGGACTCTTTTGTATCTGACTCTTTGAGTGACTCTTATAAAATAATTCTGTAAATTATGTGTCCTTAATTAAATTGTTTCCCTTGCAAACGTGGACTACAACAGTTGCCAAATATGTTTGTGATATTTAATTGTGATATGTCAATTTGTAAAGTGCTGGGTGTATCTGTGGATGATTGACATGTTGGCTACAAACTGAGGACAGAAGACTCCATTCCACAGTAATACTGCAATTAGGTTTCAGGCTTCCAATCTTCAACTACTATGGGATCTTCTAGTGCACAGACAGCTATTTTGGATTCTTCCACTTTGATTCTTCAGTCAGCCACTGGTACACCTCCCCTTCTGATCCTGTAACCCTACCTAATCCCTTGTATAATTATATATATATATATATATTTCATACTGATTCTATTCCTTTAGTGAACAGTAATACACCGTTTAAGGAAGGGACAACAGAATAGTCTAGTTACTTCATTAGATATGTGCAAGATAAAGAACTGAAAGGCACTTCCAAGATCTTGGGCTTGAGTTCCTGGAAGAATGAAGTTTTCCTCTATTAAGAAAGGAAGCACCTGCAAAGAAACATCTAGAGAAAGAAAAATCAGACTTCAGTAATGGACAAGTTAAACTGGGATAACAAATTATCAAGAAAAAGCTATTCCAAGATGATACTGTTGTTCAAAGGGAAGTCCCAGGATGTGGCTACATATGTGGATGCCAGATTGAAAGAGATTAAATGAATCATCCAGGGAGTAGTGATGGAGATGGGATCATGGGGACCTAATTCCTGAGGTATGATAGTGGTTGAGAAGAGAGAAAAGTGAAGGTATAGTGTATGTTGTCCCATAAGCCAAGCAAAGGAAATGTTTGCAAGAGTAGGGAACAGTCAAGCATCCAGATGCTGCTGATAGTTTTAGTCACTGGAGGCCATGTCAGCACTGGCAAAGTTGATAATTTTACCTAAGAATGAGGAATAATAATGAAATAGGGATGGACTTACACATTTTAAATAATGCATACAAAAGATTCCCAATATGTTTTAGATTCTACAGTCTCTCAGTGGGTCAGACATGATTTGGAACTGATATTACCAGTATTAAACAGGACACCCTAAAAGATTTCATAATCCAAAGAAAAATATAAGTAAACAGTTTTTTTAATCATTCATTACATATGAAAGCAGCAGAAGAGACACAGAGATTCAGTGTTGTGTGAGCGATGAAAAGAGAACACCAGGTTTTGCTTTCTATTTTTGATTTTCATGTACAGATTTTCTGAAAATGTGCTGTTTCTGTAGGTGACATAAGGACAGCCTAACCTACCAAGGAGCCGCTGTCAGCATGGCACACGGTATCTGAGTTGTAGGAAGGCCTTTGATTCTAACACCAGTGCTACGTCTCCTCCTTATCAGCAGATTAAGGTCACACAGTTTAAACAGTGTTTGTCTATCGCACCTCACCAGTGCTGAGCTCAAAATAAAACAATCTTCTTGGTCACATTCAGGGCCAAACCTAAACCCACTGGCAGAAAACAGACCTGACACTGTGCAGGCTGTCAGCCAACCCCTTCTTTTGTCTTGATTGTTTGTTTTTCTCTCAGTAAACAGAGCTCTCCCTTTCAGCCCTTAAGAGGTCCTAAATTTAAGTGGAATCAGTGGCTGGGATTTTCTTTCAAGTAAGTACTGCCTTCAGCAAGGGCGTCCCTCAAAATGGATCAGATCCTCCCTCTGTAGGAATCCCTCACTCTTCAACTCTCTAGCTGTCTTTCCTCCTAGGGGGCCATGGGAAGGTTAATTGGTAATTTCTCTTTGAATATGAAGTCTATTTAGCTAATTGCTTGGGTTTTTTGATGTTATTTTTAGAAGGCCAGTTTAGAGAAAATTTTTAAAGAGGTTCATCTCCTTCCATTTACCTTCAGATGTATTTTTTAAACTTAAAGGCAAATAAAATAATTCTGATATCATTCTAAATTATTTAAGTTGGATGAGCCCATTGTAAGCCTGTACAAATTAGTTTTATAGAGGGAAATAAAATAACTTCCTTTCTAAATTTTGTGTGGTTTGAGACTGAGAAACAGGAAGCGAGCTGTAAAATATCAGATGTAAAACTACAAACATTATATCTAGCAGAAATTAGAATGAATTCAACTAAATGTCACTTTCTCATAGTCACCTTCTCTGATCACACTTTCTATATCATGTGATTTGTTCTATATACCAAGCACCCTGATACTTTCTCATATAACCCTTATATAGCATGAAGTTATATAGTATAATAAAACTTGCTTATTATTTATCTCCCCCATTAGAAATCAGACTCCATGAAATCAGGGACTATGTATTTTTATTCCTTGTAATTCAAAAACTTTCCCCAATACTCAGAGACTGTTAAAAATTCAATAAATATTTGTTGAACAAAATTTTTAAAAAATGAATCAATCAACCAAGTGGGTAACTCTCAAGTTAGAATTATGCAACTTCCTAAAATAGTAGCTATTAATTTTTTGGACCATGGCTCACAGTTAGACATCATATTATATTGGCACAATGTATTACTTTGCTTTAATTATTTGTAAGCTATATTTAACTGCAACTAGGGGGGCGAGTAAAAAAGTTAGCTCACTCAGTTGGATTACATCTTTATTACAATGACCTAAATAATTTATTTTACTTTTTCATCTTCTTTTATGTTTACTCATCTTACATTGTGTTGCCTACTTACTAATTTTTGTTGGTTTAATTAATTTGCTGTGTATGCTTTTTTTCCTTGTAGGAGAGTGAAAGTCTGTTTTTTCTATTAATGTCTAAGTTTGTGTTCCCTGCATTCACTATAAGAATTTGTTCTTCACAGGAAAACTCATTGTCCTACAAGATGCACTATTTTCTTTAAAGACCTCTGCTTCCATCCTGTATTCACACAATACTGCATAATCAAATTTTAAGATACAATCATGTACCACATAATGACATTTTGGACCAAGACAGGCTGCATATAAAACATTCCATACAATCATATCACCTAGTGACACTGTGATCGTCTTAGTTTAAATGCCTCTGTGATGTTTACACAAGGTCTAAATCACATAATGATGCATTTCTCAGAATCTATCCCCATTGTTAAAATAGTCCACCACTGTACCACACTCCCCTCATTTTCTCCCGCACCCCCAGGGAAAGCACTTGAAATAATTTTTCAGCATTCAATTACCTCTCCACAACTGCTAGGTTTTGTTGAAATATTCTAGAACTAAAAGTACCAAATTAGTATTGGAATCCTTTTGTAATATGTCCCTTCTGTCTTAACGATACGTAATCGGCAGTTCATCTCACCTACTCTGAGTCTAGTCTGTCCTTTTAAGTTTTCTAAAGCAATAATTACCTGCACAGCATTTTTTACCCATTGTATTGAATTTCAGTTATTTTAAATGATACTCACAACATCGCAAACTGACTGCATGACTCACATGAGGATGTTGCCCTTTGCTGCAGTGTCAGCAACTACAGAACTGTTTCACTCTTGAGATGAGTGTGCCCCTGGTTACATACATCCACTCTCATCAGGAAGTCTGACAAAAACACTGGGATCAGTAGCATCTCTTAGTTGCAGGGTTGCTGCAAATACCTGCCTAGACATTTTATCTTAGTCCCATCACTGTAATGTTAGGTTTATGCCGAAGGTTAATTGTCATTTCCTCCATAGACCTCTAAAGCTCCAGCTGGACAGTGTCTGACTTAGACTCTAGACTCAGAACCACACACCAACCTTCCTTTCAGCCCTCCCCACTCTCCAGCCATTCCAGCCTATAGAACAGCTTCTAGCCTTCACCTCCAGGTTTACCCTGCTCTGTACTTACCTAGGATCCACCACAGACTCTCCTCAGGTCTGTGGAGACAAATCTTAAAAGTGTCAGAAATCACAAGAAAAAAAAAATACTTCTAGCTTGATAAATCAAGCCATGAAGTTTTCATTAAATTGAAAAAGTAAACTTAAAGATCAAAATGAAGTTAATCCTAAATCCTGCCTTTCTCAATGTGAAAAGGGTATTTACAATGTTTGAGTTGATTCTAGGAATTTATCAATAAAACATCAATTATTTTCTACTATGTGGAAATAACCCAGTAGCTCTCTAATTTTCCAACTAAAATGTGTACAAATTAATGGGTCTTACATGGAGATTTGCCAGTGTTTCTTCAGTCATTTCTGCTACTTTAAAAATATAGATGTATCTTAAAGAAATAGAGACCACTGGGCTCCAAGAAAATGATTCTCAGCTTTTTTTTTTTTAATGTGGGCACGGGGAGTTGAATTCAGGACCTTGTGCTTGCCAGCAAGCGCTTGTGCCACTGAGCCATATCACTGGCCCTGATTCTCAGTTTTGACTGCACAGTGAAATCTCCACAGAATATCTAAATAAGAATCTCAGGGATTATAACCCTTGCACATAGTTCTGAAATCTCTTCACATGGTATGCAGCCAAGTTCGAGAACCACTGCTCTAGACAGTAAATTTAAAGAGATTCAAAGAATAAAGATGCACCAGCTTGAATGGAGGAGGGAAGAAGAAAGGCAGAAAGAAAGACAGTAGGAAAACAAAACAAAATAAAGTTTCCTTGACATAGAAAGGAGGTGAACATTCAAAGTAGCCTCCTTTTCTAACCCCATAGAGTTTTACTTAAATTCATAGGCAAGGGAAATTGCCTTTAAAATGTGCATGTAATTGTCCTTCCCTGACAACACTTAACAGTTACACTAGAGGGGAGTGGATTAAAAAGACTGAGTCTTCTGGTGATGTTTCAGGAGAAATGTAGAATGTCTTGGTAGCTCCAGTGAAGAGAAATGAGAACACAACCAGTTAAACAGGTTTTCCTGATAAATGGATCAGATAAGCCTGTAAGGTCTCCTTGCACAAACCCCTGTGGCTGCCAGGAGCTTTTGAACTGTAAAGTTTCAGATGAGGAGAAGGAATCAAATTCCAATCACAAAGCGTTCTATTTAAACATTTCCGGTAAGTAGCCTAAAAAGAGCTGAGAAAAAAGTGATGTGATTTGTTTTAATTTGTTCTTTCATTCTAAGTAAAATTTGACTTTTCATTTCTAATTTTGTATTTATAATTCTGCGTTCTTTTCCTCAATGAGGGTCTTTCAAATTAACTAAGCTTCTGATTTGACAAAGCCTGAATCCAGCCTTGCTCACAGCTGACACTCCCTGAAAAAAAAAAAAAAAAGAAAGAAAGAAGAAGAAAAAGAAAAAAAGAAAAGCACAGATCTTAATTCAGGTTGGTATCTTCTCACATATGCTTTATGAAACAAAACGAATATTTATGCAGTCAACAAACAAATCAACAACACTGAAAGTTGCTAAACAGAATGTAGGGAAAGGCAGGTTTTTTTTTATCCTGTAGTCAACTCCTACACTGAGGAAAGTTTAAATAGACGATATTTTGTTAAAACGTAATTATCAAAATAATGTCTATTCTTTAATAGGAACTTTTCCATCCTAAATGTTTATGCTCCAGAGAAATCATTAGACACGTCAGAATGATTATTAGGAGCCATAAACTTTGAAGCAGTAGTTTTCAGATACCCACTGATGCCTAAATAATGTATCCTATTTTAGAAGGAACCATTGTACATCATCTGATGTAGTTCTTGCAGTGATCCCATGAGGCAAACATCTCAAGCATTTTGTAAGGTACTGTGTCCTACTGTAAAGTCCGTAGAAGAGGGGTCTCTGAAGGGAGACGCTCCAAGAATCACACAGGCTCTTATGTAAAAGGCACGGGGTTTATTGAAGGGCTACACCGGCATAGGGTCACCCAGTGAATGTGCCGAGGCGACCCCAAAGGGCAGAAGCGAGGGGTTTCTATAGGGTTGGGTATGGTAATGAGGGATAGGCAAGCGAAGTTTACAGAAGCCAATCGCAGGGAGTTAAAGGGTATCTAGTACATTCATTGGTTACTTAGGGGAACCTATGGGCAGGGAAGTTCAGCAAACGGGCAACCAATCAGTTTGAAAAAGGCTAACAAAGGAGCCCGGGGGCGGGAATGCAGCCCGTGCGTGGGCTTGGGCAACAGTCCAAACCACATGATTTTCAGGAATTTACCCTGATGTGGGGAAACAGAAACTTATCTACTAAAAGCAGAAACTTAAGCAAACATGTTGTGGTGATAGTAGCCATTTTGTGACTCAGCCTAACACATCAAAATTACAGTTGTATAACCTTTACATGAATTTTACAGCAAACTTAACTTTACACCAAATCACATCAAACTTCACATTCCCCCCTTTTCTTGAGGAGGATCTTTAATCTTAAAGATGGGAGTCTTGTTGGAGGGGTTGGTATTGTTGTCTAATGACCATAAGTTTGACTGTTAATATTTGTTCCCTAATGAAGGTAGTAACTTGATTTAGCACACAAGGTCCTATAGTGACCAGGAGGAGTATTACTAAAAAAAGGGGCCCTTTGTCCCATCACCAGTGGGGGTTCCAAAAGTAGCACATGGGGATGACAAAGACAACAGTCTGCTGGTCACAGGGGATACGTTGTGATGCCATCACAGCCTGCTTAAGTCTAATAGAGTCAACCTGCAGGCGTTTAACTGTATAATTGCAGAAATGTTCCCCAAATCTGCCGGGGCCAATTGTTCTTATCTGAACTGGCTTTCCCCAGGGGTAGCAGAAGAAACAGCAGCAGAGCTGGAAGCAGGACAGTAGCAGGAGTCATGACGTGGGCCCAGTCGCAGTTAGCCTCTGCTGGAGTCTTTGAGAGCGACACAGTGAGCAGATCCCTGGCACAGGTGGTGGTGGTGGTGGTGCTGGCTCCTCAGGGGCCCACTTTTTGACTCTCGAGTGATGAATCCATGGAGCACAACCTGAAAGTTTTAAAGCAGTGGGCGTGGTTAGGATTACCTCATGGGGTCCCTCCCACTTTGATTGGAGAGGCTCTTCTTTCAGGCTGTAATCAGGACTTGGTCTCTCGGATTTGAAGGAGTGGACTGGCATGGGCATGGGGATCAGATGTCTCCATGACAGTCTGCTGAAGTTTCTGAAGCATCTGATGCAGCGCCTTTATCTGTTGGTGCAAGTTCAAAGTTCCCATCTCCTGTAATCTATTCAAAACAGGTATCAGTGGGGGAGGCTCCCAAACATTGTCTCGAATGGAGTTAGTCCACCTCAGTACAGTGTACACCGCAACTGCAAGAGGGCCACTGGGAGCACAGTAACCCAGTTAGCCCCAGTCTCTTGGCATAACTTTGCCAGGGTGGTTTTTAAAGTACAGTTTTGTCCTTTTATTTGACTTGAGCTTTGTGGCCAATATATAGTACGGAGTTTTTATTTTAGCCCCAGCACTGCTGTAAGGCTTTTGACCATTTTACCCACAAAAGCAGATCCATTATCTGAACCTACCGTTATGGGGAGCCCATACCATAGAATGATCAGCTCCATCAAAGCTTTTATCATCTCTCTCGATGTTTCAGTCTTAGTGGGGAGGCCTCCACCCATCCTGAATAGGTACAAATCAAAGCAATTAAGTGTCTCTTATTTCCATTGGTGGGTTTAATTTTAGTAAAATCCACTTTAACATCTTTAAATGCAGAGTTCCTTGTCTCCGGACATCTAGTCATTGTGTTGTCAGGAGACAGGGTTGTTGTGGGCTCAGTTAGTGCACCTCTCAGTCACTGAAGCACATAAAGTCCATATCTGGAAATAAAGAATTAACACCCAAGCAGCATTGTCATAGAGTCTTTCCCAAGCTGCTGTGGCTATGTGAGTCTTGTATTACAAAATATCCCAGGAGGCAGAGCCTCTGCCTGGATGGTTTACTCCGAGGTGACAACCGTTGTTCCCACCCTCCAAACCCCATCATTTACCATGCTGTTGTTATCCGAAAACAGGGTCAGGCCAGGGTTTTGGAGGGGAGTGTCCTGTAAATCCAGTTGGGCTGTCACCAATCTTTCTTTTAGGACTCCAAAGGCTGTCTGGTACTCAGGACTCCATTTGAGCGAAGGGGTTGTTTCCTCCCTTTAAGGCCTCATATTGGGGTTTTGCAATGGCTGCAAAACTTGGAACCCAAAGACAGTAGTATCCAACCATTTCCCAGGAATTTCTTTAAGTTCTTTTTAGTTGCAGCCTCCTTTTAGGCCCCAAAGGGCCTGGATATGTGAGACTGACAGCACGTGTGTCCCATCTTGTAATACAAACCTTAAAAAACTGTACAGTCAGCATACAGATTTGAGTCTTTTAGTCAATTATCTCTATCTAGTACATAAGAAGCTTTTACCTAACTTGTCTTTCAATAAGACATCATTGAAGATATTTTATGACATTATCTGGACTGTTGAATATCTAGGCATCTCTAAGTACTGTGGCACGTATATAGCATATGCATCAAATAGGTTTTTGTTAAAATTATCATTTGACTGGTGACCTCATATTAGTATGAACCTCTTATCATAAATATCTGGAGCACAAGCAAAGGCAGGTGTCTGAATCTGAAAGAAAGAAAATGTTATCTCTGTAAACAATCCCAGTTTTATATTTTAGAAGACCTGTACATCTGGAAGGTATGAATACACTTAATATGCTATGAGATTAGCAACACTGAATTGTCAGAGCCATATGAAAACTTTTGTTTCTTAATTTAGTTTTGTACCAGAGCATCTTTAAATCAGAAAACCTCATTGTCCTGTTTTAGAAAATTTAACCTGTTGATGATGACTAATGTAAACATATCACAATAATATATTTTGTCTAACAATTTTTGATGACTTATGAAAACCAGATCACTCAACACATTATTGTGAACAAATAAGAAACTCTCAAATCATAATATAACAATAAACAATAAACAGAACATGTACTACATTTATAAAACCAATTTTAACATCATTTTGGCCAGCTGGCAACTTTTGGTGGATGCATACCAGACAAACATTTCAAAAATCCAAAAATGCAAAAAGAAAATTTGTTGAGCTCAAATAAAACAGCTGTTTACAGGTTGGGCACACAGAAAAACCAAACATACAGACAATTTTAAAAAAATCAGAGTGCACTCATATATATTGGCCAAATTAAATTATAGTGACTCTTATAATTTTAGAAGTTTGTAATTACAAATAGACTAGTCAGAATTATTTGTAGGTCAATAGCAGAGATCCCTTATAAGAATTTGGAAGAAACAAAAAATAAATTCCTTCATAAAAATACTGACAACTTTCATGTTTTCCTTTTATGTAGCTTCCAGCTCAGTCATCTCTATACCCTCTGTCACATACTCGAACCTTTCTTTTACTCTCTTAGCATTCTCTCTGTAAGAATATCATTTATATAAATTTCTTTTGATATATCTTTGTCAAAACTTATTTTGACCCCTTGTTCCTGGGTTGTTACAATTACGCCCAGTTTCCCGCTAGCTGCAAATGCTGCAGCCATTTGTGATTTAAGAGCAGAGACCCTCTTTGTATGCAGAGAAAGAGAAAAACACGCTTCAGGATAAGGTTTTTATCCCAGGTGTTTTGAGCCAGGGCACCCAGCTTGTGTTTCCCACTGTGGCTTACTCAGCTTACTCGATGTTTTGACAAAGCAGGCATTTACATTTCTCCTTTTAGATAGTAATTTTGATTAATCATCACTCAGGAGTTTGTAGTGCACAAGAAAAGTTTTATGCACATCAGTTTAAACTGAAAACCAAAAGTATAAGTGCCAATTACTCAAAATTTGCAATTAGATTTCTCCTGTAAAACTTTCCTAGATGCTTGCAGGCAGTGCCAGGCTGGTGACGTCCAGGCTGGCCATTGGGGTAGCACTCGCACCACGTACAACCAGTTTATATACGGAAACTAATTTGGGTGCTCAGCCTTTCCAGTGACAATATTTCATACTCCATTGATTACCTGGGGGTCGAGCGACCCTTTAGCTAATCATCCCACATTGAATGTTGGCCACTCAAGCTCACAGAAGTTTTAGAGCTTCACTTTTTTATCTTAACTCCATAATCCCCTTTGAACTTATTAAAATTGTTAAGCATACATTTCAAAACAGTTGACTTACTACCAGTAGAACTCATGTCAATGACTTGGACAATACAGTAACCCACAGTTACAATTTATCTAAGCAAGTCCTGTCCCCTCCACTCAATCAGAAGTGCAAACAAAAATCCAAAACTAGCAAATGGTCTCCTTCTGGCAGGTTGAATTCCTCTGGTAACAGTGACTTGGAAGCGCAGGCACAGGGGGGGATAACATAGATGCAACACAGGGGAGGAACACGCACACACACACAAAAGCAGACAATCCCGGGAATAATAGCCACACCGCTGCCGACCTCAAATTTAGAACAGATTCAGAGGACGACCTCTGACAGACAGCAAAACACCGCGTCCGGTGGCCTAGCTCTCACAGGTTTAAACAGAACAGACGCTAGCACAGAACAGATACCTGGACGAGCCTTGGGCAAATTGCCAAACCAGAAACCGAATTACAAGCTTATCTTGGTTGGGAGGCGGGAATTCAGTTGTCTCTGTCTCGTAGCCTTGCGCCCTGCCTTGCAGCTGATCTGGGGGGGGCAGCTGAAGATCAGCTTTTTGGCGCCTTGGCCCCCCAAGGGTTAGCTGCCCGGCAAGGAGGCACTGAGGCCCCCTCAAATGAGGATCTCCCTGTGAGGATCTTGCTGGGGCCTCCAAAATGTTACGGCAAAGTCACAAGATAGATTCACTCACAGGAAGACGAGATTTGAGAAACAAATGAATTCTTTAATTGATGCCGGCCGGGGACAGCAGAAGCTGACCCTGAGCTTTTGTGTCCTCCTCCTTAAATACACTTTTGGAGGGCTTACAAAGTCCTTGGTTGCCATGGAAACTGTATTTTTTACTATATCACCTCTCCGGAAAGTTTTCAAGGTTCTTCAAACATCTGGCCAATTAACACTGGGGATGGGGTAGCAGGTACCTCCTGTGCTAAAACCATTTGTCTCCCTTTTTGTGGTTATATGACCTTAAGATAGTGATAAGGAAAACCTGTTTGTTTGTGATAGTACCATCCGTTTCTCCTCTTTGAAGTTTATTGCTACAGAAAGGGCAGTGGGACTAAAGTTCAACTAAAAGTTTCTACCTATTAGTTAAATTCAGAGGTTTAAGGAACAAAATGAAAATACTCTTGCCCTAATAGTCCCCCCTCGAGGACATATTTTCCTCTTCAGGACATATATAGTCCTTCATGTGGCAGCAGTTCATAACCAGGCTGATTTGTAGAGATATCGGCCAATACCATCATCTGAACCTGATTTATGCTGCTTTTTTTTTTTTTTTTTTTTTTTTTTTGTGGGTACCGGGGGGTCGACCTCAGGACCTCGTGCGCCAGCAGGCGCCCGTGCCGCTGAGCGATATCACCGGCCCTTTTTTCGTATGTGGGTTCCGGGAGTCGAACTCGGGCCCTCGTGCTTGCCGGGCAGGCGCTTAAGCCGCTGAGCCATCTCACCGGCCCCCGATTTATGCTGCTTTGAATTTTTTCTTTTACCCAGTTAATCAAACACGGTCCAAAAGTCAGGATCAATATTATAATAACTATTGGCCCTGTGATCCCGACAATAATGGAGGCCAGTCCAGGGTTCCAATTAAGCAGTGTTTCATACCACCCCTGATTATTGTAATATGTTCTTTCTCGTTCTTTAGCCTCTCGTTCTAGTCCAGCAATAAATGGACAGACGCTCCCTACCTTGAGGCGAGTTAGGGTCCCAAGTCGGGCGATTTAAGGGAAAGAGATCATCAATAAGGTTCTGCAGCGGCATGGGTTGACCATCGGGCCCTGGAACAAGCTTGCACGCCTCAATCAGGATATGCCCATGTTCTTCTGTCGTGAAAAGGGTACCTAGGAGTTGTTGACAGCCATCCCAGGTGGGCTGATGAGAAAACATCAAAGAGTCCTCGGAGAAAGGAGGATTATTGTTTTTCCAATTATAAAGGTCGGGGTGTCCCTGGGGGCCTTCTCTGAAGATAACTTTCTTAACTGCTTGGATCTGGTTTGGATTGAAGGAGCCCTCAGGTGGCCAGCCAACCTGAAAAAGAGGCCACTCGGAGCGGCAAAAAGTTATCCATTTCCCCTTTTTTACGAGGAGAGATAAGTTGTGGGCTGCTTGTTTGACCTCCGGCCAGTGGGCCAGGGTGAGATCCAGCGGTCTGGAGACAGTTTGTCCCATTGTCCTGTGGAGAGAATGCAGTGGTAATGCTTGTGCCGGGGAGTGAAAGAGGAAGTAAAAAGAACGAAACGACTCCGAAACAAAGCACAATCAGCAGTTATGCTGAGACGAACGGGTCAGAGCGTCAGAGACCACAATCAGCAGTTATGCTGGAACTAACGGGTCAGGAAAGACCCCAAAATTACTCCGCGGAGGATGGGGCCCAGTTAAGGGCCACCCAAACGAACGGAGAGAGAAGGAAAAAGGAAATTCTCTCTCCCAAACGACACTGCAGCGTCAGGCAAATGGAGTCACAAACAGAGTCAGAAGTATAATCAAGAGACAGAGATATAAAGAAATGGCCTTACTTACCCCAAGAGACGCAGTGTCGGCCGTTGAAGCCTCTCCCCGGCCCCCCTTTAATCCCGGATGAGACCCCAAATGTAAAGTCCGTAGAAGAGGGGTCTGTGAAGGGAGACGCTCCAAGAACCACACAGGCTCTTATGTAAAAGGCACGGGGTTTATTGAAGGGCTACACCGGCATAGGGTCACCCAGTGAATGTGCCGAGGCGACCCCGAAGGGCAGAAGCGAGGGGTTTCTATAGGGTTGGGTATGGTAATGAGGGATAGGCAAGCGAAGTTTACAGAAGCCAATCGCAGGGAGTTAAAGGGTATCTAGCACATTCATTGGTTACTTAGGGGAACCTATGGGCAGGGAAGTTCAGCAAACAGGCAACCAATCAGTTTGAAAAAGGCTAACAAAGGAGCCCGGGGGCGGGAATGCAGCCCGCGCCGGGCTTGGGCAACAGTCCAAACCACATGATTTTCAGGAATTTACCCTGATGTGGGGAAACAGAAACTTATCTACTAAAAGCAGAAACTTAAGCAAACATGTTGTGGTGATAGTAGCCATTTTGTGACTCAGCCTAACACATCAGAATTACAGTTGTATAACCTTTACATGAATTTTACAGCAAACTTAACTTTACACCAAATCACATCAAACTTCACACTACTCTAGACTGATGTAGAAAGTGAACCTTAAAAGAGGTTAAAGAATTGTCTCCAAGTGGCTCATAAGGGAAAAACATGAATTGAAACTTGGGAATTTTGCCTCTAATTCCAGAGCTCCTCCCTCACTGCCACATATCCTCTATAACAACAACTCTTCAATAATGACATGTTGGAAGACCTCAGTATATGAAAAGGCTAGATTTGTGGAGGTGATGGTGAAAGGAAAAGAAAAGGAAAGGAAAAGAAAGGAAAGGAAAGAAAGAAAGGTGGGAGAAAGAGAGAGGAAAGGAAGGAAGGAAGTGAGGGAGGGAGAAAGAATGGAAGGAAAGGAGGAGAGGCATTTGCAACGAACTAGGTGACATAGGTGCTAGCAATCTTTTTCAATTCAAATGCAAATTCATTTACTCTATTCAACTCTCTCCCAAATAACACTCAATTCTTTAAAGAGAAGTCCAGCTATATATGTTATATGTTTTAAATGATTATCCCAGAAATCACAAAATGCTTATGAAATCGGAATGAGGTTTTTTTTTTTTAATTAATTTGGGACCTAAATTTGGACTTTTTCATTCATGTAGATGTTTCATATAAGGCTTATTTGTCTAAAACACATTTTATTCTTTTAGACTGACCTCTTTATTTTATAACATTAGCTCAGTTTGTTTCACTGAAGAGAAATAATCATGAAATCATGCCCAGCCATGATAAACAAAAAGATTTAGATATGAGGTAACTAATTCTAATACTTAACTGCCCATTATATGCTTGAATATAAAGTATAAAAAGAAAACAGAAAAGGAAAATTTAACATATAACAAACTAGGGTTATAATAACATCAACATTTTAAAAGAAAATTTTGTTTTCTCTTTTCAACTTTCAAAGTGTGTTTTCTTTATTTCATATTTTGCTGTAATTTCATAAAATAACATTGATATTTGCCATAAAGTTCATATTTGTTTTACTATCCTGAAAAGACCATTGAACTTAAAGATGACCTTCATTTCTGGAAGGTAAACTTGGTCTCCAGTGCAAAAGTACAATTAAAATTTTGTAACATTTAATAACAAATATGATTAAAAATTCCAAATGTATTCATGTAAAGGGAAATGCTATGATTAGATTGAAACAAAAAGTCTTTAATTATCACACAGGCTTTATTTCAAAGATTATTAGTCTGGTAAACATTTGCTTAGTAATAAAATTTAGAGAATTTTTTTCTAGATTTTACATAGGATCATTATTATCCTCAGCTGATTTCTCATTTGAGAACAGTAAAATTAATATAGTAAGGTATACAACAATAGAAACATAATGAATACTTTGCCTATAAGTCACATTTAAGCAAAAAAACTATCATCTGCAGGAGAGAACAACACTTAGAAATTTTAAAAATTATTCCTTTCCATATGCTTGAATTCAGATAGAAATTTCTTATTTTTAAAGTTTATGAGTATGCCTTGACTAGTGGCCATTATTATGAGCAATAAATGAAACCATATCCAGAGAATCCAAGATCAACTATAACTTTAATATCAAGACACTAAGCTCATGATTGAGCTCATGATTAAGGCATAAGACTTTGTTTAAACAAAATTAGATCATGAAATTCAATTATAAACAAAAGCCTAGTTCATTCATTTGCTAATTGGTCCTCCTTGTTCCTGGCATAGGAACACTGGCCTTTAGACATAGATATATTCATCCAACAAAATTTGAATGATCACCATTAGAATTTAGAGACAGTGATTGGTCTCAGACCTAACTATCTTGTATGATGGAAATAAAAACATGATTTGTAAGTGAGGCTTAAATATTTGTACATGAAAAGTGGAACACATGATGATTATATGTCATCAACATAAAATAAAGTACAGAAAACAGAATGTTAACATAATTGATAACAAAGCCAAACACTTTAAAGTCAAGTCTTTGCTATAACCCAAAGACAAGAATTAAATTAAGAATCACAACCAGACTAATAGTAAAGTTTTCAATTAAAGAATCTTTTCAAAATAATGTAATGAATTTAACAAAATGATTAACAGCTATTGCAATTTCATTTAAATAAGAGAAATGGTAGTGCTTTATATTCACCTTTATAATTTATTATTTCTGGAGTTAGAGAAACATGCTCTAGGGGCATGTATTTAGATACAGGCTAAGTATTTTTACCTATTAAAAACAAAGAAAAACAGGCAACTGTAATCTGTTTCTATCTATGCCCAAGACTTATTTGCTTTTTTTTTTTTGTGGGATCCGGGAGTTGAACTCGGGCCCTCGCGCTTGCCAGGCAGGCGCTTAAGCCGCTGAGCCATCTCACCAGCCCGACTTATTTGCTTTTTATGAATGATGAATTATCCTCAATTGAGGGTGCAGCCTTCAGAGCCAGACTATTTAGTCTGAAGGAGCTGCTCCAAAGCTTTCTGGCTGTGTGACCTTAATTGGGGTCAGTGGCTTTTTGTGCCATAGATTCCTCATCTGTAAAATAGAGGGGTTAACAGTATATATTTCATAGGGTGACAATTGGAAGGATTGATAGAAATATTTCTGACACATAACTTCAACATCAGCATGGCCTAAAAAATTATTACTTCTACCACTGTTATTACTTGTATTAATCCCAATACTATAACTGCAAGTGTATTAAACTACAAGTATTGCTGTGTGGACCAGTAACATCTTTTTATTTAGCCCAATAATTGAAATATTCTTTATAAAACATGAATATCAATAATTGCTTGTTTCAAACCATTTCAAAGTAAGATATCCAATCAGTAATTTGCAATGTATTTTCTTATTAAGGGATTGGCTCTTCAGAGAGTCAAAAACTAAAGTTTAAATGAGTTGCCATAGCAGTGGACATTACCATTCATAGCGAATTTCACCCATTTTTTCCTACCATTTGATATTCTAAAAATCCATGTTTTTTTTTAAAGCATGTTTGTGTAAGTGTTTAGCTAAAGATGCATCTCTTTTCTTGAGTTCTATCATGTTTAACCTATCAAACACTGAAGTCAGTTGATTAGGCAAGGAGAAAAATAGGTAGCACAAGTACCCACCCCATTAGTCCTTGCATCCTCTTGAGGGTTAACAGGTCTAAGGAAATGTTTCCTCTACTTTAATTTCAAACCATAATTAAAAAAAAAGTAGCATTCTAAATTCTTATCTTTGCAATTCTAGCCCCAATCTGCCTTTCCAGCTTCATTTCCAGTTACATTATTTTCCAGTTTTTACTCTCTGTTACTGAAATAGCTTTGATTATGGTCTGCTTTCTCATTTCTGTGTTCTCCCATCTCATTTTTCTCAGCACTGAACTGTTCTCCTTTCCTCAGATCTGACTGCAAAAGGCTCATGAACTGTTTGATGCTTCTGTAAAATGCATGTGTTTCCTAATACCAAGCTACTCCTCCTCTTGTCACCACAAGGTAATGCACTTCTGTTGATAACTGAGGGCCTGACCCCTGAATATCCAGTAGGTCTGTTTCCCATGCTGTTTCATGCATGACTCATCATGTGTTTCCAATATTTACTAGATCTCATTCATCAAACCCAGTGGTTATAGCATCATCAATACACCATATTCATGTGATGCTCTATGGAAAAGCAAGATCTCTTCAAAACAAAACCTCTCCAGAGGTGAAAGACTCCTAAAATTTAAAAGTGTAAGTGTAATGGGTGATCTGAATGTTTGTGTCCCTTCAAATTCATATGTTAAAACTCTCAGAACTAATTTGATATTATTAGGAGGCAGGACCTTCTGAGAAATGAGTAGGTTATGAAGGTAGATCCACTATCAATGGTCTTAGTGCCATTATAAAAGAGCTGAACACAATGCATAATGGTCAAGATGTGGAATAAGTCTAAGTGCCCATCAACAGCTTAGTAGATAAAGAAAGTACGGTATAGGGCCGGTGAGATGGCTCAGCGGCTTAAGCGCCTGCCTGGCAAGCGCGAGGGCCCAAGTTCGACTCCCAGAACCCACATACAAAAAAGGGGCCGGTGATATTGCTTAGCGGCACGGGCGCCTGCTGGCGCGCGAGGTCCTGAGGTCGACCCCCCGGTACCCAAAAATAAATAAATAAATAAAAGAAAGTATGGTACAGATGAATAATAGAGCCATAAAGAAGAATAAAATTGTGTCATTTGCAAGAAAATGGGTGGAGCTGGAAACCATCAGGCTAAACAAAACAAGCCAGACTCAGAAAGACAAATATTATATAATTTTCCTTAATATGTGGAATCTAGAAAAAACAGATGACATGAAAGTATAAGAGATACTGTTAAACAAGAGGAAGGATTTCATGGGGTGTGGGGCTGTAAGGAAGGGCAACTAGTGGTGGCCATGATCAAAATATGTTTATAAGCATGTATGAAAATGCCATGATGAAACCAAATGTTTTGTAAAACTAATATGCACTGATAAAAATACATGGGGGGTAAGTATTATTAGAAAGTAAAAACAAAAATAAATAAATAAAGCAGGCCCAGTGGAACCCTTCACTTTCTACCATGTGTGGATGCAACACAAAAGCGTCATCAATAAACTAGGAAATATGCCCTCACCAGACACTAAATCTGCCAGCGACTTCATCTTAGGCTTCCCAGCCCCTAGAACTGTGAGAAATATATTTACATTTTTATAAGCCACCCAATTCATTGTATTTTGTTATAGCATCGCTAACAGGTAACAAAGTAGGAGTACTGACATCCTGCCCAGGTGAAATCTTTGGTAGTCTTTACTGTCAAATACAGAGAATAAAGCATTTACTAAGTCTGTAGTTGCATATTAGTTCATACAATAATGATTTGCTGCTGTAAAAAGAACACATCCAGAACAGCAACTGAAGTTAGAATTCCATAGACATGTTGGTTACGTTGATGATAATCCACTGTCATTCCGCAGAATCCATTTGGCTTTGCAACCCAAGTAGGCAGGCTAACAGATTTGCACCTTTCAAGTCTCTGACAGAGGCACAAATTCAATCTTTCTTAGGATGAGATATTTATTTTCGTTTGCTACTTTGATAGGGAGAGGAAGTTCTAGGGTCTATGAAATTTTTTTCACTCGTTTCACCATAATAGCCCTCAGTTTTTCAGAGAATAAATGTGCTTATTTTGTCAGCATGTTACAATTGACTGAGGTTTAATATTGAGAATTGGGTTTTGGCACAGCCTGAACACAAAAGCAATATTGGGTCTGGTATTTTTTCATTCACTTTTTTTTTTTTTTTGTGGTGGGTACCGGGGGGTCGACCTCAGGACCTCATGTGCCAGCAGGCGCCCGTGCCGCTGAGCGATATCACCGGCCCCTTTTTCGTGTGTGGGTTCCGGGAGTTGAACTCGGGCCCTCGCGCTTGCTGGGCAGGTGCTTAAGCCACTGAGCCATCTCACCGGCCCTCATTCACTTTTGTTTTGCATATCTCACTCTGCCATATACTCAAATATTAATATCCTAGACCATTACCTTTCCACATAATTTTCAAAAAAATTTGAAGTATGTAAATGTTGTTAGTTATAATTACTTCTAATCAGATCTTTTATTACTAACTTTATTTCCAAAAATACTGTGTGAAAATGCTTAACCATAATCACTATCTACTAAAAACTAACTATCTACTAAAAAAGTTAAAGAATAGCTGTAGTATGCCAAGCAGCTCTGATAAATGTGACAACCCAAGGCTAATATAAAGATGAAAAATATAAACACTTAGACATTAGCATTTGCATTACTCCAAATGAGATCATGCATAATTCTCATAAAATGTACTGCTTTTAAAAGTTTAAACTAAGTAACATATTCTTAGCTTTGACATTAGCAATTTATAACAGATCCAGAAACTAGACAGATCTCTATTTTAAGATAGATTTAAAAGTCTATAAGAAGTGTGTGCTGAATGAATCTCCTACACGCAGATATTTTTTTAAGGCGGAAAAGAATATCATCTTAAAACAGAAAATAATGCTTTTTGTCCTTTGAAGCTCAAAACTTTAACTTACGCTCATCTAAACATTAATAGTTTAGCATAACCAGTATGATCTTTTGATCAAAATGAAGGAAAGACTATAATTTGAGCTCAGCAACTGTCAGCAAAAAGAATTAGACACAATCTTGAAGATGTAAGAGCTTTATTTTCTATGACTGTAGAAACAATTAGTGAAGCATGCTGAGAACCATGGGTGAAAGGAAGAAATAACTGTTATTATTAATATTTTCTATGTTAGTGCATTTATTAGTCTAGTAAAATAGATGACATTTGATCTGGGAATCACTAAACTTGTGTCCTAGTTCTGGCTTTGATCTACAAAATAAATTTATTAGTCCTTGCTCTGACTTTCTTACAATTATTGTTGTTAGGATAAAAAAAACATTTTTCAGTAGTTCAGATTAAATCTTGTGTAATTATGCAATTTTATTATAATAAATATATATATACATTCATGTATATTTGTGCATATGTATGTGTGTGCATACATGTATAGTATGTGTATGTATAGCATTTATATAACATATATATTATGTTTTATGAAAGAATTTATAGACTGTAAATTCTGTGTATTTCTTTCATTCATGCCCATTAAATATTCATTGTAAACCTTGTATAAGCCTGATTCTGGGTTAGGATTTAGTTACACAGAGAAAAAAACCACAGACGTTAGGGGTACTAGTTTAGTTAATTTATAACATTTGCATAAATAAATAATAAAGACTAAAATGTTTCAATGTCTATGACAGGATTTCGTGTAGGCTAAAAGGCACAGGAGAAAGAGCTAAATTCATCACTTGATAGGTCCATGCTGGACATCATCCAAGATGCAGTAAGCTGCAGTTAGGTAAAAGCACTGTCTTATCTTCATGGCAAACACACAAAACAGATTGCAGAAAGCTGAGGCTCCAGTTTACTAAAACGTACCTATAATATATTGTCTACCCATCCCTGTTATTTCTTCATTAAAACTAGGAACTCTTTTTTCTTAATTATCTACAGCATGTATTTGTCTACATATTTATTTTCTCAAATGACTACTGAGTTCCTTGAATAAAGGAAACCTTATTCATTCTCAGTACCTAGCATAATATATGAATGAATAAATGAACAAATAATGACTGTAGAAATCCAAAGATCTAACAGAAAAAATTTGAGATTATAATCTTTATTATGAAATGCTGAACATAGTGTTGATGGATTAAAAGAACTCTCTGGTGCCTAAATTTTCTCCAACCTGAAAGAAAACTAAGCCTATGTGAGTATATGCTTATGTGTGTGTGTTTGTATGTGTGTATATATAAATGCATAAATGACCAAGTTAATTTTGACATGGTAAAGTTGAAAGAATATGGGCTTTGAAGACAAGTAAACTCAGTCTGGGATCCAAATCATATATCCTTGGGTCAGAGCTCTCAGAACTTCAGTTTTCTGGGAGATTTAGTAAAATCAAAAAAGGAATTCAGAGGTTTTTGTTCTTGTCTTACTTATAAGACTTAGTCATGACAGTGCAAGACTACTGTAATATTACATTCTCACTAAAATATTATTTTAATTAAATTTTATAAACAATGGTCTTTGCTGCTACTTTTCTTCTATTTCTGACTTTCGTACTTCTCTACTACCAAAGCAAAAGTATAAGCAAATTTGATTGCAGTACTTGTATGTCTCTTTGTAAATATAAAAATTGATGTTAATAATATACGTGATTTTTCACTGGAAAATATATTGTGCATTGGAAAAAGGGAGAGTCTAATTTTCAAAGTAACATTCGTTATTCATTCATGTACACTGTACTGATAAGTGAGAGTAGACTTACCTTGAAGGATTAAATAATGCATTCAAAATGTCCCATTATATTTTCATAGGTGCAGTGATAATCTTTTTTAAGGTTTTTTATAATCAGTTTTTTGATAATTACTTTAAATATGTAATATATATATATTACAGAATATCATTTAATTGCTCATGGATATTTACCTAAAAATTTCCCAGTAATACCATCTACAGCGACCACATCCTTTGCTGAATTCCTCCAACATGAAATGTTTATGCCACCTATTTGGATCTTTTATAAATAAGCCTTACATATGCATACTTTCTCTGTAAATAAATTGTAAATCCTGTGGGGGCAAGAATCATGAAACAGGGCCGGTGAGAGGGATCAGCGGCTTAAGCGCCTGCCCGGCAAGCGCGAGGGCCCGAGTTCGACTCCCGGAACCCACATACGAAAAAGGGGCCGGTGATATCGCTCAGCGGCACGGGCGCCTGCTGGCGCACGAGGTCCTGAGGTCGACCCCCGGTACCAAAAAAAAAAAAAAAAAAAAAAGAATCATGAAACATATTCCTACCTAGAATAATGCTAGCAACTGAACATTTGTTGATAATGATATTTCACCACTGAAAAAATCATAAATTTTTTCTCAAAATTATTTTCTACTAAACTAAATTTGCCTTAGTGTCCTCAAAGCACTGTGCTATGTCTTTGGGAGATAACAAGAAAGAATGCATACTCCTTCCTGTGAAGAATCTATGATATAGTTAGGAAGACAGAAGACTCCATAAAAAGTACACTCAAGGTTATATGTAATTGTCACATGAAGGCTTAGAAAGAAAATTAAACGTAGAAAGAAAAATCTATATCAACAAGATGTATGTGGAATTTAAGAATATAAGCCTTTTTTATCATAACTTAGGAATTTGTGCACAGGAGATTCTAGTTTTACTGAATCCTTGGCTGAGAAAAGTATTTTGCTATCAAAACGAATGGAAAATTCTACTCATACAGAATAGAACAGAATTTTCAAAGATAAATGATCTTAGAGACAATAATTTATCAATTCTCTGATCTGATGAATTACTCTACCTACAGATACAGTAATTAATCTTATTTTTGTAAATCTCATAGGTGTAGAATTCTTAATATTTTAATTAAAATTACATAAAGTAATCAAATATATTAATAACTGAAATCTAGTTATACAATCTTTCTGACACTCTAAAAATTCATGTGTTAGTAAAAAGTGTGCATGACTATGAAATTTATATTTCAAGGTTTTCATCACCTGAGTTACTAACAAGTTTTGTGACTATCTGATAGTTCCATAGTTTAAATTTTGTTGTTTCATTGGAGATGAAAACTGAAGGGCTACCAATAATATAATAATCCATAGTTAAAACAGTCCTGAAAATGTATAAGATTCACGGATCTAGGTTACTTTTACATAAAGTATGAATTCCCAAAGTCTATATTTCTCCAGCTTCTTATGTGTTTATTTCTCCCTTTCAGTGTCTTTTGCGTTATTTCTGTCAGAAGCGGATATGAAAAGAGCAAAAAAAAATTAGATTCTAACTATGAATTTGAAATAAATTAGGTTCAAATTAAGTAGCTTGAATTTATCTTTACAGTCCAATGGATTTTAAACTACAGTATATTGATATACTATCATATCGGTAATGTGTTAATAAGAGCCATGAATTGGAGATACAAATTTCAGTTTTTAATAAATGACTTCTAATATCTTTTAGTCCTTTACATTGAGTAGGAAGAAAAGAACAGGCCAAACAACTCATGATACTGAAACTAAGTGTGTAGATACTGGTTTGTCCCCCTATGAATGCCATCTATTTTGTATGTTAAGGCAGAAAAATGTGGAGAAACACCCCATTTGGAAATAGGCAATGGACAATTCATTTGAAACAAAGGAGAAAAGTTAACAGATTTGCATTTAAGTGTCATCTGCCATACAGTGGAGGTTCCTTTGGAAGAGAATGCTCTGGTTTACCATGGATTAAGGTTCATATGGAAGGTTTGTCCCCCATGTGGTGACATTAAGAGGTGGTGGTGCCTTTAAGAGGAGAAGCCTAATGGAAATTAGTGTGGAGGTTCCTAAAAAAAAACTAAAAATAGAAATTCCATTTGACCTCTTCTAGGTATCATCTAAAAAGGAGTTAAAATTATCATATTACAGGGATACATGCATACCCATGTTTATAGTAGCACAATTTAAAATAGCTGGATCTTGGAAACAGTGTCTATGCCCATCAACGGATGAGTGGATAAAGAAAATATGGTATTTATACACAATGGAGTCTTCCTCTGCCATAAAGAAATATAAACTTGAGGCATTTATAGGTAAATGGATGCAACTTGAGAACATATCATAAAGTGAAATAAGTCAGACATATGAGCTCAAATATCGCAATGATTTCATATATATATATATGACAAATAGGAAATAGATGTTCAAATACTTCTCAAAATTACAAATTCCGTGTTTTAAAAATATTTTAATATACATGCTAATTGGTTTCGTTTATACTACTAGCTTATCTTTGTTCGTTGAAAGGAAAGATTCATGTTATCCGTTTGCTTCTTTTTGTAAGAATCTTTTTGGTTTTTGTCTTCTACTCTGAGCAACTACTTTGAAGATAATGATATACAGTGTAATAACTATTGTTATTCTCTTATCACTTGATCATGAAATTTTGTTTATTTTTTTTCATAAGATGGAAAGGAGATGTGAAGCCTAGTGGGAGGTCACAGAGGATACTGTCCTGAAAAAGGCTTAATTTTCCTTGAGAGGACCCCCACTGCTCCCAAGAGGGGGTCGTTCTGAAGGAGCAGGCCTGGCTCCTGAATCATGCTCTGTGGCTTCATGTGTCAGCCTGCGGTCTTTGCCACTTCCCTGCACCCCCACCTTAATGCAAAGAGACTGAGAGAGGGAGGGGGAAGGAGAAGGGGAGGGAGAAGGGCAAGGGAGCTAGAATCCCCGTGCTTGGACTTTCAACCCCCAAAACTGTGAGTTAAATCAATTTCTTTGTTGAATAAGTTATTCAGACTCAGGTATTTTGTTTTACTAACAAAATGCAGACTAATACAAGGAGTAATATTGAAGTAAGAGAAAAAAAGATATTGTCAAAATCCAGTTGAAAGATGAAAGTCTGATTTAGATAGTGTAAATGAAACCTGAGACACTCAAATCCGATTCATCTGTTAGTCATTTTTCTTAACTCTCAATCTGTCCTGCGAATAGTTTCAAAGAGAAGAAAACAATATAAATTGTATAAATTGTTACTTGCCTAGGCTTTACTAACTGAAGATTGCTCAGAATCACTTTTTAGAAATATTTTTTGCAGTTCAGACCTTATCTGTCTCTTTACTACCACTGCAATAACGTTCTCTTCCATCCCACTCTTTATTCTCTGAAGCAGAAGACAGAAATTCAGTTTTCTAATGGGATAAGGCAGGTAAACAGTTGAAGAAAAGTGTAGACTGGCCATTTCACAAGTAGAGAATAGAGGGGATGTATGTTACTGTTTCCCTCATCTTTTCCTGTACTCACATATTCCTAAAAAAAAAAAAAATTGCTCCTAAATTAAAGGAGTAGAGGCCAAATAAAAGTAGAAAAGTTCTTAATTGGATGAGTACAGTCACAAAATGACATCATGGGAACTTGGCCTTTCTTATGGTTTATATCTAGATATCTCCCCCCCCCACACATACAAAGCCTCATGTGTTCCCTCCTTCCACCCTCGAAATCTCTCCCTCCTCTCTCCTCTCTCGCTCTCTCTCTCTCTCTGTTTCCTGCCTGCCACGCCACAGCAATTTTCCTCCAACATGCCCCTCTACCATGCTTCCCTACCTTGGAGCCAGTCAACTATGGACTGAAAGTTCTATAAACTGTGAGCCAAAGTAAACCTTTCCTCCTTTAAATTGTGGGTTTGGAGTATTGCGCCCCAGCAGTGAAAAAGTAACTAAGACAGCCTTGAAGGTATTTAAAGCTTTCACGGACTCCAGTGACTGACCTTCTCTGGCTATACCTCCTGTGACTTCTTGCCCAATTCCTTTCCTTCACATCCTGCTTCTCCCTTAGCAATAATCACAGTGCCTCAGTCTAAATTTCCAATTTTTACATGCTGTTACATTAACATTGGTCATTTCAATATTAAAATATGCCAGTTAAATTCTTAAATAACAAATGAAAAGAAAGATCCTTTTGTTATGCAAGTAATCTGTTTGCCTCCAAATATCACATGATTAATATGTCCTTTCTGCAAGGAAACGAGTGCACATTTACAATCACACATCCAGTAGTTTTATTCAGCTTTAAGATGTATCTTTTACTCTCTGCTTCCTCTCTTTCCAAACCAACTAGGAATAAATATGCAGATGCTTGATTTACAGACTCTCAGGGTGACAGATCAATAAAGAACCCCATTGAAAAATGCTTGCCTGAAGGAGAAGAATATAAACTTTTTCCTTAATCTCTATAAGGCTTTGCTCTCAGGACCAAGCACTTCTTGTTCAGTGTCAATAGTACTGAGTTTTCTTACTGCTTTTTCATGTCAAAGCACTCTTCAAATATGTACTTAATTAAGCCTCTCTTTTAACAGAGGTGGCCCTGTTCTCATCCCCCAGCCTCCCTTTCCTATCTCCTGTGTGGAAAGTTCTCTTTGAAGTCATGCAGGAGAGATGTGCAGGGATGAAGGAGATGAGAAGAGAGCCAAGGGCGCTTGTAATGAACTTTTGATGGAAAAAAGTTTAGATTAATTCAGCTATTCTAGCTACCTTCTATTTAGAATTCTTGTAAGAGGAAATACAGAAAGATAATGAGTTAGATTTTATGTTAGCTCTGAAAGTCCTGCCCTCTAAGTGCATTTGTGAATGTCCTGTGGATTCCTGAAGATTTAGAACCCTGCAAATTTCCACTTTTATAGGACTTATTTATTTTGTATTGTACCTAGACTCTTTATGTTTATTTCTTATGATTGCCTTGAAGTTCACAGGCAGAACTTGACTTATCAAAAGGTACCTATTTTTCTGAATACTTCTCCACGGATTGATTCTTGGAAGGAAAGTCCAGGATCATTTGTAACTATGTGTATTATCCATAGCTACGATTTTGTAAATAGATGTTGATCATTTGAGAAAGTGTTTTCTAACTGCTTACAATACAGAGGCAATTTCAATAGAATTGAATCTGATGTTACTATACAACGGCTGCCAGATAATTCATTTTAATTTCTTATCTCTGGTTATCATAGTCATTTCCCAGAAAATTATTTTCTTAGATTGCTTATTTAAAGGTTTACAAAAAGATGCAGCAAATATACTCAATGTAAATAACTTAATGGTCGTAAGTTTCGTAATTATAGTAACTTTTTCTTCATTGTATTCTTGTTCGGGCATGCTGAATCTTCCCTGGGACATTAAATTTCATAGATTGGCTCATGTTGTGTTATTGCGAATATCATTTTGATTTTTTCATGCATTGCAGGCAGGATATAGAGGTAAAGTAAAAGCCGTATTGCATATTTGATTTCCAATTTACCTGAACTTATTAAAAGAACTGTTGAGAGTCATTTTTTTATGCTTATATTGTTTTCCAGGTCACAGATACTCTACTCAGCAGTGAAATTGTCCTTACTAGTTTCTACAAGCACTGATTCCATTTCTTATGATATTTTAATAGGTTTCTGCTCCAAAGGGCTAAGGTTCAGATATATGGAGATTTTTTACCCAAAAAAAGTTCATGTATTTGCTGTATGTTTTTAGGAATTCCTAACATGCTCTGCTCAAGAGAAACTTTTGCTTAGTTACTTTCCATATTATTTAACCATATTTATTTATATTGGATTATTCACCTAAACATCGAACTTCTGTAATTTTTTATTATTCAATCAATCCAGGCCTTTTTTGTCCATTTAATTAAAAATAAAGTTGGGTGTGATGGCACATAGGTATAATCCCAGCACTCAGAAGTATCACCGCAAGCTTCAGACCAGCGTGGGCTGCATAGTGAGTTCAAGACCAGCCTGAACTACATAGCAAGACCCTGTCTAAACCACCCCCCACAATGAAGTAAAAAAAGTGCATGAGATTTCATTAGTTAAAGGCAATTACTTCCTAATGGTACTTACCAACCATACAATATTTTATTTAATGCTAGCAGTTCTCATTGCAGAAAATACAAATTTTAAAACTATTATGCTGAGCAATATCTTTGACTCCATTTTAGATGAAAACCTTCTTCCAGCAGTTATGAAATCTGCATACCTGATTCACATAGCATCTAAAATTAAGCCAAGTGAAGGTAAAGCTCTGAGTCTATCAATTTAGGCTCTTTAAGGTACGAATTCTTTTAATCCTTATTTTTATGTCATTAATATGCTATTTGCTATTAAGTAATCATTAGATGATACTTAATTGTAAAGACCTCCAAGGATTTGGTTACTTGTCTATCTACCTAAAACTCTCCTTTCCCAGTTTTCCAATGCCGGTCTTATACAGTATTATGCGGGACTCAGCGTATCTTCTCAAAAAAGAATTTGGGAGCGCCCACACTAAAGATTCCTTCTCCTTGCTCATTCAGTATTTTATGGCCCATTTTCATTTCCTTCACAATATTTATCAATACCAGAAAAATTTATTTGTTTACTTGTATATTTTCTCCTACCAATTGAAATATAAGCTTTATGGAACAGAAAACTTGTCTCTTTCATCCATTATTAAATCTCTAGGTAATGGAACAGTGCCTGACTCATGGTAAACTCAACAGATACCTGTTCATTCACTCAGATACCACATATCTCTGGATGAGTGCATATATTATTTAATGAACTGCACACGTGTCTAAAGTCAGTTAGACAATCATCTATAGAAATGCTCAGAGCAGAATCGATAAATAACATCAAGACTGTGAAGATTCGCAATTATCTGGGACTTCCAAGCAAAAGAGGTGAAGGCCATGAAAAACATCAAGTCTCCTTGTGGCTTTTACCTTTCAGTAGCACTATTTGAAAGCAGCTTTGAGTGATAATGAATTTCTCAGGATGCTGCAATATGAAATTTGCTTAAACATGGGACCTGAAAATTATTAAGCATCCTAAATATTTTCACTTGAACCTAGCCTGAAATTCCATTCAATATCACTACAAACTGGAAAATTGTGTTTTTATACAGTCACTGTGTATATGACCTACATTTCTATCAGTAGATAAAATTAGACGAGCTGATTTTATTTGGGAAGGAAAAGTGTCAAAATCTAAAATAATGAGTTTGGTTTTATTCTGGACTAGGGTGAGTTAAAACTTTGCTGGGTCCAAATATATTAGTTAAGGTGAAGATTGTAATAGATATGTTCAAAATATAGAGACATAAAAAATATAAAATGATTTTCTTATGTAACAGATCTAAATAAGCAATCTAGGTAAACAGGTAGCTCTGTCCTATGAAATCATTCAAAGATTCAAGTTTCTTATATTTTGTTTCTACCATCCTCACAGGTATTCTATGCATATGGTTATTGTTAAGTCCCAGAAATGGCCCCTCCCAGCTCATGGGAAAGAGAAAGTATAAATAACTCACGTGCCCAGTATTTCAAGACCCATACCTGAAAGTGTCACTTTCACTTCTGCTTACACTACATTACTGAAAACATAGCCAAAGGACTTCATCCAGCTGGAAGGGAGTCTGAGAAATATAATCTCTACCTGGGGAGCTCTTTGCCCATCAACAAATCAACTATAGAAGAATGCAAGAAAACATTTTACGGACAGCTAGGTATTTCTACACTCCAGCAAGTAGAGCATGAGTACGGTGGCTGAAGTGGATTGGATGTTATAGCATTCCGAAATTCATATATCAAAATTCTAATCTCTGTATGTTGGTTTTTAGAGGTGAGGGATCTGGAAAGTGACTAAATCATGAGAATGGAGACCAACAGGTGGACTGGTTTCCTTATAAAAAAGAGACTCCTGAGAGTTCTCTCCACTCTTTCCTCCCTGTGAGAATTCCAGTCATCAGTCTTCAAACTAGAAAATGGTTCTAAGTAGAACCTGACCATGCTAGTATGCTGATCTCATATTTCCACGTCCAAAGCTGTGTGAAACAAATTTCTGTTGTTTATAAGGCACCTGGTCTAAGGAATTTTTTATAGCTTTCTGAGGTGACTAAGACAAGGCCCATAAGGAAATATTGACTAGGAGAGGGTATAATCAATTAAGAAAAATTAAAATTAAAGTATGTTTCCAAAAACCATGTATTGCTGATGCCAATTTTATATTTAGTTTATATTAATATTTAAATAGTAACATACAGTAGAAAAGTCTTTTATAACTATAATATAGAACTGGGAATGCTAACCACAATGTCATGTACAAAAGCACTGTTGTTTGTTCTATATAAAGGAGGTGCAAGGCAAAGCATACTAGAGCAAAAAGTCAACTCCCATATGTGAAATGTGTTCCTTAATAAATACCATGTCATGAACTGTCATATTTTAAGTCTACTTCTAAATATAACTCTCTTGTTACTTTATGAGTTCAGTGACTCTTTTCTTTTTACTCTTGATCTTTTTAAAAATGTAGCTGCTTGCATCTTCTGATTTTTTGTGACCTTCTCTCTGTTGTCATAAAATGAAATATACATAAAATTTTAAATGAAACAAAAATTTTAGTGAACTTAAATTTTATTTGGTTATGCAGATTTAATATTATTATATTATTTGAAACTACTGGGAAGTACTAAATCATGGTTTCAATATTTCTTCTACAAATATTCCCTAGCCTTCCACCTGCAAAGCACTGTGCTGGACACAGACAATAAGAAAATGAGGGACAGGATTTTTTTTTTCATTATATTTAATTTATCTGATTTAAATCTGACTGTTTATGTTAGAGTTGTTTATTTCTAATTTTGGGGTATCTTTATAATATGATATTAATATTGAATACTGGTTTCTTTTTCTTCTTTTATTTTTAAAAAAACAAAATTTCATAACAAAATAATAAGAGAATAACAATAGTTACTACAGTGTATGTCATTATCTCCAAAGTAATTACTTAGAGTATAAGACAAAGATAAAAAAGGTTTTGTCTTACAAAAAAGAAACAGATAATAGCACGAAACTTTCTTTTCAGTGAACTAAGAGGAACTAGCAGTATAAATGAAACAAATTAGCATATATATTAAAATATTTTTGAAACAACAGAATAGGTGATCTGGGGTATTATTTGAATTTCTCCCTACCTTTTATTTATCTATCTTCTATTTTGCTTTATTTGTAATATATATATATATATGTGTGTGTGTATATATATATGTTGTATTCTCACGTAAGAAAAATCACTGTGATATTTAAGCTTGTGTGTCTGGTTTATTTCACTTAACTTTACATTCTCAAGTTTTATCCACTTACCTATGAATACTTCAAGTTTATTTCTTTATGGCATTGTGGTATTCCATTGTGTATAAATACCACATTTTCCCTATTTATCTGTTGAAGGGCATATATGCTGTTTCCAAGATCTATCTATTATAAATTGTGCTGTTATAAATATGAGTACATATGAATCTCTGTAATATGATGATTTTAACTATTTGGGGAAGATACCTGGAAGGAGGATATCTGTGTCAAACGCAATTTCTGCTTTTAGTTTTTTGAGGAATCTCCACTCTGATTTCCATAGTGGTTGTACTAGTTTATATTCCCATCAACAGTGTGGAAGAGTTCCTTTTCCCTCACATTCTTGCTAGCATTTGTTATTGTTAGATTTTTCTGAGAATAGATATTTTTTTCTGGGGTTAATGTGGTATCTCAGTGTAGTTTTAATTTTCATTTCTTTGATGGCAGCAATGATAAGTATTTTTTTAATGTATTTATTGGCCATTTATACTTATTTTGTGAAGTGTCTATACATTTCAGTTGCCCACTTTTTAATTGAGTCTTTTATTTTGGGGAATCTTTTTTTTTTTTTTAGTTCTTTGTATATTCTAGATGTTAGTCCTCTGAGAAATAGTTGGCAAAGTTTTTCCCATTCTGCAAATTGTCTATTCACTCTGTTTGCTGTTTCCTTTGCTGTGGAGAAGCTTTCTAATTTGATATGATCCCATTCATTGATTCTCAGTATTATTTCTTGTGCCATTGAAGTAACTGTGCTTCTTGTGAAATTAAAAATTATTGTTTCTTTTTAATAGCAAAAGTAAGATTTACATATAACTATCTGCCAACAGAAGGAAACCAAAATTCACCAAAAATGTTAATTATTTTTAATAATCTTTTTAATAAACCCAAACATATTTTATTTAACAATCCTAAATTAGATTTAATACTAAGCACTTTTAGTGGACAAGAATACATTTTTAAAACATACAGTTATTATTTCAATTTCTATATGACAATAAGTTGAAAACTACACATGATAAGCACCCCAAGCTATTATCAAAATACTAACTAGAATGCTCCTCTGTGGCAGATGGATGAGGCATAAAGCAGAGAATCGAAGTACACTAAAAGTTTTATGATTTCATTGTGAAAACTTACAATTCTCCATATTGAGAAATATAGGCAGTCTTGCAAGGAAGCTCACTTTGAAGTTAAAAAGTCATTCCTCTTATCTTTTTAACTTGAAAATAATTCTAGTGGCAATTAAACTCTTTCCAAAGGCAAACAGAGAATAATGAAGAATTAGTTTTGAGGATTACTGTAGATACCATTATGTTTAACCTCTGAACACTAAACAGGAGTCCATCATAATTATTTACATCAGATTTTGGGGACTATTGTATTTTTATAGTATTATATATTTTGTACAGATACTCCCATAGAACTCCATTTAAAGTTTTTCTGGCTTAAAATCTCCCATCATGTCATAGACATATTATGTATCTATCTTCTTTCTTAATGCCTTCATTCTAGATACTTCTAATAGGATAGTTTAAAATTCAGTCCAAAACCACTATGTGCACTGTGACAGCATAGGTTGATTCAAGAATGTGTAACTGTTTAACACTCCTACTAGTGTCAAAATTGTCTCTAAAGAAAGGTAAGAGCATGAAATGCCTCCATTCTCTTCCAAAATTATTTGTTGAGGATAATTTTTTTTGTTTTTAAATGTGATTGTCAATCTAAGACTGAAAAAGAGGGATGAACTTTGCTGTTTCGGAGTAAATTGTACAACCTAGAACAGCCCAGTGAGATTTTTTTTTTTTTATTAACGGGGTGAAAGTGAAGGCTTTGAAGCTACTCGAGCTTCCCAGATGAGAAATGCCTGCCTAAATATAGAGACCACATGTGAAGAGATTCTTATATTGAGAGAGAAAAGCTTTGACCAATTCAGCCACGTAAATGTATAATGGATCCTCAACTGTCACAATCAGTGTAAACCAACGGTAGTTTACAGATTGTACAACCTATTTCCACTTTGGAAAAGTTCTTTTGGCTATTTTTAGGCACCATCTTACATAAAGTACTAAAATGTACACTATTAAACAAGTTAACACACCCACCAAATTTTTTTTTCTTTTTTTACATATAGAGGAAATTAAATCTCCTGGGATTTGTGACTAAGAATCTCATGCCTCATGAAGTGTCTTTTTCTATTTCTCAGTATTTTTCATCTTATCTACTTTTCCTGTTTTTCCAACAGTTAAGACTGAAAACTTGGGATTCATTTTTATTCTGGCCTTCATCTTAGATTGTTTCTTTGCACTAAGCTGGTAGTTAAAAGTTTTCTAAAAAATTCTGGTTGGTGTGCTGGGTGATTAGTCCACTGAAATGTGTTTCCTCAGCCTTCTTTTGTAGTTCTCCATTGCTACACATCCTTTTTAATGTTTGGCTGAATTGAACTATAGTTGCCATCTGCTGTTGTCGACTCTCAAATGATCTGAAACCTTTGAATTTTGTTAAATCATTCCTCATTATTGCTTTTTTAGTAGTATCTATAAAGTCTATCTTTTCCTTTCCTTCTTATTTCCTTATGTCTGTCATTTACATACTCTGCAGTCCCTGAGGAACTAAGACAACAAGCAATCAGTTTCAAATGCAAACTCCCCAGTTAAAGTACAGTTGATCTATTTTGAAATAAAATTTCCCTATCACTTTGCCTCAATTTAATGCTTTTTAAAAGTTTACTCACTTAGTAAGCATATGCAGTCAGTTGATGACATTTGGGTCCTCTCAGATTTTTGGATTATATTGATTTAGAAGTTATTTTCTACCACAGCATTAAAGTTTTACTTTCCATATCATTTCCTTTATTGCTTTAGGTTTTTGTACCTCATTTTTTTTTCAACTTGCTTCAATATTTTTAGAAATGAAGGGTCCAAAAAAAAAAAAAATTCATAGCATGATACTGCCCTGAAAAGAAGTAGAAAAAAAGGAAAGCGTTCTGATCTAAACCTTTGGGGACAAGCCAACAACATTCTTTTATTTCCCCCTCACTTTTATATGAACACACGCAAAAATGCAGAATCTTTTCATAGCACCTTGGCTTGCCTTTCATTGGCAATCACAGGTGGAAAGCCTCACAGAAAGTGTTACCAGGAATAGTATTAGGGAAGAATGTGTAACCTCTCCATGATTTCCTAGGTAATAAAAGCTGCCTCCATTTAGAGAGGCTTTTGTTCTGATCAATTACTTACTCATTCATTATTTCATTCATTTGTTTTTTTAGTTACCAGTTACTGTATAATTACCACAAACTTAGAGGCTTAAAATGAAAACAATTTATAATTTCTTATAATTTTGTGGAATGGTTGAGATCAAACAGTTTTTCGGCTCACACGTGGTGTAGCTGGGGTCACTCATAAAGCTTTGTTCCATGATGGGCTTTGCTGAAGCTGGAATCTCCAAGATGATTCCATTGATATATCAGTTGGACTGATTGGAATGATTGGGAGCACTGGATTTCTCTCTTCAGGAGAGTAGCCAGGTACCTTGCCTGGTAATCCGGAGACCCAAGAGGGCAAAAGTAGAAAGTTTGAAGGCTATGGAGGACTGGCTCCAAAACTGACACCTCATTTTCTCTGTATTTATTGATAGAAGAATTTCACAAGGATAGCCAAGATTCAAGAAGAGGAGAATTCTTTCTTTATGAGAGGAACAGCATGCACATCTAGGCTTGGTAGGAATTGCTTAGTGATTGGCATTCACACTCCTTCCATATATAAAATGGATTAATTTCCAAATAAGCACTGCAAAGTCTTACCTGAGCATGGATTCATAATTTATCTCTAGCTCAAAGGGCAGGATTTCATTTAAATTAGTTTCAGCTATGAATGCTGTTATGATATAGATCTAAAATGTCCTTCAAAAGTCTCCTCTTTTCAGAGGTGAGGCTTTTGGAAAATGGTTGTATCGTTTATCCACTAATGACTCCATAGCTAAATGCACTTTTAGGATGTAGGGCCTGGTCAGAACAGGCAGATCACTAGGGATGTGACATGCAAGAGCATATAATCCTCAGTTCTCTCTCTCTCCCCCTGGCTCCTGACTGCCATGGGCTCAGCAGCTTTCCTTCACCGTGCCCTTTCACCATGCTGCTTCTGCCGTGGAGCCAGCCAATTATGTACCCAACCCACTGGAGATCATCAGTCAAATTAAACCTCTCATCCTTTAGTTGTGGGTATTGGGTATTTTGTTCTAGCAATGGGAAAGTGACTAATTGCTGCCAAGTGTGGTGAATTGCTGTGATTATACTTGACCCTGTTAAAAACTGGTTTGCAGAAGTTTGGAAAGGTTTAAAAATGTCATCTAGACAAGCCCAAGAATACTATAAATGGAGTGTGATGGGTGATTGTATTTGGAGCTTGGAAGACCAGAATATTGATAGAAATGCAGACAGTGGAGGGCAGGCTCAGAAGGTTTCAGTTGTAAACAAGGACTTTCCTGACCATTGGACTACAGGCCATGTGTGTTAGGCTCTGGCTGAAAAGATGTCTACATTTTGCCCATGTCCTGAGAATTTGCAGAAGACTGAGATTTAAGGTGGTGGACCACTTTATCTGGTGGAGGAAATTTCAGAACAATCCAACATCCAGGCTATGTCATGGGTGCTACTTGCAGCTTTCAGTCAGATGTATATGGAGAATGAGGAGCAAAAAATAGAGCTGAAAGATGAAAAGTTTGCAATTTTGCCAGAAAGGAGATCCTGAAAAATTGAGGCAAAAAGGGTATTGTTGCTTTAAATATTAGCAGTAAAAAGAACTCAAGTATTTTGCATCAGGACAGTAGGAAAGATATATTTAGGGTATCTCAAGAAATAGTCAGACCTTGCCTATCACAGGCTCAAGAATATGAATGGTAAACTGTTTTGAAAGACTGCTTTGAGAAGAGAATCCCAAGCACCCTGTTCATTCAGGGCAAGCTAGGGAATTAGATGCCTGGGTTCAGCCATCCAGGCACTAGAGGTGGCTTCAGTCATGGTCCAAGGGGACCAGGTGACTACTCAAACTGACAGCAGATCTTGGCATCATCCACATGGTGCCTGTTTTTCAGGCATGCAAAATGTGAGAGCTGGGGGGTCATGGCGGCTTTCACCCAGATTTCAGACTATTTGCCCTTGAGAAAGTGATGTATGAAGCTTTGAGAATGAAAGCAAATGCTTATGGGAGACCCCAGAAAGTTGGACATACCAGGAATGCTGAATATCTGTTGGGAAATATCACAGGCAGTGAGAAGAGCCAGCGCAAAAGAAAGGCCAGGTGAGCTGCAACCAGCAAGGCCATTATAGCAAGGCTGCCCAAGCCCTTTGGAACTCATAGTTCACCTCCACCTGCCCTGGGTGCTGTACGTGGAGCTATAGGATTTAATGTTTGCCATACTGGGTTTCATTCTGACTTTGGTCAGAATTTTTTCTATCCCACTGTTTCTCCCTTTTGGACTTGAAATATTTATCTTATGTCATTATATGTTGAAAGTATTTAACTTTCTTGTTGATTTTCACAGGGGCTCACAGATAAGAGTTTACTTTGAGTTTCAGAAAAGACTCTGCACTTGGACTTTTCAACAATGCTGAAACTGTTAAGACTCTGGTGACTTTTAGAAAGGCACTAAATGCATTTTGTACAACAAAATGGCCATAGCCTTTTGGAGGCCAAAGGTAGAATCTTATGGTTTAATTGTAAAATGTCTCCCAAAGTCTCACATGTGGAGGTTGGGCCTGCTTGAAAGAATGAGTCACTGGGTGTGTGACCTGGAAAGGTGTATACTTGTCCCTACCTTTTCCTTCTCATTCTGCTTTCTGGATGCCAGGGTTGAATAGCTTTTCTCCCCAATTCCTTTCCATCATGGTGTTTCTGACTTGGAGCCAGCCAACCATAGACTGAACCCACTGTAAAGCATGTGCTAAAATAATCCTCTCATGCTTTAAATTATGGATGTTGAGTATGTTGTCCCAATTATAGGAAAGTGATTATACAGATGCAGCTAATCAGATCAACTCCATTTAACCTAAAGACCTATGAACTTAAAAATATATTGGAGTGGACTGGTGAGATAGCTCAACGGCATGAGCGCCTGCCTGGCAAGCACGAGGTCCTGAGTTCAACTCCTGGTACCCACATATGGGAAAAGGTCCAGTGATATCAGTCAGCAGCAGGGGCACCTGCTGGCACGTGAGGTCCTGAGTTCAACCCCTGGTACCCACCAAAAAAAAAAAAAAAAATATATATATATATATATATATATATATGTGTGTGTGTGTGTGTGTGTATGTGTGTGTGTGTCATTTGACCATTACATAACCAATATTGAATGGCAAGAAAGAATGGGAATCACAGCCATGAGTTTATAAAAGCTGAGCAGAAAAGGGAAAAAAGAAAAGATAAAATGAAAGGATAAAATAGAGCAAAATGTGGCTGAGAATATATTTATTTTTCACATCTTCACCGAATTAGTCCTCAGTGCTGCTCTTTGAGAGTAGTTCTGTAGTCCACTTTAGTTCAGTCTGTAGCATCTTGGTACTTCCTTCCTGAGACTGCTTTCCTTTGCTTTAAAAAATGACCCGCATTTTCAGCTGAGTACCTGTCTCAGTTTACTTCCTCCCTGTTGAGCATAGTTCCCCAAAGGCAGCTTTTAGTTTGAAATGTCTTTGTCCTTTTGGGTTTAATTGCATGATGAGTTCTCTAGTAAAGTAATCTTCAAAACTTTATGAATTTATTATATAAATTTTTGAGGCTCCCCTCTTGCCACTGAAGCCTCATGGTGTAGGATTTTCATGTGGTAGCACCCACTTCGAGGCACTAATTTCTGTATCATTCAGTAAGGGAAGTAGAACTATTATAAATGCAGGATAGGGGACTTATTATAGAAATTAATAATACATAATTGTGGGAAGAACTGGGATAATGAAGACCCAAAAAGGAAAATTGGAGAAGCAGAAGAATCAACAGCTGGTTGGTCAGTTGGTACAGCCAACTGCTGAAATGAGACCATGAAATATGGCTAGTAGAGAAATATATGGGATGCTCTTACTTCTCTAAGTACCCATCCAACCAACTGTGATATTACTGTGTAGTTACTGATACTCAGAAGAACCACTACTCAGAAAGAGGAGCTAAATGCAAAGTTGAGGAGAGAAAGGACAATGTGGGATCTACTGATACCTCTATGACTATCTACTACCACAAATAATTTTAGCAACCTGTGGAGAATATTTTCTGCTTCTCTTCCACCTCTCAAATTTTACACAAGTTTCCCTTTCATTCAGTTCTACCCTAATACAAAGAAGGGATGCTAAGAAATGGTGGTCCCACTTTTAGCAAGTTAATGATCTATCTATCTAGCATAGCCAGAGAGAGTAAGCATTGTTTTCAAAAACTAAAGTGATTCCCAGCGGAGCTCACCAACACTTCCCTGATAAACCAATAAGTGAATAATTGTACATCACGATGATGCAACAGTTGTGCAGGCAAAAAAAGCTTTGCATATAAACGTCATGTGTGACGTTTATGCATTTTTATGTTAATCAATATAGTAGTTATATAGGATATCCAATTTACAGACCCTCAATAAAAGCTTTTCAAAATTCCTAATTCTAGTACTTCCCTGATAAGGAGAGAGTCCTAAGAAAATTCCTTGAAGCATCAACATAAACTTTTCTAGAAAAATCTTTTCTGATATAATTCATGCACCAATTTAACATCTGGTACCAGGCTCTGCTCCAATGATTACACAATTCTGAACACTGAATCCTCAGGTTCCTAACCAAAGCATTGCTTGACCCTCCCTTGCCTCACTGCAAGACAGGCCTGAAAAGAAATCCCAGTTCCAGAGCCTCTATGAAACTCCCCAAGCCCTTTGTTATGATTGTCCCTCAATTTAACTTTTCTTCTTACCCAATTTTGCTGCATTAACTCTCCAACATCTATTTATCTAGAGAACATTTGTCAGTAAAAAGTCCTCTGTAAACTTCTGCATCTTAAAGTCTGTTTCTCAGAAAAACCAATCTTATTAGATGTTATTTTACAAAATGGAGAGGAAAGCAGAGATTGAGGAGTCATCCGAGGTCAAATATGTTAAATATATATCTATGGAAGTCCTCAGAGAATATTCACAACGTAGAGATAGCATCCAACATTTACAAATAGTTTGGAACAATGTTTAGATTAGACTGTTTTACTATATAAATAGAGGCCATTGATAACATAGAGATTGAACACCACATTTGCTTTTGATGTGCATACCTATGGTCACTGCAATTCTTCCTTACTCATGTTTCATGTAGTACAGATTCGTAACTGTGAATGTCATGTTTAAAGAGAGATACCAACCTCAGACATATAATGGTATTGACCCTGATCCCAAGATGGTACTCATCACCAACCTCACCAAACAGAAAATAAGATTCAAAGTGTTTTTAATATAAAAGACTATTTAAAAGTATAGTCAGAATAGATTGAAATTGTATCCATTCAAAAAAGGTCCAGTGCCTCTGTGGCTGTGAAACATGAAGAAAGATGAAACATGAAAATATTTTGACTACTTTGAGAGGTATCTCTATTCCTTAATCATTCTTGTTTTTTTATTTGTAATGTGTTGAGAAGTGGTGTGATTCAAATATTAGGGAATTATTGCTGTGAATCACACGAATATCCTGAGAAAATCTCATGCAGAAATACATATTTAAGCAATTTTTAAAACTAGTATGTTTACATTTTAGAAATGACTCATCATGTTCTATTGTGTAAATACACATTTAGGTTAGTAAAGGCCTTTATAAAGCTATGAATTAAAGCCAAATGGATGTATTGGAGTTAATCTTTTCTGCCTGCTTTCAGCGCCATTTTGAACGAGTGGGGTGAAATTGTACATTGTGTGTGTATAATGATGAAAAATGGTGGGCTACAATAAGGAATAATTCTTTTGATTTCCAGAACATAATGGCCTATGAATTATGTTTAAAATTAATGAAAGAGAAGATAGAGAATGATTTGAATCTCATCAGTAGCTATTTATCTCTTTCTCTGAGGCAGCAATGAGCTATTTTCTAAGAGATTTGAACTTTTGTCAGCAAGTCCTTGTAAGCTTCTAAAAGGTCTTAATTTGAAGCTAAACCTTTTTAATGATGATTTGTTTCACTTAAAAGAACAAACAAATAAGCAGTTGGACTTCCTGAGAGGTTTCTATTGTATGAAGACAATTTCTTTATAAATCTAAATAAGTTTTTAACATGTGGGAAATATGTACATTACAGCATATCCTTTTGCCACAAAAGAATATTCTTCCTCCAACTTTACAAGTAGCCATAAAGAAGAGGATTTTTTTTCCCACAAAAAACAAGTGGATTCCAAAGCAATGGAAGAAAAATTTCTCATGCCTTAACTTTATTCTTCAGCACTACAGAAAGAAAACCAACTTTTCCAATACCATTATGTCAATTCTAGAACAATTGTTTTGTGCTATAGATTAATTTATTTGATCTTCACATAGAACATGTTTTTACTTTCTATTCAGAGATGGACACTTTAAAAAAATTAATTCCCTACCAGTGATGGTGGGAAATGATGGTATCAGAGATAAAACTGCAGGGAAAGCAAAAGTCCCATAACAGGCTTGGAAAGAGAAAGATACCACCTCTATATGTGCTGATGCACGTATCCAAACTCCACACTTAAGCATCAGAAAAACATCCTTCTTGTTTTGCGAAGGTACATCCCTCATCTCCAGTCCTTCAGTTCTTTTAAAGAACAAACCCATATAGTCAGTCTGCTCATAAGCCATGTAATTGTTTTCCCTAAAAGGAAACTCCTATAAATTTTCACTACACATCATGAGTAGCTTCTCCTAGTTTTGCATATCTCAAAATATAGTGCATGAACCACTAATTGCTAAAAAGTCAACTTTCAGTGACATATTATTCTCTTATTTGGTATTAAAAAGTTTCAGGGCCGGTGAGATAGCTCAGCAGCATAAGCGCCTGCCTGGCAACCACGAGGTCCCAAGTTCAACCTCCGGTACCCACACACAAAAAAAAAAATAATAATAAATAAATAAATAAATAAATAAATAAATAAATAAAAAGTTTCCATTTAGGTTACAGATACCTTTTATTTAATATTTTTATTTATAATAATATATGTAGTTTAAGTAAATTTAAAGAAAATAATTAATTTTAAATATTAGTTATAATATGAAATATTTAGGATGAAGCTCATTCAGAATACTGTTCAAATAAAGTGTATATGCTACTTTATCCCCTGACATTTGATATCATAGAATGATTTTTTAATTTTTTCTTTTTTTGTTCTAAGATTCCGACTAAGATATTTTACATTTTCTCTATACTTTATTTCCTTGATAACTCTGCTTGTTTGTATACTTCTTTATGTTTTATAGTTTCAGCTAATATTTTACGTAGATTGTGAAATCTGAATTGTCGTTCCACTCCTCCTGGCACTCCTGCAAACTTAGCAGTTTATGATGGTTATTGCATTGCAAAACATTCATTAATAACCGCCCTGCCATCAGCCTGTTTTTCTGATATGGGCCACGATACTGCCAGAGTTATCTTGCAAAACAAGTGTTGCAGACCACTGAGTTGCTGAAAACAAACGCTCAGTGGCTCCTACTGCTTACAAAGTGTACTCTGTTCTTCTATAAGCTATATGAACAATTTGTGGCCTCATTTCCCAACTCTGAGTATCTTTTGCCCTGTCTTCTTTATTTCATTTCTGCCACAAATTTGTGTCTCTATTTTTTTGTAATATATTACTCTAGATTTCTGTTGATTTTTTTATAGCAATTATTTCCAGTTGCATTCATTAAATATATTAGCACTTTAAAGAATAATTTTGATGCTTTTTATACTACAAAAGCTCTTGGTTTTTACATGTATAAAATGTGGAGTCTTTTTCCTTCCTAAAAATATGAAGGATTATTTTTTAATATAAAAAAAGAAAATTAAACTATTTTAAAGAATGTTTTACTTATACAAATTTTTATATTTTTTTACTTATACAAATTTGTATGTATTATGTAGACATAAAATAGTCTCACAATGATGGTAGGTAGGGAAATTTATATTTCTGAGTGTTTTTGTATGCATAAAATCCAAATAATGTGTAAAACAACAATAACTATTTCCTTAAATCATATAAGAGATAACAATATATAATGATTACTAGCAATTCTTCTATTAGGTCTTCAAATTTTGTGCTAAATTCTGGATGCTAACAGAAACTAAATGGCATCTGAAGGAGGGTATATGGGACAGTAGAGTTGCTCATAAAATGACAGTGATATGAACTTTGAGATATAAGATGATAAAAAGAGCCGCATATATTTTTAGACTGGACAAGAGATTAGGCAGTGGAGTGTTGATAAATATCTAACAAGCAGGTCTCTAGAAAAAAAAAGAAAAAGTCCTACTTTTAGCATTTATTAATTTCCATTATGTAAATATTCTCACCATGGCCTATTTCCAGTACATACAGCATCGTGGAATGCAGGGCTAGGGAGAGATACACAGTAGCACCTATGAGGTGGACCTTTCAGGCTGCTATAACAAAGCATCACAGACTAGGCAATGTAGCCAACAAAAATTTGCTTCTCACAATTCTGGAGACGAGGAAGTCCAAGATAAAGTTGTCAACATATTCCATGTCTGGTAAGGGCCCACTGCCTCGTTCACAGAAGGTCTTCGTCTTTCTGTGTTTTCACATGATGAAGGGGCAAATGAACCCTCTGGAGTACCCTAATCCCTCTCTTGAGGGCTTCACCTTCATGACCTAATCACCCTTAAAGGACCTACTTCAAAATATCGTAACATGGGAGATTAGGATTTTTAATTTCTGAATTTTTTGAGGGGTATGAACATCAATCTATAGCATCTCATAGCAATATGTAGTATTTCTGTATTTCTATCATGCAGCTATACACTGAAGTAGTTGAAGTAAACTTAACCATAGATAATAGTAAAATACAGTAATTAGAAAGCGATGAACTGTCTTCATTAGTTTTTTAATGTAATTGCCTTAAAAGTTGTATAATTCATTTTAATAATGTTTAACAAGCTTGTAAATTTCCTGAAAATTTAAAAATTAGCTTCTGTAATCTGGGATATGCCAGATGTAGCAAACCACTAGATTAATGGAAGACTCCAGTATTATTTCTTCAAATATCTGAAGATACAACCTTGAAAAGAGTAAGTAAAACTCTAGTTTTTATTCCAGAGGATATCACCACTAATATGCAATATAAGACAGCTGAATTTAGACCAATTTTAGGAACAGACATTTTAACAATGAAATTTGCCAGTGGTTAGCTTTTTTGGATATTAAATTCTCACTGAAGACGTCCAAAGAGACACTTTTTAGTGAAAATATCCAGGAAGAAGCTACATTCCTTCAAAGAAGGAATTCAGAGCTGTGGAGACTGTTCCCATGCATTGCTTTCCCAGCTCTAAGGTGTGAATTACTGCTTTGATTATCTAATGTTTGCTTTTAGAACTTTTTGACTCATGATTTCAAATCAAGTGTTCAAAAATTTATTCTTGAAATTATTTCTACTGAGCCTCATGGGTGTAGGTCTTTTAAACATGAGCAGTGTAGAAAAGTATGCATCTCAGTGTTTTTCCTGCTTGCAAGATCTTACACACATTAGCACTGGTACAGAACCTGTCAGTCTGGTGTCCCACAGAGGAATGAAAAGAAAGCCCATAGACAAATAAATTTCTCCCTCAGGGTTCTTCTAAAATGAAAAGAAAGAGGGAATAGGGAAAACAAGAAAAATAATGTGTCCGTTCTTCCCTCAAAGTCACTTGGCTCTGGCTCTCAAATAAACTAGGTGGGAAGGAAAAAAAATATGAGGTTAACAAGAGGCAGCCATATTTACAGATTTCTTGTAGGCATCTCCAAAATAAGTGCCCCAAATGAAAAATCACCAGAATTCATGGCTCTGTCTACATTTAGATAGAAAACTGAGAGGCATCCATAAATGAAAATCAGCTAAAAATACAGCTGTCATTTCGGTAATTTGAATATGCATGCACTTTATTTCCAACTTCTTCGTGACTACCAGAGTATTTTAGTATTGTGTAGAGTTTCAGTTTTAAAAGCTGTGAAATGATAACTTAGAGGAACATACACATGCACGCAATTTTATTATGTAACAGGGAGTTAGAGGTTGTATCTGCAGATGCCCTATGGGTAGCTAAAAACAGAATAAAGACTGGCATCTTCACCTTCACATTATTTTTCCCCTTTAGTACCTTAAAACTGGGAGTCAGATTCCTGCTCAGCTCCGCCTGTAGGCGTGTCATTCACTTAAGGAGTGTCCATAATGTATGGTTCATTGACCCTAAGTTCGCCTGGCTTGTATCACCCCTCTTTCATGATTAAGGGCACTAAAAGTACCTGAGGTAATTTTCAAGATTTGCAATGCCATTCAGTTGCCAGCTTTTAGTGTCATTTTCAGACCCTCTGAAGCAATGCCTAGATGCCTAGAAGTCTTCATTTTTCTAAACCTATGAAAACCTTGGATTGCAGGAAAAGCAGATCCTCATGCACCATCCCGTGATGAGATCACCCGAAGCAGGAGAAACTACCCCAGGACAAGAATAGGCTGCTCCTCTAAGCAAGAACTGTCATCTCATCATGGGAACCACATTGTCCTCTCAAATGATGATGGCTCTCTCAGAACCTTGCAGAAACAGTCCTGAGATACTAAGCAAGCAGATCGCAGCTTGACCAGGATTCCATACACTGCCAGCTACACATACTCCCCAGGCATGTAAACCTTCAAAACTTGCCTTTCTTTCTTTCTTCTATAAAATCCCCAAGTTTGTGTTAACCCCTCAAAGACAGATCCTGAGCCTCCTTTTCTGTGCTTGCCAGCACGGCCATGCTGATTAAAGCTGCTTTCTTGTCCTTCATCCACTGTCTCCTTGATTGCATTATGGGATGGATTCCTTACGCTGGTCTTTTGGGATCCCTGGAGTCAGGATTTTTGCCCTAAAACTCTGGTAACAATGAGATTGATTTACATCTCCATTTTATCAAATTTTTGAAGCATCAAGTTTTAATATGCTATTCTTGAAGCGAAATTTTTCATTGACTATCGGGATAAATTAACCACTACCATTGAAACTGTTGTTACTCGAGCTGTGATAATGATATGAGTAATGAAATCTGCATTTTAGACCATACATTTTCACCTACAGAAGAGTGCCACAACAATTTCCACCAGAATTTAGCAAAAGTAGCAGAAGATATGTAATGAGTGCCCCTAGGGACTCATATTAGAAGAGTCCCAAGTAGTCCAAAATTATTTAGAAGACTAATATCTCATTTTTTATTAATGCAAAAAACTGTGGCTTTTACTCTATAATATATCCATATTTTTATGATAAAGAGAAAATTTAAATGCAAGACATTCTTCTCTGATTCTTTTTCTAGGATAACTGACATGGTAGGAAGATGCACTATGTATATCCACAGTTTCATATATACCATATACCCTTGTTGTTACACATGTCTTGGTTTGAGAAACATTAATCTTCAGGGTCAGCAAGCCATCTCTTCTTGCAAACTTCTTGCATATGCAGAGTGAAATATATATAATTATAATGTATCAAATAAAAATAACTTTAAAAAGAATGAAATCATTTTAAGTATTTCCATATCAAGATGGGTCACAAGCATATGACTTTATCTTTCCCTCTGTTCCCTAAACCACTGGAGACAAAGAAGACACAATTAGAAAATTAGAATAAATGTGTAGCACTATTGGCCAGAAATTGTTTTTAAATCTGAATATACTAAACAGATGAACACAGATGGGAAAACTTAACAGACCTGAGGAAACTTTAATACAATATCAGAAAGGAGAGACTTGCTTTGAAGAGGATATTCCCATCAGAACGCCAAAATAATCTCATCTAAGAGGAAGGAAACACTACGCAGGAATAGTTGGTTGTGTAAATTAGTTAATAGGCTGCAGAATAGCCATGCCAGTCCCTTGCTCTGGAATCTACCAAACTAGCATTACCACTGCTAGAAACTCCAGAGGGGATGCTGATCTCTTACTCTAAGTGACTTCAGTTGCAAATAAACTAAATCTTGAGCTCAGAAGGCAACCCCCTTTCACATCTTAAAACAGTGCTGGAAGTCTTCAGCTCTATATCTCAGTGAAGGGCCCTATTATTGGCAATGCTCAGAATGATTTTTGTACATGCTCATCATCACCAGACAGATGAACCAGACTCCGAAAGTGGAAGAAAGTATTTATTCAAGATTCAGACAATAATTTTAAGATGAGGATAATTAATAGTCAGTATGCCTGAGGCCACCACAAAAATAAAATAAAAGAAACAATAAAATATTCTAAAACGTTAAAGTACAATAACTAAATTTCAAATTCTAGTGTAAGAGCTAAGTAACAGTGAACATTCAAGAGAAAGAACATGCATAGAAAAGAAATATAGGAGAAATATTGTTGGAAAGTTCCCATAGATGCACATCATTTAGCTATTTTGTTGTATACTTTACAACATAAATTGAGAGTCACTGCATTATCCTTTACATTAGAGTTCTTCTAATAAAAATAAATTTGTTCCTAATTTTTACAAACTGGAAATTTGTGATCATGTACTAAATCTTTTACTCATCTTTACTCATCTTCATTTAAAAAGACAAATTCAGGCACCTGAATTTTTAATATCCTCCTAGAGAAATATATGTCAATAACTTTCATCTAATGAATTACATCTTTGTGTTTCACAAATATTCTTGAATGTTTATATTCCTATATCTACTCTACTTAAGAGAAAACTAAGGCTGACACAGTTGCAGAGCTCACACGTAAATGGCCTGTAGGATATGAATCAAAGATCTATCTAGTACTTGAGTTGTTTCTCTAAGATGCCAATGTTTTCTGCAAGGATTTCTAAGAGAAATGCAAAAATAGCTTAAAAATTTTCACATAGCTTCAGCTTAAGCTATGCTAATAAAATTCTAGAATAAAAATTCCAAGAAAGAGTCAAAAATAATATCTTTGTATACATTAAGTATAAAGCTGAGAAGTACAGCTAATGTTCTTCCATCCTCTAAACACAAATGCATTTTTTATTTTGCTTTTTTTCCCAGTATTGAGGTACTAAGTATTGTAATTGCTAATTAATTTTAAAATATTATATATGATGAGATGATTTTTTTTATGTGGGTACTGGGAGTTGACCGCAGGACCTCGTGCTTGGCAGCAAGCACTTGTGCCACTAAGCAATATCACTGGCCCTTTTTTCTCTTATGTGGGTACCGGGAGTCGAACTCAGGACCTCACGCTTGCCAGGCAGGCGCTTATGCCACTGAGCTATCTCACCGGCCCAATGAGATGATTTTGACAACTAAGTAGGAAAATTTTTTTTAATTTGGGTTTCATAGATAAGGAAAAGAAACAAAGTTTCATATTTGGAAGAAGGAGATTAAGGAAGGAGAATAAGGAAGGTGATACAGGGGAAATAAATATAACTCCCAACCTACTGGAAGTCAGATACACTGAGTTCATGTCCCCCAAAATCAAAGAATGAATTCTAAGGAATAATGGAGGTTAAGGGTAGGAAAACTTTATTGAGATAGCTCTTAAGAGATAGGAGGAAGTTTTATGGAGCAAAATCACAAGGTAGGTGCAACAGGAGGTGGGTACAGCATGGCTCAACTCTGTTGATCAACCAATAAGTTTACAAGTACAGCCACTTAGATAATACTAATACAGTGGGGAAGCAGGTCACGTAGCAAATGTACATGGAAAGAACAAGGACCCTTTTAGGAAGGGAGGGATCAGGAGGTCCTTGTCACCCATTTGGGTGACTGAGGTCTATCTAGACTTTATTGGACGAGGTGATACCAATTATAGTATATTGCTTATCCCTCGGGGAGGAATGCAAACTTGGTCATTCCATCTTTGCCTTGAGCCCTGCCCTTCAACAGATGCACCTCCAGCCACAGTTGTAATGGGTTCTCATCTTCTGCACTGACTTCCTTGAGGGCCTAGCCCTGTCTGACTGCTTATAATGTTTCTACCTAATTTAGCTGTCTATAATAACAGCTCAAAAGCAAAGGAATACATTTTGGGGTGTGTGCTGAGCTATATCCCAAGAACTGTTTTGTTTTGTTTTCAGATAGGGTCTCTGTAAATTGTCCATGATGGTCTCAAACTTGGTATCTTCCTGATGTAGTCTTCTAAGTAGCTAGGATTATGGGTGCATACCACCACACTGCTTGATGGGGCAAGTTTTGAGAAAAAAAAAAGTCAAGATATTTCTGAACAAAAATAAATAAAATATAGATCCCACATAATGTGTTACATTTAAGCTTTTTACAGCATTCATTTTAACAGCACTGCAGAGTAGCTTTTCCCAAAGTGTGTTCCATGGGATACCTTTCCAACAAGAGAGCTGACTGGGGACCAAAAGACTAAGAATTCTTTCGTGAAGAAATTTATTTCCTCATTTAAATTAATATTTTCGAAATAAGTGTAATTGCAGAACCTATTTTCTGGTAATATTTACTAACATTTACCAGAAATAGAGCCTTAAAATATTAATAAACTTATTCTGTCCTCACACAAATTCTGTGACAAGGATAACCTCTTCTCCACATCAAGGATTTGCACTCATGTCTTCCGATGAAGTCCAGAGATATTTTCTCTCCCCGCTTAGGCTATAGCTCTTTTTATTCCCACCAGCACCGTCACGCTCCATTTAGTTTTTAACCCATGTGTCCCATGTTGAAGAAAATTGCTTGTGCTGCCACTTCATGCAGCACTTCAGGATTTTGTTCCAATTTTGAGAAAGAATTCTTGATAACAGAATTGCTGTGTTAAGTATTTGTTTAAAGCAAAAGCAGAAAACCACTCATGAGTAACACAGGCAGTTAAATGGTACCATCTGGAGCAAGAGGCATCTGTAAGTATCCTTATTTAAGAACCAGTTTACAAATAATAACAGACCCCTGGAATTAAGCAGTTAGCTCCTTTGTCGTGCATAACAGTATTCAGGGGAAATATCTTGCTTCATTGCTTTTGAATCATCACAAACAGAATTATCAAGGTATTCTGGCTATTTCTTTAGAAAGCCCAAGATGAGGGTCACTTAAATCAATAACATTAATAGTAATAGATAATCCAGTTGATGTATTCCAGTTTCTTTGACAGGCACAAAGGACAAAGTTTTACATTTAGGGAAAAAAACAAGGAAACTAAACTTACCTAGATCACAGCTCAAGAAAGAATGAAAGGATGGATTTTAGAGGGAAAAAATCAAAAGATTCACTTCCTACAAAATAAAAATATTGGGGCCGGTGAGATAGCTCAGTGGCATACGCACATGCCTGGCAAGCGCGAGGTCCTGAGTTCGACTCCCGGTACCCACATACAAAAAAGGGCCAGTGATATGACTCAGTGGCACAGGCCCTTGCTGGTGCGCGAGGTCCTGATGTCGACCCCCGGTACCCACACAAAAAAATAAATTAAATAAATTAAATAAAAATATTAAATATTGTATAAATTTGACTAATTTCTTGTAGTCATTACTTATTGCAAACTATGTTTTCTTTTTATATTTTGCTTGTCTGAATAGCATTCATCAAAATTGCAATTTGATTACTTTGTGCTGTGCATGGCATATTGCATGTTCTCAAGAAATACTTATAGAATGGCTATAAACAGAAATACAGAGAGAATACAGTCAAGATGAAGATGCGATAACCTAGCCTATATGCACCCATAGATAAAAAGCAACTTGAGATTATACCATAATTAGTGCCACCTGGTCCACTGGGCCCAGACAGGCATCAGACACATACATGGGTGACTAAAACATCTGGACCCATCCTTTTCCAAAAATGTCTTTGATTTTTCTATTTTAGAAGTTATAAATAAACTAAAAGATAATGGTGCTCACCATATACCCTTGCTACATGCCTCACTTCCCTATACTGTACTTGTAATCCTATTGGTTGATTGTAGTTTGACCCATGCTGGATCCACCTTGTGATTTTGCTCTATAAAATATTCTTGGAGAGAGTCCATGCCGTAACCCACTTTTGGAGCCCCTCCTGTCTCTGGGGAGCTTTCTCTCATAAACCGTTCCTAATCTTAACCTCCTTCATACTTTAAATTTATTCTTTGATATTTTGGAGACACAAACTTGGCACATCTGACATGCAACAATTTGGGAGTTATTTTTCCCCTGTCACACAACTTCAATAATTTGTTATTAATTTCTATGTTTGACTATATCATTATTCCCAAGTGTCATGTAAATCTCATATCCTATTTTTTCCCTCCCAATTTTCTCAAAAGAAGACCTCTCAAAAGAGTTGACATAATGAAGATGGGAGCTGTTAGAACTACAAGAATATATGCAAGTGATCAAACCACGAGGGGGATAAGCTTTATACATATATGAAAGTGGACAAACATTAAATATTCAATTATTCCTTATCTGCATGATATCAGCATTTTGTGTGTGTGTGTGTGTGTGTGTGTGTGTGTGTGTTTGAGAGGACATTGACCATACTAATGCACCTTCAGTTGGTCAACACTTTAGAATGGAAAATACAATCTAGTCCATTTTCTTCTTGATGTTTTAGTAGGAGCATCCTTTTCTTATCTATACTCAACTTCTCTTCCCTGATTGCTTGGCCCTTTGCAAAACTCCACTCTCTAGGCTCACGTAGTATAGAGGCCTTTCTAAGTCCTTCTTCTTTCATTTTTTAAATTTTCCTATTTATTAAAGAAGGTGTGTAGTTTAAGACTCCATGAGAAGATACAGAAAAATATTAGCTATATAAATGCCATGTCTCCTCAGGTTCTGTCCCATAATAGGATTGTGTGCTGTGCTTGTGCAAATAGAATCTATAGAATGAGGAGGAATAAGAGCAACATTTAATGTCAATCACCATTCTAAAGATAGTGACAAAATAATCTGGAATGTCCAAGCACTGTGGCTTGGTCCTATGTCCTCAATGAATCTCTTGTCCACCTTTGCTAGCCTCATGGAAATTGAAGTGCTAACAGTTACTTTTGTAGCAAGAAAAGTACAGGATTAGGAAAAATTCCCCAAAGCCCAGTATCATCAAAATACACTTCATGCTTAGTAGTTTTGCTTCAATAATTAGAGGCTCCTGGGTAAATTTTTCATGATATTCATATAGTGTGCTTTTCATGTCTTCAGGGTGCCTTCCTCCTTTCCTCCATTTCCTAGCTCCACATATCTTTGGGTACCTGGAGTGACCACATCAATTTTGTGCTTCTCATAGATGATAGAAAAACTTTTTATTTCCTTGACTTTTGAGATGTCCTTTATGTGTTATGACACACTTTAGCAATTTAGGTAAAGAAAAAAAAAAAGCATTCACTAATATAGTATATTTGCAAATAGGTACAATATACTAGCTTTGCATAATACTACTAGGAATCAAAAGGTTTAATTTACAGAATGAATGACTGCATAATGCAGTCTTTAAATATACACAGAATGTCTTCTGAAAATGAAAAGCAACTTGGGAACCATTTTTTTCATTTTTGCATAAATTCCTTAGAAGCTTTCATAAACTCATCCTTCTTCCTCAAGGTAATTGTGTTTGAAAGAAACATGTGAAAAGCTCAATAATAGATCTGTATAGACTTAAATAGAAACAACTTACATTTGTTCATCATGTAGGATGTGGAGGGAGGTACAGACTGCAAATGCATAAAGATGATCGAGGCATTTATTATAATTGGAAGAATAATGTTAATGGGGAAATTTTCTAATGTTCATGTGATTTGTTTTTGTAGAACATATAAATTAACTTATTCAATGGTTTATTGTGAGGATTGATTCTGATACGACATTTTCAGTTTTAGTACTAAATCAAAATTCAGTATTAAGTTGTAAAATAGAACTCCAAACTTGTTATTTTGAAAATACACTTTATTAGAATGAAAATAATGCCATAGCCAGTCCCTAATGCCTCTAGAAATGATAGAATTTCCACAGGAGTCATAACGTGTTCAAATGTGTACATAACCACAATTCTGCTTTGGAAATCCTGATAAAAATTTGTGAGTACAGAGGGGTTACGTTAGATTATTTAGTTTCTTTTCCCTTTTTTAGTACTGGGGAATGAACTCAGGCCTTTGCACTGAGCTACATCTCCAGCCCTCTTTATTTTTAATCTTAAAGCAGGGTTTCACTAAGTCACTAAGTTTCCCACGCTGGGCTCCAACTTTTGATCCACCTGCCTCAGACTCTCAGAGTCCTGAGATTGTAGATATACACCATCACACCTACCATATTATTTAGTTTTTATATTACATTGACCTCAGTACCACCAAAAGAATTTAGCTAATCTTAAAATTTATTTGAAAAGTTTGTTCTTTTTTATTTATATGAGGTTGTAGTCTTCTCATTTACATGAAAAAGATATGTGACAGAGGTTAGAATGGTTCTTCAAAAATTAAGATTGTTTTTAAAAAAGATTAGCTGTTTCTCCAGCTTCCTCATGCTGAGTGTGAAAGCCACTCACTCCCTATCCCCCCCACCCTCCTCCTCCTGCCCCAGCCCCGGCACCAAGAAGGGCTCAACATTTCCTGGACACTCTCGTGCGTGGGCCAAAGCCTGACTAAATCTACATATGTGTATTTCCTGGCTTTTGTTTTACTCCTTCTATAAATAGGAATACTGTACTTTTGTGTGCTGGGCGTGGGGGAGGGGGACAGACTAGCTGTCCTCCCAATTTGGCCAAATTGTGGATAAACTCTTTTTTTTTTTTTCATTGTCGTAGGCTTTTCTCATACTCTTGATGGCTTGCATCTGAGTAGGGAGCCAGATTTAGGCTTTTGAAGAAGCTCTCCTCACAACCCTGCAACATAAATACTCATGTTAATTAATACTAATCATTATTATAACAGCTATTATGTGCCATGCTGTGCATTAAGCGGTTTATATATAAAACTTCATTTGATTATCTTAAGAACGGAATGACATATGTTCTATTCATTTCCTTTTTGTAGATGAGGAAACGTGGGCACAAAGTTCAAAAGATTCAAATTTATTTTCCTTAAAGACCACATTCTGGGGCCGGTGAGATGGCTCAGCAGCGTAAGCGCCTGCCCAGCAAGCGCGGGGGCCCGAGTTGGACTCCCGGAGCCCACCTACAAATAAAGGGCCGGTGATATTGCTCAGCGGCACAGGCGCCTGCTAGCACGCGAGGTCCTGAGCTCGACCCTCAGTACCCACAAAAAAAAAAAAAAAGACCACATTCTAACAACACACTGTACGCTCTCTTTGTGCCTAAAAAACATGTTATAGTGCATTTTTTTATGCTGCTGAAATATCAGAAGCATGCCTGATTACCTACGTGGTAACTGAGGGCTTGAGTAGATTCCAAGAGGGCTAGGATCTCATCTGTTTTATTGTTCACTGCTGTTGCCCATCACTAAGACCTACAGCAGTACATCAACATAATTTGATCAATTATGATGAATGTATAAACCCACTGGGTAATCACTGGTGTCTCTTCTTGGAGTGAGAGTCTCAAGTTTTTAGCTATGATTGCATTGGTTCTACTGGTGCCACAAATAGAACTATCAGTTTGTTTTGTAAATATGAACCCCTGCACCACTAACAAAAAAGAACAAAAAAGGACAAAGAAAAATTGCAGAGGATGTGCTTTTATCTAAATATACTGATCCCTCTAACTCTAAAGTACAAGAACTCTTGATGGGGAGGGAATAAAATAAGATCATTTTTTCTCTCAGGTCACTCTTTCTTTACCTTTTGATCCTCCCTTGTTGTCAGCCATGGTATTTTGGACTAAACAACTTGTTTTTCTCTTTGTGGTGGCAGTTGTTTTCCCTTGAGTAGAAAACAGCAGAAATTCCAACTACATATTACATTTATTCAGATATGCAACAAATACCTGTATCATCTTTCTTCAAACCTCTTCCACCCCCAACCTTAGTTCATAATCATTTTATTGAGAAAAGAGAGGCAGTTAGACAAGGTCACCTCATTTTTACAGAGGGAACAGTCTAATTTTCAACATCTCCATACACTCGGCCTCCTGTCTGTCTTGCTTCTATGGAAGACCACCACTCTCAAGTTCTAAGTTCATCCCTCTTGCCTACTTAAAGACTACTACCCTTATCATTTTGATCTATTCTAGTATTAATCTCCCCCACACTTTTAAAAAGAAGAAAAAATTCACTTGATCCTTGATCTCTCCCCCTTTTGCAATCAAACTGAATTGGATGTATTAAGAAGTCTCGACTCCTTCACCTTCTACACTTACATCACTAATATGATCAAAACTTTGTAATAGCTTGTATTGCACTTAGAAAAAGTTCAAATTCCTTGCAAAAACTTACCTTGTTTGAAAGAACTTGGCACCTAAATTCTTCTCCCACTTCATAATGTCCTAGTCCCCTTAAACTCTTTACACACTCACCTTCTTCTGTCTCTCGAAAAGCCCAGCTGTCCCCTATCTTAGGGCTATCCATTGCTACTGCTCTCTGGAACACCTGCGTTCCAAAGTGTCAAGTAGCTGGTGTCTCCCCACTCAGGTCACATCAAATGGCACATCCTCAGAGAGGCTTTCTTGAATTCTTTGTACAGAGATATTGCATTGGTTATCTGTAGCTATATTGAAACGGTAACTTTTGTCTCTGTAGGTGAAATTTTATAATCTCCTGTTCCCATACCATCCTGTTATGTCCAAGCAGGGCAGGGCCATCAAGATACAAAACTGTCGCAACTTGACAAACTGCCATTGTTCTCCTTCTGCCTGCCCACAAGTTCCATGCCAAAGACCAACCCCTTTGGCCAAATATATAAAAGCTGGCACCTGTCCTTTGTCCTTTGCTTAGCCAATTTAGATTTATCACATGAGCTGTTGTACACCTAAAGATAAAATCCTCCTGTTTCCCATTTGGTCTCTCCTGTCCCTTAAATCCTGCAACATTTCTGCCAACCATGAAGAGACTAGGGATGATGCATTTGCTGTGTCCTTTGCCTACAGGCCCAAGAAGGCCCAAGCTGTGGGAGTCCTAAGACCTCTGGCACCACAGAGTGAAACTTCAGCTCTGAGAGGAAATTGGCTCTCCCACAGCCCAGAGGCATCTCCCCTGTCAGAGCAAATGGAACCTGAGGGGATTCAGAACAATTCTAGAATAGCATACTACAAGACCATGGTAAGGTAAGGGGATCCAAGGAGGAAAACCCATCCCATTAGGATGGAAGGGGAACCTGATCACCTCCTGGGAGTACCTAGTAATTTTACCTGGACTTAAAATCAGGCTGCACCAGCATTCCTGATCAGGAGTGACCTGCAACAAGAACTGACTCATAGGGGTTCTAGGGACATGGGAGTTCCACTGTGAGAGAGGCTCATGGTCAGTCCAATCTGGACTAAGTCAGGTAAAACCTACAACCTCAAGTGGAATCCAGGGGAGGCCCATGGTGAGCAGCTCTCTAACAACTCATGGGGCAGGCCTGCAACAAAAGCAGCTTGCAAAGAGGTGTACTGAGTAGCCAGACTCAGAGAGAACCTAGTGAAACGTACACCCCAATTAGGAAACATGGGAGTGGCCTTCAGTGAGTAGGGAATTTTGGAATTGCAGGAGTGCTGTGCACAAGGAGAGGCTTAGGAATCTGACACCTGGATGAAAACAACTGGGAAAGGGAAAGTATAAATGTGTGTGTGTGTGTGTGTGTGTGTGTGTGTGTGTGTGTGTGTAAGCAAAATAAAGTGTATGAGTCCAAATGATGTGGAGAAAATATACAATTGTGTGTGAGTGAGCAAATTGGAATGTGTGAGCCTGAGGTCACCTGGGCTCAGCTGGGGACCAAGACCAAAATACACCTGGGCAGCTGGCTGGTCCAGCTGCTGGGCTAAAACACAAGGCCAAGAGACTTAGGCCCAGCTGTTCCTGCTGAGATTGGAGGAATGAGACAGGGATCACCTTTTCATTTCAAAGTGAGTTTAAAGCAAGACAATGCAAACGTCAGCTCCAGCCTGTGCCTGAATGACCAAAGTCCTGTCTGGCCTAAGAAGGTTTTACAGGAAAAATCAAATTACAAATTTTAACTAATTGGTAAATGTATTTTTGGTTTCCAATCTGAGTTGATTAATTTGGGGTGTTTTAGAGCATTTCTTGTGCATAGCAAATTCATGAATTGCTATTATAGGGTTAACTTGCTCTTTTCTCTGCTTTCTGTTGGTTTAAGATAAGAACACTGATTCAAGGTTATTTAAAGGTCTGTTAGCAGTCAGTCAAATTTATAAAGTAACAATCTGAAAAGGGGAAAAAAAACAAAGGCACTTTAAAATCCAAACCAAGTTTGTTGTAAAAGGTATATAATAATTGTGAAAATAAATTGTTCCGCACTTGGGTGGTGATGAGAGGGAAATCATCAAAACCCATCCCATTAGAATGTATGCTAAAAAATTTTAAGAAAGGTTATACTCGGGAATATAAAGTAAAGTTAACCTCCCAGAGGTTAAGAACTCTTTGTAAAGTTGATTGGCTGTCTTTTAATGTAGGGTGGCCTGACAAGGGGACAATAGACAGGGGATAATTGGAAGGATATATCAGGTGGTAACTGAAAATGGAGGACAGCAGCTAACACATCTAGAACAATTTTCCTTCAATGACTCGTAGCTGAATGTGGTTCAAACTCTGCCTGCATGGCTTCAACCCAGTCTGGTAGGATATTAAAAAAACCCTTGTGGCTCAAGCTGTGCTCAACTTAAGAGATGGAAGGAAACCCACTCTTCCAGTAGCTACAGGGGTTAAAACAAAACAACAGAGGGCTCAAGAAAAACCAATCCTACAGGAGCTGTCAGAGGAGATGGAAATTCCTCCCCCTTATGCTCCAATTTATCCACCTCTACTGAAGCCCATATGTGGGAAATTGGGGTCAGAAAACAGTAAGTCTCTGGTGCCCCCCCGAATAGAAAACAACCCCCACGCAAGAGGAAAAATGAAGAAATCCCCAAGATCAGGTGACAGATAAACCCAGCCATCTTCAACTGGGCCACACAGGGCCCTGCAAATGCCCCTCTGAGAGACCAAGGCACCTATTTATTATGATACAGAGAGTCAAATCCAAGAGGGGCAATGGCCTTTTTTATCAGCCTTTTTCAACCACTGACCTTCTTAACTGGAAGCATCATATCCTCTCCTACACAAAGAAGCTGCAGATCTAATACAATCCATCTTGCAAATGCACAACCCAAATTAGACAGATTATAAACAGCTTCTTCTGATGCTATTCAACACTGAAGAATGTTGGAGAGTGAGCCAGGCAGCTCTCCACTGGTTAGAAGACCATGCCCCCACAGGAGTGATGACTGTCCTAATATAAGCTCAAAGTCTTTTCCCCAAGACTAAACCAAATTGGGACCCAAATGTTGTAATGGGGATAGATAGTCTGATAAAATATCAAAAAGCCCTGCTAGAAGGCTTGAAGGCAGAAAGCAAGAAAGCTATAAATATGGAAAAAATTTTCAGAGATGTTTCAAAAACCAGAGGAAAGCCCCAGTCAATGCTACTTTCTGAGACATTTCAGCTCTATGCTCTGCCTAACCCAAAAGCAGCCAAAAATCAACACATGGTAAATGCAGCTTTTGTAGGACAACTCCAAGGGGACATCAGGTGGTAATTACAGAAGCTAGAGGACTTTGCTGGCATGAATGCCACTCAGCTCTTGGAAGCAGCCATTAAAGTATGTTAACTGTGATCAAAAAGCCAAGTGCGAGGCCAACCGAAAGCCTCAAAAAAAAAGGACAGATCTGCTAGCAACAGGACTCATGGGAAAAAAAAAAAAAAACAGAGGTTACCAATGGATAGAGATTAAAGAGAAGACAAAAAAAGATCTGACTGGACAGGGACCAGGCAACTGAAGAAAGACAGGCTGGAATCAATGTGTGCAGTGCAAAAAGATAGGATATTGGAAGGATGAATGCCCAAAAAACCACAAAAAGGATAGTAGAAGCTATAAGACTAGATACCTCATCACCAGGGGCTACTTAGGGAAAAAAAAGCAGACCTGATCGGACCGGTGGGAACTAAAAGCTATGAGGATTAAGCCAGATTGTGCTCTATCTCTTAGGCCCCAATAAACCCATAGTCATAATAAAGATAGGGGGCCAACTAGTGGATTTTATAGCGGACAGTGAAGCTGAGCACTCAGTGGTAGCACAACCCACTGGTAGCCACCGGAGTCCCAGAAAGGAGGCCATTTTTCAACTTAAAAGATGTGTCAAGGGGCCGGCAATATAACTCAGTGGCATAAGCGCTTGCCTGGCAAGCGCAAGGTCCTGAGTTCGATTCCCAGTACCCACAAAAAAAAAAGGGGGGATTTTAAGATGTGTCATAGGGGGACAAAAAGTCCAACATGAGTTTCTGTATCTCCCAAACTGCCCAATACCCTTGCTAGAAAGGAAAGGGTAAGACTTGCTCCAAAAGCTACAAGCCCAAATTACCTTTGAGCCACAAGGAGATGTAACTCTAAACCTGGTCCATCCAAAAGCTATGGTGTTAACCCTTACTGTCCCACAAACAAAAATTGTGACTGTATTCAGATAAGCCACCAAAGTGGGAAAAAAGGAGCTCCTCCTCTGGCGACCCTACTCCCCGAGACCCCAAACTATACTTCAACTTTAAAGACATGGTTCATCCAGGAGCCTGGGGCTTATATCAAGGGAAGATGGTGGAGATTCACTGACAGGAGACTGGATATACCTGAAATGATGGCCACCAAGTTTGTGAGGCAATTCCATCTAGGGTCTCATATGGAAAAACGGCACTAAATATATTACTAAATTGTCACTTCTATGTGCCATGGCTACTGCCATTACTCAAGCTGTTTGCAAACAATGCCTAAGCTGTGCACAAAACAACCCAAAACAAGGTCCAACAAGGACCCCAGGTATCCAAGACACAAATGTTACCCTGTGTGAAAACTTGCTTGTGGACTTCACTGAGTGCTCCAAGTGGGAAGCTATTGATATGTTTTGATGCTAGTTTACAACTTCTCGGGGTAGGGTGAAGCTTTTCCCACCTGGACAGAGAAGGCACTAGATATGACAAAGGTGCTATTAAAGGATATCATCCCGAAGTTTGGACTGGCTGAGATAGTTTAAGAGCTCACACAGATGTTAAAAATAAAAAATGAAAATTACATACAGCCTACCAGTCTCAAAGCTCTGGAAAGATAGAGCACATGAACTGGATGTGCAAACAATTGCTAAACAAGTATTGTCAAAAAACACACTTGAGATAGAATCAAGTCCTGCCTATGGCCCTCCTCCATCTCTGATGTACTCCCATTAAACAAACAGGGTATTCCCCTTATGAAATCTTGTTTGGCTGGCCACCCCCAACTACATGTCAAATTAAAGGTGATCCCCACAAACTAGGAAAATTAACTCTAAGGAGACAGATATAGGCTTTGGGAATAGCCATACAAATTATCCGTGGCTGGGTACAGAAGAAAATGCCTGTAAGTTTAACAGACCTAATTCACTCCTTTAAACCCAGAGACTCTACTTGGGTCAAAAGGTAAAATCCTACAACCCTAGGGCCCATATGGGTTGGGCCCTACGCTGTAGTCTTCTCTAGCCCCACTGCTTTTAAAGTTACAGAAGCTGAGCCTTGGATCCACCACAGCTGGCTGAAGCCAGCAGCCCAAAGCAAGTGGGCCAGCTGACAGGATCCAGACCAACCAAACCAACAGATCCTGCTACGTGATCAAACCATCGCCAATGACGACAGCCCTGCTCTAGTCACACCGGAAGCTGACCGACTACTCTACCAACAGCAGAAGCTTGAGGATCAACAGCCATGCTCTCATCACTCCAGAACTGACCAGCTGACACACGGCAGAAGCTTCAGGATTGTCATGGAGTTACAACAACCACATAAGTCTCTTTTCCTTTTTGTTATAGTTCTCCCTCTTCCCAATAGGGAGCCAACCCCCCATAACAAAGTAAATGATAATGATAGCGATGCTATTAAAACTCATTTATAAAAAAAAAATCAAAGGGGGAATTGAAACAGTAACCTTTGTCCCTATAAGTGAAATTTTATAATCTCCTATTCCCATACCATCCTGTTATGTCCAAGCAGGGCCATCAAGATACAAAACTGTCACAGCTTGACAAACTGCATTTATTCTCCTTCTGCCTGCCCACAAGCTCCATGCCCAAGACCAACCCCTTTGGCCAAATATATAAAAAGCTGTAACCTGTCCTTTGTCCTTTGCTCAGCCATTTTAGATTTATCAGCTGAGCTGCTGTACATCTAAAAATTCTCTTGTTTCCCATTTGGTCTCTATTGTCTCTTAAATCCTGCAACTATATAAAAAGTTACCCCAAAATTTAATGGTTTAAAAATGTCAATAATCATGCATTTTCTTTCATCATTCCTGTCAAGAATTCAGAAAAGCCTTGGATGGATACTGTGCTTAGGCTCTTTCAGGAAATTACAGTCAGATACCAGCTGGGTATGGAACCATCTAAAGGTTTGACTGCAGCCAGTGACTCACTTCCTTCATGGCTCACTCACCAGCCAGCTAGTTGAAGTGAAATGTTGGTTTTTCTGCAGCTGCATCTGTCTAAAGGACTGGGTGTCGTAACCAGGTGGAGGCTGGTGTCTCCCAGAGCAAACAATCCAAAGATAATGTAGAAACTATATGACATAGTTTCAGATGTCATACACCGTATTTTACTGATTTTATCACCTAGTCATATAGACGAGGAAGACAGAAAGAAATGAAGACTGGGAAATCAGGCCCCCTTAGAGCATGGCCAATAACTTAAAGTTTCTTTGTATAGTTATTTTTCTGTACTTTCACTGTCTTCTCATATAGAATGGAATCCAAATATGTGTAATAAATTAAAAAATTTATTGGGTACCTATTATGTGCCTAATACTACACTAAGTACTAAGATAACATCTTAAAAATAAAACAGATCTGTCTCCAAGGAGATTATAGTGTAATAGACAAGAAAGGTAAAATAGCAATAAAATGACAATACAAAAAAGGCTAGAAAAAGTTCTGTTATAGAATACAGAAAAGTGTCACGGAACAGGAAAATGTACAGATGAGGAAGACTTCTAGGAAGAAGATATGCATTTATGAAGATAAAAGAGCAACCAGTAATTCTATCCTTTGAAGCACAGAGGAACATACAAAAGGAACGGTAGAGAAATAGGACTGGAAGGATATGCTAAGAGAAGATTCTTAATGGCTTTATGACTCATGCCAGCAGCACAATTGCTGTGGCTAAAGAGGACAGATTAATGAATACTATGCCTTTGAGAGGAAGAATCAATGAGAAGGCTGTCTTAGATAGGCTCATGCTAGTTGCTATAACAGATAACACTATAGCTCGTTGACATCAGAATAGAAATTTCTTATTCTCTCCCATAAAGTCCAAACTAGTTATTCCTTATCAGTGCTGTGGATAACAATAACTCAGGAATTCAATGATAAGTGACATTTTTTACTCTTCTTTGGTTTTTGGTTTGTTATGTTTTGTTTCTGTCTTTTAACTTAAGTTTTGTCAATATAGCCTTCATTTTGATTAAGAGTTCTTTGGTAGTCTATCAAATTTAGCAGTGTTGTACAGCCCAGTAGTGTGACTTGATTGACAATTATTATAATTCCTTGCATGGACAGGCTGGGAAAATAAGAAAAAAAATTCTCTGATTCTCTTGCAGCTAAGATTCAAGAAATGATTTAAGTTTCTTCATTGGGGCACACTAGCATAAGTTCCTTGTAATTTAGTAAAATGGGAAATAGGAAATATAAGACCCATATTATTAATATGTCATATTACTGATACATTACTGGTTGAAGTGGCTATTCTGGAGCAAGTAGTTCTGTGAGCAGCTTTCTGATTCAGCAAGTTTGTGATCATAGTAGAGGCGTCAGGTCCCTGAGTAGTCCATTTCTATCATACAGTCTAGAGAACTGTTGCAGAATTCAGCCTTGGGTTTCTTATAAATCACCTCGTGACTTATAAGCCACCATTATCTTTTAATAAATCACTTTTTGCTCTTGTTAGCTAGAGTAGATTTTGTTGTCTGTCACTAAAAACTGACCATTGTGAGCTGTATTAGCTATATCATTGAAAATAATAGCTAAGCAGGCTCTGGTGAACTAGTGCGTGTACACGCACCTTATAAATAAATTGCTATACATCAATATCTGTGGCATCTGTGAAGAGAATTGCCTATAAGAACTCTCACCCCCTTCATTCTTTGTGTTGTAGATTCTGGATTTCTCAACTCAAATAATATTACCTGTGATTCTTTAATCCCCAATCTTCTACCCCAATTCACCCAATAATAACAGAGCAAGCACCAATGAAGAAGACCATGATTACCAACTGTGTCCATTTCACACAGCCCAGTCCTCCAGTTCTAACACAGCTTTTATCAGGAAAGACACAATCCCAGACTCAGATACTCGCCCCACTTCTCTACCTTTTCACCTCCCCTTTTTCTCTTCACCTCCAGGTACTTCACTGGCCAGCTTCACCTCTTTGCCTCTGCTATAATAAAATTTCCAGGAAAGTTTCAGTCAAGTTTTGTTCTGAAATAGAAATTCATCTAACTTCAGTACTTGAAAGCCATAATTAGCATTTACAGTTTAGATGTACATGCACCCTCAGGCAGAGTGGCAAGTGGAAAATAAAGTATAAATAGCAAAGCACCCTGGAAGACTGAGGCTGTAGGACTGCAAGTTCAAGCCTAGCCAAAGCAACTTAGTAACTTGGTGAGATCTTGTCTCAAAATAAAACATTTTTTCAAAAAGCTGGGGGATATAGCTCAGTGCACAGGTCCCAAATACTATCCTCAGTACTGTAATCAATCAATCAATCATTAGCCAGCAGAAAAAAAATCTTTGCCCAACTTTCAATTTCTACTACCTTGTCTTTATTAGTAATTAAAGATCCTAGAAAAGTCTCATATGTCCTATGTGCTTACGGAACCCACATGATATCAGACCATGTAAAAGAGTGCAACAGAGGCACCTTGTCCACTGCTTCCTGAGCGGACAGAGAAAGGCCATGGCCTTCTGACTTCTGTTTTGAACTTTGGTTCTTTCCATCAAAGACATCTTAAAAGATTGCTCCTACAGCCACAGCATGCATAAAGAAGGCAGACGAAGATTCCCAAGGATGGAATGACAGAGAATTGTAGCATCACACAGTTCCATCTAGCATTTGGTAGAGCATAATGGAGAATAGTAAAACCTCACTTTGAATTCAACTGATAAAAACTCAGCACTTAAAGACTACTTTGAAGCTGCATATCATAAAATACCAGTGTAATGGGGTGCCTGAAATGCCTGGTGAGACGGGGCTTTAATTTGTTTTACTGAGCAGAATACCAGCTGCTTCTCTGTTTAGGCAGAGGTAAAAAAGTCATCTTAGAGCTGATCTTCTTTACTCTGCACAGTTACACATTTATGTGAAGTTAAAGTCACTCCTAACTGAATAAATTTTCAGTTAGATTTAACAGGATGTTTAGTAATCAGAGTCCCAGAAGTGGGTACACCAGTTTGCATAAGGAACTCTCAGCAAATGAAGGAGGCAAAACCTTCACCAATTTTCCTTAAGTTTAGAAATTAATAAAAAGCTATTTTATAAAAAGGGTAGCCCTGACTAGATTCTGTGAACATTCAAGAACCTTAAAGGAAATTCAGAAGGAGGGAAGAAGGTATATGGTTCACCTGGGCTCACTGGAATGCCTTTAAGAAGGATGACCATAATTGTGTGAGTTTATGACTGCAAAAGCATTGAAAAAATTCTATGATCATGATCATGAAGCTCAAATACAGAGTGGCAGCAGAATTTGTGCAAGGATCTGAACCACTTAATGTCCCATCACTAGAGAATCAATAATATTCAACAGTAACACTCACTAGCTAAGAGGCAATAAACTGGTTGGACCCCCTGGTAATTCCTCTCCACTTGACTTTCAGAAGCATCAAGAACCTGAGGGTTTTCTTGAGCCAGTAGTCAGAAAGGCTAGCAGCTCTTTTTCCTACAGCTGCAAGAAAAAGAAATGCTGACATAACAAAGTACATATCTGTGGTGGATTGACAACTGGTGGTCAACTTGTAACACCCAGCTGAACTGAATCAACGTGGTGCCTGGTGTGGAGGGCCCACCTGAGGACTGTTGCCAACAACATAAAAAGGAGAAATGGTGGAGAAGAGTTGGTACTGTCGGTTCTCCTCGAGGAGCTTGTCACACTGGCTTTCCTGATAGGAACTTGGCTGTTCTCATCGTCGGAGGAGCTCGGGACCTCACTGTCACTGAGGATGGCTGTGGTGACTTTTGGGGGAGCTCTGGTCCTTACTCTGAGCGTCGCTTCCTGGCTCCGGGGTAGATCCCTCAGCCTGCTGGCACAGATCCTTCATCCTGCTGGTGCAGACTTTCTAGCTTCCACCGCTGACCTTTGGGCCTTCCCAGTGTAGATTCGTGAAATATCCTTGCATGAGACATTGTTGTGGGCCCTAGGCCTTCGGCTGGACTTATGAGGGCATGGCCATGGGCTTTAGGTCTTCAGCTGGACTCATACAGGACACTGCTGTAGGATCCAGGCCCTCAGCTGGATTCTTTGGGTCTTTAGTGTGTGGACATATTTCCTGCACTTTTTGTATATGACTCTTTGGGTGACTATTACAAAATAATCCTAAAAATTATGTGTCCTGTATTGTATTGTTCCCCTTGCAAACCCTGACTACAACAATATCCTTTTTATAAAATTTATATGTGGTCAACTGCACAGTTTCTTTATAGCATTTTCATGTTTTTTCATTGTCTATCACAAGAATTTATGTTCCCCAACATCCCTATAGCACACCATTGTAAGTGAGGTCATCTCAAGGGCTCAGAAGAGGAAACTAGCTTCACATCTGTATCATTCAATATGAGCCCCACATAGCCTCACCTACTTCCTAAGCTTTAGAAAAAACTCTGGGAAAGCCTCTCTCCTCCTTAGTTGTCTGCCTTCTCCAACCACAAACTTAGACTTTAAAAAATGGGAGTTGTCTTTTGGGGTTCTGACCACCCAGCCTTTGTCCCTATACTTGTAAAAATGTTCAAGAGCTCCTCAAGGCAAGTAGTTGAAAACTCAGAACACGAATATTGACAACCTTCTTAACTTTTAAGGGGAGATAAGTGATGAGACTTCTTACATCTTCCAAGTTTACATGATCATTGGTACCTCAGTTCATGAACTCAGTTCTCTCCATGATTCTGGTTGCAAACTGAACTAGACGAGAACCAAATCAAATTTTCCCATAAGGTCAACATTCAACCTAAGCACTGAATTTGATTTGGTTCTTATTCAACTCAATTTGTGACCAGAATTGTAGAAAGAATCAAGTTCATGAACCAAGGTACCACTTGTAGTTTAAATTAACTTATATTGATAGAACATCTTGCCATTTCATCTCAAGTTAAAGAGGTGGTGGTGGGGGAACAAATATCTCAACTTTAGCTTCAAAATCTGATATTCAGAGTGAAAAAACCAGGTAAGCAAGAACACTAACATAAATAATAACGTTGGCTCTGCTTAAGTGTGCCAAAAATTACAAATGCTTTGGGGAAAACAAAGATGAGGATTGTTTTGATTAAAAATAATAGTGCTAAAGAAACAGAAACATAAGGTAAATTCTTGGAGTTGGGGAGTGGGAAAGAAAGAAAACATTTAATCTCCCTTTCACTAATCTTCTATTTTGCTCCTCTATTGTCACCTAGCCTTTGATTTCTTGGGCTGGCTCCCAAGCAACAGGTATAGCCATTGTCTTTTGGGATGTGGGTCAATAACTGCACCCACTACCCCATCCTGGAGGAAAGGGAAGTCTTCAATTTTATTGCTACTGGAGTGAGGATTTTCTATTTCACTAAACTAGATCTCTGATTTTTTTCTGAATTCATTTTTTTTCTCAAAGGAAACATTGTTTTTCAAGGTGATTCAATCCTACTAGGCTGTACAGATTTTGTGGCATTATTGGATTAAATAGGCTTTATGGGCTTACCTTGGGAACCCAGACACCATTTATAACATTTCTATAGGGAAAATGCATTTCAAGTTCTAAACTACTAGATCTACAAAAAGCTCATTAGTAAACCGGGAATGCCCTTTCTTTTCTTTGCCTCTCCTTTGCCTGTGAGAGAAGCAACCACACTGGTATGAACTGCATTCTTTTAACTACCTTCTTTTATCAGTTGGAATGTTTTGTCTGCAGAATAACAGAAGACCTTGTTAAATGTGACTTAAACAATAAGGACATTTATTATGACATTCAACAAGAAGTCCAGAGAGAAGCATGTCTAAGAATTAGCTCAGCAGCCTTACAATGCCTTAAACTATCTAAACTCTCTAAACTCTCTAACCTTCAGCTTTGCCATATTCTGCATGTTGTCTACCTTTCCCACCCGCAAACCGTAGGCAGCAGCAACTCTGTGTCAGATCTTTGTAGCAACACCCAAAGATAGGAAATAAAAGGGAATTGAGATGTTTTCTCATTGTGCCTATTTATTTTATCAAGAGGAAACTTTTCCCAGAAGTCCTGCAACAGATTTTTCTCTCAGGTCTTTTGGCCAGAATTCAGTCTATTGCAGACGCAAATGAATCACTGGCGAAAGCAGAATGAAATTACGACCTATACAATTCATGTTTCACACATTGGACTGGGAGTGGGATTCATCTTTGCTGTGTATTTTCTCCAAACTTGAACAAAATTGGGGATTAATTAGGAAAAAAGGAAGAGTGGCTGCAGTTAGATAACTGATAGTCATAGTGCATGTCACACTGTAATTTTACCCATTTTTGTTTCTCTTGCTTAAGAGATTTTCTCTAAAACAGTAACTTACAACCCTGGGCTACAAAGATGAGACTCTAAAGGGATACAAAACACTGTTAACAAAATGCATGCTAAATTACAATGCTGTGGTTGTTCTACAAATGTGATGTGGTAAAATTATGTTCTCAAATAGACAGAATAAATACTGCAGTGCCAATTTGGATGTTACAGTGATTCATTAAGCTTAAAGTTATAAAGCATAGAAAACTCTCTTGTGCTAACAATGCTCACTTTTCATTGACCTATGTTCAATGAGCCAAAAGATAAGCCATATGGAATTCACATATAAACAAGGATGTTAGTTAATATGCCATTTACCACATATTGAAATTGTGGCAGCTTTTCAATGATTAGTGACTCAGAAAATCTTTATCCAGAGACTATTAGGAATAGTTTTCTCAAAGCAATATCATCTGACTTAGAGCCAAATACAACCAACAATGCAATCACCAAGACATCCTTCTTTAGTAATGTCCCAGATATTCTGTTTAGAAAGATTATTGTACTTTTGTAAAGCTCACACTTCTTTAGTAGAAGGTGTGTAAAATTAATTGAGAACCTAGCAAACATAACTTAAATAAATTATTTTTTTAATCTCCACAGGATATTACAATGCCTGAGAGAAGATCCGTGTCCCAATACTAGCTCTATTTCTAAAACAAAGCTGAGACATTTAAATAAATTAAACTGTGCAGTCGACCATCTTCTAGGACTTTTCCTGGGAATATGGTATGGGCCATAGAAGAGAAGATGTTATTGCTACAAACATACCCCTGATTGGAACTTCATAGCAAGATCTGAATCTGAAAGTGATTGTGTCATCTATCTCCCTTTGTCGTGGAGGAATGCTAACCATGTACAATGGTTACATCCTTTGATTTACCTCCTTTCCTATTGAGAACGGGGGAGTGAAGGCTGGAGTCCCCCAAAATTCTGTATTGAATTTCAGTAGTTATTTCTTTCCAAACTTTAGTTGGAGACTGGAGATAAAAAGATAGTCAAAAAAAGGCAGTCTTCTCACTTCACAGGTTTGAAATGTGAGTCTAAACTTGAAGAAAGCAATTATTAATGAGCATATAATGTATTCTTTTCTTTTTGCAAAAAAAAATACTGAAGACAAAGAAAAGTATACACAACACACTTAAATAGGAAAGAAATATTTTTTAGCTGTAGTGAAAATTGACTTACAAATTTGCATCAATAGCATGTAAAGTCATTTCAAAATTAAAAATAAATAGTGGTAAGGTGATGTAAACCTTTCCATGTCATAATAATTTGAAGCTGTATTGTTTGCAAGGAATATTCCAACACTGTATTGACCTAACACAGTTGAATTATGATCTTCATTAAGTAATCAATAATTATTTATTGAGTGTTCAACACAAGGCTTGGCTCTGTGTTATGGAATAGAGGGACTTGAAAATGCAAAGCCTATTTCAAGAGTTTATACCATAGTTGAAGGATAACTGTTATCTTTGGAACAATGGGGTACAGTGTAGGTACCATATGTAATCAAATACTAAATATACATGCTATCTTTATGCACATTCATACATTTTTTTTTTTTCTGTGGGTACCGGGGGGTCGATCTCAGGACCTCGTGCGCCAGCAGGCGCCCGTGCCGCTGAGCGATATCACCGGCCCCTTTTTCGTATGTGGGATCCGGGAGTCGAACTCGGGCCCTCGCGCTTGCCGGGCAGGCGCTTAAGCTGCTGAGCCATCTCACCGGCCCACATTCATACATTTTTAACCTTTTATTTCTCATCTGCTTTCCCTTCTGACATTCTGTATGTGCAGTTTCTCTCCATTACCTTGGCAATTGATCTTTTTAATGTGGGGAAAGCACCAGGCCTATTGTACTATAGATTTTGTCTAAACCTGGTATTTGTAACATTCTCTGTCTTTACAAAGCCCCAAATAAAATTAAACCAAAGTACTCCTAAACTTTTTAGAATGTGGATAACTTTCTGCTTCCTGCAGAAATGTTTCAAATTACTTCTCAGGAAAGAACAGACGTTGGAGAAGCTGAAGAACTAATTGGGCTTTCTGCAGTTCTGTCAATGCGTGGGAAAGCTTCTGTCTCTCCAGATACCTGCCAGAAAACAACAAAAGATTTTCTGTGACACGCAAAGCAAGAGTTCAAATAATTGTTTTTGAATTCAAGGTTTTCAATTCTATGTTCATTAGTTGACTTTGTCTCCTTTGTCCCTAATTATGTTGTTTTATGCTCTACAAGCTTTACTTTTAAAAAACATAATTAATTATAGAAGCCAATAAATATCTATTTTTAATCAGAGAACAGATAGAAGTAGTTTATTATGATCCTATAAAAAGAGTAACTATGATGTTTAAAATCCAGCGAAACAATACAGATTTTAAAATGTGAAATGCTAGCTATAATTACTTCCTTTTCCATCCAAGAATTAACCAGCTAGCTAAATATAGCTTTTACTAATCAATTCTATATCATATCATCCCTGAAGTTTTATGTAGTAACTTCAACAAATAAAATCTTCCACCGATACCTTATTAAAATATTTTTTAAAAGATTTTCTTCCTGTAACACAAATTTGAATTACAGATGCATACAAATAAAACCAGCATGATAAGTCTATTATGAAATTAATAGACAAATATGTAGAAAGGCTTTTAGTCTCAGTATTCCTTAGTTACTGTCCCTTATTTCTTTACATCTTCTTGTGAAATAGCATTTTATGAGATTAATTGTCCAACAAGTGCTATCTTATCTATAAAAGGAAATTGCTTTTTTAAAAAAGTAGGCCAAATAAATAGGCCAACTTGTTTATGAAGCAAAGTATTCTCATCCACTTACTCATAGCTCTTGGTTTTTGACAAGATGTCTCTGACATCTGAAATGGAAATATTCACTGTATAATTATACAACTTTTAAAATATATATATTCATGCTAAAAACTTTTAGATGAGCCTATTTGAATAGTGTAGGCCATCATTAAAATTGGGAAATTTATTCCATTGAATCTGAGATTCCTAGACATATCCTCATATGACATTGGAACTTTTTCCTATCAAGCATTTACATGTAGTTTTAAAGTTACAAAACTTCTGTATATGGTTTATCTTTTGGCCACTTATGCTAAGCAAGTTGCCAGTAGAACAAAGGTAATTTATGCCCTGCCTCATGGTCCCTAATAACTAAATTATAAAGAGATTACAATGTACAGGTGATGGATGATCTAAATAGGAAAGCAATTATTAATTCTGTGCTGTAAGATAACAAAGGGAAATTTATAAAATGTTAGTTTGTAGAGTAGAAACTTTCAAATGATTTAAAGCTTTCATATATAAAAACCATGTAGCCTAATCTCCTTTTCAATTTGAACTTTCTTTTAGTTTTCACAAGACTAAAAATAGTTTGCAGAGAAGATTTTATTTTCAGTCAGCAAAATCCAATCATTATTACTGAGATATACTTACATTGGAACACTTAATTAACCATTTATTTCAACAAATCCTGTGACCTAAAACTCTATTCATTTATTAACCATTGTATGGGAAATGTATAGCTATGAAAATACTGTAAAATAATGTGTATTAGTCAATGACAGCTACAATCATGATGGAGAGCAAGCAACACCAAAATTTCTAATGGCTTATAAAAATAAGCGTTAATATTTTTTCCCACTCATCAATCGGTGGGTCAGCTATAGAACATCTAATCTCAGGTGGGCTCAACAGAACTTAACAAGGCCTGGCTGGACTTTAGGCCTGGGCTCAGGCTCAAATTTATTCCATCTGTCTTCATCACTCTGAGCCCAGATGCTACACAGGGCATACTCTTCTTGAGAAATTGAAGAAACACAAGCACTCATGCCTATTTACCCTGGCACATTTGAAAACATGCTTATACTCTGGCTGCTTTCATTCCATTAGTTACAGCAGGTCACGTGGCCGAGCTAAACACCAGTGCAAGAGGAAAACACATTCTGCCTAACCTAGCAAAAAAGAGATAGTGCAAAGCTGCTTAGCAAAAGGCTTGGGTGTACAAGCCTTTCACGAAGAAGAAATGAAGAATTAGAGACAATAGTATTTCAGACTTTCCAAATATCTTATCAACATTCTTTATTTTTTTTATTTTTTTTTTTTTTTGTTTTTTTTGTGGGTACCGGGGGGACGACCTCAGGACCTCGCGCGCCAGCAGGCGCCCGTGCCACTGAGCGATATCACCGGCCCCTTTTTCGTATGTGGGTTCCGGGAGTCGAACTCGGGCCTTCGCGCTTGCAAGGCAGGCGCTTAAGCCGCTGAGCCGTCTCACCGGCCCAACATTCTTTATTTTAAACTTCATAAATGTATTTGCATACTTTGGGGAATAAGCTCTTGATCATTAAAGTAAAGTGACCCACTTGTAAGAATAATGTAGCAAAAAACTTAGACAAAATTTATGTCAGTTAATATTGAGTACAGGTTAAGTAAATAGTTGATATTGAATTTGATTGTTAACATATAAGAATATATTTAGGTTATATCTCCCAGAACAAATCAATGACTGTGGTGGATTGACAACTGGTGGTCAACTTGTAACACCCAGCTGAATTGAATCAGTGTGGTGCCTGGTGTGGAGGGCCCACCTGAGGGTTGTTGCCAACAACATAAAAAGGAGAACTGGAGAGGAAGAGTTGGTGCTGTTGGTTCTCCTCGAGGAGCTTGTCACGCTGGCTTTCCTGATAGGAACTTGGCTGTTCTCATCGTAGGAGGAGCTCGGGACCTCACTGTTGCTGAGGATGGCTGTAGTGACTTTTGGGGGAGCTCCGGTTCTTACTCTGAGCGTCGCTTCCTGGCTCCGGGGTAGATCCCTCAGCCTGCTGGCACAGATCCTTCATCCCGCTGGTGCAGACTTTCTAGCTTCCACCACTGACCTTTGGGCCTTCCTGGTGCAGATCTGTGAAATATACTTGCATGAGACATTGTTGTGGGCCCTAGGCCTTCAGCTGGACTAATGAGGGCATGGTCATGGGCTCTAGGTCTTCAGCTGGACTCATACAGGACACTGCTGTAGGATCCAGGCCCTCAGCTGGGTTCTTTGGATCTTTAGTGTGTGGACAGATTTCCTGCACTCTTTTTGTATATGACTCTTCGGGTGACTATTACAAAATAACTCTATAAGTTATGTGTCCTGTATTGTATTGTTTCCCTTACAAACCCTGACTACAACAATGACATCCCTTGAAATATTAAATCATTTAATGATGACATTGTTTGAACAATGTACCTTTTTCTCTTGATGACTGGAAATAACATTTATTTTCCCTAGCATAACTTTAGGGCAAATAGCAGCCAGTAGTAGAAATCTAACATTTTTCTTATGTGTTAAGGAAAAATACTTTTCTAATATGATTTATACGATGTTCTTCTGTAAAATTGTGTTACATAAGCCTGCTTTTTTAATGATGGTAAAACTAATATCAATAGAAACTCAAATATGCTGGAATGTGAGGTCTGTAACACTATTTCAGCACCATCATCATGTGCAACTACTTCCTTGAGTACCCCCCTCTGGGGCTGAACGAGAACTTCAATAAATAATCCATTTGATTCTTGACATTGCTGCCCAGAGTAATGAGAAATGAAAAGGCTGTTAAATTTTGTTTTGCTTTTGTTTTCAGTGTGTGTTTTGAGTGCATGAGTTTCTAAGAATTGAAGATGTTATTTAAGAATAACATTTAATAACCCTAAGTCATGTTAAAGTGTAATGGCTAAAAGAAAAGCAAAGATGTTATACAGTACCTAAAAATCTTCAATGATTCCCAGATTACCTAGAGAATGAAGCACTTTTTAGCCACTTACACTTTTTTTTGTTTTGGTTTTCTGAGACTGAGTCTTGCTGTGTAGTTTAGATTGGCCTTGAACTCACGAGGTACCCAAGACTGGCTCCAAATTCATAGCAATGCTCCTGTCTTAGCCTCCTGAGTATTGAGATTACAGGAATGGGCCACCATGCCTGGCTTAGCCACTTACTTTATCCTCCACCATTCCCCTATCCTCCAGCCGAATTAAGCCTTTTCCTGTTTCCAAATGTGTGCTAGGCTCCCTCATATTTTTAATTGTCTGACTGTTCCCTCTCCAAGGAACACCTTTTCCTGTTATTCACAACTCTAATGACCTTTCAACATTTGCTTATATCAATAAACCAACGTTAATGCCCAAATACAACTGTCCTCAAAAATGTTTTCTGATAATCCTAAAACATTAAGTTTTCATTGTCCATCCCCTGCTGTAGTTCTTATCATAATCTAATTTCTGGCCAGGCATGGTGGTGCACACCTGTAATCCCAGCACTCGGGAGGCTGAGGCAGGAGGATCACTGAGAGTTTGAGGCCAGCCTGGGCTATACAGTGAGTTCAAGTCCAGCCTGGACTACAGAGCAAGACCCTGTCTCAAACAAACAAATGAACAAATTAAAAAAAAAAAATCTAATTCCTGTACCATTTGATTCACCAACAGTCATTTATTGAATATGTGGCATGGGAAAGGAGCTGTTCTTACTCCTCATAAACTCAGTCTATTTTGCGTGTTTGTTGTAAGCTCCCTGAGGTCCAAAGTTGTTTTCCTCATCTCTGGGGGACTAGCATATTCTCTTTCACACAGCAGGTGCTCAATAACTACTCAAATGAAGAAAGAGTAATATGATGAAAAGTCTCAGTAATTTTATTCATTTTGTCCATAAGTTCTCACAAAATGATACAAAAGTTGACTTTAGTTTTAAGCAAAAGCACTCGATTCACAGGCACTCAATAAACTGAAACAGGGTCATTAGAGGTAATTGGATCTACCTGAACCAGGAAAAGACTGTGCTATTTGCCTTGAGGTATTTAAAATTAAAGATAGAAACTAATTTATATGGGATGGTTTGACTATGGGTCTGCATAACATTTCTGACCTCCTCAAGACTATTATGATCTCTATTAAGAATTTTCATCATTCAAATAGTAAATGATAGACTGACAAAATAGAATATAGATATAGTATCCTGTAACACTTTATTTATATTTATTACATTATTTTTATTTATATAAAATTTTTACTATATAAAATAATAAAGCTGTTCAAATTTTACCTTTCCAATGTTTTTTTATCCTTTTTGATCTTTTTCTATCTTCCTTAAATATAGCTTTTATATGCCACTAATTGGTCAAAAACAGAGAGCAGTGCATTATTTCTTTATAGGCATAAAATTTCAAAGCTGGCAGAGGTGAGAAGTTATTGAGTCTTACCAGTTACTTTTATGCAATAGCAACTGAGGCCCATAAAAGTCAGTTGAAATCTCAAACTATCAAAAGTTAACTGTGGCTAGAACCCAGGTTTCCTGATTCCTGACACAATGTCACTTCTTTATCATCCAATACATTTTAAAAGTCTTCTGTTTTTCAAGGTATCTCTAGTGATACTTCTTTATAGTTGCTTGAACTTATTTCCTAACAGTACCCACAAGATAAATCTTGAGGTGATTATGTTCTATAATACATAATTTTTGTCATGAAAAGTTTCTCACATTAACTTTCTCCCAAATTCAAAAGATGGCACTCCTATATGAAACAGGCTCTGCTGCAACAGTTCACAACATCTTGAATTTTCCAAAGAAGCATTCAGTATCCACATGTATAAAATTTTACTGCCTATGGTGACAGATTTAAAGACTGCTCCTAAGCAGTCGGTAATATAGTTGAGATTAAACATGTTCACAGAGAAAATGGTATGATTGTTGTATGATGAATATAGAGGGCTACAGAATAATGAAGAGTGAAATCAATCTCAGTCAAAGAAAACCTAATGTACAGGTGGTATCTCAGATTTTTGCTGTTGTTGTTGTTGTTTTGAGACAGGGATTTACTGTGTAGTTTAGGCTGGATTTGAACTTACTGTGATCCTCCTGTCTAAGCCTCCCAAGTGCTGGGATTACAGGCATGTGCCACCACGCCCAGCTCAGATATGTATTTAAAGGTAGTCAAAATTTTAAAAAGAAGGAAAGAAAGCCCAATACGAAAGTTAAGTGTTGCACAAAGACAAGATGAGTGTAAGCAGAAAGTACCAAATGTAATAGTTCCATCGGTTTGTTAAGTGGAATAGTGAAGAGTAAGTCTAGCGAAGTCAGGATGAGGTTTGGCCATAGATAATACTACTTTTTCTGAAAAGATATTTGGGTTCCATTTGCAGAGAAATGTGAATTTATTGACAGTATTTGAACAAGGTAATTTCCTGATCAGATGCCATTTTGGAAGTTAAAAGCAGATGGGACTTATAGAATGAATTGAAGAAAAACCTAATTTGTGTTAAATAACTGATTAGGAGTGGACTCTCATTTGTATAGTCCAGAAAGAGTTAAGGAAGTCCTAGACTAGAGCAGGAAGTGGAAAAGAAATTGTGGATTCAAAAGTACAGCAACACTAAGATAGAGTCCATGGGAACTAGTACCTTGCTGAATATGGATGAGTGGAAAGTAGTCAGTAAGCATGGCCACAAACAAAAAAAGCAGGACAGGGAAGTATTACAATGTTTTTGAAATATACTGAGTTACAAAATAAGTTCACAATTATAGTATAATGCATACTATAGTATATCCCACAAATCAGCATGTATATTTAGGTACAGTAGCCATTTAATGCTTAATTACACATTAACATATTGTTCATGAATTGTTTCAACTATTTATACCTTGTCTCATCAATGATACCAGATAATTATAAGAGAACGAAATAAAGCACTAAGGGGAAATTAATTGATCTGTATGAAACTTATGTTCTACATTCAGTCACAGTACAATTGCTACTATCCAATTTTACAGAGAAGAAAACTAAGACTTGAAACCATCAGGTAGTTTGTCTACGTTACCAGAGATGATGTAATGTCCCTCTTATTCTCCTGCCCCAGTTTCGCTGACTTCAGAACTTACAGTTTTTGGGTTTTTTGTTTTGTTCTGTTTTGTTTTTGTTTTTGTTTTTTAACCTTCTGGCAGTGGATAGAGATTGAGAGACTCAGATCTTGGCTAACCAAAGCCAAACAAGCAAGGAAGCAAACAAACAAACAAAAACACAAACAATGAAGTCTTCAACTACAACTATAAAAATCAAGAAGACAACTGATACTTAAAATGAGCTCGTGAAGATAAGAAATCTGCAAACAAACAAAAAGAATCACATGTTTTCTTCCCAAACTGTCTCAAGATAACAGTTGATAAGCTAGAAAGGTAACAAAATGAACTTAAATAGCACTTCTTCATGAGATTTGCATTAGAATATAAAGTCTTCAAAGAGTTCTTTTTTGTTTTATTTTCAAACTTCACTAGTATATTTTTTTCCTGTTTTGCTTGGATTTAATGTATATATGTAGAGTGTCTTTTGTGGTTAATCTCTATGGTTTTCTTGAATATAATGACAATAATCAAATTCAAGAATTAACTTTTAATTAAAATTTTAGAACATGATTTCTTTGTCCCAAAACATGCATCTTTATATAACAGTGTACTAAGGAGATGAATACATGAAAATGTATTCTACCAACACACACACAAAAATGAAAAGTGCAAGTTTTTTGACATCAGAGAAACAAGCTCCATTGCACTATCATAAATAAATTCTTCTTAAGCAAGTTATAAAATATAACATGAATTAACATTTCAACTTTAAAGCTGAAATATTTCCACTGTTATTTTTTAGACAACCATATCCTAATCTGTCACAAATAGCTAGACTACCCTGAGTATAAATAGTGGAATAGTCCCACTAACCTTTCAACAACAATGAAGAAAAAAAGAAAAGCAGCGAATATAAAATTAAAATTCCACTATCTCATTCTCACTATATTTGCTAGTTTAATTTTTTTCTACATTCTCTTCATTAAGGAAAACATGGGTTTAAAACTTTTTATATTTATTTAATATTATAACTGTCTATGGAAAATGTTATATGAAGTAAGTGTGACTTCCATGTGGTGCTTATTTATTAATCAGATCCAAATTGTGATACACTGAATATAGAAATTGCTTAGTCCAAGACAGAAATTGTATCCATTATGAAGTGAAAGAAAACATCTTTGTCAGTAACCTGGTGAATTTCACTGGATAACTTCCTTCCAAAAACCCAAAAGCAGGGGCCAGTGAGATGGCTCAGTGGCGTAAGTGCCTGCCTGACAAGCACGAGGGCCCGAGTTCGACTCCCGGAACCTACATATGAAAAAAAGGGCCGGTGATATCGCTCAGCGGCACAGGCGCCTGTTGGCACACGAGGTCCTAAGGTCGACCCCCGGCACCCACACACACACACAAAAAAAAATACAAAAACAAAGTAGAATGAGATAATCGGAATTTTAGAATCTTAAGAAAATAAATAGATATTCTTGGAGAAACAGACAGAAGATTTGGATTACATTCAGTCCAGGAGTAGATCTAACAACCCCCCCCCACAAGTTTCTACCAGACATTTTTTTTGGGAAAACTTATTTCTAAAATAAGAGTCAACTGCCTGCTAAAATTTATCGCAACAGCACAAGATGGGAAGATTGGTGATAAAGAGCTCTGGATCCCATTTCTCTATAGATCTCTCTTGTCTTGCACCAGAGTTCATGGTGAATGAGGTGAAGGTCACAGAACTTGACAGATTTAACCAGGTGTTGATTGCTGGTTCTTGGAGAAGATATGGAGACCAGGACAGAAATTTATCATTTTCATGATTCAGGCATCTGCGTCAGGGAAGACTGATATGTCTAAGCGTATGACTAATATTATGTAAGAGCATACCCTGATTTTTCAAAGGAAGAAACTGATATCAACAAAAGTTAAGACATCTTCCCTATTATATAGAGTTATGTCGACATTTGCATTCAGACTTGGAATTATCTTTTCACTACATCAAAAATTTGTAATATTTCCTAGTTAGGCCAAATTAAAATGTTGTTTCCAAATTAGTATTCATGATTCAATTTTTAATTTTTTTACTATCTGATTTTTTGATCATAAAAAATCTGTGGCTCTTTTGATCATAAAATTCTGTGGCTCTTATAGTATCACTGAAGATTAATCTTTCCTTTATTCTTGGTATTTCTGCCTAAAAGTAGACAAAATACTCTAACAGTAACATAACTTTTCCTTGATTGATTGTCCTTCATAAAATCTCAGCAATTATTTAGCTGTTATATATTTTAATCCTTCTTGACTAAGTCTTCAAGTTAAAAGTAGAAATATAAAATCAATTTAGCAAACTATTTACATCTTGAAATTACCAATACAAAAATACAAAACAAAACAGGACAGATAAGAGTGTCATCAGATATGAGACAAGGAAATAAAGACATAAAAATAACAGAGATTAAAATAACAAGTAAATATATAGTGTATTAAATAGTGGTCAACATATAACACCCAGGTGAACTGAATCAGTGTGGTTCTGGGTGTGGAAAGCCCACCTGAGGACTGTTGCCAACATTATAAAAGGAGAACTGAGGGGAAGATGGTGTACTGTTGATTCTCCTGGAGAAGATGGTCACAGTGGTTTTCCTGATATAAACTCAGCTGTTCTCTTTGTTGGAGGAGCTCTGCTCCTTGCTGTCACTGAGGATGGCTGCGGTTCTCTTTGGGGGAGCTCTGGACCTTATCTTGAGCATTGCTTCCTGGCTCCAGTGCAGATCCCTCAGCCTGCTGGCACAGATCCTTCATCCCTCTGCCGCAGACTTTCTAGTTTCCACCACTGACCTTGGGCCTTCCCAGTGCAGGTCCTTGATACAGACTTGCATGAGACATTGTCGTGGGCTCTAGGCCTCCAGATGGACTCATGTAGAACATTGCCATGGGCTGCAGGCCTTCATCTGGACTCATGCAGGACATTGCTATGGGATCCAGGTCCTCAGCTGGATTCTTTGGGTCACTAGTACATGGACAGATTTCTTACACTCTTCTGCATTTGACTTTTTGGGTGAATATTATAAAATAACCCTATAAATTATGTTTCCTGTATGAAATCTATTCCCTTGCAAACCCCAACTACAAGAAAATGTTTAAAATATTTTTTAAACAAACATTATGCTAGATTGAATATTGCTAGACAAAGGAAAGGAAAGGAAAGTCTGATGAGACATCTCAGATTTGGACAGAAATCTTCTGATAACTTCCAAATACACACACCAGCACTAGTAAGGATGCATTTCATTTGAAACAGTCTAGTAAATGATTAGATATGCTATTTAGGAAAAGTCTTATTTGTTCCTTCAGACTATTAAAACTCGACCCATGTGCACACACACACACACACACACACACACACACACACCTAGAAATACAAGAATAGATGTCAACTATGAATTACCTCCTTAACATGAAAACACCCACTTAAAATTGTGCTTTTGGTTCTACATATTTGTCTGACAGAAAAAAACAGTGATACCGGGTGCAGGCAGACTTAGATTCCAAGCTGAAATTTACTACTTACTAACAGGGTGACTAGAAAAGTTAGTAATATTGCTTTGCCTCAGTTTTCTTATCTGTGAAATAAAGGAGTTGGGCTGGATTATTCTAAACTCATTTCCAGCTCTATAATTACATATGATTCTCAGACAAGTGGGATGAGAAAAATCTATGTGGCTTTATTGAATTGCCTTTGTCCTTACTAAGACCTTAACAGCTTTGGACTTAAGGTTGATGCATTATGGCCAGGAAAGAACATTTCCATTTCAATTTCTGAGATAATCATGGCTAGGTTTAACCCTTTCAGATTAAATGTTAATTTTCTTATTTTTCTTAGGCCTCTATATTTGTTAGTCCAGGACTTTCCTATAATTAGGTGTCACTCTTTTGATTAATTCTGTATTTGCTTCAGAAAAGTGCCTATTTTTAGAACTTAGATTATTTCTAATGTGTGCACTTCCTGCCCTGTCTATGCTTGCTCTTGTGTTTTTATGCCCTTTTCCTTGCACCTAAGTAGTACTTTACATTAGTTAGCTGATAATTCTCTGTAAGAATCTGATCTTGCCCTTTAAGATTCACCAATTCTTTTGCAATAATATAAAGAATGAGGCACTTGCACTTCTAAGTCAGAAACATTTTATGTCAAAATTAGCAAATCCTCTTGTTACTGCATATTATTCTTCCCAAATATCTATAATTTTTCTTAAAATAATTAACATTATAATTCCCATCATAAAATATGTTCAAATTAAAATACGTTTTAATTATCAGATGGGCAAGAATAGACCTGCTCCACTTACATAATTTAAAGATTACATCATAGGCCATAACTCAAAATTATAAAAGCATAGTCAATTAACTGCTGCACACAAGATATTTAAGTGAAATGTAAATTCAGTTATGAGGTAACTAAATTTAAAGGTTCAAATGGATGACCCAGGTGATAATGTACTAATATTTTTACTGCTGAAGAAGACATACTGATATATTACTTGTTTTAATCTATAAAAGGAATATACAAATGAGAAAGAGTGCTTTCTATTTTCTCTCTTGTTCAGTATATCATCAACAGGTCTTCTCCAATACTAAAGAAAAAGGATTACTGGAATATAATTCCTTATACCATAAAAATTTAAATAGAGAGCTGGGCATGGTGGTGCATGCCTATAATCCCAGCACTTGGTAGGCTGAGGCAGAAGGATTGCTGCCAGTTTGAGGCCAGCCTGGGCTACACAGTGAGTCCAACGCTAAACTGAACTACATAGCAACATCCTGTCTTAAAAAAAAAACCAAAAATAAAACTCAAAGAAACCCAAACATTAAATAGGAAATAATTGTTCTAGTTAAATGTCTCTAAATTTCTCCATTGAGTCATTCTAAATGGCTTAAATAACTCCACTTTTATTTTATTTCATTATAATTAAAGCAAAGTCCCAGGCTGCTGACAATAGACAAGGAGTCAGGAAGGTAACAGGATAAGAAACTGTCTTTTTCAGGGAATGCTTAAATAAGCAAAATTAAAAAATAAGCATATGAATACGACGAACACCAATTATCGCAAGAACAGAAGAATGTGATTGTGCCATTATATTTCTGCTGCCTACACTACACACATAACCAAATACATAGTTTTAGTTGTTTTCTGAGTTCTTTTACCTTCAAAGTTTTTCTTAGGAAGCCCAGAGGTACAGAGAAAGAGAAAATTAACGTCAAGAAAGACTTCTCACCTGAGCATGCTGGCACGGAACCATAGTACCAGCTACTGGGGAGGTAGAGGCAAGAGAAAGGGTCAAAAGTTCAAAGCCAGCATAAGAAATTTAGCAGTACCCTGTCTCAAAATAAAAAATAAGATTAAAAGGGCTTGGGATGTAGGTTGGGGGTAGAGCACTTACCCAGCATGCCTAACACCCTGGCTTCAATCATGAGTACTGAAAAAAGACTCCAGAAACTTCCCGATGAAGGTCTTAAATATTAGATTCCTCAATTATTAACTTGTTAAAATGTTGTCCTCACTTCTGGTTTTCTATAGAATTTAATAAATATCTAAATATTTTTACATGCTACTTAAGAAAGTGCAGGCAGATTATAAATTGACAGCTTTCAAAAATGATATAAACATTTGAAATCACCTTCAATCCTCAGTATTCTTTTTTTTTAATTTGACATTTTGCTATTGTCATTTTTCTTTTTTCTTCTTAGTTCCTCATTTTTTATTTTATGAAAAATAAAATAAACTTTCATAACAAAATAATAAGAGAATAACAAGTTAATACAGTTTGTACCACTATCTTCAAAGTACTAGTAGTTACTCAGAATATAAGACATAGCCCAAAAAGATTCTTACAAAGAAGAAACAAACAGATAATAACAGCAAACTTTCTTTTCAATAAACTAAGAAAAACTAGTAGCATAAATGAAACAAATTAGCGTATATATTAAAATATTATTGAAACAACAGAATAGGTAATTTGGGGAATTATTTGAACTTCTAACTACTTTCTATTTTTCTTCTATTTGCTCTTTTGTGTCTTGTAAATAAAGGATCATGTCATCTACAAATAATACTTTGACTTCATCCTTTCCTATATGTATTCTTTTTTTTTTTTTTTATGTGAGTACCGGGAGTCGACCTAAGGACCTCATGCTTGCCAGCAGGTGCTTGTGCCGCTGAGCGATATCACTGGCCCCCTTTTTTTTCCTTTATGTGGGTACCGGGAGTCAAACTCAGGACCTCACACTTTCCAGGCAGGCACTTATGCTGCTGAGCTATCTCACCGGCCCCTATGTATCCTTTTTAATTCTTTTTCTTGCCTGATTGCTCTGGCTGATATTTTGAGAACTATGTTGAAAAGGAGTGGTGATAATGGACATCCTTGTCTTGTTCCTGATTTCAGAGGGAAAACTTTCAGTTTTTCCCGATTTAGTATGATGTTGGGCATAGGTTAATCATAAATGGCTTTTTAAATATTGAGATTAAAGACCTTAGATGCCTATTTTCTTCAGTGTATTTATCATGAATGAACATTGGATTTGGTCCAAAGTTTTTCTGCATCTATTAAGAAGATCATGTAATTTTTGTCTTTGCTTCTGTTTATGTGATCAATAGCATTTTTTCGATTTGTGTTTGAACCATCCTTCCATCCCTGGGATGAAAACTACTTGGCCACAGAGCATGATCTTTTTAATGATTTGTTGCATTCTGTTTGACAGCATCTTTTTAAGGATTTTTGCTTCTGTCAATTAGAGAAATTGGCCTATAGTTCTCCTTTTTGGTTGGACACTTGTTTGGTTTGGGGATCAGGATAATGTTAGCTTCTGAGAATGATTTTGGAAATACTCCTTTCCTCTTAAATTCATTAAAAAGTTTGAGGAGAATTTGTGTTAGATCTTCCCTGAAGTTCTTGTAGGATTTGGCTGTGGGTCCATCAGATCCTGAGCTTTTCTCAGTTGGTAGTGTTTCGTTGTTTTGTTGTTGTTTATTACTGTCTCGATTTCATTGCCTGTTATTGGATTCCTCCAGATTTTTAAGTCTTGGTTCAGTTTTGACAATTCACATGTATCTAGGAATCTCTCCATTTCTTCTGAGTTCTCCAATCATTTGGCATCCATGTTTTGAGATAATTGCTAATAATTTTCTGTATTTCAGGAGTGTCCATTGTGATTTTAGTGAAGACAATTAGGCCACCCTTAGGGTTGACCTATAATAATTCAGACCACTAATTTCAGCTGCATGTAGGCAGCAATGCCAGAGCTCAATCATACCACTAGACTAAAAGACTTCTTCTTCAGGACTGCTCCCACTAACAACTACACCCACCAAACTTCACCTCCACAACACAGTACAGGCCTTGTTATCTTCCTGGTTTGATCCCGGGCCTCCTGGGGGATTTCAGGAGCTCCCTATTTAGCTCTCATTGTCTCCAAGCCTATCTTCCACATCTGTCTCTCCCCTGGTCCCTGTGGTAGGGTATCACTTCAGTCCTGAAGCAAAACTCTCCTCCTCGGTGTTGGTTTCCTCTTTGACCGGGCCAGCCTGTTGGTTGTCACCTCTGTTGCCCTGTGCAGTTCTGGGCTGTCCTGGCTTGGCACAGGACCCGGGTGGGTGTCAGTGCTGTCTGGAGGTGAGACACCCAGTTTCCCCTAGTATTCTTTTTTTTTTTTTTTTTTTCCTGTGGGTACCGGGGGTCGACCTCAGGACCTCACGCGCCAGGAGGCGCCCATGCCGCTGAGCAATATCATCGGCCCTTTTTTTGTATGTGGGTTCCAGAAGTCTAACTCAGGACCTCATGCTTGTCAAGCAGGCACTTATGCCACTGAGCCATCTCACCAGCCCTATTAGTTGTATATTGTAATTTATGTTCGATAATGATTAGCTCCTACTTTAAAATAGATTAAATATATAATATAGAATTAATTTCTCTTATGTGTATATAGTTCATGGCACATTAAGTCCCTTTTAATAATTACTGTGTCCAATAAGTGTATTTATATTCATATTGTGCTCTTTATAGAAGTACTTTAATTTTTCTAGAGTTTACTGCATGTTACATGTGAATATTTTATTCACTAAAGTGTATTTTTTGAAAGACTGGTACATGCCAATGCCAGTGATAGAGCAATGAACAAATTCCAATTTTAACACTTTTGGTTGGAAACTGGTATCTTTTTTGTTTGAAATAATTATGTTTTCTTTAATATGATATACAGGATATGCTGCAATAAAATGGTGACTTTTTGTAATTTAATTATGGCAAAATAATTTTAAAAGTAGGCGATCCATTACTAATGCTAAACATTCTCATGACCAATTACCTTCATATCATCTTGTCAGTTAGTTGCATTGAAAATCTTGCTTCCTCATGACTAACAGTGGTTTAATTTTATTGCTCTAATTTTATGCATGATGGCAATGGAAAATTCTATGGAAGTTATTGAATCTTGGAGTTCTACCAGGTGGTTAATCTTTCTATTCTACTATAGCCAGATGCTTCTTCTCTGTCCCAGTGTGCTTATTCTTTTAGCTCATCTCTTTCTGTTTTATTGCCTATTTCTCCTTACATTTGCTGTTCTTCTTTCCACCTTCTACCCTGTGACAAAATTTCCTAGAAAATTTCACTTTAGAGTCCCTTTGTGTCTTTATGAAACAAACAAACAAATAAACCAACACGTAAAATATACTTATTAGCCTGCTTTTGCTATTTATGTGAAGAAGCATTATAGGTAGAATAATGCTGCGTTGTTCTGTGACTTTCTGCTATATTGTAACATCACTGTCAAGGGTTTGTACTTTATTATATTAATAGTTTGATGTTTCTTTCATAAATCACCTAATAGTAAATTTCCCTGTGAGAATATCAACTTGGAAAAATGTTTATTATTGTCAATAAACTGGTGATTTTCCCATTATCAAATATGGAGAGTTGTATTATCAAATGTATTTTTCTTTGACTGTCAGGAAACTTGTAGTTAGGAGCCAATCCAAGTTTAAGGGGACCTCAAGTCTGCAGAATTTTGAGAGCTCTGTTTAAGGAAGAAAAAAAAACACCCTCAAAATTATGAATGCCCAACTATGTGTGGAACTGTGGAAGAAACTCTTCAAAGTTCAGGGACTGAAGCCTAAGCTTTCTTAACTACGTAGTAAATTCTGTTTGGAAGTAAGTTTTATGCCCAACTGCTAATATTTTCCTGTCATTTCTTAATGCACTGGATACCTCTTGTCCTTATACACTTGGGATCAAATTGATTAAATAACATTTTTGGAAAATATGGAAATTACAAAATATGCACAAATTAACATGCTCTTTAAACCTAAAATATAAATATTAATTTATCTGCTAATTTTTGATTGATATTTCAGGCTTTCACTTTTTACTTCAGGTAAGGACTTAAGTAGAAGTTCTGTGTCTTTTTGTTGTTGTATTCTGTTTTTAACTGACACAATCATTGTACACATTGATGGGGTAAGAGGTCAATGCATGCATACCTTGTGTAATAATCAAGCCAGGGTGTTCATCATTTCATTAACTCATACATTTATCATTTCCTTGCCATGTGAACATCAAAAATCATCTTTTTAGGATACTTGGAGATATTCAACAATCTATTGTTAACTATAGTTGCCTTATTTTATAACAGAACAACAGAGCTTATTCCTCCTAACTGTAACTTTGAATAACTTTTTAAGTGCATTTTTGAAAGTAACTGCTCAATTTTCCTCTCTTTACCTTTTACAATTTGATTTTTATCTCTTATTTTTGGCTTAATAATTTTGCATTTCCTTGCTGACACTTTTATTATAAACTGCCTCAAAATTTTTCAAAATAGGCAGATTAAAATTATCATTCATGTATCGGTCAGTGCTTACTAGAGAAACAGACTTAATGCAAGATATACCAAGCTATAACAATTTACAGGATTGGCTTACAATGGCCACCCACAGAGGCATGTGTGGAAGAGTGCGAAAGGTATGTCTGTGCACTGGAGATTTGAAGGATCCAGTTGAAGGCCTGGAGTCAGTTGTATCCTATGAGAGTCCATATCAGGAGGCCAAAGGGTCTGTGATGGAAGCCAGGAGACAACGTCCAAGGTGAAGGCTGATGCTCCTTTGAAGAAACAGAAGCGAGCCTTCCTTCTTCATTTCCCTTTTATAGCATTCTGGTGACAATCCTCCTCGGGTGGGTCTTCCACACCTGGAAATACACTGAGCCAGTTTAGTTGGGCATTTCTTACTCGAGTGGACACAATCAGTTAACTATCGCAATTTGTGACTACAGCATTTTTACGTGCTATATGAGGATGTATAAATGAGTGCCTTAGATCTTTCCGCTTCTTGATATTGTCATATGCTATATAAATAGAATAAATTTTAATTTTTTCCTGCTTACAGCATATGCTAAAGTTTCATTTATATAATTTTGGAGTTTGTTAATTTAGAAATCTGCATCTTTGAAATCCTAAAACTTTTGAAAAAAAAGCTAAAAATTTTTGATTTCCAAAAATCTTAGATAGTTGATAATTGAATATGTATTAACTATCACTTCTTATAGTCATGGGTTGAAGTTAATGTCTGCTTTTAATTTGCAAGCAAACAAATGAATTATATAACTACTCGCTATTGCCCATCTGTGTTGTCATTCAACAATGAAGAACAGGTAGTCATCTGTAGTTTTGTCTCAGCCTTATGGTATGAAGTTTTAAGAACCTATATAAGGGTGCAGATGTATACTAACTTTTTACAATTTGTACCCAATCTTCTGAGTTCAGTTTTGGAATACAATGCTGTTATTTCAAACAAAAATAAGTATTCTTTAATCTGGGCATCATAACAGAATTTTAACCAAAGTCAGAGACATATTCTGAAAGAAATCACTGTCAAGCCTTCCATCAAAGGTACCTTAATTCAAATTTTAGTTGTTATATAAAGTTCCCATGACCTGTGTCGAGGCCTCTGAGATGCACCGATTTAATTCCTTAACAACCAAAAGATGGTTTGTTTCAGTACGTGTGCCTGGTAGTAGCTACGGTAATTTGTGAAAATTATTAATACAAACAATTTAATTTGACATCATTTTGTAGGCAAAAATATGCTCTATTATTTTAAAGATAGTTTCTGAGAGTATTAATTAAGGTTACTATGAAAATAGTATATAAATCAATAGACCTCACAAAACTATAAAATTAATCACCATGAATTCTTTCAGAATTAATAATTTTTAGTTCTTTTCTGAATATAATATAATCATACATCATTATAAACCATAGTTTCTGAAACGTAGTTATTATTTGTTTTTTGAATATGTGAAGGTACAAGTTGGAGAATTACCTGAGATTGATAATGAAATTGATGGGAGATGAAGTACAATGCCATGTGTTATAAACTGAATGTTTGTTTCCTTTTCCCCACACTCTTATATGGAAGCCTTAATCCTTATTGTGTTATAATAACATCACAGTAATAAGGACGAAGCCCTCATGATGGGATAGGTGCCCTTTTAAGATAACACAATATTTTATCTCTCTCTCTGTCTCTCCCTCTCTCTCTGTCTCTATCTCTCTATCTCTCTCTCATTTTTCTTCTCTCTCTGCAGTATAAAGACACAGCAAGAGGACAGTCTTAAAACAAGGAAAACAGTCTTCACCAAGAACAAATCAGCCCATGTGTGGATCTTGGACTTTCCAACCCCCAGGGCTGTGAAAAATAAATGTTCATTGTCTAAGCTTCTTGGTCTATCATATTTGTTATAGCAACCAAACTGAGTAGGACATCATGCTAAAAATATTTGTGCCCTAAAGCCAGGAAAACCTGAAATAAAGAGTAATAAGGTTGAAATGTCATATTAAAATATGACAGATGTTGATAAACTCAGCTGAGATTTCACATTAGCATTAAAAGATAATCAGAAAATTAAATTAGGAAATATTTTCATGCACTGCTTTTCATAGTGAGTTATAAGCATAGATGACTCCTCATATAATAAAAATACAAAGCAATTCATGGAAGAGTTAGATATGTGATAATTGATATTACACATCTGGAATATTAAGGGAAATGAACTTTAAGGGAAGTACATTTCTGGTCAAAACAAAGAAAGAAACCATAACTTGGTGCCTCTGTTAGAGATATAGAACAGATGAATGGTAATTTTTCTCTAATTATTATGTTTCAGTTTTTGTGGTGACAATATAACAGATTTTTTTGTAATATCAGATATCCTAAAAGATGAATGCTCTAAATAGATATTATTTTGAGTAAACATAGTATAAATGATTTGCAAGACAATTCACTCTCATTCTGCACGATAAGAAATTGTATTAATTATAATCAGTGATGTATTCAAATAAAGTTCAAGATACTGCAAACATGCAATGTGAGTGCTTGCTTCATAGTGACCACTCAGATCAGAGGTCCAATTTTAAGACCAAAGTTTTCATTCTATCACAAAATGAGAATATGTATGTTATTTGCACTATGTGTATAAAATTTATAAAAATGTCTGCTTGCCTTTTCTAGTTCACTCTTCGGACATTCACAGGTTTTATTTGTAATTCCTGTTGTGTGAATCAGTCAGGATGGGGTTGATTATGCTGTGGCAACAATTCTAAAAATCTCACTGGTTTGGTGTGTACGTCCAAGGCAGGTTAGGTGAAGACTTTGCTTTTCATTGTGTTTTAGAGGCCAGGCTCATAGATGATACAGCAATGTCTTGGAAGCTTCCAGTGACTGCGGAATCAGGAAAGAATCCACGAGTGTCTTATTCCGATAATTAATCATGCTGGCACATCAATGACCCATGTTGTTTCTCTTCATCATTACATGGGACAGAACTACTTATGTGGACTTACTTAAGTAAACTAAAGAAAAAGGAAATCAGGAAAGAAAACCTAAGAAGGCAGAAATAGTGAGCAGCAATAATGATTTTTGCACTGTACTTACATATAGCACAACCTATTTAAAGGTGATTATTATTGATTAAACAGCTCCTTTATTGGTGACCTATTTGACACTTGCTCATCACTAAAAAGTAATAAGAACAGGTCACTTTTCATGGCCTAAATTAAAAAAAAGCTATCTTAAGAGCCACATCCTGATAGAATGCCTTGGCAATTTTTCTGTGGGCGTCCAAAGTTTTCTACTAATTCCAAGCTTGTATTAAAATTGGTGTTTTGATAAGAATGATGTTAGTTACAAAAACACATCAGTAAGATTCATCAGTTATTGGCAAGCAGCCTACCCTACTGGGAAACAAAGGTCTGGAGAAGGGACTAACAAGTGCATATTGTTATCACTATCATTCACTGAGAATATCTCAGCCTTAGAAAAAAAAATGATGTTTCATCAAGGAGTTGTTGAAAGTCAGCCATTTTATGACAGGTATTCTGCCAAAATGCCTTTTGTATGCCTTCTACTAAATAATGTATAACTAATAAATTGAGAAACAGACCGAAGTCTCAAATACTGAATAATTTGCCTAGTCCATTAAGGATATGAAAAGCAAAAGGATTTTAGGTATGTTTTAAAATGTACAGTAGGGCTGGTGAGATGGCTCAGTGGCGTAAGCGCCTGCCTTGCAAGCGCGAGGGCCCGAGTTCGACTCCCGGATCCCACATACGGAAAAGGGGCCGGTGATATCGCTCAGTGGCACGGGCGCCTGTTGGCGCGCGAGGTCCTGAGGTCGACCCCCCGGTACCCACAAAAAAAAAAAATAAAAATAAAAAATAAAATGTACAGTAATGTCTGAAATTCTGAATATTACCTGCATGGGAGGAACAACTAACATCACAGTTTCACAGGATGTCTTATATTTAACTTCTCATTTTCTCTAGGATGATGAACATTTTGAAAATAAAACAGAGTTTCAAAGATCAAAGAGTGAAGTTTTAAATGGATGTTGCTTTTAATATGCCCTTGTCTATGACATGCTGATTTTACATAAAAGGTGGTAAATCCCAGAAATATTCAATGAAATAATATTTTGTGTAAATATTTAAAACTTTTATATTTTAAACCATTTGGAAGCCAAAATGAAAGGAAATACTTCCTTTTCTGGTGTTTTGTATCAGAAAAATAAGATGAAAATGTAAAGAGAAATTCACAATATTTTGAAATGTGTCATCTAAATTTTTTTATCATTACACAAAAATACTAATACCTAATTGTATTAGTCAGATTCCCATTGCTGAGACACAATGCCTGACACTCACAATTTAAAGGATGAGAGGTTTACAGTAATTTAGGTCATGGTTTCAGGGGATTCAGTATATGGCTGGCTGGCTCCAAGGCAGAAACGTCCCGGTAGAAGGGACTGGCAGGACAAAGCTGCTTACCTAATGGTGTTGGAAACCAGAACAGTGGAGCAACAACAGAAAGGAAGGGGTAGGGGCCACAGATAATACCCAAAGTCATACTTCTACGTCCTTTCCAGACATTCCTAGAAGTGTGTCCCGCCTATCTTCTGGGCCACTCCCCAGCCAGTCAAGTTGACACAATCAAGCTTAACCATCACATTAATATTTTTTGGCTGTATATTTTGTGCCAAGAACTATCATTATAACAAATTCACGTGTACTCAGTCATTTTGTTCCTATAATAATCCAGTGTTATACGTATTATTACTGTCAGTATTTCACAAAGGAAGACATTAAGATACAGTCTGATACACACAATCTTTTGTATTGATATTCTTCTGAGGATATAAATTTTGGAGCCAAAAATGTAAGATCTGAATCTTACTTTGCCAATTAGTGGCACTACTTTTGAAAGGTCCCTGGACCTCTGTAACCATCAATATCTTCATTTGCAAATTCATAAGCTTTTGGTGAGAAAAAGCATAAATAGGAATATCATTATCAGCTAATATTATTATTCTTGCTATTATTATTATCATTATTATTATCATTATCATTATTATCATTATTATTGTATCATTAGATACAAAGGGAATCTTAAGACTATAGTAGATACTTAATAAATATTAATTTCCTTTCTTCGAAAGTCTTTATACGCTGAACAGATTAAAAAGAAAAACCAAACACTGCATATGTGAATACTACCCAGCTGGGATAGAATCCCAGTGGACTTAGGGAATGCATCTGTGAATGACCTTGAAATGAAAACTCAGGCACTATTTTAAATCCTGATTCTAAATATAACTGTATCATAGTCTCACATTAGCCCTCTCATTGTCAGGGAGATCAGTGTTCACTTAACATACACTAGACACATTTTTCAGTATATCAGCTTTCAAATCCTGGCAGTGAAACCATTCAATGATTATTCACATTTCTTCCAGACTGGAATTTAATAAAAGATCTGTGGATGTTTGGAGGGGTGTGTGTCAGGGTATGAGAGATGTGACAGCTCTGATATATTTCTTTCCCCTTTCAACAGCAAAGTCACAAATCTCTTTTAAATTACGAAGAAAATTACAACTGAATGTTAGCACTCTTTAAATCCAAGCATCACCGATGACTATTAAAATGAAGGTAGTGCTAAAGTGTATTTGAGATTCAGTCCTCTAAAGAAAAGTTTTCTGGGAACCAAGGCAGCTCTTGTATGATTTGATTAAGGATACCTGTCCGCAAAATTAAATGATGCATCAACATTGCAAGCCCAAATCAATGTAATTGATTTGTCTGTATCATTATCCTATCTGTTATATTTATGTTTTCAATTGTCAAAAGCAGAATTTGCTGATTAAGGGCTCTGTTACATATACAGCAGTTAGAGAATGCAAGTCCAATCATTTGTCAATATCACACAGTGCTGGCCAAGAACACTGCTCTTCAAAAACCAAAAGTAACAGGTTAAGGAAGGGATCTGTTGACATACTAGCTCAGCAAATCCAAGAGGCTAACATAGAGGTATTGTTAAACTCAAAAGCCTATGTAAGTTTCCAGAGTTGTCAAGTAAAATCTCCAAAGATATACTGAAGTTGATTTGGCCCTCTTATGTCAGCCTTATAAGCTGAAAAGTGATATCACAAGATTCTGAATTAGCTAAGATTTTGTGCTAATGCTGAAAGTATATATGATCTTGCTAACTTCTAATGAAAATTAGCCACATATGTTAAATTCCTTTCATATTTTTTCAAGCTTTAATTATATTTCATGCTTAGAATTTCATGCTTTTAATTAGATTTTTACAACATGTAAAATTTAATGATGAAATTTAATCCTTTTACTGATGCTAACAGATTTGAAATAAAAATTTTCATCTGTATATGGGATTTAAAATTTTTTTGTTTGATAGGAATTCATCAATAGAGATCAGGAAAGGAGACCACGTATATCAAGATATTATGGAAGGTAAGCATTTGCTTTTTTTTTTTTATGTGGGTACTGGGAACTGAACTCAGGACCTCACATTTGTCAGGCAGGCGCTTATGCCACTGAGCTATATCACCAGCCCAAGCATTTGATTTTTAAAAAAGACAAAATGACAACCTTGTATTAGTTGGCAAATGGTAATTACCAAGGATGTTATATTTCCTGGTATTGCTAAACTTTATTTCACTGGACAAGATAAATCAATTGAGGCAACAAATAAAATGAAGAGTTTTATTTCCAGAAAATGCTACTTAGGATTAAACAAACAAATGAGAAGTAATCTTCCACCCTTTTTCCCATTTCTCACATGAAACATTCTGGGAGATGGATCTGTGATGAGTAATCCACTCCTCCAATGAGAAAAATTAGGGTTTCAACAATAGACAAAAATGTGACTCTCATATCCTGATTATGAAATGACTACAAGGTGACCCTACTCTTTTTTAAAAATAGGTTGAAAAATAAATGAACTGCAGACCAGAAACAGATTCAGAATCCAAGAGGAGTCATCTATAGCAAAGCAATCACTAGCCACATCCACCATGATGTGCAGGACCATACTCTGAGGCAATCACATGTTGGAACCAAGGTTGTAATATTAGGGATGGTGGACAGAGGGTGCCACCATCCTCTTCTTGTCCCATGTCCTGAACAGAGCCTTTTTTGTAAGATTCATTATGTTCAATAGTTGATGAGATGTGATTCAAAGAAAAATAATTTTGTTTTCCCTTGTTCTCAGTCCTTCTCCATTACTTTGGAAGTTACTGCAAAGTGCAAAAATAAATACTATAAGGATCTTGGTATAGTTTTGAGAAAAATATGAACAAACAATCAAGAGTCTGCTGGGATAAGCCATTTGTCAGTAATAGTGTTTCTCACTGAAAATGACTTTTGATTAATAATTATTTATAAAATAATGTGCTACATTCTAAGGCATATTTGTGAGAAGGTAATACAGAGGTTTTTTTGTGATTAGTTTTTGGTTTGTGTCCATTCAGCGGCGTAAGCGCCTGCCTGGCAAGCGCGAGGGCCCGAGTTCGACTCCCGGAACCCACATACGAAAAAAGGGCCGGTGATATCGCTCAGCGGCACGGGCGCCTGCTGGCGCTCGAGGTCCTGAGGTCTACCCCCGGTAACCACAAAAAAAAAAAAAAAAAAAAAAAAGAATAGATTTTGGATTTTTCCTTAATTCATGGGTTTCTTCCTTCTTTTGTGATTCATGAGCAGAACTGAGCATATCTTGATTCTTTTTGGTGCCACCAGTTTGACTGTCTTATTTCTTTAGGTGCACTTCACTGACGTACAGTGCTTGACAAGAAAAAAGAATGCACAAGAATTTCCTGAGAAGCCATTCATATGCAGCCTGTGTTAAGTTTTTCATTTTCATCTGGCATTTCTCAACTCAACTAATTATGTTATCACTCAATGTAAACTTTAAAAGAGAAAGTCTTTAGTTAAAAAAAAAAAAACAACCTTGAAGTTCTTCTGTCTAACTTCATAGATATTCCTGTCATCTTTAAATAGAAGAAATTTATATTTGTACTTTAAGATAGCTGCATATCTTAACATAGCTGCATATCCTCTCTGTCTTTCTCTCTGCTAAAACTCATCGCCTCCACATTATCTATTACTTTCTGTCTAATGACTTTATTTTTTAGAATACAGGGTCTTTACTAATCCTTGCAACATTAATGGTTACTGCAGAGTTCACTGTTTTATACTGAATTTTCTGCTATCCATGGAGAATTTGTCATGTTATAAATCTAGAAGTTTCTCATTTCTTTCTCAAGCTATCAGTAATGCAGAAATTTTGCCAACCACAAAAATAAAGTGGTCAGTTTTAAAAAGAATTGAAAATGCGGTAATAAGCACATACTATCTGCATATATTAATAAGCAAATGTTTTCCCTGTCCTTCCCTCCCTCCCTTCATATGTGTATCTATCTATCTATCTATCTATCTATCTATCTATCTATCTATCTATCTATCTATATGACAGAGGGAATATATATATATATATATATATATATATATATATATACACATGCTGGGGGGTGAGACAGAGTCTTGCTATGTAGTCCAAGCTGGTATTGCACTCACTATGTAGTCTATGCTGGCTTTGAACTTGCAATCCTTCTGCCTTAGCCTCCTGAATGCTGTGATTACAGGGATATACCACCATGCCTGGCTTGAAAATACTATAATTCATCAATTCAGGATATCCCTGATTATAAGGGCCATCATTATATATGTCATTATGAAAGAAAATGTAATTCCAACTAAGTATAGCAAATCAATTTTACATTTCTTCTACATAGATGAAAAATGTGGGTGAAAGTCACCATAGAATTGAGAAAATGTAGTTAACTGTTATAAGGTGATGTAGTTTTTCCCTATTACTTCTACTGTAATTATAAGCTCATTATATTTACTTAGCTCCGTTCTTTCTTTCACTTTTCTCTTTTTAAATCAAATTTATGTACAAATAATTTTGCTGATTCTCCCTTGAATTTAGGTTGCAGTTTAAGGCCTGTGTTTGGGTTCCTGCCAATATATGTCATGGCATTTGGCCCTGTAGAGTTAATTTCATTTAGTCTGCTTTCAGTTGGCCAGTAACACAAAATCACAGAATCATTACCCTGTTATCCAAGATTAAGTGGATTATTCCAAAAGTACTGTACATGTAAAGTTTAAAGGCATTTAAATTAGTTCTACAAAACTGAGGGAGAAAAGGTTAGTCTTCAGTGTCATCCTTCTTCCCGATGACCAATTGTTTTAGGATCATGAAACATACATGTTAGAAGGTGCCATATTATTCTGGGTTGAGCTCACAACCTATATTAATAGCAGCACATTCTTTTTCTCATGTCTTCAAGGATAGCAGTGGAGCAAAAAGAATATCTGACAATATAATCTGTCCAACTGGCCAAAGATAGTGAAGTGAGACTCTATCCCCAGAAATAAATGATACGCACGTATTATTGGTCTGTTTTGGAACTCACTGGGGACTGAGGCAGGACCAGTTTTGGCAGTGTTTTACAAGAAGAAACCACTTGGAATGACTGGGAATGGAGGCAATGAAATTTAAACTCATTTAAAAAGTTTGAGAGTAAAAGTTTACATGCATGTCGAAAGGAGCCAGGTGGGAGACAGTGTGTGCTAATCAAGCTTTATTTGAAAGCAAGTGATAAAAATTCAATTCAAAGTAGTGTAAGTAGGGCCTGTGATATAGCTCAGTGGCATTAAGTGCCTGCCAGCAAGCACGAGGTCCTGAGTCCAACTCCCGGTACTCGCATACTAAAAAAAAAAAAGGTAGTCTAAGTAAAAAGAGGAAATGTCTTACAACAAAAAAAAAAACATTTCAATGAACCCAAGTGTAGTGGGTCATAATTTTCCAGAATTCAATTCACTATCTTCCCAAATGTGTTCATTTGGACAAATGTATTCAGCTGGACAAGCCATCTCTAGAGCCCACCTTCTTTTAAACACTAAAAAACTACCTGTGCATTGCTATTACTTTGCCTAGTTTTGTTCCCATAAGATTGTATTGCTATCACATTTGCAAGTAATACATGTTCTAGGTCATAGATAAAAATCAATTCTTAAAGTTCCCTTATTGAGTTCTCTATAACTTTTAATTAAGTGTCTATGAAGTTCCTCTTTTCCTAATGCCCGTAAATGTTCTTGTTTTTCTTCAACCATTATCATTATCTGTTTGTTTTATTGGCTCTTGTCTGCATCTGGCCTTAGAAATGGATTTGTCTCAAATCTTCAAACTTGAGCTCAAATCTATGTATAAGACCTTTAAAAGAAATTCACTAAGCCAAGATTCTGATGCAACATACTTTTGTCTGTATTCCAGGCACAGCCTAGGGCAGTGGTGGCAAACCTAAGGCATGCTTGTTATTTGTTTTTCTTTTAAGACAAAAGATGTTGATGTATGAGTCATTTTTTTCTAAACGAAAATCTCAGTATTCAGGTATAATTCCAGTGTTGGCACTTTGTGTTTTGGGTTGCAGTTTGGGTTGCAGTTTGGACACTCATTTCTAAAAGGTTCTCCATCATTGACCTAGGGTTTGATGATAAATGCACACATTTCCTTCAGCCATCATGCATATCTAAAAGACTCCACATTGACACTTTTTTATTTTTATTTATTTATTATTATTTTTTTGTGTGTGGGTACCGGGGGGTCGACCTCAGGACCTCGCGCGCCAGCAGGCGCCCGTGCCACTGAGCGATATCACCAGCCCCTTTTTCGTATGTGGTTTCCGGGAGTCGAACTCGGGCCCTCGCGCTTGCCGGGCAGGCGCTTAAGCCGCTGAGCCATTTCACCGGCCCAGACACTTTTTTATACAACCCCCTATTGTTCACTGGATAGTGCCCCTTCTCACGTAAGCCTAGATCTAAAACAAAACTGCATGTGCTACAACCTATAGACCTTGTTTTTGAATAGCCCTGCTGGACTGGTCAAAGCTCTTTACACAGTCTAACTAAATCAGTCTTCCCTGTCCCATCCTATCCCGAGTCACTTTTCCCTGCCATTTTCAGTGTTATTTCTTGGTTGTAGTAGGCTTCATGTACAAACCAGTTGGGTTATTTTGCTTTAATATGATGTCGCATCTTAGCTTCCCTGTGGGAATTTATTACTGCAACTTAGGAGGTCTTTTTGATAATCCCTCAATACTCTGTTCTGTGGCGGTAGAGTGACTTCGGAGGTCACGCTATCTTTTACTGAGTTTTGAAAGTTTTTTACATGGATATAGTCTTATATCAGCTACAAGCCTTACAAATATTTTTTCCCAGCCTTTGTCTTGTCATCTTATTCTTTTAAAAGCATCTTTCAAAGAACAGAAAACTTCAACTTTATTAAGCTAAATTTATAAATATTTTTATGTACCATGCTTTTGGTTTTAAAGAAATCTCTGTCTAATCTAAGGTCACAAAGGCTTTCTCCTATGCTTTCTTTTATAAGTTTTATAGATTTATGTTTGAAGTTTGGGTGTACAGACTTAAAATGTAGTCTTCTTGATGATGTTTAAAAAACAACTTTATTAAGGTTTATTTTACATCAATAAAACAAGCTCATTTTAAGTATACAAATCAATGAGTTTTGAAAATCATATACACTCATGTGACCACTATCACATTCAAGACCTGAAACATTTTCCTCACCTGGAAAAACATCCCAAACATTCTTTTAGAGTCAGTTTCCTCTCATCTTCCCAGCTTCAGGTAATCACTGAGTTGGTTTCTGTCACTTATAGGATGTTTGACTGTATAGAAGTTCGCATAAATAGAATCAGTACAGTACACACTTATTTATACCCAGCTCACTTGACTTAGTATAATGTTTTTGAGATTAATTCATATTGCTGTGTAAAGCACTAGTTTGTTATTTCTATCACTGAGTAGTAATCAATTGTATGGCTATACCACAATATGTTTAACCTTGAGAATTTCTATATGTGGTGAGAGATATGGATCAAGTTCATGTACCTTACATATAGATATCCACTTGTTCCAACAGAATTTATTGCAAATCATTACCTAGCCACTGAATTGTCTTTGCCTTTGTCAAAAATCAATTGACCACATTAGTATTTGTCTATTGCCAGACTGTCAGTTTTGTTTCATTAGTCTACCTGTCTCTCTTTACCCCAAATCACACCATATTTGATTAATAAGTGATCAAAATTAGATAATATTAGCCCTTCACATTTGTAAATTTCTCCCTAAAAAGTCTGTTGGGAATTTAATTGGGATTTCATTGAATTTATGGATCAGTATGGGAGAATTGATATTTTTAATAATACTGAGTCTCCCTATCATTGAACATGGTATCTCAAACTTTTCAGTATTTTTTAACTTGTTAAAGCTGCATTTTATAGTTTTTGGAGTAGGGGCCTTAAATATCTTTTGCTAGATTTATGCTTAAGTATCTATTTCACCTTTTTGATATGCTGTAGTAGCAAATTAAAAAAAAAAACTCATTTGCTCTTATTAGTTGTTAATATAAACAGCTTGAATTTTTTATAATTAATTTTTGCATGTTGATCTCATATTATATAACATGAGGTTTTTCTTAGGTTCCACTCAATTCTTTTTTACATAGGAAATTACATCATTTGAAAATAAAGACAAATTTTTTTCTTCCTTTCCAATTTGGATCAACTTTGTTTATTTTTCTTCCTAATTACACTGTCCAGAACTTCTACTAAGAAGTTATAAGAGTGGATATCTTCTCATTGTCCCTAATTTTAGAAAGAGAGCATTTCATCTTTCATTGCTAAGTATGAGGTTAGGTGAATAATATTTTGGAGATGACCTTTGCCATGTTTAGGAAGGCCCCTCTTCTTTTACAAGAAAGGAGTGTTAGGTTTTGTTTTATTATTTTTCCTCTGTGTTTATATACATATAACTTTTCAGTTCAGATTTTTAATATGGTGAACTGTATTGATTGATTTATAAATGTTAAATTTAACTTGAATTCCTTAGATAAATCCTACTTGTTCAGAAAGTATTAGCCTTTTTGTATATTGTGGCACTCAATTTCTATGCTTTTTGCGACTATTTGCAAACAGGTTTATGAAAAATACTGGCCTGTATTTTTCTGTTTTTAAAACATCTTTTTCTGGTTTTGGTAACATGGTAATGCTCATCTCATAAAATAATTTGGGAATTAAACCTCACCTTTAAATTTTCTGGAAGAGTTTGTATAGCATTGGTATAATTTCTTGCATAAATGATTGGTAGAATTCATCGGTGAAGTCACATGGGCTTGGATTTCTTCTCTTCATGGATATTTTATTAGTGTATTCAGATTTATTGGTGTGTTGGGCTGGTGAGATGGCTCAGCGGCATAAGCGTCTGCCTTGCAAGCGCGAGGGCCCGAGTTCGACTCCCGGATCCCACATACGAAAAAGGGGCCAGTGATATCGCTCAGCGGCACGGGTGCCTGTTGGCGCACGAGGTCCTGAGGTCGACCCCCCGGTACCCACAAAAAAAAAATTTATTGGTGTGTATATATATATACACATATATTTATTTATATAGATTGTCTGGTTCTTGAATAAGCTTTGGTAGTTTGTGTTCTTCAAGGTCTTTTGCTAGTTCATCTCGCCTAGTTAGTTTTAGGCATAAAATTTCTCATAACACTCCAATAATGTGCTTTCAGTATCTGTACCCTGCACAGTAATAAAACACGTTCTATTCCTAATATTGGTTATTGATATATCAGTCAATCAATCTCTCTATCTCCTCTCTTTCTCTCTTCTGTCTCTCCTCTCTCTCCTTATCTTTGATCTGACTAGATTATCACTTTAAAAATCTTTTCAATGAATTAAATTTTAGTTTTTCTGATTTTCTCTATTAAATTTTTTTCCTCTTTCACTGACTTCTGTTTTGACATTTTCATTTCTTTTCTTCCACTTATTCTGGTTTTAGCTATCAATTCTTTTTCTAATTTCTTAAAGTGGAAGCCAAGGCTATTGATTTGAAACTTGTCTTCTTCTTCTCAGTTCAGTGCTATACATTTTCCTGTAAGTACTGCTTTAATCACATTACAAAAGTTCTTTACAGTGTCCTTTCATTTTCATTTTGTCTAAAGTATTTTCTAATTTCTGTTTTGATTTCTTCTTTAATCTATTTGTTGAGACATTTGTTATTGACACCAAACTCAGAAGTGTTTTATAAATATGTGACTACTGATTTCTCATTTAATTTCATTGCATTCAGAAAGCACTATTTGTAACTCTGGTCTTTATAAAGTTTTTAAGATTGCAATTGATTTTCCAGAATATGATCTATCTTGGTAAATTTTCCATGTGCACTGAAAAAGAGGGAATTCTATAGTTGAATGGAATGTTCTAGCAATGTTAATTAGGGTAAATGAATAAACCTTTTTTTTCTTACTTTTTGTGGTACTGAGGATTGAACCAGTGCCTTTATGCTGAGCTTTAAGACCTGGTCTTCTTTATTTTTATTTTGAGAAAGGGTCCATTGCTACATTGCACAGGCTGGCCTTGAATTTGCAGTCCTCCTGACTCACCCTATCAGAAGGCTGGAATTATAGGCATATACTATCATGCCTAGCTGATAATGCTTTTCAAATATTCTCTGCTGTTACTGATTTTCTGTTTATTTTTTTTTTCATTTACTGTGTGTGAAATATTGAAAGCTCTCTATATAATAGTAGTAATGTCTATTTGTATATTTCTATCAGTATTTGCTTTATGTAGTTATAAAACCTATTACATGCATAAAATTTAGGATCTTATTTTTTGAAAAATAAATCATTTTATCTTTATGAAACAACTCTTTAAAAATATGGCAATTTTGGGCCGGTGAGATGGCTCAGCGGTGTAAGCGCCTGCCTGGCAAGTGCGAGGGCCCAAGTTCGACTCCCGGAACCCACATACGAGAAAAGGGCTGGTGATATCGCTCAGCGGCACGGGTGCCTGCTGGCGTGTGAGGTCCTGAGGTCGACCCCGGTACCACAAAAAAAAAAAAATAAATAAAAATAAAAATAAAAATATGGCAATTTTATCTACTTTGCTGCTACTTTGATCTTATAGATACTCCAGCTTTTTAAAAATAGTTTGCATAACATTTCTTTTGTATCTTTTTAATAAAGTGAATTTATAACAGGCCACATTGTGTTGGGTTGTCATGTTCAATCCAATCTGACAATCAATGTCTTTTGAAGGAAAGTTTGGAATTGTTGTATTAATATGATTATTTATACAGTTAGCTATAAGTCTATCATCTTCTATTTGCTTTCATCATGTCCCCACCTTTTTTATTCCACTTTCCTTTTTCTTCCTTCTTTTGAGTATTTTTAAATGATTCCATGTTATAATTTTATTTAAACAATTATCTTTTGAAAAAATCTAAACTACAAGAAAAAAGTCCTTAATTCAGTCATGTACTTAGCTTTCTTAGTGTTGCTCATTCCTTTAGATGCATCAGATGTATCATTTTTCATGCACCTGACAAATTTCCTTTAAAAGTTTTTATACTGTACTTTCCTGAAAGTAAATTACTTGGACTTCTGTGTATCTGACCTATATTTCGTTGACCAGTGAATCTTTTCTTTCACAACTTTAAAGATGTTGCTCTGAGTGTTTTTTTCTATGAGAAATCTACTTTTTTGTTGTCTCCACATAATGTCTTTTTTCCTTTAAAATTTTCCTTTGTGACATTATTAACAACTTTATTAGGAAGTATTTTATTAGGAAGTAATTTTCTGGAGGGATTTTGTGATTAAGACTCATTTAGCTTCTTGGAATATGAATGTTTAATTTTTATAAAATTTAGAAAAATTTGGCCCTTATCTCTTCAAATTTTTTAATGTATTCTATTTTCTCTCCCTTAGAAATCCAATTACATACACACACAAAACCACACATACACACACACATGGTTGCCTGAGTTGCTTGAGGTTGCTACACAGCTCACTGGGGTTCTTTACATTCTTTTATTAAAATCATGTTTTGTAAATTTTGTATTATTCCTGTTGCCATTTGTTTAATACTCTAAATTTTCATTTTAGGCACTGTAAATTTCATCTCTAGAATTTAGATATCTTGTTTTTTAACGTTGTCAATATTTCTGCTTTTTAGAAACCAGTAACCCAGGTATAACAACTGCTTTATGTGTGGTTGGGTCAGTTAATTCTTACACGTGCATCAGTTTTAAGCCAGTTTTGATTGTTCTCCTCAATTGTGTCTTCCAGTTTCGCTGCAGGATTGAATGCCAGACCTTACAGTTTTTACTGTTTGAATAAATGTTTTCATATTCCTATAAATACTCCTAAGTTTTGTTCTTGTATGCAGTTGTTACTTGGAAACAGATGGTTGCAATGATGGCGAACCTTTTAGAGCTTTCAATGATACAAACAGCTCGCTGGAGCACATATGACATTGTTTTGCCACCACTGATTTAGAGGCTTAACTTTATGTGGTTCCAGAAAAGTATTCAATCTAGAGCTAATTATTCCCAACTACTGAGACAGAACTTTCCTGAGTCCTCTCTATGCACTTCTACATGAATCAGGAGTTATTTTTACAGTCTGTCTGTAGGGAATAGCTACTTTTCCCGGCCTTATGTGAACGTTAAACATTATTCCCTTTCATTCTTTTGGATGGTTCTTTCATTGCTCCTGGAAGTCTCTTTAAATACATACACCCATTAGTAGTATGTTGAATACTCAGCAAGAGACCTTTAGTACGACCCTGAGGTCATTTCTCTGTACAGTTCTCTCCGTTCTGGTATTCTGTATTATGAGCCCTAGCCCTGTTCTTTCTGGCATCCATCTCCTTGGGACCGTTCCCCGCCCTTTTCCCTGAACTGTGGCTTGAAACTTCTCTTACAGCAGCAAGCCATTTATAGGACTTGCCTCATTGGTTTTTCCTCTCTCAGGAATCTGTGTCTTTGGCTGTTGATGCCCAGTAACATGATTTGCTGTTTTCGTTATTGTTTCACGCAGGAGGGTAAATCCTGTTCCTGTTACTCTATCTTGGCTGGAAACTAAATCTCAGCTGATCTGAGTAATGGAGATGGGCCTTAGGAAGATCAAGAAACTCTAAATATGTAGAAAATCATTTATGATAATATATTGAATCCAATTTCTTACTACTCACACATATACACAACATACATATGTATGTATATCTTTTCAAACTGTATTCCACTGTATCAACTCTGGAGAAGTATTGATTTTAATGAGTTTGAAATTTAATTCCAAATAATGGTCACTAAAAAAAGAAAAATACAAAACTGGATATTGTAAGAATTAATAAGTACTGATAACTTCACATAAGTGTGAACTTAAATCCTGCCTGCACAATCCTTTTATATTTCAAATATCCTTTGATCATAAACAATTTTTGGCCTCATCCTGCTAAAGAAAACTTAGGAGCTTTCTCTGACAATTTTTTAGATGAATACTACAGTGTAGCTAATAGGATATTGAATGAATGGAACTAATTGATAAACCCTCTGATGAAGTAATTTATATTTATTTATTTTTTTAAGAAAGAAGAGCTTTATTTTGGTTCACAGTTGGTAGAGGTTTAAGTCCGTAGTTGGCATGGCAGAGTGGCATGGCAGAGAAGAGCTGCTCATGGCACAGTGGACAGGAAGCAGAGAACATATATGAAGTGATTTAGTATGTTTGGCCTAGGAAGTACTATCTTCCAGATGAGAGTTAATTTACCAGGTGTTCATGAATTTGGGATACGCAATATTATCTGTAAGATTAGTTATCCCTGAAAAGTTTTCAAAAAATGTTTTCTTATAATAAGCTTACACTTAGATTATTAATTTTATGTGAGAACAGAAACTTTACTAAAAAATTCTATAATGTTGAATACTAAGTTAAATATCTTAGGCTTCAACACATTCTCTTTAAACGTTGAATCATTTCAAGTTTAAAGTGAATTAAGACTGCTAATAGAAAATAAAATAAAAATCTTAAAAAATAGAAAACATTTCTAGATGAAATTAAAACATAGAAATGAGATTAGTAGCTAATAAAGAGTGGTAGATGAATTCATACTGGTTAAGTGACTCAGTGTTATGAAAATTTATATTAGGTACTAAAATGAAATATAACTGATTAGAAAAATAGGTAAAATGTCCAGTTTCTACTAAAATTGTTTGAAGAATTAAATAACCTAGGAAATATGTTCTTAACAAGAAAAAATAAATTCTTACAGGTTAGGTCATTTGCTTATTACTGTGTGTATTTCCTATAGTTCTGCATTTTTAAACTTTTTTTGAGATGTCACCTAGAGAGGGTCACCTTTTTTTTCCACTGAAGAACAAGTTATCAACAAAGTACAAAATGGTAATTAAAAATTTCTAGTTCAGTGCCAGGCACACCTGGATATTTTAATGAATCAGATTATCTCAACTTTGCAAGGATTAATTAGGTACTTGTAGTAGTTCCTTTAAATTTCAGAACACTATGCCACTAGATAACTAAGTGGCAGCCTTGTAAACTCAAACAGCTAATAGAAGTTCAGAAAGTCCATTATACTTAATTTCACCAGAAGAGACTGAAATTTCTGATTAACCGCAACATTAAAATATTACCATATATTTTTCATTTAAATGTTAACTAGAGTTAAGTATTAACTAAAGTTTGTGTGAGGACTGAATATAAATATCATTGCAGAAAAAGAAGAGTAAATGTTAAAATATTTTTGTTCTAGAAAAAATTATAGAAAAATATTTTTAAACCTGCATGTATCTTACCTCCAAATAAATAAACATTAAAATTTTATCATGGTTAACATTACAGATCAAAATATATATTTGGGAATAATTTTAGATTTTCAGAAAAGTTTTCAAGGTAGTTCAGTGTCCTGTACCCTTCATCCATCTTTTTCCAATGCTAATGATTTATATTCCCACATTTTCCAAAATTACAAAATTAACACTAGTGTAGTACTAGTCCCTAAATTACAGAGTGCTTTCTTATTTCACCCCTAACATTCCTCTTTCAGCATCCATTCCAGGACTTCACATGTATTTATTCTGTATTCGTGGGGTCTCCTTTCATTAATGCTATCTTCTGTCTTACCTTGGTTTTCATGTATGACCTTGAAAATTTTTAAAGAATACTGATCAATGTTTTGTAGAATTTCCTTTAATTTGGTTTTGGGTATTTTCACATGATTAGGAATTCTCAATGGACTTGGGGAAAAGTATCTAGAGGCAAAGTGTATTTCTTATTACATCCAATCAGAGGTTGCATCAAATCAACATTTCTTACTGCTGATGGTGTAGACTTTCATTACTTGGTTAAGATGGAGTTTGACAGGTTTCTTCACTGCGAAAATCATTGTTTTTCTTTTTCTACACTCTATTATTTGGAAGTACAGGACTAAGTACAGCACACATCCAAGTGGAGGAGAATGAAACTTCACTTCATGGAGGATGGAAGCTCTGTACAAACTATTTGCAAATTTTTGGTAAGGAAGTTTTTGTCTTTCTCCTTTTCTTAGTAATTTTCCAGTTGCTGGGACAAAACTCTTGCCACCCACAACTTCAAGGAGGATATGTTTATTTTGGCTCACAATTTCAGTCCTTGGTCAGTTGGCTCCAAGGCAGAAAATGAATGGCAAAGAGGCACAGTGGAGAAAAATGTGCTCAACCCATAGCAGCCAGGAAGCAGAAAGCTAAGGGAGGAACCCAGCAAAGGGAGAATTCACTCTTCTAGGTCACACCCCCACTGACCGGCTTCTTCTGACCGGGGCCTGCTTCCTATCAGCATACTCAGGCAAGAGCTCACCAGTGGATTAACCCACTGATGAGTATAATGCCCCAGCGATCCCATCGCCTTCCGAAAGCCCCACCTCTAAATACATGAGACTTCTGGGGAACATGTTAAAATTAAACTCTGACACGCCTCCGTCTATTTAAGCAATTATTTACATCAGGAAGTACTTTCAGATGTTTACCTTTTAGGTTATAGTTCAATGGTTTGTTATTTATTTTGTTCAAATGATTCCTGTTTTCATCACTGTGGACTATTCTTGGTTGGCATCTGTTTCCTTTTGACATGCCCCAATACATTTTTTTAAAAATTTAAGATTTTCTTGCATTTTCCCTACCTGCCTGCAGGATTAGCTATTTCCTTTGAAGAATGGTATTTAGAAACTACACTCTGGGAACTGGTTATGTTTGTTGTTACTGAGGTATCATTGTTTCTATACTATTTAAGCAGACACAGCTAAAAATATGTGTATTACAGAAACTCACATATATACATACATAGAGACACATGCAAATATTTTTCTGTATTTGTCTTTGTGTGTGAGTTTCTGTGGCTATCACTGACTCTAATTCAGCATCATGACATCCGATATCCTCCTCCCATTCCTCATTTGTAACTTCTATCTGTTAACAATATAAAACCTGGTGCTGATTATGTGCAATATATGCAGAGCTGCTTCAGAAGTCCTAACCCATTCCTGTGAAAAATAAATTTACCAATTAGAACACAGTGTTTATGTATAGCTCTTTCTGTTTTTAGCTTTACAGTATCCAGTCAAATTGCTTCCTAAAGCTAACTTAGGTCACTTTATTTTCCTCAACCTACTAATGCAGTTTTAAAGAGCAAAGTAAACACTATAAGTTATATGGATTTTAGAAGCGTAACGTTACAAAGTTGCTCTTTGAAAGACGGTTGTGATTAGTTTTCATATAACATGGATTTTAAACACTTCTGTGGATCCTATTATAATTCACTTCAGTATTATCAGAATTGTCTGTCTTTTGAGTGGGGCATTTAGAGTACTTCATGAAGTCCTCCTACTGCGGTGAAGTGAGTGAGTGTCCGGGAAGGTCGCTGACTTAGTGTGCTTTCTCTCACTGTAACGAATACTTGAGCTAATCACCCCATAGGGAGGAAAGATTTATTTTTGGCTCGTGGTTTCAGTCCATGGTCACTTACTCCCATGTCCTTGGACCTATGGTGGCACAGTACACCATAGTGAGAGTTCACGGCAAAGGAGGTCTGTTCTCTTCACAAAAGTTAGGGAGTGAAAACTGAGGAAGATGGAGGGCTGGGGGTCCAAATATCCCCTTCAAGGGCATGGCACCAGTGACCTACCGGCCTTCCACTAAGGCCTCACCTTCTAAAGGTTCCACTGTCTCCCAGTAGTGCACAGCTGGTCCTAAGCCTTCAACACTTGGCCTTTGGGGGATTTTGAAGATACAAACTCACAGTTATCTGCTGGCACTTCTGTTAGATATAACTATAACAGGGAAACTCTGCTGCCTCCATCCTAAATTAGTGGGTTGCCTTGGGCTGGTACCCTTCTACAGATGGTCTTGTAACCATTAAAAAATACTTACATGATAAGATGTGTTAGTTTACTAAGGGTGTCAAAATAAACAAATTAGGTGGTTTAAAATGACAGAAATTTATTCTCTCTCATTTCTGGAGGCCTAAAGTCTGAAATCAAAATGTTGTCAGTCCTATACTTCTCCTGGACACTCTAGGGGATAATCTGTTCTTTGCCTTTTCTGGTTACTGGTGTCTATTGGCATTTCTTCACTTGTAGGTCTGTCGCTCAAGTCATTGACGTCATGGTCCCATCGCTGCCTCCTCCTCTATGTTCCCTCTGAATGTCTCTCCTAAGGGCACTTGTCATTGGATTTAGGACTCACCCTGATAATCAAAGATTATATCCTCATCTCAAGAGCCTTAACTTAATTATATCCTTATTACAAATAAACTAAAGTTCACAGATTATGTGAATTAGGACATATCTTTTGGGGACTGACCAGTCAAGCTATAAAAAGAGGTAATGGCATTTGAAAAATATCTTCACCTCATTCAAGTACATTGTCTGAGGCTTTAATCTTGGGGCTTTGGGACTTAAATTTTATATGATAAATTTCCTCACCCTGCCCATTTCTTAGTTCTTTGGTTTGCTCTAGATTGGTTAAATTTGCCAGGGAACTAGGCTTCACACAGGTAATGTTAATAGTTGCACAGTGCTTAAAATTTTGTGTATTTGATTCTGTCTTAAATTCTTTAAAAGTAAAAGTAAAAAATAAAAACCCTGTCTATATTATCTTTCATATTCATCTTTTTTTTTTTTTTTTTTTTTTTGTGGGTACCGGGGGTCGACCTCAGGACCTCGCGCGCCAGCAGGCGCCTGTGCCGCTGAGCAATATCACCGGCCCCTTTTTCGTATGTGGGTTCCGGGAGTCGAACTCGGGCCCTTGCACTTGCCGGGCAGGCGCTTAAGCCGCTGAGCCATCTCACCGGCCCTCATATTCATCTTTTTGAAAGGCAGTATAAGATACTTTTTAAGGTCATGGACTCTGTCAAAAGTCTACATGGGTTAAAATCCTGACTGACTCTTACAAACTGAATTACCTTATGTAATACCATTTATCTCTGTGTACCTTTATCATAGGGTTACTAAGTATTTTACACACACACACACGCACACACACATACACACACAGATGAAAGAGCGTCTGGACTTGTAAAAGTAATGTGTTATAAGCTGCTATTCTAAGTAACTGCAGATATGCTCCAGAATAACTCCATATTGATAAGCTTAGTTATCCAATCTATCTTTATAAGAATTTCTACCTACAAAGTTTGCAAAATTTGAAAGAGGAATCTAGTAGCAGTACTGAAAATTTCAGATATACAATAATCAGCAGAAATAACATAAAAGCATAAAAAAACCTGTAACTTTGAGGGAATAAAAATTGTCATTTGCTTAAGTAAGTTTGAGGCTCAGGGAAATTGTTTCAGTTCCAATGGGGACAACCAGCTGCTCGGAGGATTCATTCACCTTTAGGTCACTGTTCAACTATTCACTGTTCACTATTCAACTATTCACCTTTAGGTCGCATTCAACTTATGATAAAAGTAATTTAAAATTATTGTTGTTTAAAAACTATTCAGTACCATCTCAGGAAGGAGTTGCTTACCTTACTTTGGTTTCCAAAATTTCCATCACTCACCACGTGGCCAACTAAATAGAGAGGTTAGACTATAATTAGGTCTCAGGACAAAATGAATGTTTAGGCTTATGTCTAGATGTCCCCCTAAAGCCTCATGTGGTCACTGGTGGGGCTTTTCAGAGGTGGCTGGATCTAGAGTGTGTGATGCTGGGATTAAAGGTGGGTGATTACTAAATCAGTCCACTGTTTGGTTTGGCATGGTTCTGGGTGTGGATAATGGGAAGGCCCACTCTGGGTGTTTAGCCTGGATAGAATATAAGGGACAGAAAGAGGGCTGCTGTTGTTGCTTGTTGCTTGCTGCCTTCTACCTGCCTGCTCTGCAATGCCCCTTTGCCATGTTACCCTGCCTTGGAGCCAGCCAACTATGAACTGAAACCTCTACAAATTGTGAGCTACAATAAACCTTTCCTCCTTTATCTTTGGATGTCAGCAACGAGAAAAGTAATAAAGACAATCTTTTCCTTCAGAGTTCTCAGAGAGGCTTGGAAGGTGCTATAAGGGAAGTGTAGCAAGTCATTGACTCTGCTGAATTTAATATGGAAATAAGTAGATATCAGTTTGCTAGACATTAGTTCTACTTTTCAGTGGGATTCTGAGTAACAGACTTATGGACAAATTTTTAAGAATATCTTTATGAAGTATAACTTACACACCCTAAAATTCACTTGTCTTAAATATATAATTCAATTTATTTTGAATAAACTTATGTAGCTATTACCTCATCCAGTTTTAGGCCCATCCATGAAGGAATTTAAAGGAATAACTATCTGATTAAATTGCCTTACTTCAAATAAGATACTATTAAAAGAGGGATAATGGCATTTTAAAATATTTTAAATCTTAAAATATAATTTTAATATAATTGTATACGATGTACAGCTGTCATTAAGTTTTAACTTACACAATGTAATATTGTGAATACATTAATGAATCATATTAAAGTTTTTACACCATCTTCATAAAGCTTTGACATACTGCTATATACATATTTGGTACATAAGTATTTAATTTTTCATATTAAATATTTCCTATTAAATAAGTAAACTTATCCATTTTTAGTTTTCTTCCATGCTAAGAGTTTCATACCCAGAATCACTGAATAACAGTATATACTATTACAGGGAAATTATGGAGATAGTGGTAAAAATGTTCTCATAATAATAGCTAACATTTTTATAGTATCTACTCTGTGCCAGATATTATTATAACAACTCATTATCAAATATTCTTATTTAAGGACTAATTTTGCTGTTAAGAAACTGAAGGCGGAAGGAGGTAATTTGTCAATATTATAAGAGATGGAGATTAGAATTCATGTAATCTAGATCACAAATTTCCTCTTACCAACTGTTTTTGCCCTCCTTGGTAAGTTCTTGTCCAGCACTAAAAAAGGTCTCCAATTTCTTTACTGTTATAACCATCCTTATTAGCTGAACTCCACAGCTAAGCATCTGCATGACATCTTTACTTTTTCGACCTTCCTGACCTTCTGTCACCCTAAACATCTCCAATCTTAACTTTATTCAAACATTTATTCTTTGAGATTCAATGTACAGTGAATTAAACAGTGTCAAACAGAAACTAATAATTGGAATACTTACCACTATTTCAAATGTTTCATGTCTAGCCTTAGCCGTTCTCTCACCGCTGTTAGGGAATCTCCTTGTCTTTGTTTTCTTTCTCTTATCCCACGGGAGCTACACACAGTCACAAGCCACAGAGCTCACAGTGCATTAAGCAGTAAATTTCTTAAGAATTTGGTAATGAAGCAAGAGGAATACTATTGAGAGGAAGTGAGGGTGAGGGTGACATACTGAAGGAAGGGCCACTACTTACCTTTACTGTGTCCTTATGCAGATTTGAAAAAGGTACTATATGTTAGCTTCTTGTCACTGTGACAAAGTAAGAAAATTAGCTTAGGGGAGAAGAATAGTTCGGTTCATGGTTTAAGAGGTTTCAGTCCAAGGTTGGCTATCTCCATCCCTTTTAGGCCTGTGGGAAGGCAGAAATGTCATGGCAGAAAGTCATGGCAGAAGAAAGCTGCTCACATCATGGCAGCCAGAAAGCAGAAAGGGTGAGTGAGAGAGGAAGGGGCCAGGGACAAGATATAGTCTTTAAGGTTATGTCCCCACAAGTGACTGCCTCCAGCTAGGTCCTACCTTCCAATAGTCCCTTAATCTATGAAGTCACTGATCAGTTGATCTGTTGATGAATTTAGCTCACTCAAGATCTAATCATTTCCCAAAAGCCCTGCCTCTGAAAGTTATTTCTTTTGGGATGAAGCCTCCAACTCAGTGAGCCCTTCTGAAGACATTCTAGATCCAAACCAGAACAGGTGCTTTCCCTTGGTGGGTGGATGTATTCCTAAGAACCAATAGCTTTGTGCAAAGGAAAAAACTAGGCTTCCTCTGAGTGAAAGCTCTTAATTATTCTCATGGTTTGGCTTACTTTATGCAGCGCAGGCCTGTAAAACTGTGGAAGCCTTTTTTGAAGGATGGATTCCTAAAGCTAGGAGAAATATTTAGCAAAACATTTTACCAGAGTTATGATGTGATGTGTAAGCATGTTTACTTGCTTATGGTGTGAGGCATTTCCAAGTGTCTGGACCAGGCAAATGAGTCCCATTTTGGGGTTTTTATCACGTTGGTACTCTAAAATCGAAAGGAGACTAGTTAGATAATAGCACTGGCAATTTCATGGTTACTGGGATCTAGGACAATGTTATCCGTCTTTTTTATTTCATGTGACTAGAATCACCATTTTATTCATATTTTGGATGTAATTTGCAAAAAGGAGAGCCCAATTTAATCACAATTTGTTGAAGCTAATCATGGTAGATATATTTCTCTGTGCCACTAGTTTGATGATAGGCATGCGACCTAGTCCTGGCTAAAGAAATTTAAGGGAAGGTTGATTGACATATGGGAAAATTTTTTTCTCTTGGTGAAAACACACAGGATAAGCACTATTTTTCTTTGATTTACACGTAGCCTCACCAAGGAATGCTGCTTGAAGTTATGGCAGCCATTTCATGACTACAAGAAGACAAACATGAGGTTATAAAAAAATTATGGAGCCTGGATCCTCAGTGACATCATTAAAGATCAAAGGTTTATGCATCATTCTCTTTATTTCACCTTTGTTTTTACCGATATAATCTTCTCCTTTATCAACAGTCTTTGTTTTTATTATTTTTTTACTTGTCTTTCCAGAGTTTGCTTTCAACCCTTTGATTTTCCTCCCCTCCCCCACCATGACTAGGGGGATATGTAATCTTAAAAAGCTTATTTAACATTATGTATTTTGAGATTTTTTTTTGTATCTTAAAAAATAAGTTTATTGAGATGTATTTCATATATCACACAATTCATCTATTCAAAGGGTATGACAATAGTTTTTACTATATCGACTGGGCTGTGCAACCATGGCCAGTCAATTTTTGAGTTTTCATTATTCTAAGAAGAACCCTTATACCCATTAGCAGTCACTCTATTTTTACCCAGCCCTTGAAAGCCAATATTCTACCTTTTGTCTCTACAGATTTACATATTTTAACTACTGCACATAAATGGAATAATATAATATGTGGTTTTTTGCTAGCGCCTTCTTTCACGCCTTCTTTTACTTTGGCATGTTTTTAAGGTTCGTCTGTGCTATAGCATTAGCAATAACCTTTGGGTTTTATAACACAAACTATTGGAAAATAAACTTTGATAAAGTATTTCTGATAGCTGAAAATAGAAAAAGGATGCACTGTAAAAAGGCATAACAGAAGTGATGTACTATAAAAAGGCATAACAGAAGTTTTGAGTAGTATGAGACTCAAGTACCAAAAAGAATCAATTTTAAAGAATTTATTAAGCATCCAATATTTGTTACTGACAATTATTGAAAATACATGAATGGTACTCTAATTACAATCTTAGCTTCTAAATGTTCTCTTAGGCATCAAAAATTCCAACACTACATCTATACTTGTGTATTTAGGAGGTAACACTTTGAACTCTCCCTCTTCCAGGGACCTTGTTATTTTTGCTGATGATCGAATTCACCCAGGCTCAAAGACTTGTCTTTTAAGCTTCTTTTTGCCTCCATATCCAATCAGTTGTCAAATCCTACACATTTTCTCAAATATGTCTTTTGTTTTGGTGTTCTAATACCGTTCTGATTTGAATTGTCTCCTTCCTCAAAATGATATACTAATGTCCTAACTTCTAGTAAGTCAGAACATGACCATATTTAGAAATAGGATCTTTGCATATGTTAGTTAAGATGAGATCGTAATGAAATGAATATCTCTAATTTGAAACAACTGGTGACCTTATAAAAAGAACACTATGTTAGGCAGCTATCTGTCACTAGAACAAATACCTGAGATAATTTACTGGTAAAGAGAAAAGGTTTATTTTGGCTCAAAGTTTTAGAGGTTTCTGTCCAGAATTAGCTGGCCTTGTTACTTGTAGGCCTGTGGTGAGGCAGCACATCATGGCAGGAGCGTATGGTAGAGCAAAAGCACCAAGGAGCAAAACAAAAGGAAGAGGAAGGGGCTGTGGTTCACAAGAGCATGATTGTTTCACTTAAAAGTTTCTACCACCTTCCCATATTGCCACACTGGGAACCAAGCCTTTAACATACTAGACTTTGGAAGATATTTCATATCTGAATTATAGCAAAGAACATGTAAAGAGATGAGGACATGGGAGAACGGAAAACGCCATGTGAAGCCAAAGTAGAGACTTGAGTGATGTATCTACAAGCCAAAGATGCGGTCTGTTATCAGAAGTTGGGCGAGGCATGTGGGACAATTCTGCTTCAGAGCACTGAGAAGGAGCCAAACCTGCTCACACCCTGACTTTGGATTTTAGTCTCCAGAGCTAAGAGAATGTGATAAATTTCTATTGCTCTGACTTCCCGTGTGTAGAACCTGCCTGACAAAATCACCCCCAGGCAGGAGCAGCTGCATCATTTCTGAACTTGTTAAAAATGCAGTAAGACATCATCACCCCATAGCTAAGAATGGAACTTTAAACAAGGTATCAACGTGATTCACACGCACTTTAACGTTTGAGAAACACTGGTATGGAGAAGGGGTTAGGGCGGGAAAGAGTAGAAGAGAAACTGGTTAGAGAGCTATGTTATGGTCCAAGTGAGAAAAGACCACAACCTGTTTAAAAGAGATAATACAAAGAATGAGAACACCGATTTTAGGTCGTTTTGGAGGTAGCTGGGTTAGTTCCCTTAGCCAGCTAAGTCGATGTCTTCAGTATGAAGTGATGCAAGTCAGGATTTCTGAAAAAAGCTTAGGATCAAAGATACAGAAGTGTGGATCTATTTGGTACCCTGCCTCCGGGTTTCAAGTGCTTGGTTTTTTAGCGCTCTTATATTTTACAAGCGTTTGCATGTATTTTGTCACCCTTAAGGAAAATAAGCTATGCCTTACAGTTATCTTAGGCCTCTAGTCACATTAAATTCTTCACAAAAACTCTTGTTTTGAATGTTTTAAAACTCAAAGCCCAAGGCTAATCAATACTGCTGCTCCTCCACTGACTCTGGGATTTTCCATTCTCAAGTTTTAACTGAGGATATCCTCAATCTGGTTCAGTTTCCAGGCACAAAGCAGCTAGGAACTTCCTGAGGTGCTGATTACATATTTCCTAGTGTCCAATTTTGTGTTCTTAATAATCACTGAACTAAAAGTCATTTAATGGGATGGAAGACTTGGGAACTAACCAGGAGGTTTCTTGCCTTACCAGTGTTAGTAAGCAGGAGAACGTAATTCCAGTTTAATGATTTCCTCTATGTCATGTCTCATCAAAGATTAATACCGAAAAGCTTGTACAATTATTATCAAAAACAAATAAATGCCTTTTCTCTTTTTGGCCTATGGGGAATGGGAAAAGTTCTTGCACTGTTTCACAGCATAGTACAATAGTACAACAAGAGTATCAGTCTGTCTTCCAAAATACTCTATCTTGGTGAAACTCATGAGAATGGCAAATTTAGGAGAGGCCTCGGTAAGAAGTGACATCAAAATCTTCAACAGTATTGCTTATCTACTCGACTGCTCCCTTTCCTGTGAATTTACTTTGAAACACTGCCCTAAAAAAAAAAAAAAATAGAGAGAGAGAGAGAGAGAAAAGGAAGGTTTCTTCCAAGAAATCCACGTACACTATCCATCTGAAGGGACAACGCCAGTGGTGTCGCTCAAGAAAGAAAAGCGGGGTCGGCGGGCCGAGGACGGCCGGGGAGGGCAGGGCTCCAGGCGCTCGGGGCCCGCCTTCCCTGGCTTCAGGGCTGCGGAGGGCAGGCCCGCGCGGCCTCAGGTGCCAGCGCGTGAGTGGCCGGAGAGCATCGGCGCCTCCCACCCCGCAACCCCGGCCCAGGAAGGGGGAGCGGGGTCAGCCGCGCGGGATATAAAGGAGCCCGGCCGCCGCGGCTCGCCCGGGCTCGCCTCCGGCTCCGCCTTCCCCTCGATCCTCTCGGGCCTCGGCTACACGGGCTGCGGCGGAATATGGCGGCTCCAGCACCTCCGGTCAAGTGCTCCGAAGCGGAGCTGGCTGCTGCCTTGGCGGACGTGCCCGAACTGTGCCACCTTCTGGAGAATGACCCGTATCTGAAGCCCTTCGCCACGGACTTCCAGCGCAGGTACCACCCGACCTAGGCACTTTCGCGTAGCCCAACAGCCCGCCTTCCGGGAGCCCGCTGGGCGCTCGCCTCGCCCCGCTCGTCCCCTCCCGCGCGCCGTCGCCGCCCCGCGCCGCGGGGAGGAAGTGTGATGGGCGGGGCGGGGCGTTGCTCGCAGCCTTGGCCGGTTGTGGTCTCGCTACTCCCGCTCTGTGGCACGCGTCCCCCGCCCTTCCCCTTCCTGCTCGTCAGCGGTGTCTTGCGCCATGGAGTACGTGCTTTGGCGTTCAGCGCTCCTTTCTGCTGCTGCCCTGGGGAGTGAGGAAATGCCACCGACGCTGCACGTCTTCCGACACCAGCGAGCCCTCAGAGTGAGCGTGGGCGTGACACGCGGAGAGTAACCGTGCCTTCACGTCTTTCTAGTTTAGTCCGCAGCCCCATACTGCGATTTTATATCCAACAGGATTCTGTCAGGGACACACTATGTCTCAGTTGTTGTTCTTGTTAATACTTCACCTTTCAGGGAAGCTTAAACCTATCCTGATCAGTTTTGCCTCCCTTGAGCCAACAGTGATGAGCAGATGTGCTGTAACATTTGTCATGTTTGACCTTGCCCTCTGGAAGAGGGAGAAGGGTGAGGACAGCCAAACTTCTAAAGGGCATTTGAGGATACTTTAATTCTAGCTTGTCTCCCACCATGCTTCAGCACGTTGGTTTACTACTGATTAGCAGTATTTACTAATTACAATTTAGTCAACTAAAAAGATAGCAGTTTTAACAAAATTAGAGTAGCTATGTTAGGCTGTGTTAGGTAATGCTCATTTGTGAGGTGAGCCCATTGTGAATTAGTAGTTTTTGCTTTTTTTTTTTTAACTTCAGCAAGGCCATTGAACCCAGGGTCTTCCCACTGAGCTACATCCCCAACCCTTTTTGAGAAAGTGTGTTGCTGAATTATACAGGCAGGGCGTGAACATGGGATCCTTTTACCTCAGCCTCCCAGGATGCTGGAATTACAGGTGTGTTTCACACACTTGTTAAGCAGAGTCACTACAAAATGAAAGTTATCCTGGCAACAGGATATAACTAGGCAATTTTTTTAAGCCATAGAGAAATATTTAGTTAGCGACTTGAAACAGCATTGAAAATAACCAAAGTAGGTTGCTCTGCAGATTGAAAACACAATTTAAGATCATGTCCCAACATTGTCATGTTATTACCTGTATTCAATTCAGTACCTCTTTAATAAAGAAGCTCCTATGAACAAAAACGCTACCCTAGAGATTGAAAAGGTACAGTAGTTATATGCACCTCATTCCAGAGTTTATATGTCAGAATGAGCCCTCCTCAAAGTAGCCATGTTGGGATGTTGTTCACTTAATCAGATGACAGTGCCATTGTATTAAACCATTGGGGAAAAGTCTTGTGAAATTGCTTTCAGAAGATAAAGTACATACATGCTTTCAGAGTTACCACATAAGCTTCAAATTCAAAGACTGGATTTGATTTAAAGATAGTAAAAAATGTTTATAGCAGAACAAGGTAATTAAAGGTCTTGGTGAGACTTTTTGATGTGCTTATACAGTAACTATGACTAATTTAGTTGTATGCTTTGTAAAATAATCTTACAGACATTTCTAAAAGAGTTGTGGAAATGTTCTGTCTTCATTCCCCCACCTTTATTTTTGGAGACAGGGTCTTGCTATATAGTTCAGGCTGGCCTTTAATTCACTATGTAGCCCAGGCTGTCCTCGAATTCACAGCGATCCTCCTGCCTCAGCCTCCCTAGTGTTGGGATTACAGACATGCACCACCATGTTTGGCTTCCACTCCCCTTTTAAATAGTCACAAGCAGACAGACATCTTTTGTTTAGTGTTTGGTGTCCTTTACTTTTGAGCTCCACTGGGATTGAAACAATTACAGTCATCTTTCATGGTTTGTCAAAACTAACAAGGGGTACACAGGCCAGAACAGAGAAGTGGGGAGGGGATTCCAGTGTGAATAGTCGGGTCCAGTGGGTCCTTGTATGCTCCACTCTGACCTGGATTTTGCTTGTGTCCTTGGTTCTGAGTAATTGCCATTTTCCAGCACACATGTTCCATTTAGGCATGTCAAACAGTAATTTGGCATTTGGCAGTTGAAGTTTTTGTTAACAATTGAAGAGTATTAAAAAAAAAAGATTCCTCCTTCATAGTCTGGTCCTTGGTACTGGTATTTACTGCTATGGTTTGAATGTGTCTCTTCCATAATTCAGATGTGATGTATAAAGAGGTGGGATGTTTAAAATGTGTTCAGGCTGCAAGGTCTCCTGCCATGCAAATGAGACCAAAACTCTTATAAAAAGGGTTCAAGCAGTTTTTGGAACTTTTTTGCCTTTCTGCATGTGAGGGCACAGCATTGGCCTTCTGGAGAATGCAATGAGAAGGCACCATCTTGGAAGTGGAAGGCAGTCCTCACCAACAACTGAACCTATTGGTGTCATGCTGTTGGGCTTTGTCTTGCTCCAGAGCTGTTAGAAAATAAATTTCTGTTTTTACAAAATTATCTAGTTTCAGGTACTTCGTTAGGACAGCACATATGGACTAAGATTGTTTTTGTATTTTCTGTTAATTTCTAGTAACTCACTTGAGTAGGATGTCTTTGGCCCAACACGAATATATAACTAGTCAACCATTTAGGTGCAGAGTGTACTTGCTACAGAGTAAAGAAAATTTGAGGTACCAACCATAGCATATAAGGATGGTGATGAGGGAGGCAGTTTCTTCTCGTTGATAGACTGACTTACCTTTGTTCACCTTTTCTTTATCTGAAATCCTCTTTTGCATGTTTGTTGTTATTTTCACCTGTGTCTGTAAGAGCTCTGAACCAAGTGTGGAGGATTAGTGAGTTACTGTGCCACAAATAGAAATTAGTATATTAATGTGCGTGTTAACCCCCTGAGTTCTCATTAATTGCCCCCTAAGATGATGTTTTACACTTGGATCTTTCGCTTTTATCTTTAATCTCTTGTTTATACTAAAATTGATTGCTATGGTCATGTTTCCAAAATCTTGGTGTTTTAAATCAAGACCATTTAATTGTCGCTTTGTGACATCCTATCTTGAGTTAGCCAGAGACCTAGGAAAATAGTCATCAGTCACCTTGGGGTGAAGGACCAAAACCTCCTTGACCCACCCCTTTTCAGGAAAGTCCTTGTCTACCCCATGTGCACTTGCTCAATGACTTGCTTCCCAATTTGATCTACATTTAATCAATATTACCTAAGCGACTATACTTGTAATCCTATTAGTTGACTATAGTTTTGTCTCACTTTGAACCTGCCTCACCTCGTGGCTTTGCTCAGTAAAACACCCTTGACAAGTAGGGTTGGCCGGTCACCCACTTTCCAGGTCCCTTTCTGTCCCTCTTAGTCAGAAGCTTTCTTTCTCTCAATAAATTCTTGCTTCCCTTAAAAAAAAAAAAAAAAAAAAAAAAAAAAGGATCTAGGGCTTAAGAAGAATTTATTTTGAAACGTGCTTCAATAATGGTAATGGCACAGAATAGAGAACATGTTGTACTATGCATTTTGCCTTGCAGGGACCCCCTTTGTGTACATTATATTGGTCAGTGCAGGTTGGCTTGTCATGTGAGTGGAACAGAGGACTGACATTCGTGAACACTGCTCAGAAGAATATAGTTGCACTAACACTAGTCCGTACTCTCTGTTTAAAGTTTATATAGTACTTCGATGTATGTTATGATATGTTAATACCACAAGGTAGGTAAGGAAGGCGTTTTTCCTGTCTTAAAGAAGAAAATGAGATTTTTTCAAGTGGCTGACATGAGTTCACAAATAGTAAGTGTACCTGGGTTTAATCTTTACTAAAACTGTTCTCAATAAGTTCACAAGCTTCTTGATAATTTAATGCGTTCATCTCTCCTTTTTAGCATTGCACATTGTGAACTACTTCTTGGTTTTTTGAAGCCATTATATTTTTTCCTTCCATTATCTTTGGGGGTTTCCACTCAGCCTTTGTCACACTAATTAGTGTAAGAGATTCTTAGGGGAGTTCCCTAGATCTGTCTGTGTATTTCTGCTATATGTAATTTTCCTAGATATTCTTATCCATCCTGTGGATTGCGTCTCCTGAAGCTACCTATATCTGTCTTCACCCCAGGTCTTCCTCATGATCTGAGACATATTAATAAATATTTTCATTTTTATGTCCTATAAGCACAAAGCTTGACCTGTATAAAACTGAATATAAGATTTTTTTTTTTTTTTTTTGGTACTGGGAATCAAACTCAGGACGTTGCACTTGCCAGGTAGGCGCTGCACCATTAAGCTATATCCCTAGCCCTTGAATTTAAGATTTTCATACCAAACCTATTTGTGCCTTTATATATCATCTTACTGTGTAGTATTCACATTTATTGAGTGTTCAAACTTGAAATTTAAGATATGTTCTTAATTACTCCTCTGTCCACCTTTCCTCACCTCTGAGTAGTTGCTAACTCTTTCAAATGTGCATCACCTTACTGTTATCCTATTTCAAGGGTAATATTTCGTTTACAAAAGCAGTGTCACAGTTTTGTCCACTTTTCAAATTTTTACCTCACTCTGCTCATGTCATCCTCCACTCCCCCAAGCAGAATAAATAGAATGAATTTTGAATTTTGAAATAGGCATGACACTCCTCTGCTTTAGTCCTTTCAGTAATTCCTCATTTCTCTTAAGGAGCAGTACATACTCCTCATGACCTATAAGAGTCTGTATTACTTACTCCATCGACCTTTTCAGCTTTGTATTTGTACCCTGCCTCTCTCTCTGTGCAGTCTAACCAGAGAGAGCCTAACAGGAGAGGAGCAACTGAGATGTCTGGGATTGTTCTCTAAGGTGCATAAAAATATCACTACAGTAAATCAGAGTCAGGATACCATTTTCCACATTAAATCCTTTGTCCTTGAATGTTGAAGATTTTCATTTATTATGTATATATACTCAAGAAGTTGGGTGGGGCAGCAGAATGAAAGACAAAATAGATCAAGAATTAGAGAAATTTTCTGGTCTTTATCAGAACAGTGACATATTTTAACTTAGCAGGAGTGAATTTATCAGTGAACTTTTTCCTGTATTTAATTTTTATTAATATAAAATAATATAAAATAGTTTATCCCATGAAATAGATCCTTTAATAAATGTGTAAGGATATCAGCTTGAAGGTGTGCCAATATATTAGCCTTTTCTGGTTGCCACATTTTTTGGTCTAGCCCTGTGTCTGGCTATGCTTTTATACATGCTGTGACTTCTGCTTGATGCATTCTTTTTCCATTTCTCATAATAAGTTTTTATGCATGCTTCATGACATAGCTGAGAGATATGTCGTATGCCTTCCATGGTTTCTCCCTATCCTTCAAGTTTAAAATGGGGGAAGAGGTTTTGTGAGGCCATGGGTTTAAGTATTATGATTACCTTGAAGATCTCTACTAAATTAGAGATAAAAATAGTTTTTATGTTGGTATGTAATCAGAATTGGAAAGTAATTTGGATTTATCATGTCAGCAATCATGCCAACAATTGATTCTCACAGCATTAAAGTTTTAAAGGGTAGCTGAGTGGTATACTTTTGTCACAGTACCCAGCCAAGCTGTGGGCTCTGAAGAAAGTCAAATGTCAGTGATATCAGAAGGCAGGGAAGAATCTGAAGATTACGAGATGCATGCGACCTGCTCTTCTGTTTTGCTAGTCATTTGCCCTGTATAGCTGAGATCTGTACTAATTCCAGAGTCACTCCTGGATTCTCTACAGCAGCGGTCAAGAGGCTCTGACCTCTTCTCATTTTCAAAGTGCCTGAAAATGACTTGATGGAACATTTGGGTTTAGTTTAGGCTCTGGTACATGCTGTACCACCTCTGGAGAAATGACTCTATGTGTGGTAACTTCTTAGAGGATTTCTTTCTGTTCTCACCATGCGGGGCCCTAGTTAGTCAGTGAGATGATAATACAGTCAGTTTTAGACTGATCAGCGTATCATGCTGCTGTTATTTGAAAGCATGCATTAAGCTTCAATTATACATTTACAGGTGTTAAAGGAAAGCATGAAAGTGTGTCTTCCAAGAGAATTGCTGCTACCAGGTACCTTTCATTCTAAAGTCAGCTTTTTTTTTTTTTTTTCTTTTTAACTGAAGAATAGATTCTCTTCTTGTAGTGATGTCTGCTCGTCAGTATACATTCACCACTGTTTTGAATCCAGGGTTCTTTTGTGTTTAGCCACATTCAGTTTTGTATTTAGGGCAACAGGAACTCAATTCCCTGACTAAAGGTAAAATTCCACATAAACATATGTTATATAACTTTCATAGATTTATCATATAATTTCACTACAGAATATTTGACATTGTTTGGGTTATGGTGACTATAAAACTCGATTGATTTTTTACATTTAAATAGCTAGAATAGACAAAATTTAATTTTATCACATGTAAAATTAAAAAAATTTATTTTGCTGAGCAGTTGTGTTACAAAGTAAAACAGCAAGACAAGTTTTGAATTTTAGTTCATGTTAAATAGCTTTGAGTCCAAGAACAAATTAACCTCTGAACTTCAGTTCTTCCTTGGTGAAAAATGGATAGAATCTATTCATAGGGTGTCTTGAGGATTAGAAATATATGTAAAGATGCTCAGTGAATAATAATTTGATAATATTATTCACTAACTTTCCAACTTGAATATTACAGAATTTAATTTTCATAAGATTTTATTATTGTTAGCTTTTTAAATGCTGTATCTTGAAATCAAATATCAGCTAAATACCATGACCAGAAACTCCCCAGAACTCTGTTTTGCTGGTTAACTATGTGTTCAGAGGGTTCCTTCTTTTTCTTGCAGAAGTGATTGTGCAAATGAGGTAAAGCAGGTGACAATTTTAATCGTGTTTTAATAGAGAAGGGAAAGAATATGTTTAAACTTTGATCCTTAATTTGGAGTAGAAATGATAAGGCAATTGTCAGTTTACTATCAGCTGAAGGCAAAATGAGTCCTGGGATATAATGAGCACAAAGCTCTTTTTATTGAGAGAGGTAAATGCTAGCCTGCAGAAATTCACAATCACTGTTTTCTTGATCTTCCTTTTCTCTCTTTTCTCTTCCTTCATCTGACTGCTAAGTATTCATATTCTTGGGCATCAAACAGCTGTGGGGATTTACTTCCTCCTGAACTCTAGATAGTTAGAAGAATGGTTATACCATGTTTACTAATAACAGGAAAAATGAACAATAAGACTAATGTAGAAGAAAAAAAATATGTGACATTGGTTCAAAAGTTTGTAAAGTAAAGAACTATTCTAATGTAGTCTGAACATGTGATATTTGATATGTTAATAAGAAAAGTATTTAAGTGCTATATCCTGCCTTTCTTTTTTTTTGATATTTGTTGATTTCAGTTATTTTCAGTAGATTTGATTTTGCCATAAGATGCATAAAACAAAGGAATGGAATACTCAAGTATTGCTTAGCTTTTCCCTGGACAAAATACCTGACATCCAGAATTTCAAAGACGTTTATTTGGCTCCTGGTTTCACAGGATTCACCCCATGGTCAGCTGGTTCTAAGTCCAAAACATTACAGAAGAAGGGCATGGCGGAACAAAGCTGCTTGTTTCATGGGGAGCAGAGCGGGGAACAGTATCAGAGAAGGAGGCTGGGACCAGATACAGTACCCAGGCAAGGTTACGCCTCTGTGACCCACCCAGACACCCACAAGTATGCTTTACTAATTCCCCGAGTGGTTCACAGGCCAGTCAATTTGACAGGTAATTTTGGCCATCACAATTCATATGTAGTTTAGTGCATTGTCGAGTAATCAGTTACAATGAAACACAGTCTCTGGGGAGATATACTACTTCTATAATCCAATACATAAACTTCTCGCATAGGTAAACTTGAAGTTTTCCAAGTATCCAGTACATACATAAAACTTAGCTATGTTTTAACCAATTTTATTGTATATTATTCAGTATCATCTAATTTATTTTATTTTGTTCATAAAAAACTTCTAGCCCCAGGCTATATTTAGTTATGGGTAGCTACACAATACATATGTACATGCTATTACTAAAATATGGTATCAAGTATGTATTTAGGCTGTGTGACAGAAAATCCAGTATACCTCTCAGCAGAATAACCTATAAACCGAGCTATAGAAAGAGAAGTTTGTATCGCTAACATATGAAGAGACTAAAGGTGAGCTGTCTGGGTCTTAGCATAGATCATCCTCCTTACTCCCACTGTTTTTTTTTTTTTTTTTTTTTTGTGGGTACCGGGGGTGGAACTCAGGACCTCGCGCGCCAGCAAGTGCCCGTGCCACTGAAGGCTATCACTGGCCCTTTTTTTTGTATGTGGGTACCAGGAGTTGAACTCCCCCCACTGGGTATTGGACCCAGCGCTGCTCTACCTCTGAGCTACATCCTCAGCCTTTTTTATTTATTTATTTATATTTTAATTTTAAAGAGAAAAATAGAACAAAATTCCAAAACAAGATAATTGGAGGGTAACAATGGTTAGTATATTGCATATTGTTATCTTTAAATTAGTTACTCAGACTACCAGATACCAGCATTCAGTTGTCCAAACAATATTAGCACAAACCTATCTTTTCAAATATTTATTATTTTTAATGCAAGGTCTGATGAATTGACCAGGCTGGCCTTGAACTTGGAATTCTACTGCCTCAGCCTCTCTAGTAGCTAGGATTATAAGCCTGTGCCATCATGCCTGGCTGGATTCTTCCTTTATCTTTCTGCTTTAGCATATAGTCTCTATGCTTCTGCTTACAAGATAACTGGGCACATCTCAGCACCACACCCATGTTCCTACCAGGAACACATGCTGGCTTACTGTGTCTAATTAGCAAGCATATATTAGTTTTCTCATAAACTCCATCTAGTGCTATCTGATTGCAAATTATAAATCAGAAGTGTCCCGTAACTTCCTTACTTGAAAGTGAACCTGCATTATTAAGGCTTTCAGTTGCATACACATATTTCTGAGAATGTCCTGTTTTCTCTTTCATCACCTGTTCCAAGGCTCTTAGACTTGCTTCAAAGAGGAGATTACATCTGGCTAAAGGTGAAATACCCCATTTAGACATTTTATTGTCTTTCAACATTATATCTGTGTTCAAATCCATCTGAGTTCAGCCCATACACTTCCTCTCTTCTTAAGAGAGAAGTCTACAGCTATATCCCTCACTATCATTAGCCTCTAGGTCTGGGTTTTACTTTTCTAGATGTGCTCAGTATTTTTCTACATTCCTTTCTTGGGGAAATACAGATATTTTTGGCTGCTCCATCCCAAAGTGAGCTGGTCTGATCTCTTTGGATACTTGCTGGTATATCTTGGGGAACTCTGATATCTTGTCTTTGTTTTTAGTGTCATGGATAGTTTACTCTTAAAAAGTATGAGAATATTTGAGAAGAAATCAGTTTGGTAATTACTAATAATTTTTCGGTGTTAAATCTTGGGCTCATAAAAAAATGATCAACTTTAAGTTATTTAGAGAACAGAATATTTGTAGGATTAGAAAAAAAGAGAACTAATTTAAAGATGTCAATTTATGCTCAGTCTTTAAGGCAAGAGTTGTGTTCTGGTGTCTGTATACAAGCTTATAAGATGCTACAATTAATCATTCTGTACATTCTTTTAAAAGCCCAATATGTATAGTTAGACATAGTTAAAACTATATTATTTGGAATATACCTACCACAAACTTTTCATATATTCTTTAAAACATGAATTGTGTTCTGGTGTTTAGCTACATATAAGTTTATGAGACTTCACTATTATACATTCTTTTTAAAGGTTAAGATGTATAGTTAGAACTGTCATGCTTCGTAATATACCTACCACAGATATAGAATTATCGTCATAGGGAAACCTAGTGCTTTTTCTTTGAAAATAGAATTAAGGGACAATTTGTAATTTCTTTTTGAGATCAGAAGATTAATGATGTGTCTGGGTTCATGTTAATTTTTTAAATTGGTTATAGGGCTACTATCTGTTTTTATTCTATACAGTATTACTGTGAGTAATAGTATTAGCTTATGAGCAACGAATGTCTGAATGGCTATTGCTCTTGAGTTGTTCACAGTTCTCTCAGGATGACTGGTTAGAATGCCAGGATTCTGAAGTTTCACTAGGAGTTCATGGTTGTCATTTCTGTTCTTTGTTTTCCCCCTTCTCATCTCTTTCTGTATTGAAAACCTCTGACACTTTTGTTTGCATGTTTATTCATTCTGTTGTTTCTGCCTGAGAGTCTCCTATCCTCTAACAGTTTCTGTTGGCAGTGCCGTTTTGGATGTTTAAATTGTGTTCACTAGTGGTATGAGTACAGTGCAACTAACTGGTCACTTTTGCTTCCCTTCCTGAACATGACTTTTATTAAAAACTATATATGAGCCATGTAATATTAAGCAAAAATCTACTCACAAATACAACACATTAGCAAAAACACATACATAAAAATAAAAGTGGTATCAAACCTGATTGTTGGTTGAAGCAGGTTCAAAGTGTGAGAGGACATTTAAAAATGTAGTAGGGACTGTTTAGAAAATTGCAAACTACGTAAAAAATTTCATTTCAAAGTGATTATAGACTCACAGGAAGTTGCAAAAAGCATACAGAGAAAGCTCCTGTAACTTTCACCAAGATTGCTACTGTGGTAATTTCTTGCATAAATAAAATGTGGTATTAAGACCAGAAAATGGATGTTGGTACAATCTATAGATCTTATTCAGGTTTCTTCAATGTTTATATATATTTATTTTTGTGTATATCTATACTTTGTTATAGTTTTATCATATTTCTATATTAAAGTATCTGTCACTACAGTTAATACGCAGAATTGTTCCAGCACCACAGAGGAAATCCCTCATGTGTACATTCACACTATCACTCTACCTCCATCCCTCATTTTGATTACCTCTGACTTGGTTTCCATCATAATTCTTTCAGTATGGGAATATTACATAAATTATAATATATAAGCTTTCCAGATTGACCTTTTTCTTTCTCTTAGCATAATATCCTTGAGACCTATCCAAGGTGCACATATCGATAGTTCGTGCTTTTTTGTCATTGAGTAGTATTTCATTGTATGGATGCACCATCCATCCAGTTTGTTTATCCAATTACCTGTTAAAAGACATTTGGATTGGTTCCAGTTTTGGGTTATTAGAAGTATTATAATAAAGCTATGAATATTTCTGTATAGGTTTTATTTCTCTGAAATAAATGCTCAGAAATACAATGACTGGCTCATATGGCAAGTGTATGTTTAATTTTACATGACGTTGTCAAACTATTTTTCACAATGTTTGTACTATTTTGCATACTACTAGTGTCATGTGAAGGACTGTTTATCTGCATCCTTCCAAGCATTTGGTGTCATCATTATTTTTTATGTTAGCTGCTCTAATGGTCGTGTACTGATATGTCATCATGGCTCAATTAGCATTTTTCTCATACCTAATTATGTTGAAATTGTTTAATGGTATTTGCCATCTATACACACTTTGATGAAATGTCTGTTCATATCTTTTGCTCATTTTCTAACTGGATTGCTTTTTCTTTTTCTTTTAACCTTTAAATTCCGACACTTCTTTTTATATTCTATATATAAATAAGTCTTTTGTTAGATATGTGTTTGGCAAGTACAATATTTTCTCCTAGTCTGTAGCTTATATATTTTTATCTTCTAAAACATGTCTCACAGAGCAAAATTTTGTGTTGAAGTACAGTTGATTGAGTTCTTTATTTTGTAGGTTATACCTTTGTTGTCCTTTCTAATAGCTTTTTGCCTAGCTCTAAAATCTGAAGACTTTTAGTAATGTTTTCTTCTGAAAATTTTATTTTTTTTTTAATATAGTGCATTTAAATCAATGGTCCACCCTGAGTTAATTTTTATATAAGTTCTGAAGTTTAAATCAAGATCTATTTTGTTGTGTATGGATATTTGATTCCTTTTAAGATCATAAACTGATCAACTTGCATTGGGATGCTGCCTAACAAGAACTACACCAGTCTTCAGTCAATGAAATGTGTATATATAGTAGGTTATGAAAGTATGAAAATGAAATACTTCGTCAGCTCCTTAATTATAAGACCTAACTTTTGGTTATTATCCAAAGACAGCTTCAATTTTTTTTATGAAATGAGAATACTGTGTGCAGTGTATAATAGTTTAATCTGAAGCAGGCGTGTTGTATTGTTTTTGCTTTTTATTTTTCCTATTTTGCTATCATGTCATACCATTAATTCATTGATTTATGTTCCAAATACTCATATTCTCCCTCTTTTTTTTTTTTTTTATGTTCTGGGGGTTGAGCCAAGTGCCTCATGCATGTTAAGCATATGCCCTACCACTGAGCTACATCCTGATCCCCAATAAGTAGTTCTTGATATGAATATGTATAGAGTGTATGTTACAACTTTAAGGTTTTAAATTTCACATTTTATTTGACACTACCATATAGTTTAGTCTTCAGTTCTACATTATAAAAAACAATGTTTTAAAAAAGTTTCATTTAGTTTACTTTTTCACTTGACAGAAATGACAAATCCCTTAAAATTTTGCGTACCACTTTCATTTCATTTATAGGAATGGATTTGTGAAATCTTAACTAAGGTAATGTCAGCATTTCCCCAAGTTCATTTATTTTTATCTAATTGAAATTAGTCTTTGGTGCCAGGTGTGGTAACACATGCCTGTAAGCCCAGCACTTGGGAGGTTGAGGTAGGAGGACTGCTGTGAGTTTGAGGCCAGCCTGGGCTACAAAGTGAGTTCAAGGCCAGCCTGAACTGAATAGTGAAACCCTGTCTCAAAAAAAATACACACACCAAAAAAAAAAAAAAAAAGGAAAAATAAATTAGTCTTTCAGACTAAATATTTACTTTAATGTTTACCAGGGTTCATGTGGTAAAAATATATTAGAAATCAGATCATTTTCCAAACAGGAATTTGTTAGATATTGACACATGAAAATTCATAGTACATGTATTCGATGAAGGTTGGAAAATGTTTGAGTGAAAAAAGGTAAAAATATATCTACTTTTAGATAGGAAAAAGTGGAGTTTGAGGATTTCTACAGTTGTAGCTCACCGTGCTGAATTTGAGAAACTCAGCGTCCCAAAGTGAGTTTTGTCGATCTACAGATAATGAATTATGGTTGCAGTCATCATCATCATAATTATTATTATTTTTTGTTTGTTTATTTCTTTTTTGGTATTGGGAATCGAACCCAAGACCCTGCGCTTGCCAGGCAGGCACTTGTACTGCTAAGCTATATCCCTGGCCCATTATTATTATTATAGTTGTTATTGTGACAGTTTATTACATATCATGTTATGTGCATAGGGGCCTGAGATTCTGTGTGCCTGAGAAGCTCCCAGGAGATGCTGATATTGACTGAAAGTACTTCGAGTAGCAAGGCACTGTGTGCTCCCATATCTCAGTCCAAAACAGTTAGCAAAAGGCTAAATGGTTGCAAATATTTAAACTATATTTCAAAATTTTAAAAAGAAGCATTTAATATATACTAATATACTTAACCAACTTATGTAAGTTTTGATGATCATTGTGAGTTATCTCTCACTGTAAAGTAAAATGGGTTTTATTGTTAGTATTATCAAAGTTGTTTTTTCCTACATCTGCACTATGAGTTTCTTTCTTTCTTATTTATTTATTTATTTATATTGAGTCAGAGTCTCACTGTGTAGTTCAGGGTGGCTTTGAGCTTACCGTGTAGCCCAGACTGGCCTTGAACTTGAGGTGATCCTCCTAAATTTCACTTTTGCTAATGGGTCTTCAGAATAAAATATAGAAAGTCACAACACAGAATCACCCCCTCCCCCATAAGGTGTTCTATAGTGTATTAGTTACATTCCTGTTGCTGGAACAAAATACCTGACAGCTGCATTTTAAAGGAGAAGTGGTTTCACAGGGTATAGTCCCAGGCCATAGTTTTATAGGGTTTAGTCCAAGGTAGACTGGTTTCAAGGCAAAAATGACATGATGGTAAGACTTGGCAGAGGAACGTTGCCCAAACTAGGAAGCAGAGATAAGGGCAGGATAAGAATATATTATTTCAGGTCACACCCCAAGTAATCCACCACTTGTGACCAGGCCCTGCCTCCTAATATAGAGAGCCCTTTTTGGTCCTCATCGCATTCTGGGAAGTTTATATTTGTAACTCCATGGAAAAGTTATTGGAATTATAGCGAGTTAATTTTAATCTACCACTTTTAGTGCAACCCATGGCACGAATAAAGACACTAAGGCATATTTATAGTTGTGGGGAGCCAAGAGGTCCTTATTCCAGCCAAGATGGTGGTTACTGGAACAAAGGCCTCAACCCAGGGCCGAACCTGAGTTTTATTAATTCTCAAGGAGGGGCGTGGCTTGGGGATGAGTGACTGTGAGAATGGCAGGAAGTCCATGAGTTCTGTGAGCTGGGCTAGGTAGGTGGCCTGAAATCACCTTTGCAATATGCAGAGGGAAGGATATGCAGAAGGAGTAATCTGCATAACACAACTCAAGATAGTATCTAATGTTTTGGGGTCGGTTCTTCAGCTCTGATATGTAATCTTCTCTGCCCTGGGAAGTCATAGCCTCTTTCTCGAGGCTTGATCCCAGCCGACAGCGTGGAGCACGGCTCTCCATCCCACCAGACTCGAGCATATGTTTTGGGAGCTACAGGGGCAGGGAAACACTGACCTGTTGCTTGCTTCAAAGACTACACATCGGCACCTCGGCTGGACCAATTTGTATTGCTTAAAGCCAATTCAAGGGATAAGGAAAATTCCTAGCCAGCTCTGTACATATCAGTACATGGAAATGGGGTTTAGCCAAAATGGAGATAATTGCTCTTCTTCCAAGGAGAGTCATGCAGGTGGTCCTCCACATCCTAACAGCATGTTTAGCTATGAACCCATCAGTGGGTTAATGCACTGATGAGTATAGTGCCCCATGATTCAGTCACCTTCCAAAAGCTGTATTTCTGTACATGAGACTTTTAAAGGACATTTTATTTTATTTTATTTTATTTTATTTTTGTGGGTACCGGGGGTCGAACTCAGGACCTCACACGCCAGCAGTCGCCCGTGCCACTGAGCGATATCACCAGCCCTTTTTTTGTATGTGGGTTCCGGGAGTTGAACTCGGGACCTCGTGCTTGCCAGGCAGGCGCTTATGCCGCTGAGCTGTCTCACCGGCCCATAGAGGACATTTTAGATCTAAACCACAGCATTCCTCCCCTGGCCCCCAAAAGGCTCATGTTGATCTCATTATATAAAATGTATTTAGTGAGTCTCTAAGGGTTGCCAAAGTCTTAGCAATTTCAGCATTGCTCGGAAGTTCAAGTTTAAAGTGTCATCTGAGACTCAAGGCAAAGTCTGAGTTGTGAACCCATATAAAAATCAAAAATAAATTTAAAATGCTGCCAACATGCAATAGCATAGGCAGCATTTCATTTTCATTTTTAAATGGAAACATTTCCTTTTTCCTTTTTTAAAATGAAATATTTTCATTTTAAAAAGGAAGAATAGGGGATAGAAAAGAATCAAGCCAAAGCAAGACTGAAAACAAGCAGGATAAACATTAAATTCTATATCTTCCTGTTCAGCACTCTCGGGATGGGTTGACATGTGAACTCCAAAGGTCACCAAAGGCAGCCTAGCTCCTGTGGGTTGCAGCCCACATGGCCTCTGTCTTGGGTTGGCTCCACTGCTGTCTTTAGCTTTTCTTGGCAGATTTTTCATGTTTCTAGCATCTCCCACATTTTGGAATCTCTATTGTAGCCTTGGATTTATTCTCTGTCTTAGTCATTTTCCTGTTACTGGGACAAAATAATGTGAGCCCAAATGTTTATTTGGACCCACAGTTTTTAGAGGTTTCAGTCCATAGTAGGCTGGCTCTGAGGCAAAAATTACATGGGGCAGGGCCTGGGTAAAGGAAAGATGCTTGTATGATGGTACCCCGGAAGCAGAGAGAGAGGAGTCAGAGAAGGTGATATACCCTTCCTTAGTGTACCATCAATGACCTACCTCTTCTGACTGGGCCCCACCTTTTAACAGTAAGTCAGCTATAGTGCCCCCATGATCCAATATGCTTTAAAAAAACTTTGCTTTTAAATATATGATGTTTCGGGGGCACCTTCTCAAACCATAATACTCTCATAGCTTCATGTGTCACTCTCTTGAGGGCTCCTGGAAGTGATTTTTACCCTTTCACACATTTTTGCCTGGCCTCCCAGTCCTTTTTCTGAACTCTGGATGAGCGCTTTCATAACTTCTAATTCATGTATTTTGCATGAATCAGCATCACTGAGTGCATGTATGGCTGAATGTGGGGATATACTTTCCTAAGTGGCCCTAAGGGCTCCCTCTCAAAGCAAAATCTTTTAAAGGATTTTACCCTTTCGTACCCTTGAGCTTTCATTGTGTAGATTCTGGCCGATTCCTGAGATGCCTTCAAGGTATTTTTTCTATTGTCCCAGGGGAACATCTTTGGGCTTCTTTTTATTTGTTTTTATTTTTTATTTATTTATTTATTTATTTATTTTTTTTTTTGTGGGTACCAGGGGGTTGACCTCAGGACCTCGTGCGCCAGGAGGTGCCCGTGCCGCTGAGCGATATCACCGGCCCCTTTTTCATATGTGGGATCCGGGAGTCGAACTCGGGCCCTTGCGCTTGCAAGGCAGGCGCTTAAGCTGCTGAGCCATCTCACCGGCCCCTGTTTTTATTTTTTTATTTTTATTTTTTTGTGGGTACTGGGGGTTGAACTTAGGACCTCGCGTGCCAGCAGGCACCTGTGCTGCTGAGCAATATCACCAGCCCTTTTTTCATATGTGGGTACCAGGAGTCAAACTCAGGACCCTTGTGCTTGCCAGGCAGGCACTTATGCCACTGAGCTATCTCACCAGCCCGGACTTCTTTTTAATTGTGCTAATTGTTTCAGCAACTATACTTTCCTTGGCTCCAGCTTTATAGGTAATTTCTTTTTGGCTAAGCCTTAACATTTTTATACTTTTTTGAAAATTTTTACATCTTCTGACTCTGCATCTTGTTCTTGATTCTCATTTTAAATCTGGCCAAAATCAGCCAGCAGTGCCCATGCTGAAGCCTGAATGTTGGTCTGCCTTGAAATTTTTTCCACCAGATTCATTGGCGTGCCTTTGCCAACCTCCTTCCCTTCCTCCCTTCCTCCATTCCTTTGTTCATTCCTTTCTTCCTTTGTTGCTTCTTTTCTTCTCTCCCTCCCTCCTTCTATCTCTTCATGTCTAGCATTTGGGATTGAATGCAGGGCTTTTGCATTGAGCTACATCCCCAGCTCTTTCTTATATTTTTATCCTGAGACAAGGTCTTACTCAGTTGCTAAATTGCACAGGCTAGTCTTAAATTTGGGATCCTCCTGCCTCAGCTTGCTAGAGTGCTGGGATTATAGGGTATGCCATCATGCCTGGGTTACTGCCTTTAAATTTAGCCTTATATAAAGTCTTATGACATGGGCAAAATGTAGACAAGTTCTTTGTCATGTAAATGCATGGCTTATAGTTCAGTTTCCAACACAGCTTTGACTCCCATCTTAAACTTGTAAGCCTGGCTTTTACTGTCATAATTTCTATCAACATTTTTGTCTTCTGAGTTCCTAAGAAGACTTCTCATCAATCTGTGTTTATATCATTTTAAGACTTTCTCTCTAGCTGGCATTTTCAATCCTTCCAAATGTCTCCCACAAACCAGTTTTAAAAATGTTGGACCACATGGTCAGGAATAGTCATAAGGTGATCCCACTCTTGGAAACAATTTCCTGTATTAGTCACTTTTCCATTGCTGAGACGAAATATCTGGCCTCTGCAACTAAAAGTAAGAAGTGTGTATTTGGCTCATGGTTTTACAAGGCTTATTCTAAGGTTGGCTGGCTCCAAGGCAAAAATGGCATGGAGGAAAGACCTGGCCAAGGAAACCCTGGCAGCCAGGAAGCAGAGGAGGGAGTACCCCAGGACAGGAATACAATCCTTCCAGGTCACCCCCTCAGTTATCCACCACTTGTGAACAGACTGCACCTTCTAAGAGCACAAGGAACTATGAACTCAGCAGTGGGTTAATCCACTCATGAGTATAGTGCACCCATGGTCCAATCACCCTCCAAAAGCCCCTGAACACATCAGACTTTTAAAATCTAAACCATTATAGGGTAAGCATAGCTATCTGATCACAGGCTGTTTCATTAATTTATTTTCAACATTCTCTTCATCACAGGCATTTTTCTATATGATGGCCAAACACATATGAGTAAGAAAGGCTATCTGACAGGAGCTCAGTTAGATAAGTAAATACAGGTAAGACACACATTAGATATTTGTGTCCAAAATTCAGGGTAATACTGATGAAGGCATACTCTACAATGTTAAAAAAGTGGCAAATATACCACAAAGAAGTTCTGGCCTTAAGTTCTTCAAATGATTTCTGTATAAAAGAAGTAATGAATCTTTAAGAATGTGGACAAAGTGTATCAGGCTTCCTTAGAAGGAGTCAAAGAATGTACTAGATTCATGTAAGATAATCTTCATTAAAAAATGTTCATGAAGATATCATATGACCTTATATACAGGTTTTATTACTTAAAGTGAGTTTCCTTCCAAAAATGGTTCAGTTGCAAAATGTGCTTGTGTAAGAATTACCACATTGTGTAAGAACTGAAGTCTGTAAAATAGTTTGTAAATCATACTTGATAACACATCAGTATAATTCTTTATAACAAATAATCCCATTTTGGAAGGGATAGTGGACTATTTTTAGAGGTAATGAGTCAGTTCCTAAAGTAGACTAAGAAGCCCCATACCTGAATGAATCAGGGAGACGTGATGAGTGTCAGCTAACTAGGAGGACTCTAGTAAAGAAAATGAGTGCTGAATATCTTCTCCATAACCCTCATTAAGTGTTTTTCCTAATTAGCACTATCCAATATAAATATAATATGAACAATATATGAATTTTAAGATTTTCTAGTGCTACATTAAAAATGTAAAAAGAAACATGAAAAATTATAATGTATATTATTTAATCCATTGTATTCAAAACACTGTTTCAACATGTAACTTTAAAAAATCTGATCAGATATATAAATTTTTTTAAATTGGGTCTTAGAAATCCGATGTGTATGTTACACTTACTGCAAATTTGGGACTAGCCCTACTTAAAAATATTCAACAACAATGTTAGCTAACATGTTACACAGTGCATGTTTAGATTATACTTTTGAAAGACTAGCTTTTAGAATAAGAGTTTTGCGGTGGTGGGCACAACCTTGCACATACAGCTTAACTTTTCTCGTGTCTAATACTACTCATGAAGAAGATTGCGATTTGTGCATTGTAGAGTAAGATTAGACTTTTGCAAGAACAACTTTTAGGGTAACAGCTTTTAGAGTAAAAGACTAAAGGAGAAGATTAAGGAGGGAGAAAAGTTTAGTTGGTGCTGTGTTCATAACAGAGGGTATTAGACCTGTAGAAATTCCAACTTTTCCTAGGAAAGGGACTCCCTAGTTATTGATCAGTAACTTATTTTTTACACTCCTAGAGAAATAAATGAGTGGTATCTTAAATGTATACAGGGTTGAGTATGTGACCATTTTCCTTGGAGTATTTGGCATGGCTAATCCTCTTGCTCTTTTCATTTAGGTGACTCACTTATGTCAGATTTTATGTTTTAGCTCTTCCATTAAGCAAAAACACAACACAGAACAAAAATGTGAGTATGACAAAGATTTACTTTACTTTTTATTTTTTCCCTACTGTAGTTCAAACCGAGGGCTATCACACTGAGCTGTATTCCCAGCTCTTAAAAAAAAAAATAAAATTTGAGACAGGTTCTTGCTAACTTGTCAGGTTGCCCAGACAGCTTGAACCTGTGATCCACTTGCCTCCGTCTCCCAGAGTGTTGGGGTTATAGGGATGTGCCATCACATCCAGCTAAAATTTACTTCTTGATAGAGTAACTGAGGTCAGGGGACTGTCCTTGGCTGTAACAACGCTAGACCTTTTTGGATATGCCAGTTTCACCTGGACTCTGCCCAAATAACAGCTGTTCCTAACTTTGTTGTCCCAAGAATCTTGCTTATGTACAGTGACTCATTATGACTTGCATATTCCAGAGTTGATCTCTGCTTGTAACAGAGGAGATTTAGAAAGATTGCTTTTCTGTCACTCTCAGGACTTCTGATGATATCGTGGGTGCGTGCATGAATGAACTTATGTGTGCCTTGTGTTTTCTGTCCTTCATGACTTTCCTTGTTTCCACTAGATAGCAGTTCCTTCAGTGTTTACACTATTTAGTTTGCTTCTATTCCCTTTAAATACTTCCCAGTTAACCTTCTAATCGTAGCAAAAAATATTGCTGTTCATAAAAGTGTTTGTTCTCATGAGCAATCGATTGGGTTCTTGATGGAATACTCTTTCCTGCTCTCTTTAATAGTGTGTTTTCCATAACACAGCTGTCCAGTTTATGCCGACTCACTGAGCAACCTGGGATGCTGGACATGCGACTTGAATTTAAGAAGAGAAGAATATACTTAGGGAACAGAATATTGTCTTTTGTTGTATTTTTGTAGAGCTTAGAATAGAGGTTTATACTCAAGGGGTGTTTTGCAAATATATATTGACTGGGGGGCTGGTTCAGCTTGTTCTGTAATATTATAAATCTAGAAATATTTATTACTATGGTTGTTGGAATGTCCCTATGTGCACTTGAGAGTAATTCTTCTATCATGTAGTGGCCTGTGGTGGGCAAAACCTTGCACATACAGCTTAACCTTTCTCGGGTCTAATACTACTCATGAAGAAGATTGTAATTTGTGCATTGTGCTTTTATCAGGTTGCTGTTCCCAATGCAGTTAGTGTAATTTTTCATTTCCTAACAGTCCTCGGGCAATTCTGTTTAACATGCTTTCTATTTCAGAACATTCTTCTATTTAAAAAACTTCTTTTGCCTCAGGCCCAACATGCTTTTCCAGCCAGGCCAGTAGTAATTTCTATCCTTTCCTGCCTCACTTACCTTCACTGTTAAAATTCTGTGTGGATTTCCTAGGAATGTCTTCTTTTTGTGTACATGGCATAGAAAATGCTGCCATGTCTCTGTCTTTTATTTGTTGATATTACTTTGGTTCACAAAAATATTATTTCATTTTTATTACTATGGGAAAGACATACCTAGTTTTTACTTCATATTTCAGATTTGTTTTAGTTTTCTGTATTGTAAATCATACTGTTTTCTTAATAAATAGAATTTTAACATTCCACATGCCATTTAAACTTTTGCAGTCATAAAGAGAATTTTCCTGAACAACAGTATTCCCAATAGTAGAGTAGTTTATTTCTTTTAAAATAAAACAAAATATTCAAGGAAATTCAAGCAAATTCCCTTTTAAAGATGATACTTTAAAAGTGAAACAAGTTATCTGAATTTCTATCCTGAATAACCATGAATTAGGTTTAATTTTGGCTGGAAATGAGATACCATTCTGAATTTAGGCTCTTGAAACTGTTCTTTGAGTCTTCATTTTGTAATAATGACATAATGCAGAGGGATTTAGGTTTTTTTTTTTTTAATGTGGGTACCGGGAGTTGACCTCAGGACCTCATGCTTGCCAGGCAGGCGCTTGTGCCGCTGAGCTATCTCACTGGCCCGGGATTTAGGTTTTTAATGTAAAAAGACTGATACAAACATACAAGACAAAATCTTCATTCTCTTATTATAAGCACCTCTGGCTTACAGTGAGGTAGATTTTGAAACATCTATTAAAATAGTGAATATTTTCAAGTGATTCCAGGGAATATATACAAAGAGAACTAGAGCTAAGTAAAATTAGAACTCTGAGTATGAGTACATATTTTACATTTGTATATATCTGTATGTATAAATGGCTTGTATATCCTGTCTTGTCTTAGTTGGAATAAATTTTCTGTCATTCATAGTGCTGATTTCTGTGTACAAACAGGGAGAAAATGGGACTTTCTTCCTTTGGGGGATAGTTACTATAGTGTTAAGAAGTAAGGCAGAATTCTTTTTTGGGTTATATTTTGCATTTTAAATTTCATTGCTGTTCCTCTCAACTTCCATCTGTGTTGACATTTGGGAATTTTGTCATTGCTCTTTCTCAAGTGGAGTGGAAAAGCTTAAGACAGAATTTATACTTTTAAATACAACCGAGGCTCTATCACATCATGTTTCACTCCAGGTCTGAATATTTTCTCTTTGGCTTTATAAAACATCAAACATTTTGTTGAACTAAATATTTCTCATGCTTGTAGCTACTAATTATTGTACATTTATTAATAACCATTTTTGCATTAATGGAAAATTCTGCTTGAAAATATGATAACTATTAAAGTTTTAGGCACTTAATATTTTATGACATCAAAGAGAAGTTTTTATGCAGATGTTATTGTTAGTTAATTGCTATTTGTTGATAACATTGTGGTTTTAATTTCTAATTAAGGTTCCATTAATAACGTAGGAAATACTGTAAATAAGTCACAAACAACCAGATTTGGTGCTGTGTATGACTTATGCTGGCTTTGTGCTCCATTTTTAACCTTTTAAGTTCCAGTCAATTAACATTCTCCTTCCCTCTCTCTGCATGTGTGTGTGTGTGTGTGTGTGTGTGTGTGTGTGTGCAGGGGGGGAGATTGGACTGAAAAATTACTGCTCTGGACCTTGGTCCAATTACTGACAGGTTGACTTGTTTATTTAGCTGGTTGATTCCTTAAGACTTTTTTTTTTTCCAAGTATCACAGTATTTATTGATAGATACAAGTATATAAAATCAGAGCATGAACATGACTTGATAAACTAAGTAGATTTAATTTCAATATTATAATAAGAGGGACATTCAAATTCTCACCATTTGTTTCACACCCACGAAAACCACGTCAAGGACAAAAGACCTTTTTTTTAACTATTAATATTTTTGATTCATTTTTCTTTTAGATAAAACTAGGTTTTCCGTGATAAACAAATTGCGTGTTTTCCGACACTCTTAGGCAACACAGTAGACATGCATTGTAATTTCCTAATGGAGCCATGAGGTTAGTGATCACTTGATAGAGTAGCCACCTCTAACAATGAGGACTGCTTGATTGAAATTAGGGAGTGGTGCTTACTTGGGCCACTAAATTTAAGTACTAATGCTAATAAACAAAAATCTCCCATAAGTTGTTACTTTCAAATTGAAAAGACTCAGACCATTAAATGTTTTGGTGTCTTTGGGAAGTAAGACAGAGGACTAATTATAGGCAGATATAATTCATTCAGTGGGAAGCATGGGAAGGAATAATGAAGCTATTTATTTCCCAAAGTTGAAATAATTACAATGAAATTGAAAAAAAAGTTAAGAATATTGTATATATGTGTCAGATCTGAGAAAGAAAAGAGACTATGAGTATTTACTGCATTTTAGATTTTCCTACATAAAATGACAATAAATACAGTGCTAACTCTGGAATGAACAGATACAGGTGGTTGTCATATCAACAATTAAGAATTCATTCGTTATGTTTTTGACAAGATTCTAAGTCATTTGTTTTCACCTTCTTTATCTAGCCATCAGAAATTTGCAGGAATTCTTACAAAGAATGAAGGGAAACTATGAACATACATACTAGATTTCTTTGTGATACATTCTGTTGTTTCTGTGTAGTGAGATGTGTCAGGATTGGTGTGTATTCGTGAATGTATTAGATGATATTTGTGACCCTCTGACATAATTTCTGTGTGATTGTAATAAAAGTTAACTGGTAATTTCAGAGTCAAATATATATTCATTAGATATTAGCAATAGTTTTGCGGTGACTTGCCCTTTCGTCAGGGCCTTTGCTACTATTTGCTTTCTTCTGGTTCTGCTTCTATTCTGTGACCTTTAGTTGATTTTTTGGCTGATCAGCCAGTTAGCAGTAAAGTGATAATAGCTAATAATAACTTAATGTTATACCCATAGATATTTGAATGATGATGTTTGCAGGCTTATTCAAGATCAACCTTTTGAGAATTTATCAGTGTTTCAGTGCATGGGAGGTTTTTTATTTCTATTTTTTAACTGATGTGTACTCATTTGTTCTGTTGGCTCTCAAGACAAGCAAAAACAAAACAGATTTAAACACCAAAATGAACAATCATGTACTACTTGGTCAATTGTTGGAGACTAACTTCTAATTGCTTTTTCTCATAAATACACTGGGCAGAAGAAAGCTATAGTTGAGGGAAATAACTAGTCAAAGGCCACACAGTAAGGCCTGGATTTAAAAACAGGGACTAAGAGATAGCTAAGGCCATTATGAGATTTTTGCTTTCTTTTGAGCAGTGTAAATAGTTTAGAATAGTACCTCTAGGTCACAGATGGGTTTTGTTAAAATGCAGTTTCTGGAGATCTGGATTGGGGCCTGTGTATTTGTATTTTTCACAAGTAACCAGGTGATGCTGCTGGCCCACAATGCAAATAGTAAGGGCAAAGAATGTTGTTGTTGATTACATTCTCAGTTGTCCTTTTTTCCCCCAGATAGATTGTCATTTTGTATCTTTCTTTGACAGGGAGAGGTGGGCCTTAGTGGTTGAGATTCAAAGTGTCCCCCACGGCTTTGTACTTTTGGGAAGTGATTGGATTAAAAAAGGCTGTAACTAAATCAGTGGATTAATTCACTGATAAGATCTTAATTTGATAGCATTATTGGGAGAGGATGGAAACAGGAAGTGGGGCCTAGCTGAAGGAGTAGATGATGGGGGTGTAACCTTGGGCACTAGATCTGGTCCTGGTGTCCCTTCCTCAGGGGCTCTGTCACATTCTCTGCTTCCTGGCTACCATGAGGTTAGCTGCTTTGCTCTGCCACACACTCCCACCATCATGGTGTTCTGCCTTGAAACAGGACCATGGCAATGGAGCCATCCAACCATAGATTGAAACCTCTGAAACTGTGAGCCAAAATAAACTTTCCTCCTTCAAGTGGATTTTCTCAGGTATATTGTCACAGCAATGAAAAAGGAACACAGTTGCTTAAACATGTTTACCTTGCTTTCAATGAAATCATGTTCTTTTAATTTATTACAAATATTCTTATTTTGTGGGTTTTTTCTATAGTGCTGGTGTTGCATAAAAAGTCAAAGTCTCAAAAACCTTTCAGCTAACATTAATTTTGTGCCTTTCTTCCTATTTTACAATTAAGGAGTCCTTTCTGTTGCAACTTTGAGTGGCTTATGCAAGATAGTAGAATTTCTCTCTGAAAGAGTTTAATTCAGACCTAGTAATCTTCACATAGTGCTAAAAAAGCCCGTGTTAAAACCAACAGATATTCTAGCGATTGTGTGATCTGCCCAGTAGAAGTTGCCTTGCTTACTTCAAAGTACATTCTATATCTGTCAGAGGTTTTTTGCTTGTGGAACATAATTAACATGTCAGGAATTTACCACAAATGAATCATGATTCAGATTTTCAATTAGAATATCAGTCTTTTTAATACTTGACTTTTTCTTGAACTATATAAAATCATCTAGTGTCATACCAAATGTTCACAATTCCAGAGACAGAAATGTTTCTATTTTAATCTCCTGGAGAAAAATTAATCCAAGAAAATATATTAGTAAAGTGCTCTGTAGGTATGATCATTATAAAGGGAGGTTTATGTAATAAGGTAAAAATGTACCACAATGATTGTGGATTTTGGGGTGAGAAAAGGTTTGAATTTTGGCTTTGCTTTGAAACTTTTATATTTCAGAGAGCTACAGTTTTTACATGTGAGAAATGGTGTAAATAAAATTATGTGCCAGTGTTGTTCTGAGGATTATCTTTAGTTGGAGATATATTTAAGACATTCTTAACTTCTCTTGCCCTTAAATTTTAAGTCTATAGCATAAGAATAATAATAGTAGCTTTATTGAGATTTTGTGAAGATTAAATGAGATAATCCCTTTAAAGATTGACTGACAAGAAATAAGTGCTCCATAAATATTGTTAATAGTGATCAATATATACAATAAGGTGATGCAAGGGATTATATTTTGGGATATATAATTTTTATTTTGTTGATGATGGAAACAAAGACACAACACAATCATACCCAACCGTCAAAGTGGGTGCATCTAATTATCATAGCTTTAAATCAGTGCTTTCTAACCCATGGTGAGGAGTCAGTTTTTATAACATATCTAATCTACCAGACATTTATACTTTTATACAAGTCAACAAAAGAGAGTTACTGGAAAAGTTAAATTTAAAAAGAGGACACACAAAATAAAACACCAGTTTCTAAAGTAGATTCATCAGATATAAAAATGCTTGACACAACTGATCCAAAATTTCTAAATGCTTACTCTCAATTTCAATTTTATTTCATCTTGGACCAGTGATAAACAGTTTGATTTGTACTTGGAGATCTGAAGTTTGATTTATACTTGGAGATGACCATCTCTGCCTTAGTAAATGACAATATAGCTACTCAGTAGAAATCTGTCATTAATATCTCTTTCTCCTCCCCACCTACCCAACCATTCATCATAGATAGTCTATTGAATCTTGCCATTGATTTACATCTTCACTGTTAATGCTTTGCTCCAGAACCACCATCATATCTGATCCAACTTTGTCCTGGCCTTCCTGCTTCAACTATGTCACAGCCTTCCTTCCATCTTCCATATAGCTATGGAAGAATGACTTTTCCATAAAAGCAAGTTCATTTATAAGCTTTAGTGGTTTCATGTTTTAATTGACAATTTCCATGGCCTAATGTTAAGTAATAATTACAGTTTTCAAAGGGTTAAGAGGCAGTTACAGAACTCTAGGTGTGTGCTTATGGGGGCATTGATTAGGCTGGTGATTGTGTATATAGAACAAAAAAATGCCAATTTGAGAGATTGGCTGGTATTATCACCAGGGAGTAAACCTGTGTCTAGAGACTGTTTAAGATGTTTTATAGGCAAAAGGATACTGTTCTCTTCGTTGTCTAATTCTGTGTCACTCAGTTCCTTCAGGTTCATTTCCGAGTCCTGGTTTTTCACTGGAATTATTAGCATATCAGATAGAAAGTTAATTTTTGCCAGCAGCGACCTGGAAGTAATGAATGGGGTGGATTATAAGAAAAGTTGACTGAGGAGAATGCAACATACTAACTTGACTATACTTAGTATAAACTGAGGCAAATTTATCAACAGGGGTGCTCTTAACAGGAATCTGGGTTTAGTGTGTTAATTTGAACCTCTGGAAATGGCTCCAGCAGGTTACTTGGTTATTTGATTGAAACTTGGATTCAACAATGGCTACCATTTAATGTCTTTGACATTCCTGCACATCTCTGTGAAGGAAGGAGAAAGGCGTTGGGGATAAGTGTGGCAGAATAGGTTCATTATGTGCAGGCCTCACCTTAATTGTTTTGAGTTGCTAAGTAGAGGATACATTAAGAACTGAGAAATGTATCGGTGAGGAGAGCAGACTTCTGTGGTAGTTTTAGGCTGGGGAATGTCATTGGGATATGCTGCCCTTGAACTTGGCAAAATTTCAGTGGGGATCGTGGGATTCCGGAGTGGCAAAGGGCTTGGCAGTGCTTAGTTTCACGAATAAAGTAAGTGTAATTTTCATAATAGGTTTCACGAGTGGAATTAAAGTCTGTGTTTTGAAATGTAGCCTTCTGTTGTGGCAGCTAATTGATCATAATCTTCTTGGGAATACAATAGATTGCAATTTACTGGATGTTTACTTGATATTTAATTGGGACGATTCTAGGTAGACTGAGCAGAAGCTTGACTTGTGTTGTTGATATAGAAGCCCCTTGATTAAAATAAAGTCTGATTTCCCTTGAGAAATGACTTGAAATATTAACACAAAAGAATAACTTTAAATCTTCCAAAGATTTCCTGAAGGAATCTGCTGCTCACCAAGAAAAAGCCCAGACTTCTGAAAATCAATGAAAGTGGGCTCTAGATTAATCCTTGGGGGTACCTAAATGCCACTGTGGCATATCAGTCAGAATTGAAGTTTATGGGAGTCACTTGATAAATTGGATTCCGGCTGAATCAGCATTGCTTTGGGTCCAAGGGCTTGGCACATTAATCCTGTGGTTACTTTCTCAATTCCGGAATGCATGGTCACGACCAGCCTGAGAATTTGTAGAATTTTCACATTGATCTGTATGAAGTAAGGACTTTATAGAAAGACCCAGGTGGAAGTCGCTGAAACTGCCCTTCACTAACTAAAGACAAAAATACTGAGTAGCAGTATATCCCTGGAAACATTGCAGAGCATAGGCCCCCTTCAAAAACTTCAAAGAAGCAGTGGTAGAGGTTCCTGTGACATTGCATTTGATTTGTTGATTGATAGATGGATCTTATACAATAGCCATGAACTAAAGAAAACCTAATCAGAGAATAACTCTAATTGCTCTGCTTTCTAAAACATGGTATCTGTATAGTCCTTTGTACCTGATATGCAGTAATTGATCTGGCATTTTTTCTTCCCTGTATACCAATTATTAAGGGCATTCAGAGGCAGATTTTCTTCAGCTAGCAGGGAGAGCTGAACACCTTCACAGTTTTATGACAGGGTGATGACAGTTTTCTTGATCTCTGTCAGTATATGGTCCATAGGGATGTTAATCATCTGGATATCTGGAAAACACCATCCTGGGCCAGTACATTAAAGCAATCATAATTTTGAACATGATGAACAAGAAGTATTGAAGAGTTTAGACAGTTTAGTAGGACTTACAGATGCTAGATGATGGATGCTAATCTTCGTGGGCTTAAAGCTGGTCAACCTGTAAACCTTAACTCAATACAAGGCTCTGTGTTGGGTCAATACTTCTGAGTTTACAGGTTTTATTTTTCCCCAATGATAGGTGTTTAACTAAGTAAAGAAAAACACATTAGTTTGAAAAGAAGATACTCACTTTGAACAACTTAGTATCACACTTCTGAAATATAAATTTTTCTCTATAGGTTTTTGACATGGCTTTTTCTTTAGATGTTGATTTTTGTATTGAAATTTGTTAATAGGAAATACATGTATGAAATTTTGTATGTTTTATATGTATGTATTCTTTTTTTTTTTTTTTTTGTGGGTACCGGGGGTCGACCTCAGGACCCCGCGCGCCAGCAGGCGCCTGTGCCTCTGAGCGATATCACCAGCCCCTTTTTCGTATGTGGGTTCCGGGAGTCGAACTGGGGCCCTCGCGCTTGCTGGGCAGGCGCTTAAGCCGCTGAGCCATCTCACCGGCCCTATATGTATGTATTCTTACATAAAAATTAATGAGGCATTTAAAAATAGCTCTAGTTCAATGATTTGTGTATAAAACTAAGAATAAAAGTAATTTAAGGCCTTGGGTGCATAGCTTAGTGGCAGAGTGCTTGCCTTGCATGTGTAAGGTCCTGGATTTGATCCCTAGCATTGCAAAACAGAAACTAAAAAGAGTTATATTGGAAAACTTAAGGATAGAAACACTAGGTTAGGGGGCCGGTGAGATGGCTCAGCGGCTTAAGTGCCTGCCCGGCAAGCGCGAGAGCCCAAGTTTGACTCCCGGAACCCACATACGAAAAAAGGGCCGGTGATATCGCTCAGCGGCACGGGCTCCTCCTGGCGCGCGAGGTCCTGAGGTCGACCCCCCGGTACCCACAAAAAAAAAAAAAAAAAAGAAACACTAGGTTATTTCTAAAGTTGTTTCTTATTGCTTATACCTAATACTCCTAAGCAAGTAAAATCTTGTATATATTTACAGGGGTAAGGTAACTGATGACTATAGAAAACAAATACTTTTATAGGTAAGAGAAGCAAATTAGTCCAACATTTAATCTTGGTTCAAGTGAAGAAATGGAATTCATGTCAGCAATTTAGTGAGTGTGTACAATGTGCCAGATATTGTGTAAATATTTGGAATATAAAAGTGAACAAACCAACTTTAGTCCATGTATTTGAGGAACTTACTTTCAAGTAGCAGGAAACAGGAGATAGACAAAAAAACATAAAAGGAACGATGGAGAAGCTGACATTTGTGGAAGGATCTGGAGGGGAATTAGTCATGTAGGTATGCAGTGGAAGAGTGTTCCAGACTGAGGCAATGGCTAGTGTAAAAGTCCCTGGGCTCACGTTTGCCTGGAGTATTTAGGAAGCAGCAGGTAGAACAGTTTGGGACAGAATGTGTTAGGGAAAGAGCATTAAGAAGGGACATAAGAAAGACAAGGCAGCAAGGGTTAGGTAGTACAAATATTTGTAAGGTACTGTAAAGACTGGTTTATATGGTGAGTGACATGGGGGGCCTTTTAAGGAGAGAAGTGACATGACTTACACCAGTGGTGGCAAACCTGTGGCACATGTGCCACAGCCCGCTGTTTGTTAGAGCTTTAGCTCTAAAAGGTTTGCCATCATTGACTTATACTTTTAAATAAATAAATACTCTGGTTGACTGCATTTAAAATAGATTGCAGAAGGCAAGGATGTAAGGAGATTAATAGTTATGCAATAGTGTAAGAAGAGACTTCTGGAGGCTTGGATAAGTATCTTAGCTATGAAGGTTGTAAAAAATGATTGGATTATGGATCTCTTATGAAAGGTGAGTCAAAAGTACCTCTTAATAGTATGAGTGAAAAAGAAATCAAGGATGACTGCAAGATTTTCTGGATGAACAGTAGGAAAGAATAAATGAACTGGCTTGAGGTTGTCACTGAGGTAGTTATAGGACTGGTACTAGAACTTGGATTTCAGTATGCATAGTTTATAGATTTAAGTCCTTAATACTCACAGATCATAAGAACAATTACCACATTTATTTGAAAATTTTTATTAATATAGTTGAATCTGGGATTTAATTTATTTTACAAGAAAATGGACTTGTTATGTATGTTTCATAAACATAAAGTATGCTGTATTGCAGTCTACTTTGTCTTATTTGTGAGTGATAATCATATTGATTAATAAGAGAGTTTCCATTTCACTTATTGACTTGGCTCAATGCAGTTCTCATATTGTTATGTATATTCAGTGATTTAACAACTATATTTTAATGCTTACTATGTGTCAGGCATTATGTTAGGTGCTGGGCTACAGAAATAAAGCAAATGATTTATTTATTTATTTATATATTATTTATATCTGAAGTTTTGTTTTTTTTTCCCATTCTTGTAGAATTTAGAAACAAAAAAGTATTTTATAAAAGTGATTATAAAGCTGTAAGAAAAGATGTGAGAATTATTATAAAGCTGTAAGAAAAGATGTGAGAATGGGTGATTTCAAGAGCTTAGCTTCTGAGTTGCTACCACCTATTGGTCTGAAAGAATAGGGAAGGAGCAGTTCATATAATCCAAAAGGAGAAAATCATGCAGAGTCATCTGTGTTGAGAGTAGCAGTGACCTTAGGTCAGGGGACAAAGTCAATTCAGTTGCAGAGAAGGAGCCTCAATAATAAGTATCCTGATCTACTCTACTTCCTCTCTCTGATCTCTTCCTTGATGTCTCCAATGACCAAACCCTACTGGGACAGAGATCTGTTTTTATATTGCGTACAGTGTTGTGCTCCAAAGACAGAGAACAGTGTATAAGATAATGGAAGAACAGGCTTGGAGAGGTGCACATGAAACATGTCTGGCACAGTGTGCCCCTTTTGCTTGTTAGCTTGTACTTTTATGCTTTTCTGGGGTAAGAAAATTGGGACCCCATCTTAGGCGATATACAGTATCCCAGCAACTTCCCTATCATCAAGCGATGAGAGAGTAGTTCACCCAACTTGAAATGTATCAGCTAGCACTAGTGTTTCTCATATAAGGTAGTACAGAGAAAAAGAGAAAATAACTTTTTTTTAATATAAATAGTTGCTGCAGGCCTCACCTTTGTAAAGAGTCTGTTTATAATCACAGGTGTCTCCACATTGGCTGCATGGAGTTCTTTAGGAAGTAAACCTTTGTGAAGAACCCTTACACCGTTCATTCTGTAGATCCTTGTTCTTTGTCTTTGTTTTTATTAGGTTGCTGCATATTTCCTTTACTGAGACAATGAGGCTTCACAGTAAATTCCTTGATTTTAAACAGTCCTTCTGGTCACCTGTAAGACTGGATGAAACTACAACGCAATTTCCTCTTGTTTCCATGGTTGAGGAATGAGGAGCACAAAGTGGCTACACAGAGATTGTAGCTGTTCATTCATCAAAAGTATGATCATGTTCCTTGGTAGAAAAATTCCCTCCAACATGGGAACTTGGCTGTGAAGTAAAATTTTATAGTACCTTGTCAATGATAGCAGTGAGAAGGACTACTCTCATTTCCCCCATTTGATTCTGCCTGTGGGTAGATAACGCCAAATACTGGCTGCTAGTTGGAAGCATATAATGGATCTTTTAGAACAGTACCTCAGCCTCTCAGGTTGTTGTCTACCAAATGTTATTTTACCATTTTATGTAGCCAGGTGTTTCTGGGAGATGGAGCATATAGCAATACCAACGAATTACCTGAGTGTAAGCTCATTATCTAAACAGTATGCTCTGGTCAGAGGCACTGTTGTATCATTCAGTATAGTAATTGATAAAGTATAAGGTAAATCCATTCATGATGGTGCTGTCTGTGTTCTCCTTGTGAGGATTATAAATGCTGTGCCTCCTCCTTCCGAGGGGTCCAAAGTAATTAACTGTTGGAACTGTTAGGAAGTTGATTTTCTGAGCGTGTATGGGGGCAGTCTTCCCTTTGTTGGCTGCATACTTAGCATACGTGGTAGACAGATTAGCCTTAGAGAGAGGAAGACTGTGAACCCACCTATACTGGTGACATCTGTCCCTGCCACCTGAGCACCTTTGAATCTTTGTAACAGCTGTATTGGGAAGGTGGCTAGCTGATATCCACTGAGTAGGTTGTGTCGTTTACTTGATGTTTAAGAGATTGCTCTTTCGTGCATGTTCCATGATGGGTATTTACCTGGGAGATGACTGTCATCTTACTCTATCTTTCTAGAGGTCAATTCACATATTTCTCTGTCAATGATTTTTAATTTCTTTTGAAGTTTATTCCTTGCTGGGTGGGATATGTACTTACTAGCCCATACATCAAGATAGAACTCTACTTCTTGTTCCCTCTTATTCAAAGTGGAAACTCCCATGTGCAACCAAGTTCTGCTCAGTGGGAAGGCTGCCACCGAACGGCCTCGTAGTTCATTCCTTACTTGTGCTATTGTGCTGTGCAGACACAGCTGTTCTCCAGGCTCCGGCTTTTTCCTCCTCTGTTTCCATGCTTTTGGAACCTCTTCATGATGCTAAATATCTGAGCTGGTGTCTCGGTTACTTTTCTCTCATTGCTGAGACAAAATACCCAACACCCAAAATTAAGGAAGGAAAGGTTTATTTAGCTCACAGTTTGTGGAGGTTTCGGTCCATACTCAGCTGGCTCCAAGGCAGGGTGGCACATGGCAGAGGGCAACAGTTCATGGCGGCGGAAGGCAGCAAAAGCAACAAGAGCAAAGGGAGGAGCGCAAGAGCATGAGAGAGAGCAACCTCTTTCCCTCCCTTATATTACATGCAGACTACCCGCCCCAGGGTGGGTGTAGCACTCACACCCATAATCCCAGCATTAGACCATGAATCAGTCATAAACTCCAGAAGCCCACCTCCATGACTGCATGAGGCTTTGGGGGAACATCTAGACACTAACCATAACAGCTGGCATAGTAGGAGCAAGTGCCTTGGGAGTCTGCGGCACTTGTTTGTGTGGTTTCCTTTACTGTATAAACCTACTACTTTTGGTTTTGTACATACCGCTTCCAACTTACAGTGGAATTTTATTCTGCATATCCATTTTGAAGGTTTGATCGATCAGATAGTACCCAGTTCAATAGACAGTTCAGAGAGTCACTTGATGTTTAATGGGCAGGTGGTTAATCTCTAGTAGCACCCAGTAGTAAGGTAGGAGCTGCTTTCCAGAGAAATAGGAATTGTCTGCAGAGAAGTGCTTTGGGAGGCTTGGTGTATTCCACACATTCCAGCCTCTTGAGGCGGAGAACAACTGTTCTGAGGGGAGAAGGTCTGGAGAGGCAAATAGAAGGTATAAGACATTTTGGAACACTTTGAAGAATTTTACTGCTAAACATTTAACTAGCTTTTCTGTTATTACATACTTTATGTGTAAGAGGACATCAGTTCTGATTTGATTTGGAATTAGAATAAATTTCACTGTAGTGTTTTTTTTTTTACATGCCTTTTTCTTTGTCATGAACATGTCTTTGTTTCCTTTTTTCTTTCTTTCTTTCTCTCTCTTTTTTTTCTTTTTTTTTTTTTTGGTGCTTGGGATCAAACCGCAGGGCCACCTGCATGCTAGGCAAACGCTCTGTCACTAAGCTACATCATCAGCCCTCCTGTTCCGTTCCGTTCCATTCCATTCCATTCCGTTCCATTCTATTCTATTGACCATCTTGCTAAATTGCCCAGGCTGGTCTCAAGCTTGTGATGTTCCTGTCTCTGCCTCCTAAGTAGCTGATATTATTGGCCTGTCACCATACCCAGTTGTGACAATTTTTTTCTTTCCTTCCCTTTTTCTCCCTCGTGTCCAGTGTCTGTCTCTTTCTGTGTCTGTCTCTGTCTCTGTCTCTTTTTCTTTCTCTCTCTCTCCCTGCCAAATTGTAATTAGAGTGTGTTCCATTGTAATATATAACTAAAGTAAAGCTCTTTAGCTCTTGACGAGACTGGTTATTCACTGTTAGCCGCATTTACTGTGTCCAGTTTCTTTTCTTAATACTTGCCTGTCTTAGCTCTTCAAGGAAAAATTAGATTATGTGATTTTGTATTATTTCCATTATCTATCTTTGTTAGAATAGATCTATGGCCAGTGTAATTAGAAGGCTTATGACTATAGTTGGAATAAATCAGTTTCTCTTGTATTATTATAGTTTCTCTTCACACTCCCCTCATAGAGTTCCTATTTTGGAAATTACTTTCTTAAAACAAAGTTTAAATTGTTTTCAGTACACTGAATCATGTTTAGGATAACAGACATTTTGGTTTCTGCAATATGTATATGAACCAGATTCTTGCTCAAGAGACATTTTAAATCAGAAATTTGATACTGTCCTCTTATACCTTCAGTAGCATTATATCTTGTGGCTCATTTTCAATGTTTTATTATATTTATGATTTAACAGCTCATCTATATACAATAAAATAGGTACTTCCAGGAAACTAACATTTATTGGTAAATGTAGTAATTGGGAGGATTAATTGATAATTCTATGTAATTAGATGATGTGATTCTAAATAATCATGTGAGCATCTTTAAAAATAATCTTTTGCCTTGACAGTTCTGGCTGGGTGTCAGTTTTAGTGAAAAAAGGCTACATTAAAAATCTGTTACTTAGGAGGCCATCAGGACAGGCTGGAATTATGAGAAACCAAATGTCACTTCAATTTATTCAGCATGAATTTATCTTCCAAAAGAAGCTTAAAAATATACTGCCTACTTTTTTCCTATTTTTGCTGTGAGTCTCGTTTTATATTGACATTCATATTCTCTTTTGTACTTCAGCTTGAAATTTGTTAAAGTTTCTTACCATAATTTGAAAAAAAATATTGCATTGCGTGTGAAACATTTGGCTTTGTATTATATAATGATTGTTAAATGGCAGCTGATTAAAAATTACTATGTGTAAACATTTAAATATAGAAACTTAATGTGTCTAGATTGACAATAGTTCTTTAAAAAGTAGTGTATTTTTCTGGGAATGCAGTGATCAAATTCCCATTTATGGTCTTAAAGATTCTCTAATACTTATAATTAATGATTTTTTTCCCTTTCTCATGGTAGATTAGTTATCTGTGACAGTTAGGTTGTTGTCAAATGATGATGATATGTGAGTGTCTTTTAGGAAGATGTTATATGTTTTGCATCAAGGGAAGAGAATGTATACTTTGCACAATTCCTGTTAGAGGGGGATTTTGCCCAGGAACTAAGCATGTTTGAATTTTCACTATTTTATTAAAGAATATGAAGTATCCTGGCTATTATACTACTTTAAGTTGGTAATGTGGTTGATTACAATCATCCTTTCTGCCTTAGGGAAGAGAATAAAAGCAAGTAGAAAACCCCTCCTGTCAATATTCCCCCCATTCACCCCTCATTGCCAACTTTTACACAAGTCACCAGGGCACAGCCACATGGCAGGGCTGGCAGTACCACTTAGTTTGGTGCTCATAGCCAAGTAAGTGTCACCAGCTCTGTGCAGTGACCACCGGGACATTTGGAATAATCTCCGAGTTGGTACAGGCTTGAAACACACAGTTTACGTAACGATAAGAGTGTTGCTTAGTATCTTCTTTATATAACCCTTCTATATATAGCCCTGCTATATATATATATATATATATATATATATATATATATATATATAACCTTCTGTATATAGATAACCTTATGTAACCTTCTATATATAGCCCTTTGAGTGGTCTCTGAAGCTTCTTGTTCTGAAACAAACATCTCATTTTTCTTAAAAAGAAACCTCCTCTAGATAAGGGGCATTTCTTGTGCACTTTCTTGTATATAGTCTTTCTTGTATATAGTCTCAATACTGATGTTACTCAGGATAGTCCTAAGGTCCCTTTTAGTAAAAATATACCTTGAGAGAGTGTACTGATTGAGACTGTAATCCTAAAAAGATAAATATGACTATATGAAAAATGAATGTGTTTGAATATTTTCAAAATTGGAACATCAGGCAAAATTGAGTTCTTGATGTCATTTATCTTACTCCCTTAGAAAGGCTAAAAATAAAAAAAGCCTTCTTGATTATCAGTTCAAATAACCTTTATTAAGAAGTGATATCCACCAGTAGACATTTCAGAAAGTCTGGTGTATTTAATAATTATGTGCAAAATTTTCTGTATATATGCCTGCTATATATGCCTGCTATATGTATATATATGCCTGCTTATGACCCCTATCTCTAGAAATTGGGTCCAGTAATAGGCATTTTGATTAACATTTCAGAAATCTTGATTTTTTTTTTTTTTTATAAGTACTCCAGTTGGGTCAAATGCAGAGGAACTATATTTCCAGAAACATACTCTTTAAGAATAATATACGTTAAAATGTGGTCATTGACTTTAAAGGATTTATGTGACTCAAGTGTCTAAAATGAGTATTCACATTTGGTTTTAAGAGTGTTTGGATATGAAGTAGTTTTCAGTTTGTTTTTCAAATTTTAGATTTGCATTTTTACTTTGGGGAAATTAATTTTTGCTTCTGATAAGTGAAACTTTTTCTTTCAGTGGAAGTTACCACATTTTTATATATATAGATGAGAATTAAATCAGTGTTTGCTAATCTATGTTGTGACTACGAAGGGGTTTTGGAACTGTGTGGAGGAGCTGTGGAAGGTAATCAGAAAATTCTGTGATACTTATTTTCTGATTGTCCTCCCCCTCCTCTGCAAAAAAAGAAATTTACTGTCTTGAAAAATCTGTGTTTTTTTTAATTGACTAGAAAGATTTCGGAGAGTGGGTGACTGGTTAAAGATCATAATGTGAATATATATATATGTTGATAACATGGAACTGAAGAAATAATTAGGGAACAGAATTTTAGTGAACCTGTTATTATACTTGGAAATACTTCCTTCTTTTAAATTTAGAATGTTAATAAGACAGTGCTGCTAAATATAACTTTTAATGTGAATTTAGAAATCTAGTTCTACTTGAATTCAGTTGTATAAAGTATTTTAAAGATATATATACACATATTTCCTGTGGAATGTATCTTTTGTTACATTCTGGCTTCTCTCAGTTATAACCATGTTCACTGAACCAGTGCAGGAACAGAGAATGGAGTCTTGCGGAGAAAAATGTCAAATATACTTTTCACAGCTGTTGTTGAGCTGCCCAGTTCTTTTTTTTTTTTTTTTTTTTTTTTTTGGTGGGTACCGGGGGGACGACCTCAGGACCTCGCGCGCCAGGAGGCGCCCGTGCCACTGAGCGATATCACCGGCCCCTTTTTCGTATGTGGGATCCGGGAGTCGAACTCGGGCCCTCGCGCTTGCAAGGCAGGCGCTTACGCCGCTGAGCCATCTCACCGGCCCCTAGCTGCCCAGTTCTTGATGGGGTACAATTTTGCTTAGGTGTTGATTCTAGTCACAAGTTAAAGGGAGGGAGTTTGAAATCTAGTATTTTCCAAGAATTAGAAACAAAAACAAAGAAAGCAAAACAAGCACACGCACAACCAAAGCTCAAGCTTTGATTTTGAAGTTAATTTGTGAGCCCAATTGACTACTACTTTACATAATGCTTCACAAGGACAGTAAGCAAGAGGCAGAGCAGGTTGACTAGCTGCAGATACATAATTATGTGGCTGCCTCTGTCTTCTCTGGGAGTTTTTAAATAGAAATAATGTTGCTCTTGAGGGTGCAGAGCTGGACTTTTGTGCTCTGGTGGTAACCAGTCTTAAAAGAGAATGAGTATGTCATGCTTCAGTGCCACTGCTTTTAGTATTTATTGTTTGTAAGCGTGGTTTTGAGAATGTTGCTGGAAGTAAGAAGAAAGAAGGGAAATAGGTATTGAAGCAAACAATAATAAAATAGATCTATCACTGGGACTCTGCAACAGGCAGCGAAGTAATTTAAGATGTATTGCACTATTTTTTAAAATATAAGGTGGAAAAATTGAAGAATGGTTTATTCTGTTGTCCTACATGTGGTAGTTTTTATTTAAGTATAGGAATATGGTACCTTTGATATTGCAGCTTTATAAAAATTATTTATGATTATTTTCACTTAAAACTAAAGATGTGTCAGTTTCTGGTGTTGGGTGGGAATGACATTTTAAGAATGAATAAGGAAATATCTTTGAGCTTGCAATATGTTATATCCTTGAGGAAATGGTGGTATAAACATATGTCACTAGGGAGCCATACCAAACTATAATTTTCTCAGGACAGACACAAAATTTTTTGTTTGTTTGTCTTTCTGTCTTCCCTTTCCTTCCCTTCCCTTCCTTCCTTTTCCTTTCCCTTCTCCTTCCTTCTTTCCTTCCTTCCTTCCTTCCTTCCTTCCTTCCTTCCTTCCTTCCTTCCTTCCTTCCTTCCTTCCTTCCTTCCTTTCTTCTTTCCTTTCCTTAGTTTAAGAGATATTTCACTTAGGTGTGCCTACTGTTACTTAAGTACCTGCTTAGGAAATGGAGTTTTAAGTAGAAGATTATATATGTGCATTTATGAGATCACAAGGTGCACATATGTATGTGTGCATATGTGTGTTCAGGCACATGCTGTAGAGCCAAAACATTGTTTGAATTAATAAATGGGTTAAAGGGATTGGGATAAGTGAATACAGTTAGAATCAATCAGTTTTGAGTTGCAAAGGACGTCATATGTTCGATTTTAGCAGAGAGATCAGTGTTAGTGAGTCATAATGTTGATTAAGACAGTTGGGGCGTCTTTTATAGTGATTTGAGCAGTAGAATAAACATCCTTTCAAACTTTTATTAAAGTAGACAACTGGATTAAACATGCTGTACTGTAAGATTATTTTTAAATCAGTAATAGCTGGGCATGGTGGCTCATGCCTGCAATCCCAGCACTCGGGAGCTGAGGCAGGAGGATCGCCTGGAGTTCAAGGCCACCTTGGGCTTTATAGTGAGTTCAAAGCCAGCCTGAATTATATAGGGAGACTCTGCCTCGAACAAACAAACAAATAAACAACCCCTCCAAAAAACCCAAAATAACAACAACAACCCCCCCCATAAAACAGCAACAACAAAAAAATGGAGAAGTGTATTTATTTTGTTACTGTCGATAATACATTTGAATGTTTTTCAAGTGAGCGTTCTGATTTTATTTTTGACCATTTGTATCATTATTAAACTACAGCAGATTTTTTTATTCAACAGTTCATTTTATTAAAATTATTTAAATATATTAAGTAACAAATAGTCTAAATTTAGTATAGAAATTCAAGTCAGCTGGAAAATCAAAAACTGTAAAACTTCTTGGAAGATATGAAGAAAGACAGATATTCTAGAGGGAAGATCTTGGATCTGCATTCTGTCTTTACCCATATACTGGCTGTGTGACCTTGGGCAAAACTGCTTAACCTCTTCAGTTTTCTCATGTGTGTAATGGAAATAATAACAATACCCCACTCCCATGTTGATTTATTGAACATAAGAAGTGTTAGTCATTATAACATTGTGATTTGTACAAATGATTTTTTCTGTTATCAGACTATTTCTCTTGCTTTATTTGTTGTGCCTTTTACATTTCATCAATGGGCTATATGTTGCATTTTAAGAAAAAAGATATTTGTAAAATTGTTATTGTATACTTTTTAGTGTATGTGTGAGATGTCCAAAAGTAACCTTTCAGTTGGGGTGTACTATTTTCTTTCTTGGTTGTGAAAATTTACTAAGAATTAAGAATGAAAGAAGTTTAGAGTATAGATTAAAGGTTCTTAGACCTCTGTTGGATCTTTCAATTCAATGTTTTCATTTTATGGGAGAGAAATTGCAAGCTTTGCATGCTTGTCTTCCCAAAGGTCACATGACTAGTGCCTATAGCTTGAGTCTAGAACGTGACTCTTTTGTCTTCTGACTGTTTTCTTCTTCTTTGATAGGGTTTTGACAGTATTTGACTAACAGTAACATTCCTATAACAAGACAGAAAAGACATAAAATTTCTTTTAATCTCTTCGTTAATATAATCACATTTAGAGCAAGATTCTAGTGGTGATTCAAAAGTTTGGAATTGCCTGTTAGCAAGTGAGGCGGCCATGTATTCTCAGGAGCATGCCACTGTGCAGACTGTGGTCTACCTAGCAGAAGACCCAAGCTTCGGTATCTCTAGTGTGTACTTCCTGTAGTTTTTTGGTAGTGACAACTGAACACAAGAAAAGCAGACTTTGTGAGCTAAGACTGTTGAAACATTGTCAGAATTCTTCCTAGAAATCAGTAGACTAAGACTATGTTAGCTCATGTTTCATATTACACAAGAGAAAATAAACTGAAAGGTCAGTTGAACAGTTACAGCCATTGCCCTTTTCCAAGGCAATCAGCAGAACATGTAGCAAAGACGTGAACAGGAGCGTGACGGGAAAGAGAGAGGCTCATACAGAGGCAGGCAGCTTCAAGTGCTTGGGACAAAGCTTGACACTTCCAGGCCTGACCAGATGGGCCATCTCACGGGGCCTACCTTCAGTAATTCTGATTTATTGCATTTCGATGATTTTTTTTTTTTTTAGTTAGGCAGTCAGGTTTTCATTTTGCCAGGAGACTCCAGAAATTTTAATATTGACCATTAATCATACCTTGGTAAACTGCAAGGGCAATATATTATTAATTCGCTTGCAGCCATGAGACAACGCATAGTGATGAAAATTAATTTCTAGCTACATTTTGTTAATTTATTATAATTAATTAATCTGTTAAGAAGTCAAAATATGTTTCCATTAATGGCTATATATTAAGTTCTTTAAGTTGTGTCTTTAACCTTACAGTATTTCTATTATTTTAAATGTAGAATTCTAGAAATAAGTACTTCATTATTAAAGAAACAAAGAATTGTAGAAGGCTTCCTGATACCACTAAGTGAACTATACCTTTTTTTGTTAATTGAATACAAAATTTCATTAAAATTTTTGTAGGATTTAGAAATAGAAGGATTTCAGCAATAATTTCCCCTGGACCCCTCACATCTGTGGCTGGTATTAGAATTAGGGGGAAAAAAAATCTTAATAAACAACAGCAATTATTTACTTTCAGGGCACTTTTAAATAGTATTAATTCTAACTTTTAAAAGAGTTTTGAATTGAACTTGCCCTCTCAATTTTTTAAAATGATTTGTTTAATCATTTGTTATTAGCCCATGTAGATCTATCCATTTGATCTTTATATATACCCAACTTGGAGAATTCTTCAAGGTAATATGTTTTCTTATGTAGCTGGTTGCTTGTTCTGACAGGACCTTAAGGAGGAAAGATAGGAATTTGTATGAAGATTCCTTCCCATTTTCTATTTCTTATTAGACAGAGTATGTCCTGTGGGGCCTTTGTTTCTCCATATTTCCCTGTTGTAATACTGTGGATTGAAGGTTTGTGCCCCCATATGTTGAAATCCTAGTGTTCAGTGTGAGGATATTTAAAAGATGGGGCCTTTGCAAGCTGGATTATGAAGGGGAACTTTTCACGATAGTATTAGTGCCCTCATAAGAAAAGACAGACTAGCTTGTTGTCTCTCTACTATGTGAGGCTATAAGGGGAATTCAGCCATGTACAGAACAGGAAGAATGCCCCACTCAGACACCAGATCTGCTTATTCCTTGATCTTGGACATCACAACTTTTAGAGCTGGGAAATAAATGCTTTTTGTTTAAACCACTCACTTTATGTAATGAGTTAGAGCAGCCTAGGCTTAATGACATGCAGTATTTAGCCTCTTCAGATTGTTACTTGCAACCCCCACCTGCACAAGTCCAGCCAAGCCACTGTATAAGGTCTGGAGGGCCAGTGGGATTGAGTGAATCAGGGAAGTACATATACTAGGTTGAGTACAATTATAATGAATCTTATCTGTCTTATGTTTTAATAGGCTATTGATTTTTCTGTGTTAATCTTAAGCCCAGCAATTTTGACTGTATATTCTAATAATATGCTTATTATTTCATGTGAAAGGTATTAAGCATACTAGGTACATTATTTCATTTAAATATCAAAGCAACACAATGAGGTAGGTTTACTATTACCATTTCAGATTAGGAAATTTACTCTCAGTTACAATTATTAAGAGGCAGGATTAGAATTCGAATTCAGGCATGATAATCTTAATATGAAACCAAACTCATTGTTATCACCATTGCCTGATATAATCAGGAAAATAATAGGTGTTCACTGGATATTTGTTAAGTGAGTACAACTCTGTGCCAGTTTTTCATGTGCTTGGGATACATCTGGGTTCAGAAGAGATGATTTTCCTTGTGTTTCGGGCATTTATATTCTGACAACTTCTGCTCTGATTGCAGATCTTTATCAGTATTTTGTATAATGATTTCCTGCTCTTTGCTTTCTACTCTATCTGCCACATATAAAGAATACTGTATTTTAAAGACATAGACACTGTATCTTTATGTCTTCAGTGATCAGTATAGTACTGATTATGCAGTTGAAATTCCCTAATGTTTGTGTAATAAATAGACAGATTTCACTATTTACCTTGTCACCTTTGCTTCAGGACCTATTTCTGCTCTTTCCTGGTAGACGAAGTCAAGAGTACATGCTAAATTGGATGAGGATTGGAAATGCCAGTGAAATTTTGAATGGAATTTTGAAAATCCCTGCATTCGTTTCTGTGATTAATGATATTTGAACATTTAAAAATAGGAATAGCATTCTAAAATAAGAAACTTCATTCCTATGCTTTGGATGTTGAGTGTTACCAAAAGATCCAGGTATAAAGTTTTGATCCGTAGAGTGGCAGTATTGGGTGGTGAGTTGGACCTTCAGGAAGTGTTGCTTATTGGAAGTCTTCAGGTAATTTCTGGCCCTGAAAACCATTGTGAAAGTCCAGATTCTCTTTCTTTGTGCTCTGGTTTGAGAATGTGATCATTTTGCTTCTATATGCACTCCTGTAAACGTGCCATTGTCATCAGAAGCCAGACTGATGGAGCTGCTGAATCTTGGACTTGTTGTTCTAAAATTTTTCTCTTTATAAAGCTAGTTGCCACGTTCAATTTTTAAATTCTTTTCATTGCTTGACATTGTCAATAAGAGTTCCTGTGCTTTTAATAGTCTATTTAATAAAGCCTTCATCATTCTATGGAAAATCCAACCTTCAAACTGCTCCTCTGAAATATGATTCTGATTATATCAGTTACTTCCTCCATAAAGTTTTTTAAGTATTTCATTTTCATTCAATTTATTATCTGGCTAAAAAAAAAATCTTTTGTATCCTTTTTGGCCACTAGATTCCTCCACATTTTCCTGCTGTGATTACATGCAGCTAGTTGTCAGGTGGACAAAAGCCACCTCATTTTTACACATGTAATGATCTTCTGTCTTTTCTGTCCTGTCAAAATGAGCTGTTCATCCTTCAAGATGCAGCTCCAGTGTCAGCTATTCCCTAAAGCCTCTTTTACCTCCTTCTCTCCCGGTCAGAACCACCAGTTCCTTCCTGTTGCCTTGCTTCCATTAAAACTTACTTGTCTCACCCCCAAGCCACCCTGAGTTAAGCAGTATTTTTCTATAGAATGATGAACGTCTTCAGAGAAGGATATTGTTTTGTGTAACCAAATTATTTCCATCTTGTAAATATATTTTTTCTGCAGTAAATATGTTGCTTTTTGTTGTTGTTGTTTTTGTTAAACATTTTCCCCGATGAAGAATATAAAATATTTAAAGTCTCAAATGCCTAACCTTTACTTGACAGCCTTAATATGTGGAAAATTTTGTATATTCTGGGTATTCTTCACTTAAGGAAAAAAATTTTTGGCACATATCTGAATTTTTAAAAGACTGACTTAAAAAGTTATTTCTTTCTAAAAATAAAACCAAACCAAACCAAACCCAAACTTCCCCCTCCCCACTTTAATCTTGTTTCCCTTCTTTTTAGCTACTAAGAATTATTTTCAGACTTTTCTTCTATTTTCTTACCTGTAAACTTCCTAAGGTGTCCCTTAGGAACTAGACAGCAATGTAAAATCTCAAAAATTAAGGTAGCAAAGAATTTTCCTGGGAGATCTCTTGGGTTTCAGGCTCACTCAGAAACACTTGTGAGTAGTACGTGGAAGACATTTCCAGATAAGGCTCGGTCCGTGTTCCCTGATGTATCTTCTGTGTTCACGACCCTGTCTGAAATTAGAGCTTCAGTCCTGATCTAAGAGGAATCGTCTTCCAGAAGAACTAGGATTTTAGCCTGTTCCATTTTTTTTTTTTCCCTTTTCTACTCCTGTTTCCTGCTACTTCCTTACGGTAACTAATTTTTTCCTGGTTATCCAATTTACTTAAATTTTCCCAAGATTTTCCATAATCCATACATTCAAATATGGACTGCCCAGTATGTGTTATGTTTAGCATGCCTATATTTGTAATTTTTTTATAGTGATGAACAAATGGAAAGTCTTCTCAAAGACTTTTGGAATTCGAGGAGAAAAATCTTAATGTTCCCTAGTAATTATTACATACATTAAAATTAAGGAAGTTTTATATGTAAAAGAAAATTGATAAAGTATACAAAAGTGTTGTCACTTTGAGGTGGAGAAAATTTATAGCTAGCATTTATTGAGCACTTGCTGCCTACTGTGGTGTGTAAGGCTTCCACTGTGATTCTGATGAGCTATGAGGTTTCTTTCTACTTAATGGGAAGAAATGAGGAAAAAGAAGGTGATTTTTTCAAGGTCACATAAAGTGTGTGACAGAGTTAGGATTTGAACCTAGACTTTTCTTTCAGGAGACTAAACTATTCAGCACTGATTCTCTTAACTATAAGATTAATAGCCTTAATAAAACACAATGGACTTTATTTGGAAGGAAAAGATGACTTTAAATTTGAGGTTTTATTTAAGTATACCTTTGTGACTATTGGTGATTTGCTTCTGTTGTTTATTACTTTCTTGAGCTTGGATAACTTGAGTATTTATCTCTGCCTCTTTATGTCCTTTGTAGAAAGAGGATTAAAAATGTAGATGTAGAGATCAAATTTTATAATATTTATAACTGTTCTTTACATTTGTACAGAATACTAGTTTGTAAATTAGCTTCATTTGATGTTCTTGGTTGCTAAAAATTTGACCTAGCTTTTAAATATCCTTTAAATTCATAGGAAAATATTAACAGGGACTGTAGTAGAAAGGGCACAGGCATGATGAGCTTGCTGTGTCCTCAGGCATTTTCTTTTTTGAGCTACAGTGATTTCAAAGTGGAGTGTGCATTTCTGTATCAGAAGCTATAGGGCTGACCTTGAGGGAAGTCAAGATATTTAAAGTAATATAATGCTGTAATCCTGTTTCCATTGAAATTTTACCAAATGGAACATTTGGATATATCCTATGAAACTTCTTAAGAGTGATTATTTCAAAAACTTAAACCTGAAAATGTATTTTAAAGTATTATACCTACATCAACAATAACATTATTATATACTTTTAAAACTAAGTAATTTTCTTTTTATTATGATGCATGTGTGTGTATTTTTAGCCTTAAGACCAGATAATTTTGTTGATTGTTCATACTGTTTCATCATTTTATTATTATTTCATGTGCCATTTAATATAGGTTGGGGTTTCCATATAGTGAGAAATACAGCTGACCAATACCTCCAACAGGTTAAAAATGCTTCTTATTGCAGGGCTGGTGAGATGGCTCAGCGGCGTAAGTGCCTGCCTGGCAAGTGCGAGGGCCCAAGTTCGACTCCCAGAACCCACATAGGAAAAAAGGGCCGGTGATATTGCTCAGCGGCACAGGCGCCTGCTGGCACGTGATGTCCTGAGGTCGATTCCCGGTACCCCCCCCCCACACACAAAATGCTTCTTATTGTAGTATTTAAAATTTGTGTAAATTGCTTCAACAGACTTGTAGATGTGTTTGTTTCTCCAGGTCAGAATTTTAAGTATTTTGAAACATTTGCCAATCTGTCTGTCTGTCTTTATGTATGTATTTAGCCTGTATGTATGTGTGTATTTGTCTATGTATGTATGTATTTATTTATTAGTACTGAGGATTGAACCCAGGGCCTTTGCTCTGAGCTACTTCACCAGCCCATTTTTTTTTTTTTTTTTTTTTGAGACAGCGCTTACCTAAGTCACTAAGTTGCCCAGGGCATGCTTAAACTTGGAATCATCATGCCTCAGCCTCCCAGAGTGCTGGGATTGTAAAGATTTGTCACTTTTTCTGGTGTCAATATTTGAACTAAGGAAAGTTCATAGAAAATCTGGAGTTTTTTCTGTTCCTGAATAATCATTTGAGTGGGCAGAGTATGCTTGGTAACAATGAACTGTAGCTATGAAATAGAGGCTATAGCTTTTAGATAGGGAATGTACTCTTCATCTTATCGTAATTCCTATTTCTCTATGTTGATTTCCATTTTCTATGGCCAGTCTCATTGGTCATTCTTTCATCTTCTGGTCTGTGCTTTTCAATTTTTTATATAGGGGCAGGTGTTCATATTTATGAAGCATGCCTAGTTTTTATGGCTAGTTCAGTTTGTGTCTCCTGGAATAAGGACCTTCTATGAGACTGGTATTATTTTGGGCATTATTCCATATCAACATGTTAACATGTTTCACTTTATCTCCTCTCCCTCCTCCTCCTCCTCCTCCTCCTTCTTTTTCTTCTTTTTGGGACAGGGTCGTATCTTGCCATGCAGTCCAAGGTGGCCTTGAACTCACTATGTAGACTAAGTCAGCCTTGAACTCACAGCGATCCTCCTGACTCAGCCTCCTGAGTGCTGGGATTGCAAGCATACACCGCCACGTTCAGTTACCTCATTCTTCTTAATGGTTCTCATATAATTTGTTGTTTGGGCACTCATGGTTACTCAGCCAGTTTCATATTGTTGAATATGTTCATTATTTTCCATGGTTTGGTATTATAAATAATGCCATAATGTGTATATCATTGTTCCCATAAACGTCTTTGCTTTCTGTGTGCTGTATCTAAAGGGTAAATTTCTAAAAAAAGGAATTCCTTATTTCAAGAGTGCAATTTTGAAATTTTCATAGCTGATGTGAATTTGTTCTATAATTTATATTCCAACATAGAGCATTTGAGAATGTCTTTTTCCTGAATCAGTATCCTGTCTTCACAGACTGGTCTGGTCTTCTAAATGGAAAATTGAATTGTGAAATTTAGATTCATTCTCTCTCTCTCTCTCTCTCTCTCTCTCTCTCTCTCTCTCTCTCTCTCTCTCTATATATATATATATATATATATATATATATATGAGGTAGAACAGTTTTTGATACATTTTTGGGCTATTTTTATGCAAAATCTTGGTTTTATTTATTTTTAAAAAATGTTTAAAATTTTGATTTCTCTTGAAATAACTGTATAACAACAAAATTATATAAGGTGTGCTCAAAAAATACAGTGAATGTTTCAATTAAGAGACATTACAGTAAAACACATACTGCCATCAATCCCCCTCAAAATATTCCTCCTTCTAACATACATATTGTGTAATTCTTGCCACTTTCTAAAACATTCTGAAAATCCTTTTTCATGAGTGTCTTTTGATGGGCTGTTCTGGCTGCCTCAGTGTCCTGAATCAGTTCAAAGCATTTACCTTTCATGGTCATTTTGACTTTGCGGGGAGAGCCAGAAGTTCCAGGATGGCAGATGTGGTCAGTAAGGTGGGTTGGGACACATTGTAATGTTTTTATTTGACAAAGATTACTGTAGACATTTTATCAATGAGTGATCACAAAATATAGTGAATGTTTAAATAAAATGATTTATTACAGTAAAAGACACATTGGCATTAATACCCTTTACAATACTCTCAAAATTTCCTCTCATGTTGAACATACCTATCTCCTTGTTCTTGGCAATGTCCTTTACTGTAATAAGTTTGTTTTTTCAAACTTTAAACATTCTTGATGTGTTTCTCTGACCCCTTAGGATTCCAGTATGTTATTGGATATGTCATTCTTTCCCTATGGATTTGAAATGCCTTTTTATCATGTATTTAATTTCTGTACCTTTTCAAGTCTATTTCAGAAACTCAGTTTTGCTCTATAGATCTGTTTTCAAATGGATTCAGCTTTCCAAGATGTATAAAAATAGTTGTACATATTCAGTAAAATTCCTATGAATTAGATAGCTCTTTTAATAATGCAAAATTTATATTGTTTTAGAAAAGCTATAATTTATCTTTCTTAAAATGGTACTTGTTATACATAATTAGAACAGTGTAAGGGAGAAGGAAAAAAGAAACCTCACCCCAAAAATATAATCATCACTGCTATTAAGGGAATATCGTCTTGTTATTTTTATATGCTTATCAAGAGGTAGATAGATGGAGAAAAAGCTTGGTAGTTAGAAATAATATAATGAAGCCCACATGAAATAACCTTAAGTTAAATTAATTTTATTTGTTTTAAACAATGAAACTGAAGTGAAATGAAAAATTGAAACGGTTGTTGAAATTCATATATAACTTTCTTTGATGTTATTTTCCAAATGTTTAAGATTAAGAATTACAAAGAATAATGATGATAACCTTAAATTTTAGCCAGCAGTGGGTAATTGTCTGCAATATAATTGTATCTCCCTTTTACTCTTTCTTTCTTTCTTTCTTTCTTGCTTGCTTGCTTGCTAGCTAGCTAGCTATCTTACTTTGCCAATTGAGATTCTGTTTTTGTGGTCACCTTCACTCCTTTCTACAATTGGTTGCCCATTTTTGCATTGTTACATTTTTAAAGACTCATTGCTTAGCCATCCTCCTACAATGTCTATTACTGTATATATTTTTTAAATGTTTTAATTATTAATTTTTTTTTTTTTTTGTGGGTACCGGGGGTCGACCTCAGGATCTCGCGCGCCAGCAGGCGCCTGTGCCACTGAGCGATATCACTGGCCCTTTTTTCGTATGTGGGTTCCGGGAGTCGAACTCGGACCCTCACGCTTGCCAGGCAGGTGCTTAGGCCACTGAGCCATCTCACACCGGCCCTAATTATTAATTTTTAAATGAGATGCAGTTTCTCTCTTTCTAGCAATGGTGCATTAGTAATATCGATTTAAAACCTTTAAAATTTTTTGACAATATTTTAAAATTCCCTTAGATTGAAGTAGGAATCTGTCTCATTAAATTATTACATTACTACTTATCCTTTTTACAATTATATGGCTATGGCTTTTTCTTCTGGCCTTTAATGTTATACACCTAGTTCTCTGTAAAAATATTTCTTTTATGTTTCAATGGCTTAAATTTTCATGTTTTATTTGTGTATATTTGTTTCCCAAACATTTCTTGACAGAGCATGCTCTTTTTAGTATGTGTGTTTTTTTTACTTCAGGAAATTTCTTCAGTTTTATAACTTTAATATCCATTTTAGTTTTCAGAATCATCAACAGTCCCCATTTGGATCAGTTTATTTTCTTTTTCTTCTCTAGTTATTTTTTTCATTTAATGGACCCTTTCTATTTTTGCTGATTAATAAATTATTATTTTCTAGTGATATATTTTGATCTTATATTTATTTGTTTCTTAGGTCTGCATTTTTGTTTTACCTTTCATTTTTTTTGTCATATAATCTAACTGTTACCTTATTCATTTTTAACTAAGTTATTGCATAGTGTGAAATCTTTGTAGGAATGTTCTTTTTTCAGTAAGTTGGGGTGTGTTTTATTAGTCAGCTTCTAAAATTTTGTGTTTTCCCTGTATAACCCCTATCTATATTTATACCATCTTTCTGAGAATTTCCCTGCTCCCCCCTCCGGGTATCGGAGGTGCACGGAGAAGCTTATCAGCACTGCCCAATTCTTTGTGTAGTTTTGGCTCCTTTATTTTTGACTTGAGAGTACCTTTCACAGATTACTTTTCCAGTTTTACCAGTTTCTTCCTACTTTGCTTCTGCCCAGATACAAGGATACTTAAGAAAAATAGGCAGTATGTTTTGGTGTACCAGTGCTGAATCTTGGGGAATGGGAGAGGGTCAGGGGCAGCCATATGCTGTTCTTGGTCCTGCTTGGGAATCCCCAGTTCTTTTCATGGCCATTGGTTTTTGTACTTAGACATGAAGCACGTTCTTGCAGTGCTTAGATGCTTTATGGGAAGGTGAGGTAAACAGTAGCCCCCAGGTCGATTGTGATCTAGTTCTTTTTTGTGTGTGGATGAAGCATTACTAGAATCCAGCCTTGCCCGCTCATTACCGTGTTGTCTGTGGCTCCTTCTGTAGTTCAGAGACACAGCTGAACGGCTGTGACAGAGACCATGTGGCTGCCAAAGCTTAAAATATTCACCCTCTGCCTCTTTACAGGAAGTTTGTGAAACCCGGTTGTAGGGTAATTTTATTGTTCTGGGGATTTTGACTGCTTTTTTTTTTTGGAGTCAGAGGAGAGAGATGTAGGGATTTTTTTTCAGTATACTATCTTGACATAGAAATTGTTCTTCTAATTTAAAACCAATATATGTAAACATAACATATTTCTTATACCAAAGTGTTTGCATTCACAAAAAGTGGTAGGTGGATTGGTTTATCTGACTTAATTTTTATATCCTAACAGGCAACTACTACCAGTAAATGAAATTATTTACATCATTCTTCTTTAACGATGCCTTATTTTCTTAGACTAGTGCACCTACTTCATTGGAGTCTCTTTTTTGGAAGATTAATTTTATGATTTTCTTTCTTTTGGACTTTTTAAAGGTATAAGAAGTTTAGCCACATTTTGAGCAACATTGGAGAGAATGAAGGAGGTATTGATAAGTTTTCCAGAGGCTATGAATCATTTGGCGTTCACAGATGTGCTGATGGTGGCTTGTACTGCAAAGAATGGGCCCCAGGAGCAGAAGGAGTTTTTCTTACTGGAGAGTTTAGTAAGTACTTTGAAAGCATTCATGTTAAATGATAATGTGGCCAGGAAGAAAGTTTAGTTTTGCAAATGAAATCAGTGGAAAAAGGAAGCATTGATAACATGTTCTTGATACAAAGAAAAAGAAATATCAGAATGATACTATTTAAAATCTGATTTTACCAGACTCAAAAGTTTACATGCTGTATTACTCCATTTTTATGACACTCTAGAATCAGGAAAACTACAGGGGTAGAAAACAAATTATTATTGATAGGGGTTGAGGGTAGTAGCTGAAGGTTGATTACAAACGGGCACGTATAAAGAAATTTCGGGGCTTGTGAGAACATTGTAAATACTAATTGTGGTTGTGGTTACTTGACCATATATTTAAATATATAGAACCTTACATGTAAAAAGAATAAATTTTACCACATGTAAATAATACTTGAAGGAACCCAAATTAATAAAAATTTTGATTTTTTTTGTCTAAAATATCACTATCCAATATAAATAAAATGTAAGATAAGTATAACTCCAATTTTTTATAGTCATATTAAAAAAGTAAAAGAATATGTGAATTTTAATAATAAATTTTATTGAACTCAACATATATAAATACTATCAAATTAACATTTAATCAATATAAAAGTTATTTTTAAGATATTTTCACTCTTTTGTATTATGTCTTTGAAATCTGGTTGCAAGTGTCATTTCAGATGCTTAATTTAATACTTAAGCATACTTCATACAATATTTAGATTTAATAAATTTTCAGTTTAAAAGTAGGTTCACATACCAAGGTTTTTCCAAACTTAATTAAAATTTTTCCAGTAACTGATTCTAGTAACAGTTTTAAAATTTAAATTTAATGAAGTAATTAAAATGAAATAAAATATACAGTTCAGTTTCTCAGTTACATTGAGCTCATTTCAGGTTCTCAATAGCCACATACAGCTACTGACACCTTTATTGGAATGTTCAGGTCTAAGGATTTAAAATAATTCTCTATGCAGTCACAAAAAGCAGATGATGTCAGATGCTTGTATTTCTGGAATGTTATTTGAAAACTTGTTGGACAAATTGTAAAAGATGATGAAATATGATATTTTAGATTTCTTTGGCATGATGATAATTGTGGAATGTATTTTGAGAATATATTTTTCACTTAAATTATTGTTGTTTGTAATAATTTTTCCTATACATAAACATTTATTTCCCCATCTTCAGTGACTACCTTGACCACTAGTTTTGTTACTAGACTATTGAAATCTTATTCTATAGTGAAAGGATTCTTTGATACTCTATTTTATTTTTATTTCCATTTATAAGATTCAGAGTATTCGTTGAAAGTATTCAAGTTAAATTTTTATACAAATATGTATATTGAAACTAAAATAAGATTCTCAGTTAACATTTGATACTTGTATTTGTCCCCCTTCCATATTTATGGTAAAATCCACATAATAGGTTTAATTAATGTGAAGATACAGGAAAGAAACTATATGAAAACTAGATTTGTGAACTATGATTATGTCTAATGCTGATTTATTAATAATGCTGTGTATGTGTTTGGAGAATTATACTTAAAAATGTTAAGCTCTACTTAAAGCTTAATGCTTAAATATTAAAAAATATAGTAATTTATAAATAGTTGTAAAAAGAAAGAAAATTATCTGGTCACTTTTTGTGAATGCAGACACTTTGGTATAAGAAATATGTTATGTTTACATATATTGGTTTTAAATTAGAAGAACAATTATCTGGTCCTGGATTTTATTTTTGTAAAATCCCACCTTTTGTGAAGTTGTATTGCATAATTTTATATCTCTCCATATCTTGAAAATAACATTCAGTCAATGATTTTCAATCAACAAATATTTATTTAATGCCTAAAGTCATGAAGAGCATCAGATTTATTCAGTGGGCCTTTCTTTTTACTGGAGAGATAGGAAAGTTTAAGGTAAATGAAATTGTAAATGAAATTGTAAGAGAAAATAGTTAAAAAGGCAGTATCTTGGGGAAATGTAAATGTCAAGTCAATTTTTAAAAAAAATCTGGATTAAAGAATATCTCGGGCCGGTGAGATGGCTCAGCGGCTTAAGCGCCTGCCCGGCAAGCGCGAGGGCCCGAGTTCGACTCCCGGATCCCACATACGAAAAAGGGGCCGGTGATATCGCTCAGCGGCACGGGCGCCTGCTGGCGCGCGAGGTCCTGAGGTCGACCCCCCGGTACCCACAAAAAAAAAAAAAAAAAAAAAAAAAAAAAAGAATATCTCCTTTTCTGCCTGTGGTTACAGGGCCTCTTTATATCAGAGATGTCACCTTTTTTTCTTTAAAGAGCTTTGAGTTTAAAAAAAATAAACTTGAAAATTGAGAATGGAACAAAAAATATTATGAACCAATCGTGTTTGAAAGAAGATTTATTTGGAAAAATGTACACATGGATATTAAATGAGTATGACTCTAATGAACACGGAATTTTGATAATTATGACAATCTAGCTAAAATATATCATTATATAGCTTAACTAATGATGTCTTCTCATTTTTTCTAAACATAATTAAGGTACTCTGTGGGTTTTGTCTTTATTTACTTAAAATCTTTCCCCTGAAAACAACTGAACAGGGAAAAATTAATTTTTTTGGAGTTTTTTTCTCTGGATTAAAATGCATTTGAAAATTTTATTGTAAATCTTCTAATATCTAAATTTGTAATAATCTGAAAGGAATAGAAATCCATGTTAATCAGTTCACAAATGACAATAGATTTTTAATTTGAAAATTTAAAGGAGGGTGACGGTGTTCTATGTGGTTTTGCTAATGATACTAAAATATTTTTAAAAACATTCAACTACTCATATGATCTCACACGTATGAGCTGATGAGTTAAATGGCAATACATTTAAATAATCCTGAAGAAGTACTATAGATCTTCTTTAAGAATTTTGCTTGTCACTTAATGTAACAGACATTCAGCTTCTAATATATATTAAAGTATCACTTAAAGTAACTATTGCTTCTTTACCTATTGGCAGGGATTTTAAAAGTAATATAATTTTAGTTGTGTTTTCATTATGAAAATTTAAAACATTGCTTTTTACTGACTTCTCTCCCCCATCTCCAAAGTTAATATGAAACAGACCTTCAAAAACCAACAACAAAAAATATTATTTCTGCTAATGGATAAACTATTATTTATATTTACTTGAAAAAGAAAATGTTAATGGTTCATTTTTACCTAAGTGATTCACCATTTACTTTTGATAATTTTTCAGATGAAATTAAAATTATAGAATGGATAGACTTTAATTCTGTATTATGGGAAATTATACCTGTAATTAAAATACTTTAGAATCTTGTCATTATGTCTCTTATTCTCTAATCTGTTTAGAAATTGGCAACAATATCCATTTGTTTTTCTCATGGCTTACTCATAATTGCTTGTTAAATTTTGTTTTTTTAGTTCTTTTTTGTCAAATGACCTCAGAATATTTTAGTTGCAAGTGTTTAGAGTAGTCAAATGTAAATGAACGTTAAGAAAGAAAGAGCCATGAATTTGTGTTTAAAGTAAAAAATGGGATTTAGAGGTTGGAAACTTAGTTGAGCTCTCTAAATACTTTTGTTCCTCTGGCTCATTGGGAATAAAGGTGATACTTAACCGCCTCACTTGAAAAAATTTACACCTTACTCAGTGCTACATTAGTGTTAACCAACAAGATTGGAAGAATAGTCTCATTTGCAGTCGTCTTTTTTTCTTAATAAAAATATTGCCTTTCATTTCAAAAGATAGTTAAACCTTGCTAAAATTGTATAGTTTATTTTCCCCAAACTGACTTTTGCCATTCACATTTTTAAAGCTTGGAAAACAACTTTATGTTAGATATAGATCATACATTTTCTTTATTTGGGAGAAAATGAAATGATCACTTCTTTTTCTTTCGCTCATGTTTAAAGAGCCAGTTTCTTAAGCAGGTAGCAGCTGCTGCAGCAGCCCAGAAAGAGAGTGTGCATATATGACATTCATCAGAATTGGAATCTTACCACCCAAAAGGTATTTCTGGGCAAACTAGAAAGTAGTTTAAAGGTTTGAGAAGAATTTCTAAAACTTTGAATAATCTGCAATACAGGGAAGACTCATTCTTTGGAAAATTAAATGTGATTTAAGATGTATTTGGAGTTTTGGTACTAAATCATGTTCATTACAGGTTGCTAAATAATTGAAGAGAACTAGCTGCTTTCCAGTATAAAGATGATAATAAGAGAGAAAGGCAGTAAACTATGTATGTCAATATAAAATAATTGGGTTCCTATTCATTATAACGGAAAGCATTTCATTTAAAATTACTAAGTCTAGCAGCCAGATACTTTTCAAATAACCTAAATATTTAGAACTGAAACACTAAAACACACATACACACACACACACCATGATTTTTTAAGCCTATGGAAAAATGAAAGCACTGATATTTTTGGAGTTGGAAAGATACCAAAGGGAATTTTACCTTATTTTTCTGGACCAAATTTATGTATATCTTTTTTCCAGGTATGCAATGGCAAGGAAGTTTACAGGTTCATAATAGCCTTTATATTTCTCAATTCCACATGTAAAACAATGCTACTTAAAGTATATTCAATGGATCTGTCTGGTTTCTTCAACAGGAATCAATTTGCAAAGATATTGTCAGAAATTGTTAGTTAGCATTTAGATTAATTTCATTTGTGTTGAGTCTAATAATGATAATATTAAAATTGGGTCTTGCATTTTCAGTCTTTTTCTTTGGATTTTTGAATAATTTCACTAATTATCCCTAAGTGTTGGTCTAGAATAGATTTGCAATTTTAAAGTAATTGGCTCATCATCATAGTTTGGGAAACATTGATCTGAAGACTAGTATTTATTGGTTTAGAAGTTCTTTCTGATTGGGAAGCATGGTTCTGATATCAACTGCTTTTGCTTTTGCTTCATTTACTTAATCTATGGTAGCTCTTTTAGTCAGCATTCACCTTGGTGTGGCATGTTACACACAGCTCCAAAAGTTTAATGGCCTGTATAATAACAAAGGCTTCTTTCTTGCTCTTGTTGGCTGCAGTTATCAGCTGTGGCTCTGCCCCATGTGTCAGATTCTTTTACAAAGTCTAGGATAATGGAGAACCTCTACGTGGGACATGCTGACCTGTGAGAGTGAGAAAGAGCAATGGAGGAATCCTATGATGACTCTATATGCTTCACCTTAGGGGTGCAAATGTGATTTGCACTTCCATTTTGTTAAACAAATAAGATGGAACAGCCTTATGTCAATGAGGCATGGAAACAGAATACTGTTTTACTGAGGCTCCTGAAAAATTGGGACTCATAGTACAGCCACACATCCCTTAAGTACAGATATAGCTTCTGAGAGATGGCATTAGCTGATCTTGTCATAGCATCATAGAATGTACTTACAGAAATGAAGACTACAAAGTCTTGAGGTTATATAATCTTACAGAAGCATTGTTCTACATGTGGTTGACTGAAAGGACATTATGTAGCACATGACTGTGTATGTGACCCCAAGGGAAAGCACCACATTATTATAGTATAAAGTGTAAATTTTCCAGATTTTTTGGTCTGGACATGTCATTGTCTTTTCTGTGGGAAGAGTGTCGGTTAAATAGGTTAGTACTGGAGACTTATATTGCTGAGAAGGTTTCTTAGAATTTCTATGGTCTTCTGAATTCAAATGGAACTTCAAAGGAGCCTTTTGCCAAGTAGACATTTTCAACTTTTTGTGAATCAGTCCTTTGTGAATGCATGTTTGTTATGTGACTTCTTTTTAGTTTGCTTATTGTGATGTTTCCAGAAAGCTGGTGTGTAGGGGTGGTTAGGAACTCAGTGTTTATTTTGGGAAGGGAATGGTAAACTACAGGCAGAGATGGAATGCTTTAGGGCTCTTTACCAAACAAGTGACAATGCCGAGAAAGGGCTTCTGTGATGTTTGTGACCCTAAGATAAGTAATCTTAGCGAATAGGTGTTTTGTAGAAAGTGTTTTGTACTTCTGGCTTTCCAACCTCAACTTTTACAACTTTTATCTATTTTCTAGACTAAGTGGATTTACTTCTGCGTGACAGGCTCTACTGTAAATAATAATCAGTGATTCTTACAGGATACAGAGCATAGACTATCATCTGCTACATGTATACCTTCATCTTCTACCAGTTATACTGTGTGCTTATAGGGAAACATCTTTTTGACCAATCCCACGAATGCTAATTTTTCTTATTATAATTCTGTAACATGATATTGTATAAAATGGTGAACTACTGAGTGTGGCAACAAAGAAAGCTCTTGAATTATAGGAAAACCTCAGTAAGAACAAGTTGAAAAATATATTTTGAATTAAGTATATGCAAGTGAACTGAATTTAAAAAGATAAAAATTTAACTGAACTTCACATGCAAATTATTTTGCAGGCATCTTTTAGCTTTCCTTTCATTTTAATATAAAGAGAATTGGAAGTTACAAATGCTGCATTGTAGGTGTTGGTTCATATAAAAAGATGATTTAAAATTCTTATTGAGGACCTAGACTCAAATATATGGCTTTATTTTTATTTTTTTTTAATGTGGGTACCAGGAGTCAACCTCAGGACCTTGCACTTGCCAGCAAGCGCTTGTGCCACTGAGCGATATCACCAGCCCTTTTTTTTCCTTTGTGTGGGTTCTGGGAGTCGAACTCAGGACCTCGCGCTTGCCGGGCAGGCACTTGTGCCGCTGAGCTATCTCACCGGCCCTATGGCTTTAGTCTTATATCAGGAGATGAGTCAATGTGTATTTATATTTATGTTTTAAGTTAAAATGTTTGTTTCAATGTTTGTCTATGTGTATATATGAATGTGTGTATATAATTAACATTACTGGTTTAAGCAATATTTTCATTGTATGTACCAACTTCGGACCCCAATGGTGCTAGATAAGACAGCTTCGTTGTAATGCCTAATGGGATTATTTTTATGGGGAAGGATTTTTATTTCTGAGATTTTGAGAGATTGCTGTTACAGACACTAATGCTAAAAGGTAGATTTTGAACTGTGTGACATAAAATAGTAATTTTCTAGTTCCATATTGCTTTTTAAAATAAATACCCTATTAAAAATTTATGCTGTGTGGATAATATAGTCCTTTCTGTTAGATTTCAGTTTTGGTATTTCACTTGTAGTTAATGTCTGTATATTATTTTAAATTATTTTAGCAGTCTTCTGAAATTTTGATAATTTCATCAATCAAAATGACTTCATAAAGTTCACCATTTACTCCACAAATTTATATTATTTATATTATTCTCATGTCAAGTTAGATGATTTCTTGTTCTATTTTATAATAGTCACATTTAGCCAAGAATGTGACTGATTATAACATATATCAACAGTTTCTGTATCTTGATCACAACATAACTATTCATTTTAAGTTCAAATCACATTATTCAAAGAAGCTAGCATTTGTGACAGACATTTAGGGCAACTCCAGTTTACTTTGTTGATGTTTCCTAATGCCATAGATAGTGTATCTGAATATAATTTTGCATCGTGGAAAAGTTTTATAGAAATGTGTTAAATTTGTCAAAGGTGTTTCTCCAGTCTAGATAGTTGTCCCAGGCAGATCGGTTGGAATTTTCTGATTGGCCTCAAAGCATCAAGGTTTGAATCTGTAGCTCTCTTCTCATCTTATCTCATATCCTTTCTCTTTTTCTCTATTACTGGCTTAATTATTTACATTTTCAATTCATGTCCAACTTTTTTAATTATAAAAATTTGCAGGTATTTTAGAATTTAAATAGATCATGGGGAATAAAGAAATTTTAACTTATTTGTAGTATGGCAGTTCCTCATGTGAAACTGTGAAAGTATTAATTTCAATTTTGACTCCCAAGCCCCTCCTCTCACTATAGATTCCTAAAAATGATGCAGCCATCTTGTTGTTTGTAAATAAGTGGCAGAAGTACCTCAAATATCTAATTTAGAGACTAGGAACCTGAGAATAATACTACACTTTTTTAGCAAGAATGAGCAATCTTCAATGTCAATGCCATCGTGTAAGAAATTGTTGCCTAACAGCTATGCAGAGAGACATAAGTGAGCCTTAGGCTCAAGCCTCAAAAGCCTGAAATATACTCTTGCTTCTTATATTTACTTACTTTCTTTTCATTTTAAACTCTTAAAAGTTGACATATGCATAAAAAAATTAACCACTTTAAAGTGTATGTACTTCAGTATTTTTTTTTCCTGTATTTACTGTGTTGTGTAACAGTTATCACTGTCTAATTCTAGAGCAACTTTCATCACCCACTGAAAAACCCGTACCTGTTAGCAGATAGTACAGTTCCCCTTTTCATCCCTTGGTAACCCCTAATCTCTTTTTTATCTCCATGACTTGCCTATTTTAAACATTTATATAAATGTTATTATACAACATGTGACTATTTGACTTAGTATCATGTTTTTAAGGTTCATGCATTTTGTGTTATATAATAATATATTGTCCATCCTTCCTTTTTAATGGCCAAGTTCCATTTGTAGACTACGTTCCAGTGGATTACATTAGGTTGCTTCTATTATGAATAGTACTGCCGTGAAATTAATGGACATGTCTTTTTGTGAATACTTGTTTTTAATTCTCTTGGGTTGTATAGGTGTTATGCTTTGTATCTCGATGTGACCCCAAAGCCTCATGTGCTCATAGGAGGGACTTTTTGTAGGTGGCTGGATCTAGGGTATGTGATTATGGATTAAAGTGTGTGATCACTAAGTTAGCCTACTGATTGGTTTAGCGTAGTTCTAGGTGTAGATAATGGGAAGGTCTGCCCTGGGTGTGGGTGGCACCAACCAATAGGCTTGTAGACTGAATGAAATAAAGGGAAAGATGAAGGACAAGCTCTCTGCTTTCTGCCTGCCCTTACATGAGCCATTTCTCCTCTGCAATGCCCCTGTCCCATGCTATCCTGCCATGGAGCCAGCTCCCTATGGACTGAAACCTCAATGAACCATGAACTAGAATGAACCTTTCCTCCTTTAAGTTGTGAGTATCAGGTATTTTGTCCCAGCAACGAGAAAGTAAGCAAGACAACAGGCTATTGTTTTTCTTACCAAATTCATATACTTTTGCTGGCCATTACTTTATTTGCTCTGACACCCTTTCACTCTTCTCTGCTTTGTTCTTTACCATATTTCTCAAGTTCCCTTGGCATCTCTGTTTTTTGAATTAATGGAGTAAGGGACTTTGGTAGAAAACTGGAGGGTGAGAGAAGGGGAGAAGTCAGCAAAGTCTCCCCAACCCCTTGCTCACTCTTGCTGTCTTAAAGCAAAGCTGCCTCTCTTGGTGACAGTGCTTACAGTGCTTGTTGCTTTTCTCTCTGTGAGCAAGTAGGCTGTACTTCAGACAGCCGCAAGGGGAGAAGTGTTAATGAGACAAAATATGGTGGTGTAAAAGGTTTCCAGTAATTTATATCAGGCCTAAAAGTGGATGCCAAGATAGCAATTATATTGATCAGATTTATGATAGCCTCTGGGGTCCTGAGCAGGTCTGAGAAACTCAGAGGGATCCAGGGTGGTTGCTAGCATGGGGAAGCAGAATGACTAGTACAGAGCCTAGGCTTCACTTCACATCAGCTAGAGAAACATAATCACCAGAGATATTTCTGATGTGATTTTCTTGGTAAAGACATCTTCCTTCTTTAAATTGTTGTATCTCTGCAATGTGTACATTTCTATTCAGAAGAAGAAAGTATTTTGGGTGCATCAGTTCCTTCCTCTCTCCTTCCTTCCCTTTATTCCTCCCTCTCTCCTTCCTTCCCTCTATTGCTCCCTTTTCTTTCCTTTCTTTTCCTTTTACTTCCTTCTGGCCTTTCCTTTTCCTTCAGTATTTCTTTGCTCTTCTCAATCCTCAGCAGTCCTATATCTAAATATTAAGAAGTGAAAGTTTCAGGCTTACAAAAGAGTCTGGGTTCTTAAGGAAAAGAAGTTTGTACTTTATTTCATAATCTGTGTAAAACAAATGATTTTGTAATAATTTATCAAAGGCATCTAAAATACCATTAAACAATTTATGTATGATTGCCTATGCATCTAAACTCTAGACAAGTCATATCAAAGTGATTTTATTTTCCTGTAGTCATAGAACATAATTTTAAAGTAACATGCTTACTCAAAATTGTTTTATCCCCTAAACAATGTTGTAATTGGCATGTGAATTACTAAATGTACATTTGTATGTGGGTGTATATACTTACATATGTATGTATATAGCTTCTTCTCCCCTCCGTGTTTTCCTTCCTTTAGGAATCTATATGCATTGTTGTTGTCTGTGTGCTAATAGTATCAAAGATACTGTTTTATTAAGGTATTTTAGGAAATAATCACGTGAAAATACTTTTCATATGTTTCAAAGTCAAAACAACTCTTAGAATATAATTTAGTAATAGTTATAAATAATATGCTTTTACAGATTACTGTTTTAAAGGGTTATGTCAATTGCTTGTTTATTTTGCTGATGTTTTATGTGTTTATTTTAAAACCAAAATGTTCAACTGAAACTTTTTTGGTATATTTCCAGAGAATGTATAATTGATTTAAATGATACATGTGACAGGTTTTGTTAAACTGAACTGAGCTAGAAAAAAATCTCTTAGAATACCTGTATTTAGATTTTAATGAAACTAGGCAGAAAGGAGACTAAAGTGAATTTCCTTTTTAGTCTTTTAAATGAAAAACTGCATCATTTGTCCTATATATCTTATTCATCATCAGTCATAGCAAAGCATTCATTCCCATGAGAGAGATAATGGATTCAGAGAGCCAAAAGGAATGGAAGATTGTCATTCAATGCAGATGAATTTTAGTAATATTCTTATCATAAAAAATTGGGTTGCAAAACCTTAAGATTTGGAATTAAGTTGCCATAGATATATTTAATTAAAAGTAAATTGCTTTAACCTTTCTTTAAGTTAGAAATAGGTTTAAAATCTTAAATTAAATTTGTAGTTAGTTTGTATTTAACTTGTATTCAGGACTTTCCTTTAATCAGTATTCTTTGTAAAGTTTAGCTCTGAAAAGTTATATTTTAATTGAACTATTACAGTGAACATATAAAAAAGTTTCTGAAAGAATTTTATTACTTATATATTGGATGTAAATATGGTTTATGTTTTTCCTGGTGGACAGAGTAAGGAAACTTATCAAGCCCACCTAAAAACTGAGAACAAAAGGATGCCCTGACTTCTCAACTCCCGTAATACCTCATCAACACAGTTATTTTTATTTCCTTATATTTTAATGTTATCACCTGATGGATTAATTTCTTGTTCATAATTCTCTCCACTGGATAGTACTCTTCTCAGAGTTTAAGCACATGAAGATGAAGTTATTAAATTAGCAAAGCAAACATAAATTAGACTATATATTGTGCTCATTGTTGGCCAAATTGCAACCTTCCCTGTATAGAGTTGGTTTTAGGTTAATCAGAGGAAATTGGAATGCCCCGGGCTTATTTGTTATTCTACATAACCTGAGGCATAAGAAAGTATGGTACATACAGGAGGATATGGAGACAACTACCATTGCTAACTGTACCTGCCCCCAGACCTGGGCCAACAACCCTTTGTTTTAGGACGTGGGGCTTCCTTGTTCTGAGCAGGTGCTGAGTTTTGAGCTCAGTAGACCACGCCAGTTCTCCCTCTTGAGAAAAGTCAGAAGAGTGCAGATGAGTAATGAGATTTATACCAATTGCTGCAACTCTAATATGTGATCAGACCTATGGGTCCTGTCCACTGGTTATTGATATATTTTATCTCTGTGTGGGATTTTATTTTTTACTGGTTTACTTTTTCCTAAGATTTACTCAGATAAGTGGTAATACCTTAAGGTGCTTGGGGACTAAAATGTTATTTTTTATGGCCAGGCCATGCTGACCAGCACAAAAGAATATCAGATTAATTGTACATATTAAAACAAACTGTCAAAATCTAAGTCTATTCATCATAACTTTCCATTCATTTTGAAAGACTTCTATAGAGAATAGTCCATATTTGTTCTCCTTTTTTCTCCTCTCCAAAGAATGAGGAATCACAAACTGAAATCTCTTATAAATATACCATCATTACCCAGAAGGTAATTGCAACATTATAGAGTTGTTAATCTTTTCTCGATGAAGATCGAGATTCATTCACTCTGAGAGGCTAAGAAAGAATATTCATGTTAGGTGTATAGAAAATTGGAATTCATTATTGTTGCAAGCAGATGGATTGTTCTCATCTGGACTTTATTTTGTTTCACACTTTCATCATTAACCTTGAATGAAGAACTTGCTATATACAGTGCTATATAGCAAGTAAGATCAAGTGAAATTTTTATGTGAGAGCTTTTAGCATAGGGCCTAATATATAGTATATTCATAGTAAGTATTTATTTATGCATTCAGTTTTGCTTTTCTTCTGGCATTTTCTGAAGATATAAATGGATAATATAAACATTATCATCTAGCATGTTAAAATATGCCCTTGCTGGGTTAACTTTTGCAAGTGTTGACTCTTGATATAAGATGTGATCAAAATATGAAATGAATGTTTAATAATTTATTACAGTAAAAGATGCATTGCCATTAATCCCCCTCAGAATACCCCCCTCATTTTGAACATACTTATCTCATTGTTCTTGTCACTTTGTAAATCATTTCTGGAAGTCCTGTTGTATTGAGTGTCTTTGTAAGATATGCTCAAAAATATGGTAAATGCAGTTGTCCAGTGCCATTTAACAGAAAAGCAGGCTGTGGTGTGACTTCGCCTTCCTTATTCATCAAACCTAACTTGAAAGAGAACTCACATATGAATATTCTATTTTTTTGTTAGTTTGGTAGTATCTGAAGAATCCAAAATTTTCCCAGTAAGATAACATTTACTTTTAACCTTGGCTACCCTATTTAAAGTGTATACTTAGTCGTAACTATTACACATTGTTTCGCCGCTTTGTTTCTGTTACATGAATTTCACTGTTTAAGGTGATTCTGCAACTAATCTTTTTTTTTTTTTTTTTTGTGAGTACTGGGAGTCGAACTCAGGACCTCGCGCGCCAGCAGGTGCTTATGCCACTGAGCTATCTCACCGGCCCTCTGCAACTAATCTTGAAGGAAACTTTGGGAAATCTTATTTGCTTATTGGGTGACAGGACATGATAGTGAATTGAATAAGGTTTGCAAGGGAAAGGAGGTAGGAATCAAGTTGCAGTGTATAATGCTCAGTACATTCTTCCTTGTGTTAATCACACATAAATATACACAACATAGTAAACGTTTTGATCCTATAAATAATACATAAATATGGGAATGTGCATGTGAGTGTACCTAAGAGGTAGATATCAAAGGAGAACTACCTGAGTTGTGGTTGTGAGTGTGTTATCTCAGTGGAAGAAAGTTTTGAGTACAGTTGAGTTCTGTTAGTAGGACTTAATCACATTAATAAGCAGTGATTCTGATGTCCTTTTTTGACTTTAAATAAATGACTATTAAACAAAAGCCAGAAATCATGGTAGTAGTAAATAGTTTAAATATTTTTTTATTTTAATGGAGTTGCCTTAATGGCAATTGGATTTATGCTTGAACATATTAAACCTCCACATAACTTGCCAGCATTTTCCTGAAATTGGGTCTCTGATTTCTGAAATGGGAGTGGGAAAAGATGTGAAAATTGATGGCCTCAAGCTTTTAAAAATCCATATTGAAACTTGTACTACAGAGAGAGAAGTTTAACCTGAGAGTTTATACCTATATCAGCATGACACAGAGTAGCAATTGAAGTTTTCTTACACCCCACAGATCTAATAAACACATTGGTTCATTTAAAAGTGATTCAATTTTCTTGGATTTTGAATTTGAGAAAAGAGGGAAAGTAGCCTAATGAATTATGCCTTATGTGTATTCTAAATGTAGAAACACATATAGAGGTCTGTTTCAGATGCTACTAGTGTTTAGATATGAAAAAATTAGGCATTTTGTGAATCTTGAAATAAATAGCTTATTTCATATTTTAGGAGAATCCTTTGTTTAGTGCTGATATCTAGTATATTGAGCAAATGATTTATATATAATGTTAATGTATATAATTGTATGCATTGCATATATTATATTTAATATTTCTGGAGTGTAGTACATAAAGCAAAACATTAAAATCTATTTTAAAATACTAAAATATTCATGCCATTAATTTTTAAAATTACTATAATTTTGCTTTTTAGCTGTGTCTTTATAATTTGTTTACTGTTCTGTATCATTTGGGAAGATTAACAAAAGTAGCTGCCTAGATTTTTGTGCTTTTTAATCATTTATATTATTTCCTAAATATAGAGATAATTTTATAATCTTAATTTATATTGTACTCTTATTAAAGTAATACTATCTGTGATCATTTGTAAAATTAAAACAAAGGATTTTTTCCAATTAATTTTGTTCTTTATTAAATTTCCAGTTGCCCAGTTAGTTGAATATGATCTTGATTTGGCATTAAAAGTTGAAAATGTATTATTTTAAATTCTCGTTGAAGAATGAAAAATGGGATAGGGGAACTGGAGGAAGGAGGGAGGGAGAGGGAGTGAAGGGGAAGGGGATTAAAAAAAAAGAAATAAGCTATAGTATGTACATGTAACCCCTCCCCAAGATGATTGTAAACTGCATGAACTGCAAACATGTACTAATAAAATTAAAAAATAATTCTTGTTGAGTGCTTATTATGGAGGAGATTCTATACTAGGTTTTGGTGTTCAAAAATGAATAAGGTTTTATCTTTACAATCAGTTTCCAGGGGAAAACTTTATAGAGGAATGTAATAAATACTCTCTTAGATGTAGGTTTAGGCTACTTACGGGTAATGATCACTCTTGGTGTACAAGTCAACTGTAGCCACAGTAATGCTGTGTAACACACTAGTTCCAAACTCAGTTTATAACAATAGTGAGCCTTTAATTCTCATTCATTAATCTATAGATGTGTGACAGTGGCTGTGCTTTTCAAATGTCTTGATAAAGGAGATGGAATAGCAATTGAGATATTTTTGGTGAGGGATGAGGCTGCTGGTGAGCATGTCAGGGAGATTGTTGGAAATCATTATCAACCTTTGTTGTGTAAAGGTATAAAGATCACTATGGTAGCACTCTTCTGTCCTAAATTCTGTGATGCCATTCACTCCACTCTGAATGAGACTTCTAGACCTGTAGTTTTCTGTGCAGGACTACTTCTCTTTGATCCTACTCTGGACTCCTTACTACCTTCTTGCATGTTTGATCTCCTTTAAACCTTGACCTTCCACCATACTGACCCTATTGGATACATCAAATTTTCTAATTTCTCTGCTCCTGAACAGTTTCTGGTCACCACAAGGAAAATCGTAAAGCTATATAAGCTGTTGCTTCTACAGATTTGTGGCTATCACACTCCACAGAAATTATTTGCATACTTCTGAATCCACTGTTTCTTATATTCTTGTGTTAGCTTCTGACTGGAAAAATAACAGCCACAATTTAAAGGGGAAGACTTTTAATTTTGGCTCATAGTTTCAGAGGTTTCAGTCCATGGCTAACTGGCTTCAAGGCAGAAACATCATGGTGGAAGGGTGAGGTGGAGCAAAAATTCTCACTTCATAGTGTCTGGGAAGCCAAGTACAGGGAAAAGTGCCCTATTGAGATGCACCCTCCAAAGGCACAACCCCAGTGACCCACCTCCTTTCATTGGGTCCCACCCCCTAACAGCACATTCGGCTATGAACACCAGTGGATTAACCTGTCCACTGATAGTAGACTAATCCACAATCCAATCACCCATCCAGGAGCTGTTTCAGTTTCACCACCCTCTCTAGAATTCCATTTTTTTTTTTTACTACTTTCTTATTCTTTATTGGAATAAAATTTTTCCTGAATTTTCAGAGAAAATAGAAGCCAACACAAGCAAAGATATTTATCTTTTAAATGTTTTCCATAAAAAGATATTTGTATTTATTATCATTTTTTCTATATGCTTTTAAAAGCTAATGAAATTGATGTCACAGATACGTACTTTGGGTCTTTCTCTTTGTCTCCTTAATAACCTAAATCTATATATTCATTTCCTCTTTCATACATCAGACCCCCTTCTGCTTCTTCCTTTCTGCGTACTGAGTTGCTCTTAGGTCTCCTTCCTTAAACATGTGGGAACATGAAAGATAATCCTTAATTGAATTCTTTGTCATAGTCATAGTATGATATTGTACCCATTGGTTACTGAACCTGTGTGTGCATGGCAAAAATTAAGGAGCTTTAAGAAATACCATTCCTGGATCTGATTCAACAATTTGGGGCAGTCTGTTGTTTTCTAACTATCATGTAATATGTGAAAGAATGGCACAAATTATCAGATTAAAAAGTGTGGGTATATATATATATTTAATTAACTAATATTATATAAACATAATGTATGTACACATAATTACCAAGTTTAAAAATGAGAATATTTTGTATTGTAATAATGTAGATGAAAGGATTGAAGTGTTTTTTTTTTTTTTTTTTGTGGGTACCGGGGGGTCGACCTCAGGACCTCGCGCGCCAGCAGGCGCCCGTGCGCTGAGCGATATCACCGGCCCCTTTTTCGTATGTGGGATCCGGGAGTCAAACTCGGGCCGTCGTACTTGCAAGGCAGGCGCTTACGCCACTGAGCCATCTCACCGGCCCAGGATTGAAGTGTTTTAAGGTACTTTGAAAATTATCTATTTTTTATTCTACATGGAATAGTACTTCTTTGTAATAAGAAACAAAAGTAGTGGTAGAGAGTAGTATCATCCCGTACCTTCACTCACGGTTAAATTGTCCCTCACCTCTCCTCAATATAGATATCTTCCTATGCTTGTGCTTGATCTTCCTGTAGTAATAGTTGCTATTGAGTTCTTCTAATTTCTTTAAATTATCTTCTTTCCTACTTTTGTATTTTCTATCCTGTTTAAGTAACCACCTAAGCGATAAATTGTATCTCTGCCACTCCTAATAGCCCAACATTGCCACTTATCGACTCTGAAATAGGTTTCAAATGCATTCCCTCTTTTTTTTTTTCCTTAGTAGCTGTCTTCACTCTTGGGGTGTGGGAGAACCAGCTGAGTTATCACTGAAGCCCAAGGAAGATGATTAAGGGTTTCACTGAAAACTCAAGAAAGGTGAAGTCTGAACATACAGTTGGGATTAGAAATTGTAGGTCACTCGTGACCTTTACCAGGGTATTTCTGAAATATTTTAGGGCCTCAGTAGATATGATAAACTGGAGGGAAGTGAAGATCGTAGTCAAGAGTTTGGGCTGTTAATGGCAGGGTAACCACTGGATTAAAAAATAGGTTATGGATATTATTTCAGCAAATGTAGCAGTTCGTCATATTTGAATGGTGAGAATTAAGAGCCTGAGCAGAGAGACTATTTGAAAACATTAGCAAACAATTAAAAAAAACCAAAAACAAACAAAAAAATGATAAAGGGAACAAATGGAAGCCAGGAATTAACTTTGAAGAAAAGGAAAAAAATAAAAATAAAAAAGCCTCTTCCTCACTGCCTAAAGGGAAGGAGGTAAAGTTGGCTGCACATACTGTAGGTTTGCAGGTTTGAACGTAGAAAACTGCTGGAGCTCTGGTTCAACAGCTGTATGTTTGACTGTGAAATAGCAAACTCCCTTCTTGTGCAAGAATGCAAGTTTATCACTGAAGAGATACTGGAAGCTATTCAATAGGGGAACCAATTTTACTTTCTCTCTCTCTGTGTGTCTCTCTGTCTCTCTCTGTCACTCTTACTTTTGTGATTATCTTCTATAAGGCCATAGGCTTCTATAAGGCTAGGCATGTTGTTAAAAAACCCAAAATACTTAGGACCATTTAAGGTTGAATATACAGGGTGCAGCTTGAATCAGTTACTTGGCTGAGAGTTGTTTCTTGTCTCGGCAATGTGGTCCAGTAAGCCCTGTGTTTTGACAGATGAACAGTTCTTTTTCTAGTGTAGCTGCCATAGACTCCCCTAACATTTTGAAGACTAAAAGCCTGCTATAGACAGAAAGTCTGTGTTTCCCCAGAATTGATGTGTCCGTATTTGCCCAATGTGATGGCAGTTGGAAGTGGGGCCTTTGGGAAATAATTAGATCATGAAGGGAGAACTCTCGTGAACAAGATTAGTTACTCTATAAGAAGAGACACGTGAGAGATGGCTGCCTTCACCACGTGAGGACGCAACCTGACAAGAGCTCTCTGCAGCCTGGGAAGGGAGCCCTCACTAACAGCCTGGACATGCTGGCGAACTGAACTTGCAGTAAAACCTCAGAACCAGGAGAAATAAGTGCTTATTGTTTAAGCAACCAAGATTCTTGTATTTATTATAGCAAGCTGGGACAGATGCAATCTGCGTATCTAATGTGTATATAGTAGATAGTGTGCTGGATCTGGACTGTTTTATGTATGTTATAGAAGGTAAGAACACACAGAAAGAAGCAGCAGACAGAGTAACAGCATGTAAATCCTGGGTACGTCATCTAGTAGCTCTGGGGCTTGATCTTTGTTATTCTCCCTCTTTGTGCCTGCTTCCTCATCTGCCAAATGAAAATTGTAATACTTTATAGAACTTTTGAGAATAACTGAGTTAGATACTGAATGTCAAACACTAAGGACAGTCCATAACTACTTCTGCTGCAATCACTTTCACCAAGACATCCTATTTTTTTGTTATTGTAATTTTGTTACCTCTTCTATTGGAGTAAGACCCTCTATTCCTGTGTCATTTGTTTTGACATGATCTTTATCCAGATTTTTTTTAAAGGGAGTATTCTTTTGATATTTTTAAAATGTGTTCTTTAGAGCCTGGGATAAATTCTTACCTCATTACCATTAGGTTTGTATGCTTGTGTTGGTAATCATCTATAAACCTACAACTAATCTGGACTCTAGAAAGAAAATAAAACTATTTTGTTTGTTTAAAAGCCTGTCAACCCCAGCCCCAAGCTTCTAATGTAGTCAAGTTTGCAAGCCTTACAATTTTTAATTGTTTTCTCCTCAAAAACATCTTCAGCTAGCCAATTGGACTTTTTATTAGATTTACTGATGAAGCTATCTTCTCATTGTTAAATTTCTTCATTTCTCCGTGTGGTCTTTTCCTTTACAATATTTATGCCAATATTCTTAATAAAATACCAAGAAATATTGTAAAACAGAGTAGAAGTGAAGAAATACAGGGTACCTGACTTTTAAAAAATTTAAATTTTAATAGCTTTCTTGAGATAGAATTCACATGCATAAAGTTCATCCATTTAAAGTGTACAATTCTATTATTTGGTATAATAAATATGGAGTTGTACAACTACCTCAAGTGTAGAACATTTTTACCAGATCCAAAAGAAGCTATATGTTCTGTAGCTGTCATCTTACAATTTCGCCAGCCCTGTGGCATCACTGACCTACTTCCTGCCTCTGTAAATTTGCCTACTTTCAATGTTTCATATAAATAGTATCAGATAATATGGGTTCTTTGTGACTGGCTTCTTTCACCTAACAGAACGTTTATAAAATTCTATGGTATTATAGCTTATATTGGTATTTCATACTTTTTAATGACCAAATAATATTCTATGGTATGGGTGTACAGCATTTTATTTACCCATGTATTACTTGGACATTTGGATTGTTTTAACCTTTTGATTTATTGTGAGTAATGCTGCTATGAACATTCATGAACAAATTTTTGTGTGGACATATGTTTTCATGGAATGTGGGTATATCAATTGGAATGGAATTTCTAGGTCTACTGATAGCTGTATCTTTAGCTTTTCAGGAACTTCCAGGATGTTTTACAAAGTGTAAGGATTAAACTAGCAGAGCATGAGGTTTTTGAGTTTCTCTACATCTTCAAGAGCAGTATCCATTTTTTGGCTGTAGCTATCCTAGTGTATGTGAATGGTATCTCATTGTGATATTGCACATTCCTAATAACTAACAACATTGAATATCCCTTCATACAGTAATTAACTATTCCCCTATCATCTTGGTGGAAATGTCTATTCATGTCCTTTGCTTACTTTAAAAATTGTTTTGTATTGATTGTTGGATTGTAAATGTTCTTCATATATTCTAGACTCAGGTAACTAATCAGATATGTAATTTGCAAATGTTTTCTTCCTTTCTTTAGTGTGTCTTTTTACTTTCTTGATAGTGTCCTTCAGTGTCCAAAAATTTCAATTTTGAAGTTGAATTTATCAATTTTTTCTTTTCTTAGACTTCTTGTGTCATATTAAAGAATCAAGGCCACAACAATTTACTTTACATTTTATTAAAAGTATTTTATACTTTTCGCTCTTATATTGTATATTTATTTTAAGTTAAGGGTCCAAATTTATTCCTCTGTATGTAAAGATCTAGTTGTCCCTTATCTGTTGAAAAGACTATTCATTTCCTGTTGAATGTTATTAGTCATCCTGTCAAAAGTCAGTTGACCATGGAGATATGCCCCCTCAGCTTGGACTGGTTTCCAATGAGGCACTTAAGAGAGAAGATTATGTTTCAGTATATAGAGGAGAGCTCCTGGACTCAAATCCATGCTGAAATCAAGGAAGTAATAAATGGGTTAAACTATATGAAACAGCATGGTACAGCATGAAACAATGAACTGTAGTGTATGGTATGTCTAAAGACAGCCTTCTTGCTGTGCTTTAAGTGCTTGTGGACATGGAGAGATAGAGTTGAGTGAACTGGACCGTGGGGGGAAAACATATTTCAGAGCCAGTCTTGTCCCATAGGATGCTTGTGACTGCCTCTGATTAATAGTATTAACATTATTGCTTTAACATTTCTCTTCCATTTCTTCTGCTTCCAGTTTATTTTTTGATATGGTCTTTCTCACCAAATAATGTATCTCTTTCTAATTTTAACTATTAGTTCTTCTCTGCTTTATTGCTGCTGGAAGATTACAATGTCAAATGATGGTCAAATTCAAATCAAAAACAAACTCTGGTGTCTTAAGCAGTTTGGGCTGCTATAACAAAGTACCAGGGATAGGTGGCTGATAAGCAAACAAACAGACAAAAAATTCTTAGTGTTTTGAAAGATAGCAGGTTGAGATCCACATGCCACTATGCTTGGTATCTGGTGAAGGCCCTTTTCTGGCTTGCAGACTGTCGATTTCTCCTTGTTTCCTCTTTTAGTGGAGATTGAGTGAGCAAAGTCTCTGATGCCCCTTTTAGAATGGGCTCTAATCCCATTCACGAGGGCTCTACCCTCGTGGCCTAATCACCTTACAGAAGGTCCCATTTTCTACCACCATCGCCTTGTCAGGGGCAGGAATTTAATGTTTGAATTTTGGAGGGGCGTAGACATTCAATTCATAACAAGTAAAATGGCTCAGAGATTGATATTGTAGTATAAATGACAGCAAAAATCACTGTTGTTATTCTTAAGAATCAAATTATGTTTACTTTTGCTCAAATGTAGATGGCAAGCCTCTTTAAAAGTTTTTTTTTTTTTTTTTTTTTTTTTTTTGTTATTGTGAGACAGAGTCTCAGTAAGTCACTTAAGTCGCCCAGTCTGGGCTTCAACTTGAGATCCTCTTGCCTCAGCCTACCAGAGTGCTGGGATTATAGGCATGCACCACTTTTTTTTTGAACTGATAAAAAGATAAAAACTGTACATATTAATGTATACCATCGAACATTTTGATACATATATAATGCGTAGTATTCAAATCAGGTTAACCATACCTTTTTCCTTAAGCATTTGTCATTTTTTAGGGTGAAAATGTTCAAAATCCTTTCTTGTAGCCTTTTGAAATGTGCAGAACATTATTATATATAGTTACCCTTCTGTGTTGTATAGAACAGCAGAACTTCTTGCTCCTTTCTGTGACAGTACCCACTGATCATCCTGTTTCCTTGCTTCCTCCTCTCCCCTCTCTGACCTCTAGTGACCATGATTCTACTAGCAGCTTTTAAGAACTGAGTTCTTTGTGTTAGGTTTGGAGAAGGAGGATAAGAGGTTAAGAGGAGGCCCGGTCACAGAGGGACACTGCAAGCACAGCAGCTCTGCTTTTACATAATTTTATATAGTTTCTTTGTTGGAGTTCTCCATAAAATCTGTCTTGAAATAATCAAATGGTTTCACCTGCAGAAAGTAAATAGGCTAGTAAATAAGAAATGGTTTGATTGCCACTGAATTAAGCCTCAGAGTGAGCCACATTATTAACTTCATTCAATAAAACAAAAAATGAAAAACATTTAAGAGAAAATATAATACACACCACTTGATTTCTCTCAAATAACCATAGGGTTAAAGAGAATAATAAGAGTTATAATTTTAGCCTGTTTTGAAAAGAAATGAAAACACTGTGTTTCAAAAGCTATCAATTACAGCTAGAACAATAACGAGAGGCAATGTCTCATGCTTGTTCTGCATTTGATCCACAAAACACAGAAAATGATTTCAATGCCTATTTTCTAAATTCTCCCAAGGACTGTACATAACAAGTATTATTCTAGATGCATAGAAGTTAATTTATTGCACACAATGGATCCTTAGGACATTAGGGCTTAATTCTCAGTGAAACCTGGTTGAGCAAGGCAGGCATGCCTTGTTATTAAAGCTATAATCCCGGTGTTGATGAGGATATGGGTAGTTGAGTATTCTCGTATACTGTTGGTGGGAGTATGAATTGAAACTGCCTGTTCAGAAAGTAGCTTGTTAATCTGTACTTAGAACCATAAATACATTAAACCCTTATGTCCTCTGCCTGATTGCACCTTTTTTTTTTTTTTTTTTTTTTGTTAATATGCAGGTACCGGGAGTTGAATTCAGGACCTCATGCTTGCCAGGCAGGCACTTATGCTGCTGAGCTATATCACTGGCCCCTGATTGTACCTTTTAGTAATTGATAGCAGGGAAAGAGATTAGATAAATGCTTGTGCCTAGAGTCTCATAATATAATTTTTTTTCAGATTTTATTATGGATATTTCCTAATCTATGGAAAAGATGAAGTTCTTATCTTTGAGCTGCAACAGCTATACATATTTTGCCAATCTTGGTTCATTTTTTTCCCTGTGTCATGTATATTTTTCTGGTAAAATATTTTCTAGCAAATTTTATCATTAAGACTTTTTAGTGTAGCTCCTACTATCAGACTTTTATATCATATCTACTATTTGTCATACTTAAGAAAATTAATACTGTCTTCATATTCAGTTAGATGAATTAGATTTTAAGATTCCGATTTCCCTAATATACCACTGTTAATATACTGTTAGGTGCATTTATTTTAGTTTGTTTCCATTGTACATGATTTTTTTTCTTACTTTTCCCCTTCTTGACTTGTTAAATTTTCTAATTATATGAATTGTTTACCTGGTTCTATAGTAAAAATATAATAAGGTACAGTCTTGTGTTTTTCATTCCCCTATACCTAATTATTTCTATTTAGTTTCTGGCTTATATTTTAATACTTTTTGAAACCATAAGCAACTAGATACATTTATTGCCCTCTTTTTCACATATAGGTTAATATAACATAAACATTATTCCTATAATAAACATAGTTAATTTCATTTAAAGTGACACTTTTTTATGCATGAAACCCTTTTTTCCATATATATCTTAAATAACAGTGCTAAAAGAAACTGTAGATTATTTGATTTATATTCTAATTTCCAGGAAGCTATGTATTACAGAATTGAGCACCATGGTTCTTTAAAATAAAGAGGTATTACTTCCTGTTGCTTCTGAATTCATGGCATTCTGGTGTACTCTAGAGATTTTTCTTGAAAAGCATACCTAATGTCAACTGATACATGTTAAAAAGAAATTTCCCTTGAGACACAATGCCACAAGTCTTAAGATCATTCCCAGGGTAACACCTACCAGCAGAAGTTGAAGAAGAGTGAATCTCTGTGCTCAGATGAGGGGAAGCATTATCTGGAAGGGAAAAGAGAAGGAAATCAACAGTACTGGTGTATACGTGAGAAAGGACTGCTGCCCTCTACCTTCCAAACACTGCGTGGTGGCCCTCCCATAATCTTGTGTGAGGGCAATTCCATAGGAATTCTGATCCCGTATTCTTCCTTGATATGATTAAGTCCTTTAGCTTCCATCTTTATAAATTCATTATGATAATTCATAAATTCTGCACAATACAAACCTTGAATAATTAAATACCTTATGAAGAGGCTGCTTAATTGCTTCAAAGAGTTAATATTCCTAGTATTTAACCACTGTTAAGTCCTGAAGGATATCCTCTAAGATAGGATTGGAGTGTGTTATGGTTTATATCTGCATGTCTCCCCAAAGCCTCATGCACTCAGAGGCTTTGTGAATGGACATCGGGTTATAGGTACCTACAGCTGGCTTAGTGTTGAGGCCTGGTCAGAAAAGACAGCTCAGTGGGGCCTTGACTTGGAAGGACATATCTCCCCTCCCTTCTTTTAGTTCTCTGCTTCCTGGCTGCCTGGAGGTGAGCAACTTTCTTCCATCCAGGCCCTACCTACCATTCCTTCTTGCCTTGGAACTGGCGTACTATAAACCAAAAACATGAGGCAAAATAAACTTCCCCTCCTTTAAGTGGGGGGCGTTGGGTCTTGTGAGAAAGTGACTAAGAGTGACATCTACCACATGGGCCAGTACTGGCTTTATATGAGCCCTGCCTGCTATGTTGGGCAAATATGTTGCCTCACTTTTTGGAGAGGCCTGGGTATGGCAAGGATTGGCCCAACTGTGTACTATGTTCTTTTAAAATCTTCCTGAAATGTGGAAGGCTCTCCATATTGCCTTTGTTAGTTTGTTTGTTTTGTTTTGTTTTGTTTTTTCTTGTGGGTCTGGGATTGAACTTGGCTTTGCACACATTGGGCAAGTCCTCTACCACTGAACCACATCCTCAACCATTAAGTTGAAACCATTCCAACTATGTACAAGGAAAATTTGCATGTCAAGTACTCTACCGGTGAATGAAAGGGGTTGGGAATATGAAGGCGGCTGACATTTAAGAAATTTACGTGGGGATGGTTACATTAGAAAAAGAAAGGTTGTTGAGTGTGAGATAAACACTGAGTTTTTGTGTGCCTGATGCAGTGACCTTAGTTAATGTTTGATTGTCTGTGCCAGAAGTGTGTTTGCAGTTCATATTAAACTGCAACTCACATCATTTCTTTTCCATATCTCGATTTAAATTTTATCAGCTGCTTTTGATTCTATGGACAAATAGAATCTTTTGCATTTTCAAATATGACAATGAATTTAAGCCTGTTAATGATAAAATACCTGTTAAACTGTTTGCTTTGGAAATGTGCATGTTCTAAGTTGATAAACATCGTATGTCTGATGAAATGTTACAATAAAATAATTTGTGCAAGCAAGAAACATGTTCTTAAAATTTTGTCAAAACAATGATAACAAGCACATATTACTTTGGGGGTACCTTTTCTTGAATCTAGTCATGTCTAAAAGCCTTCACATATTTATTCATTTTGTGATTTGTGGCCTATACCTATCAATTGTACAATCTCTTGGTGAGAATATTATTAAATTATTATATTATTACACTAGTAACTACACACTTAGATTGTTTGATGGTTTTAATGTATTTTGTCTATTCATATTGAAATTCTCAATTATCGTTTTCTCATATTAATACATTTAAATTCTTAATCTCTCAGATCCGTTCTGTATTCTGTATTTCACTGGTCCTATTTCTGGGCTTTACACTCTTAATTAAACCTTAATCTGAAGTTACATATAACAATTGCTTTAAAAGATGATTAATGGTATTTTCTATTTCAGAATTTCTTCGACCTGTTAATTTAGGATATTATTTGCTATTCTTTAAGTTCAGTTTGATCTGGAAAGTCATTGACAGACCTTTAAATAGAGAACACCTGCATACAACAGTGAACCAGTTTTACCTGGGCAGTTGTTTCTAAAGTGTAGTCTGGAGGCCAGCAGTCTCAACAACAGTCCGGTGTGCGTTAGAATTTCAGATGGTTGGGGTTTTCCTTAGATTTTAAATCTTAGGGAGTGAGGTTGAGTATTACCAAGCACAAGTGATTCTGGTATGAGTTAAACTGTGAGAAACACTTACCTAGAAAATCTTCCTGTGTAGTTACGTACTTGGTAAAGAAGCAAGTAATTGTCACATATGATGAGGAGTTAAATTTAGTTGTATTCTCAGGCCTGTATATCAATACGATTTACGTTAAGTAGCTAGTTGGATTAATTTTGTATACTCAGGATGTAAGTCATACAGGATTAAAGTGGAAAAGAATTTGGATAATCTGGTTTAAAACTATGCTCTTTAGATATACTCTGGTATGTCTTAGAATTGTTTACTATTTGTTATTATTTTATTTTTAGTTGTATTCAGTTGTATTTCACAAGATGTACATTTCCCTAAAATGTGTCTATTAACCTTTATTACTTTGCCTTTTGTGTTTTTCTAAATCACATTTTATTTAAAAACAAAATCAATTTTATTCAGTATTTTCTATCATTTGATGCTTTATTTTATGTATTTATTTTTAATTATATACTTCATAATTATTTCTTATAACTGGATCTAGATATACCTTAATGGTATTTTCTTCTTCTCTTCTTCCTCCTTCTATCCTTTTTCAGTGCTGGGGACTGAACCCAGGGTCTTGTACATGCTAACTAGTCAAGTGCCCTCTTCTTTTTTAGCTTAACATTTCATGTTAATTTTATGAGAGCAGATCCAAATGATCCAAATTCAATAATTTTTTTTTTTTTTTGATTATTTTGTTTCTGGGCCCCCCATTTTTTAAATAATAATGGGATTTGAGTCCAGGGCTTTGCACTGAGCTACATCCTCAGCAACTCTCCCCCATCACTGTTGAAATTTGTTTATTTGTTTGTTTGTTTAAATTTTGTGACAGGGTTTGGTTAAGTCATTGAGTTGCCCAGCTGGGCTCCACACTGTGATCCTCCTGCCTCAGCCTCCCAGATTGCTGTCTGGGATTATAGTCATGTACCACCACACCAGGATTATTTCTTGGGCCTTGAGATATATGTACCTTATATAGAAAATTTCATATTCTAAGGTACTTTGAGAAATGCATATTAGGGAGAAACTGGATTTATTATAAAAGAATGTTTCATATGCTTGCATTGTGGTAGAAGTGGGTATTTCAGTTGTTGCCCATGAAGAAACATTGTTTAATAAAGGAAGGAGAAAGGAGACTTCAGGGCTGATGAATAATTGGAGAAACAGTCAAGAAAATTGAAGACTGTGGTGATGTTGATGCTGAGGAGAGATTTATGTGGATTTATGGAGGAATCTTAAGTAGTTTCATATGTATATGCCTGCATAGCTTCGCTTGCCCATGTGAAATCTTTGGCGTGTTCTGCACTGCTTATGATTTTTGGTGTGGTTTTTCTTTCAGGGCACATGTGAAGTTCTAAGTTTTGCTTTGAAGGTAGGTCTGGGCAAGAAGATGTACTGCAGGGAGAGTCAACATCTGGGTTTCCCTGAGGTGTTAGCAATATGAAACGCTTGATGTTAACAGAAAGTATATTTTTTCCCAAAATGTAGAATTATAAATAAACTGTGTGTGTTTTTGCAGTTGTAGATCATTAAAATATTTATAAAAGAAAATATATATTAAGAAAGAACTTTATTCAAATATTAATATTTTTAAAAATAGATCTTGGAACTCAAGTGATGGCAAACTAAAGAACTATTTCAACTAATACTCAAAAATATTTTCACAGTGCTAAGAATAGCTCTTTTCAATAGCTCTGCACATGCAGATTTTATATATTATTGAAGATTCTCCTTTAAAATAACAAAGTTTTATTTATAGTTGAATTTTTAACAGATACTCCATAAGTTTTATCATTTTATCTTGGTATACTATTAATTTAGTATTTTCTTGGTGAAATATGACTTATTTTGAACAATAATTCCTATTTACCATTGAGCAGAGTCTACAATAAGCACAAATTGCATATTTAATGAATAAATGAACTAACGACTGTACACTTAATTTTTTGATCTAAGCAGGACATGATCTGCTGCTTGTCTTAAGTTTATTAATTATCTGAAGTATTTTGCCTACAAAGAAATTCAGTAAATGTATAATTGTTACAGTACACAGATACTTAGATTTCAAGCTGTTTTCCCCCTTGAACTGTGGATTAATCTTTGTTTTGTAAATGTCATCACAGTCTACATGTCTGACATTTTTGGTGAAAGGGTGTATAATAACACTGATTCTGTTGGCCTGTCCCTAAATGTAAATTGCCTTTAGAAATTTTCAAGTTGTCTTCAGGATGTAGAACAGGGAAACATTTGGAAGTATTTTTATTTAAATATTATTGCTTGCTCCTGGGTTACCTGTATTGTTTAAGATTGGCTAAGAATGAAGATCTTCCTTGCTCATGGGGTAAAAGACTTAGTTAGAAAGGAGGAAAACTGGCCTGAAAGAGTTTCCTCATGCTTTTATATTGCCTTGGTGAAAATGTAATATCAGTCAGCAGCAAAGTGTATATGGCAGACTGCTTAATTTTTTTATACAATGAAATATTTTAGGCATAAGCAAATAGGGAATAATATAATGAGCATCTGTATGTATACCACTCCCCATTCAGAAAATATTGATATTACTGAAGCTTCGTGAGTTCTTTCTTTTGCCCATAGTGAATCACTATAGTCTGATATTTCTGTTCTAGTATTTTTGTTACATACATGTCTTTATAAGTGTTACTTTTTTGCATATTTTATGAACTTGATATCAGTGATATTCCTCTGTACTCCTTTAAAATTAACTATATATATTGTATATGTATCTCCAAAACATAAAAGTATTCACTCTAATCCATTTTATACTGTTGTATAGCATTCCATTGCTTACTGTACCAAAAGTAATTATGTACTCATTTTGTAACTAATAAGATTTTAATTGCCTACAGCTTTTGCATACTCGAAACAATTCTTCAGCGAACACTTCTGACTGCTTTCTAATGCACATTTATGAGTATTTCTGTAGGATATTATGTGGGAATAAAATTATTAGACTCTAGGGTTAGCAGAAATTCAACTTTGTTATATAATGCCAAAATTTTAAATAATTTATATTCTCAGCAGCCTTGTTGTGTTATATCCTTCCTGACTACTTCGTACTTTGAAATTTTTAATTTTTGCCTGTCCAGTGTATGGAAAATGACATCTGATTTTTGTTTGAATTTGTGATTCCCTGGTTATAAGTGAGCTTGAGTATCATTGCATGTGTTTATTGGCTATTCAAGTGTCATCCTCTGAGTATATTCTTTGCCCATTTTCTATTCGTTTCTTTATGTTCATTGACTTATAATGTTCATATATTTTGTATGCTATTTCTTTCTAAAAATATACTCACCTAGTTTGTAGATTTTCTTGTTGTTTTACCTCTAAAGATAAGTTTAGAGTTTTAGCAGTCAAATTGATCAGTCCTTTCTAAGTTTTATAAGTCTTTTTGGTATATTGTTTTAAAAAATATTTAAAAAAAATTTTTTTTATTTTTCCAATACTGGAGATTGAACCCAACACTTTCAAACTTTGCTATACCTTCTGCTAAATTTCCCAGGTTGGGCTGTATCTTGCAGTCCTCCTGCTGCAGCCTTTTATAGTCCTGGGATTATAGGTGTGCACTGCTATGCCCAGCTTAAAAAATCCTTTTCAGATCTCCAAATTGTAAATATATTTGTCTGTATTTTGTTCTAAGCATGTTAAAGTTTTATATGCCATATTTATATGCCACATCTAAACATTAATCTGTATTTGAATAATTAGTACATTATTATAGATCCATTTTATTTTGAAAATAAGGATAACTGATTTTCCAGTACTACTTATTAAATAATGTGTCTTTTATTCACTGTTTTTTCATGTCATCTCTATTGTATGTAAGTTTACTGTTGTTCATTTTGGCTTTCTTCCTAGATTTGCAATATAGATTTCCTTTACCTCATAAAGTTAATACAACCTTGTTTCTTTCTTATTTCTTTAGGTTAAAGTTCAATCTAATTCTTATGAATTAGGTACATATTATATGATTTTAATTATTTTTCATCATTTTTTCTTCCATGGCATGTCTTATAATTCTTTTTGTTCATATCACCCCATTGTTGATGGTGTTTATTTAAAAAGAACTTATTACTTTCTTTTACATTCTATTTATTGATAGATGTTAATTGAAATGACAGTTAAAAATATTATAATCTTTACTTAATTTTTGGATTTTTTTTTTTTTTTGCAGTGCTGGAGATCCAGCCCAGGTTCAAATGTATGCTAAGCAGTTACTACCACTGAGCTACATCTCAAGCCCCAGATACATTTCTTATAGTTAGAATACGCTGCTTTTTCTAAATGCCTAGAAAAATCTTTTGGTTATGAAGTTAGAAAAGAATATTTTAAAGCAATTTGATTTTGTACAAGTAAGCAGTAAATCATGGTTTACTTGAAACATATTAATATTAGTCCTGCCAAGCTATTGTTAACTGATCTTCTTTGTCTTTTTAGGTGGCTGGAACCCATTTTCATACCCTTATAAAAAACTGGATTATGGAAAATGGGAGCTGTATATCCCACCAAAACAGAATAAATTTGTAATGGTACCACATGGATCCAAATTAAAGGTATTTTTATCCCTTCTATTTTTATTGAAGTTACCATTTTGTTTTTATCCTGTTGTAAAGTTCAACCTAAGATATTAGAATGTCCAACCAGTGTATATGATAATGATGGGAGAAACAGTATGAATGTCTAAATAGAAAAATATTAAGAGTGTGCATGAAAGAATTAGAATGTGTTACATTAGAAGTGTTTGACTGTAAGGTTCCAAGTGTCTTTGTTACTTTTCTCTCATTGCTGAGATAAAATGCCCAACACCCAAAGGTAAAAGAAGGAATCGTTCATTTAGCTCACAGTTTGTAGAGGTTTCAGTCTATAACTGGCTGGCTCCAAAGCAGAGTGGTACATGACAGAGGGGCAATAGTTCTTGGCAGTGGAAAACAGCAAAAGCAGCAAGACAGGAGGAGACTTAAGAGTCTTTCTATTCCTTATATTATATGCAGGCTACCCACCCTAGGATGGGTGTAGCACTCACGCTCTTATCCTAAACAGAACTATGCCAAACCGATCAGTGGAGTGATTTACTAATCAAACACCCTTAATCCCAGCAACATATACTCTAGCTTCAGCCACCTCTGAAAAGCACCCCCACCTTTGCTACAGCCAGCTGATTATGGACTGAAACCTCTACAAACTGCAAGCTAAATAAACCTTTCTTTCCTTAACTTTGAGAAGCAGGTATTTTGTCTCAGCAACAAAAAACGTAACTAAGACATCAAGCTTTGTTGTGTCATCAGATGTTTAGAAGCTTTTTATAAGAAATGATATCTAAAAAATAATCCCAGAGTTTGACCTTGGAAAGCACAAAGTTTAATACAAAATAAAACCTATCTTCAAATCATCAAATGTAGAAAGGATTTTTACCTGTAAAGAGAGTCTTGAGAAAACTGATGTTGCAGTGAACTGCATCAAGTGTGAGAAGAGATACTGTGTTGGGTGCCTTTCTGCATTTTGGGGACGTAAGTTTTCTGATTCTTTCCTCTTCTCTCTTCTGATTTCAATGATCTTTCAGTGATGTCTGGTGCGAGGCCACCTGGGTTGGCTCAGGGGCCGGTCTACGGCAGGTGGGCTGAGCACCCTCTGCGCTCCTCCTCTGGTGGACCATGTAGTTCCACAGCCATGGTCCATAGAGAGGACGCGCCTGGCCTTTCTCACCTAGAGATGTGTGGCCAGTAGGTCCCAAAGTCTGGACTGCAGATTGAAGGCCCTCGGTTACATAGGAAGCACTGTAAATGCCTTCCACCTTTATTTTATTTGATCCTATGCACAAATAATTATGTGTAATATTTTGTGTCCCTGTATCTCTTTCCCTTCCTTAGAAAATTATGATGAGTCCTGTCACTGAATTATTTTTATTAGCATTTGTTACATGTCAGTATTAACTTGATTACTTAAAGCATATTTAAAATACAAATACAGAATAGCATATGTGTTTTGCAGGTTTTTTTTTTTTTTTTTTTTTACAAACAATGAAATAATAAAATTACTAGAACATTGATACATCTAATATGGTTAACAGAAAATCATATCGTGTGGCATAAGGAGACATTTTAACATGAAGTGGCAGCCAAAGTTCTTTTTAATCTGTAGTAAATTAGAGAGAAAGTAACTACAATATATACAATAAGAGGGATTTAAATTTAATATAAATAATCCCTTCTCCATATCTGTATAAGCTCCACAAGAGCAAGGCCTTTGCTTTTTTGTTTGCTGTTGCTGTGTATTTTCAGTTCAAAGAGTGAAGCCTGGCAGAAAAAGACACTCAAGAAGTATTTATTGAATGAAACCATTTTTTTCAGCCCTCTTTTATAGGAACCTATAAAATAACTTGCTTCATCTGTAGTTTGTAAGTCCTAATTATATATAAACTGTGAGGGCTGGTGAGATGGCTCAGCGGCATAAGCGCCTGCCTTGCAAGCGCGAGGGCCCGAGTTCTACTCCCGGATCCCACATACGAAAAAGGGGCCGGTGATATCGCTCAGTGGCATGGGTGCCTGTTGGCGCGCGAGGTCCTGAGGTCGACCCCCCGGTACCCACACACACAAAAAATATATATATATATATAAACTGTGAGGCAAAGCAATTCTTTTTTTATTAATATTTTATTATTTTAAAAACTGAATTTAGGGGCCGGTGAGATGGCTCAGCGGCTTAAGCGCCTGCCCGGCAAGCGCGAGGGCCCGAGTTCGACTCCCGGAACCCACATACGAAAAAGGGGCCGGTGATATCGCTCAGCGGCACGGGCGCCTGCTGGCGCTTGAGGTCCTGAGGTCGACCCCCCGGTACCCACACAAAAAACAAAACAAAACAAAACTGAATTTAGTATTTAAAAATGTTGGAGAATTTTTCTGCCTTTTTCATTTAGAAAATTTCATGAGCTCTGACACTATATAAAGTAAATATGTATAAGTTAATTTCACTGTTGTTTCTCTACAAGTGCTAATTACATTCATGTTGGGCATCTCTAATCCAAAAATATGAAGTTCATAGTACTCTAAAATCTGAAATTTTTCAAGGACTGACTTGATGCCCCAAGTGGAAAATTCCACACCATGATTCATTTCACTCGCAAATTACTAAAAATATGGTGTAAAATTACTTTCTGGATGTTTGTTTATGAAACATAAAAGAATTGTATAGTATTTAGATTTTAGTCGCTGCCCAAGATACTTCATTATTTATATGCAAATATTCCAAAACCTTAAACATTTCTAGTTCTATGGAATTCAGATAAGGGATATTCAACCTTTACCAGGAGTAAATGATCATTGATATATATTGAGAATTATATTAGATATATATTTCTCCAGTCTGATTGAAATATTTTACAGTTTTTTTTACAGTGCTATATACTATATTATGATTTCTTTCAAACTTTATCTTAATGAAATTATGTAATGATTTTAAAAATGGCTTTCACATTGTCACCTGGCCTTCAAAATTCTATGTGTAATAGTAAAGAAACATTGAACCAGCATTGGGTAAACTGTTCTGTGTTGTGTCTTTATTATTATTGTCTAAAAATTTTAGTGGAGATGATTAACTAGAAATTTAGACCACAAATACTATTCAGACTCTTTAGACATTTCAAATGTTAAGTAAACATTTAGATGCTATTATAATATGTATTAATACCGTGATAAAATTAGTTATTTGTTTGTGGAAAGTGATTATCAAATTTTCTTTGGTGGAGAGGTTAAATTTGCTATAAAAATCAACTAAATTGAATGTTTTGGCCTTTCATTCTGAAGTCGTCCATAGGTAAGCTATTTTGGTAATTAAAAAATCTTGTTTTAAATTGAACTTAAGAATTTATTTTAGGGGCCGGTGAGATGGCTCAGCGGCGTAAGTGCCTGCCTTGCAAGCGCGAGGACCCGAGTTCGACTCCCGGATCCCACATACGAAAAAGGGGCCAGTGATATCGCTCAGTGGCACGGGTGCCTGGTGGCACGCGAGGTCCTGAGGTCGACCCCCTGGTACCCACAAAAAAAAAAAAAAAAAAAAAAAAAAAAAAAGAATTTATTTTCGGGCTGGTGAGATAGCTCAGTGTGACAAGCGCCTGCTGGCAAGCACGAGGTCCTGAGTTCAATTCCCGGTACCCACATTAAAAACAACAACAACAACAAAAAAGAATTTATTTAGTCTATAAGGAATTGACCTTTATAACTCACTTAAAGATATGTCCTTATGAATTATCCAGTAACTATTAATAAAAAGGAACCATTATCTACTATTGAAAAATAGCTTTGTTTTCCTTGCAAAATACCTGATATTTTTAATTGAACACTCTGAAAAAGAATATTTCATTGCTTATATGGCATGTAAATGTCTCCATTTTAATTAAATGAGTTTTCCAAACAAATAATTAAAAATAACATAATAAGGTAAAATAAAACACGGAAGGCTATAACAATATAGGAAAGAACACTACTTTCCTGGAGGACAATTAGACATATTATTCATGCCTTTAACACTCTTTCATTTTGAATACATAGTCAAACTAATTTACTTAAAGATTTTTTATTCATTTTTTCTGAATAAAAATGTACACCTTTAATATATTTAAACACTTCTTAAGTTGTTTCATAGCAGTTTATTACAGTTATTAAGAGTCTGCTTTGTGTCAGGCGTTGTTTTTGATCTGTGATGCTTGTATTGCATTTTAATATATGTGTGTGACTGTGTGTGTGTGTGTATTTTAAAAATAAAGTGCTATTGGAACAAAAGAAGGGTGAATGGTTTTTTCATTTTCTGATGGTAACAGAGACATTGAGAGGTGTTTGACATTTAGTTATGCTTGGTAATATGTTTAGAAGTTGACCAGAGAAACAGAGTGAAGAAAGAGTGAAGAACGATATTCTAACCTGAGAGTGCTTCTTGATTAAAAGTGTGTATTGATCAAGGTCCCAACTGGAAGCAAATGGCATGCTCAAAATAGGACGGATTGAATAGGTATTATTTTTACAATTGAACATACGGGAGAAACCCCAAGAGAGTTCAAAGGAGGGTAGAGTTGAAAGTCATTTGAATTTTAACCTTGACTGGGCCACAGGAAGCAAGGGATCAATAGCCAGAAGCCCAGAGGGAGAAAGAGTGGGCCATCTTGAGGGGAACACTGAGCTTTGATTGAGAATTGCAGGTGATTCATAGTAACCTTGCAGCAAGAGAGCCAGAGGAATAAAAGAAACAAGTACTTTGGTTTCTCATTCCTCTCCTTTCTCTAACCTCTTGTTGGACAAAACTCAGTGGGAAGCTGGAATTTTGGGAAAGAAGGTCCGTATAGTGCCCCTCCTCAACCCCCGGCAGAGAGCTGGGTGAACACTGGGTCTGTCTTAACTAGCAAAATGTAGCTAGCTCATTTTTTGAGAGGTCAAGGCAGGTAAACCTCAAAGGTTAAGTGGAGGCAAATTGTGAGGAGTTCCTTTTCTCATTCCTATTTTCACTTTTTTTCTCATTCTAGTTAATAACCTAATGACTAGCAATGACATTTAGAATTGTCTTCTTTTTGGTTTTCAAGGTGTTTGTGTGCTTGAACTTTTCTTTACCAATCAGTAAAAACTGGACAAGAACAGAGATTTCAAAGCTCTTTAACACTTCCAAAGGCTTATGTCTTCCTTACCTCAGGTTGCCGTAACAAAATACCATAGAATAGGTAGCTTAAATAACAGAAATTTACTTTCTCATTATTTGGGAAGCTAGAAGTCCTAGATGCCAGCATGATTGGCTTCTGTTATAGTTTAGATCTAAAATGTGCCCCAACCCTGGAATTCTAATGTGTGTGAAAAATGATTGTATCATGGGGGCACTTTACTGATGAGTAGATTCATCTATTGAGTCCAGTAATTGAAAGTGCTTTTAGCAGGTGGGGCACAATTGGAGGTGGGTCACTGGGGCCATGAGCTAGAAGGGTGTATTCTTGCCCAGCTCTTCCCTTTGCTCTTTGCACTCTGCTTCCTGACTACCAAGGGATGAGTAACTTTCCTCCACCCAGCACCTTCTACCGTGCCTTTCTCCCTTGGAGTGAGCTGACTAAGGGCTGACTCCTCCAAAAACCATGAGCTAAAATAAACTTCTCTTTTAAGTTGTGGGAGTCAGGTATTGTGTCCCAGCAAAGGAAAAATAACTAAGAGAGGTTCTCTTTCCTATCTTTCACACAGTAGTCTTTCTCTGTTCTCATATGGAAGAGAGAGAGAGGGGAGAGAAAGAATGCATATGCATGCAAGTCACAAATTTTCTGGTGTGTTTATATTGTAAGGATAGTAATTCCATCGTGAGGAATCCAACTTCATCACTAATTCTAAATTCAGTTAACTCCCAATTGTTATGGTTTAGATCAAGAATGTCCCCTAGAGGCCACATGGGCTCATAGGCTCATAGGCAGGGCTTTTGGAGGGTGAATGAATCTCGGGGGCAATATAGCTGAGTTGCTGTTAGGAGGTGGGGCTGGTCTGAAAAGGCAGGTCACTGGGGGTGTGACCCGGAAGGGCGTATCTCCTTCCCTAGGTCCTTCCTTCTCACTCTGCTTCCTAGCTACTGTGACTGTGACTTGAGCATCTTTCTCTGCCCAGGCCATTCCATCAAGCTTTTTCTGTGTTTAAGCTGCTGAACATGGACCGAAACTTTTGAATGGAACTGAAGTAAACATCTCCTTTTTTAAATTGCGGCTATCAGGTATTTGACAAGGAAAGGGAATAAGTCAGGTCCCATCTCCAAATATCACATTAGAAGTAAAGGCTTCAGTGTAGAAATTTGGACAGATACATTTTGTCCTGTAGCACTGCAGTCCCCAACCTTTTCAGCACCAGGGATTGGTTTCTTGAAAGCCTATTAATATTTACCTGTAGAGGTTAGGGGAAAGGTGTTATTCTAGAGTTTCAGGCTTGTTTGTACCACAGACCTTTCTCTTCTGGAGGACCACTGTGAGCCTCCAGAGTCTCTTAGGATTTTTTTTTGGGGGGGGGGCCAAATTGACTACTTTTCAGTTTCTTCCTCTGCAAAATCAGATTATAGTTTTTGACTTTCTGCTTAGTTTCTTATCCTTCAAACTTTGCTTCATCTTCCAAAATTATGTTGAAATTTGTTTGTTCTTTTCTGTCATCTGTCAGTGCCTTTTTCCTCCTTGCTATCACTTATTTCAATGGGCGTTTCCTGGGTGAGAAAAGAAACCTTGTCAAAGTTTGTCATTTTTAATTCAAACTTCCAAATATCTTCCTTTAAATGAAAGAAGAAAAAAGTATCTGCTGAGTAGAAGACTATTGTATGATAGTGGTTTTCAATTTGATCATTACATTCTTGTAGTATACAATGTTTATAAGATTTTGCTCAAACTGATTATATCTTGCTTGTGATGTCTTTATATATTATTATATGTGATAAAGTTTTTTTTTTTTTTTCCTGACCTACAAAAAATCCTTTACTCACTTCATTTGTTACCTAGCTCAACTTAATCAACCTTTAAGACCCTGAAACTTCTAATTTGTGGGAGAATGCATAGTTAAAATTAGATGCACTTTCCCTTACCACAGTGATGGTAATTCTTTGTGTTTGCAAAATACAATGTGAATGTTAATGAACCTAAATAATGTACTAGGAAATGGGCTGTCCTCTGTAGATGAGAATAAAGGCTGGTTAATTGATCGTTTTTCTTTTCTTTTTTTCTGAAGCTTCCTAGAATGTTGATAGGAAACACAAAATAAATATGTAAGTTTTTAAAGCAGTGTATTTGCTAGTCTCTAGAGTAAGTCTTTTTGCCTAGAAAGATGCATGAGAAAATGGAAGTGTTCTTTTTTGAGTTTATCCCATGTTAATTTCTTTATTCAACTTTGGTATTTTTGTTTCTTAATATGTTAGTAAACAAGTATTTAATTTTATATTTTCCACACTCAAAACATTAAATTGTCTGTCCTAGAAGTGTGTGAAGGAAGAAAGCTGAAATGCTTTCTTGTGAATTACTAGTGTACCCCAAGAAAACTCCCCATGAACAGTGTCTAAAAAATAATACTACATGTTATGGTTTATGTCTCAATGTCCCCTCAAAGCCTCATGTGCTCATAGGTAGGGCTTTTGGGAGGTGATTGGTTCATACGGCGTGATACTTTTGAGGGGATTAGTCTACTGATAAGTCCCTAGGTAAAAGTAATGTTGGGAGGCGAAGTCTTTTCCAGAGCAGATGGCTCACTGAGGTCTGGAAGGGTCAATCTTCCTTTCTCCTCCCCTCATCTCTGTCTCCTTTCTGTCTGCCATGCCCCTCTGCCATGCTGCCCTGCCTCAGAGCCAGCCGACTATGGATTAAAACCTCTGTAAACTGCGAGCCAAAATAAACCTTTCCTCCTTTAATCTGTGGGTGTTGAGTATTGTGTCCACAAGAACAGGTTAGTAAGTAAGACACTACAATTTAGACTTGTAACTGTTGCTCCTGAAAATCCTGGTATCAATTTGAATCCTATTCCTTTGCATGAAATTGGCCTTATTTCCTAGTAGTCACTTGGATTTTGTCATTGATGTTCTAAAAATCTGACTATCATTTGTCCTAACACAGACTTTCATTTCTTACTCTTTTCCTGAAATGGTCATATCTTCTCTGTTCTTCCTGGTTCTGTCCCCACTAAGACTTGAAATCTGCTCATGTTATTCCCTTGTTTTAAAGCCTTTTTGATACCCCCCTTGCCTTCTTTCCGCATTTGCTTATAGCTGAGGTTTTTAGGTCATTTGACAAGAAGTTGACTTGGTCAGTGTTCAGATTTCCTTCCTTCCTTCCCTCCCTCTCTCCCTCCCTCCCTCCCTCCTTCCTTCCTTCCTTCCTTCCTTCCTTCCTTTCTCTTTCTTTGTTCCCTCCTTTCTTTCTTTCTTTCTTTCTTTCTTTCTTTCTTTCTTTCTTTCTTTCTTTCTTTCTTTCTTTCTTTCTTTCTTTCTTTCATTCATTTTGTCTTTTTGAGACAGAGTTTCACTATTCAGTTCAGGCTGGCCTTGAATTCACTTTGTAGTCCACGTTGTCCTTGAACTTGCAGCGATCCTCCTACCTCAGCAGTGAAGTAAGGCAGAGTGTTTTCCTGTTTGATTCTTATTTATGATTGTGTCTAAATAAAGACTTATCATTTTTAAAATAAATATGAACATTAGCCGTTTTAATTGCATAACTCTTGGCTTGCCACACAAAAAGTGCTCCATGTCCTGAACTCTGGATTTCTTTCCAGCTTTATCTTTGTCCTGTGTACTGTCCACACTGAATTATTTGTGGTTTTGCAAGAACTACTGTGGTTATGTCTTAACACTGCCAAGAAAGCATCCATTTTATTTGCAACGGCTTTCCCTGTTTTAGTAGTCTGACAGAGTCTCAGTGTGTGATGCAGAGCTCATGTGTCATGTGTTTTTGGTGCAGTTTTCCATCATCTCAAACTTCAGTTTCCCTTGGCTTATTACTCCTTACCCCCTAGCCTTTTAGAGCCTGTTTCTTTCTCATTCTCTATGACAAATATGTACTTCACCTATAGAACAATTTACAACTGGTTATAATTATCATTTAGTCTCACCATTTAAATAGTGAGCTTTTGAAGGAATAAACAGAATCTTAATCATATTGTGTCTTTGGGGTTCAGTGATACCTGATTTATAGTAGCTACTCAAGCCTTGTCTGAATGAATGGAAAGAATGGCAGCCATTAGGAAAGTGCACATCACTGTTAAAAGTACTTTCGCATGTCATATTACACAGAAAGTAAAAGAAATTCATAAAATTCCGTCTGATAATGTTAAATTCCTAGAGTTTAAGCATCTTAGACCTATACAGAATTGTTATTTATTGGAGGACTTCTGTTAACAGTAGGATAAGTAAAAAAGAATCCCAAATAACAAATATTGGTTTAGAGAAGCAGTTTATTCTAACGAGTCTTTAGCATTTTCTCTGTTGCTTGATGTACAAAGATTCTTGTTAGTCACTGTTCAAGAACTCAATTCTAGAAAATTTGCCATTCTCAGGGAGATTTTAAACACATGTTTTATCTCATGGTTCTCCTTTCTGTCAGAAAGCTAACTAGTAAATAAAGTATATAGTTGGAATAACCACCCTGCCCCTCAGAGTCCTATATTGTATTTTTTGGTAAATTTTCTTGTATGTGTATTATTTCGTTTATTATAATTTTTTATTATAAACACTTTTGTAAATAAGAATATATAAATGTATATAAGTCTGTGAATAAGGGCTTTACTTTGTAATTATTTCATATTAAAAAACAAGATTGCATTAATATTTCTTTAAGTCACTTTTTATAAATGGACCATACCTACCTTATATACCTGGTAGTTCAGAAGCAGATGGTAAGAGGCTACAAATCAGGTTTACTTTGAATGTGCCAGAAGTCAGCGTGTTTAGTCATTTACATTAGTATTGTGAGGAGAGAAAAGTTCCAGTTATGGGAAAATGTCACTATCTGAAATTAATAATTAAATGTTATTCCTTACTGGGTGAAGCACACATCAGTTGTTTCAGACATTTTCCTCATTGAAAACTTTCTCAAACTTTGAAGAATTTTCACTTTAACATGATGAAATAGAATTCTGGAATGTTTTGTTATTACATCTATGTGTTTTTGTGCTTAAGATACAATAAATCAAAAGATAAAAATAGTTCAGTTTTTTCTTTTAAATGCATAGTTCAAATCTTATTACAGCTTGCTTATATTGAGACTGATTTCTGTGCATTGGAGTTTCTCATGGCGAAGCTTAGAGTAAGGAGCAACTTGTATTATGTAGTTCTGTTTTTCTGTTTTCATTTTCAACTAAAGCCCTGCAGAGAGTAGGAGGTAGTCAGTGAGATAACAATGGTAGTGTAGGGATTGCTTTCTGAAGTCATTATGAATTAACAGCTAATGGGTAGCTTTCTTTGATAGCTCATTTATAATTGACTGCAGATAGATGAAAATCAAACACAAAGGGAACTCAATTTTATCATTAATTTTGACTTTGTTTAATGGATGATTTCTGGGCACCACTGCAGCCTTCCTAATTTGTCTGTGTATGATGAAGAAACTAATCATACACAGCTCAGGGAACAAATAACATACATTTTCCAAAAAGGTCACCTTCAAAGACAAGCACAAGGAAAGAACTCCCCACAAACCTGTTGATGTTTTTTTCTTTTCTCGTATGCTTTTTGCATTTCTGTTTCTTCTACTATGTGTGTAGTTTGTAAAATAATTATTTCACAATTACAAATGTGCAATGATTAGTCAGCTAGATTTTATAGCCTGAACTAAGCTATAATCAGATTTGTTCCTTGAAAACTCTTTGTTTCTTTATTTCTTTCTTTTATAGAGCTTTACAGAGCACTTACTATGTCCTTTACTATTTTAAACACTTTGGTACTATTAATAGCCCTTTCACAAACACCTTATTATCATCAAATGAGGAAACTTAGGCACAGAAAAATTATATAATTTGTTCAGTGTCACATTAGTTGTTGATGGTTGCTAGAGCTAGGATTCCAACTTACAGAGGTTATGTTCTTAATCTTTATACTTTGGAGCTATAATTTATTAGCTTAATTATAATTTCTTTGACCTTTTGAGGACTATGTTTTAAAATACTACTAGCATAGCCCCTGGCTAAAATAATAAATCTTTGCAAATTAAAGTGTTTTAGAATACATGTTTTTCCATGGGTAAGTAGCAATGACAGTAACAAACTTGAGAGAACTCAGCAAAACAATCTGATACCTTTTGTTAAAAATATTCAATAGAAATTCGGAGTGGTGGCACAAGCCTGTAATCCCAGTATTCAGGAGGCTGAGATAGGATCATTTGAGCTCAGCCCGGGCAACATGGGAAGACCCTTTCTCAAACAAAACAAAACAAAATAAAACAAAGAACAATCAAGAATATTCAATAGAACACTGGCTTACGATAAAGATCCTCAGAAGAGGCTATGAATACAAACATGGCTTGATATCATGATATTGCTGTTCACTACTAATGCATGTATATATGTATGTATGTAGTTTTATAGCTATGTATGCCAGAACATTAAAAGGCAAGGGGCTTTACTTTTTAAATCTAGACTAGTTCCTAAGTCTGTATGAAAATATTTTCATGTCTTATGTTTGTAGTAAGATATGACACTCTTAACTGTCACCTTGGAGATGCTACAAAAACAGGACTCAGAAAGAGAGGTCTTAGTGTCGAGGTGAGTTGAGGTGTGGTATTTAGAAAGGCATAAGTGTCATTACAGAGTCAAAAAAATAAGGGACTAAAGTAGCCACAAAACAGATGAGGTAGAAGCTGAAAGAAACCCAAATGTTTATAAGGCTGGTATAGCTAGACTGAGGATAGATGAAGTTCATAGTGAATGTGATTAAGAAAATGAAATTAAGTGATTCAAGTGAGGTGAATGCTGGGGATCCACAGTGATATTTCTTATATTTGGATTATACTGTTTGTTGCTAGCCCAGGAACACACTTGGTTGTCTTTGTAAGTTTGTAACTCTTTATTAAGATTATTCCAGTGGATGTAAGCACTTTTCTGAGTCATCGTATTAAGGGAGATATTGTTTATATTGCTTTGTCAAGGACCAAAATAACAACGTCTTTGACAAGACAGATGGTTTGTTTGGTTCTCTCTGAAGTAGAAGTTCGTGTTTGTATGACCTCGGTAAATAGTCTGGGTGTGCTCCATGTATGCATTTAGACCAGGTTTTTTACATCATACTGCTCATCTCTCTGTTTTATATATCCACGTGGCAAACAGTACTCATCATCTCTGTGTGTTTCATGTAGAAAGAGAAAAATGGCACCACGTCATTCCCTTTTACAGACAGTAACTCACCATTTTTTTGCATATCATTTTGGCCTCAGATCTCAGTCACAGTAGCCATCCTACTCTAAGAGATGTTATGAAATGTAGAAATGTAGTTTTAGCTTGGGGACAATTTATTCAGTTAAAATTAAGTATTTTCTGTTTCAGTTAAAGGAAAAGAATGAGGAAAAGAATGAGGAAAAGAATGACTTTGAAATATAATCCATTTACTGCTATAGGCATTTAAAAGGAGCTTTCTAAGAAAAAGAAGAATTACCTTTGTGCTAGAAACATTTTTTGCACTTCTCAGATCAACTGTTAATAATGTAGTCTTATTTGTTTCTATGCTATAGAAACACACTAGCCAAATATTCTTATGAATTAGTTCACTACAACTTAGAAAAAGTGAGTTGTTCCTGTTACAATAAATTTTCTTTTTTTAATTTCAAAGATGTAGGATTCAGGATATATGTAGTATTATTAGTAATGTATAATTATAATAGCAGACATAGATTGTAGGGTTCAGTATTAGATAGAATGAAAGTAAATCTTAAAGTGCTCTGGAGCTCATTAGATGTTATAATGTGATACGATTTTGCCACTTTTTGAAAGATGTCTAGATTATCCTGAAATGCCAGAATCATATTTAATGAATTTTTATTTGATAACTATTTCTATGTAAAATCTGACTAGGACTTTAATGAAAACACTGCCTGTAAATATAGCTGTATGAGATAGAAAAGCATACTGAGCAGAGATCTGTAACTGATGGCAACCATGCTCTAACCTGGTTTTCTCAAATAGCAAAATTGAGAATGTAAATCAGTTGCCTCTAAACTAGAATCCATAGGCTAACTGTGTGGGTACATTTGTGATACCTATAATTTAGAGCTCTAGAAGAATGTTTTTTCCTTCTAAATAAAAGCTAAATTGTCCTTGGATCTAATCTTTTTTTTTTCTAGTTAGTGGTGAGCATTATTATTATTATTTTTTTTAATGTGGGTACCGGGAGTCGACCTCAGGACCTCGCGCTTGCCAGCAGGCTCTAGTGCCACTGAGTGAGATCACCGGCCCTTTTTTTTCCCCTTTATGTGGGTACCAGGAGTCGAACTCAGGTCCTCGCGCTTGCCAGGCAGGCGCTTACGCCGCTGAGCTATCTCACCGGCCCGAGCATTATTTTTATATACATAGTGAAGACCTCATATTTTTCTTTGAATAAATACTGTAGGAACATTGGGTGAGAAGAAAGTGTATGTCAACATTTATCTGTATTTACAGTAATTCATGAAAGGAGTTTTAAAACACTTTACACAGTATCATAAGTGCTTTAGAAAGAAAACTGCCTTTTTTTTTTTTTTTTTTTTTTTAATGTGGTACCGGGAGTCGACCTCAAGACCTCACGCTTGCCGGGCAGGCGCCTATGCCGCTGAGCCATCTCACCAAACTGCTTTTTCAAATAGGTGAGTTGGCTGAGTATTTTTTTAAGAGACATAAAGGGATTAATTAGGCAGAAGTATAAAAGTGCACACTCAAAGAAATAGAGCGCTGGCCCTCAAGAGAGAGAAGTGTGCTATAGTTTGGAGCTGGGAATGTTTATGTGTTTTTGTGATGGAAACCTGTGGAATTTGTGAAACTTGGTCTTGGTCTACAGAAAGATAATGGCCCATTTTACAGGTGAAAGGCATGAGCCCCACCATTTTTTGTTCTTGATGGATAGTATAAGATGTTTGGCCTGAAAACATTCTCTGAACTCTCTCAATCTTTTCCTTTACCTTAAGATCAGGTTTCTGCCCTTTGCTTTATCAACTACACTAATTTATATACCTAAAATATCTTTAAGGGATTTTGTATGTGATGAGTCCAGAAGAAAAGAACATAAACAAAGCTAGGGAATTCGGATATGGATAATCTTGGGTAACTTTGACCACGTCCCAGAATTGTAGTCTTCTTAAAAGCATAATTTTTCTTTGCCTCCTTTGCACTTACCTGTATTTTTCCTGTCTTGCTTCATTTCTTCCCGAGACTTTGATCCTTATTTTGAAGGGTCAGTCTTCTTGGTATTGCTTCAGGCTGAGAAGGGGCATAGATGCTGCCTAGCCAGTGTTCAAAGTCTCATCCTGACTAATCTAAAGAAAACATAGGAAGATGGGTTTTGTTGTTTGATAAATCATTATTTTTTGTTAGTCTGGAAAAGAGAACAAGAACACTAGGAAGTTATTGAAGCATGAGTTTCATTTTATAACCGTGTTAAATAGTTCTAAGTAAAATATTAGTAAGCTGAACCTTACTAAAAGAAGAATTATATTCTCGAAATTAGCCTCTTGTGAAATATATTTAAGGATATAATTACAAAATATGGGGAGGACAAAATGGTCATGAAGTGTTTCACGTGTATCCTTGAAAGAATATTACCAAAAAAAAAAAAAAAGAATTTTGTGACAATTTTAGCATCATTGTGGGAGACTCTCCACCATCCTGGCCGCTCAGCTCCTCGACGTTTTTCTCTCAGTGCAGCCGTTCACGGTGGTGATTACACTGTAAGGGTTGTCTTTACTTCCTGCCTTTACTGCCCACATCCATACCACCTGTCCTGCTGTGGAGTTGAAATGTTTCCTCTACCCATCTGAGATTTTCAGGTGGGTCTTCTTAAAAAAAGGCAGATTAACAGGAGAAAACAATGTAGTAGTGTGTGCAGTGTTTGCTCATCATTATGTGAGGAAAACTTGAAGGTAAAAATTGAAGTGGTGACTTAGAGTTTCAGTTTATACAGGATTTTCAACAAAGAACAATAAACTTGTTGAAAAATGATAGGACAAAGGAGAGGAGTGTTGGGCTTCCACAGGAAGGAAACATTAGGCTGGTAAATATATGGGATGAAACTAATGGAGTAAGGTTTGTGTACAGATTCTTCTGGTTTCATTTCCTGTCTGACAAGAATCTAGAGGCTTCTCCAATAGAGGAGAACCCATATCTTGCTCTTAGGGAGAAAAGGAGAGGGTGGAAAGACGTTTCCCTGCATTTTCTCCCTCTTAGTTGCCTTAAGTTCAAAATAATTATGTCAAAGAATCATATTTTGGGGTGACATTGTTTTCCTCCATCATAGATATTTATAAATACCTGTGTAGCAGTACTGTAAAGGATGGGTTTTCAAACTTTAACATGTATCTAAATCAATTGGTAGGGTGTTAAAACCCATTGCCCAGGTTTTATGATTCAGTAGGTCCAGACAGCCTGAGAATTTGCATTTAACAAATATCCCGGAGATTGAGAATTTGTACATAAGAGGGCCAGGTGATGTTGCTGTTGCTCCAAAGACATACTGTCCTTTAAGAGCTGCTCAAAGGACTCTGCTACTCAGCACCCAACATTAGATCAACGCTTTGAAGAATAATCTTTTCTTAAATGTTATTTTTTTCTTTTCTTTCTTTCTGATTTTTTTTAAATTTGTAGATTTCAAGATCCCTTGCAAAAATATGAGGACCTTTTTTTGCAAAAATATGACTTTTGATTATTTATATGCAACTTTATTAATTCTAATAAAATATTGATCAGGTGCAACAATGAGTGTTTAAGATTGTATATTTTAGTGTCTGATCAGAGAAATAAATTAAGGCAGGAAGAGTCTATATTGAATGCCTTTTCCTTTTCCACTACCCAGGTATGCTGTTTTACTTTCTCACATCAGACAACCTATGCCAGTAAATTTATACCATCACAGTTTTAGTCCCCCTTGAAGTCATGGAAACTTTCTTCAGCCATGTTTTCCAACACAAGATTAGGGTATTTAAATTTATATTGTATTAAGCCAGTAATGAGTCTTCCTATGGAAGTTTTCTTAAAGAGAAAGCATTAGAAAAATGTAAAATAAACTAAATGTTTACTAACACTAGTTTTCATCTATCATCTTTACTAGCTGGTTGTTATGACAGATTTTGTGTAGGGAATCAGATTTAAAATGTCTTTGGATTATATCTTTATTTTTTGCTATTAATAAGTTACACAGTTTTAAACAAATTATATATCTGAGCCATTTGGTTTTTCCTACTTTGTACTTAGAAAAAATATCTAATAGGTTTTGGATATTTTTCAAAGAAACAATACTCAAGTAGATTTCAACTTCCTGACATCATATTTATAATAAATGATGATATTGATGGCTTTTATTCTATTGAGGTGTGTATTTCATTATTCAACATTTCATCTACATTGTTTTTACTGCTCAATAGCATTATGGAGAGAAATGCCCTGTCTCATTTGAATATCTAATATACAGTTGATATTTCATAGGATACATGTCTCTATGTTCTCTTGAGTAGTGGTAGAAGCATAATGTGTACAACTGCACTTCAAACTTTGTGTGGTCACTTGCCATTTTCAACATTTGCTAGAAGTGTGATTTTTGAAACCTCTTACCTCAGTAGTTTCATCTATACAGTGGAAATAATATACTTGTAGAATTGATGAGGGGGGAAGACAGTGAAACAGTATCTGGTAGTTAGTTTATGCTCCATAAAGGCCAACTTTTTTCCCATACATATATTCAGAAATCATGTATTGTACTCTCAATAGTCATATCTTTGTAGACTTTATTAGCATAGACCAAATATTTTATGAGTTTGTGCAGTAAGGCAAGATCTGATGTTTGTATATAAATGAGCATTATTTTTCTCTCTATAAAATTCCTGGAAATAGTCGAAAGTTTGTGTTTATAGAAACTGAACTTTTCCCAGTATTCATTTATTAAAAATTTTTTGTGTGTTTTGAGTGCCTTTAAAAAAATGTAATGTTCATATCTCTGTACAGTTTAGGAGTGATTTTTTTTTTTTTTTTTTTATTCTACTGCTGTGTTTCCCAGGCTGGACGATCCCCATCTCAACCATTTTCCTTCCATCAAAGCCCCATTCAAATGCCCATCTTCGCTGGTCTCCTGGCCTTCACAAACCATCCTTTTGCCTCTGAACTTATCAATTAGCCTGAATGAAGCCCTCTAGTCCCCATGAAAGGTCACCACAAAAGCAGGATGAGCCATCTCTTTCTTTTCTTTTTTTTTTTTTTTTGGAGTGATCTTAAGTATGTGGAAGTGATCAAGGAGACTGAGACCAAAATGGAGGTGGCACATTGAAGGTGTATAGAGAATCCTTAATGGAGTAAGGAACTCTTGGAAATGAGAAAAGCTATTTGTTTTGAAACTAATCAAAAATTGGGTGTGAGGGGGCCGGTGAGATGGCTCAGCGGCTTAAGCGCCTGCCCGGCAAGCGCGAGGGCCCGAGTTCGACTCCCGGAACCCACATACGAAAAAGGGGCCGGTGATATTGCTCAGCGGCACGGGCGCCTGCTGGCGCGCAAGGTCCTGAGGTCGACCCCCCGGTACCCACCAAAAAAAAAAAAAATTGGGTGTGAATAATTAATAAGATCTAGTCAATGTTCAAAAGCATATTATAAAAAATATATTGCAGCTGTGAGCACTGGAAGGCACTTGGATGCTATTCTCATACTGCTTGCTCGTTGTAGTCCATCTAATAACCAAGACAGGCTTTCATATTTCTCTGAGCATAACTCCTTTAGTGTTGTTGGTGACCTTTAATAAATCCCAGGAACAAATTTGGTTGTTTCTTCCTGTAACTCCTGAAGACTGTCAAATATGTATTGATTACTGCTTAGTGCAATTATTTTGTGGTTAATGTAACTGCTCAAGTATGTTACACTGAAATTTGCTTAAAATAAATGCTATATACTTTATTTTAATTCATCATGATATATAATGGAAGATAACCTGATAAAAGCGTGTTTCCTGTATAACGAGAATGTATTCTACAATGGAGTTTCCTTTGCAAAAGAATCCATATTTTTAATAGGTCTCAACTTTCTTAAAAAGGGCAACTCACACATATAAATTGCATACCAGCAAGAAAATAGTTACTTTATTTAGATTAGATATTGTATATTGCTTGTAAATCTTCCTTGTTAACAAAAACTGGGCTTCTATTACAGCTACATATGATAATAATTTAAATTAGACTAATTTTTAAAAGTAACATGTTAGATTATAAGAATATGGAATAACTTAGTAGATAGTTCTTTTATGCTGCTCTAATTTGTTCAAAAAAATGTTTTTTCTTCTAGAAAAGTGAATGATCAAATCAGTGATTTCATGGGTTTCAACAATGTGTATGTTCTGTGAGCTCAGGGGATGGGAGAAAGTAAACCTGTATATAAATGCAAAATACATTTATGTGTATACACGCACATCTTATATATAGTATTTAAGTTGATTAACAGATTTAAAAATCTCTGAACATATTATAAAATATAATACATATCTTTAATGATATGTATAAACGTAGCAGTGAGAGAAATCTGATGGGATTCAAGCTTACAACTGACATTAAGTGTGAAGAAACAAACCCAGCTTTTAAACTTTTACACCACCATAACCTTCTAAATTACTTATTACTCTTAAGAGTCTACCTTCCTCTTATTCTCCCAAAACTATAAACTTAATAGTTCTTTTGCTTTTTGTCTTTCTTTTAGTGTCACATTCAATCAGTCAAGAAACTTAGCTGATTCTTCCTCTGTAGGGTTTCTTGAATATTGTTCTTTTCATTTTTCACTCGAGCCTTCAATGCCTGTTGTTTGAATTACTCCGGTGGTTTCCTCTTTCCACTATGGAAGACCTTGGCGATAGATGCCTGTTTGAACGTGTGCTCCTTGTGAGAAGACTGTCTGTTCTAATAGCACAGCAGTTTTCAAAGGTAGCTTTGTGTCTTCACCACAGAGGGAGAGATCTCCGTATTTTTAAATAGCCTCTAAAGATTGTGAGGCATGATTAGGTTTGGAACTACTAACTTATAAAAATAAGAGGTCAGATGCTTTTAGTTATGTTTTTACCACTACTAATTAGCTACATGATATTTACTCATTCATTCCTCAATTTATTTGCTCAGTATATTTATATATTACACATCTTGCCTAAAGATTTTGTGAAGACATCTTTACAAGATGAAAGTGAGCTAATGATGTCATTATTTTTATTATTATTTTTTTTGTGGGTACCGGGGGTTGACCTCAGGACCTCGCACGCCAGCAGGCGCCCGTGCCGCTGAGCGATATCACCGGCCCTTTTTTCCTATGTGGGTTCCAGGAGTCGAACTTGGGCCCTCGCGCTTGCCAGGCAGGCGCTTACGCCTCTGAGCCATCTCACCGGCCCTGATGTCATTATTTTTATCTCGTACTGTTGCTGAAGAATAATCCTGAACTCCTGAGTATCATACTTCTATTTCCATTATTAATTGCTTTTCATAATAAACTTTCTTCTGTTCAATTTGCCAGTTTCTTTTAGAATCTAAGCAATTTGAATTTCAGAGAGGTTATAACTTACTCAAGATCATAATTTCTTTATGGCAAATACCACCTCATTTTTATTGAAAATGTATCATTAGTACTTGTTTAATGTGTAAATACCAAAACATTACCAATAGAGATTTGTTTTTATTTCCAATATGTTTCAAGACTGTAGTTAGTCTTCCTTGGTTTGTGCTCCCCTTTTATGTGTTTAAAGTGTTAGAACCTTTTAGTTCAAATATTTTAAAAATGTTATTTTGTGTATTCAATACATTAATGGTATTGTTTGAAGCATTTTATTTGCTTAACAGCTTGTTCTGTTTTAACCCTTGCTAACAGTCCTGAGGTATATTTACTATATTTACTTACAATTTTAGCAAAAGATACTGAATGTTCGCTAGTTTATCCATGTTGTCTAATGTCATAAGTAGCTGAAACAAAGTGAGGTATTTACCTTCAACTCTATCTTCTGCAATTTACTGAGTTCATGTTGAAGCTTGGAAAACTATAGTAATCGCCTAGCTCAAATGCTTTTTTAAATGTTGGAAATCTGGCAATTTTTGCCACATGCTGATGAAGAGAAACAAACCATCTATTTTTAACTGTAATTACATAGAATGTGGATAGAATAGTTGTTAAATAGCACCCTGAATAAATAGGTGCCCTGTTTCCAGCTCTTTTTCCTTACTTGCATTTTATATTTAAGTGTATATGTGTGAGCGTTAAACCTACAATTTTACATTCTTTTTGGAGTGTACTTCTAGAGAGTGTTATGAATTGCTTTTATCAAGCTGAATTGATGTCTTGAATTTGATGTTAATATTAGTTCTCTCATCATTAGTGTGTTTTCTCTGCACCTCAAATATTTCTTTTGTTTTGACCTTTTAAATTTATTGGTTAATTTTCCTTTAATTAATTTAGAAGCTAGATCTTTAGTTTTTCAGAAATGCAGTACATGTTTTACAATTTGAGTTGATTCATAAAGCATTGTGAACATTATTTTCAATAGGGAGGGCCCAGATATAACATCGAATTTTTAAACTTTTAATAATCTTTGCAATACATGGGCAACATTTTGTCTCTAGTTCTTAGATATAATAAATCTTGATTTTTCAAGTAATAATCAGAACCCATAAATTTTAGTAACTTGTAACCTCTGTAGTTTTTGACTCTGTAACATCTATAATTTTGGACTCTATAGCTTTTTCAAAATCTAGACACTCTTGATATTTCTGTCTTATTTTGCAGTTGAGAGCTCCCTGTATTAGAGTTGGAGCAGCTTTCATTTTATTATTGTGGATTATGATATTTTTCATAGATTTATCTATGCTCTTTAGGCAATTAAAATCATAAGGCTAAAGTAAACACATAATTTAGAGTTTTTCCTTAAAATTATTTTCTTTCACTAACTCAGTAAGTTGCGTTTGAATATATCATTTATGTATGAAATTGATGTTTTTGTGGCAGTGGAGTTGGAGCTCCCTCTTTTGGAAAGCCAAGGCATGACTTTTTGATCAAGATGAACTCACATTTTTCATTGTACGTACTGTATTTTCCTGAGTATCCAAATACAAGAATAATGTTTTTTCTTTAGAAGTTTACAGCATTAAATCATAAAACTTCCATAAGCAAATACATACGTATATTTTAGACATGTTGAGAACAACACTGTATTTGATGTGTTTCAACCCAGAAAAACTTTTTTTTGATACTTGCCTTAGTTTTTATTTAAAGATAATGTTTTGCTTTTTTCAAATTAGCAAATGTGATTTATAATGTCTGTTAATAAAACAAACTTAATTAACAAACATAGAAAAAAATCATCAATGTTGCCATTCTTGTAATAATCAGTGGCCCGGCCCTCTGCTTACCATCTAGTATTAATAGTTTTTATGGGTATTCTTCCCACTTTGTTTCTCCCCTTTTCCTTGGCTCTCTGTATTAATATACTTTGTATTATAAAATTGTACATTGTACATGCTATTTTCTAATTTTCCTCCTCCCCCTCAAAATATCATGCAAATCTCAACAGGTGTATTATTATTTTAATTACTTAAAACACTCGTACATACATGTTAATGGAATGGTGCTACAAAGTAAAACCTAACATTTAATCTGGCTGAGCATTGCAATTTTCCTTGAATAACTATCATAAGAAGATACAAAAATGTATTTTATACTTTGTCATATAACTGTTACTTTTAATAGTTAAAATAGTTTGCACCTTCATTACTCTTGCTTAAAAGAAAATTGTCTTTTTCTTCCCTATTTGCTGCTTGCATCCGGACCTTCGAAATGCTCTGAATTTACCCTGTAAATTGTTCAACAATGTTGAGTGCTTTCCTGGTTATGGTCTGTCGAGACTTTATTGTATATTCTTTTGTAACTTAGCTTATAGACTGAGGAAGTGCTTTAGATTCTTACTTATTTGTTTAATCTTTATAAATTACTTTCAGAATTGGATCATTTAATTGGCACTCCTAAGATACTGGAACCACTACTTCAACAGAAACTACATGGATATAGTACAGGAATAATATATGTGCGTTAATATTTTGAACCATGATTCATTGTCTTTGAATTTTCTTAAAAAAAGCTCTGTTTCTTGTACAAATTAGATTGTCATAAAATAGTATAAATTGAATATGTAGATTAACATTTGAATATTAAAGTATATTTACTCTATCACTAGGCTAACTATATGATGGCCAATTAAATGTATGCCTTTGACTTGAGAAGTCGCATTTATAAATAGTCATGTCGAGAGGTTTCAAGGGATAATAATGAAATAATAATCCATAATGTTCTGCACTAGTAATTGCAGTGAGTGATTTTTGTAATTCTCTGTTCATGTGAATATTTTGACCATTCTTTTATTCAAATCTGTGTGATATCTGTGAAAATAACATGACACATACCAATAAATCTCAAAGCTTTATTTCTGCAAAGAAATAATTCTACTGTGGGAAGTTTTAATAAATATTTCATAATTGAAATAATTACAGGTTATTTTATAAACATGGCCTTTTCTCTTAGAGCAACAACTATAAACTGTATGATATACATATTGTTTCTCAGATGACCAGCCATGCTTTTGGTTCCTGAGACTTGAACTCAATTTTAGAGTAATAATTATATCAAAAGTAACTGTGACATCTGAATAAATTATTTCTGTAGGTGTTTTCTTTTAATTTTCAAAATATTTTTGGTATTCTAGGCCCACCTGTTTCCAAGTTTGGGCATACCTACATGATTTCTTTTTTCATAGTGCTGGCACTTATGTTTGAAACATCCATGTTGTCTGTTTTTGATATCTAATTTTGAAAGGTTCTTTGTTCTCATCTGATTCTTTAGTTCTTCACTTTAGATTCTACATCCAGCTTTTCCTCATATGAACCTGCTTTTTCCACCTCATCTTTCATACTTATTTTGATCTTGAGCTTTTGCCCGTTCTGGTGTAGTGTATTCTTCCAAGGTCATGTCCTAGGTTAGGTTGAAGCATCTTATTTTTCATGAAAAGAGCGCTGCTTCGAATCCCATCCACCCACCATCTTTCTCTGCTCCCTTGAAGATTCATAGTGGTTGACAAAATTCATTTCTTTTTGCACAAACTCTGCTTAGAAAACATACATTTTAAAATTTAAGCTTTGAAACCAAATGCAGGGAGAGAAGAATTTTCCCACAAGGAACATCCTTTTGCGGTTATTTTCATGAAAAAGCAGATTCTGAGTTTGTACACAATTGCATGTAGAAAGGTGGGAGTAGAAATGATGAATCCCTGAAGTGATTAATTGTGGCATGCTGTTATTTTTTAGTTTTTCATTCTTTGTGTATATACAGACTATAGCATTTTGTTAGGTTAAATATCTCCAAGAAGTCATAAGCAGAAATTATTTATTTCTATATGATCTCCTTCATATACTTGTGGATCTTACATAGGTACATCTACTAGGCAAAAACCTAGCTGCAAGGGAGTGAGAAAACTATGATGTTAGGTCCTACATTCTCTCAACTATAAGGTATTTCCATAATGAATACCACAAGGTCATAAAGACTAACTAAAGAGCCAATATCTGCTATAGCTTTAATAAAAATTATAACTTGAATTTCTAAAGACATAGTATTGAAAAGAACATTATCCAGTTATAGTAATAATTAATGACATGGTTTTTGCAATATGTTAAATGTATTCCAAAATGATTTTTGAGATATGTAGTATGGAAATTGTGAATTTTTCTAAAATGGATGAGTTAGAAACTACAGAGTAAGGTTACAAACTTGAATAAATTCATCATACACTTTTATGTGCACATTCCCAAGTGTAGTGGAAAATTTTCCATAAGTGAATGATGTGAGTCATAAATGCTTGAATTTGCTTAGGACCACAGGTGCATGAATTTCTGAGCCAGTATGGATGTCATCAGTTATTTAAGTAAGATTAAGTTTATAAGAAATTTTTAATTTTTATTGTTTGAGAGTAATAAATTATAGGGAAGATATACTATAAAAATTAAAAAAGAATTATAAATTGTTATTAAATACAAGAAGTAAATTTAAAGTACAATGTAGAAATGTTAACAGTTTTTATTGCAAAATAAATACTTTTTATCATTTGCAAAAATATTGTGAAGGCTTTAGAAAATATATTCCTTGTAATCGTGATGTAAACGCTTTTTTCTTTGTGATAATTTTATTTACTTATATAAAAGTGTATCATTTTATTATTCCAGTGTTGTCCCAGTAGCTACTTTCTCTTCTGGTTTCTCAGGTGTAGCTTTTATGTCTTACAGCACTTACCTGCAGATCACAGAATCTGAATCAAGGGCAGCATTTAGGGTGGTGGTGGTGGTGAGCCATCTTTAAGATGTTCCTCAGGTAATTTTCGTTGCATACTGTGGTTGGAAACTACTGCCAAAGACACTTACAAAAGTCTAATATTCCCTTACTGAATTCAGGAAAATATTCTTACTTGAAGCATGTCCATGTATACAAATCAATCTCAAGAAGTACTTTATTCTAAGGCCACAAGTGAATGTATAATAGATTTTAGAAAACTAACAACAACAAAAATCATTCTTTTCCTCTTTTTGTTTTAATGCTCATGGAAGCAAATCAAGGTTTCTAGAAAATTAGACTGTCCACAAGCATGTGTTCCATAATTGCTCCCTTAACGTGAACATTGATTCTAGAAGTCCTTTAAGTGTATTACTAGAATTTTCCCCTCTAAATATAGGTAAATATCTTATACTTCTATATAAATTGTATTCTTTTATCCTTTACTATGGGTATATGAGATTTTAAGTATGATTATAAGTCTGTGGAATTGAATACTTCCTCTTATTTTTCTTTAGAAATATGTTATTTTTTTTCAAATAAAAGTGTTACATGCTATTTTTTTTTTTGCTCTAAATTATGTAGGCATCTTTTTTTTGAGAGCTTTTATGTAATATTTGACCTTTTAATGCTATGCCAGCAAGAAGGAAGAAAATTACATTTTGTAACTGTTTTAGGTGGGTATTATTTTTTATTACATTTAATAAAGGCACATCTATAGGAAATAATCTTTTTCTCATGGCAAAGTACATACTATATAGTCTTTTTTATGATTTAAACATTTACATTTAAGCTGAGTTCTTATTGAATACAATGGTAAGGGTATGTTAAATGTTAAAATTAATGTTTAACCCTCTTTAATTTAAAATTTATTTCTCTTACTCTTCAGTCTGTTCATCTTTACCAATCCTCATATGCCAATATCATTAAATTTTCCTGGTGACTCAGTTTACCCTAATTAGGAAAATTAGTGTAATAAATAGGGAAATCAGGTAGGTAATTCCTTGACCTGTACTTTATTGACTGCAATATATTCACTATTTTAGTATTATTATACTCTTTCCTACTTCTCCAGGCCACTTGTCACAATTGGAGAGCAGAGGTCAAGTTTACTGTTTCTGTGCCTTTGCTTTCTGAGTACCTGAGCTAGGCTCATCTAAGTTTAGTGATTTAAATACACTGAGCTAGTATGATTTAAAGTAAATAGCTATTTTGAAGACTTCTGTTATTTACCACTACTTCTTCTACCTTCAGTGCCTGCCTTCACAAAGAGTCACTTCAGTTCTTGTCCATCTTTTAAAAACTGTAAGAATGCTGTTAAAAACTCAGTTGATAGGAAGTCATCCAAATGCATATCTAGAGTTACTTCTCACGTGTATAATCATTGTTTCCCACCCTATATGTTATGTCATTATTTTATGTCATTATTTTCTTTTCAGTGGGTATACTTAGTTATTTCTCTATCAGTGTTCATACATACCTATTTGTAATTCTCTTTCCCCTAATACCACCTTCACCTGGAAGAATACAGGTCTTTTGTGGAAGAAGAGAGAGAAAACAGTGGTAGTATTGAAATCTATATTATGATGCTTTAATTTGTAAAGAGTATTTGAATATTTAAGGATAAGTCTTATCATTGATTGTATTCTTGGAGAGTTTAATCTCTGTGTGTATTAAATATATAATCGTACACATATTTTTCTCAAATGATCTTATAAAATTAAGAATTATGTATTCGGTATCTAGGTTTTTCTCTATATTTCTTCTAATGGTTGAATTATTGCTTTTCCTACAAACTTTATATTTCATTTAATTGAAATAGCACTTAGAATGGTTACTTAGGAATCATTCTTTTCTTTAAATGATGCAGTTTATCACCAGATAGACTTTTGTAATTACATTTAATAAGATATTTTTAGAAGAGCTTCAACTCATGATAGTGCTTCTCTGATCACTTCTGAAAATACTTCTTAGATTTTTTTATTGGCATTACACCAGATTATAACTCTGTTTACTTAATAGAATTTTAGCCTTCACTGCACATGGATGAGTCTCTTTGAAACACACTTTTTGGTAATGAAAACTCACTGATTTTTCTCCCCTTTTCATGGCTTTTTCTTTTTATTACTATATTGATCTTTCAATATCTTGGACATTTAAATCCTATATTTTTATATCATTGATAATTCATTTGTTTTGTAGGCTAAGACACCTAATCAATCTTTACCCGATTACAACACCTCATCAGCATTGTTCCTATTCTTTTGATTTAGGAGGAGTTATTCTCACTTTCTCAGGGATATCATTTTCAATGCCTGCTTCCTAAATCTCAAATAATCCCTTTGGATTTTGGCTTTTGGTAGTGACCTCACTTTATAAGGTTTTTGTTCAGGTAATGTACTTGAAATGAAGCAAACACTTTATAAGCTCTACTAGTCATTTATTTCTTTAAAGATTTGCCTCAGTGGAGGCAGAGATGGAAAAACAGTTTCAGTTGTAACACTTATTATGGAAGCTAGAGGACTGGGGAGTGGTGGTATAAACCTTGGGGGAAAATAATTCTAGTATAGAAAACTTTGTCTTCCTGAATCATTCTAAATAAGGACTTGCTTTTAGAAGAACTACAGATCTTCATTTATTTCCTTCTGATAATATTTTGCAGATTTTTATCCTCTATGTATTGCAGATATGAGTACTTATAACTGTAATTCTGTAATTGGTGATCAACCAAGGGCAGAGTACCTGTGAGTATTAGGCCTCAGAAATAGTCTGTTTGTTCTACACATTGATGTCCTTTATGTCAAATTTTGGTATTATTTGATCTGATACTCATTAGTATCACTTACAGATTTATTTTTCATATTAATAAGCTTACTTTTTAAAAGAATGATTTTAAATTAATAGCTTTTTTGTTAACTCTTTTTGCTATTCCAATTCAGTTGTTGTTATAGATTCAGGCTTGCAAGGTTTCTTGTTCCTTATTAAAGAAAAAGCAAACTGAATTGTGATAGCATGTTTTAAAATAAGAAATTCTGTGCAAAACTAAAATAATAGAAACTAGTGAAAATTCATCAAAAGACTATTGCTTCTGAGGTTCAACTCTTTTCAGTCTTTCCTTAGTTAAGATACTAGCAAAGATACCTTCTTTTCTTTTGTGTAGTGCCCAGGTTTGCATAACATAAGAACTCAAGGGTTTTTATGTAATTATTTACTCTTTCTCCACCTCTTTCAACCCCATCTCTCTTTATAGATGTAAAGGGCATGACAAGGCTTATTTTATATGCACATGGTTTGTATGAGGTTATTTGAGTAATTGAAAACTATTAACTAAATTATAGAATAAAAGATGGAAATTATAAACTTAAAATTATAAACTTTAGTATCAAAACTTTCAGAATTTTAAGATAACTGAGTTATGTTTATTTGGTACCACAGAAATGTCAGTACATAAAAACTGGTAATGTTAGTTGTAGCCCAAATATAGCCCTTCTTTATATAATTTTACCAATGAACTATGTGCTTTTATAAAAATTTATCAAGGCCGGTGAGCTCTACAGCATAAGCGCCTGCCTGGCAAGCGCCAGGTCCTGAGTTCGACTCCTGGTACCCACATAAAGGAAAAAAAGGGGGCCGGTGATATCACTCAGCAGCACAAGCGCTTGCTTGCAAGCACAAGATCCTGAGTTCGACTGCCGGTATGCACATAAAAAAAAAAATTATCAAAGAAGTGATCATTTATATTTCAGGGCCTATAATTGTTAAAAAACTACCTTGATAATTTGGTTGTCATTGTGTTTTCTTCCCTTGTGTTTGTAGAAATACAAACTCAAAGTTAACTGTGAAATGGCTTTTAATATAAGAAGGTCTTTCTGATTTTCATCTTCCTAATTAAAACAATTCAAAATGTAATTTCTTCAAAAAGCATTTTTTTTGTCTTGCCCACAGATCATCTTTTTAGTTATGGTCTCATCTCTGTTTAATGAAGCAAATATGTCAGATATTGGGTAGAAAAATAATTCTTACTTTTACATATGACATATAGAGGTTTTATTTACATCTTGTAAAGAGTAGTTGTTTTTAATCTCTGAATATAATTAGACGGGTAGAGGCTAATAATTAAAACTATTACTAATTCACTTTTTCGAAGGCTCTTCTGTCAGTTCTGAGACTTGGTAATGTTATTTTGAAAGAGTTTGCTTTTAGTGAAGGTCACTGAAATGCCTTGGTACATGTTTATGCAGTTTGGGGTAGTAGGAAATAAATACAAGATGAAATGTATTATTTAGAGTTCTAAGATAGCCTTATCTTCTATCTCTTTTTGGCACTGACAAAGTTTAACTAAAGTTAAGTACATTCATTATTTCTCAGAAAAATTGCTTACAATTTTCCTTTATGGCTATATATTTGTTTCCAGTAGCTGCTGTATAAATTTGGTGGCTTCCAAATAACATAAATAATAAAATTTGTTCTCGCACAGGATTGGAGCTGGAAGTTAAAAAATCACTGGGCGGTAATCAAGGTGTTGGCAAGCTCGCACTTTCTTTGGAGGCTTTAGAGCAGAGTCAGTTCCTTGACCCTTCCAGTTTCTAGTATCTGCTGGCTTTGCTTAGCTAGCGTCAGACCACTGAGGTCTTTTCCTTGATCATGTTGCCTTCTGTCCTAGTTGTAGTACTTTCCCATCACTGGGATCCATTACCTGACACCTCTAACTTCAAGGAGGAGGGTTATTCTGCTTATGATTTTTAGATGTTTTAGTCCGTAGTTGCTGGTTCCAAGGCAGGAAGAGCATGGTGGTAGGGCCTGAGCAAAAAACAGCTGCTCATCTCATGACATCCAGGAAGCAGAGAGAGCAAAGCGAAGAGCTGGGAGGATATACTTTTCCTCATGCCCCTAGTGGTCCTCCTCTTCTGCCCAGTTTCCACCTCCTAATAGTACCTTCAGCTGTGAACTCATCAGTGAATTAATCCATTGATGAGTATATAGCTTCCTCATGATCCACTCACCTTCCAAAAGCCCCACCTCTGAACACAGGCCTTTGGGGGGATATTCTGGTTCTAAATCATGATGCCTCTTCCTCTCTGTGTAAAATTCCCCTTTGCTTCCTCTTATAAGAATATAGGTGATTGCCTTCAAGGATAGTCCAGATAATCGCTGTCTATAGATCCTTACTTCACAGATTGTAGGCAGTAGGGTGGATATTGTTTGGGAGGCTATTTTCAGCCTTCACAATAGCAAAAGGATTCTTTCTCACTTAATCTTACTAAACCTTAAATTGTCCCAGCAGAAATGACCAGAAAGCTGTGACTAAAATTTATACCAATAGATGTCTTAAAAAAGATTATAGTAAAATTTTAATCTAATTAAAGTGAGATTTAAGGGCTTCATTGTAAGCCATATTAAGATAATTTAAAGGATTAGTAATTATAAATTCTGTCTGTGCATTTTATTTTTTGTTCATTGTTCTGTTTTGTTTCATTTTGTGGTACTCAGAATTGAATCTGAGGCCTTTGTACTGAGCTACATCCTTAGCCCTTTATTATTTTTTATTTGAGATAGGGTCTTCCTCAGTTGCTGAATTGTTCACACTGGGCTTGAATTTGTGATTCTCCTGCCTCAACCTCACAAAATACTGGAATTGATTATAGGTGTGCTCTATCATATCTGACTTGTGCATTTTGAAGTAGTTTTTGAAGTATTTTGAAGTATTATTTCATATTAAGACTGCACATTTACTTTTTCAGGGTTCAGGTTATTGGTAGAGTGATCAAATGCCCCTTTGAAATGCTATTTTTTGGATCATGGATTTTTGATTAGTTTTTCTAATAATTTTTGTGTTTATTTTTATTCCAATGCTGCTAAAAATTCCTTAAGAATAAATTATAACGTGCATGTGTGTGTGTGTGTCTCTCTCTCCCTCCCTTCCCTCTCTTTCCTAGCTCCTGTATGTGTATAGGTGGCCATGTATAGTTGGCCCTCTGTATCTGTGGGGTCCATATCCAGGGATTCAACCAACCTCAGATTAAAAATACTCAAAAAACAATTATTATGTCTGTATTAAACATGTACAGACTTTTTATTGTTGGTATTTCTTAAAGAAGAGAATGTAACATCTATTTACATAGCCATTTACAGTGTATTAATCATTATAAGTAATCTACAGATTACTTAAAGTATGCAGGAGGGTCTGCATAGGTTATATGCAAATACAATGTCATTTTATATAAGCATCTTGAGCATCTACACTTTTTGGTATCTTAATTCTTGTAACCAATTTCCCACCATCATAGAGGGATAACTACATATATTTCAGTCACAGTGGAAAAGTACATACATGTGCACAGAAAATATGAACACTCCACATTGCAACTTGGTTTTCCTATACCTATTGTTGAAATGAAAATACTTTTTACACTTCTTGGCAAATAGCCGTTGCTTGGGCCTTTATAATACCACCCTTATGCTTTCAGGTTTCTTGTAGAACTTCCAGAACTCAGAATATTCCAGCTACTAAAGGACTGACAGCTGGCAAATTAGAGGGCCCATTCTCTGTGGCCATTATCTCGGATGATTGATGGACATGTATACTATGAGTATTGTTAAAATATGTTGTGTTTATGTTTGCATAAATCAAGCATATTGTTTTCCTTGGATAGTTACCCTTTCTGTTTCAGTCATGCCCTCAGTAAAGATGAATAAAAACAGATAAAAAAGAGGACAAGGTAATTCTGTTTCAGAAATTAGAAATGATTTTGTTTGGTTATTCATTTTGACTTTTATCTCATCAAATAGTTGTTTTGGTCAGTATCTTTTTGTTTTTACTGTACTTTATACCATTTTTTTTTTCCAAAAAATCTTTCTCCTCATAGCATGAGGAGACTTTGATAGTGTGATTTGGGCAACTTGAATAATATTGTTTAACATATGTATCTTCTCTATTAGTCTACTACACATACAATCTTGACATCTAAGTGACACTCAGCACTGTCTCCTGCAGTGTGCTAACACCTAACAGCTGAGCACATCCACTGTTTTTATTTAAAATTGCTAGCACTGAGGAACATCTCATTGCAATAATTTTCCAGTGCATAGGAAAATGTTTTTTGACAAGAGGGATTTCAAAAGACATTCCTAACAGAAATGAACATGCATACATATTTTTCTGATGGTTATTATTTACTAAACCTTTTCTTACATTGAATGCTTGAGTTGTAATGACTTTTTCTGATTAAATTTTGACTTCAAGCAGTTTATTAAGTCAGTTTGACTTTTGCACAATTAGAGATTTCTTTTAATCTCATAATGTCCTTTGGTGGTAACCTTCCATATACCAGAGATAACTTGAGCCAATAAAAAGTGTATGTGAAAACAATTAAAATTTAAAAGTGATACAAAATATTACAGTTTTGCAAATTATCTATTTGGCATAAAACAAAGCAATATTTTCAGTAATATATTCCTTTCAAGTGATTTGATATATTTTTTTAAAGTTTTATTCTTTTTTTTTTTTTTTTGTGGGTACCGGGGGGGTCAACCTCAGGACCTCGTGCGCCAACAGGCACCCGTGCCGCTGAGCGATATCACCGGCCCCTTTTTTCATATGTGAGATCCGGGAGTCGAACTCGGACCCTCGTGCTTGCAAGGCAGGCGCTTATGCCACTGAGCCATCTCACCAGCCCTAAAGTTTTATTCTTAACAGTATGTTAACATACATAGTTTACACAAGATGTACAACTTGAATAGCACAGCTGTATATACATTTGTCATTACGTAATTCATACATTTGAAATCTCTACTAAATACACATGTTTTAGATTCTAGTAGGTTAGGTTCTAGGAGTGAAATGGAATGCTATAGAAATATATACCTGGACAAAAATATTACTAATAATCCCTCATCACTCATACATTTAGATTAAGAAATGCAATATGTTCTTTTATAAATTAGTATACTTTTTTGCAAAATTCAATATAATTCAATAATATAATTTTTAATAATTACACATTATTTAATCAGTTTGCTAATAAAAGTTAAAAGATTAATAGACAAGGATATAGATGATTGGTCATATCCCTGATTATTTCCAGGGGCAAACTCCATAATAGGAATTGCTGAATCATTAGAATTTCCTTTTTTTTTTTTTTTGAAACCTGATACTTATTGCTGAATTGCTACTCAGATTTTATGCTAGTTTTAATTTTCTAGCAGTGAATGAGACTTTCCATTTGATCAAGTGAATGCTTCTACCTATCAGCTACTAGGTTTATTACCATTGATAGATCCATTTGGTATGTAGCATGCTGACATCTTGATGTTGTGAGTTAAATTATATAAATTCTTATATAAACACTTCTCATCTCGGATTTGAACTTTTTGAAGCATAGCAGAAATCCAAGAATCTCCTGCCCACCTATCACTCATTAAAATAAATATTTTCTTCCCATTTATAGCTTGTCTTTTTACCACCTCCATGTGGACATTTGAAAAAGTTTTTATTCTTTAAAAAAAAAAAAAAAAAAAAAACTAGGGCCAGTGATATAGATCAGTGGCATAAGTGCCTGCCCAGCAAGCGCAAGGTCCTGAGTTCAACTCTCAGTACCTACATAAAGGAAAAAAAGGACCGGTGATATCACTCAGTGGCACAAGTGCCTGCTGGCAAGCGTGAGGTCCTGAGGTCGACTCCCAGTATCCACATAAAAAAAAAAAAATTAAGATAGGAGATCAAACTCTACGGTAATGCTTTTTATTACTGATGTCAAGGGCTTTTGTTGAGGGGGTTTGAGAGAATATTTATGGTAGTGGGAAGACGGATGCAGAGGGAGGGAAGTATAATTAAAGAATGAGGGAAGCTGAGAGATTGTCAAACCTGTTATTATGCTGATAGTTTGTGTTTGGTTCCTTTGTGTGTGACTGTAGTAAGGGTTCTCCGACCTACCCATGACAGGTACTATTTAATTAAAACATTGGTTACTTCTTGTTCTCTTTTACACATATGCAGACATTTCTTGTTTATATGGCAAATGAAAGGAGGGAAGAAAGAGAGAGAAGGTAAGGGAATCAGAATGAGAAGAAGAGAAAAAATTAGGGAAGAAAATAAAATACACAAAGGGAGAGAAAAAGGAAAAAATTTAAAAAATAACAACCAAAAAAATTCTCACTCAGTTGCAAAAGCACAAAATCAAAACATCCTCACAGTCTCATTTATATTGCAATCTAAATTTACTTGCAGATCTCCAAGCTGGTCCCTACTCCCAGGGTTTGCTTAGTTCCCTGTCTGTGAGGAGAGAGACCTGTTGAACTGGATGTCTTTCTGTGCCTACTCCTGGTTGCAAGCAGTGCTGTGGGAGTAGCTAGCTGTACATCTCTGTCTTTGCTCCAAAATCTGACTACTTCAGTTAATTTGACAAGGGGAGGGTGTGGTGTAATTGGCCTAGCACCCAGTTCTCCATTCACTTCCTCCGGGACCCTCTTGCCCCTGCCTCCTTTCCCTGCAGGGCAGATCCCATGGTTGGCTTTGTGTTTCCCCTCTGCTGGCACCTGCCCTTGGGCATGGACCGCACACAGCATGTTCTGTAAGCACACCTCTCCCCACGTGTGGGGAAGGAATGGCTGAGCAATTATTTCTGAGTCCGTCTGGCGTCTTCTTCACCAGGGTCCTGCTGCTCGCAAACACTACTTGATCGTGCAGCCATCAGAGGTAATTTTCTCAGCACTCAGATTTGGGTATCAAATTGGTCCTGCCATTCCCAGATGTTGTCACTTGTGCAGCTGGATCACTTTTCTCTGTGCTCAGATTCCAGTTCCAAAAAACCCCTCCATCCCCAGATGCTGTTCTCTCGCACAGTTGCTGGGTTACTGTCCTTTCAGCTCTTGGATTCTGGTTCCTAATCTGATTGGTGTGCTTGTTTCCAAATCTTTGAGATTCTGCCTACATCCTCTCATACACTACATTCTGGCTTTCAGTTTTCCTGAAGCCCTAATTTGTGAATATCATACTCACTGTGTTCCTCTTATTGGTGGGGAGAGTAGAGTGATTGGAAGTCTATTCTATCAGGTAAGCTACTGAAATCAGGCTCTCTCAGAGAGCCTGATCTTTTCCCAAGATGGCCTATATGCTGGACCTGGAATGTAAGGGGTGCCATGATCAGGATTGGTGTAACTTCCCTTTATTAACCATCCCCCCCCAAAACCCTGATTTGTTCCTGTGAGTTTTTCTTTCCATTATCTTCCCGTATGTGGTTTTCTTTATAACTCCTGTGTTATTGTCTCCCTTCCTTGGTCTCACTGTCTAACTGGCCATGAGGATCTCCCTCAGAAACTAGAAAACTGAAAGTCTTGCTCCTTTTTGATGAGCAACCCTTGTAAAAAAAAATTTTTTTTTTGAGAAGGAAGAGACATTTTAGAAAAAAATATTCAAATTATTCAATGAATGAACAAATAATCCTTAGTCAGCTTTGTGATTTGATTTAACTTTACCTTACCTACAAGATTAGAAGTTTTCTTATTTTCATTCATTGATTCTGGCAGAAAACATGGGCCTCCTAGGTCAAAAATAATGGTTTTGTTTGCATTGGTCCCTTTTCTAATCTCAAGGGGGACAATGCTGGATAGCCCAGATGGCTAACTTAGGCAGTGGTTTTATATCTTAGACTGGGACTATTGAGGCTTTAGAATCCATTCTTCTGCCACAAGCAGTGAGAGAGCTTATTCTGTCTTTAAGATATTATCTCATCCCTCAGGATTACTAGCTACAAACACAACCCTAAGAAATTATCTCCAGTGACAATGTCCAGGACATTGCATTCTTAATGTACCCATCAAAAGCCATAGGAGCATCAAAGGCCCACAGAGGGACCTTTTCTTAGAACACTCAGGAATCAGTAGCCTCTGAAGATACATATGTGTACAGCAAGATAAATGAAGTAATGTTCCAAAGGATGTGGGAATTATATTCAGCATACAGTAGCTTCTTTAAACTCTCATACTTTCAAATATTCTCCCTGCCAATAAACATCTTCAACAATGATTATTTGTTTATGACCTACCCTTGGAGTGGTTGTTGACCTGCTTATGAAACAGAAAGGATAGTTGGAGAGGTTAGGCAGAATGCTATTCATTGAAAACTGGTATCTTGCGATATTTTGTTTTCTCACATTCTGTTCTAGATTCTTGAATGAGCCCCTTTTCCCTAACATAGCACTGTTGTGCATTGTACTAGAAATTTATGTAGGTTAAGGGACATATCTTTTAGGTTAACATACTCCTAATGTAAGTTGGTCTTATTGATTCATGTTTTTGTGGTAATAAATAATAGCAATATCCTGGCTGTGATTAGCTTTAGTGAGTAGGAGTCATATTGAAGAAAGAGAAAAATTGTGTTCATGTAAATTAAGCATTCCTTTCCCCCACTCACCTGCCCCTTCTTTCATGAACCATGACTTGCTGGTTTTTGACATCTGAAAGAAGTGCTATGGAAGCCTGTTTCAAGCAAGGAAGTGTCAGAAGCTCTGTGTTCAGCTTTTGGTTCTGCCACTTAGTGATTTTTGGACATTAACTTACTATATTTCACTTAATATCTGAGTCATAAAACTTTTATAGAATCAAATGAGATATGAGTGTAAAAGTCCTCAATAAATTATAAAGCATTATACAAATACTTAATTATCAAGTATTATAAATACTTGAGCTTTTGTCTATTAAAGAAGACAGACTGAAATGTATGTTTTCTCTCAATGTTAAGAGCATAATGTAGCTTCTAATCTGAACATTTTTGATCATACTCTACCCGCTTTTAGAAAGTTTAATAAAAAAGGTGGCTTTGTAAGAAGGTACAGTTTTAATCACTCGGAAGCCACATTTATGTGGCTGGTTAAATTCATAGTGCTTTATGAAATGATAGATTCTAAAACTGTGTTTTTATTTTATTATCTTCCATTATTAAAATACAGATGATGCTATTTTCAAATATGGGAGTAGATGGCTGAAGGAAATCATGTTTGGTTTTATATGGTGAAGGATAGTTGGTAAAAGAAGTTGAAAATGGGTGGAAAATATGTGTGTATGTGCTTGTATTCATTAAACCATTCTTCCCTTTTGGCTTCCTGAAAATATTGTCATTAATTTCCTTGTAAAGGAAAAGGAAGCAATGAGTATATAACTCACTTATCTCTATTTTTAAGAGTAAGATTCTTTCCTTTTATTGATTGATTTATTGACAGCAGCTTCCAAATAATTTTATCTTTTGAATCTGCTTGTCTTGTTAGTATCTACTGTATGTTTAGTTAACCACTCTGATAGCTGATTTGCAATCATAGAAATTGCTAGAGATTCATAACATACCCAACATGTAAATGAGTTTAAGGATCATATAATATTAGACAATGAGGAAAGTAATGCTAACAGAATTTAAGTATGTTCTTTAAGCCCATGCATCTGAATGGTTGTCTGAATTCTTCAGATCATTCCTCATTTCCTACATATAGCAGTGTTCATTAAGTATCAAGTTTTATCTTAGATTTTTAAAAGTATTTTAAAGTAATAACTTTCTATTCTCTTTCTAGGTAGTTATTACTAGTAAAAGTGGAGAGATCTTGTACCGCATTTCACCGTGGGCGAAGTATGTGGTCCGTGAAGATAGTAATGTGAATTATGATTGGATACACTGGGACCCCGAACACCCATATAAAGTGAGAATAACAAATCCTTAAGTAAATCCTAATTCTAATATTCCTAGGAAAACTAATTTTTACTTCTATAATTTTATAGTAATGTCCAATGTCTTTCTTCACCACTAGCTCAGTGTTGTACATCATAGTGTTCCTCTTATGCTATACATAGATCAAAGTCCATCCTCTGTAGCCAATAGAATATAGAAATAAATTTTTTGTTTTGTGTTTGTTTGTTTTTGAGACAGGGTCTCGCTATGTAGTTCAGGCTGGCCTTGAACTCACTATATAGGCCAGGCTGGTCTAATACTCACAGCAATCCTCTTGCCTAAGCCTCCCGAGTGCTGGGATTACAGGTTTATGCTACCATGCCTTGCAGTTTTATTCTGTATTTGAAATTAGGGAAAAACACTAAATCTCAATGTACTAATTGATAAGAGATGCTAATTTGTTTTTGTAGCCAGAATTTCTGATTTTCAAAGACCCTTCAATGATGTACTGTTTCTCATTGTCACAGCTTTGGAGTAGGGTCATTGTTCTTAGGGACAGCAAATTGGGAAGGCCATCTCAGAAATGTATTAATTAGGGTAAATTTTGTGACTTGTTGATAAATGCTTTACATTTGATAACTATATATGCATTTCTTGGCTTTTGTATTTTTTTAAGGCTTAGGCTAAGAAAACTCCAGTTTTCTACTCAATGATAAGGCATGTGCCATTACATGACTTTTTTCCTCTTAAACTAGGTTTATTAACAAGACCCTAAGTAGTTTTTTTTTTTGGAAAAAGAAAATAATGTATGGGGAATATAGTGAGTGCCTTTTGTATTTGAGAACAGTCTCAAGTGTTTGAGTTTATTCACCATTTTATATAACATGCTTGATCAGTTAGTGTCATATGTAAATTCATGGTTTAATTTTAAATGTAATTTTATATTTTGTAGTTTAAGCATTGCAGACCAAAGAAGCCAAAAAGTCTGAGAATTTATGAATCTCATGTGGGAATTTCTTCTCATGAAGGAAAAATAGCTTCTTATAAACATTTTACATGCAATGTACTACCAAGAATCAAAGACCTTGGTAAGTAATAACTATGATTTTTATTCAGATAAAATTTTAATGAGTCTGTTCTCTTATTAGAAAAGCTGATTACAAGTATCTCTTTTTTGTGTTAAGAGATTAAATATGTAATAGAAATGCATTTTATTTCAGGCTTCTAGAATTGCCCTGTAATAGTGATAGCATAGAAAAGAAAAATAGAAAAAGATAGAGTGTAAGAATTCAAGATATTATTCCATTTTCAATTTTAAGTAATGTGAACTGTTGGCTTTCAAAGTTGTAGATAAATATGTAAGCATAATTACTTTTCTACAGGAGATAACCTTTGCTAATTGAAGTGGTCACTGATTACAGCCTGTTCATTTTAGTATTTTAGGGAAGGCAGTCTCATATTTTTAAGGTGCCTGGAACTCAGTTTGAATCAGAATCATTGCATAAAGTCCCTGTCGGGCTGACTTCTTTTTTTTTTTTTTTTTTTTTTTGTGGGTAACCGGGGGTCGACCTCAGGACCTCGCACGCCAGCAGGCGCCCGTGCCGCTGAGCGATATCACCGGCCCCTTTTTCGTATGTGGGTTCCGGGAGTCGAACTCGGGCCCTCGCGCTTGCCAGGCAGGCGCTTAAGCCGCTGAGCCATCCATCTCACCGGCCCCGGGCTGACTTCTTTAACAAACATTTATGGAACATCTTCTGTGTGAGCCATGCTGCACAAGATTTTCATGTATTGGGTTGTAATGACATAGACTTTGTCTTCACAGGGGCAATCAATATAATAAACAGTATATTACTGAATTATTGATTCAGTATATGTTATGCCTTTTATTTTTCTTATAAGTAATGCTTTTAAAAATAATTTTACAGCATTATTAAAACCTGTTCCAGTGACTAGATAAGGAGATAAAGTACATTTAATTATACTACTTTTGTCAGAGAGTCCATATTTTGGCTAGAGGTAAGGTTTATAAGTCAGGATTAAAATTTTTAGTCACATATAAACCTTAATTATTCCAATAAGTAAATAAATGCATAGAGATTTAACATTAGTTTGATTTAATATACACTATATTAAAATTTTTGTTTGGAAGATGTTCTTTCATATTACTGAATAATATATTATTTATGACCAGATTTTGTACATGTTCAGCAGTGCAGAGATTCTCTCATTCTCTCATTAGGTTTAAATGCTTAGCCCAGTACTTAGAACATAAATGAATCCCAGGTTTATTAATGTTATAAAAGCTAATTATAAAGCCAGGCATGGTGGTACACACTTTTAATCTGAGCACTCTGGGAGGCTGAAGCAGGAGGATTGCAAGTTTGAGCCCGGTCTGGGCAACTTAGTGACTTTAGTGAGACCCTGCCTCAAAATAAAAAAGGGCAGGGGACATAGTTCAGTGAGAAGGTCCCACATTCATTATTCAGCACTGAAAAAAATTGTGCTTGATCAACAGACTATTTATTGTATAATAGAGAAATAAATTATAAGCTCTAAATGTTGTTATAAAGTATATAATAACTGATTATATAATATGAATAATATTTGATATCCATATTCCTATCAGTCCTAGTGGAGCTAATTTGATTTTGTTACAATAACTTTTCAGTACCTTATGAAATCATGGACACAATGATTTAAATGATTTAAATATATAAATCCATAATTCTGAATATGAATTTGTAATTTTTCCAGTATTAATGATGTACTGAATATGTGCATGAGAAACTACTGTATAAGAGATCAATGAGATTAATTTGACACTTTTGTTGGTTTACAAGTATAGTTACCTATTTTAATGAACTGGTAATGGACATGAACTTAAACCTCAAGAAAATTGGAAACCTTATGTGAATTGTCCATTAAGAACATAATAATAATATTTTCTATGTAGGTTACAGAAGTGTAACTTGCAAAGCAATCAAATTATATTTGAAAAATTACCAAGTTGTACTTTAAAGAAGAAAAGCTTGATTTTCTCAGAGTTTTTTAAAAGATTAAAAGTATTTCCCTCTTATTATAGCCTTATAGTAAGTGCTTGTAAACATTATGGATTTTTAAATACAATAGCTACCTTTTTGAGTCACTTCAGTTAGTTTTTTTTTTTTTTTTTTTTGTGGGTACCGGGGGGTCGACCTCAGGACCTCGCGCGCCAACAGGCACCCGTGTCTCTGAGCAATATCACCGGCCCCTTTTTCGTATGTGGGATCCGGGAGTTGAACTCGGGCCCTCGCGCTTGTAAGGCAGGCGCTTATGCCGCTGAGCCATCTCACCGGCCCACTTCAGTTAGTTTTTGAGCAAAATATATTTAAATGGAGAAAGGAAAGTGCTGAGTGTATGCATGTGTGTATGTGCACACATGCATGCATGCATACAACTTTAAAGTAATTTTACAGGTGCAAAAATAGTGGAAAGTGGAAACATTAATAGTGATTTATAAAAGCTGCTTTGTAGAAAAAATTAATTGGGTGATATTTCTTATGCTGTATGGTAAAAGAGTGAAATACAAAGAAAATGGCAAAATTAAAAATATATATCATACAATCAGTTACTTATCTTCATCTTCCATAATGTTCGTATGTTCAAGTACAACTGAAGTTTAACATATGCAGATTGCCATCTTTAATATTCTAAACCCAAATTAAGAGCAGATTTGCATATCATTTATTGCTTATTAAAAGGAGGACATTTCAAAACTAGCTAGTCAGAGTCTAACAATAAATACCTGATTTTGTTTAGGTCAAATAAGTAAATAATGTTTAGTAGTAGAACTTTCAAAGATAATCACAATTTATAGATTAATTATAAAATTTACGTCTTTAGGATGCTTTTCTTCATTGCTTTTTAAAAAAAATTTGTATCTTTGAATCTCTGTTTGACTTTTGCTTATGTAGGATACAACTGCATTCAATTGATGGCGATCATGGAGCATGCTTACTATGCCAGTTTTGGGTACCAAATCACAAGCTTTTTTGCAGCTTCAAGGTAAAATGAAAGTCTTATATTCATGCTCATTTAATTAAAAAATGGATTTTCACATTCTACATGGTGTAGTTTTGTGACCTATTTTAGAATTAACAGAATTAACTGAGCTATACATTTTCTTTTCCCAAAATCATAGACTTCCTCCCTTCTAGACTTATAGTTTGGCCCTTATGTAATGTCACTTTTCATGGAATGACTTCTGATAAAGAATGTCTAGTTACCTGCTAAAATTGTGGCATGGTTAGAGGTCCAATTCTTTGACCATTTCTTCTTTTTTTTCCAAGCTCAAATAAATAATCCAATGGTACACCTCAAGGTCCTAGGAAAACAATCTAAACTCCTGTTCTTTCTCTAACTCATTCAATTAAGCTCTTTACTAAAAGTGTTTGTACTAAGGGTACTGATGACCTTCACAGTGTTAAGTGCAATGCTCAGTTCTTCACTTATTTGAACTGTCAGTATCATTTGTCACAATTGCTTACTCTCACCTTCTTGAAAGTATTCTTTCCTTTGGCTTCCAGCACATCACACTGCTGTTTTTGTATTTCCCTCTTCACTTGTTGCTTATTCTTTATTTCTTTTGCCTTTTCCTCTTCATCTTACTACTAAATATTGTTCCTTCCATTGGTCAATCCTTGCTTCCTTTTGCTTCTATTACCTATTCTTATGGCCTTAATACATCCTTTCTGGCAATTTTCAAATTTTAAATGTCCAATCCTGGCCTATCTGGTGAAATTCATATGGTGTCCATTGGCTTCTGAGATATCTGATACATACGTCAAACTGAATGTGTCCAAAACTAAATTCCTGATCCTATCTTACAAAACTCCTCCTTCTACTGTCTTCTCTAATTCAATAAATATTGTTTCATGTTCCAGTTCTTGCAGCCAAAGTCTTGACATTAGACCTTGCTATTCCATTTCTGTATCTTCCTATCCTCTAGCTATTATGAAACCCAGCCATCTGCTACTTCAAAATATATCTCAAAGTTGATTGCTTACCTGGCTGCACTGTGACTAGCCTGGTCTAAATTACATTCTCTTTCACTTGGATTGTTTCAGTAGCTCTTTAATCAATAAGTCCGTTTTTTGCTTGTACCTCTTCTTCTTCACTAACTTTTCCTAATTTATGTGTCTCTTTTCTGCACCATCCCCAGAGTAATCATTTTAAAGTGAATATCAGATCATATTACTCTCTTGCTCAGGATAATAGCCAAAGGCCTTACTTTGGCTCATGAGGCCCCATTTATCTGCATCTTGGCTGACTCTTTGGGCAAAACTCTTTCTCTCTTGACTATTCCACTTGAGCTATACTAGCTTATTTGTTTTTCTTTAAATTGGCTTAGCTCAGGCCGGGTGTGGTGACACACTCCTGTAATCCCAGTACTCAGGAGGCTGAGGCAGGAGGATTGCTGCAAGTTTGAGGCCAGCCTGGGCTACATAGCGAGACCCTGTCTCAAAAAAAAAAAAAAAAAAAAAAATTGGCTTAGCTCATTCCTACCCCTTTGCCTGTGTACCTACTACTACTATTCCTTCCTCTCCAAACCCTTTTCTGCTTAGATATTCCATACCTTTCTCCTTTCTTGTTCAAGTATTACCTTTTCCATGCAGCTTCCATGGATGACTCTATGTAAAAATGAAAACCTGCCCTTTCCACTAGTGGCCTTTCTTCATTTGTCTTTAGAACACTTACTGCTGTGCAGCATTTCACATATTTTGCTTGTCTCCTTATTAGGGCATACATTTTATAAGGTCAGCGATTTCACTGAAGTATGTATAAAGCATAGAAAATGTTATGGCGCCTAATGAATAACTCAAGTATTTGATGAAAAACACAGAATGAATGAATGAATGAATGAATGAATGAATGAATGAATGAATGAATGAAACTTTAAGGCTGTTTACATATTGAACATGTTTTTCAATGAGTGGAAAAAGTCTATGTCTGTGGGATAAAGAGAAGAAGGGCTAAACTATCATAAAGTAATCCAATATTATTGGAAGAAGCCAGATTAGGGAGGATCCTAGACCATATTAAGGAATGATTTTTAATTTTAGGTCAATAGGAGTGGGATTTTTACAGTTGGATTTTTAGTGAAGGATGACACAATCGTATTTACAGTTTGAAAAGATGGCTTTTGTTGGTTAGTGAAATTGACCATGATTTACTTATTACTAAGCATTGGACTGCGTTACTAGAAAGCAGATTGTTCTAGTCCTTGTCCTGTAGGAGAGGAAGAGAGACTATAAACAATAACAAGGACAATTACGTATTTAAAGAGCAAGGTTGATGTTATGGAAGATTGCAGTATTCAAGATATTTCATAGATTAAGAAGGCCTTCTTCTGGAGGCAGTTCTTGTTTTTTTTTTTTTTTTTTTTGTGGGTACCAGGGGGACGACCTCAGGACCTCGCGCGCCAACAGGCACCCGTGCCACTGAGCGATATCACTGGCCCCTTTTTCGTATGTGGGTTCCGGGAGTCGAACTCGGGCCCTCGCGCTTGCAAGGCAGGCGCTTACGCCGCTGAGCCATCTCACCGGCCCTTGTTTTTTATTACATGTGGATTAAGAGACTGCTTTTAACACAGACACGTGTGCCTATGTTTGTTTTTCTTCTTGATTGTGACAGACACGGCACATTGTCTTGGTCCACTGGTAAGTGAGCACATTCTAATGTACGCACAAGCACAGAAGGGATGGCCTCAGTGAAGGCGTTATTGGCATTCAAGGAAATACTCTAAGAGCCCCTATCTCCAATGCAACTATACAGCCTCAAAGAGGTAGCCAGACATGTGAGTTTGAAAGACTATGACTGTCTAGGCTTAGAGATGGAAATCAGAATCTCCAAGGATAGAGAAAAGAGTATTACTGTTTTACATGCTCAAAATATGACTTTTGGTTAGGATAGTAAAAAGTTAGACTTAATAGCCTGATTTATTGTTTTTATCTAATGCTTTTAAATTTAATACTAAGCAATTTTAAGTTGTATATAAGTATCCTATACTGCACTTGCATATTTAAAATGTAATAATAGGGCCGGTGAGATGGCTCAGCGGCGTAAGCACCTGCCTGGCAAGCGCAAGGACCTGAGTTCGACTCCCGGAACCCACATACGAAAACAGGGCCGGTGATATCGCTCAGCGGCACGGGCGGCACATGAAGTCCTGAGGTCGACCCCCGGTACCCACAAAAAAAAAAAAAACAAAGTAATAATATACTGAATAAAATGATGCACAATTGGCTATTTGCTTTAATTATAATGTAATGTTTTTGTTGTATTCTTTACCTTTAGTCGCTATGGAACTCCTGAAGAGCTAAAAGAACTTGTTGACACAGCTCATTCAATGGGTATCATAGTCCTTTTAGATGTGGTGCATAGTCATGCTTCCAAAAATGCAGAAGATGGATTGAATATGTTTGATGGGACCGATTCCTGTTATTTTCATTCTGGACCTAGAGGGACTCATGAGCTTTGGGATAGTAAATTGTTTGCCTACTCCAGGTTGGTACATCTAATATGGAAATGTTTTCTTTGTTTAAAATGAAGTTCAAGGAATTCACTAAATATACTTACTTAGTTCACACTTTACTTATGTATGTGCCCTCTCTTGCTGAATATTTTTAATTTTATTTTTTAAAAATTATATGAGGATTTTTACCTTTGTGTACCACATATATTCATAGTATATAACCTTAAATTTTAGTTTTACATATCTCATGCATTTAAAATATACTGGTTTATTGCCATTTAAAGTTGTAATTTTTAAGCCTGGTCTTTGCACATGCTTTTAATCCAAGCACGCTGGGAGGCTGAGGCAGAGGGAGATCTCAGGTTGGAGCCTAGGCGGGTAACTTGGCTACTTAGTGAGACTTCACCATAAAATAAAGAAAAAGAAAAGGCTTGGGGATGTAGCTCAATGTGAAGGGCCTGGTTTCAATCTGCAGTACTACTAAAATAAAATAAAATAAGAATTATTTTTAATATCAAAAAGATTACCAGCTTGATATAGCCATTATATATCTTCTTATAATAAAAAATAATCTTGTTTTATGTAGACCACTATTTTTCAAAATAGTGCTTCCTGTTTTAATATCTTAAGTATATTGTCATGGTTTTGATTATTGTTTAAATTTTTAGTTTATGACCATAATAACAGCTAACGTTTCTTAGTATATACTCTGTTGAGAATAAGTAAACTAAGAGTTAGTGGTGAACCAGTTTATTAAGATTAAATGCATACTAATTTCTTTCACCATCTAGAAAAGTGTTTTAAATAGCATAATATAATAAAAACAGAAAAATAAGAATATTTTTCAACTAGTACTATATATCATAAGTAAAAATATAATGAAAATATGATATTATTCATATTAAAACTAGCAAAGTACTTTGTAATATATAGGTTGAAGATCGCTAATCTGAAAATCTGAAATCTGAATGCTCCAGTCTGGAACTTCTAGGGTACTAGAGTGATGCTACAAGTGTAAAATTTCTCATCCAGTGTCATACAGTGGGCCACAAGCAGGATGCATGTGTGCTAAAAATATCGTATAAAATCACCATTAGGCTATATGTCTAAACAGGAAACATAAATTAATTTTAATTTTGTTTAGACTTGAGTCTCATTCTCAAGGTTTCTCATTTTGCATGTGCAAGTATTCAAAACTGGAGTATTAAAAAAAATGGAGATCTGACAGACACACATTTGGTCCTAAGTATTTTAGACAAGCGCTACTCAATCTGTATAAAAATTAAATTTTTATAATAAATGTTCTTGAAAAAGTTTAATGAATTTTCTTTTGGATTTTGCAAACATGTGCTTACCTGGACAATATAAAAAATGCTTTAGCAAATATTTTTATAAAATGAAGAATTCCCATTTTTCAACAGAAATTTGATGACTTTTACTCAGAAGAAATTGTTTTGCTATACTCTTTTTTAGTATCATACATTATTTTATATTTCATTACCATATAGGAATCACTTATGTCAGGTATGGCTGCATAATATATGAGAAAACACACAAAAGGATGGCAGGGTTCCAGCCCAGCTTCACTCTGGTACAAATCAGTTAATCATCTTCATTTTCAGGTTTTTTTATTATAAGAGTAGGCAGAGTTTTGGGCCTAACAGAATTCCCTCTCTGAAGGTTTTTTTATTTCTGCCACCTTTTTGAACATTGCTTTTTATGCTATGAATTTATAGTATGTGAAAAAGACTGAACCTGTGCTATTTTTTTGATTATTGAATAAATTTTATGAAAGTAGATTATGCACAGGAAATAAAATTAGTTGAAATCTCTGGTTCATTTTTGGGTAAATTAGGACTGATATTCTGTAAAATTAAACCTTGTGAAAGACATAGATTAAATTGTAGTTTTTATGTTCTAAAATAATTCTGTAGAACTGTACCTTAGAAAGACATACATTAGATGGACAGAATTTTACATTATAAAACAATTCTTTATTTTATTAATATATTTACTATAGTGTATTTTTATATATCATAAGCCTTCAAAGTATATTTGAACTTACCTTGTTTTCTAAGCAAACTATTTCAAGGATATTTCTTTTAAGGAAGTTGAGACAAATTTAAGTGTTATTTAATACTTAATTTTCTCTTTATTTAATTAACTAGTAATGGTTGTGAGGTACACATTTTTGGTATATAGTATATGTTATAGTTTTACCTTATTATTATTTTTTATGAATACTTAAAAGTATTTGTTATGTCATACAGGCTTATTCCTCTGTAAATGGAGTTATATTAGAAGTTACTTCTTTTATTTGACATGTTGTTTTATAAGACCAGTGTCTGTATCTTACCTTTTTAATAGAGTCAGTATTTTCTGTATAGATTAAACTATGATTAAATAATACAGATAAAATATGACAGAGCCTGTGTATATAACCCAATTAAAAAAAGCAATTATTTAATAATTAGTTTTTTCAAAATATGAACTACTTAAGGTTCTGGAACACTTTCAGTTCTTATCTCAGTACTTACGTATACAATTTATTTTAAAAGTTATTGATATAGTTTATATTAGCCTGATGAAATTTTCTAGATATTTTTATTTACATTTACCTCCTTATTACATGTAGCATGTGTAATTTAATTAAAACCATTTTTATAATCTTAGCAATGATGGTTAAAAACCTACTCTGTTTTTCGGTTTCTTTATTGCTATTCAACAGACCAGCCCAGAATTTAGTGACTTAAGACAATAGCAGCTATTTATTTTGTTCTCAGATTTGTAATTTGAGCACAGTTTGGCAGGGACAGATCCTCACTTACTGTTTTATCAGTTGGGGTGGCGTAATTAGTAGGTGGAACATCCACCTTGAAGATTATTCAGTGACGTGACTGACAGTTGGTGCTTTCAGCTAGGATCTCAACAAAGGTTTTATGCTGAAGGCCCTCAGTTTCTTTCTTTCTTTCTTTTTTAATTTTTAAAGAGAAAAAAAATAGAACAAAATTTCAAAACAACATAATAGGAGGTTAACAATTGTTAATACATTGAGTATTATAATCTTTAAATTAGTTACTCAGAGTACAAGATATCAGCATTCAATTGTCCAAACAATATTAGCACAAAACTTTCTTTTCAACAAAGAGAAATTAGTAGTGTATCTATCTTAACTATCTTTTATATGTATATGTATATGTATATGTATATATATATATATATATATATATATTTTTTTTTTTTTTTGCTTTTCTCTTCCTTCTTTTCTCCATTCTTCCATCCCAGTTTCTCTTTCCTTTCGAACAGTTTTTTTCCCATTTTACAATATCTGTTGTACGTTTTGGATCTTATTTACTCTTTCAGCTTCTCACACTTGTAGCCCACTCTATGTATCTTGGACTTTCTTACAACAGTTAGAATCCAAAAGACATAGCATACAGAATAGGATTTCATATGATCTGGGTCTAGAAACTGACGTAGTTGTCATTTTAGCTGTAAACTATTGGTCAGACAAATCATAAATTCAAGGGATAGGGGACATAGATCTGTCCTTTCAGTGAGAGGAGTACTCAGAAATTTTAAAATATTGTTTTAAAATCTAACAATATTTGATTACATATCACGAACAGTTGCCAATTCACAGATCAAAAGACATATTAAAATATCTATCCATACGGAAAGATTATTTACCTGAACCATATTTTTATTGTATAGAGGGTTATATCTGAAAGTCATATTTTTTAAAAACTACACTTCATTTAAAATATAAAATGCACAAAAATACACAGTAAAGTTACTGTTCATATAAATACTGTAACATACTTTGATTTAGCTGTGTGTGAGTGCCTTTAATGAGTATTCTGTACATGTGTATAAATACATAAAAAAGTAATCCTTCAGTTTCCTCATCTCCTGTGATAGCTACTTTACCTGTAATTTTGAGTTGGTGCCTTATGTTGATGAAATCAGAAACTATGATTAATATTACATATTTTAACTATAAATTCTTTCCCACTCTTTACCTCTGGTAGGTTGATTAATATTATAATCACATTGGCAAATGCACATGAAATGGTACCTGCTTTGCTTAAGTCCTATGCCTTTTTGAAAACTTTTCTGATAAAGTTTTTTTTTTTTTTTTTGTGTGTGTGTGTGGGTACCGGGGGGTTGACCTCAGGACCTCGCACGCCAGCAGGCGCCTGTGCCGCTGAGCGATATCACCGGCCCCTTTTTCGTATGTGGGTTCCGGGAGCCGAACTTGGGCCCTCGCTCTTGCAGGGCAGGCGCTTAAGCCGCTGAGCCACCTCACCAGCCCTCTGATAAAGTTTTGAAGTTATTATATGTACTGTTTGGAAAAAAAATGAACTTATATGGAATCACTTCTGTAGAGATATGTTGCTCATTTTCATTCTATCTATAAGTCACAACTCGTCACCATTTATAATCTCTGATTCAAGTGCCATCATTAAAGTTATCAGAATTAAATCTCTCACTCTAAGAAATGCTAGGGATCCTGACTGTGCTATTTCATTACCTGCTATGAATAAATTTCCAATCAGGTGCTGCCCATGTTTTAATTTTCTGTCTACTCGGCTGAACTGCCTTGTAGCTCTGCTAAATTACTAATGACAGTTTATAACAGAGATTGGGTTGTCCTTTTTTCAGTTGGTAAAGAGAACTTTGACAAATCTGTCACCCACAAGTTTCAGAAATTTCTAGAATAAGATATAATGGATATAACTTAGTGGTCTCAATTTTCAATTCTTTTTGCATATTCTTCCACAGTATATAAATGCACTTGAAACAATAAAACAAGTGGAGAGCATATTTGTTGGGCTCTATTCCCAACAAATAACTAATGTGCTTTAATCCTAACTAAATCTTCAAATGAGTATATCTGTTGGATATTCCATCCAAAGATAAGATACTGAATTTCAAAGTATATAGCATCATAAAGCAAATGGCGCATTCTTCCCATTAAGCTTCTGTTTGGACACACAATTAGTATAATCATGTTCTATCACTATAGGTTTATAATATAACAACATAGGCTAAAAGATATACAAATCGTAAGTTACTAGGGTACTTTTCAGAAGTAAAAGTGAATCCAAGTTCCCTTGTTAGAGTTATGAGTACATGGAATAAAATACCTCTTAGTATAGATACTATAATATTTAGGTCTTTTTAGCCAATAAGGACTTTTCCACAAGTTAGAATATAGAAGGAAATCTATTCAAGCCTTCCTTGCTCAGAATGGATTATTGGATCTTAACTAGTTTGTCTGTGATATCTTATTAGTTGGTTTTCTTTTTTAATTTGTTACTGTAGTGAATTACATTGATTTTGAATGTTAAATCAATCTTGCACTCATGAGATAAGTCCTCATAAATATAGATGCAAGTATTCTAGGCAAAATTTTATCATATTTATATATGCTGTTATACCATGACTAAATTTGTTAAAATGATTAATTTTAATTTTAGGGTTATTATACATTGATATATTAACTAATGCGCATATGGCAGCATTATGATTTGCAATATATTTAAAAACTAATCATTGAGGACATGAATAATTGAAAAATATCTATAAGAGAACCTTAAAGTCATACTTTGTATTTTTGCTATTTGTAAAATAATTGCTCTTTTCTGTATAGATTGAATATCATTTATCAAAATGTTTTGGGCCAGAAGTATTTAGGAATTTGGATTTTTTTGGATGGATTTGGGGGTATTCACTTATGCATAATGAGATATCTTGGAATTGGGACCCAGTTTTAAACACAAAAGTCATTTATGTTATGTATTACCTATTATACACATAGCTTGAATGTAATTTTATACAATATTTTTGTTGTACTTGCATCTCATCTGCCGTCAGTCACATGAGGCCAGATGTGGAATTTTCTGTGGCAACATGTTAGCAGGCAAACAGATTCAGCTGTTGAAGCATTTCAGATTTTGGATTTTCAGGTTAGGGATACTTAACATGTAGCAAAAATGGCCAGAACAACAGGAAGAAAATGGAATACAAAACGTATATAAATACTTTTGAAAAAAATTTCGTATTATCCTATAGAGATGTACATACACCAGGACATATTATTAGATAAGTTATTTAGGAAACTCCTGAGTATATGTGGATTAGGAATATTGAAAAAAATAGACCTAAAACTTTGCTTTCTTCAGGATATAGTTGCTATTGAAATTAAATTGAAATAACTGTTTTTAAGAAAATTCTGCTCTGGATAAAGAATTTTGAGGAAAGCATCCAGAAAATAATATCCATCATTATGACTCTATTACCAGAAAGGTTTTCATTATAAAAGTTCTTTTATTTATGCATACAGAAAATCTCTAGGTTTTTACTTTTGCCAAACTTCTATAATTGTCCCAATTTCATACATCCTTAAGCCCATTGGTTATAAATATAAATGTATCATCTTTTGATTAGGTGGCAGATCACCTAATTAACCTCAGGGAAAATGAAAAGTGCACATGATCGAAAATGGAAATTGAACTTCACAGTAGATGGTAGATGGTGAATGGAGTTTTAAAAAGGAGTTTTATAAGTTAGTAATGATAGACATTGATCCACTCCTTTTATTTACATCTGTGCATTTCCATGAACTATCTGTTGCAGCAAGGACAAGCATTAACAGTCACATTTCAAAGTGATATTAACTTTATTCAGATCTCGATTATTTTATCTTCATTTTAAAATTACTATTTTTAAATAAGTTCACAGTGTACTATGAAGTAAAGTGGTTTAGTGAGTGGTTCAGTTCATATATATATGAATATGTTGTTCTGATAGTTTATACAACCAAAAAAGTTTACAGATCACTGAATTAGATCATTGTTTAAGTAAGTAAATACATTAATAAATGTATTAATTTGCTTATTTAACAAAAATGTTGAGCTTTTCCCACTTGCACATCCTTAAAAAGTTGATATTTTCTGTTTAGAATGGAATTCTAAAATAAAATGTTTTCCTTTTAATTCTTTTGGATATATTTCAGAACATTTGACATTTTCTTTACATTGAAGTAATATAGTATAATTTTAGTCATACAAATACCTATCCTGTTGGCTGTATAAAAAGCAAATGACAGATGATTGCAACACAATTTTTGTACATAGTTTTAGGAAAAAGCTCACTACTCCAAAGTGAAGTCAAACAATAATTAAAAAAAAGAATTTAAGGCTTGTTATTCACTAAGAACATTATAGTCACAGCAAGATTATTAATTACATCTGAGATAATTGGGCATCCCATAAAAAGTCTTATGATTATCTTCTTTTATAGTATTTTTTTCTTTTCCTTTTAGTAGTTCTTTTTGTTTAAATCAGAATTTTATTTCAACTTTATTAAGGAAAAAACAGTTAAGTCTACTATTTCAAAGGATGTCAAGTTCGCTTCAAAATTCAGACGCACTAATTCTCTTTTGTAAAAAAGATTAAGAAAGTTGGCATATCAATCTAATCTGCCTGGAATTGAGTTTGAATAGTGGAAGTATAACTACTCTCACAGGCTTTATGAGATTATTCAGCCTAGCAGAAAGGTTTCTATTGATGCAGAGCACAGCAGAGGAGTAAGGATTTACTGTCTTTGTATAAACTTTGTTCCTGGTATTATCTGCCTCATTTATTCCCCAAAAGCCTAGAATTTAGGCACATGGGGATATCATGAAAGTGTCCTGAGTATTTAGGTCTTACTCACCTGTAGAATTCACCTTCTCAAATCCAAACTCACTCAAAAGTAGGACAGTTTATCTTACTTCTGAAAACACTGCACATTGCCCTAAAAACACCTTTAGCTTAAGGGAATGGCACATGCATGTGAACATGGTCTTAAGGTCTCTATTCCAGTGATTATCCATTTAAGTCAGGGGATTACATGGAGTCTAAAATAATAATGATATCTAGCTTTGTTTATGACCTTTTAAAGCAAGCAGTTAAAAAGTGGGGGGAAAATCAATTTTTCTGTTTTTATCTGTGTGTAACAAAGCATCTTGTTTAAGTATGTCTATTTTCTGGAGTATGGACTAGCAGTTTTGAAGGTATGAGAGATATTTCATGGTTGTCTAGCTGAATGATTTCCTCACTGTTACGCCGGAGGTAAATAAACCATGTTACATTGAGCCATTTGTTTTCAGAAAATAGAGATATCTAATAAATTTGAAAGGGTTCATAGTTTTAAGTAGTATAAAATATATTCATTTTGAGGACATTTTCTCCATTATTTATATTAGTGATCAGCTATGTTTTTCTTTAATTCCTTAGTTTCCCATCCACATTTTGTAATATTGAGGATCCCTATTTAATTGTACCTTGGGTCTTCAATCTTCCTCTGTTCTCTCACCATATATGTAAGAGAAGTTGCTAGCCTCAGAATTTGTTTCATTGTTTCCCAAAAATACATCTCCAAGTTTAGACTTTTGCTTTGAAACCTTTCAGAATTCTCTGTACTGAAAGCATCAGTAAAATTTGGAGCAGTTATAGCTAACATTTTCTTACAGTGCTTTAGGAAACAAAACAGTGTACTAGACAACACTTCTGAACTGAAGCTCTGTTCTTAGCATTGTGGTAAGGACAGCACAGGAGGCTGACTGGCTGTCCAAGGGGGTTCACCTGGTTCTTTGTGAACTGTTAATAATCATGGTGATTACAGTCATAACCTTTCTTAAGCATCCTTTAATTTAAGGCATTGAGGCTGTACTTCTCTGACCACGTGATAGAAAATTACTGTTCCAGTTCCCTACCATTGCCTATTGCATACCCCTTCCTAATTTTCCTCCACTGCAGTTAACACTGCATGACATTCTAAATGTATACTTGGTTATTTTTCAATTTTAGTGATATGCTTGTTATTTATATATTAAACATGAAAGGAAAGTACTTTCTTGTTAAATATCTTTTTAAAAAATGAGCTTATCTGCCTCCCTTTCTCTATTTTTCTCTATTTCTGTTTCTCTCTTATAAAATTTTAACCATCACACTTGACAGGGAGGTGACACTACAAAATGACTTGGTAGGGTCACAACAATTCAGCGGAGAAAGGTAGATAAGGCACTTCCAAGTAAAATAATAATAACAGTGAGGTAATATATACTATAAAGAGTTAAGATAGTAAAGATTAACATAAAGTAGGTTTTTTTTAATCACTCAGATTGAACCAAGTGGCTAACATGAAACTAGTTTTCACATATAAAGAACTCATAATGATAATATTATTTGTATGCCACAGGGCAGTGTTTCAAACTGTATGAAGCAGCAAAACTGAAAATGTGAGGCACATTACAATATAGAATACTGTGGAATATTGGAGTTCTCTTTTCAGATTTTTATGCAAGGATGCAAGCAGTATCCACAAAGGAGTCAGGTCACTAATGGAAGCAAGACCAGGTGGCGCTCATGCGCAACTTGGAGCCAATAGGCCCTGTCTGAGATGCCTGCCCTATGAGCTCCTGCCACTTATTTCCATATGAGAATGTGAACCCATGCGGCCAAATCTTCCGTTTATTTAAAAGAAGTCTGAAACCTACATTTTGTATAAAATCTTCCCACTTTTAAATGTCACACATTTAATTTATATTTCTGAAACCACTGTGCAGACTGAAGAAATTTGACTCTATGACGGATGTCATCCCTATGCCACTAGGGCTTTTTCTGGACTCCAGCATGTGCCTTAGTTTGTAAAAGTGTCAGATTCTACAAATTTCCGAATACATCAGGTAGCAAGCCAAATGGGAAGAGTACAAAAATACTTTTATAGCTTAAATATATCACAATGCAGTTTCTTTTGTATTAATGAGAATTTTATAAATCTACACTAGTAATACTGTATCACATAATAGATTCGTGTAACTGATTTTTATACAAAGTTGAGTGAAGAAACAAATTGTCTTTCAAATCAGGCTCAAGAGAGCAAACTGTGTGTTCATTGAGGAAATCTACATTCTTAAAATTTGGTAACTGTTTATTCTTTTCATACCTTACAACTAAATTGTAAGTAATTTTTTAAAAATTACAAATCTACATACTGACCTTGCAGCCACGATAGAGAATGGGTTTCCTTGGCCTGGGGTTGCATACTAGTTCAATGCTTATTACCGTGTTACCAATGCTAGGTTAGTTAATCTTTCTAAGTTTGATTTTTCCCTGTATAAAATAAGATTATACTTGTGTACTTTGTATGCTTGTGAAGTCATTGTTACACTTATTCCAGTATCTGACTTATAGTTGTGGTAATTGTCATTGTGACCATGATTACAGTATCATTTTGCGGGGAAACTTAGTTGAATTTGTCCTCTGAAACCTAATTGGGAGTCAGGGAAACAAGTAATAACATTTCTTTTCATAAGCCAAAACATATGCCATAATGGCTATGGATCTTTGTTCACTGTAGTCTTATACTACTTTTTAAAAGCTTGTCAAGCTGTTTTAGTAGAAGCACAAAATTAGAACAGTTGTTGAAATGACCCATCATGATCAACATTAAATAGTATTGAGAAGTCACCACTGAGAGCAATGGTAGAGAGAGAAATTCCTATCAACGTCAGAAACCAGGACTGAAAGCACAGCATCGTGAGGCCACCTAGGTGTAGTAGCAGACAGTTCTGCACACTGTAATTGTCCCTCTGGGCATCATTAGATTGCAGCATAGTATAATAATTGATCATAATGAACCTGAGTCATTAAAAAACTTCAGGTTGTGTTCAAAAATTTATATTTAAGATGCAGGGAAAAATATAATGTGATTTCAAAGTATTTCTGGTAAAAATGTTAAAATTTTAAATGTTATGTTAATGATTGAAAGTTATCTGTCATTTATTTTTCCTCAAACACTAGCCCTTGCATATGCCAGGCAAGTACTGTACCCTGAGCTATATCTCAGCCTGTCATGTGGTTTAGTGAGGATTACTGTGAAGATTTTATTAATGTGGACCTCTTTGTTCCTCTCAATGTAGAATCAGCGAAGCATCCTTGTGCTTACTATTATTATTGTTGTTATTTTTAAATTTCAGATGCCAAAAGCATTGTGTTAATTATCCATTAAATTAATTACCTTGCTTATTTTGTATCTTAAATCAAGGAATATGTATTTGTTAGGACTGTGCTTTGTGATGCTGTTGGTGGGATAGGGAAAGTGGTTTGTTTTTTGTTCATTTGTTTTGTTTTCTTTTTTGTTTTTCCTCAAAACATTTACTCTGAATCCCAGTTTTCAGGTTTTCCAATAGTGAAATAAGGCGATCTTTCTTTCTTTCTTTGTTTCTTTCTTTCTTTGTCATAGCTAAGCTATTGCAAGAAAAGTCTACTTGGTTCTCACAGTCTCCTTTCTGTTCAAAGTGACTACTTACATGGCAATGGTTATGAGAAGAGAAATCATTTCTGTATCTTGATGCATTTTCTTGGTCTAATATAGCATTCACCCCTGAGGTTTGTTTATGTTTCACAAAATGTTATTATTAACATCTTCCTTATGATTAGTTACAGTTTTCATAGAACTTCTCATTTGTCCTTCTTCTGCCACGGGTTCATCTACTAGTTTGTTCGTTACATTTGAAATATTACCAGAAGTAGCCCCTCTCTCTATTTTCTTCTAGACCTTTCCAGAAGTAATCTTTTCATGAAACAAATCCAGGGAGCTTAGTAAAAATATGAAGTGAACTCTGAGACCAGTGGACAGATGCATTTGACACTGTCAGGTCCTAGAGGTGGTGAGCAGCACCCAGTGCTGCTGTCTGTGCTGGCCGCTTGGTAAGGAGACAGTTCTGCTGCCGGCAGTGTGGCTCAGTGTGGAGATTATAAATGAAGTGTACATGAAGTAAACGTGCAAAAGAGAGACCCAGTGGTCCTGCTGCAGCAGTTAGAACAAAATAAATACAATGCAAGCAACATAAGAAATTAAAGTTATTTTAGTAAGCACATTAAAAACAAAAAGAAACAAGTCAAATAAGTAGTAATATATTTTGCTTAACTATGTATAACCCAAAGTATTATTTTAATGTGCAGTCAATAGAACAAGAATATAAAATCTATATGATGATATTTTACATTTTTTAATAGTAAGATTTTGAACTCAAGTATACATTTTACACATGTGGCACATCTCAATTCAGATGTTAAATTTTCATCATAAATACTTGACATACATTTAAACCTCATAAATTGAACGTAGGGAAAGTAGATTCAGACACTCGAGTTGTTCCAAACATACATAAAGAGTGTCAGTTTTTGAATTTAAATATTCATCAATATAAAATACAATTAGAAATCCAGTTCTGTGGTCTTCCTAGCCTCATTTCAGGAACTCAGTGGCCCCGTGTGGTATGTATTGCATGACACATTGATGCAGGTACGGCTCTTGCTATTATGGCTTTGTAATTCATTAGATTGGAGAAATCGGTATCAGTTTACAATTCGTTGTTTGAAATGCCATTTTATTATTCAGTAAATTTTTTCAGCAGCAACAAGCTCAAAAAATAAAGGTGTATTTTATGAAAAGTCCTAAATTCTGTTACCCAAGAAATTGATGACGAATGTGCAACCTAAAAAAATGTTCACTGCCATTTATTAAGAACTACCCTAGAACGGTTTTAAACAACTACCAGTATAATAGGGGCCCCCAATTTTACAGTCAATAAACACATATAAATGTAATTATTTTGCGTTCTTTTTTTCACTCACAAATGACCCAGGCATAAGGGACTTCAAATGAATGATTCATTCATCCTAGGATGAAGATGAAATAAATAATTTACAGCATACTCTGTTGCAAATAATATAAATGCAGTTCTTTTTCCTTTACATTTTAAAGGATAAGTTATTTGTTTAAATGATAGGTAGCATAGATAAATATGAAGTAGACATTGTAATGTAAAAGTTTTTTTCATTAATTTGAAAATATCAGTTGTTTAAATTTTATGAATATGATAAATCATAAAGAAAACAGTGTATGTTAGCACCAGTGGAGAAACATGAGGGACTGATACTTTGCCTAACTTTGGTTAGTGTTTCCATTTTCTGTCACTTGTACTTGATAATATAAATTTATTTTCAAATTTTCCAGCGCTCAGATTCTACAAGGTACCATTCTGAGTCTTAGCTTTTTTCTCTACTCTATTCCTGAGTTCAGTCTCCCATGACCGTGGCATTCATTCTTTCAGCAATTAAGTACGTATCTTCTTTGCTGTAGGGACTATGCTAGACCTTCTCACCTTGAAGAAGAGAAAGATAAAGCTCCCTATTTTCAGAGAATTAAAGATCTAATCAGTTTGATTTCTAACAGCTAGGCCAATGATGGCAAACCTTTTATAGCTTTTAATGATAACAGCCTGCTGCAGCATGCGTGCCATAGGTTCACCACCACTGACCTACGTTAATGCAGCTCAGGGTTATATATTGATAGTTAAAGACAGATAACAAGTAGGTCACCTGAGTTTGAACAAAGAGGAATTGTTAAGGAAGTCTTTCTGGAAAAATGGCACCTACCTATCCCAAACTTGAGGTGGGCAAGTGACTTAAAGTTTTTGTATTTTAGATTCTTTCTCTTTAAAAGTGATTTAAAAGGTACCTATCTTACTTAAAACAATTCCTGGCTTATAAGAACTAGTATTGTTTCTTTTAACTGCCATGACTTGTTCCATGATCAGACTTCTTTGTTGAGCTTAAATGGATGCATCATAGAGACTCTGAGCATACATCCTTTTTAGCCCCTAGATTTAAACTATTTTAGTTCCAAATTATTTCTCAAATTTAGATTCTGTTTCCTATTCCTACTCTGGGTTAAATGCTGTAATTAGCAGCTTCCACTCTCTGCTTTCTTATGTGTTCATATGTATTTTATCATACTACTTACTGGATTACATTATTATTTAGTTTGCTTTTCTCATCTACACCAAGCAAACGTATAAGCTTCAGCAGGGTCAATACTTTGTCTTGTTATCCAGCTTATCACTCAGGACTGGAACAGCGCTTGGCTCATTTAAACAGTTTTGTTGAAAGAATAAATAAATGAATACATTTATGTTTTCTAATTCTTCCAAATTACAATACAGTTCTTAGGCATAGTTTAACCCTATTGCTTAGGAAATTCATCAAAGTCTGCCAGAGAGTAGACTATCAAATGTTTGTTTAACAGAGTGGAAATGAAACCAATTATCTCTGTGAAGTAATACTTTGAATATTTTAGGTCCTTTTATTCCCAGATATAGCAAATGGCATTTCAGTTCATTCATGAAGTAACAATGGCATCTAGGTTTATCACAGTCCTTTGTTCCATGTAACTGCTTTGGGAAATGACCCACCAAGGAGGGAAGCTCTGCAGGAATCAGTGTAAGTACATCCCATGAAGAATGTTCAGTGCTCAAATAACTTTGGAAAGCCCTGAATTAAGTCAAGTTCCACACATTTATCCTTGGAAATACTTTCAGTCTTTAATTAGCTAATGTGTACCCTGAACCTCCAAGTAATGCTATACAGTAATGCTTCATTCCTTGAATTTCTTTGATCTTGAAGCACTTCCGTGCATTTAGAAGTGATTAAAAATTCTGAACTTGCCTTTTGGTGTTTTGAAGGATCCTGCCCTACTCTCATCTTCACATCCTCTTCCTGTCATTCTCTCCTCTGCTGCTTTCTCTGAACTGGGATATAGTACCTGCCTTTCCTTCTGCCTATAATATTCTCCTTAGATGGTCCTGTTCAGTTTATTTTCTGGTCAGCAATGTAAAATATTTTCTTCTTAACTTCACTAGATTAAAATCAGTCCTCCTGGGATGGTCACTCATGGTTTCCTTTTTTTTTCTTGATGTAGTTACCAAAATGCACAATTAAAATTTATGATTCTGTTGGCATTTCATAATGTTAAGCACACATAATTTTTCCTTTGACCTTCCTTTCCTTCAGGAAATATTCCAGTGTTCCATTGTATGTGTGTGCTTATGCAAATTTCATGCTGTAAATATTGTTAACAGAAAGTTCCATTTTTTTTTTTTTGTTTTGTTTTGGTAAAGAAAATCCTGTTTGAACCTTATGTCCTTAAAAGGAATTACTTTTTACTAATATTGTAACCAGTGAAGATACAGTGATATTAAGATAAGATAGTTAGGAAATGGATTAGGATAGATTTGCTTTGGCATTTAGACTAGAAAGTTGCTTTAAGAAATGTGAACTTTTGAAGCCATCTCAAAGGTTTATTTGACTGCCTTCCTTTTTCTCCTAATTTTTGCTCTTGTTCTTCCTCTTCCTCTCCTTCGTAGATCTCAATTGTACATTTTACAAAGGCGCTTTGTGATATTTGAAAGAATATAGCTAAAACCACAGTAATACAGAGTTATAGGTTGTTATAGATTTTGTTTTTTGTTAAAGATTGTTAACTTTAGGAAAAATATAGGGGAAAGTTGACTCCATGTTCTTTTTAAAAGCCTTGATAAATATTCAGTGAGTTCAGTTCCTACAAGTAATTGAAGTGTAAAATATTAAATCATTATACTCAGTGCAAAAATAACTCACTCAGGATCAAATATTCTGAGAAGTGGTCCTCAGTGTCTGGCTTAGACAGTGATGTCTGAATTGATGAGGATCTGAGACTGTCTCCTTCGGTGCAGGAATGATGCATTCTGCCTGTTCTGCTTCTGTGTTTTACTTGTTTCTCTCTCTCTGTCTCTCTCTCTCACTTTCTCACATTCCTGCCTTCCTTCACTCTTTTTTTAAAAAAATAACACAAGTAAGGACACATTTCTGAGGCAAAGAAGGAGTAGCATCCTTGGATTTGTGTCCAGAAATAGTGAAGCTGTGGTTTTCTCTTTAGGCTCTCCTGTGTCTGCCCTACAGCTGGCTTTTTTCCTTGCTCTGCTGATTATTTTTGCACATAGAAAAACTTGACTGTTGCTAGAAAGTTGCCTTAAAAATGTGAACCTTTCAAGCTATTTGAGCATAAACTTGGGCAATTCAGAGAAAGGGAAGAAATAAGAAGGGTTGGTCCTTTAACTCTTTATGAAGACTGCATTAACATCCTATAGAAAGTGGAAATTTAATTCTTGTATTGTATATTTTTTAAAAATTACATTAACTTATGGGTATGAACCACTTGTATATAAATAACCACTAAGATTTTCTTGTGTTTTCTCATCATTTATAAACATGCATATGTGTATATCACATCTAAAGTCCAAATGTTTATACAGGTTAATTATAGATTATTTAATATTTTGATATCTTTGTATTAAATATAGTTCATAATATAAATACAGTTAAAGTATAGACAGTAATACAAGTGTATGCATCCTGATTGTGCAAGTAGGATGTTTTGCTTTAAAAATAGGTAAGAAAACCTCCTTGTGTATTAGAAGTGTCTGTAAGATGTTTTTAGGAGATGTATGCATCTCTCTGTGTGTGCACATGTGCTTCTATGTGTATGTCTAAGACTTCTAAGCGGCCTGCCTTTCAAAGTGAATGTTAGGGGAAAAAGGTTGTATGAAAAAACATTCATGCTTAGCTAAACTACTTGGTAAAAATCATATAATAGAACTAAGTGTGGGATACAACATATACTGAATTAACTAATTTAACAAAAACTTGATTATTTATTGTGTGTGTAATATTCTTGAATCCTGCGAATGAAGCAGTGAAAAAAGGCAGATAAGTCCTCATAGCTCCATTCTCTGTTGAGGAGGATGGATAAAGTAAATTTGGGAGGGGAGAGAGGGGAAGGAAGGAAGGGAAAAGAAAAATAAATGAGAAAATAAGGATAAAATGGAAGCACAGCTTCTGTAAATAAGTAGGGGAAGAAGGGTTGAAGGGAGGGGAGGGGAATGGGGAAGAAAAAGAATCAAGATATATCGTATACAGGTATAAATTCCCTATGATGAATGCAATCATTATGTGTATCTGAATTGTACCAATAAACTTAATAAAAATTTTTTTTCTACGAAATGATGAATATTATGAAGAATACAAACAGATTTGGCTGGGTATAGTGAGGTACTCTATAGTTTCAGCACTCAGGAGGCTGAGGCAGCAGGATTGCTTGAACTCAAGAGGATGAGGTCAGTCTGGGCAATGTGGTGAGACTGTCTGTCTCCCTCAAAATGAAAACAAAAATACAGGTAGCTAAGAGTGTTCAGTCCTATGCTATATGGCAGTTTCTGTTAGTGTAGGTGAAATAAGTATTTTTGAATGATGATGTTTAAGCAGAGGCCCCAGTGAAGTGAGGTGTAATATCAGGTCTTGGGGAATGAACAAACTGTGAGTGCAAGTGTGTGTGGTCCCTGTAGAATGAATGGCTCTCTTTAGTGGAAGGCCAGGGAAAACTAGAATGGTGACAGAGAAGAATTTCCATTTGCTAAAAGTTTGGCAGTTCTCACATCATGTAAAGCCTTGTAGGCTCTTTTAAGGACTTTGGATTTTTGTCTTTTTTATTCGGTTTATTCTGTGTTTGATGTGAAGTTGTTTTAACAGTTTTTTAAAGCTTGGATCAGGGGAATGGTGTGACCTTTCTGACAAGGTAACTATAACCTTATAGTTATAATAACTATAAGGAACTTATATATAGTTATAATAACTATAAGGAACTTATATATAGTTATATAAGTTATTATAACCTTATAGTTATAATAAACTATAAGGAAGAGGGGGGTTGGGTGATGTGGAATTGGTGGGCAGATTTACAAGGCATTTTTGCTGCAGTAGTCCAGTGAGAAACTGTAGTATTTTGGATGAGAGTGATAGCAACAGCGTGTAAGAATTAGTTATATTTAAAATGAAATACACTTTGAAAATAGAACTGAAAATCTTACTGAATGGTTATATATAAAAGAAATTTTAAAAATCCTAAATTTTTGGCCAAGTAGTAAATGGGTGCTGTAATTTGAATTCGGCTGGAGTATCCCAAAAGAGTCTCTTGTGTCTGAAGGCTTCATTGCCAGGGTGGTGGTACTGACATACAGTGGGTACTTTACAGGTGGGTACTTGTGGGGGTCCTTAGGTCACTGGGGGCTTGGATGTTGAAAGATCCTGTGCGTGCCCTGGAGTTCTTGCAGGAAGTGTGTTATAAAAGGAGGAAACCTGGCCCCTCAGGTCTTCCATGTTCCTGGTTAAAGATGTAATCACTTGCTAGCTGCAGTTCACATTCTCTGTATTCCATGAGATAATGCACCTAAGGGGCAGCCCTCACTGGAGAACCTGCAGTATGTTGTTTGGACTTTGAGGTTCATAAATGCAAGAAACATTAACTTGATTTTCATCATAATAGCCTGTCTTCTGTTTCATCATAATGCTTAAATGCTAATACACTGACTTCTAAATTGGTACTTCTATACCTTTGGGGCATGAGGTATGGTATGGCATATAGTGATCATTCACAGACCTGTGGGAAACTGGGCAGAAAGGATGTTTGGGAGAAGGTTCTATTAGTCACTTCCCCATCACTAGAACAAAATACTCAATACCCACAGTTTAAAAGGAGAAGTTTATTTTGGATCACAGTTCCAGAGGGTTCAGTCTATGGTTGGCTGACTCCAAGGCAGAAATGGCATGGTGGAAGGATATGGTGGAAGAAAGCTACTCGACTCATGGCAATCAGGAAGCAGAGAGAGAAGGGAGGATTCAGGGGTACTCTTCCTATCAGGCACTACCTCCTAGCAGTACATTCACCTATTCATAAATGGATTGATGTACTGATGAATATAGTGCTCCATGATCCAATTACTTTCCAAAAGCTTATCTCTAAACACATGGACTTTTGGGGGGATATTTTAGATCTAAACCATAACAGGTCAAGAGGTTAGTGCTGGATCTGTTAAGGTTGAGATGACTGTTAGATATATAAATGGAAATCTTGAGTAGTCAGTTAAATATATGAGCCTGGAATTCAGTGAAGAGTTGAGAATTGATAGTTTCAGTCATAAATTACCTGTTTAAAGTAGATATTTAAAGCTATGATCGTATACAATCGCCTGAAGAATGAGAGTAGAAAGAGATATATTCCAAATACTGAATTCTGAGTTACTTTAACAGGAAGAGGTCATAAAGAACAGAGGCTAGGTAAGAAGTACAGAAGGATCTGCAGGAGTTCCATTAAGGATAATAAATAAACATGTTTTAAGAAGGAGGTAGTACTCAACAATGCCAGTTGTATCTGCAGATTTGAATTTAGGTGAGTACCATATGGAGAATCGGCCATTGCTTTAGCCTAATAGTCATTTATTTAGGCTAAAAAAGGTTGCAGTGCACTTTTTGTTTTGAAATTCAGTTTCATATGTGTTAAGAAGAGAATGGGGGCTGGTGAGATAGCTCAGCGGCATAAGTGCCTGCCTGGCAAGCGCAAGGTCCTGAGTTCGACTCCCAGTACCCACATACGAAAAAAGGGCCGGTGATATCCCTCAGCGGCACGGGCACCTGCTGGCATGCGAGGTCCTGAGGTCGACCCCTGATACCCACACACACACAAAAAAAAGAGAATGGGAAGTAAAAAAAAGTGAAGGCTGCACATGTAGATAATTTTTATGAGGGGATAGTCTTTAAATGGAAATAGTGTGTTGATTGAAAGGGAAGTCAAATGTCAAAAACTTTCTTTTAAAGTTTTGTGTTTTTTTTTTAGTTAATTAGCTGATGGGATTGAGCTGATGGGCAAGGCAAAATTGATAAGACTGTAGACAATGGTTATCTGTAGGTGAAATCCCCTTGAGAAGGGAAGTGAAGAGATTTTTATATATTAATGGAGGGTTGGTCTTAGATTAATTAAGGAGCAATTTATCTAACATGATAACAAGGAAATAGTGTATTTGGGTATTATGTAGGGAGTAAGTTTTTATTGGGGATTGATGATGTTCTCTAGGTGTTTATCCTTTCTCAAATAAAAGGTGAGGTATTCAATCATTTGAAAGTGAAAATTTAAGGGAGAACTATTACAGGACATATGGAATTGTCTTCTGAGAGTGAGAGAATAGCAATGAAGGAAATTGATGGGATTATTGAGTGTTTTTGAGGGCTTATGGAAGTGTAAACTTAGTAGAAAGTTGGATTTAATTAGGGATGAATGGAGTTTTTGTAGGACTAGGAGAGTGATATGAGGCAGTGGTTCAGTGCTTTGGCCCTCAGAAATCCTAAATCGGGTAAGCATGAGCAGAAGGGCATTAGAGAGGAAACAGGTAGTGAAGATGTGACAGGAGTAATGGGCTGGAGGTCCAGTTGGGGATGGTAATTGTTAGAATAAGAGCAGTTCATGTTTTGGCTTATGAAGCAATTTTACAAGGAAAAGGACAAATGCAGTGACTTTGCTTAAATCACACCTTCACCTCTTTGAAAGGGAAAGGACAGTCTTCTAGAAGTCCATCAATAAATGTCTGAATAACAGTTGTGCTTCTCCATTTCCCTTAAATTTTTATATTTTTTTACCTATAGTATTTTTATATAGTTACCTTGCCACAAAATTAACAAAAGCAAGAAAAGGAATCACAGTTTTCCAGGTCAAATCTACTAAATAATAATATTAAATGGTAAGGCACTGTAGGAGGTATAATTATAAGGTAATCTTGAGAGACAATTCATTCAGATATACTCAATTTATAATCAAATACATTTTCCATAGTGTTGCCAAAGTAAGCTTTCTAAGAGAAATTTAATGTGGTACTCACAAATCTAAATCATTAAGTGGTAAAATATAACCTACAGTAGTTCTTTTCTAAACAGATGCATGTTAATAGCTATCATAGACACGGTCTCACATCGATTGTAGGTCCTTTTATATTGGAGGCATATTCCCTCTGAAGACTGTATCCTTACTTGATCATTTCTTGATCAGGTGAGAGAGAAATATGGGAACCAAGGATGTATTAACAGGGTTTCACTTGCCAGTTATCCCATATCAAATATAGTCTCAAAAATTCTCGTATATTATTCTTACCATTCTTAGTTCATTACTGAAGGTCAGATTCTTCAGTTTACTGAATAATCATGAGCAGAAGATCACATTGTTCACTAGGTGGTTAGAATTTGAATTAGTAGCAGGAAATAAAGGGGTATTGTTCGGTTATCTTAGGAAAAACCTGGCGGTTGTGCACATATTGTGCATGTGTACGTTTGTTCACAAATGAGTGTGTGTGTATGTATGTGTGTGTGCTTGCATTTGGGTTGGTGACTTGGCAATGGCAGCAGTGTCCTAATACTTTCCATTGTTCTCCCTAGAGGGCAGAAACTACAGGGCCATTTCGATATGCAGTAGCAGCCTTCTTTTTGCCCCTTTGTGTAATACAAAAAGATCCAATTCTAAATTTTAGGAAATAATCCACTTTGAAAGACATTTAACATAAATATAAAATTATTTTTAAAAACTGCATGTATGGCCAGGGATGTAGCTCAGCGGCACAAGTACCTGCCTGGCAAACGTAAGGTCCTGAGTTTGATTCCCGGTACCAAACAAACAAACAAACAAAAAGACCAGAAAAATTGCATGTAATAAGGATGCAGTTATTTTTCTTCTCCCTTGTAATATGCCCATTACCAATCTCTGGGAGGGAGTGTACAGTTTTTTTAAGAAGAACAGACACAAGCATTGAGCATTGAGGTAGGATTCTGTGTCCTTCAGATGTCCCAATAGCCCTGCCACTGGGCACTGAGGGATCTTCCTGAAGTCTAGAATACACAGGTCACATTTGTAAAGTGATTGGTCCAGAGGATCAATTCTTATTCCAGGCAAATGTGGAATTACCATATCAGGTCTTTTTTTAGTACTGTAAATTCTACAAGCTGGATATCCTCTCACATATGGAGTATTTATGTCTTTACAGTTATCATTGTTTTTCCTTGGGAATAGGCTCCCTACTCTGGTTTATGAAATATCTTTCCACCCTTGGATGATAATATTGTAACACCCCTTCCATCCCATCCTCATCTCTGTCTTCAACTTTTCCTTACTATTTCATTCCAACAGACTTAATCTGGACTACTCTTTTTTTTTTTACCTAAAAGGACTAATTATTATTTATATTACAGGACTAATATTATGTATATTATATTTAATATATATTTATAAATTTTATGAGCTATTTTAATGTAAGATGCTCTATTTCCTTTGCCTTTTGATAGTAAAAATTATTTCTATTTCAAAGATATATTCATCTTTCCATGCTGGCACAATAGCTTTTTAAATTGCTCTGTTTCATATTATTCAGTATTGTGTCCTGAGTAATTTATGAATGCAATATTTTATAGACTAGGAAATCATGATTTATATACTAACTGATTTATAAAGTATAATTCTTGCTAAGTGTAGAGATATTTTTAGTTCATACATTTGTATATTTTTTTAATATTGGTGACATTTTAATGCTGTGCTGCTTTCTCATAGAAAAGGTTTTAGTCTAAGAGACCCACTAAAAGAAAATAAAAAGAAAAACTTTATTTTACATAGGAAATGTTTTGTTTCCTCACATTAAATACATTTTAAAATATCAAAATAAACATTCAAAGCCAAAATTAAACCTCTTGATCATATTTTTGAGAAGTGATAACTCTTTCTATTTTAATTAAGTCCCTAAAGAATTTTTAAATGTGAATGTCTCCAACCTAGAGGATAATTTAAAAACAATTATGTATGTAATTATTTGCTTTATAATTTTTCTCTATCCCATGTACAGTCATAATTTTAAATACTTATCTTACCCACTCCCTAAGAAATATTGTTAGGTGTTAAATAATTTGTAAGTTTAAATTTTCTATTCCATTTTCTATTGATCAATGTAATTAACTGCCATGATTATTTTTATTTATAAACAATTTATAAATATGCAAATACTTCAGTATGCACATAAATCCAGAAATAAGCAATCCAGTTGCATCTTTCATTACTGTAACAACTGTATATGTAACCTTACTATATGTGAAATATGTTTCTCATGCTGATTTTAACAGGGGCAGATATAAACTGTGAAACCATTTTGTTCATTTTAAGTGGAAAACTCATTGATTCTCTTTATATGTATACTATATATATATCATTGAAAGGTAAATTTGAATCAAATTCATGTAGACTTGGATAATATAAAGAACATAGTTTTATAGGATGTATACTACAGTTTTAGGTGTCCCACAGTGCTGAACCACTTGTATAATATGCTCTTTTGTTACATTACTTGTAGGGCTGAGGCAATGCTTAAAATAGTAATATTGTTAATGTTTTTAACCAATTAAAACATATGTTCTGAAAAATAAGTGAGTGAAAATTGCATGTTCCTTGCATTAGATGACAAAATAATAAATATAATTTTTTTCAAGATGCATTATTTTCATACAATTTAAAGATCCTTTTAAAAGTATCCCTTAAGAAAGGTCAGAGAGGGGCCAGAGATATAGCTCAGTGGCACAGTTCCTGCCTGGCAAGTGCGAGGTCCTGAGTTCAATTCCCAGTATTGCAAAAAAAAAAAAAAAATCAGAAATATCTAAGAGTTTTAGGTAACATGTTTGTGAATGTGTAGTAGTTTCTCAGGCATATAAAATGTTTGATGAGTAACGAAGAAGAAAAATTAATAGTAGATCTCTGGCTCTCTTTTCAACTGTGTATGTGAGAATAATTCTTTCTCAGAAACTCATTCAGAACGGCTAAAATAAAGATCTAAACTCATTCTGAACCTTTTTATGGAGAGAAAATTCAGTATAGGGTATGCATCGTCAATGAAATTTCTGAGCTGTGAGAGAGAAGTAAAACACAATTGCCAAAGGGAAGTGGAGTGGGAGCAAACAGGTGCCGGTTAAGAATGTCAAAAGCAAGAAGACTCCTCAGTGATATTTAGAGTGTATTCTTCTGTCTTATACTTAAAAATTAACATGATAAATGATCTGCCTCACTGGGATCCTGTGGAATCATGAAGTGGAATCTGAGTCAACTAGTCCAACCTTTTTCTAAGATCAGAGATCACTATGTACAATTTTTCATGATGTAGAATTTTCTGCAAGCCTTTTGGAAAACAGTTTGTTAGTACTTATGTTAAAAAGTACTACTGCATTAGTACTGGGTTATTAAATATAAAGCAATTTGTTTTAGAGTTATACACCTACTACATATTAAAACATTTAGTGCATAATGATATTTATTGCACTTATTAATTAGAAACCAGTGAAACTATTCTTCCAGAATAAGGGATAAATTAAGGTATGCTCATATCAAAGAAAAAGAAAAGAATTTGTTTCCAACAATGCCAGCCTAAAAGGATAGGTAAGGAAAATTTTCTGAACAGAAAAAAAACGATAAAAGAAATAATAGATTACCAGCAAGGCAAAAAGGAAATGCCAAGAATAAAAATATATTTAAAAACAAGACATTTTCTTTTCTTTAGTTTTCAGGTTATGTCAGCAGACATAAAAATGATACCAAATGATACCAAAATGATACTAGGAACAACTATACAGAAATTTGACAAGTTAGATAAAATGAATATATTACTTAGAACCCACTGCCACATATTAATATAAAATAGATAATTTGAATACTCTATAACTATCAAAGAAATGTAATTTGTAATTTAAAAACACTGAAAATAAGAAACCTACAAATACAGTTTTTTTTTTTTTGTGGGTACCGGGGGTCGAACTCAGGACCTCGCGCGCCAGCAGGCACCCGTGCTGCTGAGCAATATCACCGGCCCTTTTTTCGTATGTGGGTACTGGGAGTCAAACTCAGGACCTCGCGCTTGCCAGGCAGGCGCTTATGCCACTGAGCTATCTCACTGGCCCAATACAGGTATTTTAAATGTGTAATTTTTTGAAATATTTAAAGAATTCACACTAATTATATACAATCTTTTATAGAAAATAGAAAAAGAAGGAAGAAATCTGTGTCTTAATCATTTTCTCTTCACTGAGACACAATACCTGACACAGTTTAAAGGAAGAGAGGTTTACTGTATTTTGGCTCAGAGATTTGGAGGTTTCAGTTCATGTTCAGCAGTTTTAATACAGAAATGACATGGTAGAAGAGCCTGGATGGAGGACAGCTGCTCGAATCATATAAGCCAGAAAGTGGAGAGAGTGAAGGAAGGATCTGGAGAGCGAAACTTACCCTTCCAGGTCACAGCCCAGCGACCAGTCTCTTCTGAGATCAAAACCAGACAAAGATAGAATTAAAGGGAAAAGTACACATCAATATTCCTCATGAATATAGATGCAAAGTTCTTAACAATGCATTAGAAAATTCAATTCAACAATATATAAAAAACCAAGTAGTGTTTATTCCAAAGATGTAAAACTTGTTTGATATTTAAAACCAATTATTATAATGTACTATATTAACAAGCTATAGAAGAAAAAAGCAGATTGGTTGAAGCAGAAAAAATATTTTACAAAATTCAGCATTCATTTATGATAATCTCACTCAAAACAATTGGAATAGAAGGCAGCTTCTTAACCCTGATAAAGAGCTTCTGTTTAAAACCTAAATATAGCAACATATTTATGGCTGAGGACTAAACACTGTTCTCTTAAATTTGGAAACAATGCAAAGATGTCTGCTGTTGCATTCTTATCTAGTGCATTGCTGGTGAAGTTCTAGCCAATGAGACCAAATAACAACATCATCATCATCAACAACAGCAACACAAAGGCAATAAAATAATACAGATCAGAAAGAAGACATAAAACTGCCTTTTTTTCATGAATAACATATAATTGTCTATGTAGAAAATTCCGAGGAATCTAAACAAACAAAAAACTTCCAAAATCTAATAAGTAAGTTAACCAAGGTTGCAGGTTGCCATAAAATACTAAAAAATAATTTGTATTTTTATACGAAGTAGTAATGAACATGTGATCATTAAAATAAAAATTCTGATACCATGTATAATTGTTTATGCTGTCTCCCCTTCTCCTTCCCTTCTGTTTCTTCTCTCTTTCAAAAGAAATATTTAGATTTAAACCTAATAAAGCACACACAGTACTATATACTAAAAAATAGAAAACACTGGTGTAATAAATAGAAATCTCTAAATAAATAGATACACATACTGTGCTCATAGATTGAACAATTCGACGTAGTAAAGATGTTATTTCTTTCCAAGTAAAAAGCAGTTAAGATCATTCCTAACAGGATTTTAGCTATATATATATATATATATATATATATATATATATATATATATATATAATATTTATATATAAACATAGAGAAGATTATTCTAAAATTATATGGAAAGGAAAACAACTACAAAAGCAGTCTTTTCAAAGAGGAATAAAATGAGAAGAATCAGTCTCCCCAATTTTAAGACTCATTATATAACTGTAGTGATCAAGACTTTATTATAAGTGGAAGGACAGTCACATAAATTGATGAAACGGAATAGAGAGCCCAGAAATAGACTTATTGAAATATATCTAATTTTTGACTAAAGTACAGAAATGTTTCAGTGTAGGAAAGATAGACTTTTCAACAAAAGATGCTAAAGCAGTTGAATAGTATCAGCAAAAAGTAGACCTCAACCTTCATTTTGTACCTTATGTATAACTTAACTAAAAAGATATCATGGATTAGTTAGCATGTAAAATGTAAAACCTAAAAAACAAAAACAGTAATAGCTAAACAGGAGAAAAATTTTCAATTTGTAGGGTAGTCAAGTAAAGTCATTATGCTTGATAAAAAAAAAAAAAACCTTAATACAAGGAAAAATTGATAAATTGTACTTCACCAAAATTATAAAGACTCCGTAAAGATGAAAGGACAAGTGACAGACTTACAGAAAATGATTCCCAACCAGACAGCTAATAAATGTCTCAAATCTAGCACATATAAGAAAGTTGTAAAACTTCACAGTAGGGCTGGAGATATAGCTCAGCGGCACAGTGCCTGCCTGGCAAGTGCAAGGGCCTGAGTTTGATTCCTGGCACAAAAACAAAACAAAAACCAAAATCTTCACAGTAAAGAGAAGAAAGACACAAAAACCCAATTATAAAATGGTTGGGGGGTCCAGTGAGATAGCTCATTGGCATAAGCGCCTGCCTGGCAAGCCCGAGGTCCTGAGTTCAACTCCCGGTACCCACACATGAAAAAAGGGCTGGTGATATTGCTCAGCAGCACGGGCGCCTGCTGCCATGTGAGGTCCTGAGGTCAACTCCTGGTACCCACAAAAAAAAAAAAAAAGGGTTGGAAGACAAGATGTATAGATGTGAAGTAAGTTCATGAAATATTTTCAATACTATTTGAAAATATCAGCTAAAATTTTGAGATACTATTATCTATATATTAGAATGACAAAAGTATAATAATAAAGGAGTGAGTATACCAAATGCTGGTCTTCAGGAAAACTGATGGGCTTGTAAAATGATGCAATCATGCTGCAAAATACTGAGGTACAGTTTTATAAATCTATGCAGCTATTATATAACCCAACACTTGAAGTCCTGGTTATTTATCACAAATAAATAAAACCTTTTTTCCCCATACATAAACGCACCTACATGAGTGTTGTTAGCAACTTTATTCATAAAGCCAATACCTAGGAGAAGCCCAGATGTCCTTCAGTAGATGAATATTTAAACAAGCATAGTATATTCATACCATGAGATACTGTTCAGCAATAAAAAGAACAACTGACTGATGCACACAACTTGGAAGAATGTTAAAAGGACTATGCTGAGTCAGAAACCCTGTACTAAATGGGTACCTGCATACCATTTAATCCATTTTTATATGTCACTCTTGGTTGCCGGATGTTCAGGTTTGTGGTGGGAACCCAGGATAAACATTGACTGTGACTGTCAAGGGGCGTGAAGGCTACTTCTGGTGATGCCATTTTTTTTTTTTTTTTGTGGGTACCGGGGCGTCGACCTCAGGACCTCGTGCGCCAGCAGGCACCCGTGCCGCTGAGCGATATCACCGGCCCCTTTTTCGTATGTGGGTTCTGGGAGTCGAACTCGGGCCCTTGCGCTTGCCGGGCAGGCGCTTAAGCCGCTGAGCCATCTCACCGGCCCTGGTGATGCCATTTTAAGTATCTTGATGTGTCAGTGCTTACGTCCTGGTGGTGGTATTGTACCATGGTTTTTCAAATGTTATCATTTGGGGAACCTGGGGAAGTATATTCAGGTTCTGTCTCTATTATTTTTTAATAAATGAATGATAATCTATAATTATCAAAAAAATCTCTTTGTGTATAAAACCTAAGGTGGGTGAAAGAAAATATACCAAAATGTTAATTATGTAACTATTACTTCTTCAAGACATTTGACAGTAGGCTTTCCTTTCAAAACATAGTCACATAGATAATTTCTCTCATAGGTTTTTTTTTTTTTTTTTTTTTTTTTTTTTCTTTTTTTAAAGGCAGTGTTTTACTGTATTGCCTGGGCTGGCCTTGAAATCCCAGTCTTCCAGCCTCAGTCTCCTGAGGAGTTACATAGATCTTAAAAAGTATTATGTATTTGAATTTAGCCTGACTGCTTATGCAATCGGAACATCAGAGCCAGTTAAGATCATTTTAGTTCAGAACTAGTCCTCAACTTCAGAGTTCAGAAATTATGTGTCCTTTTTTCCCCCCAGATTAACTTGATCTATAAACTCTTAAGAGAAAGATTAAACAATGTTGATCTAATAATATTCAATAGAATAGTCACCTTTAAGTGATTGTTCTCTAAGTAAGTTAACTTTGTTTTATTCCAAAGATTTTGTGAATCCAATAAGTAAAAATTTAATAGTTTTTAAATGAGCAGGAAATTAGCGCTGTAAGAGTTCCATGGTCTTAGAAGGTATACATTCTTGGTAATGGAAGTATCTTATGAACCATTCCTGCCTAGGCAGGAATTACTGTTATGGCAGCTATAACTGAAAAGTTTGAATTCATCAACTAATGTTTCTTCCTATCATTGCTGCATTAGGACAAATGCACTTTATTAAAGTTAGTAATGGTATTGGTAATTTAAACTTTTCGCAGTGATTGAATATATTGGAATACTGTATTATCTAACTCACCATTAATAAAGCATTTGTAAGCTGTGTCTTAGGTAACATTTATTTCTGCCAACAGCTAATGTTATTCCCTGTAGCTTCCTATCTATTTTCCTCTGAAATGCTCTCTTCTTAGGCTGGAGCTGTCAAACTACAGATAATTCTCATCCGAGGAAATTCAGACTCAACACTTTGAAAGGGCCTCAGTGGCATAGTTTACTCTTTAGCTTTTCTTCATAATCCCTAATTTACCTTGACGTTGAATGCCCTCAGGAGTTTGAAACTCATGAAGTAGGCCTTCCATATTTGAACAGGTCTGTCCATTAGAAAATTCTTTTTCATATTGAATTGAAATTTTCTCTCCCAATGTGTAACTTGTGGAAACTCACGAAGAGATCCAGTCTCTTTTTTTACGAAGTGTGCATTTGAGTATTATACTCTGGGGTGGCTTCTATTTCCAGAGAGTGTATTTCATTTTTCCTCAATTATTTTTTCTATTACATTACATAGTTTTGCATTCTTTTATTAAAAAGTTGATGGGCTTCTGAACGGAATGTAATATACTGGATATATTTCAACTTGTTCATATTATATTTCAGTCAGAAATTTCTTAGCCATTGCCCAATATCCACAATCTTGTTTGCTATTTTATATGTACTTGAAAAGAACAGTTGCATCACAATACTTCTGTGTGCTAAGATTTGGTGCTGTTCTGTCTTCTAGTCTCTTAAATAATTTGCACACAAGGAACAGGGAAAAGTCACTCTTTAGTGACAGTATGTATTTTATTTAATTTTCATTTAGAGTACCATAAAGATTACTTTTTCTGTTGTTTTTAAATCTTCAGCACATATGTGGTTAAAATATTAAAATCAGTCATTTATTTTAAATTGGATTCCAAAAGGTCAGTAGACTAAAATTCCTGCTGAAGTTAGCAAGGAAAGATTTGTGTTAAAGGAGGGAAAGCAGATCATGATTGTTTCTAACCAGTGAAATTGGGAACCTGTCAGTGCTTACACTCCCAGCTTGAAAGCACCCTGGTCACCCCAGAGCTGCTGTGGAACGCAGTAGCCACCTCTGTAGGGATCAGTGGTGCAGCTCTTTTTATATGGAGCCACCTGTGATCACAGGTGTTACCAACAAGCCTTCGGGCTTCAGAGAGCAATTGTGTTTCTCTTCCTGGCAACCATTGTGGTGACAGAGCTTCTGAAGTCACTGGGCTACAGTGCAAATGTTGATCTCTCAAAAGCCACATTAGAAATACATTCACCACCCACAATTTATCAAAATCATCTTTTCTTTCTTGTTTTAATAAGATTATAAACCTTCAAAGAGGTCTTTCCTTGTGAAGTGTTTATAAATTACGAGAAATGAATACAGGCTTTTTATCTACAAACATGACAAAATTTTACTTACAAGAATGCATTTGTCTTCAACTAGATCTTCTCCTCTTTCATCTTTAAAAGAGACACACTCTTCAGTGTGTTTTGAAATTATTGCCAAAGACTAACAAGTAATTTAAAACAAAGGATCTTTGAAATGATTCTTTGATTAACTTGCTAAATCAAAGGTCAAGCAATTGTGTACTTGGATGGTGACAGGAGAGGAAGAAACAAGTACAGAGTTGCTTTTGCTGGCTTGGTGCTACTGTTGCTGTACAGAAAATGAAAGCAAAGTTTGAATGAGTAGGCCAGACGTGTGACGTGTGACAGACATCACATGATACTTGGAAAAAGTCAGATAATTATGCCAACTGTCTGTACTACAGAGGAATACTAATTTTTGTGTATACCCGTTATTTTCTTGGCATTTCTACTTGTTTATATGCCTGTTTCATTCTCTGATATTTAAATCTTTACCTATTTTCATACTCTTCTATTTTTTCCTCATTTATCCCTTGTATAACTGGCTGTGAACGAATTTGAATCACAGTTTTATGTTACTGAAAAATGGATGTACTAAAATTGATAAATTTGAGCCTCTACTATAAATTTATATGTTTACAGTTTCTAATATCTAAGATATTTTGAAGCTTTCTTTCCCAAGTAGATTTGACCATATCATTCAACAATATTAACAATGAATTCAATTATGAAAGTAATTAATAAACAAAAAGCAAGAATTTATGAGCAAGAGTGCTCTGGAAAAGGAAAGTTAAATTGCTACAAGGTTCACAGGACTCCTATGGTATATTCCTAACCTTTTTTTTTTTCTTTTTAACTTCACTAATATATCTGTAATGAGCAAAATAACAAGAGAAAACAGAAAATGTAAATAAGTCAATAAAACTTAGGAAGCAAAAATTAGACAATAAGATGAAGGTGGTAGACAAACATCTCAGTGTCTGAGACTAAAATTTGACTTTAAAGTTTTTCACTATGAGAAGTATTTTGGAGTGGGGATAATGAAATAAACCTGATCTTGTATCCCAAATCATTCATCTGCCCAAATGATTTTGGAAAATCAACTAACATCTCTTATTTCAATATTTCATGTATAGTTAAAAGATGAGAATCTCTTGAAGGAGTCCAGGACATGCCACTCCAAAATATTCCATCTGTGCATACTGATAGTTACACATTAAATGGTATGTGAAAAGCAGCAGGTAGAAAGACACATATTCCCAGTTTTCTTCCTGAAGGCACAAGGTGAGACTCCTATATGATACCTGCTCTCCCTGTGCCAACTGGAAAGAAACATTTTTATCACCAAAGGTGGGAAGAGAGAATTATGTACAAATACTCCTTGTTAAAAATAACTTACCTTCATTTAGTTTCCCTATTTAGTTATTTTTCCACAATTGCCATTCTTTCTTAAGCCCAGCACGTAAGTATTTAGGTTTCAGCACTCCTTTGGATCTTCATTTCATTATGAAGATTCCTGTATCATGCAAACCTTAAATAAATGAGTATGATTATCTAATGTTCATTTGTTGCATTTAAATTTAATTTTCAGACCCAGCTGGAGACCATAAGAGGGTAGAATGACTTTGCCTTCCTTACAACCTACCATAGTGTAGTGAGAAAATTAAATATGACTATATAGATAAAGCATTTGACACATGATAAATTCTCAGTAAAGGGAAGTTTTCTGTTCTTTCTTTGTTCCAACATGCACACTACCAGCAGTGAAAGGGAAGAGGAAATCATCTTAAAGAGTTAATAGGTATATTGTGAGTGTTATGGTTAGCTGATGTGCAATATTTGGCGGTCATTGAGTAATATAGTTGGAAGTGTTCACAGTGACAATTTTACATGTCAGTGAAACAGCAAATATCACAAAAGTACTCAGTGACCTTTAGTGAAGGTTGAAAAAATATTGAAAATGTAATTTGGTAGGGTTTGCCTGAGAGAGACAAAGACAGTGTCACCTAAATAAAAAGCTTCCTTAAATTTTTGATTTAATCAAATCATAGCATGCAGAATTTATATTGCTTAAATAAAATTTCTCTTCAGAGGTTGTTTAGTGGAAGAAGTACAGTAGCTGTAACTAGAGGTTGCTTCCCCATACTTTCCTTCCTTGTGGAGGGTTGCGATAGATGTCATAGTCTGGTGGCAGTGCTTAGAGAAGAGGGGGTCATAGGGTTAGGTCCTTGTCTGTGGAAATCAGTGTTTTGACATAGGAGAGTTGAATAGAGATCCAGAGAACCCTTTAAGTGTATATGAGAAGTGACATGCTGATATGTAACAAGCTCTATCCAAGTTAGTGATTTTTAGCAAAAAAAATTAGTTTCAATAAGAATAATGGATTTAATCCTAAGGGACTTTAAGGTTTAATACAAAATAATTGCAGATTATAACATGCAGGATTATAACAGGATTATAACATGCCTTGCTTAATCCATAGGCTTTTTTTATGTATGTTCATTGTTTAACCATACTTTATAATCTACTCTATAACAAACCTTTAAAAATCATAATGAGCGCATAAAAAGAATGATAAGAATGATAAAAGTTGTGACATAAAAATTGAAGGAATCAAAAGTTTTGAGAAATTTAGTTAGACAAGAATTAAGAAAAAGAAATGAATAGTTATGAACTGCATTAAAATAGCATTGTAGGGCCAGTGAGATAGCTCAGTGGCATAAGCGCCTGCCAGGCAAGCGCGAGGTCCTGAGTTTGACTCCCGGTACCCACATACGAAAAAAGGGACGGTGATATCGCTCAGTACCATGGGCGCCTGCTGGCGCGTGAGATCCTGAGTTTGATCCCCGGTACCCACAAAAAAAAAAAAAAAGCATTGTAATCTCAAGTAAAGGCAATTATCATTAAAGAAAATAATTTTTAAGAGGGACAAACATTTAGAAAAATAAGATTATGTGAACAAAGTAACATGCAAAAGGAATTAAAGATACAGATACTGGGGGCTGGTGAGATGGCTCAGCAGCTTAAGCGCCTGCCCGGCAAGCGTGAGGGCCTGAGTTCGACTCCCAGAACCCACATACGAAAAAAGGGGCCGGTGATATCGCTCAGTGGCACGGGCGCCTGCTGGCGCTCGAGGTCCTGAGGTCGACCCCCCGGTACCCACAAAAAAAAAAAAAAAAAAAAGATACAGATACTTAGGTTTAAATAGTTAAAATAATTTGACAATACAAAATGAATAATATACTGCTACGCATTTCCATAATTTATTTAAAAGAGCCTTATGATGCAGAGACATTTTCCCCCATATTCATCAAGAAACAACTTTACATCATGACCTTAAAAAAAAACTTTTTTTTAAAACCTTGAATAGAAATAAAAAGACACTGAATTTCAAATGCCTTTTTAGTTTCTGTGAAGTCTACACAATTTTTTTTTTCTTTACTGTGCAGGGATCTTCAAACTAAAGTTCATAAAACCATAAAGGGCAATGTAGTGCACTAGACCGAGAGGTCTGCTTTCCATGTTTATACCTCCCTCGTATGTCTCATTCATTTCTTCATTTTCCAAGTGTCCACTGCTTTCTAAGTTCAGGTACTTTGCTGCACTCTGGAGGTACATCAGGACTGAAACAAGTGCACACTTAATGTTTCTGCAGCAGAAAGTAAGATCGATAATAAATAAATTTTAAACAACTGCTGCTGAAGAATGCATAATTGCTATGTAAAAAGTAAAGGGAAAAATAATAAATCAGAAAAAAGATCAGAACATCACATAGTGGTAAGAAAACATAAATGAGGAGGGTAGAATACCTGGGTGTCCAGAGAAAGCGTCTCAGAAGTCATATTTGAGTGAAATATGATTGACATTTGAGCTGAGCTCTGCAATAGGGGCAGAAAAGTCTCGGCAGAGTGAGGCTGGTGTGAAGTACCAGTAGCTGAGCTGAGCTGGACTGTCCCTCAGGGACAGAAAAAGGCACTGTCGCTAGTGCCTAGTGAGCAAGAGAAAGTCATAACATAAAACTGGAACCAGATTGTGTTGGATCTTTTCACCAGGGCTGTGGGGTAGATTTTGTACCAAATGAGATAGGACTTCATTTAACAGGGAAGGTTCACTCTGCCCGCACAGGATTTGATCTGATGTGGGTCGTTGTCAATCTGGTATACATTGTATATTTGCAAAGTGTCTGATCATTGATGACAATGTAGAGTGGCTTTGGCAATTTATCCTGTGTCATTACATACAAAGAAGAATCCTAAAACATACGTGAAAAAAAATTTTTTTAATGTGACTTTTTAAGGAAAGCTCAATTATAAGTCACAGACTAAAGTGTCTTCATACTCTCACCAGATATCCTGATATCCCGAAGAGCATAAGCTATTTCCTAGGGTCTATGTCCTTAGCATCGTAAATGCATAGTTTTTTCTACTATGCTGCTTTATCTTTTACAAACCTATTAATTTTCAGTTTGCTTTTTACTTAACAAGTACATTTCTGTGTATTTTACTGTTAAATAGCTCTTTAAATTGCTACCAAGGGGTAAATATGCATATTAGTTAACAGCTTTGACTCTGAAATAAGAGACCTGAGTTCACACTCTGACTCCATCACTGGCCATCTGTGTAACCATGTGAAAGTTAAATATTAACATTGGTGAAATTCAAGTTTTAATTATAGTAGTTAGCAAATTATATTGTGTAATGGGCCAAGTCGGGCTGCTGCCTGGTTTTGCAAATGATTATTTTTTTAATTGCAATACGGCCACACTTATTCCTTTACATATTGTCTTTCGCACTACTACAGTAGAGTTAAGTCATTGTGACAGACTGAGACCTTAAGTGGCCCGTGACATTTAAGATGTTTATTGCTAGCCTGTACATAAGAAGTTTGCTGACCACTGTTACAGTGTGTACCCTTGAGGGTTATCTTAGGAATTACATGAAATAATTCATGCAGAGCACTTAATACAAGAGCTAGTATTTAGCAAGCAATGTATACATATATTGATACATTTTTTAGAATTTATTTTTAATTTTCAAATAAATCAAGTTGACTCCCAGAAAGATACTCCATTGTTTTTGTGAATTTTCATACATCCTTGAGGGCAAGACACCCAAACTTGAGAAGTATATATTTAAGGACTGTTATCTACTTTTGTGACACTTGTCCATTTTTACATTAATAACATTCCTTGATGTTGGAAGTTCAATTTTGCCCACTAATGATATAAATATCATAAATTATATATGTAAAAGTTCTTGACTGTATTATAGAAATATGGGTGGGTTGTTAAATTAATCATTGCAGAACTCTTTGAAAATCTAGGCAGCAATGTGAAAATGTAAAATTTATAAGTGGAACAAACAAAAAGAAGCTGATGATTCCTTAAGGATACTGATGTTTTTATGGTTTCTTCCTTTTGTTGTCCTCGCTAGAGATTTATATAACATTTGGGGAAATTTTCAATATTTAATCATAAGCATTCTTATTTCACTGTAGGCTATACATGCAGGACAATTTGAACCTACTTTAAGTAGAGGGTGGACATAATATTTTTATTTTTTAATTGGGGTATATGTTTGCATGCGTGCCCATGTGCATTAAAACTTCTGGTAAGAAAACTTCATGCATTAATAAGGAAATATGTTTAGCGATTTTACTTTTCTGGGTAGTAAATATTTTGTAAAGTTTCCTAAACAGGGCTTTTAAGCTCTGAAGAAAGAGGAGAAAGATAATATTTTTATTTGAGTGTTCTAACTTAACCAATTTTTACTTCATTCTTTTAATCACATTTGTTCTGTAAAGCCTACATCAGACAAGGTCTTACAAGATCATGTTTGTAGATTACCCAAGTATCATAATCATTGTGTATGTTTCATTTATACTAGTCAAGCAGAGCCTTCTTGTTTTCAATTTCCATTTCTTATGTCAAGGACATTTGTAGTTAATTTAGAAGACAGACCTTTCTTAGATGAACTAGTATATGCCCTCTTGTCTTACCATTGACATTCTTGTACACAGTAGTGAGGAAGATGTTATCAACTTTACACTAGGCTTTCAGTAAGTGAGTAGTTTGGTTGGGGAAAAAAAAAATAATAATTCCTGGATTTTACTTTGGGCCCAGGGACTGGTTGTTTTGGATTTTGTTTTTGAACATGGGCTTTGACTTTTCCAGGAATTTATGATTCTGTTTTTATGTAAATCATACCTGATAGGATAAAAAGTTTTGGTTTGAATTGTGTGAGATTATGGTGAGACAATTCACATTACTTATCTCTATCCTGAAAGTCAGAGATTCTGATTGTGAATTCATCTTTCAGTCCAAATTTATATTTATGAAAATATATAAGGTTACATGGAGAACAAATAACCCAGTATGTTCTTTTCAAATATTGTCACACTAAGGTTCAGATTAGGTGTTCTTTTGCAAAATTGGCTAGGATATATTTGTACTCCTCAATCAATGCTATTTCTTTGTGTATTAGGACTATTTCATTTCTATTATGTGAAGTGTGACATAATTTTCTCATAAAATGGAATAAAACAGGCACCTGATATCTTTATTTTTACAAAATCATATTTAACTATTTGCGCTAAATGGATTATAGCCTTGTTTTGATTTAAAAGCCTTTACTTTTGCTTTTTTCAAACAAAATTAAAAGGAAGAAGGGCTAACAAGAGAGAAAAGGGGGCGAGGAGAAAAGGTTAGGAAAGGAAAAGGAAAGAGAATATGAGATCATGTGAAGAGCTAGCTTAGGAATGGAAAACCAAAGAGTCTAAGAAGGGAAGGAATGTCACTTAACAGTATGGTCTCATGGTGCATCCATTTACCTGGAAATATCTCAAGTTCATCAGACGTGCATGTTTAAATATCGCATTGTCTCCCGGGTGTGAGAAACTGAAAGAGTAATGAGGACCAAAATTTACAATAGATATTGTGAGATAGGAAGAAATTGTTCAAAAGGAAAGAAGAACTAAGGAGGTGGGAAGGGGAAAGGGAGGAAGGGGAAAGGAAAAAAAATGATGAAAGAAGGACAAAAAGGAAACAAAGTTTTGTAAGTAAGGAGGGGAAGTGGGGTGAGGGAGGGGAGGGGATTGGAAGAAAAAGAGGAATCAAGATATATCATATATAGGCACAAACTCCCTATGATGAATATGATCATTATGCTTATCTAAATTGTACTGAAAATAAAAAAAAGTGTTTTGATAAGAAAAAAAAAAGGGCGGGGGAGAATGAACTCTTAGGGCAAAGACAGAATCTGGGTTGAAGGTGGCAAGAATTAGGGCCTGAGTTGTCCAAAAAAGCAATGAAAATTTATAGGGGAAGAGCTGTGTCATGCAATCAGAATTTCCCAGAGGCACATGCTATTAGAAACAAAACAAAACAAAATAAAACAAAAATAATTATCCAAAGGTATTCCCTTTAAAGAGAAAAAGTTTTGGAGAAATGTAATTAAAATAGCAATACGAGAGGGTTTAGTCATCTAAAATTATCACTTATGAAAAATGTTCATCTTTGCTTATTTTTTTTTCTTGCCTCACCTATTTCTTTAGTAGTGGTATAGAATGAATGTTTTGTTTATCCCTAAATTTATATGTTGACATTTTATCCTCTAATGTGATGTTATTAGGTTGTGGGGACTTTAGAAGGATTCCACCCTTGTGAATGGGATTGTTACTTTTAAGAAGGGACCCCAAGGGCCGATGAGATAGCTCAGTGGCATAAGTGCCTGCCTGGCAAGCACGAGGTTCTGAGATCGACTCCCAGTACCCACATAAAAAAAAAAAAAAAAAAAAGAAGGGACCGCAAGAGCTCTCTCTCTCTGTCCATCTTGAGAAGGTATAGTAAAAAGTCAGCAGTCGGTACCAAAGGAAATCTCTCACCAGAAACCAAACATGTTGACATCTTAATCTCAGATTTCCATTCTCCAGAATTCTGAAAATAACTGTGTTTTGTTTGTAAGTAACCAGGTCTAGGATAATTTGTTATAGCATCTTGAATTAAGATAGATGGCTTACTTGGTAAATACCTTTGTATAAAACCTGATTGTGTTGACCTTGGTAGAGACTATTTTTTTCCTGAGGTCCTATGTTACAGACCATACTGAAAGACTTACAGTACTTATTAAAACATGTTTCTGCTGTATCTGGCAGAAGTGGATTGTCAGCTTTTCTCAAATGAGCCAGTGATTTCCAATGTATTTGAATGGGTAATATAGTGTCAAATATGTCTTATAGCATCAACCTTCATGTTACTTTCTGAGAAACAAATTCTCTCTCAATACAATCTCATAATACTACAGTTTTTCTTTATATTGTTCATCACTGTTGTAACTTAATGTCTTTTTTAAATATTTGTAAAATATCTTTCTATCTTATCAGAAACTAACCTGCAGTAAAATGTATGTTGTGTATTTGTTACTCGTGATCATATCCCCAGCTCCCATTATGCCTGGTCTATAGGAAATACATGTTGAATGCACAGATAAATAAATACCATACTACTCCAGGAAAATATAAATGCTGAGTTCCAGAGCATATTGCTGCATGTTTAAAATACAGTTGTACTTTGACCTGCTCCTTAATTGGTTCTGGGAGGCAGGAAGAATACCAAAAATGACAAGTACTAAACAAATTGCTATAGCTGGAAAGGAATAGCTAGCCATGAGGCAATCTCAACCAATTAGTTCTGGCTTGCACTTTGAGTCCCAGACAATGAGTACCAAGACAAAAGTTTCACATCAAAATAAATTGATTACCAGATTCAACAAGTTTCAAAGCAGTCAAGTACCAAGGTTATAGTTTTTTTATGTTTTATATATTTGACTCTTTATGTAGAAGGGATGATCAAAATATACAGTGAATGTTTAAATTAGAACAATTTATCACAGTAAAAGACACATTGCCATTCATCTCCCTCAAAATACTCCCACTTGTATCTAACCCACTTATCCCATCAGTCTTGCCACATTCTGAAGCAGTTCTGGAAGTCTTCTTTCTTGTCTTTAGTTGCACTATCTTGGCTGCCTCTATGTCCTGAATCAATTAAAAATGTTTACCTTTAATGGTCATTTTGACTTTGGGAAAGAGCCAGAAGTCACAGGGTGCCAAATCTGTCAACTAAGGAGGAATGAAGATACACTATAATGTTTTTGCAAGCCTGCCTTTCCATTGGATAGTACTCAACAGTGATATTCACTGTATTTTTAAAACATACCTCATAAAGATACTCACAAAAGAGGACTTCCAGGGCCTGTGAGATACCTCAGTGGCATAAGTGCCTGCCTGGCAAGCATGAGGTCCTGAGTTTGACTCCCGGTGGACTCCCAACCCACATTTAAAAAAAAAAAAAAAGGAGGACTTCCAGAACTGTTTCAGAAAGTGGCAAGAATGATGGGATAAGGATGCTTGAAGTGAAGGGGAGGATTTTGAGGGGGATTAATGGCAATATGTTTTTTTACAGTAAAACATTTTTAATTTAAGTACTCACTGTATTTTCATTATACTTTATAGCTTATAGATATTAATTATAATATGGCTTTCCTTAAATATTGCCTAAGATATTACTTATTCTGGGGTAATAATTAAGGAGAATCGTATTGTAGTCTGTATAAAGTTATAATAACCTACAAAACCATAATTATTTTTCACTGGAAAAGAAAATTAATTGCCAGATTATTTGTGCTTATATGTCTAAAGATCTTTATTCTCCTTAAACTATGTTTTTCTCATTTATTTTTGATACTGCTTAGGTGTATCTCTCTCTTTCTGTAAGTTGCCTGAAGTCATCTTTTGTAGTGAAACTGGATTGTTTTATGTAAATATTATATATTTAATTATAAATTTTACTAATATAGTGAGCAATTATCAACTTTGGGAATATATTTTTATATAATAAATGTATTAGAATATCATATTTAAATATAATGTATTAGAAGTATATTGGAAGGGAAAAAAAATGAAGAAAATTAAGTGAACAATTAATGTTTCCAAATATACTTTTAAAGCCAATTACCAATTATGATATAACAATTGCCATCCTGTATAGTATATATATTTAAGTCACAATTACTTATTTTGAGGTGAAATAACAATTAACTTCATTTTATGAATAAGCTAGGACTTTTACTCTTGTTTGAAAAACATGAGTATGTGTACCTCCTATACACCTATATTCATATGTACGTATCTGTAGTATATTTGTCACTTTCCGATTGCTGGGACAAAATATCTGACACCTGAAACTTAAAGAAAGAAAGGTTCATTTGGCCCACAGTTTTGGGTGGATTCAATCCAAGTCAGCTGTCTCAAAGGCAGAAACACACCGTGAAAGTACATGGAGGAGGAAGGCCCCTCATCCCAGGTGAGTCAGGAAACAATCAAAAGAGGAGCCAGGGCCAGGAATGCACCCTTCCAGTTCATGCTCCTGTGACTCTTGTCCTTCAACCAAGCGCCATCTCCTAACAGCCCCAGCTACTCAAGTTGACATTGGATAAATCCACTGATGAGGATAGCGTCCTCATGATAAATTACCTTTTAAACACATGACACTTTGGAGGTATATTTTAGATTTAAACCACAACATTCCACCCCTCTCCCACAACAGATTTATGTCCATCTAAGTAAGTAATAGATGTTTAGTTTATCTTTAAGAGGTGCCAAAATCTTAGTAGTTCTAAAGTTGCTGAAAAATCCAATTCCACAATGTCCTGGGACTCAAGGCAGATGTTTAGCTTTGAGCCTCTGTTAAAAAAAAAAAAAAAAAGTTAAGTATTTGCGGTATACACTGCCACAAGACAAATGTTCCCATCCCAATAATGACAGACAGATTTGCAGATAGAAAGAAACTGTATCAAAGCAAGAACAAATCTCAGCTGGGTAAACCTTGCAGCCTATAGTTTCATATCCAGCTCCCAAAGAAAGTCATGGAGAGAGAGGAACTCCAGAAGGCTTTGCAGCCCTGCCCCGACAATGTTACTAGTTGCAGCCCACATAGCTTCTCTCTTGGGCTGTCTCTGCTGCGTACTGTCTGTGGCTTTGCTTAGGAGATGATACATGTTTGTGGCATTTCTAACTTCCTGGGGTCTCCACTGCACCTTTGGCTTTAGTTTCACAGCTTTTGCAACGTGCTCTCAAGGGTGGATTGCCTGTCTTCCCAGGCCTTCCTTTCAATTCTGAGTGGAAGCCTCCCTGACCATACAACTGTTGCATTCCATATGCCTAAAAAAGCAGGACCATATGAATAATGCCAAGGTTGGCAACCAGTGCAAACAGTAACTGGCCTCCCTTGCATCATGGCTACAGAGGCCTTTGAGTACATGCATGGCTGAATACTATGAGTTGAATCCCAGGGAAACAATTCTTTAGGCAGTCCTTTTTGAGCAGTGGGCCCAGTGACTCTCTTTTGAAATGAAAGCTTTACTGTTATGCACCCTAGATCCTGGGATGGATGAATATTACATCTTTCTTATTGTCTTGTAATACTTGGCTTCATTTTAGTGCTAATCTTACCAACCAAGTTCTCCTAGGCTCCATATTTGCAGACACTTCCTTTTAGCTGCCAGCAAAATTTTAAAAACTTTTTAACTTTTTAGCTCTCCCTTTCCATCCTAATTCTCACTGTAGTTCTGACTTAAATCAGCCAATATTATCCATGACACAGCCTGAACATTGGACTGGTTGACAATTTTCTCCTCTAGATGATTTAATGATTACCCTTAATCTCAGTCTCCCCAAAGTCTTAGGATATGGCCAAAATTAATACTTTTTTTTTTTTTTTTTTTTTTGCCGGGATGTAACACCATAACCTCTAGTCTAACTGCCAATAGAGTCCTTTTTTCACAACTGAAACCTCCCAAGCCTAGTCTTTATGCATTCCTTTCAGTATTCTGGTCTTCTGGGCTCTGACTAGAATCATCCATCAGTGTCTCCGTACCTTGCATATAACATTCTAAAGCTTCTCTAGGCAGCTTCTCCAAATTTTTCCAAACTCCAGATCAGTTTCAAAGACTTCTGAACAACATGGCCAGGGTAGTCACAGCAACAACCCCACTCCTGGCACCACTTTTCTGTATTTGTCATTCCCTCACTGCTGGAACAAATTACTTGACACCTATAAGTTAAAGGAGCAGAGGTTCGTTTGGCTATTTCCAGTGGGTTCATTCCAAAGTCAGCTACCTCCAAGCAGAAATATGTGGCAAAATAGTGTGACAGGAAAAAAAAAAGCTGCTCATCCAATAGCATCAAAACAAAATAAAACAAAATGCCAGGAAAAAAAAGGGAGAAGCTGAGAACAAAATTGTAAATACCCTTTAATCAAGCCCCTAGTGCCCTTTGTCCTCCAACCAAACCCCACCTCCTAACAGCACAGTCTGCTACTAAACTGATCCTTGGATGAATCTGCTAATGACTACAACATCCCATTATTCAATCAACTTTTAAACACATAAGAATTTTGGGGGACATTTTATATCTAAGCCATAATAAGTATATAGCTAATTACTTAGTGATCTATTCTGGAGGACAGTGGCTTGTTTAGGAATTTAAGAATTTCATGTAATATCTCATTTATGTTTCATTAAAAAAGATAACTTTAAATAATCATTAAAGTTTTGCTTGTCTTTTTGCTTTCTAGGCCACAAACTACTCAGAGTATTTGGTTTTCTGTTTTGAAAAAGATTGTTTTGAGGTCTTTCCAAATTTTAAAATTTTATTCCATAGCATTAATTCTTTGAAACAACACCTTGGACAATAATCTTTGTTAAGGTCTGGTGAGATGGCTCAGTGGAATAAGCACCTGCCTGGCAAGCGCAAGGTCCTGAGTTTGATTCCCGGTACCCACATACAAGAAAAGGGCCGGTGATATCGCTCAGCGGCACGGGCGCCTGCTGGTGCGCAAAGTCCTGAGGTTGACCCCCGGTACCCCCCCACACACAAATAATAGTCTTTGTTAAAAAGGAGAGATGAACCAATTTAAAAACACGTTGTATAAAAATTTGTTAATTGCTTAGTAATGCAGGGCAATCATTATTAGAGTATGTTGTACTTGAACTTTGTCTCTTTCCTTACTATCAGACCATTGTCTTTCATTTATCCTCTCCTTTTTGGTCCATTGCAACATCTTAAACACTGACACAGGTACTGGCACAGCCCCCTTCAACTTTGCCTTTTCCTAATCTTGCTTGAGTAGATAATCAAGTTTAGCAGTATAGGTTTTATTTGAAAAAATAAGACTGGAGAATTCTCAAGGGTTTTTTAAAGTACAAGAATAATTGGAAAGACTTAGCATATGGTATCCTTTCCTATTTATTTCCTAAAGAATACCTTATTACACTTACAGAAAATTCAAATAGAGGTAATTTTAATGCAGTATTTAATAAGCTAAGTATACATTAGGCCCTAAGGAAAGGAAAATGTTTTATTCTGATAATGAATATAGATAACCCCAGCCCAGTGGATGTAATCTGATTAAACTAAACATTAATTTTGTCATATAAAGTTACACAGGGTAGACTCTAGAAAACTATATGATATTGAAAAGAAAACTTTAAAAACATGATTTTAGAATAAGTACATTTAGAATAAGAAATTTCAGTTACTACAGTCTTAATATTTGACATAAATTCTCCCTCTTTGTTCATTTCAAGCTTTTCTCTTGTTTGATTCTAGTTGCCTGAGTTTAACGCAAAGTATAAACAAAAATACAACATTTTAATGGGTTGGTTATTTTAATTAAGGTTAAATTAATGAATTCTTTTAATTTTTAAAAACAGTGGGTTGTTAGATTTTTACCTATTTTTGACAGTGATGTAGAATACATTATTATTATTTTTTTTTTTTTTTTTTTTTGGTACCAGGAATCAAACTCAGGACCTTGTGCTTGCCGGGTAGGTGCTTGTGCCACTGAACTATATCCCTGGTCCTAGAATACATTATTAAAATGAAAAATTTTTATTGTAATTTAGTACTCATTTTTTTCTGTTGCCATGTACCTTTCTCATAAAATAGAAAATCTTAAAGTACTTTCTTTCATCAGGGTCAATCTATTACATCAGTTGAAATGCTCAGATCAAAACATTGAGGTTTTTACTGTTTAGTTATCATTCAACCTCAAAGACTGTGGAATAGCTAAGAGGAGCATATCCTTTTGTTCATACTTTTGAAATTTAGCCACTGCTTAATAATGCCTTGTGTTTGTTAGTATACAATATTAGTTGGTCTAGTAACATCTGATTAAGTAAGTTGCTTATTTTGAAAATCTCAGAGGTTATTCTGGACTGCAAATAAATAGAACATTAGGCAAATAGCCTTAGATTACAAAATGTAATTTCATTAAATAAATGTCATTATATCTGATTATGTTTGCTTGCCAAGAAAATTTGGCTGTGTATTATTTCATTATAAAGTTTATTGGCAGAGTGTGAGAAAATCAACAGTTTTTGACTTTAGGAATATTTCCTAAAAATCTTACTATTGGAATTATCTGTGTGTGACAAAAATTTCCTTAATAAATCTTCATTACTTGATTACAGGTTGAATATTTCAGACACCTAAACCAATTAGAATCCTCATTATTTTGATTGCCAGAAATCCTTAAATGTATATATTATGCATCTATGTATTCAGTTTCTATATTAGACACTGGTGATTTAAACATTGTTAGTGGCTTATGATTCACAAGAAAGTTAGATGCATTTAATTATCTTTTCCCGGATTTTAAAAGTTTTGTTTCTGCTTCAAAAATAATGTTGGAGAGTGCTTATCAATTGATTATAGGCAGTATAGATGACAGTATTAGTTTCTAAACTTGTGTGTTAATAACCAAAATAGGTTATTTCTCATACATTCTCATGGTGATCATTGAGAATGGTGACCATATATATTTTTGATGTCACTATCTAAAAGTTAGCATCTAGGGCCGGTGAGATGGCTCAGCGGCGTAAGCGCCTGCCCGGCAAGCGCGAGGGCCTGAGTTTGACTCCCGGAACCCACATACGAAAAAGGGGCCAGTGATATCGCTCAGTGGCACGGGCGCCTGCTGGCGCGCGAGGTCCTGAGGTCGACCCCCGGTACCCACAAAAAAAAAAAAAAAAAAAAAAAAGTTAGCATCTAGCTCCTCCAATTGTCTCCTCCTGAGACACTAGGTTTCCCAGGAGTTTGTAAGGATAGGCTTTAGCAGCCTTATGTCTGTAGAGCAACTTTAAAACCTCTATCTTATCTTATCTTTTGGAACACATCAAAGTAAAACGGTTTTTTAAAATTCTGCTTTATATTTTTATGGTACTATAATCTACTGGGTATATCAACTGTGTTATGGACTGCCTGACATTTTGAGGTAGAAAAAGTAAATTGCCTTTTTTATTGCACCCTTTGCCAGATATTTTCATTCTTGGACTCAAGGCAAACCATTCAGTAGAGATGATTCAGTTCATTTCTTACTAGCGAGCAGGTTGAGTAATGTTTCTAATTCAGTCACAGTTTGCAATACATCATAACTTTTCTTCTTAGTTCCCCAAAGGCTGAAAAATGGAACTTGTGAGTGCTAAATTTGAAAATTATGAGAGTAGTAGTGCTGGACATCATTCAAAAATGTATATTTTCACTTGTGAAATATTCCTTAAGCTTGTATTCCATTTAAAAGACAAGTCTTAGATTCAGGGACCTGTGTCATTCATGTATGGGATCAGTGGTTTCATTGTCTGTATGGAGGGTAGGATACAGAACAGAGTAACTCTACTGGATGGCTTTCCATATTTAGATTTTTAAAGTATGTTTAAGATTCCTCTGATTGGCTTTTAAGTCTGGGTAGCTTTAAGATAGAATGACCTCAAAAGTAGTTTTTTTGTTTTTTGGTTTTTGTTTTTTTTTTCCTCTAGAAACTTATAACAGTACTGTATAATGGTACCTTGGTTTAGAAACGTAATTTGTTTTACACTTTTAGGGAAGATGGCTGCATTTGTGTTTATGTTAGGAAGATGGCCGTGGTCATGTTTGTCACCCGATGTGGAGTTTGTGAATGGAAGCAAAATTTTGCCAAAAGCTTTCTTTTGCAAACTGAATTGTTTGCACACAGACAAGTGTTCATGAACTGAGGTATTACTATATTTTATGATTGCATAATCAAAGTTAAGTTCTGCTTTTGTGCAGACATTAAACATAGCAGAAATAAGATTGCAATCCTAAGAAATACCTGCCTATAAGTTTGTCCTTCTGTAGTTCAATGTGCCTAAATTCTTTGTAACATATGATTATTCTGAACACCTGCTATCCTCTGTGAATTTAGGTTTTGATATGTACTAAGGCATAGGGTACCTAGTCACAATTTCTTAGTAAAACTCTGAAATCTGAGTCTCTAGTGAGCTTCCTTAAAAGGCAACATTTCACAAGTGTTGTAACAATTCATTTTCAGAGGAATTAAGTGTATTCTATGAGTTAAGACAGGACCAGGAGTGGGCTCTTAGAAGTTATACCTATATTCCTGCAAAGTTTGTTTCATGCACATTTTATCTTGGAAATTTTGCTTTATGTTCTTATGTCTTAATAAATCTTAGGATGCAACTATATGATGAGTCATCTTGTGAACTGGTCTAGCGAATCACTGAAACTCAAGATGCTTTTAGGACTGCTGGAATAGCATTCTTAAATTTGACTTAAGCGATCTCAGATAAATATATTTATATAATAATTAAATGAATTACATCAAGTTGGATATTTACTTATTGTCAGAAAAATAAGAATGAAAGCTACACCTTTATTCTAATGACACTGTAATACTCTATGATTTACCATACTTTAGATTTGGGTTCTCCATTATGACCATGCAGATATGTACTCATATGTGGGATGCGATTATGTTAAGACACAAACACCAGTCTACATGTAGATTTCAAATGTCCTTTAAGTTACTGAACCAGTACAGTCAATTTGTATTACAAAATTCGTTTAATCAGGCTGCTGAATTTATAGAGTGAATCAGTTTTTCTAAATTTATCATGGTAACAAAGAAACTTTGGACCACAGAAATTTGGAACATACTTTGGACTTTGTGTTTCCCCTATTCACTGCTCTGGTAGTTTCATTTTTTCTTATACAACAAAGGTTTTTAATAAAATGTAACCATTGTAAAGCTGTAATTTTTGCTTACCTGTTCCTAATAATCTAGTTTTAGAAACTATATTTAACCAGAGAATTAATTTTTTAGCTTTTGCCTTTTACTTAGTGCTACTAACTTTAAAATTGTAACTCTGATTCTGTTTTTCTGTGAATATGTTTTCTGAGATTTTTTAAAAACTAAAACTTTGTAGATACTACTTTTGTACTAATTTTGTCCTGGTTTTCTCTCCTCTAAAATGTTGTATATCTTTTTTCTTTCCTACTTATGTGGAAAAATATCTATTTTGTTTCATTAATGAATCATAAAAATATAGAATACATTATTTTGTAAGTAACAGAAATTTGATTTATTCCTGTATGTTTAATCTTGTAGTAATTTGTTTTATGGCTTTTTTGAGGATTTTTTAAAAGATATTATGTCAGGTTAAGAGTATTTTATTGATCTAAAGAATGAAATTTACTCATTAGAAGTTTGTAATTGGATATTCCATTTTCATTATTGTTTCCTTTTTTCTGGTAATCATGAAAATTTTTAAAAATTCATTCTTGCCAAAAATTTGTCTACTCTTATAGTTAGATCTAAATGTATCTTTTCCTTTTGGTATGTGAAATTAAGTTTCATTACTCTTTTGGTCTAGAAAAGAATAGTTTATGTATGCTAGTGATAGAAATCAGTAGGACATTTATTAATTCAGCCTTTAATCAAATATGTGATAAAGGGCAATGTTTTCTTTTCAATGATTAAATTCACATAATTTCCCCTTCTGTTAGTTATTGGATTACAGTATCATTTTCTCATTTCTTTTATCTTTGTAGATATTGGAATACAGTTCTTAGATAGAAATCTGTCTTCTAGAAAACCTTTAGTACATGACATGTACGTAAGAGATTGACAGCTAATGTCCACAAGTCCAAGCTGGTGGTGGAAATGAGTGAATATGGCTGACATAAGAAAATCTGACAGCAACTGGGGAGAGCTAGAAGTTTCCTAATTCATCTTCAGGAATTCAAAATGAAAAATCTAAAATCCTCTTCCAGATCAGTGGTGGCGAACCTATGACACATGTGCCACAACATGCTGTTTGTATCATTGAAAGCTCTAAAAGGTTCGCCATTACTGTGAGCAGGAAATCAGTACTGCATGTCAGATAAGGCTCAGGGACAGTTTGTAATCTCTAGTTTATATATTCATCTCTCATATATCTTTCCAGGTTATTTAGCATTTAAATAAGTTTTGTTCCTACCCTGGGGTATTTTGTGTTAAAAATATCTTTCAATTTACTTTCCAAAGTTAAAATGTACATTACTAGTCCATGACCAGATTAGAGAAGTGTGTACTATACGTTCTTTTCAAAACATTCAAAGGATTATTGACATGCAAATTCATTCATGTCTCTTTTCTAAAATTCTTATGTAATAACATTGTTTTAAAGAAATGTAGACATGTATGGGAACAGGGCAAATACAGAAATCCTCTGTACCTCCTTTTCAATTTTTATGTGAATCCAGTACTTCTCTAAAACATAGAGTTTACTAATTAAAAGAAAACATCAAAATTATATAGTAGTTATATGTTTCCACACAGAATAATTTCTATCTTATACAGTTGTAGCCTACCTCTGTATAATTATTTCTTTTGTTAAATGTGATTTCCCCCCTTAAACTGTAAATTAATATGTATTCATAAAAACATGCGCAAATTCTACCTTCATCGTTTTCTAATATAAACATTTTAAACTCTCCAGCTCTTTCCATATCTAGCTTTCTTCAACTTATGTTTTGTTCTATCTTAAAAAAAAAAAAAAAAAAAAAAAAACCTTTCACTGAGTTTTCAGAAATCAAATAACTTATTTAAAGCAGTTAATCACAAACAATACTCATCTCTCCCTATTTAAATTTACATTTTTGGAGTTGACTGTGATGACTTAATCTCTACTTATGTCAGATTGCTCTTTAATATGTGGAAAGATTGAAAAATACATAAATTTAAATGGGTTAAAGATTTGTGTATACTATTACAGCTTTGTCATTAAACTAAATGAGGTATTAAAGTCTTAAAACCACAGTCGTAATAAGATAGAGAACTCAACCATAACTGTACAACTAAAGAAAATACTAATTGATGATGCCCTCTTTTCAATTGTCCAAAATAGACTTGTTTCATGTGGTGTTTCTTAATTGAGTTATGTACTTTTGTTTCCCTTCTGTCTTTATGGATATGGAGCTCTTTAACATATAGAACTTTCTACTTTATTAAACTTGTGTTTTTTTGGTAATTAGATTTTCTTTTTCGAGCTCTACAAAACAATTGTCTAGTAAATGTTATATCACTTACCATGTGGTTGATTCTAAGTCATTTTAAATCTCTTACTTTTTATTATGAATTATACCTGTTTGAAATTGTAACATGAGAAATTATTTTAAGCAGTCAGTGAAGGTATTTCTTTCTAGTGATAATGAAAATGTATTTTCTGAAAGGAGAAAAAAATTATAACTCTGGTTATATACTACATGAAACATCTTGATGAAAATTCAGAGACAAGTAACTTTTTTTATTTATTTTTTTTTTTTGTGGGTACTGGGGGGTCGACCTCAGGACCTCGCGCGCCAACAGGCACCCGTGCCGCTGAGCGATATCACCGGCCCCTTTTTCGTATGTGGGTTCCGGGAGTCGAACTCGGGCCCTCGTGCTTGCAAGGCAGGCGCTTACGCCGCTGAGCCATCTCACCGGCCCCACAAGTAACATTTTTTAGTGCTATTACACCAATTACCATTCTGGTAACTGGGAGCACAACACTGAACAAGACTGAGTCCTTGCTCTTAGAATCCACATTATTCATTTTTCCCTAATTTTCTATTTTTCTTAGATATTACATTATTCTGTGGCTAAAATAAATTTTATTTTTTATATGTGGGTACCAGGAGTCAAACTCAGGACCTCGCTCTTGCCAGTCAGGCACTCATGCCACTGAGCTGTATCACTGGCCTTAAAATAAATTTAATTTTTCCTTTAGAATAAGTTGCACTTAACAAATGAGTTATTATTTGTTAGTAGTTTTCTAGATTTTGTATGATATGTTCCTTGAACATCATTTTCTTGTCAGATTTATGCATTTTAATACTTTAGAAAAGGAAATAACAATTAAGAAAGAAAACATTAACTTGCATTGTGCTTAAAACATATTTGTCTAATATTTTAGCTGGGAAGTTTTAAGATTCCTTCTGTCGAACATAAGGTGGTGGTTGGAAGAATATTGCTTTGATGGGTTTCGTTTTGATGGTGTCACATCCATGCTGTATCATCACCACGGAGTGGGTAGGTAACCTAGAATTTTATAAATGGACCTAGTGATTTTATTCATTCATTTCTTTACTAAACGAATATCACCAGGCTCGGGGGTCAGCTACAGAAATTGTAGTGGCCTTTACTGGTGGCTTCACTTTTAGTTGTTACATTTTATGTTGTCATCTCTATAGTTATTTCTGATCCTTTGTGGCAAGAAGTAAGGCATAAATAGATTTTGTAAGACAGAAAAAGATAATTAGTTTCTTTTCAATATATTTTCTTAATGATATACTAAACTGATTGTGTTGGGACTAGCCTGTAATCTGAGCACTCAAGAGGCTGAGGCAGGAAATCACTGTGTTGAAAGCCAGCCTGACTCAAGGAAAACTCGATGTCAAGACAGTGTCTCAACAAACTAAATAATTGTAATGATAATAGTTTGCTTAATAGGTAGATTTAAGAAAAAACTTAAGGAATTCATTTGTATGGCACCCTCAGGATAGCATTTACAATGAAAAATATTTATGATGAAAAAATTATACTGATAGCATTTACAATGAGAAATATATAATGAAAAAAGTATAAAGAAAAATTATGTGAGAATATTTGTGAATTTTTTTTTACATATACATTGAAGAAAATATATTTTAAATGTGCATTTTAAATGTGGATTTTTCAATTCAAATTAAATTATAAATTAATTCATAAATTAAAATCATTGATCAGGTCTTTCATTTAAATGTTGTGCCACGTGGGATCTCACGATCTTAATTGGAAATGTGGGACTTTTTTTTTTTAATGTTCAAGCACAACCAACAAACCAAAAAAAAAAAAAAAAATTGGGGGGCTATAGACTGTAAATCTTGAAAAGTGGGTGCTAAGTAAAGAAGCTAAGTATTTAAACAGTGCTATTTACTCTTAATCATGATGCTGCCTAAATGAAATGTTTACAGAAAAGAATTTTGGGGAAAAACTGGCATTAGGCTACAAAGGTAAGCCTGGCAAAGGACAACGAAGACCTCCTAGTTTAAAACTCCCTCTGCTGAGGTTAAGATATATTCCAAGGATTCATGATATTGGGGAAGTTAACCACACAGTTCACCAATATAAGATAGGCTTTTCATGTGTAGAGAGCCTAAGAAATAGTAAAGGAAAATATTGTGAGTTACTTAACATGTTTCTCTCTCTTAGAATAAGGAAACAAAAGAAAACTAACTATAAAACCTGAAACTTCACAGAAAAAGGACATATAGTATACCACAGAATTTGTGAAAATATAATGTTAAGACAGAGTATTTAATTTATAAACTCACTGAAATTCATCAGGAAATCTGTAAGAAGGAAAAATAATTCACTTCATGGAAGAAATAATTGGCTGGACTCAATCATATTTTCTTAGGGAAACAATATATAACTTAAGAATTTGATAGTCGAATAGTGGTTGCCATTGGCTGGGAGGTTAGAGGAAATTGGGAAATTTTGGTCAAAGGATACAATAAGATGAACAGATTGCAGGATCCTATGTACAGGATGATGACTCCAGTTAATAATACTGTACCATTTATTTGTAATTTAATGAAAGCAGATTTTGAGGGTCCTCACCGTATATACACATGTACATACACACACAGATGATAACTGTGGGTGGTGATGGATGTATTTAATTTGACTGTGGTAATTAGTACATAATATACAACTATATCAAATAATTGTCTTGAATATATACATTTTAGTCAACTCAATATTTTAAAAAAGAATGTCAGAATCAAAAAGAGAAATATAGTGGTTTATTTACTACCAAATTATATAAACATAAATAACTTGTATAAAACTTCCATAAAGATACAGTACTTCAAAATATTCTTCAATGATGGAATTCACCAATCTGAAAAAAAAATCAAAATAAAAAGAATTCACATATTGGGAAGTAGAACAAAAAAGCTAGTGCTGAACACTGATTTAGTTATAAAAATGAGAGTAAATTACTGAAAGAGTAGAAAGTAAACAGTATTGTCCAAATAAGTACAATATAATTTAAACAACCAAAATTAGGAGGTAAGAAGAGAAGATGTAGAAGGAAGGTTGATTATAATTGATCATCTTAGAAAATCTGTTGGTCATAAATTAAAGCACATAAATAAAACAATATAAATGTTACATCTCAGCTTCATGATGGTTTTCATATTTACTTCAGAAGGATATACTAAAATATTACACTATCATTTTATTGATGTGACCTGAACTGAATCAATAATTTGAAATTTAGGGTTTCTTTTCAGTATCACATAATTTTTCTGTTGTACAATTTACTTAAAATTAAACCATTAAAGTTTATTTATTATTTATTTCGTGGTACAGGGGTCAAACACAGGACCTCAAACAAACTAGGCAAGGGCTCTACTTCTGAGCTACATCCCCAGCCCTCACCTTTTTTTTTTTTTTTTTTTTTAAGCAAACAAACAAACAAAAAAACCCAAACTATTTTGCAGGATTGTTTAAACTCAGTATTAACACAGAGCATTTTTCGGAGATAGTACACTTGCTGAAGATAAAATTATCATTACACTTCGCTATAGTAATAAAATTCATATCAATTTAGGTATGATTGTGCAAGAGTTGGGATTTGTGTGTTGACATAATATATCCATTTTGATTCTTTTTGTTCTTTAGGTGAGAGTTTTTCAGGTGATTATAATGAATATTTTGGACTACAAGTAGATGAAGATGCCCTGGTTTATCTCATGTTGGCAAATCATTTGATTCATACGTTGTATCCAGATTCTATAACAATAGCTGAGGTAAAGCCATAATGATCTCTTATCTTCTGATTCCCTTTAATACAGGACATTTTTAAACCGTTCATTATTTGAATAATTAATCTCATGCTGTCAATAATAACATAAATGGCATTGTACCCTGACTATAATACAGCTATCTTGTATGGGTGGCATATTATTTAGAATTCACTGTTTTCCTATTAAGGGATAATACATACTAATTACTTGTCACCACTCCTTCGTTAAAAAGAAAATGCCAGTTGTAAGAAAGTAAAATATCCTCATCAGTGGACAGGTCCTTCTGCCCTGAGACCTTCAGCAAATAATTGAATATTAATGTGTGTCTGTCTCTTGATTTGTTTTTCTATGCTGGTGTAATCATTAGAGGTGGCGTGGATCACTGCCTACAAGCTCCTCTCAAGCCTTTTTATTCTGAAGCGATTACCTTTTTTGTTTATGTTATTGCTCTTGGATTGCCAAATGTTCATAGTTATTCATGATTACTGAAAGTTCTTGATTAACTGTCCCAAAGCAGCACTGTATTGATATAATTTGGAATATGCATAATTGACAATTCCCTTCTTGGTGATAAATGTGATAAATTAAGAACTTTGTTAAATGTTTATGCTAATTTAGATGTAGTACTAAAATCCCCCTGGTTTTCTGAGTCCTCTAACTAGGAGTTATTATGAAAATTGAATTTAACATGTTTAAACTGTACCATAAAGAGCATAGTGGTGGACATCTGAAAACAGTAAGATTATCTTTAGAGAAAGTTGGAATTCAGATGTATGTTTATATTGATGTTATTTGGTTCATTGGAATGAAATGCAGTATTGAATGTCCTTATAATGTTATTTGTGTAGCCTTTTTTTGTATCCATCATTTCTCAAAAGCAAAAATCTCCAACTAGTTGGAGTAATTTCATTATTTGTCCCTAGATAGAGAACAGTTGTACTCCCTTTAGGCTTTTTGCCTTCTAAATATCTTCTACAAATACAGCAACAACACTCAAGTTCCTCAAATGATTTCTTATGGAGAATTAAAAAAAAAACAAAAATTATAGTAGTTTATATATTCAGTATGAATTCATGCTCTTTACCTACTTACATTTGCTCTTAGCACATAAGTCTTGCTTATAGTTATAATAACACAATACTTTATGTGCTGAATGTCTTTTAACATCAGAGTGTATTTTAAACTTTGTGTTCTTTTACGTAGTATTTTAATTTTATCTGTCAAACTTCAAAAAATCAATTATTTTGTCAGTTATATTTATAGCAATCAAAGCAGAGATGTTATATTTGACAAATTACTACAAACAATGACAGCACAAATCAAAAGTATATTCTGCAGAAAGAGAACTAATTATTTAATACGTGAAAGTTAGAATTGTTACATTGATTTTTCCATTCATTTCAAGTAAAATGATTTTATCATCTAGGGAGTTCTTCTCTGATTACCAGGGTTTCTACCAATGAAACTTTGAGACTTTAGCCTACTTTGTATTACTTGGTTTTAGATTTTTTTTTTTAAACAAGATGTGTCTTCAATTTATTCTACTTATGTTGAAAACTACTTCAATTTCAATACACCACTTTTCTGTCTAGTGGGAGTCTCTTCAAAATGTAGAATTGATCCTCATGAACTGCTTTTTTTTAAAGAAATGTATAATGAATAAATATTGTAATTTTATATAAAATTATGCAGTAGAAATATGAATTTATAATGAAAATTATGATTGAAACCATTTTTCTAGAATATACCTACCATTCTATGCAATGATTTTTAATTAAATTATCTCCCCTTTGGAATAGCAATGTATTTTTTAGATATTAAAGAATGAGACATATCTTAATTTCATTCAAAAACAATCACTTTTATATACTGTATCAGCAGACATCAACTTTTAAATTTTTATTATTTGTACATGTTTGCAGTACATAATGATTACATTTATCCATGGAGTTGGTAAGTGTACATAATACATCTTAATTCTTTTTAACCCCCCCCATCTCTTGGTACCTTCCTGATTTGCAAAAGTATATTTGTTTTCCTCCCTTTTATATTTATCTTTTGTTTTTCTTTTAAATTTTTGAAAGTATAGTCACTCATATGTGTTAATGGGACATGTGTCTAGGATTCATTTAAGAATCAAGACAAATTAATATCCATAGTTTTTTCTTAGAGATTCTTTTTCCTGAAACTACAATATAGAACATATTTAGATACTACAATATAGAACATATCTTAATGTCTTCTTAAGAAAAATTATCTTGATTTTTAATACCAGACTGGCACCAATCATTACTCCTGTTTGTTCTCATCAGGGAAAGTCCTTTGGAAAGATTTGTGTGTGTGATTCCTTTGTGGTGCTCAAAGTTCAGTATTTATATTCAGCTGATGCTTATAATCAATTTAAATACCTATACTATCTATGAAACTGTGACTTATATAAATATAACCTTTAAAATTTCGTCTTTTCTGTTGACCATTTGTTTTTTGTTTTTAATGAACTATGAAAAACTATGCAGGAATATTGTTGACAAGCATTTTATTTTCTTATGGCTCTATTCTACCATGTATATGTTTATCTATACATTTCCTCCATAAAATAAATTATTTTGGGGGGTCCAGAGAAATTAGACAGTTCTTTTTTTCGACCATCTCTTTGGTAAGAGTTTGGGATGCTACTGTAGTAAAAGCAGCATTTGAGCCCTCTCAAAGATTTTTTAGAATGTGATATATAAAATGTAAGAATATGGGGGCCAGTGAGATAGCTCAGTGGCATAAGCGCCTGCCTGGCAAGCACGAGGTCCTGAGTTTTGACTCCCGGTACCCACATATTAAAAAAAAAAAGTAAGAATATTAATCCAAAAAAGACTTTGGGGCAGTGAAACAAGTAGAAAAGCTTGTGGTAGGCATAAGGAAGAGTAAGTACCTCAAGGTAGCCAAAGTATTTAGTACTTGAAATGAAATAGTGGAAAGAAGTAAGGTTTTCTGTTTCACTATGTACTTTAGTGATTTATCACAACTATACTTTATTGTCATTTCATTTTATTGTCATTTCATTAATTTTTTTATGTATTTACATCCTAGTTTATGAGTCCCAGAAGTCAGATAGGATGTCTCAATTCTTTCACTCAGCAATATTTATGTATCTGCTTTATGCCTAGTAGTATTCTGTTGTTCTAGATTCTTGATATGTATCATTCAACAAATACTTACCCTGATAGATTTTATTTTATAACATAATTAGAGAAGCACATAATTGAATAGTTCATTGAAGAGAAACTGGAGATGGAGAATCCCATTTGAAAACACAGTGTTCAAGGCAAGCAGTAAGGAAGAGTACATAAGATTGTGGTTCAAGAAATGAAGCTGAGGGACGGTGAGATGGCTCAGCAGCGTAAGCACCTGCCTGGCAAGGGCGAGGGCCCGAGTTCAACTCCCGGAACCTACATATGAGAAAAGGGCCGGTGATATCGCTCAGCGGCACAGGAGCCTGCTGGCACGCGAGGTCCTGAGGTCGACCCCCGGTAACCACAAAAAAAAAAAAAAAATGAAGCTGAGGAAAAGTACTTGAAAGACAATATAGAGTTAGAAAGGATAGTACTTAGTTCATATTTTGTTATATTTGTTGTAATGTCTGTTATGTCTGGATCTTTATACCTAATTTTAAACTAATTAATTTGTTTGATTAATTATTTGATTATCAATAGTGGAATAACAGTAGAAAGAGCCTAGTTCAAAAAAACTCAAGGTCTGAGTCCTGGTGTCACCAGTAATAGACCCTCTTTCACTCAAGACCCCTTCACTTCATTGTTTCCATATCTGCTAAACCAGAGGCTCACTCAAAGACCCCTTCCCAATGAATCTTAGTATGATGAAAGCCATCTTATTGCATTACTTTTACTGTGTTAACTTACTTCCCATTCCATTAAAAGGTAGCACTCCATGTCAGGGACGTATATTGTAGTGGACTAATTAATGGTCAACTTGAGTGGGAATGCCCAGCTGAACTGGCATGAAAGACCCACCTGAGGATTGTTGCCTGAGAGGCATAAAGGGAGCTCAGGAGGGGAAGATGGCATGTTGATTTCCCAGGAGAAGCTTGCTGCAGCTTGTTTTCCTGATGGGAGCTCAGCTGTTCTCATCAGAGGAGGAGCTTGAGTCCTCCCTGTAGCCTGGAATGGCTGCTGTTCTCTTGGGAGAGCTCTGGTCTTCGGCTTGAGCATCGCTTCCTCTCTGCAGTGCAGATCCCTCAGCCTGATGCCACAAGTCCTTCACCCCGCTGGCGCAGACTTTCCAGCTTCCATCACTGGCCTTTGCACCTTCCTGGTGTAGTTCCTTGATACTCACTTGCATGAGACATTGCTGGGACTCTAGGCCTTCTACTGGGCTTCTGCAGGACATCGCCTTGTGATCGAGGCCCTCGGCTAGATTCTTCAGGTCTCTAGCTGCGGACAGATCTCTCCCATTCTTCTGCATTTGACTTTTTGGGTGAATATTATAAAATAATCCTATAAATTATGGGTCCTGTATTAATCTGTACCCTTGCAAACCACTGACTACAACATAAATGGAGAGAAAATATAGCGGTTATATTTCAGATGTGTTTTTGTGTTTATAAAATATTTGAGCAATATGAACTGATAATGCTCATGTGCTTTGTTTTAGGATGTATCAGGAATGCCGGCTCTGTGTTCTCCGATTTCCCAGGGAGGGGGTGGTTTTGACTATCGGTTAGCCATGGCAATTCCAGATAAATGGATCCAGGTAAGATTTCATGTAAATATTTATTTTTCCTGTGGATACTATGTTGGTTTATTTATTCTTCAACCTTTTCTTAGTCGTGATCATTAGTTACAGATATTATAAGCATTAAATTCTTCCATTAGTGTATTGATTCTTGTGCTTTTTAATAAGAAACTTTCCATTATTAATACAGTTGCATGAAACTTTAGTGCTGATACGTTAACACATCAAAGTTCATCCAAGTCTTCATTTCTCCTGGGACATTATCCATTAGCACATTCCACCGGTTTGAACCACCTGTGGTAGATACATGACTGTCCCATCAGCAGCTTGTACTACTGTGGTACAAATGGCCCTAATCGTTTTTATTGGTCTTTTTGCTAATAAAGTTAATAAAAAGCCACCGAATGGAACAGTCATACGTGTACCACAGGTGGTCCAAACTGCCCGGAGCATGACATATGAATTACGACCCTGTCATGAACATGTTAATCCAGAAGTTCCTCCTTAATTCCCTGTACTTGCTGTATACTATGGTCTTTCTTCAAAAAATTGAATTCATCCATCTCTTCATTCAGCATTTAAAAAGTCCCTACCTTATGCCAGACAATAGGAATGAATACTGTAATTATACATGGAACTTTACATATTATTTCTCAATGTAATTTTATTAAATTTAATGATTCAAATAGTTTGGATTATATGTCTACACACATATGTATATATTTGGTAAAATATATGTAAAATATTATATAAAAATTATATATACATATATGTGCATTATATATATATATATATATATATATATATTTTTTTTTTTAACCTGAAGGGTGAAAGTCAATTTAGGTTTGATGTGGAGCACTTTTGAGTAGCCACATTTGTAAACCTGGGCTGAGTATAGTGTAAGGAGTCAGAAATATGTAGAAAGGACTCTGATGAGTACTGTACAGACATGATCTGGTTCCATGAGACTACAATTGTAGAAATGCTTAACTTTGTGTGGAAAAAATTCATAAACCCTACTCTGAGGGTGCGGTTATTGGAATCATCTCCTGTTATCTTTCTTGTACCCCTAGGTAATTTGTACAGTGCACATCTGTGATAGTTAAACCTCTACCAGCATGACTTCTGCTCTTCCATTTACAATGATTCCTTAAACATTATCAGGTTCTAAAGTAGTGTTTTACAGAGATTATTAGACTGAGAAATTAAATGTAAATGACTATTAGGCTTTAATACATCAAAAGGTAGCCTTGAATTTATTATTTTTTAAATGCTGTGGTTTTCAAATTTCTCACCTTGATATAAACTTTATCAGTCCCCTGCCTTACTATTTGTAGCCTTCAGCATAGTCTTTCTCTCACAAGTGTCAAATCTTACATTTTAACCTCTTGGTGAAAAACTTTGACCATTATTTTGGTGCAGATTCAAGAAAACTTCACAATGTACATCAATGTAGAATTATTTTCCAGTCAATTATAGCTCACAGTCATATATATTGTACTTGGAATATTTATGGATGGCAGTGTTTTTCCAAATCTTTAAATTTAACCTAATTAATGTACTACTTCATATGTTTGAGGAACAGTAGTAGGCAGTGCAACATAAAAATAAGAAAGTGTATGGTCGTATGATATGGCCATCCTGTCATCTTCAGTTATGAATTCTCTAAAGGCAGATGTCATCTTCTAATTTATGTAATTATTTAAAAATCTTTTTACATCATCAAAATGGGATGTTAATAAAACTAGAGAAAGTAAATAGTATTTTTTAAAGATCTTGGATACAGTGATTTTCCTCTACTTTTCTAAATTGTGAACTTAAAAACATAATAATAAATGACTGCAGTTTCCCCTAAATGACAATAAAACTTGCAAGAATATTAAATGACAAACGAATATGTGTGCCATGCACTGTTAGCTGCACATGGAATAAACATAAATTAGAATGCTAGATTTCACTGATTTTTGTTGTTCCAAAGCAAATTATGTACATTTTCCACCTGTATTCATAATTTCTAATTTGGAATATAATTTTAGTTTAATAATGTATTAAATATTTGACTATCTAAAATGTGTCAACTTTGCTATGTCTTCATTTTACTTGATCAGGTTGAATCACTGATGTGGTCATGTAAAGACAGTATAAACATATATTAAAAATTTTAGGGCCAGTGAGATGGCTCAGCAGCGTAAGCGCCTGCCTGGCAAGCACGAGGGCCCAAGTTCGACTCCCGAAACCCACATACGGAAAAAGGGCCGGTGATATCACTCAGTGGCATGGGCACCTGCTGGCATGTGAGGTCCTGAGGTCGACCCCCGGTACCCACAAAAAAAAAAAATTTTTTTAATTATGAAATTTATCACTTTTAACTACTGATTTATTAATCTCACCAAATAGTTACTGACTACTTAGTATTTTTGTTATTTTTAAAGATTTTTCACTTAAAATTTTTATATTGGGGTAATGTATATTCATTTGCAGTTGTAAGAAATATATTCCTACAGTGTCATCTTCCAAAGGTGTAGTACAGCATCATAATCAGTATACTGACATTGATCTCATCAAGGCACAGAATGCTTACATTTACACCAGCTAACTTCACACAGCCATTTAGCCATATATATTTTGGTCTTACCCACAATTACTCCTAAATTTCTGCCAACCATTTATGTGATCTCGTTTTGTCATTTCCAGAATGTTTTATAAATGAAATTATGTAGTATATAACCTTTCTGGATTGGGATTTACCCTTATCAGAATTCTCTGGTGATTTGTCTAGGTTGTTGCATCTATCAGTAATGCATTCTTTTTCACTGCTGAATAGTATTCCATGTCATGGATATGCTCCAGTTTGTTTAATCATTCATCCACTGAAAAATATCTAGGCGGTTTCCACACTGTAACTATTATGAATACATCTGCTATAAACATTTTATATAGAACTCTTTTTTAATGACTATAAGTTATCTTTGCTACAGGATAAATGCTCAACAGCACAATTACTGAGTCTCGTAGTAGTTTCTTATTTAATTTTTAAAGAAACCATCATACTCTTTTCCAGAGTAGCTGTATCATTTTATATTCCCTCTAGCAATATTTGAGAGATCTTAATTCTTTATGTATTTGTGAGCATTTGTTGTTATCACTGTTTTATTTTAGCTATTCTGATATGTATGTAGTTATTTCTCACTGTGTTTTTAATTTATATTTCCTGAATTGTTTATGCTGGTGCACATATTTACATGTTCTTATTTGCCTTCTGTATATCCTCTGAGTAGAATGTCTGCTTATATCTTTGGATGATTTTCCAATTAGAATGTTTATTTACTGTGGAGTTTTGAGAATCTTAATATTCTAGGTTCAACTCCTTTGTTGGATATAGGTTGACAAATATTTTCTTCCCATTTATAGCTTGTCTTTTTACCACCCCCATGTGGACATTCGAAAAAGTTTTTTTTCTTTTTTTAAATAAAACTATAATGAAGGTCAATTTGTAGCTCTTTGGTACTTTGTTTAAGAATATTTTGGCTCTGCAATATTTTCAACTAAAGGTTTGATGGATCCATGATCCATTCTTAATTATTTTTTTAAATATGTGATCCATTTTGAGTTTTTATTTGTATGTGTGCAAGATTAAAGTATCTTAGCTTGATTTAACTTGAAGTTCCTCTCGGTGGATGTCTGATTGTTCCAGCATCATTTGCGGAAAAGTCTACCCTTCCACTGAATTGCTTTTGGACCTTTATCAAAAATGAGAGGCTGGGTATATCTCAGTGGTAGAGTGCTTGCCTCTATCACTGGGCTCAGTACCTAGCACTGGAAAACAAAATGGTCATTCATATAGGTCTGTCCGTTAGTTTCCGTTTGTTGTTATATATAATTACTGAAAACATAGTGTCTTAAAACAATATAAACTTAGTATTTTACAGTTCTGTTTGTCATAGAAATGGTTCTTACCAGGCTCAAATGAAGGTTATGGCAAGGTATTTACTTCTTCTGGAGTCTCTAGGATAGAACCCATTTTTCTTGCCCCTTTTAGCTTCTAAATGTTGTTTGCTCCTTGGCTTGTGGCCTCTTATTCCATCTTCAAAGCCAGCCAAATAGCATCACAAATCTCTCACTCTGACACTCACGCTTCCTGTTTAGAAGAATCCTTATCTTCGTCTTGGGCCTAAGAGGATAATCCAGGATATTTTTTTCATCTCAATGGCCTCGACTTCAGCAAATCTCTAAAGTCCTTTTTGCCCTGTAACACATTCATAGGTTGTGGGAAATTGGGTGTGAACACGTGCAGGTAGCTCGTATTCTGCCTGCGGTCATCTGCCTTTTGGTGCCCAGTGATTCCCAACGGAATTATTGGGACTGAATAAACAGGTCTGAACTCCAAAGAACAGTAACCCAGCAAAGGAAAGTATAAGCAATAGTCTTAAAAATTCATCCAGAGATGAATTCATCTCATCAGAGATTCAGCCAAGTTGCTGCATGTATCTGTAGTGCAATCTGGTACCAAAATTGGGATTAGTTTTCTGTTGTTAGGTAAAAAAAGACCACAGATACAGCAGTTTAAAACATTACTCGATTATCATCTTACATTTTCTTCAAAGGAGAACCACCATATTCACAGATTCTACTAACACTCAGAGTAATCGCACAAAGATATAAATAGGAGAGAGAAAGAATTATGAGGCCATTTCAGAATTCTGTCAGTGACTTCATTTGCAGAAAAAGTATCTTGAAAAAAAGAGAGGCTGTATTCAGGACATAAACTTAAGGGATATCAGCTTTTATAGTATAGTCAGAGAAAGAATTTTTCAGGGTGTTCAGAGTAGTAGGAAGAAATAAAACAAGAGTTTCACGGGGTAGTCTAAGAAAGGGAGCAGTTCTTGGGATGGGAGAGGCCAACAGTGTTGTGTGCACCAAGTATGAAAGGGAACAAGAGCAATTGCTGCTCCAAGAGATGCCCATCCGAGATCCTGGCAAGACCAATCCGGTGAAAGCAATGTTAGAGGGTAACAACCTGGGGGAAGAAAATGAAGTAGAAACAAAGTACAGTGATAATTATAGTATTTCATGATAATTAGCATTTAAGTTTGAAATGATTGTTTTAGTGATTCTTGTTTAAGAATGGAACAAAACAGCCTATGTGTTAAAACTTTTTTCATTCAAATCTAAACATGGAGCAGATATACCTCTAATTTGGGAAAGTTCCAGGAAGACACTATACAACATCACTTTACTGTGGGCACTAAGAGGTAGCAGTTATTACAGAAAAAAAGTTGCAAACGTCTTAAATTGTGACTTAAACCATCTGCACAAAAGCAAAATAGACTTTTCTGTCAGTTAAATATTCTGTCTAAAAGCTGTGATTTCCTTAAAGCTTTAAGCTATGATATCATTGCCATTTTAATGAGATACTATCTACTTGTGAGACAATTTGTAATTATGTGATGCATGCCTTCAGACTGAGATTTGAAGAAAAATAATGGTTTACTCACAGGTTTATTTTTCTCTCTTGTATCTAGCTACTTAAAGAATTTAAAGATGAAGATTGGAATATGGGCAACATAGTATATACCCTCACAAATAGACGCCATCTTGAAAAGTGTATTGCTTATGCAGAGAGCCATGATCAGGTAAAGGAATATGTGTATAAATTCATACCTCTCTCAATATTTATCACTCTCTCATTCTTAATTCTTAAAGACATATCTAAGCACAAACTTCTATAGTTTAGTACATTTAGTATGGCATATTTTGTGTGTATGAATATCTTTATAGGGAAGCTCATACTTGAAGACATTTGAATTTTTCTAGATCTAGAATTTCCAGCTTCAAAATGGAGTGTTTACTCTGCCACACTGTAATTAACAATTTGTACATTGCAGTTGCAAATGTTATGTTTACCTTTGCCATAAAGAAAAAGTATTCCTTTAATTTTAGTTTCAATCTTAGGTTTCCTTCTTTAGAGTTTTTCTTTTATGCCCAGGACAAGATTTCCTCATTTTTTTTCCTCAGTCATGAAAATCCTGACTGCACACCTTACAGCGTCATCCCCTTCTCTCTAATGCACCCTGAAGTTCTGTCCAAAGAGTAAGGCTTCTCTTAACCCAGACCTGTTGGTTTCAGCTTGCCCTTCAAGGTCACTCATTCTAGAGGAGGCCTGATTCCCAGTTCCATTCCCTACCCAACTGTCTAAGGCTTCTGTTCTGTAAAATAGAGGCTGTTTAGCTACTTAAAGCCATTTTAATCCTCATAAACTTCAAAATATAATAATTTATATTGCATAGATAAAAAAGGAAGCAGTAAAAATATTAAATTCCTGGAAATATCCCTATTAAGAAAATTGAAAATAAAGAATAAATTTCTCCATCATTTCAGAAGAAATTGGCCATTTCATATAAACATATATTTTTATGTTTCTCTTCTAATAAAATATATGTAACTAGGAGTTGGTTATATAAAGCCCATCAGCCAAAAGCTTCCTGCTATATGATTGGTAAATAAAGTTATTCTCATTCATTTACATACTGCTTTTACTGCCACACTGGCAAATTTGGGTACTTGAGGTGGACAACATGGCCCACAGCACCTAAAACAAGTGTTGTTTGGCCTTTCACAGAAATTTGCTGACCCCCTCAAATAAGTATGCTAAATTTTGCATCTTCCAGTTTGGGGCAGTGCTTTCTTAGATAGTATCCTTGACCATGGAGCAGATCAAGTAAGTACCTATTAAATATCTAAAACCCAAACTAGAGAAGAGAGTAATATTAGTTTATATGGGGGGGGCAAGGGGATGAGGAGTGGGAACCTCTCACCAAATATGTAGCATAGTAAAAATTCAAATGCATGCATAATTTATGTATTTTATTGTAAAGTCCGAGGAGTTGCAGCACATTGTAAATTTCTAATATATTTTATTCTATGAATAAATAAAAAAAAAATAGATACATGAGTAGAATAAACAAATTGAAGATGATAGATTTCTTTCATAATTCACGGCCTAGTTGTAAAGAAACAAACTTGTGAAGAAATTTTTTGTACCTTAAAGATTCAGTAATTCAGTCTTATAGGTTGTCAAGAATGTAGGAAATGATGTAAGTTGCCTCATTCTTTTGAAAAGCAAGTATCATCTGATCCATAAGACAGATAAAAACCTAAAAATGTAAAATTCTCATTTATAAAATGAATAATAAGCACAAATATATAAATCATAGTAAAACATTTTAAATAGTTTAAAAAAGCTATTTAAAAATTTTAGATAAATTTTTAACTTTAACAATTAAATTCATAAAATAAACTAAATTTTATACGTATCACCAATTTTTTTGAAATGCTGGGGGTTGAACTCAGTGATGCTCTACCGCTGAGCTGAATTCCCAGACCCTCCCCTTTTCTTGAGTCAAGGTCCCCCTAAATTACTAAATTTCCCAGACGGGTCTGGAGCCTTGAATTTGAGATCCTACTGTCACAGCCTTCCAGAGTGCTGGGATTAAAAGCCTTGCCTCACTATGTTAGTCTCTTTCTTTCCTTCTTTCTTTCTTTTTGTTTTCTTTTTTTAAATTTTATTTTATTGAAAAAATGTAAAAAAAATTTCATAACAAAACAATAGGAGAATAACAGTAGGTAATACATTACATGTTGTTATCTTTAAAGTAGTTGCTCAGGGTACAAGATATGGGCATAAAAATTTCTGCAATAGATATTAACACAAACATTCCTTTTTGATGAACTAAGAGACTCTCTTTCTTTCTTTCTTTTTCTTTCTTCTTTCTTAGTTTTATGGTTCTTAGCGTTGTAATTAGGGCTAGCCTTGAATTTACGATCCTCCTGCCTCAGCCTCCAGATGGCTGGGATTACAAAAGTGGATCATCATGTCTGGCTTTACAGTGGTATTTTTTTAGGGTGATTTAATATAAAAATAAATCTCATTTGTGAACATAACCAAAAGGGAAAAAAATTAATGTAATTAGACATTCAAAAGTGAACACAGAGCGGGGTATGGTGGCATATGGCTGTAATCATGTGAGTCAGGAGGCTGAGGCAGGAGTATTGTCATGAGTTCCAGGCTAGCCTCAGCCACAAGATAAGTTCAAGGCCAGCCTGGAATACATAGCAAGGCTCTGTCTCAAAAAACAAACAAATGTTTTATGTGTTCTGTATGTTTTTTGGCCTGTTAGTCTAGTTGTTAGTCTATACTTATGATAATAAACTTGATAAGAACTTATAAAATAAATAAGTGAATCTGATGGTGACACAAAGAATTTTTAAAAATGGGGATGGAGAGAGGGAAATAAAAAGAACTGAGATATTGTGTACATGTACCAATTCTCCACAGTGAATGTAATTATTATGTACTGCAAACATATACTAATAAAAATTAAAAATTAAAAAAAGAATTAGTAACATAGTACAGATCTTTAAAGAAGTCATTTTAATTAGATAGGGGTAGTTAGTGATGGTGGTGCAGGATGGCAAGGGTCTATAATCTCATCACTTGAGAAGCTGAGGCAGGAGGGTGGCAAGTTCCAGTCCTGCCTGGACAATTTAAAAAGACCTTGTATCAGAATAAAAACGTGTTGGGTATGTAGCTTAGTAGTAGAGTTTAATTCCTAGTGCTGTAAAAAAAATTTAAATAAATAAATGAGGTTAGTGATATAATGGATAAGTATTTTTTTTCTAAAGTAGAACAATTGTGGCAGTATACTGAAATTGCAGATTAATTTCTATTCTACATTTCACTGTATGCTATTGTTGTGTCAGTGTTGAATAATTTGCATTAGTTGCCATTTTTTAGCCATGAATAATTCAGATTATTAGGTGGCTGCTCAGAGCTTTTCTGAACTGCCTCCATTATCTATTATCATTCTTCCATAAAATAGACTAAATTTTAGTTTAAATAGCAAATATAATGAGAAAGCAAATTTATATTAACCAAAAAAAAAAAAAAAGGTAGAAAACACAGGGCATTGTGGCACATGCCTATAATCCCAGCATTCTAGAAAGCCGACATAGTAGGATAGCAAGTTCCAGCCTGGGCACTTTAGTGATTTAGGACAACCTGTTTCAAAATAAAAATTAAAAAAAGAGCTGAGGATATAGCTCAGTGCAAAAACCTTGGGTTCAGTCCACAGTAGGGCACATGCACACACGCACACACACACAGCCAGACAAACACACACAGTTCTAGAAGCAAATGTGTTGGTCTCTATTTTTACCAGGGCACTATCAGCATAGAAAGTAACCATTGGAAAATAGATGAAATTATTAATAATCCACACACCTCTCCTGCCTTGTTTTCCCGCTATGTATGTTGTATTATTCTGGTGGGAATCAGCACTGCTTCATACCTGTGTTTGATCTTCATTTATCTCAGTAGCTTTTATTTCTGTAGGCACTGGTTGGTGATAAGACGTTGGCATTCTGGCTGATGGATGCTGAAATGTACACAAACATGAGTGTTCTAGCTCCTTTTACTCCAGTTATTGATCGTGGAATACAGCTTCATAAAATGATTCGACTCATTACTCATGCGCTTGGTGGAGAAGGCTACCTCAATTTCATGGGTAAGTGTGAGTGAAGCACATACCTAATCTGTTTAAAATGTTAACTAACACAAATGACATAAATCATATAGAATATTTTGACTTGGCTTTTCCGATTTAAAATATAAAATCATCTTTATTTCTCTAATATACTATCATGTGTAAACTGCAAAGTTAAAATTAAACCACTGTAGGATTATTGTTACTGTAATAACATGATGCAAAAGCACTCTCTACAAGCTGTCATCTTACTGAATATTGCTGGCAACAATAATCTGAAATTATTATTATCCAGAATTTAATCATTCTGAGTTTTATTATTGTCACAATGTAGATAGAACATAAGAAAAATGTAGTTGTCATGTAATTACATACTAAGCAAATATTATTGGTCTTCTTGGAGGTAATTGTACACCAGAATACTTATGCTGAATGTATGAAAGCCAAGACTTAGGGATATTGTGATGAGCAAACTTGTATTTATAAATAGAAAAAAGGTCAATTTGAAGGTCACTTGTATCTGACGGATGTTAAGTGGTAAAATATAGAAATTATATAGTGTTTTTGTTCTGTTTGATCAGCAACAAACATTTTAACATTTGTGTTTTAGGAGACTTTACCTATTTTTAGGTTAGACAAAGGCAGAAAGACTGAAAAATATGTACAAAAGACCGACTCTTTTCTAGGATAAAAACCTTAGAACTTTTTAGATTTATTCATTTTTATATAGAAGTTTTAATATGAAGTCTCAGATTGGGTTTTTATGATCCTCTTGTTTACTCACTGTAAGTTAGGGAAAAAAAGTCCAAGAAATCATATCTTGGATGTTACGTGTGCTAGCAATACCTTTGAGTATATTCCTCTCTTCGCAGAGTCACACAAATTAATTAACATCCTTTCCTGCCAGAAAACCGCCTCCCTGACCTGGGTGGTGGCACCCTGTGAGCCAGATAGAAGGCTGGTTTCCTGGGCCTACTTTGCAGGCATTGGATCCATAACTAAATTAACCTTAGTTCCTTAACACCAACTGGTCCCACCTAAGTATTATTCTCCAGTATGACAGTCTCTGTGACCAATGGTTGCACAATAAATTTGTTCAGCTATATCCTAATGTAAAGTTTGAGACTATGAGCCTATGCAAATAAATTCATTGACATGTAAAATAAGTGGGGATAATGGGAGATTTAAAATGATTTATTTCATTTATGAAAGTATAATTTATTAAATTGTTATAGTCTATGGAAAGGCTTTTCTTGTATCTAGAAACTAAAACAAGTTTTTGAAGACTAAAAATAAAATAGATGTCTGTATCCCTGGTGTCAGTCCTACATCATTATTCTTTTGAATAATGTATCTGAAAAGTCCTGACTCAGTCTGTTATTTTATCCTGAAAGTTGTTTAAATGACATCAGTTTACCTTTGCCAGTAGTGTCAAGAGTTGGAGATAATAACAGACTCCCTTTCCTGAGGATGCTCTCTGTTGAAGACAGAAACTCTGGCCTTTGGTGCAGAGCAGAGCCTTCAGGAAATCATCAGAGTAAAACAAAGCTATCTGCACATGACAGAGACTTAATGGCCACATTTAATTTAAAATTACTAACTTGAAGAAAGTTCTGATAAAAGTTCATGATGTCAACTATTTCCTGTGTCTTAGTCACTGGTTTTCCTGAGGGTAGAAGCATCTTTTAGAGAGCTGGAGAACTGACAAATCTCTAGGAACTCCATAAATTTTCTGAGATATTTATATTATCACTTAACTATATATATAATATACATATATAGTTATATCTATCTATCTATATACATACATATATATACATACATATATACATATACATATACACGTACAACCTCGGGCAGGCCGAGGGTCTGTTATGTTTTGGGAGCTTTTCTCATGGAACTTTTCACTAGTGACTAAACATAATTACTCCTGACATCTATCTGAAAATAGATGACCATATTTGTGCCATCAAATACATTTTTTTTTAAATATGCAGGTACCAGGAGTTGAACTCAGGACCTCACGCTTGCCAGGCAGGCGCTTATGCCGGCCCTCAAATACAATTTTGAAGTTATTCTTTGGTATAAGACTGAGAAATCTTTTGTACTGTTATTATTTTTGTCTTGAAAACAAATGATTTCTAATTTTAACTCTTTAACATCCTTTAAATTTTTTTTCTATCTCATTACCTAAACCTAACCTTTCTTCAACTTTAAAATCAATAATCTTCTAATCGCTGTATAATTTCTGAATATCTATGTTATTTAATGGAATTTAATACTTCCCCATATGCTGTCAGAGCTATGAATGTCTATTTCCCTGTTTTCTGATCATGTCACTGTCCTACTAAAAATCTTCAGTTAACTACCGTGTCCTCCAGCTGAACTGTAAGCCTCTACGGAAGCTCTCCCAGGGGGCTCCCCAGTGATCGCTTAGCTCCAGCCAAGCAAGCTGGCTTTCACCTTAGTCAGTGTGCCAGTTTCCTTGTTTGCTGAAATCTGCACCTTGTGTTCTTCTACAGCCTGGAATCACCCCACTCAGCATCTACTGACCTGACCAAATGTTTTGTCTTCAAACCTCATTTCCTAGGGAGGCCTGTCCTGAAGCCACATACTAGGCTTGTGTTTCCTGTTACAATTTTTACATTACTCTCCACTTACTTTATGGGATTAAAAATATCACATTTGAAAAACTCTTAAATGTATGACTTCCTTGATAAATTTAATACTGAGCGAAAATAGGGATCAGTTGTTTCTTATTACTATTTTATATCTCCAAGAACTGCCATGGTTAAAAAGCTGTCATGATTTTCTTAAAAGGACACTATGGTCGGGGGGTTATTCCCTTGTAATACTTTTAGCGTATCTTCCATCACCAGTTGTAATTATAAGCAAAGTAATTCTTTCAAGTAGCATATAAGAAATTAATACTTAAAAAGAACAATTTTAGAAATTCAAGATTGAGAAGTAACTGATTGTTTACTCATGTTCTAAGCATTTAAAAGCTTTTCAGATTTCCAGAATTTCATTTTTTTTTCTCTCTCATAGAGTAATAGTGTTTAAAAGAAATAAGGGAATTATAGCATATTTATGTAATTTTTAATTAAAATATATTTACATAAGTTTATTCAGCATTTGGATGTGTTCTGTTTATCAAAAATCATTAAAAGCAATATAGGTTTTCTAAGAACAATACCAGTTTTTTTTTTTTTTTTTTTTTTTTTTTTTTTTTTTTTTTTTGTGGGTACCGGGGGGACGACCTCAGGACCTCGCGCGCCAACAGGCACCCGTGCCGCTGAGCGATATCACCGGCCCCTTTTTCGTATGTGGGATCCGGGAGTCGAACTCGGGCCCTCGCGCTTGCAAGGCAGGCGCTTATGCCGCTGAGCCATCTCACCGGCCCAGAACAATACCAGTTTGACTGTACTTTTTTAATTATTCTAAATTTGAGTTTCAAAAATTTCTTTTCACTCTGGTTGAAGTATGGGAATATTTGCCATACATTTTTGATTTGCTGGATTATTTTAATTGGTTTCATTAGTACAGGTTTATTTTTCTTCTGTGATGTATTGCCAAAAGAATAAAATATAGAAGGGCAGCAGAGATGGCTAAATTATTTTTATATTTTTGTATTACTGATCATAAGAGAGGTATGATAAAAATATTAATAAAAGTAATTAATATTGGCATAACATTCTGTACTTTCTAAAACAGTTTCATATGCATTATCTAAATCTTTTTTTTTTTTTTTTTTCTTTTTCTTAATGCCAAATCTGAGTTCAAAAGAAACCTGGGGCCAAATGGTAGCATACTGAGTTATGTTGGATAGATATTCCAAGTCCCATTCGTCTACAGCTACAACCCTCAGAAGTAAAGGAATATGTCTGCTGTTCCATAAGTAAACTATGACAGTAGCTGGTCAGTTACTTTTTTCTTATGATTTCCAATTTGAGAAAATTAGAATAAAATATAATTAGCTTAATATGTAGATTAGCCGCAACTGTATGCTTTTTGAACACATTGACGGAAAAGGTACAGCATGGTGGTTAAGAAAACTACGTGGTGGAATCCGGGCTTACTGCCTTTTCATCTGTGACTTGAGTAAGAAGGATCAGCGTTCTGTGCCTTTATTAGCGGAATGGTAGAGTAGCGCCTGCCTCATAGGATTGTTCTGAGAGTGAAGTGATTTAGTACATGTACAAAACACAGAAAATTTTCAAGCACATTGTTCATAATTATTTTTTATTTAAGTTGACCTTTACTATTTTTAGTATTAGTAGTTATTCCATTGCATATATGAGTCTTGAATGCTTATGTTCTGATTCCGTTTTGTTTTTTAATCTTGTCTTATGGTACATTATTTAATATAAAAGTTCCTCTAAAGTATTAAATTTATTTATGATTTAAAACAGAAGGAAAGGTGTATTTTTGTTAAAAAAATCAATATTTCCCATTTTATATAGTGATAAATTAAGCCTTTTTCTGCAGTTTTATCAAGAATAAATATTCTCTGTTTTCATTCTCAATATTGTCTATTGAATGTTGCTGCTAAAACAACCTTCACTTTTATGTGCCCTACTTTTTTCATTTCTAAAAGTACTGATAACATATTTGTGTGTGTTGTGTAGTTTGTATTTGTGGTGTATACACATAAAACATCAGAGCAGATTTAGTATGTTTTTCTGGCATATTTGAGCACAGAATTTCTATACACATGTGAATGCATACACGCACACAGCCCCCCAGAGAAATAGGAGGGGGAGGGGGGATGGACAGAGAGGGAGAAGGTAGTGTCACTCTTAAGGCAAGTTCAATTTAACACATTAATTAGTTTGAGATATATATCAATTTAAACTATAAATTTAGTTTATTCATTATAAATTTTGCAATGTGTTTTAATACAATTTATAAAATTCCTCATCCTTCAGATATTTGTATGTATCTACTGTGTACCAGGTATTGTTAACTGTTATATTCAAAGCTGAAAAATAGTTCTTGCCTTTAGGATCTTGAAACTCATGAGAAAATATAGACTGGTATCATACCAGTATCTTTATATTAGTATGTGTAGGCTAGGTGCAGTGACAGAGGTAAGCAGAGAATGTCATGTAAATGTGTAGGAAACTGGGCTCGCAGATTTTTGGTGGAATTTATGAGCTGCTTCAACCAGATCCACTTGGAATAAGAAGGCTCAAGAAAGCCATGCAGTGAGATCAACAAAAATGAGAGTATAACTGAAGCAATGGAATGATAATATGAGATTAAAATCAGTTGGGAATATTAAACTTCAAATAAATGAAAACAGAAACTGCAACCTAAAGATATTATTCTAGAGCTAATTTGCTTACTGGCAAGCTTTATTTTGTTTACTTTTTGCAGTACTGGGGGTTGAATCTAGAGCAGGACCTTCACACTGAGCTACATTCCCAGGCACGTTTTTTATTTTGACACATGTTCTCACTAAGTCATTAAATTGGCCGGGCTGGGCTCAAATTTACAATACTCCTGCCTCAGCCTTGTGGAATGCTGGGACTACAACCCTTCACCACCACTTCTGTCAGTATATTGGCAAATTTAATGAAAAAACTATGATTTTTCTCAATTACTTTAAAGTATTGTGAACTCTTTGGTAAGAAAGATCTGGTATTGATTGCATGGCTTTGTAGTTTATTTTTTTCTCTTTATAACTGAAAGGTCAGGGTTTAGAAAAACAAAATATGTGAATGTTGATAATCTATAAGAATGTCTTGATTGCTTCTTATAATCATTGGATAAAAATATTTGGTGGTTAAAAATAAGTACCAATTTAAAAACACTTGCTCCCATATAGAATGACCTCAGTGATATGTTAATTGTGTTCAGATAAAGCAAAAAGCCAATTAAAAGGAGAGAAAGATGAAGATAAGGAGGTACATTAGCTAAGCATGGTGGTCCACATTTCTAATCCCAGCTACTCAGGAGGCTGAGCAGGAGAATTCAAACTTGAGGTCAGTCTGGGCAACAGCAAGATCCTGTCTAACAATAACAACAAAAGTTTTAAATGTTGCCCAACTTTCTAGTGAGTGTCTGGTTATCAGGAATGATATCCTTTCCTAATCCAAACAGTTGAGGCAGAGAGATTAGAGTTGAGTGGTCTTATCATGTGACTGCTCAGGAATTGATATAAAGTATAAGGAATTTTGAGTAGGTAAATAAATTGTCTACTATGTGTGTAGTGATCGTACTTTCAGGAAAAATCCACCAATATCAATGCTGCACTACTAAGTCTGTATAATGCAAAAATTATAGCATTTACAGAATTTTGTATTAAAGGCTCCTTTGAATTCTAAAAAGAGAAGGAACCAAATGTTTAATTTTTAAAAAATATAACCATATATAAACATTTTAAATTATTAAAGTTCAAATTAAAATACTAGCTTATGCATGCATCTTACTCATTTAAAATCGGTAAACAAGGTAGAATGTAATTTTTATAATCAGCCAACTAAAAACAGAAATGTTAATCATAAATTCAAAAATGAAATAAAATTAATATTTTAATGTGAATTTTTAAAAAATTATGAAAAATATTATCAATGTGTTTTTTTGTGTGTGAAACAACATCTGGCTTTTCAGAAAGCTTTTAGTAGCTACACTAAACTACACAATAATAAGGAGAAAGTTACAGTGGACAACTAATGCCAAATATTTTCTTTATTTAAAGAAATCAAGTCTCTTATCTAAACTTTAAGAAACATTTAAAAATGACTTTTTTGTTTTTCATATGCAAACTGCAATCTTTTTGTGCATAGCTTACTGCCAGTTTAGTTTCAGACGAAATTGTTTTGTTTTCCCCCTGGTTTGACTTTATCTTCTTTAGTTTCATCATATGTAAGTAGAAATTCAAACACAGAGTGGCCTGAATCACTTCCACTTCTGTCATGTTCATATTTTACTTGTTAAGAAAACCTTTGAACTAAAGTAGGAATTACTCTTGGAATAGAAGATTTGCTTTCTCGCTTGCCGTTTTCTTCTTCCTTTGGGGATTATAGCATTATAGAAGAGCACTTTTTAAATGAGTACACCTTCATTTGATTTGAAATTTTAATGCTGCATATAATTCTCTGGGTATATTTCAAAACATAAATGCTTCAAATTTCTCATTAAAAAACCTGAAATAGCAAAGTTAAATCAACAAAATGATCAAGATTTCACTACTAAAATATATAGCTCAGTAATCAAGAAAACTGAAAACTCATGTTGTCATCATAAAACATATATATTCCCCATGATATTAGATGCTAACACATATAAATTAAAATATCCAGAAAAATATGGAATCAATTAGACTCATTCCTGCAAATTAAACTCATTTCCATACCCAGTTTCTTCCCTCTACAATGCAGAAATTAAAAAAAAAATTTGAAAATCAAGAGAAATGAGTAACAAAGAACTATTATATACAGATAACTCTGAAGGATTAAAATCAGACTTCCAAAATTCTGTCTTTTCTCTTATTCATCCATCTTAAAGTTACTTCTTTCCATTTAAAAAAAAAAATTCCTTCAGAGTAGTATGCTGCTTTTCTTGTTAAAGAGTATTTTAGATCCTGAGTGTATACCATGTTGACTTTAAAAATTAATTACTACCATTGAAAGTATTATGTTATTGTTATCTTTTGTATAGGGTGTGATAGAAGATCAAAATGGAGTTTTTTTCCTGTCATTTTCTAGCACATATGGATGTTTACAAATAGAATTACTTCATGTTTTTTATAAACTCTTTAGAAACTTATACCTTCTATTATTATAATTACTCAGATTTAAGAAGCATTGTTGGTCTAATTTCCACCACCCCATTGAAATAGCAGGACACCTTAAAAAGATATTAGTTGGCTTCCGTGTATATTTATTACTATTAAAACTGAAATGTTGGGGCCGGTGAGATAGCTCAGCGGCATAAGCGCCTGCCTGGCAAGCACGAGCTCCTGAGTTCGATTCCCGGTACCCACGTACAAAGGAAAAGAGGGCCGGTGATATCGCTCAGCAGCACAAGCGCCTGCTGGCAAGCGCAAGGTCCTGAGTTCGACCCCCGGTACCCACAAAAAAAAAAACAAAAAACAAAAAACTGAAATGTTTTTCAAATGTCATTTTCCAACTTACATGTTATATATATATATATTTCATTTTACTTTGGTTTCAAAACTATAAAGGCTATAGTTTTGAAAAGTAAAATTTAACTCCCAGTGACTTATATTTAAATTAGTTTAAAATATTTCTGCTTACTAATACTAATGTCAGTAATAACTATATTTAAAACATGAAAGAAATTTGTTTCCATATATATTTTGGAAATATAGAAAAAAATTTTTCATGTAATTATAAATGTTCCATAAAAACTGATGCGACTAGTGAATTGACCTAACATATTAGGTATAGATATTTCCTAATATCTATCATATTCAGTTACTTTAGGGTTCCTCTTAAGAATTTAACACATACTTTAAAATGTACATACAGATTTTTGTGTGGAAAGTAGCTGGAATATTTGTGACATTAAAATATTGAATGCCTTCTAGACAGTGCCAATCTGTGAGAAATGTTCTCTCCATTTGCATATGTGCATTCATACACATATTTTTCAATATGTGTGTACATATATACTTTATTCATATACCTACATACACACAGGCACACACATACACACAATCTTTAAAATGCTTCTATCTTTCATCAAACCGATCTTTTAAGAACAGTCCATAAAGCATAAAGCATTTGGAAACTTTTAGAACCTTTGCTAAAAGGTTCAAATAGTTATTCAAATAGTTATTCAGTACACGTACCTTTTATGCCAGAAATTGTTTCAGATATTGTACTAAATGCTTAAGATGCTGCCATGGACAGGAAAGATGGAGTGCCTGCTCTCAGAGAACTTATCCTCAGTTAGAGGCAGTAAATATAAAATGGTAAATAAGTAATAAAAAAAAAAACTGCAGAAAACTGACACAGACAAAACAAAAACAGTCTTACAATAGAGAATACCAAAATAATTGTAAGATGGATCCTTAAAAATTTGAAACTCCTTTGTAAGAATACAGAAAAGAAGCTTCTAAAGACAGTAAACAGAATGTTCAATCCTGAGAAGGAAGACCTTAGAGTGTACAGTGGAATGGAAGCAGAACTGTGTGATTGTAATATAGTACTAAAGAAAAATGAAGTAGACATATTTGGTTGGGAAGGTAGGTAGCTGTGACATCATGAAGGATGTAACAGAGTTTGGTAAAGAGGTAGATACCTCATTACAAGTTCAGGTGGGCTTATGAGAAATATTTGAAGATCCTATACTATATTTACCAAAGGTGACTGGTGTTACTTTCCAAGAATTGAGTGAGACAACAAAGAACACAGAATACTACTAAGGAAGTTGTGAAAGTGGTCAAGAAGAGCTGTGCTACTGGCAGTGGAGGGGGGAAAGAGGCAAAGTGGTAAGATAGATAAATTTTGGAAATAGAATGAATCAGGAAGTCTTGATAATAGGAGTCTTTAGTCATGACAAAGAATAATCAAAAATGAGTTTAAAAGTTTTGGCTTAGCAACCAATGTTTGGTATTACCATTTCATGATATAAAAAATAATAATAGAGAATTAGGATAAGAATGAAAATGAGTCTAATTTTAGACATATCAACTTCATGTTTTAAATACCCAAATAAAATGCAAGCAGTTGAACTCAGTAAATATCAAAGCTTGAGAAATAAAATTGGGGAGACTTAAACATAGGAATGTTCTTAGAACCATGATACTTATAAAGTCTGCTGCTGGAGTTGAGAATTATATTCCAAGAAGAAAATAAAGGCCCAAGGTAGGCCCCAAGGAACACTAATGTCCAAAAAAAGGGAAGTCAGTAAAGCAGATAGAAAGGAACCATAGGAAAAATGGGAATGTAACAGCATGAAAACCAAGGCACAGTATTTCAAAAAGGAATAAAGACTAAGTGAAATGAAATGAGGAAAAGAAGTGAACAGACCAGAATAGTTTTAGGGGATAATGAACATAGAAGCAGACTGGACCAGCTGTAAGAGTGAAAGTCAGGTAACACTTCTTTTTAAACAGCTCTTTTATGTTGGCTGAAAAAGTGACCTTGTAAAAAGAGTAGTTGGAGTGGGATGGGGATCAAGAAAGGCTTGCTTCCTTATGAAATACAAGCACATGTTTATATGCAGTTAGAATTATTCAAAGGGCATGGTTCTGTGCTGACAGCAAGACCAATATAAAAAAGAAAGAAGAAAAAAGCCACTGTAGTTTCATAACACAAGTGGAAAGATTGGTATTTATATGAAAAGGCACTCCTCCCCAGAAAAGAAAGGAAATGGATACAGGTGCAGTTAGGTGTAAGTGGAGTTTTGTGAAGGTGAAATTCTTTAATGACTCAACGAGGTCATCACCTGAGGAAGAAAGGGGTAGGACTGAGAAAAGAGAATGCACAAAATAGATATCTTCAGGAGTAAAAATATGAGAAAACCAAACTAAGTGTCTAGGTAATGCTGCATGCTGACTTGATAACTGCAATCAGGACTACAGATTGAAGCAAGCTCTTGCTTGTGTTCCATTTTCTGTACAAGATGAGGGTTGAGGGATGATTAGGATTTTGTCAGGCACCTATCAAAAAAAAAAGGAAGGTTTTTGAAAAACTGAGAAATAATATAATGGAGAACTAGAAAAGTTGCTGACAAAGGAAGGGAAAGTAAGGGAGGAAGAAAGAAGGGAGGAGGATGGAGAGGGGAAGAGGAGGGGTAAGGAAAAGAGGGAAAGAAAAAGGGAGAGATGAGAAGACAGATTCGGTATATGTTGAGCTCAACTGTTAATGCATAGCCAGGAGATTGGATTTGGACTTTGCCTTAACAAAAAAGGCAAAGTGAAATGGGGTTGCTCCTCGATATCATTGAGAAGCTCTCTAAAGTGTGTCTTTATTGATGCATAAAACTTAAGTCAGGCTTTTTCTGCTTTTCTTCTATTGATTGTATATAAAGGCTTTGCATTTAACTATATGTATAAATAAGTTTATTAAAATCAGGTAGATAAAGAACAAGCTATTTTTGGTTTATGGGTCATGTGATATGTGGACATACGTTTCTACTGTTTTCTTGTTTAGGAATGTCATTATCATGATGTTATTCTAGTTCCTGTAATGAGTGATACCTGTGGAGAAAGAGGCGCAATTACAAACTGGCAATTTTCTCTCTCAGCAGTATTGTGAAATTTCCATTACTAAATTTGAAGGATTTTCTCAATATGATTATATTGTATTTTGACATTTGAAAATTCCATGGGATATTCTTTAATGAGTATCTTACATTCTCCTCAAAGCCACAGGGAAAGTTAGATGAATTCTGTCCTAAGTGTCAGTCTGCATTTATTGATAGCTGTGTTAGACTTCAGCATAAAATGTGTGATCTTACTTCAAATTTTCTATCTCTGATTGTTTAGTGTCAAACTTGTAAATTCTTCCTTTTTCTGATAGATAGGAATACAATAAAAATTTAAATGTTTTCCTGCTAAGTGCTGGAATTGAGGCAGTTACAGAAAGACAAAATACACTCCCCTGAACAGTAGGAGTGCTAATTTTTGGCATTTTCACTTAGCTTGTTGAGGCAAGTTTACTGAATGTAACATGACTCATAGAAGTCTGTAAAACTGAGCTGTGAAAAACTGCAGAATTCTCAGTACGGGCAGTTATAAATGGCTTGATGCTCCGTTAAAATGCTCAGAGACACAAGTAGCAGATACTCTGGATGGCAGAGACCTAAAGGCAACAGGCCTGATTTGATCGTGGCATAACCAATTTTAGCTGGCACTTAATGAGAACCTACCATGTTATGACATCGTGCTACCATTTGAGCCAGATCACCGAGTATGAGGCTCTAGCATTAGTAGTTTTTAAAAATTACACCATGAGACTTTCTTAAATTGAGGTAAAATGTAGCTATCCACTGACAAGGGAAATACAAAAAAAGGAAACGTAGGGCCAGTGACAGATCCACAGTGTGCTGGAATCACGAGGCAGCTTATAAAATTTCTTTGCTCTTCCTCCTCAGGAGATTGCAATGGCCTGTGCTGGAAAGGTTCTCTGCCAGATTGGCTTTCATGAACAAGATTTTGTCTCCAAATTTTTGCTGATGATCATAACCTAAGAATGGGTCACTTTAGAGAAACTTCATCTTAAACTCTCGAAGAATGTTTTAATGTAACTTAACTACATTTTCTCTATCTACTCATTTGACAAAATCTTAATCTATCAAATCCTGTACAGATATGAAAATTTTATACTAATAATCTCCATGTTGAGAGAAGAAAAAAGATACAACTTCTTTTTGGTTCCTTGTCTCTTAGCCTTTTACCTCAATAACAGGGACTTATCTCTGATTTATTATTAGGGAAACCTGGTCAGAAGACTGGAGATTTATTACTATTGAATCAATAGTTTATTTTCATTAAGGAAACTTGTTGGGCAAATAAAATTGTTTTTCTATGCAGGACAGTTTTATTCCTCATGTGCTGATTTTAGACCTACTATATCGGTCATTTGTCTCTCTCCTTGAGGAAGGACATCACCTTATCACCATTTGGAAGGGAAATTGCCAAACACAAGAAGGTCTCATGCACTTTTCTTTTCATCTCCACCTCTCACTGTAAGATCATCACATATAGGAGTTACATGTTGGAGGTTCCACAGCAGATTTCCAATCTAAAAACAAAACAAAACAGTAAAATAGCTTTAGATCTTACACTGGAATTATCACTAGCCCTGAGTCGCCAATTTAATGTTATATTTTCAGTTAAGCCTGATCTAGTCCCAGAGGCCCAGCTGAGTAACAACCTCATTTTATTTGGTGGAACATGCCAATAAAGGACTAGCATCACCCCCACCCCACATCCCCATTCCATACAGCCCATGTAACGGTTTCCTTCATGGAATGTCTGCTGTTCTACTAGGCTCTTAAATCATCTCTCAACTTTACTAATTCTTTCTTCTCTAGTTTTACAGTATTAATAAGTCTTATTTGACTCACGGTCTCTTAGCACTTTTAATAGTTTTTAACATTTACACACACACACAAACACACACACACACACCCCTCCTCCTGCTCCTAAAGAGAATTTTAGTTCAAATGACAAATGCCTGGTTCTGTCAGTATTAGTTAAGCAAATTGTAAATTTTCATAGGCAAAAAGTGTGGTTAATTGATTATATGTTGCTGGAGCTGTTGAGCTCTGTGCTGTCACCTCTTCGAATGTGGTGATCGGTGTTCAAAACACAAATGTTATACCTGGGACCCTTTCTCTTGAGCAACTTACCAGCTTGAGACTAAGACTTTAGAACATGAATTTTTAGATCATTATCTTAGTCTACACCTCTGTACTCCAAAATGGGGGAGTGAGGGAGGGAGGGAAAGAGAGGAGGGGAGTGAGAAAGCAAAGCAGATGAAAGTGAGCTATGTATACTACTCAATTAAGAATAGAGAGATATTCTTTTAATTCTTTGGAAAATGCAGTAACTTTTCTTTTCTTTTCTAAGAGAACTATAGGTTTCTTCTTGAGAATATATTTCCCTAAAATATATGAAAGGATGCAGATTATGTCAATCTCAACTTGACAGTATTTTAACATACCACTATAAAAATAGCTATAATTTTCTGAACATTTACCTTGAGTGAGGAAGTGTGCTAAGTGCTTCACATGTAAGGTTTCATTGGAAACTCTGTGATGTCCCTGAGGTTTGGATATGATTACATTCATTTCACACATAAGAAAATGAAATGTTAAGTGACTTTCATATTTATATGACTAGAGTTTGAACGCAATCTGTCCAAAACTAGGCACTGCTTCCCATATAGGCCAATAATATTGTTTTACCTGAAATGAATGCTAAGGTTGATAGTGATGTTGCTGGAACTCCGACTGTAGACATCTGTATTGATTAGCTTTCCTGTTGCAGAGATCAAATACCTGACACTCTCCACTTAAAGGAGTAAATGATTTATTTGGCTCTCGGGTTCAGGAGATTCAGTCTATGATCTATTAGTCCAAGGCAGCAACATCATGGCAGAAGGGGTTGGAAGAGGAATGCTGTTTAGTTCATGGTGGCTGAGGAAGCCCTAGAGGGGAAGAGGCAAAGGACCAGATATAGCGCTCGAAGTCATGCCTCTGTGACCATCCAGATCTACAAAAGTATGCTTTACTGTCACACTGTCCATACAGCAGCTCAGATGCGAAATGTCTGCAGAACACAGCACATCACGTTTCATATCGGGTAGTGATCAGTGAAAGACATTGAGAGAAAGGAAGTGATGTCTAACTATGAGCAATGTTACAAATTACCTAATGTTCTCCCCCATTAACTTGATGAAGTCATTCCTCCATTATACACTGATTTGGCCCCTACAGTGGAGTCAGGTTCAGCCTGGGAACCGGGTAACAAAACTTAAAACTTAGCACAAAGCTCATGGGATACTTCTGTCCAGAGAGGAAACCTATTAAGACAGATGTAGGTGCGTTCATTGATAATCGTCACCATCAGGGTCTGCACAGAGCACTGTATGTACTGCAGGGAAAAAGAGTGAATGATCTCCTTGGGCAAGGAGATGGTGGGGAGCAAGGAAGACTTCCTACGAAGGTAGAGGCTGAGTATAAAGTATCCCTTTCCCCTCCCTTTCCCCTCCTTATGGGTCTTCTGAAAATACCTGCCTTTGGGACAGTAACTGTGCAAAGCTTAGGAAGTGAAACAATTGGGGGCACATTTAGAATGTGAATGGTGACGTGAGAGAGAAGCCTAACATGGAAGCAGAGGCCACTTCGTAGAGAGCTTTGGAAGGGTTTTACGAAAGACGCACACGCTCAGATGCACGGTGTAGATATGCTCCCTGACTGAAGACTCAAAGACGGATTTGAAGGGGCAGCGACCCCAAACTGAACATAGCATAGTCTTCGTCACCAAGTTCTTTTCCTTTGGTTTAAAATTATAGTTCTAAATTCTTTTCACACTATTCACTTAGTCAGTTTATTGAACAAACCTCCCCAGATGAGTTTAAAACCACTTGCTTTATTTTTAAAAAATTATGTTTCTGAATATTATGTAAAAATAAAGTTCCTGTTTTCTAAGACCACATGAATACTAGAATCGCTGATTTTTTACTCAAATGAGAGATTTAATTAATTCTACATTATGTTATAGAAGATAGGAATATCATTATATTGTTTTATATAAATTATGTCTCTGATTATTTATATTTTATATAAGTTATGTTTTGCTTATTTATATATTAAATATCACGAGTCTGTGTGGATAAGAGTTGTTACTGCGAAGGTACAAAGATTGTCAAAGTGGTTCCTTGAATCTTTTCATTTATTTCATAATTTAAAAACAACCCATGTACTTGACTTTACAGGTTCTTGCCTTGGATAGTTTTATTGTACAATGTGGGTTTTGAGGTAGCCCAGATAAAACATATTGTCTAATAGCTGCCATTTGAAAAACTTCTCTTTAATTTGAATTGAAAAACAATGTTTTTTAAAGAAATTCTGTAATATACCAAAAATCACCACTTGATTTATCTTTTGTAAAAATATTTTGTATAATTAAGTTGCTTAAAGTTATACCCATAGAAGCTTAAATTACAAATAAAAAATACTATAACTTCTAAAAGTATAAACATTGCTATAATAATACCTATAATATATTACTTATCTGTCCCTCAAAAAATATATTTAGAAAATCCTACTGATAATTAACTAAAAGGCTTCTACTAGTAGCCCTGAAATTGTAATTCCACTTTAGGTTTTTATAAAGGAATGTTAGGGCTTGGGAGAAACAGCTTTTCAGGTTTGTTTGCGCACTATTCTATGAAAGTCTATCAGACTTTCATAATTTATTTTAATAAAACCAACTGCTATAGGTATTTGAGTTTTACCGAAACTTACAAAACCAGTCACTCAGAGGTTCCATTTTGAGAAAGACTAATGACTGTGTGGAGAAAAAAAGATAATAAAATTGTCTAAAACCCTAGATAATCTGCAACTTCAATAACAACGATTTATCCACTAAGTTTAAAATACTTAAAGGAGTCATGGTTTAAAATTTCATGGTATATTTGCTAAGAAATTTTAAATGGGAGGCAAATAATTTGCTAGGAAATTATTATACTGAATTATTTTTATACTCTCTTTACACCACAGTAGTCAGCCTTAAAAGCACTTTCCCAAAACAAGAAGACATACAGATATCTTGGCTTATTCCACTATCTTATATATAGTTTAATAAGAAATACCGTTTGTATTAGGCATTTAAAAAGATAATTTTAATACAGCTATTCATTTCACATTTTGTGTTTTCTTTAGTTTTATTATTATATGGAAATACCCCGTGTTTAAAATGTTTTCATTTTTATTACTATGTTTGGATTACATAATGACTACACTCCTTCTGGGGAGTTGGTACAAGCACATAACACATCTTAATTCTTTTTTCATCCCCTTTCCCTCCTCTCCTTCCCTGACTCCTTCCCCATCACTCCATCTCTTGATCTCCTTCCATTTGAAAAAGATCTGTCTCCCTACTTCCTATAATCTATCTTTAATTAATTAATTAATTTATTTATTTTTGTGTGTGTGTGTGGGTACCGGGGGTCGACCTCAGGACCTCGCGCGCCAGCAGGCGCCCATGCCGCTGAGCGATATCACCGGCCCCTTTTTCGTATGTGGGTTCCGGGAGTCGAACTCGGGCCCTCGCGCTTGCCAGGCAGGCGCTTACGCCGCTGAGCCATCTCACCGGCCCTATCTTTTATTTTTTTCTTTATTTATATGTTGGGTTTCTCATATAAGAGAAACCATGTGATATTTAAGCTTATGTGTCTGATTTATTTCACTTAACATTATGGTTTCAAGGTGTATCATTTTCCCAAAAATGATGCATTTATCCTTCTTTTGAGATTTCATCTTACTCCAGAAAGAATGGCTATCATACAAGGAATCAATTAAAGACATTTTTTTAAAGATCAGCTTATTTTATGCCTAAGTATAAACTTTAAAATAATGATATGACACTCAATTTTAATTATTAAATGCTGAAGAAATAAACATTCATAGCCATGGTTTATTTTGAAAAGTCAATTTATTGATTTTTGAAAATCTTTTTATTACATCAAGAGTCTTCTGAAAGCTATGTGAACTAATAGAGTGCTCTTTCATGTTCTCTGTCTCTGTCTGTCTGTGTCTCTCAATTAGGCAATTTGTAAATATAGTGTATATGGGCTCTACTCTAAAAAATCCAAACTAATAGCCTAAATAAAAATAGTTGTGCGTGTCCTTTCATTTGTAATGTTGGAAATCTGTTGATATGATTATTAGCCACTCTCAATATTATTGGACCAGTCTTTTTTGATAGGTACTAAAGAAGACTTGATAGTAAGCTCCTTTTATGTTCTCTTTGAAGAAGTAAAAGCAAATATTTGCATGACAACCTGATATAGGCAGTGTGTCCCCCCTATACTTACAGCAGAATCCATACACCCAATTTCAGCGTGATAACTTTCTTTGAAGTTTTATAAATGTGTTTTATGTATATCAGCCACATTTGTAGGTGGAAATTACTTGTTGAGGGAGAGCAAAATTCTTATATATTACAACAGTTTATTGCTCTACAGAGCACCCCTGCATATAACGAGATATGAGTATATCTGCAATATTAAAATTTCACCGAGGGGGAGCATTTAGGTATAAATATCTGGAAAGGCTCCTGGATAGTGTGTGAGGGAGGAGGCAGAAAGGGTAAATTACAAATAAAAGGGAAATGCTGGATTGTTCATATTATCCATTCTGACATTCTGCTCAGGGACTGCCTACAAGATTCCATTTATCCAAAATAGTGCCTCAAGAATAATTGCTTAGTTTTCTAATTTTATGTTTAGATTCTACATTTAGGACAGAGGTTAAGAGTTTTGTTCTGGCCTAGCCATTCCTATGTAAGTAAATGTTCTATGATGGAAGATGGAACGGAGACTTTGTCCACACATTCTTCCTTGGTATTTGTATTAGCTTTTTTTTTTTCCACTGCCATAACAGAACTCCTGAAACTGAGCAATTTATAAAGAACAGAGCTTTATTTCTTACAACTGTAGAGGCTGAGAAATCCAAGGTCAAGGGTCCACATCTGATGAAGGCCTTCTCCTTTGATTATGCCATGGTGTAAGGCAGAAGGGCAAAAGATAATGGAGGGAAGGAGACCAAATTCATCCTTTAATCGGGAGCTCACTCTCCAAATAAGGGCATTAACCTCATAAAGGCCCCACCTCTCAACATGGTTGCATTGGGGATTAAGTTCCTAATGCATGCAGTTTGGGGGACACATTCAACTATAACAGTATCCATGAGAGTTCTTCTCTTGAAAATGTTTCTTGGGTAGCTAAAAGTTAAAAGATACAAGTTTCACTATTTTGCAAATGAAAATTAAAAAGTTTCAAATGACTATCAGCCTACTTCCCACTTAATTCTTTCACTGTCCTCTTTTCTTCTTCCCTTGCCAATGTATACTGCCTTGGACTAAATGAGGGCAAGGCTTGCCGGAACAAATACACCATCAAAGGCCAGACAGCTTAAGATAAAGAGCTGATGCTTTTAAATTCTAATTTCGCTTCTTCTTTGACAACTTATGAGAGCACACCCCATTTTCTCATACTTTTTTTACATTTCAAACCATTGCAGGTTTCCCCACCCTTACCATCAGGAAACTCCCATTTCCAAGGTCATCATTTTCTAACAGATCTCTGGACTCCCTGTGGCTTCTCGGTTCAATTTGACTCCTCCTCTTGTTTTTTCCTTTCTTCTTTGTTCTATTAACCATAGCTCCCCAGTCTCCTTCACTGACTCATTTTCCTCTCGCTTCTCCTGTAATGGGCAGATTTCCTCAGGGGTTGTCCTGGCAACTTGTATTACTTTTCTAGTCTCTTTTTTAGAAAATTCGTTTACATTTACACTGTTGCCTTTTCTTTAATTTAAATAAGTTCTAGATAAATAGCTCAAAATTTTAGCTCAAAGTTTTTATCTAAACTAGCAGCCTAAATTTTGACTTATACCTGAAATCTCTGCATAGATATTTGGTGGCTCTTTAAAGTCTCTGAATCTGAAAACTAAAATCATACTCCCCGATATTGATGGCCTTTTGTTATTTGTTTTGCTGTAATCATTAGTAATAGTGGTATTAATGTAATCATCACATTTGAGTCACCAACCATTGAACCCTGAGAGTCATTTTGTTTTTTCTTCTTTTTCTTTATTCTAAACATTCATCTTGTAGCCAAGTTATAGCATGTTTATACTTCATGGTCTTTTGCCCATATACTCTCCACATAATTTTATACATATAGTGTATTTATTTAGACATTTTAAAGTTTACACAACTTTTTGGAATGCATAATTTCACTTCTTACCACCCGTCTACAAGAACAGTATGCTTTTTCCAATTTTCATTTTGAGACAGTAGAAGTTAGTAGTTAAGAGTTTGGGTTTGGAGCTGTTCTGTCTACATTCTGATCCCGACCGCTTACCTTCCTGATCGTGCTATGTTTAGTATGTTACCTAATCTTTATGTGCCTCACCTTCATCATCCAACAGAAGAAAGGGGGAGATTATAGCAGTAATTATCTTTCTGGGCACTTGTATTAAAATTGAAATATTTAATGAGTGAAGAAGTTAGAATGATGCTTTGTATTTAATAAGTGTTCAATCAATGTAAATTCTTTCTGTATCACTAATAAAAAGCTACACAGGTTGACATTTACAGATTGTGACAAACTAAGCCCAAAAATGCATATCTTTTGAGACTGGACTGATTTATAGTCAGAAAATTATATAAAAGCAGATATCTGTGCAATAGTATTTATAGTTAAATATGTTATTTAATAGAAATTTCTTTCTTAGTGTTTCTATCCTGTTCTCCAAATAGTCCTATAGTTTTTTTAATGGATCTCAGAAATAACATGAAGTATGTATGTATTACTGGATGGTAGTATAGAGTGTCTCCCAAGTTATGAATATTTAGATACTTGTGAGTCTTGACATCTGTCACTTGGAATGTTAAAACTTTCTCCCCCCACAAATACCTCACACATTTAATGATCTTTTGAAAGTTTGGAGAAATTTGAGGAAAACTTCGATATAAGGTTTTAAAAAATACATTCCTGTTGCAGTTTATAAAGCACTCAGATAACTGTTGTGCCATAATTATGGATGCTTATTTTAATCTTCTTTTTACTATAATTAGATCTCTTGGATATTTCTTTAGTCTTTAGGCATGGTATCCCATTTATTTCTAAAGAACATTCTTTATATTATTTAAATATTAATATATATTCATTAATAAATGTAAGTAAATATTTAAGAAGCATGCTCTCTGATAATGGCACACTTCATTTTCTTACTTATGCTATTCAGGTACTACATAACCTGAAGAATGGAAGTTTACTTAAATATTTATCATACAGTTCATATTTTTGATATAATTACATTACATACACTTAAGTGTATATCCACATGCATAAAACATTTTATTATACAAAATAAAACTAAAGTACCATCATACCTACATAGTTGAGATCAAGGTTCCAAAACATGTTTTGGCACAGAGAAAGAAGAGAAACAAAATGTGAATATCTGCTATTGGAGTCAGCTCTCTTTGAAAGAATAATAGCAATTCTGCTTATACATCACTGGACAAAACTTAGACATGGAGCGATAGAAGAGAGGAAGTACCTCTTTTCTAGAAAACGATTTCTGTAACTAAAAAAATGTTTGTCTGACTGAGGGAAAGGTATGTCTCAATCATAAATGAAGATATTTAACCTGCTTGTGAAAGAATGGACAAAATTTCTGTAAACAAAATTAAGTCTGACAAGTCTGAAAGCTAACTGAAGAGATGATGCAGTAATAGAAAGTTCAGGTCAGATTTTTCTTATAGAGGAAGAAGTACCCAGTAGTCCCCACAGCCTGCTTTACTTCTGTGGAACATTTTTCTCATTCTTTGGTACCACTGCCCCAGTGGAGCAGGAGCTCCTAGGAGTGAAGCAGACAAGGCTGACTGGCTGTTGGCGGGAACGTGAGGCAGTGAACATCACCCAAGAGCAAACTGATACTGTCCCTTTGATTAAGTTATAGCAGGTAGTTAATTCTGGCAAATTAAAATTGCTGATTGCATGGGAAAGGATGTGGGAGATAGCAACTAGGAAAGCTGCAGCAGGCAGTTTGAAAGAGCATTGGATTCTTACTGAAGTAATTATCCAGCACAGTAATGATACTAGGATTCAATTAAACTGATGTAAATTATCAAGGATAGAATATTTAAATGAACATTTCCCTTTCAGTATTCCCTCATCTCCTGAGTGGTCTTTGTTTCCCTTTTAAATGTCTCTGTTCTGCTTTTGAAGACTAATTGACTAAGGAGTTCTTTAGTTTCCTCTACTATAAAATGTTCAGTGTGACCACAAAGAACTGAACCTGACTTAGTGGTAGCACATCTTTTAATTTTTTTTTTTTTTTTCTGAGACAGGGTCTCACTTTGTAAGTCAGGCTGGGCTTGAACTCACTTTATAGCTCATGCTAGCCTCGAACTCAGGGAAATCCTGCTGCCTCAGCCTCCCAAGTGCTGGGATTACAGGTGTGCATTACCACACTTGGATAGCCTATCTTAATTATGGGCAAATCTTAGGGAAAAAGTAACAATCTGAGTCCACTCCTACAGTTTTACATATAGACTAGAAGTTATAATAGCTGTAGAACCTTAAGTGCTTTAGTCAATTATTTTTTTCATTTTTATATTTCTGTTTTCCTGCTGTTTTCTGCCACCTAAAAAAATGTATAGTTTTTTAGTTGGTATATTATTCAAATGCAAAACTTTTACACTTATTTTTACATTGTTCATTAGCAAATACTTTTCTAAGACATTTTCAACTTTCAAAAAATTTGAATTCAGTTAGAATCTTAAAAAACAAACTTTCTTTCCCCCACTGTTTGTGTGTGTGTGGAGGGGTATTCTGTCTCAAAATAGGACTTGATTCTTTTGCTTCATGTAAGATAAAATAGCTTTAGAATAAATAAGAGAAGCCCATTACTGTTATCAGTGTTCTCATTTAAAATGATATTTAGGGCCGGTGAGATGGCTCAGTGGCGTAAGCTCCTGCCTGGCAAGCGCAAGGTCCCGAGGCCGACTCCCGGAACCCACATACGAAGAAAAGGCAGGTGATGTCACTCAGCGGCATGGGCGCCTGCTGGCACGCGAGGTCCTGAGGTCGACCCCCGGTACCTACAAAAATAAATAAATAAATAAATAAATAAATAAATAAATAAATAAATAAATAAATAAAATAAAATGATATTTAAACCAGACATGATGGCACGTGCCTGTAATCCTAGCACTCTGGAAGGCCAAAGCAGGAGAACTGCAAGTTTGAACCCAACCTGGGCAACTTGGCAACTTAGCAGGACCCTACCTCAAAATAAAAAATAAAAAATAAATGGCTGGAGATACCTAGTTCAATACCTAGAATTGCCAACAAATAAATAAACAAACAAACCTAATTCTTCAAACATCATTTGCATAAAATAATCGTCTTAACTCTTATGCATTTGTTTTATTGTTTTATTCTTAGTTCTTATACTTGTATAATTTACTTTAAATTAAAAATGTGCCAAAATGGCATGTAGCTCAAAGTATATGTAGCAACATTAATTTCTTGAATTCTTTCTTTTCTTGACATAGCACTGAAAAGAGAAAACCTGGCCTCTGAAAAATAGACAATCAAAGTAATTCATCTACTCTCTCCTGATCTGTATCTTCCGCTTTCTGATGGTATAAATACACTCCTCTTTGTATACCCCTTTTCTATCCCATTGAACTTTCTGGTTTTCTTATTGCCCTCATAAAACCAATTTTGCAATCAATAATGAAATGTTGTTAGGCATTTTCTTTATCAACTCCCTGTGCTTCAGATGGGGTATTCTAAAAGTAAAATAGTTGCTGTCTATGAAGAATAAATAGACTGCTAAAAGAAGCAGACATAATTATTTTTCTTTGACATTTATTTAATAAATCTTTGTGTGTGCACTATATTCTTGATGATATATTAGAGATAGTAGGTGAAAATATAAGACTGTCCATAGATACATGAAAACAAAACTCAGCATCATACTATTTATACTTACACACAAAACACAGTATCATACTATTTAAGTAATCATTCTAGTAAAGAAAAATATTCATTGCAAGTGGATGAACAAGTAGAGCACCAAAGCCTTTCTGCAGGAGTTTAAAAATGGCCTTTGAAAACTAAAGAGCTATGACCTGCAGTAAGAACAGCAAAAGTAGCAGAACATGCCAGGAACAAAGAAAGTGCAGTCCATAATAAATATACTTTCCTTGTACACTTGAAATAGTGGAATTGGAAATAAACTCCAATGTATCTTTCCATAGCTCTTTCACTAACTTTCCTAAGGGCTGTACATTCATAGGTTTCTGGTTCATATTGTTTGAATCAGGTACCTAGAATTGGATACAATGGAAAGAATACCTACATCTAAGTTTCGATACTAGTCTTGATGCTTTATGTATGCATGCCTTTAGAAAGTTACATTATTTACTGATTTGTTTTCTGAAAATGAGACTAATGCTCCCTTTCAAATCAAAGGGTTTTATGAAGATTATTTAAAATAACTGCTAATTATAGCATAATACTCCATGTATATTGGAGACTCTCAAGAAGTAATTATTTTTATTTCACCATTGTTTGTGTATATTCAATTTATTTAAAGTGTTTTTTGATTTGATAGGTATATTTGAAGTGAGAAATATTTTGAGGGATATTAACTGCAATATGTCTTTTACTATAAGAATTTTTTAATTTAAACATTCACAGGTATATTTTGATCATACCTCATATAATTCCCCTCAATAGTTCTAATTCTTTAACATTTCAAATAAGATTTGTTCATAAATGTGTCTACATTCATTCTACTACGTCTATATGTAATAGAAAGTTAGTCTCACGGGCCGGTGAGATGGCTCAGCGACATAAGCACCTGACTGGCAAGCACGAGATCCTGAGTTCAACTCCCGGAACCCACATACGAAAAAAGGGCCGGTGATATCGCTCAGCGGCACGGGCGCCTGCTGGCGTGAGGTCCTGAGTCGACCTCCGGTACCCACAAAAAAAAAAAAAGTTAGTCTGATTTTGTACCTAGGGGCATCTGTGGTAAACAGTGCTTTTTGTTTGTTATGTTTTGATAGCCTATCCAAACACTTGACCTAAGCATTTATTTCATTCACTATCCTGTATCTGACTGATGAATTTGGCAAAGTCCAAACAAAATAAGCTGAAAATTGTTTCCCAAGTGCCCATAGCTCACTTGGCTGTTGCTAAGAGTTTTCAATGCCTAATTTATAAGGAGGAGGCATGCAAGAGCAGGAGTAGGAGGGCATGGACCTGAGCTGCTACCATTATTTCAACTTTCAGCATGGAATTCCTGGTCCCAGATCCCTATCCTAGCATGGGAGGCATGGAAACTAGTCACTGCCATATTATTAGAAGAGACAGGACAGCAGATGGAACATTTTTTCTCATTCCATCATCTCCCTTATCTAGAGGTAAAGTACTGGAATTTATCATATATTATACTCAAAATTTTTGGACATTTGTTATAGGGATATTAGGGAAAACTTGTAGCTTACTAGTTTCTTTAATATATTACAATAGAGTACATGTGTTTCTGAATATATCACTGCAGTTAAGGATGATCATTTTGCTCAGGTAGTTAAATCCTCCTTCTGCAAATATCCTGGAATAAATAAACAGGAAAATTAAGGCATATATTGTTCTTGATACAGCATTTAGTTATCTGGCTTTGTACTCAGACATCACTGCTGTTGCTTCTTTTCCATTTATTGATGTCTTCATGTTCGCTAATCTACTCCAGTATTTTGGGTTTTAATTCAACTTGCCAGAACTTAGTTCTTCTGGGAAGCACTCCTTCCATGGGTTCAATCTTCCTTTTCCCGCCCTCCATGATTTTTCTTGTGTCTCTCTGACTTTCCCCTCAGATTCCTTCTCAGACTTTTCTCTCCTGGAAATGTTTTTCTCAGCATTTGTCTTATTATGCACACTTTCCTGCTGTTCTTTTTTTTTTTTTTTTTTTTTTGTGGGTACCTGGGGTCGACCTCAGGACCTCGCATGCCAGTAGGCGCCTGTGCTGCTGAGCGATATCACCGGCCCTTTTATCGTATGTGGGATCCGGGAATCGAACTTGGGCCCTTGCGCTTGCCAGGCAGGCGCTTATGCCACTGAGCCATCTCACCGGCCCCTTTCCTGCTGTTCTTAACCTACATTTTTTTTCTCAGGCAATTTCATCCATTCCTATAATGTCAATTTCCCTGTATATTTCTCAAGGCCATGCATGTGCCTAGCACATAAAGTGTGTGTGAGTGTGTGTGTGTGTATCTGATGTGAGTGTGTGTCTATTTCTTAATACCAAAAGTAATAGTGTAGATCTCCAGGATCAGTGCTTAAGAATGACTATTCCTCCTCTCTCTGTATATTGACATCATTTAAGAGCTGTCTTTTTTCACCTTAGTATCTCTTGAGACTTAGCATGTTTTCTTTCTGGGTATAAAGAGGGATATTCTGCCTTTCTTCCCCTACTACTTAGTATTGCTTTAACTATAAATGACACTGTAATACTTTTTTGGAGTCCTCTTTCCTGTACCCCCAGGTTAAAGACATGTCTCTTCTTACAGTTGTTTAATTTTATTTCTTTCCCCTGTAGTTATGAACTCTGTGATAAGGGACATCATGCTAATGCATGTTAACTATGTTAATCTGCAGAGTTGGTTCCATCTATACCCCCAAATCCAAGGATGTTTAAGTCCCCTATATAAAGTGATGTAGAGTTGCATATAAACTGCACACACCCTCCCATATACTTTGAATCATCCCTGTGTTACTTATAATGCTTAATATAAAGACTGTATAAATAGTTGTTATACTATATTGTTTAGGGAAACATGAGAGGGAAATTTTCACACATGTTCAGTAGAGAGACAAGCATCATAGACCTAACTACATAGTACAGGAATGAAAAAAAGGGATGAGAGGCAAAGCCAACAATACTTTAGAGTGCGTGCTGGAGAGAAACTAAGGGGAACTGTGAAACAGCGGGAGGCTACAGCAGCCTGTGCCTATGTATCACTTCTGCTGAGTGAATTTGGCATAGTGGTCCACATATGAAAAACTCAACTTTTGTTTTTTTTGTAGCTTTCTGGAATTTGTTTTTTCAAATATTTCATTTTGTAGTTGGTTGCATCCATGGATGAGGAACCCATGGTTATGGAGAGCCAACTCTGTGTGTGTGTGTGTGTGTGTGTGTGTGTGTAGCAGGGAGACTGTGCTGAACTGTAAAGGTAAATCTCTGTTCTGCTGAGCAGTGTTAAATTCTGTACTGTTTGGCTCATGTGACAAGTCACTCTATATCATCTTCCTGGAAGACAGACAGACAGAGACAGACTGTTTGCTTCTGTACCTCAAAAGAAATTATGTAGGGCCGGTGAGATGGCTCAGCAGCTTAAGCGCCTGCCCGGCAAGTGCGAGGGCCCGAGTTCGACTCCCGGAACCCACATACGAAAAAGGGGCCGGTGATATCGCTCAGCGGCACGGGCACCTCCTGTCATGCGAGGTCCTGAGGTCGACCCCCCGGTACCCACAAAAAAAAAAAAAAAAAAAAGAAATTATGTAGACCTTTACCATTTGTAGGTAGAAATACCCAAACTTAAATATTTGGTAGAGTACAGAAAGGGGAAAAACTTTTGCCAGCTATTCTTCAGAAAGAGGACTAATATCTAGAATATATAAAGAACTAAAAAAACAAACAAATGAACAATTAGATCACCTAAAATAAGAGACCCAATCAAGAAATGGGCAAGTGAAGTGAACAGACACTTCTCAGAAGTAGTAGAGTGCCGGTGAGATGGCTCAGCAGTGTAAGTGCCGCCTGGCAAGCACAAGGGCCCAAGTTCGACTCCCAGAACCCACATACAAAAAAAAAAAAAAAAAGGGCTGATGATATCGCTCAGTGGCACAGGTGCCTGCTGGAGCACGAAGTCCTGAGGTCGACCCCCGTTACCCACAAAAAAACAACAAACAACAACAACAAAAAAAAAACAAGTAGTAGAAATGGGAAGGAAAAAAGTATGAAAAATGTTTAACATTTCTGGCCATTAGAGAAATACACATTAAAACAACAGTAAATTTTCTTACACCATAAAGAATGGCAATCATCAGGAAGTCAAAGAATAACAAATGCTGGCTTAGTTGCAGTATAAAGGAACCCTCCTACTTTGTTGATGGAAATGTAAACTAGTATAACCATTATGGAAATCGGTATGGAGATTTCTCAAAGAACTAAAATTAGAAGTTCCACATGACACAGGTATTCCCTTCTTAGGTATCTTCTGCAAAGAGCTAAAGACCTCATACTACAGTGATGCAGGTATACCAATGTTTGTAGCACCACAATTCATAATAGCTAAATCCTGGAATCAGACTATGTGCTTCAACAGACAAATAGATAAAGAAAATGTGGTATCTGTATGTAACAAAATACTACTTGGCTATAAAAAAGGATAAATTTGAAAAATTTGCAGGAAAATGGATGCACCTGGAAAATAAAATGTTAAGTGAACTAAATCAGACGCACAAGTTTAAATACAATATGGTGTCTCTCATTTAAGTAAGGCAGAGTACAAACAAACAGCACAATAAAGGATGGGGAAAAGGAAACAAGGGGATAAATCTCTTGCAAATGGAAAGGGTTGCAGGAGAGCTAGGGTGACAGAAAAGAGGAAGGGGAGGGAAATAAGACAAATTAAGATGTGCCATGTATAGGAACCAAGTAACCACAATGAGGTGTAAACATTGTAGGTCATAAACAGTAGCTAAGAATAATAATGAAAATGGGGAAAGGGAATTTAGTGGAGGGAGGGAAGTGAGTGGGAAGGAGAAGTGGATTTTTAAGAAGGAAACAAGCTGTGTTATGTGCATGTACCTACTCCTCAAGATGAGTGTAAACTTCATCTACTGCAAACATGTTCTAATAAAATAAAAATTTAAAAAACCAAACAAAAAAAAATTTGGGTTCCTGTCGTAGCTACAGTACACCAGGGCTTGCTCTGGAAACATTAAATATGGCCCTGACCATAATAATACTTATCAGTATCAAAAAAGGAAGATGGTGATTGTAAGTTTATTTTTCTAAAAAGGAAATTCACAGGCCCTGATTTGGAAAATTGTGCTGTATTCTACCATTTCAGTGGTTAAGAACTCACTGAAAGACCTGAGATAGTCAAAGCAGATTTTAAAATAGTTCACTTTAAAAGTTAGTTCAGTATAGTTAAACAGAATAGGAGCTGAAGTTTATTATATTCTCATTAGGAGTATGTCTTATTTTCATATATACATAAACTTGGAAACAACAGAGAATTGCATAACATCCACAGCATGGAGGCTGTGACAGACTTTAATTAATTCCTAGGTAAAATTAGTATGCATTACAGTTTAGAGAAACAAAATACACAAACCTGGTAATCAAAATGTTCAGCTAACAACTGAAGCTTTTTCATGAGTGATATTGTCTTGAATTTCATCAGTGTACCAGCTGGCTTCTTGTCAATTTATAGTTTGGAACTTTACATCAAACAGAAAAAAAGAAATTAATTACAAGGAAAGGAATTCCAGAAGGAATTTTGTGCTCAGAGGTTTTTCACAATTAACCAACATGAATGGAAATGTGTACAGAAGAAATGGAGAGGGAGAGAAGAAACTTAGTAGAATTTCTGTAATCATTAATTGACTATAGCAGGGTTAGTCACACCTGCTTCCCTGATTTTCTTTTAAAGCTATTTAGCCAAAGCTTTTAGCCTTCTCATTTCTGGAAGCACTCAGGTCTGCTGCTATACTGAATGCAGTGAATCATAGCATGTACTGTGAGTTTTCTTATGCAGTGTCCCAAGTGACAGCTCAAAAATTGCTATCTTCCCTTCATTTTGAATCGAGTAACATTTGATGTATTACATTACTGATTACAGTTATAATTTAATGAGGAGAAAGAGCACGCTTTAATGGTTAGTGCCTGGTTACTTGTAATGTGTGTTTTGGGCTCAGAGGTATTGTTCTCGGGTGTCACACTCATTGCCTCTATGTGCTGCAGTTGTTAAAATATGACTTTTCTAAGCCTCTTATCTGTTGAATAAAACCGCCAAAGCTTTTAAAACTGCTTTCTTCAAAATTCCCTGGTAGTTTTTTACTTTTCCATATTGCTTAAAAATTCCTACTTGTGATGTATTCTTCTGGCTCCATTCTAATAAAATAAATGGTTCTTTCATAAAAACATTTAGCTTTAGAGGTGTAGAGAATCTGACAAAAACATTTCTACCTTAGAAAAATGCACATATAAATATGCATGTGACATTTTCCATAAGATACCAGACAGCCACTAGGGATGCATTAATACTAGGTTATGATGCACTTATCATCTTAGCATGATATGCTAAGATGTATGTATGTATCTTAGCATGATATATGTATAAACACATATATGACAAATTCATATATAATGTAGAAACATAGTTTTTAATTTTGTTAAATTCAAATGTTGATTGAGATCATGTTGCTCGCAGTCCATCAAGTCATCTGAACTAAAAACTGACCAATTATCTTCTTGGCCATCACCTGAATAAATTTAGATTTGTGATCCATTTTTATATACAGCAGCCCTTAGTTATAAACTCATTTGGGTGGCCATATTTCACTGTGCTGTCTCAAGTACTGCTATATTTTCTAAATAATTTGTAGGCCATAGCTCAGAAGAACATTTTTAACTTCTTTTAATGACAGTATTTTTCTTCGTTAGGTCTGAGAGCTGTGAGCTACTGTAAGATACTAACAGGCATTTTGCAGTTTCTCTGTTCAGCCTGAAAGTTGTTCACTATTATTCCAAGGTCACTTTGAAAGTCTTTCTATGATTTGCTTGCATTTTATGCTTTGTTTATAGTTTTGAACCAAAAATAAAATTTAATGTTGTGTTTGTCCACATTAAACTTAATTTGTCCCTTGTCAGCTCATTTACAACAGAGATAACATTCAAAACCCACCCTATACAGTGTTTTATCTACAATCACTGATAGAATTTTCTGTTTGTTGGTGAGTTGTGTGCAACTTTCTGTATCTTTCAGTGTTGCTCTCCTGGGAAAGATTTTCAAAAAACATCTGAGTGAACCTAATAGAAATTAATAAATGATTCTCTAATAAAACATAAAATTGAGAAAACTTATATAACTTAAAAATTTCTGATGGCATATTAAGTAAGTACACTTATTAGGATGTTCTTGGAACTGAACTTATATTTTAGGATAAATGAAGGATAAATGAAGTAAAGTTAAAATACATTCAAAATCCTAAATTGGATTGTGACACTAAATATTTTTCCTGCTTTTAACTTTTTCTTAATTTATTCCAAGTACTTAATTTGACATCACAAAATGACTTTTCTTGTTAAGAATTATTTAAATATAATGTTAAAAATAATTGATATTTAAATTTTATGTATCTCAGCATGAAAAGGAAGTTTTAAATTTAAATAATACAGAATATTTTTAAACTATAATTTTAAACATATACATTAAGGAATATAATATGTGTGTTTTCAACAATATTTTCAGGACCAATTTGCTAATTTGTACCTGTATCTTCAAATAATTAGAAGTGTTCAAAACTTGGGAGATTTTAGAGCCATATGTGCTGTTTACCTTAAAAGCAGGTATTATACTTATTCAGTGTATGTTGGAGAAGTAACAGACAAATGTCCAAAGGTAAAACTATAACATTGATTATTCTTAAACAATACTGGAGTATGAGAAAAAGGCCAATGACTAACTTGAGGTGATTTGTTGAATAAAATTTCATTATATGCACATGGTAGAATACTGCCATGTAGATATATACATTTTGACATAGAAAATTGTGTAATTAAAATTCAAGATGAGTGTGAGTCTATTTTTGTTCAAAAACAAGTTGTAGGTAAGTAGATACTAGTTAGAGAAATGGATTGGATATAAGTATATATATGAAGGATATGTATGTGTGCATATACCTAAATATAGATATCAGTGGAAATAAACATTTACCAAGAAGAAAACAATTATTTTGTAAGGTTTCAGATTGTAATATGAGTATCTAATTGTGGTTTTAAAAATAATATATCTGTGAGTATATTTATTACATAATAAATTTTTAAAAAATTATACTAGGTATCCTTTATTATATAGATACTATATGTCTTTTACTGTTCTAATAAAATTGTGTCTTACCTCCTTTAGTTTTAATCATGCTTCTTTTCAACCTTTATTTTTCTGTTTGATCAAGCTAATGTGACAAACAACCATAGGCTGAGTGGCTTAAACCACAATATTTTTCAGAATCTGTAGCTTGGAAAGTCTAACGTTAAGGTACTGGTAGATGGGCTGGTGAGATAGCTCAGCGGCATAAGTGCCTGCCTGGCAAGCATGAGATCCTGAGTTCGACTCCCGGTACCCACATAAAGGAAGAAAAGTGCTGGTGATATTGCTCAGGGGCATAAGCGCTTGCTGGCAAGTGCGAGGTCCTGAGGTCGACTCCTGGTACCCTCATTTAAAAAAAAAAAAAAAGGGTACTTTTCGATATGCTGTCTGGTGAGGACTCGCTTCCTGGTTCATAAATGGTTGTCTTCTTGCTGTTTCTTCCAAGGCAGCAAGAACAAGAGAACTTTCTGGGTCTCTTTTACAGGAACACTGACCTTTGTCATGAGGGCTCTACCCTTATCGTCTCATCACTTCCCAAAGGCCCCCCCAACCAGTGCCTTCACATTAGAACTTAGGGTTTCAACACAGGAATTTGAGGATGATACAGACTTCAATCCATCACATTTATTTACGCAGTACATTATAAAACTGACTTTCCATGCTAGAATGTTAGAAATGAGTGATAATTTAATTTCACATTGGAATTTTTGCTTAATGGAGTCCATGAACCATGTGAGTCTAAATTGTGTGTGTGTGTGTTTGTGTGTGTGTGTGTGTTGTGTATTGTGTGCGTGCATTTCTGGAGGGTAGGCACTTAGCTTTAAAGCAGATTATAGGATGGCTTAATAACGCCCTTCTAATAGTTTGGGTCAAACTGACCATTCAGTTCTATTCTAATGAAAACTGTACTGGCAAGGCAAGATATTAAGAGCAAGCAAAACTATCTGGGGAAGACACATTTGTTGTTTTCACCTCATTAATCCACCCAAGGCAGTTGGAAAGGGTAGCAAACAACAGGGGCTGTGACCTGCATTCATATTTTCAAGAAGGCTGGGAGATAGTACTAGGAAATGGGGAGGTCATCAGGTGCCAGGAGTGTTCCAGTCTGAGCAAAATCTCCTTTAAGAAGGTGCCAAAAGTGTTACTTTCAAATGAAATGTAAACAGCTGTGAGTTCTCATGTGAATAGCTCCTGAGAGCTTGTTTAGAAGAATTGGAAGCATAAACATGGGAATAATGAAGATTACACGAGGGTGGAGGAAAGATATCCACCTTAGTAACCTGCTTCATCCTATCAATGTGGATCTGAACAAAACTGTTTTCGTAATCAATTCTGTCCTTTAAGTTCTAAAATAGTAAATAATGCAAAGCATATTAATACATGGTTTAAGGATATGTGGTTGTATTATTAAAAATATGAATGAATTCCCCACTGTAGAATTGTAGTTTTTTAAATAATGCAGTAAGTGGAGAAGACCCAAATAGCTGTCATTTGAATTTATCCTGGTTACTTGTGTATCTGTTGCAGATAAGGGATGGCCAGATTCCAGCTCAAAATGATGGGAGTCAGAAAATTTTAACATTAACATCTCCTGCCTTCTAGGTCTTTCTTTCACATCAGTGATGAGTGAAAGTGTGTAACACAAGAGCTGTCATATATTGAGAACATATAGCTGCCCAATCCTATGTTAAGCATCTCACTTAAATCACCTCATGAAATCTTAAAAGAGCTTTATGAAACCTACAGTCCTATCTTGTAGATGAACACTGGAGGTTTTAAATTGCCAGAAGTCATGTTACACTTAAGTGGCCTCATGGTAATTTAAACTTGGATCTGGATGATTTGGAAATGTATATTCATGAGTATCATGTTGTGTAATTATCCTTACATAGACATAAAGAACTTTTAAATCTCTACAGTTGTATTTTTCAGGGTGAGTTTGTTAGCCCACTTACTTTTAGAATATAAATTATAGATTCCAGCCCAAAAGTCTCCACCAGAATTAATGAATAAGTGTTACTGGAGATAAACATTTTTAACAGACCTCTTTAGTGATTCTGGAATATAATATTATAGGTTGAGAAGCATAATTCTACCACATGTTTTTCCCACACCAAAGAGGTGATACTATAACTGGTTCTTAATTTTATTTATGGTTTTTGAGGGTTTTTGTTTTATCTGGCTTTTTGGTAGCATTTGATGCCACTTCTGATGTCTCCCTTACTCTGCTAACCATTGTACCTTAGTCTCCCCTCACAGCTTTTCTTTCTGCCTAAAGTTCCTTGGGATGCTGCCTGTGGCCCATTTCTACTGGTGCTGTAATTATCTTCACTTATCATGGTTTTACAAATTATTCTTGCTCTCACCTGCAATTCTCTCATGAATTTCAGTAGCTTATTTTTATCACTCTTATTCTGAATCCATGAATGCCTGTAAATCCTTCAGGTCTTAAATTTAGCATTCCTAAAATTGAACTCATTTTCTTTTCACCCAAACTTTGTCACCATTTTCCCTTAGTGCAGTTAATGTCATTATTCAGTCTCCTAAAGTTGAAACTTCAAAATTGCATCCAGACATCCTTTCTTCTCTACCTCCAATCAGTCATCAAATCTTGTTATGTACATCTCAGAAATGCATTTGAATCTATATTTTTTCCTCATTTCCACTGCACCTCATCAGCTCTAATGCTTTCAATTCTATACAGATTTCTCTACCATTTAATGTTTCTCAATATCCAGTCCGTTTTCTACATTGTACCAGATATTTTAATAATTATCACATTTCAATTTTTTGGTTCCCTGCTGCCTACAACAGAAGGTCTAAAGTATATGAGGCTCATTTTAATCTCATCTGTTTATCTTGGATCTTCTCTTCACCACCAATCCTATTTTGTGGTCAATCCAAACTCCTTCATGACCTTTCTGTGTTTCAGACTGGGAGATTGACAGTATCTACCTCATAGGGTTGTTGAAGATGAAAAAAGTTAATTCATTTGCTGTGCTTACAATAATGCTTAGCGCCTAATAACAGACATTAAACATTTGTTGCTCTTTCTTCTGTGATCATATGATGTGACCCTCTCTCCAGGAAGAACACTAAAAGAATTGCTTATTAATACTGTATTTAACCCAGAAATACTACAATACAAGTTCTTCCCTGTAGACGGCCTGAATCCACTTGTAGGTTAATATAATTTACTGACCTAATCAAATCTCTAATCTCTGCTAAGTTGTCCACTACTTGAAATCTCACTAGTATTCAGGTTGATACTTTGACATATACTTGTCCTTTAATGATCAGTAAAGAACATACTGGCTACAATTCTGGAGGTACATCATTTTGTCAGTTGAATAATTGACGGAACAAGAAATACCGTGGGCACACTGTGGGCTTACGTGATCAGGCTCTAGACCTGCGCAGGACTCTTAAATGTAGCAGATAGAAGTGCTTTGTGTCAGTTTAAAGCACCCAAAAATAAGTCTAGGCTCACAGATTCAGAAATCTGTGTGTCTGCTATAATGCTATGGACAACATCATAAGAAATATTGTTATTTAGACCAAAATATTAATGTTCTGAAAAAAAATTTGTAGGTATTTTAATTTTTATGAAATTTCTACAGAACTATCTATTAGGATGTTATTTTCTAATTTGATAAATGTAAATTTCAGGGTTTCCTAGCAGAGATCACTATTTAAGGCAACTATATAGTAAATACTTTTGAATTATATTCCAGTTTATTAGTCTTTATCTATTACAATAGTAACATACTAGTTTCTTTGAAGTAGGGTACACTCATTGGTACTTTTTCACTCATCAGAGAAATGTGTGGCCTAGAAAATTGCAGCATGCAAGTGATACATGAAAGTAAATTTTAAAAATTTAACTTTTAGAGGAAAATACTTTATATTAGAAATCCAATTTAGGGTTACAGTAAGAGCCAATCTAAGTTTGGTTATTAGAATAAAGACTATGTTTACTGTCATTTTATTTTTAAAGTTTATTGGGTTTCTGGATTTTATTATTAACTAGAGAAATAATATTTAAGCGGATCCCCAACCAGATCTTCCATCTGTATACTCAGGCGTGTATGCAGGCACACACACACACACACACACAAACACACGCAGCATACTTGAAATTAAAGATACACATCTAATGGTGATGAGTACATCTGAAAAAGAAATAGGGAAAATTAATAATAATGATAGGATTTCTATAATACCTGAAATTGATAACATGCTTGCCTAATGTGATGTGGTAGGAAAAACTTAAGATTTTATTCAGAAGTACATTTTAATGGTAACTTCTCCACTTAGTATTATCTATGTGAGGTTGGACAAATCCCTTAGTTGGCCAGAGCTGTGGATTTCTCGTCTGTGTAAGGACTATAATAGAGATTTCCTTGGAGGATCAAAAAATAACATACATACAAAGCCTTTAGAAATTGTAAGGCATTGTACAGATATCAGAGATTATAGAGGTAGAGATTTCAGAAATTCCTCAGACATCTCCTAGATTATTCAGAGATAAAATAATCATGGCAGACATAATTGTCTTCACTTTGTGCATGAGGAACCTGAGATGTGCAACAAGAAATGAGTAGCCAAGCTAAACTTGGAGCTATGGCTTCATTGTCCAAACATGGTACTTTCTGCATTAGAACATGCTTTTTGAACCAGGCCTATACATCATTCACAAGGTAAAGCTATAGTAAATTTTAAAATAAGCTGATTTAAAAAAAATTTTTAAAAAGCATATAACTCTGGAGTTGTCTTAATTAGAAGTGATAATATTACTAGCTAATATTTACCCTTTTTAATGCAGGTAATGAATTTGGGCATCCCGAATGGTTAGACTTCCCAAGAAAAGGAAACAATGAGAGTTACCATTATGCCAGAAGGCAGTTTCATTTAACTGATGATGACCTTCTTCGATATAAACTCCTAAATAACTTTGACAAAGATATGAATAGATTAGAAGAAAGATATGGTTGGCTATCAGCTCCACAGGTAAGCTCTTTACTCTAAATGTGATGTTTTAGTCACCAATGCTGTACATGCTCAGAATGGCAATTGATTTGAATCCATATGCAGATCTTCTAAACAGCACTTTATTATTGAGCGTGTAGTGCCCTGTAACATACTTCAGGTTGTCAAAACATGTCACTGAAGTCTCTCCAGTACATAATGAAAATCTTCGACAAAGTGCCTCGCTTACTTCTCTGGTTTGTTTGTTGTTTAAATTTAGTAATTTTCATTTCCTTTGGTTAAAATAAATGGCAAAATGGGCCGGTGAGATGGCTCAGCGGCGTAAGCGCCTGCCTTGCAAGCGCGAAGGCCCGAGTTCGACTCCCGGAACCCACATACGAAAAAAGGGGCCGGTGATATCGCTCAGCGGCACGGGCGCCTGTTGGCGCGCGAGGTCCTGAGGTCGTTCCCCCGGTACCCACAAAAAAAAAAAAAATAAAAAAAAAAAAAAAATAAATGGCAAAAGCACAGCATGGAAACCATTTTGGAAATTGCTGTGGAAACATCTTAATTGTTTTGACTACTTTTCCTTATATAATCATGCTGTCATAAAGAAAATACTTGACAACATATAGATTTCTTTATTCCTTTTTATCCCTTTTTTACTGGTCTCTGTCATTTCAATAGACGTCATTATACCTGTGTGCTGTTTTGTATTTTTCATGAGCCTGACTCTCCTGTGGAATTAAAGTCTCAATTTTCAATAAGTTTTAGAAAATGTAATTAACAGGTACAAATTTTATACAGGCTTTTTTTTTCCTTGTAAAAATTAGCATATAGTATGTGTTAATTATAATCCATTTACTTCATATTGGTGCTGTTTGAAATGACTGTTGATGTGTTTTTACTTTGGTGTCTGATTCTAGTTTTTAATGGCTGAACAAAGGTACTTATATATTCAGTAAGATTGGCTACATGACACAAATGCCCTAATCACATTTATTAGTAATGCTATTTCTGGAAGACAGAGCAAAATGATGCTCCTTTTCAGTAGGAACCATGTTGAATACCAAAATGCACACTGTTTACTCTGAGCCTTAGTTCACATTTCTAAATTACCAAGAGTGGTGCTGCTGATATGCATGACAATAAGTCCTCTCAAAGCTGGGGGGAGGGAGTCAGGGTGGTGCTGAAAACCAAAGGCTTCTCATGGCCAACTGTAAATACATGATGTATAAAATACGGGCATTTGAAGTGCTGCTTTTCAGACTTTTTCCTTTACTGAGGGGGAAAAAAACAAGCATATTATAATAGATTGGCCATTGAATCTGACAAGCTTCAGTAAAATTGTAAAATGTATAGGACAAGTATAATTTCAGAAACTAGATATAACATGAAATTGTGAAAAGTAACTTTATGAACCACATTAGGCTGGGGACCAAATCAAAAGTCTTAAAGAAAATTCACTTATAAAGAGAACTAATATATACAGACAAATGCTTTATATGATACCAAGTTTTACTTGATTCCTAAACTACAACATTAACCCTCAGTTTGTGCTTTGAGGTTGGCAAGTGGCTAGTGAGATTTTTATACTCAGTAAGTACATTTTGACACTCTTGTTGACTTAGAATTTGATGAGACAATAATGTTTAAAAAATATAAAGTTGTGGATTTTCACGTCTGGATTACTAACTAAAAAGACTATTCAGGAAGACAACATGATGTTTTTGTAAATAATTTACTTGTGGTGGCATCTAGGGGTTATTTAAATGTAACATATGAGTTAATTCTTACAGGCCTATGTGAGTGAAAAACATGAAGACAATAAGATCATCACTTTTGAAAGAGCAAATCTTCTTTTTATTTTCAATTTTCATCCAAGCAAGAGCTTCACTGATTATAGAGTTGGAACGGCATTGCCAGGAAAATATCCTTTTCATTGTCAATGAATATGTCTGTCAGAATTCAACTTTTTATTATGTCAGAGTATAAAACTTGTAGCGGTAGCTTTAAGTTTCTTCATATGAAAAATGAGGCACTTGAGACAATTAACTGATCAATCTTTGCTTAGCTCAGTCAGCTGTACTGAATTATTCCTGAACTTTGTTCTGATTCCAAAAAAGTATAATTCTAAATATTTTAAATAACTTCAATTCTAATAAGAAATGCAAGAGACGATTGTGGTTTTTTATGAAAATATTTTCTAAGTTGACTCTGAGGGTTGGCACCTTTCTACTTCTCCACTGAGGGAAAGAAAGACTATAGCTGTAAGGTTAGCTTCCTTCCCTTTTCTCTATCCTTTCTTCTCAAATGCTAAATATTATTAAGATGAGAATTTTCCTGTCAGATACACTACACTCATAAAGCATTTAAAATGGTGAAGAAGGTGCCGGGGATATAGCTCAGTGGCACAATTGCCTGCCTGGCAAGCACAAGGTCCTGAGTTCGATTCCCAGTACCAAAAAAAAAATGGTGAAGAAGACACATATCAGCATTGTAAGTTTGGAAATTGTTATAAGGAAAATGTACAATGTATTTTAAAGGTGTTATGACTGTTACTTGGTCCCATGTTAAACAAAACAAAGCAAACAAACAAAAAAATCACAGATTCAAGACCTAGCAACAAATCAACAGGGAAATAATTTGCTTCTCCTCTAGAGCTCTGGTAATGGTTAATACCTGCCAAAGATGCCTGGCACCAGCATGAAGTCCTATGTGGTGACTTCAACTACAGTAAGAGAAACCTCCTGGTCACCTGGCTGAATGAGAAAGAAAAATGTCTTTCTCACATAATAAAAATTCTAAGTTAGAGCGACCTAGTAACGTGACACTATCAACCTTACTGCTTCATTCTTTCTGCCGTTCAACTCTCAGGATGTCAGCAATGTCCAAACGGTGCCCCCTTTTATAGTGTAGTACAAGAACCATGGCTTTAAGTATTACAACCTTCAGGCTCAACAGAAGACAGTTTATTTTTTTCTGTCTCTTTTCAACAATGAAGTCACTTCTTTAGAAAATCTTCTTTCATATTTCATTGACCAAAATCAGGTCTCTTATTGGTCCAAGATACCCAGAAATGAGAATTGTATCCCCATGACTGACTTAAGAATTATTCCCGAGCCTCAGGAAGTAGACTCCTTGATAGACACCCGGACATAATGTGTTCATAACAGGAAGAAGTAAAGCATTGTCCAGTAAGTTGCTGCAGCATCCGCCATCACCTGAGCTACCCAGAGATAGTAAGGGTGGTAAGAGATGATTCCCTGCTTTTTTCCTACATCAGAACATTTTGGAGAGGATGCTTTAATTGTGACAGATGCCCAGTTGTTCCCACTTAAGCCAGAGAGTCCATTATGGTACCTTTCTTTTGTATATACAAAGAAATCAGTACGATGTGATTACCTGCACTACAAGAAATGAAAGTACTGCACATATAACAACTCATACATGACCCTTCTTGTCTTAAAATTAACACTAATGGAATGCTGCTAGACCAAATCCTTCTATACCTGATAATATAATATAATCAGACTAGAATATATTTACAGATCATTTGGTATTTTTATTGCAGTCTGGTTGGCACCTTTGCTGCACTGTCCTTGATTCTAAGTGGGGGAGAATTTATGTATAAACCCAAACAATGATGTAAGGCACAGTGCAGTAAGTGGGAAGGGAGAAAATATGTTACATGTGAGGACAGAGAACCAGGAAAAGAAAAAAAAAAAAAAACTAGAGTAAGATATTAAGGAAAAGATCTTTAAGCCTAAACCTTGGGAAATGGGTAAGATTATAGTAGAAAAAAATCGGAAGGTCATTCTAGCAGTTGGAAACCATGGAGTGTCCTTAGATAATGGGCAGTATAATGGATTAATTAAAGAATGATGACCATAAAAAGAAGTACTAAAAGATAAAGCTAATACATTGAGATCAAATAATAGAAGATTTTCATGCTATATTAATTAGTTTAAGCTTTTTATGGTTTTATAGTGAGTTGCTGAAGGTTTTTAAGCTAGGGAGCTACTTCATAAGAATGTATGCATTAGGAAAATTTCTCATGTATCAGGGTGTAAGAGAGCTGTCATGAAAAGGGAGATGGAAAGTACAGACATTAATTATGAGAAATTGAAGTGCACCTGAAAGATAATTAGGGCATGAACTAAAGTAATAGCTGTGGGATAGAAAAAGGTATGTGGAGCACTTTTCTGTAGTGAAAGAATTCATCAACATTTGTGACATGGAGGGTAGAAGAGCAAATGTAAGGTTTCTCTGGAACAATGTGAAGAATGATAGTAGGAGTGTTCCTGAGGATAGTAAACAAGAAGTAAGCAGTTGGGGGAATAGAAAATGTGAGCTTAATTTAAGATTATCAAAGAGTTGAAATATATGGGATTTTTAATGATGATATTTAGAATAAAAGTCACATCTCAAGCTCTAGTGATCTATCTAAAAATGTGTTAACTTTGATTAACAAATATTACTAAATGAAAACATCTAATAGCATATTTATTGAGTAGAATGCATGCAAAAGTTAGTTTGTGTTTACTGATACAGAATTATACTATTTATGAACACCTGGTTTGATAAACTGGACGTTAGTTGAATCTTCTGAAATTTGGTGATCTTGTTCAATGTCTGCAAGCTACACAGAAATTATCTATTTTAATAAATAAATATTAAGCTGGATGTCATAGCACACATATATAATTCCAGTACTCTGGGAGACTGAAGCAGAAGAATCACAAATTGAAGCCTACGTGAGGCAACTTAGCAAGACCTTATCTCAAAAAATAAAAAAGAGCTGGGGATGTAGCTTAGTGTAAAGGCCCCAAGTTCAGTCCCTAGTACCATAAATACATACATACGTACATACGTACATACATAGTGAATGTTTTACATTTGTGACCTCTTTCAAAGTTTTAATCACATAAGTTGTAATGTTTGTAAGTTTTACTGACACAGACACTGGAAAATGGTGCCATCTCTACAGAAGGGATAGTTAAAATCTCATTCATTTACTGGATCTCTAAGAGAGTAGTGGAGAAATATTATTGGCACATTTCCTGTATTTTGTCTATTATAAAGTTATGTCCAGTTTGACCTTGTTCATTTCTACTGCCTATCTCATACACGTCTTTGTCCATAAGCAATAACTAATTCATGTATGTTTACTGCTACATTTAAAGAAATTTATATTTTAACAAATCTCTTTGAATACATAAAAAGTATTCAAGACTGAATGGCTAGATATCTAATTGGATATTTTTATTACAGTAGGACTTCAGGGGGGCAGCAGGGGAAAGGGAGAGCATTTCCAACATACCTTACACCACATTTTTTACTTTGATGTAAGTTAATAGCAGTAGGGCTTCCTAATTCCAAGGTTTAAATAAAATCTGGATTTTGAGAGGTCCACTGTTCTGCCCTTACAGTTCAGTTCATGAGTTCCATCTAGATAGTCCTTCACAGATAAATAGGTAACTGTTATTGGAATACTTTCCAGTCCTAAGGTACTCACTATACAACAAGATAAACAGTGAAGATTTTTTAAAATTTCAATGTGTGAATTCTGTACACTGGGGTCAACACCTGCTCTTCATGCCAGATACTCCAATCAGAAACGACACTGAACATGCCCCTTGCAGTACCACCTCTCCCGAGTCCTCCCACTGCCATACCAAACACCCCTAGTTTTTGAAATAACTTCTCATGATGTTTTCCAGAGTTGTAATAGTATGTCTCTCTTATCTAAATGCACTCAGCATTGCTCCCATTCCTCCTCCTCTGAGCATCCAGAACCAAGAGCACAGTAATCCAAGGGATGCTCTGGCAAGTAGGACACAGGATGCCCCATCATCTTCCTATACCTTGAGGTTACTCTCTTACTAATAGAGTTCAAGTAAATTAGCTTATCCAGCAGCCACCATATTTTCTGCTCACACTGTATCTATATTCAAGTAGAAACCATGAATTTTCTTTGTCTTTTATTATTTATTGAGTTAGTAATTTTAACATAAAATTTCAAATTTAGCATTGAACATGAAATACCATAAGTATTAACTTTTGCCTTCTAACTATTGATAAAGAGGATAAAAGTATTAAAAGTACAAATAGTTCTCTGTTTCTAATCTGTTGAGGTTGTAGAATCTTCTGTAAGCACCAGATAGACCTCTTCTTCAAATTCTTGTTTTTCCGAGCTTACCTTTAAGAGGTTTTTTAAAATTATTATGCTTAACAATTTACAAGTCCTTTCTGTCCTTTTATTTTGTTTACATTATTTTTTTAAACTACATTTTAGATCATCTTTATAAATTGTTTTCAGCTACAGAAAGTTTTAAAAATAGGATATTAATGATGTATTTTCTGACTTTAACGAAGTGTTCTATGCTGTTGGTATACCTAAGTACTACACAAGTAAACCGAATACAGATTTTTACTGTGAAGAATCCACAGTGAAAAAAATTGGATGTACTCATCCAGTAAAGAAATTTATCAAATTTTTAATTTCCTGGAAAGCAGGATTTGGTGCCAGAACAAATTTAAAGTTTCTAAAGAAATCATTTGAACTTCTTCTGTCACTATGAAATATAAACTGGCTATGGGTAACATTTCTGAATTCTTGAGCAGTTCCATTTTTTGAACCTGTATACCTTGCATATCAAATGGCAAGGCATCAACTTTCACTCATGTCTGTGGAGAATTGATGGTGGCTGTCTTCTCCAAAAACTGTTGTAAAGGGAGCTATTTTGGAGGTAATGCAGGCAAGGTAGAAGAAACATTTTAAGGAGGCTTTTAACTATTTCTTCAAAATAATATGATATATTTGGAAAATTGAGAGGCAAGCCTGACTTGCATCAATAAGATTTTGAACATGGTCATCATGGTGAGAGCTAAAGGAAACAGTATTGTTTCTGTAAAGAATCCTTAGCATCATCCTAGGAAAATGACAAAAATAGAACAAAGCAAAAAGCCCTTTGCCTATATGCTATCTCAGATTTGTCCTTTTAGCTGCAAATCTTCAGTATAATGATCACCAGTGCTCTTGAATATAGTAGATAACAATGTGGGTAATGCAGCTGCAACCTAAATGTGCTTGGTAAATAGGCAGGTTTCACATTTCATATTCAGGAATATAGAATACATTTTCTTGATGCGTGATATTTGCTTATGATTTCACATTGTTTAGTTGCAAAGAAAGAAACATAATGCCCTTTATATTATTGGACTCATAATAGTATTTCTGTACTTACAGTTCTTCACCTAGAACATTATTAAATCAGAACTGAATTAAAATGAAAACTGCTAAGCCCCCAAGGAAAAACTGCTCTTTCTAATCCATTCTGAATAATAAAAATGATGATGGAACATTTTAAGTGCTGTGAGAGAGAATGTGTGTATTACGATACCTCTTTTGTGGGCCTTCTGTTTGCTGACTATTTTTATTAAGAACAGGTATTTAATTTAATATTCCTGGCCACACTATAAGGTAAGTAGATCAGCCTCAAGGAACAAACCAGGAGAGTGAGGCCTGTATGTAACTGAGTATTTCCCTCCAGCAAAAAGCTGGTGAAGTTCAAACAATGTAATTCCAATTGTGTGTTCTTTCTGCTGTACTATGGTGCATTGTTCTGTCTATTCATGGCCATGTACATGTGTTTGGGTGTGGTAGCAATGGTAATACTACTGAGAATAATTTATTCCTGTAATGCTCAAAATGATCTTGATGCAGTTCTCAGGAAGTAGGTCACCTTAGAAAATTGTACACAGATTCATAGCGTAGACAAACTTCCCTCTTGTCATGTGAACGCTCAGGAACCCTTTGTCACCCTGCACAAATTTGTTCTCAGGAATTCTTCCTTGTCATCTCTGTTACCATCTTTCACAAAGAAAAACAATTTTAAAAGTGAAAACATGCATAGTTAGTTCAGTTATTGTGATATTTCTGTATTCTAGAATGAAATATAAATGGATTAGGATTCCGTGTTCAAAGTTAAATTGTAATGGAGCACATACGTTTAAGTTTACTATATAATTAGTATAAAGTTAAAATGTCACAGCTTATTTATAAGGTTATGTGACTTAGTGTTTGTACATGAATATAGTTCTGAGAGTGTAAACAGCAAAACAATCCTATTTTTTAAAATAATTTTTCAGGATACTGTTGGAGTGGGGGTGGATATAATAGTATAATAGTAGCCCCCTTCCCAAATGGTATTTCAAACTGTTACAGTACTGAGATGCTAAGATTAGTGGTTGCAAATGTGGTTTGTGAAGAATATGTGATCCAGGCCAAAAATATTTAAAACTAAGGGAATAGATGTGTAAATAGTTGCATTTAATCCCATACTTTGGAAATATTTTCATTAAACTACTAAAAGATGTACTTTTTAAAATGTAAATTCAGACTCTGATATTTGCAACCTGTATAGAGTTTCTAATGAGTAAATCAGGTCACTTGGATGATTCACTGGAGTGTGATTGCTCCAGGCAGAGATGCTGCTGTGAGTTGCTTGATTTAGAGACGCTTTTGAAATGTGCTTATATAACTGTATTAGAATCTGTACTTTTTGAAACAAATAAAAACAAGGAACTTAATTTATGATTAGCTAAATTCATGTTCTGTCAAGATTATATAATACATGTAAAGATTAATTTCTGGATGAAAGACAGAGTAGGCTTGATTTTCTAGTTTTCCAGGGAATAGACGTTTTGGTTAAAAACAAGTACAAGGCTTTTTGTGAAGGATTTACAGTGTGACTTTGAATGGATGCAAGCATTTTTGTTAAGTGTGCATGTGTGTGTCTTTATGTTATGCTGCAACTTAATGATTTTTTATGTGAACAGGGATACAATCCTACTAACAGTTTTGTATTTTTTTTTTTTTTTTTGTGGGTACCGGGGGTCGATCAGGACCTCACGCGCCAGCAGGCGCCTGTGCTGCTGAACAATATCACCGGGCCTTTTTTCGTATGTGGGTTCCGGGAGTCGAACTTGGGCCCTCGTGCTTGCCAGGCAGGCGCTTATGCCACTGAGCCATCTCACCAGCCCCACAATTTTGTATTTAATATACATCCTTTTGTTTCAGTACGTCAAAATGGAAATATGTATTAACCCATTGCCTAGGTTAGCCTGCCTTAGTTTCAAGATGCTAAAACAATTTTAAAAATTACTTAGCGGTCCTTTAGATTATTTTTCATTGTTCAACACTTTCTAATACCGTGATGTAATGATAATGACAGACAAATCCCCTCCCCTCCTCTGGGAGTAGAGAGTCTGTGATTTATCTTCATTCTTCTATCTAAGAATTTGAAATGTATCACAAAGTAAAAAAAAATTATAGGATCAAAATATCATAACTACTGTAAGCATTTTGGATTAACTTAATATGGATTCATAAGCTTATAGGCAGTGTGAATAATAAGTTTAACCTTCACTGTGAGCAAATATTTTTAGTTTTTTTTTTTTTGTTGTTGTTTTTTGTTTTTGTTTTTTTGGTGGGGAAGAGGGAGTTTGCTTTGTTTTGAATCGCCATCAGGGTGCTGTGAAATATCCATACATCACTTTTTTTCTTTTTTGGTTCTTAGCTCAGTTGTATGATGGTCTCCTGGTTATCAGACCAAAATTCAGAAATTGATCTCACAATAGCTTAGTAAAGATTTTCTTCTCCTATTTCTTGTCCCCCTGATAGAAAAAGAAATGAGAACTATTAGTATAGCCTTTGAAAATAGTGTACACTTACCTAGTAATGGTACAGCTAATGGAGGCAAAATGTTCTTGCCCAGGGTGATCAATTTTACCAATATGAAATAACTCTTATATTTTAATTGACAGCATGGTAAATAGACTGAGCATTTTATCTGCGTATCGGCAATTATATCTTTACATAACCAATTATATCTTCATAACCAATACATTACTTGCCACATAAAGCTAAATTTTTAATAGACTGGTACATAAATGGATGAGGAATTGATGGAGGGGAATTGATGACAGATGAATGGGCAGAATGAATAAATGGAGGGTATAGCTACCTGATAGAGAAAGAACCTCTGAATTTGTTTAAAATTAAGTAAATTAAGGCTGGGTATATAGCTCAGTGGTAGAGCACTTGCCTAGCATGTTCAAAGCCTTAGTTAGGGTCCATGCCCAGCATTGCAAAAATTAGTCAATCAATCAATCAGTCAATCAACCAACCACAAAAGTTACTATAATGACTTGTGCTTTCCTTAATGTAGTCATTTAAGTAAATGATAGAAAAGAAACATTGATCATTGATAACTATCAGTGAAATGTACTGTAATCTGGTAGAATTTAAAATTCACATAGTAGGACCTGCTTTCAATTAGAATACTTGATGCACAAACCTTTATAATAAGATCTACCATCTTTTATAAACTCACATGTCCTGCCCCCTGTAAGCACTTTACCTCACTTACTCAACATTTTCCTTTCCTTGGGTATACTCATAACAAATATCAAAAAAGACAATCTATAGTGAGTGTGTTGCTGTGAAAGATATGACATCTAACATTTTCTTTTAAAGTTACCCTGCATTTAATCTGCTCAAAGTAGATTATCTTCTACTTTGAAAAATAAATTATAGCTACCACATTTGTACCTAAAGTTGATATTTTTTTTGGGGGGGGTTGTTTGTTTGTTTGTTTGTTTTTGGTTTTTTGAGACAGGATCTCACTGTGTAATTCAGGCTAGCCTTGAACTCACTATGTAGTCCAGGCCGACCTCAAACTCACAGCAATCTTCCTGCCTCAGCCACTCAAGTGCTGGAGTTACAGGCCTGAGCCTCCACACCTGAATCATATATATATATATATATATATGTATATATATACTTTTTTTTAATAAATAGGGCATTATGTGTCTAAACAAAATTTTCAGAATGGGTACTAACTCACATTTTCTTTATGATATCAGCGAAATAAGCTTTCTTTTTTGTTAATGCATATCTCTTGCCTGCCATGAAGCTTTTTAGCTCTTCTTTCTATGAGATACTATTTGCATTTTGGACATTATTTGTTAAGGTTTCCAATTTAGAATCCTGTCAGATCAAACTAAATGATCGTTATTTTAGTTAGATATGAAAAAATGGTAACCGAGTACTCTAGAAAGATTCTTAAAGTTAAGGCAGTAAATATTTAATTACTAGTTTACTGTAATTATTTAAGGGCTCCTAAGCATATTTGGGCACTCCAACCAAAAGAAGAGTTTCTATTTTTGTAGAGAAAAGTGGAAAAAGTAGAGCCATGAACAATATGTTCATGGAAATACTGACTTCAGTTGTAACCATATATAAGAAACAACAATAGTTCTGTAAATATTACTCTCCACCTAATGATGGGACAATGCCCAGTGAATTCCTATTAATAAAAATTAATTTGCTGAATTAATTACAGTTCTTCTCATAACTATATGGCAGTAACTATTGAATAAGCAAAGTGGTCATTAGTAGAATTATTTAATGCATAACTTAATGAAGTTCAATCATATTACCTTTTATTGGCAATGAAATAAATGTTTTATTTCAGAAACATTAATTAAAAGAAATAATTGGTTTATTTGTCTATAAAATTACAAACATTACAATGAATTTTTGCCCCGTGAGCTCTTTATTATTTAGGGAAATAGTTTTCACTTTCCAGCCTTCATAACCAACAGCTAAAGGAAAAATAAAATATCAACTCACCTTTATCTGCTGGTAGCTTCCTTTTATGATTCTGAAAGATTATTTTTGACAGTTTTTATCTTCCAAAAGTTCATTTATCTTCCGTGGCCTCCAGAAATAGTAGGTATTTCCTAATCTTACATTTGTAAACACAGAAATTACACTATTTGCTAGAATAAGGACTAAAAGGATGGGCTCTAGAATATAACCAGCTGAGGGTTCAAGTTCCATTTTCATCACTTATTTGTGTTATGGAAGTAGCTTCTTGTGCGTTTTCGATGTTTTTATCTGTAAAGCACCTTGTTGTCCGATGAAGTGATATGTATGAAAAGCTTAGCAATAGTGTTGCCATCATACTGAGCTCAGCAACGTTAGCTGCAATGGCCAATTCTACTGTCATCACCAAGAGTCTGAATTTTTTTTTTTTAATAATAAAAGGAAAGAGATGAATGAATGAGAAGTAGATGCTGTTCCTCTATGTTGCCTGCTTGCTCATCTTTTTTCATGTCCTCCTCTTCAGTTCACTACCTCATTGGTTCCACTTAGTTCTTTCACAATACTGGGATTAAATGTCTCCTTTTCCCAGCTAAACATGTTCCTCTGGTACCATTTTTCCACTTTTTTTTTTTTTTTTTCTTATTTTCCCTTCTTTGTGTGCCACAGCACTACCTTGATTTTCTTTCTTTTCCACCGGTTCTTTTTGTTACATTTTCCCCTTGGATCCAAATCTAAACTTTCTCTTTCCTTACTGTCTTGCATTGAAAAACTCACATATTCTAATAGCTTCAACTCTTCACTTTGCAAATATTCTCTGAATATTCAATCCTCCAAACTTGGCATTTGCCCTGTTCACCAAGGAGTGTGCAATTTTGTGATTTTTAATAAGGTTAGAAAATATGGGCATTTTGAAATTTGAGACTTGGAAGAACTATAGTATGACCTAGTTTATCCCATTCAAATTAAACCTCGAGCATTACTCTGGCAGGTGTCATTCCAACCAGTAGATTCTGTATAGAATAAATTTCATAATGTTATCATTTTATATTTCATGTTGTCTTATAAAAATTAATGAAAAATAGGCAATCCTTGGTCATCCTGTATTAGATAATTGGACTAGTAAGTGGTTGAGCAGAATTACTTGGGTTAGGAAATAAATAAGCTTATCTTAAGACATGGATTCAAAATTAGTAATGAAAATTTGCATAGCACTTTGTAGTGTATGAATGCTTTCATTTACACTGACCTATCTGACCCTCACATCATCTTGGTGAAGTTGGTCAGGCAAGTATTCTTAATGAAAGATAGGATTTTCATAAGGTCATATTACTGGCAAAGGAATGAATGCAACTTAAATTTAGTTTCTCAAAAATTTAGTATAGTTTTACATTTGGGCACCAGGTAATTCATCTTTTTGTTGCCCCGTAGAAATGTTATTAATGTTCATGAAGCATGTTTCTCTGATTGTAATCGTAGTTTTATTTGTTTTCTCTACTACTGTTTCTGAAAGTTAATGGTGCCTCTGACTAAATATTATTTTCTGCAGTGCTTTACTATTTTTGTTTCTAACACTAAAAAGCACAGGTCAATGTGAGTAGGGAATTTTTTCCAGCTTTAGTGAAGCATAAATGATAAATGGGAATTGTAGGGCCGGTGAGATGGCTCAGCGGCTTAAGCGCCTGCCCTGCAAGCGCGAGGGCCTGAGTTGGACTCCCGGAACCCACATACAAAAAAGGGGCTGGTGATATCACTCAGCGGCACGGGTGCCTGCTGGCGCACGAGGTCCTGAGGTCGACCCCCCGGTACCCACAAAAAAAAAAAAAAATGGGAATTGTATATATTTAAGATATGTAATGTGATGTTTTGATATACAAATGCATTATGAAATGGTGACTGTGATTAGGCTAATTAACATATTCACCTGAAATATTTACTGTGTCTGTGTGTGTGTGTGTGTGTGTGTGGTGAGAACACTTAAGATCAACGCTTTTAGTAAATTTCAAGTATACATTTTTATTAACAGTAGGTTGTACATTAGCTCTCCAGAACTTACTCATTTTTATAGCTGGAAGTTTGTATATTTTGACCTAAAGCTCCCAATTTTTCTTACCTCTCACCACCCCCCAGCTCATGACAACCTCTGTTCTACATTTTGTTTTGATATGTTTGACTTGTTTAGATTCTTCTACATATAACTAGCATCATATAGTATTTGTCTTTCTTCGTCTGGCTTATTTCACTTAATGTAATATCCCCTGGGTATATGTGTGCATGTTATTGCAAATATTTCCTTTGTTGTTCACATCAAAATGCATTGTATATAAATACTGACATTATCCATTCATCTATTTTGGGGTATTTAGATTATTTCTTAGCTGTTGTGAATAATGTCACAGCAAACATAGTCCAAATAGCTCTTCAAAATGCTGATTTCATTTTCTTTAAATGTATACCCAGAAGTGGATTGCTGGATCATATGGTAGTTTTTTTTCTTTAATTTTTAAGGATACTTCACACTGTTTTCCCTATGAGCTGCACTAATTTATTTTCCCACCAACAGTGTGCAGTGGTTCACTTTGCTTCCCATCTTCACCAATGCTTGTTGTTTGACATTTTGGTAATAGCCATCCTCACATATATGGGGTGATGTCTCTGTGGTTTCATTTGCATTTTTCTGATGATTAATGATCCTGAGCACCTTTTCATACACCTGTTGGACATTTGTATGTATTATTTGGGGGGGAAAATCTGTTTAAGTTTTTTTACCCTTTTTTAGAATTGGGTTACTTTTTTTTTGCTATTTAGTTTTATAAGTTTCTTATATATTTTGGATGCTAGACATGTAGTTTGTTCATTTTGAGTTTATTTTTGTTACTGGTATAAGGGTTTCATTTCATTCTTTTGCCTGTTGATATCCAGTTTGCCCAACACTGTTTATTAAAGAGGCTGCCCTATCCCCATTTTATGTTGTTTCTTGGTATCTTTGTCAAAGATGATGGCACTTGATATGTGTGTGTATATTTCTGGGCTTCATAGTCTGTTCCATTGGTTTATGTATTTTTATGAGAGTGCCATACTGTTTTGATCACAGTAACCTCATAATATACTTTGAAATAAGGTAATGTGATGCTTCCCAGCTTTGTTCCTCAAAATGGCTTGATTATTCAAGTTCTTTTGTGATTTTATTCATATTTTAGGATTTATTTTCTATTTATGTGAAAAATTCCAGTGGAATTTTAATAGAGATTACCTTGAGTCTATAGATTGCTTTAGATACTATGGGCATTTAATAGTGCTAATTCTTCTATTCATAGGCAGATGATATAATTCTATTATTTTCTTCAATTTATTTCATCAATACTTTTATAATTTTCAATGTACATACATTTTACCTCCATAGCTAAATTAGACTGATTTTACCATGACATTTGCTCTGTGCTTGGTAACCACAAAGCAAAAACATAAATTTGATTCCCAAAAGAAAATGAGAAAATAAAGGCTTTCTCTGAGAACGTGAACAAGATAAGGATGCCAACTCTTCCCAGTTGTATTCAATACAATACTGGAGGCCATAGTTAACCAAATAAAAGAAATAAAAGGTATCAAAATTGGAAAGGAAGAAGTAAAATTATCACACAGACACACACATACACATGCACAGAGGCTAGAACTAATTCGTTCAGGGAAGTTGCAGTATGAAAAATCATACAAAACTCAGTTCATTTATGTACATTCTCGATCTACACTGAAAAAGAAATTGAGAAAATCCATTTACAGGAGTATCAAAAAGAATAAATTACTTTGGAATAAGTGAAGTATTTGTAAACAGATGCTCTCACTTTAAAATAGTATAACATTTTTAGGAAAAGGATGTCTACTCAAAAAATTTTTATCAAATCTAAATATATTTCCCCCTCAGGTACTGACTGCAAAAGTATCAAGATAGGCACTTAGAGTATTATTAGGATATTAAAACATTTAAGGTTTTTTTTTTTTGGATTACATTTCCCATAGAGCAGAGGAAATATACTTTATGAATAGAAAAAGGGTAATTCTCATTTCTTCAGCTTGCTTGATAAACCATTGCTTATGTTCTTTCTTGGGTAGAAGAAATTGTAAAATATATGCTATCTACATATTACTGGTGTACATATTACTGGTGTACATTTACAGAATAGAAGCCCTAATTTGTTTTAGCTCCCCATAGTAGATACATTCTTAGATTAAGAACATTTGGTTATATATACATATATGTAATAAAATTATTTTCTTACCTTAATTTCAAATTTAGGAAATTTATTGTTTTTGCTGTTATGTTTGGTTGCTGCCCCTAAGAGAGGTGTATAATCATCCTCCTGGATTTGTATAAATCTCTCATGACCATAAGAGTATTGTAACTTTAAAGTTTATTGATAGCTAGATCATCTGAATAAGACTCATGTTTAGGAAGTATTTATGAAAATCAACTAATAAATGATTCTATCTATAATTAGATTAAAAATATGCCACAATTTTTGGCTCATTGGAATTATGAAAATCATCGCTGCTTGACTAACATAAAAATGTATTGATTTCAGCTTAAATGGTATAAGTGTTCACTTTCCAGAAATAACTTGTCTTTACTCTTATTTTTTATTATTTTACTATTTCTAACTAGTAAGATTAAAATGGCTGTTGTAGAGATGATCACAAGTTACCGTATTAGATTTATTATACCCTTGGATATTTTACTAGCCCTAATGAGTGCATGTGCTTCCATGTGTTGAAAGCTCTCTCACTTTTAAGGATTTACTTTGAATTTTTTCACTCAGAATGAGCAGTTGATATAAGTATGGGCTGTGTGCCCAGAAGTGCTAGGGAATGACTGCGGTGATGATGCGTGTGTGAGCTCACGCCGACACACAGAAGCACTGCTTCTTGACTTCACAGTTGTCCCTGGGAAGCAGCCCAACCCCTGTTCATTCAGCTTTCTAAAACACTGGGCAAGGCCCATGCCATGACATTATATTTATTCTTAAAAGTTAAACAAGAAAAAGGAATGAACATTAACTATTTGTTATTTTAATAATAAAGTAAAAGGATATTTCTGGTACCATAGCTAAAATAATCAGATGAAATCTTAATAGTTATACATTTTACATACAATATTGAAGTGACAGATGCTAAGTGGTAGAATGGGAGAAAATACTATGCATTAGGGAATATTCTGGCTCTACCTAATTATTAGAATATATGACTTTGACCATCCACTTTGATATTGTATGCTTAAATTTTATTATTTGTATAGAGAAAGCCAGTCAAGTTGATAATGAAGGTCTTTGAGTTTGTGCTATCTTTAATAAATTTGTAAGCATTTATCCATGTCAAGAATTATATAAAATGTCCATCTCCAAGGCTTATACAAATCATTTATTAAATTGAGAATTAATTGCATCAAACTGATATGCATTTGTTTAACTACTGTGGGTTATCAAAAGAGGTTATCCTTCCTATTATAAATACTCTATTATAAATTGGTCTAATTACAAAGGATCCAAAATCTTTTATAATGTCTTAAATGAAACATTAAAGGTAATGAAATGGGATCATGTTAGAAGATATATTTGTACAGTTCTGAAATGTTAACTCTCTAAAATGAGGGAAGAAAATCATGGTTGTCCTTTTAGGCCCAGAATTGTGTTAAATTATTTCTTAAAATTTAATAAAAACACAATTAATTCAAAACTCAAGGAGACTGCAAGAGAAAATAAAAAAGATATAATCACAAGTGTTTCAATTGCTAATCTAGGTTACAGATGGTAGGGAAATATTAAAACTCTTATTGAGATTGTATTTTTAAAGAGACAGATAGCAGAATATAATAAATTTATAGTATGCTAAAAGTTGATACTGATAAAAATAAGAGCAAGTACACTAGAGTGTGGAGGAGGGGCTGTTTAGTTTTCAGTTTGGGTGATCAGGATAGGCTTCACTAGAAAGACTCAATATTTCTCAGAACTTTAAGGAGCATTTTCCTTAAAAGAAAAAAAAACCTTAAAGTTGTTTACCATTCAAAGGATTTTATGTATGGTCTGATTACACTTTAATGTAAAAATTTTAGAACAACCAGAAAAGTCTCAAATTCTAAGGAGAACAAAGACATGAAGAAAAGAGAAGTAAAAACCATAAAGGAAGAAGCCAAGTTAAGTGTGAAGCGTAAGGTGAAGAGTAAATAGACCCATTTTTGTATTTTTCATCTCACACAGCAGTTTAAGCGCTCCAGGGTCAATCATGATAATAGCCACAGCAGCTAATAAATTTGCATTTTGCTCGATACTATGTACTAGCAAAGTACTAGCTAGATACTAGTACTCAATGTAGATCATTTCTGCTAGTCCCTGCAATAACTCTCTATTAACTCATTGACAAAAGAGAAACCGAGCCTCAAGAAAGTAATTTGTGGGCCGGTGAGATGGCTCAGCAGCATAAGCGCCTGCCTGGCAAGTGCGAGGTCCTGAGTTCGACTCCTGGAACTCACATAAAGGAAAAAAAGAGCCGGTGATATCGCTCAGCAGCACAAGTGCTTGCCCAGCAAGCGCGACATCCTGAGGTCAACTCCCAGTACCCACATAAAAAAAAAAGAAAGAAAGAAATTTGCTGAGAAACACAGTTGGTTTTTGACAGAACTGAGAGTAGAATGCAGTTGTTGAACCCCGATGTCTACAGGTATACCCACCTTATTTTAGTGTTTTTGAATGCTGTCTCCTATCCCTGTTGTTATGATTTGTGTCTGGATGTCCCCTCAAAGCCTCATGTGATCCTGGGGGACAGGCTTTTCAGAGGCAGCTGAATCTAGAGCTTGTGATTGATTCATGGACCAATGCTGGGATTATAGGTGTGAGTTCTACACCTGCTCTAGGGCGAGTATCCTGCATGCAGTATAAGGCATTGTCTCTCTCTCTGCCTGTTGTTGCTCTTCTGCCATGTGCCACCCTGCCTTGGAACCAGCCGATTATGGACTGAAACCTCTACAAAGTGTGAGCTTAATAAAACTTTCCTTCTTTAACTTTGGGTGTTGGGTATTTTGTCTCAGCAATGAGAAAAGTAACTAAGACACCTGTCTACATGAAATGGCTCAGATGATGCTTCTTTCTGCTTATGATTGTCTTTTTTTCAACTTTCAAGTTCCCAGTTATCTTTCCATTTACATATATTTCATTTGACTCCATGGCAGGCTGTCTTTGAGTTAGTTTTATTTTTTTTTTTTTTAAGCGGGAGGGCATTTCTTTGTAGCCTAAATCAAAATTATTTTAAGTTCAAAAGCACAGTGTTTTTATTTTAAATATTAAATCTGCATGGTACATACAAACTTATTTTGGTAGAACTTTGTGGTTAAAGGTAAATAAAAAAACATTTTTTTCTTTGAAGTTCTAAATTATTATTGCTTTATGAGAGAATTGAATTTGTAAGTTAAATTGGATAATCCTTAATGGCATAGAGAAGTAAATTTTTAGGGGAAGTTTTGGGTAGAAATGTGGGCACAGTTTTTCATTTTTCTTCTGTCTTGAGTTACTGGGAAAGAGTGACTTTTAAAATCTTAAGCTGTATAATTTTCTAGGATAAAGAAAAGTTTCTAAGTAGTTAGAAATATTTTGTATCATATTTAGAATAATTTTTCTGTTTGCATAAAGAAATATGTCATACTCAGTATTTTGTATTATCAATTTATTATTTACTGATGTGTGTCATTAAGCATGCCTAAGAATAAACTAATAATTTGCATGAAAATGCATTTCAAAAAGCATAGCATCCATTAATTAATATGGTAGATAATGACATTTGAGCTCCTCATCCTTTGAGCTTGTTTTATTGTTATTCTGCCATTGTACACATTCTAAAAAATTATAGGTAGGCATCAGACTTGCAGGGATTGGAGTTTATTTTGTAGTCTAAAATCAGAAACCTTTTGTTGATGAGAAAAGCACAGCCTAGCCTGTAATAGAAATATGCTTCTCTTTTTCACTTAATTAAAATGTGTGGTTGTCATTTAAGCTTTTAATGAAGACACTGTTTAGAGACTTGAATGCATATGTAGCTCATGCATGAAGATGTTGCTTTTTTCAAGGACTCCAAAATTAAGAATAAAAAAACTTCCCCTTGAGACATTGTATTTGACATTTATTATATTTTGAAATATATTTTGCCTACATTCAATAGTAAGTTTCCTATTTCTTTTCATCTTATTCTCTTTTAAATTTTATTTTAGAAATTGTATAATATGAGGAATTCTTTAAAGTCAGAGGTAAAATTCAAAATGGATATTTCCCATCAAAAGTAATATAATCATAAATGCCACATTCTGATATTTTTAAAATTAACTAAAATATTAGAACTCACATTTCTAGGGGTGAATTGTTTTAAGTTGAATGTGTATTTTAGGCCACAGAAATAAAGGTAAAAATTCCTAAATTAGGCATATTCACAAATATACCTCTATCACACACTAATAGACATACACATTTATAAAGTATACTGAAACACGTCATAGATATTTGCTATTCCAGCATTTGGAAAGAGACCAAAGAATGCCACTAAAAGCTGTGGTTCATAGCCCCTTCTATAATTCAGAACAATAAACTAGGCATAATTTAACTATTTATAAAATTAAGGGATAAATCTATTTGAAATGTTGTGTAGCTGTAACCTTAGGTTTTGTAGATTATAGCTGGCAAGAAATAAAACTCAGTTCACAAAACATAAGAAAGGAAGAATGATGTGAGAACACTGTGGCAAGCCCTGTGCTGGATTGTTACTGTCAGACTATTAAAATGCTAAATTTTCCTTGGTTTCCAGTACCACTTCTTACCCTACCCGTCTTTTGTTCCCAGTTACTTCTGTGAGAACACTCCTGAGAGTTTTTCTTTTCTTTTTTTTTTTTTTTTGTGGGTAGTGGGGGTCGACCTCAGGACCTTGCGCACCAGCATGTGCCCGTGCCACTGAGCGATATCACTGGCCCTTTTTTCATATGTGGGTTCCAGGAGTCGAACTCAGGCCCTTGCGCTTGCCAGGCAGGTGCTTACGCCACTGAGCCATCTCACCGGCCCTCTCCTGAGAGTTTTGAACCTACTGTTTCTTACCTTTGGTATAGATTCTATCTTCCGTCTCAGCTCCCACAAATTATAATCGTGATAGCACGAATGGGTTAATGAAAGAATTAGAAACAAAAATAGCATATGGTAAATTCATATTCTAAGATGGATCTTTTTCACATTTTAGCATAACTTCAATTTGGATGTTTCTTATAATGATTAGCACAATAGTAATATTTTCTCTTTATTGGAGATATGTAAAACAGTTCACCTTAAGATTGATGCTGTATATAGTAAGGTATCACCTGTGCTCTTTTTGGCCATCCAGTCATTCAGTTTGAAACTTCAGGGTTGTGTCTTACAATGCATTTCCTTAGCTTCATCAGTGAGAGTGAAGTGAATTTAGTGCAGAACGATATAAATGATAGTACTTCTTACATCAAAATCCTTATACTTTGAACAGACACTATCAAGTGGCTGAGCAAACACAGCAGCTTTTGAAGTATTTGAAGAGCCATTGAATTTGAGTCTTCATGCCTTCACTGTTCTTTAATCTTATTAGTACAGGCCTCCTTCAGAACATGGCTCTCCCTTGGTTCAAATTTAAGCACACAGATTATAAAGTAATGCTTAGAACTTCTTATCTACTTCAACCTGTTGATATATCAAATACTTAGGAACCTCTTGAATTTAGAATAAGAAATCATAATATTCTAAAATGATATCTAAATTCATAGGAACGTATATAATCTGTTTAAAAAAAAAAAAGAGACAATCCCTATTAAAACATTCTCTCCCTACTATATTTTTTTCAAATTGAGCAAGGAAAATCTTTTAATTCAGTATTTTATATTCACCAATTATATGGTCAGATGAATGAAATGTATAATAATCAGATCTAAAACAAATGTAGTAAACCTCAGCCATCACAACTCCAAAAGGAATGTGAGTAATAACAATACTTTAAATTTAATTATGATAATAATTTAGCTGGATATCTCTTTATCTTATTTTCTTCTTACGTTGTTGAGTTCATCCTGGCCTATTTATGCTTGGAAGCTCAACTTCACAGTTAAACAATAAACTGCATATGAAAATACTACCTGATTCTTGGTATAGAATAGGTGGCCACTTGTAGAGAGTAGGGGAGTCAGAGCTACATTTGGCCTTTGTGTGCATCTCAGCTTTACCACTTACTGTAGCTAGTTGTCTGTCTTGTGGTGCAGCAGTTTTCTCCTTCCACTTCTGATTTCCCAAACTGAGCATCGGTTTTTTTTCACTTTTGAGTGATGTGACATGTACATCTCAAATATTGATCTGTTCATGGTTCTCAGTATTGCCATTATAGTTTAGCCATGCTTATTACCCTTGGATTGTTGTTGGACTTCTCATTGTCTTCCCTGTTCTTTTTACTTTGCTTCTGAGTTCTCTTGATTGTTGTCATGTCCTTTCTCATGAACTTTTAACATTACCATACTTAACAAAATAAGCATTAAGCGTAGTCCAGCTTAGAGTTCTTTATATACGGACTGCCAATCCTAACTTTTTCTCTTAGCTGTCTCACTGCATATCCCTTTGTTCTCTGTAAACATTCATATACACTTCTAATCTCCCCTCACAGGCTGTAAACTGCATGTAGGCTAAGACAATATCTTGGTTGTTTTTATGTCTTACACAGTACATTGCACATTGTATGTGCTTAGGAAGTAAATAGGAAAGATAACATATTATACTTTCTCTTTCAATATAAAAAAATTAATGTATGAACTTTGACCCTTCTTGGTGAGTCAGTTGTTATCCTTAATATCAATTTCAAACATTTGAGGAGAACCTCTTACGGGAAGGCCTTCTGCTAGGCGGAAGTAGGTAGTTACTGACAATGATAGCCTATTGAGGGTCCTGCTGAATTAATTCTACATGCTATGTAATTTGGAAACCATATTAAGGGGTTAGCTTAAAATAAGTATAAGTTGTCTCTGGATTCTGTTTTCAGAGATATATTCTTTCGTGGAAGAAGGATGATGTAGGTATTTTGGTGCTATATTGATATGATCTGTGTGTCTGTATGTGTAGGTGTACACACACACACACACACAACAGAGAGAGACAGACAGACAGAAAAGACAGAAAGCCAAGTGAGAGAACACAAAACAAAATCAGTTCTTCTAATAATCTCTTTTAAAATGTTTGCTCTAGTACTAAGCAGTACTCTTTAAAAGATGTAGTTTTCCTGGTAAACTTGAAAAATATGTAGCAGGAATGTACAACTGCAAAGCTCTTTCTCAGCCATTATCTGTAATCTGGTGCTTTACTTTGTAGAAATTTCTGAATTTAAGGGTCACATTTCTAAAGGAAGCTATTGTGTTCTGTGGATAGCATGGTCACAGAGATGGGTAATTTCGAAAGTGGACAAGGCAGAATCTTTTCTTTAAATTATAGATTAGGAAAATGTATGTCTAAACTGATGTTTTGAAACTTTCTTTGTGACTTCCATAAGCTTTTCCTTTATGGCTACAAATGATATATATTAAGTAAGTAGATTCTATTTACAATTTGATGATCCCTTTCAGGTTGTTAAAGAAATAGACCCTTTTATGGCAATTGTTTGAGAAAACATATAGGCAAAACTTTACTGTTAAACTGTGTGACTCTTTTCATGAATCAGCATTTTCATATAAAAGTACATTTTTCAAAATATAGTATCAAATGTGTATTAGCATAATTTAATTTTGGATAATATGTAATAGATATATAGATTCTCTATCCCTTATAATAACATAACTACATACTCAATAAGAACCTGATAAGTACCATTCAGTGATTAAGTGACAGGTTGAAAACTGCTGCTTTTGAAGATACACTTGCCTTCTTTAGCCACTATTAACAAAAATCTATGTTTTAGGGCCAGTGATATAGCTCAGCGGCATAAGCGCCTGCCTGGCAAGCACAAGGTCTTGAGTTCGACTCCCGGTACCTGCATATAAAAAAAAAAATCTATGTTTTAGCCAATGATTTATTAATTGGTACTTTATTCAGTAGTTAAAAAATGTATTCCAGGACATTAATCTTAAAACTGTACTGTTTTGGGCCGGTGAGATGGCTCAGTGGTGTAAGCGCCTGCCTTGCAAGCGCGAGGGCCCGAGTTCAACTCCCGGATCCCACATACGAAAAAGGGGCCGGTGATATCGCTCAGCGGCACGGGCGCCTGCTGGCGCGCGAGGTCCTGAGGTCGACCCCCGGTACCCACAAAAAAAAAAAAAAAAAAAAAACTGTACTGTTTTGTTTTTGAAGATTAATCCAAGTACTTAGTGAACTAGAATGAAGGACAAAAGGAAACTTTCACTGTAATGATTCTTTTCATTCTAAAATGCTTGTTTTATTTACTTTGCCTCCAGATATTTTTCACCATCCATATTTTGCCATTAATGCATTAGTAGTTTTAAATCATTTTAACTATATTGAATGACTTTAGAATTGCTTAATACCCCAATAATCATTTTCATCTCTCTCCATCTCTCCCCCCCCCACACACAACTACCCCTCTTTAAACACACTAATACGATTATCAACTTCACTTTCAGCCAGGGTAGGCTGAACTCGATTGACTGAGATAGAGCCACTACTTCCATCAAAATCCCTGTGGTTTATGTATCTGGATCTCTGACCCAGACAGGTTTCCAAAAGATGAAGACGGTGGTTCATTGTTCATTACTCATATGTACTATTGTGATAATTTTGCCGTAATGAAAATATATTATCATTTCTGAGATTAAAAATTTGTGTACCAGGGCTGAGCATGTAGCTTAATCAAAGAGTCCTTGCCTAGCATGCACACAGTCTTCATTCAATTCCCAGTAGCTAAATAAATAAATAAATTTTGCATTGGGTACAATTTCTAGACATTTCGAATATAATAAATTTCAGCATAAGAGTAACTTTCATACATTTTGTTGTAAATATCAGTAACAAGCTTAATAACTCACTGAGAAAAATTAGATGTTAAGGTTGGGGATGTAGCTCAGTAGTGGAGTGCTTGCCTAGCAAGCATGCTTGTGGCCGTTGGCATGATTCCTGGCACTACGCAACAAAACAGAACTTCAGATATTAAATTTAGTGGATCATATGCTTGCCACGTGATGCCCTGTGACATGAAGTGTGCTGTCCGTAGCTATGGTAGGAGCAGAGAGCACAGGTGCCTCCCTCTTCTGCCTGTGTACTTTGTTCGCTTCTGTGTGCCTCACTGTGATAATCAGGATGAAGAAAACTGAAACGAATTCAAAGATGGGGAAGGAGTAAAAAACTCTTAACAAATGAGGAATGATCAAAAGTCCTGGGATCCCATTTAGTGTGTATTTCATAATATATTTAAAGGACATGTGGAACTGGCATAGTTATTATTGTTTCAAAGGTTACTATACATTAAATTTATTCTTCATAGCTTTTTGGGTAGAATTAGTCCCAAGGAGTCAAATGTCTATTCAATACGGAGAAGAACCCAACTAGTAGAATGGGTTACATTAAGAGAAAAGGATTTGGTATTAACAGGGATGTTCAGTCCTAGGCCAGATGACACTTGATGAGCTGTGATAAAGTATAACAAGGATCTCATCGGTGTATGGAGTGCGTGGCCTGTAAAGCGCCTTTCAAACATAAGAATCTCTACAATATTAGAGAAGGAACAAGTGCATAACACAAATCGTGATTTAACAGCATCAGAATACTCACTTTTAAATTGCACTCTCAGAACTTAATGTCTCCTTCATCTGCTAAGCCGTTGTGAATTCCTTAAGAGCTTTACATTCAAAATTGTGCTAGACTCAGATGCAGCAGAATATGGAGGACACCAGAGACTGGACCACAATACAGATTTCTTTTCTGAGCCTTTTGAGCATAATGGGCGTCACTATTCTCTTTTGGTAAGTAAGGCTCTTAAGATACTTCCATTCTGTTTTAATTTTAATTCTGTTTTAATCCCTTATTTTTCTAGCCATGTTTTTGTTCAAAGAAATATCTTTTCAAGTAGCAACATGAGAAAAAAAAAGAATAGGAAAAGGACACTACATTTGAAAACCAGGTATAATATATTGTGCTGGAACAAATTGGGTATTTGAAAAGGTAATAATAAAGGTTATCTGAGGGCAATTTGGGAAGGAAATTTGAGTATTAATAGGAACAGAAATTATCTCTTAGGAAATGAGAGGAAGACAGTTTTTAATTTTTTCAGTTATGAATATTTCTGTTCTTCCTACAATAATTTATTTCCTTCCTGTTCTTGCTTTCTTTGTAATAATTTACACTAAGAAGTTTTCTACATTATTGACTACCTAATGAAGTTTAATTTAAAACACCTTAAAGGAATCAATAAAAATTGTGTCTTTTTTTTCCTTTCATGTAGTAAATTGAAGGCTGAGTTTATTTTAGTTTTAAATTTCTCTGATTACCTCATATTAGTGAGGAAAGCTTTTTATCATATAACCAATTTTTACATTGTGTTATTTATTTATTTTTTTTGTGGGTACCAGGGGTCGACCTCAGGACCTTGCGCACCAGCAGGCACCCGTGCTGCTGAGCAATATCACCAGCCCCTTTTTCGTATGTGGGTTCCGGGAATCGAACTCGGGCCCTCGTGCTTGCCAGGCAGGCGCTTACACCACTGAGCCATCTCATTGGTCCCTTAAATTCTTTTAAAGATACAGAATTCAGCAATTTTTTAGATTGGGGGAATTCTTCCTTTAATTTATGGTCTTACAGTACACTCAAGTCCACATCTACATGACATTATTTCTCTTTTTTTCTTTTTTTTGCTGGCTGGTTATATGTCTGTCTCGCTCTCCATCTATTTCTTTATCCCAGACCTGCATATCCCTTTCTCTTTACATAAAGATGAACTTAACAGTCATTACTCAGGAGATAGTTATCTAACAAATATATGGATTTATCATAGCTGTTAAAGCTCTAAATTTGATAAATTATTTCACTTTTTAAAAATTTAGATGTAAGTTAATCATAAGAATATATGTGATGCTCCTGGATCTTTTGTCTTCCTACTATTTCTTCAACTCTTAAAATGGTGCTAACGCTTCATTAGGTCACTTGCTGTGTTATACACAGAATTGATGTGCCATAAAATAAATGACAACGGTGCATTTCAAAGATTAAGTTGTTTGGGTATAGGCTGTTAGGAAAGTGCGGTGACCATAGGAGACTTAGGTATTACATATGGGTATGTGTTGATGATGACATTTTTATAGTTTTAGATATATACAGAGGTGCATGCGTATTATTAAGAGAGAGAGAGATCTCAAAGGTGGTATGACTCTTCAAAGAATTATTGTTATAGGTTATCAGAACATTCAATTTTGAGATGCAAGATTGATAAAAAAATAGTTTCATTAGTCAATAAGAAAATTACCTTTAAACTCTAGAGTAAACAAAAGGGAGAAAGACTCTTTGACCCTTGAGAGGTTAGGAAAAATGTTCAGCTCACGAAGAGGAATTATGGAGGATGAGGACCAATTGCAATAAAACTGAATTTTAACCAACTGAACTAGACTGAAAGGGGCTTTAAAGGTTTAGCCAAACTCTTATGTAGCCAGCTTTCCTGAATGTTCATGGAGTCCAACAAATTTTGGTTACAGACGGGGTCCTAATGTTATGGTGAAAAGATCACAAAATGTCATGGCGGAGACCTGGGATATACTGCTCTGTCTGCCATTCACTGTCTTTGAAAACTTGAGTAATATATCATTTGTGCACCTCAGTTTCCCTCGTGTGTATAAACGAAGATTAATCACAGCATTCTCTCTACAGCAAGAGATTCTTAGAAAATTTAAATTCAGAAACATGGCCAACTTTTTTGGAAACTACAAAATGTTACTGCATGTATATTTAAATATTCCGTGGCTATTTAATAATTGTTTAGCTATTTTAAAAATGGCTAAACACTAAATGCTTTGAGGACACATGATTAATACCTTCTCCCAACTTTGGGTAAACTTGAATCTTCTAAAGGCTCATGGTTTTTGTGGTTGGACAGAAAATAGCATCCTTTTGATTTTGTGGTAGCAAAACTATTCTGACACAATTAAAACAGTCAACTAACCAGTGGCAGCAGCAGTCAGATTACTTTCTAAGCACTAATTGAACTGATCTCACAAACTTGGAATGTATAGTTCGAAATTAGCAGGTAGAATGAGGAATATCTCCTAAGCCTCAATAGCATGTAGAGGAATACAGCACTACCAGCACATAAGAAATAGAAAAGAGCTTCACTGCTGCTGGTAATAGAATTCTGATCCAGCTCAGCCATCAAGATAAGAGTTAGCCTTGTCTTCCCAGAAGCAGCATCTTGTTTTCAATGATTGCAGGTGCTTCAGGAATTGCTCATTTAAATAAGTCTTTAGGCCCCAGATCACTGGCTTCAATATCAGAAGAAGAGATCCCTAATGGGCCAGTAAAATAGTGAAAAACCAAGAAAACAGGTTTCCTTCTTGCAGGAGTTTTCCTGCAAAGAGCCAAAGGGAGGAAAAATCACCTAAACAAGTAGCTATTACAGGAATGCCTTATTATAATGAAATTCCTTATTAAATTGAATTCATATGTGTTAGAATTCAATCAGATTCTTGAACATGACCCAAAGTGCTGTAGGTCTCATATTTCTACCAGTGAAGTGTAGCCACCTCCCACACTCCTAGAATAAAGTGAGGGAGGACAAAATAAAACTTTTACCTCTTCCATGAAATTTCTGCCCATCATAACTAGTACACAGCATTTTCTAAAGTTTAATTTGCAAGCTCAGTAATCCAAAGGATCTGCTGAATAAGTGTCAAATCTGTTTTCAAAGATAGCAACAAACAGAGCTCGAAGGAATCTTAAAATAGCCGTCCCTGCTGCAGCATCAGCAGGTAGAGCCCCAGCATTGTCTCTGAGCTCCTTCAGTTGAAACCAAGAAGCTAGGGGATAACTGCTGAAGCACTATTGCTAAAGTTAGAGGACCTCTCAAATGCCAAAAAGTGGTAGGGCAGGACTTCTCAATTTTGCTTTACTGACAGTTCCTGGAAACTTCACTTAAACATAATCATTTCTCTTTATTTTGGTTCCTGATATGGGAACCTAAATGTTAATTTGTATGTTAATTTGTACATATAGGGTGGGAAGGCTTCCTTTCTCTGGTTCAAATTCCATGGCACAAATGGGAGACAAGAGATTATTTAGACTTAAATGAATTAGATTTCTTTACAGCAACTGAAGCAGTTTCAATAATAAAAATATGAATAAAACAAAGTATTTAGCATTAGTTACTTTGTCAGTTAGGCTCCCTATCAATAAGAAGTAGATGTATTTATTCACATCTAAGTTTGGGGATGCAAAAGTAGACTTTTAGTTTAAATAGGGGATTTGGCATAGTTGAATCTTTATTATCCTTTAGTTTTAAGTTTAGAAAATACCATTTAACACTTGGGACATGTCTTTAGTTCTAACCAAGTGACAGAAATGTTTAATTTTTTAATTGAAAAATTCTCAATTCAAGTTTTCTCATGTTTCTAAATTAGATAATACATATTTCTACATAGAAATTATCATTAGCATCACTAATACAAAGTAGTTAGAATTTCTTTTGTGTACAAATTTTTGTTACCTAGAGCATATGTATGAAGAATAAAATTACTTCACATGTCACTTCATTTTTCAAAATAGGTTGTAAAAATTTTCTACATAGTGTATAGACTTAAAAGATCTGGTATACTTTTAAATGAAAAATGTTTTCATCCTACCATATTATATCTGAATGTGCTATTGCTAAATTTAACAGCGTCTAAGAAAATTTAAAAATTAGCATTTGTAATATTAAGCCTTTCTTGTTTAAAAATTTTCTCTTTGCAAATGTTTGACACCTGTTTTCAAAACTTGTGTAAATAATTTTTACAAGTCAATTATTACACTAGAGAAAAATAATACTTTACATGGTTGACATACTAGAATACATCACTGTGTGATCAGTTACCTTTTTAGCCATAGTAATGGTTACTGTAGTAATTAAGATATTATAGTCAAAATAACTAAATAGATTAGCATGCATTTGACTCTCAGTAAATGAATTGGATTGTACTGCACTATTCTGCCTCCCTCAGACAAGTTGATGATGAACATAGCTAGAAAAAATGAAAACATAGCCATATTGTCTCACATGTATATAGTATGATCCTTGTTGCCAAATGTTAAGAGCAAGGCTAATAAATGTATAAGGTAGGCATATTTTCCAGCATGTATTATGTGTAACATGCATGCTAAATTATGTGTAACCTACCTGTCTAATGGGACTTGCTATGTGTGAGAAATTAAAATTGTGAATTGTTCTATTTAAATATATTTAAGCATTTATGTTTAAATCTAGTTATGTTTGTTTCTTTTTCTTACTAAATGAATCACCACTAGCTTTAGAATTAAAATTATAAAATGAGAGGATAAAGCCAAATTTAGCGCTAAATTTAGGGATCCCAAGTGTTTCTAACTGTCTCATAAGAATTAGCTCTGATTATTGTTAGATCTTTAGTATAATTGGTAGTCATTTCCTAACTACTAAGAAAATTGTTTATATAGTAAGAGCTCTAATAAAGAAGAAAACTGAAAATTCCATTGTCACAGTTAAGAAAAATCACTTCCTTGGGGAAATTCTTTCATGTTGTTTATACCACAGACCTTAAAGCAACATAAAAACATTCTGGTAATTAACACTGCAGTGAAAAATATAATTATGTACAATCCCGTTAATGACATAATAGAATAATCAACTGAAGGTTTTTGAGCAGATAGTATTAAGAGGTCTCTAAGTGTGACAGCAATTGGCATTATAAAACTCCTTATATAAAATCAACGAGCATCATCATTTAGAGTTCTTGGAGCATTTTTAACCATTAAATGCCAAAAAGAAAATCTGGCATATATATTGCAAACTTAAACTCCTACTGACATTCTTTTTTTTTTTTTTACTATTAAATATGAGCTACCTAAAATATGAGACGTTCCAAAGAGATTGACTGCTTATAAATTATCAGTACAATATATACTTATTATTATGTTCCATTCATGAAATTATCATAAGGTCCTTTATTATAAGGACCAGAGTAGATACCATAACTCCATAGGATCCAAATAGGAGATTGATGGGGTTTTTCCTGATAGATCACTACACACACTGAAAGGGACCTGGCATTATTTGGCCTATGTCTTATTAATGTGTTTCATTGCAACTTTATCAGGAAACTAGACTTACCAAAGGCCTTTTACCAGCATAATGGGACAATATCTTATCAGACAAACATTTTTAATGTAGAGAGAACTGAAATTTCCGTGCACAGTTTCTGGTGTGAGAGAGAAATTTAGATTGATCTTCAGTTTTAAATTATGGCAAAAAAAAAAAAAAGATCAGAACAATTCTGATTACAATCTGCTATTTCACTGATTGATTAAACTCCAGTAACTGTGATCTTTAAGCCTAAATACATAGACGAATCCCTTGAATGAGTATATGAGAAACCCCTTTGGAAACCTATTCTTTTTAAGGGTAGATCAGGTTTAATTTGGGTCCATTTTGATGTCTTTGAGAAGGATCAGACTGTTCTTTCTCCTGCTTTGCTTTGCTCTCTGTTGCTTTTGTCTGTAGCTTGATTGTGAAAATAATGCCAGCCTTTGGACTCCATCTGCCTGCCTGTATTGTTAATATTCCTGCATTTTTTTGTGGATACTTCCTGCTTTCTTTGTTAAAACAATCTCATACCCTCTGACCTGTCTCACTCAGAAAACACTACACAGAAGAGATTGCATTAAGAATTAAATTCTGATGTGGTTTAAAAGTTGTAAGGCATTAAAGCCGGGCGTGGTGGTGGTACATGCCTGTAATCCCAGCACTTGGGAGGCTGAGGCAGGAGGATCACCACAAGTTTAAGGCCAGTCTGGATTACATAGTGAGTTCAAGGCAAGCCTGAACTACATAGCGAGACCCTGTCTCAAAACAACAACAACAAAAAACAGATCTCAAGTTCAACCCCAGCCTGGGTGACTTAGTGAGACCCCTGTCTCAAAGTTGTAAGGCATTAAATACAATGTACAAATTATGGGGAAACATTGTTGGATTGAAATATCTGGTTTCCTCACATTTAATAAAGATGTAATATGTATCTTTTTGGAGATACTTTATTGGAAACCAGACTGTAAGTCATTGAGCTACACAGTGATTGTTAACATCTGTACATTATTTCTCAAATGAATATCATTTTCTAAATCACTATTACATTTAACTGAAGATTAGAAAAACTGTTCTCTACTTATTATATTCCATAGTTTCTTAAAATGCTACTATTTTAAAATTACCCTTAAGTTTTGATGTTCAAAAGTAACCAGTTTATAGGTATGTCTGATATATATATTAAATATATAAAAATATTATTTATATATATATATGGAGAGAGAGAGAGAGACAGAGAGAGAGAGAAAGAGAAAGACATACACACGCCCATTTCTTGCAGATACTTGAAGGGAAAGCATTTTGTTCATTTGTAAAGTTAAGATGCTTTGGACATACAAGTCACATTCACTGTCATATAAATATATAAATAAAATCAGCTCTTTTATTTTTTTTCCTAGAACTATGCCTGCTTTGCATCCTTCATTTTGTTCTAAACTATTTAAAAAACCTTTTTATTTTAATCATCAGTCAAGCTTTTGCTTAGAAATTAGTAATCTGGGCCGGTGAGATGGCTCAGTGGCATAAGCACCTGCCTGGCAAGCGCGAGGGCGCAAGTTTGACTCCCGGATCCCACATACGAAAAAAAGGCCGGTGATATCGCTCAGCGGCACGGGCGCCTGCTGGCACGCGAGGTCCTGAGGTCGACCCCCGGTACCCACAAAAAAAAAAAAAAATCTGGTAAAATATTAATAAAATCAGAAATGGAGATTGTCACAATGATGACAATAATCTGTGCTATTTGTACAATAAGTGTGAATAGTTAAGTATGTTATGCATAGAATAACACGTAGATAAGCTTTCAAGTTCACATCACCTATATTTTATAAAAATTGTTTAAAATGTAAACACATCAGAGAATATCTTAGAAATATGACACACATTGATCCACGTTATTCCTTTATTCATTATACATTGCTTTAGACATCACTGGCACGTGCTTTTTCCAGTGACACCAGCTAAGTGTGAGAAATTGAAAGACATATGGCCTTTGTCCTTGTAAATCTTGTAGTTCATAGGAAGGACAAAATGGATGCTATCATCGAAAATGAAGTGGAAACCTATTGTATCCAGGATTGTCAAGGAAAACTTCTCCAAGGAGCTGGGATTTTTATTAGTACATGTTTTGCAATACATGGGACTTTTATTAGTACATGTTTGCAATACATAATGAATAAATTTATCATTCATTTGTAGTTTACTCACTTATATATCCAGTCTTAATGCTTTTGCTTCCCCTCTCCCTCTATCCTTAGCTCTCCTACTTCAAAAAGGTCTTCCTTCCATTTTCCTACTACTGTATCTATCTTTTATTTTGCTTTTTAAATTATTTATACTTTAGGTTTCTCATGTAAGAGAAATCTCATATCTCCTAGCATGCAATATTTAAACTGTCTAATTTATTTCACTTAGCATTATGGTCACAAGGTACATCAGTTTTCCTAAAAATGACTCAAATGTATCCTTTTAAATGACTGGAGCTATGATTTTTGAAGATCTAAAATGTACAGAAACAAACAAAACAAAGAGTATTTGGAATAGGGAGGACATTATAAACAAAGATTCAGAAAGGAAGGGATGGAAATATTTAAGGAACTGGACAGCTCCAGTATCTGGGGCCCAGTAAGTGAAGAGAGAAGATGCAAGTGTGCAGAGGAGCTGGAAGGTCAGACATAGGCAAAGAGGAGCTGAGTCGGAGCTGTGCAGGGCGTGGAAAAGATGTGTGTTCTATTTCATATGGAAACACAAGCTTTTTGGTTGGGTTCAATTAAGAGGGACTTAAAATTGAATTTGGATCCTTATATTTCAATTTTTGTTCTTAAAATAGAAAAAAAAAAAGAGGATTATAAAAGTGTCTTGAGGCAAAGCCAAACTTGGTGTGTTGCTTTTATCCATGTAAGTAGAGTAACACTGTGAACTCTAAAGCGGCCTTCCCTCACTACCCATTTGTGCCTAAATATGGCAGTGAGTGCCATTTATGTCACTCCTGTGTGAGGTACATTTTTTTGTATATAGCATGGAGCCCTCTTGTGGTGATTGCTTTAAATTACTCCTACATCGCTGCCAGGAGTGTTGAAGTGTGAGCTTGAGCCTTTGAAGAGCTGGTAGAATTGTGGAAATACCTGTACCTTCAGTCAAATATGAGTCTTTGTCATGTAATGACAGCATGTTCAATATTGTTTTCTATTGCACTGACATGATTGTATTGACCTAGGTATACATTCCAAGCCGAGTGGCCCTCGTCCTTCAGAATGTGGATCTGCCAAACTGAAAAGATCTGATTTCAGCTCCACTACATGCAGATATGTGTTTTCTTTGCTAGTTCTGTTGTCACAGAGTTTATAATGTGTAAGCTTTTCAAAATACTGGTACCTAGCCAAAATGTCAGATTGAAATTCAGTATTGTATGTGCAACTATATCAAGCTGTTCTATAAAAAGTAGAGAGAGTGGTATGTTTAAAATATGGGGATCTGTATTTCCAAGCCATCTGAGCAGCTAGGATTTTCAAATAAAGTATAATGTATGTCTTAAAAACATTTTACTTTCCTAGGTAATCATTTAAGCCTTTTAATTTCAAATTTGAATTATGTGTCATATACAATATTTCTGTTGAATGAATACAGCATTTTTTAGGATGGATACTTGGTGGCCTTATTTGTATCTATTTGTCTAAATTATGGGATACCAAGTTTGTTTCTCTGAGTTTCATTCAAATTGTGTTTAGAAATACTGTAATAAATATATAGTAGAAATAATATAAAATTAAGAATTGTATCAAGGGTAATATAAAGCCTGTGTCTATGCCTCATTTTGCATTAAGTGTTTATCTTATGATCTGTTCACATACTATTTTGGTATATGGTAATATCTCAGTTTTTGAAGACTTGGAGTGGTAATTGTAGCATGTCAGAAAATGTCTTTGCTTTTAATCAATTAAAAAATTGCAGAATTGCCTTTGCTACTGTTTATTTTGCTGTCCTATTGTACAGATTGCTTTGGAATAAATTTAATATGTCTCTTCTCAGTTCTGACAACTTCCCTACATATGCTCACATGTGCATGATGTGCTAGGAAGCAAATTTTTCATTTTTGGGGAAATATCTTGTATCTTAAAATTATATTAACTAATTCTTATACCTAAGCTCCTGTTCAGCAGTACATCTGAGGACTTTTAGAAGCTGAATTAACTATTTCAATTCATTGGGATACTTTTTCATGAAACTGCCCTTCAATTATTAAAGAGTGGGCCAGAGGTTTCACGTCACTGGTATTCAGTTCACTCATATCTGAGAAATTTATGAGAAAGAAGATATCTGTAATGTTATTTTAAAAATCACATTTTCCTCCAATATCAATGTGGCTTTCTGGTGGTTTTGTCTGTTTGACTGGTTGGTTTTAGCCTGATTTTTTTGTGTGTGTTTGTGGTTAATAATGAATACTTATTTAAAAACTCAGTGATGGGTGAGATATTAACCATCAACCTTAAACTATTTTGAGTAAATCTTAAAGTATTTAGGCTTGGAATGTGTCATGTACTTGAAATTCCAAATAAAATAGTAGTTTGACTTCCTGAAAGACCCAACAATATCAGCTGATGATTGTATGCATGGGAAAACATCACTGAAGCCACCATGGTACTTTCCTCTTTACAGGGACATATTAATATCCTAGCACTACCATGGTCTGGTTTGTGTACCTGCTATTGATAACAACACATGTAGCCATAATGTTTTGTGTTCTAGTTTAGAATTACTTACCATTGCATTTGCTATGTATGAAAAGATACTCTATTTCTCTATTAAGGATATGTTTAAATGACAAGAAATCAGCATCCAGAATCCATTTTCTTTTCATTTTGACTTTTCTGGCACTGTTAAAAGACCAGAGTAATGGAAGCTATATTTTCAGTATATTGATTGACTTGGCTAAAATGTTCTTTAGATTTCACAGTCTAAAGTTAGATTTTACCAATGTAATGTAAGTTACTTGCCCTTCTCAAGTGCCCACACATACAAACATGCCTGGAAGAGTAATAATCTGTGTTGCTAGGAAGGGATTATAATAATACAGGCAAACAAATAAAATATTGAGTCCAAAATAAAATGCAGGGTTTTTTTTCTCTCTCATGCTATGGACAGTTTTTATAGCACATTCTAATATGCTAGTATATTTCACTGTAGAACTTTGGTTTTATATCAGTGACATACAACATTTTTTTCCCTCTGATGTGCTTATTAATAGCATCAGAAAAGAAAATAGGGCCGGTGAGATGGCTCAGCAGCATAAGCACCTGCCTGGCAAGGGCGAGGTCCTGAGTTCGACTCCCGGTACCCACATACGAAGAAAGGGCCGGTGATATCGCTCAGCAGCACGGGCGCCTGCTGGTGCGCGAGGTCCTGAGTTCGACCCCCGGTACCCACAAAAAAAAAAAAAAAAAGAAAAGAGAATAACCCACCTTTGTTGACTTTTTAAGAGTATTTTTGCTGGTTTAATTTTTATGTCCTAAAAAACACAGATGACTACAGGTTTCTTTCAGTCATTTTCTAATGTTAGCAAACAGGTGCTAATCATTGCTTTATTTTCCAAAATGAGATTTACTCCAATGCTGACAATTGTCAGTATTTTAGTTTGATATTATCCTACTCAGAAGTAGGATTTTGTAGTAGCCAAAAATCAAATCGTAAATATTTTTCCTACAGTGTTTCCTGCTTTATACCACTTGAATTCTGAGGGTCAGTGCCTCTCATATTTTCTCTTCTGTAAATTTGACATTTCTCACTTTGCCTTGTTCTTAGCTGAGGTATTCACCTCTAGCATAAAATGAAGAACTTAGCCACCACGTTCGTCAAGTACAAAAAGTAACTGGTGACAATAAACGGACTTTTCTCACAGGAACTGTAAAGAATGCAAGTATTCTTTTTTCCTCTGACTAAAGCACCCCCCTTAGCAATAACAATTCAACATTTGTCTCCCATCAGGGCTATAGCCATTGCTATGCGGGACCATACAGAAGGTTGCCTGAATAAGGAGCCTATTCTTCAAATAATACACAGGACCGTGCAGAAAGATCTAGGGGAAAGCAATGAAGGGTAATGTGTTTTCCTCTCCAGTTCAGCTTTCAGCTTCAGGGTAAATATCTTTTCACTGTCTCTGGTCCTGCAGCCATTGACTTTGGCAGTGAAAGCAACATAAAACAGCTTTGCTATTGCTCTTCCTGTTTAGAAGGTGTGGGAGCAGGCACCCCTGATGGAAAGCTAAATGGTGAAGCAGCGTTCTAGCCAGCCTCGTGCCCTTCAGACTGTTGCTTTTTTGCCTATTTTGAGTCATGCTCTGAACTTGGGTTCTTTAGAGTGGTGGAGTTCATTTATCTATTTCTTATAAGGGGATGAACACTAAGCTGTGAACTTTGCTAGGTAAAATATTCTCATGAAAGAAAATAGAAATCGGAGGTAGAGCAATGTCATGTCCTTTATTCAGTGGAGTTCATTTATCATTCACAATGTGTTGGAATTGAAATGTGGATAAATTTTCTCACTAAAGCCAGCCTTTAGGGGGAAAAGAATCAAATGAACTCACTACTAATTTCTCTGCTCTATTATCCTATTAATGATGATTTGTAGAAAATTGCAGAGAAACATTATACTTTTGGGCAAAAATTCTTAATTGGTATTGTGAAGAATTAAGATACAGTAGCTATAAGTGATTTTGTCTCTGTAATTTAAAACTTTACATCTGGATTTGACTCTTGGCAAAAACTCTTGTCAAGAAAGTAATGTTTATGTATATGAAAAAATTATTTGATACTAGATATGCTTATGCTAAAGGGCATATCATTTGGAAGCTTACTTACAACTTAATTTTTTTCCTGTAATTTCTGTTGGATCAGAGAGGTGTTTGTCCTTTGTTATGTGGGCTGTGGGCCATTTTAACTGAGACTTGTGGTACAGTAAACAGAAGACCTGCATCCAAGTTACAGTCCTTACTCCCAGTGCCTCATTTTAGTCAGCATTCAGTGGCTATTTGTTCTGTCCAGGTTACAAGGCAATTAAAGGTGAAAGGATGAGGCCATTGCCGTTGATTCTGTACATGGCATTAGTTAACCAACAGCTAGACATGGGTATAGTGAGTCAGTGATTGCAGGCATCTTCCAAATTTGTTATCAGGGATGCAACTGTCACCACCACCCATCTGTCACTCAGGACTTCTGCACTAAGTTATCTGTACTCTCAAATGAGGAGGTGTGGTCTGCTTTTTACAGTTTTGCATTTCCTCAGCCATTACAGATGAGGAAGATTTCCAACCCTCCATTGCTGTTTTTATTTGCTTATGTTACCTTTTTCTCTATGGTACAAGGATGTCCCAGTGAATTTCCCGGTGGTCAGTGTAGTGCCCCCTTAGCATTTCAGTTGTTGTGCTACTTCGCACTACATAACTGAACCTTGTGAATATAAGTTCACAACTACTTTGTAGTAAACAAAAGGGCAGTGTAAACTAAGTACTGAGTGAAATAGCAATAGGGGCCCTCCAGTGAGGCACAGCAACTACATGCTGAGGATCTCCCTTCCCTTCCTTCTTCCCGTAAAAGAGACCTAGAAGAGACCACTGGCAGAAGGACTGGACGACGGCAGAGTCTAGGGAATTGTAAGAGAGAACTCACACTTAGAGATACTTTAGTGCATCATACTTTGGCTTGAAAGCCTACTCTCATCAGAAACACACATCTTCATTAAATAAACATTTGTACAACTAAATATTAATTTCTTGAAGGGGGAAAAATAACAAACATTGATCTGAAATGTTGACCATTTTTTGGTATTTACAGTAACACAATGCAAAGCAGAACATCAGCAACCCCCCAGAAAAAGTTATCACACCAAATTACTTTGCCACAACGGATGTAAATTAAATGACAAATGACGTAAGTTTTCGAATTATTTATAAATACTTATGGAAATTAAAACAGAAAGCTGCAAATGTGTGAGAAAACTAATATGTGTTTTTATAATACATATATGAATACGTAAATGCACACATATATAATTTGTAGATCAGCTGAATATACATGAAGTTCACAGATTCCAGTATTTATCTTGAATGAATAAATATATTAATCTTTGTATTGCTGATACTCAGGTATTTTCCTGTTTTTTTTTAATAAACATCAAATCTAAATTTTATTTGGATTTAAAGAAATGTCCAAACCTGTGCAGTGAAATAACGTGTATGATTCAAACATTTTCAAGAATCTTTCTCCTGTGTCTTTTATTTTCCCTCCAGAAAGAGGGGAGGGGAAATGAAGTTACCTTTGTACTTTCTTATTTATGTCCCGGATTCTTTTTAACTGAGCTTGTAGTCTCAGTTTCATTCACTCAAGCAGTATAAATGATGAAAAACACTGCATGTAATTTTATTACATGAATGCCCTTAATCACGTCATGAATTATTGGTTAAAATCAACAGTATGAGTTAGGGAGCCTGTGCACACATACAAACAGTCTGTTCGTTCTTGAGAAAAGTTGGCATCACTCAGTGGGACTATTCATTTTAGAAAAATCAGTAGAACATAGAAATCTTTTCTAAACGTATATTTTTAAAGACACAATGTATTGGCTTACCATATATTGAGAGCTTTCTTGTTACTGTGCCTTCTGTTGGGCACCTTATAGACTTTTTAGTCTGAATGCTATGCCAACTCTGCAAAATGATGATGACTATTCTCTTTTGAGTCTAGGAGTTTGCCTATTCTAACTGTACTCTGCTGTCTTTCATGCTGTTTCCACAAAAGATTATCAGAGATCTCTAGATAAAGGATCAAAAATTGTCTTTCCAAGAAATAGCTGCCAAAAATCTTTCCACACTCTGTAGGTTGTCTCTCCACTTGTTTCCTTTGATGTGTAGAAACTTTTTAACTTGATACAATCTCATTTGTTGATTTTCGGTATTTCTTGTGCCATCAGTTCAGAAAGTCTTTGCCTAGAGTACTAACAATTATAATATACAAAGAGCTCAAAAATTATACCCTCCAAAATAAAAGACCCAATCAAAAAATGGGCAACCAAAATACATAGATACTTCTTAGAATAAGAGGTACAAATGGCCAATAAATGCATAAACATTACTGACCACTAGAGAAATGTAAATTTAAACAACACTGAGACACCATTTTACTCCAGAAAGAATGGCCTTTATCAAGAAATCATATAACAAATGCTGGTAAGGATATGGGGGAAAGGAGTTCTTCTACATTGTTGGTGGGAATGTAAAGTAGTACAACCACTTTGGAAATCAATACGAAGATACTTCAAAAACTAAAACTAGAAATTCCATTGCCCCAACTATTCCCCTTCTGGGTATTCTCTGAAGCCACTGTATTACACTGATACATGCGTATCCGTGTTTAGAGTAGCACAATTTATAATAGCTAAATCTTGGAAACGGTCAATACGGCTATCAACAGATGATTGACTAAAGCAAATGTGGTATTTATACATGATGAAGTACTACTCTGCCATAAAGAATGATAAACTTGAGTCCTTCTTAGGTGCATGGATGCACCTTGAGTCCATAATATTAAGTGAAATAAATCAGACACATAAGCTTAAATAACTCATGGTTGGGGCAGGTGAGATGGCTCAGCGGCATAAGCGCCTGCCTGGCAAGCGCAAGGGCCTGAGTTCGACTCCCAGAACCCACATACGAAAAAAGGGGCCAGTGATATCGCTCAGCGGCACCGGCGCCTGCTGGTGCACGAGGTCCTGAGGTCGACCCCCGGTACCCACAAAAAAAAAAAAAAAAAAAAAAAAAAAAAAACCTCATGGTTTTTCTTTTATGAGAAACCCAAAAAATATATAAAGAGCAAAATAAAACATAGATAATCGGAAGTAGGGAGATCTTCAAGAGTTGGAAGGAGCAGGGAGGAGTAGGAGTGATAGGAAACAAAAAAAATAGATGTTATTTACATGTACCAAATCCCCATGATAAAGGTAATCATTATGTACTGCAAACACGTACTAATAAATAAAGAAAAACATGGCTTTCTCTGTTGTACTGCGTATTTTCTTAATTGGATTTGGATGTCTTTGATGGAGCAAGAGTGGAATTTGAACCCAAACTGCACAGTGCAGTGGCTCATACTCTGTTGAGCTCCAGCTCTCTCCTTGGAATTCAGCAGAGAGATCACAGCAGGGAGCATACATCGTGTTCCTTCACCATGTTCTACTCTCGTTCTCACTCTCCCTCTTTTCCTTGGTTATCTTGCTCATCATTACTATGTTTTGTGATATGACACATCTGGAGCATATCTCTGTCATTTTCTTTATTGACTCTGTCATTATGAGAACTAAGAATTATTGTGTGCTTCTACTTTAGTCATCGTTTGTAAAAAGTTTCTGAGCATGCCACTTATATCTTAATTTCTTAAATTCTTCATTCTACCCATTTTTAGGGGAAAAAATTATAAGTCACGTATAGAAAGACAAATACTTCATGATCTAAAAAGGACACACTTAGAAGCAGAAAGTAGAATGGTAATTTCTAGAAGCTGAGATCCCTTTGGGGTGGGAGAAAAATATTGATCAAAGGGTACAAAGTTTAGGTTAGACAGAATAAGCTCTAGAAAGCTATTACACAGCATGGTGAGTATAGCTCATAACAATGTATTGAATACTAGAAACATTGGAAGGGAGAGTATGAGTTGTGATAGAAACAAAATAAATGTTTAAGTTACATGATTACAGTAAAGGACACATTGCTATTAATTCACCTCAAATACTCCCCCCTCACTTTGAACACACTTACCCATCATTTTTCCCACATTCTGAAGCAGTTCTGGAAGTACAGTTCGGTGACTGTATATAGTTATGCTATTGTGGCTGCCTCAATGTCCTGAATAAATCAAAAATGTTTATCTTTCATGGTTATTTTAACTTTGTGGAATAAAGAGAAATCTCACAGTGCCACATCCCATGAAAAAGGTGGAAGAGGACAAAATGTAATATTTTAAACTTGCCTTTCCATCAGATGGCATTTGGTAGCTGTAACAGGTGAAGAGACTTATGAAAGAGGACTTCCGTGACTCCTTCAGAAAGTAGCAAGAATGATGGGATAAGTGTTTGAACCGAGGGACAGTATTTCGAAGGTAATTAATGGCAGTGTGTCTTTTGCTGTAATTTTTAAATTTCTCTGTACACCATATGTTTTGATCACTGCTTATAAATCTTAAAGTTTCACATCTTTAAGTTGATAGATTTTATGAGTAATTTGACAACATAAAATACTTTGTAATGAAGTTACTTGCTTTTTCAGCAAATAAATGACATGAAAATAGACTGTGAAATGAGATGGCACTATGCTAAAACATATATAAGAGAAATAACCGAATGAAATCACATTTGGATTCAAATTTAAACTAAGGCACTGTAGCAAAGATACTTTTTAGATAATGTAAATGTGAATATGTAAAATGTGAATCTAAAAGATTTTACAACAAAATTAGTTTTAGTTTTGAAACATGATAATTACATTAGATGTTCTTAAAAATTAGCAGCCATGATTACAATGCTTAGCTAGAAGCTAGGCTGAAATTAGAAGCAAATCCAAGCTTCATGACTAGACAAAACAAAAGTGTATTTTGATTTATCTCATATTTCATTGTAGAAGAGGGATCATTCTCCATTTTGTTGTTGGGCTATCTCAAATATATGGCTTCCAAAATCTAAAAGAAATAGAAGAAAACTGAAGAATTGCAAGAAAAATGTCTGGATGATAGTGGTTTATCTACTTCCCAGTATCCTTTCTGTCCCATCTTGTCAGCTCAGTCACAGTGTCCCAATCTTAACTTTACATAAGGCTTGGTCCCTGTGTCAGGAAGGGGAAAAGTACAGTAAAAACGTAGTATGCCATCAGTCTTGTCAGCTAGTTCAGGGAATCCTGCACACTTCATTCCCCTTTTTCTGACTCATGATCGAATTAAATATTAGCGACCTTGAGAATTCCAATAACTAGGAAGCTGATGTAAGAGTGTTTAACTTGGTATTTCCCAAATTTGTATGACATTGTTCATTTCAGTCCTTTTTCATGGGAACATTGATAACTCCTTGAAAAAACACTATTTTATTAAAGTTTGTATGTATGAACTTGAAGATACATTATTCATTCTTTTTTTTTTTTTTTTCAGTGCTTCCCTGACTGAAAACTCTTTTCAAACTCATGTGTATGTGTGTGTCTTTAGCTTCAAGGTCATTTTTTCTAGGAGTCAACATTCCTAGGAATATGGTGATCTCATGATAAAATGAGAACCATAAGTGGACAATTTTATTTCCCGAGGTATAGAATTCTCCTGATAGGTATTAAAGTGGATCCCTACATGGAATGAGTTTACCTGAATTATAAGAAACCTTAGAATGACATTAATGGCCCACTTCTAGGAAGATAGTACAGTATCATGCTATACATTTTATTTAGTTATCTAATTGCTGAATTAATCTGATTATCCTTAGCCTACTGTTTATTTGCTCTATTACTGTTACCTATACATTTAAAGTTTCATTTTATATCAATTATTATAGTATATGCATATTTATAAACTATGTAAATCATTTATGGTCCAAAGCAATAAATAGATGACAGAGAGAGAGAGACAGATAGAGATTTTTAAAATATGGCTTTGGTTGCAGTGATGGCATAGTCTGCAGCTCTGTGTTTCTGTATTTTATGACTGGTTGCTGAGGAACCACTTAGAGTTAATGAGAAGTACGGGAGCTTCCTTTGATATTTCAGTATTTTTTGTCCAATGTTGTGAAAACAGGATGCTAAATCTCATAATTCAGAAAGTGTTTCAAAAACTGATGACTTTTCCATATGTGGCAAAACCAATAAATGCTTGAATGTGCTTTATCAAACTTATTTTAGACACCTATATCATTAAAGATTTATTATATATTAGAAATTTAAATGTAATATAAAAATTGAGAAACTCAATTTTTTAAAATAAATTTAGACTTGTATATATAAATATTGAAGTTACTAAAAAAAATGAAGTTAGCAATACTCGATTTTAGTTCTGCTTTGAGGGAGCATTCCCAAAGAAAAACATGCCCATTCCCTTGAAGAGTCATCCCTGTTATTTTCTCAGAATACTAGATGAGTATAATGTGGGCCCCTTCTTAACATTCTGGGGGGCAAGTCAAATGTCAGTTCAAAATAGTATTGTTATTCATTCATCATTATTCCTTTATGCATTAAGACCCTTGTGAAGTGCTAGGACTTTTATAAGAGAAATAAGTGCAGAATTTCATAGCTTAACCACTGGCTGACTGTAGTTGCAGAGAAGCAAATAGATTTGTTACTGTGGCAGCCTACAAATTATGTATTCAGTGCCCATTCTTCTATCTCCCACAATAATGAACTGTTATTCAGGTGTCCAAAACATGTTTACAGCCATGTGGATAAATTCTAAGCAAGGAAGGAAGTTTGGTAGAACTTCCAGGATAATTCCTTAAAAAGAATAACAGAAAACTGGAGCCTTTATTGATTAAAAAAAAAAAATCTATCTTCCTCTCATCTGTCTTGAATGTGGATTACATGCCTAGATATTTGTTAGTCTTAGTTATGAGATGACTTTACATGGTAGATGGCAGATGCGAAAAATAAAATGCTAGAATTCTGACAATTTTAAACCAATCATGACTATAAAGCCTTTGCTCTGGATTTATTTTATATAAAAGGAAAATAAGTTCTTTTATATTTACTAATATATTTACAGTTTTTTGCTACATTCAATCTAATCCTACGTGTTTCATTTATCAATGAAACTAAATGATCCCAATTTATGAATAAATCAAGTAGGCCTTGAATACCTAATACTCATATAAATAGGTAAATAGGGCCATGGACAAACAGCAAGAAAACAAACTAATATATTTGAAGTAGGAAATTACATTGAATGGGCTCTAAATAAACCTTAATTCATCCAACATGAACTGGTAATCCATAGTTGCTAAACAACAGAGTCTATGAAAAAAGCAAAGGAATAGGGTGGAATGATAAGTTGTAACCAGTTCATAGTCTTTAGTGTCTAAAGAATGGATTCTGTTTCTTACAAATTATAGAATCACCTCTAGTTATTTACAAAGTAAGAGAAAAATAATATTTACAGCTGAATGGACCTGACAGTCTCCTAAGGCAGTGATTTTCAAAATATGCTATGATAATTGGTGGGCAGCGTGCGGCAGCAGAGTTTGGGGAAGCTAATGCAGGAAGGGTCCTCGGCCCTGAAAGATCCTCATTCAGAACAACTCCACTTTCATCTGTTTATTAATGTATGTAGCACTTCTTTGAAAAACTCTTCCAAAGTTAGCAACATAAGTTTACTAGTCTACACAAAATTTTTTTTATCGAATTTACAGGAAGATTTTGACTCAAAAAGAGACTTTTGTCTACTGTGAATTAGGACTTGACCCCAATCTGTAGATTATCTGGTTTCCTCCATTATGTTATGAATATATTTTAATGATGCTTCCAGATAATCTGAAATGTACTTCAAAGGGGACAAATGTTGGAGACTGAAAAACTAGTTATAAAACCTACTTCATTTGCTGCTCCAGAGAGGTGATAGCTTCAGGCTAGAGCAGAATCAACAGAACTCCATGAATGTGATCAGTCACCCCATGGGTTCTATGTCTCTTTCAGCAGTAGTGTTAACACATCTCTGCTTTTAATTCCTTGTGTTAAAAATGCTCAGAGTAGCACTTTTTTTCCTAATTGCATCCTGACTTACATACACACACACACACACACACACACACTCACACAGTCAATGCCCTACATTTTACTAAAGTTAACTATTGAGACCAGACTTTTAATTTACCTTGTAATTGTGCAACCTGCAGCCTCAAACTTTGGGTCTAGTTTTTTGATACATCAGTCTTGAGGCTATAAAAATAAAAGATTCTTTCAATCCAGTTATTAGTATTCTAGTTTTCTCATCATGCCTCAAGCTGAGAGCTAAAACCCTGAGTATTTTATGCAGTTTTAGTGTAGGCCTCTTCCTGCACAGCCCTGGGCTTATCACCTTTTTGTCATTCTTTTCCAAGAGTCCCTAGGACTCTGTATTTGCTCTCACTAGGCTTTACATGCACATAGCTACAAGTGATAATATGAGTAAATGTTGAACAGTGTTCTCATAGACAACAGTTTCATTTCCCACTGAAGACATTAAGGCCTTCAGATCTCACTAGGTGAGAGAACCAAGACGAGTTTCATCTGGAGGTGGTCCTTTCCTTACAGAGTATTCCAGTGCCGAATGTTCTGCCAGTCAGGGTCAGTTATGAAAACAGACATCGCCAGAGATATTGTAAGCGCAGGGTGATCAGTTATCGGGACCTGGAGACACATGCTGGAAGGGCTGGTAAAGAAAGGTCAGAAAGTTACTTCTGGCTTTCAGAAATGTCAGAATTACAAAAAAGTAATTACTAATAAACTTAGCTCTCTGCAACACCAGTCAGTGATTCTCAGGAGGATGCCCAGACATTGCTGGAAGCTGCTGTTGATCATCACAGCTGCCTATGGCACTGAAGTGGGTAATTCTCAGGAGGATGCCTGAAAGCCACTGACAAAACTCCCTTTTTGACATCTGCTGATGCCCTTACACAAAGCCGTGTAAGGAAGTTACTGAGGAAGAACACCCAGTATTCAGCACAAGACACGTGTGAAAGACTGCTGAAACTGAATTGATATTGCACCTGTTCTCTACTTTGTAAAGTAATGAAGAAGCAGAAAAATGTCTGTGCAAGCTAAAATCATGCAGAACAATTTTAATAATCGAGAAAAAATTGTAATTGTTTTTCAGCCCTTAAAATTTTTCATAAATTATTGGTAGCTCTTATTTTTAGTTATACTAGTATAAGGAAAAGAAAAATAACAAAACTAGTATTTGTGCACAGTACATTAATTTAAAACATCAGGAGCTGGCAACCCATTTTATTTTATTTTTTTATAAAATATGCAAAGAGTAGTTTGAATAGTGCTTGGCTTCTCATCATATAACTTACTATATGGAGACAACCTCTTTTATATGTCTTGGTGAATTGCATAGCCATTCAACAACTTCCTACATTTTAGACTTTAAACTTTTAGTGCCATGATTTATGTCTGAGATTCCCTTACTGTGAAATTCTTTGCCCACATCACTCCTCTGGCACATTATCCTTTGCATTATAACCACTTTCTTCATTTATTCACTGAGTAGGCAAATGAAAATTCTACCCACAGAACCAGATTCTCTCCAATGTGTGTCATAGCAATATCCCTGTGGTCAGCTGTTTTTTCCATATCATTTGTATTTTATTTGAATTACCATTTCAGCATTATCATTTAGTATTTTTCACTGCTGAAACTTGAAAGGAGTTCTTTGGAACTGGTATTCTATAGGTAAAATATGGGCACAGAAATCTGTGCATATTGGAAATGTCAAGGAATGACTACAGGGCTTAGTGATCAGAGTCCTCTAATTGGTGTGGAGAGTAAGAGCTGAAAGAATAATAAAATCAACGTTAACCTTAAAAACACAAATATGGAAAATACAATGCCAATACATAAAAGCAAGTGGTGCAGAAATTGAGGAAAACTGAGGAGAATAATCTTGACCTCTTGAATTTTAGGTGCATAAGCCTAATCCGTTTGAACATGTCCACCAAGCTGTTAAAATTCTGTTAAAATTCCAATCTGTATCCCAGGAGATTTAGGAATCACAAATATCAACTTATCATCTGCAAATAGGTGGCAGATAATGTCAGTATGTAAAATTGCTGAAATCAAACTCTCAAGAACTCTCCTGGATTTGACGTGTGGAAGATAATAATCCATGAGAACTGTAGATAGTCACATGAGAGATAGAGAAACCTAGAAAATCAAAAGGGCAGTACATTTTTAGAACAAAACAAGGGAAATTATAATCAATGACAGGCAATGTTAAGAAACATTGTGGAAGATAAGTCATAAGTAAAAAGCCACTAGATTTCCCATTTAGAAAATCAGTGATGAGTCTTTAGTAGAAAACTTGATAACATGTTGGGAAGTAAGAGAAGAAGACAAGATTTGATAATTGGTGACAGTGGAGTATATGTTTGAGGCTTATTAAAGAAAAGAGAAACTTCATAAAATATAATGAGGAAAAAAATGGTAGTCCTTTTTCTTAGGAGGAAGTCTACTTTCCTGCAGAGAAGGAGTTAGTAAAGAGACAAGAACTGAAAATGCAAGTTCAAAAGAGATGGTGAGGATTGGAATTGATGGATTTAGTATGACTCTTTCATGAGTAAGGGTTCATCTTGTGGACAGGAAAGAGGACATGACAAGATTTTTAGAGGAAGAACAGAGTATCTGGTGGAGTCTTCAAAATCATCTATCTTCACTGCGAAAGGAATAGGGTGTCACTCCACTGAGTAAGAGTGACTGTCAAGTTGAGAATTTGTGAAAAGCTAATGGTGCATTATAGGTGTTGATAAAATATATTTAAAAATTATTTAGTAGTTGTGTTACCGTATCTCATTAGAACTCAGGGATTAAACCACGGAAAATTGAATTTTTATGTTTTTAATATCCTCAGGTTTCAACTACCTGAGACTAGATAGACAAGAAAGGAATGATCATATTTCGTTTTAAAATTTTTTTTATTTTTTATTAGTACAGTTTTCAGTATATGTTATTTATATTCCTTGTGGGGAGTTGGTGCATGCACAGAACATATCTTAATTCTTTTTATTTTTTCATCCCCTTCCCGTTCTATTCTCCCCCCTCCCTCCATCTCTTGATGAAAGATCTATCTCCCTACTACCTATTATGTAACTTTTATTTTATCTCTGTATATATTTCTCATATAAGAGAAACCATTTGATATTTAAACTTCTGTGTCTGATTTATTTCACCCAACATATGATCTAAAGGTATATCTATTTTCCTACAAATGACTCGAGTATATCCTTCTTTATGGCAGAATAATATCTCCATTGAGTGTAAATACCACAATTTTTTTTTTATCCATTCATTTGTTGTTGGGCAGGTAAGCTGCTTCTAAAATTTAGCTATTATGAATTGTCCTGCTATAAACATGGATATCACTGTGATATGTTTGTAACTCTTTGGGGAAGATACCTAAAAGGGTAATAGGAGGTTAAAATGGAATTTCTACTTTTTATTTTTAAAGAATCTCCATACTGATTTCTATAGTGGTTGTACTAGTTTACATTTCCACCAAAAATGTTGAAGGGCTCCTTTATCCCCTAATCCTCACCAACATTTGTTATTATCTGATTTTTTATGATGGCCGTTATTTCTGTGGTAAAGTGAAATCTCAATGTCTTTTTAATTTGCATTTCTCTAATGGCCAGCAATAACAAACATTTCTTAATGTATCTATTGGGCATTTGTACTCCTTCTGAGAAATGTCTGTTGATTTCACTTGCCTATTTCTTTTATTTGGGGGGAATCTAATATTTTGAGTTCTTCATATATTTAGATACTAGTCTGTCTGAGGAATAGTTGGAAAAAAATATATCCCATTCTGCACATTGTCATTTCATTCTTTTGGTTGTTTCTTTTGCTGTGCAGAAGCTTTTTAATTTGATAGGATCCCATTTATTGGTTCCTGATACTATTTCCTGCACTATGGGGATTCTGCTCAGAAAGTCCTTGCTTATGCCTATGAATTCAAGAATTTTCCCTATTTTAATTTCCACCAGATAAAGTGTTTCTGTTTATTATTTGGCTCTTTAATCCAGTTGGGCTTAATTTAGTACATTGTGAGAGATATGGGTCTAAATTCAATATTCAGCACATGGATAGCCAGTTTTCCCAGCACCAATTAGTAAAGAGGCTTTCATCTAGTGTATGTTTTTGGTCCCTTTGCCAAGAATCAGATAGTTTCCTGTGCTTGGAGTTGTTTCTGAATCCTGTATTCTGTTCCATTGATGCATGTCTGTTTTGTAGCCAGCCTTGCTAATTTTATCACTGTAGCTTTGTAATATAACTTCAGATCTGGAGTTATGATGCCTCCAGCTTGCCTCTTGCTGCCCAGGATTGCTTTTGTATTCTGGTTCTCTTCTGGTTCCTCATGAATTTTAGGATTGTTTTCTCCTGTTTTGTGAAGAATGCTGTTGGTATTTTGTTTGGAATTGTGTTAAGTCTGTATATCAATTTTGGGATTATGGTCATTTTGCCTATATTGGTTCTGACTATCCAGGAACGGGTTATCTTTCCATTTTCTGATGTCCTCTTTGATCTCCTTTTTGAGAATACTGTAGTTTTCCTTGTAGAAGTATTTTATTGCCTTAGGTTATTGCTTAAGTATTTAATTTTTCTTGATACTATTGTGAATGGTATTTTTTTCCTAATTTCTCTTCCGGTGAGTTCATTATTGGTGTACAGGAACGCTATTGATTTTTGTGTGTTGATTTAGTGTCTTACTACATTGCTGAATTCAGGTTCTTATTTCTAGGAGTCTATTGGTATATTCTGGGTGGTCTTCTATGTAGTGAATGATCATATTTCTAGAAGGATAGTAATGTAGCAGAAGGTAGTGACCTTTCCATATAAGAAAAATTACTATCAAAAAGGATGTCTGAAAATAGTTAAAATAAAGTTAAGAGAATTAAGAATATATACTGACTGTCAGACAGGATGATAGCAAACAAGTTTATTGAGTAGTAAGCAATTCTTTGTTCCACCCGCCCCAAAATTTTCCATGACAGGTGTTCAGTGAGTGGGTCACCAATGTCAAATATTTTACCTTTGAAGTTCAAATACATAATTATATTCATACAGCTCTGGGGCTCCTCTTTAGCTCTACATGTGTTTATCTCTTTTTCAGAGAACTGTGTCAGCCTGCAGGATCTTTAGTTTTTTGGAGGGAAGGGTTTCATGGCCTCATTTTTGACACGATTATTCAGTGTAATTTAGATTTTGATTTTTTTTTGGTATCAAACTGATTTCCAGAATGAGGGAGGGATGGGGAGAGAGAAAGAGAGGAGAAGAAGGAGGAGGAGGGATAGAGGAGGAAGAAGAGAAGAAGAAGGAGAAGAAGAGGCAGACATGAAAAAGAAGAGGAAGAAGAAGAAAGGAGGAGAAAGAAGGAAAGAGAAGAACAAAGAAGAAAGAAGAGGAGGAGGAAGAATGAAGAAAGAGAAGAGAGGAAGAAGGAGAGGAAGAGAAGGGGGAGGGCAGGAGAAGAGGGAAGAAAAGAGGAAAAATAGTTGGAGATGGAGAAGGTATCATGGCTAAGGAGGAGGGAATTGAAAGGGTGATAAGGAATTTAAAATGATAAGGTATGTTATATGCATGCACTAATTCACCAAAATGAACACCACTATTCTGTACTACAAACATGGTCTAAAATGGAAGTAAAATCTAAATCTAATGTCTTGGCACCTTTGCAAGTCACTTTTCCTTTTACATAATTATTTCCCTGTGGACAGATGATTCTTGATAAACCATGAACTGGTTATGAGTTGGTCATTCCTGGTCATTTGTGAATTTAGTGTGGCCGTACATAGATTCTGCAAAATAAACCATGACTCTTCTTTTGGAGCCACCTGGTAAAAAAATGTTAGATTAAAAGAAGAAATTTAACTTGGATTAACTTTTGAGTTAAAAAACATATAAATTATTTTTTAAGTATAAAATCATAGTCCTAAACTGGACATTGAACAAATAAATGTATATATAACAGAATTCAATATTAAAATTAATAACTAAAACTTTAATGTGTCCAAGAAAGGTATAAAGTCATGATCAACCTAAGGATTGAGTATAATTGCTGAAATTGTTATAATAGTAACTTTTTATTTACTGTACTCAGTTTCCAGAATAGGATCTTGGCTTATGAATGGAGAATTCTATCCATTGTGCAATGAAATGGCAATGGAAAAAGAAAAGATGGGCATCTGAGGCAGCAGACCCAGAAACTTGGCAAAAAGAAGAAGTGGCTTAAATGAAGGGGAACCAAGAAATTTATATGTGAATATGTACATGGAACACATCTACTTAAATGTAGCTCTAACTGCGGGCTCCACAGAAGTTCACAAGTACTCAAATGTTTGGCTAAAAAGTGCTTTGGATGTGGCAGTTGCTAGTTATGCATTGAATAAAACTACAAGAAAAGGGCACTTGCTGTGATTTTTTTTTTAATTCCCAGAGTATATTTAATGGCACAGCTGATGAGCTGGTAAAGAACCCCCAGGAAGGCAATTGTTTGGTTGCAGTGATGGACTAGTAGTATTTAAATTTTTCCATTCTCTTCCCAATTAATTTCCACATTTCCCTAACTTCAAAGCTTCTCTTTGTTCTGCCCATCCTATGTATACTTATTTCCCTTGCAGACCTCAGATTTTAAGCCCTTCTTCTGTACCAAAACTCTTCTTCCTCAAAGCCCACTTTAAATTTCCTTAAAGGAGTAAGGTAGGAAAAGCATGTAGGACATTAAGTATAAATTAAGGTATTAATACAATAGTTGTAATGAATTTTATCTCTTGACTCCCAGATTTGCAGACCCCTGAACTCAGTATGTGGCCTTTCCCAGTGACTACCTTTAAAGTTATTTCATTGTTATGAATATTTTGTTTCCCTAACCACATTATTATACAGCCTTAAAGCTCGGTTCTTTATATTCCAGGGCTTGCTTGCTTTTTTCATTACACAATGTAGTGTATAGCATGGTTATACATAGAACAGTCTCAGTTAATTTATATGTGAACAAGTAATCTTTCCCATAAAAGTATTTGACCTAATGTATATCATTTATCCCTCAATATTTATCTTCCAGTTTTATATAAGGTTCATGCAGTACAGTTCACTGAATCAGACATAATGAAATTATACTGTAGTTTTTGTTATGTTGTTTCTTGAAGTAGGAGAACAGATCAGATTTAGCTATTTTATTTTGCAGTCTAGGAATCAAGAATGTCAGATGACTTTAACTTAATGAAGACAATGAAAGAAAGCAGTAGTAACAGCCAGGGCAAAAGCCACCTAAATCTTTAGCAGGACTGACTTCTACCCTAAAACGTGCTGCCTCATTTTCTTTCCCCTGACTGTAGAAATTAGGTTTGTCCAGATTTTCTACAATACAAGTTTGAGGCATAGGAATAATTTCATTACTTCTGAACCTAAGTCACTTTCACACTTAATTTTTCATAAAAGTGTTTTCCAGGGTATGAAAAGAATTAGAATTTCTTATATTTGGACTGTCTTGTAGTAAAGAGGTGGAAAATAGAATTAACTGCAACGAAATGGCGTGTCATGCTTCACGCTGGAAATTATTCTTTATTTCTTTTATTGAGCTACAGTTTTTCCAAATGATTGACCTTCAGATGATTCTGAATATTACTTTCTGTCACAGAACTTAGTAGACCAGTGCCTGGCCTTCCTGGGTTATAAAATTACAAATTGACTTTCCTAAGGCTGAGGTCCTTAAGGCTGAGGTCACCGAGGTCTTTTAATGGAGATTTACAAATTGAATAGTCAAAATTTGCCATCTGCAAGTTGGCTTCCACCTGTCATCAAAGTCCATTTGTGCTCTGGCCTTGATAATTTTAGTGATGGCTTATTGTGAGCTGATTTTAGCATGTAAATGTACTCCATAAAAAGCAGTACCATTGAAAAAAATGAGCCACATAAGAAATATACAGTCAGTTTTTGATGAAGTTCCTTGAGATATATCGTCGATCGTTCAATAAATATTATATTTTAATGGCACACTGAGAGCACAGTGACAGCTATTACAACATCACCACTATCATGTTCTTAAGCAGAATGACAGTGAGCAGGAAGTATATCAGATAAAATTTTCTCCCTTATAGTTAGAAACAAATTTTGAGAGACAAAGGAAGCAAATGGTTATAAGTATAAAATTTAGAGAAGGCAGAGTTCATTGTAGGTGGGAATAGTTCAAATGATTATTTTTCTGATACAGAATTATTATTTGGTCACAAAATGGGGGCAGAATATAGATTCACAGAAGAAAAAATGAATTATCAACTAAATCAGGTGAAACAGCATAAAGAAGGATACAATTGCAGACATGAACATTGCATGCCAGGGGTCAGAGTCCCTCAGACACGCAGAGTACACCATGGGTGGTGGGATGTGGTGGTCAGGGACCGAGGCTAAAGACACAGATTTATGTAATACTTCTCAGAACTGAACAGTGAGCACCATGGAGAATAAATACTGTGCAGGCTTCTCAGTGATGGAATTAGAAAATGACATCATTCTTCTGCGAAGATTAATCATATGTATGCATTAATATGATTGAAAGCAGATAGAGGTGAGAACTGCAGACTGTATTTCCAGGACTAATGCTGAGAAAGAAAAAATGATGGAGAGGAAAGTGTAAATACTAAACATTTTGAAAGAAGACATATTCAAGGCATACCATTTAGCTACAGAAAATGGAAGTGAAAACACAGAAATATGCCAACCTTACAAATGAGCAAATATCTCTAATGAGTAATAAAATGCTCAACGTGTTTTCTTAGCTCTGCCACCTTGACATTCAATGAATTTATTCATTAAAAGGCAATGTATCAATGTCAAGCTAGTGTGTAGGAGGCCAGCAAATAACAGGGAAGTGGCCTCACCTGACACTGCTCTCAGACATGGGAACACATACCCCATTACATTGTACAGGATGCCCCGGGTAACCGCAAAACAGGAGTTGAATCATTTTCATTGTGCTATGAAGTATTCCAGTTTCCAACACTTATTCAGTTATTCGTGTCCAAATCTCTTTGAGTTTCATACCATATTCTGTCCCTCCTGACAGCTGTCATTCTCCAGTCTTCTGTTCGACTCAGAATAGTTCGCAGCATTGATACCTAAGTCATCGCTTCCTCTATATGCCATGATCAGACGAAAGGAACTTAAAGTCCTCCTCTGAAATCTGAAATCCAGCGTTTGGTTGTAAAACCACAATCTCTTGTTCTCTTCATCTCCTTCACACGTGTAGTCCTCCTGGTGTCCATAATTTCTCAGTAACCACCAGCTGCTACTTCCTTCACTAGACACACTTCATAAACTGCTGATATCCCCAATTCCCTTGCAAATCTCCTCTCATATCAACAAAGCAAGGTTACAATCCTGAATATATGCCATAATCTACCACCTTCCTCTACCCATTTAAGATATGCTCTGAGAATAGCCATGATTGTTAACCGTAGTGGGTTCCTCAAATCTACTTTCAGTATGTCTACCCAATGTCTGAAAACAAATGCCAGACTCCCACTTGGTTAAACACCTATTAATAATTGCAGGGACTTCTGTATATATTCATGTTTCTTTCCACTGAAATATGAAGGGTTAAATCTAATTGTTCACTTAACTAGAAAGCAACTCTCATACTCCACCTTCTTCCAATTTCCTCTAACATCTTTTACTTCTTTCTTTACCAGTGCACCTCTGCTCTACCCTTATGAAATATATGGTCCTTTTCTCCTAGATTAACAGTGTCTAGAAGTTTCCAGATTAAGTATTGTAGTCCAAGAATTACAAAGAGATTTATGACTTGAAAACTTTGCTCCCCTGTTTAAGTAAATATTAGATACATTTAAAAAATGAGGATAAATGTTAAACTGTATATGTGTATATATGTGTGGGTTGTACATGTTTGATAATAAAGGAACTTTAAATTGAATGTAATATCATATTTACATATTTCTGTATCATTCTGAGTATTGCAGTCTTTTTTTTTAACCTAAAACAGCAAAAGTCCAACATGGATTCTTCATTCTCTCATCAGAAGTGATTAGCATTACAAGTTTTCTTGACCTAAAAAATAACCTTTAGCTGACAAACTCATGTAGGAAAATGAAAAACAGCAGTATTTCTATTCTTATCTATTTCTTCTAGTTTCTTCTAATGTAAAAATATTTCAACCTTCATAAAACTATTGTTTTATATCTGCATATGTTAAGGAAAGCTTTAAATAATTAAGGTACTTTCTTGATGTGCGCATACATATAAATTTAAAATTTAAGGCTAAGCAATAAAGTATTCTCTTTGAATTAAAGTGAACTGGCTGAAATGATTCATTAAGCCCTTAAAAATAATTCAAACTATAAGAATATCTACTAATGACTATTTCCTAGATAGCTTGCAAATTAAGTTGGAAAAATCTACCAAGACATAACTATCCATCAGTATAGGAGTTCTGATCAATCATATAGAGTGGAGATTTTACTACAAAAGTTCATTAACACATGAATTTTGCCTTGTTGTATAAGTTTTTAGTATATAATTGGAAAGCTCATAAAACCGCTGATTTTGACACACAGGAGTTTTTCATTTTCCTAAGTGTACTCTTAAATATCCAAAGATAGAACTTTCTCAGAGCAGTGTTACCAAAGGAACCAAAGAGGATGTAGTTTGGAATGTCTTTTTTGGAAATACACAAAGCCTTTCCTTCCCCTTGTACTTGACTTAATGACACCAGACAAATAAAGTTAAGCTCATATGTGGTTCAAAGAGCAATTCAGTATTTCAAAAATTATTATTTATTTATTCTCCAAGTGCAGATTAAAAAAAAAAGAGGTACGTTTATTGCATAGGTCTAAATTATTCACTCAAACTAAGCTACAACAATGTTGAATAATCTGGAGTTATTACCATTACATTTGATATAGAATTTAAGGTTTCTTAGTTAAAAAGTTAGGTGATGTACAGAGAAATGGGTAATGTGACTTCCTAGATGAATGTATTTAAATTAGAAATAAAATAGATCTTTACCTTTTAGGAAAAAAGAAAGAAATATTAACTGAATCCTGGGTGTTTTACCTGGACACTGGGTAGGTATTATTATGGCCATCTTGTAATGAAAATGATTGCTGCTCAGGCATCTGTCCAAAAATTCTGTGGCGAGTAAGCAGGTAGGACAGATTTTTTTTTTAATTTTATGGGAAAAAGGCATAACAAAATTTTATAAGAAAATAATAGAGCCAGGGATATAGTTCACTGACACAAGTGCCTGCCTAGCAAGCGCAAGGTCCTGAGTTTGATTCCCAGTACAAAATAATAATAATAATAATAATAGGAGAATAACAATAATTAATATATTACATGTTATTGTCTTTAAAGTAGTTGCTCAGGGTAAAAGATATGGGCATAAAAATTTCTCCAATCAATATTAGCACAAACCTTCCTTTTTAATGAACTAAGAGACACTAATAGTATAACTGACTTGCATTTTTTCCCTTTTCTCTACTGTCCTTTCCCCTTTCCCCCATCCTAGTTCCTTTCTCCTTTTGAACAATTTTTCCCATTTCACAATATCTGTTGTACATCTTAGACTTTATTTACTCTTTCAGTTTCTCACACCAGGGAGACAATACAATGTTTACACATATGAGGAAGAACATATTTTTTAATTCATTTTTGGCTGAACCCAAAGGCTACATATCATCCAGTTAGGTTTCCATTACAACTACTACTTTTCTGTGATATTTCCTTTATCTTAGAAGTATCCACTATGTAATCACTTAAGTAACAAATCACTTCTTAACTTATGATGAAATATAAAAGTAGTGTATAAATTAGTAGATTTTGGAAAAACAAATGGCAATTTGTAGCAGATGTCTGTAGAAGTAACCAGGGACAAATATTCTTCTGGAAACTGGTTACAGAAATGAATGGAGAGGGCCAGAATATTGCCAGGAAAAAATAGAATCAGGTGCTAGAATATTTTAGTATTCATTTGTCCTACCTATTCTTTCTGTTCTTTTGTTGCTGTTTGGTTTTGGCTCTATTTTCTGAAAACTTACTTTCTCCACAAGCAGGAACTATGGGCAAACACTATTTTCAAAAATGCAGTGAAATCGGGTTTCAACCACCAACCCTGTCTCCCAAAACTCCTAGTTGTAACACTCTTAGTGAAGCAGGCAGATCTGTCCAGGGCCAAGTGTCCATCCTCTGGACCAATCACACTCTAGGCAGGGATCTAAGGAACCATGATTGGCTGAGTTTGGATCAGATGCTTATCCTTCAACCTGCTCCTTGCCCGGAAAGAAGGCATATGTAAAAGCCCAAAACCAACCAAACAAAAAACAAGTAAGGCTATACTCATTAAAAACACTTTCCCTAGAAAGAGGAAAGAGTACTACCCTAGAAAAGCTAGATAATAAATGTATCTTACATATTCCAATATTTCCTCATTTGCTTAAATAATGCAAATGAATTCCACTGTCACCAAAAATGTTTAAGTCATTAAATTACATTTTTTATGTAAGGCAAGCTGTCCTAAAAAAGGAACCCAAAGGAAACAGAAAGTTCTATACATATAATGTTCTTTTTTGTGCAAAAGTCAGAGTTTTTGGCCAACTAGCATTTCCTTTGCCCCTCATCCTCGTGATAAGCAGCCCAGTTTTCACAAGTGTTGATTCTTCCAAAGTCCTCTCTCCCTTACAACCTCTAGGGTGAGCTTGATTTTCTCAAGTAATCCCATTCCATTAGCTCAAATCCCAGACCTGAGTCCCAGACCTGAACCAATCAGTAAACAGCATTCTGTGGGCCCCACGACTCAAGTACCAGGATAACTGTAATTCATAAAAATGAAATTCCAGGGAGTTTTCCTGGGGATAAAAGAAAAGAGGTTTTGGTTTTATGAGAAAGAATGAATGAAAATGAAGTTTTCTGCATTGTCATACATCTTGATTTGTGGACAGAAAAGGTCTGGAAGTACTCCGGGCATTTTGCAACCATAACAGAAGCCAGTCCTGGAAGGACTAGAATCCCTGAAAGGGCACAGCTAAGAAATCACAGAAAAATAAAGCCAGCACCACCATATTGAGACAAGGAAAGTTTTCCCACCCCTGGATATCTAGCTACCTAAACAAATACATGTCTATCTGATTGGAATTATGTATGGTCTTTTCTTCTGTTGTTTATACAATAAAATATCCTGAGACACATAACTTTAATTAGGATGTTATTAAAAACAACATAAATGATCAAGCAAAAAATGAGTAGAAATTTAATTTTCTAATATCCAAATAAATATTTTGCAGATTTTAAGCATTATAACCATGAAGACTTTTTAGTAGTATTTATTTTAAGATTACAAATAAATAATCAGTTTTTCTTTTTATTACTTCAGTTATTAATCAGCATGTGGACATCCTATTTAAGTATATTATTTCTGTTATTAATGTAGTTAGGTCTCAATATTCTGACAAAATTAAGAATAAGATATTCTACAAAATGGGCTACTTGGATTATTGATGCTGTAAAAAAAATAGCTAAATATTTTTCTGAGAATACTCTGATGTGTAAAATACTTCCTGCCTTATTGGAGCAGGGTACATAATTTAATGGTTTTCTGATAACTCAGGGTCATCATTGTGCATACCAATTTTACAGTGTATGATAAAGTAATTATTTGAGGCGACATTTGACTCAAGTGACTACACCTTTTAAATTCTTGGGTCAGTTTGTTGTATTTACTTTTTACAATTATTCTGTATATTTTATGGTTCCTTTGACCTGCCCCTCTCTGTCAAACTGTCAGCTATCATTTCTTGCTGATCTTTGATGGCCTGCCAATATGGTCATGCCCTTTCTAAATTGTTCTGCTTCTAAATTGTTCTAGATTAGAAAGTCAAATATGCATGCTTTTTAGAACTGTATCTAAAAAAGAAGTCAAGAGTTTTTAGTAAGGGTATAACAAGTTCTGAAACAAGGACATTGAGTTATGTCATTTGAGATATCCAAATATTTAGGACAGGTATAGTCTTAATGTTTGTTAATTGTAAAGTAAAAAGATCACTTGTATATGAAAGGTTTTTTCTGTTAAATCTTATAAAGTAAAGCAATATTTACACAAAATTAATTTATATTTTGCCCTGAAGTAGGCTTGTTTCACATAACATGTACATTTTATATGTGTTGAGTCTTAGAAACTAAAATGTGCGCTAGCCGAGATCTCGTATGACCCTTTAGTTTCCGAAAGGCACTCAAGTATAAAGCCTCAATGGTTTTTTTCTTATTTACCCAGCTAAAAATGGAGATGGTCTGCTATTAGTACAATGTTTTCTATAGTGCCTGGATTTCCCACATGAAAACATCTAAGTAAACCTGCTCTTCACTAAAATTACACATTTTTTCAGAAGATGGATTTTTTTGAAAGAAATGTGCGTTATTCACTAACTACTCTTTAAATCTGTAGGACCTTGACTTAGCATTTTTGGATCGAATTAGTCCATATACATCAACTTGAAACTCCAAGAAGACCATATGGGAATAATGCGTAAAATGTTTATTCAATCCTTTAAACACAATTATTTTTATTGTCATCTTTACTGTATCTACTTTGTTTAATAGCAGCCTTTAGTCATTGTTCTTCGCTGGCTAAGGCATATAATGTGCTGTCTCGTGTAACAAAGTGTCATTAGAAGCAGAATCTTCGATATCTAATTTGCTAAATCTAATTTTGCAGTTTTCAAACTGAAATGCAGATTTGTCATAGAAGAAACTTTCACTTGGTGAAATTTCACAGGAAGGTTTTAAAATAAGATCTTTATTTTCCTTTTCTAAGTGTGATGAAACTGATTGTTCTGAGTCTTGTGGAGGTTGAGCCCCTAAACAAAAATTCAGGGGGAGGATTCTAGAACTCTCTGGTGTATAAGAAAGGTACTTGCTTCGTGGGAAATTTTCCTCAGACTCAGTCCTTATGTATTATCTTTTAAAATGTTTTCGTCACTCTTTCCTTGCTGCCTTTGATTGCAATGAGTCTAACCCTTGAATGTTGCTGAATTTATAGCTCTGTAAAACAAACTCTTCTGGCATTTCCTACACACAACTGGGTTTCTTAACTGCTCGAAAGATTTGAGCTACAGTTGTTTGTTTCATTATTAAAGACATATGAGGCCTGTTGAACAGATTTCCCCTTGGGCAACAGAGCCGATAAAAGAATAAAGAATTTCAAGATTCTGTATCTCAAAAATAAGTCCCAAGGTATCTTTTACTTTTTGGAGGGAAGCTTACAAAATAATTTCCATTTTTATTTAAATTTGTACTTATTATAGAGCTGTGGGAGAACATAGCATTTACCAGATGAAATTGTGTCATATGAAATAAACATGTGTTATTTTAACTTTTGGCCTACATTTGATGACTATAATGAGACCTTCCTAAAAATGGGAACTTGAAGTCAGTGCTAATCAGAACCATGATTGCAGGTGGTATAATTCCAAAGGAAGTGAATATGGTTACTCTTGTTTCAGATTCTTTCCTTGAACACTCTCTTTATCTTAGGTAATATTTTTTTGTGTGTGGAGACTGGCACAGTGTTCTAGTGGTAGCATCTTATACTCACTCTTATGCCTCAATGTCAGTGCTGTGGTTCTGTGATCTTAGAGTTATGGTATTAAATCCATCAAACTGCTCAGCCCTTTGCAAGCAACTCAGAGACAAAGGGTGCAAACTACAATGAGGTACTGCATTTGTCTGCCAGAGGAAAATGGCAACCCTAACCCACATGTGTTTCCATTTACTAGGCTACTTGGCTTTCCATGGGGCATTAAATGACTGAGAGACGACTTTTGTTAGTGGAAAGGACAGGTGGTAAAATGAAAAGGGTTAATTCACAAAGGTAGGATGTCTGTTAGAAATCAGCCCGGGAGCAGGAGCTGGCTGTGTTCCAAAAGTGGTTTTTCAGCGGCTGCAGTCGGCCATTGACAGATGAACTTGGGTCCAACCTTCACAAGGAAGAAGAACACATTCTTGAGTTTAACATTTAGTTCTTTTAGCGTCTCACTTGAAGGTGCTAGAGCTATACAAAGAAAATGCAGTAGCTACACAGATAAGTTGCTGTAGCTATAGCTTTACAGACAAACTGTGAATTAAAAGAGAATTTCACTTGAGATGAGGTTCCCAAACTTTCCTAAATCTGTTTGTATCCCAGCCATTAGTCTAGTCTTCCATTAAGGGCCGTACATACAATGCATGTTCAGTAGATACTTGTTCAGTGTAAAAACTCCAAATTATTTTTAACTACTTCTGCCCAACTCTGCTACATAAACGGCTATGAAAAAATATATTTCTTTAACTTAATTTTTGTCCATAAGTTTTCCTTTGGTTTGTTTCAATTTTACAAATCTCTGGGAAACTACTAAAATAATAAAATCATGAATTTTAAGACTGAAGTAGACATTAAAGAGACAGTGTATATTAGTCCTTTCATTTTATAGATGAAAAAATTCTGGCCCATAAAAATCTGGTTAAGAGTCAAAAAATAGGTGGTTTCAGAAGCCAGGACTAAAAATTAGTTCTTCTAAACCTTAATATTGTGCTTTCTACTTTTTGAATAATGAGAATTTATTTCGTATTTCCTAATGTGCTATGGATTGAGAAAATAACTTTGCATATATTATTCTGAAAAAAAAATTATTAAAGTTATTTGATAGACAGTATTTAAGTTATTTCAACAAATCTTTGTAATAAACCTATGAAGTAACATCTCAATTTATAAGAATCACATACATAGATAAAGAGATATTTATATATATATATTTATATATATATATTTATATATATATATTTATATTTATATATTGTGACATATGAATATTTGTTTATACCTAATGCATTAGTCAGCTTTCCATCACTGGGACAAAGTACCTGACACTAGATACTTAAATGAAGAGGAGTATATTTTGGTTCTTGATTTTAGGGGTTCATTGTATGTTCAGCTGGCTAAAAGGCAATAACATTGTGGCAGAAGGCCATTGTGTAGGAAAGCTGCTCTACTCATGGTATCTGGAAAGCAGAGTAGTACAAGGGAAGAGCCCTGAGAGGAAGGGGTCAGGGACCAAATTAAATCCCCAATTTTAAATTCCCATGACCCACCCAGACACAACCAGAAGTATGTTTTACTAACATCCTAGCCACTCCCATTCCAAGAGGGAAAAATAAGGGGGTAGAAATGAATTAGAATAAAACAAGACCAAAACCCAGCAGGGCAAACATGAAATCCTGTAGCTCTAGTCTGGCGTCTAGCATCTGGGACACGCGGTGGTGAGTGTGAGTTCCAGAGTATTACAGAGTGTTCTGTGGTGCTGGGGTCTCCTACAGGCGGTTTCTAGGTTCTTTCTGTCCTCAGCAAAAAATTGGTCAAGATAAGCACAAAAGGTCTTACATTTATTAAAGGTAGGAAACATGTTCTGCAGAGTGAGTTTGGGCCAAGTAAAAGTAGGGGGAAAAAGTACACTCTACAGCATGAAAGTGAAAGAACGCAGTAGCAAAGAGCTTAATGTTGACTCTCATTTTTCTGTCACCTACTCCTCAGGCTAGTATAAGGCATCCTATCAAAAACCTGCTTGAGTTCTCCCAAGATGTCCTCATGAAGGGCTTTGGTGCATGTGTCCTGGGATTTTTGTAATTAACAGGTCATGGCTACTTCCCCAGCCAGCGTTGCCACACCCTAGTCTCCTGCTTCAAGAGGGCTTGGGTGGCCTCATCTGTTGGGCTGCCTCTGGGTGCTGCCTGCAGCCTTCCTTGGCATAGTCCATGTTCTGGTGAACTCCAGCTTCCTGGGATCTCCAGTGCAGCTTCTGTCTCACTCTTGCAGTGTCACACACCACTTTTTCCAGAGCTTCTGGCAGAGACTCTATCTTCTTACACATCGCCTAGCCTCCCAGGCCTTCCCCTGAAACCTGAATGGAAGCTTTCAAGACTTGATAACTCTTCCGTTCTGCATCATTCTGAAGCCAACAATCTGCATGATGCCAGGGTCTGCTGCCAGTTTTAGTTGCCAGTTCCCTTTAGACCCCAGCTACAGTGGCCTCTGTGTGCTCAAATAGTCGAATACCAGGAAACACCTCCCTAGACAGATCTAAGAACACAGGGCTCTGTGGGACTCTTCTCACAGGAGTCTTTCAAACATCTTTCACATTTACACCCCGAGCCTGAGTACCCAAAGTACTTGATTTCTCTTTAATGAAACTCTTTGATATCCACATCTCCTTTGCCTGCAACTTTACACATGCTTCTTTTTTGGCCAAACAGTTTTAAAAATCTTTCTGCTCTGATTTTTGCTCATGGATCTCACTATGAATCTGGCTAAAAACAGCCAGAAGTACTCATGCCATAGCCTGAGCACTGGATTGCCTGGAAACTTCATTCACCAGATCAATTAGTCCAGTGATGGTGAACTTTTAGAGATGGGTGCCCAAACTGCAACCTAAACTAAGCCCCACTTATTTATTCCAAAGTGCCAACACTGCAATTAAACCTGAATACTGAGCTTTTAGTTCAGGGAAAAAAAAAAAAAAAGAAAAACTCATACATTAACATCTTTTGTCTCAAAGGAAAAACACTCATGCCATGCGTTCACCAACAATGAATTAGTCTATCATCTTTAAACCCAGGCTCACACAAATTTTAGGGCGTGAACAAAATTTAGACAAATTTGTTGCCAGAACATAATACCCAAGGCCTCTAGTCAAGTTTCTAATAATGTCTTCATTCCCATGTGAAACTTGATTAGCCAGGCCTTCACTGTCCACATTCCTATCAGCATTCTGGTCTTCTGAGCTTATAACAGAATTACCCATCAAGCTCTGATTGCAACATTCAAAGCTTTTACTAGCCTATTCTTCCAAACATTTCTGGACTTCTCCTACAAACCCATTCCAGAGGCTTCTGAATCCCATGGTCATGTATAATCTCATCAATGTCACCACTTCATCAATGTCACCATTTCTCTTGGTACCGATTTTCTATATTAGCTTTTTGTCACTAGGACAAAATAACTGATGCCCATAATTTACACGAGGAGAGATTTATTTTTGTTCATGGCTTCCGAGATTTCAGTCCACAGTTGAATAACTCCAAGGCAGTAATATCATGGCAGAAAGGCATGGTGGAAGAAAGCTGTTCAATTCATGGCATCTGGAAAGCAAAGAGCAGGAAAAAAGTCTGAGAGGGAAAAGGGACAAGATATAGCCCACAAGTCATGGCTCCATGATTAGATTTACTAATCTCCTTCTCCTCTCTCAAGCCAATCAAGTTGACAATGAAGATTAACTGTCAACTTTGTACCTATCTGTCTACTTATCATCCATCCATCTCTCTGCTTTTGTGACCATGGAAAATAGGTTGTTACAGAACTGGTTAAGGCCAGTTATAGTCTATGTCATTAGAGTCACTCTATTTCACTCAGTTGACCAAAACAAATATCCACAAGTTAAACTTAGGGAAAAACAATCAAAATGCTAAGATTAAATCGTAGTATCCTCAGAGTACACCCAACTGCAATTTCACAAGAAAAAACAGTCAAAGAAAATTCACAGGGGTCCCTCCCATCACCTCTCCAACTGGCCACCGCAATCCAAGTGAACCGCCCTGAAGGCCTAAAGAACGGCCCCTCCCATCACTACTGTCACGACTGAGGTAAACTGCTCAGGAAGGCCCAGAGACCAGAGGGAACACCAGCGACACGGTAGGGTCCCAACTGAGGTGCACTGGATGAACAGGGAGACTAGTGGCGTGAAAAGTCTGAAGCAACTGTAACAATACAAGCCAACAGGTGACTGAGGCCTCCGCGGGACCTGCAACCAGCACGGGAAGAATCCAGGACTTGGTAGTCGGCCCTTTTCTCTCAATTTTTTTTTTCTTTTCTTTTCTCCTTTTTCTTTTCTTTTCCTTCTTCTTCTTTTTTTTTCTTTATTTTTTCTTCTTTCTTTCTTTCTTTCTTTCTTTCTTTCTTTCTTTCTTTCTTTCTTTCTTTTGTTCTTTTTTTCCTTAGTTTTCTAAATGGCTGGGGAAGATTCCAGCCACGGAAAACTAATCCCATCTCCCAAACCCAGAGACCAAGTTCAGATAATCTCTCAAATACTCCTTCTTGCCTTCTTTTCTATCCCCTTCTCTAGTTTTCCAAACTTGCAGGATCATCCTTTGTCCTCCAGCCTTGCTTCTACTTCCTTTCCAGTTATCTTTGTTTTATACATTATCTTCCCTAAATTTCCCCACCACAGGGTAAAATCACTTTACCAAGGGGAAACACTTTCCATACAAACTGCTAATTTATGATTGGTTCTGTTATATAACTATAGATTCTGCTCCTGTAGTCTAAAGTACAAAATCAATAGTTACCACAGTTTGTCAGTTTCTAAATTAGGTTCAATGCTATTGTTATTGTTAATTTTTCTACTTTAGCTAGGATGTCTTATCTGCTGTAATCAGTTGTTCTCCCTTCTGTAACAATACTGGGAACTCTTGGGTAATAACCGTACCACAGCCTTATACCAAAGGACTGGGGAGAGCCAAACAGATACCAACATCTCACTCTTAATTGGGAAGGTAGGACCTTGGGACAGACACAAACCAAGAATCTTTTACACACAGAAGACATCCCTGAAGAACAGACTTTTCCTAGAGAGGCCTTGATACAAGTGATACAGCTACCTACTACAAAAACTCACAAGGATCATCACAGAAAACAAAATAAAAATTTTTTGAAATAGAAAATGACAAGATGAAGAAGTAAAATGCAATCTCAGGCCTCCAGCCCAGCAGAACAAGTCCAGGAGACATCAACATAGAAGAAATTGGAAGACACACACCTGAAATTTCTGAAATGATATCAATCAAAGTAAAGAAACAAATCCATGAAGCTATAGAGGAAATCAGATCAGAAATAATTTCTCAGGTAAAGATATGTCAACATTTATAAAGGAATTGCTCAGCAAATCTAGAGTAGAGATAGATAAAAAATAGACGATGATAGGAAGAGGATGGCAACTGTGAATGATCAATATAGGAAAGAAATAGAATGCATGAAACAGATTCAAACAGATATCCAAGAAATTAAAAATTCCATTGAAAGCTGGCAAAACTGCTTAAATGAAACTGAAGACAGATTTTCAGACCTTGAAGACAGGATCGGGGCTAATGATCATGAAAGGAACGATCTTTGGAAAATAACAAAAGATCAGGAAATAACAATTCGACAGCTGCAAGATGATGCATAGAAAAATAATATCAGAATAATTGGTGTCAATGAAAAATCAGGAGTCAACACAAATGACAAAAACTATTTGCAGAAGTAATAGCAGAAAATCTCCAAGCATGGGAAAAGAATTAGGCATACAGATAAATGAGGCATATAGAACTCCAATTAGCCATAACCAAAATAAATCTACACTCAGACATATAATAATCAAGATCCCAGAAATTCAGCATAAGAACATAATATTAAAAGCTGTTAGAGAAAAGAAACACACCATCTATAAAGGGAAGCCCATCGGAATCAAGGCAGACTTCTCAACACAAACCCTCAAGTCAAGAGGAGCTTGGAATGAAGTATTTCAAGTCCTGTGGAATGCAATGAAAGCGGTCCTAAGAGCAATTCCTTTATAAATGTTAACATTTCTTTTTTTACTTGATATCATTTCAGAAATTTTAGGTGTAAAAGAAAACAACTTTCAACCCAGATTGATGTACCCTACAAAACTATCTTTCAAAATTAATGGAGAAATAAGATACTTCTATGAAAAAGAACAACTGAAGAAATTGATGACCACCAAATAGTATCTACAAAGATACAGAAAGATATTCTAGACAGAGACAAAAATGACCACAATTCCAAGGACAACAACAGAAAGAAACCACCAAGCAGGGCAAGCAATTAAACAGAGAGGAAAAGTAGGGAACCAACAGCAGGAAAATAACATGGCAAAGACAAGCCAATACATATGGATTATAACCATCAGTGTAAATGGCCTCAATTCAACAATCAAAAGAAACAGATTGGCAGAGTGGATCAAGAAACAAAATCCAACAATATACTCCATATAAGAAACACATTTAACTCCAAAACAAATTCATTGACTAAAAAAGGATGGAAGATAATACTCCATGCAACAAGAACCCAGATAAAAGCAGGGGTAGCTATTTTGTTTGCAGACAATGTGAACTTCAAACCAAGAATGATCAAAAGAGATAAAGAAAGTCACTACATACTTGTTAGGGGAAAATTTTAAGAGGAAGAGATAACGATTATAAATATGTATGCACCAAATACAAGGGCACACACTATATAAGACAAATAATAATAGACATGAAAAATCAAATAAGCAATAGCACAATTGTAATGGGTGACCTTAATACCCCATTGTCACAAAGAGATAGATCAACTAGACAAAAAATCAGCAAAGAACAGAACTGAACCAAACCTATGAAAAAACGGGCTTAGTTGGTGTTTACAGAGTGTTACATCCAACAACATCAGAATACACATTCTCAGCTGCGCATGGGATGTTCTCTAAAATAGACTATATACTAGGCCATAGAACATGCTTAAGTAAATACAAAGAAATTGAAATTATCCCATGCATATTATTTTACAATAGTGCATTAAATTGGAAATTCATGACAAAAGAAACTGCAAAAACTCCAGAAACACATGGAAATTAAATAACACACTCCTGAACAACCCATGGGTCACAGATGAAATTAAAGAAGAAATTAAACAATATCTACAATCAAATGAGAATGAAAATACAACTTACCAGAAACTGTAGATGCAATGAAGCAGTCCTAAGAGGGAAATTTATAGCAGTGACTTCTCACATCAGGAAAACAAAGAGCACAAATAAACAACCTTATGCTGCTCCTCAAGATCCTAGAAAAAGAAGAGCAAGTCAAGCCCAAAAACCATACAAGGGAGGAAATTATAAAGATCAGAGCAGAAATTAATGCAGTTGAGACTAAGAAAACAATACAGAGAATTAATGAATTGAAGAGTTGATTCTTTGAAAGAATAAACAAATTGATAAACCTCTAGCCAACCTTATCAAAGAAAGGAAAGAAAAATTAAAATTCATGCAATAAGGAATTAAAAAGAGTGAAATCACTACAGATCCTGTGGAAATTCAGAAAATCATCAATATCTACTTCAAAAATCTTTACTCACATAGGAAGGAAAACACAGAAGAAATGGACGGATTCCTAGAAATGTATGAATTATGATAGCTGAATCAAGAAGATATAAAAATTCTGAATAACACAATATCATCTAATAAAATTGAAAATGTAATTAACAACTTACCAAAAAAGAAATCCCAGGTCCTGATGGATTCACAGCTGAATTCTACAAGAAATTTAGAGGAGATTTAATGCCAATACTCTTCAAACTCTTTAATGAAATTGAAAGAGAAGCAATTCTCCCTAACTCATTCCTGGAGGCAAGTATTACCCTGATAGCAAAACTAGAGAAAGACCCAACCAAAAAAGAGAACTATAGGCCAAGCTCCCTAATGAACATGGATGCAAAAATCCTCAATAAAATACTAGCAAACAGAATGCAGCAAATCATCAAGAAGATTATACACCATGACCAAGTGGAATTCACCCCAAGAATGCAGGAATGGTGCAACATATGCAAATCAATAAACAATGCACCATATCAACAGAGCCAAAGACAAAAATCACATGATCATCTCAATAGATGCAGAAAAAGCTTTTGATAAAGTCCAACACTCATTCATGATAAAAACCCTACAGAAAATCAGAACAGATGGTCTCTACCTCAATCTGATAAAAGCCGTCTATGACGAACCAACAGCCAACATCATACTAAAAGACAAAAACTGAAAGCTTTCAATCTAAAATCAGGAACAACACAAGGATGTCCACTATCACCACTCCTATTCAGTGTAGTTCTGGAAACTACAGAGCAATTAGATAAGAGAGAGAAATAAAGGGAATAAGGATAGGAAAGGAAGAAGTTAAATTATCATTATTTGCAGATGACATGATACTCTACATAGAAGACCCCATAAAGTCCACCAAAAGACTTCTGGAATTAATAACCAAATTCAGTAGTGTAGCTGAATGCAAAGTCAACACTCAAAAATCAATAGCATTCCTGTATACAAACAACAAACTCACTGAGAGAGAAATTAGGGAAACCACACCCTTCACAACAGCATCCGAAAAATGAAATACTTAGGAATCGATCTAAAAAAGGATCTATACATTAAAAGGTCTATATATTAAAAGTTACAGGGCCGGTGAGATGGCTCAGCGGCGTAAGCACCTGCCTTGCAAGCGCGAGGGCCCAAGTTCGACTCCCGGATCCCACATATGAAAAAGGGGCCGGTGATATCGCTCAGCGGCACAGGCGCCTGCTGGCGCACGAGGTCCTGAGGTCGACCCCCCGGTACCCACAAAAAAAAAAAAAAAGTTACAGTACTCTGAAAAAAGAGATCGAAGAGGATATCAGAAAATGGGAAGATATCCCTTGCTCATGGATAGGAAGAACCAACATTGTGAAAATGGCCATCCTCCCAAAACTGTTATACACATTTAATGCAATCCCGATTAAAATACCTTTAGCATACCTTACAGATCTAGGGAAAACACTCCTAAAATTCATTTGTAAGCAGAAGAGACCTAGAATAGCAAAGGCAATCCTGGGCAGCAAAGGCAAGGCAGGAGGCATCACCATCCCTGACTTGAAATTATACTACAAAGCTACTGTGGTAAAATCAGCATGGTACTGGCAAAGAAATAGACCTGAGGATCAATGGCACAGATTAGAAGATGTAGACACAACTACAAACACACTCAGCCACCTTACTTTTGACAAAGGAGCCAAACATGTTCACCGGAAGAAAAATAGTCTCTTTAATAAATTGTCTGGAAAAACTAGTTTTACACATGCCAAACACTGAAACTAGACCCACGTCTACCACCATGCACTAAACTAAAGTCAAAATGGATAAAATATCTTAATATTAAAACAGAAATGCTAAATTTACTGGGACAGAAAGTAGGTAGAAATCTTGAAGACATAGGGGTAGGCAGAGAGTTCATGAACAAAAATCAAACTGCATGGGAAGTATCTCAAAGAATCAACAACTGGGGTCTCATCTTATTAAAAAGTTTTTGCACATCAAAAGAAATCACCAACAGAGTGAAAAGAAAAGCCACAGAGTGGGAAAAAATTTAGCCAATTGTCCCTCAGACAAAGGACTTCTATCTAGAACATATAAAGAATTGAAAAAAATCAGACACCCAAATTCAAAGACCCAATCGAAAAATGGACATCTGAGATGAATACACACTTCTCAGATGAAGAAATAGAAATGACAATTAAATATATGAAAAAATGTTCAACATCATTTGTCATTCAAGAAATGCAAATTAAAACAACACTGAGATTCCATCTCAACCCAGAAAGAAATGCTATCTTCAAGAAATCATGGGCCGGTGAGATGGCTCAGCAGCATACGTGCCTGCCTGGCAAGCGCGAGGGCCCGAGTTCAACTCCCGGAATCCACATACGAAAAAAGGGCCAGTGATATCGCTCAGCGGCACAGGCGCCTGCTGGCACGCGAGGTCCTGAGGTCGAACCCCGGTACCCACAAAAAAAAAGAAATCAACCAATAACAAATGCTGGAGTGGCTGTGGGGAAAAAGGAAACCTTCTCCACTGTTGGTGGAAGTGTAGACTGGTACAACTATGATGGAAATCAGTGTGGAGATTCTTCAAAAAACTAGGATTAGAGGTCCCATTCTACCCAGCTTTTCCCCCTCTGTGTATTTTCCCAAAAGAATTAAAAACATCATACCACAGTGATATATGTGTACCATGTTTATAGCAGCACAATTTGTAATAGCTAAATCTTGGAAACAACACAAATGCCCATCAACTGAGAAATGAATAAAAAAGATGTGGTCTTTTTATATAATTGAGTACTACTCAGCTATAAAGAAAGATAAACTCGAGGCTTGTATAGGTAAATGGATGCAACTAGAGATCATACTCACAAGTGAAATAAATCAAATTTGCATATATAAACATTGTGTTGTCTCCCTAGTGTAAGAAGCTGAAAAAGTAAATTAAATCCAAAATCCACTATAGATATTGTGAAAGGTAAAGGAACTGCTCAAAAGGAAAGAATAACTGGGGTGGGCAAAGGAGAAAAGAAGGAAGGGAAAAGAATATATATATATACATGAGATAGCTAAAATAATTATACTACTAACTTCTTTTAGTTCATTGAAAAGAACTGTTTGTGCTTCTATTGTTTGATCAATTTTGCATGCCTATATCCTGTAATCTGAGCAACTACTTTGAAGATAACAATGCACAATATATTAACCATTGTTAATTTCCTACTATCCTGTTTTGAAATTCTGTATCATTATTTTTCTCTGTAAAATAAAAAAAGAAACAATTCAAATAAATACAAATAATATATATCTAGGTGTTTTGACATATATGCAACATACATACATGTATGTTACATACATGCATGTAACATACATATATATGTAACATACATATATATTACAAAACCTTGTCATTAAGGATATTTATTGTACTAAAAACCTACTTGTTAATTTTTAAATTGAAAATCAAAGAAAGATTTAACTCAGGAAAAGTTCAGAGGTTTGTAACCTTAAGAAATGGAATCCTAATAGTCTACGAGGGTCTACAATAGAACAATATTTAGAGCCACAAAAATGAAAACAGCAAATACACTGAATCATAGACAGTAGCATAACTTTATTTGGTGTGTGGGAATGAAACATGAGTAGTACTAACAAAAGAATAGAAATATTTATTGTTCAATCATCGTACCAGGCAGGTAGCAGATACTGTAAGCAGATTGTTGAGTAGTCTAAACTTAATGGGGTAAAACCAAGGAGGAAAGGTAATTTTTCTCTTGTCACTCTTTTTATACCTCCTCTGAAATCTCCTACCCCCCTTCCTTTTCCAGTTACTTTCATTTAGAGGAAAAACTGAACTGTGATTACTTTCAAGTATACTGTCCAGGCCATTCTAATTTAAACCTCTTTAGTCATCTCTAGTTCATAGTTTCCTCCTCTACAAGTTGGGCTTCCCCAAGGCAGGGTAGACCTATGGACTTAGGGTGGGGAAGGAGTTGGAGGCTTTGTTCTTCCACTTTTCCTCCAACTCTCCCCAAGCCCCCGCCTTCCTGGCTCCTGTACGGGAGTGGGGTGCTTCAGGCAAAAGTGGCAAATGACTTAGACCATCAGTATTTTTGTGATCTAGCCAATGTCTTTTGTGTGACAGATATTCACAGACTGGCTCTCTTGGGCATCTCATTGGGCCTTTTTAGAAGGTCTGGATCTTTTTCTCAATTTAATGTCTTTGAATTTCATTCATTTTGTGGCATTTTTCAGTAATTTTTTGTTGTTGTAGTATACATAGCAATAGTATCCCAGGTCACAATTCCAAAATTTTTAAACAAATTTCCACAGTTTTTCCCATGTTTTTGCTGAGGAATATTTAGAGTACTTCCAGTTTTGAATTACTTTGATATAGTTGCTACAAACTTTCATGCATGAAGATATATTTTCATTTGTATTATAGCCAAGAAAGAAATTTTTTGAGAAATAGGCAAATAATTGTTCCACTTCCTGAGTGTCAAAGTTTTCAAAAGCAGTTGTACTATTCTAACCCTTAACAATATGTAACTCAAAGATGCTGCACATCTTTGATTTTATCAGCTTTCGCATTGTTTTCTACTTTACTACATGACGTGGTATCTCATTGTAGTTTTAAATTTTGTCTCCTTGATTTAAATTCATTGTCAGACATAGAGGTCTTTGGCAGCTCCTGGTTTACAGATTTAAATTCTATTTCCAATGACTTTTGAAAGAGTCTTGTGCTTCTTTCCCTGCCTAAATAGAGTCATATGCCCATCCGTGAACCACTCACGGTAAATCTGTCTGGCTGCAGTCTGATTACCATCCCTCTGAGCAAGAAGGCTTGGAGCAATATTTACCAAAATTGTTTTGAAGAGAAAAAACAGAATTCTGGTTTCCAGAATAAACATGCATGCTGCACAGACAAAAACAAGGTATCATTACTACAGTTTAAGGATATGAAACAATTAAATATCCATACTGTGGTATTTATTTTGCTAGAACTCTTATTCTAAAATTATTGTCCTCTATTGTTTGCCTTATTCCCTATAGCAAGAAGACACCAGACTTCTTTTTGCAATGTAATTCAAGGGGTAAAATGCTTATGTATAATGAATCCACAGAGTTTATCTGAAAACACTGAAGCCATATCTTGTCTTGTCAAAACCTGACATATGTGCTAGGATATGAAACAGTGTGTAAGTTTTGACTTTTCAGTAATGTTTCTTAGCCGCTGATGATAGTTGAATGAATGCATCACTGGCTGTAATCAGTTCTAGGCTGGGTTGTAATAGTTTATGATGTAGTTTCTCTGAAGGAATTGCTAAATCAAATAATTGGCATTCTGATCTCTGAAAGAATGCTTCATTTTTATAGTGATTAAAAAAGCCCATTTAGCTGATTTGTAAGCTTTGTAAGAACTTGCTTATTAGAAACTCATCAGAGTTCTTTGAAGAAGGGCCATTCTATATGGATAAAGGGTAAGAAGAGTTTAAATCTTATTTTTTAGTCTCAGATGCAAATAACCCAATGTCCCCATTTAAATCATCTCTGACATCACCTCAAGGTTAAACAAGCTTGTTTTTATTTCACTGCCCTCTTGCTAATCTAAGATTTATCTTATCATGCCATTGCTTTGTAAAAACATACTTGAAAATAAAATATTATGCACCTCAATAAGCAACTTTCCTTAGTTTAAGTACTCTTCTTCTGAATTCTAGAGTCAGAGCCTGAGAGTCACAGAAAATAGTTGGACACCGATTTCTGGAGTACATTAAACAATCCGTTTTACTTTCCTAGCATTCGGCTCAGAGACTACAAAATTCAATTACCCTTCCTCACTTGTAGTTATTTCACAATCTCCCCTTCCAGTTCCAGAACACAACATAATAAAACAGAACTTTCTAGAGCACTCATATCTCTCACGGCCATCAGTATCTCTTTTTTTCAACTTCTCCCTGGCTTGTTTGTCCTCCTCATTTGCTTGCAGCCTTTCTGGTCTCTTTCTCAGTAACCAATTATATTGCAAAGTGTACCTAACTTCCTTTGTTATTGAAGAAATTCATTTCTACTATCTCTTCTTTTTTATTGTATTAAGTATATATCTAAGTATTAAAAATGACTTGAAGATATTTTTGAATGAGATGTTTTCAAGGTGGATATTTAACATGGTGCAAGTTTGTTCTCTTTCTCCTGTCTCTCTCTTCCTCTGTCTCCATAAACTTCTGCGGCAGCTTGTTTATGTGTAGGGAATGGGGGACTTTCCCCATTTCCAGTGCTTCTAAACCCCAAATCTGTTTACCAGTCAGGAGAAAGTAAAAAGAAGAGAATCCAGTAGCAAACTGGCTGTGACTCTCACTACAAGCACAGCTTCAAGGTGAAGGGCAGAGAAAGTGGATGCTCACCACATCCCCCTGTGGGGGACCCACAAGGACTATGGCCCTCCTGATTTCTATGCTGTGGTCCCTGATCAAGTGGCTCAGACACAAAGATCCCAAAGATGTCCTCCTGATATCCTCCATATCCCAGGTCCTGTCTCTGACATGGTGCCCTTCTCCATCCCTTTTCTATCCAACATTTCTTTCTTGTACCTCCAGCTCTAATGACTAGTTGTCAAAAATATAACCGGAAGTATTTTTGCTTTTTCATAATACTATATTTTCTTAATCTTACATAGAGATTTTCCATTACCTTATTACTGAATTTGATCAATTATCTCTGTGGTTCATATTCTATACTAGAACCAGTACAGAGTAGAAGGGTAAGGTCATAATCTTGATGAAAGGCTAAAATCGAGTTGTATCTCCAACCATTACCAACTGTGTGACCTTAGAGAAACTACTCAACCTCTCTGTGCTTCAGTGTCCTAGCCACAAACCACAAAATAAACATAATAGTATTCAATCAAAGGTTCTTGAAAGGATTTAGAGTCAATAACTCTTATCTAAATCCTCTTCGTCCAGATGTAGTTTAGAACTGTAGTTTAGAATTTTTTAGTTTTTAAAGGTGAAGTATTGCTATTAATACATATTAGTAATACATATATTAATACATAATCCCCATGGTAAGAGCATCAGAAAGCCTCACAGAGTGAAACACATTAGCAATTATGTAGGGAGTTACATAAATACTGCTTCTAAATTAAGTAAGTAAAGAGTAGTAACAGTTTTGCAGAACTCAGGTCCTGTGCTTGCATCAAAGGAGTTCAGGTCAAGTCAGGTTTTGCTGCCAAATAATTTATAAAAAGCCATGGATAGCACTGCAGGAACCACGTGAGTATCGTGTTTAACCAAATGGTTAGCACATAGTAAGCCCCTCTGCCAAGTCATCTACTATTATTAACCTCACTATTGAGAGAAAACATTTGTTGAGTGGTCACCATGTTTTTTTGTTTGTTTGTTTTTGTTTTCTTTACGTGGGTTCCGGGAGTTGAACTCAGGACCTCATGCTTGCCAGGTAGGCGCTTATGCCACTGAGCTATCTCACTGGCCCACCATGTTTTTATCTTGATATATTTTATTATTTTATGCAACTTATTGGTTAAAGTGTGGCACTCTTATTCTTCTCATCAGACTCTGATTAATAATGGTTTTTCTTTTTACTTCTATAAGAAAAACCTTCAGAACTTCAGGAGAGAAGTATCAGTCAGAAGAGCTTTTCTTTAAAAAATTCCTTAGTTTTTTCCTTTAAGATAACTTTAATATTCAGTATAGTCCACATAGATTTCTTATTCTGTGATGGTAGAGGCTCCAAACAGAACTGGAAATGGCTGCCCTAATGCCTCACCCAGCCCAAAGCCTCCTCAACAAGAATGGCTTGTATTTTCTCAATTTCCTCCACTACACTTGCTCTGTTCTCCTGACTCAGCTGCCTTCTTTGTATGTGAGGTGATAGGCACTGTGGGCATCTAGTTCAACATTTTGCTTCCTGTTTGTGCCACTGAGAAGTGGGCATCCCATATCTTCTACTGTAATAGAATTACATAATAGATAAGTGTGCAAAAAACTTTCATGAAAAGTTGCAAGACACAAACTATAGAATGCTCTTGTTCTTATTTTCTTCCCTACTTAATTTACATAAATTATCCCTTGGGATTAGAGCAGATGAAAACTGGATCTCATCCACAGCTATGGGTGGTTAATTGAATCCTTATGTTCATAGATGAAAAGAACCTTATCGTAAGTCTATTGGCTGTGCAGAGCTACCTTATATATATTAGATTTAAACTTAGTATCCTGAGTAAATGATAGGAGAGGCCATTATAATTTTCTTCAAAATATTTTTGTGAGGCCCCTAGTTTAATTTTCATTTTTGTTATTTTATTATTACAGACCAAATAAAAGAAATGACTTAGTTTGTAAGTATTGTAGCCATTGCTTTGGAATTTTTATACTATTAAATAATCATGGATTGAATATAAGAAATTGTGTATGTATAATTCATATGCAAAAATATAAACACATATTATAGAATATAAATATGTTTAGAGGTACGTATAGATATAGATAATTTCTATGAAAAGCCTTTCTTCCTCAAAACTTTTGCTCAGGACACATCTCGTTTATACACTCACTGAAATGGGAAATTCACTTAGGAGTCTACTTAATTTTCAGCCTAAATTACTAACATTCTGAACATTTGCCATGGTGCCCTTTAAGATTACAGCAAGTTAAACCTAAATTCTGTGGCCACTGCTCCACAACATAGATCAGGCTAGGAAACACGCTCTTCAAGGAAAGCAGTTTTTCAAGCTACATTATGGTGCTTTGAAAGGAAATAAAATTCTTAATGAGAAAATGAGTCTCTTGAAGATGCTGGCTCCACGGTCAGTTCTGCACAGTTGCCATCTTAGTTGGCGGAAAAGCTGCAAAGGGACATTTCTAGGATTCCTATTCTGTAAAAGGCCCAGGATGAAATAGGATGGCAGGTGATTCTCCAGAGCTTCAGTTGGGCAACTTTATAATTCTTCGACAGATTTCTTCTGAAGCTGTTTGTGCATAGCAATACCAAAGTAACCCAGCCTCTGCCTCTCCTACATTCAAGTCACGGGAGGAGGAACCAGGTTGCTAAGGAACCTGTTGTAATAACACCTGATGGAGCTAACACTTGTCAACTAATAACAGTTTGGTGTGAATAAACTTATCAGAATCTTCACGAGTGGATTAATACTTCATCAGCTTTGGGAGGGCTTGGGTCTTATTTTTATTTATCTATATTTCTATTCACATGTAGCACAGTGCTAAATAAATGTTTTTGGAAATGTCAGCCGAGGTCACCCTGCTGTACCGTATTACTCCCTCCGCTGACTTTTCCAGGTTGAGAGTAAGGAGGAGGAAGGGGATGTTTTTTCAGTTGCCGTTGTGTGGTGCTCGAGTCTGCTGGAAGGAGGACAGAGTGGTGGCAGCTCTCAGAGGAGAACTGGAAGGGGACAGAACTTACCTGGATGTTGGTGGGTGATAATAGGTGAGGAGAGAGAAAATGATGCTTTGGTTTCAGAATCATTCACCAAATACTAGCATGGGTATTGCGAATATTGATGAATAAAGGATAATGGAAAAGCTCTAAAATTACTGCGCATAAAACTTTTGGAGTCTCAGCAGGAGGTCTCCATTAGCTGGTGGTGTAATTGAGGTGTGACTGCCCCTCCTGCAGGAGAGTGTTTAAATGCAGCTTTGATGACAGCAGGTGGAAATCAGGACTAGTATCTTTTCGTTCATTTCAACTTCCTGTGCTCCCAGGTTGCAGGCTTCTTGGTAAGCTACTGTGAATACTTCAACATCATGAGAAATGGATATGACACTACAATGTAATTACATTTAATTTATAGAATGCGGAATAATAACGTTCTGTAAACTAGAACAAGTAAGAGAAAAGGAAAATCTAATCTAGTTTGCCAAGCCTCTTTTCTCCACCTCGTTAGCATTAACCAAGGCTCACTGTCACAGGTATTATAAGAAGATGAATTCACTGGTGTGGTTCTTTGTTATTTTACCTTCAGCCAGAAATGTAATTAAGAAGCAAATCATATTACCTTCATGACAGGGACAAAGTATGTCAGAAATGACGTTATTACTACAAAATTATAGAAAACACAGACTGTATTCTGCTAATTTATCACAAGAGTGATAAAAGGTCTAACTACTTCTAAATGATGAAACTGAATGCAAATTATGAGCATTGTGTTACTTATGAGCAGAATTAATTTCTTTCTACCTTTGTGGAATTAATTATAATTTATGGTATACTTTTGACACTTTTGATGTATACTGCTGTCTGTAATAGTAATAATCTTTGGTCTTATTGGCCTATGAATTCACAGGATAAATTTACAATGTGGTAGTAGTGTTCTTGATTAAGAAAATGAACTAAAAGGAATTTAAAGTTTTATGAATTATATGCAATTCAAGTTTATGCAGCATTTCCCAGGAGAAAACAAATCACCACCCAATTAATTCCACATGCTTCCTCCCCCTAAGTCTCTGAGACACAATAAAACCACTGGTGTGCACTGCTTCACTCTGTTGAGACCTCTTGTCTTTGTCCGTTGTGCCCGTTTTGTTCTTTTTGTTCAGGCCACACCCACTCGGTGAACATCTGCATGGAACATCTGCTACTTCCTTCTGTACCCATTCCCATTCACCACAAAAGGCCTCAATATCTCCGTCTCAGAGTTTTGGAAACCAACCACAGACTCTAGCAGAGATCCTTTCATAGCTAAAGTGAATTTCTGACCTAATGGATCCCTTGTGTGTGTTTCTATCTTGTTTGAAAGTCCATGATTATTTTATGTGGTCCTTCTCAGCTCACATACTGTTGTCCCAGGAGCTCTCTTTCCTCTTTAAAAATTTCCCAATGCCATTCTTTCTTGAGCCCTTGCCCAAGCGCTTTGATATAGTGGTCAGGCTCTTTGAGGATCTTTGCAACAGAAGAGAAAATGGAAGAAGTTTTTTTAAAGGCAAGAAGAAGAAGAAAGTCTCAGAGCTGACATCAAAGCTAGAAATGTTGAATTTTACTCTAACTCTATGATGTGAACTGGGGAAAAAGAAACTTTTAAAAAATCCTTGTGCCTTTTGGGTTTCAGAAGAGTGTACTGCAAAGAACCACCCTTAAGCTCTCCTGTTTACCTATGACAAGGCCAGACAGGCAGGCTCTCCAAACCCGCTCTTCGCCTCCTAGTGGATTAGATGAATAGCTTATCCCCACTGATTCATCAGAACAAAATGCCTGCTAACCAAATGCAATTTTTCTCCACTCCCCACATCCCTGACCACTGGTACACCCTGAGCCTGAAAAAGCAAAAAGCCCGTCCTTAAGGGCCCCTGCCAAGAATGGCTGCCCTCACAGTGCAATAGCCTCTGATCTACTAGCCCAACAGACAAGGCTTTATCCCTCTTTCTCAAACCTGGTTGTTTCTAGCCTTGTTTCCTCTGCCCTATAAAGTAAAGCTCTTTTTGTCTCGCTTTTGAGACTCTTTTAGATCTCATGATCTAAAAACAGTTTTCCTTTTTGAAACTGGCCTTTTCTCCTGTTATGACTTTACTTATTGGTATCTTAGGTAAAATTAAATCCTGAGACATTTCTTCCCAAAGTCAGTCTCTTTCTAGAGAGATTGACTCTCTGTCTCTCTCATGCGCACACACACACACACACAGAGGGGGAGAGAGAGGAGAGAGACCTCCAGAAAGAGTCCAACATGGCTATTTGTGTTTCTCTAATAAAAGAACAGGTGTGGTGATTGGATGGTTATACACAGTTTGCCACTGAAAAGCAAATCTTTCTTCATAGCTGAAATTCTGTCTACCTTTGATCTTCCCTTAAATTGCTTGGCATTCTCAAACCTGTCATTGAGCTCTCTCTTTTATGCAGGTATGTCTTCTAAAAACACATTGGTAAGGCCAGTTTGATTCAGGAAAAACAAGCCTAGAAAACACAAGTGATCTTTGTTTTAATTGTTTCTTTTCTCTCTCCTTGAAGAGAAATTGCAGGGCTGGTGAGATGGCTCAGTGGCTTAAGCGCCTGCCTAGCAAGCGTGAGGGCCCAAGTTCGACTCCTAGAACCTACATACAAAAAAAGGACCGGTAATATCGCTCAGCAGCACGGGCGCCTGCTGGTGCGCGAGGTCCAAAGGTCGACCCCTGGTACCCACAAAAAAAAAGAAAAGAAGAGAAATTGCATTTCCCCTAAAAATGTAAAATTGCCTTTTGACCAAATAGATTCTGAGGATTTTAGATAGAGTAAGTAAGGCTCTTTTTAACTGTGTTTTTTTAACTTATAAAGGAGGATTTATTAGTGTGTTTTAAGGTAAAACTAGTATTTGTTTTTCATAGCATTCCTTACTAATCAGGTTCTATATAAATTTTCAAAGTTTAAGTCTTTTCAAATTGACTTTGAAGGACCAACATTCTTTTCTATCAAAGTAAAACACGGAGTAAATCCTAATAAATCTATTTCTTTAATATGCCACTTGAAGTATAATAGTGCAAACAAAAACACATAATGGGTTCCTCCTGAGATAAAGGAAAATGTATGCACCCCTGATGAAAGATCTTTTGATAATTCACTCTTGACTTCACCACTTGATTTATATCATCTTCCCACATTAATTTGTTTTTAATTTTTTCCTGCCTTCTAAGTTTTTTCTCATTTCAGTGACATATACGTGACAGATGAGGTTGATGAACTACAGAAGTAAAGATTTTAACTCAGATGAAAAGCTTAAATTATTCTGCAGTTCCACAGAATCTGTGCAAGAAACTGAGAAGTCTGGATTTCCAAAGGCTTGATCATAACATTTTAGAAACAAGTGATGAAATAAACAACAACAAGAAATTAAAATGTAGTGTATTTTTTACCAATACTGAATGACTCCCTGGAGTGTATCTTTTCCAAGTCTTCAGCGAATTTAAGTGTACATTCTAGAAATGATAGTGAAGCTATAAAAGCACTATAAAATCCACTATTTATTATAGATTTTAATTTCAAAAATGAATTCTTTTTCTATGCTTTACTTTAGGAACAAGTAACATACCCAACTACCTTCAACTAAGGAGGGATGCTGAATAAATGACAATGCCTCAAGAGAAACTCATTGTTTTCTTAAAAATGATTCTTAATCTCCAAAAAGACAGCTGATACACAGTTACAGGGAAGCTCAAATATGTCAATCCTGCCTGTTGTTTTCAACCAGTCAAGTCAGAAACTTATTGGATCATTTTACTGACCTTGTGTATTTGTATATTTTATGTATCTTTTTAACTGCTCTTAAATTTTAACCTACACCCTTTGCAAAGAAGACTGATTTGAGGATATAACTCTCCTTAGAAGGATCTTGACATCCATTTTGTCTTGTGAGGTAAGGGTCATTGTGTATTAGTTTCTTCATCTGTAAAATGAATTCTTTTTATTTTCCTATTTATTGTGGTACTGGTCTACATCCCCAGCCCATTTATTTATTTATTTGGACAGGGTGTTGCTGAATTGCCCAGGCTCACCTCAAGCTTGTGATCCTCCTGCCTCAGCTTCCTAAGTAGCTGGTATACAAAATGGAATTCTCTTTTTTTTTTTTTTTTTTTTTTTGTGGGTACCGGGGGGACGACCTCAGGACCTCACGCGCCAACAGGCACCCGTGCCGCTGAGCGATATCACCGGCCCCTTTTTCGTATGTGGGTTCCGGGAGTCGAACTCGGGCCTTCGCGCTTGCAAGGCAGGCGCTTAAGCCACTGAGCCGTCTCACCGGCCCTGGAATTCTTATAGAGATGAAATAGATCATATATTTAAATCATCTGATGACAGGGAGCCATTCATTCATTCTTCCACATTGCTATGTAGTTGAGGATCGTAGGTCTTATTCATTCAAATTATTTATATTTTTAAGACATAGTGGATACTAGAATCCTGGTCCTGTTTTAGAAGTAAATTCAGCTCCTGACATAGGCAGAAAAGCTTTTTTAATTTTTTTTCTTAAAAATACCTTTATTCTTTATGCCTTCCCATGTACATATGCAAAGTAACTTTATTCTACTATGACATTTTGAGGAAGAGATTTTCTCAGGAATAAGTAGGAATAAGAAAACTTTGGGCATCAAAATCCTCAGGAAACAATCAGTTTAGTTCATTGGTTAATTAATATTCCTGGAACGGTCTTGATATTCAGAGATCTAGACTGAAAGCTTTTGACTTGTTTACTTAAATTAAAATCTTTTAAGGCGCACCTACAGCAAAGTATGGCAAAGATTTTTTCACTGAAATGTTAACATCTTCCTAACTCTATTATGAGCAGCTTTATCAAGCATACGTCACCCGGTTACCATAGCCATAGGTGAGGAATTCTGTACAGTGCGTGACATTATTCAGTCTTCGATGTATGCTGTGGCGAGATTTGACCACTTAATTCTTAACAATTTAATTTCTCTGTGGACCCAAGTTTTCAAAGCTATCACATATGTAATCTAAACTACCGCATTCCCTAGCAACCCACCCACACTACTGACTTATTTAGATGCAGTCTGCAAAATTGTAGGTGAGATTTCTTCAGAAGCTTTTTTCGTGTGTGTATTTTCATTTTTAGACACTGAAATCTGATATTTTTCACTTTTACAAGCGGCTTAATAATGATTATTAGTGTGACTTTTGGAAGAAGCTATTTACAAGTACTGTTTTAGTTTCATGTGTTCATGCTTTTATAGACTGTTTTAATATAAGACACCTAAATGTTTTGCTAAGCAGTTTAACAAAAACATGATCCTAATATTCTTCTAATCTGCTGCTTAATCATTTTTATTTTGGAAATTAAAAATCCATTTATGTGCCCTGATTATCAGTTTTATTTTTCAAAGAAAAGTGATAATATATTGATCAAAGTGGGGTACTCTAGTTGTCATTTTCATAATAGTAGGGACTGTTCATATGTTTTCATTAATTCCCATGACAACCTTGAAAACATATCCATTTTATGGGACAAACACTATAACTCAGAGAGTGTCACTTGCTCAAATCGTGATTCTGTTCACTGACGCCAGCGAAGTGCTGAACTGTGTCCTGATCCAAAGCCGCTCTTGCTCTTTGTCTTGTATCCCAGTGCTGTGTGTACAGTGTGCATAGCACAGTTTCTAGGAGAGTCTGCCTCATGCATATATTAAATTTCTATTTGTATATTGTGTGTTATATTTTCATACAAAATAAAAACAAATTGCCACACTGCATATGTGCTAGTCCCATGGAAGAAAAGTTCAGAGAATCCTCCCCATGAATTGTAGTAGGATATGTTGAGTTACTGTGCACTACTGCATTATGGCCAGGATGGATACCAGGCTTGGAAGAGAGACCTCAGCTCTTAGGCTGTGTGGTTTTTAAGAGGTATAACTGTTATATATTTTTTTTTAATTATGAAGAACTTATCCCCTTCCTGCCACCATCAGAAATCAACCCTTGTGACTGTAGGAAGTTAGTATATTGGCAAATGCCATGATCTTCCATCTCACCTGTTTTGGTTTGAAGAGAACCAGGCCCTCCCTGGCTTAATCATGACCCGGAATCCATCCCTACCACTACAGCTATATGATGTTGTAGAGACGTGGCTTATTTTCCATCTCAGCACCCTACCGGCATTAGTTGCCTTAGGCGCCTGTGTATTGTGAGTTTTCATGGAACTTTGCAGAAGATCAACATGCAGGGAATCAGTTTGAAGAAGTCACCACTGATCCTTTTTGAACATAATTGTTCATATAATTATTTTTGTTTCAATATATTTTAAAAAGATGATTTATGAAGAGTAGCAATGACAAGGCAGAATTAGGATTGGAATTATCTTTGCTTTAAATGTTGATGCCAAGCAAGGCCTGATTTGTTGTGGATGGTGGATGGTGTAGAGAGTTATCTACCTGATATGATGTAAGAATATCAGGGAAATTTTTGTCTCTCAGACAGGCCCTTTGCTATTGACTACATTTTGCAAAATCCTAAAGTAAAATATTGTTCTGTTTAATTAAAGGCTTAAAATGACAGCTCTTATGGGAGGGCTTACACTGAGCAACTATCAATCTCATTTGTGTGAGCAACTATCAATCTCTTTTGTGTGAAAGAAGTTTTGAAAAGTTAATATGAAAAGGAATTTAGAGGAGGATAGTGACAAGGAGAGCCTCTATAAAGTTACTGCATAATAGAAAAGGATGGTGAAAGCAACCACTCAATAAGGAAATGCAGCTGATATCATTAAAGACATGTTTGCCTCTTCAAGATTTTCTGTGCCTAATGCTGTCCTAACCTATGACTTATTGAGTGGCAATTGTTATTCTATTTTTAAAGTTTATATATGTATAATATAGAGATAATTAATGAAAAATGAAATGAGAATCTAAGTGTACGTGGGTATTTGGAAATAAATGGCTAATCAACTACTGTTCTTTTAACCTTCTTTCCATGTGGAAAGAATCATAATTTCAAACAACATCCCAACATCACCCTGTGTATTTTAGTTAAATCTGTTGAACAAAAGAATAGACATGGAAAAGATAAAATGAATAATTTTTTTCTAAACTGAATATTATGGATAAAACTACAGAACCATGTCATTCAGCTAAGATCACATGTAATTTTAGTATGACTGTGCATTACAGGGGGATATGAGGACAGCATATAAATTGATGTATATTCTGTTTCTTTACCTTCAATGGAGTCAAAAAATAAAAGCATAGTGTGAAAGAGATGTAGTATATATTGCGCTAAACTCTTTGTTGCCTTTTCTTAATTGGTCTTAAGGTACCTTCTGAATTTTTTAAAAAGACCCAAGAATGTTAACTATTTGCTCAGAGTAACAAAACTCACTCATAATTATCTAGGCAAAACCCAGAACAAGTGAAACCCAAGAACAAGAAGTGCAGCTTTGCCATGCAAAGGACTAAAGTTATGAGCACCTAAACCAAGGAAATGAAGACAAGGATCCCAGTATTGGAAACGGCTTATGATATTAATATTGGATATTTTGTTCTAAGCCAAAAGCAATCATCCTGGTAATATTAGGAACATAAGCATTTGCTCATACTTACGCATGTATGTTGCAATCTTCTCAAAATAAAAACCTACTGCATGAATTTTCATAGTTTTCAATCCATGAAATTGTGAGGTAAAACCTCACAATTAAATCTGCATTTTTTGTGGCATCAATTTACTCCAGTCTACTATTTTTAACAGGATTCATTCAGGTCTCCTCCCTATAAAAAAAGGAATATTTTAAAACTCCACAACATTCCTACACATAACATGTGGTTTACACCAGTTGTCACCTAAAGCAGGTTCGTGGTGCACTGCTTACCAGTGTATCTGAGTCTAGTGAGATAGAACACACTCATATGCAGCAAAGTACGTACAGTGCATTTATTATGTATAGTCAGGCAATAAGGGGCAGCAAAGTCTATGGTTCATTAGAAGCCAATCCCCAAAGACTTAAGGAAGTTGCCTGGGGAAGATTAAGTCCTGTCTGCCTGTGTCCCAGTTGCATCCCTGCTGAAGGATATTGGAAAGCAGCCCACAAATGGTTAAAGCACTAGAGGACAGCATGTTTCATGGAGGGGACCTGGAACAGAGTCAGGCTCCTCTGGGCAGGCCTTCTCTATCTCCAGATGTTGGGTTCTCAGCATATTCTACAATTATTCTTGGGAACTATGAGCAAAGAAGGCAGGAGGGACAAGTAGGTGAGTCCAAAGCAAAGAACTGTCCTGCAGTTACTTCTTTATAAAGATATCCCTCACAGTTTTCCCTTTGCACCCTCTTGGATAAGAAGACAGATGCTATTCACTGATCCTATAGCAACTGGGACATGCCACAGATTACAGCGTAGTATAAAATGTCTTGTAATGGTTTACTTTTCCACATTGAATTAGACAGTCAGCTTTGATAGGGTAAGAATTCTACCCTCCTCAACTTTGTATCCTCGATGCCCACTTAGTACAGCAATAAGTACCTGACAGGCATACACTAAAAGCCAACAATCATTTGAATAATGAAGTATAGCACAAATGGCTATGGATTATACTTCTCCAGGTCAAATGCAGTACGTCCTAGTCTCAGTTTTGTATTTATCCAGAAATGGCTCACAGTTTATCAGCTATTTATCTTTTGTTATATTTTATTCTTTCTATGTATTTTGGAAGACTCTAAGAATGGAGTATTTTTATATAAAACAATACAAAGAACATTAGTTTTATAAATGAGAATTGTATAAAAATTTGACCCTGTGATATTGACATGTGCCATAGAGCAATCTCTTATCATCTTTAGAGTGAAGGAAAATGAGGAGTTAACTATTTAGTTCCAACGATATTAGCACAAAATCACATTTTTTTTTACCTAAGCGTCTTATGCTAACCCATTTTATATTTTTATAAACCACCTTATAATCTTCTTAAGTTATAATGACAGGTCACAATATTTTAATGGAGAGAAAGAGCATTAAAAGAAAAGTAGAATTGTGTCACATTTTAAGTCCCAAACTTGGCAATTAAATATATAATAACCTTTTCCACTTTACATTTCTTTTATTCTGACTTTTAAAATATCTGGTATATGTCCAAAACTGCAGACTTTTCTCCTTCTTCTTGTACTTCTGCTTCTGAATCATCTTTCAGCACAAATTCAAAACATGTATCACACTATGTGATCTTTATCTGGTGTCTTCTGGTACCTTTAGCTGAGGTGTAGATCATCTTGCCTCTTACGGGCCTCGGGTCTGCCTCTGATGAGAATTCTGTGGAGTTCATGAATGTCCTCTCTGTCCATGAGAAAGTTCCTGGGAATCTGGCTATCTTTGGTAATACAGGACATGCAACTCGGTTATTACTAGGATTCCAGACACTGTGATATCAAAGTCTGACATAGAGCTATGTACCTACCACAAACAGTGGTGCCTCCATCCACGAACTTAATTTTTTGTATGATTCCAGTCACAAACCAAATTGGGTGAGAACTGAATCAAATTTCCCCATGAGGTCAACATTGAACCTAACCATCGAATTTGATTTGGCTTTCGTCCAATTCAGTTTGCGACTGGAATCGTGGAAAGAATTAAGGTCATGAATGGAGGTACCACTGTACCCACTAAGGTGTAACGTGAAACATCTTGATTTCTTCCACCCCATCAGTGTGAAGGGTTTCTTTAGAGCACGGTATTATGAATTTGTACATGTTTTTCCTCCAGACGCATTCACTAGCCAGTAGAAACTAGGAAGTTTTATTAATCTAGAATTGAGGATAATAAAAACTAGGGACACGAATTTGGATGACATTCTACAGGGTTTGAAAAGCCACTAAAATGTTAAATAAGTGTGTTAAGTAGATCAACTGGGTTTTAAAACTTTCACTGGATCAATACCTATAGGCAGCAGAGGATTGCAGTGAGAACAAGTGAGTAGCCGATTCCACCTGGAGAGCTGTAGCTGAGATGGTCCTTCGGATTTTTCCCTTTGAGGCAGTGGAGGCCAGGGTTTCATACCCTCAGTGGATCTGGGCTGCTCCCAGGGAGAGCACTGACTCTCCGAATGAGCAGGTATCTTTCGCTCAGGTTAGTGACTCTCCAAGTCTTGCTCCCACGAGCAGCAGTATCAGCAGCATCACCTTCTTAGTAAGCCAGGATATCAGGACCCAGGCCAGGTCTAGAAAATGACAAGCCTAGGGCACAGGCAGTGGGTTCTCCCAGTGGTTTTAACACACACTAAATTTCAAGATCCACTGGCTTCAGGAGATTCTGAGAGTCAGACGGAAGTTGCCAGCACTAACACTCTCAGCACCTGGGGAAGGAGCGCCTCCCTCCTGTTGGGGGGGGGGGAAGCAGCGCACGGGACTGTGTCAGCAAGTGAAGTCAAAAGTCTAGTTGGAGGCAGTGGCTTCTCTCTGAGTCAGTAATATCGAGGGCAGTTTTAATAGGAATTACGAAAATAAAAATTGGATGTTAATTATTATGAAGATATACCATAGAACATTCTTACTGATCTATTGCAGTGTTCTTTATCTTAGGTGTTCATCTAATACATAAAATTAAGTATTCTTTAATATCAACAACTCTTCTGAATTCAACTATCATTATAATAAACACTCGCGGATAAGGAGTTTTATGTTGTGATTAAGCAACACAATATCGTACTCTTTCAAACAGATAACTATAACTCACAGTGTGTTTTTGCCCTCTATAATATACAAGCTGGTAATAATTAAAAGAGCAGTTCTTGGAAGTAAATTAAGTTCCATTACATAGAAATATTAATCTAAAGCAAATACATGTTTCATTAGCTGTTTAACATAGAAGCCAAGTTTTCATTAGGAAATAATACCTAATAATTCACTAAAGCACTCATGAGATTGTGTAAAACTTTATTTTAAACCCACATTGAATCAATTCTTTTCCAAGGCTGTTGGCAATATATATATATATATATACTTTATTGGTGTGCTTCTGCATTTTAAATCTTTATAACAATAACCTTGACTAGAGAAATATTCATTGCCAATGCACAATTCCGTTACTGTGCAGAACAGTTTGATAGTTCGGTGTGTTGAAGTGGAGATGCTGTGAGGGGGACACCTTGGAGCTCTCCCGCAGCCCAGGGATGGTAGTATCGAGGAAACAGCAATTCCTCATGAAAGGGATAAAGAGACGACTTATCATGTCACTCACCTTGTTATTTGATGACACGCAAAAATTTTACTTTTGCAAAAGCCATGAAGTTTTCTGTGCCACCTGAAATAGAATAAATGTTTTTTCTGGGAAATGAATACAGAACAAGTTTAGAGACTCCTAAATAAGGAGATTCCAACTTTCAGTATAGTCACTCTTAAAGGATAATTAATAGCTCTTTAGAAAAAAAAAAAACTCAAGAAAGCCAATTGAAAACAAAGTGTAGAAAAAGCACAGAACAGAAGGAGCATTACAATGCAGAAATACATGTTTACCTTTGTAGTGATAATTCTTTCTAGTATTTAAATAACCCAATCTCCTAACTGGATCGCAAACAGCACCCCAGAGTTGTGCTAACAATTTGTTCCTTATTAGTGACGTGTTTGAGATCTTCCTGACTCTTCATTACTTATCATTCTATTGGTATACAGAAGGGTGATGAGAGAAGATAATAAGAAATCTGAACAGCAGATTTGCAGCTTCCTCGAAGATAAAAGCAGAAGGTGCTCTTAGCAGCTTGCAGCAGCTTTTAAGCAGCAGTGGTATTTAGGGGGAATCCTAATAGGGAAGAAAAGCAGTTATGGAATTTTATTGAAGGTAAACAAAGACATCAATTGTGTCAATCTAGTTAATCCTTTTTACAGCTGAGATTTTTCTTTTCCTCTTTTTTCACTGAAGTACTCCATCAAAATTATCTTTTTTGGGTGTCCCATTCATGCTGCCCAAATGCATTACTAGAAAAAGGAATTTTTAGTATTTTAGTATTTATAGAAAAACAAAAATTGCATATGTTCATGGCTTACAGCATGATGTTTTGCAACATGTATAACCATGAACTGATTCAATCCAGTAATTACCATATGCATGTTTCACATCTTATTTTTTATGGTAAGGACACTTAAAATCTGCACCTATTTATTTTCTAAACACATTAACTACCAACTCATTGTACAATAAATCTCTTAATCTTAATCCCCCTATCTACCTGAAATTATCCTTTGGCCAACATGTTCCCAACCCCCCACCCTCTCAATATCAGCCCCTGAGAAATACCATTCTACTCTACTTTTTCAGTTTCCACATAGAAATGAGATCATGCAGTGTTTTTTACTTTCCTGTAACTGATTTATTTTACATATATCTTCTGGGTTCTTCAGTGTTTCTAAAAATGACAGCATTTTTTTCTAAGTCCAAATGTATTTTTATTGTGTACTTATACCATATATTCTTTATTCATTCACCCACTGACAAACATTTAGTTGATTGCATACTTTGGCCATTGTGAAGAATTCTTTGATGAACATGTGAGTGAGGATCTCTCTTCAACATATTGACTCACTTCTTATGGGTATATGCCCAGGATTGGGATTGCTGGATCATATTTATAGTTTTATTTTTAATTTTGGGGGAACCTCTATTTTTTTTTCAGAATGACTAATTTACATTCCCATTAGCAATGTTCAAAGCTTCCTTTTCTCCACCCAACAGCATTTCTTATCTTTCTTCATCTTTTGGATAATAGCCATCCTAATAATTATGAAGTGAGATTTCATTGTGGTTTTAATTTCATTTTCCTGATAATTTACTGATATTAAGTAATTTTCACATAGTCTCTTTGTATGTCTTCTTTTGAGAAATGCATACATTTGCCCATTTTTAAGTTGGCTTATTCATTTTCTTGAATGAATTCTTTCATATATTTGAATTCTTTTGTAGAATTCTTTTGTATATTTGCATATTAATCCGTTATTAGATGTATATTTACAAATATTTCTTCATATTCTGTAGTTTGTCTCTTGACTTTGTTGATAGTTTCCATTGCTGTGTAGAAATTTTTAATCTGATGATATCCCATTCTGATATTTTGGCTTTTGCTTCTACAGTTTTTGGGGTCATATCTAAAATAAGCATTGCCCAAACCAATGTCGCAGAGATTTTCTTCTGTTTTTTCCTCATTGTGTGACAGTTTCAGATGTTATGTTTATGTCTTTAATACAATTTGGGTTGATTTTCATATATGGTATGAAATAAGGGGCTAATTTCATTCTTCTGCATAATGATGTTGAGTTTTCTTGACACCATTTATTGAGACTGTTCTTTCACTATTGTGTATTCTTGGCACCTTTGTTGAAACTCAATTGACCATTAATATGCATTTATATCTGGAAGAAATCATTTTCATATATGTCTTTGATATTAAAACCAGAGTATAAAATAATTTCCTTGACCCCCTACATGTATTTCTTTTCTCTTAGCACATTATTCTGATTTTAATGAGCATCTCCTTCCTCTCCTGTGATAACCATGTGCTGCAGAAAGCTGTTGCATTGTGAGGCATAGAAGTGGCACACAGCGCCTTGGCCATACTACATCGTTCATAGGCTGGTCTGTGGTTTAGTGAAACAATCAGAATGTATTTCAGGGCATTGATTTGGAGATTGTGGTAGGAATTCCAGGTAAAAGAAAAAAATACTGTATAGGAATGTAGAAGTATGGTTCCTTGGGAGCCACTGACATACATCTTGGCTCACAAGGGGAGAAGCATCCAAGGAATCAAGTAAATAGGAAAGGGAGTTGAGAAATAGAAAAATAAAATAGAAGCAATTTCTGGCAATACCTTTTGAGCTATGATTAAAACACTGCCACATATCTTTCAATCACACAGTAATTTTGTTTATTAATTAAACTTGTTTAAATTGTGTTTTCTTCCACTTGCAAACAAAAGCATTCTGATAAATGTAGTAATCCTCCATTCTTCAGTCTCTAACTCTGATGTAAAATAAAGCAAAACCAGAAACGAAAACAAAAGTTGCATTATTTCTGCATAGGAATAAACTTTCTCTGATTTTGTGCATGATTTGTGTATCTTGGGTGTGTGCAATACCTTATTTTAATTGCTTATCTTTTTTCAGCATAGTCGAAGCCATATACACCCAATATCAGTATGCAATTTGGAGACCGCTAATTTTATTTCCTTTTCTTTTATTTGTTGGCAGGGAAATCTACATAATGTAATCAAAGTATTATTTAGAAGTCAAGAGAGTTTCTCACATTAACAGAAGACAGTCATCTATAAACAAAAATCCTGCTTCATCCAAATATTTTCCTCATAGTAATAAAGTGCACAGAAAAAAAGAATGAGAAATCAAGGAACAAACAAATTGTTTCCTGTTCTGTTTCAAATATTACCTGGAGGTATCTGTTGCCCTTTACTATATAATTAGAGAGATGCATTCCTTGAAGTTAAATTTTCCAGTGTATAAAAAGCATATTTTCATGAATATATTGATCTAAATTACATAGGGAAAACTCATATTTTTATAACAGGTCAAAACTCACCCCAGAAGCTCCATCATTAAGGAACTAAAGATGTTTTTCTTTAATCTCGATGTATATGTAGGTTTGCATAATAGTTATTGACTACGAATTCTAGTGTCCATGTTTTACATTATTAAAAGGTTATAATAGGCAGCTCACTAGGAATGTTGGTACTGAAGGAAATAATTTGTTCTCTGGGAGATAAATGATAAAATCAGTATTAGATTATAGATCATTATAGGTTGTTATAGATCACAGACTTAGGACAGAACAAGTGGTTTCTGGTTGAAATAGTAACATAGTTTAAGAAAAAAATGTCACATAGTAGGGGTTTCAGTCACCTGTAGAAAGGCAAACCAAAGTCATCCATGCATTTTGGCAAATGGTCTCGATCACGAAATAAAGAGGATGCCCTACCATTGGACATCACGTATTTATGCCGATTTAGAGCCAGAGGCTAAGGTATTTCTAATCTGAATGGAAATCTCGACTCTTTTGTAAAATGGGGACCTCAACTATCCTCCCCTGCTGCAATTAAACTTTCAATTCATCTACCTACACTGTTTTGATTAAGTGCTCAACTCACCAAAAATACTGACCCCCCATATCCTCCCACCTTCAGTTTTATAGTCCCTGACACTGTAATATTTCAGTCAGTCAATAAAACAGGCTTTGATTATGATTACTACTTAGCCACCTAGTTTGACCACTGGGAGCCAGTGTTTCAGCCTTGATGACTTAAATATTTAGAGTTTGTGTGCAAATTATTTATCTCAATGCAAAAACATAAATTAAACTTTTGGTGTTTAACTTACGTGGGGTTTATTAGTGTGAACCAGTCATTCAAGGCTATTTAGGTGGATGTGCAAAAATTCCCTCATGATCTGACTTTCATCTTTATCTCCTGCCATCCTGCTCCATGGAGCACAATTGCTAGTGTCCGTTTCTCCTTAGAACCACCTATAATTGAGAACTGATCTAACCTTTGTCTTGGTGGATGGTCATCTGTACCCTTTCTCTTTTCCCCAGCTTTAACAGACCCCTTCTTTGGAGCTCCACTCTTTGCTTTCATAACATTTCTGAAATGCCATGATGTGTTATAAGTACTGGCGTATCTATCATACTCAGAAGATTACAAGTCTTTTTTGAAGTATAAACTCTGAATATTATGTTGGTGTGTCTAAAATGTTAGGTCATTGCTTAAAAATGAAGGTAGTTTACATAATGGATGTATGAATGAATGAGTAGAACAGAATTTGGTTTTTAATGCAATTCACTTTCTTTGTTACTAACTATGGTAGATTGAAATAATGACCCAGTTCTTTATCCTTTCCTGAATCCATGCCCAATGCCACATAACTTTGGTAGGGTCTCTGACCTCTGACTGTTGCACTGTATGATTCGTCTTTCATTACCGGTAAACAAGATGCAAGCAGAGATGTTGGAGCGACTTATGAAACAAAAGCACTCTGCAGAAGAATGGATGACCTCAGCCAGTTCCAGCAAAACCTAACATACATCAAAGGAATCCCCCCTTAAATGCTCACTGTTCTATGACTGGGTTCTTCAGTGTTAGGCAATCCATTATACTGCATTATAGTCACAATTTCTACATGATATATTCATGATCATTTGTGATCTTAACGCACAGGGTTGTTGGTAAATGCAATGTAATAATTATCATTGACCATAGGCAGTATAGAACAATTGTTAAGGTAGAATACTCTACAGCCAGACAATTCAGACACTAACCCCATCTTTGCCATTATTAACAGTTTGACCTTGACCAAATTACTATAGATAGTACCTTATACATTTTGTTGTGTATATTAAATGTGTTAATATATGTGGAATACTTAGAACTTGCCTGGCATGGAATAAGTGCTCAAGAAATGTTATTTTCCACAGGTATAACTAGAACCTTTTTTAATGAACTTCCTCTTTTTACTTTTCTGAGCATGATGCTGTGTTCGTTTTAGCCACAATGCATAGTTTTATGTATCTATGAAGAGCTGTAAAAAAATCCTGGTTTATCACTGTCATTCAATATGTGATCCTTTTGAAATCAGAACTGGCAGCATCATTAACTGTAAATCATGTTTAGGTAACTATGGAAGTGGTGATGGAAAAGATTTTCTGAGATAGTCGCATGATAGTATCATGACTCGTGATAGTCACATGAGATATACCAATAAAATTTGAATTATTATGAGCTAAGAAGATAAAGCCTCTTCATGACAAGGCCAGTGTCCTAACTTCAAAATCCTAAGTTTGACATTCTTCTTGCCCACATTCAACTGTTTTCAGAATTATCCAGAGAATATTTCCCTTCAGAAAGATCAGCCCTGATAGACCCTCAAGGGTTAAGAAATTTAGGATTAACCTTAAGACCTGCTCTGTTTTTCTAAGTTCTAGATTTTATCTAAGTCCACTCACCTCCTTGGGCCCCTGTCAGTTGGTACTGTTGGAATATCATATAGATCAAGTGGCAGAAAGGGGAGAAGTTCTACTCTTTCAACATTCCTTCAGAGAATGAATCCTTTACAGTAATGATTTATCAATCTCCTAAAACCTTTTTACCACTATGTACGAGGTTTTATTACACAGAAAACTCAAAAAGCCAGGTAGAACATTATGCAAATTTGCAAGAAATTGACAGGGCAGGCAGAATAAAAACAGTAAAGTCCTTGGAATCTGCCACAGTATTGCCAAGAATTTTTAACAAAAAAGGGAGACAGGTGTAAGGGTGCATACCTGTCATCCCAGCACTTGTGAGGCTGAGGCAGGAGGATCACAGCAAGTTGTAGGCCAGACTTGACTACACTGTGAAACCTTGTCTCAAAAACAAACAAAAAAACAAAAAGGGCTTCTTCAGCATCTGTGAGGAGTCTTTCCTTAAAGCACTAGCAATATACCTCAAGATGCAGCAGAGCCTCCCTTACTATCTGCAAAGGACAGTCAGGTTGCTGACTGATTGCAGTCATTGTCTGGACTCTCTCTCCAGCACTGGCACAATCCCTGAATGAACTGTTTTCAATCAGTTACAGAGCTAAATTAGTGTTTGTAGTCTTTGCCTGCTGTAAGAACAATAGTCTCACGATAGGAGATAGGAGAAAAATACAAAGAATGATACATCTCTCAGAACTTCGCATTGATATATTTTCAGTTATTAGCAAGCTAAAATTATAGTGCACCTAGAGAGATATGGATGTGAATAAAATTAGTTATGACCCAAAGCCAGTATGTGAGGACGTGGCCTATGGGAGATGATTGTGAAGCTGATTTAGATACATTTTCTCATTGCTAATGGTGTAGAAGAATGAATGGACTGTAGATTTGGCTTTGGGATAATCTTTTCCTGAGGGCCTGCTTAGGGAGAAGAGAAATGAAGATTATGTTATTAGAATATAAATTTGGCTTCTGGGGAAGCTGTTCCAGCTCGAACAAATTATGGACACCTTTACAATTTTGTGAAAATATTCTGCATACATAGTAACTCTGGAAAAAAGAAATCAGCCATACACACCAGAGAGATACAGGAAAGTGTCTTTGTCTGGATGACTAGAATAATAGTATCACCTTACCCCATGATGACAATTCACAATGCTGAAACAAAGATGTTCTTTGGAGATGTAGGAATGAAAGCTGTTTATACATGGTACATTTTGCTGGGCTATAAACTTTCTGAAAGATGATTATTAATAGCAGTAGGTTAGAAAAAAGGCCCTGCCTGTGCTTGGGGATGCTGAAATAGCTTGGAAATCAGTGGAAGTGTATCAAGCGCTATACCCTTTACCAAGACCACCCTTCAACATGGTGAAAAGTGAAGCAATAGAACAGTTCATGGATGCAACTGGGTGCATGTGGGGGAAAAATCCTATGTAAGGCTGGTTCATTAATCTCCTTTAAGTCTTCTACCATTACTAGCAAGGATTTGCATGGAGTGCTCCTTTTTTCTGAAGATTTCAGAGCTCTTTTTACAACGTAAGGGACATCAGGTAACACAGCACTCACTAAAAATGAAATCCTGCAGCTCAGCCTGCTAACCAGCATGGAAAGTGTGAGGCTTTAAGTGAGCTTCACAAGGCAAGTCACGGACAAGAGAGGGAAAACAGTAAGATGCTAAAATAGCTTACGGATAGAATGAGAAAGGGGGCAGGCTGAGAACGACAGGCAAGAAAACCTAAAGAAGACTCACAAAAGAGAAATCTTTGGCTTAGCTCTCGAGAAGCAAACAGACAGAGAGAAAAATAACAGAGAGGTCACACTGGGTGTGCAAGGGCAGTGCGGGCCCCGGAGACAAGACCTGCCCAGGAAGCCTGCAGCTGCGAATGCAGGGTTACATCTATTTGAACCCTGGGTTTTGAAGGACTCTGGGTTATATATCAAACTTGACAGCTGTATTTGATGCTCTTGCTGTCGTCTGTGTCATTGTTCAATATAAAGGGCAAGTAACTAAAGAGCTACAGAGACATCTTAAATATTAAGGCTACACAAATGACACTCAACAGGAGATCACAACCATAAACAGAACATTTCAGAAAAGACTGTTTAAATGCTCTATGTATCTGTTTTTATATACACTGATACGTCCATGTAGGCCACAGGAAAAGCGTATTTAAGCTTAGGTTAGCATCTTTTGTTCCTGCTCTGTTCCTCTTCTAGTGTGCTCTTCTATTCCCATATAGCTGAGAGACTGAAGTTTATAGACATACATGGCGAGTATAAGTAGGCTGCACTTATATATACTGCATCTTCTAAAATCGTAGCCTATTCGAAACTTGTGAGAGTTCTTGCTTCTCAATGATCATATAGTGCTTAATCTCTTTTTGTGTGAAACAAGAAATAGTGTCCTTATTTTATTCTGAAGCCATCTTTAATGTCAGAGATGAATGTGGGTAGAGGGAGAGTTGACACTAACTCGGAATTATTATTCAATCAAAGTTCTATTTTCTTCTTATGATGATTTCATTTGTCAGCAGAGTTTTAATTCAAAGCTCGTGATCACGGTTTTTTTCCTTAAACAATTGGTGCCACCATCTGTGTCACCGGAGGCTTCTTTTTGTCAATTATTATGCATTATAGCCTCATGTAATGTGACACAATGAAAACATAAATAATTCGAGTCTGGTTTTGCTGGGAGAGAACTCCAGTTATAATAGTGCCAGAGCAGGTGAGGCAACTTACTCTTATTCTCACAGAAACATGCCACTTTCTTCTGTCTTTCATCCTCTCTTTAAAATTTTGTGTTTAGTTTGATTAGAGATCCACATCAGAGGTGCTTTCTAGGGCACGGGCCTCTGTGCCTGAGAGTGTCCCACTGTGCTGATGAAGCACCGTTCACCTAGGCCTGGCCGCTGGAGCTCAGAACAGCCTGAGGGCATTTTTGTTTTCTGTTTTTATATCTCGTTTGTTCTTTCTCTTTGTTCTTGTCCATTCAGAGGAAGGTGTGTACTAATGCCAACTTGTTAGAAATGTACCCAGCAGGAGGAGAATAGAAACTGATTGGATGCTTTAAAATACTTTTGCTTATTTGCCAGGTGTTTAAATTAACAATTACAGAGTAGTCTTTGCATAGACACAAGGGGGCCACTCCCCAAATAGCTTGGTTAGAAATTGTGTTACTAAGTAAAAACCTATGGACTTTAATGGGGTAAATAATTGTCTCATCATTACCTCTTATTTCTCCAACACCTCATGGCCATGAAGGATGTTTTGGCTCTGTATGTAAAAAAGCTGTCCTTTAGAAAATTGGATATATTTCCAGACATAGCCAGTTTGGAAAATGCTGGATTCCAGGGAGCTGTAATTCCTGCTTTCTTACCATAGCAAGGAGGCTCTTCCTTTGCCTCTTGGAATATCCTAAAAAAAAGGGTAGTGCTGAATGATGTTAATATTAGTGTATTTCAACTTAATTTTCAGATTACATCATCAAAAGGAGACTGACATATGAATTTTTTGTTAAAATCTTCTCAAAATTTGAGATTTGGATTGAAGTTTAGTTTGTTGACCAGTACATCTTCTGGGTTGGCTGCTTTTGCTTCGTTATTTTGTTTTTACCTGTCTGTGCTCTCGTTTGGGCACAGGCTCCTCTGAGGTACCGGAAGTGCTCAGTGGTAGTAGGAAAGGATCCTCTGTAATGCCCTCTTTTTTTTTTTATTGCCTCAATAATAAACTTGACAAATATTTAAAATAAATATTTTATTCCCATTTCGCACATAATGAAAGTGAGGATTAGAGTTTAAAGGACTAGTCCCTTAACAAAGAGCTAATTATAGGAACCACTATTCAATTCAGGTCTAGGTAATGCCATGAAATATGCTCCTTGTACTATTCTAGGTTGAATTCCCAACAGATCATTTTATGGTTCATTTCTTGTAATTATCCATATACCTAATACATGACTTTCACATTCCATGTTTTTCACTATTTTTTTTTAATTTTATTAGAACATGTTTGTAGTACATGCAGTTTACAATCATCTTGGGGAGTAGGTACATGTACATACTACAGCTTGTTTTTTTTTTTATAATTTCCTTCTCCTTTCCTCCCTTCCTTCCTCCCCCCTCCTCTAAATCCCATTTCCCCATTCTTGTTCTTGATATTATTAATCTTATCTCATGTTTATGACGTATGTTTACATTCTTTAAGGTTATTCGGTTCCTATATACGACATATTTTATTCTACGTATTTCTCCTTCCCCTCCTCCTCAGCCCTTGCCCTTGTTCCCTTGGGCCACTTCCCTATTGCAAGAGATCCACCCTCCTGTCCCCTTCTATCAATTCTTCATTATACTCTTTGTTTGTACTTTGCCTTACTCAAATGAGAGATGCCATATGGTATTTAAGCTTGTGTGTCTGGTTTATTTTATGCAACAATATATTTTCCAGGTGTATCCATTTTCTTACAAATATATTTGTCATTGTTTTTAGCCGAGTAGTAGTCCATTATATATAGATACCACATTTGCTTTATCCAGTTGTCTGTTGATGGATATATAGGCTGTTTCCAAGATTTAGCAATTAACATTGCTATCAACATTGGTATAAACATTTGTATGCATGTACGTATCACTGTAGTATAATGTCTTAAACTCTTTGGGAAAAATACCTAATTCCTTCTTATAAAAAACTTCCTGAGCCATCCATTTTCCTTCTTCAAACATTTTCCTTTCATATTCATACAAGAGCCAGATTTTAAGTAGCAGGGCTTAAGACACAGCACCAACAAACACTAGGAATTTTGATTTTCTATCTATTTCCTACTCAGAAAGGTTAACTGTTTTACTCAATTAGCCACAGACGTGCCTTCGTGCACCACTGGCTTGTAATTACCCTGATTGATTCTGAAGAGTGATCTTCACTGAGAGCTAAGCCAGATGTGAGCTTTGTTGGTAATTTTGATGAAATGACCCCCGAAAGCTCCACTTTTTACAGCTTCAATATGAGAAAGTCCTTCAATGTGAGAAGCTTGCCCAGGCCTCTCTGCTTACTTAATTATATTTTGGATAATTTATTTTGCCAATTGACTTCTAGCCAGGCCAGGTCATGTTTGATCTTGATGAGGCTGCACAGACTTGCAGGAAGAGGAAATATCCCAGCTCGTTATCTTCTAGTTTTGTTTTATCAGAACTGTTTTCTGGAAACTACATGCAAATTGTACTTCTCAGACATTCTCTTTGAAAGCCATTCTTTCCTTTCTCTTCCATTAGCATAGAGTTGTCAGCTTCCTGTCTTCTCATAATTGATGTAGATTTCACCATTACCCATGAATCCTGCTATCATAATCATTACCTTTCCAAGTTTATCCAAAAACCAATATTTTTTGGATAAAGTGATGTTTTAGATTGCAGATTGGGTTAAGGTAAAGCTCTCATTAATATGGACACCAGATTAAAACTTCTCAATGAACTTTTAAAACTTTATTGATAATTATTTGTAGTAGAAAATATCTTGGCATTTTTTTTAATTCCTGGTAATATTTTTCAAATTAGTTGCTACATATAAAACCTCTTCTTCCCTGCTCCTGGAATAATAATAGAAGGCAGAGAGTTAACAAAGATATGGTAATTTTTGTCATGAGGCAGAATGAGGACCGGAGACAGAAATTAAATTAAGTGATTGAAAAAGAAAATTTTTCTTATTTTACATCTTCTACAGTAGTTTCTGTTATAGTTATTTTTGTAAACATTCTTATGAGAATTCATCAACTGTTGACTCAGATGTCTGTACTTCAAATGCAGGACTCTCTGGGAAACAAACAATAAAGAATTTGTACCCGCTGCAGAGGCATATTTCTTGGGGGGGGTGATGAGGAGGGGGAAGAGAGAGAGAGTGATTGAGAGAGAGAGAGAACATTGGGATTCATGAAATATTGAGGATGTGTGTTAGCTACTGATAGGCAAAGGTAAATATTCTGTATATGTGTTTTTTTCAGAGAAAAGGGCAGAGATTGAGAGTGTAGGGCAAAGAATATGCCTCACAAGACAAAGTCTATGTATTACATAATTTCACCTGAAGTCAGACTTTTCAGAGTTTTTTCCTTAGTGTGTTTAGCAGGCAATTAATTCATAGTCTGGGAACATGGGAGTAAATTTTTCTCAAACTTTACAAAATATTTAATTTTTAAAATTTTGCTGTCTCAATTCCTGCACTGTAGGTTTTATGGGTATTGTCAGTAGAGTAAAATGTCAGAGTAAACAAATATATAAAGTTTGTAAACTTTAGCAGGGCAATTTGTAGAAGTAAGATTGTAAAACAATCGTTTCTCTCAGTCTCTTTGTTTGCATTATTAGGACGCTTTCAGTTACCTGTAAGGTATAATTGAGCTTAAACTATCTTAAAAATCGAAAGGGAGGGGCCAGTGCGATGGCTCAGTGGCATAAGCGCCTGCCTGGCAAGCATGAGGTCCTGAGTTCGACTGCCAGAACCCACACACGAAAAAAAGGGCCAGTGATATTGCTCAGCGGCACGGGCGCCTGCTGGAGCGCGAGGTCCTGAGGTCGACCCCCGGTACCCACAAAAAAAACAAAAAAAAAACTGAAAGGGAGGTTACGGATGTAGCTTAATGGTAAAGTACTTGCCTAGCATCTGTAAGGCTCTCTGTTCAATCTCCAGTACCATGAAAACAAAACAAACGCTAAAGTATCATGTATATGATAGGTTTACCACTGGATTTCATCCAATTTGATCAAGAGACTAGTTGGGCTTATTTCCCCACCCTGTTTCTAAGATACTAGGCTCTACTATATCATTGTTTCCCCACTGTCATGTAAAGTTTCGCCCCCAGATTTCAGGGCCAAATGCTTCTGATGGGAGAAAGAGTCTCTCCCAGCCAAAGCCCTGATGGCCCCTTTAATTCATCCAGAGCAACTTTCTGATTTTCATTTGAATTGGTCCAGCTTGGGTTTGGGTTTTTCCTTAAGTGATTCCTATGGACAAGAAATTCAACCCATTAATGGGCTTAACAGAGATTGTGTACTCTACCCCTGAACAACTGCAGCCAGATATTCAGCTTCACCTGAAATGCATGGACAAAGAGTGGGAATGGATCCTTCCCTTAAATTGTAACCATGTAGTCTTAGTACAAGAAATGGAGAGTAAAATACGTGTAATACATTTTCTTGTGTGTAGATATGTATGTGCACATTTATTTGTAGATATGTGTATGGATGCATGGCTGTATATTAAACAAAGGTGATGGAAGATATTTAAGGTTAGCTTTTTATCTAAAAAAAATAGAGCTGAAGGAATATTGCTAAACTAGGACAGGTTTAACCTTGGGAACCAATCAGACTTAGTTTATAGAATGCTAGGGTTGAATACTAGGAAACTAGAAGTCTCAAATCGAAAAACCTGTTTTCTAACATTGATCTGAAACCTTCCTCCCTTTAAGCACTATCAGGGTAGTGCTTAAAGTTTTCAAAGTCCTGCTATATTCAACACCATAAAAAATAACATGAAATTAGACAAGCCAAATAATAATTTTCTTGGCAGCAAGTGAGAGATAATTTCAAAAATGAAGTAAAAAAGAGGAATGTTCTGGTTGGTGATTCCAAGGAAATGTGGAACAACAACCATGCATCAGGTACTGCAAAATGAAGAACTGGACTCAGAATAACATGGGTGTCAGTATGACATGACTGTTTTTAGTCGTACTGTTCTGCTTATGGGTTTCTTCTTTACTGCAGACTCCATTCCTTTGTTTGACACTATGGACAGACGCTTCTTAGCTGTCATCTTCCTGTTTGGCTATTGAAGACCAAGTGACCTCTCTCTGGTTTACAAATCCCTGTGAAGGGCCTGATGGGCTGATCAACATCATGTTCCAGCACTTGCCGCAAATGTGGCTAGAGGTAGAGCTGCTGCTCCTACATGGATGGCGAATAGTTTCTAGGAATGGCTGGTGTGATCTCTCTCTTTCTCTCTGTCTCTCTGTCTCTTTCTCTCTCCTACCCAATATTATAGATGAAGAAGCCAAGACTGGAAAGGCTGGAGAAATCATGTAATTTTTCCAAGAGACTATGTCATGTAAATGATGTTAAGAATTTCAGTTTAAAATTCTTGGCACTATGCCTTTGTTGGTCTTTTCTCTAGAGATTTCTCTTTTCTAACCTGCATGATAGTAGTTTTTAGCTAAGTGTCCATTTTTTTTTTGTGGGTACTGGTGGTCGACCTCAGGACCTCGCGCGCCAGCAGGCGCCCATGCCGCTGAGTGATATCACCGGCCCTTTTTTCATATGTGGGTTCCGGGAGTCGAACTCAGGCCCTCGCGCTTGCCAGGCAGGCGCTTATGCCACTGAGCCATCTCACCGGCCCTAAGTATCCATTCTTAATCTTCCAATCACACTCTTGTGCAAGTGTTCAGTTTTTGAATATTTTGGTGCCCAGGATTTGGCACATGATAGAGCAAGGAAAACCAAGAAAAGGTAGTAAAACAATCCCCTTTAATGTTATTGATGTTTACTTTAGTTAAATCACATTACTTATTCTGGACATCTTGGCTATAATGTAAAACACTATTATATTTTCCAGTTGAAGATCTGTTAGGCAGTATTCACTAATCTTATGTTAAACAGATTAATCTCTTTGACACTTCACATTTTAAATTTTGATCTACTTTTCTTTAAGATTCTCAATTTCTGAAAACCTTATTCTGTCAATCACTATATGTCAATAACATTTCTGAACACAGACATCTGTATACATGATCTGATAGAAATTTATGCTGCTTTTATGTATATAATTATTTCAAGAGACCAATAGTTTCCTTTATAATCTAGAATGAGTGCAAAAAGACAGGTAGTTTCCCTTTTGTTTTCAATTTGCAATTCTACTTTTTGGCACCATGAAGAATAGGAGATTTCATTGAAAAACATGAATCAGAAGGTTTGACCATATACTTTTCACGTTTGCTTTATCTAAATGAAGCCAAACACAAACTAGTTTAGGAGAAATGCAAAATTATTAGTTCGTATAATGTAAAGGGGCATTCCTGATGTAACCAGAAGAGGATCTGTGGCTATTCATGATTCTGCCGCCCTCTCCCTTATGAATTGTCTGAATTCTCAGGCAGGTGTTTTCCATGTTGTAAGGTGTTAGGATCCCTTAGTAGAAGCCATTTGCATTTTTCATGATGCAAAATTAAAATAAATTCCATGAGCATCTAAAAAGCATATACAGAGCAAATTTCAAGGTTTTGTGTTGAAAAAGAGAAACTCTTTTTGTCTGGAGAAAATGTGACACTGTGTTATAAGGATTTTTTGAAAGGTCTTCAAGCTTGTGAATAGGAGAGCCGAGTTCAAGCCATGGCTTCATCTTTACAGCTCATTTCAATTTAGCATGCACAATTTAATCAAAATATCTTCCCAAGGCTAGAGAAGCTCTCTATTTTAGTGTTTTTCTTGGAGGATGCATGAAGGAATGCCCCCAAAGAACTTATACTTTTAATGAAAGGAAATCTTTTTTTTTGAGTTCTTTTTACATACATGGTACCAAACTTCTTTATATTGATGTTATATAATTTAAATGTACTATTTTATTTGTTCTTGTAATAATAATATGATTGATTTTTATGAGAATGTGTATGTAAGGCTTCCATTATATTTTAAAAAGTGTATTCACTTTCAGTTAGTATTTGCATAAGTAATAGTTAAAACTATGAACTTAATTTAGCTCTAAAATTATTTTCCTTCAAAATATAATGACAGAAAGAAACAGGAGTATTAGTTAAGCTTCTATTGATTTCAAGTTTTCAAAACAAAGCTTAAGCAAGCTTAGGCAAATTGATAACTTAATGAACGACTTCTAGACTATCTCACAATTTGGAAATTGTGAAATAGGAATCTCAGCCCCAGAATAATTGGGGAGCTGGGATGCAGCTCAATAGTAAGGTGCCTGACTAACATGTGAGGCTGTGGGTTGGATTTCCAGCACTGTAAAACAAAAAAGGAACTCTCCCATGCAGTCTCCATTTATGCAGGAGGAAAAAGCTTTTTCAACTGTTTTACAAAATTTATACAGAATTTTCAGTTTTATTATCTTCAGGGAAGCACTCTTGGTTCACTTTGGGTGGGGACCTATCCTGGTTGCTAGAAGCTGGAATTTGAAAAGAACTTTGTCCCAGTTTGTCTCAGATTAGAGATTAGTTTATGCTAATCAAGTCAGCTGCCCTGTCGTGATCAATATCCAGTATTACTTCGCACTAAAATATTATTCCCACAGTTAGCCATATGTGTGTGGAAGGAACCATCTTTCAGAAAAGAGGGTTCTACAATATCCAATAGATTAATTTATGGATTTGCTCATAGACAGTACTAACTTTAGGGCACTGTTCAAGTCTTCACTGAAAGTTTAGCCTATGTATTATGGGTATAATTGTATTTTATAGTTCAACATTCCAGTAAGTCCTCGACTTCGAACAAATTCAATTCTGAGAGAATTGTTCTTTCCTTCCTAAGATGACAAAGTGAATCTTATGCAGTATACCCATCAAAGTTCAAAACTCAATTGTTTATTAACGGAGGACTTACTGTATTGTTAATTATGTTATGCATAAAATTAACTTGTTCATTTCAATGCCACTCGCTTATATTTTAATTATCAACTCTAATTTTATTTCTGTTCATCCCATGGTAAATTTTACATACAGTTAGCACTGAAATATTTTTTAACTTGACTGAAGAAATACAAGAGGTTACAGAATTAAACATACATATGTGTGTGTGTGTATATGTGTGTGTGTATATATATATATGTATGTATTTCATCACAAAACACATATAATTTGGAAGTTGGTCATGGTTTGGAAAAGACATGCTTGAGGTAGAGAGGATTCTGATGTCATACTCATATACATACCATCTAATTTATATTTCTCAAAGGACTTCTGTTATTATCCTTTGAGATCTCTAAAATCCCTTAACAAAAGCTGTAACTAATCTTTATAATTATAAAGCAATATTTGATTTTTAAGAAGCCAGTTGAAATCTCTTATCAGGTAAAACTTTCCCAGAACATTCAGCACACTAGAGAGGCACTGCTAGAAGGCACTGGGACACCATCTTGTTACAATTAGGTAATCACAAAGAAAAAGATTAAATTCTGGGAAAAATTGCATTTCCCTTTTTTCGTGCTTTGTTCCACAAAAGCACAAATACATCTGAGTAGCTTATTAAACTGAAAATCATTTCAATAGGTGGATTATACAGAATTGCTAAGAAACAGTGAATTCAGGCCAGTCATAAAAATTTGCTAAAGCTTGCCATCTAGAGGTCCAGAGTGGTATGATTTGGAAAGTACTTTCAGTACAATTCCTACAATATAAAGTCCTGATAATTATATGTTTAACATCTTAAATAAAATGAAGAGAAAAGTAAGGAGAACATTTCATTTATTACTAAATCTACACATGACATTTTTAAGTTTTGTACTTTTAATTCAAATGAATGCAAGGTTGCTTCTTTTTTTTTTTCTACTTAATACAATTTGGTTACTACATTATATGAACTCTTTTAGGCAAGCTGGTTTACAAATTTCTTCACACTGTATGAGAACAAGGGAAACAATACATTAGAGGCTGGTAAATGTACCGTGGTGTATGTAATGATTAACATTTTCTTGACTATCAAAACGGACTGTCTTAGGGTTATTTGCATTCCTGGTGAGTACTGCTATTTGATACATGGAAAAAGAAAGTCGCTTGTGTTACACAACTATGGGAGTATGGTAAGCAAAATTCCCTGATAGCAAGAGAAAAAGACAACAATCTAAAACTAAATTTTAAGGCCCAGTACATGGGTGTGTATATATATATTTAAAATTTATTTATTTGTGTGTATTTATATAAAAAAAGGTAAACTGTTGATTTTGGTACTTCAACAGGTAGTTGTATTGCATAGGTGATTGCTACATTAGGTTACTTGGTGGAAGCATTTATCAAGACTGCGATTGTGTTTTCATGAATGTGTTATAGTTGTCAGCTCATCACTGCTAAAACAGGATAATGAGCTTTAAAATGTAGGTTATAGGGCCACAATAGAACTTCTAATGAAAACTTTCCCATCAACTGAATGGAAGGTTAAGAACTTTAAATATTCACTATGTCACAGGGTGTTGCCTTTGGCAGCAAGATAGACAAGATGCTATGGTTACTGCCATTATTGATGTTTTAATTTGTCAGGAGGAGGTGACGAGCATTCCATGTGATCAGGACTAACATACTCAATTTTAAAAGCAGTGGAAAATACTGAAAGGGCTTTTTATTATTATCATTATTGTTTCTGTTCCTTACCAATAATAGATTACTTCACTTTTCTTATTTTAATAGGACCTTGCTGGGGAAATGGGAAGGGGGTCTGGGGATATGGACAGATGGGAGAGAGGGGAGTGAAGGGGAAGTAAAAAGGATTAAGATGTGATGTGTATATGTACTGGTTCCCCTAACGAATGTATTTATTCGGAATCACAAACCTGTGTTAATAAAAAAGGACACACCTTTGAATAAAAATCAACATTTAAGGTAGAATATCACCTTAAAAGTACATATTTACACACAATTTCATGTTTCAGAATTCCTGGATGAGGGAAAATTGTTTCTTTGAGATGAGAAATTGCTATAATAAAAGTGACTTATTTAGTAGCAATAATATGCACATCCGTAATTAAATATATCGTGTTATGGTGTAATTACTTGTTTGGTGTCCTTACATCAACCTCCAGGAAAAGAGTGTCTAAATTACAGTATCGTTTTAGCATTTGTCTTTTTAAATAGTGTAGCTCCTGTGAACAACAGTGCATTGTGTTGATAAAACCTCCAAGACAATTTGCTGACAAATGTCATGCCAGCAGCAGTGAGGTTCCTCCCCGTCATTCCAGAGACCTCATATCTTGAAATCGACTTAAAAACAGTAATAAGGTTGAAAAGATAGCTCAATCTCTGTGCTCATCAGTGTCTGGTGACTATGTGAACTGTGGCTCCCCGAGGCTGTTTTGTCATTATGCACCATTCACAGTCCAGTAATAATAGTAAACATTTTATGTGAACAGTACCCAGACCTTATGATGAGGAATGCTAGATGGGACTGCTGCCTGAAGGACAGACACTTCTGGAACCTAAAGCAACTCCTCTATGGTCCAAACATGCGGCTTATCATAGGACGAGTTCTTTAATACTGGTAAGTTGATAAGCATCATAATTCAGTACAGGAGCTTTCTGACTGCAGAAGCACATCCTACCACCGAGACTGTAAGTGTGTGCGTGCCAGTTGTGTGTGCATGTGTGCATCTGTTGGGTGGGATGCTGTGCTGCTTTGTCTTCAAAGATAACATTTTATATATTTGAATAACCTTATTATACATTCAAATTGTTGCCTTGTAAGAAAAAGTAATTAATTTTCTTTTGATAATGGAACCCACTAATACAAGTCTTATACATTTAGTTGCTTAGAAGGTTATCTCGGCTCAGCATAGTGGCCAATTGCATGTCTCTGAAGTTGGACAATTTAGGTTCCTAGTCCAGCTCCCCTACCTGCCTTGTTCTGTTTTTAAGGTTACTTAAAAACCTTTCTGTGACATGATCCTCTCTGATGTAATTGGGAATAATTATTGAATATACCCTGCAGGATTACCGTGAAAAAGAATGACTGAAACTTAATGAGAGGTCAATAAATGCTCACTTCAGAATGATATTTAATCACCAGTCTGTAGAACCTCAAAACCTGCCCATGCAGTTTGTTTTCCCGTGTCAACAAAAATCTCAGTTACTCTTTTTGACAAGAGACTCATAGGTAAAAATCAACAACTGCATTTTGCAAGAAGGTTTTGAGGCCTTTCAGTATAATTGGAAAACTGAGTTTTTTTTTTTTAAGAGAAGATTAAAAAAAATATTCCATGGTAATTTTAAAAATACACATTTCCTAAAGACCTAAATATATACTCTGGAATACAGAGCATAATATTTAATAGTGAAAGGCAGTGCAATGTTATAACAGTGGGCCTTGGCATATGTCTGATTTATAATTATAGGTCTGCCCTTTAGTCAACATCTTTTGTTCTTAATTTCCTCACCTGTAACTTAAGGTAACATTAGTGCTTTAATTAGGGTTTTTATAAATGTTGAATAAGACAGTTTTGTTTTCTTTGTAAGAAGAAAAGACAACAGGGAGGGCCGGAGAAGGCTAGCTATGAGAATATTGCTCCCATGCTTTCTTAATAATTCTGACTCTGTTTTTCTCCCTCTAGGTCTGTATAAACTCTGTTGTCTTCCTAGCCTTCCTCGTTCACTAAGTTCTTTTCTCCATGTTTGTTTCCTCTTCCCTTTCCTTTTTATCTTGCTGCTATTTTTCACATGGCTTTGATGGAAGTATTTTTCTCAGGTGAATGAAAAGAAAGAAATTCATGTTTTTAATAGCTGATGTAGTAAAATATAACATGGCTAGCATGTAGTGTTCTGAATGAGGTATATATATATATAAAACCATAGTCCAGGTAGTAAATATTGTAGCCATGTGGTCAATATAGTTTTGGTTGCAATTACTCAATACTATCATTGTGGCATGAAATCATCCATAGAGGATATGAAAAAATTGACTATGGTACGCTGAAAGTTTATAGACCCTGAAATTTGAATTTTCACATGTGACAAAATATCATTCTTCTTGTAATTTTTTTCAGCCCATAAGACATACATACATACATATGATAGGCCTCATTAAGGTCACAGGCCATAGTTTGCAGATGTTTGCTTTAGTGTATGTGATGTATGATGATCTTAAGAAATTATGGGGCCGGTGAGATGGCTCAGCAGCGTAAGCGCCTGCCTGGCAAGTGCGAGGGCCCGAGTTCGACTCCCAGAACCCACGTACGAAAAAAGGGCCAGTGATATCGCTCAGCGGCACGGGCGCCTGCTGGCATGCGAGGTCCTGAGGTAGACCCCCGGTACCCACAAAAAAAAAAAAAAAAAAAGAAATTATGTACTCATCTCCCTAGCTCTGTGAAGTTGGATTAGGAGAGACTATAATATCAGATAGGGTAGAGACAGACTTTGGAAGACTTTGGAATAACAAGAAAAGGCGTTTTAGTAAATGACCTTATCAAGAGATTGCTTTCTTTATATTTAAGCAAACAAACAAAAAAACAAACCACACACACACACAATCACAAGACCTGATAGAAACAGTGTTTGAAAGATTTACCTAGCAGAGATGCATAGCAGGAATGCAGAATGCAAAGCAAGTTGAAGTGAGTACTTAGTATACTTCTGTTCTCATTCAAGCATCAAATAAGAAAAGTCTTGACTTGGGTGTTACCACTTTGAATTGTGAAAGAAATGAAAAAAAAATCAACAGAACTTGATAAGCATTAAGAATTAAACTAGAAGAAATAGGTAAATAAGACAGCAATTTTATGTAAGTTCACAGTGGGATATAATGGGAAGGTAAAATGGAAAAACAAAGTCATAATTTGAATACATATCTTTTCCAGATCAAATAACTGAATACATTAGATCTTTTAGCTTTTGCACAAAGATTTACAAGGGAGAACTTTCCAAGGATTTTGCTTTTTTATAAATTGTTCTTTTAGCTTTTATATTGTCATCAGGTAAGCCAGTAAGTCTGCTAATGATTAGAAACTAAATGAGATCATTATCAGACCTCCACATCAGTGAGAAAACAAAAAAAAGTTTTCCAAAAACTGCAGATAAAATGGAAGCCATGGTAGTTTAATAAAGCAAGGAGTATATGCATATATTTGTTCTTCTTCTGTTATATAATGGGAGAAAACTGGTTTGTTCAGATCCTATTTATTGACATTTTTGTAACATAACATTTAAAGATGTGCCTCCCAAATAAAACCATTTACCTGTACCCTGAATCACTGAGAATTGAATAACTCAGCATTCAATAGGAAACTCTATTTCGTATCTATCTTGTCTCATTCTCTTCTAGAGACATGGTACCTCCCTTTGGTTCCCACATGGTGGACTTTTTAATCCATCCGTTGGGGAGAGATACTGTGCCTCTACAAAATAGTCATAGAACAGAGCCTTGGAACTATGAAGTTTATTTAACCTCTCATTTTCTCCAATGAAAACTGTTCTTTTAAAAAAAGTATGCTCCTAAGCACAGGGGAATTATTTTGAATAATACATTTTCTGTTTTCCCAGGGGTTGGAGGTATCATGTAGCACGATAAATCTATTAGCTTATATTAGATAGTTGACATATGAGTATACGTGAAGTAGTTTGGGTCCTTGTGGCTTGTCTTTCTGTAATTTGAACAATCACCTCCCTATGCCCTTTTTCAGCAAAGAAACATAAACATCTTTCTTTGTTTCTGTGTAACAAAATTATATCCCTCTATCACTTGGTGCACAACACCTTTATGCCTTACCATTGCATTTGGGGATAGTAGTATGTGGTGGGCAGAGTAAAAAGCCTTCTAACCCATAGAAGAGGACAACTAGTAGGTTGATTTATATAAAAAGTTTGTTGTAATGAGGAATCATGAAGAGATCTATTATATACATATAGTAATGACTCTATTAACTTAAAACATGTAAGTACATATTATACTTTCTGTTTAGGATATAACACAAGGGTGTTTTGAAAATCAAATATGATATATGGACAGCACATATGATATATCACAGAATGAATAAAGAATGTTAATCTGATGAAACATTTAAATGTTGGTTGCATGGCAGTTATAGTGGATTTTATAAAATTAGTTTATTATTTATTTCTTCTGATTGAATATCTTTGAAAATAGCTGGGTGTTCAGCTTCTGAGATCTAGGGATGTGTCTTATTTGTGATTATATGGCCAATGTGTACCACAGTGCCTGACATACAATAAGCTTGTACTCAACTATTTTTTGAATGAATAAATTAGCAGATAGTTGAATCAATATCTACTTCAGTGGGGATGAGGATAGTATACAGATTCTCCATGTTTTCACAGGATATGATTCTAGGTTACTACATTAATTCCATCATGACAATGTATTTACCTCCATATTACTATGGGTAATGTTGTCTTTTGTCCTTACATAACAATACATAAAGTCTATTTTCAGGGTGTATTTATTACGCTGCTTCTTTACAATGAGCTCAGCTAACCAGGTCCCACAACTTGTAACATGACTATCACTCTCAACAGAATTAAAATAAAGTTTAAAAGTGATCATCTAACTACCTAATTACATATTTCTGTACACTGAATCAGGCAGATTTTCTGGGCAGCTGGTCATCTATATTCATTTCTTTCTGTTTTACTCCTATCCTTCCAACCTGTACGCAATTTCCAAAATGGAAAACAGAGTACTTGTAAGCTAATTTAGCTTTGGGTAGTCTGATTCTCCCACTATTGTATTTTATAATACATGCACTTTTCTTCATAAAAATTACAGCCATTGATTCCAAAATAGTGTGTAGGCTTCTTATTCCTGCAACAAGAATGATTCCCTCCTGTAGTTTAATTGTGATAGTTGGTGTAAATTTTATAATTTTTATAAACCTTGATAATGATAGACTTTAAAAATTCACATTATAAAGTCATAAGGAAGTATAAATTCCCTAACGCAATATTAGAGTGACGTTATCATGCAACTCACAGTAAAACAATAAATAGCTTCAAATAAACACTTTCTTTTAACTCTTCCTAAAGCTACTGATATATCATATTACTTTTTATACACTGTTTTGTGATAGGATGTTCATTGGTGTAGGTGTAAAAGTATGGGAAGAAAAATTTCTTCAGGTACACAGACTTCCATTCTGCCTTGAAAGACTTCTGTGGTGTCCACTGGCCCTGAGAGTCACAAATCTAATGACTCTCAGTTCTCCTTGATCTCTTTTTTCCTTTCTATTTTGTACCTGGCATCCTCCAACAATAAGCTTTCTGAGTTCTCTTTTAATTCCTCTCAATTTTCTGTTTTCACATTTTCTTTGTTCATCCTACACAAAGCTGTTCTTTGGAGTTCCTTTATTAGAACACGCCTGATAACTTCCTTTCTAAAGTTCTGGGCTCCTTTTGTGCTCTAGTTCTATATACACAAACACCAGCAAGAATCCCCTGTACTTGAATGTTGGGTTGTCATCAAAACTAAAATTATCTATTTCCCGAATAACTTAAACCACCCTAGGTCCATGCACTTCTGTACTATCTCCACCCAGTCATTGAAGCTTAAATTTTAGGGTCACCTCGATTTCTCATTTTTCTTACTTCCTGTATTCTCGAGTGAACACCTTTAGTGATTATTGACTGTCTCTTTCCATATTAAGTCCTGGGGAATTTAACCTCGTGGAGTCTTTCTTCCTCATCTGGAAATGGTCCTCATTTACTTAATTTACTTAACATAATGAAAGATGTTATGGGAAGAGAATAATCAGTAGATGGGGAAAATTAATAGTAAGCTTATAATTTGTGTTAGGGCTTTAAAAGAGTAGGATTTTGCCAGACAAAGAAAGGAGAGAGAGAATGAACAGCATCTCATGTTTTCATTCTCTGGACAGTTGGTCACACTATTATCTCTACAATATCCTTCTCTGTTATATCTACTTGCCAACACCCCACTGCACTCTAGGATATGTAGATGGTAATCTTGCTCAATATTGTTTTAGAACTCATTACCAATGTGTTTGTGTGTGTGTGTGACTGTGCATATAAATTGTAATCTCTATCCTGTTTTATTGCCCTTACTATTTCCTGCTCTCTTTAGCACTGTATTTGGTACAAAATAAGTGTTTAAAATATATTTGCTAAATTAATGACAAATTGTATCAGAAAATGTGCTATTTAAGACAGCAGAAAATGATCTTTATATAGTGAATTTCAATTTAATCAGGATTTTTCTGCTATATGATTCACATTGATATATGAACCAAGAGCTGACTTTGGGATTAATATTGTTTAATTATTATTTTAATTGTACAAACTTACGGAGAACAGAGTGATGACACATTTAATAATTGTGTGAGCAAATGTGCAAATGAGGAAAAATGATTAACATTTCTATTAAACATTTAAATTCTTTTTGATTAACCTATAATAATTATAGGTATTTATAGGTAGCAGTGTGATATCTCAATAAATGAGTAAAATACATACTCATCAAATCAGGGTAATTAATGTTTCTATCTCATTACTACACTGTGTCTGAAGCCTTTGAGCTCCACTGTTCTAGTTATTTATAAGATACATAATAGGTTATTGTAAATTACAGTGTTCCCACCATTCTGTAAAATACTAGAATTTATTACTTTTATCTAACTCTGTTTAGGTACCTGTTATCTACCCTTCTACTCCTCCTCCCTCCATTCCCTCACACCCTGTAATAACCACCATTGTGCATTCTCGGTGACTACTTTTTAACCTCTCTATCTAGACAACATGTTGAAGTTGTCTTTCTGCCTCAGATTTATCTCATTTAACAAATAATGTCTAATTGTAAAATGGAATGTAAGTGCACTGGTGCCTTGTACCCAGAAATAATCAGTGCTTTCACATGTGATACCCACAACAAATGTTATGACCTATTATTCTAGGATGTTGTCAGTCATTAAGAAGTTGAAGTTTAATCACAAGTGGCAATTCAATTATAGTGATTAACAGTTGCCTGGGTCTTCAATTTCTCTTAATCTTTTGTTCCACGTTTTTCCAACTGTGAATAAGACTTGCTTCATTGTCGAAATTAAGGAAAATTTGATTTTTACTGATTTGTTCACTGAAATATTTTGTGGCTGTAGAAATAAATATACTACATTTAATATTTATTGAGTGCTTGCAGTACACTAGCCACTTTACATATATTGCTTCGCTTAATCTTTATAGCCATCCTATGAATTATTCATCCCATTTTATGGATGGAATGAAGTATCAGAGTGATAAAGTAATTGCCTGAGTTTATAGTCCTAGGAGTTAGAAGTACTGCATTTGGGAACCAGGTCTGACATCAACTCAGTTCTTATCTCTTACACATGTTGCCCTGACCACTTAAAGTAGGTGAATATAGATAGATGATAGATGGATGATAGAGTGAAGGAGTTAAGGATATGCTGCCAAATTATTATATTATTTCAAGTTGAGATTCCCTGATGGAGCTCAATTTCAGAATGTGCCCCTTGGTCTTTTTACTGCTACATGCAGCAAGCCATATCTTTTGAGAGCAACAGCCTTACATACTAATACAGAGAATAACCTTGATCATAGAGACTGGGATTTGGTGCTGCAGTGAACCTGAACAGACAAACTGAACTGAACTTTCCCCTGGCTTCTAACCCTCTTCCCCCAAATCTCATGATAACATCCCTAGAATATACTACTCTAGTCTTGATACCATTTGTCGTATCATTTCTTCACAAGTTTATTGTTCTTTGCTAAAAAGTATAAAATCATTGTTATTCCATTATATCTTTGGACTTAATTCTTTTGTGGAGATCCCCATGTGTCTTAGTTACTTTTCTTGTTACTGGGACAAAATACCCAACATACACAAGTTAAAGGAGGAAATGTTTATTTGGGGTCACAGTTTGTAGAGGTTTCAGTCCACAGTCAGCTGGCTCCAAGGCAGGGCAGCATGGCAGAGGGGCTTCTCAGAGGAGAAACAGTCCATGGCAGGGCAGGTAGGAGGGAGCAAGCAGTGAGCAGCAGCAGCAAGCCTGCCTTCTTTCTGTCCCTTTATATTCTATCCAGGCTACAAAGCCACTGGTTGCGGTTTCTATTATTCACACTCAGAACTATGCTAAATCAATTTTGTTATCACATACCCTTAATCCCAGTATCACACACCCTAATATAGCATCTCACACATATCCAGCCACCTCCCCAAAGCCACCTATAAGTCTGTGAGGCTTTGGGAGCATATCCACATACAAGCCATAACACTGTGTTTATGCAATGATACTGTTCTCTTATTAATCAACTCCTGGGGTTAATCATGTTCCTCCATCCAGCCATAAAGACCACATAAGAGCTAAAGGAGAACAGAGAAGATCTCCGTCTCTTGCAATGGGAACATGCTGCACTATATATCATGGTCAAAAATTGTGAATTATTTTAGAACTTATAATTAGGTATTACAATTGTGCCATTCACTGAACTCTAGATCTAATATTTCGAATAACGGAATGGGATTGGGTGAATCTCACAGATTCTTCAATCTCTAAAGATTCTAAATCTTCACTGTCAATAGTCAAATGGAAAATATTGAGCAAAAGGTAGAATAAATATTTTCTCTTAGAAGTCAAGTTTGGATGTTTAAGAAAACATGAGCATTCTGTCTATCTATATAATATTTTGTCACTTTTAGCTTTGATTAACATGACACTAATAAAACAGCCATCTGACAATGTACAAATAATAAAAGCCTTAGTGGTTTGGCCTCTAATGTGGAAGTAATTTTGTTGGGAATATTTTTGTTCTCTTCTCATTGAATTAATTTGCTGTTTTCATTTTACATAAATACATTCACTGAGGAACCCAGAGCTACCCAACCTTGGTATCACCCCTCCACACCACTGTTTAGCACAGTGGCCTCAAAGAAACTTCTCGTTTAAAAACTCCCTGTATACTCTCCCCTTTGTCTTTTTGGAGTATTATATATCTAAGTGACAAGAGTCTTACAAATAATTAGAAAGATAAATACTCTACCTCTGTTCAGTACAACAGAAGGATTCATATATCATTACCAATCCCCCTGTCCACCTGTCTGGCGAGAATAGTAACCCTGAATGGGCTCAGTACCTTGCGGCTGATTACTGTCCTGGACACCATTATGGGTGACCTTCTCTTGTCATTGGGTTAGAGATGTCAGGGAGAACACTGGGTTTCTGTGGCAAGGACAAGGATCGTTATCTGTTATTATACACTTGCAAGATGATGAGTACTACGTTAAGATTCAAAAAGATGTCTGGAAATAATTTTTAAATAAATGTACAACTAATCATTTTCTGCATGAACTCGCTTTAAAAATTAGATGGAACATCATTATTTTTACAGATAATTTATGGTATTTTAAACATTTTTTAATGGTCAACTCTTAAAATCCGAGTCAACTCATCAGAAAATAGAAATCAGGTAAACCTAAGTCCATAACACTCCTAATTAAAATGTAAAACACCTAGGTACCAATTGCCTCTGTTTTCATATGAAACCAAATTGGCTGTCTTTTTCTGTCTCTCCTCAGTGAATTTATCAAATTGGAAGTAAATTACTTGCTTGATCATTATATGTGCATCCCTTACATTACATAAGGAATGTCATTCACGGCTGAGTTTTCAGGGAATGGAATACTTTGCTTTGTGGAACTGCTGTCAGTTTTGCTGTGTCCCTCACATTTAGCCTGGCACTGAGCTGCCACTGTCAACACTGTCTCTCTGAATGGCGTTAGTTATGGAGATGGAGAAGGAGTAATGGGGAATATTCACTGGATCAGGGACCAGCTCCGTGGGAGCTAAGGAGTGGCCTGATCCATAACGCATGCATTCCTTTCTTCAAACCCGTTAATCCTACCCTCTAAACATTGTGGTTTTTACATAGTGTAATATAGAATAAATTTATATCATTTGCTTTAAAGAGTAGCCATGGCAAAAATGCCCATTTTCAGTCTTTACATTCTCTCTTAGATGTGGGATTCAGAGGTAATTTTGCATTTGCTTGAGAAAAGAAGCATTCCTCCACCCCCACTAGTGCATCTCAGAGTAACGAATGATCACCTTTCCATAACATCTTTTCCTCTTCAAGTACATTCTATATTAAAATCCTGCTTTACACAACCTTTGCATGGCTCTGCATATGAAATACTAAAACATCATCAGTTTTAATGAAATAGTCATCCTAGTACTTGAAGAATTTATATTTATGGCCCATAGACTAGCTACCCTCCAACATGAGCTAGGCGATGCATTTCTAGGACTTCAAATTAATCCTTTTCATTACAGGAGTGGGTACCCATGAAAATGAATAGAAATTGCTGATCTCATTAAAGGCTGAATTGAAACCAATTCTAATGGTTGCAGTAGCTACAACCTGTGATAATTTCCCTAGCTGCTATATGAGTTACGTTCTATAATTACTTTTTAAAAATCTAAATAGCATAATTTTAGGTTGTATTATATTTTTTATGTGTATATTTGTGTGTGTGTGTTGGAGGACTAAGTATAGAGATGTATTTAAATAAGCTTGAATTTTAATTGAGTTGGCTTGGATTTTACATTCATAGGGCTTTATATATGTCTTTACAGACAAGACTTTTTCCTGTAATTTCTTTTGATTCTCATTCTCATTTTGAGAGACTGATCCTTAGATTATGACTCTCATTATAAATGCATACTATGCTAGAGGGCTATTTTTACACTCACAGACTCAAATCATTCTGGGAGTTTAATTTATCTTCTATAGTTTGAAACAAATTTTTAAATTTAAAAAGATGAAGACATTTGTCCTCGCCCTAGGGCCTTGATTTAAGATTTGGACAGAAGGTTAAATATCAAAACTTTAATACAAATCAAGTTCATGCATTTCTGAACAAAGAGGTCTGACACCATCTGCACAGGGCATTGATTCCTCTAGCTAGAGGGCTGGAGAGTCTGTTTACAAAAGAACACACAATTTAGACAGAACAAGTGCCCTTCTATCAACTAAAAGAAAAGAGTCATGTTCGTTTGTCATTACAAGCACACCGTTTCCTTTTTGGTAAGTTAATGCTCTTCCTTAAAAGGAGATCAGTCCTGTAAAGTAGAGAGAAATTGGAGCTGGCAGGCAGCATCCTGGAGTAGACACAGATTTGAAATTGTTTGAAAGTCTGTGAGTTCAAAGCCATACACAATCTCTTCCAGACATCACCAGATATTACTGGTATGTCCATATTATCCACCAGGTTTATTTTGGAATCATGGCCACATAACTTTTCATAATAACAGGCTGTACATAAATAGACATCAATTCTCAGTAGACAGTGTGGAAACCTGTTGATTAATGCAGTAAAAAAGCAAGCACAAAGACCACAAGGGAAAGAAATTAATCTTAAGATATGACAGGAAGGATCATTTCTTGATTTTAGCTAACGTCTGCCCTCTACAAGAAGATGACCCTGGTTTCTTTAATAACTTACCCTCAAAATTAGATGCAATGGGTAATTATCTTGATAGAGAATTTAAATCCAGCCTTTGCATAGATGAATCTCATACTATGAACGCAAGGATAATAATAGGCCAAGAAGCATTTAAATATTTATGTAGATTCTACTTCAATTTATATTTGGAAACTTTACAGTCCTACTAGAATATTTCTCTTCTTACTGCAAATAATTTCTAGGACTTTAAAAGTGAATATGTTAGTATAGAAAACCAGCCTCAAAGCCTAGTGACCTTACAGCTTTGAATAAAGACAATTCTATTAAACTTTAATTTATAGGTCACAATCAGGGAATTGGCTGAGAATAACAAAATGCACCATAAGTAAATTGAAAACTGTTTCAGGTATTATAATCCAATGAAAAGTACATGCTACTGATACTAAATTAAAGCATTTTAATATTTCTTTAATAGCTTTGAAGCTTCTTAGAAAACTAGCATTAATTTAGGATCTTTATTAATAGCATTACAATCTTGGGGGAAAAAATGAGTGGTGAAGCTTTCTGGCTATTTGGGTATAGGACAAATGCCTGATTTTTAGGTTAATTTGTTTTATATCAACCTAGGATTTAAACTTCCTTTCAGTGAGGTAGCCTGGGGTGTATCATTGGAATGATGATACTGCTGCCCTCATTTTTACAGTAGTTTTGATTTAAAAAACAAAAACAAAAAATATGAAGTCTAGGGGAGGTATATACTTATAGATGGAAAGCAATTAACAAAAAAGGAAAGCAGGCTGAAAAGACATAATTTGATGTGAAATTTGAAAAAAGAAAAGAGAACACTGTATTAGACTTGGTTCAACTCTGGCCTTAAAAAATCTACCTTAGCAGTTTGGAACACATAACTCTGAGTCACAATTTCTGTATCCGTAAAACATAGCTCACCATATATTTGCTTGCTGCAGGTGTTAAAGGAGACAGTATGTCAAGGACTTGGGATATAGTACTCATGGTCTGTTTCCACTCTCGCTGCCCTTTCAGGTGACAGAAATGTCAAAGTGCAACTGTTCTTCTCATCTCAGGCTGCTTTAAAGGCCTCAGAAGAGATAGATCTCTGCATTTCTCACTTCCTGGGTGTTGCTTGCAGAAGAGATGCCAGCCAGTAGGTCAGGCAGGGCTTTATGGATGTGTAGTCTCATGATTTATTACAAGTGCTGATAAGACCTGATTCAGTGAGCAAAGAAAATAGTATGCTCTACCCCAGAGCTCAGTTGAATTTAGAGATAGTTTGGCCTTTTTATTCTTAACTTAGTTTTTTTTTTTTTTTTTTTGTTATCATAACCTTTCAGTTGTGTTTACAACATAAATTCATTCTTAATCCGTTTCACAACCTATCCTTTACTCCTCAGTGGATCTAAACAGAGCTTTTGGGCCGGTGAGATGGCTCAGCGGCTTAAGCGCCTGCCCGGCAAGCGCGAGGGCCCGAGTTCGACTCCCGGATCCCACATACGAAAAAGGGGCGGGTGATATCACTCAGCGGCACGGGCGCCTGCTGGCGTGAGGTCCTGAGGTCGACCCCCCGGTACCCACAGAAAAAAAAACAAAAACAAACAAAAAAAAAAAAACAGAGCTTTTGTGATTCAGTCTATACTTAACTTTGAATTTTGAATCAACATTATGAAAGCATTCCCACACAGATGGGTATTACTGAAACCAAAAGCGAGGGTAAGGTCTACACTGGTGGTCACTCCCAAAAATAGTTATCTTCATTGTTTATAGTTCTCATTTTTTGTCACTGTAAAGATACATCTTCAATGTCTTACTGATTTTCTGCTTGACCTCTATTGTTTTTTCTACATTTTTTGTATTGTTTCTAGCCTATATACTTTCATATGAATTTATATATTTAAATTTATAGTTTTTTCCTAGACAATTTTGGTTCTCTTTTGGGTGCTGTTTCAGTATAACGGCTTTCTACTATGGATCTTCCCTGCCAATTGCTATTACTTCTCCCACAGATGGAATGGGTATTCAATGAACCAATAGGAAAAATTAATTACTTTGTAACTAATATAGTCAATTAATTTTTAGCCTTGCCCTTGTCAATCAAAAACCAAGACTATTTTCTAAACAGAAATATCAAAATAAATTAATTTTGCACTTATATACAAGGGAAATTAAATTAACACCTTGTAGTGAGATCTGCACTTCATGATAATTGCATTGTTTTTATGATAGCCAAGATATGGAAAAAAAGCCTGTCTGTCAACAGATGACTGGATAAAGACATTTTATCACACACAATCACACACACACACACACACACACACACACACACACATAATGGAATATTATTCAACTTTTAAAAATGAGAGCTTGCCATTTGAGAGGACAGGTATCAATTAAAGAACGTTACGCTAAATGAAATAAGCCAGACATAGAGAAATAATATATGATCTCTTTAAGAAGTAAAATCTAAAAATAAAGGTCAAAAAAGTTGAATACATAGAAACAGAATAGAATGGTGGTTACCAAAGGCATTGAGAGGGTGGGACAAGGGAGACTTAGATCAATGGATTCAAATTTTTAATTATGTAGGGTTAATAAATCTAGAGATCAAAAGTTCTGCATTATTATAAGTTAATAATATTATATTGTGTGCAGAAATTTTTCTAAGAAAGTATGTTTTAGGTGCTTTTGCCACACAAAAAAATAGTATCTTTATGAGAAATTTGGATATATTAAATTGTTCACCTGTACTGCTCATATATACATATATACATACACGTCTCAAAACATCATGTTGTACATTCTAATTCATACAATAAAAAAGAAGTGTAAAAATAAATCTTGGGTATTAAATAGAAAAGGAAAAAGTAAATGAGAGAGAGAGAGAGAGTCAGAAAGAGAGAGAGAGAGAGAGAGAGAGAGGAAATGACATGCCTGCCTAAAACTCCATGGGTGGATACAAGGTTTATTATAATACTTACACTCCTATCTACCTCTGACAGACCCAGAATCATACCTTAACACAGCGAAGGCGAACTTTTTAGAGCTTTCAATGACAACAAACAGCCCACTGTGGCATGCATGCCATAGTTTAACATTTACTAAATTTCCAGAAAACAATGTCTTCTAGCCTCTAGTGTAATCTCTTCCTTTCACTTTCCCCATAATTTTGCATTATAGTGATGAAAAGATCTACTTGGACTTGCAGAATGTTCCTCACTGGGGAAAAGGAAGAAACTTAGAAGGCAGGGACTTCCATTTTCAGTAGCAAGGGAATAAGAAAGCTGGAATTATTTTTTTTGTTTTTATTTTGATTTCCAAATCTACAAGCTTCAGGTAACAAAGTGGGGGAAGAGCTCATAGAAGAATACAAGTGGTATAATAGATAATGGGTATTGTCCATGGACTACTCAAGAAACTTGATAAAGTGGGGGTGCAGGGAAAACAAATTGTTTTATTAAAACTGAGTGACTTTTGCTCTGAGAGAAATTAATTTTGGAGAATATAAAAAAAGACATGAATCTAAGTTTATACTCAGGTTGAGTAGAATTTATTCCCATTAGTAGGTGATACTATATATTTGCTGTTTGGAGACATTCATTTTTTTCCCTCATTTTCAACAATGATTAATAAAAATCATTGAAATTTTTAAATATAATAAAGATGTATTGGTTACTGTCTTACTAAATAAAAACTAATGATTACCTGATGGCAATTTGCAAAATTGAGATTAAATAGTTTTTTGTTCAAATAAGTAATTATTGAAGTGGTTTATAACCCGGGCAAACATTTCATTCACTCCACTGTCTGTGGCGTGTGTTAATCATGCCCTTGAGAAGATTCAATCCTGCTGTAGGCAGAAGGGTTGACCAGATAACTTTGGCTCTTCCTGGCAAGATTCCAAGATCCAAATATAAAAATATGAATGGATTTGAAGTTAGTATTTCAAAAGGATGTAATCCCTGCAGGAAACCAAATATTCAGTAATTCTCTTATTACTATTTTTATTGGATTTCCAGTTTTCTTAATTTTCCATTTAATGTTTGAGATCTGGTGCTTATTTACTCCTTACATGTCTCTACTATCTTCATTTTATATATGCTAACATTTCCTCCTGTCCTCATCAAATAACTTTCTTCCAGTGGGTGGCTTCAATTTTTCTCCTCTCCCTCCCACTTCCTTCAGATTCTCCATCCAAAGGTCATGATCTCTGAATTTACAACTTCCCTGAAACTACTATACAACAACAAAAGAAGCACATTTCTTCATTATAAAATGATTTCAGAGGATGTGAAGATAAATGAGTTGTATACCATGAGCAAAGAAAGAAATATTAACTGATCAAGATATAATAACTAAAAGGGGAGGAATCTATTGATCTGATAAAATGGTTTAATCATTTTATACATGTGTAATTTCTATGCACTACTATGGCACTATAATTACCTCATAACTTTTTAAACATTCTCACTAAAGTGACTATTTAAAGCTTTTATTTCTACTGATGTGTGTGTGTTGTGCATGCACTTTATGCAAAGAATTGTATTGACAATAAAAATGTTGTATCACTCTATCTGCCTTTATATTAGCCATATAGAATAGATATTATTAATCTAATTTTACCAGTAAAAAATGACACATAACTGATAAATACCACAGCTGTTATTTAAAGTCAAGTCTGTAGAATTCCAGAGTTTATGGCTAATACCTCTATACAATATTTACCTAATAACCGTATTTCCAAATATAAAATAGGAAAATATAACAAAATTATTACTGGTTCTCTCAAAAATGTCTCAGTTCCCCTGCTGAGACAGATCCTCTGTGAGGTACTTAGTGTAGAATCATGGAGTCTCAGAAGGGCCTTTGTCTAATCTTTCATTCGAGTCAGGAGTCCTCACTATAATATCAGTGATAAGTAGGATTTTGCTTTTGTAAACATTTACAGTAGCAACGAACTTCTCCTCTTATAAAAATATGCATATCTTCACCAATCAAAAACATTTTCTATTCTTGAGCAGATAATTGCCTTCATTATTGTATATAGTGATTCTAATTCTTCTGTAACCAAAAAAGGCACAAAAGTTAAAAATGTCTTCATAAAAATGTGAGAGTGAAGAGAAACCAAGCAAAACTAAACAGGTGCATAGGCATTCTAAATAAAAATAACAATAAATTCATAAGAATATTCAATTGTGGAGTGGTTAGGAAAATAATTTTATTTTCTTGCCTTAAAAATCTTATGCTCGGGGGGCCAGTGAGATGGCTCAGCGGCGTAAGCGCCTGCCTTGCAAGCGCGAGGGCCCGAGTTCGACTCCCGGATCCCACATACGAAAAAGGGGCCGGTGATATCGCTCAGCGGCACGGGTGCCTGTTGGCACGCGAGGTCCTGAGGTCGACCCCCCGGTACCCACAAAAAAAAACAAACATAAAAAAAAAAATCTTATGCTCGGGCCAGTGAGATGGCTCAGCGGTGTAAGCGCCTGCCTGGCAAGCGCGAGGGCCCGAGTTCAACTCCCGGAGTCCACATATGAAAAAAGGGAGGGTGATATTGCTCAGCGGCACGGGCGCCTGCTGGCACACGAGGTCCTGAGGTCAACCCCCCGGTACCCACACACAAAAAAAATCTTATGATCCCCAATCCTATCTGGGTGAATTATTATTTTAATGCAATAGCACTGTAGCAACAGAAGCATGTAATACTATGATAATCCCATAGAAAACGTGGAGAATTGTTCTGAGTCAGATGTAGCCAAGGTTATCCAGTGAGGAAATCATTTTATATTTGATGCAGGTGTACCAAACTGCAACAAACAATATTTTCAAAGCATCTAAGTAACACTGGGGAATATAAAACTATAAAGGAGATATTTCTGGCATAAGTAGTGTTGTATAGAAATAATTTTTTGGAAGGAACAATAAATGAAAATATATGACATAATATTCCATATTATCAACATTTTCCTGCAGGGTAGCCCATATCTTTTTGACAGTATGTATAGGTAGTGAAACTAAAGTAAACAACTATGAAGAGGATGAAGAAGGCAGCTATATTATCTACTTGTTTTGTAATATGGAAAGACCTTAAAAAAACTGAGGTATTTGAGATGGACTGACTAGCCGGTCACAGAATTTTTTTTTTTTTGTCTTTTCAGGAGAGGGTTTCACTATGCAGTTCAGGCTGGCCTTGAACTCACTTTGTAGCACAGGCTGGCCTCAAACTCACAGCAATCCTCCCACCTCAGCCTCCTGAGTGCTGGGATTACAGGCATGCAACACCACACCTGACCCCAGTCATAGATTTACCCCCCGCCACCGCCCTTGCAAGAGATTGAGGGACCAATAGTTTTCTAGACCCTGCATGAAAGATGTCATAGAACTGTGGCACAGTAAATAATTAAATAAAAAAATAAGCCATATGTTGTTTCCCTGAAACAGTTGTCAGCATCAGTTGAATGAAAATGCCTCACCTAGGACAGACTAGTTCCCATCAAGCATCCAGGCAGGTAGACTTCCGTGTCCTAAAGAGCATTTAGCCACCTTCATTTGTTCTTCTGACTGTCTCTGTGTTCTTCCTTTAGTTTATCTTGTTAATGCTCGGGGTGAGTCATCCTCTTGTAACTACATGGCCCTACATTCACTTGTACTTCACCACCAAAATCACTCTCGTCAAAAAATCACGTGCTCATAAAATAAACATTTACAGAAAAGAAAAGAAGTGACCAGTAATCTTAGAAAGCCAGCTGGGGGAGAGCAGTTAAGAGAAAGTCCTTTAAAGTCCATATCAGAATTACAGGATGTTTATTCTGTCCCCACTATTTTCTAAGTATACGACCTTGGGAAAGTACTCTACTTACTTGGACTTCTATTTACTCATTTATTAAATACTATTGACTCTTACTATCTTACAGGATTGTTAGTTGATTCAAAGGATATATGTGAAACATATATATGCATATACACACATTGAAGGATACTATTTAGTGATATTTTTGTTATAAAAATAAAAATAGCTAATGCTTATTTAGTTCTTTCCATATACTAGTACTACACCAAGTATGTGTATTCATTAACTCAGTTATCTCAAAGACCTATTAAGGTAGTTTGTATGACTATCTTTATAGGTTAAATGAAGAAATTGCCCAAGGTTACATAGCTAATTAGAAGAATTAAGAATTGCTCCCAGGAAATCCAGATGCAGAGGCCAGCAACGTTGACCACTATGCTACACCACTTGTGTCGCATTGCGTATATGCTGTAAGTTTGAATCTTAAAACTGTTCTGTTTTGGGTTTAGAGAAATGAAATTTTGTGTGCCCAAGTCTATATTACAGGAAAGTACAAATCCAATTGCAAAATCTTTAATCTTGTAAGAATAGTTAAATGCTAATAACAGATAATACTTGATCTGTTGTCTTACGATGAATATTTTATTTAGTAAAATTTTGGTTTTATTTATTTCATTTTTCATTCCACAGTAGTAGTCATTCTTGGACCTTCATCTATGAGTCCTTGCAAATGTGTCCTCCCTACTAGAGTAGACTATATTTCATGTTAAAGTCCCTGTCCTATGTAACAGATAATTGAATACATAATATTTTTGACTTCCATGCTGGCGTAAAATTTCATCATTTATAACTCTTAAAAGATTTGAACTACAACTGTTTTCTATCTTATTAGGTTCGGCTACATTATTATGGTAGCTGTAACTACACCTTTGAGTAATCTGATTCCATCTGATTTCTTCAGTTATTGTTTTGATTTTTGAATCCCTGGTCTATACTCGAGATGTTTTGGAAGGTCCTTTTAACTTTGATACCCATACAGAGGTGTCATGCCGCTGGGAAACAATACTCATGGGACATGGTGCTAGTGGATCTCCAAACTAGTCCTCTTTAGAAAACAACGTTTATTTTTATGGTGGTGCCAGTCCTGGTGGGAAGAACATGAGTGAAATACACACTATTTAAACAGATTGCTGAAAATAACTCTGACTTGTCTTAGTATCTCCTAGAAGGTATTCCCAACCTCTTTCTTTGTTTGCTTTTTGTTTTGAGTGTTCTTTTCAGCCATATTGTATAAGCCCATCAGGAGCTTATTTCGTTCAGACTTTGCAATGCTATTCAGGCTTTTGAGGGGATAGTCACAAATTTAAAATATACACATTACCCAGCGCTTATTGTGGTCTCACTTAGCATGCCTTCATGAAGGTGAGGCCTTTTTCATTTTCCCAACTGAGTCCCCAGACTTATTATTAGCATATTACAATTTACAAGAGAGTGGGTTTTTTAATAACAGCACTGAGAAAGCAAAATCCATTTCTTCATCCCAAGAGGTTTGAGAGCACATTATAAGCAGAGTGGTCAGAATAAAAACTGATACAAGTACACAGCCCGTGATTGTTCCTAATTGGAGAAAATATCCAATTAGAGCCAACAGGCTTAGAAACAAATTGTTTACAACAGTAAATCATTCCCATAAATATAATTATTTAAAACATTTGAACTCTATTTAAGTGTATAAACAGTGATGTCTGGTGTACACAAGGAACACCAGATAGCTGCAAACTTTAAATCTTAGTGGCAACCACATTGAAGGCTGACAGGGCTTCTACTGCTCCATTTTAGCACAAGGCGGGATTATTGAAGCTGCATTATATCCTCCATCTCATTTTCAGCTCTGTTGCACCAATTATGTTGTGTTGAGGCTTACAGGGGCTTACATTGAGTTTCAGATAGATGGAAGAAGCCAGTCTATATTCTTTGTGATAAAAATAGTCATTAATTACTGAGACTTGTAAACCGCTTAGCATCCTTCTTAATGTGGCCCATCAGGTGCTTCTCCTCATTCTATAGCTAATCAGCAAAAGAGGAGAAAAATCCTCAGAAAGAAGATGATGATTTTTGGCTCAAACAGCCAACGTTAAAAGTAAATCTAAAATGCACCAAAAACCTGAGCCCACATGCAAAAACTGGCAAAAACCTATTCTTTCTTTTCAAAGTTGGTTAGAGAAATAATTTCTAATGATATTTTTCCTGAGGGAAATTAATTATCAGTATAATACTTTCCCCTGCCTGCTAGGCAACAGTGTGTTTGGACGCCTGTTAAACAATCAAATATATTCTGAGGAGTGAGACACGTGAAAATACATTTACAAATAGAATTACATAATTATCTGTTTACATAAAAGTGAATATCATAGGAATTCATAAAATATTTTAGTAGAGGGAACCTAATGAGTAAAGAGTTCACTGAAAGCGACAATAAATAGTTTCATCTTTGAATGGACAGCTTTGGTTTGCTGGTAGAAACTTAAAGGGAGGTTGTTTTGAAATAAAATGTCATATTCAACGTTTGAATGTTTATTGTTAACCTTATGTTTAATTGGCAAAAATACCCACTTGGCTACTTCATTAAGGCAATCAGAATCATAAGGTAGGAGATGTCAGTATGGGGAACTATAATAGCTTTCTTTTGATAGACAAAATATAGATGAAAATAGCCTTTTGTTTGAAAACATATCCCACAGGTTGGAAAAGATAGAAAGCGTGCCTGTATGGAATATAAACACATACTGAGGGCTCCTTTCTTTAACATACATATTTCATAGCTAAACCATGCTTTCAGGAAGGCAGTACAACCATATTTCATGCATTTCGATATGACAAATATTTGTGAATGGGAGTACAATTTTTTAAAGGAATGGGCAAAGAAAATTGGAGCGATGTTATATTGGCTAAGTTGATTTCTATAAAAGTGTTGTAGAGAGCTTTAAAAATGAACAGTGTGTGCAGGAAAAAAAAACTATGAAAGAAATTACAAGTGGGTATCACTACTTTAGAAGCTTGAGATTGCTTATTAAATACATAACTTGTTTTTCTGCTATACCAGTCATTTTACATAAGTGTGTGATTTGGCTTCCATTTATAATGTGTAACTGCAGCATGCTTCAATGGTGCCACAGGGAATATTTGTTATGGTTTGCATATTTGGTTAAAATCTTTGGAAAAATTCCAAAAGCATTTACATACTCATGGCAGCTTTGGGAAGCACTTTTTTCCGTTCACGTCTCTTCTTGGCAAGTGGGGAAAAAGCAACGGCCCCCTAGACACAGTGCAGACAGTGTTTCCCCGTTTCCTTTCTCCCCACTCTAGGTTTTTATGAATTGGTAATATCTATATTAGAAAGTAATTTAAATTTCTACTGTCCCTTGGAAAGAAGCTGTTTTAGAATCTGTTCATAAAATGTTGAGCTACTAGTGCCCATTATATTTATGTTTGGCTATTTTAGTCATAATGATTATTGTAGTTAAAATCAATAATAAAGCTTTTACTTCTTAGTACAACTTCTAAGTAAAATTCCATTGCACAGAAATTCTGAGGGGCAGGGAGGAAGTATAATATAAGCTGACAAGCAACAAGAAATTTTCCTTCCCTTCTTAAAAAATTGGTCCTTTATATGCTAGTGAAAGTGTAGATTCTAGTACAGATTTTATTATAGACAACTGGAGAAATGTAAAAAAACAAAAACCTAAAAGTGAAACTGGTATTTTTCTTTCTATTTTATGGCTTTACTGGAAAGAATTATATACCTCTATGGCCTTCAGATATAATACTTGATTTATTATAAAAGAGGCAATGACATCTCCATAGGGAACCAAAAAAGGGATTCAAGATTGAAAGAATGAGAAAAAAAAATTTAAACATGTTCCAGGATTGTGTGTTTTCTAACTGCTTTGCTATGTCTTACACAATTTAAAGGTCTTTGCAAGAACAATCTGTAAGCAGAGAAAAAACAACCTTATTTTTCAGGAAAAAAAGAATGCACATGCAGACTGGTTGTTACAAAACATCCTTTCTTTTTTACATCGTTACCCTTCAGCGGACACTTGGGAACCATTTTTTTCTCTGCTACTTCTCTTCTTTCCCTTTGTCATTCCCTGTCCACAATGCCTTGGTTTCTTATACATCTTTTCCAACAGTCTGTGTCTTCTTCACCAGGATCTTAGGGACTTGGCTCCATGCTGCCAGGAAGCTTTAAAATAACGGTCATGAAGAAAATCCTGGGTTGTTTCTGGTGTAACCTTAGAGCTGATAAAAACTATGTCCTCTTGTCTTTGGTGGGAGTCAGCCTCAGTCTTTCAAAATAATCAGGGTGCGCATCAAAGAACCTTTTCGCTATCTGAGTTAAGAAGTCAAGGAAGAGGAGGGGCACAAAAAGCCCTCCAGCAGCTTTCCCTGTAGTGGTCTCCTTTGAGTTCCCAGAACAAATAGTAATGATAGTCTTTGCTCAGTGAGTTTGTGTGTTTGGTTCGTCAACTGGGAGATGTCTGCCTTGGTTATACTGGATAGACCATAAACCAATTATACTGAAAATCCAATTCAAGCTAAGTTGTTTATAAAAGGAGTAATATTGGCTCGCAGAATTGGCATGATTTAGATTGGGGATGAAAATTTGCATGAGAGACTAAGTTGCCTCTGCAGTTTTCAACTTTTCAATTGGTTTTATTTCTTTCTTCAGGGAAAATTTTTATAAAGTGCTTCTGGAGTGGAACTATAGCCCTATAAAATACCCCAAATACTAGAAAGAAATGTCTTGTGCTTTGAAAGAAAAAAATAAAAACCCAAAGATCTGACTATCTGTGAAGAAAATAGCTTCTGCTTTGTTTTTGTTTCAACTGCAAATCTTCCTGACCAACATTTTACTCATCCACTTACCTTACCTGCGAGAGCAAGGAGCAAAGACAAATGTAGGACCGTGAAATCACAGTTTTTGCAGTTTACGTGAGAACAGCCCCAGGATGCCTGATGTACCCTCTGCGGTGGTGCATTTCCTCCCACCTGTAACAGATGAGTGGAACCCCATTTCCACAGAACTTACCAGAGCCTGTTGAGGTCCACACCACAAAGCGGCGCCACTGCTGTTGATTACTCCTGATTGACAGTGAATTATACAGTTAAAGACCTAAAATCATTTTCCTAGTGCATTCCCATTGTGTTCAGTCCAACACTGGCAAGCGCTTAGGGAAGAAGGTTTTTTTCTATTCACACTTGAGAGATAACCCCTACACATTGCTGATCAACTCAAAGCTAAAACTTGATATATGAATGGGTTATCTTTTCTTATTGCTAAGTAGGCATTAATCAATAGTGTGTACTAATATTGCTACTGCTAAATAGCAACATAGACAAATATTCCATTTAACTGGATATTTAATGAATACTTTCTCTAAGAATGTGCCCATGATCTGGAGGCTCCTTCTGATACAAAGTCACTCCAGGAAGGTAACCTCTAATACAGTTATGACAGGTTGGAGGCTATCAGTAAAAGCTAAGTCAGCTATAATGACTACTGAACCCCAAAATGCGTTCAGCTCTGTAAAAATTGATTAACCATGACACATTTTAATATTTAAGTTGTAAAAAAAATAGGCATAGGTTGGCATTCTGTTTCATCCAAGTTTTGGGAAGCAAGCAGTCCTAAAAAATAGGTTTGAATTGACAAGGACGAGAATCATGAAATAGTTCACAATGTAGTTATTTTTCACACAAACACTTATTAAGGGAGAAATGTATATAAAAACATACAAAAATAAAAATATAATCCCTGATATTATGGATATAAGTTCCTTTGGTTTACGTAAGCATTTTTTGTTTTTGAATATTCATGAAGTTCGGTGAGATTCAGTGCTATCAAAGGACAAATGATACTGCATAGACGAAATCACTACCAGTTACTAGAAAAGTGGCTAATCTTCATTCAGAAACAACTGCTAACAGTGGTTAATATTAGAGGACCAGGGCAAACCTTAAAAAAATGAGAGGAGACCAAAGAGGCCACTCAAGCACAGGGGTCCTTGGGAGGATCACGGATGAAGTCCTGAGTTCCTAGTCTAAATCTATACTTCTGGATTGCCACCAGAAAATCAGAGACATGTCTATGGTAGTTAATTGGAGTAGGACTGATATTTAATATTTAATATTTGTGCATTTGCATCTAAATTTTTTAAAACTAAGTAGTCTGTTAATGGAAAAGTTAATTGTTTTACTGAAGTTGATTATCTCAGATTTTCTAAAATAGTACCTGTCAAAACAAAGTAAACCAAGGAATGTCTTTTAATTTTTTTGTTAGTACATGTTTGCTGTATACTATGATTGCATTCATGGTGGGGAGATGGTACATGTACATAACACATCTTAATTCTTTTTCTCATCCTCTTTCCTTCCCTTCTTGCCTCTCACCTTCTATCTCTTGGTCCTCTTCCCTTTTGCAACAGATCTATCTCTCTGTTTCCTATTATATTTTATTTTCTCTTTAACATATATTTTGAGTTTCTCACATAAGAGAAACCATGTAATATTTAAGCTTGTATGTTTGACTTATTTCTGGCTTGTTAAGTGTGATAAAATAAAATAAATCTGATAATAACTTTCATAAGATTATAGAACATCTTATGGTGGCTAAAATGTTTACATTATCTTGAATAGGAAAGATAATGTTTAGAACCTTCATTATTAGTCAAGGGATAAAATTCCTTTACTAAATCCAAGTAGAAGATCTATTAACAAATATTTTTGATCACCTGCACTAGATATTACAGTCCTTGTCCTCAAGAAAAGTTTACTTTCTCAAGGAAGACTGATCTTACTATTGTATTACCATGTATCTAACTTGTGTCAGATATTACACATAGTTTTAGATGAAAACAATTGATTTGGTACCTACTGTCATGTACATTAGACCTTTAGACATTTTTTTGTAGGTAGGAAATAGTCACAGTTAGCCAAATAATCCTACAATGTGAAGATATAAATAAAAAAAGAGGCTTGGTACATATCTATCAGGCCTGGCAGACATGGGTTGTGGGAAAGCCATGGTACTCTCCTGGATTCCAACATTTTATGATCGGATTTAATAACTACTACTTCTAACTACTTCAATTTAGTTCTTTGTAGATGTGCTAATTCATTTCTAGGAATGAATAACTTGGAGTATTCCATATTCTTGCTTATTACAGTGTCATACCTGGAATTTATGAGTAATGACCAATCAACATCCTGTGCTATTCATGTTGACCAGTGCAACTGTAACAAAGGTTTGCTGTAACTCTCTTCTGAATCTGTAAAACAACATGCCATTTTGGAGCACCTATTCTGGGCAACTAGAATATCTTTTTTCTGAGTGGCCATCCTCACTCTGGCTAGTATAAAGTCTTTGTTTTCATATGTTTGCCTTTTAGATTGACAAATGCAAATATAATGGAGATAACTGGTGTTGTGAAAAGCTTATGGTTTCAGAGGAAGAATATTTATGGATTTTGACTAAGTTGACAGAAGTCAGAAATGTTTTATTGGAACATGATATTTAACTTTAAATTAAGATTTTACTAGAAAAAATGTGGTAAAAACTATAAGCCAAATGTGCAGTGGTATGTACAGAGGCCCTGTGGGGTGGACCACACATCCTTCCAGACAGTGGAAGACATTGAGAATCAAATATAAATGTTATATGAAGTAAAATTTTGAGTGAGGGATTCTAGACTACTTGTTTTAGCAGACACTTTAGCACTTTGGACATTGTCCTAAGAGCTCTGGACTCTACTGAAATACTTAAAGCAAGGTGTGTGATGTTTAATTATTCTTTCATTCTGATTGTTCTGCTGGTAATATATGAAGAATGGATCTGACATAAGTAGTTAGGAGCAGAATTGTTAGGCAGCTCTTGTGGTTGCTTAGGAGAAAGATGACCATCATCCATAGCAGTTGTGGTGGAGATAGAACCCTGTATATAGACCTGACAGAAACTTAGAAGTACTACTCTGCCATAAAGAAAAATAAACTTGAGTCATTTGTAGGAAAATGGATGTAACTTGAGACCATAATGTTAAGTGAAATAAATCGGACATATAAGTTTAAATATAGCCTGATTTCTCTTATATGACAAACCCAAATTATAAATAAAGAACATAATAGAAGAAAGTAGGAAGGTAGATTTTTCTGTAATGGGAAGGAGATCAAGAGATGAAGGGACGGGGGAGGGAGTGGAGGGAAAGGAATAAAAAAGGAATGAAGATGTGTTATGGACATGTACTGACTCTATACAAGGAATATAAATGTATGTACTGCAAACATGTACTAGTAAAAATTTTGTTGAAAATTTTGTTAAAAATCTTGTTGAAGTACTGGATGAAGGCAATGAGTGAAAAGGAAAGGTATGATAATTCCTAGGTATTTGGTGTTTGTAATTATACTCTTCATTGATCAATTTTACCAAGAAAGTACATCAAAGGAAAGAAGACATTTTATTACTATAATGGCATGCACAAACTACAAATGACATTGAAGTTAGAGGCAAAAATGTGTTAAAGAGTTCACATTGAGAGCTGCATACATACCTAGACCCTTATATGTTGAAGGAGAGATATGATGGAATTATCAGCATTGGGGCCAGTCAATTGCAGTCCTGTGGATCTGTTTGGAGATTTTTGATTGCAAATGACAGAAAAAAGGTTTGATTAAATTAAGTAAAGCAGGGGCCTTGGGGTTTAGCTCACTGGTACAGTGCTTGCCTAGTATGCATGAGGCCTAGAGTTCAATTCCCAGCCCTGTAAATATGAAGGTAGGAAGGAAGGGAGGGAGAACATTAATTGGAGAAAAATAATAGATTAGAGAAGTTATGAGATGCTGTGTATTAACATGAGTCCTGGAAGCAAGCTTTTCAGGTAGTCTCAGAAGGTAAAAAGCAAGAAGTGCAACAAGAGTTTGAAGTGTAATGACTTAGATGAATCATGGCTGCTAGAATGGGATGGATTCCAATCATTTCTGTGCTCTCTTTCTGCTCAATACAAAGCCTCCTACTTGCCTATATCAGATCACATGTTATTTCTTGAATATGGCAGAAAGAGCCCAAACTAGAGAAGATAACTCCTCAAAAGGATAGCATGCTTATTAGAAAGGGGAAATAAAATCTAAAAAAAAAATAAGTCCCTGCTATATTTGGAAGTACTTGCCTTCCCGTCTTTTAGGTCTTTACTGTAGCCATGCAGAAAAGCAGTGATTCCTTTTGGTTTTCTTTGTGTATGTGAAAATGGGAGCATCTTCTCTTAATTGGTGGTGACTGTGAAAATGAAAAAGTAGTTCAGTGCTCTCTCTATTCACCTTCCTCTCTTCTTCACCTCTCATATTCTAGTGCTGATCAGGTATTCGTCTCAGATTTTGTAACTACTGGATGTATCGGATTATACGGTATTAATTTAGTAGGCAATGGAAGTGGGCTGGGGGAGTTGGGAGAGACTTCCCTCTAGCATACAAACACAAGTTTGTTAAAATTACAAATAAACTTCAATAAGGTGTTTTTATGCAGGTTAGTCATAAGTCAAATTGAATTCTAAAAGAATTGCTTTATGATTTACAGTTCAAAATATGACTTTCACATACTGAGTTTTTCTCACCATGAACTAAGTATTTTTCTATACTTTAGCCCTAAATGTTCTGTAGTTACATACTTCCAACTGGAGATATTTGTATCATTGTTGATTTACATGTTTCAAAATGCTTTTCACCCCCTACACAGACAATTCAAAGATATTCATCAGAACTTACACAGTTCCATATGGGGTAATCTTTGTAAGAGATTTGTTTGTGCCCATTACTTCCCTGTGAGTGCAATTCTCCTCACTCCTCTCAGGAAAAAAAAAAAGTCTCTCTTTCTGAACACAATTTTGGTTCCCAACTATGTTAAAGTAATTTATCTCCAGTTGTTGTCCCAAATCCTGCATCAAATTACCTAAGCTGTCAGTCAAGTTTCCACATATTGATTCAGCAATCTCAGCCTTGTGTCCTGCCCAACTCCAGCAAAGGGTTGAGTGCTTTACTCCAGAATCCTTTGAAAACTTAAATTGTTAACAACACAAATTCAGTGGAAATTGGGATAACTTCTCCTTAGCTTCAGTCTCTTCACCTTGAGCTCTGGGCATTTCGAACCCATTTCTGGGCAGCAGGATGGAGAATTGGAAAGGTAAGTGGTAATGCAGTTACTGCCAGCAGCTAAAGCAGTCGTTAGATGTCTGCTTAGTCTGGGAGGGGTGCGGTCGATACTCAGGTGTTCACCTGCCTCCAAAAGCAAACGGATACTGATGGGGAGGGTCAATTACATATAACCTGCACCCCTGAGTCCTTGCTTATGTCTGGATAAATAACTAGAGAGAAACAAAAATAAAGAAGCCCAGAGAGCAAGGGAGCTTTTTCTTTAACCTGAACCTTTGCTTAGATTCATCTCCTGCCCAAAGATAAACATTTTCTTATAATACCAATTAGAGTCATTGTTCTGTGGATCATTTCCATAATAGCTAATGAAAATCATATCTGATTGCAAAATATCGTACCTTTATAAGAAGGCACTAAACCCTTAAATAGCCTTGAGTGCTTTTTACTTAATGTTCAATTTGGAGCTAATATACTTTAGGAGTTAAGTGCTAGTGTTTAACCTGTTAAGAGACTTTAAGTTAACTTGGGTGTTTAACAATGAGCCGTTCTGAAGAGTATTACGAGTGAGTGTATTTAAGAAAGTGGATCATAATTTAAAGTACTTGACTGAAAAACAGGAATATTTTAAAGTGACTTTTATGCATTAAAGCCTTGTTAAAAGCTGTATATTTGAAAAAAAAATTGGCTTAGCAAGGCAAAATACTGCACTGCAGTGCTGTTCTTCATATGATCATGATGCTGAATCTTGAGATTGAAAAGAAGTTCATGTATGGGCTCTGTTCATCCATCTTTTAATAAAGGTTCCCCCTTTTCTCTTTAAGCACTTTCCCATTTCTCTACCCTCTTCATAACAAATTTTCTAAAAAGAGATGTTTATGTATGCTGCACCAGTTTAACTTCTCTTACCTACTTCAATCCATATATTGAGCCCATTACATTATAAAAAATTCCTTGTTAAGGCTACCACTGACTTTCACTTTGCAAAATCCAATTGTTAGTTTTAATTCTTGTAGATATTTCAGAGGATTTTGCGTGATTGACCATCTGACCATTCCTTCCTTTGTAAAACATTTTGTTCATTTGGTTTTTACTTTTTTTTCTTTTTTGAGTCTAAGACAGGGTCTTGCTATGTAGTACAGGATGGCCTTGAACTTACCACATAGTCTAGACCGCCCTAGAACTCATGAGGATCTTCCTGCCTCACCATCCTGTGTGCTAGGATTACAGACATCCACCACCACACACAGCTGTTCACTGGTTTATGATGTACATTCTCCATTGCTTTTCTCTTTCCTTACTGGCTGCTCATTTTCAGTTCCTCTTCATTTCCCTGATGAGTTAATGTTGGAAGTTCATAAACCTTTTCTTTCTATTTTCACCACCTAATCTTATTAGATTATCCAATTTTATAGCTTTCTTCATTGCACCCCAAATAAGATATCTAAAGCGAATGTTTATGAAGTAATAATTGTTACCACAGATATGTTTTATTAAGGACTTACTATATCTCAGTCACTTCATGTGCATTATCTATTTTATAAATGTGAACATGATCTTACTTACTTCAGCTACACAAGAGAAGCCATGTACTTTGCTGGTTTTCCATTTTGAGCACAATGTGCTAAGACCGAGCCAAAGATATAGAAGCTTCACAGGAAAATTGAAATGAATAATTCAAATATAATATTTTGCTTTAGCACTTATACCATAAGAAATGGGTTGTTTTTATAAATGAGGAAAAATTGAATATTTGTAGGAAAATAGATTCACCTTAAGACCATAATGTAAGTGAAATAAACCAGACACACAAGCTTATATGTCACATGATTTCTCTTATGAAACCCAAAATATAAATAAAGAGAAAAATACAAAATAAATAGTAGGAATTAGGGAGATAGATCATTTTCAAATGCGAAGGGACTCAGGAAATGGAGACAGTAGGGAGGGAGAGGAGGGAAAGGGGATGAAAAAGGAATTTATATGTATTATGTAGAGTTACCAACTCCCCACAAGGAATGTAATCATTACATACTACAAACATGTACTGATAAAAAATAAAAACTGAAAAAATTACTTTTCTCAGAACTGTAAAGATCACCTCAGAAACTTCCAATCAAATAAGATTTCATTAACTATAATCTCTAAGCAACAGCAAGAACAAAACAAAGATCTTCAAGTTGCACATTTAATGTTTGTACTAACAACTTTCTATTTGAACTATTCGAGTTGTGGTCTGGCATCATCTGAAGCTGTTATTGGAGTATGAAGTTCAAGATGTGTATTACAGATCGATACCACTAAAAAAAGGAGAAAAGGTTGCCTTGCGCAGAAGAAACAGTGGAACAGGTTTGACAAAGCTTCCCAAAATCCAGCAGGTGCTTCTGGAGGGATTTTACTTGATAGGGTGCTCCACATGAAGCTGAACTTTCGTTCCTTCCTCATTCAGTGACTGGATGCAGGCTGCCCCGGGAAGGGTCCCACCTCACTTTCAGCTGGTCTCTCCAGTACAGGCAAACATCCAAGGGGACTATGGCTATAGTCTGACTGCTGAACTGTCCTTGTAAAAAGTCTTTCCTTTAAGGATGGTCTGGGTGGGATATCTTCACACCTACTAAAGTATCCTCCTTGCATCTCTAAGATACACTTAACTCCATTTGAATGACAGCTGCATCTCATGTCAAGGTTCAAGGGTTCCATAAACAGAGCCCTAAACGTGGTATAACTGACTTGACTGGGTTGGGCATTTAACCATTGTTGTTCTTGGGCATTGAAGCACTTAGCCTCTTATATCCTGGGATTGGTTCTTGGCTTTTTTTTCCCCCTGCCGCTGAAGGTGATAGGAGCTTCTTTGAAGACAACCAACAAGGACTCAGGCTTTTAAGCCTAGTTTTTGGTTGCCTGCTATACTAGCTATTTGTTACCTTTTTAAATAGACCATCAATAGCTTCTAGCCATAGTCATCCCACTCTTTTATCCTTGCACTCTTTTATCCTTGTGTCTTCTAGGTTTTTCCTAAAGTGCAACACCTGCTCTTTACTTGATTTAATACATGATCTTCTCTGGCATATTTTCATCACCTGTAAAGCATTAACGGCCACTTTGTTGGGCAGAGATTCTTCAATTGCTTGTGTTTGTAGCTTTATCATTGGCTGATGACTGCTGTTGAAATCAGCCCTCGCTGATGGCGGAATTCCTTGTACCCCGCTTCCGGGTTCTCTGTTGAGACAGAGGTTAAGGTGCAATGTGGTTGTGAGGTGCAACCTGTATAAAAGGAAATGTGAGGGTCAAAATTTGGTCATCTAAGTAAGAAAACAGCAATGTGTACCCCAAAATTCCCTCCAGAGAATTTGGCCGAGGGCTCTGGAGTGAGTAATGATTAAAATTCACGGGACTTGGTAATCTCACTTTGCTCAGTCCCTGAATATGGGCTCTGCAACAGTGTTACTTCTGAAATTGAGGCCAAGGCTGATGAAGCTGGTGGCACAGGGCTGTCTACTGAATGCACTGTAACACAGCAGAAGTTCATCCTGGAAAGGTCGTCTCTGAGCATCAAATATCTGTGTCTGCTGCAGAATTCTGTTGTTGGTAAATCAATATATTTGCTGTAGATACAACTAGATCTTTGATTTATAATATTTGTCATTTCAACTTTTGAAAATTCTGTTCGTCTTTACCATTATAATCAGATGCTTTCTTTTTCAAACCTTCTTCAATTTTCTAAGTCAATGATAGCAAACCTTTTAGAGCTTTCAATGATACAAACAGCCCGCTGAGGCATGCGTGCCATAACTTTGCTGCCACTGTCCTAAATTAATATGATTTTTCTTATTTATACTTTCCCAGCACTAACATTGTCTTCCTATCCCACACTTGTAATGAGATTATGAATCTAATAGGGACAGTATTTAGGAGAAATTTCTGTATGTTATTTACTTGCAGAAAAAAGCATTCCCTTTCCTGAAACTTGTCCATAATTAGCGCTGAAGTAGGTGGTTTTACACCTCCTGTAAGAAACATAAGAAGAATATAACATATGGCACACATTATCTAACAAAAAATAGCATCAGAAAGTTCTTCTTGTTCTCTAGAGCAGTATGAGAATTGTAGGATAGATGTGTTTGTATAGGAAAGTGTTTTGTGGAGGAAAAGCACAAACAAATGAAACAAAAAGGACAGCTGGAAATGTAGCTTGGTTGCGGAGTGCTTCATTAATATGTGCAAGGTTCAGGGTTTGATCCCACCACTGTGGAAAAAAAAAAAAAGAGGTGTTATTTTTGTTCTACTTTGTATTTGAAACTAAAATGAGGATTCAATATGGGTGGCTATATCAGAGTAGAAATAGATGTCTTGTTTGAGTAAGGAGAGAGAGACAGAGAGATTTAAGAGGGATGCAGGTGCCTGAGACTGCTGGCTGAAGAGCTTGCAGTGGAGGGAATGTAAGGAAACATTTGAGCATGTGGGCCACAGTACACACATGGCCAAAGCTAAAATGAGAATAAAGAAGAACCAAAATGGCAACAAGAACCAAGGTGGGATGAAATAGCAAAAGAGAACTGAGTTTGACAAACCTACAGCAAGAGCAGCCAGGATCCAGAGTACAAGAGGCAGATGAAAGAGATGGTAGAAATCGCTAACTCTTGTAACCCCACCTCTCCATATATGCGTTGGTTTCTTGAGGAAGGAGAAATAACAATAATAAGATGAAACCAAATTGAGTGAATAAATAATAAAATGAGAATGCCAAACAAACCTAGCAAACCCATTTTATCATTACTGTGTACCAGTATGGAAACCAAAGGCAAGATTAGATCAGACATGGAAATAAATATCCTCCATCTTCTTGATATTTATAAAAAGTAAGTATAAATCACAATTATGTGTTTACATATCACCAGAGGATTTGGGGCTCCTCCAGGTCAAACCTGAACCCTCTTCATCTATTTAATGAATGGGCATTCACAAGTCCTTAATGAATGTTTTTATCTTTAGTAGGGGGGTCTTATTTTACTTTCCTGTATTTCTTATAGTACCAAAAACTCACCTTTGCAGAATAATGGTCATTTAGAAAATATTTTTTACATTTAATTGTATAATTTCATATCAAGTACGATTTCCTTTCCTGTGTGTACATGAATCTACCATTTATGGAAGAATTATACTTAAAGCATTCTGACAATTTTCAGAATTAGATTTACTTGTCCTCTTTTATTTCCATGTATTATAAAATTCTTTGTATTACTATTTTCTATTTCATGTAAAATTATCACTAGGGTTTAATTTTAGTAGTGAGTTTTTGTGGTGTTAATTGATTTTCCTTGCACATATAAACATATCTCTAAAATTCCTAAGAAAGGAAATGGGCCCGATAAGAAATATTTATTGCTAATTCATTTAATTCTTAATATTTCTTTATCAGATTTTTAAATATGAATGACACCATTTACTGGATCAGAAAATTTCACAAGGTTTTTACATTAATTCATCCTCTAATTCTTGCCAATTTGCTGCAACAATGTAATTGCATTGCCTACATTATGGTTAACAGGAAAGATTAGGTATGTAGCATTTTATTGTCTTTGACAGTTTGATGAATTGTGACTTGAAGTGAGCAAATGCCTTTGTTCTAATTGTCTTTTTTTCATTAAAGCTGAGAACTATACTTGGATATTGGAGGACTATCTTCCTTCCTGCTTTTAAGTTACAGCTGTTCACACTGATGAATGTTCTCCACCTAAATATTGTGCAGGCAGCTCATTGTTTATGTTCCATCCTTTTTATCATTCCAAGGCTAAAACTGATGGAGATCAATCAATACTAGAGTCTTGAAAAAATTGTCAGAGAAAGTGATTTAAGAAAACAGAATGCATTTTCCTACTTTCTAAAGAAGTGGATAAATGAGATAAAAGAATCCTAGGCATTGTGCCATTGTTGCTGGGGTTAGGGAGAATTTCACCCAGATTACAGAAAAAGGCATGGGAGATCAAGCAGTATGCCCCTGAGAGGGCAGTGAATGAAGCTGTTAGAGTAAAGCTAAAGTGCAATAGTGACCCCGGGAAGTTGGAGATGCCAGGATCATGAACATTTGCTGAGGAAGGACAAACATTGAGTCCTGTTGCTCTTTGTCTAGCACCCAAGACAAGATGGAATGAGATGTGAACTCCAGATGGCTTGGGCAGCCCCACCACTACATCATTGCTGAGTGTAGACCTGATGGTCCTTCTTTTGGGGTGGGTTTGCTCACTGCTTGTGGCCTTCCTCAGCAGATGTTCATGATCCTGGCATCTCCAACTTCCTGCTTGGTCTCCCATGCCTTTTTCTGTAATCTGGGTGAAATTCTCCCTAACCCCTCAATTCTTACATTCTGCATGCCAGTAAAACCAGCACCACCTGGGTGATGCCAAAGTCTAATAGTACCTTGGCCGCATTGAATCATGGCTATAGATCCTTCTGAGAGTGTGAATGGCTGAACTTTGGGAAATTTGTTCCTAGTTGCCTCTGAATATGCTGGGATCCCTGGAAGTCTCTCTTTTTTTTTTTTTTTTTTGTGGGTACCGGGGGTCGACCTCAGGACCTCACGCGCCAGCAGGCGCCTGTGCCGCTGAGCGATATCACCAGCCCTTTTTTTTCATATGTGGGTTCTGGGAGTCGAACTTGGGCCCTCGCGCTTGCCAGGCAGGCGCTTATGCCGCTGAGCCATCTCACCTGCCCCCCTGGAAGTCTCTTAAAGGAAAGTTTTTCAATGTTTACCTTTACCTTTTTATACCCTTGAGCTGGTGAATGGTGAGGTCTCCCTGATTCCTCAGATGCCTTCAAGCATCTTTTCTATTGCATTGATCCAAAGTAGTTGGCCTCTTTTTAATGCTAATCTTTTTAGTAACCAAGCTTTCTGGTGCTCCAACTTTGCAGGTGTTTCTTTTTTGAGGAAAGTGATAATTTTTTAAATTTGATTTTTGGTTTTGCTTTTCCATAGATACTCGGCTAAAAGTTGCCAGCAATAATGCAACAGCCTGACCTTTTGGTGCCTTGAAATTTCCTTTTCCAGATTAGTTAGTTCACATCATTAATTTCAGTCTCCCATAAAGTCTTTGGACATGAGCAAAATGTGGACAAACTTTCTGCCTGGGTATAGCATATATGGTTTCAAGCCCAAATGCCAGTGGAGTCCTTCTTCCTAACTGAAGCCTCCTGATCCTGGTCTTTCCTGTCTGCATTTCTTCAAGAATTGTGGTCTTCTGAGCTCTGACCAGAATGTCCCAATTCACTGCTTTTAGCATTCCAGAGCATCTCTAGCCAACATCTCCAAATCTTTTTAAATCTCCTGCAAGCCATTTCCAAAGACTTTTAAAGCACATGGTCAGGTACTGTCACAGCAGCAACCTTACTTCTCTGGCATCCAAATTGGTCTTAGTCAATTTTCTTGTTGCTGGGACAAAATACCAAACTCTTGCAACTTAAAGGAGGAGAGGTTTATTTTGGTTCACAATTACATGCCATGGTAGAAGAGCCTGCTGAGGAGCAGAGCTGCTCAAGTTATGGTGGCTGGCAAGCAGAGAGAGAAGGAAAGAAGAGGGATAGATAGATAGATAGATAGATAGATAGATAGATAGATAGATATAGATATTCTCCAAGGTGACCCTCCTGTTCCAACCAGACCCCAACCTCCCAACAGCACATTCAGCTATGGATTAATCCACTGATTAGTACAATGATCCCATGATCCAATCCCCTCCAGAAAGCCCCACCTCTGAACACATGAGATTTTTGGAGGCCATCCTAGATCCAAACCAAAACAGCCAGTTCTATACTATACTCAGTGTGAATAACAAAGATAAGTACACTATTCCAAATTCCTAAAGAGGTTACATTCTGTTCATGTGAGGAATCAGAGGAAGAAGTTGGACTACAACAGTAAAAACTCTTTATTACAACTTATAATATTGTTAGCAGCTTGGACTAATATCTTTTGTGGGGTAAGAGGGCAGGTTCAGTAGGGGAATGGCTTTCACATGCCAGTGAATAAGACCTGCTGGTGTGAAATGGGGAAGAAGAAATACATTTCAGAATTTTTTTTTTTTCTTTTTGCTAGGTTAAAGAGTTTTGTAGTAACTTTTTTCTGAATTTGGGAAGAGCCACTGGAAATCTTAAGAAAGCAATTGATGGGATTATTTCTAAGTGTAGAAAAGCTCAGTGGCAGCACTGGATGTGAATTAAAGGGATAGGAGGATAGGTATTTAAAGTATCCCATTTAGACAAGATGAAACTAAATAGTTTTAAAATGTTGGCATGAAAATGGCAAAAGTGTCCACTAATTTAATTGGTAGTGATGAGTATGCTAGAGGGTTTTTAGTGTCTCTTCCTTTCTGCTTGAGTCCATGAGCCATCTGCTATTTTTCCTCAGTAACTCTGACTATTCCATCTGAATGCACCACTGATCTGCGCTTGACCTACAGGAAAGCATTGCCTCTGAGACTGGATGACTTGTGAAAGATGTGTGAGACTCAACAAATTCAGGACTTTGATCATGAAGAACCAACTAAATCTGTTCCAATAATTTTTTAAAATGGTACTGGGGCTTGAGCAACCTAGGGCCTTCATGCTGAGCTATAGCCCCAACCCATCTTTTATGTTTTATGAATACATTTTTGAGGCAGGATCAAAAAAATACCCTGGTGCTTCAGCCTCCTAGAATGCTGGGTTGCCAGTCCTCTTCCACGGGACCCATCTCCAATAGATTTTTAGGGAGTTTTGGTAAAAAACACTCAAGTCAAAGATAATGCACCTACTGGGTGGGTGGATCAAGACATCCTGGGAAGAGACACTGGTAGATGCCTGAATCTTTGAAGAAATATGCTTGAAATGTGGTGTTCAGCAACGTTTGGTAGAATGTAGTGGTCTGTCAGGAAAGAACACTTTGTTTAACTTCCTTGCTTAACTTACATTTCACTTTCTATCTAAAGAAGGTAAATTTTGGATCCCTCACTCTTTATTCACTTTATTTCTTAGAATCAGTGCTACTGGCTCCATGAATAGGGACTCTCCGAATAATAGATATTTACTTGGTCACAGCCAGAGCTAGTCTGCCTTCATTCATTGTTCCTGGATTATTGGGTATTAGCTCCAGGAAAGCATCTTATCATCAGTAATTTGTACATGTTCTCTCAGCTTAATTTGGCTTTAAACACGCTTCTTCCTAACTCTAGGCCTTTGACCCCCCCCCGCCCCCCCGTAAGTGACAGCATTTGAGCATTGACTTGAGAAACTTACCAATTCTTTCCCTGGCCCTTTGGGTTATAAATCTCTTAAATGCTTCTTGCCACTTTTACAACCCAGAAATTGCCTTTTGTCTAGAATCTGGGGACCGCTGCTTTGAAATGCCTCAAAAAAATATACTCCTCTATTTCCCAGTTTCTGTAGCAGACTAATTCAGGCAAGATATTTGCTCCAAACTATAAAATTACCTTTTGTTATGAAGATAATATTCACTTTTTCTTTGGGTAAAGCCACTTAAATACAGATGGCCTGCAATTTCTCCACCCCACCTATTTTACTGTCTTCAAGTTTCCTTAAAATACTTGTCTATTTTCTATATTTAGAGTGTGTAGATGGTGGTCAAAGTCTCTTTTGAATAATAACAGGCAACCATGAAGGCGCATGCACCGGTTGTTTCCAGGGTATGTGTTTTGGGAAATGGCAGGTGTAAGCTATTTTCCCTCCTAGAAGAAGGGAAGGGAAATGAGTAGCTAGTTTAGGTATCCTATAGACTTTCATTGGGTGAGTTAACCATGCCATTCCAAGATCTATATGGAATAGTTCTCTGTAGTGTTTGTTTAGATACATTCAGTGTTTGGGGGTCATGACAGCAAAATCCATGATCTGAAACTTTAGTGATGGATTTTGTGGTAAAGAAACAAAAAAATTAATGAAGTTGCCAGTAACTAATGAGAAGTAGGTAGAGTTTAGGAGAGTTGGGATGGCGTCAGGTGTAGATAGCTTGGGAAGTGGAAAGCATTTCATTTAACATACATGTTCTAAGGCCAGAGGGAATTACAAAGAGGAACTGTACTGTGGCTATGTTTGAGGATGATGCTGCCTAAAAGAGATTTAGGAATATTACAAAAACTAGGAACATTTTGGTGGGGGGGAAAGGTGAATACGTTTGGAGAATAAATACACTAGGAATAAACTAAGACAGGGCCTGCTCCAAAATGCATCCAGTCTAATCGACTGACAAGAATACCTGGAATATATTTAATTGCCTCTTTACTGAAAAATGCAGACAACTCAATACATTGATGGAAAAATCCAGATTGTTGCATGTAAGGGAATTTTGAGTAAATCATATTTTAATGGTTGTTATTCATTTTGTTGGGGCTAGACCCTAGAAAGGGAAAGGGCTCTGGACTGTGCTTGCTCCAGTATCCTGACTTTTGATTAATATAGGTGTTCTGAGTGCACAGCTATGGAGTCTGATGATCAAATGTATTCTCTGTGATTCTTGGTGGTGGTGTTTCTATTAGCTGAAAGCTACAAAGGAAAACAGTGTCCTCTCTTCATCCAAGCTTCACTGTACGAAGTAGTGCTATAAAACAATCTCTCATTCTGGCCAGTGAAAAGTCATTAAAAGTCACTAGTACTTGGAGACTCACTGTGAAAAAAAACTGTTGTTCTTGTAATTCCACATTCCATTTCAATGACTGAACAAATATCTGTCATGAATGATACATTATATGGAACCCTGGGTATTGCTTTTTTCCATATCCCTTTAATAACAGCCTCCAAATCAGTTTGTCTTTACTTGACAAGTAACACAGTATGTTCTTACTCTCCCAAGCTTCTCTGGGACATGTCATCAGAAATTGGACAAACCTGAGTATGATGTGGTCCAGTAGATGGATCTACACATTCCAGGACATTGATGATGTTTTTTTTTTTTATTGTTTTTTCTTTTTTTTTTTGTGGGTACCAGGGGTCGACCTCAGGACCTCACGTGCCAGCAGGCGCCTGTGCCGCTGAGTGATATCAGCCCTTTTTTCGTATGTGGGTTCCGGGAGTTGAACTCGGGGCCTCGCGCTTGCCAGGCAGGCGCTTACACTGCTGAGCCATCTCACTGGCCCCCATTGATGATGTTTTGACAGTGGCCCTGTCTGAAAACATTACATGGTATTCAAACAAAAGTGACTAAATATGAATTAAATCTTCAGCGAGCACAGGCTCTGCCACAGAACTCACCTTGGCAACTAACTGGGCTGTAACCTCTAGTCACATTTAAGTCTGTTGAACAAAATTTACTGGCCTTTTTGCCTCCCACTGAAATAAGGAGGCCTATCAAATATTTGACCTATTCCAATATTGGAGGAAATGCATTCTATAATTGGAAATTTTATGAAAATCTCTATCTCTAGACAAAAATTTCTTACCATACTTGACTGGCAGGGCACAGCCTTGAAAAACTTCTCAAAGCAGTAAGACAAGCCCTATTCATGGGTTTCCAATTACTTTGGACTCCAAATTCCTGGAACCATTCTTATATTTGTTCAGTGCATTATAAAAACAAACAAAAGCAAAATCAGAGATAACGTATAAACAAAAATTTCTACTAGTATTCAATTACTTCTGGACTTTTGGACTTGAGAACCTAGTTCTGATATTTAGCAACAGCTTATATCTTATAATTTGATCCTACTGTAAACAAGTAATTTTCATTAAAAAGAGATTTGTGAGTTTTTCTTGCAAAGCATCTGCACTGAACCATAAAGCCCATAAGAAAAGGTGAATATAAAAATACTCAGTTGAAGATGCATATGATGCAACAAATCAACATCCAGGATTAGTTTCGGAGACTTAGTCAACTTTTTTTTTTTAATGTGGGTACCGGGAGTCGAAGTCAGGACCTCGTGCTTGCCAGCAGGTGCTTGTCGCGCTGAGCAATATCACTGGCCCCTTTTTTTTCCCTTTATGTGGGTACCGGGAGTCAAACTCAGGACCTTGCGCTTGCCAGGCAGGTGCTTACGCTGCTGAGCCATCTCACGGGCCCTTAGTCAACTTTTTGAACAGGTGACTCAGTACTAATTTCTTACAAGTTGACCTGCGAATAATTTTACCCACACCGCTGTCACAGTAGGGGTCTCGTGGACAAGATTTTCAAATTTGGTAAAGAGCATGAATCAATGATAAAAACAAAAACAAACAACCCCTTCTACAAGGAGAGTAGACATTATGAAATCACTTAACCATCTGCTAAACATAATCATGGAAAAATGTTGTTACTCCACAGAACTGGCAGTTCCATGCAGTAAACTTTAGTTCTTCTCATCATAAATAGCTTTTTGAAATTGATCAAAATAACCATCTACATACATGCCTCATATGTCTTTCTTGATTAAATATATAATCTAATATTGAGCCACTCATGACTGGACTATGAAAGGCAAAATAGAACTGTCTTTAACAGTGCCTTCTATTGAAACAGAACAACTAAATTATGAATTCAATCTTAAAGTTACACATGTATATTTCCATACGAAGTAACTACGTTTAGGAGAAATTATTTGCACTGAAGCAGCCAATCAAACTTACATTGCCATCATTTCTATTACTGCTTGTTGGATTCAGGCTTGAACTCACTCATGGTTCATGGTAATAGAACTGCCATGATTGACTGCAATGCCCCATGGGAAGAATCCTGATATTCATAGATTCCTCTATTTGTCCTCTGTTCCCTTTTGATTAATTTTAGTAGCAAGATTGGGTAGGCTGGTGCCCGATGTTATTCAAAAGTTTCATGCTTCTATATCTCTTCTGTTTTGTGGGCAACAAGGTACCCAAGAATGATGAAGCAGTAACCCAGGAGGATCTGGGAATAAACAGTTTGGCTATCTTTAATAGTTCTTAAATTCATGTTTTTTTGAGTGGTATATGGATGGATAGTTTATGACCTTGGTGAGTAAGTATATATGTTGCTCAGATTGTGGATACCTGGAGAAATATGACTCTGGATAGTGACTTTGACTCATGATTGTACAACTACCATTTTCTTTATCCCAGTATTGCTTTTGATAACAAAAGTGTGATTCCTTATTTCTTATAGAATATTTTCCCCCTATAATCTTGGCTTATAACCAAAGAGAGACAGCAGACTTCAATTAAGCATGAATACCACTGACTGCTAAAAGAATGTAATGGTTATCGATTTTCATGGATGAAAAAAAAAAAAAAAAACAAAACTGTCCTTTATAACTGTTTCAAGAAGTGGCTTGCTATATGTATCAGCTTCAGGAGAGCTATGGCAATTATGCAAGAATCACAGAACCCAGAATTCATGAGAGCTAGTGGAAAGACACAGTCCGTGAGCCACCAAAGGTCAGAGAGTAGATAGAGGAGAAAAAAAATTGGAAGTCTCTGAGGCTCATTCCACATTTCCTTCTCTGTTTTGGCCACTAGCACAGCAGTTTTGAATTGGTTCAATAGGAAAAGCCTGATACCAGAAGCTGAGCAGAAAGGTCTCCGACTGTGCCCTATCCAACCTTTGCTGTTTTCTCGATGCCAAGAGCATGGAGGAGTCATGCTTTCGACTGCATCTCTGCTTGTATGTTTTCCCAATAAACCTGATTTTATTTTCTATCTAAGCCCATAGTGCCATGCTGTATATGTGTCCATGCATGACAAATGCCGATAGAACATAATATTAGATCTTATTTCTACCTGTGGACCTTTGTTTATCTTGATGGTAGGGAGGAGGAAGATCTATTAAGGGCCTAATAGGAGCCATAAGATTTGTCCACATTATTTCAAGTAGATGAAAATAATTTAAAACCTATGAATATGTAATGCATATCTTAAAAGGTTTCAAATGTAAGATGTAAATACATTGTAATAGGCCTATGCCTCAGAAGACAGAGAAAAATATTACAAGGCCTTTCGTGCATGTAGATAACTCTGCTTCTATTACCATTAGATTATAACTGTAAAATCCATATATGAAGTACAATAAATCACAGTGCAGAGAGTTTCAGCTCAGTGAACAATATTTCCAATAAAAGCGATCTTACATACTGGAGAGGAATACACGAGTTTTCTTTCCAATGGGATTTCCATAAAGATGACATACTTACTACAGAGCATCCAATCTCACAACTACAACTACAAATATCATTTTGAATGGTTATTGTGAGACCAACGATGAAATTGATGTTTCCATGTGCAAATGAACAGAAGCTTTACAACTTCACTGCGATCTTGTGAGTTAGGAAATTTTGATTTTTACTTTTGGAGACCAGAAATCATGTTAAATAAATAATGGATCTTGTTAATTCTGAACTTCTGCATACCCTAGCATGTTTGAAAATATAAAACAAAGATGGGGAGTTACAGAGGAATTTTGCATCATTATGAGAATTCGGTTGCAGAGAATAGGTAAGGTGAGGTAGTGGGTGTGAAAAATAGAATGTGGAAAGCTTCTCTGAAAAAGGGAGGGGTCTTGGAAGTTACTAGCAGCTGAACTCTTAGTCAGGTAGAGAATTCAAAGTCTTAGAGACAGTTATGACAGGCATAGTTGCTTTTCACTTTAGACACTTTGAAATAACTGAAATTGTAATACTCCTCACTATCGGGCTTATTAAAAATGCATTGGGAGAAAAATGAATACTCCTAATATGGAAAATCAGAAATAGTTACAGATAATGTGGCTCATGAATCTTTAGGAAGAAACAGAATATAGAATATAGATAGCTCGATTTTATCTTAGTGAAAAGATAGAGCCCTTCTTCAAACTTATGAAAATTACTAAAAATTTTAGTGGCATAACTTCAGAAATGATTAATTGCAAGACCCAGAGGACCAATGGCTACTGTCCTTAACAGCAACAGAATTGAACCTGAAGCAAAGTAAAAGTTTAAATATGATGATGGGCTTGGTCTGTCAATTGTTAGAGTGAACTGGCCCATTCCATCGGAAAATCATGAAATTCCTTTGACTTGATAAAGTACATAATAATATATTCTTGTTCAGTTTTTTGTGAATGCTATATGAGTGCATAGTCTACAATTATAGTTATATCCTGGGTAGGGAGCCAAAGTACCCACATTTTTCTTCATATTATTTGGGAATGTTTTCAAGTTACAAGGAAATAATACTATTAAAATGAAAAAGGTACCACACAAAAATGGAAACCTCTTAAAAAATTTGGAAACTATCAATTGTTTATTTTGCTGGATAAAAACATTATATGTTTACAAACTATTTATGTGTACTGAGAGTACGGACAAATGTAGAGTTGTGTACCCACCAACAGAATCAAACTATAGAATACTTTCATCACCCCAAGCCATAATTCCTTATTTCCCTCAATACCTCACCCTTGGGAATATTTGCAGTCTTCCTGTGGGAATTTGCCTATATTAGGCAAAGCAGTATAAGCAAAATTACAAAATACCTATTCTTTGTGTATGATCTGTTTCATTGAGCACAATATTTTCAAGGTTGATTTATGTTGTAGCTTGTATCAGACCTTTTTCATTTTATGGCCAAATCATATTTCATTTTATGTAACTATCATATTTCTGTTTACTGATTCATCTGTTGGTTAATGCTTTGCTAGTTTCTATCTTTGGACTGCTGTGAATATCTTTTGGAGGAACCACAAAACTGTTTTTCACAGTAGCTATTCCACATTACATTTATTATTATTATTTTTATGATTAATTATTATAAGAATTTTTAATTGGGCTAACCATTATAAGATTCCAATTTCTGTAAGTGCTCACACATACTTATTTTTTCTATTTGTTTGTTTTTAATAATTATCCCAGCAAATGTGAAGTAGTTCATGTGATTTTGATTTGTAATTTTCACACTTGTTTCTGTTTTCATATTTTCATTGAAGAAATATTTTTTCAAGTTTTTAACCATATTTTAATCATTATGAAATTTGTTATTTCTCTGTAAGAGTTCTTTATTGATTATGAACATTAAACTCTTACCAGATGTATGATTTATAAATTTTGTCCTAGTTTTCCGTAGTTTTTTCATTTTCTTAATTTTTGATACATAAAAGTTTTCAATTTTGATGAAGCCTAGTTTATCTTTTTGTTTGTCCTTTTGTTAGCTTATCTAAGAATCCATTGTCAAGTTTTAGGTCATAAGGATTTATTCTTATGATTTCTTCAAAGAATTTTCAGTTTTAATTTTTATGCTTAGATCACTGATCGATTTTTAGTAAATTTGTGAGTATGTTGTGAAATAGGGATCCAGATTGATGCTTCTGCATGTGGAAATCCAACAGCATCATCTATTTATGACATTATCATTTCTTCATTAAATGAACTTGGCGACTTTGTCAAAAATCTTTTAGCCATACATACATGGTTCCATTTCTGGACTCTTAATTCTCTGCCATTGGCTTACATGTCTATCTTTATGCTTTTTTATCACACATATTTGACTATTGCAGCTTTAGTTGGTATTGGAATTGAGGTATGTGAACCCCTCAAATTTGTTTTTTATAAGATTATTTCACCTACACAATGCTTTTAAAATTTGATAAAGATTTGAGGATTGGCTTGTAATAAATGTTAGTGCCTGAAATTAAAAGATAGAGACTGCCATAAATATATGTTATTAAAGATAGATTAAGTGTTAATCCATAGGAAAAATCTAAGTAAATGGAAAAATATTAAAAATCTTACAAATTATATTCTCTGACTACAATGAAATTAATCAAGAAATCAGTAACAGGAGGAAAACTAGAAAATTCACAAGTACACGTGCAGTACATTAAAAACATTCTTTTGAATGATCAGTGGTTCTAAGAAGAAATCATAAGGGAAATTAGGAAATATTTAAAGATGAATAAAAATAGAAACACAACTACCCAAACTTATAGGGTGCAGCTAGGCAATGCTTTGAAGGAAATTTATAAATATACATGGCTGGTCAGGATTTTTTTCAGCGGTTTTTGATTTTGCTTTTTACTTTTTTGTTTTGAGATGATTGTACATTCCCATGCAGGTGTAAAAAATAATATAGAGAGCTAATATGTACCTTTTACTCTTTCCCTTAATAATAATAAGCATAGCTGCAGCACAGTATTGCGATTAGGAAATCGGTACAACTGACTGCACTTGCTCAGATCTCACCTTCTTAATGTACGCATTTGTGTGTGTGTGTAATTTAGCTCAGTTCCATTAAATTTTTCTCAGTTTTATATTTGTGTGACTACCATAACACTCAAAACAGAAAAATTCCATCACAAGGATCTGTCATTAACCCCTTTTATAGTTACAGCCATGTTCATAAAATCTTATTCCCAACTTAACCTCTACCAACTTTGGTCTGTTCCATTACTATAATTTGTCATTTAAGAGATGTTACATGTGCATAATTATACAGGGTGTGAGATTTTAAGATTGGATGTTTTACTCAGCATAATTCCTTGGGCTCCATCCATGTTGTTGCATTTATCATTACATTTTCCTTTTATTACACAGTGTGTTCATGTTACGGATTTGCTAAGGTTTGTTCATCCATAGAAGGCTGCAACCCTTCGAAAGCTGCTATGACTATTTCTGTGGAAGTTTTTGTATGAACGTGTGTTTTTCTTTCTTTGGGATAATTACTCAAGAGTGAAAAATATTGGCTTGTGTGGAAAGTGTGTATTTAGTTTTGTAAAAAACTCCTGTTCAGAGCAGTTGTAGCATCGTGCATTCTCACCCGTGATGTATGAATGATTGATTTGGTTAAGGGTTTTTGACATCTGCTTTGCTGTAACAAGTCAACTAACTGGAGCTGAACTCAAGCTGGCCAAGGGGGAAAAACTCCAAATTTTTCTAAAAAAAAAAGTTAAACAAAACAGTCAAACAAACAAAGAAAAGAAAAGGAAGAGAAAAGAGCAACCCATTAGCTTTCACTCATATTCTCAAATTAAAGAGCTTTCTTTCTCCAGTCCTCTTGCTTGTTAACAATAAAATTTCTTTAGGAGATTTTGCTCCCCATTCTTCTGTACAGTTCAGGGGCTCAGCTAGCTCTCTAATCAAATGTGGGAGACAAAGGATTGGAAGAAAAAAAAATTATTAACACATGACCATGCTGGGCTTTCTTCAAGTTTTGACTGAACCCTACCTAGCTGTTATTTATTTTTTTCATTTCTCATTGTTTACTGTCCAGATTTTTAGTTAGTATCATTGCAAGCTATAGGTTATAGTGAGCTAACTTTATCTTGCCCATTACCACAATCATTTCACACAACTTCAGGACCTGTCAAACTGTTGGTACATTTTCAAATACATTGCGGCTCCAGCACTTTTTTGGTTTGTTTTGTTTTGGTTTGGTTTTTATATGTCATAGATCTCTTTTTGCCAGCTGTGCACTATGTTTGTAAGTGTTCAAAGTAAACAATGGCTAAAGAATGATTGACTTCCGAGTGATACGTGTCATGCAGCTGATGATCTGATAGTTGAGAATACAAATTCTGAGAGTGAAGATGATGAATAATCTTCATTTACTAAATTTAGAGTGTGCTTTGGAACCAGAGCATATTTGGAATCCTTTGAAATGACTCCCATTGTAGGATTTAGGAACTTTACATTCTTTAGTGGGAAATGATTAAGTGAAAAGCTTGCAGAGCATATCCTTTATGAAAAACAAAATTGGAAATTTTGTCCCTATTTTGCAGCTTCTGGTGTAGTTCCCATTAGCTTATTGTTGGGTGAAGAAAATCACTTCAATTTCAGAAAGTATAAGCTTCATTTTTTATATTTTAAGATGTTCACATTCCTTCTGGGATTCCAGTTTTTCCCCAGAAGAGATATTTAACCTTGGAAAGTAGTCACTTATGCACTTTCGCCTAATGGTTTGTGTTAAGAACTGATTTACCTCATTAACCTTTCTGGTTAATCATTTTAGACTGCGGCAGGCCTTAGTAAGGACACAGAGAAAGGTGACGCTTACAGGGAGCCTTCAGCAGTGGGGAGCAATAAGTACTGCATTTTAGTCTTCATTATTTAGGCTCTATGGTAGAGATCTTCCTTTTCTCTTTGAATCAAACATTTCTTTCAAACAATATGTTTAGAGTTTTTTTTTTTTTTTGGTACACTGAGAAATGTGTGGAACTTCGACTGTAAAAGATTAATTCTGCATGCAAGTCTAACATTCACTAATTATGTGACTTAGGGTAATATATTATAGCTCAGACTTAGGTTCCTCAAATAGAGATGTGGTTAAAAAATATCTATCACCAAGAATTTCATCCTAAGTCTTAAAATATATTTATATTTTGTGTATATATATATATATATATATATATATATATATACACACATATTATAAATTTAGGTGTAGTTTAATCTTTAAACACACAAGTGCTTTGTAAGACAACACACAACATAGAAGGGTACTATTTTTATATAAATAAATTATTTGAAGAGTAATTATTTCCTCCCTAGTGGGAAAAGGGAGCTTAGAAATATAAGTGAAATCCCAGGAGTAGTTTTGAAATATTTATGACATTCTCTACTATATTCCTACTAGTCATATCTCTAGGTAGATTGCAGAAAACAAGGATACTTTGTATTCCAGTTCACAATTATGCTTTGCAGGCTCTCTTTGAGATTCTGAGTCTTTGTATTCACCATTTTGGAATCTACATATAAATTGCTGTGTACTGTCAATTTTAGTATAGTCAAATACATTTCAAAGCCAAACATCATGATGTTTATAAAAGGACAGAGAACAATTATATTTGACAAACAATTTTTACATGACTTGAAAATGTCTTAGGATTAAAAATGATCCTTTTGTACTCTGATTTGCTTGGAAGTGTTTGTTTAGTTGAAACTTTTGGAATCATTTTACTTTACTTATACGGGCTGATTGAAAAAGTTGGAAAAGTCTCAATACAGGTTTTGAATTATGCCTCTTTGCTCACTGGGATGAGAGCTCCCAGAATTACCAAGTTTGTATTGAACATATTAGGAGTTGTTACAAGTAACACTGTAATCATTTACGCAATTTGCATGAATACCCAGGGGATGCTAGTTCTTTCAGCTTTGGAAGAAATACAGATTTACTGCCGAAAACACTTGACATTATCGTAAAGAAATGTCTAGTGTAGAAAATAGAAGGTACTTATCTTTTTGTTGTATTTAGCATAAAACATAAGCATTCATGTGTTTTTCATAGTTTTTAACTAGGCATGTGGAAATTTTTATGTCATTTGGAAGGCAAAAAAATAATTCACATTGAGAGTCTAGGAAAAATCTAAAACTATGAGTTTCAGTTGATTCTGCTTATACAAATTTTATTTCAATTCATTGACTGAACCTATTTTTCTTCTTTTTTTTTTTTTGGTGGGTACCGGGGGTCGACCTCAGGACCTCGCGCATCAGCAGGCGCCCGTGCCGCTGAGCGATATCACCGGCCTTTTTTCGTATGTGGGTTCCGGGAGTTGAACTCGGGCCCTCGCGCTTGCCAGGCAGGCGCTTATGCCACTGAGCCATCTCACTGGCCCCCTGAACCTATTTTTCAATGAAAATTTATAAATTACTGGAGAGGTTAAAAAACAAATACTAAACTTTACAAGTTCAGTAAAGTTTTCATTGTACAGTGTATTTCTCTGATTGTCTTATGTGGAGGTTCCCATGATGGCCCTCGAAACTGCCACTCCCTCCTCATTTTGTTCAAAGAGAATATTCTAGATTTTAAAATTTAAAAATTTTTAAGAATAGTACAGAAGATTAAAGTAATTTTGGCAGATCTGTTCTCAAAATAAAACACATAAAAGAAGCACTATTTTCTGAATAGAATTGGAGCAGTTTTGATGTTCTCTTCCTGACAATAAATAACTTGTGAAGACAGGGTAGTACCTTCAAAGCCTCTGCTTCTTTAACAGAGGTCCCATAACATAACAACCTCTGTTCTTTCAAGTGAAAGGTTTTTACCAGGTTTGAATTAATTCATAAGCGCTCTTGGAAATTAGAAAAAAGGCCACCTCTCACCCCTGTAAGGGAAAGAGAAAAACTTTTTTTTCCTAAGCTTAGAAAAGATGAAGAAAAGGCTCTTAAGTCCCTAAGTAGAGTTCAATGTTTGATTTTTATAAATCCAGTAGATAAGGGTCAGGTCATAGTTATAACATACCACACCACATTCCCACTGCGTGGGCACAAACACACACACACACACGTGCACACTGGTACACAGATAATCTATTTTTGTTTTAACCAGCTTTCCTATGCGAGGTCATAAAGCAAAAAGTGCCTTTTACAAGTATTCTAATTTATTTATCTATTGGCTAAAAAAAATAGACACAAATGAGTAATAAAATAAGTGGATATATATATATTTCTAAAATTTGCGACTATATGGCTTTGAATATCGTATTTAACCTCTTTGTGTCTGAGTTTTCCATTTCACTGAAAAAAAAGACCAAATTATGCATGACCACTTTGGTTTTTTTTGTTTTTGTTTTTGTTTTTGTTTTTAATATGTGGGTACCAGGAGTCAAACTCAGGACCTCGCGCTTGCCAGGGAGGCACTTATGCCGCTGAGCTATATCACCAGCCCCTGTAGTTTGGGTTTTTAATGTCTCTCAAAGGCCCATATGTCAAAGGCTTGGTTACCAGCCTGTGCATCTGTTAGGGAGGTGGAGTAACCTTCAGGAGGTGAGGCCTAGTGGAAGGAAGTTAGATGACTGGCACATGCCCTTGCAGGGGGCATTGAGACCTGAGCCCTTGCTGTCTTTCTCTTGCTTCTGGAAGTCATGAGGTGCACAAATCTCCACCATGCACTTTTGCCAGTGTCCAAAACTGCATTGCCAACAGACCCTAGTCTGAAACTTCTTATACTGTAAGCCAATACAAACCTTTCTTCCTTAAAAGTTATTTATCCCAAATATTTTATCACAGCAATGCAAAGCTAACTAACACAATAACCTATATGTTTTGTTTTTTTTTGTGTGTGTGGGTACTAGGGGTCAACCTCAGGACCTCGCACGCCAGCAGGTGCCCGTGCCACTGAGTGATATCACCGGCCCTTTTTTCGTATGTGGGTTCTGGGAGTTGAACTCGGGCCCTCGCGCTTGCCAGGCAGGTGCTTACGCCTCAGAGCCATCTCACCGACCCCTAACCTATATGATTTTTTAGGAGAAATAAATAAACGAACATGTGAAGTACTGGTATATTTAGCTTTCACTAGGCTGTAGAGGTTTTTATTACCATCACCATTTTAATAATCATCAGACCATTGTCATTACCATCATAATCATTATTATATTCTGAAATTCTGTTACATTGGATTATATTAACCTTTTACCTGAATGCAGTATATTTAGTAGAGGGAGGTACACAAATTTCCGTATTGTGTTTAGACATTTATTTTTTAGAAATACAGGGGATTGACTTCAGGGCTTTCACACTGAGCTACAAGTACCTCAGTACATTTTTAGCCTTTAAAAATTTTTTTTGAGACAAAGGTCCTAACTTGCACAGTCTGGGTTTAAGCTTGCAGTCCTTTTGCCTTAACTTCCTACAGTGCTGGGATGCAGACGTGTGACACCATGCTCCTGGTCATGCTGGGGTATTTAATAGTTTGCTCGTAAGACCCTCAAAAGGCTGAACCTAACACTAAAATAAATTAATTTTCATATTGTTTCTATTGATAATATAAAATGGAGGTTTGCACCTTTCCAGCACACTGGAACACTGATATTTGCTGGCATAATATAGATAGAAACAGGCTTTTTAGAAACCTGTTTGTATTTACAAATCCAAACTTCATGCTCTGCGTCCTGACAATTTCACTGCTGGCCATTTACCATATGGAGATGTGCCTGACATATACCAATAGCATGTGAAAATATTCATTGCAGTACTATTCATAATAACTTCCAAAGAAAAACTAAGTATAATTTCTTCATAACTAGAGTGGTTTCCTACTTTGGTCACACAATGTAACACACACAGCAATAAAAAAGGAATGAATGTCTGGTACGTGCAGCAACATGAATGATTTCAAATATAATACTGAGCTTTGAAAAAGCCACATCTAAAAATACATAGTGAACAATTCTGTTTATGAGTAGTTAAAAAGTATGTAAAGCATATATATATGTATGATAGCCATCAGCGTGGCATTTATATTCAGGGAAAATAATTGAGAATTTTTATGACATAAACAACCTGTGTGTGCATGTAAAAATTCAATCATTAGGCTATATGCTAAATTATATACTCAGTACTCTTAGTGTAGTTCATTCTTTATTTGGAAAAAGAGAGTAAGAGATAAAAGGGGGAAGAGATAGAAAAAAAAGAATGCCTGTTTTTAGTATAACTAAACTTCCTATTTGCTGCTCTTATCTCTCATTTCAACTTCCTCTGTTTTCCAAGTTACTGACTTTTTAAATTTTGTTTGTGAATTTGCGAATGAGTTTTCTGAATTAGTCTGACTTAATCTAATTAGTATTGTTTTACCTCAAATTCTTTTGAAAAAGAGTTGAATCTGATATATATTTTTCATTCATTGCCAAAGACTGAACTTTATGTATATAGTATATATATATGTATATATACATATATATATTATTTACTTCACATAAGGTAAAATTTGCCAGGAACAAAACCATTTTGGAATCTACATATAAATTGCTGTGTACTGTCAATTTTAGTATAGTCAAATACATTTCAAAGCCAAACATCATGATGTTTATAAAGGACAGAGAACAATTATATTTGACAAACAATTTTTACATGAAATTTTTACATGAAAGGACCTCGCACATCAGCAGGTGCCCGTGCTGCTGAGCGATATCACCGGCCTTTTTTCGTATGTGGGTTCCGGGAGTTGAACTCGGGCCCTCGCGCTTGCCAGGCAGGCGCTTACGCCACTGAGCCATCTCACTGGCCCCCTGAACCTATTTTTCAATGAAAATTTATAAATTACTGGAGAGGTTAAAAAACAAATACTAAACTTTACAAGTTCAGTAAAGTTTTCATTGTACAGTGTATTTCTCTGATTGTCTTATGTGGAGGTTCCCATGATGGCCCTCGAAACTGCCACTCTTTCTGGATCCAGGGAATTTCACTGGCATAAATACAGACACTAGTCCTCTCTAAATCTTAGCTCTCTATCTGGTTGTATTAAGCTATGTTGAAGCCATTTTGCTTGTCCTTGTATTTCTTTTATGAGAGTGAAATGCAGATTTTTAAGATAATTTTATCAGCAGCCAAATTTCTTTTTATTTGTAGCTTTTAAATTTTCCTTTCTCTGAATCCCTTACATTCTCTGGCTCAGCAGTTTATCCTCCACTCTGTTACTTTCATTGTTTACACATCTGTCAGAAGATGGATATGATTGAGATTCAGGTTGCATAGAATAAAAGAGAAATGTTCTGAATACAAACTAGACAGCATACCTGCATTTTCAGGTTTAGCCTAAGTCTCAAATGAATACATAAGGTGACATTGTTAAGAAGAAAAGAGGCTGTAGTATGCCCTGGAGAATCCCTCCTGTTTTAGAGTATCCAGTCATTTTAATTAAACAGAACTTTATGGAATCTTCTGAGTTCTCTGTATATGTTCACTCTATTTCCTCAGAACATGTCTGTTTATTTGCAAGAGATGGGTCTCAATTTAGATAGTACCATGGAATTACTAAATTTATTACTGATCATCAGTTTTTTTTTTTTACCGACGCCTGACATTTTGATAAGTTCTTTGATTCCGTATCTTTGCTTAGTTTCATGTTGTTCTGGATAATTTTGGCAATTATCTGAAATTAAGACACTAAGGAGTACAGAAGAGATGTTTGCTTTTGCTGAGTAGTAAACACTCAGGTTTTTCTGCTCAGATGCCTTTGGATTTATCCTTAACCCCATCAACCTTGAATTCCCTCCCTTGTGTGTTGTGCTCTTTCCTCTTCTCCAGACATCTGACCTTAGTTTATTGGAACTATTCTGTTCATGTGGGCAGAGAATCTAAAATGCCTGAAAGGAGACTTTTTTCTCTGCCAAGGACCCCAGCTAATGACTGATCTTATAAGATGATGACAGCTCATCTCTTAATTAATATGCCAGAGTCCTGCAGTCCAAGGCTGAAGAGACCTTGGTGGGGGATATTGTCTGCAGTTGTATCCTTTGGTAGCTTCCTCCTACCCACTTAGTGATCTCTCCAGGAGCTCTTTCTTAATCACTAGCAAAAGGCTCCTCTTTTCAGGATGTTTCTGGGGAACTTAACTGGAAACAAACTACAAGCCACATGACTAATTTCTTGTAGCCCATGACCACAATGAAATTTTTAAAGAAACTATGATTCTTAGTAAAATTCTGAAGTATTTCCAGTACTGATATTATATCAGATTGATACTTTCTTAAAATTATGACTGATATTTTAGGAACTAAGAATGATTCTTTTGACTTTGTTCTTAACAGAATCAACAAGTTTATACTATTCTGGAAAAAAATGGTATTCCTGAATATAAGCTTCTTAGTTTGCTTACTATTTGATAGTGCAGTTTTATTGTTCACTTTGAGGGGTAGAAAATCTTATATTTGAAACCTCAGAAAGATACATAGATTATTAACTCACGTACTTTTGTCTTATATTTTTATATGATAACATTTGACTGCCATTAAAACAGGATCAAAGTGATATTACAGCATTTGATCTTTATCAGGGAACTTGGTGGATGAAAATACTAAGAGCTGGAGTCCATTCACAGGGAGTCACCTGCTGGGAGCAGAGACAATTGTCACAGTAGTTGTGGACTGAGCTGGACCATAGTAATGGTTCACTGTGTCCTAGAAACTAGTCAGAGAGCGACCACCACTGGACCAGCTGCATATCCCTGTGCTGGGAGCTATTCCAGAATGTTCTAAACCTGGAACAGAAGTTCCTTCCCATTTTCATCTTTCAGAACCCTCCAGCTCCCTCTATTGACCAGTTCTGGTAAGAGCCAGCTGGCAAGGGAGAAATGTTAGTCCTGCTTCAACTCTGCAAAATAAGTGATAAGAAATGTGGATTTGGAACTAAGAGGAATAAACTGGTAACACCACATGTGTGGGTGCACACATACAATTTCTGTTAGTCTTATATTTAAAATAAACCAAATATTCAACTTATTGGGGGTGATTAACTCTATTTTAGAAAGCACAAAGCTGTTTCCTAGATAGTTTATAAATCCGAAACTACAAAGTTTGTATTATATAGAAACAGAGTATTGTTATTTTTAGTAAGTATTAGTAATAGGGCCTGATATTTTAAAATTCAACCATTCTTTTCTTTCTAAATTTTTTATTTTTGTGTTACTAAACTATATTCTTCAGTTTCTCCTGCTATGGTGGTATATGAAAAAGAAGAGAAAGTAAGATATATAATATAATGTGTTTGTAAGGCTTGAATCGGACCTGACTCTCCCAGCCTCCAACCTGTTTGCCAGCAGAGGCATTATTCTCAGCAGGGAACTCAGCTCAGTGCAGAAGCTGTCATTGGCAAACACAGGGTGTCTTAAAAGAGATAAGATAGGACAAGGAATCTTGCAGGTCTCCAGACATCTGGAGACCCCTGAAGATTTACACTGGACACTTAAAGGACTTTTCCCACTGAGGTGCAAGACTGCTAGAGAACTTTGCCCACAGATATTTATTAAAATCTTCCCACCTAATGTCCCTGTCCTTCTTTCAATCCCTATAAAAAATGCCTGCTTCTCCTTTCTCCCTACAGATGGCCTTTTCATCCCATCTTCCTGCACTCAGGCACAATAAATGCCATGTTGCATTTACACAACCCTGGTGGTCTTGGCTGGTCTCTGCCTCTCATGTTCCTTACCGTATTACATAAAACAATGGGTTTGATTTTCAGAGTTGTTAAAGTTCATTCTTCCAGTCAAGTAAGAAGTGGTAAAGTTTGATGTGCATACTTTCTGCTTGCTTATTTTCTTTTAATAGAAGAAATATTTTAAAATTCTTTTTATCCTTAGATGGAGGCATAAAGCATATCACATGTAGAGCTTTCTTATTTTACAGATAAAGTTTGATGACTAAATGTTATGGGTTATACATCAATGTCCTCCCCAAGCCTCCTTGGTTCAGAAGTGCGGCTTGCAAAAGGTGATTGGGTTATGAGCTTGCTGCAGTTGACTTGTTAGGAGGTGGGGCCTGGTTAGAAGCTGGTCACTGGGCATGACCTGTAGCTATGCAGGCCTGGTTTTGCCTTGGTGCTACCTCTCATATGTCTTTCTAGAGTTGGGTAAGCAACTCCTGGATGTAGGCTGTGTGCCTTCATCTCTGGCCTCAACTGTGACAATTAAGTTGATTTGAAACAATTATTCTGTCTACAACAGGTGGTTAAAAGTCCAACATCTTCCATAAAATATTGGCAGCCATCCACTCCCCGATGAGAATATAATACTTCTCTTGGTCAGCTTCATAGGGAGACAAAGATTTGAAAAATGGAAATGATATAAATGAAGTAACCTATAGGAGTTGACAGGTGTACTAGATGATATTGGCACACCCCTGTCCCCTCTGTTTGGCCTAGGCCACATGTTATCTGAAGATGGATCAAAGGAGATCCTAAATCCAAAGTCCATTTTGCAGGTGAGAGTCACCTCATAAGCAAGAAAAATTAGCTGGCAATATCTTTTGCAGGAGAATGCCCATGGAAAAAGAATTGGGTCCAATGGGAAGAACTTTTGTTAGTGCTCACAATAATGGTACTGTGAAGTCAAATATAAGAGGTAGAGGTTAGGAAAATCTTAAGGATCATGTGTGTATGTGAATGGAAGAGAGCATTCATGACAAGGCACAAATTGGCTCTTAGTGAATGTAGGAGTGATGGAGGAGAAATGGTTGAATAATGACAGTCTGAGTTTGTGGACATGGGGAGAGCTATTCCCCAGGTAACTGAAGACCTAGAGTAGATATGATTGATGCAACCAAAATTTAACCATTATTATAAAACCTCTAATTTGTTTTCCTTCAAAACTTTCAATGTCTATGTATAGTTGTGGTGGTGCTGGAGATAAATAGTTTTCTTCTTACTCCTTGCTGGCACAGATTTTATTTCATTTTTTTCTATGGATTAAGCATTGGTTTGGGTGGCATTCAGAGTGAGTGACCATTTCATCCTGCCAGTTCATGAACTAGAATAAATGGTTTGGAAAAAGGGTAAATCCTTTAAAACAAAAAGCAAAAACATTAATAGCCGTATTTTACCTTCCACATATTTTCCTGTGGGCTACCTTTTAATCCTCTCCTATAAATATGGGAACAGCACATAATTCTGAAAAGAAACCTAAGCTTACTTGATAATATTATTTGAGAGCAAATAAAACTTAAGAATTGGGAAAAAGAAAAGTTTGAATTTGATTAAGAAGTAGAGGGCTTTAAGTGACACTCCAGTGCCTTGGGATGGAGTTTCAAAAAGTTCGCAAGGGAATTGAATCCCCCAGTGCTCAGGCTTCTGATGGCAAGAATAAAGCTATTTTTATTCTCTAGGCAACAGCTTTCCTCTGCCAAATTTCCCAAGACTCATACAATGAGAGCATCCATCCCCAAACGATTAATGCAAATTTAGTAATTGTGCACATGGATCATTTCTCTGTCACCTATTTTATCCATAAAATGTGGCTTTCTCTCCATGCACATATTTCTCATGTTTTGTGCCATTCACCTGTTGCTGCAGGCATGGAACAAATTACCTCTTTGTGTGAGGCTTCGGAAGAAGAAATTATCACATTTGTGGCTGGCACCCATTACTAAACCAGGCATGTAATTATTTGAGTCAGAATGATTGTACGCACGAAGTCAGATTTATCTTGGATATCAAAAGGAGAGCATCTGAGGCCTGATCCACAGCTGGACAATTTCCCAAAGGGAGGATGGGTAGGAGGATATAGGCTTCTGTTAAAAAAGACAAATTTCAGTAGAAGCCAATGAGACCTCAGGGATTCTGCCTTTTGTAAAATTTTAAGTGAAGTGAGTGCAAGTGCAAGGTTTTGAGTTGAGAGCCCTGGGGAAGTTAATCACAAAAAGAAGTATTGTGTTGTCAGCCTCACAGTGTGGCCTCCCCCAAAGCACTTCACACAAGAACCTCAAACTTAATCAACCAAGGAGGCTCAGAGGAGGAAACTAGAAAGCCCCTCAGCCTTGTGATATCACTTTCAAGTTTCCAGGAAGCACTGATGCCTGCCTAATAGGGCCTTTCTGGAAAGGATGAGCTCCTATTCAGAGCGCACCAATCAAGCCTAAGCTGTGTTCAGTCGGAGCTTTAAATTGACAGTGCAAAGTAGAGTAGCTACGGTAAGGCATGAGCCTCCTCCTTGGAAGCCATTTGCTGTTAAACATTGCACTGCTCCCTGGCACTCACATTTACTAATCTGAGCAGAGAGATGCTCACTCTACACTCCACTGCCAGGGTAAAACAAAGTGTCCAGAATCTTTCTTCTACATCACAGGCTGTCAAACTGACTTCCTGAGAGAAACAATCTTTTAAGTGCCAGTTGATGGTAGTGTATTAAAAACAAATGCATTTGCTACTTGGAGAATGGGAAGAAACATATACATACAGCAGATGATTATTTGTAAGTATTTGTTAGGCACAAAGGGTCAGGCAACCTGATGCATCCCTTTTACAAATACCACACGTTGGTGGTTTCGAAAAGCAGCTGACTTGAAACCCCACCTTGACAGCTTAGCAGTCTCTCTCCTCTTCTTAGGTTAGGATTAATTAGGAAAAGAATAATAACATGATCCAAAACACAGCATAACAAAAATAGGCGGTTCCAGTTGATAGGATTGTAGGGAAAAATTGTGTGAAGTGTATGGAGGTAGACAAAAATCAAAGATGGCCGAGTGTCGTTTGTAGCACACCCTTCCTGGGGATCAGGCTCTCTATTAGGTCCTATACCTTGCCTCCTCTATGATCTGTTTAGTAATGCAAATAATTCTTGTCCACATAAATAAAAATTAACTTTGTCTGGTAGAAGGCAGCTTATTATTGCTATGTGAATATTCATCAGATTTAAATCTATTTGCAAATTGATTGCAGCATTCTTGATTGCCTATGTATGTTTGAATGGTTTGAATTCCCCTTGAATCAGTCGTAATATCTTATCGGCTTCCTTGTTAATTAATGAGCTAAATAAAATATTTAGGATATATTCATTTTATATATCTCTGCAAGTTGTATTAAAATTTAAAAATATAGTCTTATGTGTATTAATATCAATTTAGAGAATTCTTTGTTTTGTTTTTGTATGAGTTCAGTATCATACTGAGTATCATGGTAAACCTCTTTAAAATTAATTTTAAACTGACAATGTGATTTTTGAAATGAAGAGTGTAATTATTGGGTAGCAAAGATACAGAGTCAGACTGGTTTTCCCTTTAGTCTTTCAAGATATTGGAATAGCATAGACAGGAAACTATGTTGCTAAACAAATCTTCTATTTGTATATTTTGATGCAACTTCACTGAAATGAATGCTGTCATAAAACAACAACAACAACAACAAAAAATGAATTTAAGAGATTACTGTATTAGCTCTGTGGACTATGTCTGCTTCACTATAGCATGCTCATCCTACAAGAGCTACTTTTGGCTAAGAGCCAAGAAAAGGCTGAATTCAGGTAGCGCGCTGTAGATGACACTTGTGAAGTCCGCGTCATACCAGAGTATTCACTTGAGAGAGATTTATGTTGAGGGCTTCAATTCACAAGTCATGAATGTTTAGGAATTTGGCTTTCCGGAAAGCCTTTTCTCCTCCCTTTTTGATAGTATTTTTTAATCAGTCAAATATAATATGTCTTAATAAACCAGAATGGGTCCTCACAAGGAAAATTATAAATCCTTTTTTGTTTTCCCCTCAAATTTAAATTTATCGAGGAATAAGGAAAAAGAAGGAGAACTCATGATTCATTGATATGAAAAAGTAATAGGATAACTTGAATTTCCGTTCAAATATCTGATGGGTAACTATTCAAAACCTCATTTTCTGAGATGTTGATGAAACTTGGGGTTGAAGGTAATGCCTTTTGTTAAATCATTGGCTATATAAGGAAATATATTATTTAGCATTAGTTATTCCTTCTGGCTTGGCATTAATCTGTCATGAGAAAGTGAGAAAAGAACAATGGAAAAAATCACTACTTAGAATTGTATCTGTAGAAGAAATTTACAACTAGCTTGTTATCTTACATGGTTTCACTTTCAATGGTAAACTTTCTTGGGCTAAAGAGCAGGAAAGGTCACTCTCTGGGGCCCATTCCTAATTAAACTATAGCACTCAAAACATCCCAAGTTATAACTTAAAGTTAACTTACAACATTTTGTATCTTTAAACTTTAATCTACACTGTATTTTAATGAAATTAGACAGCTCATATTTCTAGCACATGTGCAATGCTTTGCTTTGGAAAAAAGTACTTTGAGAATTATTTCCATGTTCACATAGACATTTTATTTGTCTTGTAACACAATGTTTCTAAAAATCTTCTGTGGTGAAGGAAAGATTTTTCCAGGGTTCCTATTTAGTTGTAGTTCAGCATAGCAAAATAAAAAATAAATTGCTTCAAATATGAAATAAGTATAAAAAGGCATATAAAATATAGCCCTCAATTTGTTGTTGCCACTATAATCAAAACACATTTTCAGATTGCTCTCTGAGCCTCTAAAACCTTTGAATCTTTGTACTTACGTCTTCACAAGCCAGTGACCAACATTTTCACTGAGTGAAAGAAGTGGACTTAGGTTGGGTAAGGAGCATAGCAAAATTTTCCACACAAGATGCTGTTTGATTTTTTCCTACATATCCCTAAATAAAAGTGAAATAACCTTTATTTGAAAGTAATCTTTCAAAGTTGTTACTTTCCTTACAATAATTGACTTAAGCTGTACTGTCTGAGGGTTCATGAATAATTGTGTTTCCCCTTGAGGAAAATTGCAGCTCAAATTTCAACACTAAATCTTCAAGTAAATGTTTAATTGCGATTTTCTTAAATCCTTTGTTTGATATGTTTTTAAAGATGTTGAATACCTGTTTTTCTCACCCATCTTTTTCTCTCCAAGAGTTAATTCTAACAGAAAGAAATGCCTCAAGAGACCATGAGATGCTTCTCTGAATTTGTAATAAATTAAATCCAAGAGTTTGAATGCTTACTATGATTCAATTTTCCCAAATCTACTGCATTCCTGTATTAGTTTTGTTATGCTTGTCCATTTTACATTAAATTTAGGCAGACAGTTTTACTTTCATTGGGATGAGATTTTTTTGTAACTTTATTTTATAAAATGGAAAACATTTTCATAATTTTGCATTTTTCTGTAAGAATTAATAACAAAATGAAGATAGAAATTGATCATATAAATATTCTGAGGAAAAAATTGCTTTTAGCTATAGTATCTATATAAACAAAAACATTGTAAATGTAGGATTTATTATAGTATGGGAGAAAAGATTTTTTATCTATCACAATATTTATGGCTAAGACCCCTGTAAGAAAGACATTAACAAGAGAAAAGCACAAAAATTTATTTACTGCTAAGTTTTACGTGACACTTCAATCTTCAGAAATGAAGATATGAACAGAGAAACAGTGTACTCTTATGCTTAGGTCTGATGAAGGGTGGACAGTCAGACAAAAATATGGTTAGGCCAAAAGGGTATGACCTACTGGTAAAAATCTGAGGGGACTTGGTGAGCCTGTCCAGGCAGATTTTGACATCTTTTTGCTTCTTGGGTGACTGCGTTCCTTTCCTCTACATATAGGGTAAGGTTCCTATGGAGTGGGGTTTTCTTCAGAGGTTAGTGAGAGAATTCTTGCATGGCCTGCTTCAAAGGAGAAAAGTGGGGGAAGGAGAGGTTAACCACCCCACTTCTGTAGTTTCCTCAAATGCCAAGGACCTATATTTGGGAGTATCATTTCTTGAATCCATGAGTAGCTATATGTCTGGTTTCAGACTAAAACAAAGTTAATTATCTTTATCTAAATGTTGATGTTCAAACTTATTCACCATATAGGGTAATTTTTAAGGTAAAAAAATTAGAAGAATTGAATGGAAATAAATCACATCACACTTATTTAGTGACACTCACTATGAGTAGCTGATCATGAAAGAAATTGATAAACTGTAAGTTTCCTGCAAATTAAGAATTTTATATATTCGTAGACTGTAATTATTAGAAATTTTTTTTCAAATTATGGTTGTCAATTTTTGAATGCAATGAGCCTTGTTTGCAGTATGTTTTGTGGAAGTTGTCAGAGTAGTTTTGGAAAGGCACGAAAGGTTATTTTACGACAGCTATCAGTAAGATTTGCTAGTCTGAGGATGACATTTTTCTTTCAAGAATAAAGTAAAGCTGATCAGATACCAAAGTCCATTATCTGATGAGAAATAAACAATGACAATATCATAGCTGTCAAAATGACATATAGTCTTGTGAGAGGGTTGTCTAGGAAAATGATGAAGAATAAATATGAAATAAATAGTCTGGGAAACAAATTGAAAAGAACTACCCTTTTTCTTTAAACATAACAGTGAATCAATATTTTAACACAAATATGTTACCAAAAAGTTGGGAGTTACAGTACAAGGGCTAGAAACATCAACAGTAAATGGCTAGCCCATTCTTAAGAGAAAGTTCCAAACACTATTGAAGTATGCACATTGGGTGGATAATGTTGCAATCCACACTTTAATTTCTTAATTTAAAATGTATTTGTTTCAAAATTCAATCTATATGTAAAACAAAATATATTCTGTCTCTGTTAGGGCATAGGCTGAGATGCCATAAAAAGATCTCAAAATGCAAGAGCTCATAAAGGACAGATATTTTTATTTCTATCACAGATAAAAGTTTCAAGGGATGCAGGCAGTAAAAGTCAGATTGCTCAGTACCATGATGGTGAGCTCTTCTCTGTGATGATTGTTATCTAGGTACTGTCCTCGTCTGCCTAGCCAAAGTTGGCTAACGTCCATCCCACAGCCTATTAGAAGAGTAACAGGTGTAAAGCGAACAGCTTTATTATGAGGAAAAGCCCAGGCAATTGCATACCCTATCTCTACTCCTTTTTCACTGCAAAACTTTAATTACAACAGCCCACTTAGTTTCAAGAGAGACTGGAAAATGAGATCCCTAGCTGTCCTGATATAAGCCTTGTTACAACTGGGCCGATTGGCAGGAAGAAGGGAAAAGTAAATACTGTGGGATAATGATTTTACATATATATTGTATATATTTATATATTTTATATATATTTCATTTTTACATATATGTGTGATTAAAATTAAATAGAAGAGTTTGAATGAAAACTAAATTTTATTTTCCTTTTTTTCATTTCTTTAGTCCTACTGCTAATTCTTGTGGGCTTCTCAGATACTTTTATACTCATGGGAAAATATACGAGTTAGTGTTGCTTCCTCTTTAGAAAGTGAACCTTACTATACATACCTTTGTGTGTGTGAGTGTGTGTGTGTGTTTTGTTAATGTATTCTGGAAATATTTCTGATTCAGGACATGAATATGTCATTTTTTCTCTTTTAGTAGCAGTACATTGTCTAACTGTATAATGAGTAATAATTTATTCAGTGTCTTATGGTTGGATACTTTGTAATCTGTGAGATGTTCTCTTTTTATTTAGCTTTTTCTTATGATCAGTTCTATAATGAAATTTCTTTATACATCTTTTAATAGGTATAAATATCTCTACATGTCTCTTCTTTGTCTTTATTGAATATAATATACATCATTCTACAGAATACACCCATTTTAAGTACTGTGTATATTTTACTGAGTTATAGTACTGTATTGTCATGTAATGATCATGACAAACCAGGTTTGAAATTTCTTTTACCTTTAAAAAGTTGCCTTTTGCCTCTTTGAAGTCAATTCCTGTTGTCACCTAGACACTGACTTTCATTTATTTGCTGTTGCTTTAGATTTTACTTTTCTAAAATTTTCACGTAAATGGAATTATATAGTAGGATTCTTTTTATCTTGACTTTTTATTCAGCAAAATTAATTTTTAAACCTTGTTTTGAAAAAAATTAGACTTACATAAAGGTTATAGAATAGTATAGAAGTTACACTCTTCTTCTAATATTAATAACCTCTTACCAAAGAATTATTAAAACCAACAAATTAATAGTATAGCAATATTTTAATTTTAGGTATGTTATACATAATAGTAAGAACCAAAACTGTATCAACTTCAAATGAATTTATATCAGTAATTATTGCGTATAGGTTTACATAAAATTGTTAAATTACTGTTTTTACAGTAGGATAATAAACACAACAGTAATTCATAAATTCTACTTGTGATTTTTTTCCCCACCAATTTATAGTACTGCTTAGTCTTGAACCAAAATGCACATGGTAGTGTACTTTTGAAGAGATTTAGGAATAGTATTACTCATGTTGACTAGAAAGAACATATTAATTTCATGTAAGATTCTTCCTATCCATTCTCATGAGAACAAATGGCAATTAGGTAGTTTATTTCTAGATTTGGGAAAATGGGTATTTTTCACCTTTACTAAAACTCTTATTTGGCTTACCTTCAAGGTATACCTTTGGCTGTTAGTCGGAGGATTGGAAAATTAGGATAACTAACATAATGATTACTGTAATTATTTTGAGATTCATGCTGAATTTTTAGATTCTTTCTTTGCCGCTGAGTAGTATTTTATTGTGAGGATAAACCACGCCTTTGGCAACACAGTGAGTAATGAAAAGGAAACAAAATTTCATCTGAAATCCTTTCATCAAGGAATAACAATGACTAATACTTCACAGTGTAACACTTGAGATAATTGTGTATGTTTACATACCTGCTTATGTATCCTTACTCTTCCTCTTCCAAACAAAATCATGTAACACTTAATGTTTATAATCTGCCTTTTCTTTTAGCAGTATGTCTTGAAAACTTTTTCTACCTACATGATTTCAGGCTGTTCTCTTGTTTTAAATATTTAGCAGGTTCTGAATAATTATTTTCAGTTTATTTCTACTATAAAATGTTACGATAAAGATCTCTGTAAATGTAATATAAAGTTCCCAGAGTATTGTTTTAATGTTAATTTTTATTATCTGCTAATCTTTATTAAAAATCAAAACATTAGAATAGGTCTTATTGCTAGTCTCCTAGGGATCCAGGTTTCATGCTGCTGTCGAGTGACTGTCACCTTTTTAATGATAATTTTTAATGGTAAAGATGAAGGAAGGAACCACAGGTGCTCACCCATATGCACGTGCACAACCCCATCCGTGCACCCACACCCCTTAAAAAATCTTTTGCACATTCAGTTCTTGAACTTTTTCCATTTTTAGAAAAAAAAATTTGTCTATATAAGTCTACCCTTGGTTCACCATAGCTAATGAAACATGACATGAGTGAAGCCTGGGACAAGTCCCTTGGGCAAGAAGCTACAGACACATAGAACACCAAGAATCTAAGTCACTTCTCAGTCAGGGGGAATTACACTGCCACCTATGAAAAATAGCATCAGAGTTGCTTGACAGTTGGAATTGAGTAAAGAATTATCAAAAATGCTGTACCCTAGGCTCACGCCTAAGGCAGATGGCCTGGTTGACAGCCTCGCCCAAGCTGACTGTATTAATGCTTCAGATCACTGTAAGAGGAACTAGCAGCAGTTCTCCTTAACTAATCGTGTTAAAATTGTTGACAGATTTCATGCCTGCTTTTCAGCTGTACAACTAGTCATCAGTGAGGTGAAGAGAGAAAGTTCATGCAAAATAATTAAAATATATGCATCTTCCTTCTCTTGGTACTTTGAGAATATATGAATTGTATTTCTTTTTTTTTTTTAATTGCTAGTTGTTTCAGTAAGTGAAAATTTCCAACAACAGCTAATCTTTTGATTTAAATGGAAAAATAAAACTGCATGATGGCCAGGGATATAGCTCAGTGGCACAGCACCTGCCTGGCAAGTGCAAGGCCCTGAGTTCAATTTCCAGTACAAAAAACAAAACAAAACAAAACAAAAACTACATGATATAAGTGTCAGTTCTGAGGAGTATGCTATGCAAGTTTTAGGCTACATATCTGGGTCATATACTTTTTTTAGGAAAGTATAAGTTTTGGCCAAAGTTTAGCGAGTCAAGTGTTATTAAAATATGCTTGACCGGCATAGAAATCAGAAACCAACAGGATCCTATCCCTTGGGAACTTAAAATTGGAGCTATGAAATAAGTTTATTAAAACTAAGTACTTTCTTACATCGCATAGAAAAGTATTTAAATCACCTTTGTTTCTGGGGATAAGTGGGTTTTATATTAATTTACAAGTTGCCTTCAAACAGGTTCGCAAAACTCCTAAAATACATGTCTGTATGTGATTTTGCTAGATCAGAACTTAGCTTCACCCCTTCATTTCTTACCAAAATGATAAACCTTCTATGAAAGTTAAGAATTATGCTCTTTTCAGTGATATCAACTTATATAGAGGTAACTAGAAGTAGCCAGTATGGTTACTTCTATTAGTACTGATACCACATTTCTCTTTGGATGGGACTTGGATTGACCTCTATGAAAACCTAAATACCTGCTTAAGTCTCATGACCTAATTTTCAATTTTTCTCTATCTCCCTTGTAGTAATAGCTTTTTGCTTAAATTATGATCTCTTCTTATGAGAACAAGAAGCTGTTACATCCAGTACCCAAGTTCCTCTACAATTTTTCTAGTTTGGTACTAAAAACCCAATAAATAAGATCTGTTTTGCTGTCCCCAAATAAGTAGGGCATAGTCTTGCCATTTTCATTTTATGCACTAGGTGATACAATAGATGTAGATTTTCCATATCTGTTAAGGTGTGTCTGTATAAAAAACATGTGCAATGTTCGATACTCTACATTTGTTAATGGAAATATAAATGCAGGCATCTGACAGAGCAATGCTTATGATGGCTAATTCATATCTTCTCATGTTAGTACTTATATTTTATATCTTGGCACTTAAATAGAAACTTAATGACTGATGAGGAAATACTAATTTTCATTTTGCTGTTCAACAGTGGTTCAAATGAGAAAAATTAAAGAAAACACAAGTTATAAGGATTTTAAAATGTGTTCTTGAGTGTGAATAATCTACTTTACCAATGTTGATTGAAATATAATGGCAAAATGTGTAAAGACAAGTAGATGTTATCTCTTGCTAAGCTCCATTTTAAAGAATCTGTCTTACCTGTTTCAATTAAACAGAAGAATTCTTTAATTGAGAAACATAAGCAAAAAAAAAGGTCACAGAGCACAAACCCAACATTTTTTCCATATTATCTCCTAGTCTTTATACTCAATTCCCTTCTAGAATATGGTCATATTTAATTTTGGGGACTTTCATATGTCAACCAAGTTGATTCTGAGTTTGATTCTGAATTACTTCATAACAAGCCAATTTTGGGGAGGATCTAATATGCAGATTAACTTATTTCTTATCAGAAGAGCATGCTCTGTGGCTAACTCTCTAACTTATTTCTTATCAGAAGAGCATGCTCTGTGGCTAACTCTCTAATTAACTTATTTCTTATCAGAAGAGCATGCTCTGTGGCTAACTCTCTATGAAACCATGGTCTATGTATAGTGCTTCAACCTCACTCTATCCTAACACCATTGCCTTTTATTTCCACTCGTATTGTGAATCTTATATAATCTATGATATAAAACCTCAATTATAAGTGTAGTAGCATATTTTGATCAGAACCAATGCCATAGTTTCTGGTGGTTACTAGCTCTACAGTAATTATGAATAAAAAGTAGTCACGTACAGAGCAGAATCCTAAATACTAGCGGCTAACATTTATTAATGGCTTAACTGTGTTTTGTCCAGTGTCTGAAGATATTCTCATTAGCAATTCTCTGAGGTATAGTTAACTGTGACTATCATACTTTTCTTATCCATTCTCACAGTTTCAAATAGCATGATGTCCAAATGTAAATCTCTTACCCACAGCTTTCTTCTGATCTTCAGATTTCTATATTCATTCCCATATTTAAATACTCTAAAAAGCATTTAAAAACTTTTACATCTAGAACCAGTCTTTCCAACTGGTTATTCCCCTGATTCTGCACCTCATTTGAAGACTTTTATCTAGATGTCCCTGCAATGCCTCATGCGATCATAGGTGGGATTTTTTGAGGTGACTGGATCTAGGGTGTGTGATGCTGGGATTAAGTGTGCCCCACCACGGGACTGAGTGCTAAACTGGATGGACTATAAAGGAGAGAAAGAGGGCTGCTACTGCTGCTGCTTGCTGCTTCCTGCCTGGCCTGCAATGGACTATTTATTTCTCCTCCATGATGCCTCTCTGCCATGCCACTCTGCCTTAGAACCAGCTGACTGTGGACTGAAACCTCTACAAACCATGAGCTACAATAAACTTTTCCTCCTTTAATTTGTGTCAGGTATTTTGTCTCAGCAACAAGAAAAGGAACTAAGACTACCCTTAATTCTTCTCTTTCTTTCCCATGTCAAATCTAATCTCTAATAATTCCTACAGACTACATTTCAAAATCCAACCATTTTTCACCACCTCCACTGCTGTGATTATAACAATGTCTCATGCTCATCTGTATTTCAGTTAGTTATCACAGCATCTGTTAAAGCATGTCACATCACATCAGATGAAATATGCTCAGAATTCTCCAGATTAAAGGTCAAATTCCTTAGAATGGTCTACGAGGGTCTACAAACTCTACAAGGTTCAAAATCATCACTTTGCTCCCTTCATCCATTTCATTATCTTTCCTATCTTGGTAAGATGCTTCTCTTTGATTGCTCAGTCAAACCATACCTAGTTTCTTATTCCTGGAAAAAGCAAATAATGCTCTGCTCAGTTGATTCCCAGACTTTGCTCTCTCACCTTATTCAAGAACTTTGTTTGCTGGACAGGGTCACAGAGAATAATCCTTGACTACTCAACTTAACTGAAAACTGCTTAGCTACCATTGTTCTGGAATCTCAGAACACTCTCCATTGTTATTTTATTTTCACAGTATTTATTAGCATCTAGTACAACATATGTTTCACTTAATTAATTTGGTGTATTGTCTATTTTCTACCTTAGAATGTAAGTATATGAAATATCAGATTTTTGTTTTTATTTATAGCTACTGCAACAACACCTAGTACATCATGGACTCAGTATATACTTGATGACTGGATCAATGTAGTATGTTTACGCTGCGCAATACAGGATAGGGTTGTAGTCTAAAAATATGCTATTTTCTTTCTTTTAAATTGACTGTTCTACTCCTGCGACAATGTAGATGGGTGTAAGCAATCTTACACCTGTCTTCTTATGGGTTCTCTGCTACATACCCAGCATGTGGAGGACACTTGGTACATAGTAACTGCATGAGTGACACATTTCACTTTGTCAGGAATGAAACTCAAGGATTACAACAGTCATTTCCAAATGTTTGAAATAACTTTTATGTAACTAATTCCAGTTTCAAGAGAAAAATACTTTTTTGCTTATGATCCAGTTGGAGATTGCAGCACGGTGAAGAAGGAATTTAGCCATTCTATCCTGTTGCTCCCAGAATGTTGAAAGCCTGAGGAAAGACTGGCAACTAAAAAGACTTAAATCTTTCCTAAATCTTTCTGACCAATTTTTGTACAAAAAATGATACATGCAAAGCAGATTGGTTCAGTATCCAAGAACTTTCCTCCTATGGAAAATATTCTTAATCTTTACTTTGAATTATATTGATGGTGATGTTTGCAGATGTGTGAGTTAGTGGGCTCATGACACAGGACTGAGAGAAGGGGACCATTAAGGACATGAGATTTGTGCCTGGGAGGCAGATGCAGGTCATGTAATTCATTTATCTGCTGTTGCTGAAAGCACCATGGACAGAAGTTGATTTTCTTCGTCATTGTTGGTGAGCTGTTTGCCTAGAGGTCAGAGAAGTATTGATGCCACTCAGGAGTGTGTGCGTATGTACCTATGTGCGACTTTAGCACTGTGCAAATGTCTCTTAATTGATACTTTATATTTTACATGTTCTGAATTCATTAAAACTTGCTTCCCTTGTTCATATCCTGCATTTCTTTGAAATATATTGATTTAAAGATGACACATCTAAGTGGTAAATAACAAATTCTGATATAAATTTTGATTTTTTCTGTAAAATAAATATAAATGATGTAGGTTCAAAGCTTAAAATGGAGAACTAAAGCTTTTATTATTATGAGAATTTAAAATGGTCAAATTTTTTAATATACTTAGTATTATAAACAAAGACAAATAAAATACATTAATTCAGGATTTGTGGCTTAACTAACCATCAATTTTCTGAAACCTTTTAACCTGCTTCTTTTTGATTATCTAAATTAATTTTATTATATTCAAACCTTTCTGTCATTCTCACATTACAAAATTAGTCAGAAAAATACGATTGACTGAGACATGATGAGGACATAGAAACTTAATAATATAAGGAATTGAGTCTCATTTCTCATATGTGCATGACTCTATAACACATTTTCTAAAAAAGATCTTTATATAAAAGAACATTTCTATTATGATTATCACTACTAGTGTATATAGACACTTTTATATAAGAAATTTTATACAAATATACATACATATACATGTATCTATATTTTGTGGACTAATATGTTTGTATAGTCATCATCTTGTATTAAATACCCTAAGAAGAAGATAGATAAATAGTTATAATTACATTTGAAATCTTAGAGCTTCACAAAAAACAGGACAGAAAAAGTAAGTACAGATTTGATAATTAATGTACGTTTAAAAAGTACATTAAAGAAGTACTTAACAGAACCTCTCATCTAAATACTACATTTAAAAATTAACTTCAGGATGCCAGAGATATAGCTCAGCGGCACAACCACCTGCCTGGCAAGTGGAAGGCCCTGAGTTCAATTCCCAGTACAAAAAAAATTAACTTAGTCTACAAGAGTATTTGTCTAAAAGAGTATACCTCTTTTTTTAAAGGTGAGTAGAAATTAAATATGAAAAGATAAAATTTTAAAAGTTCAATAAATATGTGAAAGTAACACCTTTTACAACCTAAACTTTGATGAAGTTGAGGTATTTTTATTCTTTACATCATAATTATTTCAAACATTTTGGTTCCTATTTTCTGGTGGCCTTTAAGAGTTATATTTTCCCCATTTTATTTCAAATGAAAGGTAATTTTTATCAATGTAATAAAGCATATTCAAAGCAATTAATTTGCATTAGTCCATTTGCTTTTTTGTTGCTGCTGGTGAAATCTTATTTGGCAGAATGTCAACCAATACACTGCAATATTCGTAATTTTAGTAGAACATGAGTTATAGAATGTATGGTGTTTCGTGATAGCTGGGTAGTATCTGCCCTAGAAGCCATGTTTACTAAGTAAGCTGTTATTTGAAATAACATTTCCTTGTTATCTCAGGATAACACTGTAAATTATATGTATTATTTGGAATACTAAACAAATATTTTCAGGAGCTCATCAAGCACCTGACTTACAGCTCCAAAACTGTGGCAGTGTTACTCAGAACAAATCCTGTTTGTGTATATATTATGAAATTAGACTGCCCCAAGCCCAGAAGGCAGATATAATCATTCTTTGAACTGTACAATAAATCCTGCTGCTCTGAAAAGGCTGAAAGCCTATTTGCATTTGGCGGAGGTAATGAAATGCACCTTAATAGATTTAAATATGCAGCTTTCATAAGTGTCAGCTAAATATAACTGTTTCCTGGGTGCAATCAGGTGGGTTCCTAACATTAAGCTTTGTTTCTATCGTTAGTTATTAATTTAGGTTTTTTTATTTGAACAGTAGTAAATATGAGATATTAGATTGGGAATGGCTTGCACTTCATTTTTGTGTATGTGTGTGTGTGTGTGTGTGGAAATGAGGAATCATTTGTATAATAAGCAAATAGATACTTAATCAGAGAATTTATATTTTGCTAAGCCTTTCAGACTTACCATTGGCTCTATAACAGAAAACACTCCTTTTTCTATAGTCTCTATAACCCCAGAAACAAAACAGTAAAACGGAGTCTTGTTTGGAAGGGGTTTTAACCATAACCTATAATTACGGAAGTTCTTAGCATAACCACTCTGTCTATGGAAAGGCATATGGCTTGAAATCCTTTTCTTTAACAGAAGTTGACATTGGGAAATACGTATTTCCAATTTTTAAAATTTTTCTGAAGGGTTTTAGAATTTTGGGTGGAGCCATTACTTAGAAAATAACCCCTTATACCACAACAGACTAAGGGCAAATTCAGAATTAGTATTCTAGCTTCACACATACTATTCTAATTGGTAACATTTTCTAAACAGGAAGGGATCCTGCCCCCTCCCAAAAGGCAGGCAACAGAAGGTTTCAATTGTAAGGTTTGTCTGCCTATTTGTTCTAAATAGGACTCAAACAGCCTTGTCACAATGGCATAAATAAAAATAAATGCCCTTCAGGAAAACAAGAACATCATGTTCATCACACCTGGATTCATTCTCATCACAGCTGATGTTGCAAGAATGATTAGAAATCATATAGATACTGATGAGGAGTGAGAGGAAGTTATTTAAAATTCTACTGCACCTTGTGCTCAAAATATCTCTGGCAGCTTATAGTCACTCTTATAAACAATTTGAGAAACCATGTTTTTTAGCCTGAAAAAGTTTAATTTTATGAATATTTTAGATACATTTAGCCAGATTGAATTTTTTTGAAAAATGCAAGCATCACACTTCCTTCTCTATTTCATAACAGGTATAAATGGAGAGGAAGTCAAAGAAAAACAAAAGAACAACATATATTTCTTAGAAAGTATAACTTTTCTCTATGTGAAGACAACTCTTATGTTGGACTATTACAGCATAGTACTAATTATTAAGATGTAAGTAGATGTTAAATATTATAGCTAGATTGAATCTACCACATACCACAACTATGAACCAAAAACTCAGCCCAAGGAAAGCAGCCTGCAAATACCTTCAAATCCATCCTTCACTAAAGAAAGATTAATGTGATCATCTATTTGATGGTACAGCATGAAAAATGTATTTGGCTGCTAGAAGTAAGGGTCGGTTACCTGGTAGATTGTCATCTTTTAGACACAAAATTACTTTATACCCAGGTACCAGGATCACGATGTTGACTTCACTCAAATTCAAATAACAGCCATTTAATTTTTCTTCTTTGGGGGTACTGGGGATTGAAGCTAGGGCCTTTATACTAAGCTACATTCTCTAGCACAACTTTCTTTTAACTTTTATTTTGAGAGAGGTTCTTACTAAGTCACTAAGTTGCCCAGGCTGGGCCCAAACTTATGATCCTCCTGCCTCAGACTCCCAGAGTGCTGGGATTATAAGAGTGTGCCACCATTCCAGTTTAAAAATCAATCTTAAAGATAATTACATTAGAGTATAGTATTAGTCAAGAAATAATGAATGAATGAGAGAATAATCTGCACTAATTTGCTGAACAATGTTTGCAAATAACTTACTTATAAATAATATATGTTAATTCCTATTTATTTATCAGTTCTTTCATGATTAATAGAGTGACTATTTGACCTATAGGTTCTTAAGGAGGAATATTTTCTCTATTTTTATTCTTATGTATCTTTAGTATTTTTTAAAACTGGCCATCCTCTTTTGCTAGTGGAAATGTCTGATGGCTTTAATGTTTCCTTTGAAAGCTTAATTAATAGAATGTTGGATTCTATCATAATATCTCTCTTAAGTCTCTAGTGTGCTTTTTTGTTTCATTTTGTTTACCAAAAGGCCAACCTGAGTGGCTGAAGTTGCTATTGTCTTCCTCTTTTCTCCATTCTGTTTCTAATTTTTCTAATTGTAAGATGTTCCTTTTGCAACACTGCTAATTAATAGGTATTCTACTTTGTATCATTCAGAATCTGGGAATTTGTTTTTGTCTGTTGACCTTTGTACTTTGAATACTGGAATAATTTGATTCCTCTGATTTGCATTGAATTCTAAGTTATTCTATGAACAGTGTTTTCATCACTTTATCAACCTGGGTCTCACCTATCTCCTCTTGAGATTTATGATTACAGAGTCAATGGCTGTATTATTTCTTTAGTGTCATAGAACACCTTATGCAGGATTTTTCACTACCCCCACTTACTAGTTAGACTCAGGAAAAAACTATCATGTTGTCCATAAGGTTTCCTTTTCTCTCTAAAAATTCCTTTCAGTACATCTATATAATATAACTCAGGATTTCACAAAGCCTGCTCCAAAGATGACTCACATTATATTGTAATAATCACCATATAAATATATTGATCACATTGATAGATATTACTGGGTGATGTTTTTCTGTGGTTAATAAAAATTTTGGGAAATGTGACACTAAGCTGCATTAAGCAGGTCTTTTCTTATAGGGCTTCTTATTGTCTTCATGATTCTTGAGTCTTTTGTGAATACCTAGGAACTTTCTCAGGGACAGCATTATACACCAACTTTTATAAATGCCAGTGGGACATTTTACTTGGGCTCCAGTCCCAGGAGTAACACAAAGAGAACTCAAAATATAGCCTCTTCTTTCCAGCTTCTTCTACCCCTAGATTAAAAAAGATGTTCAGGCAATGAGTCAAATGGAGACGTATCTTAGTCACTTTCCTTGTTGTAGAGAAGTGATACCTGGCACTCTCAAATTAAAGAAGGAGAGGTCTACTTTGGTGTATGTTACAGGTGATGGTTGGGTGGCTTCATAGCAGAAATGGCACGGTGGACGGGGCTGCGACAGAGCAAAGCTGCTCATGTTATGGTGGCCAGGAAGCAGAGAGAAAAGGAAGGAGGTAGGTGGTGGGATATACTTCGAGGTCAAGCCCCCCCATGACCCATTTCTTTGGTCCAGATGCTAATTCCTCATAGCCCATTCAGCTAGAGCATCACCAGGATAAAATCACCTTCCAAAAGCCCTGCTTCTGAGTGTAAGAGTTTCGGGGGTCAATTGATCTAAACCATTAAAAAGTAATCCCATAACATAAAAATTACATTTTATTTTAGAGCTTAAAGTTCGTGTCTTTCTTCACCAACCACTATGCATTCATTAAATCTTTTCCTCCTTAAAAATTTCTTCTATAATTTCTGTTGTTGTTTTGTCCTTTCCAGGTAGATAGACGCTTTGTCTTTGAGAAGTCCTCGCAATCCATCATTTTCTCTATCTTTCTGTCTCATAGCCTATGGCAAGTACAAAATAAATGTTGAAGATAAAAACTAAGTAGTATTAGTTATTAATAATATTTAAATATAATAAATAATATTAAAACTAATTATTGGGTTATGAGTTCTTTATTATAAATCCTTCATATCTCTTGCATCTTAAAAAGTGTGTTCACATGGAGCATCTGAATTTCTATTGATCTTTTGGGAAAAGGAAATGAGTAGCATGCGCTAAAATTTTTGCAATATGGGATTTGAAAATGACCAACTAAGAGGTTTTTCCTTTGCTGTAAAGAAATATGAAACTAGAAAAATTGCATAAAGCAACTGCTTAGACATGGGATGACATACAGCACAGGACTGTGATTATTAAGAAAAAAGGAGCTCAAAAGTTAGCTCACATTCATTCTCTCCTCAGCTAGGCACCACTCATCAAATTTTTATGGAAGATGGAACCCAAGCAAAGGTCTGCGGCTTCTCTAGATGGAGGAAAATATGCATAAATTTAGTGTGCGGCAGTGGCTATAATTTTTAGGGCACATTACTACAAAGCATAGCCCAGAAACTAGCATTGAGGTGTCCTCCAATTTTTGAATAACTCTAAACCGTCGTACTCATTTCAAGATTCTCTAAGTCCTAGAACACAGATTCTGGAAGCTGAACAGTGATGGGGGAGAATGGAGATTTATACATGAAAAGTGAGGAGAGCTCAATGAACATACTACCTCTTCAGTCAAGACTACAGAAAGCCTACACCTTACGGTTGTCCTTGGTCATGCTTTCAGGTGACCATTTAAAAGTCCTTCGTTGTCCCAAAAGAGAACAACCAACTAGTGTGTCCAATAACCTCCATATTCTGAGTGCCATATCAAGTATATGGGCTGAGAAATTAAAGTAAACCACTTATGAACCAACAACCAAACAAAAAATAAAGCAAAATAATATCCATAAAAGCTATGAAATAAATAGCATGTGGGATCTCATCCCATCAAGAACAGGATTTTTGGCCCTTACTCCACTTTTTAGTTCTGTTTTCTCTTCCTTGATACTCTTCTAAATCCAGTAATCTAGATTTTACACTGGCCCACTGACTACGTGCCTATTATAAGGTTTGTTACTATAACATTCTTAGATGTTTGTTAGGTTCCAACACTATGTGAGTAGTCACAGACCAGAGTATATCTTGATCCTGTAATTGAAACTGCCCTACAGGCAGCCATAGCCACATCAAACACAGAACCACATGTCTGTATTGAAGCTCATTCTAAACCACAGTTGAGCCAAGCCTGCTTCTTACTACTGACAAACTTAGCACAGTGCTATTTGGATTTTGACTCAGTTCTGCTGCTTCCTGGCGTAATCTAAGGCATTATGGGCTGTGGACACTGAGTTACTAGTCCTCCAAGTGACCCACCGTGTCTCCCAAGAGCCATGGCATTCTTTGTGACATGGTCGAGTAAGTCAGTTTTGTTCTTTCCAAAGTATTATAGCGCCAGGGTGAGTGGAACGTTCTAGTTTGTGGTCATCAAGTATTTTACAAAACAAAGCAGACTCTCACAGCACTAATGCCACCACAGTGTGTAAGCGTAAGATAAGGTTTATTAGAAAAAGAGAAAGGAAGCGAAGAATCCCATGTCAAGGAGATCAGGAGAGAGATGCTGCTGTCATTCAGCTTTACATAGTAAATCGGACACAAGAAACAGCTGGTTGGATATACAGTATAAGAAAAAGAGATTCCTGGCATTGCAAGAAAGGTAAAGCCTCCTGATTCAACAGAGGATGTAAGAGATAGTGTTGTTTGTTTTTTTAATTTAAATGAGCTGCCTGAACCATGTGGCTTGTCTGTGCTCATCCTCCTAACAACTGCCCATCCTCTCACCTTTCCTTCATAGGCTTCTTGAAAGAGTAATTTAAACTCATTGTTTCCACTTTTCCTTTTGTTTATTTTCCAGTGCTGAGGATCAAACCCAGGGCCTTGCACATGTTAGTCATGTCTTCTACTGATGAGCTACTCCAGCACTCTTCCAGGTTTTTTGGACTCTATTACAGCTCTGCAATAACACCAAGTAACATCTTTATACTTCTAAAACAATTTTCTCTTTCCTTATCTTGCTTAACCTTTCTTGGAATGTTGTCTTCTTTCTCTTTGAAGTACATTCCTCATTTAGCTTCTATGGTTTCTCTCTCTTTCTTCCTCCTCCCCTTTCCCCTCCCTCTCCCTTTTTCTCTCCTATTCCCTCATACCCTCCCCTTCACCCCCTTTCCTTCTCTGTTCTGTATCTTCCTCTATCTCATGGTTATTACTCTGTATTTTCATGATGTCTTTCAGTCTCATTTTTTGGTATTTCTCTTTGATTATATATTGGGACAATGACTTTCACTGAGGTCTATTAAATAGATAGTCCTTTTCTCTTCCTTTCTTTTTAGGGGATCGTATCTACTTTAATGGACCAACAGTTATCTCTATGCATATAATTCTGTATGACCTATCCATTCAGGCCCAACCTGTCTTCTGCCCTTCCATCTTGTATATTTACCTATCTACAGGTCATTCCCACAACAAAACCATTATTCACCTAGGCTTATTACACTCATGTGTCTAAAACCTGAATACCCAGTTTTCCTCCATGCTACATCTGTACCTTCTCTTTTGTTCTTCTGCTGTACAATTTGCTTTTCTACTTAGAGGGAGAAATAAGATTCTTGGTAATCACATTCTTCTTCCTCATCCTCATGTCAGATTATGGCTAATTTCTATTAATTTCACTAACTTCATCTATTTCAAATCTACCACTTTTTCTCTACTTGCCCTGAGTTAATTTCTTATTAATATTTTTGATGCCTGGATTATGAAAAATAGCCATATGATTGACTTCCCCAATTTTGGAGGTATGCCTTACTACATATTTTCTACATTTTGACCTGAAGTATTATTTAGAAATGCAATATCCTTTCTTAAAGTCCTTTAATATCTTTTCAATGGTCTTCAGGGAAGAGTATACATTCCTAGACACAGCCTTTGAGGTACTTTCTGACACAGGTCCAGTCTCACTCTCCAGGCCTCTTCTGCCTTCACATGTATTTCCAATGACACTTCAGCCCTTCGGTCTCTGAAATGTGTCATCCTTGCTCCTCCATTCTCTTTGCAAAAGCTCAGAAGCAGCTCCATCTCTCTGCAAAACCATTCTCATGTTGTGTCCTTTGGCTAGTTTATTTCTTGTATGTTTTCTAATACTTAATTCATAGTTCACCTTGCCTGAAATGTTTTTCTCTTGCCATTACATATACCTACCATATGCTGTGTTGAATAAATTGACTAAAACCTTTGCCTGTTAGTTTCTTCACACATGAAATGAACGACATTAATGAGGATAAATTGATGAATTGATAATTATAAATTTTATACCGTAAGTAGTGCACTTTACTTATTTTCAAGCAGATATTCACATACTTAAAACAATGATAAACTTCTTTTGGGATTCATTTATTTATAAAAAAATGTTGTTAATTTCATGAGAAAATCAACATTTAGGCAAATGCTGAAAATTTAGCTCAAGTAATTTTAATGAGGTCATATTATTTACTCTACCCAAGTTTTCCCAAAATTTAGGAAAATCAGTGATATAAATGATGTATTTCTTTGGGGATTACACACTTTTTGCTTATGAAATAATTCTGAATTAGGATCTTTTTCTTCCCTTTCTAATTTCACAAATTCTCATAACAATGCCACTACTTGTTTTCCTCAGTCGATCTGGGTTTATCCTGTTATTGTGTTTATATTTTGTTATTTTGTATATCATATTTCCTCAATCTCACATTTCTGGAGCAGCCTCATAGTTTCCATCCTTCATATAGTAAACCTTGGGTCCTTCAGGACCATTCATTGTGAGGTTCTCAATAATGCTAAAGTGAAATTTTCACCTTTTGGAGAGAAACTGTCTTGTAGTTTCTAGATTTTTCTTTAATACTTTTAAGCACAGTGAATCTTATAGACATTCTCATTGTTTATATAACCTTTCACTATAACCATCTGCGTCTTTCTCCCTGTACAGGTGAGATATAGGAGTCTAATTTCAGGCTAAAGGATTTCCTCTGGCCAGAAATTTACTGACTCACTCAAGAGATAGAATATCCTCCCCTCCCACTTTATCTAGCCAAATGAAGTGATTTAATAAGAAGATTTGATTTGACCTCTCATTGAGAGATAAATTGACATTATCTACGAGAGACTGTGTTCTTTTTAAGCCCATTTTTAAAATTTTATCTTAATTCTTTGTTCCTTATTGGAAAACTCGACTCCTGGATTAGAATCACTGTGCTTATTGCTTTGTACAAACAAAAGATTTGGTAAGAATGAAGCCTCATTTGGAATGTGTTTGTACTCGTTTTGGTCTTATTAATCAGTGAAATGTGGTGATTGCTGTCGCATTAAATAATGGAATTAGATTACAGCTGCCTAAGGAATTTAGAAATGTCTCCACACTTTTTTCATTAAGTACTATTGAATATATACAATATAGTTTGGATATCAAATTTTAAAAAATGAATTCCTAATATAAAGCCTACTGTCCTATAATGATTTTGAAAGAGAAAATTGCAACTGAAAAGAGATTTTAGATACCTCATGGTCTCCATACAATTGAAGCCTTAGAGACAAAACTATAGAGGGATGTGTGAATGGTGGGCCTTTCATGTTTCTTCCTGGTGAACATCATTGCAATGTGTGTGTGTGTGTGTGTGCACATGCACACACATATATATTTTTAATCATGCTTTATTTCTAGGTAATGTTTCATAAATAATATAATTTAACACCATCAATCTTGTTCATGGTATCAGTGAAGAAATACATAAATACATAAATACATAAATCTGCCTTAGCAGATTGAACACAGTTCTAACTCTTTGGTCTCCCAGCCCCATGTGATTTCAGCCACACCACGTTGTTTCTGTTAGCAATATCCCTAGCAAGAAGAGCTAATTATTATTTATATGAAATCACGATTATCCTGCTAAGGTCTTTGCAAAGGGCAGCCAGATGCCTTTCCCAAGAGTATATTGCATGACATTTACCAACAAAAAGCTTTATTAAGATAAAAAAGGAAGGATATTTTAAATCACCAGTTTTCATACTCCATATTTCTGCAAAGTATCCTAAGGATGTTCCCATATTGTTATCCATAAACTTTTTGCACATCTACTGTACTGATCCTTGCATAACCCTGGTCTACATAAGAATGATTTATGCCTACAGGCTACTTAGAGCCTAATTTTGAAATGTAAGCCTCAAGTTATTTTACTATGACTCTATGCTCACATTTTGGCTTGACACACTTCGTAGGAAATTTAATGGTTCCCCAAGTTTGAATGAGGAATGTTGTGATTTTGAGGAATTTCTGCTGTGATCTAGACAAAGTGAATTTTCATTGACCCATGTGGTTAGCCTGGTTTTACAAAATAAATTTCAACTGAGATTCCATTTCTAGCTGTTTGAATGGAGACTAATGTCACTCTGCACGTCCTGGAGTTGGCGTATCTTTCTAGCCAGTGCCCATTATACTCCTGTTAAGCAATGGTAGCACCTAGGAAAAGTATACAGTTTTAAGGGCTATGAAATTTGAAGGGCCACCTTAAACACAGTTTTAACCTAGTTGGAAGAATGATATTCCTGAGGGTCAGTCCTGTCCTCAACTAATAGCAATTGCATTTGCATTAAGCCTAGCCATCTTTTCCTCTCCTCAGGGTTTCTAAAATATGATCTATTTTATCAACTAAATACTTGATTCTGAGACTAATTTGATCAGCATACATATTTTTCTTCTCCTGTAACACACACACACACACACACACACACTCCTAAAATCTTTGCAAACAGTTTGCATTTCTTTCAAAGGATTAGCTCTGGTATCTGAACATAATTCTGCCAGATTCTGGGCCATCTTTTTGCGTTTTCAAGTGTAAACATGTGTTGTTACAATTCAAATAACAGTAAGGCTTTGTGTTATTGTGCGCAATTTATGTAATCTGTTTTAATAGATGGTAGGGATTACATGGTCAAATGAACTCTTTTGATTCCCAACATTCAACTTTGCTTGCTTTAGAACTGAAGATTTGATACACTACATCTTAAGCAATAAAATTACCCCTTCAGAATAATTCTACAGAACCTATAAGATAAAACAAAACATGAGTTTAAAATAAATAAATAGGGCTGGTGATATGGCTCAGCAGCATAAGCGCCTGCCTGGCAAGCACAAGGTCCTGAGTTCAACTCCCAGTACCCACATAAAAAAAAATAATAAAATAAATAAATAAATAAATAACTTTAACTCTGCATGCTTAGAGTAAAGGAAGGACTTCGGTTTACCCAGTGTTTTTAGTTATGTAGTGTAGTTATATAGGACATTCAATAGCTTTAACTTTTAAAAATGCATGTTTGAAATCCAACCACCATAGTCAATGGGAGTTGATGAACGTTTAGATTTAGCTTTAGATACTTCCTCAGTAAAATGGGCACACAATCTCTACATATTGGAGTTATTTTAAGGATTTCATGGAGTTGCACAGTGCCTGCAGAGGTAATAACAAAAGCTGCACGTTCACTCCTTTCCTCACCCTCTTCCTTTACATGGGTCATGACATGAATTTACTGACGTTATAAAAACATGATTCCACAGGACGATAATGCCCAGGCAGGGCAGGTTTTGCAGAAGATTCATTTAGCCCTGTACCATAGCTAAAGAGACACTTGGAATGCACAAAAAAAAATTTTTTTTTTTGGTGGGTACCGGGTGTCGACCTCAGGACCTCACACGCCAGCAGGTGCCCGTGCTGCTGAGCAATATCACCTGCTCTTTCTTCGTATGTGGGTTCCGGGAGTTGAACTCGGGCCCTCGCGCTTGCCAGGCAGGCGCTTATGCTGCTGAGCCATCTCACCAGCCCTGGAATGTATAGATTTTATTCCCTTAGAATAAATATTTTATTATCAGGTATAGTAAGACCACTCTACCCAGCAGCTCTTCCCAGCTCACTTCCTATATCATACTTCTGGCTGAACTGCACGGGATGAAACCCGTGTTCTGCCATGTTTTAGCACATGGTATTAGGAAATGAGTTTATCTTCTCTCTGCTTCAGTTTCCTTAGCATGAAATATCAGATAACTGTAGTACCTTTGTCAATAAGATTATTACAAAGATAAGGTAAAATAATCTAAGGTAAAATAATATAATGCTCTCATGTAAGACACTGAGAGCATTTTACAAAGTGTCTGGCTCCACTAAAGTGATCAAAAAGAGTGACTTGTTATATTTTATATTATGGCAATATCTACTTGGCCATGTGTTTGTTTTTTCAACAGATGTGCATGTCCTCTTGTTTTAGTCACCTCTACCTCACCAGCCTTTGTGAATAGATGATGGATATCTAGCGGATTGTTTCAATGAGTGCATAGTTGTTCCTTAAGATTTCATACACATAGAAGAGGCTGCAATTCAAGAAGGGACGCGACAACTATACTGGACGGGGTTTTTGAGAGCTAATTATAAATAAGCAAAGAAGAAGCGGTCTCATTCATGGTATCTCCATACATGCTCTGTTTCTACAATTTTCATATTTTGTTAGTTTTTTTAGAAGATCTATTGATAGGAACAATTGTTTGAATGACTCATGTTAGCATAATTCAAGGATGAAAGAAGTAAAGTGATCATACACCCAACATGAAATTAAACATTAACAGTCCTACTTAGGAAATCTACGCTTGTCATTTCCCCTATGTAGCAGTTTTGAAGTTTCAGGTCTTACACCTATGGCTTTGATCAATTTTCTGTAGATTTTAGTACAGAGTGAGAGATAGACATGTAGTTTCAGTATGCTACATATAAATATCAATTTCTCCCAGCATCATTGGTTAATGAGGCCATCTTTTCTCCACTGTAGATTTTTGGCCCTTTTGTTCAGCATCAGATGACTATAGTTGTGTGAATTTGTTCTATGTCCTCTATTCTATTCCATTTGTCTACCTGTGTGTTTTTATGCCAGTACCATGCTAGTTTTTTGTTAGAATGGCTTTATAGTATATTTTGAATCAGATATAATGATGCTACTAGTATTGCTCTTTTTGCTTAGAATTGCTTTGGCTACACTGCGATTTTCGTGCTTCTTTATGAATTTTAGGGTTTTTTCCTAACTCTGTGAAAAATGTCATTGGTATTTTGATGAGGATTGCATTGGTAATAAGGTCAAAAGTGGTTTTTTTCATCTTCTAATGTTTTCTTTAATTTTTTTCTTTAATCATAAAACTCCAAAAGCATAGGAAATAATAGCAAGAATCAATAAATTGGACTACACCAAATTAAAGAGTTCCTGTACAGCAAAGGAAACAATCAACAGAGTGAAACAACAGATTACAAAATAAGACAAAATCTTTGCCAGCTGTTCTTTTAATAGAGGATTACTATCTAGAATATATGGAAAAACTCAAAAATCTTAACAACAAAGAAAAAATTGCCCAATCTATAAATGGGAAAATGAATTGAATGGACACTACTGAAAATAAAAATAACAAATGGCCAATAAATACATGAAAAAAAAGTTCAGTGTTGCCAGCTATTAGGAAATTGCTAATACAAACTACACTGAGATCCCATCTCACCCCAGTTAGAATGGCTATCATCAAGAATACAAAAAACAAAACAAAACAAAACAAAACAAAATGAAACAAAACACAATAAATTCTGGAAAGGATGTGAGGAAAAAGCAACTCTTCTGCATTTTGGTGGAAATGTAAACTAGTGCAGGCAGTATGGAAATCAGTAAGCAGTTTAAAAAAAACCCCACTAAAAATAGAGATACCATCCCTCTATCTATACCATTCCTTGGTATATTTCTGAGAAAACTGAAGGTAGCATACCATAGTGATGCCTGCATACCTATGTTTATTGTGGTGCAATTCACAGTAGCTAAGCTTTGGAAACATCCTGTGTACCTTCAGCAGATAAATTGATAGAGATAATTTGATATATACACAATGGAATATTATTCACCCTTAAAGAAGAATGAAGTAATGTCATTTATGGGAAAATGAAGGACACAGGAGTGCATCATTTTAGTTGAAATAAGCAGACTCAAAGTCAAATATTTTATATACATATATATTTTTTTCTTTTTTTATGTGGGTACTGGGGGTTGAACTCAGGATCTCGTGCTTGCCAGCAGGTGCTTGTGCTGCTGAGCTATATCACTGGCCCTTTTTTCCTTTTTATGTGGGTACCAGCAGTCAAACTCATGACCTTGTGCTTGCCAAGCAAGCACTTATGCTGCTGAGCTATCTCCCTGGCCCAAATGTTATATTTTTATGTGGAGTGTAAAAAATAGTTGGAGAAACTATAAAGGAGAGATGACAGGAAAGTAGAAAGGAGAGTACTAGAAATGAGGAAGAGATTAGGTGAAGAAGGAAAGAAAACACAGGAAAAGATGGGAGTTGAAAATTGTGAATGAATGTTACAGGCACGCCACAATATGCCAAAACAAAATGGCTAATTCAGCAAAATTAATATGCACTAACAATTTAAAAAAGTAATCATATAGGGAAAAGGGGATTAATGCTTGCCTAATGTTATGTTTGTCCTCCAATGGTCTTTCTATGTCGATCATGAGGAGGCCAGGAAATTTGAGCAGCAGACTGTCAAAAATATACTTGTCTTAAAAAGTCATGCCATATCCACGTTTTTGTGCCATTTCTAATATAAGTGCATAAGCAATATAACACTTGCGAATGTGAAGAAAGAGAATTATCATCTCTCATCAGCTGCCATGTTTGTTTACAAAGGTGCATGTGAAAGGTAAGAAGAGGAGCAGGTAAAATGTCATTTAGTGATTATTTAAATTAAGCATATACATGTGAATTAAATACCAATATGAAAATAAGTATATGAATATATCTAGAAGCAGACCTATCTCCTAGTAAATTTCTGATGAGAACAAGGTGGGTTTTGGCAGACAGTATTTCAGATGTTACTGACTGGAAGTAATGAGCCTAAAACTACTAAAATGTAAGGGAATCCTAAAGTTTATATAACCCATTAGTGCTGGACCAGGTTTTGAAATTCATCCCCTGATTTTATCCCCTGATCAAGTCTTAGATCTGAGTCCATTAAGTCATGCTACCTCCATTTAAAACCTATTACTAGGGGCAGGGATATAGCTCAGTGGTACGGCGCCTGCTGGTAAGCACAAGGTCCTGAGTTCCCATTACCAAAAAAAAAAAAAAAAAAAAAAAAAAACACCAAAAACTATTACTAGAACCTTTATGTGCTTAGAATTCAGTGTTTAGATAAACTAAATGCAACACAATCAAAGTGACATGTTCCTGGATAGTTGTGCACATATTTGCATATATATCTCTATTCATCTTGCCGTAAGTTTCAGATTTATGAATTAATAATGGTCCTACATGAATAGGAATTTACTTTCTATGTGGTAAATGTTTTTTTTTTAATGACTACTTCCAGTGTGACTGGATGTTAATTTTGTAGCCTGTGTAGGCTGAACTGTTATCTCTTAAATCACAGAGCTTGATAAAGGAAGGAGGTTAATAAGGCATGGGTCATTACAATTGTAGACACATCCTAATTTATACTAATGATGAACAGGACTCACAGCAAATAAGAGTCTGTGAATTGGAAAGTGAAATGGCCTGATTAAAAACAATGAATTTTATATGCTTTGGAATAACACAGAGAGAATAATAATTTTGATGTCATCTACTTCTGATAGAGAAACCATCAATATTGAAAATAGAAGGTTGCTTATGAATAGCTTTTGTGAATAGAGGTGTTCGCAGCCTCATAATAAATCAGGTCCTATTATAGTAAACTCTACAGTCTGGCTGCTGTGCGTATAGTACAATTTTGATGAAATATTTTCTGAGATAAAGAGTAATCAGATGGGGTATTTTTATTTTATGGGGAATTTTATTAAAATAGTTTCTGTCATAATAGGATTTGACCTATAGACAAAGTACAGTTTAGCTACTTTCTTTAGGAATCAGCACATAAATATTCTTGTTAGGGTTTCTCTTTTATTAAGAAATATCAGGGATGGCAAGAACCATGTGATTAAGAGAATGTGAGGCTTCAAAGTACTTTCTGAGATTTATACTGCTGCCTCAGGCACTAAAGAAGGGAAAAACTGCTGAGGATTAGAATCACTTACAGTGAAGTGGGAAACCCAGGCTTCTGAGTCCACAAACCAAGCGCATCTATTCTATTGACTTTCCCCAACTCAAAATAGGTATATATTTGTGCTTTGATACTAGTTGGTCATTGTTTGTGTATTTATGTACGTGTGTGTATGTGTGTACTTGTATATAGGTACTTGCACATGTATTTGTACCCGGGGGGATGGATGCATACAATGTGTATTTTAAGAAATTGTGTGTTCTTCACTAATATGAAACTGTTATTTGTTTGTCCAGATAAGATATGACTCACAGAGGTTTTGATTCTAATGTTGGCAATGGATAGTAAGTCGAAAGGATTCCAAAAGAAAGGCACTTTTAGGTAAAGAGTGATGTAACTATTTATTATCATTCTGACAATGTTAGATTCATTTTAATGAGCCTGTGGTGAGAGGGACCACTTGTGTGTAGCATCTAATTAATATCACTTACTATCACTCTTGGCTTAACACAAAAGTATCAGAGTTGTGTTGTTTTGGTGCTGCTTTCATATAGATCTCTTAATTTCATCTTGCCATAAGATTTAAGTTTATGAATTAATAATGAACTAGATATGACTAATAATTTCTATGTTGTTAAAAACTTTTTTCAGGATGCCTGGTGCAAATGTTGTGGTATGTCAAGTTATTTAGAAGAGAAAAGGGGCTAAGGTCCTAGGTAGAGGGAATGGGTGGCTATGAATTATTATTATTATTATTATTATTATTATTATTTGTGTGTGGGTACCGGGGGTCGACCTCAGGACCTCGCGCGCCAGCAGGCGCCCATGCCGCTGAGCGATATCACCGGCCCTTTTTTTGTATGTGGGTTCCGGGAGTCGAACTCGGGCCTTTGCACTTGCCAGGCAGGCGCTTACGCCGAGCCATCTCACCGGCCTGGCTATGAGTTATTTAACCCTAAAACTGTCCTTCCTACCACATAAGGAAAAAGACATAGTGCAAACATTCAGAACTGTGAACCATATAGTTGAGAAGTAAGTCCTTTCAAACAGGTTAATTGAAAGTTGTTTCTAAAAAATGAGACAATTATCTTGGGATAGCAAAACAATCACTAATAATGAAGTGTTGAGTGTATGTACATATACATACCTGATGCAGATACATATTCTGAACGAGAAAAGTGAGGATGAGCATAAGACCCTACAATATCAGCAGCATTGCTTGGTAGCACCTCAGAAATAATGCCCATTGTATTTAGAGTGGTGCATTACTATTGGGAGAAATATATATCCTTATATTGATAAGCTTAGTATATAGTTTTTAGGCTATTAGGGTAGAGACCCCTTCTAGCTCATTATTGTGGAGGATAATTAGAATAAACATGTTCAATTGAAATTACTTTCCACATAGGCTGATTATCTGGAGGTTATTCACTATAGAACAAAACAACCCCTAAAAAATCAATCCTGGTTGACTTAGAATTAGATATTCCAATCTTAGCAATAGGGAATGTTACAGTGCAGTAGGGAATGTTAACTCTGTAAATGTTACACTCAGATAGTAACCAGTGGTGAAAGTCTCTCAAAATACGACTTTGGTTAGGTGGTAGAATTCTTTTCATTATTTTAAAAAATAAGCCTTTTTTTTTAATGTGGGCACCAGGAGTCGAACTCAGGACCTTGTGCTTGCCAGCAGGCACTTGTGCCGCTGAGCTATATCACCAGCCCTATTTTTTTTCCTTTACGTGGGTGCCGGGAGTCCAACTCAGGACCTTGCACTTGCTAGGCAGGCGCTTATGCTGCTGAGCTATCTCACCAGCCCAAGCCTTTTTTTTTTTAACAATTTTTTTTGGGGGTTACTGGGAATTGAACTCAAGACCTTGCGCTTGCCAGGCAGGCACTGTGCCACTGAGCTGTATCCCCAGCCTCCAAAATAAGCCGTTTTTAAGATCTGATTTAATCAACAGATAAATTCCAATATCTGATTACTTTGGAATTATATTAATTGGTAAAGACTAAAACATCTTGTATCATTCTTCTTACCTTCCAGAGTTAGTTCAATTAGAAAGAGTTATCAGTTATTTAATTTAAAATAATTCACTTTATTTGGTAAAAACTCAGAGTACAGTATTAAAGTAAAGGTAAGTACTGTACCTCTCCTACACTATCTACCAAAAGCTTTTTCTATAGCAGTTCATCAAACAACAGTTTTCTTATAATGTGTGATATGTATGCACATATGTCTCTTTCAAAAAATTTCCTTTTGTCTTGGAAATATATGCTAGAGAATATTCCACTTAAACACTTACTGGACATACAATCATAAAAACCAAAGAGATATACACTGAATCTAACTTTAACCTCCCTCATTCCTACCTACTCTACCCTTTGGGTGCTTATTTCACATAGTTCTAGGTTGAGTGGATCTTTATGCCTTATAAATAAATCATTGGCATCTCTCTCTAGTAATTTATGTGTCAACCTTAAGAAATACCTAGTTTTCATATTCTCTTCTGACTGTCCTTGCTTATATCATTTTTGTCTTTGTTTATCAAGCATGTATTCTTTCATCAACCTTCCCATAATTATTTAGCTTTAGTTCTATTTTTAGAGGTTTATAATGTTCACTGTCAAATTTTTAAATTGTGTTTCAAGCCACAGTTTGTCTGAGTTCCATCCTAAAGTTGTCAGGAGTCTGTATATGCCCTGAATTCTTGCACAGTTGAAATTACTTATCTATTTTTTTCATAGTTGAAAAACTTGACTGTGGATAAAAATAATCCATTCTATTTTAAAAGTTGATTTTATTTTCATCTTTGATGAAAACAAAATATGTATATAGTACATGTATGAGTTATGGAATATAATAAACCAAAGACCAGTGACTATACCAACAAACCCAATATCATAAGCATTATCGGCACCTTTTATCTATCATTGTCTTTAATTGTTTGTCAGCTCCAAGAGGAAGTGTCCTGCTGGAGAGGCACCTGCCCAACTACTAGCCTCATAATTCAATAAATTCACAGTGGCCAAGGAGATCTTTCGGGGGACCATATTTACTTGAAATCGTATAGAAGTTTTATGCTCAACTCCTTCCCTGCTAGCAGAAAGGGGACAGGCAGGAGCTGAAATCATTTTTGATGCTTCAAGGTATTCCACTAAAGTGACTTGTCGTGGTAGTGATCCTACCTCCCTTCACTGTACCTGCTGCTACACATCTACCTAAGAGATTAAGGGAGCCTGTGTTAGTTAATGTCACCTACCCTTTAAGTCAACTTTTGACTCATTTGGAGCTTATAATCCAGTCTTCTACCTCTGGGCCCATTGTCCTTTAACATAAACCGTGTGAACTTCGCCAAATCAGTTCACCCCTCAGGGGCCCATTTCTTATGTGTACAGTGGAAAGACTGAACCAGAATCCTGAGTTTCTTCCAGTCCTAACTTTGAAATCCTTAGAGAGTTCACTTGGTAATTGTATGTAGACTCTGTCACCCACAGTAATATGGGAGTGAAAATCTGCCTAGAAACATTAAGCTGATTACGTAGATAATTTACCTCAGCTGTACAAAGCTTATATTCACAGATGTCTGAGTACTGTGTGGTTTTGTGTGAATGTGCGCATGTGTGTGCATGTGTGTGTGTGTTCTGTTGATTATAATGGTCCAGGAGGAAGGAAATCAGTTACAGAGAGTAAACACCAGTGGGAATTGTGAGTGAGAGGAATCGGCTGTGCATTTTTATATAGAAACTGTCCATATTTTTTTAACCTCAGGGAGCAGGCGTTTCATTCAGCACATTGGCTGCTTTGAGTTGCTGTCAACCCCTCATCCAACTTCAAACTCAGGGAAGAAAAAGAGAAATGTTCTGAAAATGATTAGATCAGAGGCTACAGTAAAATGGAGTTTTTGGGCCTAAATCTTTATCTGTATATATTTTATAATGTTTGATATCAGGGTTTGGTAGTATACACCTGTGATTCTTGCACTTTGGAAGGCTGAGGCAGGAGGATCACAAGTTCAATCCCACCCTGGGCAACTTAATGATTTAGCAAGACCTTGTCTCAAAGTTAAAAAAAAAAAAAAAAAAAATAATATATATATATATATATATATATATATATATATATAGTCTGGAGATGTAGCTCAGTGTGAAGGTTTAATACCACACTCAAAAAAATAATTGGCTTAAAAATTTCTCTGTACACAGGAAACTGTAACTTAACTGTCTTAGTTAATTTTCTCTCATCGCTGAGACAAAATACCCGATGCCCAAAATTGTGGAAGGAAAGGTTTATTTAGCTCACAGTTTGTGGAGGTTTCAGTCCGTAATCAGTTGGCTCCAAGGCGGGTGGTGTGGCACAGGGGCAACCATTCATGGGGGCAGAAGACAGCAAAAGCAATAAGAGTAAAAAGAGAGGAACAAGTCTCTTTTTCTCCCTTATATAGTAATCAGGCTACCTGCCCTGGGGCAGGTGTAATAGTCACATCATTGCCCTGCCTTTCTCTTGCACAGGCTTAGGATGTGTGCAAAGTGAGGCCCCTGGCCCCTGGCTGAGTCACTTAGTTAAACTTCTAAACTTCTCAAGTTGACACAATGAACAACATCCTAGAGCAGTAAGGGCCTGTCCTCTACACCCTAGGGTATAGAACTGCTGAGTTACTTAGTCAAGCTTCTAGACTTCTCAAGTTGACACAATGTATCAACCTTTACATTAACTAACTGGATCTATAAATAGGGCTCAACTCATTCATATTACAAGTATCTGAGTCTGAGCCAATCACAAGCAACCACCTGTTCAAACCATGTTCAGATAAGATAGACAGGAAGTGTATCCAATCAGGCTCTCTGTACCTCGCTGTCATCTGTACCCATCACTTCCTTTTCTATCTACCATCTACTATCTATCCATCTATCCATCTATCATCTATCATCTATCATCTATCTACCTATCGTCTCCTGCCCATGTGGTAGGGCCAAGCATCCAAGTATTCTGAGCCAGAAATATAGCAATTACAAGCTGCAAAACTATTTGTTATAATTTTATCTTTTAACATTATGTATAATATTAAGGGAAAGTCTAATAAGTGAGTAATGGTAATAAAGGACCAACATAAACACACCTCCTCGGTTTTGAAGTCCTTATTGCTGTTTATTATTTCCAATCTCTTCCTCAGATTCTATCTAGCATCATATTTCTATGGATAAAATCAAAAGGTGATAATAAATGACTGAGTGGTTCAACATACCGGAGGTTGACTACAAAAGAACACTTGAAGAGGCAGAGAAGAGAGAGTAAGGAGAGGACAAGGAGGGATGTCTCTTCCACTTCTGCTGGATAGGTGTACCTTTGAATGCTTCCAGAATCTAGGTTGCTTTTCCCACTTATTTTTTCTTCCTGCAATACTGTGAATTGAACGCAGAGCCTTTGCACTGAGCTACATCCTCAGCTCTTTTTTTTTTTTCTTTTTAATTTGTTTTATTGTGAGAGAGTCTTACTAAAGTTACTAAGCTGCCCAGGCTGGGAGCTTCTGCCACACTTTTTTTTAAATGGTGCTGGCAATGAAACCCAGGGCCTCATGCATGCTAGGCAAGTGCTCTAACACTGAGCTACATCCCAGTCCTGCTTTACTGTTTTACCTTGGATTACCAGCTCAAATACTGACTCACACACTATGTAAAAGTTTGGCCCATACACACTATTGTATAATGTGTGCTAGACCAACCAAAGATAAGCCTTTATTATAGACTGTACTGTATCTCCATTCTCTACCTGAGGATTTAATATGGAAATTATATAGATAAAAATACGTTTTTATCTTAAAAAGTAGAAAATTTATGCAAATGCTTAGGATAGTATTATAGCTAATACATTGAAGTATTATGACATTGTCCATTTGGCATCTTGTTAAAAAAAGAAATATTTGTTATTGTACATATTATTGAATTGTGTTAGTCTTACAAAATTCTATTGAACAATATCACAATCCTGAGCAAAATAACATCCCATGGGATTTTATAAAATCACAGTTGTTTCGAAAGTAAATGACAGTTTAAGTGGAATTATCAAGGTGACTTCCGCTATTACTGTTATTTTTGTCTTCAGTAACTAATGACCACCTTTTCCTATAGAACTGAACATAAATTAAATCAGAGTAGTGCCACTGTAATAAATACAAAGGAGACAGTAATAGGGGCTTCCTACTGTTTTTCTTTGCTTGTGTGTCCTAGGAATAAAGAAGAAAGAATATCTAGTTCATCACTCAAAATTTGAGAAATGTATTTATTTTCATACCACCCCAAAGACAGAATATTGGTATATTTTTAAAATGAGCTGTTCTCACATACAATGCAATACTTCCCAGCATAAAACACACAAGGAAGTATGCATTTTTATGGAACAGAGATTCTACTGAAAGAATGATAGTTTTGTAAATTTAATTAATGATATCTATCTTTCTAAAATAATCATCAGTTTCATTTATATTTAAATTTTGAAGGCTGATTATTCAGTTTAGTTTAAAATATTTGAAGGTGAAGCAATATATCAGTGTAGTCAGGTAGTGAAGTTGGCAGATTTTGAATGTGGAATCAGAATCAATTTTTACTCCATTTAATAGCTGTGGGCACTCGGACAAATCAGTCCCAGTTCCCCGAAATATAAGCCCGGGTGATAACCCTTACCTCTCTGGATTGTTCTGCTGTGATGGTGGACCTCTTATTTGTATCACAACTGCAGCCATTTTATATGTCTAGCCCTTAGTGCTCCATCCCTTACCAAATTCCCCCCAATGGCTGTGGTCAGGCAATTTCTAATCTTTAGAGCACTGCTTCTATGTCTCCTCCCTTTTGTCCTCCTCCTTTACTTCTTTTCTTCCTTTCTTTCTCTTCCTATCTCCCTCCCTCCTCCTTCCCTCCCTTCCTTCCATCTTTCCAATCATTCTATTGATTTTAGCTTTGGGCTTAAGGTCATTCTTTCCAATATCATATCATAAATTCCTTGTTATTTCAATAACCCCATAGATAACTTTTCAGTGAATTTAGCTCTCACTTGACTTCTTCTTTTCCAGTGATCTTTCCCTCTATTTTCCCCCAGGTGCTCATTATCATGGTCATTTCCTAGAACTTATGAAAGCATCCAGTCATTCTTTAATTTGTTTTTAAACAGCCTATCATCTATTTTGTGTTTTATCTAGTACTCATCTCCAAAAGCCTTGTCCTCATATCCTTTCTTACCTTCTCTTCCCTTTCTTTTCTCTTCAAATCTTAGCACCTCCTTCATTGTAAGCATATGACTTTATTTCCCGGCTCACTGGGAAAATAGAAATGGTTGGCACAGTATTTTCATAAATCTTTACTATACTATTGACCTATTGAATCTACATGTAGGCACATATACTGTACTCTGCTTTCCTACTGTTATGACTGATGAAGTATTTATAACTGTAAGTCTCATCCCTCCATCTGAATAATAAACTTTATTTCTTCTCATTTATCTAGGTTCATTACCACAGAAATCTTACATTCTTATTTGTCTTCTCCTTACTGGATCTTTTTCATTAGCATACAGATGTGCTGTAATTTATACTATCTTTAAAAAGAAACTTCTTTTTAATGATGCATCTTTTCACATTTACTGCTCCATTTATTTGTTCTGCTTTGCAATTAAAATTTGTCTAAGGGGATATTTTTTACATAGTCTGTCTATAAATCCTTTTCTCCCGTATTCTCCTGAACTCATTCTAATCGGCTTTGTTCCCGCCACTTCACCAAAATAATCTGTGCAAGATCACCAATGGCTTCAATGTCTAAATACAAGTCCAATTTCTGTCTTACTTCAAATACAGTTGACCACTCATTCTCCCTTATTTTTATATTGCCTTCTTTGACCTTTTATGCTGCTCAGTTTCCTTTGGTCATCTTTGGATTGACCTACAAATGAAATTTGATTCTTCATTCCTTTGAAGATATCATTTGATTTCAGGACAGTAAATATTGTTGCACATTAGTATCTCTAATCTGTATCTCCACCTTGAAATTTAGCCATTAACCTAAAGACTTAACAATATCTCCATTTAAATAATGGGTGTAGCATCTAAAGGGCATCTCAGACATAAGATGCCCAATATCTGATCTTCACCCCAAAATCATTCCTCATACATTGCATTCTATGTGAGTAAATGGCATCTAAGTGTTCCAGATATTTCAGCCAAACAATGTAGTCACCTTTATTTCTTCTTTCTCTCTTAAATACTGTATTGAATCTATTAGAAAATCCTAAGCCTCTGTGTCAAAAATATGTACCAAATCTGATTATTTCTAATTACCTAATTTATTACTACTCTGGTTAGCCCACCGCAATCTTATAGATTTGCAATAATTTCCTAATAGCTCCCTATCTTCTAGTCTTGTGGTACTCAAGCCCCACTCTCATCCTCATTGCTATACACTACCCATTGGCTGGAACGGTCCTGTCTAATTCTGTCACCATATTCTTAGCCCAATGTTTCAATGACTTCACTGGCTTTCCATCACATTCAGACTAAGCCCACATCCTCCCATAGCCTTTAGGGTCATACACACTCTGGGTTTTTTTTTTTTTTTTTTTTTTGTGTGTGTGTGGGTACCGGGGGTCGACCTCAGTACCTCGCACGCCAGCAGGTGCCCGTGCCGCTGAGCGATATCACCGGCCTTTTTTCATATGTGGGTTCCGGGAGTCGAACTCGGGCCCTCGCGCTTGCCAGGCAGGCGCTTACGCCGCTGAGCCATCTCACCAGTCCCACACTCTGCTTTTACTTTGCAGTCATTTCCATGTCATTTGTCTTCTTTCCCTCAGCCTATGGTCTTCTTGCTGTTATGAAACAGAATAGGCACATCTCCTCTGCCGACTTTTAGTGAGTAAGGTAAATCCAAGTGTCCCAGGATAATTTATACTTGATTCCATAAGGACTGGGGAATGGACAGGTAAAATATACTTCTTGGAAAGTTAAAATTATGTAGGATAAATTAGGAATGTGAGAAAGGAATGAATGACACCTATTAAATTTTAATAACTTTTTTGAGGTTAATCACTTTTTAAAGAGAGATGAAATGGAGTTGAACAACATTAACAATACTGAAAGGATTATCTCACTTACGAGGTAAATTGAGGAAGGCGGAAGTACCAAAGATGGCTGAGGTATGAAGTTGCCTTGAATACATCCTAAGTAGAAAAATAAGACAGGGTTCTGTCTCAGATATCTGTCTTAATAGGGCTGCTATAACAAAATACCAAAGACTGGTACAACATAAATTTGTTTCTAACAGTTAAGACTGGAAGTCTAAGATCAAGGTGGCAGGATGGTTCAGTTCTGGTAAGTAATGTCTTCTAGGGTGCACCCAACTGCTGTCTTCTTGTTCTACCTTCACTACAGAAAAAATGTAAGTCAGCTCTCTCACATTTTATTATAAAATAATAAATCTCATTCATGAAGCTCTACCCTCATAACTTAATTACTTCTCTGCAGCCTCAACTCTTTATACCATCAATTCGGGGGTTAGAATTTCAATATATAAATTTTGAGGAGACAAAACATTCCACCCACAGTAACTTTATTCATAGCTATTATTGATATTAGATCATGTTATGTCATGTACATATCATGATATTTTGGTTCTAGTCTCATTCAGGTCTTAAGTGAAGATTGATAAAGTCAATATCTTGTGAAGACCACCTCTATTCCAACACAGGCTTCTCTGTACACACTTTAATATTTATAAAAAGGGGATGTCATTCTAAGAAATCATATTTTATTTATTTATTTATTTATTTATTATTATATTATTTTTTATGTGGGTACCGGGAGTCGAACTCAGGACCTCGCACTTGCCAGCAGGTGCTTGTGCCACTGAGCGATATCACCGGCCCTTTTTTTCCCTTTATGTGGGTACTGGGAGTCGAACTCAGGGCCTCCCACTTGCCAGACTGGCGCTTACGCCGCTGAGCCATCTCACCGGCCCAAGAAATCATATTTTATGAGCAACGATTTTTCCTTGAATAAGATAAAATTATGAGCTAAACAACTGAATAGAGGGCCAAATAAATAGCCAGACACTCTGGAATACAGAATGCTTGATTTAAATTGAAAAACATATTCTATGTCTGAAGTTTGTGTTATTTTTAAGAAATAATGAAAGACTTTTTAACACCCTGTCTTGGGTAACTCTCTGTGTACCTTGTCCCTTGGCAGCTATAACTGGCTTTCATGTTTCTGTGTCTAACCCTATGCACTACTGAAAGTCTGGTTTCGCTGTCTCACACTTTCTGTGATCGAGTTGTCTTTTTAAGTACAGGACTCTGATCTTGATTCCCAGCTGCCACATCCACACCCTCTCAGGAGAAATCTCGCAAAAGCTCGTATATATACCACTGGAGAGAACTGCTCAACAAACCCTGCTATGCATGGCAAATATCCTCCCACTCCCTAAGAGGCCAAGGGTCTTCAGACAGGGACTGAAAATTGTTTCAGCTGTAGAAGCTGTCATTTCTGAAGCAAACGCTTTTGAACCTTTGAACACTAATATTGATGTCTACTGCCTGAGATCCCTAAGGACCTAAAGAATCAATGATATTACCTAGATAGTTTATTTAGAGACAGTTTTATTGTTGTTGTGCAACCTTAATGCCATATTACACGACAAGTAATTTGTTGGTAGTCAAAATTATTTTATTTTTCATAACACATCTTATGAGCTGTTTCTTCTTTCCTCCCTTTCTATGCATATAAACACAAAGAAGGAAATTTTTATGATGCAATTTAACATTTCACAAAAATTGGTCAGCTACTATGGGGATGTAGGCAGAAGAGAGACAGAACTTTGTTACTTAGATATAGTATCTTACTGCTAATATTTTGTAGGTTTATTATTATTATAAGTTTTGATAATAACATTATTTTCATTATAATGCATGGTTTATATAGGAAGTATAAAATACAGAAAATGAAATTATTGAACAAAAAAAATCACTGTTAAAATTGTACACATATGTATGTGCATGCATGTATGCACACACATGTGCGTGCACACACACACACACACCAAAGTGTGTTTCCCAAATTAGAATGATGCATGGTTTTGTATCCTGAACTAAAAATGTTATAATTAAATTTGCTACTTAACTAGAGATGGACTATTTTCTGCCAGATCACCAAATGAGGAAAATTAGAGATTTTGGTAACAAGAACTGAGTGTCATTCAGTGCCAGGTGCTAAAATATAGGTATCTGTATCTGGAAAGATACCAGAGTCTGATAGTTTAAATGGACTCAAACTCTGTTTCAATGTGTATATGGTGATCAGTTTTTGTAGACTGTGATCACTAATTTTGAAAGATCAATCTGACTAGATTAAGAAATGCCCGGCAGATTAGCAAAACACCCTGGTGTGTATGTGGGATGTTCCCATACAGGATTGGTAGGTAGGGCAGCAAACTGAGGGTTTGGAAGGAAGACTTACCCTGACTGTGGGTGGCACAAGCCATGGGCTTTTAGTCTGGAGGGAAGAAAAGGGAAAGAAAGGAGGAAGCTGACTTCTTTTATTTGGGAGCTCCATTCTGTTTTAGCAGGTATGTTTTTTGCTGCTACTGTGGACACCAAATTCTAATTTCTTCAACCTTCCATGGCAGGCTCCAACTGGTGACTCCAGGAAGCTTTCAGGCAGTTGCCCTCTAACTGGTACTATGTTCTTGACCCCTCTTGTTTTCAGCTTCCAGCTCCTTGGGCTGAGCAGCTGCTGGATCCTCTGGCTCTCTAAGTGCACAGATGGCCCTTGTGAGCCCTTCCACCTCTGATCCTGTAAGCCTCCCCCATCAATTCCCAAGCATGATTATACACATACTTTTATTGATTCTGTTCCTTTAGAGAGCCTTAACCAACATGTGGACTATACTAATACTTGAAAAATGCTACATGAGTAGAATTGCTGCAAAATCTGTAGTTAAAAATCTGTAGTTTTCATAACTTTCTTGTCTTAGATATATTACTGGTACATTTTCTAACACATATTGATTTCAAAATAGTTCATATATAGAGTTACAAATTACCCATTTATAATGAACAATTGTCAATGGCATAGTTTGTATGTCCCCTCCAAAATTCATGCTGAAATTTAATTGTGCTTTTGAAAGTACTAAGAGGAAAGACCTTGAAAATGTGATTAAGTCATTAAGCCATCATCCTCATGAATAGATTAAGGCTGTTATTGTCTAATTATTGTGGCAGTGTGTGCCTAGTAAAATGAAGAGTTGGGTCTAATTTCTTTCTGTGGCTTGTGTATTCTCTCTTGCCTTCCTGCTGTGTTATGACCCTGCAACAGGACCTTGTCAGGTGAAAGTACCATGGTCTTAGGTTTCTCAGCCTCAAAAACTACAAGCCAGGGCCAGTGAGATGGTTCAGCGGCATAAGCGCCTGTCTGGCAAACACGAGGTCCCGAGTTCGACTCCCGGTACCCACATACGAAGAAAAGGGCTGGTGATATCGCTCAGCGACACGGGCGCCTGCTGGCGTGCGAGGTTCTGAGTTCAACCCCTGGTACCCACAAAAAACAAACAAACAAACAAACAAAAAAAAAACTACAAGCCAAATAAAATTCTATTGTTTATAATTTTCCCAGTTATGATATATTCCTTTATAACACTATAAAATTATAGAATTTGCTAGTAATATATTATAAACTGGGCAGCACTAGAAAAGGGAGGACAGATTTTAGTTTTGTACCAATCTGCATAGTTTTGCATGACTATGTTTCTATGCTCTCTGTGTGTTATTGTTATCTAAAATGCAGCCCCCCCAAAAGCTTATTGTGTTGACTGCTTGATTATCCCTTGATGGGATTTTGAAGTGATTAGATGATGAGGGTTTTTTACTTCAATAATGGATCAATCCGTTGATGAGATCATAACTTGACTGCATTATTGGGAAGTGATGGAAACAAGAGGTGTGACCTATTTACAGAGACTGGGTTGTGGCCTTGAGGTCTACATCTGGTCTTTCGCCTCTGGCTCTTCCTCTCTCTGGCTCTTTCACATTCTCTGCTTTCTAACTGCTATGAGATGAGAAGCTTTCCTCTGTTGTGCCCTTCTGCCATGCTATTTCTGCCTCACCACAGGGCTCAGAGCAGTGGAGTCAAGCAACTATTGACTGAAACCTTTGACCCTATAAAGCAAAATAAACCTTTTCTCCTTTAAGTTGTTTTTGTTAGATATTTGGACAGCGTGACAAAAACCTTAATAACACATAAGACTATGTGATTTGCCAACATTCTTTTGCTGCCAAATGACCTTCCAGCTCATGTGAAATGCTTTATCATATCACTTGAAGGGATTAGAATTGTTTTGCATAAGCCTGCTTATTTCCAAATGTAAGGAATACAAAAGATTGTATCTGAAAATAGTTTATGCAATAAGCGTATTACTTGCCTCCAAATGCAACCCAAATAGGAGGACTGTTTAGTGATTTATAATACTCTGAAAAATAAGCAATATAGCACTTCTAAAAGTGAAAATGTTGCTGAAAATTTCCGTATATTACTTAAATATATGGAACTACAAGTCAGCTGGATATCGCAAATAGCATTGCATAAATGATATAAACTTGAATAGAGTAGATTTGAAATGAGTAGGAAGAGTAAATATCATTGGCTTTTCAAAGGAAGTGCTGCCATTTGACAAAAATACCACGTACTTCCTAGAAAAATATGCTAATTTGTAAAATTTAAATCTTTTCCTCATGGACCATATTTCCATAGAGGAATTAGAGACCTTTCTCCACTGAAATTTCAGTGACAAATTAACTTCTAGCACAACTTTGAGTTAGGGATACCTGACTCATACAATGATGATTAATGCTTCTAATACTGTATTACAATGAAAAAATGAATTCACTCAAAAATTGAATTATTTCTGGATTTTAAGTTAAGCATATGCTTAGATATGTATAGATAAAATAGTATTTAGTAAAATTAAGATCAAACTCTTCTGATTTAAGGATATTTACTATAAGAATCCCATAATAAGTTTTACCTTAATGCTGTCTTTTCATTACAGTACTTCGTACATTTTTATTTAAAATATGCATCAGTTAAAATAGTTATGTGATTTTTATCACATTAAAATGGTAAAAATTTAATGCTTAGATTTATTAATATGTATATTATTTTAATAAATATACTAATGACTTTAAAAATGTAAAGTAATCTTTGTGATTAGATGAAATCTCCTTTTAAAATTTGGTAGCTTGTGAAAAATTCTCTTTGACCAATAGCAGGAGAGATCATTAGTTATTTGTAAGAGAATAAGAAAAATGTTAGTCTCAGAATTGCTCATCTGACATAATTATGGTCTAAATTAATAGTTTCTAGGTTCCTATCAGCCAATACTCTTTTATTTAAAACAATAAATTTTAGATTTGTCTAAAAATAAAACTTTAGCTTTGCCAAGGGTGCTCTGCTTTTATTTAAATTAGTGTTTGATTTTTTATAATGACTGAAAATTTTGATTTCAGGATATCTTTATAAAATAGAACTTTTGATGACAACATTTTATTTACTGCATTCTGTAAATCTCCACTAACCTACAGAGAATAGTAAGTTAAGGTGTTTGTCTTCTTTCATTTCCTCCAAATTTTATCCCTCTTATTGTGCATGTTTTCATTATTTTAGACTCACATACTTTACATTTTCTTCTGAAATTATTGAAATTATAATACCAGAAGAAAATAGCAAATGACAATAGACTTTCTGCATTTCACAAAGTTAACTGTGAAACAACTCTTAGTTTAAAAAAATCTGATTGAATAAAATGAGGTAGGCGAAACTATTGCAGGAACACATGCAAAAAGACTTGGAAATTTAAATTTAACTGTAAGTTCAATATGAATCAAGTGTGACATGCTTGCCTTTAAAAACTAGTGCCTTTGAAGCCCCTATTAGCTTTGAAATGTGACTGAGATTGGATAGAGGTGGGAGTGGGAGAACATATATTAAAAGCAGAAGAAAGAAACTAGCAATAGGTGGTTGAATGAGAGAAAACTCTAGGGGTAGGTATGATAGCTATCTTAAAATAGTTAAAGAACTTCAATATAGAAGGAAGATTAAACTGCAGTAGTGGTTTAGACTATTTTATATCTGAAGACCTTCAACTCTGAGATTTTTATGGTTTTGTGAATAATAATAACCTTTTCAGGAAACAATGAATACGATCAGTGATAAATTACAATTAACTTAATATTTTATGATCTACTTTTTGAATATTACAATCATTGGTGATCCCAGTGTTATCTGTGTTCACCAGCAGTGGTGAAAACATCTGAAAATGATGCTAAAGCAAAGAAATATAATTGGGCCTCAGGGATTTGGAAAGCTCAGTAGGGTTAGTGCTTTATAGAAACTGTGCTAAGCATAAGCTTAGAATCCCCCATTCCTCCATATCTTGGCATATATATATACCAAGAAAAAAATATATATATATATTATTTTCATGGTTGTACCAGAGAGAGTACCTTAGGCTTATAGCTGTCATTTGAAGGTTCTGAAGAATGGATGACCAGCTGATTCTTAAACCTATTTAAGTGAAAATTATGGTACTGCTGACTATAGATTCTCAAAATCTCAGTAACTGCCACAGTGATTTAGGATCGTCTCCAAATGTAACATCATGTAACTCGTTTCTATGGCAAGGAGCAACAGTATTTACAGAGCTACATTTTTCCATTTTTAATTAATTAATTAGTTATCAGCATTCGTAGATTAGGCCTATTTTTTGTTACTTTTGGTGATTAAAATAAAAAAGTTCTTCAAGGCCCATCACCAATGTATATAATATAAGGTTCAATTGTTGAGAACAAAATCGAGTTAACTATTAGCCACTTTCCATTCATTTAGAATAGGAGTGATAGCTCAATGTATGAACTGCAATGGTTATTTGAGTAAAAAGAGGAAAGCCTGAAACAGCACTAAGCTTACTTAGAAACGATTGTCTTTATATAAATCAGCTATATAACATCATTGATTCTTCAGTTCAAAGAAATTATGATCTGAGACTGGTGAGATAGCTCAGCGGTATAAGCGCCTGCCTGGCAAATGTAAGGTCCTGAGTTCGACTCCCGCTACCCACATACGAAAAAAAGGGCCGGTGATATCACTCAGTGGCACAGGCGCCTGCTGGCGCAAGAGGTCCTGAGTTCGAACCCTGGTATCCACAAAAAAAAAAATGAATAAATAAAGAAATTATGATCTTTGGGGACTTGGAGCAATAGATTAAATGCTATTTTTTAGAGCATCAAAACCATTCTCTTCAAAGAGGACAGCTTAAGGAGGGGAAACAGTTCTGAACCCCTGTCGAAAGACCTTTTAGTCTCTTAAGAAGTGGCTGGAATTTGACATGCATTGCGAGGATTTGTAAAGTAGCTCCCTTGAGATGTATTCAACGAGAATTTTTGACTGAGTAGTTGTTCTAAGCCATCCATTTCCTTAAATGTTTAAGAGCATTTATACTTAATTAAAATAAGAGGGCCGGTGAGATGGCTCAGCGGCTTAAGCGCCTGCCCGGCAAGCGCGAGGGCCCGAGTTCGACTCCCGGAGCCCACATACGAAAAAGGGGCCGGTGATATCGCTCAGCGGCACGGGCGCCTGCTGGCGCGCGAGGTCCTGAGGTCGACCCCCCGGTACCCACAAAAAAAAAAAAAAATAAAAAAAAAAAAATAAAATAAAATAAGAAAGAAAAGAAAGGAAAGATATACCAGACAAAGGTATTAATTGATAATAAAATATGTCAGTGGTCCTGGATTTCTAGATACAAAACAAATATACAAATATAAATCTAAATAAAGTGAATATGCTTCAGTAACGACTGATTTCCTTTGTACTGGGATTTCTTCAGGAGAGAACTACATAACCAGTTTGAAAATAAAAAGTATTCATAGTAAAAAGAAGTGATAATTCAAGGACATCGCTATGGTTATATTGGTTGCAAAGACTGTACTATTTCTATTTCTGTTTCTAATCATGGAAAACTTACGCTTGCCATTAAATAACCATGTAAAAACTAAAATCAGTAATATTTTCCATTTCCAAAAGTAAATCAACCCCATGAAGTTTCTCCTTTAGATTCAGGTAAATGGCCTCTTACAAAGAGAGGTGATGCTTTCTAGTATGTGGACAGTGAAGGTGGCAAATGGATCAGTGGTGACTTCCGTGCTCTCCACTCTCAGAGCTGAGCACCACCGATAGTGTGTCACACGTCAATTGGGCTCAGATTAGAAAGCTCTGTGTGCCTGTCCTCCGCTGGAAGAACATTTAGTTAACTTTCAGGGAAGAACACTTTTCGTTTTTTCACTGCAGAAAAGTTCAAGTAGGAAAATTCCTGGAAACAAATTTTCAAGTGACATTCTTTTTCACCCCTGATAACTTTTAAAGCAAATAAATAAAGCATGGACATTATTTTGTGCCTACTTTCTGTAAAGCCTGGTGTTCAATTGTATCATAAATAAAAGAAAATGCAAATTTTCATTCTATTTCAAGGAGGCAATGCTCAACTTTCCCTCTTATGTCAGTTTAACAAAGAACAGGTGCTCAGAGAGAATTCTCAGGACACTTCTTGGTGGGCTGATTGTCACAGGCCCTTATGGCACTGCCTAATACAGGAGCTGCTATCTAACTTCAAATATGGTTGCTTAAATTTTAATTAATTAAGATTAAAAACAATTACAGATTTTGTTTTAATTCAGTCCCAGTACCACATTTCAAGTGCTTAGTAACTACATGTGGCCAATGAATATTGTATCAGACATTTCAGAGACAGTATTAGTTTCAACAAAGAAAGTTCTAATGGACAGCATGGGAAGGTGTTCTAGAATAATAAAGCAGTAGTTTGAATCTCAAGAATCCAGGGTTTGTGTCAGGCTTGCCAGTATTTTGTATGATCTAGAACAAATACTTCTTTCTTGAATTCAATTTCTTTCTTTTTCGAATGAGAAATTCGTTTGAAAATTGATGAGGACGTCAGTTCAGCAGTGATGCAAACACACTGAAAAGGTTATTTTACTAAATGGGGCCAAGAACCACTTGGGGGTCTCCTGAGAGTGTACCCCTAATTTAAAATTTTCTAAATGCAGAATTGCTTCCTAAAATGAAATTTGACTTTGGTTTTTTTCAAGGGTCAGGTGCATTCTTTTCTAATAAACAAATAAACAATTCCTTAAAGTATTACTGCTGATTTTCCGTAATCCGTATTATCAGCCTTATCAACCAGTCTACCAGGATCATGCGAATTGTAAATATTAATCTAGTGTTGGTAGCCATGACTGAAATAAAAGTTTCAAAGAATACTATAGTTACATTTGTGATTTTATTGATAATTGTTTTCACTAGGGAACTCTCAGCCTGTCGGATTAAAATGATAAAGAAACCTTTTACTGCAAGAGCTGTGACAGTTATCCCCTTAGCAAAGTTTGCTTTTGTGATAATTATACCTACTCTTGTTTGCCAAATGAATCACTTTTCAGTGCTGCTTTTGACCTTGACTGGTTTCCCTTTGATGATAATTTTTTACTATGATGTGCTGTTTAGAAATATGTTACACATTCTGCACTGCCCTTTTTCAAATGCAGAATTTATTCTTGGTTTTCTTTAAAGTTGATTTCCAAAGTTCATTTAGAGAACAATTAAGGGTGGGGGAGAATAACAGCAGTGTGTCTTTCATCTGCAAAGAAATGGACATGTGGAGATTAGTTCAGAATAATGATAGGTAACTTGCTTCTGTGGACACACTAGGTATCACTAGACCCACTAAACATTATGTGAGGAAAGGTGAGAAGATTTAAAGACCAATGGATAAAGATAAGACAGAGTTTCTCATATTGTTGGCTAAAATGGAAGAACACTGAGGTGGTGAAATCACATGCTGGAATTCAGGTTTATATTTTGTAAACAATAGCACTTTTAAATGGAACAATTGGTAACACTAATCAAATGTTTCAAGTTCCAAATAAATGGTCCGTATAGTAGCCTTGAACTTCTTTATGAAGCACTTCTTTATAACGGTGGTGGCAGCAGTAGAGAAGAGAGATGAACAGCAGTAGAGAAGAGAGATGAAAAAGATATCAAAGAGTGTTAAGCAGTTCCATGGGTATCACTGGAGTGGCATCACGGATGGGATATGGAATAACACAGGAGAGAGCTGTGGAAGCAGCAGCCATTTGGCAAATCCAAGTAGCGCTGGAGCAGAGAAAAGTATTTAGAGGCTGTTGAATCTGCACCAAAATTAGAAGTAAAAATGTTGGAAGAGCAGAGATGAAGTCGTTATAATTTAATATCATTACTCTAACGAGAAATGTCATGAGTAAGCAAGGCAAGCATATGGACATGGAAATACAGTTATACAACTGTGCTTGAAAACTTTTCTTATTGTTACATGCCCCCTTGTGGTATTGACTGATCTGTCTTCTTTTCACAAACTTAACAAGTCACCTTTTTGAAAGCCATCCCTTTTGCAATTGTTCTCTCTCTCAAGCCTTAGCCTCTAACTATATTATGACCACTACTGCATCGCTTCTCTGAAAGTGATCTCACTGAAATTGCCAACACTATGCATAAACAATGAGGGCACGCACAATGGAATCTGAAAATGCAAAATTTTCTTGGCCATAAGCATCAATTCCTCTTTTGAAACACCTCGTTCATTTTGCTGTCGTGGGGCACTTCTGATTTTCTTACCTTTCCATCTTCTTTACAGTCTCTTCTCCTTATTGTTGCTTCTTGATTATGGATATATCAATTTTTTAGAAAAATTCTTTCTCATTCACATATTCTCCTTGGACAACTGTATCTGCTCTACAGATTCAAATGCCATTACTATACTAGAGATATCCCAAAATACACTTGCAAGCCCAATTTTCCTTTTAGGTTTTATACCCAGTTTACCTAAAATTGGAATTCATGTTTTCTTTTCACTTTCTATTTATTACTTTTCCAGTATTTTACATTTTCTTAAATTGTGTCATCCTCCCAATTACCAAGCTCCAAATACCTAAAGGTAACTAATCATCCCTTCACTGGCTTTATATCTCTATCCCCTAGTGACAACCAATGGATTGCCAAGGCCTTTGATTTTATAGGCTACTTTTGATCCAAGCCTTTTAAAAGGCTATTTTTTTAAATTCCCAATTACATTTTCTACTGCCCTTCATCGGGCTATTCTGCAGTCGATTCCTAATATCTTACATAATATGTATTTTACATCTATAATTCATCTCCTGTAAAGCCAGAGTGACTTTTTCTGAAACATCTGATCAGACAACCCCACTCTTAAGACCTGTCAGCAATTCCTTATTACCACTAGGCTAAAATACTGCACTCTCTCCGTTCGGTGGCTCATAAACTATTCTGGAGCTTTATTCTGCCTACGTTTTCACACTTTATTCTTGGAAATATGTTGCCTAAAGCTCAAAGCTTCAAACTTTGACTTCTTCTAGTTCTCTGAAATTTTCACATTTCCCCTTTATTGTGTTACCTTCTTGTGTTTGTCTTTCACTGCCACCTCACTTCTCTGAAGACTGCCTCGCTTTTCAAATCTTTAGAACCCATTTTTTCAGGAATGTATTCTTCACCACCAGAACTGATTAGGCCTCCTCGGCATCAGCCTTCCATAAAACCTTCTGTTTCCGCTATCCTACAATCTGTATTTCCTGCGAGCTATTTTTTTTTTAATTATAAGCTTTATCAACTTTACTTGAAATTTTCCTTAAATTGAGGCAAAGTTTCTGAAAATATTATGTCTTGACGTCAGTATACAAGATATACATATACATGGGTATAGACTACACATAATACTTGTAGAACTATGCATACATTCATTAAGAATTTAACAAATATCAATTTTGTATGCTAGGGACTCATAAAAAGAATGGCATGCAAAGGTATTTTTACTGTATCATCACATATGTGCTCTTCAATAATATTTTGATATTTAGAATTTCACACTAAAAAGAATAGAACTTATTGGGAAAAAATAGGGGTAGATAGAAATTCAAAAACTCATGTAACTTTTAATAGGATATTAACTAAAATATAATTTGAATGTCTGGAAATACAATGCAAAAAAAAAAAGGCAGACAGCTCAGTGTGGCTGATGTCAGCCTTGGGAGATTTTTTTTAAATCACCAGAATAATACATTTTTTGGAGTTTTTTTTGGGGGGGCTGGGGGGTGAGACACAGTCTTGCTATGTAGTTCAGACTGGTCTTGAACTTGCTGTGTAATACAGGCTGGCCTTGAACTCATAGCGATCCTCCTGGCTCAGACACCCAAATGTTGAGATCACAGGCATGCGCCACCACACCTGGCTCAGAGTGTGTTGGACATGCTGGCTGGTGGACATTCAGGTGATGCAGATCAAGTTGAGGTCTGAGCTAGTAGACCTCCATTTAGGGGCCTTGGGAGAGAAAGAAACATGCAGAGAGCCGAAGGCTGTGGGAAGCAAAGCAATATCTCTGAAGAAAGAGTTGCAGGCTCAGGTTCTCACTTTACTTTTCTTAGAGTTACAAGATCTTTTCTTAGTGTAAAAGCTGAACTGAGGGCTTTTCCTCTCCTGATGAAAGTTGCAATGGCTATTTTGATCTCTTTTTTGTAGGAAAACCTGTGTGCGAACTTCCATTATTTCCTTGTCTTGGGTTGTAGGTAATCAGTGTTGTGTACATGTGAAAGCAGAACAGAACATTATCACATTGGACAAGTAGTATTGAAACTGCCTTCCCCTAATACCTGCCAATTCCCACAGCTATTTTCACAAGGAAAAAAACATAAGTCAAAATTAATAAAGTATTAACATTTCCTCACTCACAGTAGAATAACATGTGCTTTAATGGGAGTGTACATAGTGCTTTAGAAGCACACATGCGTGTGTGGATGTGTGTGTATTTGGTCATCTGGATTTAATAAAGGAGGCAGAATTGCAATGAGTGTTCTGGAATAAGTGATTTATTTTAGGAGCAAGACCTTACACAACCATAGAAATCACTTGGGAAATAAAGGCCTGAAAAACAACATTGTAGAATCAGAGAAAAGTTAATCCTCAGGACTTCCGAAGCCCTGATATGAGCAGACAAATTGGAGTTTGCAAAGGGTTCTGGGAAATTCCGTCCCTCTACAAGTTTCTGGGGTGGGGGTGAAGATTGTGCTCTACATACCCGTAGGGGATTCTGATTCCATCTTTAGAGCTGGAATTTGGGGAGAGTGCAATACGTGGAGCAGGAAGATCTAGGATAAGCTGGCTCCTGCCAGCCCTTGTGCGTCTGTTTATTCTCATGTCCTGCCACAATCACCTGTGCAGGGGAATGGCTGCATCTTCAATCTGCCTTCCAAATGATGCGGAGAACTGTCCTGTGACAAACTGTAACCTGGTGTCATACATGCAAGGGAATCCTTGAACAGGAGATATAGCGTCACCCCTGAGGTAAATTGACATATAAAATATAACACACCTCAGTAAGTCAGCCTGTAGAAGGAGGCAAGTGTCAAATCATAGGGCACTTCTAAAGCTGGAACCCAGAATTTGCTTTGTGTTCCGGAAAGGGAGTGCCTTGCTATCACCTTTGTTTTTCTAAGATAGTTTTGCAGCAGTACAATGGGATGAACTGAGATGAGACTGTGAGTTTTGAAGCCCAGTTATGAATCCCTACAATAAGGTAAGAGATGGGTAAAATGCTGTGAAGAACTAAACTGAAAGTCGGATAATGGGAAGTAAAGAAGGGGAATTTTTTTTAAAAAGATTTTATTGGAAATTTTGGTCGAAACAATTATTTGGAGTCTATTTAAGTGCCACATGGTCCTAAATGACTCAAAAGTGAAAGCAACTTCTGCTAGTTCTGTTCCCAAATAACTTATGTATCTCTGGATATTTGTTTCCTCAGAGCTTTTACTGGAACACTTTTCTTTATGGTCAGAGCCCTCATTTCACTCAAGATTGGGCTCCGATTTCACATCTCCAGGGAGTATATTAAAATTTGGACACATGCTCTTTCCTTACCTAGTTTTATATTTCTTCATAACATTTATCACCACATGACAATATATGTGTATATATATATATATATATATATATATATATTTCTAAAAATTGTTTTACGGTCTGCCTTCTTCATGTGCATGGCACTCCGTGTAGCCAGAGAAGTTGCCTTCTGTATCTATGATCTGTGAATAAAGAATAAATGGTTCATGTGGCCTTGGACATAAACTGTGCTGGAATGTCAGTAACAGACTATGGGCATACAAGCACTGTGACTGGAGACTCAGAACCAACAGTGGAGGGAGTTGTACTCCTTCCTATTGGATCTGTTTGGTTTTTTTCCCCTATGGGTACCGGGAATCTTAACTCAAGACCTCGCATTTGGCAGGCAGGCACTGCGCCACTGAGCTATATCCCCAGTCCTGGATCTGTTTTTTAATACTGGTACATTCTAATAACTTCTCTAAGATCCTCTGAGACGTAGTGATATTCACTGTGGGTGTTTCTCTTTGGGTCGATAGATGACTTAACCTTGTGCCTGATAGTAAGACTATCAGTGCCTCTTCAAGTTCTGTCCCAAGTGAATGCTTACGGTGTCTGGAAATTCATCCTGTCCTTAACTTAAATTGAAAGTGTTAAAGTGAGTTCAAACCCTCCCCACTATTGGGGATGGACTATTGTTTCCTTCTCAGGTATTAGGTTCACTGAGGCTGATAGTGGTGATGGAAAATCTTCCACACCTAATGATGGACAGGATCAGAACAGTTGAGCAATGGCAAAATGGCATGAAGTGATTGCATGAAAAATTAAAATAGGTCAATAATTATTCTGTACCTAGGTTTTGCAGCTGAGCCAATCACTGTAATTCTTGCAGATATAAGGCCATGATTGCACTTCATACTGTGCTTTATATGCGTAAGTGACAGGACTTGACCTAGAGACAAGGGATTCAGATTCTACTACTGTACTGATTGAAAATTTGAGAATATTTAGTGTCCATAGCTAGGACATGGAACACAGTGGAGGAAGACATGGTGGAGCAGAAATGAGGAGGATTCTTAAAGAAGCTTCAGAATATTTGTGTTGGCCTGAAAATAACACGAAGTAACAGTGTCATCTATGTTCCTCCTCAGGTCAGGGGCTTAGAATGAGATTGGGATCCTCTAAGTGGGAGACGGCCCTGGGTATTGAAATCCAGATGGAAAAAGAAAAAAAAATCTTGGTTGCCATGCAAAGAAGACCTAATCAAATGCCAGCTCCAATGCCCTGAGTTGAGAATTGCCAATTAATGCCTGGCAGTGTTGACCAGAATAAAAACTGATTGAGTATGATTAAGGGTGCCATGGTGATTGAAGTGAATAAAACTATGGAGTGCCGCTGTGTGTGTATGTGTGCTGCCAGATGTATGGTGTCTTGGGGTGCGTATGTGAATTTGGGTGAACACTGACTTGTTTTAGGACTATTAAGCCTGCAAAGATTTCAGCTATGTTGCAGACCATGCTATTTAGTTTGCTGCTACTTTGTCAAAGAATAGCCTAGCAATGTAAAAATGGGCCATCTATATTAAGGTACAATTACTTGATTCATCTCAAAGAATTGCATATGCATGCATGTATGAATCTGTGTGTGTGTGTGTGTGTGTGTGTGTGTGTAAGTGATGTGAATTTCAGAGAAATCCAAGCTTTGGATAAGGTTCCATTGCTTCTGATAGTCTCTGCATCTCCCCTAATGCTGAAGATATTCCATGTCTTCAGAATACCTTTGGGGTTATAACGATCAGCTGCAGTAGCTTTAGCTGGCCGTTTTTAAATGTCAGAACTAGGATCCTAGGAATTACTATAAGCAAAGTTTCTAGTACAGATAACTCTGCTACTATATTCATTAGTCTTTTAGTGAGGGGTAAATTTTTTATGATCAAGATGTGTATTCGTTCTGCTGTCCTGTTTAATTATAGAGACAAGAAATAGGCAGACATATTGATGCAGTATTCAAGTTAGCAGGAAAAAAAGTAGGAGAATTATTACAGACGTCTGGATGGTGTCCTCAATTCCCCCTTTAGCTATTGAATCTCAGCTGTCTGCAATCAAGAACTGAGTCACAAAATTGCTTGCATTGTGTTGCTATTTCAGTTTGACAGACTGTCTTTCAGCATGGAAATTGTGAACAATTCACCAGGTTTTTAAATTTCAATACAAAAAAAATTTTTAAATGCTGCTAGAACTTTAGCTATAATAGCACTAAGTATACTTCTACAAAAATATTTTAATAATTATATGAATATTCAGTAAACCCTCATTAAGTTGAAAAGTAAGGTGCAAACTCCCCTACCCAAAGCAGATTTTAAATTAACTGTATTCAGATAAACCAATAATTTTATCAAAGGAAAGTAGGGCAATTATTTCGCATAGTATACAATTTGGGAAAAAGATAGTCTATTAATTAGGCATTTCTGGAAACAGCACATATTTTGAACCACTTCTACTGAAAAAGTTTTACTGAGTCTCATTTTCCTAACTGATACTAACCTTCAAGTCTGCAAATGTTTGTGTTTATGAGGATGCATGTTTGCATATGGTGTCACCTGTGTATCTGTTTATTTTTCTCATTGTACATACAGGCATACACAAATAAGATCCAGTACACTTTGTCTGGATAGATGGGAATATTTATCCTGATTGATTATTTTTGTCAGGTTTAAAATGTCCTTGCCTCTCCTGTTGTAGGCATAACTGTGGGGAAATGTATTTAAGGAACCCTGAGTGCTTAGGGGGAATGTAGGCCACTTATGTCATTCAAATGCAATGTGTTTATAAAACCTTTTAAAAAAGATTTATAAATGCTATTTAAAAGAAGACTGTAGGGACAAGTTGATTTCTTGGAGAGGCAGTAAGCTCTTTAAGCTTCCTAACCAGAGTAGGCCAACAGAAAGAATAATTTAACATCTTTCTAATCTGACCCTAATGGAATTTGGAGTGGTTTTCTTCCAATTTCTTCTCATTGTTTGTCAACCTGATCACTAAAGAGAGGCTGAAATGGACTCTTTTAATTGTTTTCTCCCTCTCATTTTTTTTAGAATTCCAAACACAGTTTGAAAATTACAGTTCTTCCATTTGAGGTTTTTTCCCATCATGCTCATCCTGCCATGTGAGTTTTTAAAAGTTTATATATATATTTTTTGGTTCGTGGTCTCTTTGATCTATCTACCCAAGGGCAGTTGAAACAAACCAAAATTGTCTCCCAAGCAATTATTTAAAGTAAATAAGTAAATAAGAAAGACTAATAATTAGGTAACTCATTGAGTAGGCTGTTGAACCAGCTAAAGTGGGAAAGAAATTATTCAAGTTCTAAACCTTTCTACTTGCAAATTAGCTAAAATCAATTGCGTTTTAAGCATTGCATCACCTTGATTGATTTTAAAATGGATAGCACTTTGCTGCTCACATTTATGGCGTGCCTTGAAGGACTTGGCAATGGGCATGTTTTCTATTGTGGTCTGCATTAAACTTTTAAAATAGCTTCACTTCTTAAAGTTGAATAAACTTTACTGCAGAATGTGTTCTAGTTTTTCTTTTTTCGCTTTTTTTTCAATTTGGAGCTTAAAATACAGCCTTCTGATTTTTTTTATATACAATGTTTTATATTTATCCTTTATTAAGATCCCAAACAGAGTTTAGATAATTCTTTAAAGCCAGAGAATATTTATTTTTTTAATTTAGGGTTGAAACAGACAGTGATAGGATAAGGATAAAAACATAAAAACATAGATCAAACCTAAAATTGATTTGATTCTATGTTGATAAAAATATGGATCACTGATTTTGAAATCAAAAGCTTAAAATTTGAGCACTGGCATGGAGACCATGTTTGTAACCTGGGACAAGCTTTATTACCCCTGCTGTGCCATCTTCTTTTATTATTGTTCTTCTAGGTATTGTTTTGAAGATTAATTTAGAAAATGTGAGCTAGCATAACAGTCCCACAGACAAAAACAACAATCAATATGTTCTGGTTTTCTTCCTTAAATGCAAACCAGGATGTATAATAAATGAAATGAATAATTTATTATACTAGTATCTCTAGTGATTTTCTCCTTTCCGATACATTTTCTTACTTTTCTATATACTCCATTTCTTCAGAAAGCATGGAATTTATCTCCAACTATACTACCTTAGACATATATGGAATATAGAAACATAGAGATTATATACTGCGCTAGTAGAAAAGGGATAATTACTATGGTTACAATGAAATGTCAGGAAGTTAGAGATTAATAAGAGAATGTGTATTTTGTGATTTTGGTACATATAAAATGCTTAAAAGCATGTTGATTTACTGAAGTTAAGAATCTTTGTAGAACTAAGAATATTTGGTGGTTGTTTTGGTAGACTGTTTCATGAAGAATATACATTTTATATAAATAAAAGCAGGACAAATGTTAGGTGAGCCACGGTTTAAGAATGTAACATCTTCCCTAATGATTACTCACTTATAAATATTGTTAATTCTGCTTATTTTAAAATACACTCTCTTGGCTGAGCTAGAGTTTAATTTGTAAAAATTAGCTAGAAACAAATATTTGTAATTAGTTTCTAGTTTGCATAAGTCTTCCTTCACAAATATTTGCTCTTCTAAAGAGTTAGCAATGGGTGTTTGCATATAAGCGATGACTTGTGGTTAGCATCGGTGAAGCTCCTCACGACTTTGGTGACTGCTATCCTGTAATTCACATGGGCTTTACATCTGATAAGACACATTCTGTCTCCTCATCTCATAGTGGTGCAAATTTTACATTATGGAAAGCCAGTTAAATTTCCAAATTTGACAACTTTGAGAGCCAGTTAAGTTCTCCAAAAAGACATGTTTTACTAGACCTTGTAAGGTCCCAGAAAGCAATTTTTCTTGCTGTAGTAGCTTCAAAAGGATTAAGCTTCAGTTGGGATCTTGAATACTTTTTTCCTCATACAGACATTGCTATTTATTTATTAGTAAAAATCATGTCAGTTGGAAATGGGTTCTGCTTTAAAAGCAGAGGGAAAACATTCTTTTCAGAGTCCGAGGTGAGGACTCAGGTAACATTTTAAAAATAAACTATTTTCAGGTGATTCTGACTAGCTTAGATGATCTCACTTCCATGCAAACTAACACACTAATCTAGCAAGATTGTCTGTGGTGAGGCATGTTGACTGCGGGCAGTAATCACAAGACAGCAAATTAAAACATGTATTGTTATGCGGGTTTATTTTATCATTATTCATTGAAACATATATATGTCTTGTAATTATATGATACCTTAAGGCAGTGTGCATTTATGTAATTTATTCAAAAGCAAATTAATATTTGCAGTGTGATACATTTTTAACTGATAGGTATGCAAAATTAGAACAATCGATAAGTTTGGAAAACTCTAACATAGGCAGTCTTTGCTTCCTGTATTATTTATTAGATTCCCTGTCTACAGAAAACTGATGAGCAGAGTTTCTATCTTAAATATCTGTATGACAGGGCTCCGGAGTACGCTTTGGTATCCTAGCACCCTGATATCTTCCATCAGCTAGCACAAGCCGGGTTCAGTGTGTTCTATCTTGCACTCTCCACTCCCTTTTTTCCTCTTCAAAAGAGGTCTGGTATAAAAATAGCGTAAAAGCAAAGGTGATAGAGGGGTGGAATAGTTTTTGTGAGTTGAATTTGTGCCTGAACACCCCACGCACATCCGTTCTTTTCTGAGCTTAGTTGTGTTTTATCAAATCATCCGAGATCATATTTTTGCCTCAGTGACAAATATGTGTCCTAGAAATTGGGGTTCACAATGTCACAGAAGCATGATGGGCAGGACAATACTTATATTTTTGATTGCTGACATTTCTTTGTCGTACTCTGTCTGGGTATCTGTTATTAGTTCAACTGTAGCCTCTGCTGCCTGAGCACATAATTCTTTCTCAGCTTGGAAACACCCACTCTTAGCCTGGCAAAAATAAACTTTTGTGACCTCACAAAAATGGGTGCATGTCACTTTTATGTAGTCACATAATAATCTAATCTGACCTCTGTGAAATATAATTCTTTTAAAATTTTCTCTGAAATTTTCTTCTTTAGTTTCATAGTTATTAGAGTTTTGATATATTTGAAATTTTTAATGGCTCTGTTGAAATAGAATAGGTTTTCAATGACACATTTAAATGCACACATTTAAATCACATAATTTGATAAGTTTTGACCTAGGTACATACACATATAAAGATGACCTCCATGAAGATATTGAGCATAGTCATCACCCACAAAAGATCCCTCAGTCACTTCATAACCCTTTTCTCAAGCTCTAGATTCTCCTTGACCCCAGTCAACAACTGATGTGATTTCTATTGCTATAGATTGATTTTCATCTTATAGAATTTTGAATTAACGGGACCAGATAGTATCTACTATCTAGGCTGCGTAATGATGTTTCATTCAATGACGAACTACATCTACAAAAATGGTCCCATGAGATTGAAATGGAGCTGTAAAATCCTATTGTTTAGAAACATTGAAGCCATCATACCTTTGTACTGCAACTATCACCCATATTTTTGTGTTGATGCTGCAGTAAACAAGCCTTCTGCTGTGCTAATTGTGTAAAATCATAGCTTTATAATTATGTACAGTACATATTATTTGATAATGATAATATATGATATGTTATTGGTTTATAGATTTGCTGTACTTTTTTATTATTGAACAATATATTCCTACTTATAAAAAAGATTAATGTAGAACAGTATGCCCACAACAACCTCATATATATAGTGTTTACTGCACCTATTGCTTTTTTGTGTGTGTGTGGGTACCGGGGGTCAAACTCTGGACCTCACGTGCCAGCAGGCACCCATGCTGCTGAGCAATATCACCAGCCCTTTACTGCACCTATTGATTACATCAAGGCCACTAGTGATGGACCTTTGCCGGTGATGGTGAATCTTTTAGAGACCAGTGCCCAAACTGCAACCCAAATCCCACTTATTTATCACCAAGTGCCAACACTGAAATTAAACCTGAACACTGAGATTTTAGTTTAGCAAAACAACTCATACATTAACATCTTTCATCCAAAAAGGAAAACAAATGGCACATGTTCCATAGGTTCATCACCACTGACCTATACTATCTAGGTGTGTCTAAATACATTCTGACTCTTGCCCTGTGACAAAATTATGTGACATTGCATATGTTAGAATGTATCTCCATCATCAGCATACAACTCTTTACTTTTCTGGCTTCTTTCACTTGGCATGATTATTTGAGACATCACTATTATTTGAATTAAAAGTTTGTTTCTTTTTACTTTGAAGTAATGGTTAATTGAATGGAAACACCACAGTTTGTTTAAGTCTGCCTGTTAAAAATGAAGCAGCAATACACATCTACCTTATGAATTTTTATTTATTTTATTTTGTTTTATTGTGGTAAAAATACATACATGAGCTCATCCTTGTATCAAATCTCTAAGTACATAATGCAGTACGTTTTAACTAGAGATAAACATTGTGGCTTAGATTTCTAGAATTTATTCTTTTTCCATAATTGAGATTTTATGCCATGTTTTCATTTCTTTTGGAATAAATACCTAAGATTTTAATAACTGGATAATAATAATATATATATAAATATATACAGCTAAATATATATTATATATAATTATAAAAGTTTATTTGCAAATATTTTCTCCCTAATTGTCATTTCTTCTTTATTTTGTTAATAGTAGCTGTTGAAGAACAGAAGTTCTTTGTATTGTCAAAGTCCATTTACTCATATTTTAAGAGTTAGTTAACCATTACATATGTGTGGGACAATTTCCCGACCTTCTGTTTTGGTCCATTAATCTGTTTGTCTTGAGCCAAATACTCTTTTGATCACTATACATATTTTAAAAGTTTTATGCTTCTGCATTTCTTACAAAGTCTATATTTTTTGCTTCAAACAGTCCATAACTTTTTACAGTTTTAAATATTAAGAAAAGTCATATGAATTTTCTCACTAGTAAATAATTTCAGTCTTCTTAATTCTCCTAAACTTCTAATCTTTTAAAGGTCAGTTAGTAATTTTGTTGAAGTCCAATTAATCTTTTTTAAAAACTGATTTGAGTATTATGTCTAAGAAAATTTTGGGTTCATCTATATTTCATTTCGATATCATTTTTATACTACATATTGCACTTTGGCATTTCTTGAGGTATATTTTTATTGGGATAAAGACTCAATTTTTGCATTAAAAAAACCAAAATCTTCATTTAACTATTATTTTCTTTAAAAGATTTTTGCTGAGATTGATTCTAGGTTATAAGAATTTTGTTTGTCACTTTTTTCTTTTTTTTTTTTTTTGTGGGTACCGGGGGGTCGACCTCAGGACCTCGCACGCCAGCAGGCGCCCGTGCCGCTGAGCGATATCACCGGCCCCTTTTTCGTATGTGGGATCCGGGAGTCGAACTCGGGCCCTTGCGCTTGCCGGGCAGGCGCTTAAGCCGCTGAGCCATCTCACCGGCCCACTTTTTTCTTTTTTTAGTGCTTTAATGATACTTTCTATTCTCTTTTGGCTTAAATTGTTTCCAGCAAGAAATTTTCTGTTATCTTTGTTTAAATTTCCCTGTACACCCTGTATGTTTTTTTCTCTGGTTGCTGTTAAGGATTTCTCTTTAACACTAGTGTTAAGAAATGGATTAAGGGGCCAGTGATATAGCTCAACGGCATAAGCGCCTGCCTGGCAATTGTGAGGTCATGAGTTTGACTCTTGGCACCCGCATATTAACACACACAAAAAAAAAAAAAAAAAAAAAAAAAAAGAAAAGAAATGGATTAAAATGTGCCATGATATACTTTTCTAAAATAGAATTTAATTTTAGGCTTCTTATGTTTTGGAGTTCATTGAGTCCCTGGATCTTTAGTTTTATACTTTGCACTAAATTTAGAAAATGTTTGGTTATCGTTTCTCCAAATACGTTTTTGGTCTCCTTACTCTCTTCTTCCTCACTGAGTTTAAGTAGGCTTGAACTCGCTCATAACTGACTGATGCTCCGTTAAACATTTTTCAGTGTTTTATGTAGAATAAATACTACTGTTATGTTTTCAATTTGCTAACGTTTCCTTTTGCAATGTATAATGTACCATTGAGCCTATCCGGCAGTTGTTTATCTAGATATTTCTAGAAGTTGGAGTACATTCTGTATGTTCCATGTCCTTGATTGGTGTGGTCAGTCTTCTGATGCTCAAAAATATAGGGAAAAATTGGAACTATTTTACTGGACTTGGTTAATAATTTTATCATATACATCATTTCTAGCACAGTGTACGTTGACTGATTTTGCTTGTCATCATCAGTAACTGCTTGAATGCATGCCTGATAGTTTTTGCAAAAAATGTCAGATATAAATTTTTATATATTTTTTATAAATATTTTCAACTTTTGTCCTGGGATGTGGTTGTTACTCATGTAATATTTGATCTTCCCAATTTTTACTTTTAATCTTTGCTAGCTGGAACCAGAGCAACACTTAATCTTCAATTGATTTTCCCCCAAGGTGGAACGAAACCCATCTGAGGTTTCAAGCTGATGTCTCAGTAGCTGTGAGATATTTTACTCTGATTGGTGATAATAGGAGCTGTTCCTGGCCCTGTCTGCGTGCCAAGTATTGTTACTCCTAATTCTTCCACTCATTTTCTTAGCTGGCATCAGCACTCACTGACACTAGAAGGTAACCCTGTAGTCCCAGAGCTTTGGTTCTGTGCAGGTCTCCTCTTGGTGTTCTGTACAACGAGCTCTAACTAATCTGCGCTTTCCTTACTCTAAATTCCATCTCCTAGACGCATTGTGCATGCTTCCTCTTCTGTGCCCCACGCTTTAACTATGTTGTTCCACTCTTCCCTGCAGCCAGGAAGTTCTGTCCTGCCAGGAGGCCCTGGCCATCAGGGCTCAACTCCTTGATTTCATTTCTGTCTTCCTAGCTCACCTGAAGCCTTGAAAATTATTTTTTCTACGTTTTATTGTCAAAAGACAAAATTACAAAAAAAATTAGTTTCAAGATCTGAGTTTTATTTGCTATTCTAGAATTAGGGAACATCTCACTCCATAGAATAGAATGAGTCTTCTGATGGGTGTCGCCAAGATGGTCAGCCTTGCAGGCAGAAATGAGAATTGAAAAGTAGGTCAGTCACTTCAAAGGTACGTTCCCTACACAGTTAAAACAGAGAAAACTTGGTTATCAGGCCAGCCCAGATAAACTGAGACATTTCTGGTTGGTGTTGATTGGTAGAAGTGAATCCTATTTTTTTAAAAACTGGTCTGTTTCAGACTTCAATTTGGATACGTGGCATTTAGCAAGACTGACTCTGATTTGGTCTGGCCTCATCTGCTGAGGCATAGGGCAGATCTCAGTCCAAAATAATTGTTTCTCATGAACTTATTTAACATTGACTTCAGCTTTTGCTATTTTTGTATGTGTATGTATGTATATCATTAGGGTAACTTTGATCCCTATAACTCTATTTTTGTCAAAGTGGAAGTCTATGTCTCTTAATTTTTAACACTCATTTTTAATTACTGGCATTTTTACATTACTGCCTTAAGAGATTATAAATGCCTGAGAAGACTTGTCTTTTATCATTGCATGCCCATTATTTGGTATAATATAGAGAACATACAGAAGCTTTATTCAGTGGTGATGAATTAATTAATGATGAGATCACGTGCCTACGAAACTACAGAAAGAAACCAACTCTCTTAAAATGTGACCTTGCTCTTGTCTGCCTCTCTGTCTTAATTGTTTTTAAGCTTGCTCTTAGAGATAATTAGAATTTCTGAATTATCCCACATAAGTAAATGCTTTTTCTAGTAGCAAAAACTCAGTTGTATGTGTTTTCTTTTTCTATCATACATGAGTTTTCTGTGACAATATCATTTTGATTGAAAAACAAAACTTCAACTTTGTGTTGGTTTGCCCTTTTCAAACAATGATAAATGACAACAGCATTTGCCTTTCTCTGTTCAATACAAGGTTGGGATTGTAGTGACTAAGGTAAGCAAGCACTAAAATAATAAATCAGTTAAAAAAATCCGTTACAAAATTGCTGTATCATTTGTTGGAAAATGGGAGGGAAAAGGCCATTTCCAGAGAATCAGTTTACATATCAAAAGAAAGATTATTCAAATTATGTGAACAAGAATTAACATAAAGCCAAGGGTATACTCAGGCAATCAAACACCGGCTTGAATTCTGGTGTCTATTTGTTTTAAATGATTTTTTTCAGCTATTTTTAATATATTTTTTTGTCTGTTATGCAGTGAAATGTGATCATTGGAAAATATGGCAACTCTGTTATGACTACTTGATAATGAAAGAATTGTTGAAAGAAAAGTATCTTTGGATTCAGTAACATTTCAAAACTTCCTCAGAAAGACGCTAGCACTTGTGATGTTCGTTTTTTCCTGCTCGACATCATAGTGACCTACACAGGCCACTGGCCTGGGCTTAAGGAAAAAAAAAAGTGTTTTATCACAAAAGCCAATGATAGCTTTTGACATCTGTGCTAGATCCATTTCCTACCTGCTGTGCTTAATTTTAGAATTCAGTTCTATCATTAAAATAAAAACCTTGTTGGCTCTTCCATCGATGTGCCACATTACATCAATTTTCCCCAAGAATTGTGTACAATTTCTTGGTACCAGTGCCCTCTGGATTTATTTGGAATTTCAGATCTTGCTACTCTGCTGTATGAATTGATCTTGTGCATGGTGGGGTGACATGTGACCTGTAGATATATATTATTCCTTGATTCTTTTCTTCAACCTCAAGCCCTGGAATGACCTATTTCTCCTACATCTTTCGTGGTCTCACTTGTGATTCCTCTCTCATCCCAGAAAGACTGTCCTTCTACCGGGAGAAGACTGTGCATCTGCATTGTGCAAAACAACTTCTCCATCTAAGCCTGCTGCCATGGGCAAAATGTGTCTGGGCACACAGACTATGTCCACATTTCCAGTGGCATCCTTTATTTGTGTTGTTTCTTGAATCTCAGTTTTAAACAGCATCTGAGAATATTAATTCACAACCTCATTACAGAATAGTTGCACCCATTCTGTATGTCATCTTCCTTAGGAAATTGTTGATAATAGAATTACCGGTGCCACTGAATTTTGACATTAATCAGAAGTACAAGGCAGATACCTTTATACTGTATATGCTATCTGATCTTGAAGAAGAGTAACCAGTAGATTCTGGGTGCTGTAAAGAAGAGGTGCAGATTACCTTCAGAAGGGCAGAGGCAATATCCTGGATAGGATACTTTGCAGCTATTTCTAATAAGTGTACATCTGCATTCATTTTTATTTGTTTACTAGTTAAAAAGCAGGCCAGTATGGAATATTCTTCTCTAATTCCCACTTAAACAAAGGTAACTCCATTCATTCTTGTCACTAAGGCAAAAACCAAAATGACTAAACTTTGTCATTTTTACTTTCATAATTATATCTTATATCCACAATTTACCTGTTCTGACAGCTATAGATTTCTCTCAGAGCTTTATCTGAGCCTGCAAGAAAACCTGATTTTTCTCCTTCTTCTCTCCCACTTCAGTGCCCCTGGAGAGATGCCTGCTGCAGAATAAAATAATATAACTTCCCTGCCTAAACTCTCTGAGACTATCATAAAATATAGTGCCTCTGAGTGGGGTGTATTAAAACTGGTTGAGTGATTCACCCACACATCTCCCTTCCCAGATTGAAACATACTGACCAACAATGTAATACTGGCTAACATTTAAATCAGACAGTAATTTAACAGCTTTACATGTATTTATCCACTTAATGTTCCTAAATTTTTCATGGTATAAGTATGTTTAGGTCTATTTTGTGGATGGGGAAACTGAGGCACGGAAAATTAATTTTTTATGTTCTCAAAATTCACTCCTAGGAGAACCAAGAAGAAAATCAGATATTCTGATCCCAGGCACTTTAGTTGTAAGAGAAGCATACAGATCCTTAAACACAGAAAGATTTACTGAAGCAGGTAATGCAAATTCTGATAAGAACATCATTAAAATAAGATAATTTTTCATCTACCTACACTTTTCTGGAGTGAACCTAGTTGAAGACAAAGTGATTATTAAGGAACATCACAATGGGAAAAATAAATTGGCAAAATCCACAAAAATAACATAGTATTGAATTTTCTGAGACAGTTCATTGCCACAAATTTCCCTTTCCAGTGAAGTATTACTGAATGAACCAAACATAAAGATTAAAATGGAACTTTTCCTAGAAGAGGTAACTCAATGACCTACATATTCTAAGAGTTAAGTTACTCATAATGAGGGAAGTAGTGAATGCATGAAATAAATCAGAGCAGCAGGACAGTGGACTATCTGGAAAAAAATAAGAGGAGGAAACACTCGGAACAGCTCATAACATTAGAGCTACAGTTGTATAGTATAGAAATGCTAAAAAGGAAACTTTCAATGTTTTAATTTAATATAAAGTAATTTTTAAGGAAAGACTGATATAAGCGTTATACTTCATGTCATTGTATTTGTCATGTGGCTATCGTTTGAATGCTGTGATTTTTTGAATTATCTCTGTTCTTAAACTTCTAGAATTACAAATCCCTCTCTGAACATATGAGCTCAGAATTTTAGAGGGAGGACCACAAAAAAGAAGCACATCTTTTGGTGTGCATATTGTCTAAAGCAGCACAAAGCATGTTGTTACATTTTATGTACAAAGCAGGAAAAGGCTATTTCTAGGAAATAAGGAATGGCTAACAGAAATTAATTGCAAAGATGCCATTAATACTGCTTATAACAAGCTGTAAAAAATGGCAGTGGTATACTCTTTTACACACGTATACCCACACTATTTTTTTCTTTTGGCAGTTTCCCAATTGTTTATTAATTTAGAAAACAGAAATTAGTAATAAGATCATCCTAGTATCTTAGCTATGATTCTTCTCATAATTCTACTTATCTCAATCATGTTTAAAATCATTCTATTTTGATTTCATTTACATGAGAGTTTTCAAGAACATCATCACTGTGGAATGGGACAGCATCAGTGTGCTGCCTTCTCTTGTAGATTAGTGGGGATGAAGTGTGTTACACAGTATTTTATTTTTTTTAGAAAAGCTTTCTTGAGATATGATTTATACACCACAGAATTTGTCTACTGTAAGTATATAGATCAATGAATTTTAGTACTTTACAGACTTGTACATTCATCATTGGAATTCAATTTTAAAACATTTCCATCATCTTAAGAAGAAATTGTACCCATTTATAGTACTTTCCCAGTCCTTGGCAACATCTCAACTACTTTCTATCTTTCTATCTTTGCTTTCTTTGAGGGATATTTTATATAAGTGGAATACTAATATCTGCTCTTTGTAAGACATCACTGGAGAACCTGGGAATGATTTCTTTTCTATTCTTTGTTACCTTTACCTGCCTGCAAACAATATATAGAATCCTACAAGGGAATAGTGTCCCTCTACAGAAGAGTAGTAGTATATGCTATAGTCAAGTGCAAGAATTTTTATAATATTTTATTTTTTTACTCTTTATATATTTTTGGGCAACTTTTTAGCCTTTTTTTTTTCCAATTTACTCTTCTTTAAAACTTGGAATATAATAATACTAATCTTATAGGATTTAATGGGAGTTATATTTGTTGCATGTAGTAACTACTTACTTTTTATTATTACATTTAATAATCATATTTCTCTGTTTGAAGAATAGAGTGGAGTTGGGCAGATTTACGACTCTTGATCAATTGGTACTGTTGCCCCTACCATGTTTAATTAAAATCTCTCCCTGGGCAGGAGACTCAGAATGAAATCTGCTCATAAAGGTGTAAATTTGACGCATTTGTGAATGGCAGTTTCCTAAATCCAGACTGCAACCATACTTTTCTGTCATTAGGAAAAGGATGAATAATGTACCATTTTTTCTGGGGATCAGCTAATTTTTCCTTCTTTGCTATGACTCACAGTGTGGTTTCCTTCTTGGGAAATTCCATCTCTATAACAGAAGAAAAGAATCAAGTGCTTATGGGAAAATCACACAATTTACCCCACTCTAACAGTGAAGAGGAAGAATGTCCTTTTTAAAAAGTCCTGTCCAGAGGCCAATTTCTGCAGCACACTTCAAAATAATCTCTGTTCATCAACCACTCTGTCACTTCCAATAGATTTTTTTTGAAAGCTAAATGGAATGTCTTATTTACTCCAGACTGGCCCTGTGAAATCTACCCTGGCTGACCAATCTGTGTGTCTCCCAACCTTAGCAGGTGGGAAAAACCTGGGAGGCAGTAGGTGTTATATTTCTCCGGTGACGGCCTAATAGGAGTACCCTTGACGGATGAGTGCTCTCTTTGTACGTCTTTTTCTGGGAACAACTCTGACAATTCAGTGTGGAACATTGATAAAACTTTCTGATGATTTTTGACTACTGAAATGAGTTTTAAGAAAAATAAACCATAAAAACACAGGTGCTATTTACTATAAAGCTTCATGTTGCAGGAGAGCTGAAGTACGCCTGCTGGTATACAGAGCGGATATCTCAAAGAGCTGTTTGCAGTCTGATCTTGTTGAGACAATCACTTGAATAGATAGCTGATTCTCATATGAAAGATTTTTTTTTTTTTTGTGGGTTCCGGGGTCGACCTCAGGACCTCGCATGCCAGCAGGCACCCGTGCCGCTGAGCGATATCACCGGCCCCTTTTTCGTATGTGGGATCCGGGAGTCGAACTCGGGCCCTCGTTCTTGCCAGGCAGGCGCTTACACCGCTGAGCCATCTCACTGGCCCGAATATGAAAGATTTTTATTGAAACACATAAACAAAGAGAATTTAACAAGATGTATTGTAAGTATATGTTATCTTTTTTTTTTTTTTTTAATGTGGGTACCGGGAGTCCACCTCAGGATCTCGTGCTTGCCAGCAAGCGCTTGTGCCGCTGAGCGATATCACCGGCCCTTTTCTTCCTTTATGTGGGTTCCAGGAGTGGAACTCAGGACCTCGCGCTTGCCAGGCAGGTGCTCATGCTGCTCAGCTATCTCACCAGCCCTTTATCTTTTTTTTTTTTTTTTTTTTGTGGGTACCGGGGGTCGACCTCAGGACCTCGCGCGCCAGCAGGCGCCCGTGCCACTGAGCGATATCACCGGCCCCTTTTTTGTATGTGGGTTCCGGGAGTCGAACTCGGGCCCTCGCGCTTGCCGGGCAGGCGCTTAAGCCGCTGAGCCATCTCACCGGCCCACCAGACCTTTATCTTTTGATTTCAATTAAAATATTACAATTTTAATAAAGGTTCAAAGGTTTAAAGTTAATAAAGGTTTAAGTTCCACGTTGAATTGATTTTCTCCTAGTGAATCTGATTTTATTTATTCAGTTTGCTTTAATTAAATGCTGCTAATAATTTACTTGTTATTAAAAGTAACAATAGGGCAGTGGTTTTAGTAAAATATTTCATATATCATCAATTCCTCCAAAGTAATTCTAAACCATTTCCCCAGGATAATTTTAATACATGCAATGACTCTATGTATTTAAAAGAAAAGCAGTTAGAATATGTTCATCCAAATAATAGACTTGTCTATTTTCTGGCTGTAATAATAGACCTGGCTGTTTGGAATTCTTGTATTTTAATAAAATACTTTGAAAATATCAAGACTGAAGACATTCTTTTTATATTCTGAGTTGGACATTGGTAAATGAGTTCCTTGTTTGTCCGTATTTTGCATCATTTTAAACTTTCTAATCAAGAATTTATAATTTCTAATTCAACTCAAAGTCAGGTGACCAAGAAAGTTCAACATGTTTTGTTTACTCAGTGCCCGATTAGCGTATCTGTATAATTTTCTGTTTAATCTATGTTTTTATGTTTATCTTATATTTGTTGTATTTTTAAAAATATTGATATACATTTCAATTGATAAATAAAAGCTTAAGAAAAGAACCAACGTGCATTTGTTTTTATAGTAGTCAGTAAAATAATTTATGCAGTGAGTCAAAGGAAAATACCAGAAAAATCAAAATCAGACCCCAAAATATATAAAATACATCACTGATGGAAATACGATGTGTAATGAATGGGTCATATGGTTTAGATGTGTGTCTCCCCAGGTATATGGATCAAGGGTTTGGTCCCAGGACTGAGGTAATTGGGACGTTGTTGAAACTTTGAGATGTGGGAGCTAGTGGGAAGTCCTTGAAGAGGATCATGAGACCCTGCTTTCTCTCTCTCTTTCTCCCCCTATCAATCTCTCCCTCCTTTCCTTCCTGGCTTATGAGGTGAGCAGTTCACTCTGCCACATACTCCCAGCCATGGCTATGTTGCTCTCTCACCAGATGCCCAAAGCCATGAGGTCACCTGATCTTGGAATAAAAACCCCAGAACTGTGAGATAAATGAAGCTTTTCTCTTCGTTGGTGAATTGCCTCAGGTATTTCACTATACTACTGTGAAGTTGATGACAGTGGGTCAAGTGATTCATGACTCACGGTGAAAATTAAGTATCTACTTGCCTTCATGTAAAATAATCTCCACATAGACTATTTTTTCAATCTAAAAGTAAAACCGTAAATCTGTAGAGAAAGGACAAATATTTAATATCTTCATAGCAATTCCTTTCAAGCATGAGAAGCAAAATTCTATAAACTATTTAAAAATTAGATTGAGTTATTTTGCCTTAAATATTTCAATTTACACTACATAGAAAATCTATCCTTACTAAAATTAAGTACAGTACAAATGATAAAATGTGATAGATAAATGTAACATACATGAAAATTAGTGACACTTTTAGAAATAAGATACCGCAAAACAGTGAACAAGATAACACTTCAATAATGGGTAAAATTTGACAATCTACTCAGCAAAATATAAATGGCTAGTAAACATTAAAAAATTCTAAATTACTTAAAGACATAAGTAATTTTGTCTTATCACCTTGAAAGCTTTTTTGTTGTTTTAAAATGATGGTATCTACCATTTCATAGTGGAGGATAAATAGATGTTACATACTACTGGAGATTATAAATAGGTCTAACTCAGTAGCGGGCAATTTATCAAGTTGTAAAAGTCCTCAAAATATATGAAAGAAATAAGTGTGATTCTAAAGATTTAGTAATAAGGAGATTCATAGAAGCGTTTTTATGACAGCAAAGAAAGGAAATGGAAACACTATTACATATGAGATTTATTATGTAAAATATAGTGTGTAAGTAGTACATATATGCATTACTATGAATTATGTCATAGAGAAGCCATTCAGTGGAAAACTTCTTTTTTTTTTGTGGGTAACGGGGGTTGACCTCAGGACCTCGCACGCCAGCAGGCGCCCGTGCCGCTGAGCGATATCACTGGCCCTTTTTTCGTATGTGGGTTTCAAGAGTCGAACTCGGGCCCTCGCGCTTGCCAGGCAGGTGCTTATGCCGCTGAGCCATCTCACCGGCCCCCAGTGGAAAACTTCTTACTAAAACATGTTGGTTACAAACAACATATAAATTATCTTATAGAAATTATTCAATGTAAAAAATATATATTTTGGTTACAAACAACATATGAAGAATCTAATAGACCTCATATAATAGATTAAAAACCAGTGAAAAAATATCTTCCTAAACATTTATATTTGTTTTCTCTGTATGGGTGATTTTAATTTTCTGTGTTTATTAATTCTTAATTTTTTAAAGAATGTATCATTATTTAATAATGTAATGCACATATAAAACTATGTTATGCTTTAGGCTGGTGGTTTACATCAGGTTTAAGCTTTCTATGACCATAGTTTTGGATTCCAATCCCCACCACTTACCAGCTGTATATACCATCAGTCAAACTGCTTCAGCCTCTTTTTGTTTTCTCTTTGCAAAATAGGAAAAATTAATTTATTTAGCTTTTCAAGCTAGTTTGAAAATTAATATCAAACAAACCTTGTAGAACTGTGTCTGGCTCTTATTGATTTGTGTTTTCTTTAATTATCTATTACATAAAAAGTTACATCATAGTTACGAAATTCAAACTTTGATTAGGATAGATGATGAAATCGATTTGGTAGTCTGCTTGTATTTTCTAAGAGCACTTTCAGGCGTTGGATAAATTTGCACACCCCAGGGAGAAGAGATGAGGAGGGACTAAAACCAGTCTTCACTGTATGTCCGCAGTCATGTGCTTTCCAATTAAAAGGCGAACAGGTAATGGAAGCACTTTAATCTTCATTCTTATGTAATATCCAGTGTTTACCTATAATGATAACAGCAAATAATCTTCATATATGAAATTTTTACGAAGTTAATCTTTTACCAATTAAAAATAAAAATATTTTCTTCTTCTTTCTATCCATAAATACATCAAACTTTCAAAACTTGACCAGTTAGTGAAATTCAGTCAGGTCATTACTTCAGTAATGCTACTTTAACCTTAAAAAGTTTTAGCTTTGTCATTATTTTCAATGGCCTAAATCATCCTCAAAATGTTTCAGAGGAAATGCTGAATTTTGCACAGCAGCCATTTCAAATAACAGAATAATATATCTGTAGTCTGTTCCCTCTCATATTCTGTGCTTTTGAAATCTACCTGCTGTTTAAATTCCATAGCTTGGCACTCTGATATTAACCCTGAGCCCTAAACTCCACAGGATTTTCCAAACATACAGACAATGTCCTATTAACTTGCTATCTGCCTTCCTTTCTCTGTATCTCTCAGATATGAGCTTGTAATTTTCTGTGGTGGGGCGCTTGTGTGTAATAGCTTGTGCCATTTAATTGAATGAGGGGTTTAAATAACATTAAGCATTTAGAGGGAAACTGTGCTGGAATATAAAGCCCTTTCTGGGCTGTCACCTAGCCTTCTCGGTCCTAATCAATAGGCTGATCAACAGCTGCAAGAGAGAGACAGGGTGACAGAAAAACTGTGTACTCTAATGAGGAGGGGAACAGAGAACACTGGATCCTTTGCAAAGGGGAATGGAATAAAAATTGAAAGAGCTGTGATGAAAGTAATTGGTTTAATGTTCTACAAGCGTTTATGAAACGCCTACTGTATGCATTAACTGGGTTGTGTGTCAAAGAGAATAAAAAACAAATGTTCATTTAATAGTGGCAAATCCTGGCTGTGAGCTACTTGGGAATAGGACTATCAATATCTGAGAGTTTGATGTTATTTTTTTTATCACTATAACAGTAAAAAATATGTCCTGTGGTGTCACTAAATGTTTTCCTGTTCTTTTCTCAGATTTTAGTGGAGTTAAGTCATAATATTAATGAATTAAAATAAAAAGTAAAGACAAAGCTCCTCTACAGGACAGGCAAAGGAGGGTGGCTATAAGGAATGAGCTGTTTTCTCCTAACTCCATATTGTATTCTGAAAAAATCTATACCAATCTCAAGGCTGCAAAAAATTAATGATATTGTGACCAGTTTATTTATAATCCCATAACACACAAAATCTTTAACTCTAAAGCTTGGTTAGTGACCAGAATATATTGGGTAATTGTTCTGCTAGTAGGGAAAGGGAAAGGAAGGAAAGAATGACGGAAAATACAAAATACCCACAAAAAAAGAGGGTTTTAGTCCTTTTCACAAATGGTGAAGAAAACAAAAACACTTCTTTTTATTTTTCATAACAGTTAAGCATATGTCAGCGACAGATCAAATATTAAAGGCAAATTTTAATAAGTGAGACTCAAGAATGGAATTATAAAGCTCAGAGGATTTGGAGCAGATGTGTACAGTTGAGGGAATTCCATAGCTTGGGGGCATCCCAGGTGAATGCTCTGTTGCCCATGGATGAGAGACCTGACAAGGGGTTGATGAATTTGAGATTTATTATTAGAAAGCAAGGACTGAAGGTATGTATAAATGGAGGCCAATTCGGATAAGAATTAAAGGGAAGTTCCACAGTGGTAATGAAAAACCCTGAGCCAAATTTTAAAGTCAACATGCTGACAGATAGCGATTGACTGTAAATCTGCCATAACTGAAGCAATGGGATTGAATTTATTGCTCTGAGTAAACGCGTGGGTTGTAGCAGGTTGAACAATGGTGTGCTTCGTGAGGGCGAGAATTTGCAGAGTTCCTATATTAACATAATCTAGAAGTCATAACAGCACATATTATAACAGTAAAAGCACCAACAATACTTTAAAAAATAATAGTGGATTAACTGCTCTAAACTGTTGTAATGGCTCAATGAAAGCCATTTTCTCTGATAAAAGATTTTAAGAAGTTAACTGTGACTCGGTAAAACAAAGAAAAATGTGAAATTAGGAATTTTTAAAGCAATAGCCAGACCTTCATAAATGCCATTTAAACTGAAAATGGCAAATGTGCAATGCAACCAGAGACACACGTTAACTGCTCACAAAAGAAGGTAAAAGGGAGTGTACGGTATCAGCAGTCTATGACACTACTAAGATAATTGTTTATTCCAATAAACTGAAGCTCTCAGTACTGAATAAGGTATAATCTTACAAACAGAAAAATTACGGAACATTGTACTGGAACATTAGGACTACTAACATGCTTCCATTTAATCTCTTCTGCACCCACATTTTCTTGGGAGTATGGCATTTAGTACTGAAGAATTTTCATATACTGCTGATTAAACTTTTTAAATTTATTTCTTTACTCTTTTGTTTTTTTATTTATATATGCGGGTACCGGGAGTCGAACTCAGGATCTCGTGCTTGCCAGGCAGGCGCTTATGTCACTAAGCTATATCACCGGCCCTATTTTTCATTCTTAATTAGTACATATTGCAATACATAATGTTTGCATTCCTCGTGTGGAGTTGGTAAATGTACATAGTACTTCTTGACTCCTTTTCTCGTTCTTTTTCCCTCCCCATCCTCTCCTTCCAGCTCTCGATCCCCTTCCTATTTGAGAAAGATCTATCTCCCTACTTTCTGTTATCTATCTTTTATTTTGCTCCTTATTTCTATTTTGGGTCTCATAAGAGAAATCATAAGATTTTTAAGCTTGTGTGTCTGATTCATTTTACTTAACATTACAGCCTCAAGGTACATGCATTTTGCTATAAATAAGTCACATTTATGTTGCTTTATGGCAGAGCAGTCATCCAGTGAATGTAAATACCACATTTCTTTATCTGTCCATCTGTCAAAGGACATCTAAGTTGCTCCCCAGATTCAGCCAATGTGAGCTGTGCTGCTATAACAATGGGTAAGCAGGCATCAGTGGTTTGTAAAAGGTGCCCATGTCTTAGCATCATCATCCAAGTCAGAATCAAAAGGCTTTTAGAACCACACCTATACTTTTGCATACCCTAATCCCTTCTTCACTTCATTTTTCATTATATCTGTAGACTTATCAGCTTTACTGGGTGGTTTAGAAATAATTTATAGTAAGAACATGTCTTTCTTTTGTTGACTTCAATATTGAACACAAATATTATACAAATAAAATTGATATTTATATGTACAGTTTTTGAGTCATTTTGTTGAATGAGTTGATAAAAATATTTATGTTGATTTAGGAATGCTTTTCAAAAATGTTGAAATTCCCTTCCATGAATAATAATTCATTTTTATCATCCTCTGGTATTGTAATTAGATAATGTTAAAGAGTACATTAGGGGTATAAGAAAAGAGAAACTAAAAAAAGAGATTTATTGATTAAGTAATTTATTTCATGCTTTCAGTTTATTCAGCAAACATTATGGAGCATCTATTTTGTGTCAGGAAGTCTTCAGGAGTTGATGCATTAATGAACTAAAATGACAAAGTCTGTGTTTTTGTCAGGCTTACATTTCAGGAAAGGAGACATAAGCAATAAGCAACACCAATGTAACTAGAATCCATAGTATGTTATGAGGTAATAACCAATATTAAGGAATGATGGATGTTGAAGGATGATGACGGCCAGATGTCAGGATATTTAAAATTTAAAATAAGGTAAGGAAAAATGAAGACAGCAAAACATTGAGAGTGGTAGAGAAGTTAGCCATGTGAATTTCTGGAGGAACAGCCGGTACACAGGATCCAAGGAAGCAATATGCAAAGAGGGTTGGAATGGAACAGTGACGGGGCTGAGGGGTACCAGCCAGGGACAGATATTCTATGGCCATGTAGACTACACTACACTCAGATAGTAAACACACTGGCTTTTGTTCTAAATGGGACATCTATGGAAAATTTAAAGTTGAGGGAGAATATAATCTAATTTTATATTTTTAAATGATGGTTCTGGTTGATGTGTTGGTAATACAGTTTAGAGTCAAGACTGGAATAAGTATTTGTTGAGTTTTAGGGTGGTCCACTCAGTGCTGATTGATACTTATAGGGAAAAAGGAGGTTATGAGGATGAATAAAATTGTGTGTGTGTGTGTGTGTGCGTGCGTGCATGTGCACAGTGTGTGAGTGCAGAATGAGTTTTATGTTTTAAAATCAACCTTTTGAGTAAATTTTCTTATAAGAAACTGTGTAAGACATACAGAGTAGAATGGCACAACACCGGGATGTCTGATAATAATAATACGTATGGCCTTTATCCACTTGTCCTTAGTCAGTGATTGTAAGTCACAGGGATTTTAAAGCTAGAAGAGAACTTGGAGGTCATCTGGAAACTTGACTCTTGCTTTTGTGTGTCAGGAATCTGAAGTCAGCGAGATGAGGTGAGGAAATTTGTGGCTGTAAATGCTGGCCCTGCGCTTTGCTGCACATGTTTAGACACCAAGTCAAAAGCTTTGCCTAGTAGGGCATCTTGTCCCTACTTAGAGCGGTGTCGATGACTGTTAGAACAGTATTTAGAACACAAAGAACGGGTTTTCTCTAGGCAGAAGTATTGTTACATTTGTTGTGTAAAAGAGGAAAAAAAAAAAGCACCCACTGGAGACAGCTCATCAGAGGCACCGCCTTATGCCCTCTTGGAACAGCGAGGCACTGACATTTATTGTCACTGATGAAAACCATTTTAAAAATCGAGTTGGAAATAATATATTTTGGGATGGTGAAGAAGAGATCCAATGTTGTTTTCTTTGAAATGCCAAAAGGCAAAGAGTTGCACTCAAGGGGAAAAATGATCTGGATAATCAGTCATTTTTCTCCAGCTTCAAAATGTCAAATACCAGAAAATTCAGCTTTCTGTGAACAGCGGTTTACTTTCCAATGAGAAGATGTTAAAACTAGTTTATCCACTAGCAATGAGAGAGATGACGGTAAAATAATAAACATAATTATGAAATAATAAAACAATAAAATATTACTTGCATCAATTAGAATAATAATTTCACATAAAGTAACACAATAACAAGAAAAAAGAATGGTATTAACAACAAAAGAACCAACGAACTAATAACAGATACTATTAGGTAGAAATTTATTATTTTCTTAAAAATGGTCTGGCCAGTCTAATCTGGTGCCACAACTCTTTCCCAAGGGCCCCTAGGGAGACCATGGATTCACTCATCTACTTGTTTTAGAATGAGAGACAAGGCTCATTTTGGTTTGGAGGTATTTTTTTAGTAAAGAAAACAATAGAAAATCTTTTAGACTTTAGGGCCACACTATCTCTGACTCAACTATGCAATTCCACCACTATATTATTAAAGTAGCCATAACCAATACATAAAATAATAGGCTCGTTTGTTCTCTAATAATGCTTTATAAAATAGGCACTGGACCTCTGGATTTCAGCCCGTAAGTTGCAAGCCTCTTCTGCAGGTCTCAGTGCGATCTGGATGGTTGAAAGCGGGTCACCAGCACATCTGCATGAGCTCACAGGAAAGAGAAAGAGAAACTAGGCAAATTAATACGTAATTGCTGGTACAAGTTGAAAGTGACTACTTCCACTCTTGTTCCACAATTCCAAACACTAGTAATGTTGCTATATTTACTTGTAAGCCTATTTAGAAATGTGCCAAATTTAAAGAAAAGGATACACAGATAAAAGACATGTGGGGACAAAATCAGTGCAAAAGCTTCATTTGCTTCATACCAAAATACTGCCTTGATTTCCCACTCAACGAATAATCAATAGGCTGATAATTAAAGTGGTTATATGAGTATTCATATTTTATAATTCCCTACATTTCTTCAGTTGTCATTATGAAAATATTAAAGTATATAAAATTGAACAGTTGTAAATACTCAAATATTCATCACTTAGATTTTATTATATATGTATATATATATATATATATACATGTATAAAATATGGCCTGTGCATCCATATATCTTTCTGCCCAACAATAAACCCATCTTTTTTTTTTTTTAACGTGGGTACCGGGGGTTGAACTCAGGACCTCGCGCTTGCCAGCAGGTGCTTATGCCACTGAGCGATATCACCGGCCCTTTTTCCTTTTTATCTGGGTACTGGGAGTTGAACTCAGGACCTCATGCTTGCCAGGCAGGTGCTTATGCCGCTAAGCCATATCACCGGCCCCCTAAACCCATCTTTTTATGACTCTAAATTGCAGATATCAGTATACATTACTCCTGAGTACACCCTTATTAATGTCATTACAGTTCAATGTTTGATTATAATTTGGGGGCTTTTTGAGATAGAATTTATATACAATAAAACACATCTATCATCAATGTGCCATTCAGTATTTCCAAAAACATAAACTTTTATACTTCCATTTTATATTGAGATGTACAATCACAATATAAAATTTCAATCACAATAGAAAATTTCATAATGCCCTTAATCCCATACCCAGCATACACTTGTTATTTTTCTTACCTTCTATAATTTTTAAACTCCATATAAATGATATCATTTTATATATGCTTTCCTGTGAATAGTTTTTTAAAAATCAGAATAATTTTATGATATTTCATCCTTGGTGTTTCATATATTCAGAGTTTATTCATATGAAAATTTACCCATGCCCTTTTTGATAAACATCAGAACTTTTTTCAGTTTTGGTATCCTATAAATAAAGTTATTTCTATTCTTTATGAGAATATTCTTGTATAAATCATTTTGATAAATGCATATAGTCACAAGCACACACACATATACACACACAGAATTATTTTCAAGGAAATTCTAGACATTTTTCCATTTGGCTTAAGTATTTTACATTTCTATTGTCAATATATGAGATTTGTATCCTCACCAATGTTTTGGGTTGTTAATAGTAAGTTGTGTTATTTCTATGGAGTATTCTATCATAGACAAATAATTTTATTTTCAAGAAATTAAAAATAACTTATGAAATAATTTTCTCTGTGAGCTATAGATGTAGAGGTAAAACCTTTAAAATCTCAACAAAGGTGGACCTAATCTATACAGCTAAACTCCATGGAGCACTGTTCATGTGGTATTTTATGTATAATGTATTGAGGTGGGGACCCAGGGGAGTTATGGGTAGTGATTTAAGTAGTGAAAATGACCCTGGTGGGCATCCTGAATGAGTGAAGCTATCTAAATAAGCAGGGATAAAACTTATGGGAATATTCCAAAAATGAATTCATTTTAATTTGCCTTTTCTAAAATTTTTTATTAAAATAATTACAATATTAAATATTCTCAGTATAAAACCCAACACACACACACGCACACACACACACACACACACACACACACACACACAGCTATATAAGGTTGGGAATTTTTTTTAACTGACTACATTGTGGTAATCATTCTCCAGCATATGCTTACCAAAACGTCACATTGTCACACTGTACTCTTTAAATATATACAGTTTTATTTATCAACAATACCTCAATAAAGCTGGAAAAAATCTATCATTGTCACTTAAAAAGTAAAGAAAATTTCAAATATTCTAAAGTCGTTTACTGAAACAGTATAAAAAGAGTCTATTACAAGTGAACAAATATTTAGAGGATTTCTTTTTTCTTCTTTTCATAGCTTTGGTCCAAGATACGGTTGTCATATAAGATCATAAAGAGAGTCAAATACATATGGTATTATGAAATCAAGATTTCATAAATGGGTAAGAACAAAAGGGATGAGCTAATAAGCCATTATATGGCATGTGTTATTTCTTCTGTTTCTGCTTGCCTCTGTTGTGTTCAGCACCAAAATATGGGTGTAATGTAGGGTCCAAAAATGGAAACAAATGGAGGAGAAATAGGATTGAAGAATATAAGAACTATAATCCTGCATGTGTTTAATTAAATTTTGTTATTAATTTTTTAGAAGGTTAATGGGAAGTTACAGTACTTTGATAACCATCCAAACATTCACCCACTTTTTTCTTTTTGTATCTTTTCTTTCTCTTTATTGTTAAAAGATACCTTTTAACATGGTAAAACAAGAGAAACATGATCAAAGTTTTATTCAACACATTATTGGTAAGTGAATCACACAGATATTAAAACTTGGCTAAAGAAAAATCCAAAGAACAAACACATTTATAATTAAAAATATATTGATGTAAATGATGTAAAACTGGCTTCTTCCACCACGAAGAAGGGAAATCTATTGAACTTTTTCCTAACAGAATTTATTTGCTAACTTAGAGAACAGAGTTATTTTACATTGCTATTAGTCACAACTTACTGGATTTAAAAATAGATAACATATAAGAAAAGACTTCTAATCATTTTCTACAAAGCTCTTATAGAATTAGAACTGGAATCCAGAAAGATGTGCTTTAAGCAATGCATTTTTCCAATGAAGTGCATTGCTTTCTTTTATCCGTGTATGGTATACAACTATGTCTGTTTACTTCCTCTGATATCCAGCCAATCCCTATGGCACACAGACCAATTTGACGTCAGCACATCCCCTCTATCTAGACAATGAAATGACTAATTGAAAATGTGTGGCTGATAACAAACTTTCTGTAATTCCTACTTCAGAAATCATATAACGCTCAAGCAGGTGAACTACTGAATCAATAACATAAATAATTACTAAAAGACGACAAATGGAACACAGCAATAAGGAAAGATTAGTAAATTGCTATTTTGTTGTATACTGTTTCACTAGATGCATTTTTTTTTTTTTTTTTTTTGTGGGTACCGGGGGGTCGACCTCAGGACCTCGCGCGCCAACAGGCACCCGTGCCGCTGAGCGATATCACCGGCCCCTTTTCCATATGTGGGATCCGGGAGTTGAACTCGGGCCCTCGCGCTTGCAAGGCAGGCGCTTAAACCGCTGAGCCATCTCACCGGCCCACTAGATGCATTTTTAACATTTACTAATAAAAGTAAAAATTTTTCCAAGTCATTATTTATGTTTCTATACTAAATTTTACCACTTGAAATTAAAATGTTCTTCACTTTTATTATTTTCCCATAGTCTATCATTACAAAAAAAAACTCCCAGAGATCTGTGAGTTAATCCCTGATTATTTTCCTGTAGAATACATTTGTAAGGAGTACAATTACTCTGCCCCAAATAGTACATATTTAAAGTTATTTAATATATACTGCATTATATTTATGGTACTATTTACAAAACCACCATTGATAATAGTGAATGTTATCTCCTTAATATAAACAGTCTTAATCCACTGTTTGGATCAAAAAACAAAACTCAACTAATATGTTGCCTGCAAGAAACGTACCTCATCCCCAAAGAAATACATGGACTGAAATGAAAAGATGGAAAATGATACTCCATGCTACTGGAGGCCAAAAGGAAGCAAGACTGGCCATTCTAATTTCATATAAGGTAGACTTAACCCAAAACTGATCAGGAGAGATGAAGAAGGACAATACACATTGATAAAGGGAATAATTCAACAGGAAGATATAGCAATTGTAAATATATGTGCGCCAAATGTTGGTGCAGCCAATTTCATGAAACAAAACTTGGCATAAAAGGACAGACGAAGACAAACATAATCATAGTAGGGAGTTTAACACTCCATTCTCATCTATAGACAAATCAATCAAGCAAAAACTCAAAAAGAAATATCAGAGTTGAACCCTATCATTGAATAAATAGACCTAACTAATATATACAGAGTGTTTCATCCCACAACATCAGAATGCACATTCTTCTCAGCAGCTCACAGAACTTTCTCCAAAAGAGACCATATTTTAGGCCATAATGCATGTTTAAATAAATATAAAATAACTGATAATCTCTTCCATCCCATCAGATCACAATGGAGTGAAAATGGAAATCAACAGCAAAAGAAAACTACAGAAACTATGCAAACACATGAAGATTAATAAATTCCTGAATAATCAGTGGATCACAAGGTAAACCAGGGAAGAAACTAATAAGTTCCTAGCATCAAATGACTATGGCCATACAATTTACCAAACCTGTAGGACACAGTAAAAGAGGGAAGCTTATAGGTGTGAGAAACATAGAAAATTTCCAAATAAATGACCTAATGATGCATCTTAATGTCCTAGGAAAACAGGAGTAATCTAAATCCAAAAGTTGTAGAAGGAAAGATATTATAAAGATCAAAGTGTAACTCAATAAAATTGGGACAAAAATGCGAAGGATACAAAAGACCAGTGAATTAAAGAGTTGGTTCTTTGAAAGGTTAAATAACCTTTATACTTAGCCAAACTTGCCAAAAGAAAAGATCCATATCAATGCAATTGAAAATGTAAAAGATGAAAAAATAATTGATGCTGAAGGAATACAGAGGATTATGAGAAACTATTTTGAAAATTTATATTTCAATACCTTGGAAAATCTGAGTGGAATGGATAAATTCTTAGACACATATGACTTAACCAAAAGTAAATCAATGAAATGTAAAAATCCTGAACAGATTGATAGCAGGAAATAAAATTGAGGCAGGAATAAAATCTCTACTAACTAAGAAAACCCCAGGACCCAATGGATTCATTGCTGAATTTTACCAAAACTGCGGAGAAAAACTAATGCTGATGCATCTCAAACTCTTTCATGAAACTGAAAGAGAAGGAGAACAACCAAACTCATTCCTTGATGCCAGCAAAATGCTATACCATAACCAGATGAAGACTCAACCAAAAAAGAATACCACAGGCCAATATCCTTAGTGAACACAGATGCAAATTCTTCAATGAGATATCTGCAACAGAATGCAATGAATTACTAAAATGATCATATATCATGACCAAATTGGTTTTATTCCAGGGATGCCAGGACGGTACAACATAAGTAAATCAATAATTGTGGTATACTGTATAAATAGAAGTAAGATAGAAATGGCATGATCATTTCAAGAGATTCAGTAAAAGTCTTTGACAAAATCCTGCACCCATTCATTATAAAAATGCTGAGGAAAATAGGTATAGAAAGACCTTACCTCAAAATGATAAAAGCCATTTGTGATAAACCCACAGGCAACATCATAGTAAATGGGAAAAAACAGGAATAAGAAAAGGATGTCCATGCTCACTATCTCTACTCAATATAGTACTTGAAATTTTATCCAGAATAATCAGGCTAGAGAAAAAATACAAGGGGTACAAACAGAAAATGAAGAAGTTAAACTATCTTTATTTGCAAATGATATGATCCTTTACAAAGAAGAACCAAATCTTTACTAGAAGACTCCTGGTGCTGATAGAAATTTCATCAGAGTAACAATACAAAACACAAAAGGTCATTAGCATTCCTATACAATAATAATGAACCTACTGAGAAAGAAATCAGGAAAACAATCCCGTTTACAGTAACTCTAAATAATATAAATACCTAGGAATCAATGCAACCAAAGAGTAATAGACTTCTTTGACAAAACTTTAGTACTTTGAATAAAAGATTGAAGAAGACATTAGACAATGTAAAGACATCCCTTGTTCCTGGATAAGCAGAAATGATATTGTTAAAATGATGATATTACAAAAAATGATAAATGGATTTAATGCAATTTCAATCAAAATACCAACAGCATTCCTCACAGAACTAGAAAACTGTCCTCCAATTTTTATAGAACCAGAGGAGATACAGAATAGCCAAAGCAACCCTGAGTAAAAAGAGCAAAGTAGAGACAATACAATCTCAGATTTGAAGGTACACTACAAAGCTACAGTAGAACTGATGTAGGAGAAATATAACTACCAACCTGTTAGATGTCAAACATGCCAATTTCATGGTCCCACACCACTGAGGAATGAAGTCGTGAACCAAAGGAAGAAGTTAGGAGATATTTACTGGAAATAAAGGGAGAAAAACAGCTTCTGGTTTTCTGGTAGGGGTCCCAAATGGGGTGGCCTGAGATACTTTCTCAGGGGTAACTTATACAGCGAAGTCACACTGTGGGTACAACCTGGGTCAAACTACAATAAACCTATAGGATTACAAGTGTAGCCACTTGTCAGAGACAAGGCTGTGTAAGGGTTAAGCTGGTGAACACAGTGCTCTCTGGATGTATTGAAAAGCGCCTATTCATGGTCTCTGAAGAGAAGATAAAGCTGAAGCTACAGGCTGCTGACACTCCCTATTCCAGAGCAATAAAACTGTCAACCTTAGAGATCAAACAGCTATCTTAATTAGCAAAATGTACTGCCTTTGTTTTTTCCCCCTACCCTCCATTTGCTGCACCCCACAAATCTGTGAAATAAATACAGGATGTCCAGAGAAGTTCTTGTTTTAGCTCCCAGAGAGTTCTGACCTTCCTGGATTCCCCCAAAATGATATTCCCTTGTCTCTTTCTATTTAAGTATTCACTGTAGCTAGTTTTAGAAGATTGGGGGTAGGTCAAGTTCCCAACAGCTCCTTTACTAACACTGTATTGAACTAATAGGGAAGCGAGTCACATAGCAAAGGCACTGGGAAGAACAAAGCCATTTTTGGAAAGGGTTGGGTCCAGGTGCTCTGGTCAGACATTCACCTGGGCAACTGATGCCTATATGGACTTACTCTACCAGGTGGTGCTAATCACAGTATAATCTCAGGTTATTACTTGCCCCTTAGGGAGGCATGCAGGCCTGGCCATTACATCTTTATCTTGAGCCCTGACCTTTTTCAGATGTGCCTCCAGCCACAATTCTGATGTCTTTATTTTTGTGCTGACTCCCTTGAGAGCCCAACTCCTGTCTGACTGTGTATTAATTTATATCTAACTTATCTACCTATAATAGTACAAAAATCATAGTACTGGATCAAAATAAAAGATGCAAATGGGTAGAGTAGAATAGAAGGAACAGAAACAGTTCCATGTACCTTTAGCCATCTGCCCTTTGACAAAGGATCTTAAAACAAATAATGGGTGAAAGTTTGCCTTCTATCAAATGCTGCTTTGAGAACTGATGACACATGTGTGGAAGAATGGATCTGGATCCATATCGCTCATCCTGGACTAAGATCAAATCAAACTAGATTAAAGACTGAGATATAAAAACAGAAGGATCTATTGGAAGATACTGGAAGTTAAAATAGGTAAAACACAGGTATAGGCAAGGACTTACTAAGCAGAATTCCAATTGCATGAGAAATAATTCTAAGAATCAACAAATGGGATAATATCAAATTGAAAACTTTCTGCACAGCAAAAGAAACAACCAAAAGAGTGAAGAGGCAACCTACAGAATGAAAAAAATTTTGGCAGATAATCTGTTGATAATAGAGGACTAATATCTAGAATATAGAAAGAACTAAAAAAGTTACAAAAATACAAAAAACTCAATAAATGGGCAACTGAAATGTATAGGAACTTCTCAAAGGAAGAGAAATAAACAATAAATTTTTTAAAAATCTCAGTATCTTTGGCAATTAGATAAATGCAAATCAAAACAACACTGAGATTCCATTTTACTCTGCAAAGGGTGAATATCATCATGGACTCGAAAAACAGCAAATGCTGGTGAAGATATGGGCAAAACAAACAAACATACAAACGAATCTTTCTATATCCTTGGTGAGAATGTAAACTGGAAATCAGTGTGGGGATTTCTCAAAAACTTAACATAGAAATTCTATTTGACCCAGCTATAGCTCTACTGGGCATTTTACCAAAAAAGTTATTCTATTACAGAGATGTATACATACCCATGTACATAGCACAATTCACAATAGCTAAATTATGGAAACAGCCTAGCTACCCATTCACAGATGAAAGGATAAAGAAAATGAGTGCCATCTATACACAAGGGAGCATTACTCAGATAAATTTGAGTCATTTGTAGGAAAATGGATGGTCTTTGAGGCTATAATGTTAAGTGAAATACATAAGTCATAGATGGTTACATATTGCATGGTTTCTCTTATATGAAATGCCTAAAATGTAAATAATTTCAAGAGCAAAATAAAGGAGAGATGATAGAAAATTGGGCTGTATACTTTTTGGAGGTCTGGAAAGGGAATCTGAGAAAAAAAGAGAGAGTGAAAAAGATGTGGCAAAAGGGATCAAAATTATATGTATTCCCCAAAACAAATAAGATTATTATATATAACAAATATGCAGTAATAAAAATTAAACATAAAAGTAAATAATTTGAATAATACATAGTGTCCTTTATTTGTTGATGTTCCACTTAACAGCATTATTAGATTTTTGATATCTTCTTTCCAGAAGTATCTTTTTTTTTTTTTTTTTTTTGGGGGGTACCGAGGGTCAAATTCAGGACCTTGCGTGCCAGCAGGTGTCTGTGCCGCTGAGCGACGTCACCAGCCCTTTTTTCGTATGTGGGTACCGGGAGTCGAACTCAGGACTTCACGCTTGCCAGGCATGCGCTTATGCTGCTGAGCCATCTCACTGGCCCTGAAGTATCTATTTAGCATTATTGCCCATTTTTAAATCAGGCTACTTTTTTGTTAGTGACTTCCTTATATATTCTGATATGAATCCCTAGCCAGATGTGTACTTTGCAAATATTTTCACCCATTCTGTAGGTGGTTTCTTTACTTTGTTGATTTTTCCCTTTGCTATGTAGAAGCTTTTTTAATTTGATGTGATCCCCTTTGTGTGTTTTTCTTTTGTTTTCTATATTTTGGTGACTTTTCCATAAATCTTAGCCCATTCCAATTTCCTGAATGTTTCAGACAGAAATTTTATACTCACTATATTTTGACAGTGAAAAGCTATTTTAATCTCATAAACATTAATAAATTAATAAGAAATTTCTGAAGTAGAAATTTGTCTTTTTTTAAACTGTACTGTGACAAATTATGCACTTTTTTTTTTTTTACAAGCTGTGAAATAGCAGTGTAATCCCAAGCTTTATGACTTGTCCAAGTATTTTAGATGATTCATTTATAAGAATGGAATGTTGCATCTCCAGCCACATATTTTTATTCTATATATACTACTGTAGCAATTTACTTTGTTAATAACCTTGAACCAAGATTAATGTCCCAGATATAAGATTTGGATTGGAAAATGCTAAAAGATACTGAAGCACTCTCTAGCCTTGGGCAAATAATGCACTTTTCTCTGGAGTCTTCAATTTTATCCTACCTTTTATTAATTAACCACTCAGGTAGTTGCTGTTACGCTGTTCAGCTACCAAGGAAACAGGGTTTTCTATGTTAATAGAGAAGTGATACACATAGGAGGTGCAGCAGGCTCTTCAGAAACTCATGGATTTTAAAACCATTAAGGCATCAAGCTCCTTAATGGCCTTAAATATATGTGATGCCATGAGTTACTCATCAGTTTATGTAACCCAAACTATACCTTCAAAGGTGGCTATAAAATAGATCAGAGAAATTTCAGGTCAACTAGAGTTCATTAACACGTGTGATAATAGAAAAATGACATTTTCTGGAGGTACAGAAATCCAAAAAAAGTGATTAATATAATTATATTATACAAAGGTCTCCTGATTCTTAATCATCTAAAAATACTGGTAGGTATAATTGGAATATCAGCAGTAGTATCTAAAATCAGAAAAATTCTTGAAATACCTATTGACCGTAAGTTAAATTTATACTCACAAAATATTGTAAATGAATCAGGCTAGTTTTTATAAAATATATTCTATAAATAATAAACAGCATTGGTCAATTATTTATATACAAAGGAATGTTATTTTATTTCATTCTTTTTTGGGGGTGTATTTAATTCTTAATAACTACGTTAGTCTTTATTACTAGCTCATCTTTCTGAGCCCAAACTTTTTACATATATTTTCATTTAAAAAAACTTTAGATTCTATAAATTTCAGTGATTTTAACATGCAAATTTATATATGTACATGTATAACATATACAATGTACAATCCTATATCATATCTAAGTGTTTATAAATACATAAATACATTTATGTGTGTAAATATAATGGAATTAGCTATCCTATGCATAACAATAAACATAAATCCAATTTTTTATTATCTGGTAGTGTAATATGAGAATACATGAGTAGTGTACATGTAAAGTTGTTAACTTAAATATCTACTACCCAGCTTCTAGTATAGTAGGTTTTCTTTATTTTTTTACCAATTAATTCTCCTCTTTGGTAACACCTTCTCTCAAAACTATTTGTGAGTAGTCCTTCCTGAAAGTTTCCACAGGCATAAAGAAAATGTAGTGATCAGGGCTGCAGTTTGAATATATTGTTGAAAATCTTTTCTGAAGACTCTAGTTTTAAAAGAAGTTCCATTTTTAAAAGCTTTCTAGTTTTTGTTTATAAATGTATTTGGAGAACTGCTTGAAGTTCCTTCTCTTGTTACATACTTCTATACTCTAATTATACTCTAATACTGAAATTATTTGCTTAATAAAGCACTCACTTAGAAATAATTTAAAATACAATATTGCTCTTGGAGATAAAAGAATACTAAAACTTAATCTTCCTCTTATCTACAAGACTGTACCTTCCTTTTTAAATGTCTACTCAAGACAAAGGTATTGAGTGCTTGTTGTATGTCAAGCATTTTGCTCCATGAGTGTGTTAAGAAGTAGAATCAAAAGGATCCATGTTAAGAATCCTGAAGACTAATGAAAAAGAAAGAAGGAAAACCAAACTCACTTGAATTTTGAAAATGTTTTCCAGGGGTCCTAAATAATTAACAGCGTCTCCTAGATAGGATGAAGTAGGAAGGAGGAAGAGGAAATGGGAGTAGGCTGAGCAGACATGGAAGCTTAGGAGCGCTGACGGGGATCTGTGCGTGGGTCAGGAATGGAGTGTATGCAGCCTTGCATTTGCTGCCCAGACACTGATTCTGAGGAAGGAGCCACATCAAAGTGACCTTTACAAAACATACAGATATCTTAGATTTCCCCACTTTTCTCACTGTCTGTGGTTCTTATTCTACTCTGGGGAATTTTCAAAAATGTATCCCCCTAAAAACTTGGCAGGTGAGATGACATGGGAAAAGAATGAAAAGAATCTAAATTTTAGTCAGAGTTTTCTGGAGAAACAGAATCATGTCTATCTAATCTATAGCTGTATGGAGAAAGATTTATTTTAAGAAATTGGCTCATGTGATTTTGCAGCCTGCAAATACACAGGTTGGAGGCCCAAGGAAGAGTTGTTACTGCGGTTTGAGCCTGTAGGCAGGCTGTTGACACCATTCCCTCTTCCTCAAGTTACCTCAGTCTTTTTTCCCTTAAAACTTTCAACTGAATAGATGAGGTCCACCCTCTTGTTGGAAGGTAATTTTCTGCTTTACTCAATCACCAATTACAATGTTAATCTCTGCTTTAAAAAATACTTTTGCAGCAACATCCAGAATAATGTATGACCCAAAATTTTGGAGCCATGCCGTATCCAGTTGACATACTGAAATTAAGCATCAGAGACCAAGCAAGACACAATATCAAATAAATATCCCTGCTGAGTAGCTTTGGCTTCATCCCACTTGGTAGTTCTGAACACAACCTGGGTTACATTTTAAAGGTTGTATTAGGGGACAAGGAGCTGAGATATATCTATTCACTCTCCCCTATAATTATTCATTAAGGACAGTTCTGAGGAAACACAATTCTCAGGTACTCATGTGAATAGATAAATAAGTCTCAGTAGCAAAGCAATGTAGATGTTCCTTGTTAGAATAACTATGCCATTTGCTGGTTTTCCTCAGAACTGAAGAGAACAGTGAGACGTGTGTGGATCACCAACATTTGCATGTACAAAAGGCGTTGGGAAAAACAGCTAAAGTTTAAGGTATCCAGTGCTATACATAACATGAAGATTTGGGTGTGGCACATCAAAGAATGCAGATTTCATGTAAAGATAAGTTAGTACCAATCTCTTTCAGTGCCAGCCTCCTGGGGAATTGTCATTTGAGATAATTTTGTGCTGTCCCTGGAATCTCTATTTAGGGAGTTCTGAGAATAGACTCTGTAGGGTCAATGTTTCAGAGTTTGTGAGCCCTGAAAGGTTTGCACAGGTTCAGAATATGATCATATTTGCACTCTGCAAAGAGCACACTTGTCAAAGAGTGAAGTAGGGCTAGACTGAAGGAGAGATGCTGTTTTGCTGCATTAAAGCACAGGTGTGAGGACATTCTGTGGGAGGAATCGTCACGATATATTTAGCAGCAAATTTGACAAATGTTAAAGTGGATGATAAAGAAAAGGATCGGTTAGTGATAATTTCCGTGTTACTGGCTCAGGAGATGGAAGAGATAGTGGCGCTAGAACTTGAAATATAACACAGGAGCAGGATTTGGTGAGGAAAGTAGTGAAAGAGGTTTGAGGGGCCAGAGAGACATCAAACAAAAAAGGTGGCTTTTAGTCAGAAAGTGTTTAGATAGAAAATTCTAAGCTAAAGAGAAAAGATTCTTGGGTCATCGGTAAGACTTATCCTTCCAAGTATTTATATAAAATATTTTATTGGAACACAGACACACATTTGTTTACATGTGGTCTGGGGCAGCTTTGGAGATACACAAAAAACTCAAGCTTAGATACCTTTGATGTGACCAGAGATCATATGATTCACACAGTCAAAAATGTGTATGTGAACTTTCCCATGGAAATATTGGAGACTTCTGGCATAGATGGTGGTTATTTTGGTTTTGGGGCTTTTTGGTCCTTGGATAAACTGCCGAGAAGACAAAGGGAGTAGACTAAAACCATGAACTTAGCAATGAATGCAGAAGCTATAGATTTTAAATCTATACCCATCTATGTATTATACCATCTATATTTTTCCTAGACACCAAATATTCAGTGGGACTAAGCAGAGAGTGTTTTTCCCATTACCCATTTTCTTCCCCTCTTCTGTCTGTCTTTTTGTCCATTTTTCTCTCTCTGTCTCTCCATCTATGTCTCTTTCTTTCTCTCTCTCTGCCTTTCTGCCTTCTCTCTCTTTCTCTCTCTCTCTCTCTTTCTCTCTCTCCCTCCCTCCCCCAATATGCTTTCAACAAAGAAAATATTTAGTGGAGGAAATGAAAAAGATCATTCTGGAATAGTTATAACTTGTCCAGGAAGAGAAGCAGACCCCTCTGAGGCCTGGAGCTTACTCAGTATCTTAACTGACTGCATGTTCTGCAGGTTAGTATCAATCACACATTCTGTTTGGCTTCCACTTTCTTTATTCTCCACTATTTTCCTTTTGTTTAGTCTATATAGGTTTTTCTCTAGATAGCTACAAAAAGCACAATATTTCACCTAGGAAATGATATCTCGTTTCTTTTGCCAGGAGTTTTATTCTTGCACCAGTAATATAAATGTGCAGCTTATATTAGATACCCAACCAACTTATCACTTGTTTGCAAAGAAGCCCTCTATTTGACTAGAAGAGACAAGGCCAAATGAGCCTGATTTTTTCCTATGCTACCCAGTAATGCAATTACAAGGATGGGGGCTAGGGAAGGAGAAAGCGGTTACTCAGTCATGGACACAGGTGCTTTGTCCTTGAAATAGTTGATCGTACTTGGGGCCCTGCCTTGCTTGTTAGGCAGATGCTGCAACATACAATGTTACAAATGCTTGTCATTCATTGGTGATTTCTTGAGGCTTCTGAGCACAAATTTTGAAAGGGATGATCCTTTTCTTCTTTGTGTCCCCTGATAAGGTCTCATGGTTTTGATAAACTTTAAAATTCATAATCTTTAGTAATGCACTTTGTAAAAACAGCAGGAAAATGAGGACTTGCAAACGTCCTTTTCCTCACTGACGAGTTTAAAAATGCTGTCGTTTACTTCAACTGTTGAAAATGGAACTTTTTTCCCTATTTAACCAGTGGTGTTCTCTTTTCATGCTGAAAAGCAGTGAATTGTCAAAAATGGACATCTTGCCATGAATAAAGATGACAATGAGTAAGTGACTCAGAAATATGCCTGACAAGAGGGAAATCATTTGAATATAAAGTTTATATACACTTCTGTGATCATCTTGGAACACCAAACAAGTCCAGTTGCAATGGTTAAATAACAGGTATGTGGACAGTAATTCTCAGAGTGATCTCATGATCTCCAAATCGCAAAAGAACCTTTTACTTATGCTCTTTTTTTTTTTTTTTTTTTTTTTTGGTGGGTACCGGGGGGGCGACCTCAGGACCTCGCGCGCCAGGAGGCGCCTGTGCCACTGAGCGATATCACCGGCCCCTTTTTCGTATGTGGGATCCGGGAGTTGAACTCGGGCCCTCGCGCTTGCCGGGCAGGCGCTTACGCCGCTGAGCCATCTCACCGGCTTACTTATGCTCTTGCTTGAGAGAAGCTATGATTCAATTTTCCGACAGCCTGGCTATGATTTTGTCCTGTTTCAAAGATTCTATCCTAAGAATCCTGCTCAGAGAAAATAGTTGAATACCACTCTTGAAGACAAGTCACCTTAAGCACTAGAGTTAAGTGTCCTGTTGGGGTCTCATGGATATGCCATGAGCACTGAAGGCCAATTCTGGCACTTGGAAATGGAACAGAAGTTAGGGAGGAAGCCTTAGAATTCCGTTCCATTTAGAAAGAACCCATGTCCCCCTGGGCTGACTTTCTAGGTTTTAACTGTCCTTGTCTGAAAAATTCATTAACAAATTAAAGAATATGATATAGAATTCTTGATACAGAGTAAGAGGTCAAAAGTACTTCTTATTAATGCATAGCATGTTGTTAATATTTACAACACATTCATAGTCTCATTTTTCCTATTGTTAGTGTGGCCATGACTGTTGCTAATAAGTGATTTAGTTATTGATTTGTTCACTTTTCTCTTGCTGTCCTTATCTCCCTCCTTATTATCTGCATCTGTGAGTAAATTTAGAGAGGAAATGGAAGTCACTATAGAATCACATGTCCAAACATCCCAGTGGCGTGTAACTGGCACGGCAGTGAAATGTGTATCGGTACAGTGCCCATGGCATTCAGTAAAGGCTTTAACACAGATCACGAAGATCACCAGTTCTGAGTTTCCCCCATGTGTTGCCATAAATCTGCTTTTCCTTTCACTTTGATGGTGCTTGGAAACAGAAGAGTATAAGAAGGAGTTATCAAAGACCAAAATTACATTACTATTTTAAGGATAAACGATTATTTGTGAATTTACTGCTGGCAATGGCACATGAGAATGCACTGTCTGCACATAGAGAACATGAGAGTTTTAGTTACTTTCTTGTTGCTAGGACAAAGTACCCAAATCCCACAAGTTAAAGGAGGAAAGGTTAATTATTTAGCTCACAGTTTGTAGAGGTTTCAGTTCATAGCTGGCTCCAAGACAGGGTGGCATGTCAGAGGGGCATGGCAGAGGAGGCTTCATCATGGCATGGCAGGTGGAAGCAGGAAGTGATCAAGAGAAGATGAAGGCTATATACGCTCCAACCCTACGGTGACTCACCTCTTCCCACCAGGCTTCACTTCCCAACATCACACCCAACTATAAACCCATCAGTGGACTAATCCAGTATCACTCACTCATCATCTGGTATCACACACATATGATACAGTCACCTCCCAAAAGCCCCATATATAAGAGCATGAAGCTTTGTGGGGACATCCAGATGTAAGCCATAACAATGAGCAAGACCAATAAGAAGGGAGAGTGCCTCAGCAGTGTGATGGAAGAAGTGATTGCCAACTGGGATCTTATACTTTCTGTTTTTGTCTGTCAGCTAATGCAAGAAGTCTAAAAGAAGAAAACCAATCCTAATCTCCAGTTCTTATTTTTAATATACAAGTACTTGCACTCGTGTTAATTTTTGACTTTAACAGTATGACTTTACCTGTATATCATTCTCTCACTTTTCATTCATTCATTAATGCGTTCATTTGTCTATCAAGAGTTTCCTATGTTCTCAGTTTTGGAAGGACCACTGCATGAACTATATGAGCTGTAGAAATTATTAGGACAATTCCTGTTTCCTGGGGGGGGTTAACATTCTTGATATATTTTACAAAACCTTGTTTATCTAGCTTCTTCTAAGCCAATGGTTTTTAATGGTGTTTGAGGAGAAAAAGGCTGGTAGAGAGTTGCACCCAAATGCCTGGGGACATTTGTAATGATTGGGACAGCAAATGTTCCTAGCATGCCGTCAGTAGAGGGCAGAAATGCTGTTCAATATCCCGCAATGAGCAGGTGAACGCTGGGCTAATACCACAAATAAGAAACCCTGTTCCAAATGCTTGCTCTGAAAAGAATTTATTCTCTACTAACAAAATTCTTTATATATAATACGAGAGTCTGGTATTTATTCAGCAACTAACAAAAGTAACAATGTAAAATATTTAATAAATATTTGCCAAAAGGATTAATAAACATTAAACTGGACTAAATTTAGTGATGTAGGACAAATAATGCCTTTGAGAGTAGAGCTGGGTTTGTATCTTGGATCCATAATTGGATGTTTGTGTAGCTTTAATCAAGTTACTTAACTTTTCATGTTACTCAACTAAGTTAAAACTTGGTTTCATATAAACATGGGACATTAATATTCACTACTTCAAACTGAAGGCAAAGTCATATATGTAAAGTCTGTGACACATAATATTTGTATGTAAGAATAATTTTCTTTTCTATGTCTTGACAAATTGCTCAAGGGTTAATGGATAACTCTGTAACTATTCGTGTTTTGGATATTCTACAAAATGTTATTTACAGGTGACAGGTTCAGTTTCCTTTGGAATGACATCTTTCTTGAAGTTAAGTTGATTCTGGCTACTGCTCTTTTCTTTCTTTGTATTGTTGCCACGGCATTACAGTAGGACTGAGCCTGCCTTTGGATCTACAGGCCATTACCTGTTCTTTGTGTGCACAAATGCAAGCACTAAATGCTCCAGATGGTACCACAGATGCAGAAAGGTTAGAAGATGTAATCAACTGTCATACCAGGGAGGCACTTGGTGTGATTTTGAGTTTATTGTGAGTCCCTACTGACTGAATTAGAATGTCATGTTCTGTGACAGGATAGTAATAGATTAGATGCTTGCTCTTCTCTGCTAGTCTGGATAAAAAAGAGGAAAAGCGGTTGTGAACTGCTTTCCTCAGTGGCTAGGACTTCCATGGTTGTCTAATAATGTGCATTCACACTCTTCTTTACCACACAGCTCAAAGTTTTTAAGCTTTAGTCTTGATATCGGCTCTGTGAACTGAGAAAGGCACCATAAAGATATCAGAAAATGCCAGAAAATCTTTTTCATGGAAAGGACCGAAAAGAGGGAAAAAGTTTTAATTTTGAAGGAGTCAGCTGAAAAGTTGTCTTATTTTGATCAGGAAGAACCTGGGGAGGTTCTGCTTGGTAATAGTGTAATAGATGTTCACTTGTTAATAGCGTTCCTTCTTACATGACTTTGGGAATCCGTATACTGAGAAAAGCTGTTTTTAAAATATTGTCTTCACAAGTAAGAAAGAATATCATTTATTATATAGGTGGGCAAATAGCAGTAAATCACACAACTCCTCTGGAAAATGAGGACTTCTTTAGCAAGTCTGGTATTATAATTCTACTCTTAAAGACTATACTTTTGACCATGACTAGTAACCCATAATGATATGGAAACTCAGCCATTCAAGGATATTAGAAAATCTGAGAAACCTAAAACAAACAATAAACAAAGTTTTGGAATAGAGACCCTCTAAGGTATTCTTACAAATATATGAGAGCTTTTTACGATTGGTTTTATAAGGTGTTTCACTGGATATCACACTGTGGCAAATAAAAGTAAAAAATATGGACTAGAAATATTGTCAGCCTTCGATATGGCACTTGTGAGCTTCAGAGCAACCGCACTCAGCTGTAACACTACTCGAAGCTGATGACCTCCTGCAAGTTTTACACTCAATCCAAGTGACTGCACTATGAGAAAAATAAATGGTTTAAACACCAGTGCTTTAGCTGATACTGTTTATTGGTTATATATTAAATCTTCCCTGATAAATTAAAGAAAAAGTAGGAATAGCTTGAAACATAATGTTTGCCATAGTAGGTAGGTACAAATATTGTTTTTCAATAATTCCCTTGGAATAGCATTATTAATAATATTATAAGAAAGTTTCAAGTGAAAAAGCATGAAGACTTATAATCGTCTTCCTTGGTTTTCTTGAGTTTATGGAATATATTTTCATCTTTTAGTCATAATTCTGTTTTTAAATAACTCTGTTCTGCTCCATGAGAGACATTTCAGTTCTAAATGTATGCAACCAAATTATCTCTTAACCCTCGTTTTCAAACTGCAGTTCAATCAGTATACTCCAGATGGCACACAATGATGATAAAATTATGCATATGTTACTTTGAGGGATTGAATATGCAAACAGAAGGAGCTGGTTAACTAAGGCTTTCAAATTGCCTGCAGGACTTTACCATTCTCCTACATAATGGAAAAAACCTGCAGATAACGTTTTGGTCGGTTTCAGGATTCGACATTTTTTAATATGCCAAATGAAATGCAATTATAATACATAATAGACCACAAGAAGTTTTGCCAATGTCAATATAAAAGTAAATATTTTCCTAACAAGTCAGTGCATAAGGGATTCATTTTTACCTCAGTCACCAATACTTCTCTGATTATACCATGTTCATGAGAAAACAAGGGGAGGAGAAACCAATGAAAATTTAAATATTTCATATTAATAGGGATTTTTTTGTGTACATACATAATGGGAATTAGGTCATCCACTTTTTTTCACATAATTTAAGAAAACTATGATAAAATTGAAAGGAACTTATAAAAAATCAAAATGAACATTTAGCTCTAATTAACAAAGGATTATCAACTATTTCACTCCTAAATACTTTCTTAAAGCTCTATAGTTCTTAAATGTAAAAGCTACTAATTATACCCTATTTTGGGAAATAAGCTTAGTTGAAGAAATCATATATTTATCAATTTATAATTACACTCTTGTCTTCAGAATCCTTCCTCAGTTCCAATGAACACAGCTTTTAGTTTTAATAAATTAAGTTTAGCTAACTGTTAGTATAGTTTCTTTCTTTCTTTTTTTTTTTTTTTTGTGGGTACCGGGGGTTGACCTCAGGACCTCGCACGCCAGGAGGCGTCCGTGCCACTGAGCGATATCACCGGCCCTGTTTTCGTTTGTGGGTAGTGGGAGTTGAACTCAGGACCTCGCGCTTGCCAGGCAGGCGCTTACGCCGCTGAGCTATCTCACCGGGCCAGCATAGTTTCTTAAAGATTAAAGAACAGTTTTGGTGGCTTGGTGGTAAAGTCTTCTATATGAGGGTTCGTACTTTATTAGTATTATTTATACAAGTGAAAATAGGAACATTCTCTTTCAAACTCTACCCAAAACTTACTATTTTAAAATGTTTAGTCCTAATGCCCAAGGTGGGTTTGTGTAAATTTGTGACACCCCTTTCTTTTAGTAGTCTACATTGGAGGAGTCCTTCATAGATTTGGAATTGGGTTTTTTTTTCCCCCTGCACTTTCATGCATTGATTTTGATGAACATTTTATGCTAAAGGAGTTTTCAAAGTAGAACAATTCAGAATCTATGAATAGTAATTGAGCCCTTTAGTTCTGCTCTAATCTTAAAACCATTATTCTCCATTTAAAGCAGACTAGTCATGTTGCTATACAGTACACTGCTCTGTCATTTTAGTGTTTTTGTGGTGGTTGTTTCCAGTGAGCTGGGCTGGAATATTAAACTCTCTTTGCTTCCTCTGCTCTCTCTTGCTGTGCTGGGCACATTTAGGGTTCTGTTTGAAATGGGCAAAAAGCAATTCTGTTGTTCATAAAGAATAACTTGTAAGCTGGTGTGGGTGCCTGTCCATTCTTTATTTTGTGAAAGAATGTGCTACTTTCCAGGCTTTGAATCTCTGGCAGCTGGCTCACTGAAACTCAAATGCAGTGTTGTGCATAAACAATCAAATGTAAAACATAATGAAAGTCACCTTTTCTGACTGCACTTCTTACACCAAACACCTCAACTCGATACACCAGTCCACATACACAGAGTAGTGTCTGTCAGAAACTAATTTTAAGTGTCATGTAAAAACAAAAATCAATAGAAGTAGAACATTGTAAAATACTGCCTTTAATATTAAGAAATGGACATCTAACATTTGAGAAAAAGGAAAGTATTATGGTAATTTTAGAGCAAGGGAGTCAAATACCCCAATTGCTGAGAGCTCATGGTAAGGCAGTCATCTTCTGACGTGAACTGTATCCTTACACGAGTTGTCTGAATCCAGGTTTGTACTCTCATGATCTGTTCCTTTTGACCGATAAAGGGAAAGTTTAAGAAGTTCTAGAACAAAAAGTGCACTTCTTTAACCAAAAGAATAAAATTTGGGCTGGAGCAAGATGATAGTGTGATTTTTTAGTCCTGCCCAAATAAAATTTATTCACACAAATTTTGCACACTACAATTTTATCCTCTTACATTTGTAAGATTCCATATGTAAATATTTTTGTTGATCTACTAATTCTTATTTTAAAATGTTTCCGCATGAATTGTCATTTCATATCATCAGTAAGTATTTGTGGTCTTTGCTGGATAAGACTTAGGAAATGATAGCTCTGAATATCTCTCCCTCCCTCCCTTTCATCTTACTTTATTTTTCTCCCTCTTATTTTCCCTCTCTCTCTCTCTCTCTTCCCCTTTCCTTCCTCCCTGATGTCCTTCCTTTCTTTCTATGTTTTTTTCCTCCGGGATGATGAAACTAAATAAAACGATATTTCTGACAAAAGGTCAAATTTTAATATAGAAATTACATAAACATTTTAAAATGACAAGCAGGAGCAGACCAATGCTATGGTTCTCATACAAGGTGCCTGCAGCATCAAGTCACCGCCTCATCTGGGGTTTGGCAACGGCAGCATCAAGGCTCACAACACAACAGTCCCGCGTTCCAGTGCTGGGAGAAAGGATTTACTGACAGACCGTGCAGGAGCTCCCAAAATGATATCTCAGTAAATCTTTAGGGTATCTTGACCATTAAGGAATTTTATTTTAGATCACAAATGTGGAGCCTAACTCCTCCACTAACATGTGACTCCACAGTAAAAATAAAAGTGTGGCAGATTATCTGGTGATTCAGATTGATGGCATTATTCAGAAATACAAAAAGGAAGTACAAACTTTACTGAGGGCTTATTCTGCCATTCTATGTGAGTGAAGAGGAGAATGGAGAAAAATTTAAAAGAAATTATTGTCTTCATGCAAGTTCTTCAAACCAAGTTTGAATTTATGAGAGAGTTGTGAGATAAAATACAAGACACACAATTTAATTTAAATTTTAGGAAAAACAATAAATAATTTTGTTATTTCAATAGTAATGCATGGCACGTACTTATTGCTTCTCAGAAATTCAAATTTAATTGGATGCTATATATTTTCCTTTTCCAAATCTTGTCTGCTTTAGTGTGTAGATGCATTTGAATTGGTAGTGAAGAGAGGACTGCATAAACTCCAGTTAGGCTCTGGGCTGCCCTGATGGAGCTTTTGTTTCTCATTCCATGCTCTGACATTTGTAAAGTTGGGGCCATGCACCATTGCAACCAGGATGGATGGGCTAAGCATCCTGTGTCCAGGGGCATCTGCATAAAGGACTTACAGATGGACAGGAGTGTCAACAAAATGCAGCACCAGAACCTGGCTTATTAAATCACTGAGGCCATTGAAATAATATGTGAATTCTATCCTCAAAGATCTGTCCTATGCTAATCAGCATACTGGTAGTGCCTAACCAAGGAGGTAGTCTGAATTGGATTATGAATAAAAAATAAAAAAAATTGAAGAAACAGCCTCTAACTCTTCTTGGCAATATTTCATATTCTCTCCTATTTCTCCCTTGTAAAGATTTTCCCCCCAGGGGGAAGAGGAAGAAACTTCCAATTTGACATATTACAACTTTTCCTGGACATTACATCCCAGTAAAAGTTATATTATCAGTCTTTGTGCAAAATCAAGTTAATTCTGTGTTAAATAAGAACTATTTTTAACATCAGGTTTAAGTCCAGGTGCCTTGTAAGTAAATCCTGTAAACTAGGTACCTCCTTCATATAAGAAGACAAGGCATGGACAGATTAAAATATTTCCAGGATAACAAATCCAGAAAATGAAGAAGCTGGTATTATTAGAATCCAGGGAATAAGGAAATGTTGGCAGTTGTTTAACTGAATTTCAAAAAAATCAAAATTACTCCACGATAGCTTGAACCACAGTGTTTAAGGGATTACTTTTGGCAACTTTTGGTTACCTTTGATGTAACCCAAATATGAATTCTAAAGCTTGAGTGCAATGTGGAGAACTTAACCTAAGACAAGAAACTAGGATAAGTTCTGGGAAAGCACAGTGATTCAGATGCTAAGCTTGAACACTAATAGCTATCATAATTCATTTTCTACTTCTCAGTTACTTTATTTAAACAATGGGGTGGCATTGCTGAATAACCCACTGAGACATTGTAGACATAACAATGGAAACAAAAAACATACCCCAAATAATGCAAAGCTGCTTTTGTGTATGTGGGCCATGAGGAGGTATATGAAGATGAAAAACGAATAATAATAGCTCTCTGAGAAACATAAATGCAGACGTTTCCATCCATTCACCCACTCTGCAGATAATTACCAGGAAAAACGTGACTTTTATCCATAGCAAGAGGGCATATAAATTCAAAAGAGGCAGATAAAAAATTTTTAAAGAAAATTACTGAATTCATACATTTTTTAACAACAGAGAAGTTAGATGAAGTTACTTTAAAAGTTAGTTAAAATGCAAACCCTGGCTTGCTTCACAATCAATTTTTCAAAGAAGTATGAACAGGACTTTAGAATTTAAAGATTGTAATTCGAATGAATATTAATGCTCAAGTGTGTGGAGCGCAGAGGTAACTGACCTCAGACCTCACACAGTGTACAAAGTAGCTGCTTAGCTGGGAAAACCAATTTTTCACCTTTTTTTGTCAGAAATTGGAGACACTCCACTATAGGCTGGATGTTGTTCCTTGTAGAGGTGAAATCAGTGTCTGCTTGAAAAATTCATGATCCAGAAAAGGTAATTTTTAATGAATATTTATGAGCAATGTCCTTTCTTATCAGAGCTGTGCAAGTTTCCTGAAGCTTGCCACTAAGACTGGCTTGTGATTTTTAGCAGAAAACCTCTGAATCAAAATGAGGAAAATGGACTTGATATACTCTCCTCTGACTCATTTTGACTTTTCCTGTTATGCATCGTTGCTGCGCATAAAACAACATTGCTCAATGCCGTTTATATCACCACTGTGGCAGCATTATTTCCATTGCTTTTAGGATCCAAACACCAACATAAAAGAACATTTAAAGGACATTATACCCTTCCCATATTTTTAACCAGAAAAATACTTTGCCTTATAAGGTTGTTAATGACTCAGACCAAGTGATAACAGAATGTTGACTTTTCCTTTGTGGACAGTGGTTCTCATATTTTAATATGTAAAAATAAGAAGCTCAGAATACTGAAACAACTTTATAGCCAAATCCTGATTTTTTTCAGATTCCTGCCTGTGTCTGTTGACAGTGGTGCAAGGCAAGCCAGAAGAAGATCTACAACAAAACACTTGATATGTTACCATTACACACACACACAATATTAAAATATTCAGTTATAAATATAAAACAATGTCGTCTATTTTCATTTGTTAGAAGAATATTAAGCATTGTCAAAATGCCTTTTTGATAAAGTTATTCTAAATCTAATAGATTGTAGAAATAAAACTGCATCATGAAAATTATTCATTTTGCCTATAAACTAGTAAAATATTTTAACTTTTAGCCTCTGCTCTTTTATAATATGAAATCTCTTCATAACACAAAATTATTACTTTACAACTTATGGATTTTCTCCTCAAGGTAGCGTGTAATAGATACACATTTTCATAGTATTAGTCTTCACATGGTTTTATAAAATGTTTCCCCGATGAATTACAATGACAACCTATTTATCATCATAAACACTAGAGGAACACATAATAAAATGGAATATTGTATTTTATAGAATCAAAAACTTAATTCATAAGTCTGGTATCATTAGCTTTTGTAGAGATGAACATTTCTGTTATATATATATATACCTAATATCGATTATAAATCATGTTTATTTTTTTCGATGTTTATTGGTTTTTAGAGTTCCAATGCATTAGAAGATAAGGCGTATAAAATACCATTCTTTCTACACACATATACACACACACACTCAAACCTACAAATTTGGACTGAACCAAGTGCTGTCTGCCTAATTCTCGCCTCTAGGCCTTGCCTTGGCTATAAAGCTTTACTTGGAATATTCCTGACTCACTACAAATCTAGTTGCATCCTGTACGTGATCTCTTGGAGTCCTATTTATTGCCTAGGTCTTAGCTTAAGTGTGATATTCCCTTTAGAAACCTAATTTCATTACCGTAGGCATAGAAGCTTCTTGCACTTGCTCTGATTATATTGCATTTGCCTGCTATTATTGCACTGCGGTTGTCTGGTGACAGAATCACCTTTCATATTAAATGATTGCTCCGCCTGAGGCTTGCTTACCATGGTACTCTTTGATCCTGGCATGCACACTCATTAATTTTGTCCATCTTTATTTACTGAAGGCCTACAAAGCATAAAATTTAAGTTCAGAATCTACAGTGTATTTTGAAAACCCAACTGACTTGATGAGAGCATGATGATAATTAATGTGTAGCAATGAAGCAGAAATCAGTAATGGGCGATGAGTCAAATACGAGCTACTCTTCTATCCCTCCATCTCTAAGCCTACCCTTACCAAAGGTGTCTGTTAGTGCTCTGCTGAGTCCTATCTTTCTCTTACTTCATTATAATCTGAATACCCAGTGAGCATTAAACAATTCTACACTTACGTTGCCATATGAAAAGATCTTCAAAAGTATTGGATGTAGAATTAGAAATAACTCAGGAAACAGATTTTCTGATTTTTTATTTCTAATTTTTCTTTATTTTAAAATAAATTAACTTATTAATGAAGTCAATCATTCATGTGTTTATCTAAATAAAATGTACTTGATGGTAAATTCTTATTGGGAAGAACATCGCTATGTTGGTGAACACTGATGAATCCATATGCATATTTTCTTGAAAACGCTTTCATCTTAAAATGATTTCTTATCATTTTTCTTATTATGACCTATATTAGAATTTCCCTTCAAGGAGACATAGGAAAGTCTGGTGATAAATGGGATGCTGGTCCAGATGTGTTTGTGGGCATCTTCAGAAACCCTTTGCTCAGTCTGGAGTGCGTAATCAGAATGGACTTGTTGATGGGCAAATCCCCAGCTTCAACAGTTTTCCTTGCAACAAAAGAGCTGCTAATAAACAAGGGTGAGCACAAGTGTTTTCAACTGCACCCTAGCTAAAGTGATGCATTAAACAGAGTAATGCATTACTGATTTTTTCCCTTTTCTTCCTTTTTTTTTAGTATATATCTGTAATACATAATAGATAAATTCATCGTGGGAAACTGGTGTATGTGCATATTTCATCTTCATCTTTTTTACTTCTTCCCATCTCTCCCATCTTCAGATCCCCTTCCAATCTCCACAAATTTTCTATGTCCTATCATCTATCTTTTGTTTTGCTTGTTAATTACTTATCTGTTAGTGTTTCTCATATAAGAGAAACAATGTGATATTTAATTTTCTCTAATTTGTTTCACTGAGCATCCATTTTCCTTCTTTATGGCTGAGTAGTACTCCATTGTGTGTATTTACCATATTTGCTTTATCCATTAATTTGTTCATGGGTATATATGCTGCTTCTAAGATTTAGCTATTATGACCTGTGCTGCTATAAACATAGGTATGCATTTGTCAGTGTAGTAAGATGTTTTTAACTCTTTCTGAAAGATACCTAGAAGAGGAATAGCTGTGTTAAATAGAATCTCTATTTTGGTCCTCTAAGAAATCTCAATGCTGGTTTCTATAATTGTTTTATGAGTTTATGTTTCTCTCAATAATTTACAATTGTTCCTTTTCCCCTTTTGTTTTTTGAGTTTATGAAGTAAGATGGAATTTCAGTGTTGTATTGGTTTGCATTTCTCTAATTGCCAAACATGCCAGGCATGTTTTCATGTACCCACTGGCTAGTTGTACTACTTCTTTTGAGAAGTTTCTATTCATTTCAATAGCCCAATGTTTTTTTGTTTTTTTGTTTTTTTTGAAAGGTCTCACTGTGTAGTTCAGGCTGGCCTTGAATTCTTATGTAGCCTGGGCTGGCCTCGAACTCACGGCAATCCCCCTGCTTCAGCCTCTCAAGTGCTGGGATTACAGGTGTGTGCCACCATGCCCAGCCTTCAATAGCTCATTTTTGATGGAGTATTTTTATTTGGGGGGTGTATTTTCTGATTTGTTTATATATTCCAAATATTAGTCATCTGTCTTAAGATTGAGAAGCAAAATTATTTTCCCATTCTGTATGTTGTCTTTTTACTCTGTTGTTTTTATCCTTTGCTATGCAGATGCTTTTTAATTTGATACAGTCCTATTTGCTAATTGTTGGTGCTATTACTTGTGCAATTGGTGTTTTCTTTGGAAAGTCTTTGCCCTGTTTATGTCTTTAAGACTTTTACCAATTTTATTCTCCCAAACTATTAAGTTTCTCTGATTATATATAAGTTTTTGATCCATTTTGCTTTGATTTTACTGCAGGGTGAGAGACATGAATCTATTTTCATTCTTTTGCACATGAATAATCAGTTTTCCTAGCACTGTTTCATAAAAAAAGCTATTTCTTCCCAGTATGTTTCTGGCCCTTTTATCAAAGATGAGATGGCTGAAGGTGCCTAGAGTTGTTTTTGTATTGTCAGTTCTATCCTATTGATCAATATGTCTGTTTTTATGACAGAGTCATGCTGTTTTTTTTTGTGTGTGTGTGGGTACCGGGGGTCGAACTCAGGACCTCATGTGCCAGCAGGCGCCCGTGCCACTGAGCGATATCATGGGCCCTTTTTTCATGCGTGGGTACTGGGAGTCGAACTCAGGACCTCGCGCTTGCCAGGCAGGAGCTTATGCTGCTGAGCTATCTCACTGGCCCCTGTTTTTGTTTTTTTTTAATGTATCAGTGGAGCTTTGTAATATAACTTGGAGTCTAGGATTATGATACCTCTTGCTTTGCTCCTGTTTTTCAGCATTGTTTTTGCTATCCTGGGTCTCTTCTTGTTACATATAATTTTAGAATTTTTTTTTTATTTCTGTGAAGAATGATGCTGGTATTTTGATTGGAATTGTGCTACAACTCTGTATCATTTTTAGTAATATGGCCACTTTAACTATATTGGTTCTGCCTACAAAGGAACAGGGGATTACTTTCCGTAATCTGATCTCCTCTTCAATCTCTTTCTTCAGAATGCTGTATATTTAGTTGTAGAGGTCTTCTATTGTCTTGGTTAGGTTAGTTCCTGAGTGTTTAATTTTATGAAGCTATTATGAGAATGGGATTGTTTTCCTGATGTCTTTGTCAGTAGATACCCTTGTCCTTCTCCCAATATTGAAGAAAACACTTTTAGTTTTCCCCCATTTAGTATGATGTTGACAAGGGGTTTGTCATTAATGGCTTTTATCAGTTTGAGATAACGTCCTATACCTATTTTTTCATTTTTTTTAAAAATCATGAATTGATATTGGATCTTGTCAAAGACTTTTCTGCATTTCTTAAGATGATTGTGTGATTTTGTTTTTACTTCTATTTATATGATGTTGTATTTATTGATTTACATATGTTGAACTATCTTTGCATCGTTGGGATGGAGCCAACTTGGTAATAGACTATGATCTTTTTGATGACTTGTTGCATTCTATTTGCCACTATCTTTGTGAGAATATTTGCATTTATGTTCACTAAAGAGATTACCCTGTAGTTTTATTTTTTTGTCAAATCTTGTCCTGTTTTGGAACCAGGACACTACTATGTTGCAGGAATTTATTTAGTGGCATTCCTTCTCTTTCAGTTTCATGTAGAGTTTGAGGAGTGTTGACAATAGATCTTCCCTGACATTCTGGTAGAATTCTACAGTGAACCCACCAGATTGTGGGCTTTTCTTAGTGGGTAGGATTGTTACTGCTTTAATTTCATTGCCTGTTATTGGTCTTTGCAAATGTGGGTATCTCCACTGTACCTTTAGTTAATTTATGAAGCTAGTCAGTACACAAATGAGAAGACCCTGAAAGAGATTGTAATCTATGGCAAATTTAAATAAGTATTTGTGCCTGGTGCAGCGGTTGTCTTACAAGTGGAATATTTTTAAACACAGTAATGTGCTATTAAATACATGATATGTGAACATTGATTAGGTAAATTAATTGTGGTACATTTTTATTTTTTAATTGAGACATAACAATTGACATATTTATGGAATAATGCCTGGCAGTTTGATACACATACACAATGCTTCATGAGTAAATTAAGATAATTAACATTTTGGTCTCCTTAAACAACTGTCTTATTTTGGGGTTGGGAACTTTTGAACTCCTCTCTTCCGGTTCTTTACAAAATATATAATAGTTTTGTCCAAACTATAGTTGCCCTATTGTGCTTTAGAACACTAGAAATTATTCCTCCTAGTAAATGTATTTTGGTACTCATTACCTATCCTCCCTCCCTCCTACCCTTCCTATTTTCCTATCTTTTAGTGGTCACTATTCTACTCTCTACTTTGATGAGATCGACATTTTTTAACTTTTCCCTATGCATGAGAATATGTGGTATTTTTCTTTCTGTGTTTGGCTTATTTTGCTTAAAATAGTATCCTGTAGTTGCACCCATGTTGCTGCCAATGACAAGATTGTATTCTTTTTACTGCTGGATAATGTTCCATCTTTGTGAAAATATATCACATTTTCTTTTCCTTTCTTTCATCCATTGGTGGACACCCTTAATTGAATCCATATCATATCTAATGTGAATAATGTTGCTATTAACACGGGAGTGCAAGTAGCTCTTTTATATACCAATTATATCCAATAGTGGGGTAACTAGATCGTATGTAATGAATTATTTTCTGTTCCTGTGAGTGAGGGCTCTCAGAAGTGGTTCACAGTCACATGTTGCAGAGAAGAGGAAACAATGCAGTCTTGACCCAGGTCTGTGGTATAATTCCTTTGTCCCATCGTTGACTAGTTTGGACCATCATGGCATTCCACAGAACATCACATCATTGCACTGTATTCATTATATCATGTAATCAGGCCAGTTGAACAAGAAGTTGCAAGCACATTGGAGGCATTTGGAAATCATATATTCCATAGATGGCAGATGAAACTTACACGGATTTAGGGGACTATCACGTCCGCATCCTGTGCTGTGTTGGAGGGCATTTTCTGTAAAGTAAAACACATTATCATGTTTTGCACACTTCTCATCACCATGAAGAAAGTAAACTTGTAGGCCTCCTTGGGCATGGGAGTAGCAGATTCTATACCTAGAAATACTTCTCTAATACATCCACTGAGTTATAATGACTAAGTTTCAGAGGAATCCAGATAAGAACTCTGTAAGAGTTTTACGGACTGTGGCACGAGCATCCTTCATGCTTGAGCCATTCAACTCAGAAGACCCCGTGGTAGTAGATACGTCTTTGGTCGGTTAGGTTTTTTTTGTTTTGTTTTGTTTTGTTTTTTTGTGGGCACTGGAGGTCGACCTCAGGACCTCATGCGCCAGCAGGCGCCCGTGCCGCTGAGCAATATCACCGGCCCTTTCTTCGTATGTGGGTTCCGGGAGTCGAACTTGGGCCCTCGCGCTTGCCAGGCAGGCGCTTACGCCACTGAGCCATCTCACTGGCCCTTGGTAAGGTTTTTGTACACAGTCTGTGGCCAGCCTTTATAGGAGTACAAAAACTTATATTCTGGGGTTCTGAAGCAAGGCTTTGCAAGCCACATAACAGAGTTATACCCCAACTGCAAAAGAGCTTTTAGTGTGCTACCTGGCTCAAGAAAAGACACAATGATTAATCATGTGGTACTGGATATCATGCAACTACAATACTTACTACAAGCTGACTTCTGTCAGACTTAACAAGTCATAAGACCGATTGACTTTGTCAGATTCCCTTTTAAGAACGAAGTGTTATACTCAGTATTATGGTTAGCTTTATGTGCGAACTGGACTGGAAGAAGGGATGCCCCTGTAGCTGTTGAAAACATTTCTAGGTGTATTTGGGAATGTAATTCCATAAGAGATTAACATTTGAATTGGTAAATCAAGTAAAGAAGAACACTCTTATCAGTGTGTTACCTAATTTATTGAGGGCTCAAATACAATAAAAATGGCATAGGAAGGGTGACTTTGCTCTCTGTACTTGAGCTGGGACATACATGCTCTCCTGCCTATAGACATTGGTGCTCCTCATTCTCCAAGCTTCAAACTCTGATCAGGTCTTTGGACTGAATTACACTACCACTTTTCCTGCTTCTCCAGCTTGCAGATGGAAGACTGTGGGACTTCTTAGCTTGGTCTTTTTGTCAGTGGCCCAGAAGAAAATTGAAATGGAACCGTTACTGTGTCCTCTGGCAGAAGCATTTCATTTTGGATAATCAGTAACTTTGTAAAGGTGGAATTCACGCATTCCCTCAAGCGAGTCATGGGAGTGATGGTAAGTGTGACCACTCTTAATACTATCCTTTGTTTTCAGAACTGAATATGCTCTTTTTTGAGGATACAGATGTGTCTTGAAAAATCACTGCCCGTGTAGACTAGGACTTCAACTATATTTAAAACAGGAATTCTGTATTGGTCAGCTTTCCTGTTGCTGGGTGTCTTAGTTACTTTTCTTGTTGCTGAGACAACATACCCAATGCCCAAAGTTAAGGGAGGAAAAGTTTATTTATCTCAGTTTTGTAGAGTTTTCATCCCATAGTCAGCTGGCTCCAAGGCAGGGTGGCATGGCAGAGGGGAAACCACTCATGGAGGCAGGCAATAGTGAAAGCAATAAGAGAGAGAGAGAGAGAGAGAGAGAGAGGGAGAGAGATTCCTTCTGTCCCTCATATTGTATGTAGGCTACCCTCCCTAGGGTGGGAGTAGCACTCACACCCTTAATCCCAGCATTGGGCCATGAATCAGTCATAAACTCTAGATTCAGTAGCCTCCTAAAAGCCCACCCTCCATGACTGCATGAGGCTTTGTGGGGACATCTAGACAAATCATAACCAAATCATAAACCAAAACACTGGGACAAAATGCCTGACATACACAATTTAACTTAAAGAAGCAAATGGTTTATTTTGCACATAGTTTCAGAGGTTCCAATCCAAGGTCCTCTTGTTCCACTGATGTAGGTTTGAGGTAAGGCAGAACATCATGGTGGAAGGGTAGGGTACAGGAAAGCTGTTGGCTTCATGGCTTTTGGGAAGCACAGCACTGAAAGAGCATCAGCAAGAGATGTGTCCTCCAACAACATGCCTCCAGTGACCTGTTTCCTTCAACTGGACCCTATCTTTTGGCAACATGAGGTTGTGAACATCAGTGGCTTAATCCACTGAGGTGTATAGAACCTCAATGACCTAGTCACCTCCCTAGAACTCTCTTAATGCAGTCGAGTTGAAATTAAAATGAACTGGCAGAGCTTCCATTGTTCTATCAAGCTACCTGACTCAGGGTGTTGTAGTCCGTAATAGGAACACTGGATGCTAATACATTTTCTGGAAAGTGAGTCACTTGATCTCTTCTGATGTCTGTGGGTAACATCACCTTAAAGTATTATGTACTTTATAAGGCTGTACGTTCAGAAATCGGCCCAAGCTACAGCAGGACTGGCTACATAATTTGTTGGTCCCAAGAGAAATGCAAATGTGGTATCATTTGTTCAAACCTTATTAACAATTCCAAAGTAGCAATATTAAATTGAGTGTGTGGCTCTTCTAAGGGTGGTCTCTATGTAGCTACAAAAGTCAAATTCCCACATAGGTAGCCATGGACTATAGTTGGTAATAATGGATCCATAATAAAGCATGTGTTGATTCCATGCCCCTCCCAACAAATTCACTGCCTCTTTCCAAGGGGCAAGGGACTCAGCAAAGTCAATTTGCTACCAAGTGGCTGGTTGTTCTTAGCGGATGGCATAGTAGGTGGCTCATCATTGGTCCCTTCTGCCAAGACTCGATATGCAGCAGTGCCACATTAGCCTTGCTGTGTGGAGCCATGCTGCTGAGCCCATGCATAGCTTGTTTGCACTTCACCAAGGCTACTCTATTTAGGTACCCATTGTGTCAGGATTGTGCTGGCCAATATCAGAGGCTGGCTAATATCTACTTACTGAGTTGTTTTCCTGAGGAAGATGACACATCATATGCACCCTTACTCCTACAGGTCCATATATATACATCTTCCTCAGGCCCCAATCTCTGTGGCTCAGAAGTTAGAACTGCTGTTATTTAACAAAAGACGGCAAGCGTAGATATAAGGTGTGACTGTGCAATAGGTCTACTGGTAAAATTTTAAAAAATATTTATGATAAAGGACATGCTGCCATCAATTCCCCTCAAATTACTCTCCTTCACTTTGAACACATTACCCGTTGTCCTTGTTACTTTCTGGAGCAGTTCTGGAAGTGCTCTTCTGTGAGTTGTGTTCTTGTGTCTGTCTTGATGTCCTGAAATGACTCAATATTTACCTTTCCTGGTCATTTTGACTTTGAGAAAGAGCCAAAAGTTGCACTGTGTCAGACCCAGCTAACAAGGCAGATAAAGACACACCTTAGTGTTTCTACGAACTTGCCTTGCTATTGGATGGAACTTGGCAGGAGCATTCGCTGTAGTTTTGGTCACACCTCATAAATACAAAAAAGAGAACTTTCAGAACTGCTTCAGAAAGAGACCAAAAAAGATGTGGTAAGTGTGTTTGAAGCAAGGGGGAGTATACTGAAGGGGATTAATGGCAATGTGTCTTTAACTGTAAAATATTTTTTTTTTTTTTTTTTTTTTTTTTTTGTGGGTACCGGGGGGACGACCTCAGGACCTCGCGCGCCAACAGGCACCCGTGCCGCTGAGCGATATCACCGGCCCCTTTTTCGTATGTGGGATCCGGGAGTCGAACTCGGGCCCTCGCGCTTGCAAGGCAGGCGCTTATGCCGCTGAGCCATCTCACCGGCCCTGTAAAATATTTTTAATTTAAACATTTATTATATATTTTGATCACACCTTTTACCTCCACCAAGTGATCCACTTACCCGTCTCTTGGTATTTCTTACCCAAATTTGACAGAAAGTGAAGAAGTATGGCAGCTATGGCTAGAGAAAGACCTGTTGCCTAGGGGATCAGAGCCCTAGGTGATGAGGGTCTGGGCTACCCCCATGTTAGTCATGTCAGCCTGCAAAAGTGCTAGCAAAGAATTAGTAGAATATTAAATTGTTAATAAAGGAAGGAGATCATTAACAACAAATGTCACTCTGAGAAGAGTAGCATCGATGAGACTAACCTTCCTCATGTAAGTTTTATCAGGAATATACATCATCCAGAATACTGGAAGAGATGTTTACAGATATGGTCAACTTCTGAACTAAAGCAAGGGGATTTGAACTGCACTGATGTCTAGGACTGAGACTAGCATAGAATAGGCACCCAATGAAGGTTTCTTAAATTAATCCATATTAGGTTAAAGAATGAGAAGCTGATGATACAGTGAATGTATGTCACATTGATAAACAGCTTAGAGACAAACATGCAGCTCTGTCATAGCATTGCATTCTGCATCTGTCACATGACTGGCAATGACTCGGCATTAGAGACACCGACTTTAATAAGACGTCTTCCACCACCGAAGGACCACAGTGGGTAAAGGGTTACGCTGAGGTCAGCTAGGGAGGCCAGCTGTCCTGGCAAACATGTCCTTACCTAAAATCCGTGGCCTGATGGGGATTACTTTGTTTCAGTGTCTCATGCCTACTTTTTCAGTTTCCAAAATAATTTTCTATCCATTTGTTTAAAGCTGATAAATGAGGAAAAGAGGAAAAAGATCTGAAGTTCTGTTGCACAGCAGGGTGTGCATAGATATTAATTATGTACTACATATTTGAAAAATCTAGAAGAAAGTATTTTTAAAGTTTTCATCATAAAGAAATGATACATGTTTGAGTAGATAGATTCTTTTTTACCAGATTTGAACATTATACAATGTATACATGTGTACCTTTTATACAGTGTATGCATGTGTACCTTTTATACACGTACAATGTATACGTGTGCACTTTTTATGTGTGAATGTAACATTTTTGAAGCCGATTCTGTGTATGAACCAGGCTTATACTATATTAACTTATCTGAATCTTTCCAACTCTAGGAATATTTGCCTCTGTACTCTATAGACACTTTTCAGAATCAGGGCACACCATTATGCCTAAATAGATAAACATGGACTCAGACTAAAATGGAGGTATTAGGAAGCAATATCTGATCCAGATAGGATAAAGTCTTGTGAAACATCCCTGAGCATAAATGAAAATGTTTTTTAAATTTTCTAATGGCTCATGTTCCTTGAGTTCAACTTGTTTCTCACATTTTGAATGAAATACAAAACATCATCTTGCTATCGCACTTAACCTTCTTTTCTCTTCCTCTTCATTTTGACCAATTCCCTTAGTTATAATCACACTCCAGCACTGCATTGTTTTGGCTGCTCACAGATCCCAGTTTTTAAGAAGAACTGTCTGTTTATCGTGGTAGAATTTGGATTGCTGTCTATCTTCTCAGCTACACATTTAAAATTCCTTTCAGTTATTTCTCCAGATGTGCTCCTGTTATACTCTAGAACTTCTGAAAATGATCATTACTGACTTTGTGAAGAATACCCTGCTACGATGGCCCAAGGTTACGCATCATCTAATATGTGATTTGGAAATTTTCAAATTGATATTTACATGTGAACATTATGAAGAAACACTATCTCATATAGGGCAGAGATCATGTGAGCATTCTGCATAGTGCAGACTTCATAAATATCAAATGGCTACATTTGAGTTAAAATAGCACTTGCTCACATCCTGGCTCTGTAGAGATAGGTATTTTTTGTTCTTGCAGATGCAGGGTTGTCTCATGATTATGAACTTTGACATCTCTCTGACTGATTGAAAATAAATTGTGCATGCGAAATGAGCTCTTATGTTGGTTTGAAATTTAACTGTCTCTTGTCATAGACTATGACTAAGGAGGATTCTTTTTTCCGGGGACTGTATACCTACTAACTCCTAATGATAATAGCACATTAACAACTAGTTACTAGGGAATCAGCTGAGCCCCCAGAGACTTTTGCAAAAGGGAAAAGGGAAATAAAGAGATAAACAGAAAGCACAATTCATATATCATTAAAAGTGAATCAGCATATTGTATATTTAAATGATAAATTTCTTTATTAAGGGTTTGAAGTGATAAAAGTGTTTAGACTCCACAGATAATTCAGACATTGGTAAAGAGCTAAAGTGGGAAATGTTTAAAAGTCATTACTTAGACTTCCGAGCAGCATAGGAAGAGGCAAGTGGGCTTTGGGTGTGATTGAAAGATCTTGGAGAAATTGTTTTTGGTGTGTAAAACTTTAGATAAATAGTCAGGAAAATTACTATATTTTGCTTCTTAGATATAGCTAAAAGAAAAAATTTGTTCCCAGCCTATAGGAAGTAATGTCATAATCACTATGGTTTTCAATATGGAAAGTGTTTTTTAAATTTACTTTTCATTTCACTCAGCCTTGTATCATGAATAGCCATATCTGATTAGTGCAATAATTTATACCTTTATTTAGTATAATAAAGGATAAAAAGGAGGCCATAATTTCCAGGAGTCAATGACTACCAGAAAAGTCACCTTCTCAGGCATTATCTTCAGTTAATGATGGTGAATGTCAGTTTACTCACCGATGTCCTCAAAGTGTTAATTCTGTTAAATAGAGACAAGCAATGCACACTCAGTTTGCTCACTAAAAACAATAGTCTACTTTAATGCATCATGTATGAGAAGAATCAGATATATTTGAAGACTTTGAAAGCTGTAGTAATTCAAAGATGACTAATTTGACATTTAAAAAAGTCTTTAGTGGTAAATATCAGCCAATATAGAATGAGCTTTCCAAATCTTTGAGAATATCAAACTTTTTTTTGATTTAACAAAATAACTCTTAAAAATAAAGAGACTATGATTTTAAATATTGAAATGAAAATTATTAATCCAAATGTCAAATATGGTAATTATAAATATGACATTTGTGTATCTGTTAACAATGTGTAAAATGATAAAAACTTCCCAACACTTTCACTGCTCCTCATCTCCCAAGTATCTAGTTATTGTTATTGGAAAGTTGAAGTAATCAGATTTCTGGGGATACAAATACAAATACAGTATATCATGACAATAAATACTATTTAAAAACCACTGTAGGTATTTTCCATAAAGGAAGACAGGTATCCGTATTTTGGATTAAAATAAAACATAGTTCAAATAGATTTTAATATTGAAATATTTTCTAAAAAATGGCTCTTCAAATATTCATTAAACACTGCTAGTATTTTAAAATTCCCAAAGATAATAATTTCTCCAAATTAAATATTATGAAACTAACCTAGTAAAAATCCCTAACAGTCCATGTTTCATTTGTACTTAGATATGAATTCTAGGTGTAGGTGGGTGTGTATTTATATACCCACACTGCCATGTTATATGATGAAAAATATCCTCCACACTTGGGAAGATTTTCTATTCCTCTTACTAGTTCTTTCCATTCCTGCTTCCTTTTTTGTTGTCTTTAATTCCTTTTCTTTCAATTTTCATGTTATTCAAACCATTAAAAACTAGTTTTAGTAACTAAACCATTTGTGAAATTGAAGAAAACACTGGAATATGTACAGCAAATATTAAAAATTATTACCTCTCTCTTCCTCTTCCTCTCTCTCTTTCTCTCTCTTCCTGTCTCTGGCTGTGAAAAGTTGAGGAAGAAGTGAAACGTCAATCCCCAAAACAGTTACTTTTTTCAACGTGCCGAAAGTCAATTCAACAAGTATTTATTGAGTTTCTACCCATGCCCTTGGGAATGCTGGTGATATAAAATTGAGAATTTTCCTCAAAGGTAACACTTGATTCATTTTGATTTAAAACTAGCAGGCTAGAGAGCCTCCTCAAGGTTGTTTTTGTACTTCATATATAAATATTTTCCTACAGCTTGATTTTGCACCTATATCAATACTTGAGTCTTAGTACTCTGGTTTCTTTTAAGATCATTGTGTTAAAAAATTAAACTTTAAAAAGATAGTGATTAAAAGGTTATCTGTATGAAAGTCACTTGATTCTTTTCATATAGGAAAATTTTTAACTTTGAGCAAGGGTAGACATTTCTATTTTTTTGGGTTTGCATGGATGAATAGTTAGTCATTTTTTTTTCTGTTTTATTTGTAGCTTAAAATGTTATCGTTATCATGCTAGCACTATTTTTATTTTCTTTTATTTTACTATACAATACTTTGTAATGTCAATATAGTAGTAGAAAGAGAATATTTAATTCACATATTCATTCAACAAATATTTAGAAAGTATTTTTACTTTTCCAGGTGTTGTAATGAGTGCAGAAGTTGTCTTTTTCTTTTCAAGGACCTTATAATAGGACTGAGATCATGGGGAGTATAATTCAAGAGGGAAGTTGATAAAAGATACACAGGTGTTTGAGAATTTTAAAAAGAATGATTTGTATCTGTAGAAAAGTTAAGTTAGTTAGAAGCATTTAAGAGTCAAGTAAAGGTCCCTGTACTGAGAGTTAACCACACAGAGGGGCTAGGGAGGGACTGCTGCAGGTAGAGGACCGCAATTCCATGAATATACAAGTTTAGGACAAAATAACTCCCAGATTTTGTCATCTTCCATTCATTCCAATTGCAAGTCTTAGCTGTTCCTTGAAGCTTGATGAAGGCAGTCAAACATCATGTGGGTAAGCAATAAAGAGCAAGCATGTTCTCTGGGATCAGAATGCTTGGTTGGAATCACCATTTCATCTACTACTTGTAAAATCCAAGTCCAGTTCTTCAACTCTCTTAGACTTAGGTTTCCATTGTAAGATGGGAATAATATGGTACAAAACCCCTATTCCCTAGGGCATCTGTGAGAATAAAATTAATTTTACCCATTTTAAGATGTGGCAAGCACCTTAGAAATGATAATATTTATTTCCTATAGGTAGGAAAAGCATGGCAAGAAGCAGGTAATTAGAGCAAAACAAGTAACTCATTGTTATTTTTGTGCTACTAAAAATCATATTCCAGGTTTAACATAAGGAATAACAGCTTGAATTTTGCAAAATTGTAAGACATTACACAAGATAGGTCTTCTATCCTCATTGTTAGTCTTTCCTTGATATTCAGAGAATAATATTCAGAGAATAAATAAAGGAGGCATTGACTCAATGTTGGTATATTCTTAGTAACAGGATGTGTAAATATTAACTTAAAAACATTGCTGAACTATTTTAACTCTTAAAAAATATGCAATATTGAAGATGTTAATGCTTGTTATCCATTCCAGTCTCTAAACATCTGGGTAATCTGTAAATCAGCTAGTGCTATAAGGTTTAGAGACATATGTAAATTATTGAAAACTGGCTAAATATTCTACTTTGAAATAGATGAATGGAGCTTATTTATGATAACTGAGTCATTGGCTTATTTCAATTCACATAATTAGAAATTTCAGTCATATCCTTGAAATTTGCAAATGGAACTTTTATTTCAATGCTTTAACATTTCCAACTGAATACCATTAAAGGATATTTTTGGGTTCATAGAAGGATACCTAGCAGAGGGAATCCTTGAGTTTTGGATTTAAGAGGTTTTTACTATAAAATGAGTACAAAAATTAATAATGGGACCCAGGACAACCAAACTACTTCCTATAGCTGATGGGCACTGCATTGGTACATCCCTTTGAGAAAGTGTAACTCAGAGCCCTCCAAAAGAACCACCAAATGCAAATATGAGTAAATTAAAAAAGACAAAAAAGGTAGAGTTTGATCTAAGTAGTATTGATCTAATTTTAAGGTTTTGAAGATTCCCGATGTACTACATTGGTGTAGGGTTCCTTTCAGCCTAGCGACAATTGCAAGTAAGCAAGTTTTAGCAGAATCAATGTGTTTGTACCCCAACTTATCAATAGTTTTATAATAATTGGATATTAAACTTATGATTTCACATTTTTGTACCTGTAAATTGAATTGAAATTACAGTGATCTATTGTTGTGACCAAACTGCTCTCCTTTTCTACCAACAGATAAAAGTGAAAATTCTCAGGGTAGAGAGTAGAGGAAACTATCAAGAAAATACAACTGCTATTTCTAGCACTTAATAGTTTCAATGAAGAATTCATGTTCTCTCTCTCTATGATCTCTCTGAAATCTGCCCCAAACCCATTGTGTGATATGTCTGAAGAAAAGACAGAAACATCTGTAATATAAAATATTGTTCCCTTTGTAATGGGAGATAGTGATTTGCTCCTATCCTTAGTCACAAATAATCAAATTTGGTTGTTATAATTCAGAGTTAGTGATGAGTAATTTTATGCATGTGAGGTCCCTGTGACTGAACAGGAGCAGTTTCTCACTAATCATTATGTCAGAAACGATTTGGTGATGGCTCCTCACTGAGCATATGGACAGTGGGATGTGACAGCATGCATGTCACCCATGTAGAATTTCCTAGTGCATGTCACTTTCTGCACTGTTCTTCAGAAGGCAACAACTGATCACTGCTGCTCAGTCAGTCAGTTTAAGGACAGGCTTAAAAAAGAGAGGAACACCTGATACTTATTCCTGAAGAATATCCTAAAACAATCTCACAAAATCATGAAAGAAAATCCTGGGCTAGAAAGTGGGGCAGTTTCAATCTCCAACTGTTCAAACCTAGAAGCAGATAGCTCCTCTTTTGACTATTTTTCTCTCTCTTCTACTGACTCTGAAAAGCACTCCCACTTGCTCTGCTGGTAGAAGTTACACCCAACTAATAAAAATGAAGTGTGCTTCTCAATTGATCTAGGCCCGATTATGTTGGAAGGCAGCTGAAGGTGAAAGTTAATCCTATATACTGAACAGCATTGGAGCCCCTGCAATCTAGAGCAGGAAGCATTCAAAGGACACTGTGAAGCTCAGGTTACAGAAATAGACTGAAAATTGCTGCCAAGTGGCCCAACAGACAAAGGTTATGAGCATCCACCCACAGATCAATTTGCTCAGTTTGAGGGAAAAAAAGTTGTGCAACAACAACCATGAGACAGTGATGGCTTCTAGGCCATCATCCCAAAATGCAGAGAAGAAGGTCCTATTTTGATTAACCTGGTGCCAATCTGAGAGTTTTAAACATTTTCTCTCTCCAAATTGTTTCAGTACATACTAGAAAAATACCATCTTTCAAATATGCAGTCTGGTATTATCTATTCTGTCATCAATTTATAATTGATTTCTATTCATAAATATCCTGGCTAGATGTCCTGGAATCAAATTCCTAAGACTTTTCTTCCTGTGATATATAATCCTGCTGGACTCCTTCTCAAGCTCTTGGCTTCTGAACTCAGTTATTTGCATCAGGGATGCTAGGAGAAGTTGTAGTCATCTTATACCAACACCTTCTGGCCATGCATCTTATCCCTTTGCCCCTAATAAAATTAATCTGAGTTTTATATCCCAAGGAATTGTTTCAAAGCTTTTTAGGATGATCTTTAGTCCCATAGGTCAACAATTGTTTGAACTTCCTCAATTAACGACTTCGTGTGAGGTCTTGTTTTGGAATGACTTTAAGCCATTTTGACAGAATTTAACTTTGATATTCAAGCTAGTTTGGCCTCCTCCTGCTTTCTCAGCTAACAGGCACTTGAACTTTCACTCACATTTTTCTGCTAAGCTTCTGCTGACGGGCCTCTCTAGATACCATTCAATAGGCTGACTGAAATAATCACCTCACTCCAGGTCAAATGCCTTTAAGCTGAAAACCATTTCCAAGAAGGATGAAAATCTCACATATTTCAAGTTTGTCTGTTTGGCAGTGTTGAGATAAGAACAATGACAGAGTTTTTTTGTTTTTTTTTTTTTTTTGTTTCTGTTTTTAGTAGCAGTCAGAGAGGAAGAAGATTTCTAATATATAATAATTTTTATGGCTATAAATCTATTCAGCATACAATGAAAAATAATGGGATAAAATGAGAAAACTGTTGGAATAATTGATAGGTAAAATACCAGGTTAACAGACTGAAGGTATCTTAATAAAAATAATATGATTTTTGACTTCAATATTTTAGTCAAAATTATAAACATGAACTCTCATTGATTTAATAACTATGTGTCATGATGTGTCGTGATAAGTAAGTTTATTCCTAGTATCCAAAAGACAGCGCACTAAGTATTTTTACCCTTATCATATTTCCCAAGGTCAATATTAGCATCTTCTCTTTTTTAATTTGCATGGTGATCAAAGTCTATGAATTTATGTTTACATTCTATGGATGAAAGGGGAAGGGAGTGGCCAGCACTTTTCCCTTTATATAATAGTCGGTCTCTTTGGCTAAAAACCATCTTAAAAAGTAGAGAGATATTTTCTTTGGAAATAACTCTGACATTTTTACTGTATATAAACAGTTTCTTGGGACATAAGACTCAGGCATTTTTACTACACAGAGATAATTTCTTGGAATATAAGACTCAGGCATTTTTACTATGGGTAAAGAGACAAGATGAATGGCCAGAGTGAAGGCGCTGGTATAACATGACATATAAGCTCTCCTGGAATCCCTGAAGAAAATAACCTAGTTCTGAAGCTGTGAGCTGGACAAAGATTCTGGAAGAATCTTGAGGCATCTTAGCGATTGGCAACCATTGCAGACAGGTAAGGTTAGGCCGGCTTTGGTTGAGGGGCACAACCGTGGTGAGGGTGGTACCCAGAGGAGTGGAGAATGAGCTGAGTCAGTGAAGACCGATTTTATAATTTTACTTTAGCTAGCTTTCTCTTCTACCCAATTAACTGCCCTGTTTTGCTTCCTGTTATTCTTCAAAGGAGCACAGTTTTTACAAATGTTGAAAGATGGCAGTTTGTTTTCTATTTTGAGGTCATGAATATTTTAGCTCACAGGAGAAATGGCTGGCACAAGTCAAAGACCTAAAAACATCCAGGTTGAGCCATATATCCATTAATTAGAACTCACAGTATTAATAATTGTAGTTTAAGATCTTTTTTAACAAATAACTCAGATATCAGAAGTAATGTGTCACTTTTTTAAGAAAAGAAACATGTCCAATTTGAAACATTATATCAGATGAATTACAATGGGAAGCCAAGTGTTCTTTAAATTATTTTAAACTGGAGTCTTTTACTTTTAATTTCATTGATTCTCTCTTTGCGATTCAATTTTACTATGCAATTATTAATAAATCATATATTTCTTACTTCTAGGTATCTTCTGTGTTTAACGTTTTTCAACAACCAAGACAAAAATTATATTTCTTTTCACTTTAGAATTGTTTTAGCTACTTTCCTCATTCCTGGGACAAAAAACCAGACACTTGCAACTTAAATGAGGAGAGGTTTATTTTGGCTCAGTTTGTAGAGGTTTCAGTCCATAGTCAGCTGGCTCCAAGGCATGGCGGCATAGCAAAGGGGGATGGCAGAGGAGAAACAGCTCATGGCATGGAGGCCAGAAGCAGAGAGAGATCAAGAGAGAGAAGGGAGGAAGATACACTCTCCCAGGCCATGACCACAGTGACCTACTTCCAGGCTTCATCTCCCAAAAATCATCTCCCAAAATTAGCTATTAACTCATCTGAGGATTAATCCACTGATGAGTATCAAGCTCCCATGATCCAATCACCTCCCCAAAGCCCCACCTATGAATGCACAAGGCTTTGGGGGACATCTAGATATATAGAAACTACAAAAAAATATTAAATATTTTACTTTGTCTTTACTGTAAACCATACTGTTTATCCTCAAACACTCTGCATCAGTAGGGAAAACATTCATATCAGTTCTCTCCCAGGGCTAGGACTGCCTTCCTGGGCTTCCTTATTCTGGAACGGCGTGCTCTGCACACTATAAACTTCACCATATTTGTTTGGGCAGCTCTATGATCACTCAATTCATTGGTGAAGAAAACTTAGCAAATTAATGAATTTGAACATGGTCACAACATTGTTTTTTGTGAGGATGAATTAGTACATTTGTAAGCTAAAACAGGGCTAAAAATGGAACACTTTTATAACCAACTGTTATATAAAGGGAAAAGTGCTGGCCACTCCCTTCCCCTTTCATCCATAGAATATAAACATAATTTCATGGACTTTGATCACCAGGCAAATTAAAAAAGAGAAGATGCTAATATTGACCTTGGGAAATATGATAAGGGTAAAAATACTTAGTGGGCTGTCTTTTGGAAACTGATTAGGGATAAACTTACTCATCACATCATGATACATAGTTACTAAATCAATGAGAGTTCATGTTTCTAATATTGACTAAATTTTTTTTTTTTTTTTTTTTTTTGTGGGTACCAGGGGTCAAGCTCAGGACCTTGCACGCCAGCAGGCGCCGGTGCCGCTGAGCAATATCACCGGCCCTTTTTCCGTATGTGGGTTCCGGGAGTCGAACTCAGGCCCTCGCACTTGCCAGGCAGGCACTTATGCTGTTGAGCCATCTCACCAGCCCCTTGACTAAAATATTGAAGTGAGGCTAAAAATGGAAAAGATAGAACTTTACTTTTCATCTGTCTAGTGCAAGTACTAAAACTCCTATTTGATTATTCTGCTTTGTCTGGGATGTTACTGTAATCAATCATGACTGGTGCCATATCACCCCTGTGCTAGCATTTTAACCGTCCAGAGAAAGGAATGAGAAACTGAAGATAGAATGCTGTGTGCAACTTCCTGGAGAGAATACTCACGTGTTCAAACCTTCCGACCAGGCAAATTGGGAGTTACTTGTAAGGTGCAGTTGTGTGGCCTGGGTCCTCCTACAACCTGGAGGAGACCTCTAGCTCTAAGAAGAACGGGAGACTTGAAGGCATCACAGCCTTGATCTTGGTATGCCAGTGCTTGCACTGTACCTTCATGTCTTCTTCCCTCCCTGCTAATCTTTCATTTCTCTTTTGGTTAAGACAACCTAAGCATTCACTGCATTTCTTTCAGAGGACGTGGAAGAGGGCATTGACACCTGAGTTTAGTCAGATAATAAATATTATCTTAAGCACTAAATTGAAAGTTATTAAATGTACAAAAATGTACCTTACCCTAAGTGTTTAAAGAATATTATCTATGGCCTTAGGGAAGTATGCAGTGTGTGCTTAATTAGCTTCTGAATTCACTAAATGGATACTCTGCACCTGTTACATGAATAGCGCTGAGTATTTGGTGGATGCAAAGAATTTGAAGACAAAGAAACTTCCCTCCAGTCATTTACTATCCACCAGAGAATATGCAGTGAGAAATCACCCAACAGGACAGTGATATAGCACCTGTCACAAGATGGAAAAGATGAGGTTTTTGTTTCATTTTGGCCACTTTGTGTATATTTAATGAGAACCCCTTCTACCAAAGGTTTTAAAAAGAACTATTTCTTGAATTAGTGCTTTTATTCCATGTCCTTTATGAAGTGTTTAATTACAAATATGTAGTTCTGTTAGGAAATACAAAATAATATTTGGTTTTATTTTGGGCTGCTAATGTAAGTAATATTTTATAACCTTACCTCTTTGATTCTATTTATCATGAAAAGGTATAATTTGACAGTTGGTACTGTCATATATTTCTTTTCTTTAATGAAACAAAAATAGCAACTTTCAGAGTTTGAAGCTCTTAATCATTTCAAGCTATTTGGAAATATGTTTTTAAAAGGCTGTACCTACAGGATCTGGTTCTACAGGTCTGCATATGGGATAGCAATCATTCTTTGCCACGAATATCCCTATTTATTATGTAGCTGTTCTTTCTTCCATTTTTAAATGCAGAAGACTTACAGAGTGTTATTTGAAGTTTATATAATCAGACATCACTATTGCTAGGATTTTTTTTATATGGTTTAATTTTTTGGACATAAATATTATAACTGTGATGCTGTTTTGCCATTTTTATTGCATCTCTCAAGAAAAGGTAATTATTCTCATTTGCCAAATTAAGGCAAAAATTTGTGTATTTAAAATGCAAACATAGTCCTATATAAGAAAGTGTGACTGAAGTAGTCTCTTTATATATTTACCTTCTTTAATTCTCTGAGAAAAAATTCTAAAATGTGACAAATGTTTATTTCTTAACCACATAGATAGTATTAATTAGCTCCTCCTTCATGTGTTTTGCCTCATTTCTTCTAGATCATAACTTATGCCTAAGAGATTAAGAAAGAAAAGGGAAGTGAAGAATATAGTAGTAAAGCCAAAGAGAATGACATGGAGACAATGCGATGGTAGATCTTGCAGTTGAGCTGCACATCTGCAAACGACATGTAAGAGCCAAGTTAGACCTTCAGACCCGCAGCCCATCCCTCCCCAACTCTGGTTGTGATCAATGTATAACAACCAGCCCTTTCCACCCCAAACTTTTAAACTGATTTTTGACTACTTTGGAAAGTACCTTATCTTATTAGAGGTGCAGTTGAAGTGTTATGTCTTCTTTTCTTAAGAATTATAGATTTCCAAATTTGAAAGATTGTGTTCAGGAACACAGTCATTGTTCTTGACTTTTAAGATCGCCGTCTCTGAATTTTCCTAAAGCACAGATGGTCTAATTTTAACCTTTAATTTCTCCAAGTAGATAATCATCTTATACTTATGAATACCAGTCTGATTTCTTGCCAACTCTTTGCACCTTTAACACTACCACCATTGATGTTTATTGATCTGAGCCTCCTGCATCAGAGTACTTAATTAATTTCAAACACAGAAGAATATTTTGGGATTTTATATTCAAGATCCCATTGATTTCTTGTCTTGTAGCTTTAATCAGATTTGGGAAAAGGGAAGATTATGTCAGGGCTGTCTACTCATCTACTGGTTACAAATGTTATAAGCTCAGTCCTTAGAAAAGTCTTCATTTGTTTAATGTATCTAAGCCTTGAAGTGATCAATTATACACTGTAGGAAATTAACATAATAACATTTAGTTTAATTGCCAGAAAGAGTGTGTGCTCTAATTAAGAGACATAGCATGTATCTTACATGACCATTTATATACAAAGGACATTTGTTTAAAAGTATAATCAGATCTTTATTTCACCTGTCCATGTAATTCAACAGTACTATTTTGGGGGCAGACACCCACACCAAAATATTCATCTGAAATCGGTGGGGCCTTGGTAAAGATTTCTGTGCTCTGCCTTAATAATAATCCAAATAGTCAAATCCATCATTTCAAACTCTCTTCTCCAAAGGCATCCTTTTGAAAGACTATACTAGCCAATGCTGTTTTGTGGTACAACAGTGACAACCAGTGGCTGCTAGATTTCACTTTAAGCTGACAACTTATTGCAGAATTTATGTAGATGAACAAGTAACTGCATTTAGCATTAATAACCAGCACTCAGAAGTAACTCACTTCTTGTTCATCTTCATTGCATTTGTTACTAAAAATAGGTAGATATCTGTCATTTGTTTAAGAAATATTTTGTTAATGAAATGTCTGAAACGTAGGTTAAAATGGTTTTATTAAGAGATTACTGCAGAAGTTATCGAATAAGAGGTAACTAAGAAATTCTTGATGAGGTTTATTCTATGCAAAATGAGAACCACATTACTAATTATTTTTCCTCTATGTGCAAGAGCAAGAAAAGAACTGTTAGATATATGAAAATAAAAAACAAGTCAAAACACTCTATGGGCAGACAGTTGGGGTCTGTATATTTTTATTCACTACCTGAACATCCCAGATTGGTCTTGTCTTCCTTCCTCAAAAGCCCATTATTTTTTTCATATAGAAGGTTTAATGGACTAGAGCTTTGCTAAATGTAGTGGCCTGAATAATGTGGAGTTCACCTCTGAATTATGGACTTTGAGGGATTCCAAACATTTAAAAGCAATGATATAATCCCTGCATTTGTTTTAAAATTCTTTGGGTAGATCTACTTATAAATTCCTGAAGCTCTCTCAGGGACACCACAATCTGGAAAACACAGCCACCTCCTTTTTTCCCTCTACCATCTATGACATTCCTACTCTGTCTCAAATGGTCATTTTTTTTCTCCTAGCCTAGATACAAACCTTCATTTCCTCCTCACTGGCACTGCTGTAAGAGTGCTTGTGGCAAATTTGCTTTTGTAATCATAACTTGAACCCATCTGGGGATGAGATTGGCTACTAGCTTAGTATTTCCACTTAAAATATTCATGATTATCATGCACAGAAGGAGTAGAATTAGGATGAATGTTTTTGGAACAGTACAGATAAATCCTCATAAATGTAGTACAACAGCTCTGGAAACGCACAGTGCAGAAATGTAATGAAGCCGAACTCTGTAAAGAGTTTGGTATTCTCAGTACCATGCCTCTCCTAATGGACTCATTTAGATTAGAAAATGGATTTAATATTTTATTGGAATTAACCTGAGCCAGTAAAGAGGATTACAATTTCTTTCCATAAAAACAGTGATATTACAGGGTGAGGTAGCATGTTACATGAATATTAAGCACTTTATGAACATTGTCATGAAGCCAAAAGAAGTAAGGTGATTATATTTTAATATAGTGGTACTGTTCTTACAATAATTAATTTTGAATAGTAGTAAAGGAATATTTTCAAAAGATTTAAATCTGAATTTTGTTTCTTTTCACAGCTAAAATGCCCTGTGATTAAAATTAAACTCAAAATAAAACATGTGAATAACTAGCCTCAGCAAAGGCTGTATTTTCCCAAGTGGGAAATAAACAAGAAACAAACTTGGCAAAAGAAAAGAAGCTAAAACTGTGGGTTTTAAGGGAAGGGTCATTCCTCTCACTAATGTGAAGGAAAGAGTTTAGTTACTCATATCTGATTATTTTGGTAGATAAGATAGTCAAAGAATAGAACACTATTGCATTAATGCCTGTGTTCTTTTCCCTTTTATCTCACCTTTTGTTTTCAGTTCGAACTCACTCTTCTTTTTCTATCACAAGTGGATGTTTTCCTCATTTTTCATGTGAAATTCATAAAAGATTCACACATAGTCTATAGAGGAAGAAATTCGTGAGTTATCAAAGGATGCATAGTCTCTCCCTCCATTAATGCTGTCTAGCCCCAAGCTACTTTCTACCATTAATTTTTGTAAATCTGGCTGATATATTACAGGCAAGGGAACTTATATCACACTTCTGTAATCTCAAAGAAAAACATAAACTGCAACACAAATCTGATGTAGTCTTAAACACAGGGCAAGCTTTGGCCCTGCAGTGCCATTTTTACCCATTTTGTAAAGTCAGCTGCTGTGCATATGTGCACCCAAGCGTTCCCTGATTTTACAGGATAAGGCATAGTGAGCGCTGCGTGCTGGAGGCCCAGGTTAGGACTTGAGGCTGTGCAGACATCTTCTGATTAAAGCTGAACACGCGCTGTAGAGTTGTTCAGGCATGTACACAGAGAGTTTAAGAGCCTCTCACCCCTCCTCCATCCCACCTATGGCAGTAAAACTTTCTCACTTTAGTTGGGGAGCAGCTCTTTGATGCGCTGAATTTCTCTTCAACCCCTATGTACAAACAGATCCACAAGGGATGAGCTTTTAAGCATATGAGCTTTTAGTCACACTAAAGCTTTGAGATAATGTTATTAAGCCGGAGCTAAGGAAAAATCAGCTGCTTGCTGAGTATGTGGGAAAACAGGCCCCAAAGATAAAATGTCAGCAGCAATACAGAGCAGCTACTAAAACTGTAGCAGGAAGGCTGGTCCGACCTAGCAAGGAAGACCTTCCAGAAGGAAGTACTGGAATGTTGATGAAGGAAGGCTTGCTGGGGACCCCCTGGGGGAAGAGGAAGAAAAGAACACAGGAGAAAAGGGCCAGGGAAGAGAGCAGAGAAAGAGAACTTGCCAGAGACTTGGAATCTGCGAGCTTTACAAAGATCCAGGATGCTTTTGTTCCACTTCTTTTTCATTTCTTTGTTGTTGTTGTTGTTGTTGTTTAAACATCTTTTGGTTGCTTCTTTCGTTTCATATCTGTTTTATTGTTTAAAGGATAACAGATTGAATATAAGATTTTTAAACTCCCAGTTAGCCCAAATACCCACCTCCCTCCTGCAGGGGCTGGATAAAATAAGAGTAGATGAAGGTGCATGGGAAGTTATTAGCAATGCTTCTGAAGTAAACAAACGAGATCCCCAGAAAATCTTTAGCTTTTTATACTGCCTAAAAGGATCTGACAGAAAGATATACTTGGCTTTTAAGCCAGGCAAATGAGCTGGGGAAAGGTTTTCCTAAATTTCTTTATCGATATATCAATGGTTAGCATAGCTGACAGATTGGTGTATAGAGAATATAATCTTTGTGTCTTTGCCTTTTTATTTTTCTAAGATGAAAAGACACAGGGTAAATAAATGATATACCAAAATTTTCATACCCTTGAGGATGGCCAGTGCAAAGCAAAAAAAGAAGTAAGAGAGTTAAGAAGCTGCAAGCCTGTCCTCATTTTCTCCTCTTTGGGTTTATGTCTAATGGGAAAGATGTTGCATTAAGTAAGTATCAGCTTCTATCCCTTGCTGGATTTTTGGATTTTAGGAGGAGGGGATTTGCAGGCTGTTTACTTGTAGCCTATGAGTCAGCTTACAAAAAGTAAACTTAGCAGTTCACAATACACAGACAATGCAGCAGAAGAAAGTGGCCTAAGCAGCCAAACGACATTGCTTAAGAACAAGAGGAAAGAGAAGTAGTGACATAGGAAGACCCCATTGGTATGGTACGGCACTAAGTTACACTATGTTAATTTAAATCATTCCATTTCTCTCACACACCTTGTGAGAAGAGGGTTTCTCACAGACCTTGTGAGAAGAAACACATTTGGCCCTACCAAAATGTACGACCAAATCCTAACCCCTATTAACTGTGAGTGTGGCTTTATTTGGAAATGGGATTTTTGTTGATGAAATTAAATTGAAACTCTTGAAACAAGATAATCCTGGATTTAGGGTAGATCTTAAATCTAATGGCTGTTGTTTTTATAAATAAAATGAAAAAGAGAGGTTTGAATATAGGGCACAGGGAAGAAGGTCATGTGCATATTGAGGAAAAGATTGGAATTATGCTGCCATTAAACCAAGGGGCACCAGGAGCCACCAAAAAAATGCAAAAGGAAAAGCATTTTTTTTTTTTTTGTGGGTACCGGGGGGCCGACCTCAGGAAGTCGTGCGCCAGCAGGCGCCCGTGCCGCTGAGCGATATCACCGGCCCCTTTTTTGTATGTGGGATCCGGGAGTCGAACTTGGGCCCTCGCGCTTGCCAGGCAGGCGCTTAAGCTGCTGAGCCATCTCACCAGCCCCCAGAAAAGCATTTTTTAGAACATTTTAAGAAGCTCACAATATCATGGTTCAGACTTATGGCCTACAGGACCATAAAAGGATGAATTTATGTTGCCAGAAAGAACCATATTTGTGATAATTTATTAAGGAAGCCATAGAAAAACTAACAGACAGCCAAAGGAAAATTTGGGAATGTGGGCTAGTGGAGAATTGAGAGGAAGTTGGGTGCCTGAAAGATCTGAGCAACTGGTCATTTTCAGGTCAAGAGATTATTAATTGGTCATATAAGAAAAGTATTCAACAAGATTAAGCTGTTAACAATTTCCTTGCTCATTAAAGACTAAACCAAAGAAGAAAAACTCAATCCCTGAGAAAAATGAATAATATTCTTTGCCCTTGTTGCTGGGTCAACTTTTAAAGTAAATACATGAATTGAATTAAAAATATATATTGTGAGCTGATAGAGGTAGAAGGGAAAATTTTATAAAATGTTCCATTTTTGAGATTCTTACAAAAAAATATCTTTCAAAAATAGATAAAAGCAATGGTAAAAATATCCTCCATGACTCATGTTCTAATGTATATGTGTATTTTGTTAAAATATTGGATCAACAATAAGGGTATATGTATATATGCAAATCATACTATATAGTATTCATATACATCCTTGGTCTCTCAATTAATTTTCACAATAATACTTGGAAGTAGATATTATCACCTTAATCTCACAGATAATAAAAGAGAACCTCAGAGAACTTGAGTGATGTCCCCAAAGCCACATAAGAGATGAAGTCAGAACAAAATCTCAGAGCCATTTTTTTTTTTTACTATTTCCAGCATGACCTTTGAAAAATCATTGATAGGAAAACATATCTCTTACATATTGTGTCAGAAAATCTCCAAAGTTTGATTTGTATTTCTGACTTCCACTGTAGAATAATGCTAAAACTCTCATTTGTAGAAATTTGCATTAAATACCATCTACAGTGTATTCTGCTATACTGGCTGTATTCTCCTTGGAAGGCTGTAGGCATACTAACATAACAAAATATGCCTGTGTATTCTTGTCTCAAAGTCTACTTTTGGGGAAACTAACTGTCTTAGTTACTTTTCTCATTGCTGAGACAAAATACTGAACACCCAAAGTTAGTGGAGGAAATGTTTATTTCTCTCACGGTTTGTGGAGTTTTCAGTCCATAATCAGCTGGCTCCAAGGCACAGTGAAATATTGCAGAGGGACAACAGTTCATGGCAGAAGAAAACAGCAAAAACAACAAGCAAGCAAGCTAGAGAGAAGGAACAAATCTTTTTCTGTTCCTTATGTTGTATGCAGGCTACCTGCCATAGGGCAGTTGTAGCATTCATACCTTTACTACAAGCATTGGACCATCAATCAAATACAAACTCTAGATTCAGCCACCTCTGAAAAGACCACCCCCCAGGACCACATGAGGTTGTCGGGGGACATCCAGTCACAAACACTGACATTACACCCCTGGCACCTAAAAGACTCATATACATTCCTTTACCCAAAAGGCATTTGGTCTATCTCCAAAGGTTGTTGCCAAAGTCCTAAGAGTTTTAGCATTGCTGAAAAATGCAAGTCCCAAGTCTCCTCTGAGATTTAAGGCAAACTCTTAGCTGTGAGCCTCTGTACAATGAAAAGAAAGTTGAACACTTGCAACATTCAGTGGCTCAAGATAGACATTTCCATTCCAAAAGTTACAAACAGGGGGATACAAAGGAATGGGACCAAAGCAAGTCCAAAATCCAGGAAGACAAACATTAAGTCCTTTAGTTTCATGTGCAGCATCCAAGACAATCTGTGGCAAGATGTGAACTCCAAAAGACTTGGGTGGCTCCACCCCAAGACCACTTCCATTGGTTGTAGCTCCCATGACTTTTCTCTTGGGTCCACTCTTCTCCCTCCTTGCAGGTCTCCTCAGACAATCCATGATCCTGGCTTCTCCAAACTTCTGGGCTCTCCACTGTACCTTTGGCTTCACACTCACAGCTTCATTCATTACTCTCTTAGGGGCACATTGCCTGGCCTCTCAGGCCTCCTGAAATCTGGGTGGAAGCCTTCCTGACCCCACAACTCTTCCATTCTGCATGCACCTAATACAAGCGCCACTTGGATGATGCCAAGGTCTGCTGCCAGCAGGAGCAGTAGTAGCCAGGCTTGCCTCTCCTTGGATGTAGGGCTTGAGTCCCTGGATTGCTGAGCACTCTCAATCAAATTCTGAGGAACAAATTCTCTAGACCACTGCCATTCTGGAGCATGGTGCTCTGTGGCTTTCTTCCCGAAGCAGTATCTTTCACTTTTACAATTTTGAGGCTGCAAAGGGTGGAGACTTGATGCTTCTTGTGATGCCCTCAGACCATCTTTTCTACTCTCCTGTTACTTCTCAGCAATCAAGATCTCCTCCTTTCTATCTTTGCAGTCCACATCTTTACTGGAACTCCCATTTTGACCAAACTCAAAACATCTTAAATCATTCTGTGGACCACTTTGCTTTTGATTCTCAACATAGATCTGGCTAAAAGCCCCCAACAGAAGCCATGTCATGGCCTCAGCATTAGATTGCCTTGTAATTTCTTCTGCAAGGTTAATTAGTCCACCACCCTTAATCTTGGTCTCAGGCAAAGTCTCTGGACACAAACAAAATACAGAAAACTTTCTGCCAAGCCATAGCACACATTGTCTGGAGCCCAACAACCAATGCAGTCCTTCTCCCCAGCAGAAACCTGAGTCTGATCTTTACTGGCAGAATTTCTATCAGCCTTCTGGCCTTCTGAGCGCTGACCAGAACCTCCCATATAGTACAGCTCTACTTTTTCAGCAAACATCATTGAACCATTCCAATCTCTTCCCACAAGCCATTCCCAAAGACTCCCGAATCACATGGTCAGGTATAGTTGCAGCAATGGCCCCACTTCTCTGGTATGAGAAATTCTGTTTTAGTTACTTTTCTCATTGCTGAGACAAAATACTGGACAACCAAAGTTGAAGGAGGAAATGTTTATTTAGCTCACAGTTTGTGGAGGTTTCAGTCTATAATCAGCTGGCTCCAAGGCAGAGTGGAACATGGCAGAGTGACAACAGTTCTAGGTGGTAGAAAACAGCAAAAGCAGAGAGAGAGAGAGAGAGAGAGAGAGAGAGAATAAGCCTCTTTCTGTCCCTTATATTTTTATATTGTAGGCAAGGTACCTGCCCTAGGGCAAGTGTAGCACTCACACTCTTAATCCAAGCATTGGACCATGAATCAATCACAAAATTTAGATTCAGCCACCTCTTAAAAGACTGCATGAGGGTTTGGGGGGGGCATCCAGACACAAACCGTAACACTAACCTAACACCCTCACCTATTAAGAGCCTAATCTCTTGAGTGTAAGTTACCTCTGACATTGTAGTCTTTCCTCTATATTTCAATATGTATTCTTTCATTAGGAAGAATGTTTTGACCTTCTGTTCTTTTAGATGCATTAGTAAAGTCTTCATCTGTTAGGGGCTATAAAATGGTGTTATAGAACTTGTATTAAATCCTTCTTCTTTTAATGTTTAGATTTTCTAGAAAGAAAAGTTCTCCTCATTTTCTACTTTGTTATTGTTTGTCAAAATGCACATATAATAAAGTAGGACAAACAATTTGTTTTTATTTTTATTTACTGTTTTTAAAGTAATGAGTGAGTTATTTAGTGTAATTTATAGGTAGAAAAATAGGAAGTTTGTGTGTGTGTGTGTGTGTGTAATTATACACTTTCTATAATTATAAAATTTTTAGTTCAAATAGACTTGATCGTTTTCTCCAGTGCAGTAATTATCCTTGAGGCCATGTCCAATTGACAGAAGCCTCCTTTTGACATGAGCGAAGTAGTCTTTGATGTCTTTATTGCTAAACTATGTGGGTTTCCAATTTCATCACTATATGTCTAGATCTAGACATACAATGTTTTTTTCTATGATGCCCTACTTCTTTTTAGTTTATATGCAAATGGGTTTCATTGGGTTTAGGCCTTTTCAGTAAGCAGAGGTAATATTACTTTTTTTTTTTTTTTTTTGTGGGTACCGGGGGGTCGACCTCAGGACCTCGCGCGCCAACAGGCACCCGTGCCGCTGAGCGATATCACCGGCCCCTTTTTCGTATGTGGGATCCGGGAGTCGAACTCGGGCCCTCACGCTTGCAAGGCAGGCGCTTACGCCGCTGAGCCATCTCACCGGCCCAATATTACTTTTTAAAGATCAACTGTATCATGAGTTCTACTGATTCTTCCAATTACAGTTAAAAACCACATTTTTATTTGACAAATGTACTTTGTTTTCTTTCTGCTATGTGGAGAGTACCAGTTGAAAACAATATCTGCAACAATAGAATGAGGATATTTCATAATTCCTCATCTGTTTTATTGTAAAAAATATATAAAATTTTCAAATACCATCTGGAAATTTCATTAGCCATACAATTATTGACATCAGTTTAAAAAATTTTAAAAACAATTTTTGCAGTTGTTCCTTTTATTCTGCTATGTCTCTTACTAGGAAAGCAGCATAATATTGTGTTATACTGAAGACCTTTGAAATAGCTATTGTCTTTTGCAATTGTTGCTTTCCTCTGGTATATCTCATATCAGGGACATAGATTAATATTATATTTATAATGTTATAGTCATAATATAAGAAAAGATATAAGATTTATATTTATAAGATTTATAGTTATAATATTAATATTAATATTATATTTAATACAATCAAAATAAATATTGTCAGTGGTAACAACACAAGTAAGTCACACAATTTTCTTGTGTAACTTATACTGTCTTGGTTGGTTTCACATTTTGTTTTTATTTGGGGGGATTATTTTCCTAAATATATGAACATATGTATATTGAAAGACATCCAGCTCTTCTATCTATGCCCTTGATTCTAAATCCTCACTCCTCTTATAATCATATTTTTTATTCAGTTTTTCATTAACTTTTTGTCAAAATTGTGTGTGTGTGTGTGTGTGTATGTGTGTATAGATTCCTTATTTTGATAAATATGTTCGTTTTTTTTCAGTCTTTCTTTTTCTTCTTCAAATAATACAATGTATAGGAATTAACTCCATAGTAATTCATAGAAATCTCATTTAATTTTAGAGCAGTGAAGCGCTCTATTTTGTGGAATATACCATAATTTATTAAACAAGTCTCATATTGATGGATATTTGGTTTGTATTCACATTTTATTTGGTTAAAACAAGATAGTCCTTTAATGAATAGTTATGCTCATACACCTTTTCACATTTTTGCTAGTGTAGTTTTAGGATACAACCCAAGAGATAGGATTGTTGGGTACAAAGGAAAAATGTGTATGTAAATTCACTAGATATATTTAGGTTTTTCAATTGTACTATATTAGGCATGTTTACCAGCAATGCAAAATTGCCTATTTCCATTAGAGTAAAATACATTCTGATACAATTATGGATATTTTGCCAATTAAATAGATAGAAAATAATGTCTGAGTGAAATTTTAATTGGTGTTCAATTTTACTATATTTTATTTTCCTGAGTGCCAGCAGTTCTATTTGTGTTATTTTCATTGTTTAGAATTGAGGTGGTTCCTTTTTCTATTGTTCATAGACATAGTCAATTTTTATGAATATTCCATGTGTATTTGAGAAGAAGATATAGGCTCTTTTTATGATTAAGGGTTTGATATACACTTTTAGCATTTTACTTCATCATAGTCCAATCGATCTATCTTACATTGAGAGATATATGAGATAGATATTGCATCTATTCTAATTGCTATATAATGTAAATTGTTTCTGTGTTATTAGGGACATCTATATTCAACTTTTTATATCTTGGTTTTGACTCAAGTTCTTTAATTTTATAATCTTTATTTAATTTGCCTTCTCTTTTGATAATAACATTATAAACTATAATTTCTTCTTATTTTCATTTGGCTGGTATTTTTTTGTCTATTTTTAAAATGTTTTAATCTCTCTGAATCTTAGTACTACCAGCTTACTGTAGATTGAAACTCTTCTGCCATCTACTTCTCATATTTTCTCTTTCAAATTCTGCATGAAGCAATTTAAAAGAACAACTGTAGGAGTTTTACTTAGTTGCTGTATTTCTGTGTGAGAATGATTTTATGATTCCAATTTTGGTCCAAAAGGATTTGTATTTGCTTGAATCTCCAGGCTGAGATTACACTTTGTCATCAGGTAAATTTATTGCCTGATATGTATGAGTTATTCCTTGCTGTGTGAAATATTTGAACAAGTGGAACTTTTTACTTTCAGTTGGTATTTGTAACATGAGATTAGTTCTACTCTTTGGTCCTATATTATGCAATCATAAAGTTTCTTGGAATTCAGTGCTTTGAAACAGTCGTCATATTCATTGTCCTCTAGCAAATTTTAAAGGAAAATGGACCTATGTGCTATTTCTATAATTTTCAATGAGTTTAATAACAGCATATGCGTCAACATATTTAATAGTTGAAATTTTCAGTCTTCTCTTCTTTTCTTCATTTCATGGCTTCAGTCCACTTTTTAGGGAAATCCAATCTGTGAACTTTGTGGGGGAAACAAATACATTTAGCTAAAATAAACTGCCATTTAATTTTTGAATTTATCTCTAGAACAGACTAGTGATTAAAAGCAACAGGAAGAAAGCAGAGGTTCTCTGTACGTGATAACTTCAATATTGCTGTTGTAAAATAAGATTCTTTAATAAATGCATATTTTGGATAGCCTTGTTGATAGGGTGACCCTTCTGTAAGTAAAATGACATCATGAGAATTCTAATAATTGTAGTCTAGGGTTAGGAACTGATGGAGAGTGGAACTGAGGAAAGGAATAATTGGTGGGTGGTATCAGAACCCATCTCAATAGTTGTTGAAAGAATCTGAGGATTTGGTGTGTACCCCTTTCTGTTATGGAATTGAAAAGCACTCTTCTTTTTTCTGCTTAAACATGTGCATTGTTTGGCACCTGACCAACTCCACTATTGTATCTGCTCCTGTTAGGGAGAGAACAGGGCTTTTTCCCTACAAACCATCTCCCTGTATCAGCTGTGGAAAGAGACTTGCTGACCACATAGGACCATTGCTCGCTGCTGAATTTAGTTTTGATATCCCTTCCTTAAGTGACTGAAATCTTTTCTAGCCAGTGGTTGTGTGAATCTTTCTTCGTGGCCTGAGCACCCTCAAGTTATGCAGTAGCTTGGCATCCTGGAAGTGCTACTCCTGGTGGCAGGCATGATTATGCTCTCGGTATCCTCTCATTAATGGAACAACTCCTCTGAAAGTGGTAACAAGCATAACTGCTTGATAAAGGTCAAATAAATGCTGGATGTTTTTCTCCCCTAATACTTTCTGGGAAACAAACAGACCTCTAGAAAAATTCTGTGGAAGTCAGTATGGAGATTCCTCAAAAAATTAATATTAGAAGTCCCATTTGACCTAGTGTTTCTACCCTAGTTATCTTCCTCAAAGAGTGACAAGCATCATACCTCAGTGACACATGCACACCCATGTTTATAGCAGCACAATTCATTATAGCTAAATCTTGGAAACAGACCATATGCCCATTAAAAGATAAATGAATGGAGAACATATGGTATTTATACACAATGGAGTACTACTCTGCCATAAAGAAGGATAAACCTGAGGCATTTTTAGGTAAATGAATGTACTCAAGACCATAGTGTTAAGTGAAATAAACTAGGCACACAAGTTTAAATATCACATTGTTTTACTTGTGAGAAAACCAAAGTATAAATAAGGAGTGAAATGGAGGATAAATATTAAGAAGTAGGAAGAACTTATTCAAATGGGAAGGGGAAAGTGCCATGGGGGTGGGGAGGAAAGGAAAAGGATTTGAAGAAAACAAAGAATTGAAGGAAAAAAAAAAAGGAAATAGAGCTTTTGTAAATGTAGAGGGGGAGAAGGCTTATAGGGCAGGGAGGAGAAGTGGACAAAAAAAGCATTAAGATGTGTTGCGTATATGCACACATGCCCCATAATGAATGTGATCATTATGTACTGAAAACACTTACTAATGAAACAAATAAACTAAAAAAGGAATTAAAAATATGGCATCTCAAATGGAGCAATACCAAAGACATAGAATAACAAATATAACATTTGGTTAATTTACTGTTAAGATTGGGCGTCTCATTGTCATTAATCATTATCAATTTTAGCACTGTGTGATATGGTTCAGTTCTTCCATAATTTTAATCAACAGAAACATTTAGACATTTCACATAAACCACATTCTGTCCAGTCTTTTAAAGCACATAGTTATGAAATTGATTCTTGGAGCCTCTGGGCACTGCATTTTAGGTAACTTTGAGCACATTGTTTAAACGGCTGCCTTTACTTTTGAACTTTGATAATGTCATCAACTGCACTAGATGAGCCTCTCAGATTTGGGTCATGAGAACATTTAATCATCAGTATTTCTCTTTCTATAGCTAAGGCATTAACAAAAATGTTGACTGGCTCAGGGTCAAGGACAGAGAATTGAACAATAGCATTATAAGCATCTTTCTAGTTACATGTCAAACCATGGTTCAATGTGTTTGTGTATCATTCAACACATATCTATTGAGTTTTCACTGTGCATCACAGGCTAATTTAGATTCCTGGTAGGACAACACTAATATTAAAATAATATCTGCCTTCATAGAATAGATAGACAGGGCTGCTGATGGCATATATGGAACCAATGGGCAAATTGGATAAATTCAACCTGTTTTCCTAAATAAAAGATACATCTCTTATTAGAAACAGTGCAGTGCCAAAATGAGTAGTTTTCTAAGAAGAGATGGCTGGACTTCAAATCCTAACAAGTTCAGCATCTGCCCAGCTGTGTTCAGTGCACAACCTGTACAGCACTTGCTCCATGGCCATCCTTACACTGTCTGATCTATTAATCTTCATGACCCTTATGAGGCTATTTAGTAGTCAGTGTTCTTATTTGTTGAACTTCCTTATCTCACTCTTTAAAGAGAGCTTATATCAATTAAAGAAGAATTATTAAGCTACCACATAGGTATTATAATCTACCATATAAGATTTATAAGACTATGAATGTAGGAAACTCAACGAAGATTTGTTCTTTCACGTAATTTAAATACCTTTTTAGGAGAGTAATTGTTGTTACAATTGCAGATTATTATTATTATTTTTTTTTGTGGGTACCGGGGGGTCGACCTCAGGACCTCGCGTGCCAGCAGGCGCCCGTGCCGCTGAGCGATATCACTGGCCCCTTTTTCGTATGTGGGTTCGGGGAGTCGAACTCCGGCCCTCGCGCTTGCCAGGCAGGCGCTTAAGCCGCTGAGCCATCTCACCGGCCCACAATTGTAGATTTTTCAAATGACATTTATGTTTCCTCTAAAGATCTGTGCTCCTCTTTTCAGAGCAGAGTGTTATCGTCCTAGTGGCTGCCGGGTAGGGCTGTGTTTCCTCGATCCCTTGCTCTGTTTTCCGGAGATCACGTGTTGGCTCTCTTCTGTGGAGTGCAGCAGAACGGATGCACTCCACCTTTCCTCCAAGAAGAAAGATACACTTGTGTCTTTCTTATCCTTTTACCCTATCACTACACAAAAGGAAAATCTAAAGTGACCTCCTGTAGCAGTGCTCAAAAATTTTGGTCTCAAAATCCCATCACTGACCACTGACATGCATGGTGGCACACGCCTATAATCCCAGCACTTGGGAAGCTGAGGCAGGAGGATCACTTTGAGTTAGAAGCTAGCCCAGGCTACATAGTGAGTTCAAAACTGGCAACAAACGAACAAACAGGGCCGGTGAGATAGCTCAGCAGTGTAAGCACCTGCCCGGCAAGCGCGAGGGCCCGAGTTCGACTCCCAGAACCCACATAAGAAAAAAAAGCCGGTGATATCGCTCAGCGGCAGAGGCGCCTGCTGGAGCGCGAGGTCCTGAGGTCGACCTCCGGTACACACAAAAAACAAACAAACAAACAAATAAATATCCCATCACACTCTTAAACAATATTGAAGATCTCAAGGGCTTTGTATCTATGGATATATATCCAATATGCATAGTATTAGAAGTGGAAATTGAGACATTTTAAAAAGTAGTTTGTACATTTACTATAAAAATACAAATGTAGTTTTATGACAACTATATTTCCAAAAATAGGAAGCAAAGTTTTACTCTTTCACATTTTAGAAAACTATTCAGTATCTTTCTGAATTTTTCCTTTGACAGCTATGATGTCACATATCATATATGTCTGGCACATGTAACTTTCCCTTGAAGTGAAGATAAAAAAAGACAAATAACATTTTGGTTTTATTACAAAAATAGTTTTTCCTCATGGATCCACTGAAAGAGTGTTTGATCACTGCTGCCCTGTATAAAGATAGAGCTATCAAATACAAGGAGATGGGTCTCCAAATCAACATATAGAAATCCTGCCCTAAAAAGAACACCAAATAAACTTTGGTCAGATTAACTCACTAAGACTTTGTACTTTGTGTTTATTTATTTACAAAGTCAGAATCACATTATATAAAACAAATACATAGAAAATGTTAATTTTAATATAGGTAATATAGGTACTTTTTAATATTTATTCAGAAATGAGTCTTATTTATTTCTAATGAGGATGGCCAACAAGAAGCAGAAAATAAATACTGATTTATACAGCTTAAAGGAGCCCAATAAACAATGGGATTTATTTGATTGAAGCAAAGATTTTAATAGGAAAACTAAAAGCATTTAAAATACTTCAGAAATGAGACAGGCACAAGGGATTACTTTCTACATGTACAAATAGTTATCTAGACAGTAGCTTATGATGCTGTGGAGTTGGGGGTCATTATGTATACAGTGATGGTAGAATGACAGAAGGATGTAAACTGCTCTACCTTGAATTTGGATTAAATAGTAGAAATGGCAATGTCATTTGTTGAAAAGATATTAAACCATACAGAACTTTGCAATATATTTTTCTTCAAAAAGATGAGTAAAGTGTGCTCTGACACTTTCTCATTACTGGTTAATACTTAGAGAAAGAACACTGAAAACGTGTGTGTAAGTACATTCATACACGAAAACTCTAACCATAACAGTGTCCATTAGGTGGGAATTGTCCTTGTGATCCTGCTTGAGGTGTGAGAGGGCTGGCGATGAGGGAAGCAGAGCCCTGATTTACTTGTCTTTGGAGTTAATCTGCTGCGAGGAGGGAGAGCTTGTCGTGTCAAGCTGTTCTCAATCTGTACCACTATTTAACTCATGTACCGTAGGAGTTAGATGAATACACGAAAAGCGTTGTGTCAGCTTGACCAGCCTCTATTAAAGAAAATCAAAGTATCCTTTCTAGTAGTTACTCTTAACATTATGAAAGATTTCTTTCTTTGTATTCTTTAGTTAAGAAAAACAATCAATAATAATATTTACTGAGCAAAACATCCTATTGCAATGTTTAAAAATAGTATCAGAAACAATAACTCTTGACTTTAAGAACTTAAAAAAGAACTTTGAATGCAGCCCTTTGACAACTCTAAGGATTATATATCAGTTCTCTTAGATATTAATTATGTGATTTGGGAATAAAATTACTGATGGGCCTCTTTTGAAATATTGTAGAGCAAGTTTCCTCATATCACAAATGACAAAACATTAATTTGCTCTGTGGTTCTGAAAGCATAGACCCCAGAATAGCAGGACACCACCGTCTTGGAGCTTGAGCTGTACATCAGCCATACTGAATCAAAAACACTGGGTTAGGGGTCCGGAAATCATTCATTCATAAGGCTTCCCAAAGCTTGATTTTTCTTCCTTATGCATCTATGGCATTTTATATGTTTGGAAGACCTGTTTTTTAACAAATATATTCCCATTTGATCATCAAGCAATATGGATGATGTGAGCTTATTATATTTTTCTCTTTAAAAATAGCTTTATTTAAAAGAATGTGAAGCATATTTAACACTATAGGGAACAAACTTACAATAGATATTCAAGAATGCCTGCCATACATCACTTCTTCCATAGTAACCCTATATGCTGATATTCCTTATACAATGCACAATGACATTAGCATCATTACTGAAGAGAGCAAGGGACCTGCTCATTTTGCCGCAACCCCAGGGTTCACAGCCAAATTCCACAGCCAGTATGCAAAAGCACAATGGCATTTCAGGTGTCCTGACTTCTACTGCCATAATATTTTTAAAACAAAAGAGTATGACAGAAAAGAGACATAATTGATAAACATATTTAAATCTATTAAATAGTCCAGTATCAGTTACTTAGTACAACTACAATGAGGTAAGAGCCCTGAAAATCCAAGTTTTTGTGTCAGGAAACCATATTTACTATGTCGTGAGGCTGGATTTAAGCTAAGTAGCTCAGGCTGGCCTTTGAACTCTGATCCCTCCTGTCTCATCCTCCTTAGGGCAGGGATTACATGTGTGTGTGCTACCATGTCCTAAAATAAAAAACCTATTTTTATGTCTGTGACATCTATTCTTGTTTCAGAAATGGATGATTCTTCTCTGAAAATGAATGTTTCTTCTTTCAATTCATAGAGTACTACTTCATTATTGATCTTAATTTCAGGCATCAGAAAAGTCACTTAATATTCCTAAAATCTCATCAGAACAGGTGAGGAAGCACATATAACTCCACTTCTAGGATCTACTTTTTGAAGCATATACGGAGACATATGTCATACTGTTCCTCTCCAAGAACAAACAGAGTGACAAATACAGCATAGTCAATGGACGTATCACAAGCTGCATACACAGGAAGAGCAGAACACACGGCGACTTAGATTACTTGATGGAATGTCATCTAAATATTTAATGACTACTGTTGACTTAGATTTACTATTGGAATAAAGTCAGAATCTTTTTGGCTGATAGTAATAAGTTTTGTTTTTCACAAACATCCATTTTAATTATCTGAAATTTATTCCAAAGGCATGTTCCAGTGTTAAAAGAGACATTTTTGGAAGTATAAATTAAAAAAATGATTAAAACTTTTCTTTTCTTCTGCCCTCCCCCCTCTCTGTCCCTTTCTCCCTTCCTTCCTTCCTCCTTCCCTTTCTTCCTCACTTGTTTTCTTCCTTTTTCCCTCTAGCAAGTACTAAAATTATCATACGTGCCAGTTTTGTAATTACATTAATTACAGGAGAGGGAGTCAATGCTTGACTTTTTGTTGTTGTTACTTTAAATACAACTTGGTAGGAAATGTTCTTAGTAATAAACTTCAGTGATGAAGGAAGTTAGTAGCTCTGTGTGTCCACATCTGCATTCTGGATACATAACCTTTTCCATGTTAGTGTTCATTTCACTGCATGCATTCTTTATTAGAATGAACCTATCCTAAAACCTAAGAGTTAACACACAATAAGCTGAAGAATAAGAAATACTTTGTGGTCTTGTATAGTTTATCAGTTTGTTGGACCAGTTATGGCGCAGGGCATTTCACCATGGAAGCACATTTTAGAGAAATTCTGACAACATTGGTGTATTAGTTTGCCTGGGCTATTGCGTTCATTCACTTTGTGTTAGTATAAGAAAATAATTGAGGTAGCTAACTGAAAGAGGAAAGGCTGATTTAGCAAACAGATTTGGAAGTTATGGATTATGGTACCTGCATCAGTTCTGTTCTGGTGAAGGCGGCTTTACAGCATGGTGGATGTAGGATGTGAATGGCAAAGACATAACCATGTGTAGAAAGAAGCAGTCACACCCAGCACAGCAGTAGAAAGATAACAGGTGTGTGGCCAGGCTTTCTCCTTTCATAACCACTTTGTAGCAAGAACTAACAAAGGGGTCACGTGAATAGTGCCCTGCATGCTCAATCTGCAGGCTGCAGTAACGCAAGGACTTCCACCAGCGCCTACTTCCCAAAGGCTCCACCCCCCTCCCAATAGTGCCACCTGCAGATCGCATGTTTAATTACAATGTGCTCATGGTAGATAAATCTGTACTCAAACCCTAGCCGCTGGAACCCTCACTAACACAGTTGGTCTGGGAGATTTGGAAAAGCTGTGTAAATTTGCAGTCACAGGAAACTGTCAAATCCTGGCTCAGGCATTTTCTAGCAGTACAAACTTTTAATTGTTATTCAATTACTTTACGTCTATTATCATGCCTTCAAATGAGGGATAAAACCAGTAGAGTTGTTATGGTATATATAGGGAATAAGTGCGTGCGTGCGTGCGTGTGTGTGTTTTGTGTTCATGTACGTGTATTAGGAAAGAGAGATTGTGAAGCAGAAGAGAGGGAGAGATGGAGGGAAGGAGGGAAGAAGGGAGAGAAGCAGAGATGATAACAGAATACCCACCACAGACTACATGTAAGCACTGGTTTAAGAGTACTTGTACTTATTATTATATATTAGAAAATTTTTTTCTCCAGGATTTGGCTTTAACTTTAAGAAACTTTGGAAAAACAGAATTATTGATAAAAAGAAGTTAAAATATTTCCTTTAAATCACTTCTCTCCCCGTATTCTGCACATGCAGTATATTTCTAAGAGTTAAGAAGCATATGTACATACTCCAGTGAACACAAAATTAACTACAGAGCACAGAAAATGGCTTATTTATCCCCAAGCAAGTGCAGATTGAAATAGAGCATAAAGATGGGAAAAGAGGGTCTATTTTGATTTATTCATCCTAGGTCTTTGTTTTTATTCTTTTCCTTAAACATTTCCTCAGTCCCTCTGTCCTTTGAGTACCAAGGAGTTTAGCTCCCTCTCTTGACTTCTAACTTCTGCTCGACTTCTCTCTCTCCCTCTTCCCCTTCCTCTCCCCTCCACTTCCTCCTCCCCTTCCCTTCCCCCTCCCCCCCTTAATTACTACATTCCTTTTTTCTTTTCCCAGTAGTTTTCAAAGAATGAAATAGGACACCTGGCATGAAGTGTAATAAGGAACTTCTGTGCCTGCTATGGAAACCAAGGTATAATAATAAACAATAAAACGAGAATGGATCACATTGTAATATGTAAACAATCGTGGTGAGACAGAAAGAATTGAGGGACACATAAGCGGAGGAATCTTCATCAATGTAGGCAACTATTTTTTAAGATGTGGGTAATTTGGTCAACTTCAAGGTTCATAGAGAACCTTTATAGGAGTTGAGTTTCTAGCCCAGTGGCAGGAGGAGGGTAGACCAAAGGTGATCTCTCTACTTCCACTTGAGGTGATTGTAGGTGGCTTGGCCTACATAACTCACAGATAGATGTATATACAAAGTTTATATGTATATTAAGTCAGTTACTACAAACTTGTGGTTAGTGGAAAGTTACAGATTCTAGAAATAGATGGAGCAGGAGTTCTACTGTATGCTATTGTGAATTTCGTATTTTGAATGCATGTTTGCATGTATAGTTCAGTGATATTTTGGTCATGAACTGTGTGACAGATGCCATTTCCAAAAAGAAACTTACCCACATTGGTCTTACCTTACTAGTGTAAGCACACTAGTTTTGGCTGCCGTTAACACTTTGACTTAGGCCTAGTAATTTAAGACTTTCTAAAACATAGGAAACTTTCAAAGTAATCAGTAGTAAAGGAGATAATTAAGAGTGGTTAACCTATGGCTTAAGGAATGATTTGAAAATACTGTGGTCCTAGAATAAATGTATAATTTACTTTTATAAATAATAATAATGCTCTTGTGCACACAGTGAAACTTTCTTTGGCTGAAAGATTGCTCAATTCAGATACACACACCAGACCTGTAATTATGACACTGAATTAGGAATTGCTCTGAGCTTATTTCCCTATTTTGGCAGCTTCAGAGAAAGAAGAAAATTCAACTTTAGCTATGCATGGGGAATCCAGTATTTTTTCAATCACCAGCATTTTCCTAGGAATGAATCTAAACCTAGTTTTAAGGGCCGAAAGCTTCTACACTATTCATTATTCTGCTGTTCTGCTTCTAAAATCAGATGTGCTGTCTCACTTTCAGCTGTGAAGTTTTTCCAGTGTCTGAGCTTATTACCATGCAGCAGTTTAAGCCGACTCTCATTTTCTTACATTCTGCACTCCTTTCTTTCTTTTAGTTCTCTTGCATGATTTCCCTATCTTCACTGTCTGTCTGCTTTGTATTTCCTTGCTCATCTTAGGGTGAGTTTGGCTCCTCACAGTGTATCTATTCTCCTCAGGAGGCATTTAAATGGCTTCTTGTATGCAGCCCACTGTACTCTAGGTCTACAAATGGAAATCAGCAGAGGACTTTGGACATTTCCCATTGTCCTTAAAAATCTATGGGGCTGCATTGTGATGAATTAACCTCAAATTGTAAGAAACATCGGGACAAACAGATATGGTATCCCTTTCTAACCCATGTTAGGTAATTTTTGTAATGGATTTTTTTCTGTGATTCATCAGGTTCCTTTTTCTTCCTGTTTTATTTATTTATTTTGCTCAGTTTTGCCAAATAGGCTAAACCACATTTTATTTTCTTGCTGTGAAGTGCTTGCACAAAAAAACTGAAGCTTGTATTGTTTTCTTGGTTTCACACCAAAATAATTGAGTTAAACACATATAGAAATTGAATTAAGATTCATGCAAATTTGCTCCTGTCACATTTATTTTATTTTTAAAGGAGAAACATAAAAGTACTCAGATATCTCAGGTCTTGATGTTTTCTGTGTTTTTCTTCTTTCACATATTCAATGGAGTATTAATTGCTATATTTTCTTAAATAGTTTAATGTTATCAGCAGTATCACTTTCATTCTTAGAGACTGATCATAGGGAACACATTTGCTTAAGAAATCATCTCTCTTGTTTTCATCCTCAGAGCTGACTGGTTGAAGGGAATGAACATTTCATACCAGCACTTCCAAGATGTGATTTTCAGCCAGTCTGTATTTTCTTTCTCACTGCATACTCTGTAAGGAAATGCCACATTCCCTATTCTTCTCCACTCCAGCTTTTGCAGTTTTTCAGATGGCCATAATCAAAATTCCGCTGCTTCCTTTCAGGTGGTATGTGCTTTACCTGACATCTAGAGGCCAAAATTGATGCGAGCCATAATTAATCTTTCCACGTGACTGTGCAGACCTGAAGTATAACGGGGATAAGAATCACGCTGTCTGCATACTTAAACTTACACATCTCTGCACCCATCTACATTCTGAGCAGTGCACAGTTTGAGCCTATCATCCTGCAATAAAAAAGATAGGAAAAAAAAACAGATGTATGGGGAAAGAAAAGATTTAATAGAATTCCTTTCTCTTAGTTTGCATTTCATATACAATCATGCCTACTGGTAAGTTCCACACCATTTGTGGAATAATCTAATTAGTGTGCATAATATTTACCCATGACAGTCAAAATCCTGCTAGTAATCAATAATGGAAATGTGAAGTGGCTGATTAAATTTTTCTTTCTTTCCATTGAAAATTTTAAGAGCAAAATTCATTTTACCGTCCCTCAGTGTTCTCAAAACACAATTCTTACTCATGCGTTATTCTGCAAATTTGCAGAAGGCACAGAAAAGAATGTAGCTCATATGAGGAACAGTGGATCCTGTCACTACTTGTGAACCAGTTCTCTGCCTTGGCTCAATTCCCTTGGTAATAACACCAGAACCACACTTGTGATTAAGAAAATATTCAACGCTTTCTTTCTAAATATTTTAAAAATTATAAAATTTAAACCCTAAAATTTTATAACTTATCATGAAAATAGAAATATTTTAAATGCCCCCATATATTGTGATTATGTCTTCCTTTTATGTATATTTCATACACACATGGATACACACATTTGCATATACATTATATTTTCCTTCTCCACATATATAAAATAAATGTACCTATAGTTGTCTTCCATATGTGTTTATTACTGTTTACTTTTAACCATATTTGATCTAAAATTACATCCTAATTTGTGTGTGTGTGCACATGCATGTATACATTATGTGAGGTTTTAACTTAAATAAATTGTAGCCTACTATAAAACTTGGTCAATTTTTTGCAGTTTGCAATGCCATCTTTTCCGATTCTCTACACTCCTCTGTGTATTCATGGCTTGCTGCATCTCAATGCTACCTTATGGACTATGTCCGCCTCATTTTACAGACTCAACCCCAATAATGGCTACCTAAAAAGCCATCGATTTTTATTACAAAAATTCCAAGATGAGTATCTTTGTAAATGTCTCCACAATGATTTGTGCAAGTATTTTCTGGAACATGTACTCAGGCAAGGATTTCTGTGTCATAGGAAACACGAGTACGTAATTTTCTAAGTATTGCCAGATGGTTTTACAGAATGGCTGCTGCTGCACGCACTGCCTACCAGCGAGGCATGAAACTTCCTGTCTACCCACTTCTTTGGCAATAATTGGAATTATCCAATTTACTGATTTTCGCATTCTGATGAATATGAAATCATACCTCATTGTGGTTATAATTTCTAACTATTTGATTAAACAGCTTTTCATATCCTTGTCAGACACTTGGATTCTTTCTCGGTGAATTGCCTTTTGAATTTGTTTGTTTTAGCAAGCCTCCTGTCTTTTCCATGGTGAATTGCATTCCTTTGTATATTATTTCTTAGTCCTTTGTTGATTTTAGATGTTGCAAATATACTTTCTCCATCCTTCTTGTGAATGTTAAATGATCTTTAAGTTTGATGTGAAATTCATCAAGTTTCAAATTAATGAGTTATACTTTTTGAATATTTTAAATATTTGTTTGTATACACCTGCATCACAAATATCTTCATCAATGGTTTTTATTATTAGGTTTATATTTTTCCTCTTTATAAATGGGTATTTAATTTGTATGGCACTTTTATATGTTGTATAAAATAAAGACCTAAATTTCATTTTCTCCATATAATGATGCAATTTTCCCTCCAATATCATTAAAATCTCCTGTCCTTTTCCATGGGCTTGTGGTGGCATCTTATTGTATATCAATACCAATCTATACTCTTGCTTTTTACTTCTGTTTATGTATCTGTTACTCACAAATACTATACCTGTGCTTTGTGTGAAGCTTTATTTTATTTTAATTTACTTTTATTAGTACAGGAGTTGCATTTCTTGTGAGGAATTTGTACATGTACGTGACGTATCTTAATTTCCTTTTTTATTATCTTCATCTTCCCCCTACCTCAGTCGCCCGATCTCCTTTCCATTTGAGAAAGACCTAACTCTCTACTTCCTATTGTCTCTTTTATTTTGCTCTTTATATTTTGGATTGCTCACATTTCACCAAAATTATAGTCTCAAGGTGCATTCATTTTCCCACAAATGACTGAAGTTTATCATTCTTTAGGGCAGTGTCATACTCCATTGTATGTGAATACCACATTTTTCAAGATTTATCTATTATTGGGGCCAGGGATATAGCTCAGCAGCACAAGTGCCTGTCTGGCAAGCACAAGGTCCTGAGTTCAATTTCTGGTACCCCCCCAAAATATATAGCAATTATGAATTGTGCTACTATAAAAATCGGTATGCATGTATCATTATAATATGATGTCTTTAACTTTTTTGGAAAGATACCTAGAAGGGTAATAGTTGATAAAATGCAATTTCTAGTTTTACTTTTTTGAGGACTCTCCATACTGATGTCCACAGTGATTGTACTAGATTGCATTTACTTCAGCAATGTAGAGGTGTTCCTTTTCCCCTGCATTTGTTATTATTTGATTTCTTGATAATGGTTTTTCTTTCTGAGTTAAAATGGAATCTCAGTGTTGTTTTAACTTGCATTTTTCTTTCTTTTTTTTTTGTGGGTACCGGGGGTCGACCTCAGGACCTCGTGTGCCAGCAGGCGCCCGTGCTGCTGAGCGATATCACTGGCCCCTTTCTTCGTATGTGGGTTCCGGGAGTCGAACTCGGGCCCTTGCACTTGCTGGGCAGGCGCTTATGCTGCTGAGCCATCTCACCGGCCCCTAACTTGCATTTTTCTAATGGGCAATGATGATGAAGATTTCTTCACGTATTTATTGCCTTTTGTACTTCTCCTAAGAAGTGTATATTCATTTCACTTGCCCAGCTTTTTTTTCTTTTTGGTGAAGATTTATAACTTTACATTCTAACTGGTTGGATGAGTCACAATTAATTAGATGACAAATGAACTTATCTATATGTAAATATTTATATTCAATATGAAGATTAGTTCATTTAAGTTTTTTAAAAGTCTCATCTTCAATTTAATTAGAATATCATTGTTATTCTAGATTTGGAGAGATATCCAAGTGTTCTCATATATAAGCGTAGAATATTTTTTCATATATTTACATCTTCTTTAATGTGTTATAACAAAATTTTAACTTTCTCCAGAAAACCCTTGTACAGGTTATTTATTTATTTATCAATTCATTTTTAAATTCATAAGCAGGATTTTTCCTAAAATGCTTTGTCACTTTGTTGATAATGATAATGGTATCTTTACTTTCCATTATATATTCTAGTTTTCTATTGCAAATAAGGGATCTACCAATGATTTCATTATTTTCTGTCCAGAAAACTTGATCAATTTCCTAAATATTTCTAATACTTTGTTGATTCTATTGGGTTTCTAATGGCTTATAACATCATCTGGGGCTAAATTCACTAACCCAAGGAGATACTTAGCATTTGCCCTTTCAGACACACTGCTCATCATTCTCTACTATCTTAGGTGGAGACTGTGAGCTGACTTCATGAATAGAAATTTTAGGTTTGTGCCATATAACCATCATGGTTGTTCTGGATTTATTGATACTCGAACTCTAAGGTGATTACATTTCTCTGAGGGCGTGTTAAGGTTTAGATATAAAATATCTCCCAAAGTCTGATATGCTCAGAGGTGGGACTTTTGCAAGGTGACTGGATCACAGAGGTGTTATACTCATCAGTGGATTAACCTATTGATGAGTTAATAGCTGATTGTGCTATTAGGAGATGGGGCCTGTTTGGAGGAAATAGTTCACTGGAGATGTGACTAGGAAGGTAATATTATTGCACACGGGTCCTCTATTCTCTCACTTTGCTTCTTGACTGCCATGGATAGGAAAGCTTTCCTTCACCATGTCATTTCTGCCTTGGAGCCTGCCAGCCATGAACTGAACCCTCTGAAATGTGTGTCTTTCTATCTTAAATTTGGTCTCAGTGATGAGAAAACTGACAAATACAGGGGTTATCATTATAAATTTTAAAAATATAAAATTTTGCCTTATCTTTATGTGCCTAAAATATCTTAGTTAATAGCTAAAATGCTTTAGCTAATAGCTAAAAGGGAGATAATGATATTTTATGAATTATACACATTTTTCTCTTTAGTTATAAATAAATTCACAAGTAGTTCACCTATTTTTTCCAAGCTGAGATACTAAATACGTGTAGAAACTAGACATAGAGGTGAGGTGGTAGAGTTTAAGAAGAAGGTAGGGTATATGAAAACTTCAGTGACAGATGCCATATATCATGACTTTGGTATAATAGAAAATAAAGGAACTCATTTTTTTTTTTACTTCAAACACACACAAATAAAAAATTCTTTTAAAAGCCATGAACTTAAAATACTTTTTTTTGAGATAAAAACTGAGGCAGAGTGGCAAGATACGAAAAAAATTCAAAATCCGAATGATGACATCAGTAGTCAAGGGTTATAACAAGTTTTTAAACATGTTAAGCATGTTAGAATGGTTATTATGGACTTACACAGGAAAGTTATTTTCTATGTATTTTTTTTTTTTTTTGTGGGTACCGGGGGTCGACCTCAGGACCTCACGCGCCAGCAGGCGCCTGTGCCGCTGAGCGATATCCCTGGCCCCTTTTTCATATGTGGGTTCCGGGAGTCGAACTCGGGCCCTCGCGCTTGCCGGGCAGGCGCTCAAGCCGCTGCGCCATCTCACTGGCCCTGTATTTGTTTTCTTATGTCATAATTTATATAGAGGAAAATATGCAAGTAACAGGTGTGGAAAATTTTTACAGTTGTTCGCACAACTAAGTAGGTGAGGTTAGTAAAAATATTCAGTATGTCCCTTTCTTATATTTATGTTCATTTATTTTTCTTGCCATATTCAACTGGAAAAAATGCAAATAAAATTTTTTCTAAACCTAATGGTAGCATTCAAGTTTCACCATTATTTGAAATGTAAGTTTCTTTTTGTGAATTACTCTAAAAAGACATCTGGGATTTTTAATATTTGGCTGCTTAAAATAATGTCTGCCCAAAGTCCCCCTGTCCTAATTTGTAAGCCCCACTGCTCACCATTTCACGTCTTACCCACATCTGGAAAAGCTGATGATGTAGCCCAGATGCTCTCTCCTTTGGTGCTGGTCAGAAAATCGTACTATTCATATAGCATCATACAAAAAGAATCTCTCCCCTCAAACCCACTTTGACTTTAATAAAACCCCATGCTGGTAATGCCTCTCTGTTCTGTCAATACAAGTTTGGACCTGTTTGAGGGCTTGCCATTTTTTCCCTGGCAGCATCAATATGTGAGCCATAAATCTTCTCTTATCATTTTTGGTGTATGAGTTGCATCTTTATTGTCAACATTTGAGACAAATTTGGAGTGAGGGATTTATGAGGGTAACTGTAACAAAGACTGTCATCAGCTTGATGAAATTTCTTCCTACAAAATTTTTTGAGCTTCTGTCATCAATAGATCTCAAATGTTAGAAAGATTTTTATGCATCTGCTTAGATGATTATGTGAATTAAAAAAGAAACTCTGTTAATGAAGTAAGTTTTATTTACTGATTTTCAAATGTTAGCCAAATCTACGCAGGGCTGACAGGAGTCAAAATAGTGGTTATTATTTGGGGTAACTTACTGAGAAGGAGCAGTCTGTAGTTTGTAATTATGTTTGTGGTAGATAAAATAATGTCCTCCCAAAATGCCCATGTCCTAATTTGCAGAATGTGTGCATATGATACTCTGCATGACATGAGGGGCTTTGTAGAAGTGACTAAGGATGCTGATGATGTAGGGAGTTTATCTTCAATGCAACAGAAGGGTCCAATGTAGAGACAAATGTCCGGAAAAGTACAAAATGGAGGAATTATAAATGTTAGATGAGGGTGATAAAATAGTGTGATGTCACAGGCAAGGTCAAGGAGATGCTATTATCCTAGTTCCTAAAATGGAGAAACAGGGCCTAGAATGTGTGAAATCCCTAGAAGCTGGAAAAAGGTACGGGAATGCTAAGCTAGCATTTTCAGAAATGAATGCAGCCCCAGGATACCTTGATTTAGCCCAGGGAGACTCATGTCAAATATGTGAACACAACTTCAATAACAAATTTTGTTTTCTTCTAAGCTATTAGATTTGTGGTAATTTGTAATGCCAACAATTCAATATAAATCTAAACAATATAATATTGTTTTGATATTTTGCTGGTTTATATTAATGTTGAAGTTATATTTGTGTCTAATGTGAAAACTGATACTGTTGTGTAGTTGTACTTTCTCATATTATCATTGTGCTGTTTTGTTATCAAGGTAATGCTGCTTTTGCAAAACATTCTATAAAGCTTATTTTTGTTTTCAAATTATTATTTTACTGATATATAAACCTTTAAAATTTATACATATTAGTGACCTAAATGTGATGTTTCAATACATGTACATATAATTTGTAATGTAAAAATTAGACTGAACATATCTTTTTAAACATTTCTCATTTCTCTATGGTGAAACTGTCAAAATCCTTTCTTCTATTTTCGTGGAATGCATAGTACATTACTTTATATGTAGTCACCCTGCTAGGCACACCAGAATATCTTCCTACCATCTAACTGAAGTTAACTAAATCTAACTGATCAACATTTCCCCATCCTTCCACACACACCCCTCTTCCCCCTGTCCTGCTACTCTCCCTGGTCTCTAGTAACCACCATTCAATTCTCAACTTCTCTGAGATCAACTATGTTAGTTTCCATCTATGAGTAAGAACATATAGGACTTGTCTTTCTGTGCCTGGCTTACCTCACTAACAAAATTATCTCTAGTTCTATCTTTGTTGTCTCAAAGGACAATATTTCATTCTTTGTATGGCGAAATAGTATCCTACTGTGTATATATGCCACTTTTATTTATTCAGTCATTAGAGGATGGACACTTAGGGTGGTTCTAGTTTCCAGCTATTGTGAATATTGCTAAAATGAACATGCACAGATGTCTCTTTGAAATACTTGTTTTGTTTTCTTGGGTTATATACTCATTAGTGGGATTTATGGATAATATAGTAGTTCTAAATTTAAGGTTTTCTTGGGGGTACTTCACACTGTTTTCCATAATGGCTGTACTGATGTACATTTGCACCAATAGTGTGCAACTGTTCCCTTTTCTGTTACTTCTTTGCCCCCACTTGTCATCTTTTTGATAATAGACATTCTTACTGAGGTGAGGTGCTATCTCATTGTGATTTTGATTTACATTTCATTGATGATTAGTGATGTTGGAAATTACTTTCATATAACCCTGGTTACTTGTCTTCCTTTGAAAACTGTTTGTTTTTGTCTATTGCCCAAGTTTATCTGGGTTGGTATTCTCGCTGTTTTGGAGTTCTTTACATATTCTGAGTATCATATCCTTTTCAGATATAGAGCTGCCAAGTACTTTCTCCCATTCTATAGATTTTCAGTTCACGTGTGGATTGTTTATATCATCTATCTATCTAGCTATCTAGCTATCATCTAATCTATTTATTTTAGTTTGAGGGAATTACATTTGTCTAGTGTGTTTTGAGGGTCTTGTCCAAAAAATCCTTGTCCACTTCAATGTCCTGAAGTGTTTCTTCTACTCTTCCTTCTAGTGCAGTTTCATAGTGTAGTTCTTACATTTAAGTCTACAGTCTATTTTGAGTTGATTTTTTTTTTTTTTTTTGTGGGTACTGGGGGTCAAACTCAGGATCTCTTGCTTGCCAGGCAGGTGCTTATGCCGCTGAGCCGTCTTACCGGCCCTTGAGTTGATTTTTTAAACTAGTGAGAGATAGGGATCCAGTTTTGTTTTTCTGAATATACAATTCTCCCAGCAATGTATATTAAAAAGACTGTCCTTTCTCCAATGCATGTTTTTAGTAATTTTGTCAAATATGTTTCCTGCACATGTGTGAGTTTACTTCTAAGCTTTCTATTCTATTTTATTGATTTATGTGTTTATTTTTGTGCTCAAACCATGCTTTTTTGATTTTGATCAGTTTCATAGTATGTTTTGAAGCCAGGCATTATGATGCCTTCTCAAAATAGTGGTAGGGTTTTTTTTTTTTTTTTTTTTTTTTTTTTTTTTTTGTGATTCATATGAATTTTGAGTTTGTTTTTCCTAGTTCTGTGAAGAACATCACTGGTATTTTGACAAGGATTGCACTGCATCTGTAAATTGCTTTGGGTGTTTTAACATTGATTCTTCAAACCAGTGAACATAGAATATCTTTCCAAGTTTTTGTATACTCAATTTCTTTCATCAATGTTTTATAAATTTTCATTGTAGAACTCTTTCACTTCTTAGGTTACATTTATTCCTAGGTATTTAATTTTTTTTTTTTGTAGTCATTGTAAGTTGGATTGCTATCCTGATTTCTATTTCAGATAACTTGCTGCTGGTATATAGCAATATTGTTTTTGTATGTTCATGCTGATTCTTGTGATTTAGTCCAATTAATTGATTGGTTCTAATAAGATTTTTGTTGGAATATTGGGGGTTTTCTATAAATAAGATCATGTCACTTGTAATCAGTGATAATTTGATTTCTTATACAATTTGGATGTCCTTTCTTTCTCTTTTCTGATGGCTCTGGGTAGGACTTCCTATTTTTTTTTTTTTTTTTCTTAAATGATGAATAAAGTTCAGCAATAAAGCCATCTGGGGCTGCAGCCTCCTTTTAGAGAAGTTTTTTTAATTATAAAATCTATTTGTGAAGCAGAGAAAAGATTTAAAAGTTCTATATTATTTTCTTTCAGATTTTGAGTTTTATTTTTATAAGAAATTTTCTAATTTATTTGGGTTGTTAAATTTATTTACCTAAAGTTGTTCATAACATTCAATCATTATGTAGTTTGTGATCTATGGTAATTCCACTTCTGATGTTGAGAGTTTGTTTTCTCCATTTTTCATTTTACCAGTTTTCCCAGAAGTGTACTAGTTTTATTATTTTTAAAGTTGCAGATTTTACTTTTATTGCTTTCCTCCATATTTCTCTCACTTAATTGATTTTGAATTTTATTTCTTTTATCTACTTTGATTTCAAGTAGTTTTCTTTCTGTCTCCTTCAGCTTGAAAATTACATTATTAACATAAAAATGTAAGCTTCATTCTGTGCAATCTCTGCATCTTCAGTGGTTTTTGTTACTGTCAGTTCTATGTATTTTATATTTCATTTTTTTGGTTTATACAAGTTATTTTTAATTCCTTCTGGAAGTTTCCTTTCTTTTACAAACTCTTCACACATCATATCATATATTTTCTTTTAAATACTTATGATGATTATGTTTTTGCTTTTATAAATTGTTAATTCCTAAAAAAATTTTTATGGAAATTTCAAAAAATTTTGCACACCTCACTTTCTTTATTTTTTTAATTATGCTTTGAATATTGTGGTCAAAGAACAATGGTAATTGAAGTGAATAACATTACCACCAACCATGTTTCCCAAAATGAAAGTTATTTCTTCCTGTGGCGGTTAGAATGAGGGACTGATTCTTCAGACATTTTCAAGAATTGATTTCAGTTGCGGTTAGAGCTCACCATTAATTAGACTGAGATCATTCCTCAACACCTACTGCCCAATCTGTTTGTTGTCACCACTGTGGTACTGATTGTTTTCATATTAACAGGTAAACTGGGAGGCCATTAGGGCCATATTTTCAGTGGGTTTTTTTTGTTGTTGTTGTTTGTTTGTTTGTTTTTTGACACATTTAACTTAAGCAGTGACCTGTAATTCAAGAACTACATGATGCATGGGATTGTATGTGTTTTTTTCCACTTTTCAGCCTTCCCTGCGTTGTTTCTTTTTCAGCAAATTTCTGTGTATCTGGGAGGGACTGGAAGAAATACTGACTTGAATATTGTTCCTTTTGCAATTGAGGGTTTTGCACTTTCTAATTTACCCACCTGCCAGTACTGTTAGTCAAGTTCAGCTGATTTCTCTTAGCTCCCACTGGTACCAAAGGGCAGGTTGAAAGCTACCATAGCTCTGCTTGTTAATGAAATTTGTTCCTCTCTGCGTTGTTTTTCAAGCTTGCTTTATATTTACCATTCTTTGATATTCTTTTTTTTTTTTTTAATGTGGGTACCGGGAGTCAACCTCAGGACCTCGCACTTGCCAGGCAGGTGCTTATGCTGCTGAGCTATCTCACCGGCCCCATTCTTTGATATTCTACATTAAAATAATTATTAAACCATTATTTTTCCTTCTTGTTTCCACAAAATCAACAACATAATTCTCCCTTCCTCAGCCAAAATGGGATCCTCATTATATGGAAGCAATTTATGCAAGCGAGTAACTTGTTTTGTCTTATGAAAATCTGGAAGTCAGAAAAGCAGCTGAGGTACTGTGCTAGAGGATCCCAAAAGACCTAAGGAGGAATGAGAGAAGAGTGGAGTCAAGGTTGCTACTCAGATGTTGTCGGGATTGGATATATTGTGAGAAGTGAAGTTCCATGAAGATTTTCATATGTTTTGCTTGCTAATGTATCACAAGTAAATACAACAATAACTGGCATATACTGTGTGATTCACAAGTATTTTTTGACACTGACTAACCAACAGGTTAGAGCTATAGGAGACACTTGAATTCATTAATTTTGCCTTTGAAATGCGGTAATCATTTAAGCTAAAATAGATGGTGGGGCCGGTGAGACGGCTCAGCGGCTTAAGCGCCTGCCTTGCAAGCGCGAAGGCCCGAGTTCGACTCCCGGAACCCACATACGAAAAAGGGGCCGGTGATATCGCTCAGCGGCACGGGTGCCTGTTGGCGCGTGAGGTCCTGAGGTCGTCCCCCCGGTACCCACAAAAAAAAAAAAAAATAAAATAAAATAAAATAGATGGTGGACATATAAATTTGAAATCTTGAAGGACAGTACAAGCTATAGACATTTGTGTTGTATAATTATAGTCAAGACTTTTCAGACCATTAACAATGGCCATCCATTAGATATTACAAGGTAAAGAAAACATTGGATTTGCATGTTTTATCACAGCTACCTAAACAAAGTGTATTATATTAATGACACTGTAGCATAAGTGCCCAATTACTAGTGTTGGATTAGATTTTTATTCATAAGATATACTCGGTTTTATTCACAGGAATGCTTCCATGCTATGAAAGTTTCGATGTCTTTTCACAAATTAGTATTATTCCATGTCCCTTTGTTGCTAGTTCCCATGGAGATTCAGGTAGATAGATGCCTTGAAATGTACATTTTAAAATTTTCAGAAATCATACATATTCATGAAATCAAATATCTGAAGTTTCAGAAGCTGTAACATTACTGTTATTTTTTTAAATTTACATGTTTTATAAATGTATTAGTTTTGATTAGAGAGTCTAAAAATAGGCTGATGTCTTGGAATTTAATCTACATTTCCTATGTAATAAAATATAAATATGAAACTGGTTTTCAACATGCTGATTTGAAGTTTACCAAGAACTCCATTTGTACTTTAAAAATAGCAAAAAGTATTACCCTACTTTCTATTCAACTGCCCTAGATTTAAAACTATAAAGGTAAAAATGTATTAAAAATTTCAAATGACCGTAATATTCACTGCAGTATGTTAGTATGCGTGCATATGGTGTGCATGTATATGTACGTAAATATGTATATGTAGTTAGTGCATCTCTGCATATATATATACTCATACTTAAATGCAGTTGGAAAATTTTCTAGATTTAATAGGTAAAATAGATATGTTTACTCTTTTGTCTTTGGAGAAAAGACTTGTATTGAGTTTTTTTCCATGTATTTTATTTGTGCCATGTATTAATCATGACATTTTAGTATTCATCATTTAAATTAAAATCTTAGTATCAATTTACTTATGTTGTTTTTACACTGAAGCATTTTACAAAGTTTTAGTTTAAATATTTTTTAAACTCTGTGTGTGTGTGCACGTGTGTGTGTTGAGGGAGAAATTTGTTTTATAATATCTGGTTTCACTGATTATCTATAGTATGTAAACATTGCACTACTTTTTGAACAAACAAAATAGTGAATCTTAGAATAATAGTTTCTACTGTTATTTTAGCTCCCTTAAGTTATATGTATTTATTTTAATATAAATTGGGCATTACAATGTTAATTTGTAGTTGTTGTATTACCTTCTAATAGGTATATGTTGCCACTGAGTCTTAAGCTCTCCTTTTAATTCCAGTGGCAAACAAATTTTATTTATATAATTAAATAAAAATATTTTACACTGTATTTATAATAATGAACATGATTGGTTTTCACAAAATTCACCAGGGATTTCGTATGGCTGAATAAAACTTCAGTATGCCAAGTGTTCTTCTAGATGTCTTTACATCACAGATATTTTATCTTATTTAATTAAATAACTTACAAAAATGTAATAGAATACATTTCTATAATCAGTCATTAAAATTCCTGCCATCTTCTGCTCTTCTTAACTGTGTGTAATAGACTGACTGATGTATTTTTGTATTTTCTTACCCATTTAGATGGATCTGTGTAAATCATTTCCATTCAGGGTCATGATAAACTTATGTCCATGAGATGAAATGTCAAATTTGATAATAAGTTAACTGCCTTATTGATTCTAAGTGCCACATTTATTTATTTATTTTTATTTTTTTGTGGGTACCGGGAGTCGACCTCAGGACCTTGCGCACCAGCAGGCGCCCGTGCCGCTGAGCGATATCACCGGCCCTTTTTTCGTAGGTGGGTTCCGGGAGTCGAACTCAGGCCCTCACGCTTGCCAGGCAGGCGCTTACGCTGCTGAGCCATCTCACCGGCGCTAAATGCCACATTTAGATTCTGCTCTTCCACATAGTTATTTCCCTTACAAATAAACAATTTGCTTCTTAGTTCATTTAATTTTTCCTCATTAACCTTAGCCAAATTCTTTCAAAGATGGAATTTTGGTGGGATTGTGGAGTAATAATGAAAATGTAGTGTTTCACTTTTATATGAGAGCCAGCAAAATGTAATAATTACACTTTCAATTTATTACTCAGAATGTATAATGTATCTTTTGGTATTTTGGATTTATTGTTAATCCACTAAAGAATTATCTTAAGCGAAATGCTTTCCTAACTCTTTACATTGTATCTCCAAAGAGATGAGTAGAACGTGATCAATAGTATGGAGAAGTATAAACAAGGAAATAGCACTAAATACATATCTGTAGAGGGGAAGGTTTCAGCTTTCAATAGTGTATTAGCTTCTTTTAGGTACTGTAACAAATTACCACGGAATTAGTGACTTAAAAGAACAGAAATATATTCCTTCAAAGTTCTGGAATCCAGAAGTCCAAAATCAAGTTATCTGTAAGGGTGTGCTCACTCCACAGGCCTTAGGGGAGATTTTGTTTCTCAACTCTTTCAAGTTTTGGGGGTTGCTGGCATTCTCTGAAACTACTTTACCCCTAACTTGTCACTGTCTTCACATAGCTGTGTGCTCTGTATCTGGTATTCTATTTTAAATCCCTTTTTCCTCCCCTTATAAAAACACTTGTCATTAGATTTCAGGCCTAATTAAATAATGAAGCATTATCTTATCTCATGATGCTCCACTCAGTCACAACTGCAAAAGACAGTTTTCCAAATAAAGTAGTTTGTAGATTCTAGGATATGACATTGGTATCTTTGGGAGAGGGTAGCATTTTTCAGGCCACCGCAGTGATGAAGCCCAGTTGTAGTATGTTGATTCTGAAAGACAAATGCAATGCTTGTCTTAAGGAATAGAAGAGAGTCAATCTTGATATACACTGTTTTATAGAACTTTACAGACATGAAATTTTATGCACTTGCTATTTATTTAATTGGTTAAAAAGAAATAACTATGAAACATGAGCATGCCTATATTCTGAGAAATAAGCTATCCCATCACTATTATTTAATATGGTTTTATATGGGAAAGCTGGACAAGAATCATTAGCACTGTAAATAACAGAAAAATTTAGACCCAGGCATTACAGTGACATTACATAAGCAAGAGGATCTAAGCTGAAAATGCTAGAAAGTCTTCAAATAATAATGTAGGCAAAAGACATATTGAAATACTCACCTGTGATGATCCACATTATAATTGTGAAGCACTTTCTAGAGAAGAATAACACAAAAGAGACCCATACCCAGAGGAGTCAGATACAAAGAGCTTTGTATAATTAAGCTACAATGTGGATAGTGCTAAAATTAAAGTAACTATACAATGTGGATGAACATCAAGAAATTTTTAAGCAAAGGAAACACATACAAAAGTCTACTAATAAAGAATGTAGTGCTTAGTGGTGCTGAAGATTGTGAAATATTGTGAATGTATTGGAGATGGTTGAAGAAGGAAATAGAATTACAAAATATTGTGATTTTCATACCAGTAGTTTTGGGTCTCTGTCCTAAGATTATGGCACATTTGCCACATGTATACATGCTACATAAATGTATCATGGCACATTTTCTTCCACATAACAAATTCAGCAAAGGATTGTGCTGAGGCTTTGACCCTGAAGTGAAACCTCTTCCGATAAGCATTAGTGATAAAATTGAGCTTGCAATGCAAATGTAGCCTCATAGGTGCAGTCTCACTCTCCTTTCCAGTCAGAGAGAAATGCTAGTGAGCCCTTTTGTACTATTCAAAATTCTTGGTCCTGACTATTTTTCCTAGAAATTCCGACACTGTCTCTTTAATGGCTCAGATGCTAGAACTACGCAGTTCCAGATAATTTCTGGCTTGAGGCTGGTAACAGTGCCAATAACAAGTTCCAACTTTATCAGAGAATTAAAATATAATTTCCAAAATAAACAAATATTTACCAATAAAATGATTTGTGATGAGAAAAACTATACATGTATAGCCTTCTATGTCTCACTCCCCCAAAACTCATTGAAATTTCTAAAAGTGTGATTTTTACCAAAATATGTTTTTTTGTTTGTTGACTGGGAAAGAGATCAAGATAGGAAAATAAAAATTTCAAATTTACACAACAAAATGTTTGGATAACCTGAATATATGTTCAGTTAGATTAAAGAAGAGAGGAGTAAGAGCCATATAATATTATTAAGAGTAAGATCTGTAGCTTTAGAAAAGAGAAGTTTTCAGAAATTTTCTTATGCTACATTTGGTAATATTCCATACCAAGTTTTCCTACTCACAAACAAATTAACTCCCATTACAGAAATACATGACATATAAAAGAAATTTCAAATAGAAATCTGCACTGTTCTTTCATAATTTTGGAGACAGATATATCCCTTTCCAGTGGATAACATAGAGACACTTAAAATTTGTCCTGTTTTTCCTCCCTCCCTCCCTTCCTCCCTTCACCTCTTCCTCTCTTCCTTCCTTCCCTCCCTCCCTCCCTCCTTCCCTCCCTCCTTCCTTCCTTCCTCCCTCTCTTCCTTCCTTCCTTCCTTCCTTCCTGCCTGACTGGCTGCCTGCCTGCCATCCTGCCTTCCTTCCTTCCTCCTTGCCTGGCAGCCTGGCTGCCTGCCCTTCTTTTCCTATTTTTTTGTCTTTCTATTTTACAACATCCATGAAAGTTTTTCTTGTTCTCTCTTGGGGAGTATTCTTTATTTTCAGATTTTCTTCTTTTATTTTAACTTTATAGTTTTTTCTTTTACAAAAAAAGATGCTGATAGGAAACGAAAGTTTTTACACTTTACTTGACAAAATAAAATGTTTAAAATATTGTGTCTGTACCTTAATTAGTATGTGTGTTTATTTATAAAATATACTTTAAGTTTCTCCATGAGGTCCCCAAATTGTTTGAGATTGTTATTAAAGAGTGAAAATTTTCAAAAAGAACAAAGTTGCATCAGGTTTGTCTTTCACAGAGAGAATCTGACTAAAGTATGGAAAATGAAAAGGAGGAGGCAGAAGAGCCTTTGAGGGAAAATATGGGTTAGCAAATGAGTTAAGCGGTTATGAGAGTAGTTCAGGAAAATAATGTTGTGGATTAGAACTGTAAGAGAATAACAGAGGAGAGAAAAAAGTAAAGTTGAGATGAATTTTAGGTTAATATTCTTAGTTGAATAAATAATGCTTAGTGATAAATTATGCATGAATAATAGAAAGATGGAATAATTTAAGAACCTTGATTTTCAAGTTTACATGCATGGGTGGATAAAAGCATTGTAATCTGAAATAGGAAGTAGAATGGGCAGAAAACATTTTAGAAAGGAAAGAAAGTAACATTTATTTTTAAAGATTACAGTTGGTCTGTAAAACTGCTCAGAAAACACTTCAAAATTAGGTAAAAGCTTTCAATAACAAAACCACTGAAAACAACCCTTGAAAATCCCCTGACAAAGCTTTGTATGTAATTCTGACGCTGTACATGGCTCTATACGCATATTTCTGCTTTGTTGAAAGTGAATTCTCCTAAATAATGAGCCTATGATTTTCAATTGGATGCAGTTAGTTCTTACATATATACTAAGGTACATATAATATACTATGTATTATGTATATATATGTGTGTGTGTGTGTGTGTGTGTATCCATATTATGTAAGCACATAGTAGGAATATATAACTAACATATATATAATTGTTATGTAATATAATTTCTTGAATATTGAAAATATAATTCTATAGTAGATTCATACAAATTTTACTATCTTATAATTCTACATATTAAAATTCCAATACAGATTTGAATAGGCTAAAATCGAAGTGTTGGATAGGCTGTATTCTTTTCTGGACAACCTAGGGAGAATCCATTTTCTTGCGTACCACAGTTTTATCAAGGTTTATCCATAATTCTTGTTTGTTGGGCCATTGCTCTTTCCAAGCCAGAGACATAGGATTTCAACTTACCTTGATTTCACTGTTACCTCTCTTTCTCTGTCTTTTCCTCCTTCATTTTCCTCTTTAAAGAACCCTTGAAGTCACAAGTGTCAAAGACATGCTAAGATTTCTTAACATGTGATAGTCCAGCTAACTTTCCTGTCTTAAGGTCAAATGATGAGCAAATTTAATTCCATCTGCAGGTTTAATTCCCCTTTTTCCACATAGTGTAGCATATTTTCAGGCTCTGTGGATTAGAATATGGACATCTTTGAGGGTTTATTATTGTGCCCACAACAACTGTCTATTGGACATTTATAAATTCTGGATTTTCCAGAAAATAGAGTTAAACCAACTCCAAATTTCTTTCCACGCCCATGGTGTGCTTCCTTTATATGGACTCCAAAAATCTCCTTTTTCAATTATCCAGATTAATGTGTAACTGCATCACCTTGAATATGAGCTTACATTACTGAATCATTTCTAATAAATGGCACTATCAGATAAAATGAGACGTCACATCTGGGGATACATTATATAAAGACTCTGGATTCTATGTCAGGTGTCCTCACTTGATCTGTGTGTTATTTTCTTCCTCACTTGTTTAAGGTAAATTGGCTGTCATGCTCTCATTTGCCTCATAAACATGCCTATATGGCAAGAAGTTATACCTTTAGGCAAATACCACAAAAATATGAGGCCTCCCAACAGCTACATGAATAAGTGTAGAAGTAGAAGCTTGGAACTTGAGATAACAGCCTGCATACTGCAGTTTTATGGCAGATTATTTTTCAGTTTCATAAAAGACACATTCAACTAAGCCATGCCAAGATTTCTTAACAAGTGTGAATAAACAAAACAAAGCAAGTATTGGTCATTTTAAGACACTAGGTTTTTAAATACATGTTCTACAGTAATAGATTAACACAAATTTTTGTATCCAGAAGTAGGATGCTGCCTTAAATACTAAAAAAAAAAAAAAAAAAAAAAAAAAAAAAAAAGTGTAAGTATAGCTTTGGATATTGGCAATTAGCAAATGCTATGGGGATTTTGAAGACTATATCAGAGAAAGCCTAAATTGGTGTGGACAGACTGTAAAAATATGAACTCTGAGAAGTGAGGAACATGTTACCAGAAACTGGAAAAGGGGATCCTTGTTCTGCAGTAGAAGAAAGTTTAATACCACACTTGTCTGCAATAAAATGAACAGAAGAAAATGTGACTAATGTGTTTGTGGATATAGCTAAAGATATTTACAAGTGAGGTTTTGATGATAAAACTTATTTTTTGTGGTTTGTAGTGAAATATAGTTAAATTGAAAACAAGACTGTTAAAAGGAAAACAAGACTTCATGGTTTTGAAAATATTTAGAATTTCTAGATGACAATGATGCTTAAAGTATGAAATGTCGGGCCGGTGAGATGGCTCAGTGGCATAAGCGCCTGCCTGGCAAGCGTGAGGGCCCGAGTTTGATGCCCAGAACCCACATATGAAAAAAGGGCCGGTGATATCGCTCAGCGGCACGGGCGCCTGCTGGCGCGCGAGGTCCTGAGGTCGACCCCCGGTACCCACACACACACACACAAAAAGTATGAAATGTCTTCTTAAGAATGTTTAAATATAGGAGACTGCCAGAAAGTTTAATCCACAGATGAAGTGAAATCTCTGACTCACGGATACTCTGATGGTAAGATGTTAAAGTCTTCTAGTGAATAGATTGTGGATATGGCTTTTGTCTAATGGGTGAACCTTGGTGATATTCACACTAACCTCCTAAGGTGTTTGAGAAAATTATTTTGGAAGAAACACTGCCAGATTGGGTTAAAAAAAAAAAAAAAAGAGGCAGTGCAGAATGTAGAGAGATGGAGTTTCCAACTTCCATTGGAAGTCTGACTGAGAGACAGACTGAGAAATCTGGATTGCAAACCTGTTCTATCTACCTTTCCTAAAAAAGAAAGATTTATTCAGAGAGTAAGACCAAGATAGAAGGAGTGAGAGTCATGGAAAATTATTCCTTGATCTTGAGATCTGATCAGGAAACTTCCAATATTTATGCATTTGGTTTTAAGAATTGTATGGAGAAGCGATTCTTTTGTGACCCTTATATAATGTCTATAATACTTTTTTATGCCTGCTCTACCATTTTGTGTGGGGTGTCTAGGATCAGCCTACAGTACTTGCTTCTTTATTTCACGGGTACAGATTAAAGGAACAGTGTACAAAGAACTATAAATATGGACTGTTACCTGAGGAGGCTCATGTACTCTCGAACTTGATGACGTTCAGGACTTGGAGCTGAATCTATTGGGATGGGAAATTTTGTGTACTCCTGACCCTGAGACTTGCAACATAATAAAGGTTTGCTATTTTAAACTGCTAAATTTTGAGTAATTTATTACATAGTAGTGATAATCAATGTATTACCTTATTGACTAATTCTCATTTTCTATTAAAATACAGTAAGAAAATTATCAATAATTATGTTTCCATGCCTTTGAATATCTACTAATTATCTTCATATTTAGAAGACTCTTTAAATAGGCTTTAATAATAGTTACCAAGCTTCCAATTGTCAAAAGTTGTGTTCTCTGGGAATATCTGAGTAAACTTAATTTTCAAATACCTCTCATAATATTTAATAAATTATGTTATTTTCCTCATTTGGGGTTCTGTTGTATACTAGGGTATGAGCCCTTGAAGGTATATGTTTCGTTTTTCACCTCTACGACCTCTTATCACCTAGTAATATCCAGCACTAGATGGCACTCAATAACATATTGAATAAATGAATGAGAGAACAAATGTATGAATATATGAGCTTGCGTAAGAAACTAATGCAAATAACCTGAAACATTCCTTGATTTTCATGAAACTTCCGTCACCTTTCTCTTCTAAAGCATAAACATCTTTATATCCTTTATTAATAGTAGTATCACTATTGATTTTATTTTTAGGAGGGACACACTTTTTTAGTAATATAGCCATTCCTTTTATATTTTATCCTATTTTTTGGGTTTCTTTATTAAACTTCTATTAAAATATGTCAAATGACTTTTCTTCTTTCCACTTGTTTCATTTTAAAGCATGCTTTTGGAAATGTTATCTTTATTTTATAAATAGTATCTCATGCTAGCTTTAATTCATTATTAAAAATCATTTTGCCTTATTGAATTATTAATTAAAGTTTTAATAGTTTTGATTTGCATTTATATTCTAAATTTGGGTATCTTACCTGACTATCTGATAAAATTATCATGTTAAAATTATATTATTTTATATTTATTTACTTCTATGTACTAGATAGCAGGTTAGGTGAGGAAGGCCCAGGGAGTGTTTACCTCTTTGATATCTTTTATTTACCATCTTTCACACACTTACTATCTTCCATTCTGTATTTTGAGGGATGTTCTTTGTAATATTTTCTCTACTATTCATTCTTTAGAATGCATTTTTGTTAATAAAAACTTATGATTTACACATTTTCTCAGAATTTCATATTTATTTTCCTAAGAATATATTTTTAAAATTTTCTTTTAAGATAGAAACTTTAATCTGAAGCATACTTTGTTATGTAATATTTTCCTAGTTTGTTATAACAAACTACCATTGATCTGGTAGCTTATAAAAAACAGAAATTTATTTCTTACAATTCTGGAGATGGGGAAGCCCAAGATCAAGACAACAGCAGAACTGGTGTCTGGTGATGTTTCCTGAGGGTGTCAAGGATGGCTCCAGCTGTGTCCTCATCAGTGATGGGACTGAGACCCTCTGAGGCCCGTTTTGTGAGAGCACTAATCCAAAAGACAGCTTTGCCTCAGAGCTAATCACCTTCCCACCTTCTAACATCATCTTGTTGGTGATTAGTTTTTCACATATGAATCTTTTTGGTGGGAACACAAACATTCAGATTATAGCAGACGGAAATAATGCCATCTTTTAGTGTGTATGTTTTCTTCAGAGTTTAAAATACATTGTACCTGAAAAATTTATGTGACAGAAATTTGATGACCACAGTAATTTCTAAATACCAACAACTTAATAGATTCCTTGAAATTTGTTCACGATTTTTACAGTAATTATCCTTCTCTTCTCTTCCTGATAGGTATAGCTCATCTGTTAAGGGTATGACTATTGTTAATTATTCTTCCCATTTGAACATTTTCTTCCTATTTCTGGATATCTATCATCCATTTTGGTCCTTATTTGTCCTTTCTGTTTCTCACACAAGTGACTTTCACTGTATTTTAATGTGGTATTGAAATATGTGTGTCCTATTTATTTCACTTTAAAGTATGGTTTATGGATACATCCATTTACCTAAAAATGTCTCAAGTTTATCCTTTTTTATGGCAGGGTAGTACTCCTGTGTACATAAAAAACACTTTTTCTTTAATCCATTCATCCAACCATGGGCATCTGTGTAGTTTCCAAGATTTTGCTATTACAAATTGTGCTGTTATAAACATGGGTGTGCCTGTATTGCTGCAGTATGAAGCTTTTAACTCTTTTGGAAAATACTAAGAAGGCAAATAGTTGGGTCAAATGGAACCTCTAGTTTTAATTTTTTGAGGAATCTCCATACTGATTTCCACAGTGATTGCACCAGGCTACCCTCTCACCATAGGTGGAGAAGGGTTCTTTTTTCTCCACAGCCGTGCCAGTATTTGTTACTGATGGATTTCTTGATAATAGCCGTTCTTGGGCCAGTGAGATGGCTCAGCGGCCTACGCGTCTGCCCGGCAAGCGCGAGCGCCCGAGTTCGACTCCCGGATCCCACATACGAAAAAAGGGGCCGGTGATATCGCTCAGCGGCACGGGCACCTACTGGCACGCGAGGTCCTGAGGTCGACCCCCAGTACCCGCAAAAAAAAAAAAAAATAGCCATTCTTTCTGGAGTAAGATGGAAGCTCAGTGTTGTTTTAATTTGCATCACTCGAATAACTAGTGATGTTGAAAATTTTTTCATATATTTATTTGCTGTCTGTATTTCTTCATCTGAGAAATGTTTATTCATTTCAGATACCCTTTTAGGATTGGGTCTTTATATTTCAGGAGTCTGTTTTTTAGTTTTTTTTTTTTTTTTTTTTTGAGTTCTTTATATAGTCTAGATATTAGTGAATAGCTGGTAAAAAATTTTTTTTTGGATTCTGTGGGTTGTCTCTTTACTCTGTTTGGTGCTTTGTTTTGCGATACAAAAGCCTTTCAATATAATGAGATCCCATTTGTTGACTCTTTGTAATATTTCCTGTGTGACTAGGTTTTTGTTCATAAAGTCTTTGGCTACATTAATGTCTTCAAGAGTTTTACCTATTTTATTGTCTAATAGATTAAGTGCTTCCATTTTAATATTTAGATATTTGATCCATTTTGATTTTAGTTTAGTGCATGGCATGGGACATGGGTCTAGGTTTAATCTTTGGCATGTGGAATGCCAGTTTTTCGAGCACCATTTATTAAAGAGGTTATCTTTCCTCCAGTGAAGGTGTTTGGCCACTTTGTCAAAGACAAGCTAGCTGAATATGTTTGGAGTTCTTTCTACATCTTCTATTCTGATCCATTAATCCTCAGGTTTCTTTTTATGTAGGTGCCATGCTGTTTTTACCATGGTAGCTTTGTAGTATAATTTCAAGTCAGGGATTATAATGCCCACTGCCTTGCTAATGTTGCCCAGAATTGTTTTTGATATTCTAGGTCTCTTCTAGTTCCAAATGAATATTAAGAATTGTTTTCTGTAGTTCTGTGAGGTATGCTATTGGCATTTTGATTGGGATTGCATTAAATCTGTATAACAGTTTTGGAAGTATGGCACTTTTCACTATACTGGTTCTGCCTATCCAAGAACAAGGGATATCTTTCCATATTTTCTGATATTCTCTTCAATCTCCTTTTTCAGATACTGTATTGTTCATTGTTAAGGTCTTTTACTTCCTTCATTAGATTGATTCCTAAGTATTTCATATTTTAGATGCTGTTGTGAAAGGTTTTGTTTCCCTAATTCTTTCTCAGTGTGTTTGTATACAAGAATGCTATTGATTTTTGAGTGTTGACTTTGTATCCAGCTATATTACTGAATTTGGTTATTAAATCTATGTGTCTTTCAGTGAAGATTTGGGGATCTTGTATGTAGAGTATCATGTCATCTGCAAATAATGATAATTTAACTTCTTCCTTTTCTATCTTTATTCTTTTTATTTCTTTCGCTGTTCTAATTGCTCTGGCTAATGTTTCCAGAACTATATTGAAAAGGAGTGGTTATAGTAGGCAGTCATATCTTATTCCTGATTTTAGTGTGAAAGTTTTCAGTTTTTGACTCTTTAGTATGACATTGGCTGTTGGTTGACATAGATGGCTTTTATCAGAAAGACCATCTATTCCAATTTTCTGTAGGGTTTTTCTTTTTATCATGAATGGATATTAGACATCATCAAATGCTCTTTCTGCAGCTATTGAGATGATCATGTGGTTTTGTCCTTAGTTCTGTTAATGTGTTGTATTACATTTATTGATTTGCATATGTTGAACCATCCCTGCATCCTTGGGATGCATCCTTGGGATTAATACTAGTTGGTCATGGTATATAATCTTGATGATTTACTCCATTCTGTTTGCCAGTATCTCATGGAGGATTTTTCCATCTATGTTAAAAGGAAATTGGCCTGTAGTTTTTTTGTTTGTTTGTTTGTTTGTTTGGATTCTTCTCTGGTTTTGGTATCAGGGTAAAGCTTGGTTCCAGGTATGACTTTGAGAATTAGTTCCCTTTCAATTTCATTAAGGAGTTTGAGGATTAGTAGCATTAGATTTTCTTTAAATTTCTTGTAGAATTCAGTGGTTTTGTGGTTTCTTTAGCTATTGATTTCCAATTCTACTGCACTATGTTCTGATGATATGAATGGGATAATTTCAATTGCTTTGCATTTACTTAAGCATGTTCTATGGGGTAGTGTAGGGTCTATTTTGGAGAATGTACAGTGTGCAGCTGAGAAAAATGTGTATTTTGTTGTGGGGTGGAACACTCTGTAGATATCTACTAAGTCCATTTGTTCAAAGGTTTGATTCTTTGTTCATTTTTTGTCTAGTTGATCTATTTGTGACAGTAGGGTATTGAGGTCCCCATTATAATTGTATTAATGCATATTTGATATTTCAAGTCCATTAATGTTTGTTTTATATAGTAGGGTGTGCTCTTATTTGGTGCATATATATTTATGATTGTTATCCCCTACTCCTGGAATGTTCATTTAACAAGTATGCAATGACCTTCTTTTTCTCTTCTGATCAGTCTTGGCTTGAAATGCACTTTGTCTGCAAATAAAATAGCTACCCCTGCTTTTTTCTGGGTTCCTGTCATGTGGAGTATTGTTTTCCATCCTTGACTTTTAGCCTACGAATATCTTTTTGACCTAAATATGTTTCTTATGTACACCACACTTTTGGATCTTCTTTCTTTCTTTCTTTCTTTCTTTTTTTGTGGGTACTGGGTGTCGACCTCAAGACCTTGAGCACCAGCAGGCACCCATGCTGCTGAGCAATATCACTGGCCCTTTTTTTGTATGTGGGTACCGGGAGTCGAACTCAGGCCCTCACGCTTGCCAGGCAGGTGCTTATGCAGCTGAGCCATATCACCAGCCCTGGATTTTGTTTCTTAATCCATTCTGCCTATTTGTTTCTTTTGACTGTTGAATTGAGACCATGTACACTGATTTATTTAACTGATCTGTTGTTGGTTCCTTTTTTTTCCCCTCTGTTTAATTGCTTGCCTTGCCTAATGCATTCATTCTATTGAGATTCAATGAATTGGTGTCTTCATTAACTTTTCTGGAATATGCTTTAGAACTTTTTGGAGTGCTAGTTTGGTGGTCATGAGTTTATTCATGTGTTCTTTATCATGGCAGCATCTTATTTTTCTATCAATTTTGAAAGATAATTTTGCAAGGTACATCGGTCTGGGTTGGTGGTTCTTTTTTTCAGGGCTTGAAATACTTTACTCCAAGCTCTCCTTGACAAGTGGTTGTGTTGAAAAGTCTGCTGTTATTCTGATGGGCTTTACTTTATAGGTGATTTGTTTCTTTTCTCTAATAGCTTTTAATATTCTATTCTTGTGTTGAATTTCTGTGATCTTGACTTGGTGTAGTTTTTTTTTTTTCCTTTTCTTTTTCTTTTTTCTAATCAGGCCAATTACTGTTGTATATGCCTCACTTATTATGTGTAAGGTTCTTTTTCCATGCTTGGGAAGTTTTCTGCCATTTCTTTTGTGAAGAGTTTTTTTTTTTTTTAATGTCCTTTGTGCTATCTTCTGATTTTTCATTGATTCCTATCAAACTTATGTTATTCTTCTTTGCATCATCTAGCAACTGTTGAATTGATTTTTTGTGGTCTGTTGCTATTTTTAAGAAGCCTTCCATTTGATGATGACTAACTTCAAACCTGTCTTCTATATCTGATACATTCTCTTCACATTGGTTGATTCTGCTGCATATACTTTCAATGGAATTTTTAATATACTGGATGTCCGTTTGAATCTATTTCATAGGATCCAGTTTTTCCTATGTTGGACATTCATCACTTTCATCACTTTCTTAAGCTCCTCTACTTTTTTTAATCTGTATCTACTCTAGATTCACTAATCGTGTCCTTCATTATGGTGATTATCTCTTTAATTATCTGTGAAACTATTTCTGTTGTTTTTTTCTAGAGCTTCATTCATTTGCTTTGTTACATCTACTGTTACTATTTCAGAAAGTTCAGCTGTGTGGCTTTTGATTTCTTCCACCTGAATGTTCCCTAGATTTGCCATGGGTAAGCTGGAGGTCTGGGGTGCATCTTGCCTCTATGTCTTCTCATTTTCTGTGTTTAAATTTTTTTTTCTGCATTGATGTTTGTAAATTGCTTGTGGTGGGTAGCTTTGTTATTAATACTAAGATCTCCTTAGGAAATGACTACTTTTCAGAGATGTCTTCTAGGGTGTAGCTAGCTTTTAGCTTTTGAGTCTGTCCCGAGATGCTGCCTCTTCAATTTATTAGGGATAAGAAGTTGCTGCATATTTGGCTTAGCACCTAATTCTTTAGGGCTGGACTATGGTATTGTTTATGACTCCCAGACAATCTCAATATTGGTATACAAGGAAGAACAACTGATCACAACAACTATGTAACCTTGGCTAAAGTAGTACAATCAATAATAACAATAGCATCAAGTAGGCCAGTGAGATGGCTCAGCGGCGTAAGCGCCTGCCTTGCAAGTGCGAGGGCCCAAGTTTGACTCCCGGATCCCACATACGAAAAAGGGGCCGGGGATATCGCTCAGCGTCACGGATGCCTGTTGGCATGCGAGGTCCTGAGGTCGACCCCCCGGTACCCACAAAAAAAAATAGCATCAAGTACAGTCTAGAAAATAAAAAATTGTGCTAACTGTTAATTTGCCACCTTAAACTGAGAGTACAAGATTATAGTTATATAACAAAGTATAAAACAAATTAGAAAATTATACATAGTAAATATCCCTCAATAGAGTGATTTTACCCTCAGGGGAGAAAACTGAAAAGTCTTAAGAGGAAAAAATAGAGAAATAATAGAAGAGAAAGAGATTAAAATGTAAGGTTGAAGGACAAGAGAAGATCACCCAAGCTTTGCCAAACTGAAGAAGAAGGCAAGAGGGAAAGAGAGAAGGGAAAAGCAAAAACAAGAACTAAATTTAACAAAAACCCCCCAAAAAAACTAAAAACAATATTCACACCTACAGAAAACAAAAACAAATGACCAAGAGAAAAGGAAGAAAAGAAAAAAAACAAACAAACAAACCAAAAGCAGCAAGAGAGAGAGGCGATTTCTCTATGATTTTCAGCCTGTGGTTATCTTCTTGGGTCTATACTTTTATGGTAGTGTCCAATTCAGTGCGTGTCTCCACTGTCTCTAGTAGACAAAGGAGGCAGACAGAACCCGGATCCATCCTAGATGATCCCAGCAAAGCTTCAGCCGGCCCTCCCTAAAATGGCAGCCAGCAAGCTCCCTCTGCAGGGGATGCTTGGACTGCAATCACTCAGTAGCCATTTTAGTTCACAGCATCCACTGCTCTGTTCCACTAGTGGGTTTCTCTGTGGAGTCCTCTGTAGTCACCCACCATGGAGGCCTCTGGAGTTGCCCTGCCTTCACTGTGTGTGTAGATTCAAGCCTCCTCCCTCCTGCTGAAAGCTGGGAGTCAGGAAGGAAGTGCAGTTTGGCACTTCCTCTTTCTGCATTGAGGTCTGTCTCCTTACTGTCCCTGTGAGCTCCAGTCCTTCTTTCTGACCCTTCCTGGGTCCCAAGGATCCACCTCCCTCCTTCTTTTCTTCCACAAATTGTTATGTTCCAATGTCTGGATTCTGAATCTCAGAGAGGCTGACATGCTGCAGCTTACTGCTCTGCTATCCTCCCAGACGTCCTCCTATATTGTTTGTTATTTTCCTCACAGTTCACAAAATCACATCTCATTTTTAATTAAATTTAGACATATTCTATACTATATAGATATTGTACATTATTACTTATTTGAATAATAGTAGAATATAGTTTTAATTCTTAATAAAACAATCTTATGAGGCTTATTGTTCTCTGCTCACATAAAATTATCCATTCAGTAATTCTTCAGAATGACCCAGGTTCTACATTTTTTGCAAAAAAAGATCCTGGAAGTCAAAACCCTGTGCATAAGGATAGTTATGTAGATAAGCCTTCAGTAGCAGTGGAGTAATGGAATATTTGTAGAACTCCAGTACACTTGGAGTACAGTGAGTAAAGAGGTGACTGAAATTAGATGGGTCAAGAAAAGTGGAACTAATCAGCTATATAAAACTTTTAAAATCTCGTGGTATTTTACAAAACTATCACAGAAGGGGAAATAGAGTGTTATCAAACAGCTTTAAACTAAAGAGTACCTTCTGTGCATAGAATGGATTTAAGGAAAGTAACAGTAGAAGTAAGAAAAAATATGTAAAAAGCTATTATATTTGTATTGGAAAGAAATATTAGCCAAAATTGTGACATTGGAGATGGCAAAAATGAAATGACTCAAAGTACCTTATTCAGTATCAAGAGGTGTTATTAACAGAATGAATGAAAGAAATAAAAAAGATGTCATGGATTATGCTTATATTTCTGGTTGAGGAATTTGGGTGGACAAAAGTGACAATAATTGATTTGAGAAATACTGGAGGTGAAAACTACTTCGAACAGTGGACAGGAGCCCTGACTTACACTTTGAAAATAAAGTTAAGATTTCCATGAAAAAGTGAAGTGAAATTATCGAAGTAGTATAGGAAAGAAATCTGGACAAAACATTTACTTCGAGGAGCAAGAAAAGTGTTGGTATCACAAATTGTCATAGATAAGCTAATCTTGTAAGCTACGTAGACATAGTGGAAAGAATAGAAGCCATGAAGAACTCCAACATTTATAGGTCAGGTACTGCTGAAAACAATCACTGAAGTACACTGAAAAGCTCTCAGAAATGAGATGTACTAACAAAATGAGAGAAAAAAAAAACCGTAGAGTATAGGGTTGTTTTAATTATCCTCTGGACTATCTAGATATAAATCCTGGGATTCATACTGAAGGGTGTTACTTAACCCTTTCATTCTGCAGTTTCCTATTCATAAATAGTGACAAGCAAAATTCCCTTCTAACAAGGTCATTGACAGAATTAAAAGGAATATATTTTGTTCATTTCTGTTTTCCCCGAAAACCTTAATGTATGGAACAGACTGGGCAAAAGTAAGCCCTCTGTTATTGAAAGTTAGACATTGGGGCTCGTTCATGATTTCCTTATCCACGAAAGATTTGGAGGAATTCTGCTTGTAGAATTAAAGATGTAAATGCTTGAAGAATGAATGAGAATGAGAAAATTAAAGATTCCACAATCAGCTATTTCAAAGAAGTTGTCTGTTTAGTATAGAGATAAAAGTTTGTAGCTAGAAAGTAAGATGAGAACATAAAAATGTTATTAGAATGTGGAATGATTTAGAAGGTGCTCTACTCCTGAAAATAATTTTCCAAAAGATACAAAATGTGAATAACAATAGAAAATCCTCAGAAAGACAATAGGAAGAGTTCAAAGTGTGTAAGGAGGTTTTCCTTGGCAGAAGAGGAGGCTCTTCTTTGTAAGAACAGAGAAGAAAAATAGAACAGGAAAAGAACTCTTTCAGACTGGCAACAGGAAAATATCATGATGTATACTTTTTATGGATTCTCTTCATGTTTTCATTTAACATTTTAAAAATTCTACCATGTACTATCTTAGATGCTAGAGATATATAAAAATGATGAACTAGAAATATTCTATTCGATTTTAAATCTTACATTTCATTAGGGACTAAAGAGACATACAACAATTCAAATAAATATGAAAATGTTTAGTATTTTAGATGCAAGGAGTGCTAAAAGAAATAAAGTCAGGAATAAGAGTAGAGAATTCTGAAGTGGTCATATTTAAATAGGATAATCAAAATGTCTCACAGAGAATGTGTGATCTGAAGGAAATGAAAATTGGTGTAGATATGTGGGACATAGACTGAGGGAAATGCAAAGTTCCTAATGTGAGAATGTGCCTGGAGTGCTCAACAAGGAGACAGAACGTCTTTGTGTTTCCAGTATGGACACTAGCTTTCACTCCAACTGCCAAAGGAGGACATTAGAAATCTGTGAGCTGAATAACTACATAATTTTATCACATTTAACAAAAATTGTCTGACTGCTGTCCTAAAAATAAATTGAAATGGGTAAGATAGAATCAAAAGAAAGCCCTCTTTGAAAAAAAGTAAAAGGGTTTATTAATGCATTTAAAGAACTGAAACAATTCAAGCTTGATCCAAGTGGCAGTATGATAAAAAACATATTTCTGGATATGTTTTCAGTGTGTGTGTTGTTATTCTAGATATGTTTTGAAGGTATAGTGTACAGGATTTGATATCTGTATTAGACATCTTTCTCATTGTTGGACAAAATACCTGATCCCTGCAGCCTAAAGGAGAGGTTCAATTGACTCATGTCTTAAGAGAATTCGGTCCATAGTAAGCTGGATCCGCCGCAGAAACATCATAGGGGAAGGGCATGATAAAGAAAAGCTATACCTCATGGTGGCCAGGCAGCATAGCAGTGGGGCAGTGTCAGATAGAAATATTCCAGGGTCCAGATATATTACCCAAAGTCACACCTCCATGACCCACCCAGACACACCCAGGAGCGTGCTTTAGTAATCCCCTTGGTAGCTCCGAAGCTAATCAAATTGATGATTAAACTTAACTGTCACACCATCTAATAGGATATGAGACAAGGATGGCCCTGGTAGTTTTATACTAAACAACAAAAGGATTGGTATTTCATTACCTTGATGAAGGATTTGGGTGGTGCAATTGGGAACAGAATGGAAGGGTTATGCATTCTTTTGTTGTTTCAGAAGTCTCTTTAATATTTATGTAGAAATGTAGACTGGCCAGTTAGTTCATAGTTTAGAGAAGAGTTCTAGGCTGAAAGTGTAAATATTATAAGGTATTATATAAGTAGCATTTAAAGGTAGGAGATTGGGAGTGATTATTTAGGAAATGAGTGTAGACAGAAAGAGAAAAATTCAAGGATTGAAACAAGGGCCCTTCAAGTTTTTGAGGTCAAGAAAAATGAATATCAAGCACTGTGACTGAAAAGGAGTACTGATTTCAGTGCAGTGCCCTTGAAGCATTCATGCTCTTAAAATCCTTGTTTTAAGAAGTAAAGAAAGATGTGAGATCAAAGTGCCAAGTGTTGCTGATTGTGAAGTGCTAACTGAGAATTGGTCCTTGGATTCTATGAAGTGAAAATAATAGTGAAAAATTGAATGACTGGGTTTAAGATAGAATGGAACTAAAGAAATTGAAGACAATTGTCTGGAGAGTTTATCTTTAAAAGGAAAACTGAATGGGGAGAAACAAGGTCATTATTTATGCTATTGAAAATTCTGGTACGGATGGGGAAGAGATGATGTGAAGAGAAAGAATAGAAGCAAGTACACAAATTAATTATGAAACATGAAGCAAAGTTACTTTCTGAGATGGAGAAGGAGGCTGGAAGTTTAACTTTCATTGATTGTGTTGAGTTTCTAAAATATATGTTACAGGAAAAATGAGAAACAAATCAAAGAACAGTGGTAAAAACTTTAGTAGCACTGAAGGCTAGATGAGGTTTGACATCTTAAAATATAATATCAGTATCACTGGTAATTTGAATATTTTTCAGTGAAATCACAAAGAAGGTGGACCGTTGGGTTAGTTGAAGTTTAATTTTTTAGAAGGAAGGCAGGTGTAGAGAAGTTAAGTATAGTTGTTAGGTAGTAGCTGCAATGATTTACTTTGGTACTAATCTTGGACATGAAGAGAAGTAAAGGTGACAATGAGATAAGGGGTAGAATGAAAATGGAAAAGACACAGATTGTACGGAATGATGAAGGTAAAGATTCATTGCAATGGGATTGGAGAAATAAGTGAAAAGGCCAGAAGGTTTTCACCAGAGATTAGGATGAATTAATTGGTGAATTAATTGTTCAATTTACAAAGATAAATTTAAAATATTTTCTGATCAGAATTTATCATGTTTAGTTTTACTTTCCAGCTCAAATATCACTGTATCTTTTACTTACAGTCAAGTCCGGTACCAGGATGTTTCTGCTATCTGAAAGAGGTGGGACAGGTGAAGATAGCAAAGCTCAAGAGGTGACCGTAAAACCAACTGAAGAAAACGGTGACTGGAGATGAAAAACTCAAAACCCCAAACACTTGACTTTTTCTTTTAGTCATGGCAGTCTCAAAAAGAAAGAAAAAAGCAGTTATTTTTCATACTAAAGTCTTCAGTTAAGTGAGCGAAATATAGTTTCAGAGTATAATAGCAGAAAAAGAAAAAAAGAGTAGGTGGTTTAACAATATATGTTAAATTTCTAAAGACAAGGATAACTATTGACCACACAAGACTCTGGAGGAGTGCCCCAAGTATATTTGTATCTGCAGTTCTTTCAGTTTATTGTCAGTGGGTTTCTCTGCTACAATGAACACGGCCAGTGTTTCTTAGCATTGATTGAATATTTGAATCACCTAGGGGAGTTTTAAAACAATGCCCGAGCTAGATTTATCACTGGAGATTCTAATTAAGTTGGTCTTAGCTGGGGCTAAAGAGGGTGCTTTAAATGTACAGTTAGTAATAGAAATGCTTTGTACCTCATTATGACATACATTGCTACAATTTTTCTTCTGGATTTTTGTGGTCACATGGTTAGAAATGTCACCCAAAAGCTAGAAACATATTGAATTAGAAGTCAGCTAGGATTTGTTCTTCTTGCATGCCTTTCCCAACATTCTTCAAACCTGATCCCTAAACCTCCTTCCTTGAAGTTCTCTCTCTTTCCTAAGAGTTCCCAAAATGCTTTATAGACATTACCTCAAAGTGATACATGCTTGCAGTTTTCTGTTTCATATTATATCTTAAATGTACATATAATTAGACCAGTGGAAATCCATATTGATAATATTATATACAACTTCGAATGTCCTAAAATTCTTAGCATAGTATTTGGTACTTAGAAAGTTCGTATTAAATATTTGCTGAATGAGGAAATGTATGCATGAGTGTAAAAGTTGCATTTGCCTCATTAAAAGTAGCTGGCTTTTTGAATGAATTTTATGTATTACTAAATTATGTCAAGATCTAATAGAGTAACTGTTTGGTTTAGTTTCAGCTATTGTGAAACAAAGTGGTAGTCAATAAATGCTTGAATTACCTATCTTATAATTGCAATAAATTTCAAAGATTCTTCTTATATAGGTAAGATTACAAAAAATTCTTTACTGAATAGGCTGTATCTGCCTTAAAACCATAAAAACTAATGGGCCTAAAAGCAGTGTTACCTGTGAAATAATTTAACTTTAAAATTTTTGTTTAATGGCCAAAGGCTAATTCTTTTCCAATTTCTTAATAAGCATTCCGAGAGAAGTTAAACACTGGGATATTGTAACTTTGTGTAATAGTCTGCTAGCTCTGTAGGCTCTCCTGATAATATCAGCAACAGAGTTCTTTAATTGAAAGATTTTTGTCAGTTTCTAATGCAATTTACAAAGATAAATTTAAAATATTTTCCCATCAGAATTTATTATGTTTAGTTTTACCCTTCAGCTCAAATATCACTGTATCTTTTACCTACAGTCAAGTCCAGTACCAGTATGGTGCTGCCATTTGAAAGTATTAAGGATGAAACTAAACTCTCTAGCATTCTTTTTAAATCATTTTTTTCAAAACTGCTTAGAGGCCCTTCTGTTGTTTACAAGATTACCAAATTGGTGGAAAACACTGAAACATTAAAATGTTGAACTGCCACAGTATCTCATAAACACATTCATAAAGAAAGGCAGAGCCAATTAAAAAAAATAAATTCCTCACTGCACTGTAAGATAAATTGCTGCAAGCCAACCAGTAAAAATAATAGAGCTGTCAAAACAATGTAATTTCTGTGCATAAACCAAAGCATACCCAATAAAATAATAGAATAAAAATTTCTTGAATAAATACCTAGTCAGGAATGAACTGCAGGGGAAAATACATTTGTTCAGAGCTCAGTTAGTTCACAGAAACAAATGTCTGCTTATAAGTCTGTAATATTTGACAAGAAAAGATTATAGCTTGGCCATGGTCTCCAGTAACTTAAAATATTGTGAGCTTTAGACCTTGCTCAGTTAAATGAGTTAACCAAATGTTCACCTTTCACAGATTGATAACCAGGGTATAGCCTGGGACACTTCACTGTCTGTGAACTGACGAATGATCAAGGCATTTAACTTGATAGATCAGGGTCTTTTGCTAAATAAATTAGAGCAAATAGGAGTAACTCAGCAAGCTGTTGGCTAGTCTAATGGATATTTGTCAAATTAATCTCAGTCAGCGATTGCGAAGAGATGTGTTCCAATTCCAGCCTGTTCATTAAGGGACAAAGTCTGTTCTTGAATTCTGAATGGTCAAAGAGTGTTCACTTAGATAAGTGAAATACGAGCTCACACAAAAGCAGACCGTAGTCCTTGTTTAGCTACGTACAGCTGTAAACACGGGCTCAGATACTGTACTGTACCAATAACAGGATGTCAAGTATAGAGGCACAAAAATATACTTGTGAAACAAAGAGGCAGGGATTCTCCTTGTTGAAGACAACAAATAAGGATTTGAGAGAAATCATTTTTCGTGAAGATAGAATTACAGATATTGCTTAGCAGAGATAACATCTTAGTTTTAAATTAGCAGAAATACAAAGAAGGATTAAAATTATTTAGAAGAGAGACTACAAAAATTAACTCTGTCAAAGGATTATTTCTAGAAAACAAGGGAAGTTTAGATGGACCCAGAAATAAGTAATATTCATGGAAACAAGATTTCTCCAGGAACCCAGACATAGTAAAACAAGATGAATCAAAGGCTTTGAGTCAATTTCACATGAACTGTGTGAGCCAAGGTAGTTACTTTACTACCACATCTTGTGATTAGGAAAATGTGCTGAGTGTTATTCACCGCAGCTGAACCTCACCTCACTTGTCTTCTGTGAATGGTGTGTTTAACTCACTAATATAATTTTGTTTGCCTCTTTATATGATTAAGTGACTGATTCCAGTGTTAAATATTTTCTCCACACACCTACAGGTGAAAGTGTGGTACCATTCTCCTGCATCTCAGGCAGTCCTGAATGCCATGGCTCTGCTCTCTGCTACAAATGATTTTTACGATATAAACTAATCAATGAGAGTTAACAATCTTCTTACTCACCCAGAAAACCTTACATATGGGAAGTAGGTGAAATGTATCTATTTCTGGAAATTTTTTAATCAATGGCTCTATGCTGGAGATTTCAAATTCATTGGTTAACACAAAGATTTTGAGGGTGAGGAAGGTTTCTTCATATTAAGTAAATTGGACTTGTTAGCTACTCTATCTACCTTGTGGCTTAACATTAATTTGAACTATATAGAGGTCAGAGATGGAAATGCTAAGTACTTAGAGTTAGAACAAAGCTAGATTTACCATGTCTCCCCCATGTTCAGCATCTCTTCCTAATCAATTCCATGCTGGGACAGACATTATCTCTTAGGGTGATAAAGAATGGCCTCCTTCTCCTGCTGTCTTCTACCCTTTAAGGTCCTATATTGAGCCTGAAGAGAAAATACTGACTGTCCTCCCGTGTCCATAGACCAAGCTGGTCACTGGAGTGAAACTTTCTAATGGCTAAATCCATTCTGTCGTGTGTTTCTAATTGGATTCAATATTTCTGTTATTGCCTGTTTAACTATTTTTCCACTTCTAACCTTTTGTGAGTGAATTTTGTTTTCTACGATAACAGAGTTCAAGACATGCTTCTCAAAAATATGATACCTCTGCATTTAAGGAAACAGCAGAAGTTCTCTCTGAACTTATCCTGCCCTTCTCCCCTGAAGCAAGCCATAAAAGACTTTTCTGAACTCCCTCTAAAGTAGGTCGTGAAAGAGGTACCCTCCCTACTCACAGAGAAAAAGAACATCCTTATCCTTAAAGACAGAGATGTCAAGAATCTGAACAAATGGGAGTTAAGTTCCTTCCAGGTTATTACTATTAGACAATATTGTTTTGTCCTCTAATCAGCATTCAGCATAACTTTCCATAAAAATACACTCATTCCTCTTTTTTTGAGCTGTCTTTTCTGAAAACTCTCATGTCACATCAAACATAAAATAGTGGGAATGTAGCTCAGTGGTAGAGTACTTGCCTAGCATGCATGAAGCACTGGATTCAATCTCCAGAACCACAAAACAAACAAAAAAGAACCCTTATTTTACATAAAACCACATACCTTTTTATTATTAATCTAACTGGGTCTTGGCCATGAACCAGTTGTGAATCAGGAAAAAAATATTTTGTTTCCTCTATATGGAACATGTAATATGAAACTTGCAGCCACGACTTTTCAAGTCTAGTCTAAAAATCACCAATTATATTAAATCCTTACTATTGTGCTTTTTCCAACAGATTTAATGGAGTAATATTTTTCTAGAAAGAATGGTGATGTTTGCTTGTCAATCTGACCACTCTAAGATTTTTTTTTAAATAACTCTTTGGCTTATGACTAGATGCAAATTTTAGCTCTTTGCTTATATTGATGGCTATTTCTACTTGTTTAATTTTCTCACAGAACTTCTTGGAGCTTTCTTGGTTTGTTTCTCAGTAAGTAATGCTGCTCAATTACACATTCAGCAAATACTTTTGATGACTTTCTGGCTGCCAAGATACATGCCGGAGCTTTGGCTTATGATAGCGAGCAAATATAGGTCCTAACCTGGAAGAGTTTTCATTAATTACACTTATTACTTAAAAATGTAAAGGTACTACATAGATAGGTTGAATATTTGGCCTGATAGCATAATTGTTAGAGGTAAGACTCGAACCCAGGCACGTTGGAAAATGCATTCATATTCTTGACAAAGAATGATAATCAGGACCTCCAAATATGATATAAGGGAGATATTATAATTCCCAACCTGCTAGATCTCCGATGCACCAAGTTCGTGTTCTTTAAAATCCAAGAATGAATTCTAGGAACAACGGAGGTTAAGAGTAGGAAGTATTTATTGAGAGAAAGAGATACAGCTCCTGAGAGGCAGGAGGGGACCCAAAAGTGGGTTGCTGAAGACCCCATTTTTCAGGGAAAGTTTTATAGAGCAAAATCACGTGGGTACAACATGGGTTACAGCTGTATTCAACCATAAGATTTATAAGTATAGCCACTCAGGTAATATTGATCCAGTGGGGAAGCAAGTCATGTAGTGAGTGCAAAATGGAAGAACAAAGAACTTTTCAGGAAGTGATGAGTCCCAGGGTCTTGGTCACCCACCAAGGTAACTGATGTCTAGACTTCATTAGACCAGGTGTTACAACTTATCTCAGGCCTAGTCATTCCATCTTTGCTTTGAGGCCTGGCCGCTAACACATGCACCTCCACCCACAGTTGTGATGTGTTTTCATCCTCTACACTGACTCCCTCCAGGGCCCAGCCCTATCTGACTGCCTATAATATTTCTACCTAATTCAGATGTCTATAATATTCTTAATCGCCATGTTACGTCACTTCTTATGAGTGGGATTTGTTTAAAAGCTGAATATAGGTTAGTTAACTGTCCTATGCCTGAACTTCGAGAAACTCCACCATTAAAACACAAGAGATGAATGCAAGTATTAGATTAAGGGGTCCAAAATGTAGGACAAACCCAGGAAACATGATGTTTTGAGGTAAAGTGTTATAAGAAGTAGAAGTCAAATGTTTTTGGGATATCAAGATAAGATCTAAGGGAAAAACCTAAACTTTAGGTTTGTGCCTACAGTTTCTTGGTGACTCGGAAGACTAGGGCCTGAAGCTGGTTTGGAGAGAATTGAAGAGTGTTAAGAGGGAAGTACAGAAGAAGAGAGAAAGGACAACTCTTGACTAAACCTTGACTTGGATAAGAAATGTAGGTGCATAACTGAAATGAACAAAAGAATATTTGTCTATTTTGCTGTAATGCTAAACACTGGAGTATATATAAAATCTAAGGTTCCAGCTGATAAGTAGGGTTGGACCTCTGGGATCGAGGATCACATTATTAACGTCTTCCAGGACATTACACTGTCCTGGATTTTATCCTGCATTGTCACTACTCCATCTTGGTGTTTTCCATTTTAGGGTGTCTTCAAGATGGGTAATCTAGGGCTGTCCTCAAGATGTCCTCAAGACAGGAAGCTGATAAGAAGCGAGGAACCAACTGAAACAAAACAAAACAAAACAAAACAAAACAAAACAAAACAAAACAAAACAGAACAGTGATGATGCAAGATAAAATCCAGGTTAAGGTAATGTCCTGAAAGACATGTTAATAATTTGCCCATTCACACCCTCTTATCTGTTAGGCCATCCATTTGGTAGGGTATATTAGAATGCAAATGATTTTCAGGTGTTTGAATTTAGGAGCTGTGCTTCCCTGCTTCATAGTGTTGCTTCTTTGAGGAGGGAAGACTCAGGAATTTTTTTTGCTGAGGGGGAGCAGGGAGCAGTGATTTTCCTGGAAGAGAAAAAAAGGCATTTTAACCTTGGATTACTATGTATCCTAAAACTTCAGTTTTTCTTAAAAGAACAAATTTAAAATTAGAATTTTACTTGTTTCTACCTATCTTTATTTCTTCTATCCCAACTCAGTGTGAGTTTTAACAAACACACAGAGTTTTGTAATCCATACTTTCATGAAGAAATAAACTATTTCTGCCATATGCAAGTTTAGTATTGCAACTTTTCATATGCGGTTTAGTATTGCGAAGTTGCTGCAGGGAGACCTGTGTGCAGATTCCTGGAGCTGACCTAGTGTTCGGCTTCCTCCTTCTTTCTTCTCATTTCTGACATACTATTTTTCTTCTACTTGTAGTTGTCCTCCCTGTGCCATGGTACACACAGTACTGCCAGACAGAAAGATGAGGATGTTACTGGGTGGGGTCCAAGGACGGTCCACAAAGAGGAAATGTGGTACTCAAACCACCCACTCATGGAGTAGCTTGTGGGTTTGGTGACTCCCATTACAGAAAAAGAGTTTTCAGGATATGACAATGACAGGCATAAAGATATTTAATAGGCAGAATTAAGAAAGTGTCTACTCAGAATAGAATGCAGACCCTCAAGAGGAAGGCACGTTATGATCTAGGACTGGTTATGTTTATGTTTTTGAAGGGTAGAAATCTGTGAAATTTGTGAATCTATAGAAACACAAATTCACTTTATATGTAAAAGGCAAAGGCAGTTCTACAAGAAAAAGGCCATTTTACAGGAGAAAGGTGAGCCCAAATCTGTTGTATTTTTTTAACATTTAGGAATGAGTACCTGTAAGGGGAAAAAAGTGTAAGTTAATTTTTGTTTTTTAAGTTCAGTTTTAAATTATGATTTTCCTTGTCACCTTTCTACTAATCTTTATTTTTTCTATCCTACCTCAGGGTAATTATGGAGCTCACTTGGCTCGATTTCATCTACTGGTCACAGTTTTATGTTGCCTGTTGTCAATACCTGAAAACACTCTTGGATGTATTTTGTCAAACTTTGTGTTATTTAGAGTGAAAGGGCTATTCTGGTGTCCAGATATTCTTTCGTGATCAGAAGCAGAGGACTCTGTATCATCCTTGGCGTAAGTCAGTTCACTTGTCATCTTGTAGGCCGCATGTGGTCTCTACACACTTACGTATAGTTGATCACTTTTGTAATGTACGCTGACCTATGCTGGTACTCACTCTGGCATATGAGCTCTTGGTAAATAGAATCACTGCCTGTACTTTGAGCCATACTTTTTCATCCATGCGTGTCTCCTGACACTTAGCTCATTTGGATAGCTAGTTATACGTGTTTGTGTTGTCCTTCATACAAGACTGTAAACTTTTCAACAGTAGAAAGCACCATGCTATAAATATTTATGGGGTTGAATTGAATATATCAAAGAACCAAGTGAATAAGAATGAATTTTGATAATTATGAGTTTATGGTGAACTGTAGACCCAAGAGATGAAGAAATGTGTTTAATATTTAATTACTTTTGGGATGTTGTCGGTATCTAATACATATTTATTGGCTGGCAGACAGGAAAGGCTTTACAATAAGGGATCCATAGCAGCTAAGTTAAATATCCAGAACTTTTCAGTATTTGCTGACATTCTATTCCTAGCTTCACAACTAAATCTTACCTAAATGCTCTCCTCTAGGGTGAGACAACATAAAATATACCCTCCTATTTAGCCTGTGTGTGAATGAACATTGCTGATTTAATTTAATGGGAAGAACAATTATACAAGGAAACCTCTAGCCACTTTTGTTATATTTTATGTGGAAGCAAAATCCTGTTGTGCCACACAAAGGCTTGGTTAGAAGTTGGACAGTATTATGCAAGATAGATCACTAAAATTGCTTTCTCAAATGGGCTAGGTAATCCTGCAAAAACAAATAAAACACAGACACTAATGAGAAACCAAATAGAAGGAAATTGATTTTCTGCCTGTTTATCTTAACTAGCTACTCATAAATTTAACAGCGTGGCCTGTAGAGGCCACCCACACAATTGAATTCTGCAACTCTTAATGTCAATAATAGTAGATACTCACAAAAGAAATCAAATGAATTCCTTAGGTCTGATGAAGTATTATGAAGTAAAGTTATCTGTAGTTTTGCTTTTCTGTGGCCTCACCCTATAATAGATTTGTAGTATTGATGGTTAAGCTATTAGTCACTTTAAAGTTTGGACTACATCATCTCAAACAGTAACTTTTTCATTTTGGTGACATATACTGGGACAGGAAGATAGTATTTTTATAATAAATTACACCTGCCTCCCAGGTTTAAAGGTTGCTAAGAATATTTTAGAAATACATCAAGCCTGCAAGATTTGCACATGAATTCTTTCTTGAAAAATAGCATTGTTTGAGACATCTTGGAAGCAATAATTTGAGAAATATGTATGTTGCTATTGGCTATGCATATAAGTTTTGTTCCATTCTGATGTGATAATAAATGAATAAATACTGAAATTGCTCTGCTCTAGAAATGAATTTTATTTATAATGTACACTAGACTGCAGGCCATTTTCCTTTATGAAACAGAAAAATGTACATTTCTCTTGTGTTGAAAGTTGCTGAATTGTTCTAGGTTTCTTGACACTACTAAATTACTCACACTTTTTGAAAAATAAGCAGTAATCTGATCAGTTATCTCTAAAGGGCTACTTAAGAAACAAGAAGGGGCACACTTCAGAAAAAACAGTGGTATAATTTATTGGTGTAATTATGACTGACATCTTGAAGGTTTTTCTAATGAGATATAGATTTGAAATCTTTTTAAAGCCAAAATGTTTCTTGGTTGCATTTCAATTATTTTCACTACAATATTATGAAAAAATTTGATTCACTTGTGTTGTTTTCTGGATAATTACACAGAAATAGAATCCTTAATAAGCACTATTGTAATAAACACTGACATAGAACCAATGTAGTATAGTTATACCTCAGAAAGTTCAAGAAGTTAATACCTTTGCATCCAAATGCCAGAAATTCCAAAGGAAACAGAACAAACAAATATTGTGGTTTCTCAATATAAGATCCTTGTTAACACTGACTAGTGGTTTCTACAAGTTAGGGAAATAAGAAGGGACAGATAAGGAAGATGAAAAAAATGAAACATTTAAAATGTCAAATTCTAGCAATGTAAGTCAGGGGTTCACTGTCTTTTTAAAATATTCAGAAAACAATTAAAGTACCTATGTAACAAGCCCACTCCCATGATCCTCTGATTTGATTTAATTGGTCTAGATCCAGTTTAGTCATTACTTATTCTAAAATCATCCAAAGTAATCCTAACTGTCTAATATATTTGAGCAACACTGCTATTTCTGATGAAAAAGGTAACATTCTAAGATAGAGAACTAGAAAAAGGTGTGTGTGTGTGTGTGTGTGTGCGCGTGCACGTGTGTATCTTAGAAGGGACAAATATAACAATTTTAACTTTTCCTAGTTAAAATATTAGAACAAGTTCTGAACTCCTCATTTTTCTTCAGTCCCTCCCTAGATATAGTAGAAAAAAGGATTTAAATATCTCGGTTTGTCAAAGAATTATAAAACAATAGAATATAGTGATCCCAAACTACAAACTGACCCCAAAAATACATAGGACTGGGATTCAGTGCTTAGTGTAGTTCCTTGGTTAATTATCTCTTTTAGGTAAAATTCTGTAGAAAAAAGATTAAGCATAATATTGAGATTTGCCACTTATCTAGGTAGATCTATGGGGTCACAAATTAGTACATAATCATTTTGTTTCATCTGTCTGTAGTTTGGGATAAAAGGAAACAATAAGCAGAAACAAAACAAAAAAAGCAGTACATAAAATTCAGTTTGAGGTGTTGCTGTAATATAATTTCCCAGTTTAAGTCTTTATGAAATAGCATAACCACTTAATTGGGCTAATGGCTGTGGAAACTTTCAGTACATTTATTTCTGTGGTATTTAAAAATGGGGAAAGAGAATTTCAATGACATACAAAAGAAAAACATGTTCAAGTAAGAAATCTATTATTTTCTACAGCCTAAACTTAGGAATAGTGCTTACATGGTGAGAATTGGTGTTTCCTGTTTTTTAATATTTACTTTAGACTGCCATCCTCCCTTATTTTACCTGTTAAATGAACTAATCTATTCTCTGTATAGACAAGGAAAAGTTATCCTGCTTTGCTACCAAGTTCACCTTAAGGCAGCTGGCAGAAAGAAAGTGAATGTCATCCAAAATTGTGTATTACCTGATGGTTATTCATTTGACATGTTTATATTTCTCCCCAGGCATACCAATTAAGAGCATTCAACTGCCTTTGTTAGAAAATTGACTTAGAATGGGCTGCTAGAACCAACCACAATGCCCAAGGTCATTGTCTAATAGAGTAAATTGTCCAATTATAGAGCAAGTTGCAGACACAATAGGGGAAACACAATAAAAAGTACTTAATTAGTGCTGTCTCAACTTATAGACTGGCTTCTTCCTGGATTGTGTGGACACTCAGGTTTAGCTATCTTTTTCATTTCTTTAGGATGAAGTCTAGCAGAATTATTATTGTGGGAGGTGCTATCAGGTGTCTTATAGCTGCTTTTGAAACATCTATAGAATGGTCACACCCAGGAGCCATTTTAATATTTCATACCTGTTAACAAACTTAATCCTCGCAACTACCTGAGAGGGTGGAAACTAGTGTTGTCCTGATTTTATAGTTAAGGAAGCTAAGTTATTGAGTCAAGTGCAGAAAGAAATGACAAATTATTTCAGATGGAACTAAATGTTTTTTGGTTTTGGTAAAATATTAGTTTTGGAATATACTGAATTGTTTCTCTCCAAAAGAGATATGTTTATGTCCTAAATGCCAATACTTTCAAAATGTGGTCTTATTTGGAAATAGGATATTTGCATATGCAATCAAACTAAAATGAAGCCATATTGGATCAGGGTAGCCTTGCATCCAATAACCACTGTCTTTATACAATAAAGGTGAAGGGGATTTGGACACAGAGGCATGGATACACACAGACAGTAGAGGACTGAATTAGGGTGTAGACAGAAATTGGAGTGCTGCAGTAGCTACAGGCTAAGGAATGCCAAGAATTGCAGGCAATTACCCAAAGCTAGGAACAGGCAAAGATGGATTCCTCTTTAGGGTTTTCAGAAAGATTTTGGTCCCCTCGACACATGGATTTCACACTTCTAGCTCCTAGAAATTTTCCAAAATATATTCCCTTTAAAATACAATTTAAACGCATTTGCTTGACACAAGATACATCTTGCAATTGAACTCCTGAGTACATTTAACCTTACTTAAATATTCTTCCCTCAGGTTTGAAGCTCTAGCCATAAGGACAGATTCCATTATCTACATTCATCATTCTGTTTCCTAACTGCCTTCAATCATACTGCTTTGCCCACTATGAAGAACATCTTTCCCAGTTCCTCCACTGCCCACTTAGAGACATCAGCCTGACAGCGCTGCTTTAGCTCTTTCAGGAGGAGTTCCTTCCCCTCCCAAGCATTGTTAGAACTCCCAGTAAGCAGCACCCTGCCCCTATCTTCTCACAGACCTTTTCACACTGTTTTTTAATCATTGCGTCCTGTGTTTTTCTTTCTTACTGGAATGGAATCACTTTAAAGATAGGACACATGTTGAATTCGATTTTTTCTTTCTAGTACCTATGTCAGTATTTGGAAATTATTGTTCAAAGTATTTTTGTAATAATTAATAAATAAAACCTGCACCTGCACACTTACTTCTTTCATCTGCTGCACATATCCTTGTTCATTTTTTCACTGAGAAACAGAGCCCTGATGAATCCCACATTTTCCCTTTTATCCTCCATGGAGTGTACCTGACTTCAGTGTGTCTTAGTAGAAGCAGTATTTCAATTCCTCTGGAAGCTTATGATTCTCAAGTTGTCTCTTTTTCCTGTTGTAGTGTAAATCTACTGATTTCCCTCATCTTATCTGCAAACATTCTGAGGTACTGTTGATCCTAAAACTTAAAATCTCTGACCTGCTTTTTTGTTAAGTTATTGCTACACATCTTTCTTTGTCTTTAATGAGAAAGTTGTTGAATGATTTGTGATTTGAATCTCCAATATGTTTGATTTATTTTTCATTGCTTCATTTCTCATTCTGCAATCTAGACCTCCACTTGACTTAGTCTTTATGCAAATTGACATTGTCAACATACCTGGCCAAAATAAAAATAAAAATAGCTCCTGGCATTCTTGTTACTTTTATTCTTTAATTCTGTGCTGTCTCTGTTCTCTCCATTCTCTTACCTCTAAGGAATTCTTTCTCACTATGTATTCACTTTCCAGAATTCCTTTCTTTGTTGGTTTCTGACTAGCTTTTTTCCCATTTAGGTTCACTGTTCGGAAATCTTTTTCTCTAATCAAGAATTGCTTCTGTTTCTCAGACAACTCTTAATTGTAGACAAGACATTTTCAATGTGATCCATATGGAAACAAACTTACACAGCTGACACTGTAGTGACTGTCTAAAACTACATTTTCTCCTATGTTTCTTATTCAGATAATGTGTGTCTCCTATCAGGTGGTAAATTATAAAAACATCTTTGGGTATTTTTTCCTCTTTTTTTCCTCAACCTTTCCCATATTAGCCAAGCAGTGTTAATCCATGTCTCAAATGTTTTTTCAAATTTTATATTATTATTAAATCAGTGCTCAAGTTCAATTTCTATTATTTCTGGATAACACAATAACCTTTTTATTCGCTATCTTTTAATATAATATTTATTTCACATTGAGCATATTTCCTCTCTGAATTTCTTGGTACAATTGGACTTACTTAATAATACTGCCATTACTTAATATTTATCCCACCAAACTAATTTTCTTTATGTTCTGAAAGCACAGTAGAAAGTTAAATTCGATAATCATTTGTGAAGTTGTAGCTATACAGGTATTAAGTGGGAAAGTGGAGGCTTAGTTTCTGGTACTATAACTCCAAAGTTCATTCTCTTTTCATTATATTAAAATGAGAAAAATGTATCAATATGTTAGTAAGGAAATTTGCAGGCTTACTCTGGTAAAGGGTAAATATTTAACCAAATTATGGTCTCTTCTACATCTTGAAAGCTCTATAATAAGAAATGAAGTTCAGAATGGTAACAGTGACATTCATAATGGTAAATATTTTTTAAACCCTACATGGTAATTCCTGAACTTTATGTTACTTAACATATGCAATACAGCTCTATATCATTTTACTACTTTGAGCAGAAATATCTAGCTAATCTATAAATCCATTTTCTCTTTTTTTCTAGTCAAATGACCATTAACAACTCACTCTGCCTAATAGTTAGGTGTGGTTATTAATTAAATTTTAGCTAATAGGCCATGAGCAGCACAGATATGTGTGACAGCCACAACTTTCTCCACTTGATCCTGCACAGTCTTTTCTGTCCGATGACTGGAAAGTAGTATCCAGGCAACGCTGATAGTTACATACTGCAACTGGCAGAAATGTATGTATCTATAATCAATTTATGGGAGAAAAGACTCTTGCTGTTCACTGTTATGTTATTATTATGTGAATAATGTTGGGAACCCAATGAGGAGAAACAAAGAAAAACTCTAAAAGTAGATGGAATAGTATGTGCTAAGACTTTTGCCCATCTTCAGCCTGGCATGAATAGGGAGAAGTAAGATTGTGGTTACTTTGGTAAAGAATTTGAGTCAGAGAATTTGCATCAGCAGTAGGGTAGTTTGGGTGGATCTTTTTCCACACAGACTCATTGCGTGTTCCTCTATGGACACTAATGAAGAAAGCAATGCTATGGTAGTGGTGAGAGGGAAGGAGGGGGTAAGTGGAGGTGATTTGTCATGGCAATCCAGACGAGACACAACTAGGACACCAATGGGATGGAAGACTTAGGAAAAGAAAAGGAATTAATATGAAAAAAATGTTTAAAAACAGTTAAATAACTTGGTGACAGTTAAAGAAGATCACTAAAGGAACATGTCATGTTGGCAATATTTTACACTATAATAAGATTTTTGTTGGTAATTTTAATGGAATCCAGTAAGCAGACATGTCATTAACATTTAGTATGCTATTAAATCAATGGTGACTGAGTCCATCTCTAAGATTTACCTTGTCTTTAATCTTTTCTGAACAGCTTGATTTCTAGTCTTCCAGTTGGTCTTGAGATAATTACAAATTTCAGGTCACTTCAGTGTTGTCAAGTATTACCTCCACTTTAGCGATATAGAGACACCGTCAAGATCCAATCTATTCCTGACCTCTTTCTTGTTCCTCTTTCCACATCCAGGCTTCTTTACCATTCTTTAGTTATTTATTTATCTTCTGGTTCCATATCTTACATATAAGGTGTAATTGAAAAATACAATGTATATTTAAGCAAAAAATTATTATACAACAAGACACATTGTTGATAATCTCTCTAAAAGCTCTCCCCCCTCTTCAAACACACTTACGCCATTGTTCTTGTCAATTTATGAAGCTGTAATGGAAGTCCAGTTTCACCAGTATCTTTAGTTGTGCTATCATGGCTGCTTCAATATCGTAAATCATTTCAAAACTCTCACGTTACATTGTTATTTTGACTTTGGGGAAGAGCCAGAATTCACAGTGTCAGATTTGGTCAGTATGGTGGGTGAAGACACACAGAAATGGTTTTGTGTCTGCCTTTCCATCATATGGCAATCAATAGCATTTATTGTATTTTTTATTACACTTTCTACAATCACTCATGAAAGAGGGCTTCCAAAACTGCTTCAGAAATTGGCAAAAATGATGACATAAGAGTGCTTGAAGTAAGGGGGATGGAGATTAATAGCAATGTGCCCTTTATGGTAAGACTTTTTAAAAATTTAAAGTGTTGGCTTTCATCACCCCTTGCATATAAATGTGCTTATAAACAATTACTGAAAAACTTTATGAAAAATATTTAACGTATTTGCTGTCACAGTTACATTAAAAAATGATAGACCATAAAACCCCGCATGAGTTATGCAAAATCATGAGTCTATAATTACTAGCTTTTTCTCTTTACATTCCTTTGATGAATACAAGTAATTACACAAATAATTAATATATATTAAGTTCACATGGTATATTGAATTTATATATGCATGAGGGTTTTCTCCAACCCAATATTTTGGACATGATAATTGTGTGATAGAATCAGGGATTTATAATTGTTATGAAGTCTAAAAATTAAAGGGTCATCTTTAAATCAGATTACTTTTCATCCTCACCCTAGAAAGTCAGAGTACATATATTTGCTTATTGATTGGCTATTTCCTGCAATTTTCTGATGAAACTGGTATTCTATAAAAGCTTTGGCATAATTTTATATATCCCTAGCTACTATCTGTTTAATCAGTTAGAATCTCAGGGAGAAGAAATGCTGAATCAGATTATGATTGTGTCTGTCCACAGAAACATTCATTTATCATTGAAACCTCGTGATTCCTTAGCTGGGTGTGGCAGCACACGCCCTGTAGCCCCAGCATTTTGGGCGCATGTAGCAGCAGCATCACAAATGGAAACCTAGCCAGGGCAACTTAATGACTAGTGACTTGGAGAGATCCTGTCTCTAAATAAAACATTAAAAAGGCTGGTGACACAGCTCACTGCAGAGGCTCTGGGTACAGTTCCTAGTACTGCAAAACAAGGCAACAAACAAAACCCACTACCACCAACAAAAAGCCAGTTGTAATTCTTGCTCTATATCATATCTAAAAATATTTTTGCTGGAAGACTTTTGTTAGTAAACTTTTGGAAATGCATTCTATATGCAAAGTCAGGGATAATGCATTAGCATTATCAATTGGTAGTGTAGTTTCAGTCTCCTTTATTAAATCTTTTAAGTGCAGATAGCATTTAAATTCCATCTCATTATGACAATAATAAACCAAATATGATTAAATTTTTGACTTCTTTCCCATGGTGCCTAAAAGAATTTCTAGCTGACAATATCAAGGGTGACATAATACTGTGCATTAAATACATCCACTTCTTTGTGTGCTCAGAAAATCTTTGTTCCAAAAATGTTGATTTTATTTGAAGTTACTGTTTAAAAAGTGAAACACTCTGTAGTACTGTGAATATGATTTTGTATAATTAATATTATTAATTAGAATTGATATATAAAACTTTAGAATCTTAAGTGTCAGTTTTCTGTTTTCTTTTTTTTTTGTCTTTTTGAGACTTGGTTTCATTATACAGTTCAGCCTGGCCTTGAACTCACTTTGTAGCCCAGGGTGGCCTGAAACTCACAGCAGTCCTCCTGCCTCAGCCCCTGAGTGATGGGATTGTAGGCATGTACTGCCACACCTAGCAGAAAGAAAGGCAAGTATCAGTTTTCTGATTCTCAAAAAGTAGACCTATATTATAATATTGCTATTTCTAAGTAATATTATAAAAAACAAAGGCAATAATGTGAGTTAACTATCAATTATTAATCTGAGCATTATTTTTGATATATTTAAATAATATCAGCTCTGGGCTGATTATGCCCTGCTCACTTGATAGCTCTAGGCCTCCCTCTCTTGCTCTTATTTTCTTTTTCAAAATCATAGTAGCATAACTACAATACAGAAGATGCATTCCATTGGAATAAAATTATGAAACTCATTCCAAAAACATTTAAGTTAAAACTTGGTCAAAATTATGAAAATATATGATGTTTCTTTAATATAAATGATGATTTCTTCACTGTGAATGATTTAGATTGCTGATATTGAGGCTTAACATTGTTTTCCTATTCCCTGGCATTCTGAAGGATTTGCATTCAAACTGATTATCTCAACTTTTTTAACCTTTAAAAAGACATGCTATTTAATTTCATCCTATTTTGTGTCTACAAATTATAGAGAAAATATGAAAACTCATAGCTTTGTACTTAAAAATTCAAGGTACATAGAAAATGTACCTTGACGCTGTCCAAGAACATCCTGCAATGATAGAAATGGTTTATATCTTTGCTACTTAACACATAAACCTGTAGCACCATGTGGCTATTGATTACTTGAAATGTTGCTGGTGTAATGGCTGCTGAATTTTTTTTTTTTTTTTTTGTGGGTACCGGGGGTCGACCTCAGGACCTCGTGCGCCAGCAGGCGCCCGTGCCGCTGAGCGATATCACCGGCCCCTTTTTCGTATGTGGGTTCCGGGAGTCGAACTCGGGCCCTTGCCCTTGCCAGGCAGGTGCTTACGCCACTGAGCCATCTCACCGGCCCTAAATTTTTAATTTCAGCTAAGTTTAATTATTTTATACTTCAATAGTTTTGATGCTACCATATTAGATAGTGCAGATATAAAACACTTAAAAAAATACTTTCTTGTTTTCCTTCATGCTTTACCACAATTATGTTGATTCTTTTTCATTGAGCATGTAAAGTACTGAGGGAGATACAACTGTCAGCAGTAAAATTTTAAGAAATGATCAGAGTTTGAACTATATGCATGAAAACTTTTTCAATGCATTTGCTTTAATATTTGATGGAGTAACAAAGTCCTATTTTCAAATAAATGACTCAAATGTTGATGAGTATAGAAGGGCACATATAATTATGTTACCCAGAATAATTTTCTTCCATAATTGTTTCTTTTATATGATTACTACTTTCAACTTTTCATGACATTCCTTTTTTTAAATGAAGGGCTTTTCCATAAAGACATCTATTACACTTTCTAGGACCAAATGGCTTCTTTCTAAAGGCCTGCTCTTAAAAATACATTTTTCAAGTATTTATTTCAAGTCTTTTAGTGCTGACATTTTCATTTTATTAAAATATATGTGTCATTTACTGGTGTTTTAAGAATGATAGGCATGGTTTTATATAACAGAAATAATTTATAAAGCCTGTCACAAAATTGAAATATTTATTATTGTGTATCTAAGGAAATTCTATCATAGGGTTTATCCCAAAGTCCCTTTGAAGTGTGGTGAAGTAATTGCCCTATTGTTATTTTCAGCATATCCCCCAAATTACTGATGGATGGTTATCATAGATTTAATTAAAATAATTTAAACTTTATGCTCAGAAATGTTAGATTGTATTTATCGCTGTTATTTGTTATAGTCATGTTATAATATACTACTGCTACCCTGTTTTACTTCACTGATAAATTCTGAGGTTTCTATATGTAAGATTTCTAAGGGAGATGTAAACATAAGGACAAAAGCTACTGACTCAAAGAAAAAAATGAAGGAGCACTATTTTTAGAAATGTTAAAGATATTTTGATGAAGAATTGCTGTTTTTAGTCACATTATATATTCTTATTACAGACAATTTTATTTGCCCAAAAGAAATATATAAAATTGAATCTAACATTGGAAGAAAATCTATATTTACTATTTTATTTGTTTTTGTTTTTTGTGGGTACCGGGGGGTCGACCTCAGGACCTCGCGCACCAGCAGGCGCCCGTGCCACTGAGCGATATCACCGGCCCCTTTTTCGTATGTGGGTTCCGGGAGTCGAACTCGGGCCCTCGCGCTTGCCGGGCAAGCGCTTAAGCCGCTGAGCCATCTCACCGGCCCTATATTTGCTATTTTAAATAAGGAAATTAAGGGAAACACATGACTTGAAAATATTTTATGTATGTGTTATTTATAATACAAACTAGCGGAGATAGAGTGAGAGATCTTGGAAATAAATTTTCATATACTATGTATAAGAAGCACTTGAAAAATCTGCATCTTTATACTCAGTACTTTGTATTTTTGGTAAGTTAGTGCCTTTCTTTTAGCATTCAAGCCTAAAACTTTTTAATTTTACAATGACAAAGTAAAGAATTGCTCATTGCTTCTTTTACAAAGTTAGATATATTAACATTAATGAAGAGAAAGTTGTCATTCATGTTGAAAAGCAGACCATGTTGAGTACACAATGATATTTTAAAATGATTATCTCTATTCATAGGTTTATGTTATTTTTCTAATTAAAAACATAAAATATGAATCATATGGAAAGGTCAGCCTTATTTTTAATTATTTTTCCCATTTAATTAGCACTTATTTCTCTGTGGATTGGTGTTTGCAATATTAAATACTTATTATTTAAAGGTCATGTGTTAAACTTAAGTGAAGGGCATTACAACTAATTCATATTCCTAGTACAAAATATATATATATATATAGAGAGAGAGAGCAAGAGAGAGAGAGAGAGAGAGAGGGAGAGACAGAGAGAGACAGAGAGAGAAAGAATATCCAAAGAGTACTGTAAAAAACAGTGGTTTTAATGATTATTTTCCTTTCAGTATTAAAAAGCATACTAAATAAAATCCATATATACATAATTTTAATGCATGTTACATATACGATTCTTGAAACCTCCTGTCTATGTTGGCTACTTACAGAATTTGGAATTAGATATCTGTAAATTTACCTCTGATATCTGAAGAACTTGTCACAATGAGAAACAATCAAATGGGCAAAATTTATAGCTCAAAGCCTCAAGTTTCTGTAGTGAACTTTTGTCTCCTAAATCCAGGATTTTTTGTGAAGTATATTATGGAGAAAATTGCTTGTTATGTATCATTAATAAATATAGTTTTATCTTTTGGCTTAAGAGTTAAACCATTTCATAGATAGTGTCGATAGGAAGCAAGGCAGTTAAAAAGCACAGTTACCAATGGGCCATGGGAAAAGTGAGTGAATACTGAAGTCAGATACTGAAATAATCCACAGTCTTTTCAGTGGTAGTGAACCAATGGCATGCATGCTGCAGACAGCTGTTTCTATCATTCAAAACTCTAAAAGGTTTGCTGTCACTGGTTGTGATAGAGCTGTGTGTTTTCTCTCTGGTGTATATAACGAGGATAGACTTCTTAAAAGGAGGAGAGCCTTATTTCAGCTCTCTGTGTAGCTTTCAGTCCATAGATGCTTGGCCTTGCTGCTTTGCAGCTGTGATGACACAATATGTCTCGGCAGGTGTCTTGCTAGAGGAGGCCTGTTCACCTCACAGACATAGTGGAGCTAAGAGAGAGACAGGAAGGGGCCTGGGTCCCAATATCCACTTAAATGTGCGCCTCAGGAGACCTCATTTCCTTTCACTACGCACCACCTCCTAAAAGCTCTACTGATTCCCAGTCGTGCCTTGGGCTGGGGACAAGTCCTTCAACTTATGGGTCTTTGGAGAACATTTATCCAAACCATAGCAATAGTGGAGGCAGATTATGAAAGAAGAATCCAGAATCTGTGTAACAAGTAGAAAATTTACCTTATTAGAATTATACAAGAGAGTAAAAAAGGAAAGTCAACACTTTGGGAGGATAAGATTGAATTCAGTTGACTTTGATAAATTGGAGAACTTATAAAAAAAAACAAATGAAACTGACATTCAATAGGAAAGTTAACATAATGCAATTAGCACCAAGTAAGGAGTAGCATGAAAACAATGAGAAGTAACAGATTGCGGTGCACAACATTTGTAGCCTTCTCAAGCAGGAAGAGGAAGTGAAGGTCATTTTAGAGAGGAATAAAGATATGAGCCTTCACAACTCATCACTAAAAGAACGAGCAGTATTAAAACTGTCTCTAATCTATTAGCTCAGTATTTTCACCTCAGTAGTACATTGTCTTTCAGTTTTAAAAGAAATGATCTAAGGAGTTGTAATTATTTAACAGAACTACCTCTCTACCCTTCATCCTCCAATCCATCAGAAAATCTTTCAGCACCATTAAAAACATTGTTTGAATTTCTTTACTTCTCCCATTTCTAGTACTTCATGTTACTGCAAGACTCCATCACCCCACCTGGATAGTGTCCATTTTTCAAATGTCAAGCCAATGATTTCTTCATCCGATAACATCTCATGTGTTTGCTTGTAAAACCCACTGTGTCATAATGGAATTAAGAAGAAAAACTAAACCTTGAACACCGTTTTTCATATGATCCTACCCAACACACACAGCCACCAAACCTGGTTCTCTGCAGTTTCGCGAGTTTCTGTTCTTTTTGTTTCTAGAAGAAGCTATGTCCTTCTCTTATTATGATGGCAAATTCTCTGTTCCCTAAATTAAGAGGATGTTCAATCAGGAATATCCAGGACCAGCCTGGACGTCTTAGTAACATCTTTGAATTTTGCATATTCAACGATGAAAATCTTCAGATTTGGCATAAAAAACAATTTACTAAAATATTTTTTAAATATTGAAAACTTAAAATAAATTTACAAGCCAGGACATTCCCTGTGTAACTAAGGTAATTCGTGAATGACTGAGAAGAAAGAGCAATTTCTCTCCCGAACACAAATACATCTGTATTCAAGGTCACATTTTGTTTGAAGTTTGTCACTTTTCACACGAAATTAATTTTTCTTTGCTGACTATTGTCATAATAATTGGATAATAAATCCATGAAAAGCAATTCTTTGATTTTCCTGTCAATTCCTGCATTTAAATAAAGACTAACCAGAGCAGAAAACAGAAGGAAAACGTGTACGTTGCAAAGGTGCTGTATATACCCCTGACTCTGGGTCACGTGTTCGTAGACATAGTCAACTCACTGAGGTCTACCAATCCTTTCATTTGGTGCCGAAGGTAGCAATTATCAGGAGCCATTTATTTTTTTGTGCCTTGTGCTATTCCTTTGCTTAAACGCTCAGAGTGTTGGAAATTGTTTAAGATAGCACAAGCCTGGGAAAAGCTGAACGATACTCATTATGGAACTAAAATAGTTCATTAAACACAAACTGATTGTAGGACTATGGCTGGAGGCAGCTCTCTGGTCACACTTTGCCGCAGCCAGGTTATTTCAGGTTGGTGTAAATTAAGCAGGTTTCTTTTATGGTGGTATTTTCTGGGCTCAGACATATTTCAAGAGGGCAAAAAATAATTAATTTTGGATCCTTTAATATTCAGTGTTCCTGAGAGCCTTGCTTTGAAACCATTTATAGAAAAAGAAATCTCTACCATTTTCAGTTGGATAGGTGAGGAATATTACTATACTTCTAGCAATTCCCAGCAACAGAGAGTGAAACGGATAGTATATATGCATTTTGAAACAGTGCATTAAATGCATCATTATTTAATGAACTATAATATTCCTGGTAACCATATTAACACCTTAAATGGGGAAATGAGGAAATGCACCAATATACTAAAAATACGTTTCAACTAGAACTGGTGAGTGACTGAGTGGGGAAAACAAACATAAAGACAACTATCTGTGTGTGTGTGTTTGTGTTTGTGTTTGTGTGTTGTGTGTGTGTTTAGTCTATGTCAGCCAGAATATTGCCTAATGTGAAAAAATGTGTCAAGTTAGAAGTGAAAAAAATAATGATGATATACATTTCTTCCTTAGGTTGTATTATTTCTCTAGGTAAATAGTTTAATTCTAAATATCCAAAGCTTGTTTTACAACAAATTTGTTTATATTTTTTGCTCAGGTTTTTCCCCCATTTTTCTGTAATGCATTACATTTCTGTGAGAAGTAGGAAATATAATTATTTTTATTTTTGTTCAAGTTTGTTAAAATATAATTCACAAAAATTGTAGACATTTGTGGTATAAACGTATTTTGATATACGTAAATTTCACATATATGTAAAATTTCACATTGTGAAATACTAAATCAAACCAAATTACCATAGCCATCATCTCAGACACGCAACTTTTTTTTTTTTTTGGTCAGAACATTTAATGTCTATTCTGTTAACAATTTTCAAGTATATAATACATCACTATTAACAACAGTTGTCACACTGTATAGGAGATCTTCATCTATTAATTTTAACTGAAACTTTGTATGCTTTGACCACCATCTCCTTATTTCTTGCCACCTCCATCCATCCCTCAACTCCCCGGACAGTACCTCTGCTCTCAGCTTTTATAAATTTGACATTTTTAGATTCTTCATGTTAAAGGGATCATGCAATATTTGTCTTTCTGTGCCTGGTTTATTTCCATTGGTATAATGTCCTCCAGGCTCATGCTTGTTGCAAATGCAGAATTTCCTTCTTTTTAAAGATTTAATAGTATTTTATTGTGTACATATAACATATTTTCTTAGCTATTGATTAGTTGTTGAAAGCTTAAGCTGATTCCATAGCATAGCTATTGTGAATAACACTGCAATGAACATAGAAATATAGATATCTTTTCAAAATACTGCCTTTATTTCCTTTGGATATATCTAGAACTGAGAATGCTAGATTATATAGTGATTTAATTTTTTTACAAATCTTTATACCATTTTCCAAACTATGTGTACAAATTTAAATTTAGCAGTGTATTAGTGTTTTTTCTCTAAATCCTCACCAAGCTTTATTATCCCTCCTTTTTATAACAGTTAATCAAACAGATATAGAGGGATGCCTTATTGTGGACTTAATATACATTTCCCTAATGATTACCAATGTCAAACACCTTTCACGTACCTGTTGGTCTCTAGTATGCCTTATGTTTTCTTTTTGTATTGATTTTAAATATTGATGAGGCTCAATGGGTATTTCCACACATGTGTACAGGGTGCAGTGATCAATTCCAACCTCCCTTTATTCACTGCCCCCTCTCCAATACATTTTCCAGCCTCTATTATTCACTGTTTTACATTCCAGTCATATATGCCTACTTGTATACCTGACAGCAGTGTTACACATCATTTATTTATTTGTTTTAAGTGTTGCCAATTCAATTTACTTTTTTATTTTAAAAAGAAAAAAACCAGAATTTCAAAACAAGATAATAGGAGAGTAACAATAAATAATACATTGCACATCATTATCTTAATCGGAGTACAAGATATAGGCATGGGATATTGGCCTAAAATTATTAGCACAAACTTTTCTGTTCGATGAACTAAGAGAAATTAGCAATATAACTATCTTAACTATCTTGTTTACATAGATATATATTTTTTTCCTTTTCCCTTCCTTCTTTTCGCCTTTCACAGTTTCTCTTTTCTTTTGAACAGTTTCTTCCCAATTCACAATACTCAAATTTAATTTTGTGAAGTCTCAAAACTCCTGAGGAAAAAAATATGTCTGTAGTGCAACAGAGATTTTGAACATTTAGATTTAACCATTTGAACTAGTTTATTTACTATATTACTGAACAGTTTTAATACCATGATACTTACTAAACCAATACTATTCCCTGAACTAATTTGCCATGGAGCTACCATTAAAACTTTAAAGTACTGAATTTTTCTTTGAATCAAAGCTCAGTAAAACATTGCTAAATTACAGAGCCTTTGCTACACAAGACAAGAAATAATTTTTAAGGAAGCTAAATGGCTGAGCCAAAGCCACAAATGTGGTTACTGGTAGTGCCAGGTCCTCCAGTTTCTAGATCTCTAATCTTTCCATTACGCTGCTTTGTATTGGCCGAAATGGCCAGCTCTTTTGCTTCAGTGAAGTTGCAGCTTCTTCCTCACTAAGGTGAAGTGTCATGGTACTGACAGCAGGAGCATCAGTCGGAATCCAGTCTTCCAAGGGGTTTGTTTTGAACAGCATAGGATATATGTATCACCTGACCTGGGTGCACAATCAGATGTATCTGTAGTGAGGATTTTATTTTTTAATGAAAATTATTTATGGGGAGGAATTTAACTTCTGAGACACCTTCAAAACACCTCTGTTTTTGTCTCTATATTTATACATGTACAGTCATAAAAATCTTCTGCAAGAAAGTGGGACGTAGAAGTCCTTCAATGAAGAGTGAAGGACATTAAGAAAACTCTACAGGGATATCTCAGAGACACTCTTCTACTCTTCTCCTGAAATACTGGTTATTTATTGTCAGGAACCATACACAAGATTGAATTGTCCATATTTATCTTGCAAAGACATCTAGTCAGATCCAGCAGCTTGAGTGTTTTGTTGGTATTTTATGCTGTTTCATTTAGAGATGGGAAAATTAATCATTGTTTCCTTGTATTGGCAAATTGTGTGATTGTCCTAATTATATAAATAGGTTGTATGCTAATGATGCTCAATTAATTTTTTGTGGACTTTTGAATCAAGTGTCTGATTAAATGATGGTTTCTCAGACTTATTTCTCAAACTAAGGTAATATGAAAATGAAAAAGAATCTCTCCGTTATATATTTAAGTCCTATTAGTATATCAGTGTGACAGCTGTTCTGATGTGTAATTAATATGATAATAATTGCCATTGTTATATAGTGTTTTGATTTTGATTTGAATGTCCCCTGAAGGGTCATGTGTCAAAGTTTGGTCTCTGATGCAGCAATGTTTGGAGTGAGAATTTTTTTCTTTTTTTTGTGGGTACCGGGGGTCAACCTCAGGACCTTGAGCACCAGGAGGCGCCCATGCCGCTGAGTGATATCACCGGCCCTTTTTTTGTATGTGGGTTCTGGGAGTCAAACTCGGGCCCTCACACTTGCCAGGCAGGCACTTAGGCCACTGAGCCATCTCACTGGCCCCTGGAGTGAGAATTTTGGAATGTGATTGGATCATGAGCTCTCTAAATTCCATGGATTAATCCATGCATCTGTTCATAATTTGATAGCATTATTGGGAGGTAATGGTAATCTAGGAGGTGGGACCTAGTTGAAGGGAGTGGGCCATGGAGATGTGTCCTTAGGGACTATAATTTGTCCTTGACTCCTTCCCCTTTGGCTTTCTGTCTAGTTCCTGGCTGCTATGAGGTGAGCAGGTTTCCTTTGCCACATCGCTTTCATGATGTTTCTGCTCTGCCATAGTCTTAAAAACAATGGAGCCATCTGACCATGGACTGAAACTACTGAAATTGTGAGCCAAAATAAACCTTTCCTCCTTTAAGTTGTTATTCTCAGGTGTTTTCTTACAAAGAAGAGAAGCTAAGACATATAGCATTAAGTCATTATAAAAAATTACTGATTTTTGTTAAACTACTTTTGATTTTTATTTATTTATTTTTTAGAACTTTAATTTGTTATAGTTTCATTTCTTTTTTTAATTAGATTTTATTGGTACATTTTAGATATACATAATGATCACATTCATCATAGAGAATTTGTACCTGTACATGATATAACTTGTTTATTTTTTCCCCATTCCCCTATCCTCCTTTCAACCCCTCCTCCCCTCCCCATTTACAAAGCTTTGTTCCTATGTTTTCTTTCTTTTCTCATTTTTTAAACTTTTCCCTTCTTCCCTTTCCCCTCCCCTCTCCCTTGTTCCTCTCCCCTTTTGAACATTTTCCTCCTATTTCATAATACCTATTATAAATTTTGGCCCTTATTTACACTTTTGGTTTCTCACACCAGAGAAACAATGTGGTATTTTACACATGTGTATCCAATTTATTTCACTTAAGAGTATGGACTCAAGGTGCATCGATTTTCCTAGAAATGTCTCAAGCATACCCTTCTTTATGGCAGAGTAGTTCTCCATTGTATAAAAAAAACACATCTTCTTTATCCATTCACCAGTTTATGGGCACTTAGGTTGTTTCCAAGATTTGAGTATTACAAACTCTGCCACTATAAACATAGGTGTGTGTATATTGCTGTGGTATGACGCTTTTAATTATTTTGGGAAGATACCCAGGAGGGGGATGGCTGGGTCAAACAATCCTCTAGTCCTTGTTTTTTGAGAAATCTCCACACTGATTTACACGGTGGTTGCACCAGTCTACATTCCCACCAACAGTGGAGAAGGGTTTCTTTTTCCCCACATCCCCATAAGCATTTGTTATTGGTTGATTTCTTGGTAACAGCCATTTTTTCTGGGGTGAAATGGAATATCAGTGTTGTTTCAATTTGCATCTCTTGAATGATCAGTGTTGTTGAACAGTTTTTCATATACTTATTTGCCGTTTGTATTTCTTCATCTGAGAAGTGTGTATTCATCTTAAATGTCCATTTTTGGATTGGGTCTTTAAATTTGGGAGGTCTAATTTTTTGAGTTCTTTATGTGTTCTTGATAGTAATCCTTTTCTGAGGAACAGCTGGCAAATATTTTTTCCCATGTTGTGGGTTGTCTCTTCACTCTGTTGGTGGTTTCTCTTGCTGTGCAAAAGCTTTTTAATAAGATGAGATCCCAGTTGTTGATTCTTTGTGAGAGTTTCTGTGAGGTTGAGGTTTTATTATTCATAAAGTCTTTGCCTACACCAATATCTTGAAGAGTTTTACTTATTCTATCTTTCAGCAGACTTAATGTTTCTGTTTTAGTATTTAGATCTTGGATCTATTTCGACTTTAGTGCATGGTGAAAGATATGGGTTCAATTTTAATCTTTGGCACGCGCAAAGCCAGTTTTTCCAGCACCATTTATTAAAGAGGCTTTCTTCCAGTGAATGTGTTTGCCACCTTTGTCAAAGATAAGGTGGCTGAGTATTTCTGGAGTTGTTTCTGCATCTTCTAATCTGTTCCATTGATCCTCTGGCCTGTTTTTTATTGCCAGTACCATGTAGTTTTTATCACAGTAGTTTTACTACTGATTTTTAAATCATGGCTTATTTCTTTTTCTCTATTTAATATCTGTGCTGTTGTCAAAGTATTTTTTTAAAAGAAACAGTATATATGGATTAAGCATAGGATTATAGATTTTCATCATATATATGCAAATAATTATCATTAAAGCTTTTAAGTTCCAAAAGCAACACATATGAAAGAGGATAAACAATATAAAGGTTGTAAAAAAATTTTTCCCTGATCACTGCAGTCCCAACATGATGATGTAAATCCCGTGATTGTGCTTCTGTTTTCTCCATTCTAACAAAAGAGGCTTATTTAAATGATAGTCTTTCCTATTTTCTTTCTGCGTGCACACACACATATCATTTTACACAAATTTTACCATATCACATATACTCAAGTGTTTAAAGAACTTTATTTGTTTTACATGCTTGTCTTTTCTTTCCTTCCCATCAACATCTCAGGAATTCTGCAGTGGCTAGATCCTGGCATGTTAATAGATCCTTCCATTCTCTCTATGCTTTGTGTGTTTTTCATTTTTCCTTCCTTCCTTCCTTCCCTCCTTTCTTGTTTACTTCCTTTTGTTATTGTGTTTTTGGGTGCTGGAGTCTCCCTCAAGATGTGGTTTCTAGGCCGGTGAGATGGCTCAGCGGTGTAAGCGCCTGCCCGACAAGCGCGAGGTCCTGAGTTCAACTCCCGGTACCCACATATGAAAAAAGGGCCGGTGATATCGTGCAGCGGCACGGGCACCTGCTGGCATGCGAGGTCCTGAGGTCGACCCCCGGTACCCACAAAAAAAAAAAAAAAAAAGATGTGGTTTCTAGGTTCTTCTTTTCTTGAATGAAGAAGTGGACAACACAAGTGCAAAAGGTAACAAGTTTTATATTTATTAAAGGTAGGAAAAAAAAACAGGCTCTGCAGAGTGAGTTTAGGCCAAGTAAAAGTAGGAAAAGACGTTCACTCTACAATGTGAGAGTGGACTACTCTAAAAGACAGCACATGGTAGCAGAGAGCCCAATGGCAACTGTCCTTTCCTATCTCCCCTCCTCCGGCTGACGTCAGGCCTAGGCCGTTCTGTCAAACACTTGCTTGAATTCTTGTAAGAAGGATTGGAGATAGCATTTTCTGATTGTCCCACATCCAGCGCTTTGGGAATTGCTAGGTGCATTTGTCCTGGAACTTTGTAATTAACAGTTTACATCCACTTCTCCAGCCAATTTGCCATGCCTTAATCTACTACCTCATTTCCTTCCTTCTTCCCTTCCTTTATTTTCTCCTTACTTTTTTCTTTTTTCTTTCTTTATCCAATCTGTTTATCTAGCTATTATGTCTACTTGTTCTTATCTTTGGAAATAAAGGCATCATAGTAGACACAAATCAATACCTTCCATTTTTCCATTAATAATATCTTGTGAAAATTCCTCCAAGACAGCTGGTATTGCTTTAAATCATGTTAAATAATAACTCCATAATAGCCCATGATGTAACAATAACATACATTTTTCAACATTCTCCTCTTTGTGAGAATTTATTTTGGTTTCTTTGTTATGGACTTTGATCCTTCCCCATACATCATCTCAGAACTATTTCTGCTTGAAAAACATTGGCTCACTAAATATTCGCTATTCTTTCTGTGGCTGTATTCCCAGAAGCGAGATATAACACATTACTGGAACCTTGTTTTAAAAAGCATGATTCAATAGTAGGCTGCCTGCACACAAGCCCTATGTTTAGTATTTTATGAGATAAAATGTTTACCCCTTCTTCACCTTAGTGCTCATGTCTGTAAAATGGTATAATAATGGAAAACCCATTAGTGAATTATGAAGATTAAATGAACCAATTTAATATTTTCATATTATATCATTAAAATATCTAAAATTTATTTTTATTTAGTGGACATAAGGAGGATTGCACCAGGGCCAATTATACATAATTATACAACTCTGCCACAGTCAATTATTAAACAATCTTTTTTTTCCAATTTAACAGAAATTTCATGATTGATATACACATATGAACTCACAGTCTGCCCTTCATAATTATGTGTAATCCTGCATTCAAACAAGTCTTGGCTATAATAGGGAGATATTTCATATATAAACTTTAACAATAGTTTATGCAAATCTAAAATAAAATATATTATTTAATGACAATTTAAAATTTTATATGTATTTAAAAATTACTAGCCTTGTTTGTTTTTGTTGTTGTTGTTAGTTTTCCCACACAAGGTCATCAGTATTTTTCCTTTGTGTTCAAACTATTTCATTATTGTTACCATGTATATACCTAGCTTGTGGTCTCACAGAGTCAAAGAATGCAGTTGCGAGCCAGGAAGAAATTAGGAAAATTTTTATTGGAAAGAAGTAGAAGAAGAACAGCTCCAGGATTTCCAGGAGGGGTCTGGAGAGTGTGGCCACATGGCTTCTCACTCCAGAACTAACTACAGATAAGCAGATAATAGGAAATGCTTAATTGTTTCCCTGCCACAGGTAATTTTAAAATGACTCAGGCCCTCTAACCCATTTCCTCAACATTTAGAATTTAAAGGAAACAGGGATTTTAGAGAAAAAAAACTAGTTATTTTGCATTTTAAATTCTTCAGTGCTCAGGAGATCATGGGGGGGCTGCTTTCCATGTTGTCTGAGTATGTTCATCCCTGGTCCAAAGTCATGGACCATGTCTATTCCGATTTTAGCTTTGATGTGTCTCTCCTGTAGTGACTCCCTTGAGGCTCTGAGCCTTCTCTGACTGCCTATTAATTTCTATCTAACTTGGCTATATTATGATTTAAAAATTTTCTTCATTCAAGCCTTATGGGTTCCTTGCTAACCTTCCTTCATAGAATTTTAGTTTTTGCTGATCTTGTAAATGAAATAATATGTTCCTTCCATTTCTATTTCTGGTAATGCTATAGAGATATAAAGTCATTGACTTTTATATATGACTTTTATATATGACTTTTATATCCAGTGACCATGCCAAATTCCCATACACTCAAAATTTTTCCATATATTGATCATAACATTAATGAAGAATGATAGCTTACCTCTCATTTTCTAGAATCTACTTTATAGTTGTCTTGCATTTCTCATCATCGTATTCTCCAGAATTTCATATATAATGTTGGAAAATAACAAGTAAATAGTAATATTGTCTTAGTTACTTTTCTCGTTACTGAGACACAATACCCAACACCCACAAGTTAAAGGAGGAAAGGTTTATTTCACTACACAGTTTAAAGATTTCAGTCCATAGTAATCTAGATCCAAGGCAGGGTACCACGGCAGAGGGACATCACAGAGGAGAAACAGTCCATGGCAAGGCAAGCAGGAAATAGGAAGCACCAAGCCTTGCTTTCCCTTTAATCCCATACAGGCTACAAAATGTTTGGGTGGTGCCACTTATACCCAACATGGACCTTCCTACTATTCACACCAGAACCATGATAAACCAGTTAGAGGACTAATCAAGTACTGCACAAACTTAATCCAGTATCACCCTAGATCTGGCCACCTCTAAGTCCCACTTATGAGCACGTGAGGCTTTGAGGGGATATCTAGATACAAGCCATAACAGATGTGTTTGAAAAAGACTGATTAGATCTTAATAAATACTATTTTTGACATATTCACATTATTAATTTCATTGTAAAAGGTGGGAGAATTTTTCAGTTGTTTTTAGTTATCATACTAAGTCAAGTCTTTATGGCAATATTATGGTTTATATCTAGATATCCCCCTAAAGAATCATGTATTCATTGATGAGGTTTTGGGAAGGTGATTGGATCATGGGGGTGTGATACTCATTAATTGGATTAGTTCTGTGTTGAGTTCATAGCTAAATGTGATGTTGTGAGGTCAAGCCTGGTTGGCAGAGGGGAACTACCATGGGTGTGAGCTGGAAACATTTATATCCCTTTTTCCTCCCTTAATCTCTTTCTGCTTCCTGGTGCCATGCTATGAGCTGATTCTTCTCTGCCATGCCACCCTGTCCTGGAGCCAGAGGACTTTGGGCTGAAAACTACACAAACTGTGAGCCAAAATAAATCTTTCCTCTTTTAAATTGTGGGTGTAAGGTATTGTGGCTCAGCACTGAGAAAGTAAATAAGACAGGCAACATTCTTATATTTTATTATTTCAGGTGTGAATTTTAAGTACTCAACTAAATTCTGAGTTTTTTCCATTCTATTATTATATGATTTTATAGATTCTCCCAGTCCCTTTCATTTAATCTTATTTTACTCTTTTAACCTTCTGTTGTACATTTACCTAAGTCATATCTTTTCATAACCTTTTAAAGTTAATAGTATTTAAAAATTCTTGGTTTTCTTATAATGTCGCTTATTTTATTTGTCTGAGGAAATCTTTAGTTTCATTTGTTGAGGAACACCTTTGTTGAATATAAAATGCTAGGTTTCTGGTTTTTTTTTTTTTTTTTTTTTTTTGGGTACCGGGGGGTCGACCTCAGGACCTCGCGCGCCAGCAGGCGCCCGTGCTGCTGAGCGATATCACCGGCCCCTTTTTCGTATGTGGGATCCGGGAGTCGAACTCGGGCCCTCGTGCTTGCCGGGCAGGCGCTTAAGCCGCTGAGCCATCTCACCGGCCCTAGGTTTCTGGTTTTTAAGGAATATTTTAAAATATAGTTCTTAATATCTTGGAGATGTTACTTTCTTTTCTTGTGGTGGGCATGAATTCTAACAAAATGTCTTCTACAATTCTTAAGTTTGTTCTCACACATAAAGTATGTTTTACTTGGGAGCTTTAAAATAAATGTATTTATGTATGTATATATGTATGTAGTATGTATGCATGTATATATGTTGAGACAGCGTTTCCCAGGCCGGCCTCAAACTCATGGCAATCCTCCTGCCTCGGCCTCTCAAATGCTCGAATTAAAGGCATGCACCTCTATGACCAGTTTTTTCCTTTATCATGCTTTGAAGCAATTTGATCCTGAGAAATCAGGATCATAATATATTTTCTTTGTGCTTCTTCTCTTGTCACAAATCTAGGCTGAGTTACTGGAACTTCCTTTTGCAAACCTTATACTTCAACAGTAATAAATTATGTGCCATTCACAAAACACAAATATTTTGTCTTACTTTACAAAAAATGCCACGTTACCTTCAAGTAGTATTCTTTAATATATAACCTGGCACTTTCATCCTACGTCTTGGGGACAGGATTCTCTGAAAGTGACAGAAAGTGTTAGTTGTCAGTGCCTTTCTCATGACTCCATGTATGTGCTGGGAAGTGGGTGGTTGGGGACCAAAACACATGCTACTCTATCCCTACATTATTTTGTGGTACCTTTTGTCTCCTTGCCTTCTATAACTTCTTTGTTCAAATTTACAATGTATTGCACAATATTTCTAGCAGTCTTGAATATAGGTACCTATAAGAAAAATATTCTCTGAAAAGTGCAGATAGCATTGATTTTATAAAATGAGTGGGGGGAGGAGAGGAAGCATGAGAGTGGGAAAATGAGTTAGATCTATCCTCCACACAGAGAACATTTCAAAGCAAGCTAAGTCACATAAACATTGTCATGTTTGCTCTACCTCCAGGGAAAATAAGGAGTGGGAGGGAAACTAGAAACTCAGCGAAGCTAGAATTAGAAGTAGATATAAAGACGGGCACTTTGATTTTTGTTTTGTAGTATGATCTACCAACCTTGATTTCAAGGCAATGACTTATAAAGAACAGTAATGCACTCCAGAGATACTAAGAAGTTTGGATCTGTATCTAAAATATATATACAGGTAGAGATGGTTCTCTAACTAGGGAAATGAAAAAGGAAAAGAACTCAGCCTACCCCTGTGATAGTGCTCATCATGTTGTAATGTAATTAATATATTTTCTCTCTCCTTATATCAGAAAAAGGATGTCTGTAGTATTTCTTTTCCCATCTTTAGAATCTAATGTAATATTAAAATATGTGAATGTATGAATGACTGAGAAGATAAGTAAAGTAAATTCTTAATTAAATAAATATGCTTCAGTGGTATTTCTTTCTGCCAGTGGAGAAGGATTATGCTAGGTAAGAGAAGAAGTACTAGAGAGCATTTCATTGCAGGTTCTACTGCACAAGGGATGTGACTTCCAACCATAAAGGCAGAGTGGAATTTATCATAGCAAAAATAATAACTGACAGAATAAGGAATAAATGTTTTGTATCATCACAAAATTGTTACATTTTCATCAATGTAGATGGTATTTTGGAGTTCTGCAAAGCTTGAAAAACATATCCACTACTGAAAATCTATCATGCTATCTGGAAGGCAAAATTCGAGCTACATATTAGATGCTAGGTTATTAGTTTCATCATACTGAGCAGGCTACATGAACAAAGTATCTTTCCTTGCCGTACAGATAAACTATTTCTGCAGAAAGTACATGGGGAACAAAATTTTTTAGTTATTGGTCACATTGTCTTGAAGAATCTCAGAAGTTTTTGTTTTCTCAAATAGATCATCATTTTTAATATATTGAACTTAAAAATTCAGACCTTTTCTTTAAATATTGATCTGGATGAAAAAGTGATGATGATGAATATGCTACACAGTTAAACTTCGGTATAAAGCCATTCTCTGTAGCCAACTTTTGGCAAAATGGATCCTTTCTTAAATGATGCTTTTTTTTCTCCAACATAGGTATACTAAATGAAATAATTCTCTCACTATTTAATATATTGTAAGACTTTATAGGCAGTCTACCTGAACACATGTTTTGGTGACTAAGTAGGAAAATGCTAAGAGTGGAGAGCTAACCAATGAAAGCAATTTCTGTAGCACATCACCATGGGATGGTACGTGTTTACCATGCATATATCAGTGAATATCTTATACCAGGAAAAATTAACACTTAAAACAGTATCAGAAAAACAGCATCATTTTACTTACATATCATTACAAATTTGCATTTAAAATAGTATCACTTACAGGTTTTTAGTATATTTTATATTTACTAAGAATAAAGTAGTAAAATTTAGCTTCTTATTTATTATAACTTCTTATGGTTGGAATATGTTAGAGATGTTGGATTTCATTTCAAATTTTTTTCTTAGAAAAATATCCAAAGTACACTATAGTGAGGAAATATTGGATAAGAATATATGCTAACAAATTCTGACAAATTATATTTAACAACTGTTAACATTTGGACTGATATTTATTTACATATTTGGTGATATTCCTGGAAGTAAATATATCATGGTATTTTCTGCTTAAGTATTACAGCATGATTCTACAATTATATGAATCTTTACTGCATAACCAGAACATCATTATCTCATCTAAATGTGAAAAATATTTCTCTGAAATCATTGACCATTTAGTCCATATTTAGATGCTTCCAACTGCTCCCTAAATATCTTGGATGCCATTTTCATTTTAAACTATTTTAATAGTCTTTTTCATTATTATTGTTTATTTTACTCTGCTATCTTTTAGCTTAACCTTTATAAGACATTTAAATCATTTTTAGGGTGCATGTACATGTTAGATAGAGACAGTGTGAAAAAGAGAGACATGGAGCACATGATTTCATTATGTTTTATAGCCCTTTAAATCTAGAACAGTCTTTACATGGGACTTTATAATGGTAGTTATGGGAATCTTGTGAGTAGAGATACTTTAGGGTGGTGTTCCCCCCTTATCTTCCTAGGGTGGTGGAAGGTGATAGCTGGGGGAGGGTGTGACTCAGACCTCCTGCACACCAAGGAGCTGCTGTGGAAGGGGTTCTTCGCCTCAAGTCTGCAGCGACTGTGCTCAGGATTCACCTCAGCTTGCACCTCGCGGGCCTCACTCCTCTCAGGCTGCTCCTAGGCAATTTCTTTCCTGTCTAATTCCAACGTGTTGACTGTTTGGAAATAATAAATTCGTAGTACAGAGAATTATGGTATTTTTTTTCTTAGAAGTATAGTGAAGCAATAATAATTTACACATACATTTATGTATATATGTATAAAACATTTGGGGTGATAGTTAATGCTTTTGTTTACTATTTTCAAATAGGAGTTAAGAGGTCCCTCTCATTTGAAATGGTTCTATGTACATCTCTGACTCAGCATTAAAACTGCTGATAAACAGTAAATACCAAAATATTGAATTATAATAATTGTCACTATCAGGGAAGACATTTTAAATTTTGAAATTCAGGGGCCATTTATATTTCTACTGAAAGTCAGAATAAAACATTGATGAGAATACTATATGAAACTACTAGTTAAACTTCAATTTTGTTAAAGAAATGTATGAGGAGAAATGTTTAAAATGCTTTTACTTACTCAAGGTGCTCATCTGTTCATTCATCTACTCACCTATTTAAAGAGCTTTTATCAAATTCTTGAATTAGGAAATATTTGAAGTTGTGTCATACTGCCCCCCCAATGTTCAAATTGTTACTTTGAACAAGTGGGTACCAAGAAAATGCCATAATACAAGAAGGAATTTGTTTAAAATTCTGAACAGGAAATGAAGAAGAAACTCTGGAAGGAAGGGCATGTACATTATAACTGAAGAAATGAACCCATCCTGCTTTCTGCTGGACTACAGTTGTTGCTTTGTCTCCCCAATGCCTGAGACCCTAGGAAGTCAGTACAGTCGACGGAAACCAGTCAACTACACAAAAATCTAGGATTGAATTAAGGATGATGAAAGTATGGAATTGTATGGTGGAAACGTAGCCATCTACACTATAAAAAGGATTATTTATTGCCAAATAACTCAGTGTTAGATATCGAGTGGCTTTCAAAAAAAACAAAAATACTCCCCGAAAACAAAAAAACACTAGCTAACATGTAGAAGGTTCTGGGTTTGAGAAGAATCTCATCTTTATAGAAAAAGTCGTATTTGTACAGATCAGCTTTTGAATTGAACTGTCTCTGACATCACGCTAGGATGTGGTATGGGCAGCCAAAACAAGATTCAGCTGTTACCTGGAATTAGCTATTCGGAGAAACTTGTGCTCTTAGCCTGAGAACCAGAAAGTGTCTTCATAGATTTGTCCTTGCATTTTATAAACCCATTAATCATAGGGGAACATCTTAGTCCAGGCAATTAGTTTTGACAATGGAACAGTAAATAGATGCTAATTAATGAGTTTTTGTAATTATTCTTCCCTATGTGGACATTAACTAGTGTTCAGGCCTTAATTGTGACATCAACATGATTGCCTATTAGTGAAAAGACCATTTTACAGCTTAATTATATATTTCAGGGACTCCTCCATCTTATGGCTCTCAGAATCATTTTAACTAACCTTGACATCTTAAAAGGACTAGGAAATCTAAAGAGGTCTCCTCTGACCTCCTTTTTCTGTATTTTTTTCTAATGCTACATCTATGCAATTTTCTCTCACCCAGTCCACAACTGAAAAAGTCCACATGAACATTATAGGACCATGCTGTGTCATATAGAAGTTACTAACCATATGTGGTGACTTAAATTCAAATTTCTTAAAATTAAATAAGAATATAAGGTTAGTCCTTAGACTAGCAGCATTTTAAGTGCTACATAGCCACATGTGGCTAATGGCAGCTACTGCTGGACAGCACAGCATACAGCAGAAGCTGAATGAAGGCTGGGTTGTGTCTGTTTTGTTCATTGATGTATGCCTAGAACCTAGAACATCTCCAGGCACAGATTAGGTGTTCACATACTATCTGTGGACTGATGGAATGGCTCTTCACTTTCCTCTGTGTTCCTATCATTTGTTTTGTATTTTCACCTGGAGACAGAAACCCCAGGAGTGCCTGGGGACACGTAAAGAGCACTTTCTGACAGGGATAAGAATGAGCAATGGGTTACTTATATATTTGAGCTCTTTTCTGTATCTAAAGTACCAGAGAGGACGTACTAATTAGGTTAGATAAAATAGTGCTTCCAAAAGAAGATGGTAAGCATTATTTTACAAATTATGATGGACACATGAAAGTAAAAGGCCACAAAATAATTGCCTATGGGGGAAAAAAAAAAACTACAGCTGGAATTTCACTCAGTTTTAGCAGAGAATAATTATTTTGTCATATTTTAGAAGCATTCTGGAAAAAACAAACTTAAAAACAGAGTAAATTGATATAATTACTGCAATAATTAGAAAATTAGAGAAATAAAATTGATGGGACAAATAAAGCCTCTTCAGGAGTGAAGTTTCCGAGTCTCTAAAACCAAAAATAAATGATCGGGGTGTGGCCCTGCGGCGGACCCTTGCCTGGCACACACAAGGTTATGGGTTCAATCCTCAGCACTGAAAAAATAAAAAAGTTAAATCATTTCATCCTTTCTAATTTTCCATTTGAAAACTAACAGTGACACTAACTATATAACAGAAAAAATTTAGAAGAAAATGGAGGAAACTAAACATATTTGCAAATGGCATTGTCCATTGATATAATACTATATATAATATAATCATTTGATATCAATTATCAAAAGATTATGATATAAATGCAATTTAATGAAATGAAAATTTAAATGAATTATAAAAAGAAAATAAAATTTATAAAATGCCAAAATAAGTGATATAATTCCAGCTACCTAATGAAAATCCAGTAGTTTTCTATTAGTGTTTCAAAGTTTCATTAGATTTTCTCATAAAGTTCTTGAAAGCAAAATCATTTAGAAACACTGTTATCCCTATTAATTAATCAACGCATATTCATATTTTGGAGACAGCTCAAGCCAGGCATTTTTTTTCCTATATGACATAAAATGGTGTAATATTAGCACGTGATTGATTAGTTTTCAAACATTGTCCAAACAATAATTAGGCCAAATTCAAATGGTGCATAATTCAAGTATGAGGTTCCCAAGGATACTGTTTAAAGAAATCTCTATTTTTTAACTAAAATCAGAGTAGACAGTAACCTGAAATATAGAAGCCAGGTGTTGATACCTATGACGACTAATGATGTGTGTCCAAAATGCAACCCAAAACCCACTTATTTATAGCAAAGTGCAAACACTTCAATTAAATCCGAATAATGAGTTTTTAGTTTAGAAAAAAACAACTCATGCATCTTTTGCCTTAAAAGAAAAAAATAAATAACACGCATTCCATGGCTTGCCACCAATGGCTTAGAAGAAGGCTATGAGGGGAATATAAGCGGTCCTGGAGTGGTCTATTGGAGCTGCTCCCATTTCTCTCTCTCTTTTTTCTTTTAACTAAATTCATCAAATATCTATGTGGTTCTAGGTGCTGTTCTACGAACTAGAGACTTAACATTCTACAAGATGAATGTTTGTTCCCGTCCTCAAACAGCTTAGGCTCTATAGAAGAAGGTATATAAATTAACATTTTCTTAAAATAACTGTAATACTCTGTGTATAGAGACCAATAAAATCTGACCAAGTAAGTGGAGTAGTTTGACTGTATTACCAAGATAATAAGAGTTTATTTCTTATGTAACAGATTTAAAAGTGCATCATAGTTTGCTTAATTAATTTAGGCATTAATTCTGCATTATTCTGTCTGTTTCATTATAGGGTAGAATGCCATCTATTAAATGTGAGATTGATAAAAAACGTACCTAAAATTTTCAATATTTTGAGATAATAATAAAGTACTTATATAAATTATTAAAATGGGATTATGTCTTTCTGCAATTCAAATATTCGATGTAATAAAAAGCTTACATTTTATAAATCTGCTTTAATATTTAAGAAATATTATTACAAGCTGAGGCTTTTTTGCTAAAAGCAGAAAGCTTTAGAAGTTAAACTTACTAATACTACTAATTTATGGTAAGAGATTTTATGAAAACTTGACTTAATTAAGTGAGTCTTTAGTTGTATAATACTTGGTCAGTGTAGCATAACTGGAAAATACTCTTAATAGTATTAGAATATCCCAGTGGACTGTAGGTGCACTCCACAGAAGGTATCTCATTTAAAGCCTAAAACCAATTAATAGAACTATTGTTAATCTTTAGGAGCATTCTAATTTTCCAACAAATTACGATGATCTCCCTCTCTGGTTAAACTAAGGCTTGCCCTAAACCCTTTCCCCAGGTTGTGACAAACCATTTGAAAAGAGTGACTTCACCGTTAAACATTTGCACTCTTAATTATTTCCCAATTCTAACTGATGTCAGTGCTGAGAGTCTCCAAAGGACTGATTTTTTTTTTCAAAAGGAGACTAGCTGTACTACAAAAGTTTTACTAGCATAAGATTGGTATTTTCAAACAAAAGAAAAGACTGAGAAATTTCTTCAATAGTTCAAGAACTGAGGGTTTTACAAGACTTATATCAATAATTACATGTGATTTTCTGGGAAGCAAATGAAGCAAATTCTTTAGATTCTTACCCTAGATACTTAAAGAATGTACCAGCTAAGGTATATTGGCTATCTTGATTGGGATCCACCCACTGGACTGGTAATTCACATTTCTGGGTAGGTCATAGAGGGGTAACCTTGGGGACTGTAACTGGTTCCTTGCCTCTTTCTCCCTAGGATGTTCCTCTGTTCTGCTTCTGGGCTGCTAAGAACTAAGCAGTTTCACTTCATCATACCATTCTGCCATAATGCTCCCTCTTGGAGCCAGCTGACCATGTACTAAACCCTCTTATACTATGAGCCAAGTAAAACTCTCCTTGTGTGTGTTGGGTGTTTTGACCCAGCAATGGGAAAGCTAACTAGTACAGAGAACTTGAGCCAAATATATTTTCTGTATGTAAAATACTCAAATAACATGAAGACTGAGTTTATCTTCCATTTTCTTGCCTGATTCAAAACCTCTGTAGCAGAGACAACTCATTATATAAGGGGACAAATATCCTGAATTCTTATCACCTAGATTGTTCTTGATTGGAATTTTAAAAATTGTCATATATCTCATTAATCAACTTGATTTTGCACTCCATTTTATATACAAGATTTTTGAAAATTCTAATTTCTTTGAATCAAATGTTTTAGGGAAAAGCAAGTTTTTATACATGTTTCTTCTCAAAGTATCCATTTTCTTCAGAAAGATTTTTATAAATTGTATATAGGTACTGTTAAAAATCTGTGAATAATATGCATGCTGTAATTTTTACTTTTTAAAGATATATTAGTACATAACTCACATCAGGTGATTTATTGATTGCAGAGTGCATTTCAGGATGATGATCACAGGTAGAAAATGTAGTATTAGATACTTACGAGAAGGGGTGGTGTCATTCAAATTTCCCATTCAATAATAAACTACTCAAAGAGTCACAGATGCCCTCTAAAATCATGTCTTTGTAATCTGCTTGATGAAAACACACCCTTAAATTAAATATTGACTTATTGGTTCCTCATCTATAGAACTGCAATACATATATAGTCAGAATGATTGATTTATGTTTAATTTCTAGCAGCTTCTTGCCAAGTCCCTTGTGAGCACTATTATATTAGAAGCTTTAAATGAGTTTACTTCAGTTCAACAAATCATTTGTTGAATATATACAAGGTACAAGATACTGACATATATAGCATAGTTTTATTACCCCAGAAGTGTGCTATGGTAAGGACTCAAAAAAATTCATGGACTAAGTAAATTAATCTGAGGTTATTAATATAACTAATGTATAGTTTCTATATATTAAATGTTTATATTAACTAATATTAATGTCTTAAAATTTTTTACTTTCCTACATGTTTTTAGTACATAATGTTTACATCCTTGTGTGGACCTGGTACAGACACACAACACATCTTAATTCCTATTTCATCCCCTTTCCCTCCTCCCCTTCCCCCTCCTTCCATCTATTGATCCCCTTCCCATTTGAGAAATATCACTCTTTATTTCTATTTTGGGTTTCTCATAAGAGAAACCATGTGATATTTAAGCTTACATGTCTGATTTATTTCACTTAACATTATGATCTCACAGTGCATCCATTTTCCTACAAATGATTCAAGTTTATCTTTCTTTATAGGACAGTAATACTCCATTGTATATAAATACATTTTCTTTATCCATTCATCTCTTGATGTACATGTAAGCTACTTCCAAAATTTAGTTCTCAGGATTTATTCTGCTATAATCATGGATATGTGTGTATCACTGTAATGTGATGTCATTAACTCTTTCAGGAAGATACCTAGAAAAGGTAGGGCCATTTTGACCAATTAAATTGACCATTTTCGTGCTACACTAAAAAATCTCAAATTAAAAATACCTCTTTAGTTGGAATGCAAACTACTGAAACTACTACAGAAATCAGACTGGCAACTCCTAAAAAAAATGGCCCTACTCAGAAGTTGAGATTCTCTTTCCCATGTTTAATCTCTCCAAGTTATTGCTTATTCTCCAACAGGTCCAGGGAGGATACAGATTATTTCTTATAGAACCATAAAAGTTTGAGTTACTCCTCAGCGTAAATATATAGATATGTGTGGTCTTTAGTCTTCCTTGGGTACAAGCAGACCTCAAACTTAACCTTAGTTTTCATTGCCTTTAAAGGAGGTAGAGGTCAAAGTAAAGGCAGAGGTAGAATTTAGGTGTGGAAGAAGATAGCAGTTCTGCTTTGGAAGTAAGGCTCTATGTTCATCTTTGTTTTTGTGGTTTTGAGTAGCAGTTGTACTCATGACTCACCAAACAAATGATGGTTTGGGCTACCAAAATCTGTAAATTGAACTTGAAGGTCCTTACCATCGACAACATTTGTTTCAGTTTTGGAGATTCCCCATCCACAATCACACTGCATTTTAGCGAGGGCTGGGGAACATGCCGTGCTAGGTCATGGCAACATTCCTTCCAGCATCTGCCAGAGAAGAGTCAGACAAGAACCGAGTACTCTTTGGGCAGCCATTTCCACCCTTCCTCTCACCACTCAGTCCTGAAATGTTCATTAGAATGTAGCACAGGGACATACACTTACTCCGCTTTCTCATCCACACTTTGGACAAGGGCACTGGCAACAAGACCATGGAGGAATCTTTTCCTAAACCAGAATCAGCCAACAGAGCCTGCATTTTTCCTTGTCCATAGAGGACATCCATCTCTGTCAACATATTGTCTTTATAGACAGAATTAAGACTGTGAAAGAGCTGAGATTTTGCTTTACGTAGAAACTAGCAAATCTTAGTCAGAATGAAAAGGCTTTATATCTAATGGCAGATCAAGCTAAGTGTTCACACAATGATTTGTATTATAGTACAGTATTGTAGTATGTGATTCCGACTTTTGTTTTATTTTGTTTTTCAGAAAGACTCTTACTGTGTAGTTCAAGCTGGCCTTGTTATGTAGTCCAGGCTGGTCTTGAACTCAAGATCCTCCTGCCTAAAATACAAAACTTTTACAATGGACCAAAAGCATGCCTGCTCTTTGCCCTAAGAAAGATATTGTCTCCAAGTCCCAAGAATACTTTAGCTGGGAATAAGGGCAGAGGTAATATCACAACCTTTAAAAATTCTCCTGAAGTTTCTATTTTAAAAATATACTCCATATTTATAATAAATTAAATTATATTAAATTGAAAATCAAGGTGTAATTAGTAATACTTTGAAATAACTACTGTTATATATAATATTTTCCTATGAAAATTTATTCTAAAAGATATTCCCTAGAGGAACTGAGTGGTATTCTTGAGGTTGCATTAAAAATCTTTATATACTGTATTGAAATGAATTTAAGAGTCCATCAGCTGATGAATGGTTAAATAAAATGTGAACCAGGTAAATATTACAATAAACTACTACTTAGCGATAAAGTAATAAAGTTTTGTCATTTGCAACAACATTGATAGAATTAGAGGTCACTAAGTAAAGTGAAGTAAGCCAGTCATAGAAAGATAAGAATTGCATGGTTTCATTCATATGTGGATTCTATAGAAGTTGATCTCATAGAAATTGAGAATAGAGGCCAAGATAAGCAAGCGTCAGTGGTAAGGATGGGAAAAGGTGGATCAATGGGTACGAAGTTACAATTAGATAAGAATATGACATTCTGATATGTGATTACACACTAATGTCCTACATATTTCGAAAAACTAGAAGAAAGAATTTTGAAAATTTTAACCATAATGATGAATCTCCGAGGAGATAGATGTATTCAGCCTTATTTGAACAATATGCAGCGCATACACATATCAAAACGTTACATAATACCTCATTAATACATTGCAATGTTTATGCTTTTATGTATTAGTTAAAAACAACTTTTAAAAATTAGAAAATCTGTATATGTTTACTTTCGTGCTTCATATATATGAACACATAGTAGAAGCACTGTGTTCTAGAATGGTGTGATGAAGATATATTTGAATAACTAATGCGGTTTTTAAGGCAAGTTACATATAAATTTTTCAGCTTAATTTTCTATATATTCATACTTTAGCTGTTCAGTAAACTGTAGGTATTGTCATGAAATTATGACTGTCAAATTATCGTGTTAGTGATTTGGCTGTCTCTGTATGTCCTAAAACATGTCTTTTCCATATTGCTGTGGAGACGTGATTCACCTCATTGGCCCTAACTCACAATTGAAGCAATATTTTAGTGTAAAAATATTAGCAACTAAAGAAAATACATCTTTTTCAGAACACTTCATTAGTCAAGGTTGCTCCTGTCTGGGCTTGTTGCTGGTTATATTGTATTTTTATCACATCTTATTTAGGATGCAATAAAAATATTGCCTGAGGTACAGAAAGATATTAATGTGTTTAGGAAAAAATCATATAGTTAGAATATGAAATATTTACCGTGGCACCTGTACGTTACATGGGCTCCTATTGTTAATAGAATCCATACATCTACCTCAAATCTCATATATATTAGAATGATGGAAATTTTATGAATCATAGTATAATTGGATAATCCATCTTTTTGTTCTTACTGTTATTTTACATACAAAGGAGGCCTCATCGAAACATTTTAATGATTCTTTGACAGATTCTGGGAAAATGCTTTAATTAGATGATGTCAAGTAATCATGCCAGTGGCACGGGCACTGTTAATACTGAGGTTAACAGTCATATATATTTATAGTAAATCTAATACAACTTGAAAAAGGAAAAACCAATTATACCAAATAATCATATATATACATATATAGCGTTCAGTTAAGAACAATCTCTTTTTTGTCTTTAATGTAAAAGTTGATGGTAGATTTGTGAGAAATATATTATAATCTGTCAAATTTAAATTTACAAACCATAAAAACTGCAGTGCCAATTAAATTTCTACGTTCTTGCATCATTGTATTTAATTTTTTTCAATGAAAAAAATATAGAAAAGTATGCATTTTTAATATAATGCATATAGTAAATTTATGCAAATATACTGACTCTAGCTTGGTAGCAATAATTGTTATATTTAGGGAGTATGCCATAATAAAATGATTACTACTAACAAACGATTCTCTCACTTTTCACAGTTATATTTTTCTTGTGGGTATGTCTGAAGTAAGATTTCCTAAATCTATTGTGTTGGCAAATATTTGGTATACAATACAAATTAAGAACACTCTTCATACTGTATATTAATCTCTAGACTTATCCATCCTACATAACTCAAATTTTGTATCACTTGACATTCATCTCCCTGTTTTTATCCCCTCTTTCACTGCTTCTAATCCCTTTTTCTATTGATCTGACAATGAATATTAAAGTTGTTAGTGCTTCTTTTTTGCTTTTGTGTTCTTAAAAAAGGAATACATTTTTTATTTGGTAATTTTTATTTAAGTTTTTATTTTTAATTGACAAAAATTTTATGTGTTTATTATATAAAATTTGAGTTTTTAAAATATGTATGTGTCATAAGATGGTTAAATGATGGTAAATAACATATGTTTTATCTCACATAACTCTCACTTTTGTAGCTCAAACTCTAAATAATTTTTAAGAATATGTTGTTATTAATTACAGTCACCATGTTGTACAATAAAACTCTTGAATTTATTTTTCCTTTCTAACTCAAGTTCCGTATTTTTTTTTTTTGTGGGTACCGGGGTCAACCTCAGGACCTCGCGTGCCAGCAGGCGCCTGTGCCACTGAGTGATATCACCGGCCCTTTTTTCGTATGTGGGTTCTGGGAGTAGAACTCGGACCCTTGCGCTTGCCAGGCAGGCACTTACACTGCTGAGCCATCTCACCGGCCCTAGTTCTGTATTTTTTGACCAACATCTCTTCAACACCTCCAGCTTCACCCCTGGTAATCACGATTCTACTCTCTTCTTTTATATATTCAACTATTTTAGATTCTGCATATAGGTGAGATCATGCAGTATTTGTTTATCTCTGTTTGGCTTATTTGATTTAGTATAAGTTTCTCTAGTTTCATCCAAGTTATTGCAAATGACAGGATTTTCTTCTATTTTTTAAAGCTGAGTAACGTTCTACTGTGTATATAATACATTTTTAAAATCATTTTTCTATTGCTAGACTTTAGATTGATTCTGTATTTTGGATGTTGTGAACAATTCTTCATTGAATTCAGATATCTTTTCAACATATCAATGTTACTTTCTTCAGGTATATGCTATGTTAATCCATTTTGTGGTGCTGTTATGTAATACCTGAGCCTGGGTTATGTGTAATGAACAAAAACCCACTGGCTGACAGTTCTGAAGACTGAGAAGTCCAAGATCAAAGTGCTGGCTTCTGGTGAGAGCCTAACTGTGTTACCATAACTTGATGGAAAACATCACATGGTAGAAGAGCATAAAGAGAGCAAAAGGGCCAAACCCAATCTTGTGATAATGGATCCAAGATTCATGGTCCCTTCATGAGACTGATCCCTCATGACTGAAACACTTCTTAATACTGTTACAAAGAAATTAAATTTCAGTGAGAGATTTAAAGGGGATTAGCATTTGGGCCAGGGCCACCAAAACTCATGTCCTCATACATAGAATATATTAATTTCATCCCAATAGTCCAAAATGTCTTAACTTATTCCATTATCAAAGTCTAAAGTCCTACCTCATCTAAATATGGGTGACACTCAAAGAATTATTGGTCCTGAGAAAAGTATCCCTCTGCCTCTGAACCTGTGAAATCAAAACAAGGTAGGCACTTCCAAAATACAATGGTAGGGCATGAATAGTACAGCTATTTCTACTTCATAGTGGGGAAATAGGTATGAAAAAAAGTGGCCCCAAATATGTCTAAAATCCAGCAGGAAAAAAAAAATGTGTTAAGTCTCCAAAATACTATTCCTTCACTCCAAGTCTTGACTTGCATTGGTCAGCTTTCTGTATTTGAGACAAAATACCCGACATACTTAAGTTAGAGCAGAAAGAGTTAGTTTTGGCTTGGCTCATAATTTCAGAGGCTTTGGCCCATGGTTATTTGGCTTCAAGGTAAGAAATATCATGGAAGAAACTATGGTGGAGGAAATCCGGCCCATTCATATAACCACGAAGCTGAGGAACAGGAAGTGAGTCAGAGAGGAAGAGGCCAGGGACCAGATGGTCCACAAAGTCATGGTACCCTAATCCACCCAGACAGACCCAAAAGCATGATTTTATAATCCCCTAGGTATCTCTCAAACTAATCAAGCTGACAACCAAGATTAACCATCACATGCCTCCTGGACATAGTACGGTGGTGTATCAGTCAGTGCTTACTAGAGAAACAGACTTGATGCAAGATACAAAAATATAGAAAAATTTACAAGATTGGCTTACAGTGGCCGCACACAGAATCAGGTATGGAAGAGCACAAAAGGGCTGCCTGCATTGGAGATCAGAAGCCAAAGGCCTGGAGATTACTGTAGTGTACTGTGCAAATTTGTATCTGAATTTACCATCTTGACCCATTTACTGTGGCATACCTGAGACTGTGTAATTTATAATGAACAGAATGAACAGAAGTTTATTAGCTCAAAGTTCTGGAGGCTGGAAGGTGCAATGGCAATCTACCGGCATCCAGCAAAGGGCTTCCTGCTGTTTCACATACGGTAGAAAGTAAAAGAATAAGAGAGAGGAAGAGAGCCACCCTTTTATAGCAGCAACAATCCCAACCATAAAAGTGTAACCTTCATAACCTAGTCACCTCTTAAAATTAACATTGCTTAACACTATTCCAATGATAATTAAATTTCAACGTGAGTGTTGTATGGGAAAAACCCTGAAACCATAGCTTATATCCAGTAGCAGGGTTGCCACATTGTTCGATAGTTCTATTTTTAATTTTTTGAAGAGCTCCCATACTGTTCTCTTTAATGGTGCTGCTCATTTACATTCCTATGATCAGTATGCAAAGGTTTTTCTCCAATTTATTTTCTCCTGTAAACCAGAAAACATACATATTTCTCTGTTCTATGATGTCCCACAAGTTCCTTAAATTATCTTCTTTTTCATTCTTCTTCCTTTTTGCTCCTCAGATTGGATGATTTCCAATGGCCTGAGTTTATTAAGGTCACTAATCCTGCATTACACTTAATCTAATATGCCATTGAAATTTTTTATTGAATTTTTCATTTTAGTGGATTGTATCCCTCAACTCAATGATTTATGTTTGAGACTTTTTAATATTTCTATCTTTTCACTGAAATTCTCAGTTTGTTTGTGCTTCACCTTCCTGACCTTAGTAAGCAACTTTATGACCATTCTCTGAGTTGCCTATCAGACAAATAGCATATCTCCGTTTCATTAGTATCAGTTTCTGGAAATTTATCTTACTCTTTTTTTGAAAAATATTTTGCTATTTCTTCCTTTTTCTTGACTTTCTGTATTGGTTTCTACAGTAGGTAAGTAAATACCTCTCTCAATGTTGTAAGACTACTCTTGTGTAGAAGATAGACCTCACCTATTAGCTTAACCAGAAATCCAGAGTGTCTTTCCATCTTTTATGCTCATCCAAACTACTGTTTTGTTTTTGTTTTTGTTTTTGTTTTTTTCTCAGTGGTCCCAGGAAATTAAAGTGTGACAAGTTCTATCAGTGACCTGAGAGAAATGATTTAGGTGCCAGTCTTTTGAGATGCATCTAAGAAATTTGTGATGTTGTAAGTTTGTTGTATAGTACTTGTTACCTTCAAGGAAAAACAGCTCTAAAATCTACTGCCAATTTTCTCTGTTTTAAGTTGGGGAGAAAACTTGACAAATATCTGTACTGTCATTCAGCCTGCGTACTCTGAAACTGCAGGATAGCCACTGGATGTGGTCTCACGAAAAACCATTACTGTTTTCTCTGTGGTCTAGGAGACTTAAAAATGAAGATCTCATCAATTCCAGGGCTATTTGATTAAGGGGGCAGTGCTGTGTAGGGAACTGAGGACCTGGGAGTGTTTGACACAGGGACAACTTCTCTGGGAGAATCTGCATGCTTGGACTCACGGCGGGAGTAAATTGGGAGATAAGACGTGGTATGTATCCGCGATCCCATTCAGATTCTGAAGCCCTATTGTTCATCTGGCACACTGGCTCCCAGATGTAGGTTAGTTAGAAATCTTACTCCCACGCAGCAGAGGGAAAGATGTACTGGCAAACCCCTTTCGGGAGGAAACCAAAGAAATTTATTTTCTCTGAAGTTTCAAGAGGGATATAGCTCCTGAAAATTTTCAAGCACCCATGTAAAGCATCTCATTATTCTCTAGTTTACGGAGACTTGTGAATGCCTAATCCTATTTACTCCTAAAGTTAGATGACTGAAAAACTAAATCCTTCATAAGGAACCATAAAAGTTAGAGTACTGTATTTGTAGTTCAAACCCTTCACTACTTATGGAGAATCTGGGATTTGGAAGTTGTTTTTCAATTGTGAGGTTCAGAGTCCATGGTGTGGATTGTGCCCAAATGTGTCTCAGATTTTTCTACCCATGTTAATATGAATATTTTCTCAGCTGCCTAATGTGTAGGACTCAGTCAACTAGTTTCTGGCTTTCCATCAGAGGTAACTGATCCATACGTAGATGTTCATCTGATGTGTCTTTGGGAGGAGGAAAAGTAAGGAGGTATTTATTCTGTCATCTAGATGACACCACTCTCTTGAATAAGACATCGATAAATGAAAAACGCAGATTGCAGAAAATGAAGCCATCCTCAAATAAATTTGAAATTTATATTTGATTTTATGAATAAAAATTGTTATTTGATATGACATTTTGGAATAGATTAGCATAATTTTATAATTACAAATTTGAACCTGGAGATGGAAGGAAAATGAAATCTATGAAACTACTTCATTTACAAATGAACCATTTCAGGAGACCATTGTACACTTATGTTTTAAAATAGTCAATGAAATAAATTATGCCTTATAAAAATTTCAATCATGATTTTGTAAAGAGAAAAATATAGCACTCACTGTAGTATTAATTTATAACTTTGTGTACCAATTAGGAATTGTTGCTGTGCATAACATTTGGTTCAGGGCAAGGGGAGGTCAACTGTGATGGCTTCTTTGAGTGAAAATGCTAGAGGGAATGATTAGGCAAGAAAGGGACTTCTTTTTTTTTTTCCAGATAATTTTCTGGAAATTTTAATGTTTACATTCCTTGTGAGGAGTTGGTACATGTACATCTTTATTCCTTATTCTTCCCTTCCTCATCCCTCCCTCTATCTCTTGATCATTCCTAATGCAGTGATACATGCATACCTATGTTTACAGCAGCACAATTCCTAATAAATAAATTTTGGAAGAGGCCTATATGTCCATCAACAGATACACACAGATACACACATAAAGAAATGTGGTATTTACACACAATAGGGTACTACTCTGCCATAAAGAAAGATAATCTTGAGTATTTGTAGGAAAGTGGGCACACCTTGAGACCATAATGCTAAGTGAAATACATCAAAAACAGAAGCTTAAATATTGCATGGTTTATCTATAAGAGGAACACGAAGTATAAATAAAGGGCATCTTAAAAGTTTGGAGTCTAGGACTGCTACAATATTTTTTAAGAATCAAACTTTTTTTTACTTTATCTCTCTATATCTCTTTTTTTTCCCCTGTCCTTTTTGCTGTGTACTTCTTCACTGTCATTGTCTCAACTAGGGTTTTCTATGTTGAAATGCTTGTATCTTTAGGCATCAAGCCATGTAGTCCCCAAACACTGTGAAAAAGATTTGCTTTGGTCCTATTCTTTTCTCTTCCCCTATTCCTCCCTATTGGAATGAAATGGTCTCAAGGAACTACAACAATGATATGTATTGATTTTCCTCCTCTGAAAATAATTTTTAATATGGGGAAATGGCATTATTACTTTAAAAACTGGATGGAACAACACATTATCAATGAAATTGATATGTTAAGGCAAAAAAAAAACTTATATGTGGTCAAACATGCATATTAAATGCTTGCATTCATATGAAAACTTATAGAGAAAGATAAAATTTGTGGTTGATCATGGCCTGTCCTGGATGCAAGATGTGGGATGATAGCTAGAGGATTCAATTTTTTTCTTTCTTCCTTTTGTTGTTTCTGTCATTTTTCTCTCTTTCTTTTTAAATTTATTTTGAAACAGGGCCATACTGGGGAAAAACTTGTTATCTGCCTGCCCCAGGTGGCCAGAGTGCTGGGATTACAGGCCAATTGATTCTCTGGAGAAAATATAGGTTTATTCACATAATGAAGGGAAATGGGTATTGGATTTATAAATCTCAAATATTCTCTCTTAAAAGATTCACCACAATCAAGAGAGATTTATTCATGTGACACAAGGATGATTCAACGTATGTGATTGCTTAGCTTTCCAGTCACTGTGAGAAAATATCTAACACAACTTAAAGGAGAGATTTATTTGGCTCATGGTTTCCAAGGTTTTGGTCCACAGCAGGCTGGCTCCAAGACATGAACATTGTGAGAGAAAGGCATGGAACTTAAATGGAACTGTCCACTCTTGAAGTAATAAGAGAAGGCCACTGAAATTTGTCCTTTCTAGCTACCATCTGCCACTCTTGTGACCAACAGTTCAATAATAACCACATGATTAAACTTAGCCAATGAGAGATAATTCTGGGAATTTTTCTGGGAAAAATAGAAAGAAACAAGTCCAAAAAACAGAAGGGAGTATATTAAGTCGTATAGATCCATATCAGTCATGCAGGGAATATGGTGGTAAGATGTGAATTGCAGAGGTCTTGGACAACCCTACCCCTGTGGCCTTGCTGGTTGCAGTCCATACTGCCTCTCTCTTGAGCTGGCTCCACCAATTGCTTGCAGCCTTTCCTGGCACACATTCCTCATTCCTAGCATCTCTGAAATCCTGGAGTCTTCACTGAATGCATTTTCAGCTTCATTCACACACCTTCAAGCACCCTTTTCTCAGAGGTACTTTAGGTGGACCACTCAGCCTTCCTCAGAAATCTAGAAGAAGCCTCTATAATTGCCATAACTCTTGCATTCTGCATGCCTTAAAAATCAGAATTAAGTAGATGACACCAAAGTTTGGTGCCATCTCAAGCAGTAACTGGGCCCTGTTGGGCCTCATTTGCTGAGGCCTCTGAGTGTTGAGATGCCTAAGCAGTGTACAATGAATACTAGGGGTACCATTCCCTATGTTGTTCTTCTTGAGCAGGGGAACTATGACCTCTCTTCTCAAATGAAAGGTTTATATTTTGCACATTTGGTCCTGTAGTGTGTACGGGTCTTGCTGATTCCAGGATCCCTTCAAGATGTCTTTCTTCTTGTCCCATTCAAAATACTTGATTTTATTCTAATGGGGCTAGTCTCTTCAAAAACCACATCTCCTTTGGCCCCAATTTTACACATACTTATTTTTGAGCAAAATTTAAATTTTTCAAATACTTCTGATTAGGTTTTTTCTCCTATTTCTCCTTATACATAAGGCTAAAAAGCAGCCAGAAACACTCATGCTTCAACCTGACTGTCTTGAAATTTTCTCTGTCAGATCAGTTAGTCCACCTCCATTAAACTCTGCTCCCTGTAAAGTTCTAGAGCATCAGCAAAATGTAGAACAAAAAGAGTTTTGCAATACAATGACTGAAGGAGCTAGTCCGATTACCAAAGGAGCTTTTGCTCTCATCTGAAACCTCTTTAGTCTGATCTTTAATGTCCAAATTTCTGTCAGCATTCTGGTCTTCTGAGCTCTGACAAGATCACCAACAATTTCAGCTTATAGCATTGTAAGGTCTACCTGAATCTCCAAACCTTTCCAAACTCCTCCTGCAAACCAGTCCCAAAGGCTTCTGAACCACAGTTTCAGGTATAGTTACAGCAATGATCCCACTTCTCTGTATTCCTCAGCTTTCTTGTTGTTAGAAGAAAATACCTGAAACCCACAACTTGAAGAAGAGGTTTATTTGGCTCTGTACTTCAAAGGGCTTAGTCCATGACTGGTTAGCTCCAAGGCGGAAACCTCACAGTGGAAGAGCATGGCAGAGTGAAGCTGCTTAGTTCACTGTGGTAAGGAAGCATAGTAGGGGAACAGTACCAAAGAGGAAAGGGCTAGGGACCAGATATATTCCCAGGTCATGCCCTATGACCCACTCAGATGCTCAGAATTGAACTTTACTAATCTGTCACATGTCTCTTAATCCATTCAATTTGATAGTCAGGTTGAATAGTCACAACATGCAAATGAAAAAATGTTATACTAGATTAGCAGAATTGAGGTTAGAAATTATCTGGTCATCTCAATACAGGTGGCAAAAGGATTTTATAAAACTTAACATCCTTTTACAATAAAAATTCCTAAGAAAGTAGGTATAGACGGAACGTGCCTTAATATGATGAAGGCCTTACATGTTAAGCCCAGAGCTAACATAATTCTCAATGATATGAAGTGCCAGAAACATCTCATCTAGTATTTGTAACAACACAAGAATGCCTACTTTTATCAATTAGGTGCATACTACTGGTGGGAGTCCTAGCTAGATCGACTAATCATGAAAAAGAAAAAAAAAAAAAGTCAAATAAGGAAAGAAGTAAAATTGTGTTTTCTGCACACAACATGACTCTGAAAATGGTTACAACTAGTAAATATATTTGGTAAAATTTCAGGTTATGAAGTCAACATTCAAAAATCAATTTAATATTTATATGCTAACAATTAACTGTCTGAAAAAAATGGATAAAATTATTTTACTCATCATGGCATTAAAAATAATTGGGAAAAATTTAGCCAATGTAGCAAAATATTTGTATGCCGAACTCTATGAAATATTGATGAAATAAACTGAAAAAGACCAAATGGAATGATAACTTGTGTTCATGAATTATAAGAATAGTATTAATAAAATGTCCTGAGATCTAAGATATCTAAAGATTCTATGTACTCACCATCAAATTTCCAAAGACATTGTTCCAATAAAAGTGGGAAAAATATCCTAAAATTCATGATACCACAAAGTGTCAGTGACTTTTTTGGATATGCTGTCAAAAGCACTGTCATCAAAAGTAAAATAAACAAGTCAAACTACACCAAACTTCAAGTCCTCTGTATAGCAAAGGCAACAACAAAATGAAAAGCCAACCTGTAGAATGACAGAAAATGTTTGCAAACAATTATCTTCATGTTAATATCCAAAGTGATAAGTAACTCATACAATTTAATGACCAAAAAAATCCTCAGTTAATAGAATGCAAATCATCTTTATAGATATTTTTTTTCCACAGAAAGTATGAGTGACAATTGGTGTATGAAAAGCTACATAATAGCACTAATTATCAGAGAAATGTGAATGAAGACTATGATGTATCCCCTAACTCTTCTTAAGATGGCTATTGAGTGTGTAGAAAAGGGAAAATTTATGTACTCTCAGTGAGAATGTAAATTAGTACAGCCATAATGGAAAAAAGAATGTAGAAATTTACATGTAGGCATGTCCTTGGAAAGGACTTTGAAGTTCCAAAACTACCAGTAATTTTGATGATTAGTGTTATCGTATACAGGCAGGAATGTACAGCAGAAACCTAAGATTCATGGTGAGCTTGTTACTCAAGGATTAGGAAAGCTGCCCAAAAAGGATGTAGTCTTGTCAAGCTGTAACTAAAAGTCCCTGGAAAGAAGTATGGCCTGGATTTTATACTCCATGGGGAAAATAATTCACTGAATGTTGCAGGATATCTTATTTCAGGAGACAGGATCAGAAGTTAGACTTTTCTCAGTTGTCCTCAATTCAGGATGCTGCATTTTCAGCACAACCTGAAGTTGTTTTTGAAAACTACAAGTGGATAGAAGAAGAATGGTCTATCCAAGGTCACCTAGAGAAATGTACCACAGTAAAATATAAGGTGAACTTTAAAATATAAATGATATATTTAAAAATTAAAAGTACTATTTTATTGTATTCAATTTATCCTGGGTATGCTTTGAATCACAGGCAGATTCACAATTATTACAATCTCCTTGGCTTTCCAGTAAACAATGCTTTTGTTTGCCTTTGCCCTGAACAGTGGCATGATGGAAACCAGCTGGAAAATTCTCTTACAGATGTGGGCGGGTGGATTGTTGATAAGAAACAATAAAATGTGTTTTCTTTACTTACATGCAAGGAAGAGGTCACTGCTGGACCTGAGTGTAGTGTGTCTCCTAGGGCTTGTGTGTTAGAGCACCGGTCCTCAGTGTGAGGGTGTAGGTAGAAGGGGTGGAAACTTGAAGAGGTGGGACACTTCGTGGGATGGCTGATTCTGTTTTTAAGGCAGGAAAACTCAAAGTGAGCCTTATCAGAGAGAATTATATATTTTGTAGGTCCGAGGTTTGTATTAAGTAGGATCAAGGAGAAGTGAAACTTACAATGAAGAAAACTAAAAACCAGGAGGGAAACTTTAATGTTAAAAACCAAGTAAAACTCTTACTTTTGATTTAGATATAGTTGGCCTTGGCAGGACAAGGCTTCCTCTGATGATGACTAGCAAAACTTGGCTAAGCTATAAAATAGGTGTTTTTAAAAGCACCAAGACCAGTGGAAACAGTAAGTGCAGTGAAAATTGGCAGCTATAATGAGCACTCTAGACACTAGCAGTTCTGAGTGTAGGTGACAGATATGAATGTGGACGGGCCACGGGCTCCTGCCAGGTCCACCGTTAAAACATCAGAACTTCTAGTAATGGCAAGGGTTGCTAAAGTGGAAAGACTAAAAACTTGGAGGCCTCAAATATACAGCTACTCTTCTGAACTCTGAAAGGATAAGTGAAATAGCCCTGAATCTTACAGGGCTTAAGAAAAAAATTGAGAACAGTAGAAGCTAGATAAGAAATCATTAAAGAAGTAGTGAATTCACCTTGGGATATAAAGCTGCTTTTTTTTTTTTGCATGTAAGCCCTTACCATTTTAAGGCTATTTGAGCATGAAAACTCTGCAAGGGTCTATGTAAAAAAAAAAAAAAAAAAAAAAAAAAAAAACATTGCTCAATTGTAGGAAACCATTTAGGGGAAGAAAAAGAGGCATTTTGATTTTCATATGGGGCTAATGGTAAACATATGCCTAGTCCTTACCTCAAGGCTTTTACCAAATTTTGAAGCTATATGAGGTGAAATATTAAAAAGCAGAACCAGAAAGCCCTGCTGGCCAGGACTCAATACAGTGTATTGTAGCTGGAGTGTTGAAATGGCTATGACCCAGAAGTTTTCATTAAACTTCCAGAAAGAAGGCAGTGCCTTAGCAACAGGAGTGAGCTAGGAGACAGAGTCTTGCTTATATACACCCATTTATAACTTATAGCTAGATCCGAAGAAGGAAATTTCATAATGATAAATAATTCATCTCAAAAGGAAGGTCTCAAAATGCTAAACATGTACGTTGTTTGAATACAGTATTATATCATCTACAAAGTTGGAAAACCAAAAAGAGTTGAACCAGTCCTCAGTGTAGGATTCTAGGGCTTAAAGTATTTGCATTTTAATTATTCAGTTAGAATGAAATGTCATGTATTTCTAACGGGATGGGCTAATTTCTCTCAGTATTTTGAATTTCCAGCCAGTTTTTGTTTTGGCATACAGAATAAAGAGAAAGAAATAAATGGCAGGGGTAATCTAAAAGGTCAATTTAGAAGATGATAGCATGAAAATAATATAGGGTAATCATGTCTTATAAAGTAAAATGTAAACACAAGTACATAATTGGGTCAGTAAATTAAAATATAACCATTTATTAATATCACAAAAATAGTAAATTGAGCAGTAGAGGGGAAGAATTAGAGAGTTTGAACAACTAACCTGTCACACAAGTGGAGCTGTGTGATGTGTGTTTGCTGGGAATGCTTATTTGGACAGTTTCCATGAACAGAGAAGCATCATGTCGTGGATTCTCCAAGAAACAGGAAATTGAAAGCATCTTTAGGATCGAAATACGGGAGCAGAGTTAAGATTAGGAGTCTGAAATATACACAAACCAGCAATCAAGGAAGAAAACAAATTGAGAAGAAGAGGTAATCACAATTCTGGATTTGAGGAAGAACAAAGGATGAATCAAATCTTCATCAAAATCTAGTAAGCAGCTACTTAAGGCAGGGGAGGAACTAGATCATGAACAAGGAGGATTGTTTTGTACAGACTCTGAGTTGGTGTGGACACCTGAAGACGTAAAGGATTATTAGCTCCCCGCTCAGAATAGAGCTGTATGGAGGATGGGATTTAAATCAATAAATTTGGTTGGCCCAAGACCTATAAAAGCCAAAGTACAATGGGTCCTATAGTTCTATGGACTGATTTAGTGTGTATTTGCCAGTTACTGTATATATAATTGGGATAAACATAATGCACATATACACATGTATATAGCCTATGTTATTTTACACTCAGTGCATAGGTATATAACCACACAATACTGTTGCTAGTCGACAGCAAAAGACTAAGATAAAAAGCAGTTTCATACTTTTACTCAGTGAATAAGTGTCAGAACTGAAGTTCGAATCCAAGACGTGAGTTTTGGGTGTCTCAGTAGTCACACCATATCATACTGCCTATTCTGAAAATATAATGGGCTATCTGGTTTTGTGGTCACCGAATTGTGGGTTAGACACTGAACTTAAACGAGAAACTCTCATTTCATCTCAATACTAACATGTATGGTAAAATAAATAAGTAATATCATGAGGCAAACCATTCTACTTTATAAAATTGCAGTGATTTTTTTCATCGTTCAACGTAGTCTGATTCTGGCAAGTTTATTGTGCTGCTGATTTGAGTGCCAACGGCCTCTTGAAGAAAATTGGCTTTTGCAAAATAGTAAGTTTTAAAGCAGTCACATTGCAAACCCCTCCAGCAGAAAGGAATAAAAATGCTATTACATTTCTTTTGTAATTTCTCTTTGGATCTGTTCTTCTGGAAAAGATGAAATTGAGACCAATAGTTTTCACTGCATTGGAGGTCACAGAAAAGAATCCTTTTCTTGTGGGAAATGGTCCACAGAGGTGGTACCCAATGGCATCCAATTAAATTGCTGGAAATGTTGAGCTGAATTTGCTTGGTCACCCTGTACTTGCCGCATTGCACCACTGATGAAGGGAAACAATTTTACAACACTTCCAACATTATGCTCAAGAGCCAAATAAGCAATCATCAGTCTGAACCATCCAGTCTATTTCTCTAAGGTGAAAATATTTTATCTGAAGCCGTGCAAGAGAGAAAAGACCTTATCAAAGACTCATATGTAGCAAGGGGAATTGAGGACATTCCTTTGCGCCCTTGATCTCCTATTTGGACAAGGAAAAAATTCCACTCTGCCCTTTGGTTATTACATTTCTGCAATAGATTTTGAACTATGTAAATGACTTACCTCATTTATGTTCACACAATTCAATTTTATCCTAATTAGTCTCCAGCTGGTAAAGAAAACAGGTAATTTTTCTAAACTCGTTCATTACACTAGATACTGTCGAAATGGGCTTCTTCATTTTTTAAATAAATATCTGTTAAATCATAAATACAGGGCCGGGGATTTAGCTCAGTGGCACAGTGCCTGCCTGGCAAGCATGAGGTTCTGAGTTCAATTCTCCGTATCAAAAAAAAAATCCTAAATACTTGTAAAGCATTACATTCTACATTGATGATAAAAATGCATTATAACTAGAACTATCTTTAGTGAACATCTAAGCCAGTGAGAGAGACAGAACTGAAAACAGAAGTATAAAAGTAAAATATAACCATTAACTGAGTAATGTATAAATATTAAAAGCAGCAAAGATGAAGAATTATTTTTTATACTCTTCCCATCATCTTGAGACATTTACAAACCCATCAATAAAAGGAAAAAATATATAAAAATAAGTTTAAAGTTAATTTATTAGCATTGTTTTTTTCTTTATGTGAGTACTGGGAACTGAACTCAGGACCTTGCGCTTGCCAGACAGGCGCTTATGCTGCTGAGCTGTATCCCCAGCCCTAGCATTTTTAATAATCTACACAAATTGATTGGTAATGCTGACTAATTTTGAATATGGCTTGGCCATTTATTTTATTCTTTCACTATTTCAAGGCTCTATTTTTTATATTTTAGTTGTGTAATAGACACATTCCAAGAGAAACATATATAATAATTTTTTAGCAAATATACTTTTTCCACAATTTTGAGTGACATCCCAGGATTACCAGTTAATCATTTTATTGCTTCCTGAACAAGAGGTTTAGAGCAGTGACCATTTTTGTGTAAACTAATAAATGACCAAATGCAACATCTTCTGTAGATCAGTCTTTAGCTATGAAGGGTAAGTGACTACCTACAAAATGATCATTTTTATCACTTCTTGTCCAAAGCTTAGTGTCACTCAGTGAAAAATGGATGCGTGAGATATTTTTGTATTGTTTACTCGATGTCATGTGTTATGGTTTGTAACTATATGTCTCCAAGAGCCACAGGTGCTCACAGGCAGGGCTTTTGAAAGGTGATGAATTATTGCAGGGCTATAACTAATGTGATGTTAGGAAGTGGAGCCTGGTCAGAAGAAGTAGGTCACGGTGTGTGACCTAGAAGTGTATCTCCATCCACAGCTGCTTCTCTCACTCTATGCTCCCAGTCACCATGATGTGAGATGTGAGCAGCTTTCTTGTTCTTTGCCCCATTGCTATGCTGTTTCTTCTTGGAAGCCAGCTGACCATGGACTGAAATATGAGCCAAAATTAACCTCTCCTCCTGGAAGTTGTTGTCAAACAGTGAGTCCCACCAGTGAGAAAGTGACTAAGATACTATGTTTTGGGAAATAACAAATGGGAAGGAAACCACACTGTATTGATTTAAGAGAACTTATTCTTCCTAACTCAAACTTTATAATTCTGACTCATTTTCTTTCAGTAAACCCCAGTTGGATGGCCTTTTATAGTACTCCCATTCTCCTGGCTATCTAAAAGCATCTTGTTTTTTCCTGTAACTGTTTGTACAACCCCATTCTGCACTAAGTTTTTCATTGTACTTCTACTTAATTTATTTTTATTTTCTTCTTGCTGGTTCTCCAGTTCCCCTGTTGAAATAGAGAGAGAGAGAGAAGGAAAGAGAGAGAGAAATGTTTTCATGTGCATTTTTATATACCTAGGTGGAGAACATGACCTGGAACGTAATAGGTTTTCATATAATCATTGCTGAATGAATAGATTGGCACAAAACAGGAATGTGATCAAAGACAGTAAATTCCTTCACCTAGAGTTTTTCAAATACAGTTGACAGAAATCCTCTTTCTTTAAGTCCTGGATTTACATAAAGTAGTTTCCGAGTTACCAGTTTTCATGTCTCTGTGGAAAAGGCCGAATGAATGAAGGTGAGCTACAGTAGGAAACAGAGATGAGATGGAAAATATGGCAAGAGTCTTTGTCAATTAAATCCCTGGTTTATGCTGATTGAAGCTCCAGAGGGATCCTAATTCCTTCAGCATTGCTTTCAACTCTGATATAGCTCAATACCCTTCCACTGAAGAAACTTTTAGTAAGGCTTAGAGCTGGAAATCTAATTTTCATGCCAAACAATGACTAATTGAAATAAAAAAGAAGTTTGACTCACAGAATTACAAGTCCAGATCCTGGATCTCTGATAAGCCTTGTGAATGTTATTGGTCATCTGAGAAGTAGTTGTGTGGTTTAAGAAAGGAACTCACTCACTCACAGTGTAGCTGCTTTGAATCGAAAAGGGGACTGATGATAGAATTTACTATAAGGATGTTTGTGTGGGTTAGAGAAATACTTTATGTAACCTGCCCACCACATGAAGTAAAAACCATTCTAGTGATGTTACTGATACTCTTCACTAAGCACCTTAGAAAGACACTGCACTTTCACAAGAGCAGACCCTCTGAGATTCACAAAACACTTGTGAAAGGAATTCAGTGTATTAATCACCTCATTTTCAAGATCAAAACAATGGTGCCCAGGTAACACATTAATGAATTAATATGATTCCACATGACTGAATGCTTACGCTATGACAAAGCATAATCATTCACAAGCATAAAAACAGTCAGAGATGCCAGGAAATTTTATCCCAAGGAACAACCCCCAATTAATGAGGAATAGGAATGTCACAAACCCTGGCCCTTTTGCCTCTGAGTGCAGCTTTCTGGAGTGTGATCTGAGTGTCTCTCAGAAGGCACACAGCGAGGTGGATCCTCAGGTGTTCAAAGGGGTGCGCCTGTTACTTACTACTCCTTTATTACTGGCTTTTGCGCTTCTCTGTCTCTCTACATTATTTCCCCTGTGTTCTTATGACATTGCTTCCCACATAAGCTAATCGTGCCCATATTCTCTTCCTGGAGTTTACTTTTAGGAAACTCAAAACAAGACATCTGGTTTTTCTTTCTTAGGGACACCCCCCACCCCATTGTAAACTTCAAGCCTCAAGAAACTTGTATCTTTTCCTCAAGATGTCATGCTGCCTTTGGAAAAAGAAAACCCTTAACTAATTTTGAAAGCCCTCACCCACTCAATACCAATAGGGGGGTTGGTGGAGATTGCTGGTATAGACTCCCAATTTTTTCTTTTAAAAACAATGCTGCTTTTTTTTTTTTTTTTGTGGGTACCGGGAGGTCGACCTCAGGACCTCGCGCGCCAGCAGGCGCCCATGCCGCTGAGCGATATCACCGGCCCCTTTTTCCTATGTGGGTTCCGGGAGTCGAACTTGGGCCCTCGCGCTTGCAAGGCAGGCGCTTACGCCGCAGAGCCATCTCACCGGCCCAATGCTGCTTTTTTGTTGTCCAAAAAAATCATCTAAAGGAGAATTTTTGGTTTTATATTTTAAAAAATATTTTAACACTCTTCCCCCATTATCCTAAGGCCTAATTCATTCAACAGCTATGGCCCCTAAAGCTATTGTTAAATTACAGAGGTTAAAACAGAAAGCCACACAAAACAAGTAAGTGTCAATACGGCTTGTGTTTCCATAAACAAGAACAAGACACCTATAAACAAAAGCAAGTCAAAATTGGATGGGGATGTCTTCAATGGCTCACAGGTTTGGTAATGGGGTATGTGGGCCTTTCTTTCTGGGTCAGCAATCTGAATTGAGCCCAGGTCAGTTGATTCTAAGAAAATCATTATTATTTTACGGCTGATTTATACAGTCTGTGGAATGAGTCTGGCTTCCCTCCAGGTTTTGGAAGACAGGTGTCGGTGTCCTAGAACCACCCCCTCACACAGAGCAGTAATTGGCCTCCTTGTTAGCAGCCTGGAAAGAAAGGCCAGGGATTAAATGAACATTGAAACTAAACTCCACTGACTGTGGCAGAGTGAGAAGCTCATTCCACGTGGGCCAGATGGAATTGATAGCAAAGTAGCATTTTCCTCTGCCTGACTTGCAGTGTGTAGATGGAAGGGGAAATTCAGAATACTAGATGGCAGCTTGCTATTTGTCCAGGGCACTTAAAACAATTTGAAAAGAAAAGAATTGCAAAGAAGCTTATCAAAAATTGCTTTTGGTGTGGAGCTCTGCTTGGCAAGCTTCAACGTAAGGATAAAATGCCAGTGCCAAGTTATAACCCTGCATACGTAAGTCCATCATCACAACACTCACGAACCCCACACTGAAATAGTTCTCTTTCCAGCACTTGGGTGAAAGGTGGAGCTGCATTCGATTTCTTTCTGGTTTCATGGTAGGTAATAGAGTGGTCATTTTATAACAGTTCGTAAATTAAGAAATAAGAAATTGATTCCTGTGTTCATAATTTTCCCAGGGTATCTTTTGAAGTGTGTTTTATTAGTTTGCCCTAATGCAAAACTACCAACTGAAACTAATCTCCCTAATGAGGTTCATTTGTCCTTTGACAAAGCAATAAATAGTTTCTTCAAGAAAAACTTAACTAATAGTGTGGCCAGTACCTTATAATTAATTTTCTTCCCCGTCCTTGCAAGCATGAAAACAAACAGTAAATTTTTCATTTGTTCATCTCTTTAGAACAACTGTTTAGCAGAGATATGCTTGATTAATGGATTTAATTTGTTCCTTTCTTCTGTAGTCAGTTTTCATATTACATTGGTTATCAGAGGGTAGGACAATAATGTGGGCATTCTCATCGCAATCCACTCGATCAGTGTCAGTGCTGGCTTCTAGCTCCAGGTCTGCATCTTTAACCTTTGTCGTCCCGCAGAATCTTTCATCAATCTGTGTTACAGTCACCTTGGGAAGAAAAGGCAGAAGCACTCAGTCAGCACTTACAGGTAGTAAAGTGTGTCATTATTTCTAACAAAATGCTGGCAGCAGTGCACCTTTCATTTCCAACCGAAATATGATTTGTGAGATCAGCAACCCAACTGCTAAAAGAGAAAAATGGAAGGTACCAGTCTGGTCACTACAAGGCCCTCTGTAAAAACCAATACAAAATACCTGATGTGTCCCTCCATGCTGAACACTTTAAAATAATTGAGGCTAGTTTTGCGAATTGAATATTATTGTCAGATAATGAAAGTACCTATGTAGAGGTCAAATAGCATCATAAAAATATAATAGCAGCCTTCGTACTACTGACCATTCCATAGCAGGGAAAATCCTGATGGTTCATTCTGTAGTTCACTTGACTTCTCAGTGCAACAAAAATAGCCATAAAAATCTTGTGGAGGGTATTTTTTTTACACTATTTTTTAAACCTTTAGGCTTGTAGAAAAGGCTTGTAGCATAGGCTTGTAGAAAAGTGGCAATGTTTAAGAAACTTTAGGGGATGCCTTTTTAGGTCAATTTTTGACTAATGGACAATTTAAAACAAAAACATACTTAGGGGATTTTTTATGTATGGTAAAAATATATATTATATAATTTTACCTTAGTTGCCTTTTTCATATCAAAAGATTAAAGACACTAAACTAATACATTTGAAATATAGAACCTATATTCTAAATGTATGCTGGTAGTTTAAAAATGTTTTCACACACCTATTTTGTTATTGAGTTTCATGCTTAAGATGGAGAATTTTCTATAAGCTGGGGATCTTTTTAAAATAGTTAAAGTAAATTTTGTTATTTTCTTAGTGTACATATCAGTATTGTTGGACATTTCCATTACAGTATGATGTGCAAAACTTTCAGATTAATACTTCAGGGGAGGACTTTAAAGCAACTCATTATAACTGATGTTTTGGCATTTATTCCAATCTTTCCTGATCATTTTCACAAGATAAAAATACAAACCAAAATTAAATGCTTGATACTTAAGAAAACGTACACAATTTTTTTATAACGGTGATACACTTGAATTGATAAAGGGTAAAGTTTTATGTTCTACAACAAGCCTTGTCATTTACCGTTTTCTGCTTTTTTGGCTAGTTGTTCGTTTTTATGAAAATAATACAGTTGTTACTAACATCTTGTTTATACAAATGTGAAATTCCGTTATATCACTTCACAATGGAACAACAATTTTAGTTGCTCCCTAGTGTGTACTATTATCAGTACTTCTTATTTTCAAATACAGTGCACTTGGCAATCTAATTTCCCAGCCAGATAACACACTGCTATTGCATGTGTATGCAGTCCCCCAGTCATCCTGAGCTTCCTACTATTCTCTCTATTCCTTGTGTGTTGTTATGACTCTGTCCCTGTGTATTCCTATACCCAGTCTCCTTCCCAGTAAAACATTTGTCCATTTCTAAGATGTTCATAGTATTTCCTTGATATCTTTATATTTTAAAAAGTTTCCCTGATTATAAGTATTGAATTAATCACACTTTTGTTTTCACATATAAGCTCATTATTTTTCCCCCTAGAAGGAAAAGTGTCTCTGCTTTTTTCTCAAAGGATATTTTTTCCTTGTACCTAGTTCCCTTTATTGTTGTTTCATGCCAGAGTGTTAAGCTATCTAGGATATGTTATTTATTTTTTTAAGAAGATGTGAAAATTTTTTTCAAAAGCAAAAATAAATATAACACAATATTATCATAGGTAACCCTGGCATTAAAAAGTACAACTTTGAAAAATGATGTCATTGATGTACTTTCAAACTCTCGAGAAAGGGAGGCATAGTTACAAGGACAGAAGTAGGGCTTGATCTAGGGGAAAAGTCATCTGGATCTCATTTAATGGTTATTTGGCTCCACTTTGAGAGTCAGTGTCAAAACGCGTATATATCCAATGTTAAGGTAGACACATTAATATTCAGGTTAAGCTATGGAAGCTAAACTATATCTTTGGTGTCTGGCTTTTAATGGATGAGAGAAAGTAGTTTACAAAAACCTCTCAGTTTACATCTTAGAGACTATCCTTAGTTAATGTCATAGGCTAGTGATCCCTAACATTTTGGATCCAGGGACTGGTTTCATGAAAGAGAGTTTTGCCCTGAACTAGGATGGTGGGAGAGTTTTGAGCACATAACATTTATTGGGAACTTTATTTCAATTATTATTACAATGTAATACATAGTGAAATAATTGTATGTCTCACCCTAATGCAACATCACTGTTTTCTTGTAACTAGACAGTCCCATCTGGTGTTGACTGGGGACACTGCTGATCTGACACAGGTCTAGTGGTAATGGAATTGGTGGGGAGTGGTTGTAAATACAGAAGAAGCTTTGATGCTTACTGCCACACTCAGCTCCTGCTGTGCAGCCTGGTTGCCAACAGGCTATAGACTAGTACTGGTCCTTGGCCTGGGGTTGGGGAATTGACATCTAGGCCAAATGAAAAATTTTCCTTTGTAATGATTATTTGTACTGTTTAATGTCAGGTATGTTTCTCAGGTCAGAGAATCATAAGAATGTGGTTTTCATTTCTCTGGTCGTCTTGAAATGAAACAGGCAAAATTAATATACGACTTTGTAAAATAGCGGTGGGTATAAAACTAGGTTACTTTATGAAGATGCTCACATCCAGGGCAGAATAGTTAAGAATCCTGGCTCTTTGGCTTTCAGCCTGTCACCTAGAACAAGTAAAGATGTCACTGAAAGTAAAGTATAAATTGTGCATGTGAGTAAAATGGAATGGATATAATGAGAAGCAGAAAAGGTCAGCACCTTTTCTAATTTTATGAAAAGTTTATTATTTATAATATCTAGCAAATAAGAAAAATACGGCAGAAATTTAACTGTGAATTTACAAAAATGGAATATTACAAGATCATTCATGTCAGTATTTTATATTTTGGTCCCCTATGTAATCTGTGTATTGATTGCTAGTTGTCTTTTCTTGGTGTTAATTTATAGTATGTATTGACAAATTTAGTCTTGTCACCTTCCTACATCAATGAACTGAAATACAGTAAAGAATAGTATAGCAGATATACATGAATACTGACCAAACATTCTTATTCATTATTACCTTTCAAAATTGTATACACACTGAATTTGACATCATTGTTTTAGGGTGTGTTTAGATTTAGAATAATACAACTGCCATAATTAATAGTCAGTGGTTACTTCTATTTGATATAAACACCAGCATATTCTTCAACATCTGTTCTGTGAATATAGGGTGCATACAACTTAGTTCTAGGATCATTTTTGTAAACATCAATCACAGTGATTACATATTATTTGAATGTATATTACTGAAGTTTTCACTATTGTATTTAAATGTTGGGACATTAGACAAAACCCTTAAAGAAGTAACCTAAGCCCTTAGTGAGCTTGCAAATAGATTGCAATTTTTTATTAAAAAGAATATATTAAATAGTAACTAGAGTAAGTGACATTGATTCTAATAATAAAATGTAATTCAGGTATCAGATGTCAATAAATCTCTAAATGATGTTGACAATTACTCATGAATTATTAATTCTCAAATAAAATTAATTTGGGGTTTCAAAATTAACTCTCATAAAACTTGAAAATTGGTTTGTCATTTAATTACTACATAATTTTAATATTAATTTTATGAGAACAATATCTCTATTACCTTGTTTTAAATAAGCTGGAATAGAAATGCACTAGCCTAAAATGATTTTGATCAAAGAAAATTTAAAGAACCATAATAAAATTTAATACAGTCACTATAAAAATTAATAATAGCAAAGAAATTTAATATAAACTTATTTTATGGTTCTAATTTCATAACTTCAGTTTTGGTTCTGAAAATAAATGTTTTGTAGACCACTTAAATTGATAAAGTAAGTAAGCTTTAAGGATTAAAAACAAGTAGAGAATTTCTGTTGCGAAAAAATCTCAAAGATTCATAATATTCTGAAGTGAAAACTAATTAGAAGTGAAGAGCTGGAGAAATGTATTTTTGATGTACTGTGTGTCTTAATGACTACAAAGGCATTGATTAGAATAAAATTGTTCCTAAGAGGTCACACAAAGTTTCATAAAATATAAATGGAAACTACTGATAACTTAAAACTGATATGTTAGGGCCGGTGAGATAGCTCAGTGGCATAAGCGCCTGCCTAGCAAGCACGAGGTACTGATTCGACTCCCGGTACCCACATATGAAAAAAGGGCTGGTGATATCGCACAGCGGCACGGGCGCCTGCTGGCATGCAAGGTCCTGAGGTCGACCCCAGTACCCTCAAAAAAAAAAAAAAAAAACAAAAAAAAACCTGATACGTTAGAAAAAAATATCCAAAATGTGGAAATAAGAGAGGCAGTCACAACATTTTTTAGTGTCATGGTGCTCAAAATCCACTAAAGTATTATTCAGGAATACATTTATTTCAATTCATTGCTTGTTATTTATTAAAGGCCCTAGCTTTAGTAAACAGTGAACTTGGCATAATTGCAAATATTTTTTTATTCAGCGTATCAGATAACAATAGAGATTTATGACTGTTGGGTAATAACCATTTTTCATGTAGCAGAAGTCTTATGCTGACATTGAATTATCTTAAATAATTTGTAGGAGTCAAATTATTTGCAAATCTATTTTGAGTTCATGCTTTAATTATTTTATTTCCAAACTAAAACATCTAACAGTGTCTCAACATAATAAAAAAATTGATAATAAAATTGAACATAATTACTACAGAGTATACTATGGTTTAAAATCTGGAAGACATTTAAGGAACTATACAAGAAAATTTATCCAAATTAGACTCTCTTATGATGACTCCCCTGACAAATTATAATTCAACATGTTGGCTCTCCAGTGTACATGTGAGGTCTTTCCTAAAAATGTGAATTCAAATATACACCAGAAGAAGGCAGGCAACTTCTGGATTTATTCTTACCCCTAGAGAAATCTGGGCTTATAGAGCAAGTGAGAGCATGGCATGTCAGAGGAATTCAAAATACCTTTAAAAACTATGAAAATCAAACTAACCACATCTGTACAAGTCAACTCCTATTGGTCTGCACCAACCAGAACTGTGCCACTTGATTGTTGGGAACTACTATCTACGACCCACTGTTTGTTTCTCCAACTGTTCTATGCAACCATGACAGTGTTTCTCATCATCTTTTAAATAGTACTTCACAGAAATACTCTAAGTCAGGGCAGAAGTGAACAGGCCTTGACATTTTATGTAAAAGAAGTAGATTAGTATAGAGTATATATGTAAAGACTGTTCTCGGAGAACTCTTGCTTGTCATTTATATTATTTCTCAATTTCCTCTTTCTCAATAAAAGTAGTTCAGAATATTTAAGATAACCAGGAAGTGAAAACAAAATGTTATTCCATAATCTGTTAACCAGTCAGTACCAACTTTGTTATCTAAATGTTTTTATATTTTAATTTTTTTAAATTTAAAGTTTTTATTAGTACATGTTTAGAGTATATAATGATTGCTTTTCTCATAGGGAACTTATACATGCACATAACACATCTTGCTTCCTTTTCCATCCATTCCTCCTCCTCTCCTTTTCCCTTCCCTCCAACTCTTGGTCTCCTTGACTTTGACAAAAAGATCTATTTCTCTGTTTCCTGTACTACTAAATGATTGTTGCTACTTGAAATTTGGTAGTGAGGCTTACCATTCCTCCAAGGTAATACCTTGAGAGTACTGTCTGATATAGAAACACACAAAGAAGAGAAAAAAGGAAAACACCCCTTTTTTTTTTTTAGACAAAAATACCTTTAGGATAGATCTTTGTGATAGATGTATTGAGACAATGAACAAAATAAAAGTGAGACCTTTGCAAAGATTATACATCAGAAAAGAAGAAAATATTTAAGTTGAAAAAATGTACACTCTTGAAAAGATTGAGCACAGCAAAATACTTGGAAAGCATCTACTTTATGCTATCAACTGGGTAGCATGAAGGGTTAGATTTGCATAGGAAACAATAAGGTGATAGAAGAAAACTGAGCTTACTACCAAGAGATGAAAGCAAAAGTGATCTATCCCAGTGGTCTAACATTTACTTAACATGTGCAAGGTGCTGGTTCAATCCCCCTCCCATTAAAAATGTGAAATGGATGAGGAAAGAAATTGTAAGAAAATTACCAACAATAGTATTAATATTTATCCTATGAGAATTAAAATACATAAATGTCATTAAAAGTCAAAGATAGTAGATAGGAATTAAAATGATAAAAAGAGATGATAGATTGTATGAAATAAGTCTGAAATTCAAAATATGAGTATTTATATTTAAAGAAGAAAGAAGCTGTACAACTCAATAAATGCATAAGATAATAATATTTTGTGAGGATAGCTTGAGCATATGGAGAAGCAAAGAGCAGACGGGTTGCTTAGTTCTTTGCACTGGAAAAGATTCATGTTTGAAGCAATTTATGTGTGAATGATCTGTGGGTTCTAGCTGACCACAGCTCAATATTTTTCAATTGCACTTAAAAATTTAACACAACCTTAAGACTGCACCAAATAACTGGCTGTATCCTTGTCGTGATTAGTAATATTTTTGTGATATGCTAAGTTAGCCAGAAAATATTCTGCAAATTGCTTTCAATTCAAGGCACATTCTAGGGAATAATGATATAATAATTAAAGAGATCATCTATGAGAAGTAAGGAATATAGCAGAGTTTGTATTTTTATTTCGAGGGGGATAGTTGAGAAATGAGATGTCTAACCCACAGATAAAAAACACAGGAGTAAAGAAAATGTCAGAAGTAAGAGAGAAAGTGCGTACACATTATTGTCCTGATGTTACCAATTAAAAGAAATCAGTCGATTTTGGAGTGACGTATGTAGGAAGTTTCTGTATTTTCTTCATTGACTTGGTCTACCCTGTGCAGTTGCAAGCTCCCACACATGAAAATGGAGGGTGGGATTGCTCTCCCTGAGATGGAATGAAACTGTTGTAATTGTTCAAAAAGCACACTAAGGGGCTGGTGAGATGGCTCAGCGGCGTTAAGCGCCTGCCTGGCAAGCGTGAGGACCCGAGTTTGACTCCTGGAACCCACATAGGAAAAAAGGGCCGGTGATAACGCTCAGTGGCATAGGCGCCTGCTGGTGCGCGAGGTCCTGAGGTTGACCCCCGGTACCCACACACACACACACACATAAAAAATGCAGACTACAAGATGTCAAGATTCCTGTGATTGTACATTACATTTATAAAGGGAAAAAGTTAATTTTAGCTCACAGATATAGTAAGTTCTATCTATCTATCTATTTATTTATTTATTTATTTATTTATTTATTTATTTATTTATTTATTGTCTTTTTTGAGACAAGGTTTCACTATACAGTTCAGGCTGGCCTTGAACTCATTTTGTAGCCCTGCCTGGCTTCAAACTAGCAGTGATCCTCCTGCCTCAGCCTCCCAAGTGCTGGAATTACAGCCACACACCACTTCGCCTGGCTATAAGTTTTACTGCATGGTCATTAGGCCCTGTTGCTTTTGGGTTTGTATTGAGACCACACATCATGGCCAGGAACATGTGGCAGAAAAAACCTGCTCACCTCATGGCCAGAAACAAGAGAAAGGACTAGGAAGGGGCTGGGGTCCAATATTCCTTTTGAGGACATGACCCCAGTGATCTTTCTTCACTCAGCCCTCATCTTAGTTCCCATTACCTCCCAAAAGCACCAAGCTGAGAACTAAGCTTTTAACATATGGACCCTTTCAGGGCATTTAAGACCCAAGCAGTAGCCTTGTCAGATGTGTAGGAGTTAGATTAGTGGTCATATGTAGGAAGACAAATGCTCCAGACATGGGAAATGGCATGAAGCAAGTTGTGCTTGGTATGAAAAATGTCAAAGATTTGGCAAGATATCTAAGGCAGTGTGGCAATTGTATGGGTGTGTGCATGAGAAGGCAGGGATGTTAATATGTGTGATCATTTTTGTCTATGGATTTTTTAAAGTACTCATATCACTTTAGAAATAATTTTATATGTATTTGACTAATTGTATGCTTAATATAATATTTCATATTATAAATATCCATGTTTATGTGGGCCACGCTCAATAAAAATTTAGGAACTACACAAAACTTTTTATCTTTTTGTGGGTAACTAGTCTTTATTATACAAACACCCAGAAGACAAAAGTCCAATGCTTCCTTTTTCTTTGCTTCCATCCACATTCTGACATTACTTATGACGTTACGTTCACCCTGTTGCACAAACAGAAATTATGGTGATGCAGAGATAATGACTAGAGAAGTACACTCCACTGTGAGTACTTGTGGACCAACAGGAATAGGAGGTTAGAACTAAAATGTAGAAATATAAAGGTGTAGCCCTGTGCGGCTGCAGCTCAGATTTCCAAGAATCCAGCTGGTGATGCTGCCTCTGGAGTTGTGCGATGATGTAGTTCTAGGAGCTCAGGAAGCAAATAGAGAACTGAAGACAATTCTTTCTATTGGAGTCAGCTGCTGCTATTACAGTGAAGGACCCTGCCTGGGATGATGTCAAGAATTGGAAGCAAATCGTGAAGAGGTCTTTTTTACTACTAGTTATCCTGTTTCATTTACCTTGCATTTGCAAATCCTAACAAATAAACGCCAGGCAAAGGAGACATGTGCACCTGCAGAGATTCAACTCTGCTATCTCAAAGTTGATTGTAAAAGTCGGAGTCAAAATTGAGAAACACTTTAACAGACAGTTCAGTGTACAACTGGTTGAATATGTCTCAGAGTTGGCCAATGAAAGAGAAATTTCATTCAGTCACGGAAAGGACTTTTTCGAGCCTGCTATACACGTTTAAGGGACCCTAGGTGTTCCATTTTTTCTGTATTCTTACAGATTCCTGTGTGTTTGTGTGTGTGTGTGTGTGTGTTTATCATCTTACCCCTTCTTAAGAGAAGCATGTGTTTTAGGCCAAATTTACTAGGGTAGAAAAAAATCCTGAGATATAAGATCACCCTTGCATTTCTCATTGTTAGCTCTGTAACAAGACATACCACTTAAATTTTCAGCCCAATTTCTTCCATCCACTATCTTAAGCATTTAGTTTATATTCATTTATTTCTTTGATTATTCAACAATTATTGAACACCTAATATGTGAGATATGCCACATAATGATATTCCATGAGTCAATGATACGTGATTTATATTAAGCTACCTTCAATGAACTTCCAGAATAGGGAAGATAAAAAATTTTAAAACACCAAAAAAAAATTGTACTGGAAAGACTTCCTGAAAAATGATAAATACATTTCATAAATGATAGAAGAAAAAATTTAACTGAAATCTATGTTTACATAAAGATCATATGGCCTTAAAAATATTTCACTAAGACATACCTACCAATATTACAAATGAATGGCTTTAATACACTTTAACCATTATCAATATTTTTTCTAGAAAAATGTACTGCTAGTATAATATGAGTTGTGATATGCAAAACAAAATAAATTGGATGCATAATAAATATTGTGGCACATTAAAACCATTTCACATTTCCTATTAGTCATCAAAATTCTAAAGTAATATATTATGTAAAATATATAAAATTTTTACCAAAGATATACTAATCAAATATTACCTCTCATGAATGACCCATGGTGTAGAATTTTAAGAAAAATAATAGATCTCTCCAAATCAGTCTTCATTAAAACTAATCTTTACCTGTACAGTAACCTGCTACTCTGCCCCAGTTCCCGTTTGGTAGGGATGACTCTTCTGTGCCTCTCGCAGACGGCACTAGTGCTACTCTACTGGAACAGTGAGTAGCCACAGCCTATGCATCATGATCACAGAACTGTAGAGATGGTATGAATTTTTGATACGCTCTACCTCAGGACACACCTCACTCTAAGATGTGGATAAAGAAGAAGAAGCCTAAACCCTTCCTATGGCCTGGAACAGAGCCACAGCAGCATATCTGGACTCACTGTTGCTGACAGGTCATCGAGTGAGAGACTGAACGTTCAAATGGGCAATGGCTGAATCGTGTGTAAACACACAGCTCTGACCCACAACCCACAGCAACCATTCCAGGAATACAAATCGCAACCTCTGTTGTAATCAGCCCAAAACAAGCAAAACATGATCAGAAACTGACAGTTCAGCTAATTTTTGTCACTGCTTGCAAGTAGCACCAATCAGAGGAAAGAAAAATATGCTGTCTTAATCAACCACATAATATGCTCCACTTGTAGTTAGCTGGTCTCCAGCTTCCTCATGCTAACAGCCCCCAGTAAGGGCGTACTTGTGCCTTCTCCTTTTACATACTGCAAGCTTTCTGTGCTTCTGCCTGGAGTCTCTGCACACACTAGTGGTGCTGGCTAACTTCCTTCCCAGAGCAAGCTCTGAATAAGCAGCCTTGGCTTGTTCCCATTTCAATGGTTTGTGTTGCTTTCCATAGAAGAAAAAGAAACAAGTGTCACCAAGATTTGGAGATTTTTCTTTTTGGCGCATTTTAGAGAATGGTAATTATTGTAGGAACGGCTGACAACAGAGAAGGTTACCTAAAAAGAAACAGAGAACATTTGACCACAGGGATTTGAGGTGATTTTGTTGACCACATATAACCATACCTCATGTAATATGTTCTATGTTCAATTCAAAAGAAAGAAAATTTCAAAATGATTTTATACACTAAAATATTGCAGTATCTCACCAAACTTCTTCCAGTGTTAACCTCCTTTCCACCTAACTATGAATCAAAAAAGCAAGGAGAGGGTTTCAAGGTGCTATTCTTTGCTTTTATATATTTTCCTCCTCACTATAGAAATGACAGTTACCTAGGGTTAGACAAGCCAATTCTCAACCCAACCCTGAATCTACTACAGAATCCAAAGCTTTAGGGTGTTTCTCTGTTTTAACAAGACCACCTGGTGATTACAAAGCAAGGTAAAGTTTAAAAATTGTAAATGTTATAAAGAAAGTTATATGTGTTATTTCCCCCAAACTATTGTGTTTTGAAGAAGTAATTGTTGATTATTTTCACAGGAATATAACTGGTTCTTATTAGAAAAGTAAAGTAGTAAAGAAATACTCTAATTTTGAAGGGGCCCTGATGTCCCAAAGCCCAAGTATTCATTTGTAATTAAAAATTCTTCCTCACTTTCTCAGTGCTTCTTGGCAGGGACACTATTGATATTTGAGGTAGAGCATTTCTCTGTTGCATATGACCAGCTTTGGCAATGTAGTAGGATCAGGATGCTTGGTTCCAGTTTGTTAAGTATCAGTAGCACTCTTCAGTCATTGCACAACTAGAAATCTTCCCCAGAATTTTTTTGCTTTGCCTACGAAAGAATGCAAAACACCTTTATTAGATAAAAGCATACTTGAGCTGGGACACAGGTCTTCTTCAGTGTTAGTGTTCTATTGCTGTAACAAAATACCTCAGGTAATCAAGTTATAAAGAGAAAATATTTAGGCTCACAGTTTGGAGGTTCCATTTAAATAAAACTGAACTTTATGTGGAAAATTAGTCAACCATTTAAATTTAGTGGCTGATAAAACTCCAGTAAAGCGGGAAGACATGCTTCTCCTGGGGACTTGCAAAAATGTAAGGATTAAGACTACACTGTACTAATAATGACATGGGTTTTCCTTATAAGAATTCCTGCTAGGGTAGAGAGAATTGATTATAGAAATTTGAGCTCAAGTACACTTAGTTTTCATAATTATAACATAGTAATTAGATTAGATTAGATTATTTTGAATTTAAAGTTCTAATAATCTTAGTAGAGTCTTTGAGAAAGTGTATTTCTTTGGGAAAAACAAAAACATGAATGTCTTTCATTTTGTTGAATATTCAGTAATTCTACCTGAACTTGGTCCTGCTCTCAGCAGAAATCACACACACACACACACACACACACACACACACACACACACACACACACTGGACTGAAGATGCTGTCACTGTCATTTTATTTCACAGGAACATACATTAGCCTGTTGTGTGTGTATATGTGTTAAATATCTTTATATTCTTAGAGTTACACATACTTCCTGGAATTGTTTTTGAAGAGAATATTACCCAAGTTACTTAGTCACATTGATTAAAATAAATATCTTTAATTGGATTTAGTTATGGCTTTGGGTTTATTTTAAAATCTTCTGAGAGCTGTTACAATCCATTCTAAGTAGAATTTTACATGACATTTTGGAAATTTATGTTTAATTTTGACATAAACAAATACAAAACAAATTTGCTTCAGTGCATAATGCAACTTCATGGTATATTTCTTTTTGTCTTTTCAGTCATTTTCTCTTGCTCCTGTTGTGGCAAACAGTTTTCACAGGCAACCCCTGGAGTGGGCTACTTAAACTATTGGTATGTGTTAAGTGGTTTTATTGAGTAATAATGTTATTCCATTAACATGTTTCAGCATGGAAAATTTGGCTGTTCAAGACAAATGCTTCTGTTCCCAAATTATAATAAAACATTTTAGAAGGTAACACTCGAAGATGAATTTTGTTTTTTCATAATATATCAGTTTTTTGCTTCTTTCCCCAGTCACAATCAAAGAATTGTGTCATCCTTTTCCCTCATAGCAATCCAAAACCTCTGGTACTTATGAATCAGAGATTAATCCTCAAAAGAAGGAAATGCATGTACAATAGTTTCTCCTTATCCACAAGAATACATTTCAAGACCCCCAGTGGATGCTTGAAACCATGAGTATTACTGAACCATATAGGCATTATTTTTTTTGTTATACATATATATTCATGAAAAATTCAGTTTATAAATTAGGTACATTTAAAGATTCATAGTAAGTAATTATGAAAAAGAACAAATATAACAGTATACTATAATCAAAGTTGTATTACTGTGGTTGCTCTTATTTCAGTCCTTGGGGTGGAAGTCTTCAGGTATCTTGTAGTGTACTCTTCTTCGTGTGATGGTGTCATATAATTCTTTACTACATAATTCTTTGCTTACACCATGAGGTGAAGTGAGTTGAACGACATTGGCAATGTGACATAGTGTTAGGCTACTACTGAATTTCTTATTTGAACAGAAGCACTGGAATACCTCCACAGTGGATCTGTTAACTGAAAGGTCAACTAAGTGACTAATGGGCAGGAAGCTCATGTAGCTTAGCTATGCTGGACAGAGATGATTCACATCCCTGGTAGGACAGTGCAGGGTGCCACGAGATTTCATCATGGTACTCAAAATAGTGCACAATTTAAAACTTCTAAATTGTTTACTTATGAAATTTTCCATTTAATATTTTCAGACTGTAGTTGAATGTGGATAACTAAAACCACAGAAAGCAAAACCATAGATAAAGGAGGACTACTGTACTAAGAATTTCCCTGATGCTCTGGGCCCAGGCTTATTTATTTATTATTATTATTCCTGTTTTATAGTCAAAAGCCCTCTGTCTCCCTCTTACAAGGACAATCAAGAGTGCACTTACAGCCCCTGGGATCATCTCCCCATCTCGAGATTATTTTCTGAATCTTCAAACAAATTTTAATTACTCCTGCTTACTTACTGAACCACAATTTCCTGTCTCTAAATCCTGAAAACTGCTTTGCTTTATGTTGTTACTTCCCAAAAACTTACTTGGGGCCAGGTGTTTTTTTTGAGAGATTGCTCAGTTGCTAATACACACGTGGATGTGTCAGCCCAGAAGTGTATCATGTTTCATCCTTATCTGCCTCAAAACTGTTTACCTGATGTGATTACCAGGCAAATGGGTTACATGCAAGGTAGACGCTGTGCTAGAAGAAAATGTAAAAAGATTTGGAAACTCTTCTTTTATTCTACTCTAGTTAATTATTAGAGATGATGAGTAGATTATGGCTATGACTAGAAGAAGAAAATAAGAAAAAGTATTTTAACTTCTAGTTCTCAGGGAGTTAAAAGGGAGTTGGGATGGTTGAATATCCTACCACTCACAAAAGATTTCAAGTGTAGAGTTTGATGTGATTTTTAGCCTCTTGCACATTAAATTGCATTTGGTAGAGGAGATGAGGTAAAATAAATATCTACAGTAGTCCTTAGATTTTAATTTTGACTGGTCTGTTAGAAATTCTCTACCGACCCTGGGTTATTCTGGAAGCCTCAGTAACATTATGTTTTTCTGACGGATTTTCAAGTGCTGTTGGTCTGCATGCCACGTTTTAAGCAGCTGACTAACAGTAGAACTGTAACATCAGACTCTCTGGACCAGCAGCAGTCTGGGAACTGTTGCTTTTCTGCAAGGAGATAAGGAACATATGCAAGAATGTAAATCACCACCAGTCTTCCTTCACAGAGAAGACTGTTAAAAAAAAAAGACTGACAAGTAAAATAAACACTGTGCTAGTGACATGGTAGATTTACATTCTGACATGAGCTCCTCGTATGAGACCAAGGATGATTAACAACAGATTCACTGACGAGCTACTTGAGGAACCACATATGATGGGAGTTCAGAGGGATTGAGAATTTTAAATGTGGAAGAGGAAAGTAAAACAAGCTTTGCTGAAAGAAGTCCATTGCCTGTGAAAATAGAAAAAGACCTGCAGTGCAAAGCTGACTGAGGCATGAAGATTGGTTACCTGAAGAGAAGACCACCAAAGAGAGAAAAAAAGAGTTTGGTTGGATGTTGGACAGACTTTTCTCATTTTATAACTTGGTCTTAGGCAAAAGAAGAATATTTTTGTCATATTATCTGAGCAATGTTGCTTTGAAAATCTAAACAATAGTGGTGTCCACAATTTAGTCTGACTATACATTAGAATTGATGTTGGCAGCTTTCAAAACGATCTCTGTAAATACTGATTCAACTGGTTTTCATTTAATTGCTTCATCATTAGAACTTTTCAAGTTCCTCAAGTTGTCTTCCTATGTAGTTATCCTTAAGGATAACTAGGCCTCTGAAGACTACTTTGTGGACCTAGGAATTATTTGTAGCATTATTCACAAGGAAATAACATCATCATCTAGTATTTGCTACCCAGTCTCTACAGAATTTAGATGGAGGGGCCGAGGATTTAGCTCAGTGGCACAGCGCCTGCCTGGCAAGTGTGAGGTCCTGAGTTCAATTCACAGTACCAAATAAAAGAAAAAAAAAGAATGTAGGTGGAACTAAACAGATGGCATGGGAGAAACAGACTAGAGAGGTAGAGAATGGTAATTGCTAGGATATGACATTAATTCAGTGAGTGCTAGTTGAAGAAAACTAGCCTTCCTCACTTTGATGGCAGTGGTTTCATATCTGATAAATAGAATTTGTTTCATAATATACTTCTTATTTCTCTTACTTCTGTATGAAACCACATTTTATGAACATTGTTACATGTGTTATTCTGCATGATTGCAAATTTTTGGCAAACACATTATTAATCTGAACACTGAACTCCAAAGATGCTAGATCTCTTGCATTTACCCAGCTATGTCTGATGATGTTACATTGCACCTCCCCAGTCTCAGTTGCAGAAATGCACAGATACTGTTTTACTTTATGCTTTTTTGGGCAAAGTAAAAGATGAGTGGTAGACAGTAAATCAAATAGGTGAACTTATAGGTTATTAAATGTATTTATTCAAAGTATGTTGATTAATGTCAGACTTGATAGAGTTCTATAATAAGATCGAGAGCTAGTCTGAGTTTGCGCTTTTATTTATTTATTTATTTATTGGCACCAGGAATTGAACTCATGATCTTGGCGCTTGCCAGGAAGGGGCTGTGCTGCTGCGCTATATCCCGGGCCCTGAGTTTGCACTTTCAAATAATTATTTTCAATGAATATGATAAAGACATAGAAGATATGGTTATCAGAGTCACACAACTGAGATTGACAGCAAGTGTTCTACATAGCAGAATATATAGATTAAAATCCCAACAGTCTGTAATGAAAAGTCAAATATGGCAAGATAAATTTTTATATCCAGATGAATTCACCTTAGGTTCAAAAATACTAAGTACATTTGAAAAGAGCATATTAACTATCTTCAAATATTTGAAGTGTTTTTATGTAGAAGAGAATTTTAACATGATTTGCATAGATCTCTATGACAGAAATCAAGAATGAACAAAAAATCAAGGCGGTTTATAACAGAACATGAAAGGACTTTCTGACCTGGTACGAACTGTCATTTTCAAAAGTTTCATTCATATACTGCCATGGAAGACTGCCATATTATTCTATTTAATTCTTATAGCAATGCAAGTTGGTAGGATGATGAATTCACTTATAGTAAGGCAAATGAGATTACGAAGATTAGGGTTTTGAAAATAGTTACATAGGAAATATACAGAAATTAAATACACTAGACCATCATTTTTAAATAGTTACCAAAATAATAATAAATTCTTAATCAAGGCAATTATTCAAACGGGGAGAGCAGACCACATGTTAGAAATGTTCTAAAGAAAGATTTTTTAAATGTGAAACTGAAATAGATTATTGTTATAACTTCCAGAATTTTGTATGTTAAAGTTTTGTCATCAGCCCGTAGCACAATGGGGAAGTAGTGAAATCTTTAGGAGGTGGACATATTCGAAGGAAGTTAGCTCATTGGGAATGCTCCCCTTGAAGGGGATATTGGAATCCTCACCCCTTTCTCTCTCTCATTTTACTTCCTGCACATCAGAAAGTGAACAGATTTCTCCTGACATAGGCTTCTTGCCATGCTATGCTGTGTAATCCCAGGACTAGAAGCAACATGGTCAAGCAATCACAGACTGAAACACATGAAGCCATGAACTAAAATAAACCATTCCTTAAGTTGTTTATCTTAGGTATTTCTTTTAACCACAACAGTAAGGTGACTTACACATTTATGTTTTTGTAAAATATTTTCTAATCGTTGTATTGTCTGGTACTCTAATTTTTTCTTGGAACTGCATCCTTTCCAACCGCACAATTATCATGAATGTTGCAAGTTAGTATAATATGACCTACCTCCTAGCCGGAGTTAGCTGGTCATTTTTCCAAATGCAAAGCACAGTTAGGTGACTAGTCAAAGGGTAGGTGCACTTTGCCCCAGACGGAGCAATGAATCCTTTTCCATTAGGTTTTTAAACATGAAGCTAGAGCATGTTGTTGTTCTGAAAGTGAGTCAGACTACAGAATCTAAAGCTCAGGAACTGGCAAAGGCCAGGTATTGTTCTAGTTAGGAGAAGCTCATCTAGAGCAGGCAGCCAGAGAGAATCAGATGAGAAAGGTAGTCTGAGTGGCATTCAAGGTCTTGATTCTGTGTTTTTGAGGCCAAGCTACATTCTGTTCATTATTTCATAACAAACAAACATTTAGCCTTTGGATTCAACTAATTTGAATTGTGTTTCTTATCGTTTTAAATCAGAGTTTCCCAGCATCACTTTCTGCTAAGAATTCTAGCAAATGAAGCTTAAAATACAGAAGTATACTACAGTATATCATATTTGAGAATTGAGTCATTGCATATGCCACAATAATTAGATATAAATTATAATTTAGTTCATTCTAGAAAATTGTTACTTTATAATATGAAGCTTGATACTTATTCCAACAAAATTTTTTATATGTAAATGAATTTTGTGTTCACGCCATTATTTAATGTTCTCAACAGGTTGCCTTAATAACAACAGCAAAAAGGTATAGGAGCTCCATGTGAGCCATACCATTTATATGACTTGACTCTGTGTGTGTGTGTGCGTGTGTGTGTTTGTACATGTGTATGAATAATCACAACTTCAAGTTCAGTGCTTTGTACTACTGCTCTGTAATATTAAACTTTATTGCTATTCAGTGTTTTTACTTAGAACATTTAAAGCTATATTTCCAACATTTTAAACTTGGCCTCAAAATAACCTGGTAGTATATTTAATCAGTTTTTCTGTACAAAGCTGATCAAAATTTTAGGCTTTTAATATAGTTTCTGATCTATTTGAATTTCAGCGTCTCATATTATATTCTGAACGGGGAATTAAATGGTGTTAAAATAGTTTGCATCATATCTATAACAACATTTCTCATCAGTACCATGTAACACAGTGGACAATTATTTGATAAGAAGAGGCTGTGGTAGTTTTTATTTAATAATATTCCTATAAATGTCACTCTTTAATACATATCTAGACTTACTTTTATATTGAAATACATGTACTATAACAATAAATTTTCACTTTCCTACCATCTTTTTCCTAAAACCTATGGTTACAGCATTAGTTTAGTTATTCATGTTTTGGGTATTAGAAATAATGAATTTTATATTAGAAAATCTAATAAAATAAGATCCATTAGTGTGAAATTTTATTTAAGACCACAAATATTTTCCTGAATACAAAAACATTGGAGAAAATAATCTTGAGATTATCATTTACATGCCTGAAAATAGGAAAAAGATTGATTCTTTCAAAGAAAGTTTGTAATGTAATTTTATTACTATTTTGTTAAAGTTTTGTGTAACATCTAATATTTTGAAAAAAGAAAATGATAATGATAGATATCTTAAAACACTGCTAAATGTGAATGTACATGCACATACATACAAATATATTTATGAATAGTGAAGATTTTTATGTTAAAATTTTTTCTGTATGTCTTGAATAATTCTCAGCAACATTTTGGTACCCACCATTAATTGGTAGTTATATTCTTTCCTCGTTCTTGCAATTCTGCTGCCACCTGGATTAAGAAGGTGAATAACCATAAAAATGCAAATAAATCCTTTTATTTTAGAATAAGCATCTCAAGTGAATTGACTTTAAAGAACTTGAAAATGGGGCCGGTGAGATGGCTCAGCGGCTTAAGCGCCTGCCTTGCAAGTGTGACGGCCTGATTTCAACTCCTGGATCCCACATACGAAAAAGGGGCCGGTGATATCACTCAACGGCACAGGCGCCTGCTGGCGCACGAGGTCCTGAGGTCGAACCCCCGGTACCCACAAAAAAAAAAAAGAACTTTAAAATGAATATTTTTTTCCCATAAGATTCAAAGAAAATTGTTACTGAGAATCATGCAGTACCTTCACTTTTGTAGATGTGTATTCAAATTTTTGTACAATTCTGTGTATTATTTGAGGACTTTGAATATATTATTTTACATCTTTCTTTGTACATACATATCTATCATTACCCAGTTGAGCATTAATGTATTTTTATGACTTATGAACACTTTTTAATAGATACAAATATTTGAAAAGTGTATTTAAATATCAAAAATAGATAATATACTAGGTTTTAAATTGTGGGTTACATGTTTCTAGATATATTAATAATACAAATAACGATTTGTGAATTATTTCATAAGGGATTACCAGCCAGGTGTGGTGGCCCATGCCTGTAATCCCTGCACTCAGGAGGATGAAACAGGAGGAGTGCCCTGAGTTCTAGGCCAGTCTGAGCTACATAAGCAAGTTCAAGGCCAGCCTGCACTACATAATGAGACCCTTTCTCCAATATAGATAAATAAATAAACAATTACGAGAAATCTCTATGAGAACTTTCTAGTGGTATGGGAGATGTAAGACTAAATGGTAACTTTTGATTAGCGTTTTGATATCTTTTTATAGGACGCTTATAAAAATATTCATTTCAATTATAATCATGCTAATCTTATGTTTTTGAATATCAACATGTAGAATATATATAACAACAGTAATAGAGACATTTACTCAAATCTCTACATATGCTATTCACTTTATATGAGGCTTTATTATACTTTATAGAAACCAAAAGATTCAGATTAGTGGGAAAAACTATGGGTAAATTTACATCTAAATTGACTAAGGTATTATAGTCCTAGAGACATAGAATGGAATTGAGAGATGAAGTAAATTTATTATCATAAAGCCAAGTCACTTGGCAAAATTTGAGTAGAAAATAATTTTGTAATTCAGATTATAGCTTTCCTCAAGGTCAGGACTCAAAGTTCAGTGCCTGGGAACTCTGAAGTTTTCAGTAGCCCATCCCACACTCATTCTTCAGAATGGTAAAAAAAAAAAAAAAAAGGATTAATTTTTGCTGTGAAGTAAATGTTTATTGTGTCAACTGGAAATCATTCAAGTTTTTATAGTGTATATACATTATATTTAATGTATTACATTTATGTATTTTAAAATTGAATATATTAAAAATTATGTCTAACATTGTACATATATATATAAATTCTATACATTTATACAAAGAAAATAAAGAACCTATATATAAAGTATAAATTATACCTATAAATTGTTTATCATGGCAAACTTTAAGTATTTTATATTATGTGAGAGAAGCTGTCTACAATATCCCTGAATATAGTTCTTATGATTGCAAGTAAGAATTAATCTGAAAAATATTTATAAATGTTATGTTATGTGCATTAAAGAGTACTATCCTTTTTGATGCAGCTCTTAACATTGCAATACATAATTAAATATAATTTGATAGATAAGAGCTTTAAATATAATCAGATAGACAAGAATTATAATTAATATTTAAGTAACAATATATTCTGCTTCAAAAGTCTTCCTTTATTCTCCTATTACACTATGACAGAATAAGTCATCTTTTTGAAATAATTCAACTGAAATTGTTAAGGTTAAAATTTGTTTGGATTGACTTCCATATGAGTTTATAAGTTCAGTATGATGCTATTAATAATTTTAAAAAGCATTTTTATTTCACTTTGTTTCTTATTGATATTTTTTGCTTTCTTGGTGGGAGATTGTTTTAGTTAATTTTCTCTCATTGCTGAGACAAAATACCCGACACCCAAAGTTAAAGGAGGAAAGGTTTATTTGGCTCACAGTTTGTAGAGGTTTCAGTCCATAATTGGCTGGTTCCAAGGCAGGGTGACATGGCAGACAGGCACTGCAGAGTAGAAACAGTTCATTGAAGGCAGAAGGTAGCAAAGTGAGCAAGAAAGGAGACAAGCCTCTTTCTGTCCCTTATATTGTATCCAGGCTACCGGGATTAGGGCATTGCCAAACCAGTCAGTGGACTGATTTAGTAATCACCTACCCTTAATCCTAGCATTGCACCATGAGTTAATCACACACTATAGATTCAGCAACCTCTGAAAAAGCCCCACATATGACTGCATGAAGCTTTGTGGAACATCTAGACACATGCCATAACAGAGATAAAATAATTCTAGAATTTATATGAAAAAATAAAGACTAATTATAAATTTCTCTAATTAGAAATAGGGAGGAGGGCCGGTGAGATGGCTCAGCGGCGTAAGCGCCTGCCTGGCAAGCGCGAGGGCCCGAGTTCGACTCCCGAAACCCACATACGAAAAAGGGGCCGGTGATATCGCTCAGTGGCACAGGCGCCTGCTGGCGCGTGAGGTCCTGAGGTCGACCCCCCGGTACCCACAAAAAAAAAAAAAAAAAACAACAGAAATAGGGAGGTAATGAGGGAGAATCCTCCAAAAAAAAAAAAAAAACAAGAAAATTACCTTATTTACAACGCAAGGTGTGGTCAATAAACATGGTGAATGTTTAAATAAGAAACATTGATTACAGTGGAGAACACATTGCTATCACCTTTCAGAATACAGTTCTGTACTCTCATTTCAAACACATGTAACCCATCATTCTTACCATTTTCTGAAGCAGTTCTGGAGGTCCACTTTTGTGAGCATCTTTAGTTTTACTGTTATGGTTGCTTAGATGTCCTGAATTGATTGAAAATGTTTAACTTTCATGTTCATTTTGACTTTGGGAAGAGCCAAAATTCATTTGGTGCTACAACACATGAATAAGGTAGATGAGGACCTACTCTAATATTTTTGCATGTCTGACTTTCCATTGTATACCACATGACAGCAGCAGTCATCGCATTTTTAATTACACCTTATAATAACATTCATGAAAGAAGACTTCCAGAACTGCTTCAAGAAGTGCCAATAAAGATGGGGTAGGTGTGTCCAAACCAAGCAGGAGTATCTTAAGGAGATTAATGACAACTTTCTGTACAAACATTAGTTAAATATTCACTGTATATTTTGATCATATCTCTTTGGTATCAAAAAGAAAAAACACATAGACAAGTGTTCAACCAAAAAGTGAAAAAATTATACACTGAAAATTGTAAAACATTGATGAAAAAATTGAAGAAGTATTAGTTCATTGAAAAGAATGGTTTGTGCTTACATTGTTTGATCAATTTTTCATGCCTATGTCTTGTAATCTGAGCAACTACTTTTAAGATAACAATACGTGATATATTAACCACTGTTAATCTCCTATTATATTGTTTTGAAATTCTATGTCATCATTTTCATTGTTTTTTCTTTAAAAAAAATGAAGACACAAATTAATGGAAAATATCTTGTCTCCATGGATTGAAATAAATTAATAATGTTAAAATGTCCATACTACCTAAGATAATATACAGATTTATTACAACCCTTATCAAAATTACAATGGCATTTTTCACAGAAACAGAAAAAAATATGCTAAAATTCATATAAAAATACAACATGACCTCAAATAGCTGAAATAGTCTAGAACAAGATCAAATTTGGAGGCATCATATTTCTTGATTTCTAATTGTATTTTTTTAAAAAAGTAGTAATTGTCAGTTTCCTGTCCCTGGGAAGAAATACCTGACACCCATAACTGAAAGGAAGAGAGTTGTAATTCAAATAATGGTTTCAGAGTTTAGTCCATGGTCAGCTTGCTCCAAGGCAAGACAATTATGGTGTAAGGTGCTCAACATAGCAACCTGGAAGCAGAGCAGAACAAAGTCAGGAGAAATATACAATACCATTCAAAGGCACACTCTCAGTGTCCTACAGCCAACTAAACCCACCTCCCAATATCACATTCAGCTATGAACACCAGTGGATTAATTCACAATGAGTATAGCACCCCATAATCCAATCACCTCTCTAGGAGTTTCTTAATTCAGTTGAGTTGGAAATTGTGTTTAACCATCTTGTTAATTAAAACAATAAGGTATTTGAAAAACAGACAAACCAATAGAACAGAACAGGAAGTCCAGAAATCAACACGGAATCAATTAAACAATTAATCTTCCACAAGGACACCAAGAATACACAATGGAGCAAGGATATTAGAAAGTGCTGGGAACACTGGATATCCAAAAGAATAAAACCTATCCCCTTTCTTTCATACCATGCACAAAAATTAACTCTAAATGGATTAGAAGCTTTACTATAACACCTGAAACCATGAAACAACTAGGAGAAAATGTAGGGATTGAGCTTTAAGACATAGATTTTTGTAACAATTTTTTTACATGATAGCAAAATACAGACAAAAACAAAAACGAAGGATGACATCAAATAGGAAGGTTCTGTACAGCAACAAAACAAAACAATCATCAAAATGAAAAATGAGTCTAAAGGTTGGGAGAAAATATTTGCAATATTTTTTTTTTTGTGGGTACCGGGGGGTCGACCTCAGGACCTCGCGCACCAACAGGCACCCGTGCCGCTGAGCGATATCACCGGCCCCTTTTCCGTATGTGGGATCCGGGAGTCGAACTCGGGCCCTCGCGCTTGCAAGGCAGGCGCTTACGCCGCTGAGCCATCTCACCGGCTGCAATATTTTTTAAAATGTACAAATAATTCATACACTCTATAACAAAAACAAAAACCACACATAATTAATAAAAGGGTAAAGGACATGAATAGACATTATCCCAAGAAGACATAAAAATGGCAAAGTGGTATATACAAAAAATGCTCAACATAACTGATTATCAGACAAATGCAAATTAAAACCACAGTGAATTAATCCACTATAGAAAGACACAAGAAAAGGACTGGTAGGATTGTGGAGAAAATATAATTCTTGTACGATGTTGGTGAGAATGTAAATTTGTACAGCCATCATGGGAAACAATATGGAAAGTACCTGAAAATTAACAGATATAATAACTGTATGTCTGGCAACCTCCCTCCTGAGTATGTATTCCCAAAATATTTGAAAATAGTGTATCTAAGGGTATCTACATTCCCGTGTTTGTTATTGCTTTGTTATAATAGCCAGGATATGGAAATAATCTAAGTGCCTGTTGATAGATGAATAATAAAGAAATTGTGAAATATTATTCAAGTTTAAAAAAGGAAGGAAATCTTTTAATTTGCAATCTGAAAAGGAAAAATCAAGATTGAATCCATAACTCACTAAGGCAGTTTATAAATGAAGAATAATCTAGAGAAAATAAAATTATATAAATCCTTTAAAAGACAGAATTACTTCATATTAAAATGGAATATGTTTTATAATGATAGGTTGAAATTCTGAAGATGTATGTAAAATATAACTTCTTAGAAATCAGAAGCATATATTACTAGATTACAGAATAAAAAAACAAAACTAAAAATAACATTTGTTTTTCACACTTCGTTAAAAGGGTAATATCCCTATTACATGATGAGAAGGATCAAAACCTTATTAAAAAAGGGCAGGGCCGGTGAGATGGCTCAGCGGCGGAAGCACCTGCCTTGCAAGCGCGAGGGTCTGAGTTCGACTCCCGGAACCCACATACGAAAAAGGGGCTGGTGATATCGCTCAGCGGCACGGGTGCCTGTTGGCACGCGAGGTCCTGAGGTCGACCCCCCGGTACCCACAAAAAAATAAATAAATAAAAATAAAAAAGGGCAGAGGGTAAGAGGAAATTACAGTCACAGAACAAGTACAGCTGGTTTTTAAATATATGAAAATATGCTTGACATCACTCCAAAAAGGGAAGTGATTTTAAATTCACACCAAGCGACCTTCATCTTCACACACAATATATTGACCAAAGCCCACAGCAAGGTTATATAATGTTTTGATGAGGTTGTTTTATACTATATTTTAGTTATATGAGGCTGTTTTGTGCCTGTTTTTTTTTTTTACCACCATTTGCATAAGACATTTGTACATTAAATGGAAAAATTTGAAAATGTCTATCAATATTATAAAGTATAATCTTTTAACCATCATGTCTATTTACATTTGCTTTCATGGGAAATGATTCATGCAGATTTACATTGCCTTAATGATATTCAATAATATTTAATATGCTAATGCATATTAAGTGAAGGATTAAATAAATTTTTGATTATAATTAAATGGAAATTACGTACCTGTATGAAAGTTATGCAAATATATATTTGTATATGTATATTATCTACTAGTAAATGTAGAAAATGGACCCTATAAGATAGTTAGTGTGCAAATTCATAGCAATAAAACTATTAAAATCATAGATCCTTAATTTCTTATATAAACGTAGACAACATAAAGATAGAAAACATTCTTATCTTTATATATGTGTGGGTGGATGTGGAAATTAGCAGGTAGTGAGAATGAAAATACATTTTTTATTGTATTTTTATGTACACCTGTTTATTATGTACATGACACACAATGCACACCTCCAAAACACACACATATATGATGCTTAAATTTATAAACCACTAGAAGTTTATATCTGAAAAATTGCTGGATTATATGCAAAAGAATCATTTACTCTTTGCCCAAATAATTATCTCAAACACAAAGGTAATAGCTATGTAGCCAATTTAGCATTCTCTGAGACTGTTGGAAAATTTAGCTTCGTTATCTTAATATTCCTGGCCTGAGGCCAGTGCTGTGACACTGGGTCTTGATAATAAAAAGATTGCTGTGGCCTGGAGACCTAAATGTGCAAATATGGCAGCAGATTATGGACTCATTCCCAGTGCACTAGGGAAAAGTCCAGCTGCAAAATAGGAGGCATATATCAGGACAGCTATAGTCGCACATTCCAAATAGCCCTGATTTTCTCCAACATTCAGTATGTTTTTCACAGTTCATCAGCCATTAGGAAACATTTGAGCTGGGCTTTAAGGCTTGTTGAAACAAGGGCACAGAGCCCTTGACGAGAATTTATTTCTGCAATCAATTACAAAACCATTTCAATCTTAAGAAACTACCACCTTCCAGTTTTGCTTCAAAACAGAAAGTTTTATAAATTTATTAAATGTGAAATTTGTGAAAGATGCCCCAAAAAATGATGTTCTATAAAAGCAGCACAATGATGCATTTGACAATGAGAGAATAGCGATGCCAAGTTTTCATAGAAATGTCCCTTGAGCAATATACAATACTTGATAGCGTGCTTGGAACATTTTATATTTTTTCTTTTATGACATATTTTGTATAAAGAAAATTCCCATTATAGTAGGTGCTGTTTAATGATTGCTGTCATAACAATAATACCTTACATAATGGACTACTTTATAATCCATAGAACAATTTACTTCATATTATCTCATTCATTCCTTCTAAAGCCTAACAACACTTTAAGGAAGACAAAACTAAGTTAAGGAATGTCTGTGCCTTGTTCAAAAGCAAATATGGAGAAAAAGTAAACATAAAGACTTTAACTCAGGTTTTTCTGACACCTTATTCTGTATCCCCTTTGTTTCTATTTTCTTAGGTCTTCAAATTATGACATATTACAAAATATTTTAAATAACTCACTAAGACTAGAATTTGCATGGTAGCACATATTTTAAAATTTAATCACTGATGTTTCTCAGTAAAGATAGTAAAAAACCTTGTGATATTTGGGAATAAGAATGTTATTAATTTGTTATTATTTATTTTTGAAGAAACTTAACTCTGACTCTACAATGTCCTCTGACCATAAATGCCTTAAAACAATCTCTGGACTCCTAAACTGACATCACAGTGTGTTGCTAAACAGTTTATCTCTAAGAAAATCTGAATATCTTTTCCATTGTGTACTTAATTATAATGGAATAAATGATGGGGAAGTACCTCAGAAAGAAAACCATGCCAACCCCAGAGAAGAAGTTTATGGTAAGCCTGAATAGCTGTATTGGGTAAAAGTTAAACAATGGTAATTTGTTTATACTTTTTAAGTGGTACTTTTTTTATTACAGACGTACTATTCCTCTCTGGAGTTCTTTTTTTTTTTTTTTTTTTTGTGGGTACCGGGGGGTCGACCTCAGGACCTCGCGTGCCAACAGGCACCCGTGCCGCTGAGCGATATCACCGGCCCCTTTTTCATATGTGGGATCCGGGAGTCGAACTCGGGCCCTCGCGCTTGCAAGGCAGGCGCTTACGCCGCTGAGCCATCTCACCGGCCCTCCTCTCTGGAGTTCTTGCACTACTCTACAACCCCAGCCCTTTTTAAATTCTTTCCTTTTGAGACAGTCTTAGTAAGTTATTAGATTGCTGAGGTTGGACTTGAAGTTGTGATCCTTCCTCCTGCTTCAGCCTCCCAGAGTGCTGAGATTATGAGAGCCACAGCACCTGACATGTATTCTCATTAGTAAGATCAGAGGACTTGTCTGTGAACTTCAGATGGAAAGACTATGGGATGTTGTGTGAGAAGACACACCACAGGAAGCAAATGTCTGGACTAGCAGCTGGCTTAGTAGCTGGGTAAAACTGCTCCTCTTGTGAGAGATTAAATCTTTTAACGTATTACAATCAGTTTTCCCCTTGACATCATAACTGAAGAGGTAAACTGGGCAAGGGCTAAAGTTACTTATATAGAAATGGAAATCTGTATTGTTGAGGAAAGAAAGTAACCAAACACGACGAATTTTTTAGTCTGTTGCAAATAATTATGTGACTAAGGTTCACACAATACCACCATGCGAACAGTGTGACCATGCTCTGATCAGAGATAGTTATGGAAGAATTCGTTCTAGTAGCTGATTCCAGAAAAATCACTTTTACTTTCTTCACTTCTCTTTACTGGCGGAATTAGAACATGGCAACTGGAACATGTGCATACCTGCTGGACAATTCAGCTACTTGGAGGACAAGTCAGGCACTAAAGGTGGCAGGACAGAGAGAAAAACTGGCCGTTTCTGCTAACCGTCAGCCCAGCTCCCTACGGACCTGCCTTCTTGCTAATGCCTCTGCCATATCCGGTCACTGTTAATAGTCCCTTAACATAACAGCCAACCGATAGGAGTAAGACCGGTTCTGTTTGTCAGTTCCTTAAGCAACAACTCACTGTAATGCCCTATTCTCCTTTCTACCTTTTGATTGTCCTGACCTCAGAAAAAAACATGTATTGGGATGAAAGAAATGTTAAACAGTGGCTCAAGGGAAAAAGATAGGTGGATCCTGTAAACACAGATGCACAGGGAATGTTTTAAGTTCATGGAGTCTGTGGTTTGACATGCTGTATTTGTGACTTAGTTGAACCTATTGTCAACTGGATCACACTGGCTGAGTCAAATATCCTCCCTGTAACTCTGCTTCTCCCTCTGCTACTTTGGCTTAATAATTGTAACAACTTCAGAGGTTGCTGTGAGGAATAAGCAAAGTAATGTATGGAAAGTGTTTATAATAGTCCCTTACGTATATTACTCAATAAATATTATGGTTAGGGTTATTATTAGCAGTTAATAGAATAAGGATAAAAAACTTTGAATAAAAACAACAACACTTATTTCTAGAAATGAAGTGGAAAATTTTAACCACAGAGAACAGAATTAGGGTGTGAGATGAAGAAATAGAATATTTTCACGAAAGAAAGCAACGTAAGTATAAACTGAGGGAAAATGTTAAAATTTAGTTTGAAGACATGAGACGTAAGTCAGCAAAAGGAGTTGCTAAAACAAATGGTTAAAAAGTGTCTACTGAATGGGGTGGTGGAACAGTTAAAGAGGATAATATATGCAAAGTGCCTATCATATTATCTGGAAATTAATAATCATTCAGTAAACATTACTACTGTTACCTAGACAAAGACTTTAGACTTAAAATAATTTAAAATTATAAAATTGCTAGTCATGTTAGTGGGAGAAAAGAAACATAATACTTCTTGAATAAACATGAATTTATATTGAAAAGGATACATTTTTAAGATATTGGAAAAGAAAAACAATCCCACTATTGTAGCTATTTTGCATTTTCATCCTCAGTATCTTTCTTCCTTACTTTCAGCAGCAACTGAAACGTGGAGACTGACTAAGCGTACAATTTGGAAATTTTCAAGAGAGTAAAATGAAACAAGATTTCTCTTACTAGACCTTAACATTGCTTATGATGTTTCTGTTAAAAAATTTGCAATTTGAACTTTTAAAATTATTAAGACATCACTTAGAATTACTACATTGCACAGTTCTAGACTGAGTACTTCTGTAAACATATATATATCTCAAAGTTGGATTTAAAATTTGTGAAAAATGATGGTGAACTTGCTAAGTATTTTAGCCTAATTTACCATTCATCTGAACATTTAAAATGGTAGAATCTTTCAGATGAAATATTCATAAATAAAACATTGAATATTCAAAAATTATGGTGGAATCTTTGCTACATTCTAAAATGATATTCTGTTAGATGAATGGTGTTCATGAACTAACATCATGAGTGAAGAATATTTGCTATATAAAAATGATGAAAAGATTTATGTGCAATTTGTCACTATACACGAATTCTCAGAGAAAAAGAAACATAAATGATTTTCAACAAATACATAAAAGATTTTTATTCCTAATTGATAATTAATTCAAATGATACAGGAATATAGCTCTTGCATAGGTGAATAGCTATCTTTTTTGGCAAAAGTGCTTGCCTTTATGGCCAGCATCTTTCCTGGAGTATCAGTGTCACTCTCAGATATGAGGCTTGTCAATCTCACCTCCTGCAAAGTTCCCAAGCCTGATTAGCGCCTCACTAAGTAAAGAATGATGTCAAGTCCACAGATATTCCAATATATATTCCTACGGTAAATAAAGCTAAAAAATTTTTTTGAGGAAATTCAGGATCAGTGGTGAATTTTAATACAACTATAGTCAATGTCCATAGAATCTAAGAGAAGCTATTGTAGCTATGAAAAAAATGTAGTAAGAGAAAATTTAAACCAAAAATTACAAAATTTCAGAAATTAAAAGTCTGATTGAGAAAATAAAACACTTTTAGAAAGGGCTAAATGAAGTTGAGAAATACTTTCTAGTATATTGAAGTAAAATATAAACAAAAAGAAACAGAAGAAAACAGAAAACTTATAAATCCAGTACATCTAGCCTTCAATGTTCTGAAAACAGACGTTCTGAAAAAGCTACAAGAGAAATGTTGTCGATGATTTTCAAAGAAAAGTACTGTATAAAAGAAAATATATTAAGTTGAAAAGCATGAGTTTCCAGATTGTGAAGTCCACTAAATGCCTAACTCAGTGAATTAAAACAAACACAAATTAAAGTATTAACACCAAAGTTTCAAATATCAGGGAAAGATCTTAAAATGAAAGTGTGAGAATATGAGATATATTTAGAGAGGGAGAGACAGGAAGGAAGGAAAGAAGCAGGGAGCAAGGGAGGACAGTAGGGTTGATGGAAAAAAAAATTTGAGGTAATTTTTTAAATCAAGTAGGAAGGTTTGTTAATAAAAGAAATGCCATCAAATTTCTTTTCCATGAAAAAAATTCACTTTATTTGTTTTGCAGTACTAGGATTGAACTCAAAGCCTCATGTGCACTAGGCAAACTCAGCTACATCCCCAATTTTATTTAAGTTTTATTTTGAGATGAGGCTTGCTAAACTGCCCAGGCTGGCCTCAAAGTTTTAATCCTACTGCTTCAGCCTTCCACGCAGCCAGGATTACAGATGTGCACCACAAACCCTGGCTATGTGGCTATTGTTTCAATCTAAAGTTTCAAGTGTATATATGTGTATGAACGTGTGTGCACAAAGGAGAAGAAGAGAATGTAAATTGGATCATCTCTCATCTTCCAAAATAGGAGTACAATAAACAACATTTATTACTGAAAGTCAAGAAATAGTAGTCAAAACATTTAGTAATACGGAGGTAAATATTTCAAGAAATATTTAAAATAAAGTCACTCTGGAGACCTCATTTTCATTTCTCATCACCTAATCAAAATTAAGATAATAACTTATTAGTTATTTTAATCTTTTTGGTTTCCTTTTGTTTTGGTCAGGTCTTCCATCTTCTGTGTGTGATGTTCCAGAGAACGAAAAAGTTGTCTGAATTACTCTATGCTGTCTATCATGTGTGCACTGGGACCAGCACCTGGCACTTCCAAAACGTGTGCTGAATTCATGAAGGCCAGAGAAGCTCGGAGTCGCCGCCTGCAGGGAGCATGAATCAAAGTGAGCACTATGGGAGGGCTCTGCCTCCTCTCATTATAAGGGAAATAGTATATTTGAAATTTAAAGTCCACACATGTTTTTGATAAAATCATAGATATATTTTGAACAGGTTCAGCTCACTTTTTGAAGGCCCGGTTAAAAAGAAAAAAAAAAAAAAGCAATTTACAAGGCAGAATATAAATGATTCAAAAATAAACATGTAAACCTCAAAAACTCTGCTGTAATCATAAAGGCTACAGGGAAAGGTGTGGCCTGTGACACTCAGGGGTGAATATGGATCACTCCGGAAACCAGGAACTGGAGGGAGGGAGGATACATGAATAATTGCTTCTTGATGCACATCTTTAGCGGTTGATTTGTTACAGAGATCGTGAGTTGCTCAATTATATAAATGCAACATTTAATTATGTTTTAAAACTATTTCCTTTACAATCCCTGAAATAATGACCTAACTTTCGTTACTTCATGTCCCTTCTATCTTTCATTCATGCCACAGTTCTTCCTAACTGAGAAAGGTATGTGTTCCAATAATTAGCATGGTAGTAGTTTTTTTTTAATGAGCTTTCTACATAAGAGTGAAAAGCTTGTAATTAAAATAACGTCTAGGCATAAAGATTTGGGGAGGAAGCAGACAGTGGCAGCAGAGGGAAACAGGCAGGTTATCCAATATATTTAACCTATTTAATGTAACGATTTGAGACAATATAAACAGAGATTGAATTTCAAAACAAGAAAAACAAGGCACTACAAAGGTTTTCTTTTTCCATACCTACAACATTACACTGAGACAGAAACAAAGATGAGAACAGAACGTAGTGTCTTCTTTTTACATGTCGAAAAATATTACCACAATTTCTTCACTGCCACTTAGATCAACTTGTAAGATGTTGGAGTGTTTGAAATGTTACATAAAAACAGGTAATGTTAGTTGTTTTGATAAGGTTTAATCAAATTATTTCCTCGAAGGTGCACTTTTTTATTATTATGAATGAACATGTTGACATAAGTTGTGATAGGAGCACGAGTAGTTGTGTTTCTGCTTCTGGCAGCACATAATGTTCACATCACGTTGTTGAATTTCATTTATAGATAAGGGCTGTAAGTAATTGTAACATGAAGTGGTAATCTACTGTTGATATATGAATATAGGGAAACCTAAATTAAAAACATCATTCAACTGAAATTTCAGACTGTGTAGTAAGGGGCTAGTTTTGCAAACACACCAAGACTACCCAACTGGAAAAAAATTGCACTCAAGATATTTTGTAAAAATCTGTCTATAATAAATAGTTCTACTGGTAATCAATTACTCTGTCATTGTAGATAACATTTTTAAAAATTATACAAAACCCTTATTATCCCATAAGAAAGATGGCTTATTTCTAATTTATATTATACGTTACATATTAAGTGTTTGTGGCTGAAATACAGTGGCACCCCTTTGATCTCAGAATAAAAATGAAAAAAATATGGTAAATTTAATTAAATGTAAACGTTCAGTTAATATTGTATGCAAAGAAATTTTAAAATGTTAACTTTAAACTGCCAAATAATGGTGCATGGGAAGATGAGCTCCTGAGGACCCAGAGAATATAGACAAATGTTAACCAGATCAGAGGGCTTTTTATAGTTTACTATTTTGCATATCTTCTTAGTTATTGTGTTTTTCTCTGGCGAAGAGTACTCATGGACTTTGAAGGTTTGAAAGGCATAAAAATGAACATTTATATCACAGGCTATTTGTCTGGAGAGATGATCAAATTCCTTTATTTTAGCAACAATGGAAATCTTTGTCTTTTACTCTCTGGGTCTTCAGTTCCTCATCTTTACACACAAGGGAAACTGGACTGTATCAAAAGTGTGAAAAAAGAAAGGATCATGAAAATCATCTGAGTGTTGTGTTGGCCCAAGAAGACTCCGACCAGCGGGGCCTCCCAGGGGCAGGAACGTGAACCCGGGCGACGGTATGGGGATCAGAAAGAAGACACACACACACACACAGATCAGGGAAGTCGAGCGAGAGAGTTTATTGCGGAAGTGCCAGGGCTTATATCCCTTTGAGGGAAACGGTGGGAGGGTCTAATGGGTGACGTAGGATCAGGATGGGCGGGGGGGGCGCATGCTCAGACGTGAAGCTGGGTCATTTATGGCTCCCCACATATGCTCCTTTTTCTCCAAATGAGAATATTGCCGACCATGAATGTTTGTATGACCCTGAATGTGGCCTGTCTTAGGTTGTGGAGGTTACTGCAAGTCTTTTTGTTTTTACGCATTTGATTTTTCAGGCCTTACCCGTCATTGAGCTAACCACTAGCATCGCCAGCGTCCCAGCGAAGAGTGGCGCTCTGTCTTAGGTGGTCCTGAGAGTGTTAGTGACTTGTGACTCCATCTTACCCGTCATTGGCCGACATTCTTATATGCTGGGGCCTGAATATCATCATATGGTTCGGCTTGTTTGTACTCATCAGCATCTGTTTTTACGGCGGCAATGAGTCTCTTGAATAGGCAGGGACCAAAGGTCAAGGCGAGGACCACAACTATAAGGGGGCCAAAAAGGGGGGCAAGGTAGGGGAGCACAGTGGAGAACCCGGCGCTGGGGAATAAGGCTTGCGTTCTGGCTATTTCTCTCTTTTTAGGGCATCGTTTAATTTATCCATAGCGTGTAAGACCACGCCGGAGGAGTCAGTACAGAAACAGCATTCTTCTTTGAGGGCCGCACAAAGGCCACCTTCTTGAGGAAAAGAAGATCCAAGCCGCGCCTGTTTTGGAGAACAACTTCAGACAGGGAGGTTAGTGATGTTTGTAGGGCGCGAATAGAGGTTTCAACATTTTTTTAGGTCTTGGTCAACAGCCTGTAAGATGCTATTATATTGGGTTTGTCCAAGGGCCAAAGCCGTGGACCCAAGGGCGATTCCTGATGCGGTTCTGAGGACGAGAAGAGTGGTGGTGGTGAAGACCTCACGTTTTTTGCAAAGGTGGGATAAAGTTAGGGGTGGATCTCTGGGGTCAGGATCGAGGGTGAGGGGATAGTTTGCTGGGTGAAAGGTGATGTGTGGGAGGATAGCAACAGTGACACATAGATCTTGTTTTTCTTGGATTACCTTAATAGATATTTGTGTAGATAATCCAGTCTTTTGACATAGCCAATATGTAGGGGGCGTAACAGAGAGAAAGGTGTTGGGCTCGTTGAGGGGGAGGGGCCGGTTGTCCCTCAATAGTGGGTTGTTGTACCTCCGTGATGGGGAATGCATGTAACTTGGGAGAGGGCTGAGAAAGAGATAACTTATAATTAAGATGATCCTGTTGAGCCTTACGTTCAAGTAGGGAGATGCACTCCAGAAGCGAACTGAGAAATTGATCTTGCATGGGTGTGGCAGTAGGTGCAGGGTGAAGGGAGGGGAAGTTAACTGAAAAGGCGGGCGCAACAAGGGGAGGTGGGGGGGCAGAGGGCAGCGGTATTTGTGGAGGTAAGGAGAAAGGCGGGGGGTCAGGAAGAGGGGGGTAAAGTGCAGGAGGCTGCGTGGGCTTAAGACATGATGACAGGCCATCGAAGGGTGGAGACTCAGGACAAGATGGCGGGCGGAGGTCTGTTTCATAAGATGGCGGGTGACTATCGTTAAAGAAGGCGGAAGTGGGTACGGGGGAAGTAGGAGAGCAACGGCCATCTTTTTCTTCTGGCATCTGGAGAACTACAGAGGGTGGAGGGCTAGGGATAGGGGTATCAGTAATTGGGGGGGCAACCGGTTGACCCAGTGGCTGAGCCGGAGCCTGTGATGGTTGAAGGTTATTGGGCTGTGTCCGTAATAGTTCTGAAATTAGGGTCCAATAAGCGAAGGCTGTGACGGGAACCTTTTCTGGCCCGAAAACCCGATAATAATCTTGGAGTGCGTCACCCACACGGTCCCAGACCCTGATGTTAATGGTGCCCTCCAAGGGGAACCATGGACAAACCTTATTTATAAAGGAAAAGTAATCAGTCAATTGCCGCGGGGTGACTTTTATTCCCCTCACTCTGAGCGCTTCAGAGACCCCTTTAGTAAAAAGTTCGTGCTCGGAGAGGTTTTGTCCCATTTTGCACCCTGTATGCTTACCGTGATTCAGACGTGAAGAAAGGAGTTGGCGTACGGATCACTGAGAAAGGAATCTCATGAAAATGAAACTAAAGACCAGTCAATCGTTGGCATTTATCGCCCTACAGGGTGATCCCTCATAGGATCCATCTTTCCCGGGCCCCACGTTGGGCGCCAAATGTTCTGTTGGCCCAAGAAGACTCCGACCAGCGGGGCCTCCCAGGGGCAGGAACGTGAACCCGGGCGACGGTATGGGGATGAGAAAGAAGACACACACACACACACAGATCAGGGAAGTCGAGCGAGAGAATTTATTGTGGAAGTGCCAGGGCTTATATCTCTTTGAGGGAAACGGTGGGAGGGTCTAATGGGTGACGTAGGATCAGGATGGGCGGGGGGGGCGCATGCTCAGACGTGAAGCTGGGTCATTTATGGCTGCCCACATCTGAGAAGTTATAAAAAATTGCATTTTGCAGGCCAAATGCAGATAATAAGATTAAGGAGAACAGAATGTGATGAGAGAATTTCCACAGGTTTATAATGATAGACTAGGTTTGAGTCACTAGACTAGATGCCCTATAATTAAAAACCTCCTTTCTTTAAAAAAATCTGCATACGTTTTATTTATTTATTTATTTATTTATTTATTTATTTATTTATTTTTTGTGGGTACCTGGGGTCGACCTCAGGACCTCGCGCATCAGCAGGCGCCGTGCCGCTGAGCGATATCACCGGCCCTTTTTTCGTATGTGGCCAGGCAGGCGCTTACCCCGCTGAGCCATCTCACCGGCCCTGCATACGTTTTAATGTTAGCATTTTACATTCCTTTGCATATAATTTCTCCAAATAGTATTAGAATTTTTATTTACTATCTCAGGTACCATGTGGTATTTCCATCCACTTTAAACCTTTGCTAACACCTTGATGCTTAGTTCAATTTTTATTGAGGTAGATATGAAGACGTGGCCCTTAGCAATTTATTTAACTTCTCTTTTTCTCATATGTAAAATGAAATAGTGACAGAAATGGAATTGCAGTGTTCAGACCTCTTTCACTAAAACTGGCTCCCAAAAGCAGCAGAACTGACTGATGTCTCCTGTTGTTACTTTCTGGATCCATGACTGTGTTTAAGCCATGCTTCTACCAGAATGCTTCCAGCCAAGGGCTGGCCATCATGGCAGTTTCAGCACTTGTCCACTCCTGAGGCATCCCAGACTTCAGCTGACAACTTGTGCTCTGGGCATCCATGCAAAAATCACTGTATCTTTCTGAGAACTGTGCAGTGATCTGCGACTCTCCTCTCTAACCACATTTCTTTGTCCTTCTCTCACAGATTTCATACTTGCTTTGGGATCTGAAGGTTCTCCTTATGTACTGTTACTCTCTCACCTTCATTCTACACAAGCATTTCTCCTATTAAATTGTAGAGTCTGCTTTTTTTTTTTTTTAATATGCAGGTACCGGGAGTCAAACTCAGGATCTCGCACTTGCCAGGCAAGCGCTTATGTCGCTGAGCTATATCACCGGCCCACAGTCTGCTTTTTGCAAAATCCTAATTAACACATGAGGATAAATAATTTATTATTAGGAAAAATATTTGGTATATTGCCTACACTTAATAAGTATTGCAGAATTGTTCATTATGAAAACAAATGAGGAAATGTTTGAATATACCATGAATAGCTTCATTACCCCCTCCAACACACACACACACAAACACACATACACACTTCAACGGAGAAATTAGAAGTATTATTCTTGAATATAGCAAAAATGTCATTACTGACCATTTCACTACCAGTATTATTTTGGCAACAGAGTTTCCAATCTCTTAACAAGTAAGAGGTGGATTTATTTTCTGTAACAAGCAATTATTTCCTGGCTACCTTAATTTCCTACAAAACCCTTCACCTGATGTTGAGAAAAACAACCTGTAAAGCAAGTGCAACACTGTAACCTCATATTCAAGGAACCTGGTTTACTTAGCTCTGTAGAGCATTAATTGTGAATTTAGCAGCATGTGCTTAATTCATATTAGGCACTGAGCTGTGGTGCGTAACAATCAATAAGACAAAACACTCTGTGAGCTTTGAAGAATTTTCTTTCATTCTCAGTAGAGAAAAGAGAGAGAGTCACATAAACAGGGCTACAGAATAGTGATAAGTGATAATTATTACAAATTAAAACAAGCAACTGCTCGTAGCCAAAGTAACTCCCCATGGTTTATTAAAGACCACTTATCCATAACATTTTATTTTAAAAAATCATACAAATAATCTCCAAATCATTTTCAATACTTTACAAAATTCTTATTAATTTATCAATACTTTTCTACAACTTTTATGAAAAATTAATACGTATGGAATTTTATTATGTAAGACTTGCATATGAAAGGTAAATAGCTTCTCTCACAGCTTTTCTTTTTGTTCGTTTAGAATTTGATAGAGGTCAAGTAAGAAAGTTAATTCTCTGAGGTAAAATAAAGTGGAAAAATTGGATTTGAGTCCTTGAACTACTATTTAATAAACTGTGGTTGCATGACTTTTCCAGGCTTAAGCTTTTTCTTATTAAATGATAATATATATTTAAATGTTAGTAGTTATGGGCATTCATATTTATCTTTTAATATTACCAAGAAATGTTATTAGCACAAGATTTTCTCTATGTGCATTACTCTACTCATTTTCCGATCCTCTATGCCACCTATTATAAACTTGGTAGTTAATCCATCTAAAGCTGCTCCCAGCCTAAGCCACACTTGGCTTAGAGTAATTAATCTTGTGTTGGTTTCTAGGCTCATTACTCAAACTGATGGGGCCTTCAGCAGAGTCGAGAACAGGGAATTGTGCTGAACAGCAAGAAAATGAAGGATTTGGACCACTTTCTTGTTTCACAGGTCTTTACAGTCTCAATGGTCCTTAATACTCCCCTCTCTGCTCTCTGAGGCCCAGCGTGCCTTCAGGTTTGGGGAACCCAATCAAGACTTCTGGAGGTGACTTCAGCCACAGTTCCCCTCTGTATGGCAACTTTCCTAGTGAGACAGGGGCTGGACCTTGAGGAAGCAGTGGGAACTGTGTTTCTGTGATTTTTATCCACGCTAACTCACTCCATCGATCTCTGGAAGAGTAAAACCATGCATGAAATCAAGCAGTGAAAGTAAAAGAAGCAGAAACAAAAACACGTAACTGTGAGGAGAAAAAGGAACATGAAACAAAGTTGAGAAAGAGAATGAGAAAAGCATTTTCTTTACTCATTTTCAGTGTAATTTCTAAGTAGGACACCACATCAAATAAACATTACCACTTTCCAGTTACATCAGCAAACTTCTAACTTTCCACAACATACTACGTTATTTTTGAACCTAAATGGGTAAGAAAACTTTCATAAAAATCAACAACTTGATTTGTTCAAAACCATTCATATGGCTCTGATTTCCAAAACAGAATATGTATTTAAGCATAGAAATTTTGAGATATCATGATAAAACATCTGTCATATTAATAATCTTTATTAAGTCACAATGAATATAGGATGAAAATTAGATTTCAGATTTTATAGATCAAAAAGTTGGGACTAAAAAGGGTTGTATTGACTAAAATTCACACGGTTATAAAAACCTGGGGTTTTTAATTGTACTAACTTTCAGTAATTTACTTTAATTACTTCAATAAAAGAAATGCCTATTTTAGAACCCTGGAAGCTTAGTTTGAAGGTAAGATTATAAAATCTCTTGCCATTTTTTTTTTTTTTTGGTAAACCTCCTACATGTCTTTCCTTAACAGCCTTTCCAAACTTGTATTTTATTCCTAAGTGTGTAAAAAAGAGACAAATATAGTGATTTTTGTATTTTCTACCATGCAATCTAGCAATTTCTGTGCATGTATTTTCATACATCAATATTTATAATAAAAAAATCACTATTCCTACTAGAGGCCTATTCTTTGCTTTCTCATGAATTCCACCCCTAATATTATATTATTAGGTGACATTAGATTTCTTGCTTTTTTTTAGAACACATAATTTCATTTTACAAACACATTCTGGTGTGGCTTAAACAAAAAAAAGGACACACCAAAAAATAAAGATAAATACAAACTTCTGATAACAGTTTCTCTCTAATTCTGTTTCTTTCCTTTCTTAACAAAACTTCTTGAAATGTGTCTATATTAAGCAATACTCTTCATCTACATATTTTCTTTCCACAACATTCGGGCTTCAGTCTCCAAAAAGCTCCAATAAGACTGCCCTTGTCAGGGTTGCCAGTGAACTCACCTTAACTAACTCACCTTGACTAACTCACCTTGACTAATTCAAGCACATTTTCCGTACTTCTTGTCTCACCATACATAGCTGACCAACTACTTTTTGTGAAAGTCGCTAATATGAAGATTAAATCCTTCTTGATAGATTCCACCACCCCAAAAAAGAAAAAAATCAGAATGAGAAAGTAATGAAGGAGAAAAGTCTTACTCGCCTTTCTGACATAAACGCTGTTTCAAGAAACATTTTTTTTCTTTTTTTGTGGGTCCCGGGGGTCGACCTCAGGACCTCACGTGCCAGCAGGTGCCTGTGCCGCTGAGTGATATCGCTGGCCCTTTTGAAAAAAGGGGTCCCAGGAGTCGAACTTGGGCCCTAGTGCTTACCAGGCAGGCGCTTACGCTGCTGAGCCATCTCACCAGCCCTCAAGAAACTTTTAAATGTCTCACAAAAGATCTTTTCATTTCCTAACGAACTCCATGCTTTGCATGGCAACTATATGAGCACAGATTCTTGTTACAAAGTTTATCAACATGAAGACTGCAAGAATTCAGACAAGATGCTCTGGGAGAGCACTTGCCCTGCAACAGCACTGCCACCGACGACCTGATGCTGACTCCTACCAAGGTTCTCCAAGACTGGTGAATTTGTGTCCAAAGAACTTTCATATATTTTTCCTTTTTGCCTTTGATAACATTCCTCTGTCTTAACTGCTTTGACTACATCCCTAGATTACTATGGCATGTATATTCCCATTGCAATGCCATGCTGCTCCCAACACATATCATTATTTCTTTGGAGAATCTCTGATTGTTACTTAGGCTGATACCTTGATATTATTTTCTTTTCTGCCAGGACACCAAATCATCCTGCTTTTCTGACTGTTTCATAACCAGCTGCTTCTCACACTCTTTTGCTAGCTTCTCCTATTCTATATATTAAAATGGTCCAGATTTCTCTCAAGGATTTCCTTTATCATTCATCCATTTTGAGGACATATATAAAATCAAAACTTTAAATGCTGGTAGTCTGCTAATGATTCTCTACAAATTTATATCGCAATGGCTATTTGACATCTATTTATGAAGATGTAATACGTATCTCAAATATATTTGCCAGTAATTGCTCCTTTCACAGCCTGGCCATGTCATTAAATATCGTCACCATCTAGCCAACAGTTTAATCCAGTTTCTAGGAGTTATCTTTAATTATTTCTTTACCTTCATTTCCTAACTTCTAATCAGATACTTCTGCTGACTCTACCTCTAAATATCTCAAAACAGTTCATTTTTTCTATATCCATAATCATTTCTGTCAATCAGATCTTGAAAAAGATGTCTTCACATAAACAGGTTAAATTGAGAGAACACAAGAACAGTATAAAAGGATTGAACAGAATTAAATACGACTATATTACTGAGGTTATTGAGGTACCCAACACCATCAAAAGAAAGTTGACATTGTCATATCCAGGCTTGAAATGTCAAGAGGAAGAATAATCTGAAACACTAGCAAATCTAAGTAGAAAGGCCATCAGGCAGGAGCTATATTTGCCACATCTAGAACCTCTTGTACTGAAGCAAAGAGAAACAGCAATAAGAAATAACCTTACAGTTCTCTCATGATGCCTTCTTTACCAGGGGATCTTTGTTTATGTATAACTGGAAGAAAGCAACTGGTGAATTCTATGCGATGCAGTCTGTGATGTCAACATCCTAGGTCACAATGTAGAGCAGATAAGGGCGGCCAGGGGAGTTGGGTGCAGAAGATACATAGGCAGGACAGCTCTCCACATCCAGCTACCCAGATCTAACCTGTGGATCTCAAATCACTTCCTAATTCGTCCAACTACTGGGTATATCATCTTGATGTAATCCATCTGCTCATGCCTGTCGGAGATCATTAGAAACACTACTCATAATATATCTTTCTCTTGTTTAAAATACTTAAGAGTATTATGTAAAATATATTTATTGGCTTGCTGAAGCCTACAGAACCTGATTTTCTATCCAAGATCTTGTGGTAGTTTGGAGTACTGTTCTTCCTTCTTTATTCTCTCACTGGGAGCATTATTCCATGGCACATTTACCATGTGACACACTTCATTTGGGTTTGGTCATTGTCTTCCTTTGACCAATGGAAAGAGATATATAATCTACCCCAAGTGTAATCAAATATGTGGAAACCATGTGCTTGGTCTGTATAGTTATGTTTGACATTGTGATGTTAAGGCTTCCATTATTATAAAGTACACCTTGTAAAGCTGCCAGTACACAAAGCAGTTGGACCTAATTGAACCTGACCTGCAATCTGCAGCTAAGTGCAGCGGGCCCAGAAGTGTCCAGAACAACTGTGAAGTATCTACTAGTAAAAAAAATCTTTTTCATGAGGGAAGGAAAATAATATTTAAGACATGGAATTGCATTATACCTAAAATTATTTTAGAAAAGTTATTATTAAATGAATACTGACCATCTTCTGATTTCATATGCTCTAGTAAAAATTGCTTACTGTCTCTGTACCCAATTACTGAGACCCATTTTGTCAGTTTGTAAATTTTATTTTTATCATTGATGACAACTCCTTTCTTGTCATCAAACACAATGTTCACATAAAGACTTGTAAACGAATGTTCATAACAACTTTAGTTTCAATTACAAAGTATTAGGAGGCTCGAAATGCACATGAATAGAATAAAAAACTTATGTTAACATACAATGAACTAATTACTCAATAAAATGTCACAAGTATTGATTTAAAAATGACATGGCTAAAAATCAGAATAATGACAATAAGTAAAAAAGCCACATTAAAAAAAGAATACAGATGTTTTGTTTGTAATAAAATTCTAGAAATTGAGACTAAAAGCTAGATATAGGAGGTAGGTCAGTTATTTCTTGGAATTGGCATGAAGATGATGAGATTGATTACAAGTAGGCAAAAAGAAATGTCATATTGTAATGTTCATTTGTTTGTAGTGAGAATTTCATTAGTTTATACATATATCTAAATATTAAACTGTACATTTGAAATATGTTCAATTTATTTTATGCCAAATGTGTAGCAATAAAACTATAAAAGTTAATTCAGATTTTGTGTTCTATCCCATGTTATACTTGTTTTTTACAGAATACAATAATGTTTTCATTAAATAGGAAAATTATTTAACATTTCCAACCAAATATTTAATGCGTCCTTTGGATTAAAATAGATGAAGAAAGTCATATTCTTTTTTATTCTGTTTATTTGTTACAAATAGATTCATGTTAAAGGAAATACCCAATGGCTCAAAAATTAAAGAATAAGTGTCTTACATTGTAATACCTGCCTATATACACTGATCATAAGTAGACATATTTCAGAACTTGTTATTAGTAATTAGGATGTATTATCTTCATTAATTTTGATATATATTGTTATATATTCCATTTCTTAGTTATATTATTTTATTACTATTATAAATCATATATTATATAGCTATAATTTAACTATAGATTTATTAGGTATATATCACAGTGTACGCTAATTTTGTCTGCAAAGCAACCACCAAAGTGACACACTTTGGCAAGAAAAACTGGGAATAAATGAGGAGTCGGTAGATTCTGGCTATTCTGAGGTGGCTTTAATCTCATATTTCATTTACCTTCCTTTGGGCCGGGGGAATAGTAGTAGGTAGGTTGCAGGTTAACTTAATATATCTACAGAATCTCTGATCGTTAATCTATCAATTTTAGATGCACAGCAGCTTTTTACCTTTGAGTATGTATACAAGTCATTATGGGTTATATTACACTGCTGTAATTATGAATATATAAATGTTTGTTAATTTTAAAATGGTTTATTTTTCATTTATTTATGGTATGGTTTAGCACATGAGGAAGGCTTTGAGGAAGGACTCTTCTCATTGTTGTGAGAGCAAGAGATTACAATTTTTTACAGTGTGATTATGTGGGTAATGAACACTGAAACATAGCAAATAACAACAGTGATGACCATACTATTACATATGAAGAAACTGGAACCTCTATATATTTACCTAGTTTTCTTTGTGGACTCTGACTTATAGAATTAGTTATTTAGTTCATAACATATTTTTCAGTGAATTATGGTTAAGATGATTATATAATTCACTTTCTCAGAAACAGTCAAACTAATTTGGCAAGCTAATTTTATCACATAATTATGTATTTCAGCTTTTTATTTAGATTCACTCCTTCAGTGATGGAAATTCTATATTTACTTAATGAAACTTTACAACTAATTCAATCTTCCATGAATTGTTGTACATATAACCTAGTCTTCAAGTGATTATTTAATTAACAGTAAGTTAATGGGTAAGTTTGCAGAAACTATCAAATACCTATATATGCCAATAAGAATTATTTTCCCACAATAATTTTGGAGAAATTAGCAATAATATTTGGAATTTTCTCCCATCTGTGAATTGGAAAAAGAAACTTAGAATGCTTGAAAATCTTAACCGATTTTCCTCTCACTTCTCTGACCAAAGGGACATCTGAAGTTGTTATTAATATTATGTATTTAAGGGTTATTTTCTTACCATCTCAAGATACTGTTTTATGAAATCTGTCATGAGTCCCAGAAAGACATATATATACATGAATATATATATATATATTCATATATATGTATATTCATATATATGTATTCATATATATTCATATATATATGTATTCATATATATATATATATATATATATATATATATATTAAAAGCACCTCAGGAAAACTGTTATATTAAGAGTGGGTTGGAGAATTTGGGGAAATTTATTTTTAATGATGGTAGTGGTATACTTAATAAAGAAAGAATTGTTGCTTTTTAAACAGTATTTTAAGGTTGAGAGCTGTCACTTTCTTAGTTAAGATAAAAGTGCTCTGGTATTATGCCTTTCTGAAGTTTTCATTTTCCTGAAGTTCAAAAACTAAATTCTTTACATAATACACCACAAACACTGATCATAGCAGGGATGCTGTATAACTTACCTTGATATGAATTTCAGTGATAATACTTTTAGCTTTATTATGGATATGTGAGTATTTATAAAGTATGTAAAAGTTTTGTATTTGTCTTATCATTATTTACCGGAGGTGTAGTTGCTCATATATAATCAGAGCACCCAGAAAACAGTATGACATTTAGTTTTGGAAGTAAAGAATTATAATTAAAGATAATTTTTCTCACTTTAGCTTATTTATTTAGTTGGAGATAACTTAGGTGGTATAGTACCTTATAATTTCTTTTAAATTGAATCTGAGAAGTCCTTAAGTATCTCTGCCTTCCTCAAAAATTGCCTTCGATTAAATTTTGTTATATATTATTGAATCAATGTTTTGAGCCTTACTATATTTTACTAAATGCATCATTTCTTTTCTGGTAAATATTATTGCAATACGACATTTACAGAAATTTTTACACAATGAAACTGTATAATAAGCACTAACATCCAAAAACAGAATATTACACCACCTAGAAATCCCCTCACCTCTCTTTTACTAAATCTCTCAAAGGAAAACACCATCTTGGCTTCCAACATAATACATTAATAAAATAGTAAGTTATTAAATTTGACAAATAAATTCAGGAGAGATTTGGGGAGATATTTTTTAATATAAACCAATTATGTTTTGAATAACCTGATAAAAAAGAATGTGAAAGGAAAGCTGACATAAAGGGCAAGTTGGACTTGAATGGGAAAAAACACCTATTTCTATTTATTCTCAGTGGGCAGACTATGATGTCAAATGACCAGACTGCTTTTGAAAATGTGGCCCGTAGGTTAGTTTATGATAAGTGCGGTTTCATTTTTACAGTGCCATTTATTTCCTCGGGGTAGAAAAAACAAGAATGATTTTTAGCAAAACTAATAATGCTTAAGGAATGAATCCTTTCTGTTCAAGCTGTTATGGGATACAGATGGCATAGTGCAGATAAACACAATTTTAACCTTGCATTTTTCAAGGTTTTATCAGCTATTATACTCATGTATGATTTGGGGAAGTTCATTCTCTGGAAGCATAATAAGAAAGATTTGCCTCCCTCATATCCTGGTCCATCTAATAGAGAAATTAGAGCCACTATTAGTTTGAAAAGAGACTTACAGCATGACCCTTTCATATCTAAAAGCTGATAAAACCTTTTGCCTAGATGGATGATGGTATGCATGTTGGCTGCCTTTCCAAAGTATGACTGATTAAACTGGGTCATTTACCAAATGCTTTTCTTTTTGTTTTAAATCTGCAGAAAGGCCATCTTCATGGATGGGAACATCTGAACTTGGCGATTCAGGCTCACATGGAGGGAGACTGAGTGGGCACAGAGCAAGCTTCTCTGTGATGCTCGGTCAGCATTTAACTACATCTATACAGCGCTGGGCTCTTTCCCTGAAGCTACTTTTAATTAGTTGAGGATACTTTAGCAACATGTACTGATGGAGTTTAACTTGCATCACTGCGATACACATCTCTACCATTGCTCCTGCTGCAGAGGGACGATCTGAACTGAAGCTCTTCAATTAGGACTGCGCAGCTGCATCTGCTCTGAGACTTTCTAAGCCTGGAAGTCGTAGGAATGAGACTATCAAAGTGAACTGTCCTTACTGGGATTCCAGTTCTATAATTTGGAAACTTGGGAATGGCTACTGCCTCATTCTTTTCACATTGAATACTTACCTCTCACCTTCAAATTCCCTGTATTAATGCTTTCTTATTTATGTTTAATTTTTGAGCTTATTCCACTAAGTTATAATTTTTCTTGAGGGTGAAGACTTATTTTCAGGCTTTTTGTAGAGATAGCGTGCATAAAATGAGTTATAATAGGAGTTAAAATTATTTTCTTTGTTATTTTATCTTTCCAAAGTTTAATTATTTAATGTTTATCCTCTCGTTCAAGAAGACACCACCTTCTTCCTTCCTCGTTTGTTTTTTATTTCAAAATTCAAATATTCCTAAATACTCTGGAATTTTTAAATTTTATTTTATTTTTTGCAATACTAAGCATTGAACCTGGGAGCTCTACAACTTAGTTACATCCTCACCATTTATTGTTATTGTTCTTTATTTCAGTCGGTGTCTTGCTAAGTTACTCAGACTGGCCTTGAACTTGATATTCATCTGCCTCAGCCTCCCGGGTTGCTGGTGTTACAGGCACGCTCCAGTGCTCCTATCAGGAACTATTGACATGAAGAAACATTCAGTATTAGAAATAATTTTACAGAGATAAAAAAATATTTACTTATGAATAAGGATATTAATGTCCAAGGCATGCACTTAATAAATATTAGTGCCGAGATGCATATGCAGATATTCCAACTTCAGGTCATCTCCTTTTAAACACTGTCCTACAAGGCCTTCCAAAATGCCTCCTAATGACATCAGATGGTACTCATATCTGCTGACTCAGCTTTCAAAAAAGAAAGACAACTCAGATATTATTCAATTAGCACAGTATCTTACTTGTAAAAGTTTATGAATAACATTTAGTTTCTAGAATTATTCTTGTGACTCACTGAGCCAGAGTGAACTCTAAGCAAAATTAATATAATTGTATCACCAACATTTTATGTTTAAAGCATTGATCTAAGTGGCATGAATTTGCACACATCTTGCTTTGGTAATATTTCTTTTCAGGAAAGTGTTCTTCCTTGACTTTTCAACCACAGGCATATGATTATCATTTTCTCAGACACACCATAACATTATGGGAGGTCTTACAGAACAATAGTTAAAAGTAGATCTATACATGGAATGTCTGAATTTGAATCCCAATGTTAACTTTATTAAGTTTACATTTTGGATATGAATATTTGTACCCATAAATAAACATGATAAATAATATACATATATGACATGAAATGAATTAACACATATTTGTTTAGAATTGAGTTTGCTATATATTAAGCCCCTAGGAAGATATTCTTATGAATATTTCCTAATGTTGTGTAGGACTCCATGATTGCATTGGTCTATTTCTGGCCAAGAATTGGATCCTAATTTTTCTTATCCCTTCATTCTCATCAAAAATACTGGTTATTTCTCTCCTAGAAAAAACTTGGTGAGGTCCTCTTCACTCAAAAAGTAATGCCAGTGAATATAAATGAAAATGTAAGTGACTTTTTGTAAATAGAACTATGTATAAGAATTTATACAAAAGAGAGGTCAACAAACTTTAGGTTATGGGAGCAATTTAATAACACACAAGGCTCACTATGTGTTTCTCTTAGTAAATCACAAGGAAGACCCTGAACGAAGTATTTAGATGCAAACTCTCCTTAGTCCTGTTTTAAATTCTTATATCCTTTACATTATTTTGTTAGATTAAGTTACTGATTCTTGAATAAAGCTGTGTTTATCACATGTTTAAAAACTACAATCTTTGCCTCTCCCACCATAAAAATTCCAGTCATGGAAAGGATATTTAATTGCCATCCATGATTTGTTTCACGACTACTGGCATTTCCAGCCTAAAGAAAGCAAAGAAAAGGGAAGCCCAGGGCAAGGAGTTCTGTTGGTAAGGAGGACAGGAAGTTATGCCAGCCATTACTACTCTTACATCCTGGGCTACAGTCACAGTGCTGGGCTTCCGTGCTACAGACCAGAGGGAATGCAGTTGCCATCTAGGTAACTGTCAAGGTTCAGTTGTAGAGGGGTGGGGGTGAGTAGAATCTATTTTGAAAAGAAACAAACCCCAAATATATAACGCAAAGAACAGCAATATATTAGATGGAAATAACATTTTACCATTACATACATTTAGATTTAGTTGTAATGAGATTATCCCATGTATTTGCTATTAATTATGATTTAAAATAGATCCTATTCTTCGTGATGTACACACAATGACTGTTTTTCCAGTGAGTTTAACATGGCTAAAGACAGGCATCTTCAGTAGTCAACCAGGTGATCTGGGTCTGAATCCTTTTTTAAAATTGTGAAACTAGAAGCATAGCACTTAATCTTGGTGCACGCAGCTTTCCACCCTCATAAGATGATAGGATCAGACTATTGCTATAGGGTAGGTGAAGTTTAAAGCTTAAAGTTTGTCTCTTTTTTAACGTACAGTAGAAGATAGTATGATAGTAATTTAAAATTCAGTGATGGCTTTGGATTTTAAGACACCCATTTATTTGTTGACACATAGTACACATACACATAAATAATTTTATTTTATCTGGAGAAAGCAAATGTCACCACAATCTCTGACAGACTGTTCATATCACCTATATTCTGAAATTTACTATTGGTTTCATTGAAAATAGAAATCAAACTGTTAGCTGTAAGAATGAAAATAAATGCTTTTCTTTCTGGGTAGTTCTGTAATTTTTATTACTATTTCACATTATTGACTCATAGCCTGTACGAAGTTACACTGTTAATCATAACAAATAAGAGAACACATATATGCATACCGCACACATAATTTCTGAGTTATCTCTTCCTTTGTCTTTCTCTTATTGTCCTAGTAAGTAAGTATTATATTGACTTATAGTATCTTTCTCTTCAAATATTTGAAATACTTATGAATCATAGCAAATATGTGGCATTCAATGACTTTAATTTCAGGTGAAATTCAACATGTAAACCATCATCATAAGAAAGTTTCCATCCACCTACAAATATATATATATAATGTTTTAAAGTAAGATAAAAATAACATATATTTCACTAAAATATTTACTAAAAAGCTAAATATTCAACATTTTATTATTTCAAGGAATATTTGACATTGTAATAGAAAAGCATTCATATTCTGAGTTGCTTAATATCTTTGTGAGATGCATTGGAGTTTTTAGTAATATGTAGAATATAGTGTTAATATAATGTTTTTCATCTTTCAAAAGCACTTTGAGTATGTGTTGTTGAATATTTTTATGTTAGGCATCAAATCATGACATGGAATTTCAGTTATCATCTAATCATAGCATTCACCATAGAGAAAATGGGTAGTCAATGCTCAATTTAACATGGCTTTACAACTGGTCTCTTATAAGAATATTATGGCATATTCCTAATTCTTTTGAACTCTAACAGTTATTTTTAAAATTATTCCTTAATAGCTCTTTAAAACACAGCTTTGCTTTGTCCCTGTGGCAAGGCTGAAAGAGCACCACAAATAAAGACTGTTAAATGTGTATTGTTTTTCCCTTCTTCCACTTACCTTATACTTCAGCACATGCAATCATTAAAACATCATTTATGTTTCCCAATTCAGATGCAAATTGTATGTTGGACATATGGTAATGATAGCAAATTTGCCAGTCAGTAAAGATGGAATATTATATTTCAACTAAGTGCCGGAAATTTATGGGAAAGGTCAAATGATACTGTATAAATTTTCTCAAGGGAAATATAGAGAGTTTTGGTGAGTAAAATCTAGTCAGAAATACTCTTAGGGGAGGAAAATATATAAAGGTCACGTAAATGTCTTCATTTTTATAAAATTAAAAGCCATTTATTTATATTTAAATGTAAATAGTTATACATTTTTAACTGCCATTCTTGATTTTAAAACTGCTTTTAGGAAGATAAGGGAGATTTTATAAAATTTATCAGAAAAATATTTCCTGTAATAACATATTGAAAAGTGAGTAAAAATCTAAAATAATTATAAATAAATAAGCTTTAAATAAAAAATGATTACATTTTTCTTACTGTTAAGTAATGTTCTGTTCTTTTAAGATGAAGAAAGATTCAAGAGCCAGAGTCAATACAATGTTTTCTATGAAACAATTCTTTATTATCTTTTCCATTTGGTATGATTCATAGCTCATTTTACAAACTCCCCATAAATTAGCACAATGAACTATAATTTACAATTTTAAAACCTAATTGAATGCGTTAATGGCTTCACAGTTTAGTATTTTAAAATAGTAACTGAAGCATTGAGAGGCAGGAGGTTATACAAATACACTTTCTCATGATCTAGAGCAAGAGAAATTTCTGTGTCCGTCAATCCCTATGTCATTTGTCCACGGTTGATAATAATAAAAGATTTGAAACAAATGTGTTTGTATTTGGAAAAATCTCCTCCTATTTATTTTCACTGCTCAGAACTTAGCTGGGTAAACAATAACTCAGAAGCTTGCAGCCTTATAGAGGTTAAAGAATAGGTACACAAGTGACTTACATCTATAGCTAAAAAGAAAAATAATTTCTTGTAACTTGACCCCTAAATTCTATGCATTTCTTAGAACTTCACTGTCCTACTCCTTCATCACAGATAATTTAGTGAACCGCCCCTTTTATGGTTTGAATCATGTGATCATTAATTTTATATGTCAAGTTGACTTGAGTAAGAATAGCCTAGCAAACTAGGAAACGTATGTGTCTGTGGATGATTGACATGTAGGCCAGCAAACTGACAGGGGAAGATCCACTGTGGATGTGGGTGGCACCAACCAATAGGCTTGTGAATTGGACACAAAAAAAGGGAAAGAAGAAAGAAGTGCTTCCTTCTTTTTCAAAGTGATCAAGACTTCACGGTTGCTTTTAGACACTTGGCTCCAGTTTCTTCAGTCTCATGGCACAGATTCTTCAGCCTTCTGACATGCACTTGCACCGCTGAGTCTACAGTGAGCTTTCAGGCTTTCGATCTTTAACTGCTAAAGGATCCTCTAGCTTCAGCATGAAAACAGCCATTTTATATTCTTCCCCCTTTGATCTTGTAGAAGGATACTGGGACCCTTCTGTTTCTGATGCTGTAAACCTACCTCATAAATCCCTGTATAATCATCCACATATTTTATATTGACACTGTTCCTCTAGTAAATCTTAACAAATACAGATTTTGTCATCATAAAATTTTCATGTTAAAGTTCTAATCCCCAGTATCTCAAAATGGGAATTTATTTTGAAATAAGGATACTGCAGATGCAATTAGTTAAGATAAAGTCTACTAAGGTGGGCAATAATCCCATGTGATTGGTTGCCTTATAAGGAAGAAATTAGGAGATATACATTCATAACTGTAAAAAAACATGGGGGAGATGGCCATTTATAAGTCGAAGAAAATGATCTAGAAAACATTATTCCCTTATAACCCTCAAAAGGAGCTAAACCTGCTTATACTTTAATCTTGGACTTGTAACCTCCAGAATCATGAGACAATGAAGTTTTGTTTTTGAACTATCCACTTTGTGATACTTTATTACAGCAGCCCTAGCATGAACATGATACCTTTGCTTATGTAATATCCAAATTAAGAAATCTCAATTAGTTGTCAGTGTTCCTTCTAACACTGAATATATACATTTTCCTCAATAGAATATAACCAAGTTCTATTTCATCTAACCATTTCTCCTCGTTTTACTACTCAATTTCACTTTTCTCTATCCTTTTTTAAGCATAAATTCTTTCTGTTTGAAACATATTCTTAGCAACTGAGGTTTTGCTATCAGTTACTTTCTGGATATTTCATGGTATATTTAACCCCAGGTGTAGCCATCTCAATGCTAAGATTAAAATACAAATAAAATTTGTTCAGTATTACTCATCCAAATATGTATTCCCCAACCATCCTAGTTTGCCCCACACTAAGGAGTTCCTAGGACATAGAACTCTCAGTGATACTATTAGAAAAGTCTCCAGGAAAAAGGGTAATTTTGTCATGTTAAAAGGAAAGAGAACTTCAAAAGATTAATGTTTCTGGGATTATAGGGTTCTCTGAGAGGAGGTGAGACAAAATGGGAAATTTGAAAAGCCTTTGAGGCAGAGAGTATTTATACACAACCTATCTGCTCTCCCCACTTGGACATCAAACTATCATTTCATGTTCCAAACTCTAAATACATAGTTGACATTAAAATACAACTCTGGAATTATAGCCCATAAGGATTAAAATATTATCTGAGATAATAGCTCATATAGATTCACAGATTACTCTTTTACTAACTTTCTTTAAAATCACCATAATTCCAGTGAGTAATTAAAATGGTAGAAATACTGTGTAGGACATGATGGGATGAATTTGTTTGAGGAGACACCATTGAGTTTTCTCTGACACATCTTATTAACCATTGTTTTTTGTTCTTCCTTTGTTCTAAGACAGGTAAGATAAAAACCCAAGGTACTTGCCTTGTACTAAGTAGAAAATTTTTCTGACTGGTATTTGGCATAGAATTTGTCATTAGTATTGGGGGTTTTCAACATCTTTCACTGATGCCAAGATTTTAGAACAACATGGATAAATTCTGAAATCATGTGAACACAGACGTATAGAGCTCCTTTTAATTAGTACCTAGCACTAGCCATTATGCAATATGTAACAGTAAGCATCCATTGGAGTCCTCAGAATGTGTATCAAAGGCAAAATTGTGAATGCTCTTGAGGCCTAAATTTGTTGTATTAACCAATCACCCTATCTTATTGATCTTTACAAAATCGCAACAGATCTTCACTATCTTAACTCTAGCTTGACATTTCTTCATAAGAAAACTTGTAAGACACAAATGGTTTACTAAGTTTCATTGCTCTTTAGACAATCTTTTATAATAAAATGAAAAAATGACTTTTTTCATTAAATTATATGAATCATTTCCACTTAGAGGTAACATCTTTATGTATTAAAAAGGGAATTTGCTACAGTTTTATAAGTCTAATTTGAAGAAGTCAAGAGTAAAATTGTAAAATAAATAGTGCATTTAGAATGCAATTATGTTTTTATTAGTATTCAAAAGAAATAGAAATCTAAATATTTTAAGGCAGTATGCTATTTCAATATGTGCAACTGGAATTACAGATTACTTTTCAGTACTGTTCTTAAAATATAATAACATAAATTAATTTCTTTTGGAATGAAAAAGATATTTTACAGTAAGAAAAAAAAAGCCTTGATTAGGAAGACAGATTAATATTCTACGAATGCATCAAAAATCCCTTGTCTGAAAAATGAAGTCATTACAGGGAAAGTTTAAATTTATTTGGATTCAAAAGAACACAAAAAGAAGAGTAAAAGTAGCCTCAAAAGATGGGGGAAGAATAAAGCTGTCTTTGGCATGATAAGAACAAGGCAGTAAAAAAACAGCATCAGGATGGCCAAATTAACATTCACAGAGAGATGTATTTATTATTCACATTTAAATTACTAGTTTTTGGGTTATGTCATTATTTGACTAAACTTTGTAAGTCCTTTATGCATAGAAGAGGCCTTGAGCAAAATGTATATATGTGAATTTGAGTGTGCAAAAATGTACATATATGAATTTTAAATGTGTAAGTGATACCTATTTATATACTAAATAAATAGGTTAAATGATTTCTTTACTTAAATCCACTGAGAAGCAAACAAGAGAAAGGTAATCAATATGTTGAAGCAAACTAACAGAAGCATGAACTCAGAGGTCCTTAATACATTTGAAAGTTGTCAATTGACATGAGACTCTTTGATTTCATACATCTTCAGGATGGTGACTATACACAACTAGTAGAATAGAAGCTCCAACAAATTTTTTCATGACCCTAATAAAAATAATGTCCTCAGCTGATGCAAATTGTTTGAGCAAACCTTTTACCCATTTACTCTGCTTTATTTTTGTTTTGTTATTTATTGATGCTGAATTTCTAAAAAAATAATGCAAATTTAGACATGGACATTTTTACATATGAAAATAAAACTTGTTTATTAAAGCAACTTCATTGGAATGTCCTTTGAAGTGGTATTTTAGACCCTTGTGGGTGTGATAAATATGCTGTATTAGTTAGAGTGTTTCTAGAGGCTATAACACATAAACCTCTAGGTTTTAGAAGGCGAAGTTTGCTTATTTACCTTCGGTCCTATCAGTACGCCACTTGCGCCACAGGTTTAGTGGTTACCCGGGAATGTATTGCTGCAATCAGTTATTCAGAATCCCATATTGACAGAGGATTTTTTTGTCCTCAGTATTCAGCTCCTAAGTTAATCTGTATCCTTCCTACAAAGGAGGAAGAGCAGAATCATTAGTGTTTTATAGGGTAGGCCTGAAAGAATTACCGTACATCCACACATCTCTTCTTGATTAGAATTTGGTTTTAAGCTATACCAACCTGAGACGAGGGTAAACAATTTTAGTGTTCAGGAGAAAAAGAAAAGAGATGTATTAGAAAAAAAGCTTTTGTCATCTATAGTGTGTGCTGTCCTAATAACTGCCTCAATTCCTTTCAAATACAAAAAGAGAAATCTAATATTCAAGAAGCTCACTGTTATTTGTAGAAATTGGAGAGGTAGGGTAATTTTCTTTGATAGCTATATCATAAAGCTTTTTAAAAAATATATGACCAAGACAACTCACCTAAAAAAAATATACATATGGCAAATAATGATATGAAAAATTTGTAACTCCGTATGTCAATAGGGATCTGCAAATTAAAATAGCAGTGAAGTAACACAACTCAACTATTAGAATGACTAAATCCAATGGTACCAACAGCATTGGTTCCAAAGCTAAAAAGAATGTGGAGCAACAAGAATTCTCATTCATTTCTGATAAGAATGCAAAATGGCACACAGCCATTTGGAATGGAGTGACAGTTTCTTATAAACTTAAATGGAGCTTTATAATATGATCCAGCAAAGGCTTCCTTAGGTATTCACCCAAACTAGTTGAAAGTTTATGTCCACAAAAATAACCTACACATGAATGTTTATACTGGCTTTCATCATAATTTCTAAAAACTAGCAGCAAGGAATTTTCCCTTAATAGGTGAATAAACTTTAGCACATCCATGCTATGCTATATTATTTAGCCATAAAAAGAAATGAACTGGAAAGCCATGAAAAAATAAGGGAAACTTAAGTGTATATTACTAAATGAAAGAAGCCAATTTGAAAGGGCTGTATATTATACAATTTCAATAATATAATTTTGGGGGAAAATGTATAGAGACAGTAAAAAGATCAGTGGTTGCCAGGGGTTTAGAGAGGAACTGGATAATCAGGTAAAGGAGTTTTGGGTTGCAAGACTACACTTCTAATATTGTAATCATGAATAACTGACACTATGCATTTTCCATACCCACATACAGTACCATGAAAGACTGAACCCTACAGTTAACTATTGGATTTACCTAATAATTAATGTATAAATGTACTAAGACATTAATTAATAAGAAAAGTATCAGTAATATAATTATCATATGCTATAAAAAATGGACCATATTAATGCAAGACATAAATAAGGTAAAAACTATGTTCAGTGTGGGATTGCTTTTTATAAATTTACCTACAGAAATTTCAAAACCTTTTTTTAGAACGAAATGTTGAAAATTAAGTTAGAAGATGACACGTTTACTCCAGAAAATTCTTAATAATTTTCAAATGAGAAGTATCCCACTTGTACATTAAGAAAATAATTTCCTGGGAAATAAGTAAAAACTTGGAAAACCCACTCGCAGGGGCTTCAATAGAAATCCCCTCATTATATCACCATCTGTCCTAAACATTTCCTGCATAAATTCGGTGGTGAGGGATTCAACTAAATCATTCTAAATGAAGCTTTCACTGCCTTCCATTTCAAGCCTGTATCTTCTCTGTATCTTGTCAATCTTGTATCTGTCATCTGCAACAATACAAAATACAAAGATACACATGCAATAGAAATAAATTAAATAAACTAAACTACTATGAAGTAAAATGGATACATCGGTGTCTATTTCCGGGATACTTCCAGAGAAAAGAAAATTAATTGCTAGGCTCATAGTAAATAAGCCTGGCATAAACAGGTAACATTCCTTGTAGTTTAGGTATGCTAGGAAATAGGTCTATCAATTAAATAAATCTGGATCTTAACCCTCAGTTATCTTCAGTGAAGCTTCTGATACAAGGACCTAAATTGATTATTGAAGTTTTTAATGATTACTTTTATTGTAACTCTTTGAATAGCAGAACCATTTCTGACTTATTCACAGATTTATTCCTTGTACCTAACACAGTACTAGAAACAGATTAAAAAGGCAGTACTCAGTATACAAAATCTATTTTTAAAAAGGAATAGCTTTTCTCTACACCAATAATGAATTAATTAAGAAATCAGAAAAATAATTCCATTCTCAAGAGTTTAAAAAAAACTCTCAAAACAAAACAAACCAGTGTATCAACCTAGTCAAAGTGGTGAGAGGTCTTTATGATGAAATTGCAGAACATTGAAGAAAGGAATTGAAGAAGAAACTAGAAGATGGATTTGACAGAGGTAATATTATTAAAATGGTCATATTACTAAAAGCAGTCTACAAGTTCAATGCAATCCTGATCAAAATTCCAATGACATTCTTTTCAGAACTAGCAAAAAGCAATACTAAAATTTATATGGAAGCACAAAAGACCCATAAGAGGCAGAGCAATTTTAACAACAACAAAAACAACAACGACAATGACAAAAATAACAAGATCAAGCCAGGAGGCATCACAATATCTGATTTGAAATTATACTATAAAGTCACAGTGACAAAAACAGCATGGTACTATACTTCTACCAAAATAAACACATGAATCAATACAATAGCAGACAAAGAAGCAAACCTATGTAATTACAGCCATCTATTTCCTGACAAATGAGCCAAAATACACATTGAAGAAAAGACAACCTCTAGAACAAGTGGTACCAGGAAATTGAATATCCATATATAGAAGACTGAAACTAGCTTTTAATTCCTTACCTTGTATATAAAAATCAATTTAATATGGGTTATAGTTCTAAATACAAAGCATGAAGCTTTGAAGATGTTCGCTGTTGTAGGAGAACCACTAAAGGCCATAGGTACAGCCAAAGACTTCCTGAATAGGATTCCAGTAGCATAAAATATAATAGCACTAATCAACAAATTGGACTGTGTCCAATTAAAAGGTTTCTTCACACCAAGGGAAAAAACAACAGAATGAAAGGACAGTCTACACAATGGGAGAAAATATTTGCCAGATACTCTTCTAACAGAGGATTAATATATAGTCAGTATAAAGAACTGAAGAAACAATATAAAAAATCTAATAACCCAATCAAAAAGTGGGCAAATGAATTGCACACTTTTCAAAGGAAGTACAAATGGCCAACACATACATAAAACGTTCAACATTATTAGCTATTATGGAAATTCAATCAAAAGAACATTAACATTTCATCTTACGCCAGTAAGAATGACAATCATCTAGAATATGAAAACAATAAATGCTGGCGAGGGTGCAGGGAAAAAGGAACACTTCTACAGTTCTGGTAGGAATGTAAATTAATACAGCCACTATGGAAATCAGTATGGAGGTTACTGAAAAAACTAAAAATAGAACTACCATATGATATTACTATTCCACTCCTTGTTTACGACTGAAGGAATTAAAGTCAGCATATTATAGCAATAGCTGCGTGTCTATGTTTATTGTGGCATAAATCACAATACCAAGATATGGAACTAGCCTAAGTGCCCATCAACAGATGAATGGATAATATACATATCACATACATATTACATGTATATCACATGTATATATCATATATCACATGTATTGCATATATAATATACACATCATATATCACATATATTACATATATAATGTACACATTATATATTTTAAAATAAAGTATTACTCAGCTGTAAAGAAGAACAAACTTATGTCACTTGCAGGAAAATGGATAGAATCAGAGACCATCAAGTTAAATAAAATAAGCCAGACTCAGAAAGGCAAATATCATATGTTTTTGTATAAAATCTGAAGAGGATAACAAGAAAATAGAAGGGAGGCTAATATTACACAAGAGGAAGGGAATAAGAGGGAGAACAGAAGGGACTTAAGGCAGGTAAAAGGGTGATAGAATAAAAGAAATATTATCTATATCATTAAGAGATGAAATGAATGTATTGAGATGGAAAGGTGTTCACATACTCCATTAAGTGAAGCAGCAGATTACAAAACTGTATATACGGCATTGCACACTTCTGATTTTCAAAAATGTGTTTAAGTATAGACATAGCAAGAAATTGTCTAGACTGTTCATTTAACCGTTTTAATATACCTCTGGGAGTAAGACGCTGAACAATTTTTTGTTTTTGTTTAAAAGTATTGACTTGCTTATTATAAAGTGTTTCTAAGCAAAGGAAATTAATAATTGGTATAAGTATGTGAAATAGTATGTTAATTAGCTTGATCGTTGTGACTATTTCACAAGTATGTGTACCTCATAACATCATATCGTTTGCCTTATGTATCTCCTTTTGCAAGTTATTCTCAAAAAACAGAGAAAAAAATCAGTACTTTTGTCTTAGATAAATGAAATATAACTGGATTAAAGACTTTTTCTAAATTTTATTCCCTTTTTGTTTTTAAAAACAAATGAATCGGGCCGGTGAGATGGCTCAGCGGCTTAAGTGCCTGCCCGGCAAGCGTGAGGGCCCGAGTTCGACTCCCGGAACCCACATACGAAAAAGGGGCCGGTGATATCGCTCAGTGGCACGGGCGCCTGCTGGCGCACGAGGTCCTGAGGTCGACCCCCCGGTACCCACAAAAAAAAAAAAAAAAAATGAATGATCTTGATTATGCACAAGTACCTGAGGTCAGTTATCTAACCTCTGTGTTCACTGAGTTGTCTCCTGAATGGAAAACATAACTTTCATTCTAAAAACTGCACCAGTCATATCCCAGATTAGCTGCAACTTCTCACCAGTTTCCATGTCATAATTTAGGTTAGGATTTACATGGCTCAAGTTTTTGTGCCAAGTATAGTTTGTAATGTATTTACTTTGCAAAACCATTTCTCTGTAAGAGTAAAATGGTAAATATATACATAATCTCTATCACACATTCATAAATATCAATGTTATAGCACCAAAACTTGTGTTGGGCTTCATGACTCAATATGGCAGTGTCAGCAGTGAGGGGCTCTGGAAGGTGATTAAGCCACTGCACAACAACTTCATGAATGCGTTAACGATGTCATCAAGAGACTGGATTAGATAGTTCCAAGCCGAGTCAGATTTTATGGAAGAGAGTTGAAACTTGTGAAACAGTATTAGTTACTGCCAACCTCAGTAACTGCAGTTACTGCAGGTTGTTACAAAACAAATTTGCTCCTGATGTTTTGCCCTCTTCCTGCCACACTCACCTGGCACTCTTCCCATGTTCCCATCATGTGATGCCATTTGCTATTATGTAGCAAGAGGCCCTCACCAGATGCAGCCACCAGATCTTGAGCTTCCCCACTTCCAGAGCTGTGAGCTAAATAAAACAATTTTTAATAACTTACCCACTCTGAGATATTTTGTTGTAGTAACACAAAGTGAACTAAGACACTCAATATTTTCCTATTCATTGCACAATTGTAAGGATAGAAACCATGAATCGGTGCTTTGACTTTAAGCAGGGGGAAGGTTTAAAATGTAGCTTTTCAATTATGGTGTGATTTCTTATTGTCTAGGATATAAAACATAATATGGTTATAAAGATTATATCTTTTTTATTCTGCATAATTTCTTTAATTTTGAGACTACATAAACAAACTTGTCCTAAATGTTTAATTCATGCTATAAATATTCATAAGGGATGTGCATACAACGAAACAGTAGTATTTTAGTTAATTTTAGAAAAAAATCATAATCATTTATTGGAAAGGAATAATTTAATAAAATGATAAATGATGAGCACAATAACTATACTGGGTTAAATATAATTCTTGAAACACATTCCAAACTTTTTATTATTATTATTATTATTATTATTATTATTATTATTATTGTACTGGGAATCGAATTCAGGGCCTCACACTTGCCAGGCAGGCACTGTACCACTAAGCTACATCCCTGGCCCTATTATTTTTCTTTAAATAGATTTCATATCAGTTTTCTAAATCATGGCATGGAGGTGGACTTTTAGTATTAACCAACTTTACTATTAATGAAATTTATAAATAAGTACTAGGATCCAAAAATCACGTAGGATGCAAAGAAGAGGAGTAAAGGTTTTTAGATTACAAAAATTTTAAGTCTTTTACACTTACAAACTTTTCTGATTATTTAACCAATATTCTTAGTCAAAGAAGAGAAAAAAGGACAAAGACAAAGTTAAACACAGTTTCTGCATTAATAACTTATTGGCTTCCAGACTAAGAGAGTAATAGTTTCTGAATTTAAAATAATAAAAATATTTATATGCAATATATTTTTATAATCTATAATATAACACTTACATAATATAACAGATAGTGCAGTATGTTGCTGGAATAACTACAAAACTGACTATTGTCTTACATGGAGTGTCACTTTTCTCCCTCTCTTTAATTAGAAACTGCCTTCATGTAGTAAAACTGCACTTTTATTAATATGGCTTATTTGTTTCCTAAACAGTAATTAATTTTTATGCTTCATTAATAAAGAGAGAGATTAAATATTTAGCACCTACTGCTAACATCACTTCTTGGAACTGTCTTCTGAAATTTCCTCTCACTGAATGTGAACCAAGCATAGTGACCAGCTCCTAACTCATTACATGGCAAAAATGTTGACGTATTTATGAAATTAGATTGCACCAGAACTATAGCTTGTATCTTGCTAACCCCTTTTTTTCTTTGGTTGGCTCATTGCCCAAAAGGAAGCAGCTTGCCAGGTTGTGACCTTCTCTAAGGGGGAGCCTTCAACACATATTCAGAGTAAATCAGAGCAGATCCATAGCCCAGCATTTCATGAGAAACTGAAGGCTCCCGTGATCTGAGACACTGAGTTTGTAGCCCTTTTAGAGACCTTGATACAGAAGCATACAACTTAGTCTGAACTGAGTTTCTAACCTATTGAAACTGACATAATAAAGGTGCTTTAAAACACTAAGATCTGAGGAGATTTGTACTATGACAATAGATTATATATATATATAAAATGGAATTATGTGTTGTATAATCAGTATCAGAGTCCTGATTAAAAAAAAGAGTACATTTTTATTCTATACACATGACTCAGTAAGTGTGAAGTACAAAAGCACAGTTGAATTTTTCCTGTTACATCTGCTCAGTTTCATATACCTTTGACTAGAAATGTAAATGTTGAGGAAGCTCAAAATAAATGCAAATATAACATGTAATATCAACAATGCAAAATACTCAACCATTTCATATTTTCTACCAAATCTTTATTTTTTCTTGAAAAATCTTGAAGATTTTTGCATAGAGATATATTCTAAGGAGAGTTGTACATATAAGGAATGATTCATCAAGGTACCTTAAGAATAAAGTATGAATTTATATATTTCGATATATAGTTATACATAATGCAAGTAAATATTTTTTTCAACAAACATTATTGTCATTGTAATGGAGGCTTGTAAATCATTAATAAAATGATACTAATGGAAATGAGAATGTGTGATAAACTTATTTCTGTTGGTTAGGGTTCTCTACAGGAACAATATATATATATATATATATATACATACATATATACATATATGTATTTGGAGATTGTTTGGTTGACTTACAATATCAGAGGCTGAAGAGTGCACAAAGGGCCAGGCGCTTGCTGGAGAGCCAGTAGCTACTCAGTCCAAGATGCTGCAGAACAAGAGCAATCAAGGGCATTGCCCCAGTGTGAGACTGAAGACCTGAAAGCTTCCTAGAGACTCTGGCATGACTCTACATCGGAAGACTGAAGAAACTGGAGTCTGATATCCACAGGCAATGGCCGCAGAAAATAATGGACCTGCTCAAGCAGAATGGAGCTGTGAAGAGGATACAACTTCCCCCTTGTTTTCGTTTATTCCATCCAGGCTACAAGCCTGTTGAATGTTCCACCCACAATAGCAGGCTTTCTCCCCACCGCCAGTTTGTGGGCCCACAGGCCAATCATCTGCGGAAACACCTCACAGACACTTGCAGAAGTGTGCTTTTCTAATCTGCTAGGCATTACTTAATCCAGTCCAGTGGACCTATCAGAACTAATAGTCACTCTATCATTTTATAGGTCCTTAAATTTGAAATTAAAGTCCAGTATATGAAACGTAAAGCAAAACAGAAATAGATAATTTCTATAAGATGATAAAAGTAAAAAATTTGGAAAAATTATTACAATTAATTCTTTAAAGGGAATTAAATTGATTATATAATAATGTATATTAATGATATAATTAAGAAAAATTATGTTAAGATTTTGTAAAACTTTGTGGTTCAGATATTTTCCCAGATCTTGCTAATCTGCATGTTTTTTTTTTTTTTTTTTGAGGTGGGTGTTACACGATAATTTATTGAGCGCCTCCCTTCCTCCCTGCCCTTGTGGTCTCCAGGTCACTTTTTCCGCCTGTAGAGCTTGTTTGCCGGCGCCAGGAAGATGGCTGGGGGGAGCGGCACAGCTTGCTGCTGGATGAGGCTCATGAACTGGTTGTAGCTGTCTTCCTCATACCGCAAGAACATAGCCGGCAGATCCAGCTTCCACAGTGCCTTCATCCCTGCCACCTTCTGCCCATAATTCTCCTGCAAGATCTGGTGCTGCTCTGGAGTGGCCCGCTGCAGACACTGAATCACCAGCCAGCTGCATCTGTTGTCCTGGATGTCGGTGCCAATCTTTCCCGTCACAGTGGGGTCCCCAAGAAGTCAAGGAAATCGTCCCGGATCTGGAAGAACTCTCCATCTCGATCAGGATCCTCCTGGCGTGGCGGTGCTCCTTCTCCCCGTCAATGCCGACCATGTATATGGCAGCAGCGACGGGCAGGTAGAAAGAGTAAAAGCTGTCTTGTACTTGGCAGTAGATTTGTACCTCTTTTCGGTGTATTTGCTGAGATCCGCAGGGTGTTGCGGGGCTGTGACGACATCCAGAGTCTGCCCGACCTCTGTCTGATGCGTAGTCTCCTGGAAGAGCTCAAGCAGGTTCAGGCGGTAGGGCTGCTCCCGGGGGTGGAACTTCAGCGGTCGGTAGATGCAGCCTTCCAGAAGGAGAGCATCACTGGCAGTGTCCAAACCTATGCCTGGCTTCTGATGCCAGCAGACCTGTCCCCGCCGGGTAAGAGATGAATCCACGATGTCATCTGTCACCAGGAAGAAAGCTTGCAGCAGTTCCATGCACCAGCCCACGGTCAGAGCCCACTGCGCTATCTGCGTCCTGTTTCCTTGGCTCCACCAGCTCCCGGAACGCTACCAGCACCCTCAAACCACAGTTGTACTTGCCTCCGATGGCACTGTACTCCAGGGCCTCCTTGAGCCAGGCAATGACATCTCTTTTTTCTGGGTGCCCTGTGTCATCTGCAGTCAGCTCTCTGACAATCTGAGAGAAGTGCTGGGTGAAATTCTGCAATTCTTGAATATAAACATCGGATTTCTGCTCTCCATTCACCCTGAGAGAGGAGCAATGTGCTCTGTTCTAGATGCTATTCCTGCTTGGTCAATTTGCATGGTTTTTATAGTAAATACTGATCTACTTCCGAATTAGAATTTGTCATACATTTTATGTGTGCATTCTCAAATACACAGAATTAGTAGATTTCTGATGATGGAAACACAGCTTAATAATGCATTACTGATTGTGAAGTGTAAATTTAAAAATACGTCAAAATATTTAGAATTATAGAAACCACTATTTCTGGAATGTTAGTTGTTAAGAAAAGTTAGGAAAGGACAGAATATGAAAATACATGTAAAATCTAAAGAAAAAGAAAACAAATATATATTTTATTACATTTTTCTTGACATTATTATTATCTGAGAACCACAATAAAAAGATTCTGCTTCATTTTCTTATCACAGCCTTAGTGAACATCTTTAAAGAGCCTTGTATCCAGAGGTCAATGGAGGATACAGAGCATATCTATAGTATGATGTTACTGATCTTGTAAAAAACATTTCAAAATTCAGATATTCAAATGACTTTTTCCTCTAAAAATGTGTACAAATGATGTTGCTATTTCCAGAGATATATATTTTGAATTTCCTTCCAAAATTCTTACTCATTCTTTTGAATTTCCTAAATGGTGGCCAATAATTTTGCATGAGGGTAGATTTTAAATTAGGTAAAATCCAGATGCTGATTTGAGCAGAGAAAATAATACGGGTCATCAAGTTGTATAGTACAATTTGTGGTTAAAAAAAATAACATGAAACATAGTTATACAGCTCTTTTTCTTCATTTTCTTTATACATTGATTCCAAAAGCAGATATTCCAAAAGAAAGAAAAACACCCCAGAATTTTTAAATATGTCAGCAAATCTTTGGTCTCCCAAAACAGTCATTTCAAAGGACAAGATTCACTTGTTTTGAAAGTTTTCCTTTTGATTTTAAAATATTCTCATCAAGAACTAGAATGGATATCTTGCACACATGAGAATGTAAATTAATTTCTCTTTAAGTAAAGAACAAGTTCATTATATATTTACCCAAGGACGGTTTAGGTTCATAAGATTTTAAAATAATATAGAAATGAAATATAACTAATGCTTTATTTGAGGTACTTATTGAGTAAATAATTGTTAAGTGATTCATTAATGCACAATATCTTTTGCATGGTATATAGTTAAAAGGAAAAATTGTGACACAATTTGCAATCTTAGTGATGTTTACAGTTCAGTGGAAAAAGCTAAAAAATAAAAATTTTACAAAATAGGAAAATTATAAACAGACCAATATGAGAAGAATGAACATAAGGAGTTAAAATTTTTAAAATGATCAGAGTAGGTGTCACTGAAAAGGAGACATGTGGAAGGAGAAATGTTGAAGTGAAAGTCCACGAGAGATATCTTTTAGAAACACATCCAAGTAAGAAAAAGCCAATCTCGAATCCCTGAGGTAGAAGAAAGCCTTTCATGATGAAGAACACAGAAAAGGAGGCATCTGTGGCTGAAGATGAGTGTATGGTAGGATATGTAATACAATGTAAAGATATTTGATTTTTAATTTTTGAAGGATGGTTCAAAGGAAAGGAGTGTCAGGACCGAATTTCTTACTTCTTTATTGCAGTTTTAGAGTATTGATCTGTACATAGATCATAGGCGAATACGTTTAGAATCAGTGAGAACAGTTATGTATGTAAGAAATGATGATGGCTTAGATGAAGATAGGTAGCACTGAAGTGCTGAAAAATATTCATTAAAAATATTAATTTGGGAATCACAGGAACATAGACAACAATGAAACTCAGGATACTTGATACAATCAAGAAAGTTTGGAATGCAGGTAGGAAAGAGGGCATAGGACTTAGCTTTGAGGCACTGAAAACCTTAACCCAAAGTAGGAAAGAAGTGACATAAACAATGACAGCTGAGAAATAATGATGAGACGTGAGAGTTTATCAGGCCAAACGTGTCATCCTGGAAGCTAAATAGAGTGCATCAAGCAGGAGACAGTAAGGGGTTGATGATTCATTCAGTTTTTCCAAGTCATTCTATAAGTTATACTAATACTCCTTTCCACTCTCAGAACAATTTGTTATTTAGATAACAAATTATATAATCTCCTTTTGAGAAATCAATAGAACAACAGTTGACCAGTAGATTAAGCTTTCTGGAGAATATTTGTGATATTTACTGGAACAATTTATAGAATACAGAGTCAAATACCTGATTCAAAAGATTTTAAGAGAAATTGTGGTTAGAGAAATTGGATGTGACAGGTATAGATTCCTTTTTAAATAATAGAAATAATAGCATGGCTAATATTTCCTAGAGAATGAGTAATTGATACTATAGGGGAAAAATAGAAAAATTTGGGAGGAGATGTCAGTAAGACTGAGGGAAAGAATAGGCTATTTAATAAATAAAAGGACTGACTTATAAAGGAATACAAATAGTTCACCTATTGTAAGATAGAAGAGTATGAGGAAGGATATGTTGATACATAGGTAAATATTGTGGTGGTGTTCTGAGTGTTTGTTCTGATTGCCCTCATTTTCTTAGTGAAATTAAAAATTAAGTCTGCCATTGAGTGAGAGGGGAAAGAATGAGTCATTGGTTTGGGGACAGAGGAAAAAAAGTTCTTGTAGAGCTGAGGTTGGCAAGATATGCTCCATAAGCCAACTATCAATATCAAGATTTACTAAAATAAAACTATATACATAGGTTTACATAATGTACATGGCTTTTTAAGTTACAGAGGCAGAGTTAAGTAATTTCGATAGGGACTATATGCCCTACAGGATAAAAGTCTTTTCTATCTGGCCTTTTAAGAAAAAACGTTTATCAGTTCTGTTCTAGAAAATTGAAGGAGTGAAACAAAAGGGCATATAGTATAATAGGTCATCAGAATTGCAACATATTTAGGATTCAAGACATATGTATAAGTAAAATCACTAGTGTAGTTTTTGCCAACCAATTGCACTTCGAGACACAAGTATGGAATAAGTCAAAAGTTAGACTCAATTAGGTGTGATTTTGTCAAGTAAAAACAGGCACATGATAGAGGGATATGAGTATGGATTATATGTAAGGGGATTATTACCACCACTGACTATAACATTCTTGCTGGCTAAGGTGAAAAGAAAGGGACCAATGAGAAGAGGTCAGTCACAAAATAAACTAGAGATCTCAGTGGGATGTGAAGATAGTTGGAACCCAGGGCAAAAGAGTTGGCTTGAAAGATGGGAACTAGTGGGATGTGTGGAACTATAATATTAAAGGAGCTGTTGATAATGATAATAAGAGGTTCTAGGGCATGAACACAGGGAGGAATAGATGAGGAAAAGTGAAGGTTAAAATAGTTGAAGGAGGGCCGGTGAGATGGCTCAGCGGCTTAAGCGCCTGCCTGGGAAGCGCGAGGGCCCGAGTTCGACTCCAGGAATCCACATACAAAAAAAGGGCTGGTGATATGGCTCAGCAGCACGGGTGGCTGCTGGCGCGCGAGACCCTGAGGTCGACCCCTGGTACCCACAAAAAAAAAAAATAGTTGAAGGATTCAGAGATTAATGTAGAGAATATACCTTTTATGAAATAAGAGACTCTTAGGAGATTAGGTGTGATGGCTTGTATCTAGATGTTCCTCCAAAGACTCATGTGCTCACAGGGCCCCTAGATAGGGATTTTAGAAGGTGGCTGGATCAAGCATGTGAAATACTGGGGTTAAGGGTGTGTGTGGGGGGTACTAAACTAGTCCACTAATTTGTTTATCATAGTTCTGGGTGTGGATAATGGGAAGGTCAAAACAGTGTTGGTGGCACCACCAAAAAAGGTTTGTAGCCTGGATGGGTTTAAAAGGAAAAGGAGGCTTGCTGCTGCTACTATCTGCTTTCTGCCTGCCCTGTCCTAGACTTTTTCTCCTGTACCATGCCTCCTTGCCTTGGAGTCAGCTGACTGTGGACTGAAACCTGTACCAACTGTGAACTAAAACAAACTTTTTCTCCTTTATCTTTGGGTGTTGGGAATGTTGTCTCAGCAATGAGAAAGTAACTAAGGCGCTAGAAAATTGAGAAATGTTAGTAGCTTCACAGATGTTAGCAACAATGTGGGAAATTTGATAACAAGATTTGGAACTGGGAAGATTTGGGGAGAATTAATAAAAATTATCTGAATATAGAATATGCAATACATTCATCTGGAGGATGTAGGAACAAAATTGCCAAGACTCAATAGGAAAGCAGAGAAAGCAATGCCCTTGGGAAGAAAATTTTTATTAAAGCAAGAAGGTAAAGAATAGTAATGGGTTAGTCCATATTCACTGTCTCCAACTAAACATCCGAAAGAAAACATTTTTTAAAAAGTAGATAATTATGAATTTCTTCCCTATGCCCTATAACAAAAAATCAAAATAAGTATGAGTCTTAAACTATTTTATAACATGATTTTTAAAGTCAATTTTGCAGTAGAACTTTACTGCAAATTTGTAATCTTACTTGCCTATGTCCTTCTGTGAATAATTAATCATGCAAATTATAGAATATTGATTCTATTTTTGAGAACAAATTTTGAGATAAAAATTGACAAAATATTTGAGAACCAGAGAGATTAATATGGTTAGTTATAGCCCATACTGAATATATACATGGTTGACGAAATTTAACCTATTTACAGAGACCAAAATATTAAGACATCATAGTTGCCTTAAAATATTTAAAGAATAATTATGTACAAATGGATCTAACTTACTTTATGCCTTTCAATGAGGCAAGAACTATTATCTATAATTAGAAATTACAAGGAGAGTGTAATTATATTATAAAAGAACTACTATTGTTGAACAAAGGTGAAAGCTACTTTAGGAGAAAAGTGAAATCTTAATCACTTGAGAAATTACTCAGAGATTTTTTGTAAAGGATTTTATAGGAAAGAACAAATTTCTATGTTTTGGATATGCTTAAATGAATGATTCCTATGATAGTTTTAAAATATTAAGATGGCTGGGTCATAAAAGCATATTCTTAGCATGTACAATGCTCTACATTAAGTTCTCCAGAACACAATCACACACACAAACACAAGTACACACACAAACACACAGTGAAGATGATTAGTGTCTTTCATTAAATATACCTATATATTTAAACATCTCTTGTAATGCTTCTGGATGCTTATTACTTATAAGTACAGTTTATAGATTACTTTTGAAGTAGTGAAACACTTTTATATTTTTGTCATCATTCAAAGGCATTGATTTGGGCAAATATATTTAAATCCAGCATTTTTTCCTAGCGATATTTAACTCTACCTGTCTCCTGATAACTCTTATTTTATCTAGCACATCAATTTTCTATAACAAAAAAATCAAAATTTAAAGGTATTATTAAATTTTTATCTGGGGATATAGATTAACTTTCTATCTGCTTTCATTAGTTGAACTTACTACATATTTTAACACCTGCATCTATGGTTGGGTTAGGAACTTTATTCTCTGTTAAATCAGAAAATCAAATTTAATCTCAGCCAGAACTAAACGATTAAAATGAACCATATAGAGTTCAAAGCAAAAATGGAAGTAAAAAGTGAATATACCCTGTAAAAGTCATTTGGAATTATGTTACAAACCACTGAACTTAAAATTCTTCTGTAATACAAATTTTGTTTTAAAAAAACACACTATCACATAGCAATAAGCAGTATTTGCAGGGCACCAGACGTGCTGAGGTAGCAAAGGAGAGATTCTCCGTGATGAGATAGGACTTATGGATAAAGGAGATGATGAGATTAAATTAGGGCCTGAACAGAAAGTAATAGGTAATATTCTCCCAAATTGAAAGGCTTTTTAAAGTACAGGCTTTATTGCTAAGTCTGGAAAACTAAAGTAGCTTTGTCCCCTCTATTTGCAGAGATATGAAGAGGATAAAACATGAGCCATCTCATTGTAAGCAGGCTCACTGTGAGAAAAACACACATCTTTGCTCTACGAATGCTGTGGCTAGACTGATGGTGGAAAGATTATTGGGCACGCAGAAACGCAGAAATGAATGACAGAGTGGTGTTGTGAATCCAGGAATTTTTAAATTTTAGTCCCTTAAAGTAATTTTATAAAACTAAAATGTTCAAGCTTCAAGGAAACTGCTGAGGTTCATATCCTTGCTGTTTAACAATTTGTTTCACATCAAAGGTTAAATATAAACATATTAACACGCAATGAGACCACACTGAAAATTTTTTGCTTACAATCTTAAAATTTTTAATGTTTGAATAATTACAATTCACAACTTCTGAAATCAGAAGAAAAGAATGGTAGTTATCACACCCATATAAATGATGGTATCTGTCTAAAATTAGCAGATGACCTAGGGATGGACATCAAGACTTCTCTAATTCATTAATGTTGAAAATTGCCTTTGTAAGAACATGGGGAAGTAACTTTATAAGTAGTGCCTTTATTCTAGCAGAATTTTTAGAACTCTTAAGTAATTTTATGGTCTTCTTAGGTACTAGAAATAGGAATCTTCAACGTAAATTCTTCAAAGATCAGTTGAAACTTGATTTTGATTTCAATAGTTACAAATTCTTCTCTAATAAATCTAACTTTGTCAATCTATTGCTATGGTATAGATCTAGAATGTTCCACAAAATCTCATGTGCACAGAGTCAAAGCTGTTGTAAAGTGATTTAATCTTGGTAGGCTGTATTATTCAATGGCCTAATCCACCGAAGAATCCATAGCTGAATGTGCTGTTAGGAGGTGAGGCCTGTTCAGAAGAGATGGGTTATCTGGGGTATGACTTTAAAGAGTGTATCTCTCTCTGCATTGTGGCTGCCATGGGATGAGCAGCAGCCCTCTGCCCAGGCCCCTCCATCTTGCCATTTTTGCCTTAGAGCCAGACAACTATGCGCACAATTATCTTGCCTCAACTTCCCTCGGGTGCTAGACACAGAGCTACAATATTTAATATTTGCCCTGCTTGGTTTTGGTCTTTATTTAGTCCTATTTCTTTCCACTTCTCTACTCTTCCCTTTTGGCGTGGGAATGATTACCCTGTACCATAAGAGGCTGAGAGCTAAGAGTTTGCCTTGGATCTCAAAGGAGACTTTGTACCTTAACTTTTCAGCAATGATGGAATTTTTAAAACTTTGGAAACTCATAGAGATGGGCTAAATGTGTTTTGCACAAAGATATGTACATGAGTCCTTTGAGGGCTGGGGCAGAATGTTATGGTTTAACTCTAGAATGTCCCCAAAATATTCATGTGTTCAGAGGCAGGGCTCTTGGATGGTGATTCAGTCCTAGAGCATTATATTCATCAGTGAGTTAACTCACTGAGGAAACCATAGATGAATGTGCTCTTAGGAATTTGAGGCCTGGTTGGAAGATACAGGTCACTGGCAGAGGGATCTTTTTTTTTTTTTTTGGTGGGTACCAGGGGTCGACCTCAGGACCTTGCACGCCAGCAGGCGCCCGTGCTGCTGAGTGATATCACTGGCCCCTTTTTTTGTATGTGGGTTCCGGGAGTTGAACTCAGGACCTTGCGCTTGCCAGGCAGGCACTTACGCCACTGAGCCATCTCACCGGCCCAAGAGGGATCTTAAATGATACATCTCTCTTTTCAGCTCTTCTCTTCTGTCTCTGCTCCCTGACTCCTGTGGGATGAGCGGCTGCCATCCACCCAGGCCCTTCTACTGTGCTTTTCTGCCTTGGAGCCAGCTGGCTATGGACTGAATCCTACAGAAATCACAAGCCAAATTAACCTCTCGCACTTAAGTTGTGGATGTCAAGCATTATGACCCTGCAATGTGAGAGTGACTAACATAAATATGTAGCAAGCTTTTATATTTTAAAATGACATAATCAGATTTGATGAGAAATACAGTTGCTATGCAAATAGAAACCCAAACCTGTGAACTAATTAAAATAAATAGAAACTATTTTTCTTGCGTTATGATCTTTCACAATAATTGCAGTTTGGTATCTATTTTGGTATGAGATCTAATGTTTATATTTCATATTCCTCTAGTTGTTTGGTCCTTTATTCCTTTCGTCTACTTTTTATTTTCATACGTTTATTTGATTTCTATTAACTATTTGCTCTCTCCTTTAATATAGTTCATTGATAATTATTTTCTAGATCTTATATTGCTTCCTTATTATTTAGACAGATTGATACTTCACGAGTTTTGTGAATATTTGCTTAACTAAATTATTTCTTACAAATGTATAATGTGTCCCTTTGACCTACCTATTGCCTATTAAGGTCAAGTAACCTTTATTGATGAAAAACAATTGAGGTTTACTTAATCTTTTAAATACTTTGATGTTTATTGTCTGAGTCAACCATACTTCATTGAAACTTCAGTAAATATATACACTTTTATATTCTTAATCATATATATACTAAAATTGCCTTAAAATATATAATTATAATTCATCATTAGATTAATTTGCCTGAAAGTATATGAACAGACTATTGACTACATTCCTAAATACCCATAGCTACCTCAGATTCTCAACGTATGTGCACAGAGTCTAGGTTTTAAAAAAATCATGCCTTATTGGTTAAAATTTTATATGCAAAACACCTGTTGCTTCCAACACTTGTTAACTATGCTTTATCTCAAGCACATAGCATAATGTATCACATATAGTAGGATTTCCGTATGTTTATTTGAGTGAAAAATAAAGTGAATGTCTACACTCGTTAGGGCAATTTGAGTAGCTGGATTAGTGGAAACTCTAATTGTTCTGTATTCCACTCAGTTTTATTAGGTGTCCTAAGAGATAGATTCTTTCCTCTCAACATTAGGGGTGGGGCTCTTTAATCATACCTAGTGTGTGGATGAAACTGCTCACAAGAATTTACAATGGATTATTCCATAAAAAAACTCTTACACTGATTTCCAGTTTCCAGGTCCACATGTAAGGAACTTGGAAGATGCCACTATGTCCTAACAAATGAAAAGAAGAATAGACTAAAAAATCAAGTTGGGGGATACCTGAGTTAACCCAGAGAAAACTGCAGCACCCAGAATCAGAAAGAGAAGTGAATAAAAGTAGCAGAGCTTGCTGGAGCTAAGAGTCAATAGAAGATATTGCTAGTAGGACCAGTGTCAAGGTAGAACAACCTGAATTGTAGTTGAGAAATTGCTGGAGGCTTGGTGCAGACAATTTTGACAGGTGAAAACTGCAAGAGGAGGTAGTCAGAGGGCAATCACCACAGTTTTGAATTTTACCTCTAGGAAATTCACTTTAGGGTCTTACAATATATACCAAAGAAAATCTACTCATGCATCCAGTAGGGTGAGAAGAAAAGAAACCATTTTGAAATATAGTATGCCAGAGCTCTCTATTCTTCTTAAAAAGATCTGGGGCTGGTGAGATGGCTCAGCGGCTTAAGCGCCTGTCCGGCAAGCGCGAGGGCCCAAGTTCGACTCCTGGAACCCACATATGAAAAAGGGGCCGGTGATATCGCTCAGCGGCACGGGCGCCTGCTGGCGTGAGGTCCTGAGGTCGATCCCCGGTACCCACAAAAAAAAAAAAAAAAAAAAAAAAAAAGATCTACCTTCAGGAGAAACTTGTTAAACACAGTCTGAACTTCTAGAGTACAATCAGAGTCTAACAGATCCACACAAGGCAAATATTCAACTTCAGCCTAATAGGCCTCTGCTCCAACCCTGAGATGATGATAGTGGTGGGCATATTTACTAATACTTGTAAAGTTTGTAGTTCAGAGGTATAGACTCACTAAAAGCATGAGTCCCAGTAATAGGACAAAGTACACTTTGCTTTCATCAGCATCTCAATGTATTAAGTAAATGTGGACTTACAACAGTTATTTTAAAGAGTACATCATGTTTGGCCATACTAAAAGGTAGAAAACTTAATCTGAGGGACAGACTAAGCATTGGAACCCCACAAGGGAAATATGTTGATATTATCAGACAGAAAATACAAAAAATATATTTATAGGGTAAGGACTCAAGTGGATAATATAGACAGTATGCAAGAACAGATGGAAATATGAGCCAATAAATTAAATTTCTAAGAATCCAGAGATACTAGAGGTCCAAATCTGTGTAAAACAAATGAAGAATGCCTTTGACTGCTTATTGGTACACTGGATATAGCAAAGGAAAGAAACTCTGAGCTTGAGGGTATCTCAGTAAAAGCTTCCAAAACTAGAAAGCAAAAGGAATAAAGACTGAAAAAAAAAAATCAGAACAGTGATGATCTATGGGACAACTACAAAGTGTCTAACACACATAAAATTGGAATATCAGAAGAAAAAGAAAGGAAAGAACTGCAGAAATACTTGAAACAATAAGGACTGAGAATTTTCCCAAAATTAATGTGAAATACCATAGTACAGATTCAAGAAGCTCAAATAAGATGAAGCAGGGAAAAGAAGGAGGAACCCTACCATATAATTTTCAGGATATAGAAAATCAAAGATAAAGAAAATACTCCTGGGCCGGTGAGATGGCTTAGCAGCATAAGCGCCTGCCTGGCAAGCGCAAGGCCCTGAGTTCGACTCCCGGAACCCACATAAAGGAAAAAAGGGCCTGCTGGCAAGCGCAAGGTCCTGAGGTAGACTCCCAGTACCCACATTAAAAAAAAAAGAAAAAGAAAAAGAAAAGAAAATACTCCTGAAAAAGACTCAAGGAATAAAAACAACTCTCCAATAGAAAACGAAAGATAAGAATCACATCTGATTTACTCTCAGAAACCATGTAATGAAGAAGAAAAGTAGTGAAATATTTAAAATATTGAGAAAAAAACACTAAAATTCAATACATTGCAAAATTGTTCTTCAAAAGTGAAGAAGCAAGGAAGATCTCTGACAAATATGACTGAGAGAACCTGTTGCCAGTAAACCTGCCTTGCAAGTAATATTGAAAGTTCTTTAGTGTGAAAGAAAAATAATAGAGGCCAGAAGCTTGGATATGCATAAATAAAGGAAAAGGATTGGAGAAGGAAATGAGCTGGTGAATTCAAAATTTTACGTTTTTATCTTTAAAAAATGCCAACAATATTTGATTAAATGTCTTTATGAGGTGTGATAAAAATTTTGGTGAATGCTGCTGCCAACTTCCATCCAACAGACAGGCAGGCTTTTAAAAATATTATCTCGTGCCTTCACCCACCTTATTCAATGGATCTGGCACTGTGACTCCCACCTCTTCCCAGAAGTAAAAGTGATCACAAAAGACAAACATTTTGAATCTGTTCACGACATCAGAGGAGCCATGACAGTTTTTTTTTTTTTTTTTTTTTTTTTGTGGGTACCGGGGGTCGACCTCAGGGCCTTGGGCGCTAGCAGGCGCCCATGCTGCTGAGCAATATCACCGGCCCCTTTTTCATATGTGGGTTCCGGGAGTTGAACTCGGGCCCTCGCGCTTGCCAGGCTGAGCCATCTCACCAGCCCACCATGACAGTTTTAAGTACTCATAAAAGAAGATTTCTAGAACTGCTCCAAAAGGGGAGAGATAAATGAGATAATTGTGCTCAAAGTGAGGGTGATTAATGGCAATGGGTCTTTTACTGTGCTAATATTTTAAACATTTACAGTATTTCCATTGCACTGCGTTTGTGTGTGTGTGCATGTGTTTGTGTATCTATGTGTTTGTGTACATGGTATGAATGAGTGTAATAATACAAGAATGAGAGAATAAAATCAGGATATTTTTTCTTTATAATGTACTTAGTCTACTTATAAAGTGAATCAATGTTACTTGAAAGTGTACTTGATTAACTGTAAATATACATTGCAAATTCTAGAAAACCATTTTAAAGATATATAACTTTAAAGATATGCTAAAAAGATAGGACACTGGATCACACAAAACACTCAAAACCACAAATGGCAGAAAAAGAGTAGAAGAAATAGGAATAAAGCGCAAAGTGTGAAAATAGCAGTAAGAAACATGGTTGATATTAATCCAACTACATCAATAATCACTTTGAGTATCAGTAATCTAAGTGAAACAACTAAAATAATATCAGTCAATCAAAAATAAGACCCAATTCAAGTTATCTGTAAGAAACCTACTTTAACTATAATGACATATTGGATTGGAATCCCCATACAATCAGAAAAAAAAAAAAAAGAAAAAAGAAAGAAAGAAAGAAAGAAAGAAAGAAAGGAAGGAAGGAAGGAAGGAAGGAAAGAAAGAGAAAATGGATAGAAAAAATATACCGTGCTAACCCTAATCAAAATAAAGCAAGAGGAGGTATATTAATTTTAGATTGGGTAGACATCAAAGCAAGGAAAGTGATTAGGACAAATAAAATTATTACACAATAATAATAAGACACACTCATCCTCAATGTACATATGCCTAACAACAAGTCATCGAGCTGTGTGAGACAGAAACTGACATAAATGTAAGGAGAAATTAACCAATCAAATCTCATAGTTGGATACTTCGATAGCCCTCTACTGGAAGTGGAGATATTCATTTCAGCAGGCAGAAAATCAATAAGAAAATGGCATACATGAATACCATCATTTGTCAACTGCCTATAGTTGACATATATTGGTTACTTCACCAAACAACATTAGAACACACATTCTTCTAAGGCTAACATGGAACACTGGTCATAATAGACTACATTCTGGGCTATAAAACACTATTTAACAAATTGAAAATAGGAATCATGCCATATCTACTTTCAGATACCAATAACAGAAATATAACTAGAAAATCTCAAGATGGACGAAGATTGAAGAACATGTTCCTAAATAGCACATTCAATGAAGAGGAAGTGTCAAGAGAAATTTTAAAAATTAACTAACTAAAAGGGAAACAGAACATATTAAATTTCTGAGATGCAGAGAAAACAACAATTAGAAGGATGTTTATAGCATCGAATGCATACATTAGAAACGAAGAAAAACCTAAATCAATAATGTAAGATAACACTTTAAGTAGTAAAAGAAAGCAATTTAAAACCAAAAGAAACAGAAGAAAATAATACTGCAAAATAGAGCAAAAATCAATAAAATTCAAAATATGAAATTAAGTGAGAAAATCAGTGAAATGAAATACTAGCTTTTTGAAAAGCTTAATAAAATTGACAAACCTTTAGTCAGATGTTAAGAAAAATAATAGAAATGGAAGAGGTCACATCATTATTAAAATGATAAAAAAGAGTACTATGAATAACTTCATACCCACAATATTTGATAACCTAGATGAAGTGTAACAATACCTTCAAAGATTCAAATTACCCTTGAAATTGAGAAACTTGAGACCAAAGTTTAAGTGTCCTAATTGCATACCCTCATCTCTCTCTAAATGGCAAATTATAGGTGATGACAGATGTCTTCATTAATTTCAGGGTGCACTCATGTGATAATGAACCCACTCTTACCATAACATTAATCCATTCATTAAGGCACCACCCTCATGACCTAATCATTTCTTAAATGACCTGTCTCTAGATTTTAACACATGAACACATTGTAATCATTGCGATAATCTAACTATTGCCTTATCTACTAAAGAAATTAAATAATAATAATCTTCCAAAACAGAAAGCAGCAGGTTCAGTTCTGTCTATTGTTAAATTTTACATAAGCCTTAAGGCAAATTTATACTAGTTTATTACATCATTTTCAGAGCATGGAGACAGCAAATACTTCCTAACTCATTCTGAGTCCATAATTATTCTAAAACCAAACCAAGGCAAACATAATAAAGAAAACTAAGGAGTAATATACCTCATAAACATAGATGCAAAACTCAAAAATATATTAGAAATCAAATCCAACGTGTATGTAAAGATTTATGCAATATGCCCAAACAGGAATTAACTCAGGTACGAAAGCCTGGTTCAATATTCAAAGGTCATTTAATGTAATCCATCACATGTATTTCAAAACATGTATTCCTATCAATAGATGCCAAAAAAGAGCATCTAACAAATTCAATTTTCATTATTATCCAAACATACAAAAATTAAAACTCAACAACAGAAAAACAATCTAATTTAAACATATGAGACTTTCTTAGGTACTTCATCAAAGAAAATACAAAGGCAAAAACTAAGCATATGAAAAATGTTGCACAACATTATCATTAGAAGAACACAAATTAAAATAACCAAGGACTGCCTCTACACCCCTAAAATCATGAACACTAAAACCATAAAATGCTGGTGAAAATGTGAAGCAAAAGAAACTCGCAGTCATTGTAAGATGGTGCAGCCACTTTGGAAGAGAGCTGGGCAGTTTCTTATGAAAATAAACCTATTACCATATGATCCAGTCCTCTCACCCCATACACAAAACCTTCACATGATGTTTATGCAGCTGCACTTACAACTGTCAAAACTTGGAAGCAACCAACATCCAGAAAAAGGAGTATTACATGTCATTAAAAAGAAACGAGCTTACGAACCACAAAAAGCCACGGAGGAATAATAAATACACATTATAAATGACAGAAACTAATCTGAAAAGGCGACGCATTGTATGAGTCTATCCATATAACATTTTGCAAAAGGCAGATCTATGTTGATGGTAACATATCAGTTGGAGTAGGGAGATGAATGAATAAGCAGAGCCCAGAGAATTTTTAGGATAAAGAAAATACTGTTTGATAGAATAATGGTGGAAGCATATTATACATGTGTCCAAATCCATAGTGCACACAGTACCAAGAGTGAACCCTAAGATACATTACGAACATTTTGCAGGTATGATATATCGGTGTGCGTTCAATTGTAATGTATTGACTCTTCTGTTGGAGGATTTCCATAATAAGAAAACTGTGTATATGTGAGGGTACATATTTCCGTATGTGAGATAGGAAATCTCTGTTCCTTTCTTTCAATTTTGCTATGAATCTAAAGCTACTCTGAAAATGATTTCTTAAAGAATAAAAAAATCACTTCCATTAAAAGAGGTGTAAGCTATGGTGAAAGCGATCAGTGAAGCCCAATTATAGTAACCAGTAAGTAACTTCATTTTCAGCTCATAGTCAGCTGAAGGAGGACTTGAGCTGCACAAGAGACTAGAATGCATTGCTACAACCATGATTAAAATTTTAATTGGTCTCTCTAGGTCAGAAAAACTGTTTTCATTTTTTAAATTTACCCTCAGGGCCCCAACAGCTCCAAACAGAGATTATGAAATATATTAAGAACTCAACAGATATATGTGTACTGCAACAGTAATCATCCTACATGCTACCCATTCTGAAATGCATAGTATTTCATATTTTATCACCCTCAGAATTAGTTCAAAACTTACCAATAACAGCATCATATATTTATCACTGGCTATGCCCAGATACCAGTGACTCAGACATCATTTTCTATATAGCCAGCAATTTGGTCATAAATGTCTATATTGAAGCTGTATTTATTAAATTATATGCATTATTGGTGCTGAATGTGTTGAATTTAATTGCCATTTAAAATATTTGTAAAACTATTTACAATACACAAAACATAACTATTCACTGATTTGGTTTTTAAAAAATGAGAATGTAGACAGTCACAGAACAGAATAGCAGAACATACATCTTATGAGTAAAACAAGTCAATGCCAATGTGGTTTTGCACTCCTAAAAGATACAATTAATTGAAGCTTTATGTATTTTGTTATTACAATAAAATTGAAGGCATAAGAAATTTCAAATATCTCACAAAAAAGGAATGACATTTCAGAATATGTAGAAGTTAATGAGTTTAAGACATATACCACATTGGAGGATTTTACAATATTCTTGTTATTGTTTTCCCTGTCTTAGTATTAAATAATGTTATATTTTATTGAATGGTAACTTAGATGCAGTGAAATGATATGGTTAAAATTTATAGAGCTTCTCTATACTATACCAATTAATGATATAATTTTTTCATAAAGGATTTAATGTAGGTATAAATATGATATTTAAGCTTCATGTCATAATTCAATATACATCTCAACTTACCCCCTTTTACAGAAAAGGAGTCCATGAACAAATTATATAAAATGTATGTATTTGAAACGCAGAGTTAATCTAGCAATTTTGGCTCATATGTCATTCTTTCTTCCATATTCCTTATGTCCATGAGAAAATAATGCAGTATATGCCATTGACTTAATGCAATAATATTATGTTAATGTAGTTGTTAAAATGTTATATGAAATTTAACTGAAGACACATTTTAAGATATAAAAATATAGAAACACAGTCCTATACATAATTCATACAGTCATACACCCAGAATCATTCAATATTTTCCAAAGAAAAGTAAAATTTACCATTTGACATATAACCACTTTGGATTTTCTCTTTTCTTTCCCGATCTGGAAATGCAAGAACCAAATTCCTATGGTTTGAATATAGCTTGAGTGCATACCTGAAATATTTCTCTGCTGGAAGTTTGCTCAGAGAGCAAGGGTCAAGAGGCAGCAGAAATTTTAAGAGGTAAGTCCTGATGGTAAGTGACCAGGTCACTAGGTCTACTAGCTTCAGAAAGGACTAATATAGTTCTCATGAGACACTGCTTAGTTCCCTCAAGAACAGATTGTTAAAGAAGAGAGATGCTGGCATCTCTTCTGTATTTGCTTCCTGTTTTCTTGCATGATTTCTCTCTCCCTCATACATGTACACTTACTCTGACACTATCTGCTACATGTGATTTAGCCAAAAGGCTCTTAACAAATGCTGAACCAGTGGTGATGGCACATCTTGGAAATTTGGAACAGTGAGCTAAGTAAACCTATTTTCTTTATAAAGTGTACAGACTTGGAAATTTTGTTATAGCGACACGAAATGAAGCCAGGAAATCTATATGAAGAAGTAGAGTAGGTGTAATGACAATACCTGAAAATGTGAAAGCAGATGTGAAACAGGGTAGAAGGCAGAGATTGGAAGGATTTCTGAAACACGCTACAATAGGGCTGTGTTACTATATAGGAATCATTGCGGGTAAGGCCAATGAGGGCTCAGAAGAAATGAGAATTTTGAAAGACTGGTTACGTGGTCATGAGCAGAAAGCTAATAGAAACATGGATAGTGAAACCCATGTTGAGATCTCAGAAGGAAGCCAAGAATGTCTCAGTAAAACTACAGTACAGACCACTGTTGTCACAAAATAACAAAGAACTTGGCTGAACAGTGCCTCTGACTTAGAACTTCAAAGATGGTCAAATATAAGAAAGATAAAGTAGTGGGAGCAATTTCTGAAAAAAGTATTCAGATTACTGCTGGGTTACTTTTAACTATTTATGTTCAGATTTGATGGCAAGTGAAAGCAGCCTGGGATGATTTGGAAAATTCTTAGCCTTGCAAGACAAGAACAAAACAAAACAAAAAATGCTTAAGGGTGTCGCTCAGCAACTGCTGGCTAAAGAGGTTAGCTTTGAAAAGCGGACCAGGTGTTCGTCAGCAGGACTGTGGGCAAGGATCCCAGAGAGAATCTCAGAAATCATCCAGGCTTAGGAGCGCAACAGAGGCTCAGGGGCCTACACAGCCAAGTGTTTCGGGGAATAGCATTGCGTTGCTTCCCACAGACGCTGCCCAAGGCCCTCTCGAATTCTGTTCCCTGTTTTCTAGATAAAAGCACCGTGGCATTCCCCAAGACAGTTTTAGCTGGTTCAAGTGTATTTCAAGACACAACTACTGCCTATTTCATTAATTAAATTATTAATTTATAGTGTATAATAAAAACTTCCAGGAAGTACAGGTCCTGACTATGTTGTTTTTGAAAATCTCCTAAATATTTTTCTTTAATTATGTCACTGGATTCTGAAAAAGTCAGGCAATTTTTAAGGACAACCTAAAGTGGATCTGATTTGGGCTTGGAAATAGAGTACTCATGTTTGATTAAAGAACAGTGCCACTCAAATAACTAGGAGCTTTTGCAGATTAAGCCTTCCTGTGAAAGAAAGCTGATTTTCATAAATTTTCACTTCCTATTAGAGCCCACTAGAATCCCTGAGGGCTTCCATCTGAAGTGTGTGCACAAATTCCCTGAAAGCTCTATGCTTACAATACTCTCAATGCAATTATGTTTCTTGTATGTGACCCACTTCTCTTTCACTGAGAGCAATGACATCATTTTGTCTGAGTATGTGGTGGAAAAGCTCATTTAAGGTCAAGTAGTCTTTACTTGTTTATAGCAAGCATAAGAGTTTACTACTGGACTTTCAATAGGGTTATTTGGTATAAAATTAAATCATTCTTACTCCTAATAAATGCCATTAAATATGCTTTGTTGCATTATAATTTTACAATTCTACAGTTCTCAGATGCACTAGTTTTATTTTCCACAGTAGTTCAGGATTCCAGATTAATTTAACTTTGTGGAAAAAAGAACTGATGTCTTACATCATAGACATGGAAGAACTGATTAGGTATGTGCGAACTGCAATTTGTTATAATGGTTTATCTTTGTTTCTAACAATTTTTGCTTGTGTATATTTCCACCTGTTAAATTACTCTATAATTTACTGTTTTCTGCTACTTGACAAGAAAACATTACAATCACAATAAAAAGTAATTTAAGGCTATTACCAATCAATGAAATATGTCTCAGTCTAAAATGAGATTGAAATAATTTATGGGGATTTTACAGTCAAATTAGAATGTAGATTATTCCACAGGGGGGAATCGACTTTTACAAAACTGCAAGCATCATATATTTTCTAATAAGTTCTCACAGCTGAAACAATGTCATTATTGGAAGGCAGCACAGGAAATTCAGTGTAAGCTGAAGAATCTTACAAATAAATGTGGGCAAAAGAAGGATATTTGCAGACCCACAAGTCAGTAATGGAACTAAAGTTAATGTAAAATGAAGTTAATGAAACATTAAACCTAGCTGGAACATCAGGTTTAATACTGCTGAATGACTCACCACATGTGTTTTTTGTTGACTGACGTTTTATACCCTTTACCCTAGGAAAACTTTCCTGATAGTATTTAGCAATTTAGCAATGGCTTAATACCCCACCACACTGCCTACCAATACACAAAATGGAAATGTACTAGAATGGGAGAATTTTATGACATTGTTGAAAGGCAACAACATTCAATCCTCTTACCATGGCAAATAAAAGCTACGAGTATGAAGGCTTTGGAGCAATGAGAAAATTCGAACATATTTGCTCACTTTTTTATACTTTAGAGTTCATACAATAAATTTTGTTTATAAATCAACAGAGTTTCATCAAAAAGTAACATGCTTAAAAATGTCATAGTGTCCTTTATATGAGAAACCCAAAATATAAATTAAGAGAAAAATAAAAGATAGATAATAAGAAATAAGGAGATACATTTTTGCAGCTGGAAAATGGGCCAAGAGATGAGGAGGAGACGGAAGGAGCAAAAGGGGATAAAAGAAATACTGAGATGTGTTATGCACATGTCCTGACTCTCCATGAGGAATGCAATCATTATGTACTGCAAACACATGCTAATAAAGGATAAAAGTTGAAAAAATGACAATATTTAGAAATGACAAAAATTTAAACTAAGTAAATACTTAGGTACTATTTAGCCCAAAATGAGACTGGAAGATGAACATGCCTAATACAGGCATGTATTACACCATCAAGCAAACATAAATAGCCTTTTTATTCTCTACTATCTCCTTTCCCTCTCCTCACCTCCCAAAATTTTGTGCCTGGTATTTTATTAGTCACCTCACTCAGAGTAGAAATGAATTCTCTAAATAATTTGGAGAATGGGAAAAAAATGTGAATATGAAAACAAAGTTTGTTAATTAATCTTTCTTTAATGTGAATTTGACAGTGGTAATCATTTTTCATTTTAAAACACAATATTCTTATGAGAACTGTCAAAAACATTAGCAAGAAAGAAATACTAGAATAAGGTGAAGCACAGTACTTAGTGACAAAAGGAATCACGACTTCTTATGAGAATAGAAGCTGAATCAAGTAAGAAGTTATTTGCACAATTATTTTTAATAATGTAAATTCATTTGAGGACCTATTGTGATACGATGGTTTTTATTTAAGTTTCAAAGAAATGAAAATATTTCTGTCAAAAATTAGAATCGTTAGACTTTAATTATAATGTATATAAGGCTCGTTGCTTTATATTTCAGCAATTCAGGATGCTCATCCTATAGAAAATTTAAAAATATCCAATAGTCCCCTTGGACAAGTAAACATTAACTTATTTGTTCTTTAATCATCAGATATTTATTATGCAGCATAAATGTGGAAGTGTAGTAGACATGAAGAAAAATGAAGTATGATATCTTACTAAAAAGGAAATAAATGATAAGAATACAAAATGCAACAAGCATAAGTAGGTAAAGTGATCCGATACATTTTATGATCTGGTTTCTCTTCTGCTGGACTTCCCTTTTGCTGGACTTCTGAACAAACCCAAGTATTGCAGAATGTATCTTTATGTCTCCCATTGTGCATGTTAGCAGCTAAATTGCTGAGTGATACCTTCAAATTATCACATGGACACAGACTATTAGAAAAGATTAGATTTGCCATTAGTTATTTTTCAGCTCTGCAGAGTTATTTGTGAAATTAGTAGAAGATGAGGTTTGCCTGAATGAATGTAGATTGAAGCCATTTTCAATATGCCACAGGAGCAGCTAATACAGCTCCACAGGAATGATCCCCATGTCTTCTCTAAGACATTGGTTGTGAAGAAAATTAATGAAGCTCACAAATCCAGAAGTGTTGTGGGACATAAAATTTATTACTGACTCTGTGATGATAAATGAAAGCGTCTGTCTTACTGTTATGGTTTAGATCTTAAATGTCATCCAAAGTTTTATGTGCTATAGGTTTAGTTGCCAGCTATTGGAAGGTGGTGAAATTTAGGAGATGAGGCCTAGGAGGAGGAAGTTAGGTCACTGTGAGTGAACCCGTGAAGTGGATGTTAGCACCCAGCAACTTCCTTTCTCTTTTTTTGCTTCCTGGCCACAATGAGGTGAACAGTCTCCTCCTGCCAGAAAGTTCTGATTCTCTCCAAGCCAAAAGCAACATGGCTAAGTGACCATGTACTGAAACCACTGATATCGTAAGCCAAGATAAATCTTTCCTCCTTATAAGTTGATTATCTCAGGTACATGGTCACAGTGACAGAAAGCTACCACACTATCTAATGACATAAATGTCAAGTCGATTTCTCTAAAGCAAATATTTGTCTCTCTTGCAACAATTGCTATTGTTTATTGAAAACTATTTTAACATTTGTATTTGACATTTATGCCTCTAGTATTTATTTATGGATAATACATAAAGTAATAATAGATACTATTTACTTATTTTGTATTATTGCCAAAAATAAATGTTTTTTAATCCTCACAAGAAGAACATCAGCTACATGTGTTACATAAAATTTTCACATGAAGAAATGAGATAGAGAATCAAAACACTTTAAGATCATATATTCAATAAATGGATAAACTAGGGTTTAGCATCATACCTGAATTCAAAAATCAATATTGTACGCTGCCTCATATTTAGTTTTATTATCTCATGTGCAGATGACACATATTTGGAAAAGAATAAAAATGACTTTTTGTTAATATTTTCAGCTGTATACAAGTTTACTTTTATGTTATAGTTTTTAGTTATTTCACTATTGCATATTATCTGTAGAAGAATGCGGGAGTGATTCTCTGAAGATGCTATTGTTTGTGGACAAAATTTATTCTAGTAGATATTTCTGATTATGTTTTGTCTCTTTCCTGAAATATAAAATAGATTACTAACACAAGATCGGTCAAAATGACCAATCAAATAACATTTCTTTGAGGAAGACATTCAATTCATTTTTCTAGGATAAACTTTATGCTTTTTAATTATTCATTGAATAATAACATCAAGGAAAAATAGAAAAGAATGTAATTCCCATCTTTGTTTTAAGGAAAGGAAAGGTAAATATAATGTATATAATCAAATTGTTAGTGATTGAAGGAGAATTCAAATCCTCTCTTCCCAACAGACTGTAGTTTTGTTGTTTGGGTACATACGACCAACTTTCCACTTACAATTAACTAGTACAGTTTCCTAACTTCTCTTTGCTTAAATTTGCTGATCTGTAAAATGACAAACATGTTGTGACATACTGCCTAGTGATGTACTAATAATTAAATGAGTTAACATATTTAAATTATATTAGAAGGATGCTACATAAGTACTCAATAAATATTCAATTTTACAATGTCTACATCTATGGCTGCTAATTTTGCTTACTATGCACAAATGAAATATCTGTCGATTAAATTTATTTTCTCTTTTGCATAATATCCATGTATATTTGAAATTGATTGACTGTTTTGAATATTATAAATTATTTAAAAGTGACACTTGCATTACTTTTCACTGAATGCATAATTGCGCATTTTTTCATAATTGCATATTTTAACATCTTGCTATCTTTAATTCTTCTTTATATACATATGCTGACTTTTTCAAAGGATGATTTTAAGAAGAAATTTGATCAAAGAAAGGAATCATTACATAATGCTATATCTTCTTTTGGATTCATATGACTTAATTCATATGGCTTCACTAATCACTTGAAGAAATGTGTTATGTACCATTTTTGTGTGGTACTGGGTATTTGTGTGGTACTAGGGATCCTTAATAAAGTCATTATTTTTCTATTTCTTTTCATATTTCAATTCTTCTCTAGAATCATACTATACACTCTGAACTCTTACCTTAACTGAAAATAAATCTGGATAATACTACTTCCAATGAATGCAGATTGTTTTTCTAATACACATGAAAAACTGAATAAAATGTCAATATATGAAACTTTAACATAAAAGTATCTAAATCTCTAAATCACACCAAATATATTCTCTGACTACAGCTGAACTGAATTATAAAACAAGGTAAAAAAACTAAGGTACCTAGAGTATCCCAAATATGTAAGAATAAATAGAAATAATTCAAAATAATTGAAAGAATTACTGAGAAATAATAAGATACATTAGGAAATAATTATAATCAAATGATAATGAAAACATAATATTGCAAAGTTCTGAGATGGATACACACACACAGACACACTCACTGCCTGGAAAAAATGCATATTTTAATTCTACGAGTGCTTATGAAAAAAATCAAGATTCTCTTTAACATACTACCAAAAGAAGAAAAAGTTCAAACTAAGAGAGGAAATAATATATGAGAGGGAATCAGTACCATGTGATAATATAAAAATCATAAAGATAACTTAAGTTTTTAGAATGGCTTATAAAACAGATGAATCTCTAGAAAGTTTTGTTAATGAAGAAGAAAGACTAGCCCTCACTTAGAGCTCATCAGGATTGGAAACAGCTCCCCACGACCCATTTCCTCGGGCTGGTTGCCTATTTGTTTTAAGACTTCAGATCAGTGAGGGAAGAAGTTATTTCACCTTATGATTTAATTAATTACTCAGATTAATGATTTAATTACTAAGGCTATGTTCATACTTTAAGTTGACATTAGAATGAGTTTCCCAAAATATTACTAAAGAAATCACTGAATTTTCCCAATTTTTCATATACAGGAAAGGGTAAGCACTGTATAGCAAGTGGAATGGGTCACTAAGAAAAAGAAAATCTAATGTGATTATCTTCGGTGTATCTAGTGAGTCCTGCAAATATGAGCTTTATCACATGGTTTCAAGTTACAGCATTTTTCTGAATAATTGCCATGTACAATGAGGTTATAGATTTTTCTTACAGAAAATTTTTGAGGAAAAGCATAGATCTAGTACAATAAGGTTGAACATTGAGTTGCCAACAAATGCTTTGTGAACAGTTGAGAAATGACATCAGTATTTTGTTTTTTTAACTAATTATTTTTACTGTGGTTTTAAATAAATTTTGTCTGAATTTTATTGCAGATTATTTCACAATTTTCTTGTTTTTCTTAGGTAAGGGCTCTAGAACAGTTTTTATGGAATTATTTAAGCTTCTTTTCTTTCATAAGTATTAAAGTGACATTTCTGTAAATAGCTTTAATTTATTTTTTTCCATAAAGAGTTGCAATCACTAAAGCTGACATTTTGTACATCCCTAGTAATCCCCAGCAGCACTCTTAAATTTTCTCTTCCTAGTGCTAAGATTCCTGCTTGAATCTGAGCTTTCTCATGTATGCAGACATTTCTAGAGAAAATAATGCAGAACTTCTGGGGAAAATATTACTCTGAATAGGAAAATATGGATGCAAAAAATTTGGCTCAAAAAACGGTGTAAGAGAGGAGGAATGATTTTAAATTGGAATTGAAATAGTCACCTAGAGCTTCTTTCTCTTAATTCTTCGTAGATTTATGCCTGAGTCTTCAAGACCTGTAATTAACAAGCTAGTACAACTTCAAACAGCACCATGGGAAATGAGAGCACAAAGCAGCCATAATAACAGTGCCAGCAATTTCTGCAGCAATGGAAAGCACTGCCAACTGCTTTGGCAGCAAATGGAATAATTCCTCAAGGCTGACACCAACACCCTCCACATTAAGCTTTGCCAATCTTAGAATTTGGCAGGTACATACTATATGCCCAGGAGAAGGGATTGACTCAATGTGCCAACAAAATATGGGGAAGGGTGGAGGCAGTTAGTGTGCCACCTGGATTTGAGCCGGAGTCCTCCAATGAACAGAAGTTTAATGCAACCTGAGGAAACATAGAATTCTCTGAGAAGCATTTGAGACTAGGTAGTTATAATTTAGCAGAAGAAATTTAGCCAGAAAGGTATTTCTTATTAGTATTATTGGGACTTTTTTCCTTGATTTTTGTTGTTGTTGTTGTTGTTGTTGTTTCTTTTACACTGTGGCCTAAATCTATAAAGTATTCCAACCTGTTAGCTAGGGATTAGTCATAAAATATTTTCTCTTTTCTAGTCCTAATGACATGAATACCTGGATGACTTCCAAGAAATCTCATTTTGGAGCAGCTTTTCCAAGAAATGGGTGTTAAACCAAAATTGCATTCTTGTTTATCAGTATTTAGCACACATTCACTATAATTTTATCATTGCTAAATTTTCAGCAATTCTAAGTTACATATTACTTTTAAAGTTTCTTTTTAAATAAAACTTTTGAAAAAGATAATCCAACATACTTGAATGGAAACTTTACCTGGCTTATTTTCAATAATTTCATAGCAGGTAGAAAAGCCATTCATATCAAACCAGGATAAGTGAAACACATTGACATTCATGACTTATATTTCTGACATGAGGAACACCAGGGTGTAGATGCAGGGGTACGGCAATCTAATACTTATGTGTTGCTATGTTATAATTATGGACTATGTTTTCCATTTTAGCCACCACGTCCATATTTCAAGTATTTGCTGAATATTTTATATTTTATATTTTATATTTTAATGAGTTTCTACATTAACCTATTCAGAATGGCCACTTAACCAAAGAAAGAGTGTATGTAAATATTTTCACCACAGGTGGATTATCCAACTATTTTATGACATATGCATGAAAAAACCATTTTAATATTTGCCTCTCCTCTGATTTAAAAGGAAGGTAATAGAATTTTTAATGCAGTTTCTGATGGTTTCACCATATACAAGTTACTCAGAAATTATGCAGCATATTTATTTAAACATTAGGCTCTTCTCAGAATAAGGTGAGTGTGGTATCAGACTAATATGCTACTCAGCGCAACATATGAAGAATTCTTCTGTGGTTATGGAATAAAAGCTTTTGTTCACCTAAAGTCCATAGATTGTTATTTCTGGATTTTGTATTATAATCGTGAAATTTTTGAAATAAGTGACTCCTCTAAACTAAAAATAAAAAGAACCGGATGTGTGGTCTGTATACGGCTGCCAGACCATCGTTGTCATATGTGTGATGAGTGGTTTTTGAGGTATGTATTTGTCACTATCAGAGCCCCTTCTGTGTTTTACTAGCAATATGTGTTTGGAGTTATTTCTTTAATTTTGCGCCTCATTTCTATGGCACATCCAAAGTCAATCTCTCTGCTTTTCCTATTGTCTTCCATAGCATTTCTGTCCTTATTACATTGCACTTACCTGACTCCTGAGATTTGTTATCTCCCCTCATGATTGCTGGGGTGATCTGTCATAGCCAACTTATTTCCATTTTCCCTCAGGCTGGCTCCACTATAGTGATCTGGTTTCTTCGTATTCCACTGATCTTAGCACTGATCCCTGAACAAAAGCCTGTATTAACATTTATGTTTTATCCAGAGAGACACCCTGTTTTAGGGAGTAGTATTGGGTAAATAATCATTATCCACCCATGCAATAATTCACTCCTCTGAAGTCTGAGTAAAGACTTGAAGGTTGCCCAGAGATACAATATTAGCCTGAAGGAGGACATTGAATTTAGACGGTTTATCAGTTCTTACAAAATACCAAAAGTAACCTTCTGAAGTATATTCTTTAAAATAGCTGAAATGTAACTGCATGGGATTTACTAAGTTTGAGATTAGTATTAGAAGGATTGATTTTGTCCATAGTTCAAGAACTTAGAAGTGTGCTGTGTGAAACATACCTTCCAAGTAGTACATGGGGTGTGTGTAGCCTATTAATTATTTCCATAAACGTTACACATTTTAAGAAACAAATCATTATTTTGCTAGTCTTAATCAATTAGTACTTATGCTATTATAGATGAAAAATATTTAATGAACAGCCATGGAACTTGAGTTCTAATCCCTGTCCTCTCAGTAACCAGCCATCTGTACTTGGGCAGGTCATCTATCTCTCTGGGTTTCATTTTTCTCATCCATAAATATAAATTGAATATTAAGTTTGGATGCTATCTTTTTTCCTCAGTCACCACAGCAAGTGACGTTACAAACACTCCCGCACACACTCCCTCTGGGTTTGTGTGAGTGGGTATGCATTAATCAAAGGCATTGCACAAACAACTGTGAATACCTATATAAGCCAGTTCAAATTAATAGAGAAAAGGATAGGCAAAGTGACTTTCAAATTCTACTTGGCTACTAGGCTGTACCACACATAGAAAGGAGAAGCAGTTTCCTCTTCTGAGGTTTAACTGCACAACCATTGTGCCAACTAAACATATTGTATTTTGGTGGAAGAAGCATTTATGTGAAACTTCATTACTGTGATGAGTTAAACACTATGAATTCATTATTTTTTAATTTCTCCATCTGCTAAACTATGAAATGATAGAAATTATGTAAGTGGCAGCTGCAGAGGAGGACTAGAACAAAGCTCAAGGGAGAGGATGTGATGGCTGAAGTTTCTAAGAGGTTTTAGAGGCCAGGAATCTGTAGCTCTCAGGAGAAGAAACTAGAGTTAGCGTGGAAAAGCCCTCCATGAACTCCCCAAGGTAAGCAGGAGTTTGTGTCCTTAATGTCTCTCGTTCAGGGAAGTGATTTCATGTGCCAATTTAAAATACTGATAGAAAGCCAGTGCAGGGCTATACATTTTCACATGAAGAGAAAAAAACATACCATTAAGATGATAGAAAGTTGATCTTTTTAACAAATTCATTTTTCAATAAACTTTTGTATAAAAGTTGAAGACAGTGTGTCTGTTAGAAATGAATCACTTCTCAACGGTGGGATCTCACACATGATGATGATGTGTCAGGTTGCAGGTGTTCTGAAAGTGTATTAGTTGAAATAATGACATAAAAGCAATCTATGCCAAAAGACAGTAAGATTGCCTCTGTTTTTCAAACAATATCCAATAACATTTTAACAGGCTCATCCTTTCCCATATTTCCTTATAAAGTAATATAAAAAGACTGGCAATAAAAGTCAATAAAATATATGAGCATAAAAAGACACGGAACACATAGTTTTAATTTCTGTCTAAAACATTTAACACATGAGGAGGAAATTTGAGAGTTAAATGAGACTCTTGATCACATCCTTCCTAATCTCCCTTCTAATTTAGTAAACTTTTTTACAAGTCTGTTTATGAGCGCATATAAAGATATATCCAGAGTCTAACCACTTCCCTCATAACCTTTGCTAGTTACAGCCTCATCTAAGCCATGATCATCTCTCTCTGAGACCACTACCATAGCTTCCTACATCTGGTATATGTTGAAGAGTCCTCATCTAAAATGCCTGTGACCAAAAGCATTTCAGATTTTAGCTTTGTTTCATATTCTTCAATATTTGCATATACATAATGAGTTATCTTGGGTTTGATACCTATATCTAAATATGGGATTCATTTAGGTTTCTTATGTACCTTAAACTGAGGATAACTTTATACAATATTTGAAAACACAAAACAAAGTTTTATGGTGTGAAATGCACTTCTTGCAGTGTCATATAGGCATTTAAAAGTCTTACATTTTGGAAAGGTTCAAATATTAGAATTTTTGTATTAAATATGCTCAAACTGTGTTAATATTATCCCATAAAAGAGATGCTTTTTATAGAAAGATCTTTTAAAATTATCACTTGGGCTATATGATTCCCCTTTTCAAACTCCCAAGTAGCTTACACTGTACCTGTAATAATACCCATGAGTTTAGAATTTTATAAATGGTTTTACTGTAATCCATTCCACTGTGTTTTGGACCACATATGGTAATATTTATTCTAATATTTCAACCTCACTGGTCTCCAGGCCATTATTTTATCACACTGCATATCCTTTGGCCCAGGAACTTTGAACTTGACTTTCCCATTTCCTGAAATATTATTTTAACAGGCATCTATATTCATTTTTCCTTTTTATTTAGGTCTCTATTCCAATATCCTCTTATCTGAAGAGACAACTTTATGTATAATGCACGATACAACATTCACCTCATATCCTCATAGTCTCTTTTTCCGTAACACTGATCCCCTCCTACCACATTATTATATACTTTGTATGTGCTTATTTAATATATATATTGCACATTCCATATCCATAGATCTCTGGTGATGACAGATCAAGCCTTCAGCAGCATCAGTAGTAAGATCAGCTTTGGTTACAGGGGAACCCAAGCTATGGTATCTGTGAGTAGACTGTATCTCCTTGACAATTTACATTTTTATAAAGGACCCATCAGGCAAGGAATGAGAATATCGGGAAGTAATATTCTTACTTTAAAGATCCAGTAGTTCACCTGGCTAGTTGGTAAATTCTTGCTATGTAGCAAAGGGCATTAATATGAAACACAAAAACATACATTTTTTTCTCATTCTAGATCAATGCATATTTTTCTTTATTTTCATTTTATCAGACATTTCAAGGATCCTGACCAAGTATTAAGTCATATGTAATTGCCAAGGCATTTATATATATGTTTTTACCTGAGTTTAACCTTCTTTCTGTGTGAAAGAAAAGAACCCTAGAATGCGGAGGCACTCCTGCTGCTGAGAGTGCAGGGTGCCCAGAGTAGGAGGATCCCAGAGGTGAAGGTGAAGGGGCCGTGAGCACAGGAGGTCAGAATAGTTTGTCTGAAGTATGTTGTAGCTGTAGTCTAGGAAGTCTGTATGAAACCATCTACCCAAGCCTTGAATAGAAGGCGAGATAAAAACAAAACAATGTGACTTAGTTAACCAGTGTTTATGTTGCCCTGGCATACGAATCAACCAATCTATAATTCGGTTGAAAGAATTTTTAAGCATTAAATTTAGACATATAGGTGCAGTTTTTAGACTTCGTGCGCACCCTTTTCATAAAAAGTTGATAACATGAGTATTCTTTTTTTTTTTTTTTTCAATGCGGGTACCGGGAGTCTAACTTAGGACCTCATGCTTGTCAGTCAGGCGCTTATGCCGCTCAGCTATATCACCAGCCCAGAACATGGGTATTCTTAAGTGTTCTTGTCATTAAATGTTTTACAATTCAGTAATTTTATATGATCACAGATTTTAATAGAGACTGTTGAAAAAACAAAGTAGAGAATCTATACCATGGTCTTCATATTAAAGAAGACTTCCAGGTATTATCTAAGCAATGGATACAAATTTCCATATCTTTAATTATACAGATGGACTTTCCTGAAATTGAAGATTCACTATCCATCTATCTACTAGGCCTTGACTTCCAACTCTCATTTCCAATTCTGTTTTCCCTCCCATTTTGCTGAAGGACGATGTGCTATGAAGTGATTTCCAGGATGTAACTTATCAGGGTCCAATCAAAGGCACAATTAAGAAGGCATGGATCCTAAAGCAGAGACCTACAGAAGTAAAATATAAGAGATTTAGTAAGATATTTTGAAAAAGTAGTGCTTTATTTTTTTATTTTAAAATTAGAATTCAAAAGTAAGAACATTTTGTCAGGGTTGCTGTAAGCCTATTTATTTTATTATTAATAAAAGGATGTTTGGAAAAGATTAGAGATGTTTCTCACCTTACAATGGGTTATTATCCCAATAAACCCATCATAAATTAAAAATATAAATAAAAAAGTGTTTAATGCATCCAATGAACTGATCATTGTAGCTTATCAGCACTGTGTACTATGGAGTACTCTTGTTTACCTTTTTGATTGCATGGCTGACAGGAAGTTGAGTCACTCTGCCTCTTCCTGATGTTGTCAGACAATATGTGCCATAAATTGCTAGCCTGTGAAAATATCAAAATTTGAAACCCAATGTACAATTTTTACTGAATGTGTCACATTTGAACCATGGTGAAGTTGAAAAACCGTTAAATGTAAAAATCATGAGTTGGAGACCATCTATATTTTTTACTTTGTTGGTTCGTTTAATGGTGTGTATGAGTACTGCAAAGTCAACTATGTCGTAAATACTTTCTAGAAATGAAATTTAAATTTCCAACTACAAGGTTTGATGAATACATACGAACATCTTGTACAATGCATAGGGTTATAAACCATTCAATGTTATGTTAACATTCTGTGTTAGGGACAGGTAATTTAAAACAAAGGATAAAAGTAAAGAAAAATTTATTATAAAGTTAGAAGAGGAATATTCATTGTTATGTTTGTACTTATTAGAATTGTATCAGCGAGTGTGTTAATAATACTGGAGTAAATATCTCCAAAGTTATTGAGTATAGATTAAAATGAAACATATTCAAGTGTCATGTACATAAATAGGAAATAAGTTAAAACTGCAAACTGGGCTTATCCTGTAATAACTTAAGAAAAATGGTCATGGGTCAAAGCAAAAATTATTAATACAGAATATCCCCTTTGGTCCATAAAGGAGCAGATGGTTAGCCTAAGCCTGCAACCTCATCTGTGGCTTTGTTGATGTTTATACCAATGTGCACTTAAATAGCAAACAGAGTCCGGCCTAGGTTTCTTTAATTTACTCTATCTTATGCATGGAAAACAAATCTCAATTTTTAAAATTTATTTTCTTCCTTTTACATTTTTTATAACCATGACACTCTCAAGGTTTCCAGGGGTTTTATGTTCATGTGTTTGAAAATATGTATGAAGCTGTATAGCCTCTGTACTATTTTAACTTCATTAATATTTGCTATAGAGATCTCTCTATCTTGCAAAAGTATAAAAATAGTAATCTTACAACAAGAGAATTAAAAATAATTGGTTTTGAGTAAAACATAGATAATTTTTTTTCTTTTGGTAGGTTGTGAAATAAAATCTTGTTAAATAGCAGCTGTAAGGCAATCAGGCTGCAAAGCCTGCTAAATCTAGACACAGACCATAAGCAAAGCAAAACATAACAAAACAAAACAAACAAAACCGATAACAAAGATAACATTAACCATTGCTTCTATTTTTCATCATTCTTTGGTAAGTATTTGATATTGCAAACTAATATGTACTTTCTAAGTACATTCTTCAGTTACATAAAAATTATGATCACATTAAAATAAGGTTTGTGGGGACACGTGCATGTAACTGATATGATTTTTTCAGGAAACATTATACATTGTCCATTGTATTTCTAAAATATAAAAAAAGCAAAAGTGATGTTTACTGAAATTATCGGTCACTGCTGTATGTGACTTCTTTGCTTTGTGCTAAGCATTCTGCACACATTATTCTATTTATCCTACAATGAACCCATGGGGCTGATTGTGTTACACTTACTTTGCATATGTGAAAACTGAGAATTTTAAGGTAAGTCACTTCTCTATGTTTTATGATAAATGAGAGAAGCAGAGTTTGAAAACTGCTCTCCTAGATTCCAACACTCTTATTCTTAAACACTACCTTTTTAAAGTGTTTGTTCCAGTACTTTTCATGTTCCAATTGTTGTTCAGTCATAAAAGTGATTGTTCCTACCATTTTCCTTAGTTTTTGAGACTTTAACACTGGCTTGAAAAAAGCACAAAGATCATCTAATTTGTTTCTTCTAATCACTTTTGAGTCCAGCATGAGTTTTCTAAATGAAGTTTCTTAGGAAGCAAATGAGAAGGTAAATCACACACACACACACTAAGAAGATATGAGAAGCATGTATTCATTGTTACATATCTCAGATAATCAGGATTCTGAGCTGTTTCCATAACTACCTGAGTATATAACTGCACCAACTCAAAAGAGGCGATATGTTTTACGAGTCAGTTCTACCTTCCAGCTGTTCTTTTTATATTCATGTACTTCTTATGACCTGGAAGCAGTCTTGTGTGGCTCCTCTCTTATCTTGATGTCACACTAAAGAGTCCAGAATCCTAATAACTCCCCATGTATTTTCCTAAGTTCTTTAGTGACTCAAGAAACTGAGTAATCTACCTTAGACAGATGAACAGCCTCACACAAGCAATAGCAATCTACATAGGACAGATCTCTTCGATGTTCGTAGAGTGAAGAGGGCAGGTGAAAAAAGATGTCGGGGATTTCTTTACATTACTACATATATGTGTCAGAGTGACAAAAGAGAAGAATTTTCATAAAAGGTTGATTTGCATAGAAAAAAGAACTGAAAAATTTATGTATAACAGTAGCATTTCAATTATCCATGGACAAGAAGGAAAATGTGGCTGGGAGCTGATGCTGTACTCTAAGCCTGCATTTTTCCAGAATTAGTTAACAAACGAAGACTAACCATGAATCTTCTAAAGCTGAAATTGCTGCAATTACCCATATACTCTTTGTGATAATATAGCTTTCTGGTTGAATTTTTCACATTTTCAGACTTAATTCAGATTTTTTTATTTGTTTAGTCTCATTACCTACATTTAGTTTGTTGTGTGTGTAGGAAAGTGATATGTGCAGGTGCTTGGAGATACAGTGATACATTTATTACTTAACCAAGAAATATTTTAGTGAGTGTCTCTATGAGCTATTCACTATCCAAGATGCTAGATATATTCCAGTGATGAACAGTGACAAAATTTGTGCTACTTGGACTATCTAGTCTCATGTGAGTTATAATAGACATAGTAAAAATGAAAATACAGTACAACAAAGTGCAGTAACAAATGTAAAAAAATAAAGCAGAATAAAGGGATGGATGGTGATAGAAGTTCTTGGTGAACAGGCAGGGTAATATGACAGTTAAATCTATGTGTATATTTGACTGTTTATGGGAAGCACAGATAATTTGTTAAACATTATTTCAGGGCATTTTTGTGAATGTTTAGATCTAAGATAAGCATTAGACTGAGTAAAGTTAATTGCTCTCATCTACAGGGACCAACATCATTCAATTCACTGAGATTCCGAATGGAACAAATGGAATGATTCTACTTTAACTGAGAGAACTGTCTTCTCCCACCCTTGGACTGAGACTTGCAATATTGGTGTTCCTGGTTTTCAGGCTTGCAGAAGCAGACTACAGCTTCAAAACCAGCTCTCCTGAGTGTACCAAATAAATCTGATGCTGGAAAAATAAAAGGAGGGTGGAGAGAAGGGGAAAGAAGGGGATCAAAATGTTTTATGCACAATGTTATCAATCCCCTACAGTGAATGTAACCATTATGTACTACAAACATGTACTAATAGAAGTGGGGAAAAAAAGAAAATGGATCATTACATCTAAGCTTCCATAATCATGTGCGATAATTCTTTATAACAAATTTTTTTCTATCTATCTATCTATCTATCTATCTATCTATCTATCTATCATCTATATCTGTTTGTCTTGCATATCTGTCTGTCTGTCTATTTACCTTGTTTGTTTTGTTTCTCTGAAGAATCATCAGAAATCCTGTATTATTAAGCAAATGTGGGTATTGAGGTGAGAAAACTTCAGTGCACTGAGGAAGTAAGATCAGTGTGAGTGAAGCAAGTTAGGTAGAAGGTGGAGAGTGGAGATCGAGTCAGACACCTGGGCATGGCTTACCTAATGTAAATGTTAAATCATCAGAATTTTATTCTGAATCTGTTAAAAGGCCAGTAGATGGTATTTAGCATTGCGGCACTGGGATCTCACTTATCTTTCTAAAATACTGCTGTAATAGATACATGAAGAAAGAACTCATGAGATAAAAAAAATGAAAGGATTATGATAAATGGGCTAAGAATTATGATGACTCAGACTAATGAGACCATGAAAATGGAGCAGACTAGGAATACAAATCTGAGGACAGAATTTATAGCTATGAATGTGTGTGGGGGGGTTATAAATTATACATATGAGAGAATAGGAATTGGGATAACTTGCAAACAAATTTTAGTGAACCTCCAAATCAAGAGAGACACCAGATCAAAATTTGGTTTAGATTTTTACATTGACAATGCCAAACACACACTAATATGTTCTGAGAAATTTTCTTACATAGATGACATCTCTGGAAAGAAATACAGGCTTTCCCAGCAAGCTTGAAATAACATGAGAAAGCAGCAAAGGATACCAGCTGCAGGTACTATTTTGGTTAGGTGTGGGGCTGAGGTTCCCACTGATGGCATGAATCACTTTTCTACAATTACATGAAAGGATGTATCAGGGCTTTATACCTTGCTCAGAGTTAGGCACAAGAATAGGTGAGTTTTCAAAGTTATCATCACTCTAACATCAAAAATGCAGTCAAACTCCTTATTTCAAAGTTGTAGATCAAAACAACTGAGTGAATGTAGTACCATTTCAGCAGGAAGGAAATTTGAGGGAAAAGTTAGAAGCTGTGGAGTTGAGTGTTCCACTATGCGTTTCTTGTATCTGAGTTTGTCACCTACCTCTACCTATTTTTCTGCTCTTATTCCTTGCCACTTCTCCCTCTGAATGTTGTAATTATAATAATTAATAGTTATAATTAAAATGTGTTATGCATTTAACAATCTTATGGTCTAGTGTAGCAGACAGACATGGATTCCAATAATCACATTTATGGAAAATCTTACAGAAGCAACATTTACAAGATTCCCGAGCATCCCAGAAAATTGGCTCCTTATGCTACTTGGGGAATGAGAAAAGTTTTATGGAGGAAGTAACACTTAACTGAATCTTAAGAATTCAAATACCTGGAGAAAGTGGAGGCAGTGTAAATCTGTAACAGACAAAGCAGGAACCATTTTTGAGTTGCTGAGTATAAGGTATTGATTCTACCAAAGGCAATAAATTACTTTCAAGTTTTGAAAATAAAACTTTAAAAATATTTGAATAATATTAATTTGGAAATCAGTGAGAAGTACCCAAATCTATTAAAATATCAGGATCCAGAACATGGGAAACCCTGCAGCATGTGTTATAAATGAAAGCAGAAACTAGAAATTACTGAACTTCTGTCACTTAAACACCAGGATGCCTGGGGCATTTGTGTGCATTCATTGTGGCTAAACAACATTTGATATTAACAAAACTATCCATAAGTTTGGTGGCTCTGCACTACTCAGTAGAATTTCTAACCTGATAATCCCTGATAATATTGCATTGTTTGTTTGTTTGTTTGTTTGGTACCGGGAATTGAACTCATGACCTAGAGCTTGCCAGGCAGTGTGCCACTGAGCTATATCCCCGGCCCAATATTGTACTGTTGATTTAAATTATCTTTCCTGTTTGTTGTTACCTAGGAAAAATAAATGGGTTTCAACTCTTTTTTTTTTCTTTTTATTTTCTGGTTAGAAATAATGTTTATTTGTACATATTTTCTGACATAATGATTATAGTCATTGTGTGGAGTTGGTATATGTGCATAACCCATCTAAATTCTTTTTAATTACTTTTGCTTTCCCTTCTGTTCCCCATCTTCTATCCATAGTTCCCCTTCCATCCATAGTTCCACTTCCCAGCAAAGGCTCTATCTCCCCATTTCCTATTATCTTTTACTTTGCTCTTTAAATTATTTATACTTCGGGTTTCTCATATAAGAGAAACTATGCAATATTTATGCTTGCATGTGATCTTTTTCACTAAATATTATGGTCTCAAGATGCATTATGGTCTCAAGATGCATCCATTTCCCTGTGAATGACTCAAATTTATCTTTTTATGGCTGAACTTTGTCTACTCATCTGTTGATGGACATATCGACTATTTCTAAGATGTAGCTATTACACTCATTTTCTTTTTTTCTCTTTTTCTCTTTTCATTTTAAACTGTTGATCAATGGCGACTCAGAAATTATTCTTGAGAAGGTCTTAGCTTAATGGGAAATAAGACTTTGATCACATAAAGGTGCTTTCCATATGAAAGAATAAAATTACATTACTTGTATCTCATATTTATCATTCCTGATTGAGGTGAAAGGAAAATGTAGGTAAAATTTATAGTTTCATTTTGTTCTTTCATTTCAATGCCTGTATTCCCTTCTCCTTATGTCAGATACCTGTGTTCTACATCCAATACTGTCAAGAACTGACTGTCAAATAATGTTAAGATATGAAGATTTTAAAAAGCTCTAGTGTTCTGGCATTCAGAGTGTTTCTTTTGTAGTAGGTTAGTATAATTTTAGAATTAACTATACATTGTCTGGATTATAGGATTTAAAAATACCTGTTTTGATGTTTGGCATACTAACCCCCTTCATAATACTCTCTAGTCATACATTAATGCCCACAAGTTTTCTCATAAATTTGTCTCTAACACCTTGATTTTATTTTAGGATTCAAGTTGTCTAATTTCTGGAGTGATTACTTGCAATTCACCTAATTGCATTTTATTGATCAAGATTCTAATTACAATAGTGTTTTTATATCTTTCATAACTCTATTGATCATTATTTTTGTTAATGCTATGTGGCATTAGATCAGTCCTGGATCAACATGGATGCTTAACCAATAATTGTAATCAAACCACTGAGAATTGATAATTTGAGTAGTGTAAGAAAGTTAAAATTGCTATGCAAATCTGTATGCTCAAACAGGATCACATCATTTGAAATCTGTTGCTAAAGAGTTGGTATAATTAAGTTTATTACAACACATCAAATATATTCCTTAGCAATTGCTAATAGACAGAGATGCCTCTAATCCATAGTACAATCTGTTTCTATAGTTACTACAGAATTCCCTTCTTTTAGCATCAAAGCAAATGTCAAAAACACAATCACAGATAATGAGTGCATGGTGCCATTATGCTAGCTTTTATTCTTCATGTAGTCTTTGTTTCATCTTAAAGTAATTTCAGCTAAGTTAATTGACTGAAAAAGAATAATTATCATGAAGATATTTGGTTAATTTGAAATCTCTTTTTGAATATCAACTTTTATTAATGGAATCTATAGTAATTTCCTAGCTTGCTAAGGGACTAACATGTTGTCAATTGAATAAAGGAGACAGTTTTGCAGGACAGACTGAATGAAAATGAGAAAGATGCAATTCTAAATGAAAGAACAGAGATGTGAAAATGGGATTATAATCACAAACAGAATCTAACATATTTTAAAATTATTATTTTAATTTTTGGATTAAATTTTTTTTCTTAAATGCATATTTAAAGGAATGCATTTTGTTGCATGTACTGACATCACTATAAAATGAAATATTAATGTATTATTATAATTCTAATATGGTAGATATTCAGAATAAATGACGACGGCCTAGCTTTATACAAACTAGTAAATTTTGTTTCAACTGAGTAGTGCTTGGGGAAGAAACCAAACAACATTTTTAAGTTAAAAATCTTTTCCTTGAGCACATTTTTCATATTAACTTTTGATTGGTCCCTTGGAACCTTTCTCAAGGCTATATTTTTGGAGTTGCAAATTTGTGAAAATCTCATCTTAAGAAACATTGAGGATATATTGGTTTTATGATCTGGTAATAGAATGTTGAGTTTTACACGCTTGATTTTAATGAAAACATAGTGAATGCAAAAAGCTTTTCAAACTGTCACCATGCATCTCAAACACATGCAGTCACTGTTTGTATATTAAAAACGCTTCCTACCTGATAGCATGCCTACACATTTTTTTCTTTCTTTTTAGTTAGCGTCCACATTTTTTGGTTTTTCTCTTTCTCCATCATAGAGGGAATGGCACTTTTAGGTGACATGGGCTCAATCTGGCTGTGGGTAAGACAAGATCTTTTGAATTTTTCAATTATCAGCAACATGCTTTCACAGATACTTTCCTTGCTCTCTTTTAGACTTAGTTGCATGTTTCATAAAGAGGTAATGGGAAGGGCGTTATCATCTATGTCCACTATAATTCTGGAACAGTGAGGCAGTCAGTGGAAGCAGCTGCCGCTTTCCTAATTGTTAGTAGTGCAGAGAAAATAGAGAAGAGTAGAGAGGGAAAGCTTTTAAGGGGCCCATTTCCCACATCAAGCACAGCGCATCTGGGCTGAGATTACTTTGCAAGCAATTCGTGATTTCTAACAGCAACATTAAGAACCAAAAAAAAAAAAAATCTATATAATAACCTCAGGAAGAAATTGATGTGTAAATTTTTCTGTTTTAAGGTCTAAGCAGCTGAGGATCATTCAGTATATTTTCTGAAAATGTTACAATTAGCAATTATCTAAGGACAATTACATGCTTCTCACTATCAGATTTACATTACTTGGTGACTCCTGTAACTCTGAAGAGTAAGAAAATGATTGAAAATTTTAAAAAAATCATAGTGGTGTCTTGTCTAAATTAGATCCATTAAAGAAAAATAAGTAGGAAACTTTTGGTTGCAAAGCACAGAAATGAGTTTGCCTGGCTTATACTCAAAGGAGAACTTTTTATTCTAATAATTTGATAATTTTAACACTAATAATCTGAAGAGGACATGGGAAGATTAAATTCATACACATTTTCCCCTGGAGTACTATTGGTTATCTTCCTAGAAAGGAGGTTAGCATTTTATAGAGAAATCTTAAAATTAAAAAAAGTGTATATTTTAAAGACTACAGGAAGTTGTTGAAGTACATTATGTAAAATTAGATAAATTCCAAGCTTACTATATCTAAATTTGTAAGTTAAAAATACTGATCTATAAACACACTCCAAAATATTCTTCGAAGAAAGGATAGAAGGCAAGGGAGGAGGTAAGTGTAAGTCTCATATGAATTTAAAATAAAATGTGAGCCCCACACTATGGCTACTGTAGGGGCTGGGACAGCATGAGATGCAGCTGTGTAATGCCCAAAACACGTTCAGTCAGAAGTCACGAACCTCTAGAATTTTTAGTATACTATGAAATGGAGTACTAAAATGTGACCAGGTAGTTTTTGGAAACTTTAGTAGGGGATACATAACCAGAGCTTGCCTGAAGCTATGGAATCAGAATATAGTTTAATAGTTTAATTTTGCTCTGAGAAGTAATTAATGAGACTGAAAATTTACCATGCTAGATAAGAGAAGGAAGTGAGAAAAATGAGCATATTCGCAAGAACGGCTTTATTAGAGAAAACATTCTCATTCTATTGCTAAGAGGGTAACATAATAGGCTCCTAAAATCCAAGACAGAGAACTGAGGGAGAAACAAGCCCCTTTCTCACTTGTTATTAGTGCAATTAACATGGGCCCTTAAGCTGTCATCAGAGAAAACAGTTTTATGCATTGGTGCCAAAACTTGATAAAGTTCTTGAACATAGTTCATGTTGATAAATAATTATATATATTTGGTTTATGTATGTTTTTCAATGTGTCCAAAATAGTTAAAAACTTCATACCACAGAGGGGGAAGGGAAGGAAGAGAAAATAAAAAAAAGAATAGAAGGAAAAAGATGAAAACAAAGTTTTTGTAAATGGGAAGGGGAGGAAGGGGGTGGGGAAGGGAATGGAAAAAAAGAATTAAGATATATTATGTACAGGTACAAATTCCCTATGATGAATGGGATCAATATGTATGACAAATCTGTGCAAAAATAATAATAATGAGAATCCATAGCCAGGGCATAATGGCACAAGCCTGTAATCCCAGCATTTGGGAGGCTGAGGCGGAAGGATTGCTGCAAGTTTGAGGCCAGCCTATGCTACATAATGAGTTCAAGGCCAGCCTGAACTACTTAGCAAGATCCTGTCTCAAAAACACAAAATAAAACAAAAAAAAATGGTAATGAGAATACAGAGCCAGAAATTATCTGTTATATAATCACTTAGGAAATTATCTTTAATTGTTCTTTATGGATCTGTATAAATAACCTAGTAGTAGAAAAAGTAAAGGCTGTGCCCCAAAAGTAGTCACATTTCTTTGAAGCTTTCCATTTGTTGACAAAACACTAAAGTGTGAAAACACTCCATGTCAAATTTTGTTCTCAAAATAAAAGTTATTCTTCATATAAATTAGTGGATAAAACTATCTTCTTGATAATTCCTGTCCTGTAATCATGTTAGAAGGCAGAGTAAATGATAAATGACTTTACATACAAAGACAAGCAATGACAACAGTAGCATTTTTAAGGAAAATAAGTTGGAGAAAACCACATTTTTAGTTTGCACATACTTGTACCACAAAATTCCCAAAAATTATAGAAATTAGTAAGTTGCTTTTATAAATTTTGGCTTGGGTTATCAATAGAGATTGCCTTAGAGAAGACATGAAAATAAATTTTACTTAATGAATATAAAACACAAAAAGTAGAAAAGTTGATTGCAGTTTTAATTGGTTATTGATTAATTAGTGAAGAGAAAATGTTATAATCAAAGCTAAACAGAAAAAAAAATGTTTGTAATTTTCAGTACCAGGAAAAAACAAAGAGAATCTCTACTAAAGAATTTAGTTTGGTCCACTCGGGGAAGTCGCCAATGTCAAGAACTGGGATTCAGTCTGTGTGTGGTTTAAAATGGGAGCCATACGGTTTATGCAGGAAAAATTACTGTACTATAAAAATTAGGCCAACTGGATCTTTGGTTGTTTCACTGAACTATAAAGAGATGATGTGATTTGGCCTCCAGAATCTCACTTGGGGTTTAGCAAAATGGCTTAATGACATGCTCAACTGCTGGCAAATTCAGCAAATAAAGACTCCTATTTCAGGACAGTCTTGCTGCTTGTCTTTTTAAAGACAGCTGTCCTGCAGCTGAGAAAGCACTATGACAACATAACAAATACAGTGTATCATATTATCTTCGGTTCTTCAGTTCTTCAAGCAAGTTTTAATTCAATCATCTGTTTCTAGAAGGTGGTGCCTAATGGAGGAGAGAAGATGCCTCAAGGAGTGTTTATTTTTCAATAAAATAAGTAGAAAAAAATGACCCACTCTACTGTAAAATATGTATCTATTGCTTTCCTCTCTACCTCATTTGGGTTTTTTGTAATTCCCTAGGCCACTACAAAGAGACAATTATAAGGACAGTCAATGCAAGCTTTTACTATGAATTGGATGGAAATCCACTTTCTAGACACAACCGTGAGGCTACAAGAACTTTGTTTAAAGAAACACAGTCTAATAATATTTCCCCACCTAGTTTACAACCAGAAATCCTACTTAGGTTGAGAAAAGTTTAAGACAAATCTGATGACCACCCAAAATATGGAGAGACTGAGGTTCCTGCTGATAGCAGAACATACTCAAGATGCTGTGGTGGGGGAGCTGGTGAGATAGCTCAGCGGCATAAGCACCTGTTTGGCAAGCACGAGGGCCTGAGTTTGACTCCTTGTACCCACATACGAAAAAAGGGCCGGTGATATCGCTCAGAGGCATGGGCACCTGCTGGCACATGAGGTTCTGAGTTCGACCCCCAGTACCCACAAAAAAAAAAAGATGTTGTGATGAATATTTCTATTTAAAAGAAGCTCACAAAAGATTTTTTTTCTTTTTTATTTTAGAGAGAATAAAACAAAAAAAATAATGATGCAGAATTTCAAAACGAGATAGTAGGAAATTAACAATGGTTAAAATATTGTGTATTATTATCTTCAAAGTAGTTGCTCAGATTATAAGATACAGGCATGAAAAACTGATCAATCAATATAAGCACAAACCATTCTAGAATTTCAATAAACTAAAAGAAGTTAGTAGTATAATTATTTTAGCTATCTCATATATATATTTATTTTCTTTTCCCTTCCTTCTTTTCTCCTTTCCCCTATCCCAGTTGTTCTTAACTTTTGATCAATTTCTTTCCCTTTCACAGTATCTATTGTAGATTTTGGATCCTATTTACTTTTTCAGCTTCTTACAATAAGGAGATAATACGATGTTTACACAGGTGAGATTGATTTATCTCACTTATGAGTATAGTCTCTAGTTGCATCCATTTACTGATAAAAGCCTCTAGTTTATCTTTCTTTATAGCTGAGTAGTACTCCATTATATAAAAATACCACAACTTTTTTATCCATTCCTCAGTTGATGGGCATTTGTGTTGTTTCCAAGATTTAGCTATTACAAATTGTGCTGCTATAAACATGGGTGCACATATATCGCTGTGGTATGATGTTTTTAATTTTTCTGGCAGAATACCCAGAAGGAGAAAAGCTGGGTCAAATGGGACCTCTAATCCTAGTTTTTTGAGGAGTCTCCACACTGATTTCCACAATGGTTGTACCAGTCTACACTCTCATCTACAGTGGAGAAGGGTTCCTTTTTCCCCACAGCCCCGCCAGCATTTGTTATTGGTTGATTTTTTGATGATAGCCATTCTTTCTGGAGTGAGATGGAATCTCAATGTTATTTTAATTTGCATTTCATTCAGGAACAATGATATTGAACATTTTTTCATGTATTTGCCATTTGTATTATTTCATCTGAGAAGTGTGTATTCATCTCAGATGTCCAGTTTTGGATTGGGTCTTTGAATTTGGGGGCCGTGATTTTTTTCAATTCTTTATATGTTTTAGGTAGAAGTCCTTTGTCTGAGGGATGGTTGGCTAAAAGTTTTTCTCATGCTGTGGGTTTTCTTTTCACTCTGTTGGTGATTTCTTCTGATGTACAAAAACTTTTTAGTAAGATGAGATCCCAGTCGTTGATTCTTTGAAGTACTTCCCGTACAGTTTGGGTTTTGCCCATGAACTCTCTGCCTACCCCCATGTCTTCAAGATTTCTACCTACTTTCTCTTCCAGTAGATATAGTATTTCTGTTTTAATATTTAGATCTTTGATCCATTTTGACTTTAGTTTAGTGCATGGTGATAGACATGGGTCTAGTATTAGTATTTGGCATGTAGAAAGCCAGTTTGTCCAGCACCATTTATTAAAGAGGATATCTTTCTTCCAGTGAACATGTTTGGCCCCTTTGTCAAAGATAAGGTGGCTGAGCATGTTTGTAGTTATGTCTACATTTTCTAATCTGTTCCACTGATCCTCAGGTCTTTTTTTTTTTTTTTTTTTGCCAGTACTATGCAGATTTTGTCACAGTAGCTTTGTAGTATAATTTCAAGTCAGGGATTGTGATGCCTCCTGCTTTGCCCTTGTTGCCCAGAATTGCTTTTGCTATTCTAGGTCTCTTGTGTTTCCCAATGAATTTTAGGAATGTTTTCTGTAGTTCTGTGAGGTATGCTAATGGTATTTTGATTGAGAGTGGATTAAATCTGTATAACAGTTTTGGGAGTATGGCCATTTTCACAACGTTGGTTCTTCCTATCCATGAGCAAGGGATCTTTCCATTTTCTGATATCCTTTTCAATCTCCTTTCTCAGAGTACTGTAACTTTCAATGTATAGATCTTTTACTTCCTTTGTTAGATTGATTCCTATGTATTTCATTTTTCGGATGCTATTGTGAAGGGTGTGTTTTCCCTAATTTCTCTCTCAGTGAGTTTGTTGTTTGTGTACAAGAAAGCTATTGATTTTTGAGTGTTGACTTTGTATCCAGTTACACTACTGAATTTGGTTATTAATTCTAGAAGGCTTTTGGTGGAGTTTTTGGGGTCTTCTATGTAGAGTATCATATCATCTGCGAATGATGATAATTTAACTTCTTCCTTTCCTATCTTTATTCCTTTTATTTCTCTCTCTTATCTAATTGCTCTGGCTAATGTTTCCAGAACTATATTGAATAGGAGTGGTGATAGTGGACATCCTTGTCTTGGTCCTGATTTTAGAGTGAAAGCTTTCAGTTTTTGTCCATTTAGTATGATGTTGTAGAATCTCAGAAAATTGACTTTGTCTTACAATTATCTTAGCTCTCCTATAGCCAGAGACAAAGGCATATTAGCTCACACAATTTACAGCCCTCAGGATTCATAAAGGTCTTTCTCCAGGCAGCATTTAATACCACAAACCCAATTTGCATAGTAAACAGGTAATTATTTTATTCACCTGTAGATTAGTTTATTACTTTTTTCAAATTTAATACATCCAAAGAGTAGCTTTTGAATAAGTTTGAAATGCCACGCCAATACCTTTTACATATGTTCACAGTACTTTCTATGACTCGTATTGCTTTTATGTCTGGCATTTTCACAATTTAAAGTTAGACCACCTGCACAGGTTCAGAGGAACAGATGCAGAAAACTTGAAGCTTCGGATGAGTTAAGAACAAAACAATGTCACAAGGATTAAGTGTAGATAAAAACTAAGGATAGATTTAGAAGGACATTTACTCTTAGGAGGGAGAGATTGATTCACTCTTAGGAGGGAGCTAAATTAATGAACTTTGAAAGAGATTAAGTGTCCTTTAGGGGCAGCATATCAGTTAGAGCTCACAGAAGATTTAATATAATGCAATATGATTATAAATATATAACCATATATATGATATGTATATACATATATTTCACACACAAACACACACACAGATTTACAGTGTGCAAGAATGCAGAAGGGCCTGTGTACACACCCTGAGAAATGGATGACCTAGTGAAAGGTAGAAGACCTGGAACTCACTCCTGGAAGAATGAAGAGTTTGTGCATAAGGATGAAAAGTCTGCACTGGAAGCCTGAAGATGGATGTCCAAAGCTGATGGAAGAGACTAGAGCAGAAATGAGACATCCTTCTTCTTTCCCTTTTCATTCCATCTAGGCTACTAGTCTGTTGGTTGGTGTGACCCACACCCAGGTGGCTTCTCTGTTCTGTGAGTCCATCAGCCACACCCATAATTGTGCTAAACCAATCAGCTGGCTTTTTCAAGTTGATACCACAGTTAAACATCACAACCCACCTCTTGTCAACTTGACAACAAGACACATTTCCTTAAACCATACTTAGCCTCCAGATACAATAGAGAATTCATAATTATACCTAACCTGGTACAACTATCATATGTACAAACAGAAACACACTAAGTTACTCCCCAGAGTAGAAGGAAAATTTTTTCTTTGGGTAATACCTACTCCTAACACTTCATAACCTAAATATTATAATACAGGTTTAACAACACATAAAACCTATATTAAGTGTATCAACATTAGCTTACAAAAGAAACATATTAACAGAATAGTAGAGAATAAATAAAATTACAACCCTTGTTTCTATAACTTGTCATGCAGTAGTAGCTACTATTTATAACTACTTTCTTCTGCTGCTCATTCTGTATTCCCATGGTTTGCAGCAAGCACTTCAGCTGGTCTTGGTTCTTTTCCTGGTAGGGATAACCATACCTTCATTCCTTAAGGTTCAGGGGTCATTTGTCAGCCTGCCTGGATTGAGTTGCTATAGTTTTCCATTGACCTTAATAACCAGGCATGGTAATGATAGGAGGCACCCTAAGTAGACTCACCTGCATTCCAACTATATTCTTCCTTTCCTCCACTGTAGGGCAATAGTCCAACCTCTCCTTGATGATCTGGTCATCCCTACCAACACCATAACTCCCTCTTTAGCTTGTTTAATTAGAGGCATAACCTGGGGGAAGTCTTATCTTCCAGTTCAATGGAGTCATTGTTGTGCTTCCTGGTATGAGCCTTCTCCCCCCAGAACCTGGTCTTCTAAGCCAGTAAAGCATAAAGTCAGGGGAACAGGAAGCAAAAGTTTTGATTGTAGGTCACAAGGGGTAGTAGTGAGTGGTACCATCCCTGCTTCCACACTTTGATTTCTGCAGCTGTGAATCCTGGATATGGGAGACAAAGTAACATATAGTTGATGCTGATTCAAAGCATATACAGCCTTTGAAGAATGTTGCCCCAGCTATACAAGGCATTGCCACCTTGCTGCATCTTCAAAAGGCCATTCTACATTTCTAACAATCCAGCTACTTCTGGTTGTTGAAAACTATGGTAAGACCAGTGAATTCCATAAGCACAAGCCCAGTGTCTCATTTTTTTGGCTGTGAAAATGTGTTCCTTTGTCAGAGGCAATGCTGTGTAGAATACCATGATGGTGAAGAAGGCATTCCGTAAGTCCACACATGGTAGTTTTGGCAGAAGCGTTACATGCAGGGAAGGCAAATCCATACCTAAAATAAGTACCTAAAATCCAATACCTAAAATGCATACCTAAAATATGCCAGTAAGGACAAAGCGCTGCCACTCTGTTCTTGAGCCCATTGGACGATGGCAGGGGCAGCTGAAGTAAAGTTGACTACTGTGTACGAAATGGGCCACCCTACGCACTCGATTGTTAAAGTCCTCTTCTGCTGTGATCCCTTATTGTTGAGTGTTTCCATGAGATATAAATATCTTCATAGCCTTTGCCCATATAGAGAGGACCATCCATATACCTCTCCCTCAAATACTTTTGTCACCAATTTTCCAGGGACATTAATTTCAAGTCTGTGGCCATCCATCCAGATCACTGGACTGAGCCTATGAATCAGCACATAGGCTAGCAGCTATTTTTTCAGAGGGCGAATAGTCTGAAGTGGATGACAAAGCCTTGCATCTTCAAGGTGATGGGATTATGAGAGCATCACACTCATCAACAGATTCATCCACCGATGAGTCCAGTAGCTGATTATGCTGTTAGGTGTTGAAACCTGATTGGAGATGGACCACTGTGGCATGACCTGGAAGAATGTATTCTTGTCCCCAGCTCCTCATTTTTCTTTGTTTTGGCTTTCTGGCTGCCCTGAGGGGAGCAGCCTTCCTCCACTATGCTCTTCCACCATAAATTGTCTGCCTTGGCCTGACCAGTCATGGACTGAAACCCTGCAACTGTGAGCCAAATTAAACTTTTCATGTTTTAAATGGTGGGTGTCAGATATTTTGTCCCAGTGAGTGGAAAGCTGAGTAATACAGGAAGAGATATAAATGACAAGGTAGAAAGTGAGAGATGCTGGAAATGGGGCTCCTGATTCTGAAGCTGTGTACACTCTGAGTGACTAAGAATATTTTGAATGTCAAAGACTGGGAGTCTTAAGACTGCCACTATGCTTTAGATGTAGACACTCTCAAAATTTTCTGTTTTGTACCCTCCCCAAAAAATGCACAAATTGGGAGTCACTTGAGACTATTATGTTTCATTGGTTTGGATTGTAATTTGAAATCAAGATACTTGCTCCTAATCAAGTAAGCCCTAGGAGCTCAAGAATTGAAGAATTTGCTAGAAATAATTTTCTGCCTGGCCAAAATATTTCTGCTCTGATTTACTGATTGGTATGGCCTTTATATTACAACAAGGTCACTTTTGTCATACATGAATAATTTTAGAAATGTTCAGATACATTCTCTCCACTATTTTCTAATGTTTTTGGTAAGTGGATCATGAAAAATTTAAATGTCTTCTTTGGTCTAATATATTGCCTTTTTTCCTGAATTCTCTGTGTATATGACCCAGATCTTGTTTTCTTCCTTCCTCAAAGTAGATTTGGTTGTTTGGGATAGGCTTAAGATGACAGTAAACATTCATATTATTCCTGTAATGAGATTTACCATCTGATGATATTCTCTATAATATGACTTTTTTTGCCAATTTATGAGGATAAGCATTTTAATAGACTTAACAAAAGCCAACCGTGGATCTCTCCTAAAGGAATAACAAAGTAGTTGTGAAAGATTTACATTATCTGTAAATGAATCATTATTGAAGACTTTCAATAATACTGGGATCTCCTAATTAAACATATGAAAACATGTTCAATACCTCTGGCAACTAGAGAAATGCAAATTACAACAACACTAAAATTTTATCTTACAACAACAGGAATAGCAATCTTCAAGAAATCAAACAATAACAAATGCTGGCATACCTGCAATGAAAAAAAAAAAACCTATTTACATTAGTGGAAATGTGAACTAGTACAATCGTCATGGAAATTTCTCAAAGAACTGAAATTAGAAATTCCATTTGATTCAGTTATTCTTCTTCTAGGTGTCTTTTTGAGAGAGATAAAAATATTATATTTCAGCAATACATGCATACCAATGTTTATAGCAGCACAATTCATAATAATCCTGAAATCAGCCCATATTTGCATCAACAGATGAGTTGATAAAGAATGTGGTATCTATACATAATGACATACTACTAGACAAGAAAGAAGGATAAATTTGAGACATTTGTATGAAAGTGAATACACCTGGAATGTGTGTTAAGTGAAATAAATCACCACATAAATTTAAATACCATATGGTATCTCTCACTTAAGTAAGGCAAATTGTAAATGAAGAGCAAAATAAAGCATTGATGGAAGAAAAAAGGGAAATAGATGTTCTGCAAACTGAAAGGTCTCTAAGAGAAAGAGGGCAAGGGGAGAGGAGCGAGGGAAAGGATAAGTAAAATGATTTAAGATGAGTCACATACGTGTACCAAATATCCATAATAAATGTGAACATTATATGTCATAAATGTCAACTGAAAATAATAAGAACAGTAGTAATGAAAATATAGAAAGAGGATCTAGAGACAGAGGGAGGAGGTGAGTGAGGAGGGGAAAGGAAATAAAAAAGAATCAAGATGTACTATGTATACATAACTACTCCCTAAGAAGAATGTAAACTTCATGTATTGTAAATGTGTACTAATAAAGTAAAATTTAAATAAATGGGGATTTATAGTGTTCCTAATAAAAATGGCATTTTGGCCCAAACTCAAAGGATAATAAAGATAATAAATTGGCAGGAAAATTGCATGATCATTTTCCCATTTGTGAATGGAAGGCAGATATAATAAACTATATTATTGACCCTTGTAGTTTTAAGAACTATTATCATAGGGAGGATCAAATTAAGTGTTCCTAGAGCTTCCCTTCTACTAAATAAGATTACAGAATAGCTAAATGGTATAGTGGTGGCCTCTCATCACATATTTAGTTGAATTGCTTTTGGAGCTCTGGGAAAGACAGGATGAACTTGAAGAATTTTTTTTTTCTTTGTGGGTTCCAGGGGTCAAACTCAGGATCTCGTGTGCCAGCAGGCACCCATGCCGCTGAGCGATATCACCGGCCCCTTTTTTCGTATGTGGGTGCCGGGAGTCGAACTCAGGACCTCGCGCTTGCCAGGCAGGCGCTTATGCCACTGAGCCATCTCACTGGCCCAAAAAGTTTTTGAGGATTATTGTTATGACTTATATCTAGATGTCCCCCCAAAGCTTCACGCAGTCATAAGTGGGGCTTTTCAGAGATGGCTGGATCCACAGTGTGTGATGTTGGGAATAAATGTGTGATTCTGGGATCAAGGGTGTGTGACTGGGTAAGATTAAGGGTGTACCACTCTGGGTGTGAGTGTTACCCACCATAAGGGTAGGTAGCCTGAATAGAATACATGGGACAGAAAGAGGGGGGCTACTGTCACTTGGTGCTGCTGCATTGATACTTCACTGTTTTGTTTCCTTCTGCCTTCCCTGCCACACTGTGAACTGTTTCTCCTCCATGATGCCCTTCTGCCATCCATCCTGCCTTGGAGCCAGCCAACTTTGGAGTGAAACCTCTATAAACTGTGAGCCACATAAATCTTTCCTCCTTTAACTTTGGGTGTTGGGTATTTTGTTTCAGCAGTGAGAAAAGTAATTAAGACAATTATCATAAACTTAATTGAAGAAGACTTCATCATAGCTAAGATTTTAGATGGTTTATTTGTAGAATAAAACTACATAAGCCTTGGCAACTGAAACACAAGTGATTACATGGCATATAATTTTTTCTACATAACAGGGAATCTCAATTTCAATATTTATCCTTTTGTGTGAGTGTGTGTGTGTTGTGTGTCTAGAAAGGGAAGGGTACTGTCTTGTACATTTTGGCAACATCTGTACCCTCTAGCACCATATTTTAACAGTATTTCTCCCAGTTTTAACAAAAAAAAATTCTCCAGACATATCTAAATGTCCCTTTAAAGGCAATATCATATTTACAGAAGGCCAGCGCCCATACCAATTTCCAAATATTATCAAATCTTGTATTTGCCCTTATAAAAAATCAGGTATGATGGTAAATTTCACATGTCAACTTAACCAATTTATTGGTCAGACAAAATGCCTAACATATGCAACTTAAAGGAGGAAAAGTCTTATTTGGCCCATGGTGTCAAAGATTCCAGCCGTGGAGATATTGGATCCAAAGCAGAAACATGCAATTCCCCTTCCAGGTATCTTTCACAAAGAGTAAAAAACGTTTTACCACAATACACATATACCTATGTATATCATAGCACAACTCAAAATAGCTAAATCTTGGGAGCAGTCTATATGTCCCTCAAGAGGGGAATGGATATAGAAATGTGATATCTATGCACAATGGAGTACTACTTTGCCATAGAGAAGGACAACTCTGAGTCATTTGTAGGAAAATGGATGTACCTTGAGACCATAATATGAACTCATCAATGGATTAATCCACATGGGTCATCACAACAATCCAAGCACTTCTTCAGGAACTTCATAGTTGAATTACATTGATTATTAAAATTATCTGGCACTATTTGGCCATGAATTGTCTAGATGCATAAACATTTTTTCAACATTCTGGGTGTTTCCATGAGTGTGTTTTTGGATGAGATTAGCATTTACACTAGTTGACTGAGTATAGATTGACCTCCTTAATGTGAGTGCCCTTCCTCTAGTAAGACTCGAATAGAAGAAAAAGGCTGAACTTCTTAGGAGTAAGATGAACACCTACTTTGATCTGGGGAACGTGTCTTTTCCAGCCATTGGAAGAAATATGGCTCATTCTTGGACTTTGAGACTGTTAAATTTTGAAATGGAGCTTATAACATTGGCAATCCCAATGGTAAGGCTTTCAGACTTAGGCAGGAATACTCTTGTGTTTTCTCACTGAGATCTTGGTGCTTTGTAACTACCATAAACCTAACTCTTTATAATGTAGCTGCATCTTGTCTTTCTCTTTTCTGTTTCTTTTTTGTCTCAATTTCTCTTTCTCTCTCTCTCTCTCTCTCTCTCTCTAATGCAAATCCTTTCAAAAGAATTTTCCCTTTCACATTCTCCAGTCTGTGATACGTTGAAGCTGGCTAATTCCTGATATGACCCAAAACATCTTTCCTACTGCCTTGGTATAAAGTATTTGGCTTCTTAGAATTAACCAGCAGAAGGAAGTATATCTCTTATTTCAGCAATCTAGGCACTCAGAGGCTGCTGCATCTGTGGTTAGTGGGGGCCCAGCTACTGCTCTAGATGACAGCAGAACTTGGCATCATCCACGTGGTCCTGGCCATTCAGGCATGCAGAATGCATGAGTTGTGGGGTCAAGGAGGCTTCCATCTGGATTTCAGAGTATGGACTAGAAGGCCAGGGAATGTCGTGTGACAGAGTCACACACCCAGCCAGGATACTCTGAGATGGTGATGTTTAGGTGTTAAAGTGAAGCCAAACCTGCAGTGAAGACCTGAGAAATGCAGAGATGTCAGGAACATGATAATCTGCTAAGGGAAGCCACAGGTGGAAGCAGAGTCAGCCAAACCAGAGAGGCCATGAGCTCTGAAACCTGCAGTACCATATGAGTGGAGCTGATCAACACCTTTGAAGTTCACATTTGTCATCATATGCTGGGGTGCTGGACTTTGAGCTACAGTATTATAGTATTTTCCCTGTTGTGTTTCTGTCTTGTCTTTATCATATTCCTTTCATAACCCCCTCTTTCTATTTCATATGAAACTATTTCCTCTGTGGCACATCTAATACTTTGCCTCGAGTCTCAGAGGAGATGTTGGACTTGGGCTTCTGAGTTATACTATGACTGTTAGTATGGAGATAGAATGAATTCATTTTAAATAATGAGATAGATGAACTTTTGGGGGCCCAGGAGAGGAATATTATGTTTTAGATAAAAAATGTCTTGCAAAAGTCTCTGAATGAACAGGCATTCAGAAGTCTGTTCTGGAAGGTGATTGTATTAACCCATTGATTAGTTCATAGCTAATTGTGCTGTTAGAATGGGAAACCTGATTTGATGATGTGGGTGAGAGGGGGCACGGCTTTGCATGGTATAATACTTGCTCTGGCTCTCTATCTTTTTCTTCATGGTTGCCACAGGTTCAGCAGATTTTATTTGACCTATCCTTATATCATACAATTTCTGCCTTAAAGCCAGCCAATTATGGGCCAAACCTTCTGAAACTGTGAGCCAAAATAAGCCAGTCGTGTTTGTCAGTGATAGAAAACTGACAACTATTTTACCTTCCTGTTTCTACAACCTTTTAATTTGTTAGTATCTGATAATATTATAGTACTTTTTATGTATTATAATAATAGTATTATATGATTAAACTTAATGAGAAAGAAGGTAGTAATAGTCAAAAAGTAGTAATATATTTTTATTCTATTAACTGAGACATAAAAAGGTAGAATGTGACGTCTTAGTAAAGTTTCTAGGCATCCAAAGTTTATTAAAATTTGAAATATCTGCTACAAAAAAAATATAATTTGCTGTACCTCTCAATATAACAGTTTTGAGAGACGGCCTAGTGTATATGGATGTCCCTGAGGTTGAACCTTGGCTCTGTGAACGAAAAATAAAATAATAAATAAAAATGGCACAGTTGATTTGGGTGTTAATATTTATTTATTTGTTTGTTTTTGTCTTGGAGATTGGACCCATGGGCTTTGCACTGAGCTACCCACTTCTTTTATAAATTTTTAAAATTTTGAGACAAGGTCTTTCTAAGTCACTAAATTATCTAGTCTGGGTTCAATCTTCATTCCTTCTCTCCCAGGCCATGTGATAATATTTAATAGTCTGCCTAAACACATTTTAATGTGGCACTCGAAAATATTTACTGAATATGCCAGCTTTGATGGGTGCTAGCTTTGAGAGGACGATCTAGACTGCATGGAGAAGTAGTCTGCCATTTGTACCTAATGATCAGATGGGCTGAATGATACTTGAAGCATATTTACAAATGAGATGGGCATAGAGAAGGCATCATGAACTTCTGCAAAGAAACTCAAAAGACTCATAAAATTTTGGAGGAAAACCAAGCTAACTTCTGTGAATAACTATTGTTTAAGAAATAGCCCATGGCTTGCTACATGAACTTCATCACGACTTCACACTGTACTGTGTGACATCAGACACTGTGCACGAGATTCATCAAGATATAACTGGTCATAATGCTTTATGAAGTAGAACTGGTATATAAGATACTTGGGTGAAGAGTATCACTAAAATTCAAATTATTTTCATGAGCAGGTAACTCATAAGCCTTCAGTATTTCTTTTTCCTTAATCTACAGCAAGACCTTGAATATTCTTCATGAATATTTAAAAAAAGCATAAATAAAATCTTTGGTATCCTTTTCTTAGGCACTCATTCTTGATATGGACCTAGCTTCCCTGAACAAAATTACCATATGTGGACTTATAGAATGCCTCCTCCACTGTCACAATATTCCACATAGCATTTCACCAGTCTTACCATGTTTCCTGTTATTTAGTGTATGACTGATAGAATTGTGGAATGGCCTTTTGATGAAGTTACAGTGCCAGCTAGGTCAGTACTTGCAGGTCTCTATATCCAGGACACTCTATATGCTGTAAACCAGCCTCAATATAAGGTAATGGTTCTCCCATAGCCAGGATGGATGGACCAGTAATAAAAGGGTCAAAATGGGAATAGTGCCACTAACAATTACCACTAGTAAACCAATAGCATAATTTTTGGTTCCTGTTCCTGTACCTTATCCTCTGCTGGCCAATAAGCCTCAGTTCTAAAAGAAGAAGATCTATTAGAAGGCAAGAAACGATTCCATTAAACTGAAAGTTGAGACTTTTTCCTGACCATTTTGGGCTCCTCATGCATTTGAGTCAATAAAAGAAAAAGGGAGCTATGGTGTTGATGAATGTGTCAGATCCTGACTACCAAGGAGAAGTTTGACTACTGCTCTGCAATGAAGACAAGAAAGACTATGTTGGTAATGAAGAAGATCCCTTAGATTGTCTCCAGCCTAGGAAGGTCTCTTAGGTAGTCCATGCCCCATTTGTAGATAAATGGGAAACAAAAATAACCCATTCCAAACAGAATGGCAAATGCCTCAGAGCCTTAAGGAATGAAGGTGTGGGGCACCTGGCAAGTAAACAATCGGGACCTGCTGAAGTGCTTGCTGAAGTTCAAAGGAATACCGAATGGGGAGTGGAAGAAGGCAGTTATAAATACCAGCTATGGCCATGTGACTAGTTACAGAAATAAGGATTGTAATCATCATTAAAATATTTCCTATTTTGTTAAAATGTTTGTTCATACATACACATATATTAAGAAGATAGCTTTGGGTTTTCTTTTTGTAATTCTAGACCATGTAACATAACAGTGATTGTGTTAATATTGGTAGTTAAGCATTGCTAAATCTACATTTTAATGTTTAAGTTGTGGTAAGTCAGGAGAAGAGTAAGAATCACCCAGAGAAAACTTTGCCTCCTATTCTGGGAGAAGAATTAGTGATTCTCTGAATGAACATAGTATAGTTTTATCATGTTAGGTGGACATGAACTTCTTACTGTCATTATTCAGAGATTAAATATGACTTAAAGGGATGTATTTGGTTATCCAGTTGAAAACAGAGGGATTGTTACCATTAATTGTCAGTGTAAACTTGATGGTATTAAAAACATTTAGCAGATTAGTAAAAAGCATAACTGGGTGTGTCTGTGGATGTTTCAAGAGGTGATTGGCATGTAGACAAATGAACTGAAGGGGGAAGTTTGTTGACTGCCCAATCCAATATGGATGCAGTCCAGATGAAATGAAAGCAGAAGAAGGAATAAATTGATCTGCATTTTAAAAGTTCCCTTCTGTTTGAGTGGGGGTGTTTTTGCTACTGTCATGGCCTGTGGACATCAGACTATAGTTTCTTCAGCCTTGTTTATTTTTATTTTTATTATTTTATTTTATTTTATTTTGGTACCTGGTATCAAACTCAGGTCCTTGCGCTTGCCAGGCAGGCGCTGTGCCGATGAGCTATATCTCTGGCCCATTTTTTAGTGCAGATTCATAACAGCAACTCTCCAGGAAGCTTCCAAGCCTTCAGTATGGGACTGGCATTACATTTTGATCCTTTTTATTCTGTGGCTTCCAGTGTCCTGAACTGAGAAGTTGCTAGATTCTTCAATCTCCCGTGTGCAGATGGATGTTGTGGATGATTCCACTTCTGATCCTATAAGACTGTATAATGAAACCCTTGAATAATTAAATATTCCACTACATCAAGCGATCTCCAAACTTTGGTTCTATACTTATGCATTATCAGTATTGATCTGATTGAGGCTGGGCTTGAGCTCATTTCAGCCAGCATACTCACGGGGATAGAATAGCTTCAGCGTAACATAGCTGTCATTCTTGCCATGATATTAGCGAGCAACCTGAATGCCAGAGATCAAGATTGCTGGGAATCAAGCCCTAATGTTCATTTCAATCCTTTGGTTCAAGTATGATGGCATATCTTTGAACAAGACAAATCACATAAATGAGTACTAAATCAAGTTTTGGAGAGCACTGAACCCATGATACAAAGTGCGATCAAGAAATATGGTGAATTGTCAAAAAATTTTAAGTGTATTACAGTAAAAGACGCATTGCCATTAACCACCCTTAAAGTACACTCCATTATTTCAAACATGATATCCCATCTGTCTTGCCACTTTCGAAGCAGTTCTGGAAGTTCATGTTCATGAGTATCTTTGGGTGCACTGTCTTGGCTGCCTGCACATCATAAACTGATTCGAGATGCTTACCTTTCGTGGTTATTTTGGACTGGGGAAGAGTCACACTCACACGAAGCTTCATCTGGTGAATAAGGTGGATGGGGATGTACTGTAATTTTTTTTTTTTTTTCAGAAATCTCCATACTAAAAGCAGTGTGTGACATGGAGGGTTGTCATGATGGAGGATGAAGCCATGTGCCAATTTCTCAGGATGTTTTCTATGCATATTGTTTCTTAAATGCTCTAATAAGTCCTTATAATATCCAGAGTTCATCATAGTATTTCTGAAAACAAACTCAGCTCACACAATCCCATCAAGATAAGAAAAACACAATTAACATCGCCTTGATGTTGGATACTGTGTAACATGCTATTTTTCTTTTTCTTTTTCCTGCCTGAGGAGAACTGGATGACTCACATTGAGAACTCTGAATTTTGGTCTCAAGATTGTAAGCATACTCCCAAGTTTCTTTATCCAAATTGACATTTCTTAAAAAGCTGGAATCTGAAGCAGCATGATTACACAACTCCAGTGCAAATTACCATGAATTTACAGCATATTTTAAACACACCTTCTCGCAAACTATAGTTCACAGTCGACTATATCAGTGGAGTTAAAAATACTTAACAGTTAGAAACCATTATTAGTATTTGCTGTGTTGCTTCCCATATTGAAGATCCTGACTTTTGCTTTGGAAGACACAGCAGTAGCATACACTGTAGTAAAGGGCACTGTGGTGTTACATGACAAAGGGCATGAAAACAGAGAGATAAAAATTAGCATCAAGTGGTATAAGGCATCATAATATTATGTGCCTTATTTTGTATAAAATGTAGTTCCAAATGGATCTGAAACGATTAACGGGTTGTTGTTAATATTTTAGTTGGTGCATAGAGGTGTAGAAAAAGAGTATAGGAAACTTGATTTTAGGAATATATTGGGAAGAAGTTTGTGTATGGATCTTTTAGAATAGGCTTAAAAGTGCAGATATTTGAGCTCCATATAGAGTTCTACTTTGGTGGAGGCTCTAAGTAATCATGTCCTTAAGATGACCAATTCATGGATTTTAGTCAGCCTTATTTCCTGTCTATTTTATGCTTGTTTAGTGTGTACATAGCACCAGCAATACAAGCTCAGTATAAGCATAACAACATGGAATTCTATTTCAAGGATAATCTGGCTTTTGCCTCTGTTGAGTACTTAACTTGAGAGGGACACACTAATACTCAATTTGATTCTGTATCATTGGGCGTACAGCTAGCACAACTGTTGCTAAGTTAATGATAGAAGATACTTTCCATCATAGAGGAGATGATAAATTGTTCTTATTGAAATTGCCATTTACTATGGATTTGAAATTTGTCTTTGCACAATTACCTACAGAATTATAGGATTCTTTATTCACTATTATGAATTCTGAAGAAAATAAATTATCTCACAGCAAACAAAACACTGCATGAACATACACTCTTTTTTTTTTGTGTGGGTACCGGAGGTCGACCTCAGGTCCTCACGCGCCAGCAGGCGCCCGTGCCACTGAGCGATATCACCAGCCCTTTTTTCGTATGTGGGTTCCAGAAGTCGAACTCGGGCCCTCGCGCTTGCTGGGCAGGCGCTTACGCCGCTGAGCCATCTCACTGGCCCCGATCATACACTCTTGAAACTCAAAGCTATTACCATGCACTCTCCACATGATAAGTAGCTGGTTGGAAAGAAAAGTATAGTAGCCCATTAAAGACGCAGTAATATTTTCAGATATTTCAGGAAAGACTGTACCTAAATGGTAGTGGTTATTTATTGTAGGTATGATATATGATATTTGGTTTTAACTAGCAACAATTCTTGCTCTTTTAAGAAGGGAAATGCAATAAAAGGGAATGAAATATATGATGTGTTAAAAAACAATAATGATATACCTATTTTAAGTATTGTAAGAAAAGCAAGCTGATTACAGAAAAACTGAAAAGTGCATGACAGTAATCATAGTAAACTATTTGGATTTAAAGTGAGTAAGATTTTTCATTATTAAAAGTTCATATTAATTATTCATTCATCAAATAATATAGGAAGATGAAGGAGGGCAGTGGCAAATAAAATAACCTAAATCTAAGGGTGCTAACAGCTCAAGGTTCCAATATCAGATTAGAGAAGGAGATGTGTAGAAGTTAAGAGGAGAGAAAGTGTTACCTTTTCAGATATTCTGAAAAGGAGGAGGCAAACACACCCAGATAGAAATAATCAACCTGAAAGACAAATCCTCTAGATCAAACCCAATATCTGGGTTATTGCAAAAGAGAAATGGGGCTGCCCCTGTTTAGAGTCCCCTGTAAACTCTTTATGCAGCAAACATACCACTTTGGGAATGTTTTTAACAACTTGAGGGAAGGAGACAGTGCTACAGCAGCCAGACTGCTGAAATAGACTCCCTACATACTCTTCCTCTTGCCTGGAAGAGGAAATCCAGCATCAGCATCAACTTCAGTGAGGTCCCAGGAAAGCCAAGGAACGCAACCAGGGAAAGGGAGAGCCAGCAGCATTTAAAAAATCAATTCTTTCTCCCAGTTACCCACCCACTCAGGAACACTGCACTCCTGTGGCATCCTGCCCACCACCCACTGTTCAAAATCAAAAAGGAAAGTTCCCCACCCTGGGCAGAGAGAGGTTGAATACTCTGAGATGCCTATGTCATGAAACTCACCAGCAGGGAGCTGTGGATCATATCCGTGGAAGAATGGAGAAGGGGAAGAGATTCAGTAGAACTGGACAAGAGTGGTTGCTTTCCTGTCAGTTTCCAAAAATACTGAAAAATCTGAGATAGTGTTATGCATCACAGAATCATACCATCAGTGAAGGAGGCTCTCTGGAGAGCATGAAAGAGTTCTTTTGCATTGAAAATTAGAGCTCTTGAGATAGGGACAAGAGCTGGATAAAGTTCTGAGGGCAAAGGGACTGAAAGCTGTGCTTGGGTCAGAGGGCTTCTTTTTTTTTTTTTTTTTGTGGGTACCGGGGGGTCGACCTCAGGACCTCGTGCGCCAGCAGGCACCCATGCTGCTGAGCGATATCACCTGACCCTTTTTCGTATGCGGGTTCCGGGAGTCGAACTCGGGCCCTCGTGCTTGCCGGGTAGGCACTTAAGCCGCTGAGCCATCTCACTGGCCCAGAGGGCTTCTGATGATACACTGGGAAAAAGGCTCCTGAATGGAGAGCACAAAGATGACGGCAGTGGGCCGGGGAGATAGCTCAGCAGCATAAGCACATGCCTGGTAAGTGCGAGGTCCCGAGTTTGACTCCCAGAACCCACAAAAAGGAAAAAAAGGGCCGGTGAGATAGCTCAGCCGCACAAGCGCTTGCTGGCAAGCGCGAGGTCCTGAGGTCGACTCCTGGTACCCACATAAAAACAAATAAATAAATAAATAAAAACATGATGGCAGGATTTGCTCTGCAGTGAAGAGAGTGACAGTGGGAGTGCATGATGGAAATTGGCAGAGGACTGGGTGTTGGACAAATTAGGGCACATCTTCTTCCGCAATCAATTGAGGGTCAGATCTTGGGACTGAGACAAAGGTCTGCAGTTACAGCCATGGCCAAAGCACAGCGTACAAACAGGAGGCAGGTCCAAAGATCAACATCCCTCACCCCTCCCAGGCAGGCAGTTTAGCAGTTTAGCAGGCCACAGTGGGGAAGCTGGCTTGGCTGCCTGCCTTTTTATTCTTTAAGGTTGTTTTGTGTTTTGTTTTTGTTTTTGTTTTTTGTTTGTTTGTTTTTTACTCTTCTCTCTGTTGGTCTTTCTTATCTTTTCCTTTTTTAATTGCCTTTCCTCCATATTATTTTTTTCTTCATGCTTTTTTTTTTTCCTAACCCTGTATCATCTTTCTCTTCCTCCGCACATTTCATATGGCAGATATAATAGGTACCTATACATGTTCAGAAGAGAGTTAGAATTGACCATTGCTTTAACTTGAATGGTGCTGGTCATGGCCATATTGGGGTAACCCTTAACTGTCATTCAAGGATTATAACAAAACTAACTACAAAATATATTAACAGATTTCAACTATGTCACAGTTTTCTTCAATCTCAATTATACTTCCCTCCTTCTACATCCCATTACCTGCCTCCACAAAATTCTCTCAAATTCTTTCAACACTAGCTTTTAACTACAGCTATAAGCATATTTCAGAGTCCGACCTCCTATCTATTTTTCACCTATTGACATTTCTCTATCTAAATCTTCTTACTGACTTAGCCCATTCCTTTTCTGCTTCCTTCTTTTCCCCATTTTACTTACATTTCTCATGGGTGAGACAAAACACGCAGCACCCAAAGTTAAAGGAAGAAACATTTATTGTAGCTCACAGTTTGTAGAGGTTTCAGTTCATAGTTGTCTGGCTCCAAGATTGGGTGGCATGCAGAGGGGCATTACAGAGTAGAAGCAGTTCATAGCAGCAAAGCAGTGAAGTAGTGAAGAAGCAGTGAGCAAGCACCAGCAGAAGCGGCAGAATGCGCTTCTTTTTATCCCTTCCAGGCTATCTGCCTTCCAGGGGTTCCATGCACACCCAGGATGGGCCCTCACATTATCCACACCCAGCATTATGCTAAACCAATCAGTGGACTAATTTAGTAATCACACTCCCTTAATCCCAGCATCATACAATTTAGATACAGCCACTTCAGAAAAGCCCCACCTATGGCTGCATGTGGCTTTTGGGGGACATCTAGAGACAAGTCAAAACACCCCCTCCCTCCATATCCCAGACAAACCACTAGTAGTATAGTATAGTATAGTATAGTATAGTATAGTATAGTATAGTATAGTGTAATATATTCTGTAAGGGCACATATAAGGGTGAAATTATCAAAACAATTTTAATGCTCATGATTGATACATGGTTGGATCTGTGGATGCTGGTATAAGCAATAAGAATTCTCTTCTTACAAAATAATGATTGAAGTTTGAAATGGTAGACAATATCTCTTGACAAATAAAGCCAAGACTACATCACTAAAAAACACAACCTAACTAAAGAGATCTTTGTAACAACAACAAAGACTGCATTCTATTTGACATCAACCCTGAGCACAAAAAATGAAAAGAATAGAAACATAAAAAAACAAGCAATAAAATGCACCCAATGACTCTCAACTCTCTCAAAACAGATCCAAGGGACACCAATGGAGAGGAATCCAAACACCAAATAGATCAGTTGAACAAAATGATCAAAAAGGAAGCAAAGAAACTGGAATAGTTCAAAGAAGATATAACAACAATAACCAAAAACAAATAGTGGAATTAACAAACTGACCAATTTCTTTAAAGAAAAGTCAAATAAAAAATTAGAAGAGCTAAGTGAAATATTTCAAAACAGGAATGAAAAATTTAACAAAGAAATAAGGTCCATGAAAACATTCCAAATGGAAATCTCAAAGTTAAATAATTCCATTAAATATATGAACATCAAAAGTGAGCAGTGTGAAAAAAGAGTGTCAGACTGTGAGGATGAATCTGAAGCACAAAGCCATGTATATAGAGAAACCTTAAATACAATAAGAAAGCAAAGAAAATTGATCCGGCAGCTATAAGATGATAAGAAGACTAATTTAAGACTAACCTAAGAGTTAGAGAAAATTTAGAGGGCAACATATATGAAATGAAAAAAAAATCTATCAACAGAAGTTTTAGCAGAAAACTTTCCAAGTATAGGGAAAAAACACACTGTGCGGGTATGGAGGCATACAGAATGCCAATAATTATAGTGATAGGAGAAGCTGCCCTTGACACACCTTAGTCAAAATCCCAGAGTCCAACACAAGGAGAATCTTAAAAGCTGTCAGAATAAAGCACAAAATCAGTTATAAATCCAAATCCATTAAGGTTACAGTACACAAAGACCAAGAGAGCTTGGAATGAGGTGTTTCACGCCCTAAAAGAAAATGACTTTCAATCCAGACTAATATCTTTCAAAATTAATGGAGAAATAAGGGCATCCCATGACAATAAGAAATCAAGGCTCACCAAACCAGCACTCCAATAAATGTTCAAGAATATTCCAAACAGAGACCATAAACCCAACAATGCCAAAAAAAAGTCTGATGGAATGAATACATTATGTATAATAAGCGTTAAAAAAGGGAAAACTAAAGGAATCAAAGGCAGAAAAATAATGCAACAGGAATAAGTCAATAGCTCTCACCAATAACTCAATGCAAATGCCCTCAACTCCTTGATTGAAAGAGACAGATTGTAAACTATATCAAAGAGCAAAGCTAAGTGTTTGCTACATACAAGAGACATAACTATTTAAAAAAAGAAATTCATGAATGAAAAATCAAAGGATAGAAAACAACATTCCATTTATCAGAATCCCCAAAGCAAGCAGGGGTAGAAATCTTATATCCCTTTTCCTCCCTTCATCCCTCTCTACTAATTTGCCATGAGCTCTTTCTCCTCTGCTATGCTGCCCTGCCTTGGGACCAGTTAACTATGGACTGAATGCTCTACAAACTGTGAGCCAAAATAAACCTCACCTCCTTTAACTTGTATTGGGTATTTTATGCCATCAACGAGAAAGTGAGTAAGACACCTTGAAAGCATGTTTAGTGAAATAAATCAGACACTCAAGCTTAAATACCACATACTCTGTCTTACATGAGTAACCCAAAGAATAAATAATTTAACAAAATAAAAAACAGACAATAGGAAAAAGGGATATTGATTTCTGCAAATGCAAAAGGAATTTAAAGATGGAAGGAGGAGAAAGAGAAGGGACAGGTACAGGCATAAGAAGAATTAAAATGTCAAGTACACAAACCTCTATGATGAATATAAAACATTATGCATTGTATATAGATTCTAAAAATAAATAAATTAAAAAAGAAGTTAACATATGAAAAGTTGGTAAAAGATGAATAATAATATAAGCATATCATTAGAAACGTAGAGTCATTTCCAAAGGAAATCTCTTGAGCAGAACTGCTTTTGTCACTTTTCTTTTCACTGACACAAATGACACCCACAACTTAAAGGAGGAGAGGATTATTTTGGCTCACTGTTACAATCCATAGTTGGCTGGCTCCAAGAAATGGCACGGCAGAAGGGCATGGATTAAAGAAAGCTGCTTGTGTCAAGGGGGGCCAACAAGCAGAGAAAGAAATGAGGAGTGGGGGAAAGAGATTTACACTTCCAGTTCATGCCACCCAGGATCTCCTCCTCTGACCAGGGCCCACCTCCTACCATTACACTTAGCTGACCTATATGGCCCAATCCCCTCCAAAAGCCCTGCCTCTCTGAGTGATGAGTTTTGCTGTTCATTCCTGATCTAAGACATAAGAACAATTTATGGTGGTACTATTTGGGATGCAAACAGCAGTGTAGAAACAGTAAGAAAAGATCTGCTCTTGTATTATAATTATTACTCCATCTATGTGTTTGTAATCTATAGTTTGCAATAGATGTGTACTGTTCCTTTGCTTAAAACATTTTAAGAATTTTAAAAATGTGTGAATACTGCAGTTACCTTGAGGTAACTTTGATGTGTTGCCAGGTCACTTAAGAAGTCCTTCATTGTAGTAATATCATATTGTTTTCTAATATTTCCTTTGACTTTGTTGTTTGAATATAATCCTCTAGGATAGAGGTTGTAGCTCAGTAGTAGAGCATGTGTGATTCTCTGGGCTCGATTCCTGTACCACCAAAACAACCAAGCAAGCATGCAAACTAACAAATGCACACAGAATAGAAGCTCTTCCCTGTAGATGTTAAATGAATGCTTATTTTTGGATGAATAAATACATTTCATCGTCTACTTATCAATCAGCAAATTAAAATTCAGCCTCCTGTTCCTTATACCTGAGAACTCAGGATGGTTTTTGGGTGATTGAGGTCTAAAAGAACAAGAGGTTTTCTTCTGAAATTGAGGCAAATTTTAAAGTGAATGATGTGAGAAAGCCCTACATAAATACATTCTCTCGGAAGCTCAACAGAGAGGAAAATAAGAAAGACATAAAATGCATAAGGTCATGTTCAGTATATTAAGATCCAAAGACAAAATTAATACACAGAGTTTACCTTATACAAACATATATTGGTTTTCTGTTTTCACTTACTTTTAAAAATATATTTAAAATATTTAAAATCAGTAAACTCATATTGGTCCTTCATCTTAAACAATACCCAGAGAAATGATAATGTATTACTTATCAACTACCAATGTTGATTTTCTTTTAAAAAGTCATAATCATAGGAGTTTTTTCAGAAGAGAAAGGACGGAGGTGGCGAAGAGATATATTTAAGATCAGACTGCTGTCTAAATACTTAACACACAAGCAAACGTCAGTATTCTTGGATGTGGTACCTTCTCCAGGCTCAGTTGGACCAGCCCCTGTCTGAGGGTTTGGGTCATGAATAAATCAACTTCTTGGGTAAGAATTTTTGCCTTGGAATTTACTACAAAATCCATTTTCAAACTAGATCAACAGACCATTTTCAATATAAAGGAGTGAATGGATGAATGAGTAGCATTTTTATTTCTGGTGTATTTTAAAGTTTCTGTTAATATACACAACTTTATCTCCTATACGTAGTCCTAGAGTTCCCTAAAATAAAATGCCACATTGCCCGTAAGACTATTGACAAATAAAATGTTAAACAGAAAAACAATTATAGCATAGTTTTACATAGTATATAGCTTACATGGCTTTGCTAGATCATTTTCTGGAAGAACACATTCCATTGCAATTATTTTTTAGTAAATATTCCACTTCACTGTTTTTTAAAAAATGGTACTACATGATAAAGTAGTTTTATTATTCTTACTTACTTCAAATAAAAATGTGGTAAGATTATTCCAGATGGTAAGAAGCCTATGGATTAATGAACATTTCTTATTTTGTAAAAATCTACATTATCTCCTTGTTTTAAATCTGCCATCTTTGTATTGCCTTATTTAACATCAGTTTGTCCACACATTATAGTGTCATTTGATAAGATACAGATATTTTGATATTTAATAATTTAAAATATAGGTGTTTTATAGCAAGAAAAAAATGACTTAAAATCTTTTGCACTCTAAAGATTATGAACTGGAAAGAGAATGTTTAATCTATTCAGCTATCACAATCCCTCTATAACTGAACAATGGAACTCATGCTAAGCATCTAATTAATTTTAATATTTCTAATCATTTTTATACTATGGTGAAAATTAAAAGACTACCAAAGAAAACAATTGTGAAAAATAGAATTCATAAAATACCAAGCATAAGAGTTCTAAATCCTGAATATTTTCTCTTTTGGGATTAAAAATGAACTAAATTCAGCACAGGACTTGCAAATGGAACTCGCCTATGCTCTTCTGTTGACTGAATTGATGACTGCGTAAGGTTGGGTCATCATATTATGCTTATTGAGTTGATATTGTACTGTACATATAAACATCTTTAATTTCTTCCAACCATGTTGATATTTACTAGAATTTTGAATCACTTGGGATATATATACATATACATACATATATATATATATATATATATATATATATATATATATATATATATGTGTGTGTGTGTATTTTTTTTCACATTTATTTTAAGATCCTTTAAAAGAGGTAAGCCCAGAGACAGAATTGAGATGGTATGGTTTGGCATCTAAACTATGTTAACATTGCCTGCAATAGGACTTTCTGGAGAATTAAATCAGCTAGGTGTTTTGTAGCTATTACAATTTTACATACTATATTTGACCACTTTTATCTCTATGAAAAATGCCCTTTAATGAAGGCATAAGACTGTAGTGACAAATTTCTTCTTGAAGTTGATGGAAACATGCTGGTACTCTATGGTTCTAAGTTTAAATTATTTATAAAGCTACTAAGAATTTATTTAGAGCAGAGGTAATTGATTTTATGGGGTGACCTGTTAAAAATCAAGTGTTATCATTTGTAAACCTCAGGCAACATTTCACATTAGCAATGTACCATGCCTTTAGGCTAAAACATTGCCTTTAATAGCACACAATAATATAACTGAGATGCATGTGGGCTACTTATTGTCAGGAAAAATACATCCTGTTTATGAAGTCCTGATTATTAATTTTGGTAATGTCATTTTTTATGCTCCAATTATAAATGACCTTTCACTTAAGGATTAATTATCTTATACTTTGGCATTTTTGTGTTTATTTCTGTTTTCCTCTGCTACTACTAAATGTTGATGGCTGCCTGCTTTGGTTCAATATTTTTGTAAGAATGTCACAGAGAGCAGTCTCATACAAAGCTAAATGACATATTAGTATCCCAATGAGAAAAAGCAGCATATTGGCTAAAGGCTAGGGAACAAGAAGATTCATTGAGATATCTGCCATTTAGAATATACGAATTACAGTGAAACAGGGACATCTGGTGTAAGATAGGGATGCAAATTTTAAAGCAGAAACAAGGAACATTAGTTGCTTAATATTATACTGACATGTAGTTAATTTTGTGCATACTACTACAGGTTAATTATACTCTTCCCAAAATATCAAATTCAAACTAATATATTCATTTTTAAGTATTTGGGAAGTATTTGAAACACATCAAAATTAAGATGACTAAAAAAGCTAGTAAATCAAAATTGAACAATTGTACAATAGATGGTAATTATACAGGATATTCAGTGAAGACTCCTCTATTTTTCTGTATATTTGAAAAATTACAGAGTAAAATATACAGGAAACAAAAAAAAAAAACTTACAAACACACTTAGGCCTAAAATGAACTACATTTGACAGTACAAATAATTTTTCTTCAAGAATGCTAGTACTATCCCTAAATCATATGCATAGGAAATTATGTTTTTAAAAAAGGGTTCTGTACTACTTTGTTTATGTGAATAAAATGTTTCTGTCATAGCTTTTGTTGTATTTTCTGGTACCACTTAGTAAGTAAAGTAGATGTTATTAATTTTGTACTGTTCTTCCATTAATAGCACATGTATTTTTCTGAATTAAGAGCTCAGGGCTGGGGATATAGCTTAGTGGCACAGTGCCTGCCTGGGAAGCACAAGGTCCTGGGTTCCATTCCCAGAACAAAAAAATTAATTTCTAATGCTGAATTAAGAGCTCGATTAACTATGGAAATAGATGGAAAAATTGTACTTTTTCCCTTCAAAAAGAAATTTTTCTTAAACTTAAGAATCCTTTAAAAAATTACAGTTATGTCTTAAAATTACTTAATTTGTCCTATCATCTCCAAGTAAGTCCCTGGCATAACAAATATTGGAACTTCAAATAAAAATGATTTTAAAACAATTTATTAGACCTGATATATGTTTGCTTCACAGCATACCTAAGACACTATTAAATTTAATATAATTATTACTGTTATTATTTTTCACTAAATTTTAATGCTTAAAGTTACAGTTGAACAATAATTCTGCTTTGTACAGATGTGTCTGTTGGCTTTGTACTCATCATGATAAAAATAATTTTGTATTTTATAATATTTATTCAGAATTAAATCTTAGATCACATCTTAATTACCAAATCGAATGTCCTCTTCAGGATAACAATGTCGTGTAATCCTATCATCTTTTTCAGAGTAAATACAAATTAATAAAAATAATAATAGTTCCTGAAGTCCCTATTTATGAAGTGACATTTTGTTCAAAGTCACCTGTATTGTTAAATTTGAACAAGTCTTTGAAAATATCATCCTGAATTTTATTTTTAAACAGGAAAATGTGTATATTCATATGAACAATGACAGCAAATTGCATTTTGAAAATATATAAAAATTAATGAAATTCTTGCTCTTATTATTATTATTTTTGAGATATGTACAAGACATATTTGTAATATACTAATCTATGGAGTTTCTCTTTTATATCCAAGAGCTATTAACAAAAAGATTGTAAAGGTGAACATCTTTAGATCTCTTTCAAAACCTTGTATATATGTGCTCATTAGAAATTACTGGAGGATTTCAAATCCTCGGCTTCCTCACATGTATAGTGAGTTCATTGTAATGATTTACTGTGTCAAGTTGTGAAGATTAAATATCAAGAAACTTAAATGAAATGATCTGCCTAGTACCTTAGAATATTGACTCTGAACCACATTACTTAGTTTAAATTTTTAATCCGCCACTTTTGAGTAATGTGACCTATTTGAGCTACTTAATTATTTTTCCCTCAATTTCTGTAAAATGAGGATGAAAACAGTGGCACTGACCATGCGAGTTCGTTATAGGTACTGAAAGAATTAATGCATGTGGACATGCTAGCTCAGTGCCTAGAAAAGAAATACTTCATAATTTCATTTGTTATTGTACATAGCACATTTATGTATTATGTAGTTTTATAAGATATATATGCTATGGTCCTAATGATAGTGTTCCCTTTAAATTCATGTATCAGAATCTAATATCCAGAATAATGATATTAAAAGGCTGAACCTCTGTGAGAGTGATTATATTATGAGAGTACCGCCCTTAGGGATGGGATCAGTGGCTTTGTAAAAGAGGTTAAAAAAAAAAACTTCCTTTACCTTCCACCGTCTAAGGATCAGGAGACACTTTCTATGATTAACATGGCCTCATCAGAAACCAAGTCTTCTGGTGACTTCGTCTTGGATTTCCCAGCATCGGAAAAGTGAGCCATTAATTTCTATTTTTCTTTCCTAAATTATCCCATCTAAGATATTTTGTCCATTGTAGCCTGATTGGAGGAAAACAATATGAAAATTGCAGTTTAGTGTCTGGCATGTAAGCAGCAGTCAGTATATTACTGTATTTTTCTTGAGAATATATTTTAAACACTGTGATGTCTAATTCATCATAGCAATTTATGAGAGGGAGTGTGAGGGAGAAGGAGGGTGTGTGAGGTTGGAGGTGTACAAAATATAAAGTCAATTTGATTCTTTGAAATGTATTTATAATCTACATTGTCAACAATGATGATTCTGTATGAAGATGGTCTGACAGCAATATTGGAATCCACGTGTATTAAAATGGTCTATTTAAATTATTTCTTTAGCAACTGAGAATTTATTTTCTCCCTCCTATTCTGTATGCCTTTCTAAATTAGATTACTTTTATAAAGTATCTCTATAAAAGTATGGTGTGTGTGTGGGGAGGGTATTCCTCTGTAAAGAAATAGGAACAAGGGGGCCAGTGAGATGGCTCAGCGGTGTAAGCGCCTGCCTTGCAAGCGCGAGGGCCCGAGTTCGACTCCTGGAACCCACATACGAAAAAGGGGCCGGTGATATCGCTCAGAGGCACGGGTGCCTGTTGGCGCGCGAGGTCCTGAGGTCGACCTCCCGGTACTCACAAAAAAAAAAAAAAAAAAAAGAAATAGGAACAATTTAATTCTTTGGTTCCAACTAATTTTTTGTCACCAGAATCTACCCGTGTTTCCCCCAAAATAAGACCTAGTTGGAAAATTATCAGCCTTGAAAACTAGGGATCAAAAATGCAGGCCCCAGTCAGCCTGTCCTTTCCTTAACTGCCTTACAGAGTAGCAACAAAGCAAGAGAATAGTGATTCCAGCTAATGTGGGGGTTGGCTGATCGGGGCTGGCAGTTTTGATCTCTAGTTTTCAGAGCTGATTCTTGGGAAAGAGGGTAAGATATTAAATGAAGATTTCATTGTGGAGATTTGAAAGTAGGCTTAGTCATTTAAATACTAATCCTCCCAAAATTAGGTGCATAAAACTGAATGCTAAATGCAGTTCATTGTTGTAGTGTATGATTTTTTGAAAGGAAGGTTATACCGAATGTACCAAATGTTTTCCATTTTTAGCTCATTAAAGGAGACTTTTGACTACCCACATTGTGCTAAACTATGTAAGAATATCCTGAATAAATTCCTATAGGGGAAAAGAGAATCAAATTAGAACTGAAGAGACAAAAGTGCATAAAAATTAAAATAATAATAATAATTTGTGTGGTCTGTTTTATTTCTTTTGTATATTCTTGTTTATAAAATAAGTTATTTTTTAACCTGTCATGACTTTATGCTCAATTGTACCAAAACATATGATCTTGGTATAGTTACAGAATAACTATAAAATATTGGTGAAAAAAGTAGCTTCAGATAAACATTTATATCCATTAACTAATCTTAAGAGTTGATGAGACCTTACAACAAATACATATAGAAGGAGAGCCATGGATTTATTCTTAATTTTTGAGAAAATCTCTCAATGAAACTGTGAAATCGCACGCCAATAATGAAAGTGAAAGAAAATAATAAAATTTATATTCTTGCCAGTATAGAAAAGCTGAAGCAGCAGAATTAAGAAAAAGGATGTGTCAATGATAGCCAAATGCTGATTAAATGACCTAAACATAAAAATAGCAGAACACAATACTTTCAACCAGAAGGCCACTGAGACCGTATTAATATAGTATGGCTTAGAGTAGTAGATAAAGGGTGGAAAAAGACTTTACTTCTGATTATAGAAAACCTTACCCATGCTAAACTTGAATGGGTCACTTATTTCCATGGGTTACAATTCTTTTGTCTTATTCATAAAACTGAGAAAAAATTACCCAATTTTCTACCATAATTAATTATATTTCTATATAATGTATTCTGCAATTGAGGAAAGTCAGTTATATCATGGAGTATTTAAAGTAATGAAAGGCAAAGAAAAGAGGCCCAAAAAATAGATGGCTCATTAAAGAATTTTAAGGAAGATAGGTGGGAGATAAAAAGTAATTAGTTGTAGTGGAAAGATTTTCCCATGTATATAAGTAGCACAACTACTTAATCTGGGTTTTAACTAGAATATGTTATGATATCATTTCTGAATATCAATAAAACTAGTGTTAGCTTTCTTACTAACAGTGATAAATGAAAAATAAGAATGCTGTACCATATTGAGATCCATATGTTTATTGGTCAGGAGACACTACCTTTATTTTTGTCCTGTATGTATAATCATTGATTATTGCTATAAATGTTTGACACACTATGTATTCTACGAGAATTTGTGAAGTAAATTATTTTAAGCAGTATCAGCATAAGGACCTATGTGTCTAGTGTGGAGTATGAAATAGTTATATAAATTATATAAAATATTTTAATAAGTCCACAAAGCAGAAGTTATGACATTATTGAATATAAATAGGGATATTTTATATAATTAGTTTGACATATACAGATACCACCTGGGAAACCCAGTTTAAAATAACGACTCTATGTAGAATGGAAATTAGCTGGTAAATATATGCTGGCAGCCCTTTGTAGCAGAGTGAATATTTACTATTCATGCATAGGCCCTGGAGGAGAGAGTATATAATGTCTTAGCTGGCATTTTAAAACCCCATTAAATTTTATTCTTAAGAGAACTGAAGGGGCTGGGGATGTGGCTCAGTGGTAGAGTTCTTGCCTTGTATGCACAAGGCCCTGGTTTTGATCCCCAGCACCACGAGGAAAAAAAAAAAAAAAAAAAAAAAAAGACAGAACTGAAAACATTATAAACACTATTTTTTCTGTAGGGACAGTAACATTGTAAGGGTGTCTATTTTTTCTAAATTGTTATGAACAATGAATTTCACTCAATAGAGGAATTTTAAAAGATCTCGAATATTGGTTCCAAAATTATTATGTAATAATAAATATTATTGAATTAATAAAACTGTTTTTTTTTTGTAAGATGCTCTGTAGAGTGGACATGGGGGATGGATATTTTGATATCCACTAGATATCAAAATCATTAACAAGTATAGTAATAAAATTGTGCAGGCTGACCCAGATGCAATGAGTCTATTGAGGTGTATGGTTGCGGGAGGTACTGGAAGGTCACATGGCCACTGTCATCAGTACCTAATTCTAGGACAGAGGTAACAGAATTCAACTAATTAATTCTAATGAGAATTAGCTACAATAATCTCATATTTCACATTGACCGTATGCATATTTTACACCACAAATTAACATAAATTTACAGAAAATGTAGGTAGAAATGTCAACTGTGTCATCATTAGGTTACTCTCAAAGCTGTGACAAAGCTTGAGAGAAGCTGATTTATTTAGGATATAATCCAAGGAATCTAGAGAAAAGCAGTGGGAAGAGTGTGACGTGAAAGAAGAAAAGGTACGTGAAGTATATTTTATGGAGCAGATAACCTCTGAGGACTGCTGGAGCTGAATTGTATCGGTGTCCCAATGAGGAAACACGAAAATCACTCTCCAACCCTGACCCATAGGCTGTGTCTTGGTCATTTATTCAGTCCTCTTGCTGTTGAGGGTTGGGAGTGTTAATTTTTCTTGAGTCTTAACTGAGCCAAAATTATTCTGCTTCACCTAAGGAAGAAGACAGGAATTCTTTTTTATTTTTTTATTCAACATAGGATGTTTCTTTTGCATGGGGAATTTAATCAGGTGTCCTTACATATGTATCATGAAAAACATGAGGCTTTAATTGCATATTGCTTGTGACAATAATATGCTGAATACACCTTTGCTTTCCCATCAATAACAGTACAGAAAAGCAAAATGTTATTTAAATGCAATGAATTGTTCAGTAATTCAAAGAGAAAATTACACATATTAAAGAAACTTGAAATAAAATGTTGAATTACAAATGTTAAACACCATCAATTTTTAAAATTATTTTTACTGTTTGGTTCTTAAATGTCTAAAATATTAAAGAAGCTTGAAATAAAATGTTGAATTACAAATGTTAGACACCATCAATTTTTTAAATTATTTTTATGGTTTGGCTCATATGTTCAGAAATGTGACTTTTTGAAGTTGGTTGGATCATGAGGGGTTTAACTTCATCAGTGGATTAATTACTTGATGGACTCCTAATTTGACGATTTTACTGTGATGTGATGAAAGCTTAGGAAGTGGGAACTAGTTGAAAGGAGAAGATATAAAGATGTGTCCTTGAAGATAATATCAGGTCCCCTAGTTCCTTCCACTCTGTCTCTCGTACTCTTACTCTGCTTCTAAAATAAGCCTTTTCTCCTTTAAATTGTTACTCTCAGATATTTTGTCATAGTCACAGAGAGTGAAAAAATGATATATATATAATTAACCTCCAAATAAGACTAAGTATATTTATGAATATGTGTATATCACTTATATACAAATTCAATGAACCCAAGAAAATGTGTGTTAATTTCATAAAGAAGAAAATCAAAACAAGTGATGTAGGGGAAATATAATAAGAACAAATAACACGATTATGAAAATGTCCAATGAATGGAGTATAAACAACCTAATTTTATGGATCTGATATTCTTGCACTTAAGATTTCAACAGGAGTATACAGATGTAGATGTAATCAGATATGTATCAGTCAGTATTTATATCTATATTTCTATTTGTTTCTACCTCTTTTATCTATTATCAATCACTTATTAATCTTTTTATCTATTTTCCTATTAGTCTACATTTCCACCAAAGGCTATTTCTTCTAGACATAGTGTACTTACTTAGGGATGTTTGAAATGCTATAGAAAATAAGAAATTCCCCAGTAAGATACGTTCATTTTTTTAAACTTTCTAAATTAAGATAAAATAAAACTAGCTCATGGGTCCACAGGATGATTTCCAGATCTCCCAAAATATCAGAAAGAAGAATGTTTTCTGTGGGGAATATACGATATTTTCTGATGAATTTTTATCTAAATGCATCAACTGGATGTCACCATTAATATCAGGTTGCAATAGGTTAAAATGATAAATTTCTGTTTTTGGAAAATTTGTGTAAAAGCTCTTACATACTTAATATCCATGAGATAATTTCTATATGGATAAAATTTCAATATAAGAAATTTTCCATATTCCAATTTTATGGGATCACATTTTCTTTTACCAAGACAAAGTGTTGTTTCTTTAAAGAATACAGTTCAATTTTTTTCCCCTGGAGATTTAAAGAAACAAATAAAATCATTGGAAAATAAATGACAGGAGGGAGGAGAAGGAAAAAGAAAAAGAAATGACAGCATATCAACTTTAAAAATTCTGGAGAGGGTAAATATAATTTACTTATTTGAAATAATGGAATTATGTGAAATTTTACTGAAAAGAATCCAGTTGATAACTGATTTTTCGATGATTTTTGAAACAAAATGACAATTGAAGCTTCATCAGCCTGTGTTGTAAATTGATGTTTAAAATATGACATGTTATTATACAGTAACAATATATAATGAATTCTTTTCTAAAGATAGAACACATAAAAACTAATGCTGTTCCTAAAAACTAATCAGTTATGAATAAATAAAAGTTATGATATATATAGACTTAATCTCCAGTATAAAGTTACTAATGTATCTTTACTTTTAAGATACGTTTTTAAAAAAGAGCTGAAACTATTCCATAAAATAAGAGGAGAGAATGATAAAAAGTTAAAAATATAAATGTACTGAAATATCTTAAGATATATTTATTTGTTACAATAAATATCTTAATAATTTCAGTATTATCCAAGGAAACAAAAATTAAGAAATACATCACTCAATTAACTTCTATTAAAGTGAGCACTTAAAACCAATGTTTGGAAGAGTAAAAGTAATTATGGTAATCTATATGCTATTAAAATATATTTTCTTTCCTTGGTATGACAGAATATCCACTTTAAATCTTTTTAATGCTTTTTGTACTTGTAGAAAACATCTCCCAATTGTTATACACAAAATTTAATCCATAGTCATTACAGAAGAGGAAATCTAGGAGACTGGAAATGAGGAAGGAGTGGAAACTTAAATTTGTTCACATCTTCTAAGTCATTTGAATTATTTCTTATTTGTCCACTACCTATTCTACTGAGAAACAAATAATTAGTCCAACAATGTAAAACAAAGCAAATTTCTAGAAATATTTAATTAGTGAAAAAAAAAATTAAGGCATATGATACTCTTCATTAATTTGAAAGATTTTACTTAATTTTAAAAATATTTATTTAGCTCATTGAGTTCATATTTCTGAAACAAGTATTAAACAAATATCAATCCATTTGAAAATATTTCATTCACATTATCCTAAAATTCTACTGAAAAACAGTACAGATAAGGCCGGTGAGATGGCTCAGCGGCTTAAGCGCCTGCTTTGCAAGCGCGAGGACCCGAGTTCGACTCCCGGATCCCACATACGAAAAAGGGGCCGGTGATATCGCTCAGCGGCACGGGTGCCTGTTGGAGCGCGAGGTCCTGAGGTCGACCCCCGCTACCCATAAAAAAAAAAAAAAAAAAAAAAAAACAGTACAGATAAAGGAAACATTTAACTCATAACTAAATAGTGTATGGGCCACTAAATCAAATCTGCAGTGCACACTGGAAATTTTGTTCCGTGTGTAAAGAAATGCTCTTTGTTCAAATCAGAAGTGCTAACTGCAAGGGCAGAGAGGCAAAATCAGATCTGTAAATTTAGTAAAGAAACTCCACACAGCAAAAAACATTCAACAGAGTAAGAGTATTACTTCCAGAGTGGGAGAAAATATGCCGCTCACTCTTCTTTTAGAGAATTAAAGTCTAGAATATATAAAGAACACAACATCTTAACACCAAGAAAAGAATAGGATAGACCAATCAATAAATGAACAAGTGAGTTGAACAGAGAATTCTCAAGAGAGAAGCTACAAATGGCTAATAAGTAAATTAAAAATTGTTCAAAATCTTTAGCCATTAGGGACATATAAATCTAAAACACAATGAGAATCCACTTCACCCTAGTTAGAGTGGTTATCATCAAGAATAAAAAAAATAATGAATGTTGGTGAGAATATGGAGGAAATGGAGACTTCCTAAACACACTTTGGGAATGTAAACAGTATTTTCCACTATGTAAATTAGTAGGGTAATTCCTCAGAAAAGTAATACCTTAAAGAATTTAACATGGCATACTATAGTGGTAATTGCATGGATGTTTACACACATGCAGTTCACAGAACCTAAGTAGTGGAAACAATCTGGATGAATGGATAAAGAAAATGTGGCAGATAAACATAATGGAGTGTTATTCAGTAAAGAACAAAACCCTTTCATTTGAAAAAAAATGACAAAAACTGGAGACTGTCATGTTAAGCAAAATAGTCTAGCAAAATTAAATATTACATGTTTTCACTTATATATGTAAACAAGGAAAGAAAGAAGAAAGAGATAAAGAAAGAGAGAGAGAACAGAACAGTTGACAGGAACGTGGAAGGTACTTGTTTTGAGATGCGAAAGGAAATCAAGGAGGAGGGAGGAATAAGGTGAGGTAGTAACAGGAATGAAAATAATCGGAATACGTTGTATGCACGACCAATATACCAAAATGAAATGTATTATTCTGTATCACTCATATACAACAACTAAGAGTAAAGAAAGCATTTAAAACATTATATTTGACAATTATTTGTTTTGCTTTAGTATAGCAAGAGTATGAGAGGCCTGCTTTTCTTTTGTTTGTTCTTTCTTAAAAAAATTTTAGACAGGGTAATAGAATACACACACACACACATAAAAAGAGAGAGAGGAAAATGGAATATGTGAGAAATTGTCTCGTTTTCAGGGATTATTTGGCTTATCTATCACTTTCTCTAAGGTCAAGGTTTCAGCATATTTTTCGAAAGGATACTACAGAGCCCATAACAATTTGTAACTTGCTTTGGACAAAGCAGTAGCCACTACGATGTAAAAGATCTCTGTGAAGAAGCCTGGGCTAGTCTGCATGACCAGAGCACACATGGAAAGCAGGACCAGGGCAAAGACGGTCTCTAGCATTTTACGCATCTTCACAGTAGTCTCCAGCCTGTGAAACCAGCCCCACTAAAATCAGCCCAGCCCAAAAATCCCACCCTGCTAAACCACAGAACTGTAGAGAAATAACAAATTTTTGTATATTACTTTTGTTGATACATACATAATATGTGTGCATATTTATGATTTATAATGTGATGCTTTGATTCATATTTAAAATTGTATCTACTCAGGATATTCAGCATATCTATGATCTTAAATTTAATCATTTCTAATCCTCTAAATTTGGGGGTGGCTGCTTTGCACCAAACAGTTACCACTACAATTGCTATGTACATATTTAGCCTATAGCCACCGCTCAATAAATTTTAGGTAGTATTCCCTTACATTCATTCTATGTTTAGGGCTTTATATGAAGATAGATAGATAGATGATAGATAGATAGATAGATAGATAGATAGATAGATAGATAGATAGATAGATAGATATAGATAGATGATAGATAAATGATAGATAGGCTAATCTTCAGGGTGAGAACATTAACTCTAAGTAACAATACTATAAATCAAGCTATGATCATTGTTTCAATGACTTCCTTTTCAAAGGAAATCTACTTCTAACAAATCATTCTTTTGCCATATAGTTTATGAGAGTCATACTACTTTTCTTTATAAATTATAAAACAAATTGATAAAATAACCATAGTATAAATTCTATTTGTTTTCCCTTATAATACTTATTATTGCCTGTTGTCAAATGGGAATATTGGAAAATGTACCAGACTATTTAAAATTAAAATGTAAAACACATAAAGATTTTAAAATTCCAATAAAAATTATTAGAATCAAGTACCAAAGCAAACCTGCATAATAGGACCAGAAGTTCAGGAGCCCACTGATGGTCCTGTAGGATTTCATGACCTAGGGAGGCTTGTCAGGTGTTGCATGGTAAATTCTAATATGGTTCCTGTCAGTAATTTTACTCAAGATTCTAGAAGACTTTGTGAAAAAAAAAACATATTTCTATTTTCTTCTTTTTGAGCTTAAAAATGAGAGTTTTCATGCAAGTAAACTTGTGTCCAGCTATTGAAATATTTCAGTTGCAATGGGGACAGTTCATGCTTCAATATAAAATCATGTATTTCAGTGTTTAAAAGAATATAAAATTATCCTGAGTTCTAAAACCTGTTCATTAGGGATGATTCATTCCCATTGAAATCAAAATACTTCTAGTGTATATAATAACCATTTCAACTTAAGGGATTTTTTTTTCAATCAGATTTACAACTCTCCAATGAATGCTAGTTTTTCTTTGTTTTACAAAGATCCAGGAACTCAGAAACGCCCACAGCACTATCTTTGTCATAAAATGTACTATAATTGTTGAAGCTAATATGAAACTCTCAACATTTTGGCCATTTCTACCAATGTGTAGTTCTATGAGCTTCTGATTTCATATCTGTATAATACTAAATGCTTACAGTATCTGGTATTGTAGTTAACATACACACACAGAAAGAACTTCGGAGGAAGAGTTATGCCAGAGAGAAAATAATTGCCCTCTCAAAGGCTCTACAGAAGCAGCACATGCAAAGAGACGTGTGTGTGCACAGACTTACACATAACTTAATCTTTATATATTAGAGTGAATGTACAAACTCAAAAATATTTCATATTTTTTACTCATTTCAATTAGAGTGAGAAGAACAAGGTAGAATAAAAGGGAGAACAATTTAATAGATTAAATCTCTGAGAAATTGAAGGAAATACCCAAAACTTAACTGGTAATTCAGAAAGAAAAACCAGTAGAAGAAAAACCAAGGTGATCTAATAGCTCCCACTGTACCTGACTGGCTATACGTCACAACTCACCAAATTGAACTTTTCCATCAAGATCTGAGTTTTGCTCAGTTTTTGAGGAAATATTGAGTTATCTATTTCATGTAAGTTATTAAATATTTAAGAAAATTATTAATAAGCAAAACAGTTACTTTACACCTATTGATGTATTTAAAGAAAAAATAGCTTTATACTAAAATGACAAATATATATATATATATATATATATATACACACACACCATATGGCAATGGGGCATCATAATTTTGTTTCAGTGGGTTGAAGTGTACTGTTAAACAACAGGAGAGAGTAGGGATGAAAATTAACAAAGGAGATGTTCCCTCAGCTCAAGTTAGCAAAAACCAAAACCAAACCAAAACAAAACAACTTACAAAGAAATGTATATTGAGAATTAAATAAATGACATAAAAGATTAAACATAAATAATAATGTGAATCAAAATATAAATGAATTAGCCAGGCTAAATATATGTATCTCCTCAAATATTCATCATTTATCAAGAATGCATTCAAATTTCTTTCTTCTAGCTTTCTGAAATGTGCATAGGAGTCATCTCTAGTCACCCTGCTGTGCACGAGCCCACGAGAGCTTCTTACTCCTATTTAACTGAAACTCAGGACTCAAGCGTACTCATCAGACCACCAGTCTCCGTAATCATCGGGAGTCAGCAACGTTCATTATCAGGTCTCCTTTCATATTTATTGAATATGAAACTATGGGTGTGGTGTCAGCACTGTAGTCTTAATCAAATCATTCTGATGCAACTAATGTTGAAAACTATTGAGCCACTGAGGTAGAAAGCAGGAATGGGATTTTAACAAATGGAGTATTCTTGTGATAATTCTAATATTCTTGGAAAAGAAGAGGACCAGAATAGTATTTCATACAATCTATTACCATTTGCTTAAACAAATTTAAGAGAGGGGTGGGGAGAAACATGAATATTACTTCATGAACCCAACAAATCAAGTTTCTTTTATTTTCAAAGATTCCCAGGCATATATGAGGAATCATATTGATTGTAAATGTCAGGTACACATTATGATTATAGCACATGTTATTTCATCTTTGATAAATTGAATATTTTTCATATTTTTCATTAATTGTGAAATTAATGTTTATTTTTGTATTTTTCCGAAGGAAATAATAGCTTAGGATGATGTCACTGTGTTATCTATGCTCTACCAAAATAAACATTTCAAAAGATCTGGCAATTTTTTGAAAAACTCATCATTTTGATACTATGTTTTAAATAGAGAGACTTGACAAATGGGAAAAGATCATTAGACTTCATATGTGAACCCTTGACATACAATTTGGGCTTTGTATCCATTAATTTGTGTCCTTGGGGAATTCATCAAATTCCTGACTTCCTTGGGTTATGTATAAATAAGGATGAACTTCTAGATTCTCCATCTGATTCAAATGGAGAAAACTGGAGCCCTTCCATAACACAGAGTTGAGTAGGACATTCCCTGGAGATTATCTTAATCAAGCTGTTTTTACCCCAGGTGTTTCTATAGTTTTCTCTCCTGGGTTCTGTAACATTCTTCCTGTGAGGTTTTCAAAACCTCATTTTCCTTACTAGGCAGCTCACATAGCTGTTGCCTCTTTTCTGATTTAACACAATATTTTAATTAACTTTCCATGGACTTTGTGAAAACTTTGTTAAAAATGTGCATTTGAAGAAAATATATCAAACATATCCATTAAATATGATTCTAAAAATAAATCCTAAAATTTCTCTGAGGAATTTTCAAATAGATACTATGACACAGTGATTAAAATTGCAAGCAAGTTTTATTAATTACAAAAGCGTCATTTAATTTACATAGCTATATTTGGTTTCTGAATTAATTATATGGATGACATGAAATTATAAACACATTACATTTTTATATGTTAGACATATTCCAAGCCTTTTTTGGGCATCTCTTTATTTTTATCCACCCCAACATATATGAACACGAATTCAATATACTTTAAATACTTTTGCTAAGAATGTGACTCAGTGCTAACTGAGATATTCCTGGCAGCTCCATTTTTCTTCCAACACAGCAACTGTCAATCTTCTTTTGGCTGAAATTCTTTTCTAATGTATTGCCTGACTTGAATTAGCAGGATTTCTTCTTATCTAGTTTTGTTATGACATTCTTAGTTGTACCAAAAGTTATAAAGACATGTTTCAGATGATTTTAAAAACTTTCCATATTTATAATGGCAGCAATGATGAGTTTTAATAATCTTATATATTTGAACAACATGTAGAAGTTGCTCATGCTTATTAAAATCAACTTGGGCATTTTTAAAATATAGTCAAGGCAGTGAATATTTGAAGGTATGAATCACCTACCTAAGGAATTAAAATCTTTACAACCATTAGCAGTTACTTAAGTATAAATCTTCTGATTATTTAAGTCCTGTATAACTCAATTTGCTAAATTAAATTTATCATGCATCTGAAAATAACATTATGAAAGTAAAAAAAAATGACTTTCTGGAAGTCAAAAATTTTTCACAGGATGAGTCCCCTCTGGGGAACTTCTTTGAGGGTTCTTTATTGACATTAGGACTGCGAAGCCTGAACATTTAAGTGATTCACTGCACATTGTAAATTGTTGCAGTGGCAAAACCAACAGAAAATCTTGATTCTCTTCTTGGAGTAGGTCCTAAGAATGTGATAATAGCTGCCTTGTCAAGTTGTCCTTGCTTTTGTAAAACTGTTCCAATGTGGTTTTTCATCTAAGCCTTTGTGCTATGTACTGCGAGTGTATGTGGAATGAAAGACTGTGCCTGTTTATTTACAAATTAGCTTAAATGCAGTAGGAATTGTTACCATATGCTTATTCTCATTTATGTAAAACATTTGGGTTATTGTAGGGTTGTGTTTTTGGTCTTCCATAACACAAATTTTAAAATTTGAAACTTTATTTCGAAAAACTGTCGTGGTTTAGGGATTTGTTAGGCCTCATTGAATAAGTGAGAAAAAGATTAAGAATTTAAAAAGAAATTTGACATTAGACATTATACTATTTATGAATCATGTCTACAACCTGTTTTAAAGGTGTACACTTTTAGCTTTTATTCAAGAATATAATTAGAATAAAAATATAAGCTCATTCTTTATTAATATGCATTATTCTAATTTATTGTCTTAAAAAGGATGTTACTAAAATTGAATCATATTCAATATATTATGCTAGTCTGATAAGAAAAATGTTAGTTTAATTATAGTAACTAACATCATCCATATATATTTGTTACTCATTAGCAATATTATTTAACATTAAATATTAAATTGTGTTCTTCATGAAATCTCTCTGCAGAGTTTTGACTTCTGGGAAGTCTATCTAAAGTTACATACTGGAGATCCGAAATAGTTGCAAGTTGTGGGTTTAAACAAGTAAATTTTAACAAAATATTTCTTAGCTGCCATTTTTTCTTTTAGTGTAGTTTACTTGGGATGAGTTATAATTTACAGACAGAGTTCTGTGATAGTGAAGTATATCATTTTTCCATAAATACTATATTTTAATAAAAGTTCTTATGCTTTTATGAAGCATAACTCTTAAAATGTATTTCAGGTAAGACATTCTGTAAAGAAGCAGAAGACAAACTTCTTGTCAATTATCTTTTAAATATTAAAAGCAGATATAAAGCATTTTATATTTGCAATGTCAGTATACATGGGGTACTGCAGAAATAAAATATAATTTACTTAAAATTATGAACATTGAAATTATAGCACTACAGAAATGGATTTATCGTAAAAGTATAAAGGAGTGCAGGTGCTTATATATCTTCTGAATCTGAATGAGTTGTGTATTATATAAATATTTTTCTTTATAATTCCATATGTACACTAAAACTCATACTGTGCTGTAAATATACCTAAACATTCCTGAGGAAGTCTTTCTTATTTGAAGTATTTGAAGGAACAAACACCACTTTCAATGTCAAAAAATGAGAAAATGTATTAAACGTATTATTTAAGTAAATACTTTCTGACAAATAAGATTATTCTTGACTGAAAGACTTTAGAAATGGAGCATACAGGTATAATTCACGGTAACATGAAAATAAAATTTGTTTATAAATTGACTATACAAAGAAGAACATTAAAATATAGAATAAAGTAATGGCTTGGGGGGACTCTAGTTACTATTACTTTAAAAGAATTTGAAGTTATACTTTTTTTCATGAAAATATTTACTTTCTCCAGAATGTGGAAAAGTAAATATTACTCAAAAAACAAATCTTAACATATTTACTAAATAAAGATTATATACTAGAGATAATAGTAATATAAAACTCATGCTGTTTTATTTATGCAAATTATAATGACCTTGCTTACACTGTCTTTTGCTTAAATTTATAAAGAAAGTCAAAATTCTCAACTCAATTTTGACATGAAACAATTTCTTTGAAAGATTAGGTAACATGTAATTCATTCCATAAAGTATTTTCAACACTATGCATTAAAAATTAAATGAAGTATATGTTATTATTTACCAAATGATAATTCATTCTCTCTCTCTGTCTCTCTCTGTCTCTCTGTCTCTCTCTGTCTCTCTGTCTCTCTCTCACTGTCTCTGTCTCTCTCTGTCTGTGTCTGTTTCTCTATCTGTCTGTCTGTCTGTCTCTCTTTCCCTTCTTGTAGTTCTTAAAATCATAAAAGTGATCTGGCTAGTAATGTTAATAAATGCCTATGTTAAATAACTGAAAGTTTGAAAAGCCCTTAAAAATATACTTTGACAACTCCAATTCTACAAGTTCTTTTCTTACATTTCTTTTTATTAGACTTGTGAAACAATTAACTAAAATGCAAAAGAAAATCTAGATCATGTTATCATGCATTGTTTTTCTTATATTTGAGCTTAGATTAATTTCTAACATTAATCACAGAAGAACAGGTTGAGCATCCCTAATCCAAAAATCCAAAATTCAAAATGCTCCAAAACTGGAAACTTTCTGAGCCCTGACATAATGCTACAAGTGGAAAATTCCACCCCTGACTTTATGTAACTAGTCACAATCAAAACACCGTATAAAAATATTTTAGGCCTTATGTATGGTACATGTGAAACATAAATACATCTGTTCTTACACTTAGATCCCTTCCCAAAGATATCTCATTATATATGTGCAAATAGTTCAAAATCTGAAAAGTATGAAACCCAGAGAACCTGTACACTCAAGCATGTTATTTAAGGCATACTTGACCTGTACTGATTTGGACAATCTCTGTGTTTGTGATGCTGTCACCATACACCAAGGCTATGTTAAATGATCACACAACGTTCTGGGGCACAAAGTTTGTTCCAAAATCTTTTATACATGCAAATGGTTGAGGCTTTTTCCCAGTTTCTGCTTTCCACTCCCATTTCTTCTCTTTTTTTTTTTTTTTTTTTTTTTGTGGGTACCGGGTGTCGAACTCAGGACCTCACACTTGCCAGGCAGGTGCTTATGCCGCTGAGCTATCTTACTGGCCCTACTCCCATTTCTTTAGACTCAGATTACATTCATTCATTCATTTGAGGCTCAGATTCATAAAGGAAAATATCTATAAGCATGAAAGCAGTATTGAGTGTGCTAATTTCATTTAAAATATGAAATAATATATAGTACTATACTAGATTCTGTATTTTTCAGGTTCAGTGCATAGTAATAAGATGATTCAGAAAGAATACTTGGTACATGGAGACCTGGCCTGCAGTTATGGTCTATCTTTGAGGCTAATCTTGACCAAGACATTGGTTTTTGAATATAAATTTACAATCATCGGGTCTTCATTGTATCAGAAGGTAGCTGTTAAATGTGCAATTTTAATGAAAATGTTTCTATGTAATTTCATTAATATTCAAATCAATATTAATAACATGAATATTAAAATTCTAATTGGTAGAAAAAGTACACATTTCAGTGATGGCTAGAAAACTCTGCAAAACATTGTTTAGAGATTGGTAAATTTTGTAATCGATATTCAAGCCTTAAGTTCTATCCTTCTACTCCATTTTCTTTGCTCTTTTGTGTAATTATTGGATAATTAAAATAACAAATGAGCGTTAACATAGTGAATATATTAGATAAACAAATACTACTATTCTCTAATGGTTGAACAAAAGTTCAGAAATACAGCCATCATATTCACCTTAACTTTACAGCCAAAGATAAATGACAGATACCTTTAAAGAACAAAGTATTCAAGGCTACCATATTTTCCAAATTGAACATTTCATTGCAATCTCTATTTTCAAGTTTCTATAAATCTCAGGATGGTAATTTTTATGCTATCCAGATGGTACGTATTTAAACAAAATTTCATTTTGGGTTCATAAAAGTTTCATCTTTTCTTTCTCTATGTCTTAATAAAGCCTAGCTAAGTTAAGCTAAACACAAATTGCTATATAATTTATCAACCTTAACTCCCCTGTTTTAGTTTCTGCCCATAGGTTAAATTTTTCATACTTAAATACAAAGTTTGTCTCAGCCAAATTTTGGTCAGTATTTATTGAGTTCTTACATCGTGCTGAATGAAAAGTGAGGTCTTCAATTCAGTTATTTGAAGCAAAGGTGAAAGTTGTCTACATTGTAAATTCTTAGCATTTTCTTAATAAAAATGGAAGAATTACAAGAGTTTGCATAAACATATATATTAGATGCTATTAATACATTTAAATTTGTGTAGGAAAAGTTGACACATGCATCACTTTTTTCACTGATAAATATATTGCTCAAATGCTTTGAAACTTTTGATTAAGAATGATGCAAAGACTAAAAGCCCAAGTATTAATAATTATTTTGAACTATGAATGAACACATACTGATACATGTTTTATGCGCAGTTTGCTGAAAGTGACTTGTAGGTTTCAAGAAAGCTATTTGTCACTCTTTTCAATAAAGGACACATTGTCATTGGCCTAAGAAGGAAATACTAGAAATCATAAATTAATGATAAATAACTTCAGAACATCTTCAGAATTGATAATTAAAATTTACTCCAGGCTTTCTATGATATTATGTAATTACAAGCATTGTATAATTCCTCTTGTGAAATACGGCATTACTTTTGTTGATTGCACAATATAAGAACCTAAATATGGAGATACTGCAAAAACTCTTCTATGAGGAGGTACATATTAAAATTAACAGAAAAGTTATTTCCACTCAACTGTTAGAGCAGTAATTCTTACACTGTTAATTTGCCATAAAGTAGCTTTTAGACTGTATGATTCAAGACTGTTTTAAATACTTTAATATTTGATGGGATATTTATTAACACAAATATTCTACATTTTGCTAAAAGCAGACTATTAAAAATACTCATTTACAGATCTTTGGGCTAGGAATGGAAAATGAGGGATAAAATTAAGTAATATAGAATTGAAATCTATTATGTTGGAAGACACCTGTTAGATTGCATCTGACATTTAGGCATAGGAAATTAGTATTTTTATACTTTGTGCCCTAATGGTCTTTATCATTTCATTATTAATACCTAAATTACTCAGATCTGGTAAACTCAGCTTCTAACTCATTTCCTCAGTCCAACGTGTGAAAAAGCTGCTAAACTTGGAAAATTTCTTTATGTTTTATGCAACTACAATGTTCTTATCTGTAAAATAAAAATCCTATATAATTTCCATATAGGAAAATCTGCACATTTAGGTTGTCAGTTGCATATATATTTCACAATGGTATAGAGTCATGGTATATAAACATGTTAGAGTATTATTCAGTTATGAAGAAGAATGTAATCCTGTCATTTGCAGGAAAATGGTTGAAACCTGAGGTGATCAAATTAAGCAAAATAAGTCAGACATACAGGTCAAATATTACATATTTTCTCTCATATGTAAAAAGTAAAATAAAATGTGAAATTAGAAAAGGAGCAGTTACAAAAGGGGAAAAGGATGGAAGAAGGAGGAAAAAGAAGAGAACAAGAAAAGATGGTTACAGGGAAAATGAATAGAATCACTACAAAATATATTCATGTATGGAAAGAGTATGATGAAACCTATTAAATTGTACAATTAATATGCACCAATACTTATAATAAAATACATGTGGTATATTTCCATCATCCACAGAGTTTCTCAGAGTAACTTTGAAGTAAATTTTCTCCTACTTTCAGCTTATTAACCATTCAAAACTCCGATTTCAAGCTCTTTATTGTTGTATGTGTCACCAATTCATTCTTTAAGTGCCACTATTCCTTTGTGTATAAAGAATGCAATGTACTTAACCAGTCTTGACATTATATATATATATATATATATATATATATATATATATATATATAATTTATAATTTTTGAAGTTTATAAATACAGTTAAATGTACACCTTATGTACAAACCTTTATATATTCGTTAGTTTTCATTTGTTTTAAGTAAATACATAAAACTATGTTTTATGGAACATATGGTTCATTTATGTTTAATTTTACTTTTTTTTTTTTTTTTTTTTTTTTTTTTGGTATCAGGAATCGAACTTAGGACCTAGTGCTTGCCAGGCAGGCGCTTGTGCTGCTGAGCTGTATGCCCCGCCACGTTTAACTTTACTTTAAAAACTTTTCCGAAACATTTTCCTTATTATCTGTACATTTTTCTTTCCATAAGCAATGTACATGAATGCCAGTTTTCCATGTACTTGTCAGTACTTTATATTATTGTGATACATTAAATTTCACGATTTAGAGGCATAATTATCTCTCTTTCTCTCTCTCTTTTTTTTTGCATTTCTCAGAGAACTAATAATACTGAATTGTTTTAAACATGTTTGTCTTGGTTATTTTTTAATTGCTGGGACAAAATACCCAACACGCACAAGTTAAAGGAGGAAAGGTGGTTCTAGCTCACAGTTTGTAGGTTTCAGTCCTTACTCACCTGGGTGCAAGGCGAGGCAGCAAGGCAGAGGAGAAACGCTCCACCGCACGACAGGCAGGAAGCTGCGCCATAAATGCAGAAGGAGGATGTATTTACACAGCCTTTCAGGCCACGCCCACAGAGACCCACCAGCCTTCACCACCCAACATCACCCCCACTAATTAACCCATTAGCGGGCTAATCCAGTGTCACACACCCATCTCCAGTCTCCTCCCAAAAATCCCTGCTATGAGCACACATGAGGTTTTTGTTTTGTTTTTGCGGCGGCGGGGCCTGGGGGGTGACATCTAGAGATATTCGTTATACCAATCCTTATTATCATTTGTGCCATTCTTTGGTGAATTGTCTTTTGAGCTCCTTTGTCTACTTTTTATTTGTGTTTTCGGTTCTCTTTCTACTGAATTTGGAGTATTTCTTGGATTTGAATTGATGGGCAGACTCGTGTATTGAAAATCTTTTACTCCTGTGACTTATGTTTTCACTTTACTAACAGCATTGAAACAGGAGAGAAGAGCCTGACACTCCCCAAGAGGTTTTTCCAAATTTCTTCTGGAGATGCCTCAAACCACAGCTACCTCAGATGGAACGCAGCCACTCCTGGAGACACCGGCTTTAACCGAAGCAGTCTTTGGTCATGAGGCCATTCTACATGGTGTAACGCACGGACATTCTGGTTGGCTCTAACCCTGCTACCCTCCTATTTATTTATTTATTTATTTATTTATTTATTTATTTATTTAAAGACGGGATCTCGCTAAGTGGCTAAATTGTCCAGCCTGGGCTTGAATTTGCAATTCTGTATTTTCATCCTCCCATAAGGCTGAAATTACATGTGTATGCTGTAGTAACATTAAATTGGTTTTAAAATGAGGTAATGTGATAGCTTCAGTATTTTTTTTTTTCAGCATTGTTTGGCTGGGTTTTGAGCCTTGTAAATATTGACTTTAATTACTGTTAGAATTTTGGCATTTTGTTTAAATGTTTAATATATAAATTTATAGTTTTTGGAAGTAAAGAAACACTCATAAATAAAATTATGAGTTATTCTTTTTAATAACCACCGGTAAATTTAGATCTGTATTTTCTAATATGTAACTATAGAAACACACAAACACACATAAACAATCTTTGTCTATATGAAGCCTTGTGTCAAAATGCCATCCAAAAACACACTATAAGTCACACCCGATGTCAAGCAAATTTATATTTATTAACTTCTAAACACAAGGGGCTGTGGATACTTTTGGAAGTTAAGTGACTTAGGGAAATAGAGTCAAACTGAGTTAGTTTTAGTTTTGGTCTTTGTAAATCATTTTGGAAAAGCCTTGAGGAAGTAGGGGATTATATAATAGTGGAATCCAGAAAGTAGACAATTTAAGGGCTAAATATACACCTACTTGTTTTATTTACAACATGAAAGAAATGAAGCATGGCTGGAATTTTAAATGGTGAAGTGGTACTTACCAATTGTAGCCAGTACAGAGAAGATGTGGAGAGCATATTTTCTGGAATATTGTTTCCTTTTCTTTATCTTATGCTCAGATAAAATTACAGAGTACTCTGATTTTGACATGGTTCCACCATAGACAACAAAAGATCTTGTGTAATATTGTTAATATTCTACTAAATATTTTTCATGCTCAGTGGAACGACGTATGCTGCCAATTGCCAGCTTCCATGGCCATTTTTCCATTTCATCATCTTTCCCAGTGTTTATGAAAGCAATATGAGTCATTTTCTGTATTTGACTCACTCTTTTCAAAAATTCACATTCAAATAAAATTCAAAGCTTATACTAGAATATTTAAAAGTAACACACATCCTTACTATAGGCTTCCTTACAAATTCATAACACTAAAGTTTTCAATGACATATGACATAGCTCCAACTTTCAAAATTTTAATCATGTTAACTGTTTAATCATGTTTAATCATTCTGTCTTCATTCAATTTCCACGCCAATTTGAAAACTTTTATTCTTGAGAGGAAAAAAAGAGAAAATCATTACTTGTTTTTTTCCAAATTAATTCCGCTAGAATGTTAAAAGTCAATGTGATTTTTCCCTTTCTTATAAAAAAAATCCAACCTATATGTATTAAACCTATATGTATTAACCTATATGTATTAAACCTATATGTATTAAAAGGCTCCTGAAGTAAAGTTAAGAAGAAAGGTAAGTGTTTCAATTTTCACCTTTAAAAAATAATTGTGAGACTTTTCATGAAGCCAAATATTTAAGCCTATGTATATTCTAAATAACTTGGTTTGTTCATTACACAATTCATACATGAACAGAAACATATTGTAACTCACATATTTATACCATCAATATGTGTCATTTAAGAATAAAATTAAAATTAAGTGAACTTTAAAAAAGAAAGAAGAAATCTATTTGTCCCAAAATGAACATTGATTAAATAAATTATGGCCCAGACATGCAAAAAATTTTAGAAAAGTAGTATTTACTTATTTAGGTATGGAGAAAATAATAGTTATTTATTTGAGCTAAACTTTTTTGTTTTAATCATTCACTTATATTGTAAAAATCCTAATTAAAGGAAGGTCAATAAAAAATAAAAGTTATTACAAAGTCAGTCATCTGGGAATGTTATTGAAGCAATTCAAAACATTGATTTTTGAGCTACAACAGGAAGCTCTCAAAGAAATCCCAGAATTATCTCACCAACCCACGTTTTATTTCTTCTTTATTCTGCTTGTCTTAACTTTATTGACAGGCTTTATCCACATCACAATGAAGAAGACAGCCAAAAGCCCACAGTTCATGTACTCATGACACAGACAATCCAAGAAACAGAGAGCTGAAGTCAACTAGCTAAATTCCTCTTCTTTGGTGTTCCTCTATGCAGAGATATTTTTCTATGCAAGGTTAGAAACTTAAAGAACAGAAATGGGTCCACTAAACACTGATATGAATATTTTTATCTTTAAACTTTTTGTAGTACTAGGGATCAAACCCAGGGCCTCAAAAATGCATTGTAAATGCTCTTCTACTGAGCTACCATCCCATCCCTGCATGTTTGCTTTTAAAGCCATATAACGTTATGAAGAGAGAGCGTGCAGATGAGTATCTCTGAAATTCTCAGACATAGCCAAGGAAGAACTCTGCAATGTACACTTAGTACATGGATGAGATTTGTCTCTATATCGAACCAACAAGCTGTGGGGTGAATCTTGATTTCAACACAAGGTCTCAGTTCCTAGTTGGCTCTTCTTAAGCTTCCTTGGCCATGTATTTGAGGCACGTTATGTTGGGTGAAAACTATCTGCAAACAAACCAGCCCTGATAGTCACCAGGAGGTCATCATAAATCTCACTGCCCTTATCAGGGTTAGAAAGAACTATAGTAAACTTAATCAGTGGTCGCCTCCCCAGTTAATGCTGTGATGGATATGGTAATTTTACCATCAGGATTAGCTGTAGTTTCTGCTTTGTGTCCCTCATAAGTCTGAGTCAATATGTTGGTCCACACAAAATGTACCAATAAGGATCAATTTCAGGCTCACTCCCAGAGCCAAGGTAGCACTCAGTTCTCACAGGTTACTGGGCTTCAGGATTTCTTTAGCTATTGAACAATGAACTACCTTAGGTTTCTGTTTTCATTTTTGTTTTTACTGTCACTTTGGTCTCTTTGTAGGGCAGCACCCATCACGCCATCAGAGTGAGCAACTAACCCATCAGAAGAAGTTGGCATAATGGAAAGCCAAGTGTTTCTATAAATGTAAGTTTGGAAGGGTTATTTTGTCACTTTTTGGGTATACTACTCATTAGAAATAATTCACTACATTGATTTACTTGAATTTCCTATAAAACAGCTATTAAATACTGACTGACTTGCAAGCACAGTATGAGAATACAGTTAAGATAGTATTTGGCCAAGGTAGTATCTACAATCAAAAACAAAATGTAAATGTATATGTTTACATGTAATGTATCGATCATCTCCAACCTCTCACAAATCTCTTGGTGGGCTAAACCAAGATTTAGAAAACAGGGGAAGAATTGTTGAGCCCTTGATGATACAGATGACTTTAACATTTTTATATCAAAATTTACTTAATTTTATTATTTAACAGATATTTTACTTTACGTAGCTAATTTAAAAATTATCAGTGAAATCCTGTACTACTTAATAGCAATTCTATAATTTAATAAGTACACTATTACTACATTTGATTTATTTTTAAACTAATTTTCAAATTATGTATGTGTGGACAAATTTCATCACTGTTTATTTTTAGCTTTACCAAAAGCCATTAAAATGTAATTTTGAGATTATGTGGCTTGATAAATGGACAAGCTTACTGATTATAAAATACATACCTATATTTTTTTGTTTTTTTGGTTTTTTTTGTGGGTACTGGGGGTCGACCTCAGGACCTTGCGCGCCAGCAGGCACCCGTGCCCCTGAGCGATATCACCAGCCCTTTTCTCGTATGTGGGTTCCAGGAGTCGAACTCGGGCCCTCGTGCTTGCCAGGCAGGCGCTTACGGTGCTGAGCCATCTCACCAGCCCATACCTATGTTTTAATTGGTTTTATATTTCAGCAAGCATGCAAAGTGTACATGTAGCAATGTAATTTTTAAGATAAAAATTGGGACATATAGTCCCAGGTGTTGTCACAGAAATGAGAATATTATAACCAGCTCTGTACTGGAAAATCTGTCACATAAGTCTGCCCTCTGTGTATACACAATTCTCTGTGAAATACTTTTTGAGCAGGTTTCTTGAGTTATTTTCCTATATTTACTGTGTCATTTTCTTCCCACTGAAATGGCAGTAAATTTTACTAAACTCAGTGCATTCCTAGGGAAAAAAAAGACAAAGAATCTAAATTTAAAAATCAATAGCTATAGTGTTTCCAAGTTATAACCATGCAAAATTGTCCTGTTTGACAAGTGTTTGAATTTCAAACTGATGAATAGGGTTGCAAAAACATGAGCTCATAAAAATCATACTTTTCCTACTCCCATCTTGTACTACCATATAATCAACATTTCATCTTCCTTTTTTTCTCTATCATTTCAGTACTTTAGAGAAAAGAAGCATAAGTGTTTGTGTTCTTTTTATTTTATTTTTTCATTGTTCCAACAGAGAAACTTAGGACATGACTCACAGAATAAAAAGAATGGAACAAACAGAAATTACATTTGTTTTTTAAGGAATTATAATTAACATAGAGAACATCAGAGGACACATTTTTGCCTCTTGCTATTAGTTATTATCTTGCCGTTGCCATTTCTTTGTTCTGGGTTTAGGCCATGTGTCCTTTATAGCTACAGGGTTTCCTTTACCTATGGTTAAAATCTGCAGGATGAAGTTTTGTGTAATATGTAACATGAGTAGGCTATAAATATCTAAAAAAAGTGATGTGCTGTTTCATTAGCCAACTTTCTGTACCTGTGACAGAATATATGAGAAAATCAACCTAAAAAAGGAAAGGTTTATTTTGGCCCACAGTTTCAGAAGTTTCATTGCAAGGCCACTTGGCCCTGTCCCTTTGCCTTTGCAAGGCAGAATATCTCGGTGGGAGGGCATGGTGGAGAAAAGCTACTCCATGGTATCAGAGAAAGAAAGAGACAGAGACAGAGACAGAGACAGAGAGACAGAAAGAGACAGAAACAGAGAGAGACAGAGACAGAGAGCGAGAGGTCTCCAAGGATCCAGGGGATGTTCCCACTGACCTGCTTTCTCAGACTAAGCCCCAGCTGCTACAGCTTCCACCACCTACCAATAATCCACTCAAATATGAACCCACCAATAGGTTAATCCACTGGGGATCAGGGGCTTCTTGATCCTATCACTTCTGAAAAACACCTCCTGTCATTGCAGTTTTGGGGACTAAACCTTTACTACATGAGCCTTTGTGGAACGATTCCCATTCCAACCTAGATCTGCATAAGGAGTGTCTATAACAATGTGTGCTTTATTTAAAGCAATTAGATGTGTCAGAATTTGATCTGGAGACTGGCAGCATTTGGGTGAATGGTCTAGGTTTCTGGGCAAATGTGGATAGCATGGATCAATTTTAGCTAATAGATAGGCCCCAGCTCAAATCCATTTATATAACACTATTTCTGCCAGAATCAAATATACACCTTAATTTTATTTAGAGATGGGGTGTAACATATTTATTGATTGAAAGTTTTAAAAAAGGAATTAAGGCATTAAATTCTGGATGCTATGACTCTACTGAGAGACTTTATCAAAATCCATTTTAGGAATTTTAGTCAAAGAAAGACATGGTTATTACAATGGAAGTGGAGCAAAAATATTTAGTTAAATAACTAACCCTGATTACTAAACCAAGACATATTTTATCTATATCCCCATTAAATTCTAGAGTGAGACACTAGTTATGCAGCCAAAGCATTATCTCACTCATCCATTTCTGAATCCATGTGACCTACTATCCATTCTCTATTCCAGGGATTCTTGGGAATATTTATTGATCATCTATTATCGCAACAATATGAAATAAGTAAGGTCAGCTTCAGCAAAAATACAAGAAAAGAACACCATTTAATTATTTAGATTAAGGGTTAACATGACAGAAAATATATACTGCTGTTAATCACCACAGGATAGATCTTGAAAAGAAGGTTGGATGAAACTGAAGGAGAATCATCAGTACGAGAGGAGGAACGACGCAATTTTTAATTAGCATACCTCCTAACAATTTCTGCTGTCATGAGAAACACTCTCATGTAACCAAAGAACTTTCTGTAAAATTGAGGGAAATGTGGAAATATATATGTAGTAGAAGATAACACAGAATATGACCACATAGGATAAGATGATACAAAATTTTATACAATTATTTTGAATGAATGCAATTATAAACACAGCCCCAAGTACATAGGATTTTTTCAGTTTTTATTTTATTACTATATGTTTGCAGTATATAAGCTTTCAAACGATAGTTTTTCTATACAAAAACAGTTCATTGTGTTCTATGGTACACGTGAAAATACGCATGAAAAAATTACACTGTAGGCTATTAAAGTTTTTGAGCAAAACACTCCATTTTTTGGTAAATGCTCATTCTATTTCTTATCTGGTAGCCTATGCTCTGAATTTGGCCTAGTTAAGACTAAATGCTTAAAAAGCAACTCACAACTAATAAGCAGTTATTAACACTTTGGTTAGAAAAATAGGGAAATAAAAAAATGAAGATAAGAAGATTGATGATGAAGTGACCTAATGTGCTGGGGAAAATGTGGGTAGATCTTTCCTAATGGACTCAGATTTGAAGACAATTATATATCATGAGAACGATCTGTCTGTAGCATACGTGGATCAATTGACAAGATGGTCTGCCTCTTTCCCACACACCGCAATGTTTGCTCAATGAGTTTATGAACTGCAGGCATGGCACTACAAATATGTGTTCTGCACTTCTCATTCCCTTTTTTTTTTTTTTGTGGGTACCGGGGGGTCGACCTCAGGACCTCGCGTGCCAGCAGGTGCCATGCCGCTGAGCGATATCACCGGCCCCTTTTCTCGTATGTGGGATCCGGGAGTCAAACTCGGGCCCTCACGCTTGCCAGGCAGGCGCTTACGCCGCTGAGCCATCTCACCGTCCCTGCACTTCTCATTCTTGAAGCTGCTGTAGTACTGCCACCAGAGAAAACCAGTAAACTAGCATCAGAGATCTATGTCAGGTTCTTGCTATGGCAAAATCTTTAAAGCGTATCAATAATTTTCATCATCAAGAAGATGCCATGGTTCAGGTAGCAATATCATCTGTGTATTACCGAGTGCTGTAACCATCATATGTATCTAACATAATGTTTGTTCTGGAAAATAAATCTGTTTTAAGTGGGTATGATGGTACATGCCTATAATCCCAACCTCTGAGAGGTTGAGGCAGGAAGGTCACAATTTTGAACTCAGCCTGGGCAACTTAGAAATTTAAGCTAGGCCCTGTCTCAAAATAATAAATAAAAAGAGGCTGGAAAGGTAGCTCAGTGCAAAGGCCCTGGGTTCAATCTCCAGTAACAAAGTAAAAGAGGAATTTATTTTATAAGCAAAAGAATAAAACAGTGGGCTGGCATTTATATGCTTCCTGGTTATTGCCATGTACCCCATTTTCAGAAGCAGTTGACTTTACAGAATGGCAGAAGGACCTTTTCTAGTACTATCACATTACAGAATGGTGCAAGAAGTACCTCTGTTATGGTACTATCTGCAAACTGATGCCATTCAAGGTTGGTCTTACCTACAACATGCAGAAAATACTTCAAATCAATGACCAATAAGTTACATTTCTTTTAAAATCTGGGAACTATTTTACTTGAGGTGCCACCGGAAAAAAAAGTTTGCCTTCTTCCAGGACTATATGATCTGATGATTTGAGGTCTTAGATTCAAAATGAGCCCCATTTGTACCAAGGAAGACAGTTGTAATTTTTTTTTATATTGGACACTGAGACTACCAATTGGCCTTGTGGATGTTCATATCACTGGATCAATAAGAGAGTAAATGAGAGTAGTTTTAGTTGCAAGGGGAAATAAAAATAATACAACAAAATGGGTATAAAAAATATATCCTGAACCCTAAATCCTTTCAGTAATAACTAGTGGTAAAAATTAGTGGAAGACATCATTGTAATACTCACTGTAGGTAAGACCTACCAGTGCATATTAAATATCAGTGAGTAAACATTCAGGAATTTTTTTTTTAAATTGCATACTTTAAGATACCTTTCTGAGGACAAAATTAGTCACTTTACAATGGAGAAACCTGATAGGCACCAACTTACCCATGTGATCCAGGTTAATGTTTTCTATGAAATACACCAACAGCATGTACACATTTGTTGGGAGCCTTTTTCTTACTGCGCCACCAACATGGCACGGATAGCCTGCTTCCTATCAGCTGATCAGCCTATGTTCCACATTTCTATGTTCCTTTATTAGGGAAGGTTTTGGGCAGCGGGCGGATCCCTGCGCCGGCGCCCAATGGGTGTGCTATTCGTGGCAGAGGGTGATTGGAGATGGATTCCTATATAGGAGAGTGCCCGGGGGAGAAGAAAAAGAAGAAGCTGGAAGAAGCTAGCTTAGCTTGAGAACTGGCTTGGGTGCGACTTCGGTCCCTGTACAGCGTTAATAAATTGTTAATAACAGGTTCCACTTTCGTGTGTTCCTTGCTGGCAAGGGCGTGCAACAGTGGTGGCCCGTACGGGGAATGAACTCGCGACCTTGGCGTTATCAGCACCAAGGTAGGTTTTGTTTTTACTCTGAGCTGATTCTCCCCAGTGAGGCAGGCCGCCGATAGAGTGGGATTCTCCCCAGTGAGGGAGGCTGCCGATAGAGCGGGAGTGGATCCACTAAACCTCCGGTAAGAGAGGGGCCGCGGGTGTGCGGGGAATTGCTGTGAAGATACTGTGCTCGACGCAGGTTTCGTACACTGCGCTCGACGCAGGTTTCATTTTTACTGGCCCGGCGCAACTTAAGCGCCGGCCAAGTTTGAGGAAATATATCTGCCTAATCTCTGTAATGGGTGCTGCCTCGTCTCACCAGTCAGTTTTTCTTGCCCTGCAGGAGCTCCTAACTGAGAAAGGACTGCGGGTAAAAGGGAGAACAATTGATGAATTTAAAGATGCAATAGAAACATATGCCCCTTGGTTTCCTGTCTCAGGACATTTGACCCTCCCTTCTTGGGAGAAATTGGGTAAGGATTTAGACTTTGCTTATGAACAAGGAGATTTAAGCCCTGGGATTCACCCCTTGTGGTCTTTGGTTCGCAATTGTTTACGTGACTCCTCATGCAAAGAGCTCATTGAGGCCGGTCAACAGGCACTCCAGAGTGTTCAAGAGGAGTGTTCCCAATATGGCAGTGAGAAGGGACAGGGGAGTAAATGGGAGGATTGGCCCCAACAAAAATTGAGTAGCTCTAGTGATGAAGATGAGGATTCCTTGTGTGAGGCTATGTCTAAATGCGACTTGACTCCTACAAGAGATAAAAAGGGGAAGTCATTTACAAGGAGGAACTGGAAATGGCCGGCCAAGGGTTCTTTACGGCCCCCAGAGAAGGGACCAGGACCCGGAAGGGCAGAGCCTAGTGCCCCGCCTGTCTCCCCTCCTCCTTATGGTGGAGGGGCCTCTGGAGGAGGCCGCAGTTTTTGTGCTGGGACCTGGTGCGAGTTTCGCGCTGAGGGTGTGGCCTTTCCAGTGTTCAGGGACGCTGCCAGAAACAGATACCATGAACCCCTAGACCTTAAAACAGTCAAGACTCTAGCAGAGTCAGTCAAGACCTATGGCTTAAATGCCTCTTTTACAGTAGCCCTGGTGGAATCCTTGTCTCGGCATGCCATGACCCCAAATGATTGGGCTTCATTGGTAAAGGCTTGTACTAGTCCAGGCAAATACTTAGAGTGGAGAGCATTCAATATAGAATTTGCTGCCGAGGAGGCTGCCAATAATCGTGCTGCAGGTAATGCGGCATGGGATTTAGACATGCTGTTAGGACAAGGCCGGTTTGCTAATGCCCAGCTCGGATTTCCCCAGCAGGTATATGAGCAAATTAATCAATGTGCTATTAGAGCTTGGAAAGCCGTCCCAGGAGTTGGAGAGGTTGGAGGTAATTTAACTAAGATAACCCAAGGGCCTGTAGAGCCGTTTTCTGATTTTGTTGCCCGCATGATGCAGGCAGCAGGCCGCATTTTTGGCTCTATGGAAACAGCCATGCCTTTAGTTAAACAGCTTATTTTTGAACAATGCACCAAGGAATGTCGGGCAGCCATAGCTCCTTATAAAACTAAACCTTTAGAAGTATGGATGAAATTGTGCTGAGAGGTTGGGGGTCCACTGACTAATGCAGGTCTCGTGGCCGCTGTTATGGCTGCCATACAAGGTGGAAAGGGAAAAAATAATTTCCCGCCCGGGGCTTGTTTCTGGTGTGGTATGCAAGGTCATATAAGAAAAGATTGCCCTCAAAAGAAGGGTGTCAAGTTTAATCAGGCCCAACAGCCGGTAAAAGGTATGGAGGCCAGTGCATGCCACTGATGCCATAAACCCGGGCATTTAGCTAAAGATTATAGATCCACCAGAGATATTCAGGGCAACTATTTAGGAGCCAAGCCAAAAAACGGCCAGCAGGGCCCCAGGTTCCAGGGCCCACAAATGTATGGAGCCATGAGCACCCAGAACAACCCCCCGACACAGGAACAGTGGCCAACCTTCCATCATCCCAGCAACCGCGGAGAGCCACTGCTGGCGTCGCAGGGCTTGACCTCCGTGCCACCACCCGACTCATATTAACACCTACCATGGGGGTGCAGCTTATAGAGACAGATTTAAAAGGCCCACTCCTTCCAGACACAGTAGGTTTCCTTTTTGGCCAATCATCAGCAGCCTTACGCAGCTTACAGGTTTTTCCAGGTGTTATTGATCCTGATTATCAAGGTATAATAAAAATTATGGCTGCTTCACCCTCGGGAGTTACAGTCATTGCTCCAGGTGACAGGATAGCTCAGCTGCTTCTTCTCCCAAGTTTGCATTCTTGCTTCCCTGCCAGAAATGTGCAAAGGGAGTCTAGTGGCTTTGGATCAACGGGGCAAGACTTCATTGCTCTCTCAATAGATTTACAGCAACGGCCACAATTACTTTTGGACTTAGAAGGAAGAAAAATTAGGGGCTTGTTGGATACTGGGGCGGATAAGAGCATCGTAGCCTCCCATGATTGGCCCCAAGGTTGGCCCTTACAAAAGGCTACCCATACCCTTCAAGGTTTAGGTTACGCCAAAACTCCTGATATGAGTGCCAAGGAACTTACTTGGCGTGATGAAGAAGGGCATATGGGAAAAATTACCCCATATGTGCTGCAACTCCCTATTTCCCTATGGGGTAGGGATATTTTAACAGTCATGGGGTTGCGCCTATGTAATGAGTATTCTCCTCAATCCCAAGACATGATGTATAAAATGGGATATGTCCCTAGAAAGGGCCTGGGAAAGCAGCTTCAAGGTAGGCCTGATCCTCTTCAGCCTGAACCCCAAAAGAATAGACAGGGGCTGGGTTTTTCTTAGGGGCCACTGGGGAACCTATCAAAATCACTTGGAAAGAACACTCCCCAACGTGGATACCCCAGTGGCCCCTTACTGAACACAAATTGCGAGCAGCACATATGCTCGTACAAGAGCAGTTACAAGCTAGCCATTTACAGGAATCTCAATCCCCCTGGAATACCCCCATTTTTGTTATTAAAAAGAAGTTAGGAAAATGGCGCTTGCTCCATGATTTAAGGGCAGTGAATGCTCAGATGCAGCCTATGGGACCACTTCAGAGAGGTCTGCCTCTATTGTCTGCCTTACCCTCTGATTGGCCCGTCATTGCTATAGATATTAAAGATTGCTTCTTCTCCATTCCTCTTCATCCTGATGATCGGCAACGTTTTGCCTTTACTCTGCCTGCTATAAATCAAGAAGCTGCTGACGTTCGTTATGAGTGGGTGGTCTTGCCGCAAGGTATGGCTAATAGTCCAACTATGTGCCAATATTTTGTAGGAAAAGTGATAGAGCCAATTCGAACCCAGTTCCCAACCTTAAAATGTTTACACTATATGGATGATATTTTACTGGCTGGACCTACTCTTCCCATGGTTGATAAAGCATTGACAAAGCTCACATTAGCACTTCGTGCAGCAGGTCTTCATATAGCCACTGAGAAGATACAGAGAGGTCCTGTTATAGAATATTTGGGTGCCCGAATTACCTCTTCCTCAGTTACTCCTCAAAAGATAGAGATCCGCAGGGATAATCTCAAAACTTTAAATGATTTCCAAAAATTATTAGGTGATATTAACTGGATCCGACCATACCTTTGTTTGTCCAATGCAGAACTTAAACCTTTATATGATATTCTCCCTGGTGATGCTGATTTAACTTCACCTTGCAGTTGGACCCCTGAAGCCATTTCCGCTCTACATAAGGTCGAAAAACAATTGGCCCAAGCTTCTTTAACCAGGTGGCAACCTCATACAGATATGGTTTTATGTGTGTTGGCAACAATGCGACAGCCTTCTGCAGTGTTGTGGCAGGCAGCCCCGTTATGTTGGGTTCATCCCAAAATCTCACCAAATAAGAGCATTGAGCACTACCCTACAGCAGTAGCCATTCTTGCTCTGCGGGGTATACAAACTTGTGTGCAACATTTTGGAGAACACCCTCAAGGTATCCATGTACCTTACACAGTGAATCAAATTGACACCTTAACTAATTGCATTGACGATTGGGCTATTCTTCGCTGTGTCTTTAATGGAGCAATTAATAATCAATACCCAAAGGCCCCTCTCCTCACCTTTTTTACCAAATACGCAGTAATATTTCCCCGCATCACTTCCCTAGAGCCCCTTGTGGGGGCGCCAGTTATTTTTACAGATGGTTCTAAAACTGGTATAGGTGCTTATATGGTTGATGGACATGAGGCGGTGTCCCAACAATTTACCCCTGGTTCCCCCCAAGTTGTCAAGCTGCTTATAGTAGTAAAAGTGTTTCAGTCTTTTCCTAACGCCTTCAACCTAGTCTCAGACTCTCAATATGTGGTTAATGCACTGCAGCTATTAGAAACTGCGGGCTCATTGCGGTCCAGTAGTACAGTTAGTCATATCTTTCAACAGTTACAAAAATTGATTTTAGCCAGAACAACAAAGTTTCATGCAACACATTTATGAGCACATTCAGGTCTGCCTGGCCCATTGAGTGAGGGTAATACCTTAGTAGATGCGGCCACTCATCCTATCTGGGTGTTCCCCCTCACTAAACCCCAACAGGCATCTAATTTTCATAGCCAATTTCATATTAATGCCAACACACTTCAACATCGATTTCATATCCCTAGGGAAGATGCTCGGGGTATCGTCTGCGCCTGCCAATCATGCACGCTACTACGTCCTCAGCCCTCTTGGGGTATCAATCCTCGAGGGCTAGCTCCTGGACAATTGTGGCAGATGGATGTGACTCACTTCCCCAGTTTTGGAAAGCTTCAATATATTCATGTGTCTATTGATACCTGTTCTGGGGTCCTTTATGCCTCCCCTATGACGGGAGAGCGGTCCTGCCATGTTATACAACATTGTTTAGAGGCCTGGGCTGCATGGGGCAAACCTGCCAATCTCAAGACTGATAATGGCCCTGCTTATACTAGCAAACCTTTTTCTGACTTCTGTGCACGCATGCAGGTACACTTTTCTCATGGCTTGCCATACAATCCACAAGGCCAGAGCATCATCGAGCGTGCTCATTGCACGCTCAAGGACTATTTACAAAAACAAAAAGGGGGAATCTTAACCACCCCTAAGGAGCGTTTATCCATGGCTCTCTTTACCCTCAATTTTTTGACCTTGGACGCTCGGGGGGCCTCTGCCGCCGATCGACATGTAGGCGCTCCGATGGCCTCCAAAGGATTGGTCCGGTGGAAAGATGTATTAACGGGGCAATGGCGTGGCCCCGATCCCGTGCTGGTATGGGCACGAGGTTCGGTCTGTGTTTTTCCACAGGAACAAAATGCAGAGCCGGTATGGGTTCCTGAACGTCTTGTGAGACTCAGTACAACCCAGACTCAGTCCATTGACTCATCATCGGTGGAAGTAAGCGACAAGCAAGGACAAAATGATTAAGGGAGTGATTGCTCTGACTCTAGCCCTTTCATTCTTACTTAACCACTTCAGCGTAAGTATGTTGTCAAGTAATGGCTTGCATACTATGGCTGACAACCCTACGTCTAGCAGAGATTTAAGGCTTCCCCCTATTTCTGAGCTCTCAGTAATTCTTCTCCTGTGCGGGCTCCTGCTAGGGGCCCTATGGGGCTGCATTTTGGCTCGCTGCCAATTGTTTCTTCTCTTGGTGGGCTTTTTGGGACTCTTGCCCCTCTCTAGCGGTGAGAACCACTGGGCCTGGGTTTCGCACCCTCCCATGCTTATGGCTGTGGGCAAAGAAGCTCCTATATTTCCTGCAGTCTATGCCACTTAATGCTACGGCATATGATGAATTTGGCTGCATTATCCTTATTTCTTTTACCACTGGAGACTTTTTTGGCAACTCATCTATAAGTAAGGTTTTGGGTGTTCAGAACTTGAGTTATCCCAAAAGTACCAATTTAAAACTTAGTCCTCCCTTTACGGATCCCCGCCCTGCGGGTCTCTGCTGGCAAAATACTCATGATACCCATTTACAATCTGCTATGCGTTGGGGTAACTGCTTACGCAATGAACCACTACCACTTCTTAATAATCGGTCTTATTCTGAAGGAGATATGTGGGTGGGAGGCCTCCGTGGTCCTCCTGCCACTATCGACTACCATTATAAGAACCCTAACCAGTATAATCAACCCCTGATGTCTGATGGGTTTTTTCTATGTGGTATACAGGCTTGTCTTGATTTCATTCCGTTTGCTATGTGCAATGTTCTGGTGTTCAATGGGACAGCTACCTATTATGATACGTAGAATGTCACCAAGGCTCACAATTTTGTGTTACTTCTACTCCTTGTGTGTTGGCTCCCTTCTTCTTTGTTGTTTTCAATGTTACCAGCAATAATACCGGGGGAAGAGGGGGGCTTAACTGTTCTGTAGTTCCTTGTAGGCTGTCTAATTGTTGGGCAGAAGAACATACCGGTGCACTGTTGGTGCGAGTGCCATCTGGGGTCATGATGCCACTACACGTCAATCAAACGCACTTCCCTGTCATTCAGTATTGTGCCAAGCGAGATTTTGGATTCACAGCTTTCGTGACAGCAATTATTGCAGCGGTGGCGGCGTCTGCTACCGCCGCTGGTTTTGCCCTTGCCCAGTCCATCCAGAGTGCAGAGGTCATCAATCAGCTCTCAGAGCGGGTAGCCACGGCCTTACAAACCCAAGCAGACATTAATGCTCATTTGCATTTTGGAATCTTGTCTCTTAATCAACAAATGGCGTTAGTTCAAAAACAAATAGACAATTTTTATATTCTGCAGAGACTAACTTGTGACGTGCATTATCATGCTGCATGTGTTATACCTGTTCAGGTATGCAATGCCTCTGCCAAAGTATGGGAACTCAATCAATACTTGGCCGGTCCCTGGAATGCTACCTTTGTCAACTATACTCGGCAACTGGCGCTTCAGATCGCACAGATCAATGCTACCAGAGTCACACCTGTTACCGCGCAGTTTATGGACTGCTATAACAAGATGGTCTGGATGGGTACAATGATGGGCGGGCTCTATGTCTCTCCTGGGAATCGTGGCTTTGAGTGCCGCCTTCTGCCTCTGGTGTTTGTGCCGCCTGCGGCGACGCCGCCGTAGGGATGTCGCCATGCTCGCTCAGGCCATTACAGCTGTGGATGCTGGTACATCTCCCCAAGTATGGCTGGCTGCCATTCATTCGTAGCCTATGCAGGATGTAAGGCTAGCCGCACTGCACAGCAGTTGCCCTCGGGGTTGAGGGGACTGCTGGAATGCACGCTCGTATGCATGTGGGTCTGCTCCAAAGCCCCACCCCTGTGAAAAGGGAGCATTGCCAATAGGGATGAAGTAGTATGAGCCTGGCCATCTCATGCTATGTTAATCGCTTGGCGTTTGCACAACAGGGTACGGGCCTCTACATTCTCCTGCTGTTGTGCCATTTAAAATTAATTAATTAGGGGGAGATGTTGGGAGCCTTTTTCTTACTGCGCCACCAACATGGCGCGGATAGCCTGCTTCCTATCAGCTGATCAGCCTATGTTCCGCATTTCTATGTTCCCTTATTAGGGAAGGTTTTGGGCAGCGGGCGGATCCCTGCGGCGGCGCCCAATGGGTGTGCTATTCGTGGCAGAGGGTGATTGGAGATGGATTCCTATATAGGAGAGTGCCCGGGGGAGAAGAAAAAGAAGAAGCTGGAAGAAGCTAGCTTAGCTTGAGAACCGGCTTGGGTGCGACTTTGGTCCCTGTACAGCGTTAATAAATTGTTAATAACAAGTTCCACTTTCGTGTGTTCCTTGCTGGCAAGGGCACGCAACACACATTGACATTATGCATGGAAAAAAGCAGGTTTACCTCTATGGTATTTTTATAAAAATGCTGAACTTAATTCAACCATGAGAAAATATCAAGCTAAGGTATAATTGAGGAGCATTGTGAAAACATTCATACTGTGTATTAAGCAGTGCTATGTTATGGTTATTTCACTTTTTGAGTATAAATGTGAGAAGAAATGTGCATTTGAAAGTTGCAAAACTGAAGAGATGTACTCTAGTCATTACTAATTACTCATCCTACATCCTCTGTTTTAGTTACTTTCTTGTTTCTGGAACAAAATACCTGACACACATAAGTTAAAGGAGGACGGGTTTATTTTAGCTTACAGGTAGTAGAAGTTTCAGTCAACACTTGGCTGGTTCCAATGCAGTGTGGCATGGCTGGAGGAATGATATATATTTATGAGCATATTCTGTTCCTGAAACATGCTTGAAATCCAAAGCACTTGTATATCAAAATGAATTTCCCATAAGAAATAATGGAAACTCAGATGATTCATTTCATGACTCAAAAATATTCATATAAAAATGATTATAATACTCTCATGTAATACAAAATCATAAAGAAAATACAAAATATAAAGAAACACAAATTAGTCTGCACTAACCTTTGAGAACCTTTATGGCTGATGTAAGGGAGACAAAAGAGAGAAGGATGATTGTGTAGGATGAATTTTATAATCACTAACAGTATTACTGCTATGTATTGGCTCAGTGGAATCCTTTTCTTTTCATGCAAGTTTAACAAGAAACCAGTTCAATCACACTTGCCTTTGCCTCCTTTTGGGGATTGCATTGTCATTAAACAGATTCATTGCTTGCACTGCCACAGCATTATTGGGGTGATAGTCATACAAAATTTTGCAGTTTCCCACATTTTAAACATGTCCCAGTCTCATTTGGGGTGAGGGATTCCTCCAGATTTTCTCCTCCTCACCCTCAGTAGAGGAGATCTCCATAAGCCCTTGCTGTTGGGACATGATCAACCACAATCCCACAGTGATAAAGACAAGAACTTCTGGCTCAATGAGATCATGTAACATTTGGCATAACTACCACACTTATTGCAAGATATTGCTTGTTTATCAAGTTAAAATTTATTAGAAATATTTGTTCACCTTGCAGAACAAATTATAATCCTTCCAGGTCGTGCCCATAGTGACCCATCTCTTCTCACTGGGCTTCAGCTCCCAACATCATATCCAGCGATGACTATCACAGACTGCCATGATTAAATCACCACCCTACATCTCCACCTATGTACGTATGAGGCTGTGGGGAACACTTTAGATGTAAACCACAACATTCCATCCCTATCCTCCAAGAGACTTATGTGCATCCCTTTTTTCAAAATACATTTATTCCATTTCTAAGTCCATTGATGCAAAATCTAAGTCCAAAGTCTCCTTTGAGGTTCAAGGCAAACTCTTAGCTCCAAGCTGCTATAAAAGATGAAAAGAAATTTAAATACTTCTAACATACAGTGGCACAGGATAAACATTCCCATTCAAATACACAGAAATAGGAAGATAGAAAGGAATGGGGTCAAAGCAAGACTAAAATCCAGCAGGGCAAACATTAAATCCCATAGTTCCATGTTCTGCACCTAAGGAAATCAGTGGCAAGATGTGAACTCCAAAGGGCTTGGGTGGCCCCTCCTCTATGGCACAGCTGGTGGTTGTAGCCCTCTTAGACTCTCTCTTGGTCTGGTTTTGCTCACTCCTGTCTTCCCTCCAACCTTCCATGTTCCTGGCTTTTCTGACATCCTGAGTTGTCCACTGCACTGGCTTCATCCTCACAGCTTCATGAAATTCTCTCTCAGGTGCACATGCCTGACCTCCCTGCCCTTCTCCTGAACTCTGGATAGAAGACTTCCTGATCCCACAACTCTTGCATTCTGCATGCATCTAAAACCCACACCATGTGGATGATACCAAGGTCTGCCATCAACTGGAACACTAGCCAGGCTTCCTTCTATCTTGGCTGGAGAGGTCTTTGAATGCCTGGATGGTTGAGGTCTATGGACCCAATTCTGAGAAACAAATTTCTAGTCCTCCAGCATTCTGGAAAATGGTGCCCTGGAGCTCTCTTCTCGAAGCAAAGTCTTTGACCTTTGGAATTTTGAGTCTGGTAAAGGTGGAGTCCTGCTTGTTGTTATGATGCCCTCAGGCCATCTATTCTATTGTCCCATTCCAAAGTACTTGGCTTTTTAATGCTAACCTTTTAAGTAACCAAGCTCTCCTCTGCCATATCTTTGCAGGCTGTAAGTTTACCAGAGTTTTCTTTATGTCCAAATACATAACATTTTAAAATCATTCTGCTGGGGTGTTTGCTCTAGATTCTCAAGGTAGAGCTGGCTAAAAGCTCCCAACTATAGCCATGCCAACCCCTCAACATTTGACTGCCTTGAAAGTTTCTCCAAAATATGAAATAGTTTGCCACCCTTAACCTGAGTCTTCCATAAAGTCTCTGAACATAAGAAAAATGCAGACAAATTTTCTGCCTAAGTATAGCACACATGGCCAGAGTCCAATAGCCAGTGGAGTCCTTCTTCCCAACTGAATTCTCTTGAGTTTGGCCTTTCCCAGCTGCATTACTGTCAACATTCTGGTCTTCCAAGCTTTGACTAGAGTCTTCCATCAAGCTTGGTTCATAGCACTCTAGGGCTGCTTCTCCAACCAGAATCTCAAAATCTTTCCAAACTCTTCCTGCATGTCAGTTCCAAAGGTTTCTGAATCACTTGGCCAAGTAGTGTCACATCACTTTAGTACCACTTTTCTGGTACTAAAATCTGTCTTAGTTACTTATTGCTGAGACAAAATACCCAAAACCCACCTGTTAAAGGAAGCCAGGTTTATTCTGGCTTACAGTTTGTAGACATTTCAGTCCATAGTCTGCATGACAGAGTGACATAGCATGGCAGTAAGGAAGTAACAAGACCTCAAGAGAAAAAAAAAAAATATATATATATCTGTTTCATTAGCAGGCTTTAGTAGGAGTAAATGAAATCACTTGATGGTCTCACAAATTTAAAAGCAGAGGACTGTAATCCTAAATGGTGAAGAGATCTAACAAAATCAGTATATAATGATAAGATAGATTCAAATGATAGCAAAAGCCATCTGTACAAGACTGAATGCTGTAACCATATAAAGTTTTGAAATTAAATATATATATATATATATATATATATATATATATATATATATATCAGTAATATTAGATCACAAATCTGTTACTATATTATGAATATGAAGTCCATCCTAGTTATTAGCTGTATTAAACCTAGTTATTGGTTGTATACATTTCTGTGAAAGAGAGACAGAGAGAGACTAAAGAAAGAAACTTATTTTAATGGACTTCTCATTTTCCATTTTCCCTCTAAATAATCACCAGTGGCACTTCGCCTGTAGGGATTACCCTGAAATAATTCATAGATTAGAGTTCTAACCTTACCCCAATATTTTCCATGAAACACATCACTTTTATTATTATGTTTTATTGCTTAGTATATCAATAGTCTTCAGAAACAAAAGACATTCTATTTGTATTATACTATTTTAGTAGTGGTATTTCCATTTAGAAAATATAATAATTTTTGAATGCTGCAAGAGGCTCCACTTTTTTTCTAAACAGGAAATGGAATGATGTTAACTCACAGTTCTGTGAAGGACGGATGATCTTCAGCCTTAAAACTTCAGGACCAGCCCCCAAGCTGGAAGCTCAAGTAAAAGTTCGGTCCATATTCTGAAAAGCAGGCCAGGCAGCCAAGACATTCAGGAAGATTTCCTATGTTGCAGTCTTGAGTCTAATTGTCTTCCCACTCAGGAAGCTTGAGTTGTTGCCCTAGGGCTTTCAGTGATTGAAAGAGGTCCACTCACATTATGGAAGTTAATGTGCTTTACCCAAGTCTACTGATTTAACATTAACCATATCAAAAAAACAAAAAAACAAAAAAAAAAGAAACCTCAGCAAAATTCGGGTTAGTGATTGACTAAACACTTAGGTACATACTTAGTCATGTTAGTACATAAATTTAACTATTATACACATTACCTGATACCTAATATTATGTACTCAATTTTATACTAAATTACATTTATATTCTGACACAGTTCATTTTACATCCTAAGCTGTTTTAGTTACTTTCTCTTTGATGAGGCACAATACCAGACACCACAACTCCAAGGATGAAATGCTTATTTTTTATTTTTATTTTTTTGTGGGTACCGGGGGTCAATCTCAGGACCTCGCGCGTCAGCAGGCGCCCATGCCGCTGAGCGATATCACCGGCCCTGAAAGGCTTGTTTTGATTCACAGTCTGTAGAGGTTTTATTCCATAGTGCATTGGTTCCAAGGCAGGGCAACAAGGCAGAGGGACATGGCACAGGAGAACTGCTCATGGCATGGCAGGCAGAAAGCAGAAAAAGATCAGGGGACTAGGGAGGGAGATGGACCCTTCCAGACCACACATTCAGTGACCCCCCTCCTCTTACTGGCTTCACCTTCCAACATTGTATTTTTCTATAACTCATCACTGGACTGGTCCACTGGTGAGTATCATGCCCATATTAACCAACTAGTTCCCAAAAGCCCCAACTATGCTCACATGAAGCTTTGAGGGTACATCTAGATGTAAACCATAATATAAACTAAAATTGTTTTATGACTCTGCTGTAGTTACCTTATTCCTTTCACTGCAATAAAATGTGCATACTGCAACTTGGCTGGACAAAACAGAACTATGATTCCTGAATTTCATTTACTGGTGAATATGGAAAACTGCTATAATGAGAACTACTAATAATAGTATTCAAAACTTATCAAGATAAATAAAGTAAAAATTTTCTCAGTTTCATGTTCTGAAGTTCTTTGATTACAGTTTACCTGAAAGAAGTCATCCACCTATGTATATTTTGAAATTATCTTGAAATACACATTCTTTCATGGGAGACTAGATGTTTCTCCTAGAAGACAAACCTGCACTCTGTGGCAAGCATAAATGGAAACTAACCATGAATGATTGAGTACATTTAATGCAGAATAGACAGTATCAGCATGAATAAATAAGTTAAATTCATTATTGTATGTAACACATAAGTATGTGGATTTAACAGTAATTTTTAAGGACTCAGATAATAACTTAAGTTTCAGAATGTGTTATAGACTCTGAATGTACTAATGCATCACTAGGGCCTTTCTATTTGACTTGAAAAAATGGTGAGCTAAAATCATTAATAATAGACCAAGGCCATTGAGTTTAGGAATGAAATATTTAAATAAGTTAATTTGTTAGTGATCATTGTGTCAACTCTTTTATGCAAATATATGTATAGTTCTACTCATTCAGAAGCTACTAGACAACTAGGAAATCAACTTTCCTATTAATAACACTTTAATTTTTAAAATTAAGTTAGGACAAGGTGATCCTATCTTTCTTGTCTACTGACTTCCTATATTTTGTTTCGGAAAAAAATAGACTAGCTCTTAAAATAATATTGTGCTATTAAAATACAGAGAATTCTAAGCATATCCAAGTATTTCTAGTACTAGCCTTTGTATAACATGGAATGAATCTTTGGTGTGGCCTAGCGTCTTTCTAAGACATGATAAGGATGATTTGGATGTAAAAGATAAAGTTTTCTTGATTCTTGATTCAAGATAAAGCTTCTTGATTTAGTGACTTATATGGGAGGAATCAAAAAGAATGTTTGGAGAGATTAACTCTTTGATTAAAACTCAAGTATAAATGTGTACAAACAAGAGATGGCCATATCTGATTCCCTTATATTCTAGAATGACACTGTAATCTTCTAAAATGAACACAGCAGTAGGTAATACAGTCATGTAGTACATAACAAGATTTCAGTCAATAGTGCACTGCAGAAAGGACAGTGGGTCCACATGATTAGGAAGTAGCTGAAAACTTTCTTCCACCTGGTGAAGTCATAGGTGCCATGGGTGTCATAGTACAATGCATTACTCCTCTGTTGTGGTGATGTTGGCATAAGCAAACCTAATATTCTGCCAGCCAGATAAAAGTATAGAACATACAATCATTTACACTTCATAATACTTAACAATCACTAATAAACAATTAGTGATTTACGTATTTATTCTATTATAAATTTTAAAATTATTTTAGAATATACTTCTGTTATAAAAATTGTTTACTGTGAAAGTATATGCCCTGGGATATGTACAAGACAGTTAATCGAACTCCACAAAAAATGATTGAGCACTCTCCTATGTTATGTTTGGCAAAGCATATCTCAAAAGATAGGAGATTGGACAAATACATTTTGCCTATCACGATATCAGAAGGAGAAGGGAATCATTTATTTAAATTTATAATTTTTCTTTTCTTTTTCCTTTATTTTATTTTTTGAGACAACATCTTACTATACTGCCCAGCCTAACCTCAGATTCTGAGCTCGAATCATCCCCCTGCCTCAGCATTCTATGTAGCTCAGAATACAGGTATACACATCTGTGACAGCTGGAAGTGGAATTTTCAACAGTTAACGTAACAACTGTACTCTGTCTTCTTTTCCAAAAGTATTCACTTCCCTCCAATTTGAAATTTTCACTTATCCTCTTCCATGATTGCCAGAAGTTTCAAAATTTAATGATGTACCTGTATTTACTTTTGAAATAAATTTTGAGATAAATTTTAAAAAGAAACAAGTTATCTATCTCCCTAAACACTACACAATGCTGAAACAGGGAAAACTTAACAACAATAAATGCTTCTCTACAGGAGGGGTAAAATGGAGGGGGCATTGCAGTCACTGTTTTATTGCAATTGCAAAATCTCACTGAAGAAATGTTGTCTACTCTAAAGTTAGGGACCACACTTTGATTTGTCTCTTTAACAATGGGTCTCTGGTCCACTTTTTCTCCACAGCTCAGTACTGTCCCTTTTAGAATACTCTATAATCATCTTGCTTGGTAATATCTGAGAATAGTTTTGAATAGCATTGCCTTTTGGGCATCTTATTTGCTTTCTCAGCTTGCTTCCTGTTATGTGGAAATTTTGGCATCAGTGATCTGTTATCTTAATCTCATTCCCTTTTAGTCAAGACTGTAAATGGTTTTGCCAATAAAAGTTCTCTGAAAAGCTTTTAAATTTCCCATTTATTTCATTGCAGTAAGTACAAATGCCACACTGCAATTCTTTTGATGACTTGTCTTTCTATATACTTAATTATGGCTATTTTGGGTACATTAGGCTTTCCCGAAGTAGTTTTTACCAAGTGAAGGGCCTACCAGTGGCCACCTTAGTTCCTGAAGAGGTCTTCCCAAAGTCAGGGTGTTGTAAGTTTGATCTGTACACATATGGTATATTTTAATGTTCTTAATATTTTTCTAGGCTTATATTAAGTCTTCTGTGTGAAAAGTTTGATTTCAGGGGTTGAATTCTGTCTCCCCAAAATTATGTTGAAATCATAAACTCTACTACTTCAGAATTTAATCTTATTTGTCTTACAGAGACAATCAAGTTAAAATGAGGTTGTTAGAGGTGTCCCTAATCCATTATGACTGGTACCTTTATAATGCAGGAAAATTTGCACACAGAAAACGACACGCACAGGAAAAAGACTAATGGAGAGTAGGAAGAATACTGTGTGAATGCCAGAGTTATACTGCCACAAGTCAGTCAACATCTGAACCTCCCAGAAGCCTGTAGAGGAAAGGACGACTCTTTTTCTACAGGTTTCAGGAGGAGAATGATTCCTCCATAGCTCTGATTTCATACTTCACAGAACTATGGGACAATCAATTTTTGCTTTTCTACATCACCTACGTCTGACACATTGTTGTGACTGCTCTAGAAAACCAGTCAAATTGAGGATAATGTTTTCCAATTCCCAACATCCATATTCTTCACATTCTCTTTCTTACACTGAGCAAGTATTTTTTTCTGAGTTCATCTTTCTTATAGCACCTTATCAGATACTGCTAAAATAAACCAGTTCAAAATTTCAAGGTAGTTCTGTGTGGTTTCCCAAGTCAATGGTACAAATTCATTTTCTAATTTTCTCCAGTATTACCACAGGTTACAGTTTGTCCAATATTTTATCATGTATGCCATCTGATGACCATTTCCAGTGTCCTCTAATTTTTCCTATCAATCTACTGTACTCATATAGAGCTTCTATTTCAGTGGAAATACCACTGAATCTCAAATCAACTATGATACATTTATCACCACCATTTTTTTTTTACCTAGCTACTATCATAATTGTCCTGTGTAATAAACATTTGTAACTCATATTTGCCAGAGGTGGAATCTCACTAAGTTATACTAGGCTCACTTAAATTTGGTTGGATAACTCCTAACTATATGTTTGTCTTCTCACCACTGCTGTGGGACATCTTAGGTGTCTGCAAAGTTTGTTTATACTGAGACCCACGTATTCAATTTATGTTATTCTGTGACCACATACCAACATCAGAATATTTCCTCCATTTTCAATTTTCCACTTTCTGAATATAATCTCTAAACATTATCGCTCCCATGACTTCTTCCTCTTTCTGGAAAATTACTTTAACCACACCAAATTCTATTTCTTCCAAAGTCTCCAATTCCATTCTGGTCTTATTTAATTCTTTATTTAGCCTAGATTTTAAGATCATTTTAACTACACTTCAGAACCACCAGCAACTTTGACTCTTGTCCTCTTGCCACCTATTTGTGATAATTCCTTAATTTTGGATATTTTCAGCAGATGTCAATTTTTTTCTCAATGAAACTCACCTGTAGTGTCTTATTTTAAAAAAAATCACACAATATTGGAATGAATTACACTCATAATAACTAGCTGCCAACATTACTGAGGCCTTCAAAACTACACAGAAAAACTAAAAATCATTAATCAAATTACTTTTTTCACTATGTGAATAGTTTATAATAGCATTATAAACTATATTCATTCTTCTAATGCTCTTTAACAATACTGACTAATTTTGAGATATTGTCCATTGTACTGAGTAAAAATAAAGGCTCTGATACAAAACTTACCTTTTTTTTAAAATTTGTGGTCATCCACCACTCAATTTATTTTTCATAAGTCCATTTCCTCATTTACAAAACAAAGACAATAGTTGTAAATTTCTCATAGGATCCTTACCAACTTACATGAACACTGGTTAAATTAGCATTTCAATGACTGAAATACTATGATTAAAAATACTCATGCCACTATACAAAATGAATAGCAAACATTAATATAATAATAGTTACTTAATTTCCTTCTCTGAAACTATATATAATTTATTATATATAAAAACATTATATATAATATATAACAATATGATAGTTTACTATATAATCTCTTATACAGAAGGAAAGATTGTCTTTCTTTCTTTGAAATTTCATAATTATTATGAAAATGCTTGACTTTAAATGTTTCTTTTAGTCAGGCATGGTGGCACATGCCTGCAATCCCAGCACTCGGAAGGCTGAGGCAGGAGGACATTGTCATTTAGAGGCCAGCCTGGGCTATGAAGTGAGTTCAAGGCTAGCCTGAACTGCATAGTGAAACCCTGTCTCAAAAAGACCAACAAAAAAAGTTTCTTTTAAACTTTTAATATCCTTTATAAAAAAATAAACTAGAATTCTTGAAAGAATTGTCTTCATTTGTTATATTCCTTTTTTTTCATTATCATCTTTAGTTTGTCTAATTCAGTCTGGGTTCTTCAACCCCACCTTACAAATTTATGTTACATGCTATGTTCTTTCTAAGGCTAATTTCCAAATAAAACTGATTTCTTTCTCCTCAACTTTAACTATTTTCTTTTTACATGTTACATTGTTTTATACTTTACTGTTAAAATTATGAAAGGGCCAGAGAATCTCTTGCTGAGAGCTAAGGTTATAGATTCAGTGACTCAGCTAAAATGATCCAGGTGTACACTGAACAAGAGGCAGTCTAGAAGGGCTTGTGGTAGATTTCCTAGAAAAGGAAACAAAACACACAAACAAAGAATGAATGAGACATGTCCACAAGATAGGCTGACATATCTCATGTAAAAGACACCTTGAAAGAGTTATAAAGCATTTCTCTTTGTATCACCCGTATTTTTCATCTCTAACTGTAACGCAAAGTTAAAAAGAGGTATTTGATATAAACGTTCTCTCAATTGATGGTCCTTTTCCTACTAAATATTCATAGTTTGGAATATAAGAAAAGCATCTTTAAAACAGATATGACTTCTCAATTCTCTTTTAGATTTTAAAGCTCTCAGTGATGCTCATTTCTACTTCTGTTTTACTAATACAGTTGTACTTGTGATTTAGCTTCAGATTTCATATATTTGTCAGAACAAAATCTGTTTTCTCCCTGCTACTCCATTAATTCCTTGTTTTCATGGCCTTTTTTCCTCCTGCAGCTGATCAATATCATGTTAGAATTCAGACTATACTAATTATCTTCTAGAACGGGCCCTGAAGAGACAAGTGAAGTATAGACTTAGTCCAACAAAATTCTTTTCCTCCTTCTCTTCATCAGAAAACATTAATGTCATCCATATCATGAACTGTTATACTGGGGAAGACTGGCCACAGTGAAAAAAATTCTAACATCTATGGTCACACAAATATGTTTCAATGGCTTGAATTCAAATAACTGCACAATTAAAAAATGACAAAACAAAAAAAATAGTATACTGGTGTTCATATTTTGATATAAAAAAGAAAAATAAACTTTATTGTCTGGTGCTCTATAAAATGTATTTGTTATTCTCATATGTATTTATATTATTATAATTATTAATGCTATTATTTTGATCTATTTCCTGTTTTATTTTATTATCTTTATTAGTATATGTTTGCACATACTAATATACATAATATACATAATATACTAATATACTATGTATACTAGTTTACATTAGTATACTATTAGTATGTATACTAATATACATAATAATTACATTCATTGTGGGGAGTGGTACATGTATATTGCTGCATCCTGTGCAGCTCTCAAAGTTCCCGGGGGGAAGGACAGCCAGAGGATGGAGAAATAAAGAAAAGAGACAAAAAGCTGAGGTCAGGTGGACCCCTCTCTCCTGATGGGAGGAAAGGAACTGCTCAACCAAGGCAGTGCATTTATTTATATATTTAGCAAGTTGGTGTCACGTGATACCCCTTTTCCTAGCAACCCATTGCTGGGATTGCCTTGGGACTAAATGTTCTCTGGGCTGGAACATCTTGTTTACTTAGTCCACCTGGGCCCCTGGCTCTTCCTTGCTTCTTTGTTGCTCTTTGTTCTGTCTGGCCCTTCTGGTCAGTCTCTTGGGGGTGGTGGAGCTGGAGTGCAGTGTAATCAATTTCCAGCTTCAGCCACTCCCCACAGTATATAACACACCATAATTCTTACTTCCTCTTTCCCTTCTTTCTCTCCTCCTTCCCTCCACCTCTTGGTCCCCTTCCCATTTTAACAAGTTCTATCTGCTTGTTTTCTATTATCTGTCTTTTATTTTGCTCTTTAAAGTATTTATACTTTAGATATCTCATTTAAGAGAAACCATGTGATGATTAAGCTTTTGTAACTGGTTTGTTTCAATGGATATTATGGTCTCAAGGTGCAGCCATTTTCCCCACAATTTTTCTTTATGGCACGGTAGTACTACATTGTGTGTAAATACCATATTTTCTTTATCCATTGGAAGCTTCTAAGGTTTAGCTACTATGAGTAGTACTTCTATAAACATGAATGTGAATGTGTCACTGAAATATGATGTCCTTAATTCTTTTGGGAAGATACATAGTAGGGCAATAGCTAGCTAGAATAGAATTTATATTTTCAGTTTTCTGAGAAGTCATCATACACATTTACATAATGGTTGTACTAGTTTATATTCCCATCAACAATGCAGAAGGGTTCCTTTCCAGCTCAGCCTCCCCAGAATTTATTATTTGATTTCTTGATGATAGTTACTCTTTCTGGGGTACAATAGAACTTCTGTGTTGTTTTAATTTGCATTTTTCTAATGGTCAGAGAGGCTGAAAACATTTTCTTGTACTTTTTGAACATTTGTATTTATTCTAAGAAGTATCCATTCATTTCAGTTGCCCATGTTTGATTGAGTCTTTTATTTTGGGAAGAGGGTATTTTTTAATTTAATTTTATTGGTATATGTTTGATATACATTCATCATAAGGAATTTGTACCTATACATAATATATTTTGATTTTTCTTTTTTCCACTATTACCCTTCCCTCATTTCAACCCTTCTTCCCCTCCTTGTTTGCAAGAGTTTTGTTTTTATTTCTTTCCTTGTATGCTGTTTTTTACTTTTCCTTTCCTAACCTACCCCCTCCCCCATTCTTCTTCCCATTTGAGCATTTTCTTCCTACTTCCCAATATCTATCATACATTCTGGGCCTTATTTACTCTTTCAGTTTCTCACACAAGACAAACAATGCAATATTTAGACATGTGTGTCTGATTAATTTCACCTAATGCCATTGTCTGTTGATGGGCATCTGAGCTATTTCCAAGATTTAGCTATTATAAATTGTGCTGCTATAAACAATGTTGTGCCTGTATCACTGTGGTATGATACTTTTACTCTTTCGGCAAGATATTGAGTAGGGGAATAGTTGGGCCAAATGGAACCTATAGTTTTAGTTTTTTGAGGAATCTCCATACTGATTTCTGTAGTGGCTGCAACAATTTACAGTCCCACCAACAGGTGGAGCAGGGATCCCTCCACCCCATAGCCTCACTGACATTTGTTATTGGTGGATTTCTTGATGATAACCATTCTTTCTGGAGTGAAATGGAATCTTGTGTTGTTTTAATTAGTATTTCTCAAACAACAATTGATGTTGAACATTTTTTCATACACTTATTTACTGTTTGTACTTCTTTACCTGAGAAATGTGTATTCATTTCAGATGACCATTTTTGGTTTGGGTCTATAAATTTGGGGGGTCTGCTTTTTTGAGTTCTTTATATACTCTATATATTAGTCCTTTGTGTGAGGAATAGCTGGTAAAATTTTTTTTCCCATTCTGTGGGTTGTCTCTTCATTCTGTTAGTGGGTTCTTTTGCTGTGCAAATCTTTTTAATATGATAAGATCATAGTTGTTGATTTTTTGTAATATTTCCTGTGTGAAATTCTTTGCCTACATAATCTTCAAGAGTTTTACCTAGTCTATCTTCCAGAGGATTATATGTTTCTGTTTTAATATTTAGATCCTTAATCCATTTGAATTTTAGTTTAGTGCATGATGAGAGATATGGGTCTAGGTTTAATCTTTTTCATGTGGAAAGCCAGTTTTAGTAGCATGATTTATTAAAGAGGCTGTCTTCCAATGAAGGTGTTTGGCCCCTTTTTCAAAGATAAGCTGGCTGAGTGTGTTAAGAGTTGTTTCTGAATTTTCGATTCTATTCCATTGATCCTCAGGTCTTCTTCTTCTTCTTCTTCTTCTTCTTCTTCTTCTTCTTCTTCTTCTTCTTCTTCTTCTTCTTTTTTCTTTCCTTTGCAAGTTGTATGCTATTTTTATCATAGTAGCTTTGTAATATAATTTCAAGTCTGGGATTGTGGTGCCCCGGCCTTGCCTTTGTTGCCCAGAATTGCTTTTGCTATTCTAGATCACTTCTAGTTTCAAATAAATATTATAATTGTTTTCTCGAGTTCTGAGAGTTATGTTATTGATATTTTGATTTGAATTGGATTAAATCTGTGTATGCAAGTATGTCCATTTTCACTATATTGTTTCTGCCTATCCAAGAACAAGAGATATCTTTCCATTTTCTGATATTCTCCTCTATCTCTTTTTTCACCATACTGTAGTTTTCAATACAAAGGTCCTATTTTCTTTGTTAGATTGAGCCCTAAGTATTTCATTTTTCTTGATGCAATTGTGAAAAGTGTTTTCCTATTTTCTATTACAGTGAGCTTGTTATTTTATACAGGAATGCTATTGATTTTTGTGTATTGACTTTGTATCTTGGTTTTTAAATCTAGGACACTTTTGGTGGAGATTGGGGGGTCTTCTATAGAGAGTATCATGTCATCTTCAAATAATGATAATTTAACTTCTTCTTTTCCTATCATTATTCCTTTTATTTCTTTCTCTTGTCTAATTGCTCTGGCTAATATTTCCAGGACTATATTGAATAGAAGCAGTGACAGTGGACATCCTTGTCTTATCTGATTTTAGTATGAAAGCTTTCAATTTTTGACCATTTAGTATGATATTGGCTCTTGTTTTATAATAGATGGCTTTTATTGGTTTGAGATAAACACCTTCTATTCCAAGTTTCTGTAGGTTTTTATCATGAACAAGTGTTAGACTTTGACAAATGTGTTTTCGGCATCTACTGAGATGATCTTGTGGATTTTGTCCTTGTTTCTGTTAATGCGGTGTTTTAGATTTATTGATTTGAATATGTTGAATCACCCTTGCATTCTTGGGGTGATTCCTACTTCATCATGGTGTAAAATGTTCTTGATGATTTGCTTCATTCTGCTTACCAGTATCTCATGGAGGATTTTTGCATCTATGTTCATTAAGGAGATTGTTCTGAACTTCTCTTTTTCAGTTGGATCCTTCCCTGATTTTGGTATCAGGGTAATGCTTGCTTCCAGGAATGAGTTTGCGAGTATTGCTTCCCTTTCAATTTTATGAAAATGTTTGAGGAGACGTGGCATTAGGTCGTCTCTAAAGTTTTGTAGAATTCAGCAGTGAATATGTCAGGACCTGGGCTTTTCTTTGTTGGTAGTTTTTAAATTACTTCTTCAATTTCATTGACTGATATTGAGTCATTTAGTATTTTTATATTTTCTTGATTCAGCTTTGTTAATTCATATGTATTAGGAATCTATCAATTTTCCATCTTTAGAATACATGTTCTCTAAATAGGTATTGATGATCTTCTGGATTTCTGCAGGATCCATTGTGATTTCACACTTTTAATTCCTAATTGCATGCATTAGGGTCTTTCTTTTTTGTGATAGGGTTAGCTATGGGTTTGTCTACTTCATTTAATCTTTCAAAGAACTAACTTTTTAATCATTGATTCTTCATGTGGTTTTCTTAGTCTCGATTGCATTAATTTCTGCTAATATCTTTATAATTTCCTCCCATGTACATGCTTTGGGTACTTGCTGTCCTTTTTCTCAAAGCTTGAGGTTCAACATCAGGTTATTTATTTGAGCTCACTCTGTTTTTCTGATGTGGGAATTCACTGCTATGAATTTCCTATGCAGGACTCTTCTCACTGCATCCCAAAAGTTCTGGAATGTACTGGCATTATTGCTTAATTGTAGAAACTATTTTCTTCTTTAATTTCATCTGTGACCTATTGGTTGTTCAGGAGGGTGTTATTTAATTTCCATATGTTTATACAGGGTTTTTTTGTTTCTTAAGATATTTATTCCTATTTCATTGCACTGTTATCTGATAATATACATGGGGCAATTTTAATTCCTTTGCATTTATTAAAGTATGTTCTATGAGTTACTATGTGGTCTATTTCAGAGAAGTCCCATGTGCAGCTGAGAAGAATCTGTATTCTGTTTTTGTTGGGTAGAAAATTCTGTAGATATCTACTAAGTCAATTTGTTTAAGGGTTCAGTTCAGCTCTGATATTTCCTTGTTGAATTTTTGTGTAATTGATCTGTCCATTTGTGATAGTGGTGTATTGAAATCCACTATAACAATTGTATTAGTGCTAATTTGATTTTTCATGTCCATTAATTTTTTTTTTTTGTGGGTACCGGGGGGTCGACCTCAGGACCTCGCGCGCCCGCAGGCGCCCGTGCCGCTGAGCGATATCACTGGCCCCTTTTTCGTATGTGGGATCCGGGAGTCGAACTCGGGCCCCCGCGCTTGCCAGGCAGGCGCTTATGCCGCTGAGCCATCTCACCGGCCCCATTAATATTTTTATATATATACTTGGGTGAGCTAGTATATGGTACATATATATTTATAAATATTATATCTTCCTTTTTGATTGTTCCTTGAACAAGTGTGCGTGACCTTTGACTCTTCTGATCAGTTTTGGCTTGAAATCCACTTTGCAAATAGAATAGCTACCACTGCTTTTTTTCCATGTTCCTGTTGCATGGAATATTATTTTCTATCCTTTGTCTTTCAGTCTATGAATTTATTTTCAAGGTAAATGTGTTCCTTGTATGCAGCATATTGTAGGTTCTTGTCTCTCTCTCTTTTTTTTTGTGGGTACTGGGGGTTGACCTCAGGACCTCGCATGCCAGCAGGTGCCTCTGCTGCTGAGCGATATCACTGGCCCCTTTTTTGTATGTGGGTTCCTGAAGTCGAACTCAGGACCTTGTGCTTGCCAGGCAGGCACTTACGCTGCTGAGCCATCTCACCTGCCCTGGTTCTTGTTTCTTGATCCATTCTGCTAATTTGGTTCTTTTGATTGGTAACTTGAGACCATTTACATTGGTGGTTATGACTGATATGTATTGATTTATCCTTGTCATGTTCTTTTCTTCTGTGTGTGTGTGTGTGTGTGTGGGTACTGGGGGTCGACCTCAAGACCTCGAGTGCTAGCAGGCGCCCATGCCACTGAGCAATATCACCGGCCCTTTTTTATATGTGGGTACCTGAAGTCAAACTCAGGACCTCACGCTTGCCGGGAGGCACTTATGCCGCTGAGGTATCTCACTGGCCCCTCTTTTTGTTGTTTACCTTTTGTTTCCCTTTGTTTAACTGCATGCCTTGCCTGGTGGATTCATTCTATTTGGATTCATTGAAATATTTTCTTCATTGTCTTTTTCTATGACATTCTTCTGATCTTTTTGGAGTGCTGGTTTGCTTGTTATGAATTTCTTCATATGTTCTTTATTATTGAAATATCTTCAATGATATCTCCATCAATTTTGAAAGATAATTTTGTGGGGTACATCAATCCGGGTTAGAGGTTGTTTTCTTTTAGAGCTTGAAAATACTTCACTCCCAGTTCTCCTTGACTTAAGGTTTTGTGTTGCAAAGTCTACGGTGACTCTGATGGACTTTCCTTTATAGGTGATTTGTTTCCTTTCTCTAACAGCTTTTAATATTCTGTTCTTGTTTTGAATTTCTGGAACCTTGGCAATTATATGCCATGGTGTATTTTTTTTTCTGATCTTGCTAATTGGGGTTTAGTATCTCAGTTATCTGTGTGTCACATTCTTTTTCCATGCCTGGGAAATTTTCTTCCATTATTTCTGTGAACAGGTTTTCTATATCCTTTGTGCTATCTTCAGATGTTTCATTCATTCCAATCAATCTCATGTTATTTTTCTTTCCATCATCTAGCAACTGTTGGATTGATTTTTTTGTGGGTTCTTACTATTTTTAGGAAGTCTTTTATTTGATGATTGCTAACCACAAATCTGTATTCTAAATCTGATATTCTGTCCTCATATTAGTTGATTCTGCTGAATATACTTTCAACAGAATTTTTAATCTCCTGGATATCTGGATATCTGTTAGAATCCAGTTTTTCCTATGTTGAACATTCATGATCTCTATCATTTTCCTAACCTTCTCTATTTTTTTTATCTGTATCTACTCTAGAGTCACTAGCCATGTTCCTCATTATGGTCATCATCTCTTTAGTTATCTGAGAAGTTATTTCTGATTTTTTTTCTTTTTTCCTAGAGTCTCATTAATCTGCTTTGTTATTTCCACTACTTCCATTTCATAAAGTTCTGTTGGGTGGATCTTGCTCTCTTCTACCTCATTGACCCCTGAATTTGCCTTGGGCTAGCTGGAGGTCTAGAGTTGCATCTTGCTTCTGTATCTTCTCATTTTATATTTTTTAAAAACCTTGCTTTCTACACTGATGCTTATAAATTGCTTATGGTAGCTAGCTTTATTATTTGTACCAACACCTTCTTAGGAAATGTCAACTTTTCAAAGATATCTTCCACGTGTAGCTAGCTTTTGGCTTTTGAGTGTGTCTCAACATCCTGCCTCTTCAATAAATTGTGGATGAGAAGTTGCTGCCTATTTGCCCTAGCACCCAGTTTTTTGGTACTGAAATATGGTATTATGTATGACTCCCAGACAATCTTGGTAATGGTATACAAGGAAGAACAACTGATCACAACAACCCTGTCACTTTGGCTAAAGTAGTACAATCAATAATAATGGTAGCATCAAGCACAGTCTAGACAATTACAAACTGTGGTAACTGTTAATTTGCCATCTGTGACCATAGGTTCAAGATATATAGTTATATAACAAAATAGGACATATCAGAAAATTATATACAGTAAATATCCCCTCAGTAGAGTAATTTTACCCTCAGAGTTGAAAATTTAAAAGGGACAAGAGGTTAAAATAGAGAAATAGAAGAAGATAAAGAGATTAGAAGCAAGGCTAAAGGACAAAGATTACCCAAGCTTTGGGAAACTGGTGAAGAATTCAGGAGGGAAGGAAAGAAGGAAAAAAAAAAGGCAAGAACCAAAGAAAACAATAAACTAAAAACAATGTTCATACTCACACAAAAGAAATTAGTAATCAAGAAAAAAAGCAATGAAAAAAGTGTTTTCTGTGTGATTTCAAGATTGTGGTTATCTTCTGATGTCTACAGTTTTGTGGCAGTGTCCAATTCAGGGTGAGTCTCTGCCGTCATGTACACAAAAGAGACAGACAATGCCCAGATCCGTGCTGGATGATCCCAGAAATCCTGCAGTAGGAATAGGGTAGGGTACTGATTCTGGTGTTTTTAACAACACAGAAGCTCAGGTTGATCCTACCTCTAGTTGTGGAGTGGTGCCTGAGTTTTTCAGCTGGCAACCCACTGTGTGTCTCTTGCTGGCCTGACTTGGGCTTCCTAATCCTGGATGTCTCTCATATTTGTGCCCTACCCAATCACTGGGAGCCCTGAGGAGAAACCAACCCTCAGCTGTTCTGAGTCCTGGGTTTTGAGTATGAGTCCAAGTCCTGCCCCTCTCTAAAATGGCATCTGACCAAGTTCTCTCTCCAGGAAATGCTTGGACTAAAGTCACTCACTAGCTGTTGTAGCTCACCGCATCCACCACTCCATTCCACTGGTGCATTTCTTCCTGGAGTGCTCACTGTGTCTCTGTAGAGTCGAGCATTCCCCTCTCATGCCACAAGTTTGGAGGAGGGGAGAAAATGCAGTTTGCTACCTCCTTTTTCTGTGTTGAAGCCTGTCGTTTCACTTTCCTGTGGGCTCTAATTCTCCCTTCAAATCCTCAGGGTCCCGGGGAATCACCTCCCTCCTTCTTTTCTTCCTCACTTTGTTCTACTCCTGTGTCAGTATTCTGAATCTCGGTGAGGTTGATTTTCTGCTGTTTACTCCTCTGTCATCTTCCTGGAAGTTTGAGAGGGGTGTATTTTGAGTCGTTCATATATTTTATATGTTAATTCTCTATTCAAAGAATAGCAGGCAAAAATGTTTTCCCATTCTGTAGTTTGTGTCTTCACTCTGTTGGTTGTTTCCTTTGCTATGTAGAAGTTTTTGATATACTCTGATTTCTTCATTTTTGATGTTATTTCTTGTCTCATTTATCTGTAACTTGTACAAAACTAATAAAAGAAGCTTCCAGTTCAGAGGCCAGTTAAATGCAGCCATCTAAATATGCTACTAGTTTTACATGTAGTAAACAGAATGTTGTTTCCGTGATAACTACAATTTAATGAGAACTCCTATCACTTACTCTTGCAAATGCTACCTTTCATAAGCTTTAATCTTTAATATATGAGTCTTTATTTTGAAATGAATAAATATATTGATATCAAAACCATATACTTTGTATCCAATTTATAATGAAATTTCATGTCAATAAAGAAAAGGAACATCTTTAAAATACACTCTCAAATTTGTAAACTTATAAAACCAGTTTTTACCTGTAATAAAATGTTTTAAAATTCAATCCACACTTAATAATTCTGTCACAGGGGTACTCCTCAAGTTGTAATATATATAGATATAGATATATAGATATACATGATATCTTGATTATAAGTATGCACTGCAAGACCATTAAATCTAGCTAATTAACGTGTGTATTACATCCCTCAAACAATCATTTTTTTTTTTTTTTGTGGGTGCCGGGGGTCGACCTCAGGACCTCGCACACCAGCAGGCGCCCGTGCCGCTGAGCGATATCACCGGCCCCTTTTTCGTATGTGGGATCCGGGAGTCGAACTCGGGCCCTCACGCTTGCAAGGCAGGCGCTTAAGCCGCTGAGCCATCTCACCGGCCCTAAACAATCATTTTTTAATAGTGAGAATGCTTATAATTTGGTTTCTTCACAGTTTTAAAGTACATGATACCATGTTTTTAACCATAGCCAACATACTGGACAATAGATCTTTTGAATTTATTCCTCCTATTTAACTAAAATTCTGTATGTTTTTATGAATATAGCTCTTATCCATCCTACTGTATACAGCCCTTGATAATCAACTGTTTTTTCTCAGGTTGTATGACTTCAATTTTTTAAGTCTACATATAAATGAGATAATATGTAGTTGTTTTTCTGTTCCCTTATTTCACTTAATAGAGTTTATTCCTCAAAGTGTGGTGTTTCTTGACCTAAAGAATAGATCTACAAATACACGAGAATTTCATGAAACAAGTAGCCCTAAAAATACTTAACTAAACTTCATACATTTGGCCCATTTATTCTGACCTCATCCCAAATAGCCTCCTTTTAACCTAGTCTATTATGCCAATCAACCCATCCTTTCAGGATATTATTCATTCAATAAAAATTTCTTTACCAAAACATATTAGTAATGGTAGTGTCACTAATGTGTATGAAAATGTAATGTTTTGTTATCAATTGCAATATGAAACAAGTACTATATCTCAATTCTTAGCACAAAAACTTTTCTTTCTTAATCATTTTTAGTGAAAATCAGTTGAGAACTTTATTTTACAAAGACGGAAGCTCTTTTTAAATTTTTTTCATTAGTATATGTTTCCAGTATATGAAGTTTACATTTTTCTTAGGGAGTAAGTACATGTATATAAAACATACCTCAATTCTTTTTTAATCCCTTTCCCCTCTCCACTCATCTCCCCTCTCTCCCTCCATCTCCAAATCTCCTTTCCCTGTCTTAATTATTATTGTTATTATTACATTTTTAAGGTCATGTTTACATCAGGTTATCACCTGGCTTAGGCATTCTTTAGAGTCCTGAAGACCTCCACTGGGTCTTCTGCATCTGTATGGCAACACTAAAAAGAGACAATGTGGTGAATTCCAAAGTAGCTATTAGGTACTAGTTAGAAGTGTGTGTGTCTCAGGAGAATAAATTAAGTTTATGATTAGAAAAAAAACCTTCCCTGTCACACTGAGGAATTTGGATTGTATTGAAGCCAATGAATCTTTGAAGCATGTTAAGGTTTTTATTCAGCACTCAGTTGAGCGATTTAGTAACATCACTCTGGCTGCTAGGTTAATTACAGATTTTAGGTGAGCAAAGAGAACTCCTAGGTTGATATTGCCAACCCAGTGATAAATCATTGTGTTTTGGACCATAAACATGAAAGTAAATAAGAAAACAAATGAGAAGACTGAAAAGATGATGTTAAGGAAACCCCAGGGCTTGGTGATGATTGGGGGTTATTGTTGAGGGAGAACCAGAAATCAAATAATACAGATAAGTTTCTAATTTTCCCAGTAGGATAGACCGTGCCGGTATTTACTAAGATAGGAAGCTTTGCAAACAAACAAAATTAGACGACGAATCTGAGTGTTTTCAGAGATAAATTGCAGTGCTCAGTAAATCTTTTGGTTTGTGGTTTTGTAGTTCAAGGGTGACAACAGAGTAGAAAGAGAATAGAACCATTTTATTTTATTGATCCTCATAATGATAAAAGAATACATGGAAGTTGAAGACAATACATTTATATTATATTCACAATATTTAGAAAATTGTAGATGTAAATTTTGTTTTCAAAGATTAATAAGTAATGGAAATAATTTTAAGGTGGGTAATTCTGAAGATTTTGAAATGCTGATGAACTAGTCAACAGTAAGGTTGTATTTAAAATAACCTAGTTGTGGGCTGGTGAGATGGCTCAGTGGCGTAAGCACCTGCCTGGCAAGTGCGAGGGCCCGAGTTTGACTCCCGGAACTCACATACGAAAAAAGGAGCTGGTGATATCGCTCAGCAGCACAGGCGCCTGCTGGCGCGCGAGGTCCTGAGGTCGACCCCCGTAACCCACAAAAATAAAAAAATAAAAAAACAATAATCTAGTTGTTTATTGGTGAGATTGATTATTCAGCAAAATGAGGGGAAATAGAAAAGCTTTGGGTAAATAAATTAGTCTTTGGTAAAACAAAGAATAGAAAAGAAAAGAAAAAGGAAAGAAAAAATCTTCCATTGTGATGAGGGAAGTTCCATTTTCACAGAGGCCAATAAAGTTTAGAGATTTAATGCAGTTTCTATCTCACAGTGTCTTGTCTGTAAAGTGGAAGAGGGAGCAGTGGGAAGAGGTATTTACCAATTCTGAGACTGAAATAGCTACGGTAGACATGGGAAAGAGGAACTAATTAAGGAAGCTTTGCACTGAATTCAATAATTATTCAGGAACACTGCATATTAGTGTTGTATGAATAAGCAAGTGACACAAAAATAGAATGGATCTCCCTTAATCAACAAGTTCAACACTCAGAAAACAAGAGATAGGTACATTCCCCAAATGGACAATAAAACTGTTGTTTAGGAGCTAGAGTAGGAAGGGGTGGCTAGCTAGTTTCTATGAGACCAAACCATCTAAACATTGAATATCCTAATATAGAGTTTAGAGTTTATTATGTCAATGCTGATGATCCAAAAAAAGCATGGTCTTACTAGATTTAGTGTGAGGTGTTCTGGGAGAAAAAACACATATTTAAAGATGTATTAGAAATGATTCTGGTACTGTTTTTAAAACTGTTCTTCATTGAATTTGCCCATTCATTAGTGGATTAAAATTTTTCACTAATACTAACATAACTATAACCTCTGCAGTAAAAGAAAAATAAAAACTAAAATAATCTCAATATATTTTCAAAAATTTGGAAGAACTTATAGGAATATAGTATACTGATGATACTGGGTTAAGAAAGAAACACTAACAATTCTGACATTTAGAGCTATCTGGAGGAGAGCAAAGCTGCTTGGAAATTTCCTTTTTCCCTTTACATAATCCCTTTAAAAATAACATCAGTGCAAAGGTCCTGGGTTCAGTGCCTAGTGACATAAACGAATGAATACACCAGAAACTCAGACCTAACCAAGTATTTCTGTTTTGTGTAGGTGGCCTTATTGAGGTAGCTGGATTGCTAGTACCCTTTCCTCTTTCTCCTATCAATAGTATCTGCTCTCTAGCCCCTGAGGCACAGCAAATCCTGGAAACTGAAAGTAAGTAGGGGGTGTAGAGACAGCTGCATATTCCATTGTAAAGAACACAGCCCTATGGTTTAAAAGGTATAGAGAACATTAGAGAAAAAAGGAAATTCTGTGACAGTAAATTCTAGAAATATGAGATTTTTATGTTCTTCATTCATATCACAGATAAAAGACAAGTTCTCATTTCAGGCCAGAAAAGTTGCAGAGATTAAATCTAATGGGAATCTGTGTTTTGAGACAATCACATTAAATACAGCTTTAGACAGTTGGCTCCTAAATAAAAAGTTAATTGAAAATTAAAATATACTAGATCTAATATAAAATACTAGGCTTGTATCTCTTTTCTCATTTGATATTAAAGAAGATAAATAGCTCCTCAGAAAATGTACCCTGAAAAAGAAAAGAAATAAAATTTCATAATTCAGAAGAAAAACATTATTTTATAAATGATTTTAATAAGAATTTGAAGAAAGTTTTACAAAACAAATTGACAGCTGTAGATTACCTCTATATGAGATGGTACCAGGACCCATAAGGAATACACAAAACAACATAAAAAAATAAAAATAAACAAGTTAGAAGAAATGCATAAGACATTAGATGATGTTGAGTGGATTTCAAATGGAAAAAATTCCAAAGGTGGGTTGATATCTACATTAGTGTGAGAAAAATACTGTGGAATGCAGAGGGAAAATGGTACAGAAAACCCAGAATATAGAAAAAACTATACCAAAGAATAACTATCTTCCTTGTGAAAACTGTACTTTTTATCTTAATCTTAATGAATGCAGAAAAATCATTTAACAAAATATTTTCTCACAATGAAAGATCTTAACAACTTACATGCAGAAGCAGTGTATTCAGTATAATAAAATCCATACCCTATTATATTGTCACAGATAATTTCATACTCAATAGTGAATAGGTGACCCAGGTATTGTGGTAAATGCCAGTAATTCTCTCTAGAAGGCTGAGGCAGGAGGATTGCAAGTTTCTCCCTAGCCTGGACAACTTAGTGACTTAGCAAGAACCTGTCTCAAGCAAAGCAAAGCAAAGCAAAGCAAAGCAAAGCAAAGCAAAGCAAAGCAATGAAAGAGAGGGCTGGTATGTAGCTCATTGCCAAGGCCATGGGTTTAATCCCCAATAATCACAAAAGGGAAAAGATGAAATTTTTGCCCAAATATTAGGAGAGGGAAAATGTCGCTCACTTTTGTCCTTCTATTCAGAAAAGTACTGAAATTTCTAGTTTAAAAAATAGGCCAAAAAAAAAAAAAAAAGAAGAAAAAAAGAAAAAAGAAGAAGAAAATCATCCAAATTGAAAAGAACAGGGCTGGTGAGATGGCTCAGGGGCATAAGCGCCTGCCTGGCAAGCACGAGGGCCCAAGTTCGACTTCCGGAACCCACATACGAAGAAAGGGCCGGTGATATCGCTCAGCAGCATGGGTGCCTGCTGGCGTGTGAGGTCCTGAGTTCGACCCCTGGTACCCACAAAAAAAAAAAAAAAAAGAAAAGAACAAAAGTCAAATGATCTCTGTTTGCAAGATGACATGATCTTATGTATACACAGGCCTGAATCCTTAAAAAAAAATTGTCAGAACCAATAAATGAATGTGGTAAAGTTGCAGAATGGAAAATCAACATGTCAATATGCGGAAATTAAATGGGTTTCCATAGAATAATAATTAATTGTCTGAAAAGAAATTAAACAATGCTGTTTATATCAGCTTCTAAATTTAACTATTCAATAATAATTCATCCAAGAAGGTAAAAGATTAGTACACAATAAATTATTAACTGACAAAATAAATTGAAACAGCCACAAATAAATGGAAAAGACAAGCTATGTTCTTTGAGTGGAAGAATTTACTTTGTTAACCTGTCTATACAATCCAAAATGATCTACAAATTAAAGGCAGTTTTATTAACATTCAAATACCATTTTCACACATAGAAAAACAAACATAAAATTTGTGTAAAACCACAAACGATTCTAAATAAACAAACATGACCAAAACAAAATAAACAAAAAGGAAAGCAGGAAGTACAGTCTCACACTACCTAATTTCAAAATATAATAACATATTATAGTAAATTATAGCAGTCAATACCATACATAATAAAAACCATAGTAACGTACCCACACAAAACAGGACCATAGACCAGGGAACAGGCTAGAGAACTCAAAAATAAACCCACGCATATATAGTCAATTAATTTGTAACAAGAATTCCAAGAGTATACAATGGATAAGTAAGGAATTTTTAGTAAAATTCGTTGGTTGTACTGGACATTCATGTGCAAAAAATAAATAAATAAAAGAATGTCTTACATCAAATATAACAGCATGAAATGGATTAAATTTTAAATATATATTCTAGAACTCTAAAATAACTAGAAAAAATACATATAAGAAAACTTATTGTTTCTCCTGTCAATGATATTTTTAGATTCACCAAAATGAAAGCAACAGAAGCAAAAATAAATGTGTGTTACATAAAATTAAATACTTCTACACAACCAAAGAAATAATCAATGAATTTAAGGTAACCTATAGTAAGTGTAGAAATATTTTCAAACATGATTCTGATGAAGTCTTAGTATCCAAAATATTTAAGAATTTAAGGACTCAAGCAATTAATAGCCAAAAAAAAAAAGGACCAGAATAGATACGGGGAGTTAGAGAGCTGTTCACTAATATGTATAGAGTTTCAATTATATAAAATGAACTACTTGTAGATCTGTGTAGCACTGTGGCTATTAATAATGCTGTATATTTCATTTTATAATCTAAGTGTATAAGATTTAAATGCCTTAATTCACACATAGAGAAGTAGAGCAAAAAATAAAAGCTAATATTAATCTATATAAACTATGGGGTCTTGGGTAATAATAATGTGCCAATATTTATCAAGTCTAAGAGATGTAGCATAGAAATGTAATATGTTAATAAAAGGGGAATTATGCAGGGATATTGCATGAGAAAAGTGGAACTTGGGAAAAGAGATCCGTATATACACAAACTCTTTGTACATTCTCCTCAATATATTTATGAACCTGAAACTGCTTTAATATAATCTCTATTAATACAAAATAAAACACCACTTATAATATTGGAAAGTAGGCTATCATTTATTATATTATTCATCTTCCTTAAGAATCTTTCAAAAATTCTATATCTAGAAACAAGGCCACTCATAAATTTCTTTCAGTATTTCTCATTTTGCATTAAGTGGAATTATTAAAAAGAGGAAGAGAACAGCATAGGCTAACCATCCTTCACCTACAGCTATTATCATTTGCACAGTTTGCCATAAGAATGCCAAGAGAAAATGAATACCATTCAAAACATCATCAATAAGCATCATGAGCAAAAGAGGATTTTGTACACTGAGTTCTAAAATAAGTTCTCTATATGCCTTGGGGACCCTGTTTCATAATTTAATACACTTAATTATTAGCGACTCAGGAAGAGTTGATCCCAATTCTGTTATTAAAAAGTATAGCTGGTGAAATCATTTCTATTTTCTGGAGCTTACTATCTTTATCTCTGTGAAGTGTGGTTTCTATTAGCTCTGGGGTCCTGCTCACCTTTTGTTCTATTGTTGCAGGGTCCTAACCTCGTAGTGATTAGGTTGTGATTCGGGTACTGAGACCGTTCATGCGAATAAATTTGTAAGAATCACAGGCCCTGTTTTCATGCAAATAAACTAAGTGATGAACAATAAAGGAGAGAAAGGAAGAAAATTATGAGCAATATTAATTTGCCATCTGTCTAACTCCCCTGCATGCTTGAATCTTTCTCTAAATATGAAAATGAAATGGGAAGAAATAAGCAAGTGCATAGTCATCATCATGACAAGTTGTCTTCATCACCTGAAAATGAATTTCAGTTTTTAGGAATATATTTGAAAAGACTAAGACGATGTACCAAATAGATGACTTAACCAGCCCATGTCCTTTTTATGGAGAAAAACTTGGAATATTTAAGTTAGCAAATATTTATTCTGAAAGTAGTCTAGTTAGTTACTTGTTTAGATTTTTGGAGATGTATAGATTCTAAGAGCTGTTAAAATTTTTTTCAATATTTTTATCTTATAGAAACAATGTATGAATTACAATTAATTTTTTATAGATAAATGTATAAAAGCTGGCTTTCAAGAAAGCTGGCTTTCAAAAATTCCTATTTTTTCAACTGAGTTTCCCTTTATCAGTAATGCATAAAACCATATAAGGACCAAGGTCAATATACCATTATAATAAAAAATACAACATACTTAAACTTTATGTCTACATTTCCAAATAATTTTTCTCAGTCATCTTAATTATCAAACAGCTAATATTGAAGTCATTAATAGCTTTTTAAAAATCAGATTTAAATTAAATCTAATTATATCTCAATGGTACAAATTATATATATATATATATATATATATTCTCTAATTTTGAATTATTTCAAGCAGTTCATAAGACAAAAATTGTTGTAGTTTATTTTTTTGAAACAGTGAGGGAGACTGTATAGATATTCTAGGTGTGCCATTTAAAAAATTATAACTTATTTAGTGGTATTGTGACAATAAGGTAAAAATCAAATGAACCAATTCAGAACATACTGACAAATAAAACACTAAACCTGGTTATTAATCTTAGATAGGAAATAATACCCCATTAACTGAAATGGATCAAGAGGAACTCTCCTCATTTCCTTCATGTTGTCTACTCAGGAAAACAAACTACAGATGTATCATTACCTGGGGAGCACTGAATTGGAGCAAAAGGAGTTAGATTGTCTTTAAGAAATATTTCTGTCATTGCGTAGTACTGAGATGAATTGCCCTTCTCTGCCCTAGAGAATTTTGTTTCTGAATACTTGAAAGAAATCACACAGAATTAGTTTGTTTCTCGGTTTGCAATATTCTTTAACACAACAGAAATTTGTATCAATGAAAAAAAGTCTTTTGCAAGTCAAAATTATTTAAGTTGCATCTAATTTTAGTTATGGACTGGCATCATTTTCAAGTTATTTTGGGATGGATAAAGGAAACAGTGATATGAGGGGAAGTACTTTAGTTTCATAAGCTTTAATATAATATGTGCTCATGTACATTTTCTAATATGTTTTCTACAGATGAGTGATGACAGCTTTTTTCTCATTTATACCAATTTTTAGTTAATATTCCCTAATCTTCTCTCTAAAGTCTGTAGGACTCTGTGACTGCATTCCAGTTTTGCAGTAAGCACTAGTCTTACTTAATCCTCATGATATCCTTTGCCTCACACAAGCACTTAAGGGTTTGCATGACTCCCTAGGCTTCAGTTTGTGTCTTTCATCATGTTTTGAAGTTTGCTTTCTATGAATCACTGGGAAATTTGAAATATTTGATGGCAGGTTCATGCTGATATTGAATTCAGAAGACAGAGAATGTCATGGATAAGGACAATAAAGAAGGATTTCACAGGTAACTTTGTACTTAAACTGGAATCTTGGGACATTCACCTAGGCAGAGAAGAGGAAAGTTAATCTGCTATTGCAGCTAATGCAAGCAAAGCACAGAGGTGGTACTAAGAGTGACGCTGTCTTTAAACAGATTACGAACAGATGTGTGTTCAAACTAACGTGATAGTATTGACAATGACAGTAAAAAGAAACAAAAGGTAAGTTAGAGTCAGAATCTGTAAAGTGAATTTTTCTGTGTAAAGGTTTTTAAACTACTTCTTATCCCTGTTTCCTCTTACAGTTCAACTCTAGCATTCTATAGTTCAGGTTTTTGCCTACTCTGAATATTGAAAATATTGTCGAAATGAAGTGCAAATAAAGTGAACCACATTTAAAGACTGACTAATAAAGCATAATCCTTTTTTATTAATCTAATAATTAGAGAGCATTAAATCTAAGCAATATAGCCCTATTCACTAAAGTGAATCTTAAGAATTTCTCCTGATGGGTTTGGAAGGATTTACCCAGGAAAACATGTGATAGTTTAATACTAACTTTAATATTGTGACTTTTACCACAGGCTCCTTGATCTTAAATCTGAGAAAATAATTTCTTTTTGATTAATTTTAATGTGCAAACTTAATAGAGCCTTAGATATTTATATAAAACTAAATAAAATAGCTCATGCCTGAGAGAATCAAAGAAATTGGGAATAAGAAACCCAGGTAACAGTTCTCACCAAAGTGTATTTCACCAAGGAATGTTATTTAATTCTGGACTTGTTTTCATATTACTTTAGCTGAATACCACATATTTTAAAACTAAGGTTATCATTTTGGAAATATAACCCCAAAATAAAATAGTAGAGCTCAGACAAGGAAATGCTGTTAGCGCTTTAGTTTATATGTTCCTAAAGTACATTTAGTTCTGAGTTTATCTAGTTTAGAAGTGAGCAGGAATCAGAAGCAAAATCTCTGGAAAGACATTGGTGAGAATTTTATTGGTGTAGAAAGGTAGCATGTACTTCAAAACAATTATTACCTAAATGCATCACTTCCAGTATAATATTTTATATAAACATTTCTGATATTTGTTATTTTTCTCATTTATTAAAGTATTTAGCAAGTTAGTTAAGAAGCTAGATTGTAATAAGAGTTATAATGATAAATTTTTGGGCTACTTCTCTCTAGACATGGATGGCGATATATATATATATCGACATATATATATATATATATATATATATATATATATATATATGGCCACATATATATATGTCTATATATGTGTATATTGTGTGTGTGCAAGTACGTGGATAGTTTCTGAATTCTTAAGGAATGTTTGTCATTCTAACCCATATGTCACATGATCAGAGCACATCATCATAACAATATGAAGTAACTTTATTCTACATAATAGTTACAGCGTATCATTTTGAAATTAAATTCCATCTAGTGTCTATTAAATATTCAACTTGAAAAACAAGAAATGTTTTTTGTTAGTTAAACCATCTTCTGCTTCATTTGGATCTTAGATAAATATAGATTATAAAAATGACATTTTCTTACCAGAGGTTTAGAAAACTTTATCAACCACAACTATTCAAAAGCATTCCAGGAGACAAATATACACATGCTTAAATTTGCCTGAAAAATTGATATATAGTATATAATATCTTCCAGCATCCAATCCATTATTTAAATATTTTTATTTTTATTCTTTTCCCCAACGCTACCATAACTAGCCACATCAGTATGATTAGAACAGGATTGCATAACAGAGGTGGTGGGTGTGTAAGACAGGGGTGTAAGAGAACCCTCACTCTTAGAAAGAGCCTCACTCCAGGTTTAAATTGTCTTTCATTCTAAGGAAAAATGGATATTTTGCTTTTGCTGACTTCGTTTAGCTACTAGAAATTTTTTAAAACCCAGGCAAGAATTAAAGGATATCAGCAGAAATACTGTATTTTATTAAATTGGAAGAAAACTGAATTAAAGTCTATATGACAATATCTAGGTAATCAAACTATTATTCTGAATTACAGCACTTTTTGGCTAATAGAGGAAAGAGTAAATTTTGATTCACATCATTATAATTGACATTAGGTTTTTGATTATTGATATTGTATGTCTGCACTTACTTTTAAAAAATTTTTGCACATCTATAAATTGAATTTTTCAAAGGGCATTTTTGTAAGTTCTAAACAGTTATACTCACATTGTTTACCAGAGATATTTGTATCTGTAATACAATATTTTGCCACAAAAAATCTGGTTTATTTGTTTGTATTTTACTTTTCCCTATTTCTATTGTTGTCTCTTTGTATCATGTTTAAATTTAGATGATATATTCATATGCAATATCAATATTAATACATATATATTTATGAAGATATACATATTTATCTATCATCTATCTATGTAATCTATGTAACTATGCAGCTATCTAATCATTTTTCTTTTCTTTTTTTTTTATGTGGGTACCGGGAGTCGAAGTCAGGACCTCGTGCTTGCCAACAGGTGCCCGTGCTACTGAGTGATATCACTGGCCCTTTTTTCGTATGTGGGTACCAGGAGTCGAACTCAGGACCTCGCACTTGCCAGGCAGGTGCTTATGCCACTGAGCCATATCACCGGCCCCCTCATTTATCTATTTACCTATTTACCTTTTATCTATTTATGCAATGTTTTATATAATATGGAACTCAAAAGCTTTCCAGGATATTAAAATATTACATTTTGTGCTGGCTTTGAATATCTCCTAAATTCTTTTAATTGATGGTTTCCCTAACTTTTTTATCTCTTTGCTATTTATGTGTGAAATAATAGATTTAGTAGTTTGCCTACAAGAAACCTCATATTACTCATTGCATCTTTTGGTGTAGTAAAAATCTCAACAATAAGAAAACCAACAACTTGGTTAAAAATAGACAAAGAATTTGAATAGACATTTCTTAAATAAAGACATAAATGCTTATCAAGTAAGTGAAAAAATTCCAAAAATCACTAAACATTAGAGAAATGCAAAGAAAGTCATGTTAAGATATCACATTGTGGGGCCGGTGAGATGGCTCAGTGGCATGAGCACCTGCCTGGCAAGCGCGAAGTCCTGAGTTCGACTCCTGGAACCCACATACGAAAAAAGAGCAGGTGTTATCGCTCAGTGGCACAGGCACCTGCTGGCGCACAAGGTCCTGAGGTCGACTCCCAGTACCCACACACACACACAAAAAGTCACACTGCACTCATTAAAATAGCTGTTACTGAAAAAACAAAAGATTACAAGTATCAGAGCAGATGTGGGGAAAATACTTGTACACTGTTGGTGAGAATTCAAATTACTGTAGGTATTATAAAAACTCCATGGAGATTTCTTCAAAGACTGAAAATAAAATTACCATGAGATTCAGTATATTACTGGATATGTAGCTAAAGGAAAAAGAATTAATATATTGAAGAGTTACCTGCACTTCCATATTCATCGCTGCGTTATTCACAATAGTCAAGATGTTGTAACAACCATAGTGCCCAACAGCAGATGAACAGTCCAATACATTGTGCTGTATATACATAAAGGGATACTGTTTTTCCTCAGTAAAAGACAAATCTGGCTCTTAGAACATTGTAAATTACATTGGAGGAATTATATTTAGCGGAGAAAGACAGGCACAGAAGGAAAATATTGTATGACCTCACTTATATGTAGAAATTTTAGAAGTTGAACACATAGAAACAGAGAATAGAAAGATATATAACAGAGGATGGTGGAAGTGTTTGGGGAGATGTTGGTCAACGGATGCAAACAATTAAGATGTATTACACACACATACCAATTCCCCACAATAAATGTAATCGTGTACTGTAAACATGTATTAATAAAAATAAAAATAAGAAAATAAAGAAGTTGGTATTTAATAGGAGTAAATTCTACAAATGTAAAGCAAGCCCAGTGACTATAATTAATATTATATTATATTCTTGAAATTGTGAAGAGAATAGATTTTAATATTTCTCACTAAAAAGTTCATGATATATGTATATATGTATTTATATATATATGAATTTGCTCAATTTAGTAATTTCACAACATATACATCTTTCAAAACATCATGTGGCACAAAATAAACATATAATCTCATTTAAAATAAGTTCATTAATTAAAAAATTGACAACGATATCGAGCCTCCAATTAATGAATACATTATATCTCTTACTCTTACTCTTTTCTAAACAACATTTCATAGTTTTCAGGAAAAATAATTTGCATATTTGTGAAATTTATTGTTTCATGTTACATAATTTGATGCCACTATGAAACACTTTTTAAAGTTTAATTTTTCAATTGTCTGTAGTGTGTAACTTATACATGCAGAAGAGAACATCACATTTCTACCTCTTCACAATGCTCCTGCCTTTTTGTATTTCTTATGAATCTAAGTTATAATGTCAAATAAAATTTTTAAAATGAATATCTTTCATTGTTCCTGATTTTAGGGGCAAGTGTTTTATCAGTAAATATAATTTTAGTAATACATGTTAGGTTTAAAATCTTTGTCAGTTTGAAGTTTTATTTTCCTTCTAACTGATTCAACATTGCAATAACAGTTTTATAACTCTTCCATTTTTTTTGTCATTTCTGTGGAATATTTTTGGGAAGAAAAATACACCCACATTATTGCATAATATATTGAAAGAAACATACAAAACATCAGAATAAATGCCTAAGTCATTTTGTTTATTTTTCTAGTTACAAAAGTAATACCTTAATTCATCTTCAGATTGCCAATATGTATAATAATTTATTTTAATATGTTTATAATTCTCTTAAGTTTAATATATTTCCAATGATTAGCCAATCATAGTTCTTTTGAAATTATTCTGGAGCCTTTAATCTTTGACAATTGTATGAGCTGCTTTACTTTGGCTCTTGGTCCTTCTGATAATATCTAAAAATTTTCCTATCAGCTTCATAGCTTCCGGTTACCACACCGAGTTACAGGCTTGTCATACATATTTTTCCCATAGCTACAATCAGCTATTTCTCTGAGTTCCTTTTGTTACTTGAAATGGGAAATGGTATTTAAGGACTAACTTCTGAATTTTGACTCTAGTGATGATCATTATAACTAGATTATCCATTATCTCCCATGGTGAAAAAACTAGGGTTACTGTTTTTAAGTTAACTTATTTGAAGTTATCCATGGTATCTTTGCTCTGAAAAAATTCAAACTTGTTCTCTTGCAATTCTGGAGATCAGATATTTAAAACCAAGGTGTGGGCAGGGGATGTGCCTAAGCAGTAGGGTGGTTACCCAGCAACATCTCCCACTTCCAAGGGAAAAAAAGCAAATTTTAGAAGGGAGGCATTGAGACATTTCTTCTAGAGGTTAGGAAAGAATCCCTTTCCTGTGTCTGTGAGCCTGTAGCCTTTTTCTGAATTTTGAAAGTCCATAACATATTTTTTAATCTTCATTTATTCCTTATGTAATCTTTTCTTTACATAGATTCAATTTCCTCACTTATATGACTTTGCTTCTTTCTAAAGAGCATCTTTTAACATTTCTTACAGTTCAGGTCTCTAGTTTTGTCCTTCTGAGAGCCTTCATTCCTCATTTTTGAGGGATAATTTTGTAGAGTATAGAATATTATGTTGGGATGATTATTTTTCCTCTCTCAACATTGTAAATGTTACACTTCACCATTATCTTGCTTGTATGGTTGGTTGTTAAGAAGTCCAATGTAATTCTTATTTTGCTCCTCTGTGGATAAAATGAATATCCCTGTCTGAAAGGTATAGGAGAAGTATGATATTTATTAAAAATTAATATAAATAGGCTGGATCTTCTCATGAAGTGCAGAAACTGTTGGGAATTTTGAAAACGTGTTTAATCTGGTCATCAAAACCTAACTAAAATTAATTTCTAGAGTGATATTTAATATATCCATTATTTCATAAAATTTTCCTGAAAATTCTATTTTATTTTAGTACACACTAAAATGTAAATATCAAGAATTAGAGTAACAGTGTGCTGGAAAGAAAGAAAATGTAGAAAATAAAATATTCAAAGTAAAGACTGATTTACAGGTTGGTAGCAGATTATAACTAAAATATTAAAATAGAATCTTTAAGAACATGACTCAAGTTGGGCTTTTTGGTGCAAATCTGTAATACCAGCACTCTGGGGGTAATGAGGGAAGAATCACAAATTTGAGCTACCTTGGACAAGTAACTTAAGGAGAACAAGACCCTACTTTCAAATAACAATTTTGAAATGGGTGGGGATGTAGCTCAAATACTCTGTGTTCAATCTCCAGTAATGCAAAAAAATTGGGGAGGGAGAGAGAGAGAGAGAGAAAGAGAGAGGACTTCTATCTAGAGAGTGAGAGGAAGTCTGGAAGCTACGTTGAGAAAAAGCCTAAAACACCAGCAGACCTGGTGTTATCAAATCTGTGAGGGCAAAAATCATACACTGCTTGAGAAGCCAATGGGAAAAGCAGTATCATTAGGTAAATCCAATTTTAAGTTGGAAAGAGAAGGGGAAAATCCATCAAGAGTTTGAGGGCATTTTTAAAATCTAATTCATGTGCTTCAGTGTCAAGAGAAGAGTTTCTGAGGCTGAAAACAAGGTAAGAGATTAGGTTAAAGTGGGAAATGTCCACAGCGATATGGACATTAGCATGGGAGATGAAGAATAATCCTGACTTGGGATCCTTACTGTTGAAGAAAATAAAAAGGATAAAGAGTTTTGTCATAATAGCTGCAATGTAGATAACAGAGGTAAAGCATTTGAAAAAGATGAGAAATATACGTGCTCTGATAAGAGCTATAACATTTCAGTGAATTTTAAAAAGAGGACATTGAAAAGGAAATCTTGCAGAAAAAGATGCCCAGGATCACACACTAAACGGCAAAGAGAGGAAAAGTGCTAGCTTTTCTTTCATTCTCTAGGTACTATTCCTTGTAAACTAAAATTAATTGCAATGGGTTGTACATTTAGCAGATTCCCTTTAATTTCAGCACTGGTATGAGCCCTTACAAAGCAAAAAAATATATTGTGTGTCCTTCACAGGACTGATAAGCTCAGAAACATTTGTCCTACTTCCATATTTAATAAACAGGTAACATTTCATCACTCCACATTTAATGTAGAATTTATGATCTAATTATACAATTTAATCTCATTTAAATTGAAACTAATTATTGAGCAAACTGTGTCTCTTGGATATTAATTAATTTTCTGTAAGTACTTATTGAACAATGAAATGAATATACAAATACCCTGAACTTCAAATCTTATTTGAGAAACTTTACAAGTAACTGAGAATGACACCATTTAAAATTACCTGTTTTCTACCTAAGATTTTAATAATTGATATATAAATCATACACCTACAATAGAAATTCTTATTTACTGCTTTAATATTCCATTGCATGTCAGTTTTTAATTTTTTAAAGAACTAAAGTCATTTATATAAATCATTATAAAATTTATATACTAATTAAATACCAAAATTATATGTTTAGAATAGGGAAAGTTCTAAGTTATTCCTGATATTTGTCCTGCTGGTGATAGGCTCAGAATAATCATACCACCCCCTCAATTGTGCACTTAGAAAAGTGATTATTACTGTGTTATATTAGATGGAAAAGTTCAGAGAGAGAAAGAGAAAGGGAGAGAGCGAGGAAGAGAGAATTGATTATCATTGGTGGGATTGGCCTAAACGTGTAAACATTTAGAAGAGATAAGAAATGTCAGAGGATTTGACAGACGATCGTCTTTGCTGCCGACTTTGAAGATGAAGAAGCCCATGAGGGAATGAATTAGAGGGCCAGATGGGACCTTCCAATGGCTCCTAGATTTAACCAGCAAGGAAAGGAAGACCTCATTCCTACAGCTACAATGAAGTAATTCTTCCGTGCAAATATGATCTGGGAAAAGAAAATCTCAAACTCTATTTTTTTTTCTTTTTTTCATCGGTACCGGGGGTCGACCTCAGGACTTCGCGCGCCAGCAGGCGCCCGTGCCACTGAGCGATATCACCAGCCCTTTCTTCGTATGTGGGTTCCGGGAGTCGAACTCAGGACCTTGCGCTTGCCAGGCAGGCGCTTATGCCTCTGAGCTATCTCACTGGCCCGAAAGTCTCAAACTCTAAATGAGAAAAAATGTCTGGCCAGCACCTTGATTTAAGCCTTGTGGGGGGTGTGGATGGGAGACTCCAAACATGTTATGTGCAGATTTCTGGTCTACAAAATTTGAGCTAATACCTGAGTTTTATTTAAGTTGGTAAGTTTCTGGCAATGTGTTACATAGGAATAAATCTAATATTTATTTTAAAAAATAAGGATCAAACATAGCATAATAGGAAGGGAAAACATTCCATTGAGTCATTCAACATTTAAAGAACTAATGAGTGTGGGAAAGAGCTAATAATTTATAACTCGTATTGCTTACTACACTGAATCACAGTTCACAGACATCAACATTCATATATAAGGTGTACATTTTAAATGACATTCTTCATAAGTCATCATGATTATATGAATCATGTATGAAGGTACAGGAGTGGGGAAAGGAATACATTTTTTAAATGATGATAGAGTAAAGCAAGGTGTATTTCTAAGTGATTATTTTTTCTCAATTACAAATACTGAGAATTTAGGCATGTATCAATGTTCATAATGCTGAGGGTATAGTAGTGAAAATGATATGCAATTACTTTACTCTGATGATATTTACATTTTAGAGGTGACAAGACAGTAAGCAAGTATATAAGTAAATGAAAGATAACTTCAGGAAGTGATTGGTTCAATAAAGATAATAGAAGAATGTGATCATGATGAATGGGATTATTTATATTGAATAATCCCTAAAAGCCTTCTTTTTTTCTTTTTTTTTTTTTTTGTGGGTACGGGGAGTCGACCTCAGGACCCCAACCCTGAGAGCAGGGGCTTGTGCCACTGAGTGATATCACCGGCGCCTTTTTTCCTTTATGTGGGTTCTGGGAGTTGAACTCAGGGCCTTGCGCTTGCCAGGCAGGCGCTTATGCCGCTGAGCTATCTCACCGGCCCAAGCCTTCTAAGAAGTATTTAAAAGAAATCTGAAGTGATACAAATATCAGTTAGGCAAGAAACTCATGGAAAAGTGCTAGTTTTCAAAAATAAGAGTGAAGAAGGATCACGTGGCAGGAATAAATTTGATATGTTCTTGACAAGAAAATAAGCCACTGTGGCTACATTATAGAGAATATGGAAAAGCGAGTGTGGAGTTCAGGAGTGATGGGGAAGAGATCAACTCTAGCCTTGCAAATTAAAACACCCAGTTTAATTTGATGTGCAATGGGAAGACATATAAAGATTTTAGGCAAGCAAGTGGCATGACATCACTAAGGTTTTAGAAAGAGAATTTTTTGATTTCTCAAGAATCCAAGAATTTCTTCATGAAATTTCAATTGTGGTTCAAGCTCTGCTGCACGTTTTAATTTTTTCTTATTTTCTCACCCTTTGTTTGCCTTTCTTTACATTTTCTTTTCTATTTTTCATTCCCCTGTGCATTATTCCTGTGTTGGCTTTTCTTTGCCTCAAATATAAGACTGGAGGAGGTAGAGGTAGAAATTTTAAATGTATTTGCAAAGCCTTGGAAAAGACTAAACATCGTATGGACATATAATAGTGTTTTATGCTATAATTTGGCTAAATTAATTTGCTTTTAAATTGAACTTAAATATTTGTGCAGCTTAATTGTCAGAAAACATCAATGAAGGATAGACAATGATTTTTAATTGTTACAGTACTTAATAAAATTCTGGCATTTCGTAAAACTTTTAGATATTGTACATGTTTAAAGGTTAAAGAGTAAGACTTCAATCTCTGTATACAATATGCGGTGTGTTTTGTGGCCTAATATATAGTCCTTTCTGGAAAATGCTCTATGTGCTAATAAGAAAAATGTATATTTGGTAGCAATTGGAAAAATATTCCTTAAATCTCTATTAGGTCCGTATATAATAGTAAATTCTGAGGTTGATGTTTTAATTTCTTTCATTGAAAATGAAGTGTTGAATCCCCATTTACTGTATTCGAGCCTGTGTCTTTAGATCTAATAATATTTGGTTTATACAAGTGGATTTTCTAGCACTAAGTGCTTACATATTTACAATTTTTTTCTTGTTTAATTGACCCCTTATTACTACATAGTGATCTTTTTTCTTATGGTTTTTAAGTAAAAGTTTGTCATCTGATGTAAGTATCACAACCCCTGTTCACTTTTGTTTTATGCTTGCATGGATTGCAGTTGCAATGAACTGCATGAATCCATGTTGCATGGATTCCATTCCTTTATACTCAGGTTCTGTGTGCATCACTGGTGAACTGAGTTTCTGGTGTACTGAATCTCATTGGTTTTTTATTTTTTTTTTAATCCATTCAGTCAGTCTAAATCTTTTAAATATTAAATTTAATCTATTTTTATTCAAGGTTGATCTTGGATAGGCAACAAGTTACTACTGTTATTTTTTATTTTTCTGTTTTATACATTTTTTTTCCTTGTGATTTCTTTCTTTCCCTCTTGTTCATCTTTGTGGCTTGGTGGCATTCTGTAATGGTAACACTTGATTTTTTTTCCCTTTTTTTGGTTTGCATCTTCGCTACTAGTGATTTTTATATTTCTACTTGTTTTCTTGATGGTATTGTCCTTTTGTTTCCAGATTTAGGATTCCCTTTGGAATTTATCGTAAATCCAGTTTCCCAGTCATGAATTCCCTCTTTTAACTGTTGAACAAGTCATCATTTCCTGCACATTTTGGAAGTTTAGCTTTATTTGGAAGTTTCTCTTGAAAGACTTTGAATACATCATTTCACTTCTCCTGGATTACAAGTTCTCTGCTGAGAATTCTGTATTAATATAACAGGAATTTTATATGTGATTTGATGATTTTCTCTCTGTCTCTTGTTTATTTTTCAGAATTTTCTCTTTGTCTTGGACTTTGTCTGATTGACTTAAATGTGCCTTGTAGGTAACCTTGTTTTTTTTTTTTTTTTTTTTTGTGGGTACCGGGGGGGTCGACCTCAGGACCTCGCGCACCAACAGGCACCCATGCCGCTGAGCGATATCACCGGCCCCTTTTTCGTATGTGGGATCCGGGAGTCGAACTCGGGCCCTTGCGCTTGCAAGGCAGGCGCTTATGCCGCTGAGCCATCTCACCGGCCCCAGCCTTGTTTTGTTTTGTTTTTATTCTATCAGATGTACTTTGAGCTATTTGGAGCAGCACGTTCATACCTTTCCCAAGACTGGGCAAAGTTTTAGCTACTGGTCACTAAATAGGTATTTTATACATTTTTCTTCCCTTTTTTTTTTAATGGAACTTTATTGCAAAGATTTGGTCCCTCAATACTGTCTCACAAGTCTAGGTGTACTTCATTCTCTTATATATATATTTTTTTCAGTTTACTGTGTTGTTTTGGAAGACCCATATTCAAGTTCTACAACTCTTTCTTCTGTTCAACATAGTCTGCAATTGAGACTCTTCAGTGTGATTTTTTATCTTATCTATTGAGTTCTTTGGTTTTAATACTTTTTTATATTGATCTCTGCTAAATTTCTCATTCAGATCATCAGTTTTATTAAAATAATTTTTAAAATTTTTTGCAGAAATTTCATCAGTTTTCTTTTTCTTTAGGCTCTGTTCTGCACTGATATTCTATTACATTTGGGACAACATGTTACCTTGATTTTTTATGCTTCTTGTGTCCCTACATTGATATTGTTCATTTGGCAAATCAATTGCTTCTATTGCTTTTGTAGAGTAGAATTAAAAGCTAAAGTCTTTTTCTTGATGATGTTCCTTAGCATATTTAAGTGTGTGTTGGCACTGGTTCTAAGTGTGAAAAGCAGTGTAGATGTGTATGGAGCTTTTGCATCTGTAGCCAATACTGATGATCTCTGCAGATGCCTCAGTAGTTTAGGCTGAGGAGTTTGTGGGATCCCTCTGCCAGCTGAGATGCAGTTTCTGAGGCAAGGTGAGATCACTAGAGGATCTATTTACAGAGCAAGTGGCTTTTGGTATGGAGTACCTGTCAGTTTTAATGGATTGTGAGGAGCTGGGACTCCTCCATCAAGCCCCAGTGTGCATGTCTTAATACCCTCAAGAGCAATGCCATGGTGCCTTTCAACATCTGCAAGACCCCTCTGTTGGGACCGGAAAGACAAAACAAGGTACTGCCAGCACTGGGATTATTGTCCAAGGGCCACAGTGACTGATAGCAGTGGGCCTAAGTCAGTGTTCCTCATTGCTTCATGGTTGTGTAGATGCTTTCCTGGGGACTTGGCATTCTGGGAAGCTCAGAACGGACTACCCAGTTGCTTTGAGGCCCTTAGTAAGCACCCTGACTGCTCTCTGTAACTGCAGCAGGATGGGTAGGGTTACCCAGCTGATTTCTGGGACTATAGGAGATTGAGATCCCAAGACGGCAGAGTGCAGCAGGAGCTTGAGGGAGAAGAACATAACATCGGCTGGGTGCTTTCCCTTGTCTAATGCAGTGTTATGGATTTCCCTGCAGAGTGGGCTCAGGGCCTGTGAAGGATAAATCCTTCTCTAGCAGCAATCAATTTCGTATTGCTGGGGACTGCGGGAAGCCTCCTGCTTGCCCATTATCCAGAACGTGACATCCTTCTTGTTTGGGGTAGATCTTGTTTGTGGAGATGGAATGTTCGATGTTTTGTGTCTCATTCCTTCTTTATGAGGCCAATTTGAGTCTCTGTGCTCCAGAGTGTCTGCCACGTTGTCACAGTACTCCTGCAATTTCACACATGCCACAGGAAAACCGTTAATTGTTCTTTGTTTTGGTCCTTTTTTGTGAAGAGAAACATGCCAGATAGCTCTAGTTGGCCATCTTGCTGACATCTGGGAAAATTTTGATCCTATTAATAAAAGTGATGAAGAAAGAATTTTGTAAGAAAATAAAAATATTAAATCTAATATATTTGAAACTTACCAAAGTTAGCTTCCTATTACTGTTTCTTTCTCTTAATTGGCTACCTTTGTTCACTTAAAAACTATGTAATGTCAAATATATCCCTTATATTGAGAAAATATAACTATTATGATAGTGAATAAATGTGAATGTGGTTTACATATTGTGGTTTATAGAATAACATTGGGTGAGAGAAAAGATTAGATTTTAGCACTTTATAATGTTTAATTCTAAACTGGATCTTTAATGATTCTCTACATTTTGTAATGCCTATTTTCTAGAGCTATCAAATGAAATACCTTGAAAATTATATATATATTTTTTATTAAATGTCTAATTTTGTTTTAACTGCTTTTTATTTTTGTGTGTCTTTTAATAGTATATTAGTCTGGTAGAGCTTCGTCTAATTATCAATAATTTAAAATTATAAATAGAACATTTAATACGCTTTGTACACATTTCCTCCGTTCCACTAAAAAAACAGTTTGTGCAATATGGCAATTAAAGTTTAACTACACAAACAGCACAGGGCTGGATTCAAATTTTTACCTTACCACAAATAAAATTTGTTGACTTAAATAAGTTCCATAACCTCATTATTACTGTTTTCACTTTAATTAAATGTGAATAATAAAAGTGTATATTTCCTAGAGTTAGAGGCAAATATTCTAAAAGGAGAGATGAGTGGGTAGGTATCAAGCAGGTAGATAGATGGATAGATGAATAGGTGGAAACATGTACAGTATTTAATATTCATCTGGTACAAGCTAACTGAAGTTTATGGTTATTAATACAATTGTGACAATATGGTTTGTTCTTCACTAATTGCAATTAGAGAAATCATTTACATGAGCATACTATGATAAAGAGCATAAAGAAAACAAAAGCAAACCTTTTCTGTTTACTTACACATTCAAATTTTATGAAAATAACACAATCCTCATCTTTAATAAAGAAGAATTAAATCTACATTCTAAAAATCAAACCAAGACATTTCAAGTAAACAAAACTTATATATTTTTTTCAGGCTATTTTTGGCTTTATCCCTGCAAACAGTGAAGATCCAATATTTTTTTGAATTTTGATTTATGCCTTGGAGAACAAAGTATAAGCCAAGGATAATTCATTGACCTCACAAAAACTACAGCAAAAAGAGAAAAAAGTCAATGGGATTTGGTGATAGTTTATCACTCACGGTGACTGGGTTTATCTCTGAGCCAAAATCAATAACATTGGGGAAAAAAACAACTTCCATGGAAGAATGCACTGAATGTCTTACTAGTTAATATGTTTATCTCCTTTTCTTTTACTTCACTTTTTAATCCAGTGAGTTATTCTTAAAGGAACCCTGATATATCAAAATATGAAGAATGCAATTTGTCTTTGAATGCTGACAGAAATAAAATTAATGTAAATTTCTTATCATTAATTCACCAATATATCTAGTCACATTTGTATTCATAAATTTAAGTTGACAAAGTATTTTATTATTTTTACTATTGTTTTATCTCAAAATTACAGCTCTATTATATATTGCTCATAAAATCATTGGTCAATTGGACTTGAATGAAAATTCTCATTAACTATTTTTTCAACAATAGTTATTCAAAACAAGAATAGAAACTGTTACTGTTCATTTATTCACAGAAAATTCACTAAGATTATTCTAATTTTACCATAAATATAAAGCCTTACATTGCTTTGAAAACCGTTTTTTGTTTTTTTTTTTTGTGGGTACCAGGGGTCGACCTCAGGACCTCCTGCACCAGCAGGCGCCCGTGCCGCTGAGCGATATCACCAGCCCTTTTTTCGTATGTGGGTACCGGCAGTCGAACTCGGGCCCTCGCGCTTGCCAGGCAGGTGCGTACGCCTCTGAGCCATCTCACCGGCCCAGAAAACTTTTAATGTGTACACACAATATTTAAGACAGGAAAATCAACAATTATTAACAAATCATAATATGCTCTGTAATTTACATATGATATAAATATTTTGTTTATTAATTTATCACATAGGTTTGAAGCTTGTTAATGAACATTAACTAACTTTCTCAGATAATATAATACTTTCAAATTTTGTATTAGTAAAAAGTTAATAAAGTTTATAATATAGTGACTCCATAAGAACCATATTTTACTCTCAGTATTTTGCATATTTCATATTAACAGATACAAAATTTGTATAAAGAGAATTTTTAAAAAACTATCTAGTTATAAGTAAAGAAGTTGGTAAAACAAGCCACCATACCTCTTTTTTTCAAAAATCCAATGTCCATATCATATGTGATAGATAAGTAACTAAGAAAGGCATGCCAAATGTTTTTAAATAAGCAAGAACAAAAAAGAGAAATGAGGTGTTTGCCTCAGGAATATTACAATCCTCCTTTAGAACTATAAAAAGTATGATGCTCAATCCTGCTTGAAAGAGAACTTGATTAGTCTGCCATAAGCCATTAAAAGTAGAATATTTCTGGTTCAAAATTGAGGAATAGTTTATTATTCACAACAGTTAGATTGGTTCTCCATGTCCTATCTTGCATGGCATGACAGGAAGAAATCTAGTGATACTTGCACGTGTAATACATTATAAGACATAAACTCGGGCCGGTGAGATGACATAAACCAGGAGTAAGTGCCTGCCTGGCAAGCACGAGGTCCTGAGTTCGACTCCCGGAACCCACATACGAAAAAGGGGCTGATGATATCACTCAGCGGCATGGGTGTTTGCTGGCGTGCAAGGTCCTGAGGTCGACCCCCGGTACCCACAAAAAAAAAAAAAAAAGACATAAACTCAGCGAGTAAATTTGTTGTTTGATATAGAAAGATAAACGCTCTTCCTTTCAAAAGACTGTTGTAGAAATATCCTTGGAAAGATAATCCAACATAAAGTTCAGTCAGTGCTTTTCTTTGTAAGATGTGTAAAACTGTCAGGGACCCATATCAAAATATTCATCAAAAATACTTTCTAAGTTCTCAAATACATGCCAATATTTCAGATTCAGAATCCATTTCCTAACATAAGGCCACAACCTTAGAAAAATATTTGCCACACTCTAGTACAGGAAATAGAAACTAAGATGTTTCCCAGAGTTTTCTGCAAAGGAACTTACAAGTATTCTTTGAGATTCTGTCCGATGGATAACAGGGATAATTCTAGGACACAAACATTTCTAAGATTACTAAGTTTTCTTTGATACTCTATCTATTTTTATCTATTTGTACATTAACAGAGGGCTACAGAGAACAGGTCAAAAATGAAAACATGTCCAAAGTCTGACCCATAATGTGCCAAAAGTTCCTGTACATTATACATTGGTCACTTACCTTGAGGATGAGTACATAATTTGAACTAAAATATTTGAATTTTGGTACAACTCATATGCCAATCAATAAATCAAAAACTTCACTGTAAGACTGTTTGAGAAGAGGTAAGCTAATGTTATTTACAGAAAGCAGATCATTCTGGAGAATTATTGTAGCCTACCATAAGCTTAAACAATTAGGAGCCTGATTACAGCTTCTGTTCTGGCTGTGATCTCTGCAACAGAAGATTAATAAGGTCATTATTTCTTGATGGATATGATATTGATTGAAAAATCTATTTCTTTATTCTGGTTAAAATAGTGAATAAGAAATAGTTCTTGTTCATCTAGAATGAGTACAATATCTATTTAAACTTTTGCTTTAGGGTTATATTAAAAGTCCTATCCTGTGTTACCATTTAATCCATACATTTGGGCCTCTGGATATTCCACGGAACATTGCAGTGGTTGATTACTTCTACTCACTGTGATGACCGGATTACTGGGTATAATGAGCAAAAACAGTAGACATTTTCTTAATATATATTCCTGAAGGTAAAAGAAAAATCTCACATAGAATTAGAGATCGATCCTTATAATGAATTTTTAGAGTTCTGGTAGTTAGTGATTGCTGGCACATCTTCTCCAAAGTAAAAGATAAATTACTGCGTCTTGCATCTATTAACACCCACACACATCCACATACATGAACACACATGCACACACACAATCGATGTCTTTTCAGGTTATGAAGCACACATATTCTGAAAATCAGAAATATTGACTGATTCCTCTTATCAGCTGAATAAAGTCTACCAGCTGTGATAGAGTTCCAAAGTCCCAGAAAATCAGAGCTATGTCACACTTAACCTTGGCTCTGGAGTCGTTGAATCTGGCAGACCCTGTGACGTGTGATGGCCCCATGGAGGGAGAAGATTTGCTCTACAAATTATGGCAAAGTCCATAGAAAGAACCACAGTGCAGGATTCCTGGAGTAGGAGCCCACCACTGCCAGCAAAGACTTCTACACTGTTTCTATTTCAATTTTGATTTTTTATTATTATGTATTTGCAGTACAAAATAATTACATTCCTTGTGGGGAGTTGGTACTTTTACATAACACATTTTAATTCTTTTTCCATCCACTTCCCTCCTTCCCTCCATCTCTTGGTCCCCTTCCCTAGAAGTCCAACACCTTAGATATAGTTTTTACCCAAAAAAGTAACATTGGTAAGCAACCAGAAATCGATTAATGTAATGCACCTTTATGTAGAATTTTTGACATTCATAGACTAATGTTCAAAAATCACATGATCATTTCAACAGATGCAGAAAAATAAATTTACAAAATCTCCCTGACAAAACCCTCAACAAACTTGGAGAAGAAAAATTCTTAACCTGACACAGGCCTTTACAGATAATCCACACCAAATATAATAATTAATGGTTTTCTTACCATTAAAGAAAGTGAATGCTTTCTTCCTCAGGTCAGATTCAACACAACGATGCTTTTTCTTACCATTTTTATTCAACATTGCTCTGGATGTTGTAGTTAGGACAATAAGCAATCAAAAATTTGAAAATATTGTTAGGTTGTATTAGGGATTTTAATATGGTTTCAGTGTACTAGATTAATATACAAAAATAATTTTTGATCCTACGAGCATACCTACAATAAATATCCAATAATTAAGTAAATTGTTCCTCTTGCTGTTATACCATTAAAATAAGAAAATATTTAGAATAACTTGAACAATGTAAGTGAAATTCTTCAATTCTATAAAATTAAATTAAATTTAATATTAAGAAATTAAAGAAGATCTGGATATACGTAAATAACTTCCCACCTTTGTGGATCATATGTTTATGGAAGTAATAGTGTTAAGATAAGAATACTCCCTGGGCCGGTGATATCGCTCAGCGGCATAAGTGTCTGCCTGGCAAACTCAACGTCCTGAGTTTGACTCCTGGTACCCGCATTAAAAAAAAAAAAAAAAAAAAAAAAAAAGGAATACTCCCTGAATTGACTCACAGATTCATGATAATTTCTTTCAAAATCCTATTTTTTTTGCATAAATTGACATGCTGAGAGTAAAATTAATATGAATGTTTGAGAAACTCACAGTGGATCAAAGATAATTTACTCTTTCTTTCTTTCTTATCCTGATACTGGCCTCTGTGGTAGCAATAAATCGGGTTTAAATCAGCAATAAATCAGGTTTCTTTCTTAACCTGATACCTTCTGTGGCAGCAATAAAAACATAAGGTCTCATGTGTGTACATTTTACTGCAGTGTTACATCCTTAAATTCCAAAATACTCTTAAAAAAAGAATGACATTGGAGAACTGACATTTCCAAATTTGAAAAGCTATAGTAGTCAAGACAGGTGAATGTTGGTATGAAGTAGAGTTATGTAGAATAGAATAAAACTGAGATTCCAGAAATAAAGCCATAATTATTGTGAACTGGTTTTCAACAGATTATAAACATTTCAGTGGAAGAAGAACTTTTCCAAATTGTTGCTGGGACATAGTTTATCCACGTGCAAAATACTGAATTTGGACCTCTATTTCTTAGTGAGTAAAACTTACTCAAATTTTTGAAGCCCAAACATAAGACACAAAATGATAAAAATACTAAATTGAATCCTAGAAATGTTCTCTGTATGATTGTGGATTTGCAGTAATTTCTTAGATGTGACATCAAATTTAAAAGTTGCACAAGTAAGAATGGGTAATTTAGGTTTAACAAAAGTTAAAACTTGCTATTAAAGGTACCATAAAAAAGTAAAAAGAAAATACATGCATGGAGAAGATTTTGCAAATCATATATCCAGTATATATGTCATGACTAGGGTATGGAGAAGTTGAAATATTTATTTGTTGTTGATGAGTAAGTCTAACTCTGGTACTTGGTACTTGTCAAAATGATCTCTTTTTTGGAAATGAGTTCTTCACAGATGTACTTAAGGCAATATGTAGGTCATCCTTTACAACCAGATGAAACAGTAAAGAGGCAAAATGACTAGGTTAATGGAGGGTAATCAAATTTCATCATTAGCTTCCCCATAACTGGCATGGTGAGCATAACGATATGCTCTTGTGACAGAGACAAATTCCCAAGTAAACTTATGGCCCAGCTGCTCCTGCCTGTAAATGTCCAGTTCATCCTCATTTATGATCACTACTGACCTCTTAGTGCACACTGTTCCTCAAGAGAAATTTATACATGGTTGTAAGCAAATTGATGACATTGGCTTTCATCCACCTATTTTTCTCACTTCAGTATTGGTTTACTTTTTCTTGCTAAGTCATCACTATTCTCCAGGCACTTGACTGAATGCCAGAACCACAAGCAGAGGTTGACTATTTAACATTACATATTATATAACTAGTGAACCATTTGATAACAAAGAAAGTGAGAGTAAACTATGATCCTAAGAGCTAATGGTCAGGTTATGTACTATACTATCCATAAACAGCCAGCCTTACTGATATTATAATAGTTTTCTAAATGTGAAGCTGAAGCACTAGCTTGAATGAAACACCAAGAAAGGATGAGGTCCTCTTTTAAGGTGTATTGTATATATATCGATTCAGACACCTTATGTGGTTCTGTATCTTAATGAGGATTATGAGTTTGTGTACCCAGGAACAGAACAATAGTAACATCACTTTCATTCCTTTCATTGATCCAATGAAGATTTTTTTAAGCATGTCCTATCTGCACAACTCTGGACACCACGGGGTTCAAGTACCTCGTAGCCAAAGATGGTACACTCAAACCAGAAGAAAAAAGCAACATTATCACAGAAATGCAAGTTAGAGATGCTATCGTGACCTAATAGGCTTTCTTATGCCTGAAAAGAAGAGTGATCACTATATTGGAGGTAATTGACTTTGATCAGCAGGAAACAGGAAAATATTCATGAAACCCAAATGACACATTTAGGCATCTCTTTGTATTCCTTCCATCAATGCAATTGTGAACAAACACACGTGGCAAGTCCAGACTGAGAAGCAAATAAACGTGGATCACAAAACAAGTCACCAAGACCTAGAAGTGAGCGTAAGTAAAATGTACTATCCTCACACTGTTCCTCAAGAGAAATACATGGTTATAAGCAAGTTGATGACATTGGCTTTCATCCACCTATTTTTCTCACTTCAGTATTGGTTTGCTTTTTTTTGCTTAGTAAAATGTACTTTCACTAAGACCAGATTTTTCTCCCAATCCCCCACTTTCTACAGTGGTTGCATCACATTCGAGGTTTAGGATTTAAACATATGAATTGTAGGTGACACAAACATAGAGTTAACAATATTCGGTCCTGCCTTCTCAACTCATTCCCTTCTCACATGCAAAATTCATTTGTTTCATACCAACAATGCCAAAAGTCTTACATACAAACAATGCCAAAAATATTACAAAAATAACTTTAAAATCTAAAGATAAAATCGGGTATAAAACTCATATTTTCTTTAATATTAAGTTTCTAGGGAGGAAGATGAATTTCATCCTTTGTATATATTTTAAAATGTTGTTATCTCTTATAAACATATAAAAATACTGGAGATTGAAAATATATTTTGCATAGAAAATTGTGAGCATATATTTATTCCAACCTGCCTATAAAAATAAATGTATAAGAGAAAATAAGTGACTTGCTCAAGGTTACCAGTGTTGGTAATGACGGAGATAGGGTTACTAATCCAGAACTTGTTTTATTAAGTAACAATTTCTTGAACTATGGAATATGCAAGAATCAAGTGCAAAGCAACAAACATGGCTTTCTGATAATATAGTTTTTTTTTTTTTTTTTTTCATGTGGGTACCGGAAGTCGACCTCAGGACCTTATGCTTGCCAGTATGCGCATGTGCTGCTGGGCAATATCACCAACCCTTTTTTTTTCTATTTTCCTTTATGTGGGTTTCAGAAGTCAAACTCAGGACCTTGCGCTTGCCAGGCAAGAATATAGTTTTAAATGTTGTTTATTAAAAACTAAATTCATGCAAAAATTATTGCATATCATATTTTATATTCTAATTTTCAAAATAAAATTTATCAACCCTCAGGATTTTAACAATTTAACATGCAAGACTAGAATTTTTTGTAAAAGGCAGTATGTTTTAGAAATAAATTTAGACAACTAGTGAAATATTTTCCTTTCTAGATTAGTAATATAAATATTTAAAAGTGAGAAAAGTGAAGAAGTAAATGAAATGTTTGTTTTACAACATCCCAAATCAACTCTTTCAAGTTCTCAAATGCAAAATGACATCATAAATAATCATCATGAACATTGATTTAATTAGCTATAGGCACATAAATTGTGATGATATACTAGATTTATTCAGCAACCAAATAGGAACATTATAAATCTCATTTATCTTGCTTGTACTAGTGGTTTAGCTTATGAATTTACCTCATAATTTATTTCAGATATTATAATAATTGGCTATTATCTTATGGTAAAATAATTTACTAGAGTAATGGATATATTGTTTGCAGCTATTGATAATCCTAAGTGTTCTCATTATGAGAACACTATGTTCTCAATAGACCAAAAAACTCAGATGAATATTATGAAGAGAGTAGGTGGCTTCCACAAGATCTTAGAAGTCATGATACTCTAATAATCATTTTTTATAAATAGGACATAATGCCATATATGTCTGGAATTAAAATGTGCTCTAAGGGCAAATTAAGCTAAACATATGATCTTAATTTGAAAATACATAGCTGTATAGGGTAGCTGACATTATCAGACCTGCTTACCTATTTTATGCTTATGTTCAGCAAGGGTAAATCATTGCACTTACTATAGGTTCTTATTCATATTAGAAGAAAAAAACACTGATTTCCTATTCTATAAAATTCCAATAAGTGCATTTTAAGATGAAAAAATTTCACAATTCGTGAACAAAAATCATGGTCATATAACAATTAAGCTAACATACAAGTCTTTCAAATTGCAAACTTATTTGCAATATTGGGAACACTGTATGTTAAACTTAACAACCTCAGGATCTGTTTGATTCAAATAATGTGCTATTGATAGAAAAATTAATATAGGACTATAATCCTGTACTATGAAGGAACACTTCTAGTTGTCTGTTAATGACTTAACTATATGAGAAAAGTCTTTCCTTGAAATGAGGACAAGGTTACCTCTTGACAAGCTCTAAATGGACTGTTTACTAGTTGGAAGCAGTCAGTTTAATATTCAACACTGGAAAGGACAAAGATCAATCACAGTCATTTTCAACAAAGCCAATTCCATATCTGCTCAAGAGCATATTAATTTGTACTCTAATACTTCTTGCAGAAGGGAGATTTCATCAAAATTTGCAAAACTCCAAAAAAATTAAGAATATTTTCCTACTTTTTTAGAATGAAAAGATAATGCAAAGCTTATCTATTAAATAAGTTAATGTACAAGATACCGTCACTGTTTTTCTGAAATCGAGGTGACATGCCAGTCTGTTTTATACCCAATGTGACTGACAGTTACATTGTATTACATTTTTTCCTTTCTTATTTTGGTTTCTGATGCTGGTGGCAAACAAAAACAGCTTCTTCAATGTCCAATAACAGTAGTACAAAGTAGCAAGTATGTATAATTTATCATGATATAGAAGAGGATATAAACATTTTAAAATTTGTTATGCTTTCACATACTCCATGTTCATTATTTCTCAGTGACTGAGTAGCCCAAACTTTGTAGTACTATGGTCTTCAAGTTGCATTGAATGTTTTCTTATTTGCTGAAATGTACAATTAATTCATAAAAAGCAATCAAGATCCTCATACACCTGAAGTAGTATTGTCCAAGTTTTCCAAGCACAGAACATTAACTCTGTAAGGTAAATACATTTTTACTTACTTATATTACTCTTTAAAATACACCCTGTCTTTTTAATAATTGTATACCGAACAATTAGAACCGTTGAGGACGTACACACTGTTAATATCATTTTTATGCACATGTGAAAACTTCAGAAGCATAATTAATTTCTCAAGGTAAAGTAATTAATACTCAAATAACTACAAGTCATGTATTTGTGCCCCAAATCCTAATCAAAATGGACTAATAGTTGTTCATCATCTAGATAAATTTGATGGTCAATGTAGGTATATAGTAAGTTAACATATATATCATTTATTTTAAAACTATGCTGTATTATATTTATCAGCAGGGAAATTAATTAATACTTGTTTGTTATACAGATGTATATCATCTCAATTCCTATAGAACTGTAAATAAAGCTAAAACAGTTAAATTAAGATGATCGACATCGTCTTATTTTTATGTAATTTCCATACAGAAATTGAATTCACAATGAAGTTATTACCTATTATTTTTTCTACAAAGATTACACTTGGGACTAACTAACATCAGTTGTCTAGAATTATGCCATGACCACATATATTTTTTAAATGAAACATTAATTTATTTCTATTTACTGTTTTTTATTCAAACTATGAGATAATTTTCCTTTAATGTATAAAACATTTCAAAAGCAGTGGCTTGACATTTTCTTGCTTTTTAAACAATTACTTAGAGCAAATATAAACTGGGAAAAAGTAAGACAAAAGGAGTAAGAGTACAGAAAGTGGGAAAAGACTAGAAAAGTGAGAAATGGCAGATTATATCAGGTTTTTTCTGTATAAATGATTTTTTTTATTTTATAGAGAGAAAAAGACAAAAATAGCAATGAGACAGAGTTTTTTTTTTGGGGGGAGGGGTACCGGTGGTCGACCTCAGGACCTCATGCCAGCAGGCGCCCGTGCCACTGAGCGATATCACCGTCCCTTTTTTCGTATGTGGGTTCCAGGAGTCGAACTCGGGCCCTCATGCTTGCCAGGCAGGTGCTTATGCCGCTGAGCCATCTAACCAGCCCTGAAATAGAGTTTTAAAACAGGTTAGTAGGACAATCACAATAATTAATACGTTGCATATTGTTGTCTTCATAGTAGTTATTCAGAGAACAAGATATAGGCATGATATCCTATCTAAAAAATATTAGCACAAACCTTTCTTTTCAATGAACTGAGAGAAACTAGCTGTATAGCTAGCTTACCTATCTTATGTATACATATATTTTTCTTTCTCTCTTTCTTCCTTTCCCCTTTCTCCCATCATGGTTTCTCTTTTCTATGAAGGGCTTGACATAGTTGTATTCCCAATCTGTTCTTCTAATTGACTTTAATGGTAGGAAATATTTTATTCAATTATTAACCTACATGAAGTTTGTTGTCTTCCTTATATATGTGACACATGGTTTACTATTGTGATAAGAGTAGTGGGTAAGAGAGACACAGAAAATTTTAGTTGAATTTTAGTTGAGATTTTCTGTGCAAATTTAGAATGTCTTCTGGTGACTTAGGATATATGACACTATAACTTACCATTATACTCATCTCCACTTTCTAAAGCAACCCTTAAAGATGTTGCACTGTACCTTGAAAATGTATTTTATATTGAGCCATTATGGAGGATGAAGTATCCACACAAGTAACAGGTTGTTGTTTTATTTTTTTCTACTTTTTTACTATAGTTACCATGAATGTTATTAGAATGATGATTTCATTCTCAAAATGTATTAGTTTAGAAATTGTTACTGTTGTTTCAGAGTACCATCTTCTCCTAAATGTTAAGCAACTGACACGATTTAGAATTGTCACAGATAACATCTTAGCATCCAGACCTTACAAAGTTGAAAGTATATAGTCTTTAGAGGATATGATTACATGACTAAGAATCAGCTACTTGGACCTTCCAAGTGCCATCATCCAACCTCCTGTTCATTTATTCACGGAAATAACGTTAATGACTTATTATCCTCTAGGGCTTTTTAAATATGCAGGACATGTTTTAGACTTGCATATGCACCAGCTTTCTGTCAGCTCATGATGAGCTACCTGTTTCGTTAGATATTTAAGGAGAGATATTTCCTGGAAAATATCCTGGCATATGGTATAACTAGTGAATCCATCACAGTGCCACTTTTCATATTGTTTTATGGGCAGAGAAACAAGGCACATTACTTCTACAGGGAGTAGTAATTCACTGGAGGTTCTGTTTTTAACTTAGCCTGCACACTAAATTATGAAGGCAGATTGTTTCTTGGTGTATCATGAAATTTATGGCATACACACATTTTTCTGTAAATACCCTTTCAACTGAAAGGTGTTACATAAAACTTAGAAGGGTTCTTGTTGGGTATTGATGGGGGAAGGGTGATAAATGATTTATATGGAATTCTGATTGATGTTATTTTAAGCAGTTGTAGAAAATGTTCTAACCTAGAATCAACAAATTTTCCAGTAAAAATAAATACAATTGGTATAGGCAGTGTACAGACAGCTTACAAAGCATAAATGCAATGTCTAAGATGCTCTCTTATCTGTCTGAATCCTTCTTACCATGTGCACTCATGTCCAACATCTTTAATTAAACACCAATAATTTCATCCCTCAAAAACCTATAAGACATAAAATGCAAACACTCCCAGCAAAGGTAAATTTAGGCTTAATTTCATGCTACTCCATAAATGTATGATAGCATATCATATGCTAAATGATTACTGGTGAAGCTTCACCTACCCTGTAAAATGGAAACCCAGATAAGTCTATTCCAAGAAACGGTCAGCCTTAGTAACAGGTTCACTGAACACACCACTTTGCATTTAGATTACCAAGAGAGGTGAATTAAGTATCAAATTTTCAGATGAAACTGGCAGAAAGAAAAAAAGTAGTTGGAACTTCAATTTTAGTCCTTGATGATTTTTCCATAGCTTTCTGCAAGCTAGTTTCCTCGTTACTCAAATGTATTTGCCAATAAACAGTTTAATTCACATCTATAATGGAATATGCATCTAAGATACACAGAACCACTTCACAGAAATTCTTAGTTTCTTCACCTTCCAACAAGCAAATACAAAAAGCTTCTCGTTGCTAAGTTATACTCCTTTGATTCTATGCTCCAAATTGAAAGAATTTAAGCTGTTTAAGAATGCTGTCTCAGTACATTATAAAATATATTTCTTGAAATTCATTGAAAAGATTTTAGAGCAGTAAGTAAAAAGCCTAAAATCTAATATTTTTAAACCAATAATTAAAACTTAAATATACACTAAAATTTCTACATTGTAAAAAATATAATATATATCTGATATGATAATCATAGAATAACAGGTACAGATTATTCAAGAAAAATAACCTAATCCACATTATTTCTTTGAAAAAAAGGAAGTTACGGGGTAACCACATTTAGTTGCAGTATACAATAGCAAATAATGACATAAAAACTGTAGGAGTTTTCTGACAACTTTAGGAAAGTATGATTTAGGAGATGCTATAGTATTTGTTGTTTTGTAGAAAATTAAAAGAAAACTACATTTCTTGGCTCTTGTATATACACACAATTAAAATAAACCTGTTACCTTTAATTAAAGAAAGATTATATTTTTATGTAAATTTAGTAATAAAATGTTTAATTTATAATAGCTAGATCCTAGAAATTGTTCGTATCCATCAAGAGATGATGTATTTATACACAATGAAGTACTAGTCTGACATAAAGAAATATAAACTTGAAGAATTCATAGATAAATGGATGCACCCTAAGAATATGATGTTAAGTGAAATAAATCAGACACACCAACTTAAATATTGCATGGTTTCTTTTATATGAAAAACTAAAAGTATACATACGCAAATGAGCAAAATAAAGGATAGATAAATTGGAAGTGGAGAAAGGTTCAAATGGTTTCCCAAATTACCTGTTCTGCTGTTTAAAAAATATTTTAATATAAGCTAAATTATTATATTTATAGTGGTAGTTTCTCTTAGTTCACTGAAAGAAAGTTTTATACTGTTATCTGTCTCTTCTTTGTAAGAGAGAATCATTTTGTTGATGTCTTGTACTCTGAGTAACTAATTTGAAGAAAACAACACACAGAGTATTAACTTGTTATTGTTATTTGGTTGTGAAATTTTGTTTCTTAAAGCTATTATTGTTTCATAAAGTAAAAAAATGTAAAAATTTTATTAGTCAAATTCTGACAAAATGAATCATGGTAATTGCTAAATTAAAAGTCATCAAAAATTATTTGTGATTCCTCACATTATTTGTGTTAATCACTTAAAAATGAATGTATGAAGAAATCAGAGAAAATAAGTCATATCCCTTGTTGCTGTGACAGTAGGTTGAGACAAATGAAATAAAAAATTGATATCTCTAAATTCCTTGATTTTCAATTCTCTTATACAAAAATTGACTTCTAAAAATAGTCAAATAAAAGCTGTAATTCTTATCTCATATATTCAGCTGAAATAAAAATTTATAGTGTTACTAGGGTTTGAACCCAGGAACTTAATGCTGAAGTACATCTCCAGCCCATATATTTTTTATTTAGAAATAGGATCTTGCTAAATTTTTCAGGCTGACCTTGAACTTACAATTATGCTATGTCACCGAATTCCATAATTTGAATGAAAAAGCAAATAAATTGCTAAGATTAAATATTTGGGCTAGGTATGTTTGTTAACATGTTTGCATTTATGTTTAGTATTTGTTAGACTAAGGTACATTTCGGTAGTTAATTTTCAAATGAAATGCAGTTAAATAGCTTTATGTAGAAGGGAATTATAAACTGTATTCCTTGGTCATTGGTTAGGTGTGGTCATTATTGTGTTGTTTAATTAAGAATGAAACTAAGGTGATCTAAAATTATGATTTATGTTTTATATCATGTTTTTTGTAAATAATATTTTTCAGGATTTATTACAGAAAATTGTCATTTGTCTTTTTCCTTTATGTAATAATGGACCGTGAAAGGTTCATTTGTATTAAATCCATCATTCTAATCATTATGAGCTGCATTATATAAGCATGATCTCTGTAGGAGTTAATTGTAGGTTATAAAATTATTATATCTTCACATCAAGAATAGATATGTAATCTTGACTCCAACATGCTTGAATTAAAATTATGAAATTTGTATTATTTTATAATTACATTTTTCAGTTAGTATTAATGTGAATGTCTGAACTATTGTCTTTCATTAATTCTTGCAAATAATCAATCAAGGCAAACTTTAACATTTTTGTATTAAGTCAGATTGCTAAGGTATAAATAAGTAGAAAAATTGCCCTTTAATTTCTGTATTTTTTTTTTTTTTTAGATAGCTTCTTGCTATGTGTAATTCATGCTGGCCTTGAACTCGCTTATGTAGCCCCAGGCTGGCCTCAAACTCCTGGTGATCCTCCTGCCTCAGCCTCCCAAGTGCTGGGATTGCAGGCATGCACCACCCTACCCAGCTTAATTTCTGTAATTCTATGACTTAAAACAAACACCTACATATTTGAGAGCATTATTATATAGACATTTCCATTACTGGAAAATATTCCCTTTTGTCCCTTTGTAATCAACTCTTCTTTCACCCCTGTGGTACTTAGGATGAAGTGTCAACTTGATTTGCTTCGGGATCCACTTAGGAGACTGATAGAAAGCAATTTTGGATGTTTCAGTGGATCACCAAGCCATGCCTTTGGGATCTATGTGTTGCCCATTGCTTTTTCCTTTCTGTACAGTTCTCCTTCTTCACAGCTGCCATGAACTAAGCAACTTTGCCCCTTCATGAACTTCTGCCATGATATTTCTGCTTTGAAGCCAAGTAGCCATGAAGTGAATCTCCTTAGAAGATGAGCCAAATAAAACCTCTTTTCCTTTAAATTATGGGTTTCAGGTATTGGGCCCACCAGTGGGAAAGATGGCTAATACAATAACCAACCCTTAGCAACCACCGATCTATTTGTTGTTGCACAATAGCATATATTAGCAATCATTCTTAATATAGCACTTTGACATTCACTGCTTTCATTTTACAGGATGCATTTGAGAACCACTATTGTTGTTACTTGCACAAATTATTCTAATTGTTGAATACTATTCCATTGTGCAGATCTATCACAGTTTGATTATTCATTCATCAGTGGAAGGACAATTTTATTATTTTAAGTTTTGTCAATTATGAATATAGCTGCTATAAATATTTTGTGCATATTTTTGCATGAACTTAAGTTGATTTCTTTTGACTATTTACCAAGAAGTTAATTGTTTTTCCTATGGTAAGGGAATATTTAACTTTGACATTAAACTGGAAAAGTGTTATCTGAAGAGGCTGTGCCATTTTCCATTTTTATTGGTATTTTATGAGAGGTCTAGTTACCTTCACTTGGAATTTTCAGGGTTTTTTTTTGTGTGTGGTCATCCTAATACTTGTAGCAAATGCTATTTTGGTCTCAACTTGTAACTTCCTAAATACCACTTATGTATATAATTTTAATAGGTATTTTATTAATAGGTCATCACATTATAATCAAGTCACATAGCTCTTCACATATTCTAGATATAAATCCTTTACTGGACAGCACATGTTTGCAAAATTTTTCTCCAAGTCTGAAGCTTGTCTTTTCATTTTCATCATGCATCTTTCAAAGATTAAAAGTCTATTTTTATAGTAAGTCAATACCTAATTGTTCAATCCACCGTGTTTTTAAAAAACTGGGGCTGGTGAGATAGCTCAGTGGCATAAGCGCCTGCCTGGCAAGTGCGAGGTCTTGAGTTAGACCCCTGGTACCCACATACAAAAAAAGGGACCAGTGATATCGCTCAGTGGCATGGGTGCCTGCTGGCACATGAGGTCCTGAGGTCGACCCCCGGTACCCACAAAAAACAAAAAACAAAAAAAAAAAACTGTCCTTTCTCCAATGAATTTTATTTTCAGTTTGATAAAAACTAATTACATTTTAGGGCATAGGCTTGGTTGCCAATCGGATTGTTCCAATTCTCCTATTTCACCTTCAGCTTTCCACATTTTGTTTGTGCCTGTAAGTGAGATGTACTTTTTGCACTTTTTTTCCATTCTAAGTAGTAGACAGCGACTGCTTATTACTTAGTGCTGAAGTGTGTAGGTGTGCAGGGGGAGTTTATTCCCTCCTGTGCTGTTCTAAAGTAGTCTTATTTGGCTTTTTCTTTGCAGCTGGAGATTGCAATCTTGACTTCCCCATGGTGAACTCTACTTTGCATCCTTGGTAATCTAAGAAAATATTTTCTTGTTCCTCTACTTTTTAGTGACCTTGGCTCTCACAGTTTCAGGCCCTATATAAAGCTACATTATACCTTGATCTGTGTTGTTAGAGAGACTGTCTTATGTTGACCTTTATACATTCAAGGGAGGGACCTTTATGTGAGGGAGACTTTTTTTTTTTTTTAAACAGGGTCTTGCTGCATATTTCAGACTGTTTTTAAACTCACTATGTAGTCCAGGCTGGTTTCCAACACACAGTCATCCTCCTGCCTCAGCCTCCTAAGTGCTGGGATTACAGTTGTGTGTAACCACACCCAGCTGGTGAGACTTTCTAACTTTCTCTTTGGAATACAATACATTTTTTTCCAAGCCTTTTTCACCATAGATGGCTTTCTTGCATCTGGAGGTCTACATCTTTTAATTATATTTCAAGATACTTTACTATATTTTTTTCATATAAGAAGAGAGAGCAAGTCTATTTCCAGTTTTCTGCGTCTTGGATGGAAGTGGAAGCCTGTCAAGACTGAAGTAAATTTTCTTACTTTTATTGTAAATATTATCACTACACTTCTTCCCAGAGGTAGGAACAAATGTGTAAGTCTCATTCGTAGCCCAGTTAACACTAAAAAGGAATCAAGTAAGAGCTGCCCAGTCTTTTTTTTTAGAATGCACAAGTCTACAAACTCAAAGGAGAAAATAAGATTCAGAGAGATGAAGTATCCTGTACAGATTGTTTAGATTTCTGGCCTTCAAATACTAAAATCTCTAGCACCAGATGTTTATTTGTCAATCACAAATTTAGGATCAGTGCCCTGGTCAATTTTTGACTTCTCTGAACTACTCTTACTCTTTTTCATATGGTGTGCATTTTATGATGGATTTATTACATTACTGACAATGACTGATGAAAACCATCTCAAATGCTTTTTATTTTAAACCACTAAAAGACAGATAAAAAGTACCATAAAACACAATCAATGAAATGCCACCAGTTTTATGAAAACAGTTTAGTAGGAAGAGCCTACCTTGAAAATGAAAGAAACTACCTCTTGTGTATAGTGTATTCATGAATATTTCTCCCTTATGTTAATATAAACTTTAAAGTTGAGTGATATCCATGAGCCCAGAGTGAGCAAACAACACTTTCGTTTCAGGGAAAAAGTGAGAAGGAATAAGAAGCATAGTTTCTTATTTAAAACTAAATTTATGGCTTTGTCTGTGCTGTTAACACTAGAGAAACAAGTTGGGTAAAAGGAAAACTTGAAACTTTTTATCAGAATCAAGAAAATGAGACAGCAAATAAAATAATGAGAAAGAGCAGTGTTATGGATCTGAAAATCAAAAATTTTTACAAGTAGTTTCTAGATGAAAGAGGAAAATTTAAGGGAGAAAGTGATGTATACAATTATAATACGATACAAACTAACTTTTCTAAACTAAAGGAAAATGTATGTCTGCAGTTCAAAAAAGCAATCTAAGAACCAAACAAATAGAATATACTCATGAATTCATTTGTTTTTAAAGATTAAGGGGGGCCGGTGAGATGGCTCAGTAGCGTAAGCGCCTGCCTGGCAAGCGCGAGGGCCCGAGTTCGACTCCCGGATCCCACATACGAAAAAGGGGCCAGTGATATAGCTCAGCGGCACGGGCGCCTGCTGGTGTGTGAAGTCCTGAGGTCAACCCCCGGTACCCACAAAAAAAAAAAAAAAAGATTAAGGAAATGATTCTATAAACAACCAAAAGGGGATGAAATGGAAACTAGTGTATTTTCATACTAAAGGGCAAAATTATATCCAATCCAGTATTTTGCTATCTTAAAGACATAAGCACTAAAATATAAGTTCAGGGCCGGTGAGATGACTCAGCGGCTTAAGTGCCTGCCCGGCAAGCGCGAGGGCCCGAGTTCGACTCCCGGATCCCACATACGAAAAAGGGGCCGGTGATATTGCTCAGCGGCACGGGCGCCTGCTGGCGCGCGAGGTCCTGAGGTCGACCCCCCGGTACCCACACAAAAAAATAAATAAATAAAATAAAATAAAATAAAATAAAATAAAATAAAATATAAGTTCATCCCATACACCATTAGAAGTTTCATGAAAATCCAAACCTGAGTTATGAAAAATCTATAATAGCTGTAAAGGACTAAACAAAATGTGTACTTATTTACTTTGAGCTCATTTTATAATTCTGCCCATTTTCTTTTTTTCTTAGTGTTATTTCCACGATTTTTCTTACATTATATCAGTTTTACAAGCTATAATAATTAGCTATCATACAAAACTAGAAATGCACTAATTTAAAATATAAATTATAACCTAATAATAAATACCAATCACTTATTTTGAAGATAATTTGTTCAGAATTGTAAACTCAATGATGAAAATTATTATTGTATATGTGCAAATAAAACATGTTTTTAAAGGATTATAATATACTTAACCAATGCTATTATTTTTGTAAAAAGATTATTTGGTAGTAAAATCTAGACTTATGGGAAATTAGACAGTACTGAAATGATTTAATAATGAGAAAGTCACAGCATAAAAAATCATATTGATTTCCTATTGCTTTATAAAAAGTTATCCCAAAACCTCATGACTTAAAATGACACACTTTCTATCTTACATTTCCTATAGATGAGGAATGTGGGCATGTTTTCGACTATACCATTCATGAAAATCTTTCAAGTGTTGCATTCAAGACATTGGCTGGGTGGTGCTCATCTCAAGGCTCATGTGGGCAGCAGTCTACTTCCAAGACAACATAGATGTTGGCAAGTTTCAGATCCTTTTCTATCGTTAAACTGAGGACCACAATTATATTGGACTGTTGGCAGGAGTTCCCCTCAGTTTCTTGCTGTGTGGCTCTACAATCTGGAAGGTTTCTTCTTCAAAGGGGGAAACCTGGAGTGGCAACATCAACGTCTACTAAGTTGTTGGAGGCCAGAAATGTAATCATATATATATACATATATATATATATGTATATATATATAATTTATGAAATTATATTTATCACTTTCTCTTCTGTTATTTTTAATCAAATCGTTAGGTCCAACCCTCATGCAAAGAGAAAGCAAACACAAGTGCATAACCACCAAGTGGATAAAGGGAGGCATCTTAGAACCTACCATACAATCAGAGAAACTAAAATATAGAGTTTCACTAAAATACAAAGACTCTATAAAATTAATAATATTATACAAAAATGACAATAAAAACAGTTCTTAAATGTAATAGCATTTTATGGAATTATACACATTTAAGACAGACATGAACTAACTTTCATAGTAATTTTTTTATTAATTTATGTTTGCAATATGTAATAGTTATGTTTCATTTTGGGAACCGGTACATTCATAGAACATATCTTAATCATCATAATTCCTTTATATCCCTCTTCTGTACGTTCCTCAGTCTACTTCCCCATTTCCAAAAAATTCTGCCTTCTTGTTTCCTATGATCTCACCTTTATTTTACTCATTTATTTCTTTATATTTTAGATTTATCATAAAAGAGAACCCAGGCAATGTTTGATTTTTCTGTGCCTGACTTGTTTTGCTTAGTATTAATGTCTCAGGTTCCAGTCATTTTTCTGCAAATGTCATTTCTTCACTCTTCATTATGTAAAAGTCTATAATTCTTCTTTAGGTAATATATATGTATCATATTTTCTTTGCGCATTCATCCATTGATGGGTATAGTCTATTCCTAGAGCTTAGTTATTAGTAGTTGTGCTACCATAAATATAATTATGCATACGTTATATTATGTCTTTTATGTATATATACATACCCACGAGAAAGATAGTTCAGTCAAAGGGAATTCCTATTTTTAGTTTTTTGAGAAACTCCATATGGATTTCCACAGTGGCTTTACTAGTTTCCATTCTCATGAACAATGTAGAAGAATTCTACCATTACATTCTTGTCAGGATTTGTTGCTTTGTGTGTGTGTGTGTGTGTGTGTGTGTGTGTGTTCTTGATAATAACCATTAAGACTGGGGTAAGATGGAATCTCACAGTTGTTTGATTTGTATTTTCTTGATGGCTAAAGATATTTTATATCTTTATATAAAGTATATTAAGTATATAATATATATAAAGTATATAAGTATATAATATATATAAAGTATATTTTATATACTTACTGACATTTTATACTTCTACTTTTCATGATTGTTCTGTTCATTTGTCCATTTTTGATTGAGCTATTTATTTTTGAGGGGCTAATTTTTTTCAGTTCTTGATATATTCCAGATATCAGACCTCTATCAGAAGGGTTGCTGGTGAATATTTTTTCAATTCTGTAGGTTTTTTTTCACTCTGTTGATTCTTTCCTTTGCAACGCTGAAACTTTTAAATTCCATTTGCTGATTCTTAATATTATTTTTTGTGCTATGGGAATTCTCTTCAAGAAGTCCTTGGCTGTGCATATGATTTCAAGTGTTTCTTCTTGTTATATTCCATACAACAAATCACAAGGTATTATGTGGAGGACCACCTGGATGACTCTCCTTGAAAGAAGAGCAATTATCTCCATTTTGGCTAAACCTGGCCCTATTTCCATGTATTGAGATGTACAGAGCTGGCTGGGATGTTTCCTTATCCCTTCAATTGGCTTTAAGCAATGCAAATTGGTCCAGCTGAGGTGCTGATGTGTAGTCTTTGAAGCAAGGTGACAAGTCAGTGTTACCCCACCCCCATAGCTCCCAAAACCTTGTGTGATCCAGCTGAGCCTTGAGATAAGAGGCTATAACCTCCCAGGGCATAGAAGATTAAACATCAGAGCTGAAGCACTTACCCCAAAACACTAGATACTACCTCAAACTGTGTTATGCAGATTACTCCTTCTGTATATCCTTCTCTCTACATATTACAGAGGTGATTTCAGGCCTCCTACCTAGTGCAGCTCACAGCACTCACGTACTTCACACCTTTCTCACATTCACTCATCCCCAAGCCACTCCCCTCATCCAGAATTAATAAAACCCAGGTTTGGCCCTGGGTCAAGGCCTTTGTTCTGGTAACCACCACCCTGGCTGGATTTAGGACCCCCTTGGCTCCCCACAACTAAAAATATGCCTTAGTGTCTTCATTCTCACCATGGGTTGCACTGGAAGTGGTAGACTGGAATTAACTTGCTAGAGTTCCAACAACTTTTCCATGGGATTACAAATATAAACTTCCAGGACCACAATGAGGACTGGGAAAGGCTCTTTATAGTATTACACTAATATAACTTGAATATTATAGATGAGGAAACAAAAGGATATCAAATTTAAGAAGTTTCCTTAAAAGTTCATGGTTAATATGTATCATGTGTAGGTTTTAAACTCAGGAGATCCAGCTCAAAAATTTGTGCTTTTAAAGACTATAATATATTTTATCTACATTCTGAATGTAATTGACAGAACCCTAAAATGGCCCTGATATTTTCACTCTGCTAAATATGTGTTGTAATGTTCTCTGTGTGTATGATGAAATAAAATCTACTGCTGGCAAAATATACGCTAATATTAGCCATATACGAGTTAAGCTTGGTGCATGGAAATCCATATTACCAAATCCATGCATAACCCCTGTCTTTACAAATATGGCCACTTTCTCATAAGCCCAGTGAGTGATAATAGGGTGGCTAATGAAAGAGAATGTTTGGTATGAACAAAATAGTTCCACTTTATTATTATCTTACTTGGTCATTGGTCTTGAAACACTTGAAACAAATGTGTACTTTGTACTTACAAGGAGAAGAAATTCTATAAATATTAACTAGGTCAAAATGACTGATAAAAGTTGTTCGGTCCTCTACTTTTACTAAATTTTGTCTTATTCTTCTACAACTAAAAAAGGGATCATTAAATATCTGGCTATATTGTTGAAGTATATATTTGCCCATTTTACATTTTCAAAATTATGCAATTACACTGAAGCTCTTATTAGATGCAAATGAAAAATTGTTGTATCCTTCTAATTAATTCATGGTCCCCCTATGATTGTGGAATTCCCTAATAGTATTTCCGTTAATATTATTTTATCTGATAGTTATAGAGTGATGATTGCCTTCTTATATGCTGTTTGCATTTTCTATTTTCTTGGTCATCCATGTTATTAACACCAGTTTCGGTCTTCATATTCAAAACAAAACACTAGTATTAGATAGCACATATTTGAGTCCTGATTTTAACTTTTAAAATGATTTTTATATTTTAATTAGTATGTTTATTTAATATCACATTTACTGTAATAGTTGATATAGTTAGATTCTGTTTTACAATTTTATTACTTATTTCCTTTATTCCATTGGATTGATTGAATATATATTTCATTTGTATGCGTGGTATTAGATATTGAAGCTGGGGCTTCATACTGAGCTACATCTTTTTATTTATTTTTTTATTTAAAGACAGGTTCCCACTACATTACTAAGTTGGACTTGAACTGATGATCTTCCTTTGTTTTAGTAACTTTCCTGTTACTGGGAAGAATTACCCAACACATGCAAATTAAAGGAGAAGTTAATTTTTGCTCAGTTTCAGCAGATTCAACTATGATTATCTAGCTTCAAGGTAGAAACAATATGGCAAAATAGCATGGCAGACAAAAGATATTTACCCCATGGTGGCCAGGAAGCTCAGAGAGAAGGGAGGAAACCAGTATAAAAAAATACCCTTCACAGTCACTTCCAGTGATCCACCCATTCCAACCAGACCTCACCACCAAATGTAAGATTTTTGGGGGACATTTCAGATATAAACCAAAACATTCCACCCCTACATCCCAAAAGGTGCAAGTTCAAAAATGAATTTGGTTTACCTGAAATAGTTGCCAAAGTCAACAATTCCAACACTGCTGAAAAGTATAAGTCCACAGTCTCCTCTAAGACCCACGCCAAACTTTTAGCTTTGAATTTTTCTAAAAATCAAAAAGAAAGCTAGACATTTTCCACTTATAATATCACGGGGTGAACATTTCCATTCCAAAAGAAAGGAATAGAGGAATAGACAAAATTTGGACCAAAGCAAGACCGAAACCCAGAAGGAGAAATTAAGTCCTGTAACTGATGTCCAGAAGCCTGAGGATGTTGGGACTAGATTGGAGCCCCACCCCTCTGAACTTATTTGTTGTAGCCCTAATGACCTCTCTTTTGAGGTAGCTCCACTCACTACTTGTGGTTTTTTTTCAGCAGAAGTTTTATACTCCCAACATCTCCAAAATAATGGGGTCTTCACTGCACATTTGGCTTCATGCTCAGAACTTCACACACTTCCATGAGCTGCTATCACGGACTGTGACCATTTCACACATTTTTCCCTTACCTTCTAGGCCTTCCTCTGAAATCTGCTTAGAAGTCTCCACCATAATAAGTCTTTGATTCTGAATTTCTGAAAAAGAAAGGTGATGCCAAAGTCAGCCACCGACTTGAGCAGTAACCAGGCTTCCTTGGACCATGGCTCTAGTGGCCTGGGAGTACCCGGATGCTAATATATATGAAATATTTCTCTGGAATCCCTGAATGAGCGCACCTCCCCAAAACTCTCTCAACAAATGAAAGGTTTACACTTTTGCATTATTAAGCTTGTGATAGTTGGGATCTTGCTAATTCCCGAGATGCTTTCAAGCCAATATTCCTGTTATCCTCATGTAAAGTACTTGGCTTCTTTTTAATGCTAACATTTTCATTGACTGCAATCTCTTGTACTTCAACTTTACAGTCACTATCTTTCTGATTAAGATTCACACCATTTAACTTTGCCTTTTTTTCCTAATTATTATTGTAGATGGTACCCATGTCATAACCTGAACTTCAGCCTGCCTTAAAATTTCCTCAGCCACATTAGTTAGTCCACCATCCTTAACCTCAGCCTCCCACATATCTCAGAACATAGGTAAACTACAGATAAATAACACACATGGCCTCTAGTCTAACTCCAGTGGAGTCCTTCATCCCAACAGAAACTTCATGAGCCTGGCATTTACTGTCCACATTCTTACCAGCATTCAGGTTTTTTTAAGCACTGCTCATATCTTTCTAAGCCTTCTCTAGCTCACATCCCCAGTCTTTCCCAAACTGCTCCCACAGTCCAGTTCCAAAGCTTTCTGAACTTTTACAGTAACAGCAACAACCACATAACTTCCACTTGATGGTGGAGGACTGCTGTGCCTACCTCATCTGAAGACTTGGTAAGAGTAAGATTGGGAGCTTCATGATAGTAACTTGGTGACAAAAAACCTTGAAGATGAGGTATATGGATAGCTCTCTTGAAACTGGGAGGCAATATATGAAGGGTGGAATTTAGTAGTGGCACTTAGCTGGGGAGTATTTAGCTCCTAGAAATTTATGTGCAAGATACTACTGTGGCTGATTTATGTATATATGATATCTGTCTTTGGCAATCCCTAAAGAAAAGTATAAATATTTAGTGTGGAGTTAAATTTCTATTAACATAGTAGGGTTTGACAACCAATAGTTCTATCGGACCATATCACATTTCATTATACATACTGTATGAATCTGCTGCCTAAAAAAGGTGTAGATCATTGAGGATTCAAGTCTTCCATCCTACAAAATCTAATCACATGTATCTTTGAGGAAAATTCATACATGAGAATGTTTTCTAGATCATACAAATAGTAATATTGAGTAGATAAAAATGCATTTTAAAATTCTTATCTGCTACTAATCATCCAAGTTATTTTCTGCAAGTGACATTTCTAAGCCTCAATCTCATTACATACAAAATGGAATTTAACAATTCTTGTTTCTAACAGATACTGTGAAAATGAGGTAATGAAAAAAGTCATCATAAGATGCTTACACATTATTAGACCTAAATGTTTGTGTGATCTTGCATGCTTTCCAAAAATTACTGATGATTTTATTTTTAACTTAATATTTGGCACAATAATAAAATCATTGTGACAACAGATAATCAGTAAAAATCAATGACTGACTTCTTCAGAAAATAAATGAACTTCTAATTAAAAAAGAAAAAGCAGAATAATTATAAAACACGAACAGGCATGCATAAAGAGATAAAACTAAATACAATGCTGGATTCTGGATTTGATACTTAAAACAAGAATGAACACAATGTGAGATCCTTAGTTGGTTCTTTGGAAGGTTCTAAAGTGAAAATTAATGATATTCAAATAAGGTCTTTAGCTTAGTTAATAGTTTTTTGTTGTTATTGTTATTGTTTTTCTTTTCTTTCTTTCTTTCTTTCTTTCTTTCTTTCTTTCTTTCTTTCTTTCTTTCTTTCTTTCTTTCTTTCTTTTTTGAGATAGGGTCTCTCTATGTAGTTCTGACTAGTTTTGAATTTACTATATAGCCCAGGCTGCCCTCAAACTCATGGGGATCCTCTTGCCTCACCCTACCAAGTGCTGGGATTACATGTTTATAGTTTTGCTTTTTTTATTATTATTTTTTTTGTGTGTGGGTACCGGGGGGTCGACCTCAGGACCTCGCGCGCCAGGAGGCGCCCATGCTGCTGAGCGATATCACTGGCCCCTTTTTCGTATGTGGGTTCTGGGAGTCGAACTCGGGCCCTCGCGCTTGCCGGGCAGGCGCTTAAGCCGCTGAGCCATCTCACTGGCCCCATATAGTTTTAACTCATGATAATTTCATCGTTTCAATAAATGTATTGTGATTATATAAATTGGCAACATTAATGAAAGAGAGGCAATGACTGTGTGTGAACATTCTATACTTAATTCAATTTTTCTCTCAGCCTAAAAGTAGTTAGATATAAAATATGTTTGAAACTATTAGCAGAAAAAAGGCGGTTTTTTAAATAAATAATTTTTAGGGATAATTATTGTGTAATTTAAACTATATCTGTTTGTTAAAACAACACAGCTTGGGATATTTCTAAATTTTGATGATTTTAAGATCCTTTTATATATAAATTCTGTAAAATATTCTAAAAATATATTAAAATTTGCTAAAAATGATGGCTGATATGTAATTAACTTTGAATAAGACAGAATACATACATAGTTTATGGCAAAATCAATGTCTATGAAGAATTAATATATTTGTGAAAATATCTAAAATTAATAATATAGGATATTATAAGTTCTTCATGATTTCAGAGAATTACTTTCCCTTGTAAAGTATTATGGACACATGAGAACTTATTTCTATTAACTGAAAATCCTCTAATTTCGGTTTAATTAAGTGTAATTTTATTACTAAAAATGATAGGCATGTAAATGAATGACATTTTTAAATCTACTTCTAAGTAGGATGGGGCAGTATAAGATATTAGAATCAGTTTCAATCCACTGTCAGGTTTACATTTGTGCATGCCTTTCCATGGGGATCTTTCTGTGTCATTACGCTATAAACCAGTGTGAGAAAATGCTGCAACCACTTTTTAGGCTGTGTCTCCCTCCAGAGGCTCACAGGGGGGAACCTGTTCCAACATTGTTTCTGGTGGTTTTTGCATAGACTGAAAAGCACAAGAACTGTGTTTATACTCTGTAATATACTATAAGTGTCATTATTAAGTTGATAAGGGTGCATCCAAGTTTTTGGATCTTTTTGAGGATATATAATGAAATCAATGAATAAAAATTTAGCAGGACCTAGGATTTCACCTATGAGATCGAGGGTGCCTGAAGCATAATTATTTCAGTGTGTATTCATTGATGATTTTGATTTTGTATTTTTGACCATTTTTAAATTATACTTAAATTGAAGCTACTTTGAAATCTATGACAGATCATATGGGACTTGTTCACAGAACAGTTTGAAGCAAACTATTTCTATAAACAAAGACATATTATATAAATATCAAATGCTTAAAATTGGCTACCATTCATAAATTTTAGTCTTCTAATGATGCAGCCTGAAAAGTAATTATTGTAAGTGAATATATTTACTTAATCCCTAATATCATCTAGTCAGTGGTAAAAGAAAGACTTACTTGATAACAGTAGTGTTAAAATTTGTTTTGCATTTAATAGTGATCATATGAGGATTTCAAACAGAATATTTGTTATATATTGAATTTTGCTTCACTTCTTTTCACAACAAAACTTGACATTTCTCTTTTATTAGTTCACGTATCACTATTCACTTAATTCTTAATATCAAATCATCCAGCTTCTCAGATCTACCACTTTAGAAACTTTTAGGCATTTTTTAAAGCAGTACTAAGAAAACAACAAATCAGGTAAAACTTGCAATTTTGCACTGAGAAAATTACTTTTTAGAAGGGGACCAGATAGCTCTTGGGATAGGTAATTGGATGCAGAACCTCTAACCTCCAGGGCAGCCTTTGTACCTATCCAGGTTTGGTGGTGACAAAAAGCCATTACCCTTTGAATGCTGTTTGCTGACCTGTGTGAAATGAGTTGATGGCTCCCATTCAGTTTCTACTGGACAAGTGCATGGATCACATTTGGCATCCTTGTTGGTAGTTCCAGAAAAATAGAGATGGATGGTGCAGGTTGTGAGGTTAAAACACTGACCCTCTAGATTAGGATTGACTTTCCTTAAAGGGGAACTTTGCACTTTCCTGATCCACACTCAATATCTAGACTAACGAAGCCCTTAAGGTGCTAAAAAGTTCAACTCACTACTTTTAATGTGTTATAATTTCCCTTAGACCCTGAACTGAAAGTTTGATCTTATTCTCAAGATCGGTTCTTTTTTTGCTGGATGAATACTTGGAAATCAACATAAAATTTTGTAACTGTAGTACAGAAGGATTTCACAAATATATTGTTGTGATAAATGAGACTTATTTCTGAAAATTTATACATATTTACTCGAATGTTCTTGGCTTAGATATAAGATACCCAGATCTAATTACATTTGAGTCTATATTGAGGTGAATATTATTTTTAAGGATGTGTAAATTTATGAATTTTGCCTTTGTCATATAAACACAGGAAGCAGAAAAGATATGACATGAGAAAAGGGGCTGCAGACCAAGTTCTGCAAAGAAGCCATGCCGGTATTAAAGAGCCTGAAGACATAGTGTGACTGAAGCATCCTGACTGTAGGAGATGGAATGTTGTAGATAAAGAGCCAAAGCTATCTGTGGCTGTCTCGAGTCCTTTAGAAAAATAGCCATTTACTTTTGACCTTTGTACTCGACCTAAAGTTCTTCAGACTGTTAGGTAAAACTGTCAAAATGTATTGTTAATCTAAACTGACCTAACTTCCATGCTGTTTCTAAAGCTAAGAATGCAATAAGCTCTGAATTCTGTGGAAGAATTTGTCCTGCTTTATTGTGCCTAACTGGTAACCCACCTATATGTATCGTAAGCACATTGATTCATGAATGTATTTTGTTCTGTGGCTAGAAAAGTTCATGTAACCTCTTCTATGATAGAACATGTCATTCAGGGTAACTTGAATTCCGGTTCTTGGGACATGGCCACTCATATTTTTCTCAAAATAAACTAAACTATCTTCTTATTTTCTTTAAAACCTAGGTAAGATTTTATGTCAGCAGGGCCCAGGCAAACGGTTATATTCATAACCAAAAATTGAGCCAATAGTTCAGGCATGTATATGTTGTTTAAAACTTCTGCTAATAATAAAATGATTAAGTAACCATCAACTCAATATGTGACTATTATTTAATTTGTATACTATACTCACAGGTTAATTCTTATACTTCACTTTTGTAGAATATAAATAACTACTATAGTGGATGGGCGTTTTCAGAATCAGAGTTAAAATTTTTTTAAAAATTTCATCTTGTCTTCTCTCTTTGAGAATGGAGATACAGGAAAAATTGTGGTAATTTATACAATGAAACAGTACTGCACAACTAAAAGTTACAAAACTCTGATACAAAGAAAACGAATGAGAAATTTCTTCATTTAAAATTTGTACATTTGATTATTGGTAAATCACACTATGCTTAAAAATAAAAATGGAGGAGAAAATCATGTGAAGGTCCACAGTGAATAAAATTGAAATACATATCTTCTGACTCTTGCATGTTAATGGCACATGAATAATTCTTCCTCAAACCAATTTCTTATCACTTATATTGCCAACTGAGAGATGAGAGCTGTCCAGATAGAGCAGTGTTATTAGCATGTTTATGAATTATATGAATCTACAGATGTATGAATGAGAGACTATCTCAATTTTTTTTTCATAAAATAACTCTTCCAAATATCCCAATATTTGGCCCACATGTTCAACAGTGGTTAGCAACTTTGCAGCATTCTAATGATTATAGGTTTCTATCTGCCCATAAAAGCTTACAGTGGACAATTAGCAATGACGTATGAACCAAACATTGAAGTAGGCATTGTCAGAGGATCCTGGTGCTGTAGTTATAGAAGGGATTTATATGATTTTCCACTATCAAATTAAAAAAAAAGTGATGCTGAGTGAATAGTAAGAACTCAGGCAGTCACTGGGAGAACTAATACCAGTACAGTCTCTAAACTCTTTCAGACCACTCCTTTCTACTTAATTTTTTATCTCTTACTGATATTTGTTTTAAAAGAATAGGAACTTTAATTTCTAAATTGCTAAATAAATAAATAAATAAATAATTCTATAAGCCATTACTGTTAATGTGAGACTTCCATGTAATAAACAAATGCAAGTTTACATCAAACATTCATGGGTATATCATTTCTTAGTGTTCTTCATATACTGCATTAGGTCACTGAACTTTCACAACTGTACCTTATGACAGCTGTTCTGTTCACATTTTTTGCAGAGAACAAAGTGAAACCAAGAACACTAACTCGTTGCATTGCCAATCAACAAGTCAGTAGTATAGTTGGGATTTAAACTAATGTCATATGATTTTATAACACTTGATACTAACTCCAATGGATAACTTCTTCTCTACTTCAACTTATAAAAAACAGTAGCTTTCCTATAATAAACAATTTTCTATTGTAGAAAATAAGCACCAATTACATTCATTAAACAAATTATACTTAAGCGTCTAAATTAATGTATCTGAGGGACAAATATGAGGGGCCTTTATGCAAGCCAAACTGAACAAGTACAGCATAGCATTTCTTATTAGTATGGTGACTTAAAGCACAAAACTCAGCTTTTAAAAAGGAATAGTTTATTCAGAAGCATAGATTTAAAACCTTACACACAAATAAAAATCATCAATTAATTGGGATAAATATTTTATAATATAGTGGCAAATAGCATGACTTGCTCATAAATGTTCTTCATTTTTCATGATTTTAGACATGGTCGTGAAACATGGCTTGGTCAGTGGTATTTGAAGAGGTATAACACATACACTTTTGGACCACAGGTTTTAGAGGTGGTTATGTTGTCAGTGTTGTTCACAGGTACATTTGCCATCAGTAGAAGAATAATATGACCACGTAGTTGATGTTTCCTGAACTTACACATGAAAAGGATTTTTACACTTAACTCTCTTGAGTAGAACTGAGGTCAGTCATGATGAGACAAATTTTGACAATATCTAGAAAATGTGAAGATTAAGAGAAATAAATGATTGTTCTTATAAGCAATAAAACTGGAACAATAATGTTGGATGAAACACTAAAATAGCAAAAATTTTACTGTTTCTCTCATCCCAAAGGACAAAATATATGTAATTTTGTATTCAAAAAGCTGCTATGAGCCAATAAGAAATAATAACTATAAAAAACTCTGCAAAAATAAAGAAAACATTAAATTTTACTATATCTGAATTTGTTTGGATATGTTGCCCCATTTTGTACAGTGTCCTGTCAAATTTTATAAAAATTGAGAGTAAGCAAATTGCATGAAAATTGGTACATTCAAATAATTTGCCTTTGATGTATGGCTTTTGAGAATGCAAATCATCAGATGCTATCTCTTATTATCTTTTATATTTGTTTCCAATTCATGTTTTTTCTTAGGACATGTTTTCAGTGCATAATTAGAAAGTTCATGTAATCTCTTCCATGATAGAGCATGTCATTCAGGGTACTTTGAATCCAGTTCTTGGGACATGGCCACTCATATTTGTGCAGAAGTTTACATTTTTTGTAGGGAGTTGGTATATGTATATAACATATGCAATGTTTTTATCACCTTCTTTTTCCATCCCTCCTATCTCCCTCCATCTCTTGGTCTCTTTCCCATTTACAAAACATCTGTTTCTCTATTTCCTATTTTTTATTTTGTTCTTTATTTAGATTTTGGGTTTCTCATATTCAAAAAAGCCAAGAAATATCTAAGCTTCTGTGTCTGATATATTTCACCTGACGTTATGGTCTCAAGGTGAATCCATTTTCCTACAAAGGACTCCAGTTTCTCCTTCTTTATGGCACAGTAGTACTCCATTGTGTATAAATACCACATGTCCTTTATTCATTCATCTACTGATGGACATATAGGCTGCTTCTAAGATTTAGCTATTATGAATTGTGCTGCTATAAACATGTATACAAACACATATTACCATAATATGATGTCTTAAACACTTTCAGGAGGATACCTATAAGGAGAATATCTGTATCTAATGAAATTTCTTGTTTTAGTTTTTTGAGGAGTGTCTATACTGATTTTTGTGTTGGCTATACCAGTTTACATTCTCACCAACAGTAGAGAAGGGTTGTTTTTTCCCCCATGGCCTTGCTACTATTTGTTATCATTTGAATTCTTGAGGATAGCCATTCTTTCTGGGGTAAGAAGGGATTTCAGGGTTGTTTTATTTTGCATTCCTCTAAAGGCCAGAGAATTTGAATGTTTTTCATCTATATATTGGCCATTTGTACTTCTTCTGAGAAGTATCTATTCATTTCAGTTTCCCATTTTTTGATTTTGTCTTTTACTTTGGGAATCTAATTTTTTTCAATTTTTTATATGTTCTAGATATTAGTCCTCTATCCAAGGAATACCTGGCAATATTTTTTTTTCCATTCTGTAGGTTGTCTCTTTATTCTATTCATTCTTTCCTTTGCAGTTCACAAGCTTTTTAATTTGGTATGATTTCATCTGTTGATTTTGAAATTATTTCTTTTGTAGTTGGGTTTCTGTACAGAAAATCTTTACCTACATCTATGACTTCAAGAGTTTTCCCTATTGTATCTTCTAGCAGACTAAATGTTTTTGTTTTAACATTTAGATCTCCAATCCATTTTGATTTTAATTTGGTACATAGTGATGTATACAGGTCTAGATTGAATCTCCATTATGTGGATAGGCAGTTTTCCCAGCACCATTTGTTAAGGAAGCTATCATTTCCACTTTACGTTTTGGGCTCCTGTCCAAGATCCAACACCTGAGTGTGCCTGGGTTTGACTCTGCATCCTCTATTCCGCTCCATTCATCCACATGTCTATTTTTATGCGATGCTGTATTATTGTTACTATTATTATTAATTATTATTGTTATTACTACAGTATATATATCTATATCTATATATCTACATATATATATATATATATATATATATATATATATATATATATATAACTTGAAATCCAAGATTGTGATGCCTCCTGCTATGCATTTGTTGCCCAGGAATCCTTCTGAGTGTCTTATGGTTCCATATGAATTTTCGGGTTGTTTTCTCTACTTCTTCGAAGAATGCTGCTGGTATTTTGATAGAGATTGCATTAAACCTCTATTTCAGTTTTGGAACTTTGATCATTTTGACTATATTGGTCCTGCCTGTTCAGGAACAGGTGTTATCTTTCCATTTTCTGATGTTCTTTTCAACTTTTCTTTCAGAGTAAGGTTTTTTTTTTTTTTTTTTGTGGGTACCGGGGGTCGACCTCAGGACCTCGTGCGCCAGCAGGCACCCGTGCTGCTGGGCGATATCACCAGCCCCTTTTTCGTATGTGGATTCCGGGAGTCGAACTCGGGCTCTCACGCTTGCCAGGCAGGCACTTATGCCGCTGAGCCATCTCACCGTCCCGTAAGGTGGTTTTTGTTGAAGAGGTTTTTCACTTCATTGGTTAGGTTAATTCCTACGTATTTACTTTTTTTTGATGCTTTTGCAAATGGTATTGTTTTCCTGGCATCATTTTCAGTAGTGTGTTATTTGGGTACAGGAACATTATTGAGTTTTGTGTGTTGATTTTGTATCCTATTACATTACTGAATTAGGTTGTTAATTCTCAAAGTTTTTTGGTGAGATTTTTGGATCTTCTATGTAGAGTATCATGCCATCTGCAAATAATTACAATTGATTTCTTCCTTTCCTATATCTGTTTTTCTTCTTTCTCTTTTCTGATTAGTCTGGCTAATGTTTCAAGCATTATTTTAAACAGAAGTGGTGATAGTGGACCTTCTTGTCTTGTTACTGATTTTAGTGGGGATGCTTACACTTTTCCCCCATTTGATACAATATTGACAGTAGGATTTTTAATAAATGGCTTTTATCAGATAGAAATATTACCCGCATTCTAAAACTAAGTGATCCAAAAAGAGAAGTACAAATCAATCTCTTCAGTGAACATAGACAGAATAATCATCAAGGTGAAGAGAATACAATAAATCATAAAAAATTCCATACATCATGATAGAGGCTTCATCCCTGATGGTTCAACATGTGCAAATCAATAAGTGTAAAGTATTCTATAAACAAAAGCAAAGACAAAAATCACAAGATCATCTCAATAGACTCAGGAAAAGCCTTTGACTAAATACAACATATATTCATTAAAAAAAAATCCTGAAGAATATAGGTATACCAGATGCTATTAAAATTTGAAATATACATATTGTTTGACCAGAATTTTTCCTCCCAGAGAAATGGTGTCCAAACTATAAGCAGTGCTGTACACAATTTTATTTAAGTGGATATCCTTTGTAATGATGTTTTCACACACACCAAAAAATACAGGATAAGGGAAAGTTTTATACATAGAAAAAAATGAGATAGACTTTTGATAAACTACTTGAAAGTTTTCTTCTAATAATACAATTTATCTCCTATCATATATCTACTGTAGTTTATGTTAATAAAGAAGTCCTTGAATATAAAATGTGGAAAAGACATGGAAAGATATATAGCAAGCATTTAACAGTGCTTAACACAGGGAAGATAAAGGCCTGAGACTGAAATAGGAGTCCAATAGTTATGTTCTATAGTCTTAGGATGACTTTTTTCTTCCTAAAATATGAAGAAAATATTAAAACCTAAGTTCTTACAATGTAAATTAGGAAACACTGAAAATAGGAAGGAATTTTTTTGTCTGGCTAGAATACTGCTATTTCTGGGATTCATTAAAGTCATATTTGACACATATTCATTTTGCTAACATCAAGATAAAAATATTCAAACATTAAGACTATCTCAAATTCTAACTCATGTGGGATTTATTAAACACATTTGAGGCTGGATGATTCCAAATATAGATATCAGTCTGTGAATAACTGTAGTACATTTGTTTAAAGAAATCAGTCATGGTGTTACAAAGACAATCTAAGGTGATTCTTACTGTAAAAATTTCATCACTGAGAATTTTATATGTAACTCTGGATGCAGGGTCACTTTGAAAATTGGTGTTTTGGCAATCCTGCCAACAAGTGTGATAGTAAGCTTATTAACACAGTTGCATACATATCTTCTCAAATGCCATCTCCTATTTGGCTTTAAAGAAGGAAGCTATGAGTTAGAAATTCAATAATATTTTCTGGTTTGTCTTACATATGATTACTATGAAATTTCTAAAGAATATGGAGGTTATACTAAACTGTAAATATTTTTATTTTCAATTAAATGTCAAAATTTACCATTTTTTTCAGGGTTTTCAATGATTTTGTTTTCTTTATCTGTTTTCATAGTGCATTTCTTATCATAAAATTTTGATGCCTCTATTAGTGCCATAAGAAATTGCTAGATTGTGTTTCTAATCTTTCTGGAGAAAGATTCCTGTATTTTATTTGCAATATTTAACATCTCCATTTAAAAATTATGCACATAAGTTTGTGAATCATATTTTATGAAACATATAATTTGTGTGTTCTTGTACTTGATTAGCATTAACAATTTATATTTACTTTTTCAACTATATAAGATGTTGGTGATTCAAAATATGAATATTGTTTTTATGACACTATGTCCTGATTTAGAAATTCATATATTTTATGCCTCTATTTTCTTTGAATGTTCTCTATAGTAACTCTGCCTCTATCACTATCTGCTTAAAATATACTCACAAAAATAGAATGAATAAAATCTTTTAAATTATAGTTACTATTTTGATAATGTATCCTCTCTAAAAATTATACAAAATTACAAAATTGCTATAGCATTTTGAAAAAAAACATTTGTATGAAATATACAAAATTTTATCTTTTTCTTATGGTTTATGACACAGTATTCATTAATCATTGGGCAAATAAAGTTTGTTCAGATCAACAGTAAGTTCTTTTGAAACAGAATTACGGAGTTGTTAACCAAAACTTATAAAATAATAATGTTCCACCTCTTATTATTCCACTGACCTTCTTCTAATATAAAACATTTAATACACCAGAGATTGTTTTTCTTATATGGCTATCTGTAAATTATATCTCTTTAGACAAATTTGATATTTCCAGACTATAGTTAACTATTATTTGTTTTCTTGGACTTCTTTTAAAAATTTTTCCTTATGCCTTAGTTTTCTTATTGCAGACTTTGCAATTTAAAGGAGAGGTTTTATTTTGGCTCACAATTTCAGTGAATTCAGTTCATAGTCAACTGGATCTATGGCATAAACTTCACGGTGGAAAGGCCTGGCGGAGGAAACTGCTAATAGCATGGTGATCAGGAAGCAAAGGGCCAAGAAGAAGCAAAGGATAAAAATACACTCTTGAGGTTACACCCCAGCTACCCAGTCCTTTGGACCAGACTCCACATCGTAATGTGAGACTTGGTGGACATTTGAGAAATGAGACAGAAATTTACAGTTATGACTAGAATATAATTCATATCTATGAATTATATATATATGAATTATATATATATATATGGATTCATAGATAATTCATAGATATGGATTATATGCATATGGACCCCTGACTTATGAACTCAATTCGTTCATGAGGGCTGGTTGGATCTCAAGTTGGTTGTGTAAATCAAGACTATTTTTCCCATAAGAAATAATGGAAATATTCATAGTACATTCCGAACCTCCCAAACATCCTTAACTAACATTTTCATAATAAAAAGGGTAGTATAATGTGCATAATTTACCAAAAACACCAATAATTTTCTTAGCGTTTCATGAAAAAGTTATAAAATGTGCCTAGTTTACCAGAAACAACAATTTCATGCTGTACTCACTATTCTAGTTGACATCTTTGGCTTGCAGGAAGGGAGGATATTGTTTGGAAGGAAAGTTCCCTTCCATAGGAACTTCAGGAGTCTGGCTCTCTGGTGCCCTTTCTCTTCTTGGGAGAGTGTAGCCCACTAGGACCTGCTTCTGACTCAGTCGGCCTCAACATTCTCAGAACTAAAAATTGGTCTAAAGTTATCTGTTTCCGCCTTTTTTTAACACTGTTCTGTAGTATGACATGACATTGTCATTAAGCAAGTGACTTCAGTGATTGGCCTTTTCTCTTTCTGGATGGGTCTTCTCTACAAATGTTTGCAGCTCTGTCCATTGTTTTCAGTGTTTCCTTTATTTCAGAATAAGAATCTTGCTGCACTGATTGTTGATACTCCCCCCTCCTCTTTAGAAAGCTCCTCGGCTGCCATTCTTTGTTGCTCAGCCAGAAGTTGCTGAAGTTACTCTGTAGACAGTTCCTCTGAGTGTTCCTCCACCAGTTCCTCAACGTCACCACTGTCTACCTGCAAGCCTATGGACTCTGCTATAGTGACAGTGTCATCAACCACAGGGTCAGTTGAAGGATCAGGCTCCTCTGCACAGTCTTCAAATTCTCTCTCCTGTATAATTTTAGGCCACACTTTCTTCCAGGCAGATTTCAGTGTCTGTAGAGAGACACTGGCCCAGGATTTCTCAACCCCACACAGGAAAGGATGTTGTAATGTTCCTCCCAGAACTCTATAAGAGCTAAATCTGTATCCGAGACCCTCTGGGAGCACTTTAGGAACAGTTCTTTGGTGTTAGCTTCTTAAAGTTAGCTATAACCTGCTGGTCCATACACTGCAGTAGAGGAGTTGTATTAGGTGGAAGGAACTCAACTGACAGCCATGGGAATTCTTCAGCCAATTCTTCTTCCAAATCTCATGGGTGAGCAGGAGCATTGTCCAGGATGAGAACCTTGAGTGGTAATTTTTGCACCTCTAGATAATTCTTAAGAGTAGGACAGAAAGTCTCCCTGATCCACTCAAAAAACAGTACCCTTGTTACCAGGGTTTTACATTAGATCTCCATATAACCCCTACCCTATTCTTCAGGATTTTATGTTTTCTGAACACTTTAGGGAGTCTCAGAGTGATAAAACAAAAGAGGCTTTATTATTTATTTATTTATTTATTTTTATTTTATTTATTTATTTTTTTGAGATGGCCTTGCTATGTAGTCCAGGCTGGCCTTGAACTCACAATGTAGCCCAGGCTGGCCTCAAACTCTCAGCTATCCTCCTGCCTCAGCCTTCTGAGTGCTTGGATTACAGGCAAGCGCCACTACACCTGGCTTTGAAAGGCTTTATCTTGAGGTCACCACTCACATTGGCACATAGCAATAGTGTTAGCCTATCCTTCATAGGCTTGTGGCCTGGCATTTTCATCTCTTCCTGGGTAATGTATATTCTCCTCGACATTTTCTCCCAGAAAAGGCCAGTTTCATCACAGCTGAAAACTTGATGATAGCAAAAGCCATTTATCTGTGTGATCATTTCCAAGTGGTATATGTAGTTTCCAGCAGCCCTTTTATCATCACAGGCTGCTTCACTATGCCTATGAACCCCAGTTTTAGCCTTAAAATTCTGAAACCGCCCTTTAATGGCACAAAAAATTTCACCATTTTCACTCATTGATGGATTATCCTTTACAAGATCTGCATTTATAGCCTTAACTTTTGCACAAATTATAGACTCAGATAATGTATAACCTGCCATCTGCCTTTCATTTATCCACACTAATAAGAGCCTTTCTACTTTGTCTAACACTGTTGATCATGACTTACTAATTTAAGTAATACTTTTAGCAACACTAGCTTCCTTATGCAAATCTTTTCTTTGTAAGATTGTCAAGATGGTGGATCTCGACATGCTGTACATATTAGTGAGATCACCACAAGAATGCCACTCTCATGTTTCTCCACAGTATACTTCTTCTTTTCCATTGTGATGCTTCCTTTACCTTCTCTTTCTTCCTTAGCTTTTTGGATAGCTTTTTTGGTGCCATTTTGATAGCAGAAATTGTAGAGTTTACATAAAACACTAAGTGAAATCACATCCACAAACACACACACCTGGGCTCAGATTGATGCTTATGTATGCTTATACACACTTTTCTGGAATCATAAGTCTTTGTCTATAATCACGCAAGGGGCTGGCACTTGAGTTATAACTCAAGACTTTACTCATAAGCTAAATCTAAAATTCTGGTCATAATCCAAGTTGTTAGTATGTAAGGCCTGTTGTAACTCAAGGTCCACTGTAACAATTTTGACATTATTTTGACCCTTGGTTTTAATTAATGATGATTTAATTTAAATAAAATAAGGTTATATTACTTTCATATCTAAGGCTTTGGGAAATTAATTTACCTCTCTAGACCCCGGTATTCTTATCTATGAATGAAGGAAATTAGTTAGGCACATACAAAGTTAGACTGCTTTTATTATCTGATGAATGCTACTAATGACTGAAATGTTTTTAAAGAATCTCATTTCTACTTACATCAGTATCTGGCTTTAATTATGATATCTTCCGTTGTCTTAATTTCTGTTTTAATTTTATAGTGTAATATATTTGGCAATGTTCTCCTGAGAAACTCAGTCTCTCTCTCTCTGTCTCTCTGTCTCTCTCCCTCCATATATGAATTATGGAAAGTGAGAGAAGTCATGATACCTGCAGTTAGCAGCACGACAGGCTGGAGACTCAGGAAAGCTGCTACTGTAGATCCAATCAAAAAGCCGGCAGGCTCAACAGTTAGAATGTGATGGCAGCAAAATACATCTCAGCTCAGCAGTTGGGCAGAAATTCCTTATTACTCAGTCTTTTAAAATATTTTTTGATTGATTGAAGGAGTCCCAGTCATATTAAGAGTTTCAAAGTACTTTACTCAGGCAATTGATTCAAATAATAACCTCATCCTTACACCACATGATGGATCTGAGAGATAGATTCAAGGTTCTACTGCAAACAATTGCAAATGTACATCCAATGGTAAAAGAAAAAGCAGCTATATTTATTGAACATAATGGGAAAGCAGCATATCCATGCCAATAGAAACAAAAAAAGTGGCACAAACAGAAAAGTGGTGTTGGGATGATGGGAAATAAGAAGCACACAGATAAATTCAGGCTTTAGGGTTTTAAAAGCTGTGCATCCTACCCAGGTGGCTTTCATTGCATCACTGGATAAGATTGACAGAAGTGATTGACAGGTTGCTGAGTCATCTCAGAGACACTGTAACACGCATGCCTATCCCAAAATTCACTCTGATTAAATCACATCCCTGAGATGCAGTCTGTGTGTATAAACTTTTACAAGGTTCCATTAGGGAAAATGTTACTGAAGATCAGGTCAGAGATCTAACGCTCATATGTGGTCTGGTCTGAAGCTTTAAAGATTTCCTGGGGTTTTGTTATTTTTATGTTCTGCTTCTCTTAGGACAATGGAAGGAGAATTGGCCCTGGGAGGTTATGTGTCTCCCAGCCCCAACTGTGCTACCTATACTAATGCAGAAATAATCTTATCAACATTCCAGTAATACCACATAACTGAATGTCTTGGCACCATGGCCTGGTCAAGCCAACACATAAAATTAAATAGCAAATGTAAAAATTCATATAAATATACATAAAATGTTTTACATTTTTAGTTAAAATCATATCAACTCTGAAAGAAACAATGTAAGATTCATGTTTTGAAAATTCAAAGAGAAATATCTAATAGATTAGGCACATATGGAAGAAAAACTGTTAACTTTTTATTAGTAATATCGATTCAATTTGCATATTAGTTTGTGGCATAATCTGTCTACTAAATGCTCAAGTATATTTCTCTGGTTATAATTTTTACATGCTTGCTCTAACAAAAAAATGAAAGGGTCTGATTATCATTTAAACACCAGCTATTAAGTCTTCAAGTGTTGATACTAACAGGTGACAGGAAGAATATGAGTGTTGTGGTTAAAAATAAATGAATACCTAAGCATTTATTTACTTAATTAACTAAAAAGTTAAAAGTAGGTCATAATTGGATAATGGCAGAAATATAAGAAGAATTTGAATGGTGTATGTAAAAAATCCTAGCGACATGTTTAGTCATTAGAGAAAAGTGTAGCTTGTTGTATGCCTACACATAAAAGAAAAAAAAAAGGTTGAAACTGAAAGTAAAATTTGTATGTCTTGATCCATTTTTTATTGGTGTAATACCTGGGTGATTTACAAAAAAATAGCAGCTATTTTCACTCAGATTCTAGAGCCTATGAATTACAAAATTGTGCTATATCAGGTGAGGTCTGCATGGTGCTTCAACTCATGAAGAAAAGAGGGAGAGCTACCAGATGTGTGAGAAAAAGACAAATACAGGAAGCAGCTCCACAAAATAACAACCACTTGTATGTTCATGAATCCAGTCCAGAAAACTAAAGAAAAAGAAAAGCATTCACAAAAGAAAAGCATTCATTTATACATGTGAGCTCTTCTCTCATTATCCAAACACTTCCCACTGGGTTCCATATCCCAACATTGCTGTACTGAGAACCAACCTCCAACATGAATTTTGGTGTGGAAAAACCATATTGGAACCATAGCAGTAAGGTTAATCAGATTCAAATACGATGTGGCAATAATCAATGAGCTATAATTGAAACATAAAAGTAATACAAAATAAAAATTTGAATTTTGAGAATCGCATCCTTTTACCTAAAACAAATACCAAATATCTCAGACTTTTCTGTTTAAATAAGTACTTTAAAATTTATTTAATAATTTTAATAGGCATTACCAAATCATAGGGAAATATTTATGACTTTGATTCTTATGGAAATTTTAGGAAATTATATTTATATTCAGTTATGGTGCTCAATAAGTTGTTACTCTCTCAGTAATTACAATTTCTTTCTTTCTCTTTTCTTTCTGTCGTGTCCTGAGGATTGCACACAGGTCTTTCCACTGAGCTACATCCCTAACACTTCTTTAATTAATTTTTTGTTTGTTTGTTTGTTTAAATTTTGAGACAGAGTCTTGCTAAGTCCTTAATTTGCCCAAGCTGGTCTCAGATATGCAAACCTTCTATCCCATCTTTCCAGAGTGCTCATATTGCAGGGGTTCCACATATATTAAGGGACATATCTATACATATATAATGCTAGAGTGAATTTACATCTAGATACATGTATGCACACACATACACACACACATATATACATATATTAGATATAATACTTTTATAGACAATATATACTTTTATAAATATTTAATGATGCTTATTGAGTAAGAAGCCTTTGTCCGATTACAGATAATTCAGTTTTAATATTATACTTTAGATAATGGAAGAAGTTTTTATGTTTATTTGTCAAAGAGATAACACTGAGAGAAAACAAAGCGTAATATTAATGATGTTCTTACAGATAAAGATTCTACAAAAGATATTATCTATGCCAAATGTTCTATTTAATTTAAAATGTGTGTAGCTGATGGGATTATATCTGTAAGATTAGGGAGGTAAGAAATGTAAAGACTTATTCGTGTAACAGCAAAATATACCAAATACTTAAATTTTTTTTAACCTTCATTTTTTTTTTAAAGAGCAGAATATATTTATTGAGGAAAGAAAGCCTTTGTCTGAGAGAGAAACAGAAGGGGTCCCAAGCGGGTTGCCCTAACCTTCAAATAAATTCAAATAAATAAAATTGTGCTCAATTTAGACACAAAAAACTGGGTTTGCATCCATTAACTATATTTCTAAAGATTACACAACAATTAAAATTTATACAAGCTGGCACATATCTGATGTCTAATGTAATTTTTAATATGGTACAGTTCTCATCTGGCATTATATTTACATAATTTCTAAAATAAATCTTAGGCAAATACTCAAAACTATAGTAAATAGAGTATTTCTGTGGGCAAAATAGACTTTGAATTACACATATATGTGCAAATTGCTTAAATTGAAAAGAAAATCACACAGGCTGATTTATTAAAAAAAGGCAAATGTAAGCATCAACTGCTTTTATCCTCTTCATAGATAATTCCTTTACTCATTTGTGGTCTCCATATTGATATTCCCTGTAGTCATCACCAACACTGGTCACAAATGTTACAGGTCCTCACACATGGTTGGGTTTCACTTCTCAACTCCCCTGAAGTCAGCAGTAGGACTTTTGACTTCCTATGGCCAATAAAATGTGCCTGAAAGTGGTATGTATGACTTGCACCCTGAAAGTTAAGAAATAGTGTGAATTTCCATGTCAGACCCATTCTGCTCCCACTAGGGGTCTAAGGGGGAACAGCTGTTTGTTATTAGAAACACCTGGAGATACTTTGAGTGTAATAGCTTTTCCCAGGGTGTAACCAGTCTAGCCTCCAGGAAACGACAATTTATGCTGTAAATCGTTTCCTGCAAATCAACTGTTTCAGTCCATTTTTCTGTTGTCACAATTTAGTACCACAGACTGAGTAACTTCTACAAAACAGAGGTTTATTTGGCTCAGGGGAGGGGAAAAATTCCAAGAGCATGACATTAACATCTAGCAAGGATGTTCTTCTTGCAATACATAACATGGTTAAAGGCATCACATGGCAAGACAAAGCAAGCATGCTAGTTTGGGCTCTGCTCTTCCTTTTTATAAAACCAATAATGGATCATGAGGAACCCACTCTTATGACTTCATCTAATCCTAACTACCTCCCAAATGCTCCATCTCCATTAATATCTGAATTTAGATTTTACATTTCCAACACATAAATTTTTGAGGCAACATTCATATGATGGAATTCCATTGCTGGTCTCTAAAACATGTATTTCTCATAATACAAAATATATTAATTTTATCACAATTGTCCCACAAATTCTTAATTCAATAGCAACTCAAAAGATGAAACTATAGTCTTAGCCAAATGAGACACGGGTGAGACTCAGTCAAGATTCACCTAGAGGCAATTTTCCATCTGAAAGCCTGTGAAATCAAAACAAGTTACCTGTTTCCAAACTATGAGAGTGAGCCAGACATATGACATTTTATGGTTTTATATAAAACAACTTTTCATTTTCAAATATTCATACTGCTAAGATGTACTTTTTCTTCATCAGGTTCAAATATGAGTCACATTGTGGCTTGTGTGAAAAGTGACTCAACATTCATTGTGGTGATTTCCTCACTTTCCTAGAGTCTACTTTTTTTCTGTTCTAGACACTTGCTTATAATTATTATTTCATTTATTTATTTTTTTTTGTGGGTACCGGGGGTCGACCTCAGGACCTCGCGCGCCAGCAGGCGCCCGTGCCACTGAGCGATATCACCGGCCCTTTTTTCGTATGTGGGTTCCGGGAGTCAAACTCAGGCCCTCGCGCTTGCCAGGCAGGCGCTTACGCCGCTGAGCCATCTCACCGGCCCGCTTATAATTATTGAACACAAATTGTTTTTATTTCTGTCCTACCTGCTCATAAGTCATCACCGTACAATTCTGAATCCCAATAATTAACACATATTTTTCAAAAGCTACATCATTCCTCAGATAATTAAACTTTTGATGGGACCATTTCACAAGATATCTAAAAATTTTTGAGAAATAAATATATTTGTATTCCGACTGGTACTACAATCACATATATGTTTGTATTACTTCTGCTCCTGACTTTTTCACAGATCTTTATTATCTTCATGTATTCTATTTCATCAGTTCCATGTCTAGTTCTTCAAGTGCTAACAATTCTCAATTTTTTACTCTTTATTATTCATAGGATAAAACCTAGCAATCATGCTGGACATGGGCCTGTATGCCTGTAATCCCAGTGCTTGGGAGGCTGAGGCAGGATGATCAGTGTGAATTGAGTCCAGCCTGGGCCATATAGTGAGTTCAAAGCCAGCCTGAACTTAGACCCTTTTCAAAAAAAAAAAAAAAAATGAAAAAAGAAGAAAAGAAAACCTGTCAAAATATGTCTTTAAATTATTTTTCAACGTCTTTTCCCAATATACAGCAAATTCAACTATCTCTTTCTTAGAAATTGCAAGTCTTACTGTGGCCTAAACTGGCCATTTTCTACCACACATGTATGCATTACATACAATACAAATTATTTCTTCCATTCTGAATGTGATTCCCAATGGTATATAATCCATTTCCTCATGTATCCCCTAATCTCTAATTTGAAATATGACTTTTTCTATGAAGAAAGCTTATGCTCTCCAGCAGAATTCGTCACTTACTCTTTTATACATATGTGACTTTATTATTGTGTTAGTATATCTCTGACTATAAATAAAATGTGAGGGGGCAGGTGAGATGGCTCAGCAGCGTAAGCGCTTGCCTTGCAAGCGCGAGGGCCCGAGTTCGACTCCCGGATCCCACATACGAAAAAGGGGCCGGTGATATCGTTCAGTGGCACGGGTGCCTGTTGGCACGCGAGGTCCTGAGGTTGACCCCCTGGTACCCACAACAAAAAAAAAATGTGAGCTCCTCGATACAGAACATGGATTTTTATGATTGCAGCCCTGGATTTTATTGTAAGTACATCCTAAGCACCTAATAATAATTACTTTAAAATGTTGAGGGTCATGTAATTAAGTGTTGGTGTAAAAGATTTTATCTTTATCCATTGTTTCCAGGACCTTCTTTAAACAAAAGTAACAATCATTTTTTTAAAAGTTTTTCCATAATCTTAGCCTGATCTAAACTAAATTATCCCTTGCATAAAATGTGTTTCTTTTCCACATATGTATGTATATATTTTATATAGTGCATATATGTATTATACATCCATATATTACATATATATATATGTATATATGGATGTACAATATATATATATGTATGTATACTCTATGTTGCTTAACATAGATAATCACCCTTTAGAAGTTATGGAATAAACTTAGGCAGACACTGGTAAAAATTAATAATAACGTTCACTCTTTCCTCTTCCTTTAATATTTGCTTCTTAAAATAGAAAGTTTTGAGGTAACAGGAGAAAATTATGCTGATGAAATACAAGATACGAATGAGTTGTATCTTTGTTTTAGTTAAGAGATCACGAAAGTTTCCTGAAATCACATTCAGTAGGTCAGGGCTAAATCATAAGCTCACCCATGCTTTTCATTCCAAAAATGTTTAAACAGCTCTCTGTATTGGCTTTGCTACTTATTTGTTATAGTTTGGATATCGCCATAATTTTCTTTCTATAATAAATTTGGGTTGCATATAAAAATAACTGAAAAGCAAAATGTAGTGGAAAGATGCCATATTCAATTATTTGTGGATAGTTCTTTGGTAATATCCCTATATACCTCCATCAATACACATCCCCCAGACTTGACTGTACGGCTAAGTATTCTCTTTTTTGAGATTAGTAATCTTCAATGAGGTCTAAAAAACTAGAAATAAAATTTACTAATACACAGAAAAATCACTTATTAGAGAGTATACAGAGTTTGTAGATAAATTCTAATATACAGAAAGTGAATGACATTTTAATGTATTAGATTTGTGAATTTATCTTTCCACTCAAGGACAATCTAAATGCTTGTTTTCCCCACTATCACAGCTAAAAACTGTATGCAGCGAAAAGCTGACTTCCCAGCCAGGTTTCACTGTTGTAAGCGCTGGCATGAAAGGCTTTCCAGACAGCCTGTTAGTGCCCTCTATTGATGTTTTCAGTTGTTCAGATCATTTCAAGAAAAGAAACCAGTCTGTTGTATAAATATCTCAGGAGAACTTTTCATCAGAGGAAATGGGAATAATGTTTTTCTCTTTTACTGATGGACATTTTCACACACTTTAAGAAGTAGACGTGCTACTTCACAGCGGCTTCCTTTTCATCAGCTGTACTTTTCTACAGCTTGGCATACTTTAAAAAAATAGAAAAGACCCAGGAAGTTAATGTGATTAAAAAATGCGGACTCATTATGGAATTTCATAGATTAGTGCACAAACAAAAAATAGTCTGAATAGACAGCTTGTGAAATTATATTCAGTGTTTGCAGCTCACAGCATAATCAAACACTAGCTAAATTTTCATAGTGATGCTTTGAAACTGTTTTGCGGAATGTAGAAATAAAGTTATGACTGCTTACTTTACTCTGATATCACACTGACCCTTATTCGTCTCATTTTTTTCCTCCAGGGATGCATGCTTTGAAAATATTGTATTGAAAATTATTATCTGTTGTTTTAAATGTGTAAGAGAATCTTGAATCTTAAAATTACTGTACTAAATAGAGATGATTGAATTTTAATGATAAACTTTGAGGTAAAATGTAGAGCATTTCTTATGTAATGAAATAAAATATTCTGTGCAAAATTTATTTGAATTTAACTGTTTCCCACTATCAGTCTTTTTCATTTCTCTCTTGTTTTTAAGTACTTTCCAATTACTTAGATGAACCATCTTTCTCATACTGCCTTGAAGCATGTTGAGATCGTGTATAGGAGGAAGGTTAGAATAGATATGTTGCTAATGCCTACTGAGTTCCCTACATGTTGGTCCATCATTATATTTAAAGTTATTCACAGTACCAGAAATGTTCAGTTGGTTTGTTTGTTTGAGACAGGATCTTGGTGTGTAGTACAGGCTGATTTTGAATTAGCAACGTAGCCCAGGCTGGTCTTGAACTCTCAATGCCCCTGCCTTAGGCTCCTGAGCGTTGGGGTTACAGGTGTGCCACAACTCCCAACTCTAGAAATACTCATTTTAAAAGGACCAAAAGAAAAACAGAAATAACCAACAATCAAGTACAAATTATCTGAAGACTTTTCTTTTAATTAATGTTATAAAACACTAGCTCTTTTACCATATTTACTGCTGCAGATATTTGAAATTTTAATCTAGTTTTTTGGGAGGGGATGATTCTATAGAAATTTACGAATTCGGTCATTCGTAGGGCCAAAGTTTCCATGTTTCTTTTAAAACTTTAAGTAGAGATTCTTAATATCTTTTGTTCTAAATGTATTTCTAACTTCGTATTAACTAGTAATTTAGCTTCAACTTACATTAATTAACTTTGTTTTAGTCAAAGCACTTGTTCAGTAGCCCAATATTTATATTTTGTTCATATTTCTTTCCATATTAAAAGAGCAAATCTTGAGATAGAGAAGTATGAAGTGAATATAATTTTTATTTTCTTTCTACTACTTTTTTTTTTAATGTGGGTACTGGGAGTCGAACTCAGGACCTCGCGCTTGCCAGGCAGGCGCTTATGCCACTGAGCTATGTCACTGGCCCACTACTTGTTATTTTAAAAGCTCTTTTCTTTTAATCATCTCCAAAATTTAGTAATGCCAATCTATTTATTTTTAAACAAGATAGGCACGATTTAAAGTATAATTGGATAATGTGAGTGGAAAGTAAAAATCTTGTCACTTTCAAGGTTTTAGTGTCTTTGTTTTAGTGTAGTTCATAGAGGAAAAATAACCTGAAAAATTCATTTGAATTTGGTATTAGGAAAATTTACCTAGCTTGTATTGTGCACAAATGTTAAGCATAATTTCAAAGAAATATATCAATAAATCGGTAAAAGCACTTGGAGTGTTAAACACAAAGGTGATATGTTTAAAAGTTTTATCATTGCTTATGATAAAAGAGAAAATTAGAGAGATCCAGTCATTTATAGCTTTTCTACACTATTTTTTGTCTCAATGGTGAGTAGTGGAAGAAAGGTGAGAAAATTTGTTGAAAATATTTTGTTGATTATTTTCATTTCATTGCTATGCAGTCATTCAAAGATTGTGACAGTATAATAGTGTAAATCCAAGTTATAACAGTATAAATTTAAGTATGTTATAAGTATATAAATAGACGGTGAAATAAAATGGAGTTGTATGTAAGTGTCAGAAACCAAACATTCATATTCTTGTACGGTTAAGACTGACAATAGAATTGAAATCTCAAATAAATCGGAAAAGAATAATAAAATATATTTGGCTTTAAAATAAAAATATTTAATCTATTATATATTTGGAGAAGGTAAAATTAGCTCTTGACTTTAACCAATGAATCAAAATAAATTCCAAAAGAATCACAATTCACTATGATGTGTGAAATAGTGAAAAATTTATGGATGATTATATAATTCTATAGATGGACTTTTTAAATGTGATCCTATATACAAATACCATGAAAAATATTGGTATATTTGACTACATTAATTTCAAAATTTCTGAATAGGAGAAAAAAACAAAGAAAATGTTAGTAAAAAATAAAAATATTTTATACATATATATGATTATACAAATTATTGATCTAATATAAAAAGATTTTCAGCATAAACTGCACAAAATGAATACTTTTAGATAAAGTTGGATAAAAGTACACGGTAATACAGAAGATTTGTGATCTCACTAATTAAAACAAATCAATTCTTAATAGTTTTGTCACTGGAAAACAAACACCATAAACTCTTCTTTATCAGAGATTAAAACTGAAATCTGTATATATTGTTGATATAAGTTAGTAAAAATGTAGTATCTATCTTTTAATTTACAAACTCTCATTCAGATTTCTGTAAGAATATAGTGAATTTGTAAGAGATTATCCCCAATATAGTTAACGTATAGTTATAATAGTAATAGATATGAAACACTTTAATATTCCTTATAAAATATTAATGCCTAAATAAATATTAATTAGGTACATAACTACAATCATAATTTAAAATACTAGGAAATTTGTAAAGATGTGTGGTAAAGCCACTCATGATACAATATATGTCACAGTTCCACGCATGATAAATAGATAGAGCCATAAATAAAATGAAAATAAAGAAATAAAATAGTTTAAATTTCATACCAAAATATTGACAATATTAGTCCCTAATTCTTTAATATTTCACTGATACTTTTAAGATACTTCTTTTGCATTGACATTTTCCAAGTTTTAAAAATTAGTATTTATTTTTGTATTTAAATGTTTATATTCACTGCCTTTGCTATTGTATTTCAACAGTAGGTTCACATGTTAGCCCTTTTTTATAGTGAGTCATTTTCCATTTGCTGACAAGAATAATGATTCTTAGCAGTAAATTAATGTTAAAATGGATATTTTATTTTCTTATTCCATGTTTATAAATTAAGCATTAAGGCACACAAAGTCGAGAAGCGCCAGTAACTTTGCTAGGTAATACTTTCGGCTCTGACATGTACGGAAGACTTACGATTTACAATGGAATGTTAAGAACAATGGCCCATTTGTAAATCGATAACAGTTTATGTGCATTTTTTTGGTCCCACATTGACTGTTGTTACTCTGACACTTTCCTTCATTTTATAGCTATTAAAGGGGGTACAGAGTTTCCTTAAACATGAATAATTATTAAAGTTGTTTTTACATTTAGTATGCCCTGGCAGTAAGTCTTCTGTTTATTAATTAAAAGAATTTTTATTATCTTTACCAAGAGGATTTTTTAAAATAAAAAAATTTGTTATGGTGGATATGTACATAGGTTCTACGTTGGTGGTCTGGAACCTACTTGTCTGAATTCCTATGAGAAAAAAATGATAATACCAATACCTGCAACATATGCAATCCATTGTTTTTCCTTCATTCGGTGATATTTAATAAAAAAAGTATACCTGCTACTTTGTAGAGAACATTCTTCTTTTAATCTTATAATGGATATGTACACTACTGTCAATGTATATTAAATATATAGGACTTTAATACTTTAATAAATGCCGGCATTATCTATTTTTGCCTTTTTTTTTTATGTCGGTACCGGGAGTCAACCTCAGGACCTCGCTCTTGCCAGCAAGTGCTTCTGCCGCTGAGCTATATCACCATTCCTTTTCTTCCTCTATGTGCGTTCCGGGAGTCAAACTCAGGACCTCGCGCTTGCCAGGCCAGTGCTTATGCTGCTGAGCTATCTCACCGGCCCTGCCATATTTTATAGTTCTTGCTTCAAGAATGACATCTATATGAATGTATTCAATAACATACCAATAATATAATTGGTTTAAAAAATGTGCACACAAGAATGCTGAAAATATTGCCTTCCTGAAAAATACTTTTTTTCTAAAATAAATCATGTTAACATTTTTATAAATCTTCATAATAAAAGTAAATGAATTCATTTGGCCATGACAGTCATACCTAAATTCAGAGGTGGTTTTCCTTTAGAATTTAAGTTTGGCAGAATATTAAAAATGGCAACATTTTCCTTTTGCTTTTAATCCATCTTGTCATTAGGCTACATAAGGATATGTCTAAAGATAAGCTAAATGTCTAAAGATAAGCTAATCCCTAAATCAAGCTTATGTATGCATACACTTTTCACAAGAGCATAGAGAGTGGCTTTATTAAACATAAAAATGACAATAAATGTGGCTATGGGCTACGCTTTGCTTGTCTGTTGAATTCAAATGTAGAAGAAGTTGTGGTTGCAAGAATTGTGGCAAAAAAGACATTTTAACTTTTGTTGTTGTTTTGAGACTGGTTCTTGCTATGTTGGCTTGGCTGGCCTTGAAGTAATCACTCATCCTCTGGCCTCAGCTTCCCAGTAGCTGCAAGATAGGCTTCTGCCACTACACTGGCTCACATTTTTAATGTTATTTGATGTAGTATTTATTTATCATAATAGAATTAATTACATATTTCCTTCATTGCCATGTCAGTCCACCCCATTTTGAAAGATAAAAAAATATTTATTTTTCCCAATTCATTTCAGATATTTAGTAGATGTAGCCATATTTTATAATATTTTCATGTACAAAGAGTGTAAGATGGCTCAGTCTATTACAAGATATTAATGTAATATTTTACTACAGAAATTGCTCCATTGATACTTAGTTTCTATTTTTTGTTATTATTCTCTCTGGAAAGAACTTTTTAAAAAGTGCCAGCCTATTGACAATTGTTACTTGTTAAGGGAGTGGCGTAGGACATACATAATTATTGTCTTTTTATAGTAAACCTCTCTGCTATTTCTCCACTCTTCAGAAACTTACTGAATATATTCAGCTCCCATCTCTCTACAATCATGTAAAATTATTCCAATAATTACTGCTAATTGAAGGAGGAACTGGAACATCTGTTGTGCTCTTGTTGTCCCAGCTGTTAAGGTATGCATATAAAATAGGAAATTCAATACAACATAATTAAAAACAGCAACATTCAAAAATTAACCAATGCATTTGCTCACTATCACTTTCTTCCTATACTCCTAACCAAACTGGAGATCAGTGTCCATTAAGCAATGAGTGAATAAATAAATGCAGCATACTCATGCAAGGGAAACTTTCTCAGTAACAAAATGGTATGAAATATTAATACATGCTACAATGTGCGTGGATGTTGAAGCAGTTATGTTAGGTCAAATAAGCCGGCTCCAAAAGACAACATATGTAGAACCGCATTCATATAGAATGTCTAGAGTATGGAAATCTATAGATATAAAGAGTAAATTAGTGTTTGCTTTTGGGTAACTGAGATGAAGACTTAAAATGATGGCTACATAGTACAGTGTTTCTTCTTGAGATAAGGAAAAAGTTTTATAAATGACCATATGATAGCCACATGTCTTTATTAATATAATAAAAAGCATTGAGTTTTAGTTACAATAAATTACACAATTACACAATTACACAATTCACAATATGTGAATTATATCCTAATAAAACTTTTTAAAAATAATGGCAGTATATTGTATTTGTGACAAAAAATTGAAAGAGGAAATTGTATTGCAAAAATCTTATCAGTAAGAGACAATTTCAGAACTTACAAATATGAGAAGACGGAGTTACACACATTTTCTCATAGGCAACTATTGAATCACATACTGCTCCTTTAAATTTGCACAGGAATTAAAATTCATTAAGCATAAAAATGTGACCTTCAAGCACATTTAAATCTGCAGAAATCTATAAGAAAGTGAAATTATAATCTGTATGTAATAATAATCTTTTTAATTACAAGAGTAAGACAATATAGTCTACAGATAGAAAGGGAGGTTTATCTTGTATGGCTGATTGGGAAATTTCATGACCAAAAATTTTTACAATAATAATAACAATGAAAGTTAACAAGAGAAAACAATTCTATCTTATCATAGTTTTACATGATTAGATTATTCCAACATACTTTCTTTTTACATGATACAAATGCTTTTGGCCTGAAGAACCCAAGACCCAAAGTAAACTATATATTTTTATGATAAGAATCAATGAAACAGTGACATGCAGATATGAGTGTTTCTGATGAAAAGGCTGTGATCTAATGGTACACACTGAAGGGGCCGGTGCACATCTTGTTTATTCAGATTCTGCTTGACCTCTCTGTGTAGCCATCCTTCGTTCTGGGATGGAGCAGAACATTTTGGATGGGACTCATGACATGCAGTCAATCAAGGCGAGCCAGAAACTTTTTAATGACCAACTCTGTAGTCAGAAATATAGGGAGATGATAGAGTAATACTTTAAATCATTATGGCTGGTTTTGGAGAAAATGGAGTTTTGTTTTCTATGATCTGTCTTAGCGGAAGAATTTTCATTTCTGTGGTCCTTCTATGGGGAAATGAGGTTGAGAGATGTAAGGCAGGAGAAGCTCAGAGGAAAACTTTGCTTCTCAGGCTGCTTCTGAGGCCTTCACATCAAAGTATCATTTTCTAAGCCTAAACTATAAGTAAAATTTTGACAGATGGTTTTTGGGTATTATGGATTGAACTCAGAGCCTTGAGCAAGTGGGAAAGTGCAGTAGCGTTTCTGGAAAGACTCAGTCTGAGCTAGCTTGCTCGCTTTCCCTTCCTTCCCTTCTTTCTTTCTTTCTTTCTTTCTTTCTTTCTTTCTTTCTTTCTTTCTTTCTTTCTTTCTTTCTTTCTTTCTTTCTTTCTTTCTTTCTTTCTTCATGGTCTTGCTAAGTTGCTCAGATGCCCTCAAACTGTGATCCTCTGGCACTCTAGGGGAGTTCTCTCATGCTTCTGCAGTGTCCCAGCCTGAGCTACATTCCCAGTCCTATTTACTGATTTACTGTTTTCTTAGACAGGCTCTCTCTAAGTTGCCTAGGCTGACCTTGAACTGTGATCCTCCTACTTCCCAGGTAGCTCATAGTGCAGAAGTCTGCCAAAATACTAGCCTTTTAATTCAATGGATGGCATATTATTAGATCAAAAATTGTTTTCAGAAATATTCTTATCTTGAGATTAAAATAGATCTCACTCATTTTGAACTGTAAATTTGAAAATGTTAATCTACTCACTGTTTGAACAATTATATTGTAAATACATGGCTAGACACCTACCAAGATGAAAGATTAAATAATATATGTACTTATAAGAGAAAATAGGTAATGAATTTCTTAATAAATTATTATAATAAGTTACAAACTTCAGTGGTACATAAATAACATCAGTACAAAAGAAGTGTTATGTTGGCTGGGCATTAATATTTGGAAAAAACTGAACAAAGAGTGATTAATAATGAATGGTGAAGAGTTGACTTAGATTAGCACAAGCAGTAAATTTAAACATAGTGTGGTGAAGTCAGGCAGAGTTGACGCCACCTGTAAAGAAAAGGCAAAATGTTAAAACTGGAAAATCATTGACAAGATAAATAAGGTTCAAATGGAGGGGATTTTTCAATGGCATCCTAGAGAGTTTATATTTCAGTGGACAATTATTGGGCCCAAATGGTAGTTAGGCAAAAGAATCATGGGTTTAAATATATGTTTCAAAGGGACTAACATGTTAAAATATTCTAGAAGCAGAAGAGACTAAATGAGGCTAATTTTTTTTCAATATATTCCAGTGAACTGATACTCAAATTACAAATTTGATAGACAAATTTGTGGCAATCAGGATACAGAGAAAAAAGATTTGTGAATTTTCAGAAATTAGTAGAAGTGAGCAATTAATAGCGAAACATAGTCAAGGTATCAAGGAAGTTTCAAGCCTAATACCCAGACATGGATTTGGTGATGGGAGTAGTGCGTATATGTGTGAAAGATGGGGGGATGAGTCTGAGAGCTAGAATAGCTTTAGAATATTTATAATATATATTTGAATGAATAATGCAGAAGTGCCATGGAAAAATGGAAAGCTAGAGATACAGTAATGGAAGTAACTCCTAGAAACAAGAAAATTGAGTGAGGATTTTTATTTTCCTCACATAGTGAAAACAGGAAACGTGAGAATCCATCCTTTCGGAGTTTTGCTAAATGGAAGCAAAGTGTGAAAAAGGTGATGCAGTAAATGATTCTAAAGGAATTGCGTGAAATGTTGAAGAAATTTCAGGAGTCTATAGTGTGTATACTGAGAGAGTAACTGAAACACACAAGAAGGGCTGAGAATTCAGACCTCCAAGACATAGACAGGTATTTTAATATACATGATCTGTTCTAATAATTTATCGAATAAATCTTCAAACATTGTCTTTTCTACTTCTCCCTCTTGAGGTCACTTGATAAAAATATAATCAAGATTTTTAATCACTTTCTCAGCTTTTAGTTGGTAGTGAGAGCTGTGATGATGACTGAAGGTGATGCCAATGTTTTAGAGATATACAATGGCAAAGAATACAGGGAGAATAATGAAAAGCGGGGTACAATCAAAAAGTACACTTTACATTTGTTCCAGCTTAGCTGAGAACTAGATGTATGTCCCTAAGCAAGTCATTTACCTTATATTTATTACTTTTTCCTCATCCAAAAAAAAAAAATGCCGTTTGAATTTGTCTTCTAAGATTTAGCTCAGGACTGGTATTCTTTTAATCTTAAACACAGGAGTCTCCAACGTAGAAAGATAAACTTTGAAACTTAGGGAATAGAAGCAAACATTTCACTATGTTTAAAAACAACTCTATCAAGATTAGTAAAATAAAAGTATTTCTTCCCATAAAATATATGAGATGGCAAAGAAAAGCCAATTGTATCATGTATACAATAAAAATTTGATTTAAAAATTTATTTTAAAATAGCTACACAGAAAATGGAGCCAAATAAAAATATTTAAATTTGTTTGTTTGTTTGTTTTGTAGCATTGGTGATTGAATCCAGGGCCTGTGCATGCTAGGAAAGCACTCAACTACTGAACTACAATATCATAGCCTTTTGTTTGTTTGTTTTTTAGCTTTTGTTCTTATGTTTTTTGAGACAGGGTCTCACTTTGTAGTGCAGAGTGGCCTTCAACTCACTATGTAGCCCAAACTGGCCTCAAACTCCCAGTGATCCTCCTGCCTCTGGCTCCAGAGTACTGAAATTACAGATGTGCGTCACCACGCTAGTCTGTTTGTTTTTAATTTTATTCTTTTGAGATATAGTCTCACTAAATTGCCCAGGATGGCCTTAAATTTGTGATCCTGAGTAGTTGGGATTAGAGTTGTGCTCCACCATACCCATTTTAGTATTATCTTCTCTCAATGGTATAGATGCATGGAAATTTCCCTAGAACTTTAAATTTTACAATTGCAAAATACTATATCACTGACCTTGAAAAGCACAAAATATTTGAAAATTTGACTTTATGTGTATAGATATTGAGGAAAGCTATGTTACAAAACTTATAGAGAAATAAAAGTGTGGTATGTATGCTTATGTCTTATCTAAAACACTTACATAAAACTTTGGGTAGATTTTACCCTCTCCATATACATTATTTAAAAATTTCTTTCAAAACAATGTTAAAAACAATTATGATATTTCGATACGACATATATCTCATACTATTTTAGATAACTAATGATAACAGATGTTTGAAAGAGTTCATCTAATGTATGTTTTACATATGCCTATTTAATAGCATAGATTAGAGGCTAATTCCCAAATCTCACAGAGTGCATGTATTATATTAAATCTGCCAAATGGAATTTAACTTTCCACAAGCATTTGTTTGGTAATTATAATATACGTTTGTCTAAAATATTTCAAGATGGTTTTTACTAGGTGAATATTCACCTAGGTGAATTTACTAGGTGAGCAGAGGTTTCAATGCTGAACTAAAATTTGTTGTCATGTGTAGTGATTTCTGATTTGATTTAATAATTCCTAAAATATTACGTATCCTGAAAACAGAGAAAAGTTTAAAGAAGATTTGAACTCAAATTTATAGAATATGACATATCTTATTTATGAGAGAAATGGCAATATATGCCTTAGTTGTCTATTATTTAGAAATAGTACATAAACTGTTTTCACTCTCTTACTACTCTTGATTTTAAAACTACAGCATCAGCAACACAAACAACAAACTCATTTCTGGAGAGACTGATGGCAGTAAGTGAACCAAAAATCAGAGAAGCACGTCCTGCTATGATCTTATGACACTTTACGATCTCTCACCCCACATGCTGAGAGCTTCCTTCTGCTTTGCTAGCAACTAGGCAGCACTAATTCCTGCTTCTATGTAAAAGAGATTTATTAATTCACATATTTTAATGTTTATAATTATTAAACATGTTCTAGACTATGGTGGGTCAAGGGATGATCCAGTCACATGGCTATAGTTGAAAATAGGACAGAGACAAGTATTGTATAACAAGCCTTAAAAAAAAGAGGCTAAAATAAAGATCATATTCCTGGGGCTCAGAAAGACCTTCTAAATACAGCATATCTCTACCTTAAAATGTTTCTTGTATCTAGTTCAACTGTTTTCATAAAATGACCCCATTTTTCTACTAAGGCATTATAGTTGGTTACCTAGAATGTCATAGTTTAGAGTTCAGGAAACAATTACCATTTTGCTCACCTTATTCTCCACGGGTTCCTCTATACTGTTCATTCTCACAGATACCGAGTTTTGTTGTGTGTCTTGATTTGGCCAATGGAACATGGGCAGAAGGGATCACACATGCCAGTTATATACTTGACCTCTAAGAAGTATTTGTTTCACTTACATGCTTGTTGCTCCAATCTCTTCAATGAAATACCACAAGTTGCTGCATCTCTTAAGTTTGGAGCAGGAAGCAGACACAAGGAGTAGGCCCCTATCCTTTAATAAGTGCCATTACACAAAGGCCTGAATCAGAGCTAACTCTGTTCACCTGTGTATTTGTTATTATTTACGCTACTGAGGTTTTATATGTGTTTTGATGGTGTTGTTATTTAGCAATAATTAGTCAATGCACCCAAATACATTAATCCTTTTGATTTTTCTTAGGTTCTGTCACAGTCTGTGAAAATGATGTGAGCAGTCCCGGCAGTAATACTAAAATGCAGAACTTTCCATACTGTACTGCTATTGAATGATATTTTCTGTGCTAGTGCAGAGCTTCCCACTATTGTAAACTCTCAGTCTATCACATAAATCTCATTTTATGATTCTGACATTATGATGATTGCTTCAGCAATAATTTCTCAGCCTAGTTTTAATTAAGTCATTATACTTTCTTGAATAATTTTTTTTTTTTTTTTTTTGTCACTGAGCTTACAGTTCTGGAGGTTCAAGAACACGGACTGGCATCTACTCAACTTAGGTGAGGGCCTCATAATAGATGGCTCACTTGGGACCAAGCCTCCAGCATAGAACCTCTAGGAGACACACTCAGAGGATATGTAAATTCTGGTACTTGCTTTATCATTATTTTCCTTATTTCTTATTGTGCTTCTACCTCATTGGCTTTCTTTCTATTTCTTAAATGTTATCAAGCTTTTTTTTTTCACCTCTATGATGCATTTGCACCCTTGATCTTTTCTAGCTCTTCACATGCCTGCCTCTTTCTTGTTCTCTAAACACAGTTCGAATATATTCTGCTAAAAGCTACTTTTCTTGCTCACACCACTTAGTGGAACCTTCTCCAATTGTACTATGGCCTTTACCTTATTCATTTCTTCCTGGCAGGACAAAGAACCTGTAATTATGTTGTCAATTTTTCAATGTGTTTGCTATTATTTAATGTGTTTGTCCTATTAAATATAGTCTTTGAAGTTACAGAAAAATAATCAATGATGTGTCTTATGTACTACTATGTATCCAACATTTAGAAACCAAAAGGTAAAAAATAAATAATGTGGGATATTTCAACCTAAAATTAAGAAATAAAGATTTTTAAGTTGGGCCTGGTGGAGCATGCCTGTAATCCCAGCACTTGGGAGGCTGAGGCAGGAGAATCGCTGGGAGTGCAAGGCCAGCCTGGCCTACAAAGTGAGTTCAAGGTCAGCCTGAACTGCATAGTGAGATCCTATCTCAAAAAGACAAAAAATAAATCCATAAAAAAGATTTTTTAAAAAATCTATGTTCATGAGTTCCTTATAATAGGCATGTTAATTGAAGACCATGTTCTATATATAAAATGAAAGTGAGAATCATATACTCTCAGAGTATGAGTGATCTGTGTAACAAGTAATTCCAAAACTCAGTGAGTGACAACTACAGACATTTTCTAGATCATGGACTCTGTGGGTTCAATATCTTGGAGCAGCTTGAATGATTCTGACTCTGAGTCTCATTTCCAGTCAAGCTTTCAGTCAAGTTTTAAGTCATCTCAAAACTGGGCCAGGAATGAATGATCCATTTCTGCTCTATCTTACACGGCTACCATTAGGCTTTAGTTCCTGGAGAGCTGCTAGACCAGGTCCTATGAACTTCCTCATAAGGCTTCTCACACAAGGCAACTTGTTAATATCTCTGTCTAGAGCATGAGACAGAGAGACAGAAACCTTGACATTTTAATTTTAATTCCATAGATTCAGATACATTATATGAAAAATTGTGTTGAAACATACTGGTAATACGGGGTAAAAATCATGCTCATGTTCGGTGGAGAGAAAGGAGAGAGAGACAGAGAGAGAGAGAGAGGGAGAGGGAGAGAGAGAGAGCGCTTAATTTGTAAACTAAATTGGTAACTGACCTTTCAACATTTTGCCAAATTAAAGGCTAGTTGAAGGTCTATTGCACATTCAAGGGAAGGATGCAATACTCATGGATCCATCCAAAGAACCTGAGATCAGCTTTGATGGCACTTACCCCAACCACAAAGAGCAGAAGTAGTTAAAGAATATCCCAGAAGTAGTTTGCAGTTTACACTGAATTCTCTCTAAATTTCTTTCAGTGTTAGTAATTTTCTATGAAGTTAGTTATCACAATATTTGGAATACTGAAGAAGCTTACCCATTATTTGTGATGATTTCAATGCAGCACCTGCTGTAGCAGTCTTTGCTTGTTTGTTCTGAGGCAGAGTCTTGCTATGTAGTCCAGTTACCACTGGACTTGCTATGTACTCCAAACTAGACTGGAATTAACGATCCTCCTGCCTCATCTTCCTCAGTGCTAAGATTACAGATGTGTGCCACTGTGCCTGGATCTAGCAGAGTCTTTGAGGCTAGAAAACTCAAGAATTCAAATATATGTCACTGTCGTTTAGTCACTTCTTCATTTAACAAATACTTTTTGAGTATCCACACTTGCAGGAACATTCCAAATAATACAAATATACTTAAAAAAAGAAAAAAGAGAAACATGTCTGCATTCATAGAACTTAAATGTAGTAGACAATAACCACAATAATTAGATATTTAATTTCATTTGGAGTTTACCAAATAATGCTAACAGAATTCTTTCCTTATGCTTTTTATTTAACTCCACACATTCAGATACACTGCCAGTCAAACTGTGTCTAAAGTATTTGGGGGGTGGAGAGTGAGGTCTCATCTATGGTTGGTTAACTTATAAAAGAGTATTTAAGGTTTTTTTCTGAAGATTCACATCACAAAGATGTTATATTGTATCCTTGCATTGATAAACTGACAAAAAACAAGCTGTTGTAGATAGTATTTATTCCATATTGGTTTGTGACTAAATGTGTTTGATAAGCTGTGAATCACAGTTCATGGATGAAAAGTATGGCAACATCAAATAGCTTTGAGGTTTATAAAAACATCATCAAAATTCATAGTAAACACAGCAGGCAAGACTGCAGATAGGTTTAAACTCATTGTCAAAAAAATATTGCCAACTTCCTGGAATTGATAAGGCTCGTATAACCAAATCAAGGGAATGCTCTTTCAGTCTCCGTAATATATACATTTTTTAAAGCTTAGAACGTGTGGGAGAGGGAAAACTTTCAGACACATAGAAACATGAATTACAGATAGTTATTCAGTACCCAACCTACATATTTCATTGACTTGTAATATATAACTTTGTACATTCCAGAGTATGTTATTTCTTATCATCATTTCTTGTGCTGTCTTTTCTCTTGCCAATTTTCTAGGAGTTTTCCCAGTGGAATAGATGAAACCAGTCTGCTTGAACTTTTCCTATGATGTGTTAGACAACAAGCAACTTTTCTCTTTCAACAGAAAGTAAACAATTGCTGAGAGATGGGACCTACTTCCAGGCTCATTACTATGCATATAATCATCTGAAAGAATGACCTAAGAGGTCTTTTAATTGCTCACATTTTTTAATACAAGATGCCTTCATTTTTTTAAAAAAATGTGTAATGACTTGGGATTTCATTTACACCAAATAATGAGAGTCTGCGCAAGACTGCAAATTGTGTCTTGGATATTGCCATGCACTGCTGCACTTGATAGATAATTTATTCAGGGTCCTAGAAGAAAGCTTTCTAAAAATAACTGACATTGAGGATGCGAATAAACATTGATGCCATGTGTGTGCCAGCTGAGAAATCATTAGTAGGTTGAAACACCCTACAGCGCAAACAGTGTCCAACTGATTTGAGGAGGGATATGTTTTAGCCAGAAGCACAAACGAATTCATGACTTTGCCCTACATACAATTCTGTATCTCAGTTTTAAAATTTCATTTATTATACTTTTTGCATTGGTTTAGGTTGCTGGGTATAGCATTTGAAGAAGAAGAGTATTCTATTCTTTCATATTTCCTAAAAGACAATTGCTATGGCAGTTCTACCTGCAGTTAGTGGAAGATTATCATTACGAATTTGTCCTTTTGTTAGCTGTTAAGTGAAAAGCCTGGGTGCTTGAAACCTTTTATTAAGACTAGATGATATTATAAGAAGCATGCTCATATATTGAAATAGTACCCTTTTATGTCGTGGGAGACACAAACCCACATATTATTTCATTTCTGCTGTAATTATGAGAAAGAATTAAATTGTTTTAAATAACTGCAAAAAGCAGAAACAATACCTATTAATGCAAGTAAAATAACTCAGGTTTTGAGTAATAGGCTTAAAACACATAAACTGACAACAGGTAGAAAAGCTTTTTCCATAGCCAGTGAATTTCCTCCCCCTGCAATACTCAGATATGTGCTGGGTAGACATTCACTAGCAATGCTGTACTTAGAAGGTAGATTTCCAAAGAAAAGATATTGTCAAATAATTTTAAAAATAGCCTTCCACATTTTGGTTTTTATTTTTTTTGCACATAGATAAATTCTCCAGGTTAATATGGCTCTATAATATGGGACAGGCAAAATGCAACGAATCACAGAGACAAATGCAAAATAGATTTCCCCACAGGTGGCTGGGAATGCCTAATTTCCTTTCTTTACATTTCATACCGAAATCTTCAGGTGAAAAAAGGAATAGAAAAACAGCTATGAATTTGTGTGTTTAGAATTAATTTTGCAATATGATATGTACTCCTTCAGCAATCTCTTTAGTTATTTATGGTTTCTATTCTTTCTCACCTTTGGCATTTACTTTCAAATGTAGCCAGATAAGCAAATAATAATTTTAAGATTCATGTTTGTGGAACAACAATATTATCAGCTAAATGCAACCAATTTCACAGTTAATAGTCTACCAATTAACATTTCATTATATTAAATGGCTTCGGAAAACATTACTTAATAATATAAAAAGCTATATTCATTTGAATATACTGCAGGTTACAACATATTGAAATTGTAGATATTTGATCATTGTATAATTAAAAATTTACCAATTTTATGTATGTTATGTGGTGATTACAAACAAAAGATATATCACTGACTGAAGGCAAAAAAAAAATCTTTCCTATACAAAGACTGGGAAGGAACACTAATTCCTTCAATTCTGTATTTTTAATACTAGATCATTATAGCCACGTCATTGGTGAAAAAGGTGTGGTAGTGTAGATGTCATTCAAATTAAAATTGTTACGTGGAATTTCTGCTCATAGTTTATTAGATAAAACTGGTGTTACTGTCCCAGCATAACTGTAAATGAGATCTGGAATTGCAGGGGAACACTTGACTACTCACAGGCCTGAAATACACAGATACTGGAGATTCACATGTAAAGATTTCTGTAGGAGAACTTTTCTACTTCTACATATTGAAAGAATGATGCAACTATGATGGAAGAAAATGGTTTACTTTAAAAAATGTTCCAATGTAATAAAAGTATATGTTAACACAATAGAAAAGATACTAGACTTGTTATTGGCCTTCTGTTTTATATTTGATATCTTAGAATTTTTGCCAAGATGAGAATTCTTCAGATTGTTCTTGAAAGAAAATAAAAATAATAAACTTTATTTCAATTATTAGCAAATAATTCATGGCAAAGTAGAAATATTGTGAATATATAATGAACCTATGCAAAGCACATTATATGAATGAATGGTACCTGATTTTGAGCAAAAACGATACAGGGTAGAAATATATTACAAAAGTTGTGAAAATGGAAAGAAAGTTGGGGAAGAACCATTAAAAGTAGTTTTCCATTCTTTGAGTCTGGACAGATACTTATTTCTGAAATATCAAAGCAATAATTCTGTTTGAAATAGTCTAAAAGTTACATCAAAATATCTAACTATTTTCATTAAATTCATGATAAATTTTTGAAAAAAATTTCAATCTAAGTCTAGAAAAGATCACAGAAAACAATAAGGTCATTAATAATAAATCTGAGTGCTAACAATCAATCAGATACATAGAACATTCATATATTTTTCTTATGTTGTAAGTGAATAAGACCATTTTCGATAAAACATTGGCCTTGGTGAAAAATTGTATCTGTCTAATTTCATTTTATAGTTAGTGAGCTAAACCACAAATCAATAACTAATCTTTATAATAACCATAGTAGATGCTGGATCATGAAATATAATATAAAACAAAACATTTTATGTGCCAAATGCCCCTAAATTTGAAAACATTTTATACTAATAAAAGTGTGGTTTGTTTAAAACAGAAATTAAACTGTAAATTTAAATTAAATTTAAAACTACATGTGAATAGTCATGTGCAAGATAAACAGAACATTTCTGAAACAACTCTATACTGTTTAGAAATAGAATACTTTTATATAGTCAGATCCTCATGTTTGTGCATTCTATAAACTTTATTTAAAATTATCCTTTGAATTTCAATGAATGTTGCATCTGTTGTCTAATAAAATCAATTTTGAAATACTGGGTTTTTGTATCAAATTTCTTTGACTGTCACTTGTAAATGAATTTGCATGTGCCAGCAAAAATGGCAAGTGTTTTTTCAATTGTGTCAACTTGGTTAAACTTGAGAAAGTATTTCCCAGAATGCTTTTTCTTATATGGTTCTGAGTAAAACTTGGTCACAATAGGAAATTGTAAGAGATTTGAAATTTAAAAGAGAAGTGATAGCTATTACACTTAAGATACCAAGATATGCTAGACACAGAACTGCATGATGAGATCCAACACATCTTGCTTTCCTCCACTGCTCTGTGGAGTCCCCTTCCTAAATGTTGGCTATTCAAACCAAAGCAGTTCTAGGTACAGTTCTAGAGGCTTGTTTGCAAATTCACTGAAAAAAAAACTACCCAAACACAATAGTGTCTCCTCAGTCTCCCTGCAAATGCCCATTCCCAGTCCTACTTCAGCTGCTGAATCCGATCAGCTTCTCAGAATGACTGGGTAGTGGCCACTTTTGGGGTCTTCTGGTTCTATTTTTCGATCCTTCAATTTCCTCTGTCTCTCACTGTTTTCTAGGTCACAAGGGACCTTCCACAAGAGAAAAACAGAAGCGTCAAAGTCTGATGGAGACTTCATGATATAATGAGGAGAGTTAAAAGCCAAGGGATGTGAGTAGCCTCTTTAAAGTACATAAAGCAAGGAAATGATCTCTCCCCTGCAGACTCCAGGAGCCTTGCCGATACATTTAGATCTGTTATCTCCAAGTCTTTAAAATAATAGATGCATTTTAGGACATTACATTTGTGGTGATTTGTTATAGATACAAAGGCAAACAAATGCAGTGCTTAACATTATTTTACCCTGTGATTCAATCCAGGGCCTCTTCTCTTTCTAGCTACACATTCTCTCTGTGACTCATCAACCATCATAACCGTAAATGCCATTAATTTACAGTTAAACATTTTTTCCCTGCAATGATCTTTACAGATTTTAACCTTATACGTCCATTTAGACAGTGCATTCCTAATCTGCAATGCCTAAAACATAAATTAAATTACATATGGCTAAAAGGTCCCATTACTTGCCTCAGAAAATGAAACAACTTCGACTTAATCTTGTCAGTTCCAACAGCCAGGTATTGAAGAGTAACTGTGATTTCACTCTTTCGTACCATGCAATATTTAATGAAATTACAAAGTTCTCCAATATAATCTCTAATAATTCCTCTTTTTTAATGCCCTGGGGCTAAGCCCTAACTATCTCTAAACTTCTGTTGCAGCCGATCTCTCTCCTTCCAACCTTGCCTTACTTTGAATCATTATACACAGTGTATCTTGAGCAATCTTTATGCCATGTTTTATTCACAACAAAACTTAAAATTGTTCCGTGATTTATCCTAATACTAAAATAAAACCCCCAGGCCTTTACCCTGGTGTATTTGGGTCTATACTAACATGATTTTATGTTAGCAACAGTTTGTTCTTTTGTACTACACAGTACATTCATTGGTCTTTTTTATCTTCCTGCAACCTTCTGAATTGAGTCCTATTTATGTTCATTGTATTTCTCTTTCTTTGTTGAAATGCTCCTTTTTTTCTTTCTGAATGTTTAGCATCTTTAATGTTATTCACTTCTTAACTTAAATATTTTTCTCATACATGTGAGAATTTATAATCTCCAGTGAGAGTCATTGGTCATACAATAGTTATTCTCCTAATACTTTTGGGAAACCTTAGGAAGAACTTTAATTAGCTGCTTCTCTATTTTTTATGTTAGCATTTGCTCCATTGCTGTGGTTGAGGATATTCAAATTCTGCCCGTGATGCTAGGGTTTTTCTGGCAACAGACGGCCCTTTCTATTCACCTTGATGGAGTCTTTGTTTCTCCCTGTGGAATGTAATTCCAAAGTCTGAGTGTGTCCAGAGAGAACTCATCCTCGAGGAATAGGTCCCGCACATTTTCTATGTTCTAGTCCTCAGCAATCGCATTATTCTTCTTAAAGGTGTACTCTTTTGTTTTCTATCTTCAAAATATTGATAAGTGTTCATTGTAATTGTGTATCAATTTATTATAGATGTTGTCCTCAGTCTGTCATAGTAGTATGAGTTTCAGGGAGCAAAGAAAGTATATTTCTTGTTTACGGCTGTATTTTGTGCACAAAATGATGCACCAATCGTATTAAAGTTTTGTTAAATACTTATCTTTGTCTCATTAATCAAATTTCATAAGAATTTTAAGGCTGAAAAAGGCTAAGAAAGTCTTGTGTGTAGGTAACTAACAGGAAATCTTGTGGAGAGAAGGTCTGACAGTCTTCCCCAGGAATGAATATTCCAGCCAGCCGTTCTAGAACTTGTCTCATCCCTAGAGAGAGAGAGAGAAGTTGCATGAAGAAAATGACCAACATTTTTGGCAGTGAGAGCTAATTGTAATTTGGGAAATTTGGAAGCAAAATAATGATTTTGTGCTCAATTTGACAAGAAGTGGGATACTTTCTGAGTTTATGTTGAACAACTTGGTAAAGTGGGCACTTAGATGCTTGCTGTGTTGCTGCATCTGGGAAGGGACATGGCAACAGGATTGCTGAGGGTCACACAAACAAAATGCAAATGAAGCAGAGAGTCATGCAAAACAACATGTAGAAAGACGCAGAGCAAGCAGCAGAAATGCATCCATGTGCTGAAATGTGACTGACTTCTCTTCTTGCTTTCAACACCTTTGAATACAGAGAATAATGGTTGTTTTTCCTTTAGCGCCATCGCTGTAATTTTCAAATGCTATTGTGTAGTGTGATAACTTTTGAATAGATGAAGTTAATTGTTTATTATTATTAATTTTCTGTCTCTGCAGGATGCTTTCATGCTTATCATGTAAATGATTGACTTGTGTAATTACATGAATGTCTAAGTGCTGCTTTTGGAGAGATGACATCAATGAATTTCAAGATTTTATTTTAGATTGACTTTCACAATTATTTCAGATGCCTTCTTATATATAATTAGCTCTGCTTATGCTGAACAAAAGTGCGCCAAATTTATGCTAAACATCTGACAGTATTTTTGTCTGACAATATATACTGATACAAAGCATTTTTTATGTCTCATATCTAGTTTTCCATCACAGTTTTCTTTTTTGGATGGTTAATATCTAATTTTTTTCATTCATCAGTCTATTCATCCACCCACACACATGTCCATCCATTTGCAATATTTAAACTTTTTGGACAAATTCCTATATATCCGACTCTGAGGTTTGGTCTGGTGATGGCAATTGTGAATAACATAAGGTCTTTTCATTGACGAGGTCACAGGGAATAAAGATGTGAAACATGCAAGTGAAAACTTTTAAAACAATATGACAATTGGTATAAATATATTACATACACAATACTTCGTGATTATTTTTTCATGATTGTAAACCTGTATTAGAATTCATAAATGTGGTGCCTTTGATGTTATATATTAATTGGGCATTTTTAAGACTAGGATATATTAGACAATTAAAAATAATATTTGCCTTATGTTTTAAAATAGATACTAAAGAGTGTGCAAATAATGGAAGTTTATTTTCTTGCTGAATATTCTTGTAAGGGTTCATAGATATGCTTTTCATGCTAAAACCATTATAAATGAGAGAGAAAGGAGAAGATTAGTGTAAAGGAGGGAAACGTTTGAAGAAATTTGATAGCAAAATGTATATTAAAAAGAAAATACAACTGAATATAAATGAACTTTATCAGTAACAAGAAAATGATAGCATTCCAGCTTAATTTACTTTGGCAAACACTTGCATGTATGCAATGGGAATATAATCTAAACACCTTATTAGAATATGTATCTCTTGCTGCAGCTTGCTTTATCATACCAATAGATATATAATGCTTCCAGGAATAATTTGTGTTTAAATGTGTTGTTAGCTGTTACCAAGAAAACTGAAGGGAGAAATGCATTTGCCAAAGTACTTAAAATATAATTCCTTCTCAAAAAATAATGCTCATAACAGGGAGACCCACAATGATAATTTACACTACTATTTTTCTATTTGCCTCATGACTGATGAAAGCAAATTAAATGGTTTCTACAGCAAATAAAAACTACATAATCAAATCTTTTGTCAAAATATCTTTCTCGCGGGCCGGTGAGATGGCTCAGCGGCGTAAGCGCCTGCCTTGCAAGCGCGAGGGCCCTAGTTCGACTCCCGGAACCCACATACGAAAAAGGGGCCGGTGATATCGCTCAGCGGCACGGGTGCCTGTTGGCGCGCGAGGTCCTGAGGTCGACCCCCCGGTACCCACAAAAAAAAAAATATATATATATATCTTTCTCGCATCATGTCACATTGGAAAGTAGTTAATAAATAACTATGTAAATGGAGAAATTATGAGACTAAAACCCTTAGTCATAATGACAATATAGTTTAAATTATATTTGTGAAAGTATTTCTTAAAATGGAAAAACACTAATGAAAACAATTTTACCTCGTTGCATTTTTAGGAAAATACATCCTAAGATAATACTACTCTTCTATAAAATTTCTCTATTGTGGGTTTCCAATGTTTTAAATTTGCAATGCTTACATGAAATAAATATTCATATAAAATTCAACTACAGTGAAATATTAAGTCACTTAATAGGATAGAGGCAGTCTTCGAAATTGTCATACTGTGATTTTTCATTGTTTTTTGTTAATCCACCCTACAATGTTCAGAGTGAGCAGATTTCTATCAACCTCGACTGACTTGTACACTTACATAAGGTCACTTCTCTGTGGACTACATCCTTTAACTCTTCATTTTGACAGACAATTTACATGCATTTAAATGTTAATAAACATCTGTCTTTAGGAATTGCAGTTATCAGTGACAGGAGGAAACAAAAATACTTCAATGTGACATTTTGTCCAATATGTCTAGTTCATTGCCTGGATATATTTTAGTTTTCATGTTGGCTTATAATTAGCATTAAAAACAAGTTTAGATTCTGAAATTGGAAATAATAACAACAATTTAAGTATTTTAAATTGATTAAAGTAGTCAAAATAGAGTTTTTCAAGTTAGATTCCACAGTCTGGCAACAACAGTAATGATACTACTTATAATGGTATATATTTATAAACTTATTTGATGGTCATTTATGTATTTTACTTGGCTTACATGCATTAGCCATATCAAAATTATAGTACCTAAACTGGCTATATATCTAGTTTCATATATATAAATATATTTGATTATTGTAATAATTAAACATTCTGGAGATTCATGATAATCAGTGCATTTCAAGTTTTGAATTAAAAATGTTTCAAATACTCAAAATAACTTATTTTATATTAAAAGCCAGGTTTTATTTATGCTTTTCTTCTCAAAATTTAATCTGTTAGTGTTTTTAACAAGAATAGACTACTTTAAAACATAAACACCTTAGAAGTTTGTTTTCAGGGCTAATGAGATGGCTCAGCAGCGTAAGCAATTGCCTGGCAAGCGCAAGGGCGTGAGGTCAACTCCTGGAACCCACATACGAAAAAAGGGCCAGTGATATCGCTCAGCAGCACGGGCACCTGCTGGTGCGCGAGGTCCTGAGGTCAACCCCAGGTACCCACAAAAAAAAAAAAAAAAGAAAAAAGAAGTTTATTTTCAGAAACATTACTTCAAATAACATTACCTTAAAATGCTGGTATTTATGGATGAGTATTTTGGAATGTGCTGTAGTAAACTCTTTGTTTATCTCTTTTCTTACATAAACTACTCTTAGTGGAGATGTGGCTCAGGAGGCAGCTACTTGCATAAATGAGGTTCTAGGCTCAATACAGAGTACTAAAAAAAAAAATGGAAAAAAAGCTGCCTGTAAAACGCGACATTTCAAACGTCATTTTATTTTTTTCCCATGATACTTTAGAACAGTAATTTGGAAAAAGTGAGGTTAGATGTTTTGCATGATTTGTGTGATGGTAGATCCGAGATCCAAGATATCCATGCAGAATGTGTAGTTCCCTTAAAGAAGAGTTAAAATTGGTTGGAACTCAGGGCCGTCACAGTGTTCAATGATGTACTTACATGTTGTCCAAATTCCCAAGTGAGAAGGAAGATCACGTTTCTAGACGGACGAAGTGGAAAAGTATTTGTGGCTATTTTTAATCTAAATAATTTTAATGTCAGCAGGTAATATCAAATTACTTTTTTTTCCAATTACAATTCTTTGTAGAAGTTCTTTTTAATAAAATAAGCTGAAATGTGTTATAGTATCTAATTAAGAGAATTTATTATGATCCAGAATTATAAATAACTTTATTATTCTGCAAAGTTTAAACTTATTTATAATTTAACTTCATTTACTTTGATGTAAATTCACATAAAATAGGTTTATGATTGGAAAGATTTATGTCATGTATTTATCAGCAAGTACATCCCTGTATCTATGGTATTATTCTGGTCAATTATAAATGATTATAATTAGCCACATAGACAATTAAAATTTCCATTAAAATGGAAAATTTTGTCTACTATAAAATGATTAAAATATCTCAGAATATGTCAAAGCTTTAGTGGTTCAAGTTATTATAAAATTGACATTTTAGGGCCGGTGAGATGGCTCAGCGGCATAAGCGCCTGCCTGGCAAGTGCAAGGTTCTGAGTTCGACTCCCAGAACCCATATATGAAAAAAGGGCCAGTGATATTGCTCAGCAGCACGGGCGCCTGCTGGCGCCTGAGGTCCTGAGGTCGACCCTCAGTACCCACAAAAAAAATAATAAATAAATAAAATAAAATTGGCATTTTAAAGCACAAAAGGACCTTAGAATTCTGCTATTAAAAGATGGTTGATAACTACTTAATTTTAAAATTTGTAAGCCTAGTTTTAGGAGTGTGCTATTTCCCCCCAAAGACTTACATATTAAATGTAGTAAATATGATTTTCAAATATAATAAATTTATTATTATAAAATTATTAAGGTCATTCATACATAAGTAACTGAGCAGTGCTATGTAGCAAGAATTTGGATGTGTATTCTAAATGCATGGCCTCATTTAATTCTATTACTACATGAGATATGAAACAATTTTCCCCTTTATTAGGTGACATTTAACATCATTAATATTAGTTTATTGTTGCTTCTAGAAAATAAGTTCTTCACAAAGCATGTAAAATCTGTTTCTTTAACAGGAAAAAAAATGAATTTCATTTGTAATGAACTTTCATTTGTAATGAAACTTTCATTTGTAATGAAGAAATATATATATATATACACAAATATACCTTATGTATACTATACACACATACTGTATATATAACTCACTAATGCTTTGCAACTATTTTTCCATTTTTGCTTCTGAAAAAAGGTATAGTAACAATAACCACACAGACAAAAAAATAATTAAATAATTGCAGAAAACACGGACAGAATTTACTGCTATCTAGGAAAAATATTCTGGGCCGGTGAGATGGCTCAGCAGCATAAGTGCCTGCCTGGCAAGCGTGAGGTCCTGAGTTCGACTCCCGGTACCCACATACAAACAAAAGGGCCGGTGATATCGCTCAGTGGCATGGGCGCCTGCTGATGCGCGAGGTCCTGAGTTCGACCCCTGTTACCCACAAAAAGAAAAATGTTCTACACTACAGTGTCAAAAAGAAAATAAAATAAAAGAAAAAAACACAAAACTTAAGGTACACATTACATTAAATGTAAAGAACTGAAGGAAAATAAAAAGCCTATCTTGTATACACTTTCGTGATCCCAAACAAATGCTGAAACCCTGAGTCTGCTATTGACACTTAATAACCAGGACTCTAGGAGTTGTACCAGTACATATACAGTTAGGTAGTGCAAAAATACACTGTGAAATTTGTCTTCTTTGAAAATTATATGCTATTCTTTCCCATTATAATATAAAGTTTCTGTAATATATGGTTTTCCTTCTTTATGTCAGCTCCATTCACTTCATATATAAATACTGATTCAATACCAATACATACCAATACATGTTACATGCTATCAAGTCATTTTCTTTTTTTTTCTTTTTTTTTTTTTTGTGGGTACCGGGGGGGTCGACCTCAGGACCTCGCGTGCCAACAGGCACCCGTGCCGCTGAGCGATATCACCGGCCCCTTTTCTATATGTGGGATCCGGGAGTCGAACTCGGGCCCTCGCGCTTGCAAGGCAGGCGCTTACGCCGCTGAGCCATCTCACCGGCCCTCAAGTCATTTTCTTTCCTCGAGGTTTTATTTTATTGCTAATTTTTCCTAGAAAAGAATATTTGCTAAGAGACAGAGGGAAGAAAAGCAATAAATGTAGAATAATGACTTAGAACAGTCTTATGCTTATTTATCCATACAGCCAGTTAAACATAATTATCAACTTGAATTAAGAGGCTCCAGGAGAGGTGATGGGATTGGTGGGGGACTGCTATACTCACCAATGGATTAGTCCACTGACATTCATAGCTGAGGTGTTATTAGAAGGTGGGGCCCAGTTGGAGGTGGATGATTTTAGAAAGTACATGCGTGGCTCTCTTCCCCTTTGCTCTGCTTCCAGTGGCCATGGAGTGAGGAGTTTTGCTCCACCTTACTCTTCCACCATGAGGTTGTGTCATACCTCAGACCCACAGCAATGGAAGCAGCTCAACATTGATGGAAACCTCTGAAACCGTGAGCCAAATAAACTGTTTTCTTCTTTAAGTTGCCTAGGTCAGGGGCTTTGTCCCAGTAACAGGACTGCTGACCAAGATAGACAATGTGAACACTTAACATTTCCAGAAATTGTTAAGAACTGGTGTATGTGCATGATGGTGTGCATATTGCTCAAAATAATATGCTTTTGGAAAAAAGTCATATATATCTTCAAAAATAATAAAGATTTAATTACTTGTACAATTTATCATGAGAAAATTCCTTTGCATGCCTTTTCCTGCTTCTTGTTTCTTATTGAGTTTTAAAAGTTATTTATATGTGAAGTTTCAAAAAATTAGCTTTCTTATCTCTTGCAAATACTTTTATTCTATTGTAATTTTAATGTTTAATTTACTTCCATGTGTTTAAATTTTATGTAGAGGAAATTTGAGTTTTTATAAAGGGCATTAGCTTGCTCCTTTTTTATATATGACTCTGGTATTATTTCTTCAGGCACCTAATGCTTAATAATGATGACAGGTAGATCCTAGAACAAAACTAGGTCCACAAGAGAATTAAGCAAAGGATTTAATGCTTCTAGATACCAGTAAACTCAGAGGGCATTTGCCAATTACCAACTTATTTCAATTTGTTGATCTATTGGTAACTGACAGAACTGACCTTATAATTTAAACTTTCTTTGCCCCATTCTCCTTCCTTCCAAAATTACCTCTTCAGTACCATATATATATACACACATGTATATATATGGACAAACAACATAAGGGTATCCTTATAAAGGGATATATAATAAGGCATAGCAGAACACTAATGCCAATAGAAGATTAGGCTGGTATTACTTCATCACCTCTACTTTTGATGTCAAAGGATCATGGTACTTGGTGATAGTGAATTTTGGTTGATTGTTCTGCAATAAATCGTAGGTGATTTTATCCTTATAAAATTTTCCAGTCCATCTCTGCCCCTTATGGCTTATTTGACTCGAGGCCAGACTTTTAGCCTCTGAATAACTACTTACAGCTGTGAAAAATAAAAAATCTTTAATGTCACTACAACCTGCAAAATGTCTCACATTGTATTAACTTATAGGGACTAGTTTATTAGACTAAAATACAAATACAATTTTCTTTTCATATTTCCGTTTATTCATCTCACCCATGCTATGTTCTTTCATTAGTAGTTCACATAATCTAAAATTGTCCCCAACTACCAAAATTTTCTTAGACTACAAGAGCTAGATCCGTTTTTAATTTCTGAACTGAGAGAACAAAGTTCTATCAATATATTTACTCCTGACATCTAAGTGTTTTCCTTTTTATGTTGCTGTTATTTTTTGCTGTTGAAAACTGGTCCCTTTGTATTTCAGACTTACCCATGATTTTTGCTTCCCCTCCAGTTTGCTCAGGTCACAAAGGCTCCTAAGTTTTTAACTCTTAGTTCTATATTCTTCATACTCAGCATGTATTCCTAAAACACAAATTCAATCACTATATCTGGGCATTTTCTACCTGAAACTGTATTGTTGAGGAGCTAGCTCTTGAAACCGGAATAGACAAATACTCTTTTTTTGGTATTCCTTGTTTCAGGTTTTTTTTTCCTCTCCCTTGCTAATTAATCACAGTTTGTAGTAATAGTATAAAGGCTCATAAAGAAGTGATCTTCATAATTTCATATAGGTAGCTTCTGGCCCTCACGAAAAATTTCTCTTTTTGTAAGTGAACAGCACTGTGTGGCATGTATTGTTCATACAGAGATATATAGTTCGTATATACGTATGTATGGTATCTAGACATGGACACAAATTAAGCTTTAGAACAGTAGCAATGCCAGAAGAGATAGAAAACAAACGACAGGATAATAAAGAGAAGCACTAGACAATTCAGATAATTTCTGCCAGCAAATAAAAGCTTATTTCAGATATTTCTGATTGTCAAAGCATAAAATTAACTCTCATTACTTAATATAAATCTATTTATAAATTAACTAAATGGTAATTATATGAGAGATTAATTAAATGGACTTATAAAACACATCTTGGAAATAATTTCCTATTGTGCGGACAATTAATACAATTAAAATTTTATTCATTAAGTTTTACTGTCAACTGTATAGAAAAATGCAAAGAAGTAATTTTATAGTAATGAAGCTAAGTTTTTATTAATATTTTTATTATTCTGTCTCAAACTTTTAAAATTTTCTAATTATACTTTTAGGACTGCGAGGGTAGGGAACAGCATATAATAATGCAGAAAAGTAAATGTCTGATGTCCTAAAATGAAAATATAACAAATGAAACTTTATAAAGTGAGAACATTCCACAAATGCTTACAGTACAGCAAACTGTTTCACTTTATCTTTGGGGTGCTCAAAAGCAATACAGAATTCCAAATAGGTAGTTAACTAAAATGGCACTGATTAAAAATAAAAATACATGTTTTACACTTCAGCCGTATAGATGAAAAGTTAGTTTTTTGTATACACAGCATTATTAATATTTCAAAGACTCTTCAGAATAAAAGGAAATGTGCTGTATATATAAGAAGGCAAAAAGTCATCAGAAGTTAATATTGAACAAATAAATGACCTCCCCATAATCCTTGTACCCACTTAAAGTTTAAAAACAAACAAACTTTTGTAATTAGTGTGCATGTGATTGCTAAAGAATAAAACAATTATGATATTTATAAAACCAGGAAAATGTTATTTTTAGGGTGATAAAGGGATTTTCTTTAGGAAGAATATCAGAAGTCTTCTGGGATCTGGGAATATGTGTTTTCTATATACAGATTATAAGAACATCAAAATTTATCTCGCTATTATATTAAATAAGGTTTTTTTATATTCTTCATGTAGACATCTAAAGCTTTATTAAAGAAAAATAAAGTTTTGATTATATTGTCTGCATGAGAGGAGAAAAATTTCAAGGAATGTCTATGTAAAATGTTTATTATCTCAGAAAGTTTTCGAACACATACTCAATGGTAATTCTACACATTTACACAAAAATATTGAGAATCGTCCATTAAAAGAGAAAACCTTCAGTAGCATTTGATACCAATCCTCAGTTACAACTGCTAAAAATAATTCAATATCATGTTAATGTTCACATATTCTGGTACAAAATTTGACCTATACTTTAAAATTATTATCTTCATGAAATTTCTTAACAACTACCAGAATAAATGTTTCAGAGTGTCAGCAAAGACAATGACACATTTTGGCAAAGTTGGTAAATTCATGTTTGGACTTGTCACTATTTTGATCAAAATAAATCATTTGTTTCTGAAAACCAACTACAGAAAATACTATGATGATGCAAGAATAGAGAAATTTTATTTGCTTGTCCCTTTCATAGTTATTACAATGAAAATAGATTTTCACAACTTTTCACTGTATGTGTGAACATTTACACACATATTTTTATACTGTATTTGCAGAGTTTAGTAATGTTAAACCGATTTCACATTTTCAAGCCCTAACATGTCACAGGCATGATATATATTTATAGAAAAAAGAAATATTTATTTAATTGGTTTAGGTTCTTTTATAAAATCTGATGTTATTTATGCCACATGCTTTTGGCAACAGAAAAGATTATGTATTATTTATTTATTCATTAAATTAGGCCTGATAAAATTTTTTTAATATTTTAAAATCTGAAGTTTCTATTCTCATTTTTATCAAAGAAAAAATAGTTTTACAAAAGTTTATATCTCTTAAGAAGTCATTTTAATCATTTTACCTTTCACTTGACTTGTATGTATAATGATTATACAGTTGAAATCTTTTGATATCTCTTTGATGTTTAATATAAGAAAAACATCCAGATGCCTCTGGTAGTTGTGACTCTGTATTTTAAAGAAAACATGTTTCCATTTTTTTCCATTTAAATCTTTTATTTCTTTGTATACATCCTAATTTTGACATTGTTAGTAGGTTTTTTTGCACGTTATTAAGCATAGTGTTAGGTATACTGAAAATTGTCCATATTCATTTATAAATTTTATTTCAAGTGCTCGTTCTCATAAATAACTATTCAAGTGACCATTTTTGAAATTCTATTGTGATATAGTATTTGAAAATATGCTGAGTTTCATTTGACCTATCATACTCATTGAATAGATAATATTTCATAATAAAATAAGGCTGGTATGATACAAGAGTATATTTATTTAAAGAAATCTTAAAATGTATGCAAAAAGAAGTTCTGATATTTATGTCACGTTCATTGTATTTTACCATAAATGGTGAATGTTAAGCCAAGCTGAACCCTGTATTTCTCCTCTGACAACATTACCTAAATATTTTTTATTATGTAGAAAGTGTGGATTGGTACTGGAGAAACATGGAAGCAGTTAATAGCCAATAGTAGTGCTTATTTTAATATAACTGGATTTAATAATATTCATATTGCTGTTGGTCATGAAAGTTGAATTTATTTGTAATATTTAGGGTTTGACTGAGGAAGCAAAAGCCTTTCTATGCATATTTAGTAGGGAGAAACTTAACAAAAGAAATTAGAGACCTGTATATCTTTTGCTAAGAGTGGATAAGAAACATCAGGAAATCCAGAGACAAGGAATTGCTGGAGAGCTTGCACCTGATGGAGAGTTTCCCAGCTCACTACTACAGAAGAGCAGGTAATTTTCAGACTCATTGCTGCAAGCCATGGCCAATGATCTTAACCTTGCTTCCTACTGGAAATATTGACTTCTCCTTTCCTCACTTCCAAATAGTGTTCAATTTTTTGATTGACAATATTTAACCAGGAAGCATAGAGCAAAAGGGATTTCTGAAAATATAGTTCCAGTCCTTTTCCTGTAATAAAGAGGAAAATGTGTATAAGAGTCATCAAATACAATACAAAAATTATGGATGAGATTTCAAATAGAAAATATTGATTATCATTTTTTCCTAGAGAGATTTTGCCTAGTTCTGCTTAAAATAAATTTGCATATTTAAATATATAACAGACACTCATTGTATTAGTATATTATGAAAAATATTAAACAAGTGATGTGACAAAGACTCTATTAGATAAATTTCATATATGGAGATTTTTAAATTTTTTATAGTTGAATGTAAAATCCTGCCATAGTGTTGTTAGAGAGAGAATAATACTAGGATTATATTTCATTGTGCTGTAGAATGAATGAATATATCTTGTTCATTTTCTAATATTTTGTGTCCTGCTAGTGAACAAATGAATTTTATTTAAAAATTAGCCTAAGTAACTATTCTTTTGTGAATCTGACGAAATCCCCTGATTTTAAGACAGTAAATAAACAAACTGTATACTTAGTCTTTCTGCTTCACGTCACAGTTCAAAAATGAGTAAATAAACAAAAAACGTTTACAAAATAAAGAAGTAGCTACATTAGAAATCAAGAAGAAGAAACTTTAAAGAGCCAGATATCATTAGGAATTATTGAAAGACTGATAATTGATAATTACTGATGAAAAAAGTAAGCCAGACTGAACAACTAGATGTTAAGGAATATAGAGTTGACACCAAGAAAAGTCTCAGTATAGAGAAAATGAAGGAGACAGGACAGGGACAGAAAAAGCCCTAAACTTGCTTGTTTGGTTGTCATGTGGGAGGTCTTAGAGAGGGAGGAGATCTGTCATGAGGCAGAAGCCATAGGTCTGGGAGCTGGCTGAGAAACACAGCAGTGCTCCACTGCCTCATAACACATTCATTTTTATGACTCTGGAGATACAATTTTCTACCTATTAATGAAAGAACTGAAAATTTAGACTTCTGGGCATGGATATCTGCTTTTTTTTTTCTGTGATTTTCATATATAAAGGAAGAAAATTGTCTGTCCATCAATTCCAACAGTTCAAAAGCAGAAAACATGAATTCATAAGGAAAGTTAATACTATAAGGAACAGAGCAAACTAAAAAATTTAATAATGCAAACTCTGGAAAGGGAGGTCAAAAGGCATCATAAAAGGACACTAAAATAAACATTATTATTCATGAACACATATAAGTAGATATTGCATTTATCACAGAATAACAGTTTCTATACAACAATTAATTTATATGTAACCATATGTAGGCATAATATATACAATTTATATAATTCATGCATCAATCAGTATCACCAATGATAAAGCTGAATTTTAGATAAAAAAAATTGGTAGAGAAATTGCCTCTGGAAAAAGTATAAAAAGGGAGAAATGAGGAAAAGTGTTAATGAGTGACTAGAGACAAATGTGTGGCATCTTTGAAGGTGTTCAGTGATTAGTTTCTCTCTTCTCTACCTCTGAATATGAGAAGTAAAAGAGTGAAATGGATGAGGGCAACATTTCCACTTTTATCACTGATTCTGGCTATAGTGGTACGGAACATGGGTACAGTTTTACAGCTATGAGAACACTCAATCTGGCAACATATCCACTCAGTGACAGGGAATACGGAACCCTGTACACCTTCTGGAAATACAGCTTCATGGACATTTTATGGTAACGTGAGAACAGCAGATATATTTTTCTGAAGGCAAGATCAGTGTCAAGGAGAAAGAAAAGACAGGGAAATGATCAATTCTATTTCTAAACTCACAAATCAAATGAGTCGCTCCTGGAGAAGTGTTGATGGACTCAAGAAACGTTCCCAAAATTTAGTTCCATCAACATAGATATAAACACCAAAATTATGGGGAAACATTTTTCCCAACTGATAAAAGAATGGAATTTTAAAATATCAATGTCTTTGTTAAAGGGGCTCCAGCTGGGACAATAGATGGAAAAAGTAAAAAATAATATGAATACGTAGCAGGTGAATATACCCTAGACTTGAAATAAAGATAATAATAAAAGCATATGCAGGGCCGGTGAGATGGCTCAGCGGCGTAAGCGCCTGCCTTGCAAGCGCGAGGGCCCGAGTTCGACTCCCGGTTCCCACATACGAAAAAGGGGCCGGTGATATCGCTCAGCGGCACGGGTGCCTGTTGGCGCGCGAGGTCCTGAGGTCGACCCCCCGGTACCCACAAAAAAAAAAAAAAAAAAAAACACATATGCAAGCACAGAAGGTCCATGACTTGGTTTGAGTTCAAATTTTTCATGTTTACTATGCTATGAAAACAGTATGTACTGAGAAGATATTCTTTAAACTTGAGGTTTAATTTTGCTAGGCTATTGATGCAGAAGATCAATTTCATTTTTTACTTTCACTATAATATTTAATAAATTATATGAATTATCAAACACTTTATTATAAAATAGGTAGGGATTATGTTTGATGATTTTGTCCAAATGTAGGCTGTCTTAAGTTTTCTGAGCATGTTTAGGGTAGGGTAGGTGAAACTATGATGGGTATATATAAACATGATTTTTTAGCTGGGATATTTCTAGTTTAAAATGTGCTTAATTGCACATAAAACAATCATGCGTTGAGGAAGACCTGTAAATATATTTAAGTGCACATATGTATATCATAAATATACACACAGACTTGTATATACATGCACAGCACGTGATAGTTTATTTCAAGCCAGCAAGAATGAAAAGAAAATGCTCAAGTTATAAGGGGAATGCATTAGGAGTTGGGTAGAAGCAGCAGGAAATGATTGTCTACAAACAAATTACAAAAGAATTGTCTTTATCAATTATTGACATGACAATAATGAAATTGTCATATAGCTGCAGTGGAAAGATAATCTTGAGCATAGACTACTAAAACAAACAAAAAAATTCAAAAACCTGTCACTGCAGTAGGACAAATGATGACATTTTCACAGATACCAGGAAATAAAAGAATTTATTTTTTGCAATCCATATTCAGTGAAATTATTGGAGGATATTGTCCAGCTAGAGTAGAAAATTAAACACTGAGAAAGATCTGGACCATCTTGCCAAATGTGTAGCTAGAATTGGAAATTCCCTTGAAGTTCATCTGTAGTCTCATTAAATAGTACAAAATATGTTAACTAGAGCATTCTTACTCCATTGCTTTCTGTATTTCTAGAATACAGCTTGCCTTTACATTTAAATTGAATTTTTGGGTCGGCAGTAAATGTCACATGTCTTCTCATAAGGAAGACTACACTGATTTTGCATCATTGTATTTTTGGGGTATACTTCTGTTAGTGCTTAATATTGCAATGATCAGAAGGAAAGTATTGTAAGAAATATAAATTATATTTTATGTATTTTTTTTTTAATATCTGGAAAAAGAAGTCTTCAGTGGGTAAGGGAAAATGCAATTTTAAAAATACTTTTTTCTAACTCTGAAATTTGTCATTAAAATATACTTGTCATTAAAATATATTGTATTAGTATTGGACTAGAGACATATTGCACAAGGGTCAGGACACTGTTTTAGTGGTGGGCTGCTCTGAGAACTATGCAGCTTCATGACTTCATGCAGTCTGACTTTGGTGTGTATTCCTCAATGTTACTGATTTCAAATTCCTTCTCCTCAATATCCATTCAAATATACACCCCCAATATTATCCCAGTTTTTCACTATAATTTTATTTTGCTTTATTTTTCTCTTTGTTTAGTATCTGCCTCCCCTACTGCAATGTAAGTCTCATCATGACACATACTTTGTCTTATTCAACTCTGCGGCCTAGCCCCTCGCAGTGACTGAAGAGTAGAAACCATTCACTCCTCATTTAGTAAGAAGAATGAATGAATGAATGAATAAAGAAAGAAGCTTAGAAAGAAACTTTAATAAATAAATTATCTTTGTTCTTTTTTTTTAAATGCATCTGCAACAAACACACAATGCTTGACAATTTCTTATTTTTAAAATTAGAAGGAAATATCTCCAGAGGGAAATAATATACTACATTTGAAAGTTACTATTGCAATTTTAATATAACTATCTCTTACAAATATGGGATAGAAAACCACTATGCTTCTTATTTCCTAGCAACTGACGCTCAGAAAAGTGAATTATTTATATGTGCATGTATGTATGTGGATATTTATGTACATGTGTTTCTATGTATGTGAATATATTTGTATATAGGTATAAATATGTAGATATTCAGAAAGACTTGGACCCAAATGTAAATGCTTGGTCTCTTGATTCCTAACACCTATTCCTCTTTTTTAGTTATTGTTGTCTTTTAAATGAACTTTTTATTTTATTTGAACATCACTTTACTTGTGAAAATAAAAACATCGCAGAAGGTTGACCAGGCGGCAGCTGAAGCCATGGCAGGAGGGGCATTATCTTAATTATACCACTGATGTGACCAATTTGAGACCAGTTGTGGTTAGGTTCATATAAGCAATTGGTTATGCCATTTTCCCAGGCCATCTGTGTGTTAATACGAGTAGTAACACCAGGGCCAGGCTAATGGCAATCAGAATGCTGATCTTTTGGATATAATTATTATCAGACTATGCAAATAAAAAGTCCTTAATTAGCATTCTCGAGTTCTTCTTCCTTCCTCTATAGCCCTTCAACATCATTGCAACCTCTTAAATATTCACATGCAATTCGTCCAGTATGTACATATACATTTTTTCTAGAACTCTTTGAAGTAAATTATGTTTAGGGTTTAATCACAAGAGAATTTTATTTTCTCTGTGATTGTGAAGATGACACCACCAGCCGAACATTAAAAAAGCAACTGCTTTCAAACAGCATGACACACGACATAGGGTGAATACATTTGATAATGAAAGATTTTGTAATTTACAAATCATTTGCTAAATTGACAATCTCTAGGACAGTTTCTGTGATTGCTGCCCTTCACTGCATCTCCTTCCTTTATGTTAGCAATTACCTTATTTTGTTAAATTTAAAGGGAAGAAATCCATCTGTGAGATTCTTATGTTCCTATTTTTCTAGCAGGAATGATTTTGAAATATTTGACTTCCATATAAACACAATAGGGATTTATTTTAGCTCTCCTTCCTAAAATTACATTCCAGAAAGCAAATATTATGAGAAAAAATGGTTATTTTATCAGAATACATTTATGTCTGGTGAAATTTATTTCATTCATCTTAAACAGTGACAAGAAAGGGAATCCGACATAGTGTATTTGCATGAAGCGATCATAAGCCATATTAATCCTGTAGACAATTAAATATATTGAATATAGCCTCATCACAATTAGATTGATTTTATAACGAAGGGATTATTTATCATTTTAATTTACATTTCAAAGATCAAATTATTTTTAACTGTGTCATACTGTTGTATCAGCTATTGCATAAAATTGCAGTATTGCTGCAAGTTGAATTTTTTGTGGTTGTTTTTAGCAACAAAAGAGACATTTAGCAAATAGCATTGACTGAAAGTAACAAAGAAAATAACTTAGTTTAGAAAAAACATTTTATGGTGAAATTATTTATAAATGCCCTGCAAATACATGGCTTTTCTCTAATTTCAGTAATCTTGTACATTTAGGAAATATTTGATATGAGAAACATTCCAGAGAAGGCACCAACCTATTATTAATTCTGTCTCCCAGCCAAAATAAACTCTTCTTACTCTTGATAGCTTCCCTAGAAAGTGTGTCCAAGGCCTCTTCTCAATTTTCTGGTATTAGTGATTTTTTTTCAACCGCCACTGGTCACTCTTATGCTTATTTTAGTTTGCCTTTATTTTATTGTATTTCAGCCATACTCCAAGAAGCATAATATCAAAAGAACATTCCAATAAATTTTGTCCTTAAATCAAACTGCTACTTTATAAAGTGAATAATTATATTCTGGTATTTAAACAAATTGTCTCATACTGAATTATCTGAGGATTACTGTTCAGAAGATAACAAATCAATATTAATTTGATGCCAATTTGAAGAAAATATTTATTTATTTATTTATTTTTTGTGGGTACCGGGGGGTCGCCGTCAGGACCTCGCACACCAACAGGCACCCGTGCCGCTGAGCGATATCACCGGCCCCTTTTTCGTATGTGGGATCCGGGAGTCGAACTCGGGCCCTCGCGCTTGCAAGGCAGGCGCTTACGCCGATGAGCCATCTCACAGGCCCCTGAAGAAAATATTTTTAACTATTTTTGGTTGCTTCTTTATATCAAATGACTATATTCTTCCTTGTTCAAACCTATCATTGTGGGTTACAAATATTCTCTTTCTTTTATAACTTTGTCCTATGAAAATAAATCCATAAAAATTCTTGTTTTCTATTTTGGGAAAATTAATATGATTGGAGAACTTTACTTTAGAATTCATATCTTGTAATTTAAAAAAAAGATGTTAAGAAATAGTGAATATACATATGTTAAAATAATAAAAGCCATAAACTATCCTATGCAAGGGTGTTTTCATAAAAAATTCATCATACAAATTCATCTGTGATATAATCAAAGAAATTAAGAAACCATATTGTAATTTTAAGATTCAGAGGTTGTATTCAAAATAACCTTAAATAACCAAAATAACCAAAATAACTTCACAACTACATTTAAAATAATTTGAAATTTTGTTTCTTTATTTCCATTAATCAAATGAAAGAGAAATATGTGTACAACAGATAATGAATAAACCTCCTACTTTGAAACTCATGATCTAATTTGAAAACCTTAATACTTATTGTGCTGCAAATAAATATATCAGTGATTTTCTCCTTATTCTAACCAATAATGTGCTTCAATATGAACATTGTTCAAACCTCTAAAACAGTCAAACTAAAAGTCATACTAAAAGACTTGTTCATTATGCATTGTATAATTATATATGAATGTAAAGTAAATTAAAATCATATAGATATATTATCAAGTGTTGAGTATTGTAATTATTATGCATCTGTCACTTCATAGCTAGGTCTTTGTACCAACAATCTTTTTTATTTTTCATATTGTATGTGTTATGATTCTATGTTACGTAAGTGTTCAATAAATGCATGTTAAGTAGATGAGTGAATACAAACAAACATAAGTTATAATTAATTGAATAAAAACTACTGATAAGTTTGTACATTTTTTATCTCTACTGATTGGATTAAAAGGCCGTAATTTCTGTAAGAATAATTTTCTGTGAAATTATGACAGAAATTAATTTCCAATAATTATCAGAGCTCGTAACCTTTACATTATAGGTATATTCCACTCAGAAATATTTTAAGTCTACAACTATCTCCCAGAAGAATATCCACATCGAGAAAATTGTGATCAAACTATAGTATTTGACATTTTTCTCTCCCTAGGAAGACACTGTTCATCATTAAGGATCAACTCATGAAAACTGTAGAGAAAAAAATTACCAGCAGCATATGTATCTTTATTCTCAAACTTGTTTTCTAGTTGACGAATTTGTGATTGTGCATTAGAATGTTTGAATCTTTCATCAACAATATTACATTATTGACTATGAAAAAATAAGTTTAGGAACCAAAAATGTAGAGACTATGAATATAGCATAAGCTTGTAAACACACATTAGTAAGAGAACTCATTTTCATAAATACATGCCATATTGTCAACTACCTTACCTAGTCTCACATGGGTTCTATATGCTGTTTTGAGATTGAGGAGAAGGATGCGACTTATATATTGCTGCATGTACATGTTTGACCGTTTCAGAAAAAGTCTATTCTGAGCTATTATCCCTTCTTAGTTTGTTCTCTTTGTAGTTGTATTTGGTGTGATGTATTCATATTATGACTTATTTCCTATAGTTTAGTTTAACATCTTATTTCATTCCTATTTCTTTAGTAAATTCACTTGCAGTTTCTTAAGGAAGCCTTACTCAGAAGCTTTATTGAATACAAAAGAATTGTTTATTATTATTCACTTAAAAATAAATTTAAAATATTTTATATTTTATTTTGAGCCACATTACTTACAGTGTGAAAAGGAAAAATGTTTTTTGCTTCCACAAAAGAAAATTTATGAACAGAGGTTAAGTAATTATTTGCTGATCTTATGCTAAAATTTTCTATGAATTAAAAACTTGAAAATTTCAATACTGGATAACATTATAAAGAGTTAATCATACAAATAGTACTTAACTTCTATTCTTCTGGCCAACTGGGATGACATTCTTTTATTCATTGACTTAACAAATATATGCCTTATTTGTATGGCTATAAAACTTCTAATTTATAAAAACAGAGGAATCTTAATATGTTATACATTTAAATTTTTAAATTTTCAAATTTTCCTGATATAATAAAGTAAGTGAACAGAAATATATTTATAATGACATAAACTATTAAGTTACATACTATAAGATACATACTAACATTACATAAATGTTAAGTGCTAGGTTTTGCCAATTAAAAAGTCAATTGTGCTACTTGGAATGAGTAAATTACTCATTCAGTTTTTGAGAACACTAGTATAGAGTTATTGCACTTATGTGAAGAATGTATCTACTGCTTCATGACTCATATTTGATGTCATGCTTTTCTCTAGTTAAGAAAAATTACATTTATGAAATTTTGGAACTACAAGAATTTTCAAAATTTAGCAAGTGATTTAAATTTTTATATTCATACAAGTTAATAAATGACTACTCTTCAATTTGTTACATATATGGAGCATTTTAGCCCAGGGGATAATAGTCTAACTTGATTCCACAAACTATCAGTATTACAGATTCTTCTCAAAATGGCAAGTTCCTGGGGAACTTTTCTAGAAATAATAAACCAAAATCTATATGTGAGGTTAGGAATGAACATTTTGGCAAGCTTACGATGTCTAGGTATACTAAAATCACATATCTTTTCCAGGTTACATTTGCATTCTTTATATTCTTTCAATTATGCAAGTGTATGTACTAGCAAAGAGATATGTATGGGTTCATTTACATAAAAGCAACTTAAATTATGATTATATTCATTAATCAGAAATGGAACACTTAGTATGCATTACAATGTATGTACATTATCTAAATGCCAATAGAAATTTTCAAAAGGTTAAAAAGGAAACTAATAAAGTTGGGGGGTACAGAAATGACAGTAGAGAAAAAGAGCCAAACCCAGATCTGTTTGGCTGGGAATTCTCTGCTTTTCCTGCCAACATCACACTGATTTGAATGTTTGTAAAAGAGAATATTAAAGATTTGAAAATTTTGCTGAATAGTCTATCTCAGAGATAGTGAACTTTTAGACACTAAAAAGTGCTAAACTGCAACCCAAAACCACTTAGAGTATTTATCAGAAAGTGCCAACACTGCAATTAAACATGAATACTGAGGTTTTAGTTTAGAAAAAATAACTTTATATTAACATATTTTGTCTTAAAAGAAAGACACAATAACACATGTGCCATAGATTCTCCACCACTGATCTATCTTGTTTTCCATATCTCTTCTTAATCCTTTTCCATCAGCTCTGTAATATAAAAAGTCAACTAGAAGGCACTTCAACCAATTTCCTACTTGAATTAGACAATAAAAAGTATAGGTAGGAAATAGGAGCCCAGAAGAGTGAAGTGGTACATTTGTACTCTAGTTGCCTTCCTGTTGGGTCACATGTTGCTACTTTCTTCTATATATTCCCAGGTCCTTTCAGAGCCTCTCTGAACTCAGCTTTCTGATAATATTTCCTTCCTTATAACTACAGTTTTGGAGTTAGAAATGACCTCAAACTGCTCTAAACGAGAATTTTACAACCAAGAGCTCATGAAGTTATTAACATATGAGAACTATGAGGAGTTTAATCTATTAATTTGTGATGTTCCAAATCCTTAACATAAAATTAAAGCTTCAAATGTTGTCTTTCAAGGTCACAAAGTAAACTCCACTTCAAATCCCATTTTCAGACTTCTAGCAATGCCATTTTTTTAAAAAAAATCTCATTTCTGTATCTTTTTATCTCAGTTATATAATTTCCAAAGTCTCATACATAAAACGGTAAAACAGTTGTACACTAGTATGGATTTTTTAATAAAGAAAAACCAAGGAAAGATTAGATATGCACAGTATTTATTGGAGAAATATTTTGAATAATGAAAGGGGAAAGACAAGTAAGTAAGCAGAGAGGAATCTCCAGACAGTGATATATGAAGTGAACAGAAAGTGCTGAGTAACCTTGATCTACAGCGCACCTCAGAAAGTTCTTCTAGGTCCAATGGAGAACACTAAAGCAAAAACTTCTGTCAGATGATTTTTCTGGTTAGCACAAACAGCCCAGTCCTATCAACTCTTTCATGCTTTGTCATTGGGTGGGGACACCCAATGGGAGCATACAGCCTTAGCATGAATCCAAAAATGCAATAGATAGTTGGAAGCTATAACCATATTCACACTTCACAGCAAAGTCATTTGACAGGAGAAATGAGTGATGTACCTGCATTCTACCAAAACCAGCATTTTGGAAAACACTTTAGAACTAAGATATGGACTAATTATATACAATTTGCACATTTCAAGCCTACTAGAAGTCAAAAGTAGAGATGACGTGACAAATATATATATACATATTTATATATATCGAGAGAGGGACAAACAATTTATGGATTAAAATGTTTAAAATAGAAATATCTTAATACATAGTACTCGGACAAAATTTTGAAACCACATGACTGTTAAACTAAATGTAAAGGGATATATTTGGAAAACAGAAAAAAAAATACTGATTAATAAAAAAATTAGAAAAATATTATGAATCATATGAAAATGTATTTTATGCATTCACAAGTAAAAGATACTTTTAGAAAGATCCTTCATTATTGAGATAGTCTTCCAAACAAAAATAAAGTTTATGGTTATTGCTAAGGAAAGATCATCACTGTTTTCAAAGATAAAAATCTTAATAATGTAAATGTTCCTTTTATTTATCATGTGGATGAGTTTTTAAAGATTGTGACTAGTACTGAAACAATGTTTATGTTATGAAGAGTTCTAGAAATATGGATAGAACAATTTTATTTCATAAGTAAATATTTTACAGGGCAGCTGGTTCTGGAACTATGATCCTGTAGCAAAACTCACAGCTAATTTCTTTCTTTGTTACTTGAACAATTTCATTATGTTTGACATGTTGAAAAAATATTTTTTGTGACATATGAGTAGCTCCTGCCAGTGGGTAGCCAAGATGTTTGTGCAATTCAATGGTGCCTTCTGAGAAAACACACAGAAGCTGAATTGAAACCATTATTCTATTATTCTGAGCATAACATAACAAATTATAATTTTGGAGAACTAATAATTTAAATAAATGAGAATTATTGGGTGGAATGGAATATGGGCTGACTTCTTGCATCAATGTTTACAAAGCTCATCGCATTTTATGATGGAAGAATACAAGTCCTTTCAGATATACTATCAAACAGTTTATCTCATTATTATTAAGAAATTGAATTTTTTAAAGATAGAACCATATTTCTACTGAAAGAAACAAAAGTGTAAAACCAAAGAAATAATTACAAATTGAGTTCCAATAAATAGCTTTGAAATAGAATAATGGGATCCCCAAGAGAATGTTCTGATCTGAGTTTGATCATAGCTAGGTATGTGGTAGTGTACACTTGGAAGACCACAGGGAGTTGCTGAACTGATTCGAGAATGTGAAGGAGTAAAGAGGTAAGGCTAGAGTGGGACTGAGAAACTTGAACTAATTACTCTAAAAGTCTTTGCTTACATTCAGTATTTATACAATAACTGAAGAGTGTTATTCCCAACAGCATTATCTCTCCCCAGATCACATGATTGGTTTCATATAGTAATCACCCTGAGTACCAGACACAACAATAGATGAGTGTTGGAGACCGTAAACATGATGATATTAAGAATTGGAAGACAAATTAAAGAATCTTCTTGGATATACAAGTAGGTGTGCAAATGGCAGTGTATACTGCCATGAGATTATTGAATATATTAAAAATAGAGTTGTTCCTTTTCTATGTGAAACAATGCTACTTAACCATTATGTATTGACTTATTCAAGGAAATATGTGAATGACAATTTTAACTGTGTTCATTCCTATTTCTTTAGAAAGTATAGGGATAAGGGGTTACATTACAATAATGTTTCTTGAAGGATCTTTGTTCTATATTAATCAAATAATTTAGTGGAAATTAAGCAATTTTTCATCCATTCTGTAATTTTTCATTAATGTGCAAGAAATAATTTATCTGGAAAAAGATTGACATTGATTTAGAAAAGCAACTTTAAAAACAACCTCTCAATTTATTATTGTACACCCTAAACTATGTAAGTGTAACAATGTCAAATAATATCAACAAGTTAAACAGAGAATATGACCCAAACCCACACAAATACAAAAACAAACTCCTTTGTCACAGAATTTATTGAAAAATTATCAAATTCCTAACAAATTTTTATAATGTGAAATTACTGGGATGTTTTTGAAAAAAGTATTTTTAGTGTTAAGCAAAATGTGGTCACTTTGGACTGTCACAAATTTACATTTACATTTACATTTCTAAGGCACACATTATTTTGCAGTTACCTTCTATTCTTTCCATTGATAAATCACTCACTGTTTTCTTATTTAAAAAATTACATTCACTGCACTGCCACTTGAAGATTTATTTAAAATATTACTTGTTTGAAATATTTTCATTCAGAGTCCATAATTCTAAAATTAATTGTACATTGTGCCAAATAATACATGTTGGACTTAAAGTACCCCAGGCAAAAGTACATCAAAATAAATGGGCAGCAAATTTTGAGGACATTTTGCTTGAGATATAAAAAAAGAGAGATAACTAAACTCATTTTTGAAACATAGTTTCCTCCTGATTCAGAAGAAAAGTCCCAGAAAGTATAATATCTTCAAAAGAAATGTGAGTTATGTTTAATTACTTAGAAAGCATGGCAAATTATTTTAGATTAATAGGGGAGAAGAATATTTCTTTCCAATTTGTACCTAACCTGTTGAAGAAGATTCCAACTTAAATTTGTGAATAATACTGTGATAATGAATATACTATCTTATTGGATTTTGGCTTACGCATAAAAAATTACATACAAAAATGATATCTCTGATTGTTTGTTATTCCACCTCTCTCCCCCTCTCTCCCAGTCTCTTTCCATCTCAGTCTCCATGTGTATCTGTATACACATGTATCTGCCCATACCTTTTGTGATTTGCATTGTGAAGTGAAAATTGTTTTGGGCAAAAAGAAAATTAAAAATTTGTGATGTATCTACCTTAAAAATATTCTCATTGTTTTAAATGTAATGGCTGGAGATATTTTAAGTAGAATAAATACAATATATGGTAGGAACACTAGTTCATTGTACCAGGATTCTTGCCTAACATATGAATTTATTCTTATGTTTATCAGCATACACTTAAGTGTAGATTCACTATAGTTACTGAAACAAATGTTCATGTGTCATGAAGTATTTGGAATAATGTGAATGCTTACTAGAAGAGTGTTGTTTTAAACCATAGATTTATGACCTTTTTATTGAGTCTGAACTTTTACTGATTTGTTATTTGACATTTCCTAATTTATCATATTGTTTGAAGCAATTTGAACTCTTGACAGTGAATTGTGAAATATAAAACCTAAATGATAAGAAAATATTTTTAATAACCTATTGCACCTTTTCTTTAAAGCACTTTTGTGGAATTGGGAAAAGAATAAGGAAAAAGTTTTTTGAAAAGCTGTTTAATTCTGATGGTATACTTCTGAAAATATTTTAATAGAACTATTCATGAAAATATATTCTGTATAGGTGCAATTCTTGACATGGCAATCATAGCAGAAAATAAGGATTTAAAAAACATAAGCCAATATTTATCTAAAATTCGTTTCTTTATTTTTCATTCATTTAAAAATATTGTGCATGTCTTTGCTTACGACTGGGTAAATATTTTCACATGCCTGAATCACCCTAGCTAAGTGCTCTGCTCCTGCATCTCCCATATATCAGAACAGAATTTTGATTTGGGAAATTTATCAACTCTAAAAATTGAATATTTTATATTATTTATATGTAATAGAGTATATTATATTTAAGCACATATTGGCTGAAGTAATCTACAAATCGACAGCAGAGGGCACTCATTTCCTACTCTTTAGAAAAACTGAAATATGTATATTTTTCCATGCATGGGCATGGCATTATTAGTTTACTTAATACAGAGAAAGGAAATGAAGTGTGCTTTCTGCTCCAAAAAAACAAGGAAGGGAAACCAAACAAGATTTTGTAGTGGATTCAAGTAAGAAATAAAATTAATTTCATATATTACAAACAGATTTTAAAGAATATACATATATGTAATCGATCATCCATCTGCCTATTGTCTATGCATCTGTCTACACATATCTTCACGATCATTTATCATTTGACTATCAATCATTTTATCTATACATATATCTTTGTAGTTAAAATTACTTACACTTATTAAATATTTGTCTTGTGTGTAATATTATTGATAACAATTTTTGTAATTTTATAACAGAATTAAAGAAAAATAATATTTTTGTTAGTAATTTTCTATTGTTCATAGTGAGACCTCTGTGTGTGTGTGTGTGCAAAAGAGGGAGAAAAAGAAAGAGTTGGAATGGTTAAGCATTTTTGATGTATAGATCATTATGGATCGTTCTTTAAAACATACTCGAAAGTAATAGAGCCTTTAACACAAATAGTGACTTTTCAGTAAATCACTAAAGTCAAGATTTTTGTGATTAATATACAATTCAGTCAGAATTTGTGCATTGATTTTACTTTTCAAAAACTTATTTTGGGGCTGGTGAGATGGCTCAGCGGCGTAAGCGCCTGCCTGGCAAGCGCGAGGGCCCGAGTTCAACTCCCGGAACCCACATACGAAAAAGGGCCGGTGATATCGCTCAGCGGCACGGGTGCCTGCTGGCGCGCGAGGTCCTGAGGTCGACCCCTGGTACCCCTACAAAAAAAACTTAATTTTGCTGGCCGGGGATATAGCTCAGCGGCACAACATCTGCCTGGCTGGCAAGCACAAGGTCGTGAATTCGATTGTGGTGCAAAAACTTCTTTGGGTTTACATCATACTTTACATTCACTTTTCTAATAAAGTATGTAAGTATATAATTAGTAATTAGACAGCCCTACATCTCACTTCATGTACCTAAACTCAGTCCTAGGATTTTTGAATTTGCTCTGCTATCTTTGCAATAAAACTAGCCCATAATTTTTGGGGATCAATAATATTATTATTAATAAATATTTAATAAAAAGATGATTCATATATTCATTAGATGCCGGAATAATATATGTTAATTAGTAAAAGATAAATAAGACTATTTAATACTATTTGTTTACATGAAAAGTTCACACGATAGAGTATATAAACATGCAAGGTTGTGACCATCACACTGTCAAATTTATCAGCAACTATTAGAGCAGTTGCTCTTATAGTCTCTTCTCTTCTACGTTTCATTCATGATAATGTATTTTCAGTTAAAAATGAAACTTAGTATCGGTTATAGTCATATATGATCTGTAATTAGAAATATAATTTTGAGTTCTTTTCCTTCAAATTTAATGTTTTAGAATTTAAAAGTGCTCTAATTAAAAGTGAATATTATAAGTACTATATTTAATGTTAAATATGTTGATCGTGACAGAATTATATTAATGCAGATATCAACAAAACTCCCATAATACATTTAAATGAAAATTTTTAAACATACAAAGTTTAATTTTAAATGTTCTCTTTGAATTCAGCTCTATGTGAAACAGAAGCAAAATATAGACAAATTTAAATAGAAATTGCTCGCTAAATATTTATTTAATACTTTTTACCAAAATTCTCTTTTATTCATTTCCACTCATTTCTTTGTACAAGAAGTATTTCAGTTTTTCAAATTAGTATTTAATAAAGCCTATGATCTCTGAATGATGTTAGAATTTTTATTTATTATAGCTATAACAGCAGTTATGCTTCCCTTTTGTTTAAAATTAAAATACTAATGAATAAATGATTTTGACAGTTTTCAAACAGAATTTTTTTTTTTTTTTTTTTTTTTGTGGGTACCATGGGGTCGACCTCAGGACCTCGCACGCCAGCAGGCGCCCATGCCACTGAGCGATATCACCGGCCCCTTTTTCGTATGTGGGATCCGGGAGTCGAACTCGGGCCCTCGCGCTTGCTGGGCAGGCACTTAAGCCGCTGAGCCATCTCACCAGCCCTCAAACAGAATTTTTGACACAAATATTTGAAGTAATTAGAAAGTTTAATTATATGATTATTTTATTACATTTATATACTCAATAAAATTTGAGGGAAATTTTAATTATATGATTATTTTATTACATTTTTATACTCAATAAAATTTGAGAATAAGTTGATCAAAACCACATAAGAGAAACATTTTAAAGGAGCAAATAATAGAGAGGAACTGATAAAATCAACAAAAAAAACTTGTGTTTGTATCTAATTATTTCAAGCTAGTTATTGCAAACTGAGTAGATATTTTGACCATAAATGACTCCTCTCAGACATAAATGTTCTTCTCTTGTTAAAAAGAAATTAATTCATCTTCAATAAAATTAGAAATATCACACTAGTACTAATGCTCACAAAACCCTTAAAATACCTAACTTAAAAGTTCCAAATTCTTCTAAAAATTATTTGATATATGTACTACTATTTGTCATAAATAAACAAAATAGTGAAAAACGACATGTTAACCCAAGTTTTCAGCAAATTTACTTTTATTCTTATCCTATAGAGAAAATACTTTCTGAACACTAGAATTTAGACATAAATTTACAGTTTTTAAGTAGAAATTCTTGTTAGTGATAAAAAGATACAAGCAAGACTGCTATTTTCTTTAACAATTTTAATTATTGTAGTTTTCAAAATTAATAAATTTTATTAATGTATACCTCATGGCACGTTTTCCATAGAGGTGCTTTTATGGATCTTTAATTGTAAATAGTTGTGTTTCCTGTTTTTAACTATCATTTTAAAGGTACTATAGTCAAATTTGTGCCAATAACGTGAACTCTTATTTAGTAGTAGTAATGTTGATAATGTACTCATATTACTATACTGCTTCAAAGATATTTTCATTGTCCTTGAGTGACTTTTTTTGCCTTTCACTTTCACATACTATCTAAAAGAAGGCGAATTTAATCACATAGGTTTTGGCAGTGATTTTTCATGCAAAATGACAGTCAACTGAAATTGGCAGTAGTGTTACAAATCAATGCAGATGGCTACGTGATTGATCCATTTATTGCAATCAGTATAGATTTTGAACCAAGCATCAGCTGTGCTGCAATCTATTTGGTCTCAGAAATAGCATCTTTTTTCCTAGAGTCTACCTTTAGAGAGAGAGGTGTTGGACTGAATACAAATTCACAAAAAGTCATTTAATCAATAAAGCAGAAGGTGATGAATGACAAGTAAACCTGTGTGGACAGAAGCAAGCCAACTGCTCTTTCTGATAGTAAAAGTAGTACATAACTTTGCAAGCTTTATAATAATACAATTGTGGTTTAGAATGATGTCACTTATTACTTAATTAGCATATATTATCAAAGCCAAAAAGAAGATAGTCAATTATGCTAAGAGCTAAGAATGGAAGATATTAGAATTATAGTTGTAGATGCTTAGCTGTCTGTTTAGTTCTATAGGTTTCCCTGTTTAATAGCATAATCATAATTGAAAATTTAATCACACTCAATTCATTTTTTCTCTTACCTCTCCCATTCAATTAATCTGTCACTAGAGATTACACTGTCTTCACTATCACCCTCTGAAATTCACTGCACACTTTTCACATTAAGACGCATTTTCCACAGTATCTCATTTCCCCTCCCACATCTATGAGGTAGGCTTTTTAACTAATTCTTGCTCTGATATGAGAAAAATAAAATTTATTTATTTATTTATTTATTTATTTTATTTATTTATTTTTTTTTGTGGGTACTGGGGGGTCGACCTCAGGACCTCACGCGCCAACAGGCGCCCGTGCCGCTGAGCGATATCACCGGCCCCTTTTTCGTATGTGGGATCCGGGAGTCGAACTCGGGCCCTCGCGCTTGCAAGGCAGGCGCTTATGCCGCTGAGCCATCTCACCGGCCCGAGAAAAATAAAATTTAAAAGAAAAGAAAAAAAAAATAACAAGGCTCTGAGTGTAGGCCTATCTGCCTCCAAGGTTTATAAACATATTTTATTAACACATATTAATTTTATATAATGACAGAGAACATGTGGTATTTGATCTTTTATATCTGGATTATTTCATTTAGCATAATATCCTCCAATTCTATCTATTTTGCGGCGAATGACAGGATTGCATTCCTCTTCATGGCTGGAGAATAAGCTATTGTGAATATATTGTCTTTGGCCATTCGTGTATTGATAGGTACTCACATATGATTACCTCTCTTGGGTGTCATAAATGGTGCTGCAACAGACCTAGCCATTTCTGGCACTCCTATTTTCTTGTTATGCTGGTTTCACTTTCTTTGGTTATATAGCCTGAGGTAATATAGCTAGATCACATGGTAGATCTATTTTTTAGTTTTTTGAGACAACTCCATAGTTTTCTCTCTAGTGGTTATATTAATTAACATTTATACCAACAATATATGAGTTTTAACCCTTTTTGTAAAATACCATATCCAGAGGAGGCTGTCACCATTTTTCTCTTCCAACCGTTTGTGTTTTCCATTTGTTTTTCCTCCACTAAGTTCCACTCTGTATTCACAGCATCACATTCTGTATTCACAGCATCACATAAAATATCAAACTAATGGTTCATAGTTTATTAATTTTTATATGCTTAAAATGAATACTAATAAATAAAATAATACTAATAATGATAAAAATTATGTAAAATGTTTCTAAGGTAGAAATATTAATTTTTCATTATAATATACTATCAGAATGATAGTTCAGAATTATTTAAATCAAGTATTTTCTTTGTTAAAGTATTGCTTTTATGCACTTACATTTCTGAAGTAGATATAAATGATAACAAATATATTTATAATATGTTATAATAAAGAATTTTTAATCAATATGATCTGTAATATTGGAGAGCAAAAGGGAATTTGGAGCTCTGTAATATGGCTTTTTTTTTTTTTGTGGGCACTGGGGGGCGACCTCAGGACCTCACACGCCAGTAGGCTCCCGTGCCGCTCAGCGATATCGCTGGCCCTTTTTTCGTATGTGGGTTCCGGGAGTTGAACTCAGGCCCTCGCGCTTGCCAGACAAAGGCTTACACCTATGAGCCATCTCACTGGCCCTGTAATCTGGCTTTTTAAATAAAATAACCACAAAAATCCTCCCATACTATTTATATTTGAAAATAAGATTTGAATAATGATATTTCTATTCATTGGGAATGGTAAAAAAATGGGAAAAATAAGTTTGAAATATTGGGATTTTTGATTTTTGAATCAAAATGTCAAAATGGTCACAAAATGATATACTAACCATTACAAGAACAGATGTATATTTACATTTTTTTTTACTTGAAATGTTAATGCTTTAGATACCTTGGCCAAAATAATTTCTTATACTGACATATGAAAGTGAATATTTACTCTCTAAACCTTAACATGTCAGAAATTTTGACAAACTAATAGGCATTGTCAACTTTTCACTTCATTGGTAGTTACACAAAATAGCCTTTTACATGGATAATGCCAACATTTGAATAAATGGATTGTGACATTTAAATTAAAGAAGAGCTCAATTTCAAATACCAAATCACCAATCAGCACTTAGATCAAATAGAATCTTCTTTGAATAGTGTCTGAAATGTTTTCATAATCATAAAAGGAAAGATTATTTGACTTTTAGTTGATTACCAAATCTACCACTTGTATTAAATATTATAGTAGTATTAGTTTTATGTGGTTCTATCAAGAATGAACAATGAAAATATATACAATTAAATTATAGAGCTTTACTTGGATAAAGAGAATTAGTGTTTTAAACTTATATTATTCTTAAATCAGTACTATACAAATCATTACTTTTGTTATTATATTAGGAATGGTTTTTGAAAAAGGGTCTTGCTATGTATTCCAGAGTGGCTTTACACTCTCTATATAGCCCAGGTTAGACTCAAACTTGGGGCGATCCTCTGCCTCAGCCCCAGCCTCCCAAGTGCTGGGATTACAGGTTTGGGCCACCTTTCATTTCCAGATGTTGGGTATTTTGTTCCAGCAACAAGGAATGTAACTTAGACACTCAGGTTTAATATAATAGCTATTTATTTTTTTATTGCTTGGTTCTATAGATAGATCTCTATAGTCAATGGAAATGATTTTGTTAGATAACAACATATGTGTGTATATATTATAAAATAATGTTTATCGAGTGCATAATTTGTGTGAAACGTAGAGATACATTACTTACTACATATAATATAACATCTTAAAAATACAACCCAATTAAGTAAATATAACTATTGTATGAATGTGGTCATATTTAGATAGATTCATTTATTTCATTTATAACATTTGTGACAGAAATTAGTGCTTAATAAATGCTTAAAATATTTATGCATCTTTTGAACCAGGAATCGGCCAAATTTGCACCATTGGCAAAATGCTGCCTACTGCCTAGTTTAGTAAATAAATTTTTACTCAAAGATATCCTTGGTCATTCATCTATATACTGACTATGGTTTCCTTCTTCGTGAAGTGGCAATGCTCAGTTGTTAAAAGAGATATAATACTACACAGAAAGCTTAAAATGCTTACTTTACAGAAAAATGTTTACCAGTTTCTGATGTGAATTGTACTCTGCTTTACGACTGTGTGAGTTTAGAGCTACATGAAGAAAATGACTATCTAGAGTTTATTATTTCGGTGATTACAAGTTATGCAACTATCCTTCTAAATACTTCTAGCTGTAGTAGTAGGGTGGATAGTGACATCAAAAATGTACACGTCTTAATCTGTAGAAGGTGTTAATGTTTCCTTACATGGCAAGATGGACTTTGCCAATGTGACTGAAATTCTTGAGATGCAAGAATGTGTCTTACGTTACCCAAATGTTTCCTAAATGTGAAATAGAAAAGAATGAATCACAGCAGATACGATGACAGAAACAGTTGTTTATGTGGCAGGATTTGAGGACGGAGGAGAAAGACACAGGAAGATGAATGTAAGGAGACTCTAGATCTTGGCAAAAACAGGAAAACTGAATTCTTATGGAGACTCAAGAAAGAACCAGTCTGCTGATACCTTGATGTAGTCCAGTGAAATCGATATCAGATTTCTGACCTTTAGGACTTTGAAACAAAAAATTTTTGTGGCTTTAAGTTACCAAGTTTGTAACAATTAGTTATAGCAGCAATGGGACACTAAAACGACTTCTGACTGTGAACTAAAATGTTTTGAATTTGAAAAACACATCTCCTATAATACAATCTTTAAATCGTTGGGGAGCACTGACTCCTCTGAACAACCTGGCAATAGCAATAAACATTGTCTCCACAGAAAACACTCAGCATCCGTATATGCATTAAAATTTCCACTCATTTTCCAAGTTTAAAATAAGCCAAATCAGGCTGGCGAGATAGCTCAGTGGCATAAGCGCCTGCCCGGCAAGCGCGATGTCCTGAGGTCGACTCCAGGTATCCACATAAAAAAAAGTCCAATCTTATATTATTATGGACTTCCTAGAATTCAAAGCACTGTGCACATGCCTATAATTTGTCTGGTTACTATTATTAAATGAATGATGAAAATAGCGCTCTGTTTTTGCTTTTGCTTTTTTTTTTTTAATAAGTTTATGTTGGTTCTTTTCCAGTAGAAAAGAATGCACCTTAGAAACTTGACTTTGTCTTTCATTGACAAAAATAGGTAACACCCGAACTTTTTTTTTTTTTGCGGGGGGAGGTACTCGGAATTGAACTCAGGACCTTGCTCTTGTCACGCAGGTGCTGTGCTGCTGAGCTACATGCCTGGCCCTTAGGTAGTGCCTGGCAAATAATAGATACATAATAAATTTTAGGTGACAAAAAAAATAAATGAAAACAATTGTTGAGCAAATACTGAAGTGTTTCAACTTCTTTGTACACAATTTCAGGGATTCTAGAGATTTATAAAAAAAGAAATGAGCTGAATTGTTTAGTATTTTACAGGAATAACTTTGACAACAGTGTGGAGTAGAAAACATAAAAAAACATAATGACAGTGCATAAGTATAGTAGGTAGTGAAAAAAAAAACAGAATGAAACTTGCTTTGAGGTCTAGATAATGAATATATAGTTAAATTATCAGGGCAATCCTTTCCTCAGTTTTTCAACACAATCTTAAAATGAAGATACTCAGTCAGTAAATGCTAATAAATTTTAATTTTGGAAACTTTAGAAAGCTCTTAAAAGATGAAGATTTCCCAAAATCAGTGTTTATCATTATTCCTGGGTGATTTTTAATGAGTAGACAAATTTGAGAGCACTGATTTAGTGCATGTTTCTCTTACTATCCAATATCTTTCTTCTTCTTGGTGACAAGGTGTGAGAATAATTGCCATACGTTCCTAGCTCTTAGAAAAATGTTCCTCAAATTTAGCCAAGCATGAAACTTAGCTGGGGAAACTATTAAAAACATAATTTCTTGGTTACTATATGCAAGGACTTTCATTCAGTAGGTGTGAAGTATCACCCAGAAATATACACTTTTTGATAGATAGCTAAGGAATTATAATGCCCCAGTAACTTTGGTAATACTAATCTACTTTGTACATGTTTAATAACATAATTGGTTTGAGAAAGGCTGAACATTTTCAATTAAACTAACATTTCAAGTAATATAATCTTTTGTTCCTTCTAATTGCCTGTAGACCTGTTTTAATGTGCCACACACACCAACACACATGTGCATACACAGCAAGTACATGTACAAAAGTGTTTCTCCTCAAATCAAGGTGTTATTCTCTTTTTCCATGACAGTATGTATTTAAAAAGCCTATTATTTTTAAAAACTATGCCTCTTACCCATGACAATGACAAAGCTACAGCTTGTAATTTTAAAACGTGGACTTGGTAGATAAATTGTAAATCAGAGAGCACATTAAAATCCTTAGCATATGTCAGCAATTGCTCATTACCTTAGTGCTTTGCACACTAAGATAATAAAAAAGAAAATAATCATGTCAATTCGTAGTACCATTCAAAGCTACAATCTCTTTTCTACTTAATTACCTTCTAGATCTCTTTCTTTTCTTTTTAGCAAATTAAACCTAAATTTGACCTTCTTTAATGGTACAGCTATATGTATGATATTGTAGTCCTAATGTATATTTTCAGTGAAAGTGTATATGCTGAAATACTCATTCCTTAAGGAATGGAGTAGGAAGTGAGGCCTTTGGAAGGATATAAGGCTGTGGGAGTCCATAAATGTGACTGTTGACCTTATAAAAGAAGATCAAAGACGCCCTTTACAGGGTCCAACAATATGAGAGTTAGAGTAAGATGGCTGTGGATGAGTAAATAGGCTTTTTCCAGACACTAGATCTGCTGACACCATTATCTCAGACTTCCCAGCTTCAGAATGCTAGAAATAAATTTCTGTTGCTTACAAACCTCCCAGTGTATTGTATTTTACTACAGCTGTCCAAATACATTAAGGTACAGGGTAATAGCTAACAAAGTAAAAGCCAGCGAAAGTGACACCTGTTAGCCTATATTTTTACGAAGGTAGAAGTACATATAAATTTGGCAGAAATAATTATCATGTGACAATCACTGGGTACAGGTAAATCATTGTTTATTAGTCAACTAAAATTTAATTATCCAGCCAAGCCATTGTTACCAAGAGTCCCTCTTTAACCTTTATGTTTGTGCACACACGTATAGAAAAACCCATATCTTTAACTTTATATATAAATTGTGCATATATATGATTATTAATATTATATACATATAATTATATATTCTTTTTCTAAATATGGAAAACTGGTAGACTATATTCCTAAGATATTCGAAAGGCATATTCTTTTATTTCTCTTATAATTACTTCACATTCAGCTTTATTCATATTTGATCTTAAAATATTTTGCTATTATGTCTTTGTTTCTTTAATAATCAACATTATAGGGCTGGTGAGATGGCTCAGTGGCATACGCGCCTGTCTGGCAAGTGCGAGGGCCCGAGTTCGACTCCTGAGAACCCACATATGAAGAAAGGGCCGATGATATCGCTCAGTGGCACGGGTGCCTGCTGGCACGCGAGGTCCTGAGATCGATGCCTGGTACCTGCAAAAAAAAAAAAAAATCAACATTATATATAATTTTCTATATATCTTGCTCCACTAATATTTAAAAAATGTGAGTATAGGATTTCACTTTATTAACTTCCAATTTTCAGTACTTACCTATATGTAATTAGGGCTTTATAATGGTTTTGGAATATATGAATTATTAATTCCTTATTGCCATTCTTCACTTCTATTATTGATGCAATAAATCTAAGAGCACTGTAGTGTTTAATACTTTATCTTTCCAGTATCATATTTTGTGAAAAAAGTATTAGTTGCATGCTTTTACAGGACCTATTTCTAGGTATTTTTAGGCTTCATTGTAATAAGCCATCTTTGAAAATGCTGTTATTAAATCTATGAAGCACAAATAGTGAAATTTCTCCACTACCATGAAATATCCTAAATAGGCATTTTAGGGCTATAAAGAATGAATAATTTCTAAGGTAAGTTTACTGAATGTGATTTATGAAAGTCGGTAAGAAACAACAGACCAGTTTGTGTTGTTCCCTTGCTGGGCCTCTGACAGCAGAGGTTGTGTGGAAACCAACCCGGTCTTGTGGCCTGCGAGAGGCTCAGTGCCCTCCCGGGAGGGGAGAGCCTCCTCAGAGGCAGGCCCTTTCCCTCGCTCCTACAGATGTCCATGAGGCGGTATTCTCTTTCAAAGTTATTCCCTTTTATTGTGTGTATTTTATTTACACATTGTGAAGTATTCAGGAGATTTTATTTTATTCTTTTACCTGGATTATTCATTCACCAGCATGTTATTGATAGTTATATCACGTTCAAAAACGAGTTTTAAATTAATCATTTGTTGAGATTCAGCACTGATACTTTAAAATAATGTTCAGATCATGTGTCTTTGTCTTCCTGCTCTGTTGTTCTCCGTTTCTGCCTCTGAAATTCCGCTTACTACAGGGTTCTTCTGCTGGATTTGTGCTGCAGGTACAAATCTCCACCACGAGAAGTTTCTTCTGTACGTTTGAGTAAGAATCTGTGGTCAGAACGGTGGCATACTTGTAGTGAAACACAGGCCACTGGCACATGTAAACCCTCAGAATTGGGCTGCAAGCGTGGTCAGTGCTTTCAATTTCTCAAATGGATATACACACCTTGTAAACAGCTGCATGGCTCTTCCTAAGCATTCAATATAGTTCTCTGTTTTTCTTATACAAATATGTCATTAGACAGATGAATTGAGTGATTTTTCCTGGAGCATCAATGCAGAAATCACATCTGTGCATATACTACACCGAGTGACATTTTGATCAACAGAAGGGTCATATGCTATTTGTGGTCTTCTGTAATGAACAGAAGAGGCCATGTAAGTTTTTCCTCTCATAATTTAATAAAACACAGGAAATTGCCCTATCTTTGGGAGGAAAAAACCTTTTTATAAGATGTGTGGAAAGTAGTGCTTATCAACAATGAACAAGTTGAATGTGCAGCAATTTCCTCACATGCAGCACTCTGAGACATATACACATGTCTGTCTTTGGAGACTGTTTGCCAGAGAAAGGCTAAATTGTCAGTGATTTCATTGCTCCAGGGATTGCAAAGGTGATCTTGTAGTTTGCCTCCAGTGACAGGTGCTATCCCTTTATTATAATTTGAACCCCTGGGTGTTGAAACATTCATGGCTTTTCTATTAGGAAATCTGCATACTCTTCCAGCCATGTTTATTCATAATCCTCTGATGAGTTGCAGACAACCTCCCGAAGAACTTAAGGCTTTGGCATTTTCATCAGAACTTACTACCGTCACACAGAGCAAAAGACTAGACTCATTTACATTTATATTTTAAAAATTCATTAAGTGGCTTTATGATAGTATTTTAGGCCTTTTGCAATTAAGTGTATTGTGAATTGTTGCACATTCTAATGAAATTTTGTCAGCAATTAATATTTAGGAATATATATGTAAAGTATATATTCGAATGATTTTAAAATGAGTGCACACCAGAGGGCATCATAGCTTTTATTCAAAGCTTTAGAATCTCTTTTTAAAGTGAGTTTTATTGTGTTTAAAATTTTTCACATCACAATTATGATTGTCTTTCTGCTATGATATTTATAAAGCATGTTTAAACAGTATTACTCATCATGTATATTGAATAAACAGGAACAATACAATTAAATGAGAAAATTAAAGTACCCGATCCATTTTAGTGACTGATTAGCTTAGATTCCTTTATATTTTTTGTCTTTTTCTCCCATCTTAAGGCAATCCTTGATATATGAATTTTCCATGTCTTTCCTCAGGGTAACATACACTGCTCCCTTAATCCTCTCCCTAGATGATTTTCATGTGTGTTTGTTTGTTTGTTTTGTTTTTTATTTTCTGTTTTTTTTTTTTTGTGGGTACTGGGGTCGAACTCAGGATCTCGCGCGCCAGCAGGCGCCCATGCCGCTGAGCTATATCACTGGCCCTTTATTCATATGTGGGTACCGGGAGTCAAACTCAGGACCTCGCGCTTGCCAGGCAGGTGCTTATGCCGCTGAGCCATCTCACCGACCCCCTCTGTTTTATTTTTTAACCTCATTGGCACTCCAGTTATTTAGGGTAAATTCTTTTGCTTGGAAAAGATGCTCTATTTGTTTGATCTCTTCAGAAAATTGAATTGGATATTTGAAGGTGAAGGACTCAGACTTAGCCATCCAAGAACTCACTTTCTCTTAGAGAAGAAACGAGAATACATATGACCTTTCAGGCTATGGAGTGTAGGGTGATAAGATGAGATGGTTAAAGCTAGGCCAAGATTCACAGCACAATTAAGAAGTTAAAGGAGCACTATGAGAAGTTCTCTTCATGTTTCCAATTATTTTAAAAAGAAATTCAGAGCTATTCATGTGTAATGGCAGATAAGTAGAGAAAAATAAAATTATTTCCTTATACAAGTTTCATGATAATGGTAAAAAAAAATGTAGAGAAACTAGGCAATTTCATTAATTTTCTTTTTTTTTTCTTTTCAGTTTTTAGAACATAATGTGATTATAGCCTTTAAACAACAAAACTCCAGAGTGATTATTCCATCAAAATGAATAAAGTTTTTATAGCAACAACAACAAAAAGGCATAAGGTACCGGGTGAGAACAAGCACAGGGCTACCTGAGTCATATGATTTGGTGAGGAAGTGCAGGTGCAAGCAAATAAAACATAAGTAAGCAGGGAAAAGATAATTCATTTTAGTAATACATCTCAATTATAGTTCACTTACGAAATCTGTTATTGTTGCGAGTAACAGTAATCTTTCCTCATACAGAGCATTATGCTTATGGTATAATTCTAACCCTACATTCTTAGTTTTCTTTCTATTAAACAACAAGTTTCATGAAAGTACCAATTCATGTGTGCATCTCTGGCATTGTTTAGATTAATGATTAAAATAGAAGAAAGGCTTGATAAATACACGTGGGGCTTAACTTGGAAGGTACCCATATGATATATCTATAGATGTAAATATGATAACTGAACATAATTCTATTTAAAATGTTAAATTTCAGAATGCTAGGAGCGGTACTTCTGACCCCAGTTTTGTGGAAAACTAGCTATTACCTTATTTATGTTGTTAAATAACTGTGCGCCTCATTGTACCTATTAAACAATACGATTAAAACATGTTATTAATGTACTGGAGCCTTAATTTGTGTAAGGCTTTTGTAAAAGGTATAAATATATTTATGTAATTACTCCTGATAAAAACCCTTATGAGATGGTGTAATAATCCACGTTTATTTCAGGATCCCTGAAGTGATTTGAAGCATAGTGTTAATATATTACCAAACACCACATGGATAATATCTGGTGGAATCAGAACACAGAAATCATCTCGGCTGTTATTTGAAAGCTCACTCTCTAATGTCCTTCCATTCCTGAAATGTTGTAGTTCTATTTTAAAAGAAAACACCTTCTCATTGCTCAATAAAAAGTAATTTAATTGTCCTGCAATATACCTCTCCTTCCCTCTGGATATAATGTTTTTTTATGATTAATTTTGGAAAAGAAAAGGGATCCATTATTCCTTAAAACCTGCACTATTTGTTGTTGACTATTTAGCTAGCCTAGACTTTTTAAAAGAAAGAAAACATTTCAATCATTTAGACTATAAAAATTGAAAAGGATGTCCATTCATAATCTTAACACTTGACTGTAAAGTGCTTTATCTTGAAGATTCTTTTCTATTCACCTCCAAGAAGAGAACAGGAGCATCTCCTTGTGATTCATTTTGCAAAGTGTAAGTCATTGCCCTTCACAAAGGAGGGAAAAAGATGTATTAAAAAAAAGCCATGAACACTATTCAAATTCATTGCCTCTTCCAGGTGTGGGTAATTGAGTTGCCTCAAGATCAATATGAAACTGCCTAGGATACAAAAAGTCAATAGCTTCTCCCAAAGTCAGGTCTGTCTAGTTTAGGTATCCATAAAAGAAAAATCTCCAGCTGCTGCTTCAAAGCACATCTAAATCTGCATACAAAACTTGGAAGTGGATTTCATAAAGAAAGTACATCCCAAGTAACTTACTTTGATACAAAGAAGTTTCTGAAGACCCTGTTGAGTCAATAATGTCTCTTTGATATTTTCTGGACCCAACAGTGGTACTGAATAAGCCACATATTTGTTTCTACCTCAGATCTGATTTTAAAAATAAGGTTTCTCTCTGCCCAGATGTAGGTTTCTAAAAAAACACTTTAGAGTGTCCCCTTTCAAGTAAAAAGTAATGCAATGATGCCATTTTTATTCATGAATATAAATTACTTTCATCTTAATATAATGCTGGAAATATGGCATAATATAGTCTTCTTTATAACCAGGAGTTTAGGTTGAATTTTGTAAAGCATTAAAAAAAATGGTTGCAAACTACTGATTTTCAGAAAACAATAGTCATTTTTAAAGTAAAAAATACACCATAACCCTTCCCTCTTTTTTTTTTTTTTTTTTTTGTGGGTACCAGGTCGACCTCAGGACCTCGTGTGCCAGCAGGCGCCCGTGCCGCTGAGCGATATCACCGGTCCTTGGTCCTTTTTTCGTATGTGGGTTCGGGGAGTCAAACTCGGGGCCTAGCGCTTGCAAGGCAGGCGCTTACGCCGCTGAGCCATCTCACCAGCCTCCCTTCTCTTTTTTTATTAGTGTGTGTTTCTAGTACATCACGTTTACACTGGTTTGGGGGAATTTGTATATGGATATAACATATCTTGATAATTTTTTGCCCTTTTTATCTCCTTACCTAACTTCTCCCTCTTTCCCCTTCCCCTAACCCTCTTTCCCATCTTGAACAAGTCTACCTTTTTTGTTTTCTACCGTGTCTCCTTTAACGCTTTTATTTATTTATGCTTTAGGATTCTCACATGAGTGGAACCATGTGATATTTAACTTTCTGTGTCTGACTTATTTTATTTAAAGTTATGTTCTCAAGTTCCATCCACTTCCCCACAAATGGCATGAAAGTGTTGTGCATACCCATCACCTTTCTTAATAGAGTTCCTTTTTTGCCAGTGAAAGAGAAACCCATATTGGAATCGATAGTTGAAATTTGCAATACTGAATTTAATCCCAAAATGACTTTCTCAAAGTCTTCCGGCTAATAACCAGCATGAAGACCACACTATCCTGTGTAACAAGTGATGAAAATACTCCTTCTTTGTGAATATCAGCCTTGTGCCTACGGAAGAAATCTAAATTCCACATTGCCTGACTGGATCAAGTCTTTGCAGAAGGGAAAGAAATCAAAACAAGAAATGTGCATAAGGATTTTGTACAACAACACTATTAGATGTACATGAACATTTTCTGGTATTCTCGTTGAAGCCCACAAGTCTTATCTTCCTCTAATTTCTCACTTGCATTTTCACAGTTATGGTAAAATGTCACTTTGAGTTTATAAAAAAGTAAGATGTGAAAGACATGGACCTGGAAAGGTATTCTTTTTGTGTGGGGTAGGAGGTGGTACTGGGGATTGTTCTCAGGACTTTCCCACTACCTACATCTCCACCTCTTTTCAAATTTAACTTTTTTTTTAATTTTGAGAATGGATCTTGCTAAATCGAATATAGGATTTTTTAAAATGTTATTTTGTTAAACACCAGTTGCTGAGGGGAAATTTAAAAACTTTGTATTTTCCAACTTTTTAAAGGGAAATAAGAATTGCACAGAGCCTACATTACTATGAAAGTTTCCTACTTTGTGGAGCAATGGGGCAGAGAGATTACTTAACGCAAAGACAAAAAAACTGCAATGATTTTATCGTTGCTCATGTTACCATGTTCAAATTATCAGGCAGTTAAGTTGATTAACTCTTGACAACTAAATACATAAACGATGTTTCCTGAAAACTGAGAAATATTTTTATTTGATTTATAAACTTGGGCAAAAGAATATAAAAAGAAATGACTACTTATTGTTTCCCTTAAACCTTCTAAAATGTCTATCTTTTGTCAGAGCCCATATTTCCTACAATATGGTTTAGTTGCTAGTTAATATATTGAAAATCTCAACTGCGTTCTAAGTTCTGAAAAACAGGACAAAGCCCAATGTTTATAATTCCCTCAATATCTTTACCTGTATCTCTTGAGAATATTAAGATGAAGAGCAAATTGACTTTGATGGTAGCCTTTGCACTGAAGCTTGGCTCTACCCACGCACCAGCCCATGATATAGGCAAGTGAAACATGACTGACTCTTCAGTTTCCTTATCTATGAAATTAGAAAACTACTAACCTACTCAGGTACAGTAGCACATACATGTAATCCAAGCTACTAGGGCCAGCTGATACATATCATTTCCAGTTTTTAGTTCATTATAGTGTTTTCCATCTGTGTCAATTTAATGTTAGAAAGAAATCAGAATTTTTAAAGATGTTAACAGGTTTTCCTTAGTTAGAAATAGATCACTTTGGGCTGGGGATATAGCTCAGTGGCACAGCGCCTGCCTGGCAAGCATGAGGTTGATGAGGTTGTGAGTTCAGTTCCCGGTGCCAAAAAAAAAAAAAAAAAAGAAAAGAAAAAGAAATAGATCACTTTACCAATAAATTCTACAGAACACCTTTGTATTCCCTTAGCCATGGAGATAAAGAGACCATATCAGCAATTCTCTGAAATCTTCCTGCTTTATAATGCTAAAATAGAAGAAACAAAATCTATCTGTCCTTCTTTCCTTCCTTAGAGAAATGAAGCTCAATATAGAGAGAAAACCTCTATTTCTTATTAGTACAGAGGCATCTATTACATTAATTAAAACTAAATCTCTAAAGATCATTTACCTTATTAGTTGAACTGAATTTTTAAAAAGACAGTAATTTGTCCATTTCTCTTGTAATAAAAATGAATGTTTAGAGAAAAAAACGTCACTATGCTGGGTTTTATGAACTACATTACTAGTAGAAATGATGAAGACACTCTAATGAATTCTAAAATATCTGGGTATTTTGAGCATTTAATTAGGAGCAGACTATCTTTATGTTATCTTGCTAAAGCTGGCATATCTGCTCTGGAATATGTTAAACGGAGCCCCACCCCCATTTAAAGAAAGTGGGATTCCCACAACTACTCCTGAGTTGGTACAACTATGAATCCGCATATTGTACTACAAACCCTCCCAGTACCAAACTACATTTGTAATCTGGACAAATACATGGAAAAGGCCAAGAAAAGTAGATTCATGGGAAGTCGTTTGTGAGATAGCACCTTTGGCACATGAAAGGTGACAACGGGAACTACTGAAAAACAGTCTCTAGTTTTGAACTTTATCCCAATGCATCTTCCGCTTCAATTGTTCCAAGTTCTGTCTACTAGAATTTCTTCTGTAATGAGGTAAGATAGTTTCTCCTTTAGTGGGTTTCCCTGAACATACATTGGGTATGCTAATTTGAGAGAGCAAAACACAAATAAAATAAAACAAATATAAAGATTTTGCCAAAAGCAAATTCCATGTTTGACTTTAGTGACATGACTGATGGAACACCAGACTGCTACTGGAATATGTGATGCAATTAAAGTAATTGAACATGTTATTAAATACATTTTAAAGTGTTATACTAACATGTGAACCATGTATTTTTCAAAATGAATGTTTAGGACATCTTTATAATTCACCCTAATATTTTCTAATTTAAATTCAATTATTTAATTACATATTTTAAAATAAATTATTTAAAATGTGTGAATTATTAGTTTTAATATATATCTGCAAAAACAAAAGAACTTATCTTCCTTAACATTATTCTTTATTCTTTCCTTTTTTCAACAACACAGAATACCCTGGAGTCTAAATTATCTTAATTAGAGGCAATTAAAGTAGATTGCTTTATCTGTTAATTAACAAACCTGGGATTTAGCAATACTGAAATAAGCATTATATTGCCTCTTCTTTGAGAAGTTGATACATATTTCATATTATTTATCCAAATCTCATTCCCTATATTTTCTCTTGTATCTTAACCTTTCCTCTGATTGCAATCCATATTTCAGCAAAACTGTGTACAGGTTTAATTTATAGAGTTTTATTTAGACTTTTCTTTATCTCCAAGTAACCTGGCATTAAATGAAACCATCTGCATTAGAAGTATGTTTTGAGGGAATACTAAATTCAGGTATGGTTCATACACCCTGTGTTTCAAATGTTTGAATATAAACAATATCCCAATGTTTTTTATGACAATTAAGACACGTGATCTTTCAGGAACCTATGATGGCTTTTATCAGTCTGGAACTTCTAGCTTGCACACTTGCATCGTTTCATTCCATGTCCACATTTCTGTCATTGATTTGACTGGGAGGCACACAGGACCACAGGACTCCAGCTATACGGTTTGGTAAAAACTGTATTTTTTTATTCTTTCTTTCAATACTCTCAATGCCAGTTTCATATTTTAGGAATCCAATACCTCTAACTTTCTCCTCTGCCTCTCAGTCTGTGATTCTTTATACAGTCTTCTCTGATTTGATTTATTTCATTTATGCTGAAAAGAGTTCAATATTTTTAAAACATATGATAAAATTCTTGCCTCAAAGCCACTTATTGACTTTTTTGGTGAAATAACGCTTATATCCACACATCCCTTAGGGAATAACACAGTCTTTTCACTGAACTCATTGCCACATTTCTCTTATTGCCTGAATCCTCTCTATTTTCTTTCCACAAAATTCATCTTCTTACATACACCTTGCTTTCTGTCATTCCTCCCTTCAAAAGCCTTCAGTCACTCTCCAATGCCTTGGGCAGTAACTCCAGAGCGTGTTAGAAAGGACTGTAAATCCATGTAGACAACATGTCCTGAGGGTAGACTACATAAATACCTTGCACAAATAAATTCTACTATATTTCAAAAGCATATGATGCAGTTAATTAAATGTTGACTATAAACAATGCTCAATTTTTAAGTTTTGGATATTTTGCATCTTCTCAATAAACAAGTATAATATTCCTCAGCTTTTATTTTTTTTCCAGTCATGCTCCTGGCTTTACATAGATTAATTACACACAAACACACACATACACACAAACATGCACAGAGTCACAAACTTACCTCTTCAAATAGCCATCTACACACACACATAAACACTCACGTACAAAAATGAAACAAGTAATCGCCATCTTCAGGTTGCAGCAAAGAAATTAAAGTAAGGAGGATTTAAATAACTTTTTAAAAGGAACACATCTTACAGTAATAAATTGAAATTCAAACCCGGGAATTTCATTTCAGCTGTGAATACTTTTAATTATGCAATTAGCACAGTTTCTACTTTATGGTAATCTATGAAATATTTGTTGCTAAAAATAGATACGGACTTGAAGTTTCAAAGCTAATACTGTAGGGAACTAAGCACTTAATTACCCATAATAGAGCATTGAAAAAAATTTCAAAAATTACGCTATAGTGTTCCAAGTAATATTAACAAACCTCCAATAAAATGAACTTATTTCCTCATCATTCAATTTTAAGAAAAACTGGAAAATTTATCTGTGGGTAGAAATTCACAAAATCTATCAGTATATTAAATTCTCTAAGCTCATCATACATAAAACTGATCACTGTTTCTCTATTTCATGATTTCACACGACTCGGAATGTAGAACTAATTTTGGAATGTATTTGTTAAATACTACTCAGAATAATTGGGAAAACAAGGATGTGGACATGGAATTTCTAGTTTTATATTCAAATATTGTCTCAGTGAAATTCAAAGTTTAATCTCGATCAAATTGCATTGTTTCTCATTTCTGTGACTTTCTTCTTTCTCCTAGACACTCAAAGTATTCTCTGTTGTGCATTTAAAATTTAATGCAATTAATGTCATTTAATCCAGCCATGGTGATGCACACCAGTAATTCAGCACTCTGGATAGCTGAGGCAGAAAGATCACAAATTCAAGCCCAGCATAGACAACTTAGTGACTTAGTAAGACCTCCATCTTGAAATAAATAAATACATAAGATCCAAGAGTATAATTAAGAGAAAGACCTGGGTGCAGTTCCCAGTACCACATACACACACATACACACACGCCATTACTGTCATTTAAAGTTCTGTTTCATACAGTGTTCAAAATTGTTTACTAGACATCTCTCTACTCTAGTGATGGTGAAACTTTTAGAGACCTAGTGCCCAAACTGCAACCCAAACCCACTTACAGTATAGAAAATTGCCAACACTGCAATTAAACCTGAATGCTGAGGTTTTAGTTTAGAAAAAACAACTCACACATTAACATATTTTGTCTTAAAAGAAAAACACACTAACACATGTGCCATAGGTTGAACACCACTGCTGTATGAGGACTAACTTGTGGTAAATTTAGTCAGCAAGGAAACACACATTGCCTTGCGATGGTTCTATTATCGTACTTGTCTTAGCACACAAACTGTATATTAGGCCCTGTATGCAATTATGGCTGCTTTTTGTTGTTGTTGTTGTTGTATAACTTAAATTCTTAGTCCAGTTCTTTGCAAACAATAGGCATTTAAATATGTACTGCAGTGAATGGTCAGTGTAGCCAAGGAGGGTAAGGGAAAGTGATGAGAAGAGACACATAGTTCTGGTCTGCTACTGCCAAGTAATATGAATATAGTTAACAATATGGACTGTATATTCAAGAAGCTAGAAGAAAGAAGTTTGAATGCTTTCACGATGAAGAAATGATAAATACATGAAGATATCTTCATATTATTAAGCATAAATATTACCTAATGTATACATTTAGTGGAACTTCACATATTACCTCACTTATATATAAATTTCATTTATGTATCAGTTAAAATTAAATTTAAAAATGATATTTTGTTACTAAGACAGTAAGAATTTTGAATGTCTAGGAAAAATATATAAAATGATTTGGTTCTTTTTGGCTAAATCACTTGGTTTGCATTAGGATCAGATGATATCAAACAATCGTATGAGTCTGGGACTAAGAGAATAGCCCCTCCTGGAAGTGTACATAGATCATGGCTTGGAGAAAACTGAGCTTATTGAAACTAATTAATTGACTTGAAAAGTTCTGCTCAAAAATGCCATGTTTCAGGTCCCATTTTATAACAATGCTTGACATCATTTAAATGATGAATACACTTCTCTCATGAGAAAGGTAAGGATATATTTCAAAGTAATACAATCTACCATCAGTAACCTAAATTTAGATCCCAAGGGATTTATTTGTAATACTTGTTTAATTTTTTGAAGCATAAAAGTTTAGTAAAAATATTTTCTGTGAGATAAAAGGTGCATGTAAAACCATGATAGTGTTAGATTTCCAAAGATATTTAATTCAAAAGAGGTATGTATAAAGGACAAAAATTTGTTGCCAACCAGATTTGTTTTTAAGTCAGTTATTAATTAAATGATAAACTGATATTTATCCCAGTCCTGTGTCAATTACATAGGGCCAGTGTGGTGGAACTTAAAATCAGTAAGTTGGTACCTACCTATCTTCACATAAAGTATACAAGCTAGTTTAATTCTCCACAGAGATAGTTGTGAGTATATTTTATATAAAAGTAAATAATAAATTATTTGGAGTTATGAATAAAACATTGCTTAGTAAGGCAGTCATATTATGGCAAAAACACAGCCACTTTTTTCTAAATGTGTGCACAAACACATGCACACACACAAACGTGCAAGATTTATTTGTTTTGCAGGCATACAAAACTTGGAAGTTCCTATTAGGGCTACTTCCTTGAGACTCATCTGAAGGACAAATTAAAAGCAACTCAGAGAAGCATCAAAATAATGGCACTGAATGATGGTGAACAAGTGGGACCTAAAGATGTACTCTGTTTCATATTGAAAACAGTATAAAATAGCAAAAACCATTATGTAGCCAACAGTAGATGGATTGGCTTGGTATGCCATTGATCATCCCACCAGCATTTTAAAAAGTGGTAGGTGGAGGTGGTAGTGCAGAATATCATAAGGATGCTGCTGGCATTTTATGTAGTTCAGCAAAAATAGCATTTTCTCATTTATTCCCATGTATCACTTTGCTGACATTCCTAGAATAAAGTCACTATGAACTTCCTAGATGTTAAATATTTATTTATAAAAATATACTAGTCAATAGTTAGCTGTATCACTCCTGTAAGTTTATGCAGAGATTTAACTCAGTCATTTTATGCACATAATGACAGTAACAATCTGACTTGCAGCTATATGAAGGTTTAACTACCCATAGTAATATTATTATTTTATTTCATGTATATATAGGACAAAAATAATTTTATAACTGCTAAGTTGAAGACTTCCTCAATATATTACATGAATGAAATCACGAAGTGTGCAGTGTTTTTTTAAAAAATGCTATTATATAATCGTGATTTAAATAGATATTACTAATTCCAAATTTGATAATTAAAGTATTTTAAATGCTATTATATTGGTGAAGTTTTTCTGAAGTTAATTTACATATTCCATTTTAGATAAAGTTGATAAATCTGTAAGTTATAAAATTGGCATATAGGTAATGGATATAAAATCCTAAACACTAAAATTAGTTGGTTTTTCATGTCTTACAGATTCAAAATTTTTTAAGCTTAAAAAAGTTTTAACTTATATGTCTTAGAAGATAATTGTTTCTCTAACACAAATACTGATAAATTTGAAAACAATCTATACTTAATTTCCTAAAATCAAAATTTGTCTCAGCTCTGAATTCAAACTTCCCAGTATGGTTCCAATTTCATTTGTCTTGATGCCTGAAAACTTTTGACAGTTGTGATGGAAATCAGACTCTATTGGTTGTGACAATCAATTTGATAGGAGCGTAAATCAAACTAGAAAACATGAAAAAACTTGACACTTTTTTGTTTGATTAACTTATCTATGTTTTTTTTTCTTCTTAAGCTTACAAACAATTGCTAACCATCCACATTTTTAAATGCATTTGAGTAAACCTATATTTTTTTCTTAAGCAAACATGTTTCAAAGCCATTGAAGCCTTTTCCTTTGTTGTTTCTATGCTGTAAAGAATGCTCATGTCGAAACCTTTTAATGTTTAAATAAAAGTAGATGCAATAAATGGATTAATAACAGGGCTTTGAATGAGGGAGCAATGCCACCCACACTCAGTTGTCTTTTTCCTCAGGCCCAGGCATTCACTTGTATTGTCTTTCTTGATTGATTTGTCATTTGGTGGCAGTTGAACGTGCATTTGAAACTCCTTTGTATAGATTTAATCAGGAAATGGAAATCACTTCTTTGATTGACACTAATAATTTATAATCATCTTCTCTAGCTGGAACAGCTGCATCTCTTCAAGTTTATGAAAAAGAAAAGGCTTTTACTTTATTTTACCTATTCATTTCAGACCAATTCTCATAGGTAGTCATGGGGAAAGAGCTGTCAATTTGGAATTACGTATTGTTGCACTGTGATTCTTAAACAGTAGGATTAAAAACATTTTTATGTTTTTGCATACACATACCCTCAATAATTCCATTAAGGTTTTTAAAGTAAAATTTAAGTGCATATTGCTAAGGTATGCTTACCCTGATAGTAAAGTATATACTTTTAAACTATTCCAAAAATAATTTAAAAATAGCGTGAGTATATTTCAGAGTTTCTATAATTAAAGCTAGATTTTTATGTAACTCACTGTGTCCTAATAAGATGCAGAGAAAATGTAGACATGCACTCTCCAAACCATCAAAATGCAATGCGTAATTACTCTAGGTTCTGTCCACTTGTAATGACACTTTCTGCATGGTGCTTTGCAGTCTTTGGAAATTCTTTTTGTTTGTTTCATTCAGATCAGATTGTCTTGACTTTTTCATTCTCTTTGCAATCTATTTATAATTAATGTAGCAAATATATTTTACTATATTTTAGTTATATATCGGTATACAGATTAATACATGTACTATATATCTCTGAATGCATATATATTTTTATACAAGTTAAATATATATTGTTACTTACTCTTATCTATCGGAGAATCCAGTAGATGGAATTTTGTGTGAATGTCCTTGCCGCGATTTCTTTGAAAACTAATTTCTTGGGGAAAATGGTAGCCTGTGCCTGTATTTTTTCTGGGTTATATATTTTAAAAACAGTTACTCTGTCCTTGTCATGATCAACTTTAATCTTTCCATTAGAGATAATACTTCACTTTTCCAAATTTCAGTAGAAATTTCATGGTAATGAAATAATAATATAATACATTCATTTCATTATAATGAAATAATAATATAATACATTCTATCTTGGTTTATGGATATTTTAAGAAGCACTAATGTTCCAGTTTCTTAAGGATTAATTCTATGTCTGATTCATTTTTGTCTCTTTGACAGAATGTAACACAATCATTTGAACACTGCAGCTGGGAAATACATACATATTTGTTTAACAATTTGTGGCACTATAATTTTGTTACTACATGAGGGAAATGATCTTTCGAGATTCTCCAAAGTAGTGAAATATCAAATTGGCTGAAATTACTAGAAATTTACCTAAAAAAAAAGAACAGATCATCTGTTTTTCAGGTCTTATTAACTATCACACCATACATAATTTAAGAAATGAGGAATTTTTTTCACCTTTATTATTTGGTTGCTTTAACAAATGGATGATTATCTTATAAACAATCAAGAGGCATGAAGAATTTGGGACATGAAGTTCAATATCAAGCCAGGTTATTGAATTACTCTTACTTTTCAGATAGAAAAAATATTTTTAAAAATCATATTTTTATAACAATCCACGTGTTCTTATTTTGTAAATTTTTGTAGTGAAAAAAATTCTAGTTGAAACATTGCTTACTATATAAGACAAAATTTCAGCAGTTTTCTCTTATGTCTTTTTAGGTCTCCAGATCTGTATTTTTCAGTCTCAAATATTTGAAAATGACATTTTCACTTGAGAAGTGAGGAAAGTCGGACCTAATGTTTAATTCACAGAATCACTCCTGTTCGACAAACATTTGGACTTAGGAAACTTATACTAAGGTCTCCAGGCATGTTTTCCACAGGACTTTGAAATGGTAAATCAATAACTTTTGCAGTTTCATGCACAGATTCAGAATAATCTTCATTTCACATGCAGGATGTTTGGAGAGGTCAGTTGATACTCTGATTATTGAAAATAAAAACAAGAAAAATATGAGAAACCAACTTAGGAAATATGAGAGTAATAGGTAAATTGTATCTATCACTCCATCAGTTATCATAACAGCGAGCTGTAAGAAATAACACATGGATTGCCTCTATATTCATTACTTAGTTTCCTCCCATAGTATGCAGCATCTTGCAAAACTATAGTTGAATAACACAGCAAAGACGCTAACACTGATAGACCTAATGTACAGAATATTCCCTCACCACAGCGATTCCTCCTATTGCTGTTTTAAAAGTTCATATCCCTCACTTTACTCACCCTTAACGGTTGACAAGCATGAATGTGCTTTTCATTTTTAAAAATATTATCACTTTTATGTTATATAGATTGAATTTCACAGGAAATACCCTTTTGGGATTGGTGTCTTCCACACAATTTCCTAGAAATGTATCCAAGATGATGCATATATCACTGTTTATTCTCATTTTTTATTGTAGAGTAGTATTTTATGGCATAGATGTACTACAGTTTTTTTAAGTCATTTATCCACTGAAGGACATCTTTGGTTACTTATGATTTTTGGCTATGATACACAGATGTGCTTTTTTTCTTACCTTCCTGTGAGTTGTTAGAATAGTTTGGAAAATTCTGTGTTTGTAGTCATACAGTTTCCTTAACCATTGCTTTTTATATTTTAAAATATACATATGCCATTAATCACAGTCAGTCAACTCTATTAACATTACTTCATGTAGAGCACAATAAACTTACATCTGTTTTAGTCCAGTCACTACCACTATCCATTATCCAATGCCGTTATCCTAAATATTGGAATGTGTTATGATTTTTGTTTCAATCATAGCATATTACTATAAAGAATTAGTGAGGAGGATCATAAAATGTGCCTGTCCATATTTCTCCTTTTTCAATTGTTCTTATTGTATTATCCAAGATTCCTTCTTACATCATTTCCTTACTCTGAGAACTCCACATTGTACATATGATAATGACAAATTCTTTTTTACTTTCTTTAACTGATCATGTCATTATTCTCTCATATTCTGAATGATAGTTACTCCAGTTATAGAATCTATGATTGACAGTTTTATTTTCTTTAAGCACTGGGGAAAAATATGTCACTTTGTTTTTAGACAAGAAACCCATTGTCATTATAACTGATGCTCCTGTTTAGGGTTCTCCATATGTTTTTCTCTGGATGCTTTCAGAATTTTTTTTTTTTTTGCTTTGTTTTTAATTTTAGAGTTTACTTCAAATTTTATGTGTATTATTTTGGTTTTATTTTGCATCAGACTTTTCAATGTGTGGTTATTTGTTGCACCAAATTTAGAAGTTTTCAGCTATCATTTATTTTACATACTTTTTTTTTATGTGGGTACCGGGAGTCGAACTCAGGACCTCCCACTTGCCAGGCAGGCTCTTATGATGTTGAGCTATCTCACCAGCCCCTAGTTTGCATACTTTTTATCCAAATTTTTCTCATTTCCTTCTGGGACTCTGATGGTATAAACGTTGGAAAAATTTTATTGTCTCCATCGATCTGTGGGGATCTTTTCTGGTCAGTTATTATTTTTTTCTTTGTTGTTCACATTGGGTAAATTATTTTCTTATCTGCAAGAATTTTTAGATTCTATATGCTGTTGTCTTTACTCTGATACTTATGTTTTTAAGATTTCCGTTATTATGTTTTTAAGTTCTATATTCCCAATTTGGTTCTCTTTATAATTTATAAATCCTTGCTAAAGATTTGATTTTCTCTTTCTTTTCTTCTTCACTCAAGAGAATTTCCAATTAGTTGTTGAAAAATTTTGGATGATTGCTTCAAAACTCTTGACAGATAATTCTATTTTTTGATTCAGATTGGTGATGGTTGCAATTGACTATCTTTTCTTTTTCAAGCTGTGCTCTTGGTTCTCTTTAGGATACACTATTTTCAAATTTATTCTGTACATTCTGACTTATACAAAAAATCTGATTTTTAAATTTTAGAAGACAGTCACTCTGATAATCATACAGATACTGGCCCATTTTCTTGAACTGTAATCTCTTTGCCAATCTAATTTTCAGAATATTGCATCATTATTTTGGTTTGTGTGCTTTATCTTTTTAAAATTAAAATTTATTTTATCTGATACATAAAAATATAAAATTATGTTCATTAATGGGATAGCATATGATATTTCAATACTTTTGTACATTCTGTAAGTTTAAATCAAGTTAAACATATCTTTCTCCACAAAATTTGATATTTCTTTGTGGTGAAAGCTTCTAAAATCCTTAATTTTAGTTTTTGAAAAGTACAGTACTTTATTGATTTCTGTAGTCATCTGGTATGGCTTCTATCTAGAAGTTTCCTGAGAGCCTCAAGTGGTCACAGGTGGGGGGTTGGGGAGTGACTGGATCATGGGTGTGTGATACTGTGTTAGTCTACTGATGGGTTTAGCACAGTTCTCAGTGAGGGTGATGGATTTACTGAAGAGGGAAGACCCACCCTGGGTATGGGTGACATCAACCAACAGGTTTGCAGACTGTATGGAATAAAAAGGGAAAGAAGGAGCCTCACTGCTTCTTTCCCGCCATCCAAGATCATGCATCCTCTGCCCTGTCACCCCACCACACTACCCTGCCTTGGAGCTGGGTGACTAGGACTGAAATGTCTACAAAATGTGAGCTAAAAGAAACCTTTCCTCCTTTAACTTGTGGTGTTAGGTGTCTTGTAACAGCAGTGGGAAAGTAACTATAAGACACCTTTTTATGTGGATAGCAAATCAGAGCCGATTGTTGCCACCTGTGATTCAGTACCCACTTGCCAACTTACCCCCATACCCTGCTTTTCCTTAGTGTCCTCAGCATCCAATAATCATCATTTTACTATCATCTATGAGATTAACATTTCAGATATCACATATGAATAATATTATGTGTCTTTCTGAGACTAGCATGTTTCACATAACATTATCATTTCTAATTCCACCTAAGTTGTAGCAAATTACAGGATTTTATTTTTATGGCTGTGTACTATTCCATTTTATGCATGTACCACAATTTCTTCATTCATTCTTCCAATGACGGACTTTTCTTTTTCTCATTTCTTGGCTATTATGAATAGTGCCTAAATGAACATGGAAGTGAAGTTGTCCCCTTCACATAATTTTTTCATTTCGTTTGAAGGTGTATCTTCAGATGAAATGAAATATATATATATATATGTATATATGTATATATAATATTTATATATCCCAGCACCATTAATCGAAGGCTGTGTTTTTAATAATCTTCATTGAAAATCAGTTAACTGCAGAGGTACAAGTTTATTTCTTGGCTCTCTATTTTGTTCTGTTAGTCTATGTGTCTGTTTTTTCCTGCTAATACTGTATTGTTTTGATTACATCATATTGTATTGTATTTTGAAGTTGGGAAATACAGTATCTCCTTCTTTTTTCTCAAGATTGCCTTGATTTTTTTCTGCTACTTTGAAACATGTCCTTAGTGTTTTTATAGGATTACATTGGTTCTGCAGATTGCTTTGGGTACTATAGACATTTTAAGAGTTTGATTTCAATCCACAGACATGGATTTTTTTTCATTTTATGTATGATTTCTTCAACTTCTTCCTCAATATTTAAATTTTTATTATGTATATCTGTCTTGTATTTAGTGAATCTATTTTTAGGTAATTCAGGTTTTAATAACAATTGAAAGTGAAAATACTTTGATTTCTATTTTAGGTATTTGGCTGTTTTGCATACACAAATGCTACTAATTTTTGAATATTGATTTTGTATCCTGTAACTTTGTTAAACTTGTTTGTTAATCTTAATAGATTTTCGATGTGCATGTTTTATCTTGAGTATCTGGGTATTCCAATGCTTCCTTCCTTGGAAGAGGCATGAGCTTACCCAGGGCAAGACAGCATAGGGGATATGCTTCATTGAGTGTCAGAAATAGGCAGCAATTTCTCCCACAGAGGGAAGGGTAGCAGGGAGAACCAGCAATGCAATCACTATACAGTTCTTTCTACAGTGGGATGGAGAATACTTTCTCCAATGCAGAGACAGTGATATATTTTATTCATTATTTGAAACATAACACATTATGCATGATATATTATTATTAATGTTACTCATGTTACTTGTTCTCCTGCTCTATGTTAAGCAACTTGACATGTTCAATATGTTACATCATTCAGGACCTAAAGAAGCAAGGGAGAGAATTTATGAAAATTTAGCTATGTTTTTTACTTTATGATTTTTTCTTTTTTTAGTACATATTTGCAGTACTTGATGTTTAAATTCATCTTGGGGAGTGGGTACCTGTATGTCATACAGTTTGTTTCTTTTTCAGTCCCCTTCTCTTTCCACCCACTTCTACACATTTGCCTCTAAATTCCCTTTCCCAGTTTTCATTCTTGTCGTCGTTATTCTTAGGTCATGTTGATGACATGTAAGGTTTACATTCATCGAAGTTATTAGGTAAAGAGAATCAGAAAGTGATGTCGCCCAGTGTTGTAAGAGAGATAACAAGAAATATTTACACAAAATGTAATACTACACTGCCATAAAGAAAGACAAAGTAGAGTCATTTGTAGGAAAACGGATGCACTTTGAGACCATAGTAGTAAGTGAAACAAATCAGATGCACAAGATTAAATATTGCATGGTTTCTCTTATAAGAAGAGCAAAGTAAAAGATAGATAACAGGATGTTTAGAGATAAATCTTTCTCAAATGGGAGGGGTATCAAGAGGTGGAGGGAGGATGGGGGAGGGGAATAAAGGGGGATGAAGAAAGGAGTTAAAATATGTACCTGTACCAATTTCACACAAGGAATCTAAACATTATGTACTACAAACATACAAACATGTACTAATAAAAAATAGAGGAAAAAGAAAACAAAGCAAAAATAAAAGTACTCAATTTAATTATACAATAAAATGGCGTGGAATAGTTAGTGTTCTCTCAAGCAGATGGTTTTATAGTTCCCCCCAGAGGAAGAAGTAACGGGAAGGAATATGCACACGAAACATGCGGGCAGTGAAGTGCCAGGGGCTTCAACTCAATAGCAGTTCTCTCAAGTCCAAGGAAATAAAAGGAAAAAAGCAGCAGAGAAGAGTCAGGAAAAATCAATACTCAGCTATAACATTTTTACTGATTTTTTTTTTTTTTTTTTTTTTTTTTTTTTGTGGGTACCGGGGGGTCGACCTCAGGACCTCGCGCGCCAACAGGCGCCCGTGCCGCTGAGCGATATCACCGGCCCCTTTTTCGTATGTGGGATCCGGGAGTCGAACTCGGGCTCTCGCGCTTGCCGGGCAGGCGCTTAAGCCGCTGAGCCATCTCACCGGCCCCATTTTACTGATTTTTTTTAATTAAAAATTTTTAAACTAACAGATGAAAACAAAAAAGTACATATTAATGATATATCATATGGTATATATACCTGCTCTCTCTCTCTCACTCTCGCTCTCACCCTCTCGCTTTCTCTCGGGTTCAAATCAGGTTCAACGTATCTGTCTCCTTAAATATTTATTATTTCTTTAGAGTCAAAACATTCACTTTTGTATCTTTTTGAAATGTGCAGTACATTATTGGCATCTATAGTCCTCTTACTTTGTAAAGCAGTCCAGAAATTCTTGTTCTTATCTAACTGTAACTAACAATTTAAATTTAAGACCTTAACCTTTATTTTTAATTTTTATTTCATTAGCATGTGTTTGCAGTGCATAATGATTACAATCACCATGAGGAGTTAAATATCTTGCATTATGCATTTTAATTCTCTGTGTATCTGGTCACAGTAAACTCTTCATGCCATTTGACCATGTAGCGAAAATACTATTTTGGTTGTGCTAAAGACATCTGTACCGAGGAGATGATTTACCTGTCTTCCTCACACCTTCCTGTACAAGGGAGCACGATAAAGGACTTTAATGGACACTCTTACTCCAAACCAAGGAGAGAATAGGAGGCATGGTACTCACAGGACTAGTGCAATTATAGAGTACAGGTAGTCACACCTCACCAGTGCCTTGATTAGCACCTAAACCTGTTCCAAGGAGTGGTTCTCTGTCGATCTTTCCTGCACCTGCTGAGTTCTTGTCTCTGCTCTCTGAGCCATATTTCCTTTTGCTTAACAAATGATGCTTCCTACTTTCTTTTTTTTTTTTTTTTGATACTATAGCAAATTATCATAAATTGGGTTTCCCAATGACAACAAAAAGTCTCTCAGAGTTCTGGAGGCTGGGTCATTAAAGATCAAAGTCCTGGCAATTTAAGGGTTTAGTGCTTCCATGTAGATTTAGAGCCCATTCTTTTTCTCGTTCCCTCACATGGGACAATAGATGAGAGCTCATTCTTTTTTTTTTTTTTTTTTTTGTGGGTACCGGGGGGTCGACCTCAGGACCTCGCGCGCCAACAGGCGCCCGTGCCGCTGAGCGATATCCCCGGCCCCTTTTTTGTATGTGGGTTCTGGGAGTCGAACTCGGGCCCTTGCGCTTGCCGGGCAGGCGCTTAAGCCGCTGAGCCATCTCACCGGCCCGAGAGCTCATTCTTGAACTTCTTTTGTAAAGGCATTAATTCAATCAGGAGGGCCCTACCCTCAAGACTGAGTCACCATCCAAATCCCCCACCTCTTCATATTATTTCGTGGGATTGAGATTTAAATAAATAAATGAATTTTCAATAAACACGAACAGTTGGACCATAGTCTTTCCTTCTAGTTTAGGTTTCTCCAGTGCCTCTTCCTCTCCTGTTCCTCCCCAACCCCAATAGCTCTCATTAGCTGCTTTTGCTTTTAAGAAGTTAGGAGTCTGAATGTATTTTTACACTTTAAGCTCTCTCTTCTCCTTAGTAAAAGCAATAAAATTACTTTTAAACCTTTGGAACCTCAAATTATAGCCCACTTCATTAGACAAGTCTCTCAGACAAGTCTCTTGTAATACCTGGAGCTAGAAAGTCAGAGTTAAGATCATGCCCGTGGGAGTTTTAAAAGACTACTTGTCCAGATGACAGGGTTTATGAATGATCAAACTGTATGTTTCTGAGAGTTTAACTAAGGTCTTAGAGACTCACTCTTGAAAATCTGACTTGTGCCATGAATTCGTTCACTACTATGAGGACATTTCTTATTTTAAGAGTATTTGCTTGAAGGAAATTGAGGATTAGAGACATTTGTTTTTGAAAACAGCAAAACCAGCTTCAGAAATTCTGCTTAGTTTTTACTTTGAGACTGAATGATTTCTTATGTTAGTTTTGCACTGTACTTGAATATTACTATACTTTATAAAGCTAAAAGAACCTTCTAAAGTTCTGCCTGCATCTTTTTAGCGAAATCTAGAATATGTTAGACTTCTACTTTGCTGCACAGAATAATACGATTCATTTTTGTAATAGAAAAAGACGTTTTTAAAAATCAACCCCTTAATAATTCCTACCTGCTATTTCAGCATTTACTAACAATCTTTTTAAGGGCCTTCAAACATCTATTTGCTTTAAAAAAATTCAAATAGCAATCCATTTTCACTAGTCAATTTCTTTTCTGATTGCATATTGCTATGTAAAAAATAAATCATCTTCAGAAATTAGTAGTTCAAAAATTTTTCACTTTCACTTTTGTGTACAATATTTGACTGGTTCAAATGGATGCTTCCTGCTTGTAGTATCTCATGGGACTGCAGATATGTGGCAGATGGGTGTGGAATCTTTTGTAAGCTTGTCAGTGGAACAGGCATGATGTGATCATTGTTTACAAGTGTGGGAATTCAGATTGGATATCTGAAACAAAAGGAATTTAAGCATCTCTCTTTTTGCCTCTGTCTCTGCCTCCATCTTTCTCTCTCTCTGTCTCTATCTCTACCTCTTTCTTTGTGACATCTGTATGTTACCACTTTTTTTTGTGGGTACCGGGGGTCGACCTCAGGACCTCGCGCGCCAGCAGGCACCTGTGCCGCTGAGCGATATCACCGGCCCTTTTTTCATATGTGGGTACCAGGAGTCGAACTCAGGACCTTGCGTCTGCCAGGCAGGCGCTTATGCCGCTTAGCCATCTCACCAGCCCCATGTTACCACTTTAAATTGCCTGTTTGTGTGGTTAAGCTTAGGTTACTTCACAGCATGTCGGTATCAATATCTTCAAGTTTCTTAAATGGAAGATGGCTCTCCCCGGAGTATGTATGCCGAGTCAGAGCAATCAGAAGCTGAGTGCCCTTAACAAAATGGCGTAGTTCCTTAGTGGTGTTTGATTGGTGAAGTAGTCTCAGGTCAAACAAAAATGTAAAAGGGACCCAAACTTCACATCTTGATGAGAACACTGGAAAAGAGTGCCCCAATCTTAAGTGGGATGTGACAATCTAATTCTCTTTTCTAAGAAACTTTTCATGGACAAGAATTGTGTTCTACTCTTTTAATTAGCATTTTCCCTTGGATTCCTTTGTCCTCTGTCTCATTCATGAGTTACACCAAGCCAGGATATACACATAATGAGAGAATAATTGAGTAGGAATTGGATCATCACTATAGCTGGTGAATTCTTTTTATTCACCTATCTATATTAGTCCTGCAAGAAAAGTTTTGTGGCATTATTCTGTATTTCACAAACCAAATGATTTTTAATTGTTTTGTTTGAATGCTATTCTCTTCTCCAATTCCACATTACTCGAGTTCAATGCAAAGGCAAATTTTCTTTTCATATTTCTCACTTTCTACTTGTACGATCCAAGCCTGGTCAAAGCTGGTGAGTGTAATTAAATGTATAAACCCCAACCATTAGAGGAACAAAACAATTTGGAACAAGACATACAATTTTGAACATTAAAACTTTGAAATTTTTGTAAGCTTAATTTTTTAAATAATAACAAAATTATAAATGAGACATACAAAAAAGTAGATACTACATGAATTTTTGGGTTTTTAAAAATTTTTTGTTCTCGTGATGCTGAGGATTGAACCCAGGCCCTATGCCTGCTAGACGAGTGCTCTAATGCTGAATTACATCCCCAGCTAGTTTTGCAATTTTTGCTCAAAGAACTTACTCTAGAAGAATAAAAATTTAAGTTACCAAATTACCTTGTGAAATATATAGACACATAAGCAATTAAATGTGCTCATATACATATTTACACATATTTTATATGTATATGTATGTATTAATTTTATCTGCATTGTGTGCTTGGATATATGTCCTTATTTTATAGATTGTAGCCTATACCATGTCCACTGCAGCAGAACTTGCTTTCCTTGGTGACAACTATATAACATTGAAATTGTTCCATTTTAATTTTAAAAGTGTTTCACTGGTCTGATTTCTTTGTTTCTTTTCTTAGCTTATTCATGTTTATTATGGTCTAAAATAGATTATTTAACAAGTTCCTTATTAATGGATATTTAAGTTGTCACCAATATTTTTCCATTAAAAACAATGTTGTCATAAATTATACTGTCATACCATATTTTATAAGTCTAGTTGTGGGATATAAAATTATTGAGTCACAGAGTATGTGTAATTGTAATATGAAAGATATGATCAAATTATCATTACAGAGAAAAAATTGAGTGCATGCATTACAATTTATTCTAATACTTACATTTTTTATTATACGATGATGTCAAATATTGTTTCGCATCAACCTGACAGGTAAAAAATGGTATCCTGTTGTATTATAATTTATCTTATAAGTAATATTGTGCATCTTTTTATGTGATTAAAATATTTACATTTCATTTCTATTATTCATTTTTTATGATTCCTTGCTGGTTTTTTACCATGTTGGTTGGTCTTTTTCTCATTGGTGTACGAAGTCTTTTTACATATTAGGAATTGTAGTCTAGAATTTTGTCACTTAAATTGCACAGTATTTTCCTCAATATATTACTCCAAAGAAACAGAAACATTGGAATACAAACTTACACACACACACACACACACACACACACACACACACACATGAATGTGCAGTTGAGAAGTTCACTCACTTGGAAGCCTGCAGTCCCCGCAGGGCTGATGATACAGCTCCAGTTCAAGTCCTAAAATCTAGGAAGCTAACAGTATCTGTCCCAGTCTGATTTTGGAACTGAACGGTCTTCTGCTCAACATCTTGTCCTTGGTGAGTTGCTTCTACAATTACTGGAATGTGAATCTTATGTGATTACCAAGTTTTATTGCTTAAATCATTTTATTAATCCTGGAAAATCAATACCCTTACCGTGAAGCAGAGGAAACTGATTATCAGAGAGCTAGGTATCTTGCTTTAATACCCAGAATTGACACCATTATGTAATTTTTGAGTATGTGAAAAAATACAAATTTTGGTACTAAATAATATTAAATTTGTAATATCCAACATGGTTGGTGGAAGAGGGCACATTCTGATGCATGGTGATTAGGCCAAGAAATGGACCTAATAGCTCTGCAGGAGGATTGATCTGGCCTTGCAATCCATTACTGCCTTGTGATTGTTGAAAGGCAGCATTATTATTAATATGTTTAGACTTTTAAAAGAAGCAAAATCATCAAGAAGATGGACAAAATAACCTGAAATAAATGAAAATGATATAGGAGTGAGTACTTACTGATTGGATATTTTATTTAAATTTATAATATGTATATAAGAATTTGAAATATTTAATTGAAAATAAATAGTACCTTAATTTTTACCTATTTGAACAGAACAAATTAGTTGTTTTACATTCACTGAAGTGGAAAATTAGCATGAGGTTATAAAAAGAAATTCATTGTGAACCAGAATAAAAAGAAAAGTAATTAACTGGTGCACTTTCAGCTGCTTCTAAAAAAGACAAAGCACTTGAAAAAAGAATTAATATGGTAGAAAATAATCTAAACAACAAAGGTTGACTGATTTCATTGAGAGCAACACTTTGAGTATGTATCTTGAAACAACACAATGATTTTCAAGTTATGCAAAGCTAGCTAACGAATTTTACTTCCTTTCTTTAAAATAACCTTATGAATTCATAATTGAAAGTGTTCTTAGAATATTTCTAAATCAAATATCGATAATATTGATAAGCCATATGTGCTACCTATTTTTGTTCTTATACTGTCAATAAAGTAACTATTTGCTATTCACTATGTTGAGTAATTTTATATATTAACTTGGTTGAGCCACCATAGCCAGATCATTGATCAAACATTATTTTGGTTGTCTCTGTGAGGATATTTTTGTATGAGATTTACATTTAAATTGTTGAACTTCAAATAAAGCAGATTGCTTTTCATAATGAGGGTCAAAGTCATCCAGTCATTCGGAGGCCAAACTAGAATTGAAAGTGGACCTCCCAGATTTTAGACACCCTCTGCAATATTCGTGCTGCTTGGCTTTCTGGAAGTCTGGCTTTGAACTCAAACTGCAAAATTTCCCTGAGTCTCTAGCTCTAGCTGTTTAGTTTGTTGACCTCTTCCATAAGAGTTTAGACTCCACAAGCCTTCCCAATCCCATAAGCCATTTCTCTCTCTCTCTCTCCCTCCTTTAATCCACATCCTATTGATTCTGTTTCTCTAAAGAACCCTGAGTAATAAAGTCATGAAAATATTTTCCATTCTCCTCTCTCTTGACTACCCTAAATATCTGTTTAAGAAACTAAAAACAGCCCAGTGTGAAGAAGGCAGACCCCTGGATGACCGAAACTGCACACTTCTGCATTCCCACATCCAACTCTCTGTCCCCCTGTTGTTGATTCCATGCCCGAAAGAAAATCTGAAAAAAAAAAAAAATACTAAAGGAGATAGTAAAAGGTGAAAGACAAACCACAGAGAAGATAAACAAGGTTGTCTCTTAAATCTGTTCTTCCAAATGCCAAGTTCAATTCTAAAGTCTAAAAAAGACAAAGTACACACAGGGAAAAAAGGGAAAATCTGATGCCTCATGGGATGCAAATAACCCAGTAGAAAAAGAGATTCTCAGACCAGATACAAAAAGCTAAATGTGTTGGAGATCCCAAGTCAAGTGTGAGTGTTTTTGATAATTGTGTATCACTGGTGTATATACAATTTGGAATACTATTTTTCATCACGTTTCATGAAAATGCAGAAATTTGTTTTTTTTTTAAAGCTTTTTTGTTAGCACAAAAAACATTATTTCAGGGGGAATATATGATGTTAATAGAATGTAACAAAGTTGGATTGATGGGGGGAAAACATCTTTTCCTGCTATTTTTGAGAGACTTCCTGGCTCTTAGGAAGAGAAACCCTGTGACTTTTACATACAAAACCGCTTTGGCATGAACACTTTGTGGTGTAGGAAAACTCAAATTAATTTTTCAGGTGTTCCTATTCCTCTCTGTCATCAGCATAAACTTAACTCCCTTAAATCCATAGATCTGTTAGGACTTGGCTCCCCAAAATTAGTTTCACAATGTAGATTTTTAGTGGCATTAAAATGGTGGCACTCAAAAGAACAGCGGCTCCTTTCTCGATTTTTGCTCTTTGGATTCATAATTCTATTATTTTCATTTCATTTTCTGCAAGTTAGCTGTTAAACAACATAGTGAAGTGTAAAATCTCACTCTGAATTTTCCATATGCAGAGTATCAAGTGAAGATTTCCTTTGGTTTTAGAGTGGCTGTCTGGTTTTGGGAGTCCATTGAAGGGAGTTGGAAAGTTGTTGTATACTGTTAACTATCTTCCATTGTCCTACCTGAAATGTCATAATTGTTTATGAAAAATATCTTTATTAAAGCTGGATACAGTTTGGCATAAAAAGAGTTTGTTAGACTTGGAGAATATTTGGACATCTGATAAGAGTCTCAATTCTAGTTATGCACTGTAATTCATATCCTGACCTTCCTAATTATGACTTGTATAATTTCATCCTAAAATTTTTCCAAGTATTTAGTCATGTCAAATCATTTTATTTGGGGGGATGTTCTTATGTAGTTACTTTAAATTTTTTCTAACAGATAAACTAAATTGGATGCAAGTGTAAATTTGGCTATTAAGATAACTAAAACTGGTAAATTTTTCTTGTTAAAAGTTGAAATTCACATTAATTCTTATAGCCACCCTCTCCTCCTTAGCTTTTCTGTTGAGCCCAACCCAGACAATGCACTCTCCTTTTGTCTTGGGAATTGAGACAGTAATTATATTGGACAATGTGTATCACTGTCTCCAGAGGTTCTCATTACTTAGGAGAACATGTTGTGGTCATGATAGAAGAAAGAGCCTCGCACAAGTGTGCTAGTTCTCTACTGCTGCTGTAATAAATTTCCACATAATCACTTAAAAAACAATATAAATTTCTTATCTTACAATTCTGTAGAAATCTGACATGGATTTCTTTAAACTAATATTATAGTGTAAATGATCTGCATTTTTTATAGAGACTTGAAGAGAGATCTGCTTGCTTCTTCAGTTTCCAGAGGCCACCTACATTCATTGACTTCTGTGGCCTTCTTCTGTCTTTAAAGTCAGGATGTTTTATTTTGTTCAGTGTGTTTATGTGTGCACATGTGTGTATGTGGTACTGTGGACTGAAAGAAATGAAAATCTATGAAAAAATATACAAATCTCCATAATCTTATTCAATAAGAAACACAGAAACACCACTGATATTTCAGTGTATTTCTTTGTAGTCTTTTAATCTACAAGGTTCTTATATAGATGTACATTTTATGTAATGTACATATGTATGTGTTTAATTCTGTATTATTTTATGTTTAATTCTGTATTATTGTAATGTACATCAATATTAATGGGAGATATAAAGTAATAATTAACATTTATTCAATGATGAGTCAGAAAATCATATCTAAATTATTTATCAGTTTAATGCCTACAAAGTCTCTCAGTTTTAGGAATAATAGTCATCATTGTATGTTTAAGCTAATTGGGACTTAGAAAAGTTACTCTAGGATAACAACTAATTTTCTTATATTTTAAAATCGTAACTCAGTTACAAAAATAAGATGTGATGTAAGGAAGGAAACTTTGAGGTGAAGGTATCACTATTAAAGGCACATTCATTTCTTAAGATGCATCTGTTTAAAGGTTCTATTATTCGCATCTCAGGATTTAAAACTCATAGACATCTAGGTAAATCATGTAAGGCACAGAACAGGAAATCAAATGAGAGTATTTACTGACCATGCACGGACTTGCAAAACATCATTCTGCCTACATTGTTTTGACCAAAATATATCAGTGCTTCACATGACCACATTTAAGCTCTAGGGAGGCTTGAAAAAAGTGCAGCTGGGGAAATGTTACGGTGAAGGACCAGTCAATCTGTTTCGCAATATTTTATAAGAAGAAGGCTAAATCATTACCTCAATGATCACAGTTCCTTTTGAATTCTCTAGGCTACTGTCTCATAGTCAAAAAATGATTATAACCATATTTCACACGAATTTCAGGATAAGAGGAAATGAGAGCGTTTCCTATGGTATATCCCTTTCTAATAGTGAAGAAAACCTCTAGAGACTGTCTGTTGAACATTCATCCTTAATTCAAATGGGCAGAAATTGCTGACAAATTTCCGTGCCTAGACTACTCACATGTCAAATAAAATAAGACACTCGTAGCCAATTTTGACTAAAATTTCACAATGTGGGTAGTATTCAATTAGTGAATCAGATTTTTTTGTTGTTGTTAGGGGCTGCTCTGTGAATTGTGGAATGGTCAGTTGCACCCTGGCCTCTAATCACTAGATTAGAGTATCTAATGTTAGGGGTGACATTAAAATTATTGAAATTAGCATTTGAATTTGCTTTCTTGTAGTCATTTGTATATCAATATATTTGCAGAAGGCAAAGAAATATTCACTATTGTATTAAAATTTTCATTAGAAACCATGATTTCTTCAATATTTGTAACTACCTCCCTCTCCTCTTCCAGAGTTGCAACTACTAAAAATATGTCCAGTCTTTGCAAAATGTTCCTGAGGGCAATATTGCTCCTGTACACCACTTGATGAGAACAATCCACTTAGACCATTCAAGTATTACCATCGTGCAAGGAGAGTGACCCAGTGTCCCCTGCCAGATATTGAAAGGTTGAAGAGCATTGGCAACATCTTTGCAAAGACAGAAAACAAAAATCACTACTGTCTGGTTAAGTTAAAATATCTTCAACCGAACTGAAAAGAAACGTTCATTTTTCTGATTTCAAGTCCTTTTTATCTAAACACCACACCATGCAACTTTTCCAACTAATCCCACACTAGACGTAATTTTATATTTAATGCCTATTTGATGTTTAAATAATCATTACAGTTTCAAAAAACTTTGTAAATCATTTATCTTGGACAATACTTTGAAATGAGAAAATTATGATGGATGGTTCTGTTATCTCTCAAAATACTAATAAAAGCATTCAAAACATGTTAAAATCTATTTTTTAAAAAACTTTACTGAGTGTATTTTTTAGTCTTTGCTAAAACTAGCATGCCATCTGTAATATTTTCCAGTTCTGTAGGTGAAAATCTGTAAATTTTAATATTTTAAATGAAATACATTTGCTGATACTATTGAAAATATTTCCTATCTTTATTCAATGTATTTCTATTAACCTGGGTTCCAGAATCTTTCACTGTGGTAAAATACAATTTTTCTCTTAATAAAAAATTTATAAAATCATCAAATATGCTTCATATTTTCATCATGTGGGATTTGGTTAAATTCACATGTATTTAAATGATGAAATTCTGGATGGCTATCAAAATATTCATAAATACATATATACACATACACAAAATTATAGACTTTATACCTTGAATGACCAATGCAGGTATAATATGCTAAAGGCTAGGAACACAAACATCAGTGCGATGAAGGTAATATATCTGTTTGTGAAGTAAGTGTTATTTCCCTGGTTTTTACTAATTCGTGCCTTAAAGTTTTAATCAAATATATTAATATTGATTCAGATGCCATGTGAGAAAAGCAGAATTGTGTAAGAAGAGCAACATACATTTGATATACTGTCACTTTATTTAAGTGTAGAAGGTTAAACAAAAAACTGTTGAGACTCTATACTAATTTCTAATCCATTTTCAGTATAAATGGTGTGGAATTTGTAATTAAAGAAATGAACCCCTTTGAAAGTCACATACCATTAAACTGATTACAATTATTAAAATTCCTATTTATTTCACTTTTTGTATAAATGCATTGGTAGGTCACAAAGAAATACTCAGAATTGTATTCCATGCCCATGAGAGATAATGAAAGCTTCACATAAAGGAGAATGTTTTATTTCAGGAGATTTATATTACTTGGGACAAAACGCCTTATGCATAATGCCACTTATTTGTTTTACTCAGTAAAAGTACTCTCATGAGAGGATTATAGGAATTTAATGAGTTCTCACTTTTCTATCTCTTATACCATAGGCAAAAGCATCTGACGCTATTGTTCAAAACATTCTTTGTCTGGAAATACCCATTTCTCCTTGGCCTTTCAGTAGTAGTCAACTTTGTTGGCCTCCAAGGAGACATAAAGAGCTCTATGAATGGAAGATTTTCAGCCAGATTGTGAGAGTTCCATTTGCTAACAGTTAATAAACTCCTTCTGCAGATTACCTCAGTAATAGCAAAATTTAAGAGAGACCTTTAAAAATCATGATGATTTTTGTATTCCATTTTCCCACCAAATTAAAATGGGCCAAGATCTACTGGTAGAATGACTTTTAAAGTTGTGAACTAAACAAGTTTTCTGCTAGTAGTAGATAATTTTGCATATACCCACAGATTGGCATTCTTCATTATTCAATATAAGTTTATTTCCTATTTTTTTCTGTTTTTTTTAGAGTACATATTTGCAGTACATAATAACTATATTTCTTGTGGGGAGTTGTTACATGTACATAACATATGTTAATTTTTTTATCCCTTTTCCCTTCCCTCCCTCCCCCTCCATCTTTTGATCCTCTTCTCATCTGAAAAAGATATACCTCCCTACTTTCTATTATATACCTTTTATTGTGCTTTTTATTCATATTTTGGATTTCTCATATAAGAAAATCCATACAATATTTAAACTCATGTATCTGATTTGTATCCCTTAACAATCAGTGAGGTAATCACTTTTTCGAAAGCCAATATTTTTGGATATTAACAAAAGTGAAAATTTTTTTTTTTTTTTTTTTTTGTGGGTACCGGGGGGACGACCTCAGGACCTCGCGCACCAACAGGCACCCGTGCCGCTGAGCGATATCACCGGCCCCTTTTTCGTATGTGGGTTCCGGGAGTCGAACTCGGGCCTTCGCGCTTGCAAGGCAGGCGCCTAAGCCGCTGAGCCGTCTCACCAGCCCAAGTGAAAATATTTTTAAGTGCTAAACTCCTACGTATCTTTATATGTTAATGCAGGTTCAAATTTGTTTGTATGTAATATATATTTTTTAGTATAGCTTGAATTGACTTCACATGCTTTCTTTAAATTTCATTAAGTGAATTTTATCAAGAATTCTATAGGACCTTTACATAAAATTTATAAGTACAAAATTCAAAATTTTCAAACAGCACCAGTGAACTCATAATTCAAGCCACAAAATTTATCTATATGGAATAAAAATATTTTTGTGTGTTCATATTTGTGTAACTATTACCATAATCAATTTTAGAATATTTGTCTCACACTCAAGAGAAATTTTACTAGCAGTCTGCTAGTCACATTTACTAGCAGTCTCTTCCATATCCCTCAAGGCCACTCCACCAAGTGACCTTGATATTATTGGCCTTGTATAATATACATATTATACAATCAATATTCTACTTTTGTTATCTACATGTTTATCTAAAATACTTGGGATCAGAAGTGTTTCTGACTCCATATATTTTCAGATTTTGGAATACCTGAATACAAATAATAACTTAAATATAAACACAAGTTTATATAGTATTTATATACACCCTATAAATGCAGTATGAAGTTATAGTTATACAGTATATTAAGATTTTAACAATGACTACGTTTTGACTCCATGATGTGACCCAGCTAGAATTTTCCATTTAAAGTATTTCAAATTTCAAATTTTTGGAGTAGGGACGCTCAGCATGTATACATTTTCCTATGCTCCTCATTTCCTGTAAATAGATACGTACCGTGTATAGCATTGGGTGGTGGCTAACATCTTTTATCCTGTTGTGACGTGTTAATGCCTCCAACAATTATTCAGTATATGTTTAATTATTTTCTTAATGATTTCTTTGTAGCATACAATAAATGCTTTATTAGAATGTAGTTGTGATTTACACTAAAAATTCAAGTGAGAAATATTGCTCCCATAATACAGTATTCTGTCTTCTCCTTTTTTCTGTTATGCATATGACATTTATGTAGAGTTAAAACTAAAATACATGTTTACATTTAGACAATGTATATAGACATGCACACACACTCTTTATGTCTTCTAACAAAACTTACAGAAGAAAGGGGAGCTATTGCATCATCTATATATATGATATGAGCCTAATATACATATTAGACTTTCTTAATTTCTTCCTGTAAATTTAGCTTTTCTTCCGGCATTGTTTCAATGTTCTAATACAGCTTTATTTTGAGCCATATCCTCTGTGCTGATATTGTCAGATATTTTAAATTTCTCTATATTTTAAAACAACACAAATATAACAATTTTTTAATACAACTTATTTTGAAATTAGTTACTGGGACAATGGAGAGGAAATACGCAAACACTGCCTTTTCGAAGTACCCTCCTAATTATCTTTTTAGGCACTTTTTGTTTCAGGAGAATCTAAATTATTTTTTGTTATATGCTTTCAGTCTGAGCAACTTTCTTGAGAATTTGTTGAAGATAGGTGTTCTTACAACTCTGTGTGTGTGTGTGTGTGTGTGTGTGTGTTATTTTCAATGCTTTAAGTAAGTACATGTCATTGCCTCCTGCCCTCCATTCCGTACGATTTCAGTTTAATCCCATTACCGTTTTGCTGTATGTAGCGGTTGCATTTTTTGTTTGTTTGTTTGTTCATGCTTTCATTAGTTTGTCTTTTTTCTTTCAATATTTCAATATCTTGTCTCTGAATCCACATTAACTATTTGCAGTTACACTACTTGGAGTGCGTTGAACTGTTTGGCTCTGAAAATAATATTTTTCATTAAATTTGTGAAATTTCAGTAATTATTTCTTTAAAAACTTTTCTGTCTTATCTTATGTCTCCTTTCCTTTGATACTTTCTTTAGAGAAGGTTAATTATTTAATGTTGTCTCACATTTCTCTGAGATATTATTCATTTTTATAGGTTTTCTCTATTCCTCAGGATGTATGATCATTATCAATCTGTTTCCTACTTTCCGATTGTTTCTCCTGCCACATTATTACTGTTGTTGAGAATGCTTAGTGAATTCCTCTTTTCAGTTATTCTTTTAATCCCAATATTTTCATTTGGTTCTTTGTTATAATTTTAACAAATTCATTAATATTCTTGATTTGAAGAAAAATGTCATATCTTCCTTCTACTTTTTCTTTCCTTCTTTAATCATGGTTACTTGGTCACTATCTTGTCACTGAAATACAACACTCAACATCTGCAGCTTAGAAGAGGAGAGGATTTTTGGACTCATGGTTACAGAGCACAGTTGGCTCACTCCAAGTCAGAATGGCATTGCATAGCCGAAAGGCATAGTGGAGGAAAAGCAGCTCACATCATGGCTGCAAGGAAGCAGACAAAAGAGGAGCTAATGAGGGAGATTTGCCCTTCCAGGTCAGCCCTCCAGTGACCTGCCTCTTCCAACTAGTCCCCACCTCCTAACAGCAAGTTAGCTATATTGTCCTCATGATTTTAGCTCATGAGGCTTTTGAGGGACATTATTCCTGTAAACCATAGCATTTTGCCCCTGGCTTCCAAATAACTAATGCGCATCTCTTCATGCAAAATGCCTTTAGTCCATCTTTATGAATTCCTGAAGTCTTAAGTTTCACCACTGGTGAAAAGTCCAATTCTGAATTCTCTTCTGAGTCTCAAGGCAAACTCATAGGTGTGAGCCCCTGCAAAAATCAAAAAGAAAGTAAATTAAATATTGCTAATATTTAGTGACATATGGCAATGACTCCCTTTCCAAAAGGGAGGAAAAGAGGGATAGAAACCAAAACAAGACCCAAACTCAACAGCACAAACATTAAATCTTGTAGTTCTGAATCCAGCACATGAGGCAAACATGTAAGCTCTAGGTAATGTAGGCAGCCCCACCCCTATAGGACTGCTGGTTCTAGTGGTGGTTTCTCATAGCATCTCTTTCGGGGTGGCCTTATTTTCTTCTTCAGGTTTCCTCAGACTTTCCATGTTCCTGGCTTCTACAACTTTCTGGGTGTCTCCACTGCACTTTTGTCTTCACTCTTACAGTTTCAGACACTGCTCTCTTGGAGCACACTGCCTGGACTCACAGGCCATCTTCTGAACTTTGTATGGAAACATCTCTGACCTCACAACTCTTGCATTTTACAAACCAGTAAAATTAGCACACATGACACCATGATCTGCTGCTGGATCTAGCAATGGTTGATCCCCATTGGATCATAGCTGCAGAGGCCACCAAGTGACTGGATCACTGAGTACTACAAAATTAATTGTGGTGAAGCATTTTATGAGCAAGATGCCCTGAGGCTTTCTGCTCAAAGCAAAGTTGTTTACTTTTGGGCCAATGAACCATGGAAGCCTGTTGATCCCCAGGATGCCCTCATGGCATCTCTCTTATTTTACTAATGTAAAGCACTTGGCTTCATTTTAATCTTTTATACAGAACCAAAATTTTCTAAGCTCTGACTTTACAGCCCTCAAGTTACAGGTGATTTTTTTGGCTAACAGCAAAATTTCTCAAATTACTTAACTTGACTTTTTGCTATAGCCAGAACACTGGGATCTCTTGAAATTTTCTTCAATAGATTAATCGATTCACCACCATTAATTTCAATCTCCTGCAGTCAGGACACATGAACAAAATGTAGACAGATTTTTCTGCCAGAGTATAACATAAATGGTCTCAAATCCAATTGCCATTGGAGTTCTTATTCCCAGTTGAAACCCCCTGAGCCAATTCTTTACCATCTGTATTTTTATTGGCATTCTGGTCTTCTGATCTCTGACAAGTATCACAGATCAAGCTCAGTTTACAGCATTTTAGAGTTTCTCTAGTTGGCAATTTTGGTCTTTCCAAACTTCTCCTGCAAACCAATTCCATAATCTTCGAAACCACTTGACTAGCTATAGTCATACAAACTGCCCCACTTCCCTGGTGCCAAAATCTACCTTCCTCACTTTCCCATTGCTAAGGCACAATACCCAACACTTTCAATTTAAAGGAGGTGAGGTTTACTTGGGCCCAAGGTTAAAATCCACAGTCAGCTGTATCTAATGTTGAATGCAATTTTTGTGGGGCGTAGAAGAAAAAAAAAGTTTATGTCATGGCAGCCAGGAAGTAGAGAGAAAAAGCAGGAGCTGGGGTAGGGGGAGATGTACCCTTCCTAGTCTTGTCTCCAATGACCTACCCTTCTTAACCAGACAACCACCTGCAAAGAGAGCAGGTCAGCAACATTTTTCCCATGATTACATCACCTTCTAAAAGCCGTGCCTATGAATGCATGAGACCTTTGGGGGAGATTCTTGATCTGAACCATAATACATGGCTTCCTTTATTTCTATAGACATGTATATAGGTCATAATAAATAATCTTTATTTTAAATCATTGTCTATTATGTTGATACTTTGACCCTTTCAAGTAGATTCTGTTGTCTTATTTCTTTTCCTGTGTAAGGCATATACTGGTTTTTCACATGTCTCATGTTTTTGAAAACTATTCCTTTGATAAAATATTATAGTGACTTAATGGAGTCCCTGAACTTGAACTCAATTCCAAGGACTGTTGGGTATTTTTGCTCATTTAATTTTTTAGAGACTTGGGTGGTCTTTCTCAGTGAACCTTGTTTTTCATGAGTGAAGAATCTTGTGATGTCTCTTCTCAGAGTGTACAGAATTGGATAAGCACGCGGTAAACCTGGGATGACCATGTTTAGCAGTGTTTTCTTTGACTAACAATTTTCCTCATCACTCTGTCAAAATCTAGCTGATCCATTGACATCAGAACCTCCACTATTTGCCCACTAAATACAAAAGTAATACTTTTGGCCAATGCCTTGGACATAAGTTATTGGACACAGTCTGACTAAATTAATTTTAGAAACCTGAGGGTGTCCTCATTGAGTTCAATCATGTACCTTGTATTGAGTCCATGAAAGCTCTTCCTGTCTCTCTCTCCTTTTCTTCTTCTTTTTTTTTTTTGTGGGTACCGGGGGTTGAATTCAGGACCTCGCGTGCCATCAGGCACCTTTGCTGCTGTGCGATATCACCGGCCCTTTTTTCATATGTGGGTACCGGGAGTCAAACTCAGGACCTCGCGCTTGCCAGGCAGGCGCTTATGCTGCTGAGCTATCTCACCGGCCCTTAACTGTTTCTTTATATGGTTAATTTATAACTGTTTAATGGTTTAGCTTTTAAGTTGCCAGACTCCTCATAATCATTTCCCACAAGTAATCTCTTGTATTTTTAAATTCATCTTTAGGCCTGACTTTCTCGGAAATGAAACAGACCTCTTAGAGATAGCAGTAAATCTGCATGGGATAATAGTCTGTGCTATTGTTTTAAAGATGGGAGTAGGAGTTGTAACCCATTTCTCTCAGTGTAACAGGTTTCTCTACACAAGTGTCATTATGTTGGGCACTAGTTCTCGGTCTTTTTGATTTGCTTAGTGCCGCATGCAACCTACAACTTCAAGTGAGGCACTGCAGGAGTGATAAGGGCTCCCAATTTTTGTTTTGTGGGTTAGAATTTCCATTCTACCGTTGGATGCTAGGTGTAGAAGGGAAATCCAATATCTCAGCTGATCTTATGTGACATAAATCTTCTGTAATATGGAGACTGAGAAGATGGAGATCTGAAATATTTGGACAGCCTTTCCATTCTGGGGAGATGTGATAGCCTTAGACCGGGACCAGGATAGAAAATAGAGCACCTTGTCTTGACTGCATGTACTCAGAGTTGATGCTTGAGCTAGGAGAGGAAGTGGTTAATACCAGGTTGTATCAGAGACTCACCAGACAGGATTAGGAGGTTTTCTTAAATAAATATTTTTCCAACTTCTCTATGCTCTAAGGGTGAAGAATTTGATTTTAAAATATATTTTTAACAATTATAGTCCTTTCTCTGGTAAAAAGAGTCTAAATACACAGGCACAATAAAAATGTTCTGAGGCATTGAGGTAAACATTATAGAGTTTTACTCAGTGGCAAAACAAACATTTTATCTCTAGCTCATAAAAAATAAAGGTTTTCATATAGTTCAAACTCAAATAACAAAGAAACTTATACATTGGAATATTTCTACCCCACTAGTCATGTAGCCCAAACTAGATACAGATATAAAATAATATATATATATATAATATATTCTATGAATTTTAATACACACAACAGGCAATATAGTATAAGGTGTATTTAACAGGGTTTCAGTTGTTTAAGCAGAGATCAAAAATTAGTATTAGTACATCTCATTGTAATCTTAGCCACTGGTTAGTGCTATAGCTCCCTAGCCAAACATAACCAAATAGTTCCCACAGGTGAGCTTCAAGTTAACCTTAACACTACACACCATGTTACAAGAAGAGCTGGTAGACACATTCCATCCCTATTCCACTGGAAATTGTACCAGTATATGTATCAGAATATTGAACTTTAATTGTCTCTTTCTCTTTGTTTGATTTTTATTTATTTATTTTTTTTTGAGACAGGGTCTCACCATGTAGTTAATGGAGGCCTTAAATTGACCATGTAGTCCAGGCTGGACTCAAACTCTGGGCAACTCTCCTGCCTCAGCCTCCCAAGTGGAAGTACTGGGATTACAGATATGCATCTCCTGCCTGGCAGCTCTCCCTCTCTTTTGTTACAGATGATTCTATACTCTTTCAAGTGAAGACTGAAAGAAGAAATAGGTTGGAGGAAGACTAGATTATTCTCAATACTGAGTAAAGGAATATATTAACAGCTTATCAAAGTACATGTTTAGTTGTCATTGCTTTGCTCTAAAAGTAATGTCAAAAAGATCTGTGAAATACATTGGAGCTTTATTTTTCATGAACTTTAATATAATCATCAATGGTATTTACCAGTTATTCAAAACTAATTTTATTTTTATTTCCTATTAACTTGAAATAATACTTTAGAATTTTATCTGGATTTATAAGCTAATACATACACTTAGTAGTTATATTTCCTTCAACCTTATATATTTTATGCTGAATAAGTGAAATGCTCAGGTGTACTTGAGAAAAAATTCTGATATCAATAACAGCTTATTCTACTGTAAAATTGATAATGGTTTTGATATAAATTAATGGTTACTTAATAGCATATAAACAGTTTTCCAATCAAGATGGATATTTATACTAAAAAGACTAAAAATGCTACTTCTTAGTTTGGGATTGAGCAAGTATTACTTCCTTAAGAATGTATAATTAATTTGCTAACCAATAGAGAAAATAATTTTTAAAGTATATTAATTTAATTGTCTAACATTTCTATTGTTAACTGAAGCACACTAATTTCTGTATGTATTAAAATGGATACTCAATACTTTTATGTCAATAATAAAAAAAATCTACCTGGATAATTACCTTAAGGACTGCTCATTTAAATGCAAATCAATCCTGTCGTGATAAAGAGCATTCAATAATTAAATACTACTTTCTGGCAAGAGTTTATTCTGACATAATTTATTCACCACATGTGAAAATGATTCTGTGGCTCCAGTGGCCTGAATTAATAGCCAAATTTCAAAGGCATTAGCTTTAGGTTTTTTATCCTGTGTATATTTCCATTTATCTTGAATCTAAAAAAAAACCTGAATTTCTATTTATTTGTAGAATTGTATTTCTCAGCCAGTACTGAATAGTAATTCAATGAACTAATTTATGTATTTTAAAATTATTTTTATTCTCTCTTGTAGACTTGAGAGTCTTTCCCAGTGGTATATATTTTGCAATTAAAAAGCTTCATGCTGCTTACCAAAGTCTGTCTTTGGTCAAATTGAGAAGTGGGCTGAGAATGCCTGCTCTGCCAGTCTGTCCACATTATCTGTTCTCCACAGTGCCCTCCTCAAACCACCGTCCTGCTTTGCTTGTTTGTACGTTACTCTGCTGAAGGACGTAGACTTTTAACGTGGGTTTCTAGTTTCCATCCTCACGCTGTCACTGTACCTTCAAGAATCCACGTAACAGTTTACGTAGCGGTGTTCGTAGGAAGTGTCACTGCAGGTGCCATAGATGCTTTAAACACTGTGCGTGCTGTCTGTCCTGTCTCATAAGAACAAAAATTATCTGGAGCCTGCATGTTTACAATTGCTTGGGACTTCCAAATATCTTTTCATCCAATATATAATGGAGTGGGTTTTTTTAATGTTGACACCCGCTGTCATCATCTTCAGAGTAACATTCTTTAAAATCACAGTGCCTACTTAAAAAAACTTTATTTTATTTTCTCTTTGTGATTTAGAAAATTATACCTTATACCATTAGTTTTGATTCTACAAATGCCTATACATTCATATCCCTGAGTTGAGGGACTTGCAGCAATATAAAGAATCTGAAACCATTGGCTTAGCATACAATTATTTCTCTTTATGCACCTGGAGGCCAAGAAAAGAAAAAAAGTCAATGGACAAAATTACCTATTGATCGCATAACGAAGTGCATCCTTTTTTATTATACTGTTTATATCTTCTGGGCGTTTTTATATTGGAAAATAATTTTAAAAATATAACATCTTATTGGAGTTTAAATGTGAGTATGATTCTCTATGATTTAATAAGAATGTAAAAATGTTAGATACCATTTTAATTTACATAGTTTGTTGAGATTTTTATCATAATTTATGTACACTGAATCTGCAAGCCTTATAGGCAAGTCTTAACTTCCATTTAATGCCAGGATGGGCTGTTGGCTCTTATGTGATTGTGAATCTTCTGGTTTTGCCTATATTTTCTGTCCCATGTCAATTGACTATTTCTAACTTTTATGTTCAAATCACTATGCTGGAATCAGTTCCTTTGATAAGAACCAGAGTGAACCCAGAAATCTGGAACAATGCAGCAAGGATGTGGGTGTGGTTGTGTTTGGAGCCCCACACTTCTGTGTGACCTCTGCTGGTGGCACTATGGAGTTGTTTCAGTTAAATCTTATTTTATTTGACACAGTTTTAAGACATGCATTTCAGTTTTGCTTTAACAAAAAAAAGTCACATCGCAGTTAAGTCATTTTAGACAAAACATTTATGGTCACTGTGGATCCTCTTGTCAATTACTGAGCTGCCAATTTTTTTTTTTTTTGTGGGTACCGGGGGGTCGACCTCAGGACCTCGCGCGCCAGCAGGCGCCCGTGCCGCTGAGCGATATCACCGGCCCCTTTTTCGTATGTGGGTTCTGGGAGTCGAACTCGGGCCCTCGTGCTTGCCGGGCAGGCGCTTATGCCGCTGAGCCATCTCACCGGCCCTGAGCTGCCAATTTTTGAAGAAATTAATTTTGAGGAGATGGGGGAAAAAGAACGCATTTTATAAAAAGGAATTAAGGTGTGTTACATGCATGTATCACCTCCACATAAGGAATATAAGCATTGTGTATTGCAAACACGGACCAAAAAAGAAGGAGGGGAACAAGAAATGGGCAGAGGGGGCAGGAAGTGAAAGGAAAGAGCGAAGGCCATCATCAACCTGTGATTAGTAGGAGTTTTAAGTGTTACTAAAAGTCTGTAATGGAGAGTTAAGGATAGAGAGAGAAATTGCTGAGTTCACCAGATTTGTTTAAATTTTGCCTTTATCAGATGAATTTACAAGAAGAGTTTACAGTGAAAGTGTGAATGGAAGGGCTTGCCATTGTTCCACACCTGGTTATCACTGTTGACATTCTTTGTAGATTGTACATCTTCATATGCTTCTCAGCAGGTAAACTTGGAACTCTTCTACTTTACGGTCAGGACAGAATCAGAGGCTTTTCATACAGATAACTGACTTGCCTGTTTTCTTCTCTCTTTTTCCATGACTCTATGTACTGCTTCATCTCCCAGCAAAACCTAGAAAAACTACAAAATGAATATTTTGTGGTTTGTCTAGAAATAATACGTCATTTTTGGAGAAAAAAATCAATTTTATGTAGTTTATTTTAATCTAAATAAAATGTGAAGTTTATTTTTAAAAATATTTGATTGCTTAGAGCATAAATGTGAATGCAGTTTAATTGTCTGGATGTTACAAATACACAATAATCAATTTGCTATATTACAGGAACTCATGACACAAATGTTAACTTCTGAGAAATGGATGATGTGGTCCTCATAAACTGGAAATTAAGTAGACAAATCAAATCTAAAATTTGGAAGATAGTGAAACAACCAAATAGAGAAAAATGGGTGAGCTTTCATTTTCAGTGGCCAGGGGCCTTCTTCCGTCTTCTCCAAAACTGGCAATTTCATTCAAATGGCAGGTAAAATATAATAGAATTTGTGGTCTTATAGGATCTGAGTATGTTTTAATTAAAAATAATTTTGAAATTATTTAGGCCAGTTATAAAACTTGTTTTACTCTGTGCACAGTTGCATGCTTGAGTCATACATTAGCAGAGCTCAGTCCTCTTAGAAACACTGGTGCTCGCAGTAATGTGAATCGTGTGTCATGGATGCACTCTTTCTCCTTCTGTATGTATGTGCTACTATTTACCAGTTCTATTGCTTATGTTTTTAGGTGGGCAAGATCACTGCTGCATGTCAACTGATATCCTTGGTCTGCCTGCTGGGTTGTGTAGAATCATTATGTCATATGACTAACACTAGTTTATTCAGTAAGAAATAAATTTAAATGTTTTATAATCAGAGAGAGAGAGAGAAAGAGAGAATTCCACATGAGCTTTACCTTATCTTAATTGGAAAAATTCTTTGGGCAAAACTCACCATATGACCTGGCTTAACAAGATTTGAGCACAGAATTATAGTGTCTCACATTTGGGGAGCGAGAAATGGTATTGGTTAATATCACTGATGTTTTCCACAAATACAAGTTATATTTTGTCTCACTTTGATTCTGTATATCACTCAAATAGTTATTTTGTCTATAGTAAGCAACCAGTTTATGCTAAGTTTTGAACACTATATTTGTCCTTGGTATGTTTTATCTTAAAATATAACTATATTATAATTATTTTCTTTTTTTCTTTTTCTTTTTTTTTTTGTGGGTACCTGGGGTCGACCTCAGGACCTCGTGCACCAGCAGGCGCCCGTGCCGCTGAGCAATATCACCGGCCCTTTTTTCATATGTGGGATCCGGGAGTCGAACTCGGGCCCTTGCGCTTGCCAGGCAGGCGCTTATGCTGCTGAGCCATCTCACCAGCCCCTATAATTGTTTTCTTCACTTTAGATTATTTAGCCTAATGCATTGCTTAGCTTTATTCCTGAAAGAAAAATGAAAACACTTTTATAACTAAATGAATATGAACTATTTTCAAACATGTATGCAAAACTCAAAACAGAGATACTTATTCATATCTCAACTGCATACTATAATAATGTCTAACATATAATAAATATATACTGCATAGTAATTCACTAGAATCATAAAACAAAAGGAAAAGCATGGAAAATAAATGAAAAAGTCAAAAGAACAAAGAAACTATAAATGTATAACTACAATATATTCATTTGTAAAGCAGTAATTTATACATAGAAGAATTAAGGGTATGAAATGGAAAAATCCAGTTAATATGAAGCACAATAATTGATTTCTAGGCAGTTTTGTCACTAATTTGTAATGCATAATTTAATTTTTTAATCTCATTTAGTTTTATTATCCTATATATGCTTTTGAAAAGCACTTTTATTTCTAAAAGTAACATATTAGATTATTTTACTATCTTCCATGAAACATAAGGTATAATTTATGTTTCTTAATGTTCTAATTATTTTAAATTTCTCATGCGTTGGAATTATTTCAATTATTACTTTACCTTAAAATGGTATTGTAAAGTTTAGAAAATAAAAAAAGTGAAAGTTCCTCATTAATCATAACTTCCATAAATTATGAAGTCTCTAGATAGATTTAATATCAGAGAAATATTAATTTATCTTTTAACATTTAGAACTTTTTATAAGCAACATTAACTTTTATACAGTTTACCACATAAAGTATGTTATTAACTATTTAAATATACAATCTACACAAATAAATGTCTGTAGACACACATCTTAATTAGTGGTATATATTTTTTGATGTTTAAAAGCATATATATTGATGCACCCTAAATTATTTCACAGATTGTTGATTCATTGACAAGTAAATTGTTTTTATGAGAATACTATTGACAATCGCATTGTAAGTGTCATCACTTGTCTATGTATAGAGTCCAACATAAACTGTATGCACACTTCAAAAAAAGAAAAACTCATATAAATATTTTAATACTAATTTTATTGAGACATCATGAGATTAATTCAACTTACCTTTGGCCTCTACAATTTGAAGAAGTGTTCAAAGTGTTGGCTATTAACTTTCAGACAGTTATTAGTACAGAGAAATGCTGCTTGGGTAACCTTGGTCATTGAGATTGCTGCACATACATTTTCAATTTCTTCTGTAAGAGCCAGCAGTGTAGTAGGTTTTCTGAGACATACAGCATCCTCCAGGGTGCCCCATGTGAGGGCAACAACATCTGTTGAAAAAATATAATACTATTTTTCTTTTCCTGAAGTGTATATACATGTTTTTGGTGGATTCTGCCTGACATGATAAAATATCATTGCATAGAACCAAAAATACACTAACTGCTTTCCAAAAGTTTCAAAAATTTCTGCATTTTTCAAAAGATCAAGGCCAATTCTCTGTTTAAAGGAAAACTTAGTTGTGAATCTGTGAAATTTTTAAAATAATTTTAAAATATTATATATCATACTTTAAAATATTGTATAATATATACAATGACACAAATATTCCCATTTCAAAAAGGAGGAATAAGAGGATAGAAAAGAACTGGAACAAAGTGAGACTGAAACCCATCAGGATAAATGTTAAGTACTGTAGCTCCATATCAAGCATCTTGGGCAAATGGACAAAATATGTATTCCAAAAGTTTTGTTCAGCTCTACCTCTATGACGTTCATGCTTGCAGCCTATACAACCTTTCTCTTGGGCTGCTACACTCACAACCTGCAGCTTTCCTTGGCATATGGGGTCCATGTTCCTGGCATCTTTGAATTAATGTGGTCTCTTTTACACTTTGGCTTTATTCCCACAGCTTCACTCATTTCTCTTTCAGGGGCTTCTTACTTGGTTTCCCAGGCCTTCCCTGGTAGGACCAGCATCACATGGACTGTGCCAATATGTGCTGTCAGCAGGAGCAGTGGTTATGCCCCCATGGACTATGGCTGCAGGGTCCTCTTAGTGCCTGCATGATGAATTAGAATAATAAATCCCAGGAAATTAATTTCCTAGGAGGCCTTTCTCCAGCAGAGGGCCCAGGTGTTCTATTCTCGAAAGAAAAGTTTACACCTTTTCACTGGTGAGCCTAGAATGGGTGGGGTCTTGCTGATTTCTGACCTATGCCCACCGCATTTTTCTTCTTGTCCCTGTACAAAGTTTGGTTTGTTTCTAATGACACTAATCACTTCAGCAACCACATATTTTTGGCTCCAACTTTATAAATGTTTCCTTCTGGGTCAAAATTTAAATGTTTCATTTTTTCTGCTGTTCCTTTTGTCCCAACTTCTTACTATAAATCTGGCTAAAATCAGCCAGCCGTACCCACACTATGTCATAGATTCTAGCTTGTCCTTAAATTTCCTCCACCAGATTAATTAGACCATTACCTTTAGTCTCCTGTGAAATCTAAAGACACGGGGAAAATATGGACAACTTTCTTGTCAGAGTGTACCACATTTTAGCCTGTAGTGCAATTGCCAGTGAAGTCCTCATTCCTAACTGAAACTTTCTGAGACAAGCCTTTGCTGTTCCATTATTCCTATCAGCATTCTGTTCTCTAGAATCACTGACTAGTCTCTGCCTTCAGTAGTTAGGGTTTCTCTAGCCTACATCTACAAATCTTTCCAAATATCTCCCAAAAGACCAGCTCTAGAGGCTTCTGAATCACATAACCAGGAGCAAAGACCCCACTTTTTTCAGTAGTGGGACACCATTCTTGCATTCTCAGTTCTTCCTGTTGCATGAACAGAAAAATCTTCATATTAATACAAATATTCACATTCATATATATGGAGTGAGAATTACATGGACAATCGATGCCTCATATTAACTTCTTTTTTAGTATTAACTTATTCATATACACAGTTCTTTTGGAGTCATATCCTTGTGGAACATTCCATATGACATCTTTGTACTATGACTGGAATTAAAAAGCTCTATTTGGATTTTTTTACACTGAAGATCCACGTGCTAGAATTGGTACCATGGACTTCATGCGATACATGGTCATCTTGAGAAAGTTCTTTTGGGGATGTCTCATTCCACTAATTATGCACCTCAGTAATTTGGAAACCTGAGTGACATTTTGAAAATTACCATAGATTATTCACTTTTTAGATATACTGTAGGAGACATAAATAAATACACGTAAATTATTCTTATTTTTATAAAATGTCTATGATAAGTTTTCATTTACCTTGCCAATTGTTTTAGATGGGACTAGGCAGGTAATCATTCATACAGGGAGCGCTGAGAGTTCTATGGTGACATAAGTAAAGCTAAGTTGGTTAAAGTAGTATTGTAGGGGAAAGACTGTGCATGGGGAGACATTGAGAACAAGTTGAATCTAGAAGGTCAATCCCCAGTCTCCTGTATGAAAGGTAAGAGGAGCAGTAAGTCTGAGAACAATGAGACGAAAGGAGGGCATAGTTCAATAATTATACAGTACTGTCAGTTGAGAACTGATAATGTTAATTATCTTCAGGAGATCCACTTTAAGTGTGGATTACATATATTAAAGATAGCTGATGAAATATGAAATATAGAATTCTGAACTTAAAAATCCAGTATATCCAGGAACATAACTACAGACACTATTTCATTTTAATAGCCTTTGCTGTACAAAATAGGGAAAGGGATTGTTTAAAATTGAAACAAGAGCTCAAAAGTTCTCCTAAAATAATAATGGCAAATTGAATAATTTAGGAGAAAAATGTGTGATGTTATGAATTGTTTGATAAATTTGAATTAGCGATATGAGTAATATGAAAATTTCTAATTGTTTTTATGAAAATTTTAATAATTGCTGAGACATTTTTTAATTAGATGATTAAGATTTCTACCTTGATATAATAAATACAATATATTAATAAGTATATAATGTCAGGCAATAAATTCAATGAAGTAACAAAGAAAAGTTAAAACGTTTATATTTCATTGAGATAATGCCAGTATATTTGCAATGCATCACTTTTCAATTTCAGCATACTGAAATATTAATGTTTAGGACTTTCATATAATTTGTTTGTATTTGATTGTATGGTCAACTGAGGTATAAAGTTAATACATTTGGACATGACTTAGAAGTATTTTGCTCTTTAGTTTTTATTGTTTTTTTTTTGGTCCAAACCCACATATTTCGTGATGAATTCACATAGGTGTGTTCCACATAAACGTTTGCATTTATATGATATATATAAATATATAGGTATACAGTATATATATATATACATATATTGCATTATTTATGTAAAGAGAAAAATCTTTATTGTTTTTAATGAAGTATAACTCTAATATGGTGTATATGATTACAGAGAGGAAAGTGATTACACAATTTTAAGAACTAAAATTTTTAAACATTTCCCTGCTTTTTGTCTCTAAGTGGTCATTAAAGAATCCCTGCAAAATATGACCCCCCAAATTGCTATGAAGTCCCTGCATTATATAATGAAATTGTCTGTTTTTTACAGAATTTTCAGTGAGCAATACATTTTATGCTTCCCTAGAAGACAGCAGCTCCCTGCTGGCATTTGACATTTAGGGGATCTGTTTCTATGTTTTTCCTCATTATAACAATCGCATCACAAAGATGTCAATGTTCTATCAGTTCTTCAGGTTTTCATGTCTATAGGAAAGTGTGTGTGTGTGTGTTTGTGTGTGTGTGTGTGTGTGTGTCTGTGTGCATGTAGGAAAAAAACTGTCTAAAGATGACCTCCTTTTCATTCTACGATCTGTTAGAGGGGCATCAATGCTCTCATATACATATAATATGTATGTACACTGTCTCTTTTGCATTTTAAATGTCTTTTTTCACAAATTGGCTAGTACACTTAAGAATATCCAGAAGGCATTTTAAAGACATTAATTTGAGTCATAATGGAAATAAAACATTCCTATATAAAAACTATGTAACATAATATAGAGATCATTTACATATCCTACAAGTCTAGGCAAGAGCCTCATTAATAAAAGAAATTTCTTTCTTTGTGTCTTTTTTCATTAAATAATTAGATCTCCAAGTCAAAGCATTTAAACTTTTGCAGCAGTTATCATGAGCCCTGTGATTTATGTTCATTATCTAATTTTCCATTCATTTCTTAATCAGGTTAAAAACTAAAACTATTCCAAGAGGGTCTATAACTTGTTCAAGGTCACATATCTAATAAACAATATTGTCAAAATTTAAACATAGTTTTACCAAATTTCAAAGTCTTTGCTCTTCTCATAATGATAGTCTGTTTCCATTAAGAAAATATTCTTTAATGACCAGACTCTGGCAAAATCAGTATTCAGTTTAGTTATGAAAAAAATGACCTAAATTGTAGAAGAAGAACTATAATATTTTTTCTAAGTAGAAAAGGAATTAAATTGAGAATTCCATGGGCAATAATATTAACTATACACAAGTTTATTAATTAAAATATTCATAATAGGAAGTTTAATGGCTAACTGTACTCTTAAAACATTTAAAATATCACTTAGTCACCAAACTTTGTCAGATTTATTCTATATAATCACAAATTTCAAATTGTTATCCAGTTTTTAGGAAACAGAATGAACATTTGTGAAAACATTTATTATTTAAGTTCCAATTCATTTGGAAAAGTAACTTTAATATAATTGTGTCATTAAATCACAAAAATGGAAATTGCATTAACAGCAGGATGCTATATTTTACTGAGGGCAAACAGCAGGCATGCTGCTAATGAGAACATTATCAAACTTAGCAACAAAAGGTCAACCTGAAGAGCTCTTCACCCAACACCTCCCTAAGTAGATTTTACCCTCACAATACAATACACTACCATTAATCTAGACTCATTCATAGCTATATTAAGATGAGTCTCTATGATGACAACAATAAGTAAGTGCAAGGTACATATTGGGGTTGGTACACATTATTCAGTTCATTCACCATCAGAGATATTAGTATAAATTCTAGTATACTGTGGTGGACTTGCTTTTTAGTATTTTGAGGTTATACTTTAGTGTTTTCTTCATTCAAAAACTTAGAAGGTATAAACTTATTTTAAGCAATGGGTAAGGACTGTGTTTAGATGAAGATAGGCCAGAATGACCTAATTCTTTTTTTTTTTTTTTTTTTTGTGGGTACTGGGGGTCAACCTCAGGACCTCGCACGCCAGCAGGCGCCCGTGCTGCTGAACGATATCACCGGCCCATTTTTCGTATATGGATTCCAGGAGTCGAACGCGGGCCCTCGCGCTTGCCAGGCAGGCGTTTACACCGCTGAGCCATCTCACCGGCCCCTTGGAATGACCTAATTCTTATCTCTATTCTATTACACGTTTGCTCTACTGACAGAAAAATAATGTAATAATCAAAACAGTGGTATCATTTTTTGTGACTTTATTTTCAGCCCTGACTTGTTCTTTGTTATATCAACACTTTTCTTCTGAAATTTGCAAGTTTGTAACTATTACAATGATTAATTTTCGTTTGTGTTTCTGTACATATTTGAAAACTGTCCCAGAGCTCATAAGAATTTACTGAATATTTGATTACAATTGCTTTGCTAATGATATTTAAAAATTTTAATGATATTTATTTTCAATCATTTGGGACATAAAACCAAGGGAAGCTTTGATTACATCCCCGAAAATATGCTCAGAGCAGCAAAATAGAGGAAAGAATTATTGAAATTAATAATAGTCATAATAACAATAGAAAGTAACCAAAGATTTTCCAATTGTAGGGCCTGGGTAGGGGGATTCAATCCAGGTATCCCATTTTTACAAAGTGGATCTCTTATATCACATATGTTTTGAAATGAATGAACCTAAAGTACTAGCCAAGTGGCTAAGAGATAGTAAATCACTTAGTACTTCATTTTGCTCTCACTGCGATAAATAATTTTGTGTGTCAACTTGGCAAGACCATATTACCTAGAAAGTCTGAATGTTGCTGTAAAGAACATATATAGATTAGATGATTTTAAATCAGTAACCCTTGAATAACAGAATACCCTTTATTGTGTGGAAATTCCTTCTAAAAATCAGTTGAAGACCTTACCAAAAAAAAAAAAAAAAGGCTGGTGTCTGTTGATTTACAGAAAATTGACCCAGCAGGCTGCTTTAAATTTGATCTGAAATGTCATTTCTTCTCTGGGACTACAGCTTTCTGGTATACCCTGAAATTTTACCAGCATCCATAGTTACATAAGCCAATTTCTTTAAATCTCAGTCTCTGTTACTGTCTCTCTGTCTCTTTATCTCTCTGTCTCTCTGTCTCTCTCTCGACACACAGACACACACACAGAAATACATTTTAGCAATGAAAGACTCTCTGGAGAAATAGGACACAAAAATATGTCGTCAAGATTTTGGAAAATTTGATTATGAATTTAGGTATTTTTTTTAAAGAGAATGTATATAAAGGCTAATCACAAATATTTACCATGATTTGTGGATATTTTGATATAATATGTAGATAACTTTCCTAAATGTGAATTTTAAGTGAACATTCATCTAACATTAGCCATTTAACCAATGTTTTTATTAGTTTACATATCACTTCAAGGACTAGGCATAGAAGATATCAGGAATAATTTAAATAATAAATAAATACATGTTTAATTTAACATTTGTAAATATTTTCTCACAGAGTTTAATCTCTATTTCTTTTTTCTTTTTTTTTTGTGGGTACCGGGGGTCGAACTCAGGACCTCAGGTTTCGCTGTGCGATATCACCAGCCCTTTTTTCTTATGTGGGAACCGGGAGTCGCACTCAGTACCTCGCGCTTGCCAGGTGGGCGCTTATGCCGCTGAGCTATCTCACTGGCCCCCAAATCTCTATTTCTTAATGAAAAGTTGTGACTAAATATGGACACAAATTATGTCGGCACCACTACATGGTAATATAATCTGAATGTGTGATGTTGATTTTGATGTTAATCTGATGTTTGATGTTAATTTTATTACAGTGTTACAAACATAGAAACATAAATGCATGCTTGTAATTTGACAGAAGCAAAATGCTCTGGAAATTTTGTGAATTAATTTAAACATAAGATAATCAAAGCTTAGACAAATTTATTTTGCAGTTAATGGAAAACAAGCTTATTTTCTTTCCTTTAGGACTTTGAATTTTATTACTCCAGTTTCTTAATCTTTGCTGCATTAAAAAGATCTGGTTAAATTAAAAAAAAAAACTCTTATGTCCATATTACAAACAAAAGCAGTTAAATAAAAATATTTATGAATTGGTACCTGATAGTTCTGACCCCTGTTTGTCCCTAGACTACTGAGTTCCTGAACTGCAAGGAAAATCACAGCCCATTCCTAAATCCTGTAGCCCTCTACTTGAGCCTGAGAACGATATATAGAACACAACATACCTGCTTTCTCTGCTGGTTTACAATGCCCATGCAGTTGACCAATATGCTTTTGTAACTGAAAATACTTTTCTTCAGTTGTTTTCCAAGCTTCCCAGGCCTTCCTTTGAAATCTGGGTGGAAGGCTTCTTTACCCAATATCTTTTATGTTGCATGCCTGTAAAACCAGTATTACACCAGCAGAGCCAAGGTCTGCTGGCAGTTCAAGCAGCAGTGCCCCCCTTGGATTATACTTGCAGTGGGTTTTGAGTGCCTGTGTGGCAGAGCATGGTGAAATAAGTCTTAGGGAATGAGCAGACAGCCTGGCATCTGTCTTCTCAAATGAAGTGTTTATACTTATACAGACGAGAGACTGCAGTAGGTGGAATCTTGCTAATTTCTGAGTTGCTTTCAAGGCATATTTCTTCTTGTCTCAGTCCAAATCAAATTACTTGGTTTCTTTCTTTCTTTCTTTCTTTCTTTCTTTCTTTCTTTCTTTCTTTCTTTCTTTCTTTCTTTCTTTCTTTCTTTCTTTCTTTCTTTTTTTCTTTCTTTCTTTCTTTCTTTCTTTTTCTTTCTTCTTTCTTTCTTTCTTTCTTTCTTTCTTTCTTTCTTTCTTTCTTTCTTTCTTTCTTTCTCTTTCTTTTTTTTTGTTGTTTTAAGTAGAAATTTCTTTACTATAGGATACTGAAGGCACACACAATTTGAAAGACTGGAAAGTTCAGGGAGGTATTAACTAATTTCAGAGCATGTAGGAAGTTACTACACATCGCAGTGCCTGTAAAAGTGTTCCAACAAATCCTGCAAAAACCCTGCCTCCTGCCTGCTGAAGGCCACACTATGCCCACGCAATTCTGCTGGGCTATAGAATCTTCTGCTTTCTGTATCAGAAATCTCTAAATGCCCCTCCCTGGCAGACTCTCACTGATCTCTGCTGCCAAGAGAGTTTGGAAAATATAGTTTCCAAGCTTCAAGCCCTTGAGTTTCAGGGGTTGCTTCTAGAAAAGGAGATGTGATGCTATTAGCAGACAGATCTGGCATGTCCAGTTATTAGCCTGAGTCACTTCTAAGATAAAAAAAAATTAAATTCAATCAATTTGGCTGTTAAAACCAAATATGAATTTGCCTATTTTGTCTTCTCTAACACATTCCTGCTCTGTAGTGATTGTCTTGTGCTCATGAAACCAGGAAACAAGCAGGAAGAATTCAGTACCCTCCAAATAGGGAAATGAATGAGAAAGTTCAGACAAAAATTCATTCCATACTAATGTATGTCAGCTGGTAAGTAGAAGGCAGGCGAGTCAGTAAGACAAGAGCCAGTTCCAGATAGGAGCCAAGGTAAGCTTGCAGTTAGACAATGGTCTGTGCATCACAGGGTACTTGGGAACACTTACCACAATGTCTACTTGGCACATAGTACATGCCTATGCAATTTAAGTGTTATTAAAATGAGCTCAGGGGGTTGCACTGGCTATCAAGTTGTTCCTCATACAGTGGTACAATTCACTCTCTGTAGCAATTTCTTCTATACAGGATCTTACAGCTGTGACTGGACACAGAGATTTTAACAATGGAGGCTTCATTACTTTTTTGTTATTATTATTTTTCTTTTCTAATTTAATTAAATTTGTTGGTATAATTTAGGTACATACAATGATCCTATTCATCATAGGGAATTTGTACCTGTACATGATATACCTTGATTAGTCTTTTTTCCCCTCCCATTCCCCTCCCTCCCTTTAATCCTTCTTACCCTCCTTATTACAAAACTTAGTTTCCATTTAAACCTTCTTTTTCTTATTTTTCCCCTTCCTTTCTTTCCCTGTCCCCCTCCCTAGTTCCCCTTTCATTTTGAAAAATTTCTTCCCATTTCACAATATCTATTGTACAATTTGATTCTTATTTACACTTTTAGTTTTTCACACCAGAGAGACAGTGTGATATTTACACAGGTGTGTCCAATTCATTTCACTTATGATTATGGTCTTAAGGTCCATTCATTTAGCAATAAATGTCTCCAATTTATCCTTCTTTATGGCCAAGTAGTACTCCATTATATTAAAAATTCTTTTTTTAATCCATTAACAAGTTGATGGGCATTTGGGCTGTTTCCAATATTCAACTGTTAGAAACTACATTGCTAAAAACATGGGTGTACATATATCACTGTGGTATTATACTTTTAATTCTTTTGGAGAGATACCAAGAAGGGGAACAGCAGGGTGAAATAGGACCTCTAGTCCTAGTTTTTTTGAGGAATCTCCACACTGATTTCCACAGTGGTTGCACAAGTCTACATTCCCACCAAGAGTGAGGAAGTGTTCCATTCTCTCCACAGCCCCACCCACATTTGCTATTGGTAGGCGTTTTGATAATAGCCATTTTTTCTGGAGTGAGATGGATTCTCAGTTTTGTTTTAATTTGCATTCTCTTGAATGACCAGTGATGTTGAACATTTTTCATATATTTATTTGCCATTTCTCCTTTTTCATCTAAGATGTGTATATTTGTCTCAGATGTCCATTTTTGGATTGGGTGTTAGAATTTGGGGGATTTGAAGCTTTTTTCAGTACTTTATATGTTCTAGATATTAGTGCTTTGTCTAAGGAGCAACTGGCTAAATTTTTTTCCCAGTTCTCTACGGGTTGCCTTTTCACTCTGTTGGTGATTTCTTTTGCTGTGCAAAAGCTTTCTAATAAGATGAGATACCGGTTGTTGATTCTTTTTAGTATTTCCTGTGTGATCTGGGTTTTGTTCATGAAGCCTTTGTCTACACCTATGTCTTCAAGAATTCTACCTAATTTTTCTTCTGGCAGATTTAATGTTTCTTTTTTAATATTTAGATCTTTGATTCATTTCGATTTTAGTTTAGTGCATGGTGATAGACATGGGTCTAGTTTTAGTCTTCAGCATGTATAGAGCGAGTTTTTCCAGCACCATTTATTAAAGAGGCTCTCTTTCTTCCAGTGAACATGTTTGGCCCCTTTGTCAAAGATAAGGTGGCTGAGTGGTTTTGGAGTTATTTCTGCATCTTCTAATCTGTTCCATTGATCTTTTTTTGTTTGTGTTTTGTTTTGTCCTTACCATGCTGTTTTTAATGACATTAGCTCTGAGGTATAACTTCAAGTCAGGGATTGTTATTCCCCTGTCCTTACATTTGTTGCCTAGAATTGCTTTTGCTATTCTAGGACTCTTGTGGTTTCAAATGAATTTTAGGACTGTTTTCTTTAATTCTGTGAGGTATGGTAATGGTATTTTGATTGGGTTGCATTAAATCCATATAACATTTTTGGGAGTATGGTAATTTTCACTATGTTACTTCTTCCTACCTTCCATTTTCTGATATCCTCTTTGATCTCCTTTTTCAGAGTACTACAGTTTTTAGTGTAGAGATTTTCACTTTCTTTGTTGGGTTGAGTCCTAAGTATTTCATTTTTTTTATGCTGTTGTGAAAAGTGTTGTTTCCCTAGTTTCTCCCTCAGTGAGTTTGTTATTTGTGTACGCAAATGCTATTGGTTTTTGAGTATTGACTCTCTATCCAGCTACATGACTGAATTTGGTTAATTAAATCTGTAAGTCTTTTGGTGGGGTTTTGGGGTCTCCTATGTAGAGTATCATATCATCTGCAAATAATGATAATTTAACTTCTTCCTTTCCTATCTTTATTCATTTTATTTCTTTTTCTTGTCTAATTGCTCTGGCCAGTGGTTCCAGAACGACATTAAATAGAAGAGGGGATAGGGAACATCCTTGTCTTGTTCCTAATTTTAGAGTGAAAGCTTTCATTTTTTGACCATTTAGTATGATGTTGGCTATTGGTTTACCATAAAAGATAGCTTTTATCAGATTGAAATAAAGACCATCTAGCCCAATTTTCTGTAGGGTTTTATTCATGAATGGGTTTTGGACTTTGCCAAATGCTTTTTCTGCATCTATTGAGATGATCATTTGATTTTCATCTTTGGCTTTGTTGATATGGTATATTATATTTATTGATTTATATATGTTGAACCATCCCTACATTCCTGGAATAAATCCTACTTGGTCATGGTGTTTAATCTTCTTGATGGTTTGCTGCATTCTGTTTGACAGTATCTTATGGAGGTTTATTGCATCTATATTCATTAGGGAGATTGGCCTGTAGTTCTCTTTTATGTTGGTTTCTTCTCTGGTTTTGGTATCAGGGTAATATTTGCCTCCAGGAATGAGTTAGAGAGTAGTGCTTCACTTTCAATTTAATTGAAGAGTTTGAGGAGTAATGGCAGTAGATCTTTTAATTTCTTGTAGAATTCAGCAGTGAATCCATCTGGACCTGGGCTTTTCTTTGTTGGTAATGTTTCAATTACATTTTCAATTTCATTAACTGACATTAGATTATTTAGAAGTTCTATATCTTATTAATTCAATTTTAGTAAATTGTATGTATCTAGGAATCTGTCCATTTCTTCTGTGTTTTCCATCTTATTAAAGATTCTCAAAGTAGGTATTGATGGTCTTCTGAATTTCCACATGATCCATAGTGATTTCACCCTTTTTCATTCCTAATTGCATTAATTTGAATCTTTTCAATTTTAAATGAGTTTGGTAAGGGCCGAGGATATAGCTCAGTGTCACAGCAATTGCCTGGCAAGCACCAGATACTGAGTTTGATTCCTGGTACCCAAAAATAAATAAATAAATAAATAAATAAATAAATAAATAAGGTTTGCTAAGGGTTTATGAATTTTATTTAAACTTTCAAAGAATTAACTTTTCTATTCATTGATTCTTTGTATTGTTTTCTTAGTCTCAAATGCATTCATTTCTGCTCTGATCTTTATAATTTCCTTCCTAGTAGGGGCTTTGGGTTTGACTAGTTTGTCTTTTTCTAGAAGCTTGAGGTGAAACATAAGGTTGTTTATTTGAGCTCATTCTGTTTTCCTGATATGAGAAATCACTACTATAAATTTCCCTCTTAGGACTCCTTTCATTGGATCTCATAAGTTGCCATATGTTGTATCAGCATTATCATTTAATTGTAGATATTGTTTAATTTCTTATTTAATTTCATCTGTGACCCATTGGTTGTTCAGAAGGGTGTTATTCAATATCCATGTGTTTATGGAGTTTTTGTGGTTTCTTTTGCCATTGATTTCCAATTTCATTGCACTATGTTCAGATAATATGCATAGAATAGTTTCAATTGCTTTGCATTTACTAAAGCATGTTTTATGGGCTAGTATGTGGTCTATTTTAGAGAAATCCCATGCGCAGCTGAGAAGAATGTGTATTCTAATGTTGTTGGGTGGAACACTTTTTAAGCATCTACTAAGTCCATTTATTCAGTTTTGATTAAGTTCTGATGTTTATTTGCTGGTTTTTTGTTTCGTTGACCTCTCTACTCGTGACAGTGTTATATTAAGGTCCCTCATTATAACTGTGTTAGTGCTTATTTGATTTTTCATGTCCATTAATATTTATTTTATATATTTGTGTGCTTCTGTATTTGTTGCATATAAATTTATGAGGTTATCTCTTCCTCTTGAAGTATTCCCTTAACAAGTATGTAGTGATCTTCTTTATCTCTTTTGATCATTCTTAGTTTGAAGTTCACATTGTCTGAAAATAGAATAGCTACCCCTGCTTTTCTCTGGGTTCCTGTAATGTGGAATTTTTTTTTTGACTCTTTGACTTTTAGTCTATGAATTTCTTTTTGAGTTATATGTCTTTCTTATATGGATCTTGTTTCTTGGTCCATTCTGCCAGTCTGTTTCTTTTGATTGGTGAATTGAGACCATTTACATTGATGGTTATAACTGTATGTATTGTCTTATCTTTGCCATATTATTTTCCTGCCATAGGTTCCCTGTCTTTTCCCTCTGTTTAATTGCTTGCCTTGCCTGGTTGTTTCTTTCTACTAGCATTCATGGAATTGCAGTTATTTTTTTCTCTCTCTAGAATATCTTTCAATATACTTTTTAGAGCAGGTTTTGTGGTTATGAATTTCTTCAGTTCTTTGTCATGGAAGTATTTTATTTCTCCATCAATTTTGAAAGAGGGTTTTGCAGTGTACATCAATCTGGGTTGAAAGTTGTTTTCTGTCAGGACTTGAAATACTTCACTCCAAGCTCTTCTTGACTTGAGGGTTTGTTTGGAGAGGTCTGCTGTCATTCTGATGGTCTTTCCTATATAGGTGATCTGTTTCTTTCTCTAACAGCTTTTAATATGCTGTTCTTGTGCTTAAATACTGGGATCTTGATTATTATATGTTTTGGTGAAGATTTGTTTTGGTCATGGCTAATTGGAGTTAGATATGCCTCACTTATCTGTATGTCACATTCTTTTTCCATGCTTGGGAAGTTTTCTTCCATTACTTCAGTAAACATTCTTTTTATGTCGTTTGTGCTGGCTCATGCTTTGTCATCGATTCTAATCAATCTTATCTTCTTCTTTGATTCATCTTGCAGGTTTTGAACTTTTTTCCTATTTCCTTGTTATTTTTAAGAGATCTTTCTTTTTTGTGATCATTAGCCATGATCTTGTCTTGTAGGTCTAATATTTTATCGTCACTCTCATTCATGCAGTTTTGTAGCATTTAAGTGGAATTTTTAATTTCCTGGATATTTGTTTGAATAGGTTCCATGCATTCCATTTCTTTCCTATGTTAGGTATTCATGGTTTCTATCATTTTCCTATGGTGCTCTATTTTTTTAGCTATGTCTACTCTAGATTTGCTGAGCAAGTCCTTCATTAAGGTCATCATCTTTTTTATCCTGAGAGATTATTTCTGATCTGATTTCCTCTATAGGCTCATGGATATGTTTCTTTATTTCTGTTACTATCATTTCAGAAATTTCAGGTGGGTGGCTTCCATTTGCCTCTATCACGCTGTCCCCTGGACTTGTTCTGTGTGTGCTGGAGGTCTGGGATTGCATTTTGCTTCTGTGTCTTATCATTTTCTATTTTTAAATTTTTTTCTGTGTTTATGCTTATAAATTTTTATAGTAGATAATTTTATCACTAATATCGAGGCTTCCCTGGGAAATGTCTGTTCTTTAGGTATTTCTTCTAGGTATAGGTGTTGGCTTATGAATCTGTCCCAATATCCTGTCTTTCCAATTTATTAAGGGTGAGATGTTGGTATCTATTTGACTCAGGCTCCAGTCCTTTGGTAGTGGACTATGGTGATGGTTATTACCCCAGACCTCCCCAGTGTTGTTATACAATGGAGAACAACTGATTACAGCAGTATCACATCCTAGCTAAAGTAGTACAATTAGCAATAACAATAGCATCAAGCACAGCTTAGAAACAGGCAAACTGTGGTAATTATTAATTTGGTAACTTTAACCATAGAAGCAAGATCTACAGTGATATAAAAGAACCCAACATAAATTGGGACCTTGTATGCAAAGCAATTCCCTTTGGTAGAGTGGTTTTACCCTTTGGTGGTGAAATTTAAAAGGGATAGCAGATAAAACAGAGATAAGTGAAGACAAACATAGTAGAAGCAAGGCTGGAGGACAAAGGATGATCATGCAAGCTTTTGGAAACTAGAGAAAATGGCAGAAGAGAAACAATGAAGGAGTAAGCAAAGATTATTGAAGCTAACTAGAAAGACTAGAGAGAAGGTTCACTCCTATGAAAATATCACTAATAAAGTGAGATAATTGAGGAAAGGGAGAAATAAGACAAATAGATTGCCCACTCATCAGGGAGGGAGCAGTTCACTTGCTCCTGTGTGTGCTGGCAGGATTTGCCACCAGGTTACAGTGTCCTCTGTTTGGAGGAAGGCAAAAGAGGCAGGGGACCTTTATCCCAAGTCTATCCTGTGTGGCTTGATTTATCTGCACTATTTTAGTCTATCCATTTTTTTCTTTTCTTTTCTTCTTTTAAACTCCCTAGTGTGGCAGCCCTGTTCCACCCATAGTTGGGCAAACCACCGGCAGTCCAGTGGGCTGGATCGCCTTTTTTTTTTTTTTTTTTTGTGGGTACTGAGGTCAAACTCAGGACCTTGCGCGCCAGCAAGTGCTCATGCCACTGAGCGATATCACTGGCCCTTTTTTCGTATGTGGGAGTCAAACTCAGGACCTTGCACTAGCCAGGCAGGTGCTTATGCCACTGAGTTATCTCACCGGCCCCCTGGATTGCCTTTATATAAAGTTCTATATGTATGTTTTCTTTGATCTATGAGTCTCTTATTTCAGATTGATTTTGGCTTTAGGATATATGTCTCTCCCTTTCTTCCAATTACCTGCATTTTTAGTTGATTTTCTCTGAGTAGTTCTGAAAGTGGCTCCTCCTCTATTCAGCCATGTTTCTGTCCTCACCTGGTTTCTTTTTAATTGTGCTAGTTTTTTCAACAACCACATTTCCTCCAAATTCTCACTATAAATTTGGCTAAAAACAGTCAGTAGTACCCTTTCCACAGCCTGAATGTTGAACTGCTTTGAAATTTTCTCTAGAAGATCAATCAATCTGTTACCTTTAAACTCACACTCACACAAACTTTTAGACATGGGAATATGTGGACAAATTATTTTCCAGAATAGATCATGCTTGACCTTTAGTCCAAATCCCAATAGAGTCACTATTCCCATCTGAAAACTCATGAACCTGGCCTTTACTATGCATATTCTGATCTACAATCTGGTCTTCTAAACTCCATCCAGAATCATCTGCTAAACTCTGCTTACATTATTCTAGGGTTCTATAGCCTGCAATTCCAAATCTTTCCAAAATCCTACCACAGATTAGTTCTCAAGTCTTCTGAACCTCGTGGTCAGTTACTGTCACAGCAATAGCCCAAAACTCAGTACAAATTCTCTGTATTGGTCAGCTTTCCTGTTGGTGGGAGAAAATACCTCACATGAACAATTTAAAGGAGGAGAAGTTTATTTTGGCTTATGCTATCAGAGGTTTCAATCTATGGTTGAATGGGTCTGAGGCAGAAGCATCATGATGGAAAGGAAGTCTTAACATTCAGAAAGCAGGGAGCAAGGGAAAGGGCCAGATAAGTACAGGATTGGAATCAAATATAATTTTCAAGGCCACTCACATCATGACATATAAAGACACATCCAGAAGGGTGCTTTCTTAATATCTTAGTTGTGTGTTAAGTTGATTAAGTTGACATTCTGGATTATCAGTCACACATATCTACCTTGTAATATTGTTACAAGGATTATATACAGCATTTGGGGGGGCATTTAAATTGCTCAGCCCAATTGCACATATTTCATTAGATATTTCCCACCCTGTATTTAGTATCCTGTATATAATTTCAAAGGAAAAATACTTATGATTTTTGACTAACTCCTTGCTGTATTACTAAATGTAGCTATATATGAGACACATTTAATGCAAGCTGAAAGAGGATTCAATTCACACATATCTAATTATATGATTAAACTGATGTCTAATTTCAATGACCTTCTTTGAAACCCTGACTCAGTTGGTGCATTGGGCACAGGAAAGAATAACTGCTCTTCAATATGTTGATAGAATTAAGTGAAAATGTATGAGACATTGTTGGAATTCAAAGTTTTTATACAAAAGATGATTATATATCTAGAGTAATGTGCTATATGCATTTTTCTGTGCACACCCATATGCCTTTCTCATGAGAAAATCTTGCATGACTTCGGAGACAATGGATACAAAAACAAATCTTCTCTAACGGCATTATTTGGTATTTATATTCAAGGATACTTAGTTTGGGAAAAAAATTTCTTCTGCAAGCAGTTTAGATAATGTATTTTTAAAAATCATATGATTTTCTGCTGTGTTCCCAGGTTTCAGACTCAGCCACCACTGGTATATATATATACAGTCACATATATAGGAGTTACCATGTGTCATTATCTCTGAATCAGAAATTTTGATCTGGAGAGTGTCAAATAGAACTTCAGTTTATTAAGAGAGATTAAAGCAGTTAAAGAGTACTCTAGAAATGTGAAAATGAAGAAAAGTGTGTACATACACCAGTCTCATGCCATAAAATTTGATACAATTTTGAAATTTTATTTATTTTTATGTAAAGCCACATATGTCACTTACTTAAATATTTAATCTTTCATATGAAACTCATTTGAACTAAAAATAATTATTACTTCATTTTTATTAACCACTTAGTGTTAAAATAATTATATGACTCTGAAAAGAGGATTTATAATCAGGAAAGAATAAAGTAATTTAAACTGAAAAAAATTATGTCTAACATTATCTGTTATATTCCTAATGCAAATACAGTAGTCCTCTAATGTAGGCAACCAAACCATGCCACTGATAGTAAAAGACCTAAATTGAAAGTGTTCTCTCTCAAACATGTGAATGTTTTAAAATAACACTGTTAGAAGTTGCAAAAAAAAAAAGACTAATCAAAGCCTCTAGAGCCCTTTCTTTCATCTTTCAGTGCTCTGTGTGCACATTTTTGGCCTACTGTGTAGAAATATCCTTCCACCATGAAAGGATGAATATGCTACAGTCCTTGTTTTTTGTGTGCTTGGGTTGAGTGTAAATAAAAATGTCATCTCCAAGCATTATCATGTGCCAGTTTCCATTTTCAATTGTGTGTCCTGGCCAATACCTGGAGGAATGAAAGATTTGAGTTATGCCAGCTTCCTAGTTTGGGTCAGTTGAGTAGAATAATATTAGGTTTCATATGGTGTTTATTTTCCAATTAACAGCAACAAAAAATCCTTTGCAGGAACACTTATGCATGTGTTATCTATAGCTACTTTTTTTTTTTAAGTGTACAACTGTAATGTATATGGACCCAGCTAAACAATAACATGCTGGTGTTTATACATGCAAACCAACAAAAACAAATACTGTTGAGCAATTTGATTTGTTCCTTATTTGCCTACACAAAGAATACAACCAGCCTTCTTTGTTCCAGTGTAACTGCTCAAAAAATTTTTAAAAAAGGGAACTGAATAATATTTGGAAAAACTATGTGACCAATAGATATTTGGCAGCGCAACTCCCTCCACCTTCAAATCACACGTTATTCAGATGTGCTTCATAGAACAGTATTTTGATCTTAAGCCAGGATTCCAGGCAGTTATTCAAAGACATAAGGCTGTCTGTAATCTTTGTGTTAACATCGTCTTTTTTATTTATGGGAAGACCTTTTCCCCTTTATAAGGCATAAAATGAAAGCAAATATTTAAATCCCTCGTCTATGGCAATAATTGCTACCTGCAAAATGGCAAGTCATATGTGAGCTCTTTTATGTGCTTGCCAACATAACAAACCTATTTTGTAATGACTAGGAAGGTTTGATAGATGATACTTCAAAATCACATTTAAAGGGGCCGGTGAGATGGCTCAGCGGCTTAAGCGCCTGCCTGGCAAGCGTGAGGGCCCGAGTTCGACTCGTGGAACCCACATACGAAAAAGGGACCGGTGGTATCGCTCAGCGGCAGGGGCGCCTGCTGGCGCGCGAGGTCCTGAGGTTGACCCCCTGGTACCCACAAAAAAAAAAAAAAAATCACATTCAAGTACCAGCCTTAGTATTGACTTTGCCTTTTTTTTTTTCTAATTTTGCTTGTTTAAAGGAAAATTTCCATCATTATTTATATTAGCCCTCAAAATATATAATGTTGAGATAAACTGTGTGTGTATGTGTTTGTCTGACAACAGACATGGATTTCAAATGGAAACTAATACTATTTCTATTTCTATTTTCTTTAGCAATATCGACTTTATATTATATGGATAAGAAACAGCTGTTAACACTAAGTGATCCTGAGCTAACAAAAGATAATTCGATTCCACAAAAAATGTTCAATACCTACTGCCTTCCATGTAATGTTTTAGGTCAACAATTAACAGAACAACTTCACTGCTATTTCAAACATTGCATTCTGGTGGAAATGTTCCACAATTGTTCTCTTTGTTTTATGACAATTTATTTATTCAACAAGGATTTATTTAACACATATTACGGTACAGCATAAAATAATTTTAATATGTTTTCATACAGAGCACACTGATTTTGGTTTTCAGAAACAGAATCTTTGGACAAATAATCAGTGTAGGTTGTGATTGGTGATATAAAGGACATTTTCAGGGAGATTAAAAAGTTTTTATAAGTGACATACAAGATAACCTGTGATGGCCCCTTTAAAGTAATGCTGTTTGTGTGAAGAATGCATACATAAGAATGAGTAAGACATCCAGAAATTGAGAAGAACATTTCAACAGAACCAGAATATAAAAAGCCACAGACAGCAAATGTATGAAATTGTGTTAAAAGACAATAGCAATTAATGAAATGCAAATAAGCAACACTTATACATGATTTTATGTAGAACATAAGAAAACATTAAAATTTAACAATAGAGAAATGAGTATTTATACACTGTTTCAGGAAGTTACAAAAATTGAAGATCACTAGGAAATATTTCTTAAAGATAAAGGTGCTGTATTAAGTGATACAGCCAATTTCTCTTTCATACACAGGATAAATGTCTAGGTGTTTGCCCTAACGGTGACAGATAGGTAAGGCTCAATTATTCAATTCATGGAATCCAAAATGCCTTAGAAACCAAAAAAGTTCATTTTTTAGGAAAAAGATATAATGCAGCAGTGGTACTAAGGTAAGGATGTATATTATAATCGGGTTGAAAGACATGCAAGAACTAAACCAAGCAAAATGGTGAGAGATGGTGGGATGTGTAGTAATAAAACTAGACTGAGTCCCAGAAAAAGATCTTCCATTATCCTGAAAGCAATGTTGAGAGACACTTTCTTTAAATCCTGAAGGCAGGGCCGGTGAGATGGCTCAGCGGCGTAAGTGCCTGCCTTGCAAGCGCAAGGGCCCGAGTTCGACTCCCGGAACCCACATACAAAAAAAGGGCTGGTGCTATCGCTCAGCGGCACGGGTGCCTGTTGGCGCACGAGGTCCTGAGGTTGACCCCCCCGTACCCACAAAAAAAAAAAAATCCTGAAGGCAAAGTAAAGATATTAACATTTTCACTGAACTACATCAATAGACATATTTGTATAGTGGCATTTCATGGCACATTTTAAAAAGAAATTGGTAATACAAGACTTTCCATTTTCCCACTTGGAATGTGTATGCCTTTTTCAAGTAGAGATAAGGAAAGCAGCTTATTAATGATAACAGCCAAGTTTCTAGAGATAAATAAAATAAAGTTTAAAATGATGTTTCCTATTTGTTGAGACTTTTAAAAGAATTTTAGCTTTCTAAATTTCAAATTCTTAACGGGTAAAAGGATAACTATTACATATCATTGGAAGAGTGTTAAATATAATTTATGTAATCTGCTTAAGAGAATGTTAATAATATATCAAGAAGTTAGTAAATGTAAATAAATTTATTATGAATTGTTAATAGGGATAATCATACATATTATCTTATCATTGAAGCAGGAGTACTAAGATTTACATTTTGATGAGCATTTTGAGTTCGTGTATAGCCAACCTCAAATATACATATAAATGACTGAGTTCAAGACATTATAAATAAAGATTTCAAGGTCTTGTGATTAGAAAGTGCAGTTTAATGGAAGATAAGAGTTGTAGAGAAAAATAGGAAATTATGTATGTGGTTGCCGGAGTGCCAGTAGACACCACTCAGGTACATGCATTTTGTGAGTAAAGTATGTCTTCCTACCCCTTGGATTACTGATCTGAAATAGTATTTTGGAAGTTGAGATGTAATTTAAATGTTTAACAATAGGGTACACTCAACTGGGTGATAACAATTATCTTTTTAAGAATTATGATAAGGCTCAATGTCATAAAAGTGTGAGATGCAAACAAGAAAGCAATGTTGGCTCACTGTTTCAGTTTTCCTTTGTGGTAATTATGTAGCGAATGTATATAAGTTAAATGGATAGTTTCCTATTTTTTTTCTTTTGAGATAATGATATAGAAACAACAACATGCCATGAGAAGGAAAAAAAAAAGCATAGAATTGCAATGAAGTTTCTGAATGTTCTGTGTTTCAGGAGAATGGAGGATATGTTTAAAAGCAGACTTCATCTTGAGTAATCTGCTGAGTGTCATTAAAACTGACGGAATTCCATTTCACAATACTATGTAACACTTTACTTTCCTTCTATTTCCTGGTAATTTCCTTCTGTTCTTTGACATCAGAGCCCCTGATTCTAAGGCTTGAAAAGGAATTGAATCACACCACGAGCTTGCCTGGCTTCTTAGCTTTCATGTAACATATCTTAGTTTCTTAGATTCCATAATTATAAATCAATTTATTAATATATTAAATACAATTATATATGCATTATAATACACATATATGAGATGACTCATAGTGATATTACATATGGGTGTATTGATGTACACATACACAAACCCATGGAGAGATGCATATATTCTATTGTTTTTTTTCTTTGGAGAACCCTGACTAATACAGATTTGGCACCAAGAAGTGGGGATTCTGCTGTAAAAAATATCTGAAATGTGGAAGTCTCTTTGTAACTGGATAATGGGTAGCAAAATAAGAGTTGTGATGTACATGCTAGAAAGAGCCTTCAGGCCTGTGAAATTCGAATCTCAGATAAGAAAGATAAAAAAGAATTGCAGCAAAAGGTTTGAACTTCTTACAGAATAAAAAAGAATCCTGAGGACAATGTTGGTAGGAACATGTAGAAATATATATGATGCAGGCCATTCTGCTGAGCTCTCAGAAGTACTTGTTATAATGTGGCAAAAATACTTGGATAAACTCTATATTCCAGTGTACTATGGAGGTTAAAACTTGTAAGACTATTCTGTTTTAGAATAACAAAAATTATGTCAATGTGCTAAAATCAACTCACTCTTACACTTTAAGTTTGTAAACTGGCCTCAAATTTCAGTTCCATACAGCTGTTATTTTTAAAAGTACATTCTATTTATATGGCTGTATTAAAAAAGATAATAAATTAGATAAAAGTTTCTTTATGTTATTTACTATGGTATAATTAAATAAAGCTAACTGACTAAAATTATTTTATACTAAAATGGAAATTTAAATATATTTCACAGATAATAACATTACCTAATGGTTTTAATATAATAATGTCATGAAAATTGTCATGCTAAAGTACTATATTTCCTTAATCTCAAATTTTCCTTACAAAACTTAATAACTGTTATCTGTTAACATGCTGCAATAATTCAACTCTGAGATAACCATGACTGAAAAACAAAAACAATTATTGTTTCATACTTTATATTTCAAATGCTTGGTATCCAGATAAGAGTATGGTAGTCAAATGTACTTCTCCCACTTCAGTACTGGTGTAAATGATCTTTTGGGTGTTAAACAACTGAGGTTTGGAGCCCAAAGCTAAGAAAAATAACTGGCTTAAGTGGACAGACAATATTTAGGCCCTGGATTTCAAAGGTCAACAAGGACCCGGGTCATGAGGGCAACTCTCTACAGGATCTTACAATTCTGATGGGTCACTCAACTGACTTGCAGGGAGATTGTTGGACCCTACAGGAGGAGTCAACCAATATGCAAGGTGCTTAAAAGGAGTATCATCAAAGAGAAAAATGTCTCCCACGTTTCCACAGGAAACCACACAGCCAAGCAAGAGAGGGACCTATCCTGACAGATGCTGCTGACTGAGGAGCTAAGAGGCTCTGTACCTGGCCCCTTAAGTAACTCCCATTCCTTATTCATTTCTGAAACTTGTTTCCGTGCTGTTTTGTTAAAACATGGAAAGTTTGAAGAGAAATTAGGCACAGATTTGATGAATTCCTGCTTCAATAATTTTTTTACTAATTTAAGTATTTTTTTTCTAAGATTTAAATCAAAGGCAATAATTTTTCAAAAAAGAGTATCAAAATAATGTGTTATTTAACTATGGACTGAGTTAAAAGCTTTTTTTTCTGTCGCTTTCTGACTTCGTTATCGGAAGAAGTTTCCTTTTTCTCTTAGTGACTCAATGTCTTCATGTACAAAATGGAGGTTCTTACAGTTTTACTTTTAAATGTGCCCCAGAGTGTCATGTACTAAAGGCTTGTGTGCTAGCCTATGCCACCACTGGAGTCTGTGAAACCTCTAAATTACAGAACAAACCTGAAGGAAGTTAGTTCTTTGAGGGGACACCCATAAAGGAAACACAGTATTGGATACAGTTGTCTCATCCACTGTGTTCTGCTTCTGGAACACAATCAGGTAGGCAGCCTTCTGTCGGACACACTTCTTCCTACAGGCCCCAAAGCAACACGAAGAAGTGGCAATAAACTAAAACCTCTGAAACTGTTAGTAACAATAAGAATTTCCTGCTGTTGTTTTGATTATCTCAGGTACATTTCACAGTGATAGAAATCTGACTAACACAGAAAATTTTTACCTAAAAGTGAGATCTGTACTTCCTGTGACTATACCTGATGACACGGTTTAGAAGACTTCGGAGTTGGTTTGAAAGAGTGATTTGGAATAATTTCAACAAGGAGGCTACGGAAAACCTAAAATGCTGTAAGTAGAACTTGGAGATGATTCTGGGGAATACTCACAAGATCACAGTACTGTCGGGAATGTGTACAGTAGAAATAGGCTCAGGAGATTTCTAATGGAAAGAAAGACTCTGGAATTGGACTAGAGGCTGCTCATGTTACATTCCGGTAAAGAACTAGACTACATGTTTTCAGCCCTGAGTCTTTGTGATTTTAACACATTTGCTTTTGGGGCAAATTTAAGACACAACTGTAATTTTCTTTTATCCTGGACCCAAAAGATTCATGTCCTTTGCACAATTTTGTTTAGTCCATCTATAAACCTTCTCAAAATTGAACTGTTCCACCACTGACTAAAATTTCATTCCCGAAATCTCCTGTGTCTCAAGGCAAATATAGCTGTGAACCCCCATAAAAATAAAAAGGAAGTTACATAATTCCAAGATGTAGTAATACATAATAATCATTCCAGTTACAAAAAGAATGGATAGAGGTATGGGAAAGAGTGATTGGACAAAAGCAAGGCTAGAATTCAGCAGCGCAAACATTAGATCCAACCGCTCTGTGCTCAGCATCTGGGCCACAGATCATTTGGGGAGCTATCCCATGCGACATTGCATGGAAGCAGGTCCTATTGCCATTCTCTTTGGCTGGGTCTGCTCAGTGCCACCACGTTCAGCTCCTTTTATCACTTTAATCTTCAAAATAACTTCCTGAAGTGAACTTTTTCTCTGTCCTTTTTTTCCTTCCTGTCTCCTTATCTATATTGTTCCAATTTTGCTTCTGTTCTTTCAATCAGCATACAAAGAGCAAGACACTATGCTAAATCCTAGGCCTACAAAGATAAATGGAACATAATAACTGATTTAGAGATAATCAAACCTCTAGGAGGAAAGGCATAATATTTGTGAATATTGAACACAGAGTGGTCTATTGATTGATTTACAAATTACACTGCTAAACATTGAGAAAAGGGGGACGAATTCCAAGAATGATAACTTTGAGAAAAAATTAGTCCTACAAGCCTCAAATATAGTCCCTCAGGCTGTTAAAAAATATTTTCCTTATTTTGCTTTGCTTTGTTCTTGGTTCCTACCCCACTGTGCTTCCCAGTGACTAAGATTTTTCCATTGCTCTTTTGAACAATAGCTGGTAAAATGGTTACAATGCATTAAAAATCGTTTTCATTCTTAACATTTTGATAACTATTATTTTTAGTAGACAGAAATTAGGATGCTATACTCTCATCCAGAGTTCATAGTAAATTGTGAGCTGAATTTCATTTCCTTGAAGCAATAACTTATTCTGCTTTTTAAGAGTCAACTTTCCAGGCCAGTGAGATGGCTCAGCGGCTTAAGCGCCTGCCTTGCAAGTGCGAGGGCCCGAGTTCGACTCCTGGAACCCACATACCAAAAAGGGGCCGGTGATATCGCTCAGCGGCACGGGTGCCTGCTGGCGCGCGAGGTCCTGAGGTCGACCCCCCGGTACCCACAAAAAAAAAAGAAAGAGTCAACTTTCCTAACATCTTTTATTCAGTTCAACTGATGGGCAGAATGGAATGAACCTGATAATGAGCTAGCTAAGCACAAGAGTAGTCCTTTAGAATAATAATAAAAAACGCATTTGCTCCTTTAGCTTACGTTTTAACAGAAAAGGCATGTCTACATATAGTAAAAAAAAAAAATGATGTAAGTGGTCACTAAACACCAAAGTGAAAGTTTTGGATTGTATTACTACAATAAAGAAAATATCTCATTAATCTGACTGTAAGAAAGAATCTATTATACTATTAACAGGAAACCTGGGTACTATTCTAGTAGTATTGATAAATTTAGGTATTATTGTAAAAAAAATTCACCAATGAATTGATAGGATATCTGAGAACCTTTAACAGTAAATCCTACTTTCTAGAATCAAATAGAAATTGATCGAATCATTGAGATGGGAAAGAATGCCAAGTGGGCAGGTCACAGCCAAAAAAAAAAAAAAAAAAAAAAAAGAGTTTTATACAGCAACAACTCCAACAGGGATTTGCTTAAATTTCGACTAAATGTATGCTTTCTTCATGTGGTACAATGTCATAAAACATGTAAGACAAAACCTAAACTTATCTGTGTAAGAATTATTTAATTAGCAAGCAATAAATATTATAAGAATGATGGTCAATTTCCCCAGAACTGCCAAACATATAGATTTTCATGATGTAGATCATTAGGAAAAATCTCATGGCTTTCTAGAAATGTACTTTAGAAACTAATACAACCCCCAACTTTTCATGTCTCTTCTAAAGTAGATTATTTTTAATATTTTTAAGTACTGACACTATGAATTGGCTAGAAATGTACTTTAGAAATGTACTTTAGAAACTAATACAACACCCAACTTTTCATGTCTCTTCTAAAGTAGATTATTTTTAATATTTTTAAGTACTGACACTATGAATTGGCAATGCCTTATCATGTTACAAAAAAAAAAAAGAATAAAACTGATAGCTTAAAAATATCTCTCCTCAAAGTGCTCACAGTTTAATAATTATGAATTCTTACTGAATGGTTTTATGGAAAAGAAATTTCTTTCATTAAAGGTCAAATGATCACTAGCAATATCAAAGGAAAGGCCAGGCCTTTCAGTTGTCATTTTTACGCTTCTTGATAATACCTTTTTCTGTTCATGTTTCTTCAGAGAGACAATGAATGAAAAGAATTTATAAATATATAACCAGGCAAAATATGCACAAAGAACGATAATGTCTCCTGAACTTAAATGAGTTGATTGTGTGACTCTCCTGAAACAATTAACAGTGTTCTATGAAACTGCTTTTCATTTGAGAATGTCTAGAACGGAAGGAAAATTGAAACAGATATGAAATCTTAAGTAATTCAATTTTATGTAAATTTATGTATGAAACAAAAAGCAGCATGGCAATGAAATCTTCTGGGCTTTAATTTGATTTGAGGTCTGATACATATTTTGACCATTTTTTCTTCATGCAAAAAAGAAAATACTCCAAATAGAACAAGTCATTGAGTGCCTAATGTACATCAATCAAACTTGCTAACTTATGATGTTTCTCCAGGGCATTGGCTCTTTGGTAGTTGTCAGACACAAATGGACAACGTGGTGTGAGGATGCTGTGCAATGGAGCAGAGAGGCACAGCATTCGATACGCCCTATCCCTTCACTTCAAACAACTAATTAATGGGCTGCTATGTATCCTGTTTCTCAGGGGTCAGAGGTATTGTTAAGAATCCTCCATGTTGCCTGTTTAAATTAAAAAAGATGACAGATTCATCTAGGGTGCTAAGCAGAAAGGGAGGATAAAGTCCTTGTCTGTCTAGAAAGCTCGTACCCAAGAATCTCCACAACAGAACCCAGAGGACTTTATTACCTTTAATAAATTTCATTTATTAAACTTTAACCCTTTAAAGAAGAAAAATTAAAGATTGCTCATACTAAGAAAATAATTAATGTGCTATATTTTGTCTGGGAAGCCACTTCCGTGAATCAATTTCCTGATTAAACCACTTGTAGTTTAATCAACAGAATGTGTGAAAAAGAAAGCGTGTTTCTGAGAAAAGTGGTGTCACCAACTGTCTTCTCATCGCTGTCTTTTCTCTTGTGCGAATTAAAATACATTTTTACAGTAAGAATTCATGTGTTTAAATACTAAAGTCTGGAATTCAGAATATAAATGTGTTTATTATTTAAAATACTCATGTCAGATAGCATATATTACATTAAATAAGGTTAAATTCACACTGAACTCAAAATTTTTAAAATAGAAATCTAGTTTTGATATTTACATAGAATTTATCATTTATTGAGCATGTTATAATCATTTTATTCATTTTTTCCTGAATTAAATACTATTAAAATTGAGATTAATCATTTTTTCTTTATTTTATACTTAAAGTTTTTTAGTGCTGGGCTATTTGGTAGAAAACTCAAGATGGATGGACTCCAGCATCAAAATTATTGCTACAATATCTCTCTTCTATATTAGAAATTCTAAGCTCTGGAATTAATGAAACTGACACAATGAAACTTATAATCAGGCTAATTTAATAAACAAATATATATAAAATTACAGGTAACACAGACGGCAAGTCACAAGAATGAAATAAAATGTGTGAATTGACAGTAATTGAAATAATTTCCTTTAAATCAGGTTCTTTGGAAGTCTCATTAGAAGGTCTCTTTTGCCAAGGATCTATCTCCCTATTTCTTACTATCTTTCATTTTGATCTTTATTTTATTACGTTAATTTTGTTCCTTATTAAATATTACATGATTTTTCTTACATGAGAAAAACTTTGATGTAATATATGGGTTTCTCATGTAAGAGAAATCATGTAATAGCTTGAGTGTCTGATTTATTTCACTTAACATTATGGTCTCAAGGCATCTATTTTCATACAAAGGACATAAGTTTATCCTTCTTCCTTTTTTTTTGGTACTGGGAATTGAACTCATGACTTTGTGATTGCCAGGCAGGCACTGTGCTGCTGAGCTATATCCCCGGCCCAGTTTATCCTTCTTTATGGCAGAGTAGTACTGCATTGTATGTACATGCCATATTTTCTTTATCCTTTCATCTGTTGATGGAAATATAAGCCACTCTCATGATTTCATTATTATAAATTGTGTTGCTAAAAACATCTGAATCCTAGACTGAACAACATAGTAAAGAAACTCTAAGAACCATGGAATGAACATTCTAGAGTGGATATGTTGAGAGGTCTAGAGAAGAAGATTAGGTATGTCTGGGAAACAAGACAAACCACGAAAAGGAATATAAATAAATTTAAAAGTCTCAAATCTAAATAACTGTAGAAATTAGTCATTTTATCTTCTTTTATGTCTACTGGACAGGATAATATCCCACTAGAATATGAAGAGGGATGTGAGCATGTAAGATTTGTTTTTAAAAGTTCATATGGGTTACTTCATGAAAGACTAGATTGTAGGTACACTTCAGTCTGTAGTGAGGAGGAGATTATAGAAATTGGAATGAACACCATTAAAAAAGAACACCAGAAAGAGAAAGAGTGAATTTTTGCATTGTTTGTAAACACAGAATATCATATTTTTGAAAATTTAGATTAAAACTTATACAACTCTCTCCCTTCCCCCTCCTCCCCTCCCCTCTCTTCTTCTCTTCCTCTCCTCTCTTCCTGTCCCCTCCTTTCTCTGCCTCCCCTCCCCTCCCCTTCCTAACCCTCCTCCTGCACTTATTTTTCTCTTCCCTTCTTTTCCCTTTCTTTCTTCTCCTCTCTCTCTTTCCCTCTCACTCTCTCCCTCTCTATGACACTCTGATATCACAAATCAAATAAGCTACTGGATATTCTTTTGAAATGTTTTCTAGTTTTGTATATGTATTAGACCTTGAATTCAAATTTGTTGGTTTGAATTTGGTTGGCTGTTAGGTTGTATTGTATTCTATTTGGTTGTTTAGTTGTATTTATTTGGCTCCACTAAACATCACCTTCTGAATAGGTATGTTTGTGTATATTTTCTCATTTAATTCTCATGACAACTCAGCAAAGCATATCATATTACCATCTCAGCAGAAGAGCCAGAAAGCTTTAATAACTTAGTGGGGATCACAATGCAGAGTTGTAAATACAAAGTAGAAAAGATAGCTAAAATCATATTTACAAATTTTGTCCTCTGCTCTATTCAACCTATCACATCAGAAGATAAAGAATAAAGGAAAATGTATCTCTCTTTAAATTGTATTTCGGTTCATGTACTCAAAATCTTTGTCACATATGTTTGTATACAGAATTGCCATTCTATTTGTTAGTTAGAAAGTTTAATCTCTGTTTCATCACACATCATATCACACTATTACATTTACAGAAAAATATTAATCAGCAAGAGACTTCTAAAGTATGAAATAAAATTTCCTATTCCTATAAAGAAAATATCTAGGTATGGTATTCTCAGAATTGTTTTTCTTCTGTTCCTATTAACATTTTAACATTTATTTTAAGTAATATGCTGTAGAATTGACTTTATGTCTACAGTTTTATGAATTTCATCAAATGTAGAGACTCATGTAACCCCCAGAACAGAAGGGTTTCAGTACCCTCATATCCCTCCATAAATTCCCTCTTTCTTATCCCTTTGTACTGACACATTCATATATCGGTAATTTCTAAAATCATTGATTTGTTATATCTCACTAACTCTTTGTCTCCTAAGAGATATCATATAAATAGAATCATATAGTGTACGACTTCTTGAGACTCACTTTTTGAGACTTCAGCACAATGGCTGAGATCTGTCCAAGTTGCAGGAATCAGTGGTCCATTGCCTTTTATTGCAGAATTGTATTTGATTGCATAGATGTGCCAAAGTTTGTATGCCCTTTAACTCATTATTGGACATAACAGTAGTTTCCAGTTGGTAACTGTGATAGAACCTATTATTAACATTGTGTACTGTCTTTTATGTGAGAATGAGTTTTCATATTGCTTGAGTTAATAACAAGTATTGAAGTTCCTGGGTAAGTATGTGTCTAGATTTATTGCCAAATTTGCCATTTCTTTCAGAGTGGCTTAAGAGATTAACATGCGACAAATTCCTGTGTGAGATTCAGTCACTCTGCAGCACTGCCAGCACTGGCATTTTCTGTATTTTTCATTTTAATCATTCAGTCAGGTATATAGTGCTATCATAAATGGTTTTATGTTTCTATATTGTTTATTTATATGTTAATGCATATTTCTCTGTTGTTTATTTAATTAAGTGTACTTTTCTTGATAAAATTATTTAATTTGAAAGGCCACTTTATTGGCCTTTATTTATTTATTTATTTATTTTTTGTGGGTACCGGGGTCGACCTCAGGACCTTGCGCGCCAGCAGGCACCCCTGCCGCTGAGCAATATCACCGGCCCCTTTTTCGTATGTGGGTTCTGGGAGTCAAACTTGGGCCCTCACGCTTGCCAGGCAGGCACTTATGCCGCTGAGCCATCTCACTGGCCCTGGCCTTTTTTTTAACTTATATTTTTCTGTCATGTTTACATATTATTTGTTTTACTCTGGCTTGCAGATATGTTGTTCTACATATTCTTCTCAGTACTGTAGAGTTTGCAGTTTTAAACAAAGTTCTGAAATTTAAGTTAATTTTATACAAGTAGTAAGATTTGAGCTAAAATTGATTTTTAAATATGGGATTCCGATTGCTCTAGCATCATTTGTTAACATTATTTTAGCATTTTCAACAATAAATTGACCATAATTATGTTTACTTATGTTTAGATTCTGTACACTGTAATACTGATGCATTTATATATTTGCTAATACCACGCTTTCCCAATTTATAGTAAGTCCTAAAAACAAGTAGTGTGATTCCTCCAATTTGCATCTGTCTCGAAAATCCTTTGGCTATTTAAATTTCTTTGAATAATGAATTTTAAATCTTTCTTGTGTAAATATACTTTAATAACTTCTGGTGGGATTGGGATGAAAACTGAATTAAACCTACAGATCATCTAAGGGAATATTGACATCCTGATTAATTTGAATCATACTATATGGGAAATTAGTCTGTCCCTACATTTATTTCTGTCCTCCTTTATCTTTTTTTAGCAGTATTTTATAGATTTTTGTCATTCAGGACTTACATGCATTTTGTTAGACTTACCTAATAATTTTATTTTCAGAACTGTAAATTTTATTTTCAAATATCAGTCTTCAATGTCTTATTGCAATTTTTCAGAAATGTTTGTTTGTTTGTTCATTTATCATTTCAGGAATACCAAAGCGAGTATTTTAACAGGGTCATGCAGCACAGTGGGGTTCAAACACAAGAGGGAGCCCTCCTAGACTAACTGAAAAAGTGGCTGGGAGTGCTGCTTATGTAGCAGCTGAGGCCTGTGCCAGTGAGGTGTGGGGCTGAAACCAGAGAATCTTCTGGAAGCCTTGCTGTGAGGGTAGGGTTTGTAAACAAGGGGCCCAGATCCCACCGTCCCAGAAATATGTTTTTGAAATTGATTTTGTATCGTACAACTTTTCTAAACTCAGGCTCTTTTGTGTTGTTTTGTTTTTTGCAGTTTTCTTTACTTTTTTTTTTGTGGGTACCGGGGGTTGAACTCAGGACATCATGCACCATCAGGCACCCATGCCACTGAGCAATATCACCGGCCCTTTTTTCGTATGTGGGTACCGGGAGTCGAACTCAGGACCTCGCGCTTTCCAGGCAGGCACTTATGCCGCTGAGCTATCTCACTGGCCCTACATTTTTATATGTGGATTTTAATAGCATCTACAAATAGTGACAATTTCCATCTTTCATTTTATGAAATAATCATTCCCCTGTAAGTACTGTATTGTGTTCTGTGGTTCCTTTCAAAAACTTTCTTTTGTCTTTAATTTTCTGCTATATAATTATGATGTTTCTGAATGTGTATTTCTTTGGGGGATTATTTGGGGCTTCTTGAGTTTGTTAAAATATACATTTATCTAATTATGGTTTATTTTCCAATTTGAGAAGTTATTAATTTCTGTGTGTAAATAGTCGTATTAGCAAGTTGGCAAAATAAGAGGTATTAGAACAATTTTAATCTACATTACTGTCTGTGTTTTAATTGATAGTCTCATTTTAATGAATTATACAATAAACATTCATATTAATAAAGTATTTTTATTTCATAATATATACTTATACAGATTTTATTTTGGAAAATTGCTAATTTTATTGTTATAAACATGACATCACACACATTCTTCTGAAAATGTTAAAGTAGAAAAATATTTTGAGTTATAGATCTTTAATTTTCAAAATTAAGTTTATTTTAGAAAATCATTTTTTATAAAAGCAGTAGCATTGAGGAATAATAATAATGATAGGAAGATATTCAGCAACAGTAATGTTCAGAAATAAACTATTTTATGAATTAGATTCAAGCATTGTAACGATGTGATCAAATATAAAGAATAATTATTTCAGTTTTTGTTATTCTTAAGATTCTAATTCAATTTTCTCAATGTTCAATAGTGTGTCTTCTCAGAGATCTAAAGGTCATATAAATAAAATGTGCATATTTCAGTATATTTTATGTTTTCTGGTTATATACAGACATACGTAATATGTACTTATGTTGGAGAAAATGGGTAACTTACCATTATAATTAAAGTGTCAAAAAATTCAAAGATATAAATGAGCTGAATAAGTCATTCTTGACTTTATTTCAAAGACCACAGCATTATTTTTTCTAAGATTGTATCTACTTTATTATCTTGTCGTGTTTAAACAGTAAAACAAGGGATTACAAACTTCTCACTAAATACCAAGAAAAGTATTGTGCTCTGTTCATTTAATATTTCATCTTGAGAAACCCTGCTAGAAAAGAGATAAAGCAAGTAACATTAAATTTGCTGTGAGCTCGACCCTCTCAATCTCTGACATTTTTCATTTTACCAACAAAGATAGATGAAGGAGCAGAAATTGTAACATAACATTGATCGCTTTATCACTGTCAACTGCAAATAAAATCATTTACTTAGAATAGGCTTTTAAAAATATTTATTATAATTTGTATCTTGCCTATTAATACCAAACGCAAAAATGTTTTGTGGTATTAGTGCTTTAGACCTGGTGGGCAAAAGAACATTCATTTTAGGTAGATTTTAAATATTATTCTTGAAATTTTCAAAAAAATTTAATTAATTTAATGTGTTATTAATATTCCAGTTTATTTGAATGAGTAGTTATAATTCTTATGTTAATCTATGATACACAATGACCCCTTATTACTTTATATTTGATAAAGAATTAATAGAAAGTAGCTAGGGTTAAGGAACTACAGGAAATAAAGTTTCACATGAAATGTTCTTATAGGTAAAACATTCAATTTCTGGCTTTTGTTTAAAACTAATGCCATTAAAAGAAATTTCATTCATTATTATTTCACTCAAATAGCTTTGAATAAAAGTATTTAGCAAAAATTGTTATCGGATCATATTTAAATATATAATGAAAGAGCTGATTTCTTGCAACAGAATAACAGAAATTCTACCTAAAATACTTTTCAGTTCTTTAATTATTTAAATCAATTTAGATTTTAAAAAAATCACAAGAAAGCAGCTTCCCCTATTCAACCTTATAAATACTGAACTTAATTTTTACATGTAATTTACAGGAATTTCTGTGATAAATTTAATAAAGAAAAATAAAAATCTTACTAAGGGAGTGGCACTTTTTTAAACGTACATTTCAATAAATTCTAACAATTTTTACATGCAAGCACGCCCATATTTAACATATAAACACTATTCATTACCTGAAATCTCCCCTTTTGCCTGTTTCTAGCTAATTCTACACTACCTATTGCTAGATTAGACAACTACTTCTCAACTTTCTGTCATTATAAATTATATTTGCATGTTTTTGAATAACATAATATTTGGAAGATTGTTGTCCTATTTAAGTATTTGTTGGAAGTGAGTGAGTGTCACAAATAAGAACTAGAACTGCTTCAGAGAGCAGTGGGAAGAATGATGCAGGGATAAGTTTGTTTGAAGTGAGAGAGGATATTTTGAGGGGGATTGATGGCAATTTCTCTTTTACAGTAATAATTTTTATATACATTTGAAAAAACGTTCTTTTTTTTAATCATGTGTAGTAGAATATGAGATTTATGTTTCTGGCTCTTTGAAGTCAGCATAATATTCTTTATATTCATTCATGCTGTTTCATGTAGCAATAGTTACCTTTCATTGCTTATTAAAAATCCGTTGCATGGAATTACCATAATTTGTATTTTTTAAAAAAATTAACATTCACCATACTTTTCAATTGCACCTCACATGTAAACAACTGCTTATACACCTTTGTTTCATTATTTCATGTGCATGGAATTGTGGAGTCATAGTAAGCATACATTTAACTTTATAAGAAACTTCTGGACTGCATTTCAAAAATTTACCTGTAGAAGAGCATCATGTGTGACCATTTTAGTTGCTTCATGTTCTTATTAAGATGTGCTATTGCCTCTTTTTTTTTTTGATTGATGGTGAATCCTTTGTATATGTAGAAGTTTGAGCATTTTCTTCATGAATAATGAAGTACTTTAAATACTTTTTCATAGTATTCAATTCTAATTGCTACATATTCTAATAAATATAAGTATAAACATATATGGGTTATTTACATGAGTGTCTTTTACTCTAATAAATTTTAGATTTAAATATGCACTGTATTTTCCAATTACGCCTTGTACATATTTTTTTAGAAAAATAGCCTGTTAATTTCTACAAGATATATTTTCATTAAGATTACACTAAATGGGCTGGTGAGATAGCTCAGCAGCATAAGCACCTGCCTGGCAAGCACGAGGTCCTGAGTTTGACTCCTCGTACCCACATATAAAAAAAAATGAAAAAAAGATTTCACTGAATGTATAGATCAACTTTGGAATATTTCACATTGTATATATTTAAATTTTTTGATGCTTGGTCTTAGAATTTTTATCCATTCACTTAAATCTTTTATAATTTCTTTTGAATGTTTTGTAATTTTCAGTGTACAGGGGTTGTACACACATTGTTAAATTTATTCTTAAACATTTCATATTTAGATGTTACTTTAAATTGTTCTATGAAATTTTTATTTATTTCTGGTTTATTGAAATGTCTTTTGATGTGTTGCTCTTGCAATGATCATTTATTAATACTGACAGCATATAAAATTTCCTTTAAGATTTTCAGTGTACTTAGGCCTTTCTTCAGTAGATATACTAGATTTTAAATCTATCTTTCCATCTTCTATGTTTTTGCTTTTTTATTTTCATTATTTCACTGAAAAGCAACCCTGGTAAAATTTTGACTATAAATAGTGAGACTGGATGTCTGATTTTCCTTCCCTGGTTTTTAATGGGAAAAGCTTCTTGTTAATATCATCTATCCTAGTCTATCTTATTTTCTGTGAATTTTCAATATAAATAAGGTTAAATTATCTAATGATTTCTTCTGTACATTGAGGATGTATTTTTTCTCTTAATTCATGGTAAATCACTTTGACTTTTAGAAATTTAAACTATCTTTTCATTCTTATGACAATATCTTCTTGATAGACATGGTATTCCTGTCCATGGTATATTCATTTGCTGTATTTTTGCATTTTGTGAAGAAAATTACATATTTATTGTAATTAGAGATAAAGACTATAACTTTGTACTTTGGAAGATTACTTTTATTAAAGGTGAATTTCTTAAGCAAATATTAAACTGTCCGTAGTTTCACTTAATGAAAAAATTTTGTAATGTGAATATAATAAAGAATGTGTGCCTTTGTTAATTTCATTAGTATAATTTTTTTATAAATTTTCATATTTTTAAATCCCTTTTCTATCCCAATATTCATAATTAATATTTTTGTTTACTCTTTTAAATTCATAATTCTATATAGAAGTATATCAATTACATTGACACTGGGAAGAACTTTTGGTTCCATTAATTTTCTCTATTGTCTGTTCACTTACTTTTATTGATTACACCTTAGCTTTTATAACATTTTCCTTATTTTTTTAGCTTAATTTGCTTTTCACACTTATGTAGCAGAAACTTAATTTATTGATTTCAGATGGCCTTTTGACTCCAACGTATCTATTTGAAGTATTAATAACTTTTGAGTTTTACCATAGGTACACTTTACAAATTTTGTTATTATATGTTTTCTTTTTCATATGTTAAAATTATTTTCTAATTTCTTTTGTGCAATAATCTTTGAAACATGGGTTATATAGTAGCATGTTTAACTTCATAGGGTTCTGTCCTGGAGCCTCCTCTTTACTGAATCTCCTGAAACCATGAGCTTCCTCTTTTAAATTGTGCATGTTAGGTATTGAGTCTCAATGACAAAAAAGCAGACTAATACAACTACATTCTTTCTCAAGATGTTATTTTTTAAATAGAACATAATAATATATTGCATTCTTCTGATAATTAAGATCAAGCATGCAGCCTTTAGTGTCACTCCAAATACTATGAGCACTGAGTTGTTGGCTATCTTAATATCTAATTTTCAATTTAAATAATTTTCCAGATTTGAATATTTCTTCTCTTTGTTTTGGTTAAAAAATATGCTACAGATTGTCTTTGCTGATATTAAATACAATGTATTTGTAAGAATGTAGCAGATTTTCATAAGTTTTGACTGGCTATGATATTTAGTCTTTCTCATTTTAAATACTTTCTTTATGACTTTTATATTTAGTATCTTTTGGGTTACATTTGGCCTACTCACTGAATTTAATATATGCTTCATTCACTTTTGTAAATTTTTATTTTATTTTTTGTAATGTACAAAAATAAATTTCAGATAAATTTATATAAGACAAGGTTTTGGATTGACAAAATATTTATTCATTGAATAGCCCTTCATTTTCTTAATGCTATTCAAGGCTCTCTTTTCATTACTACATATAATTCATTTCTGTGGAATCATAGACTTTATTACTTTTCATTATTCTTAGTAATATTGCTTTGTTATGACCAGGATCTCTTTCATTTTTCTAAGAAAACATGCTTTTAGTAATATAATTTTAGAAATATTTTTTCATGTTCCAAAAGTAATTCTACTGGATTATTCTTTTAAATTCATATAGACTATGAGTTAACGCAAATAACAGATATATGTAAAACACACAGATTTAAATCAGACCACTGGCCACAGGGGTGTGACACTCACTGCTGAACCTGATCTTTTTCTGTCTCACCTCTGTGTCAGTAAGTGTTGCCCCTTGGTATCCATAGGAGTCCTGTCTCTTTCAGCAAATTCAGCACCTGCAAACCATGCAAATACTTGACATCCTGGGACTGCTGCCCTTGTTGCTAAGTTCTGCTACAGTCTTTGCTATTTTTCCCACAGTTGCCAGCTTACCCTGGAGGTGGAAATAGGTATCTTTTGCTCCATAAAGCCTTTCCAGTTACTATTATTAAACCAATTTTACACATAAAACAAATGTAAGAAGTATTCACAAATATCCATTAACACGAAGATATTGCAAAGTGAATTTGGCTTCAAGTTTATTATTTTTTTACTATGAATGGTATACATATAGTTATATTTCCCTTGTTACTTTGGTAGTTGTTTTAAATATATTCCCTTTATTTTCTTTCCATAATTTTGTTATCTAAAATTTGTAGAACTTATACTTTCTATTAAACTGCACAAATTTACAAGACATCAATAGGTGGAGACTTAAAGGAAAGTAGATGTACATTTTACTAGGAGAACCTAAAGAGCAGTAATTAATATTTATGTGTCCTGAACAATCGTTAATCACTGGAATTTTGTTATTTAGTAGCATAAAAGAGCTTTGATTGGTCATACTTGAAATGATATCACTTGAATTAATTCAGACAGATTTCTAGGACACACATATTTTTTTAACCTTGCAAAAATGATTGGATTGGCCATCAAATTATTTCTGTCTTATAGGAAATTAGTATTAGTCTAAGGAAAGTGATTTATGTAAGTATGGCAGTTTAAAAGAGAATAAGATATGAACAGTGAGACAAAATGAAAGTAAAATTGTGCACACATTTTGCAAAGAGATGTAAAGGTCAAAGGAGTAATTCTAGAAAGGGTATTAAAGTCTCCATAGTAATATTATCCAGTCCATGAACTATAATTTCATAACAATGTCATAAACTTCAATATGACTCATCAATCAGAATAAAAGTTTTGAATATATATTTCATAAATTCCAAAAGTATCAAATGGGAATTCAAGTAGACTATTACTTCTAATTCATTGTAACTGGAACATTCAAAAGATGGTGCATAATCAATCTCTAGCTGGAAAAGCAAAAAATACAAATAAATTTCAAAGATAGATCACTAGTACAACTAATAAGGATCTGTGAGATGCCTTTCATGCTATGTCATCAGGGAGCTACTTTGTGACATGTTGATCATTACTTATTTTCATATTTCATTTCAAAATTATATTTGTGGACCATTAATATTTTGTTTTAAAATGTGCCTTGATTTTCAATAACCATTGAGGTTATTATGTACAACGACAGGTCTTTAGTTCTTACTTTGTCTCATGTATTTTATTCATAATATTCCAATCTTAAAGCCAAAATGATTTTCTAAAATGTATATAAAACCAGTAAGTAAAGTCTAAAACACCCAATATTGTATTAATAGCTGAATATATACTCTTGTCCATTGGCATTTTATGACTACTAATTTAGTTCAGTAATATTTTAACACTGAGAAAATAGTAAAGGCAATACACTTTAAGAATTAAGAGGGGGCCGGTGAGATAGCTCAGTGGCGTAAGCGCCTGCCTGGCAAGCACGAGGTCCTGAGTTCGACCCCCGGTACCCACAAAAAAAAAAAAAAAAAAAAATTAAGAGCAAATATTTATTTTTAAAGAGACTTCTGTTTTTTCCATAACCACCTGTGTGATCCTCAAGGTAGTCTTCTCTATGTATATATTTCTTAATCTTTAAAGCAGTAACATAAATAATAATAATATTCAATGGGCTGGAAAAGTCAGTAAGTAGTCCATTTATGTAGAACTTAGAAGATTAGAATTATTATTAAATGTGTGGTAGGAAATTAGTAAAATATTTAAAGGTGTCATTAAGTAAATATAACCTCAATTACTGACACTACAGACTCCTCTATAAATGTTTACAAAAATGTGCAAAAAGAAAAAATTTATAATGATCTATCTCAGTCAAAATTTAAAATATTGGTAAACCTAATCATTTATTGAGGATTTTTATCTAGAAATCTTTCTGGAGGACAAGGTCTTGAGACTAGTTAAAATCATAAAATGTATTACCTTAATATGTTTTCATATAATGGTTCTTTGACCAGGCAATTGCTGTCTAATGACTAATTTTTAAATGAAAAAATATTGTTCATATATTATTTCAGAAAAGATTGCATGTTAAGGAGAAATCTCATAGAATGGGCAAGTGATTTTGGCAAAGTACAGATTCTTACCTTACCTTTGTAGGACCACTTAATTCGTACCTGTCATTAACTGATCATACAAACTCACTTAATGATGGAGATAAGGCCATTCATGTTTGGATAACCCCAGGTGGATAATTCTTTTTGTATTCATCCAAAGGTCTTTCTAGAATCTTTTATAATAATTCATGTGTAAAATATAGGTGAACCAAGGGTTTTACTGGTATCTGGCTATAGATAATTGAGTCAGACTTCCTAATTATGGAATATCATTGTCATTTGCCAATTCTTTTCTCCTTAATTCCTTTAAAAATCACAAAATCGAACATAGGATATTTGAATAATTTGACTCTTCTACATTATTATCTTATTTGGGAAATAATTAGTTACAAAAACATATTATGCTAATCATAGCATTTCTAAAACAACACAAATTGTGTTAAATAATAAAAGCTACTTAGAAGAAATTCATGCATGAAGTTGTGTAAAGTTCTCTTCTGTTCAAAATTTTAATCAGGAAATTGGATAAAAATATCGAATGATCTCTGGGAATTTGTAATTCATTGCTTATAACTTACACTTCTGTGTGTTCACTTTAGTTTATTGATGTAAATAATTTACAAATTTTGTGTAATGTATGGATGTAAATAAACACAAACACATCCATTTTGGCATTAATGAAATCTTCCTGCTAACTTGCCTTAATAGTAATGGGCTGCATTTTAAGCTTTATATTATCCATAGTGTCATGCTACACTAATTTAATTTATCAAGGAATATATCAATTTCATACTTTATTTGAATAGCCATATTCTATAATAAAGAAAGTTTTAAAACTAGGCATCGATTATCTGATTTTTCTCTTTTAATTTATTATACCATGTCTTATTTCAAATTGAAATGGAAAAGTACCACTCTCTTCAAGTAACTCTAGCTTTTTACCTAATGATCCGATAAATTAGTGCTTGTTTGATGGCTGTATATACTGCTTTTCCAAACTCAATAGGAAGTTGCCAGTGCTTTTACAGAGTGGCAATATTTTCTCTTGCTCTGAATTTCTCAAAGGAACAGCAGTTAATATAGTATTTTCTGTAACAATTAAATTAAAGTGCCAGAGATTTGTTTCTCCATACATTGAATTTTTTGATTAAGTAATGCCTTAAAGGGACATTTTAATAAGGTAAGTGCACTACCTGCATGCTCCAGACTTCACTTGTTAAATGATGAGTGGTTCCTTACCGTTACATTTTCAAGTAAAAATGATGGATATACAAGCCTTATGTAGTAGGGGAAATACATTCAATTGTATGGGCCGATTCTCAAAGTGACCAGAAGAATGTTTGTATTATTATAGAGGAAACTGCTAAAATTATAGATAATAAATATTTGTTTAACCTACAAAAAATTAAATGGCAGCACTGAAGAATGTAAAGTTCAAACAGAACACATATATATTTCAGAAATAAAAGTCTACAGAATATGTCATGCATTTCCCAATTCATAGTGTGTTTTACCTGAGTTTAAGGGGGTTCCTGTTAAACCAAAGCATAAATTAAACCACTTCACTATAAGATTGGAGACTAATTTTGAAATCCAGGCTAACATGCAAATTCAAGCAGAGGCTTCCAGAATATTTATACATTCTGTGGCAAAATTCCAGGAAAGAAAAAAAATTCTGTGTACACATTTAACTGTCTTCTGCTTATGGACGTGATAGAGTTGTTGGCACCACACTTACCTTCCTAATTGGCATCTAGAAAATTGGTATAATGCATTTAAAAAGAAATAATTTCCCCATATGAGTATAATCCCTTAAAAAAGGAACTTTTCATGATAATTGACAAACTCTTTATTCTATAGTTTTCTTGGCTTTCTGCCTAGAGATAGTTTCTAGGGAAAAGAACAGATAGCAGCCTCATAGGACTGAGCAGTCAGAGTTTACAAAGGAAGAAGCTCCTTAGTTTGCCAGACAGAGGACCAAAGATGAGGACAGATACAGAAAAAACTGTCTCCAAAAGTTGAATGAGAACTCCCTTGGATCTGTTGCCCAATAATGAGCTGCAAATAAGAAAGTGAATCCCTTTTGGGATAAACAAAGAAAACTAGAGAGATAAAAGTTGGACAAACTTAAGACACAATACTGGATTAGAACACATTGCAGTGTGCTGATAATTTGGGGTGGAAAACTGTCACTGATCTTTGATGCATGTAGTCTGCACATTGTAAGGATTATGCTTAGCAAACCTGAATTGTTTCTAGAGTGAAGCCTATTCTGAATTGACACAAACAGCTTAAAATGAGCCTTGAAATGATCCAGATAATTGGCCAGTGTCGTGACTGCCTGCAGAAAAATACCATATATGTTTTAAAAGGAGGCAATGGTATCCAGCCTTCAAGAATGCAAAATTTACTATGTCTGTGCTTTAGTTAATAGTTACTAAATTTGTTCCATATTAGTTTCAGGTTAGTAGGAAAAAAGATATGAGACAACACTGAAGACAATCTGCACAATCAGAGAAAGCCAAGTCATCCACACAGTGATGTTTTGAACCCATAAGAGGAACAAGATTACAAAGCAACAGGTAAACTGAATTGCAAAAGCTGATGACCCAACAAGAACAGAGGGTACACATGAACTCTTTCTAAGTTTGGCAGATCATACAATAAGAAAATTGCAGACATAACATAGATAAGAAAACATGTGAAACGTCAATGGCTTAAAATCCCGCTGTGGGCTAACATAAGAGCTTGAACTGGTAGAAGCCCAAGTCACAAGGGAGGTCTACATATACTCACTAGCCCTTTGCAGTTAGCCTTCAATGAGGGCCTGTGAAAATTTTCAACCAGGACAGAGAACCTAAGACAGTCCCTGGTTCACGCAGATATGAAAGTCTGTTGAGTTCTCAGGTTGGAGGAGAGGAACCAAGTGCAGCTCATATGTGCTCTCGGCCCAAGCTACTGCTGGGTATAGGTACGATAACTACCAATAGCAGGAAGTTTCTCTTGTAGAAAGTAAATTCTTACTGCTCCTGGGGAAGAGTGTTACTGACCTGATTTTAATTTGATCTGAGGAAACATAAGTGTTTGGAGAAAGACTTGGTCTGTGGAGCACATAAGCAGGGCCAGCAGAAAACAGTATGGAACAAGAATACTAAGAAAAGCCATCTGCCACTTTGGTTTCATATTAAAAATAAGAAAATGCGTGTCAACTATTGAAGGGATTTGAAGATAGGGTTTGTCTCTGAATCCATTCTGTGGTTATTTCCCTAGTTCCAGCAGCATAATTGGGATAGATATACTTAGTACTCGGCAGAATCTCTTTGTTTAGCCCCTAACTCATTTGGTAAGGACAACTATGTTAGGAGAGACCAAATGTAAGCAAGTAGTGCTGCCTTGCATCTGGAAAAATAGTAAATCAAAAACAGTATTGCCTCCTTGGAGAGATTACAGAGATTTGTACCACAATAAAGGACTTGAACAATGCAAGGGTGATTTTTCCCACCATATTTCCATTTAATTCTCCTATTTGCCCTGGGGAGAAAATGAGTGGATCCTGGACAATAATGCTGGATTACCACAAACTTAGTCAAGGGGTGACTCCAATTGCAGCTGTCATACCAGCTCTGATTTCCATACTGTACAGATTAATACATGTCCTTCTGGCTTGCATTTATCTATTGATTTGGAAAATCTCTTTTTTTCCATACTTGCTCATAAGGCCCATCAGACCCAATTTGATTTCATTTGACAAAGCCAACAATGTGCCAATACACTCCTACCTTAGGAGTATATCAACTCTTTGGTCCTGTGTCACAAATTACTTTGCAGGAATTTCAATCTCTTTTTCTCCCACGAGGTATCACATGGGTCCATTATATTAATGACATTATGCTGATTGGGACAAGAGAACAAGAGGTACTAACCACTCTTGACTTGTTGGTAAGACATCTACTTGTGAGAGCATGGAAAATAATTCCAACAAATATTCAAGGTCCCTCTGTCTCAGTTAAATTTCTAGGAATCCAGCTATGAGGGGGTATGCAACAATATCCCTTTGAAGGTGACAAATAAGTTGTTGCATCTGCCCACTCTTATAACCAGGAAAGAGACACAACATGTAGTAAGCCTATTTGGATTCTGGAAGCAAAACATCCTTCACTTGTGTGTGTTATTCTGGCCTATTGACTGAATGATTTGTAAAGCCACTATGTTTGATGGGTTTCAGAACAAGAGAAGGCTGTACAACAGACAACTTGATTCGTGTGATCCAGCAAATCCAGTGGTACCTGAGGTGTCAGTGGAACATAGAGATGCTGTTAGGAGCCTCTGTCAAGCTTCTATAAGTAAATCAGAGCAGATACTCTTAAGATTTTGAAACGAGGATCTCCCATTTTCTGTAGACAACTATCTTTTTGACAAAAATACTCTGGTCCATTACTGGTTATAGGGAAACTGAATATGGAACACCAAGTTATCATGGGACTTGAGCTGCCCATCATGAACTTCGTGTTATCTGACCCAGTGAATCATAGAACCGGATAGTTGCAACACCACTCCATCATCAAATGGAAGTGGTATATCTATAACCAGGCCCAAGAAAGTCCTGAAGGTACATATAAATTACGAGAAAAAGTGACGAGAGTCCCCACTGTACCTACTTGTGCTGTACTGCATTCTATCCTCCGCATACACTTGTGGCCTCATGTGGCATACCCTATGATCAGCTGACAGAGAAAGAGAAGACTAGGGCCTGGTTTTCAGATGTTATGCGTGTTATGTGGTTAACACAAGAACAGGAGCAGCTACAGCACTACAGTCCCTTTCCAGACATCAGGGAAATCTTCACAGTTGGCAGAACTTTTGGCAATGCAATTTGTGGTGTATCATGTTTGACAGAAAACAAAACAAAACCAAACAAAAAAGATCAAAATATAAGGTAGATAATAGGAAATAAGGAGATAGATATTTTTCAGAAAGGAAGAGGATCAAGAGATGCAGGGTGGGAGTACGGGGGAGAAAGGAGATAAAAAAAGAATTAAGGTGTATTATCTACATATATCAACCCCCAATGAAAATGTAATCATTAGGTACTGCAAACCAGTACTAATAAAGCCGGCCTTGGTGGTGCACGCCTGTAATCCCAGCTTTTGGGAGGCTGAGCCAAGAGGATTGCTGTGACTTCAAGGACAGCCTGTGCTACAAAGTGAGTTCAAGGCCAGCCTGAAATGCATAAAACTGTCTTGAAGAAAAAAAAGTACTAATAAAAAATAAAAACTGAAAGAAAAAAACAGTAACTATTGCATTTTATTTATTTATTTTTATTTATTTTTTTTGTGGGTACCAGGTGTCGACCTCAGGACCTCGCGTGCCAGCAGGTGCCCGTGCCGCTGAGCAATGTCACCGGCCCTTTTTTCGTATGTGGATTCTGGGAGTCGAACTCGGGCCCTCGTGCTTGCCAGGCAGGTGTTTATGCCGCTGAGCCATCTCACCAGCCCTTGCATTTTAAAAATGCATATAAGAATTTGACTTTGAACCTGACTGGAGAAAGATGCAATACTGTAATTGCAATAACTTTAAAAGTATTTTATAATAAAAGTAAAGTGAAATTATCACTCACCTATCCCCAAATTTAGCCAGATATTTTGATTTAAATGCAACCTGTAACTAATCGCTTAAGAAAGAGTTCTATGAAATATTAATTTCTTAGTATTTGATATAAAGTCTTCAATAATAAAGTTATCTCATTTCTAACATTACAAACACAAATCAAATGAAAAAGAAATCTATTAGAAAAATATTGGAGTAGAATAAGAATGTTACTGTGGTTTAAAAAGTAAACTGAGTTACAGGGAGACAATAACCCCTCAGATATGTTGACTCAATTTTCTCAGTGATGATACAGAATCCCTGGCCCTGTGACGGAGACATTTGTGCAGTTTTTGGTAGTGTAAATTGTGTAAAACTGTCTTCTATATGGTGTCAGGTTTGGAAAATTCCGGGGAGTTACTTGATTCCCTCTATTAGCATAATATGTGTATCATCAGTACATCAAGCACTTTACCTAGAAGACTGTGTTCTGATGACCTCTGACAGGGCTGATATTCAGAAGACTCTACCTTTTGGACAATTTACCTACATGCAGAAAAACTCCACAATAAAATGCTACTTCAGAGGTACTGATTCTACTAAACTGAGAAATGTATTAAAATCCACGTGTAAGTTTGCTTAAAATTTCATGTATTCAGTAAGAAGTTTTTTTTTTTGTCTAAGGCCTTCTCACTGAGATATATCCTCAGCCATTTTTATTTTTACTTTTAAATATTTGATACAGGATCTTTCTAAGTTGCTGATTTGCCCCCATTGGGCTTGAATTTGGCATCCTCCTGCCTTTAGAATGCTGGGGTTATAAGTATGTGCCACCATGCCCAGGTTTAAGAATATTTTGGGCCGGTGAGATGGCTCAGCGGCTTAAGCGCCTGCCCGGCAAGCGCGAGGGCCCGAGTTCGACTCCCGGAACCCACATATGAAAAAGGGGCCGGTGATATCGCTCAGCGGCACGGGCACCTCCTGGTGCGCGAGATCCTGAGGTCGACCCCCCGGTACCCACAAAAAAAAAAAAAAGAATATTTCTATATTATGTTACTATTATTTATTAGTACATAAGAAACTGACAGAGTTAAGTTTTACAGTGGAATACATGGTCCATACGAAACAATAGGATGAAACAAATACAAGTTCCAGTGAAGCAGGAGTACACTTCAAAATAATAGCAGTGCCAATATTTGGCTATGATGCTATCACTCAAGAACAATTAATATTAAAATCATGGAATTTAACTTTGAGAAATACCTTGACGTTATATATACCTTCTTATATAGATTTCAAATAAGTGGTGTACAACGTACAACATTCTGTAAATTTTCTACACTTAGTATATAAAGGTGGTTATTCAGTTTTACAAAGAAAAACATCATTATACCTATAGAACATTTCATCCATGGCGATGTTAAAGTTTTAAACAATTAATAATTTTGGATATTTATTCTATCTCTAAAATAAAATCCTAATCCATTATTTAATGAATACCTTGCATATATACCTTTGTTGCTAACAATGACTACATTACTACAACAACTATCTAGAGCTGAAATTGTATAATTATTAAGTGTATTGCTTGTTGAGTCATTTGAAAAACTTTTACAAACTTCCTATCAGAAAAATGTTGAAGCTATTTATAACTCTTCCAGCAAGTTGAGTAGAAAAGTGTTACTGAACTGTAACAAGCAAGTCTGTTCTAGAATAGATTTAGAACTAGAAGTGACAAATCAACACCCAGCACTGGACAGTAATATCATCATGTGTGTCTGGCTTATTCATATTCCTCATCTGTACAAAAATGTTTTGTGTCTTCTAAAACTTGTGACCTTCCATCTTCTCCTTCTATCCAATAGATAAACTCATTAATTTTCAATGAAAATTGAAAATTTTCTTCCATTCTTGCTCTTTATTTTCAATAAAATGGTAGAAGCCTTGGAATGTGCTGTTTAGTGCTTCCCTTGGGCCAGAGTAGAAGCTCTTCCCCTTCTACGCTCTAAAAGTAGCGTCACCCATCACACTTGGGGTCCCATCCAGAAAACTGAACAATTGACTCATCCTTTCCTTTGTTTATTTTATTTAGTCATTCCACTTCACTTGGCCTTTCAACTTTTTAAAAACACATCTAATTATTTGCTCACCCTGGGCTATCCACTTCAGGGATGGGGTGATTCGCAGGGCAAATCTTTGCATGACATCTCATTTCCAGGGAAGAGAGTGCCAAAGTCTGGTCTGTGCCCAGAAATTCTTCCTTAATTTATGATGTTAAATGTTGTATGAAGTACAAAAGAACAGCCCAGAATGTTCTCCACAGTTCCTCCTTTTCTCAGGATATTGCATTCTCATCATGTTTTATAATTATCTTTGAGACCATAAGCAAAAATGGGAGAACTGGGCAAGTCCAAGACAATTTAAACAACTATTCTGAATATATCCCCTGACCCAGATATATCTCCTGGCAAAGCTAACTCATTTCATATTGATCATCCTGTAGGGTAACCCTGACTCCCAGAGGGAAAAATACAGCTCTCCGGTTCACATTCTTCCTCCCATCTTAGTGTTCAATGACCCAGCATTGCTACGGAAGTGCTGACATTTAACTATTTGAGTCTCACAGATGTCATGGTTATATGAGCTGTTTTGCCATGCAGAAGTGTTAATGAGCCCATATTCCAAGGGCTAGCAAATTCTAGCCCTTGTTTCCATTGTTACCACTGAGCCACTTCATTTCCATATAATCTTCACGGTACAAACACATGATGGTTTTGTTATTTGTGGTCAAGATACTGTGTCACAGAGTCAGATAAGTTGCAACAATGTACACCCAACTTCCTCCCATGTGGCAGGTGCCATATCCTCATTCAGTAAGCCAAATCTGGGGTTATTTTTGATATATGTTGTGTACTTTGCCACTGACCAAAAGAAAGAGTAGTTCTGAGGGTTATAAACCATAAGATACAAGAGATTTGTGCAACACAGCTTGTAAAAAATTAACAAATATCTTGTGTCTTATAAATGACATATATTGGCTCATTCCTGGCAGGAAGCTCTTGTCATAGCCTCTGTCCTTGTACATATTATCCTTTAACAGTCCAGTCACTCCATTGTTATTCTCTTGGTCATATTATTAGGATATTGGAAAGGGCCTTTGGTTAATGAAAATGTAACAAGATATGTGGGTGGACTGATCAGGCCCTCAATCTCCTAAATGAGTGGATGGTGAATGGCTTACATAAAAGAGACAAGTGGTATGGTTTTGGGGGCTCAGGAAGGTCAAAACTCTCTCAGGGAGCACAGTCTCTCTGGGAGTTAAGACAAAAAATTTCTCCAGACATCCCATATTTATTTCACAGATTTGGGGTGTTGGGGTGTGCAGGAAGAGGATGGCATGAAAACCCAAAGCCTGCAAAAATGACCAGGGCCCTGAGAAACAAAGGCAATAAATCTTGCGAATTAAGAGGACTTAGGTGTCTCTAAGGTTGGCAGCTTTATTGCTCTGGAATAGGAAGTGCGAGCCGTCCACGTCCTGGGCTGCCTCAGCCGTGTTGTTACGTTGACTTCAGAGCACTATGAATATGAGCTTTTCCAACACAGCCAAGGTCCCTGTGTTTGGCAGCTTAACCCTGTACAGCCCAGTCTCCAACAGGTGGGAATGGCCTGTACAGCCATCAGCCCACTGGGCAGAATTTCCATAGGCTTCCTCAGTCAAAAATATGGCTACTGTCCAGGTGACAGCTACACTTAGTGAAACTCATCTGCTTGTAATTTGGCAGAGCCTTGAGGAAAGCACTCCATGTTACCTGTAGGTACATCTCTGAGACTTGGGCCCCAGGTAGCCATTGGAGAAGCAGAGGCATCGTCTATGTGTTGCTGGATCCCTCCTGGCAAGCTATCATTCATTTATGGAATCAACTGTTTCCCTTAGGTATTGGTTGGGACTAATCATGAATTCCATATCCACTTGATCATTGTGTTCTGCTGAGATTTTCTGATAGTATTGGTCAGATTTGTAATTATCCAAGTGATAATGGGGATTTCACACCACAGTGTCACTTGAATTCGGTCCTAGGGCACTCGGTATCAATGAGTGTCCAATAGCAAACAACTACTATTCAAAAGACACATCTGGTAAACTAAGTGTCTACAACCTAGAAGTCTGGTGCATTCTAACACATTCTTTTGCTTTGGACTCCAATTCTTAGGCATAGGGTTTACAGAGAGCTATAATTCCATCAGTCTAGGAGTTTCTTCTTAGATGCCTCAGGGATCTTGTGGGGAACACTGTCTCATTCATTTCCTCAACTCCCCAGCCCTCAGAAGTACATAACTCACTTGGCTAAAGCTTTGAAGGATGTGCTACTTCCATCGGATGGGAGGGGAACAAAGCCTGCTATCTCTGGAAGTTCCTCCTTAACCCAAGATGTTACATTCCCTAGTAAGGAAAGGAACAAGGCTTCTGCTTGTTTTACGGCACTTTTTCACTATTTCAAGATATTACATTCCCAACAAATTCTGTATTATTTCTGACAACTACGAGCAAGAAAAATAGAACTGGGATGGCTCACGACCACATAGAGGACATTCTTACAATCTTTAGAATCTCTTCAAGGTACATTCCCAAGCTTTTCTTATCTCAATATGAAAACACCTTGTACCAAATATTTATCAATTGTGACTCCATTTCATTTAATTAGTTAATTGGTTGTTTTGCCAAATTCTAATAATCAATTGATCCTGGCTGGTTTTGAGCCACTTTATTTTACAGAAACATCTTTAGCATGGGGCACTGTTGGTCAGTTGTCTTGGTACTAAATCCCAAAGTTATTGTGCACATTTATTTTACACTCACATTTCAGCTTGGTTAACAATACTCATCTTTTCTAAAGTAATTGTTATTATTATATTTTTGCAGTGCCTGGTAATTACATTCATCATGGGAAGGTGGTACATGTACATAACACTCTTAATTCTTTTTCGTGACCCTCTGATCGCCTCTGTCATGTTTTATGAAACTATTTTTCTTTGGCTTCCATGAGATTATGCTCTCCTGGTTTTCCTTCTATATCTCTACTTATCTAACAGTTCGCTTTTCTGAAGTTTCTATAACAATGTGGTTAATTGTATAGGTTTTTAAAGCCTCACTGCTATGTCTACATTACAGTTTACTTTTTTGTTTCTCTTTATTTGGTAATCAGTCATCTCTAGTATTTCTGGCACTATATACATAATGAAAAATTGTGTAATATTCAAGCTCAAAGTACCATAGGCTTTTTCTTCAGAACACATAATATAACTGAAAATTTGCATTTATATGTATTATTATTTAGTAATTACATTCCCATCTTCAATAATTTATTGTTTTTGAAGACAGCTATTACAGCATCCTAAATTACTGATTTTCTTCTGTATTTAAAAAAACATTTTTGGGTTATATTAGGTATAGTCATAGAGCACATGTTTAATAAATAAATGAATGAATTTAAACACCCAGTGTCTTTTACCCTCAAGACACATACAAATTTTCCTGTTGAAATCTCAATTTATATGTCACATGTCATATGAAATTCAATGTATCCAAATGTATTTTCACTATTACTTCTACCTTCTTTAAACTTGGATATTTTCCAGGATTTTTTTCTTACCATTTTAAACTAAGTTGAACGTCTTGATTGATTTCTCCACTTTTCAAGTTACATTATCTAAATTTAGCAACATATTCTATTTAAATTCCTCCTTCTTCGCTGCCATGATGTCCCATATTTCTTCTTTGGACAATGTCCTCCTGTCATGATATTTTTCCCTTAGTGACAGTCAACCACAGACTGAACTCTCTGAAACCACTGGTCAAAAATATTTTTCTTCAAGTTGTGTATGATAGGTATTTTTTGTCAGCAATATAAAAGTGACTAATCTAACCTCTAAATAAGCCTGTCTTATACTTCTTGGATCAATATCCATATTCTAGTAAAGTTGACATTTCTAAAATGTAAATAGAGTCACCCTTGGATGAAAATATCTCAATGACTTTTCATTGTACTTAGGAAAAAGATAAAAATCTGTAATATGGTAAGCAGATCCTAAATGACCTTCATTTCTCTTAATTTTGGAGACTATAAGCTCTTATTTTTCTATGTCTTATTCCTATTCACAATCCTGGTAAACTGGTATGTTTTCAGTTTCTTGAATGTGCTCTGCCCCTGTTGCATAGCATCTTTGCACAATCTGATCTCTCAGCAATTAAAACTCCTTTTGAACACTGTATCTGATCACTGTATTATCTCATTCTTAAGTAAGTACACAATCCACCATTAGCAATCTTTCAATATTTTGTGAAAGAAATAATATATTAAAGAAAAAATATATGTTGTAAGATCATGAGAATAGCTTCATGTATCACCAAACTTCAAAGAAATTGTGATGTTATATAGAAAAGAGAGAAATTTAAGGCTACCATGTAGCACAAGAAAGATAAACAAGCAATAAAATAAAAAGTCTAAATGATAGTTTCGTATACTAGAAAATTACTTTACTAGGGATGAGAAACTAGATGGGTATGTTTTCTACTGATGGACTTCATGTAACTTTATTTTTTACTTTACAATGCTGTCTGTGACATTTAGATTAAGGTTGTAAATGACCCCCAAAGAATAACTGTTAGCCCTGCAACTGTGATTTTAACTGTTTATATTAGCTATCCAAAAATAATTTGGAAGCAGCCACTGCTATGAATGGCTTCTATGAAACCACCAATGATTTTGTTAAAGCTTTGAGTACCTAGTTTCCTTCAATGTGGTTTGTTCCAAAGGTGAAACGGAAGGTATGGGCTTTTGAAAAAACTTCAGAGAAGGCTTCTTTACTAATCTCTGTGCCTCAATACCACATGGAACCTTACTCTAATTCATGTTTCTAATTCGTATTTCTCCATTCCTTTAACCTTCAACCTTCTGATGCTACCTGAAAATCACTTAGGACATGATCTGAGTAAGATATGGGTTTCCCACATTTATCTCACTTATTTGTGCTTTACCAAATCTATTCTGTCTCTGACTACAAAATAAAAATAAAAAAATAACAAATAATTTTATTATTTATAGCAATGAATTTAAATAAATGTGATAGAAAACTGATGGTGGAAGAAAATGATCAAAAAACAATGTCTAGGCCTCATCCTGAGCAGAAAATTTTGTCATGATGATATACAGACTACTGTGATAAACAGCCACTTTACTTTTATTCTCTTTCTCTTCCTTTCAGCCATGGCTCTAGTGTTTCTCCTACTTATTCTTTACATTACTGATTTTCCCCTTTTACTTTATCCAACCCTAAACCACACAAACATGTCCCGATGTGTTTCACAAAAAAAGGGTTTTCTTAACTTGCCTTTTCCCACTGCTGCCAGCTTTTGCTGTTTCTTTTCATCATAGTTCAGAAGAGTTGTCTACTCTGTTTCAAATTCCACTCTAATTATTTCTCATTGCGTAGTTTAAACCACAATTCTATTGAACCAAAGTTAGGAAAGGCTAACAAAAGTCATCAGGATTTTAAACTATCAATCATTATTCAGGGCTAATAATACTTGAATTATCAACAGAATTTGACACAGGTAATAAAATGTCTTCTATTCATTTAGTTTTCAACTTTGAATGCTCTTTTATAGTAAGTTTTGTTAATTTTTAGTTTTTTTTTCTTCTTTCTCTAAACTTTGTAAATTCCTGAGGATCTCGTGTAATCCCATGCTTGCAAATATACTCTTAACTTATTTTTTCTTTTTGGCCTTCTGTTTAATTCTTCAAAGACCTCTACTTTAAATTAGACTTGAGCATCTGAGGATTTAGAAGCCATGCATAATAGTTCTCTACTCCCTTCTTATTCTCCTATGTTGACTTGTCAAAACTGTAGCCAGAATTAGCTTTTTGAAATTTAATTGGATTATTTCCTTAGCTCAAAATAATCCTTTAGTATTTTATAATGATTTGTAACTTGTCCATAGTAAAGAAAGGACATTTTAAGGGGCCCCGGTGTTATTTCAACTTATTTCTGCCATATTCCACCTCACACACTCGGATCTGGGAACCCTGGACACTGCAATTCTCCCTTTTTGTATGTCCCAAGAAACTTCTTCTTATGAACATGGTTCAGTTAATTCTCTCTGTGTCAAGTCCACAGGGTTTACTTCCTCACTTATTTTAGGTTATTACTTAGTGCCACCTCTTTAAAAAGGTGCCCAGGTATGGAAAGGAATAACTTTTCTCCCATGTAAGCCCTGTTACCCTTTCCTCAGTTTAAATCTTCCATAGAACTTCTTATCTTCTTGTTAACTATTTTGTTTACATTTGCTTATTTTTATTTTCCCAATAAGATGGTAAATTCTATTATTGATTCATGGTTTCTCTTTTCTTAATTGTTATATATCCAAAATTAATATTATTTTATTAAAGAAAAGAAATAAGAAATGAAAATGTTATGTACATTTAGTTACTTTTTAAACTATATTATCTCTTAGTGTATAATATTAATGGAGTTAGCCCATGACTTTCCATTTTTCTCTGTCTAAAATAAAGAGATAAAATAATATTTCCTCTGTCTACAATGAAGATATTAAATCAGATAATATTGAAACCTGTGCCTTTAATAGTCTATAATTGCTATCATTAGGGGGAATATTTTGGTGGTTTTCTCTTCCTATCGAAGTAACTTTATTGCCAAACTTCAGAAAAAAATCATTTCTATTTTTAGAATTACAACTTTAATTTTATAAAAAAATGAGTAGAAAGAATCAAAATGCATCCCACAGAATTTAATTTTATAGCAAATTCACTAAAATGCATCCAAATTATCAATAGATTTGTAATAGTCTCTTTACTATTATGCAAATTGCTATTTTGTACTATATTTTAAAAGTGCTGTTTTTGTTTTACTTTGAGTGTGATATTTGCATATTTACCAAAGCTAAAGTAAAATCTTTGAATTTGTTCAAAATTTTAAGTTTCTGAGCTTGTTACTTTTGATTTAAAAGAATTAGCTTGAAGTATAAATAATTTTAACACTTAATAATATAAATATGGAGTAAATTTATCACTGTTCGAGCAATGTTTTTGACATTTTTGTTTAACAAGGGAAAACTGTGAATGTGAACATGTATTTATTGAATTTTTTGTAGTAAAAGTCAATGGCCTTGTGAAAAATAGATTGCAGGGAAATTATAAAATATTTACTCTTCAAAAAAAAACACACTAGGTCCAGCAAGTTCAATAAAAAGCCATATAACCTTATCATGTTAACACACACTTTGCCAAACACTAAATAATTTAACATGTATGAGAAATTCAAAGAATGTTAGTTATTCCATTCTTGTACTCATTCCAATTTTATCGATTCTGTTGCTACTCAAGTAAAACTTAGGTAAAGAATAATAAAATGTACTTTATTGTCCATTTTCTTATGTTATAGACAGCTAAGTTAGAAGTTAATATGGAGTCAGAAAGAGATTGGTCCCTCATGGAAGTCAGCATAAAAAAAAAAAAAATAACAGCATCAGAATTTTGGATTCAGGCAAATCTGAAGAGAGCCAGGTACCCGGATGGAGATGCAATAGCCAGGCCTGCAAGATAAACAGCATTTTGAGATTATACTTTAATTAGTACCCCCTGGTCCAGTGAACCCCGATAGGGATCTGACACATAGGTGAGTTACCAGAACATTTGGACCCATTCACCACCCCCTTTCCTAACATGTCTTTTTTCTCTCCGTATACCCCTGCTATGTGACATTTCCCTATTCCATCAATATTAGCTAAGCAGTTATACTTGTAATCTTACAGGTTGATTGTAATCTGACCCATGTTGTGCCCACACTGTGATTTTGGTGTATATATTATCCCTGACAAAAAGCTTTGTTGGGAACCCACTAGAGACCCTCCTGGAAATCTAGGAGCTATTCTTCTTCTCATTCCTGATAAAATTCACCTAACTTCCTCTTTTGGTTCATGACTTCATTCCTTGATGTTGTGAGACCACAAACTCAGCACATCTGAGATCTAAACAGGTTGGGAGTTATTTTTTCCATGTCGCTTACAGTTTTCTCTTAAGAGCACAGTTGCATCAAACAATATGCAGGAAAAAGGCAAATCCAAATCCTTCAGCCCATTACTAATTGAATTTACTCTTTTCTAAATAATTCAAGAACTCATGGGCTGGTGAGATAGCTCAGCGGTGTAAGCGCCTGCCTGGCAAGCGTGAGGGCCCAAGTTTGATTCCCGGAACCCACATACGAAAAAGGGGCCGGTGATATCGCTCAGCGGCACGGGCGCCTGTTGGCGCGCGAGGTCCTGAGGTCGACCCCCGCTACCCACCAAAAAAAAAAAAAAAAGAACTCATGATTTTCCTATTTGACTAACTATGGAAATATAGAGCACTTTTTTGGCATGAATAAGCACATTGACTTGTTTTCTAAAATAATATACCTTTTTATAAATGTCCTCCAGGATTCTTCATATTTTCAGAGTTGTCACTAAGTCAGAATAGTCCAACGAAACTGTTTCTTCTTTTGGTCTTGTTTTGTATGTCTACTCAGCAACAGGGTATAGCTTTCTACCATATATGTTATTTTCCCTTAGTATTTTGATCCTTAATGCTTAATCCATAAATAAAATACTTTCCAAACTATTTTCCTTTGGTTTCTCTATACTCATTCCATATTGTTAATTTTTGTTGGTTTTCCTTATAATTCCAATATCATATTCAAAATTCTTAAAAACATTTCCAAATCTGATTTGCATCAATCTTTTAATTATTTTGCATGTGATATTTTTAATACTAATCAGTTATTAAAATAACAGTGATATAATGGATAGATTAGCTTAATAGAAAATAGAAAAACTACATCTAAACTTTGGTTTTTAATACACGTGTGTCTGTAATCTTCCTACAACATTTTAAGACTCAAGCCCATTCTTCAATACTTTCATTAACTATAATTGAAAAAAAAGACTTACATCAAAAAAGAAACCAGAATTAAATATTTATAAATGTAGACATGACTGTATAAAACATTACAGGAGATCATATAAATGATCATATAAATGATTTTTAAGTAAAAATTTAGGAGTTAAGTAGATAATGCTCTTGAATATCTCATACTCTATTTTCATTTCCCTCTGTATTTCTTTTAGAAGTACCAGAATAGATTTTTCTCCAATAAGCCTTTTGCATGGAATTTAGAGGAATTATCTGCTTTATTCGAAGAAAATGTGAATATTATATATTTTACTTTTTACTAGTTTTCCTAGTTCATATTTCTATATTTATCTTACACAATAGGCTCTAATCAAAATTCTTTTTGAACACAACTTATAATTTACCTTTATTCATTTGTTAATTCCATTCTCCTACTTATTATGTCCTGTCTTAGTCTTGGTACTCTAATTACAAAGTACTAGCTTGTGCATATCAGAGTAGCAGTACAGAAATATATGGGAGACAATTTATAAAATTATTTAAATAGCACAGAATTTAAAGTTTTCCTGCTGCTTAAAGCAGGTGACTCTGTCAATCAAATGATAGTAGTGTAAAAATAAGCCATTTCCTAAAATTTTTAGTGAAACAGTTGGGGATTTAGGAAGTCCCTTCAATATGCAAGCATGTAGTGTAGTATGAGTTGATGAAAAATTATTTAAAGGAGGAGGCTCTCTTTATAGAGGCATCCCTCACAGATATTGCAGGCTTGGTTTTAGACCATAGCAATAAATATTGCAATAGAGCCACATGAATGTTTTCGTTTCCCATAACATGTAATACTTATGTGCACACTACACTGGAGTTTACTAAGTATGCAGTAGTATCAAATCTACAAAATAATGTACATACCTTTATTAAAATATTTCATGTGAGTCATGATCTTATTGTCAGTGTATGGTCTTTCCAGGACACTGATGACTGACGCTGATCGGAGCTGTGGTGGCTAAACATTTGAGGGAATTTCAGAAGTTTCCTAAAATAATACAACAATGAGGTTTGCAGCATTGATTGACTCTTCCTTTCATGAAAGGTGTTTCTATAGCATGAGGTGAAGATCTAGCTTAAAGTTAAGTATATTTTGTATTCTTTATATCACACATACAGAGATGAAGGACAAAGGTGATAAGTGCTATTAAAAATTAAAGTAGGTCCAAAAAACATGGTGTAATACAGAAAGAAATGGGAAGTAATTGTATGTCTTTATAAAGTTTTTCTCATGGAGGAAACACTAGGAACATAAAAGGAATAAACATATCTACTTTATGTGCAAGCAAAACCACAGTTAGATTAGCATTTTTATGAAACTTCAATTAAATGGACTTACAGCATTGATTTGCTGGCCTAAATGATAACTTTTGCAGGTTTCTGCCTTACAGCTGTTATTTTTTCTTCTGTTTCTCATTGTACGAATAGTACAGGTTGACTGAGGTTGACAATTTTCATAGTCAGTTCAGGCTGCTATAACAAAAATAATATAGACTGGAATGGCCACAGGAACAACGATGTTTGTCATGGACGTGGAGGCCAGAATGTCCAAAATCAAACTGCCAGTATATCGAGTTGATCCAGTGTGTGTAAATGTATTCTTCCTGTTTTCCAAATGGAAATCTTTCTGCTCTATCCCTGTATGATGGAGAGGGAGATAATCTGTCTAGCTTCTTTTTTGGTGTGGTAACGGGGATTAAACCCAAGGTCATCCCCATGTGGTACATCCCCAGTTCATGTTTTTTTCTTTTTTCTTTTTTTAATTTTGAGACAGGTTCTTTATAAGTTGCTAAGTTGCTCTGACTGCGCTCAAACTTGCTGTCCTCCTGCCTTGCCTCTCACAGTGCTGGAATTACAGGTCTGTGCCACCACACCCAGTTATAAGGGCACCTTATAAGCACAAATTTCATTTATGAGAAATCTGCCTTCTTGATTTCATTAGTTTCCACATACACTACGATAACATTATATTAGGGATTAGGCATCAGCACAGAAAACTCCAACACACTGAATCCACACCTTATGGTTTTCAGATTCATAGGTTTTGAGGGGAAACATCTGTAGTCAAACTGACCATTCGAAAATGATATGGTAACACATCTGACTAAAATTTCTTCAATGACGTCCCCATATCCCTCTAAATAAATAAAATAAAAAGCACCAAAGTCCTTAGGTGTGTTTTAACTATACCGTGATTCAAAGTCAGTAGACTTGCCTAGCCTCATCTCAAATCTTTCCAGGTTTTGTTTTTCAGTTGCCACAGTTTCTGTTTCTCTAAGTTATTGTTTCTTCCAGATGCCTGTATTTATCCCTGCTATTCCCTCAATATCCACCCTTTCTTTCTACCTCACCACTAGGTTAATTCCCACTCAGTTTAAAATCTGAAAACTCAAACTGTATTTCGCAGAGTGTGCTTCTTAAGAAATTCAGTCATTTTATGTATACATACATAAGCTCATATAGCACTGCACATATATCAGCCTATAACTCCACACTACTGCTTTCATAAATCTCTGCCTCACACCCTATACCCTAAATTCAGTGAATTAAGGCATGTTTGTGTGCACAGAGCTTGATCATGAAATTTTCAGCATTTAGCATGATATTTTGCCAAAATAGTTATTTTTCATATGGTTATTAATTAATGTCAGTCAATAGATTTAAAGATGCATATACTCTGGAAATTCTACATTTTAAAATTCATCTCAAAGAAATATTCAAAATAAATGTGCATCTTATAGCATTTTAATGAAAGGAAATTTTTCAATGGAAATTCAAGTTCATCGACAAATGATTCTATAAATAAATTTTGATATGCCCACGTAATAAGACATCAAGTATTTTAAGGAATGATGTTGGAGAGTGGAGCTTTATTATTTCTTAATATTTTTTCTATGTTTATCTGTCTTCCTGATTATGTGTCTAGAAAATCATCTTCTATTAAAGATATAAACAATATAAGCATTGAATATATTCTTGTGCTTTTGGCATTTTCTAAATTTCAATACTATTAAAAGTAAAAAGTAAAATTTCATAAGTTTTAAATAATAGGCTATGGAGCCTGCAACTGCCCTTTACTAAGTATATTTTTCAAATATTTCTTTTAAATATTTTTAAAGTTGACAATAATTTTGGTTGAATTGGGAATTATATGTTTATCTGCTGTGAAATGCCAACTATCGCTATTAATGTATTTGGTCTTAAACGATATTTTAATATGTACACAAAATCAAATCTGAAGATATATATGGTTGGAAAGCAGAATTTCCCAAAAGTGTTACTACATCAATAGTGAGAGAATTATATTTCACTGAATTTGGCAGTTGAGGCAAAATTTCACAGTAACTGCCCTTTATTATAATTAATTTATTGCCATTAACTGCAATTTGGAAATGTTGTAAAGGGATTGTGCAGTATCTCAGTAATGAATCAGTCTATGAAATAAATGGTCTGAATCTCTGAGACATGGGGAAGTGCAATGCTTACACTTATCATAGAAAGGCCTATTTTTATTTTTATTTTTCACTTTTTGATTTGTATTGACATTGAAATTATCTAACAATTTTATGGGTAGGTCAAGGAGTTTAAATATCTGTTTTGAGGGTGACATTATTGAAGGTGATTATAATACCTTATAAAATATAAGCAGTTATTTAGGGGGCATTTTTGAAAGATTATCTCCCAACTTTAATTTTTACAAGCCTATCACCGATTTTTCTGCAATAAACCATCCTTTGAAGGTCCCAGGTAAAGATGCAAATGAGTTACCTGGAAGGAGTACAAGCTGCATCACTCTAACTTACCCAATCTGTCAGATTTATCAAGACTTACATGTTGCAGTCTTTAAGAGGTGACTAAATATTGTATTGAAACAGATGGCACAAATATAATAAAGACAAATGTGCATTTCTAACTTTTTCTTTTTTTACTATCAGGCGTTTCATAATATAGAAAAAGAAAGTATAACATCTCAATTAGTGTTAGGATATACCACGCAATATATTACATGATTTGCTAACACTGAATTCACAAATTTACCAGCATCTCTAAGAAGTAGGTATGCTGGTTTGTATTTATAAAGGAGAGAGCACAACTAAGGTGAGTGTGGTTACCTAGCAAGATAGGTTAATCACTTATCTACAACTTCAAAATATGCTTCTAAAATTTTGTCTGCTAATTTAAAAATGGAAAATATTTTTGATCATCTATTTTACCCTTGAATAATCTAAAAACATACATAAATAATAAACATAAGAGCAAATTGTTTTTGAGGTACAACACATAATTTTATATAGTTTTATGGCTTTAGAAATAATATTATTTTACCTATCTTTGATTTTAGAGAATAATTTTTGTGTACAGCATCATGATGAATATCCAAAATATAATTACTGAATAAACTCAAGGTGATAAGCCCTTGAAAGATTCAGAATGTGATTATTCTAAAGAGAAAAGGGGAAGTCAATATGATTATCTGTAACAAGTTTAACCTATGATGAGTGCATGCTGGCACAAAACATTCTTCTATAACTGCAAAATACTGTTTTTAAAAATACACATGAAGGGTGTAACATGGTGATAGTATCATTAATTCAGTAAATAAAAATTGAAATTATTTTATAGATTCTGTCTGAATTTTGTACATCTTAATGCAAGTCACTTTTAAAAAAATATTCCATCAGGATTATTTTTAAAGATAAGTTTATAAAGTTACAGTTACCAAACTATAAAACTTCAAATGTATAGTATGTTCATGTTTCAATATTATTAGATGCTATCTACCTTAGTTATAAATTACATCTAAATATAAATTATATACACTTACTGTATTATATTTAGTTCATATACAGGTTTAGAATATATCATTGATATCTGTTAATGTTGTAAACAAATGCATATGTAGAAAAAAATTGTCGGGTTAATATTTTTGTTTGTATTATCATAAGTTGTAGCACAATCACAAAATAAGGTAAAGAAAATCAGCCTGATTTCATGGATTTATCCATAAAGTAAACATTGTGGATATATGAAATTATAAAGCAATTTTCAGAGACTGCTCAAAGCATTTTTAAAGATTACCTTAAAATAAAACCTAAAAATATAAAATTTCAGGGTTTTTAAGAATGCTTTTAATAATTACTGGTACTTCATATTAAAGCAAAAATGGAGGAAACAATCATCAACTTTCCCCTCCTGCTTCAGTACCCACAAAACAGATTAAAAACATGGAGAACAATTTGTAAGACAGTAAACATTAAAATAATATCATTCATTAAATAATATCATTCATTAAAATAATATCATTCATTACATTGAAAATCAAATTAGCTGAGCCCTATTATTGCGTGGATTCTACAATAAGAGTTTAAGATATGAGGTATGGAGACTAATTTGAGTTGAGAAAACATTGCTGCAATTCTAAAATGCTAGAGAGTGCTGGACTTGGCAGGACAGCGTACTAGAGAGGAGAAAGCTGCCCAAAGATTACAGAGGGTCCCCTGCAATACAACACTCAAGTATTGGGTATTGATCGACAGATGCACGTGTGTCACCTAGACAAGAAAGGGTAAATAACTACCAGAAAGGGTTAGAGGACACACATAAGGCTGGCAGGAGCACCTGTTCCCTCCAGCCACACTGAACACCTCGTGATTCACAGAGACTTAGGGTCAATGTAAACTAGCTAATGGGGATGAACGGTTAGTATTTACACCAAGCAAACATGAGTCAGAAATGCATGATTGCAGGCCCAACCTTGGATTTACTGCAGCAGTCTATGTGTTTTAACATGTTTTTCAGGTGACCAGTGTAAATTTTAATATTTGACTTGCACAGTATGATGCAAAATTTTCCTTGGTTTAGTAAACAGTAAGTCTATTAGGGTACCATGCTAACACACTCACTTTTACTGATGTACTGATTGAGTCTGTCAAAAGTCATCTGTCATTAGTGTGAGATAGATATATATGTACATATATATATCTTTTTCTAACTATATATATATATATATACACATATATATAACTGATATACACCATTTTGTAACTTAGTTCAAAGGGGTAAGTGGTAAAAGTTTGAGAAGGGAAAAAAGAGATTTTACATGTAAGTTTTTAACAGTAAGTGTAGCAATGAGAAAATAAAAGTTTGGATACTTACGTTGGAGAGAAGAAAGCCTCTTTAACACATGGTGTTGGGAAAATATATACCTATTGGTAGAAAATTTTAACTGGATCATTATCTCTCCCTTGTTCAAAAACCAATTCAATATGAATCAAAGATCTAAGCATAGGGAGACACATCACATCCCAACTATAGGCGAGGATTTCCTGAATAAAACCCAACAGCACAGGAAAGAGTAGCCAGAATCAGCCAAGTGAATGATATACAAATAAATGAGTTCAGCACCGCAAAGAAAACTGCTAAGAGAGTGGAGAAACAGCCTTCAGAATGAGAGAAAATCTTTACCAGCTATTCTTCCGAGAGAGGATTAATACTAGAAAACATAAAGTACTGATTAAAAATAAAGGAAAGAAAAACCTTAAGAAATGAAAAAATGAATTGAGCAGACACTTCTCAGAAAAAGTACAAATGGCCAATAAGTGTATTAAAAAATTCTCTGTAATTTAGGCAGTGCAAATCAAAAGTATATTGAGATTCTATCTCACTCCAGTCAGAAGGCCATAATTTCTTTAGTTATGTATCCTTGTCCAATTCTGAAGATCTTTTTAATCTTTTATATTCAGCACCTCGCTGTCTAGTAATTCCGGTTGGAGGTGTTAAGTATTTCCTGAATAAAGCAGTAATACAGTTTCATATTTTTACTTCCTGATTTTTAAATGGACCATGAATAACTTGTACAAAATGTTATCAATTATTTAGATATGAAAATTATACAGGTATTAAAATCTTATATTTTATTTCACGTATAAACTTTCAGGGATTTATGCATACAGACAATATGGAAAATTTAACTTACTATTTAAAGGCCCTTTCTAGTGGAAAGACAGGAGTATATTTTATCAAGTGTTTTATCCACTGAGATTTTCATCAATATAGCCTCTTCCCAATGCATTTTTTGTTTCTAACAAATATAGACTGTTTCTTTTGTTTGTTTCTTGGTTTATACAGAACTACATTATCTTTGATTGTTTAAGTAAAAGTGACCTAATATCATTACAGCTATTTTTAAAGAAAATTTGACCTGATTATATTTTCCATTATGCAATCATTTCAACTACTTTATTCTTTTCATTCCCAACCCATTTCATTCTTGTAACCAGTATGGTTAATGATCAGATTTATTGAGAGCTAACTGATGATTAACTAATTTCTAAGATAGCTAAAACCTAAAATTAAATGTTTCTCATATTTAATGCAAAAGATGATCTTTCAAGTGTCTGGCCAAAAGTTTATTGGCTATAAATCACCCTTACGAGAATGTCACAAACAAATCTTTTTCTTAAGGACTAGTTGGGACTTGTCATTCAAAATAGGCATAGCAGATGGAGTGGCAAGCTAAAAATTATTGAGCATTACTGAGTGCTCTGGCATGATTTTACCATATATTATCCACTTGTCCTTGAAACAACTTCACAAAAGAGATATTTTATGCATGAAAAATCTTTAGTGAGTAACTCGGGCAAGCCACTGGCAGTTTGAAAACAAGGGCAGACAAAACCAGTGATCAGTTATTGTAGGAAAAATATTAGAATGATTTATAATTATACAAACTTAAGGTAAGCCCCAGATGAGGAAATAGAGCCACAGAACATTGAGGTGGACAAGTGTTGGGTTGAACATTAATATCATTAGAAAAATATTTTAAAATAAACAAAAATAGATGAATATTTATATACAGACTTTACTCTGTAGGCACTTATGGGTGCTTTCATGGTACCAAATACTGTTCAAGCGCCTACTACAGTAGACATGCACCACATAGCAGTGCTATAGTTAATAGCGTGCTTATACAGTGGAGTTCCTATTGGACTATAACAGAGCCAAAACATTCCCCTCACCAAGTGATATGGTAATTGTTTGAAGGTTACATAGCACAAGACATTACTTAAGTGTTTTTGTGATGCTGTGCAAACATATTGTGCATCCCATTGTATAGAAGTGCACCATACACAATGAAGTACAGTATATAATACTTGAGAATAAAGAAGTATGTTAGCAGATTTACTTTGCTGTGCTATTTATCATTATTTTGCAGTGTATTAATTTTCATAAAGAATTTATTATATCACGATACACCATACCATGTTGTCATTCATCTTGTATTAACAATTCTCTGCATTGCTTCAAGAATCCACACCAAGTGATCGACCTATCCCATCTAGGTCTTTGGAAGTATGCTGTATGACATTTCCACCGTGACAGATTTCCCTAACGATGCATTTTTTAAAACTAACTATGAGGAACACATTCCTGTTGGACTTGTATGATGGTAGTAATTAATTTAGTGCTCAAAACACCCTATGCCGCAGGCACTTTTAAAATCATCTTGTTACAAGAGGGGAATACAAATATAATACACATGTTATAACAAAGTAAAATGTCCACATTTGAATAGGTAGTAAATGTTTCAAATTCTTTCAGTTTGTTCCAGAGTACAAACTTCCAAGGCACCACTGTATAAGCAGCAGATTTTAGGCTCCTTTGGTGGGAAATTGTAGGACGTGTTGCATAACAGAGACAGCACATCTAAATCCCAGTGCTGGAATTGATGAAGATTCAGGGATAGCGCAGGAGTAGATTTATCTATGGGGAATTTGGATGGCGAAAGAAGCTTTCAGTGTGGGAAGGACTCCTGCAACAGACGAGCGCTTAATTTTTGAGGAACCAGGGCATAAAATAGCAGAAGCCCTGTGAAAGCCTGACATGAGGAGAAGGTAAGGGAAAAGTGAATAGTCACTGGCTCAGAGACTGAGCTATTCATCGGGTGAAAAGAATGTACACAAAACGCAAATTGTGCCCGGTATAAACACTGAAGCCTTCTCTATGGTAGGAAAACACAGGATCCAAGTGGACTGTGAGGAAAATATATTCACCTACAAGGCATTGGAAATTCAGCCCAGGAGATTTCTAGCTTCTTCTAATGTAATGATCCTAACAACTTACAAATCTTTCACATTTGACCTGTTTTTACAAATTCAATAGAGCATTATATAATTTCACATTCGTGGTAAAATCCTTTGAATAGGGAAAATAGATGTCAAACTGTACTTTTATTTCAGCTATACATAGAATTTGTGACAGTTGTATTACAAGTAGGACAAATCCTGAGGAAACCCTCATAGGACTTTAATGAACATGTTCCATGTAAAGCCATTCAGATAATTTTGATACCTGAATAAGATCGAGGCAGAGGCTACTGCGCAAATTATATATTATTATAGTATCAAATGGTTTGATTATTTTCCTTCATGCATGTGACTTTATACACATATTCCCAAGAACATGAATGAAAACATCACAAAAAAGCAGGTAAAGCCAAATAAACAAGTTTAGTTCATATATCCTTGATCAATGAATGTTATCAGTTTTCACACAGCCCAGGAAACTGGTAACTTTCCTGTTGAGTGCATAGCATACATTTTAAATGATCTAGGGCTCACCATAGGGAGAATTGCTAAACATCACTCTCAATTCTCTTTTTTTTTTTTTTTTTTTTTTCTTTTTTTTTTTTTTTTGTGGGTACCGAGGGGTCGACCTCAGGACCTCGCGCACCAACAGGCACCCGTGCCTCTGAGCGATGTCACCGGCCCCTTTTTCGTATGTAGGTTCCAGGAGTCGAACTCGGGCCCTCGCGCTTGCAAGGCAGGCGCTTACGCTGCTGAGCCATCTCACCGGCCCCCTCAATTCTCTAAAAATATTGAGCTACTATTCTACTTAATGGGGGAAAAAAGCCTTTTAATATAAACCTCAAGATTCACCGAAAATGGATAGAAATATATTCCTTTATGTTTACATCTTCCAAAGATTAATTTTTGTAAATGCTATTAATAGAGATAAGAGAAATAATACTTTTGATGGTGGATTACTTCTGTCTTCTGAAATTCTAAGTGCTGATTAAGTTAAAATGAAAATTATTGAGGAGTTCAGTGATCCCAAACCATATTTTCAAATATATTACCATTTGTTTAGAAGACAGAACTAACCCATAAAAACTATAATGCTAACCTGTCCCACCCTGCGCCTTCAGGAATACTTGAAGTATAGAGTGAATGTCCATCACATTCACCTGGGCCCTCCAGGGAAGATCACCGCATGTGTGCTACTGTGAGTCTCTTTCTGTGCCCTCCTCACCTCCAGCTTTTCTCTGCTGTATGAAGGATGATGGAATTATTGATTATTTTTTATTGATACTTTATCATGAGTAATTTTTAGAGTCTAAGAGCCAAGGATGTAAAAGAAATATCCAGGCCCATACTACTATTTTATGAGATCCTTCACAAGGTACAAAAGAGGCTGTAGCATCATGATTTTTATGGGTGTGAAAATTTTTTCTACCTAAATCATACATTTTTCTTGTACTAACAAAAGCAAAAGCCTCTTTTCAGTACCTGTTCATATTAGCACAATCTTTCACTCTTCATTGTACATTTAAACTTATTTTTCTTCCTCTTTTCTATTTAATATTTCTTGTTGTCTATTTTGTCTTACTTTCAACACTCTGAAACTGTTTTTCCATGATCAATATTCTCCAAAAATACAAAGTCTTCTTTGGGAGTGACACAATATCTTCCCTAACCACATGCTTAACACAGTTTTTTTAATAAGAAAAATCTATAGAAAAATATGGATTTTGCAATATATTTAAAATATTTGAATCTATATGGATATTTACTACTAGATTAGCATTCATTTTTCTTTATAGTCAAGTTATGTTTTCTTAATGAAGAGCAGAACTATCCCAGCTAGCAAAACAGAAGGCCATATACATTTCAATAAGAATAGAAAGACATAACATAGTCATATCAATCACACCTGGCTAACTTCTGTCCATCATTCAGATTTTGGATTAAATATAATTTCCTCAGAAAAACCTACATTGGACTCATCGCCCCAGGTTACAGCATTCTGCTATATACTTCAGTGCACCTTTCAATTTATATTTAGCAATTTTTTGTTGTATGTTAATATCCTGCTAGATTGTAAATTCAATTAGCAACTAGGAACAGAGAACATATCTATCCTTTTTTTTGCTTTATATTTTGGATTTAGAATATTATTTAAGTTACAAGATAATGCAACTCATTAATATTTTCCCAGTAAATGTCAAGTTCTTGCTCTCCCCCATATAGTGAAAATTCCTGTCTAAGTCCTGTATCTTTAACTTTTATTTCTGATATCTTCTGCAAATAAAATTGATGTCAAGAGTAAAATACTTCATTATTGGGTGTGGTGGTGCATACCTGTAATCCCTGAACTTGGGAGGCTGAGGCAGGAGGATCACTGTGAGTTTGAGGCCAGCCTAGGCTACGTACTGCGTTCTAGGCCAGTCTGAACTATTCATTGAGACTCTGTCTCAAAAAACAAAACAAAACAAAACAAAACAAGAATGGAGTGCTTTCAAATGTTTTTTAAATAAAAATCCAAAGCTATTAATATTTCTCTATAAGATTACATAGTTGTAATTTTATTCTTTTGTGCTTAGCATAAAATTAAATTCTGCATGTTTTTATTCAAGTTGCATATAACAAAAAATGTGTTTGCCTTATTTACAAAACAGGCATGCCCTTAGCAGGCATATTTGTCAATTTGATCCTTCCTTTAAATATAATTTTCTGGGGGACAAAGACTGAGGTTCTTTGTTGGTTTTTGTTTTGTCCGTTGTTTTATGCCAAGCATGCCGCAGTTGCTCAATAAAAATTAATTGTAGTTCTCCTAAATATCTCAAAGTTCCTTTTAGAATTTATTTTATAAGCTTTACAATAGCTCCTGTTTCTAGAGAAATGTTTGTTCTTTTTCTGGTCTATAAGTCTGCTGGAATGAAATAGAAAGTTCAATATCACACAATGAAGCAAAGGTGAAATAAAACGTTGCTCTCCTTCATTCTGGCACAATAGTCCCATCACTACACCAAATTTCTTCGTGCCATAATAATGGGAAACTGTATTCTATCTTGCAAGCCAACGATAACCGAGATCATAATAGGCTACATAGCTCCCAAGAAAAATGCCTAGTGCATCAACAATAAACACAGGATAGCTCTCTGAAATACTGCTTTCACTGGGACTCGGAATTTATATTCAAAACATTGCAGTTGCTGTGAGACACCACAATAACAATTCTACAGCTCAGTTTCAAAGGTCTAATAAATTAGATTCTTCCTTGGCTCAGTCGAAAATACTGTGTTCAGCAGTTTCAACAATGGAAGCCTCATCTAATTAAATTAAGTGCTGTAGAGACGCATGCCAGCAACAGTACCTTGAGCTGATGGACTCAGGTTTGCAATATTGCTATCTGGCATGCAGCCACGAGGATGATCATAGACACTGAGCCAACAATTTGATCATAAGTAACTGAAAGACAAGAAAGGAACGGTTTTCCTTTTAATGGAGCAGCAGTATTAATATGAAAATTTATATTTTACTCCTACTATATATCTAGAACATTTCTGGAAGTTCAATTTATTATTAAATTAGACATTTAACTTTTTAAAAGACCATGTTCATCATTATTTTTATATGCTAGTAGATTTTCTTCCAAAAGTAGTGTGTTTGTTTTAATAGTTTAAAGAATAAAATTCAAGAGCCGGTGAGATAGCTCAGCGGCACAATTGCCTGCCTGGCAAGCGCAAGGTCCTGAGTTTGACTCCCGGTACCCACATAAAGGAAAAAAGAGCCAGTGATATCTCTCAGCAGCACAAGTGCCTGCTGGCAAGCGCAAGGTCCTGAGTTCAACTCCCGGTACCCACATTAAAAAAAAGAATAAAATTCAAACTAAAGCATGTCTCTAAGAAAATCTCTCTTTAGAATTTATTGAATTATAGCATTTCTTGGTGATCTTTTTAAATACAAAGAAACTATACTTTTACAATCTTAGGGCATTGAAGTTTTCAGTGAGTGCATATTTTATACGGTATATATTAACAAATTCAAGTGATATAAAACCTCAGTGATTTTATTATTACCTGATTATTGATTCAATTAATAATTTGATCAAGACTGACTGGAAGATTATTTGCAATAAACTAGCAATATACTATGATTTCAGTCATAACCTGACCAAATTGGCAGAGTATATGTATATAAACAAAAAGCATAATGCAAAGTTCTTTTGTTAAGTAACATTGAATAAAAATGTTAAGCTGGTAAATTATCAAAAAAAAAAAGAAACTAAGTAAAAATATAATTATCACTGCAGCAGAATTAGTGTCATGACCTCTTACCCGGCTTTACTTTTTATTTATTTTTTTTTTGTGAGTACCAGGGGTCGACCTCAGGACCTCGTGCGCCAGCAGGCTCCTGTGCCGCTGAGAGATATCACCAGCCTTTTTTTCATATGTGGGTTCCTGGAGTCAAACTTGGGCCCTTGGGCTTGCCTGGTGGGCACTTATGCCACTGAGCCACCTCACCAGCCCCTTACCTGGGCTTTAGAAATCCACAAAAATTCTAAGATTTGACATGTAGCCATAATCTTAGAAACATAATCTGAGAAACATAGTCATAGAATGATATGTTAAATGTATAGAGGATTTAAAATGTCAGGGCAAAAATAACTATAGCTTTAAACATAGGGCTGTCAGTCAAACCCTGAAATCTAGGAAAATAAGTGAAAGATTTTGATTTTACTATATAGTACCAGCTCTAATGGAAGAGAAATCCTTGATATAGTATAGTATGATAATGAGTGGATCACAAGGCGATCAGGCTGAAATGTCAAATATAAGTGAATTTCTAAAATAAGAACAGATAACGTACTGCAACCTTGAAGCTTTAAACAAGATGTAGTTAAAGTTCAGAAAGCACAAGATTTTGTGATGTTTCCTTTGATTTAGTGGATTCTGAAATCCTAATATTCGTATTTATGTATTAATTAAGCAATTAGCTCTCTCAGAAAATGGGGCAAAATTATTGTCTATTAGTTGAGGATAAGGGCTATATGGAGCAAAATTTGGAAGAAAAACTGGATATAAGAGATTGGGAGATTGTTTAACAAAAATAGAGACATTGGATTTCCCCTAATCATGTTTAACAGAATATTATCCTATTTTATTGAGGCCAATTAGATGTTATATAATAACATAATTTATATGGTTCACTATATTGATCTGAAGTAAGAGGATGAGTTTTGATTTAATATATTATCTTCTTCAAATAGCATACTATATATAGTGCTTCAGATATTAAATCAAGATTGGCATGAAGATTTCTAATTCTATATAATTTGATATATCAAAAATTAAAGAAGTAGGAAAAAGAGAAATAGTATTTAAAATGCACTTAAAAAATCTTAAAGATTAGTGATGATTATTAACACGATCATTATGGCACTAAGGCCAGCAGAAAATGAATACCTGATCTTGCCTTCATGATTATTCTTCTTCCTCTGGGCTCCTGATCAAATAGCCGTAGACAATGAGGAAAGAATGTGGAGATTTTGAAACTTTCCTTAAGAAATAGTGAGATTTAGAGTAAAACAGTAAGATTCAGGTATTTTTGTGTTATTGTCTGTATGCTTGTGTTGTTTCCAAATACGTATTTTTGAAATATGAATATAATAATGTATATTAGGAGACCTTTAGATGTTGATTAGGTTATAAGGGTATAGCTTTCATGATTGGAATTATTGCCTTTAGGAAAAAGACATCAGAGAGAAAACTCTCACCTTTTCCATACTGTGAGGACACAGATAAAATACTTCATTTATAAACTATTAAGTGGGTATTTGTAGATGCTGAATTTGCCCAGCTTCCAGAACTACTAGCAATATATGTTGTCTCACAGCTTTCTAGTACAAGGTATTTTGTAATATTCAACTGATCAAATTAAAACAGTATCTAAATAAGATACTACACCCTTCACATTTATCACTTCCACCTCAAACTGCAGTGGCCTCCGATAAGCAAGGGTGGGCAGTGTGGTTAAGGACAACAGATCCAACAGAAATTTCCTGTCTCCCTACAGAAATTAAGACGACTGGTAGCTATTACAATTTCAGGCTTTCTCGAGAAAGCACAGAAATGGGTGAAAGATAGAAGCATATCTGTCCATCACACCCTAAATATAGCTAGATCCATATCTCAGATCACGACCACAATTTAGCCACTTCCCTTTACAGGGGAACTGAAAAGGGCATCAGGAAGCATCAAACCATTCAAAAAGTGGACAACAATTTTTTTTTTTCCCAGTGTAACTGCTTTCATCCACATTTTCTTAGGAATATATCTTTATAAGACTTTATTTGTTTTTGAAAATGTTTATTTCCTTTTATCTTTCCACGATGATTATTTGCAGGAAAAAGGGAAACCCAAACTATTGAGAAAAGCAATATGAAATCATGCAGCCTTTCTGGCATTTATCTATACATTATTTTATTATTTAAAAAGTTTAACCCTAAATCTATCATGAAAATTCTTCATAGAATATGAGTGGTGAAAACAAACTGTAAAGATAAACACATTTATTACTTTGTTTTCAAGGACTCTCAGTGGAGATTTTATCAGCAAAATGATAGTGGAATATTTACAACTGAATCTTATTATAACAAAGGTATGTTAATTATAAAATCCTCAAAGAGAAGATCTCTAATGCTTATGGTGTTGTGGCTTATATCTGGATGTTCCTTCAAGCTGTCATACATTCAAAGGTGGGGCTTTTGAGAGTAATTGGATCATGTATGTGATACTGAATTTGGTCTGCTGAGTAGTTTAGCAAAACTTTGCATGTGGATGATGGATTTACTGAAGATAGAAAACCTACCCTGTGTGTGGATTGCACCAGCCAATGCACTTGTAGACTCTGGAATAAAAAGGGAAATCAGAAGGAAGTCTGCTGCTTTCTGCCTGCCATACCATGAACTGTTTCTCTTCTGTCATGCCCCTCTTCCATGCCATCCTGTCTTGGAACTCGATGCCTATAGACTGAAACCTCTACAATGTGTGAGCTAAAATAAACCTTTCCTCCTTTAACTTGAGGGTTTCAGGTATATTGTCCCAGCAACAAGAAAGTAACTAAGACAGATATTGGTACCAAAAGTGGGGTTGTTGCTGTGACTGTACCTGACCATATTGTTCAGAAGCCTTTGGTAGTATTTTCTGGGGGGGTATGGAAAGGTTTGGAGATGCAACTGAAGAAGCAGTGATAGAATGCTGTAAGCCCAGCTTGATGGGAGATGCTGACCCAAGGTCAGAAGACCAAAATGTTGACTGCAATGCATTTGGGAAAGACCAGGCTTTCTATGGTTTGTGTCTGGATGTTCCTCCAAAGCCTCATGTGGTCGTGGGGGGATGAGCTTTTTGAAGGCAGCTGAATCTAGAAACTGTGATTGGTTCATTGTCTAGTGCTTGGATTAGTGATATAAGTGCTATGCACGCCCTAGGGCAGGTAGCCTTCATGCAATATAAGGGAGTAAAAGAGGCTTGCTTCCCCCTTTTTGCTCTTGTTGCTTTTGCTGTCTTCTGCCACCATAAAATGTTGCCCCTTTGCCATGCCACCCTGCTTAGGAGCCAGCTGATTATGGACTGAAACCCTTACAAACTGTGAGCTAAATAAACTTTTACCTCTTTAACTTTGGGTGTCAGGTATTTGGTCCCAAAAATGAGAGAAAAGAAACTAAGACAAGGCTTAAGAAGTTTAAACTGGAAACAAACTGCATTTGGTGGTTGGATTCCTGGCCATGTGTATTATGCTGTGGCCAAAAATTTGTCTGCATTTTGCTTATGTCCAGAGACGTTGGCGGGGGGACTGAGATTAAGGGCAGTGGACTAATTGATCTGGCAGTAGAAATTTCAAGTCATTCTAAAGTTGGGGTGGTGGCATGGTTACTGTCGGAGGCTTTTAGCCAGCTGAAAATCAAGAGTAAGCAGCCTAGAAGAATGAGTAAAAAGTTTTGAGTTTGGCCAGGAAAGAAGCTCTGTGAAAGTCGTGGCCTGCAAAATGGAACAGAGGAAAACTTGTTTGCTGAAAAGATTAGTATTAAAAAGCCAAGTATTTTGGAATAAGACAATTGAAAAGATAGCCTGAGTACATCACAAAACCATCAGAATTCCACTCTTTGCAACCTCAAAATTGTTAAGATGAAAGAATTTGCTTTAGGAGAGCAGTCCCTCACAAAAATAAAAGAGAGCCCCATGGCACCGTGATCCAGAATAGCAGAGGCCAACAGAATTTGTTCCTCAGGATTGGGTTCACAGCACTCAGCAATCCAGGCATCCGAGCCCTAGAGCCAAAATAGAAACCATGAGATCTGCGGCCACCAACAGTGACATATAGATGGAGCCACCCAAGCCATTTGGAGTTCACTTCTTCCTGAACATTGCCCCAGATGCTGGACAACAGACTACAGGATTAAATGGTTGCCCTGATGGATTTTAATCTTGCTTTGGTCCCATTCTTTTATATTCCCACATTTATACCTTTTGGAATGAGAATATTCATTTTGTCCCTTTGTATGTTGGAAGCATTTACCTTTCTTTTCATTTTCACAGGGGCTTGCATGTAATTTTACCTTATATCGCAGAGAATTTAGACTTTAAGTAATGCTGAAACTATTAGGACTTGCCAACTATTAGAGAGGGGCTAAATGGATTTTGCATAAAAGGATGTGGATTAATCTTTGGGGGGACAGGAGTGGAATATTAGGGCTTATATCTAGATGTCCCCTCAAAGCCTCATGCACCCATAAGTGGGGCTTTTGGGAGTGACTGGGTCATGGGTGTGTGGTACTGGATTAGTCCAGTGGATGATTTAACATAGTTCTGGGTGTGGATGATAGACTTACTGAAGAGGGAAGCCCCACCCTGGGTGTAGGTAGCACCAACCAATACACCTGTAGCCTATAGGATAAAAAGGGAAAGCAGAATGGAGGTTGCTGCTTCCTGCCTGCCATACCATGAACCATTTCTCCTCTGCCATGTCCCTCTGCCATGCCCACCTGCCTTGGAGCCAGCTGACTAGGGACTGAAACCTCTAGAAAGTGTGAGCTCAAATAAGCCTTTCCTCCTTTCACTTGTGGATGTCAAGTATTTCATCCCAGCAACAAGTGACTATGACATATGGTAAGAATGGTATAAAAAAAGTTAAATTGCCAATAAACAAAGACTAGCCCAAAAATATTTAAAAATTTCATAATAATGCAAAAATAATGGACTATAAAATACTAGAAAATAAAATATAGTATCGTAGCATAGCATAAAATGGAAGTAGATGAATTATTTCTCAATATAAGTAAAATTATAAAAATACAGATAAGAAACAGGTTGTCTTGTCCTGTTCTTAAAAATTGCTATAGCCAGGCCAGTGAGATAACTCAGTGGCATAAGCACCTGCCTGGCAAGCGTGAGGTCCTGAGTTCGACTCCCGGTACCCACATAAAGGAAAAAAAATTGCTATAGCCACCCTAAACCTGCAGCAATCCACCATCCACCACCTAGATCAGTTGCTAGCCATCAATATGAAAACAAGAACTTGCACCAGCAAAAATGATTAGGACTTGTTGAAGGCCCATGGTCTTTAGCATTTGAGGCAATAAAATATCTTAAAATTGAGGTCTTTCCTTTGTTTTATGTAGCCTAATGCTTTTAGACAGTTAGTAGAATAGAGTATGGTTTAAATATAATTTTTATATGTATTTGGGAAACATAAAATTTATATGACTCTATTGTGATAATTGCTTTATTTGCCATGTCTGGAACTGAACCTACAACATTTCCAAGATATGTTTCTCAATCCTCTTTTTTTTCTAACTGGCCTTAGAGTGAATGCAGCTCATTTTTTAACATGTGTAAAAAGGGACATTGTGACTAAGCCCTTCTTATGGCTTTTCTTTTTGTATTTTAAATCATTATATTAACAATTATTTTATTCCCTAAGAGACTGAGTTTCACTCTAGTCTTTCAGTAGGTTTACTAATTATCCCTTAAAAATTCTCCAAATGCATATATATCTGTCATATTTCTCACAGTATTATACGTAAACATTTCTTTTAAAATTTACATACCTATTCTGAAGAGTAATTGGTGTAAAGATTCATAAAGGATTAAATAAGTTTGCTCTAGTTTCATAAGAAAACATAAATGTATAATGCCAGATCACCAAATAAAAATATACTTAATAACTCTGAAAATATTAAAAGTGATGGGTGACAGAAGGGCTATTTCATTTGAAGTAGAAGCAGATCTACCAATTTGTTTGTAAACCAAATTTTAAATTTTATGAAATCTAAAAAAGACAAAATTACAACAATCTGAAAGGCTGTTAAACACATACTACTGAAAACCAGTCTTGTAAAACATTCACTTTGTTCCCTGGATCTGACACCATGTGACATTAACTCTTCCCCAAAGTCAAAAGGATCATAAATGGTAGACATTTTTAATTGAATCAGGACATTCAGGCAGCTAGGTTGGTACAATTAAAGATACTCATGAAAAAACTTTCAGAACAACTTCAGAAAAGTGGCAAGAAAAATGGGGTAAGCATGTTCAAAGTGAGGAGGAATCATTTGAGGTGGATTAATGGTACTGTGTTACTGTAATAATACTTTTTTAAAATTAAACATTCATTGTATTTGTCATATATAAAATCCAAATGCTGTAGGGATGAAGTTAAGGGGACCATCTTTATTTAAGGAAGGGGTTGAAGACAAGACTGAAATGCTGTTCATTTTTGTATATCAGGTCACTTATCTAAAGTACATTTTATAAGTCATCTCTGACCAAGCAGTCATATCAAGCAGCAGTCATGTTGCAGCTGCAAAGTGGATGATGTATCTTCCTGCCTTACATTCTCCTTTCTCTTCTCATTTTCCATGTTTGTCACTTATCATTTGGATCATTTTCCAAACAGTACAGGGCTTTTTTTCAGGCTTAGCTTTCTGCAGATAATAGCACATGTACCCACACATATAGCATATATATAATATAAAACATTATTAACACATATATATTTGTATACCTTTCAAATATTCACATCTAATAGGCTTGTTTTTCTCTCTCATATATTTACTTTCATGTTGAAGAAATAAAAACACCCTATCAGTCACCCCTTCCCCCCTTTAAGGATTATAAAATCCCTAAAACTCTATCTCTGGATTTTATTGGCTCTGTCATTTTCTTTCATAGGTGCTGAATTTTCCTGCGTCTGACCCTCTTTTGACAGTCCATCAGACAAACCATCAAAGAAATTTTGTAGGTGTCATGAAAGAGCACTCACTTTCATTACCAAATTTAAGCTTTCTCACTTTCAGACTTATTTATATACAGTAGAGTGCAGTGGCTGAAATCAATAAACCTCTCAATCAAGTTATGAAATAGCACCACATCATCAGACAGATGTAATGGCGTTGAGAAGGGTCAGAAGAGGGCACCCTGAATGATGAAGGGGATGAAGCGGCTTTCATGCGAGTTTAAACTAAATAACTTGATCACAATGTGACTTGGTTGGACTTTTTTAAAGTAAAAAGTCTACGTAAAGTCAGAAGTTCGAAAAGGACAATATGTTTTCCAACTTTTATAATATTAGAGCTTTGATACATGCTTCTATTATTTCAAAGTGAATTTTAAGACATTAAAAGTGGTATGAATTATGCAATTATTATTAACCAATATGCTAAGACTATGAATTATATAGGTATTGTTATACCAAGAAGAGCTATCTACAGATTATATCGATAAAATCACAGAAAAACCTGGCTGGTATTTTTCTAAGTGGATAATACATGGATCTGTCATATTGAAGAACTTCTGAGGAGTTAAGGCTGTTTTTATGATGGGCACTATAAATATAAAATGTAGATTTACTTTGCTGACAGAGACAAAATTTGAAAACAATTTGTGGAGTTGGTAGATCATGTCACGGGAAACATGTATTAAGCATCTATTTTATGTCTACAGTGAGGCAAATTCAAAAACATTTTAAAATTCTGTTTATATTTCATTGGGATTTTCAATGCCATTTTGGCAAAGATAAAGACATTTAACAAGGTACTCTAATACCAATCATAAATCATTTCTTAATGGAAAGTGCACATCTATTATCGAGATAACATTTTCAAAATTTAATACTTATTAATGCCTTTTTCATATAATGTAATCTTATAGTCCTCTAAATATAAGCAACAGTACTTCTTGTGTCACTGATATTCTTATTATAATTTCCTGTGTTTTCTTTTTGAAGTACATTCTAGACATTCTAGAAATTATTTTTACCTTACTTGTGGGTTCTTTTGGTAATAATATGAATAATATATTTTTGATATTATGGCAACTTTAAACATACACTGCATAAAAGTTTTCTGTTTTAAATACCATTTACTCATAATTTCGAACAAGCATATATTATTTTTCCTTTCTTTTTTTGCTACCAAATTTTATTGATTTGTTTATTGTTGGTAATGTTGATATTTAGCATTAAGTTAATTAGTCGTGGTTCCTTTAAAAATCTTACCTGCTTAATACTACTCGGGTTCATTTCCCACACACATAAAGACTGATGGGGTTTGGGAAGCCTCCTTCCATCTGGCAGTGAGACCATCTGGAATGTGTGGCCTCCAAGGACACCAAGGCAGTGAAAAAGAAAGATGGAAGAAGACATTGATTCTTAGCCTCAGCTGAGACATGACTCATGGAGGTTCTGTTCAGTGTCTCTCCTGTTCACAGGTTTTAAATTAACTGCAAGGCTGAAGGCAACATGGAAATTCAAGGAGAGTAGGGAATATATAATGAACACAAACTGTCCCTGTAACAAGTTTACAATGCTAAATATATTTAAAACCTTATTGTTTAGTGTGCCTCCATTAAACCACATCATTTGATCCCAGGGGGCAGGGGGGAAAGAGCACAAAATATATACAAGGAGTGATTAAAATATCAGGTGAATGTTTAAGTTTTTTTGAAAAAAATTTGTTACAGTAAGAGACACATTGATGAGTCTCCCTCAAAAATCTGCCCTTGTTTCAAATACACTTATTCCACCATTCTTGCCACGTTCTGAAGCAGTTCTGGATGTCCTCTTTCATGAGTGTCTTTACGAAGTGTGACAAATAATCTGGTGAATGCTGCTAACAAGTGCCATCCAGTGGAAGCCCAGGCTTACAATGGTGCATTTCCATCCATCTTATTCATCAGATCTGGCACCATGCAAATTTTAGTCTTTCCAAAATGTCACAATGGCCATGAAAGGTAAATGATTCTGAAAAGATTAGGATATTTACGCAGCCTCAACAACATAATTAGGATGCTCAAGAAAGAAGACTTTCAGGACTGCTTCAGAAAGTGGCAAGAATGATGGGATAAGTATATTCGAAGTGAGGGAAAGTATTAGGAGTGGGTTTAATGGCAGTGTCTCTTACTGTAATTTTTTTAAAAATTTAAACATTTACTATATTTTTGTCACACTAAGCATTGATGAGTAATTCATCATCTGTTAACCAAATGTAACTATCACAAATCAAGAAACAATAAATTATAAGCACTAAGAACTCCCTTCATGAATACTCTCTCTTTGTTCTCTGTAGCAGTACCAATATGCTAATGTCAAATCCTATAATTTAGCTTTGATTGTTTTGGAATTTACATCAACAGAGTCATTCAGTTTGTTTTTGGAATGTGTATTGTTTCCTCAACCTTTTGGATATAAATTTAGTCAAGTTATAAGGTCAGGGATGTGGGTCACAGGTACAGAATCCTGGTCAGCTATACTTTGGGTACAATGTAGAATTTACCAAGGGAAAGCAAACTGACATCTAGTGAAGTGGTAGAGCATATAATTCTGAGAACTGTAATTTTCTAAAACTGTATGCGGAATATAATGTTCTTTGTGCACGATGGCCAAAATTTGAGCACAGAGGGACCAAAGTTTGCCAATAGGCTGGGCCTGCAACTGAAGACCTCAAGAAAAAAAAAAATGATGTTCACACTCTATTTTGCATTTTTGTAGATGTGATGGAAATGGAGTAGGAAATATCTAACTTCTCTAAGAAGAAGAAATATATGGAGTGGTCCATAAGCCCAAAAACAATTCTAGGCACTGTATAATCAGAATGACAAGGCCTACATACAAAGCGCCCTGTTAAACAGCAGTTTTAAGCGTCAGGAAGATTGAATTGGACCTTGCTGTCTCTCCCAGATTTCCCCCTCTAGCGAAACAAACTCCCCACCAAGCTACCAAAAGGGGAAGAAAATGAGCCTGCAGTCAACCACGCTTCTCTCTCATCATATTGCCTATAGATGTGTTCACTTATGTTAATAATAATAATATATTGGATGAATATTGACTATATATGTAGTCTTAGTAGGCACCAAGCTAGTTTTCAGATTTTGACATGATGAATAATCGAGCTCTGAGTTTTCTCGTACATGTCTGTTGTTTCAAATGTGCATGTATTTGTTGGGTCTAAGCCGCCTAAGGGGATTCCTTGGTCATAAAGGATGTATGTGCATACCTTTAATAGATAATGCAAGAATGTTTAAATAAAATGGAAAGGCAGAAAGAGGTCACATGTTAGTTTCCTTATATATTCTGCATGGTGTATCACTCAACATAATGAATAAAAAGATATAAAAGTAGGAAACTTTTATTTATTTATTAAAAGTTGTTACTGAATCAATATTTTACCATTTTACACTTGAGCCTGTAGAATACCATGTCAGTGTTCTTACTGCACTTTATCCACACCAAAACTAGGTATTTTAAGATTTCATCATTATTAGGTTTTTTTTATAGTAGGTAACTATATATTTTTGATTTTTGTTATCGGGCCTGTCGTGACTGTCTTTTTTCCCATTGCAGTTTGCCTCTGTACTGCCATAATAGGAGGCTATGATCCTACCTGCATTTGAATTTACAATTATTTTGGCTTTCTGGTGAACGGAAGTGTTTATTGTTTTGTGGAATTTTTAAAACTTCACATTTCCGGGCTGGTGAGATAGCTCAGTGGCATAAGCGCCTGCCTGGCAAGCGCAAGGTCCTGAGGTCGACCCCCGGTACCCACCAAAACAAACAAACAAAAACTTCACATTTCTAATGGCCTTTAAAGTCAACAATTAAGGGGGCTGGTGAGATGGCTCAGTGGCATAAGCACCTGCCTGGCAAGCTCGAAGGCCCGAGTTCGACTCCTGGAACCCACATACGAAAAAGGGGCCGGTGATATCGCTCAGCGGCACGGGAGCCTGCTGACACGCAAGGTCCTTAGGTCGACCCCCGGTACCCACAGAAAAAAAAAATAATAATATATAAATAAAATCAACAATTAAAATCAACCTCCTTCTGACATTAATATAATTATACCTTTTTTGTGTTAGTTTGTGTCGTATGTTTTTGCAGCCATTAATTTGAAAATTTAGAATATTTTTATATTTTAGACGCATTGTATGTAAGAAGTATACAGGGCTAAGTTTTTCGAATTTCAGATGGATAACACTTGTCTTTTGTTTGGAGAGTTTAGCTTATTTATGATATATTTGAGTTTTGATCTACTTACCTTGTTAGTTGATTTCTATTTATATCCTGGTTGTTCTATGTTCATTTTTATTCTCTATTTTTTTCAACTTTCTTTGGCTTTGACTGTTTTCTCTAGTGTAATATATTCCCATTAATCAGCATGTTTTGTAATTATATAATAGTTTTATTTCTTAACTTTGAATATGTTCATTACAATAATCTCTTTATTTTTTTCCTAATAATATTGGTTATATTTGGATTTTTTGATGTTGTTGTTTTTTGAGGCAAGGGCTTGCTCTGTACCCCAGGCTGGCTTCAAATGCACAGCGCTCCTTCTTCCTCAGCGTCCCGAATGCTGGTATTACAGGTGTGCGCCACCACGGCTGGCTAGGAGTATTTTCGTCTCTCCATGATTATTTTTATTTTCCCTAACAATAGAGTTTTCCTTTCTTTACTTTTTTTTTTCTTTTCATTTTCTGGTGCTAGAGTTTGAACACAAGACCTCATGCATGCTAGGCAGACTTTACTACTGAGCTACAATCACATACCCAAGCATTTTGGAACGTGTGAACTCCCTTTATTTTCTTTTTATTTACGATCATTGCTTTCACTTGTTCTAATAAACTATGAACAAATGAACAAAGTATTGCATTATTTATGACACTCAATACTAATTTTTATATACAAGTACACTTAGGACTGTCATCGTTCTTCACTTACTGCTACTTCATTGAACTCCCTTGAAGATTTAGATTTATTTTGACTGAAGAATAACTTTTAGTATTTTCTTTGGAACAAGACCACAGGTAATAAAATACTTTGTCTTCTGTTGTTTGACAAGATCATTGTTTTTCTTTCTTTCTTGACACATATTTTCACTAGGAATCGACAGCAGTACACTTTGACATTTATTAATTTTATATTCTTGGATGACTTTCTGCTATTTGTTTCTAGCCTCTATGGTTTCTGATGATGATAAGTTTGCTATCCCTCTAATTATCACTCATTTGTGTATTGTCTCTCCTTCTGTCCAGAATTTTTTTTTCTGTATTTCTACTTTTAAATTCTTTAGCTAAGCATTCCATATATATATTGGCTTTTATTTTTCATCTATTTTGATTGGAGTTGGAGGGCTTCTTGGCCAACAGCTGAAATATTTTATCATTTAAAAATTTTTTCAATAATCTCTTCTGTACTGGTTTTACTTCTGTCAAATTATCTCTTCTGTAATGGTTTTACACTGGCATCTCTTGCAATCTTTTCCAAAATTTTCTACTTTTTCTCTATATATACATATATTTTGTTCTGATATACTTTTTTTTAGTTCACTAATTCTCTTCTGAATAGAAATTTAACTACCATTAAATTAATCTTAATTCTTCTTTGGCATATTGAAATTCAAAACTAGAATGTCTATTTAATTTTTCTTCTCACCTATGTATCCAATGATCCATCCATCTACACATCTACCCATTTATCCATTAATAACTTATTGGTACGTTCCTTGGATAATATAAATATAAATCATATCTATTATCATGCCACATTTTAAATTTTCTTTCTTCACCACCAAACCTTTTTCTTAAAACTTTTGTTTCTTTACTTGCGTGGTTGTGCTCATTGGAACTTGAAGAAAAATTATTTGATTACTTACAATTTCACAAAGAAAATTTTTTTCTATCCATCAGATCATGGCAAGAAACAATGTTTATGGTTAGCATTTTGAAGAACATTTAATAGTTAGCAAAATGTGTGTAGAATATGTAATCAAAATTAACAGTCCTGTGCCCTACAATGTGTAATGTGTAGCCACATTAGGTTTGATGTGCAGTGATGAAATTGGTGTCTGAATTCTGAGATGGTAGCTCTAGGATAATGGTCATCTCACAGGAATTGTCACCTTTACTATAAGAGTACACGATCACACGAGGATGGGGTAGGAAGGAGACAATGAGACAGTAGAAGCAGCTAAAATGAATGTTTTACCTCCCTTTTTTCTGTAGTTTACTACTGTCTCCTTGACAAGATTAAGCTTAGTCTCATAATATTTCATTTAAATTACACAATGGAATGATGTTGTCTGTAACTATTTTTATAGTTTTGTGAATCATAAAATATATACTTGGAGTATCGCTCTGATATCCTTCAGGCAGACAATTAGTTTTTTCAAATAAGGCAGGAGCTACTTTACAAATAAACACTGGTTATCACAGAGGTAAGTATGGTATGAATGCAAAATTCTAGATGTTTAAATTAGAATCTTTTTATGCATGATTGACAGAAGGACATGTAAAACATCGCTGTCCAACATGTTACACGTCAAAACTGTTGGATCTCTTATTTCACACCAAACATAGTGAAATAGCTAGCACTGCTGCTAGAAAAGGTGGAGAAGTTGTATTTTGTTTTGTTTTGATTTGTTCTTTTCAAGACACTTTTTAAAACCTGCCACCTCATAGGTGAACCCACAAGTGATATATATTGCCATCAAAATCCAAAAAGGGCCACTTTTTTCATAGCAGGCAATGCAAGATTAATCAACTTGTCTATTACCTTGCAAATTATATTTCTAAAACACGAAAAAAAAAATACTGTAGCCTTCACAACTTAATTAATGTGTCAAGCAGCTCCAGTTTCTTTTGGATTATCGCTGATACTCTGTCGGACACGCAGGAACATACGTAAGTGTCTTTACTTCCTGTTAACTGTACATTAGCATTATCTCATCAATGGAATGTTCTTGCCTGATGTTCAGAAAGTTTTCATGAAAATCGATCCCTTTGGAATATGTTGTAACACAGAGCAAACTGGTTTTCCTTTGAAACACACATATGAAGGTATACTATTGTCCTTATCATATGAAAACAAACAGTTTCTTAGTTTTGGCTACTCGGTTAGGAAAGAAATAGATTAATAACTTCATTCTGGGTGGGTTCTAGTATTTGCTTGATATGCTCAAATAAATAGATCACCTCCATGACTTTAGGTCAAAATGGAATCACAAAATGAAGGAAATTTGATAATGTAGTATTTCTCTACAACCAATGTGGCCTTTTGAATTAGCAAAATAACCAAATTAAATAAGTCTTTACTAATACTGACCATTCTTGAATATTTTTAGAATTTTATGACAGCACTACACTCTGTAACCATCTCCATGGATACAGAATTATTTTTATTGTCTTCTTAAAAAAGGAAGCATTCCTTTGGATTTTTTTTTCTTCCTGCTATTTCTGGGATCTAATCATTCAGTGGTTCATCTAGTTATTGAGCACAGTTAGTTCTTCACATATTCTAGGATTGAAAAATAAACCATCAGATAAAGCTCTGGTCCCAGAATCAGAGGGAAGACTGATTCAAACCTATATGCCCTTTAAACCTTGACTTCAAAAAGTTCAAATTTGGAAACAAATTTTCAGGTCCCTGTAAGTTAGTGATGGCCAAAACCACTATCACAAAATTCTCAGAAATTTTAGTTGTTTCTAGTATCTGTAAAAAATTACTGCTCCCAAGTTTCTGTGGAGAAATCCTGGGTTAATTTTTATGGTAAAAACTTGTAGCCGCGATGTTGAATCCTTCCTCAGAGGAACTGTGAACTGTGTGAGCTGTCATGTCTAGAAGTGAGCAACAGGCTCTGAGTAATTTTCTCTACAGCAAATTTTAAAGCCTTTTTGCCTAAATATAACAAGAAATATTTGGGTATTTTGCCACAAAATTTTATTCGCAGGAACCACTTGATTAATGAGAGACATCATCAAATATCCCCGGTTTTTTTCAGAAGTCAACTTTTCATTTTGAGATAATGGTAGGAACACGCATGAATAATGATTCTTCAGGGAAGCAGAAACAATAGATTGCATAGCGATTCATTAAATTCATCAAAAGAGTTTATCATGAGGGATTGGCTCATGGGATTTTGGAGGCTGAGGAGTTCCACAGCCTGCTCGGAGGCCCACAGTTCAGAGGTGTAGTTCTATTTGAAACCTGAAGACTTGAGAGCCAAAGGGATAATTCCAGGCCCAAGTTTCAGGCCTGTGGATGAGGTGCGTTGGTAGCTGAGGACAGAAGTAAATAGATATCTCAATCTAAGCAGAGAGCAAGTTTGCCTTTCCTCTATGTTTTACTTTTTTCTTTTTTTTTTTTCTTTTCTTTTATTCAGGCACACAATAAATTGTCCGGTGTTCACTCACAAGGAGAGGGTTATCTTTGATCAGTTTACTGATTCAGATGTTAATCTCTTCTGGAAACACCCTCACAAACACAGTCACAAACACAATAAAAAATAGCTCTTTACCAGTTTAACTCAGGCTGAAACATAGAGCTCGTCAGCACAATTCATGTGTAAGGTATAAGAAATATAGAAATTCCGTGTGTGTGACTTTTACCCAAATTCACTCAGTACTAATGTCTTTCATGCAAGGCAAGAACTCAATTTTTTTTCTTTTTTTGTGTTGCTGGGGATCAAACCCAGGGCCTTATGCATACAAGGCAAGAACTATTCCACTGAATCACATCCCCAGCCTGGACAAAGCCATTCAAATAAGATGAAGTACTTTAGTAATTTTTTTTTTCTTTTCTTTTCTTTGGAGACAGGGTCTTGCTGTGCAGCCCAGGCTGATCTAGAACCCACTATGTAGCTCAGGCTGGCCTCGAACTTGTGGCAGCTCTGCCTCAGCCTCTCGAGTGCTGGGAGGACAGGCATGCACCACCATGCCAGGCGTAATGTCTTTCAAAACCGTACTGCATTATCACTATTAGGGGATGGACATCGATACATTAAGACCTAGAATATCATCATCACCACAAAGATTGGTGAAGTTGTCCTCTTGTAGCCTCACCTAGTACACTTCCATTTTGTCTCCTTCTCAGCCACTGGCAACCACTGATATATTCTCCATCTACAATTTTTGACACTAAAGACTATATTTCTCTTAATTTTTTGAAAGTTGTTTTAGTTATAATTTTTTCCCCTTACATATAAATTTTAGAATATGTTTGTATTTATAAGGTCTTTCTGATAGGAATTCTGTTTAATTTGTGTGCTGACTGAGGAATAACTGATCGTTATACCTCTATATAATTTTGAGTCTTTAATTTATAAACAGTATCTCTCTCCACTTATCTAGATATTCTTTGATTTCTTTCCTATATACAGTATAGATTTCAACATAAAATTTGATACTTATTTTATTGATTTAACACATTATTATTTTTATTTTGAATGATTATAATTTATATAGTGCCTTAATTTCTGGAACTATGTGCTCATTATTATTACATAGAAATATAATTGATGTTGTATATTCATCACGTATCCTCCAATCTTACTAAAGTTATTTGTTATGCCAAGGAATTCCCTTTTCAGAGTCTGTGAAAGTCTACATAGTAGATCAGGACACTGACAAATAGCAATGTGTTTTAACTTTCAAAATATAGGTCTTGCCTCTTCCAGTTTAAATTTACTCCCAGAATTTTTTTTGATGCTGCGATGAATACAGTTGTTTTGTTCACTTCAGTTTCAGCTTCTTCATTTCTACTATATGCAAATGTAATTGTATCTTGTGTGTTGATCTTTTATCCTATAACTTCATAGTCTATGGATTCCTCATGATTTTCTATGTATTTTATCATCTAATGTGATCTCTTTTGTAAATACAAATCATTTTAATTGTTCTTTTTTCTTTTTTCTTTTTCTTTTGCAGTACTGGGGATTGAACTCAGTGCTTTGGCACTGAACTACATCCTCAGCATTTTGCTCTTTATTTTAAGAAGGGTCTTGTTAAATTGTCACAGCTTGGCTCAAACTTGTGACTCTTTTTTCTCAGCCTCCCAAAGTGCTGGGGTTGCAGGCATGCACCACCATGTCAGGCCCAATTTTAATTGTTTCTTATAATTTGGAAAATTTTTAAAACTTTCTCTTAACTTCTTAATTGCTCTGTGAAAACCTTCCAGTAAAAAATAGCCAGATATGGTGGGGCGTGTCTGTAGTCCCAGAACTCTGGAAGGCTGAGGCAAAATTACAAATTCAAGCCTCGCTCATGCTATTTAGAGAGATCCTGTCTTAAAGTAAAAATATTTTTAAAATGCTGCTGTGGATATAACTCAATATGAAGAACCAGAGTTCCTTAATAGAAAAATCATCAAAGAAGAACTAGTGAACTTCAAGTAAGATGATTAAAAGATTAGCAAAAATGTCCATCCTTGCCTTTTTTCTTACCTTAGGAAAAAGATTTTAACTTTTTATCATTGAGTATAATGTTAGCTGGAGGCTTCTTATAAATAACTTTATTATGCCAAACAGTTTTCCTTGCAGTCCTAGTTTCTTGAGTGTTTTTATTATTTTTTTAAATAATTTAAAGTGTATTAGATTTTTGTCAAATGTTTGTGGTGCATTAATTGAAATTATTAATTATTTAACTAATTAACATTTTTGGATTTTGAATCACACTTGTATCTCTGGAATAAAAGCATCTTGACCATGCTGTATAACCTTAATGTGCTCCTCAGTTTGGTGTGATATTTTGTTGATAATTTTTCAACCTGTATTCTTGAGAAGTATTGATGTATAGCTTTCTTCTCTTTTGATGACTTATCTGCCTTTGTTATCAGGGCAACGCTTGTTTCAGAAGATAAGTTACATGTGCTTCTTTACTGTATACTTTTTGAAGATTCTGAGAAGTTTTAACATAAATTCTTCTTTATGTGACTATTATAATTCATTGTTAAAGCCATTTGTTCTGAAGTATCTCCATGGAAAGCTTTAAATTATTGATTTAATCTCTTTACCTATTATATATATATCTATTCAAATTTTCTGTTTTCTCTTGATTCAGTTTTAACTGGGTTTTTTAGAAATGTGTTAATTTTTTACAGATCATCTAAATTGCAGATATGTAACTATAGTGTTATCTTATAATTATTTTAGTTTTGTGAGTTTCTGACAAAGGCATACAATAAACTGATTTTAGTTAATTTCTTTCTTTTTCTTGGTCAGTATGGCTAAATGTGTTAAAATACTGATGTTTTCCAAAAATGACTTTGGTTTTATTTAATTTTCTTTAATGTTTTTATATCCTATATTTTTATTTGATCCCTGGGCTTTAATATCATCTATGTTAGGGATAGAAAATATATGAAAATATAATTTATGAGACTATCAACAAGAGGAAATGAAGCTGTATAAGACAAGAATTTTTTATATATTACTGAAACTAAATTGACATTGAATCAATTTTTTTTTGCTATAGCAAGTTAATATGTTAGCTATGGTAAATTATTAAAAAAACAATATGCAATAACACTTATTATCTTTTATATATACACAGGTATCAACCATTACATTTCTCTATTTTTTCATCTGGTTTCAAGTTATTGATGAATGCCCTTTTTGTTTTAACTTGACGGACTCTCTGTAACATTTCATATAGGTCAGATCTATTAGAAATGAACACTCTCACTTTCTTATTTGAAATGTCCTTATTTCTCTTTCATTTTTAAATGATAGTTTTGCCTGATAGAATTGTAGGTAAACAGGTTTTACTTTTAGCATTTTAAACATGTTATCCCACTGACTTCTGGTCTCTGTGGAAATTAGCTATTAGTCTTGTTCAGGATCCATTTTATTTAATGAGCAGCTTCTCTTATCATTTCAAATTTTTCATTTTCTCTCTGGCTTTGGCAATTTGACTATAATGTTTATTGATGTGATTACCTTTAAATTGGTGTTTGTTGAGTTTCTTGGGGTTGTGTCTTATTCTTTTCATCAAATTCTCAAAGTTTCTAGTCATTATTTTTCCATGAACTTTTATTTTCTCCTGTATTTCTTTCCTCTCCTATTGGAACTGCAATTATACCTATGATTTTGTGTATGCTGGTGTCCTGCAGACTTTTTTTTTCTTTTTTTCTTTTTTCTTTTTTTGTCCCTCAGACTTCAGTAATCTTGGTTGACTTGTTGTAAGTTTGACGATTCTTTCTATTTTCTCAAATTTTTTGAGCAACGTGAGTTTAACATTTGTTACGGGAGTTTCCAAAATCAGAATTTATTTGGTTCATTTTTGTAGTTTTCATCTCCGTCTTGATGTTTTCTGTTTTGTGTGACATCTATTTTCCCATTTCATTTACTCCTTTACCATTAGTTTCTTTAGCTCGTTAAGTGCATTTACGAGAGTGGATTTAATGTGGTCTTATCCCTGTTAGGCTACTATTTCAAAATACTGTAAACTCTGTGTCTTACTTACTTTTCTGTCATTGCTGGGACAAGATACCCAACAGCCAAAATTAAGGAAGGAAAAATTTATTTAGCTCACAGTTTGTGAAGGTCTCAGTCCATAATCAGCTGGCTCCAAGGCAGGGTGGCTTGGCAGGAGGGCAACAGCTCATGGCAGCAGAAGCAGCAAAAACAGCAAAAGCAAAAGTGGGGAAAAGCAAGCCTCTTTTCCTCCCTTATATTGTAAGCAGGCTACCCACCCTTGGTGGGTGTAGCACTCACATCATCTCTGTGCCCTTCTCTTGCACTGGCTCCAGATGTTTACAAAGTGAGGACCCTGGCCCTGGGCTGAGTCACTTAGTTAAACTTCTAAACTTCTTGAGTTGTCACAATGAACAACATCCTAGAGCAGTAAGAGCAGTCTTTTACAGTCCAAGATGTAGAACTGCTGAGTTGTTTAGTTAAGCTTCTAAACTTCTCAAGTTGACACAATGTATCAACCATTACACTCTGTAGCTTATGAACAGAAACAGGGTTGAACGCTGAAAGGTCCAAAATCAAGGTGTTAACAGGTTCAGTGTCTGGTGAGGACCCACTTCTTGTTCACAGAATGGGACTTCTGTATCCACACATGGTGGAAGAGACAAGCTCACTGGGGCCTCTCTTATTTTACAAAAGCATAAATACCCTTCATGGAGGTGCCATTCGTATGGACTGATGTTTACCAACAGTCTCAACACCTACTATCATCACATAGTAATTTGTTTTTTTTAATTAATTAAGTTTATTGGTACATTTTAGGTATACATAATAATCACATTCATTATAGGAAATTTGTATTTGTTCATAATATAACTTGGTTCTTTATTTTTTTCCCATTTCACTACCCCCCCTTCAACCTCTCTTCCCCTCCTTATTTACAAAAGCTTTGTTTCCATTTTTAAGAAACTGATGAGAAAAAAAGGTAATTTTTTTAAACTGTGAATTTTGGGAGAACACAAAAATTCAGATGACAATAAATATCTTAATCTAGTATGTCTAATGCCTGCTCTTAGTCATAAATTACTTTTCCTCTATGTGTGAGTGAAGCATTCCAACTTTTCAAAGCGCTTTTTGAAATTTCCTGGTGAAAACTAGACATTTTCATTATTATAATATAATTTCAGCAAACCAGATCTGCCAATACCTAGGAGTGTATTCTTACTATTTGGTGTGGGATTTGCTGTTCTTTTTTGCTGTTGTTGTTGTTTGTTTAGTGTTCTTCTAAGTTGTCTTGCAAATCTGTATTTTATTATATACATTTAATAAAATCTGGTTTTTTTTAGCTCATTAATCACTAATTATTATTTTTTTTTATTTTAAAGAGAAGAAAAAACAAAACAAATCAAAAAAAGAACAAATTTTCGAAACAACATAATAGGAGGGTAACAATGGTTAATACATTACGTATTACTATCTTTAAGTTAGTTATTCAGGATACCAGACATTAACATTCAATTGTCCAAACATTATTGGCACAAACCTTACTCTTCAATGAACTAAGTAAAATTGGTAGTGCATCTATCTTAACCATCTTATATATATATATATACACAATTTTTTTCCTTTCCCTTCTTTCTTTTCCCTATTCCAGTCTCTCTTTCCTTTTGACCAGTTTCTTTTTGATTCACCATGTCTATTGTACATTTTGGATCTTATTTACTCTTTCAGTTTCTCATACTAGAGAGACAATACGATGCTTACACATGTGCTTCTGGTTTATTTCACTTATGAGTATTTTCTCGAGTTGCATCCATTTACCTATAAAAGTCTCCAGTTTATCCTTCTTAATGGCTGAATAGTACTCCATTGTATAAAAATACCACATCTTTCTTATCCATTCCTCAGTTGATGGGCATTTGGGTTGTTTCCAAGATCTGGCTATTACAAATTGTGCTGCTATAAACATGGGTGCACATATATCGCTGTGGTATGATGTTTTTAATTCTTCTGGGAAGATGCCCAGAAGGGGAATAGCTGGGTCAAATGGGACCTCCAACCCTAGCTTTTTGAGGAATCTCCACACTGACTTCCACAGTGGCTGTACCAGTCGACACTCCCACCAACAGTGGAGAAGGGTTCCTTTTTCCCCACAGCCCCTCCAGCATTTGTTATTAGTTGATTTCTTTATAGTAGCCATTCTTTCTGGGGTGAGATGGTATCTCAGTGTTGTTTTAATTTGCATCTCTCGAATGACTAGTGATGTTGCACATTTTTTTGTATATTTATTTGCCATTAGTATTTCTTCATCTGAGAAATGTGTATTCATCTCAGATGCCCATTTTTGGAGTGGGTCTTTGAATTTGGGAGGTCTGATTTTTTTGAGTTATTTTTATGTTCTCGATAGTAATCCTTTGTCTGAGGAACAGCTGGCAAACATTTTTTCCCACATTGTGGGTTGTCTCTTCAATCTGTTGGTGGTTTCTCTTGCTGTGCAAAAGCTTTTTAATAAGATGAGATCCCAGTTATTGATTCTTTGGGATAGTTACCGTGCGGTTGAGTTTTTATTCATAAAGTCTTTGCCTACACCAATGTCTCCAAGGGTTTTACCTATCCTACCTTCCAGCAGATTTAATGTTTCTGTTTTAATATTTAGATCTCTGATCCATTTTGAATTTAGTTTAGTGCATGGTGAAAGATATGGGTCTAGTTTTAATCTTCGGCATGTGTAGAGCCAGTTTTTCCAGCACCATTTATTAAAGAGGCTATCTTTCTTCCAGCGAATGTGTTTGGCACCTTTGTCAAAGATAAGGTGGCTTAGTATGTCTGGGGTTGTTTCAGCATCTTCTAATCTGTTCCATTGATCTTCAGGTCTGTTTTTTTGCCAGTACCACACTGTTTTTATCACAGTAGCTTTATAGTATAATTTCAAGTCGGGGATTGTGATGCCCCCTGCCTTGCCTTTGTTGCCCAGAATTGCCTTTGCTATTCTAGGTCTCTTCTGATTCCAAATGAATTTTAGGATTGTTTTCTCTAATTCTGTGAGATATGCTGTTGGAATTTTGATTGGAATTGCATTAAATCTGTATAACAATTTTGGAAGTATAGCCATTTTCATTATATTGGTTCTTCCTATCCAGGAGCAAGGGATATCTTTCCATTTTCTGATATCCTCTTCAATCTCCTTTTTCAGAGTACTGTAGTTTTCAGTGTAGAGGTCTTTTACATCCTTTGTGAGGTTGATTCCTAGGTATTTCATTTTTTTGGATGTTATTGTGAAAGGTATTGTTTCCCTAATTTCTCTTTCAGTAAGTTTGTTATTTGTGTACAGGAAGGCTATTGACTTTTGAGTATTGACTTTGTATCCAGCTACACTACTGAATTTGCTTATTAAATCTAGCAGTTTTTTAGTGGAGTTTTTGGGGTCTTCTGTGTAGAGTATCATGTCATCTGCAAATAATGATAATTTAACTTCTTCCTTTCCAATCATTATTCCTTTTATTTCTTTCTCTTGTCTAATTGCTCTGGCTAAAGTTTCCAGAACTATGTTGAATAAGAGTGGGGACAGTGGACATCCTTGTCTTGTTCCTGAATTTAGAGGGAAGGCTTTCAGTTTTTGGCCATTTAGTATAATATTGGCTGTTGGTTTGTCATAGATAGCTTTTACCAGATTGAGATAAAGACCCTCTATTCCAATTTTCTGTAGGGTTTTTATCATGAAAAGGTGCTGGACTTTGTCAAAAGCTTTTTCTGCATCTATTGAGATGATCATGTGATTTTTGTCTTTGGTTCTGTTAATATGGTGTATTACATTTATTGATTTACGTATGTTGAACCATCCCTGCATCCCTGGGATGAATCCAACTTGGTCATGGTGTATAATCTTCTTGATGATTTGTTGGATTCTGTTTGCCAGTATCTTATTAAGGATCTTTGCATCTATGTTCATTAGGGAGATTGGCCTGTAGTTCTCTTTCTTAATTGGGTCCCTCTCTGGTTTTGGTATCAGGGTAATGCTTGCTTCCAGGAATGAATTTGGGAGTATTGCTTCCCTTTCAATTTCATTGAAAAGTTTGAGAAGTAGGGGCATTAGGTCTTCTCTAAATTTCTTGTATAATTCGGCAGTGAATCTATCAGGGCCTGGGCTTTTCTTTGTTGGGAGGTTTTGAATTACATCTTCAATTTCGTTAGTTGATATTGGTTTATTTAGGATTTTTAAATCTTCTTGATTCAGCTTTGGTAATTCATACGAATCTAGGAATCTGTCCATTTCTTCTGCATTTTCCATCTTAGTAGAATATAAATTTTCAAAATAGGTATAGATGATCTTCTGGATTTCTGCAGGGTCCGTCGTGATATCACCCTTTTCATTTTCAATTGCATGGATTTGAGTCTTTTCTTTTCTTTTTTTAATAAGGTTGGATAAGGGTTTGTCAATCTTATTTATTCTTTCAAAGAACCAACTTTTTGCTTCATTGATTCTTTGTATTGTTTTTTTAGTCTCCAATACGTTAATTTTTTGCTCTGATCTTTATAATTTCCTCCCTTGTACGGGCTTTTGGCTTAACCTGCTCTTCTTTTTCTAGAAGCTCGAGGTTCACCCTTAAGTTGTTTATTTGCACTTGCTCTATTTTCCTGATATAAGTATTTAATGCTATAAATTTCCCTCTTAGGACTGCTTTCATTGTATCCCATAAGTTCCGGTATGTTGTACTGTCATTATCATTCAGTTGTAGAAAGTGTCTAATTTCTTCTTTAATTTCATCTGTGACCCATTGGTTGTTCAGGAGGGTGCTGTTTAATTTCCATGTGTTTAGGGAGTTTTTGTGAGATCTTTTGCCATTGATTTCCAATTTCATTGCACTATGGTCTGATAATATGCATGGGATAATTTCAATTCCTTTGCATTTACTTAAGCAGGTTTTATGAGCTAGTATGTGGTCTATTTTGGAGAACGTCCCATGTGCAGCTGAGAAAAATGTGTATTCTGATGTTGTGGGATGGAACACTCTGTAGATATCTACTAAGTCCATTTGTTCAAAAGTTTGGTTCAGTTCTACTATTTCATTATTGATTTTCTGTCCAGTTGATCTGTCTTTTTGTGACAGTGGAGTATTGAGATCTCCCAATATAATTGTATTAGTGCTTATTTGATTTTTCATGTCCTTTAGTACTTGTTTTATATAGCTGGGTGCACTGGTATTTGATGCATATATATTTATGATCGTTATCTCTTCCTCTTGGATTGTTCCCTTTACAAGGATGTAATGACCGTCTTTATCTCTCTGAATCGTTCTTGGCTTGAAGTTCACTTTGTCTGCAAAAAGAATAGCTACCCCTGCTTTTTTCTGGGTTCCTGTTGCATGGAGTATTGTTTTCCATCCTTTGACTTTCAGTCTATGAATTTCTTTCTGAATTAAATGTGTTTCTTGTATACAGCATATTGTTGGATCTTGCTTCTTGATCCATTTCGCCAGCCTGTGCCTTTTGATTGGTGAATTGAGACCGTTAACATTGATGGTTAAAACTGATATATATTGACTTATACTTGTCATGATATTTTCCTGTTGATGGTTCCCACTCTTTGTTTTTTCCCTTTTCCTGCTATTTAATTATCTGCCCTGCCTGGTGGATTTCTTCTCTTGGGGTTCCTATCTCTTTCTAGAATGTCCTTCAGAACATTTTGGAGTGCTGGTTTGGTGGTCATAAATTTTCTCAGATGTTCTTTGTCATGAAAGTATTTTATTTCTCCATCAATTTTGAAAGATAGTTTTGCAGGGTACATCAATCTGGGTTGAAAATTATTTTCCTTTAGAGCTTGAAATACATCATTCCAAGCTCTTCTTGAATTGAGGGTTTGTGCTGAAAAGTCAGCTGTGATTCTGATGGGTTTTCCTTTATAGGTGATTTGTCTCTTCTCCCTAACAGCTTTTAAGATTCTGCCCTTCTGTTGAATTTCTGGGATCTTGACTATAATATGTCTGGCTGAAGGTTTTTTTTGATCATGTCTAGTTGGTGTTCTAAACGCTTCACTTATAGGGGCGTCAAATTCCTTTTCTCTTCCAGGAAAGTTCTCCCTGATTATGTCTTTGAACAAGGTTTTAATGTCATTGATGCTATCTCCTGCTTTTTCATTTATTCCAATTATTCTTAAGTTGTTTATCTTTGAGTCATCTAGCAGCTGCTGAATTGATTTTTCATGGTCCCTTACTGTTTTTAAGAATTCTTCCTTTTCATGATCACTAATTGCAAGCCTGTCTTCTATATCTGAGATCCTGTCCTCGCATTGGCTTAATCTGCTACAAATACTTTCAATGGAATTTTTGTTCTCTTGGATATCTGCTTGAATTTGCCTTATGAATTCCATTTCTTTCCTATGCTGAGCATTCATGGTTTCTATAGTTTTCTTAAGCCAATCTATTTTTTTGTCTGTATCAGCTATAGTGTCCTTAAGCATGGTCTTCATTGTGGACATTATCTCTGTAGTTATCTGTGAGATTATTTCTGTTTTAATTTTTTCCAGAGCCTCATTCAGTTGCTTTGTTGTTACCACTTCAGATAGGCCAGGTGGGTGGCTTTCGGATTGTCCCACCTCGTTGACCCCTAGGTTTGCCTTTGGTGAATTGGATGTGTGGGGTTGCATCTTGTTTAAGTGTCGTCTCATTTTTTCTTTCTTTAATTCCTGGGGTGATGTTTGCAAATTACTTATGGTAGGTTACTTTATTGCTAGTGTTTAAGATCTTTAGAAGATGACTACTTCTCTGCAGTATCTTCCAGGTGGAGCTTGCTTTTGGGTTTTGAGCTTTCTGCCAGATCCTACCTCTTCAATTTGTTGGATATGCGAAGTTGCTACCTGTTTGGCCCAGTCCTTGATTCTTTGGTACTGTGCCACTGTATTTTCTGTGTCCCTTAGTCAATCTCAATCACTAAGTATCAGGAAGGAAAGATGTTTAGAACAATTATTTCACATTTGGCTATAATGTTAACTAAAGCATCAAACACAGCCTAGAAAATGACAGACTGAGCTAACCAGTTATTTACCACTTTTAGCTGTATAGAGTTGCGGTTATATAACAAAATCTAAAACACACCAGAAAAAATATGCAGTATACAAGTCCTATGTATGTCAATTTTTCCCTGAGGAGTTTAAATTTAAAATGAGTTAAGGAGGAAATAGAGTGTTGGGAGAATAGGAAGGAATTAGATGTAAGGTTAGAGGACCAAGAGGGATCCCACTAACATTGGGACACTGGTGCAGAGGACTGGTGGTAAAAAGAGAAGGAAGGGATAAAAGGAAGAACAGATCACAACCACAATCACAAAGAAGTTAGAGGTGCTGTTTACACTCATATAAAAAAAACCAGAGAGAATAATGAAGGAAAGAGCAAATACACATACAGAACCAAAAACGAAGATAAAAACAATAAAACAGACAAAACAAAAATAAAACCCAACCAAAAAAAAAAAAAAAAACCCTTCGCCAGAACAAAAAACAAATGAGTGAGAAAAAAATTTAAAACTAAAATTAAAAAAAAATACAAAGTAAAATAAAAAGAATCAGTTCCAGGTGTTGACTCTGCTGTAGGCAGGCACCGTGTGGGGACAGAGTCCTGTTCCGTGCAGGTCAGTCTCAGTAAGCCAGGAGCAGCCCTCTGGTGGTCGGTGAGCAGAGGCCCGTACTTTCAGGCAGAGACCAGTCTAGCTCACCCGCCGCGCTCAGTGCCCTTTCACTATCCCTGGGCCTGAGAGGTGCAGTGCGCTGTCCAGAGCACGGGTTCCCTGGACTGGTTTCCCACCTCTGATTTTGGCCACGCCCCCCACAATGGCGCCAGGCCACTCCTTCTCCAGCGTGGGACAGGTGCGGCTGAGAGACCAGTTTCGTTCACCCGCTGCCCTCAGCACACTCTCGTGGGCCTGAGAAGCCCCACGCTGCCCTGTCCGGAGCACAGTGTCCAGCGCTGCTCTTCTTTCGCCACGCTCTGATTTTCACCACACCCCCCACAATGGCGCCCGGCCGGTCGCTCTCTGGTGCGGGGCAGCTGTGGCTGAGAGACACTCACCGCCGGCCAGCACAGTTCTCCACCACTCCCCTGCTTTGCTGCTGTCTCAGGATCCTCTGTGGGGGCTCCCTGGGTGCCAGCTGTCACCGTGTGGCGGTAGAATTGAATTTCTGTAGCGCTGCAATTCCTGGGATGGTAGAAGGTGCGCACACGATCTGCTCCTTCTTTCCTTCTTCTTTGTTGGAAAGTACCCTTCACTGGTGCCGGGGGTCCCAGATTGCGCTTCAGAACTTTTCTGGGTTCCGGGGAGGCATCTCCCCCCCCCCCGCGCTTTCCCGGTCGCTATATTCCCATGTTCCAATGGTAACTTTTAGAGAGAGTTTCGCTGCCTGCTTCTTACTCATCCGCCATCTTTCCAACTCCAATCACTAATTATTTTGACAGAGATTTCTTATAATGCCTGGATTCAAGAAAGCAAAATAAGACAGAAATAGTATTCTCCCAGTCTTTGCCTATTGACTCTTTGTGAGGATACTCATTTTTGCCTCACTAGCTCATTTACAACTCTGCCTCAGCCTTCAATAATGGTTTGCATGGAGCCTACAGGTTCCCCAGAGTTGAAAGGTTAAGGCCTTCTCCAGACTTTTCTGAGCATATATTGCACCAGCATTCAGGAAATCTAATTTCTCAGTATTACATGGGAGCTATTAAAATCCCTTTATCCCTAATCACTCTTTCCCTCTTTCCTGTTCTCTTCTAAGTTTTTTTTGTTTTGTTTTGTTTTTATTTTTGTTTTTTGTTTTTTGTTTTTGTTTTTGGTTTTTTTTTGGTATGCTATCTGTCCTGAAGGTTTCTCTTTTTTTTTTTCTTTTGCTCTTATTGATATAGTAAAAAAAATTTTTGGAAAAATTTCAGCCACAGGCCCCTCAAGAAACTCTCGAATCCTGTGACTCTTTCAAGTTGGGTAAAACAAAGGTAAACCCTTGCGTTGCTCTTAAGTTTTGACTCCAGACAGAGAAGCACACACAATTCTTTGAAAATACGGTGTGTTTTGCTAACTCTGGCGCTCAAAGACTGAATCAGATGAGAAGACAGTTGTCTTCATGACTACTTCTAACTGGGGCCAGGGAAATGGTAGACAGGCTTTTTATAAAAGTCACAGAGTTGTTACCAAAGTACATCAATTTCTTTCATAAGATTTCTCCTAGATGATTTTCATTCTTCTGATAGATTCCAAAGTCATCTAAAGGTGATTTGAGAGTTTGTGCTTCCTTATTAATTTTTTTCTCATGTAGAGACCAAACTCTACGTCTATTATTCTTAGAGACTATCAATCCAGCACCAATTGATTTTTAAAAGTGTGTTCATTGGTATATTTTTGAGATACATAATAATTACGATCATCTTGGAGAAGTTGTACATATTTAGTCTCCCCTGAACTCAAGTCTAGAATATTTTGCAAATTGAACTGAAATTTACCTAAGGGAACATCATACTGAAAATGTGTTAATTATGAGAACCAATTTTTCTGTGATCTGCTATATTTCTGTGTGCAAAAATTATATGACTGGGCCAGTGAGCTAGGTCAGCGGCATAAGCCCCTGCCTGGCAAGCACGAGGTTCTGAGTTCGACTCCCGGTACCCACATATGAAAAAAGGGCCGGTGATATCGTTCAGTGACATGGGCGCCTGCTGGTGCATGAGGTCCTGCAGTCAACTCCCAGTACCCACAAAAAAGAAAAAAATTATATGACTTACAGAACCTATCGTATTAGTTACATTCTTATTGCTGAGACACAATTCCTGACACTTACAAGTTAAAGGACGAAAGCCTTATTTTTAGCTCACAGTTTGTAGCGGTATCAGTCCATAGTCAGCTTGTTCCAGGGAAAGGTGGCATGGCAGAGGAGAAACAGTTCAAGGTGTGGCAGGCAAGAAACAGCAGCCTTCCTTCTGCTTTCTCTTTTTATTCTATCCAGGCTACAACTATATTTGTTGTTGCCACCTACACCCAGGGTAGGGCTTTCCTTTTCAGTAAATCCATTATCTATACCCAGAACTATGCTAAATCAAACAGTAGACTAACCTAATATCACACACCCATGACCCAGTCACTCCACTATGAATGCATGAGGCTTTGGGGAGACATCTAGATACAAGTTGTAACACCTGTTTCTCTGGCAGTACTGGTTTCATTAAATACTCATGAATTTAGAGACTATAAAAGTTGCTAACATCAGTTTCTTTTGTAAAACATAAAACTATACTGTAATTCTGTAATCATGTCAAAACCCAATTATTTATTAGTACTACTTTTTTTCGAAGATACAGATGAACATTACCAGTGTTACCAAATATACATAAATTTAGCTGGCTAAAATATTGATATTTGGTAATCTATACTTAGACTGCCTCATTATCTTGGCAAATTGAACTAAAAAGAAATTCATAACTTCTTGCTACTTTAACATACATGAGAATAGAATAGCAAAAAATTTCACAAATAGTTTTATTCCTAAAATATAATAAAGTATATTTCTTTTACTCTATTATTTTGTTGATGATATTAGCCTCATTACATTTCATTTGTTCTAAATAAAGGAAAATAAATGAAAATAATAGAAAGGTGGCTAGCAATCAGCTTAACATTTCTCATGGTAGCTTAAAAAATGAGTACCTTAAAAAAAGAGGGTGATAAGCTGACCCTGAATACATGCCTGTCCTAAAGACTTTTGCTACTATCAATGATATGGTTTGGATCTAAAATATCCTACAAAAATTTGTATGTTGAAGTATTGGTCCACAGAGGATGGCATTATCTGGAGGCGATGGAAACTTCAGGAAGTAGGACCTAATTGGTAGTCAACCAGTAAGGGTATACCCTTAAAGGTTATACTGGGACTCCAGCCCCTTCCTTCCTTGTTTTGCTTCCTGATAGCCATGAGATGAGCTGATTTGCCCTGCTAGGCACTCTCAGTCATGATTCGCTGTTTTGCCATCAGGCCAGAAATGGGGCCAAGTGACCATGGACTGAAACCTCTGAAATTATGAGCAAAAATAAGTGTTTCTTCCTTAAAAGCTATCTCAGGGATTTTGTCCCAGAAACATATAGCTTACTAAAACACTCAGGAAATAAGAGGCTAGAACATTACAGGGGAAAATAGCAAGTATTACTGCATTGGAGGATATTGAAAAACAACACACTATCTAAATTGTGGGCCTTCGATGGTCATACCCTCACTGAACTGACCTTCAAAATTTAAAATAATTAAAAATAAGAATCATAAGAATAGCACAACCAATATACTTGTCTGACATGGTATGATTATTAGGCAGAAAACAATATCTGAGCTAAAAAATTTGTAACGTATGCTTACCTCTGTAATATTTCAAAATTTAAATTTGCATTACCCTTCAAAATCTAACAAATTATGAACGGAGAGCATAACAAATCATTCCTATTTTGGTAGCACCTTAAGAAATCTAATAAAAGTAAATACAAATCACATCTAGAAATCCTTGTAAGATTCCATAGATAAAACCTGTGTTTGTCACAGAAACTCTCAGCACCCAATATTACAGGTTTCATAGATTTAGCTTCTGAATATGGTGAAGTTGCAATCTACCACATGACATGCCCTGCAAAATAAAGCAGAAAACCTGGGTATGGTAACAAAAGAAATAATCTGAAAAAAACTGGAGAAGGAAGGAAAGCAGACAGGCCCAGATAAAGGGTTTGTGTTTGCATAGAGGAAGGGAAATTGGAATCTGTCCTAATAATTTTCTGACTCTGCTAGGTGAGTTACACAGCTACTGGTAGAAAAGCTAAACTCGAGGAATAAGAAAGAGGGAACTGAAAGCCAAAAGTTAAACATAGTACTTTCACTTTATGAAGATACTTGTTCTTGGACTCACTCATCCTAAGGAAGCACAAAGCGCATAACTAATCTTTGAGTAGGTGATTCAGTCAATGGCTAATATGCCTTCCAGCTGACAGCATCAGCTACCAGATGTGTGATGTGTGTTGGCTTCTGATGAAGCCAACATCAGGCTTCAAGCCAACTCAGCTGACAGCCCAGTGGAGCAGAGATGAGCTCTCCCCACTGAGCACTATCCAAAGTAAAAATATGTGCCTATATTGCTGTTGATTTTTTATTACACAAGAAATAACTGCAATATAGATATGGGGTAAATATAACCTGAAGCTTCATAATTCAAATTATATAATTACACAAGATAATTATAAAGTTATATAACTGCAAATGAATAATATAACATTTTCAAAATATATGAAAAATTGACAAAATTAAAATACAATATATCAAAACACATAATATGAGAGATTTTGACACATCATCTTATTTGATTTATCAAGTTCATATTTAAACATAGGTATATAAAATATTTAATTCACAAATTTATTGAATTTGTGAAACTTCAAAAAATTTGACCTATAGACTTTAAATTTCACATATATGCATTTATGTTCAAATTAAAAAATATGTTTTATGTTCAAGTTTGACTGGAATATTTTACATTAATAATTTATGATTTTGTAAAGTTATTCTTAGATATCTTTGATAAACTATATGATATAAACTATAAACTTAGTTTTTATGTAATAATTTACAAATCACACACAAATTATATTTTAGCAACTCCCATTCTTCTAAATATTTAAAAGAAAATGATCTACAATTTACTTATGAATAAAGATGAATTCACAATGCAAATTATAACATATTAAGACCTAAGAAATAGTGTAAATGCAACATTCTACTAAGCTCAATATATACTTAACGACATTTGCAAAATTTCAAATAACAATTTAGGGAAAGACATTTCTAATGTAAAATGTTTTACATTATTTCCAATTCGATAGGAAAATAATTAATACAAATAATAGCAAATATAAATGAAATAGGAAGAACATTACAGATAAGTCAACATTATTCAAAGTTAAATCTGTGAAGAATATTCAAAGTTCTGAAAAGATCTTTCTATAAATTATTAAATCATTAAAATAAATATTAAAATAATACATATTCTGAATGACAAGTGAATATAAATGGAGCCATACTGACTTTGCACAAAAGAAAGAACAGAAATTTTGTGGCCAATATTTTGAGAACTACATAAGAATATGGTTAGGAAAATGAAAAAATCAGAAAACAAAAATATATCCCTAATGTTTAAAGTACCTGTATTAATAGATTTTAAATCAGCTTACTTATACCTAAAACAAGACCCAGATAATTTTATATATAAATTATGGCAAATAAATAGGAAACCTGAAGTTATTTAAGACAATATGAATAGTATGGTCACCTGTGAAAATTATAATACTAAATAAAACTTTATATATAAAACACAAAGATCTTTACACTGATTTTAAAATCGCGACAGTTTTGTTTTTCCCCTTTAAAAAGGTCTTTACGGTATTTCACAAGTGAGGAGACAGAGAAAGATGATAGCTAAGATTTTACAGTAATCCTCTCCTCACAGACAAACCAGTTTGAACATAGTTTCACGCATCAAACTCCTATCAGAAGAGCTAAGGAAACCAAATGAGAGATCACAATGCCTGCTTTAGTGTAACAAAAACAAAATAGGCATTGAGGAAGGCAGTAAGCAGAGTTGTCAGCATCCTTCCTCCCTGAACTCCAAGCAGCATTGGAACTCAGTGCCTGTATTGCTATCATAATTATCCTGTGGATACATACATGTTTTTTCTTTTTCTCTTCCTTCCTTTCCCCTTTCCCCATCACAGTTTGTCTTTTCTATTGAAGAGTTTCTTCCCAAGTCACAATATCTGTTGTACATTTTGGATCTTATTTACTCATTCAATTTCTCACACTAATGAGACAATATGATGTTTACACATATGAGTCTTATTTATTTCACTTAAGAGTATGGCCTCAATTTGCATCCATTTACCTATAAATGTCTCAAGTTTATCCTTCTTTATGGCTGCGTAGTACTCCATTGTACAAAAATACCACATCTTTTTTATCCATTCCTCTGTTGATGGGCATTTGGATTGTTTCCAAGATTTAGCTATTATAAATTGTGTTGTTATAAATATGGGTGCACATATATCGCTGTGGTATGATGTTTTTAATTCTTCTGGAAAGATACCCAGAAGGGGAATAGCTGGGTCAAATGGGACCTCAAATCCTAGTTTTTTAAGGAATCTCCACACTGGTTTCCACAGTGGTTGCAACAGTCTACATTCCCACCAACAGTGGAGAAGAGTTCCTTTTTCCCCACAGCACCTCCAGCATTTGTTATCTGTTGATCTTTTGATGGTAGTCATTCTTTCTGGAGTGAGATGGGAATGTTGTTTTAATTTGCATCTTGTTTAATTTGCATATTGTTTTAATTTGCAACTTTTGAATAACCAATGATATTGAACATTTTTTCATGTTTTTATTTGCCATTTGTATTTCTTCATCTGAGAAGTGTGTATTCAACTCAGATGCCCATTTTTGGATTGGGTCTTTGCATTTGGGGGAATCTGATTTTTTTTTTCATTATATGACCTAAATACAAGTTCTTTATTGGTGGGACAACTGGCTATAATTTTTCCCACTCTGTGGGTTGTCTTTTCACTCTGTTGGTGACTGCTTTTGTTGTGCAAAAGCTTTTTAATAAGGTGAGATGCCATTTGTTGATTCTTTGTAATATTTCACTATAGTCTGGGTTTTATTCATGAAGTCTCTGCTTACACCTATGTCTTCAATATTTCTACTTACTTTCTCTTCCCATAAATTTAGTGTTTCTATTTTAATATTTACATCTTTGATCCATTTTGACCTCAGTTTAGTGCATGGTGATAGACAAGGGTCTAGTTTAAGACTTCAGTGTGTGGGGCCGGTGAGATGGCTCAGCGGCTTAAGCGCCTGCCTGGCAAGTGCGAGGGCCCGAGTTCAACTCCCGGATCCCACATACAAAAATGGGGCCGGTGATATCGCTCAGCGGCACGGGCGCCCGCTGGCGCACGAGGTCCTGAGGTCGACCCCCTGGTACCCACAAAAAAAAAAAAAAAAAAAAAAAAAAAAAAAAAAAAAAAAAAAAAAAAAAGACTTCAGTGTGTGGAAAGCCAGTTTTTCTAGCATCATTTGTTAAAAATACCATCTTTCTTCCAGTGAACAAGTTTGGCTCTTTTGTCAAAGATAAGGTGGCTGAGTGTGTTTAGGGTTGTGCCTGCATCTTCTATTCTGTTCCACTGACCCTCAGGCCTGATTTTTACCAATAACGTGCTGATTTTATCACAGTAGCTTTGTAATATAATTTCAGGTCTGGGATTGTGATGCCTCCTGACTTGCCTTTGTTGCCCAGAATTGCTTGTGCTATTCTAGGTCTTTTCTAGTTCCAAATGAATTTTAGGAATGTTTTCTTAGGATTTTTGAGGTATAATAATGGTATTTTGATTGGTGTTGCATTAAATCTGTATAGCAGTTTTAGGAGTAGGGCCATATTCACTATGTTGGTTCTTCCTATCCAAGAGCAAAGGATATCTTTCCATTTTCTTTTTTTTTTTTTTTTTTTTTTTTTTTTTTTTTTTTTTTTGGTGGGTACCGGGGGGACGACCTCAGGACCTCGCGCGCCAGGAGGCGCCCGTGCCACTGAGCGATATCACCGGCCCCTTTTTTTCGTATGTGGGATCCGGGAGTCGAACTCGGGCCCTCGCGCTTGCAAGGCAGGCGCTTACGCCGCTGAGCCATCTCACCGGCCCTCTTTCCATTTTCTGATAGCCTCTTTGATGTTCTTTTTCAGAGTACTGTAATTTTCAATTTATAGATCTTTTGCTTCCTTTGTTAGACTGATTCCTAAGTATTTCACTTTTTTTGGATGCTATTGTGAAGAATGTAGTTTCCCTAATTTCTCTCTCAGTGAGTTTGTTTTTTGTGGATGGGAATGCTATTGATTTTTGAGTGTTGACATTGTATCAAATGACACTACTGAATTTGGACAGTAAAACTACAAGTATTTTGGTTGAGCTTTTGGGGTCTGCTATGTAGAGTATCATGTCATCTGTGAATAATGATAATTTAAATTCTTCCTGTTGTATCTTTATGCCTTTTTTTCTCTTGCCTAATTACTATTTCCAGAACTATATTGAATAGGAGTGGTGATAATAGACATCCTTGTCTTGTTCCTGATTTTAGAGTGAAAACTTTCAGTTTTTGACCATTTAATATGATTTTAGCTGTTGGTTTGCCATAGATGGCTTTTATAAGATTGAGGTAAAGACCATCTATTTCAATTTTCTGTAGGGTTTTTATCACGAATAGATGTTGGAATTTGTCAAATGCTTTTTATGCATCTGTTGAGATGATCATGTGATTGTTGTCTTTGGCTCTGTTAATATGGTGTATTACATTTATTGATTTGGATATTTTGAACCAACCCTGCATCCCTGGGATTAATCCTACTTGGTCATGATGTATAATCTTCTTGATGATTTTCTGCATTCTGTTTTCCAGTATCATATTAATGATTTCTGAATCATGTTCATTAGGGAGATTGGCCTGTAGTTTTCACTTTTGGTTGGGTTTTTCTCTGGTTTTGGAATCAGGCTGATATTTGCTTCCAGGAATGATGTTGGAAGTACTGCTTCCCTTTAATTTTCTTTAAACAGTTTCAGCATTAGTGGCAGTAGTTCTCTAAATTTCTTGTAGAATTCAACAGTGAATCCATCAGGGCCCATGCTTTCCTTTGTTGGTAAATTTTTAATTACATTTTTAATTTCGTTGGCTGATATTGGGTTATTTAGAATCTTTATATCTTCTTGAGTTAGTTTTGGCAATTCAGCTGTGTCTAAGAATCTGTCCATTTCTTCTATGTTTTCCATCTTATTAGAATATAGGTTTTCATAGTAGGAATTGATGATCTGGATTTCTGTGGGATCCATTGTGATTTCCCCTTTTCATTCCTAATTGTTTGAATTTGTGTTTTCTCTTTCCTCTTTTTGATGAGGTTGACTAATGGTTTATCAATTTTATTTGTTCTTTCCAAGAACCAACTTTTCAATTCATTGATTCTTTGTATTGTTTTCTTAGTCTCTATTGCATTACTTTCTGCTCTTATCTTTATAATTTCCTCCCTCATATGAGCTTTGGGTTTGATTTGTTCTTCTTTTCCTAGAAGTTTGAGGTTCAACATTAAGTTGTTTATTTAAGCTAGTTCTGTTTTCCTGATGTGTGAGTCCCTTGCTATAAATTTCCCTCATAGAACTGCTTTCATTGTTTCCTATAAGTTTCAGTATGTTGTATCGGCATTACTGTTTAATTGTATATACTGTTTAATTTCATCTTTAATTTTTCTGTGATGCCTTGGTTATTCAGAAGGCTGTTGTTTCATTTCCACATTTTAATGTAGCTTTTGTGATTTTCTTTATCATTGATTTCCAGTTTCATTGTGCTATGGTCAGATAGTATGCATGGGATGATTTCAATTCCTCTACATTCACTTAAACATGTTTTGTCAGCTAATATATGGTCTGTTTTGGAGGAGAGCCATGTACAGCTGAGAAGAATGTGTATGCTGATGTTTTGGGGTGGAGCACTCTGTACATATCTACCAAGTGCATTTGTTCACAAGCTTGGTTTAATTCTAATATTTCTTTGTTGATTTTTATTGTCTAGACAATCTATTTGTGAGAGTGGGGTATTAAGGTCCCCCACTATAATTGTGTTAGTGCTTATTTGGTTTTTCATGTCAGTTTATATTTGTTTTATGTAGTTGGGTGAACATGTGTTTGGTGCATAAATATTTATTATTGTCAACTTTTCTTCTTGGAGTTTTCCCTTAACAAGTATGTAGTGACCTTCTTTGTCTCTTTTGATCCATTTTGGCTTAAAGTTTGCATTGTCTGGAAATAGAAGAGCTACCTCTGCTTTTTTCTGGGTTCCTGTGGCATGGAGAATTATTTTCCATCCTTTGACATTTAGTCTCTAAATTTCTTTTTGGGTTAAATGTGTTTCTTGCATACAGCGCGTTGTTGGATCTTGTTTCTTGATTCATTTTGCCAGTGTGTTTCTTTTGATTGGTGAGTGGAGACCATTTGCATTGATGGTTTTAACTGATAAGTATTGGAGTTTCTTTTTCATGTTGTTTTCCTGTTATTTGTTCCCTGTCTATCTCCTCTGTTTAATTTCTTGCCCTGCATGGTGCCTTCTTTCTATTGGTATTCATGTGTTTGTGGTCTTTGTTATCTGTTTGTAATATGTCCTTCAGAGTTTTCTGTAGAGCTGGTTTGGTGGTCATAAATTTCTTCAGTTGTTCTTTGTCGTGGAAGTATCTTATTTCTCCATCAATTTTGAAAGATAGTTGTGTAGGGTACATCAATCTAGGTTGAAGATTGTTTTCCTTTAGGGCTTGAAATACCTCACTCCAAGATCTCCTTTATTTGAGGGTTTCTGTTGAAAAGTCTGCTGTGATTCTGATGGGTTTTCCTCTATAGGTGATATGTTTCTTTTCACTAGGTGCTTTTAATATTTTGTTCTTGTGCTGAATTTCTGGAATCTTGATTATTATATGCCTTGGTGTAGATTTATTTTGGCCATGGCTATTTGGAGTTCTATATGCTTCATTTATTTGTAGGTCAAATTCTTTATCCATGTTTGGGAAGTTTTCAGCCATTAGTTCTGTGAAGAAGTTTTTAGTGGTTTTTGCACTGTCTCCAGCTTTCTCATTGATTCCAGTCAATCTTATGTTGTTCTTTTCTTCATCCTGCAGCTGTTGGATGGATTATTTTGTGGTCTTGTGCTGTTTTTAAGATATCTTTCTTTTCCTGGTCACTAGTGGAATTCCTGTTTTCTAGTTCTGATATTGTATCCTTGCCTTCATTCAAACTGCTGCATAAACTTTCAGTGGAGTTTCTAATCTGCATTTCTGTTTGCATCTGTTTCATTGATTCCATTTCTTGTCTATGTTTGGGCTTCATGGTTTCCATTGTTTTCCTGAAATCCTTTATTTGTTTATCTGTGTCTGCCTTAATGTTTTTAATTTTGATATTCTTTTCTTTTGCACCTTAGAGATTTATTTTTTCTATATCTTCTTCCATTTGTTTTTTCACTTCAGAAAAAACTGCTGCTATCATTTCGGAGTTCCATTTGTTGTCTTCCGATTTCCTCTATCTCTTTGTGCTCGGGACTTGTCCTGGGTGGGCTGGGCACTTGGGATTGCATTTTGCCTCTTTGTCTTGTCATTTTCTATTTTATTTTGTTTTCTGTGTTGATGCTTGTAGATTTTTTATGTTAGATAGCCTTATCACTTGTGTTGAGGCTTCCTAGGTGTCTGTTCCACCAGATACATACATACATACACACATACATACATACATACATACATCTTCTAGATGTATGTAGTTCTTGTTCTTTATATCTATCCCTAGAACCTACCTTCCCAATATATTAAGACTGAGGAGCTGTTATCTATTTGACTTATGGCCCATTCCTTTGGTACTGAACTATGATGATGGTTGTGACCCTTACAATCACAGTGTTGTGTTACAGGAGGAAAAACTGGTTACAGCATGTATGACATCCTGGTTAAAGTAGTTCAGTTGGCACTAACAATAGATTCAAGTACAGCCTGGCTACTGACAAACTGTGGTAACTATTAGCCTGATATTTATTAGTGTAGGAGGAAGGTCTACAGAAATATAATATAATCCCACTTATACCAGGAACTTGTATGCAATGATTTTCCACTTAATAGAGTGATTTTATCCTGTCGTGGGGGGGTTCAGGAGGATGGGGTGTAGGATGGAGAGATGAGTGAGGTTAAATACAGTAGGGGCAAGGTTGGAGGGCACAGGATGATCATCCAGGTTTGGGGGTAATTGTAGGATGCAGGAGGGAAGGACTGGAAGAGAAGGCCTAGGAGTTTTGAAGTGGACCAGAATGAGAAGAGACAGTGTTTACTCACATGAAAGTATCCTAAAGTCAAGTGAAATAACTGCCAAAAGAGCAGAAGAGGACAAGTAGAATAAAACAAAATGAAAGGTTAGATATCACCCGTTGGCTTGTATTGCTAATGTTGCATGGGATATTTCCATGCCTCTAGTTCCATCTGCCTATCATGTGCACCTTAGCCAGGGTCCTACTGTGTCTCTAGCCTTCCCCCAGGCCTCCAGGCCCTTAGTCCCACCAGTGGAGGGATGGGGGCAGATCTCAGACTTCTCTCACCAGTTGCACTGCTTTGGATCGACGGAGGAAGAGAGGCACCAAACTCTGACTCCTCTTGCCAGCTGAGCCATCCAGGATGATGGAGGAAGGAAAGAGCATGAACTCAGACTCCTCTCGCTGACCTCACCATCCCAGGGCAATAGAAGAAGGGAGGAGCATGAACTCAGTCTCCTCTCACCAGTGCCACTGTCCCAGGGAGAATGGGGAAGTATTTTTTTAAAAATCAGACAGAAATCCTTGAACTGAAAAACAAAAATATGAAATTAAATATGTGAAAAAAAGGCCTTCAAAAGCACAATACAGGACATAAAATAGAAGAAAAAATATTGATTTTAAAAATAAGCTACTTAAGAATACACAGTTGTGTCAAGGACCATTCTATGTAATTGTTGGGGAAAAATCATCTCATAATTAAATTGTGATTACGGCTTGTCTGAGGCCTAGTGCCTTGCCATGTGGGCTGGCTATGGTATGCAGCAACATAATTCCATGTGTTTCTGGTCACAGTTGAGGCTTCAGTGGTCCTGTGATGCTTTTGTGACACCCCAGGGCAAGATTACATCAGCTGACTACATCCTGGATCCTTGAGAACCCAGTAATAATAAAAATAGGGTTTCATCTTGGGGAAAAGACAAACTCCTGTTTAACCTACATCTCTCTCCACCATCCTCATCAACATAAAGTTCTTCATTATGATAGTTTCACTGCCACTCTCTGAGACATCCAATAATCCCTCTGATTATTGTGTACACCCAATAAATGGTAGCTAGTTCAGAGTATCTTTGTCTTTGCCCATACTGAGGCAATGACCTCCCAGCCCCCCTGTTATGCATTACCAAATTTGTCTCTGTTTCTTATTTCATCCTTTCACTGTACCCCTCATGCAGGCAGTTGGGGATCTTGGCCAGGTTCCTGATACAGTTGGAATGAAAAAAGAAAGAATGAAGAAAAATGAAGTAAGATTATGGGAGCATTATAACAAAAATGACAGAGAAAATATTCAGTTTATTGTTGTTCAAGGGTGACTTGAGAATGCCAGAGAGGTAGAAAGTTTACTCAAATAGATACCAACAGAATGCTTTCCAAATCTAGGGAAAGATACAAATATCAAAGTACAGGACACTTAATTGTCACCAGTCAAATATAAGTTAACAAAATCTACCTAAATATATTATATTTCAGCTCTCAAAATAAAAGATAAACAGAATATGTCAAGGCTAAAAGAGAAAAGAAATAAATCACACATAAAATGTCTCAATTTCCATGACAGCTGAACTCTCATGGGCCAAAAGTGCCATGAAATTTCTAGAGTACTGAAGAAAAAAAACTGCCAACCATGAATACTTTACTCAGAAAGGCTATGTTTTAGAAATGAAAGAGAATAAAGCAACCTAGGTAAACTAAAACTATAATATACCTCACCACATCTTCCTATAGGGGAAAAAAAAAGAAACAAAAGAAAAAAGGTTAAAGGGAGTTCTTCAGATTGAAAAAAAAATTAGTCAACAAAATAAAAAAGGAAAAAGAGGGAAAGGAGGAGGAGAATCTAGAGGAGAAAAGATACAAAATGCACTGGTAATGAAATATAGGCAAATTCAAAATGTTCTAATATTATAAATATGATGCATAAACCATATGTATATATGACTCAAAGGCAAAATTTCCAAATAACAATCATATGTATGTTAAGAGATAAGCAATAGTGAATGAAGCAAAATTAGATATCAAAATTTAAAAATATGGAAAGAAATGGAGTGGAAGTGTATAGATTTTTATTAGTTTATTTTTCTCTTTTCTTCATGATCATGTCAAATTATTATAATTTGAATATCTCTTGTAATAATCAAAGGATGATTTTGTAGTCCTCACAGTAACCACCAAAAAGTGTTTACAAAGATCAAACCTAAAATAATAAGCAAATAATCAAAAACTAAAATTGGAGTAACTTTTAACTACAAAGGATCACTGAGAGGGTGAAGGAAAGGCACTATAGTGAAAGCAGAATACAAGTTATAAAATGGCTGTAGTGAGATAGAAAAGTCAACTGAAAGTAGGTTTCCAATAAAAAGTTATACAGTGGGGCTGGTGAGATGGCTCAGCGGCCTAAGTGCCTGCCCGGCAAGCGCGAGGGCCCGAGTTCAACTCCCGGAACCCACATACGAAAAAAGGGCCGGTGATATCACTCAGCGGCACGGGCTCCTGCTGGCGCGTGAGGTCCTGAGGTCAACCCCCCAGTAGCCACAAAAAAAAAAAGTTATACAGTGCCTAAGCAAAGTAAAAAATAAAAGACCCAGCTCTATTTTCCTTATAAGAAACTCACTTGACCTCTAAGAACACCCATAGGTTGAAAGTGAAGCAATGGTATGAAATATTCTAAGTACATGGCATCCAGTTATAGTTACACCAGATTAAAGACTTTAAGTCAAAAATTTTTAAAAAGAGACATGGTATATCATTATATAATATTGAAGGAGTCAATTCAGCAAGAAGAAATAATATATATATATGTATAATATGTATAATACATATGTATAATACATATGTATATAATATGTATAATATATAATATGTATATATATATATGTATAATCAGAGGAAGCAAATATACAAAGCAATTATTAATATTCCCAAAGAGAAAATAGGTTCTATTGCAACAATATTACAGGACTGCAACACAACACTTTCATCCATAAATTGTCAGCAAGAAAATCAACAAAGAAGCATCAGAGTCAAAGTGCTGTATAGGTAAACTATACTTAACACACAACAATACATGTCATGAAACTGCTGTAGAAAATACATTGTTCTTAGTACTGTGTGGAACATTTTCCAAGGTAAATTATACGATTAACAAAAAACATGTCTCAACACATTTTTTTTTTTTGTGGGTACCGGGGGTCAACCTCAGGACCTCGCGCGCCAGCAGGCGCCCGTGCCGCTGAGCGATATCACCGGCCCTTTTTCGTATGTGGGTTCCGGGAGTCAAACTCGGGCCCTCGCGCTTGCCAGGCAGGTGCTTACGCCGCTGAGCCATCTCACCGGCCCTCAACACATTTTTAGAAAATGAAAAAATGTTGAATAGTTTGTCTAAAAAGAATGCAACAAAACTGGAAATCAATAAGTTGAAAATTAAATGAAAGATAAGCAATTTAGTCTTTGAAAATCAATGGATCATTAAGATGAAAATTCAAAACATTTCTTAAAACAAATCAAAACATATGGGGTACAGCAAAAGCAGTATTAGGAGCATTTCTAGCAGTCAACGCCTACATCAATAAAACATAAAAATGTGTTATGAAAATCCTGTCTCTGAATCTCAGTAAAATTGAAATGCAATACAGAAAGAACCAAAGCCAAATTATGTAGAAATAAAGAAACAATAAAGATCAGAGCAATAATAAATGAAATGGAAAGTAAAAAATATATAAGATCAATAAAGCAAAGTCTGGTTCTTCAAAAACATGAGCAAAATTGACAAACTTGACTAGACCAAGAAAAAGAGAGAAGACACAAATAAATTTTGAAAACAGAAATACAAAAGATCATTAGAAATTAGTATCAAGTATACATCAACACATTTCTTAAACTAGAAGAAATTGACAAATCCCTGGATGCATATACATTACCCTATAAATCACAAAGAAATAAAAACACTGAAAAAAACAATAAAATGTAAGGAGATGGAATCATTAATAAAAATTTTCCTTTCAAAAATGCCTAAGTGGTATCACTTCTGAACACTATCAAACATTCAAACAACTAATATCAACTCTTCATAAATTATTCTGGAAAAATTGAAAAAAGGAAGGTCTCCCAAATATATACGTAGGCATCATCATCTTGATGCCCAAATCAGACTAGGATGCAGCAGCAACAACAAAGAGAGCTACAAACCAATATCCTTGCTGAACATACATGTAAGAATCCTCAATGCAATATTAGAAAAGTAAACCCAACATCACATTTAAAAAGATTTGGTTTTACCTCAGAAATGTAAACATAGTTCAATATATGTAAATCAATACATGTAAAATACATCAAGAGAATAAAGGGTCAATACCATATGATGATCTCAGTAGATGTATAGAAAGCATTTGATATAATTAAACATTGCTTCAGGACAAAAGCTCTCCAAAAATTAGGTTTATGATGAACATTTCTGAATATTATAAGAGCCAACAGATAATTTGAATATGGAAAAGCTGGGAGCTTTCTTTGTATGATCTGGAAGAAGAAAAGTGTGCCAACATTCACCATTTCCATTCAACATAGTACAGGATGTCCTAGCCAAATCTATCAGGGAAAAGAAAGAAATTAAATGTACCAAATTGCTAAGATGTTGACATGATGTTATATATAGAAATCCTAAAAGACCCCATCAAGGAAACACTTAGAACTAAATCAGAAAATTTGCAGAATACAAAATAGATAAGCTAAACAATATTAAAAATGCAAATATAAAAATTAATAATATGGTTTCATGCTGATATCCAAATATCTGAAATAGAAATTAAAAATTTGTGCCTATTTACATTGCTACAAAGCATAAAATATCAAAGAATACATTTAAACAAGTAAATGATAATTCTCTAAAATAAAAATAATACCATATTTTCAAAGAAAATTGAGTAGGACACAAAAATGGGGAGAGATATTCCCTGCTCATGGATTAGAAGAAGTAATATTGTTAAAAATCCCAATAATATTCAAAGCGATGGATAGGTTCAAAGAGATATTTATTAAAATACCATGATATTATTCACAGAATAAGAAAAAAAATTGATGCAGATTGTATTGAAGCACAATAAACGCTGAAATCCAAAACAGTCTTAACAAAATGAGCAAGCAGGACACATTAGACTACCTTATTTCAAATAGTGCATACCTAAAGTAATCAAAATAGCATGATATCAACATGCAAACAGGGTCAGTGAGATAGCTCAGCGGCATAAGTACCTGCCTGGCAAGCGCGAGGTCCTGAGTTCGACTCCCAGTACCCACATACAAAAAAAGGACCGGTGATATCGCTCAGTGGCATGGGCACCTGCTGGCACACAAGGTCCTGAATTCGATGCCCGGTACTCACAAAAAAACATGCAAACAGACCCAAGTGCATTGGAGAAAAACAGAGAGCCTAGAAGTAAATTCATTCATGTAGAGCCGTGCATTTTCCAAAAAAGCATGCTAGAATATTCTTTAAAAATGTAATCTTTTCAGTAAAATCTTTTCAATAAAATAGGCTGGGAAATTTGGGTATGCAGATGAAGAATGAAAAAATAGACCCCTCTGCCTCACCTATTTCAAAAATGAACTCAAAATAATTAAAAAACTAACTGCAAGACCTTAATCTATGAAATTTTAAGAATAAAATATAAGGAATGTGCAAGAATTTTTGGGCAAGAACACCAAAATAGACAACAAAATAAAAAATGTATAAATGACATTATATCAAACTAAGAAGATTCTACATAGCAAAGTAAACAATCAAGATAGCAAAGAGAGTCTCCAGAATTGGAGAAAATATTTGCAAATTACATGTCTAACAATAGGCTAATATTCAGAATATACAAGGAGCTGTGAAGGCTCATTAACAATGAAAATTCATATAATCCAATTAAAAATGTGAAATTGATCTAAAGAGACATTTTGCAAAAGAAGGCAAACAAATGGCCAGTAAGTACATGAAGAAGAAAGCTCATGTACTGTTAGGAAAATATAAATCAAAATTACAATGATATCCCATTACACCACAGGATGAATAGCTATTATCAATAAACACTTTTGTATATTTTTATACAAAGTTCTGTTGAGGATATGGAGAAAAGGGAATCCTTTCGTTCATAGGAAGGTAAATTAGTATAGCCATTATTGAAACACTATACAAGCTTTTCTAAAATAAAACTAATAAAACCACCACAAAACCCAGCAATTCTACAATTCTGTATATATCCAAATAAAATAATATCACTATAATGAAGAAATATCTGTACTCTCCTATCCTTTGGAGTAATATATATGTTAGCCAGGAAATGGAAACAACTTAAGTACCCATCAGATAATGGGTGAATAAAAATGTGGTGCATAGACTCAATGGAATGCTCTTTGCCCTTAAATGAAGAAAATACTGTCAACCCTGTTATTTGGGACAACGTGATAGAACATAATTAGGTTAAGAGAAGCCAGGAACAGAAAAATAAATACCATATGACCTCACATGTATATAGTACCTAAAATTTGATCTGATAGAAAATGAGAGTGGAATGACAGTTAGAAGAGGCTAGGATAGTACGAGGGAGAGAGAGGAGAGTTTGATCACTAGGTACTGAATTACAGTTAAATAGGAATAAAAATTCTGATGTGCTCTATATACACTATAGATCTTCATAATGTCCTGTGTATTTTTAAAGATAGATGAAAGATTTTTAATGTTTTCACAACAAAGAAATGATGGATTAAATTTAAATTAACAGAAAAGTAAAAAGATCCACAACTAAATGCATTTAACGCAAATATTTCTCCAAAAATACATACATGATCTCATGACTATTTGTAAACTCAATATGTTCAAGCTATACATTGACATAATTTTAATCTTTTTATTTATGTATCATATTATAATTATATATATTTGTGTTTTATTTTGTCTGGTTTACATATGACATTCTACAGAATAGTTGAGAATATTTTTTAAATGAGCTTTATTTGTGATTTTCATACTCATCCAAGTTATAGACAAACAGATATTATTTTCACACAGTAAAAATATTCAACATTCAACTTAGCATCTCTAGGAAATGGAAACCCTGTTGCCGGGGGAAGAGCTCTAAATCTTTTTAGTTGTGGTTCTAACTTGATGGCCTGACCCTTTACCCAAATGGGAAAAAAAGTGGGCTCGTACAAAATTTCATTAAAATGAAATTTTACTATTTCAACATAACTAATCAATATTAAAACATTTCATTATTCTTATTTTATTTCATAACCACACAAATTTTATTTTCAAAATAATAAAAAGAAATATATCACACTTCTAATATTCTCATGGACATGAAGAAAAGTATATGCTTTCAATACTTGACTATTTTGGCAATGTGTGATAGAAACTATACTCTTTCATCAACCTGAATGACCAGCAAGGTAAGTGTCTTAGTTACTTTTCTCTCATTGCTGAGACAAAATACCTGACACATAAGGTTAAAGGGGAAAAGATTAAGTTCAAAGCTTGTAGAGGTTTCAGTCCATAACAGACTGGCTCCAAGGCAGGGTTGCATCACAGAGGAGAAACAGTTTGCAGCAGACAGAAGGGAGCAAAGCAACAAGGGATGACCACATCTATTTCTATCTCTTCTCTCTTATCCAGGTTACTTATAGTGGGTAGCACTCACACCCTTAATCCTAGTGCCCTTGATCCTAGCATTAGCCCATGAGTCAATCACAGCATAACACACTCTAGATCGAGCCACCTCTGAAAAAGCCCTACCTATGACTGTGTGAAGCTTTGTGGGGACATCTAGACACAGCCACAACAGTAAGTTGACTAGCAAATCAACAAGGAAATCTTCCAGCGAGTCTTGGGGGACAAAATTTACCATACATTTCACTATGGCACTTGACTGAAAATGAAATAATGGTTATTTTCACCCCTGCTAATATAATGACCTTTAATTAGATTATAAGGCCATATACTATAAATATTCTCCTTTTCTCTTATCCCTGTACAAATGAAACAATTGCTTTAGAACAATGGTTCCATATAAATTTTATCTAGGATAGATACAATTTCTCTTTATGTCTATAAGTACATAAGAAACATCTCTGTTTTTTCTCTTCTGGATGCTCCTGTGTAGTCAAACTCACAAAACACATAATCTCCTAAAATCAAATTGGAGGGATTCCTTGATTCAGAAAAGTAAATTATTTTCAAAATAAATAGAACAACTCAAGTGACAAGTTTGTCAGTTCTCAAAAGCCTGGTAAATATTTCACACTGGAGACAACATTAAAGATAATTCATCCCAACAACATAACTCCAGGCTAATTTGATGATGGGAAGTACAAGTTTGCAGGTGGTTTGGTGTAATCTACTGATGAATATATATATATACTTGCTAAGATACTCTATTCTGAATATCCCACCTAAAAATTGAATTTGCTTTCAAGTAACATATTTGGAAATTCTCAGACATAAAAATATTAGCTGAAGAAAAATAAAAATTATGATTTGTGGTTTCAGATATGGGCAATATATTCTTTTAAATTTTGAGAAAATTGCACACTTTATTAGTAAGTAGCACTCAATGTAGATTAGCATTTATTTGTGTGTGAGTGTGTGTGTGTGTGTGTGTGTGTACAGAGGTCTTTTTCTGTGCACGTACATGCATACAGCAATCTAAGATGAAAGATAGTGGAGACAAGACAGTGTTGGAGATAGAATTTCTGACAAATTTTGACTGAAAGCACTTTTCTTAGCTTCATTACGGAGATGTGAGGTATCACAGCTGGTTTAGTGGGTGAACTAGTAAAGCTAATGTGAAGTTAATTTGAAACTAAAGACACATGCATTGTTGATTTGGATGCTGAAGACAGGACTTGAGAACAACACATTTCCTTTCTTTGATTTGACAAACAGTGGGCCTACGTAACACCTTAGGAAAACTACAGCTTCTGATAGAAGGAGGTGAGTAATTATGGCCATCATAAGATGGACATTTTTTCTAGGGCACTAGAAACAGTGGAAGCAAAACGGTTCACTCAGGTAGACGATTTAGGCTAAATGACATGGGATCCCAAGTTGCACACAACATAAGTGGGCAAATTTAGTAATAAAGATGCCAATGTCCAAAATGTTGGCTAAGATAATATGTGAACAGAATTTGTTTATAAAACTAATGTTGTCTTTTACTCAGCATATAGAAAAAAGGATGTGTAGGTATTTGGATTATGGTTCTAAGAATTTTCACTTGATATGATAAACTGTAAAATTAATAGCATTTATGTACTCAATTATAATACATGTTATATTATTATTGCTAATATAATGTTTTAAAAGTAAACTTGAATTAACAAAAACCATGATTAAAAAATTTTCACCACCCTGCTGAATATCTGATTATCTCTTTTGACTGCTAAATAATTTTTATTGTTTCTTGCCGAGTTTGCAAATATATGTTATATCTTCTCTAGATTCAGGAGGAGAAACTCTGCACACTACCCCTAATATTTACATTTTAAGATTATTTTCCTTCTACAAGTCATGAAAAGTTTATTGAGTACCTCTGAACGCAACCCACTAGGCAAAGCACATAGAGTTTACATAAAGTAATCATTATCCTAAATCTCAAATATTTCAATTTAATAAACTGAGTCAGAAACAAAATTAGCACAGTCACATGATATCAAGACACATTGGGAGAAATAATCCATGGTACTATAGATTAGCAGAAGTTTACAGAAAAGAAATATTGTGTAGAACTTAGAATAGGAGGTAAATAGACTAAAGGGAAAGGTGTGTTTCCAGTATGCAGAGCTGAAGGTGAGAGACACTGGAACTGGGAGATTACCAATTTGGCTGGTGCATAATTTTGTGGGGGCAAATGGGGAAAGTAAAGTCAGCAAGGAAAAATTGCTCAGAGATCGTTAAAGACATTTCATTGTAGCTATATCTATGTAAATTTTACTTTCAAAAGAGATTTGCTCATATTAGTCTCTTTCATCCACACTGATTTTCTTCTTCTTTTTTTTTTTTTCTTGTGGGTACCGGGGGTCAACCTCAGGACCTCGCGCGCCAGCAGGCGACCATGCCGCTGAGCGATATCACTTTTTCATATGTGGGTTCCGGGAGTCGAACTCGGGCCCTTGTGCTTGCCAGGCAGGTGCTTATGCCACTAAGCCATCTCACCAGCCCTGATTTTCTTCTTTTAAAGTTCTCGAATTTCAAGACCCATAAAATCGTATATAGTAGAGTATTTGAAAATTGATCTTGTCGAATAGATAATTTCTTCCATTATATCAAATTTATCATGCCTAATTTGTATTTTATGTCTTGTTTTTGTAATCTCTGTAATATCTAATATCATTATTCTAAACTTATATACAAAACAAGGGAAAATAGCAAGTGCACTGAACATAATAGGCACTGAATAAATATGTGGAAAGTGAAGAGATGTCCATTAATTCAGATGTCATGGTCACTGTGCAATTTTGCAGAGCAGAACAAATTAAAATGTCTAAGGCACAATACTCACAGTCAGCAGCATTGAACCCAGTCTTGCTCTGTCAGCTGTCATTCCCCACTGCTTTTTCATTCGTTTGCTTCAAGGGTTCAATTTCTGCTTAGAGATGTATTTACTATGGACTTTGCAAAGTTTGATAGTCTTATATTTTTGGAAAATTTTCAAAAATAAGATTAAAAAAATGCAATCAGTGAAGACTTTCCTCACTCAATTTTCTGTATTTCTCACTTTCTAATTCCGTGTGATATTGGGGTACTGCTAAAGTTGAGTTAGGAATTATTTAGTTTGAATTTTATATTATGTATTTATGGGATTCATAGTCTCTCCAATTTTAGTTAGGTTATTGCTAAGCATCCAAGAGTAGGAGTGGCTATCAGAATTATTCCTTGTAACCACTGCCTGAACTCCTGTGATGTATTGAATGGCAGGTGCCGAGTCGGCGACCATACAGGACTAGGGACCTGGACAGAAGGGTGGGCTCTGTGAGTACTGTCAGTCACTCAAAAGTATCAAAGAACAATCATTTTGCAAAAAGTTGAAAAGTACTGAAATATTAACTTAAAATATAAAGCACAGTTAAAATTTTTATGTTCTAAGGGGTTCTCTTTTAAATCAATGCTAAATAATTTATATACTACCATATTTTCTGAAACATTGTTTGCTCTTTCATTACAAATAATAAAGATCCTTTTAAATACCAGCCTGTCATCAACATATCCATAAATGTAATACAACCTTCCATTAATCACAAAATACCTATAGTAATAACATTTAAAGACGTGATTATTTTAAACTTCAGTTATAATGCAGAAAATTGAGAAAGTACATACAAGAGAAAAAAGATGAATGTGTTCTATTCCATCTCTCTTTTAGAAAATGTCAAGCTTTCTGCTCACTAGTCTGAAAGCTTTTCAAATGTTTTCAAATATAACTTAGCAAAACCTTAATGAAGTTATTTTCAACTTCAACCTTTATGGAATGGATTATTCATTAATACCTAACTTCCTACAAATCCTGTCTCAATCCTGTCTCACCTTTCCCTGTTGCTACATGTTTTGTCCCTTTGAGACACACTACTTCTATTACCATTTACATATTATTTCAATTCAATCAATTTTCACTAATTTAAATATAACCGACTTTAAATATATTAAAAACACTATAAAAGACAGTTATATAAATGGAAATATTATACAAGAATAACGTGTTTTCCTTCCAAAAATGTTGAAACATAACTGCTATTGAAATTTTTAAAAATGTATGCGGAAATATCTTCCAGTTAATGAATTCTAGAATAGTGTATTATAACTGATTCCTGAAGTACAAAAACGAATTGAAGAAGAGATCTGGAAGACATCTCATGTTAGAGCCATATCAAGGAGGTTCCTGAGATCATCCTGGAGTGTTTACCTAACACTTCACTTTCGGAACATATGAATATATATATATATATATATATATATATAATATTTACACGTATCTATGCAAAATTATGTTGAATGTTAGATCACATTATTCTACCAGAAGTCCATTTTTCATCATTTATTGTCTGTCGATTTAAGATAACAATTTTATGGCTTTTTAAGATTTATCTTTATCCTACAACTGGTTTGTAATAGTTTGGTTTAATCTTTTTCTTAATTGAGATTCATTAATATTTGAATTTACTCACCATTCTCCATTATAACAAATATGACACTTATAAACCATTAGATAGGAAACTTCTTACCCCACATGCTTAGAAATTTTAAATTTTAAATAATATTTTCTTTCAGAATGACAGTTGTTCCAATATCTGGAAAACTAAGATCACTCTGATGGGATTAGATTTCCATGACACTGAATTAATTCTCATTGTAAAGCTAACTCAAACTATCACTTTGTAGTCTGTGTGCAGCCTTATTCTTGTTTTTCTATTTTTTTTTTTGTGGGTACCGGGGGGTCGACCTCAGGACCTCACACACCAAAAGGCACCCGTGCCACTGAGCGATATCACCGGCCCCTTTTTCGTATGTGGGATCCAGGAGTCGAACTCGGGCTCTCGCGCTTGCCGGGCAGGCGCTTATGCCGCTGAGCCATCTCACCGGCCCTTGTTTTTCTATTTTAATACTCATCCAGTTTCATGTTTAGGATACTCACAGTTCACTATCTTTATTACCTTTGGAATAAAGTCACAGGATTTATTTTAATTTTTAATGATCACTCAGAGATAAAATAATATATAGCAGTGAATTATGACTCACTTGTATATATGATACAGATACAGATAAATATCTTGAATTACTATAAATTTCAAATTAAAGCAGATTATTACCTAATATTGCTTCCTAAGAAATCATTTCTCAATGAAAGAGCTAAGCATATTTTATTGCTACATTTGAATTTAATTGTATTTATTATTTGGTGAGAAAATAGCAAATATAATTAACTTTGAATCTGATTAAGGAATTAATGACTGTCAGCAATTCCTGTTTCTCCACACACATATATGATAGGGAAAGAGCATTAAATCCTAATATTTAATTAAACAGAACAAAAAATTATCTTAGGTTGAACTTGGAAAGTTGAAGTATCCCTTGAGAGAAAAATAAATGAGCTGTTAATTGTACAGCCAATGACTTAGATTGCAATTGCCTTATTAAAATATGCAATAAAATATACTGTAAGGAAATTATCATTCATATTCTGAAATTCCTCAATTAATTAAAATAATTAGTAACTTACCACATTTTTACCTTATGAATGAAAAAGGAAATATTTTTCTGAAGTCTCCATTATTTTTTTATTTACAAAAATCATCCCAGGAAAAACGTAGACTGCATAGGGCAAAAGCTGATAACATTTTGTTACTGTCATCTATCTATCTATCTATCTATCTATCTATCTATCTATCTAATCATCTATCTATGTGCTGTGAAAACACAACAGCTTTTTCTCATCAATTAAGATTTTATATTAAAAACTGAAACAGAAAACATGTAACAGTTAAAAGGCTTTTGAACTGAAAGTATCCGTGCAATGCTTATATATTCTTCCTCAGCCTTTTAACTTCCTTTAATTCTTTTCATGATTCATCTGGAAATCAGCCATTTTCTGCTTTTCAAGTTGCTACCCAAAGTGGGACAAATAGGTCTTTCTAAAAACATTTTCCCATAATACTTAAATTCCCTAGATATTTTCCTTAAAATGAGAAATAGATATTATTAAATGAAGCAAATATTAGATTAGTCAGTAACAAATAATGACCACAAGAACTTAAAGCTTTTCAAGTGTTGCTTACTTTTGAGTAAATGTTTCCAATGAATAAAGTTTTATGGATGTGTATTATTTATAAGAGAATGCTGAGAATATTTGTTAATTATATAGTATTTATCAATAAATCTTTTTTCATAGAGTCAAATAGTCATAACACTGAACAAATTTCATGATAATAAAATATAAACTGCAATATGAATAATTACCACTATTTCTTAGCATCAAGCAAATACACATTTTTTATTGAGATGCTTCAATATTGAGAGAATCCTATGAGTGACAGTAGGTAACATGCACGTGGGCAAGTAAATCACATCAAAATCTGAATGAAGAAAGAGATGCGAATGAATATACAATTCATACAATGTCCTTAATCACTTGTCTCTTATAAAAATCTATCTTAAGCATCAATCTGTTCAGAATGCTTTAAGTCATGCTTGCCTAGTCTAAACTGATAATTGTATTCTTTAATTACTAGAAATTTTTACACAAGAATTTTATACATTTAGAATATTAAAAAATATTAAGGAATACGCAAACATAATGAAATCTGTTATGGCTTGTATCTAGATGTGCCCCCAAAGCTTCATGCAGGCGTGTAGCCTGGATAGAATAAAAGAGACAGAGGGCTGGTGTCCTCTCTTGTTGCTTTGCTACTTTGCTGCCTTGCTGCCTGCTGCCTTCTGGCTACTGTGAACCGCTTCTCCTCTGCGTGCCACCTTACGGTGGGGTCAACCAACTTCTACAAACCATGTGCTAAAATAGACCTTTCCACCTTTAACTTTGGGTGTTGGGTATTTTTGTCTCAGCACTAAGAAAAAGTAACTAAGAAAAAATCATGTATTATTTCATATTCTGTCCAAATGATAGAATATTCAAGTAATTTAAAGCATCAAACTTTTTAAAAATTTCTTACTCTTGAAAGAAAATAAATTTCTTCTTGAGACAGCCCTGATGGTTTACTATTAGTGATATTTTAATTGAAACTCATGAACATCCATAATAATGCTAACATTTAATAATCAAAAAATGATTATACATAGCAGTACATTTTCCTTGAAATACTGTTTTCCATGAAACAGGAGGATTTTGAGTAATAGTTTTGTTTAATAATATTGTAGTAGTGATTTAATATCTGTCTACTATTAAGTTCAGAATACACAGAAAATTTAAGGCAAACCTATAAAATTTATTTGCACTACTATGGACAATGAATTATAAGGACAATTTTCTAAAATTTTAGGATAGTAGAAATTGGACCAAAATAGTAGAACAAAGAACTAAAAACATGGACAGATATTTCATATTTATAGGCAGCAAGCCTCAAAACTGTCAACATATTAGGTGTTTCCAAGTTGAAGAATAGAATACATGTAATTTCATTTTCCCAGCAAAGTGTCTTGTAGATACTGGCTACTTCTAAAATTTAGATGGAAAAGTGAAAATCTATAATTTTCAACACTGTATTGAAGGGGAAGAACAAAATTGGAGGGCAGACCCAATTTAGTATAAAGCCACAATACTGAAAACCATGTGGTATTGGTGAAAGAATAGAAAAGTAGATCAATGGGACAGAATAGAAATTTCAGAAATAAATCTGCATAAACTGCTCACTGACAAAGTAGCAAAGGCAATACAATACAGAAAAGGTTTTCTTTCCAAAAGATATTGTTAGGACAACATCCACATAAAAAATAAAGTAGACATAGATTTTAACATACTTCACAAAAATTAACTCAATGGATCACATACCTAAGTGTAAAATGCTAAATGTTTTAACTTCTAGAAGATATTATGGAAGAAAATGTAGATGTCATTGGGTTTTTAGTGAAATTTTGGCCAGCTTAGTCCATTAAAAAAGAATTAATGAGTTAGACTCTATTCTAGTTAGAAGCCTTTGTCCTGAGAAAGGCGATACCAAGAGAATAAAAATGCAAGTCACACACTGGGAGAAAATATTCACACAGAGAATATCTGATAAAGGGCTGTTTTCCAAAACACACAAAGAACTCTGAAAACTCAATAATTAAATTTTAAAAAACAAATTCATTTTAAAAAATGGACCAAAAGTCTTAACAAATACCTCACCAAAAGGGATATACAGATGGCAAATAAGCATATGAAAAGATATTCTACATCAGATGTCATCAGGGAAATTCAAATTAGAACAACAGTGAAATACCATTATACATCAATTAGAATGGCCAAAATCCCGAACACTGATGACACTGAATGGGGGCCAGGAGGAGAAGTAGTGCTGATTCTTATTTATTTACAGTACTAATGCAAAAAGATACATACAACCACTTTGGAAAAGAGCTTGACAGCTTTGTAGAAAACTGTAGGTACTTTCGCCATACAGTTCAATAATCCCAGTCATTTTTATTGACCCAAAGCAGCCCCAAAGTTGAAAATTTATGTCGACACACAAATGGCACATGAATGTTTACAGTAGCTTTGTTCATAGGCTTCCCAAACTTGAAAGCAGAAACAATTTCCTTCAGTAGATGTATGCACTAAATGTATATGCTAATGTTGTAACATAAAAAAGAGGAACATCTAATATATGCTACTGTAACAGAAGTCAATCTGAAAAGGATGCACACTGTATGCTTACAACCATATGACATTCTGGGAAAGAGGAAACTATGAGAACTGCAAAAAGATCGTTGATTGCCACAGGTTTGGAGGGAAGGTGGGATGAATTGGTAGAAAACAGCAGATTTTTAGAGTAGCCAAACTGCTCTTTACGATAATGTGATAGTAGATATATGCCATTACACATTTTCTCCACTCCATAGAAGCTACAACAAAAAAAATGAAGCTTAAGGTAAACTATGGAATCTGGGTGATAGTTATACATCAATGTAGGTTCACCAGTTATAACAAACACGATTTTATTAAGGCATGTGGGGAATGGGGGAGGCTATGGGTATGAAGAGATAGAATCTATATGGAGAACTTCTGTACATTCTCTACAATTTTGCTGTGAATCTAAAACTGCTCTAGGGCCAGTGAGATGGCTCAGTGGCATACGCGCCTGCCTGGCAAGCGCGAGGGCCCAAGTTCGACTCCCGGAACCCACATATGAAAAAAGGGCCGGTGATATCACTCAGTGGCATGGGCGCCTGCTGGCGCATGAGGTCCTGAGGTCGACCCCTGGTACCCACAAAAAAAAAGAAAAGAAAAGAAAAGAAAACTGCTCTAATAAAGTCTCAAAGGGTAGCATATAATTTATGCTAAAAAGTAAAATTACTTATATGTATTTAATCAGCACTATTTTCAGAAGAGCCAATGACAAGACTCACATGCCCTTGTTTTTTTAATGTTAGAGAAATATTTTATATGTTGCACTTGTAAGAAAAAAAAATTTCATGATTTTACAGTAAAAAAATAGTATTTTATGTGGTGGTTAAGCTTAATCCTGTCAACTTGATTGGCTTGGGAGCCCTCTAGTGGATGAATGAAGCACACTTTTGGATGTGTCTGGAATGTGTCATGGAGGTTTGATTGAGATCCATGGCCCCTACTCTGGCGCTATTTCCCTGCTCTGCTTCCCAGCCAACAGGAACTAAGCATTTGCTCTGCCACACCTTCCGCCATGATGTTTCTCCTTTGGAGCCAACATACAATGGACTGAATCCACCAAACCATGAGCCAAATTATATTTCCAATTTTTAAGTTGTGGGTGTTGTGTATGCTGTCCCAGTGATGGGAATGCTTACAAGTACATTGTCCTCAGAGACTTAGTCGCAATAACAGCATACCTTTGTTGGACAAGCCACCTGCATCTAGGTGCACAGCGGTTTGGTTCATGATGAAGAATATGCTGTAGCAAACTGCTTTCTCTATGATAATAAATTTTGGATCAACACTATCGTACAATTCATATTTCTAGCATGTAAGTTAGAAAGGACCTCTTCAAAATCAAATTTCAAAAATAGGAATTTGTCTCAAAGACATGAGACTGATACAAAATGTCCCCTTTGACATTAGTCCTAGTCACAAAATCTTCATTGTACACATTTCCTCTCTGGAAGGTACTTGGCTTTCCTGTTTAGGTTCTTGCTTTTGTTTGTGTGGCTACACCTCACATTTCACTTCAGAACCAGTAACTTGACATGAATGTTCTGTTCTGTTTAACAAGTACATACATGTCCATACAGATGACTTGCAGTAGTCTATTGTTAATTTGTTGCCAATATACAACAGAAGGAGCTGTAAAATCTTGTTTTAAAAAAAGTTGTACTGATGGAGTTTTTGTTTGATAGGCTGAGTCAGCACAGAGAGTATGCAAGAATGCAGGTGCTATAATGATTAGTTTAGTATGATATTGTTTTGGTTGTATTCAGCACAAGAATGTTGACACTATGATCATAGAATCATAAAGACTTGGGTGTCATCCTCCAAAATCTCCATTGGAGAAGAGGAGGAGGAAGAGGAAGAGGAGGAGGGTTAAGAGCAACTAAAGAAGGACAAAATCTTGTCTTAAAGCTGTCTTCTCTTAGTGTATGAAGAAAAGACACCACTGGAAGTGGCCTTGTACCAGTGGTCAAGAGTCTGGCCTGAGGAGCACACCATAGATGTCTGGAGAGGGCTATATGAAAAAGAAGAAAGTAAACTCAGGTTAAAGCTAGTAAAGTGCCACATAGAGACGGAGTAAATAGAGTTTCAGCTTGAGTTCCTGTTTTCTTTTGAATGCAAGCATCAGGGGAATTGAGGTGATGATTTAGAGGCTCATGATTTAATAAAAAAAAGAAGGGATAGTTTCTTTTGAGGATTTCAGCTTTAAGGAATTTAGAGTATGAGGGAGATAGAATGAGCAAGTATGGAGATGGATGTTCATGTGTTTGTGTGTGTGTGTGTGTGTGTGTGTGTGTTTATAGACATGAAACTCCTAGGGGAAACAAGAATTCCCATTTGTGAGATCTTGGTGGGCATTAGTCAGTAAAGAAGAGAAGAAAATGCAAACAATAAAGGGAGTGCTAGAGTGGGTAAGTCCAGGGAAAATTGAATGGAAAACGATAATAAACAGGGATAGTTTTTTTTGTTTTTTTTTTTTTTTGTTTTTTTTTTTTTTTTTTTTTTTTTTTTTGTGGGTACCGGGGGTTGAACTCGGGGCCTTGCATGCCAGCAGGCACCAATGCTGCTGAGTGATATCACTGGCCCTTTTTTTTTCTGTATGTGGGTACTGGGAGTTGAACTCAGGACCTCTCACTTGCTAGACAAGTGTTTATGCCGCTGAGCTATCTCACCGGCCCCAAATGTGGATAGTTTTGAAACAGAATAAATATTTCAACAGAGACAAGGCTGTCTTTAATGTGTACAAGACCTCATGAGTGAAACAAAAAATACAGGGGCCCATTAAAGGCCCCTGAATGAACCCCTCATTGAGTTCTTTTCATCTCTTGGGAACATCCTTGAAGTTGGAAATTTTAACAATTTTTTTTTTTACTACATATGCTAAGGAAATATAGAGGACCTTCAGAAAGTTGACTTCGAGAAATTGAGACATGGGGGAATAATTTAGATACAAAGTAGAATGTTGGGGATTGTCCCATATGCTATCACATGATGTGAATCATTTCCTATTGCAAAATCTTCCTATGGTCCGAAGAGAGTACAAAACAATAACTGAGAATTTCCATGTGGGAAATACAGCATGAAAGCATGTTACCATATTTTTAAAATATTTTTAAGTGAAATAGAAGGTTTTGTAACCTTCTACTGTGATCTTAACATTTTTATCCCCTTAAAATTCTTACGTTGAAATTCAGTCTCTAATGTGGTATTATTTGGAGGTGATTGGGGATGATCACTCTTGTGAGTGGGATTAATGCCCAGTAAGTGAGGCCTCAGAGAGCTGCCTTGCCCTTTCCCCTACCTAAGGACTTGGTAAGAAACTATACTCCGAACTAAAAAGCCCTCACCTTCCATTCAATCTGTCGGTACCTTGATCGTGGACTTGATAGCCTCCAGAACTGTAAAAAATAAATTTGTATTTTTGTGAGCCTCCTACTTTATGACATTTTGTTATAGCAACCCAGGGGGCTAAGATAATTTCTATAGACCATGTTTCTGTCTCTAAATGGGAGGATTCAAATAGCAAATTGTAAAGAAGTCCTGGGAGGCCAACTTTCTCTCCACCGTGCCTCTGCTGTTTCTACAAAATTAGGGTTTGGCTTAGATTTCTGTTATTTTAATGTTACCTTTTCTTTTGGGCTTCAGCTCTTAGCCTTTCTCCATTATAGTAATTGTGAAGTATAAAGTTAATTTCATGATGATCTCTATATAGCCCAAAATTTCAAAAAGTTATGGTTTATGGATATGGATGGCTCATTACCTAGAAATCAGAAAGTTTAAAAATGTTGACACATATAACACTATTACATTATCTAGGACATTACTGAAACAACTGTGCTTGTCCCTGAAATCTCAGGGGTTTTTATTACTATAAAAATATGACAAATGAGATATGAATAACTTATACTGGTTTGAAATAAAGCTTTATTTTGGGACTCCAGCCAGTAAATTATAAACATATATAAATGTGAAATGCAGAAAATATTTGTAATAAAGATTCAAAATTCACACTACCCCAAGTCTAACTTCATTTATTTATTTATTTATTGTGCCAGGAATCAAACTCAGGACCTTGTGCTTGCCAGGCAGGTGCTTGTGCCACTGAACTATATCCCTGGCCCTCAAAGTCTAACTTTAAACCTTAGTGTTAGATGTTAAAATATAAAACAGCTATTTTCTCATCACATGTCTATTAAGAAAATAAAATTAAGCCCTGATGTAGTACCTATTCTCTTTTTCTATTATCTAGCTGATCTGGACTACAGCAACAGCTTGGTTTTCTGCTCTGCTCTTTCAGAGAATCAGTGATGAAGTGGCAACAAGCTTTAGAATCTAAATCCGAATTCTACTTTCTTTCACCTAAACTGTCTTTATTTATTATTCTATTGTTGAAGATGGAATGAAGTAGATCAACACTTTTAATAGAATCCAGGACCAGAAATTGTCCCTTTTTGTCTCTTTTTGTCCCCAACTATCCTTTTCCTTTGTTCTGCGAATGTTGTATCAAACTCTTTGGCATTCCTGAGCATGTCATGCCCTTTCCCTCTTTCTCTTTCGGGAGAGTGCTTTCTTTTTTTTATTTTTCTTCTTTCCACAAGTACAAAGTTTGCTCAACATTAATGAACAACACAAAAGGTCATGCCTGTGAAAATATTTCTGTCTAACCCTGGCAGTCTGCCTTGTTATTTTACTCATTCTACAGAGTAAAGTGTTGTATAAAAATAGTTTGAGTTGATGCCAACCTTTCCAACTAATTATGGTCTTTCTTTACGGCAAAGGAACATGGATCCTGGCACATTTTTGAATGATTAATAAATGAAGGAATGCACAAATCAGTCGTCTTGAATAATGACATTTCATATCCAGCTATACTATAAGCTTTTTTCAAAAACTCTAAGTACAAAAAAAAATTTTTAGAAAAACATTTCTGACTCTTCGATAGAAATATAATAAGCATAAATAGAGGAACACTTGTGAATATTTATCTTCCTATGTTTTCTAATTTAATCATGTAAGCATTATTTTCAATAATCACTTTGCTGTGCTCCAGGTAGTAAATGGCGAATAAAACAATATCCCTGATTTTAAAAGTTTATTAATCAATCCCCAGCATTGAAAAAGAAAAATTAAATGAATAGTTTATAATCAAGTGAGGGAGGCAGACCACAGAGAAATGAGTGATAATTGTAAAATAAAAATGACAGTGAATATAATAAATGCAGAATTATAAATGAATCATCCAGGAGGACCTATCTAGATTAAGTATTTGGAGAAATTTTCCTTGATAAGATTGTTTGTAGGCAGAGTACTTCATAGTCCTCCAATTTCTTTACATTGTGTACATTTCCATACCTCCACCAAAATTACATTTAAATGATCATACATTTACTAACAAACTCCTTTATTACCTTTCTGTCTTGCAGATGTTGATTTATCCCATTTAGTGAGAGATTTATTTTACTTTCCTTGATTCTTGACTTGCCCTCTTTATTTATTTATATATTTTTTTACAATACCTGACATGCAAAATTTAAAGGAAGAAAGATTCAATTTACCTCCCAGTTTCAAGAGATTCAGTCCATGGTTGGTGGGCTCCAAGGCAGAAGTTTCATGGCAGGAGGGTATGGGAGAACAAACTTGGTGAGTTCATGGTGGACAGGAAGCAGAGCAGGCAAGCAGTGCCAGGGAATGGGCTAAAAACCATATAAACTACTCAAGGCTATGACTCCACAACACACCTGGACACACCTAGGAGCATGTTTTACTAATCTGCTAGGAGTTTCTTAATCTAATGAATTTGACATATCAGATTAAGAGTCACAGCTTACTTCAGCATGTTTTTGCCCCTGAGGTCCTAGGTTGACTTGATCTCCAAAATGTCTTTAGGGTAATGCCTCTAGGAATAGCACCTGGCTTCCTCCTATCAATGTTAATCCCCTTATCAAAGGCTCCCTGGCTTGTTTTTGCATGGTCAAGCTGCCCTCTTTAAAGTTATATTTACTCACTTAAATAATTTTAAGTGTTTGGTCAAAAAATGAACAAAAATATTTTGAGAAAGAATCTGTCACTGAGGATGTGGTCAAGCTGGGAAAATGTGCTGTGGCCCCATTCTGTAGCTGAATGGACTGAACTGTACCCTTTCTGGGTACATTCTTTCCCCTCTGCTGTAACTAATGCTCATGAGGGCTGGCTTTTTTTTTTCTCCCTCTCTTTTCCCACTGCTACACAGAATATAAAAAGCTCATAACTGCTGTTCCAGGGTCAGTGAGATCATATTGGTTACATCAATCTCCATTATTTATATTACACTGATACTTGGGATGATGAGAGAATTTAAAGGAAAACTTAAATGGGAAAGGATGGTGAGAACAGACTGTAGTAGTCAAAGTGCAAGATTAAAGAAGAATTTCCCATCAACTGAACCAGGGCATAGAAAACAGACTTTTATTTTTATTTCTGTCATTTCTCTTTCCAGCTATATACAATCTACACTTGGGAAGCATAGACATTTAATCTCTCTCTCTCTCCTTCTGCATATATGTGTATATGTGTGTGTGAGTGAGAGAGAGAGAGAGAGAGAGAGAGAGAGAGAGAGAGAGAGAGAGTGAGGACTTTTTTTTCCTAACAAAGCCATAAAAATATTATTTGGCTACGCAAAGTGGAATTGAGTATAACCAGTTGTAACATTTGCCTATGATCCTGGTGGCAGTGAACATACCTTACTCTTGCTCTGTGATTCACAAGAAACTCCCCCTTTGTTTTGGAAAAGGAGGTAATGACAATCAGTCACCCAGGCAGTAATGTTCAGTAATCTTGGGGAGGTTCTAAATCTCATTCTCCTGACTGAAGAGGTAATCTAGAACAAAACATTTCTGAGGCTACTTGGGTCTTGTGACCTTCTTGTTTGTAGCTTTCATTATTGAAAATACATGCAGAGTTTCTAAAAAAAAAATATATATATATATATATATTCTTTCTTAAATATATATTTTAAAATCCAATTTATATATATGACTTTTATGTGTCCTATCAAATTCTCATATTTCTTTAGCCTGGAAATATGTTCATGGTAACATGAATTAAACCTGGAATCACCAGTGTCTATCACCTACACCTTTAGGATGTAATATCATTGATCATATTTCTTAGTTTCAGAGGTGTACTTGCAAATGCTAAATTGATCAATATTATGGCATTTTCATGTATAACACTTTGTTAGTGGTCATTGCTCATTATATAATTGTGAGTGAACGAAGAAATGATTTCTGAATGTACCATAAGTTTTACTTGATGACATTAATTGTTTTGTCTGATCAGGCATATAAAAATTTCTATAGACTCAGAAAGGTATCTATCCAAAGAAATCAATAAGACACCTGTTAACCAGAAACTGGTATTTCATTCAAAGTATAAACCAGATATGACTGTCCTGGTTTATTCCTTTGAGAATATATCATCCTGCAATTATTTCAACATATGTGTAAAGTAAGATTTGTGAACCTTTACTTTAATAGCAATGTCTCTTCCCTTCATAGAAAGTATCAGTCTTTATGACTTTATTCATCCTGCATATCATAAAGTAATAATATTAAATTATTTGTTGATACCTTCACAACAAATCGTATATGACCTTTTGGAGATAACTTCTATAGATTCTTTGGAGAAAAAAAATCCATCAAGTACTCCTAACAATGACAGAGTGAGATGAAAGGAAGGAAATCAAATAACATACTCATTCTTCTTGCCATTCTTTTCCTACTCCTTTTCCACTCCACTGATGCTGACCCCATCTTGGCATTTGCTTTATAAGGCTGCTGATATAAATGTAAATGGACCATAGATTAAATCATTTTAAGACAATTTGTAATACGAGAACAGAGTGCATTTATCCCCAAAAAAGATTTTCTGATTGATTAAGTATATACATAGACATTTTGGGGAGTATAATATCTTATGATCCAGTAAAATCCAGAGTGTGATTTCTACTTTGTGTTCTATTGCCCCTAGCTACTCTGCCAGGGGGACACATAAAAAGAAATAAGGTTAGACTACATCCAGAAATTTCTTTTCATTTATCAAACACAGCTCCAGAGACTCAACTATCCCACAATGTGATAATCTTTCTTCTAACAGAATACACGCAAGCACACACACACACACACACACACACACACATATATATATATATATATATATATATATATATATATATATATATATATATAAAATATGTATTTTTATTCTTCCCAACTGTCCTCATTCGGAGTTCTACAAATTTATTCTTTTTTTTTTTTTTTTTTTTTGTGGGTACCGGGGGGTCGACCTCAGGACCTCCCGCGCCAGCAGGCGCCCGTGCCGCTGAGTGATATCACCGGCCCCTTTTTCGTATGTGGGTTCCGGGAGTCGAACTCGGGCCCTCGCGCTTGCCAGGCAGGCGCTTAGGCCGCTGAGCCATCTCACCGGCCCCCACAAATTTATTCTTAAGTCAAACAAACATAGCGCATGGAAGACGAAATTTCTAAGGAGGCTCTATATTTGAATGAACAGTTGCTGTTATGGTTTGAACTTTATCTTCTAGTAAATTCTTATCTGGAAGCCCTGATGTTCAGTGTCTCAGAATGTGAATGCTGAAAATACAGAATCTTTAAAGGAGTAACTAATTTAAAATAAGGTCATTAGAGTGAAAATTCATTCATTCAGACTGGTGTGCTTCCAGGAAGGGGCAATTTAGAAACAGACAGGTATAGAGGGCAGATCATATGAAGACAGGGGAGAGATGGTCATCTACACCCCGAGAAAAAAGATCTCAAAAGAAATCCCCCCGCCGTCACTGTAACAACTGACCTCTGGACTTCAGAATTATAAGAGGTGGTGTTTGTCTTGAGTGATCTACCCAGTCTTTGGTACTTTGATGTGGTATCTAAAGAAAACTAATACAATGTCTTTCCCGGAAATGCAAATGTCCATGTCCTAACCTAAGGAACCCGTGAATGTTAACTTGTTTAGAAAAGGGTTTTGCACTTGTAATTAAATTAAGTTTATCAAAATATGATCCACTTGGATTATCCATGTGGTCATTAAATACAATAAATGTCTTTAGAAAAAAGGGAGAAAAAGAAGGTGTAAAGATGATGACAGGGATTGGAATTATATAGCCAAGACCCACTGTCTGCTACCTTGATTTGAAATTTCTAGCCAGTAGAACTGTGAAAAAATAATTTTGTTTTTTAAAAGCCATGTCATTTGTGGTAATGTGTTATAGAAGCTCTCTGACAAAGAAGCTTGAATTCTTCAACTGAAGAATACGTCTGTATTACACACCTACACTCTATGACACTGAGCTGCTTTCTACTGCACTTAATCATGTTCACTGAAATTTGTAGAGAGATCAAAACTAAATTATTAAATTACCAAATGTGATTGATGAATTTACAGATGCCTTCAAGTTTGGCCAGTAAATGATTCCTCTGGAAGAAATAATTAGGGAAGTTTTATTTTCTATAGTATTATTTTAGTGAAATTGAGATACTATCAACTCTTCTGCCAAGGACCCTTAATTTAGTTTGGACAACAGATAAATATGCTGTAAATTAAATTATACAATCATTGATTTTACAAAGTAAACTTTTTATGGCTCTACAAATGGTCCTTTTTCAGTACTTCCAATTCGCTTCAAAACTTTGCTGTACAAAATTCAGCATTACCGTATACTCTGAAATTGTGATTGAGCAAAAATGAAGCTCTCTCAAATAGATCATAAATTTAGAGAGGATATTCTAGAAGGCAAAAAGACATCAGCTGAGAGAAATGTGAGGAGACATTCAAATGAAAATATTTGACAAATTTCCTTGGTGCTCTGCAGAGAAACAGGACAGAAATACAGAAAGGAAATCATACTCATAACTTCACTCATGCTGTGTATCCAGACTGAAATATCAAGCATCTTTTATGATAACTTGCAAGATGATACGGCCTGATCATTTTTGGATAGCTCTAGGGAGAATGGCTGTAAGAATCCATTCCTTTTGAGGAAGGGGAAAGCCAGACCTCAAGACTTCAGTGAGACAGGCTCCGTTTGGAGCTTCAGTGAGCCTGAAGTTCATGTGATTAGGGAGGTGAAGGGCGGTCAGCGTCAGGATCCTGATGGCTAGAATACTGCTTAATGGGTGTGCTTCAGGAAAGGCTACACTGGTCAAAATTTATCTTACTGAAATACAGAGACAGAAAAGAAACAAGTTACAGGATTTCAAAGAATAATGAAATTCACCCACTTACCTGGAAGCAGATGGCTGCAATTTAATAAAAAGAAAACTAGAGAGAGAGGGAGGGAAAGCTTTAGCAGATTTTCTCAGCTTCAGAGTTCTGGAGACAATCAGAGATTTTTAATGGCATAATGGAAACGATATAAGTAGTAGAAAACAAAAAAGTTTCATAAACATGAAGAAATGAGTTGAAATGCTAGCTTTGCCACTCACTATCTAGTTTTGCAATAGAGACATACATCATTTTTTCTTCAGCTTCATTTCTCTGATTAATAATACTTAATTTAATAGCTTAATGTAAGGATGATACTCTAAATTTAAGGAGAATGGCTACGTATATATGATAAATTGTGTCATTCATTTTTATTTTATAATTCAATAAAGGGTCTGTTTAGAGAATAAGCCATTGTCACAGTATGAAACTCATGACAAAGTCAACCAGTAGCCTTAACTGAACTTCCATTTTGCTACTTCAGATTTTTAAGGAATAAAATGTTTATGCCAATAGAAGGTTTCCAAACTCTCACTGTTCTTTCTGTAATAACACCCTTGACTTCATGTGATTTTGTTGTGTAAAGTAAAATACACATAATTAGGAACAATCTAGGCATGCCATAGCTTTGATTCACTGGCTACCTATAGCAATCAATGAAAAGAAAGGTCAATGGGAGTGCACGTACTCCAGGTTTCCTTTAACGGCATGTGAAAAACTCTTTAATGTTAGAGTTTAATAAACCATGTCTCAGGAACCTGACAGCATTGAGGCAGGAACAGGCCCTGGAGAGGTTCCTGGGGTATAACTCAGCATGGAGAAATGACAGATCTGAGCAGAAGGCAGGTCAGGAAGTAATCCAGTTGACTCCTAAACTTACCTTGGAATGCCACCCAGGAGTATGGCCAAAGTGTCAGCTCCATCAACTGTATGCATAGGCTGGGAAAGCTTGCTTCCATGCCCAATTCCCAGAGTTTATTGATATACTGAGCTTCTGGTTCCTCCGTGATTTACTAAACCAATGTAGCTGTGTGTAGCACCTGTGGGCTCATTTTGAACACACATTCTAGGACTCAGTCTGGTCAGAGCAACTGGGGGGAAATAAATATATACAAAAATGATGGGTTACAAAATCAAACCAAACTTCGCTTTAATCTTTCACTTTTATAGTTGATGAAATAGTAGTTAGAAAATGGAAAACCATGGTCAGCACACAGTGTTCTATCAGATTCTGGGTGTATTGCTTAGATGATAGTTGATTTTCATCAAAGTAATGCCACTGCCATACTGAATTGGTTAAAAGGAACAAAATTCTTTCTGTCACTGGATGTTACTGGGAGTTATGTCGTAATGCATCTAAAGGCATTGCTTACTACCTTGTAAATATCTTGGAAACACCTCAAGAATTGACACTTAATTGAAAATCCAAAAATGTAAAAGAACATCCTTCCTTATTCTCAAAACACCAAAACAATTTGAAATAATTTATACTTAAATAAAACATTTTTGCTTTTACTTTTGTCTTTCCATATTTAAAATATAAATACCAAATGATATCAATTTAGAATTTCTTTAAATGTATATTTTAAGAAAATTTGCAGATTTACAGATTCAAACATGAAATTCAAAGGGTTATATTATTATTTTTAGCCTCGATAGGATGTGTTCTCTCTTTTTATATTGTTAATTGGGTATTATTTACTAATACCATCTGAGCACAACAACTCAGAATTAAAAGAGTAAAAGAAGTTTGAGTATTATAAAATTTGGATATAATTTAATATTTATTTCATATCAAAAGTAGCAGTCATAAACATGCAAATTATCATTTTTTGCTAAAATTAAAATTATAAATGAGTAAATTTACTGCATGAACCACTATAAATAATTTGACAAAGAATTATTGAAGTCTGTATATTTTATGTTGTAAGTTGTCTTTATAATTTATACATTTTTATATATGAATGAATTTTGAAAGCTGAACAGTTATCTGCATGACTATTTTATTTGAAAAATGCTGAAACATTAGTTCAGCAGACCAAAATCTTAGAAAACAAGAGTGAAAATGATCATGACATGAAGAAATTACTTCCAAAGTCTGTTTATAAAGCTAGGAATAAATCATAGTAAAATGGTCAGGAAAATGGAAGTAAGAAGAGTCTCAGTGGAAAGATAAAACGCATCTTTTCTGCTGAAAATAAATTAAGAAGACAAGAAATACCCTAGTAAGGACGGTAAAATAACAAATGAAAACCTGTGCTTTTCGTGCCTCCCTATACCTGGGGTATCCCTTGGTCTCAGCAGTTTTACTCTTCTTTTTGCACGCATTATTCTGGCCTCGTGTAAATGATTTGTTGATTGACAGACTCACCCCTGGTTTGGAGAACACCACACAGCACCGAGCATTAGAGGATTCAGCGAGCAGGTGTTAAACCTATTGCAGAGACTATTTCTCTTTTACAACCTCTAATCTTATGACTTAAGAATTTTTAAACAGATGTTTCAGACAGATTTTATCTACACTCCGTGTTTCCATGGGGTTGTCTCTCACCTGTTTAATTGCTTCCTTGCCCAGTAAAAGAACAAAAAGAGCGTGAAAACACATTCTAACTTCCCCTGTGAGAAAGAAGTTGCCTCTTGACATTTCTACAATTTTATTTGTTTTTCTTTGAAAGATGGAAAGTTAATAATAAAGCGGAAATGAGCTACTGGATTTTAACGCTCTTGAATATGAGAACTGTTTCTTCCCTCCTTGATATTTCTTCAGGCTTTATATATTTTTCTGAATATGACACCTTCCCACCTTTCCTTTCTACATCCTGAAGACCAAAAAGTTTCATTTGATTCAAGTCTGACAAGAACCTGGAAATAAAAAGAGTGAATACAAATATAAGAATGCTGAAAGCCAGGTTTAAAAAGTTAATAGAGTTCACGGGAAAGGATCAAAGGAATGGATTCTTCAGCACAAAGAAAGCTATATGTAATTTATATTTGGGCTCTGAATTTGCTGTTCCATAGATTTCTTTTTAATGTCTGGAACACTGAGAAGGTAAGCTTGCAAGAACCTATATCTATATGTGAAACATATATATAAAGGACATGTCATAAGTATACATAATTACACATGTAAAATAATCATTTATATCATGCTTATGTTTATATAAAATTTAGATAGACTTATATGTAAACTACATAATTTCATTACAGTAGAACTTGTGTACATATAATATAAACTTTCTATATATATATGGCACGTACACATATATGTCTGATGTGCCTTCTTGGATGGTCATTTTAAAACAAGAGATAGCCAGGTGTATTGAGCTTGCAGTCAGTAAGGATGCCTTGGACACAGAAACACAGGACTGCTGGATGCAGCGTGGTACTGACATAAATGTACAGACATGGTCTAGTCATAAGAATACAGATCTTGCTTTTCTGCTGCTCAATCAAAAAGATGCCTATGAATAATTCTACTTAATTAGAGGTAACTAGAGCAAAGGTATTCTTGAGACTTCTCTTCCTCAAAGCTTTGCTACCACCAAGGCATTTCTATGTGGGTGCCACCATCAAATTGGAAAGGGGGAGAATGTGGAGAGAGAACTTAATCTACTTAGCTGAAAACAGTAATAGCCAAAGGAGTTCTTATACAAATACTAGTTGAGAATTCTGGAGAAATTTAGAGAGTCCAAATTACCAATATGAGGCAAGGCTATGGAATTTAAATTATGTCATAGACTTGTTCAATATTCATGTCAGGCTCCTGATAAAATATTTTTCTTATGGACAAACTGAAATGCTAAGTACAACCTTTACTAGATTCTTATATCCCTGGAATTATGGATGTGTCTGATTCTGCAATCAAGTATAGTAAGATGAGAAGAGGAATGTGAGGCAGAAGAAGCCTGTTTATGAAACCAACAACAGCGTCTAGATTTCCTGAATGAGCTGTATATTTGTGATTGCCTTAGAGTGGCGATGAGGTTGCTGTCCAAATTTGTAATGTGGCTTTGCTAGCATGCATGCTAGGAGGTCATTGTTGAATCTGTCTTCACTTTTCTCAGGATTCTATAATCTAATTAATACCCTGAAAAATTACTTTCTGCTTAAACTCTCTGTAGAAAAATCAATTTTTGAAAGAGAACACTGACTCATTTGTAGTAAATATGACTCCATCACTACATAAAAACTCCCAAGAATTGGGAATAAGATTGTATTTAGCTCAGGGAAATCAGTCATCACAGTGCAGAGGGAACATAGAAAAAGATGACTCACATGGACCTTAGGTATGTGTCACAAAAGGAGCTGGCATACTCACCAAATATGTTAGTGTTCTGGATGGAGCACTGTGGATATCAAGAGCTTACAAATACTTCTCCAGCCTCCCTGTGGGGCACTGATGTCTTGAGCATTCATCCCTGGTAATGTCAGCAGGCACAGTATGTGCACACTCTGTTACGCACAGCTCCTTGCTCTTTACCTTCAGTACTCCTTCTCCAGCCTGTTCACCACCAACTCTCACTCCTAACCGGAAACACTTCAGGGTAAAACTTAACATTTCTCCTTTCCGGGTGTGCTCTCTCTCTCTCTCTGTTTTTTTTTTTTTTTTTGTTTTTCACAATCTGTTGAGCCTTATCTTTGATAACAATACTCTTAGGGCTGTTTGTTTGTTTGTTTACCTCCCACTCCCAGACATAGAGACAATATTCTTCCCTGTGTTCGCATGGCTTGCTCTTTAGAGTGTGTCAGAAATCAGCTCTTCTGATGGGCCCGCTGTGGACTGGACACATTCAGTTTATTTAGGACAAATTGACCTATCAAATATGGAATGAATTATCAATGTGTCATGACAATAATTTTATTCATCTATATTTCAATTTAAATACACTTCAAAGGTCTGTTTTATGTGTTGAAAGTTAACATAAATCTACTAATCTTTTCACTCTTAAGAGATCATCCACCTTTCTATCTTCCTGAAACAATCAAGAATATCTTTGTACACATCTTCCTTCCTTTCTGTGTGAAATTCAGTATTATCACATATCGTCTCCTACCTACAGCTCATCAACCTTCTGAGTCCCAGCATCTTCCGTTTGTTTTCTTGTGAGATCTTCCACCAATTACCATCTTTCTCATTTATATCTTCAATCATTCTTGTTCTGTTGTTTAAATACATGCAAATACGACCATACCCAAATTTTCTTTAAAAAGCAAATTGAAAAGAAAAACATACTTGCCACTTTCAGGTGGTTTTTTTTTTTTTTTTTTCATTTTATTTTATTTTATGGAAAAAAAGTAAAACAAAATTTCATAACTAAATCAGGAATGTGTCACTCCTGAGGGTTTTTTTTTTTTTCACTGCATGTGAAGCACACATCTACTAAAATAAAAGTGTCAGAGACTAGAAAGGTATTTAGAACACCACCGGGGGGAACTGGAATAAGGATGGGGCAGAAGTGTGTGGGAAGATAGTAAGAGAAAAATGGAGAGGAAATGAAAAATACCCCAGAATCCATGCAATAGGCAGACTACATAGAGAGACTCGTGAGAAAGAGTAGATATTTTGCAATTTTTGTAAGATAATAGCACTATAATTAAATATCACTATTTACATGATTCACTTGCAAAAATTTATATATACATATACGTAGTGTTTTTCCTCTTGGAAATGTTATGTATTTTTAGACTTTATATAAGTTCTGTTATTTGTGAGTTTTAAATACATTATATTTAATACAAACATTAGGATTCTTATGCAACAATAATTCATTGAAACTGGAATGATACCTTAGAAATAGACTAATTCATAATTAAAATAAATGACTTATTCTGCTTACTAAATAAAACATTCCTATATGAGTTAAATTATATAGACCTTTAGAAAGCAGAAGTATCATAATTTATGTGGAAATAGATATATGAGTGATAGATGCTTCTTTTTTATAGTACTTGTTTACAAAGCAGTTTGATTTTATATTATCATAGGATCATTTAGACAAACCTGCTGCATGATAATAGCTGTTTAGCATTCCAATTCATCAGTTATATGATTTAGAAGTAAATGCATGAAATTCTAGTAGCAGAGTCATGGCTGATATTTAACAAAGTTTAATGACTCAAAAGAAGTGGCATGATTTAAGTTGTGAAACCAGGGCTATATTAAGCAGCTTTAATTGAAAGAATGATTTGCATAGACAAACATTAATTGTGTAAGTTGAAATTTAGTTAAGCCACTAAGGTCAGCTGGAATTACTGATCTTAATATATGTTTAGGAAACAGGGTGGCAAGCGACTATTTTTTTTCTGAATACTCCAAATTACATGAGTACATTCACATTTTGTATCAACACTTTGTAACAGAATGAAACTCAAGTTGATTGTATTTCTCAAAATATCTTCCACTTTAAATATTATATAGTTTTTTTCTTGAGAACAGCATTGTAAACAAGTTAAAACAAATTCAGGTAAAGAGGATGTGAATAGGTCACACTGATGACATGAGAAACAGTGAAAAGATAATTAATAGCTAGTAAAAGATACAAAAATTTGCTCTAGATTGTGTATTACTATATACACCAATGAAAAATATGTGCACCATGCAAGAATAGAAATAATATCTTAAAACTGCAATTATCATGTAACATCCCCCAAAACACTAACTATTGTATTTAATTACTTTGCTTTGGATAGAATAATTAGTGGTAAGAATAAAACGATTTCATATGCCAGTATTGAGTAAGCTCTAGAATGGGTTCATAGAGGTGAGAAGGAAAAATTCAGGCTCTAACTTCATTCAAGCAAATGAAGATTTTCCTCAGAGACAAACTTTATAAGCTAGAATAATGAGCACAGGAGTAAAGACTCTGAATGAAAATGTAATAAATTGGCAGCTGAGTTCAGGATATAATTATGTTACTTGTATAAACATTACCGTGCTCCAATGCAAACTGGACCCTGACAATACAGAGAGTGCATCCGAAAGGGATTTCAGGGTTAAAATGTTATAACAATTGTAAAAGTCATTGTAAAAGGGACTGACATTTTTCTACATTGCAAAAGAAACTTTTTTGGAGTAATATTGGAATTTATAATTGATTTTCAACATAATTCTTTGTAATTATTGATAATCAAGATGCATATATTATCTAAATGGACAGGCTGTACCAAACTAGGGGTACAATAGAGTTAAAACAGTATTAATAAAATATAAACTCTCCCATTTGCCCTTACAAAGAGTAACATTTGTTTTAAATTTATAGATAGAAAGGCTGACTTCTTTTCAGTAACATTTTAAATATACATTGAAGAAAGTAATTTACAGAAGTAGTAAAGCAGAAAAATGATTATCCATTATAAATTAAGAAAATTTCCATTCTTTCCTAAATAATTGGACAATATCATTAAATAATTCAATGATCTAATAGAAAGAAGAACTTCTTCAGGTGGAAATTTATCTTTAATCTCTAAGAAGAAATTCAGTAAAGTTTAGATGAATACAATGAAAATTTTAAAAAATGCTTCTCTGATTTTATAGTACTTGTAATGTCAACAACACTATTCTCAAATTTGGCTAGTTTGATCACTTTCCCAGTTGATTAGTACTGTACTTTTGGGTGTACAACAATATTTGGATCTTTGACCTTCTGTAATTACCACATGTAATTTCTGTATACACTTTCATATTTATCCCATAAGTTGCTTCATTTGGGAAATTTGGACTCAGTTATTTGTAAATATCTTGTTGTTATAATATCTTCTTTACATAAGGATTTATAGTTCACACTGTGTTTTTAAAACATAACTTTTCATTAATTCATCAAAACAACTTATGAAAATAGTATTTCAAATGTAATTTTGATAAAACATTTGAAGGTCTGGGAAGTATCAGTGAGTAAAGAGTTTCGCAGTTGTACAACAGCATGACCCTAAGGTGTTTGCCTCCCTCTTCCTTTCCCTTCCCTTCCCTTCATTTCCCTTCCTTTCCCTTCTCTTTCCTTTCTAATATCAATTTTCCTTCTCTAGAATGTTATTCACTTGACACGATGCCAATTAACTCTTACTTATTTCCTATACTACTTTAAAAATAATCCCACTTAAAAATAATCCCATTTAAAAAAATAATCCCACTTATAATGAGTTAACTGATTAAGGGTTAAGAGACAGTTTCATTACTAAGGATCAAAATAATGGTTGAGGATCACTAAGAAAGGCCATAGACCTGGCGCTTTGCATGTTTATTTCATTTTTTGGAGGGAGGGTATGCTAATGGAGTCAGCTACATTATAAGACTACAATTGAGGGAAATTTTCTATCTTGGGACAGATGTATTGATCTCAGAAAAAAATTTTCAGCATTGGATATGAGATGACTAGAACCAAGGTTCATAAAGATTCATATACAGTCACAAATAAAAGTTATTTCATATTTTAATGCTTATCTATAAATGTAGCGCTGTCTGTGAAATTTAATGATATGAATTTACAGAGATTTAATTCTCCAATTACAAAAGCACTTTTTTTCTTCCTTTTAACAAGTCAGTGCTTATTAGAATTTGCTCAGTTTACTTTTCTAAGGTAATCTAATTTAAAAGTATCTTTGTTCCCATCATAAAAATAAATAAATCTAGAATTGCACAGATTTGTACAGTTTTCTAGATATTATGAGAAAATATCTTCTATGAAGTAACTATTAATAGCTAGTGTTCCAGCTCCATTTTTCACAATATTTCACTTTTTTACATTACTAATATATAAGGAATTAATAGTAATGCAAAGCGGCTAGATTTAGTGTAACATACAAAGTACATTATCAATTCTTTTGCTTTCATTTTTATAAGGCAGAAAATGTCTAAGTATTTCAACCAAAGAATAAAATCGTTCATGTTTTAATCAAATTATGATAGTGTTAAGTAAAATTAAAATGCATGTCCTTGGTAAACATATTAATTCAAATCTAGCTATGTAATTAGAATGCTGAATTATTAGATGGAGATTAGATGAGTTTTTCTTGGGTGAGTGAATATTCACTATATATCCCAAGACACATTACAATTTCATCAACATTCTAAATGTGCCCTCCCCTTATCACTTTGCTCTTCTTATTTATAACATTATCCTTACCCACATTTCCTGTATTTTAACAAACTCTGTGTCTATCATTTAGTTTATTGAAAATGATGAAGTAAGCCCAACTTTTTCTACTCAATTTTAGTGTAATTAACAACCTTTGCTTCAACAACTGAGAAGGGAGTTACTACCCAAACATTTTAAATATATAAATATGTTGGAATACAACAAAGGTCCCTCTACAGTTACTTCCTTTCAAAATGGTTTACAAGGTTTATAAAAGTCTATCAAGAATATTTAAGCAGAATCACATATTGTTTAATTTAAAAACCACTAAATAATGCTGTTAAATACTAAAGAAAATCCCACAATATAGCAAGTTCACAAACATAATCAAAAATTAAATTGACATTTAATGGAGTGAAACATTACATACAACTTACTAATATTTTTCTAGAGGTAATATTCACACTGTATATGTAAATACCAAGTGTTTTATACAACCTAGATGCTAGTATATAATATATTAGGAGAAAAGTACAATAACCAAGATGTTCAGGTGTGAGTGTTTCAAACTTCCTTTCAAATCAGCAAAATCATCAATCTTTTTTTTAATAGTTTTACATTATATCTGAAAATGGGAATCCACATTAAATACCCTCTTTGTTGTGTTTCTAACCTGCTGATTTTATGATAGATGAACTGCAAAGTAAAATTTCCAGAATGCATAACCCTTGTATACAGACATGTTATTAAGACCCTGGTGTCAGTAATCCTCGGTTAAGATCACGTCATCACAGTTAGTGGTGTAAGGACTGGGATTTTGATCACATTATTTAACAATGCCTCAGTTTTCTCACAAGTAAAACCATCATGATACTGATGCTTATATTTCAGAGATATGTTGTAGAGATTAACTTAATCATTTTGATTAAAGAACTTAAAAATTATCACTTCACAAATTCTTCCACTTTACATTGCAAATATTAGGGCACAATATTTTATTATTCTCAAATCATTCACTTAAAATTCTTACAGAATATATGCCCACAGGGATAAAACTTATGAAGGGAAAGAGTAAATGATGGAAACATGTTCAAGACGATAAATAATTTTGTAATTAATTAATTAATTTTGTAATTATTTATGGAAAAACTGTATTTATGGATAAATTTTGTAATTATTTTTTAATTTTGTAGTTAGTAATGGATAAACTCTTTAATGAGTTTATCCACAAACAGTAAAACTTACAGGTGTTTGGTATTCTCATTCTCAGTAAGAAACTCTAGTGATAGCTCATAAAATTGAATAATGAAGACAGGAAATTGACCAACAAATATGAAAGTACGAAAGGAGTAAAAAGTGATAGATCTGATACTAAAATTTGAGTCAAATGATTATGGAATTATAAAAGACATACCCTTGCTCATTGGAATGTTCACATTGCTATCATTTGAGGGACTCTAAATTTGGAAACAGAGAAAATTAGATAATGCAAATTTATCAGCATAAGTTAGGAAAGAAAGTAGTATGGAAATGATGAAGACATCTAAAAGGAATTTATGCCAGAAAAAACCTCCCATTTTAGGTACCTTGGGAGATATAGTACAACACTGAAATAAAAAATCAAATATAGGAAGCTGATTCAATGTTCTAAAGAGTATAGTAACTGACCAAGCATAAGAAAGAACCTAACTTGAATTGTATAATATAGAATAAGAGGATAAATACTATCCAAACTATTTTTTTATTTTAAAAAGAAAAAAAACATAAAAATAACAATGAAACAGTGTTTCAAAAGAGATTAGTAGGACAGTTACAATAATTAATATATTGCTTATTTTTGTCTTCACAGTAGTTATTCCCAGTACAAGATGTAGGCATGATATACCATCCAAACAATGTCAGCATGAACCCTCCTTTTCAATGAACTCAGAGAAAAATAGCTGTATATCTTAACTATCTTGTGTATACATATATTGTTTTCTTTTTCCCTTTCTTCCTCTCCCCTTTCCCCCATCACAGTTTGTCTTTTCTTTTGAACAGTTTCTTCCCAAGTCAAAACATCTGTTGTATATTTTGGATCTTATTTACTCATTCAGTTTCTCACACCAGTGAGACAATATGGTGTTTACACATGTGTGTCTCATTTATTTCACTTAAGGGTATGGTCTCGAGTTGCATTAAATTACATATAAAAGGCTCCAGTTTATCCTGTATGGCTGAATAGTACTCCATTATATAAAAAAATCACATCTTTTTTTATCCATTCTTTGGTTGATGGGTTTTTGGGTTGTTCCCAAGATTTAGCTATTACAAATTGTGCTGCTATAAATATAGATGCACATATATTGCTGTGATATGATGTTTTTAATTCTTCTAGGAAAACACCCAGAAGGAGAATAGCTGGGTCGAATAGGACATCTAATCCTAGTTTTTTTTAAGGAATCCCCACACTGATTTCCACAGTAGTTGCACCAGTCTACTCTCCCAGCAAGAATGGAAAAGAGTTCCTTTTCCCCCACAGCCCCACCAGCATTTGTTATCTGTTGATTTTTTGATGATAGTCTTTCTTTCTGGAGTGAGATGGAATCTCAGTGTTGTTTTAATTTGCATCTTTTGCATGACCAATGATGTTGAATATTTTTTCATGTATTTGTTTTCCATTTGTATTTCTTCATATGAGAAGTGCATATTCATCTCAGATGCCCATTTTTAGGTTGGGTCTTTGCATTTGGGTGTTCTGATTTTGTTCAGTTCTTTATATATTCTAGATATAAGTCCTTTGTCTGAGGGACAACTGGCTACAACTTTTTCCCACTCTGCGGGTTGTCTTTTCACTCTGTTGGTGATTGCTTTTGTTCTGCCAAAGCTTTTTAATGAAGTGAGATGCCATTTGTTGATTCTTTGTAATATTTCCCTTACGGTCTGGATTTTGTTCATGAAGTCTCTGCCCACACCCACATCTTTGAGATTTCTACCTACTTTCTCTTCCAGTAGACTTAGTGTCTCTGTTTTAATATTTAGATCTTTGATCCATTTTGACTTTAGTTTAGTGCATAGTGATGGACATGAGTTTAGTTTCAGTCTTTGGCATGTAGAAAGCGAGTTTTTCCAGCACCATTTATTAAAGAGACTTTCTTCAGTGAATATGTTTGGCTCCTTTGTCAAAGATAAGGTGACTGAGTGTGTTTGGGGTTGCATCTGCCCCTTCTATTCTGCTCCACTGATCATCAGGCCTATCTTTTTGCCAATACCATGTTTATTTTATCACAGTAGCTCTGTAGTATAATTTCAGGTCTGGGATTGTGATGCTTCCTGACTTGCTTGTGCTATTCTAGGTCTTTTCTAGTTCCAAATGAATTTTAAGAATGTTTTCTCTAGATTTGTGAGGTATAATAATGGTATTTTGATTTTCATTGCATTAAATCTGTATAGCAGTTTTGGGAGTAGGACCATTTTCACTATGTTGGTTCTTCCTATCCAACATTTTCCATTTTCTCATATCCTCTTTGATCTCCTGCTTTAGGGTACTCTAATTTTCACTGCACAGATCTTTTACATCCTGTGTTAGTTTGATTCCTCTGTATTTCATTGTTTTAGATGCTATTGTGAAGGGTGTGCTTTCCCTAATTTCTCTATCTCTGTGAGTTTGTTGCTTGTGTATAGGAATACTATTGATTTTTGAGTGTTGAATTGGTATCCCGCTACACTACTGAATTTGGATATTAAATCTACAAGTTATTTGGTAGAATTTTTGGCATCTTCTGTGTAGAGTAGCATGTCATCTGTAAATAATGATAATTTAACTTCTTCCTTTTCTATCTTTATTCCTTTTATTTTTTTTTCTTGTCTAATTGTAATTTCCAGAACTATATTGAATAGGAGTAATGATAATGGACATCCTTGTCTTGTTCCTGATTTTAGAGTGAAAACTTTCTGTTTTTGACCATTTAACATGATGTTAGCTGTTGGTTTTTCATAGGTGGCTTTAATAAGATTGAGGTAGGGCAGGTGAGATAGCTCAGTGCCATAAGTGCCTGCCTAGCAAACATGAGGTCCTGAGATCGACTCCTGGTACCCACATACTAAAAAAGAGCCAGTGATATCACTCAGCAGCATGGGTGCCTGCTGGCATGTGAGGTCCTGAGTTCGACCCCCGGTATCCACAAAAAAAAAAAAAAAAAAAGATTGAGGTAAATACCATGTATTCCAATTTTCGGTAGGGTTTTTATCATGAATGGGTGTTGGGGTTTGTCAAATATTTTTTCTGCATCTATTGAGATGATCATGTGATTTTTGTCTTTGGTTTTGTTAATATGGTGTATTACATTCATTGATTTGCGTATTTTGAAACATCCCTGCATCCCTGGGATTAATCCTACTTGTCATGGTGTATAATCTTGAAGACTTGCTGTGTTCTGTTAGCCAGTGTCTTATTAAGGATTTTTGCATCTATGTTCATTAGGGAGATTGGCCCATAATTTTCTTTTTTGGTTCAGGTCTTCTCTGGTTTTGGAATCAGGCTAATACTTGTTTCAAGGAATGATTTTGGAAGTACTTCTTGCCTTTCAATTTCTTTAGTTTCAGCATTAGAGGCATTAGCTCTTCTCTAAATTTCTTGTAGAATTCAACAGTGAATCTGTCAGGCCCTGGGCTTTTCTCTGTTGGTAAATTTTTTTTTTGTGGGTACCGGGGGGTCGACCTCAGGACCTTGCGCGCCAACAGGCACCCATGCCGCTGAGCGATATCACCGGCCCCTTTTTTGTATGTGGGATCCGGGAGTCGAGCTCAGGCCCTTGCGCTTGCAAGGCAGGCGCTTACACCGCTGAGCCATCTCACCGGCCCTCTGTTGGTAAATTTTTAATTACATTTTCAATTTCATTGGCTGATGTTGGGTTATTTAGAATTTTTATATCTTCTTGATTTAGTTTTGGCAATTTGATTGTGTCTAAGAATCTGTCCATTTTTTCTGTGTTTTGCATCTTATTAGAATATAGGTTCTCATAGTAGGTATTGATGATCTCGATTTCTGTGGGATCCATTGTAATTTCCTCCTTTTCATTCCTTATTGCTTGGATTTGTAGTTTTATTTTTCTTCTTTTTGATGAGGTTGGCTAATAGTTCATCAATTTTATTTATTCTTTCAAAGAACTAACTTTTTGATTCATTGATTCTTTGTATTGTTTTCCTAGTCTCTATTGCATTAATTATGCTCTGTATAATTTCCTCCCTCATATAAGATTTCGGTTTGATTTGTTCTTCTTTTTCTAAAAGTTTAAGGTTCAACATTAGGTTGTTTATTGGAGCTTGTTCTGTTTCCCTGACATGTGAGTTCCTTGCTATAAATTTCCCTTGAAGGATTGCTTTCATTGCATCGCGTAAGTTTCAGTATGTTCAGTATCGGCATTACCATTTAATTGTATATACTGTTTAACTTCATCTTTAGTTTTTCTATGACCCATTGGTTGTTGAGAAGGGTATTGTTTAATTTCCCCGTGTTAATGTAGTTTTGTGATTTTCTTTGTCATTGATTTCCAGTTTCATTGTGTTATGCTCAGATAGTATGTCTGGGATGATTTCCATTCCTCTATATTTACTTAAACATGTATTTTTTTCAGCTAACAAATGGTCTATTTTGGAGGACATCCCATGTGCAGCTGAGAAGAATGTGTATGCTGATGTTTTGAGGTGGAACACTCTGTAGACTTCTACCAAGTCCATTTGTTCACAAGCTTCGTTTAATTCTAGTATTTCTTTTTTTTTTTTTTTTTGTCTAGTTGATCTATCTATTTGTGAGAATGGTGTATTAAGGTCCCCCACTATAATTGTGTTACTACTTATTTGATTTTTCATGTCTGTTATTATTTGTTTTATGTAGTTTAGTGAACCTGCGTTTGGTGCATAAATATTTACGATTGTTTTCTCCTTGGAGTTTTCCCTTAACAAGTATATAGTGACCTTCTTTGTCTCTTTTGATCAATTTTGGCTTAAAGTTTGAATTGTCTGCTAATAGAAGAGCTATCCCTGCTTTTTTCTGTGTTCCTGTGGCATGGAGAATTGTTTCCCATCCTTTGATTTTCAGTCTCTGAATTTCTTTTTGGGTCAAATATGTTTCTTGCATGCAACTTATTGTTGGATCTTGCTTCTTGATCTGTTCTGCCAGTCTGTTTCTTTTGATTGGTGAATTGAGACCATTTATGTTGATGGTTATAACTGATATGTATTGGCTTTCATTTTTCATGTTGTCTTCCTGTTGTTTGTTCCTTGTCTTCCTACTCAGCAGACTACTATTGATAAGGTTTTTGAAAAACATAAAACACCTCAGTACTCAATGTCTCTAGTACTTCCAATAACAGTACAATAAAACTATTACTTTTATCAATTTCCATGTGCATTTATAACAAGAATGGTTTAATATTCTAACATTTTTTAAAATCATTACATAATCATCATTTTTCTTCTTGGTTATTAAGATTACTTTGTATGATTTCATCTGCTTTGGTCTTCTTTAGTTTTCTAATGCAAAGTAAGACTATACTTAATATTGGTTACTTGACAGTGAAGAACTGGTGTGTGTCTTTTATTTTTTACAGTGAATATACATTAATTTTTAGTAAATTCATAATTATTAAAATGACATAAAGTACATACATTCATATTCACATGCAGAATGAATCAATTGCTTTAAAACTTAAGTAAGTTAGGGGAAAACTATCCTATTTGCCATAATATTCATGATAAAATATATTAAGCTTTCAGCAAGATTATTTTCACTAATATAAAGAAACAAATGAGGCATACTCAATAGCAAAAACAATGCTAGTGTTTTTAAACTAAAGAGATATCTAGAGAAAAGTTTCAACTATATCAGATATTCCCAAACAACCATATCCACAGTGATCATATGGCATATGATGGGTCTAATAACAGGTAAAATATGCTTCAATATATATAGTAATTTTCTTGCTAGAAAAATTGTTTAAATCTATGCAAAGTAAAGAAAACAAAAGCACCTGAAATCAAACATTATTAAAAACTGCATGATTGTTCCTTTGGTAAATCAGGCCAGAGAGCATATGTAAAATATCTACAAACTTGTTTTTTAACTATAAAAGATGACTATCAAATGATGCAAATCTCTGTACATCAGATGTTCATAGTGGGTCTAAAAAATACAATCTATGAAATCTCTAATAACCCTCAAAGTGTTATGCAAAGAATACAAAACTGACTTATTCCCTTAGCCTAGCCAAATAAGACATTGGCTGGATCTTAATTAAAATCAAAGCTAAAGTGCACTTAGTAGGGGTTTTAAAGGAATAGTTTTGAATTTGAGCTGAGGAAATAAAATGCATCATCATTTCATTCTACTTTCATTTTCCATTTGCATTTTCAACATTAATTCAGGTTCCTTTGTATTTTAGCATTCACTTAGATTTCAAGCAATGTATCACAGGATATGTAGACTGAACAAGGGGCAATTCTAATTCAGCTGAAATGTATTAGCCCCAGTGTAAGTATTATTGAGATGTACTGGAGTGAGTATCGTCTAGTCAGAAGACCAGTGAAGAGGAATTTCTACTTCAGCTTACTAGACATTAACCAACCAGACTACAACTATTTTTCATTTCCAAATGATGAGAAGGGCTATTTGTGACTATATATATGTCACAAAACATTTCAGAGCTCATGTAATTATGAGGCCAGAGCTTGTTTTATAATTTATGGTACATTACATTCATTATTATATGATAATATAGGTAAAAGAACTAAATCCCTAAATGTATTCTGTTGATAGATTTTATTGCCTAGTGGATATGCTGATTTCTTGTCTCAAAATCTGTATTCATATTTATTGCTATATTTTAAAGGTGATATACAAGTTAAAATAATCTTTCTTTCCTTTGTATGAAGTGATATACGAGATGCTCTAAAGATAGTTTCTTCAAGATATTATTCAATAGAACACTTCCAGTACATTATTCACTCTGGTTTTTGAGATACTGGTAATAGAATAAGAGAAAAAAAAAGAAATTGTAGTTTAGATCCATAGTTCAAAAGTAAGAAAGCATAAACTAGTAAATCAAAACTTAGGAGTATGATTTCTTGTGTTTGAGATTAAACATTCCCAGTACAGTACTGTGACTAAGTACACAGATGTTCAACCTCAACTAACCATGTAACTTTAACCTTGAACTTTGCATTCTCTGTGTTCTGATGTGTACAATGGTAATGAAAATGGCATCTATGTCAAGGGGAAAATACAATTTTATAAGAACAGAGCATGAAAAGCAAATTCTAACAAGAACATAAAATTTTTCCATCACAAAGTATCACAACAATAAGTGGCAAAAAATCTTATAAAGGAAGTCCTCAAGAGTATAAAAACAGGATGTGACTTCCTAGCAGGTAGACATGTGAACAGATATGGGTATTATAGCAGAGGTATCCAGGTTTGGAGTTCACTGGGGTTACACTTTATGGGTTCTTCGCTTAAGAAAATGAATATAATATTAAAATATCAAGTTAATTACATAATGAGATGATTAATTTAGAATATGAAATGTCATCACAAATTATTTTTGAGATGTTTAACCTAACCCACAAACAACATAAAATGTAGAGTAATAACATGATTTTATTGTCTGCCTACAATCTCTGTAAAAATTCTAATAGACTAATTTCTGAGTCCTGACAATTCTACTTTTCTGCTCTACTACTTACATGTTTGTGATGTCCATTGCCACTGGATACTTTGTTATGGTTACTTGACTTTTGGCTTGCCCTTTTTCTCATAAACAGATCGAATAAACCCATGAATAGTCCTAGATCACACATTTTCACAGGGATGACTGACAAAACCCTAACATATCATGGAATTGACTACAGAATATTTAAATAAATTACTAAACAAATACTTCTTTCATCGTCTCCCTAGCTAATTAAAAATTTAAAAACCCCTAATGATTCAAATGTCACCTCACATGAGGGTGAGCGTTTTTCCTGAGAACAGATCAAAGAACAAAGAGCAATCTCGAGTAATTGCTATTAAAACCATACATTTGAAAATCCCGAACAAGCATAACACTATATGACACACCCTGCAAGAGTTCTGTCTTTGAAAACAATCTGCTTGTGTCAGGAAATATGATATGCAAACTATGACGACAAGAGACACAAGATTATATCTTATATTTATCTCTTCATCCCTCAAAAAGTCATAGTTTTACCACATTTCAGAAGTATTCAAATGAGTACTAGTTTTTTTTGTGAAAGTAAGACTATACCGAACACTGTTTATTAAAAATGCTGAAAGATGTTAAATACAGTGAAACACCCATACTCTAGGGCATGGGTTGAAATTGTGAGAGGCATAGCTAGGAAGAAAATAGCCATGAAGGAAGATAAACCCTTCTAGTTCATGTCCCCAGTGAACTGCCTCGCCCAACCTGGCCCTACTTATTAGCAGCAAGTCAGCTATCGCATCCCAGTGCTCCAATCCTGTTCCCAAACTCCCACCTATGAGTACATGAGGCATTTGGAGGACACCTAGATATGAGCCATATCAGAAGGAAAGTTAGACACTTCCAGTATCCAGTGGTGCAGAATAAACACTTCCATTCCAAAAAGGAGAAGTGAGGATAAAAAGGAGACTAAAGCAATATAAAAACCCAGCAGAGAAAACATTAATTGGGCTTTCTGCTGCTATTTCTCAGAGTAAATCTCACTAAAGGCAGCAAACAGTACCCATGCAGCTGAATGTGCTACAGCCTGCACATTCAGCTGATTTGAAAAGTCTCAGGATATGAGCAAAATGTAGGCACAATTTCTGCCAGAGAGAGACACACATGGCCTTGAGTCCAACTGTAGATAAGATCCTTGTTTCCCACTGAAATCTCCTGACCCTAGTCTTTACCTTTGCATTTTTATCACCATTTTAGTCTTTGGTATATGAACAGAATCTCCTATCAAACTCAACTTACAATATTCTGGGGCTTCTCTAGCTGGCATCTCAAAACTCTTACCCAGAGCCTGAACTAAAGGCTTCTAAACCACATGATCAGGCAGTAACAGCAGCAACCCCACTTCTTTGGTACCAATGTCTGAGTCGCTTTCCTAAACCCTGGGACAAAATACCTGACACTCATGACTTAAAGAAAGAGAGGTTTGTCTTGACTTGTATTTCAGAAGTTGCAGTCCTTGCATGGTCAGCAGCATGGTAGAAAGATCTAGGTGGAGGAAAGCTGCTTATGTCATGTGACTGGGGAGCAGAGAAAGATTAGAAGTGCCTGAAAGGGAGATTCACCACCCCAGTGACCTGCCTCCCTCACAAGGAACCACCTCCTAAAATCAAGTCAGTTATAGTAACTCCGTAGTTCAAGGGGCTCAATCTTCTTTCAAAATCCCTGCCTATGAGTGCATGAGGCTCTTTGGGGACATCTTGATACAAACCATAACATTTTACAAGCATTTATCAATTCTTTTTGGTGGATACTGTAGCTGTGTTTAAAGCCAGGCATACATATGCATCCCTATAATTCCAGAAATCTAAGAAGCTGAGGCAGGAGGATTACAATTTGAAATCCAGCCCAGGAAACTTCAAAAACATAGTGTGACACTATTTCAAAATTAAAAAAGAAAATTAAAAAAAAAGGTATGCCGATATAGTATAATATTAAAGCCCTAGGTTCTATCCCCAGTACTAAAAAAAAAAAATTAAATCTCTTTGGCAATAATAAGACATCAAAATAAAAATGAAAAACAGGGAAAAATATTTGCTGTATATGTCATAAGGGATGAAGATAAATTATTAAAGCTGTTTCTAAAAGTTGAAAAGAAAAACCCTGAAATAACTGGACAAACACTATGAACAGAAATTATGTGGAAAATAGAAACACAAAAAGCCTTTCAACATGTAAAATGTTATTCAACCCTATTCCTAGAAGAATGCAACATGAGACTAAACAGATCATGTCTACACACTTAGATTGTTAAAAGGCAGTGTGTAATGACATATTCTATCTGCAAAGCTCTGGGGAAATAAGCACTCTCATAAATGGCTGATACACATGCAAAATTACAAAACACTTATAAAGAAACTGTGGCACAAGAAATATCTGTCCATTAGACATTATGGAAGTCATATTCACCAAACAGTACTCGCCATGAAAGCAAAATTAAAATGCAAATATCAAAGAGTTCAAACAAGAACACAAAAAGAGTAAAAGATGTAATTTCCAGCTTTACACATTTCTAAATGTTTGGAGAAGACCTCACTGTACCAAGTGACATTTTGATTTTTCTCAGTTTTTACACTTTTCCTCTTATGAAATATACATCCAAAAATGCATAGAATTTATATGTATAGTGTAGTAAGTAATTATAAAAGAAATACATACTTTTACACATGGAGGAAGAAAGGGCCAGCACCAGCAGCTCCACACAAGGCTCTCCCTCATCACCCATGCACCCTCTTCCCAAGTTTGCCCTATGCCAGATTTCCATAATTATTTTCTTTATCATTTAGTACTTTTGCTACTACTCTGAAACAGCACACATTGGCTTTGGCTGATTTTTAACCCTTTTCTATTCTTTTATTTTGAAAAATCTCAAACCCAAAAGAAAGTAGCAAAGTAGAAAAACAAACTTTTTAATGATATTCACCTAAATTCTTAGCTGCTATCGTTTTATCTTGTTTTCTTCATAGCTCTATAAATGGGTATCTTATATGCTGAACTGTTTAAAGCATTGATTTTGAAATTTATATGAAGAGATTTATACTATACATATTATTTTATCTCTTTTTCATTTTTTATAAAGTTTGGGAGATGATTCATTTTGTTAGGAAAGCTGTATTTGTTTATTTACATTATTGCAAAACTCATATTTTTCCTATTAGACAATACTGGTGTGAGCATTAAAAAATATATAAAAAAAATCATAAGTGTATAAACACCTTTTTCCCTGAAATTTCTCTATATGCATAGGTAACCAGTGTTCTGCTGAGCAATTTCTTGCAATGAAGTTTAAAGATAAAGATTAGTCCATAGATTGTACACAAATGAAACTATTGAGGGACAACCTGTAGAAAGTACAACTAAATTCAGAATTAGATTCTGACTACACAATTTTTTCTACAATATTTGATTTAGAACCCAGAGGCTTTTGTGTTTCTTAAATGTGGTGGGTGTGGAGATTTTAAAGGGTTTTAAAGTTTTGTGTATCTGATTAAGTTATTGGACTCTTAACCTGAGGCTGACTGGAGATTTGGGGCTGGGAAGATGTGGTCACTGGTGATACTGAAATATAATTTCTCTCCTTACAAGCGAGATCTCTCCCACAACAACTGAGGGATCCTACTCTGCTTATGCACCATGAACTCCTGTAGCTCAAATTCAGCAGAATAAATGATCCAGTGAGGATGAGTTATATATTTTAGTTTAGTTAGTAGGTAACTGGCAAGGGTCAACTATTTGTGAAAATTAACATGATTGGACTTGAATTTGTGATGATGTTTGATATCTTGGATTCAATTCTCTGTGGAATCTTGATGGTAAGGAAGGCATTTATATTAAGTGAATAAACAAAATTTTGTATTTTTAACCTTGTGTTTGAAGAAGACATTACTTGCATTAAATTAATGAGCTGTTATTATTTTATGAAAATCAGAGTAAAACTTCATTGGTATGCAACTGGAAAACTTCATACCTGTTTGATTATAAGCTTCCAAAGTTTCCAAATGAAAATGACTGAGTAATGAACTGAAGATCTCATCTTATTTTTGATTTTTCTTTCTATATGGGGAGCAAATAATTTAAGGTATCAGCTCCTCTCTCCCCTTTCTGTGTAGAGTATTTTCAGTGACTGCTCAGTAGGAGAGAAATTGAACATGCTTCACTTAGCTGCTTCATCATTCCTACTGGGTATAGATAAGAGTGGGTTTGAATTTAAAATCCTTCTGCCTCAGCCTAGCAGAGGTTTGGGATTGTAGGCATGCACCACACCTGACTAAAGCCTTTAAAAATTTTGCTGATACGTTATTTTTCATTTTACCTGTTACATGTTGAATCACTCCATATTAGATTATTGTTATTGTATGTCATATACAATATTCTAATATATATGATATACAATAACATAGAAACTGGCATTTCATGTGTGAAAATGTATCATATTTTAGTATCTTCAAGTTAAATTTTTTAAACTTGTTTTAAGCTTTAAGCTTGTTTTAAGAAGTGGGCATTCTGTTTTGTTTTGTTTGTTTTTTTGTGGGTACTAGGGATCGACCTCAGGACCTTGTGCGCCAGCAGGCGCCCTTGCTGCTGAGCGATATCACCGGCCCCTTTTTTATATGTAGGTTCCAGGAGTTGAAATCGGGCCCTCGCGCTTGCTGGGTAGGCACTTACACCACTGAACCCTCTCACCAGCCAGGCATTTTGTTTTAAATATTTACTGGAGTTCACAAAAAACAGCTCATGCCAGTGGAAATCTACTTCATGAAAATAAAAGACCAGAAATATCATAGAATGAACAATTTACTCATTCCTTAATTCACAGTAAATTAAAATATTGTTTGAATACGTTCTCAGAATATTTTAGGCAGGGAGTTAAAATAGCGAACCAAAGAGACAAGGTTTCTTTTATTATGGAGCTCATATTTATATTGAGGGACTCCAGTCAATAAACAATACCAAATAAATAAAGAGAAACATATTTACATTTTGATTGATAGATAGATGGGTATTATGTTTCAGATGTAAAATATTTTACAAAAGGCTTACATATTGATGTGGGACTTTTGGCAAGTGATTGGGTCACGAGAGCTCTAACTTCATCCATGGTTTAGTTTATAGATTGATTCATAATTAGATGATATTACTGAGAAGTAGGGAAACTTAGAAGTTGATCATTTGAGAGGAAACCTTGGGGATTATATCTTACCTCAGTCCCTTTCTCTCTAGTTCTTTCTCTCTCTTTCTGCTTCCTGTCTGCCATGAGGTGAGCAGCTTTCCTCCACCAAGCCCTACTTCCATGATGTTTCTGACTCATCACAGCTCTAAAACTCTTGGAGCAAGCTGACCATAGATGGAAAACCCTGAAGTCAGGAGCCACAAAAACCCTTTCCTCCTTTAGGATGATTTTGTTACAGTGATGGAAAACCGAAAAATGGTAGGGTCCAAGGTGACATTTCAACAAATGCATACACTGTGCACTAATCCAGACTCTTTATACACCTTTCCATTTCTCTCAATCTCTAGTAATCACTATTCTACCCTCAGGTTAACATTTTAGCTTCCACATGGGACACAGAATATGCATTACTCATATTTTTCTGTCTAGCTTGTTTCATCACTTCTTTAGTTCAATGTAACTTGAAATGGCTGACAGCCTTGAAACTCATTATTTTTTGTGATTTCCTTGCACTAATGGATGAGGACTATACAGTGATCAGTTTATATGATGAAGGTTTAAAATAAAATACTTATTACAGTAAAAGGCACATTGTCATGTGTGTCTCACAAAATACACTTTCACAAGTGTCTTCGTGATGTGTGAGTAAAAATATAGCAAATGCTGCTGAGGAGTGCCATCCAATGGCAAGGCAGGTCTTGTATCTTCCCGAGAATTAAAAGCATCATACCACAATGATATATGCATACCCATTTTTACAGCAGCAAATTTTGTAATAGCTAGATATTGAAAACAACCCAAATGCTCATCAACTGATGAACGGATAAAATAGATGTTTTTTTTTTTTTTTTTTACAACAGAGTACTACTCAGCCATAAAGAAGGATAAATTTGAAAATCTATAGCTAAATGGGTGGACCTTGAGACCATACTCTTAAGTGAAATAAATCAGATATGTATGTGCAAATATTACATTGTCTCTTTGGTGTGAGAAACTGAAAGTGTAAATAAAAATCAAAATATATAATAGATATTGTGAAATAGAAAGTGTTGAAAAGGAAAGGGGAACTGGGCTGGGGGGATGGGGGAAAATAAAAGAAATGAGAAAAAAATGATAAAATGGAAACAAATCTTTATAAATAAGGAGGAGAAGACAGGTTGAAGAGAGGGAAGGGGAATGGGAAAAAAGAGGAATCAAAATATGTCATGTACAGGTACAAATTTCCTATGATGAATATGATCATTATGTATATCTAACTTATACCAATAAATGTAAGTAAAAAATTAAGTGTATGCAATAAAATAATTACAATTGTCAAAAAACTTAATGGTGTACATTGCATCAGCTATAGTTCTCTGATAATTTTTAATGATATTTTGTTTTATTTATTTTTATCAAAGCACCTAGGATGCAGTGTAGTTATTCATTATGTTTTATTACAGAATGTAAATGTAACGTGACACTAAAGACAACTTATGCTGGTAAATATCAAGCACTCCAATGTATTAACATAGAATTTAAGTAAATTAAGGTTATTAAATAAACCCATTTAATATGCATAAATATTTGTGGAAAGATTCTCTTTTGTGGTACTAATCGAAAACCTGGTATTTTGGACAATGTAAATCAGTACCAGATAGAAATGAGAGAGAAATTAAAAGAAATAAATGCTGCTTAAGAAGGAGGCCTGGGCTGCAAATCCAAAAGCTTTTGTGAGGAGGACAGAAGTAAAGCAATATTTTCTGAGTGTTAGTGTGTTGAACAAGACATTATGCAGTTATAATAAAATACTTCATATAACATGAAAACTGTAGCTCTGAAACATGACTATTAATATAAATGTTGCTAGGTAAGAAAATGGAAATAAAAGTGACTAAATGCCCAACTTAAAACCACTTGTAGGTGGAATAACTGTAATTTAAAACAAGTTCATTTCTGTAAATTGATAAATACAGTGTTTAATGCCAGCTGGGATTCAGTAAGACCACTAGTGTATTATTAATTTTGCACTATGTTTGTAATAAAACTAATGTGTTTGTTATTATATCATAGCAGTTTCATGTGTTAATATACTCACTTGGCAAGAGTCCCTAGATTATGTAAAGTAGTAACAGTGAATTGACAAATAATATTCACCATTTTTATATATCTTGTTCTACATCCTAATAATTCTCATCAAGTTTGTTTTTAATAATCATTTTAATATTGATGAATTTGACATACAGTAAAATTAAACCAGGATATTACAAAGCACAATTAATTTCAAGATCTCATGAGCTACACATCATTTCTAGTTTAAATGACTATATGCAAAACAAATGAGGAAAACGCATTAACTATTATGGAAGTTTATTTTGAATAGAAGCATCTTTGCCCTGTAGGTAAATAATGGTCATCCTAAAAATATATAGATTATATGGATATAGATATAGATAGTAAAATGACAAAATTATCCCTATACCCTATTTTTACTTAACTTTGTTTCAGGAATATTGACAAGCTTATATAGAGGAATAATGAAATGTCACTCACTAAAGTTGGTAATGGAAATTTTTAAAGTTCAAGTCAGGCTAACCAGAGTAACATAAATTCAGAATTTCCATAAAACAGTAAAATTTGATGTGTTTATTCTAGGCTTATAATAAATAATAAAAACACTTTCTTTTATGTAAGTTTTTTTTTTTTAATATGCAGGTGCTGGGAGTCAAACTCAGGACCTCACGCTTGCCAGGTAGGTGCTTATGCCGTTGAGCTATATCACCGGCCCTTTATGTAAGTTTTGAAGACTCCATTATTGGTTTACCCATTGGAGTTGCCACTACCAAGGTCTTTGAACTTTCCCTCAAATTAATGCTGCATCTAGGCAGAGAGATTAGGAAAGAGATAATGGCTTATCTTGTGTCAAAATTATTTAGATTAGCCAAAAATCTTTAAAGTGACTTCAATATACATTTTCATGGCCAGAACCAGTCACAGACTATGTCTGACTATCAGAGATGGGTATATTCTATTGTAAGGGTTGTTCAGGGAGGTGTGGGGGATTGGGAGAATTTGCTAAAAAATTAGTCAGAGTAGGTTGAAATCTTTAGAGATTAGGATATACAATAATATAACATAATTTAGAGTAAACAATAATGATATGAGTAATTCCACATCATTTGCATCACATTGTAGATCTCTCAGATGACTCACATGCATAAGTTATTGAAATAGAACTCCTGAACTTTAGAAAGAGTGTACTATCAGAAAACATGTGGGGGAGAAAACATGACTAATTTTCACACATATGACAAGGGGTTAATGTCCAAAATATATGAAGAACTCAACTCAATAGCAAAATAACCCTATTAAAATGGGCAAAGAACCTGAATTGACATTGCTCTAAAAACATGTGTGTGGTTAATGTAAATAAAAAATGTTCAACATCACCAATCATTTGGAAAATGCAAATTAGAAACACAATTAGCTATCACTTCAAACCAGTTTCAGAGACTATTATAAAAAATGGTGAGAGTAGTCCTAGTGAGTATGATGTTTAAACTTGACTGTCAAGTTGATTGGTTTGACAGCCCACTTAGGGTATTCATAAAGTATACCTTTAAGAGTGTCTAGGTAGATGGAGTAGGCATGGCCTTGGGGACAATATCTGGTCCCTGGTCCCTTCTTCCCTTATCCCCTCCTCTGCTTTGCAGCTGACATGAAGTAGGCAGCTTTGCTCAATCATATTTCAGGCTCCTAGCCAGCTACCCATGAATTAAAACTTCTGAAAGCATAAACTTAATTGACCTGCTCCTCTTTAAGATGTAGGTATCAGGTTGTTTTGTTCCAGTAATGGGAAATCTGACTCAAATAGTGAGCATGTGAAGAAAAAAGGACAATAGTTTGTAGAAATGTAGATTCATTCAGATTGTCATAGAAAACGGTATCGAAGTTTCTGTCAATATAAATAAAACTAGTATATGATCTAACAATTTCATTACTGGATATATATCCAAAGGGATTAAGAATATGAAATCATTATTTGTAAGGGAGATGTCTATTCTCACATTCATGGCAGTATTTTTCATAATATCAATGCTATGGAACCAACCCAAGTGCCATGAATGCATGAATGATAAAAAAAAACATACATTTATAATTGGCTTTCTGTGTTTGGAGGTTCTGCAAACAGATTTAACAAAGTATTGGAAATATTTAAAAAATGCCTCCGTACTGATCATTATAGACTTTTTGTTACTATTCCCTAAATATGGAAGTGACACATTATATAGAATTTACGTTTTAGTATATACTACATGTTATCTAGAGAAAATTTAAAATGTATAGATGGATGCATATAAATCGTGTGTAAATATTACAACACTTCTTATAAGGTACATGAACACATGAGGCTTTTGGTATCCATGGGGGTCCTTGCAAATGGGAAGAAATGACTGTGAAGAATGGGCCATGGAATACTATTTACCCTTTAAAAGGAAATACTGGGCCGGTGAGACGGCTCAGCGGCTTAAGCGCCTGCCTTGCAAGCGCGAAGGCCCAAGTTCGACTCCCGGAACCCACATACGAAAAAGGGGCCGGTGATATCGCTCAGCGGCACGGGTGCCTGTTGGTGCGCGAGGTCCTGAGGTCGTCCCCCCGGTACCCACAAAAAAAATAAATAAAATAAAATAAAAGGAAATACTGTCATTTGTGATTGTGTGAATGAACCTGTAGTACAATATGCTAAGGGAAATAACCCGGGGATAGAGAAAGAAATATAGCATGATATTATATATATATGGTCTCTAAAATAGTGGAACTCAAAGAAGCACAGAGTAAAATGTTGATTTCCATAAGCTGCTATTTGTTGAATGTGGAGATGTTTCAGTTAAAGAGTTAAAAGTCTCAGTTAAATAGGAAGAATAAACTTGGAAGACAAATTGTATAAAATGACAACTGTAGTTAATAATGAGGTCTTAAACATTGGCAAATTTTACTAGAATAGATAGTAAATGTTCTCATCACAAAAAATATATTTGGGGTGATAAATATCTTATTTATTTGTATTTAACTATTCTACAACTTACAGATATATCAAAACAACATGTTGTACACTACAAACATACGTGATGTTTATAAGTTATAGCTTAATTAAATAAAATTGAGATAACTAAGGCAAGGAGAGCATCTTTAACAAGTGTGAATGGCAAGAAATAAATGCATTTTAATTCTAGCTAAAAGTCTGTACTTGTTCATGCAGTGATTGATCATTGTTGAGTTATTTTTACATGAGAGTGTAAATGGTTATATGTATATGAATATAATTTTATTTTGAGAAACAAATTATGGAAATAAACATGCTTTTAAAAAAAGGAAATCAATGAGAAAAATATCCCTGAAGTTTAATCCAAAAAGAAGAGTCTGTACTTCCGTGGCACTGTGAATTCAGAGAAAGACAAATGAGACATATTTCAGAGAAAGAACATGAGAAGATGTGACATCTTATTGAAGAGAGCGAAGAATAGTTATAACACAGAATATAAATTTTGAAAATAAACATGTCTTCGCTTGAAAGCAGTCATCAAAGTAATGTGTCTGGGTGTAACTGGAGTTATTTCCCAAGTGTCAGGAAAATAATTCAAAATAACCACAAAAAGGACAGGTAACAAAAGCATATGAATAATAAGAAAGTAACAGGATTGCTAATGGCTCCCATTAGGTCTTGTCTGTTGGTATAGTAGTTGCTAAAGTTATAGAAAAATATTTATCCACGTGTCTATTTACTGAAACAATGCTATGCACAACACCATGTTATTAATTCATGAGATAAAATAGAGTAATTTGTCCCTTAAAAATCTATGGCAGTTCAAAATCTTGTAGATGGACTTATCTATGACTAGGGAATTATATAAACTTCAATAGATGTTATTTATTTAATGAGGTTTTTTTTCTGTTTATGATGTGAAAACAGCTGAGACAAAATGTATTGATGAAATTTCCCAGTACTGTATATTCTTCCAATAATTATAAAATACATATTTCATTGTATATTCTTCATTTGCAAATAGTCCTCATGTTTTTATAATATTGACTTCAGGCCAAAAATTAAAATTGAATAATGTATAATAATCTTCATTATTGAATTAATTTAAAATAATCAAATTAGAAAGTAGGCTTGCAATGTGCAGCAGAAGGTCTAGAGCAGGAATTATTTTTATCTTATAAAATGGAGTTTATGTAAACATTTATATATGTATATATATTATATTTGTTAAAAGAGACTTTTATCTTTATTTTAAATTATGGGACTTTATTACAGTTTTCAAATATCAAATATTTATTTTTCTCTCACAGGAAAACTTCTACCAAACCCACAGGCAAAGTTTTATTCCCTTCTGACTCCCACCAGTTAGCTCTGTTTATTTTTTGCTGGCAATACAACTATATCCTTTCAATTCTTTCAAAGATTTTATACCTTCTCAAGAAACATTTATGCTTATATAGAATTTTTCTTGAATAATTCAACTCTTTCTGATTTTTATTTTATAACAAGGTCACTAGCTTTAGCAAATAGCAGGCATGTTTCAAAAATATGTTTTTATTTGCGCTTTAAAATCTCTACAAAGTAACTCTGGAATCATAAAGACCATTTTGGGTCTTCTTAAATCTTAATTTTCAAACAATGCTTCTGAGTAGGAAGAAAAGATTATTCGTCTATCTGGAAGATAGCTTTTAAACAGTTTAATGAGTTTCAACTCAAGGATAATTAAAATGTTTCATATGCATCACACTTATTGGGTTTACAATGAAATGATGATAGACCAGTAGGTATAACAGCCATTAAAAGCAATTCAGAATATAGTGTTGCTTTGTTAATGTACAGCGCTATTATATCCTCTTAGAAATTTGTAATAATACTATATGAATATCCTAATTGGATTATTGTTTTTTTGATAATATTTCTAATAATTCAGAAACTGTCTTTCTACAGTTTGAACATAGTGATTACAACCTTACTAATAAGTTTAAAATAGTTTTTCTAAAGGAAAAGAAAGTTGCAAGTTCTAAGAACATAGCATTTGGTATCTGACTATCAAGTGGAAATGTAATAAAGAATTAAGTCTTGCTGACTCTGTCATATTCATTTGCTTTGCTACTGAATAAATGTGAATGAGGTTATTTGAAATAATCTCTCATGAAATTCAGGGGGGTGAGGCAGGCAACATTTGAGTGATATGTATCAGTTGATAATTTCTACTTTATCTTTCAAATGTTTCTAGTTTGAATTCAAAGAGAACTGTAATCTTTTATTCTACAATAAATTTTTATCTGGGGAAATATATTTCTTCTGACATATGCACAGCAATCATTCATATTCTTTCAATTTTAATTGTAAGGATTAATACAAAATGATTTTCTCATTACTGATTCTAAACCTATGTACAAATATCAGAGAATACAAAGAAAGAGCTAGGAACTATCAAGTACAAATTCTCTCCACAAAAGTGTGAGAAGACCAGGTACCAAAATAGAATAATACTCAATAAGCTATTAATCTCCTGTGCTTCACATTGGGTGTTCCCAACACTCCACCAAAGAAAGAAACTAAGAGCATATAACATTACATAACCTTATAACCCAGGTAAGCTACACAGTCTATAAACATTCAATGTCAGACACAGAAAACTTTAGTTGTATAGTTCGGATCTGGAATGTACTGCAAAGGTTTGTGTTTTATGTACTTTTTCCTTGGCCTGGTGCTCTTGGAAAGTCCTAGAACAAGCTTAAATATCACAGAGTTTCTCTTACATGAGAAAACAAAACAAAACAAAAAAACCAAAAAGCAAAATAAAGGATAGATAATAGGAAATAAGGAGATAGATCTTTGCAAATGGCAAGGGACCAATGCGGGGAGGGAAGGGAAAAAATGGGGAAGAGAAAGGGACAAAAAAGAAATAACCAACTTCTCAAGAGGAATGTGATAATTATGTACTATAGATACATAATAAAAAAATGGGAAAAAAATAGGAGAAAACCAGTTGCTCCTCAAAGGACTAATATCTGGAACACATAAAGAACAGAAAAAAAATCAGATCCCCTAAATTCAAAGACCCAATCCAAAAACTGGGCATCTGAGGTGAATATACATTTCTTAGATAAGGAAGTACAAATGGCAAATAAATATATGAAAAAATATTCAACATTACTGGTCATTTAAGAGATGCAAATTAAAACAACACTAAGATTCCATCTCACCCCAGAAAGAATGGCTATTATCAAGAAATCAACCAATAACAAATTCTGGCAGGGCTATGGGGAAAAGGGAACACCTTTCCACTGTTGGTGGGAGTATAGACTACTGCGACCACTGTGGAAATCAGTGTGGAGACTCCTCAAAAGAATAGGACTAGATGTTCCATTTGACCCAACTATTCCCCTTCTTGGTATCATCCCAAAAGAATTAAAAGCATCATATAACAGCGGTATATGTGCACCCATGTTTATAGCAGCACAATTTGTAATAGCTAGATCTTGGAAACAACCCAAATGCCCATCAACTGATGAATGGATAAAGAAGATTTCTTTTTTTTTTTTTTGTAATGTAGTACTAGTTGGCAATAAAGAAGGATAAAGTTGAGACATTTATAGCTAAATGGATGGACCTTGAGGCCATAATCATAAGTGAAATAAATTGGTCATACATATGTAAATATTGCCTTTTCTTTCTGGTGTGAGAAACTGAAAGTGTAAATAAGAACCAAATTGTGCAATAGATATTGTGAAAAGGGAAGAAATTGTTCAAAAGGAAAGGGGAACTAGGGAGTGGGAGGGGGAAAGGAAGAAACAGAAAATAAATGAGAAAAGAAAAATAAAATTGAGAATGAAATAAGGAGGGAAGTGGCAGTCAATAAGTACAGAAATTTGAATATATACATGTATTAATTATATTTTATAAGTGCATATTAAGATTATATAGTGATGAGGTTTACTTTGGGAAGTTGATGTACACAGTTAATGTTTCTTAATCAATGTTTGTGGCATGCCCTCTTTTTTCATACTCTCTCCTGATTGTCCAATTCCCATCTCTAAAAGTCTACTTCCTGGTTTGCTATAATCTCTTTTAAAATTTTAATTATTTTTTATTTAAGTAGTTTTTACGTTCCTCATACAATAGAAAACATGCAGTATTTAACTTTGTGGTCCTGTCTAATTTCATTTAATATGATGTTTTCTAGTGCTACTTGTTTTCCTGTAAATGACATGATTTCATTCTTATTTATGGTTGAGTAATACCTATATCTAATCTATCTATCTATATATAAATTTTCTCATGTACAGCCATATTGAACCTTGTTTTACATATGAGAATTTACACATAATATATAGTTAGTCTCCATATACACAGGTTCTACATCCTTAGACTGAAGCAACAGCAGATCAAAAATATTTGAAAAACAAATGCATCTTTACTGTTCATATAAATACAGACTTCTTTTCTCTTGTCACTATTTCCTAATCAATACGCTCTAAAACAATTTACATTACATTTATATTGTATTTTTATAAATAATCTAGGGAATGTTTATTTACATTGCATCTTATTTACAATAAATATCATTAAAAATCAAGACAGAATTTACAGCACACACATGTGAATGATACACATGTTACTGGAAGCAAACAGTAAGCATTTTATATGAAGGAGTTCAGCACTGGTGGATTTCAGTCTGTGGACATCTTGCAAAAAATTCCTAGGAGATACTGAAGTATATGAAGATCCTGAAGGTAACATGTATATATATGATATAATGAAACAATAACATGGATAATTCTCAAAATTAGTTTGTTGAGTGAAAGAAATTAGGCACTCAAAGAAAACAGTCTATATGGTACCATTTTTATAAACTTATACAAGACAATTTAATCTATAGAGATTAGAAACAAAAGCAAAATGAACTTTATTAGGACAGAAAAGAACAGATGAATTCCAAAGTTATACAGGAAAACTTTTGATTTACTAATTTCCCAATATGCTAACTGAATTGTTGTTTCTATATATTATACTCTTTTAATTTTTTGTTGTTTTTGTTGTTAGTGGGAACGAAAATGCTTTTTACTGTTTGTACATAATTCATAAATTATTATTCTTCACAACCTTTGATAATTTTTCAGATTTTTTAGTGACTTGTGAGGAATGCTCATATTAAAAGAAAATAAACATCTCTGATACACGGTGAAAATATTTTACAATCTTTTATTCTTATGTTTTTTAAAATATCAGATTAAAAGCTTTTTATTTATGAGTATTGAATTTTATTTGAGTATTTATGAGTATTTCATTTTATTCTTTCATTTTATTCTTTTTATTTACGAGTATTTCATTTTTACATTTATCAGAAAATATTTATTCTTTACTTGTATATTTACTTATTTATTTTAATTATTTATTTTTTTAATGTCGGTACCAGGAGTCGACCTCAGGACCTAGTTCTTGCTAGCAAGCGCTTGCACCGCTGAGCGATATCACTGGCCCTTTTTTTCCTTTATGTGGGTTCTGGGAGTCGAACTCAGGACCTCGTGCTTGCTGGGCAGGCGCTGATGCCGCTGAGCTATCTTACCAGCCCACTTGTATATTTATGTATATTTCCATATATATTTACTTGTGTATTTATGTTTTGCATGCATTGATATACTCCATTAACTTTGCAAAATGTGAAATCAAAACGAGGTAGTCATACCTCTTAAAAGAAAGAATGTAACAGGCATTTTGGATGATACCTGTAATCTCAGCATTCTGGGAGACTGAAGCAGGAGGATAACAACTTGGATTGCATCCTGAACAATTGAAAGAGACTCTGCTTGAACCTTAAAATAATAATAATGAAAACAATAATAATAACAGTAATAATAATAATGAGAAGAAGTGTGAAGGCCCTGGTGCCTCCAAAAGCAAAATACAAAAACAAAAAACAGAAAAAAATAAAAAAAAGATGATTTTCATTATAAAATTTTATCTTTTTAAAATCCAATAAAGATTCTGTGGTCATCTATTAAAAAGGGATTAAAAAATATAAATGAGGTTTGTGCTATATTGCAAGCATCAGAATTAATCACAATAATTGTCAATCCATTATAATTTTAAATAAGTATTTTATTATTGTACCTTTTCTAAAAAAATAATCATTTTTACACCCATTTGGTCCTGACTAGCGGTAATACTGATCTTTACAATCATATTCAGGCTTTTATAAAAACCCAAAGTAATTCCAAAGTTATACAACTGGATCCTATTGAAAGTAGTAGCTGTTTGTGTTATTTTAGAAATGTCAGCATGTACATAAGCAATACAACTTTGGAAAGCTCATTTATGTAAGTATGAGGAAACTTGTAAGTAAACAAGTAATCATCTCTCTGTAAATTAGTACCATGATCCAGCAACTGAGTGCCCAAGAAGAATCAATTTATACCTGAGAGATTGTTCTTGGTCAACAAGAAAATAGAGATGGCAATTTTTTTTAATGAAGTCACAAAATCATAAGAATAATTTCTCATAATTTCAACCTGCACTTGGCAATAAACAGCAACTATATTTTCAATCAAATTTCAAAATTCAGTATCATCTATGGGGTTGAAAGAGAATAAACCAACTGAATTTTAGGATGCTGAGACAAAGAGGAAAAATGAGATCAAGTTTGGCTGAGTGTCAGATTTGAACCATTGCAACTGAGTGCTACATACAAAAATACCATGGAAAATGCTTGGCAGAGAAAGGGCTTTTGGAGAACATAGCACAAAATGAGCACCATAAATATTACAGTCTGTGTTGGAAATTATTGGGTTATGAGAGTTTGATACTGTGCAGTACACTACCTGTATTAAAATTGGGCATGTCAATGACAAGTGAACACTTGAATTTTCCCTATTCTAGTGGAACACATGCCAGCTATACTAAATGATGTAACTCTCTGAAATCACTGCTATCCTTCTATTATTGAACTAAAAATTTGAAGCTTTCCCATAAAGACACAAATAACATATCAGGCTCAGTTGTAAGGTGAATTCAAAACAGCACAGCGCTTGTGCAATCTGAGAAATATGTATATTTGTGATTCTACATACATTCTATTTATGTGTAATATTAACTAAAAATTATATTTCCAAAGAAAACATGAGCAAAATAATAAATTATGGCAAAGTCTAAAATATTTAATATAATTTAGTTGTGTTTTCTAAATTAACTCTCTTCATTTCTCTGTTTTGACCATTTAAAAATGTGCTAATTTTCCATGTTCATAAACCATTATGGCATTTGCTATTTAATTTTTTTTTTGTGTGTGTGGGTACCAGAGTTCGACCTCAGGACCTCGTGCGCCAGCAGGTGCCCATGCCGCTGAGCGATATCACCGGCCCTTTTTTCGTGTGTGGGTTCCAGGAGTCAAACTCAGGCCCTCGCGCTTGCCAGGCAGGCGCTTACCCCGCTGAGCCATCTCACCGGCCCGCTATTTAATTATTACAAAGATAGATAACCTTCAATTTTAAAAAAATATAATTTTTATTTAAACATGAATCTACATTTTTTTGTGCATTGTGTTAATACAACAATTTATTGCCTGTACAATATCTCATCAATTTTACTTCTTTTTTCTTTTGGGGGTCCTAACAATTACCTCTCAACATACACATGCACACATAGATGATGTTTCTATATATGAAAAATATATAATAAATTAGGTTAGCAGGAAAGTGAGATTATAACCATTTTCAAATTATTTTCATATTTGTACTTTAGTGAAGGATTAAGAGCTTTAGGGTTGTAATCAGACAAAGTAGAATTATTCCTTAAAAAAGTATTGGGATAAGGTGCTTACATAAAATGATACAAAAAGAATAGAAAAATTCTGTTCCTATTAAATGACAGAAAACTTTAAAAAGTCTTACATGCATTTATTCACTCAGAATATAATTTTTAGACATCCTGCTTTCTACTCATCCTGTTCTCTGTTGACGTCATATGTCTGCACTTTTGCAGTGTGGTAGCCACCAGCTATGTGCAAAGATTAAACACTGTAAATAAAACTAGAACAACTGAATTGTGCTCAATTTTAATGAACTTCATTGAAGTTAAATACCAGTACTCTATTTATTTTTTGGAAAACTTGTCAATACATACCTTGTGAATGTGTTTTTTCAACTAAATTTTATGAAATCTATATGAATGTAATTATTTGTCTAAGAAATTTTAATATCTTAATTTAGTTGCACTGCAAGACATAATATACACAGAATTTCACAATTAGTTACACATTTAATGTAAGATGTCTCAGTAATATTTTTGAACTGATGAAATATTAATTATTTGTACTTATTATTTTAAGTAAAATATATTTTAAAAACTAATTTCACTTGTTCATTTTACACTGTCGATTTATATTAAAATTCACAAAAGGAGAGAAGTTAGTGATGCCAAAGTACTTAGTAATTCTCATCACACAGTTAATGCATTAATATTCATGAATTTCACCAGGATCCAAGAAGCATTTTCTTTTAAAACTTGAAGGTTACCAGTGAAAAACTGGCTCAAAATATCACCTTATTCTGGCCTGACCTGGGGCCTAGATTTATTTTTTATGAAGCCTTTAAATGAGACCAAGAATCTCCTCTCACACTGTATTTGCAGACTAATATATCAACTGCTTCCCAACTCAGCTAAGAGAGTAGTGTTAGGTGCATTTTCTGCAGTATCTTATTTAATGCTTACAATTTACTGAGGTGAATATCATTATCGAACTCATCTGTTTAGAAAGCAATAGTTGCGTTCAACAGTCACATGTGTTCATTCAACAAACATATTTGAGCATTTCCTTTGTGCTTGGGTGACTCAAAGCATGAGACTATCATGCAGGATGCAAGAAAACCACCAATGAGCACAGTGAACAAAGATCCTTGTCCTTTTTGATTTTATTTTCTAGGTAGTAGGTAATTATTTAAAGCCAGATATGCTTTATTAAAATTATCTGCCTTCATCAAATTATACCACTAGCTCCACTTTAATGGTTTGGGTCCTGTAACATAACATTAAAATGATACCACCATGTAGAATTACATAAGATATATGTAAGCACAGTTTCATTAACTGAATCTCTTATTTCTATTTATGCTTGAAAATGTTCATGTTATTTAAAAACTACTCACCATATGACATATATAGCTTAGGATACACTGATACTCAATTTGTTTGAATTTAATATTTTAGTGTTATATAGTATAAATTAAGTACAACAAATTTCTTTAATAAATTCTCATTTTGGGGTTGGTGAGATGGCTCAGCGGTGAGAGCGCCTGCCTGGCAACCACAAGGGCCCAAGTTCGACTCCTGGAACCCACATATGAAAAAAGGGCTGGTGATATCACTCAGCGGCACGGGCGCCTGCTGGCACGCGAGGTTCTGAGGTCGAACCTTGGCACCCACAAAAAAATAAATAAATAAAAAATAAAATAAAATAAATTCTCATTTTGTAACTCTGAATTTAAATATTTTTCTAATTTTTTCTAGCTCTATCTTTTAAAGATATAAAGTTCATGGGAGAATTTGATTAAAAACAAGTAGTTCTCTTAAATTAAAACATAAATTTTAGTGTGGTGTGTATGTCAGTAGTAGAACATTGTGGGTTTCATATAAATAAATGTTTCAAAAGTTCATTGCATCTGAATTGGTAATATTAATTCAATCTGAAATTTTTGAAGTGAAAGTTAAATTCATTTAAACACAGTTTTTTTTGCAATATTTCACAATTTTTACCTTGTAAACATTACAAATGTTTAAATTTTTCAAGCTTCTAAAATTATCTGAACACTTATCCCAATGCATGAGGACTGTCACATCACAACATATCCTATAAGAATACTTTAGGAAATCATACTTACATTTTCTACTTATGAAAGGCAATATGGAAAGTGTCATGCATTTTAATGGCTTAATGCATTAAAAGTCTCATCAGAACATTCAAAGTTGTTTACTTTCATATGAGAAGTCTAAAGTGCTTTAAATGATTTGCTCTCACATATAATCTAAAAAAATTCTTTGGCTTTCTATTAAACCAGACATCACACAGTTAGGTTGATGTCTTTCAGGAAGAAGATCCTTAAGCCGGGCTGATTCATGTTTTATACCATCTTCATTTTCTTAATCATATATTTGTGCTATTAAAATGTGTACATATGGAAATGTATATAGGAGCATTTATTTCTTGCAGCCCTTACTTTCACAAGGAAACATATTAATGAGAATAGAGACTAAAATATTCTAAGGGTATTTTAAAATTAATAAAATTTAGAATAATTTTTCAATAAAATGATTGCATTTTTCAAGGAATTTTTATCCATTTAATATAGTAGCTAAGGGCAGTTTAAATATATGTGTTAAATGACTTCTTATGAAGCCTATAAGTAAACATTAATAGTCTTTCAATTTTGAAAATCAAATTATTTTAAAAAAATTATTAAAGAGCCTGCTAATATAACTTGCATGTAAGATGTGTATTTTTTAATTAAACACATGTATTTTGCCTGACGTATCACTAAAATTTTATGTGATAGTCATAATTCAGCTATTTTAATATGACGGAAATTAAACTTGGGAACAAAAGTGTCAAAACTCACATAAATGACATTATATGAGCAATAATTGAAAAAGCAAGATGCATTGTTTTGCACATTTATTGAATTTTCTGACTGATTTAACCTGATGTTATTGTCCAAAGAAATAAATGAGCAATCTTTGGTGGAAGATGAAAATGAGAGTGGCTACAAAGAAATGTCACCACTTCAGGCAGTGATTTGTGATAATTTGTTAAAGATAGAGAAATAAGCAGAAAAGTATTCCTTAAGGGATTTAATAATTTACTGAAACCGATGATTTTTCTTTAGGAACAAACGGGTCAGAGTAATGCATCATTATTACTCATATTATTTTTATTGCTACATATTTTATTGCTATATTATTGCTACATATTACTTATAGGTTTTATTTCCAGAGGTATTTACTTTATGCATAATTATACCCTGGCATCAAAAATATTATCAGTATATCTACAAATTTTGTCATCAAAATATCAGTGAAGTAATACGCTCACACACTTCATTTTGTACCTTGTGGTTTGTTGTATACTGGCTGCTAGTGCATTTTAATATATGTTCTAAGTCTTTCTGCATTAGCTAATATGGAATATACAAAATATTGAAAGGCTAAAAGAAAAAGCAAAAATAAAAGGAAAACTTTCTTCTGTCTTACAGAGAATAGATGTCTTCCATTAAAAGAGATTTAGACTCAAATACTCTGATGTTTGTATTACAAATGAAAGCTTATTTTTTTAGAATTCTGACTTAGGAACTATTAAAATCAGTGTCCACCTCTGATAAATGCACACTAGATAGTGAAAACTGAGCATTTGATGACCGAAAGTTTATACAATTTCTGCAACCACTTGATTATCTTGCAATGGGTTAACACAATTTATTTAAACCCCCCCATCAAAGACAAAATATCTGTGGCGGTGTTCTTTGATGTGGCCATATTGGTATTCACTGTTAGATTTCTCTGTGATGTATCTTTCTGTACATAAAAGTATTCCATAAAGTCCATTGAATTAAAGAAGGAATAGTATTGCAGAAAGTGTTCTGAATTACTCCAAGCCCATACACGAAAATCATTATGCAAACCATGGCAAGAAGCTTCATTCATCTTTAACAGATGTTCTAAATTATCCAAAAGGATATATCTAAAGAAAATAATGAAACATATTATTTATGAACATTTAGACTAGAAGGAAAACAAAGTGATCAAAAGAAAAAACAAATGTGAAGAATTATATAAAATATAAGTTCTCAGCAAAATTATTTAGTATAATTCAAAAGTTAACTGACAATTTAATATATCTACATAACTACATTATCTGGTAAGACATTTAAGAAAGAAAACAACCATGCCCCCATCTAAAGCTCAAAATAAAATGCCAGAAACTTATGACATAGTAATGAGTATAGGCTAACTCCTGAATGGAGAATTTGAAACAATTGCTATATCACTCAGTGAGCTTTAGGATAAGGCAGAAAAACTAATTGGATATTTTAACACAACTTAATAATGAGATGGAAGCAATTTAAAAAATCAAACAGAAGTGCTTCAGCTGAAATTGTATTACACCTAATTAAAACACAACAGAAGGCATGAGTGCAAGATAGATCAAATAGGAAAAAAAAATAAAAAAGAATTACTGAGCTCCAAGACTGTTTGAAAATACTCCAGAGAAGCAGGAAAAGAAAGAATGAACAAGAATTAAGAAATTCTATGAGAGTTTTGGGATGATATTAAAAGAGCAAATATTTGAGTTATTGTTGTTCAACAAGAGCTTGAGAATGCCAAAAGGGTAAAGAGTCTACATAAAAAGATAAAATTCTCCCAACTAGAGAAGGCTATAGGTATCTAAATAGAGGAAGGGCAAAGATCACTGGTCAGATTTAACTCAACCAAGACTACTTGAATGGGTATAATAAAACTTTCAAAGGTGAGAGATAAAGAGATAATGTTTAGGGCCGGTGAGATGGCTCAGCGGCGTAAGCGCCTGCCCGGCAAGCGCGAGGGCCGGAGTTCGACTCCCGGATCCCACATACGAAAAAAGGGGCGGGTGATATCGCTCAGTGGCACGGGCGCCTGCTGGTGTGCGAGGTCCTGAGGTCGACCCCCGGTACCCACAAAAATAAAAAAAAAAGAGATAATGTTTAAAGCAGCAAGGGGAAAGAAAAAAATAACACATAAGAACATACAAGGATGTCACAGTTTACTTCTCAACGGAAACCTTTTTGGGCAGAGGAGAATGGCATGAGATTTTCACAGTACTAAAGAAAAAACAAAACAAAACAAAACAAAAAAACCTTCCACCTAAAGACAAAGTAACCAGCAAAGCCATCCTTCAAAAACGAAGGAGAGGTAATGACATTTTTTGACAAACAGAAGCTGAGAGAGCAAATTTCCAATAGACCTGTCCTACAAAAAATGCTAAAGGCAGGTCTTCAAACCGGGACATTAATCACAGGAAGACACCATCAAAAGATATAAAATTCATTTGTAAGACTGACAATATAGACAAACTCAGAATGCTCTACTACTGTGAATATTGTGCATAAATGAGTGCATATTTTCAGTATGGAGAGGAAGAAAATGAAACAATACCAAATGTAGTTGTAAAATGATTGTATTTTTCAAGGAATTTTTATACATTTAATACAGTAGCTAACAGTGGTTTAAATGTATGTGTTAAATGACTTATGAAGCCTATAAGTAAACACTAATAGTCTTTGGATTTATTAAGCCAAATGTAAAGTATTATGAATTTCCCTTTTATAGTCATTGAGCCAAATTACTTCAAGTAACTCAGATATACTTTCTTAGACTAAAAATTCTCAATTACATATACAATGACAACATTGTAAATTTAAAAGGAAGAAAAGTAAGGATAAATTGCTCTATTAAATGTAACACATGTATTAATTTCCTTGTTATTTTTAAATTTTATTTGAATGCCACGTGAGGTAAATTCTCCTTTGGAAACACTGTGTGTAATGAAACATTCAGAGAAAGAATCCTTAATTTGAGCTGAAGAATTTTAGGATAACTTCACACAGGTGATAACCAATCCTTTAAAAATAGGTATGAATTTCATGAGACTATAATATGTTGGATATACTGTATAAGAGGTTAGAAGTTCCAAGTACTGTTTAATAGGCCCTGAAAAATCTCTATGAGGCATAAAAATGAAAAATAAACAGCTCCACTCAAATTGATTATCACCTCTTTTGTTTTGCCAACCCTACTCAACTAAGCCTGAATAAATCTTGCCTCTGATAATCCTATTGTCATCTTTCATGGGTTAGAGTTTGGCTTCTGCTTGTGATTGTACAGGAATGTGTATGTTGAAGACACAGTCTAAAATAATTGAGATAAAAGTGACAAACTCACAAAATAGCCATTTAGAATTTCAAGATAGAAAGAATCTCCTTTTATTTTTTTATTTTTTATTTTTTGTGGGTACCGGGGGTCGACCTCAGGACCTCATGCTTGCCAGGCAGGCGCTTATGCCGCTGAGCCATCTCACCAGCCCAAAAAGAATCTCTTTTTAGACAGGGTCATCACTGAATATATGAAGCTATTTACTGGTATTCTTAATACAAATTAATAATATAATTTTCTTCTTAATGTAAAGGATACACAAATACTTTAGAATTTTTTATAGTTAAAATAAATCATATGAAATGTTCACATGCTATTTCTTAACCCTAACATGTAGGATTCTGTGGATTATATCTATAGTTGTTTCCATTTTTGCTTGTTTTCCATTTATTTTTCAAGCATCAACAGTAACTTTTCCTTATAAAGTTCTTCTATGAGAAAGAAATAATCAACCAATGAATGCACTGATATTTCAAACATCAAATGTTTTTGGTAAAAATATTGAAATTTTGTTCTTTCTTCTTCAGCTTCTTCTGAGGAAGCCTTAGTTCAGTTAAACCAACTCTGAAGAAGTGGATTGTCCGAGATCAAAACTTTTCAATCTGTCTGTGTGTTCTTTCTCAAACTTACCTTCATTAGCATATTTTAATGACATAATACAAAGAAATAAGATTACATGTCTTGAGGTTAAAAATAAGCACATTATGTTCCTGTCAATATCTTTATATAGAGAATGAGAGGTGTGGCATTTCAAGATAGACAGAAATCAGCCCAATGACTCACATAGAGAAGATCAAGAATGATAGGAATAGGTATGCAAACTGACACAACATCTTAAACATTTATTATGTTGGCATCATGGTAGATCTTTATTTTTTCAAGTGTATTCTTAAGAGAGGGCATATCATTAAATTAGTGGAAAAATCTACATAACATCTAATTAAAATAAGGAAAAGGGATAAATATATCAAGATTTTTGCTTTGAATAGATGTGTTTATATGAGTTATTTTCTCCTAATAATGCCAATTCTTTGCTCTTTTTGCTAATAGAAGGTCATCTTTATCCAAGATGTAATATGCTCATTACATATACTGCTAGGTTCTACTGAAATAACTGATGTTTCACAAGAAGATTTAGATATTTCTTTTTAGATATTTAATGTTATTTCATTAATTTTTCCAAAACCTATAGAATGTTATTTTAAATGGCATATGCACAACAAAGTTTTAAACAGAAGTTGTATTTCTGAAATTTTACGGTATGTAATTTATACACATGTACTGGTTGATTGTGTCATTTTGAGAACCTTAACTAAGTCTTTAAGCAATTCTACACCCTAGGGAGTGTCGAGGACCCACCGAGGATGGCTCCTCGCTTGGACATAAAGGGGAAGTGAGGAAGGGTGGATTGCTTCTGTTCTTCCGAGGAGCTCCAGTCTTTGCCTTTAGCTTCAACGTCATCTCCCGGCTTCTAGTGCAGACTCTGGCTTCTGCCTGGGATCCTCCAGTCTTCCAGCGTAGATTCTTCAGCTCTCCATACACTCTTCAGCCTTGCATCACAGACCCATGGGCCTCCTGATGCACACTTACACAGGACACTGAAGTGAGACCCAAACCTTGGACCGAAACCTTCAGCCTCCAGCTCATCCAACTCTGTGGCTGACCATCATAAGCCAATCTTGTAATTTCTTATGCATTTATATATCTTGTGTTATATCTGTTTCTCTAGTAAAACACTGACTGATACAATACATATTAATTTTCTATTCAAAATAAATTTTTAATCACATAGGTGACAATCCAATACGATAGAAATGTTTGAAAATAAATAGGAATACATTATCCACGATCTTGGTACAACCCAAAATTATACTTTTGTGTAGAGCTTGCTCAAATTTCACACATACATGTATACCGTGTGATGTGCAAATTTAGACTAACTATATTGTATTAATTCATATTTATTTAATCATGACCTTGTTTTGGATTACTTCCACTTTTTTATTGTGATAATCTAGCAATAAACACATTTCTCCTCATAGTTTTCCTGTATTTTGAAAATGTTACTATGTATTTATTCTCCAAGTAAGATTTGAAGGGAACTGCTGTGTAGAGAGGAAAACTACAATATTGAAAGAGGGGCAGTAAGGTTCCATCTTCTTTTTGATCATGTTGTTTTATATCCATAGGTCTTTGGGACATTTTTATTTTTACTGCTTATATATTTACATTCTTTTGAAACTAGAAGGCACCAGGACATAGTGTCTAGCTCATCATTCTTACCACCCCAACACCTGACCTGATGTATGGTAGAAACTCAATAACTTCAATGAATGAATGATTTTAATACAGTGATATAGAAATCAACCAGTTTAAATAGCTTTGGGTTAATAAGGCAGACATGCCTCTTTGTACTTATATAGAATAATTAACTATTATTGAAAAATTCCTTGAAATTAATACTTACTAATTTGAATAAAAAGAGTCAATTTAATGTTCAAATATTAGAGAGCAGGCATTTCTAAAAAAGGTAGAGAACACACTCTTTATTACAAACATCATTGCTTTTTGCCTATTTCCTAACAACTGCATTCTATTTTTATAAAAAGATATAGTTTTATAAATGAGGATGTCCATGGATTGCATTACATACCCTTAAACATACACTGAAGTTCTTACTCTTGGTTTCTCATAATGTGACATTAATTTGAAACAAGGTCACTGAAGATTTAAGTTTTCAAGGTGGAGTAGCACTGGGATAAAGTGTTATCCTTATAAAAAGAGAGGAGATACAGAAATACCACATGACAACAGAGGCAGAAATTGAAGTCCTGCAGCTGCAAGGCATGAAATACCAAGGATGCCTAGCAAACCCAAGTAGTTATAAAGATACAACACCAGATATTCCAGGAATATGGCCTGTTGCCATGTTGGTTTCTGACTGTGAAAAAATAAATGTTTGTTTTGATTTTGCAAAGTCTATTACAACCTACAGATAGTCAATGAAGTGATATTTTATAAAGAATACTGTTATGTGACGAACCCATAATGCAAAGAAGTGAAAATAAGTTATTCTCTTTCCAAAGGCATCACCAGCATCCCTTTAAGAATTAATGAAACAACCATTTTAATTCTTAACTGATAATGTACAACACACTTATCAGGGATGTGAAAGTTGATCTTAACTCCAAAAAAACCCAAGCACCAGTGACTAAAGCCCATTGAAATATGTAGAGAGAAATGAAGGTGATTTATAAAACAAATGGAATAATTATGAGCGACAAAGTGGGATTTAGTTCCAATATAATGAGTCTGAGGACATTAGCCAACTTTTCGTCACTAAAATAAACATCAGAGATAGTGAAGTATTTACCTTCATCCACAGTTTTGGAGGTTTCAGTACATTATTGAGTGACTGTTAATTTTAAGACTATGACAAGGTAGCACATCCTGGTGGAGAGTATGGAATACAGCAATACCACTTATGTCATGGGTAGAAAGCAAAACTGAGGAAGATAAATGGGCTGGGGTCTTATTACTCTCCTCAAAGGATTATCCTTAATGACTGAAACACTTCCCATTGGGCCCTAATCCTAAAGGCTCCGTTATCCGCCAATAGCTCAATGCTAGTTGTTATGGTTTAGATCTACAGTGTCCCCCCAAAGATCTCATGTGTGTAAAGATGGTTGCATCATGGAGCCATGGTATTATCAGTGTATTCATTGATTCATGAGTGAATACACATCTATACATCAATATATAATGGAATTTATTAGCAGGTCTACTTTTCAACTGAGAATTTGGATCTATTTCCACTGAAAATTTTCTAGCTTTGGTCTAAGATTAACTACTTCTTTGGGGGAACAGAAATTTTTGTTTGGTGGAGAAGGTAACTTGTTTCCTAGACTGTCACTATTATTTAAAATTTTCTTTCTCTTCAATAACCATAAGAAAACATAATATTTCTTGATAACTAGTTTACCTATTTAAACGAAAAAAGCTAAGTCATTTTTTCCCTTTAACTATTTATCCAAGGCAAGCTAATGAAATGCTCTAAAATCGGTTTGGAGGCCAGTGATATGGCTCACTGGCATAAGTGCCTGCCTGGCAAGCACGAGCTCCTGAGTTAGACTCCCGGTACACACATAAAAAAAAAAAAAAAAAAATTGGTTTGGAACAATACTTATTTTCTGAAAGGGAAAACATTGCATTTTCATTGCAGAATCTTGTTAGGAATCTTGTGGAATATTAATAATTTAAATCATTTTTTATGTCTCAGTGTTCAGTGAATTATTTTTCTGCTCCTTTGAATGTCTATGATATTGATGAAGTTACTGTAAAGATTTTCCATATTATCTTATGATTTTACATGCAGCAGGAAAATAGTCTCTAATCAAAAAATATCATTTTTTCCTGAGTAAATTTAATAATAATTTCACAATTACACTTCCCATTGGGAACTGAATGATCACGTATTCATGCAATTTTAGTAAAACAATTACTATTAGCATGTATCATCATGTTTGCTTTCAAAATATAAAACACCATATTTCTCAGCTACATTATATAAATTAATCAATTAAAAAGATTAAATGATAAATATTAATAAAATTTTCTACAAAAGGAAAACATTTTAATGGTGTATTATTTATTCAAATCTATGCTAAAAAGTCTTTTATTTCAGTGTGAGAAATACCTTATATTTTAAGTGATGATCTTTTTTTCCCCTAACTCAGAGATATTAGTTTTTAATTCTTTCTCTGTACTATTTTATATGCTTGCTTATAAAAGTCACAGTCAATATAACTCTGTATTGGAAATAGATACTAATTTTCCCATGCTACTAGAGATGTTCAGATGAATCATGATTATGGCTGTAAATATCAAAAATGGAAAAATATTATATTTAATATATTTGAGCTTTCAATATTTTCATTACTTTTAAATTTATACTTTTTTCTACACAATGTTCAACATTAACTGAACTTTAAATTGACATGAACACTTATATAGCTTGGATATCAATGGGTGTTGAAACCCATAGTGCAATATGATTAACCCCCAAATTATCTATCCTGTATGCAAAGCCATTTTTTCTCATTCAGAATGCTTTCTAGTGTAATACAAAATTTCCCAGGGACATTGATAAAATACCTTGCTCTCATTAAAGCAAAACAAATTCTTATTAACTTAATAAAATCAAATATTAATCATAATTGAAATTTATGGAAAAATCCAAATGCAAAAAATAAGAACATTTAGATATAAACGATATGTCAATACAAACACTATACAAATGATGAGTTGGAAAAAATATTTGACTGGCAATTAACACCTAATTTACATGAAAAATAAATAGATGAAGATGTCTCTCTCAGTGACAAACACTGCATTTACCTCCTGACTAACAGAAAATAGCTTTGCTTTAATTCCGTGCTCACCTGTTTTAGTATTAGAGGTATTTGTCACTTTTGTAATTTTGTACTGTAAACATATGTGTAAGTCAAAAGTAAGGAGGTAACGATCTTCATCCTTAAAATATTGTTTTATTTTGAGTTCAATAAATGATTTTTTTATTTCAAGTTAGTAACAGATAACAATTTAAACATCTTGACTTTATATTTTGATAACCTGACCAATGTAAATTTTGTAATTGACCTTAGAAACGTATACCCTTGCAGTGCATTAGATGGTATGTATAAACTATCAGGAAGCAGGGAGTATATTTAATGGCAGGTTGAAATAAATCACTTAGCATGGTGACAGTATTTGTAAAAACAGTGCCTCTCGTGTGACACTTTTGTCAGGCAAATGTCTGATGTGGTTCTGGAGCACATAAACATGATTGGTGAGCTAGCCATGGCCCTGTGTTTGGAAAATAGTGAAGTGTGACATCCATGTGCTCTCTTGGCCTTTTTCTGTTATCCTCAATAACAGCCCCTGATAGCACGTCTAGTTTCAACCATTCCTCTGAAGTTCAGAGTGAATACTTGTGATGCCTTTCCAATTTCCCATCCAGTGATTCTTTGGGAGCCTGAATTTACTTTTATTAACTCCAAAGGTCTTTCCATTTGTTTACTTCTCCCAAACTGTATCCAGCTCTTAGAATTCAGTAAAATTGACGGAGCACAATCCTGTACAAAACACTTCTTTGTTAGATCCCTTTAAAAGCCTCAGCACTTAAGGAAAATCAATAGTGCTTGATGTGGTTTTGTGGCTTTTGGTCTCTTGAAGACTAATTTCAACTAGATCCATTACTGTTAGTAGTTCAGAGTTGTAACTCAGCCACCCAGAAAGGTGAATGTCTTTGTCCATCATCTACCCTCCATGACAAGGTTAGTGAGATTTAAATTTATTTATCTTTTTATAAACAAATGATAAATATCACAATATACATGTAGAATCCTGATTTATTAGCAAAGCTTGAATTATCAGGGTTTTCCAGAGAAACATAATGAATAGAACATATATTGAAGAAGAAAGAGATTTATTATAAGGAATTGGTTCACACTTTTATAGACTCCAGAAAATCCAAAAAATGCAGAGTATGTCATTCGGTGGAAGACTCGGTAATCATTGATGTTCAGAATCTGAAAACAATCCACTGGAGAACCAGGAAGAGAATCCGATGGCACAGATGAAGTCCAAGGCCAGCCACTGGAAAATTCTTTGACTCAGGAGTAGTAATTAGCCTTTTTGTTCTAATGAAGTCTTCAATTTATTAGATCTGTTTTACTCAAAACCACTAATTTGGATGTTAATCCCATCTAACAGTGCCTTCACAGAAATACCCCAGGTAAAGTTTAGCCAAACATCTGAGGACCCTGTGTCCCAGTTAAGTTAACACATAAAATTTACTGTTGCAAACTTTTAATTTAGATGAGTTTAATAAGCCTGGACATACATGGTAAATGTATGTCTTGGACTCAAAAATTATACTTATATGGAAATTGAGGGCCTACAAGAACAGAAAATCACATTTGTTTTAGTTACTTTTCTCTAGTTGCTGAGACAAAATATCTGACACCCAAAATTAAGGAAGGAAAGGTTTATTTAGCTCACAGTTTGTGGAGGTTTCAGTCTGCAGTCAGCTGGCTCCAAGGCAGGGTGGCACGGCACAGGGGCAGTACTTCAAGGCTGCAGAAGACAGCAAAAGCAACAAGAGCAAAAGCAGGGAAAGAGCAAGCCTCTTTTCCTCCCTTATATTGTATGCAGGTTACCCTCCCACACCATCTCTGCCCTCCTTTTGCACAGGCTCAGGATGTTTACAAAGTGAGGACCCTGGCCCCCTACTGAGAGGCTTAGTTAAACTTCTAAACTTCTTAAGTTGACACTGTGTATCAACCATTACAACATTGTATCCTGAAGTCTTCAGAGTTTGCTAAATACATTCTGTGGAACTGAACTAAATAAGTAATTTATCTTTGACAAAGAAATTGTCTTATAAAATCAAATGTTCAAGGAGAAGAAAAAAAATACAAGAAGTCACAAATAAGCGCTTCAGATATTTTTTTAGGTAAAAGGGTATACTTTGAGTACAATGTGATAGACAAATAGTGTAGTAAGAGAAAATTTTATTTTCAGGAAATTTTGCACAATAATCCAGTCTCATTTTATGTACTTAATATTATAAAAGAAACTGAAGCAAACAACTGATTTGTAAATAGCACTAATATGAATATATGACACTGAAATCAACTGCTGTGATACTTTACAAATATTACTTACATTGAGAGATCTATGTCTAAGCCACTATTTAGAAACGATAAATTGCACAGGTATTTACAGAAGACATCATTCCTGTAGGCTGAATAAGATGATACTTTTATGAGAGCAAGAGCGATATTCTTTCCACATTTAACACTGATTTAAACTCTCTTAGACCTAATGAGCTGGTCTCAGGGCCCAGCAGAAAAGGACGACAGGCAGGGTTAGGCAGAACAGAAATGGGAACTGGCAGGAACGTTATGGATCTTCAACACCAAAATGTAGAAGGATTGAATTCATTGATAGCCACATGTATTACTGGGTATCTTACACAAGTTTAGTTCATATACACATATAAATCAAAGTGATAGAAATTCAACAATATGTTTTTATAATGGAATACTTTATAGTTACTAACATGCCAATAAGTAAATCTATACACTTGGACATAAAACCATTTCCAAGACATATTGTGATTTCATTTGAGTAAAATCATTGACTTTAGTGAAAATGGAGATGTCAGTGTTAATATGATTGTCATCCATAGTGAAAAATTCTGACATCTGGTTAAATTCAAGTTATAACTTAAGGCTACTCTACCCTCTTGAACTCACTCTGTAGATAACGTATTATATTTGGAGCATTACAAGAATACTACGGAAATATGTAGAAAAAAAGGAGGCATAAAATATAACATAGAACAAAAAATAAAAATTTATTTTCTGGAGAAAATATAACAGATAAGCTTATATATATTATTCTCATAAACTTGGAAGTTATAAAATTATAAAAAAGACACCTATCAAGATTATTTCATTAAAAATGCAATTTTTATTAGCTGAAATCTTGGCAACAACAAATATATAAGCAATTATTGTTAAATGATTTAGCTTTTATTTTTATTTTTTTATTTTTTTGTGGGTACCGGGGGGTCGACCTCAGGACCTCGCGCACCAGCAGGCGCCCGTGCCGCTGAGCGATATCACCGGCCCCTTTTTCGTATGTGGGATCCGGGAGTCGAACTCGGGCCCTCGCGCTTGCCGGGCAGGCGCTTAAGCGCTTAAGCCACTGAGCCATCTCACCGGCCCAAATGATTTAGCTTTTAAAAGACAGATTTCAAAATGTTTGGCAAATCAAACAGCTATTCATTTGCAAAATAATTCTTTTTGATAAATGAAAAGTAATTATATTTTCCTTGAGCAGTGCCAAACATTTCACAAATTTATTGTTATATTTCAAAGCTCTGTTTTGAAGAACTTATTTAAGTTTCATTAAAATTCAAAAAATCAGTTTTAATAGGTTATATATTGTTGAAAAAATTTGCTAAAACTCAATTGTCAACATTTTTAGACATAGAGAACACTAGATATTATGTATCACAGGCCTAGGTCTTGTGCTGCAGTGTGTTTTCATTGCCAGCTATGCATAATCTATTAACAATACCCACTGGTGCAATCATGTAACAAATGCAATAGAATTTGGACAATGGAGTTTTCAGAATTTTGTTTTTATGATGCATATCTTAGTTTCTTGCTTAATTGTTTTAACTGTAAAAAATATGGTCAGTAGAATTAAAGCATTATGCTTTACATTTATTTTGGTGTTTTGTGGAAGATTTTAAATGATGAAAATTAAAGGGCTTTAAATATCATGAATGTACTAGAGATTAAAGCTTTTCCATAATGAGATTAGAAAATAAATCCATCCTAACATGAACTATGTATTGGTCATATGATGTATATGAAGAGATAAATACCAACATTTAATATATGTAGATTATATGCCAGCCTTATTTTAAGCTCTTTAAATATATTCATTTAATATAAAAATCTAGTTCTATAAGTGAGATTTACAATTAAACCATAGAGTTTTCATAATCAACAGATATTGAACTTATTTTTTCAAGAATCAATAGTACTAAAATTCAATGTCACTCAGTTTATGAAAGTCATGGAATCATGAACGGATTTAGCAAAAATACCTGTGTAAATATATTTTGAAATACTCAAAAATATTTTAAGACTTCATTCTTTCACTAACCTCTAAATTATTTATAACCTATCCTACTTACTTTTCTCTTGCTCAGACAAAATACCCAACACCCAAAGTTAAAGAAGGAAAGATTTATTTAGCTCACAGTTTATAGAAGTTTCAGTCCATAAACAGCTGGCTCCAAGGGAGGGTGGCATTGCAGAAGAGAAAGTTCATGGTTGGCAGAAGGTAGCAAAGCAACAAGGGATGACCACAGCTCTTTCTATCCCCTATATCTTACCCAGGCTACTTAGGGCAGGTAGCACTCACATCCTTAATCTGGTGTCCTTGATCCTAGCATTTCACCATGAATCAATTCCAACATCATGCACTCTAGATCCAGCCATCTGTGAAAAAGCCCCACCTATGATTGCATGAGGTTTTGGGAGACATCTAAACACAAGCCATAACTAAGCTATTCTTTTAAAATTTGTAATTTTCGGGGCCAGAGATACAGCTCAGTGGCACAGCAACTGCTTGGCAGGTGTGAGGTCGTGAGTTAGATTCCCAGTACCCAAAAAAAAAAAAAAAAAAAAAAAAGATTTTCAAATATGATACTGAATACCTATTAGGAAGGCACATTGGACGATACAGAACGAATACTCTTCAGTCCTTGTTTTCAAAGGCTTACAGCTTTAAGACCATTGTTACTTAGAACAATTTGTAATTTCTCAAGCACTTTAAAATAATTTTATATAACTGCTGTATCATTATGTAGTATAGTTTTTGAGGTTTAATTTGGAAAGTACTCATCTAGTAATTTGACAAAGTTTCTTCATTTACTTTTTCTGGTCAGTTGTGATATAGTCCCCCCAAATTTATATAAGAACTTTGCAGATCAGAAACTGAATGTAAAAAGAATAATGATTCTATTGAAGCAATTATTTAAAAGTGTCTGTAAAAAATGCATTTATATTTATATTTTGTAAAAACAATATTTGAGTGGTTAGTATTAATAAATATAAAGAAAATTACAAACAAAATTATCTTTGCAGGGCCGGTGAGATGGCTCAGTGGCTTAGGCGCCTGCCCTGCAAGCGCGAGGGCCCGAGTTCGACTCCAGGAACCCACATACGAAAAAGGGGCCGGTGATATCGCTCAGCGGCACGGGCGCCTCCTGGTGCGTGAGGTCCTGAGGTCGACCCCCCGGTACCCACAAAACAAAAAAACAAAAAACAAACAAACAAAAATAAACAAAATTATCTTTGCTTTTTGAAAAGATAATTTCATAAATGGATATCGTATTCTACTCAATCCTATTCATCAGTTATGATAAATATTTAAGAAAATCAAACAGGAAAAATATGTAAGAGTTTAATTAAGTAAGGAATGTTCCCTTTATAAGGTTGATTCATACTACAAAAGAAAGTGATCAATATTAGCTCATCTATATTTTAATCCAGGGATACACATCGTAAAACTCAGCAACTTTTTATACCTATGCATATCTTATTTTCCTTATACAAATGTCCTCTTCATGTGTAAAGCACTAGTTTTACATTTGTGTTTTCTAATAGTCTGATGAATTTATATTACCAATGTATAAATTTTAAACTATTATTGGCATTGAAAAATACCATAAAAGTGCTACTAAACAAGCAGAGTAGATAATAGACACACACTTGCTTTCATGTAGTGCCTCTTACTGAAATAGAATTACTTTCTTATAGTACTTCACTCACTTTCAAATTATTCTTCCCTAGTTTTCTTAAATTCTTTTTTTTTTGGGGGGGGGATATGCCTTTCATTATACCTGCTTATGTAAATGCATGTTGTTAATTTATTTAATTCCTACATCTTCATGTAATTTATATAGTAAATCTTATAAGTACAAGTTAAAGGAAGAAAACCAGCACTTATTTTGTTACTTGGAGATAAGATATCCTTTCTTTATTTATGTATTTTAAATCTTAACTTTACCCATGCATTCTTTGTGTGGTTTACAATAATTTCAGAAGACACAAGATTGCCATATTGAAGAAAATCCTAGTATACAGTAATACACTTTAAAATGTTATCCACTCAGATAAGATCTCCAAACAAACACTATTTTGATCTATATATTTAATATTTATACAACAGGGAAATATCATTTTATTTATTGTTGAAACTTATACAGTAGTAGAAAATGGATTTATTTATTTTCATCACTTTATAACGAGAATATAGTTTTAAAACAATTATAAAGTATTATGAAATTTTTTGGAAGATAAGCTCTCTGATTCCCATACAAATATCCAGAACTATTGAGATTGCAAATGTTTTCCAGACTTCTCAAGAATGACTTCTCTGTAGAAGAATGACAATGATTTTCATCCAGTCCCAAAACTTGGAAAGAGAATTAAGTGAAATATTCACAAGTGCCAACTTCAAAGCAAATTTTCCATGGCAACTGTACCTCCAAAGCCTCGGGTTGCAGATTTTTGCCAATTAGCAACTCCAAAGGGTGCTATTAGTTTCTTCAAAAACATAAGGGACATGGATTTCATCTGTGATCGCTATTCTTCTTTTATAGCATGCAGGGATAAAAAACGGAATACACAACTGCATGGTGTTTTGTTCTTACTTATAATCTCATAACTGGTTCATAAAGAGAACAATGCACATTATAGTGTAATACTTTTCAATAAAGAATAATTGCCCTTGCTAAATCATCATCATTAACCTAAAATTCTTTCACATAGCAGACTGTACAATACCAAGAGCAAAAATATAAACCATATTTAGCATCTACATTATGCACTTTTCTCACAATGTCACTCATCTAAGTTAGAGAATAAATGACACATACATAATGAGAAGTTTTACTACAATTAACACGGTAACTGGGGAGAATCTAGAAGTCTTTCTTCATAATTAAACATTGATTGCATATTTGGATTATAATTACCACTACATTCAGTGTCTATTTTTCCATTTCTGTTACTTTTCATGAAATCTTAGGACACATCCTCTCTTACCAGTGATGACCTGTATTTCTAAGAAATTTAATTTTATATTTTTAAATAATATTTTATATAAAATTATTATCTTGATGTATTTACAAAGGTGATTGCAATGAACTGTAACCAAATATACTTAAGTAAATTTTTTTTTTGTGGGTACCGGGGGGTCGACCTCAGGACCTTGCGCGCCAGCAGGCGCCGGTGCCGCTGAGCGATATCACCGGCCCCTTTTTCGTATGTGGGTTCCAGGAGTTGAACTCGGGCCCTCGCGCTTGCCGGGCAGGCGCTTAAGCCGCTGAGCCATCTCACTGGCCCAGTAAATTTAAATGTACTGTACTCCTTTGCTAATGAGAAAATCTAAAACAAATTTGCTTCCTTATGTTAATAAAACAGTTCCAACTAGTAAAATGAAAGTAAAATTGACATTTTCATAAGAATAGCATTTTTCATCCCCAGACATATTTTAAATGGATTGGCAAAGTCTGCCGAAATATCTAACCATTCATAATATTAATGTAATTAGAACAGTGGCTTAATATGGTGCAGTTCCGAATCTGAGAAAGCAAATAACTTTTATGCAATGCTACAAATTATATTTGTTCAAAACTACTCAAGGAAAAATATTCCAAAACAATTTTATTTAAAATCTCCGCTTAAAATTGGACCTCTATCCATTAAGCAAATGTGCTTTTTTCTACTTAACTTGTATACATAAAAATATAAATAATATTGACTAAATAGTAATTTAAAAAACTGCTGTCTAATATGAGTACTTTCTTTCTTTTTTTTTTTTTTTTTGTGGGTACTGGGGGGTCGACCTCAGGACCTCGCGCGCCAACAGGCACCCGTGCCGCTGAGCGATATCACCGGCCCCTTTATCGTGTGTGGGATCCGGGAGTCAAACTCAGGTCCTCGCGCTTGCAAGGCAGGCGCTTACGCCACTGAGCCATCTCACCGGCCCTAATATGAGTACATTCAACCCAGCCTAGTATAACAAACATAAACTTGGAACGTTTTCAAATTCTGATTTAATTAGCACTTTGAACATATCAAAGATAAGCAAAGTTCAGGAGTTGCAAGTTTGATTGGATATTTTAAACCAGCATTATTTTACTACCATTTTAATACATAAATAAGGAGCATTTATCATTTCCATTTCCTTAGAAAACTATACTGATATAAATTGCATTTAAAATTATCCTTGCACTTAAAATTATTCTATACTGATATAAATTGCATTTAAAATTAATGCTCTGTATTCATGTATAAGATAAAGTACATATATACTTCTGAAGGATAAACAAAAGCAAGGATATGTGCAAAAATAAGAGAAAAAGTAGTGAAAAATAAATTTCACAAGAAATATCAAACGTCAAAAATGGTATTGATGGTGTTAATAATTTTTTTTATTCTGAAACAACTATTGTTGAAATTATAAAGCATGAAAAGTGTTCTATTTTTTAAAATCTAAATATTATATCTAAAAAAATTTCAATCTTTTGAAAGTTTTCTGTGTTGCCAAGCAATGCTTTTTGATAATGAGAAAGGAGCATAGCAGTTTTTAAAACTGACAAGTAAAACTTGCATATATACATAGATACGTATGTTTACAAGTATATATATGTTTATATATATAGTATATGATATACATTTTGTGATATATGTATGAATATACAGTGGCTAAATCAAGATATTTTACATATGCCTTACCACACATTTAATTTTTAATTATGGGAACCCTCAATATCTACATTTTAGCAGTTTTGAAAAATAAAATATGCTGCCATTCATTTTAGACACCATGATGTACAGTAGAAATCTTGAAATTATTCCTCCATCTAATTGAAATTTTGTCCTCTGATCCCAACACATTGATAGTGTTAAGAGAATATCTCTGTCTGAAGATGAAAAATTTTATATAGATTATAAAAGTAAAAAATCTCAACTAATGTCTACTGGCTTGAATAATAATAGAAAGGCATATTTTCCCTATAATAAACAAGAGGAGAATTTTGTGATGACTTTTCTTCAGCTTTGTGTATGCTAGACATTTAATTGGATCTTTATATCAACATCTACAAATTATAAAAATGATTTTTTTTAAATCTCCTTTTGTAGCTGAAACTGCTCATATGCCTCTAGAGCAAACTAAAAGTTACATTAAAGATTTCCTAAAAATATAAAGAAATGAATAAATTAAATATGGCAGACAGGATTGGAAACTAGAAAGTAGAATCTTGGAAATGAGGAAGATAGGGAGAGGGAGGAGGAAAGGAAAGGCAGGTTAAAGGAATAGAAAATGTTCGCAAACTGTTATATTCATGTGCCAGTCCCCAAAAAGAACATCACTATTATCGGAAAATGTCTCAGTTACTTTTCTCATTGCTGAGACAGAATACCCAACACCCTAAGTTAAAGGAGGAAAGTTTATTTAGCTCACAGTTTGTAGAGGTTTCAGTCCTGGCTCCAAGGCAGGGTGGCATGGCAGAGGGGCATCGCAGAGGAGAAATAGTTCATGGCAAAGGAGGGCAGGCAGCAGACAGCAAGAAGTAGGTGAGTGACAAGCCACGAGCTGTGACCCTCTCTCTGTCCCTTATATTTTATCCAGCCTACCAATCCTTTGGGCAGGTAGCACTCACACCCAAGGTGACCCAGGGCTATGCCAAATCAATCAGCAGACTAATTTAGTAATCACAAACCCTCCATCCCAACAGAATACACTCCAGACCCAGCTGCCTCCGAAAAGCCCCACCTATGACTGCATGAAGCTTTGGAGGGAGAAGGATCTAGACGCAAACCATAACAGAAATATACAGTAGTAAAAACATTTCTTTTTCAAGACCAGTCCCTAATTCACTTGAACGATTTAGGTTTGTTAGAGAAAATATAATAGTTTTCATACAGATTGAATGTCATGACAAGTTAGGTTTAGTTTAGTTTTATTATTTATTGACAGATTTCTTGTTAAACAGAAAAGAATTTTAAGGACAGCATTGTCAGATTGTGGACTTATTTAGTTGCATAAAAATGACGGAAATGAAAATAATGACATATTTTAAATCTTGTTTGGTATATGTAATAACTATACATTTTTATTTTCAGATATACCAGAGTACTTAATAAAAACTTACTTTACTCTTACATAATTTACTTTAGGCTTTGAAATAAATCATAAGAATCATTTTCCTTAATCTTCATTACTATTTAGATACAGCACAACAAATATACATAACTTATTATTTTAATTTGTAACCTAAAAGCACTCACCATTCTAATTTAAAACGTTTAAAAATGTTGCATTTTGAAAATTTAATCTTAAGAGCCCCAAGCATGAAAGAGAAATTCACATAAACTGAGAGGCAAAGAACCACAAACAAATCTGTTGTTGCTTCACTTCGCCTGCTGCCTCCTTTTCGATTATGACTAGCTGTTTTTCTTAGCAGTGGCAAAAATTGTCTTTCTCTGTCATTAATGACATTGGTGAGGAAATTGACTGTAGTCACAATTGCTTATTTTATTCACTCTACAGACCATAATGTGCACCAAGAGTTTGCAAGAAACTATGTCAGATGATAGAGACATAGCTAGTAATTATTTTTATCATGGAACATATCAAACTGAAGAAAAAGATGTAAGCATGAGATTGCCAAGTATGATAGAAGAGCAGAATACTATAAAAGCAGGTAATGATAGGAGCTCACAAAGCCTACTGGATGGGGAGGGTCCCCTTAGTGAAGGGTGTATCAGTTAAACACACCCTTAGAAGGGGAAAGTGTAGTTTAACAGAGTAGGAAAGGAAATGGTGGACTGAAGAGACGGTGGGATTTTGGTGTCTTAGATCTTAACTCGGAGCAATGGTAGAAAGGGAGTTCTGGAGCAGGAACGAATGGGGGAGGGGAGGGGAAATAAGTAGATTAAAGACATGCCACATAAAGAAACCTGAAGCCTCAATGATTGTAAACATAAGGAATAAGATTAATAATATCAACGAGCATAAAAATGGAAAAAGGGGATTTAGAAAAGGAGAAAGGAGACTTAGAGTGGGAGGGAGGGTGGAGGGAGGAAAGGGCAGAGGATTAAAAAAAGAATCAAGCTCTATTATGTGCATGTAGCCACTCCCCAAAATGACTGTAAACTGTATGTATTACAAACAGGTAATAATAAAATTAAAATACAAAATAAACATATGCTGGCACGAACTAAGATTAAAAGTAAACAAAAAAATGTAAAAATAATGAGGTAAGAGAATTGGCACATCTCCAATCATGCGGGAACTTGTAAATTATAAAAGGGAAGACATAATTTAACTAAGCATAATGTTAACCAGAAGCAATGACATAAAAAATAATTTTTAAAAAATGTACTAAAGTGTCCAGAATAGGCTAGGTAAGTGTGGGTGCAGGACAACTCAAATAGGAAATTCATTCAGCTGAGTATTGGTATCTGTATTTATTTAAAACAAGGATCACTAGTTGAGCGTGGCGGTGCACACCTGTAATCCCAGCACTTGGGAGCAGGAGGATCGCGGCAAGTTCGAGGCCAGCATGGGCTACACAGTGAGTCCAGGCTAGCCTGAAATACATGGCGAGACCCTGTGTCAAACAAACAAACAAACAAACAAACAAACAAACAAAAAATCACTTTGACTTTAACAAAATGTATAGCATTTTGGAAAAAGATAAAATGATGGATTTGAAAATACAGATGTGTTATGGCTTACATCTAAATGCTCCCCTCCCCCAACCTCATATGCTCATAGGTGGGGATTTTTGGAGCTGGCTAGATCTACTGTGTGTGATCCTGGGATTAAGAGTTTGTAGTAAAAAATTAATGTACTCACTGGAATTAGCATAGTTCTGTGTGTGGCAGAATGGATTTATTGAAGACAGAAGCCCCAACCTGAGTGGGGGTGGCACTACCCAAAAGGCTTGTAGCCTGAATGGGAGAAAAGGTAGAGAAGCTTGTCTTGCTGCTGCTGCCCTCTGCCTGCCACGCCATGAACTGTTTCTTATCTGCGATGCCCCTCTGCCATGTGCCACCCTGCCTTGGAGCCTGCAGACTCTGGACTGAAACTTCTACAAACTGTGAGCTGAAATAAATCTTTCCTCCTTTAACTTGTGGGTGTTGAGCATTTTGTCTTATCAATGAGAAAAGTAACTAAGATAATATGTGACCACTAACAGTATTTGTAAAAAGACTGGGATAAAAATGTCCAAGTGGTTACACAAGTCGGTTCCCATAGCTTCTTTACCCTTTATATATGGACCAAATAACAACACTGGCTTTTACTGTTTCCAGCTTCTGTGACCTCATGGTGGACATATTACAAGAGAAATGAGAAAATTTGACCTATACACAGGAGGAAAAATAAATCAGTCTATAGAACCTGCTTGTGAAGGACCCCCATTGTTGTATATAGGCAACTAACCAATAAATCCTCTCCCTTTGGAATTTGGATATCTGTCCTATTCCTGTCTCATCATTCTATTTTGAAAGCACATAATTTATAATTTCATACACCCATGATGCAAAGTAAATGACTTCATTTTAAAGCTAATCTTTTCATCAACAATTTTCTTCTTGGCTCTAACTTTATACATGCTTCTTTTCTGGACAAGCTGGAAAATATTCACATTTGGGGGGGCTCTAATTTTTGCTCTTTACTCTCATTATAGATCTGGCTAAAAGCAGCCAGCAGTACCCATGCCATAACCTAAACATTGTGATACCTTGAAATTTTCTCCACTAGATTAATTATTCCACCTCCTTTAAATTCAACCTTATACAAAGTCCTAAAGCATGGGCAAAATATAGACAAAGTCCTTTCCCAGAATGCAACATAAGAGGTCCCTCGTTCAATATCAATAGAGTCTTCATTCTCATTTGAAACTTCCTTAAGCTGGTCTTTACTGCCTTCATTCCTATCAGCCATCTGGTATTCTCAGCTCTGAGCCTTATCACCCGAGAACACTGCTATGGAGTGCTTTGTGAGCCAGGATTGGGGAGTAGTGGCACATGCCTGTAAACTCAGCACTCAGGAGGCTGAAGCAGGAGGATTGTCACATATTCAAGTCTAGCCTGAATTACATAGTGTCACACACACACACACACACACAGTGTTCTAGGGCTTCTTTGGCTAGCCTCTTAATGTTTTTCCAAACTCCTCCTGCAGACCAGTTCCAAAGGTTTTTGAACCTCACAATCAGGTACATTTGCATTAAGAACCCCCCTTCTCCAGTACCAGTTCTTTATATTCATCATTTTCCCATCGCTGGGACAAAATACCCAACACCCACAACTTAGAGAGATTTTCCTTTTTCTCATGATTTTACAGGGTTCAGTCAATTGTTGGCTACTGCAAGGCAGAAATGGCATAGCAAAAGGCATAGCAAAAGGCATGGCAAAAAAAAAAAAAAAAAAAAAAAAAAAAGCTGCTCACCTCATGGCAGATAGGAAGCACAGAAATAACGGAAGACCTAGGGACAAGACAACACTTCAGGGTCATGCCTTCAGATTGATCTCTTCTGACCAGGCCACACTTCATACCACCACATTCATCTATGACCCATCAATGTATTATTCTACTTATGAGGATAGCATTTTCAGCTAATAACCTTCCAAAAGCTCAACCTCTAAACAAATGATACTTTTGGAGGAGCTCTTAGACACATACTATTGTAGAATTTTAGAATGGGAAGCAACTAAAAGTGTTTTAGTTCAGATTTTCTAGAGGAACAGAATCAATATAAAATGTATATACAATTATCCAAAGAGATTGATTCGTTAAGTTTACAGAATTAGAAGCAAGAGAACCCACAATGGTTTTCTGCCAGGCAGAGAGCCAGGGAACACAGCAACTGATCCACCTAAGAAGATGGAAGCTGCAGAACAAGAAGGATCATGTATGCTGCAACAGTCCAGGGACGCTCAGTGGAGAGCTGCCAGTGTGAGTCTCCTCTGAGGAGTGAAGGAACTGGAGATCTGGGGACCAACAGCAGCAAAGACACATCTGCTCAGAAGACTGGAGCTCTTCGAAACACACACTTCCTTCTCCTTTTGCTTTTTATCCCATCTAGGAAAGCAGCCTGTTCTTTGGCGCCACCCACGAACTTGGTGGTCTCCCCCTCAGTTTGCAGGACTCTATGTCAATTATCCATAGACACAAGCAGGACCTTGCTTTACTAATCTACTAGGCATTTCTTTTTCTTTTTTCTTTTTTTTTATGTGAGTACCGGGAGTTGAACTCAGGACCTCGTGCTTGCCAGACAGGCGCTTATGCCACTGAGCTATCTCACCAGCCCTGCGAGGTATTTCTTAACTCATGTAGTTGACATGTCATGATTAAGGGTCAATACAGCTGTGTATGGGTGTCGTTATATTTGTTTGTTTTCTGAGATGGGGCCTAGCTATGTTCAGGCTGCACTGGAATGGTCAAATCATCCAGCCTTTGAGTACTTGGGGTTATAAGTGTGTGCCACTGCACTTAGATCAAACTTAGTTTGGTGAAAAAGAACAGGTTCTAAATTTAGATTCTAGTAATGATTGTACAAATATAAATATGCTAACATTTGAACTGTACATTTAGAATGGATGCTTTTTATGATTTGTGAATGCTATCTTAAAAAATGTCTTACAAATGTGAGCAAATTAGAGAAGAAATAAAAAAGGGGGAAAAAAGAGGATGAAGCAGAGTTTGGGGAGATTAAATTGACTGGGCTTTGAAGTATGCTGAGTAAATTATCCACTGATTTCTTTTCCTAAAATTTGAGACAATAGTGTATATTTTATAGTTTTTTTGTTGTTTTGTTTTGTCAAGTGTTGAAAAATATACTGTTTATGACACTCTTCACTCAACACTTCACATATAATTGATAAGTGTTTAATTAGAATCACAGACTGTCAAAGGATTGATTCTCAGTTTTGAATTTCTTTATGTGGTTAACAGGGATAATAGTTCCTAATGGAACTGTTGAGATTAAAGAGGTAACTAATCTAAACCTAAAATTTACTTCAAACTGGCTAAATACACATACAGTTATGCACATAATTCATTCTCCAAGAATGGTATTCGTATTTATTGATAGATTAGTATACAGAGTTGTTTGTACTAAATAGGGATTATCATCCACTTTTATAAACAGAATTTATTGCTACTATAAAATCTGCATTTTATTGGGAAAAACAAATATTAAACAGCAAACAATATCAACTTTTACAAATCATGTGAGTAATCGCATCTGGGCAGGATATGAAGGTACAAAAAGACCAAAGGAAAAGATTCTCCTTTAAGTTGCAAAGCATTTCTGTCCTTCTAAAAACAGATTTGTCAGTGAATCAAATTAAACCACAATATAAACACAAAAAAATACTTATTTTATATAGTTTTTCCACACATTTACCTAGTTATTTCTTAAATTTTAGATTTATTACTGCTTAATTAAGTAAATAATAATAATAATAACTATATATTATGGTGGTCATGAAATGCTAATGAGTTAATAGATATGACTACATTGTATCGTAATAGTGTAGCAGATTTGTGAAACCATATGGACATAAAAAAAACACAAAATTTGGAACTAAATTTAGTTTAAGTCTGAAATCTCTGGTAACAATAACAACAGTAAGACAAAAAATAACAGGAAAAACTGAGTTCTCTTTCTCACTGTTGAAATTCAAAGGAATATATCCTTCTGATGCTAAATTCAGCGCAATTTATTATGGATCTTTAACCTAGGGTCAATTAATACATAACAATGGAAAATATCATCTACAGCTTTTCAAGTTATACAGAATTCGTATGAAACCTTTGAATACTCTTTGATAAAAAGTTGATTTGGAAAGCATTAAACTACAGCTTAATAAAAGAATATATGTGAAGATTAGTAACTGAGATTAAAGAATATAATTTTCTAGTGACAAAAGTCAGAGCTTCTTATTGAGTTCTTGTATAAAAGAAATGGGGCCAGCATATCACATGCATCGTCTTTAATCTTCATGACAGCCAAAAAGCATTTATTATTCCCTTTACCTCTAGATGGTAGTTGGGGGAAGTGATACCCTTTACACATAGTAATCATTATTCTCCTTCACCTGTCTTCTTCAATGGGACTCTAGGCTTTTTTGTTTCATTTTGAGAAATTTTATGGAATATTTGATAATATGAACTTGAATTTCTGTTACAAAAATAAAATTAAAGAAGTTGTATTTAATACATATTTCCAATTTTTTTTTTTTTTTTTTGTGGGTACCGGGGGGTCGACCTCAGGACCTCGCGCGCCAGCAGGCGCCCATGCCACTGAGCGATATCACCGGCCCCTTTTTCGTATGTGGGTTCCGGGAGTCGAACTCGGGCCCTTGCGCTTGCCAGGCAGGCGCTTAAGCCGCTGAGCCATCTCACCGGCCCAGCCATCTCACCGGCCCCATATTTCCAAATTTTTAAAGAGATTATTTACAGGTCTTAATCTTCAAACTTCTTCCTCCTACACACACACATATACATGGAAAAATGTAGGTAGATTGTAGCTCACTGGACTTTAAGAAAAATCAGAGAGACAAAAAATATCACTCAAGTACAGAGTTCATAAATCAAAATATCACTGTCCTATTTTCTTTCCCTGCATTCCCGATAAATTCATGAATCAGTTTTGTTGTTGCTGTTGTTGTTTCTCTGAATGGTACTTCTTTATGGTATCAAATAGACAAAAATTTCACCAGCACACTCAAATGTAGAATCTCAAAATGTTGATATCATAGAAGAAGAGAATAGGAAAGATGGTGTCCAAGGATTGTGAAAATTGAGCTGAGTAGGTTTAGGCATTTGGACAAAGAACTCTGAATAGTAGGTAGAGAGAAAAAACAAGGTTAAGAGTCAATCCATTGTATAGCATGATGACCTTAGCTAACGAAAAGATATCATATGCTTGAAAAATGCAAAGAATATATTTTAAGTGTTGTCATCACTGTGTACAGTGAAGTATGTGTTAACCAACTTGAGTTAATCATTTCATATGTATATATTTTCCAAAACTTCATAACATACACAGTAAGGACATATAATTGTATCTGTCAATTTAAAAACTAAAAGAAAACAATATATCAAAGAAAGAAAAAATTTACAGAGAAAAATTGTTATTTGGGTCCTCTGAGACATTAGCTCCCCAGTCCAATGCCCTGCATTCAGAGTGAGTGCGTCCTTCCTCCACAACTTTCTGAGGTTGCATTTACTAATTTTCATTCCTAATTGAAATTCTCACCTTCAACCAAAGAAGATACTTTTCCTTCAGAAGATCCCATAAACCAAATTGGATTATACACAGGATCTGTAGCACATAACGGAGTTAGAATAAAAGTGCCCATTACATAAGGAGTCTGTAGATGTCTCTGTGATGGGCGACGTAGACAATGACCTCAACCAAACTTAACTGCCATGTGTTATTTCCTCTCGAAGTTCCTAGAATATAAACGTTGTTGTAATTTAGATCTAAATTTCCCTCCAAAAGTATTTGGAAGCTGATTGGATCATGGGGACGCTATACTCATCAGTGGACCCATCCACTGTGACTTCCATGGTTTAATGTGCTGTAGGAGGCAGGGTATGGTTGGAGATGGGTCATAGAGGCGTGACCTGGAACAGTATGCGCATGTTCTTGGCTTCTCTTCTCTCACTCTCTGCCTTCTGGCTGTCAGGTATTGAAGAGCTTTCCTCTGCCATGCCCTCCACCATGCCATTTCTGCTTTGCAGCCTACTGTCAATGCATGGACTGGAATCTCTGAAACTGTGAGCCAAAATAAACCTTTCTTTCTTTCTTTCTTTTTTTTTTTTTTTTTTTTTTTTTTTTTTGGTACTGGGAATCGAACTTGTGCTTGTCAGGCAGGCACTGTGCTGCTGAGCTATATCCCTGGCTCAAACTTTTCTTCTTTAAATTGCAGGTGTAGAGTATTTTTCCTAGTGATAGGAAAGTTACTAATACAGATGTCTATTGGTTTTGGAATATAGTCCCAGATAAGCCTCAACTCTTGTGGATCCATAGGCTTTCTTGAGGTTTTTGGTGCCCCATTACCTATTTATGCCTCTATATCATTTTTTGTCTATTATGCTCATAGTTATTGCTTGTTCCAAAATATTTGATTCTTTAATATCAACCAAATAAACAATTCTTCAACATTCCTCTTTCTCAACTTATATCTTGATTTGTTACATATATTAAATTGTACAGTTATTTACAAAACCTCAGAAAATGTAAGCTTAACCAAGTGAAAAATGAGTATGAGGAACTCCTATTTTAAACTAAAAACTTTGAGACAATGACAGGAGAACATTAAATCCATCCCTGAGTCTTGTGAATCTAAACAGGTCATATATTTAAACAGAAAGCCCTGCTACCTCTATTGTGTTTGGTCTCATAAAAGTAAATCTGATTGGCAATCATACCCAGGTGATTTACTGGGGAGCTAATCCTCAGAAAGGGCAATTAAAGAAAATTTGAAAAAGTAGAAAATATTATGCAAAAGTGTGGTCTCACCTGAATATCAAGTTCTATTTTTTCTCAAAAAGAAATCTATGCACATTTTTTTTCCTGAGGATTAGTCAAATCTTGTGGGAAATGGTTTAGACTTTTCTCGCCTCATGTACTTGATTAGGCGCAGTTGTTTAGAGAAGAGATTAACAGTTGCAACAGCTGGGGGTAGAAGGAAAAGGATGGCAAAAGGGATGTGTGGTAACAACGTTTTCCACTACAATCCCCTTCTCTAATTTCGTGGTGCTCACAAGTTTCGTAGACGAAAGTATTTATGACAAATTAAAGCATGGTGCAGCAAGAAATATTGCACATTAAAACAGTTTCACAATGTATCGATCATTATACATGGGAATAATTTAGGTACTTAAACAAATTTGTTTCTTAAAGAATAGATTTTAAAATGACATCTCTCAAGCCTTTCTGTACTTTCCTAGGAATTTTGTCTAGAACTTAGATGAATTAACTATTCAAGAAATTAACAAGTTGCACTTGACCCTTTTATTTCCCATTATGAAATACCGGGATGGACAAGATAGTCTAACAGCTTCTACATTACTTTATCCATTTGAGTCTCATCACAACCTACTGGTGATTCTAAAATCACAAATGGCTCTAAAAAGTGTTCCTCATCTCTGCACTTCACCTTTTTTTCAGGGTTATGGTCTTGTTTCAAGGAGAATTGCTTCTAATTCAAGTAGTAGGCTTTTAAACACCACTGTTGCATTTATGTGCTGTAAGAGGACTCTTTGAAACTTCTGAAGGACCCATCAGTATAAAGCAGATATGACTAGCAATCCACCAGAGGATGAGGAGTACAGCACTCTACCTACAAAATACAAAACTTCTAATTTTTTTAGTTCTAACTCCACTGAGTGGTCACAAATTAATTTCAGTCATTTCAAAGTAATCTCTGACAGAGCAACCTTCCTTCTTATAAATACTTCACCCAGACAAAAGGGAGTAAGAAGACGCCCTTTGTAAACTACATCTACAGTGTCCAGTAAGAGTGGGATGCTCTTATTTTCTCATAGTCTGAATCGCCTATTTCAAATAGAACATTGCTCTACCCCCTCTTTCCAAACGTAAGGCTTCATTTCGGTAATTTCTACACAAAATTCGTCCAGCTTCACAATTGTTCGAGTCCATATTTTAGTCCCTGTACCTATTGTACATTCCTTTGTCCCCATTTAATGAATTTCTAGATACAGATTTTTATTCTGCCAGCTTCCCTTCCAAGATCTGGCTTCCGAACTCCTTCCCTTCCTCTCGCCTTTCCCTGACTCATCTGCCTTTGTCTTTTCCCAAAGCTCAGAGCTTGCACAAACTGGAAGAAGACTTTGATTGTTTAATTTCCCAGAGCCGGTATTCAACAAATAATTATTACTACAGAAGTAATATTTATATTTACAATACTAGTGTAAACAGCAATTCTGAGTTGCATTTTTCAGGATTCTCAGGGAGTTTCTTGCTCCAGGTGCCAAGGAAAGTAATGAAATCAAGAATAATACCCTTGTGGGACATGGTGGCACATCCCTATAATCCCAGTACTCTGGGGGGCTGAGGCAGGAAAATCCCATGCTTGGCAATTTAGGAAGAACTTGCCTCAAAATAAATAAAAAGTTCTGAGAATGTAACTCAGCATAAGGCCATAGTTTCAATCCTCAGATCAGGAAAAAAGAAAGGATGGAGAAATGTTTTAAAAATCCTTTTAAAAATGTTTCTTATTCTTTCCACTTTATCATACACACTTAGAATCTCTTTCCAAAACAAATGTTTTCCCACAAGTCTTGTCCCTGGCCTTATTTCAGGGGAAGCCAAACAAAGACTGTTTTTACTACAGGTTGCCCTATAGAAAATAACTCTTCTGAATAGGATTTTGTATGGTCTGATAAGAAAAATTCCCTGCAACAGAGGCCATAGCAGAAGTGAAATGAGATGATAAAAGCAATGTGTGAGTAAATTACCCTGAATTCTACAGACTGGAGAAAGTAACCCCTCACTCTTCTAAATGAGACACATAAGGCTTGCTTTCTGGAATGTACGCTAAGAATTCAACTGCATTAAATGTCTTGGAAAATTGTATCATAGCCCCTTAAATTCACCCACATTTCTCTTTATTACCTTGCAAATCAACTTAGTTCAGCAGCATACCCCAGGTGGGAAATCTTTGATATTAGTGGAAATAGTGTATTAACTAAAAGGACTGCAGAATGTGTGCCAAGATCTTAAGGATGTAGCATTTGGTGGGGAAAAATACAACAGTGAATATTATTAATGTAGAAGCATTATTTGAAAACTCAATATTTAAAAAACCATGCAATGCCACTCAGTGATGACCCTAAATTTTATGCCCTAAGAATGGTGCGATGACTCTCTGAAGCTTGGGTACAGCTTAGCTGTTGAAGCTTAAAGCTTACAGACAATAGCTACATCTTACCAGGCAGTTTCTATGTACACTGCTCATTTTGCCTCAAATACCTCTGTATATTCCAATTTTCTGCCTCAGCATTTTTGTCTGAAGCCATGAGCACTGTCTAAAATAAAGTAAAAAGCAGGCTTATCACAAGGTTGATTTCCCACTGCTGGGGAAAACACTCAACCAACAAGAGAAGCATCATCAATGGATACATGTTTCCACTTTCTATCCAACAAAGAGGTAATTCTGAGTCACATTATGTAGCCTCCTTGGAGATTGGTAATAGGTACTAATCACACAGCCCCTGCTGCCCACAAGTACCTAATTCATTATTTCTCCAGCTTTTTCTTATTTCTAGTTTCACTTCCTTCTTTCAGAAAGCATCATTCAAAAAATGTATATCTGATATATCTGCACTGAGGTCCTTGATTCAGGCTTTACTCTGGCAGAAATTAAACACCTCAGATAGAAAATACACATCTATGCAACCAATGTGCACAAAGACACACATGTTGTCTACAGTAAAATCCGCTATATAAAATATTTTCAAAGTTTTAAATGAGTTGATTTTTGATCAAGTGTTTAGAATCAAAATTGTGGACAAGAGAATGTTTTCAAGGATAACAAATCACATATATTAAATGAACGTTGTGTATCTTACTGGAGTTATGAAATTTTCTAAAACTGAATTATGATTATTGTTGTTTAACTCAGTAAATTAATAAAAATTATTGAATTGTGCCCTAAAAGTGGATTAATCTTATTGAATTTGGATTATGTCTCAATAACTTAGTTTTTAAAAAATGAAAGAAAATTCTATAAGGAGTCTTTCTGATATATCATCAGAACAGAAATTCTCACTGATATTTTCCCCAGGATCCTTGCCATATTATAGAACAATTCATTAAACTGAGATCAGAGAACCTCAATGATCTCTACAAACATTCTTGTCACAGGGACTAATATAACTAAGGCTTGGGAGACATTCTTCATCATCTCTGCTATTTGACTCAGAGGGAAAAAATAAAGAAAACGTGTCTATTCTGTTCTAAGCAGAAAGGCACACACAGTACAACGTAGAAGCTCAGCTAAAGACAAGAGGCAGCACTTATTCCCTGAGTTGTGAGAATAACTTAAATCCCAGCCCAGGAGATACTGGAAAATTTCAGGTTGAGGTAAAGGGCTGAATGTAGATCCAATAACGGGCATGCTTTTGGAACTAGACAACTTTTTGCAAAAATATTAAATGTTAATTTTCTGACATTTTTATTTGAACATGATTAAAAGCATCAGTTAGGATGAGTTTCAGAAAAAAAAAAACACTGAAGAAAATATACAGGCACATTAAATTCATGTGCATTAGAATTTTACTGTGCGTAGAATTTAATATATTTATTTTGTAGTTGGGTAACACTTAGAAAGAGGGCTACATTCGCTAGTTTAATATAAACAAACTTTCTTCTTCAGGCATTTTTCCTCCAAAACATATTTTCTTATATAATTCACTTTAAAAAGAACTATACTATACATGCAATTATTTAATTAAATGGATAATTATTGTTACTTGCTATACCAAAATCACAAAGCTCTGTGACATTGTACAGTAAAAGTTTATTTTTCAGCCATGCAAAGACAAGGCAAGTGTGCTATTGTGCGCAGTGGTTTTAACACTAGTAAATACTCAGTGATCTGATAGCTTTTGTGCCATCTTCAACTGCGGTTTTAAGGTTTTCCTGGCATCATTCTTTAAAACAGATGGAGAAGAGAACAACTGAAAGGATGATATAGAATGTTTAAGTCGTAAGAACGCAAAGTGGAAAACATCTTCACAATGTAAATTCCAGTGCTGTGAACTTAAGCAGAAATCCCTATCAAATTACATAGAAGGCAAGTTGCCAGGATGAAAATGAAAACAGATTTGAGGATCACATTAATTTTTTTCTACCACAGCCCATTTACTTATAAAGCCTCTTCTGAGTTCCATTATACCATTCATAGAAACTCCCAGAACAAAAATCTTAGAAGTGCATGTTCAAGACAGCATAGCACAATCTTCCTCCAAGTGGCTGCTGATTAGATGAGATGACACACGGATGCCCATCGTGGAAGTTCTCAGAGAGCAAACGCCAATCTGCGATGGCCATCTGGGACTGTCCTGTAAAGTTTTCTTAGGTATACATATGGATTTTTGTCTTTATAGTAAACTACAGTATTTGATGTTCCTTAAATGAATTAACATTCTTTGTCAGCAGAATCTCAATTAAAACATTCTGGGCTGGTGAGATGGCTCAGCAGCACAAGTGCCTGCCTGGCAAGCACGAGGTCCTGAGTTCGACTCCCGGTACCCCCATAAAGGAAAAAAAGGGCCGGTGATATCGCTCAGCGGCACAAGCACTTGCTGGCAAGCGAGAGCTCCTGAGGTCGACTCCCGGTAACCACATTAAAAAAAAAAAATTCTATATCAGTTCTCACCTTTCTCTCTGAATAGTTCAGTAGTAATTATCATGAGTATTTCAAACTCAATGCGCTAAACGAAATCATAATTTGCACCTATCTTGACTCTTTCCTCAGGTTTCATATATTTATCAATGGCAAAATTTTATGTTTCTGGGCCAGAGACTAAAGTTAACTTACTTATCCTGTTCTTCTATACTTACACAGCACACTTACTTGTCTTCCTTTGTTTCATCATTTTCTTCCATTCACTAAGTCATCCCTATTTTTCTGGTGCTTGTTGATAGTAACAGTGAATCAAACCTAAAATTTTAATCTCTTAGTTACTTTGTAATAATAATGTTTTTTAAAAGTCTTTTCATAAGTTTCTTTTTTTTTGTGGGTACCTGGGGTCAACCTCAGGACCTCGCGCACCAGCAGGCGCCCTTGCTGCTGAGCAATATCACTGGCCCTTTTTTCATATGTGGTTACCGGGAGTTGAACTCAGGAACTCTCACTTGCCAGGCAGGCGCTTATGCCACTCAGCTATCTCACCAGCCCGGTTTCCTGATTTTTACAATGTACTATAAACTTATGAGGTGTTACCACTCTAAGAAACAGCAATGAGTACGTGGAGACTTCTTAAATTCTTTTTAATGCTTTCTATGTCTATAGTTATTTCAACTTAAAAGATTTCTTTGAAAATAAAAAGTACTTCATGACAATTCATGGTTTTCTCTACAGTTTCTATTATCAATCAGTTGTTATAAATAAGTTGCTACATGTGCACATCATACAAAAGCTCATGACTTGGAGAACGTTCAATGTTGATGAAAAGATTTTATAAGATAAGGAAGCGAACACTTTATATATATTATTTTCAGTTGAGTTTTTTCTCTAAATAGCCCCCTTCTTTTTCAAAGCTTTATATGCAGACATCATTTTGATAGAGTTGCTGAGCTACTACAGAGTCAAGCCAAGTTTAAGAGTAAAAATGTCATTTTCATTCATTCTATCCATCCTATCCAGGCCACATATAATTTACTTTTCTCATGTGAAGCAGAGGTTACATGCTGTAAAACTGCCAAGGGAAAGGACCCTTAGGCTAAATTAGACCATATGTCCTCAGATGCCTTTCTACTCAGCTGAGAGCAGAACGCAGGCATGATGTGTTCCGTTACATCTCAAATGCTACTGAGTTGTCTTCGCCTTTCACATTTTGGAGAAGAGATGCTATTAACAGGGATGCTCTAATTAAGTATTCAAATACATACATTCATTTTGAGTGAATAAAATTGAATACAAATTTTTTTATAGAGTCTAAGGAACCCTGTTTATCTAACAGCTTTAATCATGCATGCTTTCACAGGCTTCTAAGCAATGGGTTTAACTTCTTGCTGCCATTGCGTCTAACTGATGGTGAGATTCAAATCATTACACTGTGAAGTATAAATTTTAAGATATGCTTTAAAATATAAAATCAATTAAAAGTGTAATTAAAAATTCATGAAAAATAAAAGCAAAGAAGAAAAGAATATCAATTTTTATTATCTTGGTTCTAATGTTGAAAACAAAACACATCCCATTGGTTCCACAAAGATTGTTTCTATTCAGTAGTGTCACATAGGAAATAATAAAATTTATGTATAAAGTGCCATGAATTATGATCCCACAAAGGCATTTATGTGTCAATTATCTTTTATTTTATTCTAACAAGTATCTCAAATTTAAAGTGAATGCCAACTATAAAGTTATCAGGCCCAGTTAATAATTGCAATATGATATTAATAAAAGCTGGTAGCTAAATACTTCCTATTGTGTCTAAAAACATTTATACTGAATATGTTGTTTGGTACAGGAATTTCAATGAGTGATAACTCTATTTAATTCCCAACAGGCATTTAGATACATTTTGCAATGGTGATGCTGATTTAGAGCAGATATATTAGCATGTCGGTGTCTTTATTATTAAGCTCAGACAGAACTGACCCTGAAAAAAATCACAGAAGACTATATGAGCTACTAAATTCTTCATATCTGAAATTCTCTCACTTTTATTTTTTGTTAGCCATCAGCATAACTGATTTTATGCTTTAGCTATAACAAAATTAGAGCTATATTTACAAGTAACAAATTCACTTGCCTTAGGGAGAATATACTCAAAAGACTTCATAAAAATTTTCTAAAAAAGAGAGATAAAATAAAGGAATTGGTGGATACTCCATAAAAACTCTGTTTAGCGAGAGTCCCTTGGTACAGATTGATGTACTTGGGAAAGAGTCAGGGAACTGTCAGTTCAACTTTTCTTGAAATGTTGAATAAATATAGGTTGGTTGCCTTCATAACAAGCTTATTTAAGTCTGCAGAAAATCCAATGTATAATCAACACCACAAACACACTAATGTGTGTGTATGTGCCCCTGTGTATCTGTGCCAATTTTTACTCTGCAGGCATTACTCTGGGAACTGCATTTCTCGTTGTTATTTATTAGCATTGATTCACTGTTTTTCTTTAATCTAAATTTAGGGAATTATTAGTATAATATCCATGTGATGATTATGTCCCAAAAGTTTAAACACGTGATGGGAATTGGCAAAATTATAGTTCCTTTTAACTTATAAAAAATAGAGTATTTCCATTACCCCAAGTCTCCTTCCAGTCAGTCTCGCTTCTCATAGATACTTACTATTCTTTCACTCACCACTTTCTCTCAACTGGAAATAGTTTCTTCTCTGTTGGACTGACTTTTCAACTGCAGAATAGCACAGACTATTTCCATCCACCAACTTCCACCAAAGCCCTATTTTTTCATAATATTGATGGCTACTGATCGGTAGCATCCTTTGAGTGCTTTAAATGCACACTTTTAGTTGCTAATGTTTAGTTCAAATTAATAACCGATGTTACCATACAGCAATACCATTTATATATTCAAAGTATGATGACACTTGTACTATATCATATTTTATTTACTTCATTTTTAATCATAAAACTAATAATAATGTCTAATATTTTTTACAGTATCTAAGTACCATAGGCATATCAATTCTCTAAAAGACTCAATAAAGTTGCTACTATTGTGTTTTCCTAAAGATGAAGATCTAAAATTTATGGATTTGCCCAGGTAATACATCTAGGAAAGGGCAGAATGGGTTTTCATCTAGATTTGTGGTTCCAGAATCCTACATGGATTTAACCATAGGAGCATATTGCTGTTAAATCTAGTGGTCAAAATAATTGCCTTTATGACCCTTTTTTATAGATATTCCAAAATGGAAGCATCAAATCTGTGCTCATCATTATGTACAAAGGTTTTTCACATCATCCTTACTACAAATTGATGAAGTGAATTTAGTTACTATGCTCATTTTAAAGGTAAGAAAATTGAGATTTATGAAGATTATGTCATTTATGAAGGCCTCATTACCCTTAACCACTAAATTTGCTTTACTATTTATCTACACTCAGAACATTAAGTTTTAGTACTTCCATTCCATCATAAACTATTTCAGTAATTCACCCAAGCCTTACTATATAAAATCACAAATACTGAGAAAGCAACAATAAATAAAGAAAAACTACACTGAAGCATTCTCATCTTAATTACTGTCTTTTACTAGTTACAGTCTTTAGAAATAACGTTCTACAGAAAAGCAAAGGCAAAAGTAATATGTTCTGCTGAAAAGATCAGGAATTTTGCCTCTGAGGAAACAAGAGCTATTCTAGGTGAATTTTGTGATAATTAGCAGCCTGGGCAGGGACAAGGTGTATGCACCAGAGGCTCACTTCAAGGTCTATTTGGGTAATGGATGCCAGATTCCGTTAGGTTAGAGTACACAGTGAGAGATGAGTTCGAGGAGTAAGGCTACAAAGGCAGACTGGAACTAACCTGAATGTACCTTTGCAAATAGGAAAATGTATGTGACAGCATCTATACTTGAGATAGTGTGATAAGAATGGCATTTTACATTTGCGATCTTTCTGACAAAAATCTATAATGTTAAGTGAAATAAATCAGACATGCATAGTTTCTCTGATATGAAAAACATAGAGTATGAAGAGCAAAGTTAAAGATAAACACTAGGAAATAAGGAGATAGATCTATCTAACACATTAAGATGTGTTATGTAAATGTACCGACTCCCCATCAGGAATAGTCATTATGCATTGCAAATATGTAATAATAAAAAATGTAAAAACTGATAAAAGATATGTAATGTGCAAGCAAAAATATCCATAGTCTCAATCTAAGGAAACCATCAGAAAAACTCAAATTGAGGATATGCACTAATACATCTTGCATTACTCCTGTTGAGTGTCAAGGTCACTGAAATGAAGGAAAGGCTAAATTTTTCATAGATCAGAAGAACCAAATAGACATTATAATTAAATGCAGTGATCTATCATGATTGGATCCTGAAAATTAAAAAGAAGATTAATGAAAAAAAGAAACTGATGAAATCTGAAGGAAGACTTTAGTTAATAATACAAAAATGTTAATTTCTCCGTTTCTCAAAAGTACCATGGTGATATAAGACCATAACATTAGGGGAAAATGGAAACAGGGTATTTGAGAACTCCTTATTGTGTTTCTCCAAATTTTATAAACATAAAATTATTTCAAAATCAAAATTATATTTTACAAATATTGAAAATCTGGAGCGTTTCTGTCCTTTATCTGAAGAAGTTAATTTTTCATTATTTGATTCAATTATTTTATGCTGCTTTTTGAAGGTAGGACTGCAGATATCAGTGTTGTCAAGATATTCTCTTAGTGCATCTCATTTCTGAAAATGCCGGTTTTAGGAAAACATGACTTCCAGGACCTATGTGGACTAACGCTAAATATTTTTATTAAGAATGTATTATATTCCATAGTTTCATCTATAGTATTTTTTTTCAAAATGAAACTTAATAAATTGACATAGATAATACAAAACAGATTTTGTTTAGAGAACCACATCTATAGTGTACTAAGAAACACTATAGAAATAAAACTACTGAGTTTCAGATTCTCAGAGGTAAGTACCAAAACCTCATTTCTAGATTAATGCAGCACAAGCCTATGAATTAAGTTTGTGAAAAGTTGAGAATTTTTGATTCTAGATACAAATACTGATAGATTTAACAATGTTATAATGTTTTTAGGATTTTTTTGATTTTTTAAGTGTAGTTAAAAAGTTTCATAACTTTGGAAAAATACAAATCTATTTTTTCCAGAAGTTTGCTGTAGTTTTAGTGTTCAAAGTGTGCATTATTGCTAATGTGGTATTTACACTACATCTGAAAATTCATATATGTTTGATATTGTTTGGAAATACTTGTACATAATTTTAAAATATATAATTGAGTTAGCAGTAAACAACTTTCTGAGGGTGGTATTCAAAAATCCATTCCTATGAATTTAGTATGGGTATAGTGTGTATTATCTTTAAACTAACAGACACAGAAGCTATGAATTGGTCTCCATTGCTTATTAATGTATTTTTTTCTAGAAAATATTTTAGTCTCATTAAAATTAAATTTAATACTAAAGAGAATACTTTAAACATTTTCTAGTACTGTTTGTTGTTAAATGAAACTTTTGGGTGATAATATCTATTTGTCAATAAGTTAAAACAAAGTAATATTTGGAGTAATATCATACATTTGGCAATGAGCTGAAAAGAAAGTGACAAATAGATTTTATAAGTTACCAAAGAAAAGCTGAAATTCAGTGTTGTTATTTATAGATAGTGAAGTTTTTACTAGTACATTAAAGATTTGCTTCTCTAAAGAAAATCTATTCCATATTTGGGAGTCAGCACTGAAAATGTATATATGTAGCGCTTTGCATCTTGGTTGTAGATGTGGCCATCCTGACAGGTCAGCTGGGGACTCTGCAGATGGAGTGTGGTGTGGCTTGGAGGGAGGCCATGGCTTTGTAAGCAAATTTTCCATGCTTTTCCCATGCATTCACAGGCCTTTTATTCTAGCCTATCAGCAGTTTCCAATGCTATCAGCTCAAGTGTTACATATCCTTTTCTCAAACTATCTCTTGGGTTTCTTTAAGAGCCTTTGTTCTCTTCATTTACTTAAGACAGATTATCCCTTTAACGGAGTGGTCAGCAACCCTCTCCTCGTGTCACCAGTCTTCTTTCTTTCTTTCATCATGTGATACAAGTCATCAGAAATCAGCACCATCATCCACAATATTGACCTGGGAGCCCCAATATTAATTGAGGAACTACACAATAATGTGTACAACTATTTATTTAGTGTGACTTAGAAAAAAAATGCAGTACCTCTGGAGTTATGGAGATTTATAATAATTTCTTAGTAAACATTTTTGTTCCTTTTTTTTTTTTGTGCATACTGGGGGTCGACCTCAGGACCTCGCGCGCCAGCAGGCACCTGTGCTGCTGAGTGATATCACCAGCCCTTTATTCATATGTGGGTATTCAGAGTCGAACTCAGGACCTTGTGTTTGTCAGACAGGCACTTATGCTGCTGAGCTATCTCACCAGCCCCAACATTTTTATTCTTAATTCCAAATTAAGATTTGTTAAATGAGGACTCTGAAAAGTAAAAGTTAATATAATAAATATTTGGTTAGTTTGTTTTTAATTTTCAGCATCTCAAACTTTAGAATAAATGACCTATTTATTTATTTTGCAAGGCTGGGGGTCAATCCTAGTGATTTATGTGTGGTACCAATTTAAAAGTAAGTTAAAAGATATTTTTAAATATTTCCATAACAATTTTCAGCATACTAAAATCAGTAAACTGTCCACCTATATTCAATAGAGTAAACATTTCATTTTTCAAAGGCAAGATGCTTTTGGATTAGAACACTCAAAATGAAAAAAAAAAAATGTTGCCAAATGGACACTTAGGACTCAGCTCAGAAACAACCAAGTAGTACAAAGTGAAATGGAAGATGAGAATGAGTGAAAGATAGCTTCTATTGATCTCAGAGAGCATAATATAGTGGCTGCTTTAGCTTTGAAATTCCTCTCAGAACTGATTGCATTACTCTTGTTGTGGTCAAATAGAAAATATATCTAAAGACTAAAAAAATCCCAACTGAAGATTTCTTTTCTCCTTGATTTACAAGATTCAATAAACATAAAAGAAACCACAATAGGGGACATTGATATTAATAAAGAGGGAAAAAAAAGAAAAGAAAAGCTGTGTATGGGTAAAATCAATTCCAAAAATCCTAAAAACAACATAAAAACTTTTGCTGCTATAATAGAGGCAGTGTTTTTATTGATTTGAAAACAAGGCTAGTTTTTATTACAATATTCATATAGAAATCATATATCCCATTGGTATTGTGAGGGAATAAGTAGAATAGTGGAAACATAACATTTATATTACTAAACTTTGCAGCCTCTATTTCAAAATCTATTTCATTAACTTTTGTGATGACCGTACTCTTCTTCCACTAAAATCTTGTTTACAAAGTTTTTATGGGCATCTCTTTATGATCAAATACAAACTTGTATAGAAATTCAATATGTAAGACAGTTGGAAATGACACTACAGCTGTGAAAAGTGGTATTCAAATGCAGTTACTTCCTTAAGTTTATCTTCAAAGTAATCTCTAAAATTTTAAACCTCTGTGCAACACATTTTCTATACAGTAATTCTGTTGCACTTTAACCACCTTCCATTTAAGAATAAATATTATTATCTTTTCATTAATTCTCTCTTCCTGATTTGAGTGCAAAATTTGCTACAAATGAAAACCATATATTTATATGCAATTTCCATAGAGTATACCACATTTTTCCTAGAGGATTGAGAGAAATTTCACAGTAATTTGACATCTCAAGCACCTAGAAATGAAAGCATATAGAGGACAAAGCAATACCACACTGAGTGGAGGTTCCAACCAGCAAAGTGATTAAATCTTTTCACTGTTTCCTCATCTGTATCTTTCTCATCCTAGTGATGTACAGTAGCCTTCTATGTTATGTTACTTGTACAATAAAGGTTTTAATGGAGGCTTCCACTTTCCAATTTGTGATAGTTAATTTTTATGTGTCTACTTGATTAGGACACAGGTCCTCCATTTTAACCATTGTTTCTGTTTATGTCTGTAAGACTGTTTCCGGAATTTAATAGTAAAAATTTAATCACTGGACTCAAAAATTAGATTATTCTCCTTGTTATGGCTTGTATATAAATGTCCCCCAAAAACCTTATGTTTTTCATACATGGGACTTTTCAGAGGTGACTGGATCTAGGGTGTGTGAATATGGATTAAGGGAATGTGATACCTGGATTAGTACCCTACTTGGATTAGCATAGTTGCGGGTGTGGCTGAATGGATTTACTGAAGAGGGAAGACTCCCTGTGTTTAGGTGATGCCAATCAACAGGCTTGTAGGGTCAGAGAGAAGGCAGACTTGCTGTTCCCAGCCTGCCCCACTATGGACTGTTTCTCCTCAGCCATGCCCCTCTGTCATGTCTCCCTGCCTTGGAACCAGCCGACAATGGACTAAAACCTCTACTGTGAGCTGAAATAAACCATTCCTCCTTTAACTTCGGGTGTCAGGTGTTTTGTGGCAGCAATGAGAAAGTAACATTAAGCAACATCCCGTAATGTAGTTGAGCATCACTTAATCCAGGGTCTGGTTCGAACAAAACATTAAAGGAAGTAGAAATTCACTTTTTTTTTTTCTTTTAACCTGTCTCTGTGCCTGAACTGGAATATTGAATTTGTTGCCCTTGATCTGGGCTTTACATTGTTGCCTCTTCATGTCCTCAGAGCTCCAGATTTGGTCTGCATTGTATTATTCACTTTACTGAGTCTCCTACTCGCAGATGGCAGACCGTGCTGCTTCTCAGCCTCTATGATCAAACAAGCGAGCTAATTCTTTGTTTCTTTGTATTTAACCAGTTCAGAGAGATAGACCATAACTAGATAAATCTTTCCCTTTATCTCTCTCCATATATGTATATATATGAAAATATATAGCCTATTGAATTTGTTTTTCTAAAGAACAATAATAAATCTTGAGCTATTCTCTAGCTGATCCTCATTTTTAAAAAGAAAATTTTTAGTACATGTCATAGTACATAAGGATCACATTCATCACTGGGAGTTGGTACAAGTACATAACACATTTTAATTTGTTTTTCTTCCTTTATCATTCCTCCCCTTCCATCTGTAGGTCCCTTTCTCATTTGCAAAACTTCTATTTCCCTGATTCTTATTATCCACCTTTTATTTTGCTCTTTAATTCATTTATGCTTTGGGTTTCTCTAATAAAAGCATGTTAAATTTAAGCTTGTGTGATTTATTTAACATAAAATTGTTTTCTCAAAATGCATCCATTTTCCCACAAATGACTCAAATTTAAGTAGTGATGGTCAAATCATTGTTTAGTTCAAAGTGTAGCATAATGCTAAGCCATTGCGTTACATTTATGGAATTAAAAATACACAATAGATTTTTGATAGTATGCCAATAAAAAGAATTATTTTTTCAATTGACCTAAATTATAATATTTTTCATTGTTCTTTCATTTGAATACAGAAATAGACTATAGAAGTATTTGATGGAATCCTTATTCAAAGTCCACACCAGTATTATAATGGAAGTAACTGAAAAGGCTTCCACTTATTAAACAAGGGCTCAAGAAATGAATAATGTCATAATTGCTTACATCGAGTGTCCTGTGTCTCAATGATGGGAATACATTCACACAAATGCATCATTAAATAATTTTGTCATTGTGTGAACATCATGTAGTGTACTTATAACAAACCAAGATAGTCGCGATGTCACTAGGTGACATCTTAGGAGAGCACCATCGTATGTGCAGTCATCATTAACAGAAATGCTATCATGCTGTGCATGACTCCCCATACAGTTCATCTACATTCATATGTCACCATAATTTGGAATTATCTTAAGAGAAGTAATATAAAGTTGTTAAGGATTTATGATTAAAATAATATAAGCAACTCATGACTACATATCTAATTTAGAGTTAATAGTGAACGATTACCAATAGAGGTAAAGCAATTATATTTATTATGATATTATGTTTTATTATTTGATAGTTTATTAAGTGCAAATTAGTACAAATTAACCTTGCTAACCTAATTCTTCTCAGTACTTTATTTGTAATATCAGTTAACACTTGTCTACGTTGTAATATCCCCAATAATAGTTTACATAGTTAGAAGTAGATGAATCATTGGTAATCAGAAAAAAAAAAAAAACACAGGTACTGATTATTCCAAATGGCTCATTATTCAGATAAAATAGGCTCTGAGTGACATAAGTTAGGACATTTTCATAAACACTAAAAATGGAAAAGATAATTGAATGTCATTCTTTCAAATAATTAGTGTTAAGCACTGAACTGGTGATGAAATTGAAGTGGTTCAGTTTGTTTGGAGTGCAGAAAGTATTAGGACCACTATAATTTTTTCACTTTGTGACTGGGTCCAAACTTCAGATTACCTACTAGTGGTTCTGAATCTAGGGGAGTTTGTCTCAAAAGAACATTTGAAAAAACAAATTGGAAACAAATTGTGTTGTCACAATTACCTGAGTCTGTCTGGAATTGAATATTTCTGAAGGCCCTGCTCCTTAAGTGCCTATATGTATAAAATTTACTTCACAACTAACAGTCATTCTCCTTCAAATGCCAAATGATAATTTTCAAATTTAGGTATCAGGGAATAAGTAACATAAACACTATATTGTTTGTGTGTTCCCTAATTTATATGTTGAAACCTAGTCACCAATGTGATGGGAGATGGTTATGTCATAAGGACTAGAATAGCTCGCCTCGGAGTGAGATTTATGTTCTCATAAAGAAATCTTAAAGAGCTGCCAGATCTTTTCTGCCATATGGGGACATATCAGGTAGGTTTCATCTATCAAACACAAAGAAAGACCTCACTAAACACCCAATCTCTCAGCAGTTCATCTTGGACTTCTCAGTCTCCAGTTCTTACAAAAATAATTGCCTTTCTTTATAATCTACCAAGTTTATGGTGTTATAGCAGAATAAAGGAACTAGGATGATCAATAAAATAGTTGTAGAGAGAAGACTAGAATCTTTCATTCTGAATTCTAATATTTATTCTATTATGAAAACTCTGAATGGAGAAGTAACAATGATATAAGAGTACTAGAGAAGGACTTTTTATTTTCACTGCATTCATCAGCAACATACAAAACAGAATCAGATTTTATTGGTACATTTTAGGTATATATAATGATCACATTCATCACAGAAAATTTGTGCCTGTACATGATGTAACTTGTCTTTTTTCCCATTCCCTATTCTCCCTTTAAACCCTTTCCCCTCCCCATTTACAAAAGCTTTGTTTCCATTTTTTCCTTCTTTTCTCATTTTTTTACTTTTCCCTTCTTTCCTTCCCCCCCTTTCTTGTTCCCCTCCCCATTTGAACATTTTCTTTCTATTTCACGATACCAATTATATATTTTGGTCCTTATTTATACTTTCAGTTTCTCACACAAAAGAAACAATGTGGTATTTACACGTGTGTCCGATTTATTTCACTTAAGAGTATGGTCTCAAGGTGCATCCATTTACCTAGAAATGTCTCAAGCTTATCCTTCTTTATGGTAGAGCAGTACTCCATTGTATAAAAAGTCACACTGTGAGTAACAGATATCAGTTTTTGCATGTCTCTTAATACGTCTGTACATCTAGACTTTAGAGTAACTGTATCCCCTGTAACATTGGTTTCTTAATGGGTTCAAGAAAAGTTGTTCATTTTCCAAAATTGTGTATTTTCCAATTTCTTCTTCTTATAAGGATTCTCATTCTTTTTCAGGTTTTTCTTGTCAGAAGCGACTGAACCAGAAACCCAGATTCTTTAAGCTCTTTTAAAAATTGTTATCTTTTGCTGGGTGTGCTGGCACACACCTGTAATCCCAGCACTAGGGAGGCTGAGGCAGGAGAATCACTGCAAGTTTGAGCCAGCCTGGACTACAAAGTGAGTTCAAGGCCAGCCTGAACTGCGTGGTGAAACCCTTTCTCATAAAGACAAAAAAAAAATTGAAAAATAAACATTGCTATCTTTTTTCCTAGGGAGAATCAAGAATGGTAATTCTAATATACCTCAATTTCTTATGAAAACTATTGTCACTTTTAAAAAGTGAGTTTAGTATGATAATATGAAATGTAAATGATCAGAAAAGAAACACTGAGCAGTGCGTTATTGAAAATATTAAATTTAAAGGAATCAAGCATATAAATATAGGCTCAGTATTAATTGTTTGGAGATATATAATCCACTAAAGTTCATATTTTGAAGCCTTAATCCCCACTGTGATATATGTTTTTTTGTAGGTAATTAAGGTTAAGTGAATTTCTAAGGGTAAAGCACTAATCCCATAAGATTGCAGCTTTAAAAGGAGCAGAAAGAAAGAGATGCCTTATTTGCACAATCTGAAGACAGAGAAAGGGAGACCGTACAAACAGAGGCTCCTCATCATTTGTGAAGACAGAGAAGAAAATTCCTGATGATGTTTCCTGCCCCTCCTCAATGGTTCTGCTTTCCTCCACCATTTGCATGCAGTGCACATTGCTAGGGTTCCTCTAAAGGTTTTCTGTCCATTTACTGGGTTTGTGGACCGAGAGTTTTCACAGACAATAGACTCTTGTTTCTGCAGCATCCGGTCTTAGACGTCCCTTCCTGGTCACACTGTCCTCTCAAATGTGTCAAATTTCCCAGTCAACTGTCCTGTGCCCACTTTAGTTATACGCATCTTCTTTTCTTAGATTTTAGGCTGGTGGTTTACTCTAAAAATTCAGGTCTCTGAGCAGTTGGAAAAGAAAGTTGTGAATTTGAGTTTAGTTTGCCTTTTTCTGTCAGTAGGAAAGGCCCTCTTTCCAGCATTCACTATTTTGGGACAAAAACCACTATTTTGAACGTCTTTCTTTATTTTCAGCAGATTTGTAAATCTTTAAGAATCCATAAACCTGAATCTACTTCAGTTTTGCATTGTTACAGAGCACTTCTCCTGTAGATTTATCTTATGTAAAGTAACTACTTCCTGATCAGGTGTGTAGCCTTAGTCTTTCAAGCAAACATTCATTCCATAGATGTCTTTGAAAATATAACTGTGCAGTTATTTCAATTGGACAAATGCATAAAGCTTGAAATTTGGTATAAACAGTAGACAGTGTTGCAAAATACATGCCTAATCATGTGATCATATAGCTTTTTATTTTTCTTGTATTTAAATCAAAATATCTTTGCTTCTTACGTATCTCCAGTCTAACTTAACTTTCCAGCATACTTCTCGATTCCAGCTACGGTTTAATTCAATAACAATACGGAAATGCTCAATCATTCTTTTGCATACAAACTGCTAAACCCTGCACTATAGTTTTATTCACACAAAGAATTTTTTTCATAGAAGATAGATTCTGAATTTATGCTGGTTTTTCTCATAGACAGACATAAGAGACAACTAGATTAAAAATAAATTTAATACATTGTGACACATATTTTATTTTTACATTTAAAACTAGAAAATATTTTTTCATTCTCTTTATAAATTTGTTTACTTTCTTTTATTACGTGAAAAGAACATTATAACTGACTTCTCCATTCATATTTTAATTTATACGATTACGTGTTTCAAGTTTTAGAGGTAGTCTAGATAATGTTGGTATGCCTTGCTGTAAGATTATTATCTAGTTAAAATATTAAAGGACCTGTGCTAATTAATAGTACATATAAGAGAATGTATACCAAATATTATATTAATGTTGTGCTTACCTGGGAGAAAATGTCTAAAAATTTCCTAACAATGGAATCAGCGGGATACAACATTATATACATGTTCTGGAAAGTAAATTATTATGACCTGCACTAGATTTTGAAAATGTCAGGAGTTCCCATGTATCATATTGAATAAATTAAATACGTTGAGTTTGGGAATAAGAATATGCATATGTGAAAAACTGTGAGACATTTTGGCAGGATGTTGAGATTTCTTTTTTTTTTTTTTTTTTTGGTGGGTATTGGGGGTCGACCTCAGAACCTCACGCGCCGGCAAGCGCTTGTGCCGCTGAGCGATATCACCAGCCCTTTTTTCGTATGTGGGTACCAGGAGTCGAACTCAGGACGTAGTGCTTGCCAGGCAGGCACTTACACCGCTGAGCTATCTCACCGGCCCGAGATTTCTTATCCTTATAAACAGAACTCTTAAGAACAAAATGCAGTTTGACTTAGGTTAATATTGGTAGAAATTATTAAGTGTGATGATAAGACTTCAAAGACCAGGATTTTTAAAGTCAATTGCTGAGAATTTTCAAACATTTGTCTAAAATTTATCAGTAAGATAACCCAGAGGCTGTAATAGAAAATTTATGTTCTAGAGCTTATGACAGAGCAAGAGAAAAAAGATCAAATATAAATAGAAGATATTAAATAAATGTATACAACTCTTATTCTTATCTTCAAGGCAGAAAATCAAGTGACTTTGTTACCTAATGTACTTTCTAAAGTCTCCAGTGCAAATTATTACGGTTGCAATTTTCTCAAATTTTAAGCCAAAATATCCTTGTAATTTTAGAGGAATCCAACCCCACCAAGAATCACATAAAATGTATTTTGTTCTTTTAATATACAGAATATATTTAATTTGGAAAAGATAATTGGTATCAAATAGTGAATGCATTACAACAATTGCTCATATAATCAAGTATTTAGTATCTCAAGTAGGCAACTTATATTCTTTAAATTCCAAAGGCAACACAATCCATAGACTGAATGAGGACAGATGTTTGTAAGACATAAATTATGACAAAATATACAATGTCAATTTGGAGACTAGTAGTTAGTGTAGGATGAGACATTTTTGGATTTCTCATGTAGGCAGGAGAAAAATGACCATGTTTAACAGAAATATGACTTTTGATACTAAATAGATTTTTATCATTTTTATCTTAATGTGAATAGCTAGCAACTGTTTCTATTTGATAAGTTGCATAAGAATAAACAAATGAAGAATATCTGAGTGAGATACAAAGTAGTTAATACAAGGTCTAATTTCTTATGAAAACTCACAATATAAAGCACATTCTTTATGTGCAAAAATTTTCTAGAAGTAAAAATAGGACTGTCATCTTTAGGGTGAAAAGAAAATGAATGTTATTTAACTGTAGCTTCCCCCAACTTCATATCGTATAGCTGGCTGGTTTCATTTCATTATCATATTTTCTCTTAAATTACACTGTTCAGGTTTCTCTTTTTGGTACAAAATTTTGCTGTCCCTGCTTTAAATTTTTCTGTAGGGAGGGTATTTAAAAAATTACTATGGTGTTGGAGTGATATTCTAGTTATAACATATACTAAAAATAGAACATATATAATGAAACACTCTACTTGAACAGTTATTATCCAGGATAACTATAATTTTAAAGACAAAGAAGTGTCATTTGCAAAGAAAGAACCCTAGTGTTTACTTATGTATCTGTGATATATTCACAATCACAAAATGGTTTTGAAAATATTTGCACCTTACATAAATTAAGCTTGCCAAAAACATTTTAAAAATTGCCAACTACTCTATTTATTGAGTGACAGTAACAGCTTCAATAATTATGGCTATTTCTCTTGAACATTAAAATATTAATTGATTTCTTGATTACTTTAAAATTCTTCAAGACCATTTAAAGTGTCCTGAAAAGGAACTAGCAGTAAAATGTTGCTAAATTCAAGTCAAATATCTTATGCTCTACTTTCTTTTAAGATTCTCAGGAGAAACAATATTGTCCTACTTCTGTTCGGAAATTGCACAGAATAACTTTGCAGCAGTTTTTCATTTTATAAAATAGCATTTTTATTTAAAATAGAAGCCATTAAGGGAGAGAAAAAAAATAACATTTTACAACATATTTCCAACATCTGTTTAACCTCAAATTGATGGTTCCTTTTCTCACTTTTTATTGAACATTCTTTTAGTTATGTTGGAATTTATACAAGTGAATTTAGTAGAGGACTTGGCAGAATTAATACAAGGCTTTAAATTATCAGGGTAAATTTTACAAAAAGAAGAAAAATTTTTCAGTTTTTCTGGCTAGGAATTGACATTTGATGTATCGTTAAAAATTAATGTTCTTTCATTTGGAATAAGAACTACAAAGCATATTGTGTGAAAACAGATTTATGCCATAAAATGTTTTGAATAAAAAAAGTTAGCATCATGCTTTTTTTTTTCTTAAGGAAATGTTTTGATTCCTAATTTTTTCTCTCTCTTTCTTTCTCCCCCTCTCTCTCTCCCCCTCTCTCTCTATGCTAACATTGGATAAATTCAATTAAATTTCAATTTCTTTTTTGCCTTTAGAAAGACCAGTTAGAAATTATTGAGTTAAACACTATTAGTGGTTTCAAAATATGTTAGAATTGTGGAATTTAAAGCATAATTTGATATATAAACTTTTTGGGATATACTGTGCACATGCTTATGTTATTCGCTGAAATAAATATATCATTATAGGAGTGGTTATTATATGCTGAAACATTTTAAGAATTAACTGAAGTGCAATGGAAGTAGGATGACATGTTTAGGCAAAAGCAACCTTGAAAAAAATTCTAGCTAATAAGTAATGACATTTTCTTTTTTGAGTTCTTAGTGTATCTAAGAAAAAAAGTAGTCTGTGACTAGATTAGCAGCTTTTTAAAAAATTCACAAATAATACTCTACAATGAACTAGACCGCACACAAAATGATGTTTTAGGGTTCTGGTCACTCCCCAGTTTTCTAATCGACATTTAAAAGCTATGTTTCCTTCCCCAGTAAGTAGAGCTACTGAATTTCCACAAGTATACCAAGATTAGCTTGGAGATTGTTTAAAGGTTAGGCGAATGTGGCACATACCAAAGTGATATTTAAACCCCCTATTGTCCAAAAGAATACAGACACCCCCCAAAAATAAAATCTAACTTTGTTTTTTTATTCATACAGAGTTTTGTTTTTCAAAATTATCCTAAAGGAAATATTGGACTCATTGATTTAATATGATAACTATTAAATCTGGTAAGCTCCATAAAGTAAATATAAACATAATTAAATTATTTTTATTATATAACAAGGGAAAAACAAAACAATTTAAAGCAATAAATTTCCAGAGGAAGTGACACTTCATCTAAATCTTGCAAAATGAGGAGGAATTTGGTTACCGATAAGTGGGAAGGAAGATGTGGCAGGAAGAAGTTAGATTTTGAGAAGGTCCTGAGTACCATGGAGAATTGTGCTTTGGGTAGTGGATGGAAGAGCAGTCTGAGGAACAGAAAGGACTTAGGCATCAGGCCATTTAATTCAGAAACACACTTAAGGAAGTATGCGGAAAAGAGAAAAGGGAACACTGCTATAGATGACAGCCACTTTTAGGCTGAAAGAAATTACATATAAGAATTAGAAAACCATTTAGAAAGTAAAAATTATATATTTTTACTTTTGTCCCTTATATTGCATATAAATCTAGTAAACAATAGAATTTCTATAATATAATCTGGAGTAAGAACATAAATTTTGCTTAAAATATAATGTTTCTTTGAGAAAAATATTAGATCAAGTAATCTCAAAATCAAAATTATCGTTTTTTCTCCCTACTACATAGTTCCTATTAGGAAATGACTTGGGCATGATGCCTTATTGTGCCATTGAGTATACTATTATAAAAACAAGCAGTGAAGACAGAGGGTTGGGGGGATGATAAAGATGCAATATGTACCTGTATCAGGAGCCAAGCTGAATGTAATCATTATGTATCACAATCATACCAATAAAAAAGTATGAAAACGTTTAGAAAAATTACAAATATGTACATATACTTTATTTAGATTCTCTGCTAGCAAATAAAAGTTTCTATTTTCTGAAGCAGCTCTTCAGCACAGACAAAACAAACCAAAGACATAGAAACAAATATCAAAGAATTTTTTATTCCATCTATAACATTATTAGGGTAACAAAAATACACAATATACTCTAGTCCATTCTGTTTCCTTCAGTCATGTACCACATTATTATGTCTATGCTTTATTCATTTTTATCACTCCAGTGGCTGGCTAACTCATGGACATAAAAAGGTGGACTGTGAGTAAGGCAAGTGTGAATGTTAAATAACATGTCCAAGGCCATGGAACTGAAGAGAAAGAAAAAGGAAAAAGAAAAGCAGCCTTTTTGTCTCCTTTCTCTCACTATTAGCATTTTTTCTGATGGCTATAACCCATGTCTATAAACCACCATGCCCTTCTCTTTCCATTCAGGCAGTGCCTAGTGCTGTGGGCAGGTCTCCGGGAACCCGGGGAATAAATGGACGTTACTTGCAATGATAGCTTGGTGCTGGTTTGCCCTATTTCAAACCAGTTCTTTGTAGCCTCGGGTCTTTATTTTCCCTTATGGACCCACTACTTCATTTATACCTCTATGAATCTAAAGATTAACTGATGCTTTGCAGTTACCAGGTCTTGAAAATTTAGTACTTCTTTACCTACACTCATCTTTCAGTTGGCGTGTGTTTCTACATTTATATGCTTGGTCACTCTGGTGTAGCCCAGCTCCTGGACCTATCTTGTTACCCAGCAATGTGGTCCATTGTCCTACCACACTTTCGTTTCTGCCTCTGAAATGGCAGAAACAGAATCACCCAAATAAGAAAAGGCAAAAAACAAATTTCTATGGAAACCTGAACACCACATTCCATTTAGAATATGTAGCTTGTCCTATCAAATTTATGAAGTATATAATTTTTGACATTTCTCATTTTGATAAACAATTTTGTTTTTCATAAAGGCCTCTTCTTTAAGAACCTTCTCACAAATCTAGCACATATTTTGGGATCTGTTTTTGTTTTTGGTTGCTAATTAATACCTGCTGAGATCTTAACTGATAATTCAAATAGAAATTAATGATGCGTAGGAGTAAGATTCATCCACGAATACTTACATTTTAAAAGAAACCATTACATTTTAATGGAGGAAGTTAGGGGAAAATTTTTTAGCTATATAGGGTGTGGTTTTCAGGCACAGAAATTTTGTCATGTAGGCTTTTATTTTATTTGCACCTTTTAAGGTTAAACTGGAAGGGAAAATTCTGTGTCTTTCAGAGATGGAACAGGATAAGTTCTTAAGGATATGCTCACAAATTATATATAAAACTTTTCTAGAGAGACTGAAGTGAATATTTCAAGGGGACAAATTATAAAATATTTATAGTTGTTGTGTGATAATATCTCATTTAGGAATGTTTCCAGTGACATGGAAATAAATCCCTAAATAAAAATTTGGAGTATAATAGTATTTCTGTACTACTGGTAAAAATCTTTGATAAGCATAGTTGATGAGAAAAAGAAATTGATTCAAGTCTTCTAAAACTGCTCTTTACATATGTTAAGTCATTTTAGGTGATCTAATATTCTGTACCACATTTTCGTGTTTCTCTAAAAAGTGAAATGTTTCAACTCCACTGATAATATGTCATAGGTTAAAATAAAAGCGCTAATCTCTGTGAAAAGATGTCAAGCATATACATGTTAGAGTCATTCATTACCTCTAATAAAATAATGAGAATTTTTCCTACAGAATTATTTTGTGTTATTCTATTCCATTCCTTACATTATTGGCTATTACACTCTGCCAAGTTTGTCACCAACCTGCTCTGTTGATCAAATTTCCTGATAACCTTTACACTGACTAGGACATCCTGAAATCATTCCATGTTTGTGGGTATGCAACATCTTTATATTTTTAACATTTCCTGAATTGCTGTGGAGTTCCTTGCAGCACCCAACAGGTTAGCATCTGCTCCAGTTGATTCAGGGCTCAGAAGCCTGCTGACCCTGAGGAGTTGGAACGTCTTGAAGACAGGACGTTCTGCTAGCTTGGGGAAAGGCGAGCCGTGCTGTGAGACAAGGAGGAACATCCTGGAAGCAATGTGATAAAGTTAACAGTTCACTGTAATTATTGTCATGCCTTTCTAATCTAAAACATACACCCACGTTCAGCAGAACACAACGCCTTTGTTTCTCAATAAAACTGGGAGTTTAAGTCAGTTTGGGACTCCATTCTGGTGGAAGTCCCCTAAAGACCCCATAAAGATATTCTCTGTCTCTCGTGTCTTCTTTCATCTCTCTAATTGGGGTTTGCTGGCCCGAACCTGGCCAGCAATTATTGTCGCAATTTCATTTTACAGAAACTATCCTTCTATGTCTGAAAGGAAAACAGGTAAAATAAGTCACGCCATTTGAACCCAGGACCTTTACAGTGAGCTACATCCTAGTCTTGTTTTTTAATTTAAGAGAGGGTTTCACTAAATTGCTAAGTTGCCAGGCCAGGATAATACTCACTATTCTCCTGCCTCAGTCTCCCAGAGAACTGGGAGTACAGACATGCACTACCAAACCGAGCTACAAGTCATACTTGAATGAAAGAACGAAGATTTCTACATTTGCCCAAACCTTGGTGACCTCTACATTCTTGAAGACTTAATGTATAATTTTACATGTAGTGATATAAATTCTTACTAGTATGTCCTTCATTTCAATAATCATATGCTATAAATTCTACCCTCTTTGATAGAGAATACATTGTTTTATATATATTTTACATCTTACATCACCTGTTTAAATGACTGAATGTTTTTGATAAATTGGTAAGGGATCTCTAGAGTACACAGTGGGATTTTATGATATGCAATCCAATGTAACTATCCTCTCCATGCCTATTTGTATACTAAACTCTGAGATGAACTAAGAGACAAAAAATGCTTCTTTTTTTAAGCAAAAATATTGTTTCATTTGAAAAGGTTGAATATAAAAGAGAGATAATTAATTAGAGACTAACATAAAGGCATCTAGTCATTATTTTTCTTTAGTTAGAAAATACTCTCAGAAATATCGTATTTACTTAATAAAATTTCCCTATTATACACCATTTGGACTTAATTTTAAAAATTAAAAGACCGAATTTAAAAAAAAATTAACTTTATTAATTTCACAAAAGTTTTTTAATTTTAAAGGAATTTTATTTTTTCTGATACAGAAATTATAATCCCAGGAGAGTTAATTTATATTATACTTTATTTCATTAAATATATATATATATATATATATATACATTTCCATGAATCCCAGATTTTAAACTTCTATGATAACTTGCTTGACTAATTACTCATCATCATGGTTAAACACATTTTTTTCATTCTTAAGTCTAATTAGCACTATTGCATTATGATGATTTCATCCTTGTTGTGACTTTTATAAATTTAAGGAAACATGGTCAACATGATTCTTTTAATCAAACTTAGTACACTTGAAAACAAGTATCAATTATCCCCTTAACCTTCTCTTTCCTAATCTAAATATATATCCAGGGCCATTCTACATTTCTCATTGAATTTGTTTTTTATCTGTTTAATTATCTTGGTAACTTTCTTCTCATTTTGAAGTGGAGAAGGTGTTACTGAGATGAATATATTATAAATTATTTCTTTTTTCCAATATATTACAAAATTTTAAGAAAATTGTTAAATTATATTTTATACTATATCTATATCTATCTACATATATATAATTTCATCAAAATCTTAAGAATCACACAAACAAAAGTCTGGTCAACATCTATCAAATGTCCACTATGTTAAATATGCTCTCTTAAATGTCATAAAATTTCTAGTAAATATTAGACGAAATCTTACTTTCAAAGTATTTGTATTTTGATTTTGGTAACATGGCAGGGATTTAAAGATAGGTAAATTAGTGTATAAAAGTTGCATTCAAAGTTAAAAAGGAATGAAAGGATGGAAGGTTACAAAGAAGAAATGAACAACAAAGCAATAGAGATTTCTTGCCAAATCTTGGTATATCTTGGCCCAGCAGGAGAGTTTTCTGACAGGAGAAATCATTAAAGTTTTCATAAGGTTTAAATTTTTTATGCAACTACTATGTTTTCCTAATTGTGCAAGATCTACCTGTACGGTGACATGTTCTTGACTCATGTCTTTTTTGTGTCATTCCATAAATGTGTCACATTTCTCATTCCCACACTGGGCCACTCCCCTTGGTCTTTTCCAGCTCCAGACACATCAAACTCTTCCCTCTCTCCTGACGCAGTTGACTCAGAGCCTCACATAGTTGACTGCTCTTCATCCACATTTCTGCGCAGAGGTAATCGCCTTCGAACCCTGTTTCTGATCACTCTACTAAACTGTCAGCTTCACTCTTGGCAGTATCATTTCTTCGTTATTTCTAAAAGAAAAAAAAAATCCAGAGTAGCATTTTTTGAATCTTATTTTTAAATAAATTAAAATCAACCTAGAGAAAGAATTCACTTATATTTTTCTCCTTGTGTGCATTCCATTAATTTTAATACATATTTAAATATATGTAACCATAACATAATCACAGTGTTAAACTGTCCCATAATCCCAAAAACTTCTGCATGATTTTATTCCTTTGTAATCTCACATTCTACCCACTCTGAATCAAGAGCATTCACTTACTTGTTCCTCATCACTCTAGGTCAGTCTTTGCAATAATTTCATTTAAATACAAATAAAGTATAGTATTTTGAGAATATTTTTGATTAGCATAATGCCTTTAAGACTTATCCAGATTTTTACTTTTATCAATAATACATTCCTGTCTTATTCATGAGTGGAATTCCAATGTGTGGATTCACCATTGTTTACATGTTATTTCCTGATGAAGACTACTTTGTATAGACAAGTTTTCATTTTCTCTAGAATAATTACCTAAAGTTGGTATATCTAGGTCATTGATAATTGTATGCTTAAATTTGTAATTAAATGAGAACCCATTTTTCAGAGTAGCTGTATCAGTTTGCATTCCCACTTTTAATGTATGAAGGCTTCAGTTGTTCTTTATTCTCACCAATTTTCATACAGTCAGCTTTTTTAAAATTTAACTATTCTGATGTGTCTGGTAGTAACATATTTTTATTATTATTTACATTTCCTTATACAGTGATAATGTGGAGCATCTTTCTTGACTCTTTGGCCATTCTTATATTATTAGTAAAATTTCTGTTCAAGTCTATTTTCTTGAGTTAGGTCATTGTTTTCTTATATTCTGAGATACATTTTATATATTCTGGATAAGTCCTTCTGAATATAAGTACTTATCATTAATAGTTTTTAAAACATTTTCTCTTAGTGTGTATCTTTTATTTCACGTGCATAAAAGTTATTATTTTAAATTTACAATTTTTAACACTTTCTGATAGTCTCATTTATTGTAAGATTACTTATATACAATTTATGCTCCACAAAATATATAAATATTGTTTTTACAGACAACTTGTGCATAGCGATGAAATAATGCTAGAATTGTTACCACATGGTAGTTAAATACGTGAAAAATCATGCACACTGATCACCACAGACCTGATGACTTAAAGCACAGTCTTTTTATATAAGTATGTATTTGAATTCCGAAGTCTAAAATCAATTTCTGGGGACCAACATCAAGGTGTTGGTGGTGGCGTTACATCCGTGTAAAGACCCTTGGGAAGAGCCTGTTTCCTCATTCCTCCAGTGCATCGAGTCTCTCTTTTCTCCAATCCTGTTTCCTCACCTCATGGACTTTTTGGCTCTTGTGCCATATTCACATTATCATATTCTTCATCTTCTGCTACCGATTCTCCCTCACCTCCCTCATAAAAGAAATCTTATGATTACATTTAGAGCCAACCCAGGTAATCCAGAATGATGATATATCAATTTGATGGGGCTGAGAAATGACTAGCATGGTAGAAAAGCACATGTCCGGGTGGAAAGTAAAAGCCAGGGCCTTGGGAAATATATTTGGTCTTTCCTCCTCTGGCCGCGAGACTTTGCTCTGCTCCTTGATTGCCATGAACTAAGCACATTTGCCCCACAGTGCCATGATGTTTCTGCCTTACAGCCAGCCAAACATAGACTGAATCCCCTCAAACCATGAGCCAGTTTAGAATTTCCTCCTTTAAATTGGTGAGTATTGGGTATTTTATTCGTTGGATGGAAAAGCTGAACAATACAATGTATTTTTTTTTCTTGGTAACCAGATTACAAACCAACCAAGAACTAGGTTTATGGATCCTACTTTGCTACAATTCAGCAAAGTAAACTCTGTTGCATTTTAAAATGCTTTTTTACCAGATAATGGGGTAACCATCTTTGAGCACCATTTAAATCATTAGTAAACCATTGACTCAATATTTCAGAGCTCCACACTCCAAAATATTGTATCAAGCTAATGTTTTCAGAAAATTTGCTTTCATGGCAATCTACCTCACCTGGAGTTATTTTCTTCCCTGCATTCTTATTCAGTCAGCCAGTCTGTCTGTCTGTCTCTCTCCTCCCTCCCCCTTCCTCCCTTTCTACCTCTCCTCCCTCTTACACTTCACTGTTCTCTATTTTCCTCTCTTACTTGTCTGTCACTGGGACAAAATACTTGACACCTACAAATCAGAGGAGGAGATATTTATTTTTGGTTCATGGTTATAATCTATGGTTAGCTGGCATGAAAGCAGAATGGCATGACAGGGGCACAATGGGTGGTGGTGATTACATCATGGCAGACAGAAAACAGAGAGAGGTGGGAGGATCCATGTCCGTAGATACAACCAGCTGCCCCAGGGCACACCCACAGTGACCCACCTGCAGTGAAGTTTCACCGCCTAACAGCACCTATAACGACTGAACCCATTAGTGTGTGCATGCAGTGAGGAGGATAGCACCCCCAAGAGCCAATAACCTTCCAAAAAGTCCTGCCTCTGAGCTCCTGAGAATTTGGGGGGACACTCTAGATCTAACCCAGAACACTTTCCCTTTCTCTCTTCTCCCATGTTTTTTTTTTTTTTTTTTTTGTGTGTTTGTTTTGTTTTGTTTTTCATTTAAGCTTTCTTCTAGTATATAAGATCTATATTAAGAATTTCTGGATATTATACTATAATTTTATTCATCAGAATTGATTTACTTTATTTCTCTGTTGAATAGAGCAAATAGATTAAAGATGTATTGTTTAACCCTACAATATTTAATTTCAACTGTATAAAGCATCCTACTGTTTCCATATAAAAAAGTAATAAAACAAAGGTTATATATGACATTTTAAATTATTTTTTCAGATTTTATAGGATGGATATTTGAGAAAAAATAGCTTCCATAAATTTGATGTATTCCATTCATTTGTGTCAGCTTCTAGACTTTTTTGATATTGGTGATTGATATTAGTACACAAAATGTCATACATTAAAAATTTTTTTATACATTAAAAATGACTAGACATTTCATATATCTTCAACGTAGCCATAAATTTATTTTATTTACTTCAATTACATGGACTTGTTTTCTATTTATATCTCAGTGTGTGTCTGTTAAAAAATAAATAAATAAATTAAGATCAAAACAAATAATTGGGGCCGGTGAGATGGCTCAGCGGCTTAAGTGCCTGCCCGGCAAGCACGAGGGCCTGAGTTCGACTCCCGGAACCCACATACGAAAAAGGGGCCGGTGATATCGCTCAGCGGCAAGGGCGCCTGCTGGCGCATGAGGTCCTGAGGTCGACCCCCCGGTACCCACAAAAAAAAAAACAAAAAAAAACAAAAAAAACAAATAATTATGTCTTTTTTTAAAAAAAAAAAACTTACTTGTGCTGGGTGTGGTGGTGCATGCCTGTAATCCCAGCACTCAGGAGACTGAGGCAGGAGGATCACTGCAAGTTCAAGACCAGACTGGGCTACATAGTGAGTCCAGGTAAGCCTGAACTACATAGTGAGACCCGGTCTCAAAGAAAAGAAAACAAAACAAAACAGAAAAACCTACTTGCTTTCCGACTCACATTTTAGATTATTATTGGCACGTTTTTGTCAATTTCAGGTGACAGTCCTATTTTTTTTTTTTAATTCAAAATGGACTTGCTACCCTTTACATGCCTTAGAGTGAAGTTAAAGAACTTTGGATTTGAAGTATCCTACATTTCTGTCCTATATAAAGTTAGAAACTTCAGAACTGTTTTATCTAGTATTCCATATAAATAAAAAATGCTAAAAGAATAATTTAAAAATGAATAAGGAGGGCCGGTGAGATGGCTCAGCGGCATACGTGTCTGCCTGGCAAGCGCGAGGGCCCGAGTTTGACTCCCGGATCCCTCAACGAAAAAAGGGGCCGGTGATATCACTCAGCGGCACGGGTGCCTGCTGGCGCGCGAGGTCCTGAGGTCGACCCCCAGTACCCACAAAAAAAAAAAAAAAAATGAATAAGGAAAAATCAAATAAAAATAAATTTGCATTTAATCTCATTTTTAGTCCATTTGCCATCATAATGCTTAATAGATCCATTACCAAGAACATTATTCTTAAGTGTTTGAACACATAGATTTTACATGCCTTAATTATATAGTTTGTAATATACAAATGTGAAGTGTCATAATTTTTTTTCTTCAACAAACAAGAATACATGATTAAACTTAAACTCACAGTGACAGTTCACACACTTGTAAGCATTATTTGGATAATTTCTTCCCAGATGTTATCACTTTTGAGAAATTGTCCCATTAAAAATCTGTAGAATTGATTGCTTGTGTAATGAAGACAACCGTCTCAGCAATTGGAACAGCAAATAAAATTTGACTTTTGCAGAAATTATACATGATATTCAGCAGCTTTTACAGTTTTTAAAAATATCTGGATTTGAAAAATGGATCTACTTACTTTTGCCAGACACCCCACAGGGAAAATTAAAGTATGCTATGGTATTTTCTTAAAGGAAAAATTCATTCATGAATTTCAATTTATATAGTCATATTTGATTTTTTGTATTGATTGTAATAGTATTAATGAAGTATAAAACCTTATGTTTATTACAATTATTAAATACTATTGTACTTATTCTAAAAATACATATACTTATTTTAATTAATATCAGTATTTGTGTTTATTCTTATTATATTTAAATATATTTTGCAATGAATGTTAAGCAACTAGAGATTGTTCGAGGTTTGGTAAATGTAGTGATTTCTTTCAACTTAGTAAGAGTATTGCTGTAAAGAATATTTAATAACAAGTGGTGCTCAGCAAGACAGGCCAGGATGGAGAGTTATTCTGGAAACCAAAATTAGTGAAGGCCACAGCATTGAGTCTTCACTGGGTGTTCATTGGGTGTCTTTACTTCCAAGAGCAAATAATAGAAGACATATGACTTCATTGCATGTGGAATGTGTCTGGAAGTGTTATAGAGTTAGGATTTCCCCTTCGAATTAATAGAGGCTGTAGATGCGTGTGGGATTGGAACAGCATATTTTCAATTTCACAACTCTGGTACTTTTTACAGCAGAGAAAGGTGTACAAGAAGAAAACGGACCTGCTGGGAGATTAGGAGTCAGGGGCAAGGATTAGTTATATTAGAGAAATCTGGTAGGGAGGCCTAACATCAAGTCACAGAAGAAATAACAAAAACCCAGGGATCTAGGGCAGGTTTTCCAATTACTGGAAGACTTGATTACTACGGTCAGGACAGCACCTGCTCAAAAGTAATTTAATATTGATTCAATAAGTTAAAATCCTGAAGATAATTGCAGTGAGTCAAATCCAAATTGATCACTTGCACATGGAGCAAAGCTTAATGTACCGCTGGTATTAACTTCAATGGCTCAGGGAACTTACCCTCAGAAAACTCAAGAAAACAATACAGAAACAGACATACTGTGGTAAATGAAAGTCAGGTTTGGAGTTCAGCAGGTTTGTGAGTGTGAGAGAGTGTGTGTGTGTGTGTGTGTGTATAATTTATATTTTCTCTGAATCTGAGTTTCTTTATTTATAAAAATTGAATTGAGAAATGGCTATAGACAAGAACTTCAAAACAAAGAAAAAGCTATACTGAATATAGTGTTAAAAATAATGAAATGGTTACATTCATTGAGGATCCCGTACATGGGTCCTGTACCTGGCATATCTTTATTCTATTTATCTATTTATTTCCCCTTCTCCTTCCCCTCATCACTTGCCCTTGGTCTCTTGGACCCTTTCCCATCTGTAAAAGATTCATCGCCTTGTTTCCTTCTAGCCATCCTTTATTATTCTCTTTTTTATACTTTAGAGGAGGAATGGGGGGAGAGGGAAGGGAAAGGAATTAAAAAAAGAGACAAGCTGTATTTTGTACATGTACCCACTCCCCAAAATGACTGTAAACCATATGTACTGCAAACAAGTATTAATGAAAAATAAAATAAAATAAAAATGACAAAATGGTGATAGAGATGCTAGAGGGTAAAGCTGACAATCCATTGAACTACTTGAAGAGAATTATGCGCACTTACTTATGAACAAACAAACAAAAAATCCCGGTAATATAGATCGAAGTGCTTCTCATTTACCCTACAATTGACATTGACATTTTAGTGATATACTTTAGATTGGGCATGTCAAAACAAAAGCAATATTTTTTAAAAACCTACCAAAGTGTGCATTTTTTTCTTACATTCTATTCCCTTCTATTAACAATGTGAAGGGCTAGCAATATATGGCTGAATTAACAATCCTTTCTCAAAGTAAGTATTTTCAAATTCAAAGCATACTTAAAAACCGGGCATATCCATTGAAAATTTAATTGGACTTTCCATAGCACAAACTACATCATAAATTCTTTTTCTATACTCCAAGTTTCCATATGTACAAAAGAAATTCTTTTTCACAAATGATAAATTCAAGGAGGCTTAAAAGTATATTTTCTTATTTTTTGTTTTTTTGTTTTATTCTGATTGTATATCTCAAAACAATATTAGAAAAGTCATTATTTCATTAGTTTTTTCAAGAAAAAATTTCCAAAGTCTATTTTTAAAAATAATAGTTTATCAGGAATAAAGATCTTTCTGGTTAAAGATCTATATATTGTATTATGAAATAGTTTGTGATATTTCACAAGAATCTATAATATCACCTCACTTTCAATTTAAAAGACATGCATAGAAATGTTCTTGCATGTTGAATATTTTGAGGTGCCTATGTATGTGAGAGCGAAGAGAGGATGAGAGAGAGAGACAGACAGACAGACCAGGAGACAAGGAATGGGTGGAGGACCACCACGATGCCCTCCCCCAGGCTCAACTCCCCCAGGCCCAAGTGCGATTGTGCTTACTAGAAAATAGCACAGCCCATATAGACATGATGTCCCTAAATTGGCTTTCAGTTTAATTCGTGAGTCTGGCAGAGGCTGGGTACTTGTCTTCATGATAGCAAGCGGGTGGCATCAGGCCAACATTGCTCTTTGCCAACGGCCACAGTTCAGCCCAGAGAGGAGGGCTGTGGGACTGTGGGGCTAAAATATGAGATGATGCTTTCGCTGAGGCCTGTATGACTCCACAGAAAGGTCCTTCCCAGAATTGGCTACGAAGCAGATTACTCATTAACCTCATCCTGAATCTCGCTGTTTATTCGCTGTCACAAGAATGCTTTGTTCCCTCTTTTACAAGCATTGCCTGCCTAGCCACTTGCCTAGCCCATCCAGTTGCAAACCCCTCACCATTTTCCTCAATGAGAATGTGATCATTAAATGCTGAGGTTCTGGCTACATTGTGGCCTTTATGTTCCTTGTGAACAACTGGTCATCCCAATTCCCCACTGCATCACTGTTTTGTCTCTTGCTCTTTCTTTTCGCCCTACACTCTAACACATTGCAGGAGATTGGAGACCCCTGCCAGGCGTCCCTAATAGGAAGGAAGGAAGGAAATGAGCAGTACAGAATGCAAGCAGTCTGACAGAGTGGGAACTAAGAAGAAATAGGTTGGAGAAAAAACAAGAATAAGTATAATTACATTTAAAGCAACAAGTTGATCAATTAAGATTTAAGATTTTGATTTTAAAATTGTTTGATTAAAGTTGCATGATCAAAATTGTGGCAATAAAATAGCCTAACATATTCCTATTCACTGAAAAGTTTTTAATTAAATGAATATATTTCAGTGATATAGAATACTTCTTTTTTAAGTGTAACTAATTTACATAGTGTAATGATTATTTTGTTTTCTGAGAAGAATAAATGTATCAAATAGAAAAATGCAGGCATTTACACAGTGAGATTAAATTGAAGACCTTACTAGTAGGTCAAATAACATCTTCTCTATAAAATACTCATGGAAACACAGAAAAAACTGTAATGTTACAGCATAATTATATTTTGTCTACTGAAATTTTGCTTCACTCATTTCCATATGTAATTTATTTTTGAAATTATTAATTTTTTCTTACCACTGATTAATATCATATTATGATACATTGGGAGAAAGAGAAAAAAGTACTCAAGTTCCAGAATATGACATGCCTGTTTCACTTCATTTAACTTTCATAACTTGAAAAAAGACAGGAAGATATTTAACTTTTACTCAATCAGTTCTTTATTTCAAAGGCAAAAGAATGATAGTTTCCAGACACCTGAGGAGCCACCTTTTTTGATATCTTCTGTGATTCTCTTCCATGTCCCATGCTACAAAACTGAAGAAATATTTTTTCAGTAACAACTTATTTTACCTTTTATCAGCATTTAATATATTTAACTCTCCCTTCCTTATTTTCTTAGGGTCTTTAGATAAACAACATTTGATCATTCTGTATCTCTTTTTCTGTTCCTCCTTCAATTAATCAAATCTCAAAATACTTGAATTACTATAGAATTGGTCCCAGAATTTCTATTCCTCTGATTCCTCTTTTCCTAGGTGACTAATTCCATACATTGATACTACTTGAGGGTGGGTGCTCTTCCTTTTAGGGTATGTCTATTACAACAATTCTATTGAAAAATCAACCCCAAACCCCAGCAGGCATTTATTATTCCAACATTTCTGTCATTAGCTGTAGCTTTATGAGTTAGATTTGTTTCCAATCTGTGTAAGTTCTGGCTTGCTCCTTATAGCTCATTTCCCTTGAACTGACAGTTACTCAAAGTATTTTCCTCTGATGTCAGGAGTACAAAGTGACAATCTTAACCAGGAAACTATTTCCTTACATCACCTCTTTTAGTGTTTTATTACCAATAGCAGGGCATGTTAATCACGTCCAAATAATTATGTAAAAGCATTTTTTCACTTTTATTCATTCAGATTTAGGTCATGTGGCACAGAAAGAAGTAATGAATCACTATGACTCTGTATAGCATCACTTCCAAATACATACTCTATGTATTTTACTGAAATACAACATGAAGCATCCAAGTGTGCTACATAATATGGAATAGGCATCGTAAAAAAATGGCAAAAAGTAAATTTTTGCTTCCATCTTTATCCAAATAGTAACTTACCCCCTGTTAGTAAATTGCACCACCTAGTCTCCAATGAAGGTCTGGAATCACACCTCCCCTCAATTCCAGCAGCAGTTGCTACTTGCTAGCTAGATCTCCAAAATATATTAAAAATGTCTCCACAATTTCCACTTAAGTTGCTAACACTACAGTCCAAATCAATACCATTTATTTTCCAACACGCTACAATTCCTTTCTTTAATTGTTTTACTGCACCTGAATCTATTAACAATAACCTATTATTTTTACAGTAAGCAGGTTGAATATTTTGAGACAGTCATGCAATCAGCATCTGATCCACAAACACAAATTGACTTGTTACTGTTTCCTGCAGCGTTCTACATCATGAGTGCGCAGTAAACAAAACAAAGACCCTGATTGAGGGAAATTATTTTGTATTGAGGGAGATAGTAGAAATGCACAGTACTGTATGTTGAGTAGTGATAAGAGCTCTGAAGAAAAATCTTAGAAAGGGAATAGATTGTGACGATGATGGAGAAGCTGATGTGAGATTAACAGTAGGCAGGGACGACACCTCAAACATAGGCTACTTTTATCAAAGACATGAAGGAATAAGGAAAACAGCCATGTGGATCTCTAACAGGAGATCTTCCAAGCTTCCAAAAAAAAAAATGTGAAGGTGTAAAGAAGGTAAATGCTTGTCAAGTATCAAGAGGATGAACTGGCTGGGGCAGCGTGACTTAGTGTGAGAGTGGATGATGCCGTCCGAGGCACAGGAGGGGCCAGATCAGCAAGGACCGGGTGGATTATGGTGCGTCCATATCTGGCTAAAAAAGAGAAAGTTGCATGCAGCTCATGGCCTTATCTGATTTGTGTATCTAAGGGATCATTGCAACTGTTAGAATGGGAAGAGGAAGACTAACTCCGATCTGTCCAGTTTCTCATCAGTTACATTATCAGAGGAGTTATCTTCGACCCCCACCTCAGGTTTTGTTTTTTAATTTTAGAAGATCCACCACAATTTGATCTGATGCTATTGTCTTGCTCACTGTTTACAAATCTTTAGAACAACATAACACATGGGATTAATAAAAAATAAAGTGTCACAGTGCCATGATCTACTCATTCACTTTGCAGGTCTTCATCTCCATCTTTTTTTCATCTCTATTTTTTATATCCAGATAGACAAGGCAAATTTTAGAATACTACTGAATAGTCACATGATAAATACAGAAATGTTTTTGCTTTTCTAGAAGTAAAATGGCTATACATTATTAGGAGCAGCAAAAATTCTTGTAAATGTATGCACTCTTAATTTTCATAGATCGTGAGCTATATCACTGAAAAAAATAAATAGCAGAAGTGTGGGTAAAAGAATGGTATCTTCTAAAAAGAACAGGGAAATAGTTTTTAATGCAATGAAAAGAAAGACAAGGAAAGAAAAAAAAACTACAAATAGTGACTGTACTAGGAGTTGTGTTTCAATCTCTAAAACGTATGAGTTAATAGAGAAATACATGCATATCAAATATGAAGTCTAGAATGACCCATTATTACTTTGAAAAAAAAAAGCTTGTCACCCACTTGTCTCTTTATTTTTTTTTTGTGGGTACCGGGGGTCGATCTCAGGACCTCACATGCCAGCAGGTGCTCGTGCTGCTGAGCGATATCATCGACTCCTTTTTCGTATGTGGATTCCGGGAGTCGAACTCAGGCCCTCGTGCTTGTCAGGCACGACAAGCCGCTGCTTATGCTGCTGAGCCATCTCACTGGCCCCCTGTCTTTCATTTTAATAAATTATGAAAAAGGTGCAGAGGGAAAATATTGTAGAAACAAGAAGTAGGGGAAAATTGGGTAAGGCAGAATAAAAACAAAGTTGATATTGATCCATTATAGTATCCAAAATAAAACATAGGAAATTCTTTAATTCCTTTATAGTAAAAATTTATGGCTTTTGGAAAAAGATATAGTGAGAAGACAGTATGTAAATAAATAATGAGGTATTTTGGAATTGATCAGATAAAAGAAGTCTGTAATGGCAAGCAAATAGATAAAATTCACCAAAAGAGTGAAATAATGTTTGTGAAAACCAAATCAATGAAAACCAGGAAACTTGTGATGTTTCCTAAAATGAAGAAACATCACAGTTATGAAAATGATCAGAAGCATGTTATATCTAAATGATAGGAAAGGGGGACTTCATACACAGGTAATAGTGTAATAAATAAAATTTCAGTTCAAAGAATAGAGGAAATATCATATATACATATAAGAAGAGTTGTCAATTAATTGCCAGTTAAAAATCTTTTGGCATGCCCAAAACATTTCTTAGAGAGAGTACTATAGCATCATTTTAAAATGTGATCATAATTATAAATATAGAGAAATATTTGGTATCTATCATAAAAATATGATATTTATACGTGAAGTTGAAATTCAAAACCAAATGAAAGAATAGAGATAACGTAGGAAAAAATTTCTCAAATTTCTCTAAATTTGAGAATACAGTGTATAGCATGATGATTACTGTGGCTTCTTGTCCTATACATTCTGAATTCTAATACTGTCCTCACTTATAAGCAATGATACTGAGCAAGTCGATAACCTCTCAGCTCATTGGTTTCCTCCTCTGTAAAAGGAGAATTGTGTGGTTCTTGTGATGATGAAATGAGATGAAATGCAAAGTGCTTAGAAAATGCCTGAAACATAATTAGCTTGTACATTTAGGATACAGCTTGTCTATTAAGGTGACGGACAAACATTGGAACAGGCTAGGAAGAGCTACTTGCAGCCATACAAAAAATTAACATATGAGATTTCAGCCATTAGAATTGAAGTTAAACTATGTTAACAAAAGAAAAGTTGTAACATTGAAAACACTGATGTGTAGAGTAGAAATCTTGATTTCATTTAATAATCATTGTGAGCATGTTCTTTTGTTACTGTTATTGCTTTTTGTTTCTTTATTTGATATTCTTTTACCATATAGATAGGTGTTTCTGACAATTTGAGCAGGCAGTACTTTTATTCCATCTCCCTCTTTAGAATAAAAGCAGTACTTGGTTTCCACCCCATAAAAAGATATAATTAAAAAGATATAATTCATAAAATAAAATAAAACAAGAATATTATATGGGATTAAATTTTGTTACAAGTGATGAAAATATCAAACAAATTGTGACATAATAAGGCAGAAATTTGTTTCCCTCTCACAAAAAGGAAGTCCAGAGAATATCAATCAGGGTTCGTCCGGCAGTTCTTGCTGTAAGTTAGCTGTGCTCCTTCTATAATGGTCTATCACACATCCTGCCACTGAAATAAAATAGCTAGAGATTTAGCTCACATTTCATGGACCAGGAAGGAGGGAGGGAATAAAAGGCATTGATTTTAGAGACAGTTGCTAGGCCTGTCATACACTATTTCAAATTACAACTTTCTATCCAAGGAGACCGATAAACATAGTTGTTAAGCCAACTGACTATATTATCAGCCAAAAATTAGCTTTGAATACCACAAGGAAAGTGAGGATAGCAATTCTCCCTCAATGCCATGCATTTTCCCAAGCATTGGTGAGAAAAACCTACTCTCTCAGGATATAATCCACTAAAGAAATGCACCGAAATCAAAGTCCAATATGTTGCATGTCTTAGAGTCCTGTACTTTGTGGTTTACTGAGGTTTGGTGACCCAAAAACTAGAAATGTGTATGCAGGATAGTTTTCCTGATGCCTTGGACTGCCCTACCGCTCTATCCTTTTTTACTTGTAGTTCTCAAAAACAACTGTGCTGCAAATCCAACTTCTAAAGGAAAGAGGAAGATGGATTGAAGAGCTTAAACTTTAAGTTCCTCACTAGAAACAGAATGTCTGCGATGTCCCAAATGCCGTGTTCCACTCTTAGCAGGAATAAAACCTAGATTGAGTTTTATTCCAGGGTTCCTTAGCTGGGGTTTAAGTGGGGAACATACATACAAGGTAGGTGCCTACTCATACAGTCTGGGAATCTTTCCCAGGTGTCAGGGGTCAATTCACAATGAATCCTAGATATCTGTTGTCCTTTGCTGCCCACCTGGATTTAAGTAAGTAACCTATTTCCTGCAACTTGTATGTGTAGGGGCATCTGTTCTGTCTCACCAGACTCAGGCAAGTTGGTAACTAGAGTACAGTGTGCCTGATTCATAACATATATAACCAGGATCTTTGAGTACAGTTTGTGGGAGATAGCAGGGAATAAATAAATATTTGTTAAATGATTTGTTATAAATGGAGATATAAATTAGCATATATCTCTTGGGCGGGTATACTACGGAAATAAATATTAAAATCTAATGTAAAACCTTCAATCTAAATACTTTACTTCTGAAATTAATCATAGGAAAAAAGGCATACGCATGAACATGAAGATAAAATTGCATGCATAGTCATTGGAGTGAACTCATTTTCCATGATTCGAATTAAATTCTACTTAGTTCCATTCCAGTGCACCGTACGTTCAAACAGATTAGTGATTCTATGTTCATTGACTCATGGTAAGCATAGGCGAAATATAAAAATAAAGTTTACCTCGCTCTTAATCAGAGTCCTGCTTCTGAGGAGTGGGAAATAAATCTTGGCAGCCAATGATCTTGCAAGTACATACGCCTCATGCAGAGCAGAAAGAATCATATTATCAGAGATGTTAGGAAACTGTATAATTTATGAATACTCAAACAATTATAATTCCAGGTGGGAAGCAAAGTTCTTGGAGGTTTGTTCAATGAGCCATTTTCTTGCTTGGGATCCTTTAGTAATTCTGGACGGAGCTGCAATTTGGATATTGTTTTAGGGGAAAAAAAAAAAAAACAGAAATAAGTGACTTTCACAGTCACCCACTATAGTAAATGGATGAATTCTAAAAATCCACTCTTGCATTTGCTTTATACCAAAGGAAAACTCCTTAGTTCTGGGGTGACACAAGATGTATCTACCACTTTCTAAAATGTAGAGTGAAATCGTCCATAAAATTCTGTCCTTTTGCGATAAAATTCTAATATCAGTAAAGTGTATTTTCCACCATATACTTTTTCTTAAAAAAAAAAAATTCACTGGTTTTGAACTTCAAGTGGAGTAAAGCAAATTATCCAAGTTAAAACCGTCCCAAGGGTCAAACAGCACTTTCTTAGCCTTTCAGAATTGAGAAGACAAGGGTTTGGGTGCCTCTAGATCAAAAATCTTTTCAAGAACTCCGAAGGAGGAGAGATGACATTCTGTTTGCAATGGACATTAGGCTGCCATAATCCTGCTTGCTGACAAAGACAACATGCCTAAATCGAGATAAAAGACCTTATTATGCAAAACAATAGCAATATCAAGAGTATACATTTGTTTTCTTCTTGCCATAATTTGTCTGAGACTATTTTTCTACGAAACTATACAACTTGATATTGCACATGTATTTCCACTGATATGGAAATCTGTCTGCAATAAATTTTGAAAGAAAGTTACAACAATATAATTAAAGTTTTAAAAAATCATTTATTTATATTTTCTGTAAAATAATTCTGAATCAAACACATATTTAACATGTTGATATATGATCTAATAATTGTAATAAGAAACACGGATATAAATAGAAACACAGATACTACAAGAAAATAGAGGATAGAGAAACACTATACTGTGGGAAGCAATCAGTAAAGTATAGATATACTAAAGCAGCCTTATTTCTTCGACAAATGTTTAACAAGGTAAAAGAAACAATAGATAGAGGGAAAACCTAGAAAGTGTCCATATTCAAATATTTACTTAAAAATACTGGAAAATGTTATTTTGATAAAATAATTAGAAACCTGAAGCCTTATTAATAGATGACTACTTATTAAAATTTTTATTTTCAATGTCTCACACCAGAGAAACTTTGTGATATTTGAACATTTGTGTCTGATTTATTTCACTTAAGAGTATGGTCTCAAGGTGCATCCATTTACTTAGAACTGTCTCAGGTTTATCCTTTTTTATGGCAGAGTAGCTCTCCACTGTACTAAAAAAAAATCCTCTTTATCCATGCCATCAGTCAATGGGCATTTGGGCTGTTTCCAAGATTAGCTATTATAAACTGTGCTGCTATAAACATGGGTGTACCTATATAGCTGTGGTATGATGCTTTTAATTCTATGGGGAAGATACCAAGAAATGGAATAGCTGTGATCATTATGTATATCTAAAATGTACCAATAAAATTAATTATTTAAAAATAAAATAAAATTTTTGATGTGAAAATCGTACTGATTTTGTTTTAAAATTAAGGTTATTCTGTTTTCGAAAAATTCTGCCTGGTGCGTGGAGGCTGCTTGCACTGGGTTGGGGAATCTTTTTCTGCTAAAAATAAGAATTATCAGAATCTGGAGAATATTCCCAGTTTCATCAAGATTATCACATACACCGCCAATTAAACATACAGGAAACAAGAATTTCTAAATGTATTCCTTTTAACAACAGATGCTCTGTGTTTTGAAGAGTTCAACTTGTGTTAAAAGTCAGACAGTCACAGGGAGATACTTTTCATTTGATATTCACCAATCTCAGTCTTGCCCCTATAGGACATACGGGTCTCCTCCAGTGCACAGGTAGAAATTTTAGATTATTTATGCTACTCATGAACTAGGAATTATAAACCCAGAATATTTTCTTTTCTTTTTTTTTTTTATTTTATTTTAAAGAGAAGAAAAAAAACAAAACAAATCAAAAGAAGAACAAATTTTCAAAACAACATAATAGGAGGGTAACAATGGTTAATACATTACGTATTACTATCTTTAAGTTAGTTATTCAGGACACCAGACATTAGCATTCAATTGTCCAAACATTATTGGCACAAACCTTACTCTTCAATGAACTAAGTAAAAATGATAGTGTATCTATCTTAACCATCTTATATATATATATACAATTTTTTTCCCTTTCCCTTCTTTCTTTTCCCTATTCCAGTCTCTCTTTCCTTTTGACCAGTTTCTTTTTGATTCACCATATCTATTGTACATTTTGGATCTTATTTACTCTTTCAGTTTCTCATACTAGAGAGATAATACGATGCTTACACATGTGTTTCTGGTTTATTTCACTTATGAGTATTTTCTCGAGTTGCATCCATTTACCTATAAAAGTCTCCAGTTTATCCTTCTTTATGGCTGAATAGTACTCCATTGTATAAAAATACCACATCTTTCTTATCCATTCCTCAGTTGATGGGCATTTGGGTTGTTTCCAAGATCTGGCTATTACAAATTGTGCTGCTATAAACATGGGTGCACATATATCGCTGTGGTACGATGTTTTTAATTCTTCTGGGAAGATGCCCAGAAGGGGAATAGCTGGGTCAAATGGGACCTCCAACCCTAGTTTTCTGAGGAATCTCCACACTGACTTCCACAGTGGCTGTACCAGTCGACACTCCCACCAACAGTGAAGAAGGGTTCCTTTTTCCCCACAGCCCCTCCAGCATTTGTTATTAGTTGATTTCTTAATAGTAGCCATTCTTTCTGGGGTGAGATGGTATCTCAGTGTTGTTTTAATTTGCATCTCTTGAATGACTAGTGATGTTGCACATTTTTTTGTATATTTGTTTGCCATTAGTATTTCTTCATCTGAGAAATGTGTATTCATCTCAGATGCCCATTTATGGAGTGGGTCTTTAAATTTGGGAGGTCTGATTTTTTTGAGTTCTTTATATGTTCTCGATAGTAATCCTTTGTCTGAGGAACAGCTGGCAAACATTTTTTCCCACATTGTGGGTTGTCTCTTCACTCTGTTGGTGGTTTCTCTTGCTGTGCAAAAGCTTTTTAATAAGATGAGATCCCAGTTATTGATTCTTTGGGATAGTTACCGTGCGGTTGAGTTTTTATTCATAAAGTCTTTGCCTACACCAATGTCTCCAAGGGTTTTACCTATCCTACCTTCCAGCAGATTTAATGTTTCTGTTTTAATATTTAGATCTCTGATCCATTTTGAATTTAGTTTAGTGCATGGTGAAAGATATGGGTCTAGTTTTAATCTTCGGCATGTGTAGAGCCAGTTTTTCCAGCACCATTTATTAAAGAGGCTATCTTTCTTCCAGCGAATGTGTTTGGCACCTTTGTCAAAGATAAGGTGGCTTAGTATGTCTGGGGTTGTTTCAGCATCTTCTAATCTGTTCCATTGATCTTCAGGTCTGTTTTTTTGCCAGTACCACACTGTTTTTATCACAGTAGCTTTATAGTATAATTTCAAGTCGGGGATTGTGATGCCCCCTGCCTTGCCTTTGTTGCCCAGAATTGCCTTTGCTATTCTAGGTCTCTTCTGATTCCAAATGAATTTTAGGATTGTTTTCTCTAATTCTGTGAGATATGCTGTTGGAATTTTGATTGGAATTGCATTAAATCTGTATAACAATTTTGGAAGTATGGCCATTTTCACTATATTGGTTCTTCCTATCCAGGAGCAAGGGATATCTTTCCATTTTCTGATATCCTCTTCAATCTCCTTTTTCATAGTACTGTAGTTTTCAGTATAGAGGTCTTTTACATCCTTCGTGAGGTTGATTCCTAGGTATTTCATTTTTTTGGATGTTACTGTGAAAGGTATTGTTTCCCTAATTTCTCTTTCAGTAAGTTTGTTATTTGTGTACAGGAAGGCTATTGACTTTTGAGTATTGACTTTGTATCCAGCTACACTACTGAATTTGCTTATTAAATCTAGCAGTTTTTTAGTGGAGTTTTTGGGATCTTCTGTGTAGAGTATCATGTCATCTGCAAATAATGATAATTTAACTTCTTCCTTTCCAATCATTATTCCTTTTATTTCTTTCTCTTGTCTAATCACTCTGGCTAAAGTTTCCAGAACTATGTTGAATAAGAGTGGGGACAGTGGACATCCTTGTCTTGTTCCTGATTTTAGAGGGAAGGCTTTCAGTTTTTGGCCATTTAGTATAATATTGGCTGTTGGTTTGTCATAGATAGCTTTTACCAGATTGAGATAAAGACCCTCTATTCCAATTTTCTGTAGGGTTTTTATCATGAAAAGGTGCTGGACTTTGTCAAAAGCTTTTTCTGCATCTATTGAGATGATCATGTGATTTTTGTCTTTGGTTCTGTTAATATGCTGTATTACATTTATTGATTTACGTATGTTGAACCATCCCTGCATCCCTGGGATGAATCCAACTTGGTCATGGTGTATAATCTTCTTGATGATTTGTTGGATTCTGTTTGCCAGTATCTTATTAAGGATTTTTGCATCTATGTTCATTAGGGAGATTGGCCTGTAGTTCTCTTTCTTAGTTGAGTCCTTCTCTGGTTTTGGTATCAGGGTAATGCTTGCTTCCAGGAATGAATTTGGGAGTATTGCTTCCCTTTCAATCTCATTGAAAAGTTTGAGAAGTAGGGGCGTTAGTTCTTCTCTAAATTTCTTGTAGAATTCGGCCGTGAATCCATCAGGGCCTGGACTTTTCTTTGTTGGGAGGTTTTTAATTACATCTTCAATTTCATTGGTTGATATTGGTTTATTTAGGATTTTTAAATCTTCTTGATTTAGCTTTGGTAATTCATACGAATCTAGGAATCTGTCCATTTCTTCTGCATTTTCCATCTTAGTAGAATATAAATTTTCAAAATAGGTATAGATGATCTTCTGGATTTCTTCAGGGTCCGTCATGATATCACCCTTTTCATTTTCAATTGCATGGATTTGAGTCTTTTCTTTTCTTTTTTTAATAAGGTTGGATAAGGGTTTGTCAATCTTATTTATTCTTTCAAAGAACCAACTTTTTGCTTCATTGATTCTTTGTATTGTTTTTTATTCTCCAATACGTTAATTTCTGCTCTGATCTTTATAATTTCCTCCCTTGTACGGGCTTTTGGCTTAACCTGCTCTTCTTTTTCTAGAAGCTCGAGGTTCACCCTTAAGTTGTTTATTTGCGCTTGCTCTATTTTCCTAATATAAGTATTTAATGCTATAAATTTCCCTCTTAGGACTGCTTTCATTGTATCCCATAAGTTCCGGTATGTTGTACTGTCATTATCATTCAGTTGTAGAAAGTGACTAATTTCTTCTTTAATTTCATCTGTGACCCATTGGTTGTTCAGGAGGATGCTGTTTAATTTCCATGTGTTTAGGGAGTTTTTGTGGGATCTTTTGCCATTGATTTCCAATTTCATTGCACTATGGTCTGATAATATGCATGGGATAATTTCAATTCCTTTGCATTTACTTAAGCAGGTTTTATGAGCTGGTATGTGGTCTATTTTGGAGAACATCCCATGTGCAGCTGAGAAAAATGTGTATTCTGATGTTGTGGGATGGAACACTCTGTAGACATCTACTAAGTCCATTTGTTCAAAAGTTTGGTTCAGTTCTACTATTTTATTATTGATTTTCTGTCCAGTTGATCTATCTTTTTGTGACAGTGGAGTATTGAGATCTCCCAATATAATTGTATTAGTGCTTATTTGATTTTTCATGTCCTTTAGTACTTGTTTTATATAGCTGGGTGCATTGGTATTTGACGCATATATATTTATGATTGTTATCTCTTCCTCTTGGATTGTTCCCTTTACAAGGATGTAATGACTGTCTTTATCTCTCTGAATCCTTCTTGGCTTGAAGTTCACTTTGTCTGCAAAAAGAATAGCTACCCCTGCTTTTTTCTGGGTTCCTGTGGCATGGAGTATTGTTTTCCATCCTTTGACTTTCAGTCTATGAATTTCTTTCTGAATTAAATGTGTTTCTTGTATACAGCATATTGTTGGATCTTGCTTCTTGATCCATTTTGCCAGTCTGTGCCTTTTGATTGGTGAATTGAGACCGTTAACATTGATGGTTAAAACTGATATGTATTGACTTGTCATGATATTTTCCTGTTGTTGGTTCCCACTCTTTGTTTTTCTGCTTTCCGGCTATTTAATTATTTGCCCTGCCTGGTGGATTCCTTCTGTTGGGGTTCCTATCTCTTTCTAGAATGTCCTTCAGAACGTTTTGGAGTGCTGGTTTGGTGGTCATAAATTTTCTCAGATGTTCTTTGTCATGAAAGTATTTTATTTCTCCATCAATTTTGAAAGATAGTTTTGCAGGGTACATCAATCTGGGCTGAAAATTATTTTCCTTTAGAGCTTGCAATACATCATTCCAAGCTCTTCTTGAATTGAGGGTTTGTGCTGAAAAGTCAGCTGTGATTCTGATGGGTTTTCCTTCATAGGTGATTTGTCTCTTCTCCCTAACAGCTTTTAAGATTCTGCCCTTCTGTTGAATTTCTGGGATCTTGACTATAATATGTCTGGCTGAAGTTTTTTTTTGATCATGTCTAGTTGGTGTTCTAAAAGCTTCACTTATAGGGGTGTCAAATTCCTTTTCTCTTCCAGGAAAGTTCTCCCTGATTATGTCTTTGAACAAGGTTTTAATGTCGTTGATGCTATCTCCTGCTTTTTCATTTATTCCAATTATTCTTAAGTTGTTTATCTTTGAGTCATCTAGCAGCTGCTGAAATGATTTTTCATGGTCCCTTGCTATTTTTAAGAATTTTTCCATTTCATGATCACTAATTGCAAGCCTGTCTTCTATATCTGAGATCCTGTCCTCGCATTGGCTTATTCTGCTACAAATACTTTCAATGGAATTTTTTATCTCTTGGGTATCTGCTTGAATCTGCCTTATGGATTCCATTTCTTTCCTATGCTGAGCATTCATGGTTTCTATAGTTTTCTTAAGTTCATCTATTTTTTTGTCTGTATCAGCTATAGTGTCCTTAAGCATGGTCTTCATTGTAGACATTATCTCTGCAGTTATCTGTGAGATTATTTCTGTTTTAATTTTTTCCAGAACCTCATTCAGTTGCTTTATTGTTACCACTTCAGATAGGCCAGGTGGGTGGCTTTCGGATTGTCCCACCTCGTTGCCCCCTAGGTTTGCCTTTGGTGAATTGGATGTGTGGGGTTGCATCTTGTTTAAGTGTCATCTCATTTTTTCTTTCTTTAATTCCTGGGGTGATGTTTGCAAATTACCTATAGTAGGTTACTTTATTGCTAGTGTTTAAGATCTTTAGAAGATGACTACTTCTCTGCAGTATCTTCCAAGTGGAGCTTGCTTTTAGGTTTTGAGCTTTCTGCCAGATCCTACCTCTTCAATTCGTTGGGTATGCGAAGTTGCTACCTGTTTGGCCCAGTCCTTGATTCTTTGGTACTGTGCCACTGTATTTTCTGTGTCCCTTAGTCAATCTCAATCATGAAATATCAGGAAGGAAAGATGTTTAGAACAATTATTTCACATTTGGCTATAATGTTATCTAAAGCATCAAACACAGCCTAGAAAATGACAGACTGAGCTAACCAGTTATTTACCACTTTTAGCTGTATAGAGTTGCGGTTATATAACAAAATCTAAAACACACCAGAAAAATTATATGCAGTATACAAGTCCTGTGTATGTCAATTTTTCCCCTGAGGAGTTTAAATTTAAAATGAGTTAAGGAGGAAATAGAGTATTGGGAGAAGAGGAAGGAATTAGATGTAAGGTTAGAGGACCAAGAGGGATCCCACTAAAATTGGGACACTAGTGCAGAGGACAGGTGGTAGAAAGAGAAGGAAGGAATAAGAACAGATCACAACCACAATCACAAAGAAGTTAGAGGCGCTGTTTACACTCATATAAAAAACCAGAGAGAATAATGAAGGAAAGAGCAAATACACATACAGAAACAAAAACAAAGATAAAAACAATAAAACAGACAGATCAAAAATAAAACCCCACCAAAAACCAAAACAAAACAAAACAAAAACAAAAAAACCCTTCGCCAGAACAAAAAACAAATCAGTGAGAGAAAAAAAAAATAATAATAAAAAATAAAAAAATAAATAAAAAAATAAAAAGAGTCAGTTCCAGGTGTTGACTCTGCTGTAGGCAGTTACCCTGTGGTGACAGAGTCCTGTTCTGTGCAGGTCCGTCCCAGTAAGCCAGGAGCGCCCTCTGGCGGGCAGTGAGCAGATGCGCGTACTTTCAGGCAGAGACCAGTCTAGCTCGCCTCCGCTCTCAGCGCCCTTTCACGATCCCTGGGCCTGAGAGGCTCAGCGCGCTGTCTGGAGCGCGGGTTCCCTGCACTGGTTCCCGCCGCTCTGGTTTTTCACCACGCCCCCCACAATGGCGCAGGGCCAGTCACTCTCTGGCGCGGGACAGGTGTGGCTGAGAGTCCAGTCTCGTTCGCCTGCTGACCTCAGCACACTTTCGTGGGCCTGAGAGGCCCCGTGCTGCCCTGTCCGGAGCACAAGTTCCCAGAGCAGTTTCCGAGCCGCTCTGAGTTTCGCCACACCCCCCACAATGGCGCCCGGCCGGTCGCTCTCTGGCGCGGGGCAGCTGTGGCTGAGAGACACTCACCGCCGGCCAGCGCCGTTCTCCGCCGCTCCCCTGCCCCGCCGCTGTCTCAGGATCCTCCGTGGGGGCTCCCTGGGCACCAGCTGCCACCGTGTGTCCGTAGAATTGAGCCTCCGCGGCGCTGCAACTCCCGGGATAGTAGAAGGTGCACGCGTGCGGTCTGCTCCTTCTTTCCTTCTTCTTTGTTGGAAGTCACCCGTCACTGGTGCCGGGGGTCCCAGATTGCGCTTCAGAACTTCTCTGGGTTTCGGGGAGGCATCTCCCCCCCTCCTGCGCTTTCCGGTTCGCTATATTCCCGTGTTCCAATGGTAACTTTTAGAGAGAGTTTCGCTGCCTGCTTCTTACTCATCCGCCATCTTCCCTTATTTCTATTTTCTTTTCTTTTACTACTTTATAGAGAGATAATAAAATGTATCAGTCAATTTCATTGTATCTCTTAGTTTTCCAAACATATTCTAAAGGATCATATACATAGTCACCTAGTTCCTTGCTCCTTATGAATAGTTGATTAGGAATAACCTATGCAGATGTTTTGCATAATTCTACCACTTTTTCATGCTATGACTATCAGTGTTCACTTTATAACTAGATATAGAACTATTAGAGTCCTTAAATCTAAGGACATTAGAAAATCAATGTCAGAAATCCAAGAATAAATTCATAAATCTCATCCTCAGGGTTTTGTTCTCTAGAATCACTCTTGTTACCAAATTTTGTACTGTATTAGTCACTGTTTAAAACTGAGGACCAAACATATATTCATTAACATAACAATAGTATACATATAAAATTATGTATTATGAAAAATTGAATAACAAAGTTATGGAGCCAAAGAAACCCCAAATCTCCCATCTGCAAGCTAGAGACCCAGGACAGTCAAGGGTATAGTTTCAACCTAAGGCTGAAGTCCTGAGATCCAGGAGGGACAATGGTGTAAGTCCCAGTGCAAGGGCCAGAGGACACTCTGTGAAAGTCAAGCAGAACAACAAAGGGAATAATTCTCTGTTCTTCCTACATTTTGTTCTACGGAGGTTCTCAGGGATTGCATGGTGCCTGCCCACCCTATAGAGGGAAATCTCCCTTACTTGGTCTACCAGTTCATAGATACAAGCAGAAATAAAGTTTAATCTCATATCTATCTGGGCACCCTGTTACCCAGTCAAATTGATGCATGAAATTAACAGCCCTAAATACTGAAATATTTAAATTTGAAATGTTTGCCTCAAAATAATACTTGATTTTGTAGGAAAGGCTTTAGGTTGATGTTTATTGTGTTTAGGTTGAGGTACAGTTGTAGTGTATTCTTATAATTTAATACTGATAAATACAGTTGCTTCTATTGCTAAATAAGAAATTATTTCAGTTTATTGCCTGAAAGTACATAGTTCACAGTTTTTAGTAATTCAGTAGTCCAAGTGAGCTTGGCTGGGTTCTCTGCTCATGCTCTCACAAGATGGAAAAAATAATATGTGATACTTGTTGCACTCTTGGTGCTTCTGGAGAAGAATGAAATCTTAGTTTTGTTGTTCACTTTTTTGCTGTTACTGTTTCTCAGCTCTGTGAGGTTGCTTTCACATCCTTTGTGTATTCAAAAGGAGCAAATGAATAACCCTCGTACATCAAATCTCTCTAAAATTCTTTCCTGCTTTAAGAAAGAAAATTCACTGCATCCAAAGGGACCATGCCTAGATTAGCGCCATATGGATAATCTACAATTGTCAAATATAACAACTATAGGAACATTAGTGAGAGGTGAAGGTTATGACAGTGTAATAAAATTCTGTCTGTCACAATCACTCATATAATTAAGTAAATATATATATAGCAATTAAGTGGCTATAAAAACAACCTTAATATGAAATTATCCATTCCTGTGGTACAAGATTTTTAGAAATATATTTTTAAACAGGAGAGAAGGGATCTGCATCTTGTATAGCTAATTATACTAACTAGTCCAAAAGAGTTTAAAAATAATTAATTAATTTAGAAGAAGATAGTATGAAAATCACAGTTGCACTTGATTTTATCCATTGAAACCATTGTAAAATGTCTTCCACAGATTTGGAAAATACTGGCGGGAAATAAATGGAAATTGAAATCTGCTTTTAGAGTGGTACCAGCTTTTGTCAGAGAGCTAAGAATAGTTTTAAACATTTGTTAGAAAACACACACACACACACACACATGCACACGTTTATCAGATAAGAGCATACATGTCTACATGGCCTAAAATATTTACTATGTGGGCTTTTATAAATAGCATTTTCTGTCTCCTATGCAAAACAACAATGCATATATTTCATTCTTAAATGACATGTAAATAACAGCCAGGCAGCTTAAGTTAAAGGAATGATGTTTTCTGTGAGAATTGGAAATAGATATATTATTCAAAATAAATAAGTAAAAATAAATTTCTTATAACATTTTGACAAGCTTTTCATAATACGTCAAATTCTGTATGTGTGACTTTTTCTTGTGTATTATTTTATCAGTGACTTTATGTATTCTTGTAATAAATTAAGTGAGTGAATTCCCAGAAGCGCATCAAGAAGTGCATCTATAGGTGAGCTCAACATGACAAGATTGCTAAACATTATGATTATAAGCAACAATTCTAGCATATTGAAAATTCATAAAGCCCCAACTTCTTAAATGCAGTTAAAAATAATAATGGGAGTGGAAAGTTTTTGAAAAATAAATGGAATACTTTCCTTGTGCTCAAAAATGTGTCATTTTCTAGAGTGTATCCTGTTGAAGTACAAGGTGTTATTTTGATCCTGAAATATATATATGTATATCTCATATATAGCATATATATATCATGTATATCATATACATATATATATATATAATGTATATCATATAGCACATATCATATGCTCCAAAACATAGTCTAAAAATATATATCATATTGAAATTGAAGTTATGGGAAGATTATATTTCATATCACTATGTAAAATGTTAATATAGAAAGAAAACAAAGCAAAGCAAAACTCCAATACTAATCTATTTATGCTAGGTAGAATTCTAAAATGTCCCTTAAGATTTTAGCCCCTAGTCTATGTACCGTACCTTCGTGGGGGAAGAACTTCTGAACATAATGAAATTTCAACCTCATAATTTTATTATGTAACATAGCAGTAGAGATTTTTCAGATATTTTGACTAAAAAAAAGGAGATTCTGTTGAATGAGATTGGCCTCATCAGATAAATTCTTTAAAGAGTCTTTCCACAGAGATTCAGAAAGTGATAGAGCCTATGCAGGAGGCAAAGTGGGCAGGAAGATGGCTTCTTTGGGCTGAACACAATGGATGCTGAGGGCAAGTTATAAAAGCAAAGAAAAGACTAAAATAATTCATGAAAAAAGTGAGAGAATGTGATCCTCAATCCCACAATCAAAGGAACTGAGATCAAAATCACCAGGTGGTTTTTAAAGTGGACCCTGATTTCCAGAAAAGAATACAGTCCAAACAAAAGTTAGAATGCAGTCTTGGAAATCCTTGCAAACATCAAATCATCCAGGCTCAGAGCCTGACACACCGACACTGGAATAACACATTTCCAGTTTTTAAACTGCCATTTTTGTGGTAATCCATCATACAATGATAGAAAATTAGCAGGGTGCTGCAAATAAAACTGGACTTTTAACCAAATTCTGAAAATAATTTTCCTTACATTTTCAGTAATGCTTTGATAATTTCTTGATGGTGAGACTTTTTCTTAAATTCGTATAAATGTTTCATATAAGCTTTAAAAATTCCTTGTATGAATTCTAGTTAGTTTTAAGTGTCATATATATGTGAACTCTATCTTTAAATAAAGTAACTACTGATTGATGATGTCATATTCATAGTTCTTTCAGAATACTTTGAAAAGATCACAGCTCTTTTATTTATATCTACGCACTTATGAATTGGTTATACATAGTCACATGTAAGAACTGTGACTCTGAATTTCCATGTTTGAAAAAATAATCCTGGCAGTGATTGCTTTATTGATTGTCTTTTATGTTAGGTACAAAATATAACTTCATTAATGAAAGTGAAACAAAAATATCTTCAGGGAGGTACACCTTAACACTCTTTCGTGATCCTTCATGCAGCGAATGTCTGATCTTTCCTATCACCTAGTTACTAAATTGATACTATTTTAAAGTATACTACAATAAATGGTAAAGGTGGTATAAAAGTGAAGGAAAGATTAAAACAAGTCATGTAACAATTGAGTAAATATGAACTTAGAGTTAGCTTGACATAGATACAATCATTTTTACATAGAGATAGATGGTAGATAGATGATAGATAGATAGATAGATAGATGATAGATAGATGGGTGTATACCCACATGGGTTAGTATACACATGTGTATTCCTTGCTCACTAAGCTGAGAGACTCAGTTATAATAAATGCACTTAATATGTGTTGCGTGATTTCTTATACCACTGTCTAATAAAACGAACCAACCCGCCTCAGAAAAATTACTGATATTATGACCAGGCATGTAACATACAAGATAATCATCGAACATCTCATACTGCTGGAAATTAAGGAAAAGGAAAAAGAAAAACCACCAATAATATGATAAAGGGACATCAGAGCCAAATAATAAAGCTCCCTCTCATTAACCAAAATAAGAATAATGAGCAACAAAATAAATAAAATATTATCAGATCATAACCCAAAGTACAAAATAAACCTGCATGACTTCACACAAGTGTAAATAAACTTTTGAATAAATATATGGGGTTTCCCATACAGGAGTATTTTAAATAATTTATGTGATTCCTTCGCCGTCAATGAACTGGAGCATAGCTCTAAACCCTTTGAAGTGTGAACTGAGCATAATAACTTACTTCCACGGGTACATGAGAGGCAGAGAATGTGTAACTTTATAATGGGAAGAGATGACATTTTGTCACTTCAGACAGGTAATTCGGGTCAATGTTATTAGTGATATGCTATATGAATAATATTTGCCCTTGCTATGAAAGCATGAGAACTGTACTTTCTCTTTTTGGAATGAATTCCTCCCTAAAATATATAATCCTAGTCTAACATGAAAAGAAAAAATGATAAAAGAGATATTTGAGCCAGATTTGTTGGTGCATGCACCTAACTTCTTCACTTTGGAAACCGAGGCGGGAGGATCTCAAGATCAATCTCAGCCTAGGCAACTCGACAGATAGGGAGGCTCTGTATGAAATGAAAATGAAATAAAACAAGAAAAGGGCTGGGGGTTTAGTTCACTGTGAAGACCCTAGGTTCAATCCCCGGATCACAAAGAATGTTCCATTTGACAGACACTTTACAAATACTCTACAAAAAACCAAAACAGAAAAGTCTGAGAAGCTGTGAAAACAGAGAAAGCTAAAGAAGCGTAATTATTGAACGTAATGCAGTTTCCTGAATAAGATCCTGAGGAGAAGAAAGGCACCGCGTAACGCTCAAGGACATCTGAATGAAGTAGGAAATTTATGCGCTAAAAATGATATACTAATATTCATTCATTACTTATAAAAATACAGTAACTACATAAGAATTATAAAATGGAAAATGTTATGTCTACTTAAATAAATTAAAATCATAAACGTTACTACAAAATGTTACTGGAAATTTTCTGACATAATGGCAACACTGGGATGGTAGCTTGTAGCCTCCAACGCCTCACTGCCGCGGGTATGAACTGTACAGGTCTGTTCAAGATTTTTCCATCCCCTGTGGTGATTCTTCCATTCTCTTCTAGCTGATCACAGTCTTTGTAGAAATAAAATTTTGAGTCGTCTTTTCTCTATTAATTCTTCTAACAAAATTCTTTGTATTAAATACAAGCAAAAAAAATTACAAACCACATGTGTGTTCCTCTGAAGCAATACAAACTAAATATATTAGAAATATGACAATAATAATCTATCAGTGTTACTGAGGAAAGAAAAAATCTTAAACTATAACCGTAAGCTACCATGTTCCATAGAGCCAACCTAGTAGATTGTATGAAGTAAGTGGGAGTTGCTATTTAAAGCAAAATTAAGAGCAAGATATCTAATAAAAACTGGACATTTACCTTTAAAAACAAGTGATAAAATCCAATTAAATTCCACATTTGCTCTTTTCTTTTCAATAAAAATTATTCCAACTCAATATGCTAATGGGAATCATTAATGGTCAGTTTATATGTATTTGATCAATTACAAATTAGATTATGCATAAAATGTAGTATACTTAAAATGTAAGATTCATCAAGGAAAACAATCGCAATTATCTTTGGTGGTCAAATAGTTTGTAAGAAACACTAGCAAAGCCTAAAATATAATCAACAATCTGTTATACCAGTTTTTGAATTATTTTAAAAACATTATTTTAGTGACAAATACTCTGAGCCTTTTAAAAACCTAACAATATACTAGTGGCTTCAGAGGAAGCAATAATAAATAAAATAGGAGCTAGGTGTGGCAGTCCACGCATCTAATCCAGCACTCTGGAAGGGTTGGACAGGATGACTGCAAGTTTGAGTTCAATCTGGGCATTTTAGAGATTTAGGCAGACATTGTCTCAAAAATTAAAAAAAAAAATGGTACTGAGGATGTAACACAGTGTTACATCCCATACTTTGTACAGTATATCCATTTGTTTGATATATGTTCTGGTGTATTTTTTTGATACATGTTATGGTGTATTGAATCCCTACAAAAAGATACACAGTACACAAATGGATATACAGTACAAAATATAATCACCAGCTCAAGGGTGCCAGCTGACAAGACATTTTTTATTGTCTACTTTGTTACATAAGTAAGCTACCTATGGAAATTACAACTGGAGCTTGTATGGAGGAAGAAAACTGCCTGGGTTCAATACACCATAATATATATGAAACAGAACCAAAACAACCAAAAGTAAACAACCAAAAACAAGCATATGAACATACAATTGGTAAAACAAAAATCCACATATTCAAAGTATTTACTAGTTTAACAGAGGAAATATATACTGTATATATAAAAATAGGACAAAAGTATGACTATGAAAAATAACCATGGTAAATACCATCAAAGAAGAGATATCTAGAGGGTGAAACAACAGAAACTCTCCATGACTTAAAATAATAGCTGTTATCAACAAGATACTAATGCAGAAATGGAAAAAGAGAGGAGAACATACACAGTGAATGAGTGAACAAAAGCTCTGTTTGAAAGGTTCTCAGTGTCAGTGTTGGAAGTGTGTGGGGGGTTAATAGACAAAATACAATGATGCATGGGGCGAAGCAAGGAAACAACCACAGAACATAGAGCAGCACACTGCTTGCAAGAGTCGGGGAGCAGCTTTGATTGAAAAGACAGTATTTCTGGTAAGCTCGGAAGCATAAGATTGAGTTGATCAGAGAACTGAATACTCCACATGCAGGAACAGAAGAACCTATTGTGTCTCTACAATGTAGAGAATTTCACATTAGGTATGTTGGGGACATGAGGAAGAAACCTGCCACGGCTTAAATATCTAGTGTACTATTAGGCTGGAGGTTTAACACATTAGCAGTAAAAGATCTACCTAAGTATAATATAAAATTGTGCTCATTGCAGTGTCAGTAAGTTTATTTCACTTTTGTTTCTTAGTGCACTATTGGGACATATGTTGTACTATCTGCCCATTGGCCATGATGGCAATGAAAAGCATACAAATATTTAAAAAGTTATCAGCTGAACAATAGAGTTTGAACAGCTAGAGACATAATGGTATGGCCAAGTTCATCTTTTCATAAGATAAGACAAGCAGTATATTTATCACTTAGAGATAACATAGGGTATAGATTGACTAAAAAGATGAGATACAATTCTAATCCCAAAATAAAGATAGTAAGGTCCAAAATTAAGGTTGTCAGGGTAACAAAGTATAAGAGAAAGTGGAAGTTATATATGAAGGAGAAGTGATAGAATTTAATGAACATTTAGATATGAAGAGAAAAATAAATTTTCTATGTTGAATGAATAAGTTACTACAAGAAAGCATTTTCTTGAAAAAACACTGAAATTATTGAATTCAAATTGCAGAGTTTAGCCAGGCATGGTGGTGCAGGTCTGTAATCCCAGCACTCAGGAGGCTGAGGCAGGAGGATCACTGTGAGTTTGAGGCCAGCCTGGGCTACAGAGAGAGTTCAAGTCCAACCTGAACTGCATGGTGAAACCTCATCTCAAAAAAGAAAAGTCAATAAAAGAAAAAAAAAATTTTTGTTGCAGAGAAATTCATGCAATAGTGTAAATGGAATGCTACTGGTTTGGCTCTATAGCTTTCTTGTGTGACCTTGAACAAGTTACTTAACTTCTCTGTGTTCATGTTTGTTTACCCAAAGTTAGAATAATAATACAAGCACAAGTTGTTGAGAAGAATAAATAAGGTAACAGAAGCATAACATTTAAAACTGACAGCAGCTTAAGATAGGAGAAACATACTTTTGAATTCATAAATGAATGAATATGTAAATATTATTACTAGTAGTAGAATGGGAAACTCAGAGACAACTAACAGAAATTTTAAATAACAATATTTACATATTTCATATAAAACAGAAATACTTCACATTTGAAAAGAAAAAGTTGGCTGTGAAGTAATGTTATAATGTGACCTGAGGTGTCCCTCAGGATTTTCTTTTGGAAAGCAGCTGGGTCATGGGAGCAACATCAGAGGACGAATCCGTTGATGAATTCACAGCTACACATGCTGTTAGGAGGTGGAGTTGTTTGGAAGAGGTGGGGCCCTGTGTGTGACCTGGAATAGTGTATTCTTGTCTCCTGGTCCTTTCCTTCCTCTCTGGTTCTTCTTGTTCTCTCTCTCCAACCATGTGACATGAGGTGAGCAGCTTTAAAGTGCCATGCTCCTTGCCATGTAGTTACTGCCTTGGGGACAGATAAAATGTACTGAAACCTCTGAAACTGTGGGCCACAATAAATCCCTCCTCCTACAAATGACTCAAGGTTATCCTTTTTTGTGGCAGAGTAGTACTCCTTTATGTACAAATGTCACATTGTCTTTGTCCATTGATCTGATGGACATGTAGGTTATTTATAAGATTCAGCTATTATAAATTGTGCTGTTATAAACAGGGCTACACATGTATCATTGTCCTTAACTCTTTGGGGGAGATACCATTTGTGGGAAAATTGATGCACCTGGAGATAGAGCATAATGTTAAATGATATAAATCAGACACCAAGTTTAAATACTACATGGTTTCTGTTACATGAGAAATCCAAAACATAAATAAAAAAAACGAATAAAAGAAAGATAATGAGAAGTAGGGAGATAGATCTAGAGATGGCATGAAGAGCAAGGGACCAAGAGGAGAAGGGGATAAAAAAAAAAAAAAAAGATTGTGTTACGTGTGTGTACCAGTTTCCCATAAGATGTAATAATTATGTATTGCAAACATGTATTAATAAAAATAAAAACTGAAAACCAAGTTTTCTTCTTTAAATTGTGTCCCTCAGACACTATGTCCTGACTGGCCCATGTGAAATGACAGCTGACCATTGTCCTCCAATGATCAGATCAGCTCATCTGCTTATAGCACACACCAATTTAAAATAGCTATGTACACACCAAACTACCTTCACAAGAGCTAGGGAAGGTAGTGAAGAAAACATACTGCTTAATTTTAGTAAAATAATGAAAAAGATATATTGAAGAAGACAGGAAAGAAAGTTGCCTACATCATTGCTTCTTAAAATCCATGTCCTAAAATTTGGATGAATGATTCAAAATACACATCTCACAGTAATTTGATCTTGCTTCCATGCTATCTTTGGTAACATACAGCATAATTACAAGAGATGCCAAAGTCTTTCTACATCCAAACATAACTAAAAATAATACTTGGTTCTCTTTCTCCAAGTAAGTTTCTCAAATAATCTTAATGAGCAAGGGATAATTCAATTCTTTTACTTTTTCCTAGTATTAAAATAAACAACCTTATTAAGAACGTTGCACTAAAAATCTTTTTAAAAATAATCACTTTATTAAGAATATTCAGGTATTCATGAAGTACTGAAATATGGGTAATGACTTGAGCATGCCACTAAAATGATCATCTATCCCTAATTAATACTGATATATTGCAGTTGGGAGATCTTCTAATGATCGCATTACTGGTAAATTATTGCTACTCATATAATTTGTCCTTATAATCATGTATTTATCAAAGACACAAAAGACAAGTCTCCCAGGAGGCTTATTAAAATCCTTATTCTCTTGGTTTTTTAATTGGTAAAGAAGATAGTTTTTCTGTTTTTTTCCCTGAATGACCAACTGGGTTTTCATCAACAGAAGTATCATTTAAAATTACACAATTATCATATACATAAATCTCCATATTTAAAGTGCATAAAATAATATACAGAAATGAGGAACCACTCTACAATGCTTCCTCTTTTATGATGTCATAATAAAATCAGATAAATATCATTCATTAAACATCTGTAAATGCAAGGCAATGTGTTATCCACTGTATCTATGTGAAAATAAAATTATAAGGTAAAGATATATAACACTAGAGAAATATTTCATATATCTCTTTTACTTGTTTCAAAATAATTTTTTAAAATTATAAGAAACTTTGAATTATTAATTTTTGATAACATATTTCTAGTTCCATGAATTACCTTTTATCCTCTTTCCCAATCTTTTTTTCTCTCTCTGTCTCTCTCTCTGTGTCTCTCTCTCTCGCTTGCTCTGTGTCTGTCTCTTTCTCTCTCACAACACATGTATATCCACACACACAACACAGACACATCTGACCAATTTCTGGCATGAGAGAACATTACAATACAGCCTTTTTCTCAGACATCCATGGTCAGTGCAGCTCCCTTTGTTAGTCCTGCCAGGTCAGTAGAAACCACACTCAGGACAACATTCAAATGCTGAAAGTTGGAGGAATGAGTCATTCAAAATAACAGTGGACTCATGAATTCTTGGTGGTGTCAAATGCTTATGATGTTTCTGCACTGTGACATTACTCTCTCCTTACTTTCCAAAGTGTACACTAGGAAAGACCCTGGGCTCACGCCTCAAGAGTAAGTACCCAGCCCCCGCTCTCGTGGTGGAATATCTACTTAAATCATTTGGAATACTCCTGCATGAGCGATTTGTCTCCTCTTCCCGAGTTAATAATTTTTAAGTAATTTGCTAATAAAGTGACCCATGCATAATTATTTTACACTTTATGGTATGTCACTGTTAAATTTCTTAGATTATTTCAGCTTTAACTGAGTTCTAGGTGCTCCTTCAGTTGGTTCCTTCTTTCGATGCACTTGTCGTCAGTGTATGGAGGGGGCACTTTATTACTTTTTAACATTAAAATGTTCTGTGTAATGATGTGATACTTTGTGTAGAAGACCAATCTACACAAGAAAGCTTCTAGATCTGATAAAAATTTCAGTACAGTGGAAGGACTCAAATTCAACACACAAAAGTGAATAGTGTTACTATACTCTGGTAATGAACTTCCAGAGGAAAAATCAGGAAAACAACTCCTTTCACAATACAGTAAAAAAAAAAAAACAAACTAGGAATCAACCTTAGCAAGGCGAGACCTTCTATAGTGAAAATTACAGAACTCTGAAGAAAGGAATTGAAGACATTAGAAAATGGTAAAATATCCTTTACTTTAATCAGAATTAATATTGTTAAATGCCATATTCCAAAACTGATCTACAGATTTACAGCAATCCCTATTAAAATACCAATAACAGAATTAGAAAAAGCAACTCTAAATTTCATAGGGAATCAGAAAAGTCTCAGAATATTCAAAGCAGTCCTGAGCAAAGAGAACAAAGTGGCAGGCATCACTATTTTGGATTGAGTCTTACTGTAAAACTAGAGTAACAAACAATTATGATACTGGCACAGAAACAGGCATATAGGTCAATGAAATAGAAGACTCACAAACAAACCCACGCATGTATAGCCATCTGATTTTTAACAAAGAAGACAAAAACTTATGATGAAGAAAAGATAGCCTCTTTAACAAATTGCATCAGCATTCATAGATATCCAATAGCAGAATATTGAAATAATTAGATCCCAAAATTTAACTCTGTCTCAAAGACCTAAATTAAAAAACAAAAATTTTGAAGCTGCTTTAAAATAACTGAGGTAAAACACTTGAAGCCATAGGGACAAAGAATTCTTGAACAGAACTTCAATAATACAACAGATAACACCAAGAATCAATGAATAGGATTATACTTTTAAAAACTTCTGCCTAGCAAAGGAAACAAATAAAAAGATAACCCAGAAAATGGGTAGAAATTTTGCTGGCTACTCTTATGATAGAGGACTATCTACCTAGAATATATAATATTTAGAATATATAACATACTCAAAAATTAAACCCTAATAATTACCCAATCATAAGAGAGACCAATAAATGGAATACACACTTCTCTAAAGAAGAACTACAAATGATCAATACCTACATGAAAAATATTCAAAAATTTCGGTCATTAGGGAAATATACAAATCAAAACAACCTTGAGATCCCATCTTAGCTCAGTCAGAAAAGCTATCACCACGATGAATACCGGAAAAGATACAAAGAAGACAGTAACTTTCTTGTATGATTGGTAGGAACATAAACTGCTACAACCATTATGGAAACAGTATTAAGAGTACTCAAAAAATAAACAAAAAATGTATATGCCATTTTATCCACCTAAACGTCTACTGGTTACATTCTCAAAATAATTAAAAATATCATACTATAGTGACACATAGATATCTATGTTCTTACCAAAGCAATTCACAATAGCTAAATTCTGGAAACAGACTGGATGCCTATTAACAGATAAATGGATAAAGAAAAATATGATATATATATTATTCAGCCACAAAAGTAAAGAAAACATTTAATTTTTAGCAAACTGTGTGGAACTTGAGGTCATCCTGCTAAGAATAATAAGCCCAACTCAGAAAGTGGAATTTTGCATGCTTTCTCTTATATGGAAAAACCTAACATATAAATAAATTAATGAAGAAAATGTGATGGTAAGAAAATAGAGGATATACTCAGACATGGGAAAGGGCTTCAAGGGGAGGAGAAGTAAGGGGGAGAAGTGAAAGGAGTTGGAAACGAAAACACATAATGTGCATGCACCAATTTCCCAAAATAAGCATCACTATTCTGTAACATAAACATGCAATAATAAAAATTTTTTAAGTATTATTTAACATGCTGCAGGCTTTACTTGTATATTTCTTGCCTTAGTTCTCAGATAAGTGCAGAATCCTGGTTTCTTTTAAAGGAGAATAATATTAAAGAATAAGATCTGGGTGTTAGATGTGCTCATTGTTACTGTTTTTTTTTTCACTTATTTGTTTATATTTTAATTGTTTGATTTCTCAGCTAGCAGAAAAAAATTGTATGTGCTCATACCAACTCATTTTTACACACATATCTATAAATATTTCTTTTTTTCGTGGGGTACCGGGAATTGAATTCAGGACCTCATGCTTGCCAGGAAGGAGCTGCGCCACTGAGCTAAATCCCTGGCCCTATCTATAAATATTTCTACAAGTGGCCACCTGTATTTATATTAAGTGAAATTGGATTCTTTACTGACTGATATCTCTGATCCATTATCACACAAGTCATTCTAGCTGCCTTCTCTTGCTTATCTGTAAATTCTCACTCTAAAAGTTTGCAACCAGCCGGGGATATAGCTCAGCAGCACAAGCGCCTGCCTGGCAAGCACAAGGTCATGAGTTTGATTCCTCATACCAAAAAAAAAAAAAAAAAAAAGTTAGCAAGCAGACTCCCATGATATCCTATCAACTTAATTAATTGTTTGAATTCATTATAAATGTATAGGAACAGTAACCGTTATAAATTATATTGACAATATGTAAATGTCACATAGTGACAGCGTGATTTTACCTCTGCGGTCTTCCTTGAACTAACCCATTGTCTCAGTTACTTTTTCGTCACTGAGACACAATACCGAACATCCTCAACTCTAAGGAGGAAAGGTTAGTTTTGGCTCACCATTTATAGAGGTTTCCTTCGACAGTTGGCTGGCTCCAAGGCAAGGTGGCATGGCAGAAAGACATGGCAGAGGAGAAAATGTTCATGGCATAGCAATGGGAAGCAGACAAGGATCAAGTGAAGGGGAGGGAGATAGGCCTTTCCAGGTCATGCTCCCAGTGACCCACCTCCCCCAGCCTGGCTTCACCTCCCAACATTGCATTTAGCTATCAACTGATCCAGGGACTAATCCACTAATTAGTAGTACACATCCATGATCCAGTCACCTCCCAAAAGCCAAATTCATGAGCACAACTAGATATAAACCGTAACATCCATGCACCTAGACTCATCATGATAATAATATTAGATAAATTCTGTTTGAAGACTCTTCAATGAAATACCTTAATGCTTATGAAAATATTCAAGGTTATAAAAAGCAAAGAATTTAAAGATGTGCCAATAGACAAAGGAAGGCTAGAATTATGACAATTAAATATAATACTCTTCAACAGAAAAGGGACAATAGGTAAAATCTAAGGAAATCTAAATATACTATTAACTTCAGTTATTTATGTTTCAGTATTGTTCCATTAAATGTGACAGATGCATCAGATTGATACAAGGTGTTAATAATACAAGAACTTGGAGCTCTGTTCTTACCTCTCCAATCTTTTGTAAATCTAAAACTTTCTGAAAGTATGATAAAAAAGATTTTTAAAAATTAATGTCTTTCAGACTGTTCTGCTTATGAATGCAGATGTCCTAAATTAAATTGTGGCACATAACACCAAGAAAATGAAATAGTTATTAATTTTTAAATAATATCATACATATGACTTGTTGGAAAACAAAGACATTTTAAACATTTTCAGTAATAAAATTTTGGCAACTGATATTTGCCACTGTGGTGGGTTTCGTATTTAATGGTCATCAAAAATGTAATGAATATAAGAATTGAAGAAATAATAAATAAATCCTTAAAATATATAAAAGATTTACTTTTACAGGGTAGAAAACATTTAAGTAAAACTAAGTGTAGTATCAGTATGAAGCACACTATAGTACACGTCAATTTTTTATTACCCTGGAGTACAGCTGGTAAAATTGTAATAACATGTATGTATTAGTTGTCTATACTTTATAAAAAAAAATTTTTTTAAATACCGCAATTTTAAATCACATGTTTATTACCCTAGTTTCTGTGGATCAGGAGTCTGAGAGGTATGTCATTGGGTCCTCTGCTCAGTGTCTCCTAGGGAAAGTAATTATTTTATTGGCTGTGTTTAATTTATTTATGATCATAGACTCCTCACTCAAGAGCATGCGGTTGTTGGAAAAATTCAGTGTCTTTCAACAACAGGACCAAGGTGTCTTATTTATGTATTTACTTACTTATCTAATTGTTTATTTTTTGCTGCCTGTCAGCCACTGTCCTTCTCAGCTCCGCAGACGTCTGCATTTCTCAGCTCATGACCATCTCGCAGGTACTCACAGAATGCAGGAGCTTATTTCTTCAAAGCCAGCAGATGAATCTGATGTTTGCCTCCAAAAGCTGTCATATGACTCAGTCAGACTCACTCAGGATAATCTATTATCTAGTTGAAATAAACAACAATGGACTTGAACCATTTAGTTTTGCAAAATGCCTTCACTCTTGCCATACAGTGTAGCACAATCATGAAAGTGACATCAACTATCATAATTACAAATTAAAAGGATATGGATCTTCTAATGTACACATTTTCTTATGACTATCTTAGAATTCTGCCTGGCACACATGTATTTATTGCATACTATGACAGTCAGTAGGCATTTTGTACCTCGTAGACTGTTTCATTTAAATTTGTAATAGCACACTTTTGATGGTGTAAGATTCTATGCCTGGCATTCAGACTGTTTCCAATATCATGCAATTCCAGAAATTACTGAAATGAATAAGTTTGCATATTTGTATATTGAAGATGCATCATCAGCATAAATTTTTAGGAGACAAATATTTGAGATACAAAGTAAACAGGATATTTTGTGAGTTAAATTCTTCTCCGTAGTGGTTGTACCTATTGTTATTCATGAGAAATGTATGAGCATATCTGTTTCCCCACAGCACTTCCATTCATTGATTTATAGAACTTTTATTTTTATATATTTATGTGTCTATGTATATATGCATGTATATTTGCATGTATTGTGGTGATGATGATCAAACTCACGGTCTCACACATGCAAGGCAAGTAATATGCTACACGTTTAGTAATTCATAGAATAATGGAACTAGCAAAAAATATGAAGATAATTTATTCAACATCTTTTTTGACAGATGAGAAAAGAATGCACTGCTTAAAGTTGGGGTACATGTACTTAACTTTTAATGTCAAATACTCTCCTGACACACTGTATTGAAGGAATATAAAGTATGGAATGACTGGACTCAATTTCTGCTAAACTGATGAAAACAGTGTAAATTATTTTTCTTGAATATTCATACCTTTATAATGATGAGTAAAGTTCCAATTTGTTAAGCCCCGATTTCTAAAGAGTACGATAACAATCTGTAGTTTAAAAAAATAGCTTAACTATAAATCATACATAAAAACATTTTTCTTAAAACAGTTTTACTTACTTTTTTGAAAAGCATTTTGATTACAAAGTATTACATATTATTTGAAGTGGTATTTTAAAATAAGATCCACAATATAAGAATGGAGAAGTAATATCATTTCCCTTTTTTGATGAGAAAAATAGATTGTATTTGCCAAAGATTGCATATGCACTCTACATTCTGCAACTCTATTAATTCCAATAATAACATATCAAAATCCAGTCTTCTATTTTCCACATAGATTTATAGGCTCAAACAGAGATGATACATAATCTCCAAGCACAATTAGTGTATCCTGCTATGCAAAAAAAATTGCCTACACATCTGATTTTCTTGCGTGAATGCATCTGCAAACACATTATGACCTGCCTTGCACTATACATTACTATTAGTAAATGAAATATTGATGTTGTTTGGGGATGCTCATTACTACAGCTGACATTTCAGATTTATTCCATGATATGCATATAAGTCAGTTCAGTAAACACACAATCCTGATTTATTTAGCTACTTGGAACCACAAAAGTGTTCATAAGATTCCTTCTTTTCTCCTTAATGCATCATCTAAATATTGCATGTCCCCTGTAAATGCAGTCTATATGTCAATACTGAATTTTACAAATCCTTTTATGTTAGACTTTGATCTTTATATGATAAAGCTCACAGCTGTAGTCTGATTCATATATTTGATATTTGAAAATGAATTCATGAAAATTTCTGGCAAAAAATAACCAAGTTAAGTAGAAACAATTGTTTTAATAACTATTATCTTTGACTGAATTGGCCATGATATCTTTGTCAATAATCAATAAAAAATTATTAAATTAAAAAAATCCCCACATGTTACTGGAAATTCATTATCTAAGTTTTTATTGCTTCTTATTTAAAAGTAAAGCTCTCTAAAAACACCTTTTTATATGTTTCTAAAGATAGTGCTATTCTTTCATTAACATGAAATCTTCATGATGTAACACATTGCTATAGGAATTTTGACATAGTACATGTACATGCAAGCAATATCTGATATAACTATCTCTTATTTATGTTTTTTTCTGTATAATTTTAATTCTTTATCTTACGTTTCTTTATTTTCTACAATGTTACAAATATGTAAAAGGGTGAATGAATTACCATTTCACGTTTTTAAATTTTTGTTTTCAAAGGCTAGCCTTATACTGATCATATTTCCCAGGTTTTATCTCTTAAAGATTTTAAAGTTTAAGAAATTCACAATATATCATGTTATTAATACATTTATTCACAAATTTACTGCCAGCATAAATAGAATATTTTAAATTTGTCTCCAATTATATAATGCACAAAACTCACAGCTAAAAGTGAAGTAAAAATGTTAGGGTAGTGTATGAAATATACCATTAGTAATTGTGTTATCATTATTGAAGTACACATACTAAGTGAGCACAGTTCTTAGTAACAACCTTTGTGTTCAGTGAACACTCTGCATAACAGCTGATGAAACATAACTGAAATTTGCATGGTTATCACAGCAGTATTTAATTAGTTGTTATGGTTCGGCTCTGTAATGTCCCCCAAAGGCCTCTGTGTTGCAGTCTTAATCCCCAGGTCAGCAGTGCTTGGCTGAGATAGGATTTTTGGAAGGTGACTGGATCAGTCATATCATCGCTGCTTTAATCCACTGGTTGATTTATAATTTGACAATATGATTGGGAATGGATAGAAATTTAGGAGTGTCTTCACAGACAGAGTGGGTCATGGAAGGATGTTCATGGAGATGATCTTTTCCCTAGCTCCTTCCTTTTGATGTCTCTATTTTCTGTTTTCTTCTTCACCTCATCATGAGGTGAGCAGCTTTGCCATGACCTTTGCCATAATAAACTGCTTCACTTCAGCTCCAGAAATAATGCAGTCAGTAGAGCATGAACAGAAACCTGTAAAACTGTGAGCCAAAATAAAGCTTTCCTTCCTGAAGTTGTTGTTTATGCATTTTGTCACAGCAACAGAATGCTGACTAACATATTAGTTCAGTGAGTTCTATGGGTTTATTAAAAGTTGTGTTGCACATTTAATATTGTATAGTACACATTAGCAGTGTATTACTTTAGGGCTGGCATCCCCAATCCCAGCCATGGATCAGTACAGAGCCATGTCCTATTAAGAACTGGGCACACAGCAGGAAGTAAGCCCTGGCTAGTAAGCAAAGTTTCGTCTACATTTATAGCATTCCCCTGAGCACTACCTCCTGTCAGATAGGCAGTGCCATTAGATTCTCACAGGAACCCTATTGCAAACTGCTCATTCAGGGATCTAGGTTACTATGCACTCCTTATGAGAATGAAATTCTGAAACCATTCCTTCCCCACATATTGGAAAAATTGTCTTCCATGAAACTCCTTGGTGCCCAGAATGAAAATCTTTGGTGCCCACTAAACTCCTTGATGTCCAAAATAACAAGGGCCATTGCTTTAGGAGATATTAGACAAGTTTGTGGAAATGATATGTTATTGGATTCCAATAATACTAAGACAATAACAACAATAAAGGTGAAAAAGATTAAGTCCTTATTCCCATATGGAAGCTATTGAATTAGAAACAGGTGTGTGTCACCCAACATTGGCAGAAAGGATTTTGAATACAAAGACTGTTATTAGGTTCTCCACCACTCGTTTCCTGTTTTAATGAAAGAGTTGTTTCATTAAGGTATACCTTCATAAAGAATTAGGTTTTAGATTTAAAGTAGACTTGCACAGACTTATGAAAGAAGTAATTTTAATATTTAAAATTAAATTAGTATTTATTTATTAAAATTAATTTAATTTACTTAAAATTAAGTTAAATATTTAATATGTAAAAAAATTTATTTAACTTCAATTTTATTTCATGTAAAATATAAAACAAAATTTTATAACAAAATAATAGGAGAATAACAATAGTTAATAGATTGCATCTTATTATCTTCAAAGTAGTTACTCACAGAACAAAATGTGGACATAAAAAATTCTCCAAATGATATTAGAACAAACCTTTCTTTTCAATGAACTAAGAGAAACTAGTAGTATAACACTGTATTTTTTTTCTTTTTTCTTCCTTCCTTTCCCCTTTCCCCCAACCCTAGTTCCTCTTTCATTTTGAACAATTTCTTACCATTTCACAATATCTAGTGTACATTTTGGACCTTATTTACTGTTTCAGTTCCTCACACTAGGGAGACAATATGATGTTTACACATGTGAGTCTGATTTATTTCACTTATGAGTATGTTCTCAAGTTATATCCATTTACCTACAAAAATCTCAACTTTTTCTTTATGGCTAAGTAGTACTCCATTATATAAAAAGACCACACTTTTTTATCCATTCCTTGTTGATGGGCATTTGGGCCATTTCTAAGATTTAGGTATTACAAATTGTGCTGCTATAAGCATGGGTTAACATATATTGCTGTGGTATGATGTTTTTAATTTTTCTGGGAAGATACCCAGAAGAGGAATCACTGGGTCAAATGGGATCTCGAATCCTAGCTTTTTGAGGAATCTCCACACTGATTTCCACAGTGTCTTCACCAGTCTACACTCCCACAAACAGTGGAGAAGGTTCCTTTTCCTCCACAGCCTGACCAGCATTTGTTATTGGTTGATTTCTTGATGACAGCCATTCTTTCTGGAGTGAGATGAAATCTCAGCATTGTTTTAATTTGCATCTATTGAATTACCAAGGATGTTGAATGTTTTTTCATATATTTATTTTCCACTTGCATTTCTTCATCTGAGAAGTGTGTATTCACCTCAGATGCCCATTTTTGGATGTGGTCTTTGAATTTGGGGAGTCTAATTTTTTTCAATTCTTTATATGATGTAGATATAAGTCCTTTGAGGGACAACTGGCTAAAATTTTTTCCACTCTGTGGGTCATCTTTTCACTCTATTGGTGGTTTCTTTTGTTGTGCAAAAGCTTTTTAATAAGATGATATACCAGTTATTGATTCTTTGTACTATTTCCTGTGTGATCTTGGTTTTGTTCATGAATCTCTGCCTACAACTATGTCTTCAAATATCTACATATTTTCTCTTCCAGCAGATTTAGTGTTTCTGTTTTAATATTTAGATTTTTGAGCCATTTTGACTTTAGTTCAGTGCATGTTGGTGGACATGATTCTAGTTTTAGTCTTCAGCATGTGGAAAGCCAGTTTTTCCACCAACATTTATTACAGAAGCTATCTTTCTTCTAGTGAACATGTTTGGTGCCTTTGTTAAAGATAAGGTGGCTGAGTGTGTTTGGAGTTGTGTCTGCAACTTCTAATCTCTTCCACTAATCTTCAGGTCTGCTTTTTTGCCAGACAATGGTGATTTTATCACAGTAGCTTCTCTGAGAGATATTTCAATGAGTTTTTATCCTGAGAATGTTATATTAGATTTTTAGAATATTTTTGTCTTTCAAAATTCTTAAAATTCATGAACAAGGTACACAAACATATTCATATAATGTATATATATGTATATTCACAAAATATTAAGAATAAATGTTTGGTTATTTTAAATGTATATTTTAAAATTCATAAGAACAAAATAATTCAGGCACAAAGAATATATTCTTTCATGACCAAAAGAATTATACATAAAATCATTAGAAAGAAAAGTTCTACATAAGTTTGATCCACTGCAGCTAATATAGTTTACTTAAATATTACTGAGTCATTAGAGCATTTGCTTGCTTATTTATCTACCTTTTTATTACATTCCTCTCTGTCGTGCCAGAATACAGACACACAAAAATATATATACTTACATTACGTATATACAAAATTTTTTCTTCCTCTTTTATTTTTTTAGTTTTTAAATATAATGCAAGTAGATATCTATAAAGAGAATATTAAAAATCACTTTTCTGACTTCTATGAAAAAATAAAACAAAATATAAAAAAAAATTTAGGGAATAGTAATAGCCAAGGTACTATGTACCATACTTTTAAAAGAATAGCCAACATGTTATGTAGATTACAAGTCATAGACAAAAAGATGATCTCTTACAAAGAAGAAACAGATAATAGCACAAAACTTTCTTTTCAATGAAGTAAAATAAATTAATAGCATAAATGAAACAAATTAGCAAAACATATATATGTACATTTTTGGCTGATTTATTGTGTCTTTGTTCTGTCCCTGCAATTGAACCAACTGGAATCTAACTTTTCAGAATTCATACTCTGTTCTTATAGTTTATTGTCTGAATTAACTGACAATATAAATTGATATAAAACTGATATAAAACTGATGGTTTATATTTAACACAAATATAAAACAAATACTTGATAATTTGGTCGCATGTACAGTTCCATGGCATTATATAGTGTATGCATTTTTCTATACAATGCTGGTCATAGATAATACCAGTTATTTTGATTTCACATCATTTAGGATTGGTGTGTATTGCTGCATAAATTAAACATTTAATTGTTTGATGTAATAGATTTGAGTGTAAAAATTATGATTGTATTAGAAATGTATCCTAACTGTAAAATAAATCATGTTATTTCTGCAAACTGCAAAACCATAATGCTGCAACACTTTATTGTTTTATTTATTTCTATTCCCCATCCCTTTATTTGAATGTAAATATAAGCTTACATGCAATTTAAAATGGTATGACATAAAATGGTCTCAGAAAATATATATATATATATGATTTATAATAGAAATCATTACTGAAATATCAGCCATAAATGCTTCTTATTTTAAATTATTTTTCTACATCTATTAAGTAAACTAATTATTTAATTTCAGTAAAGAATTTTGTGAAAAAACTCAATCATAAAATATTTTCATATCTTTAGACATTAACATTTATATTATGTGCTTTTATAATAAAATAACACTGGAGCTTAAGATTAGCCTTTCTGTAATAAACATTAAAATGTTTTCTCCTGTCCTCAATTTAAGCAGTACTTTAGGCATTGAATCTTTTTGGCATATATTGAAGTAATGATTTGACAGCCTTCACATCAGTTAGGATTGTTCATAATTCAAAGAAGATTATTTAAGTTATTATCAGTTGTGACTAAGACTTTGAAAACTTAGAAATAGATGTTCCTGCAAACCAAGTCAAAATGATGGAATATGTGCTATCTCAGAAAAAAATAATGCAACAAACATTGCAAAAAATCTCATTTGTCTTAAAATTTTATTGTCGCAGGTGTGTAAAAACTAAGATATTATAATTACTCAATTGGGATATTAAAAAACTACTATTCATCGAGTTCTAATATTAAGTCTTCATGCTAAAGTTACAGTCATATTTTTACAATAACGTGAATTTTTTTCTCGATAAATTCAAGCAGATTCTGCTAAAAATCAATTATTACATGGAAACATGCTATTAAAATATGTTAGGAGGATCCTTTATTAAACTTTCATTTTAAATTTAAAAATATTAGCCCCAACACTGACACATGCATGTTTCTCTGTTGAATAATATTCGTAGCTATAACTATCTTCTTACATAAAAGTGAAATTTTCGGGCCGGTGAGATGGCTCAGTGGCTTAAGCGCCTGCCCAGCAAGTGCGAGGGCCCGAGTTCGACTCCCGGATCCCACATACGAAAAAGGGGCCGGTGATATCGCTCAGTGACACGGGCGCCTGCTGGCGTGCGAGGTCCTGAGGTCGTCCCCCCGGTACCCACAAAAAAAAAAAAAAAAAAAAGTGAAATTTTCACTTTTAATATATGCAGTTTATTTCTGCCATACTTCAAGGGACACTGTCAAAAATCTCTGGATTAATATTTTGTGTGTATATAGTATTGTTAACTTATCAATAGGGAATACATTCCAACACAGTAAAGAAATTCATGAAACCTTGAATAATGCCTAACTGTATATATACTTTCTTTGTCTTATACATATGTACATATATACATATGTACATACATACATTTGATAAACTTTCATCTTATTATTTAGAGGAATTTCTACTACTACTATTATACTTTGAGACAAATATTAAGTAAAATAAATGTTACTTGAACATACACATTTATCTAATAATCTATATGTCCATTGACTGAGGAGCATATTAAATACTTTATACACTGGGCAAATGGATGATTTTTAACCAGGGTAGCACAGAGAGGGACAGTAGGAGAACTGATTATGGGAATTCATAAGCATTTAAAACCTAGGTATTACATATTTTTGAAATTTTTCACATAACATTTTCAAACCATGGTTTATCACTAAGTAAATTAATCACACAAAGCAAAGTCAGAGATATGGAGAGGGATATAGCTTCTTTCTAGATGTCTTTATTTGGGAAAACTAAATGGTTGATGCTTTTACCTTTCTTAGATAAGGTCATGAATTATCTGTTAGAGAATGTTGATATACATGGGAATAAAACTATTTGTGCAAGTAAATAATTTTATTTAAATGAAGCAAAGAATTTGGAAGATCTTGGGAGAGACACATTTCAGCAATTCACTGACCAGCTGGGTGTCTATTAAGAAGCACTGACTAAAGTTCTTATAAAACAATGATGAAGGACATTGCTTTTCTTTTAATGTTCATTCTTACTCAATGTGGTGATTCTGGTGAAGAGTTACAAACTTTAAATCACAATATTGCTTCTTTTATCAAAGTACAAACACTGTTGTAATAATGTTTTACAATATGACTATAAGCACATATCCATTCTTTGTTTTCATTATTAAGTGATCTTGCCAGTGTCTGAAGGGCAAATAATTTGTTTATGACATGACTAAGTGGTGATATGCAGAGCCTAAGGGCAAGCTATAGCCAGGAAGCAGTGGGGGATTAGCCATTATTTTACTTACTTTCAGAAATTCAAGAGGACAGAAATGAACTTCCTAATATGCTGGAATGAAGGCTTGAAGGATAATTGAATATTAAACAAAAGTTGATGCCAGAAATCCAGAGAGTCTGAAGACCATCAGGCATGCTGGATTATATCAGATCAAGCGGCTAGTGAACATAAATACAAAGACTTTAAAAGCACAAATTGCTTAGACTGTTTTCCAAGACTTCTTTATTTCATTAGCAATTTCTACTTAGTATTTTTATCCAAAGGGGTAGAGAAAATTTTGCTGTATGTATTATAAATTTCTAATATCAGAAGACTCTTCTATATTATTTATTGAATTCTTTCAATGTATTTTGACAGTTTAATTAACAGACTGGTTACCAAACTAAGTGTGGTAACCTTCAAATCTATTTTACTTTTTTTTTTATTCTTCAAAATGGACCTTTTAGACATAGACATTGCTGAATTTACCTGAACACATTACAGAGAAAAAAATTAATAAGACAAAAAAGCACATTAATATGATTGATTTCCATTGTTGAACTTCCTGGATCTGAATTCTGTCTTTACCATTTATTAATGTTTGAAGTTTGATAAGTTTCTCAAATTTTCTGATCCTTGGATTCTACAACTTTAAAAGAAGTATGGTTTTGCAATGATTGCATAACACACTACATACAAGACATCACTAGCATCCCCTATAATGTAGCATGCACTCCATAAATTTCTACTGTTATTATTATTGATGTGTAATTTTAATTACTTTATAAAAAACAAATAATGGAAGAAGTCAATGTCTTAAAGATTAGATAGGCAGAAACAGAAAGTTTCACTAAACTATTTCCTTTAATAGGTGACAGAATGTAAAGCAACAATAGGTTATATTCTAACTGATTACTCCTTTCTTCATTGGTCAAGAAGTGGATGTATGCCGGTAAGATAGCTCAGCCATATAAGCACCTGCCTGGCAAGTGCGAGGTCCTGAGTTCAACTCCTGGTACCCACATTAAAAAAAAAAGAAAAGAAAAGCGGGTGTATGCTTAATAGCATACCTGACCAATATGCCAGAGTGTCTTCTCTCATATTGGTAAGGTCATAGAAATGGAAAGAAGCCATTTTTTTCTTGGTCCACAAGAAAGATAAGATAATTTGAAAAAAATCAAGAGATTCTAGCAAAATATCTAGGCATATTATGCTTTTACAGTCAACATTTTCTTTCAATTATTACCTACTCGAGGCATGCTGGTGACCAGATTCCCTTGGTGGCACAGAGTAAACATTCCTGCCTGAGAGATAGATATAAAGAGGCAGTGGTAAGAAGAGGCACTGAGTGGAAAGTAATGAAGAGCCCACCAATATCTTTTGTCTCATAAATCCATCCTTTCCTGAAATACATGGATTCCCATGTAAAATACATGATAAGTATTATATTTGCTTACTCTGACGAATCATTTTTACATGCAGCCAAAAGACTTCTACTTCTGCTTCCTATTTAGAATTCAAAGAATAATAAATGAAAATATTTAATTTTCCTTAAAGCAAAATGAAAATTAATAGTTGTAAAATCCATTACTGAAGAAAAAACAGAATAAGAAAATATGTATCATGCAGTATGTCATGTACTTAATAAGGATACGTAGCTAATTATAACCTACAATTACCATCATGCCTACATTTATGTTAAATTTCCAAAAAATAATGGTAATAAGTTTGATTAATTAATATAGAATTGGGAAATATAGAGCTGCTATATTTCAAGGAATACAAACATATATTCTGTTGTATACCTCAGTAAATTAATCATCACTGAAGTGCAGTAAACTGATTTAGAAAAATTAAATATTTATACTAAGTACCATTTTATTTCATTATGACAAGGTGAATCAGAAAACTAGCTTAAATTTTGATCTTGTTGACTTTATATAATAAAGTAACTGATATAATCAATCCATTCTAAAAATATGAAACTATCAAACAAAATGGCATGACTTGACTAATACATGATACAGGATTCAGAGTTTCAAGCAAAAATTGCTTTTATCGAAATACATGTATTTAGATATCTAAGTGAAATTCTGTTTGTCAGACCCTTCCCATCATGATTTATCTTTCATTTAAATTCATTTTAATGAATCTCAAAAATTATAATGACAATTATTAACTGAAGAGAATCGTATTTTAATTGCTTGAATTAAAATAAAAAAAAGTACTGTTACTTTTCTGAATGTTTTAAAATTCTCAAGATTGTGGAAACTTAGAAAACTTCAAGAATGAAATTATATGAGCAAGTATCCATTCACCAAATTTATAAGCAGCAAAAGAATGACCAATGGTCAAAAAGGTATCAAATTATTTTTAGAATACTAAATTTCTAACTCCAAAAACAAATGAATAAAGGGTTTAATCATCATTAGAAGAGATAGCCTATTTATGGTTCCCTATAGATATTTATTCTGAATCTATAGATCACAGATAATAAGCAATTATTGTTTAAACCAAAAACACACTTTGACACATACCAGAATGTGGCAATATAACTTAATAACAACATTATTATTATGTGTTTGGAAGACATCAGAATATATCACTTTGAGCTTTCAGAGGCTACTATGATCTTCCCTTGAATATATTTTATTAAATCAATAGCTCTTCAGTTATTTTAGTTGGTTGGACTGGCTCCAATTTTTTTCCTTTCCTTTTTTGTCTCACTCTGTTGATACACTATTATAAGTTCACTTTGGTTTTACTAAGCACAATAACAAAAAAAATCACGAAAACTATTTTGTCTGAGGCCTGTAGGTTGAATTTTGCAACACACAGCATCATCATCTAGTATTTTTGGAATCTGTAATGCACAAATGTAAATGTCTACATTTTTTAAAAAGATATAAATGTATACTTGTTTGATAATTAAAGTTCTAGAATAACTCATGATTTATTAAAATAAATTAAAAATTGGGAAAAAGGACTGCACAGTTTGCTAAATTTCTTCTACTATAAAACTTTATTACAACTGGAATTATAAAGTGTATATCAAATGTAAATATTTGAGATCTAATATAGATGATTATCTACTACTCATATTTTGCTGCTCATGAAAGTAACTGTAAAACAATGTTGATTGGAACTAGAACTGAGGAAAGTCCTTGTTTCCATTTATTATGAATTTGCACAATTGTGAGATCCCTTTGCTCTCCTCTGGGCCCCAAGAACCCAAGATTAATGGCTCGAGGTGGTTCGTTACTTTTCTTCCTGATGTAGGACATTTATGTTTTATTGTGTTACACCATCTGTACATTTATCAAACTCAGAGTCTCATAGAAATACTTTAAGTTTGTGATAGGCCACCAAAAAAATGTCTTGATGTTTAAGCTCTTTTCTATAGCCTTCAAATTACTTTATGCAGGTCATTCTTACTCGCTTTGTACTACCAACAAACCCTAAATAATTATGCTACATATGAAAAAGATACAGTCATCAAAATAACTTTAATAAATGCTGTAGATATAAACATGTACTGTCTCATGATTCCGATGTGCTTATATACAAAATGTAAGCAAAAGCTTGTGGTTAGATAAAGAGACTGAATGAGGGGGTACAGAGAACTAATCCCTATACACATTCAAATGTACCAAAACTTCATAGATTATAAGTACTTAAAGGCATAGTCAGCTCTCTGTCAGTTTGGGTGGTCATAGCAAGCGGTCAACTTTAGTATGGTTACCCCGAGGGATTAGTTTAGAATTTAAAATTACCAACAATGGAAGATTTATTCAAAGAAAGAGGCATTCATATGAGAGAGAAGGCATTTGGGCTACTACATGCAGAACGTAAGTAGAAAACCTGAATAGAATTGTGTATTGAAAAATCACCATTAGTTGAGGTTCAGAGAGGATCTCTAATCTCAGATTTTTACATGGATCTAAGAAAGTAGTAGGGAAAAAACTACTTAATGAAAAATTAAACCTAAATGGCAGGCTTTTCAGAGTAGACCTGCAGGGTTGAAGGTCTGGAGTTTTACAGAACTTTCAAAATGTTCTAGACCAGATAGAACTTCAAGTATTGAGATACTGTATTACATAATTCAGAAATGTAAGTCTTCTTGATTTTTATTAATCAATTCTTTAGCAAATACTAAATATTTGAATATTTGTTAACACACAGTGCTCTCAGTCTTGGGAATATTTCATTAAGCATGAGAAACCAAGTGCCACTCCCTTAAGGAGCTTATAAATAGAGAGAGAGAGAGACAGAAAGACAGAGAAAGAGAGAGAGAGACAGAAAGAGAGAGAAAAAGAGACAGAAAGGAGGAGCAGGAGGAGGTAGAAGAGGGCTAAGAGGAAAAGAGAAGAGATTGCAACTGAAAGAAACAATATAGAATCCAATAATAATAAGTATTTTTTGATCAAATACAGATTATGTAAAATATGTTAAAATATTGGGGATTAATTGTTATTTTGTAGACAAGTGAAAGAAGACTATTCATCATCTGCCATTTCACTAGAGAGGTTAAAAATAAAAATGAATGTAAAAGTGGTTTATCACACTTAGAATCAAGAGAAATGTGCTTCAGGCTGAATATAAGTGTAGAAATTCAGAAATGGGAAAGAATTTGTATTTTCTAGGAGAAAAAAATAATCAGTATATCAGTAATTAAATGTATATCTTGAAGGTTTATAAGAGTCCCCCGGGGTTACAGGAAAAGAAAATATAAACCAAAGAGATTCACTGGGGAAATATTTTCAGTAGTTGAGATGACTAGAATTTATATGGTATCATTTATAGCAGAGAGGAGAGAGGAAAATATAAATCAATGGGAAAGTGACAATATTTGTTGAATAATTGGAGGTAGGTTATAATGAGAAGATAATAAGAATTACACTTAGATCTTGAGTTTGAGCAGCTGAATAGATGTTACAAATAAATTAAGATGGGGAAGTCTAGAAAATATTTTCTAAAAGACGATTACAAATTATGAATTCTTGCTGATGACATGATCATATAGCATAATTTTAAGAGAGAACGTGGTATGTTAAAGAGAAAACGAAATAAGTGTTTGATAGAAGAAATGAAAAATACAAAGGGTACTCACTGTATTTATTAAAAATAAAGTGTATAGAAATGATGAAAAAATAAAAAACTTTCAAATGAAAAATCTATTGATTAGGGAGCATTCTTTCAGTGTCTGTTAATGCCAGAGCATGGAAGAAATTTTCTGTGAATAGACTGAAAAAATTTTAAATTTGGTAAATTCATTTTTATAGTTCCAGGGAATATATTTAAGGAGATAGACAAAAAGAATGATGAGTTACCTTGAGATGTGTGAACCAAAAAATAAAATAATGAATGAAGTGTCTACTTGAGGTAACAGTTAAACACATGTGAAGCATGATATGATTACATAGCATTCTAATGATGGCATGATAGCTAATTTTTTTTTTTTTTTTTTGTGGATACCGGGTGTCGACCTCAGGACCTCGCGCGCCAGCGGGCGCCCGTGCCGCTGAGCGATATCACCGGCGCTTTTATTGTATGTGGGATCCGGGAGTTGAACTCGGGCCCTCGAGCTTGTCAGGCAGGCGCTTACGCCACTGAGCCATCTCACCGGCCCAAGTAATATTTTAAACAAGCCTGTACATGTAGTTCCATGGGATGACTGGAATAGCTGTATGTACCTATAACCTAATGGATTTTGTAGCTATAAGAAAAAAAAAAAAAAACTTTATGGAGAAAATATAACAATAAAAAATTTATGAATAACTTTTCTGTGGAACATCTGGTGATAAAGCCAATCACTATTTATAAGGTACATAAACTCTAAAGACAAGGTAGAGTGCTTTTAAAAAATAATAATACAGTAATAATAATAAAGCTAGTAGAAGTTTTCTTTCTGGACATGAAAGAGTACCTGGGAATGGACTTTCACTCCTTTGAAAACAACTGGAAGCCTACAAGAATTATTTCAGAAAATTGTCTCGAGATATGGTACAACAGGTAACACAAGACAGTAATCCCTGAGAAAATAAGAAGAAAGTGGTGAATTGTAAGATATCCTCATTTCTCTGACAGAAAACACTTCCCAGATTATATTTCATGGAAAGGGACTCAGAGCACAGCTGTCACACCTAGTCGAAAAGACAGATGTTAGAGCTCAAAAGGCATTTGTGCAGAGTGCTGGAAGACTGAATTGAGAACTCCAGAAATGTGGTAAGCTTTCTTTGATTACAAGGAGCTAGGCAATGAGTAAAGGTAGTAGTCAAGGAGTATAAAACCTTAGTTATAAGATGATTATTACTAGAGACTAGCATGATTATTAAGCTAATGATGATGTATTATACACTGGAAAATTGCTAAGAGAATATAACTCAAGTATTCTCACCATAAAATTTGTAACAATATGAGTTGATAGATATATTATCTTGATTACTGTAATCATTACACAATATATAGGTATAGCAAAACATTGTTGTACACTCTGAATATATGCAGTTTTTATTTGTCAATCTTATTACAATAAATCTAAAGAAAAAGATTCAACAAAACCAACAAAAACAATTGATAGAAGTTCCAGAAATACCCTTATAGATTTACTGGAGAATGTGAGTATAAGAAGAGAAATGAAAGATGAAAATTAGGATTATATGGAAATTTTAGCAAAAAATTACAATTGTTGTGAATCAGATTAATAGCAGATATGAAACTTCAATGAAACTTAGTAAATTAGAGTTCATAGTAAGAAATGGTCTCTAAAAAATGAAAAAAAAAAACAGAAAGAGAACAGCTAAAAATATAGACAGCCTCAGATAAAAAACATGCTAATATAAAGATGTCAAAGTTCTCTCTAGTCTCAGAAAAGTAGGGGAGAAGATAGAGAATAAATATAAAGAAATAATCACAAGTATATTCCAAATTATATTAAAATCATAAACATAGAGTCATAAGAAGCAGCATAATCTAAAAAGAGGATAAAACTAAGGAAACCATACTAGGGCATATAATAATTATACTGATGAAAAAACAGAGAGAGGCAAAAAGCATTAAAAGGAGTAAGAGAAAAAGAATAAAGATAAATACAAATTTATTAGAGAAAACATAAGCTAGAAAAAAAGAAAGAACTTATAATAATTTTAAGGAAAGATGAAATGTCCAAAGTATGATCCTATATCCTAAAAAATATATTTAGAACATAATGGCGATATGCCTTTTTCTGACTATCAAAACATAGTGACTTGGGGCTGGTGAGATGGCTCAGTGGCATAAGCACCTGCCTGGCAAATGCCAGGTCCTGAGTTCGACTCCCGGAACACACACACACAAAAAAAAAACATAGTGACTGTTTTCTTCCAAGAAGAAACAGAAAAATCAGATATAATATAAAAGCCCACCTTTTCTGGCCATCTAAACGCCAGCTGCACAGGATAACAATGCCTAGGAAAGTGTAACTGAGTGAAATGAGCTCTAGAAATGTTTCTAGCTTTTTGCTCAGGAACTATTGTCAGTTCAGAGAGTAGAGAGGAAGAAGTCAGACAGAGGCTAACAAATCACCGAATCAGGAAGAGAAGCTGGATGCAGGCGCCTGAAGTTATGAGAATTAACAGGGCATGGAAACAGAAAAGGGAGCTGTGAGAGAAACAGGAAGACAGACACAGTGAGAGAGAGGAAGTCTGAACAAAGAGATTTATGGCGTAGCCATAATACCGGAGATTTGTTAAAAATAATTATTGAAAAAATAGAATGTGTTGAGTAGTCGGATGTGAATATTAATGAAAGAGAAGGTAAAGGAAAGCAGCTAAAATTGTTGTCTGAGGGACTGATAAGTTCATGCTACAAAAACTCAATAGAAGAAATAGTTTTAGTAAGAGGGTTGTGTTTTAAGCCTTTTAAAAACTGTGTCATTGATAGTCACTCTACAAAAAAACTCAAGATCAAATGGCCACTAAAGAGCATTCCACAAAACTTCTCGAGAAAAATTAATATAAATTTTACTTAAAAATTTCTGCTAAATTAAGAGGAATAAACATTCTCACCTCATAATGAGGTAAGCATTAACCTAATATTATAACCAGAAAAATTACATTTTAATAATTTTTAATATCTGAAAATCCATCAGGACTAAGTGAATATAATTCCAGAAATGCATGTTTAACTTCATACCTGAAAAATCAATCAGTGTAACTTCATATTTTGTCATAGTGCTTGAATAAAACATTTGAGCATTGGGTTGAAATTAACAGGGAATTGGAATCAATAATTTTTCCACAACCATGTCTCAGAAATTTAAAATATCTTTTAAAAATATTTGCAGTAATGGATTGAACTTCTATAATCTTGGGTTATTCTTTTTTCCATTTGCTTTGGAGGGGTGATACATTGTTAAAAATCCACAAGATAACATATTTAAATAGTTCACTAGAAAATAACAGCAGCTGTAACAAAATTAATTGAAATGGGAGCATCCAAAATCAATAGCATAATCCAAATAAAAGACACCACAGTATTGAAAAGCTTTACTCTGGTGTAGTGTTCAACTGGCCACAAAGAATGTTTGGCTCGTAGGGATGAAGATATACTCACAGGAGAGTCATAGATTCAGCAATACTCAGTACCATCCTAATGCAGGGCAGAAGACAATGTCAGAAGAAACCAGTTCTTCTCTACGGAAAGAACCAGTTCTTGTCTACATGTAAACTGATGTTATGTAACTCAGAGAAACTGACTCACGTGGAGATTTTCTTTCATACCTGATGACTGGACGAACAGCACCACAATAGAGGAAAGGAGAAAGTCTCTTAAGAGAAGCTGAATTCATCACGAGAACAATAGCACGGAATGACTGCATGAAATGAAATTTGAGATTACTCATGTGCATTGCAAGATAACAGATTTGTTTATTAGAGCCATACTTGGATATTAAGTAAAGTACAACTGAAAATACAGTTTTATAATTCCTAGTAATTACATCTTTTTCTATCAGCAAAGGTTGTACAACCCTATAATTTGTGTTTCATGCATAACATTAACACCTCTCCACTGCACCACCGAATCTGGTGTATATCTCTATGTTCAGATCAATGATAGCGGTGCTCCAGTAGTAAGACTGTTCTTTGGAGCTGTTTCTTAGAATTTCATGGATTCCATCACAGTCAATTACTTTTAACAGATTTTTGTAGGGACTAATTTATCTATTGCCTTTACTGACATACTTATTTATCCTCAATTCAAAGTTTGATCACCTTGACTTAATCAATTAAAAAGTATTAAGATTCAGCAATCAAACTATTAGGCATATATATATATCCAAAATAAATAAAATAAAATAAAATCACTATGTCAGGGACATCTACACTCCTATATTCATTGCAGAACTCTTTACAAGAGCCAAGAAATTTTAAAAAGTGTTTGTCAACAGATAAACAACTAAATAAACACAGTGGGATAGTATTTACCCATACAAAGAATGAAATCCTTTGGTTTGCAACAACATGAGAAAGTATCATCAAAATCTTCAGTCAATTATTAAATGTTTAAAAAATTTTTTCAGTGAAAGATACTTTACCATTAATCCTCTTCAAAATATTCCCGCTCACTTCAAACACATTTACACCATCATCACTGACACATTCTGAAGCAGTTCTGGAAGTTCACATTTCTGAGTTGGTTATGCTGCTTTGGTGTCCTAAATGTATGTTTTGAATTTATTCAAAATGTTTACCTTTCTTGATCATTTTGACTTTGGGGTAAAACATTGCATGATCTGGTGAATAAGGTGATTGAGAACACATCAGAATGTTTATGAGAACGTATTGCTATTGGATGGCACTCCACAGTGCATACATAATATTTTTCATTATACTTCATGAAAGACACTCAGGAATGGGGACTTTCAGAACTGCTTGAGAAAGTGTCAAGAATGATGAGATAAATGTGTTTGAAGTGAGCAGAAATATTTTTGAGAGAGATTAATAGCAATGTGTTTTTATTGTTATAATATTTGTTAAGCATTCACCAAATGTTCTGATAAAATATCATAGAAAGAAAAGAACTGTATGCTCTTGCTAATACACAGACTCTAAGAAAAAGTTGATATTATAAATGTAGAGAGTAGAATGGTGATTACCAGATGCTGAAGAAGTAGAGTGGAGAGGGAAGGGGAAAGTGTGCATAATGTTACTAAGTTATACTAAGAGCAAGTTCTGGTGTGGTATTAGTACGGTAACTATGCATAACAGTAATATACTGTAAATTTTTAAAATGCAGAGAAGAGAATATTGAAAGTTTTACTACGAAGAAATGACAAATGTATGAGAAGATACAGATGCTTAATCTGATATAAATATTATGCAATGTGTCGTGTCAAAATATTACAAGATGCTCCATCACTATGTACAAATTTTATGTACAAGTTACAAGTAAATTTAAAAATAATTTTCTCATAAGTAGATATTTAGAGAAAAGACATCTGTGTGTAATGCACATTTATATTTATGCTTAACATGTATATGTCTTAGTACGTAGAATGATAAATTATACATAAGCTACTGTAGTTTTGCAAAAAAGAAAAATTTATACTTCTATGCCATTGTTCACATAATAATCAATAATGAATATTTCCAAAAATAATATACAATATTTTCTTTTGTTGGCAATCTTTTCTATAAGGAAATCTCTTTTATTTTTTTTATGGGTACCGGGGGTCAAACTCAGGACCTCACGCGCCAGCAGGCACCCATGCCACTGAGCGATATCACCGGCCCTTTTTTTAGTATGTGGGTACCGGGAGTTGAACTCAGGACCTTGTGCTTGCCAGGCAGGTGCTTATGCCGCTGAGCTATCTCACCGGCCCAGGAAATCTCTTCTTAAAGGTATCCTAGAAAATATACAGATGTAAGCAAATACTGTTGTGAACGTGCTTATTGTATCAAATATTGAGATTATTAAAATGAATATACTTCCAACAACTGAAGATTAGGTACATGAATCTTGATTTGTTTAAATGAAATAATATTACAAGATATTAAAAATATATGTTCATGTAAAAAATTGTGTATCTTCTTATATTTAGGAAAGAAAACAATAAATGAGGAACATGATGAGTGTATTTTTTCCAAAAATGTATAATTTCAAATTTTTTTCTACAATTAACTGTGGGAGTCAGCCCAGAAAATATACATATGAAGCTTTTTGCATCTAAGCTGTTGATGTGGGCTGTCCTAAAGTGTCAGCTAAGGACTCTGCAGATGGAACATACCATAACGTGGAGGGAGGCCAGAGCCTTGCAGCTGCAAGATGTCAGCACATTTTCTGTGCCGTTCTCAAGTCTATCAGCCCAGTTTCCAATGCTATCAGCTCAAGTATAACATGTACTCTTCTCAATTATCCTTTGGACTTCTCTAAGAATGCCTTTGTTCTCTTTAAGCATATAAGACAGAACATTCCTTTAATAAACAGCATGGTCATTAGCCCTCTCCTTGTGTGTCACGAGTCTTATTTCATCAGCGATCAGCCCCATCATAAATTGTGGAACTACAATTACCTGTTATATTTTAATTTTTAAAAGCAGCAAATATGACTTTGCATTTTAATGTTCATAGAAAATAAAAATAAACATCTAAATATATCCAAGGTTGTGTAGATATAATACTTTTGGATCTTAAGAACAGTTTATAAATTGTAATACAACCATCCAGAGAACTCTCATTTCTGTAACAAGAAAACTCATTCACCTTAATGAAAACAGTAATACTTTTGATTTGATTATTATGTAAGAAGACAGGAGAGGAAATAAATATACAGATGTCTCAGTCCATTTTGTGCTCCTGTGACAAATTACCTGAAACTGGATATTTTAATCACTGTTTCATCACAAGCACAATACCAAACACTCACAATTTAAAAGATGAGAAGTTTGTTATGGCTCACAGTTTTATATGTCCCTAGTGACATACCTCTTCTAAAAAGGCCTAACCTCTAAGAATATTATGCTACCTAATTCATCAGTAGGTAATCCACTGAACAGCATAGCATCTGCATGATCGAATTACCTCTTAAACACATGAAACGCTTGGGGACATTTTAGACTTGAACCATAACATTCCACCTTTGGCCCCAAAAGAGTCAAATCCATCTTATTATGAAAATGCATTTAGTCCATTTCTAAGAGTCAGTAAAGTCTTAATGATCTTAGCATTGTTGAAAAGTCCAAGTCCAAAGTCGTCTCTGAGATTCAAGGCAAAATCTTAGCTGTGAGCCCCTGTAAAAATCAAAAAGAAAATTAAGCACTTCCAACATACAATGGCACACTGTAAAAACTCACATTCCAAAAAGGATAAGTAGGGAGAAAGAAAGGAATGGGACCAAAGCAAGACTAAAATCCAACAAATAAAACAATGTATCTTCTAGTTTCATGTTTGGCACCCAGGGCAATTTGTGACAAGATGTGAATTCCAACGGGTTGAGATAGCCTTGGCCCTACAGCATGGACCATCACAGCATTTATGGCCTCTCACTTTGGGTGGCTCTGTTCTCTACCTGGTGCTTGCATCAGCATACTGTCCAGATCCCTGACACCTCTAATATTTTAGGGTCTCCACTGCATCTTTGGCTTTTCTTTTATAGCTTTATACACACCATTTTGAGGCACACTGTGACCTTTTCTAGAAATCTCAGTGGAAGCTTCCATGTCCCAATAACTCTTGTATTTTTATGCTTGTTAAACCAGCACTAATGAATAGTACCAGCGTTAGCATTAACCAGGCCCTATGGGACCATGGTTTCAGTGCACACTGAATGAAAGAATAGCTCAGCATTGTGAAACTAATCCTAGAGATCCAATTTCTTAGAGGATTCTCTCAAGCACAGAAGAGTCTGAGAAGCTCACTTCTCAAATAAAATCTGTACACTCCTGCACCTCTAAGCCTGTCATGGGTGGGGTCTTGCAGATTCCTGAGATTCCATTAAACCATTTTTTATTGACCTGATGAAAAGTGTATTTTTTTGTTAATGCTAATTTTTTTAACAATTATGTTCTCTATGACCCCAACTTTTTGAGCTGTTTTTCCTTTTTAAGGAAATTGCAAACTTTTTGCATCTGCTATTTTCTCCTTATTTTTATGTAAATCTGGCTAAAAGCAAGCAGCTTTAGCTAGGCCACAGCTAGAATGTTGAGCTGCTTTGAAATTTTCTCCACCAGATTAATTAGATTTTGATCATAATCTATTTCCCAAAATGTCCTCTAGCATCCCCAAATCTTTCTAAACACCTCTTGTAAACCAGGCCCAAAGTTTTTTAAACATGTCAGGTAATCACAGAAACAGCACTCTTGATACCAATAATAGTCTCAATTACTATCTCATCACTAAGCGCAGTACCCAACACCCACAGTTTAAAGGAGAAGCTTATTTTGGCTCAAAATTTAGTTTATGGTTAGGTGGCTTCAAAACAGAAAACCATGTTGGAAGGACACGGCTGAGATAAGCTGTTTAACCTATGGAAACCAGGATGTACAGGGAGAAAAGAGGAGTCAAAGACAATAAACCCTTGTAAGTTATGCTGCCACGGACCTGCCTCTCATGACCAGGCCCAGTATCCTAACAGCATATTTTGCTATGAAACTGATCTATATATGAAATCTACAAAAGAGCATAAATCCTGATGATCTAATCATCTTCCAAAGACATGAAACTTTGCAGGACATTTTAGATCTAAACCATAGCTCCATGTAATTTGAAATGAACAGAACTAGATTGGCTTAGAGCTTTAGTGACTGAGAAGTCCAATATTAAGATGCCAGCATCTGGCTGGAGCTTTCTTGCTGCATATTCAAATGGCAGAAGTGTTGAGGATGAAAGAAAGCAAAAGAAAGCCAAATTTATATTTTTATCAGTATATCGATTCCACACATGAGGTTGAGACCTTCATAACTTAATCATCTTTTAAAGGTTCCAACTCTTAATGCAGTTATAATGTTAATTAAATTTCAACATGAGTTTTAAAGGGTAATTTAAATTTCAACATGAATTACCACAGTAATTGGTAAAAGCACCACTAAGCTAAAAAATGCTAATGGAAAGAAGATGAACAGTTCCCTCCGCCACTGTTTTAAAAGTATACACCCAGGGCCGGTGAGATGGCTCAGCGGCTTAAGCGCCTGCCCGGCAAGCACGAGGGCCCGAGTTCGACTCCCGGAACCCACATATGAAAAAGGGGCCGGTGATATCGCTCAGCGGCACGGGCGCCTGCTGGCGCGCGAGGTCCTGAGGTCGACCCCCCAGTACCCACACAAAAAAAAAAAAGTATACACCCAAGCCCCAAATTGCTTTGGTATCCCCTAAGTAAAAGTGCTTTGTTGATATAACTATTCATATATTACTGTCTTAGTCACTTTTCTCTCATTGCTGGGACAAAATACCCGACACCCAAAATTAAGGAAGGAAAGTTTATTTAGCTCAGTTTGCAGAGGTTTCAGTCTGTAATCAGCTGTCTCTGAGGCAGGGTGTCATGGCAGAGGGGTAACAGTTCATGGCGGTGGAAGACAGCAAAAGCAACAAGAACAAAAAGGGGGAGAAGAGCAAGCCTCTTTTCCTCCCTTATGTTGTATGCAGGCTACCCGCCCGCACCATCTCCGTGCCCTCCTCTTGTGCAGGCTCAGGATGTTTACAAAGTGAGGACCCTGGCACCCTGCTGAGTCACTTAGTTAAGCTTCTAAACTTCTCAGTTCTCAAGTTGACACAATGTATCAACCATTACAATATTATTCATGTCATAAATGAAATGACTTCATTTAGAGCCAAATTTTCCCTAAATTTTTGAAAGAATAAAGCACTCTTCTTCTTTATCCTGATATACAGTGTGTTTTCATGCATAAAGCAAGGTTTCTGCAAAGTTCTGTAAAACATTCATACCAAGTGCTTTGACACAGATTTCCATTTATCTGCATTGTCATATTGAATATTTTAAAACTAACTTTGCTGTCATTCTTATGTTTTAAGATTTGGTTTAGAAAAATTCAGCTGACACTTTAGGTAGATACAGAAAATCACACAGGAAAATTAGCTGAGTAAAATTCACACTAGTTATCTCTAATATAACATCTGGATGTCCTTAAAATATATTCAAACATGTATGTATTTTTCTAAAACTAATTTTTAAAATAATAAATGTTGTTACTTGAATATTGAAATGGCAAAGCATAGATGATACGAAATGCACTAAGTTGAAGATTCAGCTCTCATAAAATACTTCCACAAAATACTACCTAGTCCATAAAATTATTTCTTTGAAAAACAGATAAGCACTTGTTCTACATGATATGCTCAAAGTTTTGGAAAAGGTAGATTCATTTCTTCTTATTAGATCTATAATCATTACAAGTTAACAAATAATATAAAGAAAGCTATGAATCATATCCTAGAAAGGAGATGAATTTGTCAAAGTAGAATTGTGGGACATGCGAACAACGAGTTCCAACATTTATAGATTTGGTAGATACTCTCTCTTCCAAATCAACTACGAAATGTACAAAATTTCTTTACAAATGCAAATGGTGGTAGGGTATCTTGCTGAAGGAATTTGAACAATGGTGGTCAAGGGTATATCAAATAATTGGACTTATCAATAAAAACGTTATTGTCTCTGAGCCTCGGTCAGCACATTAATAAGAAGATCAATTATTGCTTCCCATCTCTATTACTCAGATAAGGGACACAAAACAAATACAGATAAATATGAGATAATAATTACTTGGTATGCAGAAAAATCCACTCATAGGTAACATAAAGTATTAAATAAAAGAATAGTTGATTCTATAGAATAAAATTAAGAATGTAGTTTACAAGAATATCTTCACTGTCTTAAAATATAAATGATTTATTTATTTATTTTATATGTTCTTTCATCTTATCTTCCAAATATGGTAAAACTTATTTCCAAACCACTTGGCTAGATATTCTTCAAATCTATTAATTGCATTTAGTGAATTGTCACACAATATTCAAACATGTTTTTTATTTCTAGCTAATAATGCTTTGTGCCATAAATTGTGGTTGCCTTACTTCCATGCAAAAGATAAGGACATACAAGAGTCCTGAGATTAAACCATTATTGGGATCTATAGAAATTTCCTGTCAAAATTGTAAAAATAGAACCAAAACAAATAAAAGTATCATTAGCTTTTCTACACTTCTGACATACAACAGGAGATAGGAAGATGATGCATCCCTTCTATATCGAATAGCACTTAATCTGAGAATTTCAGTTCATATCGACCAGATAACCTAGAAACCAATACAGGAAAATGTATTTGTGACCTATTCCTGGGTGGTAACCATGAATGGCAGCATTTGGTTGAAGAAACTTTTTTTTTTTTTTTCAATCCTGAAGATTGAACCCAGAGCCTGGACTATAGTGGGTAAGTCAAGCTACAACAAAAGTTCTGAGAAATCTACTTTTTTTTTTTTTTTTTTTTGTGGATACCGGGGGTCGACCTCAGGACCTCGTGCGCCAGCAGGCGCCCGTGCCGCTGAGCGTTATCACCGGCCCTTTTTTCGTATGTGGGTTCCGGGAGTCGAACTCGGGCCCTCGCGCTTGCCGGGCAGGCATTTAAGCCGCTGAGCCATCTCACCGGCCCTGAGAAATCTACTTTGATCTGAATTTTCTTCCTGCAGTGTGCTGGCAAATTCAAATTCAAGGAAGTCCATCAGCTTTTCTAATATGACTATTCTCTATGATTCATAATATTATTATAGATTTAAATCTTACTTATATTTATAACAATCTTTGGTCTATATATTTTAAAGCTGTGCTATTAAATGCTTACAATTCTAATTCATGACTTTTATATCTCCTTGAAAAATTATATACTTGAAATATATGAAATATCCCTTTTCAGCCTCTGCCAACATGGATAATGTGTAGAAACATGGACTCTCTCTCTCTCCCTCTCTCTTTCCCTCTCTCTCTCTTTTTGTCTCTCTCCTACTCTTAAAATGATATCTCTGTTCTACTGCAAACATGAAAATCAACATATTAGAGTGAGATAAAATGAGATGGTCTTTTGTATATTTGTGATTTTGAATTCTGTGAACTCTTATAGTGTACAAGAACAAACTATTTTCTTGGCAACACTCCAGGAATTTCCAGGAATCACTTTCAGAAAGACATTGACTGAAAACTAATTTTGTGTCCCAGAATCAATTTTGGCATTAAAATTATCATAATGTATTCTAGAATGTGCATCTGAATTATATTAAATGTACCTGCAGCCTTAAAAGTTTAAAGTCTTTTAAAAGACATCTACAAATGATGTTTCCTGATTATGTTATTCATTTAACATTACTTTGAATACTTTCTTTTATCTAAAGTGCTCTTGCAGCTGTGCAGTTTTGAAAATATAGACATTAGAAAACATGGTAACATTATAGAATTTAGTGAATTTTAATGTATTTACAGAAAGTTAGATTTTCTTATGGATGTAATATTCATAAACCATCTCAGGAAATCCAGTTATTCATTGGTTTATGATTACCTATAAGAAAATCAAGATCCGAATACTAATGACAAACCCTTGTTCAAAGAATCTTTTAGTCTAAAAGCTAGAGAGACTCAAAATTCAAAATTTTACTGCATACTTTCTTGTACAACCCTATTCAGAATAATATAATACAGTTTTTTTGTTTTATTTTTTTTTAAGAAAATGAACCTTAAACCCCTGGCTTTTCTCTTCCTATAATTTTACTGATAGATGATTTGCCATAGAAATTTATAAGTAGCTACACAATAGATAATAATTATCTATCTATATGAAGGTCAGAGAAAAAATGTGTACAGTGATGATATCTTCTTGGGAGATTTCAGGAATATGTGGATATTATTTTATCTTATTACACCCAAGGAGGTAAAGTGCAACAAAGAGAAAGAATCTTAATGTTTTATCAAAGTGTATTGCACATACACACACATGCACACACACACAAACACACACACACCCATACTCAATGCAATTACCAATTAATCTATTCCTGCCTTATAAAAATAAAGAGTACTCTGCATGCCAAATATCAGTGGTGCAAATATATTCTATTTTGGCCTTTCTAAATTACAGATTTAAATATAAGGAAGAGTCACTAAGAGAGAGCTTAGTTTGTTTGAGGAATAGTATAGACCAATGTCATAAAACAGAATATACAGTAGTTAATTATTTCTGACATTGGGGTTCATTTCAGTTTACATAAAGGTGTTTTTCTCTTGTTACACTATTTTTAGCTGTTATAATCAAAGAGTAAACAGAGACTCTTAAACAATACAAAACTGCTCAGGTTTTATTTTTTTCCCACAGTTTGACTGAAATTTGTAGTTTCTGTGCTTAGTTGACAATCAGAAATCTGTGGCTAACCACAAATAAGAAACTCTGAGATCTGACTGCACTCAGAGTATTCTCATTTGTCAGACATTTTCTCAGCGGGGCATTTAGTTCTTTGTGGCATTTGAAGACATCCACAAAGCCCTTTTATTTATGTTTTTATTGAGATGAAGTGAGTGAACATTCCCTAAAGTTAGAAAAGCAGTAAGTAAGCTAAGGCCTGTGTATGAATCAAGCAACGATTGATGCATTTTTCTTTTCTAAAAGACTCTATATTCTATATGAGTGATACAATTTCAGAAAGTAAGTTTAGTTTCCACTCTTTCATAACTCTTTTGTATTTTCATTACAATTCATTGTTTTATTAGTAAAAGGATTTCTGACCAGGTAAGAAGATACACTTCTTCACAGTACCTTGAAATTTGTCATTGACATCATGCCAAATTTCAAAGAGCATAAATTAAACATGCTAATAATGCAACAAATGAGAATAGATGCTCTAGGCCAGACATCCTATTAAAATGTGCTGAGTGTTAACAAAAGACAAGGTAAAAGTGTTATCTAAACTAGATTCTTTATATGGCAAGAAATGAGTTGCTAGTTGAAAATTGTAAAGAGAGAACATGACCAAAAATTTACCTTCTGGAAATGTGTCTGTTTATTGCCCTATTTTAGGATTTTACATTTTGATTCTCCAGATACATTTGTTTTCACAACAAAAGTTTCAGCTTATAGTATAATAAGTGTAACTCTATGTTAATTTCTAACTGCAAATTAAGAAGAAAATGAGATCATTTCAATAAAAGCTAATACAAATAGGATTTTTTCCCCATTGTGGAATGTTAAACAGAGACAATAGTCTTTTGATACTATACTGGTATTCCTAGATTAATTTATCACATAAATTAAGTGATACCTTGTTTAAAACTTTAAAAATAGGGCCGGTAAGACAGCTCAGCAGCATAAGTGCCTGCCTGGCAAGCGCAAGGCCCTGAGGTCGACCCACATTAAAAAAAAAAAAAAAAAAAAAAAAAAAAAAAAAAACTTTAAAAATAACCTTAAGTTTTGGAAACAATAGCTATGTGTTTGGAGGACAAAAGAAGACATTTAGATGATAATCTTGCTCATAATTACAAAAGGAAAGCGTTGACCACCTATGTTTTACCATGCGACAAGGATAAAAGGGAAGTTCATGAAAACTAGAAAAAATATTCACTGCTTCTTTTCATTATCATAAAGATAACTGGCTGGTGACGTAGCTCAGTGGCATAAGCACCTGCCTGGCAAGCGCGAGGTCCTGAGTTCAGTTTCCAGTACACACAAAAAGAAAAAAGAAATAAAATAAATATAACTCTGAATTTGAGGGATTTTTAAACTGTGAATAATCATATTTTATGTTTCACACTTTAAGTTAGACTCTACAGTGTTCCATTTAGACTCTGTCATCATAAAACTAAAGAAAATAGAATAATCTCCCAAGTGTTCTATTTTCCCAATATTTTCTAATAAATATATTATAAAAAATGAATTTATTTGTCCTCAAAATAAGCAATTTTATATTTGGGTTTACTTTTCAAGAAATAAAGGCTGCTGTCTTGATATTATGAGATATATAACAACATGTTATTAGTATTTATTTATTTTACTTTATTGTGTATTTTAAACTTTTTGATGTATTTAAGATTACGATGCCTATACATCAGTCAAGCAGTATTTATTGACTGCTTACTCTTTGATTCCAAGCCTAATTATTCAGCTACACATTCAATCATATTTATAATTTATCACATCTAATATCTATATTTCAGGAAATGCTTAGCATATTTCTTGATGTATTTCACTTTTAATCTCATAAGCATTAGCACTAAACTTTTTATGTAGTCGAAAATATATTAAAATAGGATTTTGAAAATCTCCGTGATTTTTTTATTTCCTTGTTGAAAAAGTTAAAGAAATATTTAACCTACTATTCATCCCATAATTAATATGAAACCTAATATCTAAAACAAGGGCTCATAAAGAAGACCAGTAAATTAAAAGTGCCTAGTTTGGACTTGTATTACATTAGCTCTTCATCTAACTAAACTTATTTTAATTCACCTTTTGAAATACAGTCTAACTTCTTTAAGTATTTGACTTTATGCTTTGCCGATGAATGATCTTTTGCCAAATTCTAAATACTAAGAGATACACAACTCTTTCGTTTTCTTTGGATATATCAAAAACAGTCTAAGGAAAATTCTTTTTCTGGCCATGGAAGGATAATGAAGACTAGATATACATCCTTATAATCCATGAGTGAACTAGACAAAGTACATGTAATGATGCTTTTTACACATTCAATAACAGGAAAATACTGATTGTTATAATTGAAAAAAGAAACGAAAAGTCCAATGATCAGCATGACGTTGGATGCAAAAATCCTGTAAATACTGCCGTACTGCAAGACAGATCTGGTTTGGGCAAACTAATGCTAGCAGAATTTGTGGAACAGAGTTCAAAAATAGACAAAGAAAATCATTGAAAGAGTGCCAAATATTCAATTAAAAGTTGCCTCATTTTAATGTCTTTTTGCTGAGTATAAGACACTCACATCGGTCAGCACAAACATTGTTTTAAGTTAGTTGTACGAAGAATAACTCTTGGAGTGATCAGTAGAGAGAGACTCAGGCTTCAAACCTGAAGAATGGAGAACTCTGTGGTGAAGCAGAGCATTGATTAAAGACAAAACTGAAACTGAAACTGAACTCTTGCTGGTAAAACTGATGCATTCCTGAAAGAAAGATCAATTTAGACTTTATATAGATAACTAAAAATAGACCTCAAAGTGGCCAAACTCATCTGGTGCAGATTAACATGAAGATGAACACTTTTCAGCCTGCATTGTCCAAAACACCCAGCACCTTATCACAATGTTAATAGCTATGCAAAGCAATGGGGAACTCTATTCGGTGTATCAAGTGTCAGTTCAATGAAGAAGGCTAAGTGCACTAACTATAACTGTATATAAAACTGTATAACCTCTATTTGAAAAATTAAAACCTTCTAAATAATACAACTATCTGAGTAAAGTAAATGAGGAAGAGAGTATTTTAATAAAAAGAAAATGAAAACATTTAATATCATTTAAATATGATTTGTCCCTTCTGAAGTACAAGCTGGAGTTTAACCCCTGTTGTGAAGTAATAAGAGGGTAGAAACTTAATAAAGGGACAGTGTTTAGAGGTGGGGATTTTGGACCATATGGTAGACACACGTGGACATTCTCTGTCTCTTGTCTTGTGATGCGTGTGTCATCTCAGGGATAGAAGGAAGGATATCACCAGATGCAGCATCTTAGTTATGGACCAGAATTATAAGCCCAAATGGACTTATTTTCTTTATAACTTGCCTAGATGGTTTTATTGTGTTATTAACATCACAAAGTGGACTAATACAACAGTATATACAATTTGTGAAGTGGCTTAATGGAGAGCTTGAATTAATGTATTATTTTAATTGAATATTTAGAAAAGATAGCATTGTAAAGTCAATAATTTAAAAGTAAGTCAATAAGCAAGATTAATGTTCTACATTTCCATGTACAAAAATAAAAATAAAGGAAATTAAACCCAAATAAGTGGAAGACAGAAAATAGTAGGGAAAAAGTCAATGAAGGAGAAAATAAAAAAAAGTTTGTAAAGTTCATAACTTGAAATGTTTAATTAATGAAAAGGATAAAATCTAGCTAGCATGATCAAGACAAAATCAAGACTGAAATACTAATAAGTGTATGAAAAAATACAGTGCATACCAAGAAGTTAAATATTGCACATCCTAGAGAAGTTCAAAGAAGACAAGTTTTAAAAATCTCCTTAACAAGAAATTTTGAAACCATATAATAAAATACTTTCTCAATGGAAAAATTACAAATACTAGCTCATGAAAGTAAAAATAGTTTTTGGGCAATTTGCTGAAATAATTTTATAATTCATAATTTTTTCTACAGTGAAAATTACAGACAAAGTGGCTTCAGTATTTCTTTTTCTATCAAGGATTTAAGAAAGACCACTACAGGGCCGGTGAGACGGCTCAGCGGCTTAAGCGCCTGCCTTGCAAGCGCGAAGGCCCGAGTTCGACTCCCGGAACCCACATACGAAAAAGGGGCCGGTGATATCGCTCAGCGGCACGGGTGCCTGTTGGCGCGTGAGGTCCTGAGGTCGTCCCCCCGGTACCCACAAAAAAAAAAAAAAAAGAAAGACCACTACAAAAAATCAAACTTAGTTAAGAACACAAATGAAAGTACATGTAATACAAACTTTATGAGCATATTAGTAGTCTGATATCAAAACAGACAAAGTCAATTGAAGAAAAATAATTACAGTGCCCTTTAACACAGGCACCAAATTCCTCAAAATTTTAACAAATTGAGTCTAGGAGTAAACACCTGGAGTAGTTTATTGAAAAAATGCATTGATATAGGGAATACGTGATTTTTAAAATTCAAAACCCAAGCAACATAATTAACCATATAATCAGAATATAACAAGATAAGTTTTAAGATTCAATAATATGACAAAATAAAATAACCATTTATTATTTTAAAAATTATCTTTAGCAAACTATGAATAGAAAGGAATCTTTCTCAGTTTGATGAAAGACCTATAAAAATGCATCTCTAATATTATATTTAATGGTTAATTCAAAAATATTTCACAAAAATTGACTAGGAATAAAGTCAATTTGATCACTTTCTCAAATATTATAATAAATATGTTACCTATTAACATAAGGCAAAACAAACAAGGAAAAATCTGTTTTCATTCATAGAAGACATGGTTATATGAAAATAAAATCATAAGGAATTCACAAAAATATATTAGAATTAATAAATGAATTGACAAAGCTTGCATACTAGGTTACTAAATATTTAGTGTAAATTTATGTACCAGCAATAATCACCTAAAAATTTAAATTTGAATATACTATTTGTATAGGAATTAAAAAATGCCATGTGCAGTATTAAAAGTAAATTTGATAAAACTAAAAGAGACTTCAATAGAAATATACTATGTTCTATGTTTGTAGACCAGAAGACTCAAATGTTTTTAAGATAACATCTGTAGTAACAGGATGCCCTAGAAAATGCAGATCCAAGATGGTTACGTTTGCCAACTTAGACTTTTCCCAGTTTTTCATTGTCTTATGAAACCCCCAACATTTCACCCTGATGGTGATTTCTTCCTCAGAAACTCACATACTGCTCCTCCTGACAGTGTATGCCTATCTGAATAAACTCTTGAATTTCCTAGAACAGTATTATATAACTGTGGGTAACTATTTTTACCCCCTGAAATTCTGGGCCTTCAGTACTCTGTTATATAGGACTTTCTCTCATAGGGAGAGACTATAAATAAATTAAAAAAAAAAACAAAAAAAAAATCAGAAAATAGAATGCAGAATAATTAGGGAAGGTGAAAAATAGAGGAGGGAGAAGACAGGAGAAGCAAGAGAAGCTAGAAGGAAGGGTAGATAAATCTAACATTCATGAATTTTTATAATAAACATTATTGAGTGATTATAATAAAAATTTCTTATCTTTAACATTCTCAAAAGGGTTTAACAATTATCACCACTATGCAGTTTGTCTCATGCATATTAGGCACATGAGGTGGTTTGTCTTGCTCTAACACCATGTAGGCATTTATGAATGGCTCCCTGTACCGTCCTGGAGCCTGAAGTATTCAATTTTCCATGGCTTTACTCTTTCCATGGTAATGGTGATGCTCAAATCAAACAGCCTACTGAAATTGCAGAGTAAAGGATATTGCATAGATAAGGAAGACTATTTTGATTAAAATTGTTAAAATGTTAGGCCATTTGGGAAAGTTCCTAAATCAAATATTTTCAAATCTTTGGCTGACTTGAAGCGATCTGGTTCAAGAACTTTCCCTGAATATGCCATTTGTACTTCAAGGTTTTGGAAAGATAACCATGATGCTGCTGCTACGTGTGTTTGTGTTTTATGGCTTGTGACTACAATAGCATATTAACCATAAAAATAGTGGTGCATTGTTTAACGTAGATGAATCCTAAGAGACCATCTGCTTGTGTTGTTGATTTATGCTCCTAAAGCAAAGATATATGTCCTCTGTGAACATTTTATTACACTCATATTCATGTGTGATCTTGTCTTAGGACACAGTAAGAATTATGGAAAAAATATATACAGGACAAATAATTTCATGGTCTGCTGATACAGAAGGCCAGCTTCTCCTTTAGTTAGTCCGACAATTTGTTGACTTTAGATTCAACTGCCATAATGTACCTGTTTTGTGGTAATAAATACTTTTCAGTTAGTTAGTATTTGATTCATTATCTCTATGTGCTAAGTGAACGCTCATTAACATTTCATGATTAAAAATAAATATTAACACTACATATATAAAACTTCTGCAATAAGTACATTTTGTTTTACTCTACTATACATTGAATTTATACTTATTCTTACGCATTTTGTGGTGCTGTATTTTCCCACTTTTCCTCACTTCTTTCAACTTCAACCAGAAGCCTCTCCTCACAGGAAGCCACGTAAGTCAACTCACACCAGTCACCGTCAGATGGAACCTCATGCCGTACTGATTTTGTCTGACGTCTGTTTCCTGTGTTATCACTTGATGATGCATAGATTTCTGCATTACCAAAGCAATTTAAACAGAGGTTTTCATTTTAAATGATTTTTCAATATTTACTTTCTCTTAAGTCACACTTTCTCCATAATTATGGACTACAGAATTTCTATGTATTGACATACAGGCATATATTAATGGCTCTTTATAGCGGGTTACCTCTCAAAATAAATTACTGTTGTGTTCTCCACATGACTTACAATTTATTATTCCAGAATGTAATTGGTTACATTCCAGATATCTGTGTACTTTTATTAACAGAAAAAGTACATATCCACACAAATGTGTACCCAATTCAATTTGTAAATATCTATGATAAAAATGTAGATTGACTGTCCCTATATAGACTACACGTCATAATTAATACCTTATTACCACCATTAGAATTTTTTTTCTCTCCATATGGACTTATTACACATTAAAAAATCCTTATACTTGTGTTTGTGATTATTTTGCTTAACCTGTAAATAATACAACACGTTACAATGATTCTCTTCTGCTTGTTTTTGAAGTTTTAATGCATTGAATTATACTCTGCAATATTTCAGAACTTGTTCTTTCATTCAGCACTATATTTCAAAAATCAGTCACATAGATTTGATAATTTCAGTTTATCTACATTTTAGAGATTTTCAGTATTTCATCATATGACTATATTTTATTTCTCATTTATTCATTCTTTGTTGATAGATATTTGAATTGCTCCATTATTTTAATACTATAAAATATTTTATGAAAACATTACTCTCTGTGGGCATGCATGTGGAGATGTCAACAATTTCTCTAAGGACAATGAATTATATTGCTATTTCTTTTATAGTGGAGAACTTTAAATCTTATTGGAAATTGATTACATTCACCATATTGCCACCAGAAGTTTAAGGCATCCTTGATTCCATATCTCCACTAATGCTTAGTATATCAATCACTTAATTTTCTTCTGTAAAGTAAGATTAAAATAGTATTTCTTTATGTTTATATTTGCACTTTCCTCTTAATATTGTTTATATAATATTGTTTATATAATATTTAGTAAAAATAATTTCATATTAATTTCACTTAAATTAAAACTAAGTATGTTTCTCAATCAATTTTAATATCTACTAGTGAAATATTCCATTTGAATAAAAGAATAGTCCCTGATTTAAAATGAAGGACAACAGGATATCACCATTGATTCATTTCTTTTAAACAAATAATAAATTTTTCATCTGTGTTGACAAAAAGTAATCAAACTCTTTATTGAAAATCTAAACACAAATTAAAACTTGAATTCATATTGTATTATATTTTAAAATATAGATAGCAAAAAATAATACAGTAAGCCAAATTATGTTTTCCAGTATTACAAGTAAAATTGAATCCAAAAAAGCAGTTTTTAAAAATTAACTTTCAAAGTATATTAGCAGTTATGTAACAGCAACATAAAAAGAGTTGTTACTATTTTTTTGAAACATTTTAGTCATTTTTTCAATTAATTTTAAATTTTCTATGTCTTTACTCATTCGTCTTTTAAAAATAACTTAGAGTTCCATTCATCTAAAACATTAACAGAAAAATTTTAAGTACTGCTTACTATGTAATAGGTAAATTTTTATAATGCCAAAAATAATAAGACTGCCAAACAGTGAAATATATATGGTATATTAAAATGAACCAAGGAAATGAGAGTACAAATGAAAATGCCACAGTCTTGGAAACTCCAACTGAAAAGACCAATTTTCACAAATAAAACTGAAAAATAAAATTCAAAATCTTAATAAATCCTAAAGTGCTAAATCATGTTTGTTAATAAAGAAAATCTCACATATCATTTCCAAACCTATTATTAGGTAACCTGAGAAATAACGCATCATACTATGTAAAATCTTAGACTTTTATAAAACAATTGCTTCATAATATTTGAAGAAGAATTTTTAAATACTGAGACTGACTTCCAATAGTTCTCTGGATTTTATATCAAATTATTTTAACATTTGGTAGATTAAATCAACAATTAATATGTATTACTTTGCACTTTCCCGTGAGTCAAGAATTCAGCAGTGGTTGAACAGGGCCTTTCTACCTTCCTGGTGTCTCACAAGTTCCAAGTGCGGCCACTGTGGTAGTCTGAAGGCATTTAACTCATTTAGCTGAGCTAGCAAGCTGTTGGAGGCTGTGACTGGCGGCCCACAGTTCCTCACAGCATAGAGCACAGCATTCAGTTGTTTTCATATCCTTGTAATGAGCAGCTGATTCATGCAGAGCTCGTGATCTAGAGTAAGCCTGCTGCAAACTTCATTTGTGCTCTCACGGACTGACACTGATAAAACATAGGAAGGACCTGCATAAAAATTTGCATAAAAGATAATGAAGTTCACTAGGATCTTTCTTAATTTTTTTTTTTTTTTTGTGGGTACTGGGGGTCGACCTCAGGACCTCATGCGCCAGCAGGCGCCCCTGCCGCTGAGCGATATCACTGGCCCTTTTCTCGTAGGTGGGTTCCCGCAGTCGAACTCAGGCCCTCGCACTTGCGAGGCAGGTGCTTAAGCCACTGAGCCATCTCACCAGCCCCACTGGGATCTTTCTTGCAGGTTGTCTGCCATATGATTTTAATAGCTGTATTGATTATTGGTCAGAGTTCTCCAGAGAACCATATTAATAGGAGAGTGATAGATAGATAGATAGATAGATAGATAGATAGATAGATAAACGTATCTACATCTATGTATATATATATATATCGCTCTCTTATTAATATGTGTCTATGTATCTACATCTATATGTATAACTGTATCTGCATCTGTATAGACACAGTGCCCATATGTATATACATATATACTTTATTATTATAGATTTATTATGGAAATTGAATCATATAATTATGGAGACCAAGAAGTCTCTAGGTAACTAGGAAACTCAGGGAGTCATCCTGTCTGTATTCAAAAGCCTGAAAACCCGGAACTCTATCTAGGAATGCAGAAAATGGATGTTCCAGCTCTGTAAGAGAAGCACAATTTACCCTTTCTTCACCTTTTTGCTATATTCAGTCCTTTAGCAGATTAGATGATGTTCATCCTCCCTGGTGGGAACAGATCTTTCTTACTCAGTGCAATGATACAAAAGATAATCTCCTGCGACATACTCTTACTGTCATCTAGAAATAATATTTTGCTACCAGACAGCCTTTGACAAATGAAATTATCCATCACATTGTGTGTTCATTTATTTCTTACTCTGTATAGTTAACTTTAAAAATACCTTTTATTAATACTGTTATCTTGTTTATTGTAATATAGATTAGATTTAAGAGTTTGGGGAATTTTATATTAATACATTATTGTAGAATATTAAACTATACTAGTATTAATACTTTTTACACTATTATGAGGGTAAAATATGCCTAATCATTGATAACAAAAGTGTAAGTCACCAAAGAAAATGATTGTTTTTTAAACTATATGATTTGTCAAATAATAATGAAAAGATTGACAAGTTTGAATTACAGCTACTGCACAGATTTTCTATGGCCAACTTATAGGTTATGTTATTAAATGTATATAAAAGAGTACTCCATGAGGTGAGATACCGCGCATGTCAAGTATGAATGTAAAATTAAAATGTGGATAATGAAAAGTATCTTTTCTAGTATAGCAAATAAAATTATACAGTTACATCAAATATTTATAAGCATTTTTTTTTCTGGGGAAGCCTATCAGAAATTTAACCAAAAGATAATGATCCTAAGTAGAAATCACAATAGAAATGGAAAATGAAGTGTAATATGATGTACTACCCATATCAGACACACTAAGCTGCTTTATTGACTTGACCATATCACCTTTGAGTTACTCTATGCAAATGAGAATTGGAACAAACACACTACCACATTCACTGTTACTGTGTGATTCCAAATTTAAACTTTATTTAGAAAATATTTTAGTGGATTCTTGGTACTACTTTTGAAGAGCAAATTGTTATTCTCACTTTTTCAATAAGTTCATTATGACTCTCGATATTTACCTATCTTACTCCTTGTTTTAGGAGGCATGAGTGGGAAAGTTTTGGATTTCAGCTTTTCTCTTTTGAATCAAAGTTGAATCCCTGCCAGGTAGACAGGATTATTTGTTATATCAATCATGTATTATAAAACAATAGATCTCGTAACTATTTTTGAAATTAAAAACTTGGAATTTCTTTTTAAAAAGAGTTACTCATTGGCTGTTAGGATAGTAATGCCAACATTTAGATAAATCATTGCTCCTCACTTAAAGAATTATTCAACCACAAAAAGTAAAAGAACATCATGGTGTTAATTGCACAGCAAATAAAGCCACTGTTTCCTAAGACCATAAATAATAAAATGGCATGAAAATGAATATTATAGTTAAGCAAATTTTCACATGGGTATCTACAGTGTAAATATACATATGTAGTTGAGGGCTGATTTCTGTCCCCTGAAAGAATGTATTGATTTTACAGTGATATAATTCAGTATAAGACATAATTTTATCACTTGGTTGGTTTCATATTCATATCTATGAACATGTAAAATTGACTGATAGTTTCATAGCAAATAAAAGAATTGTGAATTTCCTTGACATTTTTGAAGTGCTGAAGAAGTGTCATGCAATTCACACGCACGTTATTCTCAATTATTCAGAATAATAAAGAGAAAGTAAGAAATGGCATTTTGCACATCACAGCTAGCTGACAGAATATACAATTAGTCTTGATTCATGGCATTTATTAAAATTTCCATTTAATTGCTAATTAGTTGTATAGATTTGTAAATGTAGGAACTGGCACTTGCATAATTTTTTTCCCTAAAGCTCAGCACAGCAGAAAACACTGAAATTTCTGTAAAGTAAAATCACAGCAATTCTTCATTATGCCATGTGGTAGTCATGAAAATAACTATAAATTCACTAGCCCATTTGTTTCCTCAACATTTTTTTGTGTCAATCTCTTTCCTACCCTTCCCCCAGCTCTGACATACATAAAAAATTATAGAATATTAGACTGGGAACAACATAAGTCAACGTCTTCTCTTACATGTTAAGAGATCAATATATAAAGAAATTCTTATATATTCAGCACTATTTTGCAGCTAAGTTATTAGCAGCATTCTGACTGAAGTGAATCTTGATCCCATTATAATATTTGCCATTGTTAATAAATCAGTATTATTTATATTCTGTTTAATGCCAGTTACTCAGCCAAAGAGCAAATTTCTGAACATGTATTGGTAGTTTAGTAGGAATTAAAACAAATTTTTCTACTTCCCTTTTTTTCTTCTTTTTTCTTTTTCAAAATTGCAAAAATGTTTAAGGATTTAATTCTACCATCAAGCTAATCCAATTTAAGTTTTTAAAAAAAATTATTAATGTACAGAATAAATTCCCCAAATATCTGAATGGTCCAGCCCTGAATGTATAAGAATTTTCACATTTTGGTTTTATTACTACATGAGAAAGGTCTTAAATGACCATCATGCTAATTAGTACAACTATGGAATAAAATATGATCAAAGGTGTGGATTTTGGAGGTTGAAAGAATATTATTAAAATTCTGGATGTATTTTCACTATTTTTTTTAGCTCTGCAGAATGATATTTGATTTAACAGACAGCATGGACTTCTTGTATATCTGTTATCAGTGCCTTGAAAGCCAAGCTTTAAAAGTTAACAGCAGTTTCTGAAAATACAAAAGCACACATTTATTCATAATATATGGTGATATAATTTGTCCAGATTTATTATACAACCTCAAAGCATTTTAGATAAAGCATCTGTCAAATATATGTTATACATTGATAGGATATAATAAAAGTGCATGTAGTCCATCTTCAAATAATACAACATAATACTTTACAGCAGTATTTTTTTAAACAGTTGCTACTTTTATAATACTTTTGCATTTGTTTGCACATAATTGTTTTATTCTAGCACTATTAATCACAAAAATAACCATCTTTGCAACATTCAACAAGTATCATAAATTTCAGTTTCTGTGCATTCTATGTTGGGAAATACCCACACCAAGCCAGTCAGTCTTTATATATTCAGTTTACCCATCTGTAAAATGAGAAAAAGCAATAATATTTTTCTCCTAAAACAGTTATGATATTTAAGTGAGATAATTTACATAAAAACTTAGGGTAACACATGGAATTCGGTAACAATTCTATTAAATACTAGCTCTCAACATATGACAGTCTGATTGTAATTATTTTTCTCAGTAATAACATGAATTTCATCATAATTCATCTATCAATTTGTGAAAACATCTACAGATACATTCCTTCCTTTATTTGGTTTTCAAACGAAGGAAGGGTACACTGAGGCAAATGTGTGAACCGAGCAGGACCTTAGGAGTCAGTTCAAAGACTTCTCCAAGTAGTAAATTTTGCCAATTAAAAGAATTGTCTTATCTCTAAGGTTGGCAGCTTTATTGCTCTGGAGTAGGGGGTGTCAGCAGCCCCATGTCCTTGGTTATTTTGACTTCAGAGCACTGTGCATAAGCTCTTTTCCAGCACAGCCAGAGGTCCCTGTGTTCAGCATCTTAACCTTGTATAGCCCGTCGTCCAACATATTTCCTTGTAAAATATTTCATAATGAGGTGCGCAGCCAAAGATTAATGGAAATTTCAGAGCAAATGATAGTATACTATTCATTTGAAATTTATAATATTACATAATTTAAAGTTTTCTGTAATAATAATCATCTGTGGTGTATACTTCTTGCGAAAATAATCATTAGATTTTTTTCAAATAAAAACATTGACTTTTCACTTTATATTTCTAATTTTCAGTGATCCTAAGTTGATTCTCTGAAAAAAGAAATACTAGGGGCAGCATGAGGGCTTATTAATTGAAAGTATCCAGAGTAGCCATCAGATATCTTAATAAAACTACAGAAAAATAATTAAAAAACAATAGAATTTAAAGATACATTTTTGCCAGGCCTCGTAATATGACTCAAATTAATTATTTCTTTATGAAAATTAATTTAAAAGAACACTGAGCATGCTTTGCACAGCTTGCCTTTTATTTTTCTTGATATATTAAATTTTTTTTTTATTTTAAAAAGAAAAGAAACAGAATTTCAAAATGAGATAATAGGAAAGTAACAATAATTAATACATATTGTTATCTTCAGAGTAGTTACTCAGGGTACAAGATATAGGCATAAGATATTATCCAAAAAGTTTTAGCACAAACCTTTCTTTTCAATGAACTGAGAGAAACTAGCAGTATAACTATTTTAGCTATCTTGTATATATATATTTTTTTCTTTATCCCTTCCTTCCTTTCCTCTTCCCCCAATGCAAGTAAACTAGAAATAAATAGAATTCAAAATAATTTGAATATTATTTTACTACTAGAAGATAATAATTATATACATCTAGAAAAGAAGTCAGGAGAGTAAGTAAATAATCGTGATTTCTGCCATAGGGGCTTTGTTGGAAAGGTCTGTTCTGGAAAAAAAAAAAAAAAAAGAAAGGTCTGTTCTGTATGCCCTGTGTATATACTGCGTGAATAGATTTAATATTTCCATTAATTGTGAGGACTTCGTGCCTTGTCTGTGAATATTTTGAAACAATTTTCCAAACTTTAATGATACTTTTTGATGGGATGTATATGTCAGGAGAAAGAAGCCAAAAGAGAAAACTAATAAACCAGAATTGTTTCTTAAATGTGTAGCTATTCATTTTTCCAAACCCTAACTTAGTTTCTTAATTAAAATTTTTAAATAAAATTTGAGTGTTGATGTATGCTGCTGACCACATTTTGAGAAAAAGAATGAGAAGCTTTTTTTTTTTTTTTTTTAAAGTCAAGAGTCAGGTGTTAGAGGAGAATTACTAAATGAATTCATAAGTAGTCTACTTTCACCACAGCTCAGTAAACATGATTGCTGCTGTCTGGGCCAAACATTCATTTTGTTTTCACTCTGGCTTTCTTTGCCAGTGGGGAAACCTAACTAACGCTGCTGTCTTTTCAGTCATCCTTATCATAAATGATCACTCTGTGTGGCATGTGTTAATTATTCCAGCAGTCTCTTTTTCTCTCTATGAGATTAATAGCTGCCAATTATGTAGCCTCTCTCCTGCACTGCTATTGTATACACATTTTCTAATTCTCTTCATTATACCAGTGAATATCTATAATTATAGTTGTAAGTTATCCATTTATCTTTTCAAGGACAGTGAGCAATGCAATGCTGTGAGGGCCTGGAATGTGTATGAAAGAGAGAGAGAAAGAGTGAGCAAGAAACAGAGGGAAAGGCACAGGGAGGAAAGAAACATCTCGAGTAAAATTTTAATAAATTTGAACTGTAAAAATTTGAACATAACAGATCAAGGTTGGTACACACATTATTACATTTCTTTTATTCTAAAAAGAGCAGCAAAGATAAATCGGTTTTATTGTAAGTACTTAGTCTGACCACAGAGAGAAAATGTTACCTTGCTGTGCTAGAATTTTCCCCAACTTACTGGTGTATCCAAATTCTTTGACTATTTGAAGAATTAATGATATTTTGTAATCAAAGACAAGGCTAAAACCACAAAGTTGCATGATATCTTATCAACTAAATTCATACTATATTGCAAAATTTTATAATATCAGTGGAGAGCAAGTGGAGGAATTAAACGATGCAACAAGTTGCCCTCAAGAGGAATGGTGGCATCAAACAGAGGTGGTGAGTTCTGAAGATTTCCATTTCTGCTTTCAAAATGATTTTGTTCTTAGGATTTTCAGGAGTAATACAGTTATGAGGGCATAATGGAGTTAAAGAATCAGGAAAACATGTTCCATTTTTTGTAGCTATTTTCTAAAACACTGAAAATATTTTTGAAACAAACTGGACAAATTCACATATTCTCAAGGCAAAATATGTGCATTTGAAGACAGAAAGCTGTTGCAGTTCTATAATCTTCCCTTCGTCGTGTTTATGAGAGTGGTACCAATGAGCCAGCAGGACCGAACCTAATGAGGTAGTATATTGTCAGGCCCTTTACCAGTGGGAGTTCTAACCTTTATCTTCTTGAAAAGGTGAACAATGAATGACCCTCCCTCCATGTCTTTCCTACCTAGGAATTACTTCTGTTCATGTAAACTCATTTCTACAAAGCTTCAGTTGGCTCCATTAGCCAGAAAATTACTTCTCCTATTTCTGCATTTTTAACCTTTTGTGTAGCTATTAGCATTTAGTATGTTGTGAAGTCTTGTTTATGTACATCTGATCCCGTCCCTAGACCATGAACTTCTGCAAATTAGAAATATATTAAAATTATTTACGTTCTCAGTTTATACCATATGTCCTTTATTATAGCTAATGTTCAATAAAGGTCCTCTCAATATATTGTATGAATGCATCCTTTTATGCATTCAATCACTTAGAATGTGTTTTTATGCATCCGTTAGGAGCTATTCTTGCAATCACAAGTTAGAATATTTTCATGAAGCAGTGAAAGTTCTGGCAGCAAATAATTAACAAAAAAACCCACCTAAAATACAAGAATAGTAGATTAATTTTATGATAGCATTATAAATATATAGATACAGTCATATTTTAGTTCATGAGCTTAATTTGTTACACAGTTCTTGTTGAGAATTGAATTGGTCACAAGCTGAATCAAATTTCCCCATAAGGTTCATTGTAAATAAAGTTAATCCATTCTGACCTATATGTATTTTTTTCCACAAGACACATGAAAAAAGTACAAGTTAGTACAGTATTACAGCAAAGAGTTGTTGCCTGAGGCAACTTCTGGTGTGGAGGACCAGAAGGTGGGTGGGGAGGTTATTGATTGGAGGGAGAGTTCCCCTACATAAAGACATCAGGAGGAACTCCTTTAGGAGGTCCTTCTCTTCTTTGTCTGTTGGCTGCAGGGTCAATTATATATATAAAAATCTGCCTAATGTCACTTGTTTTTTCCTGTGCTGCCTAACTCTCCAGAAATGAGAGTCCATGTTATTGTTCATTAGATGCAGATGTCTGTTAGTTACAGTTATGTTGGGGCGGTGCTTCTCATCTTGGCACTCTTTCTATTTTTCCACACAGGATTTTATCCCATCACTGCTAACCTCCTCCCTAGCTTCCTCTTCCTTAGTAGAATTCTAACAAGCACCTTCTGCTGCTCACTCTGGAGTTCAGCAAGTTCTTCTATCACCAGCTCCTCCTTATGGTCCTCAACAAGCTCCTCTGAGTCTGCACCATTGATGTCCAGACCGCTGCTTTTACCCATTGACACAATCTCCTCCACTCCCTGTGCATTAGACTCCTCAAAGTCATGTTCAGTGACATTATGGCCAATTCCTCCAGGCTGAGTCCAAGGTTCAGTACATGACATCTTCCCAGGCTTTGTCAATGAGTTTGATGCAGTGGAGACAATGAAATATTTCTTCCACAACTCTTTCAGAGTCAAGGACGTCTCTTCAGTGACATTAAAATACCTGGTGAAGAGTGCCTGTGTGTACAGCTCCTTGAAGCTGCAGATCGCTTGCTGGTCATTGGCTGCAGAAGAGATGTCATGACTGGGGGAGGAACTTGACCTTTATGAAGTCATTCTCAGCATCTGCATCATCCACCAAGGCTGGAGGGTGTGTGGGGACATTGTCCATCAGAAGAAGTTATCAGAAAGTGAGTTGTCAGAAAGATAACTCTTAAAGGTGGATGTGAAATCCTGGCACAGGCATTCCATGAATAATTGCCTGTGCTCCAAGATTCTCATTGGCCTTCCATGTGCCAGGCAGTCTGGCCTTGTTCAAATTCTCTTTCATGAATGCACAACGAGTCTGGGGATGATACGCCAGTAGTGGGTTAATCTTCAGATCAGTGCTCATGTTCACACACAGCAAAAGGGTCAGTTTGTCCTTCATGGACTTGTGCCCCAGCAGTGCCATTTTATCCCATATAATATCATTTTTTTTTTGCCATTTTCTTCCAGAAGAGCCCTGTTTCACTGCAGTTGAACACTTTTGAGTGACGTTTCCCTCTACCTTCATGAATTCTGAGAATTCCTTCTTGTAGGCTTCTGCAGCAGCCTTGTTAGAAATGGGAGCTTCTCCATGTCTTATCACACTGTGGATGCCACTTCTCTTGTGGAATTTAATAAACCACCCTCTACTGGCTTTAAATTCATCACCTGTTGCATGTGTAGAGGGGTTTTCTTGCAGTAAATCACTGTGCAATTTCCTGGCTTTTTCACAGATCATAATGTCACTGATGCTATCACCTGCGAGCTCTTTCTCATTCAACCACGCTAACAAAAGTTTTTCCACCTCTTCCAGCACTGTGTCCTCCTCTTGGTTAACATCATTACTCCTTTTGCCACATCAGCTCCTTGGATGGCATTGTAGTTCTTCAAAATAGTTGAGATTATCAACTTCGCCCTCTTGTACTCCGAGGTAAGATCAATCACACGAATACCACACACATGCTTTTCTACAACTTCCTTCTTCAATTCAATGGTTATTTTCTTCAGAACCTTCTTTTATTCTTGCTTTGCACTTTCTCGTTACCGTCATTGTTGCTCTGCACATTCTTGTCACCTTCCTTACCTTTCTGCACTTTCATTCTTAACACCATGCTTGCCCTGCACTTTCTTTGTAGCCATACTGGGGTGAATAATACTGTACGGTACTGTATATGCTAAAAAGCTTGCAAAAAATCTTCACAGCAAGTGTATACAGGTCTGTCTGCAACTGTGATCTCAACTGGAGGAAGCCACAACCAAGTATCAGAGTGGGAAAGATGGCTGCAGTTGTGTTCATCACCCAACCCAGAGTTCATGAATGGAAGCAAAATTTTACCAAATGCTTCTGTCTGTAAACCAAATTATTCAAGAACTGAGGTATTACTGTACATACACATGCAAACATGTTTGTACACATATAGTTTTTAAAATCTGAAATATTGTTTGGCAATGCAATCATACTATCAAACTTCTATTTAGTTTGATTAATGATGCATGATTCTCTTTCTAACATCTATGCAATGAAATATTAGCATTGTAAAATTAAATTATTTTATATTAAATATATGAAATATTCAAAATAAAGCTTTTAAAACTAACTTTCTATTATTGTATATTGTTTAAAACTATCTGAGCCAAAATACATCTTTTTTATCATTGTTGCAGGTATGACTAAATGTATAATATATGTTTTGTACTGGAAAAAGAACATATATCTTCACAACACTCTGGCTTCTATTCCTCCAAAACACATATTACCACAAACTATGGCTTGAAACAACATGAATTTATCATCTGAATTTATGGTGACACAGGTGTCTTGGTAGTACACAGCAGGATCTTCTCCCATGATCAAGTGCTACCGAGGCTGTGCTCTCATCTGGAGACTTGAGTAGAAGAACCCTGGTGACTGATAGCATTGGTAGAATTCATCCCCAGGTACTTGTAGGACTGAGGATCTTGGCTGCATGCTAGCTTCAGACTGAATTTAGCTTGTAGAGGCTGCTTTATGGATCTCCTTTCTCTGGAAGGGAAAAAGTTTCTTGAAAATATCGACTAGCAAGATTGTATCTTTCAATAATATCATGTAATCATTAGAGTGAAATCCCATCACCTTTGCCATATGCTATTGGCCATAACCAAGTCACATATCCTGTCTACAATCAAAGAGAGATGATTGTGCAAATATGTGACTAGCGAGAGTCGGGGACAAATGAGATACTTTTGACCATGTATTCTATAATAGACCTTTGTTTTATGATTATGTTTCCAAATACACTAGATGTGATATAATTCGCATGAAGTTCCACTATTCATTCTGACCCATGCTCTCTGGTTCTAGTGTACATTTTTAAAATTCTTATTTATGCTGCATTAGTACATTGTTAATATTCCAGAAGAAATTGCCCTATATGATTCAAATTCCACTTTTATCCTCAAGTGTTTAGATACAGAACTAGTCTTAAATGGAGCATAGTGCCCATAGCCTAAGTTTGAGAAAATCTAGACAAAGATTTTCTTACAATATTAGCTCCAGCTTTGTCTATGATCTGCAATAAGTTACAATATACAGAATGACTACTTACCACACTGTGGAGGAGGCAAGGAACATTAAAGTGTAGCATTACAGAACCTTAAAATGAGGCAACAAAGCTTGATACATTTAAAATGTGCTATATTTGGATCTTGCAAGATATTAGATCTCCTGCTTGAAGTCAAACTTCAAATTTATTGCTTTGAATGGAATTAGGTAATGACATGATGAACTTCCATGAAGTATTCGCTCTGGCTGATGCAGACGCAAGTCAGATCTGGAAGAGGCAGATGACTCAGTGATGACCTCCAAATGAAAATCACCACTGTAAACAAAAATCTTTCCTTGAATTGACAATTATCTGGTAGATATTTGAGAGTATGTCAGTCATTTTCCTTTCCATAAATTTAGAAGTCATTCTACATAGATGAGTAATAGATCTTCTCAGAGGAAAATAAAACAGCAAAATGACAAAGGTGAATATTTGGAAGAAAGTTGACACTACATATTCATGAATGGTAATAAAATAACAAATATGGATACTAAACAAACAGATGTTTCTTGATTATGTATTGTAATTAAAAAAATAGAAGCAGGATTTTAAAAACTAAATTCAATTGCAGAGGTGATATTTATGCTTTATCAGTTTAAGGGAAACCATTTAAATTTCCTTTGCCACATGCTTTCTTATTAATAAAAGTGCTATGATAATGTTCACTTTAAAATATCCATTTTTTCTAGGAATTTCCTGGGAGTAAAACTATGTCACTTTGTAACACTATAAGTGATTATCCTTAGCAGATAATGCGTATTCTTTGCCAAGTGTTCTAGTCATTCATATATGAAATGCCAACAGTTTGTGGAATAAGTTCACATTTTAAAAATGTATCTTGGGCCGGTGAGATGGCTCAGTGGCGTAAGCGCCTGCCTTGCAAGCGCGAGGGCCCGAGTTCGACTCCCGGATCCCACATACGAAAAAGGGGCCGGTGATATCGCTCAGCGGCACGGGTGCCTGTTGGCACGTGAGGTCCTGAGGTCGACCCCCCGGTACCCACAAAAAAAAAAGTATCTTAATTTATATATTTAGTATAATCTAGGTTTCAATTATATTGAGAGCAATGGACATGAATAAATGATTTTACATTTCAGACTATTTGAAAAAAAATTTAGGTCATATTGCTGAAGGCATCACAAGTCATTCCTAAAATGGGCTTTTCCTCATTTAACTTAATGGGAAAGATTACAACTTTTTACTTTCCAGGTGTGATTTCATGCCCTCAGACATCGTCTCTCTGCTCACATTCTAATTAAATTAAATTAAATTGTTCCGATGGATGCAATTAACTGATCTGGAGTATAGTGAGGAACTCATTATTGTACACACAATCTCAGAATCCAGGTTCTTTTCCCTTTTGCCTAATTTCTTTCTACTTTCCAAATGTTAATCCTAGTGAGCATGAAAAATAAAGTTTGTTCAGTAAGTCTGTTAAACTATCAATTGTACTTTGCAAAGCTTGAAGCAGAACATGAAGATTAAAATGGTTAAAAGTGTTAGCATCTACTCTTCTCCACAAGCAAAAGAAAAGGTGAAGAGAAATCAAAATGAGTGAACAACAATAATAAAGGCATTAGTTGGAGCAACTTTCTTATCAAGACATGGGCCGGTGGAAACAGTTAAATGGAGGCTTTAAGTGCTTTGCCCCAGGTCAACAACAAATCGGTAACAAGCAAGAAGATGCCCCAGGAGCTCTTAACCTTTGGCCATGATCTTAGAATGAGACATTTTGTTTTCTCAGTGTTACACATGCCAACACTCGCAGTATTGTACAAAGTAAAATTGGAAATTCTGTAAGTAGAAAATGGAGGTTGACTTCTCTTCTTGCTCTTACCCCATGAAATGCACCTGAGTATACATGTCACTTTGGTGTTCATGGTCTTTGGATGAATCACATCAAACAGACACAGAAAAACTTTAGAGGAATTCAGTTGTCATTCCTAATGGTGAACTTCTCTTTGGCTAAAGACTATCTGTCTATAGGGTCCTTGATTTGAGTGTGGAAGAAAGAATTTCACTTTATTTTTTATCACAATTTTTCTCTATATAGATATTAGTAGGATGAGTTAACATTTAAACAAAAGACAATCAAAATATGTGATTTAATCTCAGAAATATGAATAAAATTAGTTCTGATTAAGTTAAATAATTTTCCATGTCTCAGTTCTGTGTGATATCAAATTACAATACATTTTGTACTTATATTGAAGGAATTTTGTTAATATTTCTTCTATTGTACCAACAACATGTAAAAGTTAAGAGCTACTATAGTTCTCGAAAAGAGGCCATAATTTCTCATCAAGATGGCTTTTCTTAAAATTTCATGCTTTGAACTATTTTGTTGCTCCACAAATGCAATAGTGGGTGGCATATGAAAAAGCAAGTTTTATAAAACAAAAGTAACATTTTTGGGAATCACAAACAAATACTAAACTGTGTGAGCAGAATTGAAATTGGTCACTTACTTAGCACTAGTCTAGAGGCCTAGAGAAATGGCATGTGCATGACACAGATCCTGCAGAATAACAAGTAATAGAGTTGCTCCAAATGTCAGAGAGCTCCAGGCTGAACTACTGCTGAAAATCAGGAACTGGAGTCGACACTCCCAAATGCTATGAGGAAAATAACCAACTTTCCAACTCTGTTTCTGTGACTAGAGTTTCTACACAGCAAAATGCCTTAGGAGTGAGGAGATATGGACTCAACCTTGAGATGAGATACTAAACCAAGCATCTTACCATTCTATCACAAGTGATATCTTCTTATTCATTTTAAATTTTACCTCTATTCTTGATGTTTTTTCTGAGGAATATTGATTAGTCTGATGTTTTTAGTACACATTAAATATTGATAACTCCAAAACTGTATCTCCAAATTCTGAATTTTTCCAGGAAACCGGGGCAGGATTCCTGGTCTAGCAAATTATCTGGAAGCACTCTAAATACTTCTAATTCAATGTCTGCAGAGTAGTACTTGAGAAGGGATGTTGATACAATTTGGATTTTTGCACTCAAAGATATCCTACAGTATGTATTAACAAACAGTGGGGCAGACAGTTATGAAACATGCATTATAGCCTCATCAAATTACCCTGAAAAATTATTTTTACACAAACTGACAGATTTAGAGCTTGAATCTAAACTTCGTCTAACATTTTTAACTATTTTAATTTTCTTGCAAAAGTAAGACTAATGTATACCTAGCAATGAAAGTGGGTGAGTGTGTATACTGATACAAATAACACTTATTTGATACAGCCAAACCAAATGTAAGGGGTCAGTTTTAGGAGAAATAACTAATTTGAATAGGTTTAGTAGAACTGGTATTGTGTAATAGGAGAACATGTTATACATGAAAGCTTGTCAATGATTCAGAATAGTTCATTTTATCTGCTGTTCTCCTTATGGTGTGTTCCCTTTGAGTTCTACCTAAATTTGATTATCACCCATCAACTAACACACTTTTATATTTGAAGACATTTGCTGCCATTGAGAAATTCTTTGAAAAAACTCATCCTCGACCTATTTGCTCTAATTCTTTAGACACATATTTACAGAATATATCATAAGTCTTCTTGAATAATTTTACTAATTTTTGTTCCAGTATCTTTTCTTTCTCCTCCAGGCTCTTAGCTTCATTAAAAGCTATTCCTTGTATTTCTCTTGCCCCTTCTCTTTCTGGCTAATAATCTTTGTCATCTCATTTTGTCTGCTTAGAGGATAACAGCTCCACCAGCTACAGCGTTTTGATTTGTGGATTTGCAGTATATCATATTACACCTGTCAGTTCTCTGTAGGGACAATAGGAAGTAACTGCAAGGGCAGAGAGAATTCTATCCAGGAGATCTTTTCCTCTGCTTCTTGACAGCAAGGAAAAGGTATACTCTTAGTATCTACCATTATTCTTAGATTACAAGTGAATAAAGTAGAGCAAAAAGTGACCATAAAATGTACTGTTTTACACTTAAGTGCAATTTACTTCCAGTCTCTTCTCTAAACAACTCTCATTATGCTATTGTTGTAGATTCATTAATGAACATGATATTACATTCTGAAATTGTCCATATGGTGTTACATGAACAATGCGTAAAAGAAAAAAAAATTACAAACTTGACTTGAACAAAATTAAAAACTTATTATCCAAAAGATACTATTACAAAAATTCTAAGTTGCCAAGAAGAAAAGATTTTCAAATCATATATCCAGTAAAGAAATTGTATCTACAATATAGAAAGAACTTTTACAATTAAATGAAAATGGGCAAAAAAATTTGAATTGACATTTCACCAAGGAATATCCCTAAATGGCTATTAATTGCAGGAAAATAATATAATAAATTACCAGGGAAATGCAAATTAGCACTGCAAGGAGATACAGCTGCATGTGCAATGGGATGATTATTATACAAGGATAACAACACAGTGTTGGCAAGGATATGAAGAAATTAGAACTCTCATCCTTTCCTAGTGGGACTATGAGGTGTAACAGCCACTTTGGGAGATATTTTATCACTTTCTTTAAAATATTAAACATACCATACAACTCATCAATTCCATTCCTGGGTATCTACCCAAAACAATTACAAACCTCTTTAAGCAATGACTTCAGTGAAAACATATATAGCACTCTTATAAAAATCAAACTTTGGAAACGATCCAAATGTTCATTGTCATCATTATATTGTACTATTTTTACAATGTTTTGACTTCTTACATTCTGACATAGTACTTCAAATTACTATGAAACACAGTTTTGAAACATAATGTTTTATCTGTCCTATAGTATAGGACCCTCATAAACTATAATTGACTGTCATTTCCAAAACAATAATTCTATCAGTAAAATGGTAGCATTAGAAATAGTTAATACCTGTGTTATCTAGAGTTAGCATGACTCTCTCCTCTTGCTGAAATTCATAAGACTTTTAAAGGTTTTCTTGGACCATGATGGGACAGACATGTCTGCAAATTTACCAACACACATGCACTTCTATGGAAGTACTTTGGTTCTTTTTCTTCTTTTTGAATTAAATTATCTCTTATTTGATGAGGTTTCTCAAAATGTAATAAAGACATAAATGTAAGACATGAAACCACAAAATTTCCTAAACATGGAGGAAAACCTTAATATTGGCCTTAGCAATGATTTTTTTGAAATCACGCCAAGAACTTAGGCAACAAATGTAAAAATGAACAAGTAGACTATATCAAATATCAAGTTTTCATAAAAAGAAGGAGAATCAGTAAAATGGAAAAGAAGCCTATGGTTTAGAAGAAAATATTTGTAAACCAAGTATCTGAACATGTTAATTATATCTATATATATAGATATATAGATATATATATATATACATATATATATGTGTGTGTGTGTGTGTGTGTGTGTATGAAACTCATACAACTAAATAGCAAAAAAAACCAATTCTATTTATATCTATTTTAATTATTCATTTTATTTATTTATGTATTTATATGCTTATAAAATATCTCATTATGCGGTCCAGGCTGGCAATCCTCTTGCCTTAGCCTCCTGGGTGCTAGGATCACAGTCATTTATCACCATCCCTGACAAATAAACCAATTGAAAATAAATAGATGTTTTTTTCAAAGAAGACAAAAAAAAAAATCACCAACAACAACCAGGCACGTGGTGCCCACCTGTAATCCTAGCACTTGGGAGGCTGAAGCAAGAAATTCACTGAGAGTTTGAAGCCAGACTGGTTATTAGTGAGTTCAAGGTCAGCCTGAAGTCCGTAACAAGACCCTGTCTCAAAAAACAAAAACAAATAAACAAAAAAAATCACCAACAACTGTATAAAGGATGCTCCACCTCATTAATAATCATGGAAATACACATTTATGTCAGAGAGATATTATTCGTAAGCAGATACTACTTTATTGTTATGATGACTGAAATCCAAAAATAAATAAATAAAAGATAAGATAATAAGTACAGCCATAGTGCAGAGAAAATGGAATTCCTGTACATTGTTAGTGAGATCGTAAATTAGTGTATTTATGGAAAATATAATGGAGGTTTTCAAAAAATTAAAAATAGGACTTCCATATAACCAAACAATTCCTCTACTTGATGCATAGCCAAGGAAATATGATCACCACTTTGAACAGATATTTGCACCAATATATGAATTGCAGCTCTATTTTTGGTCCACAGTTGACTGGCTCCAATAAGCCCGATCTTAGTCATATGTAGAATCTTTAAACAGAAAAATCCATAGAAACAGCAGAATTTTTCTGTTTAAAGATTCTACATATGACTAAGATCGGGCTTATTTCATTTAACGTAATATTTTCTACCTTTATCCTTATTGGCATAAATGATAGGATCTCCTTTTTATAAAGTGAATGATATTCCACTTTGTGTGTCAGAGTTTATTTATTAATTTGTCCATCAGCTGACACTTAAGTTGCTTCCATACACTGACTTTTGTTAGTGGTGCTGCAATTCGTATATATATATATATATATATATATATATATATATATATTCATATATAAATAGGAGAAGCAGAAGTGAAGAAGGGAGCTGGGGAGGGTGATAGCTCTTCTACGTCATGTCCCCAGCAACCCTCCTCTTCTGACTGGACCCCACCTTCTAACAGCAAGTCAGCTATAACGGCCCCTTAGTCCACTCACCTACCAAATACATGCGGCTGTGGGAGGACCTTTTGATCTAAACCACAGGGCATATCTTAAAACAAACAATAATTAAATATGTATGTTTGTTTGCATTATGTGGATATCTATTCTTTCTGAATGAAATCTACTTTTATTTTCCCCTAATGAAACTCTACAGATGAACACAAACTTTTGAACTTTTGAACTTTTGAACTAGACTGCTTTTTCCCTCTCTTTATGGCTTAGCACAAACTTTAAAAATAAAGACTGGCAGCTAATTAGTAATGACTCTTTTGGTTATCTTTTTATCATTTCTGTTCCCGAATTACTAATAATATAAGAAAAAAATTAATATGTAAGATGCTGATAAAGACATTTTATTTTTCTTTTATAATTCATCTTTAAGTACATCTCTGGCTAAAATTTCAATCCTTTTGATAACACGCTTTCCCTTAAGCATTTTTGCTCTAATTGTTTTATGGACCTCACTAGTGTACGTAATGCTCTTTGTTCCTGCAGGAACAAAGCCCTCACAGGCCCTTTGTGTCTATTTTGGTTATTCTAATTAAAGGGGAGATGTGCAGGAATGCTACAACCCACAACGTGGGCGTCTGAAGATTTTGCATCATCTCTACAACTGGGATAATCTTGACCAGATAATGCTTGTTAATGTTCTCTAGCATCCTAGTTGGTTTGCTTTCTAAGGTTTATCATGATTTTTCAAGTATTAAAGATGATTTTAAAGTATGGTATTAAAGTATGATTTTTCAAGCAAAAAGATACCATGAATTACCACAAGTGATACTCACTTAATTCTATATCTAATTAGGGATGGATACAGGAAATTACAATGTTTGTTTTTAATTTTTTAAAATAAATATGTTTTGGTTCTCTATTGTCCTCAAGGAAAACTTCCATATAGAAATAGTAGTGGCAATTTTTGCCTATTGGTAAATGTTCCATCAATTAATGCTCATAAGAAAAAAATCTTAGGAACATCTTTAATATTTTTTCTGCCTTAGAATAGATGGAATTGTATCCACGCAAATGTATAATAGTGAGCTGGTGGCTGTTAGATAAACTATTTTGCAAAAGTATAGTCAGAAACTGTTTCTACCCATGAATATACTTTTGTAATACTGGTAATTAACACTATTTATTACTTTAATATTCCTGAAAAAATTGAAGACAGTTATCTGTAACATATACAAGCCAGGCTCCATTTTTCAGGGCTGATATTTAACTCCTCATACAAAGACCCATATTTCAGCAATCCAGAGGCCCAATCATTTCTGTGCAATTATAGAAAATAGTGCCATAATGACTTAGTCTATTTACTGGAAAATTCCTTTTTATATGCATGCTGTAAATCAAAAAAATAGGAGCAGATATTAGAGTGACATGACAGTGAGGGAAAATGGGAGAAACCACTATTCACAAAATTATTTTAGAAACTGAAAAAACTGAGTTTTAAGGCATGAGATGAATCTTATTTCCTACATTTCATGTATGCCTATAAGTGTATCCCATGCCAATAGCAGGTGCTGCATAAACATCTGTCAAAAAGCGTGACTGAATTTATTCATGGAAAATGACATTAACTTATCAAACCCTAAGGATTTATCTAATACTAATATAATTATCTTCAAAACTACTACTGTCATTTTGTTAAAAAAAAAAACAAAAACCACAGAACAGTTAGTCCTCTATTTTGGGCATACAGTTCAAAGCATTGCATTCTGAGAAATTAAGTGAATGCTGTGTTTCAATTTATGTTTTAGAGAAGGACTGGGTAAGAAGTGAAGGCTTCTTAACTTCTTAACTGATCCAGGCCTAGTCAATGTACATCTTTATACCATTCAGGATGGCCAGAGAAACAGAAGATAGAGACTTTCATTTGTATTTCCAAGTTAACTAAAGAATCAGGTGGGAGACCTGCTCCCCAAGGATAGTGGTTTTAGGTCAGAAGTGATTGCTAGACAAATTAGTGTGAGCTAAGTAACAGCCCCACATTTTTCTATTGTAATGACTAAAAGTTTTTTGTCTTAATACTTTTAGGAGTTGACATTATTTTTCCTTGCTTTACTAATCATTTGTGTAGAGAAAGCCAAAATAATATTGATATCTTAAGGGATCACACAGATAATATTCTTCACCTTTCAGATTAAGGCAAATTGTGGTTTCTGTTCTCACTTCCATTTTGCATACGTATTTCTAATATATGTTATTTTTCATATTTTTTTTCCTAGCTAAACTGTGTAATTTGCAGTGAATTATGAGACCCTATTGTCCTGACCTTGGAAGTATATTGGAATATCTAGGGAGGAGTAAAGAGCATTTGTAATGTTAGCCCCTGAGCCAGTCTCTTCCAGTAGTGTTTTCCTCTCACACGTTGTCAAAGGCTTCTCCCTAAGAGTAAGTCCCACATGGTCATTTTCTAAGATGTCTTGCCCAATGTCATAAATCCCACTTGTGGTATCCATTTGACTCACCATGCTTCATAGAACAGCATACCTTGCACACTTGACTGGAAACTCCTGAGAAGCAGAGTCCCTACCTCTTCAGGCCTGATGCAGAGTAGTCCCTCAATAAGCCCTTCAAATCTCATCAGGCCTGATGCAGAACTGTCGCTCAATAAAGCCTTCAAAGTCTACTAATTACGTTCTGTCAGTGAAACCTTTCTGATTACCCTTGCCTCTTAGTATAATGCATGTCAAGCCTCTGATTTAAGTTAGTCTCTTGGCAAGATTAAATTGAAAAAATTCTCAAGGTAATATCTAGCAAGTTAATTTTTATCAGTTTCAAATTACTCAATATTAGTAGCTAAGACGTTACTGGAAGACATATATATGTTTGTAGGAGTTAAGTTTGCAAGTCAGAAAAAATCAAAGACAGTTTTTCTAGATCACAGTAAAGGCATAGCATGTGTGTGAGACAAAATTCTCCATCAAATACATTTGCAGCTGCAGTGAAGCTGAAATACATAGGGACAGCATCTGGGCCCCTTCCCAATCTGGCTTCCATCGTCTGCTGCATGAAATGTCTCTCACAGCATTATTGACTCCCGAATACTAAAGATACTCCCTTTCTGTGCCCTTGCATTCTCCTCCTGTAACACTTTTCCTACTCCCAGTGACATTCTAAATGCTATTAATTCCTGTGGTCTATTCTTCAACAATCTGAAATCTTTCTTGGCCTCCATAAACCACAGGGATCTCTTTTTCTAATGGCATCAGAAACAGCACATTGTGAGGATTGCTAACTGGGTCTTTAACAAATTATTCTCTTATGAAACTCCTGAAATATTCCAAATAATGTCATTTTATTTTTGTATGCATATTTTTCCTTCCCAATATTTAAATTAGATGATGACAGTGAAAACATGTCTTTGCATTTTGAAATGTTTAATGCTTGTATACAGAGTAGGAATTCAGTAAATAATTGTTGACAAACATGGTGGTTCATATAATACCATCCTGAGCAATGCAAAGCTACGCAAATGTCTTGCATATTAAACATTCTACTGTCATATTCAAAAGGCTTTTCTTTTGGTCTGGAAGTTCAAAGGTGCATATTGTTTTTATTTAATGAATATCTGTACTATCATTGCATTATGTAGATGTGACCTATTCATATGAGACTCATCTGCATGTATGTATTTGACTATGCCAATTTATGAAAGTAGCACATTTCAGTTTTTAAATAGTGATATACTGACATTTTCTTCTTTGGTTTCAATCTTGTCTTCTGCACATGGGAATGCAAACTCTTTACCAGAATATTGCCTAATTAGAATAAGCATACCAATTAAAAAGAAAATCGATCACTTTGAAATATATGATAGAATGTCACTAGTTTGAGAAAGGACAGGAAGAGAGAAAAAATCTATACACAAAGCACAGCACATAATTTTATATAAAACAGTAATTCAGTGTAAATTTCTATAAATACACCCATTAACAGTGTAAAAATTAATCTGAGTATCTACATATTAAAAGTCCCTCTATATTAAAATTTATATTAAGTTGGAGTCCCCTCTCCAGATTAAAATTTTTTAAAAATCCACTTGAGTCTAAGAATTATTTGCTTGAGATGCTCATATTGTTACAATTTTTTATTGATACACAGAGAATCCAATTTCCAGGTTCATTACCCAAAACAACATAGAAATTTGAAACAAGAAAATAACTTAGTGCTTGAGCTATAGATCAAACTATAATTCATATAGCCCATTCCCTCATGGATTATTATGATAAGAAGAAAGAAGAAGAAAAAAGGCAATTTTTCTGCCCACTTGATCGATGTTCCATTTGACCTCTGTAATGCCCTCTTGCCATAACCTTTTAAATACCATCTGCTCTTTTTGTGCAGAGTGTGATGGGAAGGAGTCACTTCCAGACAGCAATTGATTATAAGAACATTAATCAAGGGCATGGATTATCTGTAGCATGACACTGTGTGCCGTAGTTAAGCAATCTGGCCTTCAATATGATTGGAAAGGCTAATCCCTCTGTGGAAGCCTAAAACAGACTTACTATCACATGTTTAAGAAGAACAGAGCAAATAATGCATGAAGGTTTATTGGAATCTGTGATAAATTTCAGCAATTTTAGGGCTAATTTGTTTACTAAGTCTAATGGGTCTGGATTGATTATAATATGAGCTCATAAAATGCTATGTATAGCTCATGTTTGTTCTAGTCACAGAGCACAGAAGAGGCTGTGCAGTCTTTGCTTAGGATGTAAAAAATACAGCATTTTTAATGTACTATAGTGTGGGTAACATACATATATGAGTTTTCCACTCATTTTTCTACTAATCAATTTCATTTGTAAAATAAGATTAGCTCATAAGAAAAAAAAACAATTTCACAAATATTTGCTATCTTTAAGCAAAAGTATATTAGATAGCTATGCGAATTAATTATCCAGAAATGTGAAGTGCGTGTGTGTGTGTGTGTGTGTGTGTGTGTGTGTGTGTGTAGAGGGAGAAAAGAAGAAAGAATGAAGTGAGAAAAAGAAAAAGAGCATCACAGAGGCAGAGACAGAGCGAGAGCCACAGAGGCAGACAGGGAGATATAGGTTGTTTAATTCTAAACACTCTATGCTTTTCCTTAAAGCTTTATTGCACCTGTTCAGAGCAAATAAGTTTATTATTTATACTAAGTTCTTATTCAGAAAAATATCACCTTACTATCAGGAGAACCAAATTATTCCAGATAATACAAGAAAAAAATGATAGAACCGATTTTTTATTAAAAGAATGAGCATGTAAATCCTGACCAAAAAGTACAAAAAAAAAGAAAAGAAAGATTTTTGTACAGAATCTTGAAAAAAATATTTTTACTTATTTAAACAGTTTGAAAATGCATGTTGTCAATTGTAATGCAGTTTTAAATATCATACTAGTTCCAAATAAATGTTTTCTATTAAAAATGTTCCAAACTTCCCAGAGGTGTACTATACAAATAACCCTTTCTTCAGGGTAATTCTTAAAATTATGTTTTCATCTAAAATTTCTACACATGTAGTTCAAAGTCGAATCATTCTAAAAGGGTAATAAATCGTATGACTCATCAATTTCAGTCTTAAGGAAGAAAAAAATCTAGCTAACATAAGCAGAACAAAGATTTATGTAAAGGGTCCTAGGAAAATCATTGCATTGTTGCAAAGGGTAGTGAGACAGATTACAGAAATAAAGGCACTACATCTGAGTTCGTGAAGCAAGAGTCGATTTAAATTAACACCTGCGCCATTACCACTGGTGGCAGAGCTGCTGCTACCAATAGAAGCTGCTTCCAGGAATGAGCACAGATCCAAGATGGGTTTGATGTTTATGCACACACTCTAGAAGTGAGCAGACAGGAGGAGTATGGGCCCCTCCCACACAGTCTTGTGGCTATATTGGCCTTTCTTATTCTCTTCCTTCTTTCTTGAGTTACTGTTGTGTTTTCACTTTTTTGGATGATGTTGCAAGTGTTCTTTTTAAATCATCTGTGTTTCTATTTGCTCTGTTTTGGAGTAATAGAATTTCTTCAACTTGTATTAATTCATAAGTTAGAAATTTTATAAATACTTAAGATTGTAAAAAGGTTTTTGTTGTTACTGAGTGGCTGGCATTTTTTTAAGCTTTCTAATCTTGCAGTGCCTACTCAATCCTCTTATAAAATAAGTCGATGTTCTGTGTGCTAGGATGGTGGTTATCACCTAGCTGACTCTCTTAGCTGACTAAATAATGAGAAGATCATTCTGTTAGAGAATCCTTGAAATATCAGAATACTCAGGTCTTTAATATAAGTATATTCCTTTCTTTCCAAGATAGATTTTCTATTCTCCAACACTGGGGATTTTAGCTCTACCTGTTGGTATACTGGGAACAGGGAGAAGGCTTTTGACTTAATAAAATTGTATTTCCTAAGAGAACAGATTTCCGTTCTTTCCTGGCTACCTTTTCTTTCTGTAAATGCCCAGAAAATGATAGTTTTGCCCATTCAATTAGTCTACAAGTCAACTATCACTGTTTCTTCTGAAAGTACATTTAATACCTTGTGCAAAATTTCCTCAATATCCCTGTTTTCAGATGCTCCAGCTCACTATTATCTCCCTCAGTCCTTGGTGCCAATAAGCCCTTATCATCTCAGGCATTCTTCCAGAGCAGTTGGCTCATTTTCCATGGTTGTATCATTTTGCAGAACCATTAGGTTTTTGCTTACTGCCAAACCAGCTAAGCAAGTCTGCATTAGCTCACACTTAGCTAAAATAATTGTGTACTCTCTTTTTCATCGATATTCTTTCTCTAATATATTATTATCTTTGTGAGTATCCTTAGAAAGTCCAAATAGGTTGTTTTTATTTTATTAATACATGTTTGGGCAGGATAAATGCCAGTTCATCAGGGTGAAACAATACTGCTCTAGAATGGTAGTAAAATAACAGACCTAAAATAAGTCAATATCCTAATACCCAGAACATTTTACCTTACATTTACAATTAATGTAAAGTCCTTAAAGTGGTGAGGTTATCCTGGATTACCCAGGTGGTACCAAACTAATTGCATACATCCTCTACACAAACACACTTTCCTAGCTATTGCCAGAGGGAAAGGTGACTTTGGAAGAGTGTTCCTAGAGATGAAACATTACAGGTTTTGGTGATAGAGGCAAGGGTTACTGAGCCTTTTTAAGCTAGAAAAGGCATGAAAATGCTTCCAAAAAGCCTCCAAAAAGGAACGCATCCCTATTGACACTTATAGCTTAGTCCACAGAGATAAATTTCAGATATTTCCTCAAGAGGTTTTTAAGATTTATGTCTAAATTTAAAGCTGCTAATTTGGTGGTAATTTGCTATGGAAGCAAAAGAAAACGAATACAAGAAAAGAGCAGGCAAAAGAAAAAAAGAAATCACTGGAAACCAGAGAAAGCATCTGTGTTTACTTCTAGTAGAGAACTTTCTAATAGAAGCTGTAGCAATGAGGGAATCAGTTACCTCTGAGCGAGTGACCAGAGTTGAGTATAGGGAAACTGTGTCCAACCTCATGCTTCCTAATTCCATTTTTTAAAAATCCTTCCACTGGCAACAAAAAAAAATAAAAATAAAGAAAGAAAGAAAAAGAAAAAAGAAAACCAAATGGCAAAAGATGTGATTTATAAAATGTACAGAAAGCAATGGAGCATAGATATGGAATAAAAAATGGAAAATCTGCCACATATTTGTTTTCATTAACATTGTGTACTTATTCATTTATTTTTGAAACAGAGTCTTACTGCATAGTCCAAGCTGACCTTGAACTCACTATGTAACCCAGGCTGCTACATAGAATTGGAATCTAGACAATCCTCTTGCCTCAGCCTCCTGAGTACTAGAAGTACAGGTGTGTGCTACCATGCTGAGCTTAACAATAATTCAAAGGGTCCTCATAAAGCATTAGCACTGAACATTTCCTATTAGTAATACATTCAGCACTACAATAATTGCTATAATATATAATATCTAAAGCTTACTCAACACTTACGCTTGCCAGACATATATATAAGCATTTTTGATTAATTCATTTATAGGCAATAGACTTCTGAAGGAATTACTCCTCTTACTATTCTTTTTCTTTTTCTTTTTTCTTTTCTTTTTCTTTAGTTTTCTTTTGATTTACAACAGGAAACTCAGACAAAGAAAGTAATTGTTAAAAATGTGGTAAAGCCAGGATTTAAATCCTGTTTCCAGAGTGTTTGCATAGTACATTGTGCTTTATGCCGAAATGCCACATCAATGTTCTATATTTTAAAAAATAATTATGATATTTGATGAGTTGTACAAAGTATTATTTTTCATGTAAAAGAATTACAGATGCTTTCTAAAGGTAACAAACATCCGGAAAGATTTTCCTTAGGCTTCATTATTTGTCTTGACTATTGAAGTCTCCCCCTCCCCTGTCTTTCAGCGTTTACTTTGTGTGGGTGTGTTTGTAATTACTGAAAGGTAATTATTTTACCTAAAGCTCTTAAGAAGCAAGAGCCAGTCAGGAATGCTTATTGACTTCCCCTGCATATAAAGCACTGCACCAGAAACCATGAGATTAGTGAAAGAGAAAAGTCCTCACAGAGGAATAAACAAACAATTACAAAGTAAAGCGATAAGGCTAATGAGCACAGGGAGTCATACAAAGAAAGAAAGTGAATACTTCAGTCACATGGGAGCAGACTCACAGAAGATGGAGATGGCAAAGGGCCTTAATGACAACCAGGATAGACTGGTTAAGGCAAAGCAAGAGAGAACAGGATACCAAAAGAGAAGAAGATCAAGAGAACCATTATGTAGGTGGAAATTTGTTCCACTTGACCGAGTCATAGGATAAGACATAAAATGGCACTCGGTGATTTTTATATCATTCAAAGTTTGAACAGTCTGGTATTTCTAATAAGTTCCAACAAAAACTTAGATTAAATCTGTATAAAAATAATGCTGAATTTGAAATATATTCTAGCTCAATCTCTCTCACCTTTATTCAGTCTTTGTTGTGTGACATTTCCTTTCTCTCTCTTCGCACTAAGTGGCATTTGATAATCTATCAAATGGAAACAGCTAACAAATAACAGTGATAGATTTGCTTCATTAAAAGGAATTTTATTAGCCCACAATTAAGCTATGTTAGATTTTACATATTTATTCATTCGAATCTCTTCTATTAAGCCATAAATTATACATATATCATGGAATTTAATAAATGACACATAAGGCCGATGTATATTTAATTGGCTTAGAGGGATCTCAGTACAAGAGGTCCTCTGTCACTGTTTTTCTCTCACATAGCATCATACTTTTAAGTGTGACTATGTGAGCCGCTCACCCAAAGCTACAGTGATATTCTTGTTACTTTGTATTATGCCACTGAGTAGAGACTCTCAAGATTTCAAACATCACTTGGCTAATGTTGAAAAGCATACTAATTGATTCCCTAAGCACAACAACCACAATAAGGCAGGTCGGTGTAACAGGCTTCTGCCCCACAAATTTCATAAATTCTAGCATGAAGAAAGGCTTACAATATAGGAAGCAAGAAAAAAAATGTACAATGCGCATTCAAAGAGGTTTGATTCTTTTGTACGTTAAGGGTGGAAGATTGCCTTTTGCCACGTGTGTGTTCATGATTCTGATTACTCTAGACTATGACATTTTGGGGTGGATAATTCTTTAACGTACACAGTTATGTCGTGTACTATGGTATTCTTTGCACCATTCCTAGCCTTTAGCAATTATAGCCAATAATGATCTATTAAGGATAATTTATTCTGACGATATTTAATGAAAAAATTGGATATTCATTAAAAACAGCGAAAGATATCTCGTTCAAAAATACTATGATAGTGGTTTAGACTATTTCAGCAGGTAGATAGATTCAACTTAATTCTGAATACAAAACAAAAAAATCAGTTCAGAATTTATAGCCAGGGTCCAGAGTGAAGGGTTCAATCAATGGACAGAGAGTTACAAAGAGGAACATATATATATATATATATATATATATATATATATATAGAGAGAGAGAGAGAGAGAGAGAGAGAGAGAGAGAGAGAGAGAGTATAAATTACATATATACATAAAGTTTGAATGCTATTTGATCAAAATCTTTTAAATTTGTACTTCTGATATGATTGTGTTCTGTCTGCTATCTCTTTCTATTCACATGTGAATTTTCATTCTCTTTTTATTAGTGTATTTTCATTGTTTGAATGTTTTATTTGCCTATTTTTAATGGTACAATTTTTTTGGATTTCTGTGTTTTCCTATATGTTGCCTAAATTTTATTTTTTGTAAGTAGGTTTGATATTAGAATTAAACATGGGAAATACAAAATAGAATGTCCAAGTCTATGCTTCATATTCATCCTACCATGAGAAAATTGTCCATCAATTTATAATACATTTATTCCAAAGGTAAAACAAATCAGGCTTCCTTCAATACTGACAAATACTGCATCCAGTATTGATTCATTGTCTTTGTTAATGATCTCAAAAGAAAAAGAACCAATAGAATGAAGAGGTTGATGGAAAGATAGATAGAAAAAGATAGATGATAGATAGATTGGTGATAGATAGATAAGAGTAGCAGTGGATCACAAGATTATGGTGTCTCATTACTCCCATGACATGCCACCTGCATACTGGTGAACCAGAAGAGACAGCTGGTAATGTACCTCAGCCTGAGTCTGAAGACCTGAGAGACAGGATTGCTGATGGTGGTGTGACTCTCAGTCACACATAAAAGGATGAAGAACCAAGAAAATCAACGGTGTAAATTCTACAGTCTGAAGATTTAAGTATCTAAAGTTGGGAGAAGATAGAATGGAATGGGTCAAAAAGGGAGAGAATTTACCTTTCATCTTTGCCTTTCTGTTTCATTCAGATAGTAGGAATGTTCTTTACTCTTTCTGCTAGTTACAGTGCCAGTGTCTTCTGCAAACACCCTCATAGATACCACCATATAGGGTGTTTTACTAGCTGCCTGGGCACCCTTCAACTCGTTCAAACTGACACATAAAATTAGCCACCACATTCACCTTCTGACCATTAGAAAAATGTGTTCCATGACACTGGATAAATACATCTACTATGTTAAGAATTTAAGCAAATAAGTTTTTTTTCACTACAATAAGAACATCACAGTTGTTTTTGCGAAAATATACTGTCAGATTTGTCCTTAAATAAGCAAAATGAGAGTTCTACTTTAGCATCAAAAAGTGTTAAAATACATTACCAAATAGTATCAGATGCCTTAGAACTTATGAATTAGGATAAAACATCCTAGCAAAATTTACAGAAATAAAAAGCAAATACATTAAATATTATCTAAATATCTTATATCAAAAGATATAATTTTATACATAAAAATAGGACATAGTACCTAAATTGCTAGTTTGCTATTTGAATTATGCCATTTTACTTGGATGTATGGTTTTATTATTTTCACTGAAAGCTTTATATATGTCTGTTACATTAAACTTTTCTTTTTCTTTTTGATAGTGTCTCACTATATAGTTCAGTCTGGCCTTGAGCTCACCATGTAGTCAGGTGAGCCTTGAACTGGTGATGATCTTCCCACTTCACTCTCCTGAGTATTGAGTTTACAAGTGTCAGCCGCTAAGCTGGACCTGTTACATTAAACTTATAGGAACAGAACTGTTGAAGTGATACTAGTTTCATGTAGAATAAAAATAACCATTTCTAGGCTTATATAGTATCATGTAGGAAGAGCATAAATGCTTAAGAAAATGCCTAAAATTATGCATCTGAAAGGTAACTGTATCATGGTTTAATCTTCGACCGAGGGAAGTACTTTTGAAATCTAAATTTAAGATCAGTGCTTTCTTAGTACTATAACCACAGCTAAATATGCCAGAAATCAAGTCTTACATAGATTTTTCCTCAAAGTTAGGTACTTTGGAAAGTTGTATTATCTCTTTCAAGTCATTAGAGGTCACTTAGAAAATCACTTGTTTGCAATAATGGCAAAGTGTAAATGAAATAAGTCCATTAGTCCACACTGACTTTTGTAACTAGAAGAGTGGTGGAAGTGTGGGGAAATGAATGTTACCCCCTCTCATCTCACCCCCATAAATCAAGGGCTAAAAACACCAACAAATCAGATTAGATTGTGAGTAGTCAGTTTTGATTAGATTAATGAATTTTAATCAAAACCCAAGCTATTATTTTCTACTAGAAGCTAATAAAATATCCTAAATACAGAGAAAAGTAGAGAGAGTATGAAACCTATATATTCATTAGTTTTTAACTGATAACAGAAGTATTGAAACAAACGACAGCACAAAATTTTCTTTTCAATGAACTACAAGAAACTAGATAAATGAAACAAATTAGCATATATATTAAAATATTTTTTAAACAATGGAATAGGTAATTTGGGGAATTATTTGAACTTCTCCCTACTCTCTTTTATCTATCTAGTTTGTAAGAGAGATTCTTTATTGTCTATCTTGTACTCTGAGCAACTACTTATAAGATTATGGTACATAATGTATTAACTATTGTTATTCTCTTATTATTTTTTCCTTTTTTTTTTTTTATAATAATAGACTCCTAGCATTGAATTCAAGCTCGAAGACAAAGGAATCAAGTTGTACTGCTTGTCTTCAGGGTTTGCCCAGTTCTCTTTTTCATGTTAAACCTTAGTTAATAGTTTTGCTATTGGGACTGAGGGTGGAGCTCAGTGCTGGAGCTCAGGCTTAGTATGCACAAAGCTTTGCATTTAATCCCCACCACCAAAAAAAAAGGAGGACATGAGCCCCATTTATTATTATTATTTTTCTCTTCTCCCAGAACACAATAAGCCTGGGCAATTCCCTTTCATCTGCAGTTGGGTTCTGCCATTCCCTTTTTATTTGCAAATGGTGCTCTCTTACTTGTGAATAGACCACATTTTCCCCTGCAAATTAGGCCACTACAGAAACACAGGAAGATTATTATGTGTGGGCCCCTACCTACTAGACCAAGACCCAGATGATAGATTATCAAATTACACAGATTTCCACCACCAAAAACACGTTCACATTCCCAGTTCCAAACTGTAGTGCATCTCCGTTCTCTGAGCACCCGCACTTCGCTCTTTTGCTCTTACTGATGTATCCCAAAAATTCTCTTTCCACTACAAGACTCAGCAAGCCTGCAAACTTAATCTTATTTTAAGTTCCTTATTTCAGCTTTGGGAACCTCTCATACCCAGCCTGGTGACAAAATCAATTCAGTAAGTTTCACTTTTATGGTCATTTTGAGTTTGCAGAAGATCTAGAAGTTGCATGATCCCAGCTCTAGTGAACGAGCTAGACGGGGACACCCTGTAGTGTTTTTAGGAGCCTGCCTTTCAGTTGGATGGATTTTGGCAGTGGCGTTCACTTATTTTTTATTACACCTGGTAAAGACACTCATGAAAGAGGACTTCCAGAACTGTTTCAGAAAGTGGCAAGAATGACAAGTGTGTTCGAAGCAAGAGGGAGTATGGCAATGTTGTGTAAGGGTGCACCGCTGCTCTGCTGGGCTGAGCAGCCACCTGGGATTGTAAACTCAGCACCAGTAACAAATTAAAGGGACGACATTTAAGAAAGGAAGACACTTAGTTTGTAAGGAGGAAAAAGCGAAAGACAGAAAGCTGCCCCTTGAAAGATGAGGGCAGGGGGTCCAGATAGATGCCTACAGGTCTTTGTCCATGGCTTCCCTTTATTATATGTTGGGGGACCCTTCCCCCTAGGTGGGTGTTATCTAGTGCAGTGATATAGTGACCCTAGAGTGGGAATACATACATATTTTTATATAGTTTTCCTTTAAGTTAGTAGTCCCTTCCCCCCTTTCTCCTTTGCATTTTATTGGAGGTTGGGAGGGGCTTTTATCTTGTTTCTTTTTTTAATTTTTTTTAAGACAACAAGTAAACATTCTCATGTATTAACAAACTCAAGCATTAGAGAATGTACAAATACCTTTTGGAGAAAAATATTACTCAGTATAAGATTAAGCCATGTAAAAGCTAGGTAAAAATAGAAGACTAAGGAATGGAATAGTCACAGTGAAATTGCATTTTCATACTAGGGAGACAATACAATGTTTACAAATGTGCATCTGGTTTATTTCGCTTGTGAGTATTTTCTCGAGTTGCATCCATTTACCTATAAAAGTTTCCAGTTTATCTTTCTTTATGGCTGAGTAGTACTCCATTGTATAGAAATACCACAACTTTTTTATCCATTCCTCGATTGATGGGCATTTGGGTTGTTTCCACGATCTAGCTATTACAAATTGTGCTGCTATAAACATGGGTGCACATATATCACTGTGGTACGATGTTTTTACTTCTTCTGAGAAGATACCCAGAAAGGGAATAGCTGGGTCAAATGGGACCTCCAATCCTAGTTTTTTGAGGAGTCTCCACACTGATTTCCACAGTGGCTGTACCAGTTGACACTCCCAACAGTGGAGAAGGGTTCCTTTTTCCCCACAGCCCCTCCAGCATTTGTTATTAGTTGACTTCTTGATAATAGCCATTCTTTCTGGGGTGAGATGGAATCTCAATGTTGTTTTAATTTGCATCTCTCGAATGACTACTGATGGTGAACATTTTTTCATATCTTTATTTGCCATTTGTATTTCTTCATCTGAGAAGTGTTTATTCATCTCAGATGCCCATTTTTGGATTGGGTCTTTAAATTTGGGAGGTCTGATTTTTTTGACTTCTTTGTATGTTCTCGATAGTAATCCTTTGTCTGAGGAACAGCTGGCAAACATTTTTTCCCATGTTGTGGGTTGTCTCTTCACTCTGTTGGTGGTTTCTCTTGCTGTGCAAAAGCTTTTTAAGAAGATGAGATCCCAGTTGTTGATTCTTTGTGATACTTCCTGTGTGATGGGGGTTTTATTCATAAAGTCTTTGCCTACACCAATGTTTTCAAGAGTTTTACCTATTCTATTTTCCAGCAGATTTAATGTTTCTCTTTTAATATTTAGTTCTTTGATCCATTTTGAATTTAGTTTAGTGCACGGTGAAAGATAAGGGTCTAATTTTAATCTTCGGCATGTGTAGAGCCAATTTTTCCAGCACCATTTATTAAAGAGGCTATCTTTCTTCCAGTGAATGTGTTTGGCACCTTTGTCAAAGATAAGGTGGCTTAGTATGTCTGGAGTTATTTCTGCATCTTCTAATCTATTCCATTTTATTCGATTTTGTTATGAAATTTTACGTTATTTTTCATAAAATAGAAAAGGAATGTTGACACATGGTAAGTACCTACATTAGCATGTATGTATACACGGTAAAATAAAGTAATCCACAAAAATAAAAGGATAATCACTTAAAAATTCAGCTTGGAATATTTCTCTGTAGATACAATTAAAAATTTATACCAACATCATAGTGAATTTTGGTGTTTATGTCTTATTTCAAAAGGTACATGGGGGCTGGTGAGATGGCTTAGCGGTGTAAGCCTGCCTGGCAAGCGCAAAGGCCCGAGTTCGACTCCTGGAACCCACATACAAAAAAAGAGCCAGTGATATCACTCAGTGGCACAGGCACCTGCTTTTGCGCGAGGTCCTGTGGTTGACCCCCAGTACCCACAAAAAAAAAAAAATTGTACGTGAGTTTTAAATTATGTGGAAGTAGTCAAATGTAGTTTTAAGTTATTTGTCATTTATCAGATTGGCTTTGTTTCAGAATCAGACACCCATTGATTATTACTTTTAACAGTATTAGAAAACCCATTTTATATATTTTGTTTCAATTTGATGAAAATAAGACTTTTCAGTACTTAGGTATATAGTTTAACAAATTACATTGTTCACACTTTTCCTGTATCAGAACTTTATCTAAGTATTATGAATTAAACAACAACAACAAAACAAACAAAAAACTTCCTGTGTGCCAAATCTGGATTAGGTCTTGCTGTGATAATCTCACATTTCAGTATTAATACTGTCCTTGGGACAGAATGGAAAGTTGTAATGTCACATACATGCTTAATAGCTGAATGCAAGACATGAGAGAAGAGAAACGCCTAGAGAATATTCAATAGCAGACTGAAAGTGGTATGTTTGACAGTAGACATTCTCTTGCCCAAACTTATTACGCAACTATTAAGCAATGTTTCTTTCTTGAAAGGAAGGTGGTAAAATTATGTAGATTGGAAAACTTTGCTATTTTCAAATGCATATTACTATTTCTTTTTTTTTTTTTTTTGTGGGTACCGGGGCGTCGACCTCAGGACCTCGCGCACCAGCAGGCGCCCGTGCCGCTGAGTGATATCACCGGCCCCTTTTTCGTATGTGGGTTCCGGGAGTCGAACTTGGGCCCTCGCGCTTGCCGGGCAGGCGCTTAAGCTGCTGAGCCATCTCACCAGCCCTACTTTCTATTTCTAAAGCTTTCTAAATGACAAGAAAAATTTTTATTACTCTAAGTGATGTATCATACTGATGTATATTTTTTCATTTTATTCTTTCTCATTGAAATATATTTGCCAAATTAATCATTCTACAGTAATTCATTTCATGATTGTTAAGAATTAATAATGTTCTCACTGGTCCACCCATTACATATATTTTACTGTTCAAAAATGTGGCAGAATAGACATTGGCATGGAGCACACTGATATTCTAAAATTCTTTAGCACTTAACTAAATATTTTTAGTTGCATTTGAAAATGTCCCTTCACAATGCCTTTTCTCTTCTGAGGAGACATTAGATTTATTCAAACAATTATGTGTTATTAAGTAAAGAATGAATTACCAAGAAGATTGCACCATTAGTGAAATTTGTTCTTAAGTTCATATAATAAATAATAGTAAGATTTCTACTATGGCAATTTAGTATTATTAGATATTCTAATTTATATTTAAAATGGATAATTTTGTTGCACTCTTTTCTTAGTGCCTCTAATAATACTTGAACTTTAGCTATGATTCTAGAAAAAAAATATTTAGACAAGCATTAAGATAGAAGTCCCAGAATACATTTTACAAAATTATTTCTCACAAAAATTAACGTTTATAATATGTTATTTTACCCAAAATGGCAAAGAAAATTATGCATAAATGTCTTTAAATGTGTATGGTTTGGGGTCTCATCAAATTTTATTGTTGTTAGTCATCCAAAATCACCATCATTTCATCCAGCTGATTAGTCTGTCTTTTCAAATCTGTTTACCTTCAAATAAGCATTATGTTTACCATGAGCTTTCTTGCTTCTACATATACAAAGCTTAGATGCAGGGCTCTATGTATATTTTTTATTAAGGATGGGTAGTTATAAGAGGAGTTTTAAGCATTGAAATTGATATTTAGAAACATTTTTTTTTCCTATCAGTTTCAAAGATAAATTGACATCACTTTTTCTATCAACGGAAGCTATTGAAATTCCTTGTTTGCTACGCTTTGGCCTGCTCCCTCCAAACGATCCCATAGTGCCTTAAAAATTTGTCCATTTAGTCACTACCACACAGTCCATCATCAAAAAAGTGCTTGTGTCTGTGTTTTCCTTGTATTTCTTACTCTAATCTCATTTTCCATTACTTTCTCAGTGTATGTCCCTTCATAAATGCCACTAACAATGTTGATTTTGTCATCAATAAATCATTCTATGTAGTACATTCAGATACTTTAAAAAAATTTATCTTACCTTTGTACTCAAATTGCTGCTTCAGTTTCTCTTCAGGGTACTTTTCTTCTAAAGCCCTTGCTGGTAAAGAGTATGTAAATGCAGGTACTTGCACACACATATGCACGCACACAGGGCTCATGCATCTGATCTACTCAGGGCGACAGAGTTCTTGTTCTTTATTATTTCTTCAAATTCAAATTTCTCATTGTTTTCTCAAAAATCCAAATTCAGATTCTTCCAAATAAATTCTGTCTAGCTTTCACGACCATTGATGACTCAGCATGTGTCTCATTCTACACTTCTGGGAAATTCCCAGCTCGTGTTATAACTCAATATTTATGTACTCCTTGACTGCAGCTGAGAAGTTGAATATGGATGGAGAAAATTAAACAAATGAGCTGTGTAGATTCTTTAAAATATTAAGGCCACAGACCCCAGGAAGCTCTCTCAAGTATTGAATGATGCTTTTGTGTTCCTTAAGTAATTTCACTTTTTCTAAAATATCCTTTTTTTCTCTAACATATTATAAAGAACTGAAGTTTTAGATAATAACTTTAGATAATAATTTAAAATAATGGCCACGAAGGAAAATTAATTTGCCCTTAACCAATTTTGCCATCCAACTTTCATCTCTACCTGTACTCTCCACTGAAATAATGGTAAGACTTTAATTGGCAACTCTGGCACTGAACTCTGGGTTCATCTTTTCAAAGATGGTAACTGTTATACTTTTATGTTACTTTCCTGCCTCTTTATTTTTCACCATTCACTGTGTCCACTCCATTATAACATAAAGAGGTTTAATGAGTATAATCTCCTGGAAAAAAGTCTCCCCATGGGCTGGTGAGATGGCTCAGTGGCGTAAGCACCTTCCTGGCAAGTGCGAGGGCCCGAGTTCGACTCCCGGTACCCATATACGAAAAAAGGGCTGGTGATATCGTTCAGCGGCACAGGCGCCTGCTCGCACGTGAGGACCTGAGGTCGACCCCCGGTACCCACACACACAAAAAAAGTCTCCCTTGCTTTCTTCCACTGGCTGATACACCATCCTTCCAAAATATTCCCAGCAATATTTCTTCAAGTATACTTGTTTTACATTCTTGTCCCATTGTCACTTCAAAATACTGCAAGATTTTGACCCTTTCTACTACAGTAAAATACTTTCTCCCTCTCTCTCTCTCTCTTTTGTCCCTATCTCTCCAAACTGTCAACAACATTTTACCTTCCTTCCTATTTGAAATGTTTTCTTTCAGGCTTTTATGCCACCGCAGTCCTTTCCACACATCACTGGCTGCTTCTATTCGATCTCCTTTGTTGGTTTCTCCTCCTGTATCAGACCTCAAAATATGGCAGTGCTCCAGTATCATTGTACCCTCACTACAGACTATTAATCAAATATGTTTATGTATGAGTGAAATTTAAATATATATTTTCACCAAAGCACGTTCTCTAAACACCAAATTACCTTTTTTCCCTTTAATGGGGATTGGAGGATTGAACCCAGGTCCTATTTTGAGCCAGGGTTTCCCTAAATCGCTAAGCTGGGTTGAAACTTGCAGTCCTCCCACATCAGGCTCACAGAGCTGCTGGATTACAGGTGTGCACCATTAGCGAAAAGCTACCTTCTTAATGAATCCATTCTTATTTGAAATAGGCACTCAACTCACATGGCCAAAATGGAACACTTAAAATAGTCTTAAAACCATCCTAGTACATTCTTAATCATCACCTGGCAATGACATATGTTTCTTGACAACTGTTTTCCTCATTCTATATCAATTCAATCAGAAACTTCTTTCTCGACATGTACCTCATTAATCTACTCAATTCTCACGAACTCTACTATTAGTACAAAACACCTCATCTCTCCTTCAGAAACTTGAAAGAAACTACAAATTGATCATTTTTTGCATCTAGTGTTTCCGTCACATTACATCCTCTCCAACCTGGTAGAGAGAACATTTGAAAGATCCCACATAATCTTGTAAGTGTCTTGATTAAAGCTTTCCAACCACTTCCCATTATATGTAAATTTCGATACCTTTATTGTTGACTTCCAGATGGTCCAATTGTTCTGGTCTGATCTTATGAATTCCTCTTCACTAACTGTGCTCTAATCATACTCTTCTTTTTTTTTTCATCTCAGGACAATCACATTTGCTGAGTCCTCCAACCAGATGCTTGCATGACCATTTCCTCCTCATCAAGAAGGACTCCACTCAGCCGAATTGTCTTCAGAGGGGCCATGCTTAGTAAGTCTAACTGAAGTAACATCTCCCATGGCCATGTGCAGTCACCAACATACTATGACAACGTTTATACTGACCAACTGCTATGCAAACTTTATAGCTTTTAACAGTCTTAATTAAATATGTATTTTTATATTTATTGTCTGTCTTTCCTTTGTAGATTATCATTTATGCTGGATAGAGAGTTTTCATTAGTACTGCTTCTTTTCATGGCTTATCAATGTCTGGCATGCTGTAGATATACGGTAAGTAGATATACAACTAGATATACAATAAGTAGATATACAATAATTATTTGTATAATGGTTTATTGATTTTTTTCAATGTGATCAAATATTTTTCATTTTTTAAATGTGTCATCATTATCACATCATCATGGTTATTATTATGATTATTATTTCAACTCAAATTTTCTGGAGAAAAATCACACATTCAAGTATTGAATTGACCAATTGTTAGTATTAAAAACTAGAAATACATAAATGAATACTATAATCCCCAACTCTGTGTAGTTCAAAGTCTGGTGGATGGCCTTGGTAAGCAAGAATGAAATTACAGTGGGATGTAACATTATAATTTTATAATTTTATTATACCAGGTGGTCATTGATACTTAAAATATATGCAGTGTGATGAAAATATATGGTGAATGCTTTAATTTAAAAATTTAAATTATGGTAAAAGACACATTGTCATTAACACCCCTCAAAATATCCCCCTTTTGTTCAAATACACTTATCCCATCATTCCTGCCACTTTCTGAAGCAGTTCTTGAAGTCCTCCTTCTTCAGTGTCTTTATAAATTCTGATTACAAACACCATGAATGCTGCTTCTGAGGGCCACCCCCAGGAAAAGAAGGATCCTAAAAACACTGTAGTTTGTCATTTTTCCATCAAGGTCTACTAGAGGGAGCATATAGGGGTCCCAGTACATTTTGAGGCAGGCCGTATGAGAACACTGTTGATTTTCTATGGGCTTGTCATATAAAATAAACAGCCTGAGCAATGTCTGGGTTATGGAAGCACAGTAATAATCTCTTAGGACTGAGATGTGATGGGGAGGAGCCTGCATGAGACCTGCAGAAAACAAGAGTAGTTCTAGAAGTAAAATGTCTTTACTTCACTTATTTTCTTTACTGCATTTGTTTTTTTAAAGATATCTTCAGTTCAAAAATGAATCAAGGAGGGCCGGTGAGATGGCTCAGCGGCGTAAGCGCCTGCCTTGCAAGCGCGAGGGCCCGAGTTCGACTCCCGGAACCCACATACGAAAAAAGGGGCCGGTGATATCGCTCAGTGGCACGGGTGCCTGTTGGCGCGCGAGGTCCTGAGGTCGTCCCCCTGGTACCCACAAAAAAAAAAAAAAAAAAAAAATGAATCAAGGAAGAGAAGTTGGGAGGGAGGGAATGAGGAAGAAATGAAAGGGGAAAAGAGGTAAATTTTGAAGACTGGTGTAAAAAATGACCTTCATGAAAAATTATTACACTTAAAATTGATGTTGTTCTTTGTCACTTAAGCATAGATATTTAAAGTGCTAAAGGGGCATTTTAATGTCACAGGTTATCTTGATAAAATAAAAACTATCAAGCATCAGTATTCACTAGCATAGAGATTTTTCAAACCTGCTTGATATCATAGGTAGAGAAATGTATGATAAACATTACTATATCACTCACCTTGTTTTTGTTGACTTTATGATCACTAAGCTCCACTCCATTAAGCCGCTTATCATTTTGCACACTATGAATTACAGTAATGCGAAGAAAGTATTGGGAGTAATACCAACCAGGGAACAACGCTGACACTAACTTGACTACTTATTTACATGAAGAGCTTAGCGGGTTCTTGTATCAAAAACTCTTTCTGAATTTCTAACCAACATTCTGATTGTGAAATGCCACACTAATATGTGAAATATCCAATCAACATACAATTAGACCGAAGGGAAAATAATTGTTGATTTTTATTTAGTTTATCCATAATAAAACAGTGAAAGTAGAAGTTTGGATAGAACATTTCCCTCCAACTCATAATAATTATGGTGCCAAACCAGGTAAATAATGATCACTGTGTTTCAGAATCGGTTCTTTTTTTAAAATTACTTAGTAGAACATTGACTAAAAAAGGAGGTAAACAAGAGGCATTTTCACGAAGTCCAGAACTATGACAAGAGAATTACAAGCACCATATAGTGTGGTAGAATTTAATATTAAAGTAATTTTCATTGTAACCAGTTGTAACAGTCATTTTAAACAATAGCTGCACATCCAATTTACTGAGGGATCTTTTTACTGAAAAAAATGTAATTAACAATAATACTTGCGTACAGACACGAAGTGCAATGCGATGTTTCTGTGCATGTATACAGTATGAATTGACCAAATCGGGATACTTTGCATAGCCATAAGATCAAACATTTATTACTTCTTTTTGGTGAGAACATTTAAATTCCTTTCCTGTAGCTAGGAATACTTGAACCTGGGTGTAGTTGAGCACACCTGCATTCTGGAAGGCTGACGCAGGAGAATCTCAAATTTGAGCCTTCCCTGGGGTACTTAGCCATTTAGTGAGAACAGATGTCAAAAAGACAAAAAGAAATTCTTTTTTTTAAGAGTTGGGAAGGAGCTCAATGTGAAAGCTCTGGGTTCAACCCCCAGTATAAAAAAAAAAAAAAGTCATCTAACTGGTAATAAAACACAATGGAACCTATTCTTCCAAACTATAACTTTTGTACTTGTTAACCAGTGCCTCTCTCTTTCCCAGCTTCTCATTCTAGGCTTTTCTCCTTGGACAACTTGGCCCCTGATAACCATTATTCTACTCACTACTCATATGAGTTTGACTTTTTAGCTTCTGCATGTAAATGAGATCATACAGCATTTGTCTATGTGCCTGGTTTATGAGCGTTGGATCTTACCCTAGAATAATTAATTTGATTCATTTGAGGAAACATGGATATTAAACTTCATTATTTTTAAGATCCACTCCCCTTAAGATTATAAATTTTGTTTAGTGTTGATAATTATGGAAATATAATACAGTGAAAAACTGATTTGACCTACACTTTGAATAAAAGTATCCATCCAATTGGTTTCAGTTTTACTCATTTTCAAGTATTATTAAAGTTTGTTTTAATTCAGCTCAAACTTACATTTAATAGTCTCCAAATATATACTGAAAGAATGTTTTACTGCTTCTAGAAGATGCAGTTAAATTGTAGTATATATAAAATATAATTTAGTAAGTTATTTTCAAATTCTACCCCTTTAAACTGAAGAGCATAAAATGAAGAAATCAAGAAAAAAACTTTTCAATACTTAACACTTATTTTGTAACATTCATTAGGGACCAAAATGAACAATGCAGACAGAAAACAGCCCCTTCCTTTTAGCATATGTGCATCCTCAAAAGTGAGTAAGAGCCCAGTCGAGCAGCTATGTTCACATACGTGTATCCAGGACTGTTAACAGTGCTATAAGATAAGAGGTGGTTGAAAACACTTACAGGTGAGGTTCAGAGTTAAAAGCAAGTTTGGCTTTCATTCTCATATATTACAAAGGTTACAAAACAAAAGGATTCTAAGCAGTGCCAGCCTCTGTGTTCACGATCAGCAGTGCTCTCCACCGGGAGTAGAAAATATAATGCAGTCACACTTCAGGGCCCAGATGCTGTGCTCATACTAGGCTTCCCGGACCACCTGTTTTCACAGACTTGTGTGCACTTTAGTCTGTCATTCATGGATGCCCTGTGCACAAATTTGTGATCGCCTGTCCACTGCTTTGGCATTTTTCCAAAGAAAAGTAAGAACATGGAGCTTTGCCTCTTCTACGTGCAATGGTTTCCAAATTCATTTAAGTCATTCACCATCTCGAGAATCACAGAGGCATGATAACCATGGCAAATTGCCTAGGCCAAAATAATTCCACCAGAAACCTGGTAACTCAAGGATTTTTAAATGGGCTTATATATAATTTTGACAAATACCTTATGTTATCAACTTCATGCCCATAAAATATAAAAAATTAATGACATTGATAGAGCATTAATTTTTCTTTAATTCTAGATATCACAAAGTATGAGGAATACAGAATTCACTTTGTGTAGACTTTTAAATTGTTAGCTAGACCTCCCCACTAGGAACACCCTACAAAAAAAGTGAACAAACAGCAAACTATAAATAATTATTTCTGCTTTTCACTTCAAGTGCTGTAACTAAATACACATTTTTAATGAAATCTAGCAGTTTTTTTAAAGCATATATATCTTACGACATATGCTACTTTTATATTGAGAAAAATCAATCCTATATTCAATATGTAAGGTCTATTTTAAAGTAGAATAGGTACCGAGACTAATTTATCTTTCTGGAAAATCTTACATCCCGTGATGCAATGGCATTTTTGATTATTAACAAAATGTAACAAATAAAAGAAGCATTTCAGCTACAATAATCAGATAAAAGATGTATAGTTAAATAATTCATAAATCCTAAAATAATTTAGTAGAATCACAAATCCCTCAACTGTCTTTTTTCAGTTGGTTTAGGGTTCAAGCTATTAAGAGAATGTTTCCCATGCTGGTCTTTTCAGTTTTACAACAGGAAAACCATGGACCAGGCAACTAGCATACACAATAAGAATAACATATTATTTCCGAAAGTAGTTTAAGTTTTCTCATTCTAGTGATGAAATGTTTGTGTGTACTCCCACAGACACTCAAACACACACACACAAACTGCATGCATGACACGACAAGCATGGAAAATTATATTTTACAAAATCACTATCCTAATTGTAGAAGAGAGAGGTACAGTACTTGTGTTAGATGTGACTTGTTCTTTTATTTTGTAAAACAACTTATCAAGCTTTTTCCATCCAGTAAAGTAATGCTGCACTTTGACCATCTTCCTGCTGTGGAGAGGACGGAAGTGTTTTTCCAAATATCCACACATTGCATTGTTTGAATAATTAGTTAACTTGATATACTATTTTCCCATGACTTTTGTGAGGCACATGGCCTTATGAATCATTTGTAATGGGGAGATAATCAGTTGGAAGGTAGGATGTGGGGAGAGCAAATTACCTATTTAGCTTCTTGATAGTATATTGGACTCAAAGAGATACATAGAAAATGAGAAATATCTGAGGACTTTTTGAGAATGAACATGAGTCATGTTTGCTTTGTAAGATTTCCTGTGTTTTCCTGTTATACTGCATTCATTTATCCCAAAGTTTAGAGAGAAATTTTTAAAAATGACAACCACGCCTCTTATAGCTTAAATGAACATGTGCCCAGAATGTCTCATGTTCACATAGGTGGGGCTTGGGGATGTGTTTGGATGGGGGGGTTGCTATATTAATCAGAGGACAGATGAGTTTGTAGCTAAATGTGATGTTGGGCAGTAAAATCTGGTTGGAGGAAGTGGATAATGGAGAATATGACCTGGAAGGTTATGTATCTCCCTTTTTCCTCCATGATCTCTCTCTCTCTCTCTCTCTCTCTCTCTCTCTCTCTCTCTCTCTCTCTCCTTCCTATCTGCCATGCCATGATGACATGAGCTGCTTCCCTTCTGCTACACCCTGACTTGGAGCCAGCTGACTATGGACTGAAAAACTCTACAAACTGTGAGCCAAAATAAATCTATCCTCCTTGAATTTGTGTCAGTTGTTGTGTACCATCCAGGAGAGAAGTGATTAAGACAGATTTGGTACCAGAGAAGTGAAGTTGCTGCTGTGATGCTACCTGACCACGTGGTCCAGAAGCTTTTGGAAGTGGTTTGTAGGAGGAGTTTGGAAAGATTTTGAGATGCTAGCTGCAGAAGCAGTCCTAGAATGCTGTAAGCCACACTTGACAGGAGATTCTGGTCAAAGCTTAGAAGACAAGAATGTTGACAGAAATCTAGCTGGTAAAGACCAGGCTCAGGAAATTTCAGTTGGGGAAAAAAAAAAAAAATTCCAGTGGCAGACAGACTGCAGGTTCAGTGCATTAAGCTCTAGTGGAAAATTTGTTTACATTTTGCTCAAGTCCTGAGACTTTGTTAAGGATACTGAGATTAAGGGTGGCAAACTAGTTAAGCTGGTGGAGGTAATTTCAAGGCAGCCAAACATTCAGGCTGTGGCTTTAGTTCTCTTCCGGGCTTTAGCCAGCTCTTTAGTCAGCCCCAGCCGAATGATTTAAAAACTTGTTTTTTGTTTTTTGTTTTTCCTAGAAAGAAAGCTTCTGTAAATTTGAAGCTTACAAAGATGGAGCAGAGTAGAGCTTGGTTGCTGAAAAGATTACCAATAAAAAGAAGCCAAGTACTTTTGAATAGGACAATTGGAAAAATTGTTTAAGGGATGTGACAAAACATCAAGGTGCCACTGATCACAGGCTTAACATTGCAAAAGTGAAAGATTTTGCTTTGAGAATAGAGCACCAGGTCACTCTTGGAAAAGGGACCCTTGGGGAATTGATTTTTCAGGATTCTGACTACCTCACTCAGCCAGTCTGGGATTTGGATGCCAGTGTAATCACCAGCAAGATGGTGCTTGGCTACTGCTTCAGCTGATGGTAGACCTTGCCACCATCTATGCAGTGCTGGTTTTAGGTGCATGCAGAATGCAACATTTGTGGGGTCAAGAAGGCTTCCACCCATATTTCAGAAGAAGATCTGGGAGGCCGGGCAGTGTTCCATGACAGGGAAGAGGGTAAAGTTGTGAGAGTGAAACCAAAATTGTGATGGACATCTCATGATGTTGGAAAAGCAAGAACATGGAAAGTCTAAGGAAAATTACAGGAGAGAGAAAAGCCTGCCCTAGTGCTACAACCAAAGGCAGTTCTGTAGGGATGGGGCCTCCCAGCCCTTTAGAGTGCACATTTCACCATTTGCCCAGGATGCTGGACATGGAACTATGGGATTTAATGTTGGTCCTGGTAAGTTTTGGTGTTACTTTGATCTTATTGTGTTCTGTATCCCTGTTTCTACCTTTCAAAATGGGAGTGATTATCCTGTGCCACTTTATGTTGGAAATGTTTAATTTGGCATAAAAGTATGTGCATGAATCTTTGGAGGTCAGGGGCAAATGTTAAGGTTTATATCTAGATGAACCCCCCCAAAACCTCATGGGCTTATTAGGAGGGCTTTTGGGAGGTGATTGGATCATGGAGGTGAGTCTATAGCTACATATAATGGTGGGAGGTAGAACCTGATCAAAGGAGGTGGTCACTGGGGGTATGGCCAGGAAGGGCGTGTCTCCTTCCCACTCCTTCCTTCATTATCTCTGTTTCCTGTCTGCCATGCCATGAATATACTTCTGCAATGCCCATCTGCCATGCCACCCTGCCTTACAGTCAGCCAACTATGGAGTAAAAACAAAATGTGAGGTAAAATACGTATTTCCTACTTTAATCTGAGTGTCAGATATTGTGTCCCACCAATAAGAAAAGTGAATAAGAGGATGCATCTATGGTGTTTTGCAAAATTCAAGAAAAACCACTAGGTGAAATCCTGAACAGACAGCATTCACCACAATCTAAAATGATGGCTAAAACATAAGTAATGGTGGAGTAGAAAGTTGACACATACTTGGGAGCAGACCTGAAATATTCCCTAAAAATGCCAATGGGAATTAATACTTGAGTGGGAGCTGCTAGAGGGCTTGCAGCAATGTCAGTTAATGAACAATAAGTGGTTAATCAAGCATCATTCCAAAAATTCTAGAGATGGTACAGGGCTTCTGACAGCATGCAGAATGAGGGTTATTTTAATCGGAAGGGCTATTGATTTCTGGAATATTAAAATGTATGTTCTCTGGTAAGGGCTATAACAGAAGAACAGAGTGTGCTAACGCAGTGGGAAAGATACAGATGTTTTAGAAGCACCTAAAGATCAGCAGCTATAGACTACCTCCTTTGAAAGCCACATGGTAGCAGGGAAGTGAACGATCTTCTCTGGGACATGTTTCTTACTTATTAAATAAGATTAATAATGCTGACTTTATTAGATAGGTATGTACAATAAATGTGCTTAAAGCACCTGGCATAGAGGAGGCACTGAATAAATCTTAGTTCCTGTTCCTAATTGTCCTATCCATTCTACTCTTCAGTAAGCTCTCTAAGAGACAGAGGCATTGATTCCAATTAGAAATCAAAAAGTTTTGTGAAAAAGATTGGCTTTGAGTTGAGCCATGAAAAAAAGTATGCAAAAGTACTTTCCAATATGGATTTGTAGGCATGGGGACCTCATGCCTACAACATCGAGGAGCTAAATTCTGCCTTAGACCTTTTTAGAAATGAATGTAACTTGTTGACATCCTGAGTTTAGCTTGCTGAGACGTAAGCAAAATTCCTGACATAAAAAGCATGGCACACTATTCTTTAAGCAATTAATTTTCTGATAGTTTACTAAGATAGCAATAGAAAATAAAAGCATAATGTAGGGGTGGGGTATAACAGAGTACATTGGTTGGGAGTTGTTCCTTCTAACAGTTTCCTACTGTTAGTGGAGGTGAAAGAATAATTATGTTGTATTGCAATTTCCGTTTTTCTTTGTTTCACTCTTCACAAATACTTATTTGGAAGCACTCAGACAATACTTTCCGATAGCAACTAGAGGAGAATAAATTCCACAAACAGCATTTGATTAAGTGGTTTGGTTTGTGTCATAAGATGACATTCATTAAATGGTGTGAGAGTAAAGACAACAAAATATTCTAAATTTAACATAACATACTAAAAACAAAGGACAAGTGGTTGATACTGTACAGACATATTAAGAAACTAGTCCAGTGATGGGGAACATTTTAGAGCTTTCAATGATAACAAACAGCCTGCTGCAGCATGCATGCCATAGGTTCACCACAACTGAACTCCATTCATTTAGAAAATCTTTTTACTCAGTGACATATTTTACTTGCATTTACTTTTCTTATTCAATAGAAACTGGCTTTTCTGTTTCGTTAGCAAAGAGGGAAATTGATTCTTTACTAAAAATCCCAGAGAACTTTTACTGTCAAGTTGTCATGATGACGTAGATGATAAGTATGTATTTTCAGTTGAGTACAGAGACATATTTAAATTTTAAAATAAAATACATCTAATTATTGCATTAAGCCAGTGGGTACTTAAAAATGATTACTGCATGTTGAAAAATGTCTAGTAGTTCTCTGGAAATAAAACTTTGCTAGCCAGCTTTGTGTTATTTTTGATATCAATGCTTTCCTCCCAATTGTATGGTAATTTGTGAATATAAGAGTTCATCTTAATAGTCAAAAATATGCTGTAATAAATGAATACCCTGTCAATAGACTTAAGGACTGAAATTCAATTTTCCCTTTAGTATAAGTTGATTTATAACATGAAACCATTAGATAGTGTTCTTTTTAGTGTTGGTGAATCAGAGAAGGAAAAAGGCTTTTGTTCCAATATATACCTTTTCAGGTAATTAGAAATATTCCTTTTCTTTGTTTCTGGGGATTTTTGTTTGTTTGTATGTTTGTTTGTTTGTTTGTTTGTTTGTTTGTTTCTTTCTTTCTTTCTTTCTTTCTTTCGTTCTTTCCTTCTTTCTTTCTTTCTTTGTAATACAAGCAAGTAGATTTTCATGTTTTCTCCCAGAACATTAGCCAGGTTCTGACATGGGACACAGAGAAAGAAATTATGTAAGTTGCAGCAGGAATCTAGGAGTTGTCTATGGAATTAGCGTATAAAAATTCATTTTTTATCTTTCTTTAAGTGATGGAGAGACATTTTTCCTGTCCAAGCTCTCTAACATCTTTCTATAGCATTTTTGTATACTTGTATCTAAATGTATACTTTTGAGCTGCTTATTAGTGCTTCCTTGTCCACTTCTTGTCCCTTCTACTCGGGTTGAAGTTCTGTCCTTTCTCTAGTATCATTTTTTGGGTCACTATTTTCTTTCTGTATGATAAATATTCATCTACTTCTACTTTATTCCAAGCATATAGACCCAGATCACTGTTGCAAAAATTATCTTCCTAAAATCCAAACCTATGATGCAAGTACTAAGAAAAATTATTTAATTCTAAATTAAATCTCAGCCCCTTAGCAAAATATTTAAAGATATTTATAATCTGAGTTTTCTCTCTCTCTCTTTGCTCTCATCCCTACAAAGTCCAAAAATTCATCCCCAGAGATGTCTATTCACATTGAGAATTTAAATATCTCCAAAGAGAATAGGGTTTTCCCATTCCTTACTAAAGGATCAGATTTTTTTTCCTGGTCACAGTATTTGCCTTTGCATTTACAGAAATCTCATTTTTATACAGACTACAAAAAGCTATGACTCAAATATTATCATTTCTTAAAAAAAGACATTATGTCTTCTTTATGTGCTTAATGTCTCTTTTGATTTTATTGCTTTAGCACATATCAGATTTCATTACAATAGAAAAATGTTCTCTATCTTATTTTCCTGAGGCAAGAGATACTTTGTTCATAATCTTTTCTCAATTTTGAAATAGAGTCTTACAGATCGTTAATTGAATATATTAAGTACTCAATAGATTAACAGAATTAATTAAAGTTATGATTTTATCCTTTGCCAGATGTTGACAATACATGTCTTATAGAAATTTGACTAAAATACTTGTAAAATTTAAATAGATTTCTTCATATTAAGAACCACTTCAGTGATTTGGCCAGAAGGAAAATATGACCTTATAAAATGTTATGTTACTTTATATAAGAAAACAAAACAGGGGGCAGAGGCCAAAATTCATAATATTCTTTCTCTAATCTGAAAATTAGAATTAATTGTTTTTGGTTTTGTAATATTTTAGTCAGGTTTTGTTTGTGTTTGCTAGATATTTGTAGTGTAAATAAATAATAGGCTTTTAGAAATTTATTCTCCAAGATTAAGAACAAATCACTTTGAAAACATCTTTATCTGTAAAATGGCATTTGAAAACATTCTTATCTATGAAATGACATAATAGCACCTCATTTGGAGACCACTGAGAAGTTAAATAATATAATGCTTGTTAAAACAATATAATGTCAAGCTCAAAAGGCAAACATATATTATGTTTGTAATATATGTATTATTTCCCTTTCAATTTCCTTTAGATTTTTTGTGTTACAGATCTGAAATTTGATATAATGCAATACAAACCACTTCAATATTTTCAAGTAAGTAAAGTATAAATAAATGACATTATAATTTTTTAAAACGTACACAATGGTATTTGGATTAAATTTTATTCAATTGAAAAACAATTTTAGAGTTTTTCTGGTTAAATAAACGTAAAAAATATGAGAGGGCCAATGAGATAGCTCAGCAGCATAAGCACCTGCCTGGCAAGCGTGGAGTCCTGAGTTCGACTCCTGGTACCCACATATGAAAAAAGAGCCAGTGATATCACTCAGTGGCACAAGAGCCTGCTGGCAAGCACGAGGTCCTGAGGTGGACTCCCGGTACCCACACGCGCACACACACACACACACACACACACAGAAATATATATCTATATATACATACATATATATAGATAGATAGATAGATATAGATATATATAGATATATATGAGAAAATTTCAATTTCTTCTGTCTCTACCTCATGCCTTCATTTTATCACTCTTTTCGGGCAAAACTAAATCATCTACCAATTCATGATCATCCCTTTCCTGCCCATCTTCTACTTTGCCATTAGATTGACTTTATTTTAATATGAGTATGATATAGACATCCCTGTCTTTTTTTTTTTTGTGGGTACCGGGGGGTCGACCTCAGGACCTCGCGCACCAGCAGGCGCCCGTGCCGCTGAGCGATATCACCGGCCCCTTTTTCGTATGTGGGTTCCGGGAGTCGAACTTGGGCCCTCGCCCTTGCCGGGCAGGCGCTTAAGCCGCTGAACCATCTCACTGGCCACGTCATCCCTGTCTTTAAAACCATTCAGATTCCCTGTCACACAAGAAGTGAAACCCCAACTCGTTGCATAGCATTAGCACCCCTGAGTAATCAAATCTCTGCTGACTCTCCAGACTCACCCCTGCCAATTCCTTTCATGTCTTCAGGCATTTTATACTATTCTATTGGCAGTTTAAAAAGGACTGTTTAGCAATTTACACTTAGAGAGGAGATTCCCTTCCTATGAAGAGTCCTTTTGTACCTCCATCCACATCCTCTTTCTACCTGTTGAAGGCCTAATTTGTCAAGCTGCATTTTAAGTGTTATCACTCAATAATTTGTTTCTTAATATTCAAAAAATATTAGGTGTCTGTGACTGCTTGTGCTGATATGTCAACCTCCTTGGATTAAGAAATGCCTATTAGGTTAGTACAGCATGATCCTCCCTGTGTCTTGTTGAGTAACAGAGGCATAGCCTTGAGTAAGATATGGTCCCTCTACTATTTTTCTCTGGTACTGTTTAACTCTCTGCTTTTTCGTCACCATGAAGGGAGCAGTTTTTCTTCACCATGTGCTTCAGCCATCATGTTCCTGCCTTGAAGGCTATGGCCATGGACTGAATACCCTGAATTGTGAGCAAAATAAACCTTTCCTCCTTTAAATTCTCAGTGTAGGACATTGTGTCCAATAAAGGGAAAACAGACTAATACAGCAAAACTGTACCAGAGAAGAATGGCTGTTGGTATGACTGTACCTGACATTGATAGTCTCATAAATTAAACATAATATTTCCATCTTTCCTGTCTCAGTCATATAAAATAGTACTTAAGACAAAGTTCTTTTTTTTTTGTCAATACCGGGGGTCGAACTCAGGACCTCACGCTTGCCAGGCAGGCGCTTATGCCGCTGAGCTATCTCACTGGCCAAGACAAATTTCTACCTCTTTAAAATTTGACAGAATTCTCTTTGGTCCACATCTCAAGTAATAGTGAGTTAAAAAATGAGAAATCAACAAAATCGAAAAAATTGAGAATGTTACATTTACCTGCAATGTTTACATAACTATCACTTATTTCTTATTGGCATGAAAACTTTTCTTAAAATGTTTACTTTTAGAGTTGTGGGCATGTATCTCTGTGGTGGAGCACATGATTAGCAGGTGCAAGGCATTGGGTTCAATTCCTACCAGTAAAATACATAAATAAATAAATTTATTTAATTTTGGACGTTGCTGCTTCAAAGAGTTAATGAAAAAAATTATTATTCTCCAGAAAGTAATCTGAAAAATCTATTGTGACATAATTTTAATCTTACTTAGCAGTATAAAATGATGGTGGTGTTAATATTAATGTTAAAAATACTATGTATTTGAAAGAACCTTTAAAATAATTTCTTTTATATATGAAAATGTTAATAAGGAAAAGTTACCAGGTCCAATTTCATGTCTATGTATGCATATACATATATGTCTGAGTCAAATACTTAAAAAGCAGCAATATTTTTAAACACAAAATGTGTTAAAATAGTGCTAAAGTATTAGCTAATATACTCTATGCAGGGTGGTTGATTAAAAAATAAAAATTAAAATGTGTGCAAAATATTATTGGTATTTGAAAACTCAACTATAATGAAAAAATTATCAGAATAAAATAAATATTGTTAATTTTGAATTTTTTACTAAAGAATGAATATATGTGAAAAATTCTAATAGTTACAAAAGATTTTTCATATATTTCACTTAATGACTTATCTTTAATAAAAGTACAAATGTATAAATGTGATAAATAGCGAGGTAAATATGTTAATTTTAATAATATACTTTCAAATTTTGATAGTAGATTCTACTTGTTGATTGATTTCTTAAGTCATATTTTAAATATGAAATATATTTTGAAACATATTGCTAGATACATTGTTTTACCACTTTTAAAATATAAATTTGAAACTGACTTTTAAAGGGTGATTGAAATAAGGCTGAAATTCAAAGAGAATGAACATTACCGGGATTCTCAAAGTGAATAATAGATTTAATTAAAATTGGGTTTATCAAAGGGAATGATGGATTGACAGGAAAAGATTTCAAAGTGAATTCTCAAACAAAAGCAAATTAGTTCAAGACTGAGTTCTACAGTCCACCAAGGATTAAATTAGACTGCTTGGCCTATATTATGTTACCAATATCCACAACAATATTTATTTAAATGTTATCTAATTCAATTTTGAATTTATGGGATAATAATAAACATATCAAGCCTTCTTTACCTTTTCTGTTTTATTCAGATCATATAATTTTCCCCCTTCCTAGAATTTTATATTCAATGTATATTTTAATTCAATTGTTTGAGACTTTTGCTTCAGGTCATTCAGGAGAGACAGGAATCTGCATCACCATCCCAAAGTAACCAAGTATAAACCTGTATAAATTATAGAACACAACTGTTTTCAGATATTGGGCAACAGTCACTGAAGATCTGTGATTTGTATGAGACAGGAAACAGAACAAGGTGAAATCTACAAATACCACAGTATCCTCCCTGGGATACTCCAAGACACAGTGAAAAGGTCTTACATTGTCTTAAATTGAAGTGATAGCAATCAGATTTTGAGAAGGCTAAACGGCTAGAAATTGCAGAGAGAAGGGATCTAAACAGAAAGGGAAAAAAGGCCTCACAAATCTGCATCGACACCATCTTTAGTTTTTGCAGAATATACCCTTATAAAGGTAGAAATTCCTTGAGGCTGGACATGTGACCCACATTAGCCATAAGCAAACAATTTCCTAGAGTTCAGATAAATTGGTATATTTCTAAGATGTTACTGGTGTGAATAAGATTTGTCGTAACATTATGGGTAATCCAATAGAGACCACAAAAAGCTACTTGTTACTAATACATCTAAATTCTTCCTGGATTTAAGTCTACTCTAGAAAAAAAATATAGCATTTGTCAATAGTTAAAAACACAATAAAGTTCGTGACTTCCTAGTTAACAATTTACTAGAACTAAGTGCAGCATTATTTTAAAGAAATAATACAGATTTCCACATTGACATGTACAGTCTCCAATCAGAAGTTATTTGGCATGTCAAGAAACAAGACAGTGTGACCCAAAGTGCGCAGAGATGTTTGTCAAAATAAATAAAACAAGAAGCTACTTTGTGAAAGAATGAAGCGATAAAAGCATTTTAACCTATTCATTAATATACTCAAAATGTTCAACGATTAAAAGAAAAATGTTAGTATGTACCGAATTATGTACCACTACAATTCCTATTGAAGCTATGACTCTCAATGAGATAAATTTAAGCCATTTACAAAAGTAATTAAGGTTAAATGAGGCATAAAGGTGAGACCCTCAACCAGTAAGACTGATGTCCTTGTATGAGGAAGAGACACCAAGTCTGCACCACCGTGGAGGAAAGGCCATGTGGGGACGAGGTGAGACAGCCTCCTCCGACTACGGAGAAGGCCTCACAGAACCAACTCCACTGCGCCTTAGTCTTTGACTTCCAGCCTCCACACCTGTGAGAACATAAATTTCTGTTTAAGCCACTCAGTCTGTGGTATTTTGTTATGACAGCTCTAATAGATTACTAGAAATATCTAGAAACATGTTGTTTATATCCACAATATTTGAGAGTTTTCCAGATTTCTGCTTAGGTGATTTCCTGTGTAATTTCCTTGAGTCAAATAATACCGGTTTTATGAATGCAGATCTTCCACATGTAATAAGATTCATAACCAGCATTTAGTCTTTTCTGATGCATATTGCATGAGCAATAATTCGTGATGTTGGGAGTGTAGTATGGACTATATGGTATATATTAATAAGGTTACCGTGCCGGGTAATGTTAAGACTTCTATATGTTTACTGAATTTCTGCCTGATTGTTCCATGTATTAATTAGGTGTCAGTATTACAATCTCCAAGTAGGAGGATGAATTCATGTTTCTCATTTTAGTCTGTAAATTTTTGCACTGCTTATTTGAAGCTAACTTACAGTATGCATACACAAATATGTTACATGAAGAGCAAGTTAAACCCAAAATGAGTGAAAAGAGAAAAATAAGATAAAAACATAAATTAATCAAGTAGAAAGGAGAACAGAAAGCAATGAAAATATTGAATTTTTGAAAAGAACTAGGATAATTGAGAAGAAAAACAGAGAAGATACAAACTGTTAACATAAGGAATAAAACATCTGAAAAATAATAAGTTACCTAGAACATCTGAAAAATAATAAGGCTAAAAAAAATGGCCTCCCATTTTTTTGTGGGCTGAGTTCCAGGAAGAAAGCAAAGATTCCCTCAAACCAAATAATTTTGAAGAATCGCAGTTCACAAATATAATATTTACTAACCAGAAGTATAAAATGTTTTAATACAAATACACTATCCACTAAACTGTATGCTTCATATTATACCTTAATGGACAGAAATTACATTTGTTTTTCCAACTACAAAACATAATATGAGCATGGCGTAATGCCAAGTAATCCCTAAATATGTGATGAAATAAAGAAACAGTAGTTAATGCTAGTAACATGGTTTATTGTCACATATTAAGCTCCTAAGATGGATTTCTCTCCTGAAATGTACCCACTGTGCTGTGTTCAAATATCACCATGCCCTGTCCCATTGCGTGTATATGGCTAGAGTGTGTCCCACATGTGCCTGACGCTTGGTCCAACTGATGAGGTTGATTCAACTCCATCAGTATGGCACAGATGAGTTGTAGAACATTTAAGAGGTGAGGCCTTATTCAAGGTAATTAGATTATGGAGGAACTGCCCTCAAAAAAGGATTAACACTTCTCTCAAAGAATGAATTAGTTCTCAAGACTGTGTTGTTACAAAGCAAAGCCACCCCATACGTTTGAGCCCTTCTACATGCAGCTAGTTCCACATTCGCTTTTCCATAATGAGGTAACCCAATCAGGGAGGCCTTTACCAGAGGCCCAACAGATAAAATAACTTCATCTTGGATCTTCAACCCTCAACATCATAAATTAAATAAATCCCCTTTCTTTGTAAAGCACCCAAACGGGTATTTGTTATATCAATAGACTAATATACCTTCATTTTGTCCTACTGAGGGAATCAAGGTTTGAAGAACCTGAAAAAAAATGATGCTACTCTGTCTCTTATTGCTATAAGTAATAAAATGTCTTTGTCTTTGATTCAAGAGTATTATGTTGTACCGATACCATGTACCAGTGGAAGGCTAAACTTATTTACTCGCAATTACTCTTAGACTTTTCACGGTTCTTAACAATTCTTATTGCAAGGGTAGGATAGTAACAGAGACATGGCTTTCTGGAACAGAAAGATAAAGATTTTCCTGCATACGTAATAATGAGATTGTAGGGAAGTCCTCAGGGATACATAGTGGGTTACTGACCAAAGTGCACGGTCAGCCAGGCAACAAATATTTCTTTATCTTACTTGTTAATGCGGAGTTTCCTATAGACACAGAAGGAAAGTATGCTGAAAGAAAGAAAGTGTGAGTAATATTTTCAACTGTTTTCTGTCATCATAATATAAATAATGTATAGGTGTATTATAATATTTTATTATGTATGTTGATATGCCATAAAATAAAAAATTAATGATACTATAACTATTGCTTTTCAATATCACCTATTCTCTAAACTAAAACAATAAATTAATAATTAAATTTAACTTTTCCTGAATTACATCTTTTAATGATATAGCATAATTAATGTAGTTAACTATTGCTATTTGGGGGGAGAGAAATGAGACAATTGAAATTGGGTCTCCACTGTGTCAATTACATCATCTTATCTGATTACATGTAATTCTTTCTTGACTTTCATTCTGTTATGATTTCCAGTTTCTAAGTACTAAGTTTGTATTTTCATTGGTATTTTGCATTTTGATAGGTGCATCCTTGTAAGATTATTCCATTTTTTGTGTTGCATAAAAACTCATGAAAAATTTAGCCAAGCCAATGAAGAGAAATGCATAAATAGGAATTTGCTCCTACATTACTGTAAAAAATACTGGTCCTTAGGAAGATGTGTTTTTACAGAAGCTTGATTCAATCAAATAGAGTAAATATGAAAAAATAAGTAGGAGAGATCTATGAGACTTCCGAGAAGGTGAACCAATGGATAACATAGATTCTAAAAGAGAAACTGCTTGTTTTAATGGTGCATATATCATCCAAAATGCTGTCAGAAGCTGTCAGCTTCATATTTTAGATATTAAAAATGTCACAGGACAGATCTTTCTCATCTAATTTCTAGGACAAAAAACTTCACAAAAACATAAGATACCCATGACAGTTAAGCTTCTTGGTCAAATCGATGGACTTGAGAGCCACCAGTTCAGTAAAGCACACCTCTGGGTGTGTCTGTGTGAGCCGAGGAGGTGTGGCTTTGGGTACTGTATGTGGGCCCTGCTCTGGCATCTCTGTTGCTGCTGCTCTGCTCTGTTTCCCAGCCACCAGGAGCTGAGCAGCCTTGCTCTGCCCCACACTTCCTCCGTGATGTTTCTGCCTTGGAGCCAGCTGTTTATGGACTGAAACCTCTGAATCTGTGAGCTGAATAAACCTCTCCTCTTTAAGATGCAGGTGTTGGGCAAATTGTCCTTGTAAGGGGAAAGCTGAATAATACAATAACACTATGAATAAATTGCTATTTTATGGAGGACTATAAGAGCTTAGTGAATATAGATAAAATTTGGGAGGAGACAGAAGATACAACATATTATGTACTGCATAACATAATTCTAACGTAAGGTATAGAATTTACTCCCACCCACACCCACACAGCCATCCTGCCCAGTCTGTGTTGTAAGAGTGCTGATATATTTGAGGAAACTGAGCATCAGTAATTAGATCATTCTTGTGGCAGCAATTTAATAAAATTTGGAGTCAAGAAGCAATTCAGTCCTCATCTCTCTCTTCATCTCCATGAAAAGACACTATAAAAAAGGATTTGAATTGTACGTAAAAGACTGCTCAAGCTGCAAAAAAGACATTTTTTATGTGTAAGAAGTGTCTTTGTTGAAGACAGAAATAGAGGTAGGTCTCAAGAAGAAATAGGAAATAAATGCTGAGAAAGAGCCAGATAATATTCTTTTCTGTTGTTGTTTTTTGTTTGCTTACTTTTATTTTTTTGTCTCTCACTGTTGCTTCCATTTTTTCCTCTGGAAGGTTCAGCTAACTCCCCTTCTCTGGCCACGGGCAGATTCTCATATCACACATTCTGAATACCTCCCTTTCTTGCAGGAAGGAGACTGCTTGCTTTCTAGGAAAGCAAGTTTTTAAAATTCATTTTTAAAGAATATTTAAACACAAAAATTATTGTACATATTAATGCATATTATATAATGTTTTGATATGCACAAAAGTGTAACCTTTAAATCAAATTAAACATATTTATATTCACAAACATTTATCATTTCTTTGTGCTGTAAAATTTCAAATCCCTTTCTTCTAGCGTTTTAAAACACGCAGAGCATTACGTTATCTGCAGTCATCCTACCATTCAGCACTACTCTGGAACTTCTTGTTCCTATCTAACAGTTACTTAACACACACTGATCAACATTTCCTCGTAACCACCCACCCTTCTAATCTCCCACTCCTCTGGTTACTCATTACACTCTTGGTTTCTATCACATCAACTTTTTAGATTGCACATTTAAGTGAGACCACATGGAACTTGTTTTTTGTGATTATTTTATTTCAATTAACATGTGTTTTTGTGATTGTTTTATTTCACATAACATCTTGATCTCCACTTAGAAGAGAGAATTTGCAAAGGATGACTTGGATCAGCTAATTTATGCACTCCAATCCCCAGTGAAAATGTGAGTCTTCAAATATGAATGCAGCTGCCAGAGTCCATTCGTGGTTCTGCAGCTGTGAAGTTCATGGACTGATTTGAAAGACTGTAAGAGTTTTCTTTATTGCTTTCTTTATGGTTTTCCTTTGTTCCCATATTCTTTTCTTTTCTTTCTTTTCCTTTTTTCTTTCTTTCTTTTTCTTTTTGTTTTATGAAGACAAATGCAGGAGGAAAAGAAACAAAACAAAAAATAGTAGTAATAATATATCTTTCCTAACATTGCAAACCATACTTAAAAATAGTTGCATAATAGGAAGTATTCAAGTCAGTAAATTTCTTAGAAAATTAATTTCTTGTAAGAATTCTCATATATGATGGAAAATTTGGCAGCAAGTACGTAATACTTTAATCCAATCGATTGTGTGCTGCAAAGTAATTTCTCAGAATTTGCCATACAATTTTCTAAGAAGCAATACATATTTAGAACTTTAAGATTAATATAAATGCATTCATCTTTTTGATATTTTAAGAAAACATCTTTCTTATAAGATAATGTTGCAGAAAATAGGAAAACCACAGACTCAAAAATGAGAAAAAAATCACAATCTGTGTTAAAAAATATACATAACCTAATATTTTAGGAGAGTAATGGTATTTAGGGGGAAAATAATCATGATTAGCACTCTTTGCTACTTGAAATATCATCAGAATATATGGAAGTAAATTTGTAGGCAGACTATATTCCAAGAAAAGACAAGATTGCAAGTATATAATATATTTTACTGCTAAATGCATATTTTGCATCCGCGGTTACAAGACAAGTACTTTGTATGTTTCAGAAATGAGGAAGCTTTATGCTGTTATAACTGGAAACCCCCACTGATGCAGGTTATTCCTTTATTTCTGATCAGAAATATCTTTACCAGCTGATCCCGGTTGGGTTCCAGGGTTGTGAATTGGTACTGTCATTTCTTTTTTAACAACTTCACACTCTACTATGGGAGAATGGGAAATATAGAAGCAAAGGTCAGTGCTTATTTAGAGAATAATTCACGAAGTGTAAAGATACATTTTAATTTTAAAAATATTATATCCAAGACTCTTAAGTCTCAACATAAAAATTGTCCACCCTTATTAACAATGGCAACATTTTGAGGAAATTCTGTTTGTTCGTACATATTTTTATTTATTTTATGTCAACTATAGCTTTATATTTGTTAGTGTTCATTATACTTTTAAAGCATGGGCTAAAAAATTTGGGTGCACATGTAAAATAAAATGCATTATATTTTATAAAAATATATAATATTTGCTGAAAGCAATCTTTTGTGTTGCTCATGAGAAAATATTTTTAAGAAGACTTCATAATATTTACATGATATAAATATATACCAAAATTTATTATTTTCTGGCAAAAATGATTATTTAGTACTTGGAACATAATTCTCACATTTTAAGTGGATTGCATATTGGTATATGCTTTTGTAATTGACCCAATCACTTTATTTTTAGATATAGATGTACTTCATACTAGTTACAATACATTTCCTCAACAGGAGTCACCTTTCGATAACCCAATATTCACCTGTTTAATTATTACCTCAAACTGATTTTATCAGTTGGCCTTCATCTGGCCTCAATTACCAGTGCTTTCTCTTCACATATAAGACCAATTTAAAATCTGAAAGCCTACTGCACAGAGGTAGCATTCAGTATAGTGGGTGATGAATAAGAAATGTATGTTTTATTTGCATAAATATGATTTATCTACTCTTTCTTTTAGTAAATATTTATTAGATTCTCTTTTTATTTTTAGGATTTGCTAGGAATTTGATTTTTATTTTAAATTAATAGAAAGAAATTAAAAATAACTTCGATCACTATTTCAGGCAACATAGTACTCTTAAAAATATGATGATATCTCTGTAGCGCTACTCAGGTGGAAAATACAAAAAATGTGATTGAGTCCTACTGTAATCTGGTCATTCCATCAGTCTTTGTCAGTGCTTGAGGATTATTTCACAAATTAATTTTAGGGAAAGCTTTCTAATTTCTCTTCCAGTTTCTACCTGAGTCATTTCCAGATCTCTGTTCTCAAAGAATTCAATTTTCAGTATAAAAATAAAATGATTACTTCGTGGACAGGAAAATGGGGAGGACACTCATAGTACAATGTGAGATCTTCTTTGGTAATCAGTAAAGATATAAGACAAGATAAACTTTATAGCTGATTAAGAATTTGAGGACAAAATTATAAAAGTTTCTTCTGCAGCATTAATAATTAGAAAAAATTTTCCTAACAGTATTTTGTAATTTCAACTGGATCAGAAGAAAATGATGATAAACTAAACATCAAGTTTTGTAGTACTGATACTTTAAATTAAAATGTAATATGGTTTCTTGTTTTAACTATATATATTTTTATAGTTCCTTGTTTTTATTATTCTTCTCAGTGCATGTTAACAAGTTTTCTGTGCATGAGGCCAATTAGTTTCACAACCAATACATCTGGAAAAATAATGACAAAAGCACATTGGTTTTTAATGTTTTACCTCTACGATTTACCCATTGTGTTAATTTTCATAACATTTCCTAGGTATGATGCTTTTTGTTTAGATGTGGAAAAGCTAGTAAACAGAATCAAGTTATCATTAATACATTGAAATATAAAATAAGTATCTTCTTTCCCTTCTTGATTATGTTTTCCAACATTTATACTCCCTGCCACATAGGACTAGTATGGGTTAGGACATTTACAACATGGTGAACTTATAGAACATAATTTTCTGTGATATTTTTGTGAAAATAACAGTATTGAATTAATTACTTTATACTGAGTTTTCATTTCAAAATATTAGATAAGACTAAAATATAATAGTGATCTTTGCATTTGGTTCTCCTACTGTAGCCTAGATCAAAATTCAGGTGGCAGTTACATATTTAGAAAGCTCTCCAAGTGTAGTCAGTAGAGGATGGGATATGCAATAGGAAAGTGAAGGAAATCAACAAGTCGGAGACTAATTGTAAGGCCAACTGTTCTAGAAAGCTAAGTAGAGTAAATTGTTCCTCAGAATCTGCCCTGAGGTTTTTTTTTTTGTGTGTGTGTATGTGTGTGGGTACTGGGGGTCAAACTCAGGACCTCACGCTTGAGAGCAGGTGCTTGTGCCACTGAGCGATATCACCGGCCCCTGCCTTGAGTTTAAAGATTTGCCTTTTTTTATTTCCAAACCAATCAATTAGTCATTTGCTACAGGTCACTCTAGGATTGGATTGTAGAATATACAAAACATTCAGGTACTGCATGCTAGCCAGGTAGCCTCTGGAACCAGAAGCTATCCTGAAGATCATAGATGCAAATTTGTAGTAGCAAAACAAGCATTAGGTGGGGCAGTGTGTGTGCACAAACACAGTAAAGGGAATTCAAGGGGATGTGGATGAAACGCCTTACTGTCTTATAGTATCTCAACAATTGTTATAATCCTCTTAATAAATGTTACATTTATTCAACCCTGCAACAGTTTCATCAAGTCTGTAGTTGGTTACACCTGTGGGGAGGAAGAGAGAAAGAGAGAGAGAGACAGAGAGACAGAGACAGAGAGAGGTTAGTCTCCTAAGTTCATTGTTTATATTGATATTAATCTACCTGTGACTTAAATTAGAGTAGTCAAATTTGGCTATGACATCTGCTACTTTAAATGATAAAACACTTACTAATATAGATGGCTTACTTGAAGGGATAAATGAAAATTTCATTCCTATGGAATCTGAGCCTTTGGGTAGTATGCCTTTTTAGCCCAAGGCTAATGGAATTGCTGGTTTATAGTTAACATAGGGCATGGGAATATCATTTGATGGAACAGTGAGTCTTATGATTGTTAGTCATATTTCTTTTCCTACCCTATCTTTTAAAGGTGCAGTTCTTATATACATTAATACTGTATTTTACCTGTAAATACTAACCAACTTCTCTTAGAACTTATAAAAGGCAAAATGAATGGTTTCCATGCTAGAGAAAATCTGGCTAGTTAGAGTTAATGAGAGAGAATACCGGAGTCACTGTTATTACAACTTTGTCAAGTCTTGTTTAGAACATGTTTAATCATTTAGTGAGATATTAAACAGGTATATATAAAGTATCTACTACTTGCCAAGAACATCAGGTGACAAGAATGGAGCAAGAAATTAAACAAAGACCCTACCCTCAAGGAGTTTACATTCTAAAGGGAGGATATGGTGTGTTAGTTACTTTTCTCTCATTGCTGAGGAAAAATACCCGAAAGCCAAACTTAAAGGGGGAAAGGTTTATTTGGCTCACAGTTCAGGTTTCAGTCCATAATCAGCTGGCTCCAATACAGGGTGGCAGAACATACTGGCACTGCAGAAAAGAAACAGTTCATGGCAGGCAGAAGGTAACAAAGCAACAAGGGATAGCCACAGCTCTTTCTACCTCTTATATCTTATCCAGGCTTCTTAGGGTGAGTAGTGCTCACACCCTTAATTCTAATGACTTTGAGCCTAGCATTGCACCATGAATCAATCCCAGCATCACATACTCTAGATCCAGCCACCTCTGAAAAAGCACCACCTACGACTGTATGAAACTTTAGGGGGATATCTAGACACAAGCTATAACAGATGGTTATTTAACAAATAATATATAATATGACAAATGGTGATACATTATTTGAAGAATATGATTCAGGTTAAGAACTAGTTGTATTAGTCACTTCCCATCACTGCAACAAAATACCTGATACCCACAATGTGAAATCGGTTTATTTGGCTTTATATTTCAGAGGGTTCAGTTCATGGTTGTTTGGTTCCAAAGCAGAAGTGTTATGTCACAAGGTCTTGGTGGAGGATATTTGCCCAACCCATGGCAGCTATGAAGCACAGAAAGCAGGAAAGGCCAGAAAGATAAACCCTCTCAAGCCACACACCTCAGTGACCCATCTCCTCCAAAATGTCCCTGCCTTCTAAAAGCACATTCAGCTATGAACTCATAGATGAACTAATCCACTGACCACAGTAGTGCTCCCATAATCCAATTATTCTCTGAACACTCCAGCTCTGAACACATGAGACTTTCGGTGGACATTTCAGGTCTAAACCATAACATTCCACTCTGGAAGCCCAAAGCATCATGTCTAATTCATTATGCAAAACATATTTAGTACATGTCCAAGAGTTTCCACAGTCTCAAGTATTTTAAGATTGCTCAAAATTTCAAGTCTAAAGTCTTCTCTGAGATGCAAGACAAACTCTTAGCTGTGAGCTCCTATTAAAAAAAAAAAGTTACATACTTCTAATATACAATGGCACAGCATAAGCATTAGCATTTTAAAAAGGAAAAATATAGACATAGAAAGGAATCATACCAAAGGAAAAATAAGTCAGCAGGGCAAACATTAAATCATGTATCACCGTGTCCAACATCCCAGGCATTTGGTGATCAGGTGTGAACTCCAAAGCACTTGGGCACCCCTGCCTATGGACTTGCCATTTGCAGCTCATATGGTCTCTCTCTTAGGCTGGCAGCACCAACTGTGTGTGGCTTTCTTTGGCAGATTTTCCATGTTCCTGGTATCTCCAAACTCCTTGTGTCTCCACTGTAGCTTCATCTTCATTCTCATGGCTCTGTGCAGCACCCTCTCAGGGTCTCCTGATGAAAACTGTGATGTTGTCACACCACAGTGCCTGACCTCTCAAGTGCCTTACTGTGAAATCTGGTTGGGAGCATCCATGACTTTATAAATTGTGCATTCTGCATGCCTGTGAAACCAGCACCATAAGGAAGACAGCAAGGCTTGCCTCCAAGCAGAGCAGTAGTCAGGCCTCATTAGCTGGCTGAAGTTCAGTGTGGAGGGCTGAACTTGTGAATATACTTCACTAAGTGGCCCTGAGGGAACAAGGCACCCTGGGCCTCTCCTCTTAAGGCAAAAGACTTTCGCCTTTTACATTCTTAAGCCTGTGATGAGGGTACTATGCCTGATTCCTGAAATACTCTTAAGGTATCTTTCCTATTGCCCTGATGCAAAGTACTTGGTTTCATTTTAAGGTTGTTAGTCTGTTTGGCAACCGTGTCATCTGTGGCCCCAACTTCATATGCACTTCCTTTTTGGCAAAACTTCAAATTTTTCACATCACTGGGCTGTACTTTTTCATATGGATTCTCCTATAAATCTGGGTAACAGAAATCAGAAGTACCCATGTCATATCCTGAAAATTCGGCTGCCTTGAAATTCTCTCTGCAATATTAATTAGTCTGCAGCTTTCATTTTCTAAAATGAATTTTATTCATACATTTTAGATATGCATACTGATCACATTTGTCGTAGAGAATTTGTACCTGTACATGATGCATCTTGATTCTTCCTTTTTCCCCAATCCCCTCCTTTCCCTTCACCACTCCTCCCCTTCTTATTTACAAAAGCTTTGTTTATATTTTTTGCTTCTATTCTCTTTTTTTCTTGTCCCTTCATTCCTCTCCCTGCTCCACATCCCTTGGTCCCCTTCCCAGTTGAACATTTTCTTCCCACTTCCCAATAACTATTATACATTTTGGTCCTTATTTACCCTTTTGGTTTCTCACACCAGAGAGACAATGTGATATTTAAACATGTGTATCCAATTTATTTCAATTATGAGTATGATCTCAAGGTACATCCATTTACCTAAAAATGTCTCAAGCTTATACTCTTTATGGCAGAGTAGTACTCCACTTTATAAAAGAACCACATCTTCTTTATCCATGCATCCATTGGTGGGCATTTGGGTTGTTTCCAAGATTTAGCTATTACAAATTGTGCTGCTGTAAACATGGGTGTGCATACATTGTTGTGGTATGATACTTTTAATTCTTTTGGAAGATACTAAGAAGGAGAATAGCTGGGTCTTTTGGAAGATACCAAGAAGGAGAATAGCTGGTTTTAGTTTTGTGAAGAATCACCACACAGAATTCACAGTTGTTGCACAAGTCTATACCCCCACCAACAGTGGAGAAAGGTTCCTTTTGCCCCACAGCCCTGCCAGCATTTGTTATTGGTTGATTTTCTGATAATAGCCATTCTTTCTGGAGTGAGACTGAATCTCAGTGTTGTTTTAATTTGCATCTCTCGCATGACCAGTGATATTCAACATTTTTTCATATACTTATTTGCCCTTTGTACTTCTTTGTCTAAGAAGTATCTATTCATTTCAGACACCCATTTTTGGATAGGGTCTTTAAATTTGTGGGGTCTGATTTTTTTGAGTTAGTTGTACATTCTAAATATTAGTCCTTTGTCTGAAGAACAGCTGGCAAAAATATTTTCCCACACTGTGGGCTGTCTTTTCACTCTGTTGGTGGTTTCATTTGCCGTGCAAAAGCTTTTTCATAAGATGAGATCCCAGCAGTTGTTGTTTCTTCATAATATTTCTTGTGTTTTCAGGTTTTGTTCATAAAGTCTTTGCTTACACCTATTTCTTCAAGACTTCTACCTATTCTATCTTGCAGAAGATGTAGTTTCCGTTTTAATATTTAGATCTTTGATCCTTTAGATTTTAGTTTAGTGCATGGTGAGAGATATAGATCTGGGTTTAATCTTTTAGCATGTGGAAAGGCAATTTTTCCAGCACCATTTATTAAAGAGAGACCCAGGAAGTATCTGAAGCAATAATTGGACCCCCCAGGGAGAGAGAAGTGAGGGACCCCGATACTGAAGTGAGAGGTGGCAAATGGCACTTTTGCCCTGCATCCTAGCTCTAAGCATGAGAGAGGTGACTCAAACTGCCAGAGACACAGTGACTCCCATTGACACCAGAGGCCTCACAGAGAAACACTCCAGTGAAGTGGGACAACCTTTAAATTCAGCTTCATAGGCAATCTTAGGACAAGGGCAAAACAGAGACAAGATATTTCACAGAATGTAACATAAAATGACTGCCAGTCCAATTTTTAATTCAGTTCTCCTCTGATTATAAATTTCATGGCCTAGTCTTTACTGTCTTCCTTTTAGCATTGTTTTGTGCTTTGACCAGAGTTGCCTATCAAACCCTTTTTGTAGCATTCTATACTTTCCCCAAGCTACATCTCTAAACCTTTCCAAACTCTTCCTACAAACTGTTTCTAAAGGCCTCTGAACCATATAATTAGTTATAGTCACAACAACGACCCAATTTCTCTGGTACCAATTTTCTGTATTGGCCAGCTTCTACTCTCATGGAACAAAACACCTGATATTCACAATGCAAAGGAGAAAACATTTGCTTGGCTTTTGGTTTCAGAAGATTCAGTCCATAGTCAGCTGTCTTCAAGTCAGAAATGGCATGGTACAAAGTTCTATTGGAGGAAAGCTGGTCAACTCATGGTGGCCAGTAAGTAGCATGAAGGATCAGAGAGAGAGAGAGAGAGAGAAGGCCCTCCTAAGGCAGCCTTGAGTGACTAACTCCTCAAAGGAGGCACTACCTCCTAAAAGTACATTCAGGTATTATCTCACCAAGGGTCTTATCCACTGATGAGTATAATACCTCCATGATCCAATCACCTTTTGAAGTTACCAGCTCTGAACACATGAAACTTAGAGTGAGTCATTTTAGACCTAAGATTAAGAGTAATTCATACAGAAACTCTTTTTTTTTTTTTTTTTTTTTTGTGGGTACTGGTGGTCGACCTCAGGACGTCGCACGCCATCAGGCGCCCATGCCGCTGAGCGATATCACCGGCCCTTTTTTTGTATGTGGGTTCCGGCAGTCGAACTCAGGACCTCGTGCTTGCCAGGCAGGTGCTTATGCCGCTGAGCTATCTCACCGGCCTGAAACAAAACTTCTTGTTGAATTGTAGTAAATCAAGTTACTATGAATTTTCTGATGAACTTTTACCTTCACTGTCATGTTGATGAGTTTTATGATTGTGTTTAGTACGTAGTATTCATATTATGTTCCAATAATATGGAAAAGTGGAAATTTTGATCCTCATTCTATGCCTTATTTTCCTGGATCCCATTCAATCACCATTTTGTAACAGCTTTTTTTCCTGTGGATGTGTGTATCATTACAGTTCACTTTTACGCAGATACAGGATATATATATATATATATATATATATATATATATGCAATCACATTTGTCTGTATCTGCATATTCCACATTCTTTATATAAAATCAACAAATCAACATGTATTACATATGATATGCTATGCCTTTGCAGTTTTTCATTTCTCAATATAAATTATAATCCTTTTTCTATAAGTGAGTACTATTCTGTTTTTTTCTTTGGGCTGCTCATTTTTATTTAATATTGATGTGGGTACTATAATGTATTTAATCAGTATTCTGCAATTAGACATGGGGTTGTTTCCAGTTCTTTGCTGTTACAAAAAATGTCATGATGACTGACCTTGAGCATTTGTCTCCTGCATGTATGCCAAATATCTGAAGGATAAATTCCCAGAAGTGGAATGGCTGCTAATAGGGTATATGTGTTTGCTATATCAATAGATATTGCCAAATATGTCTCCACAGGGCATGGACCAGTTTGTAATGTCACCAGAAGTATATGGATATATGTATTTTCTCCAACCTCATCAGCAGAAAGAATCATGAAACCTTGTAATTTTTGCTAAAACGATAGCTGCAACACAATATCCTGGGTTAATTTTCATTCATATTTTACTTTATGAATGATATTTATAACTAGCATTAATAATAATTCAGAAAGTCAAGAAAACTGGTCTTTCTATATTGGATAAATCCAGAAAAAATCCATTTGGACCTGACCAAGACAGGCTTAATCAATGCATAAATATCCCAAGTTATTAAGTCTCAATTAATATTTTATTTCAAAAAGAGGAAACTTTTTAATAATTGAGAACATTTACTTATTTGTTTTGAAAAGGCAAAAAATATAAATATGCTTTAAAATTTAAAAACTGCAGCCAATGATATATCGTCCAATATAATGGAGAATAATAAATAATACAGACAGAGTGATCGTTAAACCAAAGGAAATTGAAAAGTCCATACATATAGTTATAGGAATGTAAGGATAAAGCATAAGAAATAAGTTAGACAAAATTTTCAACAGTAATATAAATAAAACATTTTATTTTCTTCTTGACAATGTGCGGATATATTGAAGAGAAATATTAAAGAAAATTTAGGAAAATTTAAGAGCATTCTTTAGGTTCCTAGCAACATCTAAAATGCAAACTTGATGTGATAAAAAATTATCAGGCCTTAAAAATAAAAATTTGAAATGCACCAATCACCTAATAAGTAATTAAACTGCTTGCCTATGATTTCTCCTTGCTTGCTCAGTTTATAGCTTTACAAACTAAGTAGGTTGAATTTAAGTTTTCTCCCAATTTCCATTTCAAGTAATTTTCTCAAATGACAACAATATCAGCTATAGCATATAGGCTTTCTGAATTTGTTAGACAATTAGTCAAACTGAAAGTCTTCTGAAGGATAATTAAATTTCATATCCTAGTAGAAGAGAAAAGCCTAGACTAGAGACAAAGTCATACTAGGAGGGTATGATTGAACCTGTACATCAGCAAAAAGAACAGATGGGCAAACATCAGTCTGCCGACCACATGGGCACAGGCTGGCAGCTCTGAGTTGTCCAGGAGCAGAGGTGAACAGAGAAATAAGCCTTCGGAAGGGAACAGTATCTTCTTTGTCTTCAAGCAAACCTGGAAGTCGTATTGTAAACCACACTGAAGTCAAGGTTCTGATCCACTCTCCGTGTGCAGTACCATTTATGTTTGCCTAGAAAATCCCGGAGGAAGGTTAATCAGAAGTCTGATACTAAAGATAACTTTGATCTTTTATTTTCTTTTTTAAAAAAATTTGCCTTTAGAAGCTTTTAGACTATCCTAGAAATTCAGTTTTTTTAAATTCTGACTATAACAAATGTATACACTTGTTTTAATGATAAAATCTATCATCTATCTGATATATTTTAGAGTAAAATAAATATATGGAATATTCTGTATGTATTTTATGCGGCATGTAGGAAACATTATATAAATATTTGTTCAATTACTTAATAAATGTTTTGGAAAATATAATATTAATAAAACTCTATGTAGAAAGTAAATAGTACTGCAGTCTAACCCTTTGAATCATACTATGCGCTATGTATAAAGGAAATTTTTATCAGAAGGTCAACTAAACATGTGAGTTGTGAGAATGTTGTATGCCATGCTGTTCCAACCCAAAATGATGTAACTGGTTTTGTGGCGTTTGAGAAAAGGCAAATTCTCCCATCTGGCTAAGTAAGTAGGTATAACCATAGCAGAAATACCCTTTTGTCATTTTTCAGTGAAAGCTACTAGCAACACTGGCTGCATGGGGGAAAATGAGATCCAGATTGGCAGAGACCAAAAGGTGAAACTTCAGAGGTAACTCAGGGTCAGAGGGGTGATAGGAGTTGCAATAAAGTGTTCCAGGTGGCTGAATAAAGAGCAATCCCAGAAGGTCACAAAAGAAATTCTAAGTGGCTCTGAAAGAAAATAGGTCTGCCACCAGCATACTTCCCGGGAAAGTGGTGGGCAGTAATGGGGCTTGAATGTCAACTAACATTCAGAGCCAAAGCTCATTTCCTTTACCAGTAAAATTGTTTTTATTGTTGTCTTAGCACTCTGTTGTTCCATGGGGAAAGAACAACTATGATGAGATGAAATAATTATAATCAGAATTTGATAGAGTTAAGACTATATCAGATAAGATAATTTGTACTTAATTGAAGAATTTAGAATTCTTGTTTAACATTGAGTGCAAGGACAATTTGTTTTTCTCTTCTAAAATTCATAATGCCACATAGAGTTAATAAAGTTATGATAACAAGTGATTGAGAATAATCTAAAGAAGTCTCCTGCCTTGAAATCACCTATTAGTCTTTATTTCCTGTCTCCTTAAAATTTTCTATGTCATAATGTTCTGTCACAGCACAAAACATTGTCTATAAATATAAATCTCAGGCAAGTGAAAGCAGTGTCTGAGCTGGACTGGTGTCAGTAACATGGACTGATAAAGACTGACAAACTGCTAATGAATATTTAAAATATTTAAGCAAAGAATCATTTCTCAGACTAAGCTAGTTTTTTCTTCATTATTTCTGGCAGTCAACACTGCACATACTTTTTCTCCTATTCTATGAGCTTCTCCTGTCTAATTTACAGTTGGGAATTCTTGTAAATTTTTATTCTTGTGTGTGTGCGTGTGTGTGTGTGTGTGTGAGTGTGCGTGTGTGCTTGAACCTAAGGCCTAAGACCTTTACACTTAGACATATCCCTAGCCTTTTTTTTTTTTTTCTTTTAAGACAGGGTGTTGTAATTGCTAAATTGCCCCAGGTGGAATCAAAATTTCAATCCTCCAGCCTCAGCCTCCCAGAATACTTGAATTATAGGCATGACACAGAAAACCCAGGTGGGAGTTCTCTTTCCTCCTACCACTCCCCAGTAAATGGGAATTATACTCTATATTTTTTTCTTAGAGTTATTGAAAATAAATACATAGGGAATTTCAATTTAAGGCTGCTTTTGTCCATAGGTAGGCAAAACATGATAGGATAGTTTAAAAATTACAGAAATGGGACAGCCATACAATTTACAAATCCTTTAGAATTTTGAGCCCTGTTTGCCACTTTGTGTGTGTTTTTATCAGATGTCATTAGCATGCTGAACACTGTTAAAACTCACAACTACTTCTTGGACTTCCTATCATTATTTGCACATTGCTATTGACAACTATCCTTCTATTAAAATGATCAACCAATGAGTGAGGCTGTATTTCTTTAAACATTGTACATCAATGATTTTTCTTACTGAAACATATCACAAATTTAGACAGCTTTATATTTGTACCACTAATAAATTCAAATATAAGTCTTTTAAATTTGACCTTCTAGGGATTTTTGTCTTCATAATTTGGGCAGGAGTGATTGACAGATTATCAGATTAATGAACACCTTAAACATACTTAAAATACTAAATTTGAGGTAGAGCTGCAAATAAGTTTTATATTTAATTGCCCTAAAGTAAGTAAACAAAATATGATTCAGTAAAATGTGCTTATCAAATATATTTATTCCTTAAACACTGGTATATAAAACCAAGTAAAAAACAAAGCTTTTTGCAGGAGGGATACAGATAATAACCCCCCCAAAAAATATTACATGGTATATTTCATAAACATAAATACTAAGGACAGAAACAGTTAAGCAATAGGGATTGGAGAGTTTGTGGTGGGGGTATCAAGTTATAGTATTCACTATATTAGTCATGGGAAATCTCACTGAAAATGTCAGAACTGACATAGATTTCAGGGAAGTGAGACAATTAGCCAAACAGATAATCAGCTGTTCTTTATAACACTTTCAAAATTGTCCTTTCAACATGCAATTAGCAGTAGTCTTGAGGTAACTGAGAAATCACTATATTAATTGTTAAAGTTTTATTTCAGATGCAAGGTAACATGTATATGGAATTAAATGTGGATGTTCAGCCAAAAAAAAATGCACCTTGAGAAATACTAAACCAGTGGAAAGAGAAAAAATATAGGTCTCTGTTATCTGTGGTTTCTTCTGTTCCAACCCTAAAACAATTATAATGTGATTGGAAATGTAATTAAATTATTCTCTGTAATTTCATGCTTCCCTAATTAGTCTGAGCAGAAACCAAGCAACAGTTTACAGTGCATGAATATATTTAAATTAATTCCTATTTGTGAAATAGCTAAATGTCTGTGTTTTCTATTATTAATTGGGATATTTATATTGCTAATTATATTTTGTTAGGAAATATATTTAGTATATTTCTTTTCTAATATCTTATAATATTATGCAGTGTACATATATCACTATATAGATCACATTCTAGTCAATAAAATACATTGATTTGTGAGATGAATTTTTTTTTTTTTTTTTTTTTTTTTTGGTGGGTACCGGGGGAACGACCTCAGGACCTCACGCGCCAGCAGGCGCCCGTGCCGCTGAGCGATATCACTGGCCCCTTTTTCGTATGTGGGTTCCGGGAGTCGAACTCGGGCCCTCGCGCTTGCCGGGCAGGCGCTTAAGCCGCTGAGCCATCTCACCGGCCCTGTGAGATGAATTTTTGAAATGGAACATGTACTGTGTATATTTCAATCAAATGTACTTGTTATTATAAGCTTAAATCACCATTGAAAAGCTTGAGTACATTTATTTCTTAATTTATACCACACATTTAATTTAAAGCTCTATAAACTGTGGCTTGTATAAATATAGGCAGTATGAGATTCTTACTTTACAGAATTAAATTAACATATTAAGATGTTTTACCTTCTGTCCTTTGTTCAATTGTAAGCTTTTAATTAGTTTGGAAAAACAAAAAATTATCAAAAATCTGTCATTTTCTATATGTTACTATATGTAATTCACAAGATAGCTTAAATAAATAGAATTTTTGAATTCCTATTTTATAGATAATGGGGCAGCAACAAATATTCAATAGATGTATAATAAAACATCAATAAAAACATGGATTGGAAGGTAGAACTCCAAATGACTGTAACAATTTTCAACACTTTTGCTCTTTTTTTAAATTAATAATCTCATTTTGAAAAGTTTTTTTCTCATCTGCTTAACATATTTACAAAGTTTTAAAAAATTGATGCCATTATTTCTAATTTTTTAGGAAATCGTGAGACATTTTAAATATTGCTGGCTTAAACATTTTTATTGACTTTATCTGTTTTTTTACCAATAAAAATTCTAGTTTTTCAATGAAAGATAAAGACATAATAATAATAAATAATAATAATAAAAGTAATAACAAAATATTTATATTGTTCTAAAAATTAATTGTGTTAGTCACTTTTCTACCCTTGAGACAAAATACCCAAATACCAACAATTTAAAGGAGGCGAGGTTTATTTTGCCTCATGGTTTCAGAGGATTCAGTCCATGACTGGCTGGTTCCAAGTTGAAACACCATGGTAGAAGGACATGGCAGAGGAAATCTGCTCACTGCCTTAGAGCCAAGAATCAGAGAGACAGAGAAAAAGGATGACCCAGGGGCAAGAATACACTCGTACAGGTCTGTCCCAGTAACTCACCTCTTTCAACAAGATCCACCTCCAAATGCAAGTTTTGGGGGAATAGTTTAGATATAAAACATACCTGCTCTCAGCTCCCAAAAGGTTCGTGTTCATCTCATTATGCTCAGTGCCTTTAGTCTGCAAGAGTCACCAAATTCTTGACATTTTCAGTAGTGCTAGCAGTTTCATTAGTGTTAAAATAGTCCAAGCCCAAAGTCTCCTCTGAGACTCATAGCAAACTCTTAGGTATGAGCTCCTGTAAAATTGAAAGGAAGAGAAATGCTTCCAAAATATAATGGCACAGGGTAAATATTCATTTTAAAAGGGAGGAGTACGGGGTAGAAAGGAACTGAACAAAGCACAGCCAAAAACCAGTAGGTCAAACATTTAATCCTGTAGTTTCATGTCTAACAATCAAGGCAGATTGTGGTAATATGTGAGCTCCAAATGACTAGGGAAGCCCCACTGCTATGACCTTGTTTTTGCCATCTACATTGCCTCTCCATTGGGCTGATTTCACTGGCTGTCTGTAGTTTTCTTCAGCAGATGTTCTACATTCTTGGATTCTCCAGCTTCTTAGGATCTCCATGGTATCATCAGCTTCACTAACAGCTCCAAAAAGTCACCCCATCAGGGTCACACTATCTTACCTACTACGTTTTTCTTTGGCATTCTGCATTCCTGGAAAAGGAGCACCACATGGATGGTGCCAAGGTCTGCTGCTAGCTCAAGCTGTACCCTGGCCCCCTTGGAACTTGGCTGTAGGAGCCTTAAAGTGACTTGATAGATGAAATTGAGGAAACAGTTCCCTCTGCGTTACTGAATGAGTAAGAGGTCATGGTGCTCTCTCTCAAAGCAAAGTCTTTGGGAGAAGTTCACACTTTTACACTCTTTAGCCTACAATTTCTGAAATGCATGCAAGCAATCTTTTCTATTGTCTTAAAATACTTGAGTTCATTTTAATGCTAATATTTTCAGCAGACATGCTCTTCTTTTCCACAACTTCACAAGTTTTTTTTTCTTTTCTTTTCTGGCAGAATTAGAAATTTAAAAATATCTTTTAACTTTGCCTTTGGTTTTGAGTATCACTAAAGATCTGGCTAAAAGCCTCCAGCAGTACCCAGCCAGAATATTAAATTGCTTTGAAATTTTCTCTACTGATCACTTAGTCTACCACCATTAAGTTCAGCCTCCCTCCATGTCTTAGGACACAGAAAAAAGCATAGACAAATTATTTGCCAGAATGAAACAAACATGGCCTCTAGTTTACTTTATAACTGAGTCCTCATTCTCAACCTCATGAACCTGACCTTTATTGTCTGCATTCCCATCAGCATTTTGGTCTTCTGAGCCCTGATCAGAATCTCCCATATGATTCACTTTTATCACCCTGATAATCCTTAGCAGACATCTTAAAATCTTTTCAATCTCCCTAAACAAATCAATTCCAAAGATTTATGAACTACATGGCCATGGGCAGTCACAGGAATACTCTCATTCTAAAAACCAATTTTCTTTAGTAGTAACTTTCCCATTACTAGGAACTTGATTCTTTGCAAATCATATTTGACTTTTCCCATGAAAAGCTGAAAGTGTCAGAAAGATAATTACCTTATTTCATGCAAAGGGAGATCTATGCTCAGATGCATGGGATTTAAGAAAATAATATAAAACTATCTTAGCTCCACAGATAGAATGCCATAGATACGGCCCTTTGACCATCTTTTATTTTTCATTTTCTGATCCTCCAAACAATAGCCTGCATCCATTGCATCTTTCCCAGTTCCATGCCATTTTAGTCACTGATATTCTATATCTCATTTTCCTGTTACTTTTTGTTTTTAAAGCAGATTCATTCATTTTTAAAACAGAATCATTCAAAATTGGCTTATATTTGCCTCATACTTCATGTTCAAACTTCCATAGGAGGCTCTACCTCACCCCCCCCAAATCACAATCCAGATTGGTATCTGCCTAATTTAATAATATAATTGTGCTTACTAGAAGCAGGATAAATAGGACATAATGAGGAAAGTGAGAGATCAGTCAATGGGTAATAAGCTAAACTATATAGACCAATAATATTGGAGGTATTATTTCACAATAGGGTAACTATATATAATGATGTATTCTGTATATGAAAAAACTAGAAGAGAGGATTTTGAGTGTTTTTGTCACCAATGAACTGAGGGCTCCTTTGCTCAATTTAGACAGAAATCATGAATCAAAATGTAGCTCTGTTGATGATAGTGACCCCAAGATTTGAAAATCAGTGGCTCTCAGTACTTAGTGCTCTGGCTTCTGGTGTTATAGCTCTTAGTGTTTCCGTGCTTAGCTGCTTTTAGCTATTTCCATCAGCTTCTCAGTAGCTGAGACTCATAGACCCCTTAGATACTTTTTGAAATTCCTCCTTTAGCTTCTCCTATCTTATTTGGGCTCTCCACAAGCCACCTCAAATCTATATTTGTCTCTACCAATAGCTGCTGTTTGCCACCGGTCACCACTGCTAGAGGTTGATTATCATTTTTTATCTCTAATACTCTTTGATATGAGTCACTGCTGATCCCTGCTGGTTGCCACAGCTCTCTGTCATTGGTCTTTGAATCCCTTTGGGGTAGTAGTGCCTTGTAATGACAAATCTTTTTAGTGCAACCTTTTCAGCTTACTCTATTGAAGTAAGAATAAAAAGTAAGTAATAGAACCATTTGTGTGAGGTTTTATTGGGGTCTCTGTTGCAGTATAAAGTGTAGTGTCCAGAAGGAAACCCTATTTGACTCAGCTAAGGTGTATGAGGGAGTACTACATATATAGAGGAGTAGCATTATATTCATTCACAGTGTTACACATTTTCTGGTCCTATTTGAGGACATTCATAATAATGACAAATTGGGCATGGACATTTTAAGGTTATAGGGCAGAGTCATCAAGAATAGCAGAAGGGGGAATCATATGGGATAAGTCTATATTTCAAGCCTGTTGCAGTCAAGGCAAATATCTTCTTGAACAGTCAAGGGACATCTAGGACAGCTGTAGCTACTGAACTTCTGGAGAATTGGCTGCTTGATTGATAGCTTCAATGTCTCCACCAAAATGGCGAGCTGAGGTCAAGACTGTCACTGCTCACTGCGTTAGAGGAGTCTTTAGAAGATACATCTGTGTTGAATTGTGCCCCGTAGCATTTAGAAACTTTAGGAATATCACCAGTGAGCCCTGGTCCTTCCCCAAGTTTGCATTGTCAGGAATGATTATGTTTCTTCCTCAGGGGGCAGCAGCAAGTGTTGTGATCCATAGCATAGAAGAGCTGTCTTGGCTATCATCCAAGCTGGAGCTCCTATCACCAAGATCTACAGGGTGATCACCACAGTCATCCCGAGAGTCCCAGGAAAATTAGGAGGCCCATTTTCCCAGGTCACCCTTTGAGTCACAGTTAAGTCATGCCTCTTTCTGGCTATCAGAAGAAAAAAGAGAAGAGCTTCTTTTTTCCTGTCACATTTTTACCACAAAAGGAAGTGATAAATGTTTAACAAAGTACATACCAATAACTTGACTTAAATGTTACGCCATGTATACGGGTGTTATCATAAAATATGTTGAATGGTTAAATTAAAATTATTATAGTAAAAAACATGTTTTTATTAATTACTCTCATAATATAACCCTTCACTGAGAATACATTTATCCCATCTCTCTTACCAATTTTTGAAGCAGTTCTAGAAGTTCACTTTTGTGAGTATCTTTAGTTGTATTGTCACTCTGCTATGATAAATCAATTTAAAATGTTTACTTTTCATGGGTCATTTTGACTTTGAAAAAATGCACAGTTCAAGATCCAGTGAAAAATGTGGATAAGGATACACTGTAATATTTTTACGAGTCTGCTTTTCCATTAGACAGCACTCAGCAGCAGCATTCACTGTATTATTGAACATGTTTCATAAAGACACTAACAAAGAAGACTTCCAAAAGTGCTTCAGGGGCGGTGAGATGGCTCAGCGGCGTAAGCGCCTGCCTTGCAAGCGCGAGGGCCCGAGTTCGACTCCCGGATCCCACATACGGAAAAGGGGCCGGTGATATCGCTCAGCGGCACGGGCGCCTGTTGGCGCGCGAGGTCCTGAGGTCGACCCCCCGGTACCCACAAAAAAAAAAAAAAAAAAAAAAAAAAGTGCTTCAGAAAGTGTAAAGAAAATATATGTCATGATTTGTTTCTATATGTCCCCTCAAAGCCTCATGCATTTATAGGTGGTGCTTTTGGCCTGATCATGGTTGTGTGATACTGGATTAAGGATGTCATAATTGGCTTAGTCCACTGATTGGTTTAGCATAGTTCTGAATGTGGCTGAATGGATTAACTGAAGACTGAACTCCCACCTTGTGTGAGTGAAACCAACCAATAGGCTTGTAGCCTGAATGGAGTAAAAAGTGAAAGGAAGGTTCGCTGCTGCTCCTTTTTTCTGCCTGCCATGCTGTGGACTGTTTCTGCTCTGATATCCCATTCTGCATGACTCCTTCCCTGGAACCAGCTGACTATGGACTGAATCCTTTACAACTATGAACTAAAATAAACTTTTCCCTCTTTAACTTGTGGTCATCAAATATTTTGTCCCAATAATGAGGAAGTATGTAAAATTATGAGATAAGTGTGTTCCAAGCGAAAAGAAAGTATTTTGAAGGAAATTAATAGCGATGTGATTTTTCTGGAGTAACATTTTTTTTTGTGTGGGTACCGGGGGGTCAACCTCAGGACCTCGCGCACCAGCAGGCGCCCGTGCCGCTGAGCGATATCACCGGCCCCTTTTTCATATGTGGGTTCCGGGAGTCGAACTCGGGCCCTCGCGCTTGCCGGGCAGGCGCTTAAGCCGCTGAGCCATCTCACCGGCCCTGGAGTAACATTTTTAGTTTAAGCTTTCACCATATATTTTGTTTGCTGCTTGTAGCTATAAATATGCACAATATTTATGTTTTAATGTATCAGTATAATAAATATTAATGAAAATGTATAAAAGCAAAGCAGACTGTTCATAATAACCAATTGTCTTCGAGGAAACTGACTCATAGTGTAGTATTCAGACAATGTACTAGGTCCCTCGAGCTGTGAACAGATGGTAGAAGCACAGGGTACATTACATTCAAGAATGGGCTTAAGGAGCTTCTGGGTATTTTTACTAGGAAAAAGATTGTGGAAAATGTAGTTCACTGAATGGTCAAGTGTATTCTCCAAATAACACTGGAATCTTATTTTTACTGAGTCTATCCATTTTCATCCATATAAATCTAGTTCCAATTAATATCTAGAAATTGCCAAAGCAATTGAGAAAGGGCAAATTTTCATATGACTCATTTACTTACTGAGTTATACATTAATTTCACAGATCAGATACATAGACTCTTTGATCCTGCAAGAAAGAATGATTTGGGGTTTCCCAGGAAGAAAAATGGAAAAGGAATTCCACCCAGATGGGGTACTATGTGTGTACTCAGAGAAAGGCTTAGAAGTTCTGCTTGGCTCAAATGTGAGTGATATGGATATGATAGTTTATGAGTTTTGCCCAAGAAAGTCTATATAAAATCCAAGCTACTATTGCTTAATCCCTTTAGGGCGTTATCTCCTTCATGTAAAAAGAGATGCTTATATGAGATGTTTTCTGTGACCCACTCTCTGTACACGAGTTTTATTCTGTCATTTCAAATCATCCTTGAATGGATGTTTCCTCTCTTTCTTTGGATGCAGTGTCTAAACAGAATAGAACATGAGTTACTTTCAGTTAATCTATAGGGACTCAGCATTTCAAGAACAACCATAGGTCTCAGGCTGCTCCCATTTGTGCAGGCTACAAGTTATGAACAACCATGTTTCCAAAGGGCTTGTGTATCTTCCTGAATCTCTTGATCTTTTCACCCATTAGTAGACTCTTACCAACAACATATTTTAAAAATCCTGGCCTCTTGCTTCAACAAAATTGCATTCATTGTTGTAATTTCTATCTTATTTAGAAATATGTAACTCATTGACCTTGGATTGCCCAAACACTTGGTATTAGATTTAGACACCTGTTTAATGGAAGCCCAGATGCTATGCTGAAAATATTTGTTACCCAGAAGAAGTTAAACAGCTATGGACAAAATTCATGAAAGAGAAGTAGTAATATGTGTTCATATATGTGTAAATATTGGCAACATTGTACAAAAATGTTTAAAAATTTATAGTTATCATTCCTGTGTGCTTGCCATTATGTGAACTCAGAAATGCTTCATGAGATCCTAGTCTCATGTTCTGGTATTTACACAAATTCCATACAGCCCAGATTGTTGGCTGATTTATAGCATCCATAATATTTGTGGGCAAAATATTTGCCTCATTTCTAACTACTACAAAATTAGTTTTCTATGTATTTTTAAAAAAATCTTCCCTTTGAATGCATTTATTATTCAGGAGGAGTTTCATTTTGAGCAGAAAACTTTGGAAAGGCAAAAGACAGCCATATACATTCTAAAAGATCCTGAAGACACATTAAAACATTGAATTTATAGCTGCGGGTGAGTCTCAGTCATAGAGCACTTACCTAGCATGTACAAGACCCTGTGTTTGATCTCTAGCACTGCAAAAAAGAAAAAAATATATATGTTTTAAATATATAAAATATTAGAAACATGTCCTATTTGAAATTTTTTGATAGATATCACCATCCTAGAGTGTATGCTAAAATAAAATAAATTTTTCAAAAGTTGAAATATGGTTGGATCATTGAGGAAGAAGTTGTCTTTGATCAGCAGTCCATTTTTGGTTTTTGTCTGTATTTATTTTTTATCTCTTGAAGTAAAACTCATCCTTTATGGTTTCATCTCATCCTCTTCTCTTGTACTTCCAAACAAAGAACTAGAAAAACATGAAGTAGTGAAGAAATTTACTAGAGAACTTCCATGGAAATGTCCCATGTTGAAGACTTATTATGTGAGATTAGTTTACTAGCTATATAGGAAGAGGTACTGACTTTAAGTGTAGGTAAGATACGGACTATGGTGAAAAGTAATAAAATAAATTGATAGAAATGTCTCACTGGCATATTATTTGCATCATTCCTAAAAATATTGTAAGTTGTTGTGAGAATATACTCTGAATATTTCAATTTTCTGAATAAAAGCTCAAAACTAAATTTAAGGAAGAAACAAGATTTAAGAATAATTTAAATGGAAGAATGGTTTTAATGGGACTACTGGTTGCATCACCCTGTTTAGTCTTGTTTTTGTATTTGCTTTGCTTTACTTACTACGGTTATCTTTCAAGTAAAAATATTTTGGACAAATACTTCAGTCAGGTTTATGAATTCATTATTAACAAGTAGTTTGACCTCCACTATCAATGGAATTTTTAATTTCTAGCAAGTTTTACAGAGTTCCTTATAATTTCAAATATTTTTTATCATTGGACTTCAAAATAACATTTCCAGGATAATTACTTCTGCTTTAAATTGCCTGTTTAGATGTTCACTGTGTATTTACTGCACAGCCTTTTGGAAATCTGAACAACTGGAGAAAAGGGTTATTTTTTTCTTATGGCAATTACTTTAAGTTTTTAAAAAGTCACTCACATTAGATTAATAATTGCAAATATTTTCACTGTGTCTGTTTGTATAAGAGCATTGCTAGCATGCAAATGCTATTTCAATATTAGTTTGCTTTCTTTATATTTTACACAACAGGATGATTTTTGCTCGTATTTGTTAGTAAGTCAATCTTTTTTCCAAACATCAAGAGATGACCTTTGTTGACCCAGAGATTTATCAAGTCAGCAATGTATTCCCTGGGGCTAGAATCTTCAGTCTCTTCCTTTGCCAGTCACGTCTGTTGAAGGACTTTGCCAAACCCCATGAGAATATGGACTAATCTACTTGTTTCAAAGAACAAGAATGACATCTTTACTGGCCGTACTTTGTCTATAGAGAAAAGAAGCTAATAAAGGATGAAATACTTTATCCAACTGTGAAGATTTGATGCAATGTTTTTATAATAAAGGAGACAGAGAATAGCAGTTAGTAAGCAGCTACTCTGAGCAGATAAGGTTTCATTACTGAGAACACAAAGGAGGAACTTATTAGAGGGATCTCAATGAGATCAACATATTTTAAAAGCACATTCCCATTTTAAGATCAATTTTCCACCCGATACATTATGTGACTGTGACATGCTGCAATAATTGCTTCGCAATTGGTTTCTGGCCTCTTGATTTGATATCATAAAGTCTGAGTGCACCTACAATTAAATCCAATTATTTGTGACTTCCGAAGTTGCCTCTATAAATGATGGCAGGTGAAAACATGTCACAGGGGACTTGTCAAAGACTCCTTGAAAATCTAAGCCATGAAAAGACCAGGCAATTATCCACAGTGCTAGTTTTCAGATGGGAAAAGACAGTTACAAACACAGCAATAGCATTCAAGTTGCCCAGCTAGGAAGAGTGAACTAATAGCTTGGGTTAACCAGATTTACAAATGATGCTGCCAGGTTACCTAACAAGATGGCTTAGAAAAGGCACTTTTGCCATGGAGGTTAAGTAAACCACTTATTTATTCATATCGTATTCTTCAAGTCAGTAAAACAATCAGAATTTTTGGATTGTTTCATGTATATGTACTTACCAAGCTCCATTAGCCTTTCCTTGTGTTTTACTGCCATGGCTTAAAGTACCTAGGGAATTTTATGGTGTGGTTCAGAGCTGAAAAACCAAATATCCTCCACTTTTAATTTTCTATTTTCTAAATTCTCTCTATGCTTTAGGCATTCAATACATGCATAGTTAAACATACACAAACAAAGGGTATTATAAGCTAAAACGCAGCCAGTCACAACCAAATGTAATCCACCAATAAATAAAATCAAATCATTGAATATGACAAGGCAACGATATGTTGTAATGAAATGTGGAACTTTTAATAAACAACTACTATGTGACTAGAGTTTTGGTAAGCATTTTCAAGACTGTTGCAAATTAAATAATTAAATATTTACCCAAAGTTATGTCTTCTATAATATTTTAGTGAACTATAAATTAGGCAAATATTTAGAGCTCTGTATTAATTTACACAAGATATTTTTCTGTGTCAAATAAAGTAAAAATCAGTTTTGGTAGACAGTATCATCTTAATACAATTCATTATATAACACAGATACTCTCTAGAATGATACCCTTCCCTTGAATAAAAGTACTAAATGTAACAATAAAACTTTCCTGAATGCACAGTAATTAAAATCCCATGGTAAGTATAAATCCTCTTAATTTCCTGCCTCAGATGCCAGTTATAATACATATTTTAGTTCAACCATCTGACTGGAACATCTGTTACCTGTTTTGTTCTGGATTCTAAAAGCTTTTGTTTAATGTGACTGAACCCCACTATGTGTTTTATGATGTGCAAGGGGCATCGCAACACATAGCAGATGTTCCATAGCGTCAGGCTACATGCCTTTCCTTGACCATGGCTGCAAATCTTGTTTTAATTCTTCAAGTAGCATAAGGATTCTTTAATGATCTAGTCTTTAACATCTCCATGCCGTATACATAAAGACTTCCTCTGCTTACAAAAATATTTTGAGAACTACATTTGCAATACTTAATTGCCACAATATTGCTATTTGGGCTTGAAGAAGAGCAAAGTGACAAAATAAAATCAGGTAAAAATGGCAATAACATAGTTCATCTGAATTCTCTTTGCAAAAAGAGAAAAACACTAAATCTAAGAAAGAACTAATAACAGTTCCATTTGAATAATTACCAACCAGGGCCCTCATAATCCACTAACTTGAGATGGAAGAAAAGGTCAAAGAGATGATATTCAGTGTGTCAATCCACATAGCTAGTAAATACAACCTCTGGCTCCCTAGAGCTAAACCTCATGCTCTTTCTCTACCTTTATATTGTTAAATTCATATTATTGTCACTCGAGGAATGAAAACAGTGCAAATAAAAGCATAATATTTAATAGATCTCAACATCTAACTTCTAACTTTTAGCATCAAGAGTAACTTTAGCAGATGGTCTCCAAAATGGCCATGCTCAACCATCGTTAGTTCCTTTTCCCTGTGAATGTATTTTCCATTGACACCACTGTATCTATTTCCTCTTTAATTCTGCCTGTTTGATCACCAGACTATAATAAAAGTAATCTGTGGGGCTCCCGAGATTGGAAGAAAACTCTTCCTATGTCAACCCATTACTCTTGGAAGATTCGAGGAGAAGTCAGTTGTCATGGGAAAAGTCTCTTGAGAATTCTATCCTGTAATGGAATCCAAGCTAGCTAGGTGGTGAGTCTTAAATAGTGAGAGACATATCCAAACACTAGCACCTATCTGAGTTATTGCATCCCAGGCTCAAAAATAGTGGATGAGCCATCTCAAAAATTCTCAACTTAGCAGTCAGCAAGTGGAGCAGAACTACCTGGATGAGAAGCAGAACTGACGCCCTAGAATGACGCCATGATGGCACTTAAGGACAAATAAGAGTACCGTGGAGGAAAGATCATTTTCTGTGCTGTATATTGCCCAAATTTCAGACCATCATAGGGTGTGTGTTATTTTAAAAACTAGTGTTTAATCACTAGTAGGTTTTTACAAATAATAGTATCCAAAGTAGTAAGATTATCTAATAATAGGTATCCAAATTTGTGGTATTTTCAGCAAGAACGTGTACAGTGTGATACCTTGTATTTATTATCCAGGGCTTCTATTAATCTTTACTACACCTAGCAATGAAAGACCTTTAATTAATGTTTTTATTTTTATTTATTTATTTATTTATTTATTTTGTGGGTACCGGGGGTCGACCTCAGGACCTGGAGCACCAGCAGGCGCCCGTGCCGCTGAGCGATATCATTGGCCATTTTTTCATATGTGGGTACTGGGAGTCGAACTCAGTACCTCATGCTTGCCAGGCAGGCGCTTATGCCGCTTAGTTGTCTCACCAGCCCAATTAATATTTTAACAAATGTGTTAATCTCTGTTTTAAAAAACATGATTTTATATACTCAGAAAGAAAGACTAAAGTAATAATATGCATGTTGGGGTAAGCAAGATATACAACTTTCAAGACTGTACAACTGTATTGTACCTCAGGATGGCAGTAACAGATGTCACCGATGAGTTAATGATTTTTAAATTTTTTTGGAAAATTCAATGAGTTCTCTTGTCATTTCCATCTCTAAGTTTATCTTTTGAAAGCAGTTTAAACAACATACACCCTGAGACATACACATGGTATACAGGAGTCATACTTGATTGACTGGAAATTGGAATAAGCTATAATTCCCTTTCACGATTTTCAGTATCTGAAAAAAGCACTGACGTAAAAACTACCCAGGAATCTCTTGTACAGTCCTATGGTCCTGAGGCTGTCAAAAATGCTCAGGAATTTTGATTAGGTTCCAACCCATGTGACTTTAGGTGAAAAGATATTGCCACCCAATTGGAGGCCCCTGGGGAAAGCGGAGCTGCTCAGCCAGATTTATCACATGGGCACAGCCACCGGAGCATAATATCTCTATGAATAAAGACGTCTATTTAATGATTCTTTTTCAAGATTTGATAGTCACAAAAGATGCTCTATTTACAAGAATAGAAACAGCAGGTCATTTTTTTTTCAGAAATATGAACATGTTAAGAGCAAGAAATATAGATTTGCTAAAGAATTACAACTATTCACTAAGTATTTGCACACCGAGTTGGCAAGTCAGGTCTTTGCAAAATTAGGATTGAAAGTCGTCATTATCTGTTAATGATTTAAAAAAAAATTCCGTCTTGGGAATTAAAATGTAATTAATCATTGTTCTCCACAACTTGTAATACTCATCATTAAAGACGAATTTTAAGATGAAGAATTTCATGTCAGAAACCATTGAGAAAGGCGTGTTTAGTGTGATGAAATGAAAATTATTTTTCCTAAAAAAATCTTGTACTCTAACCTTTTTAGTTAATGATTTTGTGCCCTATCATGAAAGCAGAAACACTGTGGTTGTAGAGAGAATGGGTATAAGATTGTGCTTCTGCATAACAGAAGAATGAACTTGTAATAGATGATGACAAAACTGAATTGTTGCCCTATTTTCTAGAACAGAGGTCCACACATTTTTTTCAGTAAAAGGCCAGAAAGGAATCATTTTAGCTTTTGACCCATAAGGTCTCTTATCACAGTCTCTGTCTTCCTCGTGAAAGTAGACATCTACAAGTTATAAACTAATAGATATGCTTGTCTTCCGTCAGCCTGAAATTTGAGCCCCAATCTTGTTTTTGGAAGTTCTCAGATTTTATTATTGAATGCATCTTATGTCTAGGAGATGATTTTCAAAGAACTATGCTCAATCCTAAGGATTAGAAATTGTACCAAAAGAAGAGACAGGAAAAACAAAGGCAAACATTAGAACAGAAACAGTTAATATGATGGAAGACAAAATAGGTAAAATTCTTGAAGACATGTGTGGGCAAAGACTTTCTGAACAAAACCCTGGCTGAACAAGACATAATAGCAAGAATCAACAAATGGGATCACGTCAAATTTAAAAGTTTCTGCACATCAAAAGAAACCACTAATAGAGTGAAGAGACAACCTACAGAATGGGAAGAAAATTTTGCCAGCAATTCCTCAGACAAAGGACTGATGTCTAGAAAATATAAAGAACTCAAAAAAAAAAAAATTGAAATCTCCCAATTTTAAAGACCCAAGTAAAAATTGTCATCTGAAATGGACACACACTTCTCAGATGAAGAAATACAAAAAGCCAGTAACTATATGAAGAAAGATCTAACATTGATGACCATTTGAGAAAAGGAAAACCAAAACAATTTCATTCCAGAAAGAATGGCTACTGTCAAGTATCAAACAATAACAATTGCTCCAAGCCAGTGGGGAGAAAGAAACCCTTCTCCATTGTTGGTGGGACTGTAAACTGATACAACTAGGAAAATTATTATGAAAATTCCTCAAAAAACTAAAAGTAGAAATCCCATTTGACCCATATATTCCCCTTCTAGGTATCTTCCAAAAGAGTTAAAGACATCATACTGTAGTGATACATGCACACCCATGTTTATAGCAGCACAATTCATAATACATAAATCTTGGAAACAGCCTATATGTTCATCAACAGATGGATTGACAAAATGGTGGTATTTATACACAATGGAATACTACTCTGCCATAAAAAATGATAAACTTGAGTCATTAGTTGGAAAATAGATGCACCATAAGACCATAATGTTAAGTGAAGGAACTCAGACAGACAAGCTTAAATATCACATGGTTTCTCTTATATGAGAAAAAAAATATATATGTATATATGAGAAGTAGGAGAAAAAAAAGAGAAAGAAAAATAGCATAGTAATCCAGTGTGGACAATGTATCTAAAAATGTACTTTGACTAAGTACCATTGTGTTGCATATTTTTATGTTCTTTGAACTATTAGTCTGGTTTTCAATCTTTCAATATTGTAACTAACTTTATAAGGTCTTATAAATAAATAAATGGATCTGATGCTGGAAAAGTAAAACAGGGGTGGTAGGAGGGGGAAAAAGGGAACTGAAATGTGTGATATATGTGTACCAATCCCCTACAGTGAATGTTTTCATTATGTACAGCAAACACGTGCTATTAAAAGTAAAAAATAATTAAATAAATAAATGAACCTTAAAACAAAAGAAAAGCAAGGCCTCTAGGGAGGAACAAGAAACTGAAGCATGACAGCCACCAGTATACTTATTGTAGTCGAGGGAAAGGCTCACATAAAGACAGTCCTTATGCAAACAGAGAAACAGAGCAGCAAATTTCTAAAGCACAACTACTCCCCAGAAATGTATGTCAAGACTGTCCCTGTTTTTAATGCCCAGGGATTTAGGGCCAAAGAGATGCACTAAATTCCATAAAGTCACAGAGTTTGATAGTTACAGAGCCGGCATCAGAAGCTATATATATTTTCCTCTCAAAATAACAATCTCTTTAGATAAGTAGTAGTCCTTTAACATTTCTCAAATCTTCGAGGATAAAGGGATTCCAAAGCTTTGATACAGTTGACAGTACCACATAGGGACAGGACCCTTTCTGTAATTAACCATCCATGCTCCTTCATATTTACATTAGAGCCCACTAATGTGGAATGTGATATCGGTGTTGGCTTATTAACTCCATCAGATTATAAGGATGCATTCACTTTGATCTTACTAATAATCTAAACCACCCCACTGCTTCTTACTTAGTTGTCTCACATTCCAACAAAAATATTCAAGGTAGCATTTGTGGCCTTTTTCCTTCAAGTTAAGAATTCCAACTAGACTAAATAACTATTTCAAATTTTTTGAAAAATATATTCTCATGTTCTTCCCTGCCAGTTTTAATTCTGGGATGTCTGTGAAGTAGCAGCATGCATTAAAGTGAACTGTGAAAAAGTATCCTTAAATAATAATATCAGAAATAGAGTAACATCCTGTGCCTAGACTGCCACTCATGCAGAGCTCATCCTTCAATTTTAATAACATACAATGTAAATACTACGTAGATATAGATAGTGTGCATAATATCTAAGCATAGGGCCGGTGAGATGGCTCAGCGGCATAAACGCCTGCCTGGCAAGCTCAAGGTCCTGAGTTTGACCCCCGGTAGCCACATAAAAAAAAAAAAAAAAGGGTCAGTGATATCGCTCAGCAGCACGGGTGCCTGCTGGCACACGAGGTCTTGAGTTCAACCCCTGGTACCCACCAAAAAAAAAAAAAAAAAAAAAAACCTAAGCATATACATATGTGTATAATGAATATTTCATGTACATAAGTTTTTTAATGATCAGAATCATTCTGAGCATAACATATAATTGTAAATTTGTAAAACAATGTATATTAGTATGATATACTAATGTGTATATTGTGATTTATGAATATCAATATATTTTAAAATCTGACTAACTCAGGTCACTAACCGAAACTGTATTCCATAAAACTAATAGATATACAAACACGAGATTATTTCTTTTTTTTTTTTTGTGGGTACCGGGGGGTCGACCTCAGGACCTCACATGCCAGCAGGCGCCCGTGCCGCTGAGTGATATCACCGGCCCCTTTTTCGTATGTGGGTTCCGGGAGTCGAACTCGGGCCCTCGCGCTTGCCGGGCAGGCACTTAAGCTGCTGAGCCATCTCACCAGCCCAACGATATTATTTCTTGACTAGAAAGTCAAGAATCCAAGTAAAAAAACAGAATGAAAGCAAGTTGGCATGGACAACATGTGTCAATTTATATGTCTATTTAAAAGAATGCCAAAATGATAGATTTAAATAAAAGACACATTTCCAAAATCAAATATTCTTCTTTTCGAAATAGAAAAATCTTTGCACAGTTAGACTGATACATTGCATAAAATTAAATTCACATAAATATCATGAAAGATACGTGTGCATTCTCTGCCCAAATAATTGAAAGTGCCAAAAGAAGCATGTACCAAAATAGGCAAGCTTCAGTGGGTTTGCTAATGCAAACTGATGTTACAGTACAGCCAAGATGACTAAATTCTGGTGTTATCAGAATTCATGAAATGCAGCTTGTCTCAAGTTCCTGAGAATTCCTTCTTGCAGTGCCAAATTATATTCTACTATTTTATTTGGCTGCTTTTATGTATAAAATATATGTTTCAATTATATCCAGTTTATAAGATTTGTCACTAAGAAAAGTAAATTTTCTATCTTATTTGTATACCTTAAATTATTATTTTTACTAATTTAAAATCAATATTATGGACCAGTGTAAAAATGTTGCTCAACTTGAGATTGTGCTTCTCTAATCTAATTTTTCTCTGCAATAAAACGTGTTCCAAATAGTGTTTTTTTTTATGGAAACAACAAATCTGAATTTGAGTTTTCAGGTTGTTATTCTTATTTGCATTGCTCAGCACAGAAAATATTTAAACTTTCCTATTTTCTTTTTAGGCATCCACAATGTCAATAAAGATGTCATACATTCATAGAATAGTTTTGAAACAGGATACAGCTGGCATTTCAGCCACAAATACAATTTTCCTTAGGGGCTCTTTCATTGCTTTAACACTAATCTGTGACAAAAAGGTCTTGTCAGATTCTTATTGCATTTAAGAAGCTTTTGGTGAGATTTGTATTGATCTGGAATAAGGCAACTGACAACATTGCAATAAATTTTTACTACTTAGGGCTGATCAATATGTGTTTTTCCTCTCAAACTTTTACAGATAATTGCCTTGAAGTTTTTCAGATATAGGCAAGTGCTGTTAAGTATGTAATATCTTATTCAAAAAGGTACATATATTTAATGAAGAAATGAGAATACATTATAGCACTGGTGGCAAATCTATGGCATATGTCACGTAGCCAGCCGTTTCTTATCATCGGAAGCTTTAAAAAGTTTGCCATCACTGCATTACACTATGATGTACATGTTCCTAGTATAAGTTATACCTAATATGATGTATATAAAATACACACACAGATACACTAAAACAGGAAAAACAATTTTTGGCAGTTAACACTTAAAACTGCTTTATACTATTTTTAAAATACATCACCACATACATCTATAAACTTTTTTCACATAATAATATCATAAGAATTATCAATATATGATACAGGCTTTATCCTGAAGTACATAATGATGAATTGGAATGAATAAATAAATCTATCATGATGTAATATTCACATATTGATTTTAAGGTTATTTCCTTTCTAATATGTTTTTTTTAAATATTTGAGGTGTTAAATTAAAATGATGTGTTTTAATTATTGATATTTAAATATTTCAGAGTATTTTTCATATTTCTTGCCTCATTTTAATTTTTAATATAACAACTTTCACGCTGAGTTTTGGTTAATCATATACCTGGTTATGGATATATTTAGCCAAAGGTAGAATAGGAAGAAAAAACTAATTTTGTACAATGTAGTGAAACCACTGGAAGACTGGAATGACAAGTAATTTGAATATTTTATTTTAGTATATTTTTAATAAGGATTGCTATTGAATCTATAAGCATATCTCTGCAAGTAGTGCCTAAGGAAGAACTGAATTATTTTGAATTGTTTAAGTAGCTATAAATACTACTTTGAGCAACAGTTTTTTTTTTCTTTTTTTTTTTTTTTGAGCAACAGTTTTTATTAAACCATTTTAAAATAACTGAAATCTTAGCAGAAGCAAGGCTTGTCAAGTCCACTTTGTTGAGAAAACTTAAGTACATAAACCTTATCATTCAATAAAATGCCTCTTTTTCATTTCCTTTATGCCCTAAAAATATTTTTATCCAGTAAATATTAAACTGAACAATGTAATCATATACTTCTTGAAAATCATAGTCTTTCACATATGCCTTACATCTGTAAAATATTTCTCGGAAAATCTTCAACTAATCAAATTCACCACTTTGCAATTTTATTTCATTCTCTGAAATATTTTCTTGATCATAAATTTGTTTATAAGGAGAGTGGTCTTGTTTTCGAATTGATGCCATCCATATGAGATGCTATGGTCTTTACTCAGCACCAAACTTACTTAGCATTAAGGAACACTAGTACAGCAAAAAGGGACAGAGCGTGCACAGCACCAACACCACGGTGATGGCAAGACCGCCAGAAACAGCACCGGGCGTCCAAGTTTCCTCGCATTAGGGTCATGCGCAGTCAATGGAGATGAGGCTAACGCGTGCTATTACATTTCAGAGAAGCCTTTGATCTCAGATCCTCTCAGTTTTATACAGAGCAATTTATGCCTTCCTCATTGCCTGGACGTAATCCCACTCTCAAAAGCAACTGATTCTCAGAACACTAGTTATATATTGCTTAATATGCAAATTCAATAGTTAGACATAACCAATCAGCACATCATAGTTTATGATGACTTTTATTTTATTTGAATCTGTTGTGTTTATCAATTTAACAACTGCATGAGTTATTGTTCCAAGAAGCATTCAAACAAGGTTCTGTGTCCTGCCCATCTGAGGCTATAAGAAAGGACAAAAGAATAAGTTTAAAACCATTTTTTTCTATGTATGTATTCAATTTAAATACCATAAATGGTAACCTAAGAGACATTATTGACCTTCTGAAAGAGTATAGACCTTATAAATATACTTTATTAATATATGATTGTATCTTGATACAATTTTATTTAGTTTATTTTTATATTATTATTTTGAAACTAAAATATAAATGTTAGATGTAGGCTTTTTCTTAAAATATTTTATTATATTCGTAGGTAAAAATAGATTATTGGAATGTCTTTGATTCTGTAATACCTTTCTTCAAAAAAGCTTTTAAACACTATAGAAAGTCCAAATCATTAAATGCTTAAAGATAATTTACATATTAAAATTCATAGTAAATTGTATTCAATTAAAGAAAGATGGAAATTGTAACTATTTACATAAAATACTGCATGTAATACACCAAAAATATTTCTTAAATATCTTATAAATGACATAAAAAATCATAGCCTGAAAAAATATGAAAAGGAAGAACAAAAAGAAAAAAATAACATCAGGGTATGAATCTACAGAATTAAGGGAAGACTGATATTGGAATTTGCCCTGGATTAACTGCCAGTGTTTTACTGGCTGATCGCCTGGGTTTTAATGGGCCACATGTCAGGAACAGGAGGCAACTCCTGCTGCCCTTGAAGGGTGAGAAGTAGTACTTAAGGGTCCAGAAGAAAACCAGGGGTTGCACATTAAGTATGAGAATCAGAGGGAAAGAAGAACTAAAACCTGGTAGAGAAACACTTGAGGAAACTTTTCAGCCTTGGCCTTAGCTATAGTAAGAAATAAGGAGTAAGTTGAATAAAAAGTATTGCATGATAACCCTACTTACCCTCAGTTAAATAATAATTTATGTTGATCTCAGAGCTCATGATAATTGTATGATGTGAAAATGACCCAAGAAAAAAATGGAAAGTAGTTCTTTATTTTTAGGGTTTGCAATTACATACCAAAAGTAAACATCAAGTCCTCTTTGAAGAGAACCATTTTGAATTCACCTAGAAAAAAAAATTATAATGCACATAATCTCATAACTGAAATTTTTAAATATATTTGAAAACAAGCCACAATGATTTGAAGTAGAAGAAAAATAAATCAGATCTATAATTAACACATAATTATGATTTTTGAACTATAAAATAAATTATTAATATGTTTTGGGAATAAGAATAGGTTTTTCTAAATACAAAAGAAAACAGGCTATAAAATGTATACGGTGGCAATGAGAATTAAAAATGACAAATGAATTAAAAATAAAAGCAACAAATGATAGGAAGGTTGGCCATTTCTCCGGTGATGGAGTTCTAACTTATTTGAACCATTCCTCTTACTATGAGCAAAGACAAAATATGAACAAGAGCAGATGATGAGTAAGTAGCTGTGGGTGTTGCTATGGTTTAGACATGGTTTAAGTGTGTCCACCAAAGGCTTCTGTGTCTTCATTTTGCCAATGTTGAGAGAGGTGTTGGAACTTTTAAGAGGTGGCTTTAGATTAGCCTGAGCAGGAATTGTAGTTCTTGTGAGACTCCAGCTATTTCCCAAGAGAAGGACATGCTAATAAAAAATAAGAATGGCCTCTACCCTTCCCTGTACCTGGCTTCCTTTCTCACTGTGTGATTTCTCCTTCTCTCAGAAACTTGCCGGGATACCCCGTGCCATGTCATGAGGGAGCCAGGAGGGCCCTTGCCAGAGGCCAAATCAGTTGTGCTGTCCAATCTGGAGCTTTCAAACTCCAAAACTGAGAGTTAATAAACCTCTTTTCATTATAAAGTTCTGAGTCTCAAATATTTTGTTACAGCTGTGCAAAATATACTACTGCTGTGTTGGAGAACTGCCCCAGGGACAAGCATCCAAGAACACAAAGCCCTGGAGGGACAGAAGTACAGAATAAGCCAGCACACCATGCTGCTCCTCCCCACTACTACAAGCCATTTGCCTTTTCCAAAAACAGAAGCCAACTTGTCACAGACTCACATTATCAACACTGGAATTCTTTGGAAAATAAAAGGTGTAGGGAATGCACATAAATAAAATATTTCTGCATACCACTGTATGGAATTAGTATCAGGATAGACAAATAGATGAAGTTGAGTTGAGAGTCCAGAAACAAATTTACGAATGACACCCATTGTAGATAGCACTGATGATCAGTGGAGAAATGAAAGAAAATCCAATAAATTGTTCTGTAAAAATTATTTCTTCTAAGATTGTGTATGGCACTTCTAGGCGTTGTGACATGAGGCTAATAGGTCTCAAAATACATTTTTAATAATGGTTTCTATTGCCATAAACTTTTTTCCACTAGATTTTTTCTCAGCTCTCCTAAAAATTCTTAGTAACCATATCCAAAGGAAAAAAGATTACATATGGATAAAGGATAAAACTATGTAATATAAAAATTAAAGTATTTTAGAAGAACATGAAGCTTACCTTAAAATCTTACATAGTAAATACTTCTTAAAATGAGATAGAAAAATGCAGACTACAAAGAGATTTGGTAAATTTGGGAAAATAAATAAAATAAAATAAATAAAATATTGTGAAACTTAAAAGATAGCATAAAGGGAGTGAGGAAATATCCCATAGAGTAGGAGGTGATATTTGTAACAATACTAAGTGGATTACATAAAAAAAACTACAAATTTGTGGTAAAATGACAACATACTATAAAAGAGGGTAGAAAAAAAAAGAAACATGTCATCCTTTCAATTTCAGTAACCAGGAAATGCAAAATGAAAGCAAGATCAGGTATTGTTTCACATCTATCCATTAGCCCAGTGAAATTTAAAAGTGAAAATTCATGATGTTACCGAGTAGTTACCAGGAAGAGGCTGATGCTAAGAATGTAAATGGATGCACTGGGAGAAAGTAGGCAGTAACTACAGTGCTAAAGTTGCAACCATACATATCTGCGGCACAAAGATTTATTCCTAGTTGCATATCCAGCAGAATTATTACTTGGATTCTATACAGTAAGGAACTGTGAGATATTTCTATTTTATTTTTTATTATATTAGTACATGTTAGCAATTTATATAGTTTACAATCATCTTGGAGAGCAGTTCCATGTACATACCGCTGTTTATTTCTTTTTTAATCCCCTTTCCCTTCCTCCATCCTCCTCCAATTCCCTTATCCCATTTTTCATTCTTGATATTATTGATCTTGGCACATGTTATGGCATATAATGTTTACATTAAATGTCATTAGGTTCCCATACTGCTATATATATTGGAATACTACTCTGCTACAAAGAATGACAAATTTGAGACACTGGCAGGAAAATGGATGCACATGGGAAATATAGTGTTGAGTGAAATAAACCAGAAATACAAGCTTAAATACCATATGGTATCTCTCATTTGAGTGAGGCAAAGTACAAACAAAGAGAATAATGAAGGATGGATAGAAAGGGACAGGAGGATGGATATCTTGCAATAGGGAAGTGGTCCAACTAAACAAGGCCAAGGGGTGAGGAGGAGGGGAAGGGGAAATAAGTAGAATAAAGATGTGCTGTGTGTGGAGACACTTACAATAATAACCCAGTTCTAGTGCTGCCTGCCTCCCCAAAAGGATGATGCTAGAGACATGAAAATGGTACCCATCCCTGCTTCAGTGTATACATTTCTGTGCCACTTTACCTGCCAGGTAGCCCATTTCCCTCATGCTCTGATGACGTAACACTCTTCAAATTTCAGCACCCGAACTCAGGACCTCGTGCTTGCCAGGCAGGCGCTTATGCCGCTGAGCTATATCACCGACCCACAGCACCCAACTTTTGAGCAGTTGAATTCATGTTGTTATTAATAAGTTAAGTGTAGAAAACAGAATTCTAGCTGTATGGTGTATGTCCTAGAAACATAGGCACAGGTACATCAAATCTTGCTTATTTAATAAAAGAAATTTCTGAAAAACACATGAGTAACAACAAATTGTTATACATTCTTGCTGTGAAATACTTTGAGAGGTGAAAACGAATGAAGTTCAGATGATGAATTTATTTGAATAAAAAACGTAATCTGTACCAGGAAACAGGAATATTCAAGTCAGAGACAAAGGCGTTTAGAAAAAAATCCTACTCAATTAACTTAGTCAGACTTCAAAGACTAGAAGAATTAAATCATACATTGTTTAATTTATTTGTCTTAAAAATGTTAAGGAAAAGGTAGTAAGAGGTTTGTAAATTTCAGGACAAGAGAGAGGTGAGAATGAGACATATTTGTGTATAAAAGTGAAGAACTACATTTATTTTTTAAAGGGGGTTACTTCTCATATAAAGCAATAACTGTTTTTAAATGTATAATATACTACAAAAAATTTAAACTATATTAACTTCTTACTAGGTGATCTATCTTGAGTATGGTTATTTACAGGGTTAAAGTAGACCATTTTACTAGTACTGTAAGGCATTTGCCTTATGACTACATGGTGGCCCAACATTTTTGAATGATGGGATACAAGTATGCTACATTTAAAGCTATAAATGTGAACATTATTCAAATATGTGTTTGCCTAAAAGAAAACAAAATGCACACAACAATTACTTTAAAAAATTTTAATATGCCTTCTAATCCTCATATACCATACCATGGGCAGAAGCAAGGTAACTGAGTTTAAAAACACATGGAAATGCAAGCAACTGTCTTGATTAAAAGGACATTGTAGTTCAAAGCAGTCACATTTGCATCCTCTGCTAAGTAGCACACCTTTTTGATATTTGTTCTCATTCTATAGAAAATTGTGGTTTATCTTTGACAATGGTAGCTGATGTTAATGGTGGAATTTGAAGTTTGGTGTCTTTTCTTTTAAATTTCACGTTAATAGTTTAAGTATGTTTCTCCCAAGGAAAATTGAACTAACCAAAGCAAAACTTCCCATTTCAGTGTCTGAATACTAGCAGTAGGAAGGACTCTTTTGTAGAAAAAATGAATGCTGTCAAATAGCAACTAAAATTAAATTAGATTTGTTAACATCTTTACAAGCAGAAACTTTTATGCACAATTTATTCAGGGAGAAACTAGTAATAAAATATGTAGGAATAAATAATGTTACAGAAAATACTTCTAAATAAACTCTGAGTTCTTTTAAGGTAAATGTGTACTGAGCATATCTCAATCTCACAAAATATTTAGAAAAAATTTTCACAGTAGTCTATAAACTGCTTATTGATTAATTTGTGACTCAATGTCAACTAAAATCCTGCTATTAAATGCTCACAGTTTTAAATTATAATCATGCAGGAAAGCACAGTTAAATAAAAAATGGTAAGTGATGAATATAAAATAATTTACCATACATAATTTCAGAGCATCATTGAACAAAAATGTAGAGCTTTTAAATAAAGTAGGTATATATTTCACTATTTGTTAGATTGCTGTGGTGTCTTTCCTCTTAGAAGCATAATATATGATTTGGGACTTAGTGTTTATACTGAGTTTTGTATTTTGAGGAGAATTTTGAATGGATAAAAATAAAATACTCTAGGTAAAGGCCAAGGGTGTGTTTGAAAAGTTCACAGATATTTTGATGTCCCTGCAGTAGTAACAGTAAAGAAACACACAGTAAAGAATAGCCAAACATGTAAAAGAGTAGAAAACTTAAATATATAGGAGTAGAAAAATATGTTACGAGTTCAGTATTTTATGATTTTGCCATAGTTATAATAAAATATTCTGTTGACAAAAATTATGGTCGAAGTTTGCAAAACAGATTTAGCAGACAATATTTCAGTTAATAGATTTATAAATTGTAAGGACTATAATAAAGAATTATTAATAATTATTATTTTAAATGTCTGTATACCCAATAATTAAGTGATATTTTGGTTAAGAGTTATAGGGAAAAAATTGCAAATGGCTGCTAGAAATGTTCCTTCTTTTCGCACTGCCTTTGGTCTTCCTATAGTTAGCTGAGAAAAGGAAAAATCACTTACAGCTGCTTGGGTGTATAATGGTAGATGCTATGTATCTCATGCTATAAATTAGAAAGTAAAGGCTAAATAATATCACCAAAGTTGAAAGGTGTGGTGGCACAATCCAGTAAACCCAGCCCTCAGGAAGCTGGATTTCCAGAGGTTTGCCAAGGGTTGGAGGCCAGCCTGGGCTACACAGTGAGTTCCAGGCCAGCCTGAACTACATAGGAGACCCAGTCTCAAAAAAAAATCCAAAAATAAAATAAAGTAGATTAAAATGAAATGAAATCAAATCAAACCAAATCTAATCTAATCACCAAAGTAAAACAACCATTCAAGTTTTTATAGGTTCAGTGCATCCCTAAACAAAACAGTTAACAATCACTAAGTAAACTCCACATTTTGTAAATAAACAAGGAAGTTCAAATTTTTATATATTTCTTTGGTGTTTCCACAGGAAACTTTTTCTTCCTTATTTTGGTTTGTTGTACATTGTGATGTCACCTTTATCTAGATTTCAGTGTTCTAATTTTGTTGTAACAGTCACAATGACACACTTCTTTAAAATATTTTTATCCAATACCATCAAGTTCCCTCCTAACCTAGTACTAACTGATTTTAATAAGTTTTGATCATAATCATCCATGAGTTAACACCTCTCCTTTGTAAAATAAATACAAAACCTGCTATACTAGTTGGCTCATCATAACAAACTATGAAATGAGGTTCCTTTTAATGTTTAACCTCTTTTTTCTTTTATTTATTTATTTTTTTTGTGGGTACCAGGGGTCGACCTCAGGACTTCGCACACCAGCAGGCACCCGTGCTGCTGAGTGCTATCACCGGCCCTTTTTCCATATGTGGGTGCCGGGAGTCAAACTTAGGATGTCGCAATTGCCAGGCAGGCGCTTATGCCGCTGAGCTATCTCACCAGCCCTGTTTAACCTCCTTTACTGAATGAAAAGATTTGTGGATTATTGGAAAAATTGCAAAATGAAGTAATTTTTAATTCTTGCATGCATCCTTATAAGATTTCTCTTTCTCAAGGGTAAGGAGATAAACATATAGTTCAAACACATGTTTTATATATAACTTTCTGTGCCTCTTATATTTCAGTTGTCTTTTTTTTAATAAGTGGAGATGTTATAAATAACATTCTGAAATATTTAAACATGATATGGTATAGCCTAGTTGACAAGTTGTTATGCATGAGTGGTTATGTATTTGGGAACCAGAGTAATTTTTGTGTTTTTGTTATATGGATAACTTTTAAAAAATTAAAACCTTATTTCTGTTAAGCATGTTCAAATATTTGAGAAATAGTATTTTCTTTTATTCAAATTAAATAAATTACATGGCTATCTCAGGATAAAAATTATTCTAAGAAATATTAACACCTGTCATATTTTTAAATAATGAGTTGCTTTTGAGAAATAATGAATACATTTCTCTTTCTCAAAAATTTATAAGTATTGTTCACATTTATTTTTAAAAATCTTAGAAGTTTTGTTGGAGATTGAATTGTATTTGTTTAGATCAACAATGAATTAACAGGAAAAACAAAATTAATATTTTTTTTCCTTAAGAAGGTCAAATAATGTATTAAAACACAAAAAGATCTCTAAAGAATGTCAATGAAAGCCTGAAAGTATAGTTTTTTTTTTTTTCTTGAAATCCAAGAAAAGATGTTAAAATGAGATGAAGCACAGATTTCAGGAATAAAGAAAGTGTGCTCTGCCCTTGCCTTTGGTCTTTCAATCTCTTTCCCTTCGCTGTGTTAATTTTAACTACATTTTGTATGGAAGCCAGGAAAGCAGTCACTGTTAATATTGGATCTCATTAACATTATTTACTTCTTATATTGAGGGGAAAGCAGCCATCTTCAACAAAAGAAGCAAAAATGTCAGTACTCTAATAGAATTTCTATATATAGTTAATGTGTGCATTGTATAATATAGATACTACATACAGCCAATTTTATCAGATGTATTCCTTATAATTTCAAGAAGAAAATGTTCTATTATAGTTTTCATTTTATTAACAGTGAATTATGATAACCTCCCTAATTATACCAAGACTTCATTAAAGTGTTCTCTCATGATCATATATTATATTTTATGATAATTTTGTCATTCATAGAGGGAATTAAATTAATGATTTTAATAACACCTTTAACCTTCCTGGAGTTAGTTCTGCATGATAAACAATATAATAACTATATTTAAATGTGTCCTTTAATTGGCCGTCACATTCATTCATTTGTGGAGTAATAAATTGGGCAAGCTATTCTTACTTGCTCTCTATACACTACAGTTAGATTTGCAGCAAGTTTGAATAGGTATATTAATGTAGACTTAAATTACCATTGTTACACTACAATTGCAAAATAACTACACATGGCTCTGGCATTGCATACTTAATTCAACTATGCTTCTCACATGTACATACTACATAGCCCTCACATTGCCAGTATCCTTTTTAGTTGGATAAGAGATAATGAAATGCATGAGTTGGAAAACTTAAAAAAATCCATAATTCATGCTAGCTAATTATATGTTTACTTGGAAATTTGACAGACTTTTTTTACAGGAATGATTTTAACAGAGTTCCAGATAAAAACAGAATATTTACATTTTTTTATATTTCAGATTAACAAAAGTTCCATTTTTACCAATTGCATATGGATTAAAGTTTATTAGCTAAGTATGCACAAAGCATTTTTGCAATCATTCATCCAGTCTTCCACAGACAAATAACACAATTTCTAAAACAAAAAAAAAGAATAAGCAACATCATACTTCTGTGTTTGATTTTGGAAGCTGATGTTGATACAGTGGGGGAAGAGCAAAAGAAATGCAAACAATTAAATACTTCATTCAGATTTTTAATTGAAAATGTACATGTGACCTTACACATCTAAGACATATGAAAATGTTCTTTAGTGGAAATTTATAGCAAAAGGAATACAGGTCAATAGAATATTAAATATGAAATTGCAATAAGATATTTTTATTATTTTTAGATTAATATGAAATAGAAAACCAAAATTTTACTTTGAAGAAAAATACACTTAATTTTTAAATCTTTTTAAATTAATTTTATTGGTACATTTTTTACATACATAATGGTTACATTCATCATAGTTTTTAAAAAGAGAAAAAACACCCCAGTTAAACAATAGAATAAATCCATATAAAATATGCATTAATACTACTAAATAATTTTGACAAAAAGATTGTTTTGCAATATGTGTAATAAAATATGCCCTCAGTATAAATGGATGTTCTCTAATTTCTTAATAATGAAGTGCCATCTTTTCAATTTTATCATCTCTAAATTAAGGATATATCTTACAATAGCCTCTATATTAGGATAAAACTGTGGAATTTGAAATGTAAGTTACTGGTAAAATTTGAATGTTTGTGTTCTCCCAAAAAACATGTGTTGAAATATATATTCCATTTGTAGTTTTGAAATGTGTCTGCTTAGCTCATATATCAATTTATTGAGGGGCCGGTGAGATGGCTCAGCGGTATAAGCGCCTGCCTTGCAAGCGCGAGGGCCCGAGTTCGACTCCCGGATCCCACATACGAAAAAGGGGCCGGTGATATCGCTCAGAGGCACGGGCGCCTGCTGGTGCGCGAGGTCCTGAGGTCGACCCCCCGGTACCCACAAAAAAAAAAAAAAAAAAAATTTATTGATTGAATTATTTGTGGAGTTTTTGGTGTTTTTTGAGTTCTTAATATTTCTGCATATTAATCCTCTTTCAGGGGATTGTGTGGGGAAGATTTTCCCCCATTTTCTAGGCTTTCTCTCTATCGTTCTGTCTTGTTCTCTGTGCAAAGGTCAAATGTTCTCTCTTTTAAGCTCCTAATGTGCTTAGATGTGATATTTTCTAATTGTTTTGAAGACTTCCTCTTTATGCTTGCAAAAACTGTATTTTTGGCCAGTTATAAAATTTGCAATATCTTTTTCCTGTGTGTGGGTTGTCTTCTTTATCTTCTTACCTACATTATATTCTGCTGAAGAGTCCATTAACACATTTTTTTTTCCAGTAGTGGGAATCGAACTAAGGACCTTGTGCTTGCCAGGCAGGCACTATGCCACTGAGCTATGTAACTGACCCCCACATTTTAATATTATAAAATTCATGACTACCTTCCAGGAGTGTTTAGGCTACATCTAAATACCATACACTTAGGTCTTCTCTTAACATATTTAACATCTTAATTTTTCAATGCCAGGGTCCTTTGCTTCATGAGATAGGAGCTTGGGTATGGACTCTTACTTCTTATAGAAAGAAAACTTGAAGTTTCCATGGAAGATGCACACATTGGTATGTAATCTATCATATTAATTTTTCTTAATGGAGGGAAAATGTCCCGCAAATAAATCTTACAGGAGAAACAATAGAAAGTCTAGTTTGAGAAGGAAAGAATATTTATGTCTTAAATCCGGATTACTCTTTAATAAATATATCTTCTCACAAAACTGTGCTACTTGCCCATGGCAACCTAAAGAAATGTTTAGATGGCCTGATTCAGGTATTTTCCTATGTGTCAGTAGTTATGGAATGAGTAAAGAGCTGTTGTATTTTGAGTACCAAAGAAAGTTAAGATTCACATTTTGGTGACTAAATCTTTTAAGTAATGGATAATTTATTCAAAATTATCTCAGATTTTTTACTTGATCTTTATTTCACATGTGATCTTTCAGAATTATTGAAAAAGTACTGAATTTATTGAGTATATACAAGTTAATTTTCTTTTGATGGATGTACACTTTCTTTTAAAAACTTTATTGCTGTTTATGTTCATGTCTTAGTTTATGCTTATTTTATGTTATTTCTTAATTCTATATATATTTGATTCATTTTTAATTTCTTAGCTCTAAAGTACTAAAATCATTGATTGTTTTACTTCCCTTTTAAAAATAATACTTATTTTAATAGAGTATTAAATGTGAAATTACAATAAGATAATTTTTATTGTTTTTAGATTAAAATGTAATAGGATACCAAAATTGGACTCTGAAGAGAAATACACTTAATTTTTAAATCTTTTTTAAAATTAATTTTATTGGTACATTTAGGGTTACATTCATCATAGTGCACTCTTGTTTGTTTGTTTGTTTGTTTGTGGGTACCGTGGGTCGACCTCAGGACCTCGCGCGCCAGCAGACGGCCATGCCGCTGAGCAATATCACTGGCCCCTTTTTCGTATGTGGGTTCCGGGACTCGAACTCGGGCCCTTGCGCTTGCCGGGCAGGCGCTTAAGCCGCTGAGCCATCTCACCAGCCCCTGCACTCTTGTTTTTAACAAGAGAAAACAAAAATAAATAGATAACTAAAATGAAACTATAAATACTTATGAGCACATAAGTGAAAACATTTGTAAATAAATTAGAGATATAAACTTGAAATAAATAGTTTTTAGGGCCAGTGAGATAGCTCAGCGGCATAAGTGTCTGCTTGGAAAGCATGAGGTCCTGAGTTCAACTCCCGGTACCCACATACGAGAATAAGGGCCGGTGATATTGCTCAGCAGCATGGGTGCCTGCTGGTGAGCGAGGTCCTGAGTTTAACCCCTGGTACCCACAAAAAAAAAAATAGTTTTTAAAAATACTTAAGGTAGCTGGTGAGACGGCTCAGCGGCTTAAGCGCCTGCCTTGCAAGCGCAAAGGCCCGAGTTCGACTCCCGGAACCCACATACGAAAAAGGGGCCGGTGATATCGCTCAGTGGCACGGGCGCCTGCTGGCGCGCGAGATCCTGAGGTCGTCCCCCCGGTACCCACAAAAAAAAAAAAATAAAAAAAAAAAATACTTAAGGTAGTTTAATGATCTGACTAAAAAATAAAAATTTTATGAAGTAGAAATAGAGATTAAATAAGGTACAGGTACATAAAAATTCAAAGGATTAAAATAAGTATTATTTTAAAAAACGAACTAAAATAATCAATGATTTTAGTACCTTAAAGCTAAGAAATTAAAAATGAATCAAATATATGGAATTTAAAAATAAAATAAGCATAAATTAAGAAATGAACATAAACAGGAATAAAGCTTTAAAAAGAACGTGTACATCATTAAAAGAAAAATATTTTCAAAATAGGGGTATATTCAGAATTAGGGAAATAAAAGAAGAAATATTTAAACTATAAATTAGCAAAAGGAATTTTTTTAAAAAAATAATTTCCAGGTTAGAGAAACATTTGTAGTGTAGGTTGATCTTATTATAGGCAGCAGAACCCAGGAAAAGACCCATTTGGTATCATTCTACCCTATACCCTAGAGTATTTTGCCTCAATTTTCCAGTTTGCTTTTAACAAAATTTGTCTCTAAGTCTCTTTAATGTGTGTGTGTGTGTTTGTGTGTGTGTGCATGTGTATGTGTGTGTAGCAACATTTATTCTGGGAGTAGTTTAGCCCTACTCCCAGGTACTTCAACAAAACAGACAAATCACCTAGGGAACTGTAAGCTTTACCAGTGTGCTCTTCTTCCTCCAGTGGAGGTTACCGTTTACAGTTGTCCACTGCATTGTGCCTTCACGTCTGGAGACTTTGTGAAACCAAGCAAAAAAAAAAACTTCTGGAGATATAATAGCAATGAGTAAGCAGTGACTACCAGGGAGCAGAGAGCATTTTGAGACATCTGGAGACCCCAGAAAGACCTTTCCCTACAAGTCCTGGATAATTAACTCCAGAACCAAAGGTTATCTGTGCTCAAATTAAAAAAGCTTTGAAAGTAATTTTGAAAGCATCAAATTGAAGTAGTGTATACATAAATTAATTTTTCAGGTCAAAACTTTACTCCTTAAGGAATAAAAATGATTAAATACAAAAGAAAATGATGATTTGTACATTATCAAAATTGAAAATAACTGGTCTTTAAAAGTTATATTACAATAAGTCAGACAGACAAAAGGGAGAGAAAAGTGAAGCAAAAGACTCATACAGAAATCATCCTGCCTCAACCTCTGAAGTTCTAGAATTACAGCTGTGTGCTACCATGCTCAACAAGAACACAATATGTAGACAATATTATTTTCTTATATATCATTTGTATATCTATTTATATCCTGATATCTGTAAATAACCCTTAAAATAATAATACCAAAACAAATAGCTAAAAGAAAGTGGGCAAAATACTTGAATCAACACTGCACACAATGAAATATATGAAAGGCCAATACACACATTCTACAATATTCATTCATAATCACTGATCATTAAAAAAAAATCCAAAATAAAACTATAAGCAGACACCACAATCTCCATTAGAATTAACACAATTTAACTTATATAACAAGGGTGTATTAAGATTTGGAGCATCCAGAACTCTGCGACACTGCTGGTGGAAATGTAATTCAGTTCATCTAATAAAGTTTTGTATGCATTTACCACATGACCCAACAATCCCAATCTTACATATTTACCCCAATGAAATGATAATATTTATCTCACATAACAACTTGCACAGAACGTTTAGGTCATTTATTCATAGTTGTTTTCTAACGAGAAAGACCTCAAATGCCTAACAATATGTGAGTGGTTAAACAAATATTAACATATACATTCAATAATTAGCAATGGAAAAAATCCATTGATACATGCAAAACATGCTTTAATTTCAGATAATTCTCACTCAAAGTAGCCCCACATACAAAAAATGTCCACTGAATAACTTCCTGTATATTAATATGTAAAAATGACAAATATGTAGTGACAAAATAGGTTTGTGGCTATCTGAATCCATGGGAAGAAGAGAAGAATTTCTCGCAAAAAGAAAAAGGGACTCTGGGGGGAGATGAAAATATCCCATGCCTAAACTTAGGTAGCTGTTACACTTTTGCCACAGCTAACTGAAATGTACACGCAAGATGAAGGATCCTATTGTAAGTAAATTATAACTAAATAGTTAACTATTAAAACCGTAGAGCTCACAGCCAGATTTTGAGCACCAGTTTCAAGGTTAAATTTAACTTTATAATGACCATATGAATACCATATCAAAATTTTAGGCAAAATATTATTTCAAATCATTTACTGATAGTAGAGTAGGGTCTTGCAAGAGACTTCACCGAGGTGACAACTCTACCTACTCATTAAAGTATTGTTGAAATCATGTGGTCATAGTTTACAAGGGAAAAGATTTAACAGAGGATATATAATTTATGGGATTATTTTATAATATTCACCCAAAGAGTCAAATGCAAAAGAGTGTGGGAGATCTGTCCATGCACTAGAGATACAAAGAATCCAGCTGAGGGCCTGGATCCCACGGCAGTGTCCTGCACAAGTCCAGCTGGAGGCCTAGAGCCCACGACAATGTTTCATGCAAGTCTGTATCCAGGACCTGTACTGGGAAGGCCCAAAGGTCAGTGGTGGAAGCTAGAAAGTCTTTGCCAGCAGACCGAGGGATCTGCACTGGAGCCAGGAAGTGACACTCAAAGAAAGGACCACAGCTCCACTGAAAAGAACTGCAGCCACCCTGAGTGACAGGGAGGACCCAAGCTCCTCTGATGATGATAACAGCTGAGTTCATATCAGGAAAATCAGCATGACAATCTTCTCCAGAGGCATCAACAGCACACCACACCCTCTTCCCCTCCAGTTCTCTTTTTATGCTGTTGGCAACAGTCCTCAGGTGGGCCTTCCACGCCCGGCACCTCACCGATTCAGTTCAGCTGGGTGTTACATGTTGACCATTAGTTAATCCACCACAAATCATTAGGCATGTGTGACTGGATTTGTATGTCTGTAATAGTTTTCACTCTATATGTTGTGTGTTATTCTAGCTATCACTCACTAATCCACATTTTTCATATACAAATGGATTTTGTGAACTGTATAATAAATTAAGAAAATTTTCATTTCTTTGTCTTTAATTGCTTATTCTGAGACATTCAATAAAGAGCACTCAGGTATAATTATGTCTCAGTGTATCTTCATTACACTCATTGTACAAATTTTCAAAAATGTTAGAATTAAGAAGATGCAGGGCTGGTGAGATGGCTCAGTGGCATAAGCGCCTGCCTGGCAAGCACAAGGGCCTGAGTTCGACTCCCGGAAGCCACATACGAAAAAAGGGTAGGTGATATTGCTCAGCGGCACAGGTGCCTGCTGGCGTGCGAGGTCCTGAGGTCGACCCCCAGTACCCACCAAAAAAAAAAGATGTAAATATTATTTCATGTGCTACAAAAAAGTATCTGCTGTGGTGAATGAAGAATTGAGAACTCCTACATATTTGATGAGAAAACAGATAATTCTGTGTTGAAGGTTATGTCTATCTGCTTTCTTTTAAGTAAGACCCTCACAATTTAAAGTTTCCTTCCTGCCCACCTTAATCATAGATATCTCAAGTATACAGTAACTGAAATTTGTTTTATTATGAAAATTAAATACTCAGTTGCTATATTAACATTAACATTATAAATTCAAAGTATAAATCACTTGCACACAATTCAACTATGGTAATTTAGGACTCGAATCCAGATTTTATTTGACTGACGATTGCATTTGTTCTGCTTTGTCATAAGAATTGTCTAATGTTGAACTGAATCTTAACATGTTACATTTCAAAATATCAATTATTTGCTGAGCTCTTGCTTTATACTCAGAATTGTAGATATTATAAAAGATAATATGAATGAAAGTATAACGAATAAAATACACTTAAGGAAATCTCATGAGAGTGAGCAAAAAAGCACTAAACAGAATGATACACTAAATAGAAAGAAATAAAATACAGTTACACATCAGTGCTGATTGGCTTCAGAACTTGATAAACTTGGTACTTGTAGTGTTTCGATGACAGAGCTTGCATGTGGCTTATGGTTGTTCATGGTCGCTAGGGAATAGTGCAGAAGACCCACCACACCATGTATTTCTCCTTAGTCTCTATACTTTTGTCCATTTCAAATGCTAATAATAGGTCATGGAAAGTGTAAGAGTGATAACACTAAGCCTAAAAGGTCTATATTAGCCCAGTAAAAGACCAATATTACCCAAGTAAAATGTGAAAAATCTGAGCTTTACAAATTATTTCTTTCTTGTTTTTACAAATTATTTCTAATTACATTATTTCTTTTAGGAAAAATTCATTCCATACTCATAGGCTTTGGCACTTGTCACAAGTGTCAGAATAAATTAATACGAGTACCAAGGTATGACTCTTATAAAGCAATAAAAATAATGATCCTATGTCTACATTCAGGAAGAGTAGAGAGGGGAAAGAAATCCATCAGAAATTCTGCAGTTGGGATATGCATTAATACAGGTATTTTAGGATGAAACTAAACCCAGAGGCTGGTTTAGACCCATCAAAAAGTACATAGACAAATCGAATTCACTCAAAATGTGTGTGTGTGTGTGTGTGTGTGTATTTGGGGGAGGTATGTCGAGCAATTTAGGGTAAGAGTGACAATTTTCAGAAACAATGATAGTTCTTCTTTATCCAGAAAAGAATAAAACCAATTATGGAGTAAAGAGTAAGTAATTTCAGTAAGTTCCTCAGAGCAAATAAATGAAACTAAGCATTCAAAAATCAGAAAAAGAATTCAGCATACCTGCAGGAGTAGAAAGTTATTAAGATCTTTGTAGAGGATTTGCACATAGCAGTTAGTTGATAAATTAAATATCTGTGAAATATATATATGTATGTATATATTTGTATATATATTTGAAATATATATGTATACATATGACTCCATAAAATCTTAATGAGCAACTTCTGCGGTGACCACTAACAACTGACCGATCACACATCTTGAATACATGAAATAGACTGAAAAAGCCCTAACTAAACTCATGTTTCACTAAATAATAACATGGGAGAAGTCATTGTGTTGAAAAATGACTTCAGTTGGAGAAATGTTAGTTTTAGGGCTTCTAAAGTTTCATAAATATGCATATGTATTTTATTACCTTCTACTAAAAAATAAAAATATGGTCAAACTTAAAAACTTATTCTAAAAATCCAGAAATATTTTTGCTTCTTTATTTGCTATTACCTATAACAATTTTCTCCATCAACTATTCTTCTTTGTATAGTAGCTCTTGTTATAGAAAAATAATAGAGTAGACATGATATGCTACAAAATTCTAATTTTATTGGAATTACTAATACCCAGAGGACTAATAACAAACAGATCAAGTTCAATTTCTTCCTAATATGATTGCTTTGATTTTGTGGGGATTGTCCTTTATTGTTCTTTTCCCTAAGGACTTAAAATGTTTGCACAAGAATGTTTCAAACATAAACAATTTTGGTAAAAATCAAAATAATTTTTGATTTTTTTACCTAAACTGCCCAATTTAAAAAACAATATAGTTTAGGTACAGTTGGCTTACTTTGCCATATTTATTACTGTTCATTCTAAAATGGGCATAGTCATGGGATTTCTTTCCAGATTTCACAGTTTGTTCTATTTCAGAGCCTCAGCTCTTAAATCTCTGCAGCTGTTTTATAAATGCCTATCATAGTCACAAGAGGATGTTGTGACCATATGGGCAGATGAGCTAAACCCCTTCACTGTTGAGAAAACAAGTAATTGCACATGGCCTGTAGATGGTAACGTCATGTTTCTGCAAGGCAGCACAAGAATATTGATGAATAGCAAGTACCCTGGGATGTGCTTTATATGGGTTTGGACAGATAGTGGAAAGGGAAGGGCTGTTCTATATGAACAATATATGAATCACAGTACCGGTGATGTCTTCCCCTCTAACTATTGAAAGCTGTGCACTTCAAGCAGCACAAGAGATTGTTAGGGGGAGCTGTCAATATGAGAGGCATATTTGCAAACAGCAGCTGGAGTTTTTCAGCCAGAGAGGTTATGCAGGTTCATGGCTGAAGGGGCTGAAGGTTACATCCAGATAAACAGGAAAGAGGGTTAATTTCTGTTTCTTTAATTTTATGGAAAAAAGGTAAAACATAATTTGATAACACAATTATAGGAGAATAACAAGAGTTAACACATTGCCTATTGTCATCTTCAAGGTAGTTACTCGGAGAACAAGATATGGTCATAGAAATTCTCCAATTGATATTAGCATGAACCTTCCTTCTCAGTGAACTAAGAGGCACTAATAGTATAGCTAACATGCATTTTTTCCCTTTTCCCTTCCTTCCTTTCCCCCTTTTCCCCATCCTAGTTCCTTTTTCCATTTTAAAACTTTATTGCCATTTCTCAATGTCTATTGTACATTTTAGAGCATATTTACTCTTTCAATTTCTCACACCAGGGAGACAATATGAAGCTTAATCATGTGAGTCTGATTTATTTCATTATGAGTATGGTATCAAATTGCATCCATTTACCTATGCAAGTCTCAAGTTTATCCTTTTTTATGGCTGAATAGTAATCCATTGTATAAAAATACCACTTTTTTATCCATTCCTCAGTTGATGGGCATTTGGGTAGTTTCCAAGATTTAGCAATTACAAATTGTGCTGTTAATAAACATGGGTGCACATATATCGCTGTGGTATGATGTTTTTAATTCTTCTGGGAAGATACCCAGAGGCGGGAATAGCTAGATGGAACAGGACATTTAATCCTAATTTTTTGAGGAGTCTCCACACTGATTTTCACAGTGGTTGTACCAGTCTAAACTCACACCAATAGTGGAGAAGTGTTCCTTTTTCCCCACAGCCCCTCCAGCATTTGTTGTTGGTTGATTTCTTAATGATAACCATTATTTCTCTAGTGAGATGGAATCTCAGTGTTGTTTTAATTTGCATCTCTTGAATGACCAATAATGTTCAACATTTTTTCATATATTTATTTGCCATTTGCATTTCTTCCTCTGAGAAGTGTGTATTCATCTCAGATGCCCATTTTTGGATTGGGTCTTTGAATTTGGAGGGGTCTGAGTTTTTTCAATTCTTTATATGCTCTAGATAGAAGTCTTTGTCTGAGGGACAATTGGCTAAATTTTTTTCCAACACTGTGGATTTTCTTTTCAACCTGCTGGTGATTTATTTTGCTGTAAAAAAGTTTTTTAATAAGATGAGATCCCAGTTGTTGATACTTTGAAGTATTTCCCATGCAGTTTGGGTTTTGCTAATGAACTGTCTATACATATGTCTTCAAGATTTCTACCTACTTTCTTTTCCAGGAGATTTAGTGTTTCTGCTTTAATATTGAGATCTTTGATCCATTTTGACTTTAGTTTAGTGTGTGGTGATAGACGTGGGTCTAGTTTTTGTCTTCAGCATGTAGACAGCCAGTTTTTCTAGCACTATTTATTAAAGAGGCTACCTTTCTTCCAGGGAATATGTTTGGTCCCTTTGTCAAAGATAATTTGGCTGAGTGTGTTTGTAGTTGTGTCTGCATCTTCTAATCTGTTCCACTGATCCTCAGGTATGTGGATTGTTTTTTTTTTTTTCTTTTTTTTGCCAGTACCATGCTGATTTTATCACATTAGCTTTGTAATATAATTTCAAGTCAGGGATTGTGATGCCTCCTGCCTTGCCTTTGTTGCCCAGGACTGCTTTGTTATTCTAGGTCTCTTCTGTTTCCAAATGAATTTCAGGAATGTTTTCTCTAGTTCTGAGAGATATGCTAATGGTATTTTGATTGGAATCGTGTTAAATCTGTATAATAGTTTTGTGAGTATGGCCATTTTCAATATATTGGTTCTTTCTATCCACGAGCAAGGGATATCTTTCCATTTTCTGATATTCTCTTTGATCTCATTTTTCAGAGTACCATAATTTCAATATATAGATCTTTAACTTCCTCTGTTGGATTGATTCCTAAGTATTTCATTTTTTGGGATGCTATTGTGAAGGGTGTTGTTTCCCTAATTTACGAAGGTTAATTTCAAAGATGAGTAGTGGGCTACAATTAAGTCGAGTAGTTCAGAGGATCAGAAACAAGCAGAAGTAAAGTGTGTGAAAGACATTGAATAAGTGCTTTAGAATTATAAAAAATGGACTATATATATATATATATATATGTGTGTGTGTGTGTGTGTGTGTGTGTGTGTATTTGTGTTTTATATAAAGGATTTCAGAGTTGAAAGACATTGTAGATATCTGAATAATGTTGGCATGATCATATATTAATCTGACAGGTGAGGCATTGAGAGCAATTTTATGGACAAGTTCTACAGCTGTCACCATACAGGGAAGGTAAAAGGAATTCTTCAGGTTATGGATGAGAGGGTGTTTTTGAAAAGTGACTTATCCTAAGGGCCAAGAGGAAGTATACTCCATCCAGATTTATATAGCAACATCAGCTGGTAATCAGAAGAAATAAACTAAGAGCATTGTTGTGTGTGCGTCTGTTGCTGGTCTTCTTGGAGGATTGTACTAAACACCCAAGAAATGCTACACTCCTGAGGGCAATCAAATGAACCTGCCAGTCAATTGAACTAGCTGTTTGACTACTGAGAGTACAAGTTTATTTGTAGTGGAACAAAATAAGTTTAACTGTGGGTTTTGAAAAGAACTGAAATTAGACACTACCCATGGGAATAAAATAAACATGAACAACCAGGATAGATGATAGATCCATACGAAAACCTGAAGCCCTGATGAAAGGAGTAGTCATGTCATTTTCATATGTAGCTTTCAAATGTACAAAATATCTTTCTCTTTCATTCATGCAATTATGAATGCTGCAAAATCACATTTTGAATATGTGCTCTTTGTTTATGTCATTAAGAATAATACGTATTTTCCACGTACATGTATATTTTACCCCCCGAGTTTCATAGTCTAAAATCTTGATGGATATACTTTTGGGGAGATTTAAGGGAATATTTTTGTTATTGTTTTTTTTTTTTTTGCAGTATTATGATTGAACCCAGGAACTTTGCACTCTGTTACATCTCAGCCTTTAGAAACTTGTTTTTCTTTTTGAGAGAGGTTGTCATTACCTGTAGTCCAGTTTAGCCTTGAACTCAGGATCTTCCTGGCTCCACTTCCCAGAGTCTGGGGATCACAATGTGTACCAACATACCCAGCAAGGAAATGTTTTAAAAGATATTATTTGTGATGTAAACTATTTTTCCCTGGGTTTGATTACCAACAAGTCAGAGAGAGAGAGAGGCAGGCAGAGAGAGACACAGAAAGAGACAGAGGCGGAGAGACAGAGATAGGGACAGAGGCAGAGACAGGGAGAGATAGACGACAATTTTGCAAAACAAGCAACTTCATTTTGCTGAGAAAAACAGAATCCTGGTTGGACATTTAGAAAGATACAGAGAATGGTACCAGTATGAGGTCAAGAAGCACACACTTGCTACATACTTGCAAAGAGTCTACAAATACTTAAGAGTTTTTCATGAGATCTCATAGACTAAGGTTACAATGATCAGGCTACTGATTAGCTTAAATTATCTCATCAGAGACTTATTATTCAGTCATTCGCTATATAGTAACAAATTCATCCCATGTGCTAAGCCATTCCAGGGTTTGTAGATAAAACATTACCTTCATTCCTAAATGAGAGTACATATTACATAAAAAACATATAGCAAATAACAAGAAGTGATATTATGAGAAAGAAAGAAAGTGTAGTGTAACAGCCCAACCAGCGAGAGAAGATTTTCACATGAGCTGACATCTGAGTTGAGATCTGAATACTACAGAGAAATAAGGCACACAATTGTCTCTAAGAAAAGATAGTTCAAGCAGACCTAGAAAGAATCAAGGACAAATTCCATGTCAGGTGTCCAAGGGAGGAGGTGCCTACTGACACAATAATTATAAATTTATAACTTCTAAATCCAAGACAATAAATTTCTATTATTTTAAATCATGCGTGTCTCAACCTATATGCTTTCCTAGAGCAGGTCCAGGAAAAAATATAGCAGCTTTGTCATTTTTTAAGTAGGCTTTTATTTTTAGAGCAATTTTAGTTTCATAGTAAAATTTGGTGGTGAGCGCACATCCACTGACTCTCAACTATTAACATTCTACACCAGAATGATATAATTGTTGTAATTGATGAAGTTATTTTGACACATCATTGTCCTTCAAAGATCATACTTAATGTTAAAGATCAATCTTGGTATTGTTTATTTCTGGATTTGGTCAAATGTACAGTGATATATATACACTGCTATAACTGATACAGAATAGTTTCCCATCCCCCAAATCTTCCGCACACCAACTATTCATTCCTCTTTCCTTCCTGACACCTGCTAAGCACTGCTATTTTTGCTGTCTACGCAGTTTTTCCTTTCCCTTGATGTCCTATGGTTAGAATTGTATACTGTGCTCCTGGTATGGGATAAATTTTGTCTTCCTAAAATTCATGTTAAACCCCTAACCCCCTGTGAGTGTGATGAAGCCTTTAAGTAGGTATAAGTTGGGGCAAACAAGGTTGGTATTCAAATCTATTATGATTGGTGGATTTAAAGAAGTGAAAGGTACAGCAGGGAGGTGAATGTACAGAGAAGAGATTGGGAGAGTGCAGAGCAGGACAGAGCTCTCTATAATCTGAGGAAAATCACCCGGGAGAAATTACACATGCTGACATCTTGACCTTGGATTTTCAGAATCCAGAATTATGAAATAAATTTCTTTCATTTAAGCCATCCAATCTGTGGTATTTTGTCATGACAGCTCTACAAGATAAATACAATGTAGCCTTTTCAAATTGACTTATTTTACTTACTAATATTTATTTAAGCTTCTTTTGTGTATGATTTTGTAGCTTATTTCCTTTTAGCACTAAATAATATTTCATTATCTTAATGTATCAGAGTTTAATCCATTCATCTACTGAAGGATATTTTGTCTGCGTCCTAGTTATGACAATTTTCAGGAAAAGAAAAAAATACCCTGCCATGAACACACATATGATTTTTGGGCAGACATAAGCTTCAGCAAATTCCAATTAACAAATTTGACAAGAATATGTTTCATTTTGTAGGAAATTCCAGTTACCCAAAATGACAGTATAGGTTTTCATTCCCACCAGTAAGGAGTGAGAGTTCATGCTGTACACATCCCCATCAGCATTTGTTTGGTCAGTGTTTTGGGTTTGGGTTGTTCTGATATGTGCATAGAAGAATTCGGTGCTGTTTTGAATTGTGCTTCTCTAACGATGTATGATGTTGAGCATCTTTTCACATGATTATTTGTCATTCATATAGCATCTTTGTCTTATGTTAGGTCAGATCAGAATATACTGAAGATACTTCGGAAAGGAAGAGCAGGTTCTTATTTCTGCCTTAAAGTATCATTTTCACTAATGTGTGAAAAAGTAACATATATATATATATATAAATCTAATCAGGTTTAACCACTTCATCCACACACACAAACACATATAAAATACGATTTACTACTGCAAGAGATATAGCAGGTGAAAAAAAGCACTGAAAAGTAACAGATGACTAAGATATTGTTTGAAACTACTGGATGTTTGTTGTGACTATTTACTGAAATGCAAAACAATGAAGTAAAGCAAGTATTTTTACATTTTATGCACTTATTTTTTTTCAGTTTTTATTCTTATTAGTACATGTTTGCAGTACATAATTAGTACATTCGTTGTGCAGATTTGTTGGTACATGTACATACACGCCTTAATTCCTTTTTTAACCCCTTCTCCTCCCTTCTCCTTCTTCCCTCCATCTCATTATCCTATTTCCCTTTGTAAATAATTTATCTCCCTTTTTCTTATCATCTTTTTTTTTTTTGTGGGTACCGGGGGTCGACCTCAGGACCTCGCACGCCAGCAGGCTCCTGTGCCGCTGAGCGATATCACCAGCCCTTTTTTCTTATGTTGGTTCCGGGAGTCAAACTCAGGACCTTGCGCTTGCCAGGCAGGCACTTATGCTGCTGAGCCATCTCACCGGCCCTCATCTAACTTTTATCTTGCTCTTCATTTATATTTTGGGTTTCTCATATAAGAAAAACCATGTGATATTTAAGCTTATGATTTAATATTACACTTAACATTATAGTTTTGAGGTTCATCCACCTTCCTACAAATTACTCAAATTTATATTTCTTTCTGACAGAGAAGCACTCCACTATGTATAAATATCACATTTTTTATCCATTTGCCTTTTGATGGACATATAGGCCTCTTCTCAGATTTATCTATTGTGAGCTGTGCTGCTAGAAACATGAGTATGCATGTATCATTGTAATATGATGTCTTTAACTCTCAGTGGAACAGAATAGTGGATGTAAAAACAAACCCAGGTACATTCAGCTACCTGATCTTTGACAAAGGGGTCAAAAACATTCATTGAAAGAAAGATAGCCTCTTTAACAAATGGTGTTGGGAAAACTGGCTAGCCACATAAACAAGATTAAATCTGTACACATGTACATACTAAACTAAAATCAAAATGGTCTAAATGTTAAGACAGAAACAATCTACCACAAGATAACAAGAAGCCTCTTGATGACTAGGCATAAGCTAGATCTTTCTGAACAGAAACCATCATGCAAGATATAGCATCAAGAATCAAAAATAGAGTCATATCAAATTTAGAAGCTTCTGTATGGCAAAGGAAACAAGGACAGAGTGAAGAGAGAAGCTACAAAATTGGAAAAAATAATTGCCAGCTATTTCTCAGAAAAAAGACTAATATCTGGAATATACAAATAACTCAAAAAGAATTAAAGACCCCAGTATAAAAGATCTAATCAAAAACAGGCAGCTGAAGTGAATAAACACTATCCAGAAGAAGTAAAAATGCCCACAAATGCATGCAAAATGTTTAATATCTCTGGCCATTAGACAAATGCAAATTAAAACATTGAGATTCCATCTTACTCCTTAAGGGAGTAAAGAATCACATAATAACAAATGCTGGTGAGGCTGCAGGGAAACAACAAGAATTCTACATTACTGGTGAGAAACTAGTACAACCATTATGGAAATCAGTATAAGCCAATTTAAGAGTAAAAATCAACATAAATCCATTTTACTTTCCTAGACATGATAATCTCAATCTATGTCCTTGAAAATGACATGATTTTCTTTTTTATGTCTGAATATTTCACATTTTCTCTCATATGTGGAATCTAGAAAATGATAAAGACAACACAAAAGTAGAAGGGAGAATTAGAGAAGAACAGAATCAGGACAGGGAGAGGAAGAGTAAGGAAGGGCAACAGGAGGGTGGATATGCTCAAAGTATATGATTGTGTTAACATGCCACAATGAAACCCATTATTCTGTATGATGAATAAATTAAAACTAATAAAAAATCAACATGATATGTTTCAGTTTGACTCATTTCTTCATTTTTCAACTCCAGGCTAGTTTTACTTGCAAAATGCAGGTTACAAATGTTCTCTCTCACTATTCCTGAGAATTAAGAAATAGTGCTTAAATTTAGATAAATAATTATTCATACTGATTTACAGTTTTGTATCCATAGTGTGTGAGGCTTTTATTTTTATTCTTTGTTTTTTTGTGTGTGTTTCGTTTTGTTTTTGTCTTTTTGAGTCAGGGTTTCACTATGCAGTTCAGGCTGGCCTTGAACTCACTTTGTAGCCCAGGTCTGCCTCAAACTTGCAGTGATTCTTCTGCCTCAGCCTCCCGAGTGCTGGGATTACAGGCATGCACTACCATGCCCAGTCAATGTGTTTTTAAATATAGTGGCATAATCAACATGATTGTGTGTGTTGTTGGCTGAATGATCTTCATAATAAATCTCCATATCAGGGTTTCTCAACAACGACATTTGGGGCTGGATAGTGATGATTGTGGGGAACTGTCCTATCCATTATAGGATATTTACCAGGCTCTCTGTCCTCTACAGTCTAGAGGCCAAAAGTTTCTCCAGACATTTTTAGCTTCCTCTGTGGCCAGGGAAAAATTTTTGCTTTACAGCTTAATACCTATGGTAAACATTGAATAACTTAAAGATCATTATAAAACTGCAGTTTTCAACTTATGCTACAAGGAATTCTAAAATTCTGTGTAACCACAGTGAAAAGGAGAAAAACACTGTCCAAGGGGAAGCAATTTAATTAAGATGGTAAAGTATTCATTTATTTCACATATTCATATTAATATTGTATTTGAAAAAGTGTCTTACAGCTAAACATCCTTAAAAAGTATGAAGAATCATATGTGATCAAGAGTAATATTCAAGCCATAAAATTTACCTTATAGCTACAATAAAAGAGGGCTGAAGGAGAAAAATGAAAACGTAACTAAAATACCTGATATTTACCTAATATAGCAAAATCAAGAATGAAAATTTTTTAATTATCCATTATACTTTAGAAAATATGCCAGCCTGTGGGGGGAAATCATGATGGAAGAAGAAATGCACTTTTTCTGCTGAAAATCTGAAAGGCTAAATATGAAAAAACAATGGCATTTGTATCAGTAGTATACTCATAATAAAAATTACATTTATCTAAAAAAAGAAATCATAAATAGAAAATAAAAATGATCTTGGTCAGATGAGATTTTTATATATCATATTATTAGAGTTGCTAGATATTTTAATAATGGTAAAATAAATTACCTATAAGAGCAATATAAAAACTATGTAGTAAATTTTGAAATAAAAGTTATGATTTAAGGAAGCTAAAAAAACACAAGGTAGCAAACTTTTAAATTGTCTATATGATATTCTGAGGGCAAATAAAGATGTAGCTTAAAAGTTATTCCAAAGAATGGATTTGATTGATATATAAAAATGATATTTACAGGTAAAAGAAAATAGGCAATAATAAGAAAAACAAGATATGTTATATATCTTCGACAGGTAAGGCAATATGCTAATGTACTTTAGATGATACGATTCAATTTGTGGATACATGGAAAGTTAAGAAGAACTAGGAACTATCTCTATAGAGTTCATGGTTAAAGAAGCATTGTTTATTGAATATAAGATCAATAATTAGCTCTAATGAACTACTGGCAATATCTTAGACAACATATCAGTAATTATAATACATTATTAAATAACACTGAGCATTTGCCACAGTATTTGCCACTGATTTTTCATAAATTTTTGTACTTATCATTTCTTTTATTTCATACATCTGTTGCTTATTTTATATGTGTCAATTGCAGCCAGAACTATTATTATTACTTACACAAATACCTTGGAAAATATATAGTGGATTTTGGTAAGAGATACTCTGATATTCAGTAGAGTTCACCAGCTACTCCACAAAGTTTTTAACCTTAAGTTTGGGCACCCATCTAGATAGATTCAGGTAACTTTAATGTCTGAATTTGTAAGGAAAAAGTGTGATCTTTGCATATCGAATTTCCTATAAATGAATGATAAGATACAGGCACCTCAAAAGAGGACAGTATTGGTGGGATCCAGAAAAATTTCTATTAGCAAGAAAAAGAAAGTAACCTCTCATTATCATTTTTATAAAGAAATTCTACTCAATTTTAAATAAATGGAAGTTCCTGAAAAGATTTAACATTTTCACCTTAAGAATATTAAGTAGTCACACTGATATATACTGAATATTTAACACATTTATTTAGATATAATTCACATACTATAAAATTTATCCTTCTGAAATGCATAATTTGGCAAATTTGTCTGGTTATTTCAAGTGTAGGCAATCCTCAAATAATGATAGATTATACATCTTGAACTTACAGTACGTTAAATACTTAAGTTGAAAATGTCTCTGTGGGGGGCCGGAGAGATGGCTCAACGGCTTAAGCACCTGCCCGGCAAGCGTGAGGGCCCGAGTTCGACTCCCGGAACCCACATACGAAAAAGGGGCCGGTGCGAGGTCCTGAGGTCGACCCCCCGGTACCCACAAAACAAAAAAAAAGAAAATGTCTCTATGAATCTGCCTATTTTTGGAATACAAATGGAAAGACACAAAGCACGGAGTTTGTTATTCCTTTCACCTGGCATACTGTTCAAATTGCATTCATGTTACAACAAATATCAGCACTTCCTGTTTGCGAATTATATTCCATTACATAGATATATCACATATTTATCTTTTTATTATTGATAAATATTTCAGTTTTCTCCCTTACTAATCACACATAAACTGCCATCTATATTTGTGTTTAAGGTTCTAAGTGGCTTCATATTTTCACTAACTCAAGATATGAAATAGTGTTGCGTTGTGGTTTTAATTTGTATTTCCCTTAATAAGTAAAACTTGGAAACTAATTTTGTGTGCAATATATTTCAATATTTTCTTTCAGTAAAAGTCTACTAAAGCCCTTTAATGATTTCTGACATGGATTATTTTTTATTTTCTTTTTGATTTATATGTTTGTGTTTGTGTGTATCTGTTTAAAATGTACTGAATAGAATTTTTTAAATCAGGTATATGGTTTGCTAATATTTTCTTCTATTCTGTGAGTTATGTTTAATAAGTTGACAGTATCCTTTAAGGCACAAATTGTAAAAATTTGTTGGAAATCAAAGTAACTTTTATTTCCTTTTGTCATTTTCACTTTCCATTGCCTAACACAATATACTAATATTTACTCTGTGCTTTCTTCCATGACATTTTATAGTTTTACCCCTTACATTTAATTCTGTGATCCAATTTGAGTTAAAAATTATATGCTAAGTTATATGCTAAGTCTGACTCCAAATCCGTTTCCTTATATATAAAATCTAGTTGCTCTACTACCATTTGTTGAAAATAGTAATTGCATTTTGGACACATTTTAAAATGTTAAATATTACTGTCAAGAGTGTGAAATAAAATATGAATTTTAAAAATTATTATATTTTCTGAGAAAACAAAATTAAATGGTCTTAATATATTCCCAAACATAGTGGAGACATAAGTCAAATAAAGAGAAAATGACATAAACTTACATAAAATGAAGCAAGATATATCTTCTCTAAAAGAATTTTTATCATGATGATTATCTTAACATGAAATATGTTTCATTAAGATTGTAACATGAAATAAAATTGTGGCAATACATGGTCCTATAATCAATACTATATCATTAATAGCCTGACTTATTTTAAGTATATACAATATTTGCAGGTATATGAAGTGCTATAAAAATATAGTGAATGTTTAAAGTTTTTAAAACATCATTAATTCTCCTCAAAATACTTCCTTCACTTTGAGCACGCATCCTATCCTTCTTGGTACTTTCTGAAGCAGATCTGGAAGTGCCTTTCATTTCTTTATTTGATTCTTGTTCCTGCTTCAATGTCTTGTCCTGAAACCATTCAAAATGTTTACCTTCTGTGGTGATTTTGACTTCAGGCAAAAACTGGCTGTCACATTGTGCCAGATCTGCTGGATGAGAGTACATCGTAATAATTTTCTGACCCTGCCTTTCTGCTGGAAGGCACTAGACACTGCCATTCATTGTTCAGCATTCAAACCTCATAAAGGTACTCATGAAAGAGGATTTCCAGAACTGCTACAGAAATTACCAAGAACAATGGGACAAGTGTGTTCAAAGCAAGGTGGGGGATATTTTGATGGGGTCTACTGGCAATGTGTTTATTATTTCAATATTTTTTAAAAATTATATTAGTCAAAATATTTTTGATCAGCCCTTGTAGATGGATAGATATAAATTATTTAAAATCCTTGTACAGGAGAGAGCCAGCACATAAAATGAATAGGAGCAGCCCAGCTAAGTATCTGGGAAAAAGTAATAGGAATGTGAAGGCACGGACCTGATGTCACTCCTGGCTTGTTTGAAAAATGGGTTCGAATGGTGAAAAATGAATGAATCAGGAAGTACTTTTGGAGAATAGGTCAGAAAGTGGATAGGGAGCACAGTTATATGGAAGACATAGGTAAAGTTTTTCTTCCAAATGAGAAATAAAGTCCATAGAGGTCTTTCAGAGGAGTCTTAATATGATATAGTTTATCTTTTAAAGTATTACTCTCTATTTTGTACACAAATATATTTAACGTTAGCCAATCAAGTTTAATGTAAAAACAGAAGTCACTGTCATTCTCATGCATTGGATTGTAGGTAAAACAAATTGTTATAAAGCCTCATAAAAAATAAACCAGCCTCAAATGTAAAAGAATAATTCTGAATAGTATTTGTGCTATTAAATTCAATCTAAAAAGTTACATTGTATTTTCTTGCAGCAAATTAGAGATAATGAAATTTCCTAAATCAGGGTATCTGTGTTATAGACTAGATCTAAGCATAAGTCTGTAGAAAATTCTCCACAGGTGTTTCAGATATGCAATGGTTAGTTAAAAGCTAATGTCAAATTTATCTAAAGAATAAACAGCAGTTATTTAACAAAAATAATTATATGCAATAGTATTTTCATGTTAGTATCATTTTAGATAATCACACATGAAATTTCTATGGAAATCTTTATAAATTTTCTTGCTGAATTCAAGATATTACTGTTTCGATATTTCCTAGCTTCCTGGATTAATAGCCACAATATTAATGAAAAAGCAATTTCTTTTATGTGATTTGCACCACATGAATTCGTGTTGGTGCCCAGTGATCAACATCATTTTTGTGAAATGCTCACAAACCATCTGTTACATAATCTGTTTTACAAATTTGCCAAAGACCCATGTCAAGCATATTGGCTAACTGATATATAATATGAGAATCACCCATTTCCCATTTTGGAAAATTACAATAATATTTGTCTTCATTCTTTTGGCACTTTTGCTGACCCCTATGGTTTCTCTCATTAACTGTGATTCTGGAAATACATGCTAAAGACTTTATCTGCACACCTAGGTTCTGAGAATCTGCAGGCTGGAATTTAGTCATGCACCACATAATATTTCAGTTAACAAAGGCCTATAAATGGGAATGTTGTTCCCATAAAAATATATTGCCTAGTAATACTCTAGCATCTTAACTGGTGTATGTACACTATTGTGTTCATACAATCCCCAAAGTCCCTGACATATGTCTCAGAATGTACTCCATTTTTAAATGACACAAGACTGGAATATTATTTGCAAAAAATCTTCCCCCTCAAAATTCCTACCGGTTCATCCCCTGGGGATCTGCAAAGAAGCACAGATACTCACCATCTTTTTCTCTACTTTTTAGATCTTAAGCAAAGCTAGATTTATTTGCTTTATTTTCTTAAACTTTTACTTTTTTATTCTGGTAAGGATCTCTTTCCCCTAGGCTCATCTTTTAGCTCTAATATTAAAAGAAAATATGGAAAAAGTTAATAACTTTTGAAATCCCTAATAACATAAAATGATTATGAAATCCATTCCTTTGACGTTTTCGAATTATTTTATAAGAACTGATCAAAGATCACAGTGAATGTTAAAATTTAAAAATAAATTATTACAATAAAAGACATTTTGTCATGAACCCCCCCTCAAAATACTCCCACTTACTTGGAACACACTTATTCCATCATTCTTGCCACTTTCTGAAACACTTCTGAAAGTCCTTTTTCCTAAGTGTCTTTATGAGTTATGATCAAAACCACAATGAATGCTGCTGCATATTCCCACCCAGTAAAAGGTAGATTTGTGAAAACATTACAGGCTGTTCTCATCTACCATTTCCACTGGATTTGGAACCATGCAATCTACCTTCTAATTTCCTATCATCATTCATTCATTCATTCATTCATTCATTTACATTTTAGGTCTCTCATGGGTTTTGGCCAATGTAATGACATATATACACAAGTATATTATCATATATTATAAAACAGTATCACTGCCCTAAAATATCCCCTGTGCTCCCAATATTCATGGCTTCCCTACTCATCCCTAACCCTTGGAAATAACCTATCTTTTTACTTCCTACAAATTAAACAGTGAGAGCATGGGAAAAGGGAACTTAAGGGATTGAAAATAATGATCAAGGTATGTTGTATGCATGTACAAATTCTCCAAATCAAACATCCCTATTTTGTATTACAAATATGCACTAACATAAAATTAACAAAATAAATAATTTTTAAGTATATAATAAAAATTCCATTGAATATACAACAAAAATTGTGAAACCTAATACAACCTAGGGCCTTTAATTAATAGTAACTGGATAGTGTTTAATTGTAAGAAGTGTAGTACACTAATGCAAGATATTAGTAATAGGGGCAACTGGGGAGGAAGTACCTGGGAATCATCTGTACTTTCGGCACAATTTTTCCCTGCACCTAAAATTTTCCTTAAAAAGTAAAGTTTATCAATTAATAAAAAAAACCATAAAAAGCAAGAAACATTTAAAATTTTATGAAAAGAAAAATCCTGGCTTAATGTGACAACCACAACAGACTGATTTACTTACATCTAGAGGCACTGTCCATATAGTATGCTCTAATCCTGAGATCTATTTCATGCAAACTGTGAACACTCTTGGTGTTATTTCTAATGAAATATTGTAAAGATGCATCCTAAATTTTACAAGCAGTTTGTTGAAAGACACAAAACAAGTTGTGTTTTTCACTGGAATTTCATTTATCTATATAGATCAAGTTTTGAAGAATACCTCAGTTCACGAACAGTCCCGTTTGCAAACAATTCGGTTGACAAACAGAAGAGTTAGGCAAAAATTTGCTTCCGTTGGTGAACTCAACATTGAGTGATGAACATGACCACTGTCATCTTCCCTGCATGAGCATGAACATGACCATCTTTCTCAGAATCGTAGAATGAATTAAATTCGTGAACCGAGGTATCACTGTATTTTATTTTGGAAATGCTAACATAGGAGGCATTGTGATTTTATTTTAAAATTAATTTTAAAATTCTAACTGAAAATTAGTAGTATATAGGAAAGAAATTGACTTTTCTTCATTAGCCTTGTATCCGGAAACCTTAACATAATCTCTTATTAGTCTGAGGATTAATTTGTAATTTTTTTATGGATTCTACAAACAAAAACATATCATCAGTATCGTTATGAATTATTGCTATACTTTTGAATATGTGTTTTGCCAGTGTGTTTATTTATAAAGGTTTATAATATCACTCCTGTCAATCATCCAACAAATCGTGCATGTATATACATTATATTTGTTTTTATTGTGTATATATTTGATGGTTTGTATATTACTTCTGTTAAATAAAGTGATAAGTGATGCTACCCTTTCTTGTTTTGCTATTGCATTTTTCTTTTGCGCTGAAATTTTAACAGATTACTCTTAAGATACAGAATGTGCCTTCTTCCCTAAGATGTCCTGAGAAGTTTGTACTGATTCTATTGCTTCATAGTGTTCCCCAGCTGACAACTCGAAATGCTAATTTGTTTTCTTTACTTCCCCATAACATGTAATCCCTACATTTACACTAAGTCTGCTTGTCATCAATAGCTTTAATTTGGCCTTTCCCCACAGAATACTGTGTATTCTCCCATAAATGGGTCAGAAGCACAATTTTGGGCCCTTGAAAATTTTGTCTCATAATAGAAGTGGATAAGTGGTCTAAAATGAGGATCAATTCTATTCTTGTGACCTTATTGGTTTACCTCACTTTGCTCTATAAATACTGTGTTGTATGTGTCAGAGCATGAGAAGGGAGGGGGCACTTGTCTTACTGCCTGATCATTGGAAATATACAAGGAGATAACTGCAATCATTCTTAAAGTGTCCAAGTTCCTCATAGCCTTTTCTTGCTTTATTTGTATCTGATGCAAGGGACTCAGCATGAGGACTTACCCATGCCTTCTCTGTTTGCTGTTCCTTGCATCCTCTTTTATGTTTGCATATCCTAAACATGTAAAAACTATGATTAATGGAAGTTCCCTTATCATTCATTTATACAAATCTATGCTTTCATCGGTTTCTATAACATCTCAGAAATGAGTATTTATAATAAAATTATGTCTTCAAGGAAATAAAATAAAGTACTTCATAATTTCTCTGATGTCACAGTTAGATTAATACATTGCTTAGAAAAATGATGGGATATAGCATAATTTCTAAAGGTAGGTTTCCTTTTTCCTTTTTCAGCATCCACATCAGCATTCATTGTTTTTTATATTCATGGTATCTATTTTGACTGGAGTGAGATGTTATCTCAATGTAGCTTTAATTTGCATTTCTCTGATGGCTAGAGGTGTTGAAATTCTTTTACAAACATTTTGGTCATCTGAACTTCTTTTGTTAAATACCTATGCAGTTCATAAACTCACACTTTTATTCAGTTCATTATTTTATGAGAGTTTATTTTTAAATCCTTTAATATTCTAGAAGTTAGATTAATGAAAGAACTTTTGAAAAATAACTGAGGTAAATTGAATAAATTATGACCCCCATTGTAAGATACAGTCGTGATGTTTCTGTTATATTCATCCCTGAAATAATATTCACCAAACAAGAGGAATGAGAAATACAAACACCATCTTCAACTAAATGGGGATTTAATCTAGAATAACATACATGAAGAAAAATTTTGAAATGTCATGAAAATCAATGGAAATCAGTAACCAGACAAAGAAGAAGTAGCTACAAGAGCATTCATGCAATTGCAAAGTTTTTATACTAAAGCTAGAGAAGTAGTCCAAATAGTGTTAGTATTAAAAGTAAATGAATAAAATAAGCCAATCCTTGCAGGAAGCATGGAAATGATGGTCTTTCAGATGTATAAAAGACATTCCTAGTGCAGGAGGAAGGGCTGAAAAAAGGAAAACCTGGTAGTCTCACTGAAATGGGACATGTCTTTAGTGCAAAATTTTAGGGTACACAAACATTTCAGTAAGCGAGAAGAATGATAGTTAATGCAGTGTTGTAAAACTGAAAAATTAATGCAAAATTCATGATGAATAAAATAAATTTTAGCAGGAACAGTAGGTGTAAGGTTTTTTTTTAACAGAAGGTTGTTAATGTGATGAAAAGTAAGAGAATTGTGTGAAGACATGCAGTTAATATTCTGTTTTGTAAAATTAAAGCTAAAAAATCCACACAATACACAGACCATTGATGGGCTGGAAATGTAGATCAGTGATAGAGCACATTTACCTAGGGAAGGAGATGCAGTGTGTGTAGTGAAGAGGTGTCTCTACATTGTCAGATTACATTTGATTTCCAGAATGGAATTCTCCAGAAACTCTCGAGTCAAGTAAAATGTGGTCATGAAAAATAATGTTTCACGTGTGATAAAAATTACTTCTAAAAATGAAATATCTTAAAATCTACTTTAATTTATGTGTGTGTCTTCCTTTAAAGGTGGATTTTAGAGTCTCCTGGATTATATTACAAGGGAAAAAGAAAGACAATATATTAATAAATAGAAGCTCTTTGCTCTTAGCATATCTTCTAGTCAATCACTGAATATAGTTTTTCTTATCTTTTCATATATATTTTCATTCACAGTTAAGACTATCAAAAATATTTGTATTGAAATAATTGGATAAGCATGCTAACTAAAATTTTGAATTGTTACTGATAAAGAATTACATATGTACAGTGATTCAAATTTAGATAACAATTTATATATGTAGTAATAATTGTCAAAATAAATACTTTTGAACATCAAAAATAAATGTGATGTATCAGATTTTTTATTTTTTATTTATTTATTTATTTTTTTGTGGGTACCAGGGGTCGATCTCAGGACCTTGTGCGCCAGCAGGCGCCCATGCCTGGCAGGCGCTTACGCCCCTAAGCCATCTCACCAGCCCTGTATCAGATTTTTTAAAAGTATAAATTTCTCTTCTTTCAGAGAGATAAAGCTGCAAGACATGAAGAAAAGTAATTGCATTACAAGTATTGTAGGTGTTTCATCCTTTACAATGTGCTTTTATGTTACCATTACTAGGAAACAGTTTTCCCTCATATTAAATGACATCATTTTATTCCATATTCTTTTTTCCCTCAAGTTAGGCATATTTTAGCCTGAAACCAAACAGAAATTTCATAAATCTTGTATACAAAGAGTAGAAAATAAGCTTTCTCCAATATATGTACTGAATGAAATAACCTTTGATAAAAGAAGCTAACTCTGAACCTAAAAAAATCTTTAAAATATGTTTATTTATTGTGTTTAATTAAAATTCTGTTTCTACTTTTTACTAATTGTTACAAAGAATATGTAAGGCAGATATAATAAATCAGTAAAACGATATGAAATTCTTAAGTAAATTTGCAAATTATACTTATTTCTTATTTTCCTTGAAGCAACTATATGTAGTAATAATATTTGTTAAAATTAATAAGGAACAATTTTATTTGATTAAAATTTTCATACAATTATTTTAGCTTTGATTAAGTATGTCAATTGAATGGTAACATAAAATGTACAAAACTATGCAAAACTATTTTTTTCATGTCCTCCAATCCTCATTATGGTGACAGGAAATCTAGCAGAGAGAAAGTAGCTTAAATTTATTGAAATAGAGAGCTAATGTTGGCTTTCTGGATACAGCTTGAACACTGATTCATGGACATATCCCTGATTTCCATCCTCCTATTTCCTTTAAATGATATTTCCACGTGACAACTCTTATTTCCTTATCTGGGCCTATTCTAAATTCCAGATTCATGTGTTCAGTGGCTACAAATCTCCTGAATGTCCCATTCTTAAACTATTGCAAATCTTTTCTCTTACCCTGGCCTAAAATCTGTTTCTGTGCCAGCCAGTTTCCTTTCACAGTACAATTTCTTCTCCACTGTCTGCAATCAAGCCATCAGATTTTCCTTTGATGCAGAAAATGTCCAATCACATTTTTTTGGAGATTTCCCTGGTTCTATTTTTGTTACAAACACTCTCTGGGAAGTTCTGAGGGTGAAATTTTTATACCAAATGTTGTATTTTGATTAAGAAAAAACAGTCTAATAGGCATCAACAACAAATAGAATTTTCTGGGTTTCACAGATTCTAGTAAGACCTACCATTGCATGCTTAATCTTCTAACAGTTGTCCTCTTGCTCCGTGAATTGTGTGAGCTCTTTCAAAGTGTCATTTACACCAAGCTCAGCTGGGCATCAAGGCCTTTTCACAATAAGCGTTCAATAATCAAAACTTTTGCATCTTGTCATAAGTTTCTATATTAAAATCTGATTTCATTTGGAAAACTCATTTGAGAAAATGGGGATTTATTTTTATTTATTTATTTATTTTTGTGTGGGTACCGGGTGTCAACCTCAGGACCTCCTGCACCAGCAGGGGCCCGTGCCACTGAGTTATATCACCGGCCCTTTTTTCATATGTGGGTTCCGGAGTCGAACTCAGCCCTCGTGCTTGCCAGGCAGGCGCTTATGCTTCTGAGCTATCTCATTGGCCCAAAACGGGGATTTAAAATGAGAGCATACTTTATAAAAAATAGTAAATGAGTGCTATAACATTGTAAAAATGCTACCATAACTAATTTTCCAATTGTAAGACAATATTTGTACATTTTTAATGTTATTCCTTGTTCCAAATCATATGTAATATTTAAGTTGTGATTTTTAATTATGTGGGATGTACTTTTGATCATGTCCTTGGTAAACTGTTTTAGATTCTGAAATAAGAAGTATTTTCTCTCAAAAATGAAAATTATTCACAGTACTGATAATAGCATTCCTCTATTATCAGTTTAAGAGATACAATTTACTTAATCCATTATTTCTGCTAGCCATACTTTTGATGGACATTTCTAACTGACTATGAATTATGTAAAATCAATGCTACTTGAATTATCTTTTTTCTTTTTTTAAATATATATTCTCCTAATAACAAATAAGTGGAGAAAATGATGATTAAATGCTTAGCGAGACATCTGAAATCATCATCTATGCCATCATCCCTGAATAGGTAAATTTAACGCATTTAGGCCATGAATGGAAAGCTATCATCATCTTAATATATTCTGAGTATTGACTAAAGGACAAGACTCTTCATGGTTACCTGCTTTAAGGCACTTTCCTATCATGCTTAAATGTAATCCCCTGGAGTGATTATGCATGAATAATTCAGAAAATTGCACCATCTATGGGGTTATCAAACCACACATTGCAATCCAGGATGAGTTTTATATTATTGGAGTCAGCGTGTTAGCTGTACCTTAATGACAGTCCTAAAAAAGTATAGATGCAATGAAGAGTTAGCATTTCTTGCTAATATTTTCACTGTAAGACAAAAAGAAACACATCCTAGAAGCTTAAATATCATACACAAATTATGTACCTAGACATTCAATAGAAAGAAAATTAAGGAATAAAATACAAGCATGTATAGTTACAAGTATGTCATTAACATCTCATTAGCAAACCCAAATATGAATTTATATAACTGCATGTTATTATATATACACATATGTGAATTAACATACGTAAATTTCTGTAATATACATATATATAATTACATATATAGAATTATGATTTCAAATCAGACTGAAATATCAATGTCTAGGGAAATGTCTTTAATATTTTTCTGGAAGTTTTTAGAAGTCATTTTGTAAAGAGAACTCATGATCTGCTGCTAAATATTATTGGCGTGTGGCATGACCCAACTTATTACACATTTGGGGTAAATATAGATAAATTCTGATTTTTTTGTCCTTCATGAAACTTCAACTAAGAAAGAGTTGGGCATTTGGGAGTTTGCAGTTACCGCCTAGTGGTGCAACAAGCAGTCCACCATGAGCTCACATTTTTGAAAAAGTTAGTGGAACATTTTATGTATTGTCTACTACTGTTTTGTGCTATGGCAGTGGAGTTCAGTAGCATATAGAGATACTAGGTCATTGATATTTCATCCTTTGTAGAAAAAATAGAAAAAGTTTGCCATTTTCAGGTTTAGATGAATAAAATATATGTTATAATATTTTAATAATTGCTACATTCTAGGGGCTTCTTTGTGGTGGTGGGACTGAAGCTTATGATCTCTCATATGCCAGGCAACTGCTCTGCTGCTGAGCTATACCTCATGAATTGCATGGGGTCTTTTTTTGGTATCTTATATACATCATTAAATGCTTTCATTATTTTGCTGGCACAACTTTAATTATGTGCATGTAGCTTCATAGGTTTTACATTTATTTTCTTTCAAAATAAATGTAAGGTATTTGTATAATTTTCATTATTGACAACCATTAAAATGCTACATAAAGTACAGCATAAAGTATGATATATAGAATATAAAAGATAATATTTTTCTTGAGTATTAAGTTCAATTTGTAGCTATAAGGAATAAAAATATCCATTGAAAATAGTGTTTTAGAAAACTCTCCATTTCAGCACAGAAAATGTACATTTTGAAACAGTTTTTAGAAATTTTGGAAATTTTTTTCTTTATGGTTAATAACGTGTTTCAATAATTCTTAGATTTAATCAAAATTTTAAAAACCTGTTTTAGGTATATAGCAATTGTCATTATGTCATGTCAACTCTTTTAAAATAAATATTTTTATTCTAAACATTTTCAACTTATTTTTGTGTATAATATTTGAACCAACTTTGTGTTCACTGATATTTATTACTTTGATGATATATGGTAGAATTCTTCCCATAGACAAAATTTTCATTTAATTTTAGCTGAGAAACAAAAACAAAAATTGGGAAATTGGAAGCTGGTGAAGAAAATTCTCCAATCTATTTTGGAGTAAATATTTTCTAACAATTTAAATTTTTACATTATTTAATAAAAATTTAGTAACAGGAGCTGACTTACAAAAATCTGAAAGTATTAGCATAAAATAATTAACTTAAAGACAACATGCAAATTTTAGTAAGAAATGAAAATAATTGAATTTTTCAGAACTACTGAGATGTCTATATTCTGACTATTATGCTAAAGTTTCAGCATAGAAACCATGCTACTTTATGTCAATTATGTTTTAAAAAACAATTTTCATAGTATATTTTTTATTCTAAAGAATATTTCTGGAAAATAAAAAAGGTAAAAGAAAAAAATTTTATATTTAAAATCAATAACAGAATTTGTAAACACTGTAGCTGTTTTTTTTTTTCTTTTTTGAGATGGCATTGGGCATTGCTTTGTAGTTCAGGTTGGCTTTGAACTCACTGTGCCTGGCCTCAAATTCACAGCAGTCCTCCCTCGGCCTCCCAAGTACTGTTAGGCATATAATTATGCAACTAGACTTGATAACGCTATAACTTTATTTGTAATTTAATTTTGTAGCTTGGATAAAACTTAAGCTAAAAATTTACTGAATATGAAAATCAATAATCAATTAAGTAGCATCATAAAATCCCAGAGATATTGTAATAACAAAGCATGCTATCATTAAAACCAACCTCATTTACAGCATCATTTTATACAATTATAACAAATTATTTTTGGAATTTAAGAGGTCATTTAAAAAGATAATTTTGTCACTTTCATTAAGATAGATACATGGTATTTCCTAAGCAGTGTCAATAACAATAGAAATGAACGTATTTGCTCGGTTCAAGTTTGGGAATCTAGACAGATCCTTAAGGGATTGATGAGGAGGAGGAAGTACTAGAGGTTTTTAATTTAGTGATTAAATGGAATAAGCATTCATAAGAGAAAGAATAAAAATAGACAAAATGTAAAATATATCTGGGGTGATTTGAATCCATTTCAATTAGCACTAACACACTGAAGAATCCAGTGGATCTGTAAACACTGAAAAGTCAGAAAAAAAGTCTAGGCAATATTGGCTACATGAAATGTATTAACTAATCGATCTTGTTTTTCATGGAAGGAGGAATATGTTTCTATGGTCTATGTAAGTGAATATCTGTTAAATGCCTCCCATTCTTAAGGATAGGATGATTTTGTAAAAGGAAATAACTCATATTGTACTTTGTAATCATAGGTAAGTTAAAAAAAAAAACAGTGCAGACAATTGTCATATATTGACACTTAAGAAAACAATCTGTCACTCCCTAGATAACTATCAAGAAAGTAAATTTCTCTTCTTTTAGGGAAAAGAAAATTTTCTACAAAAAATTGCAGAAAATAATGACATCCTAATTTCTTACATAACCTAGCTGTCAGAGAAAAGACAAGCATTTATTCTTAATCAACATATGCATTTACTATTAAGAAATTTAATCATATTTCAGCTGTTGAAATGTAATCATTATGCTCATCAGGAAAAGAATGTGTTATTCTATCTTTGCAATTTATTTACTTGTAAAATAAGCATAACAAAAACATTTAAAATTTGTTTGCATTGTTCATTATTTTAACAATAAAATGTCATTAATTTCTGCCACAGCTGTAGAACTAAATCAATATTAAAATGAATTTATTAAAAGAAAAAATAACTGTGATTTTTGTAGTGTACCTTATCTTCAGGCATCTATACATTTTTGAAGGCCTGGCATTATTAATGCACGCTGGTTGACATTTCACTTGAGAAACTGAAGACCCATACAAAAGTTCAAAAAGTTGCACCTAAATGAGCTGTTTGTGTCCGTGCAAATCTGTGTCTAATTGTCAGATTCTTTCCTTACCCCCAGAAATGTTCTCTTTTGATAAAATGGCCTCATTGTCCCATGCAGAATAAGAAATTTTTCCACTCACCTCTTTGTGAGATAGATAGATGACCCATTGCTAGTATTGAATTTAGGTGAAAATATGAAAAGCATAAAAGTGATGCTTACACTTTATTTTTATACAGTCAGAAGTGTGTGAAAAAATCAAGAATGACAACAATGAGATATTAAACAATGCACAAGTAAGTTACATTTACAGAGAGCTCAAAGAAGATAAATGTCCTGATTTGGGTTTCAGTGGCAAGTATACTCTGAATCTACTTTAAACAAGTTACACATATCCCATGTGACTCCAGTGATACATATGTGACCTTTATGTATTTTTTAAATTTCAAATACATGGATGTATGTTTGTACATGTATATATACACAGGCAAACACAGAGTAAATACTAATAAAGCATATATCACATTTTAGTAGTTGTTTGAATAAAATTGAATATAGTGAATCATGCTTAAATTAGGATAAAGTCTCCAAAATGAAAACATTTGCCAAAAGACTAATGATAAAGAATCCTGTGTTAGGCAATTAGTTAATGTTCAGCTAAATGATTAGTGTCATTTTTACTCATGGGATTAAATGCAGGAAGATTTGGGATATTTTCCAAGTTATTGGCCTAAATTTGAAAATAAAAATTTTAGGGATAATCACTCAGGTATAAACTTATTATAATATTACAATCCTTAGTAAAGAACACACATTTGTTCTTCAAATGTCTTATATTTTCTGCAAAATAGGTTTTCCCTGACCCATAGAGTAATTTTATGTTTCATGCAGAATATGAACTCAAGATGATTACAGTTAAACTCTTACTGGTATGAATTGTGCAAATTTCATTTTCTAACTGTGGAAATAGTAAATAAACATACATTTACATTGAATGATACTCATGCATAGGCATAACTGTGTCAAGAAATGCATAAATGTGGACATAAACCAGAAATTATCAGAATCAAGTCAGAATCTATATTTTTTATTTTACTTATGCAAAACCATGAGTCATACTTGAAGCAATGTTTTAAAATACCTATTTTGATGAAACATTAAAAAGAAAACCCAATAACAATCTTTTCTACCTTTCAGTGTTGCTCTAGAAAGACAGTTTAGTTTCATCTGTATAGTAGAGAGAAGCCAGTGTTTATTTCTTTTCAATATACTGAGAAAAACTAACCTAAATTTTATCTGCAAACCTGAGTTCCATAGCACTCAAGGATATTGGGTCTACATATCGTAAACATATTATTTAAATGGGACTGCTTGTCTACAATTTCTATGTATTTTAGGAAATATTTCATATCATCTGCCTGGCCAGGCACAACATAAAAATGTGCAAAATGTCAAAAATAATCTTATATGAATTGTCATATTTCAAGAATTGACAAAAAGCCAAATAGAACATAAACCCTGCAACTTACAATTTTAAATTTACAAATTCGATAACTAGGAAGCCAGATACAAATTATAGCCAGAATTTAGAAAGAAAACCATGAATTTTCTACATTTAACCTATGCTGAAAGATTGTCACCACTTGTAGCAGGTGCTTCCACCACCTTTTTCTTCCAGTCTTGGGTTTTGTTCTTAATAGATACTACTGTGTTAAGACAATAAAATGTAAAACTTATCTGCTTGCATCACTGTTTTTGTGGAAACAAAACCCATGTATTTCCTTTTTGGAACTTTGAAAGTTGGTACTGTCTTACAATTATTTAGAAATTTGAGTCCTGATGGAAACCTTTATTGGTTGTACCTTGGCAATATAATGTTATAAAAGAGTGTGCATCTCCTAAGAACCAAAGTACCCAACCGTATGAATTGCATAAAATACATTTTCTATTAAATTCTCTTTATGCATATTTCTTGAATTTCAACAGGGTGTTTCCTTTGTTAGTATCTCTTACTGCTTTTTATAAAATCATGCCCTATGTCTTACGAGGTCTGACTCCTCCAGCAGTGCGTTCACAGATTATCATATGTCATTTCTGCTTTAACGCCCAAAGAAGTCTGAGCTCAGGTCTCCCAGGAAGATTTAATACCCTCACGCAAACTTCCTTGAATAATGATGGCAAATCTTGCTGGTGGCAATTTCTTTTCCACTGCTATTCCCTCAACTCCCCAGGCACCACTTTTCCATACTTGATTTAGAAATTTTATTTTGTTTTGTTTTGTTTTGTTTGTTATTGATTTGCAGTCCCCTGTTGTGTTCTATCCTATGCCTTACAGCTTGCTGATTATCTTACTACAAGTTACTTGTTTTTCTCTTTTCCTCTAAGCATTGAGAGCGATACATCATGACCCTGAAATCTAGCAACACAAGTTGAAGGATATCATATGATTTTTTGAAATCTCCAAAGTTTAATAAAAATAATCACATACTTCCAAAATTGTTTGTAAAAATGTTACCTGAGATATAAATATGTTTATTTCAATGTTCACTAACATACTTATGGAACAAAGTAAATCAACAATATAGAGGCTAGGTTTAGAAGCCTTATTAATCCCTTCATGATAATATGAGTAGCTAGTTATTTGTTTATATTAACACTTTGAGACATTGAATTATATTTAAAACATTGAGAAAATGTTAATTTTTTAGAAGTTTAAAGCAACAGTCTTAATTTTTTATATTCTGGTCTTAAGTTAAATGCATATAGAAAAATGACTGGCAAATTAAACAGAAAGCCAAACCTCAAATATTTTTTCAGAATGGGTGCTCACTACCATACAATGGTTAAGATTCTATTTTGGACAGGCAAATTAAGTTCCACTTTACTTTCTTCCAAGCCATATCATTTCCTCATTGTAAAATGAAAATGATGACAGTATTTCTAAATAAGTATTAGGTGAACATTAACTAGATTCAATTGCTAAAAGGAGCTTGGAATTGATATAAAGGTTAATCCTAAGCAATGAGTTTCACCATTGATACAATTGCCTACCTCAATTCTATCATAATACAGATAAAGTTCTCAAGTCCAGAGGGTGTACCTTTGAGAAACATTAAACAGTAACTTAAGAATAGATCTTATGTTTAATGATTTTAACTCTAACATCTTTCTACTCTACTATAAAGAATACGATATGTATCATTTAGGAAAAGCTATAAACTCTCATACATATGTACCTGGACTTCAAACACAGAAGTCGATGATATATACAGAATTGGCCAAAAAAATGCATATACACTACAGGAAAAGAAAAATTTGTATAAATATTTTAATACTAAACATCGAGATATTCTGAGGTTAATACAAGTTACCTTTGGCCTCTGCAATGACAAGAGGTGCTTGAAATGGTAGCCATTAGCTTCCAACCATGACTACAGAGAACTGCTGCTTGGGTAACCTTGGTCACTGAGATCACTTCACAGGCATTTTCAATGTCTTCTCTAAGGGCTGGAATTGTAGTGGGTTTTCTGCAATATGTGACATCCTCCAGGGTCCCACATACAAGGGTAACTCCATCTGTTGAAAAAAAATCATACTATTTTTCTTTCTCTGAGATGTGTATATATATTTGGTGTAATTATATTATGAACTTGTAAAAATATATAAGCATATATTGTATATAAACATCTATACATAAGATAAAATATATATAAATATTATGGAGTACACATATATACACATGTAAAATGAATATGGATTATGCAAAGGTGTGGAAGTAGAAACTGATTTCAAATAATTTGGTTTTGTTTTTAAATTATATATTTAATTTGAGACAAAAAATTAAAAATTTTCACCTTCAAGCCTCATCTGAAAAAATGTGAAAATTGAAAAAGGATATGTCTGCTGTCATTTTCTGTTCCGTTGAACTGCTGCCTTTCTGAAAATTAATATATGTGTGTGTATGTGTACATATGTACTAACTTTCTGAAATTCACTAAAAACCTCAGTATTTTTAAAAACATACATCATGATATGGTAAATTTGACATCTCTCCTTCAATATTGGCCATAGTAAGCAGACACATAAAAATCAGTGAAAATCTAGAATATCTAACAACTCTATCAAGAAAATTAATCTAATTCTATTAATAAAACAATATATGCAAAGTTTGCAAAAATAATCAAGGATGGAGAAGAAAGACTATATGATGTACCATAAACGAGTCTCACATATGCAATTTCAAAATACTGAAAAATAATAGAGAATAAATTTTATGTTAAAATAACATATGTTTTCAGAACTTTTTATCTCAATCTTATAGATTTATTAATTTTGAAGTTATACGTACAAACTGAGTAGGAAATTAAATCAGTGAGTAAAAATATTATAATATGTTTATTGAAATACTGAGTTGTACAAATTAGTTGAGTGAACAAAGCCTTTTTCACTTAACTATTTTTACTTAGTCACTAACAATAATTTATTTTGATTACTTACTAGAGCCTAAAATACTGAAAATGTTTAATGAGCAATAAACATACATTTAAATTCTCTTAACCTGGAGAAAGTATTTAAGTATTTTAAAAATAGATAAATATATAATGCTATTAAATTTAAGCAGAAGTAATAGCTTTGGGTATTATTTTTTATTTTCAATTTAATGTTTACAAATCCATTTTATGATATCACTTGGAACATATTCCTCTTAGCTACTAAATTATGATGCATAACTTATAGTAGTAATTACTATATGATATAGTAATAGTTATTAATACTTATAATCCTAATAATAATTAAAACAATACTTTAGTCAATCTAGTAGAAGCTATATACTTCCAGTTTCATAGTAAGTAGTTTGGAGACTGTATTCCTGGTAGTATTAACAAAATCATTAAACACCTCAAATTTGGAAATGATAGTTTGGGTGTACTCAATTATTCTTTTTCCTTTCAACAATTTTGTGATAAGTAATATCTTAAAAATTACTGTTATCTAAAATTTTGAGAAAGTTGTACAAGTAAAAAACAATGAAATTATTTTGTTAATTATTTTGTATAATTCTTGTCATTCTGTTGTTTTATAAACTAAAATGCAACTCACAATTTAAGTATATGTATGTAACAAATTTACACTTTCGTGTGGATTCCTTTTAGTGCACTATTTATGTTCATCGCTTTCAGTAGCAATTTATTATGAAACATCACACTGACCTCACCTAGGTGAGAGCAATTCTTCATTATTTCACTACATGAAAATCCATCCTTTAGGGAAAGAAAGTTGTTTTCAATTATATCATGAGATTTTATCAGAAATGAATTTTTGCTAACACTTTTTTTTACAAAGAATATGTGTTTGTGTGTGCATGTGTGTGTGTGGTACGTGGGTGCACATGTGTGTGTTTCCATATAATTCCATATTTCTTAATTTAAGGAATCCTTCAAAGTGACTTCTTAGGATCTTTTGGTCACGTGGTTAGCCAGTGTAGTATCTAATAAGAAAATATCCATTACTTAACCAATTAGAATGAATACATGAAAGCTAAGATGGAAAATAAGTGACTTGAATAGTGACTCTAATTTGAAATAAGCTTTTTTGTAAGGTGCTAACTTGAAGCAGGCATTATTCATTGGATTTGTATATTGTGCCAAAGGGAGAATAGAAAAGAGAAGCAAGTGATACAGTCTTAAAACTCTTTATTCTATTTTAAAATGAAATATGCAACTTCATATTTCACACCAAGTATATATAATAGTAATGTTGTGTATAAATAAAGTAATACTCTTTTCTTAAAACTGTGAAAAATAAATTGAACTATTGATTATAAGTGCAAAAATATTAGGGATGTTTTTCTTTGCTAAATTTCCATTACATAACATATTGTATACTACATATTTGTACATTATATATTTCATACAAATTTGATTAAATCCACAAATAACATAATACAGAAGAATTTAGTTTAGAGAATGTAAATTGTATTAATTAGAGATGGGAAAGGAACTGCTATAAAATGAAACTTTTTTGTAATTTCTTCTCTGATTAAAAGAAAATATATGTGCCTTATTTTCAAAAAATGATTATTAATGCATAATAACATATTTAAAATTACATGTCTTAGGAAAGAGTCCCTACTGCCTTAAGAAAAAGTGACTTCATTATAATTTTATTCCCCTAACTGTTGTAATAAAATAACAGAAATACACCGTTTTCTGCTGTAAGCCATCTCTCCCATGTCAAAATTTTGAGCTAAAATGAAAAAGAAGTGCATAATTGTTTTTGCTGGCTAAAATGGCAACAGTTATATTTATATATCAGAAATGCCTATATTAATATAAATATTATTAAAAGAAATACTATTAAATAATTAATTTAAAATTAATTAATATTAATATTATTAAAAGAAAGTAAAAAATCCTATGATATTATTTAGATACAGTTTAAAATATAAAAGATATCAACTCATATTGGAGTGCACTCATCTTTTCCATCTCTTTGGTGTCATATTCCATTTTCTGTGGGCCACCTTCGTGCTGTATCTTTGCATGTAAATTTCTACTTAATAGATATTGAGCATGCTAATCACTCCACCTAGTCCATTCTTATATACACCACCACTTCACTTTTAGCTTCTTGATTTGATGAAGATTATACATTTTCTAGCTATTTTTTTCACAGAAACACTTCAGAGAATAGTGAGCAAAGTGCCTTGTTAACCTGACTGCTACAATAGGTTTATAGTATTCTTGTATGTGACTTTTAAAATGAAGAAAAGAAATTACTAGTGAGGAAAGGACTTCTAAAGAATACAGAACAACATAAAAATGTCCAAAATATTCAGCTCACATTTTTTCTTTTCCTGAAGCACTGGAGGTTGTCAAATCCACAGTGTTTCATTAGCTACAGCTTTACAAGGAGCATGTTCCAAAAGGCATTAGCAGAGCTCATTTACTTGGAATGATTTTGTATAGATAACCAATATAAAAAAGAAAATGGGAGTAAAAATAGAACAATATGCCATTAACAAACCATAGGTAATGAAAAGTCAAAACTACAGAGCACATGAGGCGGTTGAAGAACTGAAAGTATGACTGTGATAAAATATTAACAAAAACACAATGGATGCCGGCTTGAGATAGAGAAAATAAAAATAAAATTTAATGGAACTGTGAAGGATTCCAAGATAGTCTCAAAGCTATTACTCGGCACTTCTTGACCACTTAATTTACTAAAATGCATCAGTTGATCTTTAGGATTTCATGTAATTGATTCTCATAAAAGGAAGTCATCTCACCTTTGTTTTATTATCTCAGAGCCTTTAAAATATTAAAATATAGCTTACATGTGGCAAGATTCACTTTTAGTGTAGTTTGTGAGGTGTGACAAACACAAAATCACCTAATAAGCAACAAAATCAAGGTAAAAATTATCACTTTCAATATTTTCAGCTGTGCCTCTTTCAGACAAAGTTATGAGACTTCACAATAGTCCTGAAAAAGTCATCAAATATTAATGCTCTTTACAGGCACCGTAGTTTGTCTCAGTTACAGATTTGCCATATTGAAACCAGTGGGGAATTAAATTCTCTCCAAACTATTGCTCTTGGATTCTTGTATTTTCTATTTATTGGTGTTAATTTTTTTTTAATTTATAAGCTTCCTAGTGTAAAATATGCTTTATGTAATTTATTTTTAAAAGTAGTTTACAAGATTAGTGGGAGAAATAACTTTGAAATACCTCTGGGCCAGTGATATAGCTCAGTGGCATAAGCTCCTGCCTGGCAAGCGTGAAGTTCTGAGTTCAGTTCCCAGTACCCACATAAAGAAACAAAACAAAACAAAACAAAACCTTCTAAGTAAGATATTACATAGATATAATTGAATTTTACTTTTGCATGTTCTTAAAGTTACATATATATTTTCATAAATAGTTAAAAGTAAGACTTTCATTCAAATAGCATGAAAATCAACGTTTATTAAGGTATCGTGAATTAATAAACTATGTAAGTAATATTGAGATTATATATATATATACATATATATATATATATATATATATATATATGAATGAAAGAGGACAAAAAATGGAAGGTTGACTTCTGCAGACAGGAAAGAAAATAAGCTGGAGGGGGGACAAAAAGGAGAGAGAATAATGGGATTGAAACTGATTAAAACATTGTTAACTGCATGTAACAATTATATAGGACTTCCAAGTGATCTAGGGAAATATAACTCCCAACCTGTTAGATGTCCGATAAGCCGAGTTCGTGTTCCCCAAAATTGAAGAATGAATTCTGAGGAAAAAAGGAGGTTAAGAGTAGGAAGTTTTATTGAGAGAGAGACACCTCCTGCCTGAGAGAGACAGGAGGGGACCTGGAAAGTGGGTTGTCATGAACTCCACTTTATGGAGGAGGCTTTATAAAGCAAAATCATAAGGTGGGTACAAAATCACAAGTGGGTACAATGTGGAACAAAATTAATCAATTGATAAGATTACAACTACAGTCACTTAGGTAATATTAATTCCCTGGTGAAGCAAGTCATGTAACAAGTGTACATGGAAAGAACAAGGACCTTTTTTTTTTTGTTTTTTTTGTGGGTACCGGGTGTCGACCTCAGGACCTTGCGCACCAGCAGGCGCCCATGCCACTGAACGATATCACCAGCCCTTTTTCTGTATGTGAGTTCCGGGAGTCGAACTCAGGCCCTCATGCTGGCCAGGCAGGTGCTTATGGTGCTGAGCCATCTCACTGGCCCAAGGACCCTTTTTGGAAGAGATGGGTCAGGAGGCTCTAGTCACTCACCTAGGTGACTGATGCCTATTTAGAATATCAATCATTATTGTTTATCTCTTGGGAAGTTATGTAGCTGTAGTCATTCTATCTTTATCTTGAGGCCTGGCCTTCAATGAATGCAGTTCCAGCCACAGTTGTAATGCGTTCTTATTCTTATCTTCTGCACTGACTCCTTCTAGGGTCTAGCCCTGTCTGACTGCCTAGAGTATTTCTATCCAATGTAGCTGTCTATAATACCAAGTTCCCCAAATAGACCTCATCATGTAATATTAACATGCAATAATAAAATATTTTAAAATTTAGTAAAATGTTAAAACAATCGTAGCAAAAGTCATTGAAGGAAAATATGAAAGGAAACATTTATTTTTCAGCATCAAATTGAGAACATGATAAAAATTTGTGTTATTTCCCCAAGTTATTGAACTAAGATTATAACTAATTTCATTTGTGAACAAGCCAATTCTGCAAAATTATAAGTAATCCCAAATATCTTTTTATTCACCTCTTTGAGTGTGAATATGGTAACAGTTTTATTTTGTAATTATAGAAAATGGTTTTATTGATAATAATTTCTCTTTATTTAAAGAACCAAGCATGAAGATAAAAGTACATTTAGATTAAATAATTTGGTAAAATCACCAGATGATGCAAAGAAATTAAGGTACTTTCCACAATGTATTTCATAAACTAAAAGTGAGTCACGTTTATATTACTATCTCCAATATGTTCCCATTTTCATTGTTCTGAAATCACTCATTTTCTTCTGTACTTTCATCAGCCTAAACAATATGAAACAGTTAAAAATTATAAATAGCTTCTAATTAAGACAGTCTGGTACTGTGGTAGCAATAAACAAGTAGAAAATAATAGAAAGTGTTCATAAGCACTTGTGTCGGGGCTCGGACAAGGTACTCTACAGTGTGAAAATTTTGACATAGCGAGTGCTTTCAAATGAAGATCAGAAGGCCTCAGAAGCTGCCTTAGAAACCTAGCCTTTTTAAACTCCCCTTCATTCCCTAACCCTCATTCCCAAGTGCAGGGATGGGCTTTTCTCTGAAATTTCCTTATCTATGTCAAGACTTCCTCTACCAAACAGGGACACAATCACTTTCCAGCCCCTCCATGATTTCCTTAACCAGGGAATAAGAGACTCATATTCTAGGAAGGAAAATTTGATCTCAAGATACTGCATCTCAAGATATTGCTTGTTCTTCAGTCCATTCAAGTTGCAAAATGGATCATTTACAAACTCTTGTCTTTTCTTTAAGCTCAGCCCATTATCCTGAAAATCATGTTATCCCTAAAAATTATGTAAATTATCCCCATTTCTCTCCAACTTTTGAAATAAGATATATGATCCTGAGTCTCCTTGGCTTCTTAAATAATCATGTTCCTGGTTCCTATGCATGTTCCTCTGCACACACATTAGTGTGTCTTTTGTCCTTTGAATCTGTCTGTTGTCATTTCCATTCAGGGAAGCTGAGGTATAGAGGGAGTTTCCATTGCTCTTGCACTTGAATATATTGAGACTTGAATGGAACAGACACTGCTTCCTACAAATGGGCATAACAAGTATTCTTAAGTAAATGGTATTTACAAAGAAGAGTCCATATGAAAATTACATGTACTGTGTTTCCATCTGAAACTACATGTAGAAATTAGGACCAAGTGAATTGCACATTCAAACGTGGATGGTAAATTTATAGTATTTTACAGGATTGGATAAAGCAATATTTTTGCAATCTGAATACAGAAAATAAATTTGAATGAGGAAAGAAAATTCACTGTAAAGTAAATGATTAATAGCACCATAGTATATTGAAATTGAGAACCAATAATAAAAGGACTTCCTAAGAGAATGAAAGAATGCAACACACAATATGATAGAACTTATCAGCTACCCATGTAATCAACTGAAGACTCATTTCCTGTACAGGGTAGAAACACATAAAAATAAAGACAGCAACTCAGGAAAACAAAGGGAGCAAGAGTTTTAATTACACTCTTCTCACACAGAGATCTAAATGGCCATTATACATATGAAAAGATTCTCAATATCATTAGCAATCAAAGAAATGCAAATTCAGATCATACTGAGTGGAGCATTTCCAAAATAGCACAGTAAGAGTAAAAGTCCACTCGCCCATATAAACAATGAAAAACTGGCAAAATTGTTACAATTAACTTGTTCAGAACTCTGAAAATGAACCACACTGAAAAAAATTACATGGATATTTATGTATTTTAGAAAGAACGGTAAGTGTTTTTGTTTCATTTTGTTTTGTTTTGTTTTTGTTTTTGTTTTTACATTCGGACTCACCCTGTTTCTTTCCTCTCTCCCTAGATTTGAAAACTAGGAACAAATTCTGTGAGAATCAGCAAAAGAGAAGCTTTTGAAGTGGACAGAACAAGTTTGGGACTCCTTCAAAAGTCCTTCCAAAATTGTTCTTTATTTGACCTGCTTGCAGCTGCCTAGAAAGAGGATTGGCCTTTATTTGATCTGACTTGGAACACTGCTCAGTACAAAACAGCCCTATCCCCAGGGTATGTGTTGGGAAAAAAAAAAATCAGGAGCAATTATTTTACTTTGCGATTTCCTAATGTGGCAAAACCCTTTGGAACTAGAGGCTGACCCAACAATTTAACAGGAAAACCTGGTAAATAAGAATCAATAGGAGATTTTGAAAAGCTCCAGAACATTCCTGGCAATCTGGAAGGCCACAGACATTTGAAGGACTATACATCTGCCCAGATGCAAACTAACAAAATTCTGATCTCTCACCTCCTGCTCACAGTAAGACTCAGTGCAAGCAAACTGGAAGACGAAGCTGTAAACTTGCCAGGGCATTGTTCCACTAGGAGCAAGAAAAATCAACCAAGCTTTCTGAAACTTTGTAACAGAGCTTGCCTTTCCTCCCAAAACTGCTCTTGATTTTCTTCTGATTTCACTAGAAACAGATCGAAAGTTCATATTTCTACCCATAAACTAGATAGTTCAAAACAGCAAAAAGTTACTCTTTTACAGTTCTGGAGGCCAGAATTCTGGCTTGAGCAGGACCGTATTCTTTGGGAAACTACACATAAGAATCTTTCTACGCATCTTCTGACCTTCTCAGCAGAAATAGTGTTACTCCAACTTCGGGTCCTTTTGTTCTATGATGTTTGTACCTGTGTGACTTCTCCTTGCATAGATTTCTGTTTTCTCATGAACCATTGAAATGAGTACCTGACCTAATTCAGTATGCTCTCATGTTAATTTGTCTATATGACCTTGCAATGACCCTGTTTGCTCTTAGGTCACATCCTGAGGTTCTGTTCTGGGTAGAGGCAAACTTTGACAGCAGGGGAGACAGCAAGAGGAACTAATCAAGTACAATGAGTTAATTATTTTATGTTATATTTTGCTGAGCCTTTAAATCTGTATAATTAGTTTGCTTATACCTGGCTAATGATTATATTTAATTGATGAGTTATTTTTATTGTCCTTTCCAGGTCTTTCTTACTCATTCTTAGGAGCACTTAGAGGTCTTACACTGACTCTTTTAGCTCTCCTTTCCATAGGTATAACATCAGCTTTTACTACCCACTATAATCATTGTGACTTGTATTTTTAATAGTCTTTCAAATTCATCTTTAATTTTGTTGAATTGACTTTTTTAGGATATCAATTCTAAATTCCGTCCCTCAAATAGACCTTCCAATTTTGTATTTGCATTATTGGCTTCTTTTCAGCTTCTGTTTATACACTCCTGGATTGTTTTCAGTATATTCTGTGCATTGCAAGGAATGCTTATACCTTCCCAGTCTTGAATTTTTTTTTTTTTGTGGGTACCGGGGGTCGACCTCAGGACCTCACGCGCCAGCAGGTGCCCGTGCCGCTGAGCGATATCACCGGCCCTTTTTCGTATGTGGGTTCCGGAGTCGAACTCGGGCCCTCGCGCTTGTCAGGCAGGCGCTTAAGCCACTGAGCCATCTCACCGGCCCCCCAGTCTTGAATTTTGAAACACTTATTTCTGTCTTTTTGAGAATACAACATGTGTTTTTGCTAACATAGATATTGGAAAGACTACAGTAGATTTCAACTGATTATTGGTTAAAGCCCAAAAGTACCCAAGGTAATTAAACACACCCTAGTAAATCTTTATAAATTTTGACACTGTGATACTAAGATAGTAACTTTTCCCATTGAAAGGTAAACTTTTTGATAAAAAATGAATACCTTTTGGGCCGGTGAGATGGCTCAGCGGCTTAAGCGCCTGCCCGGCAAGCGTGAGGGCCCAAGTTCGACTCCCGGAGCCCACATACGAAAAAGGGGCCGGTGATATCGCTCAGTGGCACGGGCGCCTGCTGGCGCGCGAGGTCCTGAGGTCGACCCCCTGGTACCCACAAAAAAAAAAAAAAGAATACTTTTAAGAGTCCTTGTTTTCCCACTGACCTGAAACACCTTTAGTTCTATGAACCACTTGTGAATGAAGAATATTATAAACTTAATTATTCCTTCTTTAAAATATATATTATGCTCGAAATCATTTTATTGAGATTCTTATTTCTTCAGAGCCTGTTCTTTATTACTGAATTACAGGAAATAAAAATTTGTGTGGTGGAAACTTATAGACTTTTAAAGAGAGCAGAACAATTGGAAATCGATAATGATGGAATAAATTTATACAGATTCCAGAAGGACACATTAAAATTATATAGAAAAAGTGTACCAGATATATGACAAAGTCTATTCAATTATCTTATTCTGTAACTGCTATGCTCTCACCGTATCCTCTCAAACTATTATACTGAACTTAATCTCCAGTATAGCACTGTTAAAAGATGTACTCAGAAGGACATTTGACTGTGAGAGACAGGCTGTCATGAATGACTTTATAAAATTGTTCTGTGGGAACAAATTTTCTTGCTGACTGTTATGTGAGGGCATGGTGTTGATCCCCTCTAGATGACATAGCACAAAGCAGTATCTTGTGTGTGTGTGTGTGTGTGTGTGTGAGTTCTACAAATTCATTTATTTATTTTTATTCAGACTTAATTTTAATTTTGAGAAAAGAACTCTATAAATTTCTAAATTGCCCAGACTGGGCTTTCACTTGTGATGTTCCTGCCTCAGCCTCCCAGAGTGCTAGGATTACAGGCACAAACCTCCATGCCTGGTTTACAAGGCACCATCTTGGCACAGAAAGAGCAGCCCTCACCAATCACTAAAACTACCAGCACTGTGATCCTTGACTTCCCAGGCTCCAGAGCTGTGAAAATGCACTTCTTTATTTGTTGGTTACCCAGTCAAGTAGTACATAAAAACCAGGATGCTTATTTACAAAAACGGAGGTGTTTTTATAAAATTATGTGTAAATATTCCTCTTTTAGTATGAATTTCATAAACTCAATTTTTCTGGATTATAATTCTGAAATGTCTTACAAAGATGACATAAAATACATATCTCTATGTGTGTTATATGAAAGAAAATGAAAACAAAACAGTAATTTCTACTTCTTTTCCACTTGAACAAAGGATAAATTAAAATATCAATGAGCCTAGTAAATTTATAATTTGAAAAAATATGAAGGATAGTTTATGTATCACTCTGTAGAAAATGTATTGTGTGGTTTTTCATTGCTCTCTCTTTCCTGCAAGTTTTTTTTTTTTTGATACTGTGGTTTATTTGCTTGTTTTTCTTAAAATTACAGATATAAAATGTGAGATATAAATAGGGAAGGTACATATTTGGAAAACATCACTATTCTGTCTTACTTCTTGAGTTTTGTTTTATTGGCAAGCAGAGCAGTCAGTCTTAACAGCTTCTATAATATTGTTCAACATTTCAATTTTGTTTTTCTATTTCTATTATTACAGCAGTGGTAAGTCACCATTTATTTTTCATCAGAGTTATATGGTTTTTGATCTTATCATAAGTTTCTATTTTCTATAAGATAGTGGCTGTAAGATAACTATAGAATATACATAATCAAAAGTATTATGAATGATCAGAATGCAAAATTTATTAATCAGAATGCCTATATTTATCAAAAGGAAACTACAACCATTCACTTATTTAATTCATTTATTTGAAAACTGCTGTTAAGAAATGATTTGAAGCTGACAGAGCCAACTCATGTCATTAAAACATAGAATAATTTTATTAAAATTTAGAAAAAATTAAATGGATTATCTTAGTCACTTTCATTGTCCTTGAGACAAAACACTCATAATAAAAGAAGGAAATCTTTACTTTAGTTCATGTTTTTGGGCCAAGGTTGGCTGGCTCTAAGGCAGAAATGACATCGCGGAAGGATCTGGCAGAGGAAAGCAGTTCATGTCATGGCTGCCAGGAAGCAGAGAGGGTAAGGAGGAGCCAGGAAGGGAGGTGAATCCATCCAGGTAATGGCCCCAGTGGCTGGTCTCTAGCCAGACCTTACTTACTAATAGTAAATCAGCCATAGTACCCCATGATCCAATAATCTCTGAAAGCCTCCCTTTGAACACAGGAGGCTTTGTGAGAACATTCTAGATCTAAATGATGACACTAGTGTATCTTAAAATGTTAACCAAAGTTCTATTTCCATAACTCTAGAAAAGAATATGTTAAGAAAACAATTTTTAAAATGAAGCAATTTTTTTTCCTACCCTAAGTTCTAATTCAATTTTGTCTTTGGCTTAGTATCTTATTATTGAAACATTTCTTACAAAATCCTTTTAATTGCATTACAGTTGCATGAAATATAAAGAATATGCTAATTTACATAAATTTGTCCTTACTAATAAGGATTTTGAGAGGCATCCAACCACATTAAAGACTCCAAAGGCATAATTTGTATTGTAATGCATATTATCACTTACAGATATTTTAAAATGTTAATATATGGAAAAGTATTGACATTTTTATTGCATCTTCCTGATCATTTTCTACTCAACATACATACAAACACGAAAACAAAATATCGCTAATATACACATTGGTAGACGATCACATATGATGCATTTATTAGTCAATTAATTTGGAAAACTGCCACAAATATTATATGTCCACATTTGCAATTTTATAAATGTATTTTATAAGCCAGATTAAAATAATACTTGTCGGGGCCGGTGAGATGGCTCAGCGGCATAAGCGCCTGCCTTGCAAGCGCGAGGGCCCGAGTTCGACTCCCGGATCCCACATACGGAAAAGGGGCCAGTGATATCGCTCAGCGGCACGGGCGCCTGTTGGCACGAGAGGTCCTGAGGTCGACCCCCCGGTACCCACAAAAAAAAATAAATAAAATAAAATAAAATAATACTTGTCTCAGAGTAAGTACAGAATATGGGAATACTAGATTTATGCCCAGAAAGTAAAAAGTAAAACACTGTATACAAGATGATTATTAATATTTTATGAAATATTATTCTGCTGAAAAGTGTAAATAGAATTTAACTAAAAGAAAAACTGACATGAAATAAAATAAATTGAGTTTGTGGGAATTGATGTGAAGTGTGCCATTGGGATGAATTTGACATTAGCTTATTCATTTCTGTCAATTTTTCTGCTTCAATTTTTCAAGTCATCTTTTGAATGAGAGTAAAATAGTTTATCAACAATGATGACATTTATATTAAATATCAGTTGCATAAGATGTTTAATGGTTGATAAAATATATTTCTACATAGATGGATGAAATTTTTTCTCATCCTTTCTCAAATATTTTGAAATTATTCAGTGTTAACATAATTACATATTAACATAAATTACAGAAAAAACTTGTCACTCTGTAATTTCACTATTAAACCATACCACAAATTCCACAGAACAAAGGGACAACGGTGGGATTTTTGTTGTTTTGTTGCTTTTTTTTTTCCTCGCAGAATTCAGACATACCAAAGGAAACTCCATCCTATCTATTTTAGGAAAAAATTATTTTTAAAGAAAATATTCTATAATTCAAAGACTGTGCAAAAATTGTCCAAAATTTTCTTTAGGTTGCCTATAACCCATTACTCCCACCAGAGTTTAGCACAAAACTTCAGTTTTTGCTGTCCTACCACTTTCCAAATCAAGGATTCCATCCATGTAGCCCTTGCTTCTTATAACTGCTTTGTTTAAACTCCTTTTGGGCTTATCTGAGTGAGTGACTCAAATTACCTGCTTATGTTGTATCTTCGACAGATACTGGAAAATATAACACTGGCTTGTAATCAGAATAAGGAGACCTTTCATACTGACGGGCACTGGGAGTGCTGAGGGAACTCTATTCATGGCATTGTTCACTACAGACCACCTGTTAGCTGGATGACCAACACTGCTGCATACTCGTCTTCCACAGTACAAGTTCCAAACAACTATAATTCCAGAGCAACCAGAGTACATTTTTCTCTCTTACATATTATAAATACCAATTTACAAATGAAAATAAAATACATGCTGACTTTCCAGTCCACTGTGTTGAATGTGTTGAATGTGAATGTGTGTTCTGTTCACATCTTATTTCATGCGGTACAATTTACAATAAAAGAAAATATGAGGGAAAACGTCTAGACTTAAATAATATAGTAGTTGTGATACTCTCTTTCTAAAGTATCATAGCCCAAAGTCTCATCCTTTACTGTTTAATTTCTTAGGCTTTGCAGTAATATCAGTTTTCTTCTTTTTCCATCCTAATTTTATTTTGATATTAGTCTACATATAAATTTAAAAACTGAACACCAATGAAATAACTGAAGAACTAGACTGAAGGAAAAGAAAAATATTTGAGATATACATAAATATATGACATTGTGAAGAATTTATATGAGTAGATAACCCAGTACCTATCTTTACAACTGGTCACATGGTTACTATTGCTATGTAATGCCACCTTTTCCATTGTTCTATACATATATTATCTGCCCACAGGCAACACCTCAGTTGATTTGTTGGCTATCTGATGAAGTGACCCAAACCTTCATACCTGTAGGATATGAGCTCATGCTAGTCCTACCCATAAGAATTTAAATCTCCACTCATTTGTATGATTTGGTTCCAAGTATATTCTCTCTTCCCTCATTATAAAGAAAGCAAATTTATTTGCCTTTCTAATGAGCGTAATTACCTAATTCAACACTGGAAGCCTTAATTTTCTCTGTTCAAACAATGGCACAAAGAACTCCCAATTAGAAGATTATATTTCAGTTTTTATTTCAATAAAGCTACTGCTGCATTCCCTTATGAACACTTTTGGAATAATATCTCTTAGATATTATGAAAGCTAAGGCAGGAATAGGCAAACTATGTCTGTAAAGGGCTGATAATAAACCTTGTATATTTTCCAGGCCATATGGTCTTTTTTTCCACTACTCAGTTCCACTATTATTTCATTAAAGCAGTCATAGACAACATATAAACAAATAGGTTTGGCTGTGCTCCAATAATTAAAAAAATTAAGTTATAGGGATTTGGGTTAACATAGTACAGCCATTTTGGTTGTACCTGGCATTTTGCCCACCAAGTGATCTTGGCATGCATTCCAAAACCTGTAGGACAAGCAACCATTAAGATAGGTGAGGCCGGTGAGATGGCTCAGCTGCATAAGTGCCTGCCTGGCAAGTGCGAGATCCTGAGTTCGACTCCTGGTACCCACATACGAAAAAAGTGCCAGTGATATCACTCAGTGGCACGGGTGTCTGCTGGCGCATGAGGTCCTGAGTTCGACCCCGGATACCCACACAAAAAAAAAAGATAGGTGAGCACCTTTCTTCAAAATTAATTAAGTTTATTGGTACATTTAAGATATACATGATTATCACCTTCATCATGGGTAATTTGTACCTGTACAGATACACCTTAATTGTTCTTTTTTTTCCATTCCCCTGCCCACCCTTCAACCACTCTTCTCATCTTTCTTTGCACAAGTTTTGTTTCTGTATTTTCCTTCTTTTCCCCTTTTTTATCTTCCCTTTTTTCCATTCCCCATACCCTCCCCCTAGTACCTCTTCCAATTTGAGCATTTTCTTCCTATTTGAAAATATCTAGCATTCATTTCAGTCCTTATTTATATTTTTGGGTTCCCACACCAGAGAAACAATTAGGTATTTACACACGCGTATTCAATTTACTTCACTTAAAAATATGGTCTCAGGGCCGGTGAGAGAGCTCAGCAGCATAAGCATCTGCCCAGTAAGCACAAGGTCCTGAGTTCGACTCCTGGAACACACATAAAGGAAAAAAGGGCCAGTGATATCGCTCAGTGGTACAAGTGCTTGCTGGCAAGCACAAGGTCCTAAGGTAGACTCCTGGTACCCACATTAAAAAATAAATAAATAAAAAAGTATGGTCTCAAAGTACATCCATTTACCTAGAAATGTCTGAAGTTTATCTTTCTTCATGGATGAGCAGTACTGCGCTGTATAAAAACCCCATATCTTTATCCATTCATTGTGTGATGGGCATTTAGGCTGTTTCCAAGATTTAGATACTACAAACTGTGAGGCTATAAACATGGATGTGGGCTAGTGAGATAGCTCAGTGGCATAAGCACCTGCCTGGCAAGTGTGAGGTCCTTAGTTTGACTCCTGGTACCCACATAAAGGAAAAAAGGGCCGGTGATATTGCTCAGTGGCACAAGCATTTGCTGGCAAGAGTGAGGTCCTGAGGTCAATTCCTGGTACCCACATTAAAAAAAAAAATGGATGTGCATATATCACTGTGGTATGACATTCTTCTTTTGGGAAGATAAAAAGAACATACATACTCCCAAAATTGTCATACAGATTTAATGCAATCCTAATCAAAATACCAAGAGCATACCTCACAGAATTAGAGAAAACAACCCTAAAATTTATTGGGAACCACAAGAGACCTACAATAGCAAAAACAATTCTGGAGAACAAAGGCAAGGCAGGGGGCATCACGATCCCCGACTTGAAATTATAATGCAAAGCTACTGTGATAAAAACAGCATGATAATGGCAGGAAAAGGTTCAAGGATCAATGGAACAGTTCAGATGATGAAGAAACAACTCCAAGTACACTCAGCCACCTTACCTTCAACAAATGGGCCAAACACCTTCACTGAAAGAAAGATAGGCTCTTTAAAAAATGGTGCTGGGAAAACTGGCTTTTCTTGTGCCAAGATTAAAACTAGACCCACATCTCTCACCATGCACTGAACAAAAACCCAAATGGACCAAAGATCTAAATTTTAAAATAAAACACTAAATCTGGCAGAAGATAGAATAGGTAGAACTCTTGAAGACATGGGTGTAAGCAGACTTTATGAATAAAACCCCAACTGCATGGGAAACATTACAAAGAACTGACATCTGGGATCTCATATCATTAAAAAGCTTTTGCACATCAAAAGAAATCAACAGAGTGAAGAGACAACCTACAAAATGGGAAAAAATTTGTCAGCTCAAATGCCCATTTTTGGACTAGGTCTTTAAATTTGGGGAGTCTGTGGATTTTTAGTTGTTGTCTATTAAATTTTTCTCATTGCTGGGACAAAATACGCAACACCCAATGTTAAAGAGGGAAAGTTTTATTTAACTCACAGTTTGTAGATGTTTCAGTCCATAATTGGCTAGGTCCATGGCAAAGGGGCAACAGTTCTTGGCTGCTGGGGTGGCAGAAGACAATAAAAGCAGCAAGAGCAAAAAGGGGGAAATAAGTCTCTTTCTACCCCTTTTATCTTATTCAGATTGCTGGGATTATGGTGGTGCTATTCCACTCAGTGATCCAGCAATCACCCATCCTTAATCCCAGCACCCTTAATCCCAGCATTGCACTATGAATCAGTCACAAACTCTAGGCTCAGCTACCTCTGAAAAAGCCTGCTCCCATGACTACGTGAGGGTTTGGGGGGACATTTAGTCACAAACCATAACATTCCACCCTGAACCCCAAATATTTATGCACATCCATTTATAAGAAAGGCATCTCCAAGAGTGGCCAAAGTCCTAACAGTTTCAGCATTGCTGAAAAGTCCAAGTCTCAAGTCTCCTCTGAGATTTCAGGCAAACTGTTAGCTGTGAGCCCCTGTACAAATGAAAAGTTAAACATTTCCAACATTCAATGGCACAAGTTAAACATTTCCATCCCAAAAGTTACAAACAGGGAGATACAAAGGAATGGGGTCAAAGCAAGTTCAAAGTCCAGCAGGGCCAACATTAAGTCCTCCAATTCCATGTGACACATCTGAGACAATCTGTGGCAAGATGTGAGCTCCAAAGGGCTTGGGTGGCTCTGCCCCTATGGTGCTGCTTGTGGTTGTACCTCCCGCAGCTTCTCTCTTTGACTTGCTCTGCTCTCTCCTTGTAGTTTTCCTCAGATGATACAGGACCCTGGCTTCTCCAAACTTCTGGGATCTCCATGACACCTTTGACTTCACACTCACAGCTTCACACACTGGCCTCTCAAGGACACACTGCCTGGCCTCCCAGGACTTCTGAAATATGGGTTGAAGCCTTTGTAACCCCACAACTCTTGCACTCTGCGTGCGTGTAAAACCAGTGCCACATAGATGATGCCAAGGACTGCTGCCAGCTGGAGCAGTAGCTAGGCTTCCCTCTCTCTTGGTTGCAGGGGTGGAGTGCCTGGGTCTTTGGGAAATCTGAGTCCCATTCTGAGGAACAAATTCTCTAAACCACCACCATTCTGGAACATGGTGCTCTGGGGCTTTCTCCTCAAAACAAAGTCTTTCACTTCTGCAATTTTGAGGTTGCAAAGGGCGGAATCCTGCTGCTTCTTGTATGCCCTAAGGCAATCTCTTATATTCTCCATTTCCTTCTCAGCAAACAAGATCTCCTCTGCTCTATTTTTGTAGCCCACTGCTTTGCTGGACCTTCCTTTTTGGCCAAACTCACAACATTTTAAATCATTCTGTTGGGCTCTTCACTCTTGATTCTCAACATAGATTGGCTAAAAGCCCCCAACAGTAGCCATGACACTGCCTCAACATTTGACTGCCTTGAAATTTCTTCTACAAGATTAATTAGTCTGCCTTTCTTTTTTTTTTTTTTTTTTTTTTGTGGGTACCGGGGGGACGACCTCAGGACCTCACGCGCCAACAGGCACCCGTGCCGCTGAGCGATATCACCGGCCCCTTTTTCGTATGTGGGTTCCGGGAGTCGAACTCGGGCCTTTGCGCTTGCAAGGCAGGTGCTTAAGCTGCTGAGCCATCTCACCAGCCTTAGTCTGCCTTTCTTAACTTCAGTCTCAGGCAAAGTCTCTGGACATGTAAAAAATGCAGAGAAACTTTTTGCCAAATCATAACACACATCATCTGGACTCCAACAAACAATGAACTTCTTCTTTACAGCAGAAAGCTCTTGAGCCTGGTGTTTACCAGCAGGATTTCTATCCATCTTCTGCTCTTCTGAGCTTTGGCCAGAATCTCCCATACAGAACAGCCTAAGGCATTCCAGCTCTATTTTTTCAACTGGCATCTCCAAACCTTTCCAAACTCTTCCTACAAGCCATTATCAAAGGCTTCTGAACCACACAGTCAGGTATAGGCACAGCAATGACCCCACTCCTGGTATCAAATTCTGTCTTTGTTATTGCTTTCATTGCTGGGACAAAATAACTGACACCCAAAGATAATCTTATCCAGATTGCTGGGATTACATTGAGATGAATATATATTTCTCAGACAAAAAGTACAAACAGCAAATAAACTGCACTGTTGGTGGGAGTGTAGATTGGTGCAACCACAGTGGAAATCAGTGTGGAGATTCCTTAAAAATGTAGGACTAGTGGTTGCATTTGACTTGGCTATTCCCCTTCCTGGCATCTTCCCAAAAGAATTAAAAGCATCATACCACAGTGATACATGTTCACCCCTCTTTATAGTGTCACAGTTTGTAGCTAAATCTTGGAAACAACCCCAATGCCCATAAACTAATGAATGGATAAAAAAGATATTTATTATTTTTTATGTAGTGGACTACTACTCAGCAATAGAAAATTAAAGCTAGAGGTTGCATTTAATCTAGCTATTCCCTTTCTTGGTTTCTTCCCAGAAGGTGGACATAGACATCTAAACTCTTTCTTAAGAGATATTGAGAAGATTTTGAAGCAGACCGAGTGTATTCCACTTGCCTGTGGCCCAAGTTTTTGTAGCTTAGTATGTGAACACTTTCCTTCTATCTTAGAGTATAGAGATCTTCCTGTCTTATTGCTGCCCATGATATGCTTGTCCCTAAGTCCCTAACACATTGCATTTTGTGCAGTTCTTGTTCTGTCTGCCTACTCCTTTGGTTCTTTGACTCTTGCCTCCTTTGGCTGACACCCCAGAATTAGATGTTTTGGTAACACATAGTAGTTGACATATTTTTGCCTATAGCCCAAAGATTGGCAGCTCTTTGCCCTAAAACATTGAAGCCTAAATTCATGGAAACAGGAAAAAAAATGTGTAAATGATACATTATACTTTATAATGGAAGGTGCCACTCCCAATTTCATGCTCTTTCTCCTTAAACTTATATATTCAGGCTATTAGTGACAAGTGATAATGTATTTGTCTCTGCTTCAAAGCATATGACAAACATATACAGGAAGATAGCATCCAATCTTGTGAGCTGGCATCTACGATGGAAATAGTGAAACTTCTAAAAGATTCTGTTCTTCTAGAGGATGATTTAGTTGGTAAAGTCAAATACTTTATTAGGTTTAGTCAGTGATCTTTACTATTTTGTTATGCATGGTAAGAAGCAATGTTACATAGGGATGAGAATTACTAAGGTAATCATTAAGTACACACTTTTACTAGTTGAAATATCTACTCAATGAAGTCAAAAAATCACGGAATATCATTTCAATGACATCATCTTTTCCATTAGTGAATGAAGGGATATATTTTTGACTGGCCACCTGATGGATGGCTGATTCCGCATTGCATTAGGGTTCCGTTGAAGAACAGATTTGATATAAAATATATATATATAATTATATATAAGAAATTTGTGAAGCAGACTCACAAGAACAGAATCAGAGGGTTTCAATGGCCTTCTGCTGAATCAGACACACACAGAGGAATCCAAAATGGTTTCTGTGCACTGGAGAGTGAGAGGATCCAGTAGCAGCTGAAGATCAAAGGCCAGAAAGCTCACTGCAGACTCACTAGTGCAAATCTGTGTCAGAAAGCAGAAGAATCTGCATGGTAAGACTGAAGAGTCTGTGCTGGAAGACTGAAGACACTGGAGAACAATGATTGGAACCTCCTCCAAGGAAAACAGAAACATCCCTTCTTCTTTCCCTTTTTATTCTGTCTAGGCAACAAGTCTATTGTTTGGTGCCTAATCTCTTGATTTGCTGGCCTGTATATCAATCATCCAGAGACACACCTGGAATTTACTAATCTGCCAGGCATTTCTTAAATCAAGCTGACATATCACGATTGAGAATCTTACACATCCACATTGCAAAACATAGGGACTGGGTGTCAGACATTGTGCAAGATTAGATGTTTAGTTTTGGTAAGCGCAAGGTCAACTCTGGTAAGGGTAAGTTCATACTATTGTTCCTATTTGCAATCGAAAGTCTGTAACCATAACACCCAGAGCAGTCACACTTTTATTAATCCATACTGTTTACCAGTCTGACTAGATAAAAGGGAACAAATTAAGCAATGTGATTCATGAAATATATGGTATTACAATTTTTCTAAAAAATTTTTTACTGTGGATAACCACATATCCCATAGAAAGTACAGGAAAATATTCACAATCTCAGATTTCATCGCAGAGATTTTTCCCTCAAATTTCTTATCATTACATTGTATTGAAGAGTGCTGGCTCTGAACTATGATCCCACAGATTTAAAATTTATATGTGGATACTGAAGTTATACATTATGTTTTAGGTAAAGTCATTTTCTGCAGATATAATATTTATTTATGCATATGAATGATACCTTAATGAAAGCTGATATATTTTGGTTTTAAGGACCATGGGATATTTTTAGCTATCATCAAAGTTCTGAGACACTCAGGATGCATATTTTATAACTTGTTCCTGTAGAATGTCAAAATAAACATTTCACTGTCTTATATAAGTAAGTGAATCTAGTTGCTTTCTTCCAGCAATTATCTATCCATCTACATATCTGCATTAGTTGCTAGGGATGTCTACAAAATATCAGAAAATGAGTGACTTAAACAAAAATTTGTTGTCTCTGTTCTGGTTGCTAGATATTCAACATCAAGTGTTGGTAGGTTTTGTTTCTCTTCAGGCTTCTTTCTTATCTTTTTAATTTCTTCCAATGCCATATTCCTCTGTCCTTACATTGATATCCCTCAGTACTGTGTTTGTGTTATACTGTCTCTGAATACATCAGTCATACTGAACAAAGATCCAACCATATGGCTTCTTTTTACCTGAACATTACATTTTACAGAGAGAGAATGCTAGAGCCTTTCTCTATAAATATTTATGAAATGTGATTTGCCATTGGGTGTGGGACATGAAGAGAATTGATTTCTTCTTGGCAAGATTGTTTCAAGGTTTTTCAATACAATGGGGAAAAAATCTTTTGGGACAGTGAAGGAAGAACTGCTTATGATGGAAACGAGACTCAATGGAATTCAGACATTTAAAATACTTATCAATTCAGCCATAAATTCTGACACATATTCCGTTTCCAATTCTCAAAGTCCCTCTTTTCCTAACAGTGCCTTGTCACATCAGAAACTCAATGAGCTTTGATTTAAATTTATTTCTAGTCTTATGTTCATTTGCAGTTTGTGCTATTTTAGCCCTATAACTACAACAAATGACAGGATTTTAAAAAAAAGAAACTAGCAAAATTCTTTATATAGTCCCTGTTCCTCTTCTCCTTGTTTGTGTAGAAAATTGTGGACTGCTAGAAGGCTGTTTTGAGTCTGTAAATTCTTCAATGCTTGTGGAAGAGCCAATTAGCCTATTTAGTTTTAATTTTATCCTTTCTTTTTCATTGTAGCCTTCCTTCTTTCTTTTGTTCTTTCCCACCCCCACCCCACCCATATGTGTGTGTGTGTGCGTGTGTGTGCGTGTGTGTGTGTATTATTGCTGTTGAGCTGGGAATCAAACCCAGGTCCACACACATGACATATGTTAAGCAGGCACTCTACTACTAAACTATATCCTTAGCCCAATTTTATTTCTCTTGTTGTTGTTTGTGGTGGACAATAGCCAATTAGTGCTCTTCTAAATATTTTCTCTCTAAGTATATATCATTGCAGGTCATTGAACCAATGTATGTCATGGATTTCTGGAGTCTCATGCCCAAATTCCAGCAGCATATTCCAAAGGCACAATGAAGAAATAGTCATGGTAGCTTGAACTGTTTATTCCATGCCCCATGTCTAAGAAAGACATCAACTGCTGCCTCTAAAATGTAGCAGAAGCCATCATCATCCCCTCAAAGAGAAAAAATAAAATACACATAGATTTTTGGTTTCTTTTTTTCCTTTTTTTATTTTTCACACCATGCCACAACGTGAGAATACACACTCTTCTCAGCTGTACATGGGACTTTCTCTAAAATAGACAATGTACTGCTCATAGAACATTTTTAAGTAAATGCAAAGGAATTAAAATTACCCCATGCATATTATCAGATGACATTGCAGTGAAATTAAAAATGAATGGCAAAAGAAACTGCAAAAATTGCATAAAAACATCAAAATTAATAATCCCTCATGGACAAACAATGGATCACACATGGAATTAAAGCAGAAATTAGGCAGTTTCTACAATTAAACAATAATGCCAATACAACATACTTATGGAACTTATGGAACACAATGAAAGCAGTCCTATGAAGGAAATATAAAGCAGCGAATTCCCACATTAGAAAAATAGAGTGAGCTCAATTAAACAACCTAACTTTGAACCTCAAGCTACTAGCAAAAGAAGACCAAGTTAAAAACAAAGCACACATGAAGGAGGAAATAATAAATACTGGAGCAGAAATTAATGAAATTGAGACTAAAAAATAGAAAGAATCAAAGATTTGGTTCTTTGAAAGATTAAATAAAATAGATAAACCCTTAGCCAACCTGATCAAAAAAAAAAAAAAAAAAAAAAGAAAGAACACAAATCCATGGAATTACAAGTGAAGAAGGTGAAATCAAAACAAACCTTCCAGAAATTCAGAAGATCATCAATAGCTACTTCAAGAACCTGAACTCAAATAAGATGGAAGAAAGGGAAGAAATGGACAGATTCCTAGATACATATGAATTACCAAAGTTGAATGGAGAAGATATAAAAATTCTAAATAACCCAATATATGTCAGTGAAATTGAAGATGTAATTAACAACTTACCAATGAAAAAGCCCAGATCCTGATGGATTCACTGTGCAATTCTACAAGAAATTTAAAGAACTAATGCCGTACTCTTCAATTTTATGAAATTGAAAGGTAAGCTATAGTCCCAAATTCATTCCTGGAAGCAAGCATTACACTGATACCAAAATCAGAGAAGGATCTAACCAAAAAATAGAATTACAGGCCAGTCTCCCCAATGAACATAGATGCAAAAATCCTCAATAAGATAATGGCAAACAGAATGCAACAAATCATCAAGAAGATTATACACCAGGACCAAGTAGGTTTTATCCCAGGGATGCAAGAATGGTCCAATATATGCAAATTAAGAAGTGTGATACACCATATTAACAGAACAAAGGGAAAAAAACACATGATCATCTCAATAGATACAGAAAAAGCATGTGATCAAATCTAAAACCCATTCATAATAAAAATCCCACAGAAAATTGGAATAGATGGTCTTTATCTCAATCTGATAAAAGCTTTCTATGACAAACCAACAGCCAGCATCATAATAATTTGTCAAAAACTGAAACCTTTCACTCTAAAATCAGAAACAAGACAAGGATGTCCACCATCACCACTCCTATTCAATATAGTTCTGGAAACATTAGTCAGAGCAATGAAACAAGAGAAAGAAATAAAAACACTAAAGATAGGAAAAGAAGTTAAATTATCATTATTTGCAGATGACATGATACTCTACATAGAGTACTCTATATAGAAGACCCAACAACTCCACCAAAATATTTATAAATTTAATAAACAAATTCAGTAGTGTAGCTAGATACAAAGTCAACACTCAAAAATCAATAGCATCCCTATACATAATTAACAACCTCACTGAGGCAGAAATTAGTGAAATAACAACATCTACAATTGAATAAAAAAAAATGAAATACCTAGTAATCAACCTAACCAAGGAAGTAAAAGAGCTTTACATTGAAAATGATAGTACTCTGATAAAGGAGACTGAAGAGGATATCACAAAATGGAAAGATATCACTTGCTCTTGGGTAGGAAGAACTAATGTAGTGAAAATGGCCATACTTCCAAAATTGTTAGATTTTGCAGTCCCAATCAAATAGATTTAATGCAATCCCAATCAAAATACCAAGAGCATACCTCACAGAATTAGAGAAAACAACCCTAAAATTTATTGAGAACCAGAAGAGACCTAGAAAAGCAAAAGCAATGCTGGGCAAAAAAGGCAAGTCAGGGAGCATCACGATCCCTGACTTAAAATTATAGCACAAATCTACCATGATAAAAACAGCATGGTACTGACAAAAAAACAGACCTGAGGATCACTGGAACAGATTTGAAGATACAGAAACAACTCCAAACAGACTCAGCCACGTTATCTTTGACAAAGGGGCCAAACATGTTCACTAAAAGAAAGATAACCTCTTTAATCTGAGGTGCTGGATAGATTGGCTTTCCACATGCTGAAGATTAAACCTAGACCAGTATCCCTCACCATGCACTACACTAAAATCCAAGTGGATCTAAGACCTAAATATTAAAACAGAAACACTGAATCTGCTGGAAGATACAATAGACAGAACTCTTGAAGACATAGGTGTAAGCAGAGACTTTAGTGGATTTTCTGAATCATAAATTTCTGTGCTTTTCATAAAAATTTTTTAAAGTTTTTAATATATAAATCTATTTGGCTCTTTTATAAACTTGTAAAGTTTATAAAATTGATGCACATATTTTCTTGTTGATTGATCATATTTTTATCATTCTATGGTTAAAGTCATTGAAATGCATCTAATTCATATTGTAACTCACTGTTATCTGAACTCTTCACACATCTTTTCTAACATTTCTTCTTTTTGTTAACACACTTGCATTGTTATTTTTCTATATTGTATGAATTTTGTTTGTGAAGTCCCTTGAAACTTAATCTGTGAAGGTTATTTAAGGTCACTGAAGTTCTTCTCTTCTTTGAAGGCTATTTTAAATTAAATTGCCCATGTATTTTGCAAGAAAATAAATTCTTTAATTTTTATACTATGACTCTACATCACTACTGGCTAGTGTATGATTATTCCCTATCAAGATTTCTTTTTTCCTTTCTTCTATTTTTATTCAATGTCTAGGTCAAAATAGGCCACTGCTAATTTCTACTTTGCAAGATTTTTCCTTTTCAACATTTCTCTTGGAATCTCAGCTTTCTGTAGATTATGATATATCTTATTGGGTGGGGACTGATGGTTATTTCTTTCATGTCTCATCACAGGCAATTGTTAGAATAAAGGGCATATTCCTTGTTTTGAAATGCATTTTCAAGGTGAGAGTTGACTCTGGCTACTTACTGCACAAGGTTTTTCACTTTTGTTATTACTTTGTATAGTTTTGAATTTGTTGCAACTCAAACATGCATTTTTGTTTTATAAAGATTTGCTGTTGAAAATATATTTGTTAGAAGGTATGTTTATTGACTTTTGCATCCAATGTGATATTATTCTTTTGTTTACATTCTTGCAAGAGGAGAATCTCTAGTAAAAGCATACTCTGAGGTAGTGAAAAACACATCTCTATCTATTAACATATTTTCTTTTTTTATTAATTTAATTAAGTTTATTGGTACAATTTAGGTATATACAGTGCTCGCCTTCCTCATAGGGAATTTGTACCTGAACATGATACATCTCGATTCATCTTTTTTTCCTACCATTCTCCTCCCCTTCTTTCAACTCCTCTACCCCTCCTTATTTAGAAAGCTTTGTTTTGATTTTATCACTTTTTCTCATTTTTTATTTTCCCTTCCTTCCTTTCTGCCTCCCAACTCCCTACTTCCTTTTTCCTTTTGAACAATTTCTTATTTCACCATATCTAATTTACAATTTGGTTCTTATTTACACTTTCAGTTTCTCACACCATGTGATATTTAAACATGTGTGTCTGAGTTATTTCACTTAAGAGTATGTTCTCAAGCTCCATCTATTTAGCAATAAATGTCTCAAGTTTATCCTTCTTTATTGCTGAATAGTACTCCATTACATAAAAAAAATAACTTTTTTGCCCATTCATTGGTTGATGGGCATTTGGGTTGTTTCCAAGATTTAGCTATTATAAACTGTGACACTATAAAGATGGGTGAACATGTATCACTGTGATATGATGCTTTTAATTCTTTTGGGAAGATACCAAGAAGGGCAATAGCTGAGACAAATGCAACCACTAGTCCTACATTTTTGAGGATTCTCCAAATTGATTTCCACAGTAGTTTTAGCAGTCTGTGCTACCACCAACAGTGAAGAAAGGTTCCTATTTCCCACAGCCCCTCCAGCATTTGTTATTGGTTGATTTATTCATAATAGCAATTCTTTCTGGAGAAACTCATCATTATTTTAATTTGCATCTCTCAAGTGACCAAAAATGTTGAACACTTTTTTTCATATATTTATTTGCTGTTTGTACTTCTTCATCTGAGAAGTGTGTTTTCATCTCAGATCCCCATTTTTGAATTAGGTCTTTGAATTTAGGGGATCTGATTTTTTTCTGCTCTTTATATGTTCTAGATATTAGTCCTTTGTCTGAGGAGCAATTAGCTATATTTTTTCCCCACTCTATGGGTTGCCTTTTCACACTGTTGGTGATTTCCTTTGCTGTGTAAAAGCTTTTTAGTAAGATGAGATCCCAGTTGTTGATTCTTTGTAGTATTTCCCATGTAATCTGGGTTTTGTTCATAAAGTCTTTACCTACAGCTATGTCTTCAAGATTTCTGCCAATTCTCTCTTCCAGCAGATTTAGTGTTTCTATTTTGATATTTAGATCTTTGATCTATTTTGATTTTAGTTTAATGCATTGTGATATACATGGGCCTAGTTTTAGTCTTCAGCATGTGGAAGGCCAGTTTTTCCAGCACCATTTATTAAAGAGGTTATCATTTTTTCCAGTGAACATGTTTAGCCCCTTTGTCAAAAATAAGGTGGCTGAGTGTGTTTGGAGTTGTTTCTGCATCTTCTAATATGTTCCGCTGATCCTCAGTTCTGTTTTTTTTTTTTTTTTTGCCAGTAATATGCTGTTTTTATTATAGTAGCTCCATAGTATAACTTCAAGTCAGGAGTCATGATGCCTGCAAACTTGCCTAGAATTTCTTTTGCTATTCTAGGTCTCTTCTGGTTTTAGGTCTCTTCTGAATTTAGGATTATTTTCTCTAGTTCTGTGAAGTATGGTAATGGTATTTTGATCAGTGTTGCATTAAATCTTTATAACAAGTCTGGGAGTAGGAGTATGGCCATTTTCATTATGTAGGTTCTTCCTATACAAAAGCAAGTGACATCTGTGTTTTCTGATATCCTCTTTGATCTCCATTTTCAGAGTACGTACTGTAATTTTCAATATAGATATCTTTTATTTCCTTTGTTAGATTGATTCCAAATATTTCATTTTTTTGGATGGTATTGTTAAAAGATGTTGATTCCCTAATTTCATTCTCAGTGAGTTTGTTATTTGTGTACAGGAATGCTATCAACATTTGAATGTTGACTTTGAATCTAGCTATGTGACTGAATATGGGTATTAAATCTAGAAATATTTTGGTGGAGTTGTTGGAGTCTTTTATGTAGAGTAGCATGTCATCTGCAAATAAGGATAATTTAACTTCTTCCTTTCCTATCCTTATTCCATTTATCCATAGTGATCTCACAGTTTTCATTCCTAATTGCATGAATTTGAATCTTTTCTTTCCTTTTTTTGATAAGTTTGGCTAGTGATTTATCAATTTTATTTGATCTTTCAAAGAACCAACTCTTCAATTCCTTGATTTTTTTGTATTGTTTTCTTAGTCTCAGTTGCATTAGTTTCTGCTCTGATCTTTATAATTTCCTCACTCATATGGACTTCTGTCTTGATTGTTGTCCTTTTTCTAGAAGTCTGAAGTTCAACATTAGGTTATTTGTTTAAGCTCATTCTATTTTCCTGATATGATAATTCACTGCTGTATATTTCCCTTTTAGGACAGTTTCATTGTATCCCAAAAGTTCTGGTACATTTTTCATTTAATTGTAGATACTGTTTAATCTCTTCTTTAATTTCATCTGTGACCCATTAGTTGTTCAGGAGGGTGTCATTTAATTTCTATGTGTTTGTGGAGTTTTTGTGGTTTTTTTTGACACTGAGTTCCAATTTCATTACACTATGGTCAGATAATATGCATGGGATCATTTGAATTCCTTTGCATTTACTTAAGTGTGTTCTATGGGCTAATATGTGATCTATTTCAGATAACGCCCCATGTACAGCTGGGAAAAATGTGTATTCTGAAGTTGTGTGAAACAACATCAGCAACAATGTCGTGTCTATTCTGTAGACAATCTCTAAGTCCATTTGTTCACAGGTTTGGTTCAGTTAGGGTACTTCTTTGTTGATTTTTTGTCTGGTTGACCTATTGGTGACAATGGGGAATTAAAGTCCCCTATTACAATTGTTTTAGTGCTTATTTGATTTTTCATGTCCATTAATATTTGTTTTATATAGTTGGGTGCTCTTGTATTTGATGCATATATATTTATGGTTGTTATCTCTTCTTCTTGAAGTTTTCCCTTAACAAGTACGTAATGACCTTCTTTATCTCTTTTGATCATTCTTGGTTTGAAGTTCACATTGTCTGCAAAGAGAATAGCTACCCCTGCTTTTTTCTGGATTCCTGTCCTGTGGAGTGTTGTTTTCCATCCTTGACTGTCAGTCTATGAATGTCTTTTTGAGTTAAATGTGTTTCTTGTATACAGCTTATGGCTGGATCTTGTTTCTTGATCCATTCTGCCAGTCTGTTTCTTTTGATTTGTAAATTGAGACCATTTACATTGTTAGTTATAACTGACATGCATTGGATTCTACTTGCCATATTATTTTCCTATTGTAGATTCCTTGTCTTTCCCCACTGTTTAATTGCTTACCCTTCCTGGTGGCCTCTTTTGATTGGTGTTCTTGGAATTGTGGTCACTTTATTTGTTTCTAGAATATATTTCAGTGCACTTTGTAGAGCTTGTTTGGTGGTCATAAATTTCTTCAGTTGTTTTTTGTCTTGGAAGTGTCTTATTTCTCTATTAAATCTGAAATATAGTTTTGTAGGGTACATCAGTCTGGGTCGGAAGTTGTTTTCTTTCAGGACTTGAGATACTTCACTCCAAGCTCTCCTTGACTTGATGGTTTGTGTTGAGAAGTCTGCTGTAATTCTGATGGGCTTTATTTATATGTGACTTGTTTCTTTTCTCTAACAGATTTTCATCTTCTGTTCTCATGCTGAATTTCTGGGATCTTGATGTAGATTTATTTTTGTCATGGCTAATTGGAGTTCTATATGTCTCACTTATCTGTATGTCAAATTCTTTTTCCATGCTTGGGAAGCTTTCCACCATTACTTCTCTAAACATTCCTTTTATGTCATCTGTGTGACTCATGCTTTTTCATTGACTCCAATCAATCTTATGTTCTTCTTTGCATCATCTTGCAGCTTTTGGATTTTTTTCCTGGTCCCTTCTTATTTTTGATACATCTTTTCTTTCATGATCACTAGCCATGATCTTGTATGATATTCTGCCTTCACTTTCATTCATGCAGTTTTTCAAACTTTCAATGGAATTTTTAATTTCCTGAATATCCATTGGAATCTTTCATGCTCTCCATTTATTTCCTATGTTGGGCATTCATGGTTTACATCTTTTTTTATGCTCCTCTATTTTTTTAATCTATGTACTCTAGATTTGCTGAGCAAGTCCTTCATTATGGTAGTCATCTCTTTTTCTACCTGAGAGATTATTTCTTACCTGATTTCCTCTATAGCCTCATGCACTTTTTTTACTTGTGTTGCTATCATTTCAGAAATTTCATTTTACTCTATCTCATTGTCCCCTGGACTTGCTCTGGATGGGCTAGAAGTCTGGGGTTGAACTTTATTTCTGTGTCTTGTCATTGTCTTTTTAAAAATTTTATTTTGTTTTCTGTGTTGATTCTCATAAATTATGATGGCAGATAGATTTATCTCTAATATTGAGGCCACCCTAGGAAGTGTCTGTTCTTCAGGGATGTCTTCTAAGTGCAGGAGGTTCTTGACTTTTGCCTGTCCCAAGATCCTACCTTCCCAATTTATTAAGGATGAGGTATTGGTATCTATTTGACTCAATCCACTGTCCTTTGGTACTGAACTATCATGATAGTTATTACCCCAGATATTCACAGTGTTGTTATGTAAGGGAGAACAACTGATTACAACAGGTCTGACATCCTAGCTTAATTAGTACAATTAACAATAACAGTAGCATGAAGCATAGCTTAGAAACTGACAAATTGTGGTTAGTACATAACCATAGGAGCAAGCTCTACAGTTATATAACAAAACCTAACATAAATTGATAACCTGTATGCAAACTGCTTCCTCTTGGTAGAGTGGTTTTACCCTGTAGTGGAGAAATTTAAGAGAACTATGGTACAAAATGGAGATAAATGAAGAGAAATATAGTCAAAGCAATGTTAGAGGACAAAGGATGAACACATATGATTTGGGAAACTAGACAAGAGGGCAGAAGATAAAAGAATGAAGAAGTAAGCAAAGGATTATCAAAGCTTACTAGAAAGACTAAGGTCAATATTCATTTACATGAAAATATCATAAAATCAAGAGAGATATTTGAGGAAAGGGAGAAAGAAGACAAATAAATTACAACAAAAATATAGGTAAAAAAACTAAAAATAAAAAGTGGCAGAAGACAGAAAATGAAACAAACCAGCAAAGGAAGAAGAAAAATAAATAAATAAAAACAAAAAATAAAATTCCTGTTGTGCTCACAGTTCTGTGGTTATGTCCAAGAGAGATAGCCCAAAACTACTGGGTAATCCAGGCAAGCAGTAGAATTAATGCTAGATGTGTCGTGATCTTGGCCTCCACATGTGGAGGAGGGGGCTGGAGCCAGAGTCTTAAGCCAGTAGCTTTGTTTATGTCCCTTGGTGGCCCACATACTCTTTACCCTGTTTGTTTCTCTGTCTGTCTCCCAGGGTTCCCGAGGGCTGCTCCCAGTCCCATGAATAGTTGGTTCCTCCTGGCCCTTGCACAGCCTGCTGGGTTCCTCTTATACTGGTGTCTGTACTCTTGTGTCACTTTTGCAGGGCAGGTGGGGCTGGGTCCTGTACTATGGGCTGGCCCTCCGGTTCTGCAGCCACCACCCAAGACTGCTTGGCCCCAATTCTATTCTCTGGGGAGGGAGGATGCCAACGTCCCACTTGTTGCTGTGTTGCAGTGCAGTGTTGCTTAAATACTGTGTCTCTCAAGCTACTGGCCGCTGGGTGGTAGGGTCCCAATGTTGCACTCTGTGCCCTCACTGGTACCTCTGCTGCCACCGCCCACTATAGTCCATAACCTTGCTTATTAACATATTTTCACTGGAGATTTATAATGAGCTTGAATTTTGAAACCTGTATCTTATATTTTGCTTTTTAACTATTAAAAAGTTTGTACTATTTGCAAGTAACATGAATCTTAGGTTTTAAGGAAAAAAAGCAAGAAAACTTAGCCTTATAAGACTTCAAAGAGAGAAATAAAACTTGCATTTCCCATTAATTCATTATAAGCAAGAGGCCAATATAAATTATTAACTATGTCTTTTTTCAAAGTTGTTTAATATTAATAGCATGCATTCTATTACTGCTACACAGTAAAGTAGTGGTTATCAAATAACATGTTATTTCTTATATACCTATGTAAATTCCATGTTTAAGTAAAGAAAACATTAACAATATAATCACCAATAGTAAAACAGTATAATCAGAAAACATTAGCAGTATAATCAGCAATAGTAAAATGGTATAATCACTAAAAATATTACTATACTATTAAAAATACTTAAAATGTTCAATATTACTCTCAACATGGAATTCCTTCAGGGAGGATTCAAGTTACTAAATTGAAATTGCATTGCACCTACTTTATTGACTAGCTTGTCCATATAAGAAAAAAAAAGAAAATTAAATTAAAATGTCAAAAAGCTGATATTTACAGCCATATCTGACGTGATGAGAATTTACTTTGGTAGTCTTTATTTTGTATAAATATATTGTATTAAAATAAATAAGTTTGGATTATTCTGTAACTTTGTGGTAAAGTTATAATTTGTTGGGGTATTACATATTTTAAAAATGACCTGAAAAACTTATCTGAAATATAAATCATTGCTGTAGAAGACACAGATAATTATATTCAAATTGGTCATAAATATGTATGTGGAAGTGATTCATTATATTTTAGAACTCTATGACTCCAGAGGAAATCTTAATTAATATCCATTTCAGTGATTATTAAAATGGAATATTCCCAATTTGTAGCATAGTGAAAAGATAATGATTTAAACCTGCTAAGTAATACATTTTGTTTTTATAATACCTTATCATTAAATTTTGACCTTATATAATAACTGATACATTTCTCATGGAGTCTTATCATTTATGCATTGATTAGGCTGTCTCTAACAGTGACTTTAACTGTATAACTAGTAGTTTATTCTCACTCATAACATAGTTCTTTGGTAAGCAAGGCAGGCCTGTTTCGGTGGTTTACAAAGTAATGATGACTTAGGATGAGCCTAATTTCCTAATACTTTGTACTTAACATACATTTTTGAGATTATCTCACTCAACATTAGTTTTATTCATATATCAGCATTCTCCTATACAGCTTTGAATTAGTAGATGTCCCCAATGCCAATTACTACGCAGTATATCCAGAAGTGCTGAAATCACTCTCTTTTGCTAGATATAAATATGATTATTTGAAATGATTCTGGTCAATGATATATGAGATAAAGTCCAATAAGGAGAATTCTATGAAATGAATTCCCCAATTTTTGAAAAGTAGGAAATTTTAATTTTATCTTTGAACATTCTCATATGAATTTGTGTTCTGTAATTGCTTAAATTATTTTGAAACTATGAATATAGCTCCCTTCAAGAAAAAGCATATATGCTACAAATGTCAGAAAAAGTGGTGGAAAAAATAGGTATTGAATAAATATTAGATCACTAATAAATCCAGATTTCTTCTATCATGGACGTCCCAAGAGTGATTTTGACATGGTTTCACGAGTTAACTCATTAAAAATCATTTGATACGTATACTTATATAAATACATATATATTTTTTGTATTTGACACTGTCAAATATTCTTCCCATCTTACATGAATGAAGATTTAAGGGCCGGTGAGATAGCTTAGCGTCATATGTGTGTACCTGGCAAGCGCAAGGTCCTGAGTTTGACTCCCAGTACCCACGTATGAGAAAAGGGCCAGTGATATCACTCAGCGGCATGGGCACCTGCTGGCACACCAGCTCCTGAGTTTGACCCCTGGTACCCACAAAAAAAATTTAAAATATATTTTACCAGTTTTCTAACATGATTATTAAAAAATATCACAAGACATTCATTAAGGACTTAGTAGCAAACAAAATAATATACCAGCAGAAACTTCTAGACAAATACATTGACTCTTTATATGTAGAGAGATGAGCTATATACACAGAAACATCTACCCAAGATTATTTTGATTTTAGAATAGTTTACATATGTTAGTTTTTCTAAAGTCCTTTATTAACATATCTGTTAAACATTAGGGAATTTTATTTCTTTATGTAAGAGAGCTACTTAGTCCAGGTGATTCAGATAGTCACCTACATACTAATACTTTATTTACTATTTTGACCTTTCTTTCTCTTTTTTGTAATCAGCAACTCTTAAAATCAATAGTAAGAGTTAACTTAGTTATTTTAAACAAGTACTAATCAATAGAGAGAGAATTACTAAGTACACTGTGAATGCCATAAATATTTACTCTAGATTAGATTTCTTCCACTATTTACTTTCCCATTTTCATCTCCAACAATAATATAAGATTTTTTAGTATCACATTGATATTTCATGTAACTACATAATTATATGTACTCATACTAATTATGTATCATAATCAGAACAGGTAATTACAATGTTAGCATATTTAATCATCTAAACATTTAACACGTGCTAATGTGCTCTTAGAGTAATACTTGCTACACAATAAGTGCTTTTTACTGAACCTCTTATTAAATAATACTCTGAGAAATTAATAAAAATAAAATGAATTTATACATTTTTAAACTTGATTTAGACTCAACATAAGAAGGGCTAAAGAATCTTTTAAAGGAGTAAAGTATACTAATTGAAATTTACCTTGTAATTTATGATCTATAAAGACATTTAATGTTCAAAATATTATTGAGAAGTTTTAAGCTATTTGTTAGTAGCTTTGTTATTTGAAATTTTTCATGTTAAAATGAAAGATTTTGTAAATTTTACTAAGCTGATGTAGGATATATTCAAATATTCACAACAAGTTTGGATGTTTTGTGTCAAAATAATTTAATTGATAAAAATTTTAGAAAACATTGCTTATCAAAAACTCAATAGTACATATTTTTCCACCAATGTGCACCTGACTCCTCCATAAATCTCTTAACTACAAAAGGGTCTAATTTCTCCTCTCTGTGATCTGTGTAATCAACTTCTCAAACATATTCCTTACCCAGTATTAGGACTGTCTGCAAATGTTCAAAATATAGAGCATATCACCACTCATTATTTACATTTTCTGGGCATATAAATTTTATGATATTCCTAGTTTATGTCTTTTCAAGTATTTTGCAGATAAGTTTGCATTAATTATTACTAGTTACTTCTTACTTTAAAAATTCAGTGAAACATTCTCAATCCCCATGAGTAACATGTCTAGAATTTCCTATTTCTTCTTAGTATTTTTTCCTTGAGTTTTCTGAGTTTTCTGTAAGATTCTGTATCTTGGATGAGAAAATTTAATATTAGAGGCAATATTGATGGACACTGAACCTAAATGAACGGTTTGTAGTAGAGCAATTATACAATTTTATAGTTTTGTATGTGGTTGAACTTTTATCTTTAGTTTCTCTTGAGAAGAGTCTGTAATATATAATTCATGTAGGTAACATGTAGATAATGATAACACTTACTAAATGTATTATTGTGAAGATTAACTGAAACAGTCCTGAAATGTTGAGGTTTAAAAAAATAGACTATTTAGGAATATAATAACTGAAATATATTAAGCATATTTTTCTGGAGTTAAATTAATTAATTTAATGATAAAGCCAATCTTGGGGCAGATTTAATTGTTATTCCCATTTAATAGATGATGGAATTTAAATTGATTTTTTAATATTAAGTTATTAAAGGTTCAAAGTCTTATGAATATCAATTGTAATTTAAAATGACAATATTTAACAGAAAAACTCAACTCAATAAAATAGAATATAAAATAAATTTCACTGATAGCATATAATCACTGAGTTAGGAGGAATTCTGTGTGTGGAAGAATTCTTTACAATACCTCCATAATAGTGTAATTTGTGCATCCAGATTTTGTGATTATGTGTATGGCTGGTTGTAGCTGTAAATCAAACCACTAAATGGTAAGTTCTTAAAATAAAAGTATTTGAAAGTTTGAATAAAATGTTATATCAGAAAAAGGTAGACATAAAAAATTTCCACAGGAAAATAGCCTTTTCAATTATTATATCTTGCACATGTTCCAAGCAGATTCCTGGTAATAATTGTTATCTGTAGGCTTTTCCTATGGGAAATGCGGTTACTTTTTATTTATGTATTTTCCTTGCAGGTGCTCTATAGATCCTAAAGCACAACTACTCATTCTACTTCAGAAAGTATATGCTGTAACACATACATTTCTTTACAATTTTATGTGTTGTTATGGTTTGTATCTAATGTCCCTCATGCACTTTTACACGGGGCTTTTTCCGAGATAGCTGAATCTAGAGTTTGTGATTGATTCATGTTCAGTGCTGGGATTAAGGATGCTGGGATAAGGGCAGGTGATTGTTGGATCAGGCCACTGATTAGATTGTCACTGCCCTAATCCCGGTAGACTGGATACAGTATCAGAAACAGAAAGAGGCTCGTTTCATCTCCTCTCTTGTTGCTTTTGCTGTCTTCCCCTGCCAGGAACTGTTGCCTCTCTGCCATGCACCACCCTGCCTTGGAGCCAGCTGATTATGGACTGAAACCTCTACGAACTGTGAGCTAAGTAAACCTTTCATCCATTCACCTTGGATGTCCAGTGCGTTCTCTCTGCGACAAGAGAAAAGTAACTGAGACATAAGTTAAAACACTCTCCATAAAAGATAAATATGCAAGTACTTATGTATATGATCGTGACATTGTGTTGTGAACACAGATGAAATACTCTCACGTTTGAGGTAGCTTAGGTGAAATCCTTTTTTGTTTGAGTGTTGTTTTCCCCCATGAGGCATTTCTTACCACACACCTTGCTCTACAACAGAAATTGAAGAATATAATTTGTTCTGAAGCTAATTCAATAATAAGTAAATGAGGAGCAAAGAAAAAATTTCGAAAATGGCCTGCTTACTGATTTATTTTGTTATTGATTGGGGGAAAATTATTCTATTTCTATGAAGGAAATACATTGATTTATAAGGTTATTCAGATTTCTGATGTAGTAATTGAAATCATTAGAAAAAGAAAAATTATAATAACTTAATGCCTGATACATATAATTATATAACTATATATAATTTTATGTATAATTATAATAACTTCTTGTCTGATATATATAAATATAATTTTCTGAAAATTCTAAACTTGGACATGGTGAGGGAGGTAAAATAATAAAAATGAGAATCTTGCCACATATAACCAAAAATGAATTAAGTAAAGCTATTTCTTCTTCAGTATCTCCTTTCCATTTGATATTAGAACCATTTATACGGTGTTTTTATTAGCACTTTACTAAAACTTAGGACCAGGTTATAAACAAATTTGAAATGAGAGCTCTGGTGACAATCACTTGTCCCTCATGTCAGCAGCATGTGACACAGATAGCTCCAATCACATTGTTGGACTTTTTTTACTTAGCTAAAAAACACAACGCCTTCTTTTTTTTATGTGGGTACCAGAAGTTGAACTCAGGACCTCATGCTTGCCAGCAGGTGCTTGTGCCACTGAGCCTGAGTGATATCACTGGCCATTTTTTTCCTTTATGCGGGTACCAGGAGTCAAATTCTGGACCTCGCACTTGCCAGGCAGGCACTTATGCCACTGAGCCATCTAACCAGCTCACAATGCCTTCTTGATTAAAACCATATCACTTTGGTTATACTTTCAAAATGTTCTTTGCTGCTTTTAAAAAAGATATTCCTGTCTTAGCAGTTAATGTTCAAGTCCTGGTGCTCAACAATTGCAAAACATTCTTTATAAATGTATATGGAACAAATGTCAAAATAATAATTTTCTGATTCATACAATGAGTCACAACAAATTTCCAAGTAGTGAAATCACATAAAGAATTTTTCTCTCCAGAGTGCACTTAAGTTAATTAAATACATAAAATGTAGTAGATGATCTAGAGAGGTTTCTTTTATTACAATTTTATTGAGGTGTACATGAGGATTAAAATTGTACATATTTAAGATGTACAACTTGTGATTTGATATAGGTATACATAATCAAATACTAACTAGAATCTAGGTGATTAACTTACCCATGATATCACATAATTACTAAATCTTTTTGTAAAATGAGAGCACTTAAATTCTAATGTCTTAGTAAACTTCAAGTATAACATATTATATTAATAATTATAATCAGGTTGTTGCTTTTTAGATCTCTTGAACTTATTTATCTTGAATGAATGAAATTTCATAACATTTATTCAACATCTTCCAGTATTCTCTTCTCCACACATCCTGGTTGTCACCATTCTGTTTTTCTACAATTTGAACATTTTTCATTTTACATAAAAGTGATATCATGAAGTTTCGTCTTTTTGTTTCTGGTTTATTTCATTTCATAATGACCTCTAGATTTATACGAGGTCATTGTCATTTATACAAGGTCATTTATACGAGGTTGTTGTCATCAACAACAAGTTAAATAATATTCCATGATACACATATGTGTGCACAATATTAAGATAGTTTTAATATCTTGATTATTATGAATAACAGAGTAATGAACATGAAAATACAGGTCTCTCTTTAAGTACTAAATTTATTTCCTATGGATATTTGCTAAGTGGAAGGATTGTTGGATCATAGCGTACATTTCATTTTAATTTGAGGTAAATCCTGTAATGTTTATTATAATAACAGTAAAAATTATGTTTACACAAAAATTTACAAGTGTTTCACTCTTCTCCACACAGTACAGGTCATCTCTCTTTTTATAATAGTCATGCTAAAATGCATGAAATGCTATTTATGATTCTGTTCTGCATTTCCATGATGATTAAGGAAGTCAAATATTTTTCATATACTAATTAAACATTTTCTTCTTTTCTTTTGAGAAATTTCCATTCAGATCCTTTGTTCATTTTCAAAAATCTGGGTATTTATTTTGTTTATCAATTCCTTCATATGCAAATCATGTATCCTGTTTCATGGTAAAATATTTTCTGTTATATCTCATAATATTTGAACAAAATGAAAACTATAAGCACTGGCATGGTAAAGTTCTTAATAAAATATTGTAAGATAATGCATATTATTCATGTTATACCAGAATGATTTAGTATACATTGTTAAAAATCCTTTAAAATGCTTGCTATACCAAGCAGAAAAATGATAAAAGTATTGAGTAGAATCTTTGTAAAATTAGTATAGACAATTAACACATACACGAAAAATATATAAATGAAATCTCCATTATTTATCAGAATAGAAAATGTTGAGCACATTGATTATAATTTACATTGGTGACAACAGCACGATTTTCATCTAGGAAATCGTGGGTATAAATTAGGGGTGATTGCATAATAAGACATAAATTTTATCAAAATATGTTTTATATCCATAGGTTCTACACTCTTTCAAGAATTATGATTTCCCAGTTCTTTTTTTTTTTTTTTTGTGGGTACTGGGGGTCGAACTCAGGACCTCGCGCTTTCCAGGCAGGTGCTTATGCCTCTGAGCCATCTCACTGGCCCATTCTGCCAGTTCTTATATTAAAGCCAAATCTAAAAACAAAAAATGAATTCTGTATTAAATTTCCAGTTAGTGTTTTTATGAAATGGCTGTATGTTGAATTAAGTGTTGAAATGAATTAGCCTTGTCTAATATGCTTGTGTCTCAAGATTTTAACCTTTCTTTGATTTTCTGTGATTCAAATACTTTAATGAATTTTCTATGAGTATATATTTTACTATCTTCCTTTTTCCATGAGAGCATTTTCTGCCTATTTAGCAATTGAAAAATATCTGGATTGTTCCTTCACCTCAGTTTGAGACTCCATTTTTTCTTTCTAGGATACCATCTGTCTAATAGGCTTTACTTTTTGGGATTCTCATTGTAGATTCTTCTGAACATCCCCGGATACTATAATCCATATTTTCTCATCATTAATGAAAATCCCTCTCATTTGAAGCAGATTTTAGTAATGAGTTTTTCTGCATGCCCTTATATAATTTACATTTAGAACAATACGATTATACTCTATCCCTCTGGCATTAACATATATTGAACAGGCAGGATTTTCTTTCCCCGCCCAAATTACACTTGTAGCTGTATATAGGATTAGAAAGAGATTAGTATATATTAGCATAAACTCTGAGAAAATAAGATGTTGAAGCATGAGTAGATATGAATCAAATAAAACATCATTAATCTCATCATTGTATCAGTAAGTTTTAAAAATAATACATTATGCATTCAATAAAATAATATTTTAATGATATAACTACTGAATTAGATTAATGACACTATGGTTCTGAACAGAGATGGAAGGAAATTGCATTTTAGCACTTAAGTCATATTTAATGGTAATTGGCACTGGCATATTCTTACAACATGTGAAGGATGCTCTGAGCTGAAGCAAAGCATTCTGCATCCATTAATAATCCTTCATTGCATTTAGACCTGAGATCCTGAATTCTGCCGTGACTAGCAAATCATTCTTAATTCCCAGTTTTCTTTATCTGAAATTCTAATATTTGTGGGTTTTCTTAATATAAATGTTGAGACTTTTATTTCCCAAGAGAGAGAAATATTTGGTTTGATAGAGAAATGATTGAATTAGGAGAAAAACTTCATGTGTTATCCATTAATAGTTTCCTTTGATCAAACCAAATAAAAAAGTACTATAACATTTGATCAAAAGATGTAAGCTGAGCTAGAGATTAAAATAGATGTTCTGACAGTAATGCTGACCTTAGTTAATTGGAATCTTAATTTGCTCATTTGCAAAATACAGGATTATTTATTCATGTTTTGAAGGTTCCATAGAGCTCTTTAAAAATTCAGTCATTTGTATAAATTTGTATTATGATATACAGTGCATTACCAAAAAATTATGTGATACAAGAAGGGTTAAATTTAAAAATCAATGATTAAACAAAATTTACTTCCTAAATTATATTTCTTGGTGGTCCTCACAATCAAATTTTTCAAACTAATCTTTGTTTTTTGAAAGAATGTGAAGACACAGTTTTCATTAGGAAAATACACACATATGAAGGCTTTGTTTCATGGTAAATGTTTATTTCTTATGTCCTTACTAAATGACACAGAAATTTTTTTGTTTTTGGTACAGAGAATCAAACTCATGACCTGTGCCCCTGAGCTATCTCCCCAGCCCCATAAATTTTAAATACTACTACATTTGATATTCTTTATGCATATATTTTTATTTGTGTTTGACCCAAATTTGGCATTAATTAAAGGAACCTTGCTTAACAGAGATCAATGAAAAATGTTAGCTCAGTGGTGTGTGAGTTCTGGTTCTCTGGCAAATGCCAAGAGGAATTAGAAGAGCAAAAATAATATTGGCAGAAGTGCCTTTTTATGATATTAGGGTACTGTGGTATGAATGTATCCCTTAAATTCACATGCTGAGATTTAATCAATTATAATAGTAAGAGGTGGGATTTTAGGAGGTGATAAAATTAGAGAGCGAGATATTACGAATGGATTAGTGACTCAGTAAAAGAGGTATGGGGGAGCTGTTTGCAACTTTGTCTCTGTGTTTCTATCACCGTGTGAGGACATAGAAGTCATCTCCTCTGTAGCAAAAAGGCACCAACTTGGAAGATGGGAGCAGCACCCTTAGACGCTGGAAGTGCTAGTGTTTAATCCTTCCCAGCTTCCAGAACAGTGGAAAGTAAATTTGCATTATTTAAAAATTACTCAGTCTGTGGATTTATAATAGCACCAATGGACTAAGAAAGATGTGCAGAGGAAGGGAAAAGCAGAAAATTTGCAGACTACACATGTCTGAAATTTGTGATAGGAGTGAGGACAGAGAGAAGGATGGGAGAGGAGGGACCTCTCCCTCCAGTGCATCTCTGAGACAGTCTCAACCAGGTCAGGGAATTCCAATGCAAAGATTGCCTCTTAGAGGTGCCCCATATCAGACAGAAATGACCCAAGTGTAGTGTGTTGACTTTACTCACTCCTTAACAGGGAGCAACCTGGAAAATCTTGGCCTCAGAATGAATGCTTGAGTGAAACATTGCCTCCTTATTAAATCCACAGGAGGTCATTCTTTGAAGACTTTTGGCCCGGACATTTTTCCAATTGAGTAAATAGTACATACATTAATGCTTGTTAAGTCTGAATGACTGCATATTTTTTTAACTAACGAAGGAAGCACTTTGGTTAAAGCATTTACTGAGCAGGAAATATGTCAATCACTTTTACATATTACATAAATTATTTCATTAAACCTTCGTTGATAGTCTTGTGGTAACTCAGTTCAACAAATGAGTATTTGGAATATTTAGGAAGAACAAAATTGTGTAATTGAATTACTAACCCCTTAATGCACACCTGTGGAGACCCTCCAAGAAAGCTTCGTTTGATCGTAAGTCTTGAATTATGTACTGTATTGTGTTTCAACAGGATGAAGTGATATCAATTCAATTTTACCATAGAAATTGGGAGTCACAACAAATAGACCTATAATCAAGTGCAAGCTTTGGAGTGTGCTGTATAAACATGCATGGGAAATTAACCTTGAAGGAATTTCTTCTAAAATTACTTTCCCTGATGTCTGTCAGGTTGATTCTCATTACTGTCTACCAAAACATGAGTAAAAATATTTTACTGAGAGACTTAAGAATGCATATGAGGAATACATTCTTGCAAAAATGTCAGCAGCATTATATGAAGACACGCGAAATAAACATATGTACAACTGAATAAAAAAAGAAGAAAAAGATTACACCTATATGACAGACAAGGTGATTTAAAAATGCAGGAAAACCAAAAGGTGAAGAAAAGTAAAAATGAAACTAAAATATAGAAAATGAATACATTAAGAAAATTTAAAAAATACAAAAAAAGTAGGCTCATGAAATTACAGATTTTAAATATTCAGAACACATTGAAAAAATCAATCCACATAAATACAAAATTGGTTTCTTTTAGCTTAAAACAAATAATATAAAAATTCAGGCTTTTTCCAGTTTGTGATAGTGTAATTAAAATATAATAACTCAATAAAGAGTGGTACAGCCTCTATATTATATTTCAAAATTATTGAATTTTCTCCTGAAGTTTATTATCATATTGAAGAAAATTACAAGATTATGTTTTATTTGGTTTGATATTTATATTTACAAATTCAAACTATGTACATATTTAAGTAGAATTTTAAATTGCACATGCCATAGAGATGAAATAATAAATTAAGGATATTTTCTGTACAAAAATGGGACACATATTTATTAATTGCACTGTGCTGTTAATTTTGTCACTTTTAGACCATTAACTAAATCTGAATTAATTTGTGATTAAAGTAGATTATCTACTGAGTGGAAATTTAAATATATTGCAGGATGAAGATAGCAGAAATTTAGCTATACATACACAGTATGATAATGTGAATTAGAATGAATCTCCTTTTATATCTATAGGTTGACAAGTACTCAAATTTAAATAAAACATATTATTACAAACATCTGTTTGGGCCAGGTATGGTGGTGCACACCTGTAATCCCAGCACTTGGCAGGCTGAGGCAGGGGGATCACCATGAGTCTAAGGCCAGCCTGGGCTACACAGTGAATCCAAGGCCAACCTGAACTACACAGTGAGACCCTGTCTCAAAGAAAAAAAAACAAAGCAAACATATCTCTTTAGACTGACTAAAATCGAAAAGAATATTAAGTGGACAATCAGTTTTTAAAACATTAAACAAAATTAAATAATTTTAAAATCAATGTACAGATATAATTCAAATAACTATAAATGAGATGAATATATTTAATTTTAATATATGGTGCTCAGACCAGTAGACATATTATTGTACCTGGTTAATAAATTTTTAAGATTTTTAAAGAATTTTAGCCATAAATGCTAATTTGTAAAATTTTTATCAACATCTATTAAATATTATTAAATATTGATGGAGTTAAGTGAGATATCTCAACACATGAATACAGCAAGACATAATCAAATTCAGTCTTTCTTTTTCCACACTTCCCCAACCATTGCCAATTTTAGTAATCAGAATTTGCATAATTAATTTGTTATGCCAAACCCATTTTTTACACTCCCTGTCAGATTTCATTATGTTAATTAAAATATTGAAAAATGCCAATAAATGTGATGCCCCACATCAACTGAATGAAATACAAAAAACATACGATCATCTCAATAGAAGCATAAAAGGTATTCAGTACAATCCAATAATTCTTCATGATAAGACTCTGATCAGGTAGGTGTAAGAGAAACTTACCTCAACATAACAAAGGCCATTTCTAGTATGAATGTAACTAATATTATGATGAATGAAGTAAAGCTGAAATCTTCTCCCTAACATCTGGAGCCAGAAAAGGATCCCTATTTTCATCACTTCCACTCAACATAGTTCTAGAATTCCTGTCCAAAGCAAAAGGAAAAGAAAGCAATTCAGAGCATCCAAATTAGAAGGAAAAAAGTCAGATGGGCACCGTTTATAGGTGAGAAGACCTTATATATGGAAAATCTCCAACACACCACTAAAAAATGACTAAAACTAATAATAAATGGATTCAGAAAAGTTGAAAAGTACCAAAAATTAATGTGCAACATTATTAGTGTTGCTACTGGTAGATGCCAAAGGCAAATTACCAAAGTAGATAGAAAGTAATCATATTTACAATAACTTTTAAAAACCCATAAAATGCCAAGGTATGAATTTAACCAAAGAGGTCAAAGACATCCATAAAACTATAAAATACTGATGAAAGTTTGAAGAGGGTATTAAAAAGTGGAAAGATATCTCATGGTAATGGATTGGAAAAGTCTTTATTGTTTAAATACCCATACTACCCAGTACAATCCAGTGACTATCTTCTCCAATCCACAAAAAAATGCTAACATTTATATGGAACCAAAAAAGTCCACCCATAGCCATCTTGTCAAAAAGAACAAAGCAGGAGGCATTACATTACCCAACTTCAAAATATGCCACAAAATTATAGTAATCAAAGCAGTGTGGTATATAACCATAAAACAGACAATAGGCCAACAGAACAGAATAGAGAACCTACAAGTAAACTCCGGCCAGCTGATCTTCAACAATGGTGTTAGAATACACATTGGAGAAGACAAAGTCTATCTCAATAAATGAGGCTGGGCAAAATTGAATATCTATGTGCAGAATAATGAAAGTAGACTGTTATTTTTTTCAAAATAACACAACTGAAGATGTATTAAAAATTTAAACTTAAAATCTGAGACACTAAGACTAATAAAACAAAGGCCGGAAGTAACACTAAAGAAAACTGGAATGAGCAAGGACTTTCTGGACAGTATGCCACAGCACAAGAAACAAAAGAAGAAATTGGCAAATGGATTACATCAAACTAAATGCTTAACAGAGCAAATAAAATAATCTTTAAAGTGAAGAGAAAACTTTCAGAAAGGAAGAAAATATTTGCAAACTATGCATCTGAGAAGCAAATTTTACTTAGAATATATGAAGAACTCCAAAAACTCAGTAATAAAAATAAGTAGTAGACATTTCTCAAAAGAAGAAATATAAACAAATAATAGGTATATGAAAGAATTGTTCAGATTACTAATCATTTGGGGAATGGAAGTCAAAACTACTATGAGATACCACCTTCTGGTGTAAATGGCTACTACTAAGAACAAAATACTAAGAACAAAAATACTAAGGACAAAAAGTGCTACATATAAGATATATATTATATATATATAATTTATATCTCCAAAGGAAATTAAATCAGTATTTTAAAGAGACTTTTGCAACCACATGTTGATTGCAACACAATTCACAATTAACAAAAATTGAAAATAACCTAAGTGTCCATCAATAGATCAGTGGCTAAAGAAAATGCTTCGTGGTTTCAAGGGATTTTTTTTTTTTTTTTTTGGTACTTGGAATTGAACTAGGGCCTTGTGCTTGTTAGGCAGGTGCTGTGCCACTGAGCTATATCCCCAGCCTCAAGGGTTGCTTTTTATGGGCAACTGGCCTCAAAGCAGAAACTTCATGTTGGAAGCATGTGATGGAGCAAAGCTGCATAGTTCATGTCAGATGGGGGACAAAGTAAGGGAATACTGCCAAAAACAAGGGGCCAGAGACCATATGTAGTATGCAAAATCATGCCTCCGAGGTGCTCCCAGAAGTGCCCAAAAGTGTGCTTTACTAATCCCTTATGTGACTCTCATGTCAATCCAGATGACACAATTAAGTTTAACCACAACATTGTATCCCTTCTCAACATGATACTCAAACACATCTTCATAAACTATGTTTAATCTTCAAGTAATCAGCAAAGTTATAATTTTAACTAACATGATACAACTATTCTGTTTACCACTGAAACACAATAATAACCTCTCCAAAGTCTAAACAGTTCAAATATTTTTCAAATATGAAAGTAAGTCCATTCCTCTTCTGAGACTCAAGGAAAAGTCTTAGTTGTGAATCAGTGTATAAATAAAAAAATAAATAATCCCAAGAAACAGTGGTACAGGGTAAACAATCAATTCCAAAAGGGAAATATACAGGGACAGAAAAGAGTAGAATTAAAGCAAGACCAAAACCTACAGTGCATTAAGTCCATGTCCACCATCCAAGGACACACAGTGGTGAGATGTGAAGTCCAGAGGATTTTGACAGCCCCATCCTATAGACTTACCAGCTGCTGCCTACATGGCCCCTCTCTTGGAATCGTGGAATGTCTTTCAGATTTGCTTAGTAGATATTTCATGTTAGTCTCAGGCCTTCCTGGGAAATCTGGGTGGAAATCTTCCTGAACCCAAAACACTTGCATTCTTTTTTTTTTTTTTGTGGGTACCCGGGGTTGAACTCAGGACCTTGCATGCCAGCATGTGCCCATGCCCCTGAGCGATATCACCGGCCCTTTTTTCATATGTGGGTACTGAGTTGAACTCAGGACCTTGCATTGAGCTATCTCACTGGCCCCAACACTTGCATTTTGCACCCTGATAAAAACCAACATCATGTGGAAAATGCCAAGGTCTGTTGCCAGTGAAAGTATTAGCCAGGCCTCATGTACCAAGGTTGTAGTGACTTTTAAGTGCCTAGAGTGCTGAGAACAGTGAAATGAATTCAAAGGAACTAATTTCCTGGGAGGCCTTCTAAAGCAGGTCCCAGAAACTCTTTTCAAATGAAAGGTTTACACATTTGCACCCACCCTTGAGGCTGGGATGGTTGGGGTTTCTGAGAAGCCCTCAAATCATCTTTTTTCTTATTAATGTTCAAAGTACTTGGCTTGTTTTTAATGACTCTAATTTCTCCAGCAACCACATTTTTTTTCTCCCCAACTTTATACATAGTTCCTTGTCCAGCAAAGTCTTTCAAAATTTTTGTATTGCCTTTTGCACCAGATTCTCACTATAGATTCATACTGGCTAACTGTAGCCAGAAATACCTATGCCACAGCCTGAACATTAAACTACCTTAACATTTCCTCCACCAGATCACTTAGTTTGTGATCCTTAATCTCAGTCTCTTACAAAGTCTCAGGACATGTGAAAAAATGTAGGCTTTTTTTTTCTTTTTTTTTTTTTTTTTTTTTTGTAGAGTGTACTTCTGTGGCTTTTAGTCTATTTCTCAATTGTTTCTTCATCTGAAACTCATGAGCCTTGCCTTTACTCTATGTGGTCCCATCATCATTTTGTTCTTCTGAACTCTGGATAGAATCATCCATTAATCTCTGCTTCTAGCACTCAAGGACTTCTTTAGCTCACATGTCCAAAACTTTCTAAGCTCCTCCTGCAAGCTAGTTCTAATTCTGTACAATATGGTCAAGTACAGGAACAGAAACAATACCACTTCTCTTGTACCAATTTTCTGTATTAATCAGCATTCCTTTTGCTGAAACAAAATACCTGATGCCCATGAGTTAAAGGAGGAAAGGTTTAATTTGTTTCAGGCAATTCAGTCCTTGGTTACCTTACTGCAAGGCAGAAACACTGTTGTGGAATATCATGGTGGAGTAAAGTTGTTAACTTCACAGTGATTGGGAACCAGAGCAGGAAAACATTGCTAGAGAAGAAGCGGCCGGGCCCTAAGTAACACCACTTTGACCCATCAAACACACCCATAACTGTGTTTTTCTAGTCCCTCACGTAGCAACCAAGCCAATCAAGTTGAAACAATTAAGCTTGACAACCCCACTATTTTCATCAAAATAAACCAGGCACAAAAAACAAGAAAGTTAATTATAGAATACAGTATGCACTGTAAATTTCAAAAAGCCAGAAAAAAGATTTTGAAAGTTTCCCTCATAAACAGATAGTAAATTTATGAGGAAAATGATGTTCTACCTGAGATAAATATTACACAATGTATACTGTATAAAAATGTTATATAGTGTAAATTAATATGTACATTTTTATGTTTTATGTATTTAAAAATGAAAAGAAACATAAAAATGGTATTTTTAATCCACTCATGCTTCAGTTAAAGAGCATTCTTTTAAATAATACAATGTAAAATTTCATGTACAAATTTATGAGGGAGGAGTTTTGTGTATAGCTTAGCGGTAAACATGTATTTGGTGTGAATAAGCATAGCCCTAGATTAATTAAAATATATACATAATGCATATATATGGAGAAATAATTACAATAACACAAATAATATTTATGATGTAATTAATAATTTCAGATATAATTTATGTGGTTATTTATTTTAGTAGGAGTATTTCCAATTTTCAATTCCATATAAACTGTATATAAAACTGATTCATTGACAATTTCCATTTCCTTAATGTTGAATAGTGTTATTTAAAGACAATAGATTGTGCAATAAAACAAATAGGGCCAATTTTTTTCAAAACTGACATGTCCATTGTCCCTGGAAAAGCCATCTAAATTTCTGGGTTTTCGTTTCAATTTACTTACCCTAAAATTGAAGAAAATGAATATACTTCTATCGTAGTGCTGATATGAAAACTAAATTTTGGAATAAACCAAAATATTTACAGACTAATAAGTGTGTGAAAAATTCTGTTTATAACTGGGTGTATTGATTTAAAGAGCAGATGCCATCAAATTAAATATAATTTGAAAATTTATACTTCTTATGACTGATTAGTTGAAAACATTCCATGTTTAATAATTTTAAATTTGAAAAAATACATGTAAGATGTATTTTTCCTAAACCATTATTCTTTTCTGCATACCCCAAATAAATTCCTTCTTATAGATTTAGATGAAGAATCATACATTAAAAACACAAAAAAGTTTCAAAATATTTTGTCATGTATAACTATTTTTTATTTTCATGTAAGAATTACCCACAGTAAATTAGATGATTTTGAAAAAATTATGATTATAATTGCTAAGGACCCTTGATCCTGCATTGCACTTCATCCTCATTTTCATGTATAAATTTAATATAAAAAGAATTGTTGTGCCTTTTGTTTTCACTCCCAAACTTCTTTTATAGTTTTTCAGCGGCATTGTTTTTATGTAAAACTGAAAATGGAAATTTAGACATTAGGTTTTCAACTTTCCTGGTAACACTGAAAAGATTAATGCAGATTGAACGCAGATAAGAACATGAAGATTTTATCTTATTTATTACAATTATTATAGATCTTTGGTGAATTACAGAAGTCTACTGTTTGATGCTTATTTCAGTGGTTATACATAGAATAAGATTTCATATAATGTAAAATAATTCATTCATCTCAGTGTGATTTTGAGAGACATAGTTCCTTATAATCTTTATCTAAAATGGTGCTTTTTTATGTTCTGGAAAACAGAAATAAAGAAAAGGGAAGAAGGAGAATATGCCATTAACTTGAACAAAGTTGAGTTTGAAAACATTTGGATGGTAATTTAACTCCATGAAATGTATTTCTAAATTATTTTATAAGACTAGTAAAGTAAAATCTTTTGGATTCAGTAAATGCAACACAAAAGGATACAATCTAAAAAGAAAAGACCCTTTCCTCTGATCTTTTCCAAATAATACAACTTCATGCAAGACAGAATTAAATATTTACAACATATAAGCCCTGAGTATATTTTCATAAGCTTTTATGAAAAAAATCTGAGACCAAAGGCCATAAATTTCAGTATAACAAAACTAATAAAAGGAAAAACTGAGTCATAGCAAAAATCCCTTTGAGATAACACAGAACTGAACCACTGAACATCAGACAACTTGTAAACCAGAGAAAGTGGGTAAAAGATTATTTGTATTGCAGAAATCTTAAATACATTAAATATATAAACATTTACTATATACTTATTTTCTTTTTCTATTATCATGATTTCCATTATTAAATCTTCTTTAGTTTCCTTAAGGAAATCCTTATGAGCTTCTGCTTTAATTAATTGATTTATTCTAATATAATATTTAGTGCAACCATGTTGATAATTTCATTGAATAAACTTGGAATTGAAAAGTGAATTTTGCCACCAACTTAGTAATTTTCAATTTAATGAGAAAGTCTTAAGAGACTTTAACGTTAGTAATATTTGTGTGGACAGTCATATTTATCTAAATTTAGAAAAATACACAAATCTACCCCCATCTAATTTCATGCAAGGAATATTAACTATTAACAAATAATTTAGTGTATAAATTGTACTCCTTAGGTTTATTCTTCATTGAATAATATCTTGTGTATCCATTTAGAAATTAGCTATTTTTGTCTGCCGAAGAGGAAGTAGATACATTTTCTTTCATGTGGTCAAACTATTCTCTAATTTGCTTTTTATGTATCAACACGTCTTAGACACTGAACTATCACTAAAGGATGAACTGTCAAACATACTCACAAGATTTATAGATTTTATCCAATGTGACCTTTACTAATAATTATTAGAGAACACAAGAAAAGAGCAATGTTACCAATATAGCATGTGTGTTTAAGTTTTTTTGATACAGAAATAGATGTAAACAGTAGTTCACATTCATTAGATTGAACAGTATTAAAGAAATGAATTATTCTGATACTGTTTAAAATGGTATGGAAATCTTTATTTGTGAATTTTGTAATAGTAAGAGAGACTGGGTTCAAGAGTTTCTAAAACGGGCCGGTGAGATGGCTCAGCGGCATAAGCGCCTGCCTTGCAAGCGCGAGGGCCCGAGTTCGACTCCTGGATCCCACATACGAAAAAGGGGCCGGTGATATCGCTCAGCGGCACGGGCGCCTGTTGGCGCGCGAGGTCCTGAGGTCGACCCCCCGGAACCCACAAAAAAAAAAAAAAAAAGAGTTTCTAAAACAAGAATAAACAGGAATTTATGTCCAAGCAACAGGGAGAGGGACTCAGCAGGTGGAAAATTACTAAGAAGAGACTTCAAGGATGGGTCACTCATTTGAATTCATTTAACAGGATTCTTGCTGAAGGCAAGCCATGAAGATTAGCTATCAAGGGTGGAATGATTCTTCTTGCAATGATTTGCCAGTTAATCTTGATTGTAATTTTGAATGGATTGATAAAATCCTGCAGAGGTGATTAGCTGATGAGGACACTAATCTTATAAGAAAGTGAATCCACTGGTGAGTTCATAGCTGAATAGTCTATTAAGAAGTGTGTCTTAGTGGGAAGGAAATCTTTATTTATGAATTTGGAAAGGGGTCATAGAACCTTGACCTTGGGAACTAGATCTGGTCCCTGGCGTTCCTCCCTAACTCTTCCATACTCTGCTTCCTGCACATTAAACAGGGACTGAACACTCTGAAAGTGTGAGTCAAAAACAAACCTCTCCTCATCTAAGTTACTTGTGTTAATTAATATAACTGACTTAGTGTTATTCTTTATATAACTGGACTAAGCAGACTGAAAGCAGGACCAAGTGATGAAGCTTATTCAAATAAAGGACTCAGAGAAAGCCTAACTGAAGTTTGATGGAGAGAATATTTTTCAATAGTTTAAGGTAAAAGGAATCAGTAGAAAATAATTCTTCACATACTGCTATCTAACAGCATTCTGATTATAGAGGCTATTAAATATCACATTATAACAAAATAAAATTGTAGTAACTTTTATTCAGAAAAATATTGATTCACAGGTGATTAATAAGGTTAACAATCTTAACCATGATATAGGGCATTAGAAATTTTTTTTCTGATAACACTTTCTTTATAGATCTCTTATTAATAGAAAAGTAAAAGCATCATATGTAGAAACAAATTTTACTATTACTTCACAAAGAATAAAGGGTGCTCTGTAAAAACACAAAGGTATATTGTGAGCATCTTTTTAATCCCTGATTAATCACCTATCACATTATATAAATTAATTAGCAACAACCATAATCCAAATAATTTCAATAAAATCACAAGTAAACTTTGTGAAATTAACAGTTTCAGACCCCATTGGAACTGTGGTAACAACACTCTTTCTTATGTAAAAATGGCCTGGAGAAAATGATAATAATATTCAACCTTTAAAGAACAGTTTCATACTCCACAAGGTGAGTTAAATTGCTAGTAGCTAATCAAAATCATATAATAGCTATATCAATAAACTATGGTAACTCACTATAAGAGAGATTAACATAGATGAATAAAGCAAAGTCCAAAAGAGAAGACAAATACATTTGCAGTTATTTAAATGACAGTTTCTGCTGATTCTTATGACATTAATTATAAAAAATTTATTCTGAGAGATATAGAAATACAACTGCATATCCATGAACAGTTTAAATGCAACCTTCCACTGCATAAAAAAGGTTATGTAGAACTCTATCGTTTATCCTAACGTTGCCTTTTGTTGATGAGTGTGTTATATAGTTATATAATAATATAATTTTTTTACATTTTTAAAAAGTGTCAGTCACAATAAATATTTTTAAAATGTGTAAGTTGCTTTAAAAGTTGCTATTTTCATGTATGTACCATGGACACTGAGCAGATATTTTAATAATAACATTTTCAATAACTCAAAGAAGCTTGAAAGTAACAATTTACTTTCCTGATATTAAAATGTCTTCATCATTAATAAGTAAAACTTGAGAAATTTCAATATAGCATAGAGATACATGCTTACACACATATATGTATATGCATATATGCATACACATACATAAAGTGTATTTTCAGTTTATGCTGATGTGGAAGAGTGTAAGTCACATTGCAAGTAAATGACTTTCTTTCTGGATATTCTCAACTTCTCTGTGCTTAATATTATTGGCTTTTACTCTTTAGTAAATTTCTAACAAGTTTCATCACAGTTTGATATACCTCAGCAAAGTTTCATCACGATTGTCTTTAGAACTACCCAATTCTGATTGTTAGTAAATGCTATGATTATTTTAGAAGAATGCTAATGCTGTGTATAGGACTAAGGAGAAATACCACCAAGAATGGTGAAATTAGCTTATATATAATATTTATCCATTTCTATTCATAGTATAACAGAAAACATAGTCTTGATAGATAATCTCAGAAAATCATCTACGTGATTATGGGCAGACACCAGGACAAAATTCTTTCCCTCACATAGCAATATATTTTACATACATTGTTGATTCAAGGGATGAAAAATATCAATTTTTCATTCTTTTAAAATTTATTCTTCTCAGTAGAATATGAACTTTTCTTTGACATTATTTAAATATAAGTTATGTTCAATAAGTGCCCATTCCATGAATAAAAATCTTGAGGTTTAGATATACATACAATATTTTCTTTATGGAATTAACCCAAAAGCAACTACCGAAGATAATTCAGTTCTCAGGCTAAAAACATGACCCATGTGTTGAATAAAGTTGGCATGATATATATTTCCTTTACTAATGAACTGTATAATTTAATTCATGAGGAAAGAATTTGGCTCCGCCAAAGAAAAGCTCTTTTATTTTTCCTTATCATGAAGTGTGGAGAGAGCTTTATATTCTGAATGAGTTCAGCTTGATTTCTCCTGCATGCAGCCAAATTTAAAAGAATGGCAGAAATATAGATGGCAGAGAGAAGAATGCAACCCTGAGCCTCTATAGAGAATTTATTAATTGAGAGAAGTGCTGTTCAGTATGCCACACAGTTGGAAAATGACTCTTTTAATACTATATAAAATGAGAATCCTGAAATTAATATATTTCCAAAATTTCAGAAATACCTAATTAAACAAAGATGTATAAATCTTTCAATAGTTGTTTCTTTTGGTTATTCTCATCATTTATTGAGTACTAACTGCGTGCCAGGTATTACATTAACTGTTTTGTATGCATTATCACGTTTCAGTTTTCAGGCCTTATCACAGATGAATCTGAGGCTCGGAGAGGTTAAGCTACTTGTAAAGGTGTCTTGCAGCTAGTAAAGAATACATCAGTATCTTATCCACTCTGCTAGGCAACCACCCCAAACTAGCATAAGCCGGAGCCCTGGTTAAATTCAGAACAAGAGCTATATTCACTGCTGTGATCTTCTAAATTTTAATCTCTGCTTGATTTAAAGAGCTTAAAATTTTTGTCCACCCACCCACTCATATATTCAGCCCACATATTCTAAATTTCCTTTTTGTACTAACAACTTTTCAGGGTACTGACACTTCCAAAAAAATAATACAAAAAAGTTGCATGATGGGCATTCGATTTACAACACCAGGTTGTTATGAAGGATATGGTAAATAAGGGTTCATACTAAGTGTTTCATCAGATTCAGAGAAAGAAATAATGCTAACATCCTTGAATATATACTATTTTGAAAGGGATAGCAAAATATTCCCTGTTATCGGTTGGACATAAAATGTCCCCCCAGAATCTCATTTAGTTAGAGTTGGCACTTTTGGAAGGTGAATAGATGGTGGGTCTCTAATATAAACAGGTAATTAATCTCTTGATGAGATGAAAATTGGGTGACTTTATTGGGAGGCAGTGGAAACTTAGCTGATGGAGCTCAGTTGAAGGTAGTGGTTACGACTTGAGGCATGTTGTCTTGATATTTTCGCCTCAGCACAAGCTGAAAAGCAATGGTCCCCACTGAACAGAAACTGAAACTCTGAGCCAAAATAAACCTTTTGTCCCCTAAGTTGCTTTTATTAAGTATTTTGTCACAGTGATACAAATCTGACTAACAAACTTCCTCTATAGTGAAAATGCTGCAAAATATCTTTAGAAATAATACTTAACTGTGTTATTTAAAAAATATATGGGCCGGTGAGATGGCTCAGCAGCATAAGCACCTGCCTGGCAAGCGCGAGGGCCCGAGTTCGACTCCCGGAACCCACATACGGAAAAAGGGCCGGTGATATCGCTCAGCAGCACGGGCGCCTGCTGGCGCGTGAGGTCCTGAGGTCAACCCCCGGTACCCACACACAAAAAAATAATAAATAAATAAATAAATAAATAAATAAATAAATAAATAAAAAATATATAAGCGATGTCATGAAATTCATTTTAGTAATTTTACTTAATATCATTATTAGAGTAACATCAAAAACATTGTCTGCTTTTTATCATTTGAAAATGTGTATTTTTTTCAAGCCCTGGTATAGAGAATGAAAAGATTTACCATGAGCCATTCATAATTTATTTATTTATTTATTTATTTATTTATTTATTTATTTGGGTAGTGGGAATCGAACTCAGGACCTTGCACTTGCCAGGCAGGCACTTGTGCTGCTGAGCTATATCCCCTGCCCCATAATTTAATATATTAAAGATTTTTGGGGCTATATGGAAAATGCAAGTAAATAAAATGTTTATTTCATCCTTAGGGGTTCTAAAGAGTTCTACCTGAAGAATATAGAGGAGCATGTTCAGACTCAGCCCATATCTGAATTGCTGAAGATCAACAAGGTCTGTTTTCTCCACAGACCCTTGTGGTCACCTAAAGCAAACAAAGTAGGAGAGCTACGCACTGATTCCAGTTACTTTTTGCTCTCACCAGGGATTCTTTCACTGAACATCAATGTTATTTCAGAATAACACATATTCCCTGTAGAAGGGGGTCAGAGACTAAGGAATATATCATGGTCAGCCAGACTCTCACTTGAAGTTTGATCAGAGTCAGGATCTGCCCAGTCATTCTCCTTTGTCTTAATTTTTTTGGGGTAACCATTTGTCATTTTCTTTTGTATCCAGTAAGGCAACTGCCTAAAGGAGTTAGATTTATTTTTCTAAAAACACAGGCAAACCCTGCTTCTGGTAACTGACAGCACAGTTACTAATCCACACCATGGTTCCCCTACAGCCTTCCAGGAATCATGGATTTCCAATCTTTCCATCTGTTAACATTTCTGTTCCCAAACTATATCTTTCAACAATTAAGGGTCATAAGATGCTCAAGTGGTTTGGGATATTTCTTAGGGGACTATGTACTGTAAACAGAAAGAAATCTCAGTGGGTTTGAGAAGATTAAGAAAATGGTAATATTTTTAAAGAGCAATGCCTTCAGATTTGCATTTCTTGATGACTCTTCAGAGTGTCTGAATTTGAAGTGAAGAAGTTGGGTTGAAGTTAAGGAATCAGTAGCATATTCAGTGTAAAACAAAGCAAAATTGTTTAATGCCAACAGGTGTGTATTAAAACATGAAAAATTATAAATCAAAACTGAGCACCAATTGAATACGTTGGGTAAAAGTGGTACTATTAACTGGATTCTGCCCTTGACAACTTGTAAGTCCTTGTACAAATGACTACTAAAACATAGAAATAAAATGGAATTTGGAGTTCCTATGACAAATACAAATATAAATGTCTAGAAAATAGAATATTCTTGATTTCATAAAACAAGTCAGAAGTAGAGTTATGACTGGCAAGTCATAACTTTCATGAAGTAGGATTGATGAGGGAGAAAAGTCTTGAATAAAGAATCCTTAAAAATTCCTAAGACAAGAAAAGAGGCAGGGTAGAGAGAGTACAAATTATTGGAAACAAATGGATTTGAATCTGAGTTCTGCTTTATGCTCTGTAAAGCAGGTTATTGGTTCTTCCCTCCTAGAGGTATATAAATATTAGATATGTGCAAACATCTGGTGTGTCTGACATATATATCCTTAACAACTAGTACCTATTATCATTTGCTCATTTAGAATTTGCTCATTTAGAACCACCTCTGTGCCTGTCCATTAAAACAAAATATGTTCTGAAAAAAATACACACATTTGAGGTCATAGGGAAAGATGAGATAATGAAGAACCAGTATGGAAAGTGATTATCAAATCTAAGGAGAAAAACACTTCTAAGAATGAATCAGTAATATTTAGAGTCAAATATTACAGAAAGGATCGGAAAGAGAAAAGAACCTCAGAACTTGCATAAGGTCTTATTTAATGTTAATAAAGAACATAAAAAACTATGTTATTTCTTTTTTTTTTTTTTTTGTGGGTACCAGGGGTCGACCTCAGGACCTCACGCGCCAGCAGGTGCCTGTGCCACTGAGCGATATCACCGGCCCTTTTTTCATATTTGGGTTCCAGGAGTAGAACTTGGGCCCTCACGCTTGCCAGGCAGGCGCTTATGCTGCTGAGCTATCTCACTGGCCTGTTATATCTTCTTAACAACAAATTTTCTTCAGTATTAGTTGTCTATATAATGTTATATATTTTATTTGTACAATTAAAACATAATCCTGAGAAAAAATCTTATATAAGTATCCTAGTGATGGGGGCTGGTGAGATGGCTCAGCGGCGTTAGTGCCTGCCTGGCAAGCGCAAGGGCCTGAGTTCGACTCCCGGAACCCACATATGAAAATAGGGCCGGTGATATTGCTCAGCAGCACGGGCACCTGCGGGCACGCGAGGTCCTGAGGTCAACCCCCGGTACCCACACACACACACAAAAAAGTATCCTAGTGATGCCAAAAAATTTGTACCACGTACACAGTGGTTTAAATGACAGAAATGTCTCAGATATGGGGCCTAAATGTCTGAAATCAAGGTGTCAGTTGATTTGGTTCTTTCTCAGTGCTATGAGGAAAAATTTGTTCCATGCATTCCTTTAGGAATTCATGGGGTTCTTCCAATCTCCCACTTTTCCTGACTTTTAGATATGTCAGAATTCCTGCCTTCATCTTCATATGAGCTATCCCATTTGTATATTTAGGGTCCACATTCCACCCTTTTATCGGTGTGCCAGTTATGTTGACATGGATCCCACACTAATGTTCTCATCTTAATATATTACATCTGTAACGCTATATTTTCAAATTAGGTAATATTTATATGTGCTAGAATTAGAATTTCAACATAAGAATTTTGGGAGCATAATTTAATACCTGATAGGCTTCTAGACTTAAAGAGTGTGTGTTTTTAGATCAGCCCTATTTCATGGATATGAGCAAGCCTCATATTTATAGCCAGACTGAAAAAAAATTTTTAAGTGCTGAGAGTGATGGCACATACCTGTAATTCCAGCAATCTAGGAAGCTGAGGCTGGAGGGATCATAACTTTGAGTTCAGCAAAGGCAGCACAGCAAAATAGCAAGACCCTGTTTCAAAATTTAAAATAATAATAATAATAATAATAATAATAATAATACTGTTGTCAGGGATGTAGCTCAGTGTGAATGCCCTGAGTTCAATCTCCACTAACACACACACACACATGTACACACAGAAGAAATAAAGAGAAAAGACATTTAACAAATCTATTTCATTTATTTCATTGTTCCCAAAATATTATTATTACAATCTATAAGCAATATAAACATTACTAAGTTGATTTGTGGTTAATTTTTTTATTCTCAAATTTTTGTAACTGTGTAGGAATTTATTTTACATATGACACATCTTGATCCAAACTAGCCACATTTCCAGTACTCATCAGCTCTGTCTGGCTAATGACAACTGCACTGGACAAAACAACTCTAGATGACAAGTTGCTCATTCATTTGCTTTTTCTTGTTAATTCTTCACTAATCTTGTGAAACAGGGATCATAAGTCAGTAAATTTATTTGTATTAACATTTATCACAGAACCTGGTAACCATGAAGTAGATAAAACTGGGCTTCTCTTACTGTTTTCTTCTATTTATTTATTCATTTATTTTTTTACAAAGTAAAATTGCCTTAAACCAATGAAATGAGAGATGAAATATCTATTCTTTATATCTTAAAAACTCTCATGGAGTCATCATGAAATTGTATTTATTACTACTACAATAGCCAGTGTTCATCTTCACAAACTCGTTTGATGCAAACATGGCATGGCTACAAAAGAGGATAAAAAATACTTAATAATAAAAATATAATGAACGTGATAATTATATATATTTATACAGTACCAGTAAACTTTATTAATGATAAAAAAGAGCAGGAAGACAAGAGAAGTGACAAGAATGGTCTGCCACATAGGCAAGGAAAGCTATCTGCTGTCAGCGTAAGCCAGACGAGTGCATGGAGCATGCAGTTGTCGTGTGTGAAAACTGCATTGGCTGTGACAACTGAAGCAAAGATCATTTTTGCTATAGAGTTCTGTTGATATTCGCATTGTTCATATAGGAATTTATTTCTGATGGTATCTTTTAGGTTTTGTAAATAAGTACACAGCTGATGTGAAAATACTGATTTTTTTCTAAACATGTAATACATATTAAGAATTCAATACTTTATTTTATAAATATTTTATGCTCCTGTGAACTACACATTGTGTAGTATAATAAGAACCTCCTGAAAAAACAATGCGACGTCAAGATGTCAGGTACGTCCTACAAAAAGGCCAGGAGACCAAAATACATGTGCTATCAGTGTAAGTGACATGTGGCATGGAACATGCTGCTGTCATGTATGAAGACTACCTTGGCTGTGACAATTGAAGCAAAGATTATTTTTGTTGTTGAGATCTATTGGTATTTTTATTGTAGTTCACATAGCAATTTATTTGTGTTGTTCTGTTTTTAAACTTTGTACAGTGGAAGTTGAATATTTTGATGCTTTTCTTTTATAACAACTCAATAAATATGAAAAGTTCAATACTTTAAAAATGTATGTTTGTTAAATGAGTAAACATTGTTCAATGCTTTTCCATAATTACAAAATCATTAGCAGTTAGTCCATGATTATTTCTGAGTGTTGATTACTGAGCATAGGCCCCAGAAAATCATATATAATCATGTGTATAGATAGACCTCATCTTCTTAGTAGTTTACTTGTACATGCAAAAATTTTAAGGATTTATTATGAATTAACCATAATATCCAATGTATTCATTTTTTTATAAACTGAGAAAAGTAAAACCTTTTCATTTAACTTCACAAAAGAAGCTTATGTAATTTTTTTAGAAAAAATTAGTAGTAACTCTATTTTATCAAACAGTGAACAGTGTGTTTCATGACTTCTCTGAATTTCTTAGTTGCATTATAAGAATTTTTTTTTATATTTCACAAGTTATTGTTTCTTATCCAAAGGCCACAGTACAATTTGTAAGCTTATTACATCTTCAGTTACTCCATAAACTATACAGGGATCAGTAGTTTTATTTTCAATACTGAGATTTGAAGTCAGGGCTTTACACATACTAAGCAAACACTAACTTACTGAGTTGCATGCCCAGCCTCACTACCTCCCATTTATAGGTCCCTGTGTCCACATAAGATTCAGGTGAATACTTCAGGACAATCTCTCCATCTTAAGACGTTAATCATCTGCAGTTCCAAAGCCATGTGTAGTAGGATTGCATGTAAGAGGGATTAGGATACGGATGATTTTGCAAGCCGTTATTCTGCCTACCTATGTAACATGCCTATGCATTTGAACATTTGTTAGCTGGAGATATATATAAAATTATTTTTTAAAATATTTGTACAATATAAATAGTAATACATTTTTATTTATTCATTAAACATTTAGTAAATGTCCATGAGACAAGGATTATATTTTTTCAAGTTTTACAATTGTATTTTTTCTGAATATTTCCCAAATGTACATATAAAAATGAAAAATATATATTAGATAGTTCATCTTAATGCCTTATGAAGAAAAAAGGCACAGTCTTGGGATAGTACACGTGAGAGAGCTCTATTTCTTTACATTAGCATTTAGAGTTAATTTGTGCTTCTGATATCAGAGGCTTAATAGCATTTTAATTAAAACTATACAGATCATAAACTTTAGTCATTAGTTACTACTCAAATGTATGTGAGTAGCATAGAAACTGCCCTCTGTTCTTTTATTCCTACTTTCCACCTGATGTTAAGGGAAAATCATCAGTATTTTTGTATATGTTTAATGCTTTCCATCATTTATTCACCCCTGATGTAAGTGCAGATTTTTCTGTTCTAGTATAAAAAGCTTAAGTTTTGTAAATAAACATCCTTCCTGATACCAAGTTCCTTATAACTCAACAGGTAATAATGATTAATAAAATTGACAAAATACGTGGAAACACTGTAAATGAAAATTCACTGTTATAACCACACCATGCACTTCTTCAATATTATTTGATAAATTATCAGATCAGACTTGCAGAGGGACACTATCAAAATACCTAGGAACAACCCGCCAAACTGTGCTGCCTCTTTTTATTAGCTATATGAATTGGAAAAGTTCCTGCCTATGTTACGAATAATAATACTTTATACCTCAGTATTTTTAGAAAGAAATAAGTGAATTGATAAATGTATAAGCTATAGTAGATTTTGAGCACCACATAAAAATTTGCTCATATTATATCTTCTATATAAATACACAGTGATAGTTATTGGGACAAAGTAGTACGTAATTTTGTTAAAAAATTCAAATAGAAACAGAAATTCTGTAGTTTTATTTTAAAATAAATTCAATTACCTTATAATTTCATGAGTTGTACAAATAAAATACATAGAAATTGCATACCATTTGATTGTGTCTGATGTAATAATTATTTCTATTAATGATAGCAAAAATAGTAATTGGTTTATGAAGCTAGTGTAACATTGATCCAAAACTGTCAAAGAAAGTTCAAGAATAACAAAGTGTAGATCACTTTATGTAAGAAGTTACTGTACCTTTTTTGATAAATTATTTGATATTTCTTGTGGCTAAAATGTTTTCATAACATCAATAAAGTGATACCTTATTATCAGCAAATCTAGTCTTAAAAGATGCCACAAAAAAAAACTAAAACATAAAATCATACTGATAAAAATTTTTGACAGTGTTTGAAATCTAATTTGTACAGTAGTAAGAAAAAAGTAATAAAGTCCATATCTTTATCTGGGAAAGGTATCTATATAACATTTACAAAATTTATAGTTGAAAAATAATGGGAAATCTCAGAAGCATTCCTGTAATTAGAAACACAATAATGATTTACAGACTTCAGAAATGACGTTCAGAATATGCCAATGTCATTGTGCATGCCTGTAATTCCAGCTCTCCAGGTAGTGAGTTTGATCCCAACCTGGACAACTTTGTCACTTAGACCTTGTCTCAAAATTAAGAGGAAAAGGGCCGGTGATATAGCTCAGTGGCATAAGCGCCTGCCTGGCCAGCGCAAGGTCCTGATTTTGACTCCCAGTACCCATATATATATGAAAATTAAGAGAAAAAAATGGCTTGGGATGTAGCTCAGTGTATAAGCCCTAGTTCAGTCCTCAGGACACACACACACACACACACACACACACACACACACACACACACACACAGCAATAGAATTAGTACCAAATAACCATATTTAATGCAATGATGCAGTACAGTCACATTAGAGCATACCTTCTATTTACTGGCTTGCTACAAAGTGTGGAGGATCTTCTCAGTGCAGCAAGACTAAAATAAATAAATAAATAAAGGCAGTATATATTAACAAGAAAGCCTAACATAATCCAGATATTACTAGAATTAATGAATTCAATATTTCAGTCAAGTGGAAGATTGTGACTCCTGAGCCAAGTCTGGGCAATTTAGTGACTTAGCAAAATACTGTCTGTTATACTTTGTCTCTAGATGTCCCCCCACAGACTCATGAAACTTTAGATAGAGCTTTTTCAGAGATGGCTGAATCTAGAGTTTTTGATTGATTCATGGTGCAGTGCTGGGATTAAGGGTGATTGCTGGATCAGACAACTGACTGTACTGGCACCGCCCTAATCCCAGTAGACTGGGTACAATATAAGGGATAGAAAGAGGCTTGTCTCCCCTTCCTTTGCATACTTTTGCTGTCTTCTGTTGCCATGAACTGTCTTTCCTCTGGGTTGTCCCTCTGCCGTGCCACCTTGCTTTGGAGCCAGTCGATTATGGACTGAAAACCTCTACAAACTGTGAGCCAAATAAAGCTTTTCCCCTTTAACTTGGGGCTTTGGGTATTTTGTCTCAGCCATGAGGGAAAAGTAATTAAGACACTGTCTGAAAACACTTCTTTTTATTGTTACATGTAGGCAGTTCATGATGATGTTCCTCATGGGGAGTTGATACATGTACATAACACATCTTAATTCCTTTCATTATACCCTTTCTCTCTCTCATTTTTTAATTAAGTTTATTGGTACATTTTAAGTATACATAATGATCACATTCATCATAGGAAATTTGTATCTGTACATGATATATCTTGATTTTTTCCCCATTCCCCTACACTCACTTCAACCCCTCCTCCCCTCCCATCTCTTGATTGCGTTCCCATTTGAGAAAGATCTATCTCCCTACTTCTTATTATACAACTTTTATTGTGTTCTTTATTTATATTTGGAATTCTCATATAAGAGAGTTAAGTTTGTGTGTCTGATTTATTTCACTTAAATTATGATTTCAAAGTGCATCCATTTTCCCACAAGTGATTCAAGTTTATCTTTTTATGGCAGAGTAGTACCCCATTGTGTATAAATGCCATATTTTCTTTACTCGTTCATCTGTTGATTAATATATGAGCTGTTTCCAAGATTCAGCTATTATGAGTTGTGCTGCTGTAGATACACATATGCGTATATCTCTGTAATATGACGTCTTTTAACACTTTGAGGGAGATACATAAAAGGGAAATAGCCAAAATTTTTTAAAACATTTTGTTTACAGGGACCGCAGGAATGTACATCAGTGGGAAGGCCCTATGCCCAGTCTCCAGTACTGAGGGGGAAATGAAAATGTAGACAAAGAAAAGTGGAACTGATCTAAATATGTAAGAAAGAATAAAATATGTATGAAAACAAATTTACAGAACTTTAAGTTATAAGTAAAAATAGGATTAAAATAGAGAATGATGTTCTTACTTAAAGAGCAAAAATAGTAACAAAGAGAAAACTACCTTGGTTACAATCATTTGTTATAAATATTTTGTTTTCTAGGAAGGATTCTACAAAAACATATAAGTAATGGAGAAATTTGGAGAAAATTTTTGCAACATAGCATAATGACTTAAGATTAAACCTTACATATTTTAAAATCTATACCAATAAACATGACTTGATAGATAACCCACAAAAAATAAAATGGCAATAAACATTTAGTAACTTTTCAGGCTTATTAATAACCACAGTAATATATATTAATACAATAGTTAAATATGAATTTATATCCATCTGAAAGACAAGAATGTCTGTTCAAGGGCCATTGAGATGGCTCAGCGGCGTAAGCACCTGCCTGGCAAGCGCGAGGGCCCGAGTTCTACTCCCAGAACCCACATACGAAAAAAGGGCCAGTGATATTGTTTAGAAGCACGGGCACCTGTTGGCACGCGAGGTCCTGAGGTCGACCCCTGGTGCCCAGGAAAAAAAAAAAATGTCTGTTCAATGACACAAATTAGTAGTAGATTGTGCAGAAAATTAAGCTCTTTCATTATAGGTAATAACATAAATATTCACTGTCACTCTGAATCACATTTAGGGAATATCTTAAACTATCCAACAATTCCACATTGCACACATTCATTAGAGAAAAATTTGAAAAGCTACAAATACACAGGGAAGTAATTGACTTCAGTATTGGTTGACACAGCAAATTCTGAAACACCTTCAAAGATTTTCAATTGAAAAACAAACAAAATGGAGCTTAAAATAGTGACACAAGACATTAAAAATAGTAAAATGTCTACATATATCATAAGTAGAAGTTAAAAGTAGAATATTCAGTAAAGACCAATAAGAAAGAAAGAATACTCATTGCTGAATAATAAGAAAAATATGCAGAAAGCTATGTTCCTTTATTATGTATGTGAGGTTTAGTTGGGGAATGGGGTTTCCTCATAACAAGGTGAAGATAAAATATGCTCCAATAAAGGAAAATAAAACAGAGAAAATGTGCATTATAAATTGCAGTTTTGGATTAAGAGATTAGTGTGTGACTGATTTAAAAACAAAAACAAACTGGATAATACATACTTGTACTCATTTTATCTATGAAAAACCTTATTTGAACATTTACCCAGGTATTATTAGGGAAATATTTATCTGACACATTAAATTGAGGTGTGGTTCAATTCTAATGACTAATGTCTAATGACTTTGATCTAAGTATTACTTTCTAAAAATTTCAAATACTTCTAAGAGCTGTAAGGAGAAGAAATTCTATATTTTACTGATGGCTTAAATTTCCACTTAATGTTTTGTGTATGAAATATATAAGAATAGTCTGTCCCTCACTGAAACTTTTAGCTAATTGACCTATCTATCTGCATCATAAAGATTTATTTGTGTGGATCTTTACCTTGTATTATTAAAACAAATAATAATTTAAAAAGAGGTCAAAAGGAAATATAGTTAAACAAAAAGCAAGACATATATGGAGTAATTCTAAATTTGATGAATTACATTAAATAGACACAAAAGACTTAATTGGGCTGATGAGATGGCTCAGTGGCGCCTGCCTGGCAAGCGTGAGGGCTCAAGTTCGACTCCTGGAACCCACATACGAAAAAAGGGCTGGTGATATCAGTCAGCGGCATGGGCACCTGCTGGCGTGTGAGGTCCTGAGGTCGACCCCCTGTACCCAAAAGAAAAAAAAAAAAGACTTAATTGTTTTATATGATCCACATAATTTTCATTAACTTGGTATCTTCAAAATTTGGTTGTTTTGCTTTTAAAAATACCTTGTTTTCTGCCAATCTTCAGATTTTTTTGATAAGCCTATGCTTCATAGAGACCAAATTATTTTTAATTGCATGTAATCTTTTTTCTGTATGAGTCAATAGATAATAAAGCCCTTGTTATAAATGGAAGAACAGAATATTCCATATTCAAGCAATAAGAACATGAAAGGGGGGGCCGGTGAGATGGCTCAGTGGCTTTAAGCGCCTGCCCGGCAAGCGCGAGGGCCCGAGTTCGACTCCCGGAACCCACATACGAAAAAGGGGCCGGTGATATCGCTCAGCGGCACGGGCGCCTGCTGGCGCACGAGGTCCTGAGGTCCACCGCCCGGTACCCACCAAAAAAAAAAAAAAAAAAAAAGAACATGAAAGGGGCATTATTCCATAGGCTATGGGAAACTTCTGTGGGTAGTGTGAACAGAAGATGATCTTCAAGAGAAAGAAGAGAATGTGAGAGTTTTTCTGGAAAGCTGAACCTGAGTCATGAAGCAGTGTAATTATGAGGTTTAAAGAACAATTCTTCTTCTCCAGGAAGCCAGTGTTTTATCCAAAATTAGGATGACATGAAAAGGTGTATGTGAAACAGTGAACTCTTTTTACTGACTCTTCTCTCTCCTCTGTGGCCAAATGCATTCTTTTTTTTTGTGTGTGTGTGTGGGTACCGGGGGTCGACCTCAGGACCTCGCGCACCAGCAGGTGCCCGTGCCGCTGAGCGATATCACCGGCCCCTTTTTCGTATGTGGGTTCTGGGAGTCAAACTTGGGCCCTCGCACTTGCCAGGCAGGTGCTTATGCCGCTGAGCCATCTCACCGTCCCCCAAATGCATTCTGAATAAGAACTGGTTGGTAGTAATCGAAATAGCTAATATTTGATGCTTGCATTCAGTACTAAATGAATAAGAAAAACACTTGAAATTCAATGATGAATGTTTCATGAGATATCAGGGACTGAAACATACACGATTTAAATTTACCACCTATGTTTTAATTCAAAACCCTAAATTGGTTACATTTATTTATCTTAAAATCTCAGTAGAAACTTTTTTTTTTTTTTTTTTTTTGTGGGTCAGTAGAAACTTTTTATTAATCTATGTTACTAAACTATAGTAACAAAACATTAAAACCACAAAGTAGGGACATACTTCAATAGATACAGTGAATAGTTATTTACTTTAATGTATATGAATAACCGAAAAAAAAGATCACTGTTAAAAATTTTGTATATCGATGTCTGAAAATTTTGATGAATAATTGCTTAAAAAATGGAAAAACAGGGGCCGGTGAGATGGCTCAGCTGCTTAAGCGCCTGCCTGGCAAGCGCGAGGGCCCGAGTTCGACTCCCAGAACCCACATACGAAAAAGGGGCCGGTGATATCGCTCAGCGGCACAAGTGCCTGCAGGCGCGCGAGGTCCTGAGGTCGACCCCCGGTACCCACAAAAAAAAAAAAAAAAAAAGGAAAAACACTAACACATAATTATCCCTTATTTAGGAGAGTGTATTTCAAAGCAAACCGTGGAAACAATTACCTTTTCGTGCTCAACCGAGGATGGTGCCCTGGATTTTTTCCTGGATCTATGCCAAGGTGACAATAATTATTATTCTAAAGCAGATTCTGAGAGGAGCAACTTGGCTCCAGCAGGCTGTGATGGAGCCAGAACCTGAGGCAAAACTTCCATCTCTGTCATTCTGTCTGGCTTTCAGAAATATGAGGAAAAGTGTGAAAAGAACTTTTAAAACTGTTGGATATATCCCTCCAGATGACAATTCAGTGAATTACAAGGCTAACACATCAATGGCAGAAAGTGAGGTCTGTATCACATTTTCTGTAAATACGAGGAGGACATGTTGAAATTCAAAAAATCTTTTTCCAAGAATTTGGTCTGTGACTTCATATGGGTGAACCCAGAACCAAACCCTGACTTAATGAAGTCGTTTACCTTGTAGGTAATATCCGGAAACTTCCACAGGGGATTATGGAAGTGAGTCAGATTTCTAGAACTACTTTAATGAATTTCTTGGCACTCAGATTAAAAGAAACTTATTTTCTCCCCAGTCCTGAAACCCAGAAGTCTGAAGACAAGACAAATGTTCTCAGAACCATGCTTGGTTCAAAAACTCTAGAAGAAAATTCATCCTTGCCTCTTTCAAGTTCTGGTATCTGCTGACATTCCTTGGTTTATGTCATATAATCTCAGACTCTCCCCTTCCCATTGCTTTCTCCCCTCTCTGTTTGCCTTTTTCAGCCACTGGAAGAACAAATCATTGGACTTAGAGCCTACTCTAATCCAATGTGATACCAAATCCAGATACATATCTAACCCTCTTTAAGAAGATTACATTCTGAATTCCCAAGTGGCTATGAATTTTGGGTAGACACTATTCAGCGACTACAGGAATATAGCCAATAAAGTGTGTGCTATTTAAGAAAGTTACCATAGTAAGTAACTGGAGCTCATTTCCAATGGCAAATTCTAAGAAACAGTGGAGAACTGGAACCTCATTCCACGAAAGGAAGAGAAGATTCTCCTATGAGTAATTAGTTGAGGCTGCGTGATATGAGGAAGAGGAGGCAGATCCTGATTATTGTGTTCAGTGTACAATGAGTTCCACTGATCAACGGAAACATTATGGATGCAGACACTAGCAGGTGAAATTCTTCTGGGCACCATGATGGTAAGATCTCAAGTCGTATGGCTGGGAGCCAACAGCCTCTGCTATAGCCTGTTGTTTACACAAATATCATGTCCATCCATATATTTCTTTCCAGCAAAAATATTTAAGAAACTTTAGCAAATGAATTAAGCAACTAATGCAGAAATATTCAACATAGAAATAATATGTAAGAAGAAAAACCGTTCTTAAAGTTTGGTGAAGTTTGTAAAAACCCAAAATGAAAAAATGGATTATAAAAAAGTAAAATCTCTACTTACCAATGACCTTGGTTTTGAGATTAGACCATCAGAGCTATGTTTGAATTAGATTAGTGAATTACAGTAGAAGAAAATGTTCCCTTGGTATTCCTTCATAAAGTCAAAAATTAGTATAGCACTAAGCCATTTTTATAAAGGAGGATAGGCCATATCTAACAAATTTCCTGATGGAAAGAAAAGTTATAAAAATCTACTTATATACCAGTCCAAAAATTGAAGCAGTAATTTGTGTTGTTCTTTTGTAAATGACAGAGAATACTATATTCCTAGAAGAAAAATATATAATATGGAGGGAAACATATTCCTGGAGATATGAGTTACTGAAACTCAAGAATTCATTCATTCATAGGTAACCTGAGATAAGTATTGATTAGGGTCAATTGAAATTATCTTATAATACATGATACAACAAAATTTTCAATTGCTATCCAAGTTAAAACAACAGTTGCAATACTGATTTCTAGTAATCAAGTCTCAACTTGAAAAAACAATTTGTTGTTTGCCAGTCATTTTTCCTTCTTCTAGAAAAAGGGTGGCAAATTCCAAATGTCCATTGAAAAAATAGTACCATCAATTTTCAAGTGGCTCTACCATTATCTGCTCAAAAAACCTGGGCAAAAAGCAAAATACAGTGCCAATAAGCAAAACGAGTTACATGAACAACTGTGATTGATCTGAGGAAAGAAACAATTCAAGTTTGCCAATCAGTCTATGTTGTTATAAAAGATATCAGCTAGAATTCATTAGGGCTTTATTTTAACTTTGTTACTACTTTAAAAGGCTTACTTTCAAAAACAGTGGCATTCTGTAGTGCTTGGGGTTACAATTCAACATATCAATTTTGGAAGAGAAAAAATCAGTCTAATAAACATATACATTATTATGTAGACCAAGATGCTTTTGAGAATAAATGGGAAAAATATTAATAATTACACAAAAACAATGTTAATTAAACAAAATTGTTCCTGGGCCAAAGCTCTATTTATCCCTGTTTTTTTTTTTTTTTTTTTTTGTGGGTACCGGGGGTCGACCTCAGGACCTCGCGCGCCAGCAGGCGCCCATGCCGCTGAGCGATATCACCGGCCCTTTTTTCGTATGTGGGTTCCGGGAGTCGAACTCAGGTCCTCGTGTTTGCCAGGCAGACGCTTACACCGCTGAGCCATCTCACCAGCCCTATCCTTGTATTTGGAGATCTTGTATGACATAGTTTCATAATGTAGAATTAAAATTACTGAATTGCCTTCCAATTCTCCTATTATAATTTACACAGTTTGTTTCTCATAGTAGCCATCACATGGAATCCACTATGACAGAGAGGCCCAGAGGCCCACTGCCCCTGACTTTCCTTTCATTTCAGAGTGAGAACAAGTGTGTAAGTTCTCATAGGTGGATCTTAAGGCATTTCTCTGTTACATAGTAAAGTCTTCAATTTCCTACTGTGTCATTGACCTTACTGGCTGTTGCATCAAGAATTACTATAGCTTTTGTCTCAAATTAATAACTTGTCTTTTCTATGGCAGTTTGTTCTATCAAATGTTTGAAAATAAAATGTTCCAAATTGACTTTCTTTTAAAAGTTGTAAAGGTAGAGATGTGTTGGAATTTTATAATTATTCATTTTTTAACAATTCTTTACACAATCTTGAATATAATAGGAAGAACAAAAGTATAATGTAGAGGACCATCAGTAATTTTGGGGGTGATAAAACTACTGCTCAATGTATTATGATTTATTTATCTTAGCTATAATGTGTTAAAAGTTTGTGTAAGAGGGGCCGGTGACATGGCTCAGTGGCGTAAGCGCCTGCCTTGCAAGCGCGAGGGCCCGAGTTCGACTCCCGGAACCCACATACGAAAAAGGGGCCGGTGATATCGCTCAGTGGCACGGGTGCCTGTTGGCACGCGAGGTCCTGAGATCATCCCCCTGGTACCCACAAAAAAAAAAAAAAAAAAAAAAAAAAAAAGTTTGTGTAAGATTGAACTCTCTACAAGGTTTGGATATTATGCTTGTATCTAAATACTGTATTCGTATTGTCTATTATATGACTGACATAATAGGAAGTAAAAAAGAATAGTTGCAAAAGAAAGAAATGAAGGTGAATTTAAGATAAAATTAAATAATGAAATAATGTCAAAATGTCTCTAAACTTTAAGGCCTTTGGACCTAACCACTAGAAAATAAAGAAGAAAAAAGTGTCAAAGGAATAAAGATAAACTGCATACAAATGTATTACATTTGGAATTATGTTAAAATGTATAAAATGATATGAATATTAATTTCCTAAAGCTGTCACAACAAATTGCCACACACTTGGTGACATAAAACACCAGAAATTTATTTTCTCACAGTTCTAGAGGCCAGAAATTCTAAAACTAGTTATCAGAAGGGATTTTCTTTTTCTAAAGTGTTTGGGGGAGAATCTATTTTTGTATTTTTTCTTTCTATTTTCTGAGGTCTACAGACACTTCTTGGATTGTGGGTAAGTAACTTCAATCTCTGCCTTCTCATGGCCTTCTTTTCCACATTTCTGTTTGGCACATCTCTTTAAAAGAGATTTTTCATTGGATATAGGACCTATCCGAATAATCTAATAGGCTCTAAATCCAATGAAAAATCTCTTTTTAAGAGATGTACCGAAAATGATTTGCCAAACTTCTCCCACAAGCCAATTCCAAAGGCTTCTAAACCACATGGTCAGGTATAATAATAGCAATGACCTCACTTCTGTGGTACCAGTTTTCTGTATTTGGTTTTACAATTGCTGAGACACAATACCCAACATTCACAACTGCAATGAGAAGAGATTTAAATTTGGCTTAGGGTGTCAGAGGATTCAACCAATTGTCAGCAGGCTCCAAGGCAGAAACATCAAACAGAAGGGTATGGCAGAAAAAAATGCTAAGTTCTTAGTGGTGAGGAAGCAGAGCATGGAAATGTGCCAGCCAGGAAACAGGCGAGGGTCTGTTTGCCAAATCTATGCCTCCATGACCCACCTAGAATCGTACTTCACCAGTTCCTTTAGAGGATTCCAAAAGCCAGTGAAGTTGGTACTACCCTATCCACAACAATACCCACAGATTCTGTGTTTTAGAATTTGAGATATATTTTGGTAGGTTCCACCATTCAACCTACAATATGTGCAATGGACATTTGAATCTAAAATCCAGGAAAAAGCTCAGGATTTAGAATGACAATTTAGAAGTGGTATATATGTATAATTATTAATTTCTCTTTTTCCAAGTTTAGCGATGTAGGAAAATTCAATCTTTATATTCATTTCCGAGATATTTTTCAAAACTTAGTGTGTAAATTTTAAGACAGTATCACGTATGTTGGTTATGTAGCTGAGCCAGTACCTTCATGAACTGGGTCCTTCGGAAGTCATTTGGGAACATAAAATTTTACATCCTTTAGTAGTTTACCACTAATCTATTTGGAAATCTCCTTTAGTGAGTGAATGAATAATAAAATTGTGACATATTCACTGCAGCAGATTATATAGTGGGATAAAATAGATTTTGATACAAACAGTCCAAGGCTTGAATCTGAATTTCATAATTTATGAGTTCTTCCACCTTCAGAAGTTACTAAGTACATGGAATTCCTGTCCTTTTAGACTAATGCACATATCTCATAAGATTATACTGATTAAATGATTATTATGTGCTAATGCCCATTATTTTCTCTTGTACATATTCACTTTTCTCCAAGACTAGGTACTAATGGTTATATACAACAAACACAAACACGATTATTAAAGTAGGTAATAGAAGAAAAAACTATATAGTAAATACATATTTTTAAGAAAAGCATTGAGCAAAATTGTGAAGAAAATGAGATGAGTCTTCAAACCCCTAAATCAGTAGTTTTGCCTTTTATCACATTCACTTTGCTCTGAGGACCTCTTCAACCTGGTCAGTTAAACAAAAACTCAACCATATTGAAACATAGCAGTGGTAATTTGTGATAACCTTACCTAAGCTGCTTTGTATAGTGCAATTCTGAAATTGTAAAGGATGAAGATAATGAAAAATTTTAGTTACCAATTAGGGATGTAATACTTTTGATGTACTATGTCAACTATAATCATCTGGCTAATTGCTCACTTTTAGGTATGATAATGTTCATACAAAATTCTTGGTTGCCATAGAACTTAGTTTTGCCACTTTAAGTAGACAAAAAGCATTTATTAAGTTCATTATCAAAAATATTCTTTCTATCAAAATATTTGGTGGCTGGCTAAGTTTTCTAGAAAGAGTCAATCTTGGTAACTACATAGCCAGGATCCCAGTAACACCTACAGTGTCTATAGCTAAGTTACCATGACTCATGCTCCTCAGCACAGGAATCATGGGCACCTAGATGCCTACCACTGTTTCTGAAAGTCGATGTTCCTCCCAAATTAGCAAGAAATAAATTCCATACATCTGCTTCTTGCTCTATTCATCTGTAAAAGAATTCAGTGTGCACACATTCCTAGGCCTCAGCCACGACGAAGATTGAGATAGATAGGAAATGCATGTATGAAAATGAACACTTCAAAACGAGGAGTTGTTTTAGGTTCCCCATCTCCACATACAGGCAAGTATTTTGCTCAGTGCATTTAAAAGGTTCTTAAATTACAGGAAAAATTGTAGTACTGTTATTAATTAAGCTATCTAGAAAGTAGGAAACATTTATTATTATGTAATGGTTTTAAAACAAAGCAGCAAATAAACTTCTGTTACCCTTAACAAAAATCTTATCTACATATTAAGAATTATTTTATAACAAAATATAATTTTTCTAGATGTTGAATATTTTCCAGGAAATTGAAGATGAAATGTTTGTTAAGATACAATTTAGGTCTGTAGTACTGTGTAAGTTATCAACTGCCAAAAGAGTACTGTAAAAATACATGCATCTGAATAGTAAATGTTAAAGTGCTAGAAAAATGTTTCGAATCTTCTAATGACCTTAAAATGCCTCATAATTCCTTCTTAAGATTTTGATTATTTACTTTTCAGTGGTAGAACTGTAATCTATTGAGATCTCTATGAACAGCTTCAGGTCTTCTGAAAAGAGAACTTACAAGGATTATCCATTATATATTTGTTCAAGTAGGCCACTTACAGGATAATCAGAGTTCTTTAGGTTGAATTTCTTCTAGAATAATCTAGACTGATTTTTAAACTCATTTTCCCCTTCTTTGAACCATGTTAGAATCTGATTTTTATAATGTTCCTTCTTATCAGAATATATGATATTTAACAATATCCCATATCAAAATTGGTACCTGTTCTCATATTGTACTTCTTAAAGTGTATAAAATTGTTCAAGAATCCTCTTCTGATATAATTCTGTAGCATACATTTATTTTAAAATTATTTAAAGCAGTAATACATAGCAAGCAATAAAATAATCTGGCTGAAAAATGCAAATAATATAATAAATCTATATTCGCAGTTTAATATGATAAAAATCACAAAGACTTATGACAATTCCAAAAACCTAAAATATATCATGCGTCCCTTTTCACAAATCATTAACAGAAAAATATACATGCATAGTCTTGTGCAAGTGTATATTCTTGGGATATTTTCCAGGCACTAGTTTTCCACTTGTAATGATACTCTACCTGACATTAAAATACATTTTGTGCTGCAAATTTTTACAAGTCATTGGTAATTAAACAGGAATCATTCCTTGTGATATGGGACCCTGAATGTGTTTGAAATGCAAGGGAAAGACTTTAATTAGCTCCTTATAAATTTATGATGTGACAAGATATTTTCTGTTCTCTTTTTTCACAGGAGACCTCCCAGAGCCAGGAGAGGCCCAGCTCCAGCTATTAGTTACCTTTCAGTGCCAGCAGAGCTACTAGAGAATTGAATGGAACCGACCACATCATACTGCACATAAGACCAACTGCATACAATATTAATCACTTGAGCACCACATGTGAAATGTTACAAAAGAGAAAGTTAAAGAGTAGGAGAAAAAAATCACCATGGGATGCCATATATTAGCATCAACAAACTATTCTTAAAGGCTAAAACAAAATGTGATGACCCAAGCCCCGTATGCTAATAATTTTCAAACGTTGGTCATGATTAAATAATGACCTAGTCACAGTAGGATACCTAAAAGAAAAAAGAAAGGAAGCAGTTCCATCCTCATGGGGATTAGAAACTGACACAAGAGCTAATACGATGATTGAAAGAAATCATCAAAACAAACCAAAATACTAACCTGGCCATTGTGTATTCCTAAAGCTGAATGTATAATATCACTCTTTAAATATTAAAATTATGTTAGATTTATGATTTAAGCCAATTAATCTCACACAATTGGTATAATAAGTAAAATACCCACATATTGTCCACAATTTACAATTAGGTACTTGCCAGTAGTGAGAATTCTTGGATTCTTTCTGGGTTTGTCCAACTAAGCCTTTAGTATTATTAAAAAGAATGTTACTATTCTTTCCTTTTTTCTTCAATAAAGTTGTAATTTTGGGCTTATAAAGATTATATTTGATTTAATTGTAGTATTCCCTAATGAATATTCTCAAAAAGCACTTCTTCTGAAAGACTGAATGATGAAATTGTATTCAATCATACACGTGTCAATCTTTTTTGTTTCTTTTTTTTTGTGGGTACCGGGGGTTGAACTCAGGACCTTGCGCTTGCCAGGCAGGAGCTTATGCCACTGAGCTATCTCACTGGCCCACACGTGTCCATCTTATGATTAGAAAAAAACAACAACAGCAACAACAACAAAATATCAGGTAGAGTTCTCAAAAAAATAAAGGTATTTATTTAGAGAAAGTGGAACACTGTAATGGGAATATTCTGCCATAGTAAACTATAGGTATGTTCAAAAACTTTGAAAAAAAGGAAACAAAAGTTCGCCTTTAAAAAAAGGCAAAAATTGAAACAAAAATCCCTGGTCACAGTGATTTGTAAGAGTGCCATCGGTCTAACAGTTGCTGGGAAGATGTCCTTGTAAAAGTACTTTTTCTATCATGTTGTGTTCACCTCTGTGCAAGCCTGTGTGCTAGCAGAGTATATTTCAGTGATTACTGTTAGTCAAACATGAGAAAACTTTTATTCATGTTCTTTATGTGTTTTGCTGTTATTAGGATTGATACAAATGACTCCTTTTTGATACTGCAATTTTCAGATTACACATTAATAACTTGAAAGAGAAAATGAACAATGCAGAATTTTGATAAAAAATCAACTAATCCCAAAAAGAAACAGTAGCAGCAGATGATTTATGCCTTTCTATGGCATTTATTTTAGGTCAATAATCAGTGTATAAAATGCATTAAGGATATACCTGTTCAGAGTTGCCATCCGAAGCTGAGTGAATTTGCAGTGGTTACTAAAAGTAAATAGAATGGTAAACAGAACACAGCTCCACATCTATGAAGATGCAATCACAAGTGCATTTGTGAAAACAAAACCGAATGAACTTGGAGTGATGAGGTGGTGGAGAGATGAAGAGGAGGGGTGTTAGGATGTGCACCAGTGCTGTTAATGATTGACAGCTTAATGGAAGCTTAATCAACTTAAATCTCCCTTACTGGAGTCTAAGCATCTTGTAAAAATACAAGCTTCTAGACTGTTAATGCAACCTACTTAGATCTTAAAAGAAATTCTTAACTAAAGGCTTCACTTTCTTTTAAATTAAAGGTTATGGTTAGATGAATTAAAGCAAATATTGCTTTACTTAATGGGAATTAACAAATGAAACCATTAGTTCTACAAGTTATAAGCCAGTATTTAACTGTGCACAACAGATCTCATGGTATAATAACAATAAAGTCACTCATACTTAGTAAATATTTACTATCTGGAAAATAGTATTCTATGAGTTTTATAGGAATTAAATCATTTAAATACCAGTAATATTTTAATTTCATTGATAATGTGATTCTTTCCCTCTCTCTGTGTCTCTCTGTCTCTGTTTCTCTCTCTCTCTCTCTCTCTCTCTCTCTCTCTCTCTCTCTCTCTCTCTATATATATATATATATATATATATATATATATATATATATATATATAATTCACAGTCTTTCATGGGCCTTTATGTTGCAATTTTAATCACCACACTTTACAATCTTTCTAGGGACACATTTTATATTTGAGTGTGTTTATTCCTCTCAAGCTACTAAATCATCTAGGATAATCGATAAATTTTTCCAAAATTTTAGGTGAAATAATTATAAATAATCTATGTGGGCAAAATTAAAATAAGGTAGGAGAAGTAGTATTCCATGAAGAGAAATTATTAGGGTACCATTTGGTGATGTGGGCCTGAACTTATGATACTGATGCAAAAAGCAAATTCCGTCGATGAGATGGGAGTGGGACAACTTTGTAATTGTTTATATAACAACTCAAAGTTGAGGAGAAGGTGTCAAAGGAAAGAAGCATCTCAGTGCTCTGGGAGGCTGAAATAGGAGAACCACAATTTGGATTTAGCCTGCACAATGTGGCAAATTAGTGAGAATATGTCTCAAAAAAATAAAAATAAAAAGGTACAGAAAGGCTGGGATGTAGTACAGTGTGAAGTCCTTGTCTTCAGTCTCCACTACCATACATTCCCACAAAATCAAACCTTTAATTCAGATAGATAGATAGATAGATAGATAGATAGATAGATAGATAGATAGATATAGATAGATATATATAATTGATGGCAGTTTCAGCTTTGAGTGTAAAACTGTTTTTGAGTTTGGGAAATATTGTTTTCTAAAACAACACTAAAACAAAAAACTAAGATTCCATAAACATTTTTGAATTGTTAAGCAGTGATTTTCAAGTTGAAAATAACAACACACTGTTTCAAGGGAAAGATATTTTTATTAGGACTTCAGAATTGAGAACTGTCATGAGCCTAATTGATAATTGTATTCTACTAGTATTTAGAAAATACATATTCAAATTTTATACTTTATTTTCATATTAGTATCAAAATATTCTTTATATGGCATTACATATATTTGGAACATGAAATTTTCTATATTTAACCAAGTTTATCTACAAGTAATGGCTATTTAATGTATTTCAACTTAACAAATTTCACATTGCCTTTGTTGGATCGTGTAGTAGAGACACATTTTAATGTATAAATGAGATTAGAATTGGAATGTTTGCTTGCTTTCTGATTTTTTAAAAGTTAATTTAAAAAATGACAATGAAGTTGTGGGTTTATTTTGTTAGATTTATTTTAGCTGTTGTTACCAATAAAACTTGCTCAATAAATTACGAGTGCATTTCTTGTTTACAAGTGCATACAGAGTAGTTGTTCCTAGTCTGTGTGCAGCTTCCATTAAATATACAAGCAATGTCACCTTTGGGTCTACCTTTACCAAAACCTCATTGTCATCTGGCCACCCCTCCCCTGAAGAGGTGAGGAAAGACCCTGGAATGCACTTCTCAAAACACTGGCTTGTGCATGACCTATATCATAGTAGCTCATCTTCTCTCAAGTATCCTATGCAGGCACAAAGCTCTATCTAAGGAAACTAGGTCACATAATCTGAGTGTCATGGGACAGAAAATGACCTGGAAATGTATCTAGGAGGATCCCATGTTGTGGTATAGGAAAATTCAATTTTTCATGTATAATATGACATATTTTTAAAAGCATACCAAAAGTAATTAAATGGTTTTTACTAAGAATTATTAGAAGTTCCTTGTCCACCTTGTCATTTGTAAATCATTAATCTACTTTCTTAACTAATGAAACTAACTCTCTCTCAACTCTCTGTTCATGTATATGAGAATTTTTACCACTAGCTTTTGCAGATGAATCAAATGATCAAACAGTATAAAAGATTTTAAATTATGACATAAAAGTAAGATATTTTATTAGTTTAGAAAAAAGGGATCTTGAGGATGTATAACTAAGACCACATCTTTGAAACAGTATTTTATGTGTTTATAATTATCATGTCATCATAAATAGATTCAGATTCTAAATGGAATATATTATATACCATGTAATCACAATTGTCAATCTAGAGGGCAAATTAACCCTGGCAGATGACACAAATTAAGCCATAAAACAAAAGAGTGAACAGAAAAGTAAATGCATATATAAGCCTATATCTTCAAATTAAAATAGCTTTTTAATTCTCATTTTACATGCTACCTTTTCTAAATGTAGTAAATGTGTTGTCATATTATATGTGTGTGTAAAAGCACACCAATATTTCTGGAATGTTTTCCATTTCACAAAACCTTCAAATTAAATAATACAACATTCACCCCATAAAAAACAGTTGTTGTGGGATATCTATAGTATTTTTTTAAAGTGAATCCTGAGTATCCTTGCACTTTTTCTCCTTTATTTTGCTTTTGTTTTTCTTTAGCTTTGAAATAGAACCATCTGTTTTTACTTCTTGTGGTTAAGTCTTCCTTCTTTTTTTATTATTATTTCTCTCCTTTACAATATTTAATAGAGATGAACAGAGAGAACCCAGGACGTGGTTTCCATTGACGCATGTTGATCTCACAGGGACACTTGATATGGCTTAGGTGTTTCATATCTTCTCCCAGTCTCTTATCACATGTAGGGAGAACATATAGTTAAAGACAGCATAGAAATGTAAGGCATGGACAATTCGCAAATTTTATTGTAAAGGCACAGGTGAGAGTTTAGTCAACCTTCTCCGGGACCTAGCATACTGACTATATTTAGTAAGCAACATGAGAATGTTTACAGAATAATTTGATGAACAGTCTTACTCAGGATAATTAATATTTAAGTGACAATAGGATAACGGAAAAGAACAGTTTGTTGCAGAAATGTTTTATCAGACTAAACTCTTTTTTCCAAAAACCTAAGTAAATCATTTATATCATTGTAATGTAGATTATATATAAAAAATATTCCTTTCTTCCAAAAATTTGAAATTATTGTGTTCAGGATTTTAGAATCTCTAAGTAAGAAGCTATATATTCTACTAAATGAACTTTGTAAAATCAGTTAACATAGCTGTTATATTCAAATATGGCTTTGCTAGAAGTCAATGACTTTGCTAAAAGTTCCACATAATGGACACTAACATAATTTTTTTAATCCAATTCATTTTTACAAAAGAAGAAAGTAAACAGCAATTATGTATGTTTGTGGGGAGAAGATATATATTTTAAGACTTTACAAGTTTCAATAAAGTATGCTGTCAATTAGAATTTAATTTAAGAAAAACACTCAAGGGCTGGTGAGATGGCTCAGCAGCATAAGCGCCTGCCTGGGAAGCGCGAAGTCCTGAGTTCGACTCCCGGAACCCACATACGAAAAAAGGGCCGGTGATAATGCTCAGCGGCACGGGTGCCTGCTGGCACACGAGGTCCTGAGGTCGACCCCCGGTACCCACAAAAAAAAAAAAAGAAAAACACTCAAAACATTAAAACATCGACCTTTATAAAGAGAAATCAAATTAGCTCATACTGACTAATGCACGTGTCTGTGCACGTGGGTATGCGTGTGTCCATGTGTTTTCTTATTCAGTTACTAGCTTAAAGATTTTTTCATTTACTCATTCTTCTCTATGATATTTGTACCATATCATAATTCTATTTCCAAATTTCTTCAAATGTGTTTAACTTTTTTCAATGTTGAGAATTCAACATCTGTGAATCAAAATAGAAAGAAAATATTGAGTAGTGTTATAAAAATGAAGCGTTTTCACTAAGAATGATTGTCATTCACAACAGTCTTTCTCCTGATTCTTAGCTGTTAAAAGATTTTCATTCCCTTTGTCATAGTCTTTACCAAATTCTAATAAATAATAGCATTGGAAGTTACTTTCTTCACTAACTAATATCATATTATGAGGATATGATAACTATTCAGTCAAAAGACACAATAAATTTTAAAAAGAATATCTGCACATTATATAAATTATATTTAGACTAATTTTATGTATGTACATATGGATGTGTATACATATGTGTGTACATATGGTCATATAGATATATGTATTGTATACTTTAAGCAGATTTTTAACACTTTACTTTTCTATTCATCTCTTACTCAGCCTTTTTGAAAAATGTTAGATATTGTGGTTTTCCCTTACCAAGTTCTTTAAATTAGTCAAAATTATCTCACTGAAAAACAATTCACCTTACAAAATAAAGTAGTTCAATGCTATATATTATATTGTTACAGTCAGTTTCTTCAGCTTTCTCCTAGCACTTTTCTCTTTTCCTCATTTGTTTAGTTTTACAATTCTTCTTAACAAAAGGCAGTGTTAGTGGAGGCTTACAATTTTAATAGAAATTAATTTTATCACTGAAAAGGAACCTTTTTCTCTGGAAATTGGTGAAGTGCCAGAATTTTGCTCAGTGGAATGAACGAAGTATATCAGATGTACAATGCACTTGTTCCTGCCTCAGCAGACAGAGGTTTGGCTTTCTTTTCTATTTCTCTGTATGAAATGTAGATAAGGGTGGTTGTAATAGGGCCTCGGCAAAAATTCAAGGTGATTGCCAAAATACATGGCTGTAGAACTCACAAGGGAGATGATAGCCTTTATCTTTAAACTCTCAAAATTACAAATGTTTTATTGCAACCTTCTTTCATCCTCATTCAATTATAATTGCCTATTTTTAAAAATAATGAACTATATACCTACTGCCCAGCAATTCTTCTTTCACGTGGTTCTTAGACCTAGTTTGATATATTCAACGAATGGATGTAAGGTTATATTTGGCTTGGCTTTGTCTTGTTTTCTTTTGTAGAATAGATTAAATAACACACCTCCAAAGCTTGAATTAATTATTTGCCAAAGCAATCTTTCCAGTCAATGATAGTCTTGGAAGAAAATATATAATTTTTGGCTAGGTTATAAAATTTTTTCCCTACATTATTTGAGAAGGATGCTTTTAATTCTGGATATAGATGGCAAAACTGCTGTCAAACAATTTTACCACAATATTTCCAGCTAATGTCAAAAGACAAAAAACTCAATTACAATGATCATAATCCCTTGCATTGTATGCTACACAGGTAATTATTATTCATTAATGAGTTAACAAGCAAAATTAAAGTTTAAATATAGTCATGCTGAAATTAGATTTGCCAAATTAACTATTTAAGGGACTTGAAAAACTGTACAATAAAATATAATAACAAAATAGTATTTTTAGCATTTACCCCATGACAGAAACTCTTTTTATCTTGTATTTGATATACCAATCTAGAAGGCCATTTTGTAAGGTAGGCAAAATTGTTACCTTCATGGGAAAAGCAGGAACACAGTTTAAGTAATATGGCTGAGCTCATGGCTTTTATTGAATTTGAATGAGTATGTTTGACTAAATTTAACTTTATGGCAGATAACTATGTCCCAATTTGCCACTTTTCTATTTTGCTTTCTGTCTTAGTACCCTAGGCATTGATGTTTATGGAAACAATGTGAATTTATTGATGGGAAGGTATTGCCTGCTACCTAAAAATCATTTTGTTTCAGCTACAGAACTTTCTAGACATTGTTTTACAGGGAAGCTGTACAAACAGTGTAGATTGCCTATTTATAATATATGCAAAAAGGCATTAGTGGATACATATTGATCATGACTGATATCAGGACCTATAGATCTCATATGACCACGTCAGTAATCACTAAGCTCTCTCCAGAGAAGGATCAGATTTGTTCGCTCTTGTTTTCAGAAGTGGTGAGGGAATGTAAAGTGTGAGGAGGCCAAGTCACAACTGTTAAAATGATCTCTGCTCACTCTTTAAATCTCTAAATACAAAAATAATCTTTTCAGGGTTTTTAGTGTACAATATGTGTAACTTAAGTGGATTATAACTATTTTCATTTGATACACTGCCTGACTGACTTGCAAGCACCTGGAAGCAGAGATTGCCTACAATGCCTATCACATCCCGAGCTTTAAGGGCATAACTCCTTTATGAAATGAGCCTGCATATGATAGAAGAATAGAAAAATGTATGCCCACATTGAAACCTTTCATTCTAAGCTCAGAATGTGCCATTCTTTCTGGAAAATATTAAGTTGTGGTTTTGATAAGATATTGTATATTTGAATTCTACCCCGGTATATAAGCTGAAATGGAATTGTGGTAATGGTTTTCAAAAAGTATTTCATCTCTGGAAATCACCAAGAGAACTTCAGGGAATCTACTTGCTCAAAACTATGCTAATGTGCTATTTGTTTTTTTTTATTATGTTGCCATTTGCACTGATGGCGTAACATGATGGTGCCCACAGTCTGGGCAATTTAGGAATCAAAACAGCAGCCCCAAGGCACTATAAGTCTACATTTTTTACCAACACACACTTAGAGAGTTGAAAAAATATATTTTACTTAAAAATTTATTTCCCGAGTAACAGTCAACAAAATTAGGCTTTGTTTGAATTGTTTGCTGAACTAACTCCTCTATTGCCTAGGCTTGGTAGGACTAAATTTAACTTTAGCTTTTTAGCTTTTTAGCTAACTTCCTTCTGTCTTGGCCTCCTAGAGTGCTGGGATCATGGATTTTACCACGCATCTATCTAAAACTATGGATATTTAAATTTGGATACTTCACAACTACTTTCTCAACATTAAAATAAATGTGAATCAGGCTCTCACTTTAAGAACAGTTGAGAGTTTTGATTTCAAATACGTAAGTTTTTTGAACCTATGATATTGATCACTTTCCATTTTTCAGACATTTTCTATGAGTTTGGTGGTATAATTTTATTCGGTATTTTATAATGTCATGTATCAACATTAGAAATCAGTACCTCAATGTTTTCCAAAAGAGCAATATATGATGCTGCAAAATTATATATGGATGAACTATCCATTCAAAGAACAAAACACAGAAATGCTTTTTAATAGAATCAAGCGAGTATGAGAAATATACTGATGTAGTCTCAGATTACACATTAAAATAACCCTTTAAGAAACTACTCCTCATAAAGTTTTGGTGTAGTTTTATTAATCGAGACTAATGTCCATAATTATTTACAAACGTTTTAGAAATATATTTTCCCTTTACATATATCGGACTTATTTTCTTTGTTATACTCAAACCAAAGCAACACATTGCAAATATATCGATTGCAGAAGAAAATGTGAGAACTGGATAGCTTTCATTCTGCCTGAATTTAAGAAAATTATGAAAATGTAAAATATTCTTCCCATTAAGTTGTTTTTGGAAAATATACTTTTTATGAAATACATTATTTAAATGAATTAAGTATTTTCAATATAAATGTTAATAAAGAAGTGATGAACAGATAGAGACACAAACATAAATATGATTTACATAAGGAAATGTTCTTGGACACTTTGACACTTTTAAGAGTAGAAAGTTCCTTATATCAATATATTTGAGAAATATGATGTATGATATATGAATATTCTTCAGTGTATTGTCATGACTTTCTCTCATAGTAGATTTATAACTTTATTCAAATATACATACTTAAAGGCTTATAAAAAGAGCCACATATTTATTTTTGTACCTTCTTGGTCCTTTTTTATCTTAATATTTATCACTATTCATAATTTTCTACTTCTATTTATTTGTTAATCTGTTTTTTTTTCTGTGTATCCCACTGGATTGTAAGTTCTATTAGGGTGAGAATTTTGTTTTGTGACTGCTATAGCACCGGTATCTAAAACCATGATCAAGTAACAACTATTTAATGAATGAATAAAAATTTCTAAAATAGTAACGTATTAAACTTTTAATCTTACTTTGTTCAGCATATCCCTCCCCATTTATATATTTGAAGATGTCATTCCACAGTTTACAATTTTTATTTTTCCTTTTCCCCAGAGGTTCAAAATCAAACATCTCAACAAAGCATTTAAAACCCTGGTGGTCCATATAAAAATCACATTACACTGATCTCCAGGCCCATAATCACTGCCTTGTATAACTTGAGAATGTGGAACTCTCAGCAGTCACTGACATAAATAATTCCTAATAACAATTTCTATGTTTAGATGCCTCCTTTATTACCAAATGAAAAATGAAAACATATGTAGACACTTTATTAGCCTTTAATCATTAATATTTTACATCTTAGCTGGAGCAATTAAATAAGTATAGTCTTAGTAAAACTGTTATGGAAAAATAATGTAGTATGTGTTGGAGAAAGTAACTATAGTGCGGGTATGTATGTGTGTAATGTGGGTGAGGAGATGCTCTTTTGCAGTGTAACCAGGTAAGATCCTGTTCTTGAATGAAAGAAGAGTACACTTGAAAATCTCATGGGATGTTAACAGTACCTGAAAAGTCAGTGAGGTAGGAAAAGTCTTGGTGTATTGCCACGAGTATGGTATATGCGCACAATGAAGTACTCCTCAGTCTTAATGAAGGATAAACTTGAGTCATTTGTAGGAAAATGAATGCATCTTGAACCTGAATAATAATAAATAAGACACAGAAGTTAAATGTTGCAAAAAGTATGTAGATGGGGGCCAAAGAAGTAAAAAGAATCAAGATATGATAAATATATGTACTAACTCCTCATGACAAATATAATCCTTACATATTCTAAGCATGTATTAATAAATGTTTTTAAAGGTAATAAAACAAAACAAATAATGTAAAGATCAAATTAAAATATAGATGATAGAATAGATGACAGAAGGTAGATTGTGGAGATGGGAAGGTCATCTAGGAATGGGGAACATAGGAGGGAAGAGGAGGGAAGGGGAAGTAAAAAGAATTAAGATGTGATATATATATATATATATATATATATATATATACCAAATCCTCAAAATGAATGTATTTGTATGTATGGCAAACATATACCAATGAAAAAATAGGGAATGACTGGAACCAGTGAGCAGGAATGAACAAGATATAAACTGCAGTCAAATAGGCAGACCAGGACATCATGGAGATGTGTACAGACCTCTGGAAAGGGATATTCTAAACACAGTTGGAAGTTCACAGAGAGGTTTAATCAGAGGAAAGACACAAAATTATTTAGATATTAAAAAGTTAAAGGACTAAGCTAGAGGAACGTGGACTATGTTATTCTGTATAATGTAATGGTTTCTACTGCAGAGAATGGATGTGGTCAAAATTGTCAACATTTTTGCATGTTGAAGAATAGAACACGTATTATGAGTGTTAGATTTGAGTGTTTGATGTGCACGCCATTCAGTTATGAGAAAAGAGATTCATAAAAATGTCTACTAAATGTCTTTTGTGTTCATCCCAATCAGGTATGCACTAAATACTGCTAAATCACATACATGGTATGTGCTTATACATGTACGAACATATATATTTAAGCTTTTATATATACTCAAAAAACTTATAAAAGAGGAGGAATAAAGTTGCCTATAGAATAAACAATTTGAGTAACTTTCATGTTACGTAATCTTAGACTCATTGCACCCAACAGAGGTGTGTAGAAGCAGCTTTTAAAGTAATTTTTATAGTCTAAAAACTAGAAATAGTTACAGCTATGGATTCTAATAAAATTGTTCTCCCAAAATTCAGAAAGACTGAAAGAAGAAACATGTTATATGCATAGGGTCACACAGGAGGAGATATTACTAGACTCTGCTAAGACACACTTTTCATCTCACCGTTGTTACTTTTGCTCGGTATTCTTTATATATTCTTGGGCCAAAAGTGCCTTCCACCTAATCAATAGGAGCACCCAAGCTAAACTGTCCTCTCTCAGAGCACAGGGTCCCTTTTATATGCTCTCATCTTCAAACTCTTACACTTGAGACTTGAATCAGAAATTTAGAACTGCTATCTCCACCATTCATGCTGCATCCAAAAATAAAGGTTCTCTGTGAGGCCACTGTCATCTAATTCTATCCAAAGAAGTTACATAGTAGTTGCATCTACTCTAGAACCTTCGCCAGTGGATTTTCTTCCCTACGTCTATATACTTATTTTGGGCAGAACTTATTTATTATGTATATATTTCATCTAAACTTGAAAAATGATCACAGTGAAACCTTTTCTTTTTATTTTGTATTTTATAGCATTTGGGAATGGAAAATTGTACTTAACTCCTTATGCACCAATCATTTGAGCTTATTATGTAATTTCTATGTATTTCAACTCAGCTCACCTCTAGATTCAATCTTTTAAGACCTATCTCAAATATTTTGCATTGCAAAAGTATGGATCTAGTAAGTCTGGAACATTTTCAAAATAATATCTACCAATTTAAGAACAAACAAGTACACAACTTCTATTAAACTTAGTAACTTTTAATTCATTGCACAACTGCTTTCTTGGTAAAAGAATTAAAGTCAAAGATTCATTGTCTCAAGAAACTATTAATAATAAGTAATTACTGAGAATAAGAAATATGGTCCTTTGTGTTTAAAATGCATATATATGTATACATTATGAGGAGAATCTAATCTATATTTAAAATAAAATTTCTAAAAACATTAAGCAGTCTTACAGAAAATATGGATATTTGAGAATGATTGAAAAATATCATAAAGAAAAGTATTAAATATAATGATAGGTACCACTACTTTAGCAACTTTCTATTTAAATTTATATTTTGGTGATATTTTTCAAATTTTAGGCATTTTGCATTTAAATGTATAATGATAACAACATCCACTGAAACTGTTACAAATCCCTACTTTAAGATTTACTTTCTGATAAAAGGAGAAAATTTCAAAGGCTTATAATTTAGTACAGATTTTAAATATACACAATTACTTTTATATTAAAAATACAAAGAAGGGAAATATATGAATAAAAATAATAATGAGTACTATAGCTTTCTAGAATGCAATAAAGTGTGATGAATCTTTTTATCATCAAAATTTTATATATTACTAACTGCTTTACAGCTAGTAAGAGATCACCATTATGAACAGATATAAAACTTGTCACTTTTTAATGCAGACGATTCATTTTTATGGAAGCATCCATCAAATTTCTTGTTCTTCATAAAACTTTTTCCTTGCCTTATGAATATTTTAGTTTTCATGAACATTTATATACCAATTATAAATGTAAATGCTTTACACAGAGGATATTACATAAAAATGACACCCTGTTACAAACTGGTATTTCTTTGATAATCTTTAAAACAATATCACTGGCACTATTTTTATAATACTTAGTGTCACTAATATGTTTTATATCAATCAGATAATGCATACTATTTGGAAACATGGGCATAAATGTTATTTTCTTAGCAGAGTACTAAAAACTGAATTATTGCTATATTTTAAAACACATGATTTTTGGTAAAAATTGATGCAATGACTTTTTACATACATGTGAGCTGTGGTATCACAGATATTGTCACTACAATTATTTTTGTTTGCTTTTTTTTGAGGTAGTATCTCACTATGTAGTCCAGGCTGGCCTCGACCTCACGGCAATCTTCCTGCCTCAGCCTCCCGAGTTCCGGGATTGCCACCATGCCCAGCTTGTCACTAGAATTTAAGATCAATAAATAACTATGGTTTCCTTCCCCTTCTTTCAAAATATGTATCAAATTTTCATCCTCTAAAATAGTGTTTCTTAAACTTTATAATCAGAAACATTAGAAAAGCTTATTGAAAACAATTGATGCCTTACCTTTATCTTCAATGTAATGAATACAAATCTCTAAAATAAGACTGTGTTTTGTTAAAGAAAAAAATTCTTTATACTGAGCCATCAGCCTAGACATAAAGTAATAGCAGACTTCTTTTTTTTTTTCTGTGAGTACTGGGGGGTCGACCTCAGGACCTCGCGCGCCAGGAGGCGCCCGTGCCGCTGAGCGATATCACCGGCCCCTTTTTCGTATGTGGGTTCCGGGAGTCGAACTCGGGCCCTCGCGCTTGCCGGGCAGGCGCTTAAGCTGCTGAGCCATCTCACCGGCCCCACAAACTTCTTATTTAGTGTATAATGTACTTATTCAGCCTCTGAATAGAGTTTTAGCAAATCAATCCTATATTCTCTATGTGATAAGTGTCCAACTGATTTAGTCCATTTTGAGCTGCTATAATAGATACCTGAGATCAGGTAAACTAAAATGAAAACAAATTTGTTGGCTTACACTGCTAGAGAATGGAAGTCCAGCATCAAGGTGGTTATCAGGGAGGACATTTTTGCTGTGTCATCCCAAGGTGGAGGAGAGAGTTGTGGAGCGTATGGGACCCTCATGATTGAGCCATATTTTAAAGGTTTTACCTCTTAATACCACAATAACAACTGCATTGTGACATGATCTTGGAAGGAACAAACATCCAAACAATAACATTCACCCTGCTCAAACTAAACTATCCTTTACGTCTCAGTTCTCCAGATACATTTCTATTATTTCCAAACCACTAAAAAAATATTCTGACAGACATAATAGACACCACAATCCTCGTATCCTAATTACATGCTTTGATATTTATTTCCTCTCAGTGGGTTTTTTAATGAAAGCGAATGACATGCAAAGCATTGGAGGGAATCTACACACTGCATTAATCTTTCTGAGAATTTTTTTTACTGACCTAGTTGCAAACTAGACATTATTCATGCATGGCCTTTTAGGGAAAGTTTACTGAAATACATTTAAGGTAGATAGACGTCAGGTTCACACATAGATATGCTGGTTTTCTAAGAATGAAACAATAATCCTGTGTTTATTTATAAACCATTACTTTCATTTGATGTCTTACATGTAATTTGATCCAGATTGCATTAGTTCTAGAATGAGATCATCTAATTTTCAAACCCATTCAAGATTATATGGTCAGACAGATTCTATAATATGCTCAAATTTAATATTGTAAATGAAAACATCAAAACATCAAAAAATTTATTAAGTATAGAGCTAAAAATAAAATTTAAATGAAGTTACTTTCATTATTAAAGATATTTTGTAAAGTAAAGTATTTGGATATTTTGAAAGAATTTTAGCGTATAAGTTTTTATTGCCATTCAGTCTATCACGAAGTGTCATGGAATATTTTTCAACATTTGAATATCTATTTCCTTTTGTTTTTTGTGGGTACCGGGGGGTCGACCTCAGGACCTCGCGCGCCAGCAGGGTCCCATGCCGCTGAGCGATATCACCGGCCCCTTTTTTGTATGTGGGATCCGGGAGTCGAACTTGGGCCTTCACGCTTGCAAGGCAGGCGCTTACGCCGCTGAGCCATCTCACCGGCCCTTGTATATCTATTTCAAGGTAAGACATTTTATATAGAAATATATGACTACATTCATGACAAGTGTTCATATTTACAAACAAAATCTCATGAATTTACCAGATTTCTATCCTTAGAGTATCCTTAATTGTAAAGCACAAATTTGTTATTTTTCCCTAACTAATATCGGTACCCTGTGGACATAGCAGGAAATCCACCAAATAAACAACATGGCAATATTTTTAATTAGTATTCTTCTTTTTAAATTTAAAGCTGAATCAAAATGTTGAAAGAGGACATAAGAACACAGAACAGAGAATTAACATACTGGTGAACAAAGATAGTGTGATTTTGAGGAACCAAGGCACTTCTATAGGCTTGACTTTAGGGGAGAAGAAATATCAAAAAAAAAAAAAAAAAAAAAAAAAAAGAAAGAAAGAAAAAGGAAAAATCTTCAAAATTCTGCCTACTATGAAATGTGACATTGTTGCTCTTGTTTGACATATTATATAGCCTATTTTATTCAGAGTAATGAAAAGCCATTGATATTTCTAAGCAAAGAGTAACAATATCAGATTCATATTTTAAAATCATTTCTAGTTTCAATGAGAAAAAAATAGTAAGATGCAGAGTTTTTGTAGCGTTTTTTAAAATACGGTCATGGTTTTGATGAGTAATAACTCAATTTTGAACAAGAAAATTTGATAACAATGAAGAGAAAAATTATAAAATGTAAAGGGCTTGATGATTTGTATTCCTGAAGTGGAACAAAGAGGCTTTGATATGCTGAATAACAGTCTATACAGAACACCCATTTTTATCAGAAAAAACTGAAAAATTGTTCAAAAATTAATATAAAGTTTTATTTTATGTGCTTTGACCATTTATAAACAAAGTTATTTTCCTAGAAAGCAATACAAATATTGATTTTTTCTTCTAAATATCTTTACCCTTTTGACTAATCTATTCCAAAGTAATTTGTTTGCCAAAGTATCACAAACTCTCTGGGGCAAAACTGGCACATAAAATTAACAGTAAAACCAACTTAAGGCTATCTTCTTCCTCCGTGAGGTATAACTATTCATTTAAACAGAAACCATGGACCTTTGACTAAATCTCTATGCTTCCTTTCTCACAAGGCCAGCCAAAGCTGTGAACCACTGCCTTATAAAAATAAGCAATCCTTATTAAATTTTTAAAAACCTACAAAATATGTGTATAGATATTGGAGAGGAGTAAAAAGAAGACTAATATAATGTAACATAAAAAGGGATTAAGAAAAGTGGATTTGGGTTTTAATGCATAACTAGAAAAATCAGATATGCAAAAACCCTAAGAGTTAAGTGATTGGAAATAATACTAGAGTATAAGCATATTTTAAAATATTTACAACTTGCAGTTTTATGATGGTTTAAAAATTCCATAGCAAATGACTGGCCAGTAAAGTGGATAATTCAATTTAATATTCTATTTGAAATTTGAAGCTATATACATGGTTGTAGCTCTGAACAGTCACTATCTATTATGAGCTCAATCATGTCTTCCAAAAACCAAGTGCTGGCATTCTTACACCGCAGTAACTCAGAATATGACCTTGGAAAGAAATATCTTACAGAGGTAACCAAGTTTACCTCCTGCCTAAGCCAATAAGACCAATGTGATTATTAAAAGGAGAAATATACCCAGACACGGACATGCTGAGAGGGAAAGGTCTGTGAAGAGGCAGGATGGGAAGAGTGAACACAGACAGTGGAGTGATGCATCTACAAGCCAGTGAACGTGGAAGATTGCCAGCAAATCATCAGATGCTCAGAGAAAGATTTGTTCTTGTAGCCACAGGAGCACCAAGCCTGATTAAACTTTTAATATGTATTTCTAGGCTCCAGAACTAAAAAAGAAAATCATAAACTTCTGTTATTTTATGCCACCCAGGTTGTAGATCATTGACAGAGATGTCTTGAGATATGAATGTGTCCTGTGATTAAATAACTTTTCATAAGAATATTGAAGGAACACTCCCCTAATAGCCATCTGACAGTATTCATACTAATTGAATATCATTGCTCTGGAAACAATTATAGCAAATATTATTATAAATATTGACATTCTAGCCACCATTAAAAGCTTTGAGCCCATAATTAACACAGTGAAAAGGATTCAATTTGAATTTACTATGGCTTCATTAGTACTAAAAAATTAAACTGTAGACTTAATCGTGTTCAAGCTGCCCTATAAACATTAAGCTATTTGAATTCAGGCTCTATGCTAAGTCATGCTGGAATTGTTCTCCAAACTAGTACAGCATCTTCCGTGTCAACAAATAGGTGCTTAGTTAAGACTGCAATAGAAATAAGAACATGAAGATATCATTTGTAAAATTTTAGAAGTGGAAGATATCAAATATGGCTAAATATTTCTCTAATTTGAATTATATAAAAGGTAGATACATAAAGTAGATGTGGTGAGCTACTATTTAAATTATTTGCAATTCTATTACAAAACATGTATATTAGGTGTATTTTTTTACACTTTTCCTCTGAAAATATTTTAGTGAGTTTCTCTTGCAAAATAGAAACATTTTATAGTAAAATGTATTTATACTATTTAATATCTGGATCATAAATATCATTCCCCTTAAAATAAGTTCCTCAGTAGAAAAATATTTATCAATCATAAAAGAGCAAATGTAAAAAAGTGCAAATAATGTAACAGAAGAGAAAATCAGACCCTGTGATTAGTATAACCCTTTTAGCTTATTCTTCAATGACAATGTAATTTCAAAACTGGAAAGTTAACTTACACATTAACCCATATTTTAAAAATTACTTCTATCATTGAAATGATAAGACAATGCCTATTTTCCAGGCCATTCATATATACTATGAAAGTTTCAAAGAATTTTTAGGGATTTATCACTGAAATATTAGTTTTACTTGCCTAAAATCACAATCCATATCCTTTAATCCCTTCTCTTAAAGAACACCCCAGCATACAATTATATCTACCTAAAAATTCAATTCTGATTTAATTTCTCAAATTGAAACCAATCTCTCCAGATAATATCATTTTCAATCTTTGTCAAAGATAGGCATCAAAAAACTCCAAAAAATTCTCAAGATGCAAGTTTTCTGAAACACATTATAAATGCTACACTAAACATTGTTAAAGAATAATATTAAATGATAAGATAAAATGCATTTTTTTCTAATCTGATTTTTGAATCCTCATCACTTTGTTTATGCTCAAAGAATTTCAAAGAACTATTAAGAAATGATTTTCCCTAATTTTTCTCTACTCCTTTGTTTTGACATTGTACAGGTGTGATGGTTAAGTTTAATTCTGTTTCATTGGTTTGGGAGCCACCAAGGGGATCAGATAAACATACATGTGGGTATATCTGGGTGAGTCATGAAGGTGTGATTGGGATCTATATCTGGTCCCTATCCCTGTGTCTCTGACACTAGCCCCCTACTTTTATTCCAGCCACCAAGAGGTGAGCAGAATTCTGCTGCCATGGCCTTTTCCATGAAGTTTCTACTTTGGAGCCAGTTGACCATGGACTCAATCTTGTGAAGCCATGAGACAAATAATTTCTCCTCTTATAAGTGGTGGGTTTCATGTCTCAGCAAAAGAAAAGCTGGCCAATATACCAGACCAGGAGAACTCTAATATTTTGTGTTCATTTGTTTTTATTAGTGCATTAAATGTTGAAACTTCTAATACACACTAAAGAAAATGGAAAAGAAAGAAATATGGCATAAATGTGTTCATGATAATGAGTGGTTATACTGACACAGACAAATTAGAAAGGAATTAAAGAAAGAGTTAACAAGAAGTTATCCTTAATATTTTTTGAAAATTAGTGTTCTACAAGAAGAGAGAATAAATGTTATAGAATTGCAGTGTCTGTTGTAATCAGGGTTTACAAGGGAATAAATTTAATACAGAGCACATAATTTATAGGATTATTTTATAATATTCACCCAAAGAGTCAAACGCAGAAGAGTGCGGGAGATCTGCCCATGTACTAGAGAGTCAAGGAACCCAGTTGAGGGCCTGGATCCCATGGCAATGTCCTCCATGAGTCCAGCTGGAGGCCTAGAGCCTACAACAATGTCTCATGCAAGTCTGTATCCGTACCTGCCCTGAGAAGGCCCAAAGGTCAGTAGTGGAAGCTAGAAATTCTGCCCCAGCAGAGTGAAGATCTGTGCCAGCAGCCTGAGGGATCTGCACTGGAGCCAGGAAGTGATGCTCAAGGTAAGGGCCAGAGTTCCCCTGAAAAGAACCACAGCCATCCGCAGTGACAGTGAGGATACCAGCTCCTCCAATGAGAACAGCCAAGTTCATATCAGGAAAACCAGTGTGACAGCTTCTCCAGGAGAATCAATAACACATCATCTTCCCTTCCAGTTCTCCTTTTATGCTATTGGCAACTGTCCTCAGGTGGCTCTTCCACACCCAGCACCTCACTGATTCAGTTCAAGTTACAAGTTGACCATTAGTTAATCTACCACAACGTCTAAAGACAAAAGCACAGATTCTGTGATATTTTGAAATTCAGCATCATGACATTCTTTTATTTTATGGGTAAGGTCAGTTCTTAATTAACTTTGTTTTCTAGGTCTATAATAAAATGATATTTCTATTTTGAGTAAAAAGTGGTTATTTTTTAGAAGTACCTTTAATAAACTCTTAAAAAAATGAAGTTTTAAGAACTGCAACTAATGCAAAGATATATCTAAAAACAATAAGTATTTGAAAAAATAGTAATGGGAATCCCAGATTGGCCTCTACTTCATCAGGAATTTTAAAACCATTGCCTTTACAATCATTATTCAATTCAATACCTTCTAAACTAATTTTATTAGAAATTCCAGGTTACAAATAAGTCATTTTTTTCAAATCACTCAGTGGTTCTGAGACACTGTAAATAAGAGTCCTCTAACTCATATAAATTTAAATTTCTCTCTTGGTAAATATACTCAAGATACAAATTTTATCTTTGTGAACAACATAATTACATAGTTTTGAAGAGTAAGGAAGGAGAAATTGTTGTATCTTTTTTGGAATATTAATATGTTGTCATTTCAAAGATCATAAAACAAGAAAGAAACAAAAACCCTACTTCTGTGGCCTAAAATTTCTTATATCATTCTTAGAATACAGTTCAAAATGATAGAGAACTCACATTTTTCTGGTTATGTTAGAGGAAAAAGATTTCAGTCCTTTCCCTAAGGTTTAAATGCCGTGTACAATTTTCCCCTTTAATATGAACAAGGATTTCCATTTCTCTGAAGATAGTACAAAGAAAAATAAAATAATGTAAATTTCTTCCTAAGGATTGTTTCCCTCTCAATCTATTTTCTCTGAGGATCCTTGCATTCTTTTCTTTTCGTTTCTTTTCTTTTTTTTTCTTTTTTTTTTTTTTTTTTTTTTTGTCTGTTTCACCATGCAGTTCAGGGTGGCCTTGTATTCACTTTGTAGCCCAGGCTGGCCTTGAAATTGCAGCGATCCTTCTGCCTCAGCCTCCCTAGTGCTGGGACAACAGGCATGTGCCACCATACCCGGCCAGGTCCTTGAACTCTTGAAAATTAGTGGCCACATTTTGTCATGTCTCACTTAGTTAAAAAACAAACAACAACGACAACATCAAAAATAACCTCTCCACATTTTTTCCAATGCAATTGGTCATTGAGTCATTAGCTTCTCTCCACTTACAAGTTTAAATGCACAGAAAGTATATTTCAGGTGCAGAGAAAAATATGTAAACCTACCAAGAAAACAATGTTTCTTTTTTTATCCCAGGGAACTAAATATAAAAGACAGGAAAAGCATATTCATGAGATAGTCTTTCTGCTGACTGAGTTTACCTTTAACTAGAATTTTGTTCCCGCTAGAGATCTTAAGTTTTTAGCTGAGAGAAATGTGGGCTTTTCAACATAAAGATCTCACAAAATTGATTTCATCCATAACAATTATTCTTGTGCTTGTGTGAAAGCCATCATTTTCCTAATAAATTATACATGACTATTAACCAGTGAGTGGCAATCTCAGCTCTGAAATATTAGTAACAATGACGTTGTTCTCATAGTCATTACTAAGAAAATATACTTAGAACCTTTGCCTTTCAAAAATTTATCATACAAGTGGGAATAGAACAACACAGTATTCTTCTTCAAAATTTACGATTTGTAATGTTTCATTCCAGTAGCTAGGCTTTAAGAAAGTTACTTTTGAATAATATAAACAGTCTTGAGAAATAGAATATTTGAATCTCATTTATTGGTTTATGCATTTATTATAGCAGAAGTTATTTAACATCTTAATTAAATTTTGACTTGATCACTAGCATTTCCTTATTTTAAGGAGCTTTAACTTTACAAGATTTATGCTGTAACCAAAATTTTGTGCTTTAGCTAATTCAGCCTATAAAACCTTCAAAATTCTGCATACCTCTAGAATTGCAAATCATTCTGATAGAATGAATGCATATGGATTATTATGGTCAGTCCTTCAGACAGAATGTAAAAAACAGTGTTGCTCAGCAAAAAGCCCCATGGAAGCAATGTGTTTGTATGTGCATGTGTGTGGGGGGATGAGTGTGAAATTTTGAAGGGGTAAACACATGATAAAGAGCAACTGTCACTAGGAGAACACCCAGGGAATTTTACTACAATCAGAATAAATGTAATTCCACAAAATGCTGACCAGCAACAAAAACCTCTCTTGGATGTGGCATTCATATTTGGAAACTTTAAATTTTTATAACTGCTGCAAATTCTCTAAAGGCAAAGTGCCACTTCCATTAGTTTTTGATTCAGTGAAAAGATGAATGAAAGGAAAATGTGGACAGTAGTTTTAAAATATAAATGCATATTTTATATAAAAATATAAAAATGCTGTCTTCTTAGGCATAGTAGTCTTAGGAGCTCCCTCTGCTTTGTCTTATTTTTCTCTGTTCTTTTTCAGGCAACTAAAGTTTTAGCATGCTTGTAAAATTTAACATACAAACCACATGCAATTTTTACATAATTTCAGAATTCGTAACTCTACTCTGTGAAAATAAGGTTAAAAAACTGGTAACTGGAACGAAGTCTGTGCAAATAGTTTTCTCCCAAGCTTTAAAGTATATATGACATTAAGTCTTCGGGGATAGCAGGTTAGGGAGAAAATGTGATTAATTTAATCATGGAAATATGAATTTGCAATGCTTATGGAAATGGAAGTAAATCTTGGAAGAGGGATTGAGTTTGAAAGTATGTACTGGGCAATCACACATGTAGATTAGACTATCAGTGACTCTACAGACTGTGTGAGGTAGGGAAGAGAAGATTAGAATTTAGAAAGATTTTTGCATTCATATAGAGGATCCCCCAACTAATGAGATATAATCAGCCTCATGTTTAGAAGTCAAATATACTAGAACCTTACTTTCCCTGTCTCTTCCAGATAAAGTACAAATATACAGCCAAGGTTTTGTTGGTCACACATTGACTATGAAACCAAAGCTAGAGACCTAAAGAAGAAGTGACATAAAAAGATGCTTTCTGGTGACAGGTGGCTATGTTGATTAGCGCAAAACACTGAAGCCAGTTTCAGTGGTGGCTGCATTTCTAGGAATAGCAGATTCCGTGGCACCAATAGGCCTCATTTGGTCCCCCACAACGAAGCTGCACTTTTGGTTTGGCAAGTGTTCAGTGTGATTTAGGCTTTGATTTGGGCCACATGGCCTCCAAACCTGGCTCACTAGATCACTGGGAGATCCTACGAGCTATCCAGCATTTTGCCTCTGAGTTATTTTTCTAGAATTAGGTACCCAGAATCAGTTCATCGTTTTGCTTCTATGAACACATAGAAATCAAGTTTATATTAGTCATCATTTTGGAACTTAATATTTTATATTACTTTTAATGTATTTCACTTTATTCCTTTGAAATATAAATGCATGTTTTCTGGATATTTACTCAAACTAAAATGTATTAGTATTGATTTTGCTTGGAAGAGTGACTTCCTTTCCATTCACCGACTTCAATTCCATAATACTTCAGAGTTTGAGGCAAAATACAAAATACAACTATAATTACATACAGTCTTTCATTCCCTCTTACAGTATTCACTACACAGGCATTGTTTTCTACTCTAATTCGCATCTCATTCTGGTTAGTCATCATTATTGACTCAGAACAGAGCTGCACTGTGTAATATATCTCTGCCGCAAAAATCATTCTTCTTCGTTAAAGCCTCTTCACTTGCAGCTGCCTGCTGGGCTTCAGTCTCAGATGCAGATGCTGCGTTTTCTGTGATTGTATTGGTGCCATATTCATGAATGCTCTTTGGGTAAAAAAAAAAAAAAAATCCCAAACCAATAAATCAAATCAATACATACATCAATAAATCTCTTTTGCTTTACCAACACCATCAATCTTTAGCAGAATAAATTACCAGTCCTTGTCCCTACCTTTTGGACCCTTTGAAACTATTTTATCTACTATTAGATGATCTTTTGGTCCTGTGTGAATGCTTACATTAGAAAACACACTTGCCTTATGCAAGTTCAAGAAACATTTGACCCTAGAGGTCAATTTCAATAAACTCTATTCTTTCTAAGGGACTTCTATAAGGAACGCAACATGGTGAAGATAGTATTCACAAGTATTTTGTAGTTTAAATTAAAATCCCATATACATACACAAACACACAAAAGGATATAATGAAATTTATTGGGACATTATATATATTATGTAGATGTATATTAAAATGCGTATACTTTCCAATGATTATATTGAATTTTTATAGTTAATGAGTAATTATGGTATTAATTATGGTTCAAACTTAGATATAATTATTTCATTCCTATAATCAAATTTATGGTTAATTCTATTCTTTTCAGAATATTACTAAACTTTAAATTTCAATGTAGCAGAGTAGGATTCAGTTTGAAGATGTCCCTCTTACATATTAATCAAGAGGTTTAATAATATAAATAATCAATATTTCTAAAATATTATTCTTGGATTGCATGTCTTTATTCTTACCTTTAACCCTTACTACCTCAACTTCCCATTGCCCTCCTTACCCCACTCCGTAGACTTCTATTCTCCACAATCTCTGCGCTACTCTGTGTCTCTGAAAGACTGATTCCTGCAGATTGTCTTAAAGAGGCTCATTTGCTCTCTGGCTTCCAACTGGGCTTATCCATAGGGAGGTTCAGATGAAAGATCTGAGAGTTTAAGGACGGAGTTCAGATTTTACCCCCCATTCTCTTCAGGCATCAGCCTTATACACATTCAAGTTCGGTTAAAGCTCATGTAAAACTTCAATTCTTTGGTTCTGGCTCTCAACTAGCTCTAGTAACAGTCTGCTTTCCTTGATGCTTCAGTCTATGGGTAGCTTCCTGCTGCTGCTGCTGCTGCTGCTGCTGGTGGTCCCTGAATGCCTGTCCCTAGATCATTAATCATTTACTAACTTCTCCTTAAACTGTCCACCAAGTGTACCTTCTGTTTCCTGCCAGGATATTCACTATTGCAGGCTGTACTCACATTAAGAAGCAGAAACAAGGATTTAATTTTTTTTTTTTTCAGCGGTTTAAAATTTGGTCATGCTCTCAAGGTCTCAATGACCATTAATTCAATTCTCAGCAATTCACAAATGACTGAATATTCACTTGCTCTACCATGACTCTGTATAATTTACTAATTATCTCTAAGAATATTTTCAGCCTTTTGCTTCTAATTTTTATGTCTGTGCTATCCCCTTACTTCCTTTCTGTGATCTGCTTCTGAATTTTCAGAATGGCACGGACACTCAGAATTTCTTCGAGGTGGTATTGATTCCTGCCTCGTGAGGTGTATGGCATGTTTTCATTTCATAATAATATAAAGTAGGTTTGTCCAATCCCTGGGAAAAATAACATTAAACATTGTTTAAAATAGCTGTTAACCTGACTACTCACTTAGTGTTCTCATCATTTTATATATTACATCATGGACAAATGATATTTAAAATAGCAATAACTGAACTGATTCTAATCAACATGTCCTTAATTTTTCATTCTATGAGTCGAAAGTTAATTGGACTTTCAGAAGTTCTAAGAAAAAGGAAACTTGTGTTCTGTTATCTAGTCTTAGCCCTAGAAAAGTTAAAATCTTTGGGCAGTTATGCCTGTGGAAACATTAGCACAGATTTTATTCCAGTGTGGTTTTCGTGGGTTTATACAGTATTCATGATATGGTAGACGGGCATTGTGCTCAGGGACTGGGTATAAAGCTAGCAGTAAAGGTGAGTGATTTTGTTACACGTATAATTTTAGTACTCTTTCTCTTGGTCTCTCTTTCTCCTTTCCTCATTTTATAATGTCTCAGGAATTTTTATAGCTGAGATAGCCTGAAGAAATAATGTTTTAACTGTTTTTTTTTCCATTTTGACAACAGCTTTTGCTGCTATTTGTAAGAAAGCTTGTAAAAAAAGAAGGCAATAGTAAAGAAAAATAGAGATTTATAAAAAGAGGTAAAATATCAAACACTACATCATGAAAATGTTTCCTTTGAATGACACTTGGAGTCTGGGACTAATGCCAGGGAATAAAAGCATTTTGGCTGCATAGCTTCATAAGATCAAAAGATCAAATGTTTTTCATAATCTATCATGCAAAAGTTATTTGGTTGATTTATAGTCTGTTTCCTCTATACTAAGAGGAGGAAAATGGATGATATAAAAATAAAACAAAATAAAAACTAAGGGAAAGGAATTGTTTGCATTATGGAAGTGTCAGGATTTGGGTGCTCCTTTGGCTAACTCGATGTCTCTGAATGCATATATTGTTCTTTGCCTTCATTGGCATTCTGTATGTATGACTATATTTTTAATATGTAGGTAAGGTAAGCAGAGAAGTCTTATGTATTCTCAACATATTTTAATGTACTATGCATTTTTTAAAATTAACATTGGGCTGGCATTACATAATTTTTTCTTCAAACATTTTAAGAGTGCTAGGTATTAAAACCGGGGCTTCTCACATTTCTAAGTATATGCTCTACCACTAAGCTACAGCCCATCCCAATTTATCCCTAAGTTTATTTTAAAAATACAAGGATACAATAAAATATTTTAGGGCATTACCTTTTTTTTTTTTTGGTACCCGGAATCGAACTCACGACCTTGCGCTTGCCAGGTAGGCGCTGTGCCGCTGATCGATATCGTTGGCCTAGGACATTACTTTTAAATTTTCAACATGTTTAAATTTATTTTATGTTCATTCAGAAAATCATCACAGTGGAAAAAATTAAATATTAATGATTACTAAAAGAAACTATTTCTATTTTGCTGTTTATTTCTAGCCTTTTCTAATTCCCTTACCTTATTAATAGAAATTCAAGTTTATCACAAAAAAAAAGCAACACTCTGTCAACAGATGGAAGTGGTACATAACTAAGTAGCCCCAAACAGACCATAAAGGCATGAATTATTTATACAAAGAAGTGGCCCAAATGCCCATGATCCCCACTCCTGATACACTGTTTTCTCTCTCCCAATCTGCACCATGGTCACCTGGGAGTACCTTACAATCAACTGACAGAGAAAGAGAAGACTCAGTCCTGGTTTATGTAGACATCATCCAAAAATAGAAAACTGCTTCACAGCATTCCTCTTCTGGGAGTTCAAAGGTGGAATTTGAAGATGCAGTTACAGTGCCCCGTGCCCACTTTGTGATAATACTTTTCAGGGCTGGGGCAAGGTTCCCCAAGGCTGTAAACATTCTGAATCAGCATCCAAAAGACGCTGCTATTTCTACAAACACCAGGGTTCACAGGTCCGGAAATTACAGGTCAAATTTTGACACTTCTCCATATTACCCCTAGGGAAACACTAGCAAATTTTTTCTTCCACTTCCCCAGACCTTATTCTTTGCTAAGACATCTTAGATTTGAAAGGAAGGATGCTTCTACCAAAAACACTATAATGATTCTATTGAATTGAAAGTTAAGATCGCCACCCTATCACTTTGTGTTCCTTATGTACCTCAGCAGACAGAGAATACAGTTATGATGTGGACATGAACAATTCTTCCATACTGTCAAAAGGAAAACTGGACCACTCCACAATAGAAGTAAGAAAAGTGTATCTGAAATGTAGGAGATGCTTTAGCACATCTCTTACTATTATTACACCCTAAGGTTAATACCTGTTACAACTCAACCCAGGAAAGGACTGTGAATGTCTCAGATCCTTAAAGAATGCAAGTTGCATCACTCCACCAGATAAAGAAACACAAATATCTGAGGTTCTTGCTAAAGATAAAGAGAATACAGAATTGGTAGTAGAAGTCCATTATAAATACCAGCTACAACTACATGACCAGTGACAGAAATAAGAACTGTAATTGCTATATTTCGTATTAATTTTGTGTTTATATATATATTTGCTTAACATAAAGCAAGTACAATATCTTTGCTTTTTTTTTTCTTTTATGCCCTTAAATGGTAAGATGAGATGCATTGATTTTTAGATCAGTATTTAGGTATTACTAAATAAACATCAGTGTTTGCATAACATCAGTGGAAACATCACTATTGACTTTGCTGTCTCTCTGGAGGAAGGATTAGTGGATTTTTGATTGTACACATGACAGTTGTGTAATATTAGGTAGAATTATAACCTTGTCATTGTATCCATGTAGAGACTAAATATGGTTTTAATAAAGATTTGTGGGTGCCATTTTCACAAGGGATTCATTTGTGATGGTTAATATTACATGCCAACTTGACTAGACTAAGAGATACCAAGACAGCTAGTTGAGTACCAGGTGTGTGAGAATGTTCTGGAAGAGATTAACATTTGAACAGATACACTAAGAAAAGCAGATTCTCCTTAAGAATATTAGTTGTCACAATATAATCTTTTGAGGTCCAAAATAGAACAAAAAACAGATGATGGGTGATCTCTACGAGTGGTAAAACCTATCTTGTTTCCTCTCAGATGGCGGTGCCTCTAGTCCAGACTCAGAGCCTGACTTACTCCACCATCTTTCTGATTCTTAAGCCTTCAGACATAGAATGGATTGAATCATGATAAAAGATAATAATCTAAAGGTTGTATCAGATCTTTACAAAATATATTAACAAAGATACAACCGGTTCTCCTAGATTAAAACCAGGACTTGGAAAGGTACAGAGATCTCAAGTAGACATTTCTTTCAGTTTATTATTTTTTTCTTCTTTCTGTATTTTTCATTCTTTTCATATTTCTAGATATTTCTTTTCTATATTTTTCAATTCACATAGTTAAAAGTGGCCCAAGATCATTATCCCAAATATATCTGTGAAAAGCCTTACAGACCCATTCCCACGTGAAACAAACAAATTTAATGAAAATTATAAAAGCAACCATTTAAAATCTCAGGAAGTTGTTTTAATAGCGTATAGCCAATAGAGAAACAATTAGAGAAGAAAATTTACTAAACTTAAGAATAGCAGAAGTCTGAGTCATTTGAAATGCAAACTGTCCTATCCATCTTCTACCTCAGTTCAACTTGATAGGAGCTTTACAAAAATGGTTTCTATCTCCAATTAGCCCCAACTCTCAATGAAATATGATATCCGTGGGAATGACAAACCTCTAGCATTTACAATGCATTAGAACTCTGAGTTACAAAAGATAAATTCTTGCTAAGTGCAAACAAGTAGACAGGGGCTCCCTTCTCCTCTCAAGATCTGTACTGGTCAGCTTTTCCATTGCTGTGACAAAGTGTGAGGCAAATATAACTGAAAGGAAAAATTTAAGTTGGCTGGCTCTAAAGGCAGAAATGAGCTAGAGGAAAGTTATCCAATCTACAGCAGACAGGAAGCAGAGAGAGCAGGAAGAAAGGAAGTGAAAGGAAGAGGCAAGAGAACAGGTACAGTTCCCAAGGTCACACCTCTGTCACCCACTCATCCAAACACAGAAGTATGCTGGACTAAACCTAGGTACCTCTCATGGCAATCAAGTCAACAGTCAAGATTAACCATCACAATTTTCATCCCAAGCATAAAAGTCCAAGAATAATGGGAACATAATCACCATCATACCAGCTCACTGGTAAACTGAAGCTTCTACCGTAAAGGAAGCAGTTGGAGATCAGCAGCTATCCACTCTAACACCAAGAACAGTGAGTTCGATTACGCCCGTGTTGAGAGGAATTCAAAGGAACAAAGACCTTTAATGTTCTTCCCAGGTAAACGAACTCTGTTTGATACAGAACGAAGGGAGGTTCAAGACTAAAGACATTTGTAAAATAATGCAGAGATTTTGGGAGCAAGCAATGAAGAAGAGGTTGATATTTCTAAGACAGTAATCAGCTAAACCAATGGCTAGCTAATTTATCAGAGAGAACTCTGGGGAAACAGAAAAAGACTGCTAACATGAGCCTTCCTGAAGTCAGAGTAAATCTCCAAGAGTGGATTAAATATTTCTCTTGTTTAAATTTCATTTGATCAGACTGGAAAACATTTTTCTTTTTCTGGAGCATTTTTAAAATGATAGAGCAATCAGCCAGCAATTCATAAAGCCTAACTGTTGGCGGTGATACTAAAGGAGAAAGACACTTAATGGAGATACAGAGAAAGAAAAGAATCAATGAAAGCACTGCAAATACCACTGTCATGCTAGAGAGTCTGTGCACATGCCCAAGGCCACCCAATCTGTGGAATAGTGTCAGAGGCTTCCCATTGCAAGGGGGGGCGCACTTCACTTAAGTAATATAACCACATGACTAAACAAATAAGCAAAAAATACAAACCAGCCCCCAGAGAATGAGGAAGGCAATTATTGCCCAGAATAAGTATATTACCCAAATGTCAAATTAAAAAAATGATACTTGGAACAGCAATGGGTGACTAAAATATGGAAACACTGACCAAGTCGCATACTACCTGTGAACATGTTGGACTTCATAAAAACTTCAAAGCACTGTTATAATTAGGTTTGAAGAACTAAAGGAAACTAGGATTAAGGAAGTAAGTGGAGCTATGTTGAAAATGTCTGATCAAACAGAGAATATCAATGAAGAAGTAGAAATTATAGGAAAGAATCCATTGTTAATTACAGGGTTGAAGCAGGACTTGGTGGTCATTTTAATTGCAATTCCCCATAACCCCAGCAAGTTCAAGGGCAGCCTGAGCTGCATTAATGAGTTCAAGACAGGTCTAGACCACAAACAAACAAACAAATATAAGGTTGAAGGGTGCAATAAACTAAACTTTATTAGAAGGGCTCACCAATAGATTTAAACAGGTACAAAAAGAATCAGTGAACTTGAAGATCGATTACTAGAGGTTATGCAATCAAGATAACAGACAGGGAACAATAATGAAGAAAAATGAACAGACTCTTAGAGCAATGTGTGACACCATTCATCATGTCAATAAATGAGTAATATGAATACCAGAAGGAGAGGAGAAAGAGGAAGGAGTAATAGACAATAAAGAATTAATTTCCCAAATTTGATTAAAAACATTAATTTACACAAGCAGAGGACGACATGTACACTAGTAAACACAAAGACATCTACATTCAGGTACATCATATTAAGTATGAGGGAAGCCAGAAACAAATGGAAATTTTGGAAAATTGTATTATGTGAAAGTTTCTTCATATGAAAGGTACCCCTAAAAAGATAACTACTGATTTCCTATTGGAAGCAAGACAGGAAAAAGTCAGCATGGTGATATATTTAAGTGGCTGAAAAAACAAACAAACAAACAAACAAATACAGTCCAACCAGGAATCTTATATCTGCCAAAATTATCTTTCAAAACTGAAATCAAAGACATTCCATAGTGAACACAAGCCGATTTTGTTGCTAGTTGGCCTACCTTGCCAAAATTACAACAGAAGTTTCTTTAAGCTGAAAGTAAGTCATCCCTGAATAACATGTGTGTGCACGTGCACACACGCAGCATCAGTAAATAAAAGCATAATATTCAAACACAGTATAAATGCATGTTTCTTCTCCATTCTTAATGTATTTAAAAGGTACATTTAATTACATAATTGGGCCAATAACATAAAAATGTAATATATTTGACAATAAGAGCTGATGAGATTAATACTGTATTGTATTAAGAAAAATGAAACCAGGTGATAATTCAAACCCATAGTAAAAATGAAGAGAAACAGACATGGTCAATAAACTTAATAAAGCAAATTGTATAAATATATACTCATTGTCCAAAAAGAAAGTCAAAATCTCCTGAGTCATAAATTACAGGAACAGGCAAGAAAACAAAAGAAGACCAAAAACGAAACAAAGCAAAACAAGCAAACAAACAAACACAACACAGATCATTATTTTCCTGCATCCCAATTCATAATTATGGAGAAGAAGCTATTGGTTTGGCCAATTCCAAATCCAAACTCACCTCTTTCAACAGCCATGTTGACAGTGGCTATGGAGATTGGCTCTTGTTTCTGTACAAGGAAAGCTGGTGGAAGAAAGGCTCCTGTGTGATCAGGAAAGAGGCCTTTAAGCCATAGGTGAACTTGGTCCTTTAGGGACCAAGTGACATGCCCAGACTCTGAGAAAGTGAGATGCCCAGACTCTGAGAAAGTGAGGTGCCCAGAAAGTATAAAGCAGCCTTGAAACTTACCAGTGTGTTCTCAAAGCATGATTTCTTCTGGCTCACTATTTTCTCACCTCCATCTCCACAGGGTGCTTCTGTGCACATAGAGCAAGGGCAGCTAACTGCCTGGAGGAGGGCTCGAAGATTTCCCATACCAAATGGCACGAGTCAAGTGTTAAAGGGTGCATAAGAGCCAAGTAGGATGGGGATCCATTTTCCAGGCATAAAATATCAGACATAAGAGAACATGTGGCAAGAAGTAGAACGTGAGGCTGGCAGCCAAGTTCATCTTTGTTTGCCCATTAAGTTTAGCCCATTAACTCCTATTTTTTTTTTTTAACAAAGAGACTGACATTGTCAGATTTATGTTACAGAAAATTGTACAAGCAGCCCTGTAGGGGACGAAATGAAAAACAACAGAGGAATCATTCAAGAAGCTGTGTTAAGGATCCCAGTGACTTGATAACATGCTCCTAAATCTCCATATTGTATATAAAAACAATCCTGTGAGTGTTTAGGAATGAATATTTGTTTTGTACTACCCAAGAATACCACTGTGCCTGATAACTTCATAAATGCAAATAAATCTTCATTTCACTAAGTTTGTATGTCCTATGATACATGAGTCATCTGTCACTCTTTGTTGAATGTTTAGCATTGTAGGAAAAATAAATATTATTTTACTTTAATTACTCTGATTGTTAATGGAGTTCAATACATTCATATTTAAATTAAACCTATTAAAATGAAATATGAGTGACAGTAGAAAAACACAATACAAGAAGGACAAAATATTTATTTTGAAGATTTTTTTTTGTAATCTGTATTGGAAAATGTTGCCCTTACAAGAAAAGATTTCCATGTTTTAGTCCTCTGTCTGATTCATCTCCAGCTCAGCTACTGAAAATTAAGTGAGTAATCCTTATTAATGGTTGGAATGATTTTACCCAAAATAAATACCATATAGAGATACAATGAACCTATGATTTTCCATTATTTACCACATACTAAATAAAAAGGGCATATATTAATATAGAAATATTCAAATGTTTGTTTAAAAATGTAGGGCTAAGCAGAAATTCTTTTCAAATTGTGTTAGAGATACAATTATTATTTCTAATAATTATTTGTATAGCTGATGCACTACAGGGTGTTTTCTATAACATTTAAAGATGTAACTTAACAGTTATTTTAATTTTTTTTATTATAAGTATTTTGGAAAAATTCATACATTGTGCTCTTTTATTCTGAGTCAATAAAATAATGTGATATGTATCACAGCTAATAAAAGAACAAGACTAACTTTTACAATGTCCAGTAAAATTCTTGTAATATATGTTACATAAATTTACTGTTGTCTTTCAATACACTGTATTTGCAAACGGACTTTAAGATGACAGTACAACCTTAATATGTGTCTAAATTGTAGACCTCACATTAAATCCTTGCTTAAATATGGCTATGAAAACAGTAGTTTAGGACTTTAAGTAGATGGTAACATAAAATAAATTATAAAATTTGAAAGTGAGTACATACCAGAAAGCTAAAAGCTAGGTTCAATTTGCCTTTTGCATAAAATAATAGAGCAATAATTCAAATTATGTAGATTTCCACACCCCAGCCCATACACAAAACAGTTTTTAAAATTAGAAACAATGTATAAATTTTGAAACACAGCTTTAAGAAAATGTTGCAAACTATGACTTAAATATCAGCATATTACAGTAGCATTTTAAAAAATGTAAAAGTGTGTATTTTATTATTAAAGAAGTTTAAATATGCAAGATGTAAGGGAAATTTAGTTAAATACATTAATTTAACTAAAGTACTTACTGTAGTTCATGGAACCTTGACATCCATTCCCACTTCCTTTTTATATATTGATGTACTGGAGTAATTAGAAATTTTACAACTGAATTCTTACTTTCTATTAAAATTAGAGTACTAGATGTGACAATTTGCATTGTCAGAGTCAAGGAAAGGCTGTCTACCTCTTGTCACTGTGGCTGCTGGCATCCAAGCCCAGCGAGATGATTTTGTTTGAGACCAGGTTCAGGATTCCAGGCAGCAGTCACCAGCTTGTGGATCTAAGCAGCAGTGAGAGTGGGAAAAGGCCGTAGCATCTTTGTCTCAATTATGAGTTTTCCTATTGCTGTTGCAACAACTTACCATGAACTGTCTTTAAAAAAACATAATTTTATTGTCTTTCAGCTTTTTTAAGTAAGAAAACCAAATGTGTCGTCAGGTCTGTATTTCTTCTGGAAGCTCTAAGGTAGAATCTGTTTCTTTGCATTTTCCATATTTTATTTAGACTGTCCACACCCCTTGACCCATAGCTTCATATCACAGTCACATCTACTATTATCACATCACCTTCTTTCACTTGACCTGTTTTTCCTTCTTAAAAGAACCATTGCAATGACCTCAGATAGTCCAAGACAGGCTCTATTAATTTAATTAATTAGTGAAGTCTCTTTTGCTTTTAATGTGAATTATTAATAGGGCCAATGTATTAGGATGTGGATGTCATTGAGTGTACAACACTAGTTGTATTTGTTTGCCATAGAAATAAATATTTTCTTTGAGACTCTTGACTCCAGTGTCCACAGCAATTACAGTAAGTGTTTTTTTTTTGTTTGTTTTTTTTTGTTTGTTTGTTTTTTATGTGGGTACCGGGAGTCGACCTCAGGACCTCACGCTTGCCAGGCAGGCTCTTCTGTCACTGAGCTATCTCACCGGCCCAATTACAGTAAGTTTGAAATTACCTAAATGTACATATTAAATCATCTACTACAAAGTCCTAGAGTTTCAACCTCCTGTGTCATATTCACATTAATGTATTTCATTACTCAACAGACTTTGCAAATATGGTTCAATTGTTTATACATTAGTCATGTGATCAGTGAAATTTTAGATACATTCTAATCCAAATATTTTTTCAAATATTATTGCTTTGGCAGGGAGGTTGGAGTAGCCACTCCTTTCTCTCATTTCAACTGTGGATATGGCGCAACTCTGATGATTGTCTGTGCTTGGGAGGTTGTGATGCCTGAGGCCACAGATTGTCACACCAGGGAGAGATGGAATGGGAGTTACCTGGACTCAGAGGTTTCCGACAGGAAGGGAGGCATCTGGAGCTTAGAGGCATCTGACCCTTTAAATACTGGAAGCCTGTTACCAAGGGTTCCTCTTCCTCCTCCTTTTTCCTTTGCCTTTCTGCCTGTTCCTGATATCACCGTCCCGTGATCTTCATTAAATGTAACTACTTACTACCTACTACGAGGGGTATGCTTGCAATTCTTGCATGAGAACCTGTCCTGCACAAGATCCTGGCCTACTTTTGGCCCATTCAACTGTAACAAAGGTACACAAAAGAAATTGGAAAGAATACTAAAAATATACAATTCTAAGGTCTAGTTTATGTTTGTAACTACCTAGAAAAGTTATTTTCTATAAAGTCTTGCTATTTTTAAGACCTTTAAAGGGATTAGGTGATATATCTGACAATAAAGAGATTAGAAGGTAACAAAATACACATTTTGAAAACTGTTTCACATCTACTATTGTATTTGACTAGAAATATCAAATACACTTAACATGTTCAAAGTGAACAATATTTGATAAAACTCCAAAATAATTTTAAGTAATTTTTGAAACAAATTTAAGAAGTTTTGCCCCTATGTCATGTATTCAGACAAGTTTATTGAATAGTTTAAAATATATTTTGTATTGTCTTTGAAAATTACAAGAACGAAATTTGACTCTGTCTGTTCTGTGGTGCAAAGAATAATGTTCTGAGCTAAATTATTACATCTAATGTGGTCGGCATGATCCACTAATGTAAGATTATATTGGGAAATGGCATTATTGAACTCAGCAGTGGTTGTGTATGTAATGCCTTATTCTCCTGGTATGATTTATTATAAGTCTAATTATATTTGTTCAAGGATTTACCAGGGGCTTGTTTCATAAGTTTCTAAATTTTGATTTGCTCTGTAAAGCAGTAGGCCATATGACACATTTAAACAGAAATGGCCACATTTTTTTCTTCTTTTAGTATAGGATTCTATTGACTGATCCACTTATTCTTTAGAACATTTTGATTACAAACTTAAACTACTTATATCTAGTAAATATCTACCTTTTAACAATAACTGATACTTGTAAACTGATACATTATGACATAAACATAATCAAGAAATATCTGAGAAAATTTTAATCCATCATATGGAATGAATTTTAAATAGTTTTACACAGTTATAAATCTTCACGTACTGTGTATAGATAGACATTAAGATTTACTAATTTATTCCAAAGTGTACCTGATTAAAGTAAGATTACTAAGTGTAATTACTGTGTTTTTAGATTTTTTCTACCATCACTTTTCTTCATAATCCAGAGTCAGTGATAAACTGTCATATCTTTGAATGAAAATTTGAAGTTCTTAACTTCTTTACACATAGATTGTAAAGTGTGTAATATTCTATATACTGTAACCTATAGAATACAAAGTATAGAAGAATAAGATAAATGACCTATATATTTTCTCAATTACCTAGTTGAATTCACAAAATATTTTCTCAGCTTTCAGGAGCAGTGACTTTGTCTTAATTCTGGCAAGAACTTATTTATTCATCTCTGTCTCTAAATTATTGTATTCCACAATCATGCATTCTATATGCATATTATATATCAGGCATTGGACCTATAAGTGTTAGCCTAGACCTACTTTCTATAGCACAACTTTTCAGTCCCCCTCCCCAAGAAATGGATAGACTTCCATTGAGTTGCTGTGACAAACCATATCTAATTCCATAGAAGCCAACAGCAGCATATAGTCACAACAACCATGCTTTACAGAGCCCATGTATATTTTATTTCATGGCTACTGACTGTACAGTGTATACATTAAAACAGATCAGAGTAAATATTTTTATAATGGTTTCACAAATAAAGCAGAGTATTACAACCAGTAATATCAAATTTCTTGTACTCTAGACCTGACAGTTGCAAAAATCAGTGCTAGCACTCAGTGATGATGGTTAGCACTCAGTACGTAGGGGCTAAGATGGAAAACCTCAGTCGGATACAGAGAAAGCGTCACAGAGGAGATAAGACATGTGTTGAATCATGGTAGATGCATAGGAGTTATTCATACTGAAAAAATATAAAAGGATTACCTGGTAAAGCAGGAGCAATACTTGCGAGGGCGTGGCCACCGAGAAACCATGGAGAGTGGACGACTGTGAAAATGTGAAATGTGTTTTCTTGTGTGACCGTTCGATCAAGGAAGAAGCATACCGATAATACTGATATTTTTAGTTGCAAAATACCATTATTGGGTTTTATGTTAATCAATTAAACTTAAATCTATGTAACCATCACGATAGGAGCCAGTTTTGAAAGGATGAGATGTGAATGGAATGATTACATTCTACGCAGGTACCATGGACAAAACGGCAAATCATCACAGTCCTGTATTATGATAGTAGCTTTTTGAATTGATAGTAGCAGAGACTGTCATTTTAATGAAAAATAGATATCCATCCCTAATTAGACATGTAATAATGGAAACTGTGAAGACCTATCCACTCCTGACACCAATGGAGCCTCGGTCAGTAATAAAAAGGGAGAACTATGCTATGTACAAATATTCAGATTTTAAACAAAGATATGAAATCATTATATCTAATTACAATCTAAAAATGTACCTTCTTAATGGCCCCAAGATGTTTTATTTTTTAATTATTCTATTAGTACATGTTTGCAGTAAATAATCATTACACTCCTCATAGGAAGTTGGTACCTGAACATAACATATTTTAATATTATTCATCTGCTTCTCTGCTTCTCCCTCCCTTCTCCTTCCACCTCTTGGTCGCCTTTCCTTTTGCAAATATCTACCTCCCTATTTTCCTATTATGTATCTTTTGTGTATATGTATATATATATATATATATATGTATATATATATATATATATATATGAAACCATGTAATATTTAAGATTATGTGTCTGATTTATTTCACTTAAAATTATGGTCTCAAGGTGCATCCATTTTCCTACAAATGACACATATTTATCCATCTTTATGGCAGACTAGAACCCCATTGTTTATAAATTCCACACTTTCTTTATCCATTTTGTTGAAGAACATATGGGCTACTTCATATTGCTTGCATGACTGCAATATGACATCTTTAACTCATTCACGATGATATCTAGAAGGGGAATCACTGGGTCAAATATAATTTCAATTTTTAGTTTGTGGAGGAATGGTTGTACTAGTTTACATTCCCACTAACAATGTAAAAATATTTCTTTTTACCCACAGCTTTACCAGAATTTGTTATTTGATTTCTTGATGATAGCTCTTCTTTCTGGGATAAGATGGAATCTCAGTGTTGTTTTACTTTGCATTTCTCTAGTGCCATTAGATGTTGAACATTGTTCATGTATTTAATATCCATTTGTTCTTCTATCAAGTGTCTATAATTTCAGTACCCCAGTTTTTGATTGGGTCTTTTATTTTGGGTTTATCTACATTTTTTTATTTCTTTATATAGTGTAGATATTAGTCCTCTGTCCGAGGAGTAGCTGGCAAAAAATTTTCCCATCCTGTAAGTTGTCTCTTTACTCGGGTGGTTATTTCTTTTGCTGTGCAGCTTTTTAATTTAATATGATACAGTTTAGTGATTCTTGATGTTATTTCATGTGCTATTGTGGTTCTCTTCAGAAACTCCTTGCCTATGCCTATGTTTTTAAGAATTTTACCTACTTTATCTCCCATCAGACTGTTTCTCTTTTAACATCTAGATCTTTGATCCATTTTGATTTTAGTTTAGTACATGGTGAGATATGGGTCTAGAATCAATTTTCTGCATGCAGATAGCCAGTTTTCCAAGCACCATTTGTTAAAGAGGACATCTTTCCTCCAGGGTATATTTTTGACCTCTTTGTCAAGATAAGATAGATGAATGTGCCTGGAGTTGTGTCCACATCTTTTATTTAATTGCATTGAGTCACATGTCTGTTTTTGTGTTAGTAGCATGCTGTTTTTTCACCATAACTTTGCAATGTAACTTGAAGTCTGGGATTATGATGCCTCCTGCTTTGCTCTTGCTGCTTAGGATTGCTTATGCTATTCAGGCTCTCTTCTGTTTTAATATGAATTTTAAGGTGTTTTCTCTAGTTCTGTGATGAATGCTATTGGTATTTTTATTAGGATTGCATTAAATCTATATCTGTTTTGGAACAAAGGTCATTTTTATAATATTAGTTCTGCCTACCTAATAATAGAAGCTATTTTTCCATTTTCTGATGCCCTCTTTGATATTTGATTTCAGAAGGCTGCAAGTTTTTTGCAGAGTTCTTTCACTTCTTTAGTTATGGCAATTCCTATATATTTAATTTTTCTTGATGCTATTATGAGCAATATTGTTTCCTAAATTCTTAGTCAGTAAGTTCATTATAGCTCTACAGGAATGTTATTGATTTTTGTGGGTTGATTTTATATCCTGCTACACTGCTGAATTTGGTTATTAATTCTAGGAGTTTTTTGTGGAATTTTTTGAGTCTTCTATATAAAGGATCAAGCTTTCAGCAAATAAATATGACTTGACTTCTTCCTTTCCTTTACGAATCTTTTTTATTACTTTCTCTTTCCTGGTTGCTTTGACTAATATTTCAAGAACTATATTGAGCAGGAGTGGTGATAGAAGACATCCTTGTCTTGTTCCTGATTTTAGAGGGAAAGCATTCAGTTTTTCTGCATTTAATATAACGTTGGCAGTAGATTTGTCACAAATGACTTTTATCTAATTGATGTAAGGTCCTTTTAAACATTTTTCCCTCAGGGTATTTTTTTTTTTATCATGAGTGGATGTTGGATTTTTGCAAAGACTTCTTCTGTGTGTATTGATATGATAATGAGCTTTTGCCCTTTCTTCTGTTCATGTGATGTATTACATGTATTGATTTGCATATGTTGAACCATCCTGGAATCCTTGGGATGAATCCTACTTGATCATGATGTAGTAGGTTCATAATTTGTTTGCCAGTATTTGTTGAGGACATTTGTGTGTATGTTCATTAAGGAGATTGGCCTATAGTTCTCTTTTTTGGTTGGGTCTTTGTCTAGTAATGAAATCAGAGTAATGCTAACTTTTAGGAATGACTTTGGGAATACTCCTTCCCTTTAAATTTTGTTAATGACTTTGAGGAGTATTGCCATTATATGTTCATTGAAGTTCTTGTAGAATTAAATGGTGAATCCACTAGGTCCTGGGATTTTATTAATAAGTTTTGTATTACTGCTTCAATTTCTTTGCCTGTTATTGGATTACTCAGGGTTTTTATGTCTTCTTGGTTATGTTTTGGTAATTCATATGTATCTAAGAATATATTCACTTCTTATGAATTCTCCAACTTACTGGAGTACAAGTTTTTGAGTAGTTACTAATAATCTGGATTTCACCAGTGTCTGTTGTGAAGACTTGGTTAAAGTTTGAAATTTCTTAGTGTTCAGAGTTCCATGCTGAAACCGGTCAACTCCAGGAGTTCTCTTCCCACGTTTGACACTATTCTACATAGTGAAAACCCTAAAGTATCACTTGTGGACATGCAAGTTCCATTCAACCCCACACCCCAGAAAAAGATGCTCTGTGGTCATTCCTTGGTGTCTGCCTTCTGGAGGGCTACCCTGGGAAAGAGGCCAGCACAAGTCTAAAAGCAGACTCGGGGCCAAATGGGCATAGGTTTGGAAATTCCAGGTATAACATGGTATAAAAGAGGTTTAACAACTCCTTGAGGCCATGTCGCACTCTCTGATCCTGCAGAACACATGTCATGACCCTGTTAACATTTTGTTCTGTGGAGTGGTCTCAGAATTGATCTAAGTGACATATATTAATAGAGGGCTTCTTAATAGTATTACACTGATTTCAGGGACCAGACTATTTTTTTTCCCTTGTAGCTGTTCATTGTCCTATTTTCCGTCTTGTTAAATGCCAGAAGTAAGGCTTTCTGTGGTCTCTTTGAATGTTAGTGTTCTTTGCTAACACTTTCTACAAAACTCCTTAAACAAAAAACTGCATCTCCTGAGAATGCTTGCCATTGCTGAAATCAAAAGGGTATTCTTTTAAAGGCCGTTTTAAGTAGGTAAATATCATCTTTCAGTCTGGTTTTGTCCTTTTAGTTTCATTCCTAAGGTTCACTAGCAAATACCCCAGCAGTATAAACTGAAATTAAAGGCTCTCTGCTTGCTTTCTCATTGTTTTTCCTGTTTAACTAACTTCTATCCAATTACATATATGTCACATTGGTCCAAAGATTTTTGTTCTCATCTGGTCTCTATCATCAATTATCTGGATGGCCTTGGGCAAGTTACTGAATCATTTTGTATTCTACTGTATTCTTTTATTTTCTACCTCACATATATCAAAGAGTTATTGCCAGAAAAATTAGTCATGGATGTGTGAATGCTGTAAAAATTATATCATACAAATAAAAGATTTTAAAAACAGGTATTTAAAACTATTGTAAAAATCATTTATTGAATAATTTTATTTTTTGCCTTAATTATTCAAAGTGGTAAAAATGTATATACATGAACTTGAAATCAATAGTATTCTATTCTTCTTAATACAAGTAGCTATAAAAAATTTGTGAAATGAAAAAAAGATTAACATTGTCAATAACATAAAGTTGTGTTTTTACTAAAATTAAGCTAATATAAAGTATTTGTTTTGCGGGAATTTTATTTTAAGCAAGTACAAAAACTATATTTTTTTGAAATTATTTTATTTATTCATTCATGTTTGTAGTATATAATGTTTACATTTCTTGTGGGGAGTTCGTACATGTGCATAGTACACCTTAATTCCTTTTTTCACCCACTTTCCCTTCCCTTTCCTCCCACCCCCTTCCACCCATCTCTTGATCTCCTTCTTTTACTTTTGTACATGTTTGCAGACAAATGTTCATAAGTAAGTTCAACTAATAAGGTACTATAAAATAGAAAGATTTCAATGATTCCCAAGGTTATAAAATCAAAATTGATACCCCATATTTTATATTGGTTCAATAACATATTTAGGGAAATTTATATAGTACCATACTAAATATTCATCAATGTTGATTCAAATTATCAAAGAAGTAAGTCACTTTAATTGCTCTAACATGTCTAAAAATTGAAAATAGTGTAGATAAACAGTACTCAATATTAGAATATTATTTATCCTGTCTGTTCTGTTTTCCCTAAAGTATTTTATGGTTTAAAAAAATCTTATTATGAAATTACAGTTTGGAATTGCCGTGGAGAATCACAGTGTGGCTTTAGTTTGGCTTTCTTGACAAAGGTGGTGCTAAGGATGAAGTCATAGGTTCAAAGAGTCATCCTCAAACATTTCAAGAATCACTCTTACCAGAAAACAAAGACAACAAAGCCTTACAACAATATGACTTCTAAATATACACTAATCTTTGTTAGTGTATGTTTGTAATACAGAACAGTGATGTTTATTTTGGTGATTCAGTACATGCATATAATGTATCTTGATTGTTTAAATCCATTTACCCCGTCATAGTACTTTTACTTTTAAATTCACAGTATGGAAGATTTGCCCTTCTGTAATAACAAACAAACAAAAAAAAATTTAAAAAGCAAAATGATCGCATCTTTAAAGGAAAGGTAGATGGTGATTCAACTTAAGTTTACTTTTTTCCACAAGAAACTTTATTTCCTGGATCAGATCTGCTGAAAGTGGCCAATATGTATCACTGGAAAGCAAATCAATTTGACTAAGAAAGAATGTAGAAATAATAGTTTTTATATTGTCACAAGGACCCTGGTAGTGACAGCAGAGACAATAGCTGCAACAATTTGATGGCAATTCTCCAAAGACCTTGTTTTCCTGTTTAGAGCTCTCCAAAGGCTTCAAACCATATGAATGCTTTATTAACATTTAAACCTCACGAGGTGGTTTCTTTCTGTGGCTAAAAAACAAAGACACTCAGGGATTCTAGTTCCACTCACATCTGTAGCTTCTGCTTTTGTCTAAATTTGATATTTTTGACAATACACCCTTCAGCAAAAAGCTTCAACAGCTTGTGTAATTATTAACATGAGTACTGCAAATCTTTTGTACTGTACTTGAGAGTTGCCAACATTCACTGTCAGGAAAATCATGGAAAATTAAATTAGGACAATAGATGAAATAATGGATGTGAGGGAATGAAATCCCTAAGTGCTTTGGTCATGCTGCTAATGAAGAAAGACTTCTCTCCCCGTTTTCTCTCAGTTGTGAATGTCAGATCTCAGCCATAAAAGTGCACCTTACATGCTAGTTTCCTTTTATATAAGCTGCTAATGATTTTTTGAGTAGCTCCTTTAAAGTGGCCTATTTTAATACAGTATTTCAAAACCACTGTTGCATTTACAGAACTGCTTTAAAATAGGCCAACTTTAAATTATAAGAGAAAAAGAGATCCAGAGAGAAAGAGGAAGCTGGCAGATCTCTCCTGTCTTTGTGTGTAAAGGCATTTTCACATGGATCTCCACTAAAAATTACAGTTTCCTGAACATAACTATTGTCCTATATGAGGCATGAGGCAATATATTACTGATTCAGTAGCTAATTGTATTAGTTTATGTAATACCAAACATAATATGCAGTGTTTACTGTATCTCATCTCCAGCATACTTTATTTAATTTCTAATTAGAGTCTTTATATAAATGCATCAATGTTTAATTCCTAGGTTATTTACAGAAGGCGAATTTTTCATGATTTTTAATTAAATGTGAACTATCAATGAAAGACAAATGAATTCAGTTTGTTGTTTATATTAATTAAAAAAAACTAGAAGATACTTTTGGGGATTTCAAGGTAAAACATATGGAAACTTGGCTAAGGAAAAGACAGTATTCATGCTTGCGAGAAGCAGAGCTATCCTGCCCATCACAAACATGAGCTGGGTTAACATTTTATATTTTTCTTTAGAGAAAGAGACTCATTTACATTATAGGAGCTTGTAAATGACAAAGGTAGCAGGACCAGTTAGGGAGAATGGATTATTTATTATTTATTTGAATTAAGAAGTTAGCTCATTACTTGCAGAATAGTACATTAAACCATAAAATAACCTCACAAGCCTGGTGTGGTGGTGCATGCCTATAATTCCAGCAAGAAGAGAATAAAGGGAAGGAAGAGGAGGGGAGGGGAGAGGAGAGGAGAAAGGGGAGGAGAAGTGAAGGGAGAGAGGAGGAGAGAGAGTAAGGAAGAGAGGAGAGAGAAGGAAGGAAGGAAAGAAGGAAGGAGGGAGGGAGGGAAGGAAGGAGGGAGGGAAGCAAGCAACCAACCAAGCAAATAAGAAGCAGAGGATGGATTTCTGCAGTCAGGAAGACCACAAATTCAAGATTACCCTGGGCTAGTTAGTGACTTAACACTAAGCTATCTCAGAATAAGTATTTAGAAAACATAAATAAAAGGGATGAGAATGTATGAAGACCTTTGATTCAATCCCTATTGTCAGAAAACAAAACATTATGTTAGAACACAGAACTTTTTAAAAAAAGATTTAAACATGTTTTATATGCTTAATTAGTTGGAGAGAACTGTTAAGTTTTGTTAAATGAAGAGCAGTTGTTCATTATAAAACATAGCTCCACATATTTCAGAATGTCTTACATTCCAGACCTCTGTTTTAATAAGGTGCTTCTTTGCACCTGATGCCTCTTTTCTAACCCTTCTGACCAGCAGAATATTCCTTACAAACTCTGAAACTTCCTATACACGTGGTGCCTTCCCTGTTGAGAATCAATGCTCTGGAAAGAACTGCAAAATACTTTAATTTGAATTTGCATTCTATAATTCAACACTTATGAAATCTACAGTGAGTGGAAATTCTGTAGTTGTTCTCCCACTAGATGCTGACTGCAGTGACTACATCTACAGCTCTAATCGAGGTCTGTGACTACATTTTGTGTGTTTTTAAACACCGTCATGAATATCCAATGCAAGCCTGACATGCATGATGCTCAAATTCAGCAGCAAGAGCCAATCTGTGTCTGCAATCTGCACCTGTAAACCTTAGTTCTCTGTTGTTCTTATGTTGTTCTCTTGTGAGGCAAAAGCAATAAAGCTCTTTGACCTTGTTCTTTAGCTCTGTTACATGTTGCCTAACACATAGTGAGGCCCCCTACAATGGGGGGGGGGCAGTTCCTCTAACCTAGTAGCTTTTTTTTGATTTTCCCTCAATCTTCTCTTCATTGCTAAGAATCAGTGAAATAAATACTGTGTAAACTCAGAAACATGACAGCTGTCACCTACCAGATCAGTTTTCTTCTCTTCCAAGTTTCTACTTTAAACAGCAAAACATAAACGAGAATCATAGTTGAACAACAGGCCTCAGGCTATTTGTGAAGCAGAAAACCCAAAACTGAATAGAGTTACAGTTGTTTTCCTGAGGCTGGACATATAACACATGTAACAATTATTTTTGACAACACCACACATTTCTCTGGAAACTTCAGGGTCATCCTAAGGACACAAATAGTAGACACATTTAAACTATCTGAAGCAAAGGGTGTTTTCCAAGGAAAGACTGAAAAGAGTTGTGTGCTGTCACCAGGGATCATGAAAATCAGTGAGCGAAACAGGAGACATTTTTTAAAGTATTTCTTACACTCCCTACACAAAGATTTGCATCTCTGTTTATAATACTTTCAAAAGTTCCCTTAGTAAAATGCAGTTCACCATGGTTTCCACGTCAATATGAAGGTAGGATGTTTTCACTCAGGATCTCATATGCCCCAAACAAGGCAGAGATTTCCATCTGCTATGAGCTATTTCAAGCTGACCTGCTTTCTAAAACTACATTGCTTTATGCACAAAAATCATAGTTGGTTCTTATATTTTCCTTTCTGCATCTTCAGATTTCAGATAGCTTCAGCATTTTTCCTCCATTGGCAAAATTATGCATATCAACATGGAAATCTATGGACTATGAATAGGTCCGACCCAGACATGATGTAATCTTTAACTGCATTCCATCACAAACTCAAGTTCCTTGCTGTGTTAATCAGTATTCAAATATTTCTTTTCTTTTTAGTTTTAGTTTTAGTTTAGTTTTTTTTTTTTTTGAGGAAATTTCATACTGATTTCCATAGTGGCTGTACTAATTTGCATTTGCTCCAGCACTGTAGAAGGGTAAATTTTCTTCTCTTCCTTGCAACATTTATTGTTTTTTGTACTTTTGATAATATCTACCTTGATTTGGGTGAGATGGAATCTTAATGTGGTTTTGATTTTCATTTTGTTAATTGCTAAAGATGTTGAACATCATTTCACGTATTTATTGGTCATCTGTACTTCCTTTGCAAAGTATTTGTTCAGTTCATTTGCCCATTTAATGATTGGTCTATTTGATTTCTTTTTGATGCTAAATTTGTTTAGTTCTTTTTATACTCTAGATAGTAATACTCTTTTGGAATATTAAATGGTAAGGATTTTGTGCCACTGAGTAGAACTTGTCTTCATTTCTTTGGTTCTTTCCCTTAGTGTGCAGAAACTTTTTAATTTCATGTAGTCTAATTTGCTTTTAATTGCTATTATTTTCTGTAGTAGTAGAGTCCTATTCCGGAATTCTTTATCTATGCCTGTGGCTTTGTTTCTTTTCTGTTTTCTTTTAGCAGTTTCAAAGTCCTTGGTGTATACCTTAAGCAATTAAAGTCAGCATTTTAGAGGGACACCTTCATGCCCTTGTTTATTGTGGCACAACTCACAATAGCTGAGACAAGGAACCAACCTAGGTGCCCATCAATACATTAATGGATAAATAAAATGCTGTATTATTCCACTATAAGGAAGAATGAAATTCTGTCATTTGCAAGAAAATGGATGGGGCTGGAGACCATCATGCTGAGCATAAAAAGCCAATCTCAGAAAGACAAATATCACATGTTCTTCTTAATATAAGGAATCTGAAAAAAGATGACAACAAAATAAAAGGGAAGCTATTACTAGACAAGAAGAAGGGAAGAAGAGGCAGGGGGATGAAAGTATGGTCAATATGGGAGACAGATATGAACGAAATATACTTTACACATTGACATTCCCCCGGAGGGGAGGGGAGGCAAAATGGGTAATAGAGGTTGAAAAATGATCAGTGTTATGTACAGGTATGAATCTGACAAAATGAAACCAATTAATGAGTACAATCAATGTTTTAAAAAATTATATTGGTACACTTTAGATATACACAATGATAACTTATGTCATAGGAATTTGTACCTCTACATGATATATATTGATTCTTCTTTCTTCCCCCAATCTCCTACCCTCTGTTCAACCTCTCTTTCCCTCCTTATTTATGAAATCTTTGTTTCCATTTTTTCCTTCTATTCACCTTGTTTTCTTTACTCTTCTTTCTTTTCCGCTTTCTCCCTCCCTAGTTCCTCTTTCCTTTTGAATGATTTCTTCCTATTTCACAATATCTACTGTACATTTTTGTTCTTCTTCACCTTTTCAGTTTCTCACACCAGAGAGACAATGCAATATTTGGATGTGTGTGTTCAATTTATTTCACCTGAGAGTATGGGCTCCAGGTGCATCCATTTACCTACGAATGTCTAAAATTTATCTTTCTTTATGGCAGAGTAGTACTATATTGTATAAAAAAACACATCTTCTTTATCCATTCATTGATCGAAGGGCATTTGGGCTGTTTCCAAGATTTACATATTACAAACTGTGCTCCTACAAACATGGGTATGCAGGTATCTCTGTGGTATGATGCTTTTAATTCTTTTAGGAAGATACCAAGAAGGAGAATAGCTGGGTCAAATTAGTTTTATGAGGAATCACTAAAATGATTTCCACAGTAGTTGCACCAGTGTACACTCCTACCAGCAGTAGAGAACAGTATTTTTTTCCCCACAGACCCCCAGCATTTGTTATTGGTTGATTTCTTGTTAATAGCCGTCGATTCTGGAGATGGAATCTCAGTGTTGTTTCAATTTGCATCTCTCAAGTGACCAGTGATTTTGAACATTTTTTCATATATTTATTTGCTGTTTCTACGTCTTCATCTGAGAAGTGTCTATCCACTTCAGATGCCCACTTTTGGACTGGGTCTTTAACTTTGGTGGGTCTTTTTTTTTCTTTTCTTTCTTTTTTTTTTTTTTGTTCATTGTATATTCAAGATATTAACCCTTTTTCTGAAGAACAGCTGCCCAAATTTTTTCCCACTCTGTGGGTTGTCTCTTGCCTCTGTTGTTGATTTCTTTTGCTGTGCAAAAGCTTTTTAATAAGATGAGACCCCAGCTGTTGATTTTCTGTAATATTTCCTGTGTGATCGAGGTTTTGTTCATAAATCTTTGCCTACACTTATGTCAAGAGTTCCACCTATTCTATCCTTTAGCATATTAATTGTTTTTGTTTAGTTCAGTGTATAGTAAGAGATATACATCTATTTTTTTTTTGTGGGTACCGGGGGGTCGACCTCAGGACCTCGCGCGCCAGCAGGCGCCTGTGCTGCTGAGTGATATCACCGGCCCCTTTTTCGTATGAGGGTTCCGGGAGTCGAACTCGGGCCCTCGCGCTTGCCGGGCAGGCACTTAAGCCGCTGAGCCATCTCACCAGCCCATATCTATTTTTAATCTTTGGCATGTGGAAAGCCATTTTTTCCAGCACTATTTATTTATTTATTTATTTATTTATTTATTTATTTATTTTGTGTGTGGGTACCGGGGGGTTGACTTCAGGACCTTGCGCGCCAACAGACACCCGTGCCACTGAGCGATATCACCGGCCCCTTTTTCGTATGTGGGTTCCGGGAGTCGAGCTCAGGCCCTCGCTCTTGCAAGGCAGGCGCTTACGCTGCTGAGCAATCTCACCGGCCCAGCACTATTTATTAAAGAGGCTGTCTTTCTTCCAGTGAAGGTGTTTGTCAAAGATAAGGTAGCTGAATGTGTTTGCAGTTGTTTCTGCATTTTCTGATCTCTTTCATTGATCCTTGGGTCTGTTTTTTTTTTTTTTTTTTTGCCAGTATCATGCTGCTTTTATAATGGTAGCTTTGTAGTATAATTTCAAGGCCAGGGATTAATGCCTCCTGCCTTGCCTTTGTTGCCAAGAATTGGTTTCACTATTCTATATATCTTCGGGTTCCAAATGAATTTTAGGATTGTTTTCTCTAATTCTGTCAAGTATGTTATTGATATTGTGATTGTGATCAGGAGTGCACTAAATCTGTATAACAATTTTGGAAGTATGATCATTTGCACTATATAGGCTCTTCCTATCCAAGAACAAGTGATATCTTTCCATTTTCTGATATCCTCCTCAATCTCCTTTTTCAGAGGATAGCAGTTTAACTGTAGAGGTCTTTTACTTCCTTTATTAGATTTATTCCTCAGTCTTTTATCGCTCTTTCTTCCTTTCTTTCTTTCTTTCTTTCCTTCTTTTTTCTGGATGCTATTATGAAAGGTGTGGTTTCCCTAACTCTCTCTCAATGAGTTTGTTATTTGGGTACAGGAATGCTACTGATATTTGAGTGTTATCTTTGTATCCAGCTATGCTGCTAAATTTGGATATTAAATCTAGAAGTCTTTTGGTGAATTTTTGGGGGTCTTATACGTAGAGTACCATGTTATCTGGAAATAATGATAATTTAACTTTTTCCTTTCTTACCCTTATTTCCTTTATTTCTTTCTCTTGTCTAATTGCTCTGGCTAATGTTTCCAGAACTATATCAAATAGGAGTGGTGACACTGGACATCCTTGTCTTATTTCTGATCTTAGGTGAAAGTTTTCATTTTTGACTGTTTAGTATGACGTTGGTTGCTTGTTTGTCACAGATGGCTTTTATCAGATTGAGATAAAGACCATCTATTCCAATTTCCTGCATGGTTTATATCATGAATGAGTGTTGGACTTTGTCAAATGCTTTTTCTGAATCTATTGAGATGAACATGTAGTTTTTGTCCTTGGCTCTATTAATATGTTTATTACATTTATTGATTTGCATATGTTGAACGATACAGGTATCCTAGGGATGAATGCTACTTGGTCATAGTGTATAATCTTCTTGATAATTTGCTGCATTCTGTTTGCCGTGTACAACCTATTTTTAAAAAGAGTAAAAAAAAAATAAAAAATACTTGTTTCTTGATACATTATTTGCTATTCAATAAAAAAATTCAAAAGTCTTTTCTTTTGGCACTGGTCTGAGTTCACAACAATAATAGTATTTACTAGTACCCAACAAGGACTCTATCACTTGTCCTGGTATCTGTTTGTAGCAACCTATATGAAGAAGCTGCTGTTAGACTGAAGTCTCGCACTTAGCACCTCTCTCTTTTTTGCTCCGTTTTCTGCCTTCCATTTCTACAGATACTTAACTACTTACCAAATACTGTAAACCGTATGACTGCATACCCACTATTTCCCATCCACCACCTTGTTAGAGTATATTCAGTAGGAATTCATCTATAAAACATACCATAGTATATTTCAGTAGTAATCCATCTGTAAAATCATGTTATACTTCTAGATCTTTGGCTAAAGTCTGTTTCCAAATGTAAGATGTTACATTCTGTTGTAGAGTACCTTTTGATTTAGTTTTATTGTGCAACAATTTAGTTCAGGCACAGCCAAAATGGTATGAATTGTTAAACATAACTAGATCAGAGTGACATATTTCTTTCTTAAATTAGCAACGGCAGTGTACTCATTCCCGGAATAAGCAATAGAAAGTATTACAATCAAGCTTCTAATTATCTGACCAAGAATCAAAACCAAGTTTTGAAGAATGTGCAGAAGAGTCCTTTATATGACAAGCACATAGCGTGTTCTACCCAGGGAAGCCCATTCTCACCAGGTAAGAACTGGAGGTGGTACTTAAACTCAACTTGCAAAAGTCTTCCTCTTCTCACTGATTTGGAACCTTAGCTGTCCTGCATAATCACGTTTCTCCGATGCCTGTGAAATCTCGTCTGTTTGATTTAATTCCATATTCTTGACCTCCCCTAGTATGTTGAGTTCCTTTCCTCTTCTGCCAATGGACTTTGTGAATTGTTTAGGATTTTGCTATGCAACTGACAAGTTGGTATGCCAAAGTTTTGTATGAAGGCAGACAATTCCCAGATCAAAGACAAAGGACACATTGCTCACATTGCAATATGCTTCCTGTTTGTGTTTGTTCCCTTTGCAACCATGTCTCAAAAGCCAATGTGAAGGAAGTTCAGTGGGTGTTGGACACATAGAGAACTTGTGTTACTACAGCAGATCCTCTGGTTTAAGAAACATAACATCTTTTATAATAAGTTGCAGGCCTCTTTGTGCTATTCCCTGGAAAAAGGTGTTATTATTAATTCACTGGGTAATATACATACCTGATTTTTAATATGTTTATATATATATATATTATTTATAGGTGGTGGCACATGCCTGTAATTCCAGCACTTGAGAGGCTGAGGCAGGAGGATTGCTGTGAGTTGGAGGCCAGCCTGGGCTACAAAGTGAGTTCAAGGCCAGCCTGAGCTGCATAGTGAATCCCTGTCTCAAAAAGACAAAAACAAAAAACTAACAACAACAAAAAACACCAATAAAACACTTCAATATCTTTGAAAAGATAGGTCAGAAAAAGGGCTGTCAGAATCTCCATTATAACTGCAAGCAGAAATTCAAGAGGTATTTGCAAATATAGCTCCCCAAAAATGCTTCTTACCATAGGCCTTTAATACATCTTGACAGTCTTTTCCCTTCTTGAAGGCAGAGAGCTTTGAATTCTGTAACTAACAGATATCACTCTGCCTAGATTCCATGTTTCTGATTGTATTTTCATATGATGTTATCCACAAGAGTCTCTATTTTTAACAAATTTAAGTAATGGTAAATATTTTTAAAATGTTTTATACATATTAGTGTATTAGAATTCTATATATTCTTTTCTATTTTGATATGTCAACCACTTTTTGTGTCATCCTGATATACTCTCCTAAATAGAAAAAATTCTCTAGGTTTTGTTTTGATATTACATAACATTATAATATATATATATATTCACATCAGCTATTATATTTTTGACTTTTATGATTTTATTGCAATACAATCATTTATTATATATTATAGTCATATGTTATATATTTTCTGTAATCAGATACAGTTTCTGGACACAGTTTCTATATAATCTATTTATTGCTGCATCAGTTTTCACATTTAAGGATTCAATGTGAAGGATAAATCATTGAATGATTAGTGAGTAATTAAGGAACAAATGAGATGTAATTGAATCCAAGATCCTGAAAGTCAAGGACCGAGTCTGTTTAATCATAATGAATATGTAGCTTTTCAAAGAATAACTTAACATTTCAAATGTGACCTGGGTGGAATAAGTATTAAATGCTACAACAATCCCGTTAGCTGTATTTAACAAGTTCTAAAATGTACTAGCTTCAGTGTCTTTTCTTTCTAAGAAGATGTTAACATCTATTTGCTACATATTGTCCTAATTTGTAGAGGGATATTCTGTTGCATGGGTTTATTTTTATTAATTTTTTATTGCTATATGACTTAATTATATGAGGGTCACCAGCTATGTTTTACATGATACTATTATTTATCTTTTTTTTATTAATACAGGTTTGCAGTACATAATGATTATTTTTATCATGGGGAGTTGGTAAATGTACATAACACATTTTAATTCTTCTTTGTTTTTAATCATTAATCTCTCCTTTTCCCACCCACTGCCTCCAAATCTTAGTCCCCTTCCCATTTATAAAACTTCTATTTTTATCACTTTTCCTTCAATTCTTTTTTGTACTCCTTCCCTCCCTTCTGTCTCTCTTCCCTCCATCTTATTTCCTCGACAATTTGAAAAAGATCCCCCTACTTTTGTGTATCTATCTTTAATTTTGCTCCTTCTCTTTCTCCCTTCCCTTTCTTTCTCACATATCTATATTTATATATATAATTTTCTCTCACTGCATAATATAAATGGTACATATATATTTTGATATATATTTATATAACACAATATACTATAATACACATTATATAATGTATTATGCTAGTTTAGCATATTATATATGTTATATAAATGATGTGTTATATATTATATATTATATAATATACACTATAATATGTGGATATGTATTCCAAAACCATGCAATATTTAAACTTGTGCTTCTGATTTATTTCACTTAATACTATGGTCTCAAGTTGCATCCATTTACCTATGAATGCCTTAAGTTTATATTTTTTATGGCGTAATGTTCCATTATGTGTAAATCTCACAGTATTGAAACTTTATTAAAAACCACTAGCCAAAGACCACCAAGAACATACATATTCACGATCAAGCTCAATTAGACATTTTGGTTTGATACAGCAAAAAGAATAAAATTTTATATTTCTGCAAATGTAATTTGGAGGAGTCACAATAATAGCTGTATGTATTAAATCAATGTATATCTATAAAATTTAAATCTTAAAAAAAATTTTAAATCTTAAGAAATGAATTCTGCTGTTGTATTTCCTATTCCTGAATATATTGTCAGTGTTATTTTCACATGCTGGTAAAATGGGAGGAAGATAGAGAAGTATTAAACAAATACTGATTTTTCACCATTTTTTAATCATGAATATTAGATGATTTTTTTAATACCATAAGCAGAAAACTTAAAGAAAATTTAAATTATGCAATGGATTCAGCAGCTCTTCTTTCACTTGTCTTGTAACTTAGTAATGATTACCTTTAATTACACTTGTAGATAAGCTTTTTCCCTACTTCTCAGTTTCATTTTTGTCAAGAAACACATTAGAAAGACAACACATAAAAAAATAAATAAAATATGTTTCTTTTAATGAGGAACAGTCAATTTTCCTAATTCTTAAAATTCTCAAGGAATTACAAAGGAAATTATAAAAAATTTACCTGAATGATAATTAAAACCTACTCTCCAAAATATGTGAGTTGTGGTGGTTAGAAAAATGTTTACCATTTTAAATGTACAAATAAGATTTAATATTGCTATCAGAAAGTTTCATTTTGAGAAGTTAGAAAGAATGTGAACTGAATGAGATCAAATCTCTTGTAAAAACAAAAGAAACAGAAGAATTATGAATGACAGTAGGCTTTTATTTCTTTAGTAAAATTAATAAAATTGCAAAGCCCAGAGAAAGACTTATAATGAAAAAATAGACAATATTTATATACCTTTACCATTAAAATTATAATTCTTAATGGAAATCATTCCCTCAGTATTCAAAGCTCAGATGGATTCACTAGTGAAATTTCTCAAACATTAAAAAGAAATAATACTAACTCTAGAATAAAATTCAGAAATTATAGATAAGTTTATAAAGGTAGCTAACAGCTGATAATGCAGAGCAATGACAGAAATTAGATTTTGGGAGGAAAAATGGAGAGGCAAGAACAGGGAGGATGGAAAGGACATTGATGACCAATTAGATTTCATCCTAGAAATTCAAGATTAGGTTTTATTTGAACTTTAAGTAATGTTATTTATTAAATTAAGAGAATAACAGACAGAAATAATTTTATAATACAGAAAAAGTTATTGACAAAATTCAATATATTTCATAATAAATATTATTGACATATTGGAGGTAGACTAGTTTATATTATGAATACAAAGGAATACACAAGTACTTTACACTAAAAAATTTACAAAAACCCTTTACTACTATCATACTAAGTGGTACAATGTTCTCAAGAAGTATAATTATGTTCTCTCACTAATCCTGTTCAACAACCCACTAAACATACTAGCCAGTGCAATAATTCAGTAACCAAAATTAATCACCTAGATATTGGAATATAAAATATAAAGTCTCTATTTTCATATAGAACTATTGTCTACTTAGAAAATCTGAAAGAATCTATCAAGAAAACTTCAGTAATAAGTTGCTGGGCAAGGCTACACAGACAATATGTAATTTTATTTGTAGTTATAATATTAATATAGTAGGCTTAGTCAAGACCTATTAAACATATCTATTTTACCTATGAGAAGTGAAAAATTAGTCTTATAACAGCCCAAATTTTGAAACAACCCAAATGTTCATAACAATGGATCAACACCTAAAATGAAGAAAGAATGGATTACAGATGCATGTAGCAACATGAATAAATATCAAACACACATGTTACAGACCAGAAAACAGACACGAAGGAATACATTCTACATGAGTCTATTTATATGCAGTCAAATCAGGCTAGCAAAATTATTCTACAGCAATAGAAATCAGAGAGTTATTGGCTCAGATAGAGGGATGGCACTAGAAATTGTAAAGGGAATAAGAGAAGTTCTTTGAGTGAGGGAAGGTTTGAACAATGGTTACAAAGGTGATAACAAGCTGTGTATAATTTCCAGAATTTATTGAATGGAATACGTAGAATGCATGAGCATTACTGAAGGTGAATTGTAGCTTATTTGTAAAAGTATGACTAAATCTTTAAGCTAGAGAGTTGTTCAGTGACTCATTCAGTACATAACTAGAATTCTCCATTCCATTTCTGTTTCCCAGTATAGTTTGAATTGCTATAAATGTATCATGCTCAAGCTGCAGCTTTAATTTATGAAACATTAACACATATATTAAGTAGCAATATCATACTTCAAAAGGTGTCAAGTTGGATAAGAAGATAAATATTCTGATTCCAGAACAGAGATACATGACTGCAGAAGCAGACTGGAACAGTGGCATGATGGGAAAAGTGTTCAAGTTGAACTTCAAAAACTGAGAGTGTATTTGAATTATAATCAAGCCTTTTAATTATTTTCAATGGTTTTATATATATATATATATATATATATATATATATATATATATATATATACTTTCCCTATTTAAAGGTCATCTTTGATATTTTAATCAGCCAAAAAACAAATATGGTCCACCTTAGAGTTTATACTGGAAAAATTTAATAAACATCAATAGATACTGTTACTAAAAACTTGAAATAAAAATCATAATTGTATTTGATATTATTTGCAAGTGATAGACAACACAGTACCTATTAAAGTCAATGAACGTATCATAATTAAAAAGTAGAACAGTCTTGTGAGTTCCCTGAAATAACTTTATTTTCTGGATAGTTCGATAAAGAAAGAAAAAACCAAACAGTAACACAACTATGGACACTTTCCGTTTGTTCAGATTCAATACACTTGACATTTCAGTACTTCCCCGTTCCTGACATCTAAATGTTATTATAGTATTAAGTTTAACAAGTGACTAAATGCAATGCTCACAAGTGAAAGGATGATACTTAGTAATTGCTGAAGCAGAGCCTCAGAGCATGTTTTATAGGGAACAGTATCCAATTTCCTGAAATGACAGTTTTTAGTATCTTAATAGCTAAAGGATAGTAAATTGTGCACTTCGTGGGTATTTCTGGCACAAACTTTCTGAAGCAATTTTCAAAGGAGTCATCTACAATGAATGATACGGTGCTTAGTGCAACATCGGAGTACTTCATTAAACAATCTCCACCTGCAGAATACGATGTGACATGACCCTCCCTGTAACTTGCGTGCAAGGACAGAAAGAGACTCATTTGTTATCGTGGTGAACTTCAGGGCACTGAACCCTTCTAAGGAGTAAGACTGGCACTTCCTTAAAAGTTTACCTTCCTATGACTCCTAACCAACAGAGCTTGGTCACTAACAGAGCTTTCTCACTAACCAACAAATCTTTGCATCATTAAGAAGTACGAGCGCACTTCGCTGCTGTTGAACTGAGCTCTGCATTCACGCTTGTGCTATAAGATCACCCAGCAGGGCCGATGGAGTAATTTTCCATCTTATTAGGAAGCTCTTCCCTCTAGTGGCTTCAGCTTCCAAAAAGAATTATTTATTCATCTATATGTTTATTCGTATGTGTTTGCTGTACATAATTACATTTATTGTGGGGATTTTATACATGTACCTAACACATTTTAATTTTATTTTTCATCCTCGGCCCTTTCCACGCCTCCCTGCTCCCTCCAACTCTTAATCCTCTTCACATTTGAAAAAGTTCTATTTCCATTTTTCTTTGATTCCCATTATTTAATCCTTTTTTAAATCCTCCTCTCACCTCCATCTTTTGTTCCAGTTCCAATTTGAAAAGATCTCCCTACTTCCTATTATTTATGCATTATTTTGCATTTTATTTATAGTTTCAGTTTCTCAGAGAAGAGAAACAATGTGATATTTAAACTTGTTCATCTGATTTATTTCACTTAACATTATTGTCTGGAGGTGCATCTATTTAGCTACAAATGCCTCAAATTTGTCTTTCTTTATGGCAGTGTAGTACTCTATTGTATATATCATGTCCTGATAGACTTATAGGCTGTTTCCAAGATTTGGCTATTATAAATGGTGCTGCGATAAACATGGGTAAAAAAAAATGGAAACAAAGCTTTGTAGATAAGGTGGGGAATAAGTGTCGAATGGAGGGGAGAGGTTGGGGGAAAAAGAATCAAGATATATATCTATGAATTCCCTGGATGAATGAAAAAACATGCTTATGCATGTGTCACTCTAATATTATAACTTTAACTCTTTTGGGAAAACTCTGAGAAGGTAAACAACTAGGTCAAGTAGAATTTCATTTTTAGCTTTTGAGGACTGTACATACTGATATCCAGAGTGCTTGTACTGCTTTACATTCCCACCAGCAATGTAGAAAGATTTCTTTTTTCTGCATAGCCTCACTAGCATTTGTTATTATTTGATTTCTTGATGACAGCCATTCTTTCTGGAGTAAGATGGTAGCTCAAAGTTGTTTTAATTTGCATTTCTCCAATGGTCAATGATGTTCAACATATTTTTATGTATTTATTGCACATCTGTACGTCTTCTTCTGAGAAATATCCCTTCATTTCAGTAGTCCAGTTTTTGATTGGGTATTTTATTCAGGGGATTCTTATTTTTTTGAGTTCTTCATATATTCTAGACAGTAGCCCTCTCTGAGGAATAGTTGGTAAAAATTTTTCCCATCCTGTAAGTTGTCTCTTCATTCTGTTGGTTGTTTCCTTCGCTGCACAGAAGCTTTTTGAATTGATATGATCCCATTTGTTGATTCTTGGTATTTTTTTTTCTTGTGCTATTGGGCTTCTATTCTGAAAGTCCTTACCTACATCTATGCCTTCAAGAGGTTTACCTATTTTAACTTCCAGTAGACCAAGTGTATCTGTTTTATCATTTATATCCTTTATCTCTTTTGATTTTAATATAGTACATGGTAAAGTATTTTCCCAGCAGCATTTATTAAGTAGGCTACCATGCATCCTGTGTGCTTTAGGCCCCTTTGTCAAAGAGCAAATAGTTAAATGTGTCTGGAGTTGTTTCTGCTTCCTTTATTATTCCCAGGCAATACAGATATTGGCACATGATAGCAACAACTATGTCACCTTGTGTAAAGAAGTAAAATCAGTAACAACAATAGCATCAAATATAAACTGAATATTGATAAACCCTAAGAACCAATAATGTACCAACCTCAATGATAGGAAAGAGATCTACAGTTATAATGCAAACCATAAGACAAACCAGATATTGATTTACAGTCAATATCTCCTCAGTTGAACAACTTTATCTATTTTAATAATATGAAGGCGTTCAACCACAGTAAACTACATCTAACTATCTGTAGATTCACGCAGATAACTGTTACATTTTTAAGCGTAGAATTCGCATTGAGTGGGATCCTAAATTAAGGACTAAGAGAAAATTAGCAGTATTAGATAAAAGTAACAGAAAAGAACAAGGCAAAGCACAAATAATAGAAAATGGAGAGTAAGTTAAAGGAAAGAAAGAAAATATTATAATAAGGGAAAAACTGAAAGAAAGTAAGTAAAGAGACAGAGAAAAAAGGCCTAATAAAATAAATAATGTATTATAATATTAATAAAAATGAGGGAAGGAAAATGGGAGATAAATCTCCAAACACCTCAAAATAATGCCAAACAAAAAAGCCAAAAAACAACAAAACATACAGTATGTCCTTAGTTCAAAGGAAAACATGGAGTCCTGATATGTATATCTTATCGCCTAGTATAAATTTCAATAAACAATTTACATTGCCTTAAACAAAATCTTCAGGAAGGAGAATTTGACCCAAGAAAATTTCTGTCAGTAGACCTGAAGAGAATATGAGAATAATAATTTAAGAAAGACCCTATCCCACAGGATAGTCAGAGGGATAAAGAAAGAGAGCTCTGAAGATTTCAGGGCATCAGTAAAAAGCACAGGAGTCAACCTCAAATATCTTCCTTTTTAAAAAAACAAAAACAGTCTAAAAGTTTTAGTGAAGTGGGACTATTTCCCCTCCCGTTTTCTTATTTCCAGGTGCTATAAACTTACCTGCAATGGGTATAGGACGCAGTGACACCTCCCTCTGAAAAGTCATGAAGCTCAACAACAATGAAGACCTAGGCAAGAGTGGAGGGAAAGATGTATAAGTACATAGAAGCTGAAGAGTTAAATACATTTGGCAATCATTCTAATTTTGGAATCAAGACTTTTTTTGCATAAAATAACCGTATGCTTCTTTTTTTTTTTTTTTTTTTTGTGGGTACTGGGGGTCAACCTCAGGACTTCATGCGCCAGCAGGTGCCCGTGCCACTGAGCGATATCACCAGCCCTTTTTTCGTATGTGGGTTCTCGGGAGTCGAACTCAGACCCTCGCGCTTGCCAGATAGGTGCTTACGCCACTGAGCCATCTCACCGGCCCTCCATGTGCTTCTTTATTACCTAAAAGCAATGGAAAACTTACAAGGCTTTCTACAAATGCAATTTCACAGCAATAGCAAAATGTTCCTCAAGCAAGGGTTAGTAAGAAACAAAATTAAGGTTTCATTTTAATTGCATCTTACTTGTTGAACTGTTCAAATCTTTTATTTTCTCTGATGTTAATAATACTGATGTTAATAATGTTTTTCATGGACAAACACTCATTGGATATCCTTTTCCCTTATGTCCCATCCACAGGACCCTGACTTTTATTTGACAAATTCACACCTCCCCCATTCTTACCCAGCTATGAACGTGCAACTTGTTCTATTCTAAGCTCTGACAATGCGCCTCGGGTATGTTCATATTTCTGGTCATTGAGACAGAAAATATTTGTGTTTGGACTTCCCGGGAGAAAGAGCTCTTCTACACATACTACAGTGAGGGAGACCCAGCACTTTCCTCTAGCTAATTAACAACTTGGGAAAATGTGGACTATGAATGTGCAGTAGCCCTTTACCTAATTGTGGGGGACTCTATGCTAGGTGACATGGGAAGTGAGACTAAAAATGACAAAAAGACAGACATTATTTGAACAATTGCATAGAGGTTAATTGAAGCTAATTCTTATCTATTGACTTTATTGAAACATCAAATTTTACTCCAATTTAATTCAATTTGAGTTGTTTCTGTTTCACTTGTAATACGTAATCTTTCCTTACAGAAGTTGAGCTTTTTGGTTTCTAAATATGCACCTAATTTTCTTCAAAACAAAAATATTTAATAACAAGTTCAAAAATTTTCTCCAGCCAAATTCATACTATTATTATGAAGACCTAATTTCCTAAAGTTTCTGCATTAAAATATGTATGTCAAAATATCTACCTCTCTACAGATCACTTTCATTATTTTTTTATTTTATTTTTTTTGTGGGTACCAGGGGTCGAACTCAGAACCTCGCGTGCCAGCAGGCGCCCATGCAGCTGAGCAATATCACCGGCCCTTTTTTCATATGTGGGTACCGGGAGTCGAACTCAGGACCTCGCGCTTGCCAGGCAGGTGCTTATGCCACTGAGCTATCTCACTGGCCCACTTTCATTATTTTAGAATAATTCCATTTATCAATTTTTAAGAATTAACATTATGACTTTAGCATAATCAATAATCTACCGTGAAATCAATTCTGTGAAGAAAAATGATATGTATAGTGAATTGAAATTTGTCATGTTGAACTAATTCAAATACATTTACAAAGTCAAAAATATATATAGATCAGGGTTGGTGAGATGGCTCAGCGGCGTAAGCGCCTGCCTTGCAAGCGCGAGGGCCCGAGTTCAACTCCCGGAACCCACATACGGAAAAGGGGCCGGTGATATCGCTCAGCGGCACGGGTGCCTGTTGGCGCACGAGGTCCTGAGGTCGACCCCCCGGTACCCACAAAAAAAAAAATATATATATATAGATAGATCAAGTATATTCATAAGACTGCTTTGATTTAATGAAGAAAATACTTTAATTTATGCCCTCCAAGTCTCTATATATGATGGAATTATTTGACTCATCACACCTAGCCTCTAGTCATTTTTAGTTTTTTTAATTAATTAAGTTTATTGGTACATTTTAGGTATACATAATGATCACATTCATTATAGGGAATTTGTACCTGTACATGATATAACTTAATTCTTTTTTCCTCCATTCCCTTACCCTCCCTTCAATCCCTCTTCCCCTCCTTATTTACAAAAGCTTTGCTTCCATTTTTTCTATCTTCTCTAGTCATTTTTAGAATTTAACTTTATTACAAATGAATATAATTGCTAAATGTTTCTCAATTTTGGATATATTACTTCAATTTTAAATTTATTTTCTTAGTCATAAAATGAAACAAAGTAATAATTATCCTCAGAAACTGCACTGGATTTTTTTTTTTTACCTTGTTTTCAAACTTATCCTGACCCGAAGCTTCTACAGCTTCAGAGAAATGACACATTTTCTCTTCTGCTTTGATAATTGTTTTCTTTGCTGTGCTTTCTGGATCAAATATTAAGCTGCAGCTTATGATCCTTGAGGGGCAGCTTTTTCCAATTTCATGTCTGAATAAATAATGTTGCATAGAAAATTCTAGCTGTTTTTAAGATTAACTTCTACATAGAATATTTCAACAGAAACATATAAACACTACAGCAACCAGCCACCACCTTAATGAACCCACAAAAGTGACAATATCCTTGTTCTTATTCTAGCAAGGTGTAAAGAAGAGAATTGAAGAGAGTATATGCATAGTTTATTTACTTGGAGTCTTATTTGTGAGGAAACTGAAATTCATTTGAGCTTGTAACACAAAATGACCTATCCATATCAATATAATTATCCTAGAAAAATAGTACTGTTATTACTATTTATTTACCTGTCTACACCCATGAGCTAGGCAGATTAGGTACAGAAGGTTTGATTAAGGTTTTGCCCAAGAAAACTAATTGTAGAATAACCTTTGCACAAAACAATGTAGCTACTTGAACAGAGGTTTTAAAGTTTATGGTTTACTTTTTACAAGTATTTCAAAATTTAGACATCAATTTAAATGTATGCTATAGTTAAGGTAAATGTTAGGGAACTTTTTGCATTCTCTTCTTGAAGCTATACTTACCAGTTTAAAATTAACCTAGATTTGTTATACTACTTAGGTTAGTTACTGAATTATAGGCTGGTAGGAACCGGAATCTTACCCAGATTTTTCTTCAGGCCATGATTAGTGATTCTGAGGATCTTAACGTCAATGTGTCTTATAGGGACATTGATATTGGATTGACCCTGAGAGAAGGATTCAGGCAATTCATATTATTCCTGTATTTCTTGGTAATACTTTGTGATGTATATACAGATAGTCTAGAGTTGATATACTCATTCTAATTCTGTAGCTTCTAATCTAGAATAATTCAAGCAACTGTCAAGTGTTATGCTTTCCATAAAAATGAATAGTTATCAAAGATTGGCTGCAGAATTTTTATTAATCATATTTCTAATTTCTTATATTATAAATATAGACATGAAATACTGGTAATAAGAAAACTAAATCAAAATACTTGAAGATAGCAATGAGATTTATCCAAAATAGTAGTTAATCATATTTATGCGACCTGTTGATAATGCAGGTAAACTCAGGGACACAGTAATGGAGTTGTCATTTTACTTCCATATAAGGAATTAGATACACGGTGCCTCTTTCTACAGGTGAAAGTTGTAGCTGTGTTTAACCCTTCAATATAGAATAAGAACACAACCAAATAAAGTTGTAGTAAAATTGTAACAAGTTACATACAAGTATAGAAGAAGAAAAAAGAGAATATATAATCTTTGGATGAAATAGTAGTTCTACACTTAAATTCAGTGAAATGCATTATAAGAAAAAGGTGTGATATCATTAAAATGTAAAACGGTACAAAAATATATAGATGCTATAAATTAAATGAGGAACAAACCATCAAATTGAAGAAAATGATTGTTCAACCAAAGAATTTGAAGGTTAAATTATTTAACAATAAATAAATATCCCCGAGGTTCATCATGTTATAACATGTGACATGCGTTTCTACGTTTTTATAGCTAGGTAATATTCCACCTTTTTGCTACATTGAGTTTATCCATGTAAATATTCCCAAAGTAATGAACTTTATACCTAAAAATGGTTAAAATGGTACTTCTTATGTTTTCTATCACACTTTTATAGAGGACTCAAAAATAAATTCATTAAATATAATAAGAGAAAAGAAAATGCTCAGTAAAATGGTCAAAAGATGCAATTAGAGATTTCCCAAAAGAAAATACATAAAGTATAAGTACACTACGAACATATTGAACCATTAAGGAATTCTTCAAGTTTTTCTTCTTGCAGTGATAAAAGGAGATTATATATACAAGTAAAGTTCTTAGAAAGATGATTATCTCGTTAAAACTGTCCATTAGTGTTAGAAGCAGTGATATTAGGACCAGGATTTAGAACTAGACTAGAAGTGGAAGAAAAACAAAACTATATAGATATTGCCATATCTAAATAACTACAAATTTTTAAGTCATTATGCTGAATGAAATAATTATGATTACTAAAATATTTCTGAAGATATGTAAATTTGTATAACCTTCCTAGAAATTAATTTGATAATACATTTCCAAAGTCCTAAATAGGTTTCTTATCCCTTGATCCAGTAATCCTTTTGCAAAGATTCAATCATAAAGAAGTCATGAAATGTAAAAAAACATATATATATATATATATATATATATATATATATATATATATATATATAAATCAGTAAAGATTATATGACAAAGTTATATGTGTTTAGGAATAAGAATCTTGCATTTCATTTACTAAAGTTTTGTGCATATTCTTTAAGCTGTTTAGTTTTCGACTTGATATATCAATACTACCTTTCTCAGACTGTTACTAGAAAAAATCAAATACTGAAGGTAAATGTTTAGTATTTTACACACAATAGAATAACATGTTAAGTGTTATTATTGTTTTGCAATTTCATACTGTTTGTCTGGCCTCATTAACAAATATACTTTCAAAATTCTGGTATTTGCAATAGGAGAAAATTTCTTTTCCTCATGACAATACAGGCAAAATATTTTACTGCAGCAATATTTCTGTCTGCAGTTACTACTGGTTCAGATTGACAGAGTCTAGTCTATCTCTAGCACATAGTTTCTAACATTCCTGCTGATTTTTCCACCTGAGATATCTGGTGTTAAGGCTTCTGACTAGATGTCCCACCAAAGCCTCATGCAGTCATAGATGGGGTTTTTTCAGAGGTGGATGAATCTGGAGTGTGTGATTGACTCATGGTACAATGCTAGGACTAAGGGTACTAGGATTAAGGGTGGGTGATTTCTAAATCAGTCCACTGATTGGTTTGGCATCACCTTAATCCCGGTAGCCTGGATACAATGTAAGGGACAGAAAAAGGCTTGTCTTGTCCCTCGCTTGCTTCTTTTCGCTGTCTTCTTCTTGCCGTGAACTGGTTCTCTTCAGCATTGCCCCTCTGCTAAGCCACCCTGCCTTGGAGCCCATCAATTATGGACTGGAACCTCTACAGACTCTGAGATAAATAAATCTTTCCCCCATTAACTTTAGTGTTTCATCTCAGCGATGGGAGAAAAGTAAGAGGAAGAGACCTGGAATTGAGAAATATCATCAAGAATTACTATGTAGCAAATTTTGCAGCTTAGACTTGAGGTATATAGATCAGGTTCTACTCGCATTCTATGCACTGACGTTCATGAAGAGACTTCATGCAATCCAGCTTTGTGTATGAAAAAAAAAGTGAAAAGTGAATTAAATTAAGTTTCAAATAATGCCATTTACTCAAATTACTCAAATTTACTGAAGATTTTCTTTTCTCTTGTTATATTTAATTAATTTATTTTTGAGTTGTGTGACCATTTATTGAATTTAATAATATTATTTTTAAGAAGTCAACAATATTAAAATAGTACTAAGTTAAAGTACATAGAAAAACAACTGGGTGAAATACAGTTATTATTGAATAAGAGTGACAGAAGTATGATAAATTTATTTTCCAAATTTTTGTCACTTCATATTTTTAATAAAGATACTAAGTTTTCCACAGTTATTGTCAAAGGACAAATAATTATACAAACATACATGGGATATTTTTAGGTAAGTAATTACTCTGTTGTAAACTTTAAAATTTAAAAGCTTAAAGTTATTAGGGGTATCTTCTCATGTTAAGGAATTACTTAATGAAATTTTGGCTATGATTCTAATTATTTAAAGTCAGGTACTGTATTTCTTAAGAGAAATTAAAAAGAAAATGCACAACTTCTTTATTTTGTATTTTATTAATATAATTATAATCATTTTATAAAATATTTTGCTGAATTGTAATAGAATGGTTAAGTACTTTAGCATTCATTCAACATTTATCATGTTCTTCTACAAAAATATTTCAAGTAGATGTGAATAATGAACTAAGATCTTAAAGAAATTCATAAATGAACTGATGACATTTTGGAAGTGAAGAGCTTAGGCCAGGCACTAGGCAAGTATTTTGTGTACATTACCATATTTACCCCTTTATAATTAATTGGGGAGTTCTGTGAAATTGTCTACATTATACAGAAGACACGGAAGTTGAAAGATTAAATAATCTACTCAAACTGGTAGAAAAACAACAACTGGGATCTTTATCAGGGGCTCTCATGATGTGTTACTGTCCAGTACTTGCAGAAAATACTTTACCTTAAGCATTGTCTTTGCTTGTTAATTTCAAAGTAACTTTATACTTGAAAAAAGATTAGTTATTATATAGAAATTGTTTATGTACTAGTGATTCACAGTGTAACATAAGAAAATTTTTGACAAATATTATTTGAAATTTCTTTTTAAAACTCCAGGAATATTTTAACTAAAAACTTGTATTAGGAAGGAATAAATATAAGTTAGAGTGAAAAGATTTGTTGTTAATAAGAAATGATGTTAATCATCCATATCACACTCTTTACATGTTTTGTAAAACTCTTTACCTCCAGGTACTTTACACTCAGCATGAAATTATTAAATTGCTTTGAAAACATCAAAGAAATAAAGAATTATTCCCCATCTACAACTTAACAACTGTGTCTCCATATCAGTAAGAGAAGGTCAAAGGGGCTAATGCATTCACAAAGTGCTGGAAAGGGCAAACTGAAGGGGATACACTTAATCTTCAGAGCCAAATAATCATTAGCAGTGGTGATGGATAAAGTCAAATATGCAGTTGCTACAGGGTTATTACTACATTCAGATTCATAAAGTAAAGTAAGGAGTTATCGGGCTCTAAGCTGGTAACATAAATGAAGAATGAAATGCCTCATACCATGAACTCTGACACTTTTGCTCAAACTGAATACTATCTTTTTGTTATATTATTCTAATTTTAGTTTGTTTTACTGTTATTATTTAGTAGTAATAGTTCATGTGAAACAACATCTAAATAAAATATTTTCAGCTGGTAATCATCTATGCTTTCATCCAACAAATGTTTATTGAGTATATTCTATGGTCATGTGAAATTTGCAATACTGTATGTATACTATGTTAACTTAAAATATGCTATTATTGTTTCAGAACCTAGTTTTACAATTTCCTTTCACAATATATAAATACAAGCCTTACAGTTGTAAAATGTTGTATTGAAAAACTATGACACCAACATTGAGATTTACAATTGTTTATAGCTTGTAATTGAAAAAATTGTAGCAAATATTCTCTGAAGTTCTGCAATGGACAGGATTCATTTTTGTTGTTTTCCAATATACAAAATTGCATATTAGTCAATATATTGTTCAATATTATTATTGGTACTTATGTATGCATATTAAATTGTAAAGTGACATTGCATAGTAGATAGTATATTCCTTTTTTTTTCAAAAATTCAATAGATCTTATTATCTAATGAAGTTATCTTTGTTAATGGTCAGTGAATCATCCCTTTCAGACAACGTATAAATATTTAATAACATAAAGATGATCAATAATTTAAATTCAAGAAGATTTGTACATTTATCCTCCAGATAAAATGCTATTAAGCCAAATGATTTCTCATAGTTTCAGTTTTTTGCATAACATTATGTATTATATATTCAGGTATGATAGTCACAATGAGAACTAAATAATGAATGTTGCTCAGTAGGCAAAGCAAATTAACTAAATGCTACAGATGACTTCTGGTCTGACAGGGATTGGAGCACACTGCTACTTGAGGTTGAGCCCTGCTTTGTATGAAATCATGAGCTAGATCAACGTAATCACCATCTTCCATGCTTCTATATCTGTCCTGACCTACCTCACTGTCTTTTGCTTTTATTTCCCCTAGCTGACTAGTACTTCCTTGCTCCCTTTTCAAGGTACTCTATATTAAGCTGGAGGGATCTCATTTTGTCATAGTTCAGTCTTAGAGCTTTCTTCTATATAAAAATTTACAAATCTATAGTTATCATTTCTAAAGATACTTATGGTCTAGCAGAAAACACTTTATAAATAAATTAAGTCAGAGAAATATCTCCTGAACTGTGAAATATCAAGGGGCAGTATGAAATATCTTCAGAAAGGTCAATCTTTCCCAAGGAATATAGAAAATAAGATCCATACAACTGAACTGTTCAAAATTATGAAAAGTCATATTCAAATTTTAGCTTTGTATTTAATTCTTAGTTGTCTCAGCAGCCATGTAATGAAACAGGAGATTTAGTATTTGTGCCTCTAAATATAATTTCATATAATGTTAGAAAATTTGGATTCTAATTTAGAAGTAAGGTAAAATTCTTGGGTCTTGATTAAATTTAACTATATTTAAAGTTATTGACATTATGTCAATGAATATAACATATTTGCCAAGTAATCCATGCAGCTCAGTAGTGTCTATAGGTGGCTTTATAATTACAACTAAATTACAATGTAATTAGCCCTGCTTTATATAATTCATATAACTTATGTAGCCAAGATAATATTTTATATGATCAGAAAATCTGTTCTTTTTCTTTTTAATTTCCACTTATGTAGTGAGAGAATGAGGATTAAGAAATACACCTAAGGGGACGGTGAGATAGCTTGGCTGCATAAGCGCCTGCCTGGCAAGCGCAAGGTCCTTAGTTCGACTCCTGGTACCCACATACAAAGGAAAAAAAAAGGACCGGTGATATCACTCTGCGGCACAAGTGCCTGCTGGCAAGCGCGAGATCCTGAGTTCAACCCCCAGCACCCAAAAAAAAAAAGAAAAGAAATACACCTAAGTGAAACCAGTATCATTATAAATTATTTATTATTTTCCTACACTTAATATTGGAAAGATACATCCTTACTTTTATCATAATAATTATAACTTAATTTCATCCCATGTTTACCCTCCTCCTTTCTCTACATTCTTGATAGAGAAATAAAATGCAGAGCAGATTAGATTTTTTTCAGTCAATAAAGTGTGACCTTTTTGTTGCCTTTAGGAAAAAAAATCAGTAAACATATAACAATTTACTATATATCCATATATAGATATATAGATATCTTAACAGTATTTTGGAATTAAAAAGGGTTACATCAAGTAGAACACTCTTGGTAATCCTAGGCCCAAAAAAACTAGTAAGTAAGGTGTTAAATATTTCCCTGTGTTGTTGTTGAAACTCTACACTATTCCATAGTATATGTCCTCAATCTTCACTTGTCAAGATAAGGGTAATCAATCTCAATTCCCCATAAAATGTAATTTCCATTACAGACAAGCAATAAACACTACCAATTTCTTGGAAGCACTGGACTTCTACAAAATAATCCCCTTTAAAAGAGATCAGGGGAAAATATTTTATTTTACCAAGGAGATACTGATATGCAGAAGCAAGGAAAAGTCAATTCACCTTCTTATCTTACTGAGATGTCTATAATTAATGTTTTTTAGTTTCACGGAAAAAAAGGGCAAAATAGAAGTCAGTGAAATTGATTGTTGTCGAAGTAAAACAGCAGCAACATTCTATCTCAAAAGAAATCATTTACTATAAAAACCATAAGCCACATCATCCAGCAAGCATCTAACCTCTCCCACCAGCCCTGAAATAACCTGTTATGCAAGACCTGATCAACGATATCATATTATGTAAAGTATTCTGTGTAGGATAAAAGTTATGTCTTCTATCTTCAGGAAGCTTATATTTAACTAGGATATAAAACACTACAATTTAAAACTATATTTTTTCCCCAAAGATACAACAAACAAGACATTTCTCTTACAAGGAATTCAAATGCTACTGACTTTATTATATTGGCATTTATGAATGCTTACCCTGTTTACCTCAGATGACTTTTCTAAAACCTAAATCTAGCTGTCACTTTCTTTACATTTTTTTCATTAGTATATGTTTGCAAATCATAACAAAAATATGTTACTTAGTATATATACATATAGCATCTTGATAATTCTTACTTCCCTCCCCCCTCACTTCTCTCCCATTTCCCCGATCTCCAGATCCCCTTCCCTTCTCAAAAATGTCTATCTTCCTTTTTCCTCTCATCTGTCTTTCATTTTGCTCTTTCAATGATTTATACAATCATGCCTTGGATTGTGAGTGACTTGTTCTGTGAGTGTTCTGCAAGAAAAGCAGACATTTCTAATAAATTTTAATTAGATAAAAAAGCGATGTCTTGCAATATGAGTAGTGATGCCTAATGTCACATGATCACAATTGACCTAATGCCTCTCTCTCCCTTTCTCTCTCTCTCTTTTGGATTGGGGGTGATCATCTACCAACAGTGAGAGGCTATGGAGATCTTGTCTGCAGAGGAGGAGGAGGAGAAAAGGGTGGAGGAACCCCTCACTTCAAATGACATTAAGGAAATGGGTAAAATATTGGACTCAGTGCAAACTTTTGTAGAAAAGCACCAACCAAATAGGGCTGCAACAGTGTGAGCAATGGATCTCTTCAGTCACAATGCAGTGTTGCATTTCTGTGAAATCCTCAAAAGAAGGCAAAAGCAAGTATCATTGGATAGGTTCCTTATTAAAGTTATATGAAAGGAAAAAAATTTTACTGAGTCCACAGATAGCCATGATTCCACTGGTGATAGTGAAAGTTGTCCTACCGCACAACGCTCCTGTTTCCTGTTTCCCTCACACCAGCCATGAAGGCTTTCAAAGGTAAATGCAGGTTAATTCATTTATTTTCTTTTATATGTTATATTTTCTTTATTATTATTTGTTTCATCGTAGAATTGTATTCATTTTTATATGAATGTTTTTGGGTTGTGGAGTGAATCATCTGAGTTTCCATTATTTTTATATGGAAATTTACTTTTATATACAAGTGATTCGAATTACAAGCATGTTTCCAGAATGAGTTATGCTCACTAATGAACGTTTAACTGTAATTTGGCTTTCTTCTGTAAGAGAAACCATGCAATGTTTAACTTTGTGTCTGATTTATTTCACTTAGCATTATAGTTTCAAGGTGCATCCATTTTCCCACAAATGACTCAAATCTATGCTTCTTCATGGCTGAGTAGCCCTGCACTGTGTATAGCCACTTCCTTTATCCATTTTGCTATTGGTGGGCATAGGCTGCTTGTTTCAGTCTTCCAGAACTTTTACATTGCTTTCAGGACAGATTTCCAAAGAAGCTGGAAAAAGAGTCTTCCCTTAAATTTTTAATTCATTTTAATATAATTCTAATTCTCCTATACTGTCACATTTCATTTTCCCTTCATACTGGATGTGCAGATATGTTACTTTCCATTATCTCTGAGCTTCTTCTAATACCGTTCTTCTACTTAACTCACCTCTATGTATCCTGTAATACTCTTCTTAACTGTCACTTCCACCAGAAGAAACATGTCTAGATTCCCATAGCTCAACTAAGGACTGACTTGTCCTGTTCCAAAATTTCTTCATTAGCCATCACTTATTATGGTATTTCATCATCATTTTACTGAATGTCTAGCATGATGCTTTGAATTTTTACATACAAATACTTATAGTTTATTGAGATATAAATTCATCAAACTTTGCAGAAATACCAAAATACACATTATACATAAACAGAATTGAAAACATTTAATCATTTATTTATATTCGTGTATGCAAAAGAGATTTTAATAAATTATTCTCTTTCAAGTTATTTGCTGAGTTTTGGTTTCTAGATAATGTTCTCATTTAAAGTGGATTTCACTGTTATAGAAACAGTGGCCTTTTCATGTATGTATCTTTCATGTATCTTTAATTTATCATTTAAAAATGATCTGGTACAAGCCAGGTGTTGTGGTGCATGCCTGTAATCCTAGCACTCAGGAGGCTGAAGCAGGAGGATCACCATGAGTTCCAGGCCAGCATGGGCTATATACTGAGTCTAGGGCAGCCTGAACTACATAGTGAGACCCTGTCCTAAAAAAAAAAAAAAAATCCTGGTACAAATGTATGTACAAAATATTTCATTTAACATAGTACCTACATGCAATATAATGTAACGCATAAGTCTTAATTCCTCTTATTTTTATATGAATCTAGCTTATACCAAAATTATTTAAAGCCTTCAAAAGGCAAGATTATTTATCATAAACTAATTAGTAATCAATTTTGCAGAAATAGTGAAAAGCAAAATGGTTTCAGGTTTGTGAATTAAGACCTATAAAACAATTCTATGGAAAAAAAAAAGCTTACAGCTGCTGAGTTTACATAGAAAAACAGGTACAGTTTAATTATTACATACTAAAAATTTTTATTATGTTTTATCTATTTAAACATTTATCTTCTTCAGCACATAGAATATTGACATCTTAAACCTTATAGTTTTTTAATTTCTTTTTTAATTTCTAGGGTAATATCTGGTAAAGTAAGGGCCTAGTGGGCCTTCAATTAGTGTTCATTACATAAGTTAAGACTCTATTGCATCAGTATCATTATATCAAAACTGTAACAAATCTTCCTGAATTGTAACAATAGCACGTTCTTGTAGGAGGCAACTTAAATATTAAAAGTCCTCAACTGCACATTTATAACTGCATTATAGGCTGCATCATTAATATTTGTACTTTTCAGATTTATTAAGTATATCATGTTCATTGAATAAAAAATTCCTGAAAACTTGTGTTCTTTTTGTTATTTGTAAGTCTTTTAAACTTAGATAACTTTATTCCATCTTGACATATATACATATGTCAATATAATTGTGTAATATTTGACATAGAAAGGAGTATCATATATACAGATGTTTGAGAGAGAAAGACATGCTAAAATCAAATTTCCTGTCCCTAAAACTGTAGCGTTGAAGATTGATTTTTACTTATACTTTCAACTATAAACAAAGACTACCTAAAACTTTCTTGGAAAATAACAAATTTTTAAAGTTCTTTGAAAGTATCACATTCCCAAAGACTGAAATGCAGGTCAGCCTTAATTTCTATGTTAAATCAGGTAACTTTTATGGCCTGAACATTGGTCTGCTTTGAAATTTCCTCTTCCAGATTAATTGGTCCATGACTTTTAAATTTAGCCCCTCACAAACTCTTAGGGCATGGACAAAATATAGACAAATTCTTTGACAGAATGTAACACATATGGTTTCTAGTGCAACTGCAAATAAAAGTCTATGTTCCCAAACGAAACTTCCTGATACTGGCTCAGACCATCTGCATTCTTATCAACAGTCTGGTCCATCAGACTGTGACCAACGAGCACTGCTCACAACATTCTAGGTTCTCTGTAACCTGGATCTCGAATTTTTCCAAACTCCTCCTGCAAACCACTTCCAAATGATTCTGAACCACATGGTGAGGTATTGCAGGGGATCTCGCCAAGATACCCAACTGCCTGCAAGAAGGATATAGTGAAAGCTGAGGAAAAACCGGAAACAAATTTAGTAATGCACCAAAGGGGGACCGGGAAGTCAGTGCCTCAGGCAAAGACAAGACCTCTTTGCTGGGCCACTTTTATTTTTTCCAGTGAGAAGTGCAGGGGGATGGGGAGGATACTTCTCCTGGAACAGCTGAAGTAGTAGTGGAATGGACAAGTTAACAACACAAAAGAAACAAGTTAAGATCCTTTTCCACCCCTGGGTACTAGCGCTCCCTGTCTTGTTTTCAGCAGACCTCATCTCGTCCTGTGAGTGCCACAGCATCATGGACAATTGAAGTCCCAACTGTGGGTGAGAGAAAAAGCGGGAGTTTCCACATTCCAATTGGCCCACAAGGCAGGGCAAGGAGGCCCTCAGACAGATTCTATTTTCAATCTATAATTTGTGGTCCCCAACAAAGTATATTCACAATGACCTCACTTTTCTGTGTCAATTTTCTGTATTATTCATCTTTCTTATCACTGGGACAAAGTACCTGATAGTCAAACTTAAAGAAAAAAAGTTTTAATTTGGCAAATAGTTTTGTTGTTTCAGTCCATGGTCAGTTGGCTCCAAGGCAAACACAACATAGTATAAGAACATGGTGGAGGAAAGTTGCTCATATCATAGCAAGGAAGCAGATAAAGAGGGAGGAACTGGGAGGGAGATATACCACCCTTCAAATGCCTGTCTCTGGTGACACACCTCTCAACCAGGCTGCACCTAATAGCACAATTAGCTACGAGCTCATCAATGGTTGAATCCACTAATGGGTATGGCACCCCTATATTCCAATTACCTTACAAAATCCCTCCCTGTGAACATGAGACTTTTGAGGGACATTCTAGATCTAAACCATAAAACCTAGAGTATACTGTTCTCCTACTTTATTTTTTCCTAACATGCCATGTGCAACTCCTACTATTCATCAAAATTAATTGTAGTCACAATATATTTGTACTGATAAAATCTAAAATCTGGGGCCGGTGAGATAGCTCAGCGGCATAAACGCCTGCCTGGCAAGCACGAGGTCCTGAGTTCGACCCCTGGTACCCACACACAAAAAAAAATCTAAAGTCTGTTAGGGCAAGGACATTTATACATTTATGTTCATTTTACTGCTGAATTCCATTACATAGTAGAAATCTTAGTACCTATAGGTACTGAAATAATAGTTGGTAATACATTGATACAACTTAATTGATCCTTCATTCAAAATTAAATTGTCAGATATAGAGGTCCTTCCTATCATAAGAGATGTGCTTTTAGACCTCAAGTGAATGTCTGAAATAATGGGTAGCTCTGAACCTTATATAAATTATACCATTTTTCCTATACATATATACTTTTGACAAAGTTTAATTTATAAAGTAGGCATAATAAGAGATTTACAACAATAGCTGTAATAAATTTAAATAATTTGAGAAGTACATAGTAATGAAAATTGTTTAAAACTTGCATTTTCTAAAAATTTCTGGAGTTTTCCACTTAGTATTGTTTGGTCAAGTTTAACTGTGGATAACTGGAACCACAAAAGGTAAAACCACAGACAAGGGGTATCAATTAGAACCAGGAAGTGTGGTTATTGAATGTGTTCATTTCCCTCAGTAGCTATTATGATATCCTTGACTCTGTATTTTTGTTATAACAATTAATGATATTTCTGCTCCCTCAGCTGCTTTTATAATTTTTCTACTGTTTCTATGAAGAGAACATATCGTGTAGAGCTGGTTCTTATTGTTATCTTGAGACATATTTATATTTTTTAATTTTTAGACTTTCATAATCAATTGAAAGTGAGGCTGTATCTACCTGTTTTTACAACAATATTTTACCTATTTCAGTTTTTTTGTTTATTTGTTTCATGGCTGTCAAACCTAACTATCAGTGGTGAGTCTGAGGGAGAGAATTTTTTTTAAATCAGTGCAACATATTAGAGGAGAATATCAAAGTTTCTCATCATTCGGTAATAAAAAATCATAGGCCTGGAGATCCTGCATTTACCATTTTCAAGTTACTTTTTAGTAGTCACTTGAAGCAAAGTTTCACATTTTCAAATGTGAAGTGAGGAAATTATTCCAATACCTGGTATATTTTAGGAATTCGAATTTGTGTGTATGTGTGCATATAAACACATTCACATATGTGAATGCAAGTATGTATAGATAAATTGAAGGCAATACATAGCTAGGAAACTTTTCCCAAAAATTGATTAAAATAATGTGCTAGTTAACTGTGATATTCAATATGAATAGATTAAAGAATGCCTAGCATGTTAGCGACTCTCAGTTGTGGGTGTGTCTGAGAATGACTAACTGGTTGGCTTCAAACTGGAAAAGCAAGACCCACCCTGGAGGTGGATGACATCAACCAATAGGCTTGTAACCTTGGTGTAATGAAAAGGGAAAGAAGGAAGTCTCTTTTTGCTTCTTCAAAGGAACTGCATTTTTTGCCACTGCCTTTCAACTCTTCTAGCACAGATTCATTCTTCAGTCTTTCAAAGCAGACCATTTGACTTTCTGACACAGATTCACATAAGATTCTGCAATGAGCTTCAGGCCTTTCACCATCTACTGGCTCCTCTGAGAGCCAGAATATATATATTTTATTCCTCTAGTGAACACTAACTGATAAAATTATTTTAATTTGTGAGTTAAAATCTAGCTCATTCATTCATTCATTCATACATTTATTCTGCAAACACATGTTGATTGTGTATTTTCCTTCATTATGACACCTCTGCAGACAAGTAAGCCACTGTCTTTGCCATTGAGAAGCTCACAGTTTTAGACATCCTCAGACATGTATACAAATAAATATATCATGATATGGTGTTACGATAGAAACAAAACTGAGTTTTTTAGGAGTGACTATCTGGAGGAACTAGTATTGTGTTTTTAGCTAAAGTTATGAATATTAGGCATCTTACAGTTGGGTGTGTACCAGAGAGAGTTAATCAAAGTAACAATACCATGCAAGTGTCTCCTGTAAACAATGATTGTATAGTCACACATGATTTTCTAGTCTATAACCTGCTTTCTAATGTTATGAAAACTGTTGATATTCACCATTCTTTAAGCATGTGTAGTTTCTGAGTGTGCAAATGTGGATATGTGATTGTGTATGTTGTTACATAAGACTTATGATGGTCTATGTTAAGAGGAAAAGGATAAATGAAGATAGTTATGTGAAGCTGTTTCCAAATTCATCTATCTAAATTACAAGTGTGTTTGTGAAATGTATTTGCCTTGATGTGTGTGTTCGTGAGGTGTGTTACTTATTAATACAAATGTCACCTGTGGGGGTGTATACCACGCCACACCATGCCAGTGCTCTGCTGCAACATGTAGCTACTGGGATCCTACAAGGATCATAAATTTGGCAACAGTAATAAATTAAAGAGGCAGAGTTTAAAATAAAGGAAGAGGGTTTATTTGGAAAAGAGTAGAAAAAAAGAGAAGATAGAGAGCTACTCTGGGAGACTAGGGAGTATCAGAAAGTGAATACCCATGGATTTTGGCCTGAGCTTCTTTTTATTTAGGACTAGTGATTTCTCCCATCCCCCGTGCAGGAACCTGGAAATTGTTGCCTTCTGGTTGCGCCTCTGGCTGTCTTTGATCCTAACTTGGGTACCCCTATCTACATCCTTTCTGGCCGTTTGATTCCTTCCTTCCTAATGGATAAGTGTGGGAACAGGGGATCCTCACAGAAGGGCAGTTTAGAGTTAGAAATTAAGTAAAGGGGACATGTGTGTATCTGGTACAGTGGTATAGTGATGGTAAAGTGAGAATATACATGTAAGTATATATGCGTAGGTGGGTGTGTCTTTCATATATTAAATAAGAGTCCTCAGGTGGCTGCCCCTTGTCCCCTTTGTATTCTATGGGGGGGGCTGGTTAACCTGGCCTTTCATGTTCTTGGCTATGTATCTTTTGGTAAATTCTTGTGTTAACTGTCTTACCTGGAACCTTCCTGGGCCTGGTTTCTCTCTCTTTCTTTACCTTTTCTAATTGCTACAGTCTAACTGCAGAGGCAAAAGTTGCCTTTGGTATTATTTCTTATTAATCTCTTTAAGCAAGCTTACCGAGATCCTATTTTATCCTTTTCCCTGCCTATGACCTCCTGCCCCTACACAAAGATTTGAATTTTTCCTAAGACATCTTCAAACATGCAGGTACCTCTTTGTTTTCTACTCTTTCTTCGACAATTCCTGTATGGAATAAGATACAGTCCCATGCTACATGAAATTAAGTGAGTGTATATGGGTGGTCCTGGGAGATCACAGGTTATTTACAGAATTGAACTCTTATCTTTAAGCATAACCTCAAAAAAATCACTCTTTTCAATAACTGTGCTAAGAAACGTGATGTATTATCAGTGTGTTCACTGTATATAAAAAAGAAAATGATTTAAAGATTCTTAGTAATAACATATATAAAATCTTTGTTCTGTTCTCTATGTTAAAGCAGTAAATAAAATTAAAATCCCAGAACCACATAAAGTGAAAGAGCTATGGTTGCACAATTGTTTTTCACAACATAGTCCATTGATATAGGGGAAAGTAGCTCCTAATCTGCTAGATGTACAGTACAAATTTGTGTTCTCTAAAATTGAAAAATGAATTTTAGGAACAATGGAGGTTAAGAGCAGAATATATTTATTGGGGGAAAGAAAGCTTCAGTCCAAGCGAGAGACAGAAGGGGTCCTGAGCGGGTTGCCAGGGACCCTGCCTTTTCTAGAGATTTTACAGAGCAAAACCACAAGGTGAGGCGGGTCCAAAGTGGGGAAAAATGGGAAATCACAAGGTGGGACAGAACTATGGTCAACCAATAAGATTACGAGCATAATTGCTCAGGTCAAATTGATTAAATTGGGATCAAATGGGGGAATAAGTCAGGTAGCAAGCGGGCATGAATACAGAACAGGGGCTTTTCCTTAGGGGATTGGGTTAGTGGCTCTTCCTGGTTTCTCAAGGTGATAGATACCTATCTAGAATATCAATCCCTGATTGTTATCCTTAGGAAGTATGTGGGTACATTTGTTTTATCTTTTGTCTTGAGGTCTGGCCCACAGTGAAGGTGCCTGTCTCTCCCAGGGTTGCAAGGTATCTCATCTTCTGCATTGGCTCCTTCGAGGGCCTAGTCCTATCTGACTGCCTATAATATTTTACCTAACTCAACTGCCTATAACACCATGATTGCTTTTTCAATATTATTTATCTTGGGCTGGGGATATAGTTCAGTGGCACAGTGCCTACCTAGGAAGTGTGAGGTCATGTGTTCGATTCCTGGTACCAAAAAAAAAGGGAAAAACACCAATATTATTTATCTTACAAAGGTGAACACAATTGAGCTACCTTATAGTACATATTTATAAAAAATCTTCAAGATTCAGATTTTAAAATAATTAATTTATCATCTTGTCAAACATGTAATTAGGACCTGCCATTATGCTACTTGTCACTTACAAAAAGACTAAGGAATTTTGAAAAAAACTAACAGGTAAACAGACACTGAAAATACAAGGTGCTGGAAAGTTTTTGATTTTTTTTTTTATTTTTTGTGGGTACCGGGGGGGTCGACCTCAGGACCTCGTGCGCCAGCAGGCGCCCATGCCGCTGAGCGATATCACCGGCCCCTTTTTCGTATGTGGGTTCTGGGAGTCGAACTCGGGCCCTTGCACTTGTCGGGCAGGCGCTTAAGCCGCTGAGCCATCTCTCCGGCCCTTGATGGTTTTTTTTTTTTTTTTTTTTGTGGGTACCGGGGGGTCGACCTCAGGACCTCGCGCGCCAACAGGCACCCGTGCTGCTGAGCGATATCACCGGCCCCTTTTTCGTATGTGGGATCCGGGAGTCGAACTCGGGCCCTCGCGCTTGCAAGGCAGGCGCTTACGCCGCTGAGCCATCTCACCGGCCCCTTGATGGTTTTTAAGCAATTAACTATGTCAGAATTTGGTATTAGGAAGATAACTCTGGCATGAAGATAAGTGGATGAAGCAATATTAAGATAATGAAACAGAATGTGAAAACTAAGGTGTTGGAAGATAACCCTAATAGTAAATGAAAATCAAAGGAGCCAGAGGAATCACACCAGGTTAACAACTTAGTCAGGGTTCCGTGGCCTGAGGCAACCACAGAAAAATACGGGTTTACTAAGTGTTGAAGTCCCTGCAGGCAGTCTGCGGATGCTAGGGAACTAGAAGAGAGAGAGAGAGACAGACAGACAGACAGAGACAGAGACAGAGACAGAAACAGAGAGAGACAGAGAGAAACAGAAAGAGACAGAGGGGATGCAGGTGCTTGGATTTCCTTTTTTACACTCAGTGTGAGGAAGAGACTAAGAACATGCAAGGGAGGGAAACAGCCAAGATCCCCAGAAAATGTGTCATGGAACTGAAGCCTAAACATTGACAAGACACAAAGCCCTGCTTCTCTTCTTTGGCATTCACATTCTTACCATACCTTTCTTGAAGTCATGGCTAGGTTTAGGTTACAATTTGCTGAAGTAGTTAAACTTCTGTTGGTAATAATTATGGCTATCAGCTCTTTCCAATCTCAAAGAATAAAGAAAAGTGCAGGCTAAAAAATGGTTTATATTAAGAACTCAATAAGAGGGCCAGTGAGATAGCTCAGCGGCATAAACGCCTGCTAGCAAGCGCGAGGTCCTGAGTTCGACTCCCGGTACCCACATAAAAAAAAAAAAAAAAAGAACTCAATAAGAGTTAAAAACAGGCATGTGTGCATGCAGTACAGAGATGGAATGCACGAGGGAATAAGAAATCTATCCTTTATGTTACAGAATAAAGCCATACATTTGAAATCTCCTGAGAAAGGCAATGTTCTACATAAGCATTATTCTCTGTATCTCTTCTCCTCTTTCAGTCTTTAAACTCCTATCCTCGGCAGAGATATGGAGGGAAGCAAGGTTTATCACCATAATTTCACCCATTGTCCTTACCATAGAATCACTTGGGTGGCTGAGACTCCACTAAATACCTTATCCTCTATCTGTGCCTTTTGAATTCACTATCATTATAGTTTCTATCTATAATGTCCTACAAAATATTATGTGTTTAGTGATGGAAGTTTTGGAAGTGATTGGACATGAGTACTCTAAATCCATACCTGGATTAATCAATTGATGCCATAATAATTTGATGGCATTACTGGGAGGGAATGGAAACAAGGGGTGGTTGTTTCTAACACCTGTATTTCAGTTAATCGTGAAAGCATGAACTTGGGGACTATATCTGCTCCCAGGCCCTCAGGCACGCTGCCACCCTTGCCCTTGCCCTCACTCTTGCCCTCGCTCTTGCTCTTATTCCCAATGGCCATGAGCAGCTTTCCTTCACCATATCATCCTGGCATGATGTGTTTTCCTCACCACAGGCCTAAAATCAATGGAGTCTGCTGACCACTGACTGAAACCTCTGAAGCCATGAGTCAAAATACATTTTTCCTCACTAAATGTATTTTATGTCAAAATTGTCACAGTAACAAAAATCTAGTTGGTACAAGTATTTAGTTTAACAGTCCCTCATAATTCATATGGGATATGTCTCAGACCTTTACCTAAAACTGCAGATAGTACTGAACCTTGTATATACTTGTGGTTTTTCTGTACATTTATATGTAGATGAAGTTTAATTTATAAATTAGGCATAATAAGTTATTTACAATATCTAGTGACAAAGTAGAATTATTATAACAATTCACTGAAGTAAAATTTGTGTGAATATGGTCTCTCTTTCAAAATGTTTTATTGTGCATTTATATTTTCACTGAAAGGAACATTTTGCAGCTTCTCTTTGGGATGTACAAATTGTCAGCATCGCTATTCTTACACATTATTAAGTGTTACTTGAAAGCAAGCACAGGTCATTTCAATTTAATTAATGCCAACAGGGCAACTGAGAGACTAAAGTATGGGAAGCCTGAATGGGGTGGATATGCTAAACAAAGGGATGATTCTCCTGTGGGGTAGAAGGTCGTGAGAGTTCATCAGGCTACTCACACTAGTATACAAGTTACAACTAATGAATTGTTCATTTCTGGAATTTTCCATTTAATATTTTTGTGCTACAGGAGACTGGGGGCAACTGAAATTGTGAGAGGCAAAACCATGGATAAAAGAGACTGTCTCAGTTATTATCTTCTTGCCAAAACAAAATACCCAACACCCGAATTTCAGGAGGAAAGGTTTATTTTAGCTCACAGTTTGTAGAGGTTTCAGTTCATAGTCAGCTGGCTCCAAAGCAGGGTAACATGGCAGAGGGACATCAGAGAGGAGAAATAACCCATGGCAGGAAGCTGCAGACCTGCCTTCTTTCTGTCCTTTTATATTCCATCCAGGCTACAAGCCTATTGATTGGTGCCACCCACACCCAGGGTGGGGCTTCCCATCACCCACAGCCAAAAGAATGCTAAACCAATCAGTAGATTAATCCAATTATTGTGCCCTTAACCCATATTCACAGACCCTTAATCCATTTTCACACACCCTATATCTAGCCACTTCTGAAAATCCCCACCTATGAGCGCTTGAGGATTTGGGGGATGTCTAGGTACAAGGCCGTAGCACAGTCTATTCCTCACATAACCCATTCTTGTCTAGAATGGAATACTTCCGTGAAAATGAATTTGTCTCTTTTTTATTTTTCTAATATGATGCCCATCCTTTTGTAAATAGTCCTTTTTAAAATGCTCCTGAAATAATCTCCTAGCTGGTGCCAAGAGACTAATGGAAACATGGACACATATGATTTAAGGACCCTCACTTAAGCACTAATAAAAGCAATTGCATTCTCAATTGTCTGAGCTACTAACTTTATGAGAAATTCCAAAATAACAATTTCAATAAGTGAGTAGTAGGTTCTAGAGCTTTCATTAGATTACCAGTCACATTTAAATCCTGTACAATCTTCCAAAAAAAAAATCCTGTACAATCTTTAACATATACACATTAGTTTCTCTAGGTTGTAAGCCACTTGATGAGAGGTATCACTCTCTTGTATAGCTGATGGGATGAAGCTCAAATATTTGTCATATGAATAAACAAAAGAATAAATGAATCAAGGAAAATTTAATTGTAAGTCAAATTTGCAACACAGAATAGTTTTTTAAGACCAAAGTTCTAATTTTTAAGATTAACAGAATGTAGAAGTGTTTAGATAATTACCTATTCTCAGGAAAATTTCAAGTTTGCATTCCAAGGGTCTCATATTTCAATGAAATTTTGGTATTTCACCATCCAGGGGAAATCATTAATTGCGTTTCTATTATCCTTTTCTTCTGCCCCATCTCATTTTTTAAAACTAAGACTACTTCTCTGAAAGAACAGTGATCAATATAATTTGAAACCAGAATTTGCATTGACTGTTAGTAATGAATATCCCAGTGCAACCCAAAATTAAAGTCTGAACAAAGACATTACACTGAGGCTTCTCTGCTTCATTCATAAATTACATTGTTATTGATGTCCCAGGTATAACAAAAAACATCAATGCTGATTAAGAATTTCTTTAATCAGAGCAAGGTTTTATTAAAAAAGAATAGAAAAACATCCTAACAATGTTAGCAATGAAGAAAATTCTTTTGTATTTGAGACAAAATTTCCTAGTATTATCTTTGTTAACTTTTATTACTAATTTTATATCTAATATCTTTTTATATCTCCATCTTTATTAAATAGTGTTTGAATGTTTTGTACTAAAACCTGCATTCTACTTTTCCTAGACTGTTAGCTCCTTTTTTTTTTTTTTTTTTTTTTTTTTTGTGGGTACCAGGGGGACGACCTCAGGACCTCGCGCGCCAACAGGCACCCGTGCCACTGAGCGATATCACCGGCCCCTTTTTCGTATGTGGGTTCCGGGAGTCGAACTTGGGCCCTCGCGCTTGCAAGGCAGGCGCTTACGCCGCTGAGCCATCTCACCGGCCCGACTGTTAGCTCCTTGAGGGGGCTGTTGAAAGACTATGAAACTAGCTAGACAACATGCAGAGTTAACTTTAAAAAAAGTCTGGGTTATAGATAAATGGCAAGTTGCCTTAGGAGTCTGAAGAAATTGGAGAAAAGCTATTGCATTTAAATAGCTGGCTGCCTGTAATCCCCCCAGTAGCTATCCATCAGTGGAATAAAGATTCTTAGAGAGGGACGGAGATTGGGAAAGGAGCCTGTTTTTGATAAGATGAAATAATTCTCATGAGGTACAAATCTATCTCAAGGACGTTTCTGCTCTTCATTTTGGCTTCTGCTTTAAAAAGAAATAGTGGTGGCAGAAAACTCAGATGCCGAAAATTGAAGAAGCAATGCTATAATGATCTCTTTGATTGGGGATAATGGAGGCACAAAAATAGCAAAAGGATTGTGAACACTGAATGAAGCTAAAGGGACATGTAAGCAAGTGCCACAGCCCAGAGGAAAGCACATATCCCAGGATGACTTATTAAAGAACATGTTTATCAAAGCTATAAATGAAATCATGATCATGACTTGAAAAAATTGTTTATAAAATTTGAATGATAATACTACTAAAAAATTATATTTTGTTTTCAACATTTTATGATTGACAAATATTTATTATTAGAAATATCAGAATATTTTCATTAAATAAATGTTCTGTGCATTGCTTTTGCCTAAAACCTAATTTACAAAAGAAGTTTGTTATAACTAAATCTGTGATTTTAGCTTATGCATACCAAACACATTGATTTAACTATCCTTTGGTTTTAGAAAGTTTTAAAAATCATATCCTATATTGTTTCAATACTTTTCTTTGCATTTTTCTCATCAATTTAAACTACCAGTGATAGAAATAATTTCATAGTTATAAAAGTAAGCATTAAGCCAATTTGAATAAATAATTAGTGAATTTCCAGACATGAAGTCATACTAGTTCAAAAACGTCATGCTATTTCATGTGATATTATCGTGGTCAATATATTGTTTCTTGGCACATATGAAACATAAGGGTTCCTTGTCCTGAATGATAATTACAGAAACCTTGATTTAGAAAGGGTAGTAAAGTTTTAATTGGAAAAGTTTAATGATGCAACATGACTGTGACTCGAATTTGATTTGATTTGCCAGCTAATTAATATTCTAAATGGATTTTATGCCGTCTGTATTTTGGTCTATGCTGTGTTTTTCCATCCTTTACTTGACTTGGTATTTCCTGTAAGACATCATTATGTCTCGTCTCTCACTCATTGAGCTCCAGCAAGGCATAGATGTGAGGGGTGAAATGCTGGGAAGGCTCCTAGTAGACCGAGATCTTGGTCAATGAGCAGTGCTGGAATGCAAGTTGGCCTCACATAAGCCTCAAGGACACAAATTATTCATTTTGAACTAAAAAAAGGTACTGCTCTTCCCTTTTGGAAAAAAAAAACTCATATTACAATGCTAAATAGTAGAAAACTACTTGAAAGGCACTGTTTCCTAATCATTTCCATGTATTTATCACTTAAAGTTCAATTTCTGAACAAATGCTTTAGATATATCATTTGTGATCAGATTCACAAAATACAGTTTAACTCCTCTAAAGAAAGCTTTCATAGAGCGGGGACCTTAAAGACCAGTGCTATGTCAATAGCAGCAATAACAAAACTTGCAAAGCCTCAGGGATGATGGATAATTTATTTATGAGTGCTATTTTGTTTTATTCTCCCAAGAAAAACCTTTAGAAAGAAACCAGATATCTTTTTAATGAAAGGAAAACACTGACATAAAATTTTAGGAATAAGAAAATTTTAATTACCCTCCTTTGAATGAATTAATCTTTATGAAAATTCACATCCCCAGTTTCATATTTAGATTTAATACCTGTATTAGCTTTCTGTCAATAGGTCAAAACACCTGACAAACACTACTAAAATGAGAAGGGTTTCTTTTAGCTCACAATTTCAGGTTTCTGTCCATGGTTGGTTGTTCCAAGGGAGAAATATCATGGCAGAAGAGAACAGCAGAAGAAGGCTGCTAACATTATATCTGACAAGAGGAAGGATACTGAAAAGCCAGAGAGGAAGGGACCAGTCGCTATTTATAAAGTCCCCAAAGTCATGCCCCAGAATCCATCCAGACACATTCAGAAGTTTGCTTTACAAATCTCTTCAGCATCTCTCAAGCCAATCTATTTGGCAAGATTAACCATCAAATTGCCTATCTCTGACTAGCAAAATCTTCACTTGAAATACAGCTGTTTTCAGGAACTCATGATTCAGAAAAACACCAGGCCTTTGCTGAGATGGCAGAGAGACAGGTGTTCTTATTGCAAAGGCCTGAAATCTTCAATGGAACTGGAAAATTAACTCCTAAAACTAGTTTCAGTAAAAGAGTTCCTCTTTATTAAGTATGGAAAAACCAATTTTATTTTTATTTATTTATTTATTATTTTTTTGTGTGTGTGGGTACCGGGGGTCGACCTCAGGACCTCTTGCACCAGCAGGCGCCCATACCGCTGAGCGATATCACCAGCCCTTTTTTCATATTGGGTTCCGGGAGTCGAACTCGGGCCCTCGCGCTTGCCAGGCAGGCACTTATGCCACTGAGCCATCTCACCGGCCCGACAACCAATTTTATATTTGAAGAATACAATCAAGATTCATTTGATATACATGATGTAATGCAGAAGAAAAGATAATAAATTTAGAACACACACAGTAATGTTTAAACATAGAACAGACACAGAAGGAATGGATACATGAGGAAAACAGGACACCTCTATGTAGAAAGTAGAGAAGGTCCTGCCTCACAATTGTTAGACCAGGAGAACGGGCCAGTTTGTGTGGTCTGGTGACGGAGCTGATGAAGGAGAAGCTTTGGCTATGCTACAAGAGCTTGTAAATTAGAGAAGTGCTTAATGTGGGATTATAGAAATGCTTCATTGTGCTTTGAAGGAAGAATAAGTATTTGATCCCAAAGAACATGACAAACAATGAATTCCAGGAGGAAAGGATGTGAACAAATGCTTAAGCGTGAAAAACAGCAAAGTATTTTCGAAATTTTCTCCTGAAAAGTAAACATAATTATTAAGTGGAAGGCTTTAAAGGAACTTAGCAAATGAAACGAAAAAGGGAAAGGGAGGGGGAGAGGGAAGGGAGGGGGAGGGGAGGGAGAGAGGGAGAAGAAAGGAAGGGAAACAATGAAGGAAAGAAGAAAAAGTAAATAGTTATGAAATAGTTTATATGTTTCTGACAGAAGGCCTTAAAAAATAGTTCATAGATATAGTCTAGCTCTCTCTCGTTTTGCCCAAACATTATGTTTACTGTCCACTGACAAGACCTAGGGTAGGAGTAGAGTAAGATGTCCTTGGGGTGCTGGGATGCTTGGGTCGCAGCTGTAGGGAGGAGGAACAATGTCCCTGGGCCCCTTCTGCCTGACAGCATTCTGTATCTGTGAGAGAGCATGTGAATCTTCCTTGCTCCTTTCTTTGTACCTGCAGCTTCCATCCTGCCCTTTCATGAGGCAACAGGTGGTTAAAGGAGAGCACGAACTTATTTACTACAAAGGAAAAGCTTAGCTAGAATAAACATGATGTGAACATAAACATTACAAAGGGTAATATTATAAAAAGGGCTAAATCAGCTATTTACACCTTATACAGGAAAAACAATAGCTATGCTGCAAAGTAAAATACTTGGTTATTTTAAATAACATTTTCTTACCATGAGTAACACAATAAATTCAATATTCTTTCTCGTATTTGTAAATATTTTCAACTTTGAGAATTTAGATGTAAAGGAAATCATTTTAAAAATTCATGTAAAATATTTTTAAACACTTGAATATATCATTTTATAATATAGGGCTTCTTTTCTTTTTTTTTTTTTTTTTTGTGGGTACTGGGGGTCGAACTCAGGACCTCGCACGCCAGCAGGCACCCGTGCTGCTGAGCAATATCACCGGCCTTTTTTTCATATGTGGGTTCCGGGAGTCAAACTCAGGACCTTGTGCTTGCCAGGCAGACGCTTATGCCGCTGAGCTATCTCACTGGCCCTAGGGTTTCTTTTCTAAGCTTAAAACAAGTAGATTTGTTAGAAGCGATTATATATGACTGATTATCTATCTATATAAAATAATTCAATTACTGACTGAGGTTATCAAAAAACTCCCTTTTTACATTTAATGAAAATTAAATATTCTTTTCTTCTTTGCGTTAATTCATTTTCTCCTTAAATGCTCAAAATGGCAATGAACAACAACAACATTGATTTTTAGTTTCAAATCTCTTAAATAAAACATCTGGCACCATGTTAGATGCCGGTGTTTGGGGAAATTTCTTCTGGCTTAGAGGTCACTGCTAAGTATCAGATAAGGTACTAAGTCAAATCTATGAAAAGTTTTGAAGAAGATTGTACATTGTCCTCAGGATTTCCTTCTGCATATGGCTTGCTTCATATCATGTTTTATTTTCCACCTTCTGCAACAGGAGCAAATGTCTCATGCTAATCAGAATATTAAATCTCTTCTGTTGAGCTTCTCCCTTAAATAACAACAGAGATCCAGTAACAAAATAAGGCACTAAAATATGGAAGAAGACAAAGTAATTATGCTTTGATCACCATCTTTCACCTGATTACATTAGACTAGTTTGAATCTTGAAAATAATATATACATTATCAATACCTGAAATACCATTTTATCTCTAACAGTATAGAATGGTGCATAACTGAGATTCATTACAATGATCTCCAAATCATAAAAAAAAATCATATTATCTTTTCTCTATTAAATACCAGGAAAGTATTAGAGAGCAGGTTATATTACTTTTTTATTTTTTAAGGCTGGTATTTTAGTAGTTAACTTTGTGAACTATGGTGTAAATAGTTTTCAAAATACGGTTTGTTAATAGTTCATTACATCATTACATTATCAAACCTTGAAAGCTTAAAAGTTCTTGGAAAGATAGTTGGTAAAAAATGTGGTTAACGTATTTTGAAGTATATCTGTAATTTCTGTTTCATTTACGTATTCACCAATGGCCTTACTAATATATGATGTGTTAAAATATGACTATCTCTAGTTATCGTGTTGAAAAGATTTCCCTTATATGATAGCAGATAAAACTGGATATTCTCATGCATTTAGTAAACATTTACTGAGAACCTACTATGTGTCAGAAGCTAAAAATAATAGATTACAAAGATGAATAAGTCACATACCATGATTTACATGAATGACATTCTCATTCCTGAGGTAAAAGAGGAGGTGCTAGCAAGAAAACACTTATTTAAGATATGATAGTGACCCTGGAAATTCCACACAGCAATTATAAAAACTGTACATATTTAAACTGCATACATATTAAAAATGGTTTGGTTGTGAATCAGCCCTGTTGAAAAGAAATTATTTTACAGTCTCCAGAATTATAAGTACCTCTGTACTTCTCTATACTGTTGTGAGTTTATCCTATTAACTTATTCAGAATTAGCAAGAATAATTTTGAAATCTCTAGTACTTCCTTAAAACTCTTTTGTCATTTTTTAATATTTCATGTGATTGACAATAATATTATCTATAACTATTCAATTACATAACTTTCACTGCTGAAATGGGAATTAATATGTTCCAGGAAATATTATCATTCATGTTATTTTTTACTTATCAATATCAACTATATTCACATATTGACATATGGTAATCATTAAGGCACAGCACGCATGAGACAGTTTCTTGATTAAATGACTAACAAAATAATCATTTAACACCTTAAGAACTGGCATAATTTAGGTGACATTACATATATTTATATATATGTATATATATATGTATATATTTATAACTGTTTCTGGTGTTTGCTATAGCTTAATTAATATGTAAATAGTAATAACTGTGCCACATTTATACTACGTATATATTTTTGAGTATTTGTTGAATGCTTTTTGGAAATATTTCTTTTGGAGATTTCTTTTATGTGAACTGACACTTCTACAACAGTTTTACTTATGCAAAAGCTGTAGGAGTGGATAGAAATATCTCTTCTTCTAATTGTGAACTAAAATATGAGATGAAAACTAAAGAGATTCTTTTTTGTTCTGCTTTCTAATAATTGCCACTAATGTGATCGTGTTCTTATTCAAAGGGTTATCTAAGTTAGCTCATTAGCCAAATTGTTACTGTAAACCTCAAAGAATGGAAAAAATCCATTTCATCATCATACGTTTATACTGATCTCAGGGAACATGATGCATGCATTCATTACCATCTGTGTATATAGCTTTGTACAGTACAGCATGTGTGTCCGACCAATTACTCTGTAAATCCCACATAACAATCCCTAGTGACATGAATCTTGTGTGGCTTACATAATACAGGGAAAATTTTTTATTCTAAAAATTAATATTACCAGATTTTATTCAAGCTGGAACTAACAGATGATCATAGTCTTTTTAAATTGAGACAATTTTAAATATGATATAGTTAATTTTACCTTTCTCAAACTTAACCAACAAATGAATTTAGGAAATATTCAGGGTAACCAAGTACAATAAATATGCAAAAGTTTGAACAATATTATTTTATAGTGGTGTTGAAAATAATAAGAAATAGTACTAAAAGCAATAAATTACACAATATTCTGTTAAAAACAAACTTATTAATGGGACCATGTTCAATTTTCTTTAATGTTGATCAGAATATTAATTTTTTTAAAAGTGAAATAAGATTTTATACTTTTTATAACAACGAATAAAAGCACACTTCCTATTTATCAGATTTCACTGGCCCTTTCTATTTCATGTTCTTGTCACTTCTCAGTTTCCTTCCATCCAATCTATTTCCCACTATCTGTAATTTAACTTGCTTCTTCAGCCTGCTATTTTCTCAATTTCTTCTACCATTAAATCTGAATTATTTTTCCTGTGAGTTAAAAATATATGCGTGTGTGATTTTTGTGCTCTTCATAGTAACTATAAATCCTCTGTATATTATCTACAGTTCCTGCCTTTGTGTATAAAATGTGGTACTAGTGGGCTTTTACATAAATTAAAAAAATATAAATCCAATCCATCCTTCAGGACTTGAAGTCTTGTGGCACAAATAGACAAATACACTCCTATGTTAGAGTTTCCATTTTATCTTTGATATCCTTCTGTTCCTCATGCCAAAACTGCATTTCAATAGCTTTGCTGTGGTTTGAACATCCCTTGAAAAACTCTTGTTGAAATTTAATTGCCAATGTGACAGTATTGGGAGTTGGGGCCTTTAAGAGGTGATTAGGTCATAGGGCTCTGCCCTTGTGAACAATTTAATGCAGTTGTTGTACAAGTGTATTAGTTACTAGGAAAGTGAGTTAGTAATCCTGAGAATTAGCTTCTTGCAACTTCAGGCCTCCCTGTCATCCTCTGTCTGTCCCATGCATTCTCCCTTAAGCTTTGCCATGTTGTGACTCAGGAAGAAAGACCTCATTAAATGTGGCCCTTTAGATCTGCCTTTCTCAGCCTCCAGAATGTGAGAAATAAATTTCTTTATTTTATAAATCAACTAGTCTTTGTATTAACTCAGTCATCCAACATTTAATCATCACCAGTCTTGGCATTCAGATAATAATACTGAAAAAAGAGAAAAATTGATTCCTTCATAAGATTTACATTAAGATAGTAAAATGGACAAAACTGAGCCCTGAAGAAATAAATATCTACCATGTGGCCTTAAAGTAGGTATCTTGAAGAAAAGTTAAATAGATAAGATGTTTGCTGGCAGGTTTTTTTTTTTTTTTAAGAAGATATAAATTGGAGAAATCCTCATTCACTACATGGAATCATTAGATAACATTAAAAGGTGAAAAGATGATGGTACATTGTTTTCTCTTTGCCTGTTCACATTTGTTCATTAACAATAAAGCTAAGAATCTTTTAATCAATTGCATGTTCAATTTTCCTTTTAAATTTTTCTATGATCCACATAAAAGTATTTGCTCAATTTAAACAATCATACTACAGATTTTGGAGGAAATTACAAAACCGTATTATGTTTCCAGACGTCCAATATAATGTGCATCCAATCCCTCCATTTTATTTCTTTCCTTACTTCCACACTTGTTCAACTCAATAACTTGACATTTGGAGAGATACATATACACCATTATACCAGTAGGTTAATTCTTTCTGTCCCAAGACTTCTGCACTTGTTCCCCTCTGTCCCTTCAAATGTTTTTTCCAGGTTCTTGTGTGGCTTTTCTCCAAATCTCACCCCCATTTCTTCCAGGTCTCTGGGACTGCTATGCTATTATATTTGAAATAACACTTCTATCACACTCTGTTTCTAAACAGCTACCTAATATTACATTGTTATTGCCTCTTTCACTCCACACATTCTTGCTGGCCAGTAACCTGTTTTGTTTTGTTTTGTTTTTCTTATTCATCGCTGTTTTCTTGATGCCTAGCATACAGGGTGTACATAATAAATACTTTCTGAATAAGTGAGTTAATGCATAGGAGATCAAATTACTTCTCAAGCCATTGTAATTATTTCTTCTATCTTCTGCTGTGGTCTTAGGTTAACTCTACTTCAGACTTCCCTTCAATCTATTTCTTAGTCTAATACTATCTCTTCTTACCTTCACAGTCATTTAAAGAATTTATTTCCAAATTTCAGTTAAAAGCTATTATATTTAAACTTCTTTTTTTTAATTTCAAGGATAAGTTTCGGGCTAATTTTAAGCCAATTAATGACAAACTTAACTGAAACTTTGGCACACAAATAACTTCATAATGTTGCAATAAAGTAAAAACAAATGAAAAGCAAATCTCCTTTTCTCATAAACTAAAATTTGAACATTCTTTTGTGATATTCTTTTGGAAAAATATATTATTTTAAACTTATGGATAGATGAGAGAAATGCTTTTTTATAAATCAGATTTTCTTTAAAGTATATAACATATTTTCACTTGAATAAAACAGAATAAATAAACAATAAAACAGAAATATTTTTCATACTTTATTTTGAAATATACCTGAAAAATATGGAAATGATAGCTAATAACTTTTACTCAATAACAGTTACCCTCAAATACTGAAATAAGGCAAAGCTGCTAAGGTGTGTCTGACTCACGGTGGTCTGTTTAACTTCACTCTAATTTATCTAAAAATAGATACAATGGGTTATATTTCTAACATATATTCATGTGCTGTTTTTGTAGACATCACCTTTCTTTTCTTAATTTAGTTCCTATTCAAAAGAAATATCTAATGCTGTTAAAATATTTATTATTAAGAGTCATGAATGTTATACATATATACTCTTTCAAGTTCTTATAGCAGAAATCTGTATTTATAGTCAGTGTAAGTCAATCTTGAATTTCTTCAAATATGTCACTCCCTTGACACTTAATCATGTCAAAACAGTGAAATGTATGTCACGTCTTCTGTGTAGCAAGTGTTCCTACAGGAACAACACAGAACAATTGTGACATATTTCTAATTATTGATCATTTTATGTCTACATAGTTGAAGGTCATTTGTTCAACATCTGAACAGTCTATTCATTTCTCATATTCAAAATACAGTATGCTACTAGAAAAAATTATTTTTGGTACTAGAAAAAATTTTGTATCATGATTCTTAATTTATGTCCAACAATTGCTACTCAATCACTGTTATCTTTTACTATTTTGCTGTCATTATGAACTTTATGTGTGTGTATTCATGTGTGTACATGCTTGTGTGTATATGTGTACATGCTTGAGTGTACGTGCATGTGCATGAATGTGTATTGGAATCTCTGTTAACATGGAAGTTTGTTATACGTTCAAATTTCAACACCCAGGGTAGACACACCATAGATGCTTAGCAAAGATTGTTTAATAAATATATAAATGGATACAACCCATTCCACCCTTTACATATAGCTTATTATGTGAATCTTTTAAGCAATAATCTTTACCATTGTATTAGAAATTTTGAAGCCAGGTGTGGTGGCTCATTCCTTTAATCTTAGCACTCACACTCAGGAGGCTGAGACAGGAGGATTGCTGTGAGTTTGAGACCAGCCTGGACTACATAGTGAGTTCAAGTCCAGCTTAGACTACACAGTTAGACTCTGTCTCAAAAAAAAAAAAAAAAAAAAAAAAAGATGTTTTTGAGGAGACAACTAGAGTCACAATTTTATACTGACTTCTACTGGGGGCTAAAAATATACTACATTTTCTTGTTTATGGGACTTTATCAATTTGAAATAATTAGATTTTGTAACAGAAAATCAATTCAAATGGGCTGGATTAGGAAGAGAAAAAAATTTAAATGTGTAACTCTATAGTTCAAAGAAGAATTGATCTGTTTTGGCCTCCTAAAATACATAAGCTAAATCCTCCCCCATAGTCCTAGGATAATTTCTAGGAGCTTCAAAGGGTTACTTTCTGCATTGCTCACATTCATGAGAAATTTCTGTTTTTTTGTTTTGTTTTGTTTTGTTTTTTTTGGTATCTTCTGCAACAGAATGCAGGTTACATTCTTATTCAGAGATCTTACCCAGTACCCTTCTAGGTGGATTTGTGTGTGATATTCATCCATAAAGCACTCACAGATCTATGGGCAGAAGGCATTGCTGATTTTTTTTTTAAGGCCAATGGAAACATAAGTAATGGAACAAGCCCCACAGCTTGGGTCAATAATTAAATGCAAAATCAGAGTGCCGTGGCCAAAGGAAAAGGAAAATGAAATGAGGGATCACAACCAGAACACATTCACCAATCCAATTTGAATGATTTTGGTGTTTTCTAGAGCATCATCGAAGCACACACTGAAGAGTCAAATGTCCTTGTCTTAAAGTTAGAACTACCAATCTCTAAATTCATAAACATAGGGCAATCATTTAATGTCTTTGTTTCATTTTTACACCTGGACAGGACAGTAATAGGACATATAACAATGCTTTCTTATGAATTTCATTTTAAATAATAAATGCAAACTGCTTCCTAAATTGCTTCACACAAAAAGTGTAACATACACTTGCCATAATAACAATAACTGTTATTATGATTGCAATACATTTTTCTATAATTGATATGTTACTCTTACAATTAGAAAAATAAAGACAATATTACTCATCTCTAGAGCATAGTCAAAATTTAATATATTAGTAATTCATGTATTTATTTTAACTATAGAGGCTATTTTATAGATTTGTCTCTATTTGTTTAGTTGATATTATGCAGTTTCATTGAAGTTCTTTCAAAGCAATTTCTCTCCCTATACATCATTATAAACTTGTGTCAACAGCAGTGTTTGGTATATAGCTGAACCTAGTAGGGGCTAACTGAAAACAAGAGAAAAGTAAAAATGAAAGAACATAATGAAAGGGGGGAAAGACAGAGAGAAATAGTGTTTAATGAGAAAAATAGATAGAAGGAGTAGGTATAAAGTAAATAGGCGTGGAGGAGAAAACTCTGGAAGTTCACATATCTGTATGCATTTTCTGTTCTTTATCACATAATTGTATTTCTTCTTTGTGTATTCAGCAGGAGAACTTGTCTGAGATCAGTCTACAAAAATTGCTGGTAAAAAGTTATATCCCAATGTAAAAACAAATTCAAAAAAATACGAAAAGAGAAACAACAAATTGGTTTTCCAAGAATGGAATGGATGACTTTGTGGCAGAGACTACTAGAGATGGAGGGACGACTGATTGATGTACGTGTGCCCACTCCCCATGAGGGATGGAATTATGATGTACAGCAAACACATGCCAATAAAAACAAAAATCTAATTGCAATGACTGACTCATTAGAAAACCCTTAGTTTTTTTTGATAGTTAAGATTCTCTTCAAATTTAATATGTGAAGACTATGATTTACCATATTTGAAAATTAATTAAAATTGAATAACAAAATGCTATTATTTAAGAACAATATACTGAAGCAAACACTACTAATGTCTGCTTTCTAATAGCTATATATGACTTCTCTAGCACTTGTCATACCATCGCAGATGAAGTGAAGATAATTGAAAGCAGATTTATGGATATTAAACCTGTATATTTGAATACAATAAAATAAGATTGATTTTTGTTTGATGAAAATCTTTTTTGAATAAGAAAAACACGTATATATAATACTTTAAAACAAAAGTAAAATTCATTTTCTTAAGAACAAATAATTTTTATTTCAATTTTTTGAAATACTAGAAAATACATACCACAAAATAAAATACAGCAATGTTGATACTTGCCTTTTCATTTTCTAAAAAATAAAAGAGAGCTGACACAAAAATTCTGCACCCTGTCTCTGTATTTGAGGAACAAAGAGTACATTTCACATTTGCTCTACATGAGGCAATGAATAAAAGATCATAGATAAAAGAAAACCAGTAAATCATCATTTGCATTGTATTGATGTTTACTGAGGTATAAAATCCCCTAGAACTTAGATGTGCCATCACAGTTTTATGGAAAAGATGCCTTTCTGAAATAACATGGGATTTAAAACACACATTTGTGTGTGAGAATCGATCTGAGATGAGTGCTATGGCAAATTCCTCAAAAAAGAAAAATATTGCTGTATTTTTTTTTTACCACAGAAGATATAGATTTAGATTCTTTTTTACCTCCTTATTTTATTTTAGAAAACATAATGCAAATAATGACTGAGTTTTAAGGACATGTTTACATAGTAAAAGGTGTAGAGAAAATCACTACATCTCTAGACTTTCAAAGCCATTAAATTTATATATTTAATTCTTTTTTATTTTAAGAAATTTTAGTTTGAAGAAATAAATGATGCTACATTAATATTTTTACAGATGTTGATATGAAAAACTTAATACAACATAATAAAAATTTGAACTAGAGTCAAATAATAAAATAGTTATATATAGTGTACCTACCAACATATTACCAGTTTACAGAATTAGTTTCCTGTATTGATTCCAACCCGGTAAAACAAGCAGTTTAAGGTTAACAAGTGGAATTGCTACCTTGGACATTTAAATTATACATATTTGGGGGTTTGGTTAAGCTCAAGGTGAGGGAAATGCAGTCGAAACTTTGAAGGTAAACTATGAATCAAATTATTCATTTCAATTTTAAAGGATTTTGAAGCATGCAAACAATTCATATTATCTGGGAAGCAGTTGAACCAAAGGATAATATGTATACACAAAGAAATAAAGTAATTAGAATAGGAAAATAATTAAGGATTTTATAGAATTATGGAGTTTTTGATTTGAGAGAGAGCACAGAGAAAATTGTTTATTTGTAACTCATTAATCTACTAAAAATCACATATTCTAAGGGTACAATTCAATGAACATTTATAAATATATAACTGAGTCATTGTCACAAGGATTGAGCAGGAGAATGTTACAAATTTCTCAGAATCCATCCTGTGCTTTCTGACCCAGTAACTTTGAGTATTACACTCTTTGAGCTCTGTCATCTTAGATGATCCTACTCTGTTCCTAAATTGCATACTTTTACTTTATTGAAGAATAATTTTGAGATGAATACATATTGCTTCATGAAGCACAATTCATTTCTTTTTATAATTTTTATGTTTCTCGAAACCTCTTAAATGTAGACAATATAGACCATAGTTAATCAAGAGCACTGATAAGTCAATACTGACCAAATAACACTCATTCCATGGTATCAGCAGTAGTACTATTGACTATGCAATAAAATGCTAAGAATATTCCATTCCTTTATTTTCTGAGATGTAATTACAGAGACTGTAATTTGACATTGAAGTTTTGCATTTAGAATTTATTGTAAAATAAGCATTGCTGATTATCCATAAAAATTCAGGGAATTATCCTACAAATGATTTAAGAAAAGTCACCTGTTTCCTTAAACTTCCAAATTAGAGCCGAATACATTTTCATTCTAATTATTCAGTACAAAAGTAATCATGTCATTTACAATATACTTGCATGACTCTTTTATTGCTTGGTGGTGTCAAAGGGGAGTGAGGGTACTGTTTGTTTAGTTGGTTGATTTTTTCCCCGAGGCTTCATTTTTTTTTTTTTTTAAACTCACTACAGTTTGGTTTTGTGTTTCTTTGCTATCTATTAGGGGACTCATAGTTCAAATATAAACTAACTAATAAGTAAATGAGCAAAGAAATAAACAAATATGCTATTGAGAGAGATATGTAATGATCAAAGCTTTTTCTTGTAATTGAAACATAAAGAAAATTGATATACACTGTACAAGAAAACCTCCTGTTTGGTAACTGAGAGGTTGATCAGTTCTACACTTACATACCGTATCTTGAATACAAACGAAGTCATCATTTCTAGAGCAGACCTTTTCTGAGAAAAAAAGAGTTACTCTTTTACTACGGAATAGGAAAAGAAAAAGTACAAATTGGGAGTTTATATACGAGTTGCTTCCACTTCCTGTTTCCCTGTCTCCAAGGAAAGGGAGGGAAACTCACCTTAAAATAAAAGAATTCTTAAGACATCCCTAAGTTGTTTCTCTTTGGATGTAACAAATGATTCTGAGGTGAGCAAATAAGATACACATTTTCTTATTTACACTCCCTGAAAGGTCCTTTTGGCTCTAGGCTTCATTCCAATTTCAGAATTCACACATCTGGGAAATTAAATCTTTACAGAGTTTGCTTTTTTTTTTACATTTTAATATCTTTTCACATGGCAAAGCTGTCCTTTAACCTAAGTTCCAGTAAAATTTGTTCAGAAAGTTTCAGTCATACAAAAGCATAAAAACACTTTCTCCAAAATCCTAAAGAAAATTTTGTTTCATTTTACAGCATTGTTCACTCATTTTTTTTTTCTTTGTGGGTACCGGGGGGTCGACCTCAGGGCCTCGCGCGCCAGCAGGCACCCGTGCCGCTGAGCGATATCACCGGCCCCTTTTTAGTATGTGAGTTCCGGGAGTCGAACTCGGGCCCTCGCGCTTGCCGGGCAGGCGCTTAAGCCGCTGAGCCATCTCACCGGCCCCTGTTCACTCATTTTTAACTGATGCTTCTATATTCTATTATTCCTCTATACTCTATTGTCAACTAATTCTAAACTCAAAAGCAAAGTTTCAAAATACATAAACAAGTAAAAGAATCTTACCATACTTTTACAAGCTTTGTGCAAGTTGAATTCTACAAACCTTATTTAAAGAACATACTATGTTACAATTATTATGTGTTTATTTTTAAACAACAATATATCATAAGTTTTATATCATTGTTTTGGTTCAATTGCATAATGCTATGACATCATGTTTCAATACTTATAAAATATTCATTATATGTGAAAAAATAACAAGAGCAAAGATATTGTTGGGTGAAATGAAACTCATTTCTATTGTAGCATTCCATTTTCAATGTGCGGTGCTAATACAGTATTTTAATTTATTAATGCATGGGTTATTAACAAAATTCTAGTTTACTATTTTTGAATAATTAAAATGAAGGAAATAAATTATTAAAATATTTTGTGGGAAATAGTACTCTGAGTGAAAATGTATTTTATAAATATATTTAAATGTAAGCAACGTAAGCTAAAATGCATGAGTGTATTAAAGGTCTAAGCAACCTATTACATACAGCACTGTGGTTGTGCTGAGATAATGTTAGACAACACAATTCAGTAGTCATACGTATATTTTAAGAGCCCGAAGGCATCCTAGCAATTCTCTTATCAAATACTGTTATTTCACTGATGTGAAACTTAGTTCTGAGAGAATTTAAATGATACAGTTAAGAAATATCCTATGGTAATTTTCTATTGTAATTGTCAGAAAATAGCCAGCATGTTTATGTATTATTAAACTTTATCAATAGTTTAAGACATTTATGTATTTGGTACATAAGGTAAAGCAGAATGTCATTTTATATGTGAAAAATTGTTTATAACCTTCTAGTACATATTTCTGTGGAAACACTTCAGCAAAATTACACTGGTTTATTTAGGATGGAAAATAAGTTTGAAGCTGTTTAACAATGAGTAATATTTTTCTGCGTGAGACCACACTGCTCTTCATACCCAGCATGGTCAGGGTGAAAAGCTCTAACTCAGATCTCAAGAGAACCCTTCTTGACCAGAAAGTTCTTCTTTGGGGGTGGGTGGGTTTGGGAATCGAACTCAGGACCTCACGCTTGACAGGCAGGAGCTGTGCTGCTGAGCTATATCCATGGCTTGAGCACAAAGTTCTTTAAGCCTGTATCAGTCAGGGTTTACTAGAGAAACAGATATAACACAATATATACAAATGTACAAGAAATTACAACATTGGCTTACCATGGTGAGCCACAGAGTTGGATGAGGAAGCGTGCAGAGGGTGTCTGCACGCTGGAGGCTGAAGCATTCAGTCCAAGGTCTGAAGCTCACTGCGGTGTTCCATGAAAGTCCGTATCAAGAGGCCAATGGGTCTGCACCAGAAGGCTGAAGAGTCTACGCTGGAGGCTGAAGAGTCCCAGGTGGAAGCCCAACAGTCTGTGCTAGAAGCCAGAAGACGTCCAAGCTGAAGGCGAAGACTGGAGCTCCTCCGAAGAACCAGCAATCAGTCCTTCCTCGTTTCCCTTTTATTGCATGCAGTCTACCCACCCTAGGGCAGATGTAGCACTTACACCATCTCTGTGCCCTCCTCTAGCACAGGCTCAGGGTGTTTACAAAGTGAGGACCCTGGCCCCTGTTGAGTTTGTTAAACTTCTAAACTTCTCAAGTTGACACAATGAATCAACCATAACAAAGCCAGTTTTCTCTTGTCTCTGGAGCAAGTCCAACCTCCTGTCTCTCTGAACCAAAAGGTGGGGAAGGTTTTTTTTTGTGTGAGAAATCCTTCTTTCTTTCTTTCTCTCTTTCTTTTTTCATTCTTTCTTTCTTGCTTTTTTTTCTTTCTCTCATTCTTTTTCTTTCTCTCTTTCCCTATCTCTTTCTCTCTCTCTCTTTCCCTCTTTCTTTCCCTTTCTCTTGCTCTCTCTCTTTTTCTTTCTTTCTCATCATAATTTTTTTTTTGTCCACTTTCCCTCCCATTTCACTCTGCTCTTACTCTTGTTCCTCTTTTAGTGGAATCTTTTCTTTCAGTGGAACCTTTCTAGTATTGTTCTCAGTGTTGTGTGTGTGTGTCTTTTTCTGTTTTCCAGAAGAAAATTTCCAGTTCCTGATTCCACACTATTTCTGAGTTTGTTTAAGAATTTTATTGACTATCACTATGTACCATCTTCATGTTAATTAACACTTTATGTGTCCTGAATTTGTAGCATGGGTGAAGGCCAAATGTGATACTGGTCAATTCTCCATTCTCCCATTCCTGGATGATAGACATTATCTTAGAAGTTAGAAGCTTCATTTTTCCATTATATGTTTGAAATCCTAACTTGGAAGAGCCTCATATATATGAGATGAGTTTTTCCTACTTATCCTACAAAGGTCATTATCCAACCTGATGCTTTGGAATCACGGTTTGCTTTGGGCAATAATCAAGTCATCTTTGGCTTTGCTTTCCAATGGCTGTTACATGTCTTCTTCTGACTTTTCTTCTTTTTTCAGTATTCTCTTTTTTAACTTTTTTCCTGGTTATATAGAATAAAGGGTTTCATTTTAGCAGAATTATACTTGCAAATAACACACCTGGATCATTCCCCCAATCACCTCCTTCTATTTATCTCTTAATTCTATAGTCAGAAGCTGTATATTTGTCCACAAATCCTCTTTAATTCATTTACCTTTTCTCACTCAAGTGACATTTTCTTGTCTCTCTACCTACCTTCTACTTCCTGAAATACTCATTGCATTTATCCTTAACTGACTCCTCAAAAACAATTAAAAATTGACTATAAGCCATCAAATGTAATAAAAAATAAAAAAATAAAGGAAAAAATTGGAGAAGAAAATGTGACCAAAAGGAGGCAACAAAACTAAGATAAAGATAAAAATGTCAGAACAAATTAATTACGAGAAAAGCTCTCTATTTAGTATATAATCTGCATATTATTATCTAACAATTTATTCCCAACTGAAAGTGAAGTGCATTATTTTATATATGATTCAAAATCCCTATAAAAAAAATGAAGCTATTCAGTAGCTGAATTCTCTCAGGTAGAAATCTTAAAAGTGTATTTTTCCTATTATCATTACTATAAAGAAGACTATATAATCCAGCTAACAGCAATTTCAACAATATACTTACAGTGAATAAAAGTGTTTAGAATGATAATTGGTAGAGACATTTATTTTAATGTAGGCCATATCATAATATCACTCTGAAATTAGAAAATACAATTCTATAAAAGAAGTGAAGTGAAACAGTTCAGCTCAAAAAATCTGGCCTAATGCAGAGGAAAATGATAATATCCAGATGAAAGATGGAAAATACATAATCCTGTACCTCTGAATGATGGTATTTTCCTCACTGATGGCAGATATTTTTATCTGACTGTTGCATTTGTGGTCCCAGGGAACAGCTGCCAATCAGCTGGATGTGGAATGCGAGAGAAGGCCAGATGCCATCGGTCTACTCCAGACACAAATTTTATTCCCACTCTTCAGGAACCACGTCACACAGAATTTTCTTGATTAACCTTGGATAAGTAATGAGCAGCAGTAACAAGTGCACTTCCTGCAGCTATTCTAGTTTGCCTTTTAAGCAAGGATTCTAAACTTTTAACAGTAGCTATTTGTAGAGGGAAATTGTTTTTCTCTTTTTAAAATGCCATAGACTGAATGACAAGATAAATGCTTTAAGATAAAGAAACCCCCCACTGCACCCAGATGTAACAAAGAAACACTTTTAGTGCAGTATCTTAAAATCCTCTTGCACTGGTTTTGGAAAGAGTAAGTGAGCATAATTGACAAAACTAAAAGTTATGTGTTAATGCGAAATCAATCAGAATAGCCTATGGAATTTTAAAGAAAAAAATTAAGAAAACTACAAGAATTACATTGTATTTATGGAGTCCAATAATAAAACTATATTAATTAGGTCAGTAAAATATTGATAAATGAATTGGAAAATGCATGGAACAACACAGAGTGCTCATAAACATATGGTTATTTGATTTATAAGAGTCATAAATTGTAGCGAAGTTATTTTTAAAATCATATTAAATCAACTGATTATCTAGACAGAACAGGTTTATTATGACCATCTCAAACTGTAACAGAAGCTACTTTCAGGCAGGTTATAATTCTAGATTAAAAAACTAAACTATGAAATTTTAGTAAAAATTATAAGATAAAATTTGTGATATCTAAATTTTGGCAAGTGTAACTTAAATTAGACAATAGCCTTAGAGGAAGAAAATGACAAAGTTAGACTGCATTTAAATTAAGAACTGTTCTGCCTACCAAAATCATCATTAAGAGAGCAAAATATAAACTAAACATGGCAAAAATATTTATTTTCCATATATTTTAAAAGAATCACATCAAAAATATATAAAGCATTCCAGAAATTAAGGAAGGAAAAGACATGTGCCTTACAAAATAGGACGTATGGATGATGCTTATGTATATTAAAACACACAATGCCATTATTTATCAAGAAAATGCACATGAAAAGTACAATGTGATCCCACCGTGTATCCGCCAGATTGGCTAAACATAGGCGATAGAGAAAAGACACTGTCGAGTGTGGACAGAAAGGCTGAGCGATGAAATCTCATGCATTGCTTGAGAAATAAGGTCAGCCCTAGTGGAAAGCAAATTAAATTGGCAATGGCAAAAATTTTAAGGAGGTGCTCAGTGTTGGGGAGATGCAAATGTTGAATATAAAGAGGAACGACCACTTTTGGAAGCTAACCGTGGTATCAATCACAGCACATCTTATGAACCAGCAATTCAAAACTGATTACAAAAATTAGTAATATATTTACCAAAAGACAATCCACGAATGTTTATAGTAACATTACTCGTAATAACCAAGGCATCTCCAGCTTCTATCAAGATGAAAATTAATAAAGAAATTATGATATAATTATAAAATAGAATACAACAGATGAAGTTTGAACTATGCTCATGTGCAGCAATCATGAGTAAATCTCATAACAGAATAGATTAAAAGAAGTGAAACACAAGTAAAGTTATACTCAAATTTATTTATATGAATATCAATAATAAAAGTATAGTGATGAAGTAGGAATATTGGTCATATTTTGGAAATTCATGTATCTTTTACAAAAGTGCAATGCAAATAAGACATGTCAACTTCAAACCATCAGTTTCTATAAAATAATAAAAAGTAAGCTTCTGATATTTTGCATGATAGTCAACACAGTAGCACCCGATTGTTTATTCATATTAGATATCAATTAGATCTATCATTAAGAATGTGCCATACTGACCATAAAACTAGCAAGGTAGCCTAGGATACCAGACATTATCTATATTATTGACAAGATAATTTAATGTAGATAAAAGATTCAAATTTGAACATAGAAAAAAAGCAGTATGATATTCTTTAAATGTTAGAAGAAAAAAGAAGATGAGAAGTAAAACATAAGCAGAGCCAACAGAAGCAAAAGATTGAACAGAGTTAATGTTTTGTATGAATCAAAAAAGCAAAGCCTGTGTTTTGAAAAAAATCTAACCATTACCCTGACCTAGTTTCCTGTAACTGTTAATAGATAAGTAAACACAGTGCTAAAATACTGAAGTTATTTTTTCCTTCTCTAGCTTATCCTAGCTGTAGGTCCAGAAGGTGGGATAATTCATTTCTTTGGCAACACTCTTGGGCTTGATGCAGCATCAGGTAGCCTATTAGAATAGCTGGATATTCTCCCTTCTGTCTATGGCAGCCAAGAAGAATAAATCCATTTGCTATAAGTTGTAAGTAAGACGTTGTCAAGAAAGACACCTGGGCATGTCAAAATCAAGCAAAAATGAATTCTTATCTTAGTGGCAAAATTCCCAGGATAAAGGTTACTTGAACAAAAGCAGTGCTTATGAGTGATTCTTCATAAGAGAGAATTACTATGCAGTTTTATATATAGATAAGTGTTATTTACAATATTTCATGAAATTTAGCTTCTGGAAAGAAGAAATTTTTGTCATATCTAAACATTTTTCCCCTCTTATTGTCTAATAGTTTAGTATACATTATAATTGGCTGCAGCACACTTTAAAGGCTAGAATTAATTTTGCCCACATTAAGTTCACAAAGGCTATTGGGCATTTATCTGCTAAATAAATGTTGTTTAATATTTTGGTATAATGAAAAGCTCTGTGGTTCAAATAATTTATATGTTTGTAACAATGAATTCAAAACATAGTTATTTTCTTTTTATTTGTTATTTTTGTAGAATTTGTAGGAAGGAGTAGCTGATACTTATAATTTAATTAACTACATTAAAAATAAGAATACTTCAAAATTTCATTCCAGGGGGCCGGTGAGATGGCTCAGTGGCGTAAGCGCCTGCCTTGCAAGCGCGAGGGCCCGAGTTCGACTCCCAGATCCCACATACGAAAAAGGGGCCGGTGATATCGCTCAGCGGCACGGGTGCCTGTTGGCGCACGAGGTCCTGAGGTCGACCCCCCGGTACCCACAAAAAAAAAAAAAAATTTCATTCCAGGATAAATTTCTATGTATATATTATTTCTATTTATATATTATTTAATTATATATAAAATGCTTCTCCTTTGATATTATCATATTGAAATAAATGTTTTCTTCTATACAAAACTTCGGAGGCATTCTAATGTTCATGTGTGAATATCTATGCACATCTCCTACAAAATATGATTTTTGGTGCAGATAAATTTAAAATGAAGGAGTGTTTTGAACAATAATACTAACCAAAGTGCTACTACAACAAAAGTGACATACTGAAGTCCAGGGTTAAAACCAGCTTTGATTTCGGTAGCTAACATTTGCTATTGGGGAGATTGCCTGCAGCAGAAAGTAGAGAAAGAAAGGTCTTTGCAGATCATGTGATCTGTGGCATTGCTGAGAGAGGTGTTCTATTACTTCTAATTTTTTAGTTAGCTTTATTTGACTTGAATTCTCTCCAGGCTTTTAAACCAATTTAGCTTTTTTTGTTCCCTCTGAGAACAGTCTGAAGGGCTTTTTTTCCTTCTCCATGTCTTAGCCAAACTTGTGGAAAAGCTGCAAAGCCGTAGCATTCTTAATACTGACAAGACACATCTCTTTCACAATTTTATGCCTGATAAATCCTTAACATTTCCTAGGGGCAGAACCTCAGGAAAGTGTGAGAGACAAAACTACTTTCACTGTTTTTGAAATTTTCATATAGATGGAAAATTCTTCTCCACCAGCCCATGTATAGTCAAGCTATCTCAGCCTAGAATTTTCTGAGTTAATTATTTTGTTTCTGAGTGAACAATAGATATTAGATTATTTTTGGAATCTGGGAATGAATCATTCTACAGTTACAGAATATATATTTAACCTCCTGTAATTTCTTTAGATTTGTGCTTTATTGTTTCCAACACACTGAGTGGGGGGGCACGGAATTATCTGTAAGGAAACCTGATATTGCTGGCTTGGCACAGGGGTATTTAGGATACATAGGGTTCCAGGTGCAAAGTGGAGAAAATTAATGTTTTAGAGAGAAAAATGTGTTATAAAATGATGGTGACTGCTAGGCAAGAAAGCAAACCTGGTGCACCATCAGACTGTGTGAAGCAATGGTGAGCCTATGAGCCTCCAGACTGTGTCTTTATTTTGCTAACACAGGCTAACAGGAGCTACAGCCTCCCAGGGGAAAGACAGGAACCACACGTGTGCCAGAGGCGAGTCTGTGAAGAGCATTAGCATCAGCACAGATCCACCCTTCCACTGAACACGGCTATATCTAGACCCTCTGCCAGGGTGGTGAAATGTTACATCTTTTCTCTATGTATACAACATTGTTTTCAGTTACATAGTATGCAATAGGGAAGAAATAATTCGATTTACCTGAAAAGCTTAATAGAGTTGTTTTTTGTTTTTTGTTTTTTGTTTTTTTTTTTTTTGGACTGCTAATTTCAAACATTCATGTCCTTGTTTGAAGTCATGGCTGTTAGCTGGGCATGGTGATACATGCCTATAACCCCAGAACTCGGGAGGCTGAGGCAGGAGGATCACTGCAAGTTTGAGGCCAGCCTAGGCTACAAAGTGAGTTCAAGGCCAGCCTGAACTGCATAGCAAAACCCTTTCAAAGAAAAAACACAAAAAAAGAGAAAAGATTAGAAATCATGGCTGTTAAGATTTAGTATAATAGCAAAAGTTATAGCACAAAAGTTCAATAAGATACTAGGAGCACTTTATGCTCAAACACCAGAGTGTTTTAATGGAGATCAATGGGTTATTCATTCCCCAGTTTCATTTTATTGTTTCTACGAGCTGGAATGGTGATATGTTTCCCCACAATATTTAAGATACATTAAAAAAATGCTTGGTGAAGATCTATATACAGAACAAATCTTTCAACACTTAATGTATATCATGGATGCAGGTTGATATAGGTGATTATAAAGGCAAATTGGACTTTGGTGTCTCTCACATGTCCAAAACCTAGTAAAATGACTTCGATCTCACTGAAATCTTCAGAAAGGCCCATAATGAGATAAAGGGGGATTTTCCCTGTGTAGACCCTCGCTTCATAGGAATTCCATTTTGGAAACATGATACTCAGCTTTGTAGACTCAGAAATGTGAACATGCGTGCACCCTGAATCGATCAGTCTCTGGAGGATTAAGTCAAACTAACCTCACTCACGAGAATCTAATTTACCAGACAGCCAAGTGAGACCTAATTATTAATAAATAAAGCATACCGGTATCAAGAGGACTGAATACGTCTATTTACTGATCAGCATGTTTCCCTGTGGGCAAGTTAAATTATAATTATATGATTTCACAGTCAACATGACTAAAGCAACAGTCTAAAGCAAGAGCAGTTAATTGGATGTTTTATTGCCTAGTATCTTCCAGCCCTGAAAGCGTGAAGCATTCATTTCAACACTGCAACGCAGAAACAGCGGTCACTCGAGGGGTGGAAGGTGTCTAACAGTCTTCCAAAGGCACACAGTAAATGTATAAATACCTCGTGGGCATTCAGAAGACAGTGTTAAATCTTAATATGTATCTTGCTAAATTTAAAACGTGTAGCTGTATGTTGCTGTGATAAATAGTGCCTATGCTTAGCAACCTTTTTTGAACAGACCTACAGAAAGTTTCTATTTTCCTGGAGGCTTTTAAGACATCGAGAATGTCTCAAACATCTGTAACTACAGAACAACAGTTAACATTTTTGGTCCCAGGATTCCTTTATACACCTACAAATTATTTTAAAACCCCATTAAATCCATCATTTGTGAAATTAAAACTGAGACCAAAATTTTATATAATAATTCATTTAAAAAGCTAACAACAAACCCCTACATGTTAACATAAACAACATGCTTTTTAAAAAAAGAATGGCTCTATATTTACAATTGGTAAACAGTATGATGTCATTTATATTTTTACAATCTTTAATTTCTGGCTTAATAGAAGACAGCTGGCTTTGTGTTACTGCATTTATTCTGTCAAAATATCAATCATTTACACCCTTTGAAGAAACATTCTGTATATCCATGACAAAGTTACGCTGAACAGGGCAAATGGCTTTAAGCAATTACTATTTAAATAGTTTTTATTTCAGGGACTTCCTGAAAAGATCCCAAGGATCCACAAAGTGATCATTTCACTCTGTGGGAACTGTGATCATTGAGAATTAAGGTTTTAATGATCTCTGTAGAGACAAGTTCCTAGGCTACCACTTGTCTGCCTTTTTTCATATCTCCTAATCTACCTTCTTAAAGCTAAATAAAACATTTTTTACTTATTTGCTATGCCTGTTAACTAGGTGAAGCTCAACATTTCCTGCTATTCAAGGAACCATTTGTGTACACAGAACTTACAAAGACCTTTAATTAAAAGTGCTGACTGCTGAAGCTAAGGTCAGTGAAGGGACAAACAGGAGAGAAAAATCAGGAAATATATCAACATATATAAATTGGAGGGGAGTCACATAACCGCAAGACAATTCTAAGGTATAGGTAGTTAGAATCAGGAGAAATTTACTGAGAAGGGGGACTTAAAGGGGACGGCAATCCATGCAAGTTATCTGTGGATTTTAAGGGCTTGCACAGTGGAATCCAGTCCCCGTCATGTCTTCTGAGGCCCACTTCTGTCACATGCATGAAAGTTGACACTGTTTTAGATGAGTCTCCATTTCTCAGTCTCAGCATAAATAAAAAAGAAAAAAGAGGAAAAGAAAAAATCTGTCTCACTTTTATCACAATTCCTGCTTCTTCTATATAAAACTTTTCATAAATTTGTACCCACATTCTTTTAAAAAATCCTTTGCATTTATTTACATTTCTCATAATTCCATTTTCCTGTACTATGGTAAAATAACGTCTGTAACTTTCAGCTATCTGGGCAAATAACAATAAATTACCAATAACTAAGCATTGGGATGCCTGCCACTCTGCATCTCTTAGTAAAACTTGGCCTGCTCCTTGAGGATATCCTACCAATCATGACACCTCACTGCTTACTCAATATTGGCTGTTACTTTCCTGATAATGGGTTAAAAATCTGGAGGTCCAACTTTCTCAGAAGAACCCATGAACCTGGTCAATGAGTTTCAAGTTTAGTCCTCGTGGGTCATTTTAATAATGGGTTCATATTCAAAAGTTCTGAAATAGATAGGATAAGGGTGACACGAGCCTCCTCAGTCATTGTGAAAATATTTGCTGTATGTCATAGAATTTGATAAAACAGGACCATTTCATCTAGAATAATTTAGCTTTAACTCTTCTGACATATTACCTTAGGGTCTATCTTAGCTCTAAGGTAATAAAATAGTGAAGTGATAAAGGGGACAATAATTCTCCAGTCATGCTGATGTCTCAGTAGATATTGTGTTTCAATATTTGCTTTTTCAGGTCTCAATGGAAATATTTTATAGTGACCTATGACTTACCATTTTTTGTTTAGTAATATTATAATACTTGGAATCTCTCCAAAATAATTAGTGTCTTTTATTCATATAATTTGATTAACATTCATTTATCATCAGGAAGGTTTAAAGTTGGCACTTAATGTGGAAAAAATATATAAGCATTGTTTTTACACTTAGAATTCATGATGCAAATTCATGATACCCCAGATGGGGCATTGCTGGGTGATAGAGAGTAATGTGTACCTCTTGGGGGTCTCTGAAAAGAATTCCCATACATTCTACATTTAAGATTATTTTACAGCGTAGAAATTTCTCACATAGCTTTAAGTTAAATTCGTTTTTAGGCTTTAAGTGCAAACCAGAAGTCGAATCAAAGTATATGGTTTGCCTTATTGATTTTCTTTCCTAAGTTTCTTTTGATGTAAAAACATTTTCACAGTGAGATTTTCATCTATATTACATGTGAGTAAAGTTACTATAAATTGATTAGGTAGGGTGAATGAAATCTAACAAATCTTAACATTTAATGGAGTTTTTTCATTGCTGACTTTCCTTGAAAGTTTGAACATAAGAGTTTCTAATTTTGAGATACAGATGAGTATTTCTCTGTGTGTAGCCAACCTGTTATTTTCAGATTTCTAGCTTCCATAACTAGTTAAAAGACATCATTAAAAACACATGATTTCCTTCTGGGACCTTATCTGTCCCAGATTGTGAACCTTGTAGATAGTGGCAAGATAAAGCAGGGAGCTGGTTCTTGCCCACCACAGAAAGTGGATCATCGCCTAGAAATTCTTTAGATCATTGTTTCTCTGCATACAAGTTTCCAGTTCAATTTCAAGCATCCCAGTGGTGGCTTTGAGGTGAGCAACGTTCTCTTAAATTACCTTTATTTCTGTTGTTACAAGTCTGGCTTCTATTTTTAAAAAATTTTATTATTTTTTATTGTTGTTAACCTTAATATAATTGTATCCTTCTCTAAAATTCCATTTTTGTTAGTCAGCTCAACTCACTTTCTGTTATGTACAAATGAAGAACCCTGAGTAACCTAGTGTAAAAGAGAAAGATCAATTTTTTTTGGCGGGGGATTATAAGTATTGTTTCATAGGTATCCTTAATCTACTTCAGAGAAAAAAACAAAATTAGATTGTAATATGTCTGAAATACCAGACAATGAATATAATTTTTCATCATATCTAAGTGTTTCAGCAGAGGGCTAAAGAGTAATTTGCAAACATTCCACATCTTAGAGAAGATATTAAGTCAGGTATAAATCCAATGTTACACTACCGTGAAGGTGGTTCTCTGCAGTACCCAGTGCCTACCTTCAGATTATATAACTTGAAGCATCTGGAGAATGCTTTGGAGATTTCAGGGGGAATTGTCAGTGATTTGTGAGTAGAATGGACAACAAAATGAAGAATGATAACATTTCTTCTACCAGCTCTGGGAAAGAGAATAAACTTTAGAAACACTTTTTGGAAAGCTTATATATTCTTGAGAATCTGGGGGACAGAAACACATAGAATATATATATATATATATATATATATAGAGAGAGAGAGAGAGAGAGGGAGGGAGGAAGAGAAAGAGAGAAGGTAGATACAATACATACATTGAGATATTAGCTATCTAGTTTGAAAATCGAGATTTGGCAAATAATAACAATTCTACATACAATAAATTGGTGACATATTAATACTTATTGATAGATCAACATTCATAAAATATTGGTAGACAAAATCAAGTATTAAGTATCTTTACTGTACATTCATATGGGTAAACATATTACAGGGAAAGAATAAAAGACAATAAACTAAAATGATACTGCAATTATCTCTTGATTTTTTTTTCAGATATTTTTCCCTTTTTAATTGTGTTCATCCAATTTTTTAAAGTTTTAGTTTTTCTCGATAAATAAATGCGGTATAATAATAAATATACCTGCTTTTCAGAGTACTTGGTTCTATCAGCAATTTAGATGTGTGCCAGTAAAAAAGCAGAAAAAAGGATTAAAGATTTCTGAATACTAATCTCAAACATTCGTTCTGAGGAATAAAATCACTGTGCCTGTGAAGCTTTGACCTTAAACAGCCTATTCTTGGTTTATGACTTTTATTTTCTAACAGTATTTCTTGACCTCTGTGGGTTCCAGATATTTACTTATTAAGCCAACATTTAAGAATACTTTCTGGGGGCCGGTGAGATGGCTCAGCGGCATAAGCGCCTGCCCAGCAAGCACGAGGGCCTGAGTTCAACTCCCGGAACCCACATAGGAAAAAAGGGCTGGTGATAATGCTCAGCGGCAAGGGCGCCTGCTGGAGCGTGAGGTCCTGAGGTCGACCCCTGGTACCCACAAAAAAAAAAAAAAAAAAAGAATGCATTTTGGACAGAACTCCCATTTGCATAAAGTGAAGAATTGAATGCAAAGTGCTAGGCCAGGTGCCAGCATACGATAAGATCTTCTAATAATGTGACTTCAGTCACGGTACTTCTTTGCTGACCAGGCTTGCCAATTTTGTTTTGTGGACTCGTGGTGATTAGATCCTCAAGCAATCCCAAGAGATAAACTGCATTCTCCTACATTTCTCCAGCTCAGAACATCTTCTGTTGCAATCAATTGGCATCATGTCCATAATCTGAGATGCTCTACGACATTTCCCCGAATATCACCGTAGGAAAAACAGAATGGGTCTGGTCCTTTCAGAGCTGTGTCAGTCTCATATGCCTTCATGTTGCTTTCATTAGCCAGAAGGGTTTAGTTGCTATACTAGGAAGAGAGAAATCTGTGAATGAATATATTTGGGAGAGATTTTTAATTACATGTCTTCTGAGTGCCCTTAATAAGTGAATGTAGAAGATAAGTCACTGTGAATGGGGATATATTCTGAAGTTTTTTTTTTTTTTTTTTTTTTTTTTGGTGGGTACCAGGGGTTGACCTCAGGACCTCGCGCGCCAGCAGGCACCATGTAGCTGAGCGATATCACCGGCCCTTTTTTCGTATGTGGGTTCCGGGAATCGAACTCGGGCCCTTGCGCTTGCCAGGCAGGCGCTTAAGCCGCTGAGCCATCTCACTGGCCCTATTCTGAAGTATTTTTAAAGCTTATTTTCTTCATGAACAATTTGAAAGGCTTTTGGGTAACAATTGTTAGAGTTTCACTTATAGTTTTCAGCAGATTCATTATTTACAAAAAATGTTTTATTCTTCAATAATGTACTTGAAACTTCTCAGAATTGCATTAACATCCTAAATGATTGAAATATTGAATAGTTTTGAAACATATTTGTAGCTATCAGGGTTTTGTTCAAAATGTTCAGTTGGAAGGGCATCTTTTGTTGGTTCAGAAGAACAATGGAGGGTGGGATACTGAAGTAATGACTATGAATGTTGTCACTAAAATCTTTAATAGACCCAAAATAATCAGTGAACTCATCCCCTTAAAACATTTCTTATAGACCTTTTAAAAGAAATTATTAGCCTTAGTTAATCATTGCTTAATACTACCAATAGTGAAAAGGAACATAAGATTCTAGTTGAAATTAAATATGGCGTAATTTATTTTGAGACTCTCAGTTTTCTCAACTGGAAATTTTAAATTATTCTTAATTAAAAGCCCTGAAATTATAAAGCAATTCTAAAATCACACTTGGCTTCCTTTAGTTACTGGGCTATATTAATGTGTTGTACTTTTCCTTAAAGATACAAATCAACTTGTTGATGTTTTTTGCTTATTCTTGAGAATCAATGTGCATCCAGTTTGCAGCTTTTCCCTAGATACAAGCAGCACAACAGTGCCAATTAGATAGGTGTTTTTTGTAGGAAAGATGATTCTTCATAAGGAGCTGGAAAAAAAACAGCTGAGCTCACAAGGAGACAACTCCTGACCTAGCCTCTGCCCCAGGTTACACTGAAAACTGAACTGATCCGCAGGTACTAAGTTACACTTACAAGCAAGACATTCTGCAGTGCTATTTCACAGCAGGGTGACTGTAGACAACAATAATGTGCTGTATATTTCCAAAGGCTGAAAGAATGGATTTTGAGTATTTTCACCGTAAAAAAAGGTTTGAAGACATAGATATTTATAACCTGATTTAAACATTACAGAAATACATGTATCAAAACATCACAAGGTACTTCATTATTATGTATAATTTTTCATTTTATGTATCAGTTAAAGATAAATGTTACTAAATAAAACGAAACAGATTAAACTGCGGTACAACTGCAAACCCAAGTTAACAACACTTTACAAAAGAAAGAAGTAATCCTAGGTTTGTATCTAAATAAAAAGGAAACATTTTATCTGAAGATCGAGTAATGATTACATGAAATTTTTTGGCATAAAAAGAAAATATTTTATGACCGTTTGCATCATTCCTAAACAATAAAATGTCAGGCTACCAAGAATGCACAAGGAATTCCATCAAGAGTAGATTGCCATGATACATTATTTTCATTACTTTCAATCACTAAGAGGCCATAAGCATTTCAAAAATCAATAAGCTCTTTAGGCATAAACTAGAAAATTTAATTGTATTCATCGTTTTTATTTTCCTTTGCACATTTATAGTTTTAAAGGTTCTTCTGCTACTCATGGAGAATAAGTATCTTTTTTTCCACATCAGTGTAGTCTAGCAGAGAAATGACTAGCACAGATTAGAATTGTTAGCTGCAGAAGTATTGAGAAGGGTTTTAGTTGTGGATATACTCCCAAAACAAAGAAGAGAAGTTAGATTGAATACGAGAAGATGGTGGGATGTGAGGCAGGAAGCAGGAATGATGCTACCAATTTCGCTGTAAGTAATTGATGAATGCAGATGTGACTAAGTTAGGGACGGTTCAGGGAAGAGCAAGTTTGGAAAAAAAGATGGTCTTATTTTGTCCATGTTAAGTTGACAGTTTGTTAGACATTCAGGTGAATGCCAGATGTGGTGGTGCATACTTGTAATTCCAGCATTTGGAAGGCTGAGGTAGGAGGATTATCATGTGTTACAGGCTAGACTGTGCTACATAGTGATTTCAAGGCACCCTGAACTACACTAAGATGACCTTGCTTAAAAAAAAAAAAAATGTGAGAATGTCAAGTAGGTATTTGGATATAGAGTCCAGTATGTAGTGATGTGGAATCATTAGCATAGATAATACTTACAGATGATAAATGTCTGACTCTGTCAACCTACAATTTGAAAGAAATAAATATTGACCCAACCAGTATTTTTCCAAGATTAAAAAATAGCACTTTCATAGATGAGTGACTTACTAACAGTACATTACTGATGGTCATGATGGATGACAGTCTATTACCATTCCATATGGTAGTTACATATGCCACACTAGGACTCTCATTTCTTGTTCAACTTCTCTTGGCCTCATGCCCATATCATTATATCTTTAGGATATGTTAGAATTCCATCACCTCTTATCTGTGACTTTCTGTTTATATCTTTTAATCATTTCCACGTCCTTAATGAAGACCAGAAGAAAGGGTACCATTTTGAGAGACAACAGAAAACCAAATTAGAACTAAAAATGATGATGAAAATAAGATGATGAATTCAAGAGATACAAGGCAAAATTAAAGAATCAGTTTTTATTTGTCTCCTAGAGCTTTTGGGACTGGGTGGCTTAAAGCAATAGAAATTTATTCTATCACAATCCCGGAAATCTAAAGCTGTCTTCAAGACCGCACTACCACTCAATGCTGACAGAAATTTTTATTTTCTTCTTCCAACCTTCTTAGGTTGATTGAAATCCTCCGATTCCTTTCCTAGTAGCTGCATTGCTCCAGTGTCTTCTTTCATCTCCACGTGGCTTCTATTCCTCTGCTGTTTTTCCTCTGTTTATCTATTTCTCTTTTTCTTAGAGATAAAAATCATTAAATTTAGTGTCCACCATCATCCACTCTGACCTCATCTTAATTGTACATACTAAGATGTTATTTCCAAAGAAGCTTAAATTTACAAGCACTGTGGGTTGGGATTTCAGCATTCCTTTTTAGGGGACACAATTCCAGCCAAACATAGTCAAATAAGTGCGATCAAAGGATACTTGAAGGCAAGGGAGAGTGGAAGAGGAAAGAGTTTTGATTATTTCAGGATTCTGCCTAGATGACGGATCAGTTTTTATCAGACAAGCAAGGTTGGAAGGGTGGGAGATAATGTCAAGTCTGAGTTCCTTTATGGCTTTCAGAGTCAGGTATTTACCTTCAAGATCTGGGTGTTTGCTTCTGAAGCTTGGTAGTCTTCTGGACCATGAATATAGTCATCAGCACACAGGTAGTAATGGAAACCATAAAAGTCAGTGAAATTATGAGATTATTTAATCACTTTAACATGTATAAGGCACATATAAATGCCAACTCTTTGATGTTCTAAGCACTAGAAGTAAATTAGCTCATTTATTCCTCACAAAAATATTATATGTTTCCTATTATTATTATATTATCCTCATTTTACAGATTTGGAAACTGAGTTAAAAGAAGATTAAGCAACTTGATTAATCTAGTGAATTACTAAATTGGGATTAAAATATAGTAGAGAGCTCGAATAAGCAACACCTACTTTAGAAGTCTTTTCAAAAGAGAGCAGTTAGAAGCAGAGATTAATACATGTGCATGTGTAGAGTCACTGAAGAAACGAAAGCTGTATAGCCTTGGAGCAAGGATTCTCTACCCTACTGTTGTTTTTTGTTCTAAATAATTTAGAGGACAAAATTATGGCCAATAGGCAGAGGTAAATAACTCTAGCATCAAATTAGAGTCATCTGAAATTGAAAGGCAGATCTTAAGGCAAAATAGTACCTCATACCCTTAAAATAAGTGAAATACAAAAGACTTTTAAGGAATATTATAGAATGATGCTAAGAAGTTTTTTTAAAGTATGTTACAAAGTGTAGTAAGAATATATAGTCACTGGGCCAAGGATATAGCTTAGCTGCACAAGCACCTGCCTGGCAAGTGCAAGGTCCTGAGTTCGATTCCCGTACCAAAAAAAAGTATATATATATAGTCATTAAGATGCACTCCAGCTATGAGATTTCCTAAGACATTAAATACTTGACTTAAGAATAATGATATGACATAAATAATTACTGAATAATGAGTAAAATATTAAATATTATAAATCATTATAACCTAAATATATTTTTTCCTGGGGAAATGCAAAATAATTATATTGAAATTTAAACAGATTATCCTTTCACTGTAGGAACACATACAATTGTACAAGCTTTCTTTCTTATCACTGAGAACTTAAAGGAGAAGTTTAGTTTGCTCAGTGTTTCAGTCTGTGATCGGCAAAGCAGAGATGCCATGGTGGAAAGGTGTGGTAGAGCACAGCTATTTAGCTCATCTCTGCTGGGCAGGGAAGGAGGGTCAGAGCCGAGGGAGCCACAGACCCCAAGGCCACGGCTCCATGACCCAACCAGACACACTTAGAAATATGTACACTAACCCCCAGGCAGGATCCCGGAGGCAATTTAATTGAAATTCCACCTTATCTGCCACAGTGTTCTTTAGTTTTTTTTTTTTTTTTTCTTCTTCTATTTATCCAAATTAACAATGGTTTAAAACAGATCTAAAAAGTCACACTTCTAATAAATATATTTTGGAAAGATACATGACCTAAACAACTGATGTAGCATAAGAATTAAAACAATTTTTGTTAACATAATAGTATTTACAAAGCATTAGGAGACTGGCTTTTCATGCATATGGCACTTTATAGACCTGGGACTAAGATCTGTTTACAACTCTGTATTTTGTAATCAACAAATATGTGAATCACAGAAATATCTTTTCCGCAGAAATACTACAATTACTGAGGGAAGAGCGATGACTTATCTTTTATAAAGAATTTTGTAGTAGAAATTGCTTATTTAAACCTATATATGTTGATATATATATATCAGTAATCTTCATTCCAAGATTATTAGAGTACGGAATGTCACTAAGATATCAAGAAAAGAATAGAAAATCCTTTGGAAACTACAAAAACCTTCTTGAACTTTAGAATTTAGTATAATCATACTTTGTGTAGATAAGTAAGATCTAAACTTTGTATTAAGAGGTTTTATCTGGGCAAGGAAGCTTACTTTATGAAGAGTGGCTTTAATTCCATTAGTTTTACTTAACTGTCCATTGTAAAGACTCTAGAAAATTCCTGGTGGCTGTTGAGCCAGTTTATTAGATGTAAATCATCTTAAATAATAGATAAAAATTCTTACTTTGTAAACAATTTTCTGAACAGTGAAAAATGGAATATCATGATTGTTCAAACAATGGAATCTTGTGTTTGTATGTGTCTGCAGCATTTAATTAATAGATTAGTTGCTTAAACTTTGTACAAGATAGGGGGTGGTATCTCCTCTTTCAAAAGTATTTTAAATTATACATTAATCCAGACAATCTCAGACTTTCATTAGACAGTCTAACCACAGATGTCCTACAATCAAACATTTTAAATAATGTGCACATCATTCATTTCCAGAATTTATATAACCAAATGTAAGTAAAATACCAGATCCAACTAAATATATTAATTAAATTCATCATACATTACTGATTATCTCACCTACGTTTATGGAATATGTTCTTTTTATCCCTCTAATCATATATATTTGGTATATTTAACCTAGACGCCTGCATCTAAAAACATTCAGTTGAACATATGGGAGATAACACATGAATTTCATTCTGTTGCATAATAGAAGTGTAATTGTGGTCTTATGAAGAAAATAGATCATTGTCATTAAAATTGTATGTGTTATTATAAAAGTTATCTTTAAATAGAACACTAAACCATGTGGGTTTTTTCCTTGAAGTTTTCAGTGAACTTTTGAGCTAATTTTTTTTAATAATACCCATTCTGTATTATTATTCCAAGGCAGTAAGATGAGATAATTAAATTAATTGTGACTTTGTAACTAATGCTCAGATTTTTGAGAAAATACACTTCTCTCATTCTCTAATATATTCAAACTTTCACCTAGCAAGTTTTTTCTCTGCTCCAAATTAACCCGAGGATCAATTTCATAGAATAATGACATTTTAATAAAACTGAATAGTATAGTACAGATTATCACAAATGAATTAATAATCCCTTGATTATGAGTGTTGCTGAGCACTTGGAGAGGCGGATTTAACATGCAGGTGGCCAGCCAAGAACTTCCATCGTTTTTCATGAATGACCTCACCACTAGGTCATGTCAGTTATCTGATGAGTTGGGATTTTGTTCCCTAAAGCATATATTTTCTACAGCAGCAAAGTTACAGTTTGTACTTTTCTAATTAGGAATCATAACTGACTGTCTATAATGTAAATCTATGGGAAATAAAATGATTTTTAAGTCATCATAGTCCTGGATCCTTATAGCTCTTTACCCGGACATCTTTAGTTCAGGCCTTTCATCCCATTGTTCAAAGTTGACTTCCTCACATCAGGTACCGCATCTTTGTCCCAAGGAGTTGAGGGGCGAGAACAAGAAATAAAAGGAAAATGGCAGGATGAGTATCTTAGTTGGTTCAGGTTGGTATAACACGATGCCATTGACTAAGTAGCTTATAAATACCAGGAGTTTATTTCTCATATTTCTGAAACATAAGTAAGTGCACAATCAAAGCATAGGCAGATTCCTTCTTATGAGGGCTCACTTCTTCATGCTTAGGCAATTATCTTCTGGCTATATCTTCTAGTGGTAGAGGTGGTATCTTCCCACTCTCCCTTGTAAGGGCACGACCCCCATTCATAAGGAAAGTGCCCATTACCTAATCACCTACCAAAGACCCGAGTTCCTAATACCATCACATTGAGGTTCTGAATTTCAGCAAATTTGAGGGAGATACAAACATTCAGTCTACAGCAGCCAACTAAGCCAATTCTCTTTAAACAAAAAACGCTTCCAGGAATACCCACCAAACTATTTCCATTTACCATCTAAGTGGCAGTAATTATATTACATGGCAGTACTCAACTACAGGAGAGACCTATGAGTATATAGAACTGGGAACACTAGAATGTTGTCATGAAAATACTTATACTCATCTTAGGGAAAAAAAGACTGGAGAAATGAATATTAGCCACCTAGGAGTGTATGTTATAAAAACCATGACAAGTTTATGTAAGAATTATTCAACCTACATTCTCTTATTCATGACATGAATCCCCCCCATTCTACCTATCAAATTTTGTTTCCTTTAATCACTGTTAATCAATAATGCTGCTATGAAAAGCAGCCTCAGATTTTTAAAAATATTTTTCATTTCTTTGAACTCCCACTTGCCCAGCTCCAGTGTTCTGTGTTCACCATGGCTGGACTCTCCCCAGCCTGGCGGATCCCTTGTGGATAGAATGTATGCACTTTAAAGACCAAGACCTTGCTCTTGAGGTCCCTCTCAGGTCACCATCTCCTGTCCTTCTACATTTCCCATTACCTAATGCTCACTGACTCCAATCTCTGTGCAGATCTTCGTGATTTATTGGCTTTCAAAATTCTCCTAACTCTGGCAAACAATCATGTTCCTTCAAAATATATTTGCCACCTCCTTCTCTCTTCCTCACAGACCCTTATCTTTGATCTGGCAATTGAGAGTTTTATCAGCACAATTATTTTATCAATACACTCAATTATCCTCAAGTCCCCATGGGTTTTGAGACCGTATGTTTAATTCATGTGTAATGAGACCATATGTTTAATTCTGCCTCAATAGCATGACTTTTTAGATAGTTGCAAACAACTCCTCACATCATTAGTCATCAATAAAATAAACAGGAAAGAGCTAAGGAGCTTTAATTTCATACCACTGTATGCCACTAGTTACGTGTGGCTTAAACTTTTTATACTGGTGCACAATGTGTATACATGTTGGAAGTTGGGAATCATCAGGGGAGTTGGGTAAATGGGTCTGAGAAAAGACTGAATAAAATTTTCAGAATAAATTAGTGGGCAAGGGGTTCTTGCATTTTCTCTCTCAGGTATTTCCCCCAATTATTCTCTTTTCTCCTCTTAAGGCCTGTGCTTTAGGAACAGAGAGTGAAACTCTGCTTTTTGTGTCACCACAACACTGTTTTAAATGGAGGATCCCACAAAAGTCCAGGCACATGAAAAGATAGACATCAAATTGGCAGAATGACAAGGGAGGGAGAGAAATGATTAGTACCTCATATAATCTCTTCCATCCCATACTAATAAAGAAGTTATCTTTTTTTATTATTGGACTTTAGCTCACCAGTGCTAATATGTTTGGTCTCCCAAAGCACAAATATCTGATACACAGCATTCACCCATTTATTTTAATGCAATAAATACAGAAATAAGTGATCTGTGAAATATAAGTAATACAGACTCTGTCCATTCCTCTAAACCAGAGTTGCTAACCCCCTTCCTTAAACCTCTTGGGTCTCAAGAATGTGAAATTTTATTTTTTAAAAGTGAAGAGGAAATGCTGGAAAATAAGTAGTTTACCAACACTTTCCGCAGGGGAAAATCATAAAAAATATCTTAACGAAATCACAAAAGGCAAAGAATGTACAATAAAGAATAAACCTTTTAGCAGTTAAAAAATGTAATAACTTTTGAAGATGAAAACTCCTGAACTGTTATTCTCTGTCAGGGAATCCATTTGCAATAGATATGCACGTCTTTGTTAACATAGGCTGCCAGCCAAACTTCCATGTCTTTTTGTTATGATGAACTTTTCATTGCAGTGATGTGTTTAAGAGGGATTTGCCCTGTATATGCCCTGAGAATTCTGTACCAGAATATAACTCACTCTGACAAGGCATTTAGATGTACAGGTATAATTTAAATAAGAACATATTCAGACTTCAGAATCCTTCACCTTCTAAAATTAGAACCATTCAATGAAATAATTGTTTAAACTCAAAAAATAAGTACAGAGATGTATTTAGTAATTATATTACTAAAATGATAACTATTTTATGTGCACATTGTTTATTAGATAGTGTGCCAAAATACAAATTCAAGATCTACTTCTTGGTACAAATGTTACTTGAAAACATATTTTGTATATTTACTTTTCTGTTACTTGTGAAATGAGCCCAAGGATATTTAATTCTATGGTCTTACAGTTATAACCTTGGAGGTAACAAGAACAAAGGGTTTCAAATAAAATTGCTTTAATATAGTGATGAGGATTCTCATGAGATATAGCAATAAGTATGAGAAATATGAATGTTATCTATCTGAGCAGTAAAAGTGATGAAAACCTTACTCATTGGTATAAATTACATGCAAGACACTGCCGTAGGTACTTTTTTGCTTAGGCTTGAGGAAAACAAATGAAATGTATTTATAAGTGTGGGTGCATGTGCATGCAAGCGTGTGTGTATGTCTTTTCAGTTTATTTATAATGCAGAGCATGTAAACCATCATAAAATAAGCATGCAAAATACATTTCTCATGTCTTGAGCAAGTTCTCGTGTTTCTCAATTGCTAACTGTATTTATCATAAAATTGACAACAGAGTTTTCATCTGGCTTAAAACTATTGCAACAATAAAATTGGGATCAATATTTCATATATGAAATTGACTCTTTGTATTCTTATCACCCTTACTCACGTTTTGCCACTATGGGAGATGGTGAAAGATCACGATTTTCTGATACTAATCTCCTTTGAAAAAAATGTTTAAAAACAATCATTAGTGCTGTTAGCTAAATATGTCCAGGTTTTCACTTTCAGATACATAGTAGGATTGTATCCCTTCTCTTGTAGTTCTCTACTCTTGGAATCGAATTTGGCCTTGTAACTTGTTTTGGGTAGTAAAATGTGGAAAGTATTGTTAGTTATTTTAGGCTGAAGATTTTTTTTTTTGTGGGTACCGGGGGTCGACCTCAGGACCTCGCACACCAGCAGGTGCCCGTGCTGCTGAGTGATACCACCGGCCCTTTTTTCGTATGTGGGTTCCAGGAGTCGAACTCAGGACCTCGCGCTTGCCAGGCAGGCGCTTATGCCTGCCCCAGGTTGAAGATTTTAAACTAAAATTTTAGCTGATCATTCTCTCTCTCTCTCTCTGATATAACAAAAGGCAACTCTAAAGACACTGGTTGGATCATCCTTCTAGGCCCTTTATTGATCATAATGAACAAAGACAACTGCCAAGCATGGTAGATAAAAGGTGTGACTGAGAACAAATGTTCATTATTTGAAACCATCAAAACTTTGGGAGTTTAATGCCATATCATACACTAACCTATCCTGATGGGTAGGAATAAGAAAATCAACTTGGTGGTTTGATGCTGAACTGCTGTCTAAAATTTGCACACAGATTCATAATCAAGTATTGCTTTAGAGTCTACAATATTTATACTGATTCATTCATTCAGGAAACATTGGAGAATCAGAATGACATCGTGGATTTTGCTAGACCTGAGTGCATACAGATGAAATAGATGTAATCTTTGAACTAACTCAATAATCTTGTATTCTAATATGGATATCAAACATGCGATTAGATTAAATAATAGAGAATCTACCTCATAGTAGGTATGTATTAGTCTACCTTTGTAATTGATCTATAGTGATGGAAGCATCACTATAAGGGCAGTACCTTATACACATAAAACAACATAGCAAAAAATAAAATTATAAAAAAATTCATAATATATTGAAAAATCTCACTGTAGCTGAAGTACATGTCTATATCTTAATCAGAGCATGAACATACAAGGGAAGAATTTCCACTTTATTTTTACATCATTTTTTACTTAATTTGATTTGAGTTTTCAAATCTATAATATATTTGGAGGTTGTGCTAGGCATTATCTAGGGCTATTCAGATATATCTTATATTGAGACAAAATTTTAGCATATTTGAAGGGTCTGATTTTCTGAGTTCTTTTTATATACTAAATATTAATTTTTTGTCTGAGGAATAGCTGGTAAAAAATTTTTCCTATTCTGTAAGTTATCTCTTCACTGCCAGTGGTTTATTTTGTTGTGCAAAAGGTTATTAATATGATGTGATCCCAGTTGTTGATTCTTTGTAATATTTCCTGTGTGATTGGGGTTTTGTTCATAAAGTCTTTGCCTACACCTATGTCTTCAAGAGTTTTACCTATTCTCTCTTCCAGCAGATTAAGAGTTTTTGTTTTTATATTTAGATCTTTGATCCATTAACCCAAAGGGTAAATAAAGACCAAAATGGAGGACAGTTATTGAGAAGTTGGGAGAAAATGTTCAAATGTGAAAGGGAACAATGGAAAAGGCAAAGGGATGGGAAGAAAGGAAACAGGGATAAAAAAATAAAAAAGAATGGAAGGAAACCAATAGAAACAAAGTTTTATAAATGTAGAGGGAAAGAAGGATTAAAGGGAAGGAAGGGGTATGGGGAAAAATAATTAAGATATATTATATACAGGTGCAAATTCCCTATGATGAATGTGATCGTTATGTATGCCAAACATGTACCAATAAAATTAAATAAGAAAAAAATTTTGTCAAAATATTTTGAAAGTGTATTTTCCCTTAAGAATTTATTTGAAATTCCGAAGAATATGTGTGTATGTGATTGAATAACTTAATACTTCGATATATTGAATATTTCAAGTTATATATTTTACATTACACTCAATTATGAGAAGTGAATATAAGACTCTATATAAAACTTTCAATAAAAAATTTCTTCATTACCCTATGTTGTCAGTAGCAATATAGATGTAGAAAACCTTCATGAGACTCTGCATCTGGTTTTCAAGTTTAGATAAAATTGGGTTACAAAAAAGAGTCGTAATATATTCATAGTTAGCTTCATTATATTTGAATTTTTCTTTTTATTCAAGCTACTTTTAATATGTAAATTAAAATATACTAGGAGGTATATTCTTTGCATTTTCTCACACATGCAAAACCCTCAGGCACATCATCTGCTGGTGTTCCGCTGTTGCAGAAAAAGTACATTAGTTTGGTTCAATTCTTTCTCCTTCTAAAAACCAACTGAGATATACACAGAAGAGTCCATTCCAAGGCCAACTTTTGGCATTAATTTAATTTTACTTTTTATGATGTAAAAATTGTAAGTGGGGTTATTTTGTGTTTTAGAAAAACAGTAAAGATTAGAACACTTTATTTCACAGATACAAACTCTAGAGGCACAAATTGAGTCACACTTACAATAAAGCTACTGCCAACTTCTACTCCCTCAGCAATCACGGCAGTGTTATAAACTTTCCTGCATGTAATATTAAACACCGTACTCTGAAGAACTCTAGGATTATGAATTTTCTTTGTGCTTGAAGAAGATATTTCTATTCCTCTTTGTTGATTCCACTTAAAATTGCTCTTCATTTATCCTGGTCCTTATGACTGACTCTATGCAACTACCATTGGTGACCTAAAACTGTTGATACATCTTTATTCCTTTTACATGTGATTCAGTTACTCTTGCCTACCAACCTTTTCTAAAATACTCCATTTCCCTACCTAATTCATTTGATCCATTTGTCTCATTTCATGAACTTCTTAAGAGTCTTCATTATTGGGGCCGGTGAGATGGCTCAGCGGCTTAAGCGCCTGCCTTGCAAGCGCGAGGGCCCGAGTTCGACTCCCGGAACCCACATACGAAAAAGGGGCCGGTGATATCGCTCAGCGGCACGGGCGCCTGCTGGCGCGCGAGGTCCTGAGGTCGTCCCCCCGGTACCCACAAAAAAAAAAAAAAAAAAAAAAAAAAAAAAAGAGTCTTCATTACTAAAAGCATTTTATAATTAGCCTTACTTGGATAAAAAGTCTTGGACTCTTGACATTTGTTTAAAATAAAAATCTGTTTGTTAATGCAATATTTCTGAAACTCTAATTTGCAGAGAAAGCAACTGGAATTTTTAAAAAGAAATGCAGATTCTTCAAATTTAATAATTTTCTGGGTGAAGCCAGTGGTGTTGAATCAAGACCACAATTTTAATTTAAGGGTTTTGGGAAGAAACTGTTCACAAGGAAAGAGAAACTGGGATGGGGAAAATGAGAAAAGAAGGAAGGGAAAAGCAAAAAAAAAAAAAAAAATATATATATATATATGTATATATATGATAGTTAAGATAGTTATAGTACTAATTTCTCTTAGTTCATTGAAAAGAAAAGTTCGTGCTAATATTGTTTGGGCAATTAAGTGCCTATATCTTTTACTCTGAGTAACCAATGTAAAGACAACATTATGCAATGTATTAACCATTGTTACTCTATTATCTTGGTTTTGAAAGTTTGTTTCATTTTTTTCTCTTTAAAAATAAAAAACAAAAGTTAAAAAATGAATTTAAGGATATTAATCCTTGAACATTTTATATCATCTGAGAAAAATATCATTGATTATTGAAAATATTTACTAACCATTAACTACAGTTGAGGTATCAAGAATTTCACTACAGCAAATTGTAGCGATTAACTGGTGAGCAAAAAATTAATTAATTATTTCAGGTTGTTGAGATCATGGAATTCATATTCCATTGGAGGCAAAAAAAATGATAATATAATATAAAAGTATCAATAAATGTTAGCACTATAAATATTTTAAAATGTAAAGAGTAATAAAAGAAAAAGAAAAGGTTTTCTTTACCATATAATAAGGGGTGGTGATCTAGTTCATATGTGATGTTGAGGGAAGAGCCAACTTTCTGAGAAATTAGCAGCTGAACAGTGAATTGAAGAAAATAGAAAGCATCAGTCATGGAAATATCTGGAAGAAAACAGCCCCCAGAGGAATTAATCGATACCAAGTTGTGTCTGGCAACTTCTAGAGAATGTAAAGCATGAAAAGGAGATGAAAACAACTAGGGCATGGTAATCCTTGGAAGGCTGGAGACAGAACCTGAAGGGCCCTTTTGATTTTGAATGTCTTTTTTTATTTTAAGATTCATACTATTTCATTAAAGTGGTGTTTATTTAAGTAAAAAATAAGGAGGATTCTTATTTCATGGAGAACATATTTTAGAGGAACAAAGTTTAAGTGTGAAAAGTATGAGAAAACAGACTTAGGTAGAGAGTAGTACAGAAAAAAAATGAGCAGGAATCATTGAACACAGAGATAGTAAGAAAATTTGAGATAGATTTCTGAGATAGAAGAGGAAAATAACAATGAGTTCATATGTGTATTTGTTTTGAAAACCCAAGTGGCTAACAGCATTCCTTTTGTATAGCATAGGGCTGGAACCGCTTTAAAGAGAAAGAAACAATTTCAGTTGTGCATACCTAGAGATGGTAAGTACTTATACTAGTCTGCAGCTCAAGGATTGAACCAATGTAAGAGTTAGGAATCATTAACCGTGAAGCTGAATATTCACCTTTGGAGAGGGGATAGAATCAACAGAGATGATCCACTGCAGAGTATTCAACATTTCGATACCCAGAGGCATTTAAGATATCTTCTGTAGAGAGTACCTACATAGAGAAAACACAGTAGTATTAAAGAAAGTAAAAGGAAAAAGGAAATTTTCCAGCAATAAAAAAGAACTAATTGGGGAAAAAGACCAACATACATAAGGATGTGTCTATTGGATTAGGAACCATGAAACAATTTCATTGACAAAATACTAAAAGAAGCCAAACTGACAGACATTAATTATTCATTGATTAATTTCCACACTTCACACATTTTTGTGTACCAGATATGTGCCAGGTATTACACTAGATATACAGAATTTTTTGGTGAACAGACACAATCCCTACTTTCATAAGTATTTATTTGAAGGAGACACATGTGCTTTGATAAAATACCTAAAAGAAATCAACATAAAGGAAGAAAGATGTATTTTGGCTCATGGTTTCAGAGATTTCAGTTCATGGTTGCCTATCTTAATTGTTTCTGGGTTTGGGGTGAGGTAGAGCATCCTGGTGGGAAGCAGGTGGTAAAAAAATTGTATTCATCTCATGCTGGCCAGGAAGCATAGTAAGACAGCAAAAAAGGTGCCTAGGAACAGAATATGTCTCCCCATGCCATTCCACCAGTGACCTGCTTCATCCAATTAGAGCTCACCTCCTTATAATCCTTTTGAGGTAGGAACCCATCCATAGATTAATCCATTGATGGGATTAAATTCCTCATGATCCAATCACTTCTTCAAAGAAAATGAGCTGGCAAACAAGCCTATGACACACGCCTGTGGGAAACATCTTAGATCCAAAACATAATAGCATGATAAAAAAAAAAAAGAAATCTTAACAAAAGTAGGAATGACCTAACCAGGAGAAATCATTAACTTTTGGGTTATAGTGAGAAATAATTCAAACTATTTTTTTTATGTGGGTACCAGGAGTCCAACTCAGGACCTCGCACTTGCCAGGCAGATGCTTATGCCACTGAGTTATCTCACCAGCCCTCAAATTGTTTTTGAACAAAATACAAGAAATGATAAAGAATTACATCACTTAAGTGTTTAAAGGGCATTGCCAAAGCATTCCAGTTTTTTTCCCACATATAATAAGAGGATTCTAAGGTGTTGTACCCCATCTCCTACAGATGCCATGCTATTTAATTTTGTTTTGAAGAAAGGTAAGATGAAGACATTGAAAACATTAATATGGTCAAATTTTTTAAAGATGTTTAGTTCCAAGTATAGTAGGAACAATTATTTAGTGCTTATCATGTGTCAGCCACTATTTTAAGTACTTCACATATAACTTATTAAATACTCATAATAACTCATTGATGTTGGAGCCTTGAATTATAAATAGTACCTACTTGAAGAAAATGACATGTGAATAAAAAAGGAGAAAAGAGTGAATTCACCAGGCCAAAAGAGGCAAATTTTAAGGAATAAGTTGTGGAACAATTTGGGAAAAGGAATGTCAAGTACAGAAAGATATATTTATGAAATTAAGAAAATGGAGTGGATGGGGAAATTTTCTTTCCTTGAGGGCTGAGGAATATAAGTGATGTATTCTTATTTGTTTGATTTTGGTTCTTTTTCTTGATAGGCTAGAAGTACAATTTCTATTTTACTAAGGTAAAAACAAAAAAATATGGACATAGAGGGAGACAGGTTTACTCATTTATTTCTTTTCTGATGGAATGTATTTGCTAGATATTTCATCAGCTGGGGAAGAAAGATAGTAGAGGGGCAAGAAAAAAAAATGAATGGTATGGCCATATTCTAGAATAATTAGTAAATGTGAAGGTAAAATTTATCTTCCAAAATGGCTCTTTTATAGTTAGATGTACAATCTGTCTGATTTAGAATTTTTTCTCATATGATGTGAAGTTGGGATCGGTATGCAGAATTTTAAAAATGGAAATACCATTGAGCTTGCACCATTTATTGTACATTTGTCCCTCCACTGGCAGTGCAATCCTGTCACTCATAAGTCAGTTTTATGTGTGTGGACCTGTTTGTGGACTTCTTTCTTTATTGCTGAGTTGAAAACCATTGCTTTTCATCAGGATTTGATTATATGTAAGGCAGATTCAAGTAATTTCTGTGGTGGTATGATTTTAGGAGTGCCAGGAATTTCGAAAATGAATTCCAATATCTACATATGATATATAATGCCCATCTATTCTCTCTCCAAACAGTGTGCAAAGTAGACAGTAACTACTGGTATAACAGAATTGATTAAAATATCTTTAATTTCCAAAACAAATAAGTAAAAATATTCAGTTATATAAGTAACAATTAAGATAGTTCTTGGGGCCGGTGAGATGGCTCAGTGGTGTAAGCACCTGCCTGGCAAGTGCGAGGGCCCGAGTTCGACTCCCGGAACCCACATACGAAAAAAGGGCCTGTGATATCGCTCAGCGGCACGGGCACCTGCTGGCGCACGAGGTCCTGAGGTCGACCTGGTCCCCACAAAAAAAAAAAGATTACTAGTTCTTAACTATCCCATTGTAAGTATGCAAACTAAAAAAAAAAAAAGCGTTTATAGAAGGGTCATCAGACTAAATATTAATTACATTACCAAATCTCTGAGTTTAAAGATATCAGTAAAATAATAAATTATGGTAAATTTTACAGAAAACTTTCCATACAAAAATCACCATCTTTTTGTTTATTGTAACCCATGGAGCAATAAGGATAATCTTTTATCTTTCGCTCACTGTAATTACGTCAAATATTATTTGGGTAATTCTGATCACAATTAAAATGAATTTTTCAACAACTTAACTACATTATCATAGAGCCTCGTGGTGCCACATAATAGAATCTTTGAATGCTGAGTATTTCTCTTCATACTCACATTCTATCTCGCTTTCTTTTTATCTTAATAATTTGCTCTATAGACGATCTTGCATTAAAAATTGTAATGAAACCTGAAAGATAAAACCCTATCAGGTCAAATAAAGACTATTGTGAACAGTTTTTATTTAAATGGGGGCAGATTCTAATCACAGTAACAATAAACTTTTAGTTCAAAAACATGATTTTATTAACTGAAAATTTTACTTGAGATAAAGTGAATCTTTTGACAAGGTGGAGACTTGTGTTCTGTTTCCTCTGTCTCGCTAGAGAGTGGATATAGAGGGGTACAGATTTCATAAGGAGCCATCGTCCTCTCTTTAATATTTGTTCCTCAAGGCAATAGAGCTTCTTATATAGCCTCTTTTATATTCTTATTCTATTTCAGAATAGTAGTAGAAAATTGCACCGCCCATCATCAATTTCAAAATAGTAACCACAATTTTATGCATGATTTTAATTTCACTCTGGGCAAAATTTTTCTTTTGAACCTATTTTTTTTTTTAATGAAATGAGAGGCCGGTGAGATAGCTCAGCGGCATAAGCGCCTGCCTGGCAAGTGCGAGGTCCTGAGTTTGACTCCCGGTATCCACATACGAAAAAAGGGCTGGTGATATTGCTCAGCGGCACAGGTGCCTGCTGGCGCGCGAGGTCCTAAGTTCAACCTCTGGTACCCACAAAAGGAAAAATAAAATAAAATAAAATAAAATAAAATAAAATAAAATAAACCCTGACAATATGTCTAAAAGTAAAATAAAAACTTACTTTTTGGTTATCTCTATAGACCAAATTTGATGCTTCTAAAATCAAAGACTATTTCCTGAATTTGTTTAAAACACATTCTAGTTCTATATTTCTCTACTGCATCAATATTTTAAGAGTGAATTTCGGTTTTATGTTAGAAAATGAAAGAGAATAAAGAAAAGAGGACAATCAATAATCTATTTCCTGTCCACCTACGATGTCTTTTATTTCCCATGTCTGCCTCTGCAATAAGCCTTCAGATCACTTCAGATATTCTAAACAAGACTGTCATTCAAAAGCATGAAAAAGGAGATTATATTACCAACCATCTTAACTTCTAGAGGTCACTTTGATTTCTGTTTTCATGAATGGAAAATTGGGAACTAAGAATCATTCTTTCCAAGTCTAGATTCAAATTGCATGCCTTTATCTAATTACTTCAGTTGGATCACATTTGTTTACTGAACCAAATTTTCAAATTTCCCGGTGCACAGGAAAAGCTTATTCTAGCTGGTATGAGAATTATTGTAAAATTCCAATCTCTCTCTCTCTCTCTCTCTCTCTCTCTCTCTCATAAGCAGGACATGCATTTAAATTCCATAATCTAGATAAAATACCACCGTAATGTGTCAACTGGGTGGGATGTCCAAAAATTTCATTAAACATCCGCATCAGTTTTGATGTTGCTCTGAAGGTATTTTTTATATATAATTAACATCTGAATCAATAGACTGAATAAAGCAGATTGCCTTCCATAGTGGGGGTGGTCCTCATCTAATTAGTTGAAAGCTTTAGCAGCAAAAGCTGAGGTTTCTTGAAGAAGGAACTGATTTCACAATACATCCTACAAACCCTGCTTGTGTTTTCCGCCCACTGTGCTGCAGAATGCAGAATCACAGTGGAATCAGATCCACACTATCTGAATTTCCAACCTGCCACCTTCACCTACAAATTTTATATTTGTCAGCATACTAGATATTGTGGGCCAATTATTTAGAATAAATCTATAAATCTTGTAAATCTCACTCTGTGTCGCTCAGTATCTCTGTAATATAAGATTAACAAAGAAGCCTGTGGTAGAAGTCTGTTCAGCGTGAAAGTTCACAGAAACTGGGGCCACTGGTGCATACATGATCCAGATTCCACAGGCAAAAATACATGAAGTACAAGAGCAGAAGAAGGATGCCCCAGCTCCAGAAGATAGGGAGAGAGTGAGTTTACCCTTCTGTTCTTTGGAGGCTCTCAGCAGATTGGATGGTGCAAGGTGGGTCCCCTTACTCCACTGATGGAACTGCTGATCTCATCTAGAAACATCCTCTCAAATACATCTAGAAATATTCCCTTTCCAGCTGCCTGAGCACCTGTTAACCCTCTCAACTAAAAACCTAAAATTAAAGGAAGGATGTAGAATTAAGCAAAAGAAACTGACCATGGTAAAATCTCGGCTAACGAAAAAGCTTCCAGAAAACTTGGGAGGCTTAGTGGGGCATGCTGGTACGTGTGCACCAGTTTAGAAAGTGCCAAGTGATAGGAAGTATTTTGAGGGGGATTACGGCAGTGTGTGTTTTTTTAATTTAAACATTCACTTATATTTTGATCACACCTTGTATATTGTCCTAGGGTTATACGATTGGTTTCATATATGTGAAGATTATTATTTTTATTGTATTCCATGAATATATATTTTAAAGTTTTTGGTGAAAGTTTACATTGAAATAAAACAATGAATAATTTTATTTCAGTGTTTTCATATGTCAGATATTAATAAATCACACATTCAGAAAAAGTATTCCTTCATTTCAAATGTTCAGAGGCCAGTATAGATATAAATCCCTGTTTGAATCTAGTCATGATGATAATTGCTTGTAAACTACTTTGCCTAGAGATATTTATGTCCAATATTTTGATGAGAATCAGTTCCAAATTTCTCCAATATGTTACTGTTACTGAATTGTCTTTTAAGGTCTAGAGCAGAATTTAGCCAAAATCTGTATAAAATCAGGACATAATGTATCATATCCATTACAGCAAAAGAAAAAAAAAATTAAGCTCCCGTTTTTCCCCAGCAAAAACTAATAAACTGTCATCTTGATGTTTTGAACCAGAGAATGGAAGAGAAGCTATGAAGATAATTATCCATTCCATTTCCTTCCCTCTGGGTTAGATTATATCCAAACAAAACCAGATGGATTGCTTTCCTTAGAAATAAATGGAAAAACAGACAAAATCCTTCCAAAATATAGTTTTTATAGTCAAGGAAATCTACTAATATCTTGCCTAAATCTCTTATTCTTGTTTATGTGTAATGCTATTTTACTGGACTTCTCATTTTCTATGCCTTCATAAAAGAGCCGCTATGTCTGGTCAGCCCCTCAAACCAAGTTGCTTCTGGCCATTGCACTGCTTTCCATTAAAAAGATGGCTCAGCTTCAATTCTTTCTTCTAACTAATGTTCTATCTCTGTGGTCCACTTCACTGTCACAATTCTTGAACAAGCTCTCTTACATCACAGAGATATTTTTGTTACTTCCCAGGAACTTTTCAACCTACTATAATTTGGTTTTTGTTTTTATTACTCTAGTGAAATTGCTCTTGCCGAGGTCTAAAATGGAAGGTGTTACTGAAGTGAATAGACATATAGTGGTTCTCATCTTACTTGACCTTTTTGTAGCATTTGTTACTTTTGACATTTTCCTCCTATAAATGTTTTTTTTTTTTTTTCTTGTCTTGCTTTCTATGACATAATACTCTTCTGGTATTTTTCTTACAGCTCTGGCTAGTCTCAGACTGCCTTGGTCAGGATTCTTCTCAAATTAGTAAATATATGTTCAAGTTTTCAATTCTATCTACATCATACTTACTTGTCGCTCTATTCTTTTCCCTGACAATGTCAACTGCATTCATTAATTCAACTATTATCTATTGCTCTTCACCCATATTCATAGCATTGGCCTCCCCGTGAGTTTCAAACCATCTAAATCTAACTATATGCACAATCCATCTACTGAATATTACATACAATCACTAAATGCACTTTGTCCAAAACAGAATTCATAATTTAATGTTATAATTCTTCTAATATTTTCTACCTCACAGATATAATCAGTAAAACTAGTGTATAACCTAGAAGCCTGGATATCATTTTAACAGTGAGATTTCGTCCAAATTTCCCCCAAGCTAGTTTATTTGCAGGTTTCACCTCATTAAAGTCTTTTGGATGTTTCTACTTCTTTCATAACATTTTTAAAAATCTAATTCATTTTGTTTCTCTCTATTCTGGTCTTCAGGAATAATCCACTAGGTTGTATCTTTCTTCTTTTAATTGATTTTCCCTTTAACAGTGCAACCAGTGTATACTTTTCGAACTAAAAAGCTAACTTTGCCATATCTCAGCTATCTTTCCCCACTTCCCCACATGACAACACATACAAAATTTTTATGAAGTTCTCAAAACCTTTAAAGGCCAAACCTTAGTATGAGCTATAAAGAGCTTCTTGAGTTTGATCCTGTATAATATCTTCAGTTTCATCTTCTCCCATTCTTTATTTACTGTCTTCAGTTGCATTTGGACTTGTTTTCTTTATCAATTGCTCACTTCTAATACTTTGCTACTAACACACACACACACACAGAAAAAGAGAGAAAGAGAGAGACAGAGAGAGAGACTGCTTTTCAATAAGATAAATTCTGTCATTAATTCCAAAATCATCTCATATTCTCCCATAGGAGACTTTCTTAATTTGCATAGCAGTTTAATCATGACTACATACATTTCCTAATCCTCTGAATATAATTTTTAGTATTTGTCATAGTTTCTATAGCTGAACTTGTCATACCCCTCCACAGGCATGTAAGCTTTATAGAAGAAAGATTAACTCTACATTGTCTGTGTCTGCCCCATGGCTTGGGTGTGGAATATACTAAATAAATACTAATTTCATTCTGAATAAATAAAAGAATGAGCATCTGAATAAAAGTATGATTATAACACAATTGTGGTTTAAGAAAACAAAACCTCAGACTAATTGCAGCTGAGATTGTCACAAGGACTACAGAAATGATCAAATTGTTGACAAGAGTTTCCCGTACAACCAGAATGAAACTAATAAAACCCATGGTTTCTGGCTAATTAAAATGAGCTTGGTCCTTGCAATTCAGTGAGAAAACTACTAGAGAGAAAGATCTTCTAAATGTCGACTACAAACAAATTGCAAAGCTATATGGATTTCATGATGAAACTTTGTGCTAATGCTAAGCAGATGTGGTTGTAGGGTGGTTATACCAGGTTTTCCAAGGCCAAGACACAATTCCTCTTTAAGATGCATTACTGTAGCCTGGAATACCATATTCAGAGTACTTAAGTCTTTATAATTAGGTTATACCTCCAAGAAATTGTGACAATGATCAGGCCAAGTGGTTAAAAATAGAAACTAAAGAAAGTGGTTTTTTCCCCATGGCAGGATTTTTTCATAAAAGATATAATAAATGTCAATTATACAATGTTCCATATAAAGAAGTATGAAAAGTTCAAACATCTAAAAGATAGCATTACTGCCCTAAAAGGGCATAGCAAATGTAGAATTCCTGACCTCAGACCAATGTGTTCTTCATTAGTAAAAGAAGCACACACTTAGCAAAAATCACATATATATATATATATATAGCCATTAAAATATATTTACATGATACATATTTAAATTATCATCGTGAGTTAAATATTTGTATACACACATGATTTGGATCTAGAATGTCCCAAAGGGCCATCTTTTAAGGGCTATGTCAGCATCCCACGGTGCTATTGGGAGTTGGTTGAGCCTTTAGGAGTTGAGATTTAATCCATTAAGGGTGGGAGCCTGAATCTATTAATGGTTTTCTCTTGAAAGTGATTTTAGGACCCTGATCTGTACCTCTTGCTCTTTCTTTCCTGGTCATGAGGAATGGTCCCACAAGATATACTACCATGCTACATGCCCAAAACCAAACTCAAAACTACACACCAAAATAAACTTTTCCTTATTTTAATTTGATTGTCTTGGGTGTTTTGGTACAGAAACAGAAAGAAGCCTAATACAATTTACATTAATTTTCTATTTTTAAGTTACATATATTTCATAAACACATAAAGTACCAAAGTACAAATTCACACAAGAAGATCATGATATCAAGGATTAGAAAGGAAAATGTATCTAAATATTTAATAAGTGTAAAAGACTGTTGAATTTATAAACACAGTCATGAATACTTATGTACCCAGTCAATCAATCTTATTTAATTTTCACAATAGCTCTATAATATTTCACAAATGAAGAATATGAGGCACAGAGTGGTCAAGTAACTGATATAATTACTAATAAACCCATAACTACTTTAATTTCTGTGCTTTTTAAAACCCATCTTCCTAACACAATATTTTGGTTTCTAACATATATCAAAATATTATATATTGAGTTATATCTATTAGACTCAGGAGAGGAACATAGTACACAATATTATGATCAATGAAGTTTAAAATTGTTTTCAGATTAAAAGTTGGCTGTTAAACCAGTAAGAGAGACAGAAAATGTGTATATTAGAAAATAATTGGATATTTGACAGAAAATCTGAGAACATTCGCTGGTAACACCTTCATTTCACAGAACAGAAAACTTAAATCAGTTTCTCAAAATCATGCTTTTTCTCTCTGAACTTATTTTTACCTATTAATGTTATTGTAGGCATGGATGATTTTCTTTTAAATTGTGAGTAACTGACAACATTTATAAATTCAGTTCTATAGCATAGCATAATTGTTCATCTTAAAATGCTAACGACATTTGCAGGGGCAGACCTTTGAGGCTATCATTAGTTATTTCACTTTTCTCTTATTGTCCAGTGAGCAAATATCCAAAGGGAACTATTAGAACAGGAAAAGGTACATGCTTAATAGACTCTGTGGTACCTACAAACAAATCCACTGAAGACTATCTTATAAAATCTAAGACTAGAGGTACTATTGAAATTAAAAAAAAACCACTAAAGTATAAGCAAGTCCTTAATGTCTTCTTTTTCTCCTACGTAAGAATTATTTTCCAAAAATAAACATAAACAAGTGACTATCCTTGCTATAAATTCCCTCTCTCTCTCTCTCTTCAAATGTCCAGAAAGAGTTCTAGCTCTAAAGATCCTCTTGGTATTTATCTGTGCATTTACTTTTGGTGAGCAATCTTTTTCCTAAAAACAAGATAGAAAATCTATTATTTGGTGAGAAAAAGTTACAAAAAAAGCAGAAAAGCAGAAAAAAATCTAAGATGTGCGTATTAGGCAAAAGTCAACGTATGTTCTTTTATAACAGAAAACAGTTAAGGCATAAGTTAGGTAGCTTGCAAGATCTTTCCACATAATAGGAAACAAGGAAAGAAAAAGAATAGGAAAAAAGAGATAAAAAGAAAGGGGAAAAGAGATGAGAGGAGGATAGGGGAGGAGAGAGGAGATGGAAGGAGGGGAGTAGGGGGAAGAGAGGGAAAGGGGAAGCAGGTAGAGAGAAAAGAGGCCCAAACACCACTAGTAGTATTAAAATATCAGGAAATAGTAGAGAAGTGGGCTCTCCTATAGCTAGTATACAGAAATACGCATATATATATAGATAGATATATACCATATGTGTATATAATTTATATACAACATATATGTACTTTAGTATTTTTATACTAAAGTATGTACATAACTTAAAGTATGTATACAATACATAAGCATATATTGTATATATTATAAATAATGTACATATATAAATAATATACTTATATATTGTATATATATACATAAGTATATGTACTTTAGTCAGCTATTTGTTAATATAATGAAATATCTGGCACTGGTTATTTCTTTTTTTTTTTTTTTTTTTTTTTTTGGGTACCAGGGGGACGACCTCAGGACCTCGCGCGCCAACAGGCACCCGTGCCACTGAGCGATATCACCGGCCCCTTTTTCGTATGTGGGTTCCGGGAGTTGAACTCGGGCCCTCGCGCTTGCAAGGCAGGCGCTTACGCCGCTGAGCCATCTCACCGGCCCCTGGCACTGGTTATTTCTGAATGAAAGGAGAAACCATTTTGAGTTCAGTCAAAAATGCCATGGCGCTGACTTTGGTGGGGCAGGGGCAACACCTTGTCTGGATCATCTTCAGGCACTGCTCAATTAGAGAGGAGTGTTACCTTGATTGGTTTTACAGTACGCCTGGGCAAGTGGTGAAACACACTTTGGAGTCTGTGTCTGTTCCGTCACCCCTTCTTCTCTGGAACTCTCCTGCTATTCTGCTTCCTAGCTGCCATGGCTGCCATGAACTAAGCCCCTTTGCTCCACCAAACACTTTCATCATGATGTGTCTGCCATGGATCCAGCTGACCATGTATCGAATCTCCTTAGAACATGAACCAAATTAAACCTCTCTTCTTTTAAGTGGTAGATGTTCAGTAATACGTCCAGATATGGGAAAGCCAGCTAATACAGAAAATTGGTTCATAGAGCAGGGTTGCTGCTGTGGCTATACCTGACCATATGGTTTAGAAGAATTTAGAACTAGTTTGTGGAAGGAATTTGGAAAAATTTGGAAATTTGGGAAAGAAAAGCCTTGGAATGCTGTAAGAAGAGCCTGGTGAATGATTCTGGTAGATGCTTAGAAGACAGGAAGGCAAACAGGAAAGGCCAGGACCAGGAAGTTTTGATTGGGAACAAGAACTCCACTGATAGCTGAACTAAAGGTCATGTGTGTTGTATTGTCGCAGAAAATTTGTCTGTTTTTGCCTATTTCTTAAGACTTTGGAGGTACTGAGGTTAAAGGCAGTGGACTAATTGATCTAATGGAAAAAATTTCAAAGCAGTAAAACCATCAAGCTGTTTGGAGCCACACTTATAGTGTGAATCAGAGACAAAAAAAAAAAAAAAAAAAGAGCAATGCATTTGAAAAACTTAAATTTTGTCCCAGAGGGAACAATATATAAAGCCTGGCCAACAGAGATGCAACTATTGGAGAGAGTGTTGGGTGTCATTAAAAAGGAACTAAGCACAGGGACAAGCAGAAAGATGCTTTGAGGGCATCTCAGGAATTGGCAAGACTCCACCCTTCATAGTCTCAGGGGTACAAAAGTATAAACCTTCTATTTGAGGAAAGAGCCCCTGGACCACCTGCTTTAAAAGGGCCACTTTGGGAATTGGCTCCAGAGGATTCATATCACCATGCATAACCATCCAGGCACTCAGAAGCTGCTGCAATCGTGGTCCAAGTGGCTTGGCTATCGCTCCCACTGACAGGAGACCTTGGTGTCTTCCTTATGATGCTGCTTTTCATCATGCTCAGCCATCCAGGCACTCAGAGGCCACTGAAGCCATTGTTCAAACGGGCCTGGCTATTGCTACTGTTGGCGGCAGATTTTGGTATCATTATTTTTTTATTTTTTATTTTTGTGGGTACCAGGGGTCGAACTCAGGACCTCATATGCCAGCAGGTGCCCATGCCGCTGAGCAATATCACCGGCCGGTTTTTTCATATGTGGGTACTGGGAGTCGAACTCAGGACCTCGCGCTTGCCAGGCAGGCGCTTATGCTGCTGAGCCATCTCACTGGCCCTGGTATCATTATTTATGTGATGCTGGTTTTATTGGCATGCAGAATGCAAGACTTTTGGGTCATGGAGCCTTTTTCAAAGGAAAGTCCTACAAGTAAGACAATGATCACCTGAGAGGGAAGTGTATGAATCTTCAGGAATGAAGCCAAAATTACCCTGGAAACCCAGGAAACTGTAGATGCCAGAAATGTGAAATATCTTCTGAGGAAAGCTACAGGTCATGAGTGGAGGTAGCCCAAGAGAGAAGCCATGTGGTCTTCAATCAGCAAGACTGACATTTTTCTGCCATGTGCCCTGGATGCGCAGTTACAGGATTTAATATTTGCCCTTCTGAATTTTGGTTTTGCTGTGGTTCAATTATTTTCAATTTCCTATTTTTTCCCTTTGGAATGAGAATGTTTATCCTGTACCATTGTCCTTAGGATTATGTAATTTGTTTTTTATGTTAACATAGGTTCACAGCTAAGAGTTTTCCTTGAGTCTCAGAAGAGTCTTGGACTTCTCCTCTTTTATGAAAAAATAAAATAAAATTTCATAATCAAATCAGAGAACATCAAGAGTTATTACACTGTATATTGTTATCATCACAATAGTTACTCAAAGTATAAGACATAAACCAAAAAGATTCATACATAAAAGAAACAGATAATAATACAAATATTTCAATTTTTGAAAATTGCTGGAACTTTAGAGACTTTGGGAAAGATGTGATTATGTTTCCAGTTATACACAAGTTATTTGTATTATGTTAGGTAGACTATGATTCTTGCTATTGTCTTTATTTGGAGACTAAATATAGGAGATATGTTTGAGTATGAAACTGACAAGAGGTGGGATGTGGTGGTTAGGATAGAGTGACAACTTGATTGGTTTGGAGATCCACCTGGGGAACTGGTAATTAGTACAGCACACTTCTGGATGCGTCTGGTGTGTCAAGAAGGGTTAGCCCTTGGACCTATATCCCTTTCCTTTCCCCTTCTTTTTGACTCTATTTACTGCTCTGCTTCACGGCCACCATGAACTAAGCAGCTTTGCTTCACCATGCTTGTTATGGTTTGTATCTAGACGTTCCCCTAAAGCTTCATGCACTCATAGGTGAGGCTTGTCAGAGCTGGCTGGATCTATGGCATGTGATACTGGAATTAAGGTTGCATGGCACTAAATTAGTACACTGATTGGAATTACCATAGTTCTGGGTGGGAATAATGGAAGCCTCACCCCGGATGTGGGCGGCACCAATAGATAGGCTTATAGCCTGGGTGGAATATAAAGGGAGATAGTAAGTCAGGCTTGCTGCTGCTACTGATTGCTCCTCATTGCCTTCCACTTGCCGTGTCATGGATTCTTTCTCCTCTGCCATGCCCCTCTGCCTTGTTGCCCTGCCTCAGAATCAGCCAAATATGGGCTGAAACCTCTACAAAGTGTGAGCTGAAGTGAGCTGAAATTAAACTTTCCTCCTTTAACTTTGGGTGTTGGGTGTTGTGTCTCAGCAATGAGAAAAGTCACTAAGACAGTGCCCTTCCACCATCACATTTCTCCCTTGTAGCCAGCCTGAATCTCGTTAAATCCTGAGCCAAATTAAAGCTCTCCTCCTTTAAATTGTACGTGGCGGGTATTGCAGGTGTCAGGTATTTGGGAGGACTGACTAATACAGGCACAGGGAGTAATGGCAAGACACATGCAGCAGCAAGCAAGTGATTGCATCTGTAACCAGAAGTACAGAAAGCTGAAGGAGGCCAGGCTTACTCCTTTTATAAGAATCCTTTGATGAGAACCTAAGACAGCACACGGGAACAATTTCTAAGAGAATATTCCTAGTGACTTAATGACCTCCTGCTAGCTCTCACCTCTTAAAGGGTTCCACAGTCTCCAACTAACGCCACTCTTGAGAAAAGCTTCCACCTACATAAACCCTTGAAGTAACTCAATTAACCCATACTCAAAATGTAGAAATATATGCCCCAGCATTTGTGGCAGATATGCCAAAATATAGACTGCCTCATCTGATAAAGATACAGTATATTGTTGCTGTTTTATTTTTCCTATTGTACTTTTTTCTTATTTTATCTTTATATTTTCATAACAAAATGAGCTAGAAGTTCTGAATAATCTATGGAGAATGGAAGATTTGTTCAGTTTGTAGCTCAAAGACCCAGAGGTATAAGAGTAACCTTTAGCAACAAAATGGAGAGTTTAATAATTCCACTTGAAGAAATAGAAACATAGTGGTGCCATAAGATTTGGGAATAACTAAAACTTCAGGAAAAAATGAATAGGAAATAGTAGTGATTACAGATTCTGTCCTATTCCTGTTGTTACTGGATACATGTAACAACTCACTCCATGTCTCAAATACACATAGGCAAACACACTCTGAAACTGAAAGGTGCCAATTTAGTTAAATTTCTAGTTTTTATTTTTAAACTGTCAATCATTAAGGTATTTATATTCTTCAGTTTATTCTATGACACTGAAAGAGAAGATCCAGTTATTATAGGGTCAGCATGTGTGATTATTCATTCCTTTCCATGCAGTATTGCTTTGATACTAAGTCAAGGAGACCCAATATAAGTGAGTTTATGTTCTTAAAGTTTAAATAAGGAGAAGGCAAAATTTGGTGCCACTGAAAAGTAGTTGGAAAGATAAACAAAGGAAAATAGAAAGTTTAATTTGATAAATTTAATAAGAAAATGCATGAGGTAACACAATGTATTATCCCCAAACACAATATCCTCAGTTTATCACTAAAAATTACCTCCTTCTTTCAAGCAGCTAGAGAAATTGTATTCTTCACCAAATTAGGTACTTTCTACTTACTCTCACACTATTTTATTTTTTAATATGATTAAGTATTGATTCATCATTTTAAAGCAAGGGATGTGTCCTTCACTTTATTCTTATTCCCTAGAATACAGGTATATAGCTTGTCTTTAATAAATCCTTTCTGATTGATAAGTTTAGATGATTCTATCAGCATGAGCCTATAGATTATATGGCAGACTACATAGACATTTGAGAATATAGTCAGGAGAAGTTGAAAAATCAATAGAAAACCTGGCACTTCCATTAGGAAATAAACAAATGAAATAAAAACACTGTTAAGCTCTTTCTGAACTGGGGTCCAGAGCTCTAGCATCCTGGGAAATTACTTTCAGGTTTGTTTACCAGAAAGATTGTGTTATTGTGGATGCTGTCAAGATGCAGTTTGTTTAGATTCTGTTACGTTTTGTTCCTCCTTCAAGACCAGTAGATAAGACATGCACTTGAGTTCAGAATAAATGAAAGAAAATAAGAACATTAGAAGGTTAGTAATATTCCTGTCTTCATTAAAGAGAAATTTTAAAATGACTTTGGCTGCAATTAAGACTTGTGAGTCTTGATTTTTCTATGTATAGTTGGAAAAATAATAAGACACCAGGCAAAAATCCTCTGTTCTTACTGAGTTGGCCTTGGAACCAGCTGCTCATTCCTCTCTCTCTCTCTCTCTCTCTCTCTCTCTCTCTCTCTCTCTCTCTCTCTCTGGCTTTCTTTAAACATTCAACACATTTAAATTCTAATGAAGAAAGACTTACGTTAACTGTTTGGTTTCCACATTGCACAACAGATATACATTAGTGTCAGTTAGTACTAGTGCTAGTGGCAAACTCTAGAGCTTTTCTCTGCATTGTGTATTGTGGCCTCTCATATCAATCAGTTCGTAATCCTCAGTCCCCATGTGGACATAATTCACCCTCTTCAGTAATCCCCACATGGCCCCTGACACAGCTGATGATCTGCCTTCTGCCCTTCCTCGTGATTCCTGAGGAAGAGAGCCTTTACTCAACCTATTGAAATCCTAGAGTCATCGGCTGTTTTTGTTAGTTTCCTCCAACAGCAGAGGCTTGGTTTTCTCGGCAACCTTAGCACAGTATTTCAGATCAGATCCTAGTGCATTCTCTCCATTTCCTCCATATTTCTGAGGATTGGAATTATCATCTCTAAACCACCACGTTTTCTCCTAAGATATTTGCTGCAGTTGTATTGTTTTCTAGTGAAACCACTTTCAAAGTAATCATTCTTAACAACTATTTATCTAATTATTTCAGTTTTCTAAATACTTATTTCCAAAGAAATAAAAAAAGCAATTATTTCTTTATCTATAGTCATAGCTACTTTCAAAGATACACAGATCTTAATATCTAATTTTAATCTCTTCCTTAATTTGAACCCTAACCTTCCCATCAGGACAGTAGGCTACATGACATACTCCCTTACTCGGTTAAGTTAAACCACACTGAAATTCAACTAATGTTGAGTCTTTTTTTCTATTCTAAGAAGGAGACTCAGGAAATATAAGGCACAAACTTTTCTCTTCATATTAGGACATAGAAATATATGAAAGTCTGGAGTATGAGGAATTTTTAATAGAATGCTGTTTTAATTTCTATCTTTTAAATTGTGATTTCTACATCTTAAGCAGAACCTGAACTTTCTCCATCACCAATCTGATGTCTTCTTACTTTGTATTTTTTATGCTTGAAAGTTCACAGGATGGGGAAAATAAATGCAATTTATTTCCAATTCAAAATATAATCAGATGTTTGTAGTTGAAGAGTACATGAAATCAAATGAAAGCTAAATTTTATGAATAAGTTTCTTGTAAAATTTTTCAACATATATAGCCAAACATGGAAATACCAGTGAATAAAATATATGGCATTAATTTTACATATGTTGTTGTCACAATTATTTCAAACTGAATAAAAGTCTTCAAAATAATAGATTAGTGAATAAAGAAATGTTAAATGACCACAATAATACTGCTAGTAGGGCAAGAAATAGATCTTATTTGCAAATTAGACATACAACTTTGGACAATAAAGAGTTGACTATAGTCATTAGATGGAATTTAGACATATGTTAGATCCCCATTAATAATTATATTAGGAAGTAAATTTCATATTATAGACCCATCCGATCAAGTTCGTGGTTAATTTAATTAGAACAACTCTCATTTTAGGTGCTAATTCTATAAATAAAAGTGGGTATAACTGGAAAATTATAATGTCAAGAGTGTGATTAAATAGAAAATTACAGACTAATTTAATTGAAAATAATTATCACTTTCTTCATTTAAGTAAGATTACTTAAAACACTTTGAATGACAAACATGTTCAGAGATGAGTTTGCAAGTTTAGGATTAAAAATTCACAAGACCAGCCCCTAATATTTGGCTTTGCAGGGTTTCACTCAGTAGGTAGAAGACTAGCAGAAGTGTATATTGAAACCGATGCACTATAGAGCTGTAGTAATAGCTCCACAGGTAGTATTCAGGTCAATCAAAAAATCTAGAAAGTTGAAGTTTAATTTGGCTAAAACCCAACAAAATCTATTTCCTTTTGATTCTCTCATTATGTAATTCTTTAAAATGTGCTATATTCTCCTTCCTTCCATTCAACTCAGAATTTCAGTAACCTCAGTATATATACGGATAGGTAGGCAGATATTTCGGTAGGTTGATAGATACTTAGCTTCTGGGTGGCTCGCCTCTGTGTGTGTGTGTGTGTGTGTGTGTGTGTGTGTGTGTATTATATGGAAAATATCAGGTAAATATTGCATTTTTTAAATTCCTGATGGGTACATCTGTCCCCAATTTGTTCTCTTTTATGCAAGTACTGTAGTTCCCACAAAGAACTTACGTATTTATGTCAGGCTATATTTTGTTCTGCTTTTGCCCTTCTGACCTGTCCTTTTCAATTTCTTGATTCTGTTAAAGGTCAACACTTCATTAGCTCTTAGTTTCTATTAATTCCAGTGCCCTAACATATTCACAGAGCCTTCTCGTCTAAGCTAAATACCCTCCTCTCCATTTATTATGAAGTATCTCAGATTGCTCTAAAGGTGTCTAGCCCAGGCATGTCTACATTTTAAATGTAAACGCAAGGCTCCATCCATATGACTTGAATTAACACGTCAAATTAAATTGCCTGAAGCATGATTATTAACATAAATGTGTTTGCTGTGAAATCAATGAGATTATTATTAATGTTATAAAATAAGAAAAAGACATTTGTTAGGAAAATTAATTTGGGGATTTACAAATCTGATTTTAACCCAAATATATTTTTTTTTCTTGCATGTTTTCAATTTTAGCTAGTCATGAGTTAAGAATTAGTGCTACCTTACTTTTTTGGCACTCAAAATTCTTTATCCATCATTTTAAAAAACACACTTCCTATAACCTTTACCTTGGCTCATTTCCCAGATTTATGTATCCTCTCCACATTGCTATAGTAATTACATTTTTTTTTAGTTCCATGGTTACCTCTGCCAACCCCATTACTTACTGTTAATTTTGAAATGCCATGGAATGAAGCACACACGTCACTTTACCCAAGGTCACTGCTGGTATTAGATCCATTTGGTCAATATTCTATCTTGTAATTTTGGTGACATTGTAAACTGACAATATTTCATGTAATAATTCTATGGTTAGAGTGTTTATGTAAATTTTGCCTTTAAAATTACACTGCTTCTCTGGGTAAGCCATTATATTAAGTAAATGCTTTGTTGAGGAATTCAACATTTTTGAAGCATATCAAATTAAGATGAAATTAAAATATTTCTCCTAAAATCATTGAAAACATAGATATTATGTTGCTACTTGTCAATAACATTTCTTGTGTATGCTCCATATGTTTCTAACTTAAGAACTAGTAACTATATTTCTCTGAACATACTAGTACATTTTATACACTCTTAGTACACTTTATTCACTCTAGTAATCAATTTACAAAGCTTTTTCCTGAGACAAGCTAACTTGTTTTTAAGTTCATATGTACACTTTCAAGTCATTTTTACTAGTTGAATGTAAAAAAAAATAGCTAGTGTAGTTGACCTATAATCTAGACTGAGTGTCCAGGGAAGAGGAGTCCCACACCTGTCCTATGTCCGTTCATACTTCCGTACCTTCAAGTTATGCCCTATTTACAATGGAGAAGTGGATGGATAAATGTAAGTATCTGAAGGTGAAAACATGGTTCACATAAGCACCTAGGAAAAAAATGAGAAAGATAAGGAGAACCAAAGGAAAAGCATGCACAAAACCCTGTTAAACTCAATATCATTTTGAAAACTAATGAAAAATCTAATTAAATGAGTGAATATTTTAGGGACTGAAGTGGGAGCAACACTGCTGTAAACCTCAAGTAGCAATGTAAAGAATAGAATTGGGAAGAGAGACCCTGATTCTAATTCTGGGTAGATTATAACTTGACTTTGGAGTATGGAGGCCTGGAAAGAACACAGTGACAACTGACACTTAGTGTTTTTCAGGTTCATGCCACAGTAGTAAATGAGTGGCAGACATCAAAGCAGTACTGTTCTCACCTAACATTCTGTCCATATAGGTAGACATTTGCCTCATTATCTTGTGGGCAGCAATGAGAATGCTTGTATTTGAATAGAGCTGAAGCCCTTCCTTTCCCAATGGTTGCAGAAAAGACATTCAAAGAAGCCATGAAAATGTGAGCTGAAAATATCCCAGTACAAAGGGTTAATTCTTTTAGACTCCCTGGGATTGATGAGGCATGCCTATGAGGAGGCTGAGACAGAAGGAGCTCTGAAAGTTAGAGGCCAGCATGGATCACACCTGAGTTCAAGGCCAGCTGGGACTCCATAGTGAGATTCTGTCTCCAATTGATCAATCAATCAGACTCATATTCTTTTTTGGGTGCCTTTAATATTCCCCTTCAAAACATATAGTTATCTGAAATTTATCATGTATTCCACAGTTACTAGATAAATAACTCATCTAACCACACACTGTTTGTTAACTATTTGCACTTTAAAATGGCAGAACAACAAATCAATTTACTTTGTAGATTAAAATCTACTCCACTTCTAAGCAGATCATACTATTTTGAAGAATTGCAATAAAATTTGAAAGAAAATGTGTTTTAAACTTAATATTGACAATTTCAAAATAATTTAAGCAGTGCTTCATATAATGCATATGAGGCATTGTATGTGTGTGCATTCCAAGCCCCCATTCTATGGGGGCTTTCTTATTTGCTTTCTTTTCAACATACCTTCCTTTCTTTTCAGCCCATGTACATTTTTAATTACCTCTTGGGCATCATTTTTTATTTAGACTCCAAGCCTATATAATTTTATGCAAATGTATAGACATGCATTCACCAGTCATATATACATTCTATACATGTGTGACTGTCATATGAATATATTATGATTCCCTATATAAAAGTGAGGATATTTCCCCCTTAAAAGTGGTATATGCTTCCACAAAATTTATTGGAATCTAGCTTTTTATATTTAATAACAAAAATGGCTTCCTAATATAGGGCATAATGTACCAGTTTGTAATTATGCTATAATTATTTCAGTTAATCATTTGCTTTGGATATTCTAATTTTGCAGGACTTTGTCATTAAAATCACAGTATCTATATTTACTCACACTGGTGCTTATTTTTGTAAGACAGGTAGATTTTTTCAGGCGGGGTTTCCTTTGTTGAAGGATATGTAGATAATAGCAAGTCGTTTTCAGAAACTATTGGTATTAACACCAAAATTATGTGAAAGTACCATATTTGTTTTCTTGTGGTAGAAATAGTCTTCACAGGATCATTTTATCATTTGCGGTATAAGATGCAATGTGATTATTTATGAAATTGGCCATAGTTTTACACATAGTGAAAAGTTTGAATAAATGTCTGTGAACATCTTCCTAAGTATTAACCATTTTTCTATTAGGCTGGCTTGTTTTGTCTGTCTCATAAAAGCTCATTATCTACTTTAAGTATTCACTTTCTCAGACAATATCCATTTAGATTCTTTAACTATTTAGTGAAAGGAAGGAAGGGAAAATAAAAAAAGGAGAAAAGAAGGATAAAATGGAAACAAAGCTTGTAAATAAGGAGGGGAAGAGTTTACAAAGCTTTGTAAATAAGGGCTTGCAGGGAGGGGAGGGGAATGGGAAAAAAAGAGGAATCAAGATATATCACGTACAGGTACAAATTCCATATAATGAATGTGATCATTATGTATATCTAAATTGTACCAATAAACTTAATAAAGATAAAGTTAAATTAACTATTATGCATATATAATTACATGCTTCAATTCTGCATTTATAAGACAGAACTGAAAATATTTAAATATAGGGAAATTAGCACATTTTCTTATATCTACAAATTAATTAGATTTTAAAATAAAAATCATTTTAAAATTATATAATTTTATCATTTTCTTATTCCAATAAATATAACACATGTTCATATAAACAGCAGCCATCGATCATTAATGCAGAAACTTTTCATCATAGTAGTTTTATTCTCCAAGAGGATAAACAATAATAACCAGAATATCCAATTTCAGGCTATATTAAGGTATCTAATAATTCTCTTTGTCAAAATTTCAAAAATTATGCCCAAAAAGGTGTAAAAAAAGTTTCAGATTCATCTCTAAACTGGTAGGAAATAAGTGAAACTCTCAAGAACTGCTTCTCCATTAACCCAAATCCAGTGAAATGAGTACTTGAGCAGTAGCTGCCAGTTCTTGTCAGTTAAATTTTATTTTCCTTACATTCATCTTTTTTATCATAATTTTAGTTCTCCATAATAATGGGGTATAATATGGTATTTCGATAAATGTATACAATATATAGTAGTCAATTCAGACTAGCATTTCCATCTCAATAAGCATTATTATTATTATTATTTTTTTTTTTGTGGGAACCGGGGGGTTGACCTCAGGACCTCGCGCACCAACAGGCACCCGTGCCGCTGAGCGATATCACCGGCCCCTTTTTCGTATGTGGGATCCGGGAGTCGAACTCGGGCCCTCGCGCTTGCAAGGCAGGCGCTTACGCCGCTGAGCCATCTCACCGGCCCAATAAGCATTATTTTTATCTTTTAAGTGAACACATAATTGTGTATATTATGAAGTAGCATGTGAATTTTGCGATCCATGTATATACAATGCATACTGATCTAATCAGGGTAGTAAGCATCTTCATTTCTTTATTAGTATTTTATGTTTTGGAGTCTCTGAGTTTCCCACTTCTGGTTATTTATATGATATAGGCTAATTCTGGGGAAATGGAGTATGCCAGTAACAAAATGTTGGGAAATTACATCGAAGACCAAATACTCTACCTTGGATATAAGCAATATAAAATAGAAAAAATTGCTTTAACTGGACTTTGACTCGGTGACCGTGGTGGCATCTCTTTAAGAATTCCCACCCAAACTGATGACATGTAGAAATATAAACAGGATGTATCTGGAATTCTGATAATTGTTATTAAACTACATGGTTATCTACTATGATCCAAAGCTTAGTTCAAAATATTCATAAGCTTCAGGGTATTCATTTCTCCCACAAGAAAAATATCGTTTTCCTCACTAACAGTTATTTAGTTCTTTATAAATAAGATATTGCACATAAAAGCCCTAACTACTGCAAATTATTCAAATGTAAAATTGCATATATATTTATACATGTAACGTTGAGTTACTGAGCATATTTATTTTTAATGCGTAACATTTATATATGTAATATCTGTACTTTTTATTTTTGTATAACTTCCAATGCACTGAAAATCTATAACAGCTGGGGATATAGCTAAGTGGCACAGCACCTGCCTGGCAAGTGCAAGGTCATGAGTTTGATTCCTGGTACAAAAAACAAATGAAAAAACTGAAAATCTATAATAACGGTGTAAATAAAACTGGCATTTTTAAAAGCAGGATATACCATTTATTAACATATTTGATCCATTTAGAATCTCAGTCTCTTTTCCATTTCATCTCTTACTTTCTCATTATCTCCCCACTCTCATTAATTGGTCTATGTATTTTTGTACCTTATGTACTGTTTAGAATAACCAGTAGATATGATGGTTGTATATATCAAAACACTCAGTGTGTGAGTTCTTTATACAGGCATTACATTATGTTTATTTATATTTCTAAAACTTATTAAATATTAAATATTATTATTAAATTATTAAAACTTATTATTATTAATTTGAACTTGGATACGATGCCGTTATTCAATCCACGGTTTAGGTTCAAGTTTTTCCATTGTCTTTAACGTCTATTTTTTTTCCTAACATAGAATGTAACCGAGAGCAACACTTCATTTAGGAGCCATGTCTTTTTAGTCTGCTTTAACCTGCATCATCATAATTTTACAGTATATCATGATAGTAGCATTTTAAAGAATATGTCCAGATTTCGTAAACTGTACCACGAAATTGATGTTGGATCTTTCTCCGTGCATTAATAATTTTGGATTATAGCATTATTGGTACTATTAACTTTTAATCACTTGTTTGAAGTAGTGTCTGATAGGTGTCTCTTTTCTAAAATGTCTGTTTCCTCTTTTTAGTTAATAGATAAATTCGTTTAGAAATATATTGAGATCATATTGTTCCTCATCATATTTTCACGCGTTATTAGTATTACATCTGTTGTTCTTTTGTGCCAGCATTAATTATCAATGTAATAATAATAAAAATAATAATAATCATAGGTGATTTTCTAACTCCACTGGTCTACTGAAGTTTACTAATTGCCATCTTACTATAATGTAACATTTTCAGCATGATCCCATTTATATATATAAAAAATATATATAATATATTTTGATAAACATGTATAAAACATATTTATATATGTTTATACATATGTTTTTGTTTACTTATGTTAGTATTGACTAAAGAATTGTTTTTTCTGGGTGAGAATTTGTAACTATCATTATTTAATTGTTCAAATTGACCTTTATTTGGTTAATAAATGCACACTCCTGCGTATTACTGTGTCCTTTGAAATGCTTCCAGCACTTTTTGAGAACTTTTGCATTCAAACATAATTGCTGGCATATGGTATTTCCAGTTCATCTCACAATTTTTTCTATCTCAGTCTTGAAAGAAGATCTCATCTCCTTAAGTGAACATTTAGTGTTTCATTACTATTAGTGTGTTATTGCTTGTGGGACAGGTTTAAAAATTATTTATACACAGACACATAGATCAATATCATATACAGACAGAGATATAAATGTATAAGTACTATGAGTTCATAAGCTCATTTTCTAACACAATTCTTATGCAGCAGAACAAGATTCAGTCTATTCTTCCCTTTTTATAACTATTTCTTAACATTGAGAAAATGGCTTCCATTCTGTTAATAGGTTGTACTTATTTACTCTATTACAGAATAAATAGAAAATAGTAGAAGAATTCTTAATCATTTCCACTGCATTTTAACTGTCTTCATAATTTATAAAATTAGTTCTGTTTTGAATTTTAGTGATGTGGTAATATTGGAAATAGAGACATATAGTTGTGTTTGTAAACCATTTTACTTTTTAAATTGATATGTTTCACTTTGTCTTATTCATTGGCTGATAAGTTATTAATATGTCTCCCAAACTCCTATCTATGTAAAGAAATACATTTAATGAAATGTCACTATCCCATTTCTGTCTATAATATCCTTGTCCACAACGCAGTTAACCAGTATCTAATCTTTTTTTTTAAATATTCAGGAGTCATTTTCATCATATATATGTGTGTGTCTTACAATTGGTACAATTAGAGATATATTAAACTTTAATTACAAAACTTTTGTAATACACAGTTTACAAAACAATTTACCCATTTTCCTTCTAGTATTTGATGGTATCATTTTTTATATTTACATGTAGGACGAGTTTGAAATTTATTTTTAGGGGATTAAATGAATTTTTCTTCCATAAATGGCTGTTTAGTTGTCTCAGCATTCTTATAATATCGTTTTTTGTCCCAGTTACTCAACGTCACTTTTATTACATGTTGAAATTCCACTTTAGTATGATTATTTCTCAGACTCTCTAGTCTCATCCACTGTTCTTTATGTCCATATCTGTGTGAATAGCACACTGTTTTAGAAACATTACACTCTCATATTTTATAGGGTTATTTTTTCTTTGTAGCTTTTATTTTTCAATGATTCCATATCTGCATTGTCCTGAAGTCTATGAAAAAGACTGCATGGTAGCAGAACTTGTAAGACGTCAGTGACTATGGAAGGAAGGTAAATTTGGTTGTTGATTTTATATTCCGGATAAAAAGCACTGGATTCCAGCAGAAACCCAGGTGTCTGTTCATACAGCATCTTGACTCTTATCTTACTCTTAGGTGGGAAAAGAGCCAAGCAATGGTGCAGGATAAAGGTGCAGCAACATAGTTTCCTCTGTTCAGCTGTATTTGTATACATGCATACATACATATATTTAGCACCATTCTTCCACTCCGTTATCCTATGGAAGCAGCTGAAGAGGGTGATATCTGGACACAAAGGGCCTAGTGTAATGAGTTATGGTGTTTAATGCTATGTGACAGCATGTGTCACTCATTCAGAGGCCAGGAAAATCCAGAAACCAGTTTTTCACCTGAAGCAAAAACACTTCAAGCAGTAAAACTACCCGGAAAAAAAAGTCTGAAACCAAAGCACCTGTTTTAGCCCACTGATAAAATATGATGTGTAAGAAACCTACAGTCCAGATGTTTTGTTATAGACCAAGATCTAGTTATTAGGCAATCTGGAGCAAAAGAAAATTCATAGAGTTGCAAACAAAACAAAACAAGGAACAAACCAATTGTGAAGGACTTACAGGAGGAAAAATCTTTTTAAACCTCAGAAATGAAGATGCTAGGGTCTGCCTCTGTCTCTGTCTCTGTCTCTCTGTCCTTCTCTCTCTCTCTTTCTCTTTCTCTCTCTCTCTCCCAACAAACTTCGGTTTAGACCTTGAGTCTGTTTGATGTAGTAAACGTCCTTTAGGAAACCCATCTTATCTGCAAAGTTCAATGAGGCTGGCAAATTAAACAAAAGGAATTAGCAGAAGTTCAGAAACACCACCAAGACATTTTCTACATGTTACTCATTACAATGTCACGGAGTAAATGGGCCCATTTCCTCAGCAAGCTGGCTCCGTAAGAGGCTCAGTTCCTCCTGCAACTCTGGGTTTGGCTTAGCACTGGCAGGTCTGGTTTCTAATGGGTGAAATTGTCCTTGGCCTGTGTAAGTTGGGCAACAAGGCATTATTTCAGTGTGGAAATGAAGAGGCTGATCTTAGAAGTGTGTCTTAAGTGTAATAGATCACACCTGGCCAGGTAGTATTCTCTGCATTCATGGTTTTCTATTCAACATCAGACAAAATAGAGGATAAGGACAAGGATATATTTGGGTTCAGCTCCAACATGTCAGGCAGGGACTCAAGGATATCTGCACAAAACAGATTTTTTTTTTACTTGTTTTGATTGTTTTGATGACAAAGGTTATCTCTGTAACATTTCTGCCAGTACTTGCACTTGAAGCAACAGGGAGTCACAGCATGGGCCTAGAGGCTTCCAGAGCTAGGAAACTTGACTTCTGCATCTCAGGCTTCCAAAGACCACAAGTTCTTCAACCTTCCTCATCTTCTATTGCCTGTAATATAAAGGCTTGGAATGTCAGACCCATAGCTCTTCTTCCTATCATTTCAATCAAAGAATAGTTAAAAACCTTTGATCCCAAGGACAACTTATAATTCTTTGAGAAAAAGGCTCACAAATAATCTTTAAATATTTTTTGTACTTGTGATATTTTGTTTAGATAATATGTTTTGCCACTCTCTCCCCCACCACTCTTAGATAGAAAGACTTGATCTGAAGAGGAAGGGAGAAGGGAGTGAAGGGGTGGAGGGAGGGGGATGAAAATTATTAAGATGCAATATGCATATGCACCAGTTTCTCAAGAGGAATGTAGTTATTATGTATTGTAAATATGTACTAATAAAAATGTAAGCCTTGAGAAGAAACTGAGGAATGTGACTTCTGTATACCCAGTCATTCTGTATTACTTATTTTATTAATTTTATTTTGGCTGAGGAAACTTTACATGCCATCCACTCTCCTAACAGATTTTTAAGTATTCAACATTATTTTTATTTGTAGGCACAATGTTGTAAATCAGATATCTCGAAGTTACTGATTTTGAACAACTGAAATTTTATGGTCATTGCTAAGCAACTCCCCCATTTCCCTTGCCGCTGTAGCCCCTGGAGCCCACCATTCTATTCTTTACATCCATGACTTTGATTATTGTAATATTTTGTAATGTGGAATCATGAAGTAGTCCTGTGACTGGATTAGTTCATTTAGGATAATGTCATCCAGATTCTTCCGTGGGGATATATATAGAATTTTGTTTTTGTTTCACAGACTGAAAAACATTCTGTTGTATGCATATGTTACATTTTTAATTCTTTCATCTGTTGCTGGACATTAAGGTGCTTACTCTTTTTAGCTACTGGGAAACAACAAACGTGAATGCTGCAACAAGTGTGAAAATGCTCATATTTCTTTCAAAAACAGATTTCAAATCCTTTGCCTAAATATCCAGAAGTAGGATTGCTGAATCATATAGCAACTCTAATTTTAATCTTTAAAGAAATCTCCACACTGTTTTACATAGTGGCTGCACAATTTTGCACCTTCAACTAATAGTGATTTATCCACTATCGTGACAATAATGCAGTAGTCAGACTGGTCAGTTTATTTTCCTTTAAGAATGAATACTATGCTTCCTCATCCTATTATGTTGCTGTTTGGAATCATTTTATTTCAATTTGTAGAACTATCTTTGGCATTTCATCTTTTATTAATGAAATTTATATTTAACTGATATACAAATACAGATTACACATAGAGTAGAATGTGATCTTCATATGTGTGTATATTATACAGTGTTTAAATTGTTATCCATATGTATTCCCTCATACATTTAGCATTTATTTATTATTAAAATAAAGTTATTTCTTTTAAAGATTTAAAATTTACAGTACATAATTTTTATCAATAGATACCCTATTGTGTAATGCATCCCAGAATTTTATATTCCTGTGTCACTGTAACTCAGCACCCACAGATCATCCTTTCCCCATCCTTCCAATGGTAGCAGTGATGAAATTCTTCAGCTTTTTCTGATTTGGAAAGAGTACATATCCCTTTTTTGACAGTAGTGTGGATTAGATACAGGACTTCACATTGAGCTATATCCCCAGGCATTTTTTACTTTTTATTCTGAGGCAGCTTCTCCCTAAATCAATAAATTGCCCGGACTGGGCTCAAACTTGCTGTCCTCCTTATGTGGCACGATATTCTTGGTTGAGAGTTGGTGAGGATTTTATCAAGGGAATGTCTCTACATTTTCTACAGATTTTCAAAATTATGTTTTTCACATTTGTCTGTGGTGCAGGAGCCTAATCTCAACCAGTTTCTGGATTTCACACAAGGAGAATTGATCCTCATGTTGCTGTTGGCTTCATGTGTTTATGGTGAAGGAGGAAGAATCCAGGGCTTCCTATTCTGTCATCCTGGTAACATCAAAAGGAAATAGCTTTTCAATTAGTTCATCTACTTTTTCTCTACACTGTTAATAGTAGTAAGCTCTCTAATTTCTGGGACAAAATGCCTCATGTACACAGCCTATAAGAAGAAATAGTTTATTTGGCTCATGGTTTCAGAGGTTTCAGTCCATGGTCAGCTGGCTCCAAGGCAAGAACACTACAGAAGAAGAGCATGGCAAAGCAAAACTGCTCCCTGCATGGTGACCAGGAAGTATAGAACAGGGGGAAAGGGCCAGTGAGAGACAAACCTTCCAAAGCAAGCCTCCAGTGACCTACCCTTCTCACTACATCATAACATCACTTTCAATTGTGGACATCAGTGGATTAATCCAGTGATATGTATAGTGTTACCATGATCTAATCAAATTTCTGGGGGTCTCAATCCAGCCAGATGGCAATTAAGATTAACTGGTACACTGCCCTTTTCTTTAAAATGGAGTAATTGTAACATTTTTCTTTATCAGTGCTTTCTTGTCTTTCACTTATATTTTAAGTTTATTCTTTGAAAGACATTATGCATCATATTGAAATGATCCCATATAAAATTATCCAACAAAACCTAATCACCGAATACTAATTATCCTATTAATCATTCTGGTTTTATTTACTACATAATTACATTTAGGTATTAAGAATATCAATACCTGTCACACAAAAATTCAGATGTTCATTTATACCTGGTGATTGCTTGATGTCTTCTCTAAGGCACAGAAAATGCAGGATCATTGAAATGTCATTAATTTTTAGAAGTAAGCCATGTAGTAAACTCAGGGGTTTATGATATTTTTAAAAAGTTAATTGAAGCAGCTAATGCTTTGCAATTATGGTGTAACTGTCCCTTCTCACATAGTTCATCTTCTTCCAAAGCAACTTGTATTTTCTTATGATCTATATTTACTTTTTTCTAGTTTAAATAGTTTAGTAAATTATCCTGTTTTATTAAATTTATATGAGACACTGGTAAACAAACATGTATTTACAAACATAAAGAGTCAATCAAACAAAAATATATTTCTATTATAAACCACCAAATGCATTAGGTAGGATTTATTTCAGTTGTCAAATAAATTTGGTACAAAGAAAACCAGGCAATATTTAAATCACATTTTAGACTAAGTGACTATTAAACTATTTAAACAGTTATCATGTTTCATTTTGACTGAGACCCAGTTAATAAGTGGATTAAATGTATAATTTTTTAGAATTAAGATCTATATTGTGTTTTCGTTTCATATGTGTGATTGCTATTTTTGTCTCAACTTTATGCAATACAGTGTGACAAATGCTGTAAATAACAAATAAAAATTTCCCAACAGTTGGTGTCAAATTCAAGCATAAAATTTCATTTATGTATATAGATTTGAAGATAGTATTTCCTCTCATACTGGAAAACCTTAAAGTGCTATGAAGTATTCATCATGTTAGAATAGATGAATGTCTCAAACTGTGTCCCCAAAAAGTATTATTGGGTATTGCAAGACCACAGAAATTCCAATAAAAGAAATGTAAATATTAACATAATTACTATTCAGAGAATACCTGCAGGAAAAATGTGTGATATTTAATAACAATTTCCTAAACTATTTTTTAAGAAAAAATTATTCATTCTCCTTAGAATGCAATGTAGTTACTTTTCTCATTGCTGAGAAAAAACACCAGGTACCCACACTTAAAGAAGGAAAGATTTACTCTAGCTCATCATTTGTAGAGGTTTCAGTTCATAGATGGCTGGCTTCAAAGCGGGGTGGTATGGCAGAGGGGCATTGCAGAGAAGGAACAGTTCGTGGTGGGCAAGCAGGAGACAGCAAAGAGCAGCAGCAGAAACATCACCATGCAGTCAGGCAGAAGCCTCTCCTTTTTATCCCTTCCCTTTTCAGTGGTGCTACCCACACCCAGGGTGGGCCTTTCTACCATCCACACCCAGAACTATGATTAACCAATCAGTGGACTAATATAGTAATCATGCATTCTTAATCCCAGCATCACATAATTTAATCCAAGCATTATACTCCCTAGAACCAGCCACCTCAAAGGCCCACCTATAAGTGCATGAGGCTTTGGGGTACACCAAGATACAAGCTATAACATTCTGCCCCTGGACCCCAAAACACTCATGCACATCATTTTATGCATAAGACATTTAGTCCATCTCTAAGAGTTACCGAAGTCTTGCCAGTTTCAGCACTGTCAAAAATCCAAGTCCAAAGTCTCCGCTGTGATTTAAGGAAAACTCTTAGCTTGGAGACTCTATAAATGAAAAGAAAGTTAAACACTTCCAACAACATACAAGGGCACAAGATAAACATTTCCGTTCTAAAAGGTACAAATAGGGAAATAGAAAGTAATGAGACCAAAGCAAGTACAGAATGTAGCAAGGAAAACATTCAGTCCTGTAATTCCATCTCCAGAATCTAAGGCAATCTGTGACAAGATGTGAACTCCAAAGGGCCTGGGTGTCTCCACCCCTACAGCACTTCTGGTGGTTGTAGCTCCCATGGCTTTTTTCTTTGGGTGGCTTTGCTCATTCCTTCTATCTTTCCTCAGACAATCCATGCCCCTCCTACCTTCTGAGGTCTCCACTACACCTTCGGCTTCATACTCACAGCTTCACACACTGCCCTCTCCAGCACACTACCTGGCCTCCCAGGCCTTTATCTTAGGAACAAGTTATAGTAGCCCTAAATCAAATGTTACTTTAGAAAATCCCCAGAATAAGAGTTGTTTGAACTGCATATATCCAGACTTCATATAAGAAATAGCTAATCTATAAAGAATCATTATAATAATGACAATGTTTTGAGGTAATCCTCCAACTCTGGCAAGTATTTTTATTGCTTAAAAGTTGGTACCATGACAGATGACCATGCCGCCTGTAACTATTGTATGGCTGCAATACCTGTTGAAATTGAAATGAGAAAATATAAAAGGGAAGAAAAGGAGATAGTAGGTAAGTTAAAAAATGAGGTGTTACAGTGTCTTAGTTACTTTTCTCATTGCTGAGACAAAATAGGTAACACTCAGAGTTAAAGGAAGAAAGGTTTATTTCAGCTCACCATTTGTAGAGGTTTCAGACCATATTGACTGGCTCCAGGGCAGGTGGCATGGCTGAGGGGCAACAGAGTGGAGAAACAGTCCATGGCAAAGGAGAGCAGGCACAAGGCAGCAAAGTAGTGAAGCAGCAGCCTGCCCCTCCCTCTTATCCCTTCCAGGCTACCTGCCTTTTAGGACATGCCATGGACACCCAGGGTAAGGCACTCTTAAACCCAACATCATATTGTTAATTCCAGCATCACATACTTAATCCCAGCATCACACACCCTAGATCCAGCCACCTCCGAAACACTCCACCTATGACCGTATAAGGCTTTAAGGGGACATCTAGACACAAGCCATAACATACAGGATCCATAATGGTGGACTAAGAGACAACAGCATTCATAGTTTGCTCCAAGAAATTCAATCAAGTCAGCAGAATGCAGCTGCAAGTATTGGTAGGGAAACCAGTCACCAAAGCACAGCTTGAACAGGATCATGAACTGGTGAAATCCACAGGTAGAGGTAGGTGCAATAAGGAATTAAGCTGTCACTCTTCCTAAGTGCTGCTTGCAACACAGGACTGAAGAGCGTGCCACTGTGGGAAACATAGGCAGTCATCCAGGGCAAGAAGCTGATGAGGTGGCTGCCACTTGGTACCCAGCATAGCTAACACTGTTCTCAGTAACCAGGCAGGCTTAGTCATTCTGCCTCAAGGGCATGGAGATAGGAGTTAGAAGAATTGGCCAGGGGAAGCCTCCCACATCCTGGATGCTTCAGTGATTGTGAGCCGAAGACTCAGAGGGCCAAAGCAGACTAGCAATGGTGAGCACTGAGGGTGAGCAGTGGGTTGCACAGAGAGATAGAAGGGACAATTCTGGCTTAGAGTAATTTCTTGCCAACCCCAGGCACCATGGGAACTAGGGGAAGAAAGTCAATCACTGGGTTCCAGCAGGGCTACCATTGGTGAATACCAAAGACAAAAAAGATTTACTAGACAGGTCTTGCTTAAGCAATTATCTCCTGCCACCAGCTGTGGGGGGAACCACCAGGCAGAGAGAGACTCAAAGGTCTGTGAGAACTGAGACTTGCAATCTCCATGGATAGAGAATGTGTTAGCTGGGACTGTGCTGACTTACCTCAGCCACCGGAATCACAGGCCAGAAGTCATCTGAGAGAGCGGCATCAAAGTAGGGAGACCAGAGTACCAGAGACAGAGAAGAATGAGGTAGAGTTGGCTGCAGAGAGCAAAGCAGGTGTCTGGTCTGGAAGCCCAAGGCTGACACCTGGCAGAAGGAGATATATATGAACATAGATATACAAATTCTCTGTAAGATTCTTGCAAAGAGAACTCAACACCACATTAAAAGGATCATGTACTATCACCAAGTTTATTTCATTCCAGTGATGCAAGGGTGGTTCATTATACATAAAACAATAAACATAATACAACACAGAAATAGAATCAAGGATACAAATCACATGATCATCTCAATAGATGGGAAAAAAAAGCTTTTGACAAAATCCAACATCTTTTCATGATGAAAATCCTGATGAAAATAAGTAAAAAAGGACCTACCTCAAACTGATAAAAGTAATATACGTGAAATTCAGATCTAACATCATACTGAATTGGGAAAACCTGAAAGCATTTCCTTTGCAATCAGGAACAGGAGAAGGGTGTCCACTCCCCCACTGTGGGTCAGTATAGTACTTGAAACTTAAGCCAGAGCAATCAGGGAAGCAAAAGAAACCAAAGGGTTATAAATCTGAAAAGAAGGAGTCAAATTATGTCTATTTGAGGATTATATGATTCTTTATATAGAAGACTGAAAGATCTACACCAGAAGACTTTTAGATCTGATCAACAAATTCAGTAACTTGGCAGGATGCAATAGCTACACACAAAATTTAGTAGCTTCCTGTACAACAATGAGCCCACTAAAAAAGAATCAGGAAAGTAATTCCATTCATAATTGCTTGAACATGCTAAGGAATATATCTGAACAAAGAAATGAAAGACCTCTAAAAAGCACATAAAAAGAAAATTGGAGACCTTCATTGTCCATGGATCGGTAGAACTAGTTTTGTTAAAATGGCCATATTTCCAAAAGTGACTTACATATTTAATACATTTCCTATTAAAATACCAATAATATTCTTCAGAAAACTAGGACAAATAATCCATAAATTTATATGGAATCAGAAAAAAAAAAGACACCAAAGCAATCCTGAGCAGAAAAACCAATGCTAGAGGCATCACCCAACAAGTTGCATTACAAAGGTTCAGTAACAAAAACAACATCATAACTAGCACAAGAAAAGACACATTGATCCATGGAATACAACAGAAGACATGGAAATAAAGCAATGCAACTACAGCCATTTCATTTTTTTATAAAGGACCAAAAACATACCTTGGAGAAAAGACAGCCTTTTTAGTAAAAGCTGATGGGAAAATTGGTTATCCACATACAGAAGACTGAAATTAGATCCCTATGTCTCACCCTGTATTGAAAGCAAATCAAAATGGCTCAAAGGTCTAGATATAACACCAGGAAAATTGACACCGCTGGAAGATAACATAGGGAAAAACATTTGAAGCGATAGGTACAGGCAGGGGCTTTCTAAACAGGACTCCACTAGCACAAGAAATAATATCAAGAATCAACAAATGGGTTACATCAAATAAAACACTTCTGTGTAGCAAAGGATAGAACAAGCAGGATGAAAAGACAACCTACCGAATAGCAGGAAATCTTCATTAGCTACTATTCTGACAGAGGACTAATATAGAGAATATGTGAGAACAATAAGAGTCAACCCCTGAAAAAGAAATCATCCAATCTAAAATGAACAAATTGGCTGAATAGATAATTTTTAATAAAGAAGTACAGATGGCCAATAAGTAAATGAAAAAAATATTCAACATCTTTAGCTATTACCCAAATTCAAATCAAAGCAACTTTGTGAATGCATCGCATCCCAACCAGAATGGCTATCATCAAGAACATATAAAACCAAGAAAGTTAGTGAGGTTGCAGGGTAAAAGGAACCAGCCAACATCGTTGGAGGAAAGGAAAATGACAAAACCACTGGGGAAATCAATATGGAGTTTCCTCAGGAAACTAAAAGTAGAAATACCATGAGATCCAGCTATGAAACCTCTAGGTAATTCAGATCTGAAAGAATTAAAGCCAATATTCTATACTGATACATACACACCCATGTTTATAAGGGCACAATTTAAACTAGCTAAGTTGTGAGTAAAGCTGAAATGTGCATCAACAGATGAGTAGATAAAGAAAATGTGAATATATAAAGAAAATGGACTACTATTCAGCCATGAGTGGATAAAGAAAATGTGATATATTAATGTCATATATATAAAAACATAATATATAGTATACTGTACATATAAAGTTATATATATATAAATATATATCATTAATCTATAAAAAGGAATGAAATCGTGTCATTTGCAGGAAAATGTATGGAACTGGAGACCACTGAACCAATTAATTCTGTACAAACTGAGCTAGTGGACTCACAATGTTGAAGAATGCAGTAAACCAAAAGGAGAAGATTAGGAGAGTTTTTAACTGAAAATAAGAAGGAAAAAAAGGCTCCAAGCAGAAACCCAGGAGAGGAATCTAAAAGTGAAATTTCCACAGGTCCCCTTTGTCCAGAACTTTTTGCGGATAAGCGGAGGATGGGAATTGCTCAACTTTTACCTAACACAGGTGGCTCTGTGAATTTAAAATGACCAATTGGAACTCAGGCTCTCTCACTCAGTTACTCAGCATGTGGGATTTAAAGGAAACATATTTTAAAGAAAAGCTGATTAGCATGCATTTTAAATTCCTTGGAAACCCAGGAACTCAGTAGTGAGGGACTGCAACTCCCTTTAGTATGGAGAGGTTGCCTCTCCCTTTAGTAAGGAGGGATGGCATTCTGTGTTGCCTGAGAAAGTTTATTATTAGTCCAAAGTCCTAGTTCACTGCCTGTTCTTATTTTATTCTTATTAGTATGGCTGATCATCCAACTCTATCTCAGGCCCTTTCCCTAGCTAGATGCCTTATTCAAAAGCTAACTGAATAAACTAATATTTACACAATGTTAAGCAAAATAAGCCAGACTCAAAAATTGAATATCTCATGTTTCCCTTATAGAAGAGACTGGAGAAACAAATACATAAATGAAATAAAAGAGAAAAGACAGCAAATTAGAAGGTAAACTTTTCATGGTAGAGATCAGGGGACAAGGGGAGGAAAATAAGAGTGAAGTAAAGTTATTGAAAATAATCAAGATATGTTATACATATACCAATTTCCTAAAATGAATCTCACTCTTTATTACTAACATGCGCTAATAAAAAACTATTATGGAAGAATAAAAGAGAAACCATGAAAAAATAGTAGATAACTGATGAGTTCACTCCTACAATGGAATTGGATTTTAAAACATAAATGAAGAGATGAGACAGAAAATGAGAACAACCTAATCATGATACAATATTATAAAGGTTCTATGTTCTATGGCTTTAAATGTGTATGTAAAGATAAAAAGAATGAGATAAGACATTAAACAGATGTTAACGCTATTTATTGTTTCAGGTTGATATTCTCACTAATGCTGTAATGCATTTCACCAGTAAATAAATATTTAAAATACAATCCTGTGTCTGAGTCTATCTTGGCATGACTTAGAGACACATATGAAAATATATGAAGTCTAATTTCTTTATCTAAAAATGTGGGTTAACAATAGCATCTCTTATAAATAGTAAAAAATGTAAAGGCAAAAAATTAAAATCAGCAGCATATCAACAATATATCATAAATTTATATTGTCATATGGTTACTACAAATGTTTCTGTTTTATCAAATATTGAACATTATTGTAGAAAGCTTGAGCCTAAATATTTAGTTAGCAACAGACAACACTGATCTAGAAAAGTGGAGTGGGTAACTTTGATGTGCTTGTCTTTACTAAAACATAAACAAATGAAATGGCTACAAGAATGTTAATCAAGAGAAAGTGACAAACATAAGAAAAACAGAAAATAGATGAGGTATGCCTTACCAGGAATGGAACATTTAAAACAATACCTGATTCATAGATTTCATTTACACCCACTGTCACACTGATTCTGACGTCAAAGCCATTAGCTCTACCTTCAAACTTTTGTGAAATGAAAATTGAGATCAAGCAGAGATTAATCATGGACTTCAAACTTAGGCAGACTCACTTCAAAGCCCATTTCTATCATCCACCAGCAGTTTGCTTCTTTACATCTCTGGTCTTTAGTTCATATTCCACTTGTATGGGACTAACAAGAGAACATCATTTATGGAAATTTTACAACAGTCAAATTGACCTTCTCATGCATAATGTTTAAAGAATACCTAGCTTAATCCTTGTGGCATTATGTTAGTGTCTGTGCATTTGAAGATATACCTAATTATTCCAGTGTTTGCGTGCTGAATTTGCCTGAGAAGATTCTCTTACAGTCAGCTCCTCCAGAGATCCTAGGCAGGCCATCCAGTGTGGTCCATGAGCAGACTTTCTGCTGGATTACTTGAGCTGATTGGCCTGGTGTCTGCATCAGCATGTATTAGACATCTAATCAATAATATTTATAATTTTTTGGTTTATTTGCATGTTTCTTTTTAACAGTTTGTAATAATTAGCAGAAAAGTTGTTTCATATACTAACATACATACAGACTGGGCATTTGAGAACTAATGGGGCTATAGATTATTGGGGAAAACCACTATGTGTATCTTTTATAAATGCTATTATCTATATCTATATATCTATCTAAATATATATATTAAATACAATGTGCATTTATATATACATACATGTCATATACATGTATATGTTTTCCATCATAAATTGTGAATGCATTTGTGCATACTTATTTTACATCTTAAATGCTTTATATTTTGCAAACTAGTTGGCTAAAGAAAGAGTATGTTTCAACAAACATATCAAAAAAGACTTTCTAGAAATGCAAAGCAAAGCTCATGTTATGGCTTGTGTCTTGATGTTCCCCCAAAGCCTCATGTGATCATAGGTGGGGGCTTCTCAGAGGTTCCAGGATGTAAATTGTGTGATGATAGGAACATGACGTGTGATTAGCAAATTAGCTCACTGATTGGTTTGACATAGTTGGGGAGTTAATAATGGCAATACCCTCCCCGGGAGTGTGTGTGCTACCCGCCCTAAGGGAGGTAGCCTGGACAAAATATAAGGGACAGAAAGAGGGCTGCTATTGTTGCTTCCTGCTGCTTCTGCTGCCTTGCTGCCTTCTGCCCACCATGAACTGTTTCTCCACTGTGATGTCCCTTTGCCTTGGGGACAGCCAATTGTGGACTGAAACCACTACAAACTGTGATGTGAAATAAACCTTCCTCCTTCAATTTTGTGTGTTGGATACTTTTATCTCAGCAATGAGAAAAGTAACTAAGACAGCTCAGATAAAAGCAATCATAGAGGAAAAATACAACAATGAAGGTTTTAATTGGTAGCACATGGGTCAAATTTGATCCACAAATATATTTAGTATAGCTGATTTTTTGTTTGTTTGCTTACTTTTCATACAGTTGTGTATTACATTAGATTTGATTAGGTGGCATTACTTAAAAATCTAGGACATAATTTCAGTGAACAACAAGTTGCTCTGGAAACTAGTAAGCTAAAAAATGTGAAAGGTTTAAAAACACAAGTATTTATTTCTTTCTCCAATCACTTATCCAAAAAGAGTTAGTAAATCCTCTGATCACTGGAGGGACCCAAAGACCCAAACTAATGGATGTTCAATCTCTTTTCATGCTTCTAGGGTAACTGTGTTCAGAAAAATATAGGAGTTAATTTTAGAGTTAAGTTTTGGCAAATATTTTCATACAAAAATGAATAACATTTGTCACTCCCATCTACTTTAAAGGGGGGGGCAAAATGTCAACACAAACTGGAAAGGGGAGGAAGAACAAATAGGACAGAGTCCTGATGAAAGAGGACTCCCTGGAACTTGTCCCCCTGCAGAAACAGCAACTAGAATAACTATCTGCAAACAAAAATTCTCACAAGAACTAAGGGAATCAGGTGAGAAATCATCATGCCTGGGTGTATCACAGAGATAAGAGCTGATGAATGGGGAGAGTAGTAATACTCTAACAATCATGTTAAAACCCACAACTACAATAACGGACTATGAATAGAGATACCACCTTGGAGTGTGGGGTTTCAAATTATTTCCTGTATGAGAAAGGAGGACATGAAAAGATAAAATTTATAAATGTACATAAGTTTTAGTTGAAGTGGCTAGTAAAATAGTCAGACTTCTGGCAAGGTTGATCAAAAACAGTAAGAAAAGATCCGTGCAGAAATAATATGAATGGAATTTTTTAAATAAAATAAAACTGGCAAAAACAAATGACTAAAGTATGATTATTCAATAGATTAATGCATACAATTTAAATTAACATGCAATAAATGTTCATATACAAAGAGTTTTGAAATAGGCTCCATATCATATCACATAACAAAAATCATTGAGGTTAATTAAATGTTTAAACATTAATTATGAAACAATTATAATTCATAATTATAAACCAGAAAAATATATATGAATGTTTACATAGCACATTGATGAGGTAGTATCTAATAAACATTATGTCTGTCACAGAAATCCTAAAGCAGGGGCCAGTGAGATGGCTCAGTGGCTTAAGCGCCTGCCCGGCAAGAGCGAGGGCCGGAGTTCGACTCCTGGAACCCACATACGGAAAAGGGGCCGGTGATATCGCTCAGCGGCACAGGCGCCTGCTGGCGCACGAGGTCCTGAGGTCAACCCCCGGTACCCACAAAAAAAAAAAAAAGAATCCTAAAGCATATTTTATAGGAGTCAATACATGTACTTTTTTAATATCATTCATGGACAGACTGTAACAAAAATGATAAATGTTGACCTTCTAATAATATAAAACGTAAGAAAGATATACATATATATATAGTAAATATATAGAATATATATAGTATATATATATAGTGTATATATAATAGTATATATATATATATATATATATTAAATTATCCCAGTACTGCATTAAGAATAGTTCAAAATATTTATCAAATGATAATTTTTGTTGGGCAAGGTGATATTCATTTCCCAATGATATTAGGCTATACCACATGACTTCTTATACCCAGTAAGATATTGCCAAAAAGAGCAGTGTACAGTCAGACCCACTGCCTCAAAAGCTATCGGGTATTACTATTTGTCCACAAGGGAGCTATAGTTCACCATGTGAAGAACATTCCCAGGTAACCTCTTGGCCAAAAGGAAAAAATATACATATGAAGTCGACCTATAACAAGACCTGCTCCAATAATCTCAAACCACAATCTGAACCAATGTGAGAAGTAAGAAAAATGAGGACTAGTTTTCATAATGCACTGAGATTGAGGATATCTCATTATGCAGCATTATTGGTTGATGATTATGCCAGCTTTCTTACTTAATGAAACAATGCTGTAGTTTCAGAGATTGGAATTAATAAATTCTTATGTAATGTAAATTAAATTACTTGGAAGGATAGTTTATGCATCAAAAATCACAAAGACAATGAACGCACCTTTGACTTGAAATCCCTTTCCTAAATATTTTTTAAAGGAATTTTGATATAGACTAAGATATAATTATAATAATAAACACTGAAACTTGTGTCATGGACAATACCAACTTTTAATAATTAGCTATAAAATTATATCTATCCAATAACATACTGTGAAGCCATTGAGAAGGATGTATTTCAAGCATATTTATAAATGTGGAAGTAAGATTAAATATATTTAATTTTAAAAATCAAGTTTTAAAGTTAGGTCTGATGTTCCAAGCCTATAATCCCAGCATTCTAGGAGTCTGAAGCAGAAAGATTTCAAGTTCAAACAAAACTGAGGCAACTCAAAACTCTGTTTCAAAATAAAAATTAAAATAAATAAATAAATAAATAAATAGATAAATAAATAAATAGGCTGGGTATGTAGGTTAATGGAAAGACCCTGTATTCAATCCCCAGTGCCACACACACACACACACACACATACGCACACACAAATCAAGATAAAAATGCACACTTATTACAAAAGTGATGAAAGGAAGTGAGGATAATTTTCAGATTTTTATTATAAATTTTAAACGATGTTATTTGCACTTTTGTATTGTGCTCAAAATAAAAACTTTTATTTTAGAATTATTTATTGTCAGCCTAAAATTTTATAATTCGCTGGCCATGATAATGATAAATTAAGTAACTGTCATGTGTATTTGGGGGGAGAGAAACTAAAGACAATGCTTCCAAATAAAGTTGAACTTTCAAAAGAATTTAATAGGGTTATACTTAAAATTGTTGTGGTGATAAATGAAAAGAGAAGCTCTGCATCCCCAAAATACTTTACATTTCAATAATGTGCACTAAGTCATTTTTCTTTCTCTATAGGTTGTGTTAGATTTTCATTGCTGTACAAAATGCTTAAAAATAAATCTTTAAAGTATAGAAGAAAATATTATTTTGTCTCGTGGTTTTAGAAATTTCTGTTTCTATGGTCTGCTATTCCCATTACTTTGGACCTGAGGTGAGGTAAAGACATGACAGTGGTGGGAAGCTTTGGAAGAAGATGTTGTTCATCTCCCGGGAGCCAGGAAGTAGTAGAGACAGAGAAGGGAGGGGAGGGGAGGATAAGGGAAAGAAGGAAAGGCAGGGGAGGATAGGGGAGAGGAGGAGAGGGAAGCAGGGAAGAGAGGAGCAACAGAGAGGAAGGGGCTGGAGACAAGATATAGTACACTGTGGAAATAGCTCCATTTTCCACCTCCTAAATCTCTACCACCTCACAATAAAGACATCCAATAATGAATACATTGGTAGATTAATCCACGATTAAGTTACAGGATCCAATCACCTATCAAATCCCTACCTCTGGACATTTTTCCACTGGGGGCCAAGCTTTGAATTCATGAGCCCTTTTTGTGACATTTTAGGTTCAAACCATAACAGGGTACAATTTTAAAAGGTTTTGCATCTAAATTTTATTTGTATGATAGTTATGCTGATGATCCCATCATATTTGAAACCCAAGATGCTTTAGAAAATTTTCACTTACACTTTTTAGAAACAACCTTCATTTATTGTTTCTAAGTATAATTAAAAATGTTGTGGGGCCAGTGAGATGGCTCAGTGGTGTAGGCGCCTGCCTGGCAAGCGCGAGGGCCCGAGTTCGACTCCCGGAAACCCACATATGAAAAGAGGGCCGGTGATATCACTCAGCGACACGGGCGTCTGCTGGTGAGCGAGGTTCTGAGGTTGATCCCTGGTACCCACACACACACACACACACACACACACACACACAAATGTTGTATATGCTTATTTTAAGAGAAAAGCTTTATAAAATGAATTAGGATTGATAATATTTCATCACATTTATCACATTAATGTATTTCCTCTAAAGCCAAGGTTAAAAATGATTTTTAAAGTTTTTGTTTACACAAGTCAAATCTAATTAAGATTTTAATTTAATGTGTTTAGATATGGTTTAAAATTTCTTTGAACTTAATAAAACTTCAATGAAATACTGTTCATATTGATCAGTCTGTTTTCATCTTCTGACTTTTCAATATACATTAAATAATGTATGTAATATATTTGTAAAATAGAGAAGCACTGCATGTCAATATGTTATTTTATGCAATAATACATCAAACAGAAACATACTGACTTTTGACTCTACTTACTATACTATTAAAATGATTACTCCAAAATCAGCCAACCCCTTTTATCAGACTCTTCAATTTCCTGACTTATTTAATACTACTGATATCATTTTTTTGCAGAAAACCATTCCTTTTTCATCTTCTGAGATATTTCAATGACATCAACTTGGCCTCTTCTTATCTCTCTGAAACCTTTTTGTGCCTGTTTCCTTCCTTGGACTGCTGTTTTCCTATTCCCTGAAGGACAACCTCAACTAAAACCCTGACCAATGAGCCAATAAATTTTTTAGACTATAAGGTTTCTTCTATAATATTCTTTGACATTTTAAAATTTTACAAACTTATGTACTCACATGTAGTAATTAGGTTTGGAATTCCCCTACACAAAAATCAAATGAGCAAATTGTTATATTCTAGAAATAAGATACAGGTAGTGTTTCAATCACCTTAGTTTTTCCAACAGAAAAGCAGAACAAATAGGAAATCTAAAGGAAGTAAACAAACAAAACACATCTTACATAATGACTGCAATTATAATAGGTGATAAAGAATTCCATAATCTCCACAATTCATTGAGTACGAATTTTATCCATTGAGACTGGGATGGGCTTGACAATGTCTAATTTAGAAATTAGAAATGACCCCAGCATGACATCGGTGTAAAATGCAAATGTGAGGGAGGAAAAGAATAGTGATAGGTTCTATGAGTTAGAGGACTTGAAAGGCTATTAATGTAGGAATTAGCAGATCATGATGAAGATTTTATGCTAAGGTAGGCATGGTGGCACAAGCCTGTAATCCCATCACTCTGGGAGGTTGAGGTTGGAGGATCAAAGTTCAAGCTCAACCTGGACAAAGGCCAAGAGACATAGCTCAATGCAATGGCCCCACGTTCAATCCCCAGTATTTTTAAAAAACTTGTGCTATCATGGATGAGATGCAACATGAAAGTTTTGCAAAAGAAAGTGATAACATGTCAGAGAAGGAATGGGACTAAGATGGACTGAGTTAAGGAACTAGTGAAAAGTCACACAAAAGATACCACAAAGCAGATGATCTATCTACTACTATACGGCTATAAATTCTGGAAATGTAGACAAAGTATATAATAAATGGTTTCTTAATATTTCATTGATTTCATCTACAAGTAATAATATTTTGATGCTGCCAAAATTTTCTATGGTTCCTAATTTTGTGGTCCTCATTGTTTTAGCTCTTTCTAATTATACCTTATTTTGTGTTTTGCTTGCTTAGCATTAATTTGAAAACTAAATATACATTTAAAAAATTAAATTTTAAAGCTATCAAAGCAAATAGGCTTGATCAGTAGGTAGGTAGATACTTAGATAATTATCATTATTCTCACAAACAGGAATATTTCAAAAGAATGTAAAACAATCATTCTATTGTAAATTCATAGAGAGATATATCCTAAAAAGAGTATTCCAAAGCCATAAAATATATTTAATTACAATTTGTAGTCATAAAGTAATTACTATACAAATCTTATTATATTAATGCTATCATTTTAATTTTGAAACTATTATATATACGAGTAAAAAGAAAACACCAATTTTTCAACACCATTAATGACCAAAATGAGAGGAATACTAAAATATCAGGGAAGTTATGGAAGAAGTCTTGTAATCTTTAATTTGATTTATAAATATCAATACAAACTCAAGATTCACTGTCCTTCTGAATAAAATGTATTTCCCTTTTGTTTATTGAAAATGCCTAGAAAAAATGAAAATAGTGAGTGGCAATGAAAAATTTTAGAACTCATATTTCGGATTCTAAAAAGATTCCCAGAAAAATAAGCAGTGCTTCTTCAAAAACAAATCTTTCAATTTAATCTCTTTCTTTTCTATTTTATACTGTAGTAGGCAATTAGATTAATTTCAATTATGTTAGTTGAGTGTTTAAAATCTTGAACAGATTCTTGCTGTGAAAGAATCAGTTGGATTTTACTGGCTTAACATTAAACAGTCCTTTCTTTCAGAGGGGTCCGAAGAGCTTTCTAAACTTGCTGATTCAAAGGTGGGGCTGCATGGTTAACTCAGCCAGAATCACTGAATTGTGACTGCAGAAGAAAATCCTGATCTTTGCTCTTCCATCACCAGACATCAAGCTCCTCTTCCATGGATTCTTCCCTGCAGGGCAGGACCCCCTAGAGAGAAGGTGGGGCAGGCTGGGCTGTGTCCCCTCTCGTCAGGCTCAAGATTATGTGTCTACCTGATTCTGGACATGAAAAATGTCAAGTACCTGTGTAATTCTCTGATTCACTACTCCTTTCCCTCTTGAGAGGCAGAGGAATATTTTTAAAAAGTATTTTTAGTTTGAAATAAGAAAACACAAGGTACATTTTTATTTATTATGAACAAGAAAGGTAAACATGTTTTAACAAAAAATGTAGAGTTGAAAATTCTGGGAAAACTTATTGAATTACACAAATGCTTTTCTCTCTGTAATGCACAATATGCTTTTCAGCTATAGATGATATTTAATGTTTAATTTGTAAATCGGAAATGTATTTACGTTAAAATGAGTTTCTGTGAAAGGGCCAAATGTTCTTTTATAAATGTACTAAGGAATATCTTGCTCTCTGAAATTTAATAGATTTGTGAATAATTTTTATTAAAATATTCTTCTGAGTAGTAAAATCATAATGAGTGAAGCATAGAATCCTCATTTGAAAACAAGATCTTAACAAATTCATAAAAGACTATTTTTGCAGTAACCTTGTCCCTTTCTCCCTTAAGTGCAAGCTCTGCTCATGACACAGGAAGGACTCCTTCCTGAACATGATATAACATCACTACATTCACAAAAGATTTATTTTTAATATTTTCCCTGACCTATCAATCTATGCTATTACAGTTATCGAAAATACACCCAATTCTTCAAACCATAGTATTGCATGTTTTTTACATTTTAAAAATAGGAAACATTTATTTTAATTTCCCCCCAAAGATTATTCTTCATATGAATGTCATAAAATTCACTATCTGCCTGATAATTTGCTACAAAAGTATAGTCAGTAAGAACACTACTTAAAATTTGAAAATAAATTTATAAACAATGAATGAATACAACTAAGACAAATGTCAACAATATTAAGATTTCTTTTACTACAGAAACCAGAAAATCTATAATATTTATACTATAAATATTTATGAAATTTTGATTTATAATTTTTAATATTAAGAATAGGACTACCTATTTATTGCTACATTACAGAAAATTTAAGCATCAAGGTAATTTTAAATAACATTAGGGCATGAACTACTTTTAGTCAATGCACTTACAGAGCAATAGCTTTATTACTTTGTAAAAATATTGCATAATCTTCCTCAAGACCATAATGTTAAAGTAGAGTAAATGAAAGACTCAAGTTTAAGTGTTAGGTGGTTTGTCTTATATGGGAAACCTAAAGTAGAAATAAAGAGCAAATTAAAAGATAACAGAAAGTTGGAATATCTTTTTCAAAAGAGAAGGGGAACAAGAGATTGAGGGAGGAGATAGTGAGAGAAGGGAAAAGAGATTTAAAAAAAAGAAAAGAATTGAAGAAAAATGAAAATAGATATTTTGCAAATGGGAAGAGAAACAAGAGTTGGACAGAGCAGGAAGAGATGGGCAGGGAAGAGGACAAAAAAAAAAAGAGAATTAAGGTATGCTATGTACACAAACTAACTCCCCATGATGAATGTAATCATTATGTACTGCAAATGTAGTAATCAAATAACCAAACATTAAAGCAAAAAAGAAAAAAGAAAAGTACAATGTGCATACAAAAGGAAAATACATACCCTCATAGTTAGTATGGTCCTCTATAACAAAATACAATCTTTTTTTCTCTATTCTCTCATGGTAAAGAGAAGAATTGTTTTTCTATTTTATTATCATAGTGATTACATCATAGAGGCTCCACCCTCAAGATATCAGCTAAACCTAATTGCACCATGTCTAAAAATCACTACATTGGGACTTAGGGCTGCAATATGTAAATTGGGGAAAAACAAACATCCAGTTGGCAGCTGTAGATATAGATATAGAATCTGGCTTCTAAGATTAAGTAAAAGTGATAAAATCTATCAGAAGCCTAGAATGATTGTGTATTTTTGTGTTTTAAACGATTTCTTGTTCTGAAATATGAAATACACTATCATTTATCATATTTTTTGATTTTCTTGATATGTATGTGCATTATTTCTAATATTCACTAGTGGTTGCATATATTATTAATATCATTGTTATCCCATCCCCTACCATCTGAGGTTACTTACAGAATAGTCCAGTTGTATAATCAATAGGATTGACAGAAAATTTAGTTTAAAATAATTTAGTTTCTTCCACTTTCTGTCTGTTGGTTGTTAAGTCTTACTTTAGTACATAAATAGACATAGTGATCGTCAGGGTTAACTTTCCTAAAGTTTGTGCAGGACTTTTTAAAAAAGAAATTATCGGTACATCTTTACCAAAACAATTGTGGGTTAATTGAGATTCTAAATCCAAAAGTAAAAACTTATAGAATCTCATGTTGACACAGGTGAAGATTTCCAAACAAGTCAGAAATAACAGTAATTAGAAATAAACTGAATTAACAGTACTATATTACATTTAGAACTTCTTATCATGAAACTTTTTACTAAGAGAATAAAAATACAAATTACAAATAAGAAATGATGTACATAATAGTATGTGCATAAAAGGATTCAAAACAGTCTAAGGAAAAAAAAGCCATACCATATCTGTCTCTGGTGCATTTCCAGAAGCAGAGAGAGAAGATTGACAGAGGAGGGATTTATATATCAATATATAAAAATATCTGAATTAATATTTTATATTGTTAAAATTAGGTGTTATTGATTTGAAACACAAGGGGAATTTTTAAACTACTTTCCTAAGCTTCTTCCTAATATCAAAATCTCTGGCATCTGTACATTTATTTTTTTTAATTTATGGATAAAAGGTAAAACAAAATTTCTTAACAAGACGATAGGAGAATAACAATGGTTAATACATTGCCTATTATTATCTTTAAAGTAGTTACTCAGAGTACAAGATATGGGCAGAAATTTCTCCAATCAATATTAGTGCAAACCTTCCTTTTCTGTGAAATAAGAGACACTAATAGTATAACTAATATGCATTTTTCTCTCTTTTCCCTTCCTTACTTTTCCCTTTACCACATCCTAACTCCTTTTATATTTTTAACAATTTCTTCCCATTTGACAATATCCATTGTACATTTTAGACCTTATTTACTCTTTCAAATTTTACACCAGGTAGACAATATGATGTTTACACATATGAGCCTGATTTATTCACTAATGAGTATGGTCTCAAGTTGCATCCACATACCTATAAAAATCTCAAGTTTATCCTTCTTTATGGCTGAGTGGTACTCCATTGTATAAAAACACCACATCTTTTTTATCTATTACGCAGTTGATGGGCATTTTGGTTGTTTCCAGGATTTGGCTATTACAAATGGTGCTGCTGTAAAAGTAGGTGAACGTATATCACTGTGGTATGACGTTTTCAGTTCTTTTGGGAAGATACCCAGAAGGGGAATAACTGGGTCAAATGGGACCTCTAATCCTAGATTTTTGAGGAATCTCCACACCAATTTCCACAATGGTTGCACCAGTCTACACTCCCACCAACAGTGGAGAAGAGTTCCTTTTTCCCCACAGCCCCTCCAGCATTTGTTATTGGTTAATTTCTTGATGATGGCTATTCTTTCTGGGGTGAGATGGAATCTCAGGGTTATTTTAAATTTCATCTCTCAAGTGACCAATGATGTTGAACATTTTTTCATATATTTATTTGCCATTTGTATTTCTTCATCTGAGAAGTGTGTATTCATCTCAGATGCCCATTTATGGATTGGGTCTTTGAATTTGGGAGGTCTGATTTTTTTCAAATCTTTATATGTTCTAGATAGAAGTCCTTTGTTTGAGGGTCAATTGGCTAAAATTTTTTCCCAGTCTGTGGGTTGTCTTTTCACTCTGTTGGTGATTTCTTTGGATGTGCAAAATCTTTCTAATAAGATGAGTTCCAAGTTATAGATTCTTTGACGTATTTCCTGTGCAGTTTGAGTTTTGTTCATGAACTCTCTGCCTCCACCTATGTCTTCAAGATTTCTACCTAGTTTGTCTTCCAGTAGATTTAGTGTTTCTGTTTTAATATTTACATTTTTGATCCATTTTGACTTTAGTTTAGTGCAAGGTGATAGGCATGGATCTAGTTTTAGTCTTCACCATGTAGAGATCCAGTTTTTCCAGCACCATTTATTAAAGAGGCTATCTTTCTTCCAGTGAATATGTTTGGCCCCTTAGTCAAACATATGGTGACTGAGTGTCAAAGATAAGCTTGGAATTGTGTCTGCATCTTCTGTTCTGTTCCACTGAACCTCAGGTCTGTTTTTTTCCAGTACCATGCTGATTTTATCACAGTAGCTTTTTAGTATAATTTCAAGTCAGGGATTGTGATGTCTCCTGCCTTGACTTTGTTGCCCATAATTGCTTTTGCTATTCTAGGTCTCTTCTGTTTTCAAATGAATTTTAGGAATGTTTTCTCTAGTTCTGTGAGGTATACTAATGGTATTTTCATTGGGATTGCATTAAATCTGTACAAAAATTTTGGGAGTATGGCTGTTTTCACTCTTTTGGTTCTTCCTATCCATGAGCAAGGGATATCTTAACATTTTCTGATATCCTCTTCAATATCCTTTTTCAGAGTACAGCAATTTTCAATGTATAGATCTTTCACTTCGTTAGATTGATTCCTAAGTATTTCATTTTTTTGGATTCTATTGTGAAGGGTGTGGTTTCCCTAATTTCTCTGTCAGTGAGTTTGTTGTTTGTGTACAGGAATGCTATTGATTTTTGAGTGTTGACTTTGTATCTACCTTCACTACTAAATTTGCTTATTAAGTCTAGAAGTCTCTTGGTGGAGTTTTTGGGGTCTTCTATGTAGAGTAGCATGTCATCTGCAAATAATGATAATTTAACTTCTTCCTTTCCTAACCTTATTCCTTTTACTTCTCTCTCTTGTCTAATTTCTCTGGCTAATGTTTCCTGATCTATATTGAATAGGAGTGGTGATAGTGGAAGTCCTTGCCTTGTTCCTGATTTTAGAGTGAAAGCTTTCAGTTTTTGTCCATTCATTATGATGTTGGCTGTTGGTTTGTCATAGATGGCTTTTATCAGACTGAGGCAAAGACTATCTATTCTGATTTTCTGTAGGGTTTTTATTTTTATCATGAATGTGTGTTGGACTTTGTCAAAAGCTTTTTCTGCATCTTTTGTGATGATCATGTGATTTTGTCTTTGACTCTGTTGGTATGGTGTATTACATTTATTGATTTGCAAATGTTGAACCATCCCTGCATTCCTGAGATGAATCCCACTTGGTCATGGTGTATAATCTTCTGGATGATTTGCTGCATTTTGTTTGTTAGTAGCTGACCAAGGATTTTTGCATCTATGTTCATTAGGGAGATTTCCCTGTAGTTCTCTTTTTTGGTTGGCTCTTTCTCTGGCTTTGGTATCAGGGTAATAGTTGCCTCCAGTAATGAGTTGTGGAATATAGCTTCCCTTTCAATTTCATTAAAGAGTTTGAGGACTTTTAGCATTAAGTCTTCTCTAAATTTCTTGTAGAATTCAGCAGTGAACCCATAAGGACCTGGGCTTTTCTTTGTGGTAAGTTTTTAATTATATTTTCAATTTCATTCACTGATATTGGGTTATTCAGAATTTTTATATCTTCTTGATTCAGCTTTGGTAATTCATATGTTTCTAGGAATAAGTCCATTTCTTCCGTGTTTTCCATCCTATGAGAGTAAAGTTTTTCAAAGTAGGTATTGATGATATCAATTTCCACAGGATCTGTAGTGATTTCACCCTTTTCATCCCTCAGTGCCTGAATTTGAGTCTTTTCTTTCCTTTTTTTGATAAGGTTGGCTAAGGGCTTATCAATTTTACTTATTCTTTCAAGGAACCAACTCTTTGATTCATTAATTCTCTGTATTGTTTCCTTAGTCTCCATTGTGTTAATTTCTGCTCTGATCTATATAATTTTCTCCCTTGCGTGGGCATTGGGCTTGACTTGTTCTTCTTTTTTCTAGCAGTTTCAGGTGCAATATTAGGTTGTTTATTAGTGCTCATTCTGTTTTCCTGATGTGAGAATTCATCACTATAAATTTCCCTCTTAGGACTGTTTTCATTGTGTCCCAAAGATTCCAGTTTATTTTATCTGCATTTTTGTTTAGTAATAGATATTGTTTACTTTCTTCTTTAATTTCATCTGTGACCCATTGGTTGTTTGGGAGGGTGTTATTTAATTGCCATGTGTTTATGGAGCTTTTGATGTTTCTTTTGCCACTGAGTTCCAATTTCATTGCACTATAGTGAGAGAATATTCATGGGATCATTTCAATTTCTTTGCATTTACTTAAGCATGTTCTGTGGACTAGTATATGGTCTATTATAGACAATGTTCGATGTGCAGCTGACAAGAATGTGTATTCTGATGTTGGGTGGAACACTCTGTAATGGTCTACTAAGTTCATTTATTCTCAAGTTTGGTTCAGTTCTGTTATTTCTTTGCTGATTTTTTGTCTAGTTGTTCTATCTCTTTGTGACAACAGGGTATTAACATCCCCCGTTACAATTGTATTATTGCTTATTTGATTTTTCATATCTATTAATATTAGTATTATATAGTTGGGTGCTCCTATATTTGGTGAATACATATTTATGATTGCTATCACTTTGTCTTGAATTTTTCCCCTAACAAGTATGTACCAACCTTCTTTATCTCTTTTGATCATTCTTGGTTTGAAGTTCACATTATCAGAAAACAGAATAGCTATCCCTGCATTTTTCTGGGTTCCTGTTGCATGTAGTATTATTTTCCACCCTTTAACTTTGAGTCTATGAATTTCTTTTTGAGCTAAATGTAATTCTCATGTACAGCATATTGTTGGATTTTGTTTCTTGATCCATTCTTCCAGTCTTTTTCTTTCGATTGGTGAATTGATGACATTTCCATTGATGGTTATAACTGATATGTCTTGGCTTGTTTTTGTGATATTTTCCAGCTCTTGGTTCTCTGCTTTTTTCCTCTGTTGAATTGCTTGCCCTGTCTAGTGGCTTCTGTTGTTGTTCTTGGAATTCTGGTCATTTTTATCTCTATCTAGAATAACTTTCAGTACTCTTTGCAGGGTTGATTTGGTGGTCATGAATTTCTTCAGTTGTTCTTTCTCATGGAGGTATCTTATTTCTCCATTAATTTTTGAAGACAATTTTGCAGGGCACATCAATCTGGGTTTGAAGTTGTCTTCTTTCTTGACTTCAGATACGTCACTCCAAGCTCTCCTTGCCTTGAGGGTTTGTGTTGAGAAGTCTGCCATGATTTTGATGGGCTTTCCTTTATAGGTGATCTGTTTCTTTTCTCTAACAGCTTTTAATATTCTGTTCTGTTCTACATTTCTGGGATCTTGATTATTATACGTCTGGGTGTAGATTTATTTTGGTCATGGGTAATTGGAGTTCAATATGCCTCATTTATTTGTATGTCAGATGCTGTTCCTGTGTTTTGGAAATTTTCTGCTATTACTTCTGCAAATAGTCTTTTTATGTCATTTGTGTTGATTCCTGCTTTTTCATTTACACCTATCAGTCTTATATGGTTTTTCTTTGCATTGTTTTGCAGGTGTTGGATTGTTATTTCTTGATCTCTTATTTTTAAGAGATCTTTCCTTTCATGATCACTAGCCACGATCCTGTCTTCAAGGTCTGAAAGTCTATCTTCAGCTTCGTTCAAGCAGTTTTGCCAGCTTTCAATGGAATTTTTAATTTCCTGGATATCTGTTTGAATCCATTACATGCATTCCATTTCTTTTCTATATTAATCTTTCATGTTTTCCATCATTTTTTTATGATCCTTTATTTTTTAATCTATCTCTACACAAGATTTACTGAGCATATCCTTTATGACTGTGTCCTTTCTATTTTTACCTATGAGATTATTTCTGGTGTGATTTCCTCTATAGCCTCTAGCATTTGTTTCTTTACTTTGGTTGCTATCATTTCAGAAAATTCAGGTATGTGTCTTCCATTTTCCTCTATCTTCTTGTCTCCTGGACTTGTTCTGAGTTGGCTGGAGGTCTGAGATTGCATCTTGCTTCTGCATCTTGTCATTTGCTATTTCAAAACGTTTTATTTTGTTTTCTTGTTGATCCTTGAAGTTTTTGTAGTAGGTAGCTGTATCACTAGTACCAAGTACTCTCTGGGAAATGTCTGCTCCTCAGGGATGTCTTATGTGTGTAGGAGGTTCTTGGCTTGTGTCTGTCCCCAGGTCCTACCTTCCCAGATAACTAAGAATGAGATGTTGGTGTCTGTTTGGCTCAGTCCCCAGTTATTTGGTGCTGGGCTCTGATGAGGTTATTACCCCAGAGCTTCCCAGTATTGTTACAAAAGGGAGAACAACTGATTACAGAAGATATGAAATCCTAGCTAAAGTAGCACAATGAGCTATAACAATAGCATCAAGCACAGTTTAGAAACTGACAAACTGTGGTTTCTATTAATTTTGTACCTTAAACCATAGGAGCAGAATCTATGATTATATAACAACCAATCTTAAATTGGGAGCTTGTATGCAAAGTGTTTCCCCTTGGTAGAGTGGTTTTACCCTGTGGTGGGGAGATTTAAGAAGGATAGTGGGTAAAACAAAGATAACTGAAAAGAGAGGAGAAGCAAGGCTGGAGGACAAGGGATGATCATGCAAACTTTGCAGACCAGATAAGAGGGCAGACGAGAAAGAATGAGGGAGTAAGTACAGGATTATCTGAAGTTGGTCTATGGGTTTGGGGGATGGGATTAGTTTTCTGTGTCTGGAATTCTCCCTAGTCATTTAGAAAAGAGAAAAAATGATAAGAAAAAAGAAAACAATAAAGAAAGAAAAAAGAAAAAAAAACAAAAAACAAAAAGAGAGAGAATGGGGTGGCCCCACCTGCCTGGTTCTATTCTGTGTGTCTCTGCCCCCAAGCACAATGTTGGTTCACCTCACTTACCACCTGTTTGCTCGTATTGTTAGGGTTGCTTCAGACTTTTCCATGACACTAGTCCTCCTGTCCATCCTGTGCACCCTAGTTGGGACCCCACTGTGTCTCTGGTGTTCCCTCTGGTCTCTGGGCCTGCCCACAAGGTTCGCCTCAGTCACGGCAGCAGTGAGGGGAAGGACTGTTCTCTGGGCCTTCCCAGGTGCTTCACCTGGGTCACGGTGGCGGCGATCTGTACATTTAAATAGGTTTCACAGATACGTCTATTGTAAACTCCTAGACAGGAACCACTAATATAAAAAGCTTACCTTGAATTTTGTTCTTGTCATATGCACTTTTTGTTTTGTTGTCTTTTTTTAAGTTAATTTACAGAAAAGGAACATACTAAAATGCTTATTATTTTTGAAAAATGAAATAATGTGAATCAATTAGTAAATTATATACAACTGTCATTTATACTTAAGGTAGAATTATTTAGCTCCCTTTCCAATTGCACACCACATTAACACAAAATAATTGAGTATGCACCAATAAAACATATACATATATAAATAGGTATCTCTAAACTAATATATTATTTTAGTTTAATTTGCATATACACAAATACATATACACATATGTAACTTGCATATACACAAATTTTCAAAGGATGCAATCAAAATTTTATAATCAATATTTTAAAATATCTTTTGTCATGGCTACTTGCTCCTTTAAACATGAAAATAAGTATTAGAGTAAAATTCAGCATTTTTCATAGTCATGAATTTTTTAATTGCCTTTTATTTTTGTGGGTACTGGGGGTTGACCTCAGGACCTCTCATGCCACCAGGCACCCGTGCCATTGAGCGATATCATAGGCCCTTTTTTTGTATGTGGGTTCCGGGAGTCGAACTCGGGCCCTCATGCTTGCCAGGCAGGCGCTTATGCTGCTGAGCCATCTCACCGGCCCATTAATTGCCTTTTTAAAAGTTTCACATTTTTAAGTTTTGCTGACAGATTTTGATCATTAAAATTCCACGCATACCTTTGCTGTGTGACTGAACAGTGACTCAGTAGTAGTTTCAGTTTTGTCATTGTTTGACTTTTCTCCACTAGTTGTTATTTATCTGAATTTTCCATTCAGAGATCTTTTAAAGACCAAATATATATTTTTGCTTCTATGTTATTTCACACTACATAATATAATCTGTAAATATAATTAAATCATTACTTTAAAAAATACACTGTATTGTGCTGCAAGTGAATTAATAAATCAGGGCACTGCTATAAATTCTCACCATTCTGGAATACAAAATCTTTCTTCAAAATGAATTGTCCACCAGGAGATACATGAAATTTACATGCAGAAAAAATGGGAAAGACAATGTCAATCCATGTATTTCATATTGGAAATCTTAACTTTCTTATTTAAAAAACTAATATATAACCTAAATTGCTCACTCTATTGTGTAAGATCGTGCAGTTCTTAGATGATGATTTTACTAAGAATAACAAAAGGAAGAGAAAATCGCAACTCTACTTGAGTAATTGAAAGAATCTGTGTAGTATTTTTTAGATATGTTTAGTAAATCTTTCACTTTCTATAAAGTATTTCTGAATACATAACTAAAACGAATCATTTAAATAGTCTCAACATCAGAAGACCCAACGGGAAACAATAGACCCACCCATTCTTTTCACGTTTTTTGTTTGTTTGTGAACGACCTTTCCAAAATGAGGTTGCTTTTCTTTCAACTGCCATAACAGCAAACACAAAATGTAAGATATATTTCTGCAGCCTTGTTTGAAAGTACATCAAAGCAGCAAAAATCTGTTCACACAGCAAGAGTCAAGTAACGCTGGTCACTATATTTTCAAAAATTGCCTCCAAATGAACTAATGGGAGTCTGTGTCTGTTGCTGTTCTTCTCATTTTAACTTCATCCCTTGGAGATAAAATGTGGAATCACTTGTTGGAATTTACAAACTCTAAACTTAAAACTGGCTTAGCAAAAATAACTTTTTGATTTCTACCATCATGAAAGATGTTGATGAGGTAGACATGATCAATAATTTAATAGTTTGCAGATTTTTCACTCTCATTATTTACATAATCTTTGCATTTTGTTCTCATCTTCTCAAATGGCAGAGGGCTGTTTCTACAGGAGGAGATTTAATCGATCTTGCAGTACTAATTTCCCTCCACAGATAAGCAAGTTCCTTTCCCCAGCTCTAGATCAAGATATTTAATGAGATGGTTTAAATCAAATGCTCTTTCCTTGGACAATGAATAAAAGTGTAGCAAGCATAGTTAGTCATGAATGTATGTTTTTAAAAAGATTATCTCATTTCTGTGACATGTATAGATTCTAGAGTGAGAATAGGATAAGCTCTTCTCTATAGAGATAAACACTGTGCCCTTGACAAGGTGAAGGTATTGGGAAGAAAAGCAACATCTATGGTTAGGCAATTTGTTCAGTGAAATTAACAGGTGACAAGTTTTGTTTTTTTTTTTGTTGCTGTTTTTTCATTTTTTGTTTTTGCAGTGTTAGTACATCACTGCGGTGAATCAAGGATTTTAGGAAATTTCAAGTCTGAACACCACATATTCAAGCTTAATGGATTCATATGCATCACCCTTAGTCTCTATTATCATAGACAAATTGTATGGTTGGTTTAGATAGTGTCCTATCTTTGACTTGCTCACATTCAGTAGTTCCATTTGGCTCTAATAGCTGTTCTTAGGTTAAAATTCAAACTATGTTTCCTTTACTTATATTTCTCTTTCTCTGAAGTCAGTGAGTCTGGTGATTTATTTCTTTAAATAAGCATATGTTGGCAACAATAAAAGAAAGTCAACTTCTAAATTGTCATATCATCCCCCTGGGACTATCTATAACAGTTTTTAAGCAATCAAATTTATTTTCACTGCAAAACTGAAGATTAAGGTTTTCGTGCTTTCTAATGAAGCCATGAGTAATGTAGAAGGAAACAATTTTATTCTGTATTAGGGTTCTTTGTTTTAAACAGAAGTCTTATTTCATTAAGGTAATTCATTTAATCAGTATGGCAAAAGCAATATGTCACAGAATTCTCCACATTGCATTAAACAGATAATCAATAGTTTGAGACAATAAAATAAAATGTTCTCAGTTTTATTAAACTTCAGGGACATGTGGAAAGCAAGTGGGAAGTAAAATAGCATTAAAAGTCAGTTAATATAGCTATTATTGCAAAGTGCATCTGAGTCACTGCTTAGCATGGGGTTTCTTGTGGTTATACTGGGTAAATCATGTTTAAAAACAACCACACATAAAGGGGATAAAACTAGCTGAAATACTGAACTCATCAATTTCCAAAAATAAGTAATGATTTAGTTTTGTATCAACATAGTGTGTTTTTTATTTCACTACTTTAATGCAATGTTTTCCATCTTACTTGAAAGCATGTAACTCTCAGCACAAAACAGAAATTAAAAACAGCATTGAAGTCTAATAAATTTAATTAACTGAGCACTTGAAACTTATGCTGGAAAATAGATAGATAAGAGATAGTATGTTTAGTATTTTGTGCACCTAATTATTTAGTTCTCATACCAGCCTTGTTATAGTAATTTGACAACTGAGAAACGTGAGACAGGTGGGCATGCCTAACCCAGCCTCCACCAGAAGAGGAAAGTAGGCTGGGACCGATGAGGGTCTGTGAATCCTCTGCCCAAATATCCCAATACTGTGGGGCTTTCGGGTATGGCTCAGTGAACTGGTGTAATCAAACACCAGTGAACATCCTGAGTAAAGGTAGAGGACACGGTACCATTATCTAACGGTGTTTAATTAGTCACTGTCACAAGCGGGACATGTTTTAAGAAATATTTTCTTCTTGTGGCTGTAAGTTATTTTAAAAAACACCGTAGATGTGATGATACTATTCCTTTTTGTTAACAAAGTTTTAGTTTTTGAATCATCTACCATATTCAGTAATTTTCAAAGACAATGAAAGATAGCTGTACTTATTTAGGTAAGCTTTTCTTTCATCAAATTGTCAACGAATATGTCTTGTGCTATAGTTTTATTTCATTAACATCCCTAATTTGGAGACATAACTATAAGCTATATAATTGTAATATGTTTGTGCCCTATTAGCTCAATCAAAATATAAACAAATAATTAAAATATTTGCCATTCTTTTGTACTCTTCTGTGAATATTTAAAGCAGTCTAAGAATATTAAAAAAACATGAATATTGGAAGCAGATATGCTCAGTTTGAATCATGCTTCTTTTACTATCTAGCTGGTTGAATGTGACAACATAATGTATCTAAGGTTTTGTTCCACACCTGATAAAAGGCAATTTGACATTTACCTGAATCGTGTGTTGGGAATATTAAATAAAGTAGTATATAAATTAAGGACATGAAATGATATCTAAAACATGGCAGATACTTAACAAATGCCCATTATCAGTATGAGGAGGAAGAGTACCACGTTGGGACCTGATGGAGAATCAGGGTTCACTGTTCCTTCTCAGCCACCACTCATGTGACAGCACATTACCATTAATATTTTATGGCGTGTTTTCTCTGAACCAGAACGATCTTCCTAGAAGCCTCCTACTTTAGAAATTCCTTTTCTGCTGATGTTGAGAATGATGTCGGGGGACAACTAGTTAACGATGGACTAGCAACTAGTTATTAGTGGTAGTAACTAATATTCCAAAAGAAACATTTTAAGATCTTCTATTCTGTCCACGTTCCAGTAATCAAAGCCTCAAAATACCAACAATAGATAATTTTCCCCTTAACTCAACAATTAGCTGTTTCACAGCTTCTTTTGTCCTGAATTTTTTTTTTTTCTTTTGCACCACCAGATTGAACCTAAATGAAAACCCAGGACAACAAAACCCACACTATTTTATACTTACTGGACCCAGAATTTGTTCCAAGATGAAGAAAATTTGTATAGCTTCTACCGATACAAATAAGCATGCCAATCAGGCAGATAATAATAAAATCTCTTTGTGATCAATTAGTCAGAAAATGGAATCAATAAACATTTTTGGTTGCTGGCCAAAGTCCATTTAACATGATACCTTCAGAACAAAGTTAAAATTAGTTTTGTTTCTCTGAACACTACTAGAAAATTAAAGATGCTTGTGATCTACAAAAGCTCTGCCAAAAAACTAAATGAGAAGACTTAGTTGGACTTCCTTGATGGACTTCCTTGATGGATTATTACTTAGATATGTCCTAGATCAAACCATATCTATTGAAAAAATGATACTAAATATGGAAGAATACTTTGTTTTTATAATTATAATGCAGATTTTTGTCACCAGTCATCTACCACTCCCACTCCAATATTATATTATTTGGTGCCTTCCCCATTAGCAGACACTGTTGTAAGAGAGAGAAGAAATGATGAAAATAAGTTATATCATTTCAATTTACTTTCCCACTCCCAAACTAAGCTCAAGGTCCTAAACCACACAGAGTGTAAAAATCTCTTGGATTTCTGAGGCAGTGAGTCTCTCCTGCCTTTTTTATGAGATTTTTTTTTCATCCCCAATGTCTAATACTAAAATATGTATGTGTATAAATATTATCTCTATATAATACTTAATGACCATCACTTATTAAAATGAATTAACAGTAAATATTTGAAATCATCTGCAAAAATTTCAACAGGCAGGATAAATTCTGAAAGCAGCAGGAGGGTGAGGAAAGAGAAATTCCAGAGAGACATTCTGGATTCTTTAAATTATCTGGATATTAATAGCATAGTGTCACCTTTAATAACTTCACTAAAATTGTAAAAATTTTACAGACATGTTGGAGTTTGGGGTCCACACAGCTTAAGGAAAAGGAAACTAGTATCTTTTCCAGGGATGGTCCACTTGGCTTTGGATTCTTAAAGAACATGCACACAGAGGGTAACTAATCAGGAGAATTATTGAAGTCAGTCTCGATTACAGGAGATTGAAGATCTAGAAGGAAAGGGTACGGTCCCATAGAATATGTCTCCTCCATGAATTGAAGAACTAATCCTACTGTTACAGCCCAGGCAAAACAAAAAGGAGAGCCTGTGATAGAAGTTTCCAGAAGGCAGACTCTTGGGAAGCATCTTCTGTTTCTCCTGAATAGGAATTTAGTGTAGGTAGTCCTCTTCTTTGTACTCTGGGCATTCAAATTTATAATTTAAAATTTGTACTTCAAAGATACCACAAATTGACTCTAGAAATTGGTATGGCTTGAGTTTTACTCACATTGGCAAGTCCTTGTATGTTTCCACTATCTATATATATATATATTTTTTTTTTTTTTTGTGGGTACCGGGGGGTCGACCTCAGGACCTCGCGCGCCAGCAGGCGCCCGTGCCGCTGAGCGATATCACCGGCCCCTTTTTTGTATGTGGGTTCTGGGAGTCGAACTCGGGCCCTCACGCTTGCAAGGCAGGCGCTTAAACCGCTGAGCCATCTCACCGGCCCATCCACTATCTATATTTTTATAATTTGCAATTATTAACACACTTATTTTAGACAACTATAACAAGCTAACATCAAAAGTTTTAAAATATTGACATGAGTCAAAAGTAATATTTACACTGCATTACCCATTTAATTCAAAGACTTTGTGATCTTCAACGTTCTTTTTCTAACAAATGATGAATTATGCTTAAGATAAGTTTATATCTGGTCATGACTTTACCATGTTTTCTTTATTCCTATAATGTCTTTCATCTTTTCTACCTAATGTGAAGTTCTTCACCTTCTTGCTTCATTCTGCATAATACTATAAGACGAATCTTCTGAAAACAGTTTATCATTCAACAAAAAATTAATTTTCACCTCTTCTGGAAGTCCTATTTCCCCTCTTCTTTTATGGATGTCTACATTTATACTTTTACTACTTGTATACATCTGTATTGCAATAATTTATTTTACAGTAATCTTGAAGCAACTATAGGATTTGTGCAAGAAATATTTAGTGGTAATTTATATGAATCTTTAAATAATTACTATAACTCTACCACCTAAAGTGTAAACTCTATAATTTGTGCTGCCTTGAAAATCAATAAAATGTTTACCCAATTTATTGTATACAACCCAGACTCCTCTCTGACCCCAGTTTTCCAATTCTTTCTGACAATATGGATATTCCCACAGTTTTTTTCCAAACATATAAATGCTCTAAACCCAAATGCTTTTTGGAACTCATATCTAGTGCTATGTATGACATCAAACTTTTTCTGCCTTTTTTGACTACATGCTGATGTCTCTTTTGTAAACTATTAATCAAGGGATCACAGTGCATAAAATGTTAGATACAATAGTTATTGCACCTGAGTTCAAACCTCTCTGATCAACACAAACTTATTACACGTTATGATGCAGTTTCTCTACATCAAGAGTGAAGAGAATGGTAACATCATATAATCATGATAATTAAAGATGGTAAAGCATCCAGTAAAAATCAACTGTTTCATTGCCTGTAGTTTATGAATTTTACATACAATAATTGATTGCTTTCTTATTATAATTCAACATACTTCTAGGAAGATTGTGAGCATTTCAAGGGCAAAAATGTACATTTCCTTTTTGTAACACACATTACAAAAAAGGATCATTCTACTCAGCATTTTTTTCTGTTGGATAATTTAAATGTTTCATAAAGTAATTGTTTAATCCTTTTAACATTATGGAATTTATTTTCAAAGTCATTCATTACCAAGAGATAGAGGCTTAATTAGCCGTGCTTATCAAAGCTGTTGATTGGGATACTTCTCTAAGACCGTTGGTTGCACAATTGATAAGGCTAGGGCACTTCTCATGGATTTATATTTTCTTCAGTGCAACTTAATGAGACATAAATATTCTGATATAGAGCAAACTGATGTTCATTTTTTGAACTTTTTCATCAAAAATTATAGAGTACCCAGGAAAATACTTTTAAATTAAATTCTTTTTCATGCTTGCTTAAAAAGTGGAAATGGTCATTGTGGGATAGCTAAATGCTTTACTGGGGGTAGTATTCTAGTAACAGATACAAAGTAAAAACACTGAAATAAGAAAAAAGTTTTTATAATTTCCTCTTTTATGGTCAGCTACAATTATTTTCCATGTAGCACCTTTGTTTGCACTAGGATTATTTAAAGCAAACCAGGACTCTTTACACATTTATGGGATTAAATATTTAAGAAAATTATTTATTGAATGTCATAGATGGAAAGAAAAAAGTTAACTATACAATTATATTTGGGATTTTAATTATATTTTACCCCACTTTTATTTATGACCAATTTTTATTGTGTTATTTTCCATTTATCCTCATATATGTAATTTTAAAGAGTTTTTTCCCCACTATTCTACATTACAGATCTTGCCTCAGTGAAAATTCCACAAAAATCTCAAACTAGAATTTACATCCAAGCTTAGAAGTTTACATTGAATTCTATATATAAGCAAGGTCATTTAATGAACTGTTTTGGAAGAAATCCGGCAGCTTGTGTGTCCTTTACATTTCCTAAAAAATACTAATTGTTCCTGTCTAAGTAAAGCAGATAGCGTTCTCCTTTTACATAGTCAGATCATTAAAATGTTTCAGCACCAAATCACATAGCATCTAAAATAAATGTTGTAAAGATATATTCATTATTTGTAGGAATGAGTGATTCTTTGTTAAAACAAGCCAAGTATTATATTAAAATGAGTTCTTATTATTGGAATGTGTGATAAATGTAAGTCTGATTCATGAAAAGTCATCAACATATAATGTCATTATCCTTAACATCCATTTAGAAATTCTGAAAATATTATTGGATAGTTCACAGCTATTAATTTTTGTTATTTTACTTTCTTAGTCTTTGGCTCCCAGGCATTAATGGTCTGGTTCAAGGGCATGGTGGACCAAGGCTGCTTATCCCAGGGAAGCCAGGAAGCAGAGAAAGAAGGGAGTAGCCTGGCATGAGAATACAGCCAGTCCATACCTCCAGTGACCAGTCTCTTTCAGCCAGGTCCCAATTCCTGACAACACATCCACCTGCTGAATTAATCAATGGATGAATCTACTAACAAGTATATCACCTCAAAGATCCAATGACCTTCCAAACAGATGAGACTTTTGAGGGTCATGCTAGATCTAACATAACATTAATCTATGAAGTAAACATTCCCATTTCCAATTTGAGCAAATATTAATCCTATTGTAACAATCTCTAGATTATAGAAACAATCTTCTATGCCTGGATGGAGATAATCATGGCAATATAGAGGCAATGAGTAAAAGAAAAGAGATCAAACATGCTAACCAGAGAGAATGTGAACATTTTCAGTAAGGGCAAAGTTGAAATAAGACAACAAGTAGAAAACATCATATCATATAGAATTAATAGATAATTAAAGACAGAAACTTATCATGAGTTGTACATAAAGTAAAAGGAGAAGTCTACAGCAAGCAGATATTGCAACTAATGTAAAGCTTCTCTGAAACATATCTGTTTTATTTTTTTCATCTGATCCTTGTAAAGCATTTGTTGATATGTAGAACACGTTCATTTTCCAAAGTTGCTAAAATAAATGTGACCTTCAAAGATCTAAAACAGTTTGTCATTTGCATGACCCTGCTCTTTGGAAGTCTTTGATTATTCCATCTTATTTGATTTCATCATGGATTCTAAAGTGATACATGGAAGGCATTTTGGCATAACATTTTATCATTTGCAGGAATAAGCCACAGTTTTACTGTAGAGACTTACTAAGTAGCATACTAAAAATGGTGCTTATGACTTTGAAATCTTAGAATTTTAGCAGAAGTATTACTCTCATGCTATCTCCTATGATCTTCCACAAAAATAATCCCAAGTGAGCTTCTTGACACAGAAGCACATGGCTCTTGCTAGCCACTTAAAGATAATATCGTTTAGGTGGAAATTTTAACAAGATCTCCACAGTTTCTTTTTGTATGCAATATTTTATGGAATATTGATTTCTCTATTCACGTATTTTATTTTCTCTTCTTGTTTTTATTTTATTTTTTAATCATTTTATTTACATCGGAAAGAATAAATGCTGGCATAAAAAAAAGGTGGAATTAAAGATTTCATGAACCCTTAAAAGGCAGGATACAAACGTTATTTTTCATTCTCACATAACTCTGCAAATTACCTTTAAGCTCCTTGAGTTATATTTCTCAGTCTGGCATGAGTTAATCTTCTTGGCTCCATAGTCAGCCCCTAAGACAGAATGACAGCCTCTCATCCATAATCAGAGTTTCTGATAACTCAGCAGAGCCACGGGCCAAAATTCTTCCCTGAGAGAGCAATGGGCCCAGACCCAAGACAGTTCTAGAGATCGATTGTAATAAAGCTACTATTTCTTTTTTTACGAACTTTTCATTCTTAAATAAGGAAATGTTTGAACAAAAATCTATACTCTCTAACACATATAACATCCTAACTCTTCCTTATGTTTCTAAACAATTTATACTGGATGTTGAGAAGAAACTAAGTAGGAAAATGTAAAACAATAGCTTAATAAATTATTATTGAATAAATGACTGTATGAGGGAATGAATGGAAAGTTTAGTTTAGGATAATCACCTAGTAAAATTATTCAAGCTGAATTTAGATAAAAGTTAAACACACTTACATATGATATATAATTAATTAGAAGTAAGCTCATTAGAAAGCTCCCAAAATTAATATTTTGATATTATCATTATATTTTCATTTTCCTGTTTATGAACTAGACTAGAAATACACTTATCTTTTACCAATCAGTGTGAAGATATATTCAAGTCTCTCCTTCTACCATAAAGACTGAATAATATACTATATCATGCCAAAATGTGATAATTTAAAATATGACTCATAAATCAGGATGGAATATCACCTTGTAACATTTCATATTTTATGCATCATCTTGTGATAAAAGGGAATATTTAAAAACTAAAAGTTGTATGATATAGTGCATTCTTATATAGCCTCATTAATGGAAATCATCTTCTATGACATTGAAAGGAGTTGAACTACATTTTCTGGTACCTCTATAAACTGGAACTGGAGAACTTGAGAATTAGAGCATGACAGGAGATAACTAATAGTTTAAGATTTATTTTATTTTTATTTGTATATCCTTTGAACTATGGTGAATTCCTTCTGAGTATTTTCATTCTAAAATGTCTAGTCTAATAATATTCCTCCAACTCCTGAAAGATATCATTAATCTAAGGGAAATAAGTTTTTGTTTATGTACTAGGTGACTCTTTTCCTGAAGTAATGTTATGAAATAATTCCTTCCCATCATTGGGATTCATACAAGATAGACACATCGCAATATCCTGAGCCACTAGTAGTGGTGACTTTAGGACAATATGTGCTTTGGAATACATGATTTTACAGGCACATATGCAGATGCACAAAATTTATTGATTAGGGACCATCACAGAGTAGAGAATTTAATTAATATTATCCACTGCTATGAGAACTAGGTCCATGGTTATTGTTGACTATGTCACTATGCTGATGAATCTGGCACCTTTAGCAACAGACCAGAAACCCTCATTAAAGTTGTTATGGTCATTGACTGAACCAAGATCAGCTTAATGGTTTATGATGTGTCGGTCAATCCCAGTCTTGGAGATGCAAAGATAAAATAACACCTCCACAGTGTCTCTTAAAGAGGACTTGTGCTTTCTTGAACTTATCTCCTACACAGGCTCTCAATAAACAGCCTATCTTAACTGAGAGCTTGATAATTTCCACTTCCTTTAATCATAATTCCTTTGTGAATGGGCTGGTAACACTCATGATGAATTCAACATTTTAATGAATCAAAATATACTTTTATAAAGATAAAAACCACACTGGTATCTAGAAACATGAAAAAACTCCCTGCACCTAGAACATAAAGATAATTTTCTTATCTTCATTCCCTTGATGTTTCACTGATTCTGTTACATTTTTAAAGTACATAAAAAACATCACCTTTAAACATTAAATACCTTAATGCTGAAAGATATATGTAGACTCTCTTAATTCCATTTTCTTGACATTTTGACTCTAAAAGTCCTTACTTTGTACTAAAACATTGAATGAAAGAAACGAAGAAGACTATGCTGTTTAAAAAATAAACTATGAAGATTTATATTCACATTTTTCTTGTGTGTTAGTTGAAGCTTGCAGCTCTTCCAGAATACTGACTTACAAAGTCAGCCATCTGCAGTCAGTGCAACAAGGCACATGTTCTCCTAACTTGGCAAAGCAGACAGGCAAAAGGTGGAAAGATCACAATCCTAGTACAGTGGGTTTGATACTTCAACAGAATATGAAAAAACTAATAGTCAGGAGGATAACAAATGCCTATATATGTCTATAATGCCCATTGAGGTTTTACACTTTGAGTACTCAGTTCCAGTGAGAAGTATATTTTCTATCTAATGTCAAGTGTGAAGGCTTTGGAAAGAATTAAAAAGATTATTTGGTCTTCAAAAGCTATTAATTCTTGGGACATTCAGATACAGGAGATTGAAGTCTCAAAGTGAAAACGACTTGTATGTAGCCCTGTGGTCCAGTATGGGGGGTGGTGGCAGGATCAGGAAACTCTAGAGAGTAGAAGTGATAGATATACATGCACACACAAATACATACATGCATGTATGTATATATATACATATACGTTTGTCTCCCTATATATATATGGAGAGAGAGAGAGATACACAAATGCATGCTTATGACACATGTATTATGTGATAGAAAGAGCTATGATCTTTTGAAGAAAAGGCTGACTTTAGGGCTTAAAATCAAACTAAAACATCTGGCTGATCCAGAAATAAGGAAGTAACGAATGAACAATTTAGACATATTCATGCAATCCTCACTCATGTTTGCAATTATTTACACAAGGTCAAATTAATTCTTTATATAATCATTATTACAAAGGATTAAAAAATTTACCCCCTGCAGTTGAGAAGCCTAGCAAGTATAATTTTAATCAAATGATCAAAATAAATATTATCAGTAATGTAATAAATCAAAATTATGCACAATCTATTATTTACTCTCAAATTTTTAGAGAAGGTATTTTTCATATATTTAATTTTCCCTTTAGTTTAAGATTTTTAAAAATAATGTCTTTATATTTAATACAAAAATCAAAACTAAGAACACAAGGAAGGGAATTTAAGTTTTTAATGTCTAAAACAGTGGCTTCAGCAGATAGCGTCAGGGAGTTTAAATTGCACATTCCCAGGGAACTTTCCATGGTACTGAATTATACTCGCCTAACCTCTGTCCTTTTTACCTGAAGCTCACATTCTCTCCACTATCTTTTCCTTCATATGTTAACCCTGTCTTATTGATTTTTGCTGTTACATAATTGACTTTCACAGACCCACTGCCTCTAGTTGCATAATCTTACATAAAACTAACTGTAATGGTCCCACCAACTCAGATATTTTACCTTGCCCAACCTTGCATACGCTCCAGCTTTGCCGCAGACTAACAGTGCAATTTCTACATGCCCATGGGTCTTAATAGTTTAGTTACTGAAGGTGAGAACTTTTTACAGCATTTTTCTGAGTTCAAAACCTTCTTTTGAGCTATGTAAATAATGGCAAATATCTGTAACTATTTGATTCAGTTTCTTTATTTGTAAAAAGAAGTTAATAAGTTGACCTTTTTTTTTCCTTTTAAGGGGGTAATTTTTAATAAAATGTATTCTATATTGTTCTGGATAATTCTCTAAAAATTTTTTTTCGTACTCCTTATTCTCATACTGAGGAACTTTTATTTATTTATTTTTTTAGTTTAATTAAGTTTATTGGTACAATTTATGTATACATAAAGGTCATATTCATTATAGGGAATCTGTACCTATATATGATATATTTTGATTTCTCTTTTTTTTGCAATTCTCATCTCCTCTCTTCAAACCCCCTTCCCCTCCCCTTTCATAAAGCTCTGTTTGCATTTTATCCTTTTCTCGTTTTCTCTTCTCTTTCTTCCTTTCCCCTACCTCTCCCTAGTTCTCTTTTCATTTTGAAAAGTTTCTTCCTATTTTACAATATCTATTGTAAATTTGTGTTCTTATTTACATTTTCAGTTTCTTACATCACAGAGATAATGTGATATTTACACATGTGTGTCTGATTTATTTCACTTAGGATTATGGTCTCAAGGTCCATCTATTTAGTTATAAATGTCTCAACTTTGTCCCTCTTTATGGCTGAGTAATACTCCATAATATAAAAAAAAAACACATCTTTTTTATCCATTCATCTGTTAATGGGCATTTGGGTTGCTCCCAAGATTTAGCTATTACAAACTGTGCTGCTATAAACATGAGTGTGCATATATCACGGTGGTGTGATGCTTTTAATTCTTCCAGGAAGATATCCAGAAGGGGAAAAACTGAGTCAAATTGGAACTCTAACCCTAGTTTTTTGAAGAATGTCCACACTGATTTCCCTGGTGATTGGATAAATCTACACTCCCACCAACAGAAACAAAAGCAAGGCAGGGGGCATCACAATGACTTGAAATTATACTACAGAGATACTGTGATGAAATCAGCATGGTACTGGCAACAAAACAGACCTGAGGATCAGTGGAACAGATTAGAAGAAGCAGAAGCAACTCCAAATGCACTCAGCCACCTGATTTTTTTTGTGTGTGTGTGGGTACTGGGGGTGGGCCCCAGGACCTCGCGGGCCAGCAGGCGCCCATGCCACTGAGCGATATCACTGGCCCTTTTCTCATATGTGGGTACCAGGAGTGGAACTCAGGACCTCACACTTGCCAGGCAGGCACTTATGCCACTGAGCTATCTCACCAGCCCAGCCACCTGATTTTTGCCAAACGAGCCAAACACATTCACTGGAAGAAAGTCTCTTTAATGGTGCTGGAAAAACTGGCTTTCCACATGCTAAAGACTGAAACTAGACTCATATCTATCACCATGCATTAAATTAAATTGAAATGGATCAAAGATCTAAATATTAAAACAGAAAGACTAAATCTACTGGAAGATAGAACAAGTAGAACTCTTATTTATTTATTTATTTATTTATTTATTTATTTATTTATTTTGGTACTGGGAATCAAACTCAAGACCTTACATTTTTTGCCACACAGGCACTGTACTGCTGAGCTATATCACCAGCCCAGTAGAACTCTTGAAGACTTAGGTGTAGGCAAAGACTTTATGAACACAACCCTGAGCTCATAGGAATTACCACAAAGAATCAACAATGGGATGTCATAATATTAAAAATGTTTTTGCATAGCAAAAGAAATCACCAACAAACTGAAAAGACAACCCACAGAGTGGGAAAAATAATTTGCCAGCTCTTCTTGAGACTAAGGACTAATATCTAGAGCATAAAAAGAACTAAGAAAAATCAGACCCTCCAAATTTAAATACCCAATCCAAAAATAGGCATCTGAGATGAATAGACACTTTTCAGAAGAAGAAGTACAAATGGCATATAGGTATATGAAAAAATGTTGAACAGCACTGATCATTCAAGAGATGCAAATGAAAATAACACTAAGATTCCATCTTACTCCAGAAAAAAAATGGCTATTATCAAGAAAACAACCAATAACAAATTTGACCTTTCCTGTAGAATTTTAAGAATTAAATAATTTATTATGTTTAGCAAATTTAAAATGTGGCCTAAAAATAATAAGTACTATGTGTGCATTTGAAATTATTAATCTTACTTATATATGTATTTTGTTATTATATATTATACTGAATGTATCAGAGAAACATATAGGCATTCCAGTCTTTAATGACAACCAATTCAGTTGGCTGGGAGGGAATGACTGAATTGAGAAGTTTTATCATCTTCAGAATGATGAAAGAACTTATCTTCAAAGTGTTGCTATTCTTTCTGATAGATTGCATGCATTCATAGAAAAGAAAACATTATCTGTTAAAGGTCCAATAAGTTAAATTTAACATATGTTTGTTCAATATTTTGTCAGTAGCAGCAAATACTTTTATTCAGATAAGTTAATATTGTTGAATATTCCACTTTGTGATAGTATAACCTAGGGTGTGCTTCCTGGGAATGTACTGCAGTGTAAAAATATGTGCATGTTGATACAGTTTGATTCATCTTGATGCAAAACCTCAGAGTTTAAAATCCTTAGGAAAATATTTTCTTGGATTCATAATTAATTGAAAGAATTAGTTGTTGTATAAAATTATAATTGTGATATGTATTGTGATTCAAAGTATACCTGCAAATGAATGAGTCTAATTGAAAATTTAATGCAAAAGACTTTTATATAATAACCATTCTGCAAGTGGATGACAGAATAGGAATAGAAATGTCTTTAGTACTCAGTATTTTGTCTGCTAGTGTGGCTTCTCTGGAATTTCAGCCTTTGGTATGTCCAACTTGAGCATTATCTACGTTTCTTATATTTTTCAAAAATGTATCAGATAATACTAATTAATAATTTTGTTATCATTGATAAGGATAATGTCAGAGTGCTCTTAGTAATTTAACAGAGCTGCAAATTTTCTTTAAGATCTACTTTAAGTAATTATAAAATTACAACAATATAAAATAACCTTAGCTAGGGTATAAATAAAAGAAAAATAATGAAAAAGTGCAGCCATGTACAAGCTACTCTAAGGAAGAGAGGACATCACCATTGACTTTGAAGACTCCAAACTGTTTTCATCCCAAAAAGTTTCTACCTGCCTAAGAACTCTCTAAAAACACTACCATAACTTTTATCTGTTATCTTATATACACAACTTAAAATTTATGGTTTTTTATGTGAAAAAGTTAGTTTTACATATTTCAATCATTATATTAATGAAATTATACTGTATATACTACATATACCACACATACACAATTATACTGCATATACCATACATATACAGACTACATATAAAACACATACACATAGTTGCTATATATACAGATTTGGATAATATATTCCATAATTTCTTTTCCTCATTCAAATCATACTTTAAAATATTCATGTTCATCAACAATTTCTAATTTATTCACTTGGTTTGATAGAATATTCCATTTTACATAACACATTCATTGATCTGTTCTTCTGTAAATGCTTATTAGAGTGCAGATTTTTTTTATATCACCACTTTTATTAACAAATAGTATTAGAGACTTTCTTGTACATTTCTCCTGGATTATATGTACAAGTGTATCTTTAGAGTGTATAATTAGAACAGATGATCAACTTCTTTCTAAAATTATCTTCAGCTTATCTTCAACTTCTTTCTAAAATTCAAATTTGTTTTCCAAAGTGTTTTTACCAATTTTAACTCTCACCAAACGAGTACAAGCCTTATGCTTGACAGCATTTGGTTTTGTCAGATTATTAAATTTTTGTCAATCTGGATGTGAAATGGCATCTCATTATGTTTTTAATTTACATTTAATTTACATTTCTCGGAGGGATTGCCAAGCAGGCGTAGCAGACTTAGAGGAGACAGGAAAGACAGCTGCTGCTGAAGAAGCCTCCAAGGGGATAAAGAGGCATGGGAAGTTCTAGGTTCTTTTACACCCCCCAGTCTTTCCTAGGTGCCTCTTATTGGAAAAACCTACCTAGAAATCTAAAGTTAAGGGAACCTGGGGGGTGCGACTACCTGAAATACAGAGTTGCACAGGAAGGGTAGAAAATAAACCTGAAATTAAACATGAAAATGGCTATCACAAGTTTACAGAATTTAACTTTTCACTATCTCTTCCACCACAATACCTACCTTTATGAAGAAAAGCATTTTATGTATTTTGTTTCCTTCATAGAAGAATCCCTGGCCTGTGAAAAGTAATCTATAAATACTGAATGGATGAATAAATGAACATGTTATCAAGATTCATACAGGTCATAGTGTTTCACATAAACATTATTGTGTTAGAATTGAATTACTAAATAAATTGGTATAATTCAATATTTTTAGAGAAAATTTAGGTGAACCTGAAACTTGAGGCTATCCATCCAATCATCTTGTTCCTCTTGTTTTGTGTAAAATCATTTGCATTAGATTAGGATGCTCCAAAAGAATTCTCCCAAAATATTAGATAGAATGTCTAAAGAGCACTTGGGAAGGTGGTGACCCAAGGGGAAGTATGGATGAGTTTCAAAGTCCAAAGGGAAAGCCAGAAAGGCTGATGGCTTAGCTCTGGTGTGAAGGGCAGCAGGCTCAAGATTCAGGAAAAGCCAAAGTTTCAGTTTGATTCTGAAATCATACAGCCAAAATAAAAAACAAACAACTGAAACAATGTTCCAGCTCAAAAGCCAACAAGCAGTGTGAGTTTTCTACTCTAGGGAGGGTTAGTTTTTTGTTGTTATCCTTGTTGCTCAGTGCATGAAGATAAAATAACAAAGATTTATATATCCTTTATTACCACAGCTTTCGCTTTTGCGCTGAAGATTTTTTAATCTAACCCAGACTTGTATCATGCTTACTGCTATTTTTTCCATTGTGCTTTCAAACCTATTCTTCTCCCTTTTTTGTCCCTGGAGATGGTTTCTTTTCTTTTAAGTGTACCAGAATTTTTAATTTATTTGACTTACTTTTAAAGGTAACATATTCACATAAATATCACCTTCCCTAAGAGTCCTTGTCTGAACATTCTATATATCCATACTGGGTCTTTTCTCTTGCTTATGAATTTGAGTATATTTTTCCATAACAGTTGCTATGGTTCTGTAATTACTCTCCCTTTTATTTGCTGTCTTACTTGTTGTCCGCCTCACTCTACTGGAACACAAACATATGAAGGCAGAAAACTTACAGATTTATTACATGCTGTATCCAAAGAAACTACCATAGTACCTGGAAGCTGTATGAATTTGTCAGTCTTCCAGGAAGCAGGCCTTTTTCTCAAATAGATGTATTAGTTATGACTCCCATACTGGATTTGTGTGTAATGGACAATATTTTAAGAATATATATCCATACTAGGAGCAGAGAATAAATTTGCTCTTGCCTTATTATTCAACTTAGTGTACTGGCTGGTTATTTTCCTCAAAATACAGATCATTGTAGAGAAATAAACTACCTTGCTGGCTATCAAAACTTATTTGAATCTGTTTTGCATTTAAGGAGTCACAGTTTCTTCAAAATTATAAGATGTTGTATTATCTGGACTCTCCTGAGCCTCTGGAAATACCCTGTTTAGTAAATTCTTCTTAAAATGTCACGTCTAAAAATTATGCATTAGTCTAAGAGCACAAAACAGTGAAAAGGTACAATCTATTTCTCTGCTTCCTTTGAAAGATGCAAATCTCTAAATTTTAGTGACAATTGATATTGATTCCCTCATGATTCTATTAGCTAATGGAAAAATACAAATATTGATTTTATTCATTACAAAGAGAAATTTTATGTAGGTTTTAAAATAAAATGCTGGAAATATTTTCACAAAAATTGCCTAATGCGCATTATATATTGAAATGTGTTCACTCATTAAAAATATCATTTACTAGGGTTAGTTTGTGGAAAGAATAAGAATTTTAAATTTGATTGGATAACATTCCAGAATTAAGAAAAAATTAAATGCAAAATTTTTAAATGCTCATAGTATTTTAAAATGGTGTCATTTGTAGTTTTAGGCCAATTTTAGATTTAAAATCTATTTTTAACTTTTGTACCACCAAATACGTGATTGCTGAGGAAACAAACTTAAGATATTAAACCTTTACCCAAGGTTACCCTGATCTTCGGCAAAAGAACCAAGAGTATCATTCCAAGCTTCTGAAGTTATGGTTTTTCTTCAGCTAAACCATTTTGTTTAATAAGCAAGAAATGTGTTAAAACAATCAAGAATGCCCCAAAACTGTTAAAAGATCAAGAATGCCCACTGCCCATTTCACTATGAAAGACCAAATAATGATCCAGTTTAAAATAGCAGTGTTGAAGAAATGAATTGGCCTCCTCATGTGTCATTCACTGAGTGATGCTGGAAAAGTTACTTGATATCTATGACCCGAAATTTCCCTCCAGAAGAGAGTCAAAGATTCAGTACATAGATTTCTAGATACAGCTTTAAGACCCTAAAAAAACACCAGCTTTTCTTTTTATTTCTTTATATTTTGGATTTTGTTTTGTTTTATTTTGTTTTGCTTTTTAGCAGTCCCATTCTGTTTTACTCCATATATTATGATGTGGTAAATTCTTCCATACTTCTGAACAAAAACATTCATGATAGAAAGTATTTTCAGATACACATTTCTTATTTATCCAATACTTCTGGAAACTGCTCTTCTAGAGGATCAATTTTTAATGTTCATCATGTGTGTATTTTCTCCTTTTAAATGAGTTTTAATACATTAGAATAAACCAAAACATAATTTTAAAAATAAAATAATTTTAAAATATAATATATAATTACAGAATCATTTTTATTACTATTGATTCCATGACAAATATACAAAAAAGAAAATTTTTTATGTTCAAACTTCTCAGTTGTTTATATTCTATATAAATTACAGCTTTGTTATATTTGTAAGATAAAGTATGCCTAAATCAGGGAAGTAAAAGTAATCTTTACTGAGTTTTAAGTTGGTTTGTAGATCAATAAAATATATCATTGTGAATCTTATATTGCAGAATAATCTTTATTTGGAAATCATACATTTGAATATCTTTCTTGCTAAAAGTATCTTAGGGGCCGGTGAGATGGCTCAGCGGCGTAAGCGCCTGCCTTGCAAGCGCAAGGGCCCGAGTTCGACTCCCGGATCCCACATACGAAAAAGGGGCCGGTGATATCGCTCAGTGGCACGGGTGCCTGTTGGCGTACGAGGTCCTGAGGTCGACCCCCCGGTACCCACAAAAAAAAAAATAAATAAATAAATAAAATAAAAGTATCTTAGTTTATAAAAACTAAAATTAAATACATGAAGAAGAGTGACACAGTTGCCAAAACTACTGAGTCATAAAATGGAAGAAGTCTATTTTCAGGATTTCTGTATGGTGTTATATCAGCTCTTCCTATGAGACAAAATACAAAAGAATTGTATGCATTAGAGAATTTTTTGTGCTGGTAGGAGTTATTGGATCCTAATGTCCATAATTTTGTGAATATAGAATTATTTCTTATACCATTATCCACTTCTTTGTCTGGTCTGTATAAATGGCTCAAGCAAAGGGGCTTTTTACTATATCCCTTAGGAAACAATTCCGCGACCTAATAGACCTAACAGTTCTGCCTTTCTAAAGAGTCACTCACAAATTTCCTATACTCAATTTCATCCCATTACTTCTGGTTATTTTCTCTTGACTAACCTGAAATTTTCTCTTTTCCCCCTTTTTTCGCCCTACATATGCTTTCAAACTGATTGAATTTCCCATTAGTCTTTTCACCAAATTAAATGGATACTGTCTTTTAATCTCTGTCCATTAATCATTTCATTTAGACCCTTAATCATCTTTATTGTTCCTTCCTGAAGTTTCATTTGTTCACATTTTTCTCACACTGAGAAATCTATATTTCTCCTCTGTATTATGGATAGTGTTCTAAGAAATTTAACTGGACTTATTTTTCCTAGCCTAATCTCACCTCCCAGAGATAATTCTTTTATGCTGTCTTTCTTAGCATTTATGCCTAGGTTTCACTTTTCTTACTATATAATTAATTACATACGCTGTAGCATTTTTTTCTTAACAATGCAGTTTTCGTAAGTGTCCTAATAGGATAAATTGCTTTCCCTCCTTTTGCTGCCCTGTAATTCCACTGAGATGTTATATATACTTATTTTTAAAATGCAAATAGATTATTTAAATTGGCCATGAACTGAACTCACATAAACCCCAAAAAGGACTATCATCACCTGTGCTGAAGAATGGAGCAGGTTTATCTGTCTAAATTTTCCCTGTAGAGATGACCTATCTCTTGCTAAATACACTTAGCCTTTCCAACCTAGAACAATTCCAAAGGAAACTTATGCATACTTACCCGTGGTATCTATTATTTCACACACTATGAAGTACTGCTGCTTAAAATTAGATGTCTGTCTGACGTACCTCATTTCCAGAAGGAACACTAAGCTTTTGAAGTAGACAGAAAACATGACAAAATAAAGCTATAAAGTCTTTATCAGATGAACAGTTTAGCTCTCAGCAGAGAGCTTATGGTGCATAGTGACAACAAGATGCACAATAATTTATGAAGGTAGGTTGAGAGATGATAGAGACTTGAAAACGCCTTTCCCATGAAGGGAAAGATGTTACCAGGATTGGGCCATTCCAGCAGAGAAACCCTGCAGAATCCAAGACAAAGGGCAAAACTGGAAGATGATTCAATCTCATATCCCCATTTTTTTCAGAGGCTCAGAGGTGCTGATAAATACTCATTAAGTTTAAATATCAAAAGATAGAACCTAGCGTAAAATATTGTAAGCTTTTTGTTGTTTTTTTCTGGTTCATCTTTTTTATAGATAGTAAATACTATCTCTGAGCATATATTTACTCATATAGTTATATTGACTGTATGGAAATCCCCTCAAAGGAAAATGCAGTATAAACCATATCCTTCCTGAATCATATAAGAAAATGGAATCGTGGTTTTTCTTGTGGTCTTATATTAACTCTTTGTAAAGCAAATCTTCAAAAGAAAACCACAAACTGGATCAGAAGATATTTATCACAGTGAAATTCTGGAGTCGTAATTTATTTTTATGGCCCAGTGATTCATTTTAGAATCCCACTGAACTTGAATGAGAAATGATATCATTCAATATTACAAATGAATTTTTGGATTACTGTAGAAAGTCTAAATATTGGTTAACTTCTGCAAAATTTCTTCTCATAATTCACTGAGAGATTTCACTTTGCTGAACTTGACAATTGTAAATAATATAGCTTTTTTAATGTGATTTTTAAAAAATATTACAAAATACATATGTTCACAAAAAAAGCTGGTCACTTGAAATTTTCAAATTTCAGCATGTTCTGTTTGTGTTTTGTGAGGTTTCATAAATCATTAATAAATATCTGTATTGAACTGGAGATGATTATAGATTTTTGCAGCAATCTTGGTAGGATCTTTCTGTGAGCTACATGATCACATGATTTTCTAAAAGTTTGCTTTACTTGTATTCACTTGTATATTCAAACATATACTTTCCTAGTAATATATATTTATAAAAATACTGGATATGAGTTTTTATTTGACTGTGTCTACTAAATACTAAGTTTTAAATTTTGTAATATAAGCAACGTAATTGGTGGCCAGATTTTAGAAAGATTTATTATTCATTAACCACATCCATTGATAGTGCATGGTTCTATTATCTTGTCAGCACTTTCAGAATTGTTTTAAATCTTTATCACTGTCCTACTACCTCTATCATTGAAGATAGAGTCAATAATTTGATAAAATTAATTCCCATGTAAATTATCTATTTGTGAGGAGTTTTCGTTTATTTATTAATATTTTGCTAAGGTTTTGTGGTGCTGAGAATCAAGCCCAGGGCCTCTGGACACATACAGCACTCTACCTCTGACTGCATCCCTAGACCGATTTTATCGTTTTTTAATATCAGAAATACTATTGTTCTGTTTGATTCCTACATTTTTTAATTAGCTATTTAATATAGTTTATAAAAATATTTGTGAAAATATCTTCTGTATTCAAAGGCAAAAAGTTACAGTTCCAAGATAAGCAAAGTTTTTTAATGAGTTGAATGTTTTTCCTATTTCCTCTGCTTTATATATTTTGTATGGGAGAAAAATATATGTAAAAATGCAAACCCAAGGTGAGCTCAAATTAGGTGACATAAATTTCCTGTAGTTAGTTAAGTATATCGTGGCCCCTAAATTTCCTTGAGTTAGATAAATGTGGACATTATCCCTTTAATAAAATTTAGAAATAGGAGGTTCAAATACCTCAAATTTTAAAATGATTTGAAAGGTGAAGAAGATAATTCTTACATTAGAACTGATGTCTATAACTATGCAGATGTGACCTTGGAGCTAACATATGTATATTAACTCTTTTCAAGGGTAGTTACTGAACTTAATAGAATTTAGTTACCTACCCTGCTTAGCTTGTAGATCATAGAAGATCAGAGGTGTTCAATGTGGTAAAGCTATAAACAAAGGGTGGAAAACTTGCCGTTTTGTGACACCAAGGACCATTGTACAAAGTGAAAGAAACCAGGCAAGAAAAGAAAAACACTAATGATATGACTTATATGACGACTCTAAAATGATCAAACTCATAGAAATAGAATACAATAGTGATGAAATTTGGGGAAAATGGAGTTATTATTCAAAAATACCATGTTTTATTCATATGAGATGAATGAATCCTAGACATCTACTATGCTATAGTGCCTACAGTGAAAAATACCCTTATATATTCGGAAATTTTCTGAGAGATTTTTTAATTTTTTTATTGGTACGTAATGATTACACACATTGTGGAGAGCTGCTACATGTACATAACCCATCTTAAATTTTTTCTTCCCCTTCCTCTTCCCTTCCTCTGCTGTCCCTTTATTTCTTGGTCCCCTTTGTTTCTGGAAAGCTCTATCTCTCTGTTTCCTGTTATCTATGTTTTATGTTGCCCTTTAATTTATTTACGCTGTGGATTAAAAGAGAATATGCTATGTTAATTATACATATCTCCCAGACACATGCACAAAGAAATAATAGATATGGTAAAAGAAAACTCTTTACAGGTGGTGAATATATTTGTGATCCAGTTTGTGATGATGGTTTCGTGGATGTGTATTTCTTTCCAAACTTGTGAGGTTGTACATACTAAGTAGGTACAGGTTTACCTATGTCAGTCTTACCACAATAAACTTTTTCTAACTGAATCTAGTTTCTTAGGTTCCATATTGTGTTTCTTAGGAATTCCTATATTTTGCTGCAGTATCTAACACCCCGTTATTCCTCCCTTATCCAATATGCGCATTAGGGTTCATCTGTGGTTTTACGCCATTGTGGTTTTTTGCTTGCTTGTTTGTTTGTCTTTTTTCAGTGCTGGACACTGAGTTGCATCCCAAGATATTTATTTATTTTATTTTATTTTGAGACAGTGTCTCCCTAAGTCTCTAGGTTGCCTGGGCTCTGCTCCAACTTGCTATGGTCCTGCCTCAGTCTCCCAGTGTGCTGGGATTATACTGGCTCTACCTTGTCACTTCTAACAGAACCCAGATGGATCAACTAGCCTTTCTCGAAAACACAACCTATCACCTGATAATAGGAAAGCAACACAATAAGACACATGCTGGTTCTTAAAAATTCTGCCAAAATTCCATTGCTTGCAACTATTCACATAGGGATATGTGAACCATTTGAAAGGAGAAACATAAACAAAAGACAACATAACTTTCAAATAATAATGTCTATTGTTATCTCTTTTCTTAGGTAATTTGACTATTCAACTTTCTCTTTCATGCAAGAGAACACAAAGTGTTCAGATACATAGAGAAATTTAGAGATAATCTTTTAACATGTATACATGTAATTTTTATGTTCTATAACTTGTATATGTGTGAATTCATGCATATGTGTGGTACAAAATATATGTCATACATTCTCCAAAATTTATTAATTGCATTTGAATTTTATTATTCATTCTAATTATTTATCTGATATCTCTTTATTGAACCATTCTACATATATTTGCCAATTTTACAATTAGCAATAATTGTATAGATAATAATTGTATAGATCTTTTTTTTTGTGGGTGTTGGGGGGGTCGACCTCAGGACCTCACGTGCCAGCAGGTGCCCATGCCACTGAGCGATATCACCGGCCCTTTTTTTGTATGTGGGTTCCGGGAGTCGAACTCGGGCCCTCGCGCTTGCCAGGCAGGTGCGTACACCGCTGAGCCATCTCACCGGCCCGTATGTATCCATCTTAATTCACTTTAAACATTTGGTTTATTTTCATGATAAATGTATGATGCTTGCATTAACAAGTAATTTTTCTAATTAACATATTTAATTATCTTTATTGTATGAACTAAATGAAGGTTTATCACTTTGTTAAGCCTAGAACTTGCAGTATTTTTGCATACGCCTTACATTGCTAATCCATGTACATTACCATTTAACTCTCTTTCACTTTTTACATTATTTTTGGTTGTTTTTTTCTTTGTATTTTATAATTTGAATCATGGAGTGTCTTCTTTTTCAATGAGGATTTTTAACATTTAGTTAATTTAATAATATGATAAATTCCCAGTTGTGCATATGTACACAATACTATATTTTGTATAAATTACCATCTTCTATTTTCCATTTAATCATAATGTAATGTTGATTTCACATCCATAATTCTAGAACATAACCACTAAATGAAATTGTCGAAGGAGAGTTTTACTTCCATTATCCCTAAAATGACTCCATGTAGAAAAACATGCAAGCTGTTTAATGGGAAATTTTTCTGGTTAGAAAGTAATAAATTACTTGTGTCATGTTGCAGAGCACACTAAACTTAGTGAAGCACTTTACCTATTTTTAAAAATAAATCTTACAATTATGATTTTCTGCCAAGAATTTGCAAGGTTTTGCCATAATTTATCCCATTATCATCATTAAATTTCTTGCCAAAGAATATGCTTAGTTTTTTTTGCACGTGTCATCAGCTGGTATAGTTAATACTGTGACTTACACAACTTGCAGTCTTCATCTTTCTTGCCTATCCTTTTCTCCTTTCTGGATATTTTTTTACAGTTATGTGTATAATTGGAATTGAGAAGTTTTCATAGATAAATCATGACCACTTAGCTTAATTTAAACAAGCAATCACAGTCCTTACATAAATTGGATTTTGTAAAATTTGCCAAGATTTTAAGAGTACTTAGCTTCAAAGTTTACATACATAATATTCACTACACAAGTGTCCACCAGCAATAACTTTTGTTTTTATATTAGCAATACGAATCATAACCTTGGGCCCGTGAGATGGCTCAGCGGCATAAGCACCTGCCTGGCAAGCACAAGCGCCCGAGTTCGACTCCCAAAACCCACATACACAAAAAAGGCCGGTGATATCGCTCTGCGGCACAGGCGCCTGCTGGCACGTGAGGTTCTGAGGTCGATCCCCGGTACCCACAAAAAAAAAAAAAGAATCATAACATTTTAGACTCTAAACATATCAGAGTAACATTTTCCTGTCTTTCTGTTGCTTTTATATGACAGCACTAAAGATGTATGAAGTTCACTGTCATATTCTCTAAATATCTTTTCTTTGTGTTAAACGTCTTTATTCTCCTCCTTTTTCATATGCCAGTGTCAGATTCACCACTATCTTGGTTTTTATCCTGTTATCTTGATCTCTCCTCCACTACTTTCATGCAATTTCAAATGCTCTGATTTGGAAAGAGTAACTACTACTTATCTTGATCCTAACACAAGTCCTTGGTTATTTCAACTTAACATGGGTCTTATTAGCTTTCACATCACACCATTAACTTGTATTGAACTTGTGGTTGACTTACCCCCTAAGTGATTTCATATTGATCTCTGAACCTAATTGTCAAATATTCTATTGCTAAATGCTTTATTTCAGCTTTTATCTGTTTACACATTCTAAATTTTGAATCTCCATTTTTATATTCAGTTAGTTGCCCAAGATGTTAGCTCTCCCTCTCAGCTATACCTGAGCTATGCATCTTATGATGATTCCTTCACTGATAAATATGTTAAACTGCACAGGATCAAAGCTTGTGGCATGCCTTTGGAGGTTCTTCTTAGTTTGACATTGATGAATCAACACAGGAAGTCTACTTGTTTAATTAGCTACAAATCCACCTAAATATACTATCATTCAGCCAGTTTTTTCTATTTTATATGCAATGAAATGATGAAAGCTTTTTTTAATGCTTAGATAAAATCAAGATAAACAGTTTCTAAGGCAGTTTCATAATGTAAAACTTGCCTAACTTAAGCAAAAATAGAAAATAAAATTTGCCACGTATTAATTCTTATCAATAATACCATGCTCTTAGTCGGTGTCTTAAAGCCTAATTGTTTACAGGGTGTTTTAAAGAGTTTTTTCTTGAAATATACAGGTTTTGCATAATTCTTATTTATTGCTTTATTCCCTACTTTAGAAAACTGGTACACATTTATGTATCCTTATAAAGTTTTTAAAAAATATAAAAGGAGGTTTAATTATAATATCTGCAACTTACAAAATTAACGTTTTGCTATTAAATAGTAAAATGCCCTTAAAATAGCTAAGTGTTTTTCTAGTACTGACTCAAAATATTATTTAAAATATGTGTTATAAAATTTTATCCCATATTTTATTCTTATAACAATAAGGTTTTATTGGCCCATTAGAGAGAATAACCTGAGAATCAGAAAGCTGATGACCTTCCCAAGGTACACAAATAATAGGAATTTAAACTGAGATGTTTGTTTTCATTATTTGATTAATATTCATACTTGCTTTAATTTCTTCAACAAGAAAATTATCGTGTTAAATACGAAACAAAAACAAAACATAAAAAAATTCACTCATAATCATAACACATAAATAATAATAATTGTTAATTTCTGTAGTCATTTCTGAGTTTTAAATGCTTCACCTTCCAAGTAGGAAATGTTTTGCCTCAGTAGAAAGAGCTACAGAACGATTAGATACTAAATAGTTCCTACGTTTTAAGTATCTGCTTACTTTACACCATCTCTCAACTGCTTCTTTATTTTCATTCCCCAAGCTTCATCTCTAATTTCCAAAACTTTACTTTTAGGCTGAACTAAACTTTATTTTTAAAATTTTGTTATTCTCATTCTATATTTACTTTTAGTATCAATTTAATTGCTTCTCTGATTTTAATTAGTAGGACCTTTCCTCCACAAATTATATTCCATTTTTAAAAACCTATGCTTTGGCCAGTGAGATGGCTCAGTGGCGTAAGCGCCTGCCTTGCAAGCGCAAGGGCCCGAGTTCGACTCCCGGATCCCACATACGGAAAAGGGGCCGGTGATATCGCTCAGCGGCACGGGTGCGTGTTGTCGCGCGAGGTCCTGAGGTCGACCCCCCGGTACCCACAAAAAAAAAAAAAAAAAAACCTATGCTTTAAAACTATTTTCAAACTGGGTTTGATGGCACATGCCTATAATCCAAGAACTCCAGGAGACTGAAGAAGGAAGACTGCAAGTTCAAAACCCTGTCTCAAAATGGAAACTAAAAAAATTGTCTGAGGATGTAGCTTATTACAAAGGCACTGGGTTTATTTCCAAATAACACACAAGCACACACATCCACGTGTGCCTGCACACACACACACACACACGTGCACAATATTTAAGGTTCTTCCTCAACTATACTTAATAATGTTACCAAGATAATCAAACACATTTGGCACCATTAATTCCAGTGCCCAAATCAACTCTGAATCTATCCTTTCAATTATCTCTATTTATGGATCATCTGTTTACTTTTCATTCTTTGCTACTATATGCAGTCATAAAATTAAAGAATAAGCTGTATTTCAGAAGAAAACAGACCAATCAGTAAGAAAAAAGCTGAGCGTTGAGTGGACAAATGCTGTAATGATGTTTAGCTTGAGAACCACTAATCTGTGTGTGTGTGAGTGTGTGTGTGTGTGGTATTGAGAGCCGGATCCATCGAGCTACATTCCCGGCCCTTTTCTTATTTATTCTGAGACAACGTCTCACTAAGTCACTAAGTTGAAAACCACAAAAATTTGATCCTTTGCCTTTAAACTTGGTGTACACTGATTACATACACTTAAATGCCATTTAAAGGAAAAAGGTTCTGACTGAAAGGAATGACAGAAAAAGTTATTTTAAGAGTAGTGAATAAAAGAGCAGCATCTAATTTTAAAGTCAGTTTTCTGATATTAACTTCCCAGAGAGGAAACACAAACTATATTTACTATTATTTTATGTAATGATATATATATATATATATATATATAACTTATGTAATATTATATATATATATATATATATATATATATATATATATATCCTGCAATTTTTTTCCTTTTCAAGGTTGACTGTACTTCATTCATTGCTTCTTTCTTTCAAAGAAATATGTTTGCTAATTATTTCTATTGTGGTTTTACCCTCTCTTCTGTGTTCAACGTAGTGCCTATAAAAGTAGGTTAATATTCACTTAACAAACAAGTGACTCAACTGTTACAAAAATCAAGATTGCTATAGGACAAAAACAAATAATATTGCAGTATGACTGAATTTACCTAAGAATGACGGAATGTGAAGGAAAAATAATCACTAATTTATTATGTTTTATGAATAAGTCCTAAAGGAATCCTTAAAAGAGACTGAATGAATAACTTTTAAATATGTTAGTTTTATTATTATAGCTTTCTTTCAAATAGTATGACAAACTGTCTTTTTTTTTTTTTTTTTTTTTTTTTTATGGGTAATGGGGGTCAATCTCAGGACCTCGCACTTGCCAGGCAGGCACTTATGCTGCTGAGCTATCTTACCGGCCCCTGGCAAACTGTCTTTTGATGGGCAAAATATAAAATCTGTCTGTTAGCTTTGATATAACAGATGTGGAAATTTTTATTTTGTCCTAAACAAGCTAACTGGAATTCACCATGATGAAATATTCCAATATGTCTGTATCCATGTATTTGTTTGCTTTGTGCAAATTTATCTTAAGATTTAAAAACATTTTACATAAGGTAACGTTTTTGTGTTTTCAAAAATGTTTGAAACTTTTATTACCAGATTTCTTCAAATAACAGGTACAAATATCCTTAAGAACCTAGTATTTGAGTATAAAATTGTTTATTAACATAATTTTGAAGGTCTACAACAGATGTCTACCAAATTTCTCTTTTGTTTTGTGGTTTGTTCTTTAAACATTTCACTTCTACACTTTTATTGTCATCTTTTATCTTGTCAGCTTTTTTCTTTTATTAATTAAGTTTACTGGTACATTTTAATTATACATAATGATCACGTTGATCATAGGGAATTTGTACCTGTACATGATCCATCTTGATTCTTCCCATTCTCTTACCCTCCCTTCAACCTATTTTTATCATCCTCCTTCATATGGTATAAAGTTATCCTCCTTCATGCCTCTTTCCTTGAAAATTGTATTAGAATTTTGAATATTATAACCATTCCATTTATGGTGGTCACCTTACCAAAATCATTGTACCACAAGTATCATTTCCATTTAGTATCAAACTTAGTTCACCTTTTTGAAACTCCATATTTCTCCTCAAACTTATCATTTTATTTAGATTTTGTGTGTGTGTGTGTGTGGGTACCGGGGGTCAAACTCAGGACCTCGCTCTTGCTCCAGTAGGCATCCATGCTGCTGAGCGATATCACTGGCCCATTTTTTTTGTATGTGGGTACCGGGAGTTGAACTTAGGACCTCGCGCTTGCGAGACAGGCGCTTATGCCGCTGAGCTATCTCACCGACACTAGATTATTTTTAAATTTCTTTCTTTACATGGTTTAGCAATTCATTCAAATTATTTTTTAAGCCATGTGTTTAAATGTGATCATCGTAACTTTCTAAATTATTTTGAAGACATTTTAGTCCACTACTTAATATAGCATGCTATCCCAATTATTAATTATAAGTATAAATATCAGCTTTTACTACTAATTTATATCTGTTAAAAAAAGTCAATTTGAATACATTCTTAACTTTGTATTTCTACTTTCAACGTACAATTTGTGTTTGTTAATTTCTGTTTGCATCTAAAGTAAAACCTGAACAGATATTCTCTTTAAAGTATAGACTAATGAAGAGACTAATGTCCATGGCCTTGAGATTTTTTTAAGCTACGTATATTTCAAAATTATTAGAATCTTGAAAACAACTGGATAGTAGCTGAGTGTCATTACAGCTCATTAAATTTTACCAGATGATGTGTCATTACATGTTTACCTGCTTAAATTTAGAAAGTAAGCTGATTATACTAATGGCATGCAGGGATATGCCAGGTATGTTTTGCTTTCCAACTTTTATAGATGTTCACATTAGCAACAATAAGGCATAGTCATCATGATCCAAGGACATAATGGAAATCAGTTCCTAACATAGCATATATTGTCCTTGAAACCTGCGCCAAAAAAATAAGAGGTTCAACAGTACTCCACATAATAGAAAATAGATCAAAGGTATTCCTACAAATTCAGAAAATATGTCAAATATTATGCTTCAAAATCATTGTTTGAAACTTTTTTTGCCTTAGTAGTCAAGAAGTAAGTTAAGCATATTGCAATATTTGCAAGTATGTATTATTATATGCATAATATATCTTATATAGGATAATCGGGATAAACAGAATTTGCTGAAGAAATGTAGATTTTTTAAAAAATTTAAGCTGAATTTAATAGTCAATCCAGCTTAGTATAGGTTTGCATCAAATTATTGTATGATGTAGAAAGAAAAAATTGATCAAAATATAATGCATTAATAGGTTACATTGGGTTTATTTATGTTCTTTTTTCACAACAATATTGATCTATCATTCAACTTTCCCATTTAATTAGATCATATGTAAATTGCATTAGTTTTGTATAAAATCTATCTGCCTATATAAAGTACATATCTTAGTTCTAAAATGATATGCATTCAATACAGATTTTTTGACTTGCACTTGGAAAGCAAATGATTGTTTCTTTTTTCAGATTTCTTGTAGTAGGAAGTTGAAAGACAAGTAATACACTTTTAAAAAACTGAATCAAAGTCATCTTCATTCAACTGTGTGTGGTCATTATCCTTTTCCTACTTTACCAAATAATAACTTTTTTTCCCCCTTTTACTGATAACCAATTTGTTTATACTCTTACACCAAACATGGCAACATCTTAATATTTTCTTGTTAACTCTATTATAATTTGAAATGTTTTAATCTGGAATAGAGTGACTGCAATACACCTTTATTCCAAAGCCTATTTCAGTCATAATAGCAATGGGGAAATACAGCAAGTAGAGTTTAATATAATGCCAATGATCATGTCTTTCATTCATAATTGATCATACATTTTTTTAAAATTTGTGTTTGTTGAAAACTTTGAAAACACACATAAGAATACTGCATTTTCTAACCCCTAAAAGAAACTCTTCTTTCACCTCTCTGCCATGTAAGAGTTAATTCTGTTTCCTATAGGGCTACAATCTGTAAGTTAGGTCTGGAAGGCAGCAAAGGCAACCTGGACTTGAAGTAACACTTCTGTTGTCAAGGGTTACTGATGGGGGAAGGGAAGGGCCTGGAAAGGAAGGGAGTTATGGAATTGAAAAAGATCATAGCAGACTATATAAATTCAAATGCTATACATGTATTTGGAATAAGAGCTGGATTTTGTGATATTTTCACATTTTCTGTTTTCATTTATTTAGTTGACACATGGCTGGTGAATTCATGGACTGGTGGCTGCTGACTTTATTCTATGTATCACTTTACAATAGCATTCAACTGGAAATTATGTGTGTAATAATTTTGTAATTAAATTTGAATTTACTACTGTTATTTACATGTAAGTACAATGAATTTATGGTATTTTCCTATGTTGTAATGTCTCCAAATACCTTCCATGGGACTTGAAGGAAGGTCTGCATCATTTCCATTTAGATAAAGATTTGTCTTTCCCTTCACAAAATTACAGCTCAATGGAAACACTATGCTTAAGAGCTTAAAAATAATATTTATTAAATTCAGCTATTAATGTTCTAATTTTTAAAATAGTTACCTTTACTGATGATGTACTGAAGAGATTTTGCACAATGTTATATTTCAGGCAGTTACGAAGATCTGCCTCACTTTAAATCCCCTCCTTTGGCCAAGTTGCATTACTAATAGATTTGGTAAGAGAACTGTAGAAAGGATATGTGGTAATTAACATTAAATATTTCACGTATTTTGACATTGTTGTTATTGATACTTTTATGTTGAGATATATTTTCATCTCCATATTCTCATGTCAGATATTTCTAAATTACTCATTTGCATAGTAAAAATGATGCTCATACCATTGTCATTGATCACATTTCTGGAAACATTTGATGAATATGTTTCATGTTTTAAAATCGGTACTCTTATTTTGGTGTCTACCAATTTAACCTATTTTAAGTTACTGTATTCGGAGTAGTCATGCATTTTTCAAGAATAAAATTAGGTGCATTTTACGTAAGTGAAGTGAAGAGGCATTTAATTATATAATAATTCCTGGACTTATACAGTAACAGAATAATACATAACAGAGAAAAAAGTAGGTTTTTCAGCCAAAAGTATCCGTATCTTTTTCTCTGAAAATGTTCTTTTAAAATCCTTTGTATTATTAAAGCCACCCCACGCAGACAATTAAAATCAGGTATGAAATGATAGATCACATGACAGGAGTTTAAATGTGACGATCCCCCCCCTTGGTTAAACATCGCAGCAGGCATTACAATACCAGAGGTACCGAATCAATTAAATCCATTTTTCCCTCCGCACTTCCAAACCTGCGGGTGTACGGTCGCCTTGTAGTTTAGAGATGGAGCAGTAGGACCCAGGGGCCTCCGCAGCCACCAATAGAAGCGCACACTTGGACCTATTTGTATGCAATGCCGTCTGCTCTGCGCATTAATAGTAATACAGATAACGGGTTTGAAAGAATTCTCTACTGAAGGATTGAAAATTTTCCAGTGGCTGCTACTGAGAAGGGACGCGACTTTACCCTCTCCCTGTTTCCCCAGTCTTAGGTTTAAGAGCCTCAGACAGCTTGTGCTGGGTTTAAACTTGGGAAGGTCTCCGGTGCATAGCAAAGTTGGAGGGCTGCGCCTGCACCACCGAGCCGCTAGATTTCTGAACACTGTCTTGCCCAAGGGTAAGTCTTGCAAATGATTGAAAAGGAAGTGACAGCCGGCTTTAGAATGGTGAAAGGGGGCTCGCTCGGGTTTATACCGGTGGTCTTTGGAGTGGAGAATGGGTGCGGAAAAGACTCAGCAGTTTGTTCAGAAATTGTGACTGATGCACCAACGTATTTTGGGGTAGAATCAAAAAACTTCAGGCTAAATCGGAAATTGCAGCCTTATGCTGGGTCAGGATTCAACAAGTTTCCCTGCAGGGATGCGATGTTTATTTCCTTGCAAGTTCTGCAGGGTGTTCGTTGTGGGTGGGCTGCGCCTGCTTAACAAAGAAGTTTCAGGATTTCTGTCTTTGCGGTGTGGCTGGCTTCACCCTTGTTTGAGAGGCGGCGTGCCGCATTCTGGGTTTCCTGGGGACACGCAGGGAAGTGCCTCTTGGGATCTTGCAACCATCAGCTGCCTGCCTGCTGGGTTAGGGCTGGGCAAGTTTACAGTGAAATTTCGGTGTCTGTGAACGTGATGTGCACTGAAGCACAGAAATCATCAGGCTCTCCGGAGCTTCCAAACTTTGAAAGCATTCTCCAAGAATGGATAGGAGTGGGGACTTCGCAAATAAGCATCCCCGAGTGAATTTTGGAGAACTCTCGGTGATATATAGGCTATGGGATCTTTTGAGACCCGCATTTCCAACCTGCAGCTTTTCTTGCAGACGCACTGCTGATATGGAGAAAGATGGGGGGGTGTTAAAATTAAGCCAAAGGGGAGTTTATTTAAGGGAGGGGAAAAAAGGAGGGAGGAAGAGGGAGAGAAGAGAGATGAATGAGCAAGGTGCACCCCATCTTTCACACACAAAAACCACACGCGTGGGACGTGCCAATAAACTCTCCAGTTGGTGGCGTTTAGCTGGAAAACAAATTGCAGGAGGTCCAGGCGCCTGTGCATTATTGATGGAGCGCGGTGCCCTTCCGGGGGTCCTTCTCGCTCCTTCTCCCTGACCCCGCTTGCCTCCTGGGATCCCCCCTGCGCGGGATTCGGGTTTAGAGCGGGTGCGACTCAGCCTCGCAGCTCTGCGGACACAATGCGGAAAGACAGGCAGAGCCCTGCGGGCGGCCGTGCTGGAGCTCGGCGTGACCACCCCACCCCGCAGCCCGCGCTGCAGATCGGCTGGCGCTGCGGCGCTGGGGAGGCGGCTGGCGGCCCGAGGTGGGGTGTGGGGATCTGAGCAGGGGGCGCACACCTGGTCCCACAGGTCTCCTGTAGGAGGTCATTGCGCTGCAGGCAGACAGGTGGGGTTGGAGAGAAAGACAAGCCACTCCAACCTCGGGTCGGAGCTCCTACCCGAATATCCCTAGGGTGCACCCCAGCACCCTCAGAGACAGGCGTACCTCGAAAGGGGAAAGATCCCAGGGCCTAAGAAACGGGACGCTGATGAGACCCTAAGTGGATACAGAAATCGATCGATATGGGGAGATTCTGGCCATTGGTCAGGCTTTTCTGGCCTTTGAAAGTGGACTGCTTTAGATGTGGCTTTGAAATGCTGTCACCGGCTCCCTGAGAAACCCAAGGGGGCAGATTTCCAGACACAGAAACTCGCCAGACTCCTTCGACGATGAAGGGAGGCGAGGGCAGGTGAGGAGCTTCTTTTCGCACTGTTGTTTAACCCTGACCTCAGCACCTCCCACCCTTTCTCGCCCCTACCAGGAAGTGCCCGACCTTGTTAATTCCTCTGAGTATCTGCCCTGTGTAAGTGATTTTCATCAGCCTGGGTGTTACAAAGGCCTGTTAAGAGAAGGCTTGTGCGTTTTTTAAGTAGTGGAAAGCGAGTGTTTCCTTTGGAGGTTGATTACTAACCCCACTGACTGAGCTCTGTGTGTGGAGGAAGGAGCTGTCAACATGGAATTGTTGTTTGAAGGGGACTCTTCAGAGGAAATACATTCCTTCCAGCACATGTTGGAAGACAGTGTCATCACACACACACACGCACGCACACGCACACACACCGCACTTTGCATTTGCCCTCTTTATTGTGTTTGGGAATTAGGACTTAATTCTAAGCAAAACGTTGGAATAATCCACTTTTATTTGTAGCTAATTAGAAGCCTCATAACTCGGTTTCAGGCTCCAGTTTGGATGCTGGTATTATTTTGGGGTGCTCAGTGGCTTGTATTCTATGTCTTGTGCAGGCATAGGTAGTTCCTCTGAAAGCAGTCACATAGCTGATTTGTAGCTGATTTATTAAAGGGGAGAAACAGGGTTGCAGAGGGTTCCATCAACTCTTTTCCTTCACCCCAACCCCCAAAGAAGGAGAAAATAACACCAGCAGCCTCCCAGGACAGATATCCAGCTGGTAAAGTGATTTTACTTCTTAGTAATGTATTCCTTGTATCATGGGGCGCCAGGGGCACCTCCGTGGGGAGTATGTAAGGAATGAGCTATCATTGCCATGGGTTTTGGGCTTCCTTTTATTTCTCACCACACATTTTCCTGCTCTATGCATCTTTCAATTTAGTCCTGTACAATCTGCAGAAATGAGGCACAATGACACAGCTGCAGATCCCGGATGGAAGCTTGCTCCAGAAAACAGCTGTTCATCACATGTTTACTGTACTTCCACTTCCTTCCTTTGACTTCCCTTCCCTTACCCTGTCCTTGAACCACAGCTACACCTCCCAGGCTGTATCCCCTGAAGGTTAGTGATTTCCAGTGGTGTAGCACTGTGCTGAGCGTGGAAGGAGGGCAAAAAATGCAACAGCTACCTAGGGAGTCCCATAAGTGTAAGGCTGCCTTCTCTTATTTTATCTGCACAAAATAAAAAACAAACTTCCTAACGTCTCCCCAAAGAGAATCATGTTAGCCTCCATAATTGTATTTTATTTTATGCCATAATAGAATCAATTTAAATATGAAATGACATTGATGAGAGGTGAAAAGGAAGCTATACACTCATGTGCAATATTTTGGAACTAGTGTTGTGCTTAGCTATAAAATGTCATCTTTTGGCAGTATCTGTACTTGATATATTAGGGCTATCTTTATTTAAGCAAGATTTAACATGTTAATTTCCTTATTAAGCTGAACAGCTCAAGACCCAGCAAAATGTGAGTTTAAGAAGACAAAAAACAAAACAAAACAAACAAACAAACAAAAAACCAAAAAACCAAGGCTGCAAAGGAGTCAAACCTTTGGCAGCTTGATGAATGAGCAGGTGCAGTGCACCATTTGAAATGTCACTTGAGGTGTGGTTGCACCAATTCGCTGGAGAATGAGCTCATTCTTTTTGCCTAAAAAACTGATGTGATATCTCTCATACACCTGTGAGTTCAGAAACAAAACACAAACAAATATATATCATTTAGGTCTCTAAACTTGTTGAAATGAGCAGTGTTATTGTTGATGCTTTCACAATTGTGTCTACAATATATTAGTGCTATATGGGCAACCAGCTGGTCTAATTCTATAGGGAATCTGAGGCCTAGAAGGGTAACTGACTTATCTAAGGCTGTGTAGAGAAAACTGTTGAAACAGTGTTAGGGACCTCGCCTAACCAATAGCTCTTTCACTTAATCCTCCCATCACCCTTTTGAAAGAGGCTTTATTAGGTTTCTCTAGTATATGAAGAGAGTGAAGTTCAGAGAAGTTAGCCAAATGTGTATGACCATTGAGCAATTAAAGAGGCAGGATTAGAAACACAATTTTTTCTAATGACACAGTACGTTGGTCTTCTGCAACCTGAATTCTGCACGCACAGGTTTCGCAGCCACATGTAAATATACTGCTATTTTATTCAAGGAATTTGAGCATCACGAATTTTGATACTCATAGAATCCTAGAACCAATCTCTTGCAAACACCAAAGGGGGACTATACATGCTTTTCCAGTATGTCATGTTGCTTATAAATGACCCATCTTCACTCACTGGGCTTTATTATTTTCCCCTCATTTATTAATTCTTTAAATTGTATTTACATATTTATAATTTTTGGAATCTCCTAGATATCCTTTTCATCATCAATCACGGTGGTATTTCTTCCAGAACAAATGTCTATAAAAATGACATTTGCCCGATCTCATATCCAGTGAATAACTTCTTCAGTTAGCCTCACCCTTACCATTCACCCCAAGTCATCATTTTTGGAGGTCAGAACATATTTGAAAATGGGAGCCTTTATCATTTATTTTGAAATTTGCACAAGTACAGTTATGGTGTCTTAGGAGAACCCATCATGTCACTTCCAGCCAGAGATCCTACATCCTCGCCTTCACATTTTGGCATAATAGCTCTTCTAATCTGTAAGATTCTCCCCTTTACTTGACCAAATCCTGCCATTTGTCTAGGGTGGTTCATGTTCCTCCTCTGCCATGAAATTTCCCTAAATGTTTCAATCTACATGAATATTATTCACCTCTGTATTTACAAATCCAGATATTTCCAAATACTTGCTTTCAATATTAGAGGCGAAGAGAAGTAAGCTAACATTTGTTGAGCATTTACTCTATTATACCCTTTTACATAAGTTTTACCAAGTATAATTTTCTACTTGTTCATGATAGTCTGCATTTAGACCAAATTGTTTGTTCATTCTCTATAGCCACCCAGATGTGGCAATGTATTTCTCATTTCAATAATAAAATTATATATTCCATACCTTCTTGCTGATTGTCACACCTATATTTCCAAATGTTTGTTGGTATCTCAAAGTATGTCAAACACTTTAAACAAAAATAAGTAAAGGAAACTATCAAATCTGTATACATCATCCTTCTGGCCAAACTTATTCTTGTATTTCAATCTCCAAATCATAAAAAAACATATCAAGCATCTTGACAAATTCACCTTTCTCCCTCTCTGTACTGTCACCTGTATTTAAATAATAAAAAGTTCAGTGATGAATTGAATTTTCTTGATGCCCGCCTCTTCTATCCAGGGCCCTGTCTCCATTTCCAGCTTCCTGTTTCTGGGATTAACCTAGAAACGATCACTTCACCTCCACTGTAGAAGATTGAAATCACATGCATCATGTTTATCAGAGCACAAATGATAAAGTCTAAGCTCCTTAAAATGTTACTCAAGGCATTGTATGATTTAAACTTCAAGTTATTTTCTTCAGGCTTTGCTTTCTTAACAACTTTAAAAATTTGCTTGCATTTTCTCATCTATTCGGGAAGTCCATTCTCATTTGTTTAGTTTAGGACTTCTCAAAATTGTTCTCACTTTGTTCCTTTGGTGATCACCTCACAGTAAGTATCACCTGTTCTGTGAAGATCTTGGTGGAAAGCAAATTGATTTAAATATTTATCCCTTTCAGACACTGCCTCACTAATGCTTCTGAAATTGTACTATGCTCATTTATTAATCTCCACCATGATGCTGTGTTATAATCTGTCCAAAATTCACATGTTGAAATTGGAGCCTTCTAGGTGATAGTAGTAGAAGGTGGGGCCTTTCGAAGATGGTTAGATTAGGAAGGCAGAGTTCTCTTAGTTGGAATTAGTGCCCATATAAAGGAAGTCCTGGGATGTCCCTTTCCCTCTCCCCCTGTGTGAGGACATGGACAAGGAGGCCATCTGTGAAGCAGGAAACACATTTTCATCAGACATGGAGTCTGCCAACACCTTGATCTTGGACCTCCTAGCTTCCAGAACTGTGAGCAATACATTTATTAATTATTTTCTAATAAGCCACCCAAATCTATGCCACTTTGTTATAGAACCTGACTGGACTGACATAGTCTGGAAATTTCCTGAATCTATGTTTCTTAAACTGGCCATTGCACCTGAAAAAAACCTCAAAATGGACAAAAATAACACAAAACACCAGGCCCTGGGCACACCTGCCTCACCTCCAACCAGATTTACTACATTAAAGTATGTAGGGCTCAGACTTTGGGATCCAGATTTTAACAAGCTTTCCAGGTACAGCCAGGTGCAGGAACTGTGTAGTAACACTTGTTCCCTGACTCTGTCAGCAGGTACGCAGCTTGATTTAGGGTTTGGGGCTGGAGCCATCAGTAGTTTCTTAGATCTTGCTGAGGACTGTGTGCTTACTTTTTTGGCTACTGCTCTTCAAAGAAAGTTTTAATTACAGAGTTCTAGATTACACGAGTCATTTTTACTGATGTAAGGGTCTTGTGTCAGGAAGGCACATTTGCCAAGAACTTTTCTATAATCCATATATAGTTGGGCTGTAGAGTCCAGGTCCTGTTATGCTGAGTGCTTAAAACTTTTAATCCCTCTGAATTTTATTATTATGAGTGGATATTTGGTAAAAACAGAGAAATCAGTGAAACAAATGCTCTAGAGTTATTATTCAAATTAAATAAGATATCAAATATACCGTATAATCTTTCTGTCTATACTTCCATATAGACTTCCTTTAAGAGTAATTAGTATTGTAAATTTGCTGTTATGTCTATAGATTTACTCTTGAATTTACTATATATGTGTAATATGCGCAACCTTAAATCCTATATAGTATTTCTTAAGTAAAATAGTTACATAAATTCAATGCATTAGGAGAATATTGTTTTTCATGATTTTCTCAGGTTACTATGGGTAGATGTACCTTTTTGATTTACACTGCTGTATATTATTTTGTTTCATAAATATACCACTATTTGTATTTCCCTCTCTTGTTAATGGCCATTTCTGATTTCCCACTGTATGGAACTATGTACAAATGACTTTTTTCTTTTTCTCATAAATGACTCATTATGCAACATCCAAGACCTTTCTAGGTGTATGCCTATAAGTGGAATAGCTTGGTTATATGGACCAGACTGCTTCTTTCTGTTTTTTCAGATACTACCTAATTACCATACACAACAGTTACAGTACTTACGGTTCACAAACATATTTTAAGAATCAGCATACTGTTTATTCTTATCAACATTTACTATCATCACACTATTTAATTTTGTTTATTGAATGGTTCTATTTGTCTTTTCTAATAATTAGTGCATTGAGCACCATTGCATTAAACATTTTGATTTCCCCTAATGTGAGTTGTTTAAACATAATTTTTACCCATTTTTAAATTCTTGAGCTACTTATCTTTTCATATAGATTTGTAGAAGTCCTTCATACATTCTGAATTCAATTTTTTTTTTTTTTTGGTGAGTACCGGGGGTCGACCTCAGGACCTCACGCGCCAGCAGGCGCCCATGCCGCTGAGCGACATCACTGGCCCTTTTTCGTATGTGGGTTCCGGGAGTCGAACTCAGGCCCTCGCGCTTGCCAGGCAGGCACTTATGCCGCTGAGTCATCTCACCAGCCCCTGAATTTTATTTTTAATCTATGTATTGAAAATATTTCCCCTAGTCTGTATCTTATATTTTTTAACCAAAGGGTTATTGTTTACTTCTCTTTTTGCTACACACTATATATAAATGTAAGGACATTTTAATTATAGTTTATCTTTTTTACATCTTGTTTAGAAACCATTCTCTACAATAAAGGCAAAAGTATGTTCATATATCTTTGCACAAAATGTTTTTCTTTCTTTACTCAAGTTTTTCGATGTATCTGGAATTGATTTGTGTTTTATATGCTAAGAATGTGACTGTCACATATATATGCTCCATATGGGTGTAGACTGGCACAGCCTTTTCGCTTATATCCTGGTGATCATCTATCCTTATTTGAGACACTTGCTTCTTATTATGGTCTGTCAGGCTGGTGTGCAGGCAGTCATCTCACTGAGTCATTACAATGTCAATAGATCTAAGTGAAAAGCATTTTTAAGACTTAAACCAACATCATATTATATTCATCCAGAATTAAAGACACATTTTTAAATGACCACTTGAATAATCTTTTTAAATGCTATGTGAATTTTTCATAGGTAGTGAATCCCTATCTAGCCCAGCATCCTATACTTAGCTTTAGATTTTTATGGAGAGGATGAATGAATAACTCAAAGTCACATTTTCTCTGTGTACACAACTTTAGCAAGGGTAACCCTGAGAAATGAACTTCAGGAGACAGAAGGCCAATCATGGCTCACTTTGAATGAAGCACGATTGACCAGGTGAATTACAATGCAGAGGCAGAACAACATTTCAGGAGAATAGTCAACAGCTTCTTTCTGATCAATGTGTGACCCACAAATATGCACTCTAAAATATTAGTCCAACCACAAAAACGTTTAGGAAGACAATCGTGGCAGTGTAATGTACATCTTATGTTAAATTTTCCCATTGAATGAGAAACTAGAAATAACATAAAACAATTTAGGGCCGGTGAGATAGTGGTATAAGCGCCTGCCTGGCAAGTGCAAGGTCCTGAGTTTGACTCCCGGTACCCACATAAAGGAAAAACGGGGCCAGTGATATCACTCAGCAGCATAAATGCCTGCTGGCAAGCACAAGGTCCTGAGTTCGACTATCGGTACCCACATAAAAAAATTAATTTGCTTATATATAGCCATAAATAATATTTTGTAAGAATTTGCTTTTTATTCTATAATAAGCAACAATGTGCCAAGAAACATGCTTTATGCTAAGCAGGAATTGAATTATTTCAATGTTATGTATTGATTTAAGTGCATTGTAAGATTGTCTTGGGTTGAGAAATGAGAGAATCATATATTTATAAACGTTCCTGAGAAAAACTTTCTACATCAAATACCAGTGACACCAGGCCATTAATTCTGTTTCTTTGCTACTAATGTTATTGGGCACTACTCTGATCAAGGAAAGGAATTGTTGCAGAAAATTTACAAGTTCATTGTATGTTTTAATTATTTTTCAGTACTCTGCTTGTGTGACTTCAGACCTGAGTTCATGAACACATCACCCTTCATGCTCTAACTCTAGCCTAGTTTACTAACTTCTCTCCATTTCTGCCACCTCTTGCCTATAGGTAGTTTGTTTTGGAATATCTTGCATATTTCTTCCTCTCTCAACACACCACTTTATTTTTGAGTCATTCCTTTTACCTTCTTTTTAAAACATCTTTCTCATTTTCTGTCTAGTGAGGTTAACAGATTTTTCAAGATCTATTTTGTTGTTTCCACCATTTTTGGAGCATTTCCTAATTCTTCCAAAAAAACCTTCTCTCTATCTCTCTCTGTCTTTCTCTCATCTACGTTCCCATAACAGTTATCTCTTATGTATATAATTCTTTAGTGCCAGCAGCTTTTAGAGGTTAGCTTCAATGACCAGACTTTGCCTAACAGGACAAATGACAAATAGTTTCTTAGTGTATCTATCTATACTTCTAGTCTATGCTTTAACCACCTGCTGCATGTGCCTATTAAATGTTTAAAATGTGCTGGTGTGACAAAAGTTCTCAACTTGAATTACATTTACTTTAAATTAAGAGTTTCAATTTAAATAGTCAAATTTTATATAGTGAAAATGCATATTTGGACAATGATATAGAATAGTCTCATTATTAGAGAAAGTTCTGCTGGAAAATATTGGGAAATGTAAGCTCACAATAAAATTCTGGAAGGCATGTATTAATTAATGAGTTGTACAGGAAATGTTAACAGCTTCAATTCATTTTATTTTAGTAGACAGGTCCCAACAAATTAGACTACAGTCATGATCATGGTATTGAGGATAATTTTGTAACAACTTTGCAAATCTTAGCATATCCTAGAAACAAGTAATCTCAGCTTGATCAAAAAGGAAATGACAATGTAAAGCATCAAAGAAAGGAGAGAAATAAACATTGGTTTTGTTTGCACAAAACTTGTTTGCCTTAGATGGCAATAAATATCATCTTTTAAAGACATAGGCCAATAAGAAATAGGATCAAAGTAGAGGTAACAAATGAGTTCTTTAAGATTTAGACTACTTCACACAAGGAGGAAAATTGACTCTCTTTTTCGAATATTGCATTTAGTTTCGCATTAATACCCTTTAGAATGACTACCGTTTTTTTTTTAAAGGAAAGTAACAAGTGTTGGCAAGGATATGGAGAAATTGGAACACTTGAACATTGCAAATAGAAATGTAATATGGTACAGCTGAGAAACAGTATGGTGATTCCTCAAAAACTTGAACAGAACTATCATATGATCCAGCAATCTCACGTCTAGGGATATATTTGTAAGAACTGAAAGCAGAGATGCAAAGATTTGCTTTGCTTTGGTGTTGCTGTGTAGCTGAACGCTCAGACCAGACCCTGAGCACACACTATACCACTGAGATGCTCCTCCATCTCCTTATTTTTGTTATAAAAGACAGGGCATTATCGTGTTCTCCAGGCTGGTCTTGAATCCTATTTCTGTCTCTCGTGTGGGTGAGACTATCTACATGTGCCATCATTCATGGCTCCAAAAAGTATTTGTATACTTATGTTCATAGCAGCATTATTCAAAAAGCCAAAAGGTAGGAACAACAATATCCTTCAATGCGTGAGTGTATAAACAAACTGTGATGTCTTACGTGAAGAGGAACGTTATTTAAACTTAAAAAAAAAAAACATTTTGATACATGCTGTAATATAGAAGAACTTTTAAAACAGTATGCTAAGTGAAATAAGTCAGACACAACAGGACAGATACTGTGTGGTTCCACTTATATAATGTATTTAAAATAAAGTCATAGAAAGTAAAAAATGGTTGGCAAGAACATGTGGGAGACAGACAGTTATGATTCAATGGGTGCAGGCTTTTAGTTTTTTTTTTTTTTTTTTTTTTGTGGGTACCGGGGGTCGACCTCAGAACCTCGCGCGCCAGCAGGCGCCCATGCCGCTGAGCGATACCACCGGCCCTTTTTTCGTGTGTGGGTTCTAGGAGTCGAACTCGGGCCCTCGCGTTTGCCAGGCAGGCGCTTATGCCGCTGAGCCATCTCACTGGCCCAGGCTTTTAGTTTTGAGTGATGAAAGAGTTCTGAATGTGGAGAGTGGTGATGGTTGTACAACAATGTAAGTGCACTTACTATCACTCAATTATATGTTTCAAATCGGTAAATTTCTTATTACACATATTTTACAATTAAAAAGGAGTTTGACAAATACTTATTAAAAACCTATTTTTGGATGAGTACCCACATCCCTTAGAAAAGTATCTGTACTTAATATTTAGGCTCTCAATGTCCTTTACAATGTGAATTTCAAACAGGGTACCACATAGTCTCTCTGCCTATTAATTTTAAGAGAAAAGCAATGAGAAAAATGAGTTACTGCAAAAATGAAATAGATACAATCTGTTCGCTGTGATACACTATAGTAAATAGGATATTTAATACAGAGAAAACAACCTTCACAATGAATATTGTGCTTCTGGGTATGAGAGCTGGCAGGGTATGATGGAGGTTTTTGGAATGAAAACAAGTTTTGGCATGAAACAACTGCATCGCTAGATGCAGAGGAGCTGAGACCCCAGGAGAACTTCTGTTGGGCCTGGTACAAAGTGGCCAATAAGACTATGTCTTAGCCACCTGCACGCGCAAACTGCCAGATCAAAGACAAATATGATCAAACGGGATTACCCAGTGACACAAATGTATGCAGATATTACGCACTGCAGATTATGGAGCATCTGTTCCTTCTCTCACTCCCGGGGGACGGGGCAGGACAGTGCAAGCGTGGGTCTTGCTGCCATCGTGGTGACAGCACTGATTGCACTTGGTGCTGGAATAAAGAAACCACAATCCTGGTCTTCTCTCCTACGCTCGCCTTTCTTAGTATCACGTTTCATGTTTTGATTATAATATTGCTCCAACCCATCCTTCTATCCAGTCACATTTAATGTTTTAAGAGTTTAAAAATTTTAAATTTTAGAGGCTATTTCTCTTTTTGAGTAATAATAATGTAAGTTACTTTAAGAACTCCCTGGGATTTATTGTTCTGTGACATTTTACAAAAATTAAGACATTCGTGTCATAGGCAGAAAAGGCATGACCTGAAATATTTTTTCCAAGAGGGTAACACGATGAGTTGACTTTGTCATGTTTTTCTTGATGTTGTTCACTGTAGGCATCGTTTATGGATTTAAATTTAGCTTAATGTACACAGGAAGTGGTAAGAAGATACTGATTTTATTAGTTTATTATAGCAATGCTTAGACAAATTAATCAATAATTTTGAGTATTGGGAGATAATTTGGGAGTATGAAAAACTATTATTAAAGTGGTACCATGTATCAAGGAATGAGTGTTTGTAATTTTTCTGTACTTTTAAGCAATACACTACTGAATAGAGTTTTGAATTTTCCTTAGTCCCTCATATTAAGACAGCAAAGAAAGCTTCCATTTGGAAAGCTACAAAATTTTGTCTACCTGTCTCCAGTTCAGGCATTTTATTAAATTTTTCTCTCGTTCCTTCTCCATTAAGTCTCTTCACCCTTTTATGAAGAGAAAGAATTTAATCTAGGGAACACAAAGAAGACACAAAGCTACATGCCAATGGGCCGGTGAGATGGCTCAGTGGCTTAAGCGCCTGCCCGGCAAGCGTGAGGACCCGAGTTTGACTCCTGGATCCCACATACGAAAAAGGGGCCGGTGATATCGCTCAGCAGCACGGGTGCCTCCTGGCGCGTGAGGTTCTGAGGTCGACCCCCCGGTACCCACAAAAAAAAAAAAAAAAGCTACGTGCCATTGAGATGCTCCCTATTTAATGAATTTTCTTTCCATTTGTTCCTACGGGTTTTTCTTGATTTACTTTGACAGTTTTGTCTCTCGTTACTCCCCCAGAATGCAGAAGGTAACAGACATGCACATCTTATATATCATAGACATGCATCAAATACTTATCCTTGTAAAAAGCAGTGTGGTGTACCTTTAAAAAGGCACAGAAGTGAATGTATACGCATATGTCTATCTTTCATAAATTCAGGTTACAGCATAGACCAGCCCTGGATACCAGCACACTGTAATGTGTCTCTCTGCTGCCCGGTCTACTTCAAGTATGTGTAAAACTTACTTATTCCTCTTTCAAAAATTAGTTTTAGAGCCAGTGCTTCCTACTGGCACCATCGCTCAACCATTTTCTTCTTTTCCCTCTTCACCCTCTTCAGTAACTGGATTCTTTGTTTATTTTTGTAATTATTTCTACTCTGAAGAAAAGGTTTTCATGATTCTTCTTTGTCCTGAAATTATCACATTGTATCTTTGCCCACCTTCACCACTGTAATTAATTTATAAAATTAAGTTTCTTGCAATAGTACCCTGTCCTTGGCTGTTTATAATTATTTACCCCTCAATCAATGGTAAATTTGAACATACCTAATCTGATTCCATTTAGATTTCATAGATTTTAAAGTTGCCAAATAAATGGCCATGCTTCAAACCTCCTCTTACTTCAACTCTTTGCAGCACTTGAAATTTATCTAATAAATTACAAAAAAATCTCTTTTCTAGATCTACCCTATCCATAGGTCCCACACATATGTAGAAGAAATTATTTATAAAACATTTATATTCTTTCCATGGGAAATTATATTATTAGTGTGGATCTGCATGTTTGTTTAAATTATGCTATTTCAACTTAAGGTGTTAGAGTTTTCGTTTGAAATATTAGACATATTATCATATGACAAAGATCTACATTTCTGGTTTCTGTTTTCTTAAACTCTGCTTTCTGTTTTCTTACATTATCTGCATTTTTTAGGTGACCTACTGTCATATGCAGGTTTTATCAAATGACTTGTGTGCCATATCCAAAATTATATGGTTACAACAAAAAATTCATTAACATTTTCAATATGCTTTGTTCAAGAATTTACCAGAGGAATAATTGTTAATGGATTTTTCATCTAGCTGTGTGACCTAACTATTTTGGACAGTAGTGTGGGGTTATTGCCTTCTTTCTACCAGCAAAATATGCAGGAGAGGGAACACAAGTGTAGGAACAGTCATTCTCCTTGCCAACCAATGAGCAAGATACATATGTATATCTTGTTCTTCTATTAATATCTCTTCTATCTGATTTAATGGTAATAACATTCTAATTTTTATGATAAAACATGGAATTTTTTTTTTTTAATGTTGGTAAAAAAATACCACTAGTCTCCCTATTTGTTACTAGTTCACATTTTCAGTATTGGAATATCTAAAACACAATTTCTGTAAATCCATACTTCATTATCAGACAAGCAATTGCTTCTTGTATTTTTTATGAAGTCTGAAGATATGTTCAAGTTTTTATTATACATATATAATATATATAATAAAATATACATAAAATAAAAATTTTTCATGTTGGAAGTACCAATATTCTTGAACCTAACAGAATTTGCACTAGTATGTTTTCTACAGTTAGTGAAGTTATACATTTTATGAATAGTCAGAAACACATGTAATAAAGCAAAAGAAAACATGAGGTTAATTTACCAAACCATATTATCAAAATTTATATGTATTCATATGTTTATTTGCAGTGAATGTTTTTAAATGATTTCCTATTTTCTTAGTGTTTCTCTTCATAGATATGCCACTTGATCACTTTTCCAGTCATTATTTTTCTTGCTCATGTACCTGTTTGCTACTGTGTGTTTCCTTGAACATGTAGACATTTCTGTTTTCCTGGAGTTTAATGCATATTGGTCCTTCATATTTCTTAAGTATTAGTTCAACCTGGCCTTTCATCATTTTTATCACTCCCAGTTTTTCTTGGATGTATTTTGTGTCTTAGGGTGATTATAAGTCAATCATTACATAAATAAATAAATGATAGATAGATAGATAGATAGATAGATAGATAGATAGATAGCTATAATGTTCTATCTGTAACTTTGTCACACATCATACTCAGAGGAAATAAGATTTCTGGTTCTATGATGTTCCTTATGAAATAGTTTAAGCTGGGTCCTCATATTCGATCACATTGTATACGTCATAAATTTATACTTTCATTGCACTTTTATCTTTCTGAGATTTTTACCTTTATCTTTGTTTCTTTCCTTACTGATTCAGACTTTTGTTTACAAATATTATGTTTACATATAGATAACTTATATCACACTTGCAATAAAATATATTCAAATTTCTCTAGGCTAATTAATGTAGATTGCTTTTTAAATCTGTATGCATATAAACACATATAAACAAAGACATAATTCCTTTATTGCCATTTCAAAACTCCTTGTAGGAGTCACATATCCTATTCGAATCCAAATAAACCCAGTTATTTCTAAACTAATTAAAAATAAGAGGCTGAATGCTATACAATTCTTTGTGCACATTGCTTTTCCAGCTCACATTCTAACTAATCAAACATAAATCAAGAAACCCAACTGCAACTGAAATATATTTGTGTTTTAAAAAATGAAAATCTAGTTTGTAGAATGAAAGTGAACAAACATTCCATATTTAGGACTGTATAAATTATACCTCCTTGTATAATGAAAATGATACTGAATATATAACTTAGAACTTAAATAACAATCTACACTCAGGTTTCTTATTTAGAAGACTCTAACTGGAGGACTGGAATGTTGCTTTGTATAATGAAAGTAATATTGAAATACTGCTTCAATTAAAAATAAAATAATTTAAAATAAGATTCAACCTGGTCCTCAACCAAGCCTCATATAAACATAAGCTAACATTCTTATTTAGGCTACATCTGAAAAAGCTAGACTCCATTATAAAGATATTGCTTAGGATTCTCTAGAGGAACAGGATATGAATATAAATGTCCCCCAAAACCTCATGTGTTCATCAGTGGGTCTTTGGATGGTGATTGGATTATGAGGGCTTATGGCTGGCTTGCCCTTAGGAGGTGGAATTTGGTCAGAAGTGGGTACTAGGCACGTGACCTAGAAGGGTCTATCTCTTCATGGCTCCTCACTTGATCTCTCTGCTTCTGGCTGTGCCATGAGCCCTGTCACCTCTGCCACACCCCTAGCCCCTGGAGTCATGCCATGGAGCAAGCCAAGACTATAGACTGAAACTTCTGCAGCTGTGAACCCAATAAACCTTTCCTCCTTAGAGTTGTGGGTGTCGGGTATTTTCGTCTGAGCAATGAGAAAGTAACTGAGGCAGTATGTACACGGTAAGAGGGAATTTATTAGACACAGAATCAGAGGCTGGACAACCCACCGCGGCGGCTGTCTGTACACTGGAGACACAGAAGACCTGTAGTTGTTCAGTTGAAGAATCTCAAACCATGTAACAAGAGTGATCAAAAGTGCAGTGCCAGTCAAAGCCTGAAGGCTTGGAAATCTCTGGAGAGTTGCTGTCTGACTTCACATTGCAAGGCAGGAAAAGCTGGTGTCTAATGTCTGCAGGCAATGGCCATAGCAAAACGTAAACTTTCTCAAGCAGAGCAGAGCTTTTCAAGTGCAGGCCAACCGTCTTTGTTACTTTTCTCATTGTTCAGACAAAATACCCAACACTCAAAGTTAAACGATGAAATATTTATTGTAGCTCACAGTTCACAGTTGGCTGGCTCCAAGGCAGGGTGGCATGAGAGAGGAGAAACAGTTCAAGGCAGGCTGAAGGCAGAAGGCCGCAAGGGAGCAAGCAGAAAGTAACCACAGCAGCAAGTGGCAACAGGCCCTCTTTCTGAACCTTATATTATATCCAGGCTGCACGCCTTTAGGGCAGGTAGCACTCAAACCCACGGTGGGCTTTCCATTAGCCACACACAGAACTATGCCAAACCAATCAGTGTTCTAGTTCAGTAATCACACACCATCCCAGCATCACACTTAATTTCAGCATCACATGCTCTAGATCCAGCCACCTCTAAAAACCCCCACATATGACCACATGAGGCTTTGTGGAGACATCTAGACACAAACCATAACCCCAACTTACTACTTCCTCTTTCATTTCATCCAGACTGCAAGCCTTTGGATGGTACCACTCAAAGTCGAGGTGGGTCTTTCTTTCTCAGGTCGCTGGTCTGCATGACAGTATTTCTGGAAACAGCCTCACAAACACATGCAGAAGTGTGCTTCACTTATCTGCTGAGCACCTCTAAATCCAGCCAAGTAGACGGTTATGTTTAATGGTCACAGTAAGTCCAGCAATGTCTTTTGAATTTTTCGTGGTATGAAAGTACAGATGGAATGAGCATATTAGGCATTAAATCATAAAATACTGGAAAAGACCCTGGGATATATTCATCATCTATTACCTTATGGATAAACAACTCTAGACCCAGACGTGGAAAGTGACATCGGGAAAGGAAACGTGAGGTAGAAATTGAGTGACTATCAGCATAAATGCTATTATAAAATGTGAGCGAAATGAAATTTGTTTTGAAAATAGTTTCAATTAAAATATATTTGTTTTAGAAATTGTTGGAAGAATTCCAAGTCAGAAGATGGATTGTAAAAATTTTTAGTTTAAGCATTATGGCAGTAAAGTGGCCAGAATTTGATGAATAGAATGCTTGTATCAAAATTTAGTAATTTGTATTTAACTACTTCATGTTAGAGAGAAGACAATTTCTTTCTTTCCAAAAATTAATGAACAGTTTTCTAATTACTTATCCTCCAAATTTCAGTGTTTTTAAGCACTAGAGAATATGTTCATCACATCCGTGTTGTAAAAAATTAATATTTTGTTCATGGCTGGATATATTGATGGATGATTGGGTATATGAAATACTTTTATAATACTATGAAAATCCTAAAAAGATGAAATCAACTAAATATCCTACATTCTCTAGAAATGGGGGGAAATTGTATTAATTATTGACTCTACTATTTTCTTTACTTTTTATGTTTTGTTGTAAAGTTCCAAATTATATTTTTGCATTCTGTGGCCAGTGCATTTATTTGGCAACATAAAAGCAAACTCAAAACAATTTAAAGAATTATAACTATATAAAGAAGAAAATATATGTCAAGACACAAAAAAATGGATTCACAATCATTATTACTTGAAGGGGAAAAAGTAACAGTAAGCTAGCTTGACCTTAAGGCTAATACTTGTATTACACTTTAATGTATCAATTTATTTTCTTAAAATTACAATGATAATCTAATAAGGTATAGTGAAGCATTTTATTTTTCCAAAAATGAGAAGGGGCATGGCATTTATTGAACCTATGCTACTCCTTATGTACAATTCTTTCACATTGTAACTTCATCTATTCTTTTTCTGAGAATGTAGGATAAATATTATTACTCCCATTTCAAATGTAAAAATGGCTTAGACACGCAATCTATATACAATGCAAAAGTAGGCTTCTATCTGGTTATAAATTCCACTTGCCATTATCACCTTTGCATGGCATTTGTTGAATACAAGTGAATTTTCTTGAAAACTATTCATACATTTGCCCATTAGTGACATTTGTAAGAACTGCAAAATTACATAAATTTATTTGGCTTTTCTAAGAAGTAAACAAGAAACAGAACTAAATTTTGTTTTTCTCCAGATTTGGTAATTAGTAAGATTCTTTTATTTTTTACCATCTTTTAAGTAGTGAGTATTCTATTTGAATAGCATATACCATAGAATCCAGTGCTGTAATTGAAAAATGTGTTATCAGCTAGAATATTCTAGATCATTGCAGGGACAATAATGACAGTGTGGCATTGAGAATCTTTTCTGTTATCGATGGTTAGGATAATGGATGTAAGCTGTACTTAAGGCGAAAACACTCTCAATGCAGGCTTGTAGGGCATCTTTTCTTCTTGTAAACTGCAAAGACACTTAACTAGCACCCTTCTGACTAAAATAGAAGGTTTAAATAAGAGTAATAATTGTATACAATATATACCCTGTATTATAGAAATAAAGGTACTTCTGAAAATTCACTTTAAGGGCACATATATATATATTCAAGAATATTGTGATTTTCTTCCTTGCTCATCATTTCACAAGCCACAGATTTTGCTAATCATTTTTTTTTCCATGTGTCATCCATTATATACTGGAAATGGAAAGTATAAGTTATCCATGAAAGCAGATGTCTTAGTCAGCTTGGGCTGCCATAGCAAACTACAATAAATTGGTAGTTTACACATTTAATTCCTTACAGTTCTGTAGGCTGGGAAGTCTGAGATCAGGTTGCTAGCAGGATCAGACTTTTAGTGAGGGCCTTCTCCTTGGTTTGTAGACAGACATCTTCTTTTTGTGTTTTCATTTCACTGAAAAGTAGCTGGTTAGCTGCTGGGCCTCATATTAGTAAGGCATTAAATCCATGCTCAAAGGCGCCACACTTATGACCTAATTATCTTCTAAAAGCTTCACTACCAAATACCATCACATCAGGATTAGGGTTTCCATGTATGAATTTAGGGGGTACATAAATACTCAGTTCATACAAAAGGATTAATTTCTTACCAGTAGTTGAATGTCACACAGACCTTACCATCTAAGTAAAGACTGCACGGTACATTATTTTATTACACAAGTACAGAGTAGATGGATTGCATGAATGAGACAAGTCTCTCTATTAGAAAGAAAGTTACATTTTGGGAAGATACATGCTAAAAACATGAAATAACAAGGAGAAAATTTTAGTACTGGAAACAGCCCTTAATTTTATTTGAAAATATAATTTAATTTTACCCTGAAAATATTTCCTCATTAAAGTCATTTGGTTCCCTTAAGAAATCAGCCACAAACCTAACAATGTCTAAAAGACAGAAAAATATTTTATCAGACACATTTGCATTTGAAGGAAACTTGTAAGAAATGCTACCACTGCAATAATAATTAGAAAATAGTGAGGAAATCAAAGAAATACTAACATGCTGGCAGCAAGCTTATCAAATCTATTGTTTTTTGATTACCTGGGGAATAAAAACTGAGCTCAGGTAAGAATTTCAAATCAGGGCTGGTGAGATGGCTCAGCGGAGTAAGCGCCTGCCGGGCAAGCGTGAGGGTCCGAGTTCGACTCCCAGAACCCACATATGAGAAAAGGGCCGGTGATATCGCTCAGCGGCATGGGCGCCTGCTGGCACGCGGGGTCCTGAGGTCGACCCCTGGTACCCACAAAAAAAAAAAAAAAAGAATTTCAAATCAAAAATACAAAAATATTTAGAATAAATTAGAAGATGATCTAGGCAGCAAAGGAGAAGTGAATGCGCCAATCTATAAAAATATCTCATGAAGGGTTTTGCTAGTCCATCAAACGAATCTGATATAGCACTAGAACTACTAAATGGCTGAATAGTTGGTGGGGAACATCTGTAGGTTAGAGGGTTGTCTCCACCACAAAGAATTTCATATCTTCTATCAGACAGCCCTAGCTCTTTACATGGTAATCTTGGGGTTCCAGGAAGCAGCAAATAAAGCACTCCTGTTAGCAGAAACTTTTCTAGCTTTTGCTTATGTCAAGTTTACTAATGTTTTCTTGGCCAAAGCCAAGTCCATGGCCAACCCAGATTTAAAATGTGGAGAAACAGATTCCATCTATTCATTGGAGAATTGCACCATCACAGAGAAAGGGTGGGGATTTAGGAAGAGGAGTAATTCATAGCAATTTATATAATTGGCAACATAGTACTTTCATTTCTACATGGTAATTATTTTAATAATTTTATGTATTAATATAATCAATTCTGTTGTGATGTACAAAACTGTTAATTGTTAGAGTGAATATAATAACATAATTTTAACTTTTGTGAGTAACAAAAATAGTTCCTCATACTAAACATTCAACATTAAATATTGTATTAAAATTTTTAAATAAAGGAAGTTAGATGAAAGATGAAATGCACTGTCATTTACATAATGAATTCCTAAATGCAATACCATTTACTAATAGTTTTGTTCAATCACATTATATTAAATTTAAAAACCAAATTGACTGAAGAACTTTTGTTTTCAGTTTTTGTGTTACATATTCTAAAAAGCAATAAATGCAAAATCCCCTCAATTTACCAAATATAATTTACAGCAATTTAATATATTAACATTATTCGCTGGTTGCATGTATGATTTATTTATAATTTCTTTGAGTCTGCAAGACTTACATTCCCCTTAAGGAATCAAATAAACACCTAGAGCATAAAAAAATGACAAGTTGAAAGCTGGAAAGTATTTCCAAAATAAATTTGAGGACCAAGATGCTAAAAAATTTTGAACTTTATTTAATTGCTTTCTCTTCCTTCCAACTTTTAAACATTTCCCAGATATCTTTCTGGATAGTCCTCTAGCTTTGGACCACTAGTAATTGATTACCTTACCAGTTTCTGACTTTAATTTCTCTTGCTACTCTCATACATTTGTCAGAGATAAAAATTAATGACTTAAAACTCAAGGAAACCATCAATTCTTATCCTTTTTTGTAAAACCTTGCAATTTTGCTTCAATTCAGAAAACATAAGGAACTAATACATATTTTTTTTAGTTTCTTTCTTTTTATTTTAAACAGAATAAAGAAATAACAAACAGAGTTTCAAAACAGGCCAGTATGAGAGTAAGATTAATTACCACATTGAGTATTGTTATACTTACCGTAGTTGTTCAGAGTACAAGATATAGGCATGAAACCTTGTCCAGAAAATTAATAGCACAAAACTTTCCCATCAATGAACCAAGAGCAACCAGCTGTACAACTATCTTAACTGTCTTGCGCTTATATATATTTTTTACTTTTCCCTTCCTTCCTTTCCCCTTTCTTCCATCACATATTTTCTTTTCTTTATTAAAACATCTTGATAACAAACATAAATCTAAATATATGCATTTATTTCCCTAAACTCTGGGTGATTATGAGAAAACAAGGAACAGTGTATGTGCTACATATTAAGTCACCATATTTCTGTGGCTTCTCTTTCACTTGCACAGACATTTTAAGTACATTTGAACAGATTTTCTCCACTGTATTCCAGTACCAATGAGGACATCATTTTATAACATGCATCACAGCACACTGGACTCATCAGTTTGAGGGATCATTCTTTTCCAGTAGACAACGAGTAATTGGGGCAAAGATCTGATTCCAGATTTGCACCCTGCACAGGATTGCTTCCAAGTGAATGAATTCTATGAACAAAACTCTAAATGACATAGCATACACAATGCAATAGGCTTAAAATTTTATAGTAAAACTTCTTTTGCAAAATGTCAAATCAAGGCCGGTGAGACAGCTCAATGGCATAAGCGCCTGCCTGGCAAGCGTGAGGTCCTGAGTTCAAATCCCGGAACGCACATAGGAAAAAAGGGCCGGTGATATCGTTCAGCAGCACGGGCGCCTGCTGGCGCGTGAGGTCCTGAGGTCAACCCCCGGTACCCACAAAAAAAATAAATAAATAAATTCATACTTACTTTGAATATTTCCTCATTTTAACTCAAAACAGTGTAATACAAATTAACAAAATATCTTGTGCATAGCTACCCTGCTAGCAGCAAACTTGCATTTTTTTTTTAACTCTGAAGAAAAATTATTGCAGTTTTCACACTTATACCCTTTCCCCATGAGTGTCAGTGCACCTGCAGACCTTTTATTATTTTGTAACTGGAGGGCTGGTGAATAAGCTCAGCATGGTTGAGCAGAAAATGTTGGCGTATAATTAGATCTGGAAGCAAAGATGGGGGGAATATTAAAGTTTTTCTTGTGGACAACATTGATTTCTAACACATATACATTTTGCTTGGGAAAATTCAAATTTTATTTTAGAATTTCTGTTCAGGATTTTAAACAACTAGTCAATTTTTAATGACTTTACAGAGAGAATCATACCTCACATAGTCTTTAAATCTCAGTACACTCTCTACTTGGTGGGAAAATTATTTATTGTAGATGCTGGTATTCTGAAATAGTACACTGCTGAATTAAAAGGAGAAACAACCCAAATGCTTTATTTAGTGTTAAGTTTAATCAATTATTCTAGCGTGTCCTTTGAAAAACATAAAATTATATCTATAAAACTTTTGAGTATTCCCCAGAATGAACAGTACTCTTTGGCATCTTTGAAGAAATAAATTGTCAGTCCTCAAAGGGATCCTGGGTCAATGTTTAACCAACTAGGCTGATTTCCAGTGAAAGTATGGAAGTAGTAGTAAAGCAGATGTAGATATAGTGGCAAAGGACTTAGTAATTCAAATGAAAGGAACAAAAACACACAAATATCCTTAGGAGTGTACAGAGGCTCCAGAGGAAAATAAAGCGGATTTCTTCCTTATGGCATTCATTATTTGGTGAGCCGGAAACCCTTGACAGTTTTGTCATGGGCTTTGGTGCTTAACTCCATCAGTTGAATTTATGAATCACTTACTTTCTGACAGAATTGTTCAAAAACTGTAGGGTGTCCCACAGGTAGGATTTTTTATTTTGACAGAAAAACATCTGCTATATATGTATTTTTGTTTCTGATTTTAAACAACGACCTGGCAAGGGACATTTTTTTTTTTTGTCCCTAGTTTGTCTTCCACCTGCCCCGCTTCCACTAAAATTTAACATCTAGGGAGTTTGTTTTCTTGTTGATTTCTGCATTTCCAAACAATAGAGCCTAGTGTGTTGCCGATGTCCAGCATTCTACTTACCCGTGTACGTACTTAGCTGAAACGCCTCCGAATTCTTAAGAGTACACTATTCTTTCTCAATACTAGGCCATTTTCTTTAACATTCCTTTGACTTCCATCATCCTCTTCACTTTAAGTGAACATTTTGATGTCAATTCTTTTAGACACTCATTTCAGAACTACTTTGACCAATCGTAACCATGATATAGGAGTGCTTTTTGTACAGTATCATATTCTTTATATTTGCACTGTTATTGCACTGTATTTCTTTGTGTTGCCCATTTATTTTTCTGTATTTTGGAATGTTGAATACAGAATCCATAGCTATGTTATTTTTCACATGTGCCCTCCTGCCTAATCCTCCTGAGAGCTGGGATTACAGGCATGTGCCACTGCTCCTGGCTCTATGCTCTTTTCATAACACTGTTCTGCTTTATTATCTTGTGTTAAGATTCACCCTCATCACCATTACTTAATCTTTCTGCTTCTGCTTCAATCACTTTGTTTTTACTTCTACATCTTAGTTTATCAAAATTCTCTGATAACTGTTATTTTAAAAGAAAACAACAGAAGATGCACACCACAATACCACCAGTATCATCAACCTGCTAAGTCTCATGTAAACTTTGATTATAGTAGCTATCTCTACTTTTGAATCTTCCATTTAATTTTTCCCTGTGTTTCCACTTCTACTTTCTTTGCAATATTGAAATAGTTTTATAAAATGTTACCATTGCCAAATACAGTAAGCATTTACATTTTACTGTTTTGGTTGTAGTTCCTAAAGCTCTTTCTTGGACATTTCTGAGGAGCTCCCATGGATTCTTGCATTCTTGTTTGTAACTGAGAAAAGAGTTTAGTGAAAAATAAACCAAAAACACATTAAAAAGCCACTCTTTCCGAGTTAGTGCTTTTTAATTTTAAAAGTGTGTACACATCACTGAGGATTTTGTTGCAATAGAGCCAGTCTGTCGATAGGTCTGGGTTAGGGCCTGAGAGTGTTTTTCTAACAATCTAACATTGTTTTTCTAACAGTGCTGCAGGGCTATGGGCCACATATGGAAGAGCTAAACTTTATAATGGCATTGGAATACCACAGGAGTTTTTAAATTGCTATTTCTGAGAATCCTCGGGGATTGATTTCATTGATCTGGATATAACATGGTACTGGGATTAATTTTCCCCACATGAGTCTAATATGCACAAAAGTTTAAGAACCATTGCTTTAAGACATGACAGGCTTTTCATTCAATAAAGTCCATCTTTTCAATCATGTAGAATGGAATATGCAAGTTGCAAATGTTAACTAATTCCCATTTAGGCCCTGTGTCCCAAAAATCAAAGGTAAATGTGTCCACATCATTTGCATCACCTGGAACGATTTGCACGTTTAACAAGATTTTCATGTCCTTTGTGTGGATATTCAGTGTGAGAAGAAATAGATTAAGGAGTTTTCTTTCACTTAAGCATTTACAATCTCAAGAATTATCAAGTTAAAGAGCATTTAACTTCTTTAGCTCAATTAAGGATTCTTTTACTAATTTCGTCTATAGTTCATCCAACATCAGTGTTGAAATTATCCCTTTTCATTGTACAATGTGTGGTAATTGCTATTGAAATAGATGACTCCCAGGCAGCATAGTGGAGCAGAATGACCATGAATATTCAAGTCAGGGAGATTTGGGTTCAAAATACTTCTCTGCTCAGTTATTCTAAGGAAAGTACCCATCTCCAACACTTTACTGTCCTTTTAAAAGACAGTTATCTTGGAAATGCATTATGAATTACAAAAGAGTTTTTATAAAAATGTCTGATGCATGCCAAAATTGAAGCTCCATGGATCCGATCATTTGTTTACCAAAAGTTATCACTGTGCATTTAATAGTACAAGTAGGAAAATAAGACGTTAAAAAGAAAATCAAGATTTTGTCTTTTATAGAGTTCCCCTTATACTGTGTGTGTGTGTGTGTGTGTGTGTGTGTGTGTGTATGTTGCAATAATGTACTCTTAAGAATTTGGGGGGCCAGTGAGATAGCTCAGCAGCATAAGCACCTGCCTGGCAAGCGCGAGGGCCTGAGTTCGACTCCCGGAACCCACATACGAGAAAAGAGCCGGTGATATCGCTCAGGAGCACGGGCGCCTGCTGGCGCCTAAGGTCAACCCCCGGTAAACACACACACACACACACACACACACACAAAGAATATGAACTCCAGGAGCATCCATTTACCTAGAAATGTCTAAAGTTTATCCTTCTTTAAGTGTGAGTAGTACTCCATTGTATAAAAAAATCTTCTTTATCTATTCATCGGTTGATGGGTATCTGGGCTATTTCCAAGATTTGGCTATTACAAACTGCACCACTATAAACATGGGTGTGCATACATAGCTATGGTATGCTTTTAAATCTTTTAGGAAGATACCAAGAAGGGGGAAACCTGGGTCAAATGGAACCTCTAGTTTTAGTTTTTTTTGTGGAATCTCCACACCGATTTACACAGTGATTGCACCAATCTGTACTCCCAACAGTGGAGAAGGGTTCCTTTTTCTCCACAGCCCCTCCAGCATTTGTTATTGGTTGATTTCTTAATGATAGCCATTCTTTCTGGAATGAGATGGAATCTCAGTGTTTTAATTTGCATCTCTTGAATGACCAGTGGTGTTGAACATTTTTTCATATATTTATTTATTTATTATTATTTATTTATTATCTACTTCTTCATCTGAGAGGTGTCTTTTTTTTTCAGATGCTCATTTTTGATTAGGTCTTTAAATTTTGGGGGTCTGATTTTTTAAAGTTCTTTCTGTATTCTAGATCCTAGTCCTGGAAGCAAGCATCACCCTGATACTGAAACCAGAAAAAGATCTAACCAAAAAAGAGAACTACAGTCTAGTCTCCCTCATGAACATAGATGCAAAAATCCTCAGTAACATAATGGCAAACAGAATGCAGCAAATCATCAAGAAGATTATGCACCATGACCAAGTAGGTTTTATCCCAGGCATGCAAGGATGGTTCAGTATGTGCAAATTAATAAGTGTCATACACCATATTAACAGAACAAAGGACAAAACCCACATGATCATCTTAATAGACACAGAAAAAGCATTTGACAAGATCTAACATCCATTCATAATGAAAACCTTGCAGAAAATTGGAATAGATGATCTTTATCTCAATCTGAAAAAAGCTATCTATGACAAACCAACAGCCAACATCATACTAAATGGTCAGAAACTGAAAGCTTTCACTCTAAAATCAGGAACAAGACAAGAATGTCTGCTATCACCACTCCTATTCAGTATAGTTCTGGAAACATTAGTCAGAGCAATTAAACAAGAGAAAAAAATAAAAAGAATAAAGATAGGAAAAAATGTTAAATTATCATTATTTGCAGAAGACATGATACTGTACATAGAAGACCCCAAAACTCCACCAAAACACTTTTAGGTTTATTTTTAATCGGATTTTATTGCTACACTTTAGATATACGTAATCATCTATGATTCATCATAGAGCTGTGATTCATCATAGAGAATTCTAGATTTAATAACCAAATTTAGTCACATAGCCGCATACAAAGACAACACTCAAAAATGAACAGATGCATGTTTTTGAAGCTTGTGTTTGGGACATGAAACAGATTGGGAGCTGTCAGTATAAGTATTGCACTTTAAGTGGTGAAAATGGAAACATTAACTCAGGTAGATCATGTAAACGGAAAATAATGTAAGAAAGTGGCCTCTAGTAACACCTAGGATAATATTTTTTAAGTGATGACTTTAGTTTCATCACTTAAAAAGGAAAGGAAAGGAAGAGGCAAACATAGTGACATGAAACTCAAAGAGAATTTGTCAATTCTTTCCAAAATGTTAAATAAGTATTGTAAACTGGCTATAGAAATCTTAATAAAGGGAGATCTTGATCAGATGTAAAGGTTTTCACTGAGTAGCAAAGGAGCACAGATGATGGAGATACACTAATATTTGATACTAGTACATCCTAAACAAGAGAACTTTTTAACATATTTACTGAAAATAGGAAGAGACACCTGAGGGTGTTTACCCAGTCTTGGAAGAATATTTTATCAAACATCTCATGTTTTTGAATTCTGACTTGAAAATCTTGTTTTATTCCTATCATAGAATTACCATGCATTATTCAGGGTTTTGACTTTGTCCTTAGGACACAATACCCAATACTCACCACTTAGAAGAGGAGAGGTTTAATTTGGCTCATAGTTTCAGGGGATTTATTCCATGGCTGGCTGGCTCCAAGGTAGAAACACTATAGCAGAAAGAATTGGCAAAGCACAAATACTTAGTTAATGGTGGATAGAAGCAGAGCAAAGATACAGTGCCAGAAAGGAAGAGGCCAGGAGTCATACATAGTACCCAAGGCAACACCTTCATGACCCACCTAGAACAAGCCAGAAGTGTGCTTTTCTAATCCCTGAGGGGGATCCCAGGCAATCATTTTAATGCAGTGAATCTTAATGACCATTTTCCAACCCTTTTCAACCTGTCAAAACACATATCCTCAAACAATACAATTTCCAAACAGGGACAATAACAAGTTCACAATTCCATCTATATAACTCTACTGCTTACACCTCAAACATAGTAATTCCTTCCCCAAAGTCTCAATAGTTCCAGCATTGTTAACGTCCAAGTTAAAGTCTCTTCTAAAATTCAAGGCAGACTCCTATCTGTAAACCTTTGTGAAAATTAAAAACAAGTTACATAATCTTTTTTTGTGTTTGGGTACTGGGGGTCGACCTCAGGACCTCGCGTGCCAGGAGGCTCCCGTGCCGCTGAGCGATATCACCGGCCCTTTTTTCGTGTGTGGGTTCTGGGAGTCAAACTCGGGTCCTTGCGCTTGCCAGGCAGGCACGTATGCCGCTGAGCCATCTCACCGGTCCACAAGTTACATGATCTTGAAGTCCAGTAGCACAGGGTAAAATTCCCATTCCAAAAGGTAGGAATAGGGAAATAGAAAACAGTAGGAATAAATCAAAACTGAAACAAAGAAGAATAAATAGTTACTCTATATCTTCATAGCCAGCATCCAGGACACATGGTGACAAGGTGAGCATTCCAAAAGACTTGGGCAGCCCCATTTCTATGGCTTTACTGGTTTCAGATACAACCTCAAGACTTCTCTCTTGTGCTAGTTCAACTAACAGCCTGCAGCGTTCCTGGGTAGATGTTCTATGTGCCTGGAATATCCAACTTTGTCCAATGCAGCTTTGGCTTCATTCCCACAGTTTCATTTATTGCACTTTCAGTGGGCTTCCTGCTTAACTGCCAAGGCCGTCCTTGAAATCTAGGTGGAAAGCTCTTTCTCTGCAGAACTCTTGCATTCTGCATGACAGTGAAATCAAAGTCATGTGAATGAAGCCAAGTTGTACTCACAGAGGGAGCAATGGCCAGGTCCCATTGAACCATGGCTGCAGCAGACTCAGAGCGTCAGGTTTGCTAAGCCTGGTGAAGTAAATCTTGGGAAATCAATTCCCTAGAAGGTGCTTCTTGAACAGGGGGGTCAGGGGCCCTCTTCACAAATGAAACAATTGCATTTTTGCACTCTTGCACCTACGATGGGTGGAGACTTGCTCATTTCTGACTTGTCCTGGAAGCATCTTTATTCTTGTCCCTACCTATAAAAAGTAATTAGTTTCTTTTTAATGATGCTAATCTCTTCAGCAACCATGACTTCTTTGGCCTGCACTTTACATGTGGTTCTTTTGGGGGCCGAAATTTCAGTTTTTCAAAAAAAAAATTTTTTTTTTTACTTCTTATTCTCATTGTATATGTGGCTAAAAGCAGTCAGCAGTGCCCATACCACAGCCTGAATTTTGGATTGCCTTGAAATTTCCTCCTCCAGAGAGAATCCACTGCTCTCACAGTCTCATCACCAAGTCCCTGGACATGAGCAAAATGTAAATAAACTTTTGTCTCTGCATAATGACCATGGTCTCTAGTCCAGTTGCAAGTGGAGTACATCTTCTCAGCTGAAACCTCCTGAGACTGTCCTTTACTGTGTGCTTTCCAATCAGCATTCTGGTCTTCTGAGCTCTGAATCACTCATTTATCTTTGCTTAAAGCAATCAAGGGCTTCTCTGGCCTGTATCTCCAAATCTTTCTGACCTGTATCATCTCTGGCCTGTATCTCCAAATTCTTGCAACAAACGAGTTCCAGTGGCTTCTGAACCACATGGACAGGTACAGTTACAGCAATGACTCCATTTCTTTGGTACCAATATTTGTATTAATCAGCTTTCCCATTTCAAGGACCCAAAATCCAACAATCAAAACTTAAAGGAGAAGAGGTTTAATTTGGCTCACATTTTCAGGGGATTCAATTCATGGTTTCTTGGCTCCATGGCAGAAAAATCAGTGAAATAGTGTGGCAGAGCAAAGATGCTTAGTTTATGCCAGCCAGGAAGCAGAACCAAGGGCCAGTGCCAAAGATAAAGATGCCAGCAACCAGATACAGAACCCAAGGTGATGGCTCCAAGGCCTACCTAGAGACAGCCAGAAGTGTGTTTTACTAATTCCATAGGTGGCTCACAAGCCAAATGAGTGGACAGTATTAAATTTAACCACAACAAACCATTCCTTTAAGAAAATTTGGGCCAGTGAGATAGCTCAGCGGCATAAGTGGCTGCCTGGCAAGCGCGAGGTCCTGAGTTCAACTCCTGGTACCCACATAAAAAAAAAAAATTCACGCCTGCCTGGCAAGCGCAAGGTCATAAGTTTGATTCCCCATATCAAAAGAAAATAAATTCAAATAAAGAATATGAAAATCTTTATTTTACGTCAATATAATTTTGTGCATTTTATATACATGGTGTGTTATTTTTAATAACTTTACTAGTCACACTTTTAAATATTTGTTTTGATTTCTTTTTTCCAGTACCCGTTAGAAATTTTTTAATATTAAATCCTTATTTCACCCACATACTTTGATAACAAATGAACAGATACGATTTATGTGTTCCAAAAGCTATAATTTACTAGAGCATACCCATTAGAAATCCTTTGGGCAGAGGTTATAATCCTTGTGTCATTTAATGATGCTAGGGACTCCATGTATATTGTCTTCTCATGTAACAATTTGGAAATTTTTACATCAGCAGTCTAACCTTTACTATAGATTTATCTAATATTTATGTCTATTTGATATGTAGTGCTTTTTACTGTGTGTGTGTGTGTGTGTGTGTGTGTGTGTGTGTGTGTGTGTTGAATATGCCAGGGATTACAGACTCTACAATAATTAAAATCTTTTGGTATACATAGTATTAAGCAATTTTATTGCTTCATCTTTCCCTTATAGAGAACAAACCAAGCATCAGTACCATATCACCAAATCCAATTTTTTCAAGATTTAAAACCCAGACCTTTTGTATATTCTGGAGAATTTGAAAAAGTAGGTCCAAGGAGCCAAGTAGGATATTTTAATTTTAGATGCTTTACAGATTTTTTCACTGTGGAACTTTAGCTGCAAAAAAAGGAAAGTGTCCATCAAAATCCATACAATTAATCGCCTTGTTTTTAAGCATTTTAGAATAGAAGAAATAGTAGACATTTGGACATTGCTCACAGAACCCCACATAGCTTTTAAAATATTTCTTTCATCAAAATTTGATGGCACAACTTCATTTCACAAAAGACTTATACATATTAAAATAGAAAATCACACAGAGGATGCTATCATCATATTTTAAAACTTCCTTTCTAACATATAAATTAGGAAAGAAGAAAGAATCTGACTTAGAAAATAGGAAACACATTTTCACAGTGATTCCATATTAGTTTCATTTGCCATTCCTCAGAAGAACAAAATTTCTGGTACACATTTCTGCCAGATGTTGATATGATAATATATTCTCTCTAAGGATATTAAATGTGTTTTTTTTTGTTGTTTTTTTTTTGTTTTTGTTTTGCTTTTTTGGTACCAGGAATCAAACTCAGGGGCTTTCTCTTGCCAGGCAGGTGCTGTTCTGCTGAGCTACATCCCGGCCCCCTTAAATGTGTTTTGAAAAAAATTTCAGATAAAATATATGTACATATGTATTAGCTTTTTTTACACCAACTTTTCATTCTAGGTTAAATTTCTCTATTGGTAACTGAAATGGGCAAGGTCCAACTGCTTTAGAGCTATCTCGTAATGAAGGCCAAAGTCAATTCTGAATGATTTACAAGTATGATGGACAAAACTCTGGTGAGCATTGAAGTGAAAAAATTATTACAGTAAAATACATATTACCATTAATACTCCTCAAAATATCCAACGTTCTCAAAATGCTTTCCTTTGTTTCAAAAAACTTGTCCTATTGTCCTTTGCAATTTGATTTTATTGCAAAAATCTTTTTAAAATTTAAATGTGCACTGTGTTTCTCAGTCACCCCTTTGATCATTTTGTTGCCTTAGAATGAATATTCAAGGGACAATTATATGATTACATAAGAAACATATCTGAGAGTTCTGCAGAGATCACCTATTATAGTCAGTTTTTGATTATTACTAGTAATAGCATATTTAAAGCTAAAAATAATTGAGAATGGGGCATTCTCTAAGTTATATTTCCCCTCCTCTCAACTAGGGAATATGGTTTTAAGAAAATAGCTATGTTTATATACACAGTGGAGGGAAACGTATATAATTTCCTACCTTACAGTACATATGACAATACAGCGATCACAGTAAAGTAGTTAGAAAAGAATCCTCCACACTTACTAGGCGAAGGAACATCATGTTAACATTAGACCTCCTGGAGAATCATCAGTGTGGATTATGATCAGGTGAACGCTTGTTAATTTGCTTTACCCTTGTCTCGCTAATGAATTTAGCGAAGTATAACATTATGTAAAGGGCAGTGGTTAGCAAGTTCTTTCGCAGAGAAATCATAGGCTATAAAATATGTTTCTGGAAGGCTCTGCCACTTTATTAATTTCAATCACTCTGTAATTAAATCTACATATGCAGCAGTAAAATCTACCAAATCATCAACTGATGGGTATTTAGCCTCTGGATTCAGTGACATTTAATTAGTTAGCAGACAGCCAAATGCCAACCTTTCTTTTCCAGCAGCAGACAGTTTGTATGTATACTTTTTCTTCTCCAACTTCCTCTCTCATATAAAGTTTGAGATAATTTCAACAATGATAAAACACAAAATGAAAAGGAAATTATGTGTATAACTGGACAGTTGGAACTGAGAAAAACGCAACGATTGTGGATATTAACATGAAATAGCTTCCTAAATTCATTCAATTTTACTGAAATATGGTTCTTCCAAAGATGGGAAACAGTCAATATAAAACTATGAAGGCATTTTCTGTCTAAGGAAAATTGTTTCTCTCAAATATGTGCTAACAAGTCTTGGTTGGGATTTAGGCCGAGGCCTTTTAACTCATTTGGGAGTTTTAATTAGCTTCTTAGGAATTTTCATTCACTGTAATTCATGGCAAACTGTCAGCCATGAAAACTGCATGTCAGAGTGTGGGCTTTGGAGTGCACTTTTACTGATAACCACTAACTTTCCTTTAGCTTCATGCTCCTCAGAGATAGGTTGAACAATGCTTTTAAAATTAGAATCTAGAACTAGCAGGCATTTTGACCTTTGTTAAAATATACTTGTCACAAAGAAGCAAAGGATTGACTTTTTCATACAGAATTGGGGGAAAACACAATATAAGCATTCAGAACTAGAAAAAAATACATGGTTATATATTAAGAATTCAGTATCATGAACCTCTCCGTACGCTGTGCAAAAATGTGGTATGAATCGAAACTGCATCTAATGTATGAAATATTTTATTTTATATGTTCATCGTGTGATGATATATTTCTTTTATACTTTGGAATCACAGTAAATTTTGTGAAATTTTCTAAAATGCCTAATGCTTTATTTTGTATCATTTTTATATAAGCTATGAAGCTTTTCAGTTAGAAATCAAGGATACCATTCCAAATTATGATGCTGTGTTGGAAGAAAACGTGCTGTATAAAGATTTTATTTAAATAGCTTCATATAGAAATTGAAAGAGAATCAGTAGAAATCATAATTTTAACCAGAAACTTTTTGAAATTAAGTTTTCTTGGTGGCATATGCTATTGAAAATTGACAAAAGAAATGACTGTATAAAATGTATGGAAATTTTGTGCACACATTTTTACACAAAAAGAAGCAATGCTGTCATGTTTTAAAGGTAGTATAATTTTCAGTATGTGTAATTATAAATACTAATATTAAAATGTGATTTACTTTTAAATAATTGGTTTTCATAGTTGGTTTATAAAATTTTCTCCCTTTTATCTCCTCATTATCAGTAAAGGTCAACGTTGAAGGTCTTGAAAGATACAATGAGACCAAGGCATGTAGATGAATTGTGAATATAGATAAAAGTAACTTAGAATTCTTTTAAGCTGTGACATTAGTGCATAGGCTTTCCTCATCAAGTGACAATTGAGTACCAGCATATGATTTCTGCTGCTGAAATTCTGAGGAAATCCTGAGATTTTTCTCAGCTCCTCACATTCATTGATGGATAAGATAACTGTCAGGATGAAAGAAATTTTTGCTTATTTATTCCAAACTTATAAAGAGTAAACCAGAAGAAATGGCAGGAAAAAAGGTCCAGTCTCTAATCATGTGTTACCTAAAAGGAAGACTAGTTATTTATTTATTTATTTTATGTATTTTTTTTTGTGGGTACTGGGTGTCGAACTCAGGACCTCGCATGCCAGCAGGCACCCGTGCCGCTGAGCGATATCACCAGCCCTTTTCTCATATGTGGGTCCTGGGAGTCGAACTTGTGCCCTCACGCTTGCCAGGCACGCTCTTACGCCACTGAGCCCTCTCATCAGCCCATGGTTTTTTTTTTTAAAGGGGTGGATATACACAGATAATTATCTCAAATCTGAGCTATTACATCTGTGGATAATGTTACATGCACTTTGCCTGTGATTAATCTTTCTAGCTTTGAAACCAATGAAAAATCTCGAAAGGCATTAGTTTACAAGTGAGTCAGATTTTTAAAAATACATTTTAAATGAAATGCACTTTTCACATATGACATTTTAGTTTACAAAAATATGTATGATTAAATTTTTCTGGGTAGTACATATTATTTCTAAAAGAATTCCACACAAGGAATGTAAACATTATGTACCACAAAAATGTACCAAAAAATGTAAAAGGATCAAAAGATGGGTGGAGGGGGAAGGAGGGAAGGGAAAAGGGATGAAAAAGGAACTAAAATGTGTTATGTACACATACGAACTTCCCACAAGGAATGGCAGCATTTTGTGCTATAAACGTATACTAATAAACTAAAATCATTAAAAAAAACTTTCCATGAAAAAATAGGGCTAAAAACTCTTAAAATTTGGTTTCTCAATGGTTTTATTCTTCAGAGAAAATTTTTTTTCTGAATTCTGAAAAGAGGAAGGTCTTTTTTTATTTATCAACTTTTTTCAGAATAAAACACTTTAAAGTAAAATATATACTTTTCTAAGTAATCTGATACACATTGTTTTCAAAACATTACTTCTCTTGGTAATAAAACATGTGTGTTGCGTATTAGTCATGTTCATCGATGGAATATGGCCTATATTATATATCTGTACTGCGATGTGACAAAGGGGGTATGAAAATTGAAAACTTTTTTTTCCGTATTTGGGACTTTTTTTTTTATGTCTTAGAACTGACACAAGTTGTAGAAAATCATTTTATCAATATGAATAGGTAGTTGATGTTTCTTAAAGCAATAAACCAAGTAAAATCTGGCAAAAAGAGACACTTGGAGTTTCCCTTCACAAAGTGAACATTTTAGAAATACATGGATCTTTATTTTGTATCTATTTATTGTTTAGTTCTAAGGACTGAACCTCCCTCACACATCCCAGGGAAGTGTTCTACCACTTAACAGAACTCCCAGCCCAATATATGGATCTTGATAAATAATATTTATATCTTGCTTGAATTTGAGTTTTAGTTTTTCAAGTGGTTGTGAGCTAAATATAAAACATTTGACAAAAACTTTATTTGTAAACTGTGTCCTTTAATTGTAATTGCAATATCATTTTTTTTGAAAATTACATACAATCTAATTACACTATATGCCATGATATAACTTAAATACTCAAAACTAAAATGCTTCACATATCTTGGATAAAAATATATCTAAACATAGTTGGAGATTAATGTAGCCACAATTTCAAGCTTTTCTACCTGGTTTATTGATTTCCTTCAATTAATGTTTGGCAGCAAGTGAATTAGCATAGCACCTGAGGCATAATTCTCTAGTGGATCTTGGACACTGAATTCTTCCAGTCATTCTGGGTTTAACTTCTCATGAGCTTATTGCTAGTAGGTATGTTTTAATTCAGTCTAGACATGGACATTACCCATGACTTTAATGACAGGTCATTTACAGCAAGCTCATGTTATACTGCAGAGATGTCTCCTCAAGTGACATCTTATCAATAGCAATTCAATTAGTCAACCCTTGGTCTATGAGATGGAGCTTACACTGTGTCACAAAGCACTCTTTTGATTCACATTTGAATTCTCCTCCTAGACCCCAACACACACACACACACACACACACACACACACACACACACACACGAGTACTGTGGTTCTCATTTCAGAAATTCTTTTATTTTTTTACATACATTATATGCCTTATTCTCACAGGATTAGATGTCAATTGAAAATGTATCTTTTTACTTGTAAGAAATAGATCTCAAACACATTTGGTGTAATTAATAGGACCATCTGACATTAAAAGATACAGGATTTTTTCCATGGGAAAGGTTTTAATAACTAGCTACTGAATCAAATTGTATAAAATTCTTTGCCAGTTTAAGTAGTTAGGTTTCTTTAAAACAACAGCATGGGTAAAATTTGGGAGAAAGAAACTCTTAGGTTTTCATTTCACAAAATGAGTATTTCAAAAATACTTTAGTGTTTATTTTGTATTTACTTATTTATTTTGCAGTGCTGGGGATAGAACTTGCCTCATACATGCTAGAAGAGAATATTGTAAAAGAACATTTTGTCAGACATAATGTCAGTAAAATAATTCAAAAAGTAAAACACACAAGAAAAAGAAGCATGGAATAAGTGTTCCATTCTTTATTTACCAGAAGTTTGTAATTTGGATTATAGCAAAATTCTAATTGTCCAAAGTATAAACTGCTTCATTTATTTCTTAATACTGAGCATTCATTAAAATCCCAATATATGTCAGGCATTAAAATATAAATATAAATGTAGAACCATATATAGTATCATAAATATAGTATCATAAATATACAATAAAAATAAAGAATCATAAATGATGTCATTAGAGAGAGACACTTTTGGAAACGATGGCTAGATGAAAGGATTTAATGTAAATTCTTGAGAACTAGAGATCAAGAAGGTTCCACTGTTAAAGGTTTTGCTGGAAATTTAAAAATAGATTGGACTGGGGGTGGGAGTGATTAAATGTAAAGAAGCATGGGATTAACAACCAGAACACCCTGTCGCAACTTGTGTCCTAGGAAAGAGTTAAATCCAAATGCACTAAGGTATCCTTAGAACTAACTTCCTAATGAATTAACTTCTTATGCATGTAGAAAGGCAATAATGCAACCGTTATAAAACTATCCTCTACAAAAATGATAAAACAATAATTCACATCATATTTTGTGTTCTTAAATTCAGATGAGGAACCCGGATGAGAACAGTTGCTGGATTCTAGTTGGAACTTTTTGTAACAATATGACTACTTGAGATTCTCTTAAAAGTTCCAAAGCTATAATTTGTGGTTGAGAACAAATACATGCTAGATATGCTTTGCTTTTTAGAAAAGTTCTAAAAAGACCTATTTTTATGTGGTTTTGTTATGTGCTAAATTATTAATTCTTTAAAGTAGACTTAATCTATCTTGGTATAAGGAACAGAAACTCTGTATATATTCAGTACCAGTTAAAAGTTATGGATTTTAGCAAGCACATCAGTAAAGACGCTTTTAACTCAGGTTATAGAAGACCTATATACAATTAACTTAGCTGTAGGAACTTTATTGTGTCCAATAAAAGAAAATTCTGCAGACAGGGTGATTCTAAAATAATTAATGTAGTGGCATGACAATATGTATATTGTAGTTAAGTATAATATTAATTTTCCCCTATCACTTTTAAAATGACAGTAGTTTCCTTCATGGTTGGATTGCTGCACCAATTGTAGATATGAGAAAGAAGTGAGAAGTTACTTCTCTTGCATCTCTTTCATTGAACTGGAGCCCCAATCCTATAATCTCCTTAGTGGACTTTCACTTAGATGTCATTGGCAAGGACTGGGCTGAATGCCAATGACTAACAAAGCAAAACAATCAGTTGACAATGATTGTTTTAAAAGAATAATAATTCAATGTTAGGGAACCATCTTCACTGTTTGTGAGGTAATAATAACCAAAGTAAATTAGACAGGGTGAGCAAGAAAGAAGTGTAAGGATGGACATTGGCAGAGCTCTACTACTTTAATGTGAAACCATAGGAAAACTCCAGATTTTAAAAAAGTTACAGAAATTGGCATGGTAAAATAGTATAAAGAAGTGTATATATATATATACACCAGATTAAACATCGTTAATGCAAAAATTTAAAATTTGAAAAGCTGCAAAGTCTGAAACTTTTTGAGTGTCATGACACTAAAATAAAAACTTGCATGCCATCAAACTTTATTTCATGCACAAAATTATTAAAATATTATATAAAATTACTTTCAGGCTAAGTATATTTTGTATTTGAAACATAAATGAATTTTTATTTAGATTTGGGTTTCATAGCCAATATATCTCAATATGTATATCCAAATATTTTCAAATTTTAAAAATCTGAAATCCAAAACACTCTTGTCTCAAGCATTTTGGATAGGTGATGCTCAAATGTTCTACCCTAGCATTTTTTAAAAATCTCTTTTCTCTGTGTATCAGGAATCTGGGCATGCCTTGACTGAGGCAATATTTCTCACTTTGACATGAGGCTGGAATCAAGGTGTCTACTATACAGTATGTGGAGTTTCAACTGAAGTGCTAACATTTAAGTTAACTCCCGTATTTGTTAGCAAGTATACTAGCCTGAAAGACTGTTTCTTCCTTACTTCCAGCCAGAGGTTGCCGTAAGTTCCTTGCTCTATGAGGCCTCTCTAACATGGCCAATTGTCTCAACATGTATATCAGACGAAAACACAATAAATAAAGAGTGTTTGCTAGCAAGGCATAAGGCCCAATCTTTTGTAAAATTATCATAGATGGTCTATCTTCTCGCTGTTGCCATTCTCAGTTAATTAGAAGCAAATTACTCAAGGACAGGAAATTCCACAAGGCCATGGACACCACCAAGCAGCAGTCATCAGTGAGCATAAACAGAAAAGCAGATAATAATTTAGAAATTCAATGATTTAATAAGGTAAAATGAATTTTGGCCCCCTTGATTGACTATGTTTTGTTTCATTCACTCTGTGAAAATAAGATCAAATATTTAAAAGATTTTTTTTAGAAATTTTAGGTTATTTATCTGATGTAAAAGAAGTGAAATAGAAGAGGAATTTAAAAATATTTCTATAATATGCCTGAAAATCTACAATTAAGCCAAAGAAGTGTGACAATTTTTAGTGATATCCTAAAAAACAAGTGAGAAATAGTGTATTGTAAAAGATGAATACAGGTGTGAAAAAATTGCACATTAAAGCAAATTTCCTTTTTAGTATAATTCATTAAAATGATATAGTCATCATCATAAAAATCATTTAAAATATTTATATTTAATGTTTATAAAGCAATCTTGTGCTTTACTTTGGTACTTCTCTTAGTTTTTCAGTAACTTGAATCATACTTCTTATCAGGTAATTTAACTTCTAACTGAATATGGTTTATGATACTAAAGATTAAATAATACTTATCACTAAAATGAAAACTTTTAAAAAAATACTAAATTTCTTTTGAAGTTTTAGTTAAATGTCATATTATTGAGAAAATTTTTTCTTTTGCTTCATGCTGTGTGATTAATAAAATAAAATAATTTTTATTCAAATGACTATATTGGAATACTTTTGCCTGAGTATAGAAGTTAAAGTCTCAAAATATCTAAATCAATGGATCCTAATGCTACAAATATAATATCATAATGTGAAAACTGTACAGGTTTAAATCATATGCAAGATGTCCAATTTTCATTCAGTTATAAAGACTTTTTGAGGGGGAACTAATTGCATTCAGCTGTACAATTATCTTAAGGATTTTGGAAGTTATGTCAAATTCATCTAATCACTCCTCAAATCAACTATAAAATATTGCCATCTCTTTTTATTACAGGTTTCCTTTTTTATTGAAATAAATCTAATTAAAGCATAATCTCCAGGGAATATCTACCCACATTTTGAAATCATTTACAATTCAACAGAAATATTGATAAAAACTGCTTCAGGAAAAAGAGTTAATATGGAAAGTAAACCCACGAATGACAGCAAGGGAAAGAAGGATGCTTTTAGGTAATAAAGAAGGGCATCCACACAACACATTCCAGCTGACTAAGCCCTGTGCTTCCCAACACTGCCAGGGAGGAAATGTGGGTCATGCTTTTGGTGTGGAATGAGATTTCTTCTGAAAAAAAATTATAATACTAATTATATTTACAATATTAATAATATTTTATGCAAAATAACTACTGCTGGTTGTTAAAAATACTAAGCATTACTATTAAGTAAATTGGACAACACATCATTGCCTTTTCAAAATATGATAACATATCAAATACAAGACAGTGAGCAATACCTGCGATGATTATAAACTCAGCTGTGACAATTGCTGTCCAGGCTGGGGATGCATGTGACCTCTGCACGCATCCATGGCCACCCAGATCACCGAGTCTGCTAGTTAATGCTGTGCACATCTATCTGCCATTTTTCCAGGCAGTGCAGTACCTGTGTGACCCAATGAAACACCACTGTAACAAAGACAGTAGAAATTTAAAGATAAATTGGTGGGTAGAAAAAGAGCACATGGCTCTAATGAGGCAAAGAAAGTCAACTGCTGATTAAGGGAATTCAATTTAAGTTTATTAATAATTTTTCTGATACTTGTGAGCATTTATCTCTGATCAAGCAAAGATAATCACTGTTCAACAGGAGCTTTCTCTGAAGATGCTGGTAATTTGAATGACCAGCTATCTAAGCATAACAAAATGTTAAATAAAAGCAACAGTTGGCAATTACATTATGAAGTCTTCTTTAATGCCTGTGGACCTAAGATGAAATCACTATTGAATGTACTTGGCAAATTATTTTTGTGTACATGTATCATTGTTTTTACTCCACATTGTGGTCAAATTGAAATAGAATGATTAATAACATCAGAAACTTGGAAACGGGGGTCAGGTAGTAGAGAATAAATTGAATTCTTCAGCTTAAAAAAGGCATGAGAGATAAATTTATTTTGTAGCTTTGCCTTAAGTAACTGAATTTCTGATATATTCCAGTACATGTGCCAAATATTTCACTTTTAACATTTCATACTTTATTTTTTTTAAAGAAAAATGATTTTTATTGGTACATTTTAGGTATACATGATGATCACATTCATTAGAGGGAATTTGTACCTGCACATGGCATAACTCTGTTCTTTTTTTTACCCCATTCCCCTACCCTCCCTTCAACACCTCTTCCCCTCTTCCCCTTTTTATTTGCTTTGGTCCCATTTTTTCCCTCTTTTCTCTGTTTTTTTTTTTTTTTTTTTTTTTTTTTTTTTTTGCGAAGATGTAAGGTTCTCTTTGTTCCTCAAATACTTTAGAATTAGCGTTTTTTTTTGTGACCCGCTATTCTAGTGAATAACAATAAAAAATAAGCTTCCTCTATGAAACAGTGACTTAACTTGATCTTAAAAAATAACTTAATTTGTAGTTGTTTTGATTAAAAAGCTGTAGAAAGAGTATTAGACTCCTCATTTGCTGGCATAGTATATTTTCAGTGAAATCTTGTGAACCCTACCTTGATGAACTGTTCTTTTTTTTTTGGTGGGGGAACTTTAATTTCATAGTTTTAAGCAGTGGGAATTCTGTGAAGGCTCCACTTCTCACTTTGTAGTACAAACGGAAAATATTGAAGATTCCACATGCTATGCTTTGCCAGGACTCTAATTTGGTCTTTAAATCCTTTACATAGTGTTCCCGGTCAGTACCACTAATAACAGCGAGTACTCAGGATAAACCCTATTTGTCACCTTACGTCTATGTTATATAGGGAGGAAAAAGTAAAACGTGAAAGGTAAGGATGAATATACTGTATAATTTGACACACATTTGATATGCATTTCTGTAAAATTTTAAAATGTGCATAGAAAAAAGTAAGTGTAGACATATGCTAAATATGTGGATATTTGTTAGTAAGTTTGGTGACAGTAATGTGTCAACTCAGTGCACAAGACTAAAATCGGTATTTGAATTGCTGACTTGATTAAATATTCATGAGATTTTGGAGGAAGATTCATCATAAGAGATTAGGTTGGTACATTATAATATTTTACATTTTTATGTCATAAACAGTAGTCTCATAGTTTTCTTCAAAATTTGTATGAAATATCCTATTGTAATTGTTTCTCCATTTCAAAAGTAATGGTTCCATAATAAAGGATAGCGCTCCTCTCCACTATTGTGACATCAAGCAGCAGCAGTAGGGTTCTTAGCTTGGAGCCCTTGATGACTATTTAGAATCTAAGAGAAGACAGCTGGGTGCAGCGGTCCATGCCTGTCATTCCAGTGGGTAGGGAGGCTGGTGTAGGAGGACAGCATGTTCTTGTCCTGCCTGGGCAACTTAATGAGACTAGGTCTCAAAATAAAAATAAAATAAAAAGAGCTGGGGACGAAACTCAGTGGTAGAGCGCCCCTGGGCTTCATTTCCAGTACTGCATGACAAAAAAATCAGGAGCATGCAATTAATTTGGGTGAAAAAAAAGTGCATCATTCTTATCACTAAATTCTAATTAAATTTCAAAGCCCCTTATTATGTTTATTATGTGAACATTAAACCATTGCACTGTATAGCTCCAGTTATTTATGGCTAATAGGGTACTCAACAACATGCTACCCCAAAGCGATAATTTATCCTCTCTCACACTCCGTGGTTTCCCTGAACTTACCTGAGTGGTTGGAGAGCTGTCTTCTGAAGTTCCAGTCAGATATTACCTGCCACTGTAGTTATAGTTCATGCTGGCAAAAGGTTAGTAATTAGCAAATGCTGATTATTATGCTGAATTGTTTTCCCTTTTAAAAGAGCCACTCAGTAAATTATTAACGTAGCAGTTAATAAAACTTTTGTCTCTCCACAAGTTCATGTGCTTCATGTAATACAATATGAAAGCTATATTACCTCACAAATTCATAGTCCCTCTATTTCTTTAGCTGCTAGGAAATTCAGAACTAAGTGTTGTGATCAGTTGCAATGCCCACCAAATATAGCATTATAATAATCTATCAAATTAGCATATTCTACAAAAAGTTTACTTCACAAAAGTTCACTTTTTTAAAAAGTTTTGACTGACACATAATAATTGCACATATTTTTAGGTTACAGTGGATGATTGGTATATAGAGTGTGTTAAATCAATATTTAACATATCCACTATTTCATACACTTATCATTTCTTTGTGATGAAAACATTGAAATATTCTTCTAGCTCTGTTGAAATGTTTGGGCCGGTGATGGCTCAGCGGCATAAGTGCCTGCCTGGCAAGCACAAGGTACTGAGTTCGACTCCCGGAACCCACATACGAAAAAAGGGCCGGTGATATCGCTCAGCGGCACGGGTGCCTGCTGGCACTGGAGATCCTGAGTTTGACCCTCGGTACCCACAAAAGAAAGAAAAGAAATATTCAATATAATGTTGTTAACCACAGTCACCCTTCTTTGCAATAGAACAAACATTCATTAGTCCTATCTAACAGTAACTTTGTGGCCACTGAGCAATATAATTTGAGTAAAACTAGACTTTTGCCTTCATATTTACTATATGAGTAAACATTTCAGAAAAATTTAAATCTGATTCAGGTACATTTATTCATTTTAATTTATTGTATCAGTAGGGCATGACTTTGTTCAAAATGGCTTTTATAGAAAATAGGTTTTTTAAATGGCTCCAAATTAGTGGTATTAAAATAGTAGATGGCTTAAAAAAAAGTGTGCAGATACTCGAGTTAGAATTAGACATTTTCTACCTATATTTTATCAGATTATGCCAAACAATTCATTTCAGAGTTTCTTAGAACTCTATTTAAATTCTTAAAGAATCCTATAAATCAACTCTGTTTTTACTTTTTTTGCCCCAAACCATTCTGGACCTGCCATTAAGTATAAGTAATGTCTTTATTTTCTATACACACTCAGCAAGACACTCTTATTTATGCTTCTGCAGAGACTATCAATATTATTATTTTTTCTATCAATATCCTTTCTCCTCTGGACACCTTCTGCTTTAGCATTGTTTTTAGTTCAACAAGTGACAAAATTAATATATACTCAGCTTACAAAAACTTTCAGCCAAAATTAATTTCATAGAACTATTAACTGCTTTAAAATTTTAATCATAAATACAGAAGTTCATTATCTTTCTTCTCAAAAATGCAACATTATGTATTTAAGAGAAAAGCTGGCATGTTCCTTGTATTGTGTAATGAGAATATCTTTAAATATTACTTTAACCTCTTTCTACACATAAAAAAAATCTATTTTAATACCTATCTTATTTTGGTGGCTGCAGGTTATTTAGAATATTCAACATAATTTTTCTTTTACTCTTTAGGAACAGCATGAGGACATAAATAATTATACTGTGGCTATCACTGTAATCAATAGATAATTATAACATACAATAGTATAATTAATGGAGAGAAAAATCAAAGGATGGGAATGCATCCTATTATGTCTTCTTAGAATGTTTTTCTTGCGCATTATTTATGGTTATTTATCCCTTGGCACAATTTAACACCCTTGACCTCAATGCTAAATGCAGGGAAATATTTTTTATGCTTCTTCGGAAATTTTCTGTTGAGAGAGTTAGCTTAACTCAAGTCACAGGAAGAAAAATATCTAGTTTCTCAGATGATTTTCTCATTTAACAGAGTTTAAAATGTCATAAACCCGGTCAACATGACAAGACGTGTGCACAGTATTGGAAAATATTTGTAATGCTTAAATGATTTGTTGACATAAATTTAGAACATCTCTCTACTCAACAGTAATTATATAATTGTCTTGAAATAAGACTAGCCAATATGAACAATGTAAATATAATGTATTTAAGATAAAGGCAGTTTCAGTCATTATTTCTTTCATACATAAATTGCATTATCAATAAAATAATGCTGCAAGTAGATATCTGTAAGTGGTTCATTTGTTGCCAACGCTCTTCTTCACTCTTCTCTCTGGTTATCGCAGTACTCTTACCGTCTGATCCCCAGTTCTGTTCCCTCATTTATTCTTCTAATTTTAGTTTCATATTACATTTTATCCTTTCAAGGACAATGTTCTTCTAAGAAATTGTTGTACTTCTAAAAGGCAAAAGAAATCGACACATATTTATTTCCTTCCATTTCTTTCCCACTTGATCCATAATGCAGACAAGTACACAGATAAGCACACAAATATTCCACAACAAAAGACAGGAATATTCTCACACACAAACATACAATGTAGTCTAAATATCTATGGTTAGTCTTCGTCAATAATTTTACAAACCTTCATTATAAGTTCGCAACTAATTTGAACACCCATTCCTCTTACTGTATTTATAAAATATAGACACTAAGCAACTGGCAGAAAATTTGATGGTATACACAATATCTTTGTAACTGATATGATGAGTGCAGAAAGCTTTGTGAGACATTGGGGAGGAGAATACTGTTTTCTCAAATAACATATAATTATATTTTGAGTGTGTGCATTTTCATTACAAGCAAAGAAAATCTGAAGTAAAAAGGTCAAACATGTCTGATAGTTAATGTTTATTTTCAGCAACATGTTGTTCCACGCTCATTCAGATTGATTGATGTCTGTAAACATTTTAAAAAATCTAACCTAAAATTCACTTTTCTGGAATGTGATCATTCTTTCTAGCTGAAATGAATGCGAGTGTTTTGTTGGTCACTTCCAGAAAACCCAAGACACCAACTTACACAGACTCAGCATAGTCTAAAGAATTGTGCTGTCTTCTGAGATGGTAAAACGGGTAAAATATTCTAACCATCCTCAGCTCTAAACCTTGCAGGCAAAGGCTTTTGTTCAGAAGGTTTTAAATTAAGTAGCTAACATTTTAGGTATTAAAAGGAATACTTTCTCAAGAAAAGATACCTGAGGGAACTCTAACACTATTGACTGAAAATAAAAAGATATTGCAATCTATAACTATCCTTTATATTTTTGATTGATATTAGTTTTTATTTTTAAAATGTTTCTCTTAATCATGAAAAACTTAGTTGTAGGCAAAATCCAGCTGAAAACTTCTTAGATTAGCTGGGCATGATTGCACATATCTGTAATCCTTGCACTCTGGGAGGCTGAGGCAGGAGGATATCAAGTTCAAGCACAGCCTAGGCAAATTAGTGATTGGAAAGAGTCCGTCTCAAAATAAAAATACCCTATGATGTAGAGTTGCTGATCTGATTTAGTTAAGCTTCTAAACTTCTCAAGTTGACACAATCAATCAGCCATTATACCCTTTTACATTTCACAGACTTCATATTTCTCCTTAATAACCCAGCCTATTTTTGATGTGAACACTCCCATATCAACGTGTTATATTATTAAATTAGCTTTAGTTTTTTTAGTTTCAACTGTTGTCTTTCAGTTTTTGTGCAGCTAGTATTATTGGCTAAAGACTAATATAGTTGGTATTAGGTCAACTGATCTGATATTGTTGAAGTACCTTCCAACAGAAATCTATTTATACACATTCTGGTTCTTGTATTTAAAGGTAATTTTAATGACATTTAAAAAGATTGTATCTGAGAAATTCTCAAATTGTAGCACATTTCCCACAATGTAATGTTTAATATAAAAGGAAGGAGAGAAAATAAAAGATACATATTATATGAATCCAGAAATGATTTATTCTCAATTTTGACAAAATTCCCCAGTGAACTCATCTAGGATTGTTTTTTGTAATTTGGAAAATCATTAATTAATAATTTTCAATCTTTAATAAGTGTAAGCCTATTTCTTCTTATATGAGTTTTGACATAGTTTTCAAGAAAGTCATTCATTTCTTCTAGGTTATCAAATTCGTCGGCATAGAGTTCTTGGTAGTATTCTATTATAATTATTTTACAGTTTATAGGATTTGCCATATCATCCCTTTTACTTCCTCATATTACTGACTTCTTTTCCTTTTAGCCTGGCTAGAAGCTTACAATTTTAAATGACATAATTCATTTATATCATCTCTTCTTGGTTCATGGAAATGCTCCTTAAAAGCTTCATCAGTGTCCTACTTTCTAGCACAATTTGACCACATTTAGTTTCAATACTGAGAATTGAACTTAGAGCCATTTGCATGCAAAGCAAGCAGTCCTCCACTGAGGTACGGGCCCAGCCCTGAATACTGCCTGTCTATTCTTCCTTTTGATTTTCATTTTTTTACCTACTTTCTTTCCTTTCTTTCTTTCCTTTCCTTTCTTTCTTTCTCTTTCTCTCTTTCTCCTCTCTTCCTTCCTTCCTTCTTCCATCTTTTCCTCCCTCCAGTCCTCCCTCTGAGGATATATATTGATATCCTCTGTTAAGCTCCTATTTCTTTTTTATTATGTTACATTTAAAAAATAAGCTTTTGATGTCAAAATCCAAACTGGCCCATCAAAACTCTAAAAGTTTACATTAAAAATCCAACCCTATTAGAGGATGTTTAAAAAGTACTAACTTGAAATTGCAAAATGTGGAAAGTAAAATGATTTCTATTAGCTCTAATCAAATAGTAAGTGGACTTTTGTTGATTAAAGACCTCTTAAATATACAGTCATAACTTGTCCTTTAAAGAAACTGATAAGGAGTTGAAAATATCCCAAAATACATTGCTCTGATATATTGAGTATACTGAGCTCCAGGTACTTGAAAAGGAACAGGTACGAATTTACTCTGAACTGCATTTTGTTTTGTGAAAGGAGAGGGTATTGCTTTTTGAAAAAATGCCCTCTCTATATTAGAAGGAAAGTAACATTCTTATGAAGAGGTGACACTGAGAGAATTGTGTAGAGATGCTGTCAAAATAATTCTGTTCTTTTAGCGTCATTCGATAATTTAGTTACTTTTTCACAATTTAATACTTTGGACAACTCAGTATAATTGCTAAACTCTAACTGTAACCTTGGGTCTTCATTTCCTAATTAGAGTCCAGTGCCACATAAAATTTGTATTTGATAAATTTGTTTGCTTTACTCCTATTAATGTCTTATGTTGATTTCAATCTCAGACTCAGCCAAAACCCCCTAAGGAGGTAACAACAAAACTACTCTTCTCACACTGAGAAAAGAAAGGACAACTACCATTTCCAGGTAGCATAGGTAATGAATAAGAGACCAAAGATAGGGCTGATGATATGAAAGAAAAAAAGAAAAAAAGAGACCAAAGATATAAACTTGGGCTTTGTTTTGTTTCATTTTGTTTTTTTCTTTTACACCAGTAGCTACCAGAATCAGGAATTTTCCAGGTCAGTGCAATTACCAAAAGGAGGGAGAAAACACAGAGAGAAACAAAAGAGAGAGAGAGTGAGAGAGAGAGAGAGAGAGAGAGAGAGAGAGAGAATGAACATTTATTTTGCTAGCCATTTTATAGGCACCTTGTGAAGGCCTTTGTGCTGTTTCATACATCATCTCCTGGCAGAAGGCAGAAGGCAGAAGGGAGAGAGGGGGTAAGACTGTGAAAACATAAAAACAAACAAACAATATAACATATGAGGGAAAGCATTAAATTTTTTTTTTTTTGTGGATACCGGGGGTTGAACTCAGAACTTTACACGCCAGCAGGCACTTGTGCCACTGAGTGATATCACCGGCCCTTTTCTCATATGTGGGTACCGGGAGCCAAACTCAGGACCTCGCACTTGCCAGGAAGGCACTTATGCTGCTGAGCTATCTCACTGGCCCATAAATTTTTAATTTTCTTTTTTTGTGTGGTACAAATCGAACTTAGAGTCTTGATATGCTAAGCATGTACTCTGCCACTGAGCTACATCTCCAGCCCAGAGCTCACATTTTTAAGTGAATTAGAATTTTTATTATAATGATTAACACATCATTTTACAAATTATTAGATTTCTTTGTGACATTTCTAGGCATGCAGATAATGTGTTTTGATCACATCAACACTTGCTGCTTCCTTTTCTTATTGCCTCCTCCCTCCTCCTGGTCGTCTTCCCTTTTCCTAACAGTTTCACCTCATTATTAAGAACAGACTTTCACAACTCCCACAGCAATGACATTATTCCATTCATGAGGGCTCTTTTCTCTTGACCTATGCACCTTTTATTGCTATTGCATTGGGTATTACACTTCTAATCCATGAACTTTGATGAAACACATTCAAACCATACTAATAATCTATGTTCCAGGCAGTAAGATAGAGAAAAAAATGTGTAAGAATGGTCAAAAGTGAAGAACAGCTATGTTTCAAGGAATGTTCAAAGAAGTTGCCTCACATCATTTCTACTTATGTCCCAGTGCACAGCCCTTGGTTTCAGAAAATAGTTCTTTATTATAATGAACCAGCTGATCAGTTAAAAACTGTGAGTTATACAACTATGAAAGAAGGAGAACATATATTTGAATAAATAAGAGCCCTTAGCTCAGGATTTCTCCAAGGCCGCCCCCGTGGATGCAGGGGAATTGCCAGATTTATATCCCCAGTAGATGTGCCCTTGGGAGAAATCACGAGAACACATGAGTTGTCTCAAAACTGAGTTGTTTATTGCTTTGTACAGAAAAATTCATACTTGAAAAGGATTCAATGCTTCAATTGGATTTAAAATGTTGTTGCATGTGTAGCATCCAAGATTTTTAGATGTCAAAGAAATGTGACTTTTAGATGTCAGACTTGCATATAAATCTTGCTCTATTGCTATGTAGGTACTTCCTTTAGCTGTACTATGTTATTTAGTAACGTTCCACAGAATTCTAAGGAATTCCTTTAGTATAGCTAACATGAATCTCTGAATTAAGGAAAAAGTTGTCAGAAATTCTATCTCAACTTTTAAAATTGTAGCCACAGATTTTAAATGTCAATTGTTCTTATAATACATTAAATCTCAGTTTTAGATAGTTACATATTCTGCCTCACCTGTACGCATTCATATGCCTTATGTATGAACACATGCGGAGATAACTATATATATGTATATATATGTATGTAAGGCTTACTAATAAACGTTTAATAAAGTACTTTTATTTCTCTGAATGAGATATGATTGGTTTTACATAAAGTACACAACTGATGTTATGAATAGGAAGATGCGTTCTACATAGACACATCTTTTTTAAACTTTTTTTTGGTGATCAAATTTGGAAAGCATTTAGAGAGGTCAAAATATTTATTATTTTGAAGCTTATCATCACTTTCAATCTTTCCACAGGTTTCTTGATTTATTCTTTACTGGAAGAGAGTCAATTCTGCCTACTTTATATACTGAATTACTTTAAGTTTTTTATGTTTTCATTTCCTGAATAAATATGCCATTCCCTCATTAAAATATGATAATGAGTGCAACTCTTTGTTAGTATTGGTCCCCTTTAGGAGTACTTTCAGTCAAATGAAATAATTTGATACAGGTGGTTTAATTATAAATCTACTTCTGTTAGCTAAATTGAAAACTATTTTTGGGAAAGAAATACAAACAAAATTGACAATTGACCCGTTAGGACTTTCTAAAAACAAGCATAATCTGGCAAAACTAACCCATATTTAAAACAGAGTAGAACTCACTTTTAATCCATCAAACTCATCCATTATGTATGTTTATCTATTTGAGCTACAAAGAAAACCAAATAAAAGACACAAATTTGTCTACTTACCTATCTAAGCTTCCATTTCCCTGTACTTAATCTATCCATCTACTGTATATAAACATAAATATGTATATATGTGATTATTTCCTCAATCAATCATAAAGGCAAATAAGTATATGAGGGAAATGGATGAAATAAAAGAACATGATTTCATTAACTAGTAACAATTGCTTTGATGATTTTGATGAATGTTCTTCATGTTCTAGAAAATGTTGCATAATAATCATTGTTTTAGTCAAAATCTGTATACTTTGGAAAACTATTTTCCATTTATATTTGCATCAAGAAGTATTTTGTACCACGTCAGTCTTCAAAATCTCATATTTAATTCGGCCGAAAGTATTCTGTTGAAAAAAAGAAGTACAATTGAAATATTTTCTAATCAATGAAATTCAGTTGCCTCCCAAGTTCTGATACTTAAAATTCTACAATGAACATCATTAACATTTTAAAAACGTATTGGGATTTTAAGATAAAGATTTTTATTTAAATAGTATAAATACATGTTTTATTGTAGTTTTATGTTACAATTTATTTTATTTTCCAAAATGTAGATAATATTGAAATGAGGCCTCATTTAACAAAATTAGAAATAAGTATTTTCAATGTTTACAAATTACTTACTAATATGCTACTTTATGCTGATTTTAAGTAATTTGTTTGTTTCTGATTAAATTTTCTGTTTCTTGATCATATTTCTTTTTCAAGAAGTTTGCCTTTTACTGTCCATAGAAATCTAAAATTAATACACCATTTCTTTGTATATCATATAGTGATATAGAATTTTACAGGTATTTGTCACACATTATTTTAGTATATTTTTATTTGTTTTTCTTTGCATATTAAAGGCTTAAGTTTTAAACAATAGTGACATCCATATCTTCCTTGTCATGAATTATAATCTGTGATCTAAAATATAGTATCATTTTCTAGATAATCCAAAACAATCAAATGTAATTATGTTATATTTAAAATATAACCATCTCAAAATTAAATTCAGGTCATTTTTTTTGGTATTTGAATGGGTGGATTATTTATTTTTTAATGAATTGTCTCCATTTTTTAAATTAATTTTGACAAACTGCAGAACAAATGATTAATATATCAACTTGTCCATTTACTTTTTCATTCATTTTTAATAACTATTTTAACAGTTATACTAACTTTTCTGCTATTACATAATAAAAAATAACATGTCATTTTAACCCTTCTTAATCCCTCACCTGAAAACTTACCAGTTCTACTTGCCTGCTTAACACTAGTTTTAACTGGTCAGATACAGAATCAAGAAAACTTATAATTATCTTTGTGGAAATAGTGAGATTTTATTTTCTGTATCTTTCTTCTGCCCTCCTTATACTTTCTCTCTACTCATAGATCCTTTGGCTCTACATCCCCTCCAAAAATGAACCTCATATCTTTTCGGGGATGGCATATCTATTTCTGATTTTTTTTTCATTTCACAAGTAGGAATCAGAAAAATTTTTTAAAAATGATAGAAAACAAAAGCAAAATTAGATCAACTCCCCAGTCAGGAGGGCAGTGATGACGTCATGTTATCTCAATACAAAGATCTTTATGAAACTATCAGAGACACCTGTTTTTCACCGTAGTCTTGCAGTAAGTGGCTCATTGGTTCAGATGTACTATATATTCTTACCGGTGTCACTGCAAAAGCATATGATGTAAGCTAAAGAATAGGTTTCACACAGATAGACTGTAGAACTTATACATACCAATAATACATGAATATAAAGTGTGTAACAATGTAGAACATTTTAGAAGATGTCACCTATGACTGCAGAGGTAATTTGTCTGGGTGCCATTTCCTTCCCCCTGCCTCATTGTTTCGAGATTGATTTAGTTAACTTTGTCAGGTTTTAAGATATCATTCTTTATTAATTTGAATTAGGGCTGATGAGAAAACAATAATAATGCCACAATGCCATTTGTAATTTGTTATACAAGATTCATTGCCACGGGTTTGGCTTTGTTCCCTTTCTGCCTCTGTTTAACTATATCTTTCACTTTAGCCAAGTTGTAGTTCAATTCCAAAATGTAATCTCTTGTTATGACAAAATTTATTATTTATATCTGGTAAGCAACAAAAACAGGCTTTAATATTAGTATTATAACAGGCAGATGCGTCTTTGTACAAATAAGCAGTTAGGAAAACAATGGTATGCAAAAAGTGAGGGACTAAGTATGCAAGAACTAAGACATTAGTTAAACTCTACTTCAAGGGAAAATATTTAGTCTTTTGGGGGAAAGGTAGTCTATACAAATACGTTGTTGTAAGTTTGAAAAAAACAAAAATTCTCACCATATCACAGACATGTAAATATACTCACATTCTATGTTAACGACGAAAACAGCAATATTTGCCAATTGCTCATTTTCACTTCAGTGTTGAAGAATGGAGGTAATAGTTTTATTATACAAATATCTCACCAAGCAACACAGTAATTATATTTTTAAGTTATAAGTAGAAAGAAAGATACAACCAGATGCAATTAATTGTTACTGATGGGAAATTCTCCATATTGAAATTATTTACACTGCTTTGTTTTAGACCATAAAACCAATGACAACACAAATTGCCTTACATTTTTTAAGTATTCCTTACACCTCACTCCAGATTTTACATTTAATAATCACGTATTTTAATATAATTGCTTATTAATAGACTCCTAATCTCCCAAATCACATTAATGTTACTCAGTTGCCATTTTCAAGTTGCTGGAAATTCCTGCACTCCCCACAGAGTTTCTTAATAAGGTTTTTTATTCAGCTCTTGGTTTTAGATGTTTTGCTGTTTTGTTTCAGTTTTTTTCAAAGAAATAAAAGAGAGATAGAAAATCACCACTGTAGTCCATATTGGATTAGCAAGATTAAATCAGAATTCAAAGTAAAGTTTCTACAATTTTTAATCAGAAAAAATAAGAGAAACTGCTGTGTTGAATGTCCTACTTATTCACTTAATATGGCATTCATTTGTTATGCATTGTATTTAAAGAACATCAATCAGTCTTACTTTGAAAATGTTTATTTTCAATAAAAATTCAACATATACCACTTATCAGATGTTCATATGTTCTTCATTTGCTTCACATCTATGAAGAAAGCATAACAAATTGCTTCGTGCCTCAGATTCTACCTCTTCCTTCTCCCTGGAGATAATAAATACAGGTATATTAACAAATTCTACAGTTTGAAAGAATATGTCTTGGTTTTGTTTTAAAATTATTGATTTTGGGGGGCCGGTGAGATGGCTCAGTGGCTTAAGTGCCTGCCTGGCAAGCGCGAGGGCCGGAGTTCGACTCCTGGAACACACATACGAAAAAAGGGCCGGTGACATCGCTCAGCGGCACGGGTGCCTGCTGGCACGCGAGGTCCTGAGGTCGACCCCCCGGTACCCACAAAAAAAAAAATTATTGATTTTCCTTCAAAAATGTAAAAATGGAGAAAGATATTTATATTTTTATCATAACCCTTTGTATAGACAGAATTTAGAAGCAAAATTACATTGTCAGGGTTTATAAAATGTCCTAAACTCATATTATTACTATATTTCTTTTCAGAAAAAGTGAATTAAATTATACTTCTGACAAAAGTCTCCATTTTTTATATTCTAAAATAAACTTTTAAACTACATTTAGAAACATTTGTTAGTGTGACAAAATGGCTCATTGGTTCAGATGTACTATATATTCTTACCAGTGTCATTGCAAAAGCATATGATATAAGCTAAAGAATAAGTATCACACAGATAGACTGTAGAATTTATACATACCAATAATACATGAATATAAAGTATTTACCGATCACCTTCGAACATCATTTTGAGGATTCCCTTTGAAAGTAACATTCTGGGGCCGGTGAGATGGCTCAGCGGCGTAAGCGCCTGCCTTGCAAGCGCGAGGGCCCGAGTTCGACTCCCGGAACCCACATACGAAAAAGGGGCTGGTGATATCGCTCAGCGGCACGGGTGCCTGTTGGCGCGCGAGGTCCTGAGCTCGACCCCCCGGTACCCACAAAAAAAAAAAAGAAAGAAAGTAACATTCTGTTTCTGTTCTTTTTCAATTTTAACTTGATAGGGAAATGTTACTTATATTAAACATTATTTTTTAGTTATTTAGAAGTATTTTATTTCGAACAGAATCAGAAAGTAATATCAGGACAGAAGAACTAATGTTGAGACAAGATGGAAAGTGTGGTAAAAGAAATCTTCAACTTAACATTGATATGTCCCTATATCACAAATTGTGGTTTAAAATATATTACACTTTGTTAAGATATGATAAAAATGAAGACATGTCAAAGAAATACATGTGAATAGATGATTTTTTTTTCTGTGGGTACCGGCAGTTGACCTCAGGACCTCACGTGCCAGCAGGCGCCCGTGCCACTGAGCGATATCACCGGCCCTTTTTTCGTATGTGGGTTTCGGGAGTCAAACTCGGGCCCTCGCGCTTGCCGGGCAGGCGCTTACGCCACTGAGCCATCTCACCGGCCCCTGAATAGGTGATTTTTGTACCTATGACTAATCATTTATTTTAAATTATAAGATAAATGAATGCTGTATATACCGTCTCCTGTCAATATTAATGCATTTATCCAAGTAATTTTATTAAATTTATTCTGCTGAACTACATTTGTGCACAGTTCCGTAATTCTGGTGTTTCATTTTCCTGAGGAACTTCTTTATGAATCTTCAGAGAATCTTTTATATTTAAGTGATTATGTACAAGTTTTTAAAACACTCATGTCAAAGTCCAATTAACATTTCTAATTCTTACAAATTCTCTTTAATAATCATGTCGCTCAAATGCCAAATTTGACCATGTCCAATGATTTTAGGAGGAAAATAAGTTGCCCAAGTTTTGATAAAATACAATGGACCCATTACTCATGACACTTACTTAAATAAATTCTAATTTAAAGATGGCACTTGAGAAACCTAATCTGATGATGGTACTTTTCTTGGTATCATTTTCTTGTGCTTGAGAAAATGGTGTATAATTTTGTTTAGCATCTTAGGTTTCATGTTCTTTAGAAAAGCAAATCTCTGTATTTGATTAAATGGATAATATATGCTTGTTACAATGAAACTATTTTTGGAAGTTCATTTTTTCTTTCTTAAGTTTGATTTATTTATTTTTTAATTGAAATGTAAGCATGTTTATGTGGCTCAGCATGATGTTTTGAATTATGTGCACATTCAGGCTAACTAACATGTGCATTACATCATGTGCTTGCCATTTTTGTGGTTTGAGTACTTAAGATTTATTTTGCAGAATTTGAGGTGCATAATATATACAGTTATTAACTATAGTCGCATGATATACACTAGATCTCTTTCCTCTTGTCTAATTGAAATTTTGTATTCATCTCCCCAGTTCTCTGGTAACCACAGTCTACTTTCAACCTCTATGGGTTTGATATTTCAGGTTTCACATACAAATGAAATGTGTTGCTTGTCTTCCTGTGTCTTTCTTCTGGCTGCTGATAATAGTAACAATGCTCTAATGGCTCAGTGCTATCAGGATTACTCTACTACTTAATTTTCCTTATACCAACTACTGTCTCAGGACACTAATTACAATAGTGGCCTCTTGGTTGTCTATCGCAGGTCCTCACTGGTTTCAACAAAAGTATTTTCTAACTCCAAGCCACGTTAGAGAATAAATATGATCACTTTCCTTTGGCTCAAGATGAGTATAACCTGATAGAATCCATCATATTCTGATTGATACCTAACTCTCCAATCTTACCCATAGACCCTATTGCTTTGAATTTGTACTAAAACGAATCACAAATTACAGATCATTTTATTTCTTCTAATCTTATCAAATTTTTTCTTGCCTCCTGATCTGGGCTATTCTTTCTCTCTATGCCAACAATACTTTCACTCCCAAGCTCATTTTCTTCTAGATGACCCTTCCTCTTTCTTGATCCATCAGCTTTACAGTCATTTACACAAAAGTCTCCTCTGACTCTAGAATATCACTTTGTGGTACCCCTGTAAAAACTTAATGACATTGGTTTACCACACCAGAAAGTACATACACTTCATCAAGGTAAAACTCAAAATAATTTTTGCTCTCTGATCTTCTACAGTTAACTCAAGTCAAGGCACAAATTATTTTATATGAATGAGAAATCAAAAGAAAAAATGAACTATTTTAGCATTTGAAACAGAAAGACCAGGTTCATAAAATCTTATTTAAACCATAGCAGAAAAATCACAATTTTAACCTTGAAAATTTGGAAATTATAATGCTAAACATTCCTGTATGAAAAATTTCTACTTAAAAAAGAAACTTGCTAACAAGTACATGCAGATGAAATTAATAAACTTCAGTTAATATAATTAAGAAAACAATTTCCAAATGCTTAAGTTCACATTAGTTGGAGTTGCTATTAGAAGATGAAACAAAAAAGGAGACAAAATGAATCTGTCAATTTTATGATTTGATTTGTACTAAGAACATTAATTTCTCCATGCTGACACATGAAGTAGTAGAAATATATTTTACCTTGATCCATTTATATTTATTGCTAAGCAATTGGATGCATATGTATCCATTTGCTAGATACAGGTAACAATATATGCTATATAAATGCCTATATATTCCATGTATTCTACCTCATAATGAGAATGTTTTTCATCATATCTACTATTGGCATGTATTATTATTTCTCATAAATTTTTAGAGTATTTGCCTTTTTTGCTTTTTATCTTTGGGATTTGGAACACTGGGGTAATATGTGATGGGTTCGGATGGGTACAGAACGGATGGTACTGACTCTCCTAACATAATATTTTATGTCTGTTGGTATAAATATCTGGCATTAGAAATTCCACAAATAGTTAAGTATTTGGATATGCATCATCTCATTAGTGCAAAATATTATATAGAGAGGTTTGCTTTCAAATGAGTTGATGATTCACAGACCTGGATTTCTCCATTAAAGCCCAGTTTTTATGAGCCATTGCAACCACTGCAGGTAATCAACTGAAATGGAAAACCCTCTCAAGGAATGTAGAATACCAACAATTAATTTAAAAGCTAGCATGCCTTTTCTATCTACAATTCTACCTCCAATGTATTATGTAAAAATATGATCTCTTCTTTCCTCCACTGTAGGTGTTAGCTTTACCTTTACAGAGCTATAAAGTAGAGTATAGGTTCCACATACAAATGAAATGTGGTGCTTGTCTTCCTGTGTCTTTCTTTTGGCTCCATTATTCATAATATACATAATATACATACATATACTCTTTTGAAGTTTAACTCAATCATTTTCAATGTTTTTCAAAATTATGTAACCATCATGATGAACTAATTTCAGAACTTTTTTGTCACCACAATAAACTACGGAAACAACTGAAATGCATATCTTTTTATGAGTGTATAAATAACATATACTATATCCAAGTGACAGAATATTATTAAACCATGCAAAAGGAGTGAAATACTAAAATATGCTATGTGGTTGAATCTTGACCACATGCTGAGTGTAAGAAAGGCAACACTTAAACCTGCATATTATGTTACTCCATTTATATGAAAAGTTCGTAGTAGGCACATCCACACATGCAGGAAATAGATTAGCAGCTCCTGGAGCTGGGGTTGAGGACAAATGGAGTGTGTCTGTGAATGGGTATGGAGTTCCTTTTTCTGGTGACAAAAATGTTTGGGAATAAATCATAATTGTGTTTACGAAATGTGAAGTTGCTAAAAAGTACTGAATTGTAAACTTGAAAAGCCAAATTTATCTAAGTATAGTGTGTGTGTGTGTGTCTGTGTGTGTGTTTGTGTGTGTGTGTGTGTGTGTGTGTGTGTGTGTTTGTTACTGGGACTCCTACATGCTAGGCAAACACTCTATCGCTGAGCTACATTTCTGGTCCTATTTTATAAATTTTATCTTGAGATAAGAGCTCACCTATTTCCCCATACTGGCCTTAAATGTGTGCTCCTTCCTCAGCCTCCCAAGTAGCTTAGATCATAAGCCTACATGCCCAGCTTATGTTATCTATATCTTGATAAAATAATGTGCTTTTTGATCTGATTTAATGTTTTAATCTTTGTATTTGTTAGGCTTATAATCTTGTTATTGAGATTCTTTTGTCATTTAGAAAATAAAAAAAATCAAAAATTAAATTAATATACTTATTTATCCCATGAGAGAAGAGGAAGAAGTGGAGGGTGAGGAATAAGAAAAGGCTGCCAAATTTTCTCTAGTCTCATTTGGACAAGAAACATATTTTCATAGTAAATTTGGAGGCATTAAACTATCGTGTTTTGCTTGAAATGCAAGGGTTTGCAAGTTTATCAAGGATTGAAAAAAATCAAGCATGTTAAAATATGCTCTCATATGAAATCAAATAAAAAAATAACACAAGACTGCAGAATTTTTTTAAATAAACTTTGGCTGATATGGTCAAAATTACTTCTAAAACCATCAGCATATCCTATGTATGTCTTTTTTTTTTTACAAGATGGAAAATTATATCTTAGATTCCTAATTACTAAATTCACTTTCTTTAAGACTTCCAAATTGCAAGAATTTGAAAACACTCTGAATTTAGCCTAATAAAAGTTTATTTTCTCTCTAGCTTTTTCACTGGTTAACTTCAGAAACACTTTGAAGCGATGTTTATATTCTTAAAAAAAAAAACCTTCAAAAATGAAAAAAAAAAAACATAATGGATACAATTATGCCCATGGAAAGACAATCAATAACAAACTAGTTCTATTTTTCTTCATTATTTAGGAGCTGTCTTAGTTACTTTTCTCTCATTGCTGAGACAAAATACCCAACACCCAAAGTTAAGGGAGGAAAGGTTTATTTAGCTCAGTTCTTGGAGGTTTCAGTCCATACTCAGCTGGCTCCAAGGCAGGGGGGCAGGGCAGAGGGGCAACAGTTCATGGAGGCAGTGGAAGACAGCAAAAGCAACAAGAACAAAATGGGGAGCAGCAAGCCTGTCTTCCTTCCTTATACTGCATGCAGGCTTCCCGCCCTAGGGCCGGTGTAGCACTCATACTCCCAGTCCTAGCACTAGACAATGATCCAATCACAAACTCTAGATTCAGCCACCTCTGAAAAGCTGCCCCCATGACCACATGCGGCTTTGGGGGGACATCCAGACACAAACCATAACAGGAGCATTCACTAATACCTTTCACTAATACCTATATAGCATTCACTAACACTTACATAACTTGTAGTGTGTGTGTGTGTGTGTGTGTGTGTGTGTGTGTGTGTGTGAGTGTGTGTGTGTGTGTGTTTGAAGAAGGAGACCATCTTCAGGGATGGTAGTTTTCTTAAATCAGCACATAGACATCAGAAGGAATAGGAAAATAGTAGCCTGTATAAATGACACAGAAAAAGTTCAATTTTCTTATATTGACTATTGTTAAATAGATTTGCTATTAGATTCCAAGAGTATTTGAGGGAGAATTTTCTCGACATCTTGTTTTCATTGATGCTCATATTCTCCAAGCCAGGTTAAAATAAGAAAAGTAAAAATTTTAGAAATGCCTGTGGTTTACTGGAAGCCATATACTCTTTTTTATGTGTCTTGTTAGGCAGCCACTGCACTTTTTTAAAAGATGTATTTTTTAACTTTTTCTTAATTCCAGAAAATGTATGAATTGTGTCAGTTTTTGAGATAAAAATGCTAATGGTTAAGATATGGGAATTAGCACATTTTTTTCCCATAGAAAATAGGTTTCTGAAAAATGTTAGCTATTTCAGATGGCCTTTAGGAATTTGTCTGCTTAATTGAAGATATAGTGTTAGTTATTTTTTATTTATTTGATAGAAACTCTAATAGAATATAAAATGCCTGAAGCAGAGGTTTACTTTAAAAGAAAAAATTACATTTTCTTTGATTGATTCAAGTTATTCTAAATGCTTAGTATATTAAAGCCCCTAAGTTTGAATTTTAAAATACTGTTAGGGTAAAAGTGACTTATGTGTGCTGTAACATTGTAATAGAATAATAAACTATTTATGCTTTTACTTCTGGCAGGCACACAAAATATAATTAAATGAAATTTCTTCTTACTATTACATAGTGTTCTTGATAAGGGTTTTGTTAAGAATTATTTTCATGATGTTTGATTGATACTGTTATCTCTTTCACTGTCAATGAATTTTACTATCTAGAAGACTTGGGAAGTATTTGGAACAATCAAGAAGAAGCCCAGTGCCCTGAGAATAGTCTTCTGGAATCTCAAGGCTTCTGTGTCTCCTTTGAAAGAGATTTCAGTTCTCACCTGCACTTTTACTGATCCCCACACATTGTCAATACCGTCTTTCACAAAACCATCGGAATTAATCTAATTATGTGTTTCATCCCTCTTAATGCTATTTAACACCCATCTTCCATATTCTCATGCATTTTTCATGCATAAAGCTTCACATTTTCCTATTCTAACTCTATTTGCCACTCATTTCTAACTTCTGAATCTCTTTCACATCAGCCTCTGGCACTTCCCATTATCTACAGTATTCTGCATACTCAACTCTTTCTCTGCAAAACCACTTGATCTTCCAGCTGTGATCAAAACCTGGATATCCCCTGAGGTCATTTAAATTGTCAGTATCTGTTTTCAGTCCCACACCTCTCATATCACAGAGGTTGAGAGTATAGGTACCCTGCTTTCTAGTCTTTGGCATATTTAAATCCATTCCTACTCATATCTTTGAATCCCATGTGTTCACACAACCAGGTTTCCCTTATAATTATCTTCCAGTCCTCTCTTTTTATGTACTCATATCTTATTTGTAAGGTATAGATTTGGCATACATATAATTAAAGGATTCTTTTCATCAAGTATCTCTTGATCTCTTGAAGCCATCTCTTCCCCAAATCTTGCTTGTGTTACACCCAGTCATTCCCAATAAGTAATTGTTCAACAGCCTCCATTTCAATTATCACATCTTTACCACATTTCAATTATTTCTATTTCATTTAATGACAATGAAGATCCTCAGTGATCTCTTTTCTTGTGGTTTGGAGGAAGATAATATTCTCTACAAGGCCAGCTCTGTGGATTAAGATCACAGTATAAGGACCACCAGTGGATAACTAGTGATTAACATATAGCATGAGCAAAGCAAATCTTTTTATTTATTTATTTTTTCTTTTTTTTGAGCATCTGTAATGTTAGGGCTGTTTGAAGCATACTCTATGCTGAACTGATGCACCAGGACTTTTTTGTTCATATGTAATGTGCTCTTAACTCAAGAACATTGGCTCCAGCAAATTTCCCCTTGATATCATGAATTCTCTTACCTATTCTATTAATGGATTATTACCACGTAACCTGCAGTCTAGATTAGAAAAATATCTTTTTTTCTTAATTCTTGAAAGATACCTCCAATCAATACAGAATTCTATATTGATAGCGGTATTATTTTTGCACATTGAAAAACCTTATCCCGGGGCTGGTGAGATGGCTCAGCGGCGTAAGCGCCTGCCTGGCAAGCGTGAGAGCCCGAGTTCAACTCCTGGAACCCACATACGGAAAAAGGGCTGGTGATATCGCTCAGCGGCATGGGTGCCTGCTAGCACGCGAGGTCCTGAGGTCAACCCCCGGTACCCACAAAAAAAAAAAAAAAAAAGAAAAGAAAAATCTTATCCTATTTTTATCCTGGCTTCCTTTACTGCTATTATTCTGTGAATACTCAAGTAAATTCTAATTTGAAGATTAACTGTCCTTTTAGATCTAAAACTTTTTAGTAACTGTGTGACTTCAGTGTCCTGATGTGTTATTATGACATGGCTACTTTTGGACTACTTTTGTTAGTAGCTATATATTTGTATTTTCAGTATCTCTCATTATTTCTGAAAACTTTCAAGCTATTCTCTTTCTAAGTAATAACTTCATTTAAATTTCTATTTATTCTTGGTTTGGAATTTCAGATAGATTTATTGAAGACTTCCTTACACTGAATTTCCTAATTGCTGACATATATTTATGTTTTCCAAGACTTTGTCTTTTATTTTGTACTTTGAACAATGTATAATGGTTATTACCTTTTGGTAGTTATTTCTTCTGATATATATTTCTTGTTTACAATTTTTTCAAATGTATTTTTCATTTCAATTTTTCTCAGTGTCTACAAATTCTATGTAGTTCTTTAAAAGATCCACATTTTAGTTCAGTATTTATTTATGTTGTTTTCTCATATTTCCAATACTTTTTATTTTCTTAAAGATGCTAGAATCTTATCCAATATTTTTTATTCTGGGATTTATGCTTATTTTCTATCATTTTAGCTTCACATTTTTCATATATGTATTTGTGTGTTGTGTTAATTTTAAAACAGTTTGCTTGACTTTATTTAAATTTTATCCATGCAAATTCTTTGAGACTAAAAGGGAAAATGTTGATTTAAGAAAAAAAAAATGTTTCTCTCACATACTTATAAGAAGTAACATTTCAGAAAGTCTTTAAACCATTTTATATGCTCAATTTTCCCTTATTTCCTTGATTTTGTTCATCTGGATTACAAACATTCATGAAAGTATCTTGTAGCTTGTAACTATAAAATTGCAATTTTTATTTTCCTTCATCCATTGCTATATTTAAAATTTTCTTTCAGATCCCTTACAAGCTGGGGGAATATAGCTAGTTTTGTCTTATATCAAGATAAATCTTTTGCCATCTAGCCCTTGTGCAGCCTTTCTTAGGAATGTTTTAACCTTTTTTGGACCTTGGATTTACTGCAGTTTCCTTCAGGTGGGTAGTTTGAAATTGCAAGTCAAAATCAAGTTTAAAACTTGAGCAGAAGCATTTAAACAAAGCTAACTTCACTATTTCTTTTATTCTCTAACAGTCTCATTCTTGCCTTAGTGTCTTAGTTTTATTTATTGTATCTTTTTTCTTGTTACTTCTATCTTATACTATTATTGTGGTTTTACATATTTCTTTTGTATTTCTAATTCTCCGTGATTTTATTACAATGTCATGCTGAATATTGCAAAAAAACTTGACTCTTCAAATTAAACATTTATCATTATAATAAAACATTTCTAAGTATCTTATCGTCTATATTCTAGATTGTTTGCTATGAAATTACCACTAATGAGCTCTATTAGTAAGCACTTAACTGATATGTTTTTTCTTAATTTACTTTGAAAGATTTTGCTGTCAAACTCATTTATTTATCAGAAGCCAAGCATGGTGTTGCACACCTGTAATTCCAAACTCTGGGAAGCTGAGCCAGGAGTATCAAAAGTTCAAGTACACTCTGGGGATGAAGCTCAGTGCAGATGCTCTGGATCCAATCCTTGGTTACACAATAAAAATTAACTCAAATAATACTGATCATTAAAATAAAATAAATAGTGATTTAATAAAAATGTAATATAAAGTAAGTAAAATAGAAAAAATACACTAGAAAATTTAGAGAAACATAGGGCAATATGAACTATAGGATTATTAAACTGAGCACATACATTTACTATAAAAATCATCATTTTTAACCAAATGCTTTTTCACTGGGTTAAATCTAACATGAACAATTAACACTGGTATGTTTCATCTGTATAATTCCATTCTAATTTCATTTTTATTATAGAGAAAAAGTTTGCTATCATGATAAATAATAACCAACCATGACACAAGTTTTTAAATCATATGACTTAGCAGAAATGCCATAATTTGAATCTGTTGTACCCTAAGTAATGTATATATATATATATATTTTTTTTTTTTATGTGTGTGTGTGTGTGTGTGTGTGTGGGTACCGGGGTTCGACCTCAGGACCTCACGTGCCAGCAGGCGCCTGTGCCGCTGAGCAATATCACCAGCCCTTTTTTCATATGGGGGTTCCGGGAGTTGAACTCAGGACCCCGCGCTTGCCAGGCAGGTGCTTATGCTGCTGAGCCATCTCACTGGGCCGTAAGTAATATTTAACAAAAAGAATTTCTCATTAATTCTTGTGCCTCTTAAATAAAAAGCCATCTGATGGTTGACAAAATCAATATCGATGAAAATGCTACAGGAAATCCACAGCAAATTAAGTGCCTCAGAAATCATCAATGTGTTATTTTTATCAGTGTCTATGATCTGTAATGTTAATATGAGGCAAATGATTGAGCTCAGTGTCTCTACTGAGGTATAAATGCAGTTATTCTGGTTACGGATCTATTTTGTGACCTATTTGCAATTGTCCATGTTTTCCCAGAATTCTTCCATTTTTAATTGTAAACAATCATATTCTTTAAAGTCTTCACAGTCAGTAAGAGGGTGCCGAGAAAACAACTCATCTCTTTTTCTTTTACCCAAATAACCATATATTAGTTATTTACCAAAGTGTGGCAGAGTGGGTTGGGTAGGAGGAGAATAGATTTGGATCCCGTTGGCAACGGCTAATCTGAGGTTCAGAGAGTACAGAAGTGGAATTCTTTTAGAAATAATAATAAAATTTACCATAGCATATAATTCTAAACATTTATGGGAAAATATTTCTTCTTTCTAAAGGGGACAGTTCTCACTTTCACCCTCTTCATACCCCAGTCCTATCCCAAATTGAGTACACATGGGCTGTAGAACTTGTCTCAGGATAAAAAGAATAAATGGAGATTCAAAAGATGACTTTGAAATTACCCTGTTAAGTACATCGCAGTCATCCCTTGGTATTTGTAGGGGATTGGTTCCGGGGACCCCTGCAGATATGAAACTCTGCAGATGCTTGTCTTCCTTGTATAAAATGGCATTCTATTTGCATATTACCAGCACACATCCTCCAATATACTTAAATCATTTTTAAATTACTTGTAATACCTAATACAATGTAAATGTCATGCACATAGATGCTGTACTGTATTGTTTGGGGAATAATGGCAAGAAAAATATCTGTCCATGTTCAGTACAGAGCCAACCACGAACTCTCACAGGCCTAACTATAAAGTGCATGTCCGCAACAACGTTATCTTAAAAATATTTCTGATCCACAGTTGGTTGTATCTACGGAAAAGGAAGGCCAACTGTATGTGTTTAATTGAGTTAAACTAACATTTGATAAGAAAAACATTAAATTTAATATAGACTTGGTATCAGATTTAAGCATGAACATCTTTAACTAAAATGTGTACAATTATAATACATCCTATACTACTGTAATTGCTCACATATATATTTTTAAAAATTTGTCCATAAAAACCAAGTATTTAAGAAAAAGTCTTGACAAAACTAAGGTTTATTAGTAGCTATTTATAAATCATGACATTCCTGTAATAGAGGATACACTGTATAATTAAAAACAAATGAGAGAGCTAACAAAAAACTAATATGAAATGAATTAGAAAATGTTATTTTAGCCAGGGATATAGCTCAGTGGCACAGCACCTGCCTGGCAAGCGCAAGGTCCTGAGTTCGAGTTCTATTCCCAGTACCAAAAAAAAAAAAAAAAGAAAGAAAATGTTGTTTTAAAATAAAACAGCTTTTTATATTTTAAGAATTTTTCTACGACATGCATAGATTTAATCTATTCAATATTCACACACATGCACACTTCATAGACAATTTTCCTTAAGTATCATTTGAAATATTTCCAGTTGTTAGAGAAAATAATGCAATTTGTGAGATTTGGGTAAAATGAAACTTTCATTTTATATGTGTCTACACACCTTTAATATTTTATCACAAGAATATTTTCATGCATTATTTGTATAATTTTAAAAATAGAAAAATACTTTTAATATCATCCCTCCCAAAATTATTCATTAAATGTACATTTTGGTGACATTGTCCTAGATATAAATAAGTATGGAATAAATTACAAAATATTGTGTTGTAAATATTATTCAAAGGGTTTTTTTGCCTAGAATTTAATAGGAACTTTTAGATTCCTCTTCTCAGAGAAAGTAAAGCCACTCTGAGAAATTGTTTTTACTTGGAACCTGTGCTACACTGCGGTATGACTTGTACCAAATTTTACCCTGTGTACTGGAAATCAAGTGCCTTTTTAATAATAACTCAGCACTTCTGAGAGACTGAAAAACCACTGCTAAAATATTTCAAATGTAAGATTTTCTTATTGTGAATTCCTCAAGAATTTCTGTCTAAAACCAGAGTCAGTTTTTAAATTATCTATGCGACAGTTTTAAATAGGTACTTAATGTATCTTCAGATTATTTTAAATAATCTCATCTAATATTTGTAAATTAAAATATAAAGTGACAAGGGAAGATCTACCTTAGTGGCTACAACTCAATTTATTCATGCAATAGTAATTAGTCTAAAATGTATTGGAACTTTGAATGAGTACCATTTTCCTGTGGTAATTTTCATTAATTCACCTGTTCCCTGTATTCAAATCTATGCGTACATGCTCCCTTTATTTTTATTATACATATGGAAAGTGAAGAATCAGAAAAGTTAAGTTACCTACTTAAACTTAATTTATCAATAAATGATAGAGACAGTTTTTCAACCCAATGTCTATCTCTTGAATCTCTGGAACTCTGACATTATAAGGTTTCTCTGGAAAACTATTAAGATATAATATTTATTGAATTGTTGATAGGAAAAAGTTGCTTATAAAATAAATTTTATTTCCACATAACAAATTAGCACCAAGTGAGCAGCTTAAAACCATCCGTATTTATTACATCAATGTGTTTGAGGCCCAGAAGTCCAATCGTGGCCTGGCTGAGTACTCTGCTTTGGATTTCATAAACCGTCACGAAGGTGTTAGTCTGGCCATGTTTCCATCCAGCAGCTGAACTGAGAATGAATCCATTCTCTAAGTTACACACTTTGTTGAAAATTTTAACTTATTTAAGACTGTAGGAGTGAGGGCGATGGCTTCAAGTTGACTGCGAAGTGACCCTACGTTGTTGGTGGAAGTGACCCAGGCCTCCTGCAGGACAGACATAATTCCTAAAATCCACCAGTTGTTCCTTAGCATGACGTTTTAACATGTCGTCTTACTTCATTGAGACTGCAAGGAAACTATATGTGGACTATCATCATAGGAATAACATCCTTTCGCTTTGACACATTATCTTGCACAGAAACAGGTCACACATCTTGGTCATATTCAAAGGAAAGAAAAGCAGGAACCCTAGGGCCTGGGAAGGCCACCTTAGAGACTGCCCAGAAGTCTGTACTATGGGCCCAAATGATTACTGATTACTGTTTCTCTCGCATGATGAACACAGCCATTCTTTTCCAAGTTTCACAGGAGTCTCATTCATTGCAGCATCTACTCAAAGTCCAGAATCTCAACATCTATGTCATATCTAGGTGTGGTCCTGAATGTGTTGTTTGCCCCCATTCCTTATTTCGTGGTGGGGGTGGTCTGAATATAAGTCGACTCATTATTCTCATCTCTTATTGTATTTTTTGCTAGCAGACTTGCTCTGGAGATTTTTCTCTTGCTTACTGATTTTTTTTGTTTTGTTTTGTTTTTTTCTTTTGGGTACCAGGGGTCCACTTCAGGACCTCGTGCGCCAGCAGGCGCCTGTGCTGCTGAGCGATATCACCAGCCCTTTTTTCGTATGTGGGTACCGGGAGTTGAACTCAGGACCTCGCGCTTGCCAGACAGGCTCTTATGCCGCTGAGCTATCTCACTGGCCCTTGCTCACTGTTTAAAGAGAGCAGAGGACATGTCCTGAAACCACAGAGCCAAGAGGTAAACGCAGCCCCTAAGAACAATCCTCAAAAAATAGTCAGCTAAGGGCTACCACCAAAATCATCTACAAGAAGCCAGGGCCCACAGTAATATATCCACCCTCCCCCATCCTGCCAAGTATTCTGCCAACCGCTGAGTAAACCTGGAAGCAGTTCCCCTTCGGTAGATGCTTCTAGTGAGGTAGCAGGCTGCACATGCTTGGATTGGAGCCCTGCGAGGCCATAAGCAGAGGGTACAACTAACCCACACCCGATCTCTTGACCCATGGAGACAAAAACAATAAAATGTTTATTTTGAGCTGCTATGTTTGTGGTACACAGGAATAAATAAAAGAATATAATATATGTTCTTTTCATTAATTCTCTCAACAGCCTTATGAGATGAGCACTACAGTTATTTCTGTTTTATAATTTCAGTAACAAAGGTACAGAACCTACTCAGTCACTTTCCCAAAGTCTCCTAAGTGGTTACGACCAGTGGAATTTTGAAGTAGAAGAAAAGAGCTATGTTCTCCCTACTTAGCAAGGTTGATACCCTATATCAACAACAAGAGCAACGGCAAACAAATTAACAATAAAAAGCAAAAGCATTTATTTACAAAGTTTTACAGGAAACAGGAGGCTTAAGAGATTAAAATCCTCAAAAGAGAGAAATTTGTGTATTTTTATGGACAATTGTGAAGAAGTATGATGGATGCAACAAGGTCTAAAATTTTCACTTTAAACAGAGGTAAAATGTCCTAAACCAGTCATATTTTACTTAGTCTATCTCCAGAATTTGTATTATTCTCCATGACACTACACAGACTTCTTTTTTTGAAGTATCATAAAAATCATTTATTAAACACTTTCTGCAGATTAATGTCAATAACCTATGGCTGCAGTTCAGTAAAGATTAAGCGTGTTTCTTCCTCATTTTCTCAGCAATGAAGAGGGATGATTTTAAAATATTAATTACAAGTTATATTTTTCCATCAGATCCTTCTCTATTAGGCATGGTGATTATTCACATATAGATTATTCAGATCACCTTGCTGCTTTTCTTTACCCTCCAGCTACCTGCCATTTTGTCATTTGTCTCCTCCCTTGGAAGCTGTCCAAGCTCACGGGGAGGAGAGGAAGCTCAAACTGATCTTAATAGCAGCTCTTGTAAATGCAGCTGTGAGGGACGAGTAAGCAACTATTGTCTGACATCTTTATCATCTGTGCATTTCAATGATCCATAGCATCACCATTAAACCAAATAACAGAGAATTGAATTTAACATATATACAGATACATTTGCATTCTCTAATATTTAAAATTAAGATAATGTATTCATAAGTACGTAAAATTTCAAAACAAAAGTAAACATATAAATCAAAGAGAATACTTATTTTCTCTTGTTGCATCCTAATTCCTGTGGGATATACAGGCTCACACACACATACAGTAATATTCTGATGGCCAAATGTACTTCTAATGTGTTCTTTTCCCCCATAGCTATTTAGAATTTTGGCTCAATCTCAAAATTATTAAATAGTTGTAATGATATCCACAGAAGCGTCATGCTGAACCAGAAGCAAATATAATTGGAATTAAAATGCCATTTTCATTTTTGTTATGTTATTTCTTCAGGAATTAATTTAAAAGTATTACCATACCAAAATTATATGCTATATCGGTGTGTAAGAATAACCAATGTGTTCAGCTAATAAATTTGCTCTGACTCGCTAATGTTATTTCCTTTGTGTAAATTTATAACACACAAAAAACATGTAAGTGGATTGAGCAGTGAATTGATAGACACATGGATAATTTTTCTTTTGGTACAGTTTCAGAATGTAAGGCAAAAGTTTTGCCTTGTACGAAGAATATAGAATATTTAATCTCTCTCTAGGAGATGAATTTCATGTAGACAAAATGAATCAGTTTCATTCTGTTCTGTGCAAAGTAATACATTTTATAAGCACTAAAGATTAGATTCAGGGGGCCGGTGAGATAGCTCAGTGGCATAAGCTCCTGCCTAGCAAGCTCAAGGTCCTGAGTTCGACTTCCGGTACCCACATATACGAAAAAAGGGCCGGTGATATCGCTCAGCAGCACAGGCGCCTGCTGGCATGCGAGGTCCTGAGTTCAACCCCTGGTACCTACAAAAAAAACAAAAAAAAAGATTAGACTTAGATTGATTTTCTACAAAGGAACTCAGTGAAAGAGGAAAAGAGTATACAAGACATAGAATAATACTATATTTAAAATCTCAGTATAGTATGAGTTATTTTATTTTTCATCTTTTTGGCTTTTCATATTTGTGTTTTCTATTTTCTAAAATTTGCAGCAAACATATATTAATTACTAAACCAAAATATTTCTTCTAAAAGACTATGATGATCAAAGTGAACTGTTGCCTTAATAATATTAATTTCTTATGGGTACTGAGAATAATGAAGTATTGGTCTGAGAGTTAAATACTTCACAAATATTACCTTGTTTTCACATTTCCAGTAACTCTGTACAGCCATTTTTATTTTCAGATGAGGAAACTGGGGCTAAAAATAATTTAAATAATCTTCCCAAACTTCTAAATCCATCTGTCTCAAAGGCATGTCTTAGGTACTCTGAATACTTAGTAGAAAATCTGTTCATTTGTTCATTTTTTCATATGATATTAGTACTGGATTTTAAGGAATGAAGTAAATTATTGTCTTTTTTTATTAGTAAATGAAAGGATTTTTGGTGTCTTCGATTGGTAAATGCTAATTTATTTGTGAAGGTAATTTTAATTTGGTTGGTAATAAAGTCTTCCCCCACAGGGAAAGCTAAAAGTAAGGAAAATGGTTTTGTGTGGCTTTCTTTTTTTTTTTTTTGTGGGTACCGGGGGGTCTACCTCAGGACCTCAAGCGCCAACAGGCACCCGTGCCACTGAGCGATATCACCGGCCCTTTTTCCATATGTGGGTTCCGGGAGTCAAACTCGGGCCCTCATGCTTGCAAGGCAGGCACTTATGCCGCTGAGCCATCTCACCAGCCCTTGTGTGGCTTTCTTTACAGCTGAGTTTATGTAACCTACGCATTACTGTGCAACCCACAGAATATAGTGGAATCATCTATCTGCCATCCCTGAATGGAATTTTCCCTGTGGATAAAACCATACTATCCTGAAATACTTTCCTTTGTATAAGAGATGAAGCTGCTGTTAGCACGGTTGAAATAAAAATCCTTCAATGCCTCAAACCAAGAAAACTTTAAAATTGATTCTAACTCTTCAAAACTAAAAAACCAAATTTAGCTTATATAATCCAGAAACATAGCCCATAGATCCCTTTCTGTTAACACCGAAACACTTCGCTTTCCTCGCGAGTGGACATTCTCTTTTCACAGATAATGTCTTTGGCTGGGTCTGTAGTCTAAAGCAACTGAACTTGTATCGACACCATTCACTATCGTATTACTCAGGTTTGATTTCGCCTGTCCTACTATATGCTACCTACGTAAGCCAGTTCCTAAACACGAAGTATCTCCTATTTCTTTGTGTACTGGCTACAGTCTAAAAATCTTACACATACCCATACACCCTGACCCCCATGCATATAAAACATTCATGTTTTATCCTCAAGGAAATTCTTGATTAATTTATGAATTATTATTACTACATAAATAAAAGCACATTATCACAAATTGTTAAATCTGCCAGCTAGCAAAATATTTAATAAGAAATGTAAAGAAATTGTTACATGACAAAATAAATAAAATACATGTTTGTGTTTCAAAATAATCCCATCTATTTTTTTTCTTTATGTAAAGTGACTAGCTTTCAGGCACAGTGCAACCAGGAATAGAGGAGGAAATGTTCTTTGATGTTATGAATGCCCAGGAGCACAGCAGCTGTGAAGCTTAGTAATGAAGCATTTGGCCCTCATTTGGCACTGCTTGCTCTTGAGAGGATTTTCTTACAAAAGATCAGCTATTTGATGAGTTCCACAGGCTATCACTCTGAACTTCCACATATTGGCACCCACATGCAGTTGAAATTGATGTTCTACCTTCTGCATGGCACAGTGCCATCCTCGAAGATGGGCCCAGGTGTTGGCACGACAAAGGGAAAATGCTGTCATTACCTTCCAGTGTTAGGTAGTGGAATTCTTTCCTTGAGTATCAAATTGCAGGTTTTTGAGCACCTTAATACTTATGAGGAAAAAAATCAGGCATTGTTCAGGATTGAATATTGATTGAAATAAGCAAAAGACAGAATCTATGCAAAATATTAATAACACTAATTGGTGTGTCTTTGTAATTTAGAGCAGGACAGCAGAACGGAATCATCCCAGGGTCAGTGTTCTAGCTAAATGTGAAAATTTGTTTAAGTCTAATCTGATATTTATCCCTTGTGAGCTAGTTTCAAAGATGAATTAGAATGTACTGTGCACCTTACTTGAGTTAAATGAAGTCTAAGAAATGCACTTACTGGGTGAGTTATTAAGCACTGAGTAAATCAAGGTTAAATTCTATCTGAAGGCAGAGAGAGAATTGAGCTAGTTTCCCAAAAGAAGACAGTAAGTGTTACTGGAACAGTTCAAAGATTGTCAGGGAGAACATTACCTTAAGTCATTTCTCATTACGATGGAAGAGTGCCCCAGCTGTGTCATGGGTAAGGTTAAAAGGTGCTACCGTGTGTGCCTTTGAAATAAGCACAGGAAATGGAAGTGAACAATTCCATTGGAAACTTGGCTGTTTGTGTCCGCACGCCGTGCATTATTGCGGTGTTGCCAGCTTCTCTGAATGAAAACACGAGAGCAAATTAAACAGCTTTATGAACTCGCAGGGGGAACAGTTGTTCTAGTGGCTTTCATACAAATGCCTAATTAATTTTCGAAGTAACCTAAATTGTTCTTTTGTGATCTATGAATGAGAACCTAAGAGAAAATCTGTATAGAAGAAAGTACCTGAAGGAGGAACAGGGATTTCATGATTAGCTTGCAGTTCACAATTCTTAGAACTGGCACATTTTGTTATTATCCTCATTAATATTACATTAGCAAGCTAATGAAACATTTGGGTGAATACATTATGAGTAATAAACGCATTAATTTTATTTTTCTGAACACTCAATTGTGTTAATTGGCATCTGTTATTGTTTACCGTGTATATTTGTCTATTAAAATTGAGAACAAATATAGAGCACATGGATGATTGCAAATAATACAATACATTTCAGTACTTTTTTGGTTTGAAAGGCTGTATGTGGGTTTTTTTTCTAATTATTTCTGAATTGTTTCTGTTTGAATGGAGAGTCCTATATGTGTCCTGTGCTACTGAAGTCTTAATCTAAAAATATCGGGGTTTACCCAAAAATTCAGCTTGAATGAATAGTTGCTGTATGAAGTTTTTGCTTTTGTCAGAAAATAGAACTCTGAAGGTTTAGGTATGCTTGATGCATTCTGCAGTGTAGTGTAGTGAGATCTGTAAAATTGTACATAATTAGCGTTACAGGTACATTTTAGAGTATAAATTGACATACCATTTTATATTTTACCATCAATGATCAGTTAACTGTTATGCTTGTCTATATTACATTTTGAAATGCTATTACATTGTATGGATAAAGTGATTTTGCTTGAGTTTCTTTTGTCCATTCCCATATAAAGGATCATTAACCATAGCTCTCTTTCTGCCACTATATTTCTGGCAGGTTTAAATCTACTTTATGCACTTATGGGAAATATAAAAGGCACACATTTGTGAAAATTTGCTAAACCACCTGAGTTTAAGTTATGAATTATTATTATTTTTTTTGGGGGGGGGGTTTTGTGGGTACCGGGGGTCGACCTCAGGACCTTGCGCGCCAGCAGGCGCCCACACCGCTGAGCAATATCACCGGCCCTTTTTTCGAATGTGGGTTCCGGGAGTCGAACTCGGGCCCTCGTGCTTGCCAGGCAAGCCCTTGAGCTGCTGAGCCATCTCACCAGCCCCGAATTATTTTAAATTAACAGCTATCTTGTGAAAATATCATGTATCTTACTTATAGAATCTCCACTAAAAGTAGAGTGATCGTTTATCTTTCCTGATGAGGCAAAATTTTCCAAAAGTTTTGTGTTCAAGTAATAATTTGAAATTAGGATTTTTCTTCACTTTGCTACTGTTCAAATTTTTGCAAGGTTTTTTTAATATCTCTCAAATGCAAAAGTACATGTTATAATTTGCTCTCTTGGAATACTTTATATTATGTGAGATTTCTATTCTAAATTCTGCCCAGTATAAGAGGTAAATCATAAATAACCACAAGCTCATGTGAGCAAAAATGCACAATAAAATTTCTTTCATCTAATTCAAACCTCCTTTTTGCTATATAGGATACTTTTTTCAGTTAAACTTAGGAAATGTTATTTACATTAAAGTTTTCTCAATATTTTGGAATGTCATTATATCAATAACTAAGAATTCATTTACTTTCTTTTCTCTTTTTATTTCTCCAGGAATGGGTAGGGATTAGTGTCCCTTATAGGTAGTATTAGAGTTTTACAATGTTCTCTTCCAGTACTTGTCCACACTGTCCCTATCATGGGTCTTTGGCTTTTGATACCTGCCCCTACTCTATTTGAAGTGTCCAAGGTTGCTCTGTGCTCTATCCAAATGATCTCTCTCTCCCTCTCCTTCTTTCTCTCTCTCTCTCCTTGATTCTCACTCACTCTCACCATCTCTATCTCTCTATCCAACTGTATCTCAATCTATCTCTATATATTAAAGCTATCTCTGTCTATTTATCTCTAAATTTAACTCTGTCTATATCTCCGTCTTTCTTTGTCTCTGTCTCTCTCTATCTCTGTTTTTTATATCCTATTACTAAATCTGTTGTGCTTTCTCTGAGTTGCTTATTCCTGTGTGGGTCAGAGGATGGGAGGTACTGTTTTTTCTCCCAGGTCAAGGGCAGTCTTCTTATGTAAAGATGCCACTGATTCATCAATTAAAACTTAGAGAAATTTAGTACCTTCAAGCTTATTATTTTGTAAAACTAGCCATAATAGCTAGTTTATTAGATATTGTATGACTAATAATTTCATAGTCTAGACTTCATATTTATTTTTTACTTAATATCTCTTGCATTACAAAGATTCTTTCTAATCAAGTCAACAAACTCAGTAACAATTTCTGTTACTACTGAATTTTTTAAAAGTATATTAAAAGAAGAGCTGTCTTTTTCACTAAAAAGGCAATGTTTCCCAAATGGAAGAATCCAAGTTAGACCACAGCATTTAATTTCAGGCACTGTCCCACACTTAGAAAGTAAATTCAGAATATCCTTATATTTTATCCTTACAATAAAACCTACACCACAGTTGTCCACCAATAGGTGAATGAATAAAGAAAATATTGTGCATATAACAATGGAACATCATTCACCATAAATAAGAATGGATTCATGTCATTTGCAAGAAAATGGGCGGAAATAGAGATCATCATACTAATTGAAATAAGTCAGACAGAAATTCAAATACTACACTTTTTTCTTCATCTGAGAAATCAGGAGGGGGTATGACATGAAAATAAAAGGGAGACTATTAGAGAAGAAGAAAAGGAAGGAGAATTGGGAGGGAATGGCGAAGTGGGGAAATGGGGGGCATGATTAAGGTGCATGTAGGTACTAATATGCCAAAATGAAATCCACTCCTCTGTAACTAATCTATGCCTATTTGAATGAATGAATGAATGAATGAATGAATGAATGAATGGAGGGGAAACTAAGGAAACCACAGTAATGTAGAAATAAAACCTTGCAAACAATTTATATTTCAGATTTATCGTAACATTATTTTTTAAATTTTCTTAGCACATGTTTGTAGTACATAATGATTACATTTATTTTGGGGGTTGGTACGTGTACATAACACATCTTCATTCTTCTTCTCTTCCTTCTCCTTCTACTTTTCATTCTCCTTCCCCCTTTCCTCTTCTTCTTCCCTTTCCCTCTTCCTCTTCCTCCTTCTTCTTCCTCTTCTTTCTCTTCCTCCTCCTCCTCCTTCTTCTTTCCATCCCTACCCCTCACCTCACTCCCTGCTTCTTCCAACTCTTGGTCTCCTTCCTATTTTGAAACCTCTATTTGCACCAATTTTCTCTTCAATTCTTTTTGTGCCTGTCCTCTTTCCCTAAACTTTCTTCTCCTCCCTCCATCTATATTGTTTCTCTCATATAAGAGAAGTTCTGTAGTATTTAAATTCGTGTCTGACTTATTTCACTTAATATTATGGTCTCACATTACATTCATTTTCCTACAAATGCCTCAAGTTTGTCTTTCTCTACTGGAGGGTAGTACATCATGGTGTATAAGTACCATACTTTCTTTATCTATTCATCTGTTTTGGGGAATATAGGCTGTTTACAAGATTTAGCTATCGTAAATTGTGATGCTATAAACATGGGTATGCATGTGTCCCTATAATATCATGACTTTAACTCTTTTGGGAAGATACCTAGAAGGGGAATAGCTGTGTCAAATGGAATTTCTAGTTTTAGTTTTATTGGAGAATCTCTATTCTCATTTTCTTTTTCTCTCACATACTTGCCAGCATTCGTTATTTTTTTATTTCTTGGTGATTCACTCTTTTTGAATTAAGATGATATATCTTAATTGTTCAAATTTGCATTTCTCTAATGGTCAGTGGTGATGAGCATTTTTTTATGTATTTATTAGCCATTTGTATTTCTTCTGAGAAGGGTCTATCCTCATTTCAGTTGCCCATTTTTGATTTGGTCTTATTTTGGGGGATCTTTATATATATATATATATATATATATATATATATATATATATATATACATATATATATATATATATATATATTTTTTTTTTTTTTTAGTTTTTTGAGACAGGGTCTCATTTTGTAGTGCAGGCTGCCCTTGAACTCACTATGTAGCTCAGGCTGGCCTCAAAACACACCAATCCTCCTACCTCAGCCTCCCAAGTGCTGGGATTATAGGCATGCACCACCATTCCCCGTTCTTTTTACATTCTGGGATGTTTTCTTCTGTCTGAGGAATAGCTCGCAAAATTTTTGCCCACACTGTAGGTTGTCTGTTCACTCTGTCAGTTGTTTCATTTGCTATGCAGAAGCTTCTTAATTTGATATGATCCCTTTTGTTGATTTTCAGTGTTACTTCTTGTGCCATTGGGATTCTGTTCAGAAGCTGCTTGCCTGTGCCTGTCTTCAAGAGTTTTACCTATTTTTATCTCCCAGCAGATTAGGTGTTTATATTTTAACATTTAGATCTTTGATCTTTTTTATTTTAGTTTATTATGTGTTTGACTATTATGGGTCTAGACTCAATCTTCTGCATGTGGATATCTAGTTTTCCCAGCACCGTTTATTAAAAAGGGCTATCCTTCCTCCAGTGTTTTTGGCCCTTTTGTCAAAGATCAAATAGCTAAATATGTCTGGGGTTGTTTCTGCTTTCCTGATTTTGTTACATTGCTCCAGATGCCCAAATCTGTGCCACGTACCATGCTGTTTCAATTACAGTAGCTTTGTAGTATGACTTCAATCTGGGATTGTAATAACTCTTATTTTGCTTTGTTGCCCAGAATTGCTTTTGGTATTCAGGGTCTCTTCTGGTTCCATATGAATTTAAGGGTTGTTTTCCCTGGATTTGTGAAAATTAACATCCAGTTTTTAAAACAAAATTTGTCAGTATCACCTGCCTGTTTCATCTTTTGTGTCATACTAAGATTGCCATTAATCAATTTATATAACAATTGCTATATTAATTGGCAAGGTAGTAATTCCTGACTACAGCTGAGGACAACAAGAGCTAAAGGTAAATGTACCTTAATTCCAAAGGACATTTTGTTCTCTGTGTTATTACCTTTTCAGAACAGAGTGTACTCCAAAGAGTGAAGCATTAACCTCTCTGAAAGACCTCACCATATTCCACCAAACTCTATCACTTAAAGATTCGATCATTGCTCAAAATTTCCACACTTGTCCCAGCTTCCAGCTGGAAACTTTGGAAGACAAAATATATCTCAAATATTTCACCTCTTTTATTCTTTCAAATTTTTTATTAATCCAGACTGCTCCCTGAATTTTGGTTTCTCCATAAGTGGTTGTCTCTATAAGGGCTAGACTAGGCTCCCCAATTCCTACTGTGTTTTATAACATCAACTGTTGTTCTTGATTATTCATTAAGATGTAAGAGCTTAAAACTATTCTAAACAGAATTTAGATTTGTTATTTTAAATTTTGTTTAAAGAAGATACACATTCCTAAGAATATTTTATCTTCCAATACCTGTCTTCCATTGTATCTCAATAATTATCATATGTAGAAATACACAAGGTAATATGGTTTTATGAAACTGATGCACAATTAACACAATAGGAGAATTAATACACACTCAAGATGGAAAATGAAGAGATTATTTTAAATAATACATCATAGCAAAAGCAAGTATTGCAGAGTGTAAAACTGTATGCAAAATCATATTTACATTAATACAAAAGCCTTGATTTTATAAACACACACAGCTTTTCTCTAAATATACAGTACTTCAAAAATATGCAAAATTCTTGAATAAATAAATAGTCCCGCAATGTGTTATTGTAATTCTACTTTATATCTATGATGATTTCACAAATATTTTATACAGTATCTATAATGAAAAGTAATCAAAGAATGAAATATTCAAATTCATCATATTCCATTATGTAACCCAACTTAATAAATTATTTGAGTAAGAAAATCAAGCCAATATTAGTACATGTGCAAGAATAGTGTTAGTGTATATTAAATTTATTATATTTCCCTAATTTCTTACATAAAATACCAAATAAAATATTTAATATTCTCCACCAGAGATAGCATTATAATGTATGATTGAAAAATATGGTCTGTATTCAAATAAAGATAATTATTACAGTAAAAGGTACATTGCCATTAGGCCCCCTCAAAATACTCTCCCCTAGTTGAAACACACTTATCCTATCCTTCTCGCCACTTTAGAATCAGTTCTAGAAGTTCTTCTCCATGAGTGTCGTTAGCTGCAATGTTCTGACTGCCTTGGTGTCCTGAACCTATTCAAAACATTTACTTTTCCTGGTCATCTTAATTTTAGGAAAGAGCCAGAAGTCACACAGAACTAAATGTAGTGGGTAAGGTGGATGATGACACACTGCAGTGTTTTCACCGGTGTCTTTCCTTTGGATGGCACTGGGCAGCAGCATTCACCATAAGTTTGATTATACTTCATGAAGACACTTAAAAAAAAAACTTCTAGAACTGCTTCAGGAAGTGGCAAGAACAATTAGATGAGAGTGTTCAAAGCTGAGGGCAGTATTTTGAGGGGAACTAATGGCAATGTGTCTTACTACAACAATTATTTATTTAAATATTCACCATATGTTTTGATCACCCCTTGTATAACACATTGGTCAAGCATATTTATCATTATGGTAACTTGAATTACAGAAAATCTGCCTGGAGGATTGACTTGATCGTTTATGTTCCCATGGGAAATTTAGAGTGGAATTAAAGATATTATATCCTTACGGGAGATAATGTGATGTCATTGCAAAGTGAGAGCTTAACAAACTCCAAGACTGAAGAAGACCTATGTCTTCTACCCCACAGTTTTGGGAGCTTCTGGTCATTACACAGAGTGTGCTCTGGAGAATTTAGTTCAGGGTTCTTGCAAAAGATCTGGAAGAAACTTCCTACCTTGTCAGGAAAGGGAAGAAAAGATTGGATGCAACCCAGAAAATTATGTCAAGTTGAACAAGTTACTAAAGCATGTGCCTACCATAAAGTGAGGAGGGACGAGATAAAAGAAGGCAGTCTTCATATAGGAATGAAGAAAACAGAAACCTGGTTTCCCAAAGGAGTTGCTGTGTTAGTCAGCCTTTCTGTCACTATTACAAATACCTGAGATAAATATAAAGAGAAAAGGTTTAGATTACAGATTTGGAGGCTTCAGTCCATGGTCAGTTTGCCCTGTTGCCTTTAGGTCTGTGGCATGGCAGCACATCATGGTAGCAATGTGTGACAGAGCTAAGTTGCTCACCTGGCAACACACATAAGGTGTTTAATAAATGTCTATGAATTGCATAAAATAATGGAAAGGTAGGCACTTGACTCACAGTAATTCACCTGTGAACTTAGGCATCTGGACAATTTGGCATATTTATAGTGTGTATGATTTAGCGCTAAAATAGGGACACCAACAAAGAATTTACATTCAAGTAGTTGACACAAATCAGTAAGTACTATTTATCTATTATTTATCTGTTGATTGTAACTTATGCTTATTTATATGAATATGAAACAAACAAAATCTCCTTCTTTTGTATTTTACAATATAATTAAGAAGATTCAGACCCTTGAGGTGTGTGTGTGAGAAAGAGAAAGAGAGAGAGAGTGAGAGCGAGAGAGAGAGAGACTAAAATGCTGTCATGTTCCCTAGATAGACAGCCCAATGAAATAACTATAATTTGTTTTGATACCAGAGGCACCTGTAGCAAACCTAGAATATAATATTTAAAATGTTTGTTGAATGAATCAATAAAAATATTCAACTTAGTATAGAAACATAAAATGATACAAACTTTTTCTAAAATATTTGCTTTGAGTTATTGCTTGATGGTAGTAAAAAGCAAAAGGCTCATGTTTATACGGAGATATTGATTTGGGAACTATCCTAGGGTATCCAAAGTTACACTTAATATAACGCCAAACTGAGTATGTGGAGGCATAAAGGAGAAATGGTCAGCATGTAGTATAATTGCTAATGGAAGGTGATATATTAATAAAATCAAAGCTAACTAGGATGAGAACAATTGCCAGTTACTCAGAGAAATTGTTTTCGTTTTTATCAGTAGGAAATCTGAGACATTGTAGTACAGGAACATTTCAATAAAGAATTCCAAGTACTCTCTTCTAACAAGATAATCCAATAAATGTCTTGATATTTTTTCATTGTGTTTTATCACTCATTTTTTCATGGAGTATTTCTGTAATAATTTTTTCAATGATAAATAACATGATTTTTTCAAATAAATAATGTGACAATATTCAGAGTATACTGTGGTTCATAAATTTTAAAATCCTAAATTAAATTAAAAATCTATGAAGCAGGAAATCAGTAAGTACTGGCATACAATAGGAAAAGAATTATGCCCATATTCGCAGAAAATATTTTTGTAAAGCATATATTTGTACTTATTAGTTCCACTTGTCACATGTATAGCTTTTGAGCTCTGAAATTAAACTTATATTTGATTTTTTTGTTTGTTTCTAACAGTCAACAATATCACTTTATAGGCCACAATGATTTTATATACTCCTTCGGTTTATCTTGCGGTTCTGCCAAGACACCTTGTTATTCTCTTGGCTGCAAACTTCCTTTCAGATTTTCCCTTAGGGCTCTCAGTGACAGACTTATAAAGACACACATTCCTTCCACAGCTGCTTGGCTTAGCACCTTTATTCATATTTCTCCCACTGTTCCATAGCATCCTTACAAGCTGAGCGAATGAAGGTGGTGGTGACACCCACTGAGAATCTAGGAGGCTGAGGGGGAAAGCCAGCCAAAAAGAAACATAAAATGATGCTGACAAAGTGTCTCTCAAAGGACTCGGTTTTGATCCTAATTCTTACTACGCCTGGACAAAGCCTCCTCCTGAGTGTTGGCAGGAGTTGGCTTCCCTTACAAGGTACAAATTCCATTGAGGAGACACTTTGGCAAGAAATAATTAACTAGGATTAACATTTTCCCTTCTCTTTTTTGATTTTTTTTTAAAAAGATGTTATAGTCAAAGCATGAAGACTTAATGATATAAAAGAAAAAGCCTGAATTAGCAGGTGCTTATAAAGATAGTCAAATTACCTGTCATGTAGCAAATATGCAAGAGACTGAAACATTTTGGAAGTTTCAGTGGGCTTGAAAAGCACTGAAGATTCCAGTCTCGATGAATGATCTCAAGTTCATTTTTCTGCTTGCTTTGATCATCTTTCAATGTGCAGTTAAATCTTTCAAAGCTGCTAATTCTCATTCAAAGTGCAGAGGAGTTCCAGAGAATTTAAATCACATCTGTAAGTGTGTGTAATAGCATCTATGGTTATTTCACAGTAATTTAGAAGGCCCCTATCGGGATGAGTGACTCATTCTTAGTATTATCATGGAAAACCTGTAAAAAACGAGACTGCTCTTTGCATTTTAAACTTGAGAAGCACTGCTCAAATTTTAACCATTTTCAGAGAATGAGCATTATTATAGTTACACATTGAAAGAGACAAAAAAGAGACTACATAAACAAAGTACAATGAAAAATGGAGTAAGAATCATTCCACATTGTCTTTTAACTGGGGTATTTGCTACACTCTCTGCTGCTAACCAGCTGACAGCACCCAAGTTATTTTAAAAGACAGGAAATTTCAGTATGTCATATGTGATATAGGAGACACATTACTTTGGAATAAGTTTTCTTGCAGCCCAAAATGGGTATGTATGCAATTTTGTGGTAGCATATTTTATGACACTCTTAAATTTCTATTTTGAATGTGTCTGTAAAAATGAAAAATTCAGAATGCAGAAAAGAGAAATGAAGGGTGGTATAAAAAAACAGAAGACTAGTTGATTGATGGAACAAAGACAAATACTAGGAAAAATCAGAGGAAAGAAAATGGGAAGAGGCAAGTGAGGGAAAGGGAAAGAAAAGAGCTAATGATAAAGGTAAGGAGTACCTGTGAAGTTCAATGATCCAAACTCTTGGGTTCTAGTCATAAAAAAACACTTCAATAAGGTTAAAATAACCTATTATACAGTATTCCAAGCTGGTTTTCCTGCAAGCTGACCCTCAGTGAGAATAGGTATGCAGGATGCTTATTAAGTATGCTTTGGAGATAAACACCTGTGGAAATGAGACACATGGCCACAGCTTTCTGCATCAATCAGTTGTTTGGTCTGGGGCACCAAAAAATGCACATGATCCACTATGCGATGGGTCCTTGAGGCTAAGTTACTTCCTAAAGGAGCTCAGAGTTTAAAACTCTTCGTTAACAGCACTGTAAGAAGGTAGAACAAAAAGTATATCTCAGAAGATGCATATAGGGAAGTTAGAGCATCATTCCCATCAAAGTCCAGCTTTTGTGGCACTCTATCTACTTGTTAACATAAATTCTTTTAGAAGGGCCATCAAGATTTCTGAGGGGCTGTCTTTATAGGTGTTAACTGGAAGAGGAAAATTAGGAGATGAAATGTAGCCCACAGTGCTGAGGCTTGTCTTGGGTTCACAGCTAATAATTACTCCTTTATTTTTAACTGTCCATTATAGGTTTCCTTCATGATTAGCTAGCTTCTTAGCTGGTGTTTCTGATTACTTCATGGCATGGCCCAGGACCTTGTCCTACAGGGGTCTGGTTCCCAGATCATTGTGTTGCTAGAGTCCGAATTTGCTACATAGTTCATCTGGGTAATAGAGTACCAAAAGGCACTCACATGGGCCACCTAGATGTTAGACCTTTCTCTCTGTGTCTGTATGTTGTAGCATATTCTGATGGCTATAGTCAATTACCCTTGCTGGAATATGGATTTTTCTTTTAGAAAGCTGGTTTCTTTGCAAAAGAAATTCAAATTTCAAGCATGAGATTCATAACCTATAATTGAATGAAACACTTGCTGTTGGAATTGTGCTCATGACCTATATGCATTCAGAGCCTAGATTTGCAGGAAGAGAGAGAACAATTTCTAACATAGTTCAAGAAAGTATTGCGTTATAGCCTGTGCTGCTTCCACTGATTAGTTCCCTGGATCAGTAGCTTTACCTTTTGAGAGATGGCATTACATAAATATCTGTGATTCCCAATGTAAACCACTTCAGGGAACATGGTGGCTCATCTGAAGTACTAAAGCTTTAAGGCTGGCACTTTAGTTGTGTCTTCTGCAAGCTCTTCCAAAGCTCTCTCAGATCTGCATCTTTTCTAGGTGGTGTAGCATATAATCCCAGTTCTGGAACCTACTCGCTGGTGTCTTTGGGAAATGGTACCATATTGAGAACCAGTTTTTCACAGCAGATCATTAGATCAGCTTTGACAAATGTGCTCATGTTGCTAGATTTAGACATAGGCTCCATTCCTACCCGCATAATCCCTGTTTCAAGGTGAGAGAACTGGTGTAGCTGATGACAGGAAGCTAGGGCGCTAGATGAGGCCAACTGCTGAGCCATTGTGTGTATTTTGTGGGTTAGTGCCTCTTCCAAGGTGAATGTTCCCTGGTAGATATTAACATGAAAAACGAAAAACATATTTAATCTCTACTCTCACATGTATATCCGAAGTCAAAAATATTAATTTTATTTATCCTGACATATGGACTGTTACCCTTCTTTATTCTATTACTTAATATTTGTGGTCCATTGTGTTCTGTAAGGTCCACAAAACCACAAAAATAATTCTTTCTGAACTCTCAGTCTATTATACAGTTATTGTTCAATGAACATTCTTTGAATTCTTTGAATTTAAGGGTTTAAATTCAGGTGTAAATGCGTTTCCCAAATGGACTTAATGGACCTAATCCATCTTAAGGAAATGTGATTGGCCACTGAAAATCATCAGATTGTTAATTTAGGTGGTGACTCAAAACAATTCCCTACACAACTAGATGCTAACTTATGTTTAATTTAAATTTTTAGCCTTTATTAAATCTAAATCCTAAGAACTTGTATATTCATGCCATTCTACTTTCATTGTTAAAATTTTTCTCTAATTTGGTTAACAGTTTTGTGGTCAGGTCTGTACATGTAGATGTCTTTCTGAAGATGCCTGTATGATAAAATGTATTTCAATATTGTTGGCATTTCAAGAATAATTTTTGCGATTATATTTTATATTATATGGTATTTATAATATAAGCATTCTTTTAGTAATTTGGATGATTAATATGAATCAGTTCTAGAAAATTTCTGTTCTTACATATGTCATTTTTACAGATATAAAATAATCACTTATTAATGACACTTTAGTTGATCACATTAAAAGAGCAGATACATAAAAACATAATGAATGTATTAACACCAAGTAAAGCTTCAATGATATAATAGTATGATGTGTTGAAAGCAAATGTGTAGAGGTAGAACTTAATTCTATTTTCATATCATAGAAAATAAAGATACTTGAAGCGATTGGAAGCTTAGAAAATATTTACATGCTTACACGTATGTAACAACCTCACATTGGAAATATTGCCACTATTACTATCAAAAAATAATTAACTATTCCATCTACAACATTAGAGATATTGGACTCTAGGGAAAACTATTATCTCAGTATGGTCACTCCATCACTGACTGACAGGTACTCTGTCAAGTCAGCTAGAATTATTACATGAAGAGCTCATTATTCAAGTTTTCAAATTTGACCTAAACATTATCTCTAAGACATAAAAACTTTCTCTTTTCAATCAAAAAAGTAAATTGAAATGGCTGATTATGTATAATTTTACTTTGAGTATCATTTTAAATAATCTCATTTCTTACCTGCAATTGTCTGCCTGTACTCTCATTACCATACATCTTTTTCCCATATTCACCCATCAGACATTACATACAATTTTTCCTGCATTGCCTGCCATCAGTGATAGATATATTTTATGGTTCCCTCAAGTCATAGAGGGTGGACTGACTGACTAATTCCATCAATGGGGTAGAGATGCCTACAGCAATGTTTTAGTACATAAGCTTCAGACCAGGTTTCAAGCAGGGGAAGAACAAATTTATCCAGGCAGCATTCAGACTCGCTCAAAAGCTAGATGTGATCTCCTTTTGTCTTAGAGAATAATATTATGTAAGAAAACAGGCAAATGTGAGTATGCCTCTAAATTAATTTTAGAGTCAGCAATTTTTCAGACATAAATGGTATACATACAACAAATAATTACAGATGATGCCATTCTCTGACATTTTAGTTCTCAATATCATTCTAAAACATTTAGATACTGAATATCAACTAGTATATTTTTAATTATTAAATTGTAGAAAAAATTATTCATTATGTTAGGAGTTCACATTTCTAGTTTTCAACTGTTTGAATTCATGTAAAAAATTAGAAAGAATGGTTAATTATTTTAAACATGTTCAAACCATTTTCAATACTCTCACATTTCAACAGCTATTTTTCCAATTATGTATGTCCCAGTTGGTCATGATTTCACCATTATTATTTTTTAAAAATCTTTTACCAGGCTACATTTGCTAATTTTATTATGAAAATGAAAATAAAAATAAAAGTATCACCCTATATAATAAATACAAATTATGCACCTAAAATTAATTAAGATTTCTTTTCATCAAATCTCAGGTTTCCTTTCCAATATTCAACTAAATATTATTAAAAAAACCTGATTATTGTGGAAAATAATGGCAAAGAATACTTTTCTACTTATTATTTAGCAGTCATCATTCTCAGAAAGAGCACTTGTTCTTATTTTACATATAAATAAGTTTTAAAATGTTAAGTGATTTATTAATGAATATGCAAATCATTGTTTCAGCTGGGATCTCTCCTCTTTTCCTCAAAAAGCCCTAATTTGCATTCTTATATGTATAATTACTTTGTTGATATATCAACTAATACTAGCTCCTAAAAGAACAACTGCTGGAAGGACTGAAGCAAAGTACAGATATCTCTGCTAAACATATGCCCACTGTAGCTTCCTTGCTTTTGAAACATATTCCTAACTTATTTTCCTTTTTGTAAACAATTATGTATTAAGTATTTACATGAAAAATCTTTAGGATTCCAACCAGATTTGCCTTTCTCCTGTTTATAAGTTATAGGAAATAAAAAGCCCTTATTTCCATAAATGAAGACAAAGAATATTCTTATTGCATTTAGTCATAAGATTGTTAATGATTCTATTGAGCATTTGGCAAATACTGCTATTATAAAATGCATGTACTGAGTACTCTATCAAAGACACTCAGTTTCTCCTAAATGAAAGAGGAGGTGGCAATGGCACGGGAGATACAGTAAGAACGAAAAGACCCTTGACTCTTATAAAGCTCAGCTTCTACTCATGGGCCATCTCTCCTTGCTTATTTTCTTCCCTCCACCATTTCAAGTAACAGAAATTTTTAAAAATCGGGTCAGTGGCATACTGGGAATAGCAAGACATGGATTCATTCTATCGTATAGAATTGGTAAAAAATAAATGTGAACTACTTGGGTCTTTAATTTAGAGAATGAGATGTACAGGTGTTATACTTCTTTTAGTATTGGGGCAAAGTTATCCTTCCATGCTTTAATCAATAAAAAGAAACTTTTTTTAACTGCCCCATCATTATATGTTATAAAATGCATATGGGCCTACACACGCATGGACACACACACACACACACACACAAAAACACATTACAATCCAAAAGATTTTGAATAGAAATACTGTTTTCTATGGTTGTCATATTTGGTTTGATTGACTTCTGTTGATTAAGCATCAAATATTTTACAGCAAATAACTTTGTAGCATTTAAAATTGGAGATGCATGTATCTGTTCCAAAGACAGGAGGGCAGGGAAGCCTATTTAAATCTACGATACATATAAAATTCTAAAGTGGCCATACAAATACTTGCTGACCACTTATTTTCACCATTTTTTAATGATATATGTTATTTGTATTTAGTTACTGAAATTCTAAATTTTGACAATGCATATTGCATTTGAAGTATTTTTACTTCATTATTATGGGTTAAATTTCTATTAGTACCTTGTAAGAAATAGTATTATAATTTATATTAAGCACTCTAAAGCCATATAACTCTATAACATGTAATTTTGGTCAGAAAAACAAAACGGAATAAAACATGAATCTTGTCCTTCATGGTGCTTACATATGGTAGACAAGAGCGACATAATTCTAGTGCTTTCATATTGTATGAATTCTGGGATCTGCAAATAATAGATCTCTCTTACTGAAATTATTGTCCAAATATATAATAAATTCTAGGTCTTGTATACTATGTTCTTATTATTAACAATCATTTCATACTTTAAGATCTTACTAGTTGAAGAATGAACGCAGAGGAGGTAATGATATGGTATAGCATAAAAAAGGAAGATATATTATTTAGTCTTTATATTTCTGTACTATGTTTGTACATTTTGCTCATTTTGATATTTTCTCATTTGATCCTATAATTCTTAGCCCTATTGTGATAATTAGCCCAATTATATTTGTATTAGTCAGCTTACCCATTGATGGACACAACATCCAAGCTTAAAGATGGAGGAGTTTAACATGGCTTACATTTTAAGGGGATTCAGTTCATGGTCTGTTGATTCCCAGGCAGAAACCATGTGATGGAAGAGCATAGTGGAGCAGTGCTACTTAGTTAATCTTGGCCACACAACAGAGGAGAACAGTGCCAGTCAGGAAATAGGCCAGAGATCAAATACACTACCCACATTCAGGCCCCTAAGACCCACCCCAAAACACCTAGAAGAGTGCTCCACCAATCCCCTGGGGGGATCTCAAAGCCAATCAAATTCACCCTACACACTAGCTGCCACAATGTGTATTGGACAACTGAAGTTCTGATACATAAAGCCACTTTCTCATGATTACACTACTAATAAGAGAAAAGAAGTAGAATTAGGCTTTCAGGTAGGTTTGCATTTATCCAATGTACCTGCCTTCTTTCCACTCCCACAGGGAGAAAGTGTTGTATGCCAGAAATGCAGATGATTTAAAAGAGTCTTGCAAACATTTTGTTTAATACAGTTTACCAGGATATTGTGACACAGAGACATTAAAAGAAATTAAAAGACTGAGGCCTCATAAGTATATATTCTAGAGCTAAAATATATGAGTAAATTTTCTAAGTAATCAAAAAGAGTTATTTGAGTGGAAACAGTTTTCCAAAATTACTGTTTTTTAAGACTAACGATCCATCACAGTCTTCTTTCTTATACACCATAGATGTAAGCTATAATGGACTTATTTTAACAGTTTCAAAAGTTTAATTTTTGCTTATAGAAAAACACTTAATATGAGACGTATGCTCTTTATTTTATTTTATTTTATTTTTGTGGGTACCGGGGGTCGACCTCAGGACCTTGCGCACCAGTACGCACCCGTGCTGCTGAGCAATATCACTGGCCTTTTTTTCGTATGAGGGTACCAGGAGTCGAACTCAGGACCTTGCGCTTGGCAGGCAGGTGCTTATGCCACTGAGCTATCTCACCGGCCCCGAGGTATGCTCTTTAATATGAGAGGTATACATTTTAAGCACACAATGCAATATTGTTGACTGTAGGAGTAGTGTACAGCCTGTCTCTCGTACTCACCTTGCGTACTTGAAACTGTACATTTTGATACCAACTCATTTCCCTATACCACCATCATTTAATTGATCTCTATTTCTTTGGTTCCCCTATCCTTTGCACCCATTTATTCACTCTCTATTTCTATGGGTTTGATTATTTTGACACTTATTATAAATAAAATCATGTGGAATTTCTTCTGTGTCTGACTTCTTTTAGCAAAATGTTCTGGTTCATCCATGCTGTCACAATGACAAAAGTTCCTTGTATGTTAAGACTTAATAATATTCCATTGGTATGTGCATACCATGTTTTCCTAATCAGTGGACATTTATGCTGTTACTGTGTGTAATATTTTTATGAACGTGGAAGTATAGATCTATTCGAGATCCTGATTTTGCTTATTTAGGAATATATGTATCCAGAACAAGATTGCTGGAGCATATTGTAGTTCTATTTTAAATTTTGGAGGGAAACTCACACTGTTTTTAATAGTGGCTAAACCATGTTACACTTCCAGCAACAGTATACAAGCGATACAATTTTTCCACATCCTAATTAGCACTTGTTATACTTTGTTATTTTAATAATACCCATCCTAATAGGTTGAAGTGATTATTATTTGCATTTCACTGATGACTAGGATCTTTTTATGTGCTTCCTAAACATTGTATGTCTTCCATAAAGAATTGTAAATTTGAGTCTTCTGCTTATGTGGTTTTTTGTTTGTTTGTTTGCTTGTTTTTTGACTGGTATATTCAGAGGTATGCTTGTCTGTTTGTTTACTATTGAGTTCTACAAGTTCCTTGCATATTATATATGCTTACCACTTTAACAGACACATTGATTACAAATATTTTCTCCCATTCCCTAGGTTGCCTTTTCACTCTGTTGATTGTCTTCTTTGTTCTGCAGAATCTTCTTTTGTTTGGTAGAGACCCACTTGTCTATTTTTGCTTTTGTTGCTTGTGATATGATTGTCATGTCAAAGAAATCATTGCCAAAGTCAATGTCAGATTTTATCTTATGTTTCCTGTTAGTGATTTTAAAATTTCAGATTTTATGTTGTCTTTCATCCATTTTTAGTTGATATTTGTGTGTGGTCTAAGTTAAGTCTGATTTTATTTCTTTGTATGTGGATATACAACATTCCCACCACCATTTGTTGAAGATACTATCCATTTCTCATACATGTTCTTGAAACCCTTACTGAATATCAGTTGACTATGTATGACATATGTGGGTTTATTTCGATACTTTCTCTTATGTTCCTTTGGTCTATCTATATGCTTGTCTATCATACTGTAAACACAGTTTTAACTACTGTAGTTTTAATAGATTTTCGAAGTCAAGAAGTGTGGTACCTAAAGCTTTGCACTTCTTTTTCTAGTTTGTTTGTCTATTTGCTGTCTTTTGTAGAACCATATAAATTTTAGGAATGTCTTTTAAATTTCTGTAAAACATGTCATTGGAAATTTGGTAAAGATTACCTTGAAATTATAGATTACTTTAGGCATTATGGTTATTTTAATAATGTTCTCTTTTCTTCCAGTCCATGGATATGGATGTCTACTATTTACTTGTGTTTAATTTCTTTCATCAATGTTTTATAGTTTTAAATGTACAAATATATTACCTTCTTTAAGATTATTCCTATGCATTTTAGTATTTTGATGCTATTGTGAATAGAAGTGTAGTTTTCCCTTTTTTTTGGTAATGTTTTTGTCTAGATTTGGTCTTAAGGTACTATTGCCCTGAAAAAATGAATTTGGAAGTGAATATTTTTCAAATATTTTGAAAAGTTGGAGGGTTGGTGTTAATACGTTAAATGTTTAATAGAATTACCCATGAGGCCATCTGATCCTAGTCTTCAAACTTGACAATTTGTACTTTTCTAATTATGTGTCTGTTTCTTCTGGATTACAAAATTAGTTGCTGTATTATAATACACAGTCCTCTCATGAGCTATTTTACTTGTGGGCGACAGCTTTAACTCTCCTCCTTTATATCTGATTTCTTTAAACTTTCTTTTTATTTTTTAGCTAAAGATTTTATGTTTTATATTTTCAAAAACCAACTTAGTTTCATTGACTTTTTTGACTGTTTTTCTACTCTGAATTTGATTATTTCTTCTGTTTCATCTTTATTATTTCCTTGTTTCTACTAAATTTGAGCTTTTTTCTGCTTTCTTTAAATGTAAGTTATATTTTTTTTAGATCTTCTTTTGAAATGTAGAGATTTGTCATCAAAACTTTCCTCTTAGTGATCCTTTTCCTATATCCAACAAATTTTGCTATACTGTATTTTTGTTCTGTTTTATGTCTCAGATTATTTTCTAATTTCTCCTTTGTTTCTAAATGTGTCATTTAATTTTCACATATTTCGTGAATCTTCTAGTTTACTTTATTAATTTTTAATCATATCTGTTGTTTTTTGAATAGTTTTTGTAATTTCAATATTTTTAAATTTGTTGAGACTTCTTTTGTGACCTAACTGGTATTTTACCCTAGAGAATGTTTCATCTGCACTTCAGGAGAATGTATATTCTTCTGTATTTGATGGAATATGAATATATACATGTGTATATATATATATATATATATATATATATACACACATATATATATATGGTGTATTAACAGTTATATCATTATTAATGATCCTATTTGTTTCATGCCAATTTTTTAGGTAAATTTGCTTTATTTAACAAAGTATATCTATTCTAGCTCTGTTTTGGTTTCCACTTTCACAGAATATGTTTTTTCATTTGATCACTTCAGTCTGCATATGTACTTAATTCCAAACTGAGTCTTGGGCAGTTGATATCGCTCAGTGGCACGGGCGCCTGCCTGGCAAGCACGAGGTCCTGAGTTCGACCCCTAGTACCCACACACACAAAAAAAACTAAGTCTTACAGGAACTATACAGTTACATTTTTTTACTATATACTCAATCATGGTATACCTTTGGAATGCAACATTTAATCCATTTATATTAAATTATTAATAATAAAGGACATAATTGTCATTTTTATTTTCTATATATCTTATACTTTCATTGTTCCTCTCTTCTTCATTGCTATATTGCTTTGTGATTCATTGTTTGGTAGTGATATGCCTTAATTTCTTTTGTTCACCTGCTATAAGCATTTTCTTTGTGGTTTCCACAAAACATACATAAAACATCTTGTCATTATAAAATCTGTTTTCAACTGATAACAGCATGAACCACAGGCACTAATCCTACATTGAATTCTCTCCCCTCATATATATTATTATCATATTTTACTTGTTCTTATTTTATATGTAATTAACCTTTTGTTATATTTTTATAATTTTGTCTTTTAACTTTTATTCTAGATTTAAAAGTGATTTACACACTTTAGTGTTATAACATTCTGTATTTTTCTATGTGTTTACGTTTACCAATAAGTTTTATACTTTTAAAAGTTTTCATGTTGCTATTCATAATCACTTCTCAACTTGGAGAACTCCAGGTCTAGGGATAATGAATTCCCTCAGGATTGCTCTGGGGAAGTTTTCCTACTTTTATTTTGAATATATCAATATCATGTGGTATAGACTGGGTAGAATATCCCAGATTACACCTATTTCAGATAACTTTGCATCAGTATTTATACATTTAAATAAACACCCATTATTAATAAACACTCATTACTTAAGCACTTATTTCCAAGAGGAAGATCTTCACCAATCACCCTGGCTAGAGATTCTGGGAAACTTCAAGCATTTCTATGATTATGTCTTCTCATTTTATGTATCTATATCTATATCTATATCTATATCTATATCTATATCTATATCTGTGTATATATATATAGATATATATATATATATCCCCAGTTAGATTTACTGATTTATTTTTCTTTCTTCCTTTCTTGCAATCCCTAATCTCTTTGTCCCTCTGCTGTTATATCACTGTTCTATGGGTTTGCACACAGGATGCACACTGTACTTTTTTGCCCTGTCCTGAGGAAAAAGCCTCAGGTTTGTTGCTATCTTCTAACCTCAGAGCTCTACCATCTGCAATGGGCTATTTGACTTTTCCTTTTTCCTCAGTGCCCCTGGGTTCAAACTATATTGATTCCATCAGTGCTCTGATGGAGGTGAGAGAGGAACTGGTCCCTCAGGCAGCATAGTTGGAAGTTGTGGACATTGAACACATGCTCATTTCTCAGCCCCCATCCCAGCAAAGGGCACCGACTTATTCGAGGTTGGAGGAGGAGATGAGGCAAAGAAAGTGTAGCCAATTTTCTTATCATTTTAACTAACATGACTGTTATGCATTCAGTTCTTATCTATAGATAATACGTCTTCTGTAAAGAAATGCAGACTTCTCATAAAGGCTTTTTGGTCCATATGTCATTGTTAATTGCTGTTTCTGTGAATGGATAAGTATGGGACTTCCTTTTCACCATTTTCCTCTAACTTAACTTTAGGTTCTGGCTTTTAAAATGTCACCATAATAATATTCAATTTTATTGCTGCTATAACAAATTATCACCATGCAAATTACCTTAAAGTTCTATTGATCAAAAGTCTGACATCTGAATCTGGTATAAAAGTAAGGTATCAGCAGAGCTCTGTTCCTTTTTAGAGAATCTATAAGATCCTCTATTTTCTTACCTTTTTAAGAAGGCCATCTACATTTCTGCATTTTGCCACTTCCTCCATCTTCAAAACTAGTAGAAGTTTATTTCTCTTCACACTGCCATCTCTGGGTGCCATTTTTCAGTAGTCATGTTTCCTTTTACCTACCTTTCAGCTCAGAAAATGTTCCTCTTCCAAAAGAATTCATACAATGAGTTTGAGCTCACTCTGAGAATCTGACTAGTATACACATCTTATGTCCGTAACCATAATGAACCCTCAATTCCCTTTGTCAAGTAAGGTAACATATTCAATTCTCATGGATTAGGAATGGATTAGGATGTAGGTGTGTGTGTGTGTGTGTGTGTGTGTGTGTTTGAAGTATGGCAGTGGGGGGGGGAGAGGTGTTTTTCTGCCTACCACAGTTATCTTCAGTTTTTCTGCAATTTTCATCAACACTAGACTACTGGAATTGCTGATATGCTTCTGGGGGTGTGTGGATTAATTATCTACACTGAACTACTTCTCTAATAAACCTAACATTTTATTATCAAACTTTAGATATTATCAGGCATAGTTTCCATATCCTAGAAAATAGTTGCTATAACAACTTAACCTCTTCCTGAGGGATATATGTTCCCTCAATGTTCTTCCTGAATATTGCAGAATATTACAATAGAAATTTTTAAATAGCTATGGTCAACTCTAAGACCAAAAGATTGTATGAAATGAATTGATTATCCATAAGAACATTTTAAACCTTCTTATTCTACACATTTTAACACCACTGATTTCCAGTTTGTGTTAATAAATTTTAGGTTGAGAAATAACAAAAATTTAATTGACAGGGATATTTTGTTTATGTATTGTCAAATGTCTTTACATATATGAAGAATGATTCAGAGACGGGGTGGAAAGATGTAGGCAGGCAGAAGGAAGGTACTATGATGTCAAAAAAATTACAGAGCAAGGGCAGCAATAGAAATAATAACACAGTCAAATGGTTCTATCGAATTCAGCCCAGGAGGTAGGAGGGGTAGAAATGTAAAGACAAGTGTGTGTCTGTATGGCTGGGAGAGTCATTCATAATTTTAAATAAGGCAATGAGGGATTCCTCTATTCAGCTAATAACTAAGCAAAAGGGAAAAGAGACACACAGCTATGTGGAGAAAGACTTTCAAGCAGAAGGAAGAAGAGGCCTTATGCATAAAATAAAATGTATAAATGTCAGAGTGGCTAGAGTAAATTATATGGAAAAAAATATGATATCATAAATGGAGCAGGCATTCTGGACAGTTAAGATAGAAAATATTGGAAGATTTTCAGCACAGGAGATAATGACCTGATTTATGTATTATAGAAACTATACACATTTGGCTGTTGCTGTATTAAAAATAAATCAGGTGACGGTAGGGTAAGGAAAAAACAGAAAAAAACAGCTAGAAGACCACCACAGGTGGATGATGAGGATGTTTTCCAACAGTAGCAAAGCTGACATGTTGAGAAATTTGAGGAGAAAACTTACCGAATTTGCTGATACATTTCACAAGGAGTGTGAAACAAAGTGAGAAACCAAAAATTACCCAAGGTTATCAGTAAATGAACAAATGTGCATGGATCCACCTTTCTTTCCTGCTAAATTTTTGTCACGTGCACATGAGTACTTCTGTTGAAACCAGATGTCAACTCGGGAACGCACTGATAGCTGAATGAATGCAAGTGAATGTGTGTCCAACAGGATTCTGCATTCCTGTATCTCACGTGAATTGCTGATTGGAAAAACATCCAGGATTCATCAAAAAGTAGACACCACCACTGGAAAGTATGTCTTACAAAAGAAAATTTTTGATAGATTCTTATGAATTTTAGAATTTGTAATAAGTTAGGAGACCCTAAGAATGTCTTAGACATAATATTCAAAGTGGGTCAACAATACTGTGTTAAATTGGGACAAGAGAAAGGATTTTGACTCCACCTGTGAAGCTTAAGATGAGAGCCCAACCAACTCAGCCACTCTCTCCCCACCCTTCTCTACCTGTGTCTTCTCATTGCTCCCCTAGAATTACGGTTTGACATGGATTTTTGTGTTTTGCTGAATATTCTTAGGAAAGTGGAATTTTTGCTTTCTCATCCTGACACACCTTGGAAAGGTAAAACTAATCTAAGCAATTAAAAGAATTTTTATGATACATTCAAAAACTTGCAAGTTGAAGTAGGGTATCAGGTAAGGTGTATATTATAAATGTGTATGGCAGGAGATGAGACAGTGAAGTAGGATTAAGTCCTTGTGAGGAAACAGCAAACATTTTTTACAAGAAATTTATAATTTTTATTCTGATTTTTATTCAACGTAATTTATGTATGTTTCCAAGATATTTTTTCCTATATTACACAGTAGTGTTTAAGCATAGGTTTTGCAGTAGGAATATTTGAATTTTTTGTTTGTTACTATGTTTGTGAATAAGCTATTTAATTCATGTGCTTTATTCTCAACAATAGTATCTATCTCAATTCTGGTGAAGTTTAAATTTAGTATGTATTTAAAATTGTGGGGTATGTCAATCACTCTGTGAGTGTTATATATTTTCCTCTTTGGTCCTCATCTGACTTCTGGGTAGTTGATGTTGCCAGATAAGTGATCTTAAGATAAATGAGGTACTAAGGTATGTATCTACCTTTGATGTTGTCCAGAACTCAATTGAAAATCTCATCAGAGCTCTAAAACTTGATTGACTCATTGATTGATTTTTATACTACAATATGCATTTCACAGGCTAAAAATTTTACTAGTCTTCCATGGTAGAGCAATAAACGCTTTGCATTTTTCTTTTTGAAGATACATCACTACTTTTTATGTTCTGTGTGTCAAACAAATGTGCAGTTAGAACAGCATTTATTCTATATATTAATCTTCAACTTATATCAGCAAGGTCTCTTTGGATGTCAGAAAATATGAGTATAGTTCTAAGCAAGTTCTAAGATTCAGAATTTGTACATCCTATGTTATGACACCAAACTATATAAACCAGGTCGAGTAACAAAAAAATTAAATTAATCAAAAAATAAACCTATGTCAATTATATTTTGCTCTTGAATATGCAAGGATGTCATGGGGCTATCTTTGTATGGAATGCTCATGAAATGTGTAAGAATACTTGCTCATATTTGAAGTAACCTTTTTTTATTAAAGGCAAAGGGGGAACGAATTATAGAGAACCATGGCTCTGAAATCTTCTTGTGACAGTTGACAGTTTAGAAAGCAGTGTGCTATTAATAGGACATCTATGAATTTCCTAACTAGAAAAATACCAATCTCCTTTTCCACATTATACTGTAGGACTGAACCATAAAGAGGGAGAAATGAAGGCACTGCATACATCATTACACAGACCTACACGGTGGTGAGGTAGCAAAGGCTACCAAATTACTGTGGATCATCAGAGCCAAACAGAAGAAGATGAAATAGGAATAGTTTATCAGAACCAGTCAATCCAAGAAAGGAAAGGATTTAAACCAAAGTGATAATAGGCAAACAGAAAATGTGTCCTGTATGAAAAATGGAAGAAAAACACTGTTGTAAAATGAAAAGCTAGACAGAAACTTCATATGTCAATAATTTTATGACAATAAAAAGGTATTCAGCAAGAATGTAAATTTGAAGTTTTATACATTTATATGCATTTTTTAAAACAACTAAATTTGTACATTCAAAAGAAGTTTTAGCATATACTCTTGACAGAAGGAATATGATTTCTTCTTTTCATTATGGTTGTTTTAGTGTAAACTAAAAAGAAAACCATTTTTATTTTATACTGAAAGAGTAAGACACTTATTCTTTCTGACATCCAATTTTCTCTTATGTACAATGGCAGCATTAGTATAAATGCCCTTCATGTATACTTTCTGTTTCAAATTTTTATGATTCCATGAAAAATGATTTACTTCCCATCAGAAATACTTCCCATCCCTGACATCTATAGCTAGTTAAGTGTTTTATTTTGAAATTTCTCCAAATTTTTAGTAATATTTGTTTATGGGGCTGTATTTTATATCTCAGTCTTCTCCGGTAATTACTCACATGTGGATTTTCCTTAATCTCAAGTAATATCTATATACTCAAGTTACATCTCAAAAATACATGAGCTAATTCACCTATGCTTTAATAAATATTGTATGCATCTGCGTATCACTTATGTGTCAATCTGTCTCTGTACATAATGACAGATATATAAGTAAAATTCAAATGGTATCTTGGGTAAAGAATAATATGTTTAAGCTCACAAATTGATAACTTCAATATTCAACTGAGAAGTTTTATGTTCTTTACAAAGCAAAATAAACACTGCTAATGTTAACTCGTTGAAAGTCTAGAGAAATGTACCCCATCCCCAGTTAAAACATGCAAGCTGAAGTTATCATACTGATATAGCTATCAGCTGCTGCTTTTGATAATACCCCATAGATGAATAGGAATACAAGATTCATTTCATTTGTGTCAACATTAGCAAAAAATAATATGACAGAGTGCACGACTCACGGGATTCATGTGACATTGAACAGCCTCTTACCCTAGAAGCTGCCTTTTATTGGGCCTGCTACAGACACATTACACAAAAGAAGGTCTCCTGATGGCCTTTCCACAATCTAAGACAGTGATCTGTTCATTTTTAGAAAGATGCCCTAATGAGAATGCAAATAATTCCATCTTGAAATCCTAGTAAAAAACTGAAAAACATTTCTTTTGTATGGTTGTGAAGGTTGCTTTACAATGACTATTTATATCAATGCCAAATCCCTTATGGGGAAACAGTCCCCTTATATAAAACACAAATTAGCATTTTATTATGCAATTTAAAGGCAGTAAAGTGTGAGAGAGGGTTTAGCTTACCGGGAAATGAACTTGAACAAAGGTAGCAAAGTATGTTCAAGTGAATGTGTCTTTTTGGCTTCTAAAAGGAGATATGCTTCATTGTGAAGGGTTATATTCAACAGGAAGTTTTCTTTTGTTTTTGTTTTTGTTTTTGTTTTTGTTTTTGAGACAAGGTCTCACTGTGTAGTGTAGGCTGGCCTTGAAATCACTTACGTAGCCCAAGCTGGACTCAAATTCACGAGGATCCTCCTGCCTCATCCTCCTGAGTGCTGGGATTACATACACGTGTCACTACACCCAGCAGGAAATTTTCCATATTAAATTTATTATTAATTGCTAAAGTAATTATTCTTCATTTCTTTTTTCATGAAATGATAACTAAATATCAATGTATATAGAAGATAATATATACACTAATTGTATATACCTTTCATTATACTCTTCCGGTAAGTTATTGTATAGTAATTAATTGATTTTTCCACTCACTATAATTAAATAACAATAAAAATTTCAAATTACCTAGGAAAATTTTTAGTGTTTTCCGTGATTAACTAATGGACAAATATATTTCGTTATTGTTGAAATGATATGCAATTCTACTTTAACATCAGCATAACATGTTATGATCACAGAACTAAACTTTAGTCTTGATTTAGTGAGGATCATTTACTCTTTTATTCATAACCATGAATAAAATAGAATATTTGTAAAGGAATACTTGAAAGAAACTCAGAATAATTTAAACTACAGACAGTAGGACAACAATAAAAATGTTGATTCCTAGGAGGCAGGTTGTATCACAATATTTCATATTTATTATTATTATTATTATTATTATCTCATTACTATGAAAATAGCAGCAAATACTCATTCCAATAGCACACTACCGCTACCACCAATCTCACTACTGCTATGACTAATTTGAAAAATATCACAACAACCACCGCCATTATTTCTAAACTCACATTTATTGCATGAAAGTATATGCCAAATCCTAAACTAAGTGACATACCAGGATTATTTTGAGGCTTTACAAAAGTCCACTCCACTATTAATTCTAAACTATAGATCCCCTGTGATCATACAAAACTAAAATAAAGACATTACAAAGTTCCCAAATTCCAAGGTCATCTGAATAAAGTTTGGCCATATTTTAGGTTCCATAGCATTCTACTTCTTCACTGTAGTTCACTTAGTCAAGATTACCCTGGTAACTACTTTCTCTAGCAAACAGTAAATGGTCACAGGTGTGAAAGAGGTATCAACATGAAAGTTTTAGAGAAACAGGACAGAGTGACAAAATGGAAAATCCCAGGCATTAAGAGAGCCATATGTTCTCAGCTTCCCCAAAGAGGGTTTAAATAATTGTGTTTAGAATCTCACCATCATAACTTGGTCAGTAAGGATAGCTGGCTCATTAATGGAAAGGAACTGGTACGGTACATTAAAAATCACAAGAAAAAATCATTGAGTATAAAATATTGCAGTAATAAATTACTAATATAGTGAATGTGAGAATTCAGTGCTTCTGTTCCATTGACACATATAACTTTATATGTGAAATTAATTCATGGAGAGAAAGCTGAACAGTTGCTATCTATAAAAATTTGGCATCACAGAGAATAATTTGAACTGTACTCTGACCCAAATTTCGTTCAAAATGCAGTAGGAGAAAAAATGTCAGTGAATTATGGTAAAATAAATTTTATTTTGAGCAATATTAGTTTCTTTTCAGTGATCCTCTTTGACATTTAATAGATTTTTCAGTCATGCACAAATAGAGGAATGTAAGTGGAATGAAAGAATAATACTTTCTGGCACCAAATGAAACATTAAACTATGCCAGGGAGAACCTCTGTATGTGTCCATTTCACCCATGAATGCTTCAGGCTCGTCAGTCCTCATGTGGACAAAATCAGTGCAGTGGCTGCTCTCCTGGGTGCTCACTTGGAGACCAGGGCTAAAGGTTTTCTGACTACACGATGCACCCCTGAGCTCTGCAAATAAATCCGTAGACTTCAGTTTGAAGGAGAGGATTTTCAACTTGCCGCAGTCTTATAAATTAAATTTCAGCGTATCTATGGAGATGCTTTAGCTCCAAAATTAACTCGTGTTTAATTTTAGTTATAGGCGTTTTTAAAAAGTAGCTGTGTTCCTTTACTTTTAATATTTGGAAGTGATTTAAGCCAATAAAAATATATTAAAAAATCATGAGCGCTCATATACACCAACCAGCTCTGTCATAATTTAATACTTTGTCATAATTTTATCAATATTTCCATTTTTGTAATTACTGGTGATACAGGTAAAGCCTCCAACAAACTTCTCTCTGGGATTTCTTTCTCCTAACGTGTGAAGGAAACATGACCATCTCAAATTTGGATGTGATGTGTCATATTATGTTTTTATAACATATATAATTAATAATTTATACATAGAGAGTGTGTATCTATCTGATTTTGCATCTTATTAAATATTTTCTAAATGGTGTCATGATAAATATACTTTTGTCCTAGGACTTACTTTGTTTAATAATATTCCCTTGAGATCTCTTTATATTTATAAATAGAACTTTATTTTCACTATGCAATAGAGTTCTATTGCTAGAAAGTATTAGAACTTATTCTATCTACTACAATTTTTCAAGAAATTGTTTTACATACTCAAAACTTTCAAGTTTATTTATAAATTTCTTAATTAAATTCTACACAATTGTACATTTTGTTATATATTTACCAAGTACTTTTAGTGCTACCAAAATCTATTTATATTTTCTCCATATTTTCCTAAATCACTTCCCTAGAGATTTGCAGATTTTATTGGTCTTTTCAGAGAATCTGTATTTAATTTTATATGCCCTATTATTTCTTTCATATTTCTTGTTTCCATTCTAATATTTTCTTCCTTCACATTTCTTTGGATTTATTGTTTTTTACTATCTTAGAATATACATTTTTATTAGTAATGTTCTATTTTATTCCTTTTGACATATGAGCTTATAAAAAACTCTAAATATAAATACCATTCTAAAGGTATTGCACCATTTCTGACAAGGAATATCTCTATCATCACTCAGTGTTTTCTGTTTTCCTCAAGATTCTCGTTTCATTTGCATTTAAATGTTTACTCCTAAAATTCTTAAATATAAATATTTTGAACTAAATTTTGGACTTCTAATTAAATTGCTATATTATTAGAAAATATGGCCTATCAGTGAGAAATTCTTATTTTTCCTTCATATTTATTTTGTAGCATATGTGCATATATATTAAATAAATATATAGATATTATATACACAAAGTTATTAATTGCCATTACTACTATTATGTACTCATCAATTTATTCAGTTGCCATTTTCTTGCTTACTCATACTTTTATTTGAGCTTCATTTCTTTCTTGTTAAAATGGTTTTCTAACTATATTGTTTCTCGGACTTGGTTACATATTAGAATCATCTGCAGAGATCTGAAACACTCTGTAGAGCAGTCATATGCACAGAGATAGAGACATGAATTTGACGGTGTGGCTGGACACTGAGCTTTTTAAAAAGCTCAACTGACTCTAATGGTTAGGTAGAGTTAATAAGCAGGCTTCTTTATTCTTTTCAGCAAAGAAGATCTTTCAGATTTTGTTTGGAAATGCCTTTAGGTATCCAGGACATAAAATACCAGGATGACCACCTTCTTCTTTTTTTTTTTTTTTTTTTTTTCATACCAGGAATCTAACTCAGGACCTTGTGCTTGCCAGGCAGGTACTTGTGCCTCTGAGCTATATCCCCAGCCTATGACCACCTTCCTTTCTGCCTTTCTTCCTTCACTTTCCTTCCCTCCTTCCCTCCCTCCCACCTTCTCTCTCTCTCTCTCTCTCTCTCTCCTCTCTCTCTCTCCTTCTTTCTTTCTTTTTTCCTCTTCTATCACTAGAGATTGAACCCAGGAATGTTTTTAAGCAAGGTCTCTCTTAAATCTTTAATCAGTAAATTGCCCAGTCTGGTCTAGATCTTGGCAATTCTTCTGCCTCAGTTTCGCAGTCCTGGGATTACAGGCACGTGGCACCATGCCTCAGACAATTTCTTTCTTTCTGCACAAGAAGGCACTACAGGCCTGTGCTTTCTGATATGGGCATTGCTGAAACTTGTAGTTTGGATAACTGTTGTGTTATTCTTGGCTTTGCTTTTATATCTCTGGCTCCTTACAACAGTTTTTATCACCTTTGGTCCTCTCAAATTTCAATACCATTACTCTTGATATATACTTATTTATTTTTCTCTTTCTCCAGATTTATATTCTATTTAAAACTAAGAATTTACTTACTTTGTCTAAACTGAAATAAAACTAGCTATTTATTATTTGAATATAACCCAACCCACTTTGGGCCTTGTTATTATCATTTTAATAATGTCTCATATTCTCCAAGTCTCTTATATTTCAAATCTCTTTAAAAGACAATATGTGGAAAAATTTATTTATCTGAAAGGTTTGTGGTTTGAACCTGTTATATTCACTTTCTGAAAACTTTTGCTCACAGTGTATTTTGTATTTTGCATTATAAATTTAATTTTAGCGAACCTTTTATATATGGACAATATTGATAATATTTTTCTGCAATGCTACATGGACTTACCTTTTCTTAAATTCCAAGAATTTTATAACACTGTAGTCAACATTAAGGCTGAAGATTATTTACTGTCTAATAAGACTGTATGCCTGAAAGACAGGTGTGCCTAAGGGCAGGTCATGGCCACAAATTTCCAGGGTTCAGTCTCAAACACATGAACTTCCTTCTGCTTGAACTGGACTTTTCCCTAGCTCACCATTTCACTGCAAGTTAGTCCTGAGAAGGTCTTGACTATGTAAGGTAAAGTAGATCAGTTCTAACCCAGTCTCTCATTAGCCCAAGGCCTCTCTCCCATTTTCATCTACGAATTAATATCAGATGAAGGTGTGTTAGCCTTCCCTTACTATAATGGAACACGTGAAATAACTTACTTACAAAGAGAAATGGTCCTCTTTGGCTCACAGTTTTGAAGGTTCCAGTCTATAACCAAGTGGTTCTATCTCTTCAGGTCTCTACTGAGGCAGCACATCATGCTAGAAGCTTTACAAATACTCCCAACAGCAAGGAAACAGAGAGGAAGACGAGTTCCCTTGAAGGGCAAACTCAGTGATCTAGGTCATATACATCCAAACTTTTAGCTTATCTGGGCTGTATTGATAAAGAGGAATTATCTTGGACCCCATATAGAATATATAGAGTAGTTAATATATATTAGTAATGCAACTTTCTTTTTTATATTTTTATTACAACAGTAAAGAAAGAAGACATCACAAGCATAAAACTAATGGCATACTTGATCTTGTTTGTGTGAAAGTAGCACATCATTATGTTTCCACAGAAGTGCTTGTGATTCTTAATGAGTCCTCCAGGTGCTTGTCAGAAATTTTTCACTTCATTTTTCTCTTTGTGTGTTTCATCATTGAAAAGAGTCGTTCACAGATTTAAATACTGCCAAAAAGTGATGACATGAATAATGTGTGATTATGAAGTAAGGGCAAATTTTCTCTGGGATTACAGGTCTTGCAGAAGTCTAATAAAGAGACATGATCAAATTTTTCTTTGAATTGAACATTTGATTGTTACTCTACACATTTCAAAAAGTAATAAATAAGCAAGTATTTATTTTCCTTTTATAATGATGTTATATATGTAATTATGACAATACCATGAGCAAAAATCTATTTGATAATTTTTGTACTTCCTGTTCCACAGCTGCTAAAAAAACTATATATATATATATATATATATATATATATTTTTTTTTTTTTTTTTTTTTTTTAAATAATACAAGCCCAAATTTCATAAGAAAATTTACAGGTCTGTTTAATAATAAATGTGTCTTCACAGGCACATAAGTGCAAGTATGATGAAATATTATTATTTCCTTTTTGTATTGCCTAAGCCCCATAAGCATAAGGGTTCTGAATCAACTGTGTGGCAGGCACAGGTAGCAGTTACCTGTACAATAGGTACTTGAGCATAGTGCAGTCGAGTCATGAAAAATATCACTCAAAATCACATCATAACCTTAGAAGTGTACAGTTTTGTACTGCCACATCACTAGCTGTCTAGGGCACGTGCAGTCCATGGGCCATCAGTTGAGTATGCCTGATCTAAAGACTTCTCATAAGTCTCTACTTTCTGAAGGTCACGAAAGAGTTAACCTGGAGACCACGCCTTTAACACATGGTCTTCTGGAGAAAACTTACCCAACCTGTAGGATTTCTCAACATCAGTACCACTGATGCTTTTTGATAATTTTCTAGTCATGTGGGCAGCAAATTGTATCTTGTGCATTGTGGAACTTTAACGGCGATCTCACCTGTACTCACATGTCAATAGTATACACTCCTTTCCACTTTTAACAGCAAAAATGTCTCCATATGTTTCCAAATATCCTCTTAAGAGCACTTTTGCCCAATTTAAGACTCATTGCTCTAGACTATTGAGATCAATATGCCCTCCTGAGGAGCTTTACGGTTAGTTAGCTCACATATTTAATATTCTGGTGTTAAATTATTTGTCTTCTCATATCGGGCTCACAGAATTTTTCTTATTTTCTTGTGAACTTCGTTAGTACATATTTAATAGAAAGCTTAGCCATATGCTATCTAATATTAGTAGAAGGAATCTTTGTAGCAAGAGATTTTTCAGATATTATAGTTTTTCATATCACCAAAACTAGAGTTCTAAATTATTTTTAAAGACTTAATTAATTGGACTAGAAGATAAACATTTTCATGGACTAGTTGATTATATAAATAATTTTGTCATAATATTGAGCAAGCATGAATAGATTAATACCCATTTAATATCTATTTTGTTTCTAGCAAGTGATACTGGTATGACTGGGCACGGCTGGAGAGTCAGAGAACTTGGCTTCTAAATATTGGCTCTGTCTCCAACTAGCTTTGTGATTATAGTCAAATAGATACCTTGATTGCCCTACATTTTATTCATTATTATGATTTTATTTATTTATCACTTACCATTGTCTATTTGTCTAATGCAATTATAAAAAGCCAACAACTAGATGTTGTAAATTGCCTGTTTACAACATTTATGGAATCCACAGAACACCTATTGGTTGTATTATTGGTTCATCTCCTCTAAATGACTATCATATTATACTATATTATGACTCTTATACGAAGCAGGAAATAAGAAAATGTCTATTCAGATGTCTTCCTTCATTACAGTAGAAATTTTGAAGAAATTGTTTCTAGTGGTCCCATGAGTAGACTCACTACTGAACTCTGTTAGTTTTTGAAGCACATGGTAATCCCTATATATCTCATTTTTCAATTTTTATTTCTTATTGGTACCTGTTTGCAGTACATAATGATTGTATTCCTTGTGGGAAATTGGTAGATGCACATAATACATCTTAATTCTTTTTTCATCCCCTCCCACATTTCTCTCTCCCCTCCACCATCTCTTGGTGCCCTTCCCTTTCACAAAAAAGCTCTCTCTTTATTCCTTATTACCTATCTTTTATTTTTGTTCCTTATTTATATTTTGCTTTACTCATATAAGAGAAATTATGTGATATTTTAGCTTGTGTGTCTGATTCATTTCACTTAACATTATTTCACTTATGCATGTGCTTAATTTGATAATAAATATAAGACCTTTTTTTAGCTTGTGTGTCTGATTCATTTCACTTAACATTATTTCACTTAGGCGTGTGCTTAATTTGATAATAAATATAAGACCTTTCTCTGGTAGTTCAAATTAGTAGTAAATTCTTAATATTTATCTATATTTTTCCCCAACTTTATTTCACTAATTGTGAAATGCTACTGCTTTGGGCTTTTCTGGAAAATATTCTTTCTTCTTACAAGTTCACTCAACTACTTAGTATTTATTTCAAAGCACATATATAGTACAGAGTTCTACTGAAAAGAATAATTGTTTCTGCTTCTTTTAGTAAGTCAGAAATGACCTAGGTGTGGTTCCACAAGTTTGTAATCCCAGCACCGTGGAAGGCTGAGGCTGGAGGGCCATCAGTTCAAGCCCAGCACAGCAATTTCATGATTTAACCAGACCCTGTCTCAAATTAAAATAAATAATGCTAATAATTTTAAAAAGAGGGATTGGGGATATGTCTCAGTGTGAAGGCCCTATGTTCAATCCCCGGTACCATTAAAAAAAGAATTAAAGAAATAAATCAGAAATGAATTCATAAGGATATATTTTGAAAATGCAGTCCTCCTATGGAAATCTAAGAACGATGTATGCGTACATCCTTTTGATTTTTAAGAGTGAAGCTTTGATTTAGATATCTTATGCCTAAACTGTGACATAAGACAAACATACTATTTGAATATGCATTCTATACTATTGGGATCATTTTTAAATGTAATATATATAAAATTATTAGTGTGATATGAACCTGAAGTCATCATTATAGATAAAATTAAAGATAGAAACACTCCTGTAGACAGCACTGATCTGAAGCAAGTAAAATTATACACTTTTTTAATTCATACACTGTATCTGCTTTTGTTTCACATTATCAGGTATATTTTAATTTTCAATTTAACAAAGATAAACAGATGTTAAAATAGTAGTTCTTGATACTCTGAAAACATGGGACTTTTCTTGTAAAAATTATGCTTCTTAGGCACATGTCCCTTTTTATGGTGCCAATCCTGGAAAAGCCCTAAGAAGCACAAATTTTCTCCCATGCTAGGTGAATGAGTTTTCCATTCTGGTGAGGAAAGGGAGAGAGATTTCACAACATTGAAGCTATAAAACTGAAAAAAAAATTTACTTTTTACAGAGTCCTAGATTCTGTTCTTTTACTCTTCCTTGGAAAAACAATGAGACATCTCATTATATAGAAATTATTCTGCCTGCCAAACTAAGTCTTCAAAGTCTGACTGTGAAATAATTAAAAAGATATGCATGCTTGTATTTTAGCAAGTTAGAAACTGAGATTCACACTAAATAACTTACAGTTGCTTTTAGGAAAATCAGACTACTTTTTCCTATCCTTGTAAATAAAACATGGCAGCTGTGGTGGCTTCTTTGATGCTGGGTATTTTGCAATACTGAACATGGCTGGTTTTCTTTTAAATAGTGATGAATATCACAAATCCTCTGCCAATTTCAGGGACTGTCATTCAAATGTTTCAATCTGACTTTAGAAATATGTAATCAGAGTCTTTCTAAAGTTCTTAGGAGAAAATTAGAAAACAGTTGCTGGGGATATAGCTCAGTGGCACAAGCGCCTGCCTGGCAGGCACAAGGTGCTGAGTTCAATTCCTGGTACCAAAAAAAAAAAAAAAAAGAAAAGAAAACAGTTTATCTGTATGTATTTATTTCTGTCCAACTGATGGATAATTCACTTCTTTACATTTTTGTTGTCATAATAAAATATATCAGATATAATGAAAGATTTTCTTCATTCAAGTCATATCTATATATATATAGTCAAAAATCTTTTTTAAGAACATGCTGGAGGACTACTATTCTACTGGTGGAATAAACAGAGTGTGTTTGATAGTGCCTTTTACTGCCTCTTATTTAGAATTGCTAGCATAACTCAAAGACAGCTGTTTCACCTTTGAAAAATAGAGCCTTTCTAAAGTCATGCAATAATAATAAAGCATTGTAATGTATGTTAAACCATCCACAGAATCACAGTCCTGTAATCTTTATAAAGATATTATAAAATGAAAGGAGCTAGTATAACTAAAGGTATCACCTGGAAGTGGGATTGCACATTTGCACAAAAATTGAAAATGTAAATAAGACTAAATCACCATCCAGTATTACTTGCTTGTGCTTTATTTGATACCTTATTTTCTCTATTTTTGTTTACCATTTCAAATTAAAAGTTGGAAGATTTGTCAGAGACAGTTTTTTGTAGTAAAAAACAATCAAATGCAAGCTTCACTCTTAAAAATGTTCAAGATATAGGGTTGAAAGAAAATCACATTTTATTTAATTATTTATTTATTTTTCATAGAATAAAGGTAAATGCATTTGAAAGTAGTGGAAAACAATATAAAATTTAAAAATATAAATGCTTCAAAATTCTCTCAAGGCTTACAAACATTTTATCATTGTGTAAGTATTAGCATTTTCAATCTGCAGAAATCCATTACTACTCATCTGTGATTTCTGGCGATTACATGATGAAGCATGTACATTTGTGAGACTGCTACACAGATTTTGAAAAATTCCCACTTTATAATAATTATTTGTTTACTAAGACTGTCCAATATAATTTCTATGATGACAGAAATGTTCACTGTGCTACACAATTACAACTGCCTCCAGTAACACATCGCTATTGATTCCTGGAAATTTGTTGGATTTTAAAATTTTACCTCTTTTTAATTTTAATAGCCATAAATTTATGGCCTCTTCCTGGTTATTCTTCATATATCGTGTTCAACAGTGCAGACACTCTTTTTTGAAACTCTCAAAAATTTCCATAAAGAAACAATATTTGCTATCTGCGAAGAAGCAGCCAAGTTATACAGTTAAAATAAAATATTCTGCCTTTATTGTTTGGATTTTTATTATATAGCTAACATGTTTCAGTCATGTCTGCAAATCATAGTTGCACAAAAGTTATTTCAATAGTCTCCTTGCTGTCACCTCCAATCCTCCTTTGAAGCCAGCGATAGTGCCTGCAATACTCTTGTGGAAGCAAACCATTTGTTGTTGCCTGTATTATCCAGTGAGTTTTCAATTATTCTCAAGATATGCTTTTATAAGGTAGAGATAAAAGAGTATACGAGGGGAGTCTTGTTCTGTGGATGTCCTGAACCACGAACACCTCACCAATAATGCAGCAAAATAAAAGTGAGGAGCTGCCATAGAGGGCTTCAGAAGAAGCACTCTGTGACAGGCTGTTAGGATGGGCACTGGGACTGCCTTGGGAGTTGCGTTCTAAGGATAGAGAGAAGAAAACGTGTAGCAAGTCAATTGATGCAGGAACTTTGAGAAGAATGTAAATAAGTGTCTTGTTAAAATTCCTATCCACACAAGTTCTGTCTAGATTCAAAGGAATTCAAGAGATTTTGCCCTATTGCTTGGTTGTTGTTTCTCTAAGTACATATATGCTCATGAATAAATTCAACAGTGGAACTCATGCTTGTTTAATTCATGCATTGCGTGAGAGCGTGAACGAGACAATGTGAGAAAGAGATAAGTAGCCCCAACTAGCACGTTTGGTGTTAAGGCAGGGTCTCTGGGTTTAACAAGAAGCCAAGTTATTTTATACTGACCTCTGCAGAAATTCTTCCCAAAAATTTTTGTAGATGCTTATTTTATACTACATAATATGTGTAAGAAATCTCCATATCTAAATTAGTTAAGATTTGGAGCAGGTAAATAATTAAAATATGTCCACATTACAAACATAATAAAAGGGGTAAAAGAAAAGAAAAATCTGTTGGAGAAAAATAGTAAAGTAGAAGATGTGCATATATCTCAGTTGACATTTACTACTTTACTACATTAATTTGCCTTTTTAACAGGAAACTAGATTTAAAATGAACAAAAATGTAACTGAGGATTTAAGTACAGTAATGAAGAATCCTAGATATCTTCACTCCATCTCTCTTTCTTCCTGTATTTATTCAGTGCTTCATTTTTCCTGTAGGCACATCTCTGCTTTATGATTTAACATTTATGTCATATAACTTTTGCATGCATTTGAATATAATCATCTGTTGCCATTCAAATTTATATTAAAACTGTAAAATATCAAGAAGAAAAATAATATATACAGTTTTGAAATGAAAATAAATTTTAAATGCTTTTAACAGTGGGTATTTGCTCTAATTAGACAAGATGATATTCAGTGATCCTTATTCAATATTTGTTTTCAAAACTTGGCATCTAAATATGAAAGCTGTAATTCACTTCTTTACTGTTAAGAAAGAAGAACCTCTTTGACCATCAACGTTATTCAATTTGTTGGCCATGGAGAACAGAATTATGATATTATTTGTGTTCTGTTTATATCATTTTGTACAGTCTACTGAAAATAAGAAATGTGATGGTTTTCCAAATATGTGGAAGTGATATAGTCTTTGATTTTATAATTTGGTTTGGTTGTGTAATCAGCATACATGTAGCTACAGTGTTATGTAGAGACCAAGACGGAAGTTACTACTGAAAAGAGGATGATGAATATAAGTCAGTGAAGTGTAGTAATAGAAAAATGGAGGCTGCTGTTTTATTCCACACTCAAGCATCTGCATGTGAAAACTGAGAAAGTTGGAATCAATGTTACAGGAATTCCTGCACCACGGTTTATTCTCACACAGTCACACTTATTATATTACAGTGTTATTGAGAGGAGTAAAATGATGGATATATGTAAAGCATTTGAAGAGTATCTGCTACCTATTAAGTGACATGTAGCATTATCTCTTACTATTTTCTCTTAGGAATTTGCTGGAGAATACATGTAAATTATATTTTGATATTTCCATTCTCTGATAAGGATTGCCTTTGGTATCAGAAAGGACATCTGATTGGATTGTAGCTGCATTACAAATATTGAAGATAAAGGAAGAATAACTTTAAAATACCAGTCCCATAGATGAAGCAATGTGCAGGAAATTAACTGACTTTTTTAAACATATTTATAATGTTAAAGTAATTTATGATCATGAATCATAATGGATTAGATACAAATCAGCTGTGTTTCTTTACACTTTCAATATTGGTCAACAATGAAAATGTATCTACGTGGACTTGATATTTTATAAAAATAAATGTAAAAAATAATATAAGATATAAAATCTCAGAGTCCCAAAAAAGCTATTTTTAACAAACCTTCAGAGGATAGGAAAATTTATTATCGAAGACAGAGTCTTAATCAGATATTGTATCTTAGGGAGGGAATTAAAAGTGTTGAATATTGACAGAATTACAAAATGTAAAACGTTTTATGCCTCTTAATTCAGAACATCATGTCATGAAGTTTTCCAAAAATGCTAAGGAATCAAAAGGCTGTCTCACCTCTGCTCAGCAAATCCTGGCAGCTGCCTGGTACTGGACCAAAGGCTTGAATTTTTTCCTAGCTTCTCCACCCAACTTGACTACTGAGGACATAACTTTCCTGTGGAGCATGGTTGTCACTTCTCATGTCACCTTTTGTGTGTGTACTTTCAACCTACGTTTGTCAGAGATCTGTGCCATTTCCTGGCAGAAAGGAACAGATATGATCTGATGGAATACATCACAGATGTCCACAATTATCACCAAAATACTTCTCTCTCCCAGGGCTTTGTTTCTGGGTTCTGAATCAGAGCTCAGTGGTATACCAAATATTTATTCAGTCTCACTGTTTCCTCCTAATTACTAGATATGTTACTGAATTGTGCTTGTCGTACTTGGCTCTTTATTTCCCTGTATAAATTCTCAAAAAGAAGCTTCTGAATCCAGCAGACCTTGTCATTCAGGACGGTCAGCCATGGCCAGGTGTGTCTGAATGATAGAGATAGACAGGGTTTCCATATTTAAACTGGAGCTTTTATCAATTGGCAAAATATTTACCAACTTTTAATTTCCATTATACATATTTAAGAACTTTGAAAATCGACCACTAGGTATCAAATATTTTTTTTTCTTTTAAAAAATCAAGTAAGTACTAATAGAAAAGGTTATCATCCAGAATAAAAAGATACCAAATCCTTGACTTAATCAGGGATGAGATATCAGTTCAGAATTATTTATGTTGCATATATTTTGCCATGATTGTTACACCAGTGTTCTAAGACTAGGAGATAAAACACAAAATGTGACAGTGGCTAGCATGAAAGTTTGATTTCATTGCATGAGGCATCTCTTCTAGAAATTCTAAAATTACAAGTCTATATAGAAATAAGACTTAAAACTATTCATAACTACATAGGCACCTGGTACTCCCTAATTTCAAATTATAGTTAGTCTAATGTATGTATAATTGTATAGCATTGTGTTTTAAATCTACACTTTTTTCTAAGGACTCACACATTGAACTTTTTTAATATATGTTTTTCATCATCCATATATTTTCATAAGTAAAATGTTTGTTCAACGTATTTTCTTATGTCTTGCTGGAGAGTTTGATTGAGCTTTTTATTATTGAATACGAAAAGGTTTTTTTTATTTTAAAGAGAAAAAGCAATAAAAACAATGATAGAGAATTTCAAAACAAGAGAATAGGAGATTAACAATGGTTAATATACTGTATATTGTTATCTTCAAAGTAGTTGCTCAGATTACAACATATAGGCATGAAAAATTGATCAAACAGTATAAGCACAAACCGTTCTTTTCAATGAACTAATAGAAATTAGTAGTATAATTATCTTAGCTATCATATACATATATATTTTTTTTTCTTTTCTTTTCCCTTCCTTCTTTTCTCCTTTCCCCCATCCCAGTTGTTCTTTCCTTTGGAGCAGTATATTCCTCTTTCACAATATATGTTTTATATTTTGGATCTTATTTACTCTTTCAGTTTCTTGTACTAGTGAGACAATGCAATGTTTACACAAGTGAGTCTGATTATTTCAGTTATGAGTATGGTCTCAAGTTGCATCCATTTACCTATAAACGCCTCAAGTTTATCCTTCTGTATAGCTGAGTAGTACTGCATTGTAAAAAATGCAGTAAAAAAAATACCACATTTTTTTAATCCATTCCTTGGTTGATGGACATTAGGGTTATTTCCAAGATCTAGCTATTACAAATTGTGCTGCTTTAGACATGGGTGCACATATATCATTGTGGTATGATGTTTTTAATTCTTCTGGGAAGATACCCAGAAGGGGAATACCTGGTTCAAATGGGACCTCCAATCTTAGTTTTTTTTTTTTTTTTTTTTTTTTTGTGGGTACCAGGGGGACGACCTCAGGACCTCGCGCGCCAACAGGCACCCGTGCCACTGAGCGATATCACCGGCCCCTTTTTCGTATGTGGGTTCCGGGAGTCGAACTCGGGCCCTCGCGCTTGCAAGGCAGGCGCTTACGCCGCTGAGCCATCTCACCGGCCCCAATCTTAGTTTTTTTGAGGAATCCCCACAGTGATTTCCACAGTTATTGTACCAGTCCACACTCCCACCAACAGTGGAGAAGGGTTCCTTTTTCCCCACATCCCCATCAGCATTTGATATTGGTTGATTTCTTGGTGACAGCCATTCTTTCTGAGGTGAGATGGAATCTCCACGTTGTTTTAATTTGCATTTCTTGAGTGACGGATGATGTTCAACATTTTTTCATATATTTATTTGCCATTTGTATTTCATCTGAGAAGTGTGTATTCATCGCAGATGCCCATTTTTGGATTAAGTCTTTGAATTTGGGGGGGTCTGATATTTTTCAATCCTTTGTATGTTCTAGATGGAAGTTCTTTCTCTGAGGGAGAGTTGATTAAAATTTTTTCCCACTGTGTGGGTTTTCTTTTCATTCTGTTGGTGATTTCTTTTGACGTGCAAATGTGCAAATGCATTTTAATAAGGTGAGACCCCAGTTCTTGATTATTCAAAGTACTTCCCATGCAGTTTGGGCTTTGTTTATGAACTCTCTGCCTATGCCTATGTCTTCAAGATTCCTACCTACTTTGTCTTCCAGTAGATTTAGTGTTTCTGTTTTAATATTTAGATCTTTGATCCATTTTGACTTTAGTTTAGTGCATGGTGATAGACATGGCTCTAGTTTTAGTCTTCGGCATGTGGACTGCCAGTTTTTCCAGCACCATTTATTAAAGAGGATCTCTTTTTTCCAGTGAACATGTTTGGCCCCTTTGTCAAAGATAAGGTGGCTGAGTGTGTTTGTAGTTGTGTCTGCATCTTCTATTCTATTCCACTGATCCTCAGGTCTGTTTTTTTGCCAGTACCATGCTGATTTTATCACAGTAGCTTTGTAATATAAATTCAAGTCAGAGATGGTAATGCCTCCTGCCTTGCCATTATTTCCCAGGATTGCCTTTGCTATTCTAGGTCTCTTCTGCTTCCAAATGAATTTTAGGAATCTTTTCTCTAGTTCTGTGAAGTATGGCAATGGTATTTTTATTGGGATTGCATTAAATCTGTATAACAGCTTTGGGAGTACAGCCATTTTTACAATGTTGGTTCTTCCTATCCATGAGCAAGTGATGTCTTTCCATTTTCTGTTATCCTCTTCTATCTCCTTTTCCAGAGTATTGTAATTTTCAATGTATAGATCTTTTACTTCCTTTGATAGATTGATTCCTAAGTATTTCATTTTTTGTGATGGGTGCGGTTTCCCTAATTTCTCTCTCAGTGAGTTTGTTGTTTTTGTACAGGAATTTTATTAATTTCTGAGTGCTGACTTTGTATCCACCTACACTGCTGAATTTGCTTATTAAATCTAGAAGTGTTTTGGTGGAATTTTGGGGGTCTTCTATGTAGAGTATCATGTCATCTGCAAATAATGATAATTTAACTTCTTCCTTTCCTATCCTTATTCCTTTTATTTCTCTCTCTTGTCTAATTGCTCTGGCTAATATTTGCAGACCTATATTGAATAGGAGTGGTGATAGAGGACATCCTTGTCTTGTTCCTGATTTTAGAGTGAAAGTTTTCAGTTTTTGTCCATTTAGTATAATGTTGGTTGTTGGTTTGTCATAGATGGCTTTTATCAGATTGAGGTAGAGACCATCTATTCCTATTTTCTCACCTTTATTTTATTTTATTATTTTTTTTTTGTGGGTACCGGGGGGTCGACCTCAGGACCTCGCGCACCAGCAGGTGCCCGTGCCTCTGAGCGATATCACCAGCCCCTTTTTCGTATGTGGGATCCGGGAGTCGAACTCGGGCCCTCGCGCTTGCAAGGCAGGCGCTTATGCCGCTGAGCCATCTCACCGGTCCTCTATTCCTATTTTCTGAAGGGTTTTTAACATGAATGAGTATTGGACTTTATCAAAAACTTTTTCAGCATCTTTGAGATATATGTGTGATTTTTGTCTTTGGCTCTATTGATATGGTGTATTACATTTATTGATTTATGTATGTTGAACCATCCCTGCATTACTGAGATGAATCCCACTTGGTCATAGTGTATAATCTTCTTCATGCTTTGTTGCATTCTGTTTGCTAGTATTTTGTTGAGGATTTTTGCATCTATGTTCATTAGGGAGATTTGCCTGTAGTTCTCTTTTTTGGTTGGGTCTTTCTCTGGTTTTGCTTTCAGGATAATACTTACTTCCGGGAATGAGTTAGAGAGTATTGCTTCCCTTTCAATTTCATTAAAGAGTTTAAGTACTTTTGGTATTAAATCTTCTCTAATTTTCTTGTAGAATTCAGCCGTGAATCTACCAGGATCTGGGGTTTTCTTTGTTGGTAAGTTTTTAATTCCATTTTCAATTTCATTAACTGATACTGGGTTATTCAGAAATTTATATCATCTTGATTCAGTTTTGGTAATTCATGTATTTCTAGGAATCTGTCCACTTCTTCTGTGTTTTCTACCCTATGAGAGTAAAGATTTTCAAAGTAGGTATTGACGATCTTTTGAATTTCCACAGGGTCTGTAGTGATTTCAACCTTTTCCTTCCTTATTGCATAAATTTGAGGCTTTTCTTTCCTTTTTTTTGATAAGCTTGTCTAGGGGTTTATCAATTTTATTTATTCTTCAAAGAACCAACTCTTTGATTCATTAATTCTTTTTATTGTTTTCTTAGTCTCCATTGTGTTAATTTCTGCTCTGATCTTTATATTTTCCTCCATTTTATGGGCTTTGGGCTTGACTTGCTCTTCTTTTTCTAGAAGTTTGAGGTGCAGCATTAGGTTGTTTACTAGTGTTCATTCTGTTTTCCTGATATGAGAATTCACCGCTATAAATTTCCCTTTTAGGACTGCTTTCATTGCTTTCCACAGATTCCCGTATGTTGTATTTGCATTTGTTTGATTGTAGATATTTGTTCTATTTCTTCTTTAATTTCATCTGTGACCCATTAGTTGTTCAGGATGGTGTTATTTAATTTCCATGTTTTTATGGAGTTTTTGTGGTTTCTTCTGCCCATTACTTTATAGTTTCATTGCACTATGGTCAGATAATATGCATGGGATAATTTCAATTCCTTTGCATTTACTTAAGCATGTTCTATGGGCTATTTTAGAGAATGTTCCATGTGCAGCTGAGAAGAATGTGTATTCTGATGTTGTTGGGTGGAACACTCTGTAAACATCTACTAAGTCGATTTGTTCTCTGGCTTGGTTCAGTTCTGTTATTTCTTTGCTGATTTTTTGCCTAGTTGAACTATCTCTGTGTGACAATGGGGTATTAAGGTCCCCTGTTACAATTGTGTTATTGCTTATTTGATTTTTCATGTCTATTAATATTTGTCTTGTATAGTTTGGTGCTGGTGTATTTGGTGCATATATATTTATGATTGTTATCTCTTCCTCTTAAGGTTTTCCCCTAACAAGTATGTGGTGACCTTCTTTATCTCTTTTGATCATTCTTCATTTGAAGTTCATTGTCTACAAACAGAATAGCTACTCCTGCTTTTTTCTGGGTTCCTGTTGCATCGAGTGTTGTTTCCCATCCTTTGCTTTCAGTCTATGAGTTTCTTTCAGAGTTAAATGTGTTTCTGATATACAGCATATTGTTGGATCTTGTTTCTTGATCCATTCTGCCAATCTGTTTCTTTTGATTGGTGAATTGAGGCCATTTCCATTGATGGTTATAACTGATATGTATTGGCTTGTCTTTGTCATGATGTTTTCCAGCTGTTGGTTCCCTGCTTTTTTCCTCTGTTGAATTGGTTGCCCAGTCTGGTGGTTTCTTTCTGTTGTTCTTGGAATTCTGGTCATTTTTATCTCTATCTAGAATATCTTTCAGTACTCTTTGTAGGGTTGATTTGGTGGTCATGAGTTTCTTCAGTTGTTCTTTGTCATGGAGGTATCTTATTTCTCCATTAATTTTGAGAGATAGTTTTGCAGGGTACATCAGTCTGGGTCTGAGGTTGTTTTCTTTCATGACTTCAGATACTTCACTTCAAGCTCTCCTTGACTTGAGGGTTTGTGTTGAGAAGTCTGCTGTGATTCTGATGGGCTTTCCTTTATAGCTGATCTGTTTCTTTTCTCTAACAGCTTTTAATACTCAGTACTTATGCTGAATTTCTGTGATCATGATTGTTGTATGTCTGGGTGTAGATTTATTTTGGTCATGGCTAATTGGAGTTCTATAAGCCTCACTTATGTGTATGTCAGATTCTGTTCTCGTGTCTGGGAAATTTTCTGCTATTATTTCTGCAAGTAGTCTTTTTATGTCATTTGTGTTGACTCCTGCTTTTTCATTGATACCTATTAGTCTTACATTGTTTTTCTTTTTATCATCTTACAGCTGTGGAATTGCTATTTCTTGATCCCTTGTTTTATTTGCTTTTGTTTTTTTTATATGTGGGTACTGGGAGTCAAACTCAAGACCTCACAATTGTCAGGCAGGCACTTATGCTGCTGAGCTATATCACTGGCCCATCCCTTGTTATTTGTAAGAGATCTTTCCTTTTGTGATTGCTAGCCACGATCCTGTCTTCAAGGTCTGAAAGTCTCCCTTTGGTTTTGTTCAAGTGGTTTTGTCAGCTTTTAATGGAATTTCTAATTTCCTGGATATCTGTTTGAATCTGTTTCATGCTTTCTATTTCTTTCCTATACTGATCGTTCACAGTTTCCATCCTTTTCCTATTTTTTATCTATCTCTACTCTAGATTTTCTTTTTTCTTTTTTTTTTTTTGTGAGTACCAGGGGTCAACCTCAGGACCTCATGTGCCAGCAGGCACCTGTACTGCTAAGAGATATCACCAGCCCTTTTTTCGTATGTGGGTTCTGGGAGTTGAACTCGGACCCTCACGCTTGCCAGGCAGGCGCTTATGCCGCTGAGCCATCTCACCAGCCCTACTCTAGATTTTCTAAGCAATTCCTTTATGAATGTTGACATTTCTTTTTTAACCTGAGAGATTATTTCTGATCCTATTTCCTCTATGGCCTCATAGATTTGTTTCTTTACTTAGCTATCATTTCAGAAATTTCAGGTGTGTGTCTTCCATTTTCCTCTATCTCATTGTCTCCTGGACTTGTTCTGGGTGGGCTAGTGGTCTGAGATTGCATCTTGCTTCTGCATCTTGTTTTGTTCTTGTTTTTGTTTTTGTATTTTTTTTTCCTGTGTTGATCCTTGTAAGTTTTTATAGTAGGTAGCTATATCACTAGTATCAAGTCCTCTCTAGGCAAATTCTGTTCCTCAGGGATGTCTTCTATGTGTGGGAGGTTCTTGGTTTGCATATGTTCCAGAATCCTACCTTCCCAGGTAATTAAAAGTGAGATATTGGTATCTGTTTGGCTCAGTCCCCAGTTCTTTGGTGCTGGGCTGTGGAGGTTATTACTCCAGAGCTTCCGAGTATTGTTACTGAAGTTAGAACAATGATTACAACAGATATGGCATCTTAGCTAAAGTAGTATAATTGGCAATAACAATAGCATCAAGCACAGTTCAGAAACTAACAAACTGTGGTAAGTATTAATTTTGTACCTTAAACCATAGAAGCAAAATCTACAACTATATAACAGAAGCTATTGTAAATTGGGAGCTTGTATTCAAAGTGTTTCCCCTTGGTAGAGTGGTTTTACCCTGTGGTGGGGAGATTTAAGAAGGATAGTGGATATAACAAAGACAACTGAAAAGAAAGTAGAAGCAAGGCTGGAGGACCAAGGATGACCACACAAACTTTGGGAAACTAGAGGAGAGAGCAGAAGAGAAAGAATGAGGGAGTAAGCAAGAGATTATCTGAACATAGTCTCTGGGTTTGGGGGATGGAATTAGTTTCCTGTGGCTGGAGTTCTCCCCAGCTGTTTAGAAAAGAGAGAAAAAAAGAAAGGAGAAAATAAAGAGAAGAAAAAAAGAAAAAGAGAGAGAGAGAACAGGGGCAGCCCCACGCGCCTGCTTCTATTCCATGTGTCTTAGTCCCCAAGCACAATGCTGGTTCACCTAACTTACCACGTGTTGGCTCGTATCATTACTGTTGCTTATGACTTTTCATGCCAGCAGTCCCACCTGTCCATGGTCTGTGCCCTAGCTGGGACCCTAGTGTGTTACTGGCGTTCCCTCTGGTCCCTGGGCCTTCCCAAGAGGTTTACTTCAGTCATGGCAGCAGCAAGGGGAGGGGCCATTCTCTGGGCCTTCCACCTTTACATTTATTCCAGAATATATGTACTTTTCAGTTTTACATTTACTTTTATGATCTGTTTTGTGTTAACATATTGTATGGTAAAAGGTTCTTGTAGTGATTCATTTTTGTGCAAATATTACCCATTTCCAATTGAGTTACCCTAGCACCTCATAAATATTAAATATATAATATGTATGTGTATATTTATTTATTTATTTATTTATATAGACTCATATACACATATGAGTTTACCTGTGCATGGATAAACTTCTGAATTCTCTAATCTATTTCTTAGATCCACATGTCCATCTTCAGTCTAATTCAGATCTGTCTTGATTTATGATCCTTGAAGTCAGATAGTTTAAACTCTCTGAGATTTTTTAAGAACTATTTTGGTTAACCTAGTTATTTAGCTGAAGCTTATAATGTGAATTTTCCAAATAAGCTTATATCTTCTTTTTAAAAATGGTTATAATTAGAATTGCGAGAGTATTGAAACTGTAAATAAATTTGACAAAACCTGATTTTAGGATTACACTGTCTTCTCATCTATGAAAATCATATAACCCTTTTTAATATGAATACTATTTAATTTTTCACATCAGTATTTCTAAATTTTCAACAAATAAATCATCTCCACATTTTATTGGTATTATCTTTATGTCCTGGTTTATCATGCTCTAATAACATCTAGGTTTTTTTAATTTTTAAATTTCAATCAAATTAATTATATAGTAATATAATCAATTTTTATACTTTGACCTTATGTCAAAAGGTATTACTAAATCTATTTGATATTTTATTTCTAATATAAACTTGTAATGATTTAAATTTCACTGTAAACAGTACTTATTTATGAAATACTTCATGAATTTTTACATGTTATATTTTTCTCCCCATTTAATTTACTTTATTTTCATTTGAACTCCTCTTTGATGCATGGAATATATATGAATGTAGTATTTAATTTTGAAAAACTTAGGTATTTCCCTTGTCTTTTCCTTAAAAGAAAATTAATATTTTTGTATTTAACTTCCATTTACAGTTTATTTTGTGACCAAGTTAAGACCATTTTTGGCAAATGTTCTATGTATAGATGAAAAAACATGTATTCTACTGCTTTTTGCTGGAGTGCTCTGTAAAGTTCGAGCATTCTATTAGGTCAAGCTGGTTGTTAATGTAGTTCAGGTCATCTTCGGTCTCAATGGTATTCTGATTTCTATGAGTTACTTATAAATAGTCACCACCTAATATTCTGGTTTTCTCTGTTTCTTATCTTCATCATTTTTTCTTCATGTATTTTTAAACTCTCTTTGTTGAGTGCATTCATAAAGTTTTAATGACTTGATGAATTCACTCATTTATCATTATCCTTACTTTTGGTAATATTACTTATTCAGAATTTGGTTCTAATCACATTTCATTGACTTGACATTTGGATGTTTTGTCTTTCTCTACCAATTTGTTTTTAATCTATTGTATAATTATTTTTGTGGATTTCTTGTCAATATCATATAATACTTTTTAAAACAATGTGACAGATTTGCCCTTTATTCTAGGTGTTTACACTTGCACAGTTATTGATATGGCTCAAATGAAAACTATGTTGGTAGCTGTTTTCTCATTTATTTGTAGTTAATTCCTTATATCCTTTGTGTTAGTTACTTTTCTCATTGCTGAAACAAAATACCCAACACCCAAAGTTAAAGAAGGAAAGGTTTATTTAGCTCACAGTTTGTAGAGGTTTCAGTCCATAGTTGGCTGGCTCCAAGACAGAATGGCACATGGCAGAGGGGCTTCACAGAGGAGAACAGTTCATGGTGCCTACAAGGTAGCAAAAGCAACAAGGGAGGGAGACAAGACTCTTTCTGTCCCTAATATTGTCTGCAGGCTACCCACCCTAGGGCAGGTATAGCAGTCACACCCTTAATCCTAGTCAGAACTATGCCAAACCAATCAGTGGACTGATGTACTAATCACACACCCTTAACCCCACCATCACACACTCTAGCTTCAGCCACTTCTGAAAAAGCCCTATGACCATATGAGGCTTTGGGGGGACATGTAGACACAATCTATAACATCTCTTATTATTTGGTGTTAATTATTTTAATAATTCTTATGATTATGTTTTATCTCTAGTTCTGATTTGCTAGTTGAATTTGTTAACTTACTGCTTAGTTGTTAATCTAGAATTTAGAACATATAACTTTATTACTATTTGCTTTTAATTATTTAAAAACAATTGCTGTGCATTATAAATGAGAAAAAAGGGTTTGGGTAATCTGTAGGAAAATTATATTTTGATACTAACATATACAAGTTTTGTGTGTGTGTGTGTGTGTGGGTACCGGGATAGACCTCAGGACCTCGCACGCCAGCAGGCGCCCGTGCCGCTGAGCGATATCACCGGCCCCTTTTTTCATATGTGGGTTCCGGGAGTTGAACTCGGGCCCTCGCGCTTGCCAGGTTGGCGTTTACGCCGCTGAGCCATCTCACCAGCCCAACATATACAAGTTTTAAAGATGAGTTCTCCTTCGTATTATATGGTGTAGCAAAATGAAAAAAATTCTGGTCTTTATGCTATATATATTAGATTTATAATAGATTTTGTTTCAGTCTATCACCCGTCCTCTTTCTGTTCTGTCTATAGTTTTATTCCAATGTTTCTCAAGCCAAGGGTATACATTTTAGGTAATAACCTTTAAATATGTCATTTTATTTCAAACATTATAATATATATATATTATATATGGAGAGAGAGAGGTCAATATTCTATAAAATCTGCAAAAACTTAAACTGTATATTATCACATGATTTTGGTGTTTTAATTTTTGATGCTCTTGTTAACAGTAATATTTCACTGTTTTCACAACAACATGAAAGTAACAGAAGAGAATTAACATATAAATTATGAGTGCAGGCCCAGTAACAGTACAGCCCTCTATAGCAATGACTTCTGCTGTGATTATAACAGATAATACTCATAAGAGAACTGTTGTCACAATGTACATGGTATTATATCAATGGAAACTGATAATCATTGCTTTATCATAGAATGATATTGAAGTTGAAAGTGACATTTTCATTACAGAAAAATAAAATCATCCATTTCACTTAGTTAATTTAAATAAAAGGCATTAATTTCAATATAATTGTTTTTCTAGACTTTATGGTTAATTGTGTGTGTGTGTGTGTGTGTGTGTGTGTGTGTGGGTACCGGGGGTTGAATTCAGGACCTTGTGCTTGCAAACAGGTGCTTGTGCTGCTGAGCTATCTCACTGGCCCCTGGTTAATTTTACTTGCTTTGTATTTTATAAAGCTATAAGCATGATTGGTTTTGGGGTCTTTGAATATATTTAAATGGTATTGTCATGGATGTGTTTTATGTTAACACTCAAGAACCATGGAACTTTTCTTTTAAGTAGTGTCTATATGTTAGTGAAGGTTGAAAGATGATCTGCTTGTATCATTCTTGAGATGAGAAGTAAACTAAGAAAGGTAACTAGCATACATCGAAAACTTACAGAATAAAAGTAGTTTTGTTTGCTCAACTTTGTTCACTGCATTCACCATCGTTTATTTGAAAAACTGTGTTCTTGACTACTGTATCTCAAGGGAAGCAGTGGTGCTTAAAAATCATCATAACCTCATGAAATTTGAGTGGTCTAAAGATGGTTGCCTGGCCAAACCAAAGCCAATAAATTACTTCTATAGAATTTTGTTTCTAAGACAAGTTGACTAGTCTTTCAAGCACTGAAGATATTATAATAAGCCAACCACTGTTAGCATCTACATTTTCTACTATGTGAAGAAAGTATTTGTGCAGTAAAAAGACACAACATGAATTCAACACCCAGAGAAGCACACACTATTCATAGAATCTGGATTGGTTTGAGCAGCTGTTTTCCATGACACCTGCATTAATTGCTCATCTTTTCTTTAACATAATTATTTAACATTGGTTTTGGATTCCAAGACCTAACCTAGCATCCTCTCTTAAATTTCCCTTCATATTTAAAGTTGGTTGAGATTGATTTCTGTCACTAGAGGCCAGACATTTATCTATGATGAATATGAAACTGTGTGTTATTAACTAAAATTTGACCATGCTTCACAAAGCTCTCTGAAGCTCAATGTAAACACTTGTTAGTGGCAAATTTGTGCCAAATTTCCTAGTTCATTAAATATGATTCAATATTCTGTAAAATTTTAGTCAATAAAAATACCTCCATTATCAGAAAAGAATAACACCCAATCTTTTAAGTATTGATCACTCAGGGATTTTGAATAGCCTAAAATAACAATATTTTAATAAATTATCCTTAATAGCCTATTGAAATATTAATATAGTAATTCCTATTTTACTCTATTATGATAATATATACATATTTAAATATAAATTTTCTTATATTAACAATCTTTAAGCATATAGTTCAGTAGCATTAAATATATCACATTATTGTGAAACCATCACCACCATTCTTCTCTAGAACTTATTTCATCTTGCAAAACTCAAATTTCTTTTTTTTTTTTTTTTTTGTGGGTACCGGGGGGTTGACCTCAGGACCTCGCGTGCCAGGAGGCGCGTGTGCCGCTGAGCGATATCACCGGCCCCTTTTTCGTATGTGGTTTCTGGGAGTCGAACTCGGGCCCTCGCGCTTGCTGGGCAGGCGCTTAAGCCACTGAGCCAACTCACCAGCCCATCAAATTTCTATACTCACATACAATAACTCTTCATTCTCTCTTGCTCGCAACATTTGGCACCCTCTACTCTACTTTCCATCTTTACTGGTTCATGTGTTCCAGGTAACTTATATAGTATTTGTCCTTTTGTGACTGGCTTATTTTGCCTAGCATAGTGTTGTCCTGGTTCCCCGATGTTGTAGTGTGTCAGAATATTTCACGTTTAAAGCTGGGTAATTTTCTTTTGTACAAATATACTACACAGAAACCAGTTGAGTCTATTTTTTGGCTATTGTGAATAATGCTGCTATAAATCTAAATATCTATTTGGTAATCACTTTTAATTTGTTAATTATATATACAAAGTTGGAATTGCTGACTCATATGGTGATGCTATCTTTAGTTTTTTTTAAGATTTGTTATAATGTTTTCCATAGTGGTTACACCATTTTATATTCTCCCCAGCAGTTCAAACTATTTCAATTTCTGTACATCTTCACCGACATTTATTATTTTTCATTTCTTTGATAATAAACATTCTGGGTGTAAAGAGATAGTTTTTGTATTCTTTTGTTTTGTTACATTTTTTCCCCCATAAGTTGTTAATATAGAAAACACTTCTGGAGGAATACAATAATGACATTTTGGTGAGTGGTCACTTTGTTGAATGATAAAATGTTTGTTAGATTGTTCAGGCTACTGCAGCAAAATAGGTGAGACTGAACATCTTATAAAGAGCAGAAATTTATTTCTCACAGTGTCTTGAACTAGGATGTCCAAGATCAAGGTACTAAAATATGGTTATAAGTGTCTTCTTACTGCATCCTCACATGGCTTAAGGTGGTGGATCAAAAGAAACAGAGGATAATTATTCCATGCAGAAAGCTGAAAAATAAGTTAGCTCTATAGCATATGCAGTGATTTCATGTGGGCCTTAATCTCACTCACAAGGGACACACCTCAAGGCCTAATCACCTCCTAATTGCTTCATCTTCTAATACTGTCACATAGGGGTTATGATTCCAATGCATGAGTTTTTGGAGCACAAGCATACAACAGTAGTAAAATCTATCAAAAGATAAGAATGATCCATTAGGGAACAATGCAAATATTCTAAATACATATGCACTTGGAATCCTTGGTAATTTGTTCAATTTAACAATTGTTTTAGTTAATTTTGTCATTGCTGAGAGAAAATACTCAACATCCAAAGTTAAAGCAAGAAAGGTTTATTGTAGCTGACATTTTATAAAGAGGTTTCAGTTCATAATTGTCCGGCTCCAAGACAGAGAGGCATGGCAGAGGGTCATCACAGAGGAAAAATATTTCATGGCAGGCAGAAGACAGCAAGGGAGAAAAGCAGGAAATGAAGGCAGCAGCCTTCTTTCTGTCCCTTATATTCTATCCAGCTACATATCCTTAGGGTGGATAGCACTCACACACAGGGTGGGCTTTCCCATTATTGACACCCAGAACTATGCCAAACCAATAAGTGAACTAATTTAGTAATCACTCTTAGCACCACACACTTAATTCCAGAATCACACATTCTAGATCCAGCAACTTTTGAAAAGCCCCACCTAGACTTTGGGGGACATCTAGAATAAGCCATAATTTCCCTTCTTTAGCCTCCCAGAATTCATGCACATCCCTTTATGCAAAAGACATTTAGTCCATCTCTAAGAGTTGCCAAAGTTCTAATAGTACAAATGAAAGCAAACACTTCCAGCATAGCATGACACAAGATAAACATTCTCATTCCAAAAGGAATGGGACCAAAGCAAGTGCAAAATCAATCAGGGCAAACATTAAATCCCATAATTCCATGTCCAGCATCTCCACCAATGTGAGGCAAGTTGTGAACTGCAAAGGTTTTGGATGGCTCTGCCCCTACGTCACTTCTGCTGATTGTAACTCCCATGGCTTTTCTCTTTCATTGGCTTCGCTCACTTCTTGCAGCTTTTCTCAGATGATCCACGTGCTGAACTTCTCCAACATTCTGGAGTCTCTACTGCACCTTTGGCTTCACAAACTTCCATCTCAAAAGCACACTGCATGACCTACCAGGTCTTCTTCTGAAATCGAGGTGGAAACCTTCCTGACCCCACAGCTCTTCTTTTCTGCATCCACCTAAAATCAGCACCAAGTGGATAGTGCCAATGTCTGCCACCAGCTGGAGCAGTAGCCTGGCTTGTTTGTCTCTTGGCTGTAGGGACTGAGTGCCTGGATCTCTGAGCACTCTGAACCAAATCCTGAGGAAGAACTGGTACCAAATCCTGAGGAAGAACGTGGTGCTCTGGGGTTGTCACTTCTCAGAACAAATTCTTTCACCTTTGCAACCTTGAGGCTGCAAAGCCTGGATTGCAGCTGTTTCTTATGCTGTCCTCAGGCCATCTTTTCTATTGTCCTGCTACTTCACAACAATCAAGTTCTCCTCTGCTTTACTTTTGCGGTCTACAGCTTTACTGGAGCTTTCTTTCTGGCCAAAATCACAAAGTTTTAAATCATTCTGCTGGGCTCTTTGCTTTTGCTTCTCAACACACATCTTGCTAAAAGCCCGCAACATTAGCTATGCTACCACCTCAACATTAGACTGTCTTGAAATTTCTTCTGCAAGATTAGTCCACCACCCTTAACATTAGTCTCAGGCAGAGTCTCTGGACATGAACAAAAGGCAGATAAACTTTCTGCTAAGGCATAACACACGTCATCTGGGGTCCAACAACCAAGGCAGTTCTTCTTTCTAGCAGAAATCTCCTGAGTCTGGTCTTTATCAGCAGCATTTCTAGCAGCATTCTAGTCTTCTGAACGCTGACCAGAATCTCCCACCAAGTACATCTTAAGGCATTCCAGGGCTGCTTCTTCAGCCAGCATCTCCAAACCTTTTCAAACTTTCCCACAATCCAGTTCCAAAGGCTCCTGGACCACATGGTCAAGTACAGTCAAAGTAATGATGCCAACTCTGTCTTAGTTATTTTTCTTGTTGTTGAGAGAAAATGCCAACACACAAAGTTAAAAGAGGAAAGGTTTATTTGAGCTCATAATTTATGGAGGTTTCAGTTCATAGTTGGCTGTCTCCAAGGCAGGGTGGCATGGCAGAGGAAAATCAATTCATGGTAAGCAGAAGGCAGAAGGCAGCAAGGCAGCAAAGAAGCAAGCAGCAAGCAGCAAGTGAAGGCAGCAGCCCTCTTTCTGTCCCTTATACTCTATCAAGACTACACAAGTGCTACCTTAGGGCAGATAGCACTCAGACCCAGGGTGGGCTTTCCTATTATCCACACCCAGAATTATGCCAAACCAATCAGTGGCCTAATTTAGTAATCACACACCCTTGACCCCAGCATCACTCACTCTAGATACACCCATCTCTGAAAAGTTCAACCTATGATCACCTGAGGCTTTGCGAGGACGTCTAGACACAAGCAGTAACAACCATTTAGATGATTATTGTCCTTTTTCATGATGTCAAAACAAGTAGATAAATTTTCTTTATTTATTCAGAAAGGTGGTTAACTTAATGAGTAAAAATTTCATTGAAATGTGTTTAGTTAGATATGTTAGGCATTGGTTATTCAATGCAACCTACACACATAATCAGCTTCTGACTCAGACAACCCTTTCCTTTTCTGTGTATCTGAACTGCTGGAGTATAAGAGAGTCATGAATCAGTGCTCTTCTCATACTCAGAGCCATATGTCTAGAATTTGTTTCATATTCTTTCTTAGTATGTCAGAGAAAAGTAGAAAAATACAAATAATGACAGCTTTTTAAAGGTAAGACTTTAAATTGGTTCAGGGCAAGAAAAATCTAATACCTTCAGCAATGTAGAAATTTAAATAAACATAGTACCAAAGAGGAACTGAAAGGTTTCTAATTATTATGGCCAAAAAATTCAAAATATTTAAGGAGATTTTTGTGTACCACAGAATAAACATAAACATAATCTGTATAGGAAAATATAACCTGTGTTTCCAAGCAGCCAACTGGCAATCAGCTTTATGTCAAACTGTGTAGTTGCATATCAAGGACTGTCATTAATTGAAAACATGTATAGCTTTATAAATTTTGTAAAAATGAACAACTCATATAGTTATTTGATGATAATTAGACTAATTGATCAATATTGTATCACACATATGCAGCATAAATGTCATTTAGCTTAAAGACTCTGCTTGCTTTTAAATCCTCTGAGTCTTTTATTGCTTAGCCACTTCTATGATGTTTGTAAATATTCAACATTCTGGTTATGACACATATGTCTTAGGGCTGTAAAGTATCATGTTTGATTAGATGCCTCCTCTCCCAGGAGGGTTTGTGCTTGTGCCTGTGCATCTGAACAGATAGCCCGAGTGAGGGGAAATTTATTTTAGAAATTAAAAGCTATTTAGAATAATTTCCAGGTTTTCAGCTTCTTAAATTGATATGTTTAGCAAAATTCACTTTCATCGAAAAATAGTTGAAGAAGCATTAGTTAGAAATAAGAAATGCATACAGCTAAACCCATGTCTATTTTTAAAAAGAAAACATCTTATCCAATCCCAACTTGAAGTTTTCAGTTGAAGATAATTTTATAATGCAATGAATGAAAAATTAAAAGTAGAAATTTTCTTTTATTTCTCTGATAATCATTTAATGGTGTTATGTCTTAAAATATGCTAACTACATCTGTGTTTATCTTGTCTCTCTGTGATATTTTTAACTTAAGCTAACCAGAACATCAAATGAAGAAAACATTGATATTCACTAGGTAACTTAAAGCCCATGAAAACAACAGATTTACCAAATGTTAATTTTTCATGTCAGTATACTATTAGATATTATGGATGGATTGATTTTCTATCATTTACTTAGGATGTTTGTTTTAAAATTTTAAGATGTGTTAAGTCTAATATAAAGGATAAATCTTTGTTTTCTTATACTAAATCATACAAGTTTTCAATATTGTTAGTATGTAAGGGCATTTTTAGGCTCCACTCTATATGTATATCTGCATATTTTAGTAATAGCTATTAAAATCAAGTAACAATGGTAAAATTAATGATAAATATGCTAAATTTTTGTTAAGGGTAGTGTTATCTGTAATGACAGTGAGGGAAGTTATGGGAATTTGAGCACTAACAGTAAATACTTTTATATAAGAATTTTTGATAGATCTTGTGTTGATGGTGCTACAATATATAAAGGGAAGTTAGTAAAATAATACATTTTTAAACTTTAATGTGCTTCAGGAACACATTGTCATGTTCTTATTCTTCATCAATAATATTTCCTTCTTATAATAATTGAGTTATCAGTGCTCTGGCTTTGAAACATATAATAATGCTGCTATGAGTAAAGATAGATGCCACAAGTGTTCTAAAGACAGAAATCCCCCTGGCAGGGGATCAAAGGTGACCACTGGTCTGGTAATATGTCCCCAGGGGGCAGGAATATGAAGATGGCTGCCCAGGGGTTCACAAGGTTGGCGCAATTGGCAGTAGAATCATAGGTTCATAGGTTACAGTATCCATTAGTGCAGACCAAGCAGTTTTACAGATGGTGGTGAGGCAGACACAACAAGAGCATCATTCATCATTGAGCAATGCAAAAATGGCTCCAATTCATGAGTCAAGATGTCCAAAGGAGACCATTTCATGAAGGAGAACTCGTGAATGAGCTGAAGTCTTAGGAAAAAAAAACTATAGTTTAGATCAAAGCTGAATGCTACCCTGAAGAGGACAGCACAGAGGAGAAAGAAAGCTTTGGGATTTTAGAAAATGATCTGATAATAGCTAAATTCTCCTAATATTTCAATAAGTAGATATAGATATATATAGAAATAGACATAGATGATATATATATGATATATATATATGATATAGATGATATAGATATAGATGATATAGGTACAGATAGGTATATCTAGGGTGAAGAATGATTTCGTGACATTTTTGTTGAGTCTAAGCAGTGGTATTGCTCAGAGTAATGGTTACAAATACACCTGATTTCTGAATGAAGACACATTTCTGCCCCGTGTCTTCTAATTCTTTTGAGGGAAAACAGCTTCAATCACAGCTTGACCAATCACTCAGGTGCTGAAGTTACTGCGTCTTTTCATCTGGTGACCCTGCTGAGTGGGCCTGTGGCTTCCATTTCTTTTATGACTTATCACAGTCCCTATGGATAACAGCTAGAAATGACATCATAAAGTGTTGTTTTATATCACTGGTGAAAACAGAAAAAAGAAAAAAACAAAAATAAAAACAAGAATGAAACACATAAAGAATCACAAAACAATACAATAGTTGATATGACTTCCAGCCCTATTCAAAACCATACTGATGTGTAGCACAAAATCAACATGTCTAAAGGAATCTTACGAAATGAGAGACTTGAGTGGGGAGTTATTTAACATTAAAAGAATACTAGTATGGTCTGATATTATTATCTAGGTTTACCAGTTGATTAATTAATCAATAAGTTAACGAAAATCATCAAGTTCTAAATTGGTGTTTTAACCAGACTGAGTCAGAGGAAAATCTCAAAGTAAATATGATTCAGCAAAATGATAGACAGCTGCTGTGTTACTGCACTGAAATACTTGGGACTGGCTGCTTACGAAGTACAGAGGCATATTGAGCTCACAGTTGTGGAGGTCCAGACATATGACAGGGTACATATGTGTGTATGGGGGGGCGGGAATGGGTAGAGCACTGATTTACCCTTTAGTGAGAACCGTGGATGGCAGTGAGGAAGCCTGTATTGGAGCAAGTGACGAGAGCCAAACTCAAGCTTTTATAACAGTCCTCTCTCAGAACTATCTGGAGTCCTAAAAGAATGAAGTATTCCCACATGAGCTAAAACAATTTCCCACATGAGTCCATCTGTCAAAGCTTCATAAAAATTCCAGTAGCGCATTCCTGGGGAGCAAGCCTTTAACACAGGGGACTTTGGTGGACAGTTATCCAAACCACAGCATAAGGCAGAGCATAACAATGGTCCCCAATATTTAGCCTTCCACTACATAATGACAACATGAAATAGACAGTGGTATATAATGGGTAAAGCCCAGTGATATGATAGGGAATGACACTCACAAGTATTCAGGAGTCTAACAAAATATGCGGGTACCATTAAAAGTGAATAGCTATGCATATTTAGCCCTTTATGAAAACTGAACTCTAACATCTAATATCAAAATACTTCTATTTTCCTTTTGCTATCATAATAGACACTACCAGTATCATTGCAATAAATCTGCCCAAAGAAAATAAACTACCCCAAATTCCAACTAAACCTATTTTTTTTCAATAGATTACTTCAGATAGATTGTGGTGAGAAGTTATTTGTATGTGTATTACTAATTTTTGGTTAAAATTTATCCTCTTTTGTTGAAATAATTAATTATTCCTCAGATACGTTGTGAGGTTTCATTAGCCAAATGAATGAAATTAATTTGCAATCCAACTGCATTACCCTCCTCATGCACCAGGTGACCAATCCTTCCCCAGTAGCATTCTCACCCACCCAGATGTGTACCTCTAAAATCACTTGGCTGGTAATTAGGTGTTTATCAGATTCTCGCTGAAAAGGCATGAGACAGTTATCTGACACAATTATCTTGGAAAATTGAATCCTCTATTTCTGGTCCTGCTGAGGACATTCAAAGGAACACTGAGTGGTTTAAAGCTAAATGCCTTTCAAAAACCCTTGCTTTCTAGAATGAATGCAATGCAATTGCTAGTCACAGAATTTTTCCCACTTTTCATGCACAGCCTTTTGTGTGTGAATTTTTTGTTATTTCTTTATGCATGTTGACATATGAAAATTGCTTTTGACCTGCTCTTTGGTTACTTCATTAATGTCTCTCTTACTGTAGCATTATTAATAGTCAGTCTGAAATGTAGTGCTTATTCCTTTTGTCCTTACCCAGCTGCTGTATCTTCACCCAACACAAGTGAAGGTGATTGCTAAGATTGACTAGGGAATATGTGCATTTTGGATAATAATATCTCTATAACTATTCGCTCTTAAGCGATCTAAAACTATGCAGCTCATTCAAGTATTAATGTGCAATCTACTCACAGCTTGCAAATTAATATTATGCTTTAATACAAATAGCTATAAAATCAGTTATTCAGACACTGAAAAAATAAAATGCCAAGTAATATATTTTAATTTAAACGTCACATCCATTTTAAATGATGCTGTGACTCCTTTCCCAAGAGAATTGAATTAATTTTAGGTTTCCATACAAATTTGAAGCACAGTGCTTGAAATAAATTTGTGCAGAACATAAAAGCAAGAAAAAAACTCAGCACATTTTCTTCCAGTTGTATTGGTATATATAAGGTTTGGTAAGCATTCATGTTCTTTATCCCCCATGTTTTCTTGCCTAATGTAAAGGCAATCTACACAGACATATGGATTTTATAAATATTATAAATTTCTTGTTTATACTTCTGTCTCCTCTGCAAGTACATTCATTCAAATGCATATTACTGTGTTCATTCAACCATACATTAATTCAAAAAATATTTAGGCTTTGCTACATGGCAGTCATGGTAACAGAATTGCAGAATATTGCAATAGAGACCTATGAGATCTCACAACCTTCCATCTTTTCCTACTTTAAATTCATGCTTCACACGGTGTTTTGTTTGTTTGTTTGTTTCTTTGTTGGTTTTTTTTTTTTTTTTTTTTTTTTTTGTCTTTTTGAGACAGTGTTTCACTATGAAATTCAGGCTGGCCTTGAACTCACTTTGAAGCCCAGGCTGGCCTCGAACTCACAGTGACCATCCTGCCTCCCCAGTACTGGGATTACAGGTGTGCACCACCTCGCCTATCCATGTTTCACAGTTTTTGTCTAAGAAACTGCATTCATTCAATTCTCCTTCAGTTTAAATATATGTTCTGTCTGCAAAGCCCTTTACATTTTGGCTTCACTTTATTTCTTCAGCTTCATCACCAGTCACAGCCTCTCACATATATGTCATCCGCTATGAAAATGTAATCAGTTACTGTTTTTTAAACAGAGAGACTTTCCTCCAAGCCTGTGCATAATCAGTGTTTTAGTTTAGCATTCCTTTTTTCTCCAGTCCTGTAGTTGTTTGGTTCAGTCAAAAAACAAATGTTTCTTCAACTCAATTTCAAATGTTCACTTCTGTGATAAACATTTTCCAGTTTTTCAGAGCCTGGTTACTTTGTTGTCTCTTTGATCTCGTACCACTACACTCTCTAAAATTTGTTGTAGAAATTACCATGCTTATTTATTTTGTCTGGGTCTTCTCACCCTCCTAAACTGTAAAATGTTTTGAACAGGGACTGCCTGATTCATTTTTGTGTCTTACGATAAAATGTAATAGGTTCTGAAAGAAAGTCTACAAAAATAAACAAACCTAGGTACATGGATATGGTTATTTTAGTATATATCATATATATTTGCGCTTTTTGGTGGTACTGTGGATTGAATTGAACTCAGGACCTTTGTCCTGCACTTCATCCTGAGTCCCTTTTAACTTTGGGGGACAGGGTCTTGCTAAATAGCTAAATTGCTCTTGCTAGGCTTCAACTTGAAGTCTTCCTGCCTCAGTTGCTCAGAATGCTGGGATTACAGGCCTGTGACACCATGCCTTGCTATTTGTCTTGCTCATAGAGAAATTATTCTAATACTGACATCATTTTCCATTAAAAGTATTTTTTGAAACCTCATCAAACACCTGTGTTTATTGAAATGTAAAGTACCACCATTTATATTTTTCACCTTTAACTTGCTCTGTAGCTGACTTTAAGTGTTGATTTCTAAAGTGAAAAATAAGTCACTGGACACTATTTTTGGTTAAACACAAGAGAATGATCAATGCATTGCTGTATGAAAGCAGAGAATGTTGTGGAGATGACAGAAACTCACGTTTCTGCACTTGATAATTTGGTAGTTTCAGGTATTGTCAGCAGAGCATGGTTACTACATCCACTGTTGTTTCTTGCAATCTGTGTTCTTTCTTTTTCTCCCCTCTCTGCTTGTCTTTGTGTCAAGCTTCATGTGTAACTTTTTTTTGACCCAAATGTCCAGACATCTTTTATTTTTGTTTTTAGTAGTCAGATAAATTTAATTTCTCTAAGACAATACTTATTAGGACATCGAGGCTATCGATGTGCATTTCCATGTTACCTTATTTGAAAGATGGTATTGTTCACAAAACTGTGTCCACAGCTGGATTCACTTTCAGCTAGAATGACCAAACATCATGTGTCCTGCTAATTTTCATCAAAATGTTGAACAATATGTTTGAAGGTCAAGTGGGCATAGAATTCATCTTGACTGAGAGGCATTCTGAAAATTGCTTTTGTTTGAAAATTGCTTCCTTTTTGTCTTGGTGTACATGAGTGTACTTTTAAAGAACCATCTTTGTGAATTTGAACATTTATTTTGGAAATAAAATGTTGGATGTAGACAGTTGTTATTTTAACTAAAAAATAAGAAAAAAAGAAGAGAAAATGCTGGTAGACTGTATTTTGTCTCAATCATATCATCTTTCAAATATCTTTATTCTTAAAACACATTTTTTAATAAATAGATGCAATCATTTCTTAGCAAGTTGGAAAACTAGCTCTGCCTGTGGCAACCCTGCAATGAAGGTGAAAAGAAGATAAAATCTTCATTTTGCTGTGTTTACCTTTACCTTTATGTTAGCAATACTAATGAATCTCACTATGTTTAGGGTGAAAATTTGAACCTCTCTGTATTTACTGCTGTTCTTTTTTCCCTTCTTCCTTCCCTTAAGGATTTGTGCAGTTTAATTTGCCATTGATTCTTTAATGATTATGGTAGCTATACTAGAGAAACTAGTGTTTATCTTCATCATGCCCTGTGGAGAGAACATCATGTTTATTTTTATACATAGGTGCTTTTCCATCATTGTGATAATGTAGTCTAGTCAGCAGTTGACAGCCATCCTCTTTTCTTATTGATTTTATGTTTTAATATTGATATTCATATATGCATTCTAGGAATGTACTACATTAAAAATCTCTAATCTTGAATTCATGCTAGCATTGATTTAAACCACTGATGAGAAGATACCTTCAACCAAACATTAACTACAAGTTTAGTGATCATTAGCTTGACTCTCTTTAGGCCTCTTATAGCATTTTATTTGAAGATGTCAATCAGTATTTTGAATACTTCCTGTCCAATGCTTGAAGAAACATCTAATGCATCAGATTCTTTTTCTAGCAATAAAATCATTTTTTACCTTTTCTTTGTGATGATTTTCCCAAAATTTTAACACAATAAAATCTAAAGTACACACAATAGGACGGTGAGTTTTATTTTTTATTTCTTCTTTCTTTTCATGTTTTTTTCTTATTAAAATGAATGACTAACTCCATTTCTATGTCCTTTAATCAGTGAAAAGGCCGAAAAGAAATAAAACTTCTAAATTTTGCAAGTCTTACAGAAGGATAGCAGATCCAAGGTTTTAACATTAGCTTTATTTGACAATATGGTTAGTATTTCTGAGTTTGAAATAGGTTAAAGAATAAGAGTCTAAGAGGTGTTCTTCAAATTACTCTTCTTTGTCTTCTCTGTATCTGTAAGTTAATAAAAATTTATCTGTCTACATAGAACTTACAGATAGACTCTAAAAAAGGCTGGAAGATTATGTAAAATAGAAGTTCTTTGAAGATTTACACTTGGTTTTCTACTTTAGTATATTGTGGACATAGAATCAGAATCCCAACTACTTCATTCTTTTTTTTTCTTTTACTTTTTGTTTTTAATATGTGGGTACCGGGAGTCAAACTCAGGACCTCGCACTTGTCAGGCAGGCGCTCATGCCACTGAACTATATCACCGGCCCTTCATTCTTTTTTTTTTTTTTTTTTTTTGTGGGTACCAGGGGTCGACCTCAGGACCTGGCGTGCCAGTGGGCGCCCATGCCGCTGAGCGATATCACCGGCCCTTTTTCCGTATGTGGGTTCCGGGAGTCAAACTCGGGCCCTCGCGCTTGCCAGGCAGGTGCTTACTCCGCTGAGCCATCTCACCGGCCCCCTTCATTCTTTTTTAAATGCTGAGATTTATCATTATTCTGAATTTCCTCATAGTATGTTTTAAATGTTATGTTTACTGAAAATATAACAAAATTAATTAGTTTTTTGTGAAATTAATGTAACCACAGTTTAATATACGTGTCACGTTCTGCCCAAATAAAACTGCTGTGTGAAGAGTAATGTAACTGACCCTGCCTATCCAGAATCCTTAGAAATGGGTGACACATGGCTGAGAATTGTGCTAATGCCCTCGTTTTGCTACCTCATTATCTGTGTGACTCAGTTTTCCAGCTTAGCCTTCGTCCTGTCATCACCACTGTGCCTCTCTCTATTCTCAATATTAATTGCAAATTTTCAAAATAGTATTTTGTTCTTGGCTTGATTTCCTCTTTTTAAAAACCTCTAAGTATATAAATGAAGTCAGAAAGTTAATAATGACATGTTAATTTTAGGATATGTAATAATTTGGTGCTTAGAATAATTTAGAGATTTTCTAAATATGTAACATTTGACTGCTTCTATGGGAAAGAGTTTGCTAATTATACGTGGTATTCTTAAGCCAAATGCAATGTAAATAAATTATAAGGTAGCTGTTGTTAATATGTACAAAAAAATAAAACCTTTTAATCAATTTAGTCCTAAAAGTATGCATTAAGTACTTTGCTTTTCTGCATATATACTTTCAAATAATACATTTTTTACAGGAAATGTGATGGTGTGCTACTATTTTCAATTAATATACACTTTATATGGACTGTGACAATGTACTAACTTAACAAGAGTATGGTAGCAATTTTTTCAGTTTGCTCTGTTCCTTTGAAAGCATTAAATCTTTATTTGTAAGTATCATACACTTCTAACTTATTGTTATTTCAAGTAAAATGTACCTACAATTAACGAAAGCAAATGTTTAGTAGCTTAGTAGCATTAACTACAGACTTAAACACACTTTATTACTTTAGAGAACTCTAAAGTAGATTACCCAATCGCTTATAAAAATCACACACACACACACACACACACACTTCTAAGCTTTCCATTTCCTAGCATGAAATTTCAGAAACATTGACCCATAAAAATTTTTTCTTCCAGTTTTCTGTCCCTCACCTAATTGTGGCCTTTCTTCTTCAGTGTCTTTAATCTTTATTTCTATTATTGTTTATCTATTGATAAATCACCATAGGAACTATAGTACTCTAATAATCATCTACATAACTTCTTTATCTTGAGTCAATTTTATCTTCAAATTATGCAATTGTAACTGAACATGGTCTTCCCATAAATTATCATAGCACTGATAAGAAAAACCTTGCACCAATGACCTTCTAATCTTCTAACATTTTTGGCAGTGCTGTGAGAAAGTACCCTTTCCTCCAGTTTATTTGTGCACTAACTCTATGTGTTCGTGCAGACAGCCCTTTTAAAGATTCTGTACCTGTATCCTCACATGAAAGATAATATTTCATTACTTACTTATCCAATATAATTAAGTTTAATGAGCTAATGCTTTGGTGAACACTAAAATGCTATATACATATACATCACATATTATTTATCTTTATCTTTTACTGAGCCTTCTATATTAGCTTTCTTTTTTCTCTCTCTCTTTTTTTGGGATATACATTGTACATCCATTCACTATCTTTATAGGGAAGTTTTATAACTTCAGCAATTCCTTTATAGCCCAGCTCATGCTATATCTCATTACTAGTTTCAGACTATTTACTGTCATGGTCAATTTCATCCTTTCTTATCTTTGTCACTAATATGTACTAAACTATCTTGCAATTCAACATGAAAAGTGTATACTTGTTTCATATCTGTTTGAGCCTCCACTGTCTGGAATAAATCTTTCCGTAGATTAACTGTTCAAATATATTAACCAGTCATCTAACTATACCTCTCTGTTATGTCATGCAATTTATACACTCCTAAAAAATCCAGAAAAATCACAAAAATTCATTTACATAAACAACTTTGATTCTTTTTTTTTTTTTTTTTTTTTTTTGTGGGTACCGGAGGTCGACCTCAGGACCTTGCGCACCAGCAGGTGCCCGTGCCGCTGAGCGATATCACCGGCCCCTTTTTCGTATGTGGGTTCCGGGAGTCGAACTTGGGCCCTCGTGCTTGCCGGGCAGGCGCTTACGCCGCTGAGCCATCTCACCAGCCCACAACTTTGATTCTTGATCATTGATTTCCCTTTTTTGAGCCCATCCCATACAGTCCTATTTGACTAGGCAGGACTTCAGTCCACCTTGCTTGGAAAAAGGAAGAATATCTTTTTCCTTGTGTATGAGGTATCATTTAACTCAACTTTTACATGCAAAATCTAGAATGAGGATGGCCTTTCCTAATCATCCACCTCACAAGGTTAAAAAATTTTAGGCCAATTATTCCACTGGCTATGATCGCTTCCTTTATCAAAGATAAGACAGAGCTAGCAACGGTTTGTTGTTTTGCTAAATATTACCAACTTTCTCAACTTTTGACTAACATGATCTGCCATTTAAAAATCCCTAAAATCCCCATTCTACGTATCTTCCTGAAAGAGTTAAAGACATAGTATTACAGTTATACATGCATATCCATATTTATAGCAGCAAAATTCATAACAGCCAAATCTTGGAAGTGGCCTATATATCCATCAACAGATGAATGGATAAAGTACGTGTGGTATTTACACAAAATGGAGTGCTACACTGCCATAAAAAAATAATAAATTTAAGTCATTTGCAGGAAAATGGATACACCTTGAGACTATAATATTAAGTGAAATAAATCAGACAAGCAAGCTTAAATATCACATGGTTTCTCTTATATAAAGAGCCCAAAATATAAATGAAGAGCAAAATCAAAGATAGACTGTAAGAAATAGTGAGGTAAATTTTTTGCAAGTGGGAAGGGCACCAAGAGATACAAGAAGGGAGTGGAAGGGAAAGGAGTAAAAAGAGAATTAAGATGTGTTACGTGTATGTACCAACTCCCCTTGAGGCATGTAATCACTACGTATTTTAAACATATACTAATAAAAATTAAAAATAAATAAATAAAAATACCTGAGTAAGATTTTAAGTCTGGAAATACAAGACTGCAAAGTAGTTTAACACTCCAGATCAATTTTTATATTCAACTCAAAAAGAAACTACAAGAGATTACTATGATTTAAAGGAGAATCATTTTTGGCTAATATAAAGGAAAGCCTAGTTAGTTTTTGTCCTTCCAAATATGTAAAAAAAATGAGCATCCAAAAAGCTGAGATACAGTACAAGAAATTTTGGAAATGTATGTGTTGTCTTAAGTTATACAAAATACTTTTTCTATTCAGTACTAGAGATTGAATCCAGGGATGGTCTACCACTGAACTATAGATTCGGCTCTTTCTTTTCTTTTCATTTTCTTCTAGACAGGGTCTTACTAAGTTGACCAGGCTGACCTTGAACTTCTGATCCTCTTTCCTCAGCCCTCCTGAGTGTCTACGGATATACATGTTCACCACCACATTCAGCTCAAAGGAAATTGTTTCATTTTGTTAAACTATGCTTTTACGGACATTAATGTATCATGAAACTTTCATTTGCTAAGCAATTTAATTAATAACCAATAGAACATGATTTTCTCAACTACATTTTTAAAAATTGGTGTCCTAAATTCAGATGTTGGACTAGCATATTAAGTTTATTGTTATCTGAAAATGCACATTGCTAACACTTATGTATGAACAGTATATGTGTAAAGAAGAAGGCCCCTATCGGGAAAATCTCCATCTTGATTGAGGTAGAATTTGCATGTCTCTATTACTTTTCAAAAGTGAACTATATTCTTAAAATGAGTTTATTTTATTATATATTAATTATTAATCAAAACAAATAATGTTTTGAAAATTTAACCTAAAACAGATATAATGTAAATGTGGTATAATGTAAATGTGAGGTAACAAGTAAATACTAATTCAAGATTGGTACGTCATCACCCAGGAGGATCCTCATTGGAAGCTACTTAAGTTTAGTGACAATAATCATATCAATACGGATACAAAGAGATGGAGCATATACACTTTTAAGAATTTTGTTGCTCCATGATGTTGTTATTTTAGATTATAATTATTATTATTTAATTTTACAGTTGAGACAAATGAGACTAAATGTGTTTAAATTGTTTACTGAATGTTAAACTTTATCTCTGAATTACGGATACAGAATTTACATCATCTATGTTTGTGTAACACTGGGTTGTGTTACTTCCACATGCTTATTCACAAATTATATTTTAAAACATCTACATACACTAAGTAATTCTATAATCACATATTCAGCCTAATATTTCATAATGGAAAGGAATATTATAGATTTTGGTACTTTTCGCATGTAAAGGTACTTTGTTTAATTCACATGTGCACGCCTTCTTAATGCATTGATAATTGCTAATCTGTATCGCATATATATGCAAAGGTGTCATATTCACAGGGTACTGCTGTTCCGCTTTGTCAATTCACTGAATCTTAATATTCAGCATTTAAATACAGTTATATCATGTTCTTACTAAAATCAATTGTCTTATTGTTAAAATGTTAAAAGGTGTGATTTCAAATAAAGGACTAGTGTTTTGCAATAGTTATATCCTAACTTGAAGTGCTTTGATATTGAGCATGGACTCTTAAACATTATAATTTCAAGATGCTGCAAAAGACTTGATATGCATGACTTCATCAATAGTAAATATTTCTGCTCTGTGAGAGATACTATCAAAAAATGAGGGCCGGTGAGATGGCTCAGCGGCATAAGCGCCTGCCTTGCAAGCGCGAGGGCCCGAGTTCGACTCCCGGATCCCACATACGAAAAAGGGGCCGGTGATATCGCTCAGTGGCACGGGTGCCTGTTGGCGTACGAGGTCCTGAGGTCGACCCCCCGGTACCCACAAAAAAAAAAAAAAAAAAAAAAAAATGAAGATATGTCAGACAGGAAGAAAATATTTATAAAAGGTGTGTCTGAAAAAAGACTTTCTCCAAAGCATACAAAAATATTCAAAGAACTCTTAAACCTGTTAAAACTTATCAGTGAGAAAAAAATGAACAATAAGCCAAAGACTTAATAGCTACTTCACCAAAGAAGATGAATGGCAAATAAGGCAATGAAAAGAAGCTATATATCATGCACAATCAGGGTAATGTAAATTAAAAATGTTACATGCCACTAATATTTACTAGAATGTCTGAAATCTAGAAAACTGATAATAACAACTGTGGGCAAGGATATGTCATAAGAGGAGATCTTGTTTTCCTGGAGCAAATACTAAATGGTACAGCAATTTTGAAAGATATTTTAGCAGTTTCTTATTACACTAGTATAATCATTATACTAGATCTTACCATATGACAGCGATTACACTACTATTATTTAGTCATATAACTTACAAACTTATTTCTACATAAAAATCTGCATACACATATATGCATATGTATATTCATACTTGGCAAAACTTAAAAACAACCAGGATGCCCCTCAGTAAGTGAATGGATAAATTAACTGTGGTACATCTAAACAATGGGATGTAGCTCAGTGCTAAAATAATTAGCTATTAAGTCACGAAAAAACATTTCCTGAGGAAATATAAATGCATGTTACTAAGTGAAGAATCGAATTTGTAAAGATTTCAAATTGTCTGATTACAATTATGTGATATTCTGTAACAGGCAAAACTATGGAGACAATAAAAAAGTCAATGATGGTGGGAAAAGGTAGGAAATATGAAGCACAGAAAAATTTTTGGTCAGCACAATTGCTTTGTGTGAAACTATCATGGTGGACAGGTATTACATATTTTTGTTCAAATTCATAAAATGTGCAGCAGCGTGAGCCTTACTGTAAACTGTGGACTTTGTGTAACAGTGGTGTGTCTGTGTAGGTTCCTCCATTGTAGCGTTTTGGAGGAGGATACACATGTGGGGAGACAGGAGTAAGTAAAAAAACCTCTGAAGCTTCCATTCAATTTGGCTGTCAAGCTAAATCTGCTCTAAAAACTAATATATTTAAAAAAATAAAAAACTTTCAGGTATTGAGGTGATATATAATAATTAATATATAAATAATCCAGTTGCAATTTCTGGTTTGTAGGTGCCACCTTTAGATTATTTTATGTTACATACTTTATATTGCATTCACAAAACTATGCCCAGATAAATGAAAATTTGTGTGATTGACATTCATATGAAAGGATTATGAAATTTGAAAAAATATGTCTATTGAATAGTGTAACTTGGAGGAGCTGAAGCAACTAAAATATAAATGCTTATACTTTCTGCTTATTTTCTCATGAGTATGTATTCATTTTAAAATAAGAGTCTACATGCTTGATAAGGACCCTTATTTTATCAATGGCTGCATGCCATAAATGAGCTAAAAGTGATTGGTAATTAACTACAGATAGAATATAGCAAACCACTGATATGAAAATCTCATTTTCTGTAAATATAGTATTATCATTCAATAAATATAATCCTTCCACAGTTACAAATAATAAGCAAGTCGTAAACAGCCTCAAGCTTCCGATATGAACTTATTTACAAAGAGCTGAAGTAAAACTCTATATACACATTTAAGAAATAAGAGGCTCAGGGTTTATTACAAAGCAGGGACTCTGATATTTAGGGCACAGAATAATCAAATATTAGAGAGAGGAGATCTGAGAAATTTCGCAGAGAAACAGAAACCAAGAGAGCACGCTAGGATATCCTAACCCAGGGAAGCCCAGTGACTACAGCTGTCCAGCAGTAGGATTACGCGGCTCTGCTAAAAGAAAACAAGACAGATTAACTGCAGCTATAAGCACCAAACTAAGGACAGCTCGGCTCAAATAGACAAACTGACATTTCTGTGTGCAGATAAAACTAGAGAATTAAGTGAGACATGCTTTTTTTTCAAGTTGCCATTTTGAGGGCCGCAAAAATGAATGAGAAAACTTTGTTTTGTCCTTTGAGACAAATTATTCTTTATTTAGCATTAGATTTATTTACCTGTTTTTACTCAATATTTTATTAAATGAACAATAAATACTGCATTTTTTCAACTTTGAAATCTAATAAATTGCCATCCTGCAGAGTATAGTTGTAAATGTGATTTATCTGACACAACACTCTACCTTTCTCCACTACCAAAAACCTTTGTCAGTATTCATTATAAACTTCTGTACTGTTAGTAAGGATTCCATGACAGTTTCCTCAAAATTAACTTTTCCTTCACATTCCTACCAGAGTTATCTTCTAAATTATTTCCATCGAATTAGCTGCCATTAAACTCGACAGCGACTCCTCATGATTTGACTTTTTCTGCTCTGTATTTTTTTCTCAATTTTCTATCACATTATATTCTAGAATACTCTATCAACCAGCCAAAAAACAACTTCTCTCACAGTATACTGATTATATCAATATACCATTTATATATATATATGTATGTTATGGGATTATATATATAATGTGATTTACATATATAACATACCATATATAATGAGATTTCTATATACAAACCATGGAATACATATAAACATGTACATGTTACTTCGAGTCTCAGTATTCATTCTGACTTATATTTTTTATTCTCCTCTTGTCCAGTAATTATCTCACATCTCAGAACGTTTCTTCTTTAGTATAACTGGTAAGTCTTCCAGATAAAACTCATCAGTCATTTGCATGTTTTCCTTTAGTTTTATTCTGCCACTTATTAGAATCATGATCATGTCAAAAGGCCTCATGGCTTCTAAGCTTTGCACTTTAAAAGGAAGCTAATATTTCTCTGTCTATTTCATGACTGATACATAGTGCCTTGTTCAGAATACATCGTCTATCAAGTTCTTTTCCATTAGTTTGTGAATTTATGTCATTAAAGAGACCTCAAGCTGCTTATGCAACTGGATGAAAAGAAAGTATTTGCTTTTGTTTTCTGCTGAATCCCCAAGGTAACACAGTCCCTGACTCTTGATAATCCATTTGGAAAGACTAATTTAATGAAGGTTAAAACAAGGAGTTTTCACTAATAGAAGAGCATTGTAACTAAATTGATAGGAAATCAAAACAAAAACATTTCCTACCACCCTTTAAAAGGTAGAGAAAACCAAGGAATAGTTCATGATTAATATCTGAGTGAAGTGAATTTTCAAAATTAATCAATACTATGTGTGTTCAAAAGGTCCAGTAGCACTCCCCTTCTTATGTGGGGTACATATTCCATGACCCCAGTGGATGCCTATAAACACTGACTCTACAAAACTCTTCATATATTCTGTTTTTCTTTGATACATAAAATTATAATGTATAAATCAGGCACGATAAAATATTACTAACCAGTCACAGTATAGGACAATTATAAAAATGTATTATAGTAGAAGTCAAATGAATTGATGCTTTCCATCAAAATATCCTCTTTTCCTATATTTATCCTTTTCTTGTGATATGTCTCAAGTTTCCAAGCACAGTTGACCTTTGATAACAGACATGGACAACAAAAGAGCAGATAACTGAATACTGCTGTGTATTGTGAACTATATTCTGTACAAACCATATTTATTTGAACTATCGGTATCTTTTATTATTTCAGAAAATGTCATTTCAAATCCATTTGAACTAGTTTTTCACAAAAACATTTAAACTATTTACCTCTACACAACTAACCATTGAAAAAGTAATTTGGATGCTTTTGTTTCCTTAGAAAACACGAATCTGTGCCACTGGCTGGGTGTAATGCAAGGAAGGGACAAAGATGAAATGGAAGCATCTTCCTTTTTTGGTCATAATATCACTCCTCAGCGTGTCAAACCATCACCTGTTTCTGGCCCAGCTTATTCCAGGTAAGTAGCATGCTTTTGCTTCATCAATATTTAACTAGTGTTCCTTTCATGCTTTTAGTTCATTTTTATTGTGTGTGCTGTAAATCAAATGTGTTCTTTTTTGGAACTTGTCAGTGTGTGTGAGTGGCTTCTTGAGTATGTGTGCTAATAAATTCTAGGGATCGACTGATCATTCTTGAATACAGAGTACTGCATTATCTTCCAAGAAAAAATATGAAAAAAGTAAGAAAAATTCACCATTTCTGGTATATATAAGAAGTTACTATGTTAAAGTAAATTAGAGTGCTGGAAAAACAATTATAGTAAGAGGACAATGTGTAAAACACACATGCACACCCACAAACACACACACGCACATAAATAACGTCACAATGCTTGTCAGTACCTTACAGAAAGAATGTCTAAAAAAGTGAAACATTTAATGCTGAAATTCTTTTATAGTAGTGACATGTTAATTAACAGGCTAAATGTAGTTAGAATAAAAATGCCACATGCTGTTCCATTGCTGCCATAGTTACCATTGTTGTGGGGAAGGAAGTTGGAAACCTATTTCCTTGAAGTCATACTTTTATTGATGGTACCAGAATAGCATTTCCATAAAATGCTTTACTTAAAACAGCTTTATAGGAATTTAACTAAATTCAATGTTATGATAGGGGAAAATAGAAAAATAAATTGATGTCTTAATAAAATATATTTTCAACTTTCCTTTTAAATAAAACTATGGTGGGAATTGTACTTAATTTGTATATATCTACTATGTCATCATAATTTAGGCAAGTTATTTAAAATGTATGGTATGTTATGTCTTATTAGAACTATGAAGCTTCATCTTTACTAGCTTATTGTATTCAGCATCTGTATGCATCTTATTTTGTGTAACCACACACAGATCAAGGATTTTAAGAAATCCAGGGGCCTCAATTGTGTCCCCTGCTGGGTTAAGTTTGACACTTTCTCATGTGGGCACACTCCCGTCATCCAAGCACTCTGGCAGGAGGATTACAAGTCCAACACCAGCTAGGCAATTTAGGAACACTTCTCAATAAATACATATATACATACATACATACATACATGGGGCTGAGATGTTGTTCAGTATGAAAAAAACACGAAACAAAACAAAGAAACCTGATACTTTGATCTAGTTTGACCTAGTAGTACCTTTGTAAGTACCTGCCAACAAACAAATGAATTTATATACGTATCTATTAAAATATTTTCATATGATTGAAGTATGCAGAAAATGTAGGCAGTTGCAACAAATTGCATTTAGTGACTTTGTGGTGAATTAAGCTAAAACTGAAATTTCTGTACATTTTTAGTTATAACCTATTCGTACATTCTCCTCTTATGCCCTGCTCTGTTGAATATTGATTAACATTTACTCATGACACAGATATAAAAATTTGACAATATAAGAAAGCTCAATGTAGTTTTAGATAAGTGAGAAATGCAAATATATGCACAAATTAATTCACTGTTTTACATATTGTCAGAATAAAGAAAATATATGAAAGATTTTTGAAAATTGAGACAGAGAGACATAGCTTTGCTGATATTGTTTTAAACTCTCTAGCTAGGTAATAATTACCATGTGTAAACAAATATAGTCTGTGTTCTAGTCATTGAGCAGATACTAAACACTCAAAATTGTCAAGTGAGGTTTGAACCACTTGTATCTGTCTAGTGAAAGAAAGAATGAATATATAGTATTTATAGTTTGGAAATGTAATAAGTTAATCTAGGGAATCCGATATGTTACTTTTTTATTCAAAAATGATATTGTACAATTTCTGAAGTAATACAACTGGGACATTTAGGTATAAAAATTTTCAGGACTGATTACTATCTTACACAAAAATACTTCTAAATCTAAAGAGAGCTTAAGATACACAGATTTGTCATTCAATATAATACAAAGATGGATTACAAAGGTGAAAGTTTGGTGATTCATTAAAACTATCCCACATAGATTTGTTATTCAGGGCTCATTTCGAGGCAATATATTCTTAAAAAGTAACAGAGTACCTCCAAATGGGATTCATAGAGTTAAAGATGAGTATTTTTTTTCACTATCATAGAGTTCAAAAATGATTTCAAAGTAATTTACCTGTCAAAAGAGATATGCTGTTAGCTTTCCAAAAGAACACCTACAGGGTAAAAGTCATTTTCATAAATGCCTTCACCTAGGAGCATTGGTTTTAGGTTAAGGAGGTTAGAAAATCCACAGAAAAGACTCATTATCCTTAAAATGTTGCCTCCTTTCCATTAATCTCTGAATGAAGCATTGATTCTTTTGTCATTGTTCCAGCTCTATTATGTTCATTAGAGAATTTGTATATGGAATGAATTTCCACAGTTCAGAGGAAGCAAATATGAAATTAAATTTCGAGATAAATATTACTCTTTTTTAAAAAGTAGATTATTTTTCTACTGATTTAGCTCTACCCTTTCCCTTAAGAAAAGTGTATTCTACTTAAGAAATTTATTTCAAAAGTCAGACAAATGAAAAGATGTACTATATTTCTAAATAAATGAGAAATATATATTCCATAGTACTTGACTTGGTGAGTTACCAATTACAGACATGTCTACTGGAAAAATATGTCTTGGGAGATAAAATAGAAAACAACTGAAATTATTGCCATAATATAGTTTATTTGATTATAACAGTAGTTTACTTGGTGTCATTAAATATTAAAATACCATTGATATATAATGTTTGCAATTGATGTATTCCTTTGGCATATTTTTCTATCTTGTTCCCCTATATACTAAATTTTTGAAACTTCTCTTAGGTTTTACAATATTACTAATATGTTGGTATGTCCGGAAGGCAAATTGAAATTATGTATACATTTAATCAAGAAATACTCCTGGTGAAAAGCAAATCAGTTTTAAGAGAAAAAGAATAATTGAGAAGTGGAACTCAGAATAATTGGACTTCTCCAACCATTTATGTTATTGCCTTCATCTGACACAAAGCTCATTAAATTCACCTCCTCTTTACTAAAAACACAAGAAGATGCTCCTCATGCTAATTGAATTTATCTGTAATTCAAGTATAAAATACATATTTAAATCACTTTGTGTTATCTCTTGAGGCATGCTTTATCTGGGCTATACCACATCTTTATTTACACTGTGCTGGGAAGGAATCTGACAGATACCCATTTCCCATTTTAAACACCCACCTTTAATTGCAACAGATGTCAAGAAGACAATGAGAGACAAATGTTAAATAATATGTTTTAAAATTACACACTTCACCTATAGTGGAATTGTATTGAAATTTTAAAGAATATCTATGGTAAAAAATAAAAAATAAATAACCCTTGAATTCTAGGTTTATATTGCAAGATTTTAAATGGAAATACACGAAAGAAAAGATTGCAAGGTTATGTTTCTACTTGAATAAATCAGACAGCCTATTTCAAAGTTAAGCATGATTTATTTTTTCCTCCTCATTCTCTATATGTGCAACAGTGTTATCCTTCATTAGTGATGCGGGTGCTGACAGGGTTATTTCTTTTGCCCTGCTGCACCTCGCCAAGCCTTGAGTATGAGATGTTATGAAATGATTTACTGCTTGCCTGCCCCACCCTCCATCCTCCAGCACTTCAGGACCCTGCTGTTATACCCAGAGGAAGATAACTGTGGGAGGCTAAGTGTTGTGAGGGTTTGAATCATCCTTTGCATTGCCTTTCTTTTAAAGAGTCCTTTATGCAAAATTCTAGAAATAATAACATACAATTCCCATATATTTCTAGTTTTTGTATTTTAGTTTTCATATAGTCAATAGCTTGGATAGATATAAGAAATTATTTCACACTTTAAAAAATATCACTTATGAAGTGAAGATACATTGAAAATAATTTTCTGAAATGCAAACATGACAGAACCTTTAACTGTTTCCTTAGGAAAACTTTAATAAATACTCTACATCTCTGCTCTCTCACAAAGGTATTTTTAATCCACAGAAACAGTTTATCCAAAAATTGTGATTAGTATCAAAAGAATATCCACAGACCATGATTATGAAAATGTGTGTTAGTCTTATTAATTAGCATCCATAGAAAGTGCTCATTTTAGGCAGTGATTTAATAATTACACTATTCAGAAACAAATAAAATATTTTTAAAATATAGAAATTATTGTTTAAATTAGCATATACTATTTAGGTATAAAAATACCTTTACTATGTATTTAGCTTTTCCAACTGCGCAGTAATAGAAGGGCTCTAAAGAGAACTAAGTTGATGCTATGTGCTGCTTGACAAGTTTGCATGGCTAGAATATTCTCCTCAACCTAATTTTCATAAATTATTTTTCATCAGAAAATATCTGAATGTTTACTAAAAAATACAGCAGAATTACAGAAAAAGGAACCTAAATTTGAATCTGTAGTTTTACAAGGATCTAAAATTCTCAAATTATGCTGTTGTCTTAGACAAACTAAGAACCATTGCTCTAGAAAAAGTTTATGTTGATTTTTCATACGTTGAATATGCTTAAGGAATCTTTATTCTCTGAGAAGCTTATTTTAAGAAATTTCAAAATTGTCAATAATAAGTAGTTATATTTATAGGGGTTTTAAATGACAGTGTACTTTACTTTTTATTACTAATATTTTTGTTTTGGGAACTGGTATATTCATCATGAGTGCAGAAAAAATATCCTTGTCACTGTATATAGTCATTATAAATGCCTTTCAGATAATTTAATGCTCTTCTTCAGAAAGCACATTCTCTAACTTTAAATTTACATTTCATGCATACCTAAATGCATATGAGATTATCAGTTTGTAAGATGAACTTTTATATTTTATATTTGTACTTATTATTTGGCTTGAGACAAGAGTACTCCTATTCGTCCTTTGAATTTCATGTTACTATTGCTACCTTTAAAAATAGTAGTAGAGGGCCAGTGAGATGGCTCAGCGGCTTAAGCGCCTGCCTGGCAAGCACAAGGGCCCGAGTTCGACTCCCGGAACCCACGTACGAAAAAAGGGCCGGTGATATCACTCAGGTGCGTGAGGTCCTGAGGTCGACCCCCGGTACCCACAAAAAAAAAAAAAAAAATAGTAGTAGATTAAGGTTACCAAGTGTCTCTTAATTCATGCTATACTTTTAAATCAATATTATAATTACAACTTCATAGGTATTCAAGAAATTTGCAAGATCTTTCCTAATTGTATGTTTTTGTATTTACTTTCTTTTTTGCCTCATTATTTTCCACTTCCTAATTTGAAATTTTTTTCCCAAAATGTATAAATATATAAACATTTCTTTTTCATCTTCTCTATTATAACTCTTCATAAAACTCAATTTCATGAAAATCAAATCCATAATTTCCAGTTTATCTGAACAGAGTTCTCACCCATAAACATGCTTCCTAAAGGAAAATTTAAATAGGGTAATCATCACAGTATATGTCTTTGTCCTAGCTAGTTATATTTCCTTGAAAATAGGCTTGATATGAACAGAGTAATTAACTGAAACTTGGCTAAGTAACAATCTTAGCATTAGCTAAAGACTTAACTAAGAAAGTAAAACTACTTTGACCATCATGGGAATACCGTAAGAATGATTGCTTCGCAGAAAGAATTCCTTGAGGAAAAACAGAAGTATAAATAAGGATAAGGTCCTATTTTAGATTCTAATTGAATTTGCTTCCAAGTTGCCACTAAAGTCCAGAATGAAAATGTGAGGTCATGGGAGTTTCATGGAGCAGATAAACAAGGTAAGAAGCCACAGGAAATTCACATTCATGAGGTGCCTATTCAGGGACAGGGTCTCTGATGGACGCTTTAGCTTTAGGAATTTTACAAAGTCGAGAGAAGGTGAATTGAAAAGTTATTTATAGGCTCATGCCAAAGGGCAGAGATTTGAGTATAAGATGAGTGTTGTTGGTTTGATTTTGAAGAAAGTTTGTAGATGTTTCCAGACAGAGTCTTGAAGGTCAGATTCTAAGAACGTTTTATATGATGCTGGGCAGCTTGAACTGCAACTCTGCTAAAAGGGAATGAAAAAATTTAAACAAAGGAGTAATTTAGTTATATTATAGTGATTCAGACAGTAAATTAAGTGAAGAAGAGGTGTTTCAAATTGTTTTCTAAATTTTTAATTCAAGAAATTTTAATTTAATATTTACTACAGCAAGCTGCTCTTATATATTTGGGAGGCACAGTATGAATGGGACACTGGTGATATCTTTTGTTTTATATCTCTGTGGAGGAAAATTTAAAAATCAACTACACATCTAATTTTGTATTCTCTATAAATTGTCAGTATGATAAAAAAAGGAAAACCCCACAGCTATCAAAAGTGTTCAGAGTCTGAGATTTAATCAGTAGAAATCATTCACTGAATGTCTACTGTTAAGTGAATAAATTAATGAAAGGATAAAGTTGCAGAAAAATATGGAAAGGTCCTATTTTGATTGAAATGGCTGAGATGAAAGAGATGGGTTTTTAAAAATAATAGATGTAATATCCAAGAAAATGGATGATAATGGAAAGTGAGGGAAAAGAATGATCCCAGTTTTATTCTTGTTTTGAAGGATGATCCAATGATACCTTCAAAAATAAAGCAGATACAGAAAGCTACACTGTGATTGGATTTATTATTCATCATTAAATTATTTATAATACATAATTGCTAATAAATATCAAATAAAAATCTATGAGGATGATGGTTTATGTGCCTTTGACTTTAAAAGCAATATTTGCTTCATGTATTTTGATGAACTTAAATACATTTGAGCTGAAATCTATTAAATTCACTATGTAGATTTACATATATGCATATATTTACATATTTATATGTGTACATATATTTATATATATGTACATATATATTATTTCTTCTCCCTTGTATAGATGCTAACACATAAATTTCTAGACAATTGACCAAGTTAAAGGTAACACTCATAAGATTAACCAAATTATGGAATGAATAACCGGAAATATGGGTACGTGATATATATAATGATTTATTCTCAGTGTAGTTTGTTATTCAGATTTCCCCTCTATATGTAATAGTTTTAACACACACTTTTTAAAAGTTATTTGATTATTTTGTTGATGCACATATATGTACACAAGCATATATGGGTGTATATATATGTGTGTGTGGTGCAAAAAATGGGAAGTTCTCTAAACAGAAATGTAAAGTCTTGAAAGAAAACGAATACAGAGAATAAACAATGTTTGTTACTTTCTAGAGACCATCACTCAGGTGAAGATGAGATCTTAATAACTAGCGAAATTGCCAGCTGTACTTCGATTTGCGTCTCTTTGTTAGCCTTGATTTTCCAGTGTGAAGCTTTAATTTAATTGTTTAAGTAGATGGACGCAAACTAACAGGCACAGTCAGCCACGAGGTACTCAGCGAAGAGGCTCGTATTTGTAATCTAGCTGTAGGGCCCAGGAACATTCTGCGCTGATGACATGGCCTTTGTGATGAACCTCGTTTGAAAATCCCCATGTGCGCCAGGTCCACCTAATTAAGCCATCAAATGCGTTGCAGCAAACGAGTCCTCCCATGGATTGGTGTGAGTAATTTTTGTTTCTCTGTTGCTTGGTTAATAGAGAGAGGCGCTCTCCTAGATTATGACTGATAGAGTCTACGTGGTACAGCTGGTGTAATTGTGCCTGCGGGTTGAGAGAGAACCTTTGGTAAAAAAGCTCTCTATTTGCCTGAGACACTGTCATTACTTCATTGAACTATTTTTCCCTGGATTTCCTAGTGAGCATTCATTTATTTTGCTTTCTCTTATTACTTGACTTTTTCATCTATCCATGCGCAAGTGCCCTTTGTTGTATAAACATACAAGCTTCTGCCATGATTTCACCTGAGAGAACTGCTTTGAAAATGATTTCCTTTATTTATTTAACATTTCCTAAATTAAAGTGGTTAGTTTTTGCTATTAAAATACGAAGAATACATTGATAATATGAGATATGAGAAGACTTTGAATATATGTGGGCCTTGAAAGTATAAAAACATTAGAATTGGCTTTCTCCGAAGAGTGTTCATTGCAAATTTCGAAAAATGAGATATAGTATATCACTGTATATATGTTTGTGTGCATACAAATTTTATATATATATAAAATATATATTTTTATATATTTATATATACATATATTTTATATATACACATATATTTAAATACATTTATTTAATTATGGGTTTATATGTAAAATGGGATGTGTGTTTCTATTCTGAATTATTCATATAAGTAATATACAGAAGCTCTTTGGCAACAAATTGTTATCCTCTCAAAAGAAAGAAAAAACTTACCATGTCATGTCAGTTTTTCCCATCAGCGTTAATAGTCAGTCTTGGATTGCTCAGGTACAGGGGTGATATGTCTGTATAAATAACGAAATATTTTGTATATAAAGAATTCTATAGAGATACACAATGTAGATTCTTATTTTTCTATCTAAATGGCCTTTCAACTTTATTTTAATATTTCACCCTTTGTAGGTTTATAGCTTGACATGCAATTCAAACACAGGCGATAACATGCTGTAACTATTACCATAACCTGGAATTGGTGGCTCAGAATCTCCTCTTTTGCTATTCTTGTTCATGACACCTCATTGTTCACTTAGTCATCATTTATTTTTTTCATGTAACCTTTTGACTCTAATAACTTCTTCCTATCCCTGCCACTTTCTTGACTTTTTATTTTATAACATGAGAAAACTGGTGTTAGTTACTAAACGTAAATGTCATTTCTCTTTAACAATTTATGTAGCCCACATGTTCTTTAAATGAATTGAATTTTAACAAATATAAGCAGCAAGGATTTCAAGATGCATCATCATATATCGTTAAGAAAAATTTATCACTACCAATTAAACCATGATGCAACGTCTTTTTTTTTTTTTGTGGGTACCGGGGGGGTCGACCTCAGGACCTCGCGCGCCAACAGGCACCCGTGCCGCTGAGCGATATCACCGGCCCCTTTTTCGTATGTGGGATCCGGGAGTCGAACTCGGGCCCTCGCGCTTGCAAGGCAGGCGCTTACGCCGCTGAGCCATCTCACCGGCCCCCATGATGCAACGTCTTAACGAAAGTTCTATGTAATGCATTAGTTAGATCAACCTCTCAATGCTTGGAAGTTTTTGTTTTGTTTTGTTTTTTATCCTTTACCATGGAGTTGATGCTCACCTTAATTTGGCAGGTGACAATTCCTTCAACATTTCTAAAGAAGGAGATACATTCTTTTAACAAAAAGTATCCTTTCTTCTTCAGTAGCTTAATATCTTCTTCATTAAGAAAATAAAGATCCAGGGCTGGTGAGATGGCTCAGCAGTGTAAGCGCCTGCCTGGCAAGCGTGAGGGCCCGAGTTCAACTCCCGGAACCCACATATGAAAAAAGGGCTGGTGATATCGCTCAGTGGCAGGGGCGACTGCTGGCGCGCGAGGTCCTGAGGTCGACCCCCGGTATCCACACACACAAAAAAAGAAAATACAGGGCCGGTGAGATGGCTCAGTGGCTTAAGCGCCTGCCCGGCAAGCGCGAGGGCGCGAGTTCAACTCCCGGAACCCACATACGAAAAAGGGGCCGGTGATATCGCTCAGCGGCACGGGCGCCTGCTGGCGCGCTAGGTCCTGAGGTCGACCCCCCAGTACCCACAAAAAAAAAATAAAAAAAGAAAAGAAAATACAGATCCATCACTATACTTCCAACAATAAATGTTTCCTTTGTGACTGTCAAATCTATGCCTGAAATTTTATTTCCAAATATTTAATAACAGTAATGTTTATTGACAGTGCTCAGTTATAATGATATTGTGGAAGATATTTTAAATATAATTAAAATCAGCTTGTATATTTCTGAAAACTCACATATCTAATAAGGCAGTAAGAACAGTTATGGCCAACTAATCATAACTCAGTCAATGACATCTGCCTCAAAGTTGTTGTCGTACAGTGATTAACAGATGCTGTCAGCTGTGAGAACTAATTGTCAAAATTAGGAAAAAGTATGCTTAACTTGATAAAATATGACATATGAAGGGACTTGAGCTGACATATTCCTCAAGTTCTTCAATGTTGTTTTGTGTAAGGGCAACAAGTTATTGACAATTTACTTTTAAAGACACAAACATAGACAACATAAATAAAATATAGAATAATATGATATAAATTTATCCATTTACAGCCCCTCTCTTTCCCACAGGCATGATTCTTTCTCAGATTTAGAAAATGGTTTAATGTAAACCAAGGCAGTTTACTTGGCATCTTACTAACATCATGATAGTTGAAATTCCTAAGAACACACAGTACTGAAGTGAATATTTTTTCTTTATTAAACACCTGTAAAATTATTTTCACAGAAGTTCGTTGGAAGAAAAAAAATGTATCTTTAGTAAATAATGTGCACATTTCCTACACATTTAGTTTCTCTAAATAATGTCAATCCAATAACAAAAACTGCATTATAATTTACTTCAAGATTATAGTAGTTGCTCAGTATCCACCAATTAAATAGTGGGAATAATAAAAACTGGATTCCGATAAGAAAATAATCTTGTTTCTTAATCAACCAACAAGTAAATGGTTTATTAACTCTTCACTGAATCAGTTTTCCAATAAAATGAAACTCATTCTATCATATTTTGGATGATCTATTTATAAGTATAATTTTATTATATTTTTTCACAGAAAACAATTTGATAAGATGAAGTTTAGCTTTGTAAGACACACCAAACTGTATTCGCCATCTCTCACGCTCTCAGGCAGTGAATGATATTTCCTGTTACTCTGTCTTTGTCAGTGTTTTGTGCTGTTTGTGTATTGGATTCTGAAGATTCTGATCTGAGGATAGTGCCATCTCATTTTTTGAACCTTGCGTTTCCATGAGACTGTGTAATAGTTATTCTTATTTGTCATCTGTCTTTCTTCTTTGGAGAGGTATGTTCAGATTAATTTGGTGCTTTTCAATTAGTTGACATTTTCTTATTGTTGTTTTAGGAATACTTCCTGTGTTTATGCATTAATTATTGATCATGTTAATGTTTTATAGTTTCTTCTAGTATACAATTTGGTTCATTCTCCTTACAGTGTTTGCAAAGCAGAAGCTTTTCATTTTAATAAGGTCTAAATTATTGCATTTTTCCTTTCATGGATTGTACTACCAAACTCAAGGTCACCTAGATATATTCCTTAGGACATTTATATACATGATATTTCCCCTTTTTTCATGCGATATTTTATTTTAAATATATAGAATATCCATTCATAGTATCGTCATTGCAAATAAATGATATTGGAAAGACTATCTTCATTGAAATTAGAATCATGTGAAAATGATATATTATTATCAATGTTAACAACAAAGTTGCTAATTTTTTATATTATACGTTATTATGAAGTGTTATTCTGTCTAATCACAATATGAATGCTTGGCATCTTATAATACTAAATATAGCTGAAAATAATATAGCATTATTTATCTTATATCTGAAAATAATATAGCATTATATATTTTAATTACCCTTTCTAAAAACACACAAAGACAAAATCTATGCCGATTGCTGAAAATATTTGAAAATCACCAGAGAAACTGTAGAGACACATAAGAAATGTTGAAACCTTCACTAGAATTAGCAAATGGAAAGTGGAGTGTTATTGTCCAGTAATAAGTTAATTTTTCTTTATATATTTACCAATGCATATCTTTGTACATATTCTATTAGGTTTTTCACTTCTTATTTTTTATAGTGTATATTTGCAGTTCATAATGATTACATTCCTTGTGGGAGTTGGTACATGTGCATAATTCCTTTTGTCCTTTTTGTCATCTTAATTCCTTTTTGTCCACTTTCTCTCCCCTCTATCTTCCCTCCCACCATCTCCTTTCCCGTTTGAAACAGATCTGTCTCCATGCTTCCTATTATCTATATTTTATTTTGTACTTTATTTGTATTTCATGTTTCTTGTATAAGAGAAACCATGTGATATTTAAGCCTGTGTATCTGATTTATTATGTGTCTCATCCATTATGATTTTAAATTAATTATTCAAGTAAAATTTGATTCATATTATTTCATATCATAATATAGTTTCATATCCACAGATGAAAAATATAGTTCAGTTTTTCAGAAATTATATTTGTTTAGTTAACCTTATTAAGTGGTAGACTTAGGTAGATTAATTTTATATATAAATCACAAATTCACAAATATCAACTAAAAATTATAATGAGAACAAAATCAAATGTTAGAGAATCTTTGATTTACACATGGAAAATAATTGATCAAAATAAACAATAAAAGCAAAAACTAAAATTCCTTTCAATAATTATTTGATATGTGGCTTTTGTCACTGCCTTAACTATATTTCTGTTGTTTTGTCAGTTATTAGTTAAGTAACAAATTAGTACTATTTTTTACTTAAATGACCACTAAAAAAATAGGAAGCAACTTGAACTTTAAGTTAAAATTATTCTTATTTAGTAGAACTGGAATAAAGGGTAAGAAAAGGTTTCAGTGCACAAAACCCAAAATAAGTGACATGAACAAGCAAAATATCAATAAATAAATAGTCCAGTTAGAGAATTAGAACCAAACAAAAATGGATATATTAAAATCATAAAACACTAGTCCTAGAAATTATTTTGTTGAATATTTCACATTTCATTAAATATCAAATTATGTAACAATGAAATTGATTATGTTATAGTTGAAAACAACCACCCTAAAAAATAGAAAAGGCTTTTTTTTATTTTTTGTGGGCACCAGGGGTCGAACTCAGAACCGCACGCGCCAGCAGGCGCTCCTGCCACTGAGCAATATCACTGGCCCTTTTTTTCCTTTGTATGTGGGTACTGGGAGTTGAACTCAGGACCTTGCGTTTGCCAGGCAGGTGCTTATGCCGCTGAGCTATCTCACCGGCCCAGAAAAGGCTTTTGTACCATACAATTCTTTAAGTTTGGAAAAGTCAAGGACTCAATGGAAACAAGCAATGATACATCTAGAGTGCCTGGATAGTTCCATTTCACGCATAGAGTTCCTATAAAATATATAAGACAGGTTATTAAGGGCAGGTTAATGAAATAAAACCAAAACCTTTAGCATGATTGGACTTCATGCTGCTTTTTGTGTGATTTTCATCCAGTAGAATTTTTGGTAAGTTTTAGAAATTATTATATCTTGGATTTTTGATTGATCAAAAGATACATTTTGGCAACTATTTTTGAGGGATTTAAAGTAATTTAAATGAGAGGATTCTGATAGATTATTAGTAGTGGCTGCAGAAGCAAAAAGGTGAAATATTTTAAACTAAAGTTGAAAGCTAAGCCTACTTTAATGTTGTTTAAACCATTAGTAATTTCACATTTATAGTGAAATTAATGGACTACTGTGTGGAATTTCCACAGCAGAGCATTTGCATGAATAATCTATCTTCATTCTTATAGTGCTTAGCCACTGATAATTGAAGATAGATTTTATAGGCAAATTTTGACACATCAGTGCTAAATGTAATTAAGGACAGTTATATATCTAATATAGTGTATCTTTAAATTCTGGATAGTAGAGAATATATTTACCATCAGTGAGTTCCATTTATTAAGCAATCCCTATTTGCTCAACTTTGCACTGATTTTGTGTAATCCTTAGAAGAATCTTAGTGGGAAAGGAGGTTGATATTCATTTCAACAATTAAGAGAGCCAGGATTTGAACCCACTTTCCTTGTGTGACTCCAAAACTCAGTATAATATTGATCACATCGTGCCACATCATTCGACTACCACACAATAGTAGTGGATCTTCCCAAGCTTGTTTGCTATATCTGATGGCAGGTAGAATCGTTGCACATCGTCATTAGAAAGGTTGAAAGATTCACTGAACCAATCTTAGTTCTCTTGGGTCCGGAGATACAGCTCAGAGGCACAGCACCTGCCTGGCGAGTGCAAGGTCCTCAGTTTGATTCCCGGTACAAATAAATAAATAAATAAAATTTTAGTTCTCTTCTGCCAAGGACAAAACCTGTTTCAGGTTTTTAATGGAATTTTCTTGATATGACCTTTCTGTGTTTCTCTTGATTAAAACTATACTTCTTTGGTTCTTAATTTTTTCCTCTTTTACTGTTTTATCTATAGATTCGTAATTGAGGTCCTCATATTCATAAGCCATATAACATTTATTTGAGGCTTAATATTGCATCTTCATTTTAGAATGCAGGGATTTTTTACTGGTGCGCTGAAATAACTTATCTTTTTAAAGTACTATAATTTTAGGGAAAATTTTATAAATGGACAATACATTTTTCATTATACACATTTCACTATATGATCATGTTTTCAAATTTTTTAATTTAACAATTAAAAATATTCATCATAATACATAATTTAGCATTTATATAATTATATCCATGAATATGTAGCTCATTATTTATAACTATATGTCATCCTAAAATCTTTCTTTTAATCAGAAAAACTTGTTTCATAAATATGCATAAATATATTGACAGGAAAAAGATTGTTCATTGAATGTTGTGTATTTCTACTTTTCAGCTATTACACTATTTCTAATAAAGCTCTTTAATTTTTAAGGTATGGTCTTTGACATCTTTTTATACATAATTTTCTCATTTCATCACAAATGATTATAGTGAGAATAGCATATTCTGTTTTACAATTTTACTTCTAGGTTAAAGTGTGTTTTTCATTTCCACTTACATTTTTTTTCTGTATTCTACAAACTTATTTCATGCCATTTATCTCAGAAAGCAATAAATAAATCCCAAGAAATGATGTTAAATTAGGAAAGCTTTAAAAAATAATTTATAATTTTAAAAAATATTCAGGGAGTTGTCTGCATATATTATACTGTTATTGGTAGAAATAAGTTAAATAGACTTTACTTCTGATGGTTAATAATTGATAATATATCATATGGACATGTGAATTAATTATAATTTACAATTGCCTATTAGGTAATGAACCAATTTAAACTTAAATTTCCACTGAATTATATGATATAGGGAGCATTTATGTCAATTTATTTTCTAAAAACTAAAGGCCATTTTTTGTTTTGTCAAAGTAATGGATTTTTAAAATAATCTCCATTTATTTTTGTAGTTTATAAAACATTTTCTTTATAAATTCAATAGTTCTTTCTGAATCACACTAAATGATACAGTTAAAATTTTGATATTGCTGCACCTGCCTTTGACATAAAAAGTATTATCTTAAAACAAAACAATGAAAATATTATACATTTTGATCTCCCAAATATGCTATCAGAGACCAGCAATATTTTAACATCATATTTGCAGAATGATAAACTTCCTGCATGAGTTGAGAGCAAAGCTACATTTTTTTCCCAATATCTGGCTTTTAGTAACTTAGGTTTCATCTGGAACCCTACATACACAGTGATTTTACCATGGAATTACTTTTGGCCTTTGAAAGGTCACTCGTTTACAAGTTATTGCCCCTCATAAATTGATCTAATCTTCTGAATAATGGCTGTACATGCTGATGATCAATATTTTATTGCTTCTACATCCTAAAACACACCATGAGTTATAGTCAAAATCGTTATCGCCGAGCACTGCAGACATAACAATAATATACATGTGGTATTACTGTTCAGCTTGTGGTACTGTTTATGAAACAAGACTCTGGTTGAATAATTTTATTTCAGCACTATTATAACCCTCTTTAATTTATCGATAGAAATGCCTCTGATGGTTATCACTCAGATAATTTTCTTCAAGGGCAGACAAGTAACCCATCATGATTTTAGACTGTAATAATGAAATCTAAATTTTCCTTTTATTTAAATGTTTGTCAAGATTAATTGCTTTATTATATTTTCAAAGAATAATGAATATTAAAAATCATTAGTGGTGTAATTTTAGAATTAAAGCAATAAATCAATACTAAAATGTATACTAAGGAATGTAATACAGTGAAGCAACCACAGTTGTTTTATTTTTATCACGTAATTGTATTTTGATAATCAAAAATATTCCAGGATGCACATTCATTGAATTTTGCCATTCTCCTACCACACTTTTACAGTTTTTAATTTTTATCATTTTCATAATATTTAACTTAGTTTTGGGACATTTTTGTTATTTTTCTTTGTTTTTAGACACAAAATCTCTAACTTCTCTTAATCATATTCTCCTGACCATGCTTCACTTGCCAGTCAGTTTCAACATTTGCTTTCTTGATGTGTGTTATGACAATCAATATTTGACGTCATGAGAGTGCTTCTAGTAATCCACTCTTAGTCAGGGTCACAATTCTGATCAAAAAATGTAAACTTTGTCTCTTGGGAGACAGCCTGGATGTAAAAATAACTGCAATCGTAAAATAGTTTTTGTTCATTATAATCCTAATCCTGTTATCTGTGGGTTTCCATCACTTTCACTCCCACAGGCTTGCACACGTATTTCAGTAATACAGTTTCCTAGAAGTAATAAGGAATTGCTCGTTTATCTAAACGCTGCATCTGGTTTTGTAGTTCATGTGTGTATTCGCCATCACTGTGACACATTTTCAGTTTACCTCAGAGAAACCTGGTCAAGTAAAGCCTCAGGAGGTGTCTATACATATGATAATATTCTTATGGTTGGTTTGATCTTACTAATATTTACCAATGTTTCATTTTTAAGTGAACTGATTTGTTAATGTGTTCAGCATTGGGAAAAATATGGCCTATGTAAACTCTGAAACAGGTACATTCAAATGGCATGAGTTCACATAGTAACTATGCATTCATTATGGGTAATTGAGAAATATTAATTTTAAATAGAAGGAAAATTTGATTAAATACTAAACTGTAAATTCAATAGTTTACCCTAGAGGAGTTTCAGTGTTTTATTCCCTTTCTCAGCATTGATCTGAAAGCTATTAGTAGCATTTCTATATTTTACAGTTTGAATTTTATCCCTTCTTATTTTATGCGAGTCCTAGTTTAAATAAAATTGATTCTGATTCAGCCTTACTTTGAGAGATTGTTCCTTTAAAAACTGTCAGGTAGGGCCGGTGAGGTGGCTCAGCGGCGTAAGCGCCTGACCGGCAAGTGTGAGGGCCCAAGTTCGACTCCCGGAACCCACGTACGAAAAAAGGGCTGGTGATATCACTCAGTGGCAGGGACGACTGCTGGCGCACGAGGTCCTGAGGTCGACCCCCAGTGTCCACAAAAAAATAAAATAAATAAATAACCGTCAGGTAAAGAACTCAGTAATTTTACAGGTACTTTGAAGTTCAATAAAAAATAGTCCAAATATGTGTGTGTATCTTGTTAGTAAGAAAGAAAGATTTGTATTGCTATATGCAAAGCTTTTGAGGATAAAATAGAAGTGTAATACTAACTTGTAAAACAGGTAAGAGCTACTTAAGTGTCCTGCTTGTTTCTATTTAGTGTGTTATATTTTCCAAACAACGGTTAAATATTTTACATTAAATAAAAATACAAAAATTACAAACAAAGTGTAAGCTCATTTTCTGATATTGCAACAGGTTCTTTCTGTTTTTAAAATCCGTCCTTTAAAATATTAATATAATATACTATATTAATAACCATTTTACTTGAAAAAAATTACCTTTTTGATACTATTTGGTATTAACATTTGCACTGAGATATGGCAAGTAAAGTATATTCATCAGCTTTCTTTCAGTGTAATGAAATACCTGGGCAATTACTGTTAAAAAGAAAAAGGTTGTTCAGTTCACAGTTCTGGAAATTCTAGTCTAAATTTGAGCAGCCCCATGCTTTGGACTTGCAGGGAACATGACAGACCACAAGGGGAGGGAGTGCGTGTTGGAACACACTGTTCACATCAGAAGCCCACAGTTCCTTTCACACATGCCCTCAGTGACCTAAGTAGCTACCCATGTGTCCACACCTCCTGAAGGCCTGGACCACTGCCCAATCGTAGTAGTCTGCCCAGTAACAAACTTCTAACAAATGGAACATTAGAGGACACTAACTGTATCATAACCATAGCAGCAAGCAATTTTGATGAAATATAATTTAATTAAATAATAAATAAATATTACACTGGGACATTGAGTGAGTCCCCTTGAATTTTTGAAACTGTATTTGTTCTCCCTAGAATAACTGGTTACATAGATATGAACATTCAAATTTTTGCAAATAAGCTCAGCAGAATGAAATGCCCTAAAGGAGATAAACAGATGTGATCCGTATATGCAAATGTATATAGGAATGTGTGTGTGTTTGTGTTTGGACCATGATCCCTGGTTTTTAACTCCCTCCCCAAGGCAGATCATAGAAACTCTTACGTTTCTCTATGTTTATTTGACAGTGAAGAAATTCTCTCTCTTCCTTGTCTTATACTCTAGTATGTCATAAAACTCTCCTCATTTTACAGGGGTACTTAGTCAGACATGGATGAAAGAATGCTACTCAGAGACACTAAGAACAATCTGAATCTGTAGGCCTTGCTGGGTTTCCCCATGAAGTCTCTTATCAGTCATGCCTATGCGATGAAGTTTTCATAAAATCCAAAGGGACAGGGTTCAGAGAGCTTGTTCACAGCTGAACATATAGTCATCCTTGGAGATCCACACCTGAGTGGTACCCAGAGCAGGCATCAAAACTCCACATTTTCTCTCCCATATTTTACTCTCTTCATTCCTCTTCTTTGTAATAGCCTTTATGATAAATTTTTAACATAAATTAGCATTTTTCTGAGTTCTCTGAGGCAATTATGCAAATAGCTGAATCTGAAGAAAGATTGTAGCAACTCAGATTTATACCTGCTCAGTCAGAAGCATACATAAAATGACCTCAGGCCTGAGACTGGCATTTAAAGTGTAGGTGGAGTGCCAGTCTTGGGGCCTGAATCCTCAACCTCAACCTCAACCTATGTCATCTGACAGGACCCCCAGGTAGATGATGTTAGAACTGAATTGAATTAGAGCACCCTCAGCTGGTGTTCATTGGATTACTGATTGCTTATTTGCTGGGGTGAGAAATCTTCACACTTTTTGAGGCCATAGAAATATTCTGTGCATTGATTTTCGTATGAGAGGAGGAAAAACAAATGACACTTCATTTTGACAAAATGGGTCCTGTATTTAGTCAGGACAGCGAGAGAGAGAGAGACAGACAGACAGAGACAGAGAAACAGAGAGAGAGAGGAAGGGAGAGAGAAAGAACAAAGTCAAGATGAGAGGAAAAGTATTCAATCAGTCTGCTTTCTTTTCCTGTAGAAAGTGGGGGGGTGGCTTTATGAATTAGTCAAGGCTGAAATTGAAGTTCAGGCATCAATAATCACCAAATCTAACTTTTTCACTTTCTAATTGTTTGAAGACTTGAACATGGATAGAGACAGGATTTGGTCATGGTATGTTAACATACACAAATCAATTTTCCTTTTTCCCCTACATATGTGTACTGTGTAGTTTTCCTCAACTTTGCTGATTGACAAGCATTTTTTATTTTTTTGCTTTTATTTTACTGGATGAAAAATATACAGATCTTTATTGTTGTTTAATTGCAGATTTGCTGGTTTCTTGTTTAAAATAGTAACAATAACATCTGAGTCTATCTGTCAGCTCTTCAAAGTGCATCTATAAGCATTGAAATTGGTGATAAGCACATCTGCGAAGCAGCCTTAAAGCCACTGCAACAAACCTTACATTTGCAAAAGGATGTAGTATTTTCATTAGCAAGGAAAGAATACGTGGGCTGCTTAATTTTTTTTTTTTTGTGGGTACCGGGGGGTCGACCTCAGGACCTCGCGCGCCAACAGGCACCCGTGCCTCTGAGCGATATCACCGGCCCCTTTTTCGTATGTGGGTTCCGGGAGTCGAACTCGGGCCCTCGCGCTTGCAAGGCAGGCGCTTACGCCGCTGAGCCATCTCACCGGCCCCCCGGCTGCTTAATTTTTAAAAATATATCTAAGTAAACAGTATTAATTAAAATCACAGCTTTTTAGGAAGTAAAACTTGAACGAAACACACTAGGGAGAAGTGCGACAAATGCTTTTGTTCTAGTTTATTCTTAATCTCTTCTAGATGCCTCAGTAATTTCTTCTAGGTTCCCCTACTTCTAGGTTCTCATGAGATTTTTTATTGCCTAATGAAAAATTAATGACTCAGGTCCAAAATTACAACTTTAGTTTGTCAATGTATTTAAAAGTGTGTATATTATCAGTTAAAACCACATTATTCAATGACATTTGTGTTTACATAAAATATCACGTGTATAGTTAACTTCATTTAAATATCCAAACCTTAGTAACAAGAAGGATAGTTGGTGACAATGTTTATTGAAATCTTCTGGATAGCAAACAAAATTGAAAATTGGTACCAATAAGGAGATATAAAATTTGGTCATGCATAAGAAGCAACAAAAACTCATTTTATTTTCAGTTGGGTAAAATTAAATACTATATGCATTTTACGGCTCCCTAAGAAGAAATACATGTAACTGTAAATACATGTAACTTTTTCATGAATGAGTTTTTATTACTATCTTTTAAAATATTCAATGATATAATGATTGTGTCCCAAATATAACTGTGTATCCCTTTTCTGGTTTTATGGCATCTAAATACTTGCTTCCTCCAAAATGTAAACATTCATGTTTTTATGATTGCTTTTGCCACAGAGTTTGCCAGTCTATTTTATCCATAGTTTTTCTGATTTATTACATTTAACTAAATAGAGTCCTAAAAACTATATCTGCTAAATTAATTTTATGATTTACATAAGAGTAGTTGAACTCACAAACATGTACAAATTATATTTTTCTGCTTTCCATTTATCCATTTAAAATGTTTTCAAAGGACATGGATATTAAGGTCCGCATAGTTACACATTAACTTAGATGAGAGTGAGAAACAATGTGATATGTTTCAAGGGAATTAATCTTATTCAGTTGTTTGGGATCATATTATAAAGAGAAAATATTTTTTCTCCAATCTTGTTGTTCAGCTTCTTTTCATCTTTGAAAGTAAATAGCCAAATAATGCTTCAGAAGTTTTAATTACCTTTACTATTCAGAGGAAGACATAAGGATTCTTTTTTACCTAAATGGATCAGGAGCCAGGTGCTCTGGTTCAAATAGTTTCTCAGCTGATAATGACAACATCACATTTCATGAAAGAAGAAGAATTAAGAAGTAATTTATAGTAAAAAATGTCCTCATAATGAAGTATGGCAAATTATTGGTATTATATGAAGTCCTAAAATGGACCCCAGCAATAGTGCTTCAGGACCTCTCAACTCATCTCACATATGTACAAAAGAGCAGAGACAAAGGTTTCTCTCATTTGAGTAATCTAAAGTACAAACAAAGTCAAGAGCAAAATAAAAGATTGATAAAAGGGAACAGGGACATAGATCTATGCAAATGGGAAGGGTACCAAGAGACCCAGGTTGAGCAAAGTGGGGAGAGAGAGGGAACCTAAAAAAGATTTAAAATGTGTCATGTATAAATACAACTACCCACAATAAATATAATCATTATATGTCACAAACATGCACAAATAATAATAATAATGAAAGTGAGGGAAGGGGATCAAGAGAGAGAGGGAGGAAGGAGGGTGGGGAGAGGAAAGGAAATAAAAAGAATCAAGATATGCTAAGTATATGTACCTATTCCCTAAGATGAATGTAAATATCATGTAAAGCAAATATGTACTAATACACACACACACACACGCACACAGAATCACTTTTCACTCTCCAGAGTACAATTTAATCTTGAAAGTGTCTTCCTTTTTTGCTCTATTAATTTTATCAACTGGTCTTTGCTAAGAAAATACTTTCAACATTTTTCTCTCGGAAATTTTTCTCTAGGATGTTTTTATTTTCCTGAAGAGAGAAGCAGATTTGAGCAAATGTGGGTTTGGCAGCCTATACTTTGTCTCAAAAATTTTATTTTAGGATCATCATATGTATTATAGTATAGCTATTATTCATTTCATTTCTTAATATTCATTCCAATGGTAATTTATCTACATTATCACTAATTATCATAATTCTGCTATGTAGCAAGTGCTATTGTCTTAAATTTGAATTAAGAAACTGATTCTCCAACATTGTGTCACTTTTCAAGGAACTAGCCAAATGTAAACAGTACTGTTTAATTAAAGACAGTGCTTCAATCCATTGAACACAAGCTCTTCATTCTTGAGGAGCGAGAACAAAGTAAAAATGCAATTGTCTTTTCCATCATTAACAATGAGTCTAAACCAATATCTTTATAGGCCAGGCGTTGGGCTTTAAATTTTGGATATTTTAGTCACTTCCTGTAATCATATTTTTAGAGATGAAAATCAACACTGTTATTAAATGAATTTATATTCACAAGATGTTTCCTTTTGCAGTTGAATAAAATCTGTTTGATAGCATTTTTCTTAATTATTTCTTTTCACCATTACTAAAAACTGATTGAAAAACTACATAAAGTGAACATTTACTTGGTAATCAACTGAATTGTATCTCATAGGCTTTGCTTGTACTCAGAAATATTATCAAGACATTCTTCTATATTAAAAAGTAATATAATTTGTTAAGGTCCTTTAATTCTTAAATTCAAAAACATAAAGCATTTAAATAGCTAATTTTAGATACTAATTTCTCATACATTTGACAGTATTTTTTAGTTTGAGTTATATGCTAAACAGAGCACGTTTTTAAAACTTTTTTGCACAATCATATCAATATACTCTCTCTGAAAAACTAAATTTGTAGAAATTATAGCAAAAATAATTTGGAACAATTTTTGTAATATAACAAATTCACCAGCATTAAACATAAAAGATCACCTTGGTGATAATTTATTATTTGACTTCAGCCTTCCATACTTCATTACATACTTTCTTAAATAAAGGTTTCTGACACATAGGAATTTGTCTCAACTTTATTTATGAAACCAGTAGCACAACACAGCAGTACATCACAGGGTGACATATGATTACTGTTTCCTGAAATAGGTACAGTATCGTGCGGTGCAGTGAACCATACTCAGAGCTAAAAGTCCACATCCTCTGTGCTCAACCATGGCCAATTACACTTTCAGGTGGTAAATTGAAACTTGACAGAACTAGTTCTCCACAAAAGCCTGGAGTTCCAATAGACACATGTTTTCCTTCATATGAAAAGAAAAACGTGCAAAATATAGTATTTAAATTTTTACTTTATCCTTAAAGTAGTTTAACTTAGATATCCTAAGAGATATGTTGTATTCAACAACTCTCACTTTTTTTACCTTGGACTTGGAACCTTTGAAAACTTAATGCTTTAGTTACTTCTCATTATGGGAGAAAATACCCAACACCCACAAGTTAAAAGAAGAAAGGTTTATTTTTACTCACAGTTTGAGGGGTTTCAGTCCATAGCCTGCTGGCTCCAGGCAGGGCAGCATGGCAGAGGGGCGTGGCTGAGGTGAAAGGGTTCATGGCAGAGCAGCCAGAAGGAAGGCAATAGCCTTCTTTCTGCTATAACTTTTCATTCCATACAGGATTCAAGCCTATTATTTGGTGCCACTCACAATCAAGGTTAGCGTGCGGTCTTCAGTAAATCCACCCAGTCACTCCCAGAACTTTGTTAAACCAATTAGCAGACTAATCCCGTATCACACATCCATGATCCAGTACTCACAAATGCCACACCTATGAGTGCATGAGGCTTTGGGGGACATCTAGATATAAACCACAACACTTACTATCTTTCATTGTGATTTTTATCCATTTTGCCGTTTATTTAATAGAGTGGACAGGCTAGAATATAATTTTGATTTCCAAATAAATTAATAAATTCATAATATATATTATACAGTAAATTGATATGAAATAAGCCCTAACTTGAAAAAAATTGGCATATCAAATTAAACCAGTTCCATTTGTTATGCATTTTGTAACTAAAATTTTAACTGCTATGTATGTCAGGAAAAAGTAATATTATTGAATCACTTTAAGTTCTAACATTTTACCTTAAAGATTAGCATCACTCACCTTTTACATTGTCATGAGATTTTCATGTAAAGTTACCTAAATTAGTTAATTGATGTACTAAATCAACTCAAGTAATTTTTTTATCATGGAAAAGATAATTTTACTTTCTACCATTGATCTCTTCAATTTTAAAATTAAGCTGTAAACTACAAGTAATTTCTTATTGGATATTTTAATAGATTATTAATGATATTTTTCACTATTTTCCTCATCCATTCACTAATTTGCAAAATATCCCCAAAGTGTCTTTCAAGCATAGCTTTTTAAAAATGAGAATAGCAAAAATCCATGTGGAATAAGCATACTCATCACCAAATAGATATTTAATTCCAAAAGAATAAATTATTCAAAACAAAGACATAACAATCGTGTTAGTCAATTTTTGCATCACTGACAAAATATCTGACAAAATAGGAATAAAGGAAAAAAGGTTTATTTTGACTCAAAATTTCAGCGGTTTAGTCCATGTTTCGATAGCTCTGTTGTTTTGATACTGAGGTGAACAGAACATCATAGTGGCAAAAATGTGTGGTAGAAGCTGTTAACCTATGGTGGTCATGAAGCAAAAAGAGAGAAAATGGCCAGAGACGGTATCTACCCTTCAAGAACACACTCGCAATGACTGATCTCTCCCAATTAGACCACCACCTCAAAATTCCTACCACCTCCCAGCAGGGTCACCAGCTGGGACAAAGCCTTCAACACATGAGCCCTCGGGGAACATTCCAGTTCCAAACTAACAAAAACAAAGCCTGAAGACAAAGTGAGATTGTAGGCATCAAAGCACAGATTTTTTTGAGGCATTTTCGAACATAACGCACCATTTATACTTGAAGTTTATCACTTTATGAGCCACAGTCTAAGTATCTGTGCCATCTTTATGAAACTTCATTCATGGTGCCAATTTTATTTAACTTTTCAAGGTCAGTTTTGTGTGTTATAAATGGAAGGAAATTGCATTTAAGTGAAATAAGCAATGCCAAAAAGAAAAGCACATAAAATATCCATGCACAAAGTTTTGCCCATAAATAGTATCTCTCTGATGCTTAATATTTCATTCAGGATGTATGCATATTCCCAGGGGAAACTGTCTGAAATACTAGATACTATATATTGATGAAATAAATTTGATACTGAGAATGAAATCTGTAAAATTTTTGTAACATTTTTATTTTTAAGGACAATTTCCTCAAATATGTCAAAGTCTCTTCACTTATGATCTATATGCTTCAGATATTTGTAGAAACTTAAATTATTTGAAATATATTTGAAGGGCAAAATCTACTTAAGGTTTTGTTTCTACTTGATTTAGCTTTATATTATTATAAAATCTTCAATGAAAATGTGGTGTCCTAAATTAACAAATTACATTGAAAATACAGTGAGAAAGATTTGGTAAGATAAATATAATCAATTTAGTAATATCTTAAAACAACACGCTGTTGTTTTGATTACAGGATTACTTGTTTTGGAAGTATCTAATTACTATTTAGCAAAACTCACTATGCATTGAATATTCTTCAATTCCGAAAAAACATTTAGTTGTAAATTTTTCTTGCACGTATTTCTATCTAAATCTTACTTGAATATCAGAATAAAAAATTTACACCTTTGGTAGATGATCCTTTGGTAATGGAATATTTAAACAAATTATGGCCAATATTCAAGTATTTGTGCTTTCTGCAATACTGTCTTTCTACTTTACTCTTGCCTCTTTCTCCTTCTTTCCTTCTCTTCTCCAGTGTGTGTATGTGTGTGTGTAATGCTTGTCATTTTAAAGATTGACATGATTCTAAGACGCAAGAAGTAGCCAAAATTAGTTTTACTTAATAAATAACATACCAGCCATAGTCCACATCATAGTTTATAGGCTGCATACAAATAGAATATTTTGGTCTTTGACATTTGCTGTTGAACCTCCTGACAAAAAATAGCCATTTGTCAACAGAAAAAGATTAATTGCTAGTTAATCTGTGGAAGTTACATGTACAAAGCCTGTATAAAGCTTTAGAATGGGAAGTGAAGAAGTAAATCCAGTTGTCACCTAGGGGTGATTAATTCTAATCATATAGAAATGACGTTTGTCCTCAGGAGAACAACAGATAACTGTAAGATGATGGAAATGATCATTTTTATATCTCTCATATCTGCTTTCTCTCACCTCAGGCATTTTATGTCTAACAGACAGGTAGAATTCCTCCCCCCAACAATTTGTATTTTGTGGTCATATAGCAGACATCGTCTTGCTACAATTGAACATCCTGCTAACGATTGTCTCTCTAATTTTCTTTGTCCATAGCGCTATTAATTTGCTTTACTCCCCATTATTTAGTATTTGAAAGATGCAGCCACCTGCCACTTATTTTCTTTAACTTCAACTCATCCTCCAAACAATGTCACATTTAATCTTCTAAAATTATAAATTTGACCAGGTTGTGTTCCCATTGTAAAAGATTTGATGGCTTCTCAGAGCCATAGGAATACAATTTACAATCTATAGCAAGGCATATAATGTACTTTACAATCTGGTCTATGTTTAAATCTGCGTCTTCACCTTTCACTCTTAGCACTCAGTCTAATCACCACTGCAATACCTTGGTGAAATCCCTCCAAACCAACGTCATGTTTCTCACTTCTAGGGCTTCATGTATGCTAATTCTCGCCCAGAACACCTTCTCCATACCTTCAATGTCATAGTACTCAGCTTGGACACCATTTGCTCGAGAACATCTTACTCACAGCATTCTAATTCCTTTCACATTACACCACAAATAACCTCCCATTAATACACAGAAATCTGTTTATCTGTTCAAACAACCTTCATACTAGTTCAAAACACTTTCAGAGAAAGTCATGTTTTATTTTTCAGTGGGGTGATATTTAATCAGGAAGGCTCTGGGTATATTAAAAATCAAATCAAGAAGGGAGAGAAAGAACATCACATTACCTCTGTTTTAGAGAAATTTTATGACCTCTGACAAAAGACCTGTAGTGATTGTTCAAAGCCTAGAAATTATACAAAACAAGCTTTAAATAGATAAGAGATTCTTTTACATTATAAAAGGCCTGCTACTCATTAAATATCACATGGAAAGTAAAAACAGATTGAAAGTTATTGTGAATAATTTTGAAGGCATTTGGGTACAAATTAGATAAGAAGCTGATAATACTTATTTGCTAGAGTGCTTCACAAAAGACAAATTAAAGATACATGGCATTCCTAGCTGCATTGTTTTTCCGATATTGAGAGATTATGTGTGAGTTTTACAATTTCACACCCTAGCCTCTGAGATCCTTGGTTTGAAAATGAGATGGACCACTAACTCCAGAATACTCTATTCACTGCCATTACACAGCTGGTGCATCTGTGGCAGACATCTCCAAAAACAGACATGACATTCATTTATTTCTGCTCCAGAAAGTCTATTAATGTGATATGAGTATATATGAATAAAAAGATGAAAGTTAACTTTATTGCTGAAGAGATCAATGTTATTCTGCTTAGCATAAACAAATGCATCTATGTGTATTTTAAAACACATTAATACTAGAGTACACTTGATCTATCAAATAATTTATGTAAGGTCTCATGTTAAGTCTGTCAGCAGTTTTTTTAAAGCTTGTGATAGGCGAAGATCTTTCCTGCAAACAGTTTACATTGAAGATATAGGTGTTCTTCTTGATTTTCTTGATTCTACAATAGAAAGAACAGATGTTTCTGCCTCTGAATTACAGATCCCAGAAGATGTACATCCAAGATTAACCCAAGTCTTCTGAATCTTAGTGAATTTTAATTATTTAAGTTATTCTATTAATTCATTTACTTATTTTTAGTGCTGGAGATGGAGCCCAGAGCCCTGCACATGCTAAGCAAGCATTCTACCTCTTTGAAACATCTCAGCCCTCTGAATCTTAGTCAAAAAGCAGTCTTCATCTTTCATCCTCATTTGACACGCAGTCACTTGTTATGGGCACCCAGAAAGCAAGTTTCCATAGGGAAAAATTATACAGCCTTTTTAACACTAAAGAGAATGCAGATATTTAAAACTATACTTGGGCCAGTGAGATAGCTCAGCGGCATGGGCTCTTGCCCGGCAAGCGCAAGGTCCTGAGGTCAACTCCTGGTACCCACATAAAAAAACAAAAACAAAACAAAAAAAAAATAACATACTTATGCATGTTGTGATTCTCTCAATGCAAATTCATATTTAAACGAGAAATTAAAAGTGAAGGGAATGAAGATCACAGCTGAATGAAAAATGTTAAAACCTGTAACATTATATATATATGTACATATATATCAGACATTAGACATTTATCAAAAAGATCAAGTTCTTTAGTGTTTAGAAATATGTTGCTTGAAAATTGAGTTTCTTTATTTAATAAATATGTTCTAACACTACTGTGTTGTCTTTTCCTGTTTTCAATCTTAAAAAAAATTGCTTTTTTTTTTTTTTTTTTTAGAGTTGAATCTGAAATTGTTTGACCACAGTTTTGGTATCACACAGACACAGTGAAGGTATCTATATTGGCAAAAATATTCACAGCTTTAAGTTTTTGTTTTATAATTTTAAGCACACACAAAAAATTTGTTTAAACTATTTCACTTTACACTCACATATGAATTGAGTTTCCTTTATTCCCAAAAAGTACATTGTAAATATATCTTTGAAACTCTGAAATAATAGTCATGGGCAGTGATTAAACTATGATGAGACTGTGAAAAATGACAACATTTTTGTGTGAAGAGTATTAATTTTCTAATCAAGAGTGAAATAACTGAAAGTTCATAGTGATACAAAAGTGAGATAAATTATTTCCTCTTTAAAAAATAAAAATATCGCACATGAGAGTAGTTGTAGAAAATAATGTTGCTAAAATTTATGTGTAAAGAGTAAAGTAAGAATTAGGAAATAGTGGAATTGGAATTATTGTTTCTGAATATATTAATTGAAGTTGAATATATTAATTAACTGAATATATTAATTGAAATTGAATAATCTGATAAGAAAGCTACCAACAAATGTGAGATGCATCATGATATTTCATATTAGGAAAGATAATATTCTATTAACACAATAAAATAAATTTGTATTGACATACAATAAAATACTTTAAGATTGTCAATTGAATGAATAAATAGATGAGTACAGTTTAATTTTCAAACTTTTACAAAGTAAATATCTTTTCTTTTTACTATTTAGACTATTTATATATCATATTGCAAATTTATGCAATATGGGATATAAATTGCATTGTATTATAATTCAGGAGAATGGAGACCAATTCCAAATTACAAATTATAACAAATTAGTCAATTCTGAATGTTAGTTATATTTTATTCTCATCAAAATGAAAATGTTGAACAAGATGATTTATTTACACACTCCTTCAATATACTAAGATATACATTTTTCATATATTAAAATATCTAAAATCACAAGACTCTTATAATCATATTTGACAGAATTACTTATCAGAAGGTATATGTAAAATAATTTATTTTACAAACAGTGATACCCTATATTAGATGAAATAATTTTTAAAATCTCCTAACAACTAAAGTTCTATGATTTTACCCTTTCAAAGAGCAAAAGAAAAAAACATCTATTGATATATATTACTATCCTGAAAAATGCTTTGTCTTGATCTGTAACTATATGAAAGCAAAACTAGAAATATATCTCCTTGCATGAATTTACTAAAAATAAGATTAATTCTTAAAAGAATTCTATATAAATTAGCCATATATTTAAGTGTACCTCAACACACATGGCAAATCACATTAGCATGCATGGTACACTTCACTGGCTTTACCCATTTTTCAGATTAATTGCAGGTCATAAGTTATTCCTGGTTTATTGTGTTTAACATTATTCTGTTGTTCAAGATAGCATATTAGATTAAATTTTGCAGAGAAAGTTATAATTGTGTTCTTTCCTAGGCTTAGGAAATGATTTGGGTTATATACAAAATCTTTGAGTGTTTTCTGAAAAGAAACTCATAGAAATAAAGACCCATGTTAACTATGTTTCCCAGGAAACCAAGGAAAGCTCTATAAAAAGACAGAAAGCTCAGTTCTAATTGGCCACAGACCTACTGAAAATGGACTTCAGAAATTAGGAAATTGTTCTGGAGCCAATACATTTTTTGCAGTCAGCTTATCTCCCTGGCAAATTTTCATTCACCTTTCTTCTACTGCTCCACTTAGGGAAATCAGCAACTTTCCCTTCTCTTTTTCTCTGTGTCTTTCTGCTCCTTCTCCCTGTATCAGCTAAAGGACCTTATATTTCATATTGTAAATTAAGACAAAAAGATTAATTTATTAATATTCATCCCTTGTGGAGTTGACAACCTAGGAGTCAGTTACCTTGCTTTGGTCAGAGTCATCAAGGACATGGCCAACTTTGGCATTTCTCTCTATGAAAGTTAAGAGCTCAGCAAGCAATCTAAGACTGGACCAAAGAGTATGAGGAGTTTTCTCAGTACAGCTTAATTTACATTTTTAAACTATGTAAAACATTACAAATAAAAACATATCAAATAACATTTGTAATAAGTTGCCTCTCTCAAACTGCCTGTGAAATTATGTGATTACAAGTTTTTGTAAACACTCAATAGCAGCGTTTTTATTTTCTTTTCCTATTGTCACTGCAAAGATTAGGAAAATTTTACAGCAACAGTGTTCTTTATGCAAAATCAATTGTTCAATATATGAAGCCAAATTAGTGATTCACATTCTGAACTCCCATTTTTTAAAAGAAATGTGAATCTGTGCACTGTGGTCATTGTTAGACTCTCTAAACTTTATTCTCTCAGATACCTCTCCCACAAAATTCTGAGTTAGATATTGATTAAAGAACAAAACTTCGAGATAAGTTTAAATTTTTAAGGTATTTGTTCCTATCCTCAAGATGACTCTAGATCCAAGTCCAGTGCACTCTCCACTCTAATCAAAGATCCTCCTCAAATCTTTCTTTTATTCAACTGTTTCCTTTATTCAGCTATTTCCTTCATTCAGCCTTCCTTATGAATAATTTAGTCTTCTTACTTTGTCATTACATATTTCCCAGCGTCTTGCTTAATATATTTTTTTCAAATTTACCTTTCTGTACATACACAGTTATGCAGGTATAAAGGAAATATCCCTGTTTCCATGATTTTGAAAATGCCATCTTCATTGCTTAGGGTAACTTTCTGTGCATTTCCATTTCCTTGTGTATAATTTTTTTTAAATATTTTTATTTTTATTTTATTTTTTTATGTGGGTACCGGGAGTCGACCTCAGGACCTCGCACTTGCCAGCAAGTGCTTGTGCCACTGAGCAATATCACCGGCCCTTTTTTTTTTTTCCTTTATGTGGGTTCTGGGAGTCGAACTCAGGACTTTACGCTTGCCAGCCAGGTGCTTATGCCACTGAGCTATCTCACTGGCCCATAAATTTTAAACATTTTAATATGTTACTTAAATGTTTAAGTTTTCCAATTTCTCTTGCTTTGCAATAACAGATAGTAATACGATTCCCTTTCTGTGACTTAAAAGCATTTGATGCATACATTGCTTGTGATATGTGATGTTATACTATTTAGAAATAATTATAGTTTTGACATTTATTAATTTATGACCCATAGAACTATAAGGTCTTATTTCCACTTCCGTGCCTTATATCTATCTCAGTTTTATGAAATAGCATAGAACTGATATGAACATGTGGGAGACAAAATTTATCTGAAGTAGTGAGACATTTTGAACTAATAATATCTCAGATGAATTAATTTCATAAAGATCTTTGACAAATGGGAAGGGGATGAAGAGATGGAGGAGGCAATAAAAGGGGAGGGAAAGGGAAAATAAAAAGCATTAATACGTGTCATGAATATGTACCCACTCCTCAAGATGAATGTAATCATTATGTACTGCAAACATGTACTAATAAAAAAATAAAAATTAAAAGAAGTCCTGAGATAGAGAGGGTAATCTTAAAATCTATTGGTAAGAAATGCCATATGATACTATTTACCTATGTCTAGCAAAAAAAGCTAAAATTCACAGTAGTTATTGATTTCTCATTCAGTTCATTATCAGTACTACATAATACTTTATCATATGTGATGGGGAGTCGATCTATATCTTTGTTTTGTATTGTAATTGCATGGAGTGAGAACTAATTTATATTAAAATAGAAAGCAAAAGCCTTGTCCTTTCTCAGTACAAAGAACAGTTCTCATCATGTCTGTGTGGACTCCAACTATTAAATATATGTTCTACATAGTTTGAAGTCTCTATTTGAATGCTACAGTAAGAGGTGAAGTTAGGTGAGACCATATATGTAATTAGGAAAAGTGTAGTTTAATTTTTTAAGATTCAAAAGGAAAGTAGTCTATTAAATCTTGCAGTATTTAGGAATGGTGTAAGGCTTAATAAATCTCTCAATCATAGGAATTTTCTTACAGAAAATTTTGTTTCCATAATGAACCATACTGTTCTTAGATGGCATTGAGTATATATCTCTTATGTGTATAGCATTTATGACCACAGAGTAAGAGCCTCCCTTAGATTGTATTCTATTTCACTGGAATGAGATATTAAGAGTCAATTTTGAATGAGAATTTTGTGCATTCTTTAGTGGGCAAAACTCATATCATTACCTTTCTGAAGAGAAGTCATAAGAAATGAGGATCCTGTATACTGTGCTTTTACTTAGAATTATATAAATTTAATATCCAAGTCAGAATGCAGTCAGAAATCTCATTAAAGAGTAAAATTTTGAAAGATAATGTTTTAGAAGTGGAAATTTTGGTATGACAAGTCAAGACAGGGCTGAAATCACGCTCGTATCTTTGTGAAATAAGCACAGTTAGAGTTTGCTCAAACTTAGAGCTCCACTCCTGACAACAAATAAGCAGAGGTGTCAAATCTCATTTCGATGACATTCAGTAAGGATCTTCAAAGCATGCAAATGTGAAATTTACTCAGTGGGACTCTCTGACAAATCTACGATTCAACTGTGAAATTGCAGAAGCTTGTACCTAAAGGGAAATTTCACACATACTGAACCAGCAGTCCTTTTCTCTCTTTGTAGAAGTTGCAAAATTAATGCACAAGGTAATGTTTCCATTTGTTTACATGAGCCTTTATGGGTTTAGAAATGGCAATTGTTCAATGTGTGTGTTTAATACTCTTAGTTATTTTATCCTAATAAGAAATCATTGCAGCCATAATAAGTGCCTAAACACATGTGAACATTTTTGAAATGCATCTGTGAATGCTGCTACATTTGTTTGAGATTTAACACATCCATGCAATAATTGAAGCCTAACAAATAGAAATGATCTGTTTCTTATTCCTTATGAGTACTGCCAAATATCTGCCAGTGCCAAGCTAATGATCACATAGCTTGAACTATTAAATTGTAAAATAATTTTTATTGGTTCACAGAACTTCAGTTGGTAATGAACATTGGTTTCCACATGGTTGTACTTAACATATTAGAAATGCATGCATATTTTTCTATCTATTAAATTTGTGAACTTACCATTATATAAGTTATAGATGTTACCCCTATAAAACTGTTTTGCAAAAGCCTTTTTTATGTCCACGTTCATTTTTTAAATAAAATGTATAAGAACTGATCAGAGAATAAAAACGAATGCTTTTATTTCATAAGACACAGGAAGGAAAAGATCACTACCTTTATGTACGGGAATGTTGTACTGCAGGTTACATGTAGAGTGGAAAAAATGAATCACATAATTGTGTATTTTAAAATCTGAAATATGCTAATGTTCAAGATGACTATTCATGATGTATAGATTGTGTTATTGTCCGTGCATCTTTGACAGCAAAGTTCATACAAAGTCTTGGTGTGTGTGTGTGTGTGTGTGTGTGTGTGTGTGTGTATGACACAGAGAGGGAGAAAGCAAGAGGCATTATTGTTCTGAAGAATATATTTTGGGTAATTGTGACTAATAACTTTTCCATTCCAGGTAGGTTTCTGAGATAGGATTTTCTTAAGATGAAAGAAGAGTTTTCTTCCTCAGTTTCTCAGTTTTGTTTTTCTACAGGAAATCTCCTCAGACCTTTTCTTTTTAGGTCTGTAGTGAGATTATAGGATATGAGATAAATACATCCCCTGTTATACTGTTTATGCTGGGAAACATGAGTGCAGAACAAAAAGAAAACGTTTTAATTCCCAAATATCCTCAGATTACTCATCTACTAATGGGTGATTCTATTCTACTTTATATGCCTGGAGGAAGATGCTTGATGAAGTCATCCTTTAAAAAGTCTTCTCCATCTTGGTTCAAATAAAATTCTGTTTGGCATCTAAGTGACATGATATGGTATCCCTCCAGGGATATCATAGTCACAATGAACTTGCAGTGCTGTCAGTAGTTGGATACCAAGCAAATGGGAAAATGTATTTTGAATAGTGAAATCTATTTTGTTTGCCAGAATTAATATTTTCTTTCTTTCCACTCCCTCCCCAACAAATCTTTTCTCTTGTTTTGACTACTGAAACAGATCTTCACAGTTGCTGATATAAAAAAAAAATAGGGGTGGGAAATAAATAAAAATTAGTAGCACGTTCTAGTTTTCAAAATTTAAGACAATTTTAATCCAGAATAGCTTTTGTTCTTTAACTATAATGTATACATTTTTAAAAAATTTTGTTAAATGTATTAGCCCATTTTCTGCTGTTATAACATAATATTCTAGACTGAATAACTGATCATGAACAGAAATTTCCTGGTTCATAGTTTTGGAAATTCCAAGGCTGGAAGGCAGTTATCTGGTGCACACCTTCCTGCTGTGTTATCCCATGGAGAAAAAGCAAAGAGAAAACAAGCGATAGTAAAAGGTGGCTGAACCAATACATTCATAAGGACTCTACTCTCACAATGAAAGCAATAATCTACTTATGAAGATAAATCTTCCATAGTCTAATCCCTTGTTAATGATCCTATTTATTACACTTGCAGTGGGGATTAAATTTCCATTACGTGAATTTTGGGGACATGTTCAAGCTGTAGGAAAGTCACCTACATTTTGCCATACCATTTTCAAATTCCTAGTCATAATTGGAAATTAGCACATGCCATGATCTTAGGAAGATGGTGGTTTTTGTTCACCAGTGTAAACCTTACCCATGTTACATGTGTTCAAAGTTTGTTATTGAATACATTAGTATGTATCACATACAAGTGGCATCAGATGACTGGTAAAGAGGCTCTTACTAAAGTGCTTCTCATTCTCTTCAGACACAGGGAAAGTTAGTTCATCATTAGAAATGTGTTAATGCTAACCGAGAAGTGGTGCTTCGTGTAAAGAAGAGGTGAGGAGGAAACTTTATGCATCCTAAACTTGCGCTTTTAAAGATGCAGAGGAATAGTTACTCTCTTTTTCTGTGGAGCTACATGCCAGATTGCCATAGTACACTTGGATGTGTTTCCTAAGTGCTCCCATAACATACTGAACCTTCATTTATATGTTACATGCTGTGTGCATCATAAACATGTTTGTATATACTTATACATACATATATATGTTTACACAAGTATATAAGTTCCTTAAAAAATGTTTTTTTCTGTCCTCAATTCTTTTATTTCAAGTCTGAATTACAAATGGTGCTAAATAAATACAGGATGAAATAATAAATGTAATTCAAGTAAAATTAATCTGTAAAAATTACTTTGCTGAAATGGCTATTTTTCTCCTGACTGCTTTGCAGAAATAGTCCACTAATGAAAAACCAGAATTATTTCTAAACTACACTTCTGGAATTAATAATTCAGTTACTAGCAGTGAATACAAAAAACCATCTCTCCATCCACGGATAATTTTCTAAGGAGGAAGTGGTGGTAAGACCCCTTCAGGACTTTTTCTCCATCTTGTGCACTAACCGGCCCTCTTATTATGCTCTTATGTGCTGCTCAGTGAGTGATGCAGGCAGTCATCCAAAACCCTGCTATTTCCAGGACAGAATACTGGTATCTAAACTTGGCCACTGAACTCAGAGTAAGAGCCAATACTCCTTACGAATGACCACACTGATATTGAAAGATAGACTTCTTTTTGCAGAATTGAATGCCGGCAGATCCATCTATACACCGCAGAGTCCTATTTACCTCAAAGGACCGTTGGCTTTCTTCACTGTGAAAGATGTGTTAGCATCTCTGCTATTTCATTTTATATACTGAAAGTTATCAATGAGAAAGAAGTTCCTATTGTAATGTGCTGTGTTTTCTAGATTAGTATGCCAAGAACTGTGCAATAAGCAGGGATTTGCTCTACTCAGATCAATGTTACATCCTCATCCTCAAAGTTCACTTTCTAGTGTGATTCTGCGGTAGCTATTTAACAATATGTCAGCAGTGTTGATGAATTTTTCATACTTGGAACAACTTTTTATCCATTTTCTAGCATGAGTATTCATACATCGTGGGGTCTTGGGCACCGATTGAACAATTTGGCGCTTCTCTTTTATAACTTCTCAGCAGCATTTGTCTATGAGATTTCATGAAAGAAAAATAGATTTATAAACCAATTAGTGCTGTATTTGTTGACCTGTTAGTGTGATAGGCTAATGGATTTGCTACAACGTAGGGTCAGGCAGGAAGAGAGGATAAAGCCTTTTCTCTCGGATGAGAAGGTACCTTCTACTATCTCCTAAGAAATGCTTTGGTCTAAAATGATTTGTCGGCCACTCTGTAGGCATTTTGAAATGAGTGTGTGAAGCCATTTGTCCACACACCTAGAGTCTGATATGGGGAAACTCACCTCTACAGCTGCAGCATTATGAAATTGCCATTTTTGTCCCATAGATGTCTCCAGGTCACCAGAAATGTAGATGAGAATAAAAATGCCATATTATGGAGCTTTTATGTTCTTGAGATTTAGTTGTCTTTACTGCACCATGTCTCTGTATAGTTCCTAGGAACAAAAGAGGGACGTGCTGTTTTTCTACAAAGCATTAACTAGGGAAGATATTAAAGAGTCAAATTCCAATTTACTTGAATCTTCACCATCCTAAGATTTTTTTCTTGAAGTGTGAATATTTTATGGAATATTCCAAGAATCATATGAAAACAGAATTATACTATACCCCAATCACTAACATCCTCTCTCTTCATATCTGCACAAGTATTCCATGTATTCCCACACCTCAACGTCACCTCATAGACTTTTACTTATCCTAAGCTTAAAAATATCAAAATATAGAATGTGATCCTTGCTGTCAAGATAAGTTATATAATACATGGAAATGCCCAAAATTTTGTAATTGCACTTTTACCATCTATAAGTTGAAATTAAACTACATCAGAATTAAAAGAAAGTAAAGATGAAAATCTGTGGAAGAAACTGGAATGTATCCAATAAACTTAGATCTCATTTTCCTCTGTATGTTTACAGCACTCTACAGATTCTTCCACTACCTGTTCCAAGTTCTATAATCACTGTTTCACTTGCTCATAAATCCATCTTAGTATATACCACAATAAATTACTTGTGTTACTTACTTAAATTCTGAACTCAACAACTGCTTTTCTATCATAATCAATGAATATTTTCACTCTATAATGAAATCTTGCCAAGATTACAGCTAGCTAATTTATTTAACTTCAAGAATCAGCACTTTTCCATGTTAACTGCCCTTGATAAGTGTTTCTAAACGTAACTGCTCTACACAGAGCATGACAAGCGTAACCTGTCCGAGATGGCTGGAGGCCATCATTAAATAACCAGTTATGGTAATGTCCTGTCCATAAAGCAGGACTTAATGCTGAGTGGACACGGTACTTAATGATCATCCTGGAATATGATTTCAAAGGAAAGTTCTCATTATCAGCAAGATTTTTAGTCATCATTCTCTTTCTGATACAATTGAAGTGTACTTTTTACAGTGTTGGGATCTTGATGACAAAACAATGCAGGCTTTCTAAAAATTTTCCCAGTCAAAAGACTTTAACTCTTATCAATCATGCAAAAGTATTCATTTTGACACAAAATTTAAATGAATTTGCTTCTCCAACTCTCCTCTTTTTCTTTCTAGAGGAATATGTGACTCTTTCACTACATACTACTTCAAGATTATTTTATCATATGCTTAACTCTTAACTCCACTCGGCCACCTGTGTGAACTGTTATTCAGGCTTTATTACCAAACTGCTTTGGCTTTATGGATTCAGAGCTTTTGTAAAATCATACAGAGAAATACACATACAGCTTCATTTTAATACCCACAGCAGCTTTATAATCACTATTTAAAAATCTGCCATCTCAAATCTTGTAATCTTGTAGTGTAGGTCTATTTCCCTAATCTTTACCAATGAATTTACTGAACATTTGTTAAAAATGATAATGTCTTACTGAAAACTTCAAAACGTTGGGCTTAAATTTCATGAGGACTGTTCACCAAGACTGAGTGAACTTCCAGGGCTGAAGGCACTGTTCAGAAAGATGGAGACTGACGTCACAGAGCATTAAGTTGTTGAGTTGGACATTAAGTTATTGAGTTGGACTGAAGTTAGTGCCCTCTGATTCTAGAGCCCTTGTTTTCTGTACTGGAGGTTCTGTGGCATCTTCAGTTAAAGTGATTGAGAAGACTGGGAGATTTACAGATTCAGACAGTCTGTATAAACTTTCTAGGGTTTAATGATTTTTCTTTGTTGTACGCTCTTCTCCCTATCTGCAATTTGTTGCAGTAACCATTGGCTTTATTCAGGTAGTAGTGAGTTCATGAAGTGTCAGCAAGTAATTTCCTTAAACTCTACAGTTTATTTTTTCTTCTCATCACATAATGTTCACTGGGCATCACGTGCATTATCTGCCCAATTCAACAGAGATGTTACATGAGTATATATGTAAGGTCGGAAAATGTTAAGTATAAATTGCTAAGAAATCATTACCAAATATCATTTCAGAGATGAGAAAGTACACGAATGTGTACTATTATTTCACTTCTTTTGGTTTCCTTGTGTTTCACATAATTGTGATTAGGTAAGTTGGACAGATATATCATTTTGGAGATTAAAAATATTGAAGGATTTTTAAATTAACAATTAAAAAAAGCAATATAAAGTCCAAGTTTAAGTAATTAGGCCATGGTTCCTGCCCTGAAGGTTATTTCATGATAATATGGATGTGTTAGATGCATTCAAGTTTACCACAAAAATTCAGTTTTCAATATCGGAGACATATTTTAAATTCATATTGCAGCAAAGTTGAGTGTATATTGCTTTTTTCCAGAAAAAAATAAAACATTTAGAAATTGCATAGTTTATGGTGTCTGCTACATATAAACTACATATAGTATTTCAAAAATTTTCCAGGACAAATTCTAAAGTTTTGTGATTGTTCCTTTCACTATATTGGTTGTATTAGCTGCAACATCATTCAAAAGTAGAATATTTTGTTATTTGAAAGCACTTTGTCAATTCATTTGTTTTAAATCAATTTACAAGACAAACTAATCTGTATACAAGTATTAAAATTCATCTGAATCTCAGTAATTATAGCCTATGAGTGGATTATTTAAATTGTTACTATAAATATTTGAATTTCATGGCAACTGAAATAATCTAATGATTAAAAGCATGAAGAGCAAAAATAATATATAAATTAAAGCCAGAACAGGAGATATAAAATATTCTTCCAAAAAATGTGTAAATCTGATTAAAAGACTCTGAAAAAGAATCTAACAATAAAAATATTTATGCTTTTTCATTTAAAAAAGATTTTAAATAGGTTTAAACTATTTCATAGTAATGTAAAAGTCTTTGTTTTATTTTTTCAGTTACTAATAATGTTTATATTTTAATCTTCAATTGGTTAAACTTAATCTGCTTGAATACTGTATTGTACTATATTAAAAATCCTTAAAAGTAGTCTGCACCTCAGAGTATTATTTTTATAGTGTGAAATTGCTATGCTTTTTGGAATCATTCCTTATGATACTTTTTCTTTCAGTCTATACATTTTTGCTCATTCCTGCTTCCATCAAGCTTAAAAAAAAAAAAGGGAAAATTATACTCAGGGACTGACTAGGTGATGAAACTCTGAAATACACCATACATTTGCATACACATGACTACCTTGAATCCTAGAGTCTATTTTCTCAAATGCATTTAGAAAATCTCATGGAAAACTCCCAATGAACAGAATAAAAACTAGATGAGATCTCTTTTTGATTTGTAAGTTGTTTAGATTGAAGAATTTCACAAGTCAGATCTGAACACAGTTAATAAAATGGGCTTGCTTCTGTAGGGGAGAAAATATGTATGTATGCTTTTGTATGGATTAAGTTTGGATTTATTATTGTGAACTATTCACCCAGAATTAATCATAAATCAATTTAGTGACAACATAAAAATATGAGAAAATTTTATATGCAACTGGGATAATCCATTTAACAGGTCAAATCAATGGTTTTGCTCTGTGCTTCCATTCACTTGGGTGCTCTGGTGATGCACTGCCTCTTTACCAATTTCATTCTCACAGGCAATGAAGTGCAGGGAGCACCCCATAGTAATTTTATAATCCTGTGTCATGAAACACAAATCAACTTGAAAGGAAGAGTATGTCTGGTTTAATACTATAGATTATTCAGAACAAGAGAAATGCTAATTTCTAAGACTAAACTTAATGCCTTGATAAAGGTATATGTGGAGAATTTTGCTCTTTATTATTGCTTAGATATTGCACACATTTGTTTATTTCCCCTAGGAAAATATTTCCCAAAGTGTTTCCAAGCATTTTCTACAGTTTATAATTACTTGGTAAAATGACAACTAATGAAAAGCTTCTCTCCTACCTGCATTTTTGATGAACAAAAGCCTTCCCAAGAAAGTCAGATATATCATTCAGTCCACTACAGGAAATAAATATTCTTAGTGACTGGTATTTTAATTGAACAAATATCAACACATTTTAAATTCTGCTTTATACATTATTGCTATATGCAGTCTATTATGAATTAATATGCTCTAAAATTAAATGTGACATATTTCTGTGAAATTTTGTTTTGTTTAGAACTTTCTTTAAATAAATATATTGATAAAGGGCAACGTAGGCTGATGATTTGGCAGATGAAGCTATCATAAAGTGCAGCCCTATAATTCTGTGACTACTGAAAAAAAAGAAATGGGGGAAAAGTATGCTGTGAAATTAGACCAACATGTGTCTCTTGAGTTAACAGCTAAATATCTGAATGATTAGAGACTCCATCACTTTAAATGTCTGTTACCTCATCCATTGCATGTGGATAATGGAGATTTTCTGTAGATTAAATGTGACATTCTGATTACATTTTTGGCAGATATTTTAATTCTAAATTCAAAATAATGCATTGTTATTAATAATATATTTATTCTTAAACTTGAATCCTCTACAAACCTCTGAACATATATTATGATTCAAAGGTGTGGGTGAACCTTGGAGAAAACTTCTGTTAATACTAGTAAGGTAAGGTTGCGTTAAAATGTAAAATGTATCAGTGTTTCTCTAATACATTTCTGATGAATAAATTCATTCAAAAATTGTATTTCCACAATCCTAAAATTCATTTGGAATCAGAAGAGACCTAGAATAGCAAAGGCAATTCTGGGCAACAAAGGCAAGGCAGGGGGCATCACAATCCCCGACTTGAAATTATACTATAAAGCTACTGTGATAAAAACAGTGTGGTACTGGCAAAAAAACAGACCTGAAGATCAATGGAACAGATTAGAAGATGCTGAAACAACCCCAGACATACTAAGCCACCTTATCTTTGACAAAGGTGCCAAACACATTCGCTGGAAGAAAGATAGCCTCTTTAATAAATGGTGCTGGAAAAACTGGCTCTACACATGCCGAAGATTAAAACTAGATCCATATCTTTCACCATGCACTAAACTAAATTCAAAATGGATCAGAGATCTAAATATTAAAACAGAAACATTAAATCTGCTGGAAGGTAGGATAGGTAAAACCCTTGGAGACATTGGTGTAGGCAAAGACTTTATGAATAAAAACTCAACCGCACGGGAACTATCCCAAAGAATCAATAACTGGGATCTCATCTTATTAAAAAGCTTTTGCACAGCAAGAGAAACCACCAACAGAGTGAAGAGACAACCCACAATGTGGGAAAAAATGTTTGCCAGCTGTTCCTCAGACAAAGGATTACTATCGAGAACATATAAAGAACTCAAAAAAATCAGACCTCCCAAATTTAAAGACCCACTCCAAAAATGGGCATCTGAGATGAATACACATTTCTCAGATGAAGAAATACTAATGGCAAATAAATATACAAAAAAATGTGCAACATCACTAGTCATTCGAGAGATGCAAATTAAAACAACACTGAGATACCATCTCACCCCAGAAAGAATGGCTACTATTAAGAAATCAACTAATAACAAATGCTGGAGGGGCTGTGGGGAAAAAGGAACCCTTCTTCACTGTTGGTGGGAGTGTCGACTGGTACAGCCACTGTGGAAGTCAGTGTGGAGATTCCTCAGAAAACTAGGGTTGGAGGTCCCATTTGACCCAGCTATTCCCCTTCTGGGCATCTTCCCAGAAGAATTAAAAATATCGTACCACAGCAATATATGTGCACCCATGTTTATAGCAGCACAATTTGTAATAGCCAGATCTTGGAAACAACCCAAATGCCCATCAACTGAGGAATGGATAAGAAAGATGTGGTATTTTTATACAATGGAGTACTATTCAGCCATAAAGAAGGATAAACTGGAGACTTTTATAGGTAAATGGATGCAACTCGAGAAAATACTCATAAGTGAAATAAACCAGAAGCACATGTGTAAGCATCGTATTATCTCTCTAGTATGAGAAACTGAAAGAGTAAATAAGATCCAAAATGTACAATAGATATGGTGAATCAAAAAGAAACTGGTCAAAAGGAAAGAGAGACTGGAATAGGGAAAAGAAAGAAGGGAAAGGGAAAAAACAATTGTATATATATATATATATATATATATATATATATATATATATATAAGATGGTTAAGATAGATACACTACCATTTTTACTTAGTTCATTGAAGAGTAAGGTTTGTGCCAATAACGTTTGGACAATTGAATGCTAATGTCTGGTGTCCTGAATAACTAACTTAAAGATAGTAATACGTAATGTATTAACCATTGTTACCTTCCTATTATGTTGGTTTGAAAATTTGTTCTTCTTTTGATTTGTTTTGTTTTTTTTCTTCTCTTTAAAAAATAAAAAAAAAAATTGTATTTCCACTTCTTGCTGCAAAATTATAACCTGGAAAAGGAAATTATAAATAACTGACAATATATTTTCCACAATAAAGAATAAATATTCAAAGTCTGGGAATAGTTTAAACTTCTAAATTATGCAAATTTTTAAGGAAATATTATAGTACAGACTCATACACTGAAGCAGAAAATTAGAATCTGTGATTTTAGACACTAATAATAAATCCTATTAATTGCAAGTGACAGTCTCTTAGAGGTGAAAGATCATTATATTCTCAGGTTTGTCCCAGTGTGTGGAAAAATGTTATTCTTCACCAGTGGATGATCTAATATAACTGAAGAACAAATCTTTTAAAACTAGAGTTGATGACCTAGTTGATTAATGTGCTTAGTAATTCTATTAGAGTAAAGGATAATTTAGAAATTCATGGGCTGGTGAGATGGCTCAGTGGCGTACGCGCCTGCCTGGCAGGTGCAAGGGCCCAAGTTCGACACCCAGATCCCACATATGAAAAAAGGGCCGGTGATATCACTCAGTGGCACGGGTGCCTGCTGGCACGCGAGGTCCTGAGGTTGACCCCGGTATCCACAAAAAAAATAAATAAATAAAGGGGCCGGTGAGATGGCTCAGCGGCTTAAGTGCCTGCCCTGCAAGCGCGAGGGCCCGAGTTCGACTCCCGGAACCCATATACGAAAAAGGGGCCGGTGATATCGCTCAGCGGCACGGGCACCTCCTGGCGTGCGAGGTCCTGAGGTCGAGCCCCCGGTACCCACAAAAAAAAAAAAAAGAAAAAGAAATTCAACCACTAAAAATAATCATTACTTTGGTTAAAGTATTTTAATTAGAAAGTTCATATATTTTGAAGGAACATATAAATTGATGTCTTAAAGGTTTAATAAGTATTTTAAAGAAGTCATATGTAATGATGCATTTCATATGGAGAATTCTCAATTAAAATATTCACGAGGATAACAGAAAGATTTTAACAAAGTTTTTTAGCGTGATTTTAAGCTAAACTTTCAAATTTGACAAGTCTTTTACAAAGGAAAGCACAGGCATACATACAACTGCAGCCATTTTTTTTCTTTCCTTAAAGGAATACCATACTTCTCTGAAACCCTGAAAAAATATGCTTATCACCTTGTCTACCACACAAAAATCCCGCTCAGTTTCTCCCCCTCTTGGGTCAAAGTCTGTACTGGAAAAGGAGAGCATGTTGAAACCTTGGTTTTTATGAATAATTTCAGTCAAAATCAAGGAGTACAAATAGGTTGGAGCAATTACTTGAACTAAACTATCATTTCACTTAAATTACAAAGATTTCAGGGCAGCCTCACCTATCACTGCTGAGATCCAGGTGAACCACCTGGGAAGGCCCAGAGACCAGAGGAAATGCCAGCGACACAATAGGGTCCCAGCTAGGCCACACGGGATGGACAGGCAGGACCAGTGGTGTGGAAAACTCCAAGCAACAATAACAAAATGAGCCAACAGGTGGTAAATTAGGTGAACCAGCATTGTACTTGGGGACAAAGACACAGGGAATAAAAGCAGGTGGGCGGAGCCACCCCTTTTCTCTCTCTTTTTTTTTCTTTTTCTTTATTCTCTCCTTTGCTTTTTCTTTTTTCCTTTTTTTTTTTTCTTTTCTAAATGTCTGGGGAGAACTCCAGCCACAGAAAACTAATCCCATCCCCCAAACACAGAGACCAGGTTCAGATAATACCATGCTTACTCCTTCATTCTTTCTCTTCTACCCTCTTTTCAAGTTTCCTAAAGCTTATGTGATCATCCTTTGCCCTCCGGCCTTGCTTCTACTTTCTTTTCAGTTATCTTTGTTTTACCCACTATCCTTCTTTAATCTCCCCACCACAGGGTAAAACCACTCTACCAAGGGGAAGCACTTTGCATATAAGCTCCCAATTTAAGATCGGTTCTGTTATATAATCATAGATTTTGCTCCTACGGTTTAAAGTACAAAATTAACAGTTACCACGGTTTGTCAGTTTCTAAACTGTGCTTAATGTTCTTGTTATTGCTAAATATACTACTTTAGCTACGATGTCATATCTGTTGTAATCAGTCGTTCTCCCTTCTGTAACAATACTGGGAAGCTCTGGGGTAATAACCTCACCACAGCCCAGCACCAAAGAACTGGGGACTGAGCCAAACAGATACCAACATCTCACTCTTAATTAACTCTGAAGGTAGGATCTTGGGACAGACACAAACCAAGAACCTCCTACACAGAAGACATCCCTGAAGAACACACTTTTCCTAGAGAGGACTTGATACGAGTGATATAGCTACCTACTATAAAAAACTTACAAGGATCAACACGAAAACAAAATAAAAATTTTTGAAAGAGAAAATGACAAGATGCAGAAGCAAGATGCAATCTCAGACCCCCAGTCCAACCAGAACAAGTCCAGGAGACAACGAGATAGAGGAAAATGGAAGAAACACACCTGACATTTCTGAAATCATAGTAACTGAAGTAAAGAAACAAATCCATGAGGCTATAGAGGAAATCAGAAATAATCTCTCAGGTAAAAAAAGAAATGACAACAATCATAAAGGAAATGCTGAACAAATCTAGAGATAGATTAAAAAATATAGAGGATGACAGGAAAATGAAGAAAACTATGAAAGATCAATATAGGAAAGAAATAGAATGCATGGAATAAATTCAAACAGACATCCAGGAAGTTAAAAATTTCACTGAAAGCTGGCAAAACTGCTTGAACGAAACTGAAAATAGACTTTCAGACCTTGAAGACAGGATCGTGGCTAGCGATCACAAAAGGAAAGATTTCTTAAAAATAACAAGAAATCAAGAAATGACAATTCAACACCTGCAAGACAATGCAAAGAAAAACCATATAAGACTGATAGGTGTAAGTGAAAAAGCAGGAATCAACACAAATGACATAAAAAGACTTTTTGCAGAAGTAATAGCAGAAAATTTCCCAAACATGAGAACAGAATCTGACATACAAATAAGTGAGGCATATAGAACTCCAATTAGCCATGACCAAAATAAATCTACATCCAGATATATAATAATCAAGATCCCAGAAATGTAGAACAAGAACATACTATTAAAAGCTGTTAGAGAAAAGAAACAGATCACCTATAAAGGAAAGCCCATCATAATCATGGCAGACTTCTCGACACAAACCCTCAAGTCAAAAAGAGCTTTCTTTCAAGTCCTGAAAGAAAATAACTTCCAATGCAGATTGATGTACCCACAAAACTAACTTTCAAAATTAACGGAGAAATAAATACTTCCATGACACAGAACAAAGTTTTCAATAGTCCCACAAGCCAGAAAGTGAAATGTGAGTGAATGTCTGTCGGTTAATATGATTGGTACAAGTGACTAGTGTGACCGGTACAGTTTTCAGACTCAGAAGAATTTCCAAATATAAGCATTGATTTAAAGTCAAACATCCATATGGTTGCATATGTATTTTCACAATCTGTATGCCATTAATGCTTTCAGAGTTTTATTTCAGTCAAGATATTGAGGTGAAAAATAATAAAGCTTCCTAGCAGAAATTTAATCATCAAAAATTTCATTTCTTCCATTAAGTCCTAAGAAGAAATATAATAGAAAAAATTTCACGTATATTGCTTTGCAATATGTAATAAATATATGTTGCAGACTTGTGGTGGCATTTGCTCAAAAGCTTGTGAACTCTAAGAGTTATAGACAAGATGCAACAACCTTAAAAAGTCAAGACAACCTTCGTGGCCTTAAGTAGGCTCTGTCCAGCAAGGGTATAGAACTCTACATAAAAAGTATAATTTAAAAGATGGTGGAATAATTGCAAGTTGTTGTTGGAATAGATTAAAGAAGTAACTTGATTTTCAGGTCACATTTCCCAAAGAAGATAAAAGTTAAATTGGGTAGAAGAGTCTGCTGAGCAATAAAAGAATAACTGAGATTTTAAAAGCATTTCAGATAAAGATAATATTAGGAAAAGTTGAGAGGCATGTGTTATTTATCAAACATAGCAGATTGTATGACTATAGCATAGTAGTCTTGTTGGGGAGTAGAGAGGTAAATTAAGAGTTGATAATTATAGGTATTGGGTAATGGATTTATGATGATTTATTGTATTGCTCCCTTAGCTTTCTGAATCTTTAATAAAGATATCTGTAATATATATAAGCAATTTAAGTAAACTGTAACTTTAGCTGACACACAATTATTAAATGACAAATGTCAAGAGCTGTCTCAGACTGAGAGATGTAGATATGAACAATTCAAGGGTAAATAAAATTATATTTATACATAAAAAGATTCAGAAGTGCATTCCAGAAGTGTTCATAGCACACTATTTTAGATGGTAAACCTGAGCACAGAGGGTCACATGGGACCTCCTGAAAGCTCACCCAATGCCTACAACTGAGCCCTGACTTATTTAATCTTCTGCGGGTGTACACTTGAGCCCACATAATCTGAACCAGTACAGCTAATCAATATAGGTGAAGTGCGGAAAGTAACAGCACTACTGAGCTCAGGAGATCACCATTCATCAGTATGTGGTCCTCATTGCTGACCTGAGCCTGCCTAAGTCAACCTGGTGCCAAAATAGGACCACTTACCAGAGTCCAGAAAATTCCTGTTGAAAGACTACAAGAGGCAGAGTTATGGTATTCCACAGAAATTCTAGACTTAATGCTAACACGTATGTATACTATCTTTAAGATTTAAAGCTGACATTGAAAATAGAGATTGGATATAATTACACAGTAAGAGAGGTTGAAAATACAAAAAGCCCTGAAAAACAATCACTTTTGGAATGTTTTGAATGAAGCCTATAACACTAAAAAAAATTTCAGCTCATGTGTATTTTATCACCTAAACCTACATGACAGTTTTTGAACAAATCTCTAAATTTACAGTCAGTGAGCATATATTACCCTCCAGAATTTAAATCATATGTTATGCAAATCTGGCAGAATATTGATTGCTTGGTTCCATGATCTTATTGGATACGAATGTAAGATAAGAAATTTTTTACTTTCTTTGTTTTAATAACATTATCTGCTTGTGTGATACTAGATGTTGAAGAGCCATTGGTATCATGTGCCAAATTTCAGTGTTCTGAAATACAGTATTTCTGTAACTTATCAAACAGTGTTGACACATGTACTAGAATTGTAGTAACCTCTAAGGAATCATGAAACATAATTATATTAGTAAAATAATTATTGTAAGTTTTGAAGTTTAGATTGAAGTCCAACTCAGTGCTGCATGTAAAATTAATCTTTGGATGATTGAAGAATTCCTCTGGGCAATAGTCCACATTATAAAATCAACATAATGATTAATAGTCATTTTTTACACTGAAGAAGCACAGGAAATAAAATTTCACTGCATGATTGGACATATGTGCTATGGAGGATTTTATCTTCTCCTTAAGCTTGAAAAATTGTTCACAATGTGATACTGAGTGAAAAGGATTAATAGTATGTTCCACTATGCAAATCCTAATATAAAGCTCACAGATTTAAGAATTTTAGAAGTGTTTGTCTGAATTGCAAGGCATTTAAATAAACCTTAACGTTTCCAAACATGATATCAATTAAGCTAAAGCAATAGTAGTATTATAATTATATTAAAATCAAAACTAAATTTTTTTCATATGTATCTTTCAAAATACTTTAAAATACAAAGAATACTGAGCATGGTTTTATAGAAAAAGATCAAAAGTCATATTAAGTCCTCCTTAATATATCATTTTATTTTCATCTAGAAGGCATAAAATAATATACAACATGTCTTTTACAAACAGCTTGCAGAGAGGCTTGTTTCTATTCATTTACGCTAAAATACAGGGAAGTATTTGGGGGTTATTCCACACCAAAATATCCGATAATTCTATTTTGTAAAATTTGCTAAATGAGCAATATTCCTTTCAAAACACTGCACAATAGAAAATACATTGATAGTCAAGAAAAGAAGTAAAGATATATTTCAGTAAGGAATTTAGTTGCCATGATTTACTGCTATGCTGACTTATATGCAAATCAATGGAATTCTTTTTATTTTTATTTTTTTTAGAGGAAAGTTATTGTAGACAGAATGTTTGAGCAAACCCCTTATCCCCACCTCATCTTTGTCATATGGTAGGGATTTTTTTATTATTCTAATGAATGTGGTCTGTCTTGTGTACAAATCTTAGTGTCTGCTATTTGATATGCACAGGAATTCAATTAGATGTTTAATTACATCTTAACATGAGTTCCAAACAGCTGGTTAATTCCCTTGTTTCTGATTAAAGAGATTACAAAAAATAAAATTTAACATGGCATTTACATAGAACTCTAAAAAGAAACATTATTAATAAGATTGAGGCATTAACAAAATGCAAGAGATTTTTAACACTAGAGATAACAATTTCTAAAACAATGAAGCACTTTAATGAAACAGAAGGAGGGAAAGGAAATAGAAAACAACCGTATGAATGTTAGCAATTTTCCTGGGTAGATTTTAGAAAGCTGTCAGATAAACACTGGGTAAAACAGTGCGTAGTTTCTGTGTCATTGATGTTCCAGAGTTAGTCTCATAATTTTTGGTTGCAGTTGACCAACAGTGAATATTTGAGTAACAGGCCAGTGAGTAAGTTAGCAAAGCCAACACAACCTCATAGGGGATATTCAATTTTTTGTTATAGCATCTATTGTAATATTCTTTAATTCTTACAAAGAAAAAATAACTCTTTTCAGGCATATTTAGTAGTACCAAATAAAATATAAATCGCTTCAATCTCCTTATCATGTTTTGCCAAGTGTTTCTTTATCATCCATAATTTTAACATCCTCAGAAATGAAAACATCAGAATTTGTAAAGCAAATTAGCCAGTCTTGGTCATTGTACTATATCTACCTTAAAAAGAACAAGTACATAAAATCTATAAACTCTCTCAGACACAAAATTCTTAGTCTCCAAAGTGCAAAGGCTATCCACCATAGGTACTGAGAATGTTTCATAAGTTATGCAACATGTAGAATATCTGACTTCTAGTCATGATTTTTGTTTTGATGAGAGTTTATAAAAGAAAGTTAATAAAGGTTTTCTATTTAGATAATAAGAAAGAGAAGTTAAATAAAGGTCAGTAGGACAAATGTCTACTATAGTTCTTTACAAAATTTAGGTTGGTTTCACCATTATTTATTTATTGAATTTTAGCTAGTTTCTGGCAATATAAACAAATTAACTTCCTTATGAGATTATAAATAATCTTTCTCACATCATATTTGAAGAAAAAAGGGACAGAGACTTTAGAATGTTGTCTGGTAGCCCAATAAAAATTAAGACCAATCTAAATTTGAGGTCCTCTGACTCCATGCCCTATGCTCTTTCTAATCCATAGTTTTATTAAGCAATTTTAGATGGCAGCAAAGATTAATCATTTTTACCAACTGAGAAAAAATTGTATCAGCATTGCTAAATCCCTGAGATTGTTTCTTGGAACAACACTTTTACAGATGTAAATTTCAAGTACACTTGATTAATCAGCAATGTATTATAATTTTACAATTGTTGTCTTAAAATTCTTCATTACATCTAAACAGTTTTATGAGCTGGAAATGCTTACATTTCATAAATTAATTCCCTCATTTGAGCTGATCCAAATTGAAATCTCAATAGAATTTAAAGAAATGTGGTGAGCTGGTTCTGTAGTCTATCTGCATAAAGAAAAGCAGAATTTACCACATTTCAATTCATTGATAGAGGATAAAGAACAGGATTGAAACATTCCATAAAACTACAGAGCGTGGCCTTGGTCCAAGAATAATTAAGTGGACATATAGGACTTAGAATAGACTAGAGTATGTTATACATATGTATGCTTATATATGTGTGGTTGTATTCTCACATCAGTTATATTGTTTCTTATATATAGTCATGCCAAATTGTTTTGAAATAGTAGGTAACATTTTAAAAGTGTAGAAGTGTGTGTTTCTGTGGGTGTGTTTAATGGATATATATTTCAAGGAAATATTGATAATGAGGAAATTAAGACAGAGAACAAAGAAAAGGCAAATATTATTTAGTCTTGGTACCTTAACTATTATTTTTGTGTGTGCAATAAATACATACAAATATAGCCCCTAAAAACTATGGCAAAATCTCATAACTGGAAGAAAAATTGAGATTTCGACTGAGGAATCAAAAGACTGCAATTTTGCTACTCTTGTTCTCATAACTTTCCCTCCTAGTCAAAAATGGCTTCCACAGCTCTTGTCAGCATAGTTTTACATGTCAATATTCACATGAAGAATGGCAGGATGTAAATCTCCTGAACGTCTTTTATTACATGAAATACATAGACTTCTGAGAAGTCGCCAACATGTTTTTCCTAAAATTCTATTGGTTAGAATTGATACCACATCTTTAACTTTGCTGCAAAGAGAGAGCAGCAAAGCAAATAGCTAGAAATTTCAATGTCTGTTATTCCAAATTCTGTCACCAAGAAAAGAAGAGTATAGAATTGTTATTGCATAGGACCCCAGCAGTGCCCAATGCATTTTCATTACTTTAACACACACTTTTTGGGGAAGAAGTTCCACAGTTCCTTTCTCCTTATGAACTCAGTAGCTCATACTGAAATATGCTATCCTAAATAATAGTGTTACCTTAGTTATATACACCTTTAGAGGAGGAATATCCGCAGCTTGTTGTGACAAACCTGACATCAGCTTCTACATTAAAATTTCTTTTAACATTTTCATAAGAACAGGCACTGATTGATTAGAATTTAGGAATATGTCCTGGATTCCTAAAATGGATGCCAATCTGATTCCCACCCAATCTCCAAGAATATGATTGTTAGTAGGGAATGTTTTCCTAAACATTCCAAATCAGAAGTGAAAACTCATGGTAAATCTTCCCTTCCTTTATTAATTCTGGGAAATGGTGGATGCTAAGGTTAAGGATTTAAGGAGCCGCATGGACTGTTATCAAGGGTAAATTGTACAAAGGGTTATTTGTTTTGGCATTAATCTAGGGAAAGCATAACTAAGCACTATAATAGATCATAGGAACTAAATGTCAAAAAAAGGGGGGAAAAAACAAAAGAAAAAGAACCAAATGACAAACTAAGCAGAGGCATGACTAGACAGGGATGTCAGCGGTAAACCTTCGGTTATTATCATGCATTGCAAAGGGAGTCAAGTGCAGAGAGGAAATGGAATCCCAGCTAGCAGTTCAAGGGGAGGTCAGGTGAGTGCCTGCAGGATCAGATTCAAATTCAATTTGGAGACAGGAAATCTAGAAGGCTTAATTTTTAAAATAGCCTTAATAAATCTGTCAATAGATGGATTGGCTGTTTGATGAGAGAACAAGAACCCCCGAGGCTGAGGACCGATCCCTGAATGTGCTGGACATTTAGTTATTTTGAAACCTATCCAGAAGAAATCACTACAATGAAAGAAATTAATATTTCCTATCTTGGACAAAGCACCAAGAAGTAGCATGTATTCTTCCTTTCTGTAGAACAGAGATACAAGTATTTTCAGGCTCTGTCTGAGGACCGAATAAAACAATATGCTCAGAAGGCCTGCTTTCTTGGTCTTAGCTGAGTAATGTAGCAATTTCTACTAGATCTTTCACAAAACTAACCAGTGATAACTGAAGAGGACATCTAGGAACTTATCCTAGACAGTGCCAAATATACTTTATATAAAAAATAATGGAGTGTTAGTTTTCTATTTCTGTTCTGACAAAGTACTTGAAATTTATTGACTTATAAGAAAATAAGTTTATTCACTTGAAATTCTGTAGGTCAGAATTCAAACACAACCCCCACAGGACTAAAATCCAAGTCAGCAGGACCGTACCACATTCTAGAGGTTCTCAACTTCTCTAGTTTCTCAAGGTTTCCCATGGACTAAAGGACCCCTTTCATCTTCAAATCCAAGGATGGCTGAGGCTTTCTCACATCTTATCACTCTGGCATTCAGTCCTCTACCTTCCCATTCTATATTTAAGGACCTTTATGAGCGCATCGACCTCTCACCCAAATGATCCAGTATAATCTCCCACTTTAGGGTCATCTTATTAGTGACCATTTTTCCATCATCTATCATAAATCCCATTTTCTTTGTAAGCTAAGTTATGTACTAATTGCAGGATTTGGAAGGAGGGGATAGTTCCACAGTAGAAAAGCTACCAAAGTATGAAAGTCTCTGTTACATCCTTCCTTGAAATTTGAGAACATAGTACATGCAGTTGAGTCTTAATATTCAAATACATTTCTGAAGGTTTCCAAGTTAATTAAAATAGACTAATAAGCAGAGGCAAGGCAAAATGTATTCAGTTCAATCAAGCTCTAAACTTATTCTGTCTTCAGGATTGTGCAACGCACTTCAGAGGGAGAAAGGAAGATCGGAATTGATCTAGTTCTGATCCTCATCTCTGTAGAGCTTACAAAGTATCACAGACACCATTATCCCTAGATTGCTACAGTTATCCAAGAAACTCCAGGAATAATAGCCTATCAGCACCTTCAGTACACACTACCTTGTGCTCTTCTCTCTTCCTCAGTTCTATGGTTTGGCAAATTCTGGATTCAGATTAAATTTAATGTATCCAGTAGCACAGTTCTTCCTGACCTTTTTAACAAATTTTGGATTCATTTTTTTCTGAAATGAGTTCCAGTTACTTCCACAACACTGCCATTTGTATGCACAGCCATTTTGTAGCACATCTACATGTAAACTTATCTTCCTTTGACCATTTTATTTAGAATAATATAAAAGATATTAAATTTTGTAATCAGCCTGAATAAGAGAAAATGAGGCATCAATCTCTTCTCCTGTTGGTGGAAATCTCCTCAGCTTTTTATCCAAACTTCCTCATTCTTCCCGCTCAGCTGTAAGAGCCATCACTTCACACTGAGTTACTGAATAGCTTCGTGTCAGTGTCTTGTACAATTTGGGCTATTCGAGTGAAAATTCCTGAAATACCTTCATTGCCTTCAGACAAAATCAAATTAAATCACTCAAACCCTCTTTCAGAGCTAACCAATATCCTTTTGCCATTGTTCCAGTCAAACCCTGTATTCACACAACATCCACTTTGAATAAAAGTCTTATGTAAGTCAAGCAACTTGATGCTTCAGCATGTATCTCACCTCTTCTCTCCAGCATGCCATAGTCTCAAGTTCCAATTTTATCCACTCACTCTCCATTTTCCTGTTCCTGTTATCTCTACAAGTTATCTGCTCTTTGCTCAAGTCTTTCCTGGTGACAGCTTTCAATTTCAATTTATGCTTTCAATTTCCAGTGTGATTAAAATTACTTGTTTGAGTTTTGATTTTTCTACTGTAAAATGTCATTCTTAAGACAAATACCATGTTTAATATAATGTATTTACTTACTGAATATACTGGGGAATTGCAATTGTGCTAGGCTAACTATTATAGCTAGACACAACTCTTAAGAATTACTATTGAAAACACAAAATGGAAGTCAAGGACCTGTTATATTTGTCAGGAGTTCTAGTATAACACTTTAATATTTAATGTTGTGTCTACATATTTAAATATTGAAACACACAAAATTTCACCTTATTTCAATTTAAATATTACAATTTTATGTGCCAAACATTCAAATAACTGATGGAAAATATACCATTAATTTCACTCAACATATTTATTAAGCATTTAATGTGACAACTACTGGTTCCCATTCTTAAGAATTTTAAGATACATGAGATAATGGTAATTAACCCCCAAATCACATAATTGATGCCAAATGGAGATATGGGAGTGTGTCTGGGTAATGTACAAGTGGAAAACCATAGATACTAATGAAGTCAGTGAAGTCGAAGAAAAGTTTCCTAGGGAAGTGAAATCTGACTTGACTAATGAAAAAAAAAAATAGGTTAATACTGGTATGGAAAAAGCAATACACAGAGATAACATCTAGTTGGAGGAAGTATGACACATCTAAGGAAGTGAATGTAGGCTGGTGTAGCTGAGGCCAGAGAAAGGGGTCTTGAAAGTCATGTAATGAACTTCCACCATTATCCTAAGAATAATGAGAATCCATGGAAGGTTGTGGATGTGGTTGAACTAAAGACAGTATTCATCATTTGTAAAAATTATTCTGACTCCTTTTAGGCAGTTAGATCCAAGGCTAAGAAAGCTAACAATTTACAGAATGGATCTGTTTTGACCACGGTATTCATGGAAGAGCTTACTAATAATGTATAGGTTTGAAAGAGGCTTAAGAGTTGAAATTGACTAGGCTTAGTTCTGGTTAGATACTGTATGTGATGGGATAATAAACAGAGAATTGAGTTGACAAAAGGTTTCAACCTGTATTATAGGATAGATGGTGATGCCATTCTCTTAATATTTGTTTGATAGAAAATCCTGAGTTTGGTTTTAGGCATGTGAGTTCAGAGTCTTAAATCCAATTCATAATATCAGTCTGGCAGACAGGAAAATCTCTGGAACTCAGGAGAGAGTTATTGGCTGATAATACACATTTAGGGGCACTATTAATATGTGAAACCTCATAACTGTTGACACTATCACCAGGGAGAGAGTGTAAAAAGGAAGAAAATTGTTATTGTTGTAAGTGTTTTGGCAGAAATAAAATAAAAGATTAAAATAGTTCTATTTTTTTAAAAGTTTAAGATCATGAATTTGACTGCTTTTTGTTTTTTGGGTTTTTTTTTGTGGGTCCTGGGGGTCGAACTCAGGACATTACGCACCAGCAGGCGCCTGTGCCGCTGAGCGATATCACCGGCCCTTTTTTCATATGTGGGTACCAGGAGTCGAACTCAGGACCTCACGCTTGCCAGGCAGGCACTATGCCACTGAGCTATCTCACCGGCCCTTGACTGTTATTTTTAATAAAGCCGTGTTAGTAATACTATTATGTTATTTTGTGCTAATATGTTAAAGCAATTTATATTGTGAAAGCTTTCCCTTTTTATCAGCAGACATCTCTCATTAGGTTGATGAGAAGGCCTGATCCTTCTAGTACCTTCACATGTCCTCAACTATTTTACATGAAGTGGTTCCCAATTGCATACTTTACAATAATTGCATTTTTGTCAATGAATGTAATGAAAAGATGTATCATGGATTTTTTTAAAGTTAGATATTAGCATATTTTAATAATATACATATTACATTTTAATTAAGTAATACATTTTTACTATTTTGTTCTAGTTTTTAGAGCAATTTTGCAGGATGCTTATGAATTAACTCATCTTGATCCAATACTCAAATTCTCTTAAAGCCTACTGAAATCTTTGAATATTTTAAAATGACCCTAACAAGTAATAACCTTTCTTGGGTTATCTTTGTGACACATTTGTGTCCAAACAAGCATACTTATTTCTTTTATGAAATATAAATAGAAACCAAAATATTATTTAAGCCACAAATGAAAGTCTTATTAGGTATTTAATAAAACCAAAAGAGTCTTGTGAAATTGATGTTCCTGTTAATGAGTTCAAGTACATGTCGTAGAACAAATTTTGTGCTTAATTATGCAAAATGGAGGTCTGTAGATACACAACGTGTAAGATTTACCATAAATTGTTTCTTAAAAATGGAATTTTTCAAAAAAAGATGGTTGAGTTTTTTATTAATGATATTAGAACATTCCCCCAACCAAATTTCACCTTCACCACATTCACCTTTACCACAGATAATATTTCCATAAAACACTAAATGCTACCAGGAAAAATGTGACATTTTCTTCCTTTAACTAATTATTAAATTGCGTGTTTATAAATGAAGGTGATTTTAAGCCTTGTCACATGATTCGAGAAGCTTTGTAGGAACCAGAGCTTAGTCTATTTTAAGAGACAGTTATTGTTACAATGATTCAAACAGCCCAAGAGACTGGTAAGTGTTAATCTTTGTGTCTCAAATTTTCATTAAAAACATGAAAGATTTTCAGTGATGAACCTGAAGGATTTAGTTACTTTCCTACAAAAAGCAAAACAGTTTCAATGTTTCAACCTGCAACATTTTGATAAAATCACATATATTTAGATAGGTATATTTATTTGGCTGTCTCCCTAATGTATTCCAAAGAGTGAAAAATGTAGCTGAAGCAAATACAATGATGTTTCATATTTCTAGGGACATGGATTAATACATTTTCATCTTAATTTGTTAATAAAAACTAATTAATAATTCTAAAATAGAATAGATATGTAGATATCAGATCAATATAACCTCTGGCTACCAAACAATAATCAAGTGACCTTTTGATTTTGCATAACTAGTTTATTGCTATTCACTTATTTTAATAAAAGTGACAAAAATGCTAGTTTGTGTTTCATTACTCTGCTGTGAAGTGTAAATAAATGGATCTGTAGATATGTTATGATAGGAATGTCCATATAACCTAATATAATCTAATCCTCCACCTGATCATCAACCAAAAACTGAGAAGCAAAATATAATCCTTTATATTCAGAAAATCATACTTATTTTGCATGATAAAAATATCTTTTTAATTTGGTTGTTGAGAACGATATTCTCTCATACTTATTTTTTACTTTATTTACATGTAAGTGTTGCTCTGTGCCACACCTTCTGGCCTTTCTCCCCTGTGCCAAGGGCAGGAGGAGCAATTGCATGAACCCTCAACTCGGTGTCTGTGTCATAAGAGATTGAGAGTGGCCTGGGAAAGTGAAGCTTACAACTGTCCTTAGAAAAGTCTTATTTGAAGTGCTTGTCTCAAAACTTTGTAATATACAACCATATTTCTTTCAAATTATTTTGCACAGGTCCCTCATCTGTAAGATAAAGTCTAGAGTAAGAAAACTGTGTACTAGTGTCTGCTACTTCATCTTTCTTCCCACTATCTTGTTTAAAAATCCGAAGGAGGGGCTGGTGAGATGGCTCAGCAGCTTAAGCGCCTGCCCGGCAAGCGCGAGGGCCCGAGTTCGACTCCCGGAACCCACATACGAAAAAGGGGCCGGTGATATCGCTCAGCGGCACGGGCGCCTGCTGGCGCGCGAGGTCCTGAGGTCAACCCCCCGGTACCCACAAAAAAAAAAAATCCTAAGGAAAGGAAAGAGATTGTTTTCTCATTTCCATCTCTTACATTATGTTTTCCCTCCTTTATATTAACTATATCTACAGAAGGATAAACTAGATTACTCTGGCCTAAATTCTCTAGTTTATTCTCTTGTATACTGAACTTGATTAAAAAAAAAAAAAGCATAACAAGTCCTCTCACCAAAGCTAAGTTTATTTTCAAGATAATTTTCTTGCTGAGATAGAATAGCCAGCTTCTCTCACTATAGGATGAGATGTATGCTTCTATTTTGGTGGTAAAATGCTGCTGCAAACCAAACAAAATAAGAGAAATCAAATGGTTGCATATGTCACATATCACTGATACACATGTCACAATAGTCATATTTGTTTGCTTTGCTTTGGCCCCGGAAAGGATATCTGCACAGAAAACACTATATCCACCTACACCGAAGTCCTTTGTGATAGAGTTCCATCACAGGAAGACTGGCATTGTTTGAAAGGTCGTAGATGTGATATTGCCAGGACATAGTAGATAAGATCCTTTTGCACTACATCTAGTGAATCTAGCATCAGTATTTGTGAACTATAAAACATGACAATCTAACACTCAAGCACTTTAATAAATATTTTTATTAAATTGGCACATATGTTTCCATGGGCTAGTTTTAAAAGAGATGATATAATTATGTCATGAGCATATTAGTTATCTGTGGATATAAAGGAATGTTAGCTATTTAATACAAGTTCTACACATTTTACTAAGAACAAAATAAATCCAATTGTCTGATAGTTGAATTTAGTTTGAGCGTAGGTAATATTTCTATAAATGTTGGTAGAATTTTTGAGCATAGCTGTCCAAAAAGACATTGGTCATCCCAAAGAAACTGTAATTCTGTTCTTTTGTTATTGAAATAATATCTGCTTGAAATCCAGATGAATTGAATATATAAGTACTTTCTTTTCCTATATAGAGAAACAAGAGGTAGTGCTTGTAAACTTTGCTGTTGTATAGAGCGTATTAGTCATAGGCAATTGGGAAGAATTTGATTTATTAATAAATTTAGCAAACAATTGCACAGCTGAATTATTTGGGGTCATCCTAGTAACAAATCTGAATCAAGTTACAATAACATATTTTACAGTAATTTAACTAAAATGATCATTATAATTATTGTGAAAGACTTTCTAATTTTTTTTGAAAATTTAATCTTGTATTCAATTTAAAAGCAAATGATGAAATAATCATTGAGCTATTGATCTCATTTTATCTCTGTTGGAAAAAATTATTTCTTGTTGGCTGGATTTGTTTGAGTAAAATTAAATAATGTAATAATTATTCAAATTGGTTTGGGAATATATTCCCAAGCAACTTATATACCTCATTTCTTCAAATAATTACTATTAGGTTTCACATACATCATGCATAGAAACCTCCTGTGGATTCAGAAAAAAATGATTTCACTGTGTTGGAACAGTGATAAACCCCAGTTCATATTACTAGTTCACATCAAATTTCTATCATAATTCTCAGAGCTCGTTAGAATGAAAGAGACCAAGATGTTTGTTTATGCCTTCTGAATTTATGCCAGTTCTATAGAACCATAAAACGAAGATATGATTATTAAACTGAAACTTATTATTTTATAAATTAAAACATTTTAAAGTAGAAAAAGCTGCTTTGCCCTTACATCAGTGAATACTTAGACAAAAATTGAGTTATCATGAAATTTAGAGTTAGTGATGTAATTTTAAATTCAAAAATTCCTGAATTCAAAGTCTGTATCCATCTGGTTGATATTAGATACAAATAAGCCACCTTTTCTGGACTTTTATTTCTTTATAGAATTGTGGTGGAAATCAAATGACATGTATTCAGAGAACATAAACATGTACATGATACATTACTTTAAATCTACTCTGTAGTGAGCACTGTGCTGTGCACTTTACTTATGTTCTTTTTAGACCTAATAATCTGCTTGAAAGTTAAGTATCTTTGGGTCCACTTCACAATGTAATTGACTCTAATTTATCTCATGTAAACATATACCACAATCCCACATAGCAGCAAAGGTAGTAACAGAGCCAGATTTTTCAACCTTTATGTAATTTTTTCCTTGGAGCTATTGCTTAATATCTTTTAAAACCTATAAATGGCTATTCATTCCCCTTTCTATTCAGACTTCTCTGCAAAAGTTATGTCAACAGAAATATTAATTTTAAATATTTTTTAATTTAGGTAAAAACAAAATTCAAAATACTTTAAAGAATTTTGCACTCGAATAAATTCTTCCCATGAGAAGCTAGGACTATCTTAAGTCTCTGGCATTATTTATCTAGCATTAGACATTATTTAGAGGAACTACATTTTAATGTATACGCTTTTATAAATTATCTCTGGAAATTTCATTAAAATTAATGCAAGAAATCTGAAAACAATTTTATTATTAGTGGCATACTCTTATATTTTTAACAGAAAAATTAAGAGAATAAAAGCCCTAAAGTAAGCATAGAAAGAAACTAAACACCACACATTGACTTTTTTTTTTTCATTAATTTATGTCTGACACTTAGGAAATTAATGTGATGGAAATATAAATATTAAAATTATGGATAGAGTATACATGAAATAAAATTTAAATGAAAACAGTCAAAAATATCTATACTACGATTGTTAAATATTGTATTTGCAGTAGTTTGACTTTCTTATTATTGATTCTCAACATGCTTTCAATAACAATCACCAAAATGAATGTGTATAAACTATTTTAATTTTTATAAAAACCACTCACTATGTCATATTTATCAGAGCTGAAAAATTTAAATATCATTTTCCTCTAGTGGAAGTTTTCATAAAATATTTCTATGTTTACTATTACATCATGTAAATTCAATCAGATTGATAAAATTGATAAATATGAGATAGGTAATGTATACCATTTTCCTTAAAGAAATTATGGTTGCATTGGCAAAAATGGAGGTTGCAAGATACAGAAATATATTGTTTAATGTTTGACAATTTTATGACATGTTTCCAAGAATTTAATAGATGTAAATCTGGAACCTCTCTCTGTCACTATCTCTCTCTGTCTCTGTCTCTGTCTCTCTCTTTCTCTCTCTCTCTCACACACACACACTCAGTCACTTCCAACTGTACAACTGTTACACTGATAATATCAGAGAAGTAATAGAGATTTCTACTTTGGTGTCATTTCGTCTGTATTCTATTAAAAATGGATCATACAACTATTATGTCTAAGCATTATGATACAAAATGAGTGACATATTCTTCATTTTTGAAGGCCATTCAAATCTGAAAAATATAAAAATTGATCAAATCAATAAAATGTAGTTAAAATGAGAATACATTTTTCCTTTGTATTTTCCCTAGTTCTTACATAACTTTAAAATTATTTAAACAAAGCTTTTCTTAACTTAAAAAATAAGGAAAACACTTTTAATTTTAATGGAAAAGTCAGGTTTATCACATGTAATGTAGAAAATATTCACTTTTTAAAATTTAATCATATGAAGGGAGGGTGTGGTAATGCACGCCTATAATCCCGGCACTCTAGAAGCTGAAACAGGAAGATCGTGACAAGTCTGAGGCCAGCCTAGACTATACAGTGAGCTCAAGGCCAGCCTGAACTACAGTGCAGGACCCTGTGTCAAGAAAAAATTTATACATGAACTCATATATACAGCTATTCAGATTTTCCATGTTTAAGACACTATTTTATATGTTTCAAACTCAAACTGTCAACTATATTTCTTTCTTATATACTTAACTAAGTCTTACTAAAATCAAAGAAATTTTCACATAAAATGCATTCAATGTTTATATGCTTAGAGTGTTAAATTTATGATTAAATTATACTTTCTAAATGTAATTTTAACGTTCTATTTAAGAAATTTGCAGCTCATACTTAATGAATTCATTTTCATCTGTTACAGAAAAGAGCACTGCGTGACAGTACACACACACACACCCCCATCAAATGGAAAAGTGGGAGAATCTGAGACTCTGACAAAGACTCGACACTGATCCTAAACTCCTTTCCCTACATGTGCAGCCCTCTTATCGTCAATAATTTTTTTCAGACAAGCAATTGTTGATATTAGTGGTATTCATACTTTACCAAAAAGTTAAATCTCCCCAGAAACCTAAAAAGCAAAATACATATCCCCAAATGTAGTAAAAACAGGAAAAATCACCATTTTCCTGGAAAATGAATCTGTCTCAATAGTTCTAAAATAATACTGAAAAATGTTCTTTTTGCATAAAATCAATGTTCCACATTTTCTAGATATGCATCTCCTGCATGAACTTTACATGAAAAATGCAAGGTTCATTTTTTTTCTGTCATCTTTGTATGAATGCTGTTTTGGCTTCTTTATTTGTCTAATGTACTGAGAATTCTATCATTGTATACTAAATTATGTGAAGACATACACGCTGGTAAAGTATGATATGATTTTAAGAAACCTCTTGCAATGATCAAGTACACTAATAAAGATCAGCTAATTTGTTTTACAGTCAGGTCAGATCTTAATCCATCATTTAAATATAAAATGTCATCTATTTGATTGTAAAGTATATTGGACAGAGAATCATTAACATTTTATGCATTTAATAAATATTTTCTCTGTTTCAAAGATGAAGGGAATACCTAAGGTATTTAAGAGTGATAGTTTCCAAGTGATGTTAGTTGAATTCCAATTTTACTATACTAAGTTGTTTTATCAGTACAAATTCCAGAGAATGAATTTTATCAGTATGAATTCTTAGAATTGACAGCTAATGGTCTCATAGTTTGTGCTTCACATTTTAAACCAAATTTGAAAGTTGTTCACAATTTAATAGAAAGATAAATAGAATGTAAAATAGAAAAAAAAGAATGTAAACTCTAAAACCATGTTAATATATGAATATAAATGTCAACTTCAAATAGAAATGATGATGTAGAAATGCATTCACATATAAACTTGATGAGCTTATGTTTGACACCACTTCCTTCATTCCACCACAAAAGATTCTTTGAGTGCCCCTCTTATTTAAATCACCCTGCAAGGCATTAGAAACACAAAAATAACAAAATGAGATTTCCCTCCTTCTGTAGGTATAAATTCAAAACAGCAAGTAGAATTATATGCCCAAAGTGATGAAAACGGGAATAATCACACTAAAATTTCAAAAAAAAAAGTCACTATTTCAGCATTTTTGGTAGAATTGAAAGAAATTTCCAAGCAACAGTTGCAGAGTCACTTCTTGAAAAGAAGCTTGCCAGGTTCAGGAAAAAAGAAAAGCAGGATACGTCAAGAAGATGTAACAATATTGGCAAAGGCAGCAGAATAAAAGGCCATGGTCTGTTTAAACAGACTTTTATAGAAGAACAATAGGTAACGAAGAATCTTGGAGGCATTTGAAAGAAGTTTGCATTACATTCTAATGGTAAAATTAACTACAAGTTATTAAAACAGAGAAGTCAGCATTTATGGCTGGGTGTGTTGGCACACACCTGTAATCCCAGCAGTCAGGAGGCTGAGGCAGGAGGATCACTGCGAGTTCAAGACCAGCCTGGGCTACATAGTGAGTTCAATGCCAGCCTGAACTAGAAAGCAAGATCCTGCCTCAAAAAAAGTCAGCATTTATTATAACAAAACAATTATTCAATTGTGATTTGTTCAGAGTAGCATTGCCTCATATCAACTATAATGCTAACAGATGACATCTTGAATATGTCTTTATTTCATTTTTGTTAACCTCATATATCTTGCCATATTGATGGTTATGATGAAATAAGTTTGTTGTCTTTATGTGAAGACAATATTAATTCCTTTGGAACAGAGTTCAGAAATAAGTGTTTATAGTGCACCACTCCAGAGGACCCACAAATCACGCAGTGATTTAGCACAGAAAGCAATCAGTTCTCTCTGCTGGCACCAGCGTTAAAGGTACATACGAGATATCACCTCTTAGGGGCACCTTCCCAGGTATGTTATTTCCGTCATCAGCAACAGACCAGGAATGGGGTCTGATTTATCAAGGCAAGTGGTGTAGATGAAGTGGTGGGTAAGGAGTTTGTGGGGTGTGTGTGTGTGTGTGTGTGTGTGTGTGTGTGTGTAAGGGCAACAAATATGATAGTAGCATTTTTTCTTAAGAAGAAGTGTTTATTTAAAATCAATTCAAATGTTCACTAAAAGTCAACATCAGAATACATTTTGAGTGGGGTTTGAGGGTAGGAAAAGTGTTGTCATCTTTTTCTCAATTATGTTACATGTTTAGTCACTTGTGTTACACATGCACACTGGTCATAAAAGGTATGTAGTACCGTTATCCCAGAATTTTTCATCCAAATTTGATAAAATTAGATGCCTGAAACAACTTGGCTGGTTTGAAAGGACCCTTGGAGTTCCTAGCCTCTTCTGCCACCTTGTGGTTAAAACACAATTTTCCATCACACCGGTTACATAACAAATATGTTTCTTTACTTAAGGAAATATTTTCCAGTGTTTTACAAACAGGACTCCCTAATGACTCTGGAATATTATATCGATTTTTCTTGTTAAATATGCAGATACTGGGCCGGTGAGATGGCTCAGCGGCATAAGCGCCTGCCTTGCAAGTGCGAGGGCCCGAGTTCGACTCCCGGATCCCACATACGAAAAAGGGGCCGGTGATATCGCTCAGCGGCACGGGTGCCTGTTGGCGCGCGAGGTCCTGAGGTCGTCCCCCCGGTACCCACAAAAAAAAAAATAAATAAAAAAAAAATATGCAGATACTTAGGGCAATAGAGTGTTTGTATTGAAATGTTTGGTTTTGGTTAAAACCAAGTGCTAGAAAAAATGTTAATGATTTTGTCCTGGGACACTATTGAAATATAAAAACTGAGAATAATTAAAAGCTGATAACTGCAATAAAAATAAACAGTAGAAGGAAGATGAAGTAATGCTTTTTCAAGGATTTTCCACCACCACCCATGAGATTGTTCTTTGAATGTGATAAAATGTTGGCCCGTGACTTATTCTATGACAATAGCTAATGTCTATAGGGTACTTTCTCCGTAACATTGTGATTTGTGGCCTAGCAAATTTCTTTGAATAACTGTTTGTCTGTTCTCTGTATCAAGTATGTTTGTCCCACACCTTAAAGGAAAAAATATTTTAATCTCACATATGAATGTTTTTCATAAATGGTATTATTTTTAAGGAGCTCTGGATTGCTTTTAGGTTCATACTTTAAAACTATTGTTGAATAAAGAAATAGTTTCTCTGAAAACAAACCGGACCCATAGAAATATAAATTGCTTGCAATTCATTTGTCTGTTCTTTCTTCCCTGAAATGGTTCTTTGCCACTATTTTACTCCTTATAGAGCTACAGCTCATCAATATAATCTGTTATATTTTGAATTCCTTTAAAAAAGCCTGGCCTCATAGTATTTGGATTTCTCTGTATCTTAATTTTCAATTTGTCTTATCCGTTAACTATTCCAGTCTCTCCCATGTAGGAATATACCTGAATAAAACTAAATTTTCTATTTCATATTAAATATTTGCAACTCCTGAACTAACAAAACTTGATTCTTTCTTTTCTCTTGACCTCTCTCTTCTCCCCAATACCTTGATATTCAGATACATGGCTTTATTATTGAGGCCAGAGAAATAATGCCGCGGATGCTTCCTGTTCTTACCATTGCTTACCTTCTGGGATGAAAGTATCATTTCAAGTAAACTGCTCAGTTCCTTCTCCTTCTCTTGACTAGTATTCTAAGAGAGCATTCACAGTCCAGGTAACATCCAACTTGACGCAGCTGATCCAGCCCTTCCTTCTGCCTATTCCCCTTGCTTCTTTACGCATGTGGACATGCGTCCTCATGTGTATGCCAACTCTCTTACCCGAAGTTCATGACGGATTCAGTTATTCTTCTCAGTTGCCTGTCTCTTTTTCTTGTAAGAGAAGTATTAGAAGGTGACACCTTATCCCAGATTAACCCCAGTTTACAACTATTATTCTGGCTTAACGATTTTGGAACACTTTTACTCTCAGCCTTATCCTGTTTGAGCACGTGTCCATGCCATGTTTTAGAGTAAAAGCGGTTTCTGTCTCATTGGTTTCTAGTCTTGGCTGTATGACACAATGTGTCCACTGAAATACAAGAGCAAGAGGCAGAGGTAGCTGTGAGCACAAATTTATGACCACTGAGAGTTTCTGCAGGCGCTCTTGATCCTCTCCTCTAGCACAGAGCAGAGCACGTCTCGCACTGGGGCTGTTCCTTTCGGCTCTGGAGTTGGACCCATACCATTCAGAAATAAAGCAGAGCCAAATAATCCTCTGAGATATACTGACTTACTGTACTTTCATGTAAAATTCTAAAACTATTTCTGGAATATAGCAAGAGGCTACGTATTTAAGAAATTAGTGATTGCGAGATGACCTTAGAGTGTACTAAGAGGGCAAAAGAAAGGACAGGACAGGAAGGCTGAGGCTGGTGGTAACTGCATGTGACATTGTGGCCCCGTCTCTATCTCCCAGACTGGATAAATCCAGCCATTATTTTTATTTTCTTTATTTCTTACTTTCTTCTTTGTTTTCTTTCTCCTCCTTTACTTCTTTTTTATTTTCAAAATACTTCCTTTTAAGTATGATAATCTATTTCTAGGTTAATAAATTAAGCAATCTCACAGGAAAGTAAGCATTTTTCCCATAAATGTATATCCAAAACCAAATATGTTATGACAGTAGACCTTACATGAGTCAGGTCCTCAGAGTTTTGACCTTAATTGGTCAAAGCCAAGTAGAAAAGCAGTCTTGTGTGATTTTTACATCAAAGCAAACTCTGCATTTCCTCGTATGTTTCTTCCCCTCTGTTGCCAGCAGATGGCTCTCCAAGCTAACCTGGTCAACAAACCTTAAAACCACATTAAATTTCAGTATATTTATAAAGGTGAAATTTTCCTTGAATATCAAATATTTATTCTTGCGTTTCTCATTAGTCCCCAACAACTGAAGGTTTGAACTGGATTCTATTACAGAGTTTATTTCATAGAATAAGTAATAAAATGCCAAAAACTATTACTTAAGCCTCTACCACATGGCAAGCGTTCAATAGGTGGTGCCTATTAATAGTAATTATTTTTTCATACCACGTCAATATCTGGAAATCCTAATGCAATTTTTTTCAATCTCTTTTCCCTCCATTTATATTATAACTATAATAGCAAGATAGAAACTGATCCAAAGGTGATCTGGGCAAGAGATACAAATCTGAGGACAATTAGCACTATGAAATTATGCATTGAGAGCCATGCATGCAAGGAGATGGACTGTGAACTACTTTAAAGTAAAAAGATTTCAAGGGTGTTTGCTGGGCCTGCTGATATTTTTAAATTAAAATCCTAAAATGGAGCCTACAAGAAAGATTGATCCAGAGCAAGCAAAGAGTTTCTTGAAAAATCAGAAGAGATATTGCTTTGCTTTGCTTTTCCAAGGCTGGTATAAAGATTTCAACTGAAAGAGAGCAATGGTCAGTGTGAAGTAGTTCGAGAAGATTCAATGAGAATAGGAAAGAAAGGGCTCACTGGAAATTAGAAAGTTACTGATACACTTCACACGGGCAAACTGCGGAGTAGTGGGGTTTAGTTACTAGTTACATCAGAATGTGCTAGAGAGACTGAGTATGAGGAAGCTGAAGAAAACAAGAAAGTGACAACTAGAGGAGCAAATGGGGTAAGAAAAGATTGTATTTTGTTTGAGGTGAAGAAAGCATATTTTAGAGTATCGGAAGGAATTCAAGAAAGAGAGGGATCTTGTGGTGTGGTACAAAGAGAAAATGCACCATAATGCATTATTTTACTCACTGGATTGATAAAATTTTATGTTTGGTGATGTATTCTGTCCACCAGACTGGAGGAAACAACCACTCTCATATATTGTTGGGGGGTGGTAAACTGGTATAGCGCACAGTGAGGGGAATAGCACAATATCTTTCTCATGAAAAGCACACATAAAGTTTCATTAAATATCTCCACTTCTAGAAATCAGTCCTATAGAAAGTCACACAGATGTGAATTGATGTATATTCAAAATTATTTATTTCCCTGAACCATGACACAATTGGAATATCCACCAACCCGTAATTAATATATATATATATATATATATATATATATATATATATAGAGAGAGAGAGAGAGAGAGAGAGAGAGAGAGAGAGAGAGAGAGAGAGAGAGAGAGAATGGAATGCCAAGTAGCTTCTGCCAAGTAGAATGTAGCTTTAATTGAGCTGACTACCAGTATGGAGAGATCTCCATAACATATTAAATTTTAAAGTACTGCACATTTTTGTGTACCAGATTTTATATAAAATAAAATAAAAAGTAAACAGACTACATACTCATGTTTATATATAGAAAAAAAGACTATGGATAGATTAAAAATATCAAAAAATGGTGGTGATTTGTGTGTGCATATGGTGGTAAGAAGGACAATCTGAAAATTAGGATAGAAGGGAAACTGGGTGCGTAGAAGACTTGCCACAGTATAACTTTTAAATATTTTTAAAATTATGTATATTTCCATTACCAAAAAAATGTGAAGTGTGTAGAGAACGAATACATGTGAGGTGAGAGGTACAATAGAGGAACTGAGAATGGGATTATATATATAAAATATAGTCAATTTGTGAAGAGAGTAACAAGCTTTCAGCCAAGTACCATGAATGCTGCATTTATTGAAAGTTACTTTCAAAGCAACAATTTTGAAATAGCAAACCTAATTACCAACATAATTACTAATTGCCAGAATTTAATGCTGGTCACATACAGAAACTAAAGATATGGTAATCATGTATCATATCCTTCTGTGATGTATTGTTTTTATACTCATTGACTATTACTTGAAGGAAAGCCAAGTATTTGCTAATTCTGGGGAAAGAAAATAGGAGACTCAGTGTTGAATGAGGGACAGAAATTTTTTTCATGGTAAAAGAAAATATACCATATAAGAACAGTGTAGCTGACCCTTCAAAAAATAGTGTACTAATGGGAACAAAATTAGAAAACAGCACATCAACCAAATAACTTTTAAAAATGATTACCTAACCCACTAATCAGAATGATGTATGAATATTTGGTGGTTCTTTTTATAGCATATTGTCCAAGGAAAATATTGGTCCACTCCAAATAACTGTATTTATTTTCACTAACTTAGGTTTGAATCTGATGAACATTGAATCCTTGTATATGTTATTTTGAATATACAAGTACAGCACTGAAGCTATTTTATGAATAGTTGTAAACCTGTGTCTGTGGATGATTCTGAGAGCCTATTAAATTGTATCAAAATAGAATTGGAAAATACCGAAAACTAAGACACTGAGGCCAGAAATTGTTAGCAGTTACCGGAATGTCTGCTTTGCTGGTTGAGAGGAAATTTGCATCTTCATAATAAGTGTTATATGAAAAGCAGAGCCCTTTTCACATGCTAGCTCAGCTATTGAAGCCATTCTTATCTTCTATCTGGAATACTGCCTAGTAAGAATAGGAAATTCTTCTTTCATTTTACCAATTATATCTGCCATGTGCAGGCAACGTGGACCATCGGCGAACATTCAGAAAGCCTGAGGATTGAATTTGTTGGTGGAGGACAGTCAGCATTGTTTAGCAGTGCAGAAAGCCTTGCTGGCTTTAATAATACATGAGGTTTGAGCTTTTTTTCAGCCTCTTGTGTTGACTGTATGCATGCATGTGAGCCATGAAGTCTGTCCCTTTAGGCCGTCTTCAGAAGAGGAAATCAGAAAACAACGTGTGGGGAATTTTACATTTGGTACAGTGAATCTCTTCTGCAATCAAAAATATTCAATAAATAATAGTAAAATTTTAACCAAACATTAAATTACACAAAAACATGTTTCTACAGAGGTAAAATGGGAAAATACAGTAAAATTTGTAGTTCCATACCTTTGAGAGTTTGCTGCATATTGAAATGCTTTTGATATACTGAGAAGGTTCATTAAGAACAAAAGCATGTTACTTTAGAATCCATAAAAATTCAATAAGTAGTTCATAATTATTTAAATATATATTTATTTATTATATGTATATAATATATATTATATATATATATATATATTATATATATATTGAGACAGTGTCTTGCCATGTAGTTCAGGCTGGTCTTGAGCTCACTATGTAGCCCAGGCTGGCCTCAAACTTGCGACAATCCTCCTGCCTCAACCTACTAATTATATATATATATATATATATATATATATATATATATATATATATATATGTAAAGATATATTTTTTAAGAGTAGGAATATTTATTGGAGAATAGGAGAGTAGGAATGGGGAATGGAGTATAGGAATAGCTCCTGAGAGACAGGAGGAGTACTGAATGTATTGCCTAATAATATATTTTAAATGTGTTCATATTAATCTGTTTCTTTGATAAATATACTGATAAACTCAAAAATTTTATTTCTCATTTTTATTGTTGAGATCATCAATGTTTAGAGGCAAAACATGACAAATAAGACACAGAAATCACTCCAGGTTTATAAACACACATGTGCACACACAGACGTCAATAAGTTTAAAGGTTTTCTGGTGCTAATAGTGTTTGTAACATTAATACCCTCTTAGGAATGGAGTCCATTTCGAAGGCTCTGAAAAATGGTTAAAAACTTACGTGTGAAATCCTTTTGAAGAAGATGGTACAGACAACAGAGAGTGTTGTGGGCCTTAGTAAATCAGAAACTGTTTCCCCATATCTTATTAAATAAAAAAAAAAAAAAAAAAAAAAGGAAAACAAAGTATTGACCAAATACAACTTCCAACAGGTCCATTATATTCACTAATTTTCTCTCTCAGCTGTGAAATACTTCTATTTTATCTAAATTTTTCAAGAATTACCTTGAGAATAATGACTGTAAGTCACGGTGCGTCAGAGGAACACACCCCACACCTCACCAAAACACTCCACATGCATCTGTTCATGAAACATACTTTTTGGAATTGAGGCAACAGATAAATTGTTCAGCTCTGTGCTCTTCTTGTTCTCTCCAAACAAGCAGAGTTGTGAATTCATTCTTCTGCCTTCTACCTCATTCCTGTTCCCACCCGATAAAAAGCCCATCTTTTTATTTCAGTCTTTCCTACATCTTCCCTCCCCACTTTTCTGATGGCCACGCTGATACCCACAAAAGAAGAGGCAAGTGCAATAAAAATCATGAAGAGAGATGATGGTGGCTTAGAGAACCAAAGGTTTTGAACAGAGATTTTCATAAACAATAAAAAGAAGTATTGAGTGAATCTTACAACTAAAGTAATGCTATGCCAGAATTATCTTCCCCTGAAGCTTTAGAGGTGAAAACTTTAAAAAAAAAAAAAAAAAAAAAAAAGCTCACTTCCTTGGGATAGTTTAGCAATATAATTTTACCAGAAAGGTCTTCTTTAAGTTTAGTAAATATTTTAAAATAACATTATCTTTAAAATCTCTACCATACTGAAGTTGGCAAATCAGTATCACAACAATAAACAATCTATGGGGCCAAAGAATAAGATTTCTCTTCTTTAACATGGCTAATTCAAGTTATTAAGTTTCCTCCAATGTAAATGCTACCTCTGACAAGTCAACATTCTCCCTGGCTTATGTAGGTCAATAAGTGACTTAATAGTTCTATAAAGATGTCATTATAAATTGAATTATTTCTCAGTTATGCAGTGAGTCTCGTGAATTTACTAGACAGTGGGGGAGGGAGGTTTAGGAAGAAATGGTTATTTAATAACTTTTCCTATAACTGAAGGCATAGCTTGAGTTCATGGTAATGGTAATCATATTAGAATAATTTTTTTTCTACTGATGTTCTTTGAAACTGAAATGTTAAGTTTTTAAAATATGGCTCATCATTACCATTTTCTCCTGAAGAATATATATTAAAGTAGTTACATTTGTATATAGATGTATTACTACACATTTTAGTTACTTTAAGTAATGCAGTAGTTTTGATGGATATATATATATATATATATATATAATATATATATAATATATAATATATAATATATATATATAAACATTTTTACATTACTTAAGGTTTTCTTATAAAATGTGACGCTTACAGTTCCGTAAATCAGTCAGTACACTTGAAAATGGTTTCTTACACTCCATTAACTGCACCGTTGGTTAGTTTGCTGATTGTTCCTTTTGGTTATTTGTTATCTTCCACGAGATTTTCTGATGTCTCCTAGAATGTCACAGGTCAGTAATCTGAAATGAGATTGTGATGTTCAAAGCTCAACTCCTCCGCTAGATATTAAACATTCCATGTGAAGGTCAGGTTAGGGTTGATGCTTAGTGCTTGATACAAATAGTAAGCAGCCCTCAGTCTCTTCAAATCATGACTTCTTTTTCATTCTTTTTCTCTTTTTCTACCTAGTGATTATTTTAACTTAGAAGATCTGCCTTTTCCATTATTGAAGAAAGACACATAATAATTTTCTAAAGAAAAGGTTGAAAGGCTTGCATTAAAGTCCTGCCTAGCGTATTTCATTTATGTTATCATTTATGTTTAAGGTTGTTTATCTCTGAATGTCTGGAAACAGATTTTCCCTGGAAGTTCTCAATCTTTATGTGTTTCTCTTTCTTCAGTGTGATGCTGATTCTTTCTTTGGAATAAGTTATTCTACTGTAATAACTGTAATTAAACTCTGTGTGATAAAATAGTTTCTGTTTACAGAAAGGAAATCATCCTTAGGATTTGTTTGTTTTATTCCCTTTTCTACAGTCATGTAATGGTAATAATTCAAATCTGTTAAAGAGCAGAGAGAAATAGCATAAAGAATTATAACACAAGAAGCCTTACTTGCCACTTACATTACAGACGACCTCAGTCAAATCACCAAGTCTTTTAACAGTTGTTTCTCTCATCTTTGAGTACAGGATCACAGAGCATAACTATTTCACAGGTTTGAGAGAATCAAAATTCAGTAACATATATGCCTTAAAAAATTCAAACTAAAATAAATATATCTAATTTTTTTTTTTTTTTTTTTTGTGGGTACCGGGGGGTCGACCTCAGGACCTCGCGCACCAGCAGGCGCCCGTGCCTCTGAGCGATATCACCGGCCCCTTTTTTGTATGTGGGATCCGGGAGTCGAACTCGGGCCCTTGCGCTTGCCGGGCAGGCGCTTAAGCCGCTGAGCCATCTCACCGGCCCAATATATCTAATTTTAGAAGCTAAGGTGAAAATCATAGAAATGGATACATTCTATATAGCAAAGGAATCATACTTGATTTTTAAATACAGTGTGATATGTTTTTTTCCTAGTTTATAAAATCATAGTGGAAATTCAGTTCATATTAGCTATATTTACATAAAAAATAGAAGCATGTTGGCCAGGCATGGTGGACACTCCTATAACTCCAGCACTCAAGAGCCTGAGGCAAGTTAGAGGCCAGCCTGGACTACATAGTGAGTTCAAGGCCAGCCTGGGTTACGTAGTGATTTTAAGGCCAGTCTGGACTACATGGCGAGACCCTGTCTCAAAAACAAACAATGAAACCAACATGTTGAATCACATCCTTATTATAAAGTCTGCCACTGTTCAAAAGGGAAAGGGAACAGAGATAGAGGGAGAGGGGAGGAAAGGAAGAGAAATGAGATTTAAAGAAAGAGAAGAATTGAAGGGAAAAAATAGAAATAGAGATCTGCAAATGGAAAGGGGAAGAAACGCTGTAGTGAGAGGAGGGGAAAGAGACCAAAAAAAAAAAAAATTAAGATTTGTTAAATACATGTACAAATCCCCTATGATGAATATGATCATAATTTACTGCAAATATGTACTAAGAGAAAATAAACTTAAATTAAAATCTACCCACATATTTGTGTGATATAAACATTTACTTAAATTTATCTGGGTCTCAATAGTTCTGAAAAGATGTACTAGATGATTGGTAAGTATTACTATTGGACTTTTTTTATTTTTCTAGCTTTTGACAATTCTATGGTCTGGGATCTGCTACTTGTATGCAACCACTACCAAGCTTTAGAAAAATTTTCTCTCTAGCAGAACTCTTGTAGACATCTTTTAAGTGAAACGTTCTACCTAAATCTAAATGCTAAACATACGAAGGGGGGTACCTTAATGACACAAATGTGGGGAAAGCTGAATTAAACAATAAATCTTAGAAAGCAACTAGCCTCACAGTGTAGTAGGAAGTGAGAAGAGCAATTTACTAACACATTCATCCAAAAAAAGGGGCATTCTTTCCTTTCACTCAGTCAAAAGATTATCTCATTTAACCTGAAAATAATGATGGGTAGTATTTAAAATGATGTCCCTTCCACAATGAAGATAACAAATGTCAGTTTCTGAGACAATGATTTAACCATCCCATATTCTTCAGAGAGGATCAAGGAAAGTTGGAATTCTAACAAATTTTTTGTGAGTTCATAAAACATTCGAAGTGTAAATTTAATTGATTTGTGTGTTCTCCATTGTTCTCTGCTTCTGTCCCTGCCTCACAATGCAAAAGCTCCAGCAGAGCTTGTGTGCCATGCAGATGCCATCCTTTGTGCCTTGAAGATTTCCTGACGTGTACATAGTTGGCACAGACACATAATCATGCAATTATAAAATATGTAGGCTTTGAAAAATGGCTTGCACAGGAAAGCGCACATTCCAAATGTGATTCTGAGACACCGAGACACTCTAAAATCTCAAGGAGACCATAAAAACTTCTAAGCCTTATTTAATCTTAATTCTCCCTAATTCCAATATAAATACATGATATCATTTTCTAGGAAGTGTTGGAATGATGATCTTGAAATTCAACAATGTCGGAATGCAGTATTACCCAAATCTTGGAATCTTTATATTGAGCCAACAACAACTTGTATAACTTTTACTTTCTTTTCCATGACTTCTCTTGTTGCACAAACATTTCAGACCTTAATAGATTTGATTTTCTCTCTGCTCAGTAGAGATACTATTTTTCCTAGTTGGAATGACCTAATCACTGCAGTTTTCTATCCAGTGGCCAGAATCATAAAGGAGCTTAAGATAACTTCCAATCTGACCCTTCCAAAAAAAAAAAAAACAAATAAAGAACAATAAAAATGAAGTTTCAAAATAACCACGTATTCAGATATGAAAATCTTGTTGATACATTGATTGCAGGAATGTGAGTATTAGGTCATAACCTTGTTACTCCTACTTCCTAGACACATAGTATTACGGACAACCTATTCATTCTGAACATCAGTATTTTTGTCTTTTTATTTGGTTGATTGATTAGTGATTACAATAGTTCATATCTCAAAACTATTTTGTGATGGTACTTCCTTTATGCAATGCCTGATATACAGTAAATATTTAATGAATGGGAAGAGTATTATTACTTTAGGGTATATATCTTGCAATGGAAATCAGAGGACTTGCGATTAATAATAAACACAGTTACCAAAATACTATTTCCAAATAAATAGGTTTTTCACAGAATCATTAATATGTTTTTCACAGAAACATTAATATGTTTTGTTGAAAGAAACTGAGACCAAGGGAGTATTTATTTAATCTTAGTCATTAGGCTGTAGTGCTTTGCAGGAATCAAGAAGCACTGAGTTTTTGTTGTGTGCTTAGCTTGTGCTAAGTCCTGGGTAATATTTTGCCAAAACTTCTAGGATGTGGTATTATTTAAATCAGAAATAAATTTAAATAACCATATACATAAATGTGCAATTATAAATTGCCAATACAACAAGGGGAGGAATGAAAAAAGGGGGAAAATCATGACTTTGTAAAATTATGGAATATAACCATATAGGAAATGATTTTTCAGATGGTAAAGTTCTAAATTTCCTTAATTTTCCTGAATAATTAACTCTAAATCTCTGTACCTTTTCAGACTATTTATATTCTATTGACTATCTCTGATATTAACAAGAGATTACATTTGAAAATGAGCCTAAGTAGGAATTTTTAAGTGAAAGGTCTTTAGACTACAAAGAGTGAGATTTAATTCAATCACAAAATTGGTATGCATTGAAATTTGGCTGCTTTCTGGAAAAAAAAAATAGAATCAGGCACAATCATAGAATATGTTGGCCTAGACTTTTCAGAAGAAAAAGACAAGTCTTGGTGACTATGTCAGGTTCATGATAGTTTTGAGTCCATGCTGGAAGTAGCTGCAGCCTTCTCTCTAAATAGCATTTTATTTTTTGGTAATAAATCAGCTATGTGTCCCTGCATGGTGTAGATAATTTTTGTAAAAAATTATTAATATATTAGCAAATATACTTACCCTTATCATTTATTTTAGAGAAAAACATTACACTTTTTTTGACATATGTATTCTTTCCAACATACTTTCATAACATTTAAAGGTTATTTTCTTCCTTAAATAAAATCTTTGGATTTTAATAAAACTAAACCAAATAATTCTATGCCAACAAGTCACATTTATTATTAATTTTAATAGACTAAGAGAATGATTTATAATTCATTTGACCAACTTTTAACAAAAACTGTGATAAATATAAACTCATTGTGATGAGCAAAATAAAATTTCTTCCTTTTCCTTTTTAATATTTTTAGGATAATGAGCAAACTAATACTGGAAACTGCACTTTTTTTGGTATCCTAATACAGGTTTTTAACAGACTGTAATTCTAAAAATTATCTTTTTAGACAATAGAAAACCATTACTTTTGGTGGAAATTGTTTTTATTTAAACAGTATAAAAATGTTCACCCTATTTTTTGCACCTTGTTGAGCAATAGCATTTTAAAGATCATTTCTTTGTTAACAGGTATATTAGCTTTTTGGCTACCATAACAAAGTAACACAAATTAAATGGTTTGAAGTTTAGATACTAGGCAAAATTAATTTGTTCTCTCGTGAATCTCAAGACTACAAGTTTAATACAAGACTTTGACAGGATTATTCTGAGGTCTTCCTTGGCTTTAGGTGCCCATCATCTTCCCTTTGTTTTTTTTTTTTTTTTTTTTTTTTTTTTTTTTCTTCCCTTTGTTTTTACATGATCTTCCCTTTATGTCTATATCTTAATCTCCTTTGCTTATAATGACACCAGTTGATATCAGATTAGGGCCCTTTCTATTGATGTCATTTTAACTTAATTACCAATTTAAGTAACTTATCTACAGTTAGTCATGTTCTGAGATACTGGGTGTCAAGACTTCAAGGTATGAATTTTGAGAGGAGAGTTGGACCCACAGCATTGTGGATTTTGGCAAAATGCTTTCAGAGTTATTACAAAGCAATGTATTGTAAAGAAAAATTGAAGGCCGGTAAGTCCATGACACTACCAACTTATGTCAGAGAAATATACCTATGTTATTTATAAGTAAAATGTGGATGTAATCAAATTTTCAAGATTAGAAAATCGAGACCATTTTTTTATCCATGTCTAATAGTATAAAAAACAGAGAGAGGCCTTTAAATGACCAAAACACCTATGCTACGCTTCTAATTTCCAAAAGGCATGGGATACACATTTGGAGGGATTGCTGAAAGACTCTGAAGAACCTACCTATAAATTTATATTCCATTAGTCTGACCTTTTATTGTAATATGTTGCAGTATTGCTATTCAGTTTTTTGGAGAGAGCGAAAGTTACCACACACCCCCAGCCTTTATCTGTGTGTGCTAACAATTCCTCCACAGTTACGCCCAGAGTTTCTACAGACTAGTAAGCATCTGTATGTGGGCTACATACCAGTCAAAGAATTCACTTTTTACCATTGTATTGGATTATAAAAGGCGCAGTTATAGTTTTATACATCATTATGTTTTCCAATCTCCTATTTTTTGATAAACTGATAATGTCGCATAAGCCTTACCATAGACTTACTATGGTTATGGTCAACAAACAGCTTTTATCCCATTATGTAAAACAATATAGAATAGAGCCAGGTCTCAAGAGAAACACTATAATTTGTTGATTGACCGGAAAAATGACACTCCCAGAATCTAGGTGATGATGCTGTGCCACGAACTGGCAATGTTTACTCACCTGACACAGATTTGCCTTCTATAAATCTGCTAGGAGCTCTGTAAACTTTCAGAGGTGGGCTTGGGTGTTTGGTGAATGGTTAACAAAATCACATTTTCTAAAAAATTCCGTGTTTTCACTTACCTGCCGAATAAGAGCTGCATGTATTATTCCATGACAGTTGAAACAACATACTCACAACCAAACTAATAACTTTCTTTGAAAAATTGCTTTTTATCATTATTTTCTTTTATCTTTTCTTTAAAATCTACTATTGATATCTCATGGGCTGCATTTGTCCCTTTTTTCTTGTTCCTTCTTCCAACTGACTAAAAAATTCTAATTATCCTGTAATTTCGGTACATCTTTCATTTCATACTGAGTGGGAGTCTATTTATCACTCAAACATGTAATCTGCTGGATGTCACTGCCTCCACTTCCTTTCTATATCTATTACAGCTATTCTTTCACACATTCATGAAAAACTTTATGTAAGGTCTATTTCTCAGCCTGAAATCTATATAGTATGTGATGTCAAAAATAGACAGTAATTCTTAGTATTATAGTTTAAAATAACATCTATGATCTCTCTTTTTCATGTTAATAGAATGTAGTCTCTTTATTTCAAAATAAAAAAGTTTATTTCTCTTTTTCATTAATGTTTGTGATGCATAATAATTACATTTATCTTGGGGAATTGGTATATACACATATTGGATCCACTCCACCCTCTCCAGAGTCCAGCTCCTGTTTCCTGTTTTTTATTTTGCTCTTTAAACTGTTTATATGCTGGTCTCTCATTTTACAGAGACTATGTAATGTTTCAACTTCTGGGTCTGATTTATTGGATTTAGTGTTCTGGTCTCAATATCCACCCATTTTCCTACAAATGAAACAAATTAATCCTCTCTTAAAGACTGAGTAGTAGTTTATTGTGTGTATGTAGATATAGATATTGATATCAATATAGACATAGATATAGATATGGATATAGATATAGACATAAATATAGATGATGTAGGCCGCTTTCATTCTTTAGCTCTTCATGCAATCAAAGCAGACAATCTGAAAGGTCCCCACTAAAGATAGTTTCAGGTTTAATGCTTACTTTCTTAATATACTTTGTACTTTGATCTACTTCGCATTCATTGCTATGCCCCAAATATACACAAAATGATAATTTACTATATCTAGAATTTCTTGTGTTGCTCATTCCTATCTGTCATCCTTCAAGGAATGTCACAAATGCTAACTACTTGCTGAAGCTTAATCTTAAAATGGTAACTACATGTAATTACATTGTTCTGTAACCTACCAGTTCTTGGATTACTTGTAACATTATATCTTGTGTTATCATCATTTATCTACCTGTATTATCTACTATAATTGACAGTAAATTCAAATAAGGCAAAATCTATGTCTTCTCTTCTTCATTGCCCTTCTTATGCCTGTTGCCTAATAGAGATACTGCGAAGTCAGTGACCAAGGTACCGCAAAGTATTCTAAGCTAGGGATGGTTTGGGGGGAGCAATATCATCTCTCCCTCCAAACAATCAGTTTTCGACTGCTAAGGTAAAGTTTCATCTCTTTTTTATCTCAGTATGGCCCTTAGATCAGTCAAACAGCTCACACAACTTTTGGATTTTGGAAAATACATGAACCTTCACTGTATGATTATAAACCTCTGCTTTGTTTGATTGAAGAAGAATCTTCCTGAGATCATTGCCCATAATTTGACAATTGGAATGAATAAAATATATTTTTCTGTTCCTTTCTTTTTATCCCCCTTTCACCCTCTATCTTTCTTCCTTCTCTTGTTCTTCTGCTTCCACTTCATTTTTGCTAAAAGACTGGAACAGATCTGAACAGACCCAGAAAGTGAAATAAGACAAAAAGAAAATGTATACAGAAGGAGCTTAACAAGTTAAAATGTCGGGAATCGAACTCATGACCTTGCGCTTGCCAGGCAAGTGCTGTGCTGCTGAGCTATATACCCGGCTCAATAGTGAACATCTGACTGAAAGTAAGAAAAAAATTTAGGGCAGAATTCTGAAAGAGCATGAAATGTAAAATTTATAATATCCTTTTGAATATACAAAACAAATAAGGACAAGTATTGAGGTAAAGACTATGAGTTTTTAAATTTCTACCTAAAACAGTACTGAATATAATTAGTTATCAATAATTCTCAAAAATCAAGTCACTAAAAATCTTCACTGCACTATGCAGCTGTTCTGCATGTGTTTTATTTTCATTTTCAAGTTTTGAAAAAGACACCTTTAAATTTCTTCCTTATTTCTTTGGCATTATATCCTAAAATTGATTCTGCATAGGAAAAATGAAAAGAAAGATAGGTATTTTATTTTTAGCCATTTATTCTGAAAATTATATTTCTACCAAAATTCTAAGTGTATGTTTGTATATTTTTACAACCCAGATATTTACTAACATTTTCTCGTGCTAACAATAAATATTTATTAAATTAAAAATATTTTTGTGAATATTTATTTTTGCTCTGAGATAATAAACTTTATCTTCCAAACCAGGGAACAAGTATAAACTATATAAAATGGAAGAGGTTTTCAGATATAATATACATTAAATTAGGACAAATTCAACATTATCATATTACATCTAAATTTAACTAATGGATTTTCAAATATAATTGTTATAATTTGTGTGTGTGTTTGTATGTGTCTTTGGGGTACTAGAGATTGATTCCAGGAAAATTTTCCCACTGAGTGACATCTCCTGCACTTTTTATTTTTCATTTTGAGACAGTGTTTCACTGAATTTCCCAGTTGGGACTTTAATTTATAATCTTCATTCTTCAGGTGTGTGCCATCATGCCTGTCTGACTGGTATAATTGTTTTAATTCTAAACATAAAAACTGTGTCAGAGGATCAGGACTTTTAGATTCCCAGCACATATTGATTTATGGAAATGCACAGTCCTGGAGGACCTTAGGGAGCCAGATCTTGGGGATCTAGAAACGGGGATCAAATCCTTCTATGCCTTGTGAAGAAAAGTTTATAAATTTCAATGTAAAACTTCTCTCCTCATCCATGAAATGTTCATTCTACCCAAGTTTATCCCAGTTGAAAGGGATCTTTTTGAATGGATTGCAGCAATTTCTGAAAAGTTTTTATAGACATTTTAAATGTAGATAATCACCATTGTAAAATATGGTGGAAAAGACATGTTTGTATTTAGAACAATTTTATAGGGTAGACCAAACCCAGATGTCTTGGAGACTGTTATGAAGTTATAAATATGATGCTAATGTACATATTTCTTCACTGAATATATCATCTTGCTCCCTGATACACATCTTCCCCCACTATGGAAGGCTGTATGCTTTAGCTATGTATAGAGAGCCAACAATGAAGACAGTGATGGAAATTACCACAGGGCACACGGTGTTAACTTACCTGTTTTCCAAGAGCCTCACTATCCCAAGACAACATGATGCTCCATGTTTCCTGAGCTGCACTAGAGCTATTCCATTTAAAACAGGCAAGGCACTGCACCTTCTCTACACTCACGTATGCTGCAGTTCCACGTATGCGACTGAAATAGCTGTGTCCAGTCTGATTTTCAAACTCTTTATAGTGTTCATTTAAACTCTTTATAGTGTTTATATATTTTTAAACTCTATATATTTATATAAAATATTAATTTATGGCTCTAATGATTAGATTAAGAATGCTTTCTGTCTGCTTAATCTGGAAACAATCTGAAAAACAATTTAGTGAGTTCAGGCTAAAACCTCGTACCTGAGTTTGACTGATGCAACTTTTTCCCGTTTACTGTTAAAGTTCTAAAAGCAAGGAGAAGGACACAGCTGACAGCTTGTCTCTTGCCTCTCTTTTAACTGCAAGGCTGCTATGTCCACTGTCAGAATGAACAAATTGCTGTACAGGTCCTCCCTTCTAATGGTCATCGCCCTTATTAGCCTTGGTAGACATGGTATCAGATTTGCACTTAGTCTTATATTCCTTCAGGAGACATCAATGCCACAGATCAGCTATTTGCTCTTATCTGTTGCTTTAAAGATTGATTTTGGAGTGATCATTTGTTAGTGAATAAACGATAGCATTTATTAAACTTTTGTTTTATAATTTTTCATAGGGTAAGTGAAACTACACATCATGTTCATCCAAGGTTAATTGAGGTACTATATTTTTAAAAATCTTTTTAGGGTAAAGAAATCTGTACAAGTACAGAAATAGAATTCTTATTCTAAATGTGTATCGACTTAAATTAGGTATTATGGAAGACATGCAGCAATAGTGCTCAAGTAGGATTCAACAAGTGATATAACATGGTGAGTTTTTTATAATATAATTTTAAGTGACTACTGTAAATATATTTTGTACAATATGATGCATTTGGCCTTTTCTTAATAGTGTCTAAATTAAGAAAATGGATCTATTATCAATATGTATTGAAGTAATAAACTAAACATTTAATAAAAATAGAGAACAAAATATTTTACTTGGAAAATGCATAAAAATCAACAAAATTTTTTCTGAAAATTACTTTTTATATTTCTATGAGCACTGATTCTTATTTGTTGCTATGAATAGTATTTCAATTATTGCTCTACACTAAGAAAATAAAATAGAATTTTAATCACCTTAGTTGTAAACAGATGAATTTTTAATGATAGTTTTTTTGAATAAGCTTAGGCAAAATATCTTGAAAAAGATCCAAGGAAAGTGAAATTATATGCCTGAGTTCTTTATTTATATTTTTTCTTTTATATGAATCATACCTTCTTGTTTTTTAATGGCAATGAGAGACACTTTTCATTTACATTTCTATGTTTAAAAAATAACACCCCATCGACTATAAATGATTAATGAAAAATTGTTCTTACATTATAAACCGTTTAAAAGAAAATGTTAGTTTGCTTTAAAAATATTTGCCATAATAAACTTGTACCACAGATGCTGAGAAGACACAAAAGTATATAGTTCAACCTCTTCTTAAAATTCCACTAGAGGGCAACATCTACCGAGATTTTTGTCCCTTTGTAGTTTCATGGAGGAAAAATAAAATACAGTTTTATCCCATTTCATGAATAAATATCATTTATTTACTATTTTAGCATCATTCAGTATTGTTATCTTTATGATGCACATGTGGTTCTGAATGAATACCATCTCACTTATAAAAGATACTATGATGGGCATTACTCTACCTGAGTTTAATTAGATTTAGCCAATTATTGTTTTTCAGTTACTATAATTACAAGAAGACAACACCAAATAAAAAATGCATTATTTTGTATGTAATGAATCCATGTGATGAGATAGTCAATGCTATATGTGCTTTAAATTAGAAATATGTATGTAGTTTTATGTTACTGAAAATAAATAAAAACATAAGAGATTTTGGTAGTAAATATAAATTTTAATTTTGGAGAAATAAAAGTATTTTCTCATTACACCCTCTAGAGAACCATTTTAACAGTGAGTTAGAAAAACTGGTTGAACAGTGTGTATCAGATTAATACTTATTCCTAGCTGAAAGGGAGAACGTACTTAAAGCCTGCAGTATCATCTTTTGTCTAGTCTTCCCAAGTGCCACTCTGTCTGTAGCTTGTCCTCTCTTATCTTGTACTTCTCCATCTGCATGTTAGTATTTTACCGAAGAAGAAAAACATTCCGAGTAGTTGTGTTTAAGGCATTGACATTAGAAAGAGCATAAGTTTTCCGTATGTTTCCGAATTCAATTTTCCGTAGACTTCAAAGCAACTTTGAAGGGTGGGGGTACACAGTCGGCTTTGGAAAATGATTAGGAAGGAGTTAATAGAGTCATATTTAGAAATAAGACCAGTAACACCAAAAATATACACACAATAGTGTTTTTTAATTCTTTACGATAGATATTATGCAGTACAGTATCCACTGCAATTAAAAGGTTAATAATTTTTGCTTAGCTAGTAATATTATATTTCAGGCCCATTTCCTATGTCTACATTAAAAACAAGTATCCATAATACTAAAAATTAAACAGTAAAAATTTGTTTTTACCATGATCAAATCACCATTCTATGCACCCATGTGGACAAATTTTAAGTCCTTTCTATGTGTCTATTTTTCACACTCATATTCCCCTATGTAGTAAGTTCTATTATTTATTCAAATTTCTTAAATAAGAAAATTAAGACATTGATGTTAGCAAAATAGGTAATTAGAAGAATAAATACATCAAATGAAATATATAAACAAGTTGGGGTAAGGGCATAAACATTAGCTCCCAGTAAGACTTGTAAAGAAAGAAGGCTATGAAAAAAATTTCAATTGTGTCATTTCAACTTTATGTATAAAATTTAGAGATCATTAACTTCCAAAAATAAATCAGAGAATTCAGCACATTTGAACTATGCCTTCCTCCTCTGTTTCAATTATCACAAACTTTAACAATAGTGTTATATTTTCAAAATTTGTAAGTTCTAATTTAGTTGTATGACAATAATTCTCAAAGTTAAATAGATTTATATCTGTATTTAAAAATATTGAACCCATTCCTTGTCAGGATTTTAGTTGTGAAATGTTCATTTTAATTTCTTGAGTTTCTTGATATCTCCAAAAATAAATTTGCCAAGAAGTAATCATACATTTCTTAGCAATCTTAGAAATTCCTATTATCTTTATATCTCAAAACCAAATGTCCTGGTACTCTTTGAATAATATTTCATTGCTCCACTAACTTAAATCTAACATAATTCATGAATGTCTTGGCAATATAACTTTAATACTTCTTTGGCTCAGATTTAATATATTTCATAGGATTCCTATAATAAATATATTTCATATGTATGTGTGTAATCATGTGTATATTTCTTATATTTGATACATTTGCTAAGTTTATAGAAAAATAAGTCATAAATGATTTAAATAATTTTAATTACAACACTCCTAATGTCTCTTTCTGCTGCAAATATATACTCTAATTCAACACCAGCTTCTCCCATCTTTAGTTTCTTTGATGTACAGAGTAGCTAGTATACCCTATCTTTTGCAAAAACCTCAAATATGAATGACAGCCAAAAATAACCACTTAATATCCTAGAGTGTTTATGCTAGAAGTCAATGCCTTCCATTCCGACTGCCGCTGTAGGCACGGGCAGAAGCCTTGTAAGGAGGACCCATTCACCCGTTCACATGAGCAGCCATTTTCAAGCTGCAAAACAAGGTCAAACACTGGGAGATGTGGTGGAGAGAGGCTAAATGGTTCACTCAGAGTTCAGATCACTCTTCCCTCCCTTTTCTACCCAGAAGCCTGGTTTCTTTTCTTTTGGCTCCCAAAATATAAAATATCAGATTCAAACATTTTCCAAGAAATGCAACTATTGTATTCTTCTTCTGTCCTACCACTTCCCTGTGAAAGACAGGTATCTTTAGAACTCAAAGTAACCCTTTAGTTGAATAAATCTCAGTATGGCATCTTCTTTCCCAGAGAAGACAAAAGAATAAGCAATTTAATCAAGTTTTTGTCATTCCTCAACTATCCTCTTCAAAGTTTTTATATAGATGCTGAAGACTCTAGCATTCAGGAACTTAACAATTCTATTACTGACAATAGAGATTAATGAGAGATAGAATTAGGGCAGTGCTGTATGTTGGCTAGCTTTCTCATTGCTGGGGAAAAAATGCCTGACACTCACCACTTAAAGGAGGAGAAGTTTATTTGGCTCCCAGTTTTAGTCCATGGTAGGCTGGTTCCAAAGCAGAAACCCTATGGAGAAAGGACGAGAGGAGGAAAGTTGCTCACCCATGGCAGATAAAAAGTAGAGAAAGAGCCAGAGAGAAAAGGATGGAGGCAGCAACAAGAATATGCACTCTTAGGCCACATACTCAGTGACCACCTCTTCTAATCAAGCCCCACCTTCTAAAGACATATTCAGCTGTAAACTCCTTCATGGATTAGTTCACGTGTGCATATAAGGCCTACATGAGTGAGTCACCTCCCAAAAGTCCCACCTCTAAACAAAGGAGACCTTTGGAAGAAATTTTAGACCTAAACCGTGACAGGTAGTATTTCACAGGGAGTTCTATTTCTGCTTTTCTACTGGTGAGCACCTACAAGTGGTAATGAAGCTCTCTGGAGCTGACTCCTATTTTAGCATCCTCCTGTCAACAGCTCAGGTAAGCTAAAGGGAGTTAGCTTCCAGGCGCTGGAGTAGTAGATTAAAATAAAACGTTAAAAATGAGAAACCAGGGCCGGTGAGACGGCTCAGCGGCTTAAGCGCCTGCCTTGCAAGCGCGAAGGCCCGAGTTCGACTCCCGGAACCCACATACGAAAAAGGGGCCGGTGATATCGCTCAGCGGCACGGGTGCCTGTTGGCGCGCGAGGTCCTGAGGTCGTCCCCCCCGGTACCCACAAAAAAAAAAAAAATGAGAAACCATAGTCAAGTATTTAACCACTTACTCTGGTAGAATAAGCAAGAAGCTGAAATCTGAAAAAGCGCCACTCGCTTTCTACGCCTCCAAACTTATACCCCCATAGAATGGCACCAGTTGAGGACTTTGTGGATTAACATGGATTCAGGATCACCTCATTGCTGCAGAGCTCCACACAAAAGGCTCTCTAGACCAGCAAGTGGGAAAAGAAAGAGGGAAAGACAAAAACATATGTCTTCAAGGTTTCCTTCTTACCCTTCTTCCCATAACCATCACAGACACAGAGGTCTCTGAATGAAGGGTACAGAGCTCGGATACAATTACACTTAAAGCCGGAGCGAGCTGAGTCCTTGCCTGCAGCTTCTTTCAGAGCCTGCGGAGTATTGGCTGTGCCCCAAGTCTCATGTCTGGGAGGCGATTTTCTTTATGAGGTCTGCCCAGGCAAACTGCATAATTGCCTATGGCCAGGCCAAAAAAATCACAAGGCAGGTTTTTAAGTGCGGGCTCTCCATCTACCACATTTTCCTTTAGTCTAGCTCTTCTGTTTCTTCATTCACTATTTGTTCTGTGTCTGTTTTTTATGGCTCATCTTTTTTTTTTTTTCAATTTTTTTTTATTAGTCCATTTTTCACATTTCTTGTGGGGAGCTGTACATGTACGTACATGGCATGTCTTAATTCTTTTCTCATCCTTTCCCTCCTCCCACTATCTCTTGGTCCACGTCCATTTGTAAAAGATCTATCTCCCTATTTCCTATTATCTATCTTTTATTTTGCTCTTTACTTGTACTTTGGGTTTTTCATATAAGAGAAATTATGTGATATTTAAGCTTGTGTATCTGATTTCTTTCACTTAATGTTATGGCTCTTCTTTATTAGATCTATTGACTAGAGAGTGATCAAAATAACTCATGTAGCTCAGGGGAGATTTAAAGACAGAAGGCAAAACGAGTTTCTTATACAAAAATGAGGAGGCATGCACCTCGTCGTGGCTAGAGGGCAGTTGTGGATTCCAGAGAATAGAATACGCAAAAATTCAGAATGGGGGAGATGACAATGGCTTAGGTTAACTGAAGTTCTAACCATAAGCCAAAGATAGGCAAGAGATATCCTGAGGAGGCTGAAATATGAAGACCCATGTGTACCATGTATAAATTTTCAAGTTTTCTCCAGTAAAACATATTGAATTACAAGATCACATATATTTTAAGAAAACATCTGAATCAAGTACAGGAACTAGGAAGTAATAGGAAAACTATAAGTCATCTAATTTTTAGATAATACTCAAAGTTTGTTTGCATTGAGGCAAACTGATTAGTTGACCTCCTCCCTAAGGAGATCACTTCAGTGATCAGGAAATGTGGTCTTAGAAGATTTGCCAAGCTCTTCATTAACGAGTGCTCTATTCCACTGAAATATATATTATGTAAAACTCCATATGTTGGAGCAAATGATGAACACCGTATTTCAGTCCTACACACTGGGAACAGTGACTTGGAAAACGGTATTTGAGGAGAGTGTGCTGCATATAGGAAGGGGAAGGCCGCCCGCCTCTTATCTGAAGACACCTCCCGAGGTTATAAAAGTCTGTACAGTATCCATGTCTCGGTAACCTTTCAACTTTTAGAGTAGAAAGTTACCTTATTCTAAAACAGAAAAATAGTACCTATTTTCCTAACATTAGGCAACTGCTGTATCCTCAAATGTGTATTAAGTAATAGGTAAACAAAATTTTGCTTTTAAATTCCACAACTGTAATTGCAAATTTTTCTTTCTGGATTTTTTACTCTGAAGGCTGTAAAAATAATTACCATACTCTCATGTATACAAATATATGTTATTACTTACATACATATATGCATTTAGGCTTTGATTTTTATTCATTAATACATAAACTCAGGTAAAGTGACCTAACTTCAATATTAAGCTTAAATTTTAGGGCTACCATCATTTGTTCTTCGTTATTGTTTATCACGGAAGGGAAAGAGAGAAATCCCATTCTGATCTTGGTGACTCAAGGCTGAAACCAATTTACTTCAGCAAAGTTATGCATAAAAGCATCCAAGGCTAGAACTCAACCCAAAACAAAGTGAAATGAATTATCCTTCTTATTTTACATGTATGCATATGTCTTGGGCTAAGCTGAGAAATGTGTTTTTTATTAAGTGAATGGCTATAAGATTTAGTATTTGCTTTTTCCTAATTTACGGTATATGTCCATTAGCTTCATTGTCTCTTGTGTTTTATTAGGGCATCTGTAAAACAATCTAAGGTTATGAGTTCAAAACAGTGTTTGCAAGTGAAAAGAGATTTTTATTTCACCAATAAGTTGAAAAATTCTCTATGACATAATTTTGAGACATAAATTCACGAATATATATATATATATATATATATATCTCCATAGAAAATGTTACTTTTAAAAAATTCCTGTTGCTTTTATTTTAGCAGTCATATTTGTTCTATGAAAGAGTAGAAACGTAAAGTATGTTTTTTACCAATATTCACCCAAAATACAGGTTTGCGATATCATTCAATGTCTCTAGCTTCATAGAACCTATACGCTTAACATAGTTTAGACCCAATGTAGCATGAGCTACAATCAGCCCAATGTGTTATGACTTGTTAAAATGCTCTATTAGTATTCTAGTGATAAGATAGTATTTTTTTCTTTCTTTTTTTTTTTTTTTTTTTTTGGAGACAAGGTCTCGCTATGTAGTTCAGGTTGGCCTTGAACTCACTGTAGCCCAGGCTGGCCTTGAACTTGTGGCAATTCTCCTGCCTCAGCCTCCCAAATTCTGGGATTACAGGCATGCATCATCACACCCAGTGGGATAGTATTTTCAGAAAAACATAATTTCTCTATTTGTGAAGTAATAGGAACAAGATAGAGAACATTAGGTATTTCTTTCATGCTAATTAAATAAAGATTATTGAGAAAATAGGTTTGTTGTCAATATACTACTTAAAATTTTGCTATTTTAGCCTTATTAATTCAGATTCATACTCAATTTTTAAATTCTATTTTAAAATGTTTTTATTACATATGTCTTTTAGTTTAAAATAAGGCTTTTTTTTTTCACTAAGAACTACAGGGTCTAAGGGTAACTTTTGATCCTCAATAGAATTTAATAATAATCATTAGCATTTTTCATTTTAAACCCCAATTGGCACATACTCTCACTGACTAAATATCTTCCTAAAATTTTGAGAAAATTTAAATTGCACTGCCTTTATAACAAATGGAGAGTTCCTTTCTGTTCAAGGAAAATAAATATGATGATAATTTCCCATCAGTGTTATGTCTTAATTACTAAATCTTAGGAAACAGATCATATGTTAAAGTAAAATGTTCTATTTTGGCCGCATAAGATAATTCAACAAAATAATAGCGAGTTCTCATATTTACTTATAGGATTAGAAAAGCTATTAACCTTGTAGAGCAGGTGACACCAGAAGGCTAAGGTGAAGGCTTAAAGTTGTCTTAATAACTTAGAAACTAAACATAGTATTTGATAATGGAGATTAAGGTGTCAACTCAAACAACGATATTTTGGTCTTTCTTTACAGGTGAGAAAAAATAGATAAAGGGGTTTTAGAGAAAAATCTTAGCAGCAGTATTGTGGTTTTCATCTCTATTCCATTCACAGAAAAATTTTACACATACTGGTATAGATTTAAAAAAATTCTTTCTTCTGCTTCTCTAAATTCTTAAGTGGGATGCATTGCCATAAAGAATCACAGATTAATGAGAGAGAAACAAGCATTTACTAACAGTCATGTATGTGTGGAAGACCATCAGGACCTGAATAATTCTCAGAGAGACTTGCTTAGCTTTGTAAACAAACAAGAACAAAATAGAAAAGACAACAGGACTAAAGAAAAGAACCTTGAGACTCAAGAAGTAGCAAATTGTGGAAAGGCAAGCAAATGAAAACCTAATAGTATGTAGAGGCTAGTAAGTTTCATTATGTAGATTCTTCAAGTTCTGACATGAAACTAAAGTTGCTTTTGCTGATAAAAGGATGTGCTCCCTTATAGAGAGGCAAGAACAGGAAACTGTATAAATTTATGTCCTGCTATTAGGTAAATAGGGGAGGGAAAATAGCTTTTCTGGCATTTGCTTCTGATCCATTGTTTTCAGCAAAAACTAAACATTATTCCAGAGTTAGATTTTGAGTGGGACATTCTGCTATCCTTCACTGGTAAACTTACCCATTAATAATTGCCTTTGAAGCCAGTTTCACTTAGTATTTAATTATGAAAGTGATGTGTAAAGAATAAAGAGATATTCTGTTATTTTATTTTCATTTAACCTTCTTCCCCATCAAGGAGAATGTTAGAAAAGTAAGCATTTTCCTTGGAATAGACAGATAAACAAGGTTCACAGTCAGACAGAAATGAGCAAGTAATTATACATATAATGATAGATACTGTAATAGAGATATTTATTCTTCAAGGGTAATGAGGAAAGAAATCAAGCATCTCTGGACTGGCCAGGTAAGATTTTGCAGATAAAATAAGAGTTTACGAGACGGCAAAACACTGCATTTGAAGGTAGCTTATTATGTTTACCTTTGTACATTACAGAAGAGAGATATTTGATACTTAATGGTCAGAATTATTTGCATATGAAAGGAAGCTGTAAAACTATTAAAATAAAATCATAAAAGTAGTCAATAGCTTGTGAAATCTTTCCAAAATGCTAATCACTCTTCTGAAAGCTTTCACTGAATTTTCATAATAAGCCACCTTTTTCCCTCCTTTTAAGTACTAGGGAGTGAACACAGGCCCTTTGCACTGAGCTACATCCACAGCTCTTCCTTTATTTTTTATTTTGAGACAGGGTTTTGCCAAGTTGCTAAATTGCATAGGCGTGGCTCATACTTTTGATCCTCCTATCTCAACTCCCGAAGTGGGTGGATTACAGGCGACACCATCACATCCAGTGCTCTAAGCCTTTGTGTTGAAAATATTACCCATGTTTGATAGCTTAGGTAACAGAGGTATGGAGAGAGTAACACTTTTCCAAAGATATGTGGTTATTAAGCATCAAAACTAGAACAGAAGGCCAGCTCAGTGTTTCCAGAGTCTTTTGCAAACACAGTGGGAAAAATTTTTGCTTAGGAGTTTACTCTCTGGTCTGTAAATTATAGGAAACCATTGAAGTCAAGTAACCAGGTGGATGTGGGATATAAGAAACAGACACTGAGAATGATGTCCACGCTCATGTCTTTGATGCCAGAGTTGAAAATAGGACTTACTGAGATAGATTAAAGAATGGTAAGGTTGGGTGTTAGAGAGAAGCATGTGCAGTGTTAATTACCAAATGCCTGCACAGTACAGTCAATAGTGGAGGTCGCCCCTGAGTAGAACACAGGGCCTTACTGTGACTCTTTTTTGACAACTGCAATGTGGGCATAGGATTGTCATGACCATTAAATTAGTTGTTTTTTAAAGCAAGCAGTATCAAAACTTGCTCATAGTACCCATTATCTGTGTTGTTTAAAACAGTAAGTCACAGATATAAACTTTAAACTGACTCTAAACAGAAAAAAGTGAATATAAAATTGTTTTCTCTAAGATCAGCTTCAAATTTAAAATGAAGGGGCCAGTGAGATGACTCAGCGGCGTAAGCGCCTGCCTGGCAAGCGTGAGGGCCCGAGTTCGACTCCAGGAACCCACATAGGAAAAAAGAGCTGGTGATATCGCTAAGTGGCACGGGCCCCTGCTGGCGCTTGAGGTCCTGAGGTCGACCCCCGGTACCCACAAAAAAAAAAAAAAAAAAAAAAAAAAAACTAAATTGAAAATAGTGCTTTAGCCTTTATTAGTGTAGAAACTACGTAGTTTTATTTTTTAGTATCTTGTAGTGGTGTAATTACATACACTTTTCAATATATGAAGGTTATTGTACTTATCATATTGTAATAAATATCACCAACAGAATGACCAGAGAGAAATTGTATAGAGTTATACATGATTAAGTAATTAAGTTCTTTTGAATTGAAGTGTGCATTCTAATTCCAATAGTACCAAAAAAAAAGAATACGGTGAGTCATTTTATCCAAAATACTTGATTCCACAAATATCATTTTATTTAACAAACACTTACTAATGTTTTCTACATAGTAGTCATCTATCTCAACACAAAGAATATTACGATTATCACTAAAATGGAGTTTTCTCCCTGAGAAAATGTAGAATCTTGCATAAGAGTAGGGCGGTCAGTGCAGGGAGTATATGTAAACCACGAGATCTGCCTCAGTACACTCCACTCGAATCTATCAGTTGGTCCTCATCCTTAGCAGAGCATAGGAGCAAATTATTACCCATATTATATTGCTTTTCAAATTCTCAGCAGACAGTACATTGAATTATCACCTGTAAGTTTTAAAAGCGTTAGTTTTTTTTAAAAATTTAGCCAATTGTTCTAAGAATTGAAATTATATCACAATATATGAACATGAAATTCTTGAGTCATTTTTAAATAGCTATTATTACAGTGAGCATTTGAGCAAGAGAATGACTAAATCTACAAGAATAAATAACATCTTTCTAAGACACTTTAATTGTAAATATGGCAGAATCCAAAGTCATGATTTTATTCATCAGGGATTAGCCTTCACAGGAGTGCTGATAATGGAAAGTTTTCTTGGAAAGTGGCTGCACCTTTATCAGGCAGAGAAGAAAGAAATAAAATGTCCAGCATTTTGTCATCACTTTATGCCTGTGTTACTCCATGCTAGAGATCAATACAATGAGGCCTAAAAACCCCAGTGGCTCTATCAGTCCTTATGATTTTCTAAGACAAAGCATATTTTCAGGTCATTTGATCGCGATGGGTGCTGTTCTACCATCAAAATTCTGTCTCCTTCCACATGGTGACCTTGGATAATGTATGAGATAACAAATATGTATCCCTAATTGTTGGTTATGTCTTTGAAAGCAGTTTGATCTCCTGACTCATAAATGCCTTGTACCAAAAGGCTAGATCCCTAGCCCAGTCTGTACTTTTCTTTCCCGTTCTCTGGCTGGGAGGACATTCTTTCTCCAGGTTTACACTCTTCAACATAAGCAAATCCCATTTCTGAAATTTCAACCCTGTCTTTGTCTTGACTTCCAGGCCTAGATCTATGGTTACCAGTGGGGTCTTTTTGCCTCACAGTAGACTCTTGGTTTCATAGGGAACATACCAAAAACTAGACAGCATTTGTCTCCTCAGTCAAGCCCTGTTGACATTTCCTTTTTTTCTCCCAATGCAATGACACTGTGAATATTAAATCCTTACACTTTTCTTTCCATTTTCCATTGCTCTTTTTCATAAATGATTTCTCAGTCTTCTATTTTTCATTTCAGCTCAATTATTTTCCTATTGTTGTATCATCTCTGGATGAGGTCTTTATCATTCATTCCAAGAGTTATATAATAGAGTACAAAATTAAACTACTGTGACATAAGCAAAGAAATACACTGATCACAAAAACAGGAGCATATTTTATTCTTCATGAATTAGCTGAGGTCAGTGGTCAGAGCATGGTGGGAAGGCAGCTCTGTTCTACAAGAGCTTTCTGCATAATTCCTTCCCCCAGCCTCATCATGGCCTGGAATGTTGTGGAATGACCGACACACTCTTGACTCAGTCACTTTGCATCCTAGTCTGTGGAAAGCAAGGAAAAGAGTTCTGGAAGACTGAAGCAAGCATTTGGGAGTTGCACACATGACTTGTCATTATACGTATTCCTTTAACAATGCTGTAATCACCTAGCCCATCAGCTACAAGAGAGGCTTGGAAATCTCTAGCTGACAGCCACTGACAGAGCTAAATCAGGTACCATGTAGAAGAAAATAGATATGAGGATACAATTAATGACTTGTGCTTTTGGTCAAACATAGTTGTCCAGATAAGCCATAAACACTATTTTCCGTGTTTATTCTGTGATTTCAAGATCAAATCCATTTCCACTTAGTTTGCTGGTTTAATGGCCTTTGCTGTCTCTGCTTTCTAACTTTTGCTTTTCCACTCATTTTGTGTTTACTTCATATTTGCTTTGTTACAAAGCCCTTTATCTACTATTCTTATTATTTATATGCATTTAAAAAAATTTTTTGTTTCATGTAACAAACAATGCATCTTATAGTTCTTTGCATAGGCAGACCCTTTCACTCTATTATTCAAAATAAGCAAAAAAAAATTGAATGCAATAGCTTAATTTTTCATGCAGTACTGACAGAATCAACACTTTTGTCTGTGTCCTTACAAGGTATTGTAGGAGTGGAAAAACAAGTAATCCCTTCCTGTCCATCATAATAGCTCATGGATGACAGCCCTATGCCGAAAGGCAGGTTAGTGAGAGAAAAGCATAACAAATTGATTTGATTGTAGTTTTACATGACAAAAGTTTTCAGACTGAAAGTCCCAAACCCAGGATGAGCTACCAGTTTTCATGCTTAATTCTATGAAACAGAACCTAAATATACAGAAATGTAATTGGACAACAGGGGTAGGAAATAGTGCGCATAGCCTTCTTGGGCTTATCCCATCAAGCCCTATAATTTCAGATTCTGCTTGGCCCTTAGTCAAAGCATTTCTCCCTGCCGGATATGGATGAGATCACTTTCTGAAATGTGCATCCTTAGGACTTAAATCAAAAAAGAAGGCCAGGGAATTTCTTTGTGCCAGTTCTTACACAAAAAGGAAGGAAAAACTTAGATTAGGGTAATATTTTCGGGTTTTTATTGGGTGGTTTTTGGGAAAAGGGTTTCTGACTTCTATGAGAATTCTTAAAGAAGAAGAATTCAAATTTTCATTACATATATTGAGGGAGAGAGTGGGAAGAGAGAGTCAGGAGGGCAGGAGAAGATCAGGAGAAACTTGGCTTCTAAGGCTGCTTCTGAGAACTTCAATTTGAGGTTTCATTTCCTGAGTCACATTGATATATAAGAAGTAAATGTAATATATTTGAATTAATAAACACATGTATGATTAGATAAATATGAACTTAATACAACATCTCTCCAAAATATTCATAAATTGAGATTTCAATGAATAGAGTTAACAAATATCTGATTCCTTTGAGGCAGTGGTAGAAAGAACATAGGATATATGTTTTCTATTTAAAAATTCACTCAAGAACCAAAATTCTTGATATATGTACTATTCGTATGAATTTGATGTCCCATAAGATCTTAAACATTTGACAAAGTAAAAGAAACCATTAAGATTTTCGTAATGTGAAAAAAGTCATAACAGCACGTTTGTTTTAAATGTGATAGGAAAAATATCAAAATTTCCTAAGCCGTGTCCAGCTTATCTGTTGAAAGCAAAATACCAGTGGAAAGGAGGGATGATTTTTAACAGGAAGGAGTAACCAGGGACTGAAATATTAATGAGACATTAATAAATATGATAGTCATAACTAAAAGTTGTTTTATAACTTTTCTTAAATTGTAGTGGCACAGAGTAGCCAAGCTAAAAATGATTTAATTATAAGATTGGGGAAAGATTTGTTCATAATACTTAATACATAATCCTATACTATGATATGTATTCCCACTGACAGACTTGGGGAATAAGTGCCTGAATGGGCTGATTCAACTATAGAAATGGGTCTGTGTTTCAATAATGTAAATAATAAACCTCTCACTGTACCTAAATCTCTCACAGAATCATCTCTATAGATGAATCCATTGATAAAATGTTTAGTTCTTCCTGGTTTTTATTGTATTTTTCCTTTCTTAAATACCTGACTGTGAAATTTAAAGACCTACCTAATACAATTAAGACAGAAACCACATAGTTTACAGATAATAGGTAAAATTGTGTTACACAAAATTCAGCTGAGTTCCATTTTAACAATGTCTATTTTTCTTTTGCAGAACAAAAGAAATGAGTTCACTTGAAGTGTAAATCTCTAAGTCTTTTACAATTTCTGTTCATACTCTGCCTGGCATTTTCATTGGGAGGCTGTCGATTTCTTTCTATAGATGGATTTTATTATTCAGACTCCACCATCAGTAGAATACATTATAAATTATGCAGAATGTGATAATTAGTAGCAAGCGTGAATATAAATAAAACTGCATAACCAATAAAAGGCTATAAAAGCTGGCAAGTAAAATTAGTTACTGTGTGTTAAAATAGGAAATGTTTGAAGGAAAAAAATGATCTCATGTGTCTTCTTTGTACTGAGGGTAATTGCTGTATTACACATAGATCTGGAATCACGTGTGTATATCCTGTTAGAAATAAAATAAAATCTTATGTAAGGGAGTGCTTCAGAATAACCTAAGAACAAAAGGAGCTTGATCTCATGAAGGTAAATGGTTCTTTTGTAAAACTAAAGCTGATAACATCCTTCCCCTTACACACTAAACTAAGCTACAATTTTTGAAATGTACATCGATTTCCACATTTGACTTTTGCAGTGTCAAATTTTGAAAATAACATTGAAGAATCTTAACAATGTATGTTTGTTTATCAAACAACATGTGCAGAAGCATTCACAAACTGGTTTATTTTCTTTAAATTTCTAGTTATTGAAATGGCCATTTCAGCAGTACTAAAAAATATATAATCCCAATGTATACAATGAGATGTGCTGAGATGAAAAAATTTAATTGCCCACCCAAGAGAGGTCAACATAACCCAGGGAAAAGTCGCATATCAAGTCCACCCTTCTAGAAAGGAAATGCTTTTTAGACCCATATTGATTTCAACAAATTCCCTACAGATATACTTGAGAAACTGTAATGTAATGGTTAAAGCAAGGGTAGAATTCATTTGAGTAATAAATTCTGACATATGCTGTGAAGCCCAGTTCACTGCACCAAATAATTAAAGTGTGTATATAAAGTATTCCAGTTATATCAAAAGGGCCAAGATGCATTGAAAAGGATGACTTTCAAATCACTGTGATGTTTCTTTGATAAAAGAGTATTTGGCAACCTAAAAGTAAAATCAGCTTCAAAATTTTCTGAAACCATTGCAGTTAAACCCAGGTTATATTGACAGTGGAAACAAATTGGAATTTATGCTTATAAAACCTTTGGGTCCTGGTGTTGTATGTACTTTTAGAATTTTTTTTTTTTTACATTATGGTTTGCTTACATTTCAGTGTCAAAGAAGTCAAAATGCCTAATATAAATGCAAATTTCCTATTCAGTTTTTAAAAGGGAAACTAAGGAATGTGGACTTTAGGTGTTCTGAGTCAGTAAAAGCATATTGAACTAAATATAGCATGATAACATTATGAAATGTCTTCTACTACTTATCCTGAGAATCAAAACTTAACCATAAAATACTTGTTAAAAGGCCTAATTCCAGAGAATTACCAACTCAATTGCCATAATTATATATAGTAGGAATTATAAAAGGGACAATACTACTTTCAACAGAAATAATGAAACTTAATCAGTGAGTTACTTGGGGTTTCACTAAAAATGAAAGTTATTTTCATACTGTATATTCCTTGTATTTATTATCCATCACAGAGAGAAAATTGTCCAAGAGATGATATTTAAATTCTGCTAGACTGACATCTACCAGCTTTAGCCCTTTCTCCTTTGAAAATTTTCTACTTTGGATCATAGAATTCTTACAGAGTGATGATGTTCCATCATCATTTATTTCTTGATTTGAGCAATACATGCTACTTAAGTTGGGCTTACAGGTTAGGATAGAAAGTATCAATAAAACAAATGGATATGTTTTAGAATACAAACGCTCTGTCTGTGACCCTCCTCTGATGTTCCTGTTGGGTCCTTTTCAAATTTCAGTAACCAAACTTAGTACCTAAGCTTAGTTCTTAGCTATTTATCCATAGCTCATCCCACATATAGATTCATTAACAGTAAGAATCATGTCGGGGTTTTTTCTCCATTATCCGTAGAGTGATTAAAGAAGCTTAAATATGTGTGATGGGAACAGAGCCCACAGACTGTACTAGAGCATTAAATAAAATTTTCTGGAAGCACTGAAGAGGGGTTCACCAATTCTACTGGCAGTTAGGAAAAAGGAATTTTAAAAGATTTCATAAAGATAAATAACATTTGAAATATTTTCAGAGGTTGTATGACAATAGAAGAAGAAAAAAATGAATAAAATAAAAGGATAAAACTGTAAGTACACATTACATTATAAGAATACTAAATAACCCTCCTCATTTACTCAGGGTGTCTGGGAATCAAATGGCACAAGGGATTTGAAAGACAGTTTCCTCACAACTGATAGATGAGAAATCAGAGCGAAGGCAAATCAAACCACGCATGTTGAAGTATTCCAGGCACAATGTCTTATAACTGTTTCTAATGAGAAGATTAAAAAATGAGTTTGGTCTGTGCTGATTCAGTTCCAAGTTGGCGAATCTCTTTCCCTAGGCTTTCATTATTGATGCATATACATTTTCTGCCTAGAACCAAGTGCAACATTATCAGAATTTGGGCCCATAATAGCACTATTGTATTTTCCTAAGGGTCCAAGTAAATTGGTCAGTAACTTGCTTTTCTTAAAATCTTATTGTCAGGTTTTTAGTCCTGTTTTTCCCATAGATCCTGGAATTATTGTGGCCATTTTTAGTAGCAATCCATGCTTTCATTGTCTGACTACAGTGTCCCACATTACAGGCATAGTTAACATAAATATTCTTTATAACATTAGGAGTAAGGTTATAATACATTGAAAGAAAAGTAACAAAACATAACACCTTTACAATGTAGATTTAGTATGATGTGTTTATACATTGATGATACATTAATATGTATTCATTAATTACTTCATATTAAAATGACCTCTAAGCTTTTGTACAAGAACATGCCAAATAATACTGTGTCAGTAAGAAACCTGAATCCAATGATCTGAAATTGTTATATGTGTGCCTTAGTCACTTTCTTCATCACTGAAACACAATACCCAATACTCTCAATATAAATGAAGAGAGGTTTATTTAGGCCCACAGTTTCAGTTTTGTTTTTTGTTTGTTTGCTTGTTTGTTTGTTTGAGACAGGGTCTCGATATGTAGTTCAGGCTGGTCTTGAACTCATTGTGTAGCCCAGGCTGGCCTCAAACTCATGGCAATCCTCCTGCCTCAGCCTCCCAAGTGCTGGGATTACAGCTGTGCACCACCATGCCTTGCCTAGGCTCACAGTTTCAGAAATCCTTGCAAGGTTGCAAGGTTGCCTGGGTGCAGGGCAGGAATGGCATGGTGGAAGGGTCTGGGCAGAGGAATGCTGCTTGCGTCATGGTGGCCAGGAAGTAGAGACAGAAGAGAGGACCCCAGGAGCAAGATATATAACTATCCAGGACAGGCCCCAATGGCCTACCTCTAACCACCACCCCACACATCCTACCAGCAAATCAGCTCTGAGTTCTCATAGCCCAATTCCCTTCCACAAGCCCACCCTGTAAGTGCATGAGGCTTTGGGGGAACATTCCAGATCCAAACCACAACAATATGCAAGAAGGAATCTTGTTTATCGGTGGAACAATGCACCTAACCTTGATATTTTAAGAAATATGTGGTTTAAAGGTCCAAATATATATTGAGCTTACCTATAAAATTCTCATATTCAAAATTAAAAACTGTACTGAACCATATGGTGAAATCTACTTAAAGCAGTTTTTCTCCTAACACACACCAATTTGCAGAGAATATAGCCTGTTCATCCTTTGGCCTTTCCTACTTGTGGAGTTTTCTTTCTTTAGTGCTTCAGGGAAGTTTTTTAAAAGCATATTCTTGTACATGATAAGCCATTTCCCATCTGTAACTAATAACGAAGAAAGCATAATGTTTCAGAATTTACTTATCCCTCATACATCCCCATGTATCTATCTATTAAAAATGAAGGATTTACAAGGTTGTTGGTGGAAATTTCCTTTGTTAAAAAACAGATTCTGTGGTTGACATGGGAAGTTTAGATGCTTTTAAGTCTATTATAAGGCGCTCATGGTGTATTTATCTGATATCCACGAATCTCTAAAAGAACCCTGAATAAAAACACAGTAATTGTGAACTTGAATAGAAACAATGATATACCTTTATTTCCACCTAGCCTTATAAAAATGTAGCATTTTCTAATAATGACCATAACAATAAACTGCAGTAGTATTCACAGTACCAATGACTGCCATCAATAAAATCACTGATTATTTTTATTACGTTACCATTGCTATGAAAGTGTCAAACTACCATTAATGCACACTCCTTGGTACTTCAACATTATGGTAATTTGATGTTCTTCCAAATCTGCTAGAACATTTTATTTAATATATTAGTTAATGAACTTTAATTACTATACCACACATTTAAAGTTATTTTCATTAATTTCAATATTACTTTCATCATCTTTGTTATTGAATAAAATAATATCCCGAAAAGGCAACCCATAAGATTCACTCTTCTATGACAGATGTTTCTGATTCAAAAGACATTTAAGAATATCTCTACTAAAAGCAAGACTTCTAGTAAGCTCTAATGTGAGGTTTTCAATACCTTAGCAATGACACACTACTATTCTGTTTTATGAGAGAATTTATAAGGAATTCTTGTACATGTTTTGTGTTCACCCTAGGAAAAAGCAATGAGAAGGATATTTTCTTTTTTAAACTAATTTATTAGCCTAACTAATGATTTTTAATCTTTTTTTTTTGTTTTACTGGTACATGTTTGTAACACATTATGATTACCTTTATCAGTGGGAGTTGGTATGTGTACGTGACATTTCTCAATTAAAAAAAAAACCCTCCCCGTGCCTATATATTACATGTTTGTGGTGCATGATGATCTCATTTCTCAGGGTGGGGGTTTTGTGCATATAATGAGCACTTCACACACACACCTTTTTTATTAATCTCCTTTCCCTCTCCTCTCTTACCCCTCCCTCTGACTTTCAGTCCCCTTGTGTTATGCTAAAGATTCACCTCACTATTTTCTGCTGTCTGTTCTTTATTTTACACTTTCTTACGTATTGGGGATACAATATTCAGGATGTGTGTCTTATTCACTATACATAACACAGTGGTCTCAGAGTGTATCCATTTCTAACAAATGACTCAAATATATCCTTCTTTATGGCAGACTACTACTCCATTTTTTAAAAATACCGCATTTTCTTTATGCATTCATCTGTAGATGTACATTTAGGCTGTTTCCAAAATTTAGCTACTATAAATTGTGCTGCTATAAACATGGGTATACATGTATCACTGTGGTATGATGCTTTTAGCTCTTTTGGAAGATACCTAGAAGGGAAATAGCTGGGTCAAGTGGAATTCTATTTTTAATTATTTGAGGAATCTCCACACTGATTTCCAAAGTGATTACACCATTTTACACTCCCACTAACAACAAAGAAATGTTCCTTTATTCCTCAAAGCCTCTCCAGCGTTTGTTATTATTTGAATTATTGATGGTAGCCATTCTTACTGGAGTGAGATGGAATCTCCAAATTAGGTGGAATCTAATTTGCATTTCTCAAATGGCCAGAGATACTGAACATTTTTTCATGTATTTATTGGCAATTTGTACTTCTTCAACTGAGAAGTGTCTATTTCCAATTTTTTGATCAGGTCTCTAATTTGAGGGACCAAGTTTTTTTGAGTCCTCATTATATTCTAGATATTTGTCTTAAGTCTAATGAGCAGCTGGCAATTTTTTTCCCCATTCTATGGGTTGTCACTTTGTTGATTATTTCCTTTGCCATGCAGAAGCTTTTTAACTTGGTGTAATCCCATGTATCAGTCAGAGCTTACTAGAGAAACAGATTTGATGCAAGATGTACAAATATATACAAATTTACAAGATTGGCTTACAATAGCCACCCACCGAGTCAGGTGTGGAAGAGTGCAAAAGTTCTGTCTGTGGCTGGAGATACAAAGGATCCAGTCAAAGACCTGGAGCTGACCATAGTGTCCTGTGAGTCCATATTAGGAGGCCAAAGAGTCTGTGCTGGAGGCTGAAAATTCTGCGCTGGAAGCCAGAAGATGATGTTCAAAGTGAAGGCAAAGACTGGAGCTCCTCCGAAGAAACAGAATGGAGACTTCCTTCTTCATTTACCTTTTATGCCATTCTGGTGACAAGCCCATTGGTTACTGTAATTTATGCCAAGTAAATCCCAGCAAATCTTTATAAATCCCCTCAACCACACCCAGAACTATGCTAATCCAATTTACTTGGGCCTTTCTTACTAGAGTTGAAAACTATTACATCCCATTGGTTGATTCTTGGTATTATTTTTTGCACATCCAAAGTTCTGCTCAGAAAGTCTTTATCTACGCCTATGACTTTAAAAGCTTCATCTGTTTTGTAAAAAGGATATTTTCTGTAGAGAATTTGAGAACTACAACCAAACCATCTTAAAACAGTCTACTTTCTGTTACCACCATACCTTGACAACTTGAGACAAAATAATAAAAAAGTGTTCCAAAATACATTCTCCTAAAAATATTGTTTTCTAAATTCTAGCTACTATATCTGTTGTAGTCAGAAGTTGCAAGGAAATAGATTTAATACAGAAGACATAATTTATAGGATTATTTTATAATATTCACCCAAAGAGTCAAATGCAGAAGAGTGCAGGAGATCTGTCCACACACTAGAGACCCAAAGAATCCAGCTGAAGGCCTGGATCCCATGGCAATGTTCTGCACAAGTCCAGCTGAAAACATAGAGCCCGTGGCAATGCCCTCCACAAGTCCAACTGTAGGCCTAGAGCCCACGACAGTGTCTCATGCAAGTCTGTGTCAAGATCTGCACTGGACAGGCCCGAAGGTCAGTGGTGGAAGCTAGAAAGTCTTTGCCAGTGGGATGAAAGATCTGTGGCAGCAGCCTGAAGAATCTGCACTGGAGCCAGGAAGCAATGCTCAAGGTAAGGACCAGAGCTCCCTGAAAGAGAACCACAGCTATCCTGAGTGACGGCGAGGATCCAAGTTCCTCTGATGATAACAGCTGAGTTCATAGCAGAAAAACCGGCATGAGGAGCTTTTGTTGGAGAATCAACAGTGCACCATCTTCCCCTCCAGTTCTTTTATGGTGTAGGCAACAATCCTCAGGCACCACACTGATTTGTTTCAGCTGGATATTACAAGGTGGCCATTAGTTAATCCACTACGCTATCTGATTATAATTATTTCTCTCACTGTAACAGTTTTTTAGTGCATAACTTGGGAATTTTCTTAGTTACAAGCTATGCAGATACATTAAGTGTTAATAATATATTTGGAAGCTAAAAATTAGTTATTTTTATTTGTTATTCTTTAATAAACTGGGTACTTAGGAAGCTAATTCCAAGAACCATCAGTTATTGAATCAGAGTCCCAATAGCCAGAATCAACACATGCAGACCAAGGTACCTGTGCTTGTTTCAAAGGTAAGCTACGTAAGAGTTTTGAAATGTCCAAGTTCACTCTGGCTACAGTTCATAATTCTGACCCTCTTATCTTTAAATTCCTGCTTTTAGAAGTTGACTTGATATTAATGGACCTAAGTGAGAATAAAAATTTTTGAAAGAAAAATTGAGTTGCTTTAGTTTCATTATTCTTTTGGGATATTTCTTTGTATTATGATTATTACTGAAAATAATTATATAAGAGGAGTATAAAAAATTATTTACTTATAGTGTCCCATATATGATGTACTGCACTGAGGTAGAAAACCTCAGCAGGCATCATCTCCCTCAATTTTCCTGAATGGTAAGAAGTTGTTCAAAATCACGTGGTGATTAAAAAGTGGAACTTCACACACACAAAAAAGAGTCTTCTGATTTCCTGGGCTAGTCTTTTTACTCAAGATGCTAATTTGTCTTTTAAGAAAAAGCATTTTGTAAGATCCAAAATGTACAATAGACATGGTGAATCAAAAAGAAACTGGTCAAAAGGAAAGAGAGACTGGAATACGGAAAAGAAAGAAGGGAAAGGGAAAAAAAATTGTATATATATATATATAAGATGGTTAAGATAGATACACTACCATTTTTACTTAGTTCATTGAAGAGTAAGGTTTGTGCCAATAATGTTTGGACAATTGAATGCTAATGTCTGGTGTCCTGAATAACTAACTTAAAGATAGTAATACGTAATGTATTAACCATTGTTACCCTCCTATTATGTTTGTTTGAAAATTTGTTCTTCTTTTGATTTGTTTTGTTTTTTCTTCTCTTTAAAATAAAAAAAATAAAAAAAATAAAATAAAAAAAAAGCATTTTGTAGTCAAATTAGTTTAGAAGATGCCAAATTAAACAAACTTCTTTAGTGTAGAATTTAAGAAATCTCTAATACCATCGTGCATTCCAAAACTCCAAGGAGTGGGTGGTGATTGACAAACTTATTTGAGCTACAAATTATTTCATTTTTCAAGAAACATTTCCTAAATCTAGTTTAGCACCACACATTAAATAAACAAAAGATTTTTTTTAAAACTCCATTTGCGGCCTGTTAAAAGGCTTACTAGATAAGACTACCTAGCATTGATTGAGCAATTACCATGTGCCCCATAAGAACTTTGCATTCATGTTTTTATTTCTTCTTCATCTGACTACCTGAAATTGACATTATTATTTCCTAAAAATGAGAGGAGTGAGGAATGTTAAAGTGAAAGTATCTATCTAATATCAAACAAAAATAAGAGTAAAAACAACCTTGGAACTGGGAGGGCCACCATATGACATAGATCTTCAATTTTTAGTTCTACATTTATGACATATACTTTAGTGCTATGTAAACTGTTTCTTGTGGCATGAAGCTCTTTAGAGTTGCACTCAGTAGATGATTGATTTTGCTATTATCATTCGGTTTGTACATCTAAATGGGATCTAGTATAAAGATTGAAATAGCATGGGTTCATCTCTTTTTCTATTATCTAAGATCTGCCACTGGAAAACTTTAAACATACTATTCTCATCATTTGTAAAGTGGAATAATTCATACCGCTTTTGTTCATATTAATAAGTGTAAGGTAAAGATGCTTTATAACTGTTAGCTACTTCACACATGTGAGTTATCATTCATTAATTTATCAGTGTCAGGATGGACTGGCATATGTTTCTCAAGCATGTGAATTATTCCATTATTGATAATAGGAACATAGTATTCAATAGAAATTCATGAAAAAGTCCTTGATATTAAATATGTCTTTTTGTTGTGTTAACTATGATCATCTTAAGCTATTTCAGATTTTATTTCTAAAATAGTCTGTATAGGTATCCTAGACCTGCTGTAACAAATTACACAAAACTTTTGGCTTAATACCACTGAAAATTATTATCACAGAATTCTGAATGCCAGAAGTCCAAAATAAAGGCGTATGCAGAATGAGTCTCAGAGGAAGAATCTTTTCACGCCTCTCCCCCAGCTTCTGGTGGCTGCAGGCTACTGGTGACACACTTCGCTGTAGGCTACATCATTTCACTGTCTGCCTCAGTCCTCCCATAACTCTTGTCCGTGTCTCCACTGACTCCGCGTATCTCAAATCTCCTACTTTCTTTTAGGACACGTCATTAAATTTAGGGCCCAATCTAAATGTAGGATACCTCTAACTTAGTGACATCTGTAGACTGTATTTCCAAATAATGGTCCATGGTTAGGAGGTTCCAGAGGTTCCAGAGGCTGCAGAAGTTAGGAGTCATACTTGTACTTGGTACGAGAATCAATTCTGCCTACTAAACAAATTTTTTTAAAATAATAATAAGTTGTCAACTTATGCTTGGAACATTCAACTTTAATTTTCAATCATTAACATCTATTCATCTGGCTAAACCTAATTTTCCTTTTCATATAAGTGTACGAGTCTGTTTCAAGGACTTCTCTAAACTCTATGCTACACTAGGTAACTGACTACCTTATGTTCTAAGCCATCAAATGTGGGCTATTAGGATTACTTCTTTAACCGTTGCTTTCCCTAGGAAGACCATAGATTTTGTCTGCATAGGAATTATCTCATATCTATGTTACTTGTGATAACTTAAAGCCAGGCACCAAATACAGGATCTGCCAATCATAATGAAATGGAACTGGATGAATTATCAGCGGTTCAAATTCTTGTGATTGTTTTAAGCATGTTTCTATTTCAGAAGAAAGTGAATTAGCCAAAATATAATACATATTGCCAAAATTTATTATTTACTATCTTAAGCAGCATACAGGCATATATTATTTCAGTTATTTCCTCACAAATACCATGTGAAATACTTTTCCTCCATTAATAAGTTAAGACAACTAGACTTAGAGTACTCAAGAAGGCTGCCGAATCAAACCCATTTATATGGCAAAATGAAGATTCAATGCTGCTTGCTATTTTCTTCTCCATCCTCATGATGCACATTCACGTGGCCCCTTTATTTCCTCTACACTTTGCGAGTGTGTGATTTCATTCAATCATTAGGGAAAATGTATAAAAATCCTTCATCTTGAATTTTGGCTTTGTTTGGTTCTGTGCTGTGACTGTACAGTGCCACCGTCCTGCCCTCTAATCAACTGACTAAATCTAAACACTAATTACTCTTGATTTTTGCATTACCTTTTAATTACTTCTCATTATTACAAATAATTAAACATTAAACTTATTGTCAGTTGCTGATACATTAGTGTACCATTTTAGACTTTTTCAGCCACTTAATTTTCCTATTCTGTAATTCCCAATAATGTTCCTTGAATATTTCCAACATGCTCACTCTTTAGAGTTTTCCTAAATTCTTTGGAATATGTTTCTTTTCTCTCCACTAAACACATGCCCTGTTATTTTGCAACATCAATCCACTGGTGATAACTACACTAATTAAGGCTCTGGTCTGTCCACATTTACTGTCCTCTCTTTTACCTCAATATTTTATCCCACAAATAGGTTTTTAAGTAGATTTTAATTACTTACTGAGAGCCCCATACCTTTTTATGAAACTTACATGCATAAGTTCATTTAATATTTACAGCTGTCCTATGAATCAGAGAAAAAGCTCAAGATAATTACCAGTTACTGTACTTCTATACTTTCTTGATTATTTCTTTTAATCCTCAAAATGACCCAAAGAGAAATCACAAAGTTCAAGGGACTTCGTCATGCAAAATCAGTGAAAGACAAGGTAGCTTTAATTCAGGTCTCATCAAATTTAATTCTAGATTCTTCCTATATCAGATATCCTCCTTGGGGGCAGGAAGTGGTCATTCTCACATTTTCCCAGTGTACGGTTATTTTAGATGCTAAGTAAACAATGAGCACTGTTTTGTTTCATGTTCTTTCTACTTAGGCTTTACTTTGCCTGTTTAATTTTTCCTTTGTCTTCAAATTCTACTTTCTTCTTCAAACTTGTCATTTGTTAACCAAATGGCAGAGTGAGATTGTTAAAAATAATTTCTCCTGAAGCAGAATTGCAAGAGGAACGGGTATGACGCAGTCAAATACAAATATGTTCAAAGAAAGTGAGGCATTGGGAAATTTCTGAAGGCAAAATGAGGGGATTCCATGAGTTATTTGAAATTAATAATCCTTGAAAGTCAGAATGAGTAAAAAGGATGGCATCAGTCGAAATTAGTTCAGGTGTCTGGGCAGAGGACCTTGCAGAAGTATTTTCTTTGGGAGGCCATGGTATGCTCTGTGCAAGAGTTGGTTCTTGCAGAGTTTTTGTGATAGTCCTTGTCAGCTGTATGTGCCTGAGAACCCCTTCCTCATGACCTCCCAGCTTTATTGTTTCTTTGTTAGACTTCAACATGAGTAACTTCTTTTGATTCTGAAACTTTTACAACTTAAACAAAGATATCTTTTTCTTGATTACATAGGTAATACCTCTAAAAATTAGCATTTTATCGACTATGAAGTAAGGGGCAGAATGAGTAGCTATTAAGAGGATACCTTCAGAAACAGATTGTTTGAATTTGTGCTTTGTGACCTGTAACAGTTATTTTTTTTTGCACCTCAGGATACACAAATTTGAATTATGATAATTATATACACGCTTCATAAGGTGACTAACACAATTGAGTGAGCAGGTGTGATTTTTAATATGCTTAGGACAGTGTCTGACACAATGTAGCTTTGTAAAATAAAAAAGGGGTGTATTCAGCATCAGGCACTAGAATTTCTAGGGCTACTATGTGAATAGAAGCAGCTGAGTCTCTATTTTCATGGAACTTTTAATCTGCAACTTATGTTACTGGCTTGCATCATTATATATTTGTTTTTAAGAGTTCTAGGTTTAACTTTTTTCAATGTTTTAAGTTTCTAAAAATGGCAAATTTGTGGTTGAGGGTATAGCTCAGTGGTATAACATTTGCCTAGCAAATAGGAGGTTCTGGGTTCAATCCCCAGCAAAAAATATAAAATTAAATTAATGAAAAAAAAAGTGGTACAAATTCTGCTCCCATCTGTGCTTTGCAAAATGGGAGGCATTTGATAGGAATCCTTTATTTTATGCTGGTGCCATCATAAAATATAAAGGTTTAATAGAAGTTATGCAATACAATAACCATAGTGAAAAGCTCCTCCTTCCCTTCTACCTAACTGCATACTTCTAGGGACTGTGCTATGGCAGAAATAAGCCTTCCATTTTCCAGTTGTTCTGTCTTCCTCAGAAAGAACAAATAATTTTATGTTTCCATTACGTCCATATGTCCCTCCCATGGACAATGCCTTTAAATATTAGACTTGTTTTATTAGTATTTCATTTGTGTTCTCTTTTGGACAAAATAATTCTCATCCTTTGACCTTTCTTTGTTTCCTTCTAGTCCCTTTAAGCACCTTCCCTGTGGGTCCATGTAAATCAGTTCCTGAGAGAATCCTACTCTTAAAGAATAAAAAGTCTACTATTTCTGATCTGTTTCCAATGCCTTTATCCAAAGGTAGATATCAACACCAAAGTAATGCAAATAGTACTATCTTATTGCCGAGTCAATCAATAAATCATGTTTTACACAAATTAACATTTTCCTGGCAAACACTAAGATACACACTATCTAGTCACTCTTCATACCACCAGTACCCTTAAATACCTCATGTCTATAATGCTTCATTATCTCAGTGTCTAATTTATTAAAAACAAACACATGACCCACCTGACTCCCACTAATTATATGAAAAACATCAGGCTACTTGCCTATAGATATAATATATTACCTAATACAGCTCCTCTTCTAAATTCATGATAATTATTGAGCTTTGTGGTACTCTTAAATAAACCTAGCTTATTTAATCTGTGAAATGAGCTATATTGATCTCTTTGTTATTAGAATTTAAAGGGCCAATCTTATTAGACATTTTAGGTGCTATTTGTCTTTTAAGAAATCAAACAATAATTATAACTCAAATACAGAAAAAAGGATTACACCACGCATATAGAAGTGACATGAGTTTTTGAACTAAGATGCATAGGCCATTTGAATAGTCATACTGAAACTTTATTTCTTGAAAGAGATGCATAAAGGCTTTGAAATGTCATTAATGATACTGTGGAGTATTTTTGAAAATTATATTATTAAAAAAGATCGGTGTGTTTTAAATATTCAAAATATTCATAGCCTTCAGCACAAAGACAACCTTTTACTCACATAGAAAAGACATAAATGGAAATTTCAGGGAAGATTGGTAGTGGATCTCAATATTTGAATTTTAGATACAAATCTAGTTTTTATCAAAGCAGACTGATAATACTATGAAGAGTGATCCAAAGCATGATGAATGTTTGGATTTTTTTATACTTATCACAGTAAAAGACACATTAGCATTAGTCATCTCAAAATACTCCTTCTTGCTTCAGTTATTCCATCTTTGTGCAGTGGTGGAAGTGCTTTTTCATGTGTGTTTTTATTTGCGCTGTCCTGGCTGCCTGGATGCCCTGAACTGATTCAAAGCATGAACTTTCAACGGTCATTTTAACTTTGGGGAAGAGCCAGAAGTTTCTTGGTGTCAGACCCAGGGAACAAGGTAGAGCTAGACATGCTGTAATGTTTTTATTTGACTGAAATTTCCATAACAAAGCAATGTGTGACACAGAGTGCTGTCGTGGTGCAGGAGAAAACTGCACACTTCTCAGGCTGTTTTTTTTACATACACACATCTTATCATAAACTATTAAGCCTTGTAATAGTCAGAGTTCACCATAGTGTTCATGGGCACAAACTCAGCTCACTCAATTCCATCAAGGTCCACAATCATAATCAACAACACCTTGATATTAGATTTTTTTTTTTGAGGGTACCGGGGGTCGACCTCAGGACCTCGCGTGCCAGCAGGCGCCCATGCCACTGAGCAATATCACCGGCCCTTTTTTCGTATGTGGGTTCCGGGAGTCGAACTCGGGCCCTCGCGCTTGCCAGGCAGGCGCTCACGCCGCTGAGCCATCTCACTGGCCCGATATTAGATGTTAATTGACACACTTTTTTGCACCACAAGAACTGAGTGATTTCTATTGAGAACTCTGAACCTAGGTCTCAGGTTCATAAGCTTCAACACATGCTTTGCGTCCCCTGAAGACATCTCTTAAAAAGTTAATATCCGAAGTGGCATCAACACACAGCTCCAGTGAAATGTGCTGTTTGTGACCACTAATTTGTGGCACACTTTAAGAGATACCTACTTTCAACCTTAGCTTGCAACTGACTAACTGCAAAGAAAGAGTTAATACCGGTCACACAAAGTAAATTTCCATGCCTGGTCCCTGAATAGATGTAGTGTATACTAGGAAATTTAGTATTTAATTAGATATAAATATAATACAGTATTTGAGAAGTCAGAAACTTACTCACTTTGAGTTTGAAGCAGAGCAATATTAGGTCTCTTTACAATGGGTTACTACTGAAGACAAAAATGCATAGCCATAAAGTAAAAGTGAGGCTACTTAGAAAATGAGATGTGAAGAAGTAAGTGACTGTATTTGAAAAAGATTTAATTTGTGATAATTTAGAGCAGAAATAGAGGATTTATCTGGCATTTCAGAAGACCTATTGTTAAGCAGAATATTAACTAGTTACTTTCCTGTTGCTGGAACAAAATATCTGACACATTTCAAAAGGAGGAGAGGTTTATTTTGGTTTATGGTTGTAGTATTTCTGTCCGTGGTTGGTGTCTTTAAGTCTGAAATGGCACAGTGGGAGGGTATCGCAGATAGAAGCTGCTTTATCTATGGCAGCCAGGAAGCTGGGAGAAAGAATGAGGAGCCAAGGACAAGAATGTACCCTTCTAGCTTATGCCCCAGGTGACCCACCTCCAACCAGTCCCTACTGACTAACAACATACTCAACTATGCGCTCAGCAATGGATTAATTCTCCCCTGAGTATAGCAGCCCCATGATCCAATCACCTTGCAAAAAACCCACCTCTTAAAACATGAAATTTTGGGCAAACATTTTGGATCTAAGTCATAAGTATCATATTGTATAATAATAATTATCCCATATATATGCAGAGATACGTTCATAATAGTGTATTAACAATCGCATAATATTTTTATAGACAGTGAACAGTTTGGTAAGTTAACATATGCCACGTGAACTCCATGTATCAATTAGTAAAATACAATTTAAGTTCCACCAGGAGTGCCTTTGAGGTTCTACTTTCTAAACTCCAAGAAACAGGTCACAGGTGAGGAGATTATTCTAAGCTGGAAGCAATGATTTTTTTTCACTTTATTAACTGACACATAACAAGCATGTATATGGGATATGGTATCATATTCAGCATATATACCTATTGCATAATGATTACATTAGGACAATTAGCATATCAACCACTTCCAACACTTATTGTTTTATTGGAGAAAATATTCAATATCCTTTCTTCTATCTATTTTGAAATACATAATGCAATTTTACTAACTGTAGTCACCTTAGTGAACAATAGAACACCAGAACTTATTCCTCCTACAAAACTGTAACTTTTTACCTCTTCACCATCCTCTCCATATCACTCCACATTCCTATCCTTCCTAAAATCAGCTAACAACGATTTTACTCTTTAATTCTATGACACAAACATTTTTTTAGTTTCCACATATGAATAATGTCACAAAGTATTTACCCCTTTTAGCTTGGCTTATTTTATTCTTGCAAGAGACAGAATTTCATTCTTTTTTTCACTGAGTATTTTTCCTCTATATACTATCCATGCATCTGTTGATCACATGTAAGTTGATTCTATATCTTTATTCTTACATAGGAGCATAGATATCAGGGCAGCCTGATTGCTGTGTCCTATGGTGGTTCTATTTTTAATTTTTGAGGTAATTACATAATATTGTCCTTGATAGTTTTGCTAACTTTCTTGACATCCTCACCAAGACATACTATATTTATGTCATTTTTCTTATTACCATTGTAAGTGGGCTAAATGAGAGATACTGAAGTCTTCATTCACATTTCTCTAGTTATATCCAGCATTATTTTCATATAACTTGGATGACTGTCTTCCCTCGATAAATTTCTATTCAAGTCTTTTGCAAATTTTTAATGAGTATTTGTTTTTTGCAACTGAGTTTGAGTTTCTTGTATATTCTTATTAACTTCTTGTTAGATGTGTAATTTGCAAATATTTCTACCATTTTATGATTATCTCTACATTCTTATTTTCTTTAATGTGCAGAAACTTTAAGTTTGACACAAGCATATTTGTCTATTCTTTGCTTTTGTTGGCTCTGCTTTTGAGGTTTTACCAAAAATTCCTTGCATATTTCAACGTCATAAAACATTTCCTTTGTATACATTCATCATAATTTCATAGCTTCAGGTCTTATATTTGAGCCTTTAATTCATTTATGCTGATTTTCATTTATGGTGAGAAACAGGACTCTAGTTTCATTCTTTTGCATGTAAACATCCAATTTACTCAGCACCATTTAGTAAAGAATATCCCTTCCCCAATATGAACTCCTAGTGTCTTTGTCAAAATTAGTTGGCATAAATGGGTGTGTTTATCTTCTGTTCTGTTAATCTATGTGTCTGTTTTTATGCCACAAACATGCTGCTACTATAAGTCTGTAGTACATTTTGAAATCAGGCAATGGAATGTCTCCAGTTTTATTCTTTTGCTCGCAATTGCTTTGGCTTTCCAGTGTTTGTGGTTCTGTATTAATCTAATTTCTTTCTATTCTTATTAATATCATTGTTATTTTTATAGTGATTGTATTGACTTTAGATTGCTTTGAGTCGAAAGGACATTTTAACAATAATAATTTTTCCAGTCTGCAAATGTGGTACATCTTTCTATTTATTTTTGTCTTATTTCATTTCTTTCATTTAATGCTTTATAGTTTTTACTATAGTTATACTTCATATTCTTTGTTAAATTTATTTCTAGGTTATTGGGAGGGGGTTGTAGGTATTATAAGTATTGTAGGTATCTTGATTTCTTTTTCAAACATTTGTTATTTATAGAAACAGTACTGATTTTGTTATTTTTGAACCGTGAAACTACAGAATTCATTTATTTTAATAGTTTTTCATGGCATTTTTAAGGTTTTCTTTCCTTTTTTTTTTTTAATGTGGGTACCGGGAGTCGAACTCAGGACCTCACACTTGCCAGCAGGCGCTTGTGCCGCTGAGCGATATCAATGGCCCCTTTTTTTCCTTTATATGGGTACCGGGAGTCAACTCAGGACCTCGTGCTTGCCAGGCAGGCGCTTACGCCGCTGACCCATCTCACAGGCCCAAGTTTTCTATATATAAGATCATGTCATCAGCATACAAAGACTATTTGGCACCCTCCTTTCCCGTTTGGATGCACCTTTTTTTTTTTCTCTCTCTTTTCTAATTGCTCTGGCTAGCTCTTCCAGTGTGTTGAGCAGAAATGGAGAAAGTAGGCACCCGTACGTGGTTTTAGATTTTAGAAAAAAATTCTCAATTCCCCATGTAGTATTATGCTAGTTGAAAGAGTGTCCTATATAGCCTGCATTTTAAGATGCATTCCTTCCATACCTGCTTGGCTGAGTATTTTTAGTATGGAATTATGTTTTATTTTTTCAAGTACATTTTCTGCATCTATTGAGAGATCATACTTTTTTGTCTTTACTTCTGTTAATATGATGTGTTGTTTTTATTGATATTCATATATTGAATTATCCTTACATTCTGAGATGAATTTTTTCCCATCATGGTTAATGTGAATCTTTTTAATGTTCTTTTGAATTCAGTGAAGCCATGACTTTTAAAAATCTTCTTTGCGACACAGGCAATATAACAAAATATAAACTTTAAAATTATGGAAAATTCTTTTATAAGTTTATTTTCAGTTTTCCATGTTCTGTTTTAGTGATATATACTCAAAAGTTATATATCTATAACTTTTATATAACAAGCAATACAATGAATAAATACAATGTAATATCCACATTTTCCACTTAAGAAAATATGTATGTATTTTAAATGATTCTATAGTCTTTAATTAATTGTTAAATACTTAATACACTTCTAATTGATATAACTAATTTTACCCTTATTTTTCATTTTTATACTTCCAATTTTCTCCTAACATCTATGTTTGCTATGAAAATATTCTCATATATGGCATTTTTGCATAGGTCTTACTTACTTTACTGTCACTGAGACACAATACCAAACACCCACAAATATAAGGAGGAAAGGTTTTATTTTGGCTCAGTTTTTAGAGGTTTCAGTCCATAGTTGGCTGGCTCCAAGGCATGGTAGAGGGGCACAGCAGAGGAGAAACACCTGGTAGCATGGCAGGTAAGTAGATGTGAGAAGAATCAAGAGAGGCAGAGGGAGAGAGACCCTTCCCAGGCCACGCCCCCAGTGACCCTTGTCCTCCAATCAGGCTTCACCTCCCAACATCACATTTAGTTATAAACTTATCAGTGGGCTAATCCACCGACAATATCACACACCCACAATAGAATCACCACCCAAAAGTCCTACCTATGAGCACGAGGCTTTGGGGGAACATCTAGATATAAACCATAATGACCTATTTTAGATATTTTTGGAGTACGTATTTACACAATTAATTTGAAGCATCACAGGAGAATTTTCATGGCTTTGAGCTTTCATATATGGCTACACTGCTTTTCAAAATGTACATACATATTTACATTGTCAAAAGCATAGATAAAGTGCTAGTATTAGAATATCATTGCTGATGCAGCATAGTGCATTAGTTCTAAGGTCAGATGTTTTCAGGTTATATATTGCTATCCAATTAACTTAATATTTAGTGGCTGAATGCAACCATTTTTTTTTTGAGGCAGGAGTTGAACTAGTGATTCTTTTAGTCTATGTGGTTGGTGTTAACCTGAGTTACTTGATTAAATTCCCTTGGCAGCTGGGCTGATAGAATTGAATGAAATGACATGCACAGTGATTTGGTAGACAGAGCTACAATGCTATAGCTAACTGTGGCCCTTTGGCTCCTTTCCCTATTCTAGTACATACAGGGGTCACTTCTTTGTGGTCTCACAGGGTATCAGGTGTCTTGTAAAACAGGTCAGGACCCCAAAGACCAAGGTGAGGACTATCATTTACTTCTAGGGTCTAACAAACTTTCTCTGTCCCTCACTTTGTTGGCTAAAGCACACAGGCCAGCCCAGTTACAAGGGCACAGAAAAAGACCTCATCCACTGATAGAATGTCAAATAATTTGGGACCACCTTAGTCAACTACATGATGATTTTATAAATGTCAATCAAATAGAGTTTGGGCTAAAATTTAGCTCAATAAAGCTTGTGATCAAACTGAAAAATTATTGTTTTTATCTGAATAAAATGATTTTCTGCAATGCTTTGTATCTCTGATTAACTCATTTACAATATTATCACTTCTGTATTCATTTCATTAGAGCTAGCCCAAGCAGACATGCAATGAGTATGTTTTTATCATCCAATTTAGATATGCTATAGCAACCAAAGCAAACAAGATTGTATGTTAGTCATTAAGGAATTGCTCCCATTAAAATGATAAAAAGCCACATTTAAATTGTCTGGTTGGCTCAGAAAAATAGGTACAATTTTAAGTACTTTCCTTGCTGCTATATTCTGGTTTGTCTCTCAGATCTATAAATATTTTTGATTCAAGGACCATTAGACTTCCATACAAAGGCATCTGCTTTAGTCCTCACTGTGGCTCTTTCATTTGCATAAGCATTTGCTTTATTGTTGTAAATCTATTATGGACTCACACCAGAATACTACTTAAAATGCCTTTAACTTATGGACAATTATTCATTCGGTTTGGAGAAATTATATTAGATGGGCAGATTTTCTAAATTGGACCACATGATATACAGTAAACTTTTAAAAAAGCATTTGGATATTTACGATCATCGTTACTACAGAATCATCATATATTAATGGCAAAAGCACTAAGCAAATGTGAAGTGTGCATTAACTTATCAGTTTAATCTAAATTAACAACACTCCTCTTCCCCTCTGGACTAGTCACTTCTAACAGCGAATAGCAGTCGGCCAAAGGATTGGCTGTGTTGTTCTATGAAGTAACAATTAAAATTTATAACATGAACTGAGATCTTGACTGTGCTCTTAGATTTCTGAAACAGAATGGATACTTTTTTTTTCTTATATAAATTCTACACAATAGTTGTAATTTCTTGTGTCTAAGAAAAAGAATATAAAAACCTAGGTTTTGTGGGTTTCCTAAGCGTACTATTTCAACTTTATTCAATTTCAAGTATTAGCATTTTTCGCTATTCAAAAGCAGAATTATAGATAAAAGAAATCCACCGACATTTGCTGTCTTCCTGGCTGCCAGGCTCTGGTTCATATTGTTTATTGTTGTATTTCTATTAACAACTTGATAAATACATTGTAAATAAATTAAATAAATAATAAATTCCATGTCATAATGAATGATATACATATGTGTATACATTTCTAACTGTAGATCATTTTAGTCTAGATTTATTATGAAAATGTATAATTTGTTCATTGTCTGGAAAGACATGTTAGAAAATGTAGAATTCAATTCAGAAGTTTTTTCTTTTTTTTTTTTTTTGGGTACCGGGGGGTCGACCTCAGGACCTTGCGCGCCAGCAGGCGCCCGTGCCGCTGAGCGATATCACCGGCCCCTTTTTTTTTGTATGTGGGTTCCGGGAGTCGAACTCGGGCCCTCGCGCTTGCAAGGCAGGCGCTTAAACCGCTGAGCCATCTCACCGGCCACAGAAGTTTTTTCTGATTGAATGTTTGTTTTTATTTTTAAGTTTAATTTCACTCTACTTTATTTTGGTTTTATGATACAAGGTCTCACTATGTAGCTCAGGTTAGCACTGAACTCACTATGTACCCCAGGCTGGCCGGAGACTTGTGCCAATCCTCCTGCCTCAGCCTCAGGAGCGCTGGGATTACAGGTGTGCAACTCCACGCCCAGTTCTGAATGTTTATTTTTAAATGAGCATGTTCAGAAAAGATAAACATATGGAAGAAAGTGAATAAATATTTAGGTAAAGAATTTTGTTAACTCTCAGTGGAAATCCATTTAGTTTCTCCTTGTCCTTCTCATCCATTAGATATTAGGACTTTCAACCAATTGACAACATATCAAATAATTTACATTAATATACAGAAGAACTTCTATGTCACTCAATGCATCTTAACTTTTGATAATGGTATGCGTTGATTTTCTGTAATAATATTTTCAGTGTTTCTTGTATGTCCATAAATTTCATTTCATGATACCTAAAACTTGATAGATTATTTTTTCAAGGTAACCATATTTATAGTCATTAAATAACTACACAAAGAGTCAAGTATAAGAAAGGGATTTTTAGGAGGCAATTAAGCAATACATACTGATGTTGAACAAAGTATATATTTTTCCTAATCCAAGTATAAATTGACGTAAGTGATAATATTATACCTCAAGGAATTATTGTAAATAATCCTAAAAAGAATTCTTAGGATTCATCATTTGAAAACATTTAATAAGTCAGCATAAATTTGTACAGAATTGCGTAGGACCATAAGAGTAAAACTTTCAGGTTTTAGACATTTTCAGTTTGAACTTAGCATTAGTTACCTAGTAAATAATATGCAAAGACTGTTTAATTCGGATTTCAATTTTACTTTTTTTTTTCCCTTCTGAATATTCTCCTGGCAAACTCAGTATGTATCCTTTCTTCCAGATTTCCTTGGGGTTATTTTATTTGTACACTATCGATTTGACTTTGAAATAGGTATTTCTTTCATATTAAAGACTATTGCGGGCCGGTGAGATGGCTCAGCGGCTTAAGTGCCTGCCCGGCAAGCGCGAGGGCCCGAGTTCGACTCCCGGATCCCACATATGAAAAAGGGGCCGGTGATATCGCTCAGCGGCACGGGCGCCTGCTGGCGCACGAGGTCCTGAGGTCGACCCCCCGGTACCCACAAAAAAAAAAAAAAAAAAAAAAGACTATTGCTACTTTGGTATTTTGCAGATTCTTCCCCCTTTTCAGATTATGACATGGAAAATTACATTATGTTTTACATTAATATTTTTACTTATTCAATCATGTTTATCAGATCCATTCCATTTACATATTTTTCCTTAGACCCACATTTTGGCATCTTATGTATCTTTTCTTTCTTTTAAACCAAAAAAACATTTAGTTTTTGGTGCTTATTTTTGAAAAGTTACATCTTTCTAGTCTTATGAATACTGATACTGGCATATGAAAGGTACTTTTGGACATACCAACTTAAAATACTCCTACACATGCATCCATCATTTTTCAAGCAAGGCTTTAGAGGAGATCATTGTCACAAATTATTGGTGCTCATTAATGGAAAAGAAGTGCTAGGGAGAAAGTATGGAGCTTTATAAGGACAAGATAATTTCTTAGTAGCTTGGAAAGAAGAGAAATTTTTAGGTAAAAATTTCTGCCCTGCCTTATTACCACATCTATCTCAAGTTCTTGTTGTGAGGCCAACTCCCTCTTCCCACTATCACTTCCCTCCCAATAATCCTTACTAAATTTTACTGTACTAAAGTTTTACCTTTCTTACATAGTATTGCCACTTTAACTCACTCTGTCCCATTTATCTTCTCTATATAAACAATAAAAAATTTTCTTGCTGTTTAAAATAAGAAATAACATTTAAGAATGGTTTCCATTTTTCCCTAAAAAAGTCCTAGAATCATCTAGCTATATATTTTATTTAGAATTGAATGGTAGAAAACCATAATTCACTTGTATTTAAAGCTTTGTGATTACTCTTCAAATTGTGAATCAGATCAAAACTGTCTTTTAACTCTATCTTCATTCTGTGGATAATTCTTGCTTTCTCTCTAATCTTTGAGACCTTGGTGGAAATTTAAGAATTTGTTTGCAGCATCTATGTCCCCTATCTGCTTGGGAGATAATGGAGTAAAAAACACAGACATGTGCTGACAGACATAGACACACACACATACACACACATGCACACACACACACACGCACACACACAAGGTTCTCATTTCCTTCATCTTAAATTACAATATTGTACAAGTAATGTTTATTAAATGATAACATAATTAATAGCACATAACAGAAACTGATTATGTAATTTAACAATCCACGTCAAATGGATGTGTAAAATTATTTTGCAAAAACAAATTCAACTGACGAATGACTTATACTAACAATTACATGTTTTCTAATTTTAATTTGCCTGCGACTGTGTGCCTTCATGAAAATCATTGCTTCCCTATAATTTTTCCAAAGTTAACTTCATCATTAATGTTGAAGTCAGTATTTAAGATTCGAGACTCCAAATATCTAATAATAAGTACTTTGACTTAAAGTCTTTGGAGTAAAAAAGTCATCACTATTTATAAAGCATCAGAAAACACAGATATAGGGTATACAAATGCACGTAAATGGAGGGAAAGATGCATAAATATCAAATATTTTCCTAAAAGGAAGAACTCCTCTGGAGAAAAGTCAGATTTTGTGACCATTTTGAAATAAGAGCTAGAAGTTTAAGTACTCTAAATATTTGTAAGATACAGTATTTCATGGACTAAAGAAGTATGTAAAGTCATAGCAAAGCCATTACAGCAAAATAACTACTTAATAAACATTTATCGATTGCATTCTAGGGATTTAGGTCTGTCACACTGAGTGCAAAGTAAAGCTAAATGAGTATTATAAGAAATTGTAATTTATGTAGAGAAATCATCATGTCTGTTATTGTTGCACCTTTTACACAGCAATCTGTACTTTCTGTAACAATCAACTAAAAATGGTTAAAATTAGGACCTAGCATAATAGAATAGAACTAATGATTTGTAGTTGTTTCCTTCTGTAGAAACAGACTTTAAACTATACAACCCTTTGCCATGCTGTCTATTGTTGTTTCTGAAGAAATTTTGTATGACGCATTCTATGTTTGGGTAAAACAACAACTTTCTCATTTATCCATGAACGTTTTGTTGTTTTCATTAGCATAAGTTAAGCTTGATGTTAAGTGAACAGATTAAGCTAAAGATTTCTGAAATATTATCAAAATTTGCCATAGCAAGGTCTTTTGTTTAAACTGCTATAAAGGGATAAATGCATGATACACCCTCTGTTAATTTCCAAAACCATCTTATTTTCCATTAAATATGTGAACTTTCAACCAATATCTTTTATTTCGATGAAGATAAAAAAATGAAAAATATCATAGCAGAAGAATGAAGGTGTATAAAATATGGTCAAATAGCTTTCCACATGTAATGCTGGAGCCTGAATATAATAAAATGCAGCTTAGATATGAGAAGCTCAACACCAACTGGAGCTTTGCAACAGATGGTGTGTGCAGGATAGATGGAAACTACACCAGGTAAGCGTGGAGCTATTTGGGTTTCTTTATTTCTAATATGCAGATGGAGGTTTAGTTGTGTGAAGTTTGTGGACATTTTACAGAGTGTCATGATTCATATTCAGTGATCATCTTTAAAGTTATCTCTATTTTATGCTGAAACCCTAGCTCTTTTTTAAATCATGGAAGCATATTAGTTGTTATCACACAGTCAGGATAGCAGATAGTTCACATTAATAGACTAAATATCTGAAAATATTTTGTTGAAAGCATAAGAACCAGTCAGTGCATCTCTATAGACATTGGAGATGTGATTTGAACAACTTGTGAATTAAATAGCTCTTCCCTTTATCTACCATCAAAATGCAGGAAAATTACTCAGAGCTCTACCACTGAGGTAATTATAATGATACACATAAGGGAATTACAGGTGAGTATTTAAATATCTCCTTAAAACATTTCACTGCTGAAATATTTCACCTGGATTTTAGAAACTGTGTTTAAATGAATCCAAAATTACTTTTAACATTTCTCCTTGCAACTATGAACCTTACTATTATGACATTTTACTTTTTCTCTTTTCAAGAAAGCAAATTTCTAGTCTTGCAAAAATTAGGCAGGAAATAGAACAGCCAAGCCATCTGGTCCGTAATAAGCTGTGCTAAGTGAAAACCAAAGATTGATGTTAAATGTTATACTTCACCTATCCCGCAGAGGTGAGTGTTAAATCTCGGAGTCTAGCTTCAGGCCATACTTTTTGTGTTATAATGAGTCATTCTAAAGAGCAACACTGCTTTCTCTGTTACCAGAGTCTTTCTGTGTGCATATTTTAGCATTTTTACAAGGTGTGAATTGAAACTCAACTCGCTGAGAAGTTTTTAATAACTTTAACCAATTAGGTAATAAGAAAAGATATTCAGAGTGAGCATATGAAACTGTAATCCCTCTTGCAAAGTGGGATACCCAAAATGTTCACTAAGAAAATACTGCCAACCTCTGAAAAATGGGTTTTGCTAACTTTCCCAGAGGTACCTTCCTAGCTGAATAAATAGTGAAAACAGAAAGAAGAGCCAGTCTAATGTCCTGGCAAAACACTGGGGTTTCCTCCATTTTCCATACTCTACCAGTGCAAACTGAGCTTTGCTTCCTACTGAAGCAAACTTTATTTGAAGTCTTTCAATTAATTTTGGGACACTCATACTTCACATTGAAACTGAAGAAACAAATATAAAAAAAAAATTTGAGGCAATAAATGGGGTAAAATTCAAGATGAAAAACAGAAGAATTGAAAGGAATTTATTGACAAAAACAAACAAATTATCCACAGATCTGCCTTTGAAATATTCTTGGGTACTAGTTCATGGGGATTTTATTTTCTGATTGATTTTGCCATAATTTTTATTCACCTTTGAATAACATTGCTTTATTTCATGTTAGAACACATTACTAGGTATTCAAAGCTGGCCGGTCCACTAACAGACTCGATGACTACACAGCTTTCATATGTCTTATGTGTGCATTTTTATTTTTCCTTCAGTTTATGGCTCTAAACCAAAGCTTATGTCGAATGTATTAGGTTTCTTTTGTTAAGATGAAGTTATTCAACTGAATGAACAATCATCTAAAAATAGAATTTCTTGAGTGAAAAAATGTCTTGATAAATGATAAGATAATGAACACTTATGCCACATATTTCCCTGTCTTATTCTCAATAATAGAATAGTATAATGTCAATTTTTCCTCTCATGTAAAGAAATGATTTCCAGCTAACTTTGATGTGTGTCCTAAAGCCTTATACTGCCTTCGGTAAACTGTAGTTAATAATCTGACAAAAAACTTGAACAAAATTACATAGTCTAAAGCATTATTTACCAATATATCTTTGAAGAGCTAATTATACTTTAGCTGAGAGTTAGACTAACTTTTTCACATAATCATATCTTACGCCACTAATATATTTGCATCTATGTCCTCAAGCTGACCAAGCAAGAGTTGAAGCAATCCTATCACAATAGAAAAGTTTAGAAGAAGCTATGCGACTGGATTTGGCACTGAGTACAAAATCAGGGTCTTATCATCTTATCGCTGCAGCTGTGTGATCCTTCTTCCCTTTCTTCTTCCCTTCCTTGGAGATGGGCTCGCCAGTGAGATGCAGAGCAGTGGCTCCAGTGGCTACCTTGCCTTGGCTTGCACGGCGTTTTGTTCCTCCAAGTTTCTTTCTATTGCCTGATCTATTTTTTTTTTTTTAATGCATGTACTGGGAGTCAAACTCAGGATGTCGCGCTTGCCAGGCAGGTGCTTATGCTGCTGAGCTATATCATAGGCCCCTGCCTGATTTTTTCGACCATTTGATATCTCCTGCTGTGAATTATTGTAGGCTTGCTTTCTTATTTTCCCAAATTCTCAGGACTCTATTTTTGATGTGGGTCATCACCGTGACCTGAATTCAATTGGAGACTTGAACACCTCTCCAAACCTGCTAATCCTGGAAAAACTCCTGGCTTTCTTCCTTCTGAATGTCTGTCTTTGTCTTAATAATTCTCAAAGCTCAGTATGTATAAGTAAAGTTTTTTCAAAACATAGGCTTTAGATCAACAACTTCTAAGATTCTATGTTCGTCTGGGTTGGGCCCCAGAAACCCCTTTTGGTAAAACCAAATGGTTGTGAGATGCAAAAGTCACTGTGACAGTCATCACTCTTTCTATTGATACTCTACTCCTTTATGTGAAGAAAATGAAAATAGGGCTTTGCTCATTCTGTTCATCATGGTGACTAATGATACCATATTTGGCAATACTAAGTCTTTTCCATTTGATAGCATTGGTTTTGGTTATTCTGGAAGCACTGCAGCTAGAATCTTGCTTGGCTAAGAGTGTCACATATCTTCTGTCACTAAAGCCTTGCCTTCTGTCTTTGGCCTGCTAAATTGTAAGATAGCTTGCAATTTCTGGAATCTTGATCTGGATACTCAGGAGACTTCCTTATCTCCTCTTCCTTAAATCAAATCGAGACTCTTTCCTTCAGTATGTACATATGTGTGTACCTTTCTTTCTGCCTGCTTATTATCTGTTATTTTCTTGCTCATCTTCATTCTTATATCCTTCCACTATTTCTTTGAAATTTTTAAGATTCTAGAATACAAAAGCCAGAAATTCATGATATCAACTCAAAACTTCAGCTGTATGTCCCACAATGAAAGTCTAGCCCAAGGCCATAAACACATATACTGGATATATGTTTGGAAAGAACATGAGAGGAAAAACAAAGTGAATAAAACACACATTAATATGATATGTATTTTAGGCAAAACCTAAGTTTGTTTTAAATAAGATCCTTCAAATATATGAAATGCATATGAATATATGTACTATATACATATTAAACAAAGTGATTTTTTTTAATTTAAGTAACTGGTTATGTCAACCTTTGCTATTCCATACTTACCATGAGTTAAGTACAGAGCAAAATAAGTAAAAACCAGACACAATACCTGTCTTTAGATTAGTTCAGATATTAATGATGGCAAGCATGGTAATCAGTTATTAAACAAATACATGTAAAATTGAGGGCACAACATATGTTCTATTAAACAGTGAAATAGAATGCCCTGAGAATATACAATATGGAAATTCAGTATAGTCGAGAAGATCAGGGGAGGCTGCCTTGAAAAAGTAATGCGCTAGAGAAAGAAGAATGAACTAAGAGTGTCACTTGTGTGATGCAAAGCTAGAAGTGTTGGTAGATCTCATTTGGGGTCTGGAAAACTAGTTAAGGGCTTTGTATATATATAAGAGCAGTGGTGAAATGTTAAATACATGTATAGTGACTTGATCAACTATGGGTTTGGATTAGATAAGCTCATCTGACTTCAATTTTGTAAAATAACTAAAGTGAGGAAAGGGAGAATTTGGAGAGTTATATCATTGGAGACCATGGCTACGTGGACATCCATAATGACGCTGAAAATTAGATAAATTAGATATATTTGAAATTTAGGAGTCTTAATTTACAATGACATAGATATGGGTAAATGAGTAATTAATAATTTAATGATGTAAACTTTAATGTCTAATCATTTTCGTGCTTACTGTTTTTTCCACAGTGAACTAGGTGCCGTAAGTTGTATAAAGCATACTCTTCAGTTGACTGCAAGACAATATCATCCTTTTCAGCAGATTTCTCTTGTAATATATCCTTCCCATTATCTCATTTACAAGCTCTATCTAATGTCTTGTCTTAATTTGGGCTACTATAACAAAATACCACAGACTGAGTGGTTTAAACAAGATAATTTATTTTTGTAGTTCTAGAGGCTAGAAGTCCAGCATTAAGATGCTGGAATGTCAGAGTGAAAGGCACATTTCATGGCTTGAAGATAGTCACCTTCTCTTTGTGCCCATATAACCTTTCTTTGGGGCAAGATTCTGGAGACATCTTTTCTATCATTTTCTATTTAAAAAGGCATTAATTCTATCATGAACACACTAGCTTCCTGGATTAATCTGACCCTAATGAACTTCCAAAGGCCTCGCCTACAAATAATACCACATAGGGAACATGTAACTTAGATGTAGGTCACAAACATTCAGTCTATACCTTGCTCTTAATCTTACTGCTATTTTTGAATGTGTGTTTTTAAGGCACATAATTGATATAATGCTGTAAATCTTATTTTCTCCTGTGTTTTCCACTTAACAATTCAATTATGCTCCTGCTATTGTATTCATATCTTGTTAATTGCTTCATTCTAAGACATAATATTCCAAAGTACCATCACTGTATTTTAATTATTCAGTCCCCAAGTACTGAACATATAGATTATCCTAACCTTTTTCTAAACTAAAGACAATTGGAGTGAATATTAGCATACATTTTATTTTCTTAAAATTTGACAAAAGAGTTTTTTTGGTGGGAAAATAGCTGGATTTAAAGTATAGGCATAAGCTAGGCATGATGGCCCATACATGTAATCCCACCAAATTTTTAAAAAAATTTAAAAGTGGGCTGGGAATGTAGCTCAGTGAGAAGGCTTACACACACATACACACACACAGACACGCACACACAAACATGCACACACATGCATAAGTAAATTAACCTACTATTCAGATAGCTTTATATGATGGCTTTAACATTACCCATCTGCTAGTAGTGCATGGGTCACATTTCGTCTATCTGTTACCTACACATGGCGAGGCTTCCCTCTTTGCGAGACTACCTTTCTGATAGTTTCAAATAGTATCTCTCTTTTAAATTAACATTTCCTCTATTATAAGAAATCTTAAATGTCTTTTCATATAATTGCTATTGATTTTAATTTCATCTGCCTAAGTCAGTTTTCTTATCGGTGATGTTTGCACATTTTTCTGCAGCGTTTCCAGCATCTTCCTGTTTGGTTGCAAATATAATGAAACTTCCATATTGATTTTGACAGTGTAATCATCTTCTGGTTTTTCAGAAGTCTGCTATTCTTTTTACGTATATGACAAAAATATCATATAAAGTATAATGATGATCTAAAAAGGTAAGGATTGAAAATTAAAAATTGGAGAAAAATAACACCCATAACTTTCACATTGTTGGAAGAAACTCAGTATATGAAATGGAAAAAAACCTTTAAAAGATTAATAAAATAACCATTAATTCATCTTTGAGTCATTAATTTGTGCAAAAGACCTAGAGTAATTTTTAAATCAAGCCTGGATTTATTATTTATTTATTTATTTATTTATTTATTTATTTATTTATTTTTAAAGTGGGTACCAGGAGTCGACCTCAGGACCTCGCACTTGCCAGCAAGCACTTGTGCCACTGAGCGATATCACTGGCCCTTTTTTTCCTTTATGTGGGTTCCGGGAGTTGAACTCAGGACCTCACGCTTGCCAGGCAGGTGCTTATGCTGCTGAGCTATCTCACCGCCCCCCAAGCCTGGATTTAAATATTCCTATTTTCCTTTCCTTTTCCTGAAGACTGTCATTTACTAGACATATTTTGATTTTTAGTTATTAAAAGAGGGGCATTGAGAATATTATAGACCGTTAGAGTATGAAATAGTATAAAAATTATTCAGACCTTGGCTTTCAAAGATTTAAGTTTCTTTTTTATTTAAACTTTCAAAAAGCCAATATATAAGAGATGAATAGTAGGTTTTGTTTTGTTTTGTTTTGGGTTTTTTTTTTTTTTTTTTTTTTTTTTAAATAAGAGGAAGAACCAAGGTGAGAGATCCAGGGCTATATCAGCCATCAAACTGCTTTCTTTAGTCTTGTACCACAAACAAATTAAATACCCAATAAGCCTTTATTGGAAAGTAACAGAAATCTATCTCATTTTGCTTAAGGAAAAAATTAATTGTATATAAAGCTGTCTGGATGTATAAATCTGGATTTTACAAAATGTATAATCTCTGGATTTTTCATTTGTTCAGACTGGAGATATTCAGAGAACTTGTCTTTATCAATATCTTGACTATTTTTGTCTTTTCTTATTTTTCATCTCTCATTCCTTCTAAAGCATTTTTTCTTTCCTCCCTCCCCTCATCCCTTCCTTCAATCCCTTTTCGTTCCTTCCTTTCTACCTTCCTTTGTCCCCTCTTCTACTTTTCTTTCCTTTCCTTTCCCTCCCTTCCCCTTCCCATTGCCCTTTCCCTCGCCTCTCTCTTCCTTTCCTTTCCTTTCTTTTCCTTTCCTTTCCTTTCCTTTTTCCATTTTTTCCTTCCTCTCTGTCTCTACTGGCTGTTCTCAGAGATGCTCTCTCTCAGTTTATTCTCTTTGAAGACACAGTAAAATGAGTTTAACACTTTCAACATTATTGGTAAAAGTACTGTGGTCTGGTTTTTTTGTTGTTGTTGTTGTTTTGTTTTGTGTGGGTACCGGGGGTCGAACTCAGGACCTCGTGCACCAGCAGGCACCCGTGCCGCTGAGCGACATCACCGGGCCTTTTCTCGTATGTGGGTTCCGGGAGTCGAACTCAAGACCTCGCGCTTGCCAGGCAGGCGCTTATGCCACTGAGCCATCTCACCGGCCCTGTGGTCTGTATTTAAGCATATGCGTAATTTGAGGAACTTTTTTGATAACTTTAGTGAAAATGACATTGGTTAGGTCTGAGTCTTAAACAGACTCTTAGAGAGAATGTTTTCTTCTTTCCACAGTTTAGGGGAAAATACCATGAAGTGATCTACTCAAAGTGGTTATTAAATTGTCATCTTGGAAATCAAGCTTGGGTAATTTTCCTGACCTCTCTCTGTCACAATTCCTCATGTGTGCAATGAGGATGATAATGGGACCCCACAGGATTGTTCTGAAAATTGAATGTGTACTTAGAACAATACCTGACACTCTATAGTCATCGCGTATCTCTGCCCTATTAATGAGGAGTTTAAATCCATTGGTAACATGAAATTTCTCAAAAAAATAAGTATATTCTTGTTTTAAAATGTATGTTTGGATTAAACATGTTAATTATTTAGGTATTTATCTTCAAATTATAACTTTCTTATTCCTGATTATTTTCCAGACAAAATGCATATTTTACATATATTGTATGAATATTTATAAAATCTTTCAAGCTACTTTGAGACTAATATGCTTGCATGAAGATTTCAATTGTATCATCATCAAGTGTTGCTTTTTTGCAGTGTGCATCTAATACATAGGCAACAATATTTTCTTTTTTCATATTCTCATTAGAGTTCCTTTATAAATATATTCTTTAATGAACTCTTATTCTTGAATTAATATTTATTTTCTTTCTCTCTTGAGAAATGAATGTTCTATCCATTTGTTTTATGAACCCGAGTGCTCATTTTGGTGATTTTTTGGTAAAATATTTGAGAAAATGTAGGATATTCACTATGTATCTGAGGAACGTTTCACACGTATTTATGAATCTTCATGGTAGAAATGATTATCCTTCTGAAGTCTTAGGTACAAATATGTGAAGTGAAGAAAGTTGTCATTGAACCTCTTAAATCATGGCTAATTTAGAAAATCAGAATGTCTTTTAAAACCACAGAATTTGCCTGCCTGTGACATGTTAAAACTGAGAGCTAATTCCTTTTGTTCCTGCTAATTACATGGTAATAATGGCTGATTTTTAAAATAATATATCTTTCTTTAGGTACTAATAAATTAATATAAAACCCCCAATTGTCCACTTTGATATTTAAATGATATCAATTCCATAATGTGGTCATTAGGGCTAAACTCCTCAGAAACATAAACTTGTGTTCTAGGAATGAAGATTGTAACATGGTGGGGAACAGATAGTTCATATTATCCACAAATCAACTGGTAATTTACCATCACTGCTAACACTACAAAATTCTTAGGTTCTATGAAACATATTTGCAAAGCATAAGAAAAGGAAATGAATAAAATTACCAAAGAGATAGAATGTACACTTACTAAGAACAGTGGAAAAATATAAGATGAAGTGGTTTATTTGGGAAAAACCCCACTGCCATAGATGAATATTACTGTAATTTTATGTTAAGAAGTTATGCCCATATTAGAGTTCAGTTGAATCTTTTTCTTGACAACACAATAAATTAGTAAGAGCATAACCATCAACTGATTTCAAATTCTGGTCTTGCCACTTTAGAGGTGTATGAGGCTGGCCTAGTTTTTTAACCTGAATTTTTCACAATGTAGCTTTCTTTAAGATGTAGATAGTAATAGTAACTATTTTTATCCATAAGGATGCTTAAGGGATACAAGACTCAATTTATGCAGTACCCAAAAGAGTACCTTGTGTTTTGTAACAGCTCAATAAATGTAATTTCTTAGGGGTACTATTTGTACTATTTTAGCAATACTAGACTGTAGAAGTAGTAATTACAGTAGTAGTTACAACAGTAGCAGTAGAAGTGATGTCAGTTGTACTAGTACTAACAGCAACAGTATCAATAATAGTGCAGGACAGGTTATTCACAGAACCCAAGCCTATTTTTTTTTTCACTGATAGAAGCAGAAAGAGTTTCAGAGCTATGTTCTTTTCTAATATATCCATTATTAGTAGTATTATCTACTGGTTAGGCACGAAAAATAAACAACCTAACCCAGAATATCCATAGCACTAGCATACTAGGAACTACTTTTAGGAACTAGTTTTTATATCTTTTTATTTAAATCTTTAAGTATAATTGTTTCAAACTAACTCATGTATTAGCCAAATCAATTTCACTCTGAATATCTTTAACTGTCTAGATTCCATATGATAATTTCTTTTGTTTAAACCTTATACAAATAATTTTAAAAGTTAAAACAATCTATTGTAAAAAAATTAAGGGACCTAAAGTCTTACAAGAGACTAAGAGTTTATTTTGCTAATTTTCTATCTAACCCTTGAATTCCTTTACCAACACCACTAGTCTTGTTCAAATACTGTACAAGCTAAATATTCATTAGTGGAGATGTCGTTATCCCTTCCATGTATGTACATTTGTTTTGTTAGATCATTTTTGCTTTTGTTGCACTTACCCTATAGAACACTGACAGGAAGTGTAGCACTTTGGGAATGACTTTTCAATATTGAAAGCCGTCTCTCATGTCCCCCTCATCTTACAGTCTGTTTCTTCAGTGAGTATCATATAACTTCATGTGTTGCTTATAATCTTATCACATTTTTTATTTTTGAAAGCATTCAATGTTTTCATTGTTCATATTAAACTGTAAGCTTCAATTCCTCTTGTAGACTGAATTGAAGAAATATTTAGTTTAATTTACTAATTACATTAAGATTAGTAGTTCTTTTTGATCTTGTACTTTATGTTTACCCTTCATGCTATATTTGTTGGCTAAAGTAAATTTATGGTCAAGATTACCTTTGAAATATTTTTCCCATGGGCTTATTTCATGTCTATTTTTAGCTTCCTCTAAAGTTGAGCAACTCACACTTTCAACTCATTATCTAGATTTCACAATTTCCTTTGCCATTTTACTTTTTCTTTCATATGCTGCCATGGTGGGCTGCTAAGTAGGTCGAGATAATTTCTTATGGGTATTAATATGGACCTCTGCTCCAGTCAGCTTTTACTATGGAATACTGTTAGATTTCATAACAGAATTTTAGATTGTGAGTTACGTTGTCAAGTAACTGTTATTTTTATGTTGATTTTAAGTTTATTGGTTTTCTTCTTTTAAAAAAATATACAATAGATTAAAAAGGTATCAGATTTTAATTCTTGAACTAAAAGAAAAAAAGAAGAGAGAACATAAACTTAATTTTTTTCTTTCTTTTATTTTGGTATTGAGAATCGAACTCAGGACCTTGCACTTGCCAGGGAGGCACTTGTGCTGCTGAGCTATATCCCTGGCCCAAACTTAACATAACCTAACCGTACTAATCTTAATCTTAAATATACTAATATGATCGTAAATGTAGTCTCATACCCACAATAGATCTTATATATAGTCAATGTGACATACTATAATAATATTATTAACATACACATCTAGAACAAGTTGTATACTGTGGTTTATAAATAAACAGATGTTCAAAAACAATGTGGAAGTTAGGTGGGAAAAAATCTTCCATGCATCATATTTTAATTTACCTTTTATATATCTGTTATATGCAACACTAATTGCATTGTGATCTTGTTTATTTCAAAACATTAAAAAATTTTCTATTATGCATATGATGTCAAATTCAATTGGCTGTTCAAGTAATGTACTGAAATATCATTATACAGGACATATTAGGAAAAATGGTTTGGAATTATGACACCTATAATTCTATTTATGGTAAATGAAAAATTTGAGGACTCTAGTTACTTGAAAAGTTTGCTTTTGATCTTACCCACCAGAAATAAAAATTCATTTTTCCATTTATATTATAATCATCATACATATAAGTTTTAGTAATAACTATTTGTGTAAGTATTTTTGTAATCATGAGCAATTTATTTTTATAAAAACTTTTAAAAAATCACTTTGGGGTTATATGAGGCATAATACGTTAGTACATATGCCTATATTAACATATATATACATAGATAGATAGATAGATAGATAGATAGATAGATAGATAGATAGATATAGATATATATATATATAAATGTGGATAAGACCTATACAAATATGTATGGTTTTATACTTAATTCAAAATAATGAATAGGAGTCAAAGCTGAAATAACCAGATAAGATGAATATTTTTATGTGTGTAGGCAACTGGAGGAAGGAAAAAGGATATGATAGGGCTGACAATAATAAAATGAACAGTCATAAGTTTATCAACTACTGAGGTTAAAAATTAAGCCTTAGTCAGTAGGTTAGGGTTCACACTGCCCCCCAGTCTTCTTGGATAACATCTTACTTATCCCCTACTATTCTATTCTCATTGCTTTGTTCTATTAATCTCATTCCTGTCTGTCCTCACTTCTTTAATATGTACACATTACTCACCAAATTTTGATTTTCACGTCAATGGAATAATATTACCTGTGTTCTCGCAACAATTCTTCCTTCCAACACTTTTATTGCTATTGACTTATGTAGATACATATAGCATTATTTAATTTCTTTTGTAGCTATATAGTAATAATATATTAAATACTACCCTTGATTTATATATTAAGGACACCTTATTTGCCATTATTTCAAAATAATACATTTACACACTGGTGTTGAGGTACAAAATTTCTTCAGGATATAAGAGTACAATTGCTTGGTGGTAGGACATTTGGATGTTCACATTTCTTAGGTAGTAGAAACATTTTTGTGAAGAAAGATATTACTTAAATTTATGCTTTTACCAGAAGACAGTGAAATGTCAGCTTCTCAATGTCTTGGCCAATATTTTATGTGGATAGCCCTTTACGTTTTTGCCAATCTAGTCATTTTGAAATAGTGTATCATCATAACTTTAACACGTACTTTTTGTACTGCATCTTTGCACATTTGGGTATCTTTCATTTTCTAAATTCTTCTACATGACTAAATTATTCTGTTTGGCAATTTATTTTATGTAAATAGCCATTTTTAATTCAGCCTTAACATTACTCTTAGGCCAGTAATATATTCTCTCTTTGGGATATGTTTCTTTTCTATGAAGATGTCTTTAATTAAAATATTTATATTTAATCTAGTTAAAATTAACAATCTGCCTTTAGATAGTTTGTGTGTCTCATTAAAAATTATCATCTCAAAGTTATAAGGGTATTCTGTATAAGTTTTCAGTCTTTAATATTTACATTTTAATCTACCTATATTTATGAGATTGGTATGGATTTGGAATTTTTTCCCTGTGCACAGTTTTCCTGATCATGAGTCAAAAAGCTCATCTTTTCTCTTGCTGACTTGCAATGCCCATTGTCATATATTAAGATTCCATGTCAGTATAATTATTTCCTGTCTGTTCTTTGTTTTCTTTTGTGATCTTTTAACAATCTATTTCATCAACCAAATCATTGTCTAAGAAGAAATGTTTTTATATTCTCCACTGTTTTATTCTTGACCCTTTGTACGTTTAGACATGAATATTTTAGTATGAACTTGTCATATTCAGTGGAAATCTCTGGTGGAATTTTCATTTACACTGTATTGAATCTTAATTGATTTTTATATTGTTGTAATATTTATTATTTAAACAACTGCCATATTTCTTTATTAATTTAATCATCATTTAATATCCTTCCATAAAACATTTTAATTTTCCTCATAAAGATCATATATGTCTTTAAAAATATTCATAGTTATTTATTGATTTTCATTATTGTTGTAAATGTCAAGCTGCCCTTGATACAATTTATTAGACATCTATACTTTTTGGCTTCTTTCCATTTGAATTTGCATAATATCTCTCTTATTTTACATCCAAAAACTGCTACCTAAAATTATAAAAGAGCAATGCCCCACAGTGGCACTACTACTGTCTTGTGATCCACAATCTAAAGCTATTCATACACAATTCTAAACTCTTAGGTTCATTACCTCTTAAAGGAGTCATGAGTCAGTGACCAACTCATTTTACTGAGATTCTTTATTAAGAGATGATAACTGTCATCCCAGTTAATTTGGGTGACATTAAGCCAAATACTCAGCTGGAGCTCTCAATGGATTCTTACAGCTTTGAAATTGCTATATTACAACTTCAAAACTTATAAAATGTTTGCTTTCACATTTCCTGTAGTCCAGTTCTCTGGTTTTAAGGTATATAATATTTCTACTCTAGTCTCAGAAATATATGTAATCCAATTTAATGATGTCTGAGTTTTTGAATTTTTTTTACATTTAAAAAATATAAATGTGAACTGATGTGTAAATGTCTGACTTTAAAGACATTGAATTTGATACAATTTTAAGGAATGCAAAATTATGTTTTTTATCTGATGATAAAGACATTTGTAATTCATAGAATTTTTCTTAGCTATTAGGGAAAGAAAATTATTCCAGGTCTGTAAATGAATTTTGGATATCTGAATAGACTTTCTTTGAGTTGCTATCAAAACTCACCTTTAGTACAAGTGCCCTACCTACATATTTCATCTGTTTCAATGATATGTCCTGGGAGGCACAGGGTTCAGAGGAAATAAATCAAAGCAAGGATGAGGTCATCCTGGAGACTAGATTCAGCCTGTTGTAACCAGGAGCTCGGAAGCTTATTGCATCTAAAACTTAGTTCCAGCTTAAGAAAGGGGTTTGTATCTCCTCAGGCTGCCATTTGTGGTTGGTTCCCAATTGAGGCAGTGTTTTTTCTGCCACTGGTGGTTCTCTAAAGAAGAGGTATGACCTTAGCAGCCACTACTCTCTAGAACTAGGTACACATTCACTTGAGGCAAAAAGAATCAGAAGGGGAATCAAAAGGACTTATCACCAAAACATGACCCATAAGTCCCAAGTTAAGTATAGCAAATTGATCTCTTAGTAATTATTTATTAAATATAAAGGGAAATATTACAGCTACTCCACTCTTAAGTCTGAGACAAATTGAAACCAGATCTTCAGGAAACGCCTGAAAGTTTTTTTTTACCAGAAATCACCATAAAAAGGTATTCTAAAAAACATGCTACTATGTTTTATATTATCTCTATAGTAAGTACAGTAATACATTATATGTGAGCTTTATTTCATGTCTACTCAATACAAGTTGGTTTTATTACACCAAAATGCAATTCAGTGGAAGAAAACCTACAAGAGAACTAAAATATGATGCATACAATAACTTAATATTTTGACTTGATACAAGCATCTGCAATATAAAGATGGGCTGCCTACACTTCAGGCAATTTGCCAAGAAAGCTATTCATTTGTTTCTGGAAAAATAAGAAAATAAGAATTGAGTAGCTGAGAGATTATATTCTTCTACAAGGACCATGATTGCAGTTCTTCTATATTGTTGATTAAAAGTGCAATGCAACAACTAAAATCTGTTTCAATATACTTTTTCCCTCTTGAAACAAATAGTCCTCTTATTTTCTTGGAAGTGAATCTCTCAAGTCACTGTGATTGGCACAACTTACATGGTTAAATCAAATTCTGCCCTAACTATAACAGATAAATTTATAGAACTATTGCTATGATAAATACAAAATCATTTTATGTTATGGTTATAAGTTCAATCAATTTTGAAGAAATCTCTGGAGTACAGATTCACGCTTTTAGAGTGCCTGACCTATTACTTCTTCTAAATCATTATAGTTTTCTTTTAACCTTCCTGTACACTAGCAATCTGCAGAGTCTAGGAAATGAGATTCATTTTTTTCTTTGACACACTGTCCATGTAGGTGCAACAGAGTCATATTATTATATCTAGGATGACCAATTGCCCATTTGTGAGAACAATAATTCAAGTTGTGGTTATTTGAACAATTTAGAGGAATGATGAAATTTTCACACACTTATATTTTATTTTCATCCAGTGAAAATATGTAAATCTGCTCTACTCCAGCTTTGTGGCTTATCTCACAGAGAAGAATTGACAAAAGATACTGCAAAAACACTAAGCACTTTAAAACTGATTAGCCGTGATTGCAAGAAATGGGAACAGAGCCATCATGCAGAAAACATGTTGAAACATAGTTTGAAATCACACAGAGACAAAATTAACACAATATATCATATTGAAGGGGAAATTGTTACCTAAGGTTCAGTTGAATAAAATACAATTCAGTGATTCATTAAATAGGTTTCTATTTATCATTAGAATTGTGAAGACTTACTGAATATCATTTTACTACGTGAAGATTTTTTTGCTACCTGTATTCTTTCGTGAAAATTGATTGAGGGTGTCTGTTACTAATAACATTACCTAGTTTCATACTCTTTTAAGATTCAATTTAGCATCTCTTATTGAGAGGCAGTAGCAACCATAATTAAAGAGAATTCTATTTAGTGCTTATATCAGCACAGTTTTGGTTGACAAATGAATTGTTTTCTGTATAAAAGTTTGATTTGATATTAATATATTCTACCTATGATTTTACAATATAATTTCAATCATTCATCTGTTGAATATATTTGCTGCCTTTTCTCTACAAGTAGAGATCAGATTCTATGGGACTGTATTCAAAGTTCTCTGTGTGACACAGTTATTTCAAATAACCATTTACTTCACCATTCTAATGGCTTTATTTCTCTCCAATAGCCCAACCACACAAGATCAATTATTTACCGCATGTCTACATTTTTCCTTTTCCTTCTCTTTGTTCAAGTCAGCCTAATTCAACAATCAAAACAAATTTACTAGTATTTCGCATTGGATTCTAAAGGTAGAAAATCCAGGGCAAACAGTAGCTATGTCCATGGGAGAAACAAATAAGCAAACAGCTGCAATTGGTCTTAGGGCTAAGAAGTATATTTGCTTTGGGTATGTACATATGAACAAGGAGAACTTGTTGGAAGACAAGAACTGTGTTATTCTTTTCAGGCTACAGATGTATAAGGTCATAAGTCAGTGATTAAAGTAAAAGCTTCCTAGTATTTGCTATGGTATTCAAGCTGTTTCAAACGATGAGCACAAATCAGCAACCTAAGCTATAAAATACCTTCAGGTAGAAGATGAAACTTATACAAGATCATGGGTCTTTGGCAAAGTATAAATAGTTTAGTGTGGTTGGGGTAAGTGGGAGAGCCAGTGGAAGAGCAAGTGATAGGACATGGGTTTAGGCAATAAAGCTAGCCCACTAAATGCTAAACCCTTTTATGTCAGACTAAAGTGATTGTATTGTACTTTATTTTTATTAGTATATGTTTGTGATGTGTAGTGATTCCGTTCAGCTTGAGGGTTTGACACACATGTCTATTGCATCTTGATTATTTTTATTTCCCGTCTCCCCCCACCCTCACTTTTCCCTCCTTCCCTCAATCCTCTTCCATTTCTACAAAATCTACCTCCCTTTTTCTTAATATAGATTTTATTTTGCTCTTCAAATTATTTATACTTTGGGTCTCTCACATTGGAGAAACCATGCAATACTTAATCTTTTGTGATGGATTTATTTCACATAGTATTAGGGTCTCAAGATCCACCCATTTTCCCACAAATGATTCACATTTATCCTTCTTTATAGCTGAGTATTACTCAATTGTGCATATGTACCATTTATTGTACTTTAAACGGGTGGGGAGAGGAACATGGTATGATGTTGTTTGTCTCCTTAGCAGCAATGTGAAGAATGGCTTCAAGAGGTTAATATTTGGAGATGTAGGTAAATACAGACTATTGCCTAAATTTTCCAATATACTCTTTTACGCCTGGAACACCTTCAGTCCTTCAGTCCTTCAGTTCATTCTAATGGAGTCCTAGCTACCTTTCATGGTCTGGCCAATTGGTACTTCTCTATGAAGCCTTCCCAGATCATTCATCCATCAAATGATCCTCTCTCTCCATTGATTATGTTTTTCACCCATCTTCATTCTAGCTCTTGTAGCAATGCAACAAATACTAGTGTAACTGGGCATTTTTGTAAATTTTTCAAAGAACCTAGCTTTACCTTAAAATCTGACAAGGACATATTTATGCAAAAGAAATGAGCTTGAGAACTATGCATGTGAACTTCTAAATCATGTTTATATGGTAACTATTAAATTTATTTCTGTTGTTACTGTACCAGCTCTCCGATAACTGCCAGTTATGAATGGAATCTCCTCTTATATCAAATAAGGGTTGCTTTTTGAAGCAAACACAAAAAATAAGTGTCTTCTGGACTTAGCAAATGAAGAACAAAGCATACTAAAATGGCTTTAAATGATAATGCTTTCTAGTTAATACATTTCTGGCATTTAAATTTCTTTTATTTAAATAACTTTTATCTTGAGATGGAGGGGGTCATGTAGATTTTCTATAAAACACTGCTTTCACCCAAAGCACTTTTCCCACTAAAATTGGGGGGAAAGTACATAGGTCCTTACTGGCTGAGGTTGACTCAATTATCACTTGTAATAGTTTGAAGCATCAAATGTGTGCCTTCACTTTGTGAAAGAGAATCATACCTTTATATAAGTATCTTAGACATATTATCTAAGTTGTATTATGTCCCATACTTGAGGAAATTAATACTGAAGAAATATTATTTCATGAACATTACTATTCTGAGAACACCTCATAATCATGAAAATATATTTTATACCACCCATCTAGTCATTGAAAAATGTAACCTCAGATTCCTAAGATTCCTAAAGTCTGCACTGACTTAAAAGACAAATTAAATGATGTCTAAAGTTAAAGGTTGTACACTCATTTCAAAGATTCACAAAGACCTGCTGGCATTGGTGGAATTTGCCGGCTCTATAAATCAGTTTGAAGAATGAGTCTTAGTTCATGTAGAAAACACAGGAGCAAATAGAAATGATTTGATTGGTTTAAAATGTTTACAACAAATATTTTCTTTTCATTTAACTGAAATTAAAGTTTAATGTAGGTGTACATGTGGAAATAATTTCAGAAAAAAATATGCTGTCATTCTTGCCTATAAAATAGGAAAGATACTATTAGTTACCTTCTCAATTTTAAGAATTCACACCAAATAATTAGACATCTTAGAAGCATTGATACCATGTCAGAATCTTTAACTCTCTCCATATAAGAATATTTTGAAATATAACTATTCTAATAATTTTCTTCTTGGGCCACTTGATTTTTTTCTCATCTATATTTGATTTAAGGAACATCACATTTTAAAACTGTATATTTGACATAAAAAAGCTTTGGTGGTAGAAAAATAGTTTTGTGATGACTTTAATCTTAAATAACAAACCAGTATGATGATACTAATACAAAGTCGACATTCTGGTTGAGAATATCAAGAGTCTTAAATGATCAAGACTTGTATCTCTATATCCCTTTGACTCATAAATTATTCTTCTAAGTTTGCAAAAATAATATTAATGTAGACATTTGAGTTAGCAGACATTGGCATGAGAGAGTATTAAACACTATATTTAAGTGACATGTAAAATAACTTACACAATATCAATTGAAAAAAGAAGCGAGAGCAAATAGAGAGATAGGTAGATAGATATCCTAATTTTTGTCTCTGTTTTATATTGTATTTATTTTATTTGAAAGAAAAACCAGGAGAAGGTTAATAGTAGCTGTGTTTATGGAGTCACAATTTTTTTTCTATTCACAGATACAGCATCCAAATTTTCTTTAAGGATATGTGATTTTGTTGAAATATAACTATATATAGGAAAGTAAAGTCCAAGTGAACTACTCCATGAATCTTTCCAGAGTAAACACATCACGATGTTTGTGTTCAAAAAAACAGAACACATCTCCAGAGAAATGCCTCTTTAGCCCTGTCTTGAGTGATAACTCCCCTTTAACACTACTGTTTTCTTAACATCTATCACCATACATTGGTTTTACTATTTTTAAAATATAGAAACAGAACCATACTGTATGTGTATTTTTTTCCCTTTTTTGGCTCCTTTCACTTGGCATTGTGTGAGAATTGTCCATGTTGTATATAGTATTCAATTGTATGAATATATCACAACTTACACATTCTTCTGTTAGTAATCATGTGTCTAGTTTTCAGATTTTGACTACCAATATAATGTCTATGCATATTCTTCTGAAATATATTTTAGTAAACATATATAAATTTCTACCGAGAGTGTATGTTTTAGGTCATAAACTGTGTATATGCTCAGATTTAGTAGGCACTGCACAAACTAATTTTAATCAACAAAAGTGAATGCTCAGAAGGACAAGGAATAGAAAGAAAGAGAGGGACAAAAGGCTAAAGGGAAGGCCAGAATGGGTTATATGAGCTGACTAGCTTGAGAGTCACAGTAACCTGAAAGAATTGACTGATGACTGACCCCTAGCTTAACAGTAGCCTCAGTATTTTCCCTATGTTCTGACTTCCCAGGGAAACTGAATAAAGATTTTGCGTTATTTGTATCATTATATGGGAAACCTTCCTTTTCCTTAATTCTCAGTACTATTAGCAGCACTTAACATTAGAGATGAGGTCTGTATTAGTATGATGACTAAAATAAATGCTGATATGCAGTATAACCACCCCGATGCTTGATTTAAATGCACAAAATTCATTTCTCTGCACTAACGCACAATCAAGAATCCAGAGTAAAGAAACTCCGAGATTTACTTGATGAAAAAAAGAAGGAAAATTGTTAAAAAATGAAACCAATATGCATGATTTGCGAGAAAAATAAATCCTCTAAAAGTAACATTAGGGATAAGTATTAATTTTTAAAAGCTAATTTATAACACAAAACACTCTAAGCCATCTATCCACAACTATGCTCGCATCTCGCAGTGCCTCTTTTGACTTAGGGAAGCTCAGCCTGAAGCTGCTGGAATGATCAAAATTAAGAACATGATCTTCATTTTTGTTGGCCCAGATATCTGCTTTAGCACTTCAAACACTCTTTTAAAATATCTCACACTGTATCAAAAATAACTTTCCTTAGCCACAAAGAAATCTGAGAGCTCTGTCAGTCAACAAGTCCATATGTAAGTGAGAAAGAACTGTGCTGCTTAGTTTACATGACAACGTACAGATCAAAGCAAAATCAATAAATAACATTGCATTGACTTAGCCATCTATTTCTTTGGGAATAAATATGAAATATAATCTCTTTGAAATGGAAGAAAGACTGAAGACTCTGACTCTGACTGTGATAAACAAAAATGGAAATTAAATATCCCTGATTAAAAGAAATTTTAATTTTCAATGTAGAATTTTAGTGTTCACCAAAAAAATACAAATCAAACATGATACAGATTGGCAGACTAAAAGTAAAGGGTTTGTCCATTATTGTAGAAATCCAAACATTACAATAGAAAAATAGTTTGGGGTTTTAAAGAAGAAAGAGTGATTTATTTGGCTTTATTTATTACTTTTAAAATGGCCTTTTATTCATTAGCAGATATTATTCACATTTGGTTCAAATAAAATCAAGACGTACATATAGGAATAATGTAACCAATAGCCATTTTAAGTAAGAAGTTATTATATTTTCCTTACAAATATCCAACATGTTTTCCTGGACTATAAACCTGTTAAATATTATGCAGTGTTTTAACCCCTACAGTGCTTTCAAGTCTCTATAAATGATTTCGGTTCTCATAATTTGTTTCAGTATGCTTCCAATTTTAGGACTAATCAGCTTTTTCAAAGATGTATGGAAGGAAGACGCCCTCTCCTCTGAGACAGAAGTGAGGGTTCACACGAGGGAGGGCTCGGTTATCTCACCTTCGCTCTGGTCTTGACCTGTTTAAGAGCAACCAATAAAACGGCAACATTCTGAGATGGAGCCAAGAACAAAACCAGGACAAAATTGAGAGGCTACTGTCAATGTCAGAAAACTAGAACTTCATGTTCTAAAATACTTGGAACCAAATTCCTTATTTTAATTTCATCAACACTTTACAGAACCCCGCTGTTGATTGTTCCTTCTAGAAACTCAGCAGCACTGTGGCTCTAACCTTGTGTATATATGGAATTTTTTACATGATTAAGTAAAAAGTGTTGTAAAATTACCCTTTATAGATAAAAATAGAATAAACTTTTCTTTGTGTGTGGGTACCGGGGATAAAACTCAGGACCTGGCGTGCCAGCAGGCACCCATGCCGCTGAGCGATATCACCAGGCCTTTTCTTGTATGTGGGTACCAGGAGTCGAACTCAGGACCTCGCACTTGCCAGGCAGGCGCTTATCTCACTGAGCCATCTCACCGGCCCCAGATAGAATAAACTTGAAAAAGAGTGTGACTTCCATTCTGCTAGGCTCAAAATGATTAAGAAGCAGTCAAAAATTTAGAGAGAAAAATGATATAAATATAAATAAATAAGACTCAAAAGTGTTTTTAAAAATTGCTGTAATTAATTTTACCTTACCTAGCTTTGGGTTTTAGAATATACTAACTTTTTTGTGTGTGTATGTGGGTACCGGTGGTCGACCTCAAGACCTCGCGCGCCAGCAGGCGCCTGTGCCGCTGAGTGATATCACCAGCCCTTTTCTCGTATGTGGTTTCCAGGAGTCGAACTCAGGCCCTCACGCTTGCCAGGCAGGCGCTTATGCCGCTGAGCCATCTCACCATCCCGTAGAATATATTAACTTTTATGGAAACAATTTTGGCCTCAAAATTGAGCACAAGGTATTCCAATATTTCAAAGCCAGTAATAATTTATGCCCTAAATAAATTCTACATGTGTTCATAATATCTAATCAACTAAATTGAAGGAGGAGGAGGAGGGAAAGGAGGAGAAGGGGAAGAAGAAAGAAGAACAAGAAGGAGAAAAAGGAGGAGAAGGAAGAGAAGAAGGAGAAAGAGAAAAAAAGGAGAAGATGGAGGAGGAAAAGGAAGAAAAGAATGAAGAGAAGAAGGAAAAATTCTAACTAGGGCTTCAAGGTAAACACATTTATAATGTGTGTAATGCTCAAACCACAGTAAATAATTTCTTTTCCAATTAAACAATTAAATTGTATAATTATACATATTGTCATTTTATCTATGAATAGTATTATTAATATGACACCTTTTGTATTTATTTTGTTCTTAGTACCAAAAATACAAGATTGGAAAATGAGTGACTGTGTAATTGTGCATCATATTTTGACTTCAGCTCATAAATCATCAGAATTTGTAACACATATTGCTCCAACTAGTAGTATTGGAACTCACTTGTAGAAAATTTAAATATTTTTAGTTCACCATCATAGAATTTTCAAATCATTTTTTCTGTGAAACTATTCTTATTTAAGGTGCCTGCATAGTGTTTTAGTTTCATGTGTCACTTGCTGTTTTCTCTCTCTCCTTATTTTTTTTTTTGCAAATTATTCAGGTTAAAAAGACAAGGAAAATATTTGTGTAAATAAATGTATATGTGAAGTAACCTTATTAAATTACCTAATAAATTACTTATATTTCTTTTCCTGGGCCATGCTTTTGTTTTCTAAATCTGTAGAATTTCCATATTTAATTTTTTTAAAAAATTCTTCACTCCTATGGTGTTGCAATTAGAGTTCTTTGGAGAAAAATTATACTTGTGTTATTCCAAAAAGAAAGAGATGTAATTCATGGAATACAATGTTTACAAACTTGTTGGAAGAGCGGAATCAGTGAAAATGAGAGGCATACCTAGATGATGAGAATCAAGACCACCTCTCTAGCTGTACATGGAGATTAGAATGTGGTGCTACTGTCTCCACCACAACTAGTTCTGGTGACTAGACAATGACACAGATAGAAGAGACTCCACAGTCACTGATCTCCACCCTGTATTAGTTTATAGTACCAACAGCCATAGAAATAAAACTATCTCCTCTTTTCCCTTCTGAAACCCAGGCCTGGTAGAACCTTTCATATCCAGAACTAATGTCAAGGAAATCTGTGAATATAGTTTTTAAACTTTCTAGCCTCTGCCAAGAGAAGCAAATTAGAATGGAGTTTGAGAAAACCAACTCAGACATGTGTGGTAGAGTCCGCCCCTTTGTCTATTCAGCATTCATTTGCATGCTATTATAAATATGTTTCCAAATGATAAAAATAATAATGAAAACTTTTTCCAGTGAAACATACCGCCGTTATACAATGTGAAGGTGCTTTCATTATCTTCCTAAAAATAGAGACCCAAACACTCATCAGTAACTGAATAAGACAGTGTTGTATTCAAGCTTTTCTAATTCAGTTGAAATCTTATTTTTTCATCCTGTAAAATCCCCCAAAGATTCAGAGAACTGAGAGAAGAGAGTAACTGGACATTGGAAAACAATACAAAACAAACAAACAAACAAATATATATATATATTCAAGGCAATGAACGTTTCTCATTTCTGTCACAGTTCATACCATTGTAATTAACTAATACTATATGAGTACATTTTTATTCCTTTCCTTTCTATAAGAGATTCAGTTTTTCCAAGCTCTCAGTATTTTTAGGGTAACTGAATCTGTGCTTCTTGAGGAAGCTAATAAACTGGGGGAATCATAATAGTTTTTGAAATGATCTATATATGCTTAAAATCATTAAAAGAATTAGAGGCCTTTGAGAATTCTAAAGACATTTGGTTTCTTTATATATTTTTGGTATAGTTTTCTGTATTTCTGTGTTTGAAACAAATCTATATCAAAAGTTGGAAAGCGTAAGCATAAACTAATCATAATAAATTATTACTTTTCTTATCCTGATATTAGTTTAGGGAAAATTTAAAATCACAAATACTATAGTTAAATGATCAAGGTATTTTGAAAAATCTTCTTAAAATCCATGGCTTATAGTTCGTTAACAATTTGATTTAATAAAATTGTATCAATTAGCATTTGTTTTGTAAAATTATAACTTATATTTGAAATTTATCACAATCCATATTCAGATAACATGAAAAGCAGACTTTGTTTAATTGTGAACACCAAATATCAATAAATATGACTAAAAGAATAAGAAAAGATGGAATGAAAACAAGTTTTAACAATGCAAATACAAAGGCATTTGGTATATCCTAATATATACATAATAATGGCATAACATATGTTTTAAGAAGAAAAAAATAAACTAAGAACAAATTGTATAAAAGGACTTCTGTATAGTTTGTTACTTGCTTGTAACAGAAATTTCCACTATAAAAACAATGAAGCTTGGATATTATTCAATAGAACTGAATTGGTATCATAAGTGGTAGCAAGTTCAGAGAGATATCTGACTCTAAAGTTCATTGTCTTTGAATTACTGCTGTGAATAACATTTACTGGGATGCCGCCAACAGAATTATCAGCCGTCAAACTTGAATTTCTCATAAGCAGACAGTTCGTCACTTGCTTTCAGGAGCTTCCCAGGAGCCCCTCAGATCACTGAATTCACCCTGCCGGTAACTCTGTAGCCTGGAATTGAGGGCGTCTTTCTGGGTTCTTGTTCATGTGAGAAGTTCTCTGAGACAGTGTCAGACAAGCAGAACGGAAGTTTTGTGGACCTTGTATCTTCCGTATTTACCTCCAAGTTTCCATGGCTGTGTAGACTGGCTCAGGAAGCAACCTCTTATGAATGCCCATTGACTCCGTGGGCATAATTGATTTTGACACTGACTTTTACAATGATCTAGAAAGGCCAGTAATAACCTAGGTTTTACTTTGAAAGACTGTATGCATGGCCTTTAGAAGCTGATTTATTAATATCGCCACATATTTCACCATACAGTAGTGATTTGACCTGCACATATGCCTAGTTTCATTTTAAGTCAGATTATTGAGACAAAATTTAGAAAGTTTATCCTTTATAATTGTATATTTCTATGATTTTTTTTGAAAAATATATGTAGTAATTTCACCATCACCATAATGAAGACACAAGACATTTACGTCATCCCAAAATGTTCCTTGTGTCTCTTTGTAGTGCATTCTCCTAGAAAACTTTTTCTTCTCCTATGGATTTTCCACTTATAAAACATTGGAATCATATTTTACAATAAGTAGCCTTTTCTCTTTGGGATTTTTCATTTATAATGCACTGGTAATCCATCCATGTTATTGCATTGTATGGACTAATGGTCATTGTGTAGTTATTCCACATCTTCTTATCTGTTCATCTTTTGAGGAATTATTTGAAGGCTAACACTTTTGGGAGAGTATGAATAAAGATGGTACAAATATTCATATAGAGTCATGTGTGTTTTCTTTGTACTTGTATGTTTTCTCTGGGGTAAACATACAGGAGTAAAATTGCTGAGTCTATGAAAGTACCTTTTTAAGAAAGAGCCATGTTATTTTGGAAACTTTTTTTAGCATTTGTCATTCTTTTTAATAGTGTACCAGAACACGCACTACATAATAATAATAAAACAGCAACAACAATAACTCAAATAATAGAATAATTGCAATCTATTTAGCACTTAGTCACCAGCTTGTCATATATTTAATTCACGGCATTAACACAAGGAAGTATAAGATAGAAACTATTATTATTCTTATCTGCATTGTTCAAATGAGGATATTATCATGTAATTTCTCCCAACTAATCAGCTCATAGGTGCTAGTGCTCCTATCAAAGACCAGACATACTGGCTTTAAGAATGTCTCCTCTGAACATAGTGTTCTACTGTCTCCATGTATGGTTGACTAGACATAAGGAATTACACAGAGCTGCCAGTCTAAAGAAAAATTGCAGATTTCTAAAAATTACAACCTCAAAGAGAGTGTTGAAAGGTTTCTTGAGCAGAATATAAGCTGAAAAAGTTAGCATCCAAGTACTTGAAAAAATGCCATTAGCATGTGCTATTCATATGTACAAGTTGCCCTATTTTTTCTTTTTTTTACACAAAATCTATTCAAATCAGGATCTTCTCTGCAAATTGATGTAAGAATTGGATTGAATGAAAAAGACCTAAATTTATAATCAGAAAGGAAAGTGATTTCAACCATACAAAACAAAAACAGAGATTGGAAGTCATTCTTTGATACGCATGAAAAATTCTCCCTTAATCTGAGACAGAAATAGAATATGACAATTTGTGTTGTATGGAACTATAACAAGAAATTACTAGAAAATTTAAATATACTTTATATTATTACTTGAATGTGACTAAAACTGTTCATGAAAATTGATAGGGGGCCAGGGATATAGCTCAGTGGCACAAGCACCACCTGACAAGCACAAGGTCCTGAGTTCGATTCCCAGTACCAAATAAAAAAGAAAAGAAAAGAAAAGAAGAGAAAATTGATGGGATAGAAGTTTGGTAACATTTTATGGGCTACAATTATTTTTTTTTATATTTTCACTAAATATTTGGAAAAATGACTAAGGCCTACGTTTACATTGTATACTGAATCACTTTTGCATGCTTTCTCATACTATATTATTTTTCTGTCACTTAGTTGAATGCAAATAGGAGGACAATACAATTAGTTCTTTCAAACTTTGCTGTTATACCTGTTTTGGAGATAGACACAGTAGTTGAAACCTGACTTATAATGGCAGTTTCAATACTTTTATTTCTTTCCTTAGTTTGGAGATTTCTAAGCATTGTGTTCTTATTGTCAGAAGAACGAGTAATTTTATAAAGTACTTTAGGTAGCCCCAAGAAGAGAGCAATTGAAATAAACTATCATTAATACTCTGTTATTAAGGGCATTGGCCGTTTTCTAAAATGTTTCCTTCTGCGATGTTTTTCTCTGTGTAATCCAGTAGAAGTTATGTAACGTAAATGAATACGTCTGAAGCGCATACAGAAATTGGAAGGAAGTGGTCATATGCATTCTGCATAATTTAGGATGCTGATGAGTAGCAAGTTGAAACTTTTCACCCTGAGTGAGTTTATTATAATTACATGTGCATGATTTCCTTGGGAAAAGCAGAGATAATATGAAAGCCATCTCTGCAGAAGTGTAAGACATGTCTTACTCTTGGGTCAAACGGAATCTTTCTCTGGCACAGCAGGCAGTTCTAGTTGTCCCCGGGGCATGTCTCCGACCACTGACTTCTTGCCTTCTATGTTCTCAGCCACAGGACCTATAGTTGCCATTTTTATACTTCTTCATAACATAACATCTGCTCTCTTCTTTAAATACTCTTTACCTCATTTCTCAATTCTTCCATTCACTGTTCTATTCTCTTAATATTTTAAATTTGTATTTTTAAAATTTAAAATATAAACTGAATGACTCAACACGTCTGCACAGAATGAATCATTAGCCAACCAATTAATTAGTGCCTCCAGCATCAAGTTTTCATCCAATGTGCAGAAGTAATTACATTTTATAAAACATTGCCTCCTAAGGCAACTCCATCAGGGGGTGTGGTCTTGCGAAACACCATTTTGGAATGTTTTGTACATCTTCATGAGAAAGACAAAGGAGAATTATAATGTAAGCTCTATCAGAACCAGGACCTTCACTTTCCCTAATATAGTGTTACATCTCCTGTTCTAAGAAGTGTGTGGCATATTGTAAGCACCTGCATATTTATATCACACGTGCATGAGTAAATGACAAATGGATAAATTTGATTAGCTTAAGGAGTGTTTAGTAATTTCCTAATGGTAGGAGGTAGAGACTCAGCCTTGTACAGGTCACATTCAGTGTGAGATAATCTCAATTAATTGTCTATATGTAAATCCAGTTATTAACATTGTTCATGATTAATTTGGGAGAAATCCAAATAATGACATCACAGAACAAACTCTCTTAGTCACTTTCTTACAAGTCACGTATATTTCAGTATACTTTCCATTTAAATCAAATATCCAATTTAATTGTTAGTGGAATAGAGAGATAGATAATTGCAATTTGTATAACATCTTTTGAACCACAGCCAACTAGCCATCTACCTAAAGAAATGTTGCTTTAGATATATCTTTAAGAAAAGGACCTTCAAGGATGATCTTATAGAAGATGTGTCAAAGGCAACATTTTTATACAGAAGCACAACTTTTCAGCAATATATACAATTAGAAAGTTCAAGTGGGACTTTAAAAAGAAGGAGAGGCCATCTTATCACCACCACCGTGTATTAATATGCCCATTTAGGAAAATTATGTAAGAAGAACTTTAAGCAATTCTCACCTGACTCCACCCCTGTTCTTCTAATCCTCCCCCACCATTCTATTCACCATGTTTTTCCATGAATCTCTGCCCTTCAATTTCCACTGCATTTCCCGTGGAAGTTATTCTTGATATTTTTCATCAAAAATGCTATTCGCATCCCAACACTCTGGGATCACAAGTTTGACCTCAGCCTGGGCAATTTAGTGACTTAGTGAGACCCTTTCTCAAAATTTAAAAAAAAAAAAAAATGACTGGGAATGTAGCTCAGTGTAAAGGCTATGGACTCGATCCCAAGTACAAAAATCAAAAACAAAAGTAAACAAATATAAAAAAACTAACAAAACTAAATTACTGTCATGAAAATTATTGAAAACAGTACTGATTTACGGTGATTTACAGTCATGAAATCATATGCCTAGATATCATCTAAAGAGAGGAACATGGAAATTTGAAGCTTGGCATTACTTTTTTCTTTTCTTCTTTCTTCTTCTTCTTTTTTTTTTTTTTTTTTTTTTTTTTTTTTTTTGAGACAGGTTCTCTTGCTTGTAGTTCAGGCTGGCCTTATGCTCACTATGTAGCCCATGCTGGCCTCAAACTCACAGCAAGCCCCCTGCCTCAGCCTCCCAAATGCTGGGATTATAAGTGTGTACCACCAAACCTGTCTAGCTAGGCAGGCATTCTTAACATGCACATTTCACAGGTGAGAAAGAGAAGGCTTCACTAGACAAATGACCTGCCCAGATTTCTTTTTCTAGAGTAGAACATCAGCAGATTCTGAATGTGGGCCTTTTAACACCGTAAAGCTGTCTCTTGAGATTTCACACTTCATGGAACTGTGATATCAATTTAACATGTTGCTACTTCCTATGAACATTTACACTTCAATGCAAAAGTGAAGATTGGCAATGTGTAACCCAAAGTTTCCTTACAAGTAAAAAGTAAAATATTTTGACAGCTCTTTAGAGCTTTTATTTCTGGGGAGGGTTACATTCCTCTTTCCTATAAATGAGGTTGACTCAATCCTCATTTTAATCTCATTTATTTCCAGACTATTATTTGTTCTGCAAATTCTGAAACCAGAACGCCGGTTTAAAACTTTTTTTTTCTACTTTTTTGATGTTGTGGGTTGATTTGCTTAGGGATTTTAAAAAATATTTCTTTCTGTTATAAACCATAAGTGCGTTTCAGAATGTGTTAGATATTTGAAGAGAACAAAATTATTCTTTCAAGCACTACAAGCTGTTTTTTTCTGGACAGTAGTGAAAATATACTGAGGTAATATAAATTAAATCACAGCGGTGCAATCCAAAGAGGCGCGATGGATGATTTTTTCATGAGTTAGAGGTTTATTCCACAAAAACAAAAGTGAACAAGCCTAAAACACTATTGACTGTACATAAACTCTTATACTGCATAACCACATAGTTGCTTTTGTAATGACACAAATAGTTCTAAGACAGTTTGAGCACTTTAAACCAAAACAAATTGTAATTGCAACATATGAGTGCGTTTGGAATGAAATAAGCACTCAGTTATCATCAACCCACCCTTATTACCAAATTTGTTGAGAAATATTTGCTTCCATTTTACTTTTTTGTCCCCTTTCAAACAAAGGCACTAATTCAAATATTTTAATCAAATGCACTAATTCAAATATTTGAAACAATAAATTAACATTTGTATTTTCTGTCATAAAAAAGAAATGGTAGAGTCAGGGGGCTCTTGTGAAGGTGTTTAGACTAATTAGCACATCAGATGAAACGTTTAATTCAGATTTTGAATTGAAACCTTTGTCAAACTCCTTTTGAAAAGCTATGCTTTATATAGGATGTAATTATGTTTTTTTCACTCTTTAGGCTGTGTAAAGCCAGGAAAAAACTCTAGCTAACTTGTTTGATTCAAATGAGAAAGGAAAAATTTCTGCTGTTCAATTAAATCATAGTTAGTGAATTATGAAGTGCAGTTTTTTCCATTTTCAAAAGCTAGTGAGGGGCCAATGGCTCAGCGGCATAAGCACCTGCCTGGCAAGCGCGAGGGCCCAAGTTCGACTCCTGAAACCCACATATGAAAAAAGGGCCGGTGATATTGCTCAGCGTCACAGGCGCCTGCTGGCGCACGAGGTCCTGAGGTCGACCCCCGGTACCCACAAAAAAAAAAAAGCTAGTGAGGATGCTGGAGCCAATTTCTATGTACTACAGACAAAATTTGTTACCAAAGTAGTTTGATGGAAGTATAAAATTGATATGGCCTCAAAGCAAATACATAACCTTTAAAATTTTAAAAATTAAAACATTATCAATAAAATATCATATAAAGGCAATTATTACAGCAAATGTAAGTATGTGTTTTTTTATCTGAATTTGTGTATGTGGGTATTACAAGTCAGGTAAAAGTATACTTCTGCTTTGAACATCAACATTTTCTTTTTTCTTTTGGCTTCTTAAAATAAGACACAAATGCTATGGATAAACTTTTATCTATAGTATTTGTTTTCAAAGTGTTTTAACATTTGGAGATAAAAGTGTCATACAATATTCTGCAATTTGAGTCATATAGCTATTTTTTATGTCTGCCAGCATTCATTTATCTTTTTATAAGCCTGAAACACAGAATACATGAAGTATATTGCTTTTCCTTCACACAAGAAGCTTTGTACCTTTAGAAAGATATGCTACTGACTTGAATTGAACAAATGCACTAAAATATAAGGCAAACGAATATTTGGTATAAATGTGATTGTAAAAGAAACTACCTTTCTTAAAGGTAGTTAAAGAAAAGTAAAAAATGTCCCCAGAGGAAGGGTGTACATATGAAGGTGAGGGATGCAACAGAAACACTACACCTATATTAATACTAATAAATGAATATAATGTCCTTTGTTTACCATAACTACCCATATTATCATTTAGTAATTAAGTGGATATAAAAAGACACACACAGGCATATAACCCCATGCATGCATGTGCATCAAATATACATAAACACTAAATTTTATTTATAGTATTTTAACATTTAAATTGATTGAATGTTATGTTTCTTAAAGACAAAACTCATCCAAGAACAAAGAATAATAAGAAAAATAACAAAATCTTAGGAAAACAAAATATGAAATACTTTGTTGACTATCTGGTTATTCTAGTTATTTCAGTCTTTCTTTCTCTTTTTTTTGTGGGTACCGGGGGTCAACCTCAGGACCTCGCGCGCCAGCAGGTGCCTGTGCTGCTGAGTGATATCACCGGCCCTTTTTTCGTATGTGGGTTCCGGGAGTCGAACTTGGGCCCTCGCGCTTGCCAGGCAGGCGCTTAGGCTGCTGAGCCATCTCACCCGCCCTGTTTCAGTCTTTTCAGGAGATTTGCTTGTCTCATAATTATATGGTTTCAGAAAGTTTTATTTCATTATGTTTATTTTAACACACATGGCAAATTATCTTAAATTTTGCTTATAAGAAAAATAAGTTTAATTACTTCCAAGATTAAGAGCATATATCTGCATGATCTACATTCTGTTTTCACCTTAACTCCCTGTAAATTCTTAGCTCTCTTGTGCATGCACTTTTTAAAAAGTTAAACTAATGTTTGGAGGGCATTAGAATAAAAATGGAGTTCCATCACAAATATGTGAAAATAAAAAAGCATCGCAGAGTTTCATTTATAAAATTTTCTCTAATGATAACAATTTCTACAAAATATTGAGCCACGGCCTATTCAATGCACTTTACATAATTGATGCAATTCAAACTCTAACTTATTAAGATACATGTACATGTATGAGTTCTGCAGCATAGCTATTTTTTCCCGACAGCATGGTACTAAACTGAGTACAGAGTTTACCTGATCTGTCCAAGGGCATAGTAACGAAGTTGAGATCAGCACAAGTCTGACAGTCTCTAACAGCCAGACTTGTACACTAAGCCAAGATTCTCCTCTTGTATCTAAAATAGCAATTTCCACTAGGAAATGTCAAGAGGTGAATAAAGACACAGATATAAGAAGGAAACATCTTACCCAAATGGCATTCATTGTAACAGCAGAATGTGTTCATCCAGTAAGAATTTATTGAAGTCCAGGAACACAAAAATAGTTATAATCTTTCTTCTGTAATCTTACAGCCCAATGCTTATGTAAACAAAACCTTTAAGACTCTCACTTGCCATTTTAGCAATAATGTCTTGACAGTGACTATGGGAATAGAGAGGGTGCAATAGCCTATTAAGTGTGATGAAATGTGATGCTTATACAGGAGGTTATATTAGGGCAGACCCTTTTTTGGAAGTAACTGTCAAAATTACTGCTGAGTGGAGTTACTGCCCTCCAAAGGGGGCAGAGGCTTAACAGCCAGAGAGAGCAGCAAGCACAGAGGTAAACAGAAATTAGGTGCCTGAAACCTGCCCTAAATATGAGAGTCATGAAAGATGGTGCCAGACAGGAAGGGAGAGCCTGGCATGTTGTACAAACTTGTATTCAAATGCTTAATGTAGTTACACTAGGTGAATAAAATATTATTTGTATATATATAATATAAAATTTCATATTCTGTTCACTATATTACATTATATGACCTCATTGGCCTCAATGACTGGCACCATGGCTGTGACTATGATTCACAAGGTAGGTGCAAAAATGTGAGCTGATTGAACGCATATGTCTAATCCTAGATAATAGTTCTGTAGCTATGAGCTTTCATGCAAACCATTTAATGTTTCTGAGTTTCATTTTTCCTTTTCTGTAAAAGGTAAATAGTAAAAGTTGCATCAACAACAAAAATAGTGTTATTCATTAGAATGTTATTAGTGCTTGCTGTATCCTCAGTAATGTCTTAATACTCTTGCTTGCATTCACTCATTTAAATATTCAATCATTCTACAAGTCAAATACTATCCTTACCCTCATTTTACAGAACAAGAGACTGAGGCCAAAACAGGATAAATAAAATCACAGAGGCATGAGCATGCATGGATTTGGTGGAAACAGTTCCCCTGCAGAAAGCATCCTTTTGCTCCCAGCCAGGTCAGCAGGTGCATTGGAGCCCTGGTCCCACGTCTGCAGCTGGTGCTGACTGTCAGCTGCAGTGTGTTGGTTCTCTCCATGGCCTCTCAGCACCCAGTCAGAGATACCGTATTCCTCTTGCGGCAGCTTCTGGGCAGACTTCCAAGTGAGCCAGAGCAGATGCTTTAAGATCTTTTAAGGCCCAATTTCAAAAGTTAGGCACACCACTTTTGCTGCATCCTGTTGATCAAAACAAGTTATAAGGTTAATGCACGTTCAAGTGGTGCTGAGAGTCCCCTTCTCCATGGAAAATTGTCAAAATCATGCAAAAATTAAAGTGCAGAGTCATCGAAACAACTCCAATCATCTTTGCAGACAGTTTTGAACACCTTTCAGAGGAGGATGTTATTCTGATTGAGAGTCACATCTACAGTCTTGTACAATGACACTGATGAATCTCAGGCATCACAAAGGTTGATGGTGCTGATGACAAACTAAGTTTTGTGTGCAAATTTATGTTTTTGTTGGCGAGAAATGTATTATAGAAAGGTTGCTCTAACATGGATTGAAGATTCCCTAGTTTACTTTCACTTAACCAGAAAAATTAAATTGAATGATGTCTTCTGCTTTTACATGAATATTGATAATCGGATTCTTTTTATATAAATTTAAAATTCTGTCGCCATTGATAAAAATTAGATCTGTTCTAAAAATGCAAAAATCTCATGAAATCTGAAATACCTGCTAAGGTAGGAAAATAGTTATACTTATGAAATGAATTAAATTAAATCATATGTTTTACAAAGCAGTGCATAGCTTTTAGTATCATATATATGATACATACATTTGGTATCTATCTATCTATCTGTCTATCTATCTATCTATCTATATATATATGATATATGTTCTAACAGAAGATTTCATGTTTCTGTAAATTCCATCATGTTTTTCAATGCCTTAGTAGAAGGAGAGTAGTACATTACATGCATAAGACTTAGAAATACTGGGAACACTACATGTCATATTTTATTAATGTTAGTATGGAAAAATGTTAATGCCAGATTTTTAAAGTTAGCATTCAAAAGGTAATCCTCTTGAAAATTACTATTTATGAAAAATCTTTATTTTTTTATTTTTTATTTTTATTTATTTTTATTTTGTTCATTTTTACTTTATTTACCTTTATTTATTAAATATTTATTTTTTACTTTTATTAGTACATATTTGTAGTACATAATGATTACATTCAAAAAAATCTTAATCAGAAATGTTAAAACCCACTGCCAGATGTACTTTCCTTTTGGCTTGATTATGGCTTACAACACTCCTAAATATCAATGCCCTACAGTCTCTTTTCCACATGCATTTTTCAGGATGCAAGATGAACAGCAATACCTCATCATCGATTCCCCACACACCACCCAGACCTCTCATGAAATCTTTTTGTAGTAAATTAGACCACAGATTTATAATCCCAAACAAACCTGTTGTATTAACTAAAATTCTGTATGCAAGAAGTGCACAAAGGGGTCATGAAAATGGTATTCAGTTGTAAGCTAAGAACTTCTATTTTTAGTTCCTTAATGTGTCAATTTGTAGTTTTTCTTGGGGCTTGGTGTGTGGCTCAGTGGTAGAGTGAATGCTTAGCATTCACTGGGTTAGATCACCAGCAATAAGGAAGCAAGGGAGAGAGAGAGAGAGACATAGAGAGAGGCAGAGAGACAGAGAAACAGAGAAAGGTAGGGGAGGGAGGGAAGGAGGATTATAATTTTTCTTTCATACTGATACACTTGTGATGGTTAATCTTGATTGTCAATTTGATTGGTTTGAGAGATCCCCTGGAAGATTAGTAATGCGCATTTCTGGGTATGTCTGCATAGGTCATGGAAGTGACCTTGGAGGCCATACCTGGTCCCTGGACCTCCCACTCGATTGCTCTTTCCCTTCTTCCCTGCGTCCTGGCTCCCATGAGGAAGACAACTTTCCTCTGCCAAACACTCTGTTATACTATTTCTGCCTTGCAACCAGCCAACCATGGATTGAACCTTTTGCAATCATGAACCAAAATAAATCTCTCCTCTTTAAAATGTGTACATCAGGTATTTTTGTCCCAGCAACAGGAAAGCTTATAAATACAGAAAAAATTATTAACAAGAAGAAATGGAGACTTTGATTGAAAAACTTCCCTGTCACACTCTCAAGAGGGCAATTTGTGATAGCATTTGTGATAGCCAGGGGAGGGACAACTGTGCTGCTTCACTTGAGATGACTCAAGTGTGTAAGAGGTGCTGAGTAAATATAGGAAAAAGGGATCATCTTGTTTGACTAATTCAATCCTCACAATATTTTGCTCATAACTTTTAACATTTCCCAAATTTTCTCAGAATCCATACTCCTCAAATCATTGTCTTATAATATGTGATGCTAAAGTCCCTTTCACTATACCTTTTCCTGCAAATGTTGTCTGCTCCGATCATTCAAGGCTCTCTTGACATGGATGTGCACATGCACCTTTGGTCACCTGTCATCTTTTTACTTCCAGACTGAATACTCAAACACTAATTATAATTTGTCCCCAAATTTAATTTAAGTTCCACATAAATCAAAACTTCTCCCATATAGCTTGATATTTAATCCATTTTCAAAGTTGTGTTTTTTATTAAATATTTCTTTAATTATTTAGAACCTGATTTCTTTGCAGTTTTGCTTCTTTTTCTAACTTTGCTTGTTTGCTGTCAGGATAGATTGTGAATTAATATGCATAGTTATGACTAATACCTGTTTAGCACTTACACAGTTTCTCTGTCCATCTATCCACTTATGAATATATTCATCTCTCACCTGTATAGATCCTAGAAGAATTTCAGGCCTGCTAGTAAACTATTATGTACATTGGTGCTCAATTAAAAAAATAGTAGTGCCTGCCTAGCAAGCATAAGATCCTGAGTTTGATTCCCAGTACTAAAAAATAATAATAATAATAATAATAATATTAATGCTATTTGCATGAAACAGTTTGCTTTATTTTGCTTGTTAACTTACTCATCTAATTAAAAATTTATTGAAACAATGTGTAGATATCTACTCTAACTAATGATGGGAAGTACAGGAGGTGATTATTGCTGAAGATTTTTTAATTTATCATGGCATTAACAACACCATAAAATTATTTTGGCAAAATTATTTTCAGCCCACATTTATGTTTATATATCTAATCTGCTGAATCTAATTCATGTGATATAAAAGTAATTGCAATTAATCTTTAAGTCTGTGTTCATCTCTAAAGTAGTTTGATACTATTAGTTATTGGAATATGTTATCAAAAAAAAAAAAGCAATAGGCAGAAAGCTTTTAACCAATGTAAAATCCTCTTTCATGTGTCATAAAGAGAAATGCTCTTATGACCACCTAAAACTCAGGTGCCAGAGATAGATTAGGGCTTCTTGGAAGAAGTAAAAAAAGGGCAAGAACAGAAGACAGCACCATTGACAGGGTTTGATCCCCCCCATGTTGATGTTCTTCCTAGGTGAATGTCGTATAAATGGATTACTTATATAAGGTACTCATCGAGACTCTATGATGTATCAAATATGGTGCTAGGAAACTAACTGGCATGTCCTTTATGAAAAGAGTATTTTATGAGACAAAGTGGTGGCATTTTTGAAATAACCTGATTATAATACACATTCTGAAACCAAATCTGCAAGTTAAATGTGTATGGCCATCTGGCTGGAGTGGAAACTGGGATGTGTTAAGGACTGTGTGAACTGAGAACTAAATACCTCTCTTAAAACACGTAACTTTTCTAATCAAACGTAAAAAAGTAAGATTGATTAGAATGCAAGTCTATCACCCATAATAATAATGTTTAACCCCTACCCTCATTTAAAGGAGATTCAAAAATAATCCAGTTGATGGACATTATGAGGTCAGTCATGGCCTTTACCAACCAGTTGATATGGAAACAAAACCATGGATTTGGAAGTAGTTGGGATGAAAAGAGTGACTGGATAGGTGGTGATCCAAGTTTTAGTAGTTATCTAGTGTTATGTAGTAAAATATCCTCAAAGTTTGGTAGTTAAAAATAATTATTTTTTATTCCTCACAATTCCAGAGGACCACGAATTTGGGAGCAATGGGGATGAGTAGTTCTGGCTCTGGGTATCTTACATAAGTGACGCCCAAGCTGTGAGGCACAAATACAGTCACCAGGCTCCGTGTTCTCACTCACATGTTGCTAGGCAGATCTCAGTTCCTTGCTAGCTATTGGGCTAATAGTTCAGACCCTTGGTATGTGTGTCTCTCCATATGTTCCCATTGTCATCCCAAGTCAGCAGCTGGCTGCCCCAGCATAAACGTCTCAAAGAGAAAATTGAAAAGAGAAGGAAATCCTAATAATTTTTACAGTCTCTTCTCAGTCACATCATCATTGCCAACTTATTCTCAGTAGTTTCCTAGTCCACACTGACAGAGTTGGAAATTCATGTCTATATCACACGTGTTAATATTGACCTATAGTCCAGAAGTAATCACTACTGTTATATGAGAATGAGCTATGTGGTCTATAATTGACAGTATGAGTTCACATTTTCCAAATAAAGTAACATTAAGTCTAATCAAATTCACTTTTTTCATATCTGTCCCTTAGTCTATCACTACTGCCAAAACTCTGAGCCATTTATCATCTCTTGCCTAGACTGCAAGTCTTTACCTGGTTTGGTAGTTGCAGCACTCAATCTTCAAATAATTTTAGCATATGGTAGTCCTTATAGCCTCACTTAATTCAAATATTTTAACTATTTTTACTTTATTTTATTCAAATGTACCTTATATGAGAATTAAAACTTTTAATATGCTGTAGACAAACAGGCTAATTCACACTAGATTTGAGGTCTTATTTTTTGTGTTAATATGTAATTTTTCCTTTCTTACACAACTTCATCATTCCTCTTTCTTATCTCATTTGAAGGGATAGTGACCTACCAGAAAAGGTCTTTTTTTTTTTTTTTTACAAAGAAAGGAATAAGGATATTTTCCTCTTCATCCATAATCCCTATATCTCTTTAGACATCTCCATCCAGAAGATCATCTGAAACCCAGCTGCAAACATGGAACCCTTTTTTCTTCATCTTCTATGTGCAGTTCACCAGGCAATCTTGTTGATTCTGCCTGCAGAATGCGTTTTGAATTTGTTCATTTTTGTTATTTATCTTTATCTCTGTCACTGTATGTATTCATTTATCCTATCTCTGATTAATGCACCACTTCCTCAAAGAAACTTTAAATAAAATCCTCTTTTCATAATCCTTTTGAAATTTTCCTTTCCACTTCATTGAAGATATAATTTAATTGTACACACTGAAAATGTGATTTTAGTATATAGTATCCACTTCTACTTAATAGACTATCAGCTCCACAAAGACAGGAACCACGTCTATTGATTCACTGTGATTCCTCAGTAATTAACCAAAAGCTTGACACATGGGTGCTCATTGATTGAGTGAGCGAACGACAGGTCGCTTTTAACCACTCTTATTATTTTCCATGAGTCAGGATGCATTTGTTTATTTGCATGAGGGGTCTGACCAGTTTCACTCAGGAATAAGGAGATCGTTCAAGGCCCTGGGCTCAGCCAAGCTATGCTTGCACAGACAATTGAAAGGAGTACTTGAAACATAAGGAAAGATGAGGTACAGAAGTGCACTTTACCTAATTAAAGTTTTAAGCAGAAATAGATCTGGACATGTGCAGTTTAGGATGTGACCACCCACCATGTAACTAGTTTTGTACCAGTTCATAAGTTTAGCGCAGACTGAGCCCATCTGTCGATAACTTCCAGTACACTTACGTTAGTAGCTTGCAGATTTGAAAGCTGGGTTTAGAGTGATTTCCTAGATCCACCTTCTTGCATTAATAATTGATCCTTCTTGATAATGTCACATTACTCATAATCTAAAAGTTAGTACAGAAGATAAGCTTTGGGATTTTACTCTGTCACATGGATTATAGGATATTCAGATGCTGCTTTTATTTAACGATTATGATTGTAGACAAATAGGCTTATTCTCATAAAATTTGATGTATTTTTACATTTGTATGTATTTACATGAAAGGAAATAAATGTAACTAGGATTTCCTATTTATTTTAAAGTCTTCTAATTTTAATATCCAATGAAAATAAATGACAACATACAAACAAATACATGTCCAGAGGATGAAAGTATTATCCTCCCTCTTTAAGAGTCATATTTTAATTTTAAAACTTACCCATCTTAAGTTAATAAACACAATATACTAAAATGTATCATTAAGTAAAAGAAACGTTTGATAATTTTCCTTTCTTTATAGCAATCATTACTGAATTTGAACATAAAAAATATAATTCAGTTGGCCCAAAATTAGCAATACATCTAGTAATGAAAACACACACACACACACACACACATACACACACATGCACACACACCTTTAAACTTTTTTTTTTGTGGGTACCAGAGTTCGACCTCAGGACCTTGTGCGCCAGCAGGCATCCGTGCCACTGAGCGATATCACTGGCCCTTTTCTCGTATGTGGGTACCGGGAGTCGAACTCAGGACCTCATACTTGCCAGGCAGGCACTTATGCCGCTGAGCCATCTCACCAGCCCTAAACTTTAAAATAGTGTTCTGATCTCTCTACTTCCAGGGGAATAAATCATGAAAAAAAAAAAAAAAAAACCAGACAATTATTCCTGGGAAAGTTAGAGAGGATAAAATTTTTGAGCCATTGAGCATTCATAGGATTATGCAAAGTAGAGATGGGAAAAATTATTTCAAGCAGAAAGATAATAGGTAAAAAGACCTGATGGTCTGGAAATCCATGTTGTTTTGGAGATGAGGAGTTTCCTGGTATGACTAGATTCTATGGCTCATAGCAAGAATAAGAAAAAAATAAGTCTTCCTAGGTATTCCCAGTTAGTCCAAAATTTCCTCTTTGATTCCGTGGAAATTGCATATGAATTTTCACTGCATGTATCAAAATACATGTAAATGTTTTATGTATATATAAATATGCACATATTATATATTCATATATATCTCTTATGAAGTTTATTTTATGGGTATTTGATAATAATAAAATATCTGATACCTATATTTTAAGCACATATCTTGAATCAAAGAGCCTGGAAAATTAAAGTTGGAACAACATTTAGAATAATCTGCTGGATATGCCTTTTTAAGAAGTTCAGAGTTTTGCTTTGTTTGCTTTAAAAATTAAGAGTTTCTCAATAATAATCAGAATTTTGAGTTGCTCTTTAATCATTAAAACACCTGGGAACCCTAAATCTGCAACTCACAGACAACTTTCAATTGAAGTTGAATGGCAGCTGCCATGGCGTGTATCTCCACATGACCACAATCCCCACCTCCCCCTCTTGTCGTACACCCAGCCTATTCACCTGTTTGTACTACATGCTTTCCTGCTGCAGACCTTTCCCCGCATCTGCTACAGAACAAGGGCACAAGCACATTATCAGGTATGTGTTTTTGAAATATGTTTTGGCACCGGTGTGAACTATACAGTGCAGAAGTAGGTCAGTTTGTAGAACATTATGAAGTGTTTTGCAGCTCTGAAAATAGCTTTATGTACTTGTTAAAAGACACGAATGGATATTTTCCTATAATGTTCTTGGAAGCATAAAATTATTTTATTATTAAAAATACATAAATTTGCCCCAAACAGAAGGCAAGCTTCTTATGTCATAGTTTGAAAATAATCAAGACAATATTTCGATTTGCCCTCAAGGAATAGACCTAACTATAAAACAGAGATGACTGATTTGCTAAAATCTTGGCTCAGCTTCTGAAGTGATAAAAATCATTGTACAGAAAGCAGAAGCTTTGGGATATACCAGCATGTATTTACAAAGCTAATGAGTGTTTAGGATGCATTGCAGATGATCCCAAAATGTGCAGTATACATGATAACGCCTGCTTCGTGGATTTGAGATATTTTTGGCAGACTGTCCACATTATCCTTTGAATACAGAAATTGCACAGTACAAGCTGAGTAGGAAAGACGATTATTTACCACTCCCTTTTTTCAGAGGTATTTTTATCATGTCTTAGCAGAAGATATTTATACATCTAATCTCTTCTCCAAGACGTTAGATGGAGCTCTGTGAACAAGTGAGGTTTTCTTTTTTATTTTTTCCTTAACAACCACCTCTGTTTGAAATGAGGTGTGTTTGCAGTGCCAAAATTAAACATTCAGTTTCGTCAAGTACTATAATCTGTGGTACAGAATGGGTAGGTGGGAAAATGCAGAAATCTTAGCTTTCCCCTATTATCATGTTATGAAAAATGTTGACAAACATTTGGAAGAAGTGAGAGATGGCAGGAGCAGGTTAGAAACTGGTAGCTGCAGAAAGACCAAGAATACTGTTAGCTTCTCTCTCCTGACATTTGTGCTCATGTATAGAAGGGGTTTACATCCCTTCTCGTTTTCTAACATTTCCTGCATAATTGAAAGCCTGATGAGAACATACCTGCTTTTATAAAATTTATGAGAAAAACAGCGTCCCTGCACTTCTGCTGAATAAAATGACAGGATTGGCTCCAGGTTTCTGTTCCAGCAAGAGCCTTCAGGTTCGTCTGTGACAGGACTCTCCACTGAGGTTATTTTTACCTGGCATGGCTGTCCTGTTACTGATGCTGCTGCTCGCAATGGCAGAAATAACTTCTCCTGTGAGTGTCTCGGGCAGAATGAAAGCTGGGTCGAGGTGGAGAGGTGAAAAGAATCGTGAGTAACCAGGATTTTTTTATTCTTGGTGCATTTCTTTCTTTCTTCTTTATATTTAGGAATGCATTGGTTATGCTTAGCTTTGCATTTCCTAGCATTTCTAGGAGATTGTATTAGGATGTAAAAATAATTTTACACATTAAATATGCATTCAGAATAAATGGGCTCCACCTTCTGTAAGTGCCATACATCTGCAGTATTATTCTGGATTTCATTGCAAGAGTTCTATTTGGCTTTTCTAGTTAACTCTTAAAGTTCCTGGGATCTGGGAAGACTTTTGGCAGAGAGGTCCTGAGATTATACATACAATTTAACATTACCTTTTCTATCTAAAGTTAAACTATGTTGCAGATACTTGTGGGTATTGAAATCCTCACATCTAACTACTTTGATTTGAGAGTAGCAAGAAAGTAAAATATAAAATTATCAATTATAGGAACTGTGACTTGAACAATTTAAGAGTTGATGTTTTATAATTAAGTGCGGATAAATACCCTATTCTATGGAGTTACTAATTTATTTTTCTCTCTCTGTGGAAATACAAGACTTTCACCATTTTACCATGAAATGTGTTTGTGTATTTAAGAAGTACAGTATTTAAACTACAATTTGAATCTTTAAAACTGAATCTGTTTTTAGTGTTACAGGAAAGAGGAATGGATTGGACATTTGTCTGCCTCTGAACCAACTGGTCCAAATAGCCACTTTTCTTTCTCCTGTTTTTATCACCCAATAGGACATCATAGGTGAAAGGGGGTGTGTGTGTGTGGATGTAAGGTTTAGAGGAGATATATTTATCTTCTCCAAGCTTAGAAGTAGAACTTTTGAAGTTTCCTTCTGTATATGTATCTTCAAAGAAATCAAAAAGATGGCGAACAGGTATAAAAAGGGAACCTGGCTTTGGTTTAGAGGAAGGGAATGCTTCTTTGAAATGTTGCTGAATATTCAGAAGAAGCATACCGATAAAATTATTTGACCAGAACTTCTTCCAGGAAACTCAAAGTAAGCTTGAAGCTAATTACTAAGTGTATGATTCGTATTTTAATTGTGCTTTGGTCATCTTGGGTTCTGTGTTGCTAACGTGAGAGGTGGAAAGCTCAGATGGATAGATCAGTGGGACTGCCAGCAGTGTAAGCTGGAATCGTTAAAGACCAAACTTCCTCCTCTCAATTTCTCAGTCCCAAATCATTACTGAGCTTTCATCTCCCTTTTTTCTTTTTTTCTTTTTCCTTTACTCTCTCTTAGTTTTTTCTCATCATTCAGAAAAGACATATTATGGTCCAATACTTAAGGTACCCAGCAATAATAAGTGATTGATATTATGGATCATTTTTCTCCAGACATTCAGTTTATCTCAGTGTTGGCACTGTGAAGTTCACATCTTGTAGCCCTGCTTGAAAATAGAAATTTATTGCTTCCCAACATCTAAGATTCATCACAATAACTCCACACCTTAAACTTAAATCTAATAACTGCAAGCTTGAATAATTATTATAATTTTTTTATTTTCTAGCCATAGCATTTATAAGTTTCATATCAATAATATGAATAGTAATGAATTAGATATAATTGATATAATGGTATCAGTTGTATCAATAATATTTCCCTATTAGCAAGAGCCGTTGTCACTTACAGAGAAGAAAACTGACTCACCAAAATGGTAAATGCCTTACTAAGAAGCATTCGCCAGTTAACTGCGTATAGACACAGCTCTGTAACGAAACACTTAGACTTCTAAGTCAGTGTTCTTTCCATATGCAAAGTTTCCCCCAAAGACCAATGCAACTGTGGGAAACCCATGCCTCTGTTCCTCACTCAGCCTTGGAAATAAGCAAAACTTAATCAGTTCCAGGCATTGAAGGTGTAACTTTGAGGAACTCCTAAAGACTTTCTTTCATTTAAAATAAATCAATATATCGGGGAAGCTACATGCAATATGCTTGGGAATTCCCAAACTTTAACAAAAGTATTTTTAAGGAAATAATGCTTGGAAAAATATTAAGATTGAGGTAGTACAGGAAAAATAAAGAAGGAGGTGCGATTAACTAGTTGTTCTTTTTTTTTTTTTTTTGTGGGTACCAGGGGTTCGACCTCAGGACCTCGCACGCAAGCAGGCGCCCGTGCCACTGAGCGATATCACCGGCCCCTTTTTCGTATGTGGGTACCGGAAGTCGAACTCGGGCCCTCGCGCTTGCTGGGCAGGCGCTTAAGCCGCTGAGCCATCTCACCGGCCCGACTAGTTGTTCTTAATGTAAAAATAAATTTCTATGCTTTTAAATTGTTTGATTCCCAAGAGGTAACTGAAGAGTAAAATATCCTGTATTAGGGCAACAGTGGTCATCTCCAATGTCCAGAAACAACATGGTAAGAAATAATACAGGAACGTATACCCCTTCAAATAACTCTCAGAAATAGCAATGAGTATCAAAAGACTCTCATGTGAAATTCTCACATTGGGGTAAAAGAGCTGTGACAATCCACTGAGAATGTTCCAACAAGTTCTCTGGAGACAGTGTGGTTTACCCAACAATAAGGAAATTGTGATGGGAAGCTCAAATTCAACTTAACAGGTATTTTTGAGGGGGAATTCATAAAATAAATTTCAATGAATATTCAATTTCCTAACAAACTGATAGTTATATACTAGATTTTACATGGCAATTACAAATGTCAAGGCAAGAAATCTCAATAAGAATATTTAATTTTCAAAGAACTGTAAGTCATAGATCTAGATGTAGATCTGAATGTTTAAAGAAATATATATTCTGTGTTACATATATCAGAGACTTTCTGCAACTTTTTTTTGTATTCTATTCATGGACTTCTGAAATCCTAAAAAAGGCCAGAGATGGTTAAAGACATCTCCCCACTTCAAAATAGATTGCATCACTGTATTTGAGACACTGCAGTGCCCCTAAGTTTTTTGTCTTTATATATACTTTCAGTAACTAGAAGTTATAATTTATTGTCATATTTATCCAACTTTTGCATTTACTTATGCTTTTTCTTGTTCCTTGAAATTGTGAACTCAAAGAGATGACTGTCTCATTTGCAACATCAAGTAGAGTGCTTGGCATATCATAGAAACGTGTAGAACATTTGCTTGAATAACTGAACTAGTCCAAAATACTAACCACATGAGAAAATATGAATTAGTGTATTATTTTAGTAAATTTTCTTGGACTATCTAAATTATAGAAAATGATCTTACCCCAGAAAGAATATTTCACAGCAAAAAAGAAAGTACACAAAAGAAAAATATAGAAAGAAACCAATAAATACACTGTATGCTATAAAATTTAATCGTTTTTAAATATTAAAAGTGGTGTTTAAAAATAGTGGCATGGGAAAATGTTTAAAATGCAGCGTTTAGTGGAGAAGTACAAGCTGTTCAGATTTATTTGCATTAGGGTTCAAAATCCAAGAAATCATAAGGTCCTTCTCAAATACCCTATTTTTTTTTTTTTGTGGGTACCGGGGGGACGACCTCAGGACCTCGAGCGCCAGCAGGCACCCGTGCCGCTGAGCGATATCACCGGCCCCTTTTTCGTATGTGGGATCCGGGAGTCGAACTCGGGCCCTCGCGCTTGCCGGGCAGGCGCTTAAGCCGCTGAGCCATCTCACCGGCCCTCAAATACCCTATTATTATGTCTCAGTCTAATTCTATTTTATAGCACTCATCAGCACCTAACTTTATAGCATATATCTATTTATATGTTTATTACTCCAGCAATGGATTCTAAACTCCACGAAGCTATAACATTTATCTCTCCTATTGTTTCTTCCCTCATCACCAATAAAATACAACCCAGAAAATGCAGTTATTCAATGAACATTTATTGACTGAATAACGTACAAAGAGAAATTCAATTAAGAGAATATGTACCAAATTAAGATGGGTTTTTTTTTTTTTTGGTATTGAGATTGTATATAATCTCTAGTACTTAGATTTTAAATACTTTGTGAGGTTTTTCCAATTTTTAAAAGACAAAAATATTAACTTTTCTTTAAACTAGCTATATCATCTAGTGAATGACTGGACCATAGAATGGCACATACATAGATTAGAGTCTTTAGGTTAAAATACCAAATAATTTTGTAAAAGAAAAAAGAAGAAGAAGAGAAGTCTAATTCTACAACTCCAACCACAAACTGACAAGGAAAATAAAATATATTTAAAAGAGACAAATAAAATCATTTTATATTTTCATTTAGTTTACAAAAATATGCATATCTGTATGTTTCTCAATCTTCAAAGTAAATAATAAATAAACAATAATGCAAATATAATAAATACCTCATTACTTTGAAAAATATTTATGAGTGAGGAAATACCTACACTTTTATTTTTCCATAAGTAAGCAAACACAATAAAATTCCAGTAGTAGAATCTCCTAGGGAAGGTTCTCATGCCCACTAAAATATCGTCAGTTAAATAATAGTCTAAGGTAGGAAGGATCGGAAAATTACTCTCTGAATGAAATAAAGTATGCAATAATGATTTGAGGGAGTTTCCCTAAGGAGGACATATCCATTCAGGTTCGTGGGCTCAGAATCCAACACAGTAAGTATCATAAATGTGCACACTTTGTTCTTTTCCCAAAGTTGGTATAAGCAGAATATCATGATATTAGAAAATAAAGTTTTTTATAGTATTTTCAGGAATGTAAAACCCCAAACTTTATATCTATTTTCCATTTATAGCTACTCAGGAGGGTTACATGATGTATATAAGCATCTGAATAGTCTTCTCTGCCCAGGTTACATGAAATGTGTTGGTTTCTACCTTCTTATCAAATTTGCAGATGAAATCGTGAAACTATAGTTTTAAGAAAAGGCATTAAGTGTAAAGAAATAAAACCACCCAATCCTCTTATAAAACTAATTTACTCAAGAAATGCTCAAGTCCTTCATGTAAACGTTCCAAATACGAACTTTATTCTTGCCCTTAAATTTGCAAACTTACTGGCCCTTAATTTGCAAATATCTTTCCATAAACAACCTCCAGTAGCTGAAACACCTTCCGTCTGAACTGTCCCATTCATGTATGTAACCTACGAACTAATGTGCCACCACATACACGCTTTCCTTAATATTGCCAAAACATCTATCCTTGGGGCAAGATATCGCTCTATAAATATGCCCCTATGCATTTCCTGTTTGATATTTTCTTTTCAGCATTTCATCACACTATCTGGAATGAACTCTCTATGGTTTTCTTTAACCCCTTTCTTCCGTCACTGGCTACAGGTCAAGGGTTACATGGAGAAACTTTTGAAATACTAGATTTATTCGGGAGAGACGCCCACAGATGCCCTGAGGTCGTTTATAATAAATTTTTCAAATCTTTAGAAAACTGAGCTACCATTGTTTTTCTCTAATTTCATGTTTCATCTTTGCTGTTTTAATAACAATATCCTAATCTACATAATTTCCCAAAAGTTTAATACTGCAAAACAATTTATTCCTTTACCTTCAGAACACCAGTTTTGAAAATCCGCAAACCATTTAAATGGGCTTATGAATTTTTCAGATGAAAAAGAATCTGTCTCACTCTTCTTGCTTTTTCTCTTCCTGTCTTTGCAACTAAACTTTGTGAATTTTTAGAAATAACTCTTATGGAGACACAATATTTAAACTACAATAAACAGTTACAAAACAAATGGTTTTGCTATCGTTGGCTCCTTTTTCATCCAGTAAAACTATATTCTTGCAAATAGAATCAGATAACGAGAGTGATATCAAAAAACAATAGATTTATGGTGAACTAAAATAAAAGTAGCACATCACCTTCAGGTGAAGATTAAAATCCAAGATACCGTAAACATAGCCTGAAGCCTACAGAGCAATACAGACAACTGAGAAATGGGAGACACTGATAGGATTTGCCACAGAGCAGCCATGGAGTGGCCAGACCAATCATAGAAAGCATCACGGGCATCCTCGAAGATAAAAAGCAGAACCTGATGTCATAACCCACAACTGTAACTACCCTCCTTGCAGTGTGTATCTTCCTTTCTGTAATCAGCTGACCTACAAGTTGTGGTAGAAGAGTAGAGTTTGCCTGCATTGCATTAGCAAAAGTCATAAAGCCAGAGATGACTAATTTATATCATTCTACTTTTAAAATGTGCGATGTATCAACAGAGAAATTCAGGAAACTCCAATATATTTCTTTTTTCTTTCTTTGTCTTTTTTTCACATACAAAGGATTAAACCTAGGGCCTTCACACCAAGCTACATTGCAAGTCATTTGTTATTTTGTTTGTTAGAGACAGAGTTTGGCTTAAGTCACTGAATTGCCCAGTCTGGACTCAAACGCGTGATCCTCCTCTCTCAGCTTCTCAGAGTGTTGGGAAACAGGCGTGTGCCTTTTTGTGGAAAAAAATATATAGTGTTTCATGCTCACAAATTATTTGTGATTAGGTATTTTTGAAAAAGATATTATTTATAGCTAATTCCTTGGAAGTTATAAAGCTGAAATAAACTATGATTTCAATGGACAATGAATTCAATTCGCAATGAGGAATATCAGGATAAACTATTATTTCTCAATACAAGACAGGTTCAGAAAGACTTTTAAATGGTTGTAGCAAGGAAATAACTGAAATAAAATAAAATGTGATTATATATATACTATTTCTGTAAAATAAGGCATATTTAAGCTGAAAACTTTGCATATTTAAAGATCAGTGATTTACTTATACTCTAGTTTCATTAAATGGCCATCATAAGTATATGCTGTAGAGAGGATCGAGTTATTTCAGCAACCTTGGTCTTTCATACAATGTCACCCTGTTCTCATGTCCTTTCCCATTTGGTCAATGCTAGATTCTTTAATAAAAGCAATTTCAACTGATGGCAGAAGATGAGTTCCCTTCAGTAGCTGACACCAAATCGTTTTACTTTTTACTAAAGAATAAAAGCGACTTTTTAATTTCATTTTTCCACATTGCTAATACCGGTTGTCTGAGGGTGAATACTGATAACAGCTGGTAAATAGGGCTTCACAGTTAGATAAGTTTCTAAGATTGAAACTTCAATTTGGAGCTTGCCTATTCTGTGTTTTCTTTTGCATTGGGCCCCTCATATTCCATTTGTGGTGGATACACTTGTGTTAATATATACACACATATGTAGAAAGGATACAAGTTATAGAAGATGACTTCACACACAACTATGCCACAAAGTTCAGTAATTCCAAGCTGTAGCAGATGAGGTGAATTCCTTGATCATGTGCATTCCAATGTTACTTTGTTGTTTCAAGTTCCCTTAGATTCAAATCTGGGACCAGGAGAAAGTGCTCAGCTGTTCCAAAGATGCTCAAAAAGACAGCTGAACTCAGCTGTCACACATATGAATAGAAAAACAATTTCCCAGGTAATCCATTCTCAAACCTTCCATCCTGAAAGGTTAATACTTTGCAGAAGCATGATTTCAAACATACAAAAGCAATAACAACTTTGATTACAATTTGAGAAAATGATAGAAATTATATGTGTACAGGTATTATGAAAAACTGCATAGTCTAGCAGGATAAACATAAGTATCTATCACCTTAACTTTAGCAAATCCAGAATTTTTGGCAGGTTTTGCTGCAGATAAATTATCCTGAATTATTCTGCGATGATATTTTTAGTTACATGCCTCATAATGCTTTCAAATATGAGTTTTGATTCAAGCAAATGTATTAATAAATTTGAAGGAAACTGAAAGAAAGGGAACCTATGTAATTAATTTGGTTTTTGTTTTATTTTGTTTCCTTATGGTGTAGATATGATTCAGCAAAGTTGACTGCATAGGTTATTTATGTCAATTGAATACTACTTTCAAATTAACTTTAATTTTAAAATTACAGATTTGAACTAAAAATTATTCTCCAAAGGGTAGAATAAAATCACATCTAAAGAGGTAACTTTTTGTGGAGAACTTGTTATTTTGAAAAAGAGACAGGTTCACATTTTATGGTTCTTTGGTCCTTCCTGGGAACTACATATTGTCATTTAAATCTTGTCCCTAGGTTACAAAAGCATTAAGATGTGTGCTAGAACTTAGTTTTGGACAGTGTGACGAAGGAGAAGATTGTGCCTATGAAAACATAGTTATAAATGTGTAAATGCTATAATTTGGCCAAAATTCATGCCAATTAGCCACAACTTTTTTCTTTGAACCTGTTTAACACCCACACCATTAAGATTTTCACACCACAGTATATGTCAGATTGGTGTTGATTAATTAACATAAAATAATGCAACATAAGACCAAATGTTGTGTAGTCTTGATTCATCTCTCATCTTTGCATGAGGAGAAGAATCCAGGAAGTTATCAGCATTAAATTTTCTAGACTTGTTATATTTTCCTCTTCTGAAAGAAATAGAGACAGGGGGCCGGTGAGATGGCTCAGCGGCTTAAGCGCCTGCGCGGCAAGCGCGAGGGCCCGAGTTCGACTCCCGGAACCCACATACGAAAAAGGAGCCGGTGATATCGCTCAGCGGCACGGGCGCCTGCTGGCGCGCGAGGTCCTGAGGTCGACCCCCCGGTACCCACAAAAAAAAAAAAAAAAAGAAAAAAGAAATAGAGACAGAGGGAAGGGGTAGGAGTTCTTTTATGATGTCAGATGGTAAAATTGAGAGGTGGATTCAGAATGTGAAATATAATTGGAAGACATTTTGGCAGCCTATTAACCTAAAGCACTGAGTGGCACGGGTCATCACAGAGCAAGGTCAGTGAGCAAGAAGGCTAAGAGCTTCATTCGCTGCCAAGGATATTTCTGCTGCGAATGATGCCTTCATGAAAATAATCATCAAAATCATTTCCCTGTGAAAGTAATACATCATTTAGAGTAAAATGGTCAATCTAACCCCGAATTTAATTTGGGGGCAAATCATTAAGAAGTTTCTAATATCTTTCAAAATCATTAAAAGCAGACATCTTTGAGACAGTTATACAATGGTCCAAATGCAATCTTTCTATGTAGCTATTGTGCGAACTAGCATAATCTCTTCCGAGTGTTTGTTTTTATTCAACAAATGGAGGTAAAATATGTTCTCCCTTCCAAATTTTGGTTATTTAGTGCAGTGTCCATAAACTTCGGGCACATAAATGTTCGAATACTGGTGATGTTGTTTATAACACTTGTTATTATTAACAGTGTTTATTACTATTAAATATTTTCCCCTGTGATTTTCCCCAGTGATTATTACCCATTAAATAAATGCCCTTTTAGCAATTTATTGCATGTACTTACCTGTACTATTTACCAACAGGGAAATAGGTTGCTCTGTGAAAGCATATTGCTAGTTTGCTGTGTAGCACAGCTTACAGTGTACAATGGTAAAATGTAAAGCAAGATTCCAGTGAAAGAATGGGAGCAGGTATCTATTTTAGCATATAATATAAAAAAGTATGCTGACAGTGTTAAAGACAGAAAATACTTTATAGGTTGCAAAATATCTAATACAAGTGTAGCTTTATTTAGGTTTATTTTCTCTTATCCTCACAAGGTATTCTGATAAGTGTTGAGAAAAACAATTACTTATTTGGAGATTTACACTATCAAAACATGATATAACACACACTGAATGTCAAGTTATATCAAAAATTATAAAGAATCAAACTGGGTTTAATAAGTATAAATTAGTATATCTATTAACATACGATGGTGTATACACATACTAATTACATACCACCATCAAGTATTATTTGTCTCTGAAAAATAACTTAGAAGCACTCAAAAAAATCTCATAAATAACATAATCTCATAATAACAGAATTAAATGTTGAAGAAAGGTAGAGATATGTTAGTGCCTTGTATTTGCCAAGAATTCATTTTACTTTTATTGCTATATAGTATATTTTCATTTTTTGTTAGGAATCATTGAAGTTTCTTTGGTTTTACTTGCAGAACACATATATTTATCATCCCCTCTTTATCCTGACATTTGTGATTTTAAAGCATACTGAGTTCACTGATCATTGATTTATGATGCTCTGTGTTTGGATATCCAAACATGTATTGGATGTGTGTAAGAAATCAAAGTTGCTTAAATTATTTCAGGGAATTAATTAAAATGGCTCCCATTTCAGGTAATCTATCTGTTTCTCTTTATTATATGAAATCGTACTTGTGACATTAGCCATTCAAAAGGCTCTTAATTTTTGTTCCTCTACTATTAAATATTGATATGAATAAGAAAGCAAGTTCAATTCACATCTATAATGTCTGCTTTCAGGAGACTTTGAGTGTTTTGGTGTGTGAAATGTAGAAGGCTAAATATTAATCACTTCTTTATCTTTTAGCTGTTAAAGTTTAACTAGTAGTAGTATCTTCATAATAAAACCTAATATGACAACATATTTAGAAACTATTCTTTAATAAATAATGCATTACTTAAATAGTGAATAGGCAAATAAAGGAAGTTTGAGAAACTTAGGGCTAATTATTTTAAATAAATGATTCTGAGGAATTGTTTGCCTATTGCTTGTTTTACTAGGTTAAAATATCATTATCATTTCCAAGTGATCACCTTTCAGCTTAAAACTCATTTTGTATTATTTTTCTTTTTGCAGACTTCAATAACAGTACATAGATAGTGCCCTGAATTGTAATATCCACTATGCCAAAGAACTATTAAATATGGAATAATTATTAATTATTAATAATGCTCTTCTTTTTTCAAATGCAAATCAGAATTAAAATTATTTATTAAAAGATACATAAGTTCATAAAAATTATGGAAAATTAAGAATTGTCATAGAAAGACCTCTATGAAATCATTGAACGATTTCTTCTCACATACATAAAAAACAATTAGCCAATTAACTAAAATTTCACTATTAATAGTTAAGCACAAATTATGTCCCCTTCCAATATAATCTATTTTTTAAGACATTTTCCCAAGAAACCCACACTATATAAAATGAGAGCATTCTAATAGAAATACTTCAAAATTAAACTCTGGTCTTTGACTATTAACATTTGTTAACACTTACAGGGCTATAACTGAAATGTTCATTATGAATATTTGGATTGAAGTTTACAGACAAAGCCTCTAATGTTGAATCACAAAACTTTAGTGTGATGTGGGGAAGGAAAAAAAATGTTTTCATGTATAGAAGAACTTGAAATGTGAGAGTAATTTTGGGGACTCATATTCATATTTAGTTGTCCATCCCAATTAATGCAATTACAACATGTGTTTTGCTGATATAGTACTAGGACTTATTAAATGTATGATCCAGTGTGTGTATTTGTGTGTGTGTGTGTTGTAAGTGTTTATAGATATATTTTTATAGAACAATTCAGGATATTGATAGAAAACCTTGAAAAACATTGTAGCACTCTACTTTTCATGTATAGGAAATAATGCACAGTTTTGAATATATTCTAGCTGATTGCAATATTTCTATAATTTAATAGTTTGGCTGAGAACTCACATTTACCATAGTTTTAATAAATTTATATTCAGTGACATAATTTGGAGAACTGAACAGCACACAGTAAGTTTTTAGAGTAACTAATATGAAACCAAGGGTAAATATGCAGCCAACAAACCTAAGTTTTAGGAGTTCTGCTTTTCTACACAAGCGTTTAGTGTGAGTGAATCAGCAATATAGGTCTTTAATGTCGTCTGGGATCTTGCCTGGAAAACACCTGTAAAAATTATACCATGATTTTAAGAATTAAGGACAATGTCGGAGCCTTTCAAAGTCACATTCATGTAAAGCACATAGAGAGAATATGAAAATGTCTAATGTGGAGAAATATGAAACACCTTTCATTTATGCTAAGTGCAATGAGCCCATAGTCTTCTGTCACCTGAGAGCATCAGGTCCTTTTTCTTCTTGTAAAAACAGTCTTGATGTTTTTAAGACAAATTTTATAGAGTGTTAGATGTGTGGTCATTTTTTAGTTTATAAGTGATTTAAATTTCTCTGGCGGTCCTTATAAGTAAACATGTGTATGCCAGAATATGTATAATCACTATTGATTTAATAATATGTGGTAATTAGGATATACTCATTCTCTAAACAAAGTAAAATATAGGGGGAAAAAATGAGGGAACGAGCTGTGCTCTTATCAGAAAGAAGAGTGTGCTAAAAAAATAAAGTGGCCAGAGTAAATGCAAAGGGGTGGAGGTTATGGGTGTGCTTGGCATGTTCAGGGGAGTGAGACCAGCATCAATATGCCCAGAGAAGAAGGAAGAAAGAAACACATCAGGAAAGGCCTTATAGTTTACATTTTACAAACATACATACATCTTCACAGTTTTTTGGGTTTTTTTGTTTTTTTTTTTTCCTGTCTCAGAGGAGCTCCAAGCACATTCAGGCAGAGATGTGAGAACATTTTATTGGTCAAAAGCCCCCAGCCATGAAGCCTGGACATGAACTGTGTCTTCCTCCACATGAACCTTGGTTTAAAATGTGGGCGATGTGGTCCTCTTAAGAAAGGCATTTTCTCTGGAGGAGATTTTCCTCCACAGGGGAGAAAATTTGGTCATGTGGGATGAAAATAATCATACTTTTATACCTATAAATTACAATGTATGTATGCTATTAATAAGTGAGTTAAAGGTCCAAAAAGCTCCTTGGGGTGACAAAATAATAATAATAATAATAATAATAATAATAATAATAATAATAATAACTGCTTTCCTACAGAGGCACATAGTTGAGGAACTTATCAGAAGCATTGCCACCAGCCTTTAATGGTTTGAGGCTAGACATGCTGCATGTACTACAACATGTATAGTGCATCCCCTGAATACAATACTTTCAAATATTCCCATTAAGAAAACATGTAGGGCCGGTGATACCGCTCAGCGGCACAAGCGCCTACTGGCGCGCGAGGTCCTGAGTTCGACCCCCGGTATCCACACAAAAAAAAGAAAGAAAACATGTAGGCTAAAGCTCTGTCTTTAACTATATGAGTGTAGAAGCTAGTTCTGCCCTCTAAGCTGTGTCTAATCACTTATTAAAATTGTTCTGAAACAGGCATGGTGGCATTTCCCTATAGCTCCACCTTCTAGCGCCTGAGGAGAATGAGGCAGGAGGATTGCTCGAAACCATGAGTACAACACAGTGAAACACCCATCTCTTAAAATACACAAACTTGAATCAATTTTTAGTGAACTTTGTTTGATCCTTTTCAGGTACTTCACCAGAAATAGAGAATCCTAGGAAAGGTCTGTCCAATATTAGACATACTGAAAATGTTTACTGACTGAAAAAAAATTATTGATGCTTTCAGCAAGAGAGCTGATAAATGTCTTAGTTCTAAGATGTAGTCTTTGGTATGTCTTAACTAATAATCATGTGGAACACAAGAAATATGTATATACTACAGGGTTTTCAAAATAATTTCTAAAAATTTCTAGACCAGTACTCTTGTACAACAAAGATAAATAAATTATTATTTCATTAGGTAGGTGTTTAGTCACTTTTTCACAGAGAATTTTCCCTCATTTGATAATCAAGGAATATTTTGAATGAATCAAAGATAAAGCAAGATAGAGAGAATATGTTTTTAATTTAAGAACCACTCTCATTACTTCTATTGTGAATCCATGTATGAGTTCTTTTTATGACAAATCATTTTCAAAATTTTTAAGACTTTTCAAATTTTAGTCAAAGTCAATTTATTAGTCATCTATGTAATTTACCATTGGTTTCAAGTAGCAGGATAAGGGTGATTTATTTTCTATAGTCAAATAAATATAAGAATGAATGGTAAAAGAAAATGTAATTTAAATAATTTTTTATGCATTTCACAATTGTACTCAGCTATATTTCCAATGAACCTAAAATTCATCTGGCTCTGTATCCTTTTATTCCAGCCATGTAATCCAAATTAGTCTATGTAATAGAATCATTGCCATTTAATATAATTATGACTCTTTTTCCTAATAGATTTTTTGATAGTTTTCCGAGAAGTTATCAATTTTGCTTCATCTTGATCAACATTTTTCTCTTACAAATAAACACTGATGCACATATCGAAAGAAGCAGATATTTTAGTAAATGTTCCTTTCATGATAGGAAAAAGTGTTCCTGTGTATTCCTTTTAGAGAGTAATTTTTCACTAACAATTTATACTTCCCCGTGTCAATCAACTTAATACAGCACATATCAAAAGACAATAAAATCAGAGAAACATTTTTGCTAAATTAAAAAATTTATATTTCTACCAGCTTTCACTTACTTTCTAGAACCTGAAACATAAGTACAGTAAGCCCCCTGTGTCCTTCTTGTGATATTGTTTCTGTTTTATAAAAATGTTTCTACAGGCCGGTGAGACGGCTCAGCGGCCCACGTGCTTGCCTGGCAAGCGCGAGGGCCCGAGTTCGACTCCCAGGACCCACATACGAAAAAAAGGGCCGGTGATATCTCTCAGCGGCATGGGTGCCTTCTGGCGCGTGAGATCCTGAGGTCGACCTCTGGTACCCACAAAAAAAAAAAAAAAATGTTTCTAAGGTCATCTCTTTTAAACATAATATTGCTGTTTCTTGGCTTCACCTTAGAGATTTTGCATTCAGAGAGACATGTTCTTCCACCTCAAGCTAATGATAAAAATACCTAAAATGTTTTTCATAAAATAGAATGTCTATTAAGATGATATTTCTGTTTTACACAAGTGTTATCTCAGAGTAAAGTAGGCATATTCTTATAGATCACTAGACAATAATTAACTCTATCCATGTCTCTCCTTAGAAATCAGTAACTTGGGGCTGGTGAGATAGCTCAGCAGCGTAAGCGCCTGCCTGGCAAGCGCGAGGTCCTGAGTTCGACTTCCAGTACCCTTATACGAAAAAAGGGCCAGTGATATCGCCTAGTGGCACGGGCACCTACTGGCGCGTGAGGGCCTGAGTTTGATCCCCGGTACCCATAAAAAAAAAAAAAAAAGAAATCAGTAACTTTACAGTTGAAAGGTATGTATAAACCTCAACTTTTATATGCTAACCATTGTATCATCTATAATATTGTAAAATCAAAAACAAATATAACAGAAGACTAGTTAAAAAACATTAAGTAACCCTGAGGTCTTGTCTTGCAGCAAATAAAGCAATGTTTATGAAGATGTTTTTAGTAAAACAGGAAAATCTCAATGTTATGATACATACAAAAAAGTAAGAGGTAAAAATTTATATTTTGTAGCCAGGCATAGTGGTGCATGCCTGTAATCCCAGAAGTCAGGGGGCTGAGTCAGGAGGATTGCTCTGAGTTCAAGGCCAGCCTGAGCTACATAAACAAGTTCAAGGCCAGCCTGGACTACATAGTGAGACCCTATCTGAAAGAACCAAAAAAAAAATATATATATATATATTTTTGTAACCTCTACTATATTACAGAAATACAAGCCTATGTAAGACATTTCAGTATTTTTCAAATCTTTGAACTTTTTACATTAGCCATGGTAAATATTTTATTTTAGAAGTCAGAAATACATGAAACTGAAACACAGTTTTTAAAAAATTATTAGAGAAAAAGATGAATTCCCATTAATCTCCTTCAAAATATTCCCTCTCTCTTCAAATACACTTATCCCATCATTCTTGCTACTTTCTGAAGCAGTTCTGGAAGTCCTCCTCAGTGAATGTCTATAGTTGTGCTGTCATGGCTGCCTAGATATCCTGAATCCATTCAAAACATTTACCTTTTGTGCACGTTTTGACTTTGGGGAAAAGCAAGAAGCTGCATGGTGTGAAATCCAGTGAGTAAGGTGGATGAGGACACATCATGATGTTTTTACAAGCCTGTCTTTCTGTTGGGTGGCAGTTGTCAACAGCATTCCCTGTACTTTTTATTTAATCACACCTCATAAAGACATTCATGAAAGAGAGCTTCCAAAACTGCTTCAGAAAGTGGCAAGAAAGATGGGTGGGATAAGTTGGTTCAAAGAGGGAGTATTTTGAGTGGTATCAATGGCAATGTATCTTTAACTGTAATAAAATTTGTTTAAATTTAAACATACACTGTACATTTAGAGCATACCTCATATTTTCATGTTCTTTCTATATATGAGTTTATTTTCATCGCCTCTCTCTTCCAATGGAAAAATTTTGCATCCTACTGGGTCCTGAAAATTGGAGATCTGTAATTCCACAACTCCAGCTGGTTCTGTTTCTATAATCCAATAGATAGATTAAAATACTGTGTCTTATAATTTTAACTATGAAAAGTAAAAACTAGTATTCTAATGATTCAGATATTGTAAAGGTTTTCTAGAAAAATTAGTATAAGTAAAATTTCATTTTTATCACCATAGAATTTCATTTTGTGTATGTTGCATGCATTGTGCTAATAAAATACAATTTATATATCAGAATATGCATAGTATATATCTCAAATTAACTGATAGGGACTGTGATACCAATTTTACAATATTTTGTCTTTTTTGAATACTAGTTTCTGCCTACAAACATTTTTAAAGGTGATAATAAGGTTTAATTGTCACAGGTGCTATTTTTATCAAGAATAGAAAATATGATAAGAGATTTATTCACTCTATTCCACTAAAAAAGAGTGGCATTTACAACATGAAATTGTGTGGTCATCAACATATTAAAATGAAACATGATTGCTATATGTCTTATTAGTTACTTCCTTATTTCCAATATTTTTATATTTAAAATATATGTATAGATATATATGTTATTATTTCCACTTTCTTATACATTTATATATAATATACATACTAAGGACATATAGTACTTTTCTATATTTTATTTCTAATGTGATTCTTTTATTTTTTTTTGTTTTTTTTGTTTTTTTTGTGATTCTTTTAAAGAGCCATATCTTAGCAAGTATTGTAGATATTTTGAGAACGTTTAAAATTTACTTACTTTTATTGTGCTTTCTGTCAAATTTAACTTATCTTACTGCATTTCCAATACATGAACTGAAGATCAAATGGTGAAAGCCCTTTAACTGAATGTATACACATTCTTAGCTTCTTGCAAAACAAAAGATTAAATTCTTTTTAACCTGAAATTTTCTCTGATGTGCCAGATTTCTTCAACAATCCTCAAGTTTTTCTCTTATCCTACGTCCTACACCACAACAGGAGTCTTACTGACATCTAATTTCTCTTTGCTTTCTCAAGTATTCCCAACCCTCTAGTCTTCTCCTGTGGTACTAAGAGAGATGGAAGTTTGCAGGATCACTATTCATTATCATGTTATTTCTTTACCCTGTAAAATCTAGGAGCATTCAGTTTTGTACAAGCTGTGGGGCTTTCTCTTCCTATTTTTGTAAGCTTCTATCATAATCACAGCAGCGTTTTCACAGAGTTTCTCCACGGTATCTAGATGTTTAAGCATTGTTAATTTTCCTGTACAACTGAAGTTCATGATTCAGCCCTTCAAAGCCGATGCTGGTACCGTCTTTTCTCTTTATTAGAGAACATGTAGTATTTCATCAGGCACATCTATTAACTGTTAAAAAGATATTATCTTCATGGTAAGACTGCACTTAAGTAAAACCCTGTTTATGTCAGCGTGTTTCTTTCTTACAGTTTTCATCCTGTTTCCGCCATGTGTGATGGGAAGGCTTAGCAGGTCATTGTGACATCACTTCCTTTAGGCTGCAACCACTACACAGGGATTTTCAGTCATTCAGTCATTCAGTCATCGGTGACGATGCTCTCTCTTCTGACCATTTGTACATTTGTTTTTCTAATCTTCACTGCTATTTAATATCCAGGTAATTTTTAGAACCATAATTATGTGCTTATTTTGTATGTTTCTCCAGTTCGCTTCAAATTTCTCTTCATACCAGGTAGCTCTATGCTAAACAAATCGTATTTTCATTGTATTCTACTTTACACTTTGTTCCTTTATTTTTTCTGCTAGGTTTGTGGATTTTAAATATTCCCCTCTTGCCCTGCTGAAAAACTCTTTTCACCTTTGTTTCTGACCTTTGTTCCTCTTTCCTTGAAATGTTGCCCTATCATCAATCATTTCCTTAGCTGTAATACTGTATTTTCTCTTAAAGGTTTTCTAGTCATATACAGACACAGATATCATCGATTTCCCAAAATTTGCCACAGTTCGCTCTAACCTTTCTGGGGGCTCTCATCCCTCACTCCTGACATGTCCAAACCTCTGCCGTCAGGTAAAATGATCCACTGTGATTCTTCCATGCTTCTCTTTGATCCTTTGACCGCTATGTTCCCCAGAAAATTCTAAATCAATTCAAATAATATGTATAAAATACTAAGATGTTTTACTGATCATGTTTTGAGAGGAAAAGGTAAGGAATTTTTCCGGATTTGTAATTGTAACTGCTATTATGCACTGTTTCATGTAACATTTCAGCATTGCTATAAAATTTCAAATGGGTTTAGATAATGAAGCATTAGAGAAATTCTGATTGAGAAAAATTTATGCACTGAAATTTCGACACGCACTATGAATTTATTGAATTCTTTAAACAATGTGATTTTTAGCTATTAAAACTAGAATGATTCAATTATTTTGAACATTTGACCTTATATTTTACTGAAATGGATTTAAATGCAATTCTTTTCTCTGTGATTACCAAAGCAATTGATTACATGACAAGACTCATAATGAAATTTTCATTCTTTAGATAAAATATTCATGAAACGACTCCTAGCCTTGGACTAGTGCTGGATGTGTTGGCATAATAATCCAAAAAACAAAATATTCTATTTTTATGCTTATTAATTCTCTATTTTTTATTTAAAATATCAAGCTGCTATCTAGAAATACCAGATCGCTGTTCACTTTTCATTTTAACAGACTTATATATGAACGTGAATATTACCTTTGGAATTTGTTAAACTATTTTAAAACTAATATTAATTTGTCAAATTATTAACATTGATAAGACTCTGTTTTAAATTTGTCAGTAAGACTTACATTCATAATACTTTTATAAACCCTCCAGTTTAAAAAAAAATAACATGTATTGCTGCATGATAACTGGTACTGCACAGTTGAATACTATAGCAGCTGTATAGTTTAGCGACTTCAATAAATGTAGAGCTTGATTTGAAAATGGGAATTATCAAAGGGGTAAAAAGCATGCAGGGAGAGTATTCTTAAATGGTGCCAATTAACTTTCTTGTTTGAAATAAGAAAATATTCTGAGAGTCCAAACATTACTGTAAAATGTTCCATGATCTTCCCCTATAATTTCAGTATTTCTGCCTTTAAAAATTGCACTGCTTTCTAGGGCCCTGTTAAGGAAATACAGTATTTGCAGTAGATATTTAAAATGATAGCGAACATTCTTGAGTCAGAATACATCCTTTCCAGGAAATATTTCAGTGACATAAAGCTACTCACTGGTAGATGCAAAATTTCTAGGTCCAATGTATTATCAAAATATACACCTCATTATATTATCTAAAAAGTTTAAAACATACACATAAGTAAATAGCAATTCCCTGAAGCATGACATAGCAAGTCTACATAAGGTCAATGCAATGAGATTGAAAATAGTCATCAGAAGAATTTACAATTGACTTTAATGAATTATGCTATTCTTTTGGTGTATGTAGATATACTAAAACATGTACTGTATATGTATATAAAGTCACATGCATATAAAATTTATCTATGTATCTATTTTTCTGTCTATCTATCTAGGACAATATGCTCATCTTAACAGTTGTCTTTTCAAGGCAGTAGTATTGTTAGTCACAGTGTACTCATCTTGTTCATTATATGGTAAATATCTTGCACTTTTGATAGCTTCTGTTGTGCAAATCCAACTAGAAATAGTGCAATGTGTCTTTGGTTATATAGATCAATTAAATTAATTTAGGTTTTTTCTTTCTCTTCATTTTCCTACTACTTTACTCACAGTAACCTAATTATTATTGTAAGTCATTTCATTTCTATTTTCTTCCCTTTATTGATCTCCATTGTCTCCATTTATATAATAAAAGACTTACACCACTCATTTAGTTACACACAGACTAAAATTTTCATGTATTTATGACTATCAACTACAAAGTCTTCAAAATTGGTTAACAGCATGAAATGAATTCCAATTACATGTAGTCTTTGAAGTGGATCTAATTTTCTTCCAGAAACAAAACCAAGTAATAAAATCAATTTATCTAGTTAAGATAAATTGCATCAATTTATCTAGTTAAGTTTAGTCAATATTTCAAATTTCAAATTAACTCATGTTTATTTAATTGACCTATATGAGAGTCTACCCAAAGATTAATAAATGTATATATAATAGATTAAATGAACAGAAATGTTGACATAATACAGTGAAGAAATAAGAAAATGTGCCATGTTCTCCAGTTATATTATCATCTTTATCCTTGAATTTAAGTTGTCCTAGAGTTTTATCTTCAAGCATATATCAGTTGTTCTAAGTTGTGAATAAAATTATTTAAACATGCTTCACCCGTTTCCATTTGATAATTGGGTGAACCATACAAATACATTGATTTTGACCTTTCTTACTCTTTTTTAATAAAAGAAGCTAATTTTCTGTAGTTCTGGCTAATTCATATACAAGTGCCTGGAAAATGCCTGAAAAGCCAATTAGTAGACATAAGAATGGCCCTAACAAATGGAAAACAAAACAACTACAAAATAGACATACATACAGATTGTTATAAATCTCTAAAATGGAAGGGATAAAGGGAAAACATTCACATTTTGGAGTATAATTCATATATATATGCTTTACTAGTTCTGGAATGTTAGTATTTGTATGGATGTTGTTATATTTTTTTATGTATGCACTTAGCCCTCTGTTGTTGATGTTTAGAGGGTAAGGACTACACTTAATATATTCCATGATGGTTTATTCTGTAGAGATAATGGTTATAAAATTTGGATATATTTTTGATGAAATAACAGCATGCCCAAGTATAGTTTTAAATATAAGTAAAGTAACAAATTACTATGAATTTACAAAGTATGAAGTAACAAAATTCTATGAGTTTGCAAAATATAAAATATTAAAAAGTTTATGTAAGATTTAATGTTCTACAGCTTTGATTTCTATTACTATTAAAAATAGGAAAATATAGGCCCACAATATACTCATTTATTCTAATGAAAAGAAAATTTTGGTAGTAGAACTTTGCAAAGTTTAGTGGTTAGAGAGCGATTTTTAAAAATTTATTTCTTCCTGCTGAATACCAGAGAAATTCATTTGCATATTTCCTTCCTTGACATATTTCCTTGATAATAATAATTGCATTAGGTTTGGTTAGAAGAGAGAAAATAATGATGACAATCTTCAATGAACTTTGTATGATGACTTCAAAAGTGTATAAATTATCTCGTGTAATATTTATATCCCAATACAGCAAGCAAGCATGTATATTGTACCATCCTCGATGACTTACATAGTATTTTATCATTCTGCTAACGTTTATTCCATGAGTATTAATACAGGAAAGCATTGCAGCATTCTACATTTTAGTTGACATTGTCTAATATAAAACCATTTCTCTAGTATATGCCTGGTTTGAGTCCGAAGTTCAGTAGAGGAGGGAAATAAACACATGGAAAGCTAGTTGGAAGATAGAATTGAGTTGTATGTTGCAGGCAACTGAGCGTGAAAATCATTATGAAGAGAAGTAATAATACTATGCTTGTTTTCAGGAAGATTACTTTAATACTGGTATAGAGAATGTAATAATCAGAAATATACTTGAAGTAACGATCTTTAAATAGACGGTGGATAGTATCCAGAAAGAACAACATGAAAGCCTGCACTACGGAGGTGAAAGCAGTCTTGATAATGACTGTCAAATAGACTGGATGCCTAATATTATTTTAATAAACACCTAATTTATCATCTGCACCAGGAAACTTTTGAAAGTATATGGAATTTCCATTCATAATGAAGAAGAAAGGACAGGTTTAAACTGAAATTGTCCCAAGTAAACAGGGAGAATTGTTATTCATGGCATACAGGAAAGAAGGATCAAAGAAACTTTCAATACTTTCAATGGTATAAATGGAAAGCATTTTCTAATGATAGAGAATTCAGGGGAATTTTGTTGCAGAAAAAAATAAACTCTGTTTTCTGATCCTGTGCTTTAATATAAAATATTTTGCAGACAGTTTGAAATTAGATCCATATCTCTGTAGTTAGATAAATACTAGAAATAAATATTTCAGAGCCTCTGGCATACTGAGGAGAGTTATAAGCTTTGTAGAAAATGTCATCAGCAGACAGGGAAAAGCCAAGGTGCTGGGGAGAACAGGGAAAAATGTCAGAAAATGTGAGAATTAGAAAGGGATCAGAGGAGAATGTGAAGATTTGGGAAAGGTAGTGTGAAAAAGAGATGAAAAATGGTGGACCACTGGATATGGTGCTGATTCAAAGGTGATTTCTGTGGAAGGCCAGAGAAGAAACCATACTGTTGCAGGATGGCAAAAGATTGAGAAATTAAGTAATGCCCATTAGACATGATAATAACCTACCACTTTAGGATTTACTACAGGCTCAGTTTTTTCTAAACATTTTCCATAGATATTCTCATATAACCCTCAAACAGTCCTGTGAAGTAGATGCTTTAATCCATCTTCATTTTTTCACAGGTGAAACCCAAATTTCAAAATCATCACACAACTTGCCATACTGGTCGATCACTACTCGTAAAAATGAGACCCAGAGTCAAATCGCACTATTATTTTATGGCAAGTTCTGTTGTTTTCTTTTGTTTTGTGGTGCTAGGTATGGAGCCCAAGGCATGCTACACTGTCCTTTAAATATTGAAGATTGACTATTTTCTCAGTCTTATACAATAACCAAGAAGCAGTAATGAAAAAAATTGGCTTGGAATTCTCACCACTCTTTTGAGTTATTAAAGAATTATAGTTTTCTTCAGTAGACAGTTATTAAAATTCATGTTTCCCCAATGCCCATGCAGCTTTCAAAGTATAAAGCTACAGTGTTCTACAACGGCCTTTCTAAATGTCAAATTTACTGTGTTAGATAGGCTCAGTGGCATTGGAAAGGCATATTAATTTTCTCTGTGACAAAAGAAATATGGAACAAGTATGGAAGACAGGTCCACTGTGACACTGACTTGAGAATTCCTGGAGAGAGAAGAAAGGTCTTGAGTGATTTATCGTAGGTGCATAGTGAAAGGGAAGGAAACAGAAACAGTACATTTGGAAGAATGGAGTAGATTATGTTTCAAAGGGAGAGGAAGAGACTTTTTCAGATTTGACTAGGTTAGGTCTGATGGTGACAGCTATTCGTGATTTGTGGCCTTGAGCAAGTCATTTAATTTTTTAGTCTCAATATTCTTGTTTGTAAAATGAGAGTTTGGGGATAATGTTTCTTCCAGTTGTAACTTTCCTTTCATAATCTTAAATATTTGCTTAGTTTATTCATTGTTTTGTTTGATGATTTACTATCTCTGTGCAAAACAAACTTCTTTTTGCTCAGTACAGGGAAACCATATGAGAATATTAATTGTGTAGTGAAATGGATTCCAGAATATGAGGTTTCATATGAGACTTTTCATTTTTCATGTTGTAGAAGTGTACCTTTGCATGTAATAGCATGAAATTTCATTAATACGTTGTGTCTTACAATGTCATGTCATCAATTTTTGCAATATTATTCGCCTTGCAGTTCAGACTCTTAAGTAATCTAGTGCCTAATGCCTATATAGTGTTCTAATATTTTCTGTTTTAACATCTTTCTCTTGGAGTTCTTTCAAGAGAACACAAATAGATTCACCTGACCTTGTAACTATGTGGTATATAACATTTTCTTCAAAATGGTAAGCATTCTTACTAAAAGTTACGTGTTCTTCAAGCTTTATTCTTCTAGTAAAACACTTGACACACAGAATTTTTTCACTGACCGAGGTCTTTTTTTCCCCAAATGATGAAAGGCAGAGCAGTGAGGAACAGGTTTGGTAGGCCTGTGCCAAACGGTTTGGGTATTCATCTTGTGGCTGCTTCTCTGAACATGCTGAGGATCACTTCCTTATGTGCTAAATGACAGACTAGTTCCGTGGGCTCCATTTCCCGTTTTCTTTTTTCAAGGGAAATTCTGAACCAAAGCAATCTAGTCTTCTAGGCCAATGTTCTTGACTACTTTGCAAAGAATTAAATCTTAAAATATGAAATAATAGGCCTTCATTATCTCGATACAATAATTGGAGAGTCTTAGTCATTTGGAAACAGATTTAGAGAGAAATTATACTTAGTTTGTAATTTGGAAACTATAGTTTTATTTGACTACAGCTTTCATATTACAGCAGTGACTTTTTGAACTCCAATTAAACCACTAACTTTAAAAATGGTGCATACGAGGGGCCGGTGAGATAGCTCAGCGGCATAAGTGCCTGCCTGGCAAGTGTGAGGTCCTGAGTTCAACTGCCAGTACCAGCATTAAGAAAAAAAAAGGTACCCACAAAAATTAATAATAATTCTTATTCAGTGATTCTTACTTGTATCTAGTGGTTATTATACAGCTTCTGGGTTATTATTTAACCTCTTAATGACAGCATTAATGATAAAATCTACTTTTCAAAAGTATACATCTTGGGCCTGGTGATGTAATTCAGTGGTAAAGTGCTTACCTAACGTGTACACAGCTCTGGGTTTGATCCCTAGCATTTAAAGAAGAAAGAAAGAAAGAAAGAAAGAAAGAAAGAAAGAAAGAAAGAAAGAAAGAAAGAAAGAAAGAAAGAAAGAAAGAAGAAAGAAAGAAAAAGAAAAAAGAAAGAAAGAGGGAGAGAGAGAAAGAGAGAGACATGAGAGGAGAGAGAAAGGGGGATGGGAGGGAGGAAGGGAGTAAGGGAGGAAGGAAGGAAGGAAAGAAATTTCATTTATATAAACTATATATATAGTTTATATAAATAAATATATCTGCATGTTTTGCTGAAATTTTCAGTTCTGTGTGTTCTTCAGTGAAGCTATGTAGACAAAATTTTGTCTTGGGAAGAGGGTGGGGGAGTGGGAGATTTGTGGGAGTCATTTACTAAAAATATTACTGTATGGCCAGAAAACATATTATTTCTTACTTCATAACTGAATTAGGAGCCACTATCTGATGAACCTGTTAAGAGAAATTTTAAAAAATCAACATTAATTTTCGAAAAAATAATCATAATAAAATTGTTAGACCCGCGTCAGGACAGGCATGGGACCACTGCCTGTTGCAGCTGTTTTTAACAAGTCATTTAGAGCTATGTTTCTTGTTAAAGCCATCTTTGGGGTATCCTTAAGTATTCTTCCTCCTCCTCCATCCTTCAACATGCCCCGTTTTGGGTCATAATAACACAGCTGTCCAGTTAACCTAGTGTCTCTTCCCTACTCATGTTTAACACTTAGAGGGAGGGGCAGGGAATGGAGGAAAGGGGAAGAGGATGAAAAAAAAATTAAGATGTGTTATGTACATGTACCAACTCCCCATGAGGAATGTAAACACTATGTACTGCAAACATGTCTAATAAGTAAATTATTGAAAAATTGAAAAACAAATATTGCTTTGTGAGTAGGGCATTATGTATTCAACATTTGTCACCAGACCTACTGTGTTCCACTCCTACTTCTGATTTCACACACTCTTGTTCTTTTGTCTCTATTCAGACCTCCAATACCTCCTTCTCCATTTTCCTCTTTTCCATCTTCTCCCAGGATGTTGTGTGTTTTTATCTGTGTGTGTGTGTGTGTGTGTTTGTGCATGCTTGACTGCACGTGTGAACTCTCCTACATCACCACAAAATGAAATACTAGCAATCATTTTCATTGTGTTGATGTTAGACTTACCAAATGATGTAGTCCAGTACTCATTTTTTCTGCTCTTGTTCCTTGTAAAAAAAAATAAAAGTCACCATTTTTACTAAAGGCTACTTTTGCTCTAAACCTGATCCTCTGTCACTTAAATGAAGATATGCATTCTGTAATTAGTTTTCTTTCCAACATCATCAATATTTCCACTTGAAAGGATTATCGCTTAATCCTCCACTTAATATCCTAGGATCTTCTGCTTAATAAAACATTCTATGTGTTAGAAGAATGTCTGCCTATCAACTATCTCTTCCCAAATATCTGCTCACCCTTTCAGCAAAGTTTCTTAAACACTGTTTATGATTGCCTTCCTCACCAAATTGTGCCTCATAATTTCCAGATAGACAGCCACGGTAAGTACTCTATTCAAAGAAATCTTGTTAGGACTCTCAGTCATCTACATCTTATAAGTACAAACCATTTTCTTTATTTATTTTGGCTTCTTAGTGTCACTCTACAATTGTTCCCTTCTTTTCCAAATTCTTCTCTTAACTTCTATAACACAGAACAAATCTAGTTTTCACCCTACCTTATTATCTCTTCTCTTTCAATCTCCTCTTCAAATTTGTTCCCTAGTTTTCTGAATGTTTGAATGTCCTCTGACCTTTGAGATTGGCTCTTCTCTATGGTCTTTCTCTAAAATTATTCTTATAACCAAAAAAATTCATATTACATCCCTACTTAAATCTGTTCAATATTATCTTATTTTCAGTCACATGAAAACTCCTTTCTTCCTTTGTCCTCAGACTCCAGTTCTAACCTAGATCACACCTATTTCTCCAAACCTAGTTTCCAACACCAGACAAACTAGTTACCTGTATCTTTCTCAGCGGACAAGTTTGCTCCCCCTTCTCTGTCTTTATATTTGCTGTTCCCTCTGTCCAGTGTGCTCTTTTGCACAATTACATCATACAGGGCTCCACCTCAATATTCTCAATCACCTCCAAAACTGCTCTTTTAAAGGGAAATTTCTTGGTCGCAATCATCGCCTCATTCACTACCTAGGACTCTGTTATGATTTCCTGGTGGAATTTTTTTTTTTTTTTTTTTTGAGACAGGGTCATGCTATGTAGCCCAGGCTGGCCTCGAACTCATGGTAATTCTCTTGCCTCAGCCTCCCAAGTGCTGAGATTACAGGCATGTGCCCCACACCTGGCTGTAAGGCATTTCTTAATTAGATGAATGGAATGGATGTCTGGTTACTTAACCTCAGGAACTCTTGAATATTTTTCTTTGTCTTGTGCACTTGTGATTTTTACACCTGAGCAGTGAACTAAGCAGATGAGATACTGGCCTTCTTTTGTGGAAGTGAAGGAAGGGAAGTTGTAAAAGGGAGTGAATAGAGAACAGGTAGGTTCATTATTTGATAGTTAAATTCAATTTCATGTTAACTTTTCATTTTAACTGAGAATTATTTACAAATATGGAAAAGATTTGTACATGAAAGTCAAATTTTACACTTAAAGAAATCTTGCCTCCACCCAAATGATAATATACATGAAATAATACCAAATATAAAACTATTAATCTTTTTTTAACAATGTATATGTTTATTTAGTTACAAACTTAAATATTTTCTACTAGTGGACATTTTAGGAACTTTCCATTTTTATTCTTTACAAACTGTGCTGCCATTAACAAATATGAAGTTGTTTTTTTTTTTTTTAATATTTTCCTGACCTTTGGTTCTAACTGGGACATAATATATTCCCATTATGCATGAGGTTTTACTATTTATTGTTGTTCTATGTCAAATATCTATCTGCAATTATAGTTGATATATTATAACTAGTCAAAATGTAGAAAAGTATTAATTAGCTCAAAAGATAGGTTGTCTTCCATTGTATGTATATAACATGAAGCATACTAGTAGTTCAAAAATCTGGATTAGTCTCGTTTCTCCTAGAATCCACAAATATCATTTAGCCCAGTCTAATAATACCTATTTCAGGGAGTTCACTATAGGGGCAATCATTCTTCTGACCAGAGAGATTTTTCTAGAAATGAAGTGTTCTAATTCATTCAATGTCTTTTTGGGTTTTGATTGGTTGATTGGTTTGGTTTGGTTCGGTTTTGATTTTAGATTTGCAAATACACAACTGAAGGAGGTGCCCTCTCTTTTCTCATTACACAATTACCTCATTGTGAGTGAAGATACCTTGTAGACATTTTACCCTTTTGCCTGGCCTATCCCACACCCAACCTTGGAGTAGCTGATTAGGAAAGGTGGGAAAGAGAGTGTAATACTTACACACTAGAGTCTCTGACTCTATCTACCTTTCCTTAGCTATCTCTCTTTAATTATATGAAGAAATGTGTTTTACATTTAGGTTGCTGGGTAATTATTATATACCCCTTTCATAAAGCTTTACATTCAAAGTTTACCTGAAGTACAAGTTATATGTTACCCACAAAGTTGTAACACAAGGCAAACGTGTACAAAGATTTTTATAGCAATAATTTTGTCTGGGAAAAGAGTAGAAAGATCATAAATTCAGTATAAAAAATCGTTTAGTCAAAAGATGGCATAGAAAGCAGATTTCAGTGACTTATCAAGGAAATGCATGTGTGAAAATTACATTCTGTTTAACAAATATGCATCAGGTACCTCAGAAATCACATAGACATATCACGTAGTATATACCGTATTGGGAGAATTGTTGGACCTATAACTATTAGGAGAACACTGCATCTGCTTTTAGAGAACTCAAAAAGCTGTCTGATGAAAGGTCACATCTCTCAGCAGCTGCATCTCTCAAATCCATTATACTACTCTAATTCTCCTGTACATGTAACTGGAATAATATTGTGAATGTGAAGTTAAGAGTATTTTGCTCTTGGGCCGGTGAGATGGCTCAGCGGCGTAAGCACCTGCCTGGCAAGCACAAGGGCCCGAGTTCGACTCCCGGAACCCACATATGAAAAAAGGGCTGGTGATATCACTCAGTGGCACGGGTGCCTGCTGGCATGTGAGGTCCTGAGGTCGACCCCAGGTACCCACAAAAAAAAAAAAAAAAGAGTATTTTGCTCTTTTACTACAAATTTTTAATGGTTTTTCATTTTCTAAATAAAGTCTAGAACAACTGCTTTCATTGCTCACTCAAATATTTTTCTTTAAATTTAGTATACTTTTCCTTGGGTGTTTTTGTATTTTATTTATTTACAAAATATATAAATTTATATTTGTGTTGGGGGCATGAAGATATATATATATATATATATATATATATATATACACATAATAATTTAAAAGTTATGAGATCAACATGAAATAAGCTGTTTAAAAATTATATTTATAGGGGCCGGTGAGATGGCTCAGTGGCGTAAGCGCCTGCCTGACAAACACAAGGCCCCGAGTTCGACCCCCGGAACCCACATACGAAAAAAGGGCCGGTGATATCGCTCAGCGGCACGGGCGCCTGCTGGTGCGCGAGGTCCTGAGGTCAACCCCCAGTACCCACACACAAAAAAAAATTATATTTATAAACATGGTGACATTATACTATTGCTACATAATATCTCAAGACTGTATTAGATAGCTTTGAATACAACTTTTTTCTTTTTTGTAGTTTCTACATAGTCTTTTTTAACCCAGTGACACACTTAATAAAGTGCTGAGTCTAGCAGTAGTTCTCGTTCCTGTTACTATTCTCTGCGCTGAAATTTTTTGGATCATTTTTACTTGCATTATTTGCATTAACATCATCCCATGGTCTTTTGCAGGGCTCTTTACATGTACTTGCCCATTTTATGAGTTTTAGCTTAGTTACAACAAAACATGATAACCCCAAATTTCCTTCCTTTTGCGCATCTAAACTATAATAGTTCACAAAGTGCCACAAGCACATAGATGAAAGGTGATCTCCCTTGAAACCCCATCTCCGTTGCACAGTTGCAACGCTACCTTCAGGGAGCTGTGCTTTTCCACATGTGTGACAGCAGACCAGCCTTCTGTATGATCAACTCAAGGAGTCAGTGTAAATGCATGTAATAAAAAGTAAAGTTTAATTTTCCTTGCTTTCTCTTCATGCAAAATAGGAATCAAGTCTGTTTATATTTTCTTCTCATGTTTCACTATGTCATCTTTCACACTCTGGAAGATGTGTTTACTCCATTGTTATGGTGAATTAACCATAGTCCTTTAGCTTCAAAATTCTCTCTGACATGACTCACATCTATTCATTGTAGTACAGAGGGGACTTATGTGAATTATTGTTCCCATCTGATGTCTTTTGCATCAAGCTGCCCTAAACACTCTACCATCACCCAGACAGGCTCTGCTCTCCTGTGTCTGTGCTTTCTTCAGTGCTATGTCGAATGCCTTGTCATCTGCCACAGCATGAGGGCAGCCACCATCCCTCAGTCATCTTTCACTGCCTCTCAGCTAGCACAATAACGAATAAAGGACATAGGTCTCATTGAGAATTCCGTATATAGTGCTGCTTGATCTTAATGTATTATTGACAGTAAAACTTCCATTCTTAATTTTAAATTAGCTATCCTTTCATTCATCAATAAAGCAAGCACACTATCACTTATATGTCTGTAAATTTTAATTTCATTTCTGCTTTTGGAAAAATCTAATATACAAGAATCAGCTATCAAAGGTAGAAGGTGTCAAGAGACTGAAGAAAGAGGCCTGCAGATCCAGAATAGCACAAAGTGTACTTTATTAGGGATTAATAATGGGCAGAAGCATGTGTTGGACAGCAGCAAGACAAGAGGAGGGGAGCAGGGGGTATGAATGCTGAAGTAGATAAGAGTGGGCCGCCACCACAGAGAGTATATCTGTGCTTTCTCAAAATTACCAATGTCAACCTCGTGTAAGAAACAGTCAAAAAAGTGCTCAGCTCTCTATTTAAATAACTTAAGGTAAGGTAACTCTGGTAAGGTTTGGAATTAATGCTAGGTTCAAATATTTGTAACAATGTGGCCATCGCAACCAAGATCCTGTAGTCCTGTCAAATTGGATCCCTGCACTTTCTTTCATTCATCAAATTCTCCATTGCATTGCACCAAGTTTATATAAAAATAGAAATTATTTGGATGACTACATTAGAACTCTAGACTGACATTCATCTTAATTTTTCCATATTTTTAGTTTAAATTGCACATTATTATATGTTGTGTCGGTTTCTAATTAATATAAGCTCAGTCACTGTCAACTCATGTAAAATAATCATGGATAAAGCAGATAACTATAATGTAGTATCCAGGTATTTTGATCCTGAAAAATTGTTCCCAGGATATGCAGAACTAATATAAAGATGACTTCAAATGTTGCATGACTTTCCAAGGACAATCCAAAGCATGAAATTCAGATTGGATTTAATATCTTGCCTTGTAAAAATGTTCAACATTTTTACAAAACATAATTAAAATGTGCAATTTGCAGATAGAGTTTGAATTGTTCTCTGTAAATCCAAATCTTGGAAGCTGATTCCTTATTACAGTCTCCTCACTGGAATGTCTGTACTGACAGAAGCTATCTCTATTAAATTTCCCTATTTCATCCTAAGTACCTTTTTATCATCTGTTTCCCCTGAGCATGTTTCTACCAATGAAGTCATTTGTATTTACTTCATGTTCTAGTGGGTAAAAACTGATTTGCAAGGACTGAGGAAGTTGCTTTGTTCTACAGAAGTCTAGCATTCCACCCAGGAGCGTTTAGTGAGAAGTTATAAGGTTGCAACTTATTATTGCTTTAGAGTCTCAGGTTCCACATTTTTATCCAGCAAGCTTCATGTCGCCTTTAGGATTAGCTGGTCTTACCAACGATAACCCATAAAGGCATGAAGATATTTTGTGCAGCAGTGTAACATTACAATGATGATACCAAGTTATTTTAAAAAATCCTCTTTAACAAGAGTTTATCTTCACCAACATACCAACTCCTGTACTCTTCAGCTCCAGGCGCCATGGTCATAAACTTCTTGCATTTGCAGTTCTAAAAAAAGCTATTTCCAAACATATGTAATAACACTTGAACATAAGGAGATACAGGATTCAGGATTATATATACAAAGAATGCTTCAAAACAACCACAACTATCTAATATTGATAAAGTGTATAATGATAAAGTATGGCTTCATTTTCTGTATAATTGAAACTCATGTGCCAAAATTCCAGAAACTCATAGAAGAATGTATCCTTCAAATAAGAATGAAAATTTTTCTCACTCACATTTGGGGTGGATTTTTTTGTAGAGAACTAAGGCAAGCAAGCATTTTTTGTGGCACCCTTTGATTCAGAGGAGCTAATTTTAAGAGCAACATTGTTGTAGTATTTTTAGTAGCATCCAATTGAAAATATTTTATCAATAAAACTTCATACAGAAGTTTATGTTCCACCATTCTTGTGTAAAAAATAAGAGAAAGTGCACTAACTCCTGTACCAAATGAGCTTCCCTAAAGAATGACTGAGCTTTAGACATTCTCTTCATAAAACAGAGCATCTCGAGATCATTTATTCTTAGTTCAAGAGATTCACAGTGTTTCCCTCATGTAACCATGAATATAACCTTATATATTTAAAACAAATGTGTGTGTAACTTCCCTTAACCCAAACACAAATAGGTCTTAATGCAACATCTAGGGCATAATATCATATTTAACTTGGTAAAAGCGATAAGCAGTAAAAAGAAGCAGTCAAAATCAAATCCGAGTTTGTTGCTTAGTAATAAACCTGCATTCACTTTATGATATAATAATTTAGAAATTGTTCACTCTTCAAGCCCCTTTGAAGTAGCTCATGTTTGTGTGTTATTTTCTTTATAACTTCCTAGTTTTCTCATTTTTTTAATTGTCCTTCACTCTTGGCATAAACATCTAGAAGATGAATGGTTATTTATGTTTTATTTCCTGATTATATTTGATTTGTTACATACCTTATATTTGCTTTTCCTCTATATTTATGACATAAGTTTCCAGAAAGTAATTTTGATTGTTGTATTTTCTATTCAGATGGGGAATTCAAAAAGTAGAATTTTGAACAGTAGATGCAGTGTGACACCACTGAAGAATAACACAAAGCAGTCACTAGTCAGAGAATACAATAAAAATATAAGATATTTTCTGTAATTGTAGAATATTTCTAAAGTTCAAGTTATACTACTGTTTTCATCTTGACACCATTTTATTGCTCTTAGGAGCTTATTTTTTAATGGACAAATGTTTTGATGCACTGCATATGTAATATAGACAGGCCATCTGTTATTAACAGAAGTGAAATTATCTGTAAACTAAACCAATAGTTGACTCTCAAAATAAACAACTAACTACACAAGTAAGACATATGGATAAAACTGTTACTCTGTTGTATTGTCTATTTTTTAAAAAGTTTGAAAGCTAAGCAATTATACTGTAAGTCACAAAGAACCATAATCTACTCAGTTAAAGGGAAGTTTTTCGACATGACTTTTCATCTATACTGGAAATTCATGTAAAGAAAGTTAATAAATGAAAGAAGGGGAGATTACTGAAAAGACAAAGGAGACGTGATTTAACTGAGTGCAAGAATTTTAATGGAGATGTGGTAATCGTCATACCTACATTTTTAAATCAGGTTTGTTATAGGTTAATATGGAGTAGAAACACAACGTTACTTTCTGGGGAAGGCTTAGCCAAGAAAGGGAAGGAAAAAATGTGACCTCATTTCAGCTTCTAACGAAAGTGAAACTGAAAGAAATAAAGAGATGAGACTAATTGTTGAGGATGTTTATAATGCACCATGGTTCACATAAAAGTCACAAAACAGAGCTTCCAGTTTAATTATTTTAACTTAGTTTTTAATTGCTTAAAACCATTTATTGTGTTTCATTTAGAGAAAATATCACTATTTTGATATTCTTCAATATGGAAAATATGAAAATTCTATTCTTACTCTACTATGAATCTTCCAGGGTTAAAATAGTAGTAAAGGCCTGAGGTTTAGCTAAGCAGTTGAGCACTTGCCTAACACGCATGAAGCCCTGGGTTCAATCCCCAGAACAGAAGAAAAAAAAAAAAGTAATAGTAATAAAGAAAAATAAAAGAATACTTACAGCTCCCCAGTGGAATAAAGTCTGTACAAAAGCTCCATGCAGCATTTTAGGTAGTCAAAAATAATGACATTTCATTGTATGGCATTGATCCTGCATACTTTAACTTTGATTTAAAAGGAAACCTTGGCAGGCAATTAACCTACATATAAAGATTTGTATAATAGGAAGCTCCTTTTGAATTGCTAATATGTAACTCTTTTTCTCTCCACAGCAGTCCTTTGAGAACTGATCTTTTTAAATGTGAACTATATCTTCCATAGTTTATTAGTACCAAATCTTTCAACTGTCCCTGGTGTCTCATGTTACTCGAATCTTCCATAGAGTTCTTTATCCTTTCTATTTCTTAGAAGATAGATTATTTCTTTGTGAGAGGAAAATTACTAAAGTACTAAAGGCTGCTGGAAAATGCCACAATCCAAATAGATGTTTCATTGTCTATGCATGGTATCAATTCCTTGAGTAAAATATTAAGTATTATTTTAAGAAAATAGATTAATGTATCTGGAAACAGGAGTTATTGGTAAAAAAGGATATAAATCGATACTCTGATGAATGTTCAATAGCCATGTGCCTAAGAAAAAATGTTAGGGAAACTACCAGCCTTATTAAGAATCATGTCTTCAACTTTTTTTAATAGCACCTAACCTAGGAAACATTGGGTCCTTCCCTATATCCCAAGCTGTTTTTCATGATTATTAAATAATTTTACAACAAAACTGTTTAAACGAATTAACTGTATCTATTATAATCCTGTCCACCATCATTAGTCTACCATTCAAAACCTTGAAATTTGGTCATGTCACATATGTGAAAACTTATAATCCAAATGCTTCCCTGCACGAGTCCTCCATAGCTAAGCTGATGAATCCACTCCTTTTCCTTAAATATACATTTATCACTATTTCTACCTTTATATAGTTCTCATTGCTAGATTTTTTCAATTCTACATTGTGTAGTAGTTTTAGAAAAATTAAACATGCTGTTTTTTAAAATATATTCCTAAAAAAATGTATTCCTAATTGTTTTAATCTATTACACCAATTTTCAACATTTAGGGGATGGAAATGAAATACAGTATCCTAACCATGTCATTCAAAGTGCTACATATTTCTTCAGAAATTTTATTTAGCCTATATGCTCTTGATAATGTACACATTGCTATAACTATATATTTGTACTTGCATATAAATATATATAGTTTCATGAATAAAATCATGAATTCTGTACTTATAGGCAATTTAATAAAGTTTCAAGGGTGGTTTTGACTTTGTGCATTTTGTCTTAAAACTGTTATTGGGCCCTGTCCGTAATCTAAGTGCAGATCCATGATGCAAGGCTAGAGTTTAAGTAAGACGCCGTGGCTGAAGGTGACATTGTAAAGCAGTACTGACACAGGAATAAATTGGCACAGTTTACAGGTAAGGGAAACAATGAAAATGACAACTCTGTTATTGGTGAAAATTTTCCTTTTTATCAGTTAGCTACTGATACATCAGAAATTATGCTGAAGCTGAGGTTTTACAAAAGTAAACATTTGTTATTTCCCCAAAGTCCAGAATTACCTGGGTATCTCCACTGGTCTACACTAAAATTGTCAGAGTTCAGTGGGGGTCTCTTATTCATCTACTGTCAATCAAAGGGCCTGCTGAAGGCAGGTTATATAGTGGGGCTTCAGATTGATAATTTTCATCAATTCCATAAGATCTTTAATAATTCTCAGGGAAAATAACACAGGCTTGTCCTCATGATAATGGTAGGATTTCAAGAGAGGGCTAGCTGATGTGCTCAAAGCATCTTAAGGAACAGACTAAGAACTGACGTAGTACCATTTATGGTGTATTTTATTAGCTAGAACAAGTCACCACGTCATTCCAGAGTTAGGGGATGGGATCACAGATTTCATCTCACAATAGAGAGTTACAAAGTCACATTGCATAGAGAATCTCCAAACAATGGCAAAATACTGAAGCAATGAGTGCTAGACACATGGTAAGTAGAAAGTTACAAGGCTTGTTCAGTTTCCCTGGTATTACATATTTGCAACCAGAAAGAACAGATGAGAGGAAAGAAGGATATTCTAGCAGTTTGATCAGAGAGGTTAAAGCTAAAACCTTAGGAAAAAATGTAGTCTTCGAAAAGAAATGTGGTAATCCTTTCCTGTGATGGAAGGAAGGCAATAAAGAGTGGGCTTAGAAAAAGCAATACTGATTGAGAGACCTGAAAGGCAAAGGAGTTCCCTTTTGTGCTCAGTGAAAGATGACAGGAGACTACCTGATAACTGGAGCAACAGGATGAGATTGAGAAAAGAAGAAAATTGGGAATGTTAGAATAATTAGGGATCTGCAGGAGATAAAGGAAGTAGAGATGTATTCTAATGCTGATCATGGTTTGTGTTGGGACAGAAGGGTACATCGGTTTTTTAGTGAATAAATGATTGAAAAAATGGCTGTGTAATGTAGCATTTCCTAAACTTTAGCATTCCTCAGATTTAAGTAGATGTCTTGCTAAATCCAAATTACTGGGTTAACCCTGGAGCTTCTTTTCTCAGTGGGTGTGCAATGGGATTTAATATATTTTATTTCTAAAAATATCAATGTGATATTGATTTTTGTGGTTTATGTGTGGAGGGGTGATACTTAAAACATATCAGCATACTGTACGGGGAATTGGTCTTTTCTATAAAAGCTAAAATGTTTATGAAATATAAACAGAAACATAGTTAATTTTACAGTATTACATCATCAGTATCATTACATCATAGTATCATTACAGTATTAGTATTATATTATAAATACTACTATATTCTTAATTATTATATTGTTGCAGAAATTTACCATTAATATTTTTAGATCCCAAAGGTAATGATAATTATGTTTAATGCCATCTATGTGTGTGTGTGCATATATATATATATATATATTTGTGACCCAATTGAAATATTCTTCCAGTTTTGCCCCAGTCATCAGGTATACTCACATCTTTTCATGTTGTTTCTGATTTCAAGGCACAATGTCTACTGGGTATGCTAGGCTTGTGGACATTATGAGAGCAGTAGTGAACACAACAAAACTCAAAATCTCTTTTAATCCCAAGCTTGTGGAGCATCATCTGACATCCTACTGGGTAAAGAAAGCCACATCGTGAAGCCCATGTGCTATGGCAAGAATCTGAATATATTATTCTACCAAGAGAGGGAATGAAAAAGAAATTGAGAGAAGAACCTATCACATTCTTCAGTATCTGGCCTTGAAAGATATTCCACCACCTATATTGTCCTCATCTATAAAAGGTTGGCTTAACTGACCTAAAAAGTCCTATAAAGTCAACTTTTCCTTTTGGAGTCTATGTTACTGTGATGGTAGCTGAATCATTTTCTAAGTACCCATATCTACAGTGTTCTGCCAGGTGACCAATAGAATTCAACACAGCCCACCTTCAGAAAATTTAAACTATTCATGGAGAATCTATGACACCATTTAGCTTATGCTTTTATAGTATCTCCAAAGCATGTGGAGAAATGCTTGTGAGTCTGTGATCCTTACCATTAGAAGAATAGGTAGGGAAATATTATTAAACCCACTTTGAAGATGAGGAAAGTAAAGCTCAGTTCCAGTTTACACAGGAAGAGACAGAGCTGGAATTGGATCTCACACCCTTCCTTCATTACTTTTTCCTTATTTTATACACCAAAGTAGCATGCTATATGGTGTAAGGATGCAAAGGTCTACTAAAAATAGTCACTGTCCAAAAAGTTTACCTTTATTCTGAGTATATGCAGTGTTATCAATGTATACATTCATGAAATATAAAAATAAGAAAATTAGAGAGCTTTCGCAAGATAACATTTGATTAGCAAACATAAGTAATAAAATTCCACAGAGAAAGATTAGAAGAGATGGAGGAATTACCTTATTTAAGAGTGTTTTAGAATAAACTTTGGAGTGAGGAAGGAATAAAGTAGGTAGTCATGGATTCCCCACCCCATTGCATGAACTCATTTGTAAGATGCAAAAACAACAAACTCTTGAGAGATGAAACCACAAAAACAATAAATTTTGATACAGGGGAGAAACGCTAAATTTCTAAAAGCTTGCCGGGTGCAGTGGGCCATGCTACACAGAGGAACAAGTCCTGGGTGAAGCCGGGAGTGTGAGAAAACACAGAGCCTTACAGAACTAGTTACTCACCTCTCGGTGGACTTAAGGCAAATCCTGCTTAAGAGTATCCAGTGTGTGTGTGTTTGTGAGAGAGACAGAGAGAGGGAGAGAGAAATAGAGAGAGAGATTTAGTATGTGACTTAAACAAATACATAACTTAAAAGTACATTAAATATTTACTTTCTCAGCAATGAACACGTGTGAGTATATATGAGGATAATGTAGTGGGGCAGGAGCAGGGGCTGAAGAGGCTTTCAGGGAGTTATAGGAGGGAGAATATCAGAACCACTCTTCCACTGAGCCAATATTTTATTTTTTCATAGACAATCTGCTGATGTCCTGCATTAAAATAGCAAGTCCTTTACCTCTATATTTGAATAATCACCTTTTAAGCATTCAAAACATTTTTCAGCTTTATCTTCTCTGGTGTGCTGGCAAAGACATATCACTGTATATGTAATTAAGAGGAGAGTAAAAGGTGGCTAGAGCACAGAGAACATGAGCAGCCAGGCTCTAACTAGAAAAATAAAGCATATTATCAAGTGAACAGCTCTGGAGTGTTCCTAATGAGCACCTTTCTTTATCATACAAACTCTGATGAATTACAGAGCAACACTGTAGTCAAAATAATATATGACACCAAGTATAAAGAGGAAGATAAACATAAATATTGGATAAAGGCTACATGTAATAAATTAATTAGAAATACAGTTAGTGGTAATATTTTAAAATAAAGGAGGTTCAATTCTCCTAACAGAAAGTGGTTCCACAATAATTTTTCTGTTCACTGCTCAATTAGTTCCCCAACCACTACTAAAAATCATTTTATATTTGGATAATTATATAAGTAAGAACATTATTTAAATACCCTTGGTGTTTCCTTAAAGATATTTGGCATGGTTGGATTATTTGTACAATGCTATATACTGTCAAGAAATTGTTGAAGAAAAGCTGTTAAATTTTTAATTTCTGCCAGAACACTTTAGGTGTCAAAATAATGAACTTTTTAATACTCTGGCAACAGATTAAATAACATCTTTAAATATGGTTTGACACTTATTTGAAAGATTTGTGTAATTTTTTCTCTTTTTATTAAATTATGGAGGTCGCCACATAAAGTTTAAAAGAATATTTTTTTACAGGCCACAAATACAGTAAGCAAGCATTAGCTCTGCTCTATTAGTTGAAAAACTTGCTTTACTCGGCAGGTTGACTTCTTAATTATCTTACCACTTTAGAGCTCTGCTATATATTTTGTTTAATTATCCAATTGCTTTTTGTCATGTCACCCACACAGGGTTGGTGCTTGTGTCTGTTTTTGTCATTATATAAATTAAGGTTGAAGTGGTAGGAAAAGATTACTTTCAGTTTTAGTCTTCCGTTATTGATTCCTTTGAAGGTAATCTCTTCACCCTTTCTACCCAGTAGGCTCCTCTATGGTGAACTTCAAAAGGAACTATTGAACTCATTTTACTGAATGTAAATGTATTTCATTTTAACTTCAGCAGATTAACATATTTAAATTGTGAAATGTAGAGCATCAATAAAACATATGAAGGAAGAGCAAAAAGACAAAGGCTTTGGAAAACAAGGATTATATGCCTGGTAATAATGCTGGCCTCTAGTTGACCTTTCCTTAATAACTAGATCTTAATAGTGTTATTTACGATAGAGGGATTTAGGAAAAAATACTACATAATTTTCACAGGATTTTCAGTGTGTTGCATGTTCAAAAATTGTTCTAATTCAAAAGGTTTAAGAGGGTTTTTTTTCCTGCTATTGTAAAGTGTGTAGCGATAAATTAAAATGGCACAACTTTAGCTATTTAAGCTGAAATGGTGTTTAGTTTAGATCCTGACTACCACCGAAGGCAGAACACTGACTTTAGAACTCACCCGCCCTCTAACTGCTGGAAACATCCGTGTTATTCAGGCCTAAACTTGGCTGACACTGAAATATACACTTGCTGTGCACTTTTAAGAAAGTTCTTAATTTTATGTCATTTTATCCTTTATAGGTGTCATCTTTCCAGTGTTTTTCACTGTTCTCAAAACACATGTGTGAGGTTCCCTTGCAAGCATCTGTCCTGGTTCCAATCTGAATTACCACCCAGGCTGGGGCTGAGAAGCACCGAATTTCTCTGAAAGGAATTGACTGTGTCATTATCTTCAGAGCCACCTACTGGTGATTATTTCAACTCAGCCCTAAAGCTGAAACATATGTTATTTCCCTTACTAGACCTTTTACCATTGCTCTAGAACTAGCATGGACGTCCTCTCTTCCAGGTAATGAATTATAATTATCTCATCATATATTAAGAAGTTCTGCTCTCAGTCCATCTTCCTGGGCTGATTTTTCTCCTGTGGTCTGTTCCAGAGTAGACACACTCTTTCTAGCATCACTTTTTGCCTTTCTTTCCTTCTCAAAACCTATTTTTCCTATATCACAGTTGAGTTATCAACCCATTTTTTTTCTTAACAAGCCATAGGGCACTAAGAATTTTTCCATGATCCTAAAAATAAGAAAGGTTTTTCCTATATCTAAACTCTAGGTTTATATCCAGATAATACACTTGGCTCACTACTTTATGACATAAGATATTTGTTGATTATTTGAAGGTTGATATTTGAATATTAGTAGACTTTAAGACACAACTTTACTTACTGTGATATTTAGTACCATGTTTTGTATATAGGTGACACTGAGTAATCAAATTTTGCAAAAATAAGTGAAAAAATATAAAAATGCAAAAACTATATGGAGAATACTCATTAAATGTTTCCCTCTCCAGTAATTATAAGAAACCATAGGTTTAACTATATTGCTTACACCTATCATATTTTAATTCTGTTAGTATAAATAGAAAAAATAGAATACACACCAAACTATTCTGCATTTCTACATAAGACTAAGGACATAAAACAGTATAACTATTAAAATATTTCATAGGTGGTCAGTGCTTGTGCAGCAAATGCCAGATTATATGACAACTAATCATTATGCATGGGCATTTACATAAACATACAATAATTTAAAATATCACATTTAAATGTTTTCCATTTTAATTATTTCCCCCACTGACAGAAGAAAGTAAAATTCAGACATTAAATTTTTCTTCTTTTTAAAAATTAGTTGTTATATTTATCAGTCAATGTCATTAAATAGCTTGGAGTTAAGTTTCCTCTTTTCAGAAGAAGAGAGGGCTAGAGTCTGCATTTTAAAACATGTACCTATCATTCTATTTTAAACACAGCCAATGAAAGAATGTCGGAGCTGTAAGAGTATTTATTTTATAATATTTCTTATCCAAATGTCTGTGAAATTACTTCCAGAATCTTAACTAGACTCTCATTTACATATTACACAAAGGACTGATGTATTTGAAACTGTTATTGCAATTGGGTGACAAATCCAGCTGAAACATCAGTCTCTACACACCAAAGGAACAAGTTCTGAATTTCACCACTAAAAGGCTCCATGATAGTTACTTTTTCTTTTGTTTCTCTATTTAAAAAGCCCTTCCCCTTCCCAGCATTTTTCTATGTGACTCTGCAACAGTTAATTGATCTGCCTTGCTTGTAATAGAAACCTATCATATAATTACTAAATAAAAAAAGAAGAATGATGGTCCTATTAAATAGTCGATATGAGATAAAAAGCCAATTAAAACTGCAGATGCAAGTGGTGCATGAGAGAAAATAGCATAAATGGGTAAGGGCAATAAATTGATCGGTTTATAGATCTAAAACTCCCCGAGAGATATTTTAAATCCACATAGTTGCCACAGAATGCTAAATTTTGCATTTGGGAGCTCTTATTGAACTAAAAGATCCTTAGAATACTATGCCCCTCTTGGCTTAATCTCCAAGTATGGCCCCAGAGTAAGTTAATTTATTCAGGATCTAGAGTAAATTGGATGCAAGAAATTCACTTCAGAAGGCTTTATCAAATAAACTGGAGGCCATCCCATTACAAATACTAATGATCACCATTCAGACATAATTTTAATAAAATGGCATAGCTTCAGTGTTTCAGGGCAGTATTTGACAAGTTACTTAATGTTTTCTGTAGAGCTCCAGTTCTGTGTGTATCTGTACACTGCAGGATGTCACAGATTCCTGTCTAGCTATGCTTCTTAGGTGGGAAGGCAGAGAAATATATGTGAGTGTTCACTCTGCTCTGTTGAAGACGTGCAGAACTAAGAAAGCAATCGTCCAAATGTTGTAAAATAGGTCATAATCCACAGATCATTGACTACATGTATGTTGGCTTAGATGGAAGACATAATTTAAAAAATAAAGAGTAGATAGGGAAGCTACTCAAGAGACCCACAGCTTACATATAACACATTTTATATTCTAAAAATAAAATGAGATACGTTAAGTATGAAGAAAATTTATGTAGATGTTATCAGCTTTGCTTCTTACTTATTACAAATATTGAACAGACTTTAATATATATTATATATTAAATATATATTGGTATATATAACTATATACATATTTTATATATTAAATATGTATTGGTGTGTATATATATAACCTATATATATTTTATATATTAAATATATATTGGTATATATATATGTATATATACCAAACAAAGTTTTTCAAAGAAAAATGAGGAAATTAGAATAAAAGAAGGTTAATATGAAGCACAACCTCTGTCTTAAAGAGGCTCATCCTGCTTTGCTAAAATATCTCAGACTGAGTGGCTTAAACAGTGAGTAACTCTTTGATAAACAGAAATGTCTTTCCTCATAGCTCTGGAAGATGAAGGGTTCAAGATCAGGATTTGCCAAATTTTGCTTCTGGCGAAGGCATTCTTCCTGACTCACGGGTGACTGCTATCCAGAAGTGCATGCATGTGATGTGTGTGTGTGTGTGTGTGTGTGTGTGTGTGTGTGAGTGTGTATGTGGAGGGGGAGTGGAGAGTGGGTGGGTGTGTTTGTGAGAGAGAGGGAGAAGGAGGAGGAGATGAATGTTCATACTTCAACATATAAATTTAGGGGTGAGAGGAGATACAAACATTTAGTCCATAGAGTTTCAAAATGCATCATTCTGTTTTCACCTACCTTCTCAATCCTTGGCATTCTCTTTTACACTTCATTCTCCAAAAACAAACAGATTTTATCGTATGTATATGTATGCTTTCATTGTTCTATACCTTTGTAGTAATTCAAAATTTTCTCAGCCAGATTTACATTACTATCAAAAATCTGTTTTTTCTTATGTACTCTATTTCTCTCATGCATCATTTTCCATTTCCAAATAAGTAAAATCCTACCTACATAGTGCCTAAATTTATTTTACATGGCTCTAAGGTTTTAAGGGATACATTCACTTGTATTTATTTCAAATTCTGAATGAATTCCAACTTCTGAAAATGGTATTCAAATATGTTTCCAGAAGACATATTTTGCATGTTGATTATTTATTTCCATAGAATATACATTATAGCACCCTGTTGAAGTTGGAAAGGAATCATGGATAAAAGGAAAGGCAATATATATTTTAAAATTCCATTTTTAAGTTACTTATTATTCAAAGAAACATTTAAAAGAAGCACATCAGCAGGTTATCATATTTACTTTTTTATTTTTTTTAAAAATGTATCATGAAAATTTTAAAATAAAAATTTGTATGTGTTCAAATATTAAGCACAACACTTCTTCCAAGTTTAGCAACTATTTGCAAAAGTTTTACAAGTGACAAATTCTTGGGTTATTCTTTAAGATATTATTTACTTGAACATATTTAAGAAAAACAACCAACATACATTTCCTTATTACACTGGTCTTTCCTCCCTGTGATGACATACTGTTGGAAATAGATGAAAAACTAGAGCAGTCACTTAAAATTAAAAACACGAAAGAACCTACTTACAATTGGCAAGAACACAGGACTTTGAAAATGTTCAGATATCGGTTCAGCAAAATCTAGTAGTTCAGTAGAAGAACTATATGTTTGCTTTCTGACCCACAGATGGCAGACCAACCAAGCAGACAGGAAATAGATGTGTTTTCCACTGTACTTGGTAAAATCAAAACAAAGGATTATCTAAACCATCTTTGTCAGAATTATCTCAACTTAGGACTAGAGTAGTCAGGAGAGGGAGAAGGCTCTTCTGGTGACTTACCTTTTGTTCTGTGGATTTTGGTAAGCAAGATGCAGAGGTCTTCTCTGTGTTGGGATTTACAGAGAATTAGACTGGAAGCATGATGTTGAGTGAAAACAATAGCAGAGTTTTCCCAAAATATGTAAGGGAAATTGCACATGTAAGTAGGCCAAAGGGATTACACACATGGAAATTATTTGAATTGTTTTCATATTTTACTCTTTCTACGTGAGGTATTAATATTTCTGTGTGACTAAGGATTAGCAGATTGTCTACAGTTTGGCATATTTTAAAGGAAAAATAAAAAAGGCAGTATCTTCTTTAATTGAGTTTTGCAACTCTCACGTATACAAACTAACCTGTGTTGCTAATTTGAGACTGTTTATTTTGAGGATGCAGACAGGAGACAAGATTTTCTCTTTTTTTTTTTTTTTTTTTTTCTTGTTTAGATTGCCCCATGGGTGATAAAACCTCACTTCTGTGAATGTTATCATGTGAATTCATTGGTTATGCCCAGTAGAACTTTCTTGCAAAGTTTGTCTGCATTAGACATTTATTAAATCAGATTTAAAATGCACAAGAAAGCATGTATTACTTAATTCCTACCTGTTAAGTGTTGAAAACATAAATCTTTTGTAACATCAAAAAATTGACCACTGTTGCAGTTATCTAAGCACCTAAAAGTAAGTAAGTCCTACCTGTATTTAATGTCACTCTGGGTGAGGGAAAGGCAGTAACAGTGGAAGGGGACAGAAGAAACCCAGATCAGAACGCGCGGTTTAAACCACACCCTGAAGTCAGAGTTAAAGGAGAGGAGGGGAGGATTGCAAGGGGAGATGAGCCACAGAGGAGCCGCAGGGGAGAAAGTCAAGCGGGTGTTTTCAGCAAGAGAACAGGTTCCTGTGGTTAGGGCAAGTCTGGTGCTCAGGCAGGATAGTCTCGCACCTGGCAGGATTTTAGCAGGTTGGTTTGCGAGAGAGCTGAGCCCCCAGAAAACTCATCAGCAACCCTCAGTCTGGCCACCCAGACTGCTGAGTGTCTGCGCCCCTGGATCATGAGCTCTGTCTGCTCTGCTTGTGATGTGCAGATGGCACCAACAGTAATGGCATCTATCGCATTCATTGCAGTTTGCAGATATTTTTAGAAAGTTGCTTCTTATTCAGTCTTTAGGATTCTGGCAAATAATCTCTCTATTACAAAAGAATCTAGGACTTTGGTATAATTGAATTCATCAAGCAACTAGAAAACCCGCTGAATATCTGGTTGTGGAAAAAAAAAAAAAGGTGGCAGGGACTAATCACATCAACGTTCATCTATTAAAAATTCTTTATAAGCCATGCAGGCAATATACTAGACACAGAAGAAACAAGACTCTTGTCTACCTTGATGAAATGCATGCCTAAAAAAGGAGAATGTTAAACTTGTGAAGTCAAACTGCTCAGTTCCAAATTGTCAGAGAAGTGTTGATTAGGGCCTCTGAGGTAGGAATGTTTAATCTTGTGTCCTAAAAAGAGTAATATATACTTATCATGTATGCAAATTGACAATAGAGACTCACTATAATTATTCACACTTAGTGTCCATTAGAGTCAAGCACATTTTGCAGAACGAGAAACGAAGTTGTTAAGAGGATGAATGCCTGTCCATGTCACACAAGGTAGTAAACAATAGGTTTGAACCAGTTACCCTGGCTTCATAGCACTTACCCATTGCACACTGCTACCTCTCAGCTCAAACTGGGATACAGTAGTCTGCCCAAGTGTTAGGGCAGGGGGAGTCTCTTTTGCAGAGCAATCTCAATCTAAACTTCTGAGTCACAGCCTTACACAGGTCTTTTGGATGCAGTAGCTGTACAAAATAGCAGAAAACTGGTAGGCGCTGCAGGGGACTCTATCTGCAGAAATTGTCTGAAAATAGGCTCAATGTAAAGAGGCAATTGCTGCAGGTGGCCCCTGAGCCAAGGTCACCTGAAAGCTGGAAACTCCCTTGTCCCATTCAAACTGAGCCAGACTTTAACTCCTCATTCTAGAGACCAAGGACAGTGAGTTAAGAGAAAATAAAATTAACATACTATATATGACACATCCTCCGTATAAGATTCTTTAATTGTGTTCAGCTATTTAGGATAATTACACCTAATCACATAATTCCTGTAAATTGGTGAAGTGACATAATTTAGATGTTTAACAAGAAATGTAGATTAAATAATTATAATGCATAGCTGTAATTTATGGATAATGACAGACGAATTTTAAACTTTGCAAAATAGTGTAATGTGAGCCTTCGTGGAAGAACCGTACCATATCTGTTTCCTATTTCTGACCAAGTGCAATAGCTATGAAAGCTACATAATATAAACCTAAGGTCTTCCCCCTATTTCTAGGACATCCTAAATATAGGGAATACTTAAGAGAACACTGTGGATTTAACCTCATCCCAGGAATTGAATATGAAATGAACAGCTTTTCATGGGATTCGGGCTCCAGCTGTTTCTTGAGGAAAGTGAACAAGAAGACGACTGAAAACTGCACACATTAATGGTGGCTCTGACATGTAGACTTTCATTCATGTGTTAGTGGCTATTGAATACATATTTTCTGGTGGAAGTTACATCGTATGTTGTGCCAGCCACATGTGGAAAAAGGGCCCAATGGTGCCATCAGAAGGGAGGGGATAAGAAAGGATTTCACGTCCAACATTGCGAAGTTTTACCAAGACAGCAACTAAGATAAGAGTCTTTCAACAGGGACCAGTTGTTGGTGACTCTTCAGAGGACTTCCAGTGGAATGGGCAATGTCAAAGTCACGGGGAGTAGACTGGGCAGTGGTTTAGAGGTAAAACAGAAAGAACAGTCTACAACCATACCACCCTGAACACGCACTATCTCACTGACCTCGGAAAGAACACCTCTGTCCAGTATTTTGTTAGTGCAGTAGATTGGAACAGAAAAGGTGGCATTGGTTTAAAGGAAACTGATGTCTTCTCACAGCCTCAATGAAACAGACTTATTTGAATCCTGAGGACAAATACAATATAATAAAATTCTCAAAAGCTTTCATGCCAGGTTTTTGGTTTATCAGTTGCTCTCATTGTCTCATCACCCTAACCATGAGAGATATTTGTTATTACTATTCCCATTATACAGGTAAGGAAACAGATTTATAGAGGTTGAATATCTTGCCCCAATTTCTTGGTTAGCAGTCAGTCAGAGTAATGAACAAGGTCATGACTATCCCACTGTAAAGGACACATAAGCAGTCTTTCTATACATGGAACCACTTTGTGAGGATGGGAATGCATAATCAAACCTTCAGGTCTCAAGAAGCCTGTAGAGGGTGCAATCCAATGCTAAAGTGGAGGATTGGCACCAATTTGAGAGAGGGAGAGAAAAAAAATCAAATACAGCCCTAGCATGGTGGTACACACCTAAAATCCCAGCACTTGGGAGGCTGAGACAAGAGGATCACAAGTTTGAAGCCAAATTTGGTTACACAGTGAGACCCTGTCTCAAAAATAAATAATTTTTTTAAAAAACAGTAGAAACACAGATACAAATTGATGGATTTGAACTTGATAGAGGAGGTTGCAGGCAATTTCATTTGATTATTTTTATTTCTTCATAAAGTTAGAGGTCCCCTGATGACAAAGGGGAGAGATGAAGCCTAAGTGATAAAGGGTGCACAGTGTGGACCATGAAGAATAGGAAAGGGAGCTATTATATAAGGGCATTTGCTTGACCACATTGGGGGCCAGGTGAAGGATGCTGACAATGAAATTAGCATAGATATGAATTTGGCGCCTAAAGACCAAGGACTGAACTGATATATGGTTTGGCTCTGCAAGGAAATTAATGGTACATGGATATCAAAATACTGGTGAAAAGTAGTTGTGGTTATGGATGAAATTTGGAATTTAATAATGAGAGGTGAAGCAAAGAAGGGGAAAATAGGTATGGTAGAAGTAGAAGACTGTGGGGACAGGACATCCTGATATACTCTATACTGATACATTTGGGAATTGAGTGAGGGAACTGAAACACCAACTCTAGCTAGAGTGAAGAATGACTGAACGTATTGTAAAACCCTGTCAGAATGGATGCTGTCCCCAGGAAAAAAGGTGATAACTTCTAATGGGTATTATTTCTAAGAAAATTTAGCCTCATGGCTTTCAGAGTTGTATCAGATACCTCAATATATCCTCAGTCAACTACTTGGAAAAGAAATATAGGTAAGAATAAAAATTACATAGAAGCTGAGTTGATTAATCTCTAGAAGTTATAATTATATCTGGTACACATTTTGATCTAAAAAGGAAAATCATGGGATGTTAAGATCTGATTTTTACTTGGTAGATAATAGGGAAGAAATGACTAATAGTTAAGAGTAACCAAGTAAAACTTAAATTAGATGAAAGGAGTAAAATATCAGAATATGTAAAAGTAAGTGAGTGGCATGTTGGCAGGGTAATTAGTTACCAAATGAAATGGAGATATTTTTGAAAGTAACAATTAATTTCAAATAATAAAATCAAAATTTCCATACAGTTACCAAGATATAAAGAATACATAGTTAAATTATGGTAAAATAAACTATTATCCACAACTTGGAATGAGTATTTCATAAAATTCAATAGTTTATTTTTTTTAAAGCTGACACGACTCTTTCTTTTAACCTTTATTTGAGTCTCTTCCTTCGAGGATTGGACATTAGTCCTTAAAATGAAAATTGCCTCTTGACAAATGATTGATAACAGTAATAATAAGTATCATCATGATTCTTATTATTGTAAACATGATCTTAGGACTTTCAACTGATAATCAGAATAAGCAAAATTATATTAAGTCAGATATGTCTTGTGTGTGTGCACATTTGTGCTTCTATGTACAGGAGTGTGCTCAAGTGTGTGTCGTAGCATTGTATGTCCAAGTGTGTGTATGTATATTCTTCTGTGTGTACACGCATGTGTGCCTGTGTCCAGGCTTAGAACTCCATAAAAATGTATGTTTATTTACAGTTAATAGTCATGATTTAATCAAGTATGTATTAAATATATAATCTTAAGGAAAAATTTGTTGAATAACCATAACCATGTAATGCTCATTTCTACCTGAATCACTGTGAATAATATAAAGATAGCACGTGGAGAAATAGGTTCTTAAAGGTTATAAAATCCTTAGTGTCATAAATGGAAAAAATAACTTAGATGAGATGATCATCATTGTTCCACACATTTCTGGTCACGTTGAATAAGTGATAAGAAAGGAACAAAGTGTCTAACTGGAGAGTGTTTTAAGTATCATAGAACAGGCATGAAATCATAGCTTCTTCTCTGTTTCAGAGACAGACAGAGAAAGCTCATCATGGCTGAGACTGGGGGCAAGAGAAGCTGCATGACTCTTCTTTTTCATAGCTCTGTTTCATAAAATCCTATTGTTTTCTGTGAATGGCTGAGGTAAAAAAAAATGGCTCTCCCCTTTTCTGATAGCTCATTTCGAACACATGAAAGCTTTCCTCATCAGGTTGAGAAAATTGCGTCACTGATACATCAACCTTGTGTACCCTTTCAGGTCCTAGGCTCTAGGAAGAAAGTGTGGCATTTTTAGACATTAAGACTATTTCAGATTCTTTTGAATCCCTCTAAGAGCAATTGGGTCTGATGTGATGGGTTTTTTCCTTATCTCCTGGGCTATGAAGAGGGCTCTTTTATCAGCCCAGCATTTGAGTTGGCAGAGTCTCTAGAAAAGGTCAGAAAAAACTCCTACAGAGATTTTTATGTTATAGCGTTGTTAGCTAAATTAATCTTTTTGCCTAGATTTTTCCCTGAAGAGAGTTTTTGTAAAGTTAATTGGAGTCTCAGGGAAAAGGAATAACACAAGGCAGACTTTCAGCTGGGTCAAACAGGCATATTATCTCTAACCAAAAAAAGATGAATCATCAAGGAGTGTGCTTGGCTTTTAATACAATTAAGTCCTGAGAGGAAACTTAATTTCATCTAGTCCATTCCTTTTCCCTCAAGGTAATACAGTTCATGAACACTTTAAGAGGATACTTTTTTAATCACATAACTTAGGATCTACAGTGAAAATATTATATACTTTCATAAAGTCTCAGAGTTTGGTTCAGTAACCTCTCCTCTTTTCTAGCTTAAAAAACATATGCTGAATTTTACTCAATTATTGACTAGCTTCCCCTATAAGGAAACTGAGAAACAAATATTCCTTTTTCATTCTGTTTTTTTTAATAACCTTAAGCGCATCTTGACATTAAAGACACACTTGTTCTATTATTTTTAAGTCGATTATCTATTCTTCATCTGAGGCCTTTTTATCTTTTAAAGCTATCTACTCATAGCTTTCATTTATCGTCAATGTCTTAAACACATCTAATTCCTCATTATTTATCATATTATTAAATAGAAACTTCTATTTCAGTAGAAGTATAAAACTTCTCATTATTTGTCTCATTGTTTGTCTCATTGTTTGTCTCATTATTGAGCATTAAATAAAATCTCCTTAGGAAGCAAATGTACATTTAAAAAACTGTGCGTGAATACACACATGCACACACACACATACACACACATACACACGACACACACTTCTACCTACTGAATTTAGTCAGGAGGGATTACCTGTTAACTAGTTTTGCCACTAGATGGCAGTGATCCACCTTTGGAAGCTGCTACCTTTACAGCTATTTGCTTGAGAAAATCATTTATTTTTTTAATTAAGAAATATATCAATTATCTTAACCAATAAACTTAAGCCCTTTTAAGAGTGCAATGAGTTTTTAGTGGGTGTTAATATATTTTGTTTAGCACCACAATAAAACTATAGGAGATCAAACAACAAAAGAATATAGTTCTTTTCTGTACTGACATTTTTACCCCACCAATATTTTAGTGTACACAGAAATGTAGATTTCAACACTGAATTTAAATATGTCTTGCCAATCTTCATTAGAGTTGTCTATAGAATTTTTTCATTCCTTTTTGCTGACACTAAATGACTACTGATTCTGGAGTTAAATTTTAAGTTACTAAGTAGACTCTAGCTATGCAGATTTTTCTTTTCACTTCTTTTTTGGGGAAAGTATTTGTCTGTTTTTCTTCTTTTAACTTCATGTAATAAATCTTATAGTAAAATATACCTATTTGGTTATGTTGTGTTTACCTATTTCAATCTTAATTCCCTTTTAGACAAGCAGTTAATTTTAATCAACCATGAAAGGACCTAATTATAAATTTCTATTTTCAAAAGAGACATATTTTATATCATCCAAATTAAGATTCATTGTAACCTATATCAAAAGAAATATTAGAGATATTCGTCTTGGGTCATTCAACTTTAATTTGTCTTTATGTGAACTAATGATGGGTGGCAAGTCCACTATGGCAATTGAATTTTGGATTTCTAGTGTTCATTAGACACCACTGTGCTTTGGACTAAACGATGAGTCTATGTCAACGTTCATAACCCTGAAAGTGTGAATCCAAATTACCCATTCAGTTAAAATTACAGAATTTAAAGTTCTGCCACAGATCTACCTATGGAACCCATAACTGAACTACTGAGATGGGAATGACCATTTACAGGGCTTAAGAGTTTTAAGGGTAAATTTCCTGTACTAACATCTCATCTGAGAGATGAGAATTACTGTTTTTCAAGGAAGAGATTTAATTCAAGGGCATCATCTTACTAAAACCACCCTGGTACAACACTGCACTCTGAAGTCAGCTTTGTGGATTCACTCTCAGCTCTTAATATCAATGAGCTAAGTCAAGATATTTATGATGTTATGCTTTAGGTTTTTTAACTACATAATGGTGGCAATATGAGCATCCACCTTATATGAGGTAGTCTGAGAAAGAATAGGATTAATCCACATAAAGTACCTGAAATTTAGCCTCATAAAAAAAAGTTGCCAGGCTTGGTGGCACATTCCTGTAATCCCAGCACTCTCGGAGGCTGAGCCAGGAGGAGGCAAATTTGAGCCTACCTGGCCAATTTTGAAACATAGCGAGGCTCAGTCTCAAAATTAAAAACTACATTAAGTGAAATAAAAAGGGCCAATATGTATGCTGCTCAGTGTGAAGGCCCTGATTCAATACCTAGTACCACTGGAAAAAATTAGGCAAATGTTATGAGCATCATTATCACCACTATCATCAACATTATTGTTATTGTCAATATGACTATGCAAAAATATAGGTGCTCCATACAACAATAAAGTATAAATTCATAAATTTCAGACATGATTAGCTAATCGGTCACACAGAAAATTCATTTAATGATAGTTAAAGGTTTACTTCATATATTTTCTGTTTCTTTCTATTGTTAGTTGAGATTTGTTCAGGCATTTCATTTAAAAAGTATAAAAATTAAATGTATTTTATGTATGAGGGATTTATATTTGATATCATGAATACAATATAATAATATCATGCAATTAAAGCTATAACTAAAATCACCTTGAGAAATATATTTAATGAGTAATCTTTACTAAAACTTAATGTCGGGAATGTGTGAACTCCATCCAAACCATATTCAGAGCACAAACACTACAATCTCTCATCCTATTGTTGAGTTCCACTGCCATAAAGAGAATCCAAAGTGTATTGTATAATTTCTTCTGCCGGAAATTATTTTTCTTTTAATCTGGTAATTGAAATTGTCTTCTTCCTTCAAACTTAGCTCAAGAATCAACAATGCCAGAAATCTTCCCACAGAACAACTGAGATCCCTCATTCCTGTTGCTTTTGGAATTCTTGGGGCATTACATGATATAGTTCTTGGTATTCCAATCTCTAGCGTCATGCTGGCTTTTAATCATAAATTTATCATCTTGATAACTATGGTTGTTATGTTCTTCCTTAGGATCTGTTTATAATGAAAGATATGCTAATATTAATAAAATTGACAGGCTCTATATTGTATATTAAATGCCTGAGACATTGGTAATTTGTTTCATAGTTCACACTATAAGTGAGACAAAAGGTGAATGAAATTGGGCATTTACAATGAAAATCAAAAAATGACTTAGCAGGGACATGTCTACTTGAATTATATCCCTTGAACCAAGGCCACCATCAACCATGAATTCAGTTAACAATAAGTATTTCAGGAAACAATCATTATACAGTCAACAAATAACAGGTATGGTGTCCCTTTGTTACAAGTTCAGTCAATAATTGAAATGAAGCAAGCTTTTCTCCTTGACCATGTATGTAAAAAGCATATCATTATATTTATCCACCAAAGTTTAACCATTTTTAAAAATCAGACAAAAAAGAAATAGAAAGGCTTTGTCTAACTTTATTAATTACAGCACTGAGGAATATCTTTGATATTTATCAAGGAGTTAATTGAGTGATTCATTTGCTCTTTTATCATTATATTGTTATAGCATGTTGATGTGTGATTTAGTTTCCATTAAGCGTTGTTGGAAGACTAATCTAGTTTAAGATGCTGACTAGGCAAGCAAAATGATCACTCACTGCAAGCATTTTCATAATTAACTTAGCAGCAGAGATAAAGAGGTAATCTTAAAGTAGCACAGAGGATATGATATGACTGGTCTCTGAAGAAACACATTTTAAATAGCAATCCATTGATTTATATAGGGAAAAACAGGCTTCTCACTTGATATTAAACCATGATATGTTATCCAATTTGCTGATTTTTAAAATTTACATGGCAGAAATGTTGAGGACAGTAAAACGCATGCTAAATAGCTCAGTGCATTACCGATTTGTAATGGCAAAATGTGTGAGTGAATGTAATTTTATATACTCATTAGTGTCTTTCTACATGCAGAAAGGCCTCCTTGGCTATTTCACTCTAAACCGTATAGGTCAAATTTAAGAAAGGAGGCGCTTAATTTAAATTCCTACATTTTTGAGCTTGTCTCAAATATGCAAGTACTGTTAAAATGTTTAGTGAGACTTCCAGCATGGGGAAATATCATTAGGCATAATCAGATACACCTGGGATTCCCAGACATGTGTTGAAATCTCAAGACCAAATAACAAGAACAAAATGTATTATCAAAGAAATCAGCAAACAAAGGAAAGATTCCCAGTCACGGGTCACTATTGGATTCAAACTGCTTCTGGGATATTCCTTAATGAGCCTGTAGGATATCTATCAGTTTTTCTATGCCAAGTACAAAGAGGAAAGCAGGACTGTACCCAGGTAGAAACTTGTTTCTGACCTGTGCTTGTTTCATGGAGACTTAATACTTAAACATGAATTATTCTTCATTTCCCTGTGTTAATAATAATAATTGAAATGTATACGTTATTTATACCAAACATGAATTATTAAACATGAATTATTCTTCATTTCCCTGTGTTAATAATAATAATTGAAATGTATACGTTATTTGTACCAAACACTATTCTTAGTGTTTTATAGATATTAGGACATTTAATCCTTATGACTTCCCTATAGGATAAGTAATATTATTTTCACAGTCTTGTTTTACCGATGAAGAAACCAAGGCTGAGAGAATAGCTTACATGACCAAGGTCACACAGCTGTGTAAGTCATGAAGCCAGAATCCAAACTAAAGAAATCTGCTCCAGAGATCAGGCTTGTAACTAATATTCCAACCCACCCAAACAAAACAAAACACAGATTCAGACAAACTCTAATCTTACATTTCTTCTAGGAATGTAAAGAAGAAACTTAAGAATTTGTGTGTAGAATGCTATGCACTCCTCTTTAATTTCACGTTTTATTTTTTGCTCCTGTGATCTGTAGGTGAAATTTGATTCTACTTATTCAGATTATGAAAGTCAGAAACCACATTTCACTTTTTACATGTACAGGAATCCCTTCTGGCTCTACAACTGCAGAAGGTTTGGAGGTTAGCAATTACACTTAAATGAGACTCATTTAAAACAAAGTAAAAATTAAGGAATTTGATTTGGTGATATGTTGTGTTTGGGGGAGACTTGTGTTCTCTCCAAACCACCCTGTCCTCGGGGAAATTCATTAACAACCAGCCTTGTGGCAGAACTGGTTCAAATGTGTATTTTGAGCACATATTTGTCACTATTCTTTCTTTGGAATTTTCAGTTAGGTAAATACTTCAGATAAACAGCTTCATTATTTTTCCCTATGTAACTGAAGATAATTGTAGAAATTATAACTAAATTCTGTATAAACTATGATCTCCTTGTAATTACCCAATTAATGTTTTAATTGACATAATGATTCACTTTTTAGTTTAATACCTGAGGCATTTCCATTAATTCTCTGACATGAAACACATACTGCAATTGCTCATGGGATGTATGTCTAATAGGGTTTTTGCCCCCGAAGAAGCCTCTTGACTTACAGAGTACATTCTGAAAGTTTCTTCTTACTTCCTTTGTAAATCCAAAGTAATATCATTCAAGCATGTACCTTCACTACCTGCAAGAAAATAAGAAAATTAGAGCATTTTTATAATTTTTGAAGGTAGAAATTATTATAGAATAAAATTTCTTATATTTCCCTATGGAGCACTTAAACCCACTGATAATCACCAAGAGAAACTCTTCCAGAAGTACAAATAAAGACTAAAAGCAATATGTTTAGAAGACTGGCTGACCTACTATATCATGGAATCCTGAATTACCTAACTTATATCCATATGCAGGAAGAAAAATCAGTCCATGATGGCCAAAATTTAAGTTCCTGGGAATAGAGAATCTTGAAAATACTTTAAACTTTAACTGGACTGAAGCCATATTGCAACTCGAGGAGTCTTGAAAACTTCTATTAAATCAGAGAAATTCTAGTTCCTATCCAATTTGAGGAATCTGCCCTAAATGCCTGGAGAATCCCTTCCAGTCGATGATTTCCTTTCAAACACAATGTACAGACTACCACAGTTTGTTAGCAAATATCAGAACTGTGGAAGTGGAAACAAATTCAGATATGGGTATCTGTGGAAACATAAATGAAGGAGCAAAAATAATGAAATGTTAGATTGATGAACTCCATCCTAAAAACAACGTCAGCTATAGGGAAGTTATGTTTGTAGTTAAATCAAAACATCTTATGTATTTAGAAATGATGTTAGGTTTACATGTTGATAGCAACTTTCTTAATAAGCTATGATTATCAGTGCTATAAAACTGGGATCAAGTGTCAATTTAGTGAGCTTTTCTTCTGAAATAATAAATAAGGTGTCCCCCTATCTACATAGCAATGTAAATACTATGGGATGGTGTATGTAAGGAAACAACTTTTTATTTTAAGGCACAGAAATGAACTTTTGATAATGCATAGTATTTATGAAAGCTTAAATTGTGTTTCATCATATTCACATGGTTTTAACCAATATCTATAAACTGATAATTCCAGAATCTATATCTCTAGATTTGAGTTCTTATTATTATGATTACTCACAAGACTTTCCTCATTTGCCCCAAGAATAATTGCTGATGCCATGGATTATAGACCTAACCTTACCACCAAAGTTTGCCACAAAATATCTTATTCTTATTACTTTTTCACATTACTCTAGTATATCAATAATCATTAGATACAAAAGACATCATTTTATTTATAGCATTCTTTTTTTAGTGGTGACATTTCTATTAATTCTGCATCGCTGAAAATTGAAGGAATGCTGGCCTCAAGCTGCACTTTTTTCTTCTAAACAGAAAATCGTAAAAGAAAAAGACAATTAGATGTAGCAATTCCATTCTGTAGCATGGTTGTTCATTATCTATTGGAGTAGATGTCTTGTGAATTCTGTTAAATGTTTCAAAATAGGCCCCTAAGAAAGTATGAGGTAGATTATATGACAAACCTATAAAAGGCTTGTCAGTGATGCTGTGTCCTTGTATGTTTGACTTACTATGGTACCCATCAACATATTTGAATGTTATAATCCAGAAGTTCTCAGTTGTATATTGCAGAGCAAAGATATGGACTATGGCATAAATCCAAGGTTGGATTCTGCTAGGCATTTCCTGTGGAATGATAAGGATACAAAGCATTCAAGCACTTCTGATTGCAATTCTGGCCTGCAGAAGGTGGAGATGGAGAAAGGTCAGGAAGAGGCTGGCTGAGATAAGATGAAGGAGACATGGGTTCGGGATCAAATGACAGGCACTTCAGTTAGAAAAAAATTTGAGAAAATGTGAAGATTTAGCTGTTTCCTATAATTCTACTTGCCACACAGATTGTGGTGAGGATTACACCAGATTTTACATTTTACAGTTTGGAAGGGTTCCTTTCACACGGTTAAGTAATCAATAAATTCTCACCAGTTAAGAGCAATAGTAGTAGAAGTGGCAGCAGCACCAGAAATAATTTAATACCTTCTTAAACTATTGGGAAGAAAACTTCTTGTCCATTCCTTCAGGTCTAGCTTCTCTTACATACTTCACACTGCCACCATGGCACTTTGATTAAAATTTAGCTTCCTGTGTACTATAGAATGAGTAAAATTCTATAGCAGGGTATACAAAACCTCTGGGTTTACCTTCATCATCTCCACCTGAGTATGCTTAGATTGTGGCATTGAAGACCATTCTATACAATCATATTCAACTTCTCATCTTTTTATAATGCAGTAAATGAGCACACCATGTTTGATTTTCCACACTGGAAATTATTTGAGTGTATGTGCTTATTCTCCAAGAAAATTCTTTCTGATTCAGTCAGAATTAATTTTTCTTACTTTTTACATCTACTTCAATCATACACATATTATAGCACTTCCCATCTGTCTTCCCTACAATATCCTTGACAATATGACTCAAAGACTCAGAATAATCCTTTGTATCCAATATTGACTAAATATCTTGCAGGTGAACAAATATGTGAATGTTGCAGACTGAACAAAAAAAGTAACACATTCAACTAACTACATTGTTTCATTGTGCTTTTACTATGACCTCATATGTCACATTGCAAATAGTTTTAGAAAAATAGTTCAGCACTAGTAAACTATCTATTAATCATTAAGGAATTAGTGTTATATGATTGTATGATTTTTAAATAATTTTGACCTTTATTTTTTATAAAGACTAGGTAACCAACAGGATCACTGATTTAAAATTGGCTCCAGTCCTTTTTAATATGTGTAATACTTACGTTCTGTGTATGTGACTTTAAAACATGTATATTCATTTATTATATCATTCTCTTATACATGTATGCAATAGGCATTTGTAAGGGAAGGCATCAGAAGGACAAGATGTAACTTGTCCACATACTGTGCAGAAATTTCTTCTTTTTCTCCTCCATGACTTTCTGGCACTTTTAGAGTAATATAGAAGTAAAGTAAGTCTAGAAGTTTGATGAAAAACTCCCATTTCTGTGCTTCAAAAGAAAAATGCTCAGTAAGAAGATGACATAGCAGCAAGATGCTCTGTTCGAAATGACCTTTAATGGGATCTTTATGTAAGTGAATTAACTAAGCAGGGACAGAGGATTGCTTAAGATGGCAGTTAGGCTTCTTCTATTGGAAACACATATGTCTTGATTTGTAATTACTGGAAAAACAGGTTGGACATAATGCACATCAAATCATCTTCCCAGCAAAGGAAACAAGTACAGACGTGTGCACAAAGGACACAGTGTCATCCTTGCAATTTCTGAGAAGTATTTTTAATCACATCCCTTTCATCAGAGTTAATTATTGAATAGTAAACTTTTATGTAACTTAGCCTTTCATTGAATAAAAAAACAGTAGAAATGTAATAAAAATAGATATTCTAGTCAAACAGCTAAATTGAACAGGGCTGAAGCATATACTCAAAGTCTTATAGGAAAAGAACTATGAGAAATGTTCCTAAAATTATTAGGAATTTAAAGGAGTCAAAACTTTGATTTTGTGGAAGTAAGATTATTTTTGGCTTTTTCTTCACTATTATTTGAAAACAAACAAAAGTGACTACTAATCTGAAAACATAGCTGGAACTCTATGAAGTATTTAATTGCTGCCAACTTAAATTTAAATGAGCCTCTTACATTTAAAAGAATGTCAATATACATCATTGATTTTTAAAGGGAAACAGAACAATTTTGAGCTTGTTTAAACCTGCCCTAAACTCTTTCTGCAATTAATTTCTTTTTCTCATGATTGTCTCTGAGATGAGAAAATATATTTTAAATCTACGAGGCAATATAAAACTGTAAAGCAAGATTATTTTATTGAATCATAATTTCCATATGTCTAGTAGATGCCTCCAATCTCTGTATTTTTTAGCATATTTGATATATAATTTATATTACCTTCCAATTCACCCATTGAATTGGGTGATTCAATTTCCTTAGTGTTATTTTTACTTTTAATTTATTAGTACATGTGTGTAGTGCATAATATTTACATTCCTTGTGGAAACATGATACATGTACATTACATATCCAAATTCCTTTTCTCATTCCTTCTTTTCCCTCTCTCCACCCTCCACCCCTCCCTTCATCCTCCCTTTCTCGGTACATGTTTGCAGTACATAATGTTTACAATCCTTGTGGGGCCTTGGTTCATAAAAATAGCACATCCCAATTCCTTTTTTAATCCTTTATCCCTTCCCTCCTTCCCCCTCCCTACATCTCTTGATCCTCTTCCCCTTTGAGAACTATCTCCATATTTCTTATTATCTATCTTTTATTTTGCTCTTGATTTACACTAGCTTTCTCAAATTACAGAAGCAATGTGATATTTAAGCTTGTGTGTCTCATTTATTTCACTTAACATTATGGTCTCAAGGTGCATCCATTCTCCTACAAACGACTCAAGTTTATCTTTCTTTATGGCAGAGTAGTACTCCATTGTGTGTAAATACTTTTTTTTAATCCACTCACCTGTTGATGGACATACGGGCTGCCTTCAAAATTTAGCTATTATAAATTGTGTTGCTATAAATGTAAATATGCATTATCACTGTAGTGTGATGTCTTCAAATCTTTGGGGTAGATACCTAGAAGGGAAATACCTGGATCAAATGTAATTTCTAGTTTTAGTTTTTTGAGGAATCTCCATACTGATTTCCATAGTGGGTGTACTAGTTTACATTCCCACCAATAGTTTAGAAGTGTTCCTTTTTCCCCGCAACCTCTCCCATATTACTTATTATTTAGTTTCTTGATGGTGGCCATTCTTTCTGGGGTAAGATGGAATCTCAGGGTTGTTTCAATTTGTATTTCTCTATTGGTCAACAATGTTGAGCATTTCTTCTGTACTTATTGGCCATTTTTACTTCATCTCCCATGAAGTGTCTATTCATTTTGCCTGCTCATTTTTTGATTGGGTCTTTTATTTTGGGTTGCCTAAATGTTTTGGGTTCTTTATATTCTATATATGAGTTCTCTGTCTGAGGTGCTGGCAAAATTTGTTCCCATTCTATAGGTTACATTTTCACTTGGTTGGTTGTTTCTTTCACTGTGCAGAAGCTTTTTTAATTTAATATGATCCAATTTGTTGATTCCTGGAAATATTTCCTATGAAACTGCAGTTCTGTATGACTTCAAAGAGTTTTACTTATCTTGTTTTCCAATAGGTTAAAGTTTCTGGTTTGACGTTTAGTTCTTTTTAGTGCACTCATAATTACATGAAACTTTTACCATAGCCACTTTCAGAACATTTTTATCACAGCAAAAGAAATCATAAACCAATTTGTTGTTAGCCCCCATCCTCCAGTACTCCAGCTTTAAACAAACACTAACCAACTTTCTAACTCTAAAGAAATCTTTTCATCATAGTGATATAATAAGGTTTTTTCTGTGACTAGCCTCTTTCACTTAGCATAATGTTGTTAAGATGCATCCAGGCCATAGTAAGTTCCTGTACTATTTTCCATTTGTAGTTAAATATCGCTCCATTTTATGGACATACCACATTCATGGTATGAATTAGTAGGAATCTAGTTAGTAGGAATTTGTGTTGTTTACATATACACACCTAATATCTATATTTGTGTACCAGTATGTATATGGTTATGTATTTTCCTTTTTTTGGGAAGAGGAATTGCTGGATCAAGTAATAACTCTGTAACTTTCTGAGGAAATGCCAAAATGCTATCCAAAGTGCCTGTTTTCCATTTTCACTGGCAATGTGTAAGGGTGTATTAGTCACATTTCTGTTGTTATGACAAAATACCTGGCATACAAAATTTAAAAGACAAAAGGATTATTTTGGCTTATGATTGCAAAGGTTTTGGTCCATGGTCAGCTGGCTCCAAGAAAGACACAACATGGCAAGGGAAAGTTGCTTACCTTATGGCCTCCAGGAAGCAGAGAGAAATGGGTAAGGGTCCAGGAGAGAGGAATGTAGCATGGATAAGAATATACCTCGCCAGGTTACACCTGTGATCACTGGGATCTGTTTCTTCCCACCAGGCCCCAGTTCCTAACAGCACATTTAACTATGAACTCATCAGTGGCCTTTGATGAGGTTATTGCTCCTATGATCTAATCACCTTTCAAAAATCTCACCTGAAAACACATGACATGTTTGGGAATGCTTTCAATATAAACCATAACATTTTACCTCTCCAGAAAGGCTCGTATCTATCTCACTACACAAAAATGCATTTAGACCTTTTCCAAGAGTTGCCAAAATCTCAATAGTTCAGGCATTGTTCAAAAGTCCAGTCAAGTCTCCACTGAGACTCAAGGCAAACTCTTAGATGTGAGCCCCTGTGGAAAAAAAAAATCAAAAAACAAATAATATACTCTTTTTATTTTATTTTATTTTATTTTATTTTATTTTGGGTTTCTCATGTGTGTCTGACTTCATTCACTTAACAATTATGGCCTCAAAGTGTATCCATTTACCTACAAATGACTCAAGTTTATCTCTATTTATGGCAGAGTAGTACTCCACTTTGTGTAAATACCACAACTTCTTTATCCATTGATCTGTTGATGGACATATAGGCTACTTCTAAGATTTAGCTATTAAGAAATTAATTGCTATAAACAAAGGTATCCACAAATCACTTTTAACATGATGTTTTAACTCTCTTAGGAAGATATCTAGAAGGGGAAATACTGGGTCAAATGGAATTTCTATTTTTAATTTTTTGAGGAATTTCAATACATATTTGCATAATGGCAGTACTTGTTGAAAAATAGAGAGGTAGGGCCGGTGAGATGGCTCAGCGGCGTAAGCACCTGTCTGGCAAGCGCAAGGTCCTGAGTTTGACTCCCGGTACCCACATACAAAAAAAGGGCCGGTGATATCTCTCAGCGGCACAGGCACCTGCTGGTGTGCAAGGTACTGAGTTCGACCCCTGGTACCCACACACACACACAAAAAAAATAGAGAGGTAGATTTTATGCAAGGAAGACCAAGAAATAGAAAAAGGTAGAAGGGAGGATGGAGATGATGATGAAAAATAAAAGAATTAAGATGTGTTGTATACATATAAAAACTCCCCACAAGGAGTGTAATCATTATGTACTGTAAACACGTACTAACAAAAAACAAAACTTGAAACAAAAAAGTTATATACTCCCAATGGTACAGAGTAAACATTCCCATTCCCAAATGGAGGAATACAGGAATAGAAAGGAATCAGACCAAAGCAAAAATGAAACACAGCCAGGCAAGCATTAAATTCTGTAGCTCCAGGTGCACCATCTGGGGCACGTGGTGGTGTCATGCAAGCTCCAGAGGGCTTAGGTAGTCCCTTATAGCTTCTCTTTTGGGTTGGCTGTGCTTGCTGCCTGTAATTTCTCCCCAGGAGAAAGTCCATGTTCATGGCATCTGCGGTTTCCTGAGGTCTCTATTGCAGTGTGTGTTTGTGTGATGTCTGTTCAATTCTTGAGATGCCCTCAGGCATCTTTTTTAATGTCCTAGTGCAAAATACTTGGCTTCTTTTTAATGGCACTAATCTCTTCAGTGAACATAACTTCTTTGGCCCAATTCTACTTGTGCTGTTTTCTTGCCAAACTCAATTCCACTCTTGGTCCTTTGCTTTTGCTTGTTTCTTACTAGAAATCTGGCTAAAAACCTCTAGCAGTGCCTATGCCAGATTGTGAATGTTGATGTGTCTCAAAATTTTCTCCATTAGATTAATTAGTCCAATACCTTTCATTTCAGTCTCACAAAAAGGCTCAGTACATGGACAAAATGCAGAGAAGTTCTTTGCAGAATATAACATGAATTGTCCATAGTCCAATTTCCAATAGAGTCCTTTTTCCTTCTGCAGTATCATGAGTATGGCCTTTACTGACCAAATTCCTATGACCACTCTTCTCTGAACTCTGACCAGAATCACTTATTAGACTCTGCTTATAGCCTTCTAGGCTCTCTCCAGCCCAATTCTCCAAATTTTTCTCAGCTCCTCCCTTAAAGCAGTTCCAAAGGATTCTGTTTCATCTAATCAGGTGCAGTCACAGCAACAACCAGTCTTCTTGGTGAGATATTTTTCCATTTATTTTAATCTTAATTTGTTTCATATTTTTCAGAATATTAATGCTATACTTCTTTTGTTACATGTATTTCCAATTATTTCATTTTTTGGTGCTATTGAAAAAAGGTATTTTCTTAGTTTCATGTTCGAATTAATCATTAAAATTGGTAGAAATACAATTAATTTTTTTACACTGTTACTTTACAACCTTATGATTTCATTTAGTTCTGATAGTTTTTAAATTAATTGTTAATCCTACTTTCACTAAATTTTTTTTTTATGTGGGTACTGGGAGTCAAACTCAGGACCTTGCGCTTGCCAGCAGGCACTTGTGCCGCTGAGCTATCTCACCGGCCCTTCACTAATATTTTTAATCATGAAAGTATATTGATTTTTCCAATATTTTCCATATCTATAGAGGAAATCATGTGTTTTTGTTTTTGTTCAATTAATTGTTTTTTATTCTACTGATATAGTGTACACCTGGGATGAATCCTATTTGTGCATAGTACATAATTTTAATATGTTTCTGATCTCCTCCTACTACTAGTGGTTTTTGATGATTTTTGCATTTATTTCCAAAAGAGATATTCATAATATGGATCATTTTCTTGAAATGTCTTTTAATAGTTTGTGGGTATCAATGTTATGCTTGCATTATACAATAAACTGAGAAGTATTCCCATCTCTTTTGTATTTTACAAGATTTTGTGAAAAATCGATACTGATTTTTCTTTGGTAAAATTCACCAGTGAAGACATCTGGGCTTGACCTTTTCCTTTTGCTAATTCAATCTTTTGTTTGTTATAGATCTACTTAATTGTCTATTTCTTCTTATGTCAGTATCAGTAATGTGTTAATTTAGAAATCTGTCTTTTTAATCAAATTATTGAATATTTTTGGCATAAAATTGTTTTTATCACTTCTTTACAATGCTTTTCATTTCAGTAAGGTCAGTAGCATTGTTTCCTCTTATGTTTTTAAGGTCTAAATGGTTTAAATATTGTATTTGCACCAGGTGTGGTGGTATATGCCTATAATCCCAGCACTTGGGAGGCTGAGGCAGGAAGATTGCTGTGAGTTTGAGACCAGTGTAGGCTACAAAGTGAGAAGTAAGTTTAAGACCAGCCTGAACCACATAATGAAACCCTGTCTCAAAAAGATATATATATATAAAAAAAAAAGAATAAGAAAAGAAAAACAAAAGAAAATTCTATTTGCTTGTCAAATTCTTGAAGAAATTTTCTTTTCTTTTTTATTTATTTATTTTTTTTGTGGGTACCGGGGGTCGACCTCAGGACCTTGCGCGCCAGCAGGTGCCCGTGCCACTGAGCGATATCACCGGCCTTTTTTTCGTATGTGAGTTCCGGGAGTCGAACTCGGGCCCTTGCACTTGCCAGGCAGGCGCTTACGCCGCTGAGCCATCTCACCGGCCCTTAAAGAAATTTTCTATCCTCTCTTGAACATAAAACATCAAAGTTTCCAACTGTTATTGAAATGTTCAACCCTGAGGTTTTCGATAATTTTCTCTTTGCTGAGACAAAATAACCAACACCCACAAGTTAAGAGAGGAAAGATATATTTACCTTACAGTTTGTAGAGGTTTCAGTGCAGAGTTGGCTGGCTCCAAGAAAGAGTAGCATACGGCAGAGGGACAACATGTTTGTTGTTCATGACGTCGGAAAACAGCAAAAGCGACAAGCAAAGAGAGAGAGAGGACAATCCTCTTTCTGTCTCTTATATTGTATGCGGGCTACCGCCCTAGGGTGGGTGTAGCACTCAACCATTAATCCCAGCACTGGACCGTGAATCAGTCACAAACTCTAGATTCAACCACCTTTGAAAAGCCTGCCCGCCATGATAGCATGAGGCTCTGGGAGACATCTACACACAAAGCATAACACCTGATAAACGTTTAGCTAATTCTACGTCTAGTGAACAATTTATTCCGATTCTCCACAGGCCTTTATGTCTTCATGAATATGAGTGTTCTGACTGATCTTCCTAGGATTATCACAGACTCTTTCTTTCTTGTACAGAGACTTTTCAAGTTACCTTCTCAGATAGCCTCAGAATATTAAAAAAAAAAAAGGAATTCAAATATTGAGATTTGACTCAATATTTGGCCCAATATAGATTATATTATGTTATTTAAAAATCATTGAAAGAGTGGAATGTTTATAGACTCATTTGATATCCTTTTTTGCCATGAAGCTCTTAGGTTTTTATTTCATTATTATTCAGTCATAATTTGGCTTGGTTTGGAAAGAAGCTGAGAATTCTTCTAAGCCTCGTGTATTTTGCTTTTGGAAATGGGAAGAGGCATACAAATACTATTTTTACCATATGCATGTGAAGTTTCTAAAGTTTTTGTGTCTTCTCCCTCTCAAAAACTTAAAAATGCTTCAATATGTAACTTTTTCTGAGAATGACATCATGCACCTTGGCAAATGCCTGCCTGAGAAAGCCTTTCCTCACTGGAGAGGAAAAGATATCTACAATTCAGTCTGTCACAAACATTAGCTACAAAAGGATACCTTTCTTGTACCGCCAAGTGCAATTAGGTTCTTATTTCTGCATATTATTACCATTCTTTTCCATTAATGTGTCTCCTTGCTTGCCCTCTCTGAAAAAGACTGTGGATATTTGTCAGGGAAAGCTTTCCTCATTTCTGCTCATAGCCATAGAATAATAACTCATATTGACAGGTACTAAATAAGTGCACTTACATAAATGATAGCATAATTTACAGTTACTTTGCTCATTATCCAAAGTTTTTGATATTCATGTTATAATGCAAGTGTGACTTAAAATAATAGTGCTCTATTTCACCAGAGTCCAAGTTCATGTTGTTATTGTTTTGTTTTTACGTACTGTGTCTTAACTTTTATTTACAGAAATATATTTAGTTTCAAAGTTCATGGTACATGTAGTGTCTATGTTCAAAATGAACCTGTTTATTTCTGACTAGTGTGTTTCAGGTAAGCAGGCAAGCCAGTTTTCTTCCGTGACATTTGGATGTTATATGCAACACTTTTTGTTGCACCTTAGCATTTTTTTAAAGGACTTTTTCCTGCTCCTATTCATGGTGGCTCACTATAAATTCCCCTGTTTGCAAGACAGTTTCTGATCCTGTCTGCTCTACAAAGGTTCTGATAACACTGGGTTACTATTTATTGTCTGTAATTGCATATTCTGAAATTCCAAAGCATGTCAAATGTCACATTTTGTCACCATTCTGAGACTCACAGCCAGTTTGCAAGTTAAATCCCTTGTTTAACTAAGCAGTAAGTACACATTTATTTTCATAGTATAAAACTGTATTAGGCAGACTTACTCCAGGCTTTATTTTATGAGTATAATCAAATCCTGAGCATTTTATTAACTTAAAAGTCAGAATGTTTAAAGGCTTTTAAAGGGACACATACACACATTGTACAAAAACATTACATCCTTTTCCAGATTTTAATGTGTATTACTGAAATTTTTTAAAAATAAAAACAACCATAAAGGAAAAATTATAACCTTTCTTCCACCATTGCTTCAGTACTATCTGTCCTTGGATAAATGTACTATTTCAAATTTGGGGTGATTTATTTCAGGCATCCATCTAGCAATACCTCTATATATGTATTTATTAATGTACTTTAAAGCTATGTATTATATAAAGTTATAACAACATGCTATTTTGTGCAATTTTTACCTATTACCATATATGAATTCCAAGAAAAGATTATCATCAAATAAAATATTTTGACTACTACAATTTAAATTGTCATAATTGTCATAGCATGAAAACAAACTATCAACTAGAAAATCATTTAAATTTAAAGTGTAATTTCTGTTTTTAAAATATTCAAAATAATCATAAATAAAATCATCTGATATTATTACAGAATACATATTATTTTGCAAAATGACCAGTTTAAAAGTGATATACTTCAAGGATCTTAATATTGTGAACATATGTATGGGGTTCTGCTAAAGAAATGGAGATTCATATTAGAACTTCTTAATTTAGGAAATTTCACTGAAAAAGTGAAGCTTGCTTCAGTTAGAAAGTTGATGCTAACATATTGTTGGAAAACATCTGAGAAATATATATATATATATATATATATATATATATATATATATATTTTTTTTTTTTTTTTTAGTGTGGGTACCGGGAGTCGAACTCAGGGCCTCATGCTTGCCAGCAGGCACTTGTGCTGCTGAGCAATATCACTGGCCCTTTTTTTTCCTTTATGTGAGTATCAAGAGTCGAACACAGGACCTCACGCTTGCCAGGCAGGCGCTTATGCCGCTGAACTACCTCACCAGCCCGATCTGAGAAATATTTTGATCTCTATGTAGAAAATATTATCCTGAAAATATTCTCTTATATTTAAAGTATTCACTTGGACGGCTTTCCTAAAGGTATAAGAATACAAATATAAGGACAATTATAACCTTTTTTGAAACTAGTAAAATCTCAGATCTGATAACTCATAAATAAACCCAAGAGTAAACCCAACTACTACAGTTTTCTACAAAATTATAATTGCAAAAAGAAAATATTAGCTCCACCTGGGATTCAGATCACAAGAAATATATAAAACAGCATATAGAAAGCTCTCACTTCTAGACTAAAAAAAATATAACATAGTCATAATTTTCTCATCATAAAAAACCATTTTTGTACAGTCTCCACTTGCTCTATTTTGTAGAAATCTACTTTATTTAACTTTTTCTCAAAAATCAGGTAAAAGTATTTTTTTGTGAGCTTAATAACCCCTGTAACTATCTACATTAAGGTCAACAAGGTAAGTTCAATAGTTTATATTCTTTGAATCTATTTGCCTATGATTTGATATACGTGAAACTGAATTTAATGTGTTAGGCTCTTCTCTGAAACTATTACTCACCTATGAGTTCCCTCCATGCTAATTCCTAAATAATATTTAAATATATTGGCCAGTCATCTAAAACACCAAATTTAAAACATAGGCTCTATAAATTCATTAGATATTTAAGGAGCAAACCACTATGCAAATGAAACAATGAAAAGATATTTTAAGAAGTTTACCAAGAAAGGAAAACCAACAGTGTATTTAATACAAGTGGCAGCAGTGTCTAAATGGTGCAAAGCAGAAAAGCATGCTTCAGCAAAATCATGCATTACCATAGAATGTGTGGCCAGGCAAGGAGAGAGACAGAGAGACCTGGAGCAAGAGATTACACTTCGCTGTGGGAATGCAGTCACTTGAGCTATCATATGATTAGAAAGTGGCTGGGGTAGGGTTTAGATTGTTCCAGTGAAAGCAAAACACTGTGGTGCTTTATCTCTCTTCCTATTTTGTGCGCCTGAAGGGACAGTTTTTAAAGCCACTGGTTTCACATGCACAGGTACCACACAGGTAATTAGACCCAGCAGTGAGAAGTGAAAGGGAAGAAGGATATCTGGAATCTTGTGCCCTAGAGAGCAAAAGCCATCTAGATAAAAGAAAGAGGGAAGAGATGTGAAATAAAAGAGGGAGAATGATGAGAGCTGCCAGATTCTTCATGGAGTCACATGTCAATTGCCTGTACTTCTGCTCCTGTCAGGAAATGCATCTCAAGGTCTCTAAATGATACGAAAATGGCAGGGAAATGGCCTACAGGAGCATAAAGATGGAAGTCCATATCAATTTCACAGTCAAACCAAACCTAAGGAAATAATCTGTCCATTTCCAAAGCATACATGGTTAAATACTTACGTGCCATTTTCTATAACTTTTCAGTGTAGCAGTTTCAAACATTCTAAAATACAGAAAATTTGAAATAATAAATGTTCACTTGTGTAGCTCTTTCTGTATTAAAAGTTTTAATTTTGTACATGTGCTATCTCTATATAGATAAGCGTATACACGTGTGTACATTTGTCACCATTCAAAACTAATCAATTTCAATGTGTATATCCTAAATAAAGACATTCATTTTTGTAACTCAAGTAACTTCACACCCTATAAAAATAATAGTAGTTCTATAATAAACCTAGTTAGCCCAAACAGTAACTTTCCAAAAGTATTCTGAAAGTGTCTTTTATAGCTACTGGTATTGTTAAGTTTAAGTATAAATTAAAATCCAAACCTGATTCACACATGACGTTTCCTTATTATCCCTCTGTATTTTAGGGTTTCTGAGATTTGACATTAACTGTTGGACCAAAAAGTATTTGATTTACAGAGAGGTGAGAGTTGTTATTTGCATTATAGGATGCTTAAGCATAGCCCTGGTGTCTACCTACTAGAAGCCAGTAGCACTACTCCTCCCCCATTTGGTAACAATCAAAATGCTGTCTTGATGTTACTAAATGTCCCCAGAGGAAAAATCACTTCAATTAAGAATCCCTCTTCATCTAGAAGAGTATCTTCTTCTACTCCTTATGTAATTTTTGCTAACCATTCTTGGAAAAATGTCTATAGCTTACACCTGAATTATCTCCACTCGTACAGTACTACCATTCCTCTATGGATAGCTTGGGAATTGCGAATCCCAAATAGCAACAACTGGCCTCTGAACAAGCACAAAATTTATCTGAGGAACTGCCCAGATTCTGATTTCTTGTTAATTCTCCCAGATATTCTTTCATCGTTCCAGTCCAGGGTCTAGGAATCTGAGTTTTCTCTTTCTTTTGTTTTCTTTCTTTTTCTCTTTCTTTCTTTCTTTTTCTTTCTTTTTTTCTTTCTTTCTTTCTTTCTTTCTTTCTTTCTTTCTTTCTTCCTTCCTTCCTTCCTTCCTTTCTTTCTTTCTTTCTTTCTTTCTTTCTTTCTTTCTTTCTCTTTCTCTTTGTCTTTTCCTGTAGTTATACCAACTGAGCCTAGTTGCAAAATAAGCTAGGTCTTATGACATGAAATCCACCGATCTTTGAAAGGCTATACCTGATGAACATTTCCTCTTTTAAATTACTTTAAATGTTTCTCCTTCCCAGACTTAAGGGCAATCATACATTCTTATCTAAAACTTCCTTTGTGCTTCTTCCTTCTCGGCTGAATTTTCTACTTTTCCCCCACTTGAATTTTAGAATATTGATATATCGAATACCATATTGTTTTGTACACAACATCTAATATTCAGTGGTTTCAGATATCACCAACAGTGAAGTACTCTTATTTTCCATGTTTACATCTAAAGATTTTCCATCAGTTTCCCATTGGCTCATATCCATTTATATGAGGAATTTTCTTTCAATCATAACATGTTGATGACAACTTGGCAGGGCTTCTTTTTGCCATGAATACACTGTATCTTTATTTAACATTCCTATTAATAGGCATTCGTTGCTGGTAATAATGCAGAATGATACAACCACTTTGGAGGACAGTTTATAGCCAATAGTCAAATTCCTAGGTATTTGTCCAAAAAAGTTGAAAGCTTATGTTTTCACAAAAGCCTATATACATGGTTGTGTATGACAGCTTTATTCATAATTGTTAAAATTAGAAAGCAAGTAAGATGTCATTCAGTAAGATAAGGGGTAAATTTAAAGAAATGTCATTCAACACCAAAAAGAAATGAGGTAGGAAAAGACTTAGAGAGAACCTATTATGCATATTACTAAGTCAAAGAAGCCAGATTGGAAGGGTTACATACTGTATGATTCTAACTATGACATCTGGAAAAGGCAAAAATATCAGTAGTTACCAGAGACAGGAGGTGGAAGAGATGAATAGGTGTAGAACGGAGAGTTTTTAGGATGATGAAATTACTCTTCATAATAATGTGATAGTATATATGTGCCATATATGTTTGTCCAAACCCAAAGAGTATACAACACTAAAACCAAACCCTGATGTAAACTGTAGACTCTGGGTGACAATGTGTCAGTGTTATGTTGATTTTTTGTTAAGAAATGTAGGGCTCTGGTTTGATGTGTTGGTAGAGGCTGTGCATGTGTGGGGCCAGGGAGCTATGGGAAATTCCTTTATCTTTCCCTCAATTTTGCTATGAACTTAAAACTGCTCTTGAAAAGCTGTGCAAAAATTCTATTAATTGTGTTTTTATCTTTTTCTGAGCCGTAGATTGACTGCCAGGTGATCATTCTATTCCTTGCTCTCTCTGTCACACCAAGTATAATCACTATGTTCTCCTAATTTTTGCTCTAGAACAAAAGTTTTCAAACTATAATGTGAAACAAAAAATCACACAGATAACTTGTTAAAATGCTCTTTCTGGTTCTCATCCTGAGAGAACTATATTGAGTGCTTTAGCCTACAGTTTAGGGATATGAATTTTTAATAAACATCTTAGAGCCATCTGAAATAGATGAACCGGGAACCAACTTTTGAATCTTTTGCTGCATTCTGTCTGCATTTTCATCTTTTTTGACTTCAGTCCTGTCCTATTCACACTGGCTACAATACCTCTTTTGCTGGTGATCCTAATGCCTGTCTTTTTTTGCCACAATCATTCCTTTGTAAATTGCTAAAGTAATCTTCTCCAAATGCCATTTTTATCACATCACCTTCCTGCTCAAGAATCAGCTACTCCTAACATATCAAGTCTAAACTCTTGGCCTATAATTCAAGGTCCTCTGTCAACTAGCACTTTTGTACCTCTCTAATTTTATCTTTTCCCACTACAGACTGGCTCCCCCCTCCAGCTAACTCTAGCCAACTTTCCACTTTTCCATGCTACTTACTTGGGTGGCTCTGAGTTTACCATCAGTTGGATTGCTGTTCCCTTTCATTTTCCCAACATATAATACATATTTGTTCCCAACTCACCTACCTTGAAAAAAATTTTTCTGATTAAAATTTTCCACCTACTCATTGAAAATAATTTTGATAACATACTAGACTATGGAAATAATATGATAACATACTAGACTATGATTCAGATGGGTGAAAATCACAAAAAGATCTTTAATGTCATAAAATATCAGCAATGTTATTTTTCTAATGACCCTATGAAAGCAAATTACTGCAATAATATTACTAGTCAGAGTTTTAATTAAAAAATTGGAAAATGCTACTAAAATACACAGCCCGAGCTGGGCACGGTTGTAGATGCATGTAATCCCAGCTATTTGTGTGGTGAGGCAAGCGGATCACTATTTGAGGCAAGTCTGGCCTACTTAGTGAGACACTATCTCAAAACAAACAAAGAAAAAGGTCTGGGGATGTAGCTTAGTGCAAGATCCTGGGTTCAATATCCAGTACTGCCTTCCCCCACCAACATTTAAAGTACATGGGTTGAAAGTTTAGTTTAAATAGAGTTGTAGAAAATGCTACAGTGTACAATAATATATAAATAATTATTGGGTAATAAATGATTGGAGAACAATAAGATAGCAAATGCTATTAAAATGAATGTGGTAGTATAGTCCAATATCAGGTAGAAATGAAAAAGAAAGTGAAGTCTTTATGAGTAAATCAATCATCTACCTCCTTCCCAGAAGCTGTTTCAGTTTTGTAAAGACATTAATTTTGTTGTTTTATAACCATAGCTCACGTATCCAATCAGCAGTCCTCTTCAAAGTAGTCATTTTCTCAGCCTGTGAAGCAATACACTCTGCCAGAGATTCTAGTCCACCGACATGCCACATGCATGCCTAATTCATTCAGTACAGCCAGATTTATTTCCACATAGCTCTATGCACTAGGAATTCCTGAATGTTTCTACTATTCCATACCCTTACCAACAACTGGACTTACCTTCCAAATTCACTTAATTGAATGGATGATGTATGCTATCATAATATGACTTTACATCACGTTATGACTTGGTTTGCGTTTGTATAATTACTATGGAATTTGCACATTACTGAGAGCCATTCAGGATACTTTATCTGTGAATGCATTCCCTGATTGTGTCTGTCTAACTACCCTGTGTTATCTCTAATCCCTCCCCTATAGTAACAATTTATCATTCGTATTGACCTCTAGAATTATGCTACCATCCTAGATTTTTGCTAGCCTCCTTACTTTGTACATGATAACCTCCAATATTTTTCTTGTGCACACTTCTATTATATCTCTTTATAGATTTTATGAAAATAGTTTATATCTGTGTTTTTCTAATAGGATCTGGTCTCTAAAATACAAAATAAAATAATTGAAAACCTTTTCACCTCTAAATTCTAAGAAATGGCAGATAAGTGGGATGGGGTGGTACCAAGATACATTCTCTAATGATACATTTTTTCTTACTATCCTAAAAGAGGAAAATATTTTCTATCTTCTAAGATGAGGATAATCAAGGTAAGCTGCATTTGGAGTACATTCAATGGGCCTGCCAGACTCAGAAGGGCCTACAACCCACAATCACACCTACCCTGACACCAGAGGAAGCTCAGTTTTCTTTGAAGCTCAGAAGTTCCTTCTGCCCTCATTCAGTTCAAGATCCATGTGTGCCTGAAATGGCGTCTACCTGAGAAAGGAAAGGTCTCAAAAGTAAAAATCTGATTCTTTGAATACTTGTCCTATCTTGTAGCATAACTGGGGAAGATTGCAGTGGTATGAAGCAGACTAAAAAGCACAGAGAAATGGAATCAGACATGCCTTTTCGGGTGAGGCAGTTAGTATCTTTTGGGTGCAGCCAGGTGCAGGAGAAACAAACCCATTAAAGGTGATGGGAAAAAGTCCAACCAGATTGGCATAACTTGATGTGGAGAAATGAGTGACAGACACCGGGTGCTGGTACCTCAAGTGAATTTAGATGAGGCTGCCTCACCTGCCAAGTGGGTGGGGCCAAGATGCAAGGAATCTAAAAACAAAAATATGGAAAGTTGGAAGTAAATCGGCCTGTCGTTAAATTTTAAGATCAAAGTCACTGAAGTGGAGTTTAAAGTCAGCCAGAAGCCGGAAATATTCCAGACAGAGAAACCAGAGTGGTAAAGACAAAAAGAAGGAGTCAAGGTATATCCTTTTAAATAACTATACCACTTGTAAAATTTATATGCTCACTGGTAATAAATATATTTCAGTATCTTCTCTAGGATGGACACTGGTATTAATCAAATAAATAACGATGAGAAAACAGAAATATTGGCCTTCATGGAATATAACATTTTAGTGGGTAAAGATAGACAGTGGAAGAGTAAATAAGTAACATGTATGGCAGATGTTGACAACTATTAAGAGAGACAATATACCCAGAAATAGAAATAGGGACAGTCTGCTGGGTGGGATTATGCTTAAGTCCATACTGGGTGACTAGGAATGATGCCAACTGAATCAATGGGTGCAGGTAGAGAAGGAGTAAGCCAGGTATTCTGGTCACAAAGAACAAAAAGTGTGAAGAGCCTGTACACACACATGTGATAATGATGTATGTCTAGAGAAGCAGTGAAGCCAGAGTAGCTAAGTAGGTTGAGAGAGGGAGGGAAAAGAGCAAAAAATACCCTATACGTAATGGCAATAATGAAGATCAAGTAAGCCTTAGAGCCTATGGAAATGATTTTTTTAAAATTTACAGTGAAACACATTGGAAGCAGAAAAATATTTTAACTGACTCATAATTAAACATGATCACCTTTGTGCTATGTCAAAAAAAAATGATTAAAGATAGAGCAAAGATGGAAACAGAGCGAAGAGTCAGGAAGCTTCTGAAAAACAACTGACTCAGGAATGGCGATTCCAATCTGGGTGGCAGCAGTAGAAAGTCAGAGACATTGAAAGCCTGGGCATATTTTGAAGGTATAATTAATAATAGTTGCTGTTGAAGTGAGGGTTTTATGTAGGCAGAGAAAAAAAGTTGTGCCAATGTTTACTTCAGAGTTTGAGGCCTGAATGACATCATAAATGGAGTTGCCATTCATTAAAATGAGAAATTCTGCATGGTGTAAAATTAGAGTTCTATTTTTTAATATAATGAGATTGAAATTTTTCAATATAATGAGACTGAGATAGACATGTCGAGTAGTTGCTGTCTATAAGAGTGTGAAGTTCAAGGGAGAAGTCCGAACAGAGATAAATTTATAAACCATCAACTTCTACACAGTATATAGTTTCATGAGAATTCAGGAAATAAAATAATGTGTGTAGAGATAGAAAAGAGAAGAAATAAAAAGGTTGTTTAGAATTTGAGAACTGAAAGTTTACCATCAAATAAGAGCACATAAGGGCATAGAGTAGGAAGAAAACAAACAAATGTCATAGCATTAAAAAAAAATACATACATATATATGTATATATAGCAGAGGGAAAACATAAGAGACAAATATTAAATAATTAATTTAAATAGTGAATTATTTAGCAGCATGGAAGTTATTAGTGTTTTATTTTATTGATAGTGAAGATTATTTTTGGTAAAAGTCAAGAGGTATTCAATGACATAAATTGTAAATAAGTTGGACAATTAAACAGTATGCCATCATTTGTTGGTAGCCATAACATGTACCTGGAGAGATAAGACTGCCTTCTCATGCTTCCTTTAAGAGATAATTCCAAAAAAGTAACTATTCAAATTAGGTAAATAATGAAATTATAAAAATTAATTCAACACCTACTATGACCAATTTAAGATAAAATTACTTCTTCAAATTTTGTCTGATTCTTCCACAGGATCTTCTGCTATGTTTGATCTCAAACAGTATATTTTTAGTTTCTCCTAAACATCATTAAAAATGGCTATTATATTTTGAATACCACCAAGAACTGCTATCATCATTTTTACTATATTGCATGAAGTGGTCTTTCCTGGAAATAAATACCCTGATTGAATTAATCAACTCCTAAAACATTTTTGAGTATTAGTCATCCAAGGTGTTCTTGGCTGAGGAGATAAAGGCATAAATTTTCTCATTTGTAGTTTAATGTAGATATTATAATCATTGTTTTCAAGGGGAAAACTGTTCTGGATAATTCTGGGTAATAGCATTCTATGTGAAGTTAATATTACATAATTAACACAACAGAGTAAAGGTTTTACATGTCCTTAGCACAAAGACAAATTTGTTTTCTTAATTTTGTATTCAGTGACTGCCTTCATGTTTCACACACTAAAGGTCCTCAGAATATTTATTAAATTACATTAAACTAAAAATGAAAGCACACTTTAAACATATACAGTCAACTCCAAATCTGGTAATTAGATAACAAATCTTGGCAAATAGAATTGGAAATCAGCAAATACTTTTGCCAGATGATCATACTGTGTATAGTAGAGAGATGCGTAGTCGACAGTAAACAGTTTCAAAAATAAACCTGGTAATTCTCCAAGAATTATCCTGGACAGGAATGTTAATCTATTTTGAAAACAAGAGTAGTTTTGTTTGACAAAGGCAAATTAAATGCAATATTGAAATACAAATAATCATTTGTGTAATCCATGTCCAAATTTCATAAATTTACGTGCACTTAGTATGTTGCTTTAAGATTATTGAACTAAAATTGAAATGAATATATAATAAATATTAACAAGCCATTACTAGCATTGTATTAGATGAAATTAGTAATTCAATGATTTTTAAATTTAAAAATTTTGAAAGCAATCCAAATTAATTAATCCAAATTAATAATTGCAATTGATTTTGACTTTATATGCAAATATACAATGATATTTTAATTAGAACTTTTGCTGGTTTCACAAAACAGTCCAATATTTCCTTATAGTTTTGAGGTATTCAAACTAATGAAAAATAATGTCTCACTTTTTAGACACTGGTCTCAGTAACTAAATACATAATACAATAATATATAATACACTAAATATAGTGAATTGATACTAAAGATCTTACATATATTTCAAATTCTGATGCTTCTAATTTTATTACTCTTACTATGTAAAAGCAGATCCACAGACTTTGGTGAGGAAAACTATCAATTTGCTTTTTTCAGTGTAATATAAAGTAAGTGAATTAAAGATTTGTTTCAAAGTTGAAATTATTTGGATACAGCAAAACTATTAAGATGCTAGTGTTTTCCGGTTTTTGGATTGTGGGTATCTGTAAACATATTCATGTTGTCCCTGCTAATTATGCTCATGAATATATCCATTCATCACTTCATAGCCACTTTATCCACTTAATTCTCTACAAGGCACACATCACCATTTAATCTGATAATGCTTTTTAATACCCCATACTTTTAAGAGCAATTTGGGGTTCATAGTAAAATTAAATATAAAGTACAAACTCTCCATATGTATCAGTTAGGGTTCACTTATTATATTATATAGATAATTTATTAAGTAGGCTTACAATGGCTACCTACAGAATCAAGGGAATGGAAGAACACAAAATGGCTATCTGCAGGCTGGAGAGGGAGGATCCAGTTGAAAGTAAAAATCATTTGGAAAATTTTTTTTAAAAAGGAAGTTGAAAGTCTCAACCTCCCTGAAGGGTCCAATACAATTGTGTGTCAGAAGGCCAAAGTGTGTGTCGAAAGCCTGAAGGCACTGGAGACAAACAACCAAAGGAGATGGCACAGACCAGAGCTTCTCTGAAAAACTGAAAGGGAAGATGTCCTTCTTTCCCTTTTTATGCCATTGAGGCTGCAAGCCTATTGGCTGCTGCCACCCACCTCTGGGGTGGAGGTTCCCTCCTCACTTCGTTGCATACAAGTCAGTTATCCACAGACAATGTCCAAAACCGTGCTCCACTTATCTGCTTGGCCTTTCTTAATCCATTCACATTGAGATCACAATTAACCATCACACCATATACTATCTGCTCCTATACACCCCCAGCGTCCATCACTATGAACATACTTCACTAAAGTGGTACAGTAGTTACTAAGGAGAACTTGAGAGACATTATCACACCAAGTCCAAGTTTACATTATGGTGATATTTATCCTTTATTTATTTCTAGACCTCCTCCACTGAAATGTAATATCCATAAGATCAGAGATTGTATTTGATTCAGTTCCAAGAACACCCTGAAAAGGATTGATGCTCAAAAATAATTTAGAAACTAAGGAATGAATTCAAACAAGACCTTTATTACCAGGAAGGATAGTTCCATACTGTATGGCTATCACAGCCACTTTTGAAGCACTGTCAGTGCTTCTGATTTCTGGGCTATTTGATTTCAGTGTTGTAGCAATTCCCATTGCACATTACGTTGTTCAACATTCGCTGACAGAGTGCCTAAGGCATGGCAGTCATTATTTCAGATTCTGGGATATAGAAATGGACAAGGAGTATTGATGCAACCTCGAGCTACACGTAAGTATTCTAGTAAAAGAGTTTTCCACTCTAGAAGTAAAACATCGTTTAATCTCCTTCCTTTTCCATTGTTCAATCATAACCAATTAACTCTTTAACAGCAAGCCCTAAAAATGGTTATGTTTGTGACATGAACTGAGGTGTACATTGGTATACTCTTTTTAAAGATTCACATTCAACATTTTTGTATAGACATTGCAATGCACCTCTTAAATTTTCTGGGAAAAGCTTTCCGCCTTCTTTTAAAATATATTAGTGCTTGTTGGAACCTGCACGCTAACTTTTTTCTCTGAAATTAAGTCACCACACAAACAGCGTCACCATCTCAATGTCTGGAAATGTTATGCTTCTTCATTATCACCACAAGGACTATAATAAGTAAAGAGAGAAACCAGTAACCTATTGTCCTCAAAGAGTTTATTTGGATTCCAAAAGTTTTTCACACAGAGGGGGGATTTCCTAGGCATCTGGAAAATCTACCTCTGTTGTTTGGCATGCTTTTCCTGTAATAGTTTTACAAGCTGTAACTGCTCTGAGTGAAAAATCTCCCTAATCACCATTACATGATTTCTACTTAAAGGTCTAAAATCTGTTACCTCTGTTCATATATCTATCTTGGAAACACCTCAGAAAGTAGCACGTCTACTTAATAAAAATACAGACAAATTTCTCTGTTATTAAAAATTCCAGAAGTCCTGTAAGTGGCTTGTTTTAATATTATATGTTCTTTGAACTTACTGAACTTACATAATTATGATAATTTTTTTCAAAGAGAAAACTAAACTGAATGAATAAAATAAATATACAATTAAATCTAGAGTTTAGAAAAAATTTATGAGCCATTCTAAAAGGTGAAATAAACGTTTTTGTACTCAAGATCAAATTGTTGATTTAATGGTAAATGCTGGGTATTTAATTCTTCATTAAATTTGGATTTACATTTTTATGGTTTTAGAGGTCATAATTTATTTATGCTGAAGTGTTCGCTTTCTTAAATTGCAGTTCTGTTCTCTCAAGCATAACACTGAAAATGCATTTCTTAGTCATACATTAAATGATACCAACTGTATTATCAATGCTAAGATTCATTTGTATTATTACTATAGCTGGTGTTTCCATCAAGTTTCAAAGAAATCTTTGAACCATACTTGTCTGCTTCTTATTGTGGTTCATTCATATCATATGTATGCATATCAGAAATAGGCATGGCACATTTCAGAAATACTAAATTGAAAGACTTTGAAGCACAAAGCGCTCATATTCTCCAATGTCCTCATTTCACTAATGCACAGTTGAAGGAATAAGTATCATTTTCAAGGGGTGTATAGCAAGGGAGGGGCAAAACTAGGATAATAACCTTAGTCTTAAACTATGAGGTCAGTCTCCCTGTCTTATTTCCAATGACAGTCCCCACACTTCTAATAAAAATAGGATTTCACTGGTCTATATACAGCAAGAATCATAGCTTTTTCTTTTAAGTACCAGATAATAAATATATTAGGTTTTTTAGGCTATATACTCTTTGTCATGCATATTGATATCGTTAGTTACAGCATGAAAGCAGTCATTAAAAATTGAACAAAATAAAACTGGGCCTGTGTTACAATAAAACTTTATGATAAATTTTAAAATGTCATATAAATCTGACATATCATGAAATAGTATTCTCCTTTATTTTTTTTAATTTTATTAGAATAAGTTTGTGATAAATAATATAAACCTCCATTTGGGGGCATTAGTACTTACATATGTTGTACCTTTACCATTTATGGTCCTTTTTTTTTCCTTCTTTACCTTTCCATTCCCTCACTTAAAAGTAATTATGAGTTCATAATTATGACTATACAACAATACTCTGTGGGTCAGATTTGGCTTTGGGCCTTAGTTTGCCAACTACTGATAGAGATTTCCTAAACCATAGGGATATTTTAAATCCTGTTGCCCATGAACCTACAGGATGACCCAGTGAGTACATTTGAGAATTTTCATTCACATTTACATTCTCCTTTTGAATTAGTAGTGTTAACTTACAGATCACTACAGTAGCACATTTAAATATAATTTGAAAGTTATTTTTAACAGAAAGTGTGTTAAAATAAAAAATATTTTGAATCCACCAGTCCAAAGAAGAGCGATCTGAAGTCAACAGGGGAAATTTAAGAATATTCATACCATCTTTCCTAAGTGTAGAGTAGCAATTCCCAATTCCATAAAATAAAGTTAATTTACCACCAACATAAGCTCATATCAATCAAATAAAATAGTACAGGTAAAGCACCACTATTGTGTTTGAGACCTACCACAATCTAAATAAATATTTGACATTATTACATCTCATTTAGTAACAGGCCATGAATAAAAAGTGAGTTTTCAGTAATATATAATAGAAAAGGACTGAGTTAATTTTTAAGAGAATGCTGAAGATAATAACAACTCATCTACCCCACACTCTGATAGTACCTTAGAATTTTCAAAGTGATATCAGTTGAGATTTTTTTTTTTTTTGCTTCAAATCTCTGTGTTAGACAGGACCAAAATATTTTGAAGCAAAAGAAATCATGCCTATTTATAAGAGGAAACTAGCTCCCAAATTAAAAAGGATGGCATCATTCCAAAACCCAAGTCTTCTAAGCTTCCACTTTTTAAGAGAAAGATAGACCACAATTAAATATTTTGTTCATCTTCAGGCACTATAATGAAAGAAATACCAGCACCCTTCTTAAAACCACTGCAGAGTGGGTATTCTGTTATCTGGGAACTTGAAAAATCGCCACAGGCCTAGGGATGATCGATATAGATAAAAAAAGATTTAATGTAGGGAAAATAGTTCTTCATAATTTTTTTCAAGATTTAACATGCAGAAGAGAACATGGAATGATCGTTTTCTGGTCTAGAAGAGAGACCTAGAATCAGTGACGAAGTAGCTTTTGACAAAATGCTAGAAAGATTCCGGATAATAGAAAACATGGCCTGTCCTAGAGAGACTTTCTCTGCAACTTGCAAAATCCATGCGTGAAAAAAGGAGATTTTCGCAAAACAAAGTTACTGTATTTCTTTTCAGGTTACTTGTATCCCTAAACACCCATCACCCTGAATGTATTTAAGTTCATGAATTGTAAAATTAAAGTATTTATAGGTTGGTTTTATGTACATATATTTTGATCATAGTTTTCAAGTGTATTACTTTAAAATTCTGCCTCCACACAACCTCTGAGCATTATTTTGACTCAAACAGTTCCATTACTTTTGAAAAATCATGTAAACAGATTTAAAATGTTTTTCATTTTAGACATTTAAATTGTTCCTATGTTTAAGATTGACAACTTTAAAACAAGATTGATTTCTTATGAATTTTCTCACTAGAACTACCAACTGTCTTCTTTAAATATCATTTTTCAAAAGATTATATAAATTACAGCATATCAGACAGGGGTCCTGTGTGTATTTATATACTAGAAGCCATTTTTATGAGTCATTTTCACTTAAAGGAAAGCCTGTGTTAACTCCTTTCGTCAAAATACTTTATAATATTTGTAATGTAACTTTCACTTTATAGTAATTGTGTTAATCCATCAGTTTTGGTCGCAATGATGGCAATAAATCATGTTCTACTTGTTTTAGAAAATTTTTGTTAACTTCATTTAGTTAAAAGCTCTTATCTATAAGCTCTAAACAATATAAAAAAGCTTGCTTTTCTCATTGTTGATTTCTATTTTATGGAATATATATTATAGAATATATAGAATATATAGAATATATATAGTATTATATAGTTCTAGTCCACCAAAGCAATAAAAATATGATAAGATACATGATGCTCTGAGTTGTGCCATTTCCATTGTTTCAGGAATTGTTGGCAGGAATTGAAAAGAAGCAGACTTTTTCTGTTGGTTTTTCGTTGTCCTATGAATCATTCCCAAAGAATGAGCCCTTTGCCGAGGATTGGCGAGGACTAGAGAAGGGATCATGGGCCTTCTATTTTCTTTCTTACGTTTTGACTATGAAATGTCTGGCACACAGAAAAAGAAGCAAATAATGATTTATTCCTGCAGGATGGAAGACATCATTATATATTTTACTCTTCTCCAGCCATATTTTTAAAATTTATTTTGAGAAATTAATCTCCTGTTATAGAATGATGATTAATGACCACGGTACCTATTCTTGTGATTTGAGTAAGATGATAAAGCTGAGGAACTTGGGAGTTCTATTCAAGTTTAAAATTAAACAGTCCAAGTTCATCACCTACCTGTAGCAAATGCTTGATATATTTCCCCCAACATGTGAGTAATCTACACCTAAGGTCTTTTCTTAAAGGAAATGTTTATATTTAGTGCGTAATTTACTGAATAAGAATCCAAGCACAAAAAGGCAGTTTTCTCCTTATTTTACATTCACATAAATTTTTCATTTAATAATGACCATATCAATCACTTGCATTTCATTTGATCCTATTTAAGTATTTACCTTAGAACAAAATAAGTGATGATTTCTCAAAACAATCAATGCCCTGAAATTTAAATGTTTCTAATGAAAGGCTCCAGCCTCTAAAATATTTCTCTTGTTGACTAAATAATTTTTGGTAAAAAGTCTTATTTGTGAATTATTTTTTTCAGTACTGGGGATTGAACCCATTGAGATATGTCCCTGGTCTTTTATAATTTTATTTTGAGACAGGATTATGCTAAGTCATTACCTTGCCCAGGCTAGGCTCAAATTTGTGATCCTTCTGCCCTAGCCTCCCAGAGTGCTGATGTGCGCCATCATGTCTAGATATTAGCTGAATTTTTTGTGTGTTGTTTATGTATATGATAAATAATAATAAATTTTTGTGGTAATTATGTGTTGTTTATACCTAAATCATTGTAACACACCTTTTTTGCTGAGGAAGAAAGGTATTTAAGAGAGGTTAGGTAACTTCGTGGTAGTCACAAAGATAGTGACAGACCTGGGATTTAAACCTTAGAATCTTAGCCTTAGAGTCAATGCTCCCTACCTAAATCATGCTGCCTACATATAAGAATCCCTTTTTGAATATTTTTAATAAGTGTGATCATATAGCTTACTTATAATATGAAACAGTTTCTTAGTATCAAAAAGACAAATAAAATTTACTTTCACTTTTAAAGAACTTCAAACAAATTCTCTCAGCTTTCCATGAAGTAAAGTTGCCCAGGGTCCTCTATAAAGAGGCCTTGATATACCTGAGAATTCAATTTTTTTTTTTCTCTGTAGTGTCTCACACAACATTTCTTAATTGTTCTTAACTTTTCAAACACCTGAAACTTCTTCAAATTGCCTTCCATTATGTCAGTATTTATATGGCTCTTTTAAAACCAGAAGATGTTCTTTTAAAAATAAGATGATTCTTTTTGTTTGTTTTTACTTTTTTAGTAAAGGTTTGATTCATTATCTGATTTTATTTATATGGTTCAACATTCTTTCTCCAAGTGCACTATATGATATTTATCATTTTGGAAGGTAGAGGATTAAATAAAATAATGGGTAGGGACACTGCATGAGATCATTTGAAAAACCAGATTGAATTTTCAAATCAGAATATTCAATCAGTATTCTTAATGATTGAATGTAGGAGGCTGTGGATGTATAGAATGTTTAAAGTACTATAACCCCCACATTTATATATTCACGTACAAATACCTTCGTACAAATCAAGGTAAAAATAATTTTATAGCTAGATTTGGATGTTTAGAATTTCTAGAATCTACATTTTCTTTTGTATAAGGACTCTGAAGAATAGTCATTAGTTTTGTTGCAAAAATGGATTCTCAACCTGCCCACTTTTTACTCTGTCCACTGATACCACCATTACCAAAGCCACCATCACCTTTTACTGGGAAGACTGATACATTTTTCTCATATGCACTTATTTGTACTCTTGTCTTCCTGAGGGCTATTTTTGCATGGAAACCAAGCAGAATCTTTTCCAAAAGCATAAATGAGAATATGGAAATCCTTGTTCTAAACCCTCTAGAGTTTCCCATGCAAGGAAGGCTAAAAATCCAGATTAAAATACAATGTAGTGGGCCGGTGAGATGGCTCAGCGGCGTAAGCTCTTGCCTGGCAAGCGCGAGGGCCCTAGTTCGACTCCCAGAACCCACATATGAAAAAAGGGCCGGTGATATCACCTAGCGGTACAAGCGCCTGCTGGCGCGCAAGGTCCTGAGGTCGACCCCCGGTACCCACAAAAAAAAAAAAAAAAAATACAATGTGGTCTACAAGATGCTGCATGCACACAATCCTATCTTTCATTCTGGTCTTGCTCCATACTGCTCTTTCGTATTCACTACGCTCTAGCTAAGTGTCACTCTCTTCCAACACTCATAACTTACATCAAACTTTTTCTGTGTGTTCCACCTGATGGGACTCTTACCCCAGAACACTTTCTTGTCATTCAAGCTTCAAATTTAGTGTCACTCCTCATGAAGATTCCTCTTCTCTCTGCTCTTCCTGACCACCTCACTTGTGATTTACACATCTTAAGCTGTTAATCACTTTCTGCACTTACTTCACTTGTATGTCAGTGATGTTTTTCTGCTGACTTGATGAAAGTGTCCTACAAATCTCCATGAGACCAACAACCTTCTCTCTGGTGACTTTCCATTGCCCAGAAGATAGTAGGTGCTTAATAACTGTTTGTTGGTCTGAACTATTGAATATTTCCAGATTTGAAAATCCCCTCAGTAATCTCTGTGAGATTGTAAAATAGGCCTTATCAGAGAGATAAGGAAAGAAGTGGAGAGATGTGGAAATTGTTCGCTTTGTCAAATGTGAGGCCAGGCCAAGAGGAGGGCATAGCCATCTAAGATTTTTAGTCAGGATTTTCCATTCACCTCCCCCTTCTGCTCTTTATTTGGTTGAATTTTAGGTAACATCTGTTAAAATTTCACAGTTAAAAAATAATTCATTTTTGATTGCTGCACTTGTTACACATGCACAATCTTTGTAAGAACTTGTCTTCTCAGAAGAATTACCGTAGTTGGGCAAATGCTTGAAGATTTACTAAAGCAATAAACAGATTAACACTACTGTGGGGCACACATCTGTACTACTTGGTTGAGAAAAGCACATAATTTGGAACTTGAACCACTACTCTTACGCAGTATCTGCTGCCTGTTGCAGTAACATATGGGCTTTCCCAGTGAAAGAAACTTCACACCCGTAGTAAGAAAGTTTTGTTTCTGTACCATATCAAAAGATGTGAACCATTTATAAACTCAAAGACCAGTTCTATATGGATCAACGGAAGCACAGTCTTAACCTTATATTAACACCATGACACTCTTGATATGTGGCATTCCACAGTCTGCATTTGTGATTTGGCTTTAGGATTGATGACATAATAGGCGAATGCATTCATAGACAGATGTATTCATAGTTTTTGTGAAGATGAATGCTTAATAAGCTAATGTGTTGAATTCATTACTTTAAGTGGAAGCTAGCACAGATAGACCACCTAAAAAAAACACAAGTTATATTGTCTTTAAAACACTAGAATTTGAGGAATAGGTATTCTCTTAATAGTACCACACTACAAATCTGACAGACACATTAGAATTCTGAAATCATAATTAAAAGACACCCTAAAGGGTCAACAACATTTTTCCTAAACATCTTTACCAGTTTGAATAAATTTAAAAGGTGTTTACACTGATAAAAATTTGAAATTCATGCATAATTATTTTTGTTTGATCTGTTGTTTTTCTTTAGGAATTGTTATAAGAATTATGTTACAAGGTATAGCTTTAATATACCTTTGTCATTTCATTTATGAAATGTTTAGCATGTATCATATGCCAACTTCTCTCTGAAAGGATATGAATAAAAATGATGCCCTCTGCTCTGAAAAATCTGACAAGCAAGCAGACCAACATCGGGCCAATGGTCACTGCTGTCAACAAACAGGAAATATACTATGAGCTATATTTCTAGAGATGGGAATGGGTTTTTTTATGATCTCATTTACATTTCCTGACCTAGTTTTCTTTACTACCAAGTAGGGGCACTTATCAGGAACAGTATTAAAGTGTACAGCCCTTTCTAGTCTCCGTAATGCCAACTTAGCCTAGAATCTCTAGACCTCATTTCTGAAACCTGTCATTCTTGATGCTCTTCTTGGCCTCCCAGAGCTGCCTGTCACTTATGATTCCACAATCCTCAGTGTGCTTCTGGAAGTTAGCACACTGTCTTATACCTATTAGATTCCATTTATCATTTATCTAATTTTTTATTCTGTACCTAACTCTGAAAAAGAGATTTTTCTTCTCTAATCAGAAGACTTTTTTCATGAAGAAGGTTTTGTGTAAATCACACTAATTGATTCCAAATAGTTTTACCACACTAATTGATTCCAAATAGCTCATGTGACCCATATAAGCTAAGTCAGGTAGATAGCATAATTTATTCAAACAAAACACACCAACAACAGTTATTAATCTAAATTCTATGCATATCACTTAAGTCAGTGGCCCTAAACCAGCAGCATTTGTGCAGCTTGGAACTTTTTAAAAATGCAAATACTTGGACCTCAAAACCAGTCATAGTGAATCAGAAACCCAAGAATCAGGCTCAAATATCAGGTGATGCTAATACTTACTAAAGTTTGAAACCATTTTGACCTCATCTAATAAGAATGAGTAATTGTATATGTAGCTAATACACCACATTATAACAAACTGTGGGCTAGGATCTGAGTATTTATTACCTTCTTATGCCTTCTAAGAACAATCACAATCACCCAGCCCTTTCTCTTCCTCTGGATCTATCCACAAATGAAATACTAAGCCGTTCTACTTGAGAAAATAAAATTGCAGTTTAAGCTAAAATAGAATGTTCTTAGTTTCCAAACTTGCTTGCTATGAGGTTCATAGCATTCTAGGCTATAATACGGTACATGCTTTCAGAAAAGGAAATCTTAGTCATCATCCTATTATAGTTCTTGTTGAATTGCAGTCTGCAACTTCAAATAAATGAATAAGAATTAGTGTGTGATGAGTGTACACTTCATGATGTAAGTGTACATGGATTATAATATCTTGTTACACATCTAAGCCAGTTAGTTCTCTGAGGAAAAGATGATGCTTTCACAAATAAATGAAGAACGCTACACGAGTACAAAGGTAGCATGTGTAAAATATTTGGAGGGCTGCCTGCTGTACAGTAAATGTTCAATAAATGTGAATTATTTTTACTACATCCATTTAGCTGTTTAAAAAATAATCTAAACTCATGAGAAAAGGTGTGGATAAAAACTTTACAAAAGTAAATACCTATTTGGCAAAGTACATTTGTAGTTTATAATGAGGGACACTTCTGAACTGAAAGAAAGGGTGGCATTTATTCAGCCCTCACTTCAACTAAACTTACAAATTGACTTGTAACAGAAATATGACACGGATTTAATTTTTCACTGATATTTTTAACTGATGGATTAAAAACAAAGAAATGCATATTAATGAGGTACCATGAAATTTTTTGATACATTTGTACACTGGGCAATGTTTAAATCAAATTAAACATATCTTCAATATTTTATCGAACATTTACATTTCATTTTGGTAAAAAACTTTCAAAATCCTTCTAAGTTTTTGAAATATACAGTGCATTACTGATATCTATAATAACACTACAGTGAATAGTAAAACGTGGCTTTTTGTTTCTATCTAACTGTAACTCAGTGCCCACTGATCAACCTTTCCTTATTCATTTTCTACCTCTTCTCTCCCTCATCTGTGGTGACAATCTTTCTCTTCTCAGCTTCTATGAGATCAGCACTTTTAGATCCCACATATGAATAAGATCTGTGGTTCTTGTCTTTCTGGGCCTGACTTACTGCATTCTCATTCATGTGGTCACAAATGAGTAGACTTTACTCTTTAATATGGCTAAACACAATTCCAACAATATAGATTATTTATGCTGCATCTTCAGGAGGTAAAGAGAAAGACACTAAATATTCTTGCTCTCATGTTTAGAGTTTAACCATTAGTTACATATTTGATTAGAGAGCAACACTTTATTTTAAACACCTTCATTTACCTTTATTTCCATAATAATTTTATATAAAGAAGTACAGCTCTCAGCTACAAAATTCCAAATATAAGTGAGATAATAAATATAGCCAACTTCAACAATGTAGCTTAAATTTTGTAAGGATAATCCTGTGATCAATTTGGTGCAAAGTTGGCAGGTCAGAATACTATTACATATGTATAATCTATAAAATATGTTGGGATAGTATATTTTATTGTATTGCATTACTTATTATATGATAAGAATCATATCACTGGCACCAGAGACATATAATTAACCTCACAATATTTGATGGATAAGTAAATGTACAAATGAAGCAATTTGTGTGAAACCCTATTATGGGAAAAATAAAATTCGTTTAGGACATGAGTGGAAGATTAAATTTGGTCTATGTGCCAGAAAAATATTTTTTCACTGAACAGTGTAGATAACTGGAAAATTTTTCAGTAGTTTACAATATAACTTATGAGTTTTAGGTAATTAATTAATAAAATACAGAGATACAGAAGCTGAGAAAAATGAGCCAAAAGACTAGTCCAAAATCTGTGCAAGAGATAATTATTTAGGCTAGGATAATGGTGTTAGAGGGAAGAGAGCTATAAAAATAGGAAGAGAACTAATGTAATATGATTTGTGAAAGACCAACTTTAAGAAATGGAGTGACTATAAAAATAGAGAAATATGTTATGCTTAGATTGAAAAATGGAATCCTTAACAAAAATATATGAATATGAAAGCATCCATGCATATGTAGAATGCAACCTTCTGGCTATTATAAAATAAGATGCTTCTTTGTTCAGTTCTTTATAAAGAAACAGGAATGAGTCCGGCAGAAAATATCTCTTACTTAACTGTAGGAATAAAACACAGCTTTACGAACTGTGACTGTAATCTTTAGATGTGTGTAAAGAAAAAGTGTATGTCCCAATGCACTTGGAGAATGTAGTAAGTGTGTAATTATTCTTCCCCTTGTTTGTTCCTTAGCATATTGAAGTAATGACTGGTGTGCTACACTCTGGTGGACAGAGTGGATCATTATGGTTACTGATACATTAAATTTCAGAATGGCATAATCTAGCAAAAATAATCAAAATATGGAAATTAGGAAATAAGTGAAGAAGTAAAATGCTTAATAACCTTGGAGAACCCTTAATGCTGTCTTGCCTTCATGTTATATTTCTTCAATCCATTCACTCTCCCAACCTTCAAGAGGCCTACCGAATAATGTCCCACTCTAGAAGATTACTTTATGCCATGCTTGGCCTCTGTCTCTAAGAACCATAAAAAGTAGCTTTTACAAGTTCCCACTATCACATCCAACATGTGTCTGTTTGAGTTCCATCCTAAAAGAATGCGTCTCCTGTTAAAAAGATGGGTTTTCTATGTTCTCGATAAAAGTTGCCTTCACATTGGATCCCTTTCCTTTTCTGGGTATACTCTGAAAATTTTCTTGTTCTGTTATCTGCATCATTAAAATTTCTGCTCTAAAATACTCCAGTTAGTAAAAAACATACTTTAATCATATTTTCCCTACATGTTGCAAAGAGAAAAAGGCCCATTTTGAAATCCACATCTCTCTCTCTGTTGACATTTTAACCAAACTTCTTGAAACATTGATACATCACTGTTTCCAAAGTATGTATTTCCATTCTTTCCTGAGCCTTCAGTCCGAGTTTGCCCTACCACTCTAACAGACTTCCTCCAGTCAAGAAACCCATGTCCACTACACGCAGTCACCATCTTGCTGGATATAACTCAGTCATATACTACCCTCCCTTGCTCCTTTTTCCTCCAACTTCTTTCCCAACTCCATATCAGTCTTCCTAGTTACCTTTTTTTCATTCCCCAACCTTGAAAGTTTTGAGCTCTTCTGGGTTATTGAATGGGTTTCTTTCAATCACCACTCTTTCAAAGATCTAATCCAGACTCACAGTTGCAAGTGCTACCTAGGTTTTTGTTGGTGATTGACAAAACTATATCTCCTACCTGAACCCCTCCAAAGAATGTGGGACTTGTATAACTATCTGCTTGACAATTTCATTTAGATTTTGATAGATATTCCATATTGAATACATCCAAATTAAGCTTCTATTAACTGCTCTAATCTCAGAAGTGAACATTGCATTCTTTTTGTTGAAGGATTCACCTTTGATTCCTCTCTTTCTCTTACTCTTCTCTAACTTCTCTCCTATCCTCTCATAGTACCCTCTCCACATGTCAATATATTCTGTTTTCTCAGCTGTGAAAATACTGCAGGTTTTGAAAATTTTCACCATCTGTCCCAGTAGCTGTCTAATTTGTGTCACAGTAACTTCTTATCTGGTTCATTGAAGCAGCTTCCTAAATATTCTCTTACTTCTGTCCTTAACTTTCAATATATTCTAAACTCAGCAGTCAGGAATATTTCATTAAATGTATGTCATGTAATATCATCATTCTGTTCAAAACTACCTCCTGCCTTTCCATAATTTTCAAGGCAAATGGCAGTCCTTACAATGACCCATAAAGACCTATATTATCAGTCCCCCACTATCTCTCCATTATTATCTTCACTCCAGCACATCTTTTGTAAAAAATTTCGTGGCCATGATCTCTAATATTGCATTTTCAACTCAGTTATTTCCTATTCTGCTATGATGTTTAATTTTACTTTCTTTTTAAATATTTATTGCTATTTAACATACTATATATTTACATATTCATCTTGTGTAATGACTGTTGTTGCCACTAGAATTTAAGTTCCAGTAGCATGGTGATTTTTTATGCTTTCTTTGTTGATCTACTACAAGATCCCTGTAGAGTGTGTGACCTGGAAGAGTATGTCACAGTTCATATCATGCAATGCCTGTTTGCTGAAAGAAAAAATGAGCAGAATTTTCAGAGTTTTGCATGATGTTGTTGCTGAAAACTCATCATGTAAAATTAAAAATAAGATATAAAGTATAAATTTGAGAGGAACAAGAAAACAAAACTGAAGTAAAGATAATAAGGTCCCAATGTTAACCTTTCAGGGAAGAATACAGGAATTGGAGGGAGTCAGAAGTCATGGAAGGACAATCAGGTTTCTTAAACTATATGAAATGCTAACTCTTCTTATCTTTCTGTAGTGTCAGTCTAAAACCTGAGGTTTGTACAATGTCTCATCATAATTTGAAATAAAAATGACAAATGAAAGAACAACACTTTCACAAATAAATCCTGTAAATTTAAGCTACTGAGTTTAACACAATTCTAATGCTCCATGTTTTCTTTTATTTATCTTCATTTCGGGTCCAAAAGTGTCTAGCATTCTGAGGTAAGTTTAAAATTACTATATGACTCATAAATGCATGTTGCATATGACAAAATATAAAATGATTTTAAAATATTTCTTATATATCTAATTTTCTTTAATTGGTTAGTAACTTAGCGATATGTGAAATGAGTTTTCTCAGGGGCATATTTTCCACCCATGTACAAATCAGGTTATCGGAAAATAGCTAACTGGAGCTAAAAGAGAAGAGTGTTTCATCTACATTGCAACCTTAAGATATTTTCCTATCTGTCTGCACATGACTCAGAATTGAAAGATTAGCCACATATAATCATCCTGCTTATGGTTATATCAGAATATTAAGAAATAATAGAATCTGGCAGTCTTTTCTATTTTAAATAAATGGACAAGGATTTGCGAAGTTTTACAAGAGAGCTCCCTAAAGCACCAAAAGAAAGAATACAATTTTCTTGACTTCATATGGTAAATTCCTTCCTTGTATATAAATCATCAGTCTAATCATAGAAGAGGGGGCATGCTAAATGTAGTGAGAAAAGTTGGTGAAATAAGATGCTGCTTTTATATCTGCATCTTTGTCAAATTATCTAGTGAATTGGCGGGGGTCTAACATGTACCAATTTCCTATGTGAATATAATCATTATGTATGGCAAACATGTACTATTAAAAGTCAAAAATAGAGAGAGAAATGGAAGAAGAAGCAATGGGGGAAGGAAAGGGAGATGAAAAAGGAATTAAGATGTGTTATGTACATGTATCAACTCCATAAAAGGAATGTAAACTTTATGTACTGCAAACATGTACTAAAAAAAAAAAAAAAAGTATCTGGTGAAAACATGTAAACAGGACTGGGGTTTATTTTCTACAAATATTTTTAATCTCTCTAGAATGTTCTTAACACTTTAATTTTATGATGCTTCTACCAGAATTTTAATGATTTATCATGATTTTGGAAAACTAAGCAGTATATGAAGGAGATGTAAACACCAACATTGGTCTATTATGAGTTATCTCTATTACGTATCTATTGTGTGGGTATATATTCTAATGTCTAATCTGCTGAAATTAAAGGACATCATATTCAAAAGCATTAAAACTTAAGAAGTGAATACTCTGTGTTGTTCTTTTAAAAAATTAATCCCAGTTAGCATAATTTTCTAAAAAAAGAAAAAAAAATGGTTATACTCTTACAAATATTTGTGTGAAGTTCAGAACAGATTGAGTTGTCAGTGTCTCAGTACAAATCTAAATTACTTTTCCAAGTTCAGAGAAATCTAAAGATACATGAATGACTGACTGATGACCAGAACCAAATTTCACTGGGATGATGCTACCGATGTGAAGGAACTCAGTGTGAGTATTGTATCTTATCTTGGAGAGCTATAATTTTGAAAGTAACATCTCTTCACATATTTATTCAACAAATAATGTGTAAGAAGCTATTACCCATCAGTAGCTACTCTGGGTTCTGCCATGAGTCTCAAGTATCTCATGCAAGTACTGCAGTCCTTCAAGCAGACCAATAATGAAGAAGTATATTAATAAACAGGTGATACAACCCTTGAAATGAATGCAGCAAGCAAATAAAATTGGAAAAGTTCCTGACGGGATCTATGTCTAGCTGTGGTGGTCTGGAAAGGCTCATTCTGGAGGTCACAGCTGACAGAAAAGCCAAATGTTGGGAAGGATGTTGCATTACTCCAAATAGGTAAAGATGATTGAAATTTGATTGCGTCAGTGAAAATAGCGAAATGTGTTTGGATATGAGAAAGACTTTAAAAATACCAATTACAGAACGTTCCGATAACAGTTACGTATTCTAAATCAAGCTCGAGAGTCTGGAGTTTTTAGAGCAAGTGTTGGTAAAGGGACTAGAAGACAGAATTAGGTTTGAAATTGTATTTTCCTTTGTGAAAATGAATTCTGATTCATACAAATGGGTATAGAGTGAAAGTAAGGAGTCCAGGATGGGTAGAGATGAGTAGCTTTTAAATCCATAGAATCAAGAGAGAGTATCTATTGATATTATCTCTCTCTCTCTCTCTCTCTCTCTCTCTATATATATATATATATATATATATACATATATATACAAATGTATATATATATATATATATATATATATATATATATATATATATTTGAAATCCAGGCAGTGTATGTAACAGTTGTCTTCAGAATCAGTAACATAAGCTCCCAAGGTATGGTTTTAATGATAACTACTGGTACTTCAATATCTTACTACCTTACTAAGGGGCTGGCAATTGGTGTGGAGGAATGGAAACAAGTTAGTATAATTATCTTAGATTATTTGGTACACTAATCAGATTTTCAAGCCCAGATGTCAGGCTCAAAAGAGAAAATCCTAGATGCCATACACTCAATATCGCTTGTAAATTTGGGAACTAGATCTTAGGAGCATGGCAGAAGAGTTTAAAGTACGGACTGTCTTTCTCCTCATTGTGAGGCTACTGTGGTCCACTGGCTGTTGGCTCAAATTGTGTTCCTTAAGGTTGCATAAATGACTACCTTGCTAGAAGTCTTAAGGTCTCCTCTGAGATGTTATTGCTAGCTTCTTATGACTCATCTCACTCTACACACCATGGTAAACACTCCTCCAAGGCCAAGGATATACTCACGAAAAATCAGTACCTTTTCGCTAAGATAGACCTTATTGGAATCTGCATGATTTAACAGATAGATAAATGGAGATAGTATTAGCACTGTTAAAGATAAAAATATAGAGAAATAACATGCTATTTTAGACAAGCAACTCAGAGAAAGCTTTTCTGAAGAGGTGAAATTTAAGCAGAAATTAGTAATAAGATGCGCCAGAGAAGGTCATTCTCTAACTATGCAGGTTTCCTGCGCTTCATGATGAGAACACAGCGAGGGCTTACGGGGACCTGAATTTGATGTATGAGAAATCAAAAGCTGGAATTTAATGAATGAGGCAGTGCTACAGAGCAAAAATCTCATTGTGCTTTGTATTTAATAAGTTAGTCTTCATACAAATGATAAAAATGCGGTTTTGTATCCCTAGAATTCTAAATTCCAGGCTATACAACTCTTATGAAAGGCCCATTATATAAAAAGATATTCAAATTCTTCCTCTGTAACTCCATAGCTGGGTATTTAGGCAATTTATTTAACCTCACATTCTATGTACTTGTTTATTTAATTGTGATATGCACTCATAGTGTCAAATTGGGATCCTTACCTTGTAGAATTTTTATTTGAATTGATGTCCGTAAACACTTAAACTGAATCTAGCAAAGAGCGAGCCCACATATGTGTTACTAATAATTTTTATTGAAGGTCAGATTACTGGAAAGGAAGGGTTACAAAAAATAGAATCTTAACTTTTTATTTGAGTTGTCTTCTTCAACCAGCTAATTAGATGATACATCCTTAGAACATAGCTCTCTGTGTTTGTCTATGTAATAAATCTGACAGCATATACATAGTATTGGTGAGGGAGAAAATAGCTTTTACAGGGAAAGGAACAATTTGGTTTTCCCCAGTGGAAATATCCAGCAGACTTAATGTCAAGATTTAAAAGGATTTCAACTAGAAATTAATAGTGATAAGTATATAAAGGAATTTTAAGCCCATGTTTTGTTTCTTTTACTCTACCTATGTATGCAGTATCTCTTTCTATATTAAATGTGATTGCATACATTATCAAATAGTTTAAGCTTTTATTAAATACCTCTTCAGATCTGCCACTTTACTAGCTTAGAGGAGAGTAAAATGTGAAGACAATTCTTCTTGCTAATCCTAGTAAATCTGATATCCCTCAGCTACTGCTCACTAAATGAAAAGTTCCATTAACTGCAGATAGAGATGTCAATGCCCAGTATTAAGACAATGTTATCAAAATGCTGCCCAGACACAGAGTAAATGAAGATGTCCCAGCGGCTTGTGCGCCATTACTCACGAAGCAAGGTTGATGTAGCAAACCAAGAAAAAAGAAAATCAATACTAATGTTTTCAGCTGGAGTCGTCCGAAAACAAATTGCAAATGCCAAAGAAAGAAAACCCCAACAGATGTCACTCTATACTTTGCTCATATTTTGGTCTAGAACTCTAGTGGGCTTTTATGTAATTTCAATGAATTTGATAACACTTATTGGTCATGTTTGAAAATGGATTTCCAAAAAAGCATGAGAACTACTCTTTTCATATAATCTTTTTAAAATGACTGGGAGATTGCGTTGGATAAATAAATAAATTTTGGGGTAACTTAAAATAGCCATATAGAATCGTGTTGGATTTTAGAACAAGACAAGTTCACAGCGATTCCAGTAAGGAGCCCCGGAGCAACTGAGATTTGCATTCCAAATTTTATCCTACTGCTAGTGATAAGTGAGGTGCATCATTTGGCTGATCATACGGAGCTATGGGATATCAAAAGGCCGAGGACCCCAGGAGAGGGAGGTGAGGGAACGTACTTGCAGCAGGATGAATAAGGTTCTTCTGTACCAGCAGCTGCCAGACAGATGAACAGCTTTGAGCAGAGTCGGGGTCCACAATGTGAGCTGGGCCCAGAACTAATCGGATCTCATTAAGGCAGACATGTTATTGTCCTGTAGTGTCGACAGGGTCCGGATTCCTGTAGCTTTAAATGAGGCATGTTATAATTAGTATCTAATTGAAAATCTGGAAGTGATACAAAACCTTTACACTTCAGGGCCTAAGACAAGGCCTGTTTGGGTCCTGGTGTGCACCCAGTCGTGAACACCCAATTAGACACCTATGTTAAAAAATTAAGCGGTTAGAAAAACTGTTAAATAGACTTCAGAAGAGTACTTTTTAGATTCACATCTGTTTATATGTGACTCAGAGTTGTATCTAAATTTTAGACTTAGACTTTGTCTTTACAAATACAATTTTTACCATTGTGTTGTAAGAATAATTACATAACAGCCAGAAAATAAAGTTTGAGTAATTTCCTTGGTGCAATGTATTTCATTAGATGATACAGATATCTAGAACTTGGAATTATGCTCAACCAAATTAGTTTCTACTAAATACATAAAATAGATCCATGTTTCACCATTTCACAAAATACTCTAAAATTATCTTTGTCTAATATATACCAGTAATTCTTAAGACTACTCTGATTAAAACAAAATATCTGTTGGTTTTGTTTGTTTGTTTTCTCTTGCATAAACTCCACTAACTTACAGTTGGGGCAGTGTTCCTGTGATGTTTTAGTTGCATACTCATCATGAAATATCTTCTACAAATTTCTGTTCAGTTTTAAAAATTGTTCTTCTCTTAAATGCAATACAGCCAACCTTGACTATTTTTCAATTCTGCCAATAAATGAGGATTTGAAATAGGTCTGATTGTTTCTATAACAGTTCTAGTGAAAAAATGCAAGATATCACACACGAAAAAAATCTAAGAAATGTTGTCTTGCCATCTTATCAATTTGCAATTTAATCCTACAGAAGATAAATTCAAAATGTCAAATAACACATTCGGAGACAAATAACATGCTTGCTTTCTCACTGCGTTCTCATCTTCTCTCAAGTTTCATTTTATCAGAGAGAATCTCTTTAAGCAGAGTGTGCAAAACCTCATTAACTTTTTAAGTGACTTTGCTTTCTTTTCTTTTTGTAGAACTTTTCATTATGTGACGTATATGTTAATAGCTAATCCCCCTTATGGCTGTTTCTCTGTCTGAGCAAAGGAATTTTGTTTTATTCGCTGCTATTCACAAACAAACTGGTATAGTACAGGGTGCATAATCCATACCCAAGTGAATTTATTGAATGATTGAATGAGTCAAAGCAATATAAATGTAATGCCTGCCATTCGATGGCCTATTTTAAAAATTAAATGTTGTTTTTAGAGACTAAAAAATATGCATTTCCACGAAATATATATGTGCAAATTTTCTATGAATGAAATATTTTATTTTTGTCCCAGTTGTACTCTATAACCTAAATTCTTTAAAGTGTAGAGTTAATCGATTGACTTTTATGTCGATTTTGAATTATTTTCCATACAACTATGTTTTTTTGTGTTATAAACATAAACAATACAATTTCTCCTTTTCCAGTTAAAGTAGTAAATATATTTCTCAATGGGAAAATTATTACCAGCACTATAATAAAATAATGTAATGTGCTTATCAAGATAAAACATTTGTTGCTATTGTAATATGAATTGTAATATGATATAGAGAGAGTTTCCTCCACATAGCCATCAGCTTCTGGGAATTTATAGGTGTGAAATTAACCACACATTCTAGAAATATCTTACTTATGAACAGGATATACTTAGTTATTAAGAAAATAAAGAAAAGTGAATTTAAATCAGGATTATTAATTTAAAATATGAGCATTTCTGGTATACATGAATATATAATATTTAACACAATTTCTACTTTTGTTGTTATTGTTATGTTATTTCTATTGATACAGAGCTTACTTCCCAAGTAGGTCAACTCACTAAAGGGAATTTTCTTAATGTTATTAACCCAAACCAAAAAAAAAATTATTTTATTTTTACTGTTCTGTTCCCCAGGTATCTACTTGACATATTGACAAGAGATTCTTATTCTTTGTAAGTGGCTCATTATACGGATTATCAAAATTCAAGTACGAACCATAATATTTAATGTATTATTTTATAATATTAAAGTACTTTATTGTGACTGTATTTTTTTCTCTTAAAAACAACTTTAACTAAGTTAGATTTATCTGAGAACCAAACTAAAAGGAGTTTTAAGGAATTAAGACACCCATTAAAATCCTGAAATGTACAACTTATTTCAGTTAAATTCCAGTGATATTGAACTGTTTTCTGAGCAATGTTCTTTAGAGTTATTTTCACGGAATGGCAGCTTGAATTTCACCAGATGTGAAATCATTTGGTTGTGTAAACATATTTTTTTTCCCTCTGAAATGCATAGGGTTTTTATTTCACTTTTAAAAAGAAGTAAAGAAAAGTCTGTAAACGGATAATATCCTAGGTTGAACTGGGTACCGCATAGGGGTCCAGGGCACAGATATACTGAGATGATTTACAATCTGGGGTAAACAGATCGGCTCAGATAACACCGGCTGATGGATGCCCCCATCTCTCCAGCAGGAAATGTCTTGGGAGGCAGGGGAATGACTTTTGCAAATACTTCCTTGAATTCTGAGCCTTCCCTGACCTGACTCCCTTCTTTTTCTTGAGGAAAAAAGAACTAAGGAAATGAACTTTTTTTCCCTTCATTTTTAGAAATTCTTTCTAGTTTTTCTTTTCTGTACATTTCTACATCAAAGAACAGTTCACTGAACCATTTTATATTTTACTTTGAGTAATCTTTCATAATAAATTTGGAACTCCCTGTCCAGTCAGTCTATGCAAATGTGCAAATATATCTTTTACATCTGGGGGGATTATAAGTAATTTCAAGGGATGTTTGCCATAAAGGATTAACTTTATCCTTTAATTGTTTCTAGTAAATTAAAATTGCTTTGCTATTTAGGTAATATCTCATCCCTTCTGGGGACCTATTCCAAGAATTTCAATCTACCTTATCACTTAGATGATCTGTCATTGACTGCTGTGATTGTCCTATAGAATGAAAGAACACAGTATATCTTGATGAGTAAATAATTAAAAAAATAATGCTTGGAGGTTGAAATCTGAGCCTTAGAATTTTAAGATTAGTTTCATTTATTTATCACCTATCTTCTTTCTAACACCACAGTATGTGAAGAACATGAAGAGAATTTTACAACTCTCATGAAAGACACGTTTATAACCTGCAACTTAAAAAGGCAGTTTTAGTAAAATAAATTCAAAGAAGGAATTATGAATACATTCTTTCTTATTTTTGTATATTTTACTGTTAAAAATATTTATATGAATATCAACTTGCTTATTCCTCTGAGAAAAACTATGGCAGATTTATATCCTGTTACTAATTTTAAGCATCCTAATATCTGTTTCAGTAGCCTTTTGGTGATTAAATATGCTGAAACTGGATTATGATTTTAATACTCACTTCCAGCTACTATCCTGGAGTTCTTCCATTTTCTCAACCTTCAGCTATGTTCCTTCAAACTGTAACATATGTTAGATAAAGAAAATAATTTCTATTTCTTAAAAGCCAATAGTATATAATTTTCTTTCTACATGTTTGGGTGTTATTTTCATGTCAACATTAATAGTAGAAAAATTTGGTTTTATATTGTTCTATTACTACTGCAGAAAATTCAGACAAGGCTTTAGTCCCCCTCATCTTAACTGCCTCAAAATTATCTCGTAATAATAACTCTCATTCCACAGAATTATTATAATATACTAAATAAAAATGTAATATAAGCCTTTAAATTGTAAAATAATTAAATTATTTTTATTTATTGAGTCAGACTTCTGTAAATATTTTCTACAATGTCCTGCTCCTTTTTAAATTTTTTTGCAAAAGACTGTCTTTTCCAATTCTTAAATATGAAGGAAGGATTACATTTCAACCTGCCTTTGAATAAGAATAGAATTTGTTGGTGAGTGAATATTACCATTGAGATTATAAAATGTTGAATAAAAATAAAGTTAGAGGCATGCCTAATAAAATGACTAAAACAAAACCTAGTCATACCAGGTGTTGACTAGGAGGTGGAAGAAATGGAACTCATATATATTTCTGGAGAAAATGTTGCTTTTAGTAAAAAGATTAGTAGTTTCAAAGAAGAAAATGTTTATTACTATCTGATATTCTTATTCCACTCCTAAGAATTTATCTGAGATAAATTAAATGATATAATTATGTAAAGAACGTTCACATTCATCTTCATAGCAACTTTAGTTATAATAACCCAAATCTAGAAACATCTATAATGGACATCAATGTAAGGATGGAAATAGAGCATATTCAGTCAGTAAAATGCTACTAGCAATGAAAAGACGTTATCTTTAATGTATACTAAACCATGGGTAAATCTTCCAAAATTATTATGCTGTGTAGAGATCAGGCAAATAAATATTGCATAACTGAATTTATGTAACACTTAGGTAATGCAAAATAATGACTGACAGAAAACAGATTGGTAGTTGCGTAGGGTTGAAGGAGTGAGAAATGACAGAAAATGCAAAAAGTAGGAGAAATATTTAGGGGTAAAAGAAATAATTATTATCTTGATAATGTCATAGTTTTATCCATTTATACATAGTTTTATACATAAGTCAAAATTTACCAAATATATATGTTAAATATGCGCACATTATTGTATGTCAATTGTACCTCAATTTCTATTTTTTTTTTTTTTTGTGGGTACCGGGGGTCGACCTCAGGACCTCGCGCACCAGCAGGCGCCCATGTTGCTGAGCAATATCACCGGCCCATTTTTTGTATGTGGGATCCGGGATTCGAACTCGGGCCCTTGAGCTTGCCAGGCAGGTGCTTACGCCGCTGAGCCATCTCACCGGCCCTCAATTTCTATATTTTAATGAAATGTGAGATCACTGCATGGAATCCTGTCATTTTGGGGGACATATACTTTATTACTAATTCCAAATTAAATATAATACTTATTTGATATTACTCCACTGTCAGGATAGAAAAAAATTATCAGAGAAAAAAGTTAATTTAGATTAAGTGGAGATGACTCCAGCTTTTTTTGTTTTGGTTAACTAATAATACCTGCATCTATCTACTGCATTAGAGGGTTGAAGACATTTGTTAAAATTTAATTTTATTATTTAAGAGAAATAAGTCTTTAAAAATCATGATAACTGAAGGCTGTGAAGAACATACAATTTTTACTTTTTAGTATCTCTGCACCAACTTCCAAAGTTAAGTTTGGTACTTTTCCTGGGTAGCTTTGTTCACACAAAAGGATACTGTTTTCTCTGTAATTATAAATGAAGCAGAAGACACCTATGATTGGATTAAAAGTTTCTCTTTAGTTAATATAAAAGAAGAATTGCAAATGAAGTTTAACACAGCAGTTAATTAGCCACTTCCCTACTTTCTTTGTTATTTTTTCATGTTACCAATTTAAGCCATGATGGGTAGTATAAGTGATACATTCTATTCTCTTTTTTTTTTCCTAAGTTGTTTAACTTCCATTACATGACATTACATAATGTTGCAGATAAAAATTAGATTTTAAAGAAACCCTAACCATCTTTTACTTTTTTCCCAATTTTATTAATTTATAATTTTTTTCTTTTTAATGTCTAAATGCATAGCACTTGGTTTCTTCCATCAGTTCAATCAAAATGAATTTGAAAATGAATGAAAAAATTGACTCATTTGAGCAAATGATCATAACTTTGTTAAAAAGTCAAGTCCTGTATAAAATAACAGAGCATCTAATTTGAGAACTTGGGAGATATTTCATTCAGTAAGAGAACTTTTTAAAAGAATTCACTTATGACATATCTGTCTTCTAAAAAGCAGTATGAATTATGGAGAAGTAAATTTTACTGTTTGATATTTTAAAGACTCTTGACTTCTTTCAAGGTTATGCTCAAAAACAGAGGATAAATCATAGCAAATATCATTCTCAACTCTCATCAGCTTATTTTGACTTAATGAGCCATATCAGGTGGCAAGCAATGTAAATATGGAAATGCTCAGAAGGAAGCAGAGTTGTGTATGCAAAGGAGAATTGGGTTGATTAGATTAGCCAGACATGTGTATGGCGTGTACAGTTCCTGTACTAACATTCAGTTCCTGGAATTTTGTCTGCAGCTTTCATTTTACTTCAGCCAAAAATAAACCCTACGTGGTGTATCTGTTCTCATTAAACATTTCCTTATCTCCAGATTGGAGTCTTCTGGAATGTTGCTTATACAATGACAATATTGTAGCTGGTGGATGAGTGGGCAGAATTTGTGCAATCAAAAGAGAATATTTTACATCCCCAATCCAAAATATGTCTGTGAAGTCTGTATACTAGAATTTTATTTTGTTTCATAAAACCTGAAATCTTTTTTTCCCAAATGATTGATTTCAGAGCCAGATCAAGAGCACACTATTACCAATTTCATATTTCCTTTAGGTATGTCTTTATTAAATATCATTAAAGAATACCTCTCAGCTTTCCAAGGTAAAGGGACAAAACATTCATTGTTTTTATTGTCACTTTGGAATAATTACCATATATTTCCACCCATTCAAATAACCTTTTCTTATTGCTTTATTTTGGAATATTTATTAGATATTTCCATCTATTGAAATGCACATGATTGTTTTAAGTAAGATAATGAGTTACAGAGGAAAATATGAATTCATAGTATAAAACTCATACAGACTGTGGGAAATTGCAAATATGGATTTACTCTGAGGTCTGGATTTTAAATTGCTATAAAGAAGGTGTGTTCTTTGGCATAAAAGATTTACATGAAGGAAAGGAAAATCATGACTCTTCTTGTAGGAAGGGTCTATACTATGAACAGTTTATAAATTGGAAATCTATAGTCTCAGTCACTCATCACAATACCGTGTATTTTTATGAGACATCTATCAAAATTTTTTAAAACTCCACATTTAAGTTTTGTATGTATTGCTTTTTTAGATCATTAAAATTTTGAAGATCTCAATATCTTTATGAGATTTTAGTCAACCTTTTGAAGCCAGCATTTCCTGTTGGTGTTTCAATTTTTTGTCAGTCGTGTTTGCTGAGCAGATATTTACAACTCTTCATTTTCAGTCCTTACTGAACTGCACCTAGCTATTTTCATTTTCAATTTGAAACTTTCCTTAGACTTTGGGATTACTTCCACTGAATTACTAAGAGTTCGTGTAAACTGTGGAAAAAGTCTCTCTTATTTTCTCATAAATTCTCCCAATTAAATTATATAAGTTATTTTTATCTCAAGTACATTATTTTCTCCAGAAGTTCAAACACTGTATCTTAAGTTACTTTATTTTCAAATCATCAACCTAGCAATGGTAATATTGTTCTAAACATTAATTTGCACTTTTTGTAGAGCATATATTGCAGCATATATAAGTTGTGTAAAAAATCCTGATGACCCCAACCACCTTTACCACATTAGAGTTTCAGAAACTCTAAGTGCTTTACTTACTTTCATAATTCCCAATAAGACACATATTAATCTCCTTGCTTGGTGAAGAATTTGGGCCTAGAGAATTTAGTAATTTTTCAAACATAAAATGTTGAAGTCAGGATGCAATATGCATGGCTAGAATTTCCTCATTCTCTTTCCTCTGAATTCCATTTTACTCAAAGAAATTACTTGAAAGCATGAATATTAGCCTCTGCTGATGTAATTTAATCTTCAAGATAACTGACAATATACATTTGGTGATGAAAAAAATACAACAATGTTACCTCAGATAAGAGAATGTTAAACTCATACAAAGGAATGGGAAGTTCAGGTGAAAGAAAGTGTTCATTTTCACCATAGGAGTTCAGTCGGCTTGCTTTAAACATGGAAATATTCTCAGTACAATGAATTCAAAGACACTGTTCACATCCCACGCAACCATTAGATTTTCATTATATTAAATATGTTTAAAATTATCACAGCACTGTGTTCAGATATTTTGGAGGTAATAGTTTTTAACCCATTTTCTGTCTTCATGAGTCAAGAATTGAAATTTTCAAGTGAAATACTTCATAGCTTACTCAGTGGAATTTTTTAAGTATAAGTAAAACTGAAATTATTTTCCTGCTTATTTAAAAATAATTATATATCTGCTTTAATAAAAAACTTAGACTGGTAAAATCTGCTAATTTTAAGTTATTTAAAGCTTGGTTTACATCCTAACCCATTAAAAGAAACATAAACAATGTTTTTAACCAGTGAGTTTGCAACTACTGCAAAAATTTCAGAATCATTTGGTATTCTGTTTCAGAATGCCCCAATGTGAGTCAAAGAAATTCTACTCCCATGTTAAAGTAATATTTCATTACTATTTGCTAAAAATAATGGGTCCGTCTTTTCAAAGGGACCATAAAATAGAGAAATAGACAGCATGGGCTACTGAAAAATTTTAAGTCTTAAACCCTGAGGGGAGGCATGTTATCATCTATAATGATAACATGATCTTTCACAATTTCTCCAGGGTCAGAGACCGTTAAAAAAAAGACAACATGGAATAAAAAGTATAAAATGAGCTAGGAGGAGGAGAGAAATGTACCTTTAAAGCCAAAAGCTTTTTGTTTGTGTGTTGCAAATCAATCATTCCAGCTGGTGTGATTATAGGTTACTTCTGATGATCTGTTTTCACAAGATCCTGAGAGATTTCTAACCATAAAAGGACCTGCCCCTCCTCACCAAGAGGAATTGAAAGTAAAGTGTCATTAAATATGTATCTGCACATTAAATTATATATATACACATATATATATCTCCACAACACAGGAATTAACAGTAGTGAATTTAATTCAAGCATTTATCAGTATAAGAACAGTATTTCTCTGTTCAAATTAATTCATATACAGTGAAATGTTAAAGTCCAAGACATTGAACTATCTCTTTAGAGAACTCCTATAAAGAAAAGAAAAACAGAATTTCTTAGGCTTTCCAAAGTAGGCATCATTTTAATGATGCTCAGTGACAGTTGCATTCCAGTAGAGCATGATATTCTATTGCCTGAATTTTCATTTCAGAAAAGAGATAATAAAGTTGCAGCTCTAGAACAGTGATGATTGAAGAAATCTCTGGCAGTTTGTTTACTAGAATCTGGTTACTTTTCTTTTAGCAACACATCACCAACAGAATTTTACAATATTTCAGTAAAAGGAATATGTCAGAACCTTTAGAACAATTACTCTTCACAGCTAAGAGAAACGGTATTTTGTTTACACTAAGCATCAATTTTTCATTTCTCTCTTCCCATGGGACATAACATAAATCAAAACAACTCAAATGTTTTTAATTTCAGTGTGAGATCAGCAGCTGTTCCCAAGAACTCCAGTTGCCACAGAAGAGGGATTTTTCTGAGTCACAAGTCAGACAGACAATGGAGCAAGATCCTGTTACAGACCACGATACTCACTGTTCATATTTCCAGTAGAGTTCATAATAACAAAAATTGTGCTTACTTAAACTCACAGTTTTGCAAAACTCAATTGTGTAATTGTCCCTACAGCACTGTGAATCATGGCGGTGAAACGCAATCAATTAGTGACGAGCTCTTTTGATGTACTCTATAGTGGGTTAACATAACAAATGACCCATTGAAGAGCGCTAGGCTCAACTAGACTGCTTAAAAGGAAATTGAGTGCAAGCGAATATTTCCAACAATTTATTTTGAATGTTTAGACTTTATGCAGTTCCTAAAAAATGTGTAATTAGGCTACCTGCTTAGTTTTCCAGAGCAGAGAAAAGTAAAATGAGAGTTTCATCTGAACAACAATCACATCTTTCTTTTTTAAGTAAAGAAATAAAAAAAAAAGCAAACCTACTAAAGCAAAAGCAGCATTGACAACTATACTTCACGATTTTGAGTCTTAAGAATGAAAATTACCTCAGTGATTATGATAACATTGTCAATTGCCCTGTTGTAAATTTATGATCTAAGAACTGAGCTTTCATAAGATTAAAAGCACCAAAGAGCACTTGTAATGTTTTCTGTTTTAGAGTTAGGACACATTTTGGAGTAGCCAGAAAAGACAGATAATGATAAGTAGAAAGGCTAACGCAGACAGTACTGATGCAAAGCCAGTGACTCGGTAGCACTTCTCATTGGTTTCTGAGCCCGCTTTGAAACGTAAGTTCTCTTTCAGAGAAGACTATCTAATTCCACCGGTTGTTGTGTTAAGTTGGAAGTGGAAATTTGGCCTGGAACTAAATTAGTCTCTTTTAATTCTTGAAAAAGAAGAATTATTTTATTCTCCTGAAAATCTATATAAGCTGCCTAGGCATCCACAAAACTTGTCCAGGATGGATCAGTTGGAACCGACAGGTTACCCTAATGAATGAGCATTCAAGTTATCCCAATCGATATTCCTTTTTCTTACTGAAATGAAATGACATTTTGAAGTTCCACTTTTCTTGCAGAGTCTGCACATACAGTGTTACCACTAATCAATTAAGTCTGCTATATGTGGTAATTGGCCCAACTGTGCTGTTACAAATATAAAATTTTGTAAAAGATGATTCACCCTCAGATTGAATACTCTAAAGAAAATTAACTATTTGTACATTTTTGAGTTTTACTTAAACTTTAGAAAGAGTCGATAAATATGTGTATCTGTGTTAGCACACGTATGCCTTGTGCAGTGCTTCTCATGAGAAATCTTTTGACATAGCTTGATACAAGGGACCTTCCCCTGCATACAAAATAAATTTTAAAATATTATTTCATTCCTAAAACTAAGTTTGATATTCAGATGTAGCTAACATGTGTATGGATTTATACTTGCTTGTATCCATTTTTCTCATTATATTCCAATTTTCATCTATGTATGCACATGTTAACAGAGTCATTTTAATTTTAAAAAGGAAAATCAATGATTCTGAAATTTGCAAATTTTATCAATTTAGTTAACAAAAACCATAGACTTCAGAGTTTGGGTATTTTCCTCTTTTTATTATTATTTAGGGAGAATGGTAGAGAAAGGGTTCTACCTCCTTAAAAGAGCCAAATGGACAGTTTTTATTTTTTTTCTTCTGAATCAGTTTGGAATTTTTGTTATCTTATTGGTAGCTATAAATAATAACTATATGACAATGGAACAAATACTTATTCAAACTTAAAGGGATAATTTATTAAAGCATGGTCCTAGCTATTCATTCATTCATTTGTGTATTCATTCACCTATTTGTGTATCAAGAATTTTTCAAGGCACAAGGATTACAGTAATGTTCATAAAAAGATGATATGCACTCCTTTCATTATCACAATTTTGAATTTGAACACAGTTCAAATCTAAATTCTGGATCTAAGAATATAAGATCTCAAAGTCAATTATTCTTAATTGCCCAACATCAGCTTTGCAAGGTGGATAAGTTATCTGCGCTTTCCCTCCATATGTTTGTCAAGAATGATTAGATTTCTTGATTACATGTGGCAAATATACAGTGAAGTCTCTCAAAAGAATAAGTGTAATTTGGTAGAATTTAGTCAGTTCGTACCTTTAACAGTTTTTCTGGATATTCATGTAATAGGTCCAAAAGTGATTGGAAGTCACTAGCATTTATGTAGGAGTAAGGTTTTAACAACCTCCAACAAGACTGACATCATGCTAGGCACAAAAATATGAACACCCTTGAAATGCCCTTGTTGTTGAGACTCTACAAAAAGGTTTTGGGAGACAAGTGAGGATGTTGCAGAAGTATATGATCAGAGAAAGCACTTTATCTGACAACTTTTGTAATACTTCTGTAAAGAAGTGTCAAATCTTTAAGAGTTCCACCAGAAACAAATAAATGGTATAAGGTAAGGATAGGTTTGAAAGGTTTGGGCTTACTACCAAAAAAAAAAAAAAAAAAAAGGAAAGAAGAGAGTTTGTCTGGTAGATATAATGTGGGGACAGGGCATGCAGCTCAGTGGTACAATGATTGCCTAGCATGGGCAAGACATTGGGTTCAACGTCCAGCACTGAAAAGAAGAGGGAGGGAGTGCAAAAGGAAGGACAGAAGGAGATGGAGTTAGATGATATCATTGAAAGACATGGAGAGAGAAGTATAAGAGAAAACTGAATTTGGTGTATGTTATATTATGAAAATTATTGCATGGGTGATAACATGTTGGAAGTTCTTAAAATTCAAAAGGTGCCAGCTATAGAAAAATTTAAAGCATTACTAAGCAGTCATGGTCATGAAAATCTTAAAATTATGTTATTGGTAGAATAGCAATAAAAGTCAAGATTTATTGGCAATAAAAGTCAAGATTTTTATTTGGAACAAAATTCATAATCAATATGGAATTACAAACCAGTATACTTGGGACACAATTTAGATAAGATGGAATTAAGTCATATGTCAAGTTTCAAATGTAGAAAGGTAGTAGAAGTGGTAAAAATGTAGTTCAGAAAAGAAAAAATATTTCTAAGGAAAGGTGGAAAGTTACCATAGAAGCATGAGGCAAAAATACAATAGATCCTATCCCACAATTCCAAGAAACAAGGAATGCAGAAGTTCAAACACTCTTTAAGAAGGTTGTATGTTTGGGCATTCTTTGAATAGAAGCCTGTCTTACTGAATGATAAGGATAACATCATAGGGAAAGCCTGAAGAGATGTGTCAGAAAGTGGATCCACAGGACAGAGGGGTGCAGAGAACAATACGGGAGGGCTTCAAGACTGAATGCATAGGTCAGACCTGAAATAAACAGGTTAAACAGAAGAGACTATGTTGCATAGTGAGAGAATGTTATTGAGAGGAAACAGACCTGATGTTAAAGAAATAGCAGAAAGAGACTAACATATTAGGGATTGGGTTTGAAACATCTGTGTCTTTACAAGGCTGCAAGTACAGTATAAAGGAAGCAAATAGTTAGACATGGGAAGAAGGAACATGGGAAAAAATTTCATGGTTGGGTATTCCATTAGAATTTCAGTGACAAATTCTTTCGGTCCTGCTGTTACTTTGTGCCTTCAGAGAGGCCATTTCACTACTCAAACTGCAGCTCTTCCTGTTGATGGGAATTGGTACACAATCAAATCTTAGCCCATGAGAAACGACAACTATTTTATTACAATGCCCTTTGGTAATAGGAGACATTTTCACCCTAACAAATATGTTATTTGGTTAACACATCATAAAACAAAGTTCGACCTATGATCCTGGAAACATTCTCCCTGCAGTCATAATAGTTATGCCTTGCATGTAATTCCTGTCCTCCACAAAATGTATATTATTTTAACCAGGAGAACTGAGAGAAAGAGAAAAGATAAATCAGGCAGCTCAGCTGTTAAGCATTAACTACAGTACCAGTGTAACACCAGATCAAATCCAAGATTATACCTCTCTATGTGGGAGAAGCTATATTTGAACCTGAAGGTTAAAGGGGAGGCAGCGAAAGTGGCAGACATTCTGCCTAAAGAGAAATTGGGAGAATATTATTACTTTTAAGGTTTAGCTATCCTCCATAAATGGAAACCTCAAAACAAATCACATTTCAAATCTCTCTCTCTCTCTCTCTCTCTCTCTCTCTCTCTCTGTCTGTCTCTCTCTGTCTCTCTCTCTCTCACACACACACACACACACACACACACACACCTTATATATTCTGACTACTATTGTGCTATTCTACTGGTTTGGTTCCGATCATTATGACCTTTATTAAATTCTGGACCAAAACACACACAAAAATTTTAGCTTATATACTTGCATATATGATCTTGAAGTTGAGAGGAGGTACTGTCACCAGGGTGGCATTATTTATTTTTTTGTGTGTTAAGAGAGAAGAACATTTGTAATTTATCTTTGCACATCTGTAGAAAGCACTTAAACACCCCAAAAGGAAGTTTTAATTTAATTTCTCCTAGATTTATATTACCTTAAGCATCTAGATACTTCTAACTCTTCCTTTTTCCTGTGATTTTCAATCTTTTACGTATAGATCAAAACACAATGAGAATAAGAATCTCACTTTGCATATAATAGGCACATTTTTTATTTCATTACAATAGCATCAAACGTCAAAATTTAGTATTATTTCTGAAAGGGTAAAAAGACTAATAAAGTGTTTTCTTTGGATACAATGAAATGGTTGTACTTTACAAATGAGATAAATAACGCAAAATCTTTTTCATTTCAATTCTCTGCTATCTTAAATGAGTAGAAAATGGGAAAATGTAGAGCTATAAAAGGACAATAACAGGTGAGGAGAAATAAAATGCTCAATGTTAATAATAGAAACACAAATTGACACAGAAGTGTGAAGGTCATTTTACTGGGCAGCTGTAGAATACTAGAGGAAGCTGGCCCAATAACAAGGGTTTTGAATGTAAGGAAAGATTGATTGTTCAACAGGGTTTCTGCATCTGGTCTCCTTGATTTCAAGCATTTCCAGACTTCTATTCAAGACCGCAGCAGAGCAAACTTGTGCTCAAGTTTGCAATTGGGAAAACAGAAACACACAGCAACACACATACATACACATCAAGAAATCATTTCAATTCAAAATATTTTGAAGTAAGAATGCTAAATCTCAGGTTGTAATATTGGGTTTGTTTTCTTTAGTTGTGATGACTGTGGCTTGTACTTTAAAGTTGGAAGTATTGTCTTTAAACTTAATGTTAGAAGTCATGATATCTCATCAAAGCCAGTCATTCAGAAAAGAATAAAAACTGAGGTCATTCAAAAGGATTTCCGTGCTTTCAGAAGTGGAGTAATAATAGTAAATTACAAGTGTCGGGGGATTGTACTCTCAGGACTTCTAAAACTTTCACTAGGAAAAAGGAAACGATGGCACTTATTTGCATTATTATCAGGTGCAAAGTTTAAAAAGTAAGGAAATTTAGATTTCTTTACTTTCTGTGAAAAAAGAACTTAAAAATAAACTCAATAGGTTAGTTGTAGTACCTTACACACACACACATACACACACACATGCACACACACATGCACACACACACAAAGATACTTGGGTGTCTTTTTTTTCATTTCAGATGACAAGTGTGTTCTTTTTTACCTAGTCATTAATTCAACTTAAATCAGCATTATATATAAAACATAACTACATAAAAAATTCACAAAAATGTATCTGCAAATAGATGTAAAAATCACTGCATTGGGCATTAAACCCTAAGTCAAGAAAATAGAAACATTTTTACCGAAACCAAATATTAGCATGTTTAATTTACTTCTCCTTTCTTTTGAAACTGACAGAATACTTGACGTGAAAAGCGTAAAAATACAAATTAATCGGGGGAGGGAGTTGAGGACAGTTGACATAGGTAAAGAAGGAAAATTATAGAATTATGGGTTGTTAAGTATTACCCGTAATATTTACAGAAGGGGAACAAATTGAAAGATGCTGGCAACTTTGTGTTTCTCAGTTCTCTAGCACCTGTAAACACACTTGGAAAAACAAAATGCTAGTAAATAAATAGTGTGTCTTTCAATATGTTTGCGACAGCATTTTTCAATAACTTGATCAGTATAGAGATACACATACAGTGATGGAAAATAATGGAGAATCAAGGAGTTTACACACTTTAGGAAAAGACTAGGGACTTTATTTCTTGTGCCATCTGTGACTCAGAGAAGGCTAGTTACCAAGGCAGTAGCCAAAGCAGAGACATCGATGGGTTATGCTATCAGATTGAATGCCAGTATTCTAGACAAAGGGTAGAGGATACAGCCATGATGAAGAGCAAAACTACATGGATCCAAAATGTTTTCAAACTTTGAAATTTTTATGAATATAATTTAGTTCAGATGTTGAAATAGTCTGATTTTCTATCATCTTCAACAACCTAAAGAATTCAGTGTTACCATTGCTTGATGTCATAATCCTAATTTTCATAGGATCCGGGAAATATTCCCAAAATTGATATGCAAAAAAGGATATATATTGATGTCACCAATTGCATGCAAAAAAATGGGAAAATGCTTGAAAAAGTACTTCATATCCTGATTTTATCATGATTGAACTTTATGTGGCAGAGTATAGAATGCTTTATACTCGTCTTTAAAAGTTATGTGGATTTGAACAATAATATACCATGTAATGAAGTCCTTATGTTTATCTGGAATTTATAAGATGAAAATCAAATGTAATTATTTTCTATATAAGTATGAGTTGTTCTATCGTTTTTATTCCAATTAATTTATATACTTTATACAGCACATAAACATTGTGTACATATATATTCATTCATTTGACATTCATTTTGATATCTCACACTTCTTCATTAGGCCTCCTTTTTAGAAATGTCCCTCAGTAGCTTAAAATCTATTCATTTCTCATACTTCCATTCTATTCCTCAGACCAAATACATAGGAGTTTAAATGCAGCTGAATAATTTAAGGTTTGTGTGCACAGGAGTGCAAGGGGTTTCACTATGAGTAGAAATAAGTTTCTAGGTCTTTGCTGTTGAAGTTGGTTTTCATCTGCTTCTGTGTGGCCCTTAATAAAGGGACAAATTTTAGCATCGTTTAGTCAAATTGAGTATGATTGCATTTCCACAATTCTTTCAAAATGTGAACAAGTAGAGAAAATGATTGGGAAGCTATAGTGGAGAGTGTACACAAAGCATGACGTCAATGTTTGCAGATTATTTTATGTGAAAGTTGAATTTTTTAGTCATCCATAAAGACACAAATATGTACTTTTTTTAAGTTAGTTCCAGTTAGATTTTTCAGAAAAATGCTGGTGGACATTCATTAACAGTGATATTGTGCAGCATTTATTTTGGGTGTATGTTCATTGCTTCAAGTTTTTTATTCTTAACTGCCTTGCTTATGTTTTAGGGCACTCACTTGATACTGAAATATTAATGAGTTACAAGTTTATATATAGCTGGCATAAGTTGCTTGCTAGAATAGTCCCCAAACAATGGAAAGAAAGTTGGCATATTTTTCCACTCCTTTATCATTATTTTGACATTGTGTTATCTTTCCTTCACTTTGTCTTTCATTGATTCTGTTGAATGTAGTTGTATATTCAAATGTTAGTATTTTAAATGTGAACAGTTATAAGTAATATATTTAAATGTATTTACTTAGGTCTCTCAAAGATCTACTATATTTAATTTATATTATCTAACTTCTTGAAATTCTAAGTCTTATATGTGTTAGGTTATTGAGAGACACAAGGGTTTAATCATCTTTACAAAATATTACTCAATTTCCTGTATCCTCTCCCTTAGGATGAATTTCACAAAACTTCTGCAGAGCTAAGGAAAAATTTAGGGCTTTGATATGTCTCCTTGGCCCTGCTTCCTCTTTTATTGCACAGCTTCTTTGAATGGTCCCATGGTCAAGACTTCTTTTGTGCCTCTGGGTACTAAGCAAGACATGACCATGACGGGCCAATATAACATTCCTTGCATTGCTAATTTCAGGCTCAGATTGAATGCATGGCTCCAGTGAGACACTAGCATTCTGGACTTAAAGAGCTATTCTATGAGGAGTAACTCTATAACCTTTGCCCTATTTAGTAATGCTTTGGGAAATTACGATTATATACAGGTGCAGGCAATATGTTAAGAAAAACATTGCAGAGGTTGGTTTGCTTTCCATGATTTCATATTCTTCCGTGGGGGCTATAGATTTTAAGTCAAGTAAGTGTGAGGCTTAATAACTCTTCCTCTTCCTTGCTGCTTTTTACAGCTAAAATGTTACCTTTGAATAGCTTTAATCACTTAGCCATATAAACTTTTGAATAGATGCTTTTGAATAACATCAATTTATGTATCCCTGGGAATATTAAAATAAATATTCAGTGTGCTCAGTTTTTCAACAATATCTAATATAATTTTCTAAATTTCAAAGGAACCAGTGAAAGTAGTTTATACATGTAAGTTATCATGGGAAATATTTTTTAAATGGGAGTAATGTGAAACAAACTGCCCTGGTAAAATACAGAACTGAGCAGTTCTTTCTTCAGCCTTGTTTTCTCACCTGTTCTAAGTATTTTGAAAAATCAAATTTACTTACAATTTGCATTTCATCACTTTTTTCATAGTTTCACTTTTCACCATCTTATTTCTATTACAAATGATGATTCATGATTTAGAATGACTAATCAATAGCTACATAATCATGTTTATATAGACAAAATCTCCCTTCAGTCCAATAGAGAAAATCCTGGAGATGTAGCCAAGCCATTTGCTAGACTTTGTACATTGTACACTTAGCTTGATATTATTTTTTGTCAAATTTTTTTGTATTTTCAAATTTGATTACTGTTTTCAATGCTTGTTTGTGGAGTACCCATTTTACAATTGTCAAAATTGAGACAGGTTAATATTACATACAAGATAGTATTTTAGTATAAACTTTTAATTTTTACATAATAAATAATAGTTTCTCCATAATGAAGCCATGCTCTTTTAAATAATACATTTGAGAAACATTTTAAATTGTCATATAACTTTTGAGTAATGATTCCATGTGGCAAGAAATGTGGACACATATGTTGAATATTTAAGAACTTCTCCGTCTTCAGTATGCTCAGGTTCCTAGTTCATCACAAATCAGAAAGAAATCAAAAGTCATGTATCTAGATCAGCAAATTGAGTAAATTTAAGAGAAATATTTATTCCAAGTTTGATTCTCTCTTTCTTTCATATATATATATATATATATATATATATAGAGAGAGAGAGAGAGAGAGAGAGAGAGAGAGAGAGAGAGAGAGAGAAAAGCACACCAATGTTCTAGAACTTCAAAGCAGAAGTTTTTCAAATAACTCCTGAATGCATGTGGATACTCTTTGATATTCATTATTTGAAAGCAAGTAGAATACCTACTCACATAGTATACCTACCCAGAGTGAACAGATTGAATGGGAATACAGTAGAGATAAAGGAACAATTCTGAAGTTTTCTTAAACTATAAACCCTAAACCTTTCTTTATATCCCAAATGTAATTAGATCAATCCTGAAAATGTGTAATACACCAACCTGCATTGCCTGATTTAATTAATGTTGTCAGAACTTTGAGATGGAAAGTATGTGAACACTAAAATGAGCATTTTTAAAGGGGAGAAATAGAATCAAAGGAAATAGAATTTTTTTTTTTTTTTTTTTTTTGTGGGTACCGGGGGTCGATCTCAGGACCTCGCGTGCCAGCAGGCACCCGTGCCGCTGAGCGATATCACCGGCCCTTTTTTCGTATGTGGGTTCCGGGAGTTGAACTCAGGCCCTCGCGCTTGCCAGGCAGGCGCTTACGCCACTGAGCCATCTCACCGGCCCTAGAATTTTTAAAGTGGAGTTACAGAGGGCATAACTGAGGAACATCCTTGTATTTGGGTATGAAAAATTGTTTAGTATTATCCTGAAATATATTCAAACATGAACCTGAATTTACATAAGTAAAAATAGTCACATATTCAAGATTCTCCCTTCTGTGTTAACTAAATATTAGTTTTCCTGTAGAAATAAGACTAAGATATTCTAATTAACCTACATTGTCTAGGTACACTTTTGAACATTTTAATTTTTAGTTAACCATTCTCCATTCTTCCTTTACATCTTTTAGAGAGCACTGAGATGCTTTTATTGTTTTAAGGTTTTAAATTATGAAAAACACATTCGTCCGTATTTTGTCATGGTTCTTCCTCTTACTAGCTGAATTGTACATGATTAATCTGCTCACCATATCCTCATGTAACACAGCAAAAGCTCAACCTATCTAAAATTGATTTCATTTTTCTTATATTGCAACTCAGTAACAAAATGCCTACTTAATTCTCCAAGCCAAAAGGCTGGGGCTCTTCTTAGACCTCTCTCTTGTCACACAAATCTAGTCAGCCCACATTTTACCTTCTAAATATTTTTCAAATACATTCCTTATCTTCCACTTCTCCTGTCACTTTCTCTGTTCATGCTCTCATCGTGTCTTGCTTGGACATTGTTCACACCATTTTCCACCAGGAGAGCTCTATAATAGCAGGATCTTATCTTTCTCATGCACTTAGATCAGTCACTGGTAGATATTCAATGCTCGAACAAGTCTTGATTGAATGAGTAGTTGGGTGGATAAAGAGGAAGATTCTATTTTTGGTGTCCCAACTCAAGTTGCTCATTCTGTAATCTTTATCTCAAATGTCCTTTATTCTTCACTTTTATGGTACCTTAAAAATTAATTAAGAATACATTGCACATGGAAATTCCACTCTGAATAACTGTCAGTCTAAATATCTGGGTCCACATGGAATATTGTGATTATTTTTTCTTATCACATCCCACATTTAATTCACATTTTTACTTCACGTATCTGTCCTTAACTCTAGAGTACGAAATCCTCGAAAACATTGTGTTTTGTTCATTTTTGTATTTTTAGCATTAGTGCCAGGTGAAACACATACACAGTATTTAAGTTTTCTTGAGTAAATAGTGGATAAAGAAATGAATCAATGGTTTAAAATATGCTTACTCATTTTGATGTATATAAGAGAGCCACATATATAGAAATATATCAGAAATACTTAAGTTAATTGTCTTCAACAATATTACTTTGGACATCATCTTGTATATTTCCAAGGCTCAGTTTCCTCCTCTGCAAAATAGGTTTTCATTATTTGAAATATAATGAACAGAAGGGTGAGATATTATTTAACAATATTCCTGATGCTACTGACTAAATAAATAAAAACAGTATAATTAAATTTAGATTAAATTAAAAATAATACATTGAGAATAGAATGTTGTAATGGAACTTTTATGTGTTCCATAGAATGTCACCTCCACAGTCTTGCATTATATTTAGCGGTCACCTTACCAGTTGTGCGTTTAATTTCTCCTAATTTGTGAAAAATATAAAATGTATTCCCACCACTTGGTGTAGAATATTTGAATGGAAAAATATAATACAACAAAGAGGTATTTTCAAATGCAAGTATTTTTTACTGAATTTGCTGTAACTTTTAATTAGTGCCCAAATGTATACATTTGACTTTACCCAAGCTCCAAAACTGCATGCACGGCTTATCTAGAAGCATTAATTTAAGCTTTTTAAAACTAGTAATCAGTGTTTTCAGAAAGTGCGCCTAACTTGGAAACTTGTTATCCACAACCTATTACTTGGTGTATGATTTTTAGTATTGAAGAGACCAAAAATATAAATAATGTAAAGAGAAAATAAAAGAGAGATGATAGGAAACAAGAAAGTAGACTCTGGGGAGATAGGAAGGGTATCTGAGGCAGGAGGGAGAGGGAGGCTGAGGAAGACATAGGAATAAAAATGATCAAGTTGAGAAACGTACGCATGCCAACACCCCAAGATAAATGCAATTGTTATGTATTGTAAATATATACTAATATCAAAAAAATATTGTCAAACTACAGCATCTTAAAAGTAAGACTGGGGCCAGTGAGATGGCTCAGCGGCTTAAGCGCCTGCCCGGCAAGCGCGAGGGCCCGAGTTCGACTCCCGGAACCCACATACAAAAAAGGGGCCGGTGATATCACTCAGCGGCACGGGCACCTGCTGGCTCGCGATGTCCTGAGGTCGACCCCCCCAGTACCCACAAAAAAAATAAAGTAAGATTAAAATGAATTGGCAAAAAATATAGTGTTTAGGTATAAAAATTCTCTTTGTTACCACATTAATCCTAGTTTCATCATGATTCCTACCTCCAAACAGCTATAGTTAGCTGTGTTTCATCTTTTTTCTATGTCAGTCCTCTGGTTCAGGTAACATTAAATAATGACTATTGGGTATAAATATTCCATATATTTCAAGGATTCCATTTTTGCCATTATATATTTTGGATCAACCTTTCCTATGTTTTTGATACTCTTTTCCTTTAACAGCACATATTAAAATGAATGACATATTAGAGGTGCTCCATAAATGTTTTCGGAAGGCTGAGAAGCTCAATCTTTAAAAAAAGATAGAATCCAGTATGTTCCTCTTTGCACAGTTTATTTTGCTTAACATTTTATGGTAGATATAAGGATTTAACACACTTATTTGATACTTGTATTTTGTGTTATATTAGATAAATGTATTTAGATAATATATTTATTTATATATTAGATAAATTTCCATCCCATCAATTTTACTTGATAATATATTGCAGAATTCTATGTCAAAATACATTAGAAAATAAATTGATTAATTTAAAAATTTGATAATTAAGGGCTTAAATTTTGGTTGCTGCTTTTTCAAAGATCATTTCATTTAATAATTTAGTAACACCAGTGGTTCCAGATGTTATTTTGGATTCTGAGAATCTTTCCACACCCAGGAAAACTAATTGGAAAAATACTAAAATTTACATAAAAGCTATATACAGCAGGGTCTTTCTGAGGACATAGGTTCTAGTTCTCTGTAAAAGTTAGTAAAGACTTTGTAGAGGAAGAAAGTCATCAGGAACTTGAATCATCAATAGGAGTTTGCATGGAAGGAAACAAGAGGAAGCCATCCTAGTTTGCAGTAAATTGAGTAATATAAGCTTAAAATGTACAGTCATAGTTGCCACCAACAGCTTTCTTTTGACTACCCTAATATTTTTTAGTATATAAATTTTTATAAGCTGTGTCGTTATGGCAAAGAGTTTCAACCACCAGTTAGATTATTTTGCTTGGTCAGTTCTGTATCAAAACTACCTATTGAATAAAATACAAGGTAAAGAGGCCATTTCCAGTGTCAGCTGACTGACTACAGGGCCAGCAGTTACTACAAAGAGACAATGAGAAGATTTTCAAAAAAATGATGGATTTGCTCAAGTGTTTGCTTCATAATCATAAACTCTGGTAATGGTTTATTTACACAGCACACTTTCTTCAAAGAGAAATGAGATGAAGGAAAGAATGCACAAAAGTTGAGTAATATGTTTTAAAAAAAACATATGTGTGCAACTTACTTTTCTACATCCTGCTAAATAACAAAATTGACCTGCTAATTGGCAGTGGCAGTATAATGCCATGTCTTGTGAATCTATAAGACTATTATTTTTACAGCTATTTTATATTTTACTTTATTTTTATTTTATTTTTGGAGTTTTGAAACAGGGTCTTACTATGTAACCCAGGCTGGCCTCAAGCTTGTATTGATCCTCCTGCCTCAGCTTCCCTAGTGCTGGGATTACAGGCTGGCGCCACCACACCCAGCCTTCAGAGCTATTTTAATTGTTGATAGAGAAAGACATTGTCTAGTTACTTTTCTCTCGTTGCTGAGACAAAATACCCGACTCCCAAAATTAAGAAAGGAAAGGTTTATTTAGCTCACAGTTTATGGAGGTTACAGTCCATACTTGGCTGGCTCCAAGGCAGGGTGACACATGGCAAAGGGCAACAGTTCATGGTGGTAGAAAACAGCAAAAGCAACAAATGGCAGAAAGGGAGGAGGAGCACGAGAGAGCAAGCCTTTTTCTCTCCCTTATATTGTATGCAGGCTACCTGCTCCAGGGTGGGTGTAGCACTCACGCCTATAATCCCAGCACTAGACAATGAATCAATCACAAACTCTAGAAGCTTTGACTGCATGAGGCTTTGGGGGGACCACTAGACACAAACCATGGCAGTCATATTGTGAAGAAGTGATAAATACTTCTGGAAAATAGTTTTTGCCATTATTAAATGTTATTCTTTTATGATAAATTAGAGGAAAATATTTATATAAGATAAATATGATTACACTATATCAGTTTTAAAAACATAGTTCATCTGTTTGTCAAGCCAAAAAGCATAGCATTGAAGCACTGTGGCCCAAGGGGATTTATATGTGTACATCCAAGTGTACCACATTAAATGAATGGAAAAGGAAAATGTGGCATTTATACATAATGGAGTATTATGCTGCCATAAAGAAAGATAAACTTGAGGTATTCGTGGGTAAATGTTTGCAACTTGAGAACATAATGTTAAATCAGTCAGACACCCAAGCTCAAATAGTTCATGGTTTCTTTTATGTGAAAAACACAGTATCTTGCAACATTTTAACAATGGCCTGTCTTCATGGGGACAAATCAGGTGCAGCTGAGGAGAAAAGTTGTCAGTCTTCCTCAAGATAATGCATACCCACCTATATTTTGCATACTCCAAAATGAGCCACAGCACCAGTGTATTCTTTGTTTGTTTTTAATGTTTGACATTTGGCTTTATGTTAACGTCATAAATGTTGACAAAGATGTTTTTTCTCCGGACATACCAATTAAAGATATCACTGATTCAGTTATAAATGCAATAAGATCAACCTCTAATTTAATATGTCAATATCCTCTTACAAAAGAGAAAACCCACTTTCATAACTTTGATTTTATTTTTTTGTTTATTTTTTATTTATTTTTTTTAATACTGGGAATCAAACTCTTGACTTCACACTTGCCAGGCAGGTGCTGTGCTGCTGAGCTATGTCTCCAGTCCAATAACTTTTAAACTCTGTGAAATCATAACTGTTAAATTCCATGAAATCCTCTGAAAGAGAAGAAAGGAGAGAGACAGAGACAGAGATAGAAAACCCCAAGGGACATCAATGACTCTTGGGTATTACTTTTCATATTTTGGGTAGATGTTTGTTAACCCATGAGGAAGAAAATAGAAAAGGCTGCCATATATTATATATGCAGCATCAGACACTTTGTATCATGATTGATTTGTTTCTGCACTGGCAATCTTTAGTGAAGGGATTTTTCCAATAACCACTCTTTCAAGGAACAATTTGAATATATTTAATCTGTACAACTGAAACAACTCTGTAAACACCTGCCCACAGTGATGAACTGAAATGCACATTGGTAAAGATGAGATCTGTAATATAGGATACTAGGGTGGGAATAGCTCTTTCAGGCTCTGTTTATCTGGGTTGTTTTGATCTGGAGCCTTTTGCCAGAGTAAACACATCTGCAGCTCCTATTCCACAATATCTTGGGGAAAAACAGTCCCAAATTTTGTTAAAATACAGTGCTAATTACATTTGAGCTTCTATGAACTCCTTTGAGATTTCACAGATACATTTTTAATTTTCAACAAAATCCTGATATTCTCCTTAATAAACTGGAAAGGCGCAAAGAATGAGCACTAACAGATGCCCGAGGAATCAGTGTTCTCAGACCCATGACATGAACAACATTAATTTCTCAAAAATAAAATTTTTCTAACTAAATTGGGCTGTGAGTTCTACACATATTTCTTATTCTTGTCTCCACATAGTAAAAAGCTACACTATTTCTTTTGCGTGACCATATTATAAAAAGGAATTTAAATGGAAAATTGCAAAGTAGTTATATGGTATAAGCAAAACAATTCCTACTCATTACAATACTAGTCTTACTCCGAGAACAGGCACCATGATAAATGCTTGAACTACTAAGATGAATGTGACGTTTATCCTGTGGTCTATAAAAGCTGTATTAGTATGTAAATCCTTATATTTCTCTTCATATGTTAATAACATATTCCCTCTGTGTAAATACGAAGTCCAGAAAATTAAAATACTATAAACACATGGACTTTGAGCTTAATTATAGATGTCTGTCTCTTTATACATATTTGTATTTTCTAATTGGAAAAGAAATTCATCTCCTAATGATTGTCTAGACTACTACTAATAATGCAATTCTTTTGAATGTGGTCAGTGTTACAGAAAACAGACTAGGGGAGATGAGGTGGTTCATAGCCATATTCGTACTCTTGTTTGTCATGGAAAAATACTGGACACTCACAGTTTAAAGGAGAAATGTAATTTTCTAATGGTTTCAGGGGATTTAGAACATGGTTAGCTGGCTCCAAGGTAGAATATCACAGCAGAAAACATAGTGAAGCAAAATGCTTAGTTCATGGTAGCAGGGAGCAGAGTGAAGGGAAAAGAATTAGAAAGGAAAAAGGCCAGGGACCAGATACAGTATCCAAAGACATGCCTCCTTGACTAGGCAAAAGAGCGCTTTACTAATCAGCTTGGCCTTTCTTAATACAGTCAAATCAACGAGTAATGACTAACAGTGACAATATCTAAAAGAATAAGACTTACTATACCACATTTTATTGTGGAATCTTTGAAATACATAAAGAAAATCTAAAAGATAAGAATGTAACAGACATTTGTATGGTCAGACACAGTTATTTAGGGACAAGAATATAATCCTTACAATCTCTAATGTCATCTAATTCCTTCTGCAGTGGTGCCTACAATAAGATTGATAGAGGAAACACAACCAAGCAGAGTGATACAGGGCTAGGAACCCAGGGATTGATGAGTTGCTAAATGATTATCCAAGCCCATTAAAAGGAGGTGAAAACCAGTTGCTAAAGAAAACTGCTATCAGAATACATTACAGTGAATCAAATTAACATGGCACCTTAAACTGGAGTCAAACACGATTTGGCACCAAAGGGTGAATTGAAAATCAAGATAGTGTGTTAAAGCTATATAATCCAAAACCATAAAATAGGCTGATGTGACCAAATCACACTGTTAGTATCTTCATCAAACATAGGAAGATGGAAGACACAGTTTTATGTGTTTGTTTGTTTGTTTGTTTGTTTATGCTGGGGATTGCTTGCACCCAGGATGCTATACATGTCAAGCAAGTGCTCTGTCACTATGCTACAACCCTACCCCTCACAAATACTTAAATGAAAATATTTGAGATGTGAAACAAACAAAAACAATGGGTGCCCTAAACACATGAAATATTTTCAATATCACTTCAAACCTAAGGTATGGTACCTGAGTGAAGTGTTTGCTTCATGTAAATCCAGATTTTTGCTGATTCCTGAAGCATCAAAAGAACAAGAACATTATGAGACTTATTTTATGGCCTAACTCCAAACATTGCAAGGGTAGTATTGCTTTTAAAACTCAAAACAAGTAGAGAGGAATCTTGCCACAACGTACTGTGATTATTATTCTTCAAGTACAATCATCTTCAAAGAAAAAACAAAACATTTGGAGATGATTTTTTAACATTTTTAAAATTTCAGTTCATGGACTGTGAATAATTGCAAATATATATTCTCTTAACTTAATCTAAAGTCTAATTTTTCCAAACTTGAAAAATGAATCTGGCGAATGCTGTAGAAATTCGTGAGACTTTGGTCAATTATCAAACTTTGGGCAACCTAGAGAAACACCATGGCTGGACCCAGGTCACTTTATTTTTGGAAGTCACATTTGGAGTTATATTCCAAAATGAACTTAACTCTGAGGATGCAATGGCAATATTGCTCAGAACACTGTCAAAAATGGAGAATAACTGATGATAAACCTAGGGCAATGAGCAGTGTGTTGTTTGGCTTTTCTGTTGCTAGGACAAAATACCTGACATCTGCAACTAAAGGGAGGATAAGTTTATTTTGGCTCATAGCCTCAGAAGATTCAGTCCCTGATCAGGTGGCTCTAAGGCAGAAATATGGCAGAAGGGAATGATGAAAGAAAGCTGCTTAACTCATCATCTGAGAAGCAGAGTGAAGGAGAAAGAGCCAGAGAAAAAAGGGACAGACATGGTTCTCAAGGTCACACCTCCATGACCCAAGCACACACACCCAAAATATTCTTTATTAATTCCCTTGGCCTGTTCTCTCAAGCCAAAAAGTGATGAACAAGATTAGCCATCACAAGAAATATAGAGTATCTATATCTGTTATATATTTCTCCACCATATAGTTAATCTTTTTTGAATAGTGGAATTTGAATCTTTTTTGAATAGTGGAGAACTTTTTTGTAATGATGGAAATGTTCCATTGCAGATTTCAAGCATTTGTACTAGCCTCTTGCAACTGAAAACTTGATGTTTCACTTGTATGTACATAAATGTAACTAACTACATATGAATAGTGCCTATCAAATTATACAGTGTTGGGGTCGGTGAGATGGCTCAGCGGCTTAAGCGCCTGCCTTGCAAGTGCGAGGGCCCGAGTTTGACTCCCGTATCCCACATACGAAAAAGGGGCCGGTGATATCGCTCAGCAGCACGGGCGCCTGCTGGCATGCGAGGTCCTGAGGTCAACCCCCCGGAACCCACAAAAAAAAAACAAAAACAAATTATACAGTGTGGTTTGATGAGATAGTGTTCACCTTTTTCTCTACCAGTATTAAGAACCAGATAAAGAAACAAAAACTGTAAGTGCAAAAGAAAAGAATGGGAGAAAACTTCAAAATACATTAAAAGTAATTTTATTCTATATAGTATAGGAAAGCAACTTGTAAATCATTATTCATTGTGTCAGTGTGTGAATAGGACTTCTAAAAGTTGAAATGTTCAGCCAAATGAATGCGAAGTTTATATCTGCCTTGTTTGATATAAAGGGATTTGGGCACCTTTTCAAACCAAAAGCTATGAAAACAGTTGGTTATGACCTCATGCTGCTATATCATCTGTGGTCATCGGACACCAAAAGTCATTCTCAGGGTTCGGGCATCACTTTATTTTTATATCAGGTAGGAATTGTCTTTAAAATTATATTAGTATTCAATACAATTAGCAGAAAAATGATCATTGGGCTAAAACATGAAGCCCATGCTTAAATGCATCATGTATGTTCTCATACTCCGTGAAATGTTTGGGATTCTTGAAGCAGCTATAGCAACCACCACCCACAGAGAAGATGGATCCACAAGCCAGAGTTCAGTAGCTAACAAGGATATTTTCCCTCTTCTGAAGGTTTGTTCTCACTTGAGAGAAGCTTAAAACTGAATATTTATGATTTTCACAATAGCAAGTTGATTTTATAAGACCTTCCCTTCTCTTGTGCTTCCTCCTTAACCAAAATTATTAGGTAGAACTTATGGATTTTTGAGCCATAACTAGATTTCTTTGTGATTCACATACAACTTAATCATCCATCACCTTAGAAGAATATCTGTAGAAGGGGACAGATGTGTGTGGGCAGCTTCCAAGAAAAGACACCAAAGATTTATTTATGTACATAGGCGTATAATAGCTCATTGAAGGATGAACTGATTTACAATGGTATTAATTTTCACAAATTCATCCTAAACTTTGAGAAAAAATAGTAATATTTTTATACTTAGTACTAATGTTTGCTACAAATTTTAACTTGAATTCTCTGTTTATTATTTTATTGTTTTGTGGATTTGTGTTATTCTAGATTTTGTTGTATCTTTCCTACATTATAATGTTACTGTGTTACAGATCAGTTTGATTGTTGTGTAGTACTGGTGATTAAACCCAGATCCTCAAGCATGATAGTCAAATGCTCTACCAATTAGCTACATATCCAGTTCTTAGAATTTATTTTAATTCAGCAAAGTTATATAGAGCAAAAATCGCAAAATATTTTAATTAATATGGCAAATGAAAAACATAGGACATAGTTTTTCCGCAAGTCGATAATCGTCTTATATGGTAATATGTGCATAACAAAATATACTTTGTATATTGATTTCTCCAGTTCAGAAGAATACTTTACTGAAAAATAATCAAATAGCAGTATCACAAAATAGCAATTGACTCTGAAAGCTGTTCTTTTTCCTAGTGAGAATATTCTGTTATCACTTATTTGTCCTCTATACAACTTAAAATAACTCATGCAACTTATGAGTAATCCTTCGTATATGATTTTATGTTTCATAGCTTTCCACCATATAGATATCAGCTCTATCAGGGCAGGTGATCTGCTTGCTTTAGTCACATTGTATGATTGTGCTTGACTCATCATTGGGCACATGGAATGTATAAATGATTAAGGAACTACCACGTGCTAGGTTCTGACCTAGAAACCTCAGTAAAAATCTGCTTTTCCAATTTGAAAATTGAACTCCACTCTCTTCCATAAGAAAATACTGATACCTCTATCCTGATGAAAAGATAATGGAAATAATTATAGGTTACATTTGCACTACATGATTTAAAAGATAATTTAATATATGTTATCTGATTTGATAATCTCAAAGTTTCTATGAAGTCATTTTGGACTTATATGATTTCGGATAGCATTTATAGTGAGAAATAACTTTGTAAGCCTTGTGGTTAAAAAGTAGAAGCATTAGCATTCAAATGAAAGTACTCTCATTCTTTGGTGTTTTTTTTCATATTCTGCTGCCACTATAACCAGCAAATCTGCTTTTCAAATACATTTAATCAGTCTAACATAAAAATAAAACCACCTAGTAGAGACATAAAACAAATCCTGATCATGTTACCATGTAGTGTAACTGAGATTAACTGAGTGCTGAATATCTTCTGAATACCTTCTACCTCTAAAGGCTGATTCCCCCCTCACTCCACCATGATACTAGGAATGGAACTCAGGAGTTTACACTGAGCTACATGCCCAGATCTCTCTCTCTCTCTCTCTTTTTTTTTTTTTTTTTTCCTGAGACAGGGCTTTGCTAAATCCCTAAGATGTTGGGGCCGGTGAGATGGCTCAGCAGCATAAGCACCTGCCTGGCAAGCGCAAGGTCCTGAGTTTGACTCCCGGTACCCACATACGAAGAAAGGGCCGGTGATATCGCTCAGTGGCATGGGCAACTGCTGGCACGCGAAGTCCTGAGGTCGACTCCCAGTGCCCACAAAAAAAAAAAATCCCTAAGATGTCCAGCTAGGCTAGAATTTATGATCTTCATAACTGAGCTTCTCAGAGTGCTGGGATAATAGACATGAACCACCACACTCTGTTAACAACTAATTTTTTTTTCTATGTGGGTACCAGGAGTCGAACTCAGGACCTCGCGCTTGCCAGCAGGCACTTGTGCCACTGAGCGATATCACCGGCCCTTTTTTTTTTCCTTTATATGGGTACCGGGAGTCGAACTCAGGACCTCGCGCTTGCCAGGCAGGCTCTTATGCCGCTGAGCTATCTCACCAGCCCAACAATTGAATTTGATGTGGTGATATGTATACTCCTAATTATTCCAGCCATACCTATCAGTGAGTAGTAATGCTATTCTGTTTCTTCTACCAGAAGCTTCAAGATGTTCTTAGAGAACTTTAACCAGACAGAAATTTTATTTATATGTAATATATAATATACACAATTTATATATCAGGAAGATTTTATATATATATGTAGATCAAGAAGATTATATATATTAGATTATATGATTATATTATATATATACATATACAAATGATGATGAGACAAATGAAAAAACAACCAAAAAAGGAATTTAGGGCCTGCACAGAAGGATTGGTCTTTGTCATCAAAAGATATTTTTGTTCTATTGTAACAGGAAGACAGAGAAATTGAAGTTCATAAATTAGCAAACTTGGTTTCAAGAAAATCTTCTCCACTTCTAGATCAGAAATAGTCTGGCCTTTCCTCCAAGAGAACATTCTTATATTTGAAAAGACCTACGTAACTGTACAAGATATTTAGTTAATTTTTCACATCAGAAACAGATAAAGTATTAAATTCACTTTTGTGCAGAAATGTTTTTTCTACTCATGTGTAAAGCCCAGTGCTAATCTCAGTAGGTCAGTTATGGAAGAACTCTAGGAAATTCCATTCATTCTCAGAGCAAGCAGAAGATTATTTCTTCAGTTTCATATTGATGAAATTATATAGTATGTCAATGGACTTATATTGAATTTATTTTCAAATCTGAATCAAAATTCATTGTATCTTAGAGAAAACAAAATTATATAAAAATATATTTTGTTTACTCACAGTAATTTTTGAAAATCATTATATAAATATATATAAACCATTTTTTTAGTATTGAACTATTTGTTTTTTATCCACAAGCTGTTTAGTCCTAAAAATAAAAATTAAATACAATGAATGTTTTTGCGGTATTCCTGTACATAATACAAAAAACTTCTTTGCAAAGAAATATTCACATTTTTGTTTCCTTTAGGTTGCCAAAATAGCAAGATGACATACAAAAAATGTTGCTTGAAAATCAGTCCCAAAAATCAACTGTATATCAAACAGATCAATTCGATATTTAATAAGGTCTTTTATATGAAGAAAATACTTCTTTACAGTATCATTTCTGCGTATGACAGCTTAAAGCAAAAAAATAATAATAATAAAATTAACTTCAGAGGATATCTAAAGTATTGTGAAAATAGCTTCCTATTACATCCTTATCTATAGACTGGAATTCATTTTAATTTAGTAGATTATATATAAATAATTATGAGTATTTTAAAATTAAATTTTACATCAAGTATTATGTAACTTAGATGGATTTTTGATTTGTTTTGAGATAAGGTATCATGATTCGGTGTCCCATGCATTCAAGATGGCGTTTTTATAGAAACTGTGATTTTATTTTTCCTCTCAGAAGCTGAAGTTCTCTGGAGCTTTTCATTGATATTGCTCACAATAGAGCAGAAGGTAGCGCTAGTTTCCATCCTTCTCAGCGGATAGACTCATTCCACTGGACTAGCTTTGTCTCTGAATTGATGTTCTAGGAATATAAAATTCATTGTAATTCCAATAATAAAATTTATAGTATAATAGCTAATCTTTCTTAAGAAAGGTACAAGTCAAACTCAGGCAAAACTTTTAAAAATAAGAAATTACTTTAAAAAACCTAGATTATGTGTTTCCATAAATGACATTTGAAGTCTGAGGTTATGTCACTGAAAGGCATTAAAACATGAGTTTTTGATAAAATCTTGGGGACCACACGATAACATACACAAACAAATATTTATTTTTATGATATATTAAAATAATGAACACTAGATTTATAGATACCTAGTAAGATGATTCTGAGCTGCACCCACAAAATATCAAGTTGAGCATTTCTAAAACACAGTTGAAATAATATGAAATTTATGAAAAAGGAATTGGAGTGATTTAATATATAATTCCAGGGATTCTTTGATTGCATAATTAGGATAGATTTAAATTAGATTTCAACTAAATCAAATATTTGAATAAAATTATAAGGACTTAAGTATATGTGTATAAATATTGGCAAATACAGTACATTACTGGAAATTCAATTTTCTGTTCATTCTTTCTAATTAAATATTTTAGTGTCTCTAAAGCTTGATAAACTGGTGAAGGAAAAGTGATGTTTGATTTGTATTTGGCCTCGAGGACTAAGAAAATAATTGCTTATAAAGGAACAATTACAAATGTATTTTACAATTGAAAAAGTCTAACAGTTTTCACTTATTTGATTATCTTCATCATAAACTGGGTTATAGTAGATCATCATGCTTTATTAATAGAAGTAAGCATCAGTAAATAAAATGGGAAGTTTTAAGACAATTGTGTTTTGAATATTAAATATTAGGGCCAAAATCCAAAGTTGATCATTTATATGTGTAGCATTTTCTCTATTCCTCAATGAAAGGGTTTTATATGGCATTGAATCTTTAAAATGGCACATATTGGCCTGAATACTATAGCATTTTTTTCCTTGGTGAGCGTACTTTTACATGGATTTCTAGGAGCCAGGCATGTGCACGTGCCTGTAACGCCAGCACTCTGGGAGGCTGAAGCAAGAGGATTGTAAGTTTGAATGCAGCCTGGACAACTTAGCAAGTTAAGAGAGAACTTGTGTAAAAAACTAACAAACAAACAAAAAACTAGGTAGTAGCCTAATGTTTCAGCAACCTTTATATATATTGTAATGGTTGCCCAATATTTCAATATCATTCCTTAATATACAGATGGTCTACAACTTGTATTTGTTGGACTTGGCATTTCAGCTTGATGGTGTGAAAGCAGTGGACGTTTAGTAGAAACCATACTCGAATTTTTATCATTTCATGGGCTGGCTTTATGTAGTACAGTGATCCTTCAATGCCGTGTTGCCCGGTGAGCAGCAGCTCCCTATCAGCCATACAATGACAGTACACAACCAACACTCCCCCTGCACAGTTGCCGACCTGTGATGTTTGATGTGATGTATTGAGGGCATTTTCCACTTATCCTATTTTCTATTTATCATTGGCTTATTGGCCTGTAAGCTGATTATAGGTTGAAGAGTGTCTGCCCGCTCCCAGAAAAAAGTTTGAGTTTGGGGGTTGGTTTTTGACATTTTGATGTGACAAACTCTGTAGTTATCTGTATTAATGTCTCCTGGTGAAAATCGAATAATTAAGAGATTAAACATTAGACCAGGGAGTTGATTAATTGAATCCCAAAATATACTTCCAGCCAAGGAGATGATTAATTTCTACCACATCAAATGCCTGTTTCTTCCTTGATGCTGCTGCAATGTAACAGATTAAATATTGTATGGACAACATTAAATTAAAATGTGAGTGTAATCTTTAGCATTCAAAAACAAACTGAGATATATACAATAAACCTAAAGCAGGTTAAGATTTGGTGAAGGAAAAATCAAAACATGAAGTAAATTATATTTTCAAGATTTTTTTTGGAGAAGCTGAAAAGTAAATTTATAAATGTTATGGTCATATTTTCTTTCTCATAATTTTAGAAAGTAAATAGATAATTGCTTGTGTGTTTATGAGTTAAAACATATCATATATGTATGTACACATAATCTTTTTTTTTTGCGAGTAGCGGGGTTAGAACTCAGGACCTCGCACTTGCCAGGCAGGCGCTTATGCCACTGAGCTATCTCACCGGCCCTTTTTGTGGTTTTTTTTGTTTGTTTGTTTGTTTTGTGTGTGTGTATACACATAATATTTATGAGGAGAAAGTATTTAATTGATAGTATACAAATAATGTGGAAAGTGGTTAAAAGAGCAACAGCAAAGAGAAAAGGAATTCAATTGTAGTATAAGAACAATAGCAAGGGTATAAAATTAGATATGCAGAGGAAATGTTTTAAATTTAATTTGGCATCTGGTTGAAGTTTTGTAGCTAAATGTTTAAAGATGCCAAGTGCATTTCACAAAAGAAACTGTTTAGCTGGAGTGAGAGAAATCACCTAATGGGTGAAAATCTTGCAGTATCTAGCTAGGGTTTTGGTTATGTCTTTATTGCTAACCAACACCTTGATTTGAGTTGGAAGTTTCAACATTAATAAGGAACAAGTATGAGTCTAATGTGCCTGCTTCCCTCTCCTAAATGTTTATTCTTGTCATCATTGTTTGATTTACGAGTTTCACTCTTGTTATCAGCCCAAATTGAAAAGGAACATGAAACAAACATATCATGGTATATAGCAGGAAAAGCATAGGAAAACACTATTCCGATGTCAGTTAATCTCTGCTTTGACAAGGGACCTTGGGGAAGTCAACTTGAACATTCTCAGCCATTTTCGTAGTTTTGTAGGGTGAAGATAATATTCCCTTTCCAGCTCACTTCCCCAGATCATTGCGGGATCAAGTGTGCTGGTAGAATGTGAACAGCTTCCACAATCTGGAAAGCTTTCAATAAATGAAAGACACTAGCCCACGCCAGGCCACCTGAACCTGGCCCAGAAGGTGGAGGGGCTTCTCTGAAGAAGAGGTACCAACCAGGCATTCATTGCAGACTCATTTTGGGGCAGGCTAAAAGGACGGCAGCTCCAGTTTATATGGTTATTTTAAGATCTGATAATTTAATCCACTCCTGCTGCAGAGAGTCAACTTCAATTTGCACTTTTGAATTCCACTAGACATTTTTAACCAATGAACTAATGTTTAAGGATTTTCTTCCCCTGAAAATATGATAAATTTCAACTTTCCCTGTCTTGTACTAGATTGAATACAAGTCAATCTTGATATTAAATATCAAGTTTATACTCTGCCAAAATTTTCAGCGTGACAGGTCAAAAATATGCTTAAATAAGCACAGTTTAATTCAAATAACTTTTAGCCTTTGCTTATTAATGGGTTATTTCCCCCTAGAATATTATAAAAGGATTACAACTTTAAACTTATATTCTGGAAAATGACAGAATTAATATATGCTACAGGCCTTAGAAATTGTAATTTGTGAAGACATAATCTGTTTATGAGAAAAGTCTAGTGATGTCTACAATAAGATTATGTCTAAGCACTGATTTAACTAAAACTAGATATACTGAGCACCTAGGTTCAACCTAAAAATCTGAAAATTTAGAGATGAGAAATGCACATTCTATTATATTTATAGTCTCATTGCCAACTATAGTGCATAATATGGGGTCCGTCTTGAGATCAAGTATCAGAATAATCTGGAATCCAATAAAAATGAGCCATTTGTATTTCCTCTTTTAAAATTATGATATTGATATCTGCTGTACATTCTTCACCAGGTGTCACAAGATTAAAAAAATCACAGAAAGTGAGTGAGAAGCTTTAGAGTACTTTGTAACTTGTAAGGTATTTTACGAATTCATGTCCTATTCTGAGTTCAATATGTTGATGACAGTATTTAGATGAGTGTTCACAAATTTAGCATGAGTTCGAGATATTAATATTATTTTTTAATGTACACTATTTTATCTGCCTTGTTAAAGTTCTATCCCAAATATCAACAAAATGTTAACATTCTTATTTCCTTAATCCCTCATTTATTGAAGCTCTACTCCTTTCAGTCATATAGTACACAACTTTTGTCAATTATAACCTGTAACTAGTTCCCAGTGGTTCTAATCAGCTGCTTTAGCATGCTCAGGTTTTCCCATTAATTATACTCTCAAGCCTTGTCTATTGTAACTACCTCAAAATGTGAGGTTAGTAATGAGCATATGTGCCATGTGTCTGCAGGCTGGGAGGAAAGGGCGATTCTTCCTAATTAGAACCAAAGAGGAGGAAACTTAGAAAGTATTGTTTTGCTTTTACAAAAACATTCCGAAAGAAAATCCAGAGAGTCATTACTTAAACGTGTGGATGGAAGAATCCTTGTTCTTAAATGTTTGCTGTCATCATGATTCATGGAGATAAAAGGGAAAAAAAGTGTTCAAATGAAAACTGTGTATAAATTTTCTACTCAAAAGTTTGGACTCGATGCATATTACTGGCATGCCAAAAGATATTTGTTTTATTGCAATTTCTACCAAATTATGCATTCTGAATCCTGAAAGAACCCTCGGGCTAAACGTATGCTTTACTTACATTGCGTACAAACAGCCCTTGCTGAGGAGATGGTGCAGACTTCCTCCTAACCCAGCTTGGAGGCAGATGTTACCTCACTTATGGGGAAGTAATTCTCTTAATGCACTTCTTCCTGCTGTCAGGGGTGGGGTGGGGGTGAGATGGGCAAGGGGAAGGCTGACACATGATTAATATTTGATATTATGCAGTTTGAGTCGAAGTTCTGACTACTGAAATCTCTCTTCATATACTACTACTTCAGAAGAATGTGTGTATGTGTGAGTATATTCCATAGTATTTCCAGAGTAATAATTTGTTTTTACTGAATAAGCAGGAAAACGCAGTGACACTAATGATTAAAGTGCAGAAGGATTTCGTTTTGCTTATATAAATACTACTTTATTGACAATCCAAATAGATTGTCTAATGTAACCATCGCATGTTGAATCAGAAATTTACTTAGCTCAGCAGTAAAATCAACTGTAAGAACAATACCATTTTGTTTTAAGGCTTAAATGCATCTGGGAATATAGAAAGGAGAGAAAAGAGAGAGCAGAAACTTAATTTTTCATCCTGGCTTTCTATGAGTGAGGAATATACAAAAATTCAATTAGTCCAAGTATCTTCACTGTGTGTATGAGATAGATGATAGTATTTGCAGAAAAATATGGAGGGTATTTTCTTTCTCAGTTTCTCGTTGAAAGACCACATTAGGTGAGATGGCTCAGCGGCGTAAGTGCCTGCCCGGCAAGTGCGAGGGCCCGAGTTCGACTCCCGGAACCCACATATGAAAAAAGGGGCCGGTGATATCGCTCAGCGGCACGGGCGCCTGCTGGCGCACGAGGTCCTGAGGTCGACCCCTGGTACCCACAAAAAAAAAAAAAATTCTATTGTTTTTACTATGTCACTTATTTTTTGTTTTACACATGATTTTTGTTTGATTATGCATTTACGTAAAAACATTATGTCGACCTGCAAATCAAGAAAGTGAAGTACATTCATTCACTGATCAAAAAATTACAAAAAATTATTATATGTACTAGGCACGATTCTGAGCACTGGGGTATGCTGCAGAGAAAATGTACTATAAGGTTTTTTTTATGAGTTTTATTTCCTAAAGGGAGAAGCTCAGATTCACTGAAAGGAGTTCAGACAGTGGATGAGACTTCCCCAAGTTACATAGTTGATGAGCGAATTGGCATTTCCCCCAATTCTGTACTACTTTTATATTATGTACTATAGTTTATGTCAGAAAAAAGCAAACCTTTCCTGATTTCCTATGGCTTCTGGATCAAATATCATCTCTGTAATTTCTACCTTGTTTTAGTCATTTGTCTATACCGCAGCAGCCATGCTAATAGTGTTTGTGTGTGTATTTCCTTTTAGTGGGGGTGAGGAGAAATAGAGACCTTAGTCAAAAATTGGAAGAAGTGAAGAAACTGGAAAGTATCAATGTATGCCAAGAAACAAAAAGAAATAATAAACAAAAGAAAAAACCCAAAAGGATCATAAGTTCCTGTCACACAAAGCAGTGGTTCGGGCTAAAGTAGACTTACTACTAAGTGTTTATCTGAAGAAAATCAGTATTGTTCATACCAGGGATAATGTTGTTCTCATGCTCTGTGAATAGAGGTGTGGCTATGTGGTCATAGGTTTCAAGAATAGTCAATTCCACATCAATAGGAGATAAAGCTCTTTTGAGCATATATAATGAATGATTTCTCAAAATAGATAGGTTTAGATGCCATTTTAGAGTCAAGGAAACCATTTCAAGAAAATAAACAAAATAAGGAAAAGTCTCTCCAAAGTTTTCTTGCTGGGTGGATAAGTATTGTTCACCAGGCACAATAGAACATTTAATTGCAGGAAAGTTAAACCACATTGCTACCCAGACCGCATAATGACACAAGGGCAGAACTGGAATTACAGAATTGTCACAGTCTGCCTTAATCACGTGAAAAAAATCCATAGGGATTGTACACAGTGAGCTGGTCGTTACAGTTAGAAACCTCCTCATTATAGGGGAGTGGGAAAGACTCAGGTCTTAGATTCTAAGGCTGGCTCTCTGTCTCCTCTCCTCTCTTCAACTTTTTCACTGATATTTAGCACTCACAAGAATTTTGTGATTTACAAACATCTGTCTAGTCTGAGCACCAGCTCAGGTTTATCTTTTGTTTGCTCTCTGCCTGGATCTTTTAATGCTGTTTGCATCTATCCTTTTTCTAATTGGCATGGAGGAATTCCTGCCAGAATTCCTTCACCCTTAAACTGAAGGACCATAACTAGGTACCCAGTATCTTGCCACCATTCTAAAAGTAGTGTAGCAAGTTACCTACAACCAACAGCTCCTTCACATGTCTTCAATGCCATTGTTTTAAAAATGTTACATGCTGAATTAGAACAAATTATATTGTTGTAAAAATTAAAATAAGTTTTTGTGAGAGCAAAGGATAGCCCTTCATTCACTCTAGAAGATGTTTACCTTATGACAGACTCTGTCTTGTTGCCCAAGCAATTGAGAGCTTTCCTAGAGGTCTTCTAATGGCACGTCTGGAGGGTATTAGGGGCAGTTTTACCATACACCCTTTCTGATTCTGTCTGGCTCTGTGCTTTGACACTCCAATGTGGGTTACTAAAATATTTAGGGAATTTAATCATGCAAATTCTTCTTGATCTACATACTGCTAACCACTTATTTGTGCTTCATTTAATGGACATTTTGGTGCCTCAGATAGAAAAAAATGCTATGAATTGCTATGCATATTTCTGCACAGAATATCATGTGTATAAATGTATTTCACAGTTTACAAAGCATATAACATATGCATAATGCCAAGTGCACTAATATAAGTTTGGTTACATTTGAAACATCAGCTGAGTCTTGTAGCCAGTTTATGTTTCAACAGGTTTGAAAGAACCCTAATTTAATTTAATGTAAGGCATCTCCCAGGGGAGTAAATATGAAAAACTGTGAATCAATATGATACTTTTGCATGAGTGACTGTGTACTTCCGTCCCAGGTATTTTATAATGTATAAATAGCTGATAGAAATTCTAAATAAGACAGCTATCTTTGGCTTTATTTTGGGTATAAATAGAATCATGAGTAAGCTTGATAAGAAATTTTTCCCAAACATTCCCTTAATATAATACCTAATACATAGTGATTACTGACTCCTACTGTAATTACCATTGCATGCCTTATTAGCTTCCTAGAACTGCCATAACAAATTACCATAAATTGGGCTGCTTTAACAAATGAATTTGTTGTCTCCCAGTTACAAAGGCTATATGCCCAAAATCAAGGTGGTAAGAGGGCCACATTCCTTCTGAAATCTCCTTTCTAGTCTCTGAGAGTTGTTGCCAATCCTTGGCGGTTCTTGGCTTGTGACAGTGTTCGTCCAGTCTTTGCTTCTGTCTTAATGGAGAATTTTTGTCTGTCTGTCTTGTGTGTGTGTGTGTGTGTGTGTGTGTGTGTGTGTGTGTGTCTAAATCTCTTCCTTCTTGTGAGGACATCTGTCATAAAGACACCTCCCCTAATTCAGCATGATCACATATTAACTTGATTACATCTTCAAAACTCTTCATCTAATTAAGGTCATATTCCCAGGTTCCCAGGGGAAGAATTACTATTCAGCCCAGTGCACATATTAAGTTGTGTAATTATTTCAAAGATATGAAATATGTGTTTACCAACAGCTACAAAATTCAAGTAGGCATTATTTATCCAATTGTAGATTTCAAAAGATTTCAAAAGACACTACACAAAACAGTTGCCATCCCACGAAGTTTATTAGTTCCTTTATTCTATAAAATTTTATTTAAAACTATTTGCAAGTCTCCCAAGAAAAAATCAGAAATTTTCAGTGACATGAACTCTTAATACCAAATATTATTGCTCAACTTGCTACTTTACATAAATTAACAGTCATAATTCTAAATTTCTTTATTAATGAATAAAAAAGCAAACTATGGAATTTAAGCAATATTTCCAACAGTACTTATTTATTCAAAAATTAGGACCTTGGGACCGGGGATATAGCGCAGTGGCATTGTGCCTGCCAGGCAAGCATGAGGTCTTGAGTTCAATTCCTGATTTCACACACACAAAAAAAAAGATACAAAAAAACTAAGACCTTGAAGAAATATGGAAGCAACCATTAATTTTTGCCCATCTAGCTACCCATTTTTTCTGTTCATCTTGAGACTGTATGCATGAACACTTGAATGTATTGCCTTTACATTTTTCTCTATGATTAGGAAATCATTTGAATAGATGTTTTTGTTTGCATTTTAAAATCGAGTCATTTTAGAAACATGACTTCACATATGAAATTTTCATACATATACTAGAAGTGGTCATTCAAATTAACACATACAAATCTTACTCATTTCACTTTTAGTAGCTGTAAATTATGACAAAGAGTTTATATATCATAATTTGTTAGCCGTTTTATTCTAGTCAATTAACAGTTGTTCCATATTCAATTTATTTTATCATTTTTCACAATAAAATTCTGTGGACAAAACTATTAAAACAGACTGTAATATACTTTAGTACCTTGGTTCACAAACCGAATTTGTTACATGATTCTCTCCTCATTTGTGTTTGTCACCTAATCTAGAGTTCGTGAACAGAAGCAAAATTTGGCCAAACGCTTCTGTTTGTGAACCCAATTGTTTGCAAATAGCAGTGCTCGTGAACCAAGGCCTACTTAAACTGAAATTCAAACTTACATACACAAACATATTGTTAATTTTAGGAGACATTGCTAGATAACTTTTCTTTCTTTTTTTTTTTTTTAATGGATACCGGGGGTCGACCTCAGGACCTCGCGTGCCAGCAGGCGCCCATGCCACTGAGCAATATCACCGGCCCCTTTTTCCTACGTGTGTTCGGGGAGTTGAACTCGGCCCTCGCGCTTGCCAGGCAGGCGCTTACGCCGCTGAGCCATCTCACGAGTCCTAGATAACTTTTCTTGAAACTAGAAATTTATCTTTTAGGGAACTTCTAAGAATGTCTTGAAATTTAGAAAAAAAAAGGAGTATTCCTTTGGCCTCTGAAATTCCTCAGCCATATTACCAGAATGCTTATATGATTTTTTTTTTTTGCTTATGTAATCTTGTAGCATGACTGATTTGAAAGGGTCAAAGTTATGTTAATGTCTAATATCTTCATTAGAAAGATCAATAAATTTATTTGAGCAGTACAATTAAGATATTTTGAACTGAATATCTAATTATATTGTGAATTTCTTAAAAGTAGTAGGAATATTGTGTCCCTTATGACTTCCTGTACTTAGAGTAGTAATCATTTGAATTAGATGTTCAAAAACAATTTAAAGATGAGGAAAATATTAATGCATTGTTTCAGAACCTTTATTTTTTCTTTTCTTTATTTTTTATTTTTCACTCATTTTTATTTGATATACAGATTAATGTGTTCACTGAGGTCTTATTTAGTTTTCAAATATTCTATTATTCAAAGTTTAATCCCCATTAGTCTGGATTCTACCTAGCATACCAGTAAACCATTATTCTCTAAGGCTCCAGCAATTCTCATAGCCAAATCAATGGTTACATTAATTAGTCTTCACTTTTTATTAACTAGTCTTCACTTATTATTTCAACAACTAACCATTCACTTATTTTTATTAGTCAGTGTTTGCATTATGTTACGGCTACATTCATCATTAGGGGTTGGTACCTGTATGTAATAATTTTTTACTACCTCTTTCCCATCTCCTCCTGCCCTTTCCTTCCATCTCTTTTTCCACTTCGCACTTGGAAAAGATCCATCTTCCTGTTTCCTATCATCTACCTTTAATTTTGCTCTTTAAAATATTTATACTTCGGCTTTCTCATAGAAGAAAAACCTTGTGATGTTTAAGTTCGTATTTTATTTCACTTAACATTATGACTTAAAGGTGCATCTATTTTCCTACAAATGACTCACGTTCATCTTTCTTCATGGCAGAGTGTATGCCATTGTGCTTACATACCACTATTTTAGCCAATAATCTGTTGATCGACATATAGGCCACTTTGAAAATTTAACTATTATGAATTGTGCTACTGTAACCATAGGTATTCATGCATCACTCTAATGCAATGTCTTTAACTTTTTGAAGAAGATACCTAGAATGGAAATAGCTAGGTTGATGGAATTTCTATGTTTAGTTTTTTGAGGAATCGCTATGCTGATTTCCACAGTGGTTGCACTAGTTCACATTCCCACCAACAATGTAGAAACATTCCTTTTCTCCATACCCCCACCCTCATTTGTTACTATTTGATTTCTTGATGCTATCTATTCTTTCTTAAGTTAGATGAAATCTTAGTGTTGCTTTAATTTGTATTTTTCTAGTAGCCAGTGATACCGAATATATTTTCATGTACGTATTGACCATTTGTACTTCTGATAAGTATCTATTCATTTCAGTTGCCCATTTTTTAAATTTTAGATTTTTTTTTTTACTTTTTTACTACTACATGTTTGTCATGCATAATAATATTCATCATGGGGAATTTGTACCTGTACATAATAACCTTAATTCATTTTTTCCCACTCTCCTCCCCTTCCTTCAACCCATCTTCCCCTCCCCATTTACAAAAGTTTGTTTCCATTTTTCCTTCAATTTTCTTTGTCTTTTTAATTCCTTTTCACTTCTTTTCCAAACCTCTCCCCACTCCCTTGCTCCTCTTCCCTTTGAACAAGTTCTTCCTACTTCCCGATATCTGTCTTCTATTTTGTTCCTTAGTTACCCTTTAGGTTTCTCGCACAAGAGAAACAATGCAATACTTAATCTTGTGTGTCTGATTTATTTCATTCAAAATTATGGTCTCAACATGCATCCATTTTTTTATTGGATCTTTTTGGGTTTTTTTTTTTTTTTTGGAGTTCTTTATATGTTCTACATAGTAATTCTCTGTTTGAGGAGTAATTAGCAAAAATTTCTCCCATTCTGTAGGTTGTTTCTTTACTCAGTTGTTCTCTTTGCTGTGCAGAAGCTTCTTAATTTGTTATAATCCTATTTGTTGATTCTTGGTATTATTTTTTGTGCAATTGGAGTTCTGTTCAGATAGTCCTTGCCTATGACTATGTCTGCAATAGTTTTATCTGTTTTATCTTCCAGCAGACTAAGTGTTTCTGTTTTAATATTTATGTCTTTTATCCATTTCACTCCTTTAAACATTCACGGCTTCTTTCACATCCATCTCTCATCATTTCAATCTAATTTGCCAGTTACTTTTTATTTTCTTTGTCGGTCACGCTTGTCCTTCCAGTCTGTATATTCTTCAAGTATGTTTCTTCCTTCAACATCGTGTGCCTAGAGTCTATGTATGGAATTAAAAGCAACCACATTTATGTTGAAGGCACTCAAACTTACGTTTCCTTTTGAATTATCCCTTTTGAATTGTAAACTTGAATTGCATTTAATCTCATAAAAAAAAAAAACTACACCGGTTTAAACAATATAGGGATTCAAATTATCCACATCGTAGTAAAATATATAGAACAAAGCCTGGTACTATGAATCAAACCAAAGGGACTAAAGTCCTTACAATTTTGTTGAATTTTCCTTGCAAATTCACAAATAATTGTTGTCAAAAATTACGCATCACATTCTGGTATCAGAGAAAATGAAAAGAAGAATGACAAATATGACAACCATGGAAATCACTGTCCACATTGAGACGGTTTAAAGGCATAGGAAAAAGGCCTTGGGCAGCCCTCACCCACTTTTAGAGGGGTTCCCCCAGACCTTATGCAGAAGCTACCAAGTAGCTTCTGCTCAAAATTGTATCATTGACAGACCACTTCATACTTTAATGAGAATAAAAGTATTTTGTTTGCTTTAATTGTGTACATTTTTTAAAATTGGATAAATTGAAGTAAAATAAATTCTGACAGAACAAATTACTGACAATAGAAAGATAGTAGTATTTGATACACATCTAAATATATTTAATTTATTTTCTATAGTGTTTTTGTTTTTGTTTTTGAGACATAGTCTCACTGTGTAATTCAGGCTGGATTTTAGCTCACTATGCAGCCCAGACTGGCCTCAAACTTGTGGTGACCCTCCTGCCTCAGCCTCCTGAGTGCTGGGATTACAGGAGTGTGCCACCACACCTGGCTTATTTACTATAGTGTTTTATAAGTGTCTAAAATATATTGTGTTTAAAATGAAACCCTTCCTAAAATATATATATATATATATATATATATATATATATATATATATAATCCTTTCTTTTTCTTTTTTTCCCCCAAACCTGACCCCACCATAAAATCTTGCACCATTCAGTAAAAAGAGCAGAATATCATATATTCAATTTTGCAATCTAGAAATGGGGGAATCCTGTAACATTTATGCCTTACTGTCAATCTGTAAATCTAATTCCTGAGCAAGTCCTATTGAGTATCCCCGAAACTCTTTGAATTTGAGGCTTTATGTCATTTTGCTTTGTCACCTCCTTAAACCAAGCCCCCCTCACCATTTTGGCCACCTCACTGAACCGAAGGACTAACTGTTATCCCTGCTTCCACTCTTTCCTCTGAACCTTACTGTGTGTTTTTACTTAGGAGCAATATTGGATCACCATAGTTCTCTTTTTAAAATCTTTTGATAACTTTCTAATGGACTTACGATAAAATCCAAACTCTCCACCACATGTCTACTCTGTATATTACTCTGTTATCTTTTCTGTCAATTTTCTGTTTGGTTTTTCCTTACTCGTTCCTGAAAAATGCAATTATTTCCTCTTTTATTTCCTTTTTTGTTTGTCTGACTCTGTAAGGTATGTATGTCTTTTAGGCATAAACTTTGCCATCTTTACTCTTGTACCCCAGCAATTTCCATGGTACCCAGCAAATAGTCGACATGAATAAACATTTGTTAAATGAATGAATCAATGTCTTAGCCATCATATAATCAAACAAAGGCTCACTATCTCAAAATGCAACTAAAAGTGTGCAGAGAAATTCTATCTTATGATAAAAGTAAAGCAGAGAGCTGATGTCACTATCATCCCCCCCCAATTCTATCCAAATTTCCCTCACAACTACTTCTTCAACAGCTAGAATAGACCATAGTCCTGCTCTCTTTTTTTAAACAGCAGGAGAATATCAGTAATGTTTAATATTTGAGCACAGGCCAAGGTTTCTGTTTGTAAGTCTCCAGGGGAAAGAATTTTGATAATTGAATGATTTCCGGCAGGGAAGCACATTCCCAAATCCACATGCACTCATGTCTGCCCTCGTCTCCATGCCAAGACACTTATTTATTCTGTGTCTGGGGCTTTCCAGTTCAAATAAGTCCTTGTGCCTCATTACTGTGTCCACTTGTATTTGGTGTACGAATTATTTTCTCATTGATTCCATACCGTGGTGTGTTACTTGAGGAGTATGTCTTCAACTCACATAAGTTCGAAGGTGTCTGTGAGCATTGTAGCACAAATTATGAAATTATTTTTTTGTAGATTCAAGCTTAAAATAAGCTTCTAGTCTATTTATGATCAGCAGCTGAAAAGCTTCTGTTGTCAGCAAAATTCAAAATAGCAAAAGCAAGTTGGGGAGATTCCATTATTTCTTTTCCTTCTCTCACTGCCTTAAAAATATTTATTTTGTGTTTCTTAAACATGGTTCATGTAATAAGTGTACTTTTCTAGATACTTATTCAAATGTAATGATTGCCAAACCCTAAATTTGTTTGTTCCAAATGCATGAACTTTTCCTTGTTTCTTAAATCTTTCAAGCCATCTGAAAAGGATGCAGTTAATAAGCTGCCACTGATGAATCTGGTATGGAGTTTGGCAGTCAGGACAGTGGAAACTCATTTTTGTTGTTCCTAATAGTTGAGTATTTTGTAGTATGTGCACCAAGAAACAATTTAACTGCTTGTATATATAGGGGGAAAGATGTCATTTATATTGTGGTATTTAAAAAGTTCTATTTGTGTTTAAAGCTTTTTCTACCACTTTCTCTATCTTGCTTCTTGTGAAACTAAAAAGAATACTTAAATTTTTTATTACAGTTTTATGCAACGATAAGACATACAGGGTCCACAGAACATTAGATGAAAGAACAACAAAATGAGCTGAGGATTTCCAACCAAGAGTGACATTTACAATAACTGGCAAATGTTTAGTACTTATTTTGTGTCATGGATGCTTTATATGGATTCATTGGATTTAATTCTTCTGAAATTCTAGGTATTCTAATTATATGTGGGAATGTATATTTTTATCCTTATCTGACACCTGAAGAATTGAGACACAAATGGCATAAACAACAGCTCAAAGTCACACAGAATAGCTAACGAATGCCCAATGCACAGACCTTAGTGAGTATTAGGCCTGGATATTAGTTGCTATCTGATTAAGAAAATGGAGAGGATATTTCTAGAAATACAGTAATGTCCAATTATGGTCCAAGATGTCCAGAAGTAGATGGAAACCTCCAACAATGACAAATTCTGTACACAAGCACTGCATATCACAACAGAGGATCTGTTAGCCAAGATGGCTGCTAAGGGACTAATGAGCAGGTTACATACACAGCAAGGCTATGTGCTCAAGGGCTGGTTCATGTTCTGGATGGGATGGAATGAGGGGGGACAACATGAGAGTTCAGTACACAAAGCAGAATTATTCACAATTTAAGACTTATACATCTAAAACTATAACTTTCCAGGTCATGTTTTGTAGACAGCAGATGGCTTCAGGTAACTGAACTCTTGGAAAGGGAAACTGTGGGTAAGGGGATGATACTGTAGGCTTGAGTAGGATTTCTAGTCAGAATGATACACCAACAGTGCTAAGAATTTCCTCAACAGTCATCAGCATGAAAATGAATGTTTATAACAGTAATGCTTATTTATATTATTTGGACATTTTAGAAGGGTTGCTTAAGCTTAGTTATCAGCTCCATGAGTCATATAATCTAATTTTATCTCAATTTCCTCATTGTAAGTCGAGATAATGTTAGAACCTACATCCATGTAGTTGTTGTGGAAATTAAGTAACTTAGTCTACATAGAAACACAGAAGCCTAACTGGCACATCAAAAAGTTATACTTTATGTAATTAAGGATTTTATTTATTAGCTAGAAATTTTTAAATGTCAAAAACTAAATACTACATCTCTAGGTACAAATTAGTTTCAGCCACTTTAGCCATCAGTTTTTATTTATTTATTTATTTATTTATTTATTTTTTTGTGAGTACCAGGGGTCGACCTCAGGACCTTGTGCGCCAGCAGGCGCCTGTGCCACTGAGCGATATCACCGGCCCTTTTTTCGTGTGTGGGTTCCGGGAGTCGAACTTGGGCCCTCATGCTTGCCAGGCAGGCGCATACACCCCTGAGCCATCTCACTGGTCCTAGCCATCAGTTTTTAAAAGAGCATAGTACACATACTTTAAATATCTGGTACCAGAAAGATCATTTAAATATTTATTTTCAACTCATCATTGGGGCTCACTTATCCTAGAACTAATAGAACCAGGAACAAAGCCAGATCCCACTAATGAGAAAAACATATTTAAAAAGTGACCCTTAATGAGATTATAATTCTGTAAATCAGTCTATGTTCTGTAGGGAACATATTACTTCTTAATAAAAGGTAAGATTTTTTTCATTATTGCTTCAATCAATTCAGGACAAACCTTTCATGTTTAGTTTTGACTCTGTGTGGGTTACTTGTCATTAGGCAAGACAAAGCACTTCCCCCAAGGTCTCCAGTGAAAGGAACTGGCAGTTTTCCTAATGACTCTCCCTTTATTCATGTACCTTCCACGTTGTAGCTTTGCTTTTTTCTTTTGCATTTCTTTTTGCTTGGCTGGAACCATGGCCCAATTTTTTAAAATTCAATTTTCTGTGTAATATCTTTCTCAAGGTTCATACTTCCCCACTTACCCACCTCCCTATCTGGGAAGACCTGAAAGCTGGCAAGCTGGTTCCCTAACCAAGCAGAGGCCAGGCCAACTTACAGCCCCCAGTACTCAGGAGGAAGAATATATAAACGAGCACAAGGGAGGACACAAACGTCTGACTTTACAGTTTTTGGCCACATTCACATAACACTTGTGCAATTTTAAAGGATCCATTACAAATCCTATATGAAGAATAAATTTAAAGACTATGTAGATTTCTCCCAGTAGTTTTCCATATGAAAATATTTTGTTTGAAATTCAGTACTAAAGAGTATCTGGAGTTAATAAAAAGAAAAATTTATCCTGTCCAGATGAATGAATTTAAAACCAAACTTTCTTACAGAAGAATAACAGACTGTGATCTGTTGGAGGCAATGTTAAATAGATCCAGTGGTTTTAAAAATATATATGTTATGACTGCATATGTCTTCTTGCATTTAAGCGCTGAACCAAAATTTAAACATTTTCGACATATGTGGTAGTTAATTTAAAATTCACTTGGGCTAATTTCTTGATATTCTTTCTTGCCACTTGTGACTTATAACCAGACTGTTAGAGTTAACATTTTGTTTTCAGAATGCTCTTTTGTCTTAGAAGAAAAAGGAAAAAAAGAAAAGAAACAAGTTATAACTGAGCAAAGGAAAAATGAAAAGCAACCCGTTATTTTAAACTCTTTCTATAATATATAAGCATTGATATGTATATATTTGTTTATTCAAATGCAAAGCATAATAGTCATTTTAAACTCAAGCTTTGGGTCGCTTAGTTTCATATACAGAATCAGAGCATAGGTAACCATACTTCTTGGATTCTTTGATCCAAACATGCCCATCTCCTATCGCTTTGAGCACAGGTGTACAGCCTGTGGGTATAACTGTGTGGTGCCAACACACACACAAAACGTATTTTTATCAAAAACACATTTGACAACTCTTCTGTACAAAATCAAAGCATAATAACTTTAGGGACAAACGGAGGATTTTGAGGCAAACCTGTGTGCCAAAAGTCCTTTCTAAAGACGATATTTAAAAGACCATCCTGAGGGTATATGCTTAAGTGTGTGGATTAAAGATGGATTTTCTTTGCAGAGGCATCCTTTCCTTTCAAGGGCTGTAAGAGTGAAATTTCCTGGGTATACTCTTTCACATATTTTTGTTACATAAAAGTCATTAAGTGTCCACCCGAGTAATACATAGTTGCAGCCATTCATAACTCAGAGGGAAGAAAGAAAGAGACAACCTAAGGTTTAATTATGTGACATGACCAGTGTTGTAATAGGAAAATGAACCAAGAAGGAAGAATATGTGATTAAAAAAAAAAGAACACAGAGAGTGGAGACTGATAAACTTGGTTTCAAATCCTGCCTTGGCTACCACTGGCCATACAGAAATATTGAAAGAACTGAAGAAACGGTGAGCCGTGTCTGAGACACTGGGGGCCCTCAGTGCGTGGCAGTTATGATTCCAACATAAGGCGAAAAATGAACTGTGTAAACACTGACTTTCCTCTTTTAAGTAGGCAAGTCTTTTTGCTTGTGGACTAGTTTTAGATGATCAGAAAAAACTAAAGTGTGCACCAAAAGGAAAATCACACGTGGCGAATGCCACCAGCGATGCTGCTTGAGAATTATGTTGGCCTTCACAGCATTCCTTGCTGCCTGCAGGGCTTCCCCACTGCAGCCTCCGTTTGCTGCTCGCGGCTGTGTGGGAAGACATCGCAGACAGCGGCAGTTTCTCAAGAGCTGGCGTTTCCCCAGCGTGAAGAACACAGGCCATCCTTTTACTCTTGGGTCCCACTCATTCTCTGCTTCATAGATTGTGCCCAATTACACCGTATTTGTTGAAATCTCAAAAGAAATGTAGAGAACTTTTTAATCCTGAAGCCCACCTCCTATAAAATCTCAGGCTCTTTTTTGAATTGTCAGGTAGACACCTCCAGAGCTGCTCATTTAGATAAAATAACCATAAAAGTAACCTTCACTTTTTAAATATCAGTATTCTTAAAACCCTGGTTTTTAATCATTTTACTTTTTATGAATGATTTTTAAATTTATATCTATTTTAAAATACATTTGAAGTTACATTTATTATTAGTTTACATTGTCGGTTATTTAAGGTTAATAGTCACAAGCATAATTTTTCTCATTGAGGCTAAGTGAAATAAATCAGACACAGAAGGTTCGATATCACATGGTTCTCTTCTATAAGAAACCCGAAGTATAACTGGGAACAGATAAAAGAGATTGTAGGAAACATGAGGGTAGACTTTGTGGACATGGGAAGGGCTCTGAGGACGTGGCAAGGTAGGAGGGAAGAAAGGGGAAGAGAAAGTAAAAAGGATCAAGGTGAAATGCAAATATGTATCAATTCCCAATGACCAATGTACTTGTAATTTATAATAAACATATACCAGTAAAAAAGGGAAGAGAAAAGAAAAAAAACAGGAAAAGAGACTACATTAACATAACACTCTGGAAGGACACGTATACCTGAGACTACCTGTTCAAGGTAAAATGAAAAAAAGAATTGAATGGACACTCATGGGTATAACTTTAAACACTATATTTAAAATTCAAAAACCTTACACTAATACATGTATACAGTTAGTATAAAAACTGCATATGTCGACAGGCCAAACCCTTAAATATTGGGTCATTAAGTGGAGGACACAGGCATAGCTATCATAGCGAACATCCAACGGAGTATCTTAAATAAGAGACATTTATTTCTCTTTTATACAATAATCTGAACCTACAGTTCTTGTTTGGTTTTGTGGAGGCAGCAAAACAGACTTCTTTTATCTTATTCTTCTGCCATTCTCAACATAGAATTTCTACATTTTGTGCAAAGTAGGATGTTCCAAATCCTGCCACCAAGTTCACATTCCAGTCTCATAAGAAAGGGAAAAACTAGAGGGGGAGGGCAGTTGACTCTTCCCTTAAGACCACCATGCAGTGTCTGCGCACCTTTTATTTCACATTTTCATGCTAAAACATATTTGCCTTCCTTACCTTGCTGCAATGGCGACTGAGAAATGTATCTTTTATTAAACAAACACACACATACACACACACACACACACACCAGTTAAAATTCAGAGGACCTATTACCAAAACAATGAAAGAGAAATTAGATATAAGGGGCAGCCAGCAGTGCCTCTTAAAAGAATCAAAGTCAAGAGTGTTCTTACGTAGAAGTAGAAGTTGCTTCATTGTTCTAATTCTTGCCTTTAAAAAAAACCCAAAATAATCATAATGCTAAATTTTCAGGGAAAATATACATGAATGATATTATGATAAATAAACATTGGCTACTAATACCTAGTACATAGAGTGAATTTAACCCAATATTGCAGATCTAACATATAGCAAAATTCTATCTTTTATTAAGAAATAATAACCCATAATAGCTAATAGCTAATGGTTAATGAGAATTGGCTATTTGCCAGGCACTATGTTAACCCTGTTTAATGTATTAACTTATTTAATTTTATCACATCTGTTCACTATAAGTTACCATTAATGTCCCAGTTTTATAAATTAAAAATAATGCAAAAAAAGAAAGAATATTTTTCCGTTTTGAGTGTAAATGCTTTGATATTTCATTTTCTTAGTGTTTGAGGCACTAGATGGAGTGACCATATAGAAGACTGACATTCCAAAACCTGCACACTGGAACAAGCTATTCCAATGATTGTTTTCTCTTGGAAGGAACCACTTCCTCTAATGGCATTTCCAGTGACCAAAACATCCTTTTTTTTTTTTTTTTTTTTTTTGATGTGGGTACCAGGAGTCAACCTCAGGACCTCATGCTTGCCAGCAAGCGCTTGTGCCACTAAGAGATATCACCAGCCCTTTTTTTCCTTTATGTGGGTATCGGGAGTCGAACTCAGGACCTCACGCTTGCCAGGTAGGCGCTTATGCCGCTGAGCTATATCACTGGCCCCACCAAAACATTCTTGACGCTCTTTTTTTTTTAACAACTTTCTAGAAAGTCTGTGGCGCAGTCCTTTAAAAATATTTAATGATGATAAATACCATCCTTAAAGCATCATTTTGCTTTCACGTTATATTTGGAAACAATGAGGTCTTTCAGAGAAAAGCTTATTGCAAAATTATTGTAGAAAAAAGAACTGTAGTCAAAAATGAAGTGTTCTTGTAAGTTAATAATAATATTTCTCTTGTGACAGTTAAACTGATTACACAGGTGTAATTTCAATAGTCATAGGTTAAATATAAAAATTAAGTGTATATATTTTTGTTGTAAAAAATCCATAGAAGTGTAACAATACTAATATTTTATAAGCAAAATGTATGCACATTGGCATGTATGTGTGCATTGAAAAGTTTCCCATTTCTTTCCCCTGGTTTTCAAGCATGAATTAACTGAAAGTTCAAACAGGTTTAAACATTATAACATATTAGTCTGCTAAAACACAATCCTTTGTTTGTGTTTTTACCCATGTTGATGATATCCATTTTTCCTTTAAAAAAATATAGAAGAAGGAAATCTTGTTATTTGTGACAACATAGATGAACCTGGAGGACATTTTGCTGGGTGAGGTAATCCAGGCACAGAAACACAAATACTGCATTATTTCATTTACATGTGGAATCTAAAAAGTTGAACTCATACTCAGAGAGTGACAGTGGTAGCAGAGACTGGGGTCCCAGGGGATGACTGGGGGAAGGAAACAAAGTTTCAGTTACACAGGAACAATAAATCCCAAAGATCTTTTGTTCTATGTGGTGTGTACGGTAAATGACAAGGAATCGTATACATGAAAACTGCTAAGAAAATAGATTTTAAATGTTCTCACCTCAGAAAATTAATGTGTGTAGAAGGAATGAATATGTTAATTTGTTTGATTTAGCCATTTCTCAGCATATAGAGATGTCAAAATGTCGGTTTCTACACCATAAATGTATGTGATTTTGTGACTATAACAAGGAGTGGAAGAGGAAGGGGGGTTTCCGTGGGCACTCATGTTTTAATTACTTACTAGTTGTCCACATACATAAAGCTTCATTCTAGATGCTGTGCTAAACAATAGATTAGCAATGTGAGATCGAATAGATGTGCAGTGACAGGTGAAATCTGTTGATACTATCAGTGTTTCTATGTAGTAGTTCAGAGCACCCTCAGCCTCCTGACATCAGGCAGGTAGTTCAAGTAATGAAGGTCACACCGGGCCCACTCCAGGACGCGGGCAGTGACGTCTGGTGGCGAGCAGAATGAAGCTGCACGTGAGGATGGTGAGCTATTGTTGTCAGAAAGCCATGAAGATGTAGGAATTAAAAACACATGCTTAGGGCCCGTGAGATAGCTCAGGGGCATAAGCGCCTGCCTGGCAAGTGCGAGGTCCTGAGTTCGACTCCCACAACCCACATACAAAAAAAGGGCCAGTGATGTCGCTCAGCGGCACGGGCGCCTGCTGGCACATGAGGTCCTGAGGTTGACACCCCGTTCCCACAAAAAAAAAAAATACTTAGAACTAAAAGTGCTCAGTTAAATCCCCGAATAGTGGACAACAAAAAAGCACTCAGTTAAGAAATAGCACAGGATTCACCAAACAGTGATGCTTTGGTTATTTTTCCAACAATTCATATGATCTACAGTGCTTCTATGTAATTATTTTGTGTTCTTTCATGGTAACTTTTACATGATGTTTGTTAAGTTGTAAATATTCCTGAACATTTTAAATATATTTGTAGTTAATCTATTTTTTAGTACCTTTTGTATATTTTTACATCCACCGTGATTTGTTGTTGCTACTTATCACTTCAGAAATGTCACCAATAATCTCTCTTCTTTGTTAATTGAGATTTTATCCTAATTCAATACTATTGGTTTGTATAGTGCTAAGGAGAGAGTGGCAAGAAATGTGACTGAAGAATATGCTGTTGCTTGATCCCATAGGATTCTTGTGCTGGGTCAGGGGTTTTTCATTTTATCTCTAAGGTAAACTATATGATCTGATTTTCTATATGATTAAATCATTCTATATAACTAAACCATACTATAGCAAGCACATTTGGAGCAGAGGCCTAGAAACTGGAGTTAAGATTATTATGTAAGCAACAGGCAACAGAATGTAAAACAGAGCAGAGATATTGGACAGGGAAAGAGGAAATAGCTTTGAAATATACTAAGGAGTTAAAATCAATAAGCCTTGGAGATCAATTACATCTAATCAGGACGTGAAAGAGGGAGAAGTCAAGGGTGATCTGTGGATTCTTGCCTGAACAATCACCATATCATCAGAATAGCTCACCTGTTCCGAGCACTTATACTATGTCAGGCAGTTAGCTAAACTCTACATACTTACAACCTTATTTAATGTTTAAACAAAACTGTTTCTATGTACACATTATCAACTAAGATAATAGAACTTAAAGGTAATTTTCCAGGTCACAAAACCAACACATGGCCAAATCTTGAACTCACATCAATGGGTTATCTACCTTGCCTTAGAAGAGATTAGGGAGTCAAGCTTGAGTACATCATCAAAACAGGACTTCAGAAATTTTTATTTTGGCAGTCATGGAAAGGTTATTCAATTTCAAAATATTTTGAATGTATGGCTTTTTCGGTTTAAAAATCAGGACATTGAGCCAGAATTGGGATTCCATGTCTGTAATCCTGAGCACTCAGTTGGCTGAAAATCATTACAAGTTTGAGGCCAGCCTGACTACCAAGTGAGTTCAAAGCCAGCCTGAATTCCATAGTGAGACAAAAAAGCAAAGAAAAGAAAGAGAAAGAAAGAAAGAGAGACAATAGAGGAGGGAGGCAGGGATGGAAGAAAGAAAGGAAGAGAGAAAGATGGACTTCGGAGACAAAATGGAATATAGGGGGCCGGTGAGATAGCTCTATGGCATAAGCACCTGCCTGGCAAGCGCGAGGTCCTGAGTTCAACCCCGGTACCCACAAAAAAAAAAAAAAAAAGGAATATAGGAAATATTTTCAGAATGCTTTATGTTATACTTCCAAAAACCTTAATATTACCTATTGATTTAAGTGCATTATAGATAACACGCCTACTTCAGAAATTGTTACATTTAAAATCTAGTAACACTCAAAAAAATTTTAAATACACTAAATTTATGTTCACTTGGCTTCATAATTTTGTTTCTTCATTTCACATGGTTATTATCAGATATGAACTTCATTGTATTTCCAGAAGTAACAGAAAAGCTTTAACAATGCAAAAAGCAAATATAATCAGACAACTTATCGCGCCAAGACCTAATGCCATGGTTCATGTAGATCATGCTTGGCAGAGGACCACACAGCATTCTCGGCTCAAACTCTTGATAACGGTCTCTGTTTTACAACGTGTGGCTGTATCATTATAGCGTCAGCTCCTGAGTATGCTTCTTGCATCCTAATCGGCTGAATTGGATTATGCTGCTGCTATTGCTGGAATTTTTTGTATCTGGCAACTGTGGTTGATAAAATTTTTTTCTCAGTAAGTTTATTCACTTTTCTATCTTCTGTACTTAAAAGTAGCAAAAGAATGCCCAACGAAGTTAACTTTTTCTGCATCATTTGTCGAAGTATATGTGACCAAAGTGAAGTGTGTGATTCAAAGAAAGATTACTGGAGAAATTTGACTCTAGCACTTTTAGCAATATTTGCAGTTGAAATAAAAGGTAGTTCTCATCAAGCATAGTAATTACTTTACCCTTGGATATTTTGATTCTCAGCCGCTTCTGTTTCCTCAAAGATGTTTCTGAATTTTAGTATCTTTTCAAAAATATTATCACAAATAAATAGCATTTTTTTTTATTTCACTTGTAATTACTCCCTTTTCTTTTGTGTCTTGTTGAGGAAGTAATTGTAGTATTAGTAGGTTGGAATGCTTTATAAGCTCCACCTCTTTCTGATCATTTTTTGACATAGTTCAAATTGATGATACTTTCAATAATAAAGTTTAATCCATGGAATATCTCTCCTACAGTAGTAAAAGTTTAAAGTATCTTTAATATTTTTTTCTTGTCTGTTTTCATTTAACTTGCAAAGTCAAACAGCAAACTTGAATCTGTATCCCACTATATTTAATTTCAAATAACTTCCAAAAATGTATATTGTCCTCTCTCCTTATTTATATATTTTTTTAAATACTGAACTTCTGCATAACACAGAGAATGTGTTTTCTTTTTCTTTTAGTTGTGGCTCTTTAGAGGTGCTGTAACTAGTGAGTCATTGTTCCGAGGACACACTGCACATTCAAATCATGATGCTAAAGAATAATTTCCTTAAATAATATCTAAAAGACTAATACTAAAATGATTTACTCATTGAAATATTACATGACTTGTAAAAGAGATCACGGAAGGGATAGAGTAAACACAAAGGGCAAATAGAGGTAATTTGGGTGGTTTAGATGTCACATACAGAGAAGTCAGTAGATAGTTGTGCCTTTTTGTTGCAAATATGGCAATGTCTTGAGTGTGTTGGTGTGCTGCTGAAGAGGATTCTGTATTAAGGAGAGATGGAATGTATCAGAGATATATCTCTTTACAAGACATCTAATGACTGAAAAGACTAAGAAGCAGAGGTGTACAGCACAGTTCTACAGGGAGGAAAATAGATAACTTTTCCATAATAAGAGGAAGAAAACAGTGAGGATGAGTATGTTAAGTCTGTAAGTTTGTAATCCAAAAAGAAGTGGTGCCATTTATTTTCTCCATGAATCTAAATCTTTATCTTCAGTTGTATGATAAACAAATATAATGTCAGTGAGATATTGTAGATTAGAAGAAAAATATTGCACATAGCTACAGTGAAAGCAATGAAATAAGCTGACCTAATTATTACAGTAAGTATCCAAAGAACAATTAACTAACCTTTTATTTTTTTTTTTTTTTGTGAGTACTGGGGGTCGAACTCAGGACCTCGCGCGCCAGCAGACGCCCGTTCCGCTGAGCAATATCACTGGCACTTTTTTCGTATGTGGGTACCGGGAGTCGAACTCAGGACCTCGCGCTTGCCAGGCAGGCGCTTACGCCACTGAGCCATCTCACTGGCCCTGAACTAACCTTTTAAATAAGCAATTTAAATTTAAAGAAGAGGTGATCTCTTCGGCACAAAATTTTTTAAAAGGTATGTATTGAAAACCTAATAAACTGGCAAAAGAAACTCAGAGTTTAATAAATAACAACATGGAATAAGGTAGCAGCAGCATGAATAGATCAAAAAGATTAATGTGTCAAAATGTTTGATATTAAAAAGACTGCAGTAGAAGATTAGTCAAAGAATGAACAAAGGTGAATTTATACACTGGTATTGTATTGCCAATTATTTTACGTGAGTTTTTTGGAACTAGGTAGCATTCCTTCTTATATGGTGAGGAGTTATTTGGTAATCAATAAACTGCTAAGATAGCATTTGTCAGTTTTAATTCCTTTATTCTTATTTTTCATAGGAATTATTTATGTTTATTTTTAGTTAACACGATAGCTCTCTCATTCAACATATTTACAATGACTTTCAAAACTGAACATCATGGGCTATCTCATATTATTATCACTGTTTTAACTCATATAAATTTTCTTTTTTTATAGTATGCTCTAAAATTTAATTTGAGCCTCCTAGTAAATTTAAGAGATAATAGCTTTGTATTTTTTAAATAGTGATACTCAAAATTTGCTTTAATAACAAACATTGGTTCCTGGAAAGCAGACCCTGTGATAAAGATTTGCACACAAGAGATAAATTGGGGCATATTCTCAAGATTGAAAAAATAAATTGGAGTGGCAGAGGGGTTGATAGGGAAAAAAAAAATGGGATTGGACAGACCAAAACCCAAACTGAGCTGAAACAGTCCACCAATGATTTTACAGGAAGCTATAAGAATGGAGCATCCTTGAGATTTTTCCCAAATCAGGGTTAAAGATCCCACAATGAACATTCACTTGATTGAAGATTGTGCCTGGAGAAGGGTAATGACCTTGAATATCCTGTCTCTTTCCAGTCAAGGTCAAGTCTCGTGGTAGCACTGAGTCTCAACTCATCCAGCTGTCATCGCATGACCTCTGGAGAGGGGATCCACAGAGCACAGCATAGTACCCTACTCTTATAAAATTAGTTACTAAGAAAATACATCCCTTATTATTCCCCATTCCCCATTATCATTCCTGAATGCACCTGTCTCTACTTCCCTAAAAAAATATTTCCTAGTGATATTATCTTAATACCAAATAATATACTTAGCATACATTTTCTAATTTTATCATTTTGCAATAATATTCACAATGGCAAGTAAGATTTTTCTCCTTTATTCTAATTTTAATATATCTTTTGCTATGCTCTCAGTATGTTTATAATACTATGTGTATCTCCTTTGATGCTGAAGTCTAATCAAGATGAGGTCAAATTTGCTTTTCTCATGGTTTGTTTTAGAAATAGAAAATACACAAAGGATAAGGATGAGACGAGAATGCAGGAAGAGGACTACAACTTTCCAATACCTTGCTTGTTTCTAAGTGCAACGTTTGAACTTTAATGTGTGCCCTTCCTCAGTGAAGGAAGATGTGCCATAGGAAGGCCAAGCCAGGAACCTTAGATTCTCCGCACTTGATGCTATCAGTTACCTCTCAACCATAAATCAGTTCAATTTCTCATTCCTGTGTAAGCTAGCTGCACTTTTACCACAATTATTCTTCATGCTTTGTTTGTAGTTTGCTTCTAGAAGTTAAAAACCATAAAACAGACTTTATATTACTAATGTTGATATTAGAACAGAGCCTATCAGTGCTTTGATTACACTTCCTTCTCCCTATTCCCGCTGCCATTGTCACTCTGCCATCTTTCACATTTCACCAACAGATAGCAATGAAACTCACACAGCTCCATCTTGGGAGCTTTCTATGTATGTTACGTATTTCAACCATGCATTTTTATACATTTTACATATTCAATTTATGCCTTTCTCCTTTTTCTTCCTTTTTTTCCTGTCTATGTTTGCTTTTATTCTATTTTTTCTTGAGGAGAAGAAATGCACTTGTTCAGAAAAGAAGTACAGTATTAAGGTCTCCATTGTTCTTCATTTTAATTATATTTTCCTACCCCCCGGTATGAACTATTTTATTGAAAGTCACTATATCATAGAGGCTTCCCATCTGAGTCTTTTCCTGGTCACGCTAAACACGGCAGTTTGTTCTTTATGGCATCCAGCCATGTCCAGAGCTACCACCTTGTACTGTATTTTCACTGCTGTACTGCACTATAGTTCTCTTTTGTGCCTCTCATATCTTCTTGTTTCTTGATTTACTCCCTTGTTATGCCATATTTGTACAACCAAGTGACTTCATATAAAACTAAATGGGAAGTAAATTTTATAAGTACATTGTATATTAAAGTTGTATATCAAATTCTAGGCTCAAAATTATTTTCCCTCCCAACTCTGGAGATGTTGTGTTGTCTTCTGGCTTAAGTTTGTTGATGCAAAATTGAACTATTTTTTATTCGTAGATGCTTTCCCTCTATGGAAACTTTTAGTCTTCTATGTTTCATAGATAGAAGATAGATAGATAGATAGATAGATAGATAGATAGATAGATAGATAGATGTAGATCTAGAGATATATAGAGAGAGCTATCATAAATATGAGAGAGAGAGAGCTCTTTTTTCTTTAATCCTACCATGCATGTGATTATTCTTTCAATTTCATAATTTTATTGAAGGGAAGTGTTCTTGACTTCCTTCTTATCAATTTCTTCTTTGGTAGGAGGAAGGGAACATCACATTACTAATGTCTTAGAGTCCCCTCTGTTCCCTAATTGTCCACCTTGCACTGAAAATGAGAAAAGACCTGATTTCTCATCATCAGATATTTAGTTGGGAGACTCTATCAATGATCTATAGCTATACAATTATCTGCCCAAAACTTTGTGACTTAAAACGACAGACATTTATTTGTCTCATGATTCCTCAGCGTACAGATCTGGGCTAGGTGGTGTCAATTATCTGGGCAGGACTCAGTTGACCTCAGCTGAGGTCACTCCAGGGTCACTAGCTAGCTGCGAGGTCAGCAGGGCTGCACAATTCTGATAGCCTTGTCTGGTACAGCTGGGTAGAGAAAGCAGACGGCTCTTTTATCATTTCATTATTCAGCTGACTCACTTGAGCTAATTTACATAGTAGAAGCTGGACTCCAAGAGTGGATAGAAAGACAAATTCCAAAGTACAAACATTTTCAGCCTTTACTTACCTGATATATTGCATTGACCAGAGTAAGTGAACATGGCCAAACCGTGGGAGTGGACTTGCAAAGGCATGGCTGGGGTTAAGTAGGAGGACATAGGAGCTATCACTGCAACGATACACCAGAGATAAGACGTAAGACCAGAATGTTGGTCTTATATAAAAAACGAGATAATTTAGAAAGACTGCAAGATGTATATAAATAGAAGCAATTTTTATTTTGCTGTTTATTTATAATTTGTTTTTCTCAAATGAGAGAAACAATGGAAGTAGGGACAAAGGTCTCTTTCAAATGGGAAGGGAATCAAGAGACGGAGGAGGGGGAAGGGAGGGGAGGGAAAGGGCATAAAAGATGGAATTGGGATATGTTATTCACTCCTACCAACCAGCTCTTCAGAAGGAATGTGAACATTATGTACTGCAGACATTTACTAACAAAAAACTTGATTATTTGTAAAAAACAATTTTTATATAACAACGTATGGTAGAGAATTCAGTGAAATCTTTGGACAAGCTTCATTGAGTAAATGGAACTTTAACAGGTTACTAAAAATAAAGACTCAATTTGGATATTCCAAAAGCAACATGCAAACACATGGAGAGAGTGAAGATGCAGAGGATTAGAGGGATGTAGGGAAATGGATGTATCATTTAATTGAATTTGTAGATGCTTTCTGAAAAAACTAAAAATGATGATGGATATGCATATTACATCCAGGAGAGGCTAAGGTTTGAGCCAATAATGTTTGGACAATTGAATGCTAATATCTGGTATCCTGAATAACTAACTTAAAGATAATAATACGTAATGCATTGACCATTGTTACCCTCATATTATATTGTTTTGAAAATTTGTTCTTTTTTTGATTTGTTTTGTTTTTTCTTCTCTTTAAAATAAAAAAAAAAATTAAAGAGTCCCTGCTACATAAAATATGTCTTTTAAAATTGATAAAAGCATTAGTTATTTGTCTGGAAGATCTTTAATAAGGAAAATTGTAGTTTAAGAATTAAGGACATCTGATATTTTGAATAAATATAATTTAAGATTTACTGTGAATAAAAAAACTAAAATTTAATTTTAGGCTTCACTTAAGTTTTTAGCATGTTGCAAAATATGAACATAGACCTAAATCTTCATTTATTAGGAAATCTGTGAAACTCAAATGACTCTTTTTCTGCAATTGGTATAATTTTAGTCTATCTTGATTAATGATTCTTCTCTTAGTTCAGTTTAGAATTTTTAACCGGAGATTTATCACACAGGAAGTGAAAAAATAAAAAAACAAAACAAAACAAAGTACTTACTGATACATTTGGTACATTTTGAAATCGCATACTTATTTCCATGTAATGAAGTAAATTAAGGCTTGTCTTTAGAAAAAAAGTTAAATACAAGCAAATGTTTTAGACAGAGAACATGCATTATGTTAGAGTATATCATAAACTTTTTTTGTACGGCTATTAGAGTATTTTCATTTTAAATTAGATTGTTGAAAAAAATTTTATATGGTGCTAACTAGACTATTGTTATTGGCATTTAAACATTAATGGATTCATTGGCTTTGGGGCTTACTGCTATAAATCTCTGAATAAATGTATTTATTAACTATTTTTTTGCCTGAAAATAAAATTAGTTAGTATCCATGATCACTGGTCTAATCTCACTACAATTACTCAATTTCATGTGAGTTTTATTATTTGCCACTTGGTAAAACACGTTTTTGAAAGGGTATGTAGTCTAAGAAAATCATGGGTAAAGAATCGCTCTACATTTAGCCTGAGTTGTATGTATTAGTAAATCATTATAGATGATATGACTGTATCAGTTATAGTCCATCTACAGACAGGAATTTCAGCACACCCCTAAATTTGAAAACACAGTCATTCATACCAATGGAAGCCCTGATCTTTACACATAAACCGATTATTTTTAAATCATCCTGACTACTGGAAATGATAGCAATCTCTTGCATTAAATTTTAACTTAATCATAGTCAGATCTCAAAGTCTGAATGTGGCACATATGCCCCAAAATGGGTTTTCATTTTATTGTCCTTATCAGAAGGTGCAGGATACTTTCTATTTGCATTAATTACAAAATTCACAGAGGATATTGATGTTTCACACAGTTAAAAATGGCCTTTAATCTTTATCTGCCTTTGGAGAACTTCATTTGACCCTCACTAAAATAAAAATAACTCTAACTGTTGCAAAAATTACCCATTTTTGCAGACTAATTGAAGCCTTTCTTTTCTACACCCTCCCTCCAATCTCTTCTCATTTTTCTCTTCTTCCTCTCCTCCTCTTCCTCCTTCTCTCCCCCTTACATATACACTCATTTGCACATATAAGCAAATGGGATATAGAGAGATTTTCTATGAATTAATAATGCTAGTGTTTTCCCCCTATCACTTTCATAGACATGAATTTTAATCAGTCTACAGCAAATTATTTCATTTTTTAAATTTTCGGTAAATGGGTATTGTACCATCAATCATGAAGATTTTTGTCTACAAAAGAATTAAAGACCTTTATTCAAAACATCATTATACATAACAATAATGTACCATATATTTCAAAAAGTTGGAAGAAAGGATTTTGAATGTTTTCACCATAAAAACAATCAATGTTTGAGAAAATAGATATGTTTACCTTGCATTGAACAGTACACGATACATATATGTATCATACCATTACATAGTACCCCACAACTTTTTATGTTTTTGTATCAGTTAAATGGTAAATTTAAATTTTATAAAGTAAAGAAATATTGTCACCAAAAACTTCCTTTGATTTTAATATGCACTGTTAAAAGAATACTATAGGGATAAATTAATTTCAAGAAAAAAATTTGTATTTTGTTATTAACTTTAAGGTATGAGAATGATTAATAATAACATCACTAGCAACTAACATTTACCATATCCGCATGCTTATTCATGTTAAGATCTGTTTAATCACACTATATCTATAAATGCATTTATTCTGTAAAACTCTATGTGTGAAGATTCATTTTGTTATTATTAATGAAGCCGAGGCATGATAAGGTCACACAGTCTAGAAGGTGGAACAGTCATGTATTTTCTTTTTTTAAAATTTTCCTTAGTTCCTATTATGTAATAACTACTTTATAGGTCTGAACAATCTTTCAAATTTTTAAAGGAAAGTATAACTAACATATGACGGGTACAAGGTGTAAGACTACTATGAAGACCATTCCTTACCTTATTGATCTATTAAAATTTTATCCCACTTATCTTTTATTTCTCAATAATTCAATTTATTTCCTAAGAATAGGCATAGTCTTTTATAAAATCACAGGAGAGTTAACAATTTCAGTTAATTTAACTTGAATATAATAGTTTAATCCATATTCTAATTTTTGTTAACTAACTTAATAAAGTCATCTGTGGCTTTTTTTTCCCACCAGTACAAGATACAGTCTAGGTCCGGGGATTGCGTTTGTCTTTCATCTCTCTTCGTTCTGCACATTTCCACAGCCTGTCTTTGTCTTTCATGACATTGACATTTATGCAAATACAGTGGAACAGAAGTCTTTGGTACCAATAAATGAATAGTTGGGAGGCTTATGATAAAGACATATATAAAGAAAAGTTTAAATGAATGGAAAGCCTATAAAGATATCATTAAATAATCAAAGAAGCTCATCAATATACTTCAGGCTATATTGCTTTATTCTGATCTTTCAGAAAAAGCTGGACTAATTTCAAGAAAATGAACAATTATTGAACATGATATTTGCAGTTTTCCATTAAATCTAAGTGCCCAAGCCAGCAAACAAAAACTTCTGTATGGCTGAGAGCACGCTGAAAAGCATGAAAAAATACATAAATAGATTAATTAATTAGTTAATTACTTACAACTATTCACCCATAAATTTATATTGATTTGTTTGTTTCTTTGATGTTTCCTGGATTGAACATATAGAATTCATCCTGCAAGGTCAAATAGTTAATTAAGATAATGGTAACTTAGATTAAGCTGTTGGCAGTGGAAATAGAAATGGATTAATTCGAGTGAAATTTGGGATGTAAAATTGACCAGATTCTGTGATGAACTGAACATGGGAGGTAAGCCAGAGTTCAGAACCAAGGATGATCCGCATCTCCAGGTCTGCACATCTGACTCAATGACATCATCCCCTGAGCCAGCCAAGGATGATGGGAGAGGACCAGTTTGTATGAGGGAGGGTCAAGAGTTTAGCTGTGATGTATTCTTTTCTTAAATTTTTGGAAAGTGATACTGCGTGAGAAATACAGACTTGAAGTTCAGTAACGGGCTGAGGTGAAAAACAATTCCAGGAGTAGCCTACATATTTGTGGTAGAAACAACACTGACTGTAAAAGAAATTGCCTAGGAAGATTCTTGAGAAAATGGAGATCAGAGACCTAAGACAAAGCTTCGACTATGCAGCCATTGAGGTTGGTGGAGGTTGGCCGAGACTGCCAAGAAAATTGGGAGAAACAGCAGTCAGAGAAGAGGAAGTAAAAGTAGAGAGGAGAATGTTACAAAGACTAAAAAAGACAGTGCCTGTAGGAAGTAGGAAATATTCATCTCTCCTGAAGATTGGGAAGTGAACAAAAACGTTCAGTGTTGACAATGACTTCTGGGCTTGGATCGCTATGGCTCTGTTTATCCAGAACTTTAATGCGGCGTAATGAGGGTGGAAGCCAGGCTGCGAAGAGTGGTCATGAGAAAAGCAACGATGAGGAAGGTGAAACTACAGACAAGCGTTGTAAAGAGTGACTGAAGAAATGGGATAGATAGAAGCTGGAGAGTTTTTTGAAGTTAAGAGGAGATGGAGTCTAGCTTTTTAAAAAGATGTTATTAGAGGGCCGGTGAGATGGCTCAGTGGCTTAAGCGCCTGCCCGGCAAGCGCGAGGGCCCGAGTTCGACTCCCAGATCCCACATACGAAAAAGGGGCCGGTGATATCGCTCAGCGGCACGGGCGCCTGCTGGCGCTCGAGGTCCTGAGGTCGACCCCCCGGTACCCACAAAAAAAAAAAAAAAAAAAAAAAAGATGTTATTAGAGCAAGTTTAACTAGCAATGGACAGAATCAAGTTGAGAAGATATTTTTAAATGCATAGAAGCATTAAAAAATAATTGAAAGTGTATGTCATAAAAATAATTGAAAGTGTATTACGTTTCCAACCTGAGAAGGTAGGAAAAGATCACGATCTGAAGAGAGGACATGGACTTGCCCCAAACTGTAGAAGCAGCCTCTGTGCCATAACAGCAGGGTGGGGCGCACAGGAGGAGTTGTAGGACTGGAAGCAAAATGTTAAAAGGGCTCTTGTTTAAAAAAATACACATTTTGCCAGGCATGGTGGGGCACTCCTGTAATCCCAGCACTTGGGAGGCTGAGGCAGGAGGATCTCTGTGGGTTCAAGGTCAACCTGAGCTACAAGGTGAATTCAAGGCCAGCATAAATGTTGTAGTGATACCCTGTCTCAAAAAGACAAACAACAGCAATGACAACAAAAAGAAACATTTCTTCATAGTCCAGGAGCTTTGATTATAAGAGTAAGGACAAAATAGAAGACCTGGTGTGTTATGGCTGTGAGTGGGGGAGGAATGGGCAGTGTGTGGGGTGCTTGAGGTGGAGCTCGCACTGTCACATTGAGTGTTTTCCTTTTTGCACATCCACACACACACCAGCATCATATGGCTTTTCCTGAGCAAGCTAGAGTCATTAATTTATGGAGAAGTTTTACAAAGCAGATATCCTTAAAAGACAAAGGGGTTTACATGTTCGTATAGTTATTGAAATGATGCATCAAGAAAACTACGCTAAATATTACAGAAAATGAATGAAGGTTAAAACTGGTGACTCGAATGAAATAAAATTGACAGTGTTCTAATGAAATCAATCTATTTCCTTACACGCCAAGTGTAAGCAGAGGAGTTTGTGCTTGAACTTGTGTTTTTACACATGGAGTAATCTCAGATAACGGTAATATGACAGTAAGTGAGCTAGGCCAAGAGGTGGGATGGGAGAGATTCTCCTCTGACCAGAGGCTCAAAGGACCCAAGAGACTGACACACAGATGATGAAAACACCCCAAATGGGAGAGTAATTAGTGATCTGTTAACATCTGGAAACATCTGGTGATCTGCCATCACCAAAGATTTTGATAGATAAACTCCAGTGACTCAGAAAGGAGAAATGGTAGCAAATAAGAAAGAGCAGAGAAGGCTACCTAAGAAACAGAAGCAAGACTTTTGTTTTGTTTTGCTTTGCTTTCAACAAGACATCACAGAAGGAATGGTTCAGAACTGATAAAGTGTGGAGGAACCAACACACAACTGACCCCTGAAATTCATGGTGCTCTAGAAAAGTACTTAAAAAACTCAACAGGAGTAGTGGTGTCTCCAGAAGTGAGCCACATTTCATGAAAGGCAAGGAGGTGGAAAGAAAGTTAGCAGTAAACTGGTATATGCTCATTTAGATGCAGTGGTTCTAAACACTCAGTAAAATATGTGGAAGTGGGGAGCATCACTGGGGTGGATTGAAGTATAGTTTCTGTGCTCTGAATAAAAAAAAAAATGCCCAGCAACTGACAACTTCTTTAAAACAGAGCTCTGACTTGTGCAGTGGTGGGGAATTATTTTCTTCTCAAATATTACACAAAAAAATTGTGAAATTTAGAACATATTTTCATATTCTACTTTACCTCAAAAATATTGCTCCTAATATCCCTCTCTCTGAAATGTCCCCACGTAAGATTTCTCCCTCACACCGGTCCATCTTTGCTCAGATGACATCCTTTCAACAGGGCTTTTGCAAAGAGCCCCGGGCACGGAAACTTTCTAATCTTCCTCCCGTTTCATTCCCCTCTCCAGTGCTTTATGTCCTCTGGCATGCCACAAGACTGACTTATTACTTATTTACTTTTTTGCCACTGTCTCATCTTGCTGGGGTGCAAGGTCTTGTGGACAGGTTTTTGTCCATCTGTTGATTCACAGCTATATCACCAGCAACTAAAGGGGCCCTTGAAACACTGGATTCAATAAATCAGTGCCAAAGGACTGAGTTAATACACCCATGAATTAATAGGCAGAGAGATGCAATAGGGTTTGAGGACAACTCAAAAGAGAAGTTGTAACAATATTTGAAACAATGAATACATTGTTGAAGTAAATGCGAGGCTTCCCAGGGTGATCGTGCACAGCACACATGTGGATGAATAAATTGTGCTTTAAGCGCTTTAAAGTGGCCTCTTCATTTTAGAATCACCTCCAGATTACAGGACGATTTTAACGTCATTTGAGAACTTAATTCCCTATCAAATAGCCAACTGAACAGTCTCCTTTTGGTTTAATTTTCAAAACAAAATAAGGCACAGTGCTGTTATGGTGCGAGGCTGACTGCAGCTGAACGCCTCCGGGCATGTCAAGGCCTGGATTCAGATTAACTGCCAATTCTGCAACTACACATATTAAACTACAGGAATTTCAAAAGCATGAGGATGGTTGAAGAAAGCAAGGCTATGTTTCTCCCTTTTAAACTTCTCAACAACCCACTTGAAAAGCCATTTTCATTTGACTAAATTTACAACATAATTTGGTGTTGTAAGAGCTTTTCTTTTGTTTTGTTATTGAAAACTGATGGCCAAAAAATTCTTTTTTCTATTTTTACTGAATAGAAATTCCACCTCTGATGATCGCAGTGATGAATCCTGATTTTTCAACTGATTTTCAAATCTGGATTTTGTTTCGTGTTTGTTTTGTTCATTTTCAACCCTAAAATTTAGTAAAACTCTTCTTTTATATATAGAATATATATACATGTAAGGTGTACATAGAGACTAGACATCATTCATCCCAGAGTACAACCAGATCATATTCATATTTTCTTGAATTTTCTCAGAGATGATTTTGATTAAATATACTATGTAAACAAGACTTACAGACTTTAGAATGTTCCTTTCACTATGCAGTGTCATATTTCCCATCCTTTTAGAAAGTTTATGCAAATCTGATTGACGTTAAATGAGGGGAGAGAATATTGATGTCAAAATAGAGTAATGCTTGACTACCCATCTTGTGCCCTAGGCACAAACCTGCAAGAAGATCCATCACTAATTTCAAATTTCCTTTTGAGCTGGATGGTATGGCATTGTTAACATGTTGTGTAATGACCTGTGAGAATCAATAGGAAGTCTGTCCAATCCCAGGAAGATGAATATGGATGAGCCCCATGCTATCCGTCATCCGGGCTGCTGGTGTCAGTGCATATTCCTACTCACCTCACTGCATGTAACTCAGGACAAGGAACTGGTCCCAGAATAATCATATCGTTGCCTTTGGATCCCACCTATCAAAAGATAGATCTCATTCTTTATATTTCTGTATGGAGAGACTGAGAATGCAGCTGAACTATTTCCTCTGATTTTTACTAGAATAAGATGGATATTGCTGATAATTAACAATGAATGTAGTGTTAAATGAAAAGAGCAAAACAGGAAACATTAAAAGAGGGAATCCTAGATTTTTGTGATACACTTCAGATATTTTAAACATTTGTTTTTCAATGATTCGGGTTAATGTTCCCTGATTCAGCACTGTTCTTTTTGTGGCCCTTGCTTCCTGGATTCTCAGTATGTGCCACCCACCGAAATGTAATTTAAATTTAAGAAAGTTGGTTTTTACTAACAGGAAGAGCAGGAGGCAGGCATAGAACACATTATTTTTCTTCCAATTTTTTTTGTCTCTCTTCCACTCAGTACCCCCAGAAAATGTGTACTCAGCATACCATGCATGTATGTAAAATACCTGTGGAAGGCTTTGCCACTCCTTCTAGCAATAGTTTATTGGTAGACAGTAGCTGTGACATATTCAGTACCAGAAGGAAAATCTGGATAACAGCAGTAGATTCCAAGGCTTAGAAAAACGTATCTGACTTAAAAACACTACTCTTTTTTTCACTAAATTTTTAGCTTGGGTATATTAAATTATTTACCAGATATATCCAAGTATGTTTGTAATGCATACTATAGTAACAACTCCACTCAGAAATGGAATAAAATTATGCTGTGTTCAGAAACATAAATCTCAGTACTCAACATTTTTTATAATCAAGATATATGTTGAGAGTATGTGTCTTTGCTTGTTTATTTCTTCCACGATCCACAGATGCAATCATTTTAAAAGACAAAAGACAGAAAATTAAGGTCCTTAGTAAACTCTACCTAACTTTACATTGATAATAAAAGGTACTTTATATGAGATTCCCTCAGTATTTTATTTTATAGCATACTATACCTTTGCCAAAGGAGAAAAATATTCCAGAATATTCAGCCTAGTTAAAAAGAATATTTTATATGTGAATTCTACTCTTACACAAGAAGTATAATAGTCATATGAGGTAGCTTCATTTTACACATGAAAACTGAGACTTTGGGCCGGTGAGATGGCTCAGCGGCGTAAGCGCCTGCCTTGCAAGCGCAAGGGCCCGAGTTCGACTCCCGGATCCCACATACGAAAAAGGGGCCGGTGATATCGCTCCGCGGCACGGGTGCCTGTTGGCGCGTGAGGTCCTGAGGTCGACCCCCCGGTACCCACAAAAAAAAAAAAAAAAAGAAAACTGAGACTTTGGGAAGATAATTAGGGGGCCAGGTTCATTATACCTGATGACCAAAACTGTGTTCTTTCCACTTATAACACACATGAAATATTTTGAGGAGGTTACACATGAAAACAAAAGGAAAAGTAATAACAGCTGGAAATTATAATAATAATTATGATGGAAGAAAAGAGATAAGAAAAAAGATGATATCACTGGAAAAGAATGAGTATAATAAAGAAAAAAATGAATCTAATGGTTGGATGTGTAATTCAAGTGTAGAGCACGGAGCGTCGTCTTAGCCCTAGGTTCAATCTCCAGAAAAAAAAAAAAAAAAAAAAAACAGAAGAAAAGCTTTGAGGTGGGCGAGAAATATAGCATACTCAGCCAAACTCTAAATTTTCATTTCAGAACTCCTTCCCACACTACTGAACCCCTCACAATTTCTGTTAGTTTCCAGTGTATAAGCAACAATTTTTTCACCAAAGGAGAACTGAAATTAATGTGTACAATTCTGCATGTTTGAACAGCATTTGATATATATAGCTATAGTATAAATGTGCTTTTTTATTTTATTTATTTTATTTTATTTTTTTGGTAGCAGGAATCCAACTCAGGACCTCACACTTGCCAGGCAGGCACTATGCCACTAAGCTATATCCCTGGCTAAATGTGTATTTGTATATATATATATATATATATATATATATATATATATATGTATATATATATATAGTTTTACTCAGTGTTCTTATTTCACAGATTCCCTATTATTTCTACAACACATATATGATTAAGTTAATATAATTAGAATAATTGAGCCTTATTGGTGTATATTGTAGGTTTTAATATAGATTCTTATAGTTTTTCATTATAGCTGGAAAATATTTCTTTCCTCTTCTTTTTTTTTTTTATGTGGGTACCAGGAATGGAACTCAGGACCTTGCACTTGCCAGGCAAGCACTTATGCCACTGAGCTATGTCAGCGGCCCCTTCTTTCCTCTTCTTCACTAAAGTTTTTATCTATTTCTTTTAATGTGAGATGCCATAGTAGCAATTATTTATTTGGAATCAAAAAGGTCATTCTTGAGTTTATTGTAGCTTTAAAAAATTATATGAATTCATCCAGACACTAAGCTTTAAAATGGGAACCATAAAGCTATAGAAATTTAAGAAAAATAATTGCCTAATTTAGAGTCGTTAAACAAGATCTGTATGTTAAACAGATACATTGAATGTGACAGTATGTCCCTTTTGGAGGGGCTCATTTTCAGTTAAAACTTGAAAAATAGAACTGGATCTGCTTCTCATCAGTGTCAAAATTATCATATAATTTTCTATAAAAGTGTATTTTGTTCAACTGCTGACATAGGTTCTCTTTTTCCCATCCCACGGGTACCCTCTTTCAGGGAATGATTTAAAATAATGATGTATGTAATGTATTTGTAGCTATGCATTAGTTTTTCTCCCTGATTATCTCCTTCTTGTCTGAAGGACGTTGCTGTTTCCTCTCCATGGAAGACGAAACACGCTTTCCATAATTTTCTGAACTAGGAATGAGAGAGTGGGCCATAGTTTCTTCTTCAGAATATCAGTCTGGAGCTGTAGTTCCACACTGGGGGTAACCTCACCCGCCTGTCCAAAGGCGTCTGGTAATGCATGAAGGCGTGCTTTGGCTATCACAACATGGAGGAGGGTGGGATTGAGACTGGCATCTACTGGCTGGATGCCAGGGATGTTGCTAAACACTGCCCTTCAGAGACTAGGGCCTTAAAGAATTATTCAGCCCCAAATCTCAATAACACAGAGATTGAGAAATCTTCGTCTACATTGAAAACAATCTGAGAAAACCATTTGGAAATTAGTAAATAAGCCAGTTTCACCAAAAAATTTTCATGTAATTAGGCAAAGGTAATTTTATCTCATAATTGATTTACTAAAATGTTAATCTGCTCTTTCTTCTATAGATATAGTATAGCCTAATATAGGGCACAAAGCTGGGCCCTCACCAACCAGTTCTTTGTGGAAACACACACACACATACACACACACACGCACACACACACACATTACGACAGTTGGAAGAATACAGTATTTTGTGGCAATTTGCTGAAAGAGTACCCAAATAAATGGTCATTGATTTCGTGTCTTTAGTGCTTTATTAGGAAATTTAAGTAATAAATACCTTATTCTCATAGTAAACTGGACATAGAAATGGTATTTCAAATGTTTAATTCATAGATTTATTATTATTATTATTCTACACTTGACTCTGATCACATTGTGGGAGATGCAACCAAAATTCAAGATGACAGCCATGTGAGCACTATGAAAATGAGACGAAGAGATAATATCTAGTACAAATAATTCAGGGGCCACATATTCTGCAAATTTTTTCTTCTTTCTTTAGAATATGTACTGCCGAAGCTAGCACTTTTCTTCTTTCTTTATCAGGATGACTGTTCTTTCATTTGTTTCTTTATAATATAAATGCTTAATTAAGTTCCCGGTCAAATACATACAATAACTGATTACAGCTTTTAAAGCTCAGAATCTTTCATAGAAAATTTTATATTCTATCTTTTCTGTTAATATGGTATATATTCCATTTCCTTCTTTTCACCACACATCTATGTGAAATTAAAATCTTTTATCCTTATTCTAGAGAACCAATCATATTTGTTGCACCAATCTGTTCTTTCTGGGTTAGTTTTCATTGCACTACATATAAGATTAACTTAAATTACTAGATACTTTTGTGATTTTAGAGATATGGCTTATATTTTTGTATTTCATAAATAAGTAGAGAGAGAAATGTTTTTGTATTATGACTTTAGGAGATCAAAAATATTTATCTCTGCTCTAAGGAAATAGCTGCTGTTAACACTGTCTGCTGGAAGCTTTTACAGTACTCGCATAAGAGAATCATTCATGTCAAGATGGAAAGTCATGTTTGGTGGCAAAGTGGAAAGTGGCCATCAGACCAGTTAATATGCAATTTTGATCATTCCTATAAGAATCAGCAAGGGCATATCATTGTGCAATTACTAGAAAAATGAACAGCCCTGTTCACAAGAGCTTGGCAATTAATTAAATGATATGCTTGTTCATCTTTCAGGTCAAGCAGATAATTGTGCTGAAAATTGCTTTGAAATCATGCATGGTTCCACTTAGCCCTTCTGAATCCCAGAAGAGATTTACAGGTCACACTGCATATCACACTCCTTGTGGATGCAGGACTAATACTAGCTAATCCTGTTAACATTCACAATGGGATAAGAGATAGCTAAAGATTCACATTTACATGGTACAAGCTAACATGCACATTAAAGAGGCTTTCTCTGATTTTATTCATTTTCTGGGTATGCTACTAAAATATAATAATTATGTTGGATGTCTTTGGGCACATTTTGAATGTCTATGAAAACACCAAGTTTATTTTCATTTCATTTAACTTCATGTCCCCATTTAGGTAAAACTTATCCCCTCTTCCCCACAAAAATACTAGATATTGGAAGATAAGAACTGATATGGATTTGTTCTTTGCTACTGAAATTCCCAGGCATCATCCTTAAATATACATTAAAAATACATTAAAATGTAAGAAAAAATTACTCTAAAGGAAATAAACTTTACACAAACAAATCAGTCAAAATCATTTTAATAATTTAACTGAATAGATTTTGTCAATGATAAGTCATATATTCTATCTTTTTCATTATTTTAAGGCTGTTCAATTAGAGCTTGTGGATTAGTGGTTGGATTAATGTTTATTTGGGAAACATAGAAATAAGTGTATGCAAAACACCCTTTTTATACATTTAGACAATTCTTGGTTTATGAAGAAATAATATTCTTTTATCAAGCCTGCTTGTTGCTAAATTATAGGATCAAGTGAAATGGATTTGGATCTTTTCACCAATAAATATAAATAAAAGTGTCTGCATCAATTTCTACTTTTTGATAATTTTCTTTTAGGAATATCAAGACACCACTTTGAGATATACCTTGAAAGTAACTGAAAGTGTCCCTTTGTCTGCTAAATTTTAAAACTAAAATTCATTATTATTTGGGATAACTTTCAATATAACACTTAAAAACTAGTCATTTTTATCCTGACATTCTAAAACTCTGGTGCAATAAACTTTTTGCAATCATGTTAGAACATGGATATTTAATCATGTACTATAAATTTATCATATCCTTCTTTGCAATAAAAGAGAATTATATAAGAAAGATGGATTTTGGACTGTATCCAAAAGATTTTATTTATTGTAGTTAATAAGAATTTCAAACACCATTGCCTACAGGGTCCAGGCAAGTAGAATACATGCATGAGATAGCCTGGATATTAGCAAATGGTGCAATGGTTTAAGGAGCTCAGGGTCCCTAAGGAAAATTCTTTCCATATGGGAATCCCAGTACACTGTTGCTAGAACTTTGCATTTCTCAAAGGACAATAATAAGTAAGATTTACATTTTAATTTTTTTAAAATTTCAGTGATAGATTATTTTTGTCACTCATCATGTAGGGTAAATAAATATATGCAGGGATCACATGAAAGATGTCATTTTATAGTCACTTGAGAAAGTTTCACATAATGAAATGTAAATTTCTATATATGTAAATTTTCTAAGATTTTGGTTTTTGATGAATATTTATTCTGCTGGTACTATTTTATTTATACAATCTTTAGAAACTGGGCATTTCCTATAATTTCCCATCTCCAGTTTTTTTTTTTTTAATCTCAAATGCAATAAGTATTCTAGATCAGATTTCAAATAATTTTTATTACTATCAGCATATACCTTGCTACCTAAAACCCTAAATCATTTGTCATTATTTAGTTGATACTTTTGGAATTCCCTCAAACATGATTGTTTAATAAGCATTTGTATGAGATAGTTTTTCATTAAATGTAGAGCTATAGACAATTTAATACAAATGGCATTTATTTTAACTCTAAGTTGCTCAAAACAAATAAAAATAAGATTCTCCAACCTCAACCCTGTCCCACAAAATTTCCTGTTTTTAAAAGGATTTTGGATGTTTATATTTTATCCCTTTGGCTGATTCCATAATAGCAATCCATGGCTCAAGAAAGAATGTAGAAATGCAGAAATGGTCTAAGGGTAAAGCAACATAATCTACCACCAAAGAAGCCAGCCCAGAAGAACCTGAAAAGGATGCCTCTACTGGGCCAAACAGCAAACAATTAGTAACTCTAAGAGTCCTGAATATGCAAGGCTGATCTAAGAATGTGTTGGAGGTTTCAGTTGTTTACAAGGAATCTGTTAAATGTCTAATTTGAAGTGTGATGCTCAAAGACTTTGCTGAGTTATTTTTCTGAATTTTTCCTCACTTTACAGTAAAGGATTATGAAACCAAAGCCTGAGCCTACAGTTAATTTTAGTAAAATGGGAATTTTTTTAAAATATGGAGTCTACAAAAAAGATACATGTTATATCAGTTTAGCGGATTTTGCAGCTGTTCATATTTTCACTTTATAGCACGTGTCACTGTGACAAATGAAAAATATTTTCATCCACTAGGATTACTGGGTTGCTGAAAAGCAATAAACAAACTGTAACAAGAATTATGTATGTAACTAACAGTTTATCAGACTATTCACAGAGCGGTAATGAAGAGAATGAAAAGACTGGATAGTGTTTTCTGCTGACAAATGGTCTACATTACATTAATAATTTATTAGCTAAAATTTGTGATTATTACTAGTTAATGTGGTTAGCATTGACTTATTTTAATGATTTCTCAAACAATATAGGATAAAACCTTTACATATGCTTCCCTTTGAAATAGTTTTTAGTAACATTTTCTTCTTCAAGGTGCATCTGTGGTCTTTCAGAAAGCAAAATAGAGTTGATAAAATACCCCAACATTTTTCACCTTATTCCAGCTGAATGGGCAATTGCTTTCTCAATTATTTTTACTTCCAAACTCAAAATAGTAAAATGATGAATAATTATTTTGAGTGCAGGCATTTCTTGAAAAGAGTCTTTGAGAGACTTTTTAAAAAATCCAATGTTACTCTTTGGAGATAACCTCCCTCCTGGGGGGAAGGAGGTGGAATTCCTTGGTCAGATAAGTGAAAAGGGATATGTGTAACATTTCTCACCATCAGAGACCCTAGCCTTCCAGCCAGGTAATATGCATAATTTCACTTTTAGACCTTCAATTCACTTCTTTAAACAAAACATGTAAAAGGTCACCTACGTATTTTATGGAAATTCAAGACTAAATAACACATGCTTACTTTGTATTAATATATGAGAATATTAAGTACAGATTCAAAAATAAGAAGAAAATTGAAAAAGCGCATCTCTCTTCCTCATCCTGAAACATATTTGGACCCAAGTAGCCCCTAGACAGATATGAGTCATTTCCATTCCAGTAATTAGCCTTCTAATATATGCAGAGATGGCAAAAATACAAGAATCATTAGTATCTTTGACACTTTCGGCACTTATGAAGTTAATGCAAACTCACTTGTCCAAAAGAAGAAAATATTTTACTCAATGTTGCCAAAAACAGAAACAGAAAAACAGAAAAGAATAGCCCGTACATAGAGCGATCTTACACAGGCTCTCCAATCAGATTTAGTTTTTATGTATGTAAATGGGTGGACTGAGACTGTATGTCTATTATGTAAACAACCCTTTGTCTTGTCAGGCAGTAAAAGAGAAGAAACATAATCTTTGGTGTCCTGGAGAATGTTTGCTGATCCTCAGGGACTGACTGTCATTTAATTTAGGCAAGTTAGTGTCTGCCTTAGCTCTGTATATTTACATGTAAATTGTTTGTTGGGGTGGGATGGGGGGTAGGCAGAAAGGGAAGATGCATTACAAACTCTTTTCCCCCAACCCTTTTCTACAGTATGCTTTCATGTGGGATGAGTCCTTAGCAAACGAGTAGTATAGGGGTAAAAATGTTACAGAGGGAATATCTCTGTTTTCTCACACGTGGGAAATGAGCATGAGCAAAAAGGAAACTTCACGTGATCTATATCTACACGTACTGAGAGAGAAATGGTTTAACACAAAGACTACTGCTAGCTTGGCTTTAAGTGCACATGCCACGCTGAGCTAACAGCAATTTGTGCCAAACAAGGCTCTGGCAACTGGCTACTGGCTACTGGCTACTGGCTACTGTGTGTTCACCTGACACATGAGGATTCAGTGACCACCTACAGAGGGCCCAGACACTTGTTCCTTGAGCACGAAGGAAGATACACATGTATTTTAGGAGAAGGAGTTTATATTTGGCACAGCATTCAACGAGTACTATCACCTTTTGCTAATACATGGGATTTTGAATGCAGCATTTCAAAACTTGCTGCACGGAAGAACCGAGACTTTGTACAGTCTTCACAACCAAATGTATTTGTAGTGGGTACTAGAGCTGAGGGCAGTTCTGTGAGGGAAAACCTGCTAGCCTTGCGTACCTCTGACATAAACAAGTTAAAAAGAAAAAAGTTTATTTCGGTTCATGGTTTCAGAGACTTTAGTCCACTGTCAGCTGGTTCTAGTACTGTGGACCTGAGGTGAGGCAGAAGGAAACTGAGGCAGAAGGCCCTGGTGGAGTAAAGTTTCTGTCCTCAGGGCAGTGGGGAAACAGAATGAGAGGGAAAGAGAGGAAGGAGTCAGGAATAAAATACCCCCTTCAAAGCCATGTCCCCAGTGACAGTGACCTCTTCATCCAGTTAGGCCCCACCCCCTAATCAGCCTATTCAGCTAATGAACTCATCCATGGATTAATCCACTTGATGAAGGTAGACCCCTCGTGACCCAGTAACTTCCCCAAAGCACATGGTTTATAGGCTTTGGAGAGATATTTTAGATCCCAACTGTAACAAACCTCAATGTAAGCACTGAAGTACAAAGTAATAACACTGGTAACTGTATAAAAATTACTAACAGAAATCATAACCAGAAATAAAATCACCATGAATTAATCTTCACACTTCTTGCCAGATATGAACTATTTCCAAGTATTTTTTTCTTTTCCCAAAATTAACATTCATCGAGTACTTCCTGTGTACCAGGCATTGTGTTAAATACATTAAATGCAGTAACACATTGAATTATCCCTATGGTTTTATAGAGTCAGTAATTTCATTTTAACCATTGTCCAGATCAGTATAAAGAGACTAAAATGAGCAAATTCGCACAGTAAAGGGGATTCAGACCCAGCGAATCCACATTCTACATGTTTACTTGTATCTTACAAGATCCAACATTTGGCTATTGAGAAGCAGAAAATGGGAGATATTTCCCAAATTGGGAACTCATATTTCTCAATTTGCCTTTTCTTTATTAATATTCTTCATTTCTGTTACTGTATACATGCAGACAAAAATATTTGAGTCAAGGACTTCCTAATACAATAGTCCTGTGCCATTGTCTTACCTGGAATGTACCCAGCAAATCAAATGGAGCTCCATAACCACATAATAAGTAGAAAGTTGCCATTTTTTCCCCTCTTACTAGACTTTTATGGGAGAAAAGTTCATAAATATTTCAGACCCTAGAAGAGAATTTGGGATGGAGGAATGTTAAGATGGTGATTGCTATAGAAACTGTCATCTAGAAAGAAAGGGGATCACTTGACTTCTCACAGAGAAATTATTTCCCTCAGGTTTCTCCAAGCACCAGAAAAACAAATTCGCAGTCAACGAATTTGATTCATTTAGGACTTGTTTTTATCATTTCTATCTTCAAAGTGATAGGAGACTGCATACAAAACTAAACACTATCAAAAGGTCCTTAGGAATAAAAAAATTAAAGAGGAAATTATCAAATTTGATAATTGGATCATGAATTCAAAAATAAACTTTTTCCAATTTCAGTCAAAAAATAAATATATCTTTATTTTACTATTCAGATATAATTTTCAGTACAAATAAAATAATTTATGAATTTGTTTACCAATCTGTCTTGAATTAATGGTTGGATAATGACCTTTGACATTCATACACATTTCTTTTTTTTTTTTTTTTTTTTTTTTTTAATGTGGGTACCAGGAGTCGACCTCAGGACCTCACGCTTGCCAGCGTTTGTGCCGCTGAGCCATCTCACTGGCCCTTTTTTTCCTTTATGTGGGTCTGGGAGTCGAACTCAGGCCCTCACGCTTGCCAGGCAGGCGCTTATGCTGCTGAGCCATCTCACTGGCCCATCATACACATTTCTAATGAATTAACTTTTTAGGATTTAATAAAACTGGAGGAATGAAATTGGTACTCGCTCTTTAGAAAAAGCATAGTATTTGCCAAAGTTTATACCCACAGCCAGAATGAGCTACACAATGGATCCTTGTTGTCACACACAGTGACTGTATCATCTTAAGGATGTAGAGAAGTCATTGCAAACTTTCATTTATTTCTCCACAAAATGAATACCACAAAAGTACCGTCTCACAATTTTTTAATATTGGTGGAAAGAAAATACGATATGTGAAAAAGCAAAATGTTGAACACAGTTCTAAGCACACGGTAATGCCCGAGTGAAAGATAGCTCTTGTTATAATTAGTAGTTGTGAGGAAAATTCCCAAAGACACCACAGAATGAAACTCATTTAGCTAATAAACACACTAAGTAATAGCATATCATCCATATATGTGTATATATATACTTAAGGTCTTTATATTCATATTTATATGTTTTTTATATTAATATATATGTATATTTCTTTCTGGCATATATAAAAATAAGTAATAAAACTACCCTGGAAAATAGATATAAAATGAGTTAATGAACTCTGGCTCAGCTATACAGGAGCATAGCCAAGAATCAACAAAATTCTACACTTGTATTTTCATGTGTTGCAAATTTAAAACTTTATTTTGTAACACAAAAGTGAGTCCAAAATGTGTATGTCTTAGGCTTATATTTACTAAGGAAAGTTAAATTTGGTGAGCATGTTTAAATGATGTCTGTTCCATTTAGTTTTACTTTAGTAAAACACAACGGTAATACTACTTTTCCTGTCTGCATTTTTTAAACACTGAGTTTTATTGCATTATTTTAAAGACTTGTGGAATGCAAATTAAAAAACACTGAGATTCCATCTCACCCCAGAAAGAATGGCTATCATCAAGAAATCAACTAATAACAAATGCTGGTGGGGCTGTGGGGAAAAAGGTACCCTTCTCCACTGTTGGTGGGAGCGTAAACTGGTGCAACCACTGTGGAAATCAATGTGGAGATTCCTTAAAAAAACTAGGATTAGAAGGCCTATTCAACCCAGCTATTCCCCTTCTGGGTATTTTCCCAGAAGAATTAAAAACATCAAACCACAGTGATATATGTGCACCCATGTTTATAGCAGCACAATTTGTAATAGCTAAATCTTGGAAACAACCCAAATGCTCATCAACCGAGGAATGGATAAAAAAGAAGTGGTATTTTTATACAATGCAGTACTACTCAACTATAAAGAAGGATAAACTCGAGGCTTTTATCAGTAAATGGATGCAACTAGAGACCATACTTGTAAGTGAAGTAAATCAAACTCACATGTTTAAACATCGTATTGTCTCCCTAGTGTAAGAAACTGGAAGAGTAAATAAGATCCAAAATCTACAATAGATATTGTGCAAAGCAAAGAATCTGCTCAAAAGGAAAGAACAACTGGGATCGGGGAAAGGAGAAAAGAAGGAAGGGAAAAGAAAAAAATATATATACATGTATACACAAGATAGCTAAGATAATTATACTACTAATCTCTTTTAGTCCATTGAAAAGAACGGTATGTGCTTATATTGTTTGATCAATTTTGCATGCCTACATCTTGTAATCTGAGCAACTACATTGAAGATAACAATACGCAATATGTTAACCATTGTTAATTTCCTGTTATCTTGTTTTGAAATTCCGTATCATTGTTTCTATTGTTTGTTTGTTTTTTTTCTTTTTAAAAAAAGAAAAAAAAAAAAAGACTCATGGAAGTGCTGTGGTCTTCAAAATGCTGTGAAAGGTATTGCAAAACTTACATTTGTTTAGAATTGTTTATTTTATGTCCCATTTACTTTCCAAGTGGATTTGAATTGAATTGCAATAAAAGGCTCAGATATAGCAGGAATACTTTTTAAAAGCTCAGAAACAGAGATAGGATGCTGAAAGAGGATATGGACAGATATAAGATAAGAGGAGCAAAAATGGAGGCCAACGTGATTGTCTATTAGGCATGAATTTAAACTAGGAACCAGATCATGTAAATGAACCTGATGTGTTTTATAATTGCTCACTCCAGGTGAAAACTACTTATTCTCCTGTGAAGACAAACTTCTCCCTAAGGCCCAGAAGGAATAAATGTACTACCTAGATTCTTATGACAGGGGTTTTGAATAACTATGGATAATGTCTCCTTCAATAATGACCATTTTTGTGATACTGGGATTAAACCTGTGCTAAACCTGTGTTAAGGACTCTTAACACAGAGCTGCATCACCAGCCCTTCTTTAAATTGCATTTTAAAGACAAATTGCATTTGAAACAAGATCTGAATAAGTTGGTCAGGTTGGGCTCATATTCATGGTCTTCCTGTCTCAGTCTCCTGAGTACCTGGAATTACAGGCTTGCACCACTGATCTCAACTTTTTAAAATATGTGGAATTGGTTTAACTCATTTTAGGTAACTAAATTAAATTAGAAACAATTTTTTCTCATGTGTAATAGTTACTGAAACAGAAGATATCAATCTTTTCCCAATTTACTATTATGGGTAATGTAGATAATATTACTAAATTTTATTTTTCTCTAAATTATGACTGATTATTACTGTCATTATGATATCATTGCAATAGATTACTGACAACATCTGCACCTATGATCACCGTCATTTATTCTCTCTACCATATTTTTGGATACTTTTGTAAAGTTACTGGTTTAAATATTTTATAACTATTCACCAAAAAGGAAGTCAATTTAATTTCAGATTTGCAGAAAAAAATTCTAAATCATTCCTTAATATTGTGTGTCTATCTGAATTGTGCATAAAACTATTCTCCTGCCTACATTAAATGATGAATAGGATGTAGTTGAGAGAGGCTAAGTATTTTGTGATCTGACAAGGAAAAAAAGAAGTAGCACATATTGATCAAGAACTTTCTGAAGCAACTCAACGTGCCCTTGGTAAAGTTACTTGTCAGAAAGTCCCCACATCTCATTTTCTCACTGGCACCTCCACCCACAGGCACTTTTCCTTTGCAGGGCTGCTGATGTCCACATTGCATCTACAAAGGAATAATGGTTTTCTGTCCCAGAATAATTGCCCAGTCCATAGTCACCTTCCACACACAGGAAGTGAGGGCTGGGTTACTGGACAGTACACTCTCACCACTCTCCACAGAAAGTGAGAAGAAAACTTTGCATTGGTCCTTGCCTCTGTAGAATAGTAATTTTAAATTACCTCTATTTTATGAATAAAACTAATCCTCACTGCATGATAAAGAATACAAGTATATTCTAGCTGGCAGATGATACAGCCTACCAAAATTTTCAAGTCTGAAAACTAATTGGAGAAACTTGAAAAATAACCATCAAGATCATGATATTGTTTTCTGGTATTGCTCTCAATTCCTACAGCTTCACTGAATTTCTCATTTTTTTTTTCAGAAATACAAAGCACAAACAAATTCCTCTCACACACGGCAAAATAGCAAAAACTATATTCAATTTCTGGTATTAATCAAAATGTCCCTACACAGAATGGAATTGTCTGATTTATATTAATCATGATGTTTATATTTTCTCTTTCTTATAAAGATACTCTAGTTTAATAGATTGACTTTTTTATTTCTTGAAATTGTGTTTATTTTATAGTTAATAAAGCACAATCCAATGCAAAGATAACATAGTTAAACTTTTTTGAGAAATAGCAGTTACCAAGAATAGAAATAAAATTAGAGTGTTTGATTTATATCCTTGCTGTATATATCTTTTTAACATGTTATGTTTATAAACCAATGGTTAGATATAGGAATATAAACTCCTTTACAAATATATTTATAAATCATTTAATATAGCATTGAAAGATAATAAAATATAGAAAAGAGATAATTTTTATTTTTCAGATTCTAGGAATTTTAATTTTCCCCTGTTAGTTCTCACCTTAGATCAGTAGATTGTGCTGTGGCAGCTATCAGTCATGCTGATTTGTTGGATGCACTGCCGTATATCACTTAATCCCCTGTATGAAGTAGGAGTCTTCCTTTTCTCGTATGGAAGGATGACTGCTCCAGCGAAATTGTGTCGGTAATAACTGCAGCCATGTTACCCAGATAGATGGACTTGTAGAACTTGGAAATCCACTCTGCTGTTCAAGTTTATAGTCACTTAAACACTTCATTAGGACACCATGCAACTATATATAAAGCCATGTGGCAATTTGAAGCTCCTCTCTCCCAATATAACCAAAGAGAAAATCAACTTTCTTGTGATTCTCTTGTTTGATACCTCAGTATACTTCCTTTACCCTCCAAGAATGGCTGAATCGCCTCAGAAAAGCCTGCAAAATCATCCAGGAGCTGATTCTGTTAGATCTAAACCTCATCTTTGATATGTCTTACCCTCTTGTTAATCAATACTACGTCATTCCAACAACCACACACACACACACACACACACACATCTTAGCTTCAAATCGTTGCTTTACCTGTATCCTTTTTTGCTTCTGAATCTTTCTAATAGATCCCCTTCTTTTGGCCATCTCTCTGCCTTTAACAATTTTAGATACAAAGAAGCATTCCCCTCCTTCTACGGAAATCTTTTTGTATTGTTTTTTCAATTATATGCCCTTCCAGTGTGCCTGAAATAACTTAACTTCAATTTTACACCATCGGATTAACTATATTTCTTTATTTACATGACTGATAAATAGTAGTACCCACTACTTGTTTACTATTATGTTCACAAATACACTGTAACAGAGTAGGCATTAAATTTGTAATTATTTGCATGCAAGGAAGGGGTTGAAGAAAGCTGAGGAAAAGGCAAATTTGGACCTGGCTGGCACATAGTGACAAGAAAGACAAGAAATTAAAATGAAACAAGAGTGGAGAGGACCCTTACCTTTAAACACCTGGGTGTAGTGTAGATGAGTGAGACACCCGAGAAATGGGGCAAGCAGCTTTTAGAGACTTGAAAATCTATTTTTTTTTTAATTTTAAAGAGAAGAAAAAACAAAACAAAACAAATCAAAAAAGAACAAATTTTCAAAACAACATAATAGGAGGGTAACAGTGGTTAATGCATTACGTATTATTATCTTTAAGTTAGTTATTCAGGATACCAGACATTAGCATTCAATTGTCCAAACATTATTGGCACAAACCTTACTCTTCAATGAACTAAGTAAAATTGGTAGTGTATCTATCTTAACCATCTTATATATATATATACAATTTTTTTTCCTTTCCCTTCTTTCTTTTCCCTATTCCCCTATGCCAGTCTCTCTTTCCTTTTTTTTTTTCTTTTTGTGGGTACCGGGGGGTTGACCTCAGGACCTCGCTTGCCAACAGGCAAGCGTGCCGCTGAGCAATATCACTGGCCCCTTTTTCGTATGTGGGTTCCGGGAGTCGAACTTGGGCCCTCGCGCTTGCAAGGCAGGCGCTTACGCCGCTGAGCCATCTCACCGGCCCCCTCTCTTTCCTTTTCACCAGTTTCTTTTTGATTCACCATGTCTATTGTTCATTTTGGATCTTATTTACTCTTTCAGTTTCTCATACTAGAGAGACAATAAGATGCTTACACATGTGCGTCCGGTTTATTTCACTTATAAGTATTTTTCTCGAGTTGCATCCATTTACCTATAAAAGTCTCCAGTTTATCCTTCTTTATGGCTGAATAGTACTCCATTGTATAAAAATACCACATCTTTCTTATCCATTCCTCAGTTGATGGGCATTTGGGTTGTTCCCAAGATCTGGCTATTACAAATTGTGCTGCTATAAACATTGGTGCACATATATCGCTGTGGTACGATGTTTTTAACTCTTCTGGGAAGATGCCCAGAAGGGGAATAGCTGGGTCAAATGGGACCTCCAACCCTAGTTTTTTGAGGAATCTCCACACTGATTTCCACAGTGGCTGTACCAGTCGACACTACCACCAACAGTGAAGAAGTGTTCCTTTTTCCCCACAGCCCCTCCAGCATTTGTTATTAGTTGATTTCTTAATAATAGCCATTCTTTCTGGGGTGAGATGGTATATCATCGCTGTTTTAATTTGCATCTCTTGAATGACTAGTGATGTTGCACATTTTTTTGTATATTTATTTGCCATTTGTATTTCTTCATCTGAGAAATGTGTATTCATCTCAGATGTCCAATTTTGAAGTGGGTCTTTAAATTTGGGAGGTCTGATTTTTTTGAGTTCTTTATATGTTCTCGATAGTAATTCTTTGTCTGAGGAATAGCTGGCAAACATTTTTTCCCACGTGGATTGTCTCTTCACTCTGTTAGTGGTTTCTCTTGCTGTGCAAAAGCTTTTTAATAAGATGAGATCACAGTTGTTGATTCTTTGTGATGAAAATCTATTTTTAAATGCTGTAGGTAACTATGTTTCAATGTCAGAAAGATCTCATTCATTTAATCAGGAACTCAGACTACTTAAGTTATCTTCAACTGTTACCTTCACAATTACCTTCAATTATTGTCTGAGCTCAGAGTGCTTTAATTTTTAAACAAAAAAATTTTGGACAATTTCTTTCACTAGTGATTCCTAAAAACTGTGTCATAATTTTTTCCTCTTAGAATACCTTTTAGAAAACCTAAAGGATAATAATTGTTTCTCTAATTAAAATACTTGCTATCTCAGGCATGTTCAAGTCTCACGATGCCATCAGTGCATCAAATCATATCCGATTTCTAATGAATTGTACATTAACAATTAGATAAAAACTGAAGTCATTTTTTTCAGTTTTAAAGGCCACCAATTCATTCTTACCTGAAAATCCATGTAAAAGAAATTATGTGTATATTTTGGAAGCCTTAAATATAGGTTTCCTGGTTGCAAGAAGCAGAAAACAATTCAGTCAGCACAAGTAAACATAATTTGTCAAAAAGAGAGTAATGGCATTGTTTTTGCATGTGACTGACATTTAACTTGAAAATCAAATATTATCTGGCTAAATTGGAACTCTCATTATCAAAATTCCAAGTTCTTAGAAGGAAGAATATGAGCAATTCAACTTTGGGAAGGCACCATGCTCCAGTCTAACCAATTATGGCTAGAAAGAGAGAAAAGTTGGTGAGGATAAAATTTTAGGAATATAGATTCCTCCTTTGTGGGACAGATCAACTGGGAGGAATTAATAGGTTGGCTGGACATAATTGGCCTCTTTTTAAAAAGTTAAGAAATAAGAAGCCTCCTTGTTCTCATGAGGCTGTAAACAAATTTTACTAATGATTTTTAGAAAATTGTAAAAAATATTTTAATTTTCAAATTGTATGAAAAAGTCAACTTACTCCTTCTAATTAAACCAGCTGTTTACATGGTATTTCTTCCTACCTCCCACTCTCTGGCTCAAGATTCTATACTTACAATAAATTAAATTTTTTTCTCTTGGCTCATTTCCTTTAAATGAGATTTAAACATAATGCAATAGTTTAAGGTTAAAAGTGACTCCTATTCAATATTATTGAATATCACCATGCAAATGTACTTTACATAAATTCATTTGAAGGCTTTATATGTTTTGCAAATTGAACTCATATAAGGATGTCATTTTGAGAAATATAACTGCTTGATGTCTTGTGACTCCAAATTGGAACATATTTTATGACTCCAAGTATTCTTTGATATGTAGCTAATGGAATTATCTCTAAAATAGTTTCATAATGTAGTTAAAATTATTTCCTCAAAACTAATTCACGGGGGGCCGGTGAGATAGCTCAGCGGCTTAAGCGCCTGCCCTGCAAGCGCAAGGGCCCAAGTTCGACTCCCGGAACCCACATACGAAAAAGGGGCCGGTGATATCGCTCAGCGGCACGGGCGCCTCCTGGCGCACGAGGTCCTGAGGTCGACCCCCCGGTACCCACAAAAAAAAAAAAAAAAAAAAACTAATTCACGTATTCAGCTCTCCTGGAAAGATTGTATTTTCTCTCAGAGAACCTGGTCGTTTATTAGCATTGTCATGTTTCCCCCATATAATAAGAATTAGTTTAACTATCCCATGTGGAAGAAAAATGTTTCAACAATTTTCTGTTTGATATTAGTTTTATCTAGGTCTTTTTAATCTTTCAGTACCAGAAAATGCAATCTTAATTAGTATAATCTAAAAGTGAATTATTTGTCTGTATACTCCTGAACTGATCCATAAGACTACTTCAGGTTAGAGCCTACATTACCCTCAATCTTGTTACAAGGACCCAATTTCCTTCCTTCCATGTTCTCAAATATGTACTCTTTTCATGTTGAAGAAATGACTGCTACACATCATTTTTACATCCATGTCCCTGGCAGCACCAAACAATGTCCTAGAAATGAGTCCTGCAGACTTCATTTGCTCTAAATTGGGTCTTTTATTCAACTTTCAATCAATTGCTGTGCCCAAAGAATTACCATCATAGTGTGCCCCGCATGTATTCCATAAACTTCACTTCAGGGCAGGATACACGCTGCCAAATACAGACCAGGAGCATACAAGAATAGTAGCTTTTTCTCATGGTTCAGATCTAAAATGGCCCTCAGAGGTCTCATATGTTCAGAGGTGGGGCTTCTAGAAGGTGATTGGATCATGGACCCACGATTTTCATCAATGGATTCATTGATGCGTACACAGGTACATGCCTTTGGAGGGATATCCCTGTAGCTTATCCTGTGTCTCTGCTTCATGGCTGCCATGGGTTGAGCAATGTTCACCAGGCCCTTCCACTGTGCCATTTGTGACTTGCAGGCAGCTTATCGTGGACTAAACCTTCTGAAACTGTGAGTCAAATAAAACTCTCCTCCTTTATTTTGCAGTTTTCAGTTATCTTGTACCAGTGGTAAGAAAGTTTTCAAACAAATTTAAGGCTATAACCTGAAAAAATAAGTAGGTCTTCATGAGTACTTATTAAAATATAAATAATGATAATTAATATTTATTTAGCTTCATTTCATTTAGGCACAATATTATGTATTTACTGTATATAAACAAAGAGCAGCTAGATAGTATCTTCATGTAAGCTGGGCAATAAAATGAAGTCCTGAGAAATTAATCATCTGAACCAAGGCCATACAGTTTCTGAGTGAAATTTCTAGATTTTTATCTCACTTCCACAACACTCTAATCCAATTACCTGGTCTCTGGCAACTAGTACATACTCATTTTTGAAAGGATGTTAGGCCTAATGATATCTTACTTGTTTTCCATTTTAAAAATTCAGTAATTCTACGACTATAAAGTTTTAATTGTTGGTCCTACAAGGAAATGGCTTTGAATACTGGCCTGATTTCTTCATCCCCTCTGCAAAACTTTATTCTGGACACTCAACATCTTTGGTCCTAGCCTTCTCAGAATTCTCTTTTTGATCTTGTTTGGGCTCCTTGCCATCAAACAACTCCTCCGGCCAATGATGGTGTGTTTTGTGTAATAACCACAAAGTGATGGTATTCCCTTCCTCATGCTTCTTCCTGTTCATTACTGGATTAAGTTCAGGGTTCTTAGTTTTATAAATCATCCTTTAATCCAACCCCAAAATGCAGTTCAGAACTAAAAAGTTCACCTTTTCTCCTGAAGTTCATTCACATTTAACTTTTCATCATTTGACATATTCTTTACAATCCATGCCCTTTAAAATTACCATTGCTCTTGAGTTCTCCTTCCTGGTCAACTCTCTTGATGTTTCAAAGGTAGATGATGAATAAAATATTCCTATGCAGTCCTTCCTGACTCCCCTAAGGGAAGCCATTCAAGCCTGCCTGTGTGTGTACTACCAGTGCTTGCATGTAAGTGTGTAAAGGGCTTGGGTGAGTAGATACAAATTAGAAAGCATCCTGCTAGTTATTGTGAAAATTTTGGATAAAATAAACATATTCTCTGTTTTTACTTCCCTCATCTCTATAATCAGCATAATCAGCATTGGGAATTTACATCCCCATGTGATAAAATTGTTAAATGTGGAGGCCAAACAGCTTACAAGTGTCAGTAAATTCATGTCTTTATATTTTAAGATCAAGTCTTTAGTTTTTTCACTTGACTCAAATGTGGTTTTCAGAAACTAGTCAAAGAAACTCGTAATAAGAAACATTCCTGATGTTTTAATATATAACAAAAACTTCCACTGCTGGAAAATTGAGGAGATGGCACCATAGAGTCTTATACATTGTCTTTTCCTGTGACATTTCTAGAGTAACAATTTATAACATGAAGGCTATAGGATGAGCATGAGATTTGAATAGGAACAATTAGATATGTCATCTGATTATACTCTAAATCTACACTATTGGTGCATGTCACCTGTTTAAGGCAGGTATAGGGACAGACACACATCCTTACATAAATATACACAACGTAGGAGGCAGATGTAATGAATGATTGATCAGAGGTGTTTTGCCACCAGCTAGGGAGACTAAACAGAGACAGAAGGGAATAATGTCTGCCTGGAATCTTTTGAAGAATAAAGGAGTGAGATAAAAATAAAGGAGTGATTTAAAAATTCTGAGAACAATGATTCTTTTGCTTCCAAAATATCTGGGTCTCACCAATGTACTCTAACACAATTTACACTGAATCTATGTCCATGGGATGCAACCTATAGAAGAGAAAATGCCTCTTTTAGTGCTGGCCTTCAGGAAATATAACACAGAAGAATTTAAGAAACAAAAAATACCTTGTTATCACATACAAGTATATATATAAAGATTATATATATAAAGAGAGAGGGGCAGAGAGAGAGAGAAGTATGCAGGGTTTTAAGGGACAATACCAACAGCATATGGATTGAAGGACGTTTTATCTGGGCCATGTTTTTGAATACTTCACAAAAGTCAGTTCCTGAGAAGAGAATACCTAATGTGACCACTCAGAAGTTACTAATGAAGGAAGCATCTGTTTCGGCATGATCCAGATCATCTAAAGTCATATAATTTGAAGAGACCAATTGAGTCATTCCTTGAGTAAATGCATTTTAACTGAAAGTTCTGTGGCCGGTGAGATGTCTCAGCGGCGTAAGCGCCTGCCTGGCAAGCGTGAGGGCCCGAGTTTGACTCCCGGAACCCACATATGAAAAAAGGGCCAGTGATATCGCTCAGCGGCACGGGCGCCTGCTGGCGCGCGAGGTCCTGAGGTCGACCCCCTGGTACCCACAAAAATAAAAAAGAGAAAGTTCTATCAGCCAGTAGAATAAAACACCTCATGTTTCTTTCTAGCAAAATGTAATAGTAGCCTTTCCCCTCAGAATCAGTAGGTCAGTGTTGTGGAAATGTTAACTTTCATGTTTACCTCAGGTCTCATTCAAGTCGGAATATGATTTTTCCTCATGAAATATCACTCAACGGTCTCATTAGAAGTTTTATTCTCCTCTGTGGAGTTTTCTTCATTAAATGCTTTGTTAATAGGTAAAAGTACAAAAATATTGTCTTCCTTTTGAATTTTTATGTAACAAAACAATTTTAATAAGTTCTCTATATGTAAAATTTCAAATAACATCTCATTGAATTTTGTACTAAGCATATATGTATATACAATTTAACTTCGCTTTTTAAAAAAGAAATTCATACTGAATGTATCTATTAAAGTATTGTAGTCCTTTAATATACAATTAATGAAAATATTTTGTATGTAACAAAACCATTTCATATTCCCTAACTGTGCATATTGGAGTGACAGATACATTTGAATTAAGTTGTTTTGTATTTTAGTAAACTGTGCTAGTCCATAAGCAACTGTGTAACGTGACAATAACCTTTGTGTTTATTAAAGCATAATTTCAGCAATCTCTAGGCCACATCACTGTGACATGTTTCCTCATTCACTCTCCATGTATGTGCCATGGAACAGTTCACTTCAATACCATTCCCTGCAGTCTTTTATCCAATGCTTGTGCTTGCTATTTTAAAACAATTACCTTGGCTTAAATATTCTGTTTAAGGAAAGAGACTACAGGAAAAGTTGAGAGATAGATCAGAGATTTCCAGAAGATTGGCTGGGAAAGCTTAAACCCCACACAGGATTCATATTTAGACTATGAATGTAATTTCTCCAAGTTGTAGGGGTGAGGGGCAGAGAGAGAAAAGAAAGAAAAAGGGGAAGAAGGAAACAAGAAAGAAGAAAGAAAGAAAGAAAGAAAGAAAGAAAGAAAGAAAGAAAGAAAGAAAGAAAGAAAGGAAGGAAGGAAGGAAGGAAGGAAGGAAGGAAGAAAGAAAGAAAGAAAGAAAGAAAGAAAGAAAGAAAGAAAGAAAGAAAGAAAGAAAGAAAGAAAGAAAAGCTATAAAAAGCAATTTGTAGTGTAGGAAATCAAAAAGAGTAACAAACATGAAATATGCTCAAATCCATTATGGATTAAAGACATGCTAATTCAAACAACAATAACATATCACATTACACCCATGAGATTAGCAAATTTTAGAAAGCTGGACAGTGCCAAATGTTGGAAGTAGTGGGAAACAGGAAACCTCCAGCATGGAGTATGGAGCCACTCAGTCATCCTGAAAAACAAGCTATGGCAATGCTTAATCCAATTAAGTTCACATACCTCCTCTATCCTCACAACCCGCCACAGAACATATCCTGGAAAATTCTTACGCAGGCTGTGACAGAAAGTGTACTGCAATGTGCTTCACGGTGTCATTTGAGTTAGCAAGAGCCTGGAGGCCATTTAGTGTCTTTCCTTGAGGAATAAACAAACAAAGAAGGGAGGCTACACATTGCAGAATACCTCGCGGAGGCAGAGGTAGCATGAGAGATACACAGCAATAGGAATAGATTTTAAAACAGGATGCCGAATGAAAAAAATAGGAAAACATATCTGGAACAAATATTTCTGCTTCTTAAAATACATGTGCACATATCACAAAGTTTTACAAGGACAAACTAAAATAAAAGGATAGCGTTAGTATTTATAAGGGAGACTAACTTAGTGGGGATTTGGATGTGGCAAAGCAAGTGGAGAATGTGAATAGAGAGAAAAAATTGAAAATCACATAAATGACAAGGCTCACAGAAAGAGTCATTTAAACTATGACGTGCCAGTAGCTATGAAGTTATGTCTAACCCCAACCCTGTACGTGCAGTCCAAAAACGAAACAAAAATACAGAAACTGAGCTGTTACATATACAGTGGTGCAAACAGGAGGCAATGGCACAGTTTTGGAATCCACTGGTTTCATTTGATATTTAGATCATCTACTAAATACTCCATGTAGTTGAAGTAAATGGAATTCTTTGAAAGAAATATCTGCTCGCCCCTGAAATTGAAATTTCCAGAGAGATTCCTGCTAAGATTCACCTGGGAGCATTAATTCAACTCCAATGTCCCTTTCAGTGAGACTTCTCAAATTTCAAGGCATTTGTAACCCAATTGACTACACACAGTCCCAGCCTACTGAAGTTGGCCATTTATAATTTTAACTTATCTGTTCCAATGGAAAGGAAAGTTCTCTTTGATTTTTAATAGAGATAAACTCTTTCCTGGGAATAGTGCCGCTTGTGGTTATAAAGTCCTAATGATGCAGGGCCCTTGCCTTCGTTGTGCCAATTCAGGCACTCTATGTGTCCAAAGTCTCTCAGCAAGATGTCTTTGATATAAAATCACTGATGTTTAAATATCAAAATGTAACTTTTTGGCCTGGCAATAACCCTCCATGTGGGAGGCTAGATGTGATTTCCAGGTCGGCTCTCTTGTCCTTGTAGTTGCAGCATCTGGAAATGATACTTGCTGTCAGAGTAATACTTCAGTCTGTCAGAATATATTTTATCTGAATTTTCAGTGTGCTTTGCAATTTATTAATCCCTGCAACACCTGTAGGAGGTAGGCAGATATTTTTCCCCTTGAGGAACTAAGGCAATAGAGAGTGAAAACGAGAATTGTGCAAGACCGGACGGTGGGATGAGCGTGTGGAAGTCTTTTGCAGTTAGGAGGACAGCCAGTCCTATTAAATGGTGAACTCCGCTGACACTATCATTAAACACATTTTAAAGGAAATTTTATAGCTTGCCAGTGAAGAAAAGCATTTGGAAACCAAAATTAACCAAAGCTTAAGGAACTGAAAAATACATTGTAACATTTAAACTGTGTTTTTTAAATATTATTGCACGTTCCAGTTGGTTGAGGTTAATTCTCAGACTACAACAAAACAGCAATGATTTGACACAAAAAGTCTGAAACTTGTGGCCATGGTGGTATCTGTGTGTTGGGTATATAGCAGCCTCATTGAAATGATTTCTCTCTGGGGGGAATATTTGGTTTCGTTATCTCCTTCGTTTAAATTTCTTAGTTGATTTCAAATCTACTTTAGATGTTTTATGTAGATTAATGGAATTTTCCTGACAATTCATGGTCAATTTATTCATGTTTTTTTATTCTTATTTTTTGGCTTGTGAAAGTGACAATATAAAGTCAAAGAGTGGATTCTTTTTCTTGGTTGTTAAACTTTCTTTGTGTCAGTGACCCTGCCTTTGCTGCCTCATCTTCCTGGAGATACTTAAAACAGCGCAAACACTTAAGAGGCTAAGCTAGTGGCTAAGAAAATTAGCAACAGTGGATTATATATAATCCGTTTTTGTTCAATTGTGAAGATAGGGCAAAAAAGAATGCAAAATAATTTCTCGAATATATGTGACTAAATTTCTGCCAAAGATACAATTAATTTCTACATGATATTGTTTCTTAATTACACTAGGAATATCATTAGTTTGCTAATGATATTCCTAGTTTGTCTTTTTTCCATGGTATGTGCTGGGCATTACATCAAAATAGAAGACATTATGATTTTGTTGAGTGTAACCTTCTCATTAATATTTTAAAATTCAAGAAAAAGATACATATTATTAATCCATGCATTGCTTTAACATATTCAAGTGTAATATTATAAATAGGCTTTTCCCAGTGTATTTCATATTTGCATAGAAAGCCAAATCTTTTACATAATGTATTAGAATCTCTTTAATATTAGATTGTTTTATTATTAATGTTATTATAACATTACCATGTTAACATTAATATTAATGTAACAGTAACATACGACTCATATTACTATGTTACTATTATAATGTTAAAACAACGAAGGATTTTATAAAAACAAGTGATCCTTTCTTTTAATCAAACAGCCTTTAAATTTTTTGTTATATTTCCTATGTACACTTTCAAGTTAACTTTCTAGACAAACTGGTGATATTTGGCTTCTCCCATTTAAATTTTGTTTAGCTATCAGAGGCTCCATGCAACACAGACATGATGACATAATGTGGTTCTGTCAAATATCTTTTGTGATATTAAACAGGACTCTTGTTATGTCCTCTGTGCTCACACTGATAATGTAGGAATCAAAAAAATATTCGTTGCAAATTATTTCCTTCAGGATCTGGAATTTGTTGTTTTCTTTCACAAAAAAATCTCACCTATTTATAACCTTTAACACATGAACTATTTTATATCACAAAGTCATAGTTTAATGAAAACAAATATGTAAAAGTGCTTTGTAAAATGCAAAGTATTACCATTTTCCTGAGATAAAGAATTTAACTTTATCAAAGAGGTATTAAAAATTTTTTTGTAGTAACTTTTCTCTAAAATGAATTTCCCTTTTATTTCACACATTTGAGCATGTGACGAATGGTTGTTTGGCTGCCTCTTGGTTAGCAGACGTTTCATGCTCCATTGCATTACACGTTGTTCCCTGCCCGAACACTACACATCCACAGCTTTATGTGATTTTTGTGTCTTTAAGAAAACTTCGTTCATTTATATAAACTTTCAAAATTTCAGCTCAATTGGCACTTCTTGTGACACCAAGGTGTAATAGTTAATCTCTTTCTTTTCTCTTATACCTATTTATTCCAATGTCTAGTATACCTAGATTTCTAAGAGTTAGCAAAATTAGGTACCAAAGCAAGCTCTCTAAATTTCACAATTTTCTATTGGTAGTTAATCTAAAATTAACTAGTAAACAAATAAATACACTGATTGATTTAATATCTCTTTTCCATAAATGCATTTTTACATAATAAAGCATTTCAGGTGGAAGTCCTTAAATTCAGAACTATGTTCTATGTGTAAATGACCTTGCTTCATCTTTCTAGACACAAAAAATCACTAGCAACTGCATTTAATAAAATATGAAATGATGACTAATCCTTTTCTGTTTCCACTCATTACAATACTTTTCACTCCCTGAGTTCACCTGCTTTGACCCTGTACATGTTCTGTTTTGCTTCATATGAATGACTCTGCTATTTGTCTTTCTATAGTTACAGTTTTGATGATCCTCCTTATTTTTTATCTCTCTACTTTTATATTTGTTTTCATTCTATGCTTCCTTTTATCCCATCCCTACAATCAGAATAACCATTCAAATTTAATAAGAAGCCATTAGAGTTAAAAGAAGCATAAAACTGTTGCATCTTTCACTGTCATTTTATGCACTGCATAATAAGATCTTTTTCTTTTATCATACAATGTTTCTAGAAGCAAAACAAGTAGATGAGTCTTAACTAAAATGTTATACCGATTGTGACAAGAAACCACTGCAACTGAATCCTCAAGCTACAATGAAAAAAAAAATGTGTCATAAAGATTATATTCACATCCTAAAAATATGCATCTTATGGCAGTTATTTTAATGATTTTGGCATCCAGAAAATAAAGGAAATAAACAGAAAATGGTAATTGGGTTTTAAAGATATCCTTGATCCAAGCACACATCAAAGATTGAACATTCATACTAACATAAACTATCATGCACACACTAAAGAAAATCAAGTGATACATTCATCTGTATGAAAAACAATTGAAATATTACATTCAGACCCAGCTTGGGCATTATTCCCAGGCCAAAGGGCCAGCTGTCCCAGACATCACAGCAAGCACTTAGTTAAAAATTACAACTGGTTTTAAGTGCCTGCTTGTATTCATTTCTGCTCTTTTAAATGTCTTAAGTCATTGGTTCATAAAAAGTATTTTTAAATAATAAACTATAAATTATCAATATATTTAATAGATTATTCTATAGGGACATGGGAAAGCAGCCCAATTTAAATCTGTGTAGATAATGACAAACTGGAAATCAAGACATCGAACCACAAATATTTAAAAATAGAGTATAATCTAATTAATTCAAAATCAGAGAGAAAAAGCATTTCACTATCAAACTCAAAAGCATGGAGAAGCATTGAAATGTCAGAAATAAACTGACACATTTTCTCTAGCTGGATAACACATATTTGTATATTCAGCATTCTGATAACACAGAGTTAACTAAAGAAATTAATAAGTTGCAGGAGAAAGTGCCAATAGGTTGTCTTGGGGGTGCTGGATTTAAAATTACAAGGAAAAAAGTCACAAGGCAAGATGACTGTTACTAGTTGCAAATTCCTAACACTTCTGGGAGGTTCAACATTATTTACACAAATAACGTAGTTGTTCTTCTTAAAAGATCTCTTGCCCTATTTTCTCTTGACAATCCACATAAATAAAAGGTAGATAGCTACAAGATCATGGTAGATTAATTCAGTAGCAAATCTTGGAAATCACTCCTTATAGCTTCCCTATACTTAGCTATACTAACTTGAATTGTGGAAATAATTTATCCACAACCACCCACTCTGTTGTTTCTATGAATCACTCTCCCTCTCCCGCTTTCTTCCCTTTTCCACTTCCATCCCTTCCCACTCCTACTCTTCCTCCTTCCAAGGAATAACCTTAGCCTATCCTTTTTCCCTTTTCTCCTCTTTTCTCCAATTGAATAAAATCCTTCTCTTCCTTCTAGCCCCATATATGTTACTAGATACCATCATTTCTGAGAAAATTTTGCCAGTTCTCTTGGAAAAGTTTAATGACTTTCTCCACAGAATTTTTATTTCCTCTGTCTGTGCTTATTGCAATCTGGCTAATACTGTTTGCAGATATATTTACACTAAAATTCTTATAAAAGGAGACTATCAATTTTTATATTTTTTGTCCTCTATGTTTTATTCAATGCCTACCAAGAAGTATGTGCTCAATAAAGGGAAGAAGATAGAAAACAGAATTAAGATGTGTTATGTCCATGTACCAACTCCCCACGATGAAGGTAATCATTATGTATTGCAAACTCCTACTATCAAACATAAAAATTAAAAAAGAAATCAATATGTGAAAATAAGTCTTTAATAAAAAATTAAATGAATGTTCTGATTAATTAAAATGCTTAACATTCTAAAGATTAAAATGTTTAATATTCATCTGTATTTAAATCTCACAATAAATAAGACAAATTAACAAATAAACTATAATGGGAGATAACCTGAGTTATTTATAAAACAGACATTAGCATGTAATTTATAGTCAAACTCTTCTAAATAGGCATTTCAATTTTTTGAAAAATAAAGGCGCATATTTTAAATGCCATAGAATCAATTCCTGTAACAAGAATTAATTCATCATAAGAACTACAAGAATTTTATTAACTTATGTTTACATTTTGTTGCCAATGCATAATGAAAACTCTACAAAATTATCCTTGATTCAGGATATTACTTATTGAAAAGAGCTGTTATAAGCCATTTTTTAATAGTAAAAAAACAAATTTATAATTATCTTTTTATTTAACTTCAAAAAAGTAAAAACATTCCCAAAAAATGTTGAACTGGGTTTCAAAGGGTCAGTAAGTGGTTCTCTCCTTTTGATATCACTCTATATCAAATTCAGTTTTCTTTATTAGTGTATGTTTGTAGTCCACAATGATTAAATTCCTCACAGGGAGTTTGTACATGTGCATAACACATCTTAATTCTTTTTTCATCCCCTTCTCTGTCTCCCCCCACCCCCCGCTAAATCTTGGTACCCTTTGCTTTCACAAAAGATTTATCTATTTCCTTCTATCTTTTATTTTGCTCTTCATTTATATTTGGACTTTCACATATAAGAAAAACTATGCAATATTTAAACTTGTGTGTCTGATTTATTTCACTTAGCATTGTGGTCTCAAGGTGCATCCATTTTCTTACAAATGTCTGAAGTTTAACTGTCTTTGTGGCAGAATAGTACTGCTTTGTATATGAATGCCACACTTTCTTTATCCATTCATCTGTTGCTGGACATTTAGACCACTTCCAAGATTTAGCTCTCATAAATTGTGGTGCTAGACAGCACCCAGTTTATCACGGTTCAACCTACAATTTTTTGACTTTATGATAGTGCAAAAGTACACCAATATAACTATTCTCTTTTTCACTTTTGGCCCAGAATGAAATAAATCCTTCGAGATATTTAACACTTTGTTATATAACAAGCTTTTCATTAGATTATTTAGCCAAACTATTAGCTAATATAAGTGTCCTGACAGTGTCAAGGTAGTTTAGGCTAATCTGTTATATTTAGTTGGTCAAGTATATTAAATGAACTTTTGACTTCTGTCAATTTAAGACAGAACTTAACCCCATCCTAAATCAAGGAGAATGTATAGAATATAACTGATCATTGTCACTTACAAATTTGATTGTTTATTTCTCAAAAATCACTGCAATTTTAGGACAACACTAACAGTACCAATAGTAAAATGACCATTTTATTAGCTCTTAATAACTGGTCACTTCATATATGTCCAGCATCATATTTACAGTTTTATGAACATTATCTTGTTTACTTCCCTTAACAGACCTAAGAGGGAGATATTACGTTCATTCTCATTTTAAGGATATTAAGGATTTTAAGGATATTACTGATTCTTAAAGAATTCAATGACCTAACAGTGATCAGCATTTGGGAAATGTAGGAAGTTAAACCTAAACTTATTTGACACATAATCACTATACTATGTCTTCTCTATCTGTAGGTAAAACTTACAAAACCGTCCTGGTGTCTTAACAGAAATCCCAAAGCTTCTTATTTCTTTGTACCCACTGCACTGCCTTCTATGTCAGAATATTCGTAACTAGGAATATCAAGCCTACTAAATACGCATATTTCAGCATAGGAAACTAAGTTATTGTTAAGGCAGAACAATTGTCCACATCAGAAGAAAGATAGTATGCCTCTTACTTTATAGGGTCAAGAAAAATATTCAGTATTTGTCCTCATTTACTCAAATGACAATGAATGTATACATACCTATAAAGAACAAAATGATATTTTGTTTTGATGTTTTTACTACATTAATAGAAAAGCAAGTGAAGATTCTTGAAGACAGAAGGATGCAATTAAAGTCAATGCCATTTGGACTTGCACATGCGTGCACACTGTTCAGCAAATGCAGTGTTTATATATCTATTCTCATGCCAATGTCAAACACGCAAGCATGTGAAGAACCTGTCAAACTGAATATCTGAGGGGTGAATGCCGGCCACTTGAGAACCTTCTAAGCTCCCCTATGTATAAATATCATTTGTGTAGAGAGAGGAGGCTCTGCATTAGGATATTAAAAAGTCATGTTCCATGAAGATATTTGAATCATTCTGTTATGACTTAATCTCCATGTAACTTCTACCACCAATAAAATGAGGTTTTTTTATGATATTTATATGTAAACTGATTTCCCATTTTGGAAGTGTGTTTTCCACGGCAAGTTCTTTGTGAATGTGAGCAATAATATGTTTTCTCAGGGAAAGATGGTCTTTTAACTGGAAAAAAATTTTAAATCCATACTTCTTATCATTACTGAAAAAACATTGATAAGCCATAAGAAGTAAAATAGGAGGAGAAGGGGAACCCATGGAAGCTATTTTGTCCATATTTATTTTCCACATTACCAATTGAAAATCTACACAGATTAGTTACTCCACTAGGAAGTACAAGGCCTGGGAATATCTATATCTATTTTAGAAATAGATCTCTAATGTCCATGACTATTTCAATATTCTTTAATGTTAGTGTCAATGAGGAACTTTTATTTTATTATAACCCTAACAAGGTTTCATAGCAGGAGTAGACAAAGTTGACCCCTTTTTTCATTGAAAAGTTTGCCCTTGACTATTCACATACAACTGCTTAGATTTTGCCATATACCTCTAGCCAGTTTCAATCTATTGGTTAGCTTCTCCTTTCTTAGCAAACTACAGTTTGGACTTCCTTAAAGCTCAGTTTGGAGTTTTCTTCTCTCTGTAATTTACTGATATCAATTCCACTTTAATTATGATCATAAGTGAGCATGAGAATTTACATTACAATTATATTCTAAAATCAGAGGAAGGTAGAGAACAATTTTTGCTTTTTACCATTTGGTGAACATGCTCTAATATCTTGCTTATAGGAAAATCAAGCCACATCCATATTCCCCAATGTATACTCATACAAAACATCATGTTACACATCGTAAGTATACATAGTTTTTGTCAATTAAAAATAAATGCATAAAACCATACATTTTGTAACAGGCTAAAATATAGATGCTGCTCAACTTGCTGCGAGGGTACATCCTGATAAACCCAGTGTAAATTGACAGTATAATAAACTGAAATGCATCTAATACACCAAACCTACCAAACAGTATAACTTCGCCTTGCCTACCTTATACCAGCTCACAATACTTATATTGACCAACAGTTGGACAAAGGGATCCAACAAAAAGCCCATTTAGTATTAAGTGTTAAATATCTCATGAAATTCACCTAATACTGTACTGAAAGTAGAAAACAGAATGGTTATATGAATATGCATTTGCACATCATAAAGTCAAAAATATCCTAGGTTAAACCATTTAAAGTCAGGACTGTGCACATAGCTAGGATCTTGAAAGACAGAAGAATGCACTAGATGTGAGCATAGACTCTGTATCCAGTTGGCCTTGGATCTAACCCTAGTCTACACTTACTAGATGCTTTTTAAACCTCAAATTCTCCACCTCAAAATGAAGATAATCATAACGGTACATAAAAGTTACTAGCTATTAAATGAAATAAATATTTAAGAGTGTGGAATGATGATTTCAAAAAAGTAGGTTCTGTGTTATCATCATCATTGTTGTTATTGTCATTGTCACTCATGTTCAACGATTCCCTAACATTTGTGTCCAACCCAGACTCTCTTCTGGGCTTCACACTTCCATATGCCGACGTCTGCTTGAGGGATTTACTTCTGTATTTAACAGACATCTCAAACTTCACAAGTTCCAAACTCCTGTTAAATTTATTTGTTCAATAAAATACCCCAAAGTCTATAACTCTGCAGTTTTTCCTCTTTCTGTAAATGTTACCTTTGAACATCAGTATCTTCAAGCCAAAACAGTATAGTCATCTTACATCTTTCTTCTCTTCAGCACCCCCCCCATGCAACCATGTGTGTTTTGTAACCATTTGTATTTTCCATCCGGGTATTTTTTTCCAACTCTACTAACCACTACCCTAGTTCAACACTTCATCATGTCTCTACTATAACTCGGCAATATTGCCAACTGTAAATGAACTTTTACCCACCCACAATTCATCCTCTACTAAACAGAATGCTTATTTTAAAAGTATGGGACAAACGGTTCAAAACTCTTAGGTGGCATTCTTAAGTCAAAGATTAAATTCTTTTCTACAGTTCACATAATTTTGGATGTCCTAGTAGACTGCCACTTCTAACTTATCTTGTGATTCATTATATTCTAGTCACTGACCTCTGAGAGTTCATCCAACATGATCTGTCTTATCCACGGGGATATTTCAGGCTTGCCATTCTCTTTGCTGTTTTCTTACACCAACTAACCTTACATATATCAACCTTACCCTTCACAGATACTTCCTATATTGCCTCCTACTAATTCATCATATCTCAGTTCATTTATCATTTCCTTAAATCAACATTTCCTATTAAGTCTCTCATCAATCTAAATTACTTCCATCTTTATTTTCTTCTATCACTTATTGCAATTATTAATTGCATATTACCTGGATGTTAATGTAATATTAGTCACTTCCTTTAGAACATACTATCAATGAGAGCAAGAATTATTATATGCCTACACTTAGCATGTTTTCTGGCATATTGTATAAACTCAGTTATTATCTGCTAAATAAATAAATGTGCTAAACTAGAGGTAATGAGACACCTCACTAAATTGGCTGATCACGTGAGAAATACAACCCATATGCATTTGATGGGTTAAAGGTAACTACTGATAAAATAAAAAAATGATTTTTCTGGCATATGAGAAACATATTTCTAAGTTAAACTTTTAGACAAATAACTTGTCAAGGTTAAAGTGAATTCTAGAAAGAGTGTACTACAAATCTGGTAATATAAAAATGAGAAAAAGATAAATCACTAAATAGACACCTACACTCATGCTATAGATACTGAAACTGTTCTTTGATTTTCTTTAATAAAGAAGTCTTTTTGCATGATAAAATATTATATCATTGAAGCATTCATAAAAATAAAAATTATCAACTAGTGAAGCTTTAGTTAGAAAGTACTCTCCTGGATCACAAAAATATTGTACCAAGAAATATTAAAACTAAAAGAATGAGCTGTTTCAGGGAATATAGTCATTTTAATGTTGAATGTGGAAAAATCCACTTTGAATTTTTTTCAGAAAAGTTAAACTACATTAATCAAATTATACTGTTTCATATCTGTTCCCATTAATCAAATTTCTCCCAGAGGATAGGGCTTTGTGAAGCACAGTTAAAATGAATTGTTCTTTTGTACAGTAATTTCCATGAAAAATTAGTAGATGCATATCCTTATACTCAGAATTCATGCATGCAATATGTGTACTACATTAATAATTTATATTTTATATTAATATTTTATTGTCTGAATCCTTAATATGGGCATCGCACAGTTAATCACCTACACATAGTTAATTATTCTTATAATATATTATTATTATATGATGAAAAATATAATCTAAGTAGTGCAAAGAATATTAGAAGCTTGTAAACCATCTTGTAATATGTGATCATATGTTCCTCTTAAGAACTCGTTTTTGTGTGTATCCTAACCTTGATGTCAGGGTGCATGTGATATCAGAGTAGTAAGTTTTCTATGTCTTCTTCACTCCCCAGATAATTTACATTATACCCCTTCTGGTGCTGTGTCCTATATAAAAACCAATTCAATAGAGCACATCAAATGTCATCACAATTAACAGCATTAACAGGAAGCAATTCACAAGTCAAACAATATTTTTAGGAAAGCAGCAACAAATCCTCAACTCAGGTACAGTAAGATGATTTGCTCAGAGAACCTCCCATGCTCAGAAACAAACAGTAACCAATATTTAGTTAACGTTTTTTACGTATTTTTACATTATTGTCAGAAGACATGAGTTTCTTCACTCCTTCTCTACAGTGTTGCACACTGTGGCTTTCTTTACAACCTAAGGTGTGTTCTTTAAAAGTATCTCTGGACAGATCCCCTCGCTTTTCTAATCTCAAATGCACAGTTTGCAATAAAGCCTTAGAAGCATGAATTAGAAATGTGCTGCCCAATAAGGTAGCCATGACCCATATGTGACTATTTAAAATCAAACTTATAAAAAATGAATAATTTAGTTTTTCTTTAGACTAGCCGCATTCCGAGAGCATGTTGGTTGTATGAGATATTTCTGTCTACACAGAAAGTTGCACTGGAGAGCACTGCATTAGAGCATCTTCGTTTCTCTTCTGTAAAGAGAGATATCTGCAGAAATCCTTGTGGAATTCACAGTACATTATTAATTGATGTATAAGGCAGATTAACTTTAATTAAAATACATTGTGTTACTACTAGTGCTGCTTCATGATACATTAGAAAATTTTGGGATGTTTTAGGAATATAGTCATTATTTATGATATTCCTCTATCAAAAATATATTCAAAGTAAAACAAACAGCAATTACATAAAATTCTGCAACAATTAATTTATAAACTTAGAAAGTATAGTAGAAAAATATCTGGTTCTAACTTTTGCTTCAGTGTCATTAAATTACTAAAAACTACTACAAAATCCTTTAGTAGTGTTTGAATATATTCCCTCCTCGCAATATAATCCATCCATTTAATTCATATTTTCTAAGTCATGTATTTGCTCTTCGAAATAAAAAGTTGTGTTTATATTTCTTTAAATGTGTGTCTTAAAATAAGGTCACAAATTGGCCTTAAAACACAGATCAAATTTCAAACAAGCTATGAATGCACTATATTATTTTTCTTATTATTCCTCTCAAGCAATAAGATGAACTTATTAGTACATCAGACAGCCATTTTGATACTATTTCACGTTATAATATTTTTCACCCTTTCGTTCTAAGTATATTCATCGCATTTTCATATATATATCTTCAAGAAAAGTTCATCCTAGACTGATATGAGTCAATCTCTATTGTTATTTAATGTGTTTAATATATCTATATAACTCTTACCAATTAAAAATTGAGATATATATTGAATCACCTTAAAACATCTTTCTGTAACCCTATTCCTAATTTTAACAAATGTTAGCTCATAATATATTTTTTGATGACTGGCTGCAAATATTTAGTGAGTATTTTATTCAGAAAATATTTAGTAAATGTCTTATCCTATTTAAGCTGCTTTAAGAAAAATACCATAAACTGGGTAGTTGTAGACAATAAAAAGTTATTTGTCACAGTTCTAGAGGCTAGAAAGTCCAAGGACAAGAACCTGCAGGTTCAGTGTCTGGTAAGGCTGCCCTTTCTGGTTCACAGGAGACGAGTTTTCACATGTGGTGGAAGGTATGAACAAGCTCCCTCAGGCCTCTTCCATAGTGGCACAAATCCCATTCAAAAGGGCTCCATCCTTATGACCTCGTCATCTCCCAAGCCACCACTTCTGAATACCATTATCTTAAAGAATAGATATCAAAATGCATTTTGATGGAACACAAATATTCAGATCCCAGTTATCAGTAAACTACTAAGCTTTGCTGGATGTGAAGAATACAGTAGAAACGAGACATACAGGATTTTTGCTGTCGTGACACATAGGACTTGAACACATTAGCCAAAAATGTGCTTGTCTCCTATGAAAGGTATTGATTTAATAAAAGAACATCCTCATAGCAAAATAAAAAATTAGTTTTAAAAATGAGTGAAAGGAACAATTTCATTTTACAAACAAAAATTTCATATGTGTTTGAATTTATGCGTATGAGCATGCCGGGTATAAAGTGTCAGTTCATTCACCGTAATATGTGTGTGTTAAAGGTTTCAGGTGAATGTAAACATGATATTAACAAAATAGTTTCATTTTCTGTTGTCTTATATTACTATGATGACAATGTTGCTATAGTAACAAAGTAGGAAATGTACCTGCAAGCCCCCCAAATTAATTTAATAAATCGTAGGTTTCATTTTATTCAGTAACTCAAAGAAGCAGCAGCCTTTCTTCTCTACATTCAGAATTAACACACACACTTAAAAGATGTTTACATGCAAAAAGTATTACAAATTCAGTAATCAACCAGTAAACTTGTTTCCCTAAAACTAGACACAATTTTTTAACAATTAACTTACAAATATATTTTAACCCTTTATCCTTTATATCTGTTAACGAGCAGCAACAAGTAAGGACTGGCTTCTTTCTATTTCAATCTGTAAGCATTCTGCACTCAGAATTAAATCAAGAAAGATAACTTTTTGCTTTTATCAAAGAAGTAGTACACTCATCAAATGTCAATATTTGAATGGACCTTTTAGCTTAGTGAAGATCAATACTTGCCTGAGATCACAAAGGAAATTAGCAGCAAGATTTGGGTTATGAACTAGGTTTCCTGACTTCTACGACAGTTTTCCTAACATCTCTATTAAATCATATGAGCTAAATTAAGTAAAATAAAATGCACATAAGAATAGCTTAAAATAAATGTAGGTTTGTTTTACGAATATGCCAGAATAAGTTTTAATTATTTTTATGGAATTTGCCTATCTGGGCCTGAAACCAAATTTTTATTTTAGAGATCAGATTATGTACTAGTCAGATTAAAATGTGTCCCAGAAATCCTGGCAGAGTGAGCTAATCCTGAGACCATCTGTTTTCTGGATTTCTTTTGGAACTTTGTTCAAAAGAGTTCTGCCAACACTTTGCATGTCAATGCCTTCTCTTTGAGTGACTGAATTATTCAGTGTTGGACAAAAATTATTCTCAGCACCAGCTTTTAAATTTTATAGTAATTGAGAAAAAAAAATCCAGTTTAAAATGATTACTCTATGTGGTGATTCTCACTATCACATAGTGTTTAAGAATGGTCTACGAGTGTGATTTTAACCTCTAGAGATAACCTAGAGCAGTGATGGTGAGCCTTTTAGAGACTGGGTGGCCAAAATGCAACCCCAAACCCATTTATTTATCACGAAGTGCCAATGCTGCAATTAAACCTGGATAATGAGGTTTTAGTTTAGAAAAAATAACATACATTAACATATTGTGTCTTAAAAAGAAAAACACAATAACATGCATGCCATAGGTTCACCACCACTGACCTGGAGTAATAGAGGATAGGAAGAGAAAATGAAAGGATCTCAGCACTTGAACAAGAGTCGGAGATGACCTAGAAACTCCTATCATTTCTCCGAGGTGATCTTTCGGCCCTTCACAAGAGAACCAATTCCATCTGAATGCAGGTCCAACGGTCAGAATGTTCCACTGTAGGGCGCATTAGTCCTAAAACTGCAGGATACAGGGGACAATCCCCACCCACACCAGAAGGGTTGATGCTTTGTATTTTCGCTGTTTTACACACACGTCAGCACCTAGGCCATAATGTGCTTCTTCAGTGAGCTTTCCAAAGGGATCATAGTTCACACTGACTCTGCCGTACATTTGACCAGTCAGAGAAAATCTCTACAATGGTTACTATTTTTACTACAATGCAATATGCCCTTATAAAAGCATACAAAGAGTAGTTTATCTCATGCCTTTCTACTTAAAATTAGAAAAGGACTCTGCTCAGATTGCCCGACAGAAACCCAGGATAGGAGAGACCACAACTCAGTCCCGGTCTGTGGCTATTGCGGAAGTAGGAACGGGCTGGTGAATCTCATAGGAGCTCTTAAATCACCTGCTCCTGTTTTGCGTAGTCCTACCTAACTTAAAAGAAGAGTGGGGCAGTCCAATCCTACCACGTGCCCAAAAGACAACCAGCGGAATGTGTGGTGATTACCAAAGTAAGCATAAGTATGTAAATGCTAAGAGCTAGAAAGAAGTGCGATTGTACAATAGAGAAGATGGACATATTGGAGAAAGTTATGGAGAAAAGGCTTGGACAAAGAAAACAAAAGTGTTAGAAAGAGAATACAGGATATTTCAGAGTAGAAGAGCCCAGTTCATCCAGAAAAGAAGAGAAATTGAACATAAATATTAGCAAAGGTGAAACTTAGCAAAGGTGAAAAGTGTCTAACATTTATCATGACAGAATCTGACAATTATATGTGTACACACATGTACACATGTACATATGCATATATATATGCAAAAAGGAGAAAGTTTTCTAATGAATTCTGTAATCTGAAATTCATTTTAAGAAGTCTTATATAAAAATGAAAGCAAGCTGTCCTCACAACACAAGATAATACATTTAATGTGTGGTATCTCCAAGATGACCCACCCCCCAAAAAAAATCCAGATGGTTTTGAATGGAAATAGATGCTAAACTATAGTAACTAATTTCAAATTTGCTAGTCAAATTACATGAGTCCTTACCAATTTCCTGCCTTCACTAATCTAATGGGATTTAAAGAAGTGTCCTGGAGACAGAAATCTCCATGTGACTTTCTAATCTCTTCAATTTTTTAACTCAGTTATTAACAAATATATATTTTAAAATATGTTGTGCAAAAATCCCTATTAGGAAGTGTCAGTAAAGATTAAAGGTTATAAGAGTCATCAGGTAATATAAATGTCATGTCTAAGTATTAGCACAATAGAGAAACGCTTTGTAAGTCAAAGGGCAAAAATGAAGCCTTTTGTCCCAAGGTGTCCACTGAGTACCACCTGGAATTCCACCTTTGTCTCTGCAGCCATACTTTTATAAAAGAAAATGTTCCCAGGAAAAAGTAGATTATTATCATCAATACGAAGCCCCAAGACAACTGGAGAGATAGAGACAAGTGAAAGAGTCCAGCCCCTAAATGTTTTTCCCCTCTCAGAGAGTTCCTTAGGTCAGGTTACTACTTATTTTTACAATATGAATTCTCTAATTAGTGCTATTTTATGTACGCTTCCTCTGGTAGGCACTATGATTTTCACAGAACCACAATGTACAGAGAAAACAAAATGCATTCCATTGTAGCTTTCCCACAGCTAGAATGTAGTCAGTCAAAATCTAACTGACCCTCAAATCTATGTTCTGTCCACTAGTACAGAAAAGGAAAAAGGGTGCCTGGCTTTTGCTCTAGGTAAATTGGGAGATGTGGGCATTATACTGATAATCAACCTGGTTTGCAGAATTCAAAAGCTGTACATGAAAGAGATTGCAGAAGAAAACTCTTAGACACCGAGGGCTCCAGCAATTCCACCTTTCAGAGGTCTTTTCCAGTGTTCTGAGTCTGTCTGGAAGTTGTTACAAGACAAGGAAGAGGCCCTTCCTTAAAAATGAGAGCTTTGGCATAAAAATCTCTTTCCATTTAATTTAGTCCTGCCTTGGTTTCTAAAGAAAAAACCTAGGCCGATTCATCTACAGCAAGTCTAGCCCTGACCTCCCTCCACTCTTCGCACTGGCCAAAAGCAGCAGGAACCTTTTCCCCAGATTGAATCTGTCTGCGCATTGTCTTCTTGATTCTTTAAAGCACCAACAACTGTAAGTTGTACGACAGCTCCCTATAAAATTCTCAGAACATACTCTACCAGGTCATTTGACAGCAAGTTACTGTCCGCTGCACTGGGAATTTATGCATAGTCTTAAGTAAAAGGAGAGTTCTTTTTCTAAATCCAGGAACACCCACATTTCACGTTTCTGTTGATGGGATTATTGTCTTTTAAAAAAAGTTCCCATTAAAGAAACTAATGTGGGCAGAAGCAAAGCATTAATGATCTGGAGAATATCCTTTCAATAATGTGTGGCCTAATCCTTTCTTATATGAGGCACTTAAAAATCATATGTTTACTGGGCCAGTGAGATGGCTCAGCGGCATAAGCGCCTGCCTTGCAAGCGTGAGGGCCCGAGTTCCACTCCCGGATCCCACATACGAAAAAGGGGCCGGTGATATCGCTCAGTGGCACGGGTGCCTGTTGGCGTGTGAGGTCCTGAGGTTGACCCCCCAGTACCCACAAAAAAAAAAAAATCATATGTTTACTCTGTTCCCTGCATCTTGCCAGTGCTTTTATTTTATTAATTTTTACTTGACATCACTGAGGATCCAGTAAGACAAGCAACTGTTTCAAAGAACCAAATTCTAGAGGAGACAAGAAAAGTTACAAAATTTAAACCATGTGTTTTATTTGATTTGAAGCATAGTAAAGCATTAACTGTCATATTATTAATAATTGAATAACAAGTTTGCATTTTCTAAGATACCAAAAGTGCATGTGTTTATTGACAACAGATGTTTTAATATCCCATCAAGTCAGCTGCCTTAGGTTTTAAACTTTTTCCCACAAATCTGATTATATCCTATTCCAAAACAAGGCAGGATGACAACTGAATACTAGTCTTTCCATGCAATACACAAAAAGCCAAAAGCAAAGGAGAAAAATGACTCTTACTAATAACATACAATAAAACAGAAATACACACACATAAATATTTAATAAACATACGACTTATTTTCTAGGATTGTATTATTAGTGAATTTGCTACCATTAATTTCAGACTTAGGGGCAAGAATGTTCATATTTTTTAAATCTTTGAGTATTACACAAATATACCCTTGTAGGGTACCCTTGTACCCTTATTTCTAATCTAGACAGATTAGAAATAATTACTTTTTGGGTCACCGAAGTTACAGTGTTATCATTTTGCTATAAATGTAGGCCAAGCTTCTTTCTACAGTGTGCCCATACCTTTCAAAGAATTTCTGTTATAATCACACTTGACTTTCTTAAATGAGACATAGTGGTACACTGTATTTCAAAGTCTTCCAAAAGCTGTGCTGTTATGCTTGTAGAATCCCCTTGAACAAGATTGCCTAAACTGCTCTCAAAAATATGCTTGACCCTACCACCAATGTTACAAAAAGCTTCAATATATTGTAGTTTCTCCTTTGATGAAGCTACCTGTTTTTCTCTCTGATTCATTTAAATCAACTACATGTATATCCAAATATTCATGGAGTAGGCTTTGTTATAGATACCAGAAGTTGGTACATGGCTTTTCTACCTAGTGTTGTTATCAAGTGGCTGAAGGGGTGACTCTTGTTTCTCTTTTGACTACCAATTTTGTCTTACTTGTTTGAACACATAAAAGACATGTGAAATTTCCATCATTATCTTAAAAAGGAAATTATGTCACATAAAATTCTTTGCTTTTTCCCACACTCCCATAAAACACATAATTTTCAGAATTTTATTTTCAGTATTTTTCCCTTTGATACCTGTACAGTACACAAAAGAAATGATTGGATCTCAGTCTTTTCCTTTCCCTTGTCTCTGTGTGTGTGTGTTAAGATCTTGGTAGAATAAACTTTCTTATACTTAAATCTGCCATCAAAAAAGAAAGATAAGGTTTTTTTTTAGGTAATAACATCACTTCAAATTTTAAAGGGCATAGAATCACATTCTAATTGTCATCACCTACAAACCAATGTGAGTCTTCAAAAACCTTAAACAAACAGACAAACATCATGGCCTTTCTAAAGACCCCTTGCTCCTGAAAATAAGCATGAGTTTTGCTGAGCAGACTTAATGTTTCTTATCCAGTAGCTCACCATATCAATAAAAGGATACTAAAATATATTCCAATGTGATGATCAAGACCCGATCTTAGTTTACTAAAAGTCAAACTTTTTAATTATTGAAAACTGACACATTTTTATATAGCATGAGTACCTGGACATTTCAAATAGATTTTTTAGGGAAAGAAAATATTCTTACCTACAGTAAAAGAAAAGACTGATACCAGCATCATGGTAAGAAATTGTGAAACTAAAATCCAAGGAGTTAAACCAAGGAGGAAAGTTAAATCAAACTCCTCATATCTTATCCTTCTTAAATCACTACTTAGTTCTGCGGGGTTTTGTTCTTCTTCCTCATAGAGAGCAGAAATTTAGAAAATTCACTAATGTTACATCTCCAGTAACTGGAAGGGACTCATGTCTACATTAATCCCCAAAAGCAATTTAGCTGTGTGTCTCCTGGATTACCCTGGAGGGTTATCGGACCCAGTCCTGGCTCCTCCACTAACCAGCTGCCTTATCCTAAGCAAGTCCTTTCTCCTTCTTTCCCATCTTAACCCACCAAACCCCAAGCACCACACACCTATTTAGCTCTTTTCTTTTTCTTTTCTCCTGCTGCCCACTAAAGGTGGAGGATGTTTCTTAGAGACAACACAAATCCATTTCTGGTTTCTCTACTCATTCGGGCTCTTTGCAGAATTTCTTACTCTAATTCTGTGTTCATATCCAGCTGCATTTGCCCTTCCTCCAGAGACTGAAGAGTCCTGGGGAATTTCTTCAGTCCTCTGAGACATTCCTGCAGTCTTGCCCTCTGCAGGTAGACTTGCCCTCAGCTTATCCCTCACTCTTCGCCAGAGCTTCCCTCTTCATGTGTTTCAGAGAAAGACCAAGACCCTTTTCAAAAGATTCAGCAGTAGAAGCTGTTCTTCAGATTTCGAATTTTGATCTTTTCCTGAATCAAGGGAATGCAGTGTGCTACCTTCGTGTTCGGCCCCAGGAGTGAGATGCAGCTCCCTTTCAGCAACTGGATCAAGAGGCAAAAAGGCAATCTGTATTGCTAAGCTATGTATTCGGTAGGGTGTGTAAATTAAATGCATTTTCTATTCATGATATTTTCATTTTAGGACTCGTTCATCAGGCCACAACCCCATCACCAGTCAAGACACATCTTGTAGGCTTGTGTTCTCAAGGTTAAGGCTATGCTCTGAGGGTGCATACTGTAACTCTCGTACGCACTTGGTAAACCTTTACACCTTAGCACATGTGGTGTGCAAGGCCCTTCTTAGTAACAAGCCAGTATCAACTCGAGTATAATTAAGCTAAAGCCCTACAGTTGGGTAGTTCCCCTTCTAGGAGCACACATAGCAGATGGAGTCATGGATGTCCTGACAGGGATTGAGCAGAAGCACCTGATCTAGCACGGGATGAGAAGGAGTGCTGAGAGGGTGGAATCCCTGAGGAGGCCTGCTGAAGGAAGAGTAGCTGCCAGAAATGACTGTGAAAGTCAGAGGGTGTGGGGATACATAGAGCATTTCTATATGTCAACCAATAAAATCAGCCTACAGCTAATTTTCCCAGTACTATAAGAAGTTATGGTAAACTAAAAGTGCAAATGTTGTACTGTAATTCAAGATCAATACATTACAATATATACATGAAGTGTTCGACACTGATTAAAAATCACTTTGTTCATAGTGTTTTCTATAATCAGGCATAACTCTTGTGCAGCGTCACAAATGAGCTTAAAATATATCCATAGTTGAAGCAACTTTATCACCATAAAGATAATGGCAATTATCATGATTGCTTTTATTTTACTAAAAAGTTCACTGATGAACTGGTAAACAATAGTTCAGTTAATCCTAATTTAAACTAGGTGACAAATGGAAAAAAAATCAGTTGAATAGTTGTTTTAAAATATTTTAAGAGGGCCGGTGAGATGGCTCAGCGGCGTAAGCGCCTGCCTTGCAAGCACGAGGGCCCGAGTTCGACTCCCGGATCCCACATACGAAAAAGGGGCCGGTGATATCGCTCAGCGGCACGGGTGCCTGTTGGCGCGTGAGGTCCTGAGGTCGACCCCCCGGTACCCACAAAAAAAAAAATAAATAAAATAAAATATTTTAAGAAAGTTTAAACATAAAAAATATGATTTAGTGTAGTCTACCTCTATTATTACTGATATCTGAAATAACAGACAAGTTAAGATAGCAAGTTATTTTACCTTTACCTCTTTCAGAAACTAAGCTAACTAAATTCTAAATCACAGTTGTACCACAGAACTATTTTTAAGCCAATGTAGTAAATCAAAATTCACACAAATTTTTATGAATTCTACTACATAAATTGGTATACTTAGAATTTTTTAACTAAAGAACTCTTCATTTAAAAATATGGAAATTCTCATGTACAATAGACTCTACCTAAAATAGCATTTCTAACATTGAACAATTATTTCCTTCAACTCCACTTTAAACAGAGTGCTTACTACTCCTCCTTGGAGGAGGAGAGGCCTCTTTTGTTTGTTTGTTTGTTTGTTTGTTTGTTTGTTTGTTTACTTTTAGGGCCTTTGAAATATCATTTGAGGGGAAAGCCCATGTGATGTCAGTTCTTTCTTTGCCGAAGTTCCACTGAGTCAGCCTGAGATAAATGGAATTTTCTTCCACAATCCAAGGCCTAATTATGGTAATTAGTCTGTGCAATTTGTAAAGTTTGGCAGCCAATTCGGGTCCTAATATGCATAAGCTTCTTTCTGTTACAAATTGAGTAGGTTTTAATCAGTTTTTAAAAGACAGTGTCTTACGATGTCTGCGTGCGACACTCTCAGATTTTGAGATTGAATGTTATTTCAAACTCTGCTACATCATTAGCAGGTTTGATATCTTTAATATTCATGAAGCTTTCATCTTAGCATTAATCCCCCAGCATCTGTGATTATGATGGGCACTTTGGGGATCTGTCTATTGTGTGTCTTTTGAGAATGAAAGCCCAGGCAGCTCTTGGCAGTAAATTAACCCTCACAATGCCACTTGGTGCCAAACGCCTTTTGAAACGTTGCCTTCTGCTCCTTGCCTTTCTGTTTGGATTTCACGCTGATGTTTGATTCCCTCAGCAGAATCGTGCTTCATTTTATTCTGACAGCCATCTGTGACACTATGAGGTTTTTCTCCCTCTTTTCATTCAAAAGCCGTATCTTTCACCAGTTTTTTTTTTTTTTTTTTCTAAAATGGGCATGTTAATCAAATAAGGAAAAAGAGCCTACACTACTAACTCCTCTTTCGTTACATGGATATTTATGCACATCCTGGAAACTTGTAGAAACATACAAAATTAATTTCTTGATAGTGTTTTTGAGAATAAATTCTTAAATTACCAATAATTTTTTTTTATTTACTACTCTTTTTCAAATATGCTTCTGAATGTCTAAAATATACTATTCTCTTAAAAGCTAATTTTGCTCATTGCATTTGCATATTCTACACAAATAAATTGGAACTCCAGAAAAAGAAATGAATAAAATATGTAGTTCTACTGAATGAGGAGTTTTTAATAAGTAATGTTTAGCTTTAGATAAGTATGGAGATAGATAGGCAACAAAAGGCAAAATGTCAAAAATTTAGGTGAAACCTCATATTTCCATTCCAGTGTTTAGTAATGATTTAATTTTTTAATTTAAATATCCCTTATCCTTGCAGTATACAAAAAATGTTCCAACGTCTACAAGAATTTGTATACAATAAAACAAATGTATTTTGCTTTATAGCATTTCAAAACAGAATGTTAATGCTGAAAAAGAAGTCTGATTACTATTTCTTTAATTACACATCAGATCAAAATAAAATAGTACAGGGTTGCCATGTTTGTATATAACCTTAAGTAATAAGCATCGATATATGAAGGTTAAAGGGAATGTAATTCAGGAAACAACCCAGGGAACAAAAGACAGAAAAATTTCCAGAAAACCAAGCAGGACAAGGGTGGACAACACCAGCTAAGTTCAGCAATGTTCTTAAGCCATGTTCAATTTATGTGAAAAAAAATAACTTCAATAATCAGAGCCATTCTTACTTTCTCAAATTGCTTACATTTCTTTTGGATATAAGATAATTCAGTGATTTTGTCCTTTCATGGAGTACAGCCTTTTGCAGTGTGGGAGGGGTGGAATGGAACACCTTGAGTGACAGGAGCACAGGGTGGCAGAGGAAAGGTTGGGGTAAGAGGTCCGCCCATCCTATGTACCCCTAGGCCCTTGATCTTGTGGAGAGGAGAAGGTTATCAGAAGGAGCGCCAGTCTGTTGCAGAAGAGGGTTCTATCTCAGGCCTTACACTTACCGGCAAAGCAAAGCCACTGAGCAACCGATAGAGATCAATAGTGTAACCAGGCCTAATTATTTCAGAAAAGGTTAAATGTATATCTGATTTTATACAATGAACACAGTCCTGGATTTTTATTATCATTGACCCTAAGTTTATTATTCAAATGGTTTGAGAAGAGAAGCTAAGCTTTCCTTTTTAGCTCAGTTCCCTGCCTACAGAAGCTGGGAATGGCTAAGACAGCAATCAGGAAATGAAAACTTTCATAGGAAAACTGAGATTTGAAGGATTAATTACATGTAAAAATTAAAACCTTATAAAATATATCATTCAGAATTTTCTAGTATCTTCTTTATATCCCCCCAGCAAATAGATTACTTTAACCATATTCTGTATTGAGACTGAGACACTTAATCTGTGTTAACTACTTAAGGAAGTAATAAATGGCATTAAAACTATTAGTTTTTGCAAAACAAGAGGTGTGCAATTACAAATGACAGGATTTTTAATTATACTCAGGGAAAATAAAAAACAATTTTTAGATGAATCCTAAAATAGATACTCTTTCAGTCTAAATAGGAAGGAAGAAAATACTGGTTAAAATAGTAATCACCAAATACACATTAAGCCTAAAAATTATTTAAATAAATGGAGGATAGCACTAGTATAAATAGTTTTGATGCCAAAACATTACATATCAGCTGTTTCTTAATATTATTTTGAAAGCTGAGCCAAACAGACAATTTTTACTTTAGGTTGTGATCTTAACCAGAGAGAGAAGACATAAACTATAGCTTAATCATTGGATATACAAAGTGAAATAAATATGCATTTGGGAACATTAAGACAAAAGATAGGTGTGCCTTGCAAAAAAGTATGTCATTTGAAAGCATTTTAAACTTCATGAACATTCTTGACAACCTTACAGCCTGGAAGACTTTAGGCAGCTAAACTTCCCTTGGGTTTAGCAATCTGCCTGAGTTCCAGTTTTTCACTGATTTTTAGATATAAAAACCAAATGACCCTTATCCCAGGGTAACCAGAGGATTAGCCAAGTGTTTCAGGGCGTGGCTTTGAAGGTGGAGGAAGGAAAAAGAGAAGATAATCAGAACATTGTCTTGCTTTGTGCATTATTTTTTAAATTGTAATTCTCATTTTAAAAGACAGAGTTATACAATTCACACATGCGTATAGCATTGTAACCTTTCATTCTATGGCTTTGAAATGTAAGGATGAGGGGAATGAGAACCACGTGCCAATACTATCCCTAAAGTTAGTGATGGTCTTCTATAGTCATCGTGGCTACAAATAATTCTGTTACATAGTCAGATATAAAGAGTCTGTCGTAGAAGAATCTCTGCAATTATGGGGAGAAATTTCTATTGTATGTATTACAGTATAATCTTTCTGAGCATTACAGTAAGTCAGTAATTTCCTGTGATATGCAAGTATTTTATACACAGTTAACTTATGTCTGTGGACAATGTGGCTCAGTTAAATTCAAAAGAAGTTTTCTAGAAATTGAAAGAACAGTAGTATTGGAAAGATAGGCACTTGGATGCAAGCAGACGAACTATATAATTTGTGTACTACTGTAACTGGCTCAGGATTACTAACACTGGGTGTTAGATTAATTAATGTAAAAAAGTACAAGTGGGTATAGAGTTAGCAATAAATCTTATAGTAGTTTAATTTTATATTTGATAAATTAGGATGTCCAAACCCATTGATGTTTCTACTGAATATAAGACAGAAGTTGAAGTCTAAAATAAAACATCTACCTAATGATAAGTTAGTATTACCTAAAACATATTTTCCCTTTCAAATCAAAAACAGCATTACACGCGCTGCCTCTGGGCCCCTCATGCGGGGGTCAAGCTGCAGCGCTGGAGAACGTGCTGGCTCATAACTGGGGCCGCCTGCCCTTCGCGAGAAGCCCTTTTAACCGCGAGCAACACAGCTACCACCCGGCTGCTGGAGGAAACTGCCAGCTTTACCAGGCTAAAACGGACACAGCAGGTTCCGGTGCGTCACGAGTGCCCAGCCTGCGTGCCCATACACTGTACCTCCCTAAGTTGCTGCCAAGTCTGCAGCTGCCCTGTTGGTGAGATACAGGACGTGCACAAGATAAACGCGATGTGGAATGGCAAGGCAGGGAGATAAGAGAGCAATTGGATTTGACAAGAACTGGCTTGGGGCTGGAGCTGTATAGGTTTAAGTTCTGGTTAATGTGTAGTCACGACCCATTGGCAAAAGGCATACAAATGAATTTTAACTTCACATAACCGTGACAACCATGGACTCATAACTTTGGGGAGACTAATTGTCCAGTTAGCTTAACCTCACAGTTACAGGATGGTTGTGAAGATGAAGTGGATTTTTTTTTTTTTTTTTTTTTTTTTGGTACACTTTCATGCAGATTTTACAGTTGATCAAAGATCTTACCCTTAGGCTTATGCGAGTGTCCACCCATGTTGAGGGGCAAGGGTGCACAAGTGAAGGCAATCTTTGATGCTTGGGAATTAACTAAATGCCCCAGGTTAAAATGTTTACTGTGCAAATAAGGGTGGAGGACAACTATCCCGGTTAACTAAATTCTGAAATCTGAACTTGGTTCTCTAAATGTAGATTGAGGAAGGAAATGGTACCTACCTCAAGGGTAGAGAGGGCTGCCTTGCATCCTTAAGTTAATGGGATACCATAAAGAAAAAAAAAATTGCTAATTAGTAGTACTAGGGTTAAATGAAAAACATCTAAATGACACTTAATCTCTCCTTCCCTCTGATGCATAGAAAATGGTCTTTTTACTTTGATTTCATCATCTGATTATTACTATCTACCCTTTCCTGAGGCTATGGCCTTTAAAAATGAACAGTTAAAAAAGTCCATGTCAAACTCAGTTTTATCCTACATTGAGGAGTAAGCTTTCTTAAATCTGTTTATTTACAAGTGTATTCACTGCTTGTCATTATTTTGAGGAAAATGAATACAAATGTTGCTATAAGTGTATGCCATTAATCGTAAATTATGAAAACACTCAAGATATTTTAAAGGTTGTGACTCTCTTCATTAGCTCATTGCACATTGGTGTGGAATTGGCATTCATTTGTGAGCACTTAATCCATGCAAAGTACTTCTCCTAGTCTTCATGTTAAATCCAGAGAGGCAGACCTCACCTTGACAGCCTACAGGCTAGTAGAGGCAGGTATGAAAACTACTGACATACTGAGTTTAACATATTACTTAAAAATTGAAATATCATTTAGGATGAGAAAAATAAAAAGCCATTAACTCAGCCCAGGAGAAGAAGCAAGACTTTGCACTTAGGCCTGAGTCTTGGAAATAAGGGTAGAAAGGTATTTCAGACTAAAAAGGATAAATGTCTTAAGCAAAAGAAAACATTTAAATGTGTGACACATCCTAGAAATGGTGATCACTTAAACATAATCAAAAACACAATCTGCAGGTAGATAGTTGGAAAGGTAGTTCAGGCTGTAAAACTGAAAATAATGGGATGCATATTTATCATCAGAAACAATGAAGTTTTGTACTTCTACCTTAAAACAACTATACATAAAATTTCTGAGATTGCTCCAAATTAACAAAAATGAAGACACCTTCAGAAGAGTTTGTAATCAATTGTCCTGTGTTATGTGTCTTCCTTACTGGGAAGGTCCAGAAAGAGCCCCCTTCCAGGCATATTGCTCCTGAAAGAAACCATTAAGTAGAAGAAATTGGAACAGAATTTTTCGAGATTAAGCTAATACAATAAATATATGTCACTTTTAGTCATAGAAGATAATTATTTCTTTTAGTTTGTTTATTGTTTAGGTACTTTTGTAGTCATTCATAAATAACCCATGATTATTAGGATTTAGCCCAAGATCCTACAAACAAAAATAGGATCACAAATAACTTATCCTAAGTAATCAATATCCAGTGGTACCTCAGCTCATGAACTTAATTCTTTCCATGATTCTGGGGAAGGTGACTGAGGTCATGTTCATCACCTGATGCCGAGTTCGTGAACAGAAGCAAGATTTTGTCATATGCTTATGTTTGTGAATCAAATTGTTCATGAACAGAAGCATTTGTGAACCATTATTGTATTTACATTCATTAAACATGTTAAATTACTCATACGAATTCAGTAGGCTGCATGGATTTTTGCTACAGCTGTTTTTATCCTGAAAAGTCTCCGTTCTACCTGTATTTCTATGCCTTTCCTTTTATTTCATCTCATACTTTAATTTCCATGTTGTTTGTTACAGTTTAAATATCAATACAAGCAGAAATATGATTATAATACACTCTCCAAAGGAAAGATATGTATGGGTGAGTGTCTGTGTGTACTTATATAATACTAATATAAGGATATATACCACCTAACTTATAAATGACATTACATACCACATTTTATTGTGTCTTTCATAGTCAGTTGATTTCCAGACAATGTTTTTGTTTACTTTCCTATGATTTTTGTTGTCCATAGTCAACAAAGCGTTGGATTTCTATCTCTCACATGAATGCTGATTTTTCCTCTATGATAAGACAAAAGTGTAATAGTAGACATGGATGCAGTTCAGTGGTAGATCACGTGTTTAATATACATCAAGCCCTGTGTTCAATCCCAGAAGAACAAAACAGTTTAACAATAAATACAGATGTCAAAATTGTACATATATATATATATATATATATATATCATTAATGTGAATAACATCTTTTATGAAATAGCTAATAGTTTTTTAATAATGGGAGAATTTTTATCTTTGTGTATGTTTTGTTCATAATGTAATAGGTACTGACATGATATAATTTTAGGTTTAATCTCGTGCTGTTAACATTTTCTTCTACACTTTAAATCTAGAACATCACAAAATAATAAATCAAGACCTGATTTGTAGCATTATCTTTCTAATTTCCATGGCATTAAATACTTGTACCATGGTTACTAATGTGATATCACCAAATGTAAACTTGAGAAGAAAGATTTGGAAACACACTATACAGTATTATGTAATATTTATACCATACAGACATAAAAACTGTAATTAATATTAAGAACATAATTATAAAAATGCACTAAAAACAACAGGGAAATAAGTTTTCATTCTTAATTATACATTTATATAATTCAACCTTAAATATTATGTTCATTTTACAACTAGCTGACAAAATCCCTGAAAGTATACCAATTGTCTCTCATGAATTAGTAAATCTGTATACAGCACTCAACTACATGATATAAACCACAGGAAAATCTTTTCTAAATGAAAGAAAGATTTATACAAATGAAAGTACTCTAGTAAAAACATATATGAACACAAATATAAAAAATAAATTATTTCATCCAGATGCAAATGCCTATATACAAATCAAGTTGTTGTATATTCAACTCTATTTACTTCCTAACTTACCTGTCCTGTAGCATTAACAGTTTGCTGATAGGTTGTTAATATGTGTTTAATTTTTGAGAAAAAATAACTTCTAAAATTCATTGGTAATAATAACATCTGGGTTCAAAATTATATGAGAGGCAACATTTTTTACCTCTAACATCGATTTTGCCACACAGCTACAAAAATTTGCATTTCCCTAGTTAGTGTAGACATGAAAAAGAAATTGAGTTGTTTGTTACACAAAAAGATTTTAAATTTAGAGACAAGGCTACCTAGACCTTTCAGGTCCCTTACTTTGAATGCAAAATATTTAAAAATATAATTCTTAGATACCTAGATAATGGATCATACGGGTGTATTATGTGGATTGATGTTTGTCTGTTTATTTACGTGGTTTAATTTAAGAAGAAAGATACATTACGTATTATTATCTTTAAATTAGTTATTCAGGATACCAGACATTAGCATTCAATTGTCCAAACATTATTGGCTCAAACCTTACTCTTCAATGAACTAAGTAAAATTGGTAGTGTATGTATCTTAACCATCTTATATATACATACAATTTTTTTTCCCTTTTTTGAAAATTTGTTCTTTTTTTGATTTGTTTTTTCTTCTCTTTAAAATAAAAAAAAATAAATAAAATAAAAGGTTAAAATTGGGGAAGGAAAAAAAAAAAAGAAGAAAGATAGACCTTTGATTGTTAACAAAACTGGAAACACGTTTAAATTTTCTGATAAATAGCAGCCTAAATAGCACACTGCGGCCTCTGACAGCATTCATGTGTTAACAGAAATGAGTGGTGTATTAACTGATGCAGGCCTTATATAATGATTTCATCAGTAATTAGTAGGTAAATGAGGCCCTAGGATGAAAGCTTGAAGGTTCCATTTGCCCCTTTACTCTTGATTGGCACAATTGCCCTGAACTCTAATCTAATGAGAGTGTTTCATGGAAGAGCTGTACTCTAGGATATGCAGACAGCTAACTAAGCAAGACGGGGCCCTGCCCTTGTTGTTTCTTTTGTTGCTAAAGACTAAGCTTGTGCACTAGCTTTCTCCATCTCTCTCTCTGTCTCTCTGTTTCTGTCTGTGCCTCCCAACATTAATATTTAAGGGGTTTTTAACATTTTGTTTATGTTTTTATAAGTAAAAACTAAAGAACATCAATGTTCAAATATTTGTGTAGTTTTCCCCTTTAACTCAGTTTTACAGACACTACATTTTTCTATGTTCCATGTCCATAAATCAAGGATATTCTATTTATTACGCTTTTGTGTTAAGAATTTTGGTACTTGAGAAATTTTGAATTGAGATAACAAAACAGACTTAGATTGTTTATATTTCACCAGACCTTCTTAATATTCTTTCTGACCCTTAATGACAAAGCAGTAGCCGACCCATTTTTATTACATACTTTTATTTATGGTTAAGTATTTACCAAATTTACAAGTCCTAGGGAATCTTATTATAATGTTTACATTACAGCATCTTCCTTCAAGTTTTAATCATTTAAAATCTTCAGTCATGAGACAGAGTTGTATTTTGATTAAAAGCATTGGGTCGGTGAGATAGCTCAGTGGCATAAGCGCCTGCCTGGCAAGCACGAGGTCCTGAGTTCGACTCCCGGTATCTGCATAAAATTTAAAAAAAGAAAGATTAAAAGCATTGATTAAAATCAGGTAGTCCAAGTTATTGCTCAGATATCTGTATATCATTTGAAAACTTCTATTGCTATAACATTAAAAACGTGTATGTATGTATGTCCATTTCTACAATCAAAACAAGTCAGGCTGACTAGGGTTAAAATGAAATCCTGTGATGACAAGCAGTTATGGCTGTCTACTATATGCCTGTGAGGAAATCAAAAGAAGTGGCAAGACCTCTACGATTTTACCTTAGAGTCCTTTGTAATGAATCTCTCTATGAATTTATGGAAACTACAAAACTAATGTAGATAAGAATGTAGTAAGATAAATATTTATCACTATTGTATGTCATAGTCTTGAATTCAAATTCTTGGCAGTGAGTACTCTTTAGGTAACGCAAATCATCAACAAGCCAATTCGGTAGCATTATTACTCCTTTAGTAATCCAGACTACATTCCATGCTGGTCTTCCTTTAATTTCTTCAATAGCTCCATTCTCCTTCTCTCCTTCAGGTGGAAAATACTAATTTCCTCTACTTCAATCACTCTTTTCATAGCTGCAAACATCCTGTGCTCTCTTTAGCTGCACAGCTTCACCGACCTGATTGATTTTCATTCTTGAAGTCTCAGATTTAAATGTCACTTCACCATAGAGGCTTTCTTTACCAATCTTCTTCAATAGTCCTCTAGCATTCTTTCTTGACCTTTTTAATTAATTATTTATGTAACTAATGATGACACATTTTCTGGATCCTCAGAGCTTCTCAGTGATTGAAACATATGGGACGCTGAGTCAATATTAGTTAAATGAATGAAAGGTCGCAACGGAAAAGAGTCTAAAACACATAGAACATGCAGTTGGCTTCCATGCATTAGGAAGAGCAGCATAAGCCAAACAGTAGAGACAGAAATTAGCCTACAAGCTTTTGGAAACCGTAAAATAAACCAACTAGAACAAGAGTGTTATGGGTTAATGGAAGAAAGATAAAATGGGAATGCAATGTACTATGTTGAGTTGAAGGCTATTTTCAGATAGCAAAGGAGTTTTGCCAAATTTAGTTTTGGATTCATAATATTCCCATTTTATTTTAAAAATATAAAACTCTTAAGACTTTCTGAGAACAAAAACAATTTCTCCAGAAGATACAGTATTTGCGGTATAAAACAGAAGGTCATGACTCAGCACCAAAGAATCTCTTTGAGGAGGGTGATTAAAGGCCAGTGTTTCCTCTGATTAGTTAAACTGTCTCCGTTGCTGTTCTCTGGAAGTGCTCTGTTAACCAAAGCATGCACAGGCCAATACAGTTATGCCAGCAGATCTAAAAAGAAATGTTTCTAAGTCCAATTTCTGTAAGTTCCTAACTCTGCAAATTTCTTGGATTTGTATTAAAGTATACATTCTCCAAAACCGCAAGTATGGCTTGACCAGCATATGACACAAGTTAAAAATAATTATTATGATATTGATGATGACAATAGCTAAAATTTATTCAACATTTACCATCTGAAAGGCACAATTCTAAATTTATTCTGTGTATTAGCTTATTGAATCCTCATTAGCTCTCTTAGGAAGTGGAAAATATTATTATCTAAATTTTATAGGTTGATGAGGACAATGAAGTACAACGTAATAAAGTAATTTGCCTAAAGTGTGCTGCTAATAAACCTCAAAATCAGAGTTCAGATACATGCATTCTAACTTCTAAGCCCATGTTCTTAAGACATCTTAACTACCAGATCCATATCCTTGAGCTAGTACAGTACTAGTAAAAAATGAGTAGTCATTATAAGACATGGAGTAAAGATGTGACATAATGAAAGGTTTTTTGTTTGTTTGGTTGGTTGGTTGGTTTTCATTTTTTTTTTTTTTTTTTTTTTTTTAAGAAAAATAACTGCTGAAGCAGTGATGTAAAGGAAGTTACTAGTAAGGACAGATGAGAGTCAAGGCATCATGCAAGGAGGCTGCACACAGTTTCATAATTAATATGAAGAGAGTTTCCTCAAAATCATGACAGTCATGACAAGTATTATGAAGATGTGAGTGATGAGAATTTATAAGGCAAGAGTACTTATATTGCAGGAAGGATAAGGTATATGGATATGCACAAAGCAGTTTTAATTGTGTGGATAGTATGCTGTAGCATATATTATATAGTATATATTCTATACTATATAGATACCATATTCTATACACTGCTTTATATGCTGTCTTGCACTTTTGGAATTGTGTTAAGAAGCCAGAAATGGTGAAAAATAAATGAGCAAAAAATTTTAATTTAAAAAAATTATTGGCATGAGATTAGATGATTTATATGTACTAAGAAATGCTTTTCTGTATTGATTTAATATCTGAAACACCTTTATCTAATGTAATAATCCACCTTGACCTACAGAATATATAATGATTGGACATGGATTACTTTCTTTAAAAAACATGATTAGAAGATGATTAAAAGTTGAGTTCCTGGAACATTGAGTCTTTATTCTCAAAACTGAAGAGTCATGGGTATATGCACATCATCTCAATTTCAGGCAGAGTGAATGTTAACAGGATAAATTTAGATGTCTAAGAAGTCACTGAAAGTTTTTCTTCTCCATAAAAGTGTGTGAGGTGTGATTAGAAAGCTGGTGAATATTTAATTTTTTAAGAAAAAAAAGTATTACAGCAAAAGATTCATTGTCATTAGTCCTCTTCAAAATACTCCCCCTTGCTTCAAACACTCTTATCTCATCATTGTTGCCACTTTCTGATGCAGTTCTGGAAACCCTCTTTCTTGAGTGTATTTAGTTGTGCTGCCATGGCTGCCTCCATGTCCTTAATTGATTCAAAACATTACCTTTCACAATCATTTGGACTGTGGGGAAAGCCAGAAGTCTCTTGGTGTCGGATCTACTGAGTAAGGTGGATAAGGAGATGCTGTAATGCTTTTGGGAGCCTGACTTTGTCTTGGATGGCACTCAACAGCGGCATTCACCACAATTTTTTTTTAAATCATGACTTGTAAAGTCACTAATCCAAAAGGACTTCCAAAACTGCTGCAGGAAATGGCAAGAACAATGGTCTAGGTATATTCAAACTGAGGGGAAACATTTTGAGGAGCTTACTGAGAATGTGCCCTTTACTGTAATTTCTATTTTAAATTTAGAAATTTACTGCACAGTTTGATCACACCTTGTAATTTTTTTATTCACTCAAAAATATAGATACCTAATGGATGTGGGAACTGATAATAAAGTAGTGCACATATCAGTAAAAGTTCAAAACCTACCTTCCACCATGCAACTTACATTCTAGTGGGGAAATTTCATGACAGATTTTGACCTCATGATTAAAATATGAATATATAATTTATTATGCCTAAAATCATACAGAAGAGTTTTTTCTATCTGCAGGAAATTTAATTAATTTTATGAAAATAAAACTTCCAATTGCAGGCACTTGATGAGTAACAAAAATTCAGTTTCTGCGTCACCATTATAAAAAATCAACTGTACAAATATACTCAAGAGTAAGTTTGTAAAGATTCTCCAACTTCTACTTGTCTCTGTAACTTCTACTTTGGTCTGAGAGGTGGATTGGCATAGGAATGACATTAAGTGTATAATTTGCTTTAAATCCTACCAAGTTTTATTTTATCTCAAGACATCAGTAGCTACATCAGTCAGAGTTCTACAAAAATGCAGGAACAGTAGAAGATACACATGAAGAGGTGTAGTGTAAGGAATTGGTTTGCATGATTATGAGAAATGGCTTATAACAAAAGTCTGTCATTTGTAGGACACTTCAGTAAAGGTAAGCTAGTATTCTTCATATGAATATGAAGACCCGTTTATATTATCTAGGAAAATATCTCCCTTAAATAAAGGCAAATGATTATGGGCTTTAATCATATATGCAACATATCTTTATAGCAACTCCTAGATTAGTGTCTGCTTATATAACTGGGGACTGTAACCTAATAAAATTGACACATCAAAAGAATTATGACGGGCTGGTGAGATAGCTCAGCGGCATAAGTGCCTGCCTGGCAAGCACGAGGTCCTGAGTTCGTTTCCTAGTACCCGAAAAAAAATTGTAGGTATGTCCGAATAACATATTCTGAGAGTTCCACTCTGCTTGAAATAAAAAGGATCTTAAACATTTAGTTTTCAATATAATTTTTTATCACTGCTATCACATATTGCTGCCTGTTATTTTTCTTTTCTCTTCTTCCTCAGTTTTTGGCAATGCTTTGTATGCTCTTTTCCTTTCCTTTCTTTTTTCTTTTCTTTTCAGTGGTACTCAGAATTAAATCCAGGGCTTTGCACATACTAGGCAAACTCTTTACCACTGAGCCACACCCCAAGAGTACACTAATTCTGTCCAAGTATTCAGGGATATTTCCACAGCCCAGTGAGATGCATTTTTATCATGATCCTTTGTGGAGTCTCCTATCCAATTTTGTTGTTCAAGAAGTAGGAAATGATTCTAGCACCTGTTACCAATTAGAGTACTACAGTGATCAGTAAACTTCATTATCAAGACAGAAAATAGACATGAAACATGTTCCTTCTTTTCCTCAAAGCAGTGGTAAAATAAATTTAAGAGAAAGAAAAAATTCAAAATTTTTTTCTTACATTAAAGTCATCTCTACAATGATATATTAGAAAACTCTAAGTGTGATTTATCATTTTGAAGTTGTAGAAATCTTAGATTCTGCCCAGATATTTTACGTCATCTACGTAGACCAGCAAGTTCCCGCAGGTGCCAAGCTAGGAACAGAGAGTTCATGACAATGCAGGGCTTGAGGACAATGTTCAGAATCCAAGGACAGGAATATTAATAGAGACTAGGTATTGCTCATAGCTGCAATGAAAAACCACAAATAAATGAATGTTAGAGTGTTTATTAGTTTACAAACAGCATTTTCAGGTATTTTAAGGTCTATACAAAATTATGGTATAAGAGTGAAACACAACAATAATTAACTTCCTGCATAATTTTTTTATAACTGATACCTTAAAAGACAATGCATTCTTTACTTTGTCAATGATTTATATTTTTCTTGCAAGATCTTTTCTCTCTTTTTCTGTTGGCGCGCGAGGTCCTGAGGTCGTCCCCCCGGTACCCACAAAAAAAAAAAAAAAAAAAAAAAAGAAAAGAAAAGATCTTTTCTCTCTTTTTAAAACTGAAAGCTCTTCCTAACGCTAAACTTCCTAAGAGCTTTATATTTTTACATAAAAGCCTCTGATGGGCATACACATCACACACTCCTAGGAGGTAACATCTCATGTTACTCAGAGTCATTTCTACCATTCACATAGAAGCACTTAATGACAATATCCGTTAAACATATTCACAGAGAAATGTAGAGGAAACTTCATACAAATGTGCAGGCCAACTATTATTTGGTTTTCTTCAGGTGCCCTTAATCTTTTGATTAAAAAATTAATGACGTGTTTATGAAAACTTTGTGAATAATATTACTGGAGACATTCACTCATACCAAAAACATTAATTCAACTTGATTCAACAAATACATTGATTTACTTTTCCCACTGAAATATTTTGTCATTGCCACATAGTCAAGATCATAGGGTGGGCTCCTTCTTGCATTCATGCCAGCTTGTTGACTTGGCAGGCAGCCTTGCTTAAGGAATACAACTGTCCTTCTGCCATTCGTTAAATCTGCATAATTAAGGACCAATTATACACGGCATTGTTTTGTAGCAAGCTCCTCAGCTGGCTCTCCCAGCTGAGATTTGGCTTCATGCTCCTTTGCCATGCTGATTACCAAAAACACTGTGAATTTTTTGTCATTCTAATAAGAAGGTTAAAAGCAAAACATATCGGTATGATACATAATTATTAAACTTGGAGAATGATCTCATGAGCAAAATATATTTAATGGATATTGTCATTAATTGCTTTGATGTGTAAAAATGACTCTAAGTAACAAGAGATGTTACTTATTAGGAGTGTGTGTGTGTTTGTGTATATGTGTGGTGTGTGATGCGCATGCCCATCAATGGGGTTTTATTTAAAATTATGAAGCTCCTAGAAAGTTTGGTATTATCAAGTGCTCTGATTTACCTTTTGTTTGAAATATGTATTTTGTAAACATTCTTCTACTATTTCTTGCTGATCACCCTTTCAATCCACACTGTGATCATAGTGTGACCACACAAGTTTTCTGAACATAACAATAGTTTATCTGGAGAACTGGGTGCATGATTTTTTTTTTTTGGTGGGTACAGGGGGTCGAACTCAGGACCTTGCGTGCCACGAGGCGCCCATACCGCTGAGCGATATCACCGGCCCTTTTTTCGTATGTGGGTTCCAGGAGTCGAACTCAGGACCTCACGCTTGCCAGGCAAGCGCTTATGCCACTGAGCTATCTCACCAGCTCATGATATTTTAGAGCAGTCAATCATAGGAAAATTAGGAAGTTGCTATTTTACCAACTTAATGTCTAGCTTAATGTCAGTTTGACACTCATACTATGTGAATAGTTCTATTCCTATGTATACTTCTTTCAATTTTCAAGAGACAATGTACATAGGCTGGTGAGATGCTCAGCGGCATAAGCACCTGCTTGGCAAGCACAAGGGCCCGAGTTCGACTCCTGAAACCCACATATGAAAAAAGGGCCGGTGGTATCGCTCAGCGGCACAGGCACATGCTGGTGGGCAAGGTCCTGAGGTTGACCCCTGGTATCCACACACACACACACACACACAAAAAGAGACAATGTACAAAATAATACTTTTAACACAAACATTTGAGTTACTATGGTATCATATACAATCTTCCTAACTAAATTTATATTCTTCATAGGATTCTGTAAATAAAATGGCCTTCAACTGAATTCAGCTAATAAGAGAATATTTTGCATCACATTCTTCCAGGTTCTGGACTCAAAAATGCTTCAGGAATAAGTTACTCCATATCTTTTAACATCTGTGGGTGCCTTTTGCTCAGGTATTATAAAATCTCTAGCCTTATACTCAGATTCAAGGAGAGCAGGAAAGTTGGTTTTACTGTAAAAGCCTCCTTATGTTTCAAGGGCTTTGATTGGTGAAACTATCTGTGAACAACCCACTGTGGCCAGAGAATGCAAATCAAATGGCCAACACATGAATTAAATCCCACCTCTAGACACAGAAACTTGAGAACGATAGTGAAGAGAGGAAATGGATGTGGTACCATCTGTCAGGTTAGGAGAAATCTTTTCAAGTACCTTGGAGGGCTTGTGATATTCACTTGCAAGTTGGCAGTCAGTGCAACCATAAATCTGATGAAGTCAGGAGACCTGGTCACATGTGGCTGTGCTCTCTCTGAACCAGACACTAAATGATAACTCTCTGCAAAAGTTGGATCTGGATTTAACATTTCTAATCAGACCAGCTAATCTAGTGGACAGCTGTACTAGTTTAGATGACTGGCAAGAGTAGCTCTTGATGCCTAAATTCCTAAAAAGCACAAGAAACCTGTGTAATAATAAGTAAATAAATGTTCTCATATAAAACCCTACTGGTTCTGCAACACTCATTAGATAGGCCACTGTCTTAGTTACTTTTCTGATTGCTGAGACAAAAATACCTGACACCCAAAGTTAAAGAAGGAAAGGTTCATTTAGCTCATAGTTTGTAGAGATTTCAGTCCATAATCAGCTGGCACCAAGGCAGGGTGGCGTGGCAGAGGGGCAACACAGAAGAGAAATGTTTCACGGTGGGCAGAGGGTAGCAAAGCAAGCAAGAGATAACCACAGCTCTTTCTATCCCTTATACTTTATCCAGCCTACTTAGGGCAGGTAGTACTCACAATGTTAATCACAGTGCCCCAGATCCAAGCATTGCACCATGAATCAATCCCAGCATCACACACAATAGATCTAACCACTTCTGAAAAAGCGCCATTTATGATTGCATGAGACTTAGGGGGGACATCTAGACACAAGCCATAACATTCCACCCTCAAAGATTCATGCACATCCCTTTGTGTAAAAGGCATTTGGTCCATCTCCAAGAGTTGTCAAAGTCCTAACACTTTCAGCATTGCTGAAAAGTCCAAGTCCAAAGTTTCCTCTGAGATTTAAGGCAAACTCTTAGTTGTGAGTCCCTGTACAAATGAAAATAAAGTTAAACACTTCCAACAGTGACTAGCACAAGATAGACATTTCCATTCCAAAAGTTACAAATGAGGGTAAAAAGAAATGGGAACAGAGCAAGACCAAAATTAATCAGAGCAAACATTAAATCCCACAGTTCCATTTCCAGCATCCCTGGCAATCTGTGGCAAGTTGTGAGCTCCAAAGGGCTTGGGTGCTCCACCCCTATGGCACTACTAGTGCTTGCAGTTCCTATGGCTTCTCTCTTGGGCTGGCTCTGCTCCTTCCTTGCAGTTTTCCTCAGACAATCCACACTCCTGGCTTCTTCAACCTTCTGGGGTCTCCACTGCACATTTGGCTTCACATGCACAGCTTCAGACACTGCCCTCTAAGGGCACACTGCCTGGCCTCACAGACCTTCTTCTGAAATTGGAGTCGAAGCCTTCCTGACCCCACAACTCTTGCATTCTGCATGCACCTACAACCAACACCACATGGATGATACCAGCATCTGCTGCCAGCTGGAGCAGTAGCCAGGCATCTCTCTTGGCTGTAGGGGTTGAGTACCTGGATTACTGAGCACTCTGAGCCCAATTCCAAGTAATAAATTTTCTAAGCCACTGGCAATCTGGAACATGGTGCTCTGGGGCTTTCTTCTGAAAGCAAAGTCTTTCAACTTTGCAACTCTGAAGCTGCAAAGGCTGGAGTCCTGCTGGTTCTGCTGGAGTCCTGTGGTCCTCCGGCCATCTTTTCTGTTGTTTTCTTCTGAAATACTTGGCTTTTTCTTGTTAGTCTTTTCAGTGACCGATTTCACCTCTGTCTCATCTTTCCAGCCTGCAACTTTACTGGGGCTTCCTTTCTCACAAACTCACAATGTTTTGAATCATTCTGTTGTACTTTTTGCTCTTGATTCTAAATATAAATCTGGCTGAAACCCCAAACAGTAGCCATGCCACTGCCTCAACATTAGACTGCCTTGAAATTTCTTCTGCCAGGTTAATTAGTCCACCACCCTTAAGCTCAGTCTCAGGCAAAGTCTCTGGACATGAGTCATGAGCAAACTGCAGAAAAACTTTCTGCCAAGGCATAATACACAGCATCAGGAGTACAAAAACCAATGCAGTCCTTTTTCCCACCAGAAACCAAGGCAGGGTGGCAGAGCAGACAGGCATCACAGAGGAGAAACAGTTCAGGGTGGACAGAAGGTAGCAAAGCAACAAGGGATGACCACAGTCCTTTCTATCCCTTATATCTTATCCAGACTACTTAGGGAAAGTAACACTCACACTGTTAATCTTAGTGCCCTCAATCCTAATATTGTACCATATCAATCCCTGAGTCACACACTCTAGATCAAGCCACCTTTGAAAAAGCCCCATCTATGACCATATGAGACTTTGGGAGTACATCTAGATACAAACCATAACAGCTACACAATTTAAAATGATTCTGAGAATTATTCAAACTTCCAGTGGTAGTTTCCTATTTGGAAATAAATTTACAGTATTACATTTGGTCCATATAGCAATCTCATGAGTAAACCAGGAATCACAGAGGCCAAATGACTTTCTAGACTTGTTTAGCTATCAAGTGTTAGATCTGAATAATAAGTTTCAACTTTTGATGCAAAAACAAGTCTTTTTTGCCAGTAACACCAATTTTAGTTGTCCTTCACAGTAGTGCCAATTTTAGTTGAATAATATGGGAGATATTATTTTTTAAAATATTTCTTACTTTCAACTGCAGTTTATTCATGTATTTCAAAGTCAATTTAGTCATGGGTAAAATCTTTCTTCGTTCCTAAGTAATAAATTATACATAATCTATATTTAATAACTATTTTATACTATATATAATAACTATTTTAAATAAAAGAATGGGTGAAAAAATATTTAAATATGGAGAATCTTCTTTCTGAAGAATCTTCACAACAGAACCAAATTGCTATTTTTAAATAAATATCAGGGGCCGGTGAGATGGCTCAGCGGCTTAAGCACCTGCCCGGCAAGCACGAGGGCCCGAGTTCAACTCCCGGAACCCACACACGAAAAAGGGGCCAGTTATATCGCTCAGTGGCACGGGCGCCTGCTGGCGCGCGAGGTCCTGAGGTCGACCCCCGGTACCCACAAAAAAAAAATTAAATAAATAAATAAATAAATAAATATCAGCAGCAGAACTACATATTAAACATGATATTAACATTACGTGCAGACACTTTGTCAAACAGAATAATACAAAGTAATAGGCTATAGTATAGGCAGTGTTTGGAATATGGAGAAAAGATACTATAAAGCACAGTTGTGTTGAAATATGAATTATGAATATGAATGTGTATAGTATATTGAAAAAACAAATCTGATCCTTACTTCATTCTTTACAATGAAAATATTTCCAGTGAGCCAAAACTTAAATATCAATGAAACAGTTATATATCTAGAAATAATAAAAGAGAATAATTAATAACAGCAGGTAGAGATTGTATTTCTGGGACAGAAATACATAAATATAGACGTATTAAAAGATAGCACTAGTGTATATGACAATATAAGAGTTATTTTGACATAAAAATCGCACAAAGAAATTATAATTTAAATTAGAAAAAATGTGCAGTACATATTACAGAAAGTAGTAATATATTTATTACATGTCATCCTATGTAACTATTACAACAATATATGTTTTGTCACTATATATAAATGAATAACATTAAAATACAAATTTTAAAAATCTAAAATTTAATGAAATATTTTTCACAAACTACATAAACAGACAGATCATAGGAAAATATGAACTTTAGTCATAATCAACAAAATTACAATATCAATGCAGTTCCATTTTCAACTCCAATGTGACTAAAATTTTAGTGTTATTGACAAGAATGTTGAGATAAAGCTCTTGAATCGAATATATATGGCATATACCCATATACCCTTTTCTTATTAGAAGTTACATGTTTATTCTAGCATTATGTTTTTAACTGCAGTACAGAATATTTTTGAAAAATCTTGCAAACAGCTTTTAACATTTATTATTTGCCTGTATGGTTTGATTTTTAAAAATGTTTACAAGAACTCATTTCTTTCTTTTTTTTTTTTGTATATTTAAAACTCTTGGCTGAGAAACTACCTTACCCCTATTTCCATCCTAAACTTTCCTTTGAATAATTCTGAATGTGTGATAAGAAAATGATGGTAGGCTTAAATTACTGATGGTACAAGGTACTTGAAGTATCTGTGTGTTTGATTTTCTTTTTCTTCCTACACATCCTTAGACAGATCTCTGGCCTGAGCTGAGTTCTGTAAACGAGACCACATGGTCTCGTTACCGAATGCCCAGTTGGTTTCTAAACAAGGATCTTACCTGGTGTGCCAGCTTCCACCACTCTCAGTTCCCACTGCTCATCAATAAACCATGACGCTCTGCACACAACCCAGCGCCTGGGGGCCAGCTGTCAGTGATGGCGGACAGTAAAAAATTGTATGTGTTCCCCAAATCACTGCAGAGAAATCCAGGGACAAGGCTGAAAAACATTCCCCCAAATTTCCCCAAAGAACTATTCCTAATTTAAAAGCAGCAACAAAATAAGGGAGGGAGGAAGGCAAGGAGGAAGGAGACAAGAAGCGAGGGGATAAGGGGAGGAGAGAGGGAGAGAACAGCCCCATATGTGAATATAAAAATGCACACACAATTTTATATCGTGGCAATGAAAATGAATATTCGGGGTCTGTGATCAATTTATTACATTTTCCTGCCCCATGAGAATGCATAGAGCAAACCAAACTCTAAAGTGTCTTTGAATGAATCCTCCACAACCAGATGATGCTTTCTCTCTCTACATTTATGATTGTGGCACCAATAAAATTTTGAAAATGTAAGAGGTTATGAAAATGAAGAAGTCTTGTAGATGTCCTAACCAGTATTCTGTTTATCAATTAGTAATTCAGTTTCCTTGTTTATCAAGAAAATTACCTGCAACAATGAATTTGATATTTTACCAGTTAAATTTAGAATAATATAATTTTAACTAGCTATTTTAATATAATGTCTCTACTCAGACATGCTTTTTGTTTTTTAATTGTTTTGTCATTGTATCTTTGATCTCTAGACCATCCACAGTTGTATTGCTCAAAAGGCAATTAGAAAATTTTTCTAATTGGATAAATAAATTGTCAATACCATAAACAAATTGAATTGTTTCTAGGTAACTACTGTAGTAAATAAAGTAGGAATATGCAAAAATTATGCAGTCTTTTGTATATTTCAAATAGAATTTTATCTTATACATTTAATAAACACTTACTGGTCACTTAATATGTAATAATGTGAAAAGCGAAAAGGCTACCAGAATAAGGAGGTTTCTGTATTTGATGAGTTTACTTTATACCCAAAAGATATTATCTTTGTCAAGACTCTTCTAATAGGCATAGTATACTTTGGGTTGACTGAGAAAAGAACAATCAGTTCCATGTGAGTTAGGAAAAGAAATCATAGTTAGGCAGGGCTGGTCAGGATAAACAGAATTCCATCAGAGGCCTAAGTATAAAAGTATTTTAAGTGAGGTCTGTGTAGCATGGCTGAAGAATGGTAAGCAGCTACGGAGAGGACTAAGGGTGTTTAGTTCCTATCCAGAAATGTGAGCTGTAGCTAGATGATCAATGGCCTTTCAAACCTTGCTGAGTAACTGCAAGTTAACTTTGGAGACATTTAGGGTTGTAAATTGAGAAATGAATTATTTGGTGATTCCTTGTTAATTCTCAGAGTAAAGTGAATGAGACATTGTAGCAAGAAATCAGAGCCATAACTGAAAATGGCTTTAAAGTAATCTATTCTTGTAAGTCACTTTTATATGGAAATTTGATTAAGACTTAAGGCGGTTTAAGATCTGACTCTGCAACTTTCCAGCTGTACAAACTGAATGGCTCTCTAACCTCTAGAAGCCTCTCTTCCTTCATTCATAAAACACAAAGAACATCTGGGTAGTTTTCTAATCTCCTGGAGCCTCTGTTCATTCACAAAACAGGAAAAACATCTGGACATGCCTTTTAGGGTTATTAGGAGTAAGTGAGATAATGCCTAGGAAATAGTAGTACAGGTCTTGCCACATCTACCGCCCTATGTTCTGACTGCAGCAGAGAGGAGAGACTGGCAATCCCCAGCATTGTTAATAACTGGGAAAGACAAAAGATCAATCCAGATAGGTATACTCTTTCTAGATTGGAAGAGCATATTTGATTCACAGAATACTTTTAGACTGCCCAAAAAGTTATCTTTGGAAAAAGTTTTCCTTTTGTAGACATTAACATATGCAACGGTTATTTTTTTAAAGGAATAATTACTTTACCTTCCAAATATATACATGAATATGCATACAGACTGCTTATTCCTCCCTCTACAAAATTTGTCCTATTTTTTTTTTTTCTTTGTGGAAGTGACTTAACAAGCTGCAAAAAAAAAAAAAAAAAATGGTTCTTTTAAAATCTGCTTGCTGCATTGTGCACAGTGCCCGGGTATCACTTGGGGTTTGAGACATGGATGTAGTCTCCTATCTTTGTTTGTGCACCACATGCATCATTGGCAATGGGAACCAATGTGTCCTTTGAGAGTTACTCATGTGTATACCCAAGCAGAGCTGTACTTAAGTCTATATTCATCCATGCCTCCAGAACAGCTGTCACAGAATTCATCACGACAAATGTGGAACAAATAAAAGGGTGGTGCTTATTATTTTATTCTTTTTACATGTTTTCATGTGAAATAAATGGATTGCAAATATCAAAATTGTTGTAGGAAAAACAAATTTTAGCCCTAATACTAACTTTTTAGTTAATACTCAAAGTATTAACTCTTTGAAAAACTAAAAGAGAATTTATTTTCTAAATGTTATTCAAACTAGTTACTGTACTGACAAGGAATGTGTTAATTTAGAACTTACATCTTTCAAATTTTGCAAAATTAAATGCAAATACCAGTTTCTTAGGAAAAATGAAACTGCCTGTGAAAAAGATGCCCTTGTGAATGCTTGCTAAAACCAGAAAGAGGCTGATATCTGCATCAAGTGACAATATTTTAAGAATTCATGAATTTCTCTTTACTTATTTATTTGCAAGGATTAAATGTGAGTTGTTTTATGTGACACTCTATTCTTTGATCAGTCTCAAGTGACTATGTTGACTGATCTTATCTCCCTAATGTGCCATGCAACCCAGCAAAACAACAGTTTTTTCCATAGCAAAATATGTAACTATGATCAATTTGAAATAAAAATGCATCTGAAATTCCTTTTGAAATGCAAAATACCATTTCATTTATTGGTGTCCTTACATGGTCTCATATGACCGTGATCTCAAGACTATGGCACAGTGTGATGGAAGGGGCAGGAAGTGAAATTATGAAGATCTGAATTCTAGTCTTGGGCTTGCCATTTCTGAACAGTGATACCTGTTTTAAAGCTGTATTCATTTAACAAATATCTACTCCAAAGCTGCCATGGGTGGGAAAGCCTTAGATGTTAGAGAACAAGACAGTTAATGCCTCTACCTAATTGGTCTTAAATTTTTTTTTTTTTTTGTGGGTACCGGGGGGTCGACCTCAGGACCTCGGGTGCCTGTGCGCCTGTGCCGCTGAGCGATATCACCGGCCCCTTTTTCGTATGTGGGTTCCGGGAGTCGAACTCGGGCCCTCGCGCTTGCCGCGCAGGCGCTTAAGCCGCTGAGCCATCTCACCGGCCCTGGTCTTAAATTTTAATGAGGGAAACACCAAAAGAAATTGTTAAAGTCAAAATAATTTCAGATGGTGATAAATTCTGTGCAGACCATAAAATACAAAAACCACTGGAGGAACAATTCATGCTTAGGGGCAGCTTCCTGAAGGATCAGATACTATATTTTGTACTTGGCCACATTACTTGTTGAGCAAGACTGGTTCTTGAGAAAAATGGACAAAATAATAACTGCCATGTCTACCACATAAAATACTTCTAAGAATAAAGTATGGTGATATTAGTTAAAAGTTAGTTTAATAGATTTAGATCATATGTTATTTGCATGTGATATAAATTAAAATAATCGCATTTACTCCACTAAAAGTATAAAATGCTGTACATACAAGTCACAGTACTCTTAAACAGACAAGCATGTTTCTAGAGGAGGAACTGAATTTATCGATTTGTATTTCTTTTGTCATTTTCTGTAAGAAGCCATTAGACTAACATGTTAGGTATCACATAGCATTTTTCCTAATCTAATTGTGGTTAAGAATGTAAGTGATGGATTTGGAGAGCAAGGATTGGAATCAAAGCTTTGCTGAGTAATATCTACATGCTTAGTAAGTTAATCTACCTGTGCAGTAGTTGAACTATTCTTTTAATTCCAATTTTTAAAAAGCTTAAAATATATTTAAATCTTCCATTAAATTTTCTGTCATTGATATTATTAACACTAAATAAGAAGTTATTCTCATGCTATCAATGAAGTCTTTATTAGAGGAGACCCAACCTTCTGCTCCCTGGTAGAGTCACTGAGCATTAGGTACTCAGTATTCTGGAGTTGTGCTGTGTGAAAGTCTCGAACTTGAATTAACCTGAACTTTGAGTTCCAAATCTATAGAATATTAGTTGAAGAAATGTTCATCATTCCCCACCAAGCCACCGCCAGTGCACACATACTTATTATCCATGTGAAAGCCAAGCTGGTATTTTACGAAAATATGTTAGATTTTGTCCCACTGGATGTCCTCAAGTGCCTACATGATGCACCATCATCTGACACTTTTTAGACTTGAGTTTTATTCACTTTTCAAAGTTATTTCAATTTTTAGACCCCAAAAACATCCATTTGTATATGCTGTGTAAAATATCATATATCTGTCTCCTTATTCTTCAGATCTCAGCTTTAAAAACCATTGTCTCAGGAAAACCTTTATTCCTGGTACTACCCACCCCCCCAAAGACATGCCTTGTCACACAGTTATCTAAGTGTCTTATTTATTTTCAGCACTGTGTGCCATTATTTTCTCTTTTATAGTTTTAGTTTCTTGTCAGATTACCCAGTCTGACTTTCATTAGCTAAGATCTTTATTCTTCGTGTGTGTGTGTGTGTGTGTGCATGCACATGCATGTGGTTTTTAACTATCCTATACTATCCCAGAGTAGGAATTGAACAAGTATTTGTTTTATGAATGAATGGTTATTTTATATTACAGATACAGTAATGCTTATCTTTGTATTTTGAGAAGAGATATTCAGAACAAGGCTGTTTTCCTTTCCTTAAGAGTTCATTGCCAGGCATGGATGGTGCACACCTGTAATCCCAGTACTTGGCAGGCTGAGGCAGGAGGATCACTGTGAGTTCCAGGCCAGCTTGGGCTACATAGTGAGCTCAAGTCCAAACTGGACTACAGAGCAAGAACCCGTCTCAAAAAAAAAAAAAAAAAAAGAATTTATTAAAAAATTGTAAGTAGAGCTTTTGCAAATGAAACAAGAGCTGGAGGCATCAGGGAGGGATGAGAGAGAAATGGGACAAAAATGAATTAAGATGTGTTATGCACATGTACTAACTCCCCATGATAAATGTAATTATTATGTACTGCAAACACGTACTAATAAAAGATGATAATGTTCTTTACCTGCAAGCACAAAAGAATTATAGTAATGCCCTGACTTACAAACATTTGAGTTGCAAACTTTCACACATATGAATGGACCTCACATTAGGAACATTCGTGGATTGGACTGCATCGCAGTAGTAGCTCATGTCTGCTGGACATTGTCGCAGTTGTGCTGCTGTGTGCTTACTGCACAGTACGATGGTGTACAGTAGTACAGTGCTCAATCCAAGCCCAGGATGTCCGGGAGCAAGAGGAAAAGCAGTGGCGATGTGGAGGGGACCACTAGGAAGCACAAAGCAATGTACATTGTATATTTCTGTCAAAGGTGTACAAGACTCACTTTGTTGCACTTAGGAATGAAACCAATCTGATTTTTGTTCTCCCAAAATGGAACTCATTCCTAAATCGGGGACTTACTGTAAAGGGTCAATGCACATATCTCTACGTCATATGGCCCTTTTCTCTGCCCCCAGCTTTTACCTCCACATCTTTTTCCCTCCTGTTTATCTTCCTCTGTTTCTTTTCTCATTTGCCCTATTTCTTATTTGGGGAGAGGGGAGCTTATGTGTATTCTTTCTTTTACTGCAACTCAAAGCTGTGGTTTTACCTTTCTTTCTATCATCTGTTGGCACTTATGACAGACTCTTTGAGACCTTCAAGGATAACATAAGATTATATGGTTCTGAATGTTTTAAATTCTCTATTTTCTTCAACAGTGATTTTCCAGGTTGCTCTAATTTACATTATTTTCATATGTTAATAGTAGACAAAAAGGAGTAGGTTCTTTAAAAGATAGCTCAGTCACTTTAGGAAGAAAAAGTACACATGTTAAAATTCAGCATGATTTGCCCTATAAATATATACCGTAAAGAGGGCCGGTGAGATGGCTCAGCGGCATAAGCACCTGCCTGGCAAGCGCGAGGGCCCAAGTTCGACTCCTGGAACCCACATACGAAAAAAGGGCCAGTGATATCGCTCAGCGGCACTGGCGCCATCTGGCGCGCGAGGTCCTGAGGTCGACCCCAGTACCAAAAAAAAAAAAAAAAAAAATATATATATATATATATATATATATATGTATGTATACTGTAATTATCCTGCGTGGTAAAGACTTTCTCATTTTCTTCTTTTAGAGATAAGTATAGAGAATTGAAAGCTTCTTTGCCTTGCTGTGCAACATTTGAAAAAAGGATTTGGGATTCCTTCAGTTAAGCTACCCTCCTCCTCTGTGAAATGCCTCTTTAGAGAAGCAGCCAGAGCTTTGTGCTAACCCCGGAGCACAGCCTCCTCTCTAGGGGCTGAAGGGCAGCTGTGCCCCCTCCCACAGCTGCTGGTGTCCACCATCCGAGGCCTGGATCAGGGGTGGGGGCCAGCTGTCCTGCAGCACCACATAGGCCGTGTCTGTAGCCACTGCCTGGCTAAGTCCAGCATCCTGGAGGCTTTTCACAGTACTAGCACCCTGACACTTTCTGAAAGAAGTGTTCCTGTAAGAAAAATTACCACCTTTTCATTGCTTTTTATTTATTAAACGAGGCCCTTAACTAGCATACCTATAATTATCAGTTAGAAAAAAATACTGGAAATCACTTTTTTTTGGTATGTGTATAGTAAGTTATGATTACATTCATCATAGGGAGTTTGTTCATGTATATGATACTTCTTAATTCCTTTGCTATCCCCCTTCTCCCTCCCCTGCATGTCTGTAGTACATGATGATCACATTCCTGATAGGGACTTGGTGCATATACTCAGCCCTTCACAGTCCTTCCTATTTTATTAATTTCCTTTCCTTCCCCTCCCCCTCCATCTTTCAGTTCCCTCCCCATATATCCTTCTTGCTATTTCCTACTCTCTATTCTTTACTTTGCACTTCATTTACATAATGTGATTCTCATATAAAAGAATTCATGTGACATTTAAGCTTGCATGCTTGATTTATTTCACTTAACACTATGGTCTCAAGGTGCATCCATTTTCCTAAATATGACTCAAGTTTATCCTTCTTTATGGCAGAGTAGTACTCCATTGTGTAAAAATACCACATTTTCTTTATTCATTCATCTGTTGATGGGCATTTAGCTTGTTACCAAGATTTAGCAATTACAAATTGTGCTACTATAAACATGGGTATCCACATATCACTGTAATATGATGTCTTTAACTCTTCCAGGAAGATATGTAGTAGGGGAATACCTGGGTTAAAGGAATTTCTATTTTCAGTTTTTTGAAGAATCTCCAACTGTGGAAACCACACATAATCTGTTCGCCTTCAGTTTACCACTATGAATTAATCTCTGGATTCCAGAGAAAATTATTTAGAAAACAGCAACCTTTGTTGCATCCTCAGAATTTTTATTCATTTCTTCCTCACTAAATCCAATAGGAACTCTTTATGAAAAAGAGCCAATAGATGTCATAGAACTGAATAATCTTAATAACCAAACGGAAAGAGATATATGAACTAAAGAACTCAAAAGTAGCAGTGACTGTTTTCTGAGTTTCATGCCTGCTTATTTAAGCTGCACATGATATCTATGAGTTAGATGGTATTAGCATCATCATTTTTTACATGAGGAAAATGAGGCTCGGAGAAGTTAAGTAACCTGCCCAAAGTAGAACAGCTATTAAGTAACACAATTAGGGTTTTTTTGGTTTTTTTTTTTTTTTTGTGGGTACCAGGGGTCGACCTCAGGACCTCAGGCACCAGCAGGCTCCCGTGCCGCTGAGTGATATCACCGGCCCCTTTTTCGTATGTGGGATCCGGGAGTCGAACTCGGGCCCTTGTGCTTGCCAGGCAGGCGCTTACGCCGCTGAGCCATCTCACCAGCCCCTCAATTAGGTTTTGAAGGAAAGAGTGTGACTCAGGAAATTCTAAACCACTACATTAAATCAAGTTAGATAACAGAAAGTCTAAAATACAAGGGAAACTTATTTACAAATTTATGAATTTATGGCAAAACATTATAGTTTTAATGTACATGCTTAAGTGACATACTGGCGACCTCGCCAAGCTGATCAACATTTTCCTTAGATTAACAGTGAATAGTTTAATTCTAGAGTTTTTTTTTTTAAACATATGAAATAATTATCTGAACATGTTGGTGTTCTGGTAAATGTTTAACTGGCTGTCAGGGACAAAGGTCCTTTTAGTGTTTACTGACTTCCATGCTGTAATGGATCTCCCTGTTGAGAGTGTCAAGGGTTCTAGCATGAATGTGCAGTTAGAAACAGGCCATTGACCACTGTAAGTTCCATTTGCTGGGAAGCTATGACAACATAGAACCTGGTAGTGAGAGCCGGGTACACGACTCCCTGAAAATATCTTTGATGTTACAATTCTGAACATCTTAATTCTAAAGTTAAATTAATGGCTGTTTCTAAAATTTAACCATTGATGATATCAACATTGTCCAGTTAGTCCAACTATAGACAATATATATTAGAAATTTAGCATTTTGGTGAATGCATCTTAGAGATGGAAATGAGTATGAAGAACTGATTTTTCTGGTATCATTTGGATTTAGCTACTGCTCTATTATTTTCCTGGAAGTCAATTTTAGACAGTTTCATGGCTTAAGAGCTTAATTTATGCTTTGTAATCCAATAGACATGAACATGAACACTCACAAATTAGTAATCTTTATATTGCCTAAAGTGGACCATTTAGCTCAATCTAGAAATGAACATTTTCTGTTTCTTTTATGATGCATAAATCGGTTGATTCTGTTTCATTTTTCCACTGCTATGTTTAGACATTGCTCTTGCTGTTAAGCTTATATATTACGTCAGCATTTTTCTTTTAAATTTTAAATGGATATTTGCCACAATACTTAGCCTATACACAATCTCGTGATCTTATCTCTCATTTCACTATGAATTCTCCGTACTTTTTTAGTACTATTTTACCACATTTGCAATCTCTGCATGTCTACTGTGGTTTCCATTTCTTTCATTTTGTAAAGACACAACTTTCTAAAAATGATCTGTATGAATCTCGAAGAACAAGTAGAAATCAAAGAACAATTATAATGAACTATAGAAGTAAACAAATGAGGTATGTCAGAGGAAGATGAGGAAAGGAAAATAGAAAACAACAAAAGTTATTTCTGAGATATCTATGACCAACATAGTTGGAAAAGTTTCAATACACTTTCTTCCTAGTAAAACTAAAAGAAGCTCTAAGACTAACTGTAGGCATGAAAAAATACATAAGGTTGAATAAAAGGAAAATCTGAGAATTGAAATACAATTTTACCTAAAGCCCTAGTGAGACTCTCTTTTGAAATCAATAGCTACAGGGATAAATTAAAATAATTTAGGTACATTGATAACAAGTGGAAAACAAATCCCACATTCAGTTTCAAATTACTTAAATGCTGTATATAAAACTAAACACCAAAAAGAATCGATAGAATCTATCTATCTGACCCGCTGAGTATGATAAATCATAGATTAGTTTAAATGTGTTCAAACTTTTCCGTCATTCAGAAGGCACTTTTCTGTTCAAGGACCACTCACTTGAATGGGGCTGTTGGTCTCCCTAACACCCAATTTCCTAAAGTCATTTGAAGGGTGGGGTTATTTTACTCAAATTCTAAGCAACTAATTTCAACCTGGGACAACAGCTGTGTAATGAATTTAGCTGCCCCAGGAACTAATTGCCTGATTATTGGATATTTTATCTTCAGCCTTTTTGATATCTTGAAAATGATTCATTTATTACAAAAATAGCTCACCTACTCAGTTTATTTATGTATATTTTCCAGAAAAAAATGGCCAGTTTCAAAGGCACCTCATCATGGTTTCGACAAACAGAAAAAAAAAATTCCGTATTTTGTGATTGTGTAACTCCCAAGATACACATAACTGGAAATTCAAGATAGAATAAAACCAGCTTTTAAAAACCATAATGGAATGAATTATGATCTGTGGACAGCTTTCACTGTGACTTGCTTCCTGACAGGTGACATAGAATTACCCTATAAAACTAGATAAATTACAATTTAAACTAAAATTTTCAGTGGTGTATTTACTTGCTATTTGAAAAGTAAATTCACATTTCCACTATGCGTCTATCAAGTTTTGATCAGAAATAATTTATGCTGTTTTTTTGAAACATCTATGACCAACATAGTCGAAAATTTTTCCATGCTCTTTTTTTCTCCCTAGTAAAAGTAGAAGGAGCTCTGAAGCTAACTGTAGGCATAGAAACCAATATAAGTTTAAATAAAAAGGAAATCTGAGAATTGAAATGAATTTTATCTAAAGCCCTTGTAAGATTCCCTTTTCAAATCAATGGCTACAGGCATAAATACAAATTACTGTGGTACATTGATAACTAACAGAAAACAAATATATTTTAGATATGCTAACATTTATTGTCATTTTTCCAAAACCAATCCCTATGTTTCTTCTACATTTTAGATATATCCTTATAATATGTCTGTATACAACTAAGCCAATCCAGAAAAATGTGTTTTGCTATTTCTTTCTGCCTCTCTCTAACCTTGAATCCAGGGAAACTGGCCACTTAATTTACGGTCACCTTAAATATTCAGAATCCACTAATATCTATGTTAGATTTTTTTAGATGCTTGACACTGGGTATTTTCATCTATCTTGCAATATTCCTCTTTATTTCTCTAATTACTCTTCGTATTTTTCTGTTTTTAATTGTAATTGTTCTATGAAGTAATATACATTTAATTCTGTAGCGTACTGAATAGCAATGCAGAAAATAATAATGAAAAATTAATCTTAAATAATCACACTTTGCTTATATTTACATATTCGATACCGCTCCAGGATATATACACAGATGCGTGCGTGGATACACACGTATACCAGTAAATGTGCAATGACAGAGATAGTTACATTCTGCGTTCCTTCATCCAACACCCTATCTTTAGCTCTAAAAATTGTAATAATAAACATATTTTTTCTGCAATTATATTCACAAACATGACAAGAAATCTAGATAGCTCATAAAATTAACAGGCTTTATTTTTATGAAAAATTTCCTTTCTAAAACATTTCAGTGTTTTTTTCTTCCCCATCTTTGTCCCCTTAGGACCTACACCAACACCCTAAACATCCATACACAGGCACCTCTTGAAAGGTGACTGATAATGGGTGGGCCATAAAGGAGGGTGGGGATAATTCCAAGTTTTGTGACATTATTGCCTCTGTACACTTAAGAATGCTTTTAAAACAAAGGCCTTTATTTGCATTTGAAATAGATGTTGATTATTTCACAAAGGGAAGTAGTATATATGAATATCTCAAGCAACTTAACTAGGCATTTTTATTTGCCCTTAATATGAATTTTCTCTTTTGAAGTGTTCTCAAAGGTTTAGGAATTATTTATTACCAATTAAATGATCTCTAATTGCATCATTTTTATAGACTTATCACATATCTTTATCTCAGTCATTGTCCATATGACTCAAAAACACTATGGCGGGGATCATTTTATTTTATCATTTTATTTTATTTTATTTTACTGTGCTTTGTTTTATTTTATCAAACGGTGAGGGAAATAATACCAATGTGACCTGAATTTTGTCTCCCAAGCTATCAGAGTTTATCAAATGAAAACTTGAGGTTTAAATTCAAAACAGCCCACTATCTGACCCCCATCAATATTCTTTCAATCTCTTTCACAGAAATCGATCAGGTCAGTTGGGCCACATTTCTTCCTTCCATCATCTTATGTTAGTAGCTTGATAATCTAGTTATTAGTTGACATAAGGAATGTTATAACATCTTATAGCAAGGTGTTTCTGTTATGTTAAATATACCCATTTCAAACAACCACATTTAGTATAATAAGCAATTCTAGTTTCCTTATAGTCCCCTTATTGAAAAAAAAATATAGTCCTTTTTTTTTTTTTGTGGGTACCGGGGGGTCGACCTCAGGACCTCGAGCGCCAGCAGGCGCCCGTGCCGCTGAGCGATATCACCGGCCCCTTTTTCGTATGTGGGATCTGGGAGTCGAACTCGGGCCCTCGCGCTTGCCAGGCAGGCGCTTAAGCCGCTGAGCCATCTCACCGGTCCTATAGTCCTTCTTAACAGGATAAGAATTTTGGTCCATATTGCTGGAATCAGACATTTTCTTTCAGCTCCCATTGAGTCCATGAATAAAAGTGTGAGATTATAAATGACTTTTATCTATTTTTGAAGACTACCTATTACTATTACATTCGCCTTTATAGTGAATTGCCTGAATTACTCTACTGGTCAATGTAAACATACATTTTGACAATTGATATTTAAAAGTATACTTACAACTCATTGTTATATCTTCATGACCGCAAACCAAATTGGTCATTTGTAATAAGTTGATATAATATATATTATATATCACATATTTTAAGGTATGTGAAAGTATCAGTGATGTACAAAAGCAATAAGCTTTTTTGTGGAATGTAACTGTAGGCAGTTTTGTTCAGGCTTTCATCTACAGTTAGACACTAGCTTAGATTACAGATCTTATGGTTGAATAATAAGATCCCAAATATCCTTTATTTTGCCTGCAAAATAATTTTTTTCTTCTAAGAAAATAGTCATAGTAGCAAAAGAACAAATTTCTATCTTGTGATTTTTTAAATATTTACATGATTTTTATTTTTGGCTTTTGTCAAAGAAAAGGAAGTACCAGAAAAGTTAGTCTGTACTCTTTGATTTTAATATTAACTATGTATTTTTCTTTTGTTATAAAAAGAGTACGATGGTGATCAGATATTTAAAAGCCTATCAGCTAATTCTACTGTTTTCAAAAGGATATACAAAGCTGTAATATTATTTACTGTTCTTAATCTCGAATTAAATTCACATAGTCACTCCTTGTATCGAAATTTCACATACACATATGAAGAAAAGAAAGAAAAGATAAAAAGAAAGGGAGGAAGGAAAGAAATAATGGAAGGGGGGAGAAGGGAGGGAGAGAGGCAGCTAAGCAGAGACACAGCAGAGACACGGAGGGAGGGAGGGAGACAGAGAGAGAAAGACAGAGACACAGAGAGAGACAGAGAGACAAAGAGAACCCGGAACCTGAGGGACGGAAAGAAGAAGAGAGGGGAGGTAAAGGCCAGAAAAGAGAGAAGAGAGGAAAAGGAATGAGCTCTCTGAGGTTTTGCACTTAACTTCAGTTTTAATACCACAGAGATATGTCTTCCACGTGAACACGTGTGTACCTTGTAAAATTTGATCGGCTGATTATGAGACATTCTGACATATAATTTGGCAGTTTGTCAAAAACCTAATCAACTACCATATGTCGCTGCAGTTGCACTCCTGGGCATTTATCCCAGACAAATGAAACTTATGTTTAACACTAAAACCTGTACACAAATGTTTATAGCAGCTTTATCTATAATAGGCAAAAACTGGAAACAACCCAGAGATACCTCAGTGGGTCAACAAGCTATAGCAAATCCATAGCTTAGAAAACTACACAGCAAGCTATAAAATAGCATGAACTCTTGAAGTATGTCACAAACCACAAGAATTTTTATACAATTACACTGAGTGAAAAAATCATTATCAAAAATTACATATTGCTTGATTTCATTTATAGAAACTTTTCATAATGACAAAATTATAAACAGGGAGAGCAGATTAGTAGTTACCAGAGGATAAGAGCAACGGCTGGGAGGAAAGTATGTGAGGCTATAAAAGGCCCACAAGAAGGACCCATTAGGTGATGTAAATTTCTTTGATCATGCTTGTATCAGGGTCAGTAACCTGTTATGACATTGTTGTACAGTTTTTCAAGATGTTATCGCTAGGGGAAATTATGTAAAAAGGACAAATGATCTTCCTGCATTATGTATATAACCCTAAAATTATCTCAAAAAGGTTGAAAAGTAATAATTTTTTAGAAGTCTGTTGAATATCAGTTTAGAGATTCCAAGCTTTTTCACTCTACTAGGAAATTCAACAGAGTTTTGAGTTTCTACGGTAAGATTCAAGATGAATTTCGACATGACTTAATAGCCTTCTAAGTACGGTATGATTGAATGTAGAATATATATCAGAACTGTTATTGGCATAGTGAATTAAGTACACATAAGATTGATGGGGAAATTTACAATAATAATTTTATTATCTCATTGTGAAATGCAATATACTGTTACCATTTTTAAAATAATCATTTACCTGCATTGTGTGTAATTACTTTAGCATATTTTTCATTTTGTTTTTTCTCATTAACTATCATGTTTTACACCTATTTTCCCTTGCCAGAATTATATACAATTAGAGATTTTTTTTTTAACTAACAGCCACAGAATCATAGATAAGCAAGTAATTTATACTCAGTGAAAGATTTACGCTTTTTGGCAGGTTTAGTTACCAGGTGTTAGGCTCTCAGGTAATTTTTGAGTCATATTTAGCCATTCAAATACACATTCCAGATGTAAAGTTTTAACATTAGCAAATGGTTTCATGTTTTCAAGAAAAACTAAGAATAAACGTACACATTCTTAGATATTTGATTTATTTACATTAATTTACTACTACTGTTAAGTCTGACCAATCATTTACTATACATACCTTGTCAATCCTTAAGTGATTTCTGACCCTGATTATGATTTTAAGGTTCATGTTGAAGTCTTGAGGCACTTTAAAATGCCAAATATTACAGATTACAGAGATTTATATCTATTAATTTTCTCCAGCCACAAAGTTAAAATATTTATTTATGATTTTATTGGCATTTGCCTAAAATATTCAGCATAGTTATCATAATTCTGGCAATATTTGGAACTCAACAGATTTTTATTCTATATCTATAAACTCCAGTTCCTTTTCCCATTTTGTAGAAAAATGTGTTTCTTTAAAAATTCTGACCTCTGTTAAAAGGTGGTCACAAAAGTCTATTGGAAACAATATTAGTTACTATGTTAAGCTTTTCAGCCATTTAGTACACATGGCCTGACCAAAAATATCCACACAGGAGCTACATCACTGGAAACAAAATTTTACATTTGCTAGTCACCCAGGCTGTCTGTCTCCATTCTAAACAGATTTATGCAAGTCTTAAAAATTGAGCTGGAAAAGGTTTAATGAAGTGATATTGCACAGACAAATGAGCATATTTTCACATGTACAAATAAATGTATTATGAGTTATGAAGCAAGAAAAAATCAATTGGTACAATAGTCTCTCATCTGAATGTCCAGTATGGTTTTAGAAATGCATCCGTACTTATGATGCCATATTTCATAATAAATAAACCATAGTTCATCGCATCTTTTTTTCTGAGCCAAACAGCTAAGCTCACTACGTAATCACTTCTTACCTGACTCTTAGAAGAAAGAAAATCTAAGCACTGTTTCCTATTGCATTAGAAATTATTGATCATCAGTAATAAACCTCATCAGCCAAGAGCCTTGCTACCTAGAAAATCACGTTGAATACGAACAATGATATGAATAGCCTAATGTCTTTGAAGGATTTAAGGTTTGTGGGTGTTTATTTTTTAAGCATTCTTATCCGTTTTTATGCACACATATATTCATTTCAAGTTCTTTAAATACAGCTATTTTATTGTCTTTGCTTTCACAACTTTCCATTAAATTATAAGACTGTCTCTTTTGGAAAGGCATTTGTGAGAAGTATCATCTCACCGTACAAGTACTTGTGAGAACAAATGGCTGGAGGAGCTTTCCACAAAAAAAATATTAAGTCAGAGGATCAGCAGAATAGAAATAAATAAAATGAAGAGAAAAATAAAAATAGCACATATATACTATACAATTAGAAATAATAGCATCTATGTAATCATGTGTATATGTAATATATGTGTTTAATTAATTAGACTGAATTAACAAGAAAATGGAGTACGCTTTTAAAGGCAGTTTGATGTTATAAAACAGAAATGCCCAGTGGCGGTGAGCTAAGTACACTCAAACACTAAAAGGCAGAAGAATCGAATGCAAGCTGATTTGATCACCCGGACTTCATTTCTCTGAGTCCACTTGTGCCATGGTTAAGGCCACACACCCACCATGCTTTCCTTGAAGGACAAGTGGGGGAGGCGTGCAACAAAAACTCCCAAGGAAGCAAAAAAAAAAAAAAAAATGAAGAAGAAAAGAACCAGCGTTGCCACTCTTGCTCACACTGAGGGGAAATCAATGGAGGTGGATGAATGGGGAGTAAACCTCACCCTCTTTCTGGTCCTCAATCGGACACAGCTAATCCCTGTGACCTTTAGGAAAGCTGAAGGCACAAAATGACCTCAATAATCAAAAGCACAATTAGAGTGAAGAGAGCAAAACCGTGACTGTGGTTAGAAAAAGCAGACAATGAAGAGACTATTGAGGAAATTTGTCCCCCGTAGCAGTTGAGTGAGTGCAGGCTTAAGAGATGTCTTTAATGGTTGCAGCTGGATGGCAGCCGTGACTCAAGGGAGACCCAAGGGAGGACCGGTGAGGAGGAGCTGGCATCATCAGGTGACCTGGGGCCTGACTCCTGCCAGAGGCTTCAGGCTTTGTCACCTCCTAAGAAGACAGTGAGCACTGCTCCTGTTTCTCCATAGGAGACAGACAGCAGAGAGGAACAGATTTTGAAACATCACTTAGGGGAAAAGGAATTTTTTTTTTCCTAATAGTGGAGAAATCTTTCAATGTTTTTCCCTAAGAACTAAGATTCAGCGAATTCGTTTTTGTGAGCACAAAGCAATCAGGCAGCTAGGCAAACTAAATTCTGCAGTTCAAGTCATCTGCCACGAGGGTGGCATGCTGTGGGAATGGCAGCACTTCCCGAAATACTCAGTGGGACAGTCCCTCCAAACAGGACAAAGAAATACAGTGATGAAGACAGAAGGAAACATGGCTAGACAAAATGAAAATTTCAAAATCCACTTTTCTCTTGAATTTTAACAGATACCTTACTTTTTCTTCTCCAATGTAAATTCCAAGCTGGCACACTGAAACAGAAACAGAGGGTGTCTTTTCTCATTTCAGGAGGCAGATATTTAAGAATTACTTTTTAAATTTTTAAATGATTATTTTAAAAGTGATTCTAATTTGCATTAATTTTAAAATATCACTGAATATGATAAAACCTTACTTACCTGTCACCATGCTCTTGTGAAACAGTAGGACTTCACTTTTTATAGATGAAGCAGCTAAGCCAGTAAATTAATAAATAAAATAACTTACCCCAAATTAGAGGATTAGCTAGTGACTCCTAAACATTACTTATATGATTACCTAAATAATAGTGCATATTTTCTTGTAGTAATTCCAAAATGCTAAGTAAATGAAATGGCATTTTGATTGAATTAAGAAACTGTTAGATCTTACCTGAATATCACTGAACTTGGTAACTAGCAGTGGTGACTGGAAACATGTTTATTAACACACTTGGGGGAAAGGGTAATAAATTTACGCAGCGTATGACGAGCAAAGAGCACTGGTTAAATCATAAGGCTATCTCATTTTTATTCAGAATCTCAAATGTAATCCTCAGGCTTGAACCCCAGATTTCTACCTCTACAAAAGAAAAATGATCCAGTTTCTTCTTGATTTCTCATCATCATTTCACTGGTATAAAAGAAGCCCACTGTTAATTTAGATATTACTATTGTGCCATTTCTGTCCCTTAAAATGCAAGATGTGTTTGTTCATACTATGAGGGCAGCTGGGACACCACCTGTTAACTAACTTCAAGCACCATTTAATTAGCCTGTGTTGAAGTTACCTTATGCTTTGACTGGAAGGGAGTGGAAGGGTAGCAGATGCTGAACACAATGAAAGAAAGGCCCTTGAATACCAGGGCAAAGTGGGTGGAGAGAATAACAAAAAGAGTCAACAGATGGATAGAGCCAGAAATACTAGCAAAATGGACCGGAAATTAACTCTCTAACAGACAAAATTCAAGGCAGCAAATCTCTGCAGATTAAGCTCCATCCCACCAAAATATCTGTCACAACTAATGTTATTGGGGATTTAATCTGAGGATTTTGAATATATACAGAACACAACTGGACAATTGGCTTAGTTTCTAATTATTCCAAGGGATAGTCATCACTTATTATTTCCATGAAAACCTTCTTTATGTTCTTATACCAAACATTCAGACATTAAAAAAAAAAAGTAACATGTTGTCATGTTGAAGAATAATTCTTCCAATTACTTTAAGAGCTCTGCTTTCTCAGTGTTTCCGCTAAAAGAGATCTGTAAACAAATGGTTTGAAAGTTATGAGCATTTCTCTATCAATGGAATGATTTCCATGCAGAAGGCACTCTATCTTGTTTTGTCAAATTAAGTTGAATTTAAATGAGTTAAAATCTTCTTCCAAGGCATTTGTATTTTTCTGAGTCACAGCCTATATCCATTAACACATTTTCATTGCTAACATTTCAGTTGCTAACTTCATGTTAGTAGAATTGTTACACTTATACTCCTTTGTTATTCATGTTTTTGTTTAAAAATGTGTTAGATGTCTACTATTTAATCAGATTTCATCAGCTTGGTTTAGCTAGAAGTACCCCAAAATTAGTTCCAACAAAACTGAAGTTGAGAATTTTGTGTACTCTGCCATTTTTTTCAGAACTGAAATATTTTTGGAAATTTAAAAAATAGAATGTACGTCAACAAAAAACACATATTAATTCCAAATTTATATCATATCACTTCAGTTGCAAGGACAGTTCCTCAGAGAAATACACCCCATTTATTTAATATATATATTTATTTAAATCGAAAAAGTTTACAGAACCTACATATATGTAAATATAATTTACACACCTGGAAAGATTTAAATACTTTTATGTAAAAAATTCTTTCACTTTTGAGTATGATCACTATTTATTACACTTTTATGTCTAATTTGTCATTTATCCTCTTGTAACATGCAAGTGGGAAAACTACAGTAAAACTCTAACTGGAGTTAGGTTAAACAAGATTATATTTCTTAGAATTTATATTTGGGAGTCTGAGAGGAGAAAGATAATGTTCTGTCAGAAATGCTATTTGCCATTATGCAGTTAGGACTTAGATTCATAGTAATCATGATATTTTAGTTAGAAGAGTAAATAACAATGTACCAACAAGAAAATAATTCATATCTATTCACTGAGAAGGGATACATCCATCTCAAACTCCTTACTCTAGCAAAATCATGTCCTAGTGATTCTTCTATTCAGTCAAGAACGCTGTAACAGTTGACCACTTTGTTCTTAAACACTGGGCTACAGCTAGGCATATGAAAGTAAGACATGGCCCTTTTTTAAGAGCTCTTTGGTTTATGCCAATAGATGCATCTCTGTCATTGAAGGATAATTCTTTAAAAATAGTTATCAAAAAATGATCTGGATTTGACTTGATTTTATTTAGTAAGTAGTTAATCTCCAAATCAAAATATTTTAAAATATTATGTACAAAATCCTATTCTTCATAACCCCATTTTAATATTTTACTGTGTAGTTCTTGCTTAAGCACAACTACCCACCTCATTAAATACTTTTTTAAAATCTTGCCTGTTAGGAGAGACAGTGAAGAAACCCTGGCAATATGCTTAACAGAGCTGAAAAAGAGATTTGTGAAATTATCCAATCTTATTGCTCAGTGACTGGTATAGAATCACTAGCCTAGTGTCCCATTGTTTATATGGTATTGAAATTCGATCTAGTTCCAAGAATTAGATTGATGAGCAAAGAGGCCATGAAACATAGCAATAAGAGCAGTGCCTTGAGTCACAAATCATTTGGAATCAAATTTCAAATCCATTAATTACTAATTGCATAACTGAGGCCAAAGAACTTCTCTGAGCATTAGTTTCAGCATTTCAAAACTGGGACCATGGATGAGAATCATGATGATGATGGTGACGAGGGCCATGACCGTGATAGGACTATAAAAATTATGCAGGGACACACAGATAGAGATGCCAATACATTATATTAAATAAATTTAGAAATCATATAAATATTATTTGTGACTATAGTCAGCACATCTACTTCTTGTCCTTCATATCCGATTCATTCAGTTATCTCATCACCTCAAACAAGGAAAATCAGTAAAGTTTGAAATCATTGTATGATATCTGTTCTTTTCTATAATACAACACTGACAGTACAAGTCACAGCTTAAAATTACTTATCCTATTATCTTAATTCAGCCAAGTAACAGTCCCTCTCTGACTTAACAAGAACTGCCACATTGCTAATATTTTTATGTAAATACGTATTTTACATCAATTTTAATTTTGGGATTATTTGTGTAAATACATTTTTCTACCAATCCTTATTTGCATGGATCATTATAACCATGGTTCTTCTGTTTTTGAAAGTAACAAGGAAGCAAGCTTGGTTTTTCTTATAACATTAAAATTAGAGATATTTATAACATATTATTTTCTGTTGTCATATTACAGCTTTGAAAAAGCTTTTCAACATTTATTAGCATAATTTTTAAAAGCCATATTTATGCCCTGTAGCCACCAATTTCTGCAAAAGTCTGCCAGTCACACTGTAAATGAAATTTTAAATTTGTCTTATTCTCTGAAAAACTTTGAAGCAGGCACCACATGAAAACAACTTACTGATGTTATTTTTTTCTATTCGGTCTGTAATATAGCTATCTATATTCCTATCCCCACTTCAAAAGAGTGGGGCAAGTAATAATACACTTTTGATAATAATTTTAACCAGACCTGCCTAAAGCAGAAGTTTGAAATTAATTTTAACTTTTTTTCAAAAAAAATGATTTTTATTGGTACATTTTAAGTATACATAATGATCACATTCATCATAGGGAATTTGTACCTGTACGTGGTATAACTTGATTCTTTTTTTTCCTATTCCCCTATGCTTCCCTCAACTCCTCTTCACCTCCTTATTTGCAAAAGCTTTGTTTCCATTTTTTCCTTCTTTTCTCATATTTTTCTTCTCCATTCTTTCCTTTGCCCTTCCCCCCTCCCTTCTTCCCCTTCCCATTTGAACAATTTCTTCCTATTTCACAATATCTATTATACATTTTGGAATTTAATTTTAATTTGATCTTGTAGAATTCTTTAAAGATTTAAAGCTTCACACAGTTTTTTGTACTTAATTTCATAATTCATTTCCATGGTTCCTAATTAAATGTTCCCAGTACTTCATTTAAAGGACCCATTCCCTGCATTCCTCTTGACTGGTAGGAAAGAATCAATGAGAATTGATCCAATTTGTAGAACACAATTCTCATATTGATAGTAGTTTATATTCATTTGCTTTTCCCTAATCTTTTATTAATGGTCATCTTCAAAATGTCAATTAATGCCAAAGCTCTGCACAGTGATAATGCAAATCTATAAAGAAACCAGCTTAACACTTTGCAGTATGGCAAAAAGACAACTTTTACGTTTAATATATACATAACATATGACAGAAATGAAGGATAAGTTTTAAAACCCTAACGTTTTGAGCTGTGAATAGCAAACACAACCAAAAATCTAAAATATAAATAAACCTTTGAATTCAAGATAAGGCTTTTCTTATAGGCTTTGTTGTCCCACAACACTGGTCACCATGGTCCAATGGGCAGTATATTTGTTCTAGCATTTATATGGCATGTACACATATGAGTTTTTGTACTTAAAAATTTTTACCCATATCATCAGTGAAAGAAAAGCATCATTGCATAAATTTCTGCCACACACATTATAGAGGATGGCTTACACCACTCCATCTTCAGGTACCATCCTTTAAACTTTTTGGGTATTTTAAATGATTGTTAATATAATGCCATGTTTGCTTTACTGTTTTCTCAAGATATTTTTTCTCAATCATTTAAAACTGAATTTTTGGCTTTTATTAGCACATGTTTCCAGTACATAGTGATTATACTCAGTGTAGGGTGTTGGTTTATGCACATATCACATTTCAACTCCCTTCTTTTTCCCCCTCCCTTCACCCCCTTTTATTTTTTCAGTATCAGAATCATTTATCTTACAAGATCTTATAAAATTATCATACATACAAATTGAAAACCAAGTTAATAGGCCAAAGAACATACAAAACATGTAAGACAATTGAAAGCTAATTTAGAAACATAATGATACTTGACCCCATTCATTATTTCATATATGCATTCTAAAATCTAAGGACATTATTATTTCTGTAAAGTTTAAACGGGGTCTTAAGTCTTGATTGAATTATTTTCAGGAAGGCTTCAAAGATGATACTGTAAACTGCATCAAATAATTGTCTTTCCACTCTTAGTTACCCACTATTGGTGATATTAAGTCCAATTATTAAGTTAAAGTGGTGACTATATTACCTACCCATATAAAAGTATATTTCACCTTTGCAGTTAGAAAATAACGTCTGGGTTGGCTGATATCTGTCACTATTTAATATGCAGCCCCCCAACCCTTTTTCACCTAATAGATTTATGTTGTGGATTTGCCAGTCAGAAGACATAAATTTTCAATTACATAAGAGAAATAAGTTCAAGAGATCTACTATCAAAATGGTGACTGCAGTTAGCAACAATGTATGCATTCTTGATAATTTCCGAGGGTAGATTGCAACTGGGGCATCACAAGAAATATTGGATGTGCAGGATGATGCATATATTAATTAGATGTATAGAGGCATTGAAAAACATATGTGTATTTCAAAACATTATATTGTATGTGATGAATATATACAATTTCCTGTCAATTGAAAAAGAAATGGTATAAAAACCCAAATATTTAGTAAACTTTTGTGTTTCAATATAGAGTTTACTTGGAGACATAATTCCTTTGTAGAAGAAAATATAGGTCTTATTTCCTTTATAATTTTTGCAAGTATCAAATCTGTGAAAGACTGTCATATGGTAGCCCACTCTTATATATTAAATATCTTATATAATATAAAAAAATACATATTGTAAAGTTACTTATGTGTAATATATGCATATACAATCTTATGTATCATAAGTTTAAGCATGGCATACAACTACCCTTCCAAAAAACAAATAAAGCTACACAGCAAAATCTTTTAATTAGCATGTATCTGTGATAGAGAATGCATATATTCAACATGTTGTAGCAAAATCTTTATGAACAATAAACCTATAGGGCACAGTTTAGCTTTCAGATACCAATATTTCATGGAATTGTAAAATATTTTTTATATTTGTGAAAAAATTTTTTACACAAACGGAATATAAGAAAGTTATCAGTTGAAGAGGAAACTGATGTTCAGCGGCAGTGAGGTGTCTTAGAGTTCGTACAGTTTAATTGGCAGTGGAACTAAGATTAGGCTGCTGGTAGAGTGTCCAATGTGGAAGTTGCATCATCTCATTAAAAAAACACTTGAAGCATCAGCCTGGATGAAGATATCTACAGAGCTGACTCTGGAAAGAAAAGGATGAAGTCTGGGGCCCTGTGAAACACAAGCATTTAAGGACTTTTCATTAGAGAAACAGGCTGTCTTTAAATGATGTCTTAGTTCTGTGTATCCCCACAGCTTTGAATTAGAAGTAATGGATAGAAAAATCTAAGAAAACAGGTTTTATTTAAGCAAACATAAACAAGACTTAACCAAAATAGAACTTAATTATAAAATTAGAATTGGCTGTTTTAAAAAGCAGAAAGCAGCGCAGTCAAATGGTCACTAACTTCATAATAATCTGATGGAGGACTGTAATGCGGTCCATCTGACATATTCCTTTTTATTTTGAGACAGGATCTTGCTATGTACTCAGGCTGGCCTTGAACTCACTGTATAGCCTAGGCTGGCTTCAAACTCAAGGCAATCCTCTTGCCTCAGCCTCCCAAGTGCTGAGATTACAGGAGTGTACCACCATGCCCAGCTTTCATCTGACATATTTCTAACCTTTAATGTCTATGATTTTTATGATACAAGAATTCCTTTCTACAATTTAAAAAATGCCTTATATGTTTTATGGATACAGGGGAGATAGAGTATCTGCTACATTTAAGTTCATTTCTATCTATTTGTTTTCTCTCTGCTGTATGATACTAGTGCAGACAAAATACAATTTTGGGGTTTTCCGGTTGCTTAAGATTTAGAACCTAAAGCTTCAGCAAAATTTGCATTCTTGGTCACTGTCTCTTTGTTCTTTCATTTATTATATCAGGGTCATTGTAAGTTGGGCAGGTGTATAAATGAAGAGTACATGGCTCTGGGAATTTAGAATCTAATGAGGGCAATTGGCCTGTAAAAGCCTGTACTTCTATTGCTAAGGCCTTTGTACTGAGAATGGTAACCTTTTATCAACTGAGAGGCACCTTCTTCAGTTCAGGCCCACATGAACCTAGAATCAGAGGTGGGATGCAAGAAGACCCTCCTTCAAATATGGTAAATTAGAATAATCTCTCCCCTAATTATCTGCTAGTCCATGTCTTGAATAATCAATACTGTTTAACAAAAAATTTCAGTAAATATTTTTTTGGACTTTCTGAGTTATTCTTTCAGCTCACCTACATTGAGGCCCGTAGACATCTCGTGTCATCATTACATTTTGACAGGAAGAAGGAGAAAAAAAGACATAATAGTAAAGTTCGTAAAGATGGCTATCTTTTGTTTCCTTTAGGTCCTGCGTATGATTAATTAAAGGCAGCACTAGCCGGACAGAGTGTGCTTTATAGATATGGTAAAATTCATTGATTAATGCAAAGTCTATTCTTTTCTGAGCCTAAAAGACGCCAGGAGCCTGGTTGGGGAAACAAGGAAACACATTTATGAACCATTTCGGATAAGTTATAGTCAGGTGGAAAACCTTAAATAAATTTAAGCATGTTATTTCAAATGATAGTAAACCCCCTTTCTTCATCCCCCTTTCTTTAATATCAATACCTGCATTCTCAGGAAAGATTCAATAAAAAAAAAAAAGGTGCCCAAATGTGAACCCAAATTCTTATAATACTGTGTAAACAATCAAAGTTAGTTCATGGCATGGATTTTGATGAATTTTTGTTGTGTGTCTAACAGTGATTAGAAGTCTGTGTCCGCATTAAATAAACTGTGCTTTCATCAGTTAAAAGCAGGACTTACCTTGAAAGTTTACATCTGTATTAAAAATAATCCATAAAATTAAAATGACCTTAACATGTTGCATTTTTTAAACCCAGCTTGCAAAGAGTTAGGGGTTGTCCTTTTCTTTAAAATCCTTTTAATACATTTGAACAAGTAATGTCTGTTTATCTCACCCTGTCAACCTCTTTTATTGGGTTATCCTCATGAACAAAGTTCCTTAGTTTGTGGTTGAATATTGTAACTAGTACTTGCCTCAAATTACACAAAAAAGGCTTGCTTCCTATTCTCTCTAATGGCTGGAATTGAAACTCTGACCTAAACAACTGATGCAATAATTTAGTAATCTGGCGGGGGGAGAAAGTCAACACTTTCACTGCTTTACCACTTCCAAAGTCAATGTGAAGCATAAACAGGACAAAGCCATCACTACAAAGGCAAGGATGAATACCGCAAGAAGAGGCATTATTTTCCCCTTTTGTTCGCACAGATCTGAACCCTTCACCCCATTTTTCCACCTTAGCCACATCAAGTTCATTATATGGCCCTTGCGGTAAGGAGGAGGGAAAGCAGAGAGATTAGAGTGGATAAATATGGTGCAAGTGGAAACCACAGAGTCATGTTAGACTTTCTGCTCCTTCTAAGAAAATTCATAAGTGATCCCTCCATAGCTGTGTTTGAGACAAAATGTGTTGACCTAGCTAAAAACAAGCAAAGACACAATATTAATGACGCCTATGCTGTTCCTAGAGAGAAGCATTACCTGCGTGAACTCTGTCTCATATGTAAGTGACACACTTTCTTCCTGATGAAAACAGCTGGGCTTCTTTACTGTTCAGACTTAGAATCCTCTGCTGATGCTGTTTAAGGTGATGAAACACTGCAAAACATTACATCTTGAATCACCTATGACTCCACATTATTTGATGGAAGAGGTCCAAACTTGATTTTTTTGTCTGTGTCTTATCAGCCTCGGAGCCACAGACACTGTCTGTATTTATGTTTACCTGCCACACACACACGGATATAACACAGAGAGTGATTGAGCACAAACGAAATTTAGCAGCAGTGTCACCGAGCTTTTGTATGAGCGTGCACACCAAACCTTAGCTTTTAGACTGCTGAACTTGAGTGTGGTGCTTAGCCTCGTCTCTAAAATTCTACATAGAAAAACGAGTATGCAAAATTTGAACAGCCTAAAAACAGTATATTTATTTGAGAAGAATAAATGAGTGAAAATGCTTACATGAATAACTGTAACATAGAATCTCAAGCAATTCGGAATGCTTTTATATAGTCAAAGCAAAATATCGTAAGTTAGGTGTTGTTTTATTCATGCATTCATTGTGGTAAATATTTCTTGGCCCTTTAAATTGAGAAGTTGTCTTCTGAAAGAGGTAATGTTGCATCACTGTCTTTGCTATTTCTCAGGAAAGTAGGACATTTGTATCGTCCTCCCTGTTCTTTGATAAGACCCTATTTTTCCCCATTCCCTCCCCCTCTTAGATGAGGTACAGTCCCTGGAGTCTGTAATTGCCAGGAGATGAAGCGATGATGGGAGTGATCACAGTCAATAGCTTTGATTAACAATAAGGTAGAAAATTAGCAATGCTAGCATTCAGCCACGCTGCCCTCTCCCTCCTCCATATGCTCCCTCAGTCCTGCCGGCGGCCTCGCAGAGGGCAGTCAGAGCCCTCAGCCTGCTTTGAAGTGCAGCAAAGGTGCAGGCAGAGCAGAGAATTAGGGAAATTAAGGGGAAGAAGTAGAAACTGTAAACCATGATGCTGAGACTTTTACAGGGCTTAGTGTGCCGCAGGAGGGGCAAGGATGAAGTGTGCTGTGTGTTGTCCTTGTGCGTTTTTCTGTCACATGCGGATTTACTTGTGTCTGAACATGCTGTGATCGAAATGACAACTACTGTTACTACTGTGACCCCATCAGCAGCTCTGGTGTTGTTTCCGACAGACCCTGAAGACCTAGAGAGGGGGAACAAGGACAACGGGACTCCAATCCCCACCTCTGATAACGATGACAATTCGCTGGGCTACACAGGTAGAGTGCTTCTTTCCCAAATACTAACTTTCTCCCGAAACGCTGCTACCTCCATCCATCATCAACCACCTGTGTAAAATTATCTACTCATCCCTGCTTCCGGTTAACAACCACAACCATTTCTTGTTCTCATTTTCCAGACTTTATTCTGTAGCTGGGAGGTCATATTGCAAAAGTAAGCACAGAAATTTTAACATGAGCACTACATGAATTCTTGCTTTACATTTTTAATATAAAGGAAGCTTATCAGTATGTATCTTAGATGTTATATGTAGGATGATAAAGTTTTGAGAGATTAAATATTTGTAAATTGCTATGAGAAAGAAATGAGACCACCTGCAAGTAATTTAGTTGCAAAATTTTCTGTACTCTTTTTTTTTGATTCACTAGTTGTCTTATAAGTAACAGAGAGTGAACTCTTAATGAGAGTGATACAATTCATAATTATCAACTTGTATATTTGGATTTTGTTTGCATGACTTATTTATCTTATCCACCAACCACTTCTGAAAAAGATCCATGTGTACATCATCATAAAAATAATAACTGAATGCATTTGGAATAATTCATATATAAATGTCTAAGAAAGATCAGCCTGAAATATGCCAATGTTTATTGCAGAATTTCTAAGTATAGTTCTAAATATAATGGCATAAGTTACAGATCTAACTTCAAGTTATTTGACTGAAACTATAGATAAGCATGAAGAATAAAAGACATAAATCCACTGAATCAGCTAATGATGTTAACAGTGGTCTTGTATAATAACAGCTATTTATTATGTCCATTTCATTAGTTCTTGTTAGCACAGTTCTCTGTAGATTTTGCTAGGTTTGGGGCTATGGATAAGTTGTATGAGTATGTTTTGTGGTACAGTTGGAGTTAGAAATAATGGAGACCACTCTGTGTTATTACAGTTGTAGAGATGACAATGTTAAAGAGTTATTCAGTAGACATATTCGCTTGCCTATAAAAAAATAAACTGATTTATTAGAAGCATCCTGTCTTCCTAGAACTATTACTGTCCTCCACATTTATTGTAATTTTGGGTTTTAAATACATGGAATAAATACTAAAATTAATAATACTTTATGAACGATTTTTCCCACCCCTGTACATATTCCATTCTTTTTTTCCTTTGTCTTTCAATGTAAGAATAGATATTAAAAGACCAACAAATTAAAGTTTATTGGGATGAGAAAGTAAAGGAGATAGTATGATAATTTCCCAGAAAGTTTGCTAGAAAAGAGATGTAAATGTCATCAATCTATACATACCAAAATAGTTCATATTTATAAAAGAAAAAATTTAAGGTAGTTTTCTTTCTGAAGTATCCTCATACCCCAATGTGTCTTAGTTCTATTCCCTTGTGCTCAGCAAGTCTAAAGAAAATGTATTGTTTAAGTACACTAATAGGGTTTACTATTTGTCTTTTATGAATTTCTTAAAAATTATGTATAACTTATGCATGAATCATGTTGAGCATTGAATTAAAAGAACTTAAATTATAACATATTTAAGAATAAATGGTCCATTTAAATTTTTTTTATTTTTATTTATTTTTCCCTTGGGTTAATCAGCAGTCAGATTTCTGATGTTAAACATATCATTAGATGAATTAATGTGAGGTAATAAACTTATAAATTTATCTTTATTTCTACAAAAGAACTAATTAAAGCAGTGTAACCCATTGCAGAGTGACTAGAAGAGAGTCTTCTGAATAACCTTGTTTCTGAGACTGTAGCTGTTTTAAAAAATCTAGTAAGGTTTACTTTTTACATTTTGTTTCAGCAAATTCTTGGTTAATCAGGAACCTCTTTTCTACTCTGTGAGTTAAAACTGTGACTTGTGCTGCTTTTATTTGAATCATGGTTGTATTTTACTCATTAACACCTCAGTGGAAATGATAAGAAAAATAAAGTAGAGAGAATGTTGTGGCTGCTTGATAATCATTATGAAGAAATCTCAGTTGGCTCTAAAGTTGAATAGTTCAAAATATTACTTAAAATTACCTACAGATCTGCTTCCCTTTTGTGTGCACACGTGCATGTATGTGAGTTTGAATTCCCTGCACTAAGAATTGGCGGGATCTTTACATTAGAAAAAATGTGCTCAGAGGGAAATGAGACGGTCTATCTGTGCAGGAACACTTTTACATAGTTAATGTCAACTGTGTATAGTTTAGGACATATAGAATTTAGTAACCCTGGGTATAGCAGCAAGAACATTACAAGAAAAAAATGTACTTATTATGCAACACAAAATATACCAAACAAATATCAAGTCACTGATGTGAGTTAGTTACAAGACAAATTTCCATGAAAGTTAGCAAGCAAATATAGCATGTAGTGTTCGTGGAAACTTTTTGTACAATATTTAAAAATGGCTGTGTAAATTACACACGTCTTACCAGATGTTTTTTATTACATGTTGCTTCACTTCATGGAGATGACATGTGAGACTTTCTCCTCACAACATTTAACATATATGTTTTTTAAAAGGAATCTGCAGTTCTGGAAAATATTTTTGAGAACATGAAATAATTCCAAAATAATATCACCATGTCACTAAAATTCATATCCACGCCCCTCTTTTGGACACTAAAAAGTATAATTTCCACTGCAAGCTAATTTGTCAGTACAACACCTTCTCTGGTACTCAAATCATTTGGGACCATTACTACCAAATTGACTCATCCTAGAATCCATAGATCTCATGTCATACACATAAATTTATGTTTTTATTAATGATCCAGTCAACACATGATAATCTTTTATAATAGTTGCTGCTTATATCATATACCATTTTTTATCTAAATTATATAAATGATTTACTTAAGTGACTCAAAAACTGTTAATACAGAGTTCCAGGAAAGAAACATATTGATTCCCTTTCTCCTTATTATCTCTAAACACAGTACTTTAAAGCCTTGTAAGGTTTTAAAATATTTCAGCTTCATTCTTACTAATCAATAAATGCAAAGGTGGCACCGTGGTGTGTTATTAAAGTGGACTTGTGCATTATAGTGAAATGGCCCATTTCCTGTTTAACCAAGCATGGCATAAATATTAGGGGTTATTTAACAGTTCACAGAATATAGCCTTTGTCACAAGAACAAGTGAAATGGGGTTTCAGATCAACACTTTATTGGGTCAGACACAGCCCAAAGAGATTGAATATGTAATAATCAATGATTTTGTAAAGGAGCTTCTGAAAAAAGCACATTGTTTATTGACTGTTGAAAGTGCATATGTTGTCTAACAAACATGAAAAAATGATATATCCATATTTAATATTCTGAAAAACACATATCCTCCATGAGAGATTTATATAATCCATGTGAAAGCTTTAGTTAATCGTAAAATTTTTTAAAGTTATGGATAAGTAAACATTCAGGTAACAAGAAGGAATTAATGATGTTCTAGTAATGTTCTTAATATTTAAAAGAATCTGTATTTAGGAAAGAAATTGAACTTTACCTGTATTTTTGTGTAACAAAGAAGTGTGTACATTTGACTTGTAATGTCTAAAATATATCTTTGTCACCATTTCAACATGTAAATTTAGATAATTTCCCCCATCTCCACAGGTCTGTTTTAAGAATTAAGCTCCTAAATTTATAGTAGCATATTGGAAGAAAAGCTAAATGCAGATTTTAAAATCTTAAGAACAGAAAAGTTGTCAGAACTATGTCAGTGTGTATTCTTGCAAAGAAACTAGTGAATCAGGTACAAGTTGGTACTACAACTAATTGTAGTACTACAGTAAGTTATGCTGTGGTAACAAGCAAAAACAAAACACAACAGAAAGGTATTTTTTACTTAGGCTTCTAGTGTTAGAGGGACTGTGTTCAGCACAGTCAGTCAAATCCCCCAAGCCTAAGAGATGCGCCATCTTGACACAGGCTTCCATGACAACAGCAGCAAGAGTGTCATGAATTGTCCTTAAAAGTTTCTGCACAGAAGTGACTTCTGTTCTTTTATTTAGCTAAATAAAATCACACGTTCACTCCTAAATTCAACAGAATAGGGAATTACAATCCTTCCATAGCTCTCAGAGGAGGAAGAATGAGAAATATTTAGTGGGCAACACCAATCAGTACTAGACTAAGAATGTACAGAGAAAGGTATTTATCACTGGCTCAGAACATATGCCACTTCTTGGAGGAAATAAATTTAAACTCATGTAACGCCTAGATTGTGGCATAACTGAATATTCAGTTGCTCATTCAACTGATATAGCTGCCTATATTCCATCCTTTTGTCCACTGCTGGATGAAAAAAATATTTTTTTTTCAGATAGAGTGTTGTAGATGATAACCTGATGTATAGCAAGGTATTTAATAAATGAGGAAGTGATAGGTCTAGCAAAGCATGGTGGGAAGGAAGGAATTTCTATTCACAGAACATCTATTCTTGTGAGGATGTAAATCACTTCTCTCTACTCCATGGTGAAAAAAACTCAATGTAATTATCCAAGTTGCCTGGATAGGCACTGTGGTCTATTGCACCATGGTGATGCCTCAATATCACTCTGTGTTATGGGTGGACTGGCTTCTCAACAGTATTAGTGGCCATACCATTTCTAAAGTAATTATGTATCAGTCCAATACCTGTATGCTTGCTACCCTGGATACATTGTTCATGAACCACTTTTGCAAGCAGTGGGATGGTGGAGGAAGAAACTGAATGACATCTAACTTGTATTGTCACCTGTTTCCTAAAAGCCTCCTGCACAATACAAATTCAGGTGTAAGTGTTCACCCAGAATGCTACAATCTTGGAGTCACTTCGAAAGATCCATCTCATATCTCTTGGATAGATTTTCTTTGCATATATTCTTCAAAATTCTCTTTTCTGAAACCCCAATCATCCAACACCTGAAGCATTATCCTTGAATCAATCTAGATCTTTTAGTTAAAGTAGGGGACCAGCTGTACCCCTCAATGTTCTTCCCATAGTAAGGTTTTACTTCTTTGATTGTCCTTCATGCAACACTTTTTTAGTTTCAGTACCTACTTGAGCCTGATCTTATTCGTCTTTGCAATTCTGCTTGAAGTTGTCATGCTTCTATGCATATCTAACTTTATGTCCTGAAGGATCAAACATCACCCAAGTAATAGTGGTTGCATGATTTGTTGGAAATTGGGGCTCCCTTGATTAGAGTTTGGATCATTCCTAATTACAAGTTGCAAGACAGAAGCAGGATTTCAAAAGGAGATAATTTTCCAAAATGGTCATTGCTTTTCTCTAAATACTTAGGAATCAGTGCTGTGATTCTGCTATCAAAATTTTTCAGAAGTACCATCCTATATCCCAACACAACACAATTTCCTGATGTGTATGTCTCAAATATATCCCAAATAGCAGAGAAGCTTTTTGTTATGGTGTATCAATAAAACAGCCTTCTCTGGCTTTGGGTCACATTCAAAAGTGGTAGCATTATGGGTCAGGAACTAAAAAAGGAAGAAATAGCCTACCACATGTGATATATATTTCGTCTAAAATCCAAAGTTTTGCCATAAAATGTGAGTCAAGGTGCAGCTACTTGTCCTTCACATGGAAGAAAATATCCTGACATGACCAGTTCCCAAAATTCACCGTGACAGTACACAGAGCTCCAAATGCTATGAAGTTTTGCCCCTCTTTCTGAAATGTTTATGCCTTTAAAAAATATGGCCAGTAGCTACATTTAATGGGTCAGGGTCTCTGGTGATTTTCTCTAGCAGAAGATAATATCGAAAAAGTCTTTAACGTTTGAATCTCCACCTGATTTTGTAATTAGTAATCATTTTCATTCTCTGTGTCCTAAGTCTGCTAACAGACCACAGGTGTAAGTTTAACGGGAGCGAGGCAAAAATAAATATTCACTGTATATTTCAGTCTTTTATATTGCCACTAATTGGTACATGTTTTCACAGAGATTGGGTATGTCATTTTAGTTTTTATTTTATGTAGAATGGAAATTCTAAGGACATCCTACTTATAAAAACCAGGTGAGAGAAACTAAGCATTTTTTCTGCTAATTGCTGATTCAGCAACACATTCAAGAACTGTCAAGAACATTGGTGGGTATAGTGGCAAATGCTTCTAATCCCAGGACTCAGAGGCTGAGGCAAGAGAATGACAAGTTCAAGACCAGCTCAGACAACTTAGCACTTAGCAGTAACTTGTCTAAAAATAAAAAAAAAAACATTAAAAATTGGGCTGGGGATTTAGTTCAGTTCAAAGGCCCTAGGTTCAACACACACACATACACACACACACACACACACTCACACACTTCACAAAATGATCATAAAATAGATTTTTGGGCACATTAGAAGATGTAATGAAGATAAACGGTAGTTATGTGGATCTCTACTTATTAGCAGTATCAATAGTTTGTGTTTCTCTTTCTTCAAATTGTAGTACATAAGTATGTTGATATTACATTGTCCTTTTCACAACTACTCTTTCCTTCCTTTAGTTACAGGACACCTCCAAGCCATGTGATAAGGCTCATAATCTGGCAAGTCAGGCCTTTCTCCACCACACTTCATTTATTTTATTCAGAGCATAACTGGATTATGGTAAACGACAGCTATTTGAGTCCTACAGAGTTGTGATCATGTATCCCTGCAAAATATCCTTGGAAGGTTATAGATTATGACAAAAACCATATTCACTTTTCTCTGACTTCGCTGGTACCATTAGCCTTGATCACTCCACATTCCTACTTCCCACAGTGAAATCAGTAACTGATTTCAGAAACAACGCTTCCTAAATGCATCCCTAGACTACAGAGAGAAAACTCTGCAGTATTTCCCCAAAGTGTAAAAGTACTCTTCTGGAGTGCTAGTAGTTCCAAATGTTTTGTTAGAGGGAATGTTTCCCAGGCCTCTAGAAAGACAGAGTTTGAGGATGGGTAAATATGTCACAAATGATAATTTCACTCAAATGTTTGTATCTTCCACATCAACACTGCTCAGTGGAAATATAATGTCACGTAGAATTTTCTAGTAGCCATATTTTTAAACAAAATTAAAATAAATAAATAAAATTGTCTTCAAAACTTACATTTTGTTTAACCCAGTATGCCAAGATGTTATTTCAACATGTAATCAATATAAAAGGTATGATTGAGATACTTTCTTTTATTGCATTATTTTATACATAAAAACATCTTAATTTAGACTTGCCACATGTCACATGCTTTGTAACCACATGAAACCCTCTCTCTCTTTTTTATGCCAAGGAATTTCTGGCATCTAAACTTTATTTACTGAAAACATCATTTGAATTTAGGTTTCAGTTGATATGAAGAACACAGTGAGAACAATTTCCAGCTGCTGTAACTAGCCCTTGACTGCAAATCTGTGTTGAAGGCAGTCACATTAATTCAGCTACTTTAAGATCATTTTTCTTCTTTTCTGGTCTAGCACATTTAGAATAGTATCTCATTGATATTCTCCAGATATCTGTTAATTCTATTATCAAAGTCTAGTAAATCTTCTTTTCCTGGGTTGGGTGTTATGGTTTGGACATATTGGGAATAAAATCCCATCTTAGCCCTAAAAGTAATGAAGAGCTCTAGACTGGAGTGTGGAGTTGATATTTTGGAACATGATCTCCAAGTCTCCAAGAAGGTAGGTCCATCTTCACACGATGGCAAGAAAGGGCTCTTTTTCTAGTAAGGGAGAATCAGCAGGTTTTGAGGATGAGGAGGCACCGGTGCTTTATCTGAACCATTCCACATGATTTCATTTCAGCTTTCAGGGCCCCACATATTCCCCCATTAATGCTATAGACTTCCACACAACAGAGCATAAAATCACTTTATATTGTAATATATAAATACTACCCCCCCAATCTAGCAGTGCTGAGTTGATTTTGTTAGATTTTCGGCTATAATAGCCCCATAACTATAAGTCAAAAGAGATTCTCTGTGTTTCTGATTGTCCCTGAGCCAAGCACTTGAAACTTAGGTGAATCATTTCTGTAAATAATTCAGGACCATCAGAAGCAAGTAGCCCATCCACATAGACTTTGTTTCCTTTAGTAATCTCACAATAGCCTATTGCAGAAACCAGTGAGTTTGATAAAGCCTTGCCCGATTTGGATCATTACAGGTGATAAGAGAGAGTACAAGGTGGCACTGCCAGGTCACTGCCAAAGTTTCATTATCAAATTCCATTCAGAAGCCACTCACTTCAGGTCAAGTGAGTGAATAAATCCACCTGCTTTGTGGTGAGCCGCTGTTCCCAAAACTGTTATCAGAAAGGGTTGCAGGAACCAGAAATGACCCCAGATATTATTATAGGAAAAAAACTATTGATAACAGTTATGTACTATGTATTTGAAAAAGCTGGCAGAAGGAATTCTGATGTTTTCACCATAAATCTATGGTAAATGTTTTAGAAGATAGATACTTTAACCTGGTTTAAACATTAACAATATACACTACACATGTATCAAAACATAGCATACTATTCCACTAATATGTTCAACTTTTATGTTTTATTTGAGATCAAATACATCTCAAAAGTAAAGGACTTATATAGTCAATTGGGCACTTAGAAATCACTGGAAGAAGATAAGTTAGACCTATTAAAAAAGCATAAACTAAGTTAACTGAAATATTTCATAAGAAATGCCATCATGTCTCACTCACTGAAAAAACTGCATATTAAAATACATGATAGAAATTAAAATGCATTAAGTCTAAAGTTTCAAAGTTAGTCAATGAACTAGTAACTAATTTATTATTTCTGAAAGTTTAAAATGTACCCAATTCACATTAACTGTAATAATTTATATATGATAGCATATTAACACTGATTAATTGGTATCCTTTCATGTAATCCCGACAACACCTTGGCAAAGTAGGTTTCATTATCTCCATTTTGTACATAAAGAAACTGAGAGAGCAATTAAAGCAATTTTCCTGATTTGATACACTTACATCCAAGGAATATAGCCCCTGTTCTCCATTACTTCCCATACCAAGGAAGGAGTTATCTATAATAAGCTTCATGTATTATTAATAATTGCAAAGTCAGCATGTATAAGCTTTCAAATTACCACAGTTATCCAATTAACCCATGGTTACTTATATAGCCCTTAGTTTTTCTTTTCAGGAACCAACTAATGAATTTCAGTATAAATGATTATACAAGTGGGAAACAAAGGTCATGAAAAAAATGGAACACTTCATAACAACTGTTACATAGAGGGCTTTTTATTTTCCCCAAATCAATTTTAAAGACTGAAGTCTCAGCAGAGCTTAGTCAATTTTAATTCTACTCCTATTCTGTTAGTTCCAGTAAAGTTTTAAAAAATTCATAATAATGATGTCAGTTTCCCAAGTATAACAATTTCAAATTATGCAGGATTGGTCAAACAGATATAGTAAAATTATAAAACATGTATGAGAATGATTTACACCAACTTCAGGGTGCTACCTTTGTTTGGGAAAGTAGGAGTTAAAAGGATTGGGGGAAAGCTACAGCAATAATAGTTATAATTTTTATAATTTAAATATACAATACACTAAAAATACATAATTTTTCTACTACAAGGCTGTAATATAAATCAGGAAAAATTAATAATCTTTTATGTGATACATAAATTTCCATTATTTTGTATAGATTTCTGCATATGTGAAATGTTTAATAACATGACATTATAGTTTTAAGAAATCAACATTAATTCTTAAGAATTATTGCAGCTCTAACAGATTCCAAGTCATATGTCTCATGCTACCGTCTGATCATTAAAACTGATATGTAGCTGAAGCTAAAATATCCTCTGAATCAGCACAGCTTTATTAAAATAAAACTAAAAAGAAAAAGAATTTTGCCAACACCTAAATCTCATTAAATATGTTTAGACGTGTTGGGATTTTAATGTTCAGGTCAAACGTGACCTTATTTTTTAAAAGTCTAATCCAGAAATAAATGCCTATAACTGATTTTTCCATTTAAAAATGAAATATGCATCATGATATACCTTAGCAATATGAATTTGAAGAATTCCGTAAAAGGCTATATCACTCAATACTTCAGAATATATACAGCATCATGGTCTTTATGAGTAAATATGCTAGTTGTCTCCTTTCAAATGCAATTTAAATGTTTTCAGTTTAAAAAGAACTGGTGGAGAAACACAAAATCCTTTCACAAAGAACTATACAGAACTGAATTACCATTTCTAGAATAGGATATGCAACTAAAAGCCTCATTAGAGCAACCATTCTGAAGATAATCTGTCAGACTATTCACTCTATAATTTAATCAAGATGTTGCTCTCAAATAAGCAGAGGTTGTACATTTAATTCACCCCAGCCTTTAATGCATATTAGTTCCTTGTAGCTCTAACCTATTTCTTCTGTATCTATTTCTCTTAACTTTCTTCTAACAATAGAAGTGCAAAGAAAAATGCGGCATTCTACTCATTAATTAGATAATAGTTGCCTTTAAACTGAAAATGAAAGAAAGGAAGTTCAGAAAACAGATTCTGCTATTACCATTTCATTTTAATTCAACAAATTTCTTTAGACCTTAATGCAAATGGAGGTATTAATATGAAAGTATTAACATTGCAGGATGCAATTTAATGTACATTAAGATTTTGTTTTTGTCATCTGAAAGTGAGCAGATAGGTGAGCAAGTAAAATGTTGAGAAAAAAATAATGAAGCCATCATTCAATTACAAAGACACTTTTCTTTTACAAGTATCTATTCCTTTCCTGTTGCTTGTATCTTCTCACATAAGTTAGCCATTTATGTGGATGTACTTTGGAGTTCAGCCTGTGTATCAAAAAAGAAAAAAGAAATAATTGCTCTGAATCAATAATTTTTAATAAGTCATACTATATGCACTTGTTTTGCAGGTAACTGTCGAATCAATTAATTCAAGAAAAAAACAAAATATTAGAGATTACTTAAACCAAACATGAAATCCTATGGTGTATTTTGGGTACTGAACTAACAATATGACATCTGTAAGGAATCACTTGATTATTTTATCAAGAATAAGTTACATTGCTTTTTATCCTGAGCACATGTATTCTACTGCAATTGGTACAATTTGGTATTTGTTAAGTTCAAGGGAAATTTTTATTTTTTTATTTTAGAAGTATCTTAACTCACTTCAGCTGAATTATAAGTAAGAACTAATGATTTAAAATTTCTCAGAGTGCTAGAAATATGTCAATTAATAGGATTCATTTACTTAAGCAGCTCAAGAATATCAACCAATTTCTAAAAATTACATTAAGAATTTTACTGATTACATAAGTAATCACTCTCAATGTAAGTTATTCAGAAAATAAAAGCATAAAATAAGGTCACTGGCATGCAACATTTTAATACCAAAGTAGTTCAAATTATTTCCTATAGTCATAATGAGCAAAGTCTAATCGAGAATTCACACATCAAAAATAGGCTAATGCAAAGTTTCCATGAAATCAAGAAAGCAGAATTTTATTTCTTTAATAAAAGTACAACTTTGATAAGACGACTGTGTTCAATAAGGTATATGTTATTTTGCCAAATTTTCTAACTCCCACAATGAATTCAGCATTAATTCTTTAACACAAGTTACCTGTTAAAACATTGTATGATAACAGAACACGAAATCCATTGCTCACATATAATATCAGCATTACCAGAAAAAATCACAGGTGTAAAAATTATCTAAATATTCTTCGTTTGTACAAAAGCCATTTTGTAAGATTTATGGATTTCCTTGTCCTCAAATTTTAATTCAGCTACCTCTAAAATGCTCTTCTGCATTTTTGTGTTTGAAAGATATAAGGGGTTCTCCCACAACATTTTCATGGAAAAATCTTCTTGTGCAAAATTCTATATATGTGATAGTATTTGTAATTCTAACTTACAAATGATATGTTTTGTATTGGCTTCAGATTAATGGAGTAGTTGAGACCTATCTTAAAAAATGATTCGGGCTCAGCGGCTTAAGCGCCTGCCCGGCAAGCGCGAGGGCCCGAATTCGACTCCCAGAACCCGCATACGAAAAAGGGGCCGGTGATATCGCTCAGCGGCACGGGCGCCTGCTGGCGCTCGAGGTCCTGAGGTCGACACCCCCCGGTACCCACAAAAAAAAAAAAAAATGATTCTTTCAGTGAAGAGAGATACTAGATATTAGAAATGTGAGGGAAATACATTGATAGCTATAACTTTATTAGTATTTATAGTCCTTTTACAACAATATTCACACTGCTTTGGACAATCAGGTGAGTAATATGAGAATAATTACTTATACTTTATCCGTCTTACATTATCAAATATATATCAATTAGCATATGTTAAATTATTTTGATTTTTTTTAAATCTGTGTATAATTTTTGTATTTTTCTGCTTTGAATATGATGAAAATTTTAATAATATACTATGGCATACCAGTACTAAATTAAAAGAAGACTACTTAAAATTTAAAATTTAGGATTTAGCACTTCCTTAAGACTTTATTTTTTGTCGCCTGCTGGCACGCGAGGTCCTGAGGTCGACACCCCGGTACCCACAAAAAAAAAAAAAAAGACTTTATTTTTTGCAAAATACTTTATTAAAATAATGAATACACTAGACAGTCAATTGCTGATTTAAGTTTATATAATACACGAGTAAAATGGAAATCAAAACCTGTTTCTTTCTGTAGTTCAGAGGCCATACTATCAAAATAGAATTGTCTTTCTTTCTCAGACAATGCTGTGTACTGAAGAAAAACTATTTGATGCAATTAATCTTCATTTAAAATGTTGATAATTTAATGAAACTCTGAGAATGTGACATCACAATAATAAAAATGAGCTGTACTAGTAGATTCTAATAAAAAATATGCAGCTTTATGTCTCCCTTAGGGAGCTCATAAATGGCAAATATGGTAGATCTCTGATTCATGGTCTTTTAGAAAACTCTTAACTAGCTAAATGAATGTAATATCTTTTCATACATATGACAAATTCTTTTTTAAAGTAGTAAAATAGGTTTTATTAAGGAAATTGTTGTTAGAATAGTATGTTTTCAGTTGCTTTACTTTTAAGCAAGGAATCCAGCTATCTGAATAGCAATTGTTACCATACTAAATGTATTAGCTTTTCCATGATAATCAAGGATTTTGCATATATACACTACGTTACTTCGAATTTAACTGAAGGTAAATGAAAATTCAAGTTAAGGGCAGGTGAGATAGCTCAGCAGCATAAGTGCCTGCCTGGCAAGCGCGAGATCCTGAGTTCGACTCCCAGTACCCCACAAAAAAAAAAAAAAAAAAAAAAAAATTCAAATTAAGATCTCTAAAGACTCCCCAGCAAATGATAGGGGCAAACCATCCTACAAAACAAGCATGTTTCCCCAAGCTATCTACTCAGTAGGAGCTCCTCAAACACCAATTAGTGGCCCTAACCAACACTGTGTTGACATGGATTGTCATCTTTCAGACGAGTAGCATGTGGATTTGGGGTGAATTTTTTCTCACTGTATACATATGATACTGAGGCTTAGACTTCCATCTTTCATGATCCTTGTTTTCAACTTTGGAAAAATAGCACCTAACTATAAAAATTTTAACAATATCAACACTAGTGGAAATTTAGAGAGTACACTTCCTTTCTCGGTTACTACTGACCATAGGGGTGGAAATCATGAGGGAACACTTATACATGAAATACAAGTTGAACCTGAGAATGTTTATTGTTTTTTTCACCTAGAGATTAACTAGACTTGCCATACTGCCAACTTACTCACCAAAATGGCTGCACCACTCCACAATCCCACCAGTAGTTTACGTGATTGTTAGCCTAACAGATGCACAATCATATTTTTTTTTTTTTTTTTTTTTTTTTTTTTTTTTTTTTTTGTGGGTACCGGGGGGACGACCTCAGGACCTCGCGCGCCAACAGGCACCCGTGTCGCTGAGCGATATCACCGGCCCCTTTTTCGTATGTGGGATTCGGGAGTCGAACTCGGGCCTTCGCGCTTGCAAGGCAGGCGCTTAAGCCGCTGAGCCGTCTCACCGGCCCCGTACAATCATATTATGTCACTCAGTTTTTATTTTTTTGATCAATCATTAATACATTGGGATATCACTTTGTTTGCATGATTATTTAATATTCCTTGTCTTGGTTACTTTCTTCCTTGCTGAGACAAAATACCTGATACCCGAAGCTAAAGGAAAGAAGAATTATTGTACCTCACAGTTTGTAGAAGTTTCAGTTCGTAGTTGGCTGGTTCCATGGCAGAGGGGCATTACAGAGGAGAAACAGTTCATGGTGGGTAGAAGGCAGCAAAGAAAGGAAGTAGCGAAGCAGCAGCAAGCAACAAGCAGCAGCCCTCTTTCTGTCCTTTATATTCTATTCAGGCTACTTGCCCTTAGGACGGGTAGCACTCACACCCAGGTGGGCCTTCCCATTATCCACTCCCAGAACTATGCCAAACCTATCAGTGGACTAATTTAGTAATCACACACCCTTAATCCCATAATCACACACTTAATCCCAGCATCACACATTCTAGATACAGCCACCTCTCAAAAGCCCCACCTGTGAGCACATGAGACTTTGGGGACACCCACACACAAGCCATAACATTCCTCTTTTGCAAGTTACTTGATTCTATATCCTGTTCATCTTTGACATGCAGTCATTGCTCCTTTCCTTTTAATTCTCTGGAATTCTCTGTTGATTTTTACTATTATAAATATCTTTTTTCTGCAGTTACTTGCTGCTTATATTTCTCCATGGCTTGTGAAACAAAAATCCTTCATCTATTTGCAAATCACACCATTATACTTTGTGTTATGATTTTGCTTTTAAATTAGTCACAAATAGTCCCCTATATATTTTTTTTTCTATTCGTTTGATAGGTTTGCCTTTCACATTTGAGGTTTTAACACATTTAAAATTTTTACATGGTATTTTGTTTTTCTTCATATAAATAAATTTCTTTTGATAATCTACCAAAATCATCTGCTCTTTTCCCAGTGGAAGCGGCTGTTCAGAGATCATATTGCCCGTATGCCTCAACGCTTTCTGTTCTGTTGTACTAATCTATATATGTGTTTTTGTACATATCATTTCTCACTGATATGGCAATGTAGTAGTCCTTCAGATGAGGTAGGGAGAGGGATGCCTGTCATACTCTCCTATCGAGGAACATGAATTGTGTCTACATAAGTTAACAATCTAGTAATGTGACCTTGAGTTGAATAGCTTCTCTAATGCTCACTGGGATATTAATAGTACCTAATTAATATGGCTACATGAGAATTAAAGAATGATAATGTAGAACTATCACTAAGCAGTGACTAATGCCTCTTAAGTACTCAACAAACAATAACTCAATAAGCACAAATAATTTAGAAAGAAAAATAATCTAAAGGCACTAACTTAGGTGTCTGTGTTGTAAAAGAACAGAGAAAATTTACACAGCTTTATAGTTCCACATCTATTTTACTGCAATAACATAGCACCACTATTATTATTTATTTATCAGTACATAATAGGTTGAAAAAATTTCAAGTGCTATTATATCATTATTATTTCAAGAAATAGCCTAATGTTATATAAAGTCTTCCTATTAAGGCAGCTTCACAATTTAATCATCACTGACTTGAAACACATTTTAATATGCCTGATCTGTCACAAAGGAGGTGTGATAAAAGATATGGTGAAAGTTTTTAAATTTATTACAGTAAAAACACATTGCCATTGATTGCCTTCAAAGTACAGCCCAGTGAATAGGAGGATGAGGACATACCACAATGCTTTTTATAAGCCTGCCTTTTCTTTGGATGGCACTTGGCGGCAGCTTTCACCATATTTTTTATCATACCTCCTAAAAAACTCTCAAGAAAGAGGATTTCCAGAACTGCTTCAGAAAGTGGCAAGAGCAATGCAATAAGTATATTGAAGTGGGGAGGAGTGTTTTGAGGGTGATTAATGACCATGTATCTTTTATTGTAATAATTTTTTATTTAAAAATTCATGTTATAGGGCCGGTGAGATGGCTCAGCGGCATAAGTGCCTGCCTGGCAAGCGCGAGGGCCCGAGTTCGACTCCCGGATCCCACATACGAAAAAGGGGCCGGTGATATCGCTCAGCGGCACGGGTGCCTGTTGGCGCGCGAGGTCCTGAGGTCGACCCCCCGGTACCCACCAAAAAAAAAAAAAAAAAAAAAAATTCATGTTATAATTTGACCACCTCTTCTAACTTGACTGTGCAAATATTCAGAACACCTCAAAAATATAATCCGGAATTATGCAAAATTGTGAGGTCAGAATTACAGTACTTTCACTGTTCTTTTCAAAGAATTGATCCTTGTCCTGACTTCAATATCTAGGACCTTTTTCTACCTGACAAATATGAATTCCCAGGAATAAAAGGAAAACGTGGGTATTTTTGATTCCCAGTCTACCCTAGATGATTCTAATGTGCTTCAGCAGAATGTCCAAGCCTCAGTCACCCTCCTCACATCATGTAGGGCTTCCAACCATCTTGAATCCCTGCCCAAATATAATGTTTACAAAATTAAATACAGTAACAGTTTTATTCTTTCATGTCCTTTGTTGTCTTTAATTGAAGCTAAATGCTTTAGATAAATGAAAAATTTGTTTTAATAATAGAAAAGTCAAGAGAAATCTTATCCTTTTTACTAAATGTAACTTTTAATGGGATAATTTGCATATATGTGTGAATTCATATTTATATGCATATATGTTTGTGTCTTTTTTGTTCTTGAATATTTCTTATAGCAGACTTCATATGTGATAAAGATAATACAATTTATATATAATAATACCAGATATAGCACACTATTAGGAAAAATAATGTCTACTCTGAATTCACTGTTTTTTTTCCAGTGTAAGTCAATGGAAATGTATAAAGATGAAAGAACGTTAGCAAATTCATAGGGCCATTTGCTTTTTTAAATTGCTTACTTAGCAGAAAGCATCCATTTATTTAAACTAAAATAAGCCTTTGTTTATTACAATAATTCCTGCCTTTCAACTGAAGATAATGTGCTCGATTTCCCAAGTCAGCGTAAACTCTATCTCTTAGCAATCACCAAGACTTAGTCTATAATGCTGAAATTGACCTAAAAGGATAGTCTTAGTTCTATTTATGAATGGAGTAATAGCACATTCCTATTTATAGACATTAGTCCATATTCACTTTTTGACTGTCATACTGTTTTTTTATTTCTTGCTGTTCAATTAATATGCATACTTAAATATGAAAGCTTAATGTGAGTAGGTCTAGTAAACTGAATCTAGTATATGCAAACTACACAAAAATAACTAGATTTATTTGTTAAGATGAATGCAGTCCTGTCTGTGGGTTTCACCGTACATTACCTAATTTGACTGAATCTGTCACAAATGTCTGTTTTGGGAATCATGTTAGGACAATCTCTTTGATAATTTCCTTTTGAAGCTCCCTATTGTTTAACAATTAAATACATACAAGATTTTTTTTATTCCAGGCCACTAGAAATGTATAGCTATTAATTTTATATACAGACACAGTAAACCATTCTTAACTACAAGAATCATAAAGCTCCTTGGAAAAAAAAACTTGAAAATAATAATCATCATAAATAATGAAATACTTTTAATAATTTAGCAAGAGCAAAATAGCACAAATAACTTTTATATGCTTGTCTTTTTAGACATATACATCTACCTTAGTTTTTTTTTTTCAGTGATAAGTCCCAAGCATAGTAAAGATCTATCAAATGAAGCAAAAATAATTTGTTAAAGACCTTGCCAACTCCTGTTTAAATTTCATTATTTTTGTGAACCACCCATATACTCAATAATTTGTTTCTTAATCTTAAAGGTGATATAAATAAAAGTGATTAATATAAAATGGCAATTTTGAGGGATATCTAGTTATTATTTCCTAAACGTTATAAATAACATCATTGCTTCATCCATACACACTATAGCCACAATACATGATGTTTGCTTAGCTTGATTTCACTCTTACCACCGAAAATCTTTGCCTTTCAGAGATTTTGCTGATGGTCTGAGCTCTGGTTACATCATATAAGCATGACATTTATAGCTACAATAAGGGCCACAGTTTGTATATTCATTCTTTCAGGTAAAATATTTTCTCAGCTAAGAAAACATAGGCTTGAAAATAATTTAGAGGTAAATGTTATAAATGTTATAAAGCTGAACATTTTGAAGACAAAAATGGTATGTATTTTTAAATTTGACATCATATACAGTTATATACCAAGTACTATTTTTCTTGAGGAGTAAATGTTGGAATATTATAGATCTTATACGCATTTTCATAAACGATTATAATAGAAATGTACCTACATGTGTACACACAAACACTGATCAACATTCATACAGAAGAAGATTCAATAATGGTGCTGAAGTTAGGTAGGTCAAAGCACTGACTACATTCCCTAGAGTATAATGAGATCAGCTTCAATTAAATCCAGTCTCTGTGAGCTGAGCAATATATTGGTTCACATGAAACTTGTTTTACAAAACTCATTTGCATTTATCGACGTGTTGTCCAATCATGCTTTAAAACTTAAATCCTAATAGGATATCTGGACTTTCCTAAAATGTTTAAATGAAAGCAAATAAACTCTTCTCAGAAATCCTACTAAATTGAAATGCCTGAATATATTTTGCATTTATACAACCTAGACTCTTTTATGGAGATATTTACCTTTCCTGATGTTGCGCCATTTACAGATGTTCAACTTCAAAATACACACATACTGAAGCTATTTCTCTCCCTTTGGATTCTTGTGATTCTCAGATTAGTAGAGCTCTGCCAAGAGCAAAACCCTAAAGAATAGCTGAGAATCAGGCTATAAGCAGAAGGAAGTGGGATAACGCGAAGCTCCAGGGCAAAACACAGAAAAGAACTTAGAGACTCGGGGCAGAAAGGCAACCTCTAGGCAGGTGGTAGATTCATTAATAATTCAGCCAAATTAATAATCATTTGGCAACTTTCTCACATTATTATATGGCATCATTTTTATGAATCTAAAGTTTTGTTTATACTGATTCATATAACAACACGGGTATCGAATCATGAATTGCTAATAGAGTTTGCGCTGTCCACCCCCGGGATTTAGCAGAGCTCATTTGTTGCTACATTTGCTCCCAAATACGGCCTGACCACCAAATTTGTCTTTGAACTCATGAATGTCATTAGGCCTCTGTCTTAGGTGCTGTATTGATCTCAACTCTCCAAAGTGTTCTCAGGTGCTGCAGTAGCTATGTCTGTGTTTTTAAGAATGATTTCTAGTCTCCAGTCGTAAGGAGGCTGTTTCTTCCATTGCCCCGGAAGCCACTCTATCTGCATAATACACAGTCACCTTCACTATATGCCTCTGGCCATCTGCTAGATTGGCATGGTGCCTGATTACAAAAGAGAGAGGGGGAAAGAGAAAGACCACCCCCTCTTCTTTGCCATAGGTGCTAATAACCTTCGGTTTGTCTAACCGCCTTCAAAATCCTGTAAATTATAGATTATCCTGGAAGAAATCTCTCTTCTGCTCAAGAACAAAACAGTGGTGCCTGAAGCTTCTTTTCAAAGGGACCCATCTGCTAATTAAGAGTTCAAATAGTCTTATGTTGAAGTATTGCCTTCACACTGCCCTTCTGACTAAATCTAGGAAATATCTTCATTGCAGACCTTCCTAGAATACATCAGGATCAGATGAGTAAAACAGCCCACAATCCCCTGACCATGATTTCAAACGGATGTCTGAGGACTAAGTAGAAACTTATTATTCATCATTTAATACAAATCACTTCAGCTTTTTGACCAAAAGTCAGCTTAATTTATTGGGGGGGGACTTAATTTAGATAGGATCATCTGAACTCATGCAATGATTTCTCTGAGTGAGATTTATCTGTTGTTTGCGGTTTTTATTGATTCCAGTGCCTTTATGCTGGTATTGTGTTCTTAAATTGAGCTTCAAAATCTGTTCACTCTTCTTTCTATGCTGATGAAAGCAGTATGAAAATAAAAATAGGAATGTTGCTTAGGGAAAAGAGAATCTTATTAAAGAGGGGACAGACCTCATTTCAAGTGATTACACAAGTAGCCAATAGGTAAAAAAAAAAAAAAAAGTGAAAATTGCTTAATTTCTCTATGAAAAGGGAAATAGCTCTCTCAAAAATAATGTGACTGTTAACTGAAATCATATTTATAAAGATACCAGTACAAGAATAACAGTTAATAGAGAAAACAGAAATATTAATTAATATGCCTGTTCTGCACATTAAAAAATACAAGGGTACTCAAATACATGTGGGCATGTGGTGGTGTTACTTGATTTTTATGTTTCCCTAACTATCAGTGACTATTTCTGAATATTGGAACAAGCAAAGTTGTACAACCAAGAGCAAATTTTGTCCCCACCAGATATCCATTTTTAAGATGTTCTTACTTCATGGCATTTCATGGTATTTCTTCCCCCACTTACTGGATTTCGTGCAGCAACCCAGCACTCCTGGTTTTCAAGTAAAGTCTCCGTCACCTGCTGTCAAATTTGTCTGTTTCTTTCTAATTAATTCGTGGTTCTCTGCAGGATGAGATTAAATAATACATAGGACAATTATTTCTCCTTTGCAGAAAGCTTGTTGTCCAGTTAAAAAGATCTTCCAAGGATATTTTCATATTTGAGATAGTATTTGTGTTTCCGGTTGCTGCATGTCCAATTGATATATGTGCAAACAAATAACAAAATATATTCAACTATTTGTCAGACTTCGGTCTTCCAACTTCCATTCATTATTACCTCCATTAAATCACAACACTTCACTCTATGAAATTTGTTAATACTCTCAAATGGTATAAATTATGAACTCCCACTTGTAAATAATGGAAATAAATTTATCTTCTTCAAAAGTAATTATAGTCATCTATACAGTCCAAAACTGCGGATTTTTCCCAAAATAGAAACAAAAGCAGGAGCTAAATAATACAATATCAAAGTTCTATCATTTTCTCCTGGTTTCTCATGTAAAATAGCCTTTGTCTTCAAGTTTATCTCAATGTCAGCTTTTCTTATTTTGCCTTTCAATGGCCACTTTGGTACTTCCTGTTTATGAGACTTATCATGTAATTGTTAATGTATCTGTCACCTTTCTATTTTCTAGATTGTTTGCACCACTAGGAGAGTCTCATTCATTTCGTGTTGGCCCAACACCTAAGCACAGTGGCGTGGAGTGGTTCAATTATTTAAATAAATCTAAATGGGGAAAAAGAGTGCAAGTGTACTTTGAAAAGAGAAAACCAATACAGACACAGAAAATGTGTGTTTCTTCAGGATTTATAGCACAAAAGCATCTTTAGTGAAAATGTCCAGTAATCTTTCTGAAGATTCAATTAAAAGAAAGGATTTGGAAATGAAAACAAGAGTTTCGGAATATCTTTGCATTCGCTTGTCATATAAACAGGAAATTGGCCACATAGCATAAGGAAATTCCTTTATTCTTGTGATACATTATCATCTATATAGAGAAAAAATAATACATTGATCATCCATCATCATGGGGAAATTCTGTAATGAACTGTGGCAGAAAATTGCGAGACCAGACTTTTTTTTGTATCTTTATCCACCTTAGTAGACATATAAAAATGTACAAAATAAGGATAAATAAATATGAGAAATTTACTCAAAAGGAAGCTAAAAGAACTCTTCTATGGCTTTCTAAAAGGATAGTTATTCTTTTAAATGGACTATTTTTCTGGTTTATTCTATATTAACAACTATATGGAACACTGTGTAATCGCCTTTTAAGGCCACATAAAATATTTCATCTGTTTTTTATGTAGTCATGCTACATAGTTTAGAATCATATTCCCACTGGGTGTAACCTTTGTCATCTAGACTCAGTAAATACTTAACAGGCATAGGCCAGGACCATGTGTGTTTTGCTTTAAGGGTAAATAATCTACACTGAGACAGACAACCCCTGAGAATATTCCTTGCATATGTCAATATCATGGTTCTTTTTGCAGCATGCCTAATATATCATGTCATCAGTATGGTCACAGCAAGACAATGGCAATGAGAACCCAATGTAGGAAGCTTTGCTCCTAAAATTACTCTTAGAATCTGATACTACTGTCTAGCTATTAAGATTCTGTGCAAGGATTACTATCTCTACTAAAACTACATCAGGAGTTTCTGTTCAACATAAAGACGATAAAAAGTAAATAATTTACATATTGACCTGTCCAAAATTATGAAAGTCTGTAAAACTGGAAAGTGAGCAGACATATGGATCATTCCTCAGCCTATAAATCTCATCTGTGTAGACAAAAAAAGTATATGAGAATGAACAGGCGTTCTTTTTAGTTCTTGGTCATCAAACTTTTTTTTTTCCTAATTTTATTGTCTTCACTTTTCTATGGAACATAACTCTTCCAAGTATACTGAGAGGATGAAAATGCTCTCTGCTCTCTGGACAATATACGAATTAATTTATTGTGCTTTTGTAAGGAATTCATTGTGAAAACAGGAAAAATCTTTTATTATAAAAATCTCCAGTAAATTAAACCTATTCATTTTTCCATAATGTGAACAGAATTGCTAAAATCTGAATTTATGTAATTTGTTTTTCTTAAAACTAGTGGCTATAAAATAACAGGCACAGTGATAAAAAATATGGTGAATATTTAATTTTTAAAAAAAATTATTGCAGAAAAAGATACATTGCCATCGTTCCCTTTCAAAATCCTCCCCCTAATGTTGAACACTTATCCCATTATTCTTGCCACTTTCTGAACAGTTAAGGATGTTCTTTCATCGGTATCTTCAGTTGGGCTGTCACGGCCGTCTACATGTCCTGAATCAACATAAAACATACATACTTCATGGTCATTTTAACTTTGAGAAGAGTCAGAAGTTTCAGGGCACATGATCCAGTCTATGATGAATGAGAACACATCGTGATGATTTTAGGAGCCTGCTTTTCTGTTGGAGGACACGCAGCAGCAGCATTCACTTTTTTTTTTTATCACACCTCTTAAATGCACTCATAAAAGAGGATTTCACAACTGCTTCAGAAAGTAAAAGGTGTGTTGGAAGCAAAAGGGAGTACTTTGAGGAGAATTAATGACATTGTTTCTTTTACTGTAATAATCTTTTATTTAAACCTTCACTATACATGTATTTTGATAAAACTATATACATAATAAAATATTGAGGATGTAGAAAGGTATAAGAAATAAACAAAGAATAAGGAGTAGATTTAAAAGTTCCTTTTTGTTACTAGTGCTTTCTCTCAAAATTTCAGGCAATTTTTGAAGTGTAAAATACTGAAAACATTTATTGATCTCTTGATTGGTGTTTAAATAATACATAACCTTGTAGATTAACACACAAGTCTTTTATCTCTAAGCTATAGCTTTAAACTGGATGCACCATCAGTTTCAAACAATAGTAAAAGTGGAAGTGGAAATAAGAATACCTTTTTAAACAAAGCACCGAACATCACAAGGTTTTGTCAAATTGGTATTTGTGCAAAACTTTCTTGTTTTGTTTTGTTTTGTTTCAGAAGCATGCACATTATATTACTTAAAGTACACATTCACATATCGGTGAAAAGTCTGGTACTCTTAATTCCATTTTCTGAGTCAGAACAAGAGTTTCTGAAATTAGAAATCCATGAGGAACCCAGATTTCCATTCAGACAGTGCCTATAATTCATAAATGAAGTGCTTGTCTCTGAAAATAAAAAAGAAACTTAGAGCCCACTTGCTAAGTTTGAGCGATTTTTAAAATTCTTATGAGATTTTTGTAGTATGTTTTTGTTTTGTTCTGATTTGGTTTGGGTTGTTTTCTTGCAGGTTTTTGTTGTTGTTCGTGTGGGGTATTTTTTGTTTTGTTTTGTTTTGTTTTGTTTTTTGGGAAGACAGAGTCCCGATATCGAGTTCAGGCTGGACTTGAACTCACTATGTACCCCAGGCCGGCCTGAACCTTGAAGTGACCCTCCTGCCTCAGCCTCCCAAGTGCTGGGATTATAGGCATGTTCCACCACACCCATCTGTATATATGTTTATAAGTATTCCCATTGATAGATTCTGACGGCAGATATCTTCACTGTCATATATTTTTTGTTGATTGTCTCTTATTAATGCCTGTTATAATCATACTTCAACGCCTTAGGATAAGATTTATTAATTGATATCAATTTTTCAAAGGCTAGCAATGGAAAATGGAAAACTGAAATGGAGTATTTTCATATTTTTGGATTTTGAAAGGAATATAGCAGTCTGAGCTCCATGCCTTCTGCTATATTCCCTATTTTGTTTCCTATTTAAGTTCACTCCATCAAACAACATCAATTTCAAATTTTATCATTTCTCTTGCAAAAGGTGTTCCTTTCCCATTCTGGCCTTTGCCATTTTCCAGCTTTCCTGAACTCAAACATGTATAATATTGTCCAGTCTTTCTGTAAAAAGAGTCCATGTCCACCCTCTTGAAGGCCTTCAGATAGTCTGTACTGTGAGAACTGATAAGAAAGTGTAGATTCAGGCAAAGGGAAATACAATTTCTTCAAAGACCAACTCTCTTTTGCCAATGAGTCTAGACTTTGAGGTTGTCAGTAGAAATGAATAGCAAAGTAGCGCTAACCAGCTCAGAGATCTACAAATAAGGCTTGAAAGGAGGTAAGGATTCCAAACCTCTCAGAAGCGTTTATTACTAAAGAAATTGTTATCACTTCTGCTCAATTTTAATTTTTGCTTCTTCAAAATAAATGTGAGTTATTTGAGATCAAAGGCAATATTTTATATATCCCTCTGTTCATTTTATATCACTTGAGATGGTCCTAAAAATGTGTAGATTCTTCACAAGTGTCTATATCAATTATTAATTTTAATACCACCAGATTTCACTTTTGGTGCTAATCCGAAACTACAAGTGTATTTTATAACCAGGGGAGAAAGAAACTTCATATTGCTCTTAGTGGATGTCACCAACTTCACACACTTTTAACAGGTTTTATATAAAAGTTCATTTTAGATATAAAATTTTTAGGTATCTCTTCAAGTTTCAATGTAAATTAATATCAATAAGGCATCTTGGAATTAGATGAAAGTGAGTATATTTTCTTCCTTTTGAATCACCGTATTTATAAATATTTCATAATATTTTTATACAAAGTAATACTGAATTTTTTATTCATTGATTTCTAGAAATAACACATTATATTGCATAATGTAAATAAGAAGACTTAAGACAGTTTTGGTTTCAAACTACATTCTACTTCTGAAAATATAAAGTAGCAGATTTACATTTATTAAACCTTGCTTTCTGCTATTTTATCCCAGCTTCTCACACTCTCATCCTGAGGAGTAAAATAAAATCTCTACAGTAAGAATAATAATTAAGGCCAAAGAGATAATATTTTAAGTGAACTTTTCCAATTGCCAAAAATGTACAAAGTACATCTATGCATTAAAAATACAACTGACTCTAAATTTAGTTCAAGAAAGTAAAACTTTCACTCTGCATCATGCTCTGAAGTTAAGGAGTTGGTGGAAACTTTCAAAGTATCCTGTGTTCATTATTGTGCATTTTGCTTTGAGACTGAAATGAGTTATTAATCTTTTGTTAGAATATGAAGGTTATATGCTAAGCTTTTCTGTCTGATCACATATGTAGATAAATTTATGAAGCAGGGCAGTTGAAAGGCATGCTCATATAGACTCTTCAGAATATACTCAGTAGCTGGAGGCCTGCATATCAACCTCCTAACTACCACGCCTATTCTTTTCCTTTGGGTAAAATTTCCATTTTCCACATTCTAGAGAGATCCAGACTTTTTTTGAGATTGGTGCTCAATTCAAGACCATATGCTTATATAAATTAGACTCAGGCAGAACATACATTTAAGGTAAGTGACAGCATATTGACAAAAAATGTGTGAAAATAGGATCTTTCACTTTTTTTCTTAGAATATAAATTAACAGAATCTCTTTGGACAATAACTTTGGAATATTGATCTAAATATAAAATGAAAACAACTTTGACCTAAAACTTTGATTTTTTTTAGGGATTTATACTACAGATGCATTTTCCATGTGTGCAAAGGTATTTGTACATGGATGTCAGCAATAGCATTTTTTTTTTTTTTTTGTGGGTACTGGGGGGTCGACCTCAGGACCTCGTGCGCCAGCAGGCGCCCATGCCGCTGAGCGATATCACTGGCCCCTTTTTCGTATGTGGGTTCCGGGAGTCGAACTCGGGCCCTCGCGCTTGCCAGGCAGGCGCTTAAGCCGCTGAGCCATCTCACCGGCCCCATTTTTTTTATTTTAAAGAGAAGAAAAAACAAAACAAATAAAAAAAAAAGAACAAATTTTCAAAACAACATAATATGATGGTAACAATGGTCAATGCATTATGTATTATTATCTTTAAGTTAGTTATTCAGGATACCAGACATTAGCATTCAATTGTCCAAACATTATTGGCTCAAACCTTACTCTTCAATGAACTAAGTAAAACTGGTAGTGTACCTATCTTAACCATCTTATATACATATACAATTTTTTTCCCTTTCCCTTCTTTCTTTTCCCCATTCCAGTCTCTCTTTCTTATTGACCAGTTTCTTTTTGATTCACCGTGTCTATTGTACATTTTGGATCTTACTTACTCTTTCAGTTTCTCATACTAGAGAGATAATACGATGCTTACACATGTGCGTCTGGTTTATTTCACTTATGAGTATTTTCTCGAGAGCAATAGCATTTTTGTTGTGATAAAAGACTAGAAACCAAAACAAAAAGTCTATCTAGAATAAATTGTTTAAAATTGCTGGATAAAAGATAGTGTTCATATAAATCACATCCATAGGCCTAATTCTTTGCATTTATTAAAAGGAAGACAATACAGATACATGTATTAATTAGGAAGAAATTCCAAGATACATTAAAATGAACAAAATGCTTCAGGTAAATATATATGAATTGATTATATATTGTAATAAATTATAGGATGTTTTTCCTATCTCACTAAATGAAAATGCCAGTGTTCCAATTTCTTAAAACAACAACAACAAAAAATACAAAGCAAAACAAAAAGCAAAATTATATTTTAAAACTTTGCATTCATCTTTGCTACTGGTTCTCTCTGGCTCTCTCTCTCTCTCTCTCTCTCTCTCTCTCTCTCTCTCTGCCTGTCTCTCTGTCTCTGTCTCTTTCTCTCACACTCTCTCTCCTTAAATCTTTTACATTCAGTGCATAGTAACCGTAACTTTACCTGTAAAATATAAATATATGCCTCATCTGGCCTCTTCCCACCACTTCCCTGCGCTCTGATCTAAGCCACTGTCCCCTCTCCTTTATCACTGGAATGCCCTCTCAGCTGTCTCCCTGATCTTGATAAAATATCTTTTTCTGACCAGAATACTTCCTGAGTTCTGGTTCCATGGTTACAGGACGAAATAAAATCTGGAATTGTATCAGGTTGAAAATAAGAACATTTGATGATTTTAAGGTTTGAGTCATTCTTTAAGAAACAATATCTGGGTGGACTTCAAGTTAGTTAAATTTATTCAACCAGGGAACATTAAGAATGATTCCAGGGAGACACCAGAAATCAGAATCCACGTGGTCAGTGTTACACTGAATAGTTACACAATGAGTACATCAAAAGGAAAGCGTCAGGTATAAGATTACTTAGACGAACTTGCTATCTCAGGCAGTCCTTCTCCACTTCAGTTAGCTCTTTCTAAGCCAAGGCCACATTTTAACAGCTGTTTTCCCAAGGAAATTTAAAGGCTTTTCTGTAGCCTATGATAGCACAGACCTTTTTAAAAATCTAATTATGTCACAGAAGTATTCTTTCTTTAACTGATATACTCTTTAGCACTTCCAGACAAAAGCTACGGAGAATTCTATACAGTCAAGTGATATAGACCGAGGTTTTAAGTTGTTTTGGTTTAAGCCTCTTCCGTAAACATTAATATTCCACCTTTTATGAAAACTTACTGAACTCAGTGGAACTTTCCATGCCCTAGGGAAATGTACATGACCACACATTTATGATGTTTTCTGTAAAACCTCGGCGACTAAAATCATTAACGAAACTTTGTTCAAGGTTCCTAGGGAAGTTATTCTGAGAGTGTGAGCAGACACAGTTTAACATGTGGTCCATGCAATTTTTCATACCTTTGTGAAAGATTAAAAGAAGTAAATGCAGAGGGGAAAGCGATCTGACACCTTACCTGAAATACAAAATGTGGCAGGTCATCTAGTTAACAACACGGCAGCTCTTTCTGTTCCACAACCTAAGTTATTCCTCCTACATGCGTGCTGGATGACTGTAATTATAAATGTACTTAATTAGTACACTAGACATACTTCACCAGCCCATTTCTCCAGTCAAAGCAGAAATTCAAGTTTTGTGTGACACTGGTAAGGTTTTAACTTCATTTTTCTGATAAAAAGATTCTGAAAGCAAAAACTACCATTTTACTAATATTTAAAAAATAGCATTTCAGCAGTTAAATGGAGATGCTTTTCCTTAGGAAATACTATTTGAAGTACATTGAATAAATTCTGAAGGAACGTTGTAGGCTTAAATAGATAGGAAACTTTTACCTTAGAATTTAATTAAAATGCAAATCACTCTTAAATGAGTATTTTTTGCCCTGTAATGCATGATAAAAATGTATCAGTGAAAGAAGAAATACCAGAAAAGCAAAGCATGAAACGATCTCCTCAGCAACCTGTACCTTGCGTCATTCCTGTCTCTCCTAAACTGCCCAAAACAATGGCGCATGTTTGAAAAGAAGAACCATTGTCTCCTGAGGGAAAAGACATGTCCAAAGAGGAAGAGCTTGAAAAATTGAAGAATTCACCATTAAGTTCAGGAGATCCTTTGAGTCCTGTCTGTAGCAATCTTACGCATACTTCGGTCCATAGGGATTTTCCTCAAAATGAGCCAAGCACCTCAAGTGCAACACTAGCTGAGACCAAATCATCCACCATGAGCAGTTACTGTGAAGCTAAATTCCAAATGCAGAAGAAAAATGAAGCTCCAAGTTATATAGCTGTAACTGACCCCAGTGTCCTGAAACGAGGCTCATCTAAGGACCCTTCAACCTGGTCTGTGGACAAAGTGATAGAGTTTATGAAACATACAGATCCTCAGATATCAAGCCCCCTCGCCGACCTCTTCAGGCAACATGAGATTGATGGGAAAGCTCTGCTGCTACTCAAGAGTGACGTGATGGTGAAGTATATGGGGCTGAACCTGGGGCCAGCAATAAAGCTATGTTATTACATTGAAAAACTTAAAGAAAGAAAATATAATTTAAAAAAAAAATGTCAGTTTAGATTGGACATAATTCTCAGGTGTACTGATAACATTTTAATTTAAAAGTAGTTTTCTTAGCAGTTTTTTTTTCATAGAAAGTTCCTATAAAAACGTTTTGTCAGAATTGCCGAATTACAGTTCAGTCCACTTCTTTAAAAGCCATTTAACATGCTAGTATTAGCCTACTCAGATTGGTAGTTCATTTGTGTCTTTATTATTTTCATTGTATATTTTACAGATATGCAGTAAGCAGAAAAAACTTTGATTTGGATTAATCTTTATATTTAGAACCAAAACAGCTAAATCACAAAGAGGAAAATATTAGAGATTTTAACAGCTTGTATAATTAAACCTGTAAGGATTTTTTCTCAGAAGAAAATTTAAAGATGTACCTGTAGCTATTGTTTCTTTCTCAAATACTTTCTCTCTGAATCTATAGTGTTCTGTTCATGTTTTAAGAATTTCTAGAAAAGGAATAGCCATATAAATTATTTTCCTTTCTGTTATTAGTTCTTTCAATATTGTGTTTGTTCATATTTAAAGGAAAGAGCAAGCTTATAAGCATTCATAAAGTGTTCTTACCTGTTTTTTATAGTTCTTAAAAACAGGACTGATAGAATGACCATTTCGTGCAGGTGTTTATGCTACAAGAGTGGCTTGGATGGAGTAGGATTAAATCTCTTCACTAAAATACATATAATTGTAAACCTTCTATATTTTTGCTAAGCATGGACATTAAGTAGGCATTTATTTCACATATCTCTATATCTGTGTTCAAATTTTTAAGAGATATATATTTTATTGTATGTGTTTATTTCTCATATGGATACTTTACCATATTTATATACTATTCTATTCTTGTAGGTATACACAAGTTAATGTTTTCTTTTTGAATTTAATATGGCACTTTGCACTGCCACAGAGGTAAGAGTGAGCTATGAATATAGTTAGATGTTTTTATTCCACAAAAATATGTGCATCATTTGCTATCACCAGTACCTCTCAGCTTGCTCTTCAGGTGATAAGAAACAATCAGTAGATTGGTTTCCGTGCAGGGACATTCCCTACCTATGCAATGTTTCTTACTAATTTGCTTGGTTCTGAGCCATTTATTCTGCTACATTTTGGAAGATACATTAGTTCTGACTATTTTGGTCTTTGAAAGTTAGAACTTTCAGGGGGAAATGGTGCTATATGTTTATTGTTATTACTTGGGTAATATTAATAAGCTATGAAAATTGCTTATAAAAATATTAGCCATTTGTTTTAAATGCCAATAAAATGTTCACCAGGGCAAGAATGTACATTTTCTTTCTAGAAAACTAAGTGTACTTTAGATAAGAATGCAGTTATTTGAAGGATCATTTCACCTATGTTAGTCCTTACGTTATGAGACTAGATTCTTACTTAAACTTGGTCTTTCAAATTGTTTGTATGAAGATACTGTGCCCATTTGAAAAGTCCTCAGGTATTTATGTAAATACTGTGTTTTACAGTTTTCATATTTTAAAATATAATAAAGTTAAATAACTGCAACAATGAAAAAGAAGGAAATACTATTTGAAGTACACTGAATAAATTCTGAAGGAACGTTGTAGGCTTACATAGATAGCAAATTCTTTACCTTAGAATTTAATTAAAATGCAAATCACTCTTAAATGAGTATTTTTTGTCATTTGGATCAAAAGAGATAAATGATGCTTTTAGATCAAAAGAGGCACTTAGAGATCCCTAAACTGTCTGTTTCTTCATATTGTGAAAGTGAAAAGACTGCATGTTAGGTGAAAGGCATGGAAAAAAACAGGGAATAATTGTTCCATGTGAGTACTAGTGTGTGTGCAAGACAGAGAAGTCATACTGTACAACAAATTACACTAAAACTTAAGAGCTTAAAATAACAAATATTTATTCTCTTACCATTCTCAAAGACAAAGAATTAGGAGTGACTTAGCAGGACGCTTCTGGCTCAGTGTTTCAGATGAGGTTGCAATCAGGCTGTCAGTAGGGTTTCATTCGGGCACCTGAAAGCTTAGGAAGGGCTGAAGCTTCATCTTCCAACGTGGCTCATTCACGTGACTGGTGACTGGTGGGTGGCTGGTGGCTTCAGTGGAACTCTGCCACATGGAATCCTCCATGGGACAGCTTGAGTGTCTTCACAAGATGGCAGCAAGTTTTCCCCAGGGTAAGCGATCCAAGAGAGAGAAAAAGAAGAAAGCCACATTTCTTTTAATCCACCAACTTCTAAAGCCATATAACATCTCTCCCTCTATTTGCTATACGTAAGAAATGGATCCCTTATGTAAGATCAGACTCAAAGCATATTTTGAAATAATCATGTGTAAGAAAGATGCTATGTTGAAATTTTATGTTTTGAACCATAAAATATAAATATTCATTTTTAATGAAATTCACTTGATTGAATCCCATGAAGATGCAAGAAGTATTTATATCATTCTCCACCAAATATCACAGTACATCTAAGGATGACTGATTCATGGAAGGTTCTACATATTTGTTGATGGGAAGAATAAGTGAATAAATAAAGGGTACTAATTTATGGCTGCTCATCTCAAAAAGAGACATTAGAAGATCACTCAACACTGCTAATTTCTTCATATTTGCCATGTCTAGAATCCCTCTCAAAAAGTGATATCATAATCTAACAAATTTTATACCAAATGTTTCTTTAAAAAACATTACTATTTAAAATTAAGTATTTTTATAAATTTTGATCAAGATAAAAGCTGACTGCCTTCCTTGAACATTTAAATTAATGCCTTCAGCAATAACATTTTTTATCTTTGGAAGATGTAGCTTAATATTTCAAATCCATAGCCTTCTAATTTGACCTGCCATGTGCAATCCATGAGATGAGATTAGACCTGGAGGTTCTTTACTCTTTGCATATCAAAAATCGTCCATAGAGTGCTAAAGATTTGCAGGGTAATTAATCTTTCTGAACTATACTCTCATCACTCATCAGACACTGTTCTTACTAGTGTACCACTGCCCTCCTCACTGACAAATTCCTGAGGCATTCTTCCATCTCATCTTATTTGATCTTCATTCTTACTGGATTTTTTTCTTATTATATACTTCTTAAGGTAATCTACACCAGTCAGAAAATGCTAGAATAAGCTGCAGTAATTAACAACCCTTAAATCTCCGAAATTACAACAAAATTGTTTATTTCTCACTTATATAAACTTGATTCTTCTGAGCATCACTGCACTTCAAACTCCAGGCCCATGAAACAATTGCTTTGTGTTGTATTGCCCATCCTTATGGCAGAAGAAAAAGAGAATTTTACTACGTAGGAGATACCCCAAAGTGACCCATCTCACTTCCATTTACATTTAGTAGCCAGAGCAGACCAGAGAGTCAAGCTTAATTTCAACAAGGGGAACTGATCTCTTCCCTCAAATTCTTCTAGCCCCTCTCATGTTTCTCTGATCCTTCCTCCTCTCTTTCTGTTTTCTGTTCACTTCTTGGGTCCAAAGGACCCCAAGCCTTGACTGTGCTTAGAGTTATTCTGAAGAGCTTTAAAAGAAAGGCACCATTACCCAGTACAACTTCCATATTCTGCCTTTTACTTGGTGAGACTGGAATAAAGACATTTGTCCTATCCTTAGATGTCATCTTTGACAATGAAATGCTGAGGGCACAGTACTAGGGCAATTTGCACTGAGGACAGCAATAGGCAACGCATTGTTTGTAGAAAAAAATTTTTTGACCTTTATTAGTACATGGTTGTAATATGGAATGATTACATTCATTGTAGGGAATTGGTACATGACTAATGTATTTCAATTCTCTTTTCCCCCTTCTCTGTACCCTTTTTTATTTTGCCAGCCACAGATTCATTTATTTATCTTATAAGACTTTATGAAGTCCTTTGTCATGCAAAACAACAGTACTAAGTCAAGGTTCACTTTTAGGTATACTGTCTGCACTGGATCACAATAATATTTTTTGTCTTTCTCTTTTTTCCTGTTATCTGTCTTTTATTTCATACTCTATTTATGTATGAGGGGTTTTTTTTATAAGACAAATCACCCAACACTTAAGTTTGGGTGCCTGAGTTTCTTCACTTAACATTATGATCTGAAGGTGCAACAATTTTCCTATAAATGACTTAAATTTATCCTTCTTTGTCACACAGCATTACTCCACATTTTCTTTGTCCATTCGTCTACTGACGGACATATGTGCTGCTTCCAAGATTTAGCTATTATAAATTGCACTGCTATAAACATAGCTATGCATATATCACTGTGGTATGATGTCATTTGGGAGGATACCTACCTAGAAGGGGAAAAGCCAGTCAAATGGAATTATTATTTTTCATTTTTTGAGGACTCTCCATAATGATTTCTATAGTGGTTGTATCAGTTTACACACCACTGATAATGGAGAAGTGTTTCTTTCACCCCACAGCCTCTCCAGAATTCTTTATTGGTTGATTTCTTGATGATAGCCATTCTTTCTGGAGTGAGATGGAATTTCAATACAGTGGTACCTCAGTTCACAAACTTATTTCATTCCACAATTCTGGAAAAGATGGCCACGGTCATGTTCATCACCCGATGCAGAGTTCACAAAAATAGACAAATTTTGCCAAAGCCTTCTGTTTTGAAACTGAATGATTCTTAAATGAAAGCATTCATGAACTGAGGTACCACTGTATTGTTTATTTTTGTTTGTTTGTTTGTTTTTTGTTTTTTGTGGGTACTGGGGGGTCGACCTCAGGACCTCGCGCGCCAGCAGGCGCCCGTGCCGCTGAGCAATATCACCGGCCCCTTTTTTGTATGTGGGTTCCGGGAGTTGAACTCAGGCCCTTGCGCTTGTCAGGCAGGCGCTTAAGCCACTGAGCCATCTCACAGGCCCAACCACTGTATTGTTTAAATTTGCATTTCTCTAACGGTCAGCATTGTTGAACATTTCCTCCTATATTTATTGGCCTTTTGTATTCTTTGTCTGACAAATGTTTATTCATTTCAGATGCCCATTTTTAATTGGGTCTTTAAATTTGGGGCTCTAATTTTTTAGAGTGCTTTACGTATTCTAGAGATTAGTCTCTTGTCTGCAGCATAGTTGGCAAACCGTTTTACCATTCTGTAGGTTGTCAGCACATGCTGTTGGCGGTTTCCTTTGCTGTGCAGAAGTTTTTTTAATTTGATGTGATCCCACTAGTTGATTCTTTTTTTTTTTTTTTTTGTGGGTACCGGGGGGTCGACCTCAGGACCTCGCGCCAGCAGGCACCTGTGCCGCTGAGCGATATCACCGGCCCCTTTTTTGTATGTGGGTTCCAGGAGTCGAACTCGGGCCCTCGCGCTTGCCTGGCAGGCGCTTAAGCCGCTCAGCCATCTCACCAGCCCCACTAGTTGATTCTTGGTATTATTTCTTGTGCAACTGAGGTTTTGTACAGAAAGCCTTTGCTTATCCCTGTGTCTTCAAGAGTTTTACCTATTTTGTCTTCCAGCAGATTAAGTGTTTCTGTTCTGATGTTTCAATCTTTGACCTACTTTGATTTTAGTTCAGTGCATGAAGAAAGATATGGGTCTAAGTTCAGAATAATAATAAAATCTAATAATGATTTAATAATAAAATTTATACGCTTTTACTTTAATCATGTACTACAATTCTTAAAAAATGTCAGTGATAAAATTTTTTCCTCAAAGAAATCTCTGTACCTGTAGATTATAGATGGACATGCTTATTGCCAAGTTTGGAGACAACCATCAAATCTGCACCTATTTATTGTTTATACCTTAGTGAACCATGTGCTTTATATGAAAATTATTCTGAAGAAATCCCAATTTGTTTAAGTGCCCCATACTAAAATTTGAGGTCCATAAAAAGTAGATATTTTGTCTGTTTTGTTTACTTGTCTATTTCCCACAACTAGAATACCGTCTGATACATAATAAGCATTCACTATGTATGTTCAATGCCTAAGTCACTGAATGTAGTAAATACATGAAAGAATCATTTTGTATGCTATCTAGAATATAATATGAGACTAACCTGCAGGTTATTTCTTAAAAAGAAAAGTAAAAGGGGACTCTTCCCCTTTCAGAAATCTAAATTTGGCTATTTAAAACTTGTGTTATTCGTATTGTAATAGACAAATAGAATGATAAAACACTTTAGACTCAGCAATAAAACAAAGTATAAGTCAGAATTGTAAATAGCAAGCTTACGTTATTAAACAATGGGAAGAAAATTCTTGTTAGGTAAATGGCATTGAGAGTTTCAGATTCACTCACATATAAATTTGGTGTCATAGTCTCCAAATTTACAGAGCCCCAATTTACAGAGAAGACAAGGGTACAGAGAAGTCATATTCAAAAGCACAGAGACAACAAGTGACAAAAGAAAATTTGAACTAAGGTGTGTCTGCAAAGCTTGGGCATTTAATGTCCAATTATAATTTGGGAAAAAAAATTGTAGGAATTTCTGCCTCTCTCCTGGGGAGTGGGTATTTAAAACAATGAATATTATGTAAGACTATTTAGGATATTGTCTTTTTGATAGCAGTTAGTATATAAAGTCCTTTTTAATTATTATATGTTAGCCAGAACCTATAAAGAGAATGATTAACTGGCTTAACTTTACAAGTAAAAAGAGTAAATGGTGGATGTATAACAAACATTTATTTTTCCCAGTATGCAAAATTCTTACCAATTAATTTGTAAAAGGCTACACACAGACAATAGAAAATTAGGCAGAAGATTGAAATAGACAGTTCATGAAAAAATGAATAACATTTTCCAATAAATACACACTCATCTTTTTTGAATGAGATAATGAAAAAGTAGTCAATATATTTATGATTCAATGGAACAAATCATACAATCTTATTAAGAAAGTGGGAACTGTTAGTGAAAATATGAATTAGGGAAACTTCGGGGGTAAATAAGCTGGTAATTATCAACTTTTGTGAAATGTCTATTCCCATTGATTCAGCAAATTTCGCTTCTAGAATTTAATCTCAAAAGATCATAATTCAGCATACAAATTTTATGTAATGAATTTATTGGAATAGTACCTTATAATAGTAACAAGTTGAAAATAAACTAAATCTCAATAAGTGAGGACATAGTTAAATTATAGTATATCAATACAACTAATCGATCAGTTTTCAAAAGTATGACATATTTTTGTTTATTGGCACATAAAGTACGATTTTTTTCTAGAGGAAAAATAGAAGTAAAGTCAGGCATGGTGATTTAAACCTGTAGTCCCAAATACTCAGGAGGATGAGGCAGGAGGCTTACATGAGCCCAGGAATTTTGCACCAGCCTGAACCATGCAGTGAGATTTTGTTTCTGTTTTTGGTGGTGGTGGTGGGATGAGACAGGGTCTCACTGTGTGGTTCATGCTGGCCTTGAATTCATTTGTAGCCCAGGCTGGCCTCCAACCTGAAGCGATCCTCCTGCCTCTGTTTCCAGAATGCTGAAAGTACAGGCATTCATCAAGCACAGCTGAGACTGTTTCTTTAAAAAAGAAATGTAAGTAGCTGTTCATTTCATGCTAATAGTGGTAATCACTGAGTTTGGGAAGTATGAATGACAACTTTATGTTTTATAATTTCTGAATTAACTGAATTTTTGTGTGAATAACATTGAATACATGATTTAAGTCACAAATGTAAAAAAAAAAACTAAAGTAAAATTTAGATGAGATATAGTTTGTTTTCAGGATATGTGTTGTCTTTTTTTTTTTTTTTTCCCAATAGAACTGAAAATTGAACCCAGTGCCTCACACATGCCGAGCAGGGTATGGGTTCTCATTTCCAACTGGAAATGATGGAAGAAACTTGCATGAAAGAAATTAAGTATATTAAAAATAAAACCTTGGTGCTGTACCCCTGTGATCCATCACCATGGGAGACTGAGGCAGGACGATAGCAGATTTGAGCCCAGCCAGGACAAATTTGACTGAGAATTTGTTTAAGAAAAAAAAAAAAAAAAAAAAAGGCCTGAAGATGTAGCTCAATGCAAAGCCCCAAGTTCATTCCCCAGCACCCCTGAATGAGTAAATACATAAATTCCATTCACTAAAAGCAGTGAATACTTTTCTAGAATTTTATTCTGAAAAATAAACCAGTCATGCTATGGTTTATATCCAATAATATGTTTAAGTTTTTCACTGTAGTTTTTCCTAGACGATTTGACAAATTGACTTGTCAATTTTGTTTTCCCTAAATGTATTAGGTGAGTAAAATGTATCATTGCAAAACACATACGTGCACACACACACACACACGTTAATGTGGGAATCAAAATACTAGTTTCTTATCATAAGCACACCTAAAACTAAGAAGCTTGTATTATGATTAGTTTTCATTAGCAATCAGATAATAACTATAAAGCAGACATATTTGTCCACAATGGAATAATGATAAAATTTGTGGTAACTAAATACTGTTGACTTTGCTCAGAATATTGAGTCCTTTGCTGATGACAGAAAAAGATCCTTTCATTGTTTAGTAAATCACGTTTATTGGTAGTAACGCCTCTTACCTTTCCTGTGCTCCTCTTTACCAAAGTGCTTGCTGTGTTTATTTAAAAGGAACTAAATCTAACAATCCAACATACACAATTTAAACTTGTGTATTTTTGCAACATTCATAAGAATTTGTATATTTTTTAAAAATGTGAACTCGAAGAACTGCAATTTAACTTCTACATGGATTATTAAATGAAACAAGCTTCAAGTCATTTTACATTCTGGTATTTTCTCTAACCAAGGTTATAGTCCAAAGGGGCTTTAAGGCAGCAGCAAAAACTCGACATAACTTTTAAGAGTAAAATTAATCTCATTCAATTTAACAAGATAGTGGGTGTTTATAATAAATAATTCTAAATCAGTTTAAGTCATTCCATTACATGGATCAGATAGCAGATATTACAGCAACAGAATATGTTCCCATATCAAATAACCAGTGGAATTAAAGTCCTGCCCCATGAGAAACAGACCAAATTTAGTGTGAAATTGAACACAACGCTCATGAACACTGGTTGAATTTAGTATTGTGACGCTATTGTTCACCATAACAGAAGGCGACAGAAAGAACCTTTTCCCTTTCCGAAATTATTGAACTCCCACCAACAGTGGAAGTAAATAAGTTTTAAACATATGTAAATGAGGATACCCTTGGTACCAGGAAATCACACAAATGTCCACTTAATTAACAAGTCTTTAGAAAGATGTGTTTCAGCAGTTTATCAACACTTGATCAGCACGGTTATCAGTACTGTCTGGGGTAGATTAAAATGAGTTGCGCTATTCAAACTGTCTTTATTACACTTTTTTCCTCCAACAAAAGATGGCTTTACTTTAAAATATTCCTTTAACTTATTCCTTATGGTTTTTATAGTTAATCTTTCAAATTTCAAAAATAACCTGCTTACCTTAAAATAAATTTTCATTTGATAACTAAAATTAAGAGAAAAAAGGAAAGGTGGGAAGAATAGGAGAGAAAGAAGAAAACAGCATGTTGAAGTAATTTGCATCTCTTCACTTGAATGATAGGGATTATTTAGGGTCATTTTATTTGAATAATCACATCAATACAATTTTGAAATCTGCCTCTGTATCATTAAGAAATTTTTTTAAATTTTGAAATAAGTAGAGTACATAATCCTTACACAGTGTTATTTACCGTAAATCAATATGCTTTAGGTTTAGTCTAAAATTAAAGAAAGTCCTTTGACTGCTTTCTAATTTGTTACTTATTTTCCAGTTTTTATAAAGAGTCGCGTGTTTGTGTGAATTGTGACAAAATCAAATGCCTGGAATTCCTTATATGCTTTAATACACATCAACTCTTCCAATGTTCAAAATGATTACATTTCTCAATGAAAATTAATGCATAGTAGTAGAATAGAAATTTTTGTAATTTTGAATAATGTTACTAGTAGCTGCAGACACTATTAAAGGCACCTCAAAATGCCTGATGATTACAACAAACTGTAATTCTTTTTCAGATTCTTGAAGAATTTGATTCCAAAATATTTTTTGAAAAGAGGAAAAAAATCACATGTTCTTTTAATATTTATCATAAAACACTGTTAATCTTGCCTAAGGAAGAATTCATTCTTAAACATAAGCTTTATATACCTGCATATGTAGAAAACCGGGGAAAGAACTGCTTCTTTCTTTCTACAAAAAACATATATTAGAAAGGAGGAGTGGGACAACCTGATTCTTGGAAGAGTTTTTCTGCAGCTTTTCAGCAGCCCAAAGCAAAATGTCCCTGCGTGTCCTAGTGATCGCCCTCTAGTGGACACCTCGTGTTGGCCTATGAAGCTGTGTAATCAGCCATTTCCATCAACCATCTCAGTAGCTCAAATTTCCCAAGAAGTATTCTTTCAGGCAATGTAATATACCCTGCGAAAACCTGCCAAGATTGTTTGATCGAAGAACAGATTAACCTATTTACTGTACTGTAGTAAAAAATGTAAACTATGAACTCTAACAATGATCAATCAGCTGATGGGCAAATAATTGTACATGTACAATGCAAGTGTTTTAAATTCTTTAAAAGAGCTTCTAAATATGCTATGTAATAGTCCTTTCTTTTGAACAAGTTATAAAAGGACCATTAAAACTGTTAAAATTTGGATTATGAAATCGCTATTTAAAAGGTATAGTTTAAACCAAAAGTGGTGGGCCAGCTTATAGCTCAGTGGCACAGTGCCTGCCTGGCAAGTGCAAGGTCCTGAGTTCATTCCCTGTACCAAAAAAGGAATAAAATAAAATAATTTTTTTTAAAAAAGTGGTATACCCATTATGTTTTAGAGGAGCCCAGAATAATGCATCTTATTTTTAATTTAATGCACGTTCTTTATCAGTCTATTTTATGTTCTTGCATTTCGTCTAAAAATGAGTTTAAAAATATTTATTCCCTGACTATATATATACAGAGAGAGAGAGAGAGAGTGTTGCGAGAAGTATTTATTCCGTACAATAGCAAAACGCTTTAGGCTAAGAAAGAAGGAGCAAAAGCCTAATTAGGAATCTCAAAAGCCACGTTGTCACCTCACAGAGACTTGGACAAATTCAGCAAATAAAGCCACTACGCTTCAATATTAGGGTTCAGGAGACAAATTAATGAACTTTTAGGCAGTTTGTTGCTTTCTAGAGGAAAAGCTATGAAGAGTTAAATTACCACAGTGACATGCACTGAAAGAAAATACCAAGAAAACTTTGACCTGAAGAAAAGTTTTATCCTGCAGATTTATCCTGTGGCCACCACCAAATCAAGTTGTGTACATTAGTATAACTTTCTTTAATTCTAGGTAACTTAGAACCTTTGAAATATTTCTTCAAGTATGAAATCATTGTCCTTTGTACCTGTGTAAAATGCTACATAACTTACACAAGAGCAGATTTATTTTTTCACTATCCAATTATAAGCTACTAAAAGGTACCATAATACCTGGCCAATAATATACTCTTACCAGCTGTTTGTACATAGAATACATTAACTAACTGTAAATGCAGAAGTTATGGAAGTTTTTTTTATGACATTTGTTGAGTTTACAGACTTAAACTTGGATATGAAGATACACTATATTCACAGACCTTCAGGCAATTTGCTGAAACTTATAGTAATTAATTTATTTTCCAAGTCTAACCTACATAAGATTCTGAATTTTTCTTTATACCTGCCTCCTCGGCATTTGGCTAAGCATAATTTCTCTTGTCTTTTTTCATCTGGTAAGAGTTATTGTATTTTTCTAATTTCTAGCTGCAGTAACTGCCATCATCCTCTAAATGCAGAGAAAGGTGTAATTTCCAGTTCTGACGCCCTCGAAAGTCCAGCAGTCTCCAATGCGCTGCTGTCAGCTATCAGCGAAAACCCCTCCCTGTGTCCTCATTTTGACTCTACTTACATGAAAGAAAGAAAAATAAAAGCTTTTACAGAACTAAACTTCATCCATCAGTCCTTTAAACTGAATATTAGCTGGGTCTGTTTCTTTTTTTTTTTTTTTTTTTTTTTGTGGGTACCGGGGGTCGACCTCAGGACCTCACGCCAGCAGGCGCCCGTGCCGCTGAGCGATATCACCAGCCCTTTTTTCGTATGTGGGTTCCGGGAGTCGAACTGGGGTCCTCGCGCTTGCCAGGCAGGTGCTTACGCAGCTGAGCCATCTCACCGGCCAGGGCGTTTCTTAAAACCTTGTGAAACTGAAAGTTAACTATCCTGAAACAAAATGAATTAAATCAGTATGACTCATCGTGTTCTACTAATGCACATCAGTGTTTGTAAATCTCAGTAGATTAAGATACCATGCAATGATAACATCAGCGTAAATACCTTCCAAGGAAGTATTCAGAATTACTGAAATTAGGTAAGAAATTAATTGCAAGCACTTTAAATAATATTACATCAATGACTTGAGTCTTCACTTATTTAAATATACAATTAATAGGATGTTGAATTTGGAAAGCTTTATTAAATTACTAGTGTTTACATTTTGTTAATACAATATCTTTGGAAAACTCCCATGGAATACATATGTTATTTTCATGTAAAAACATATATTGAATTAAGATTTCTAGACATAGATTTATCTACTGATAATATCTGCTAAAGTAAATTGCTATTTTTTACATTAAGAGTATGACTTTACATTAAATTTAACTAAATTAATGTTTGCAGTGGTCAATGGTGATTTTTTCTTCTTATGAGAAAACAAATTAATAAATCTGTCCATTTTTTATCTCATTTCGTCAGGACTGTGGGTTTTTTAGACTTTTCTTTCTAAAATCGCAATAGCTGAATTGTACTGAATACTGTTGTTGCAGGACACTATCTTAGGACTTTGATACGTGTTTTCTCATGCTAAAAGTCTGATGTAATGGATAAGAGTATGAATTCTGGAATGAAAATTTCTGGGCTGAAAATTCAGCTCCACAATTTAGTAACCATATAACTTTGGGAAAATTACTTAACATGGCTAAACTGTAATGATAGTAGCTTTGTTAAGTGTATGTAAAAATATATTTCAAAAGTAATTTTTAAAACTTCTGATGCCTAGAAAACACTCATTAAATTTTAGTTAGTGTTGACATTTACAACAATCTGGTAAGTTTTATTATGCTCATTTTATACGGGAGAAAAATGAAACAAAGTAATATTAAATAGCTTGCCCACACAACAAATAAATAAATGGCTAAGTCAGAATTTAAATCTAGCAACTCTTAAAGTTTGTATTCAGACAGTGAATTAGACCATCTCATAATTATCCAGAAATGTTAAAGTTAGGATTTTTCTTCTAGAGTCAGTCAATGTGATCAAATTAACAATGGAGTAAAGCACAAGCATTCAAGATAAAAACACCAGAATTCTCTCGTTTAACGTTGAGATTAGAATAAGCGAAGCAAAAGTTTATGGCAACAAAATACTCTTCTGTAAGAACACATTCCCAGAGTTCAGCTCATGGCCAGAATTGAAAGTTCTTTCATAAAAATTTTCATTATGTTTTTGCCAAAGTTATTTTTTAATCTCGATAGCAACTCTGAATCATCCTCCATCACAGAATCCTGTAATCCGTGGGAATGAACGAGTCTTCAGTTACACCGTTGAATTCTCTCCTTTCCTTTACAGTAGCTTCCTTTGCTACTGACTGGCACATGTGGAAGAAATCAGAACATTGTGGTTAAGCTGGATCAGGCTGTAGTTCCTATCATTTCACAATGAATACCTTTTCAGTGAAGAATAACATTTACAGGCTGGAGCATACAGCCGAAAAGATCGTGGTTGAATAGTTGTATTTGTTTGGACCTGATTGCTATCCTTTCAGACATACGCTGCTCTCTGGCCAATTTATTTTCAATTTTCAGGTAGAAAAAAAAGATAAGTTATAGATAGATTAGTGATTTAGGTAGGAGATAGTGGAATTATAGATAAAAAATCATTTATAAAAAATCTTTACAAACCACCACATTTGAAGATAATACCAAAATATATCTCTTGTACACTTCTATTTCTTGCCTAAAAGCTAAATATCTTAAAATCTTAATTGTTTTCTTCATGTTCATTACCTACTCTTTTTTGGTCAATAATCACAAATAATTTTTTAATCACTCAGAGTAAGCTCAAAGCATTTCCCCAATTTGTGTATAGCCTCATTAGAAGTCAACTTAAAAGCCTCATTAGAAGTCAACTACTTAACAGTAGAAAGAATGCACTGTGCAAAAGAAAGATTACATTCCCTGGTGATTTAGTAAGTTCACGTTACCTTTCTCCAGACCATAGAAGCCAGTTTACAGTGTGCCAAGAGTCGTGGAAATGAAAAGGTGTTCAGGTGTTCAGGATCTGAGGATAACATGGTAAGACACTGGAGGTCCAGGAAAGATGCCAGCTGAGGGATTCATACCCGAGATGAACTGGAATTTGGAATTTAGAGTCACACTGTGAGTCTGAGGACCATTTTCTTTTATCAATTATGAACATTTGTACGTTTAGCATCTATCTCACTTCATTAATTCAAAGTTGTTATAGATGTTTACTTTCTTCTTTTTTTTTTTTTTTTTTTTTTTTTTTTTTTTTTGTGGGTACCGGGGGGACGACCTCAGGACCTCGCGCACCAACAGGCACCCGTGCCGCTGAGCGATATCACCGGCCCCTTTTTCGTATGTGGGTTCCGGGAGTCGAACTCGGGCCTTCGCGCTTGCAAGGCAGGCGCTTAAGCCGCTGAGCCGTCTCACCGGCAGCTTTCTTCTTTTTAAGAAAATTTAATTTCATTTATTTGGTGATTATCATCTATTAAAAGTGTAATACCGGGCTGGTGAGATGGCTCAGCAGCATAAGCGCCTGCCTGGCAAGCGTGAGGTCCTGAGTTCGACTCCCGGTGCCCACATACGAAAAAAGGGCTGGTGATATCACTCAGCGGCAGGGGCGCCTGCTGGCGAGTGAGGTCCTGAGGTCAACCCCCAGTACCCACAAAAAAAAAAAAAAAAGAAAAAAGTGTAATACCTTCAGTAATATGAGATTTGTTAGGTGCTACATTTGTAAAAACAAACCTTCACTCTGCAGGCTTCTAACTCGCACTCACGCATACATAGGATTTACATAAACTTGAGTAAGTAAGGACAATATAGTATATAATGTTTTCTGGATGGCAGAATTTCGGTATATCAATGGATTAGCTTATGTAAATTTAGTTAAGATGGGAATAGGAATGCTATTTGAATGGTTAGAATAACTTTTTCTCCTATCAATAGAATTTCTTTCTAGCATCTTAAATATATGTTCACTTGAATGAAATAAATCATTTTCCAAAATGTTGAATGACATTTTTATATAATTTCCTAAAAGCCTTTAAATTTTGAAAGAATGTATTGAGTTAGTTTTCTGTGTAATATTTTCCTTTGTATACTTGCAGTTTTGAATAATAATAAAAAATAGGATTACCATTTAACCAAAATAACTCATTTTTTAAAGATTACTAAATGCTAAAAAATAGCCTTAACTTGAATGAACACAGGTACTTGGTAATATAATACCAAGTGTCATTGCTTTATGAACATAGGTACTTGGTAATGTAATACCAAGTGTCACTGCTTTTCATAGACTTACATAATTTGATTCCTTTTTTTTATATAAGAATCAAAAATTTTCTTGATGTACATCAAATTTTCCCATTTTTTCCTAACTCGGTGAAGAAGCTATCCTTTCCGTATTGTCACAAAAGCTAGATTCCTATGAAATGAGCCAAAGAATTAGATTCTTCATCAAGGCATGACATGAAACTTGAGCCAGCCAGTTTGCACAAACAGCTAAAGGTCCCCTTTGTGTTTGTTAGCACCACTGTGTCAGCTTTTTTGTGTTGGCAGCTTTAGGCTTTTCCAAGGAAAGCCCCAAAGAAAGTTGTTACCAGCATATATTCTACAGTTCACAGACTCTCAAAAAGGACACATTAACACAGTTAGAATCCCCAGGGCAAACGGGGAGATTAAGTAGCCTTCTCCTTCAGCAGAAGCCCCAAACAGACAAAGCTCGGTATTGTGTATTCAGTACACTATCTTTTTCCAGAACTGAACTTTACCATTGTGTTCAAAGACTCCAGTTTACAAAGTGTTTGGGGGACTTTGCATAACGCTTCACTGGCACCCCCTTTGACAGCCATCTGAGTGTGGGAATTTTGTAAAAAGACGTGATGCCCACCAAATGATTGACCTATTATATTAATGCAATAGCAAAATCCTAGCCTGGAGGAGGAGCATCCGAGAAATCTGCACCAATTTTCTGCAGCAGCCTCCTTTTCCACAAGAATATAAATTAAGGCAAAAAATAAATCCCTATCAGAAAAACAATTGTGCAGTTTTAAAGCCATATCACAGAGGAGTACATGGTTATTTAATTTAAAAGGGAATAAGAAGTCTCTGGTGAATAATTTCTGGAACTCTGTGAGTTAATTTTCTTTTACAGAATTTTTCATTGATCCTACTTTTAAAATGTTCTCACATCAGATCAAATACATCACATCAGCTCTCAAATTTGGATACATGCAGAAAAGTGTGGCTCCTTCTTTGATTTATTGTATCAGAAAATACTCTTGTTTGGAAGTGGAGTACTAAAATACACTCCAAGATAAATTGCCAGTTCATGGCCAATACACTAGAAAGGTTAAGGAAAAGAATGAGTATTTACATAAATACAGGTTTTTAATTGCTTTAACCAACTGGGAAGAAATGCTACTTATTTTGGTCAGAGAATGTTCCATCCTAGGTTTTATCATGCTCCACTTTCAAAACATAAAGCCTGCATGAATTAACATAGCATGACCTTTTCTAAAGTTTGCATATTAGTTATTCATTTCATTGAAGGGTCAAACATGTTTTAGTAGGCATTAATAGTAATAACAGTTTATGCAAATGATGTTTTTCATACATCCTGTCTGTCTTTATACATTTTTCATTTTTAAACATTAGTTTAAACTTACAAAATTTAAGGCAAGGTGTTAAATGTTGTAAAGTTATAGTAGAAGCTGAAAAATAGTTTTTTAATTAAAAGAGACAAATATAATTCTTTTTGGATTTTACAGAGCATATATTAATATACTTAAACATCATGCAAATTACGAACATGCTGCAAAATGTTCTACCATGTGAAGTGCTAGATATTATTTTTGTGGAAAACTTCAAGATCATTCTCAGTTTCTCATTACTATGAGTAGTGAACTAGTAAGGCAAGTAACTAGCTATGAACCAGTACTAAAGTAACTTGACTGAACCTTAAGATTAGGAATTAGAAAGTTTTTTTGGTAATACATTTTCCTTAAAGAATGGGAATTTGCATAATGGTTTTAATAATATGTGCAAAGTGTATCAAAAATTAGAAATGAAGTTTCCATTTTCAAATATGGGGTCTGTTTTGACCCCATAATACTTTTGTGAGTATATCACTGACAATATGAATGTATAGTCTTGTTTACATTCTTGTTCTAATTCATCTATAATACCATATATATAAAATTTTGAAACAGGTTATATACCATTAAAAATTATCATCATCAATATCAATTATCAATTATCAATTATCAATTATCATCATCAATATATTTCAACATAAGGAAACTTGTCATTATGAAACTTTCATATGTTCATTTTGGATTTAAGAAATAAACTCCAACTTACAGTTTTGGCCACCTTTTAAACAAAATAAGTATATTTAGGTGCTTTTGAAAACTGACTATCACTTTTATCAATACAGATATCTGCTTAAAGTTACATTTGGATTAACTGAAGTTAGATTGTGTAGGCCCCCTTTCTGTCAAAAATTATTTGCTTGATCTAACTTTAGGTTTAATTTTACACCAGATTACAAAACAATTAAGGGGATGTTGAACACATTTCATTAACAATATGCAACTCTTGCAAAGAATTATCAATGAACATTGTTCTCCATTTATCCCACTGTAGAAAGAGTAAAAACAGCATTTTTCTGTGCTGACAATAGTCTCTCAAACAACTTCATTTAACATATCTATTTTTAATATATTTATTAAAAATTTTGGAGCAGCTTATTAAATAGATTAAGGTTTGCAATTATCATCCCCTCAGAAAATATTTCTGAAATGAATGATCCTTATTTAAAATTCAACAATTTTTATGTAACTCTGTAGACTATTTACATCATTATTTAAGTCCTGTAATTTAGGTTTGGGGTTTCCATAAAGAATTCTTTTAAAGAAATTGTAATTAAAAAAAATTAATAAGATCTACATATTTGTAATACTTATTCTGTGCCTCAATGCTGTGGTAGTTGATGACAGCTCAATATAAAGTATCACCAGGTCAAATTTTATTTTTCCATGTTCCCTACTAAATATCAGTTTGATGTGCACAGTCACCTACTTCTGTAATAATGTCAATGCACAGATTTATTCAGGGTGCGTATGTATATTTATAAACATGATTTCTAAGAGTGTTTCTATCTCCAAAAGTCTGTATTTGGATGACTGAGAACGTCAATATAATAGAGTACTGTGAAAAGAAAGATAATAAGGCCAGTCAGGGGGAAAATGTGAGCTAGAGACCTGGGTTGTAGATCTCGTTATATTATGTATTGAATGGTTGAGCCTGAATCTAGTTTCCCTGATTCTTAGTTGGCAAGTTAATGATTTCAGCTCCGTTGACTGTCTTAGGATTGCTCTTAGGATTGAATGTGATGGTACATGGGAAATGCTTTATAAACTGCCTAATACATGTTTTACAAGTATACTCTATTTTTTATCTAAAATGACATTTTAACATGGTGTTTTCACTACTAATTTGAGTGCTGCATGTTTCCTAATGTGTTGTTCAATTGTCCATCAATGGAATTTTATGCCTCGGAATTCTAGTGTCACTAGTGCATCTGGGGCTATCCCATCGCCCTCTGTTGACTGGGATGTCAAAAAATTGTGCTCAAATCTTCTGCTTCTGGTCTTAGTCATTTAAAATATGAAGGTTTTGACACTCAACCACTAAAGTCCCCAGAATGAACAGATTGACAACAAATGCCCATTGTATATTTTAACTCTAATTAAAGGGTGTGTTGTAACCACTAGAGGGTATCACTTACATATATTGTACAGTCTTACTTTATACTCGAGAATTATTCTTTTATTCAGTTCAGTTGCTCCTTAATATTTTAATCTCATTCACTTACATCCATACCGTTTTAAATTGTGAAATTATTTAGCATTCAGAATTAATATGTTTATATAAATGTGTTGCTCTATCACACAAGTGTATGATACAAGCTGATGATGGCAGAAAGAGAATTTACTTTTCCTTTGTTTTAGTCCCTTTACCGTGATTTCAGCAAACAACTATACCTGGCTTAGGAATAGCATTAAAAATCATCTATTTGTGCAAGTAGAGCTGTGTTTATCAGAAGCAGGGGAGGAAGGGGAACAGAGAGATGTTGATCAAAGGGTACAAACTTTCAGTTAGGAGATGAAAAAGCTCTGGTGATCTTATGTTCAGCATAGTAATGATAGCTGTGTTAATTTGATTGACTGAATATATACATTAAATCAGCACATTACATATCTTGAATATATTCGATCTTTATTTGTCATTTAAATATCTTAAAATAAATGAACGAAACTAAAAACTTCACTGCATGCATTGCAATATGGTCAACACATCATTTGTGTGTGAAGTAATTTTTAAATATTTTTAAAGTTCATCTATTTGAATACTGTATATTACTTAAATTGTCCTCCACTACATTATCTAGTAAGAGTCCTTCAATTTCTAGTCAAATGTTTTTGGGACCAAGGAATCACTGTGTTTTACTTGCATCCTGTTTAGTTCAGAGTCCTCTAGCTGTTTGAATGTTTTTTCATATATTTCACAAACTCTTCTTCCTTAGAAATTTTACCGCTCGGTCTTCATTTTTCTATTTAGTCCAAGATCTCCTATCAATAAGTCACTCTACGAGGGATCACGTACATAGTTCTGCGTCCACTCTTTCAATAAATCCTCTGGCCTATCCTAAAAGTATGTGGAACTAATTATCACAGTGTATTTCAGATGTTTCATAAGTGTAATTACTACAAAGTAATTATACTTCATAGCTATCATTTATCAATTTACAGTATTTTACTCTAAATATGTTTCCCCATTCTGATTTAATTAGTAAATATATTACTGAGCTTGATAGTTATATGGAAATCTTTCTTTTATTATCTTAAAATCCCATTTTTCTATCATGAGAAAAATAGTTTGCATTTAATGGTAGCTCATTAAACTATATATAGCAGAGATAAATAGTATAAGTAATAAATGTAAATTTTATATACATATGTAAATAATATTTACTTATATATGGTTCTGCATACAGTTATTTGTTTTATTTAAAATTTACATAGTCCTTGCACAATTGTAAATTGGTTATAAATAGAAACACGTTTATTCTCATAGCAACCTTATGAAATTGGTGTTATTATACGAGTTTTACAGATAGGAAACTCAGGCCTGAAAAAGTTATATTACTTGCCCAAGTTCACATAGCTGACAAGTCTAGTAAGTGGCAGCTCTGACAACTGGAATTTTTTCCAAAATCTGAGTTCTTAACCTGTATACTATACTTGTTTTTTTAAATAAGCCACAAAACAAATGTTTGTAATAATATCAGTTGTCCAGGTTTCCCTTTTCCTTTCTATTACAATTGGCCTATGTTGTTATCATATAGAGGAATCGGGGAAACATAAGAGATATGGATTTGTTCAAAATACTGCAGTCCCTGGGGAAATACGATGGAGTGAAAGCTACTGGTACCTGTAATGTGAATTTAGACAACCTTAGATTTCCTTTGGCAGTCTCTTGGACTCTGAAATAGTCTTGCAGGTGGATGTGAAATGGTCTTCAGTTGTGAGCCTCTTTCTCCTAGGACATGCTCACCCAGTGCACCACTCATTTCTGCTTCCAAGAGTCATTCCCAAACCCATGTTAACTTTGATAGCATCCACATTTATCAACCTACTCTGAACACCATTACTAGATATAACACAGAAAACTGCCTGTGCTCTTTCTACTTCAGTGATTTTTATGTATCTCACTGTAAGGTGAAAAATGAACATTTTATTACTACTTTACCTCTAATCATTTTACCCTGTCCCTTTCCTGGAATACAATAAGATGGATATGGAAAACATTATTAAAGACCCATATTAACACAAATTAGGAATATTTATTCTCTTTCAAATTTGTGCTTATATATGAAGCAATATGCTGATGTCAGCACTCTGAAAGTTAGCACACCTCGGTGAACCCTTGACACGTTTTCAGCCCAGCTCTCTGCCATGGTAAGGTTTTGCTGTCCAAACATTTGACAGGGCATACTGTAGATTCTGAGTAAGGAGAATGTTACCAAATGTAAGGCTGACATAACACCGTATTCAAACACCCACCAAATCAAACATGATAAGAAAACATGTCGATCCAGGGGAACTCCTTCTTTGGTTACCAGCAAACTTTTAATATGTTGTAAAAATTTCTGAATAGTTCTTCCGTATTAGCATTCCTTACTTTGTATTGGAGGAAGAAAATCACTAACTAATTTTTTGTGTGTGTTTACATTTAATACAATTTGCTATAAAATACAAAGGGCAATGTTTTAAGCATTTTTATATTTTTACACTTGAAAAAATAATTGTACCTATATGCTTTTTGCAGTATTTAGTAGTTAATTAGTAAATAGCCAAAACACATTTTTGTCAGTATCACTTTAAAATAAAATATATGTTTCAAACTTAATGAACCACTTTTATCCTGCTAACTGCTTTTCAAAGAGCATTCCTGTACATATATAACCATCTTCTCTAGTTGTGTATAATTTTTCTTTATCAAAAGTATCAATGCTGAGAACCAGGATACATTGAAATCAAAGTAACAGTGGTAGATTTAGGTAATGCAATGAAGATCTCCCTTAACTCCAGAGAACTTGATTTGGAAATTATTCTAGGCTTAAGGGAAAAAGGGTGATGGACTTTTTTAAAAATTATTTCCACATCTGATAAGTATTTCAAAACACACTCTGTAATTTTCTTTGTCCTAAAAGTTAAAAATCTACACAACCAATTAAAGAACAATGCAACTATACTTGAAGAGTAATTGTTAAATAAGGGTATCTATGTATTTCTGTGTGGAAGCATTTCCACAGAACTTTTTGCATCTATTACAAGGAAGAGGAACATTAACATTATGCTTATGTTTATTGCTCTCATATATCCAGTATCCTGCCATAGAAAAGAAAGAGTTAGATACAGTCTAGCATTTATACTTGACCCTTCTTCGGTAAAATCATGCACTAACCAGGAGCAAACACATTGTCACATTCACTGTCTTTCTGTCGTTATTTAATGATGTATCTTTGCAAAGCATTAAAAGCACAAATGTGCTCAGACAGGGTGAGACTACATAAAGCAAACTATGTTTTTGAATGCTAAGAACTTTACTCTTTGTTCTCTCCTTTATAGAGCTCTCCAGAGAGTAATCGAATGAATTGAGATCATGTATTTTTTTAAATCTGTGTTCTCCCTGAATATTGATTACGTTCTTTCAGTAATGTCCATAATCTCACTCAGTATCAAAGTTTGCGTGGTAGATGAAAGGCTCCCTATGGCACTGTCCTAAGGAACAGTCACCATCTCCAGATAATTGGAAAATATAGCTATAGAGGTCCTGAGTCTTGGGTTTTAAGATTTCACTTATGATTATTCTTGATGGTTCATATATCCATTTAGAGCTCTCCCATGGATTTGAGTCTTAGTAACAGTTCTATCACCAACCCTCTGTAAATACTATGGCCTCAAGCGACTAAGAAATTAAAATCTCACTCAGAAATAAAGGCTAAGAAAGATAATACATATCATTTTACTAATCTGTACAGTAATTTCTATAACTTTCTTTTTAATCAAATGGTAGACATTAGAAACATAAATACTAGTAAGTTTAAATTTACCTTAAAACCAATTAACTTATTTTTATTTAAATCAAACCAATATTCAGACTACTTATTTAGAATATAAATGCGCTCTTGCTGCCCAATTGGTCCAGTGCCATTATTTAGATGACTACTGTAGCAACATTTCGGGTTAATTATTTTCTCATTTTTTAATAGACTGTGCAATAATCCAATCACATAACTGGCATTCAGTTTTCAGTTCAAGTCTTCATTACTCCATAAGAATTCCTTGTATTTGGTTGTAGCACATAGGTACTTACTAAGCTAACAAATCTATCTAGTAATCCTCCAAGCAGACAAAATTTTGTTACAGTTAATTCAAATGTATGTATAACGACATGTATATCTTCACTATAATAATAACTCTTTGTTTTCATGGGAGTCAAAATTAAAACAAGTAAAAGTTAGCAACATAATTCAATTAAATACTAATGATTATACTTATAACTTAATGCTCATTAGTTCTTGCACTTCTACTGAACTGATTTCAAATAGATAGCAGTACATAAAAAATTTATCCTGTGCCCTAAGCCAATAATAATTGCCAAGTCTGGGCTGTGAAGAATGTTTCACATCCACATCTCAAAATTTTAAATATTTACAGATACCAGGAAGAAATATAACTGAGTAAAATGGACTGTCTAAACACGAAGAAGTGGTAGATGCTGGCAAACTTGACAGAACATAAACTATCAACTATGGCAGCTGCATCTCAGTTTTAAGCAGTGATCAAAAGGAAGAAAACCAGGATTATCGTTGCCAGATTATGTGATTTTTTTCACAAGCACAACCCCCAAATTATATATATCAATATTAGCACAACCCCCAAATAATATATATCAATATTTTTAATGTACTGATTTCTAAATTTGGGCAACAGTGTCATTTTTAAATCAGGAATGTCAAACTAATGTGTATGTTGGATGACTACTTCCCATGGTCAACAAGAGGAAGGTCGGCATGGGGGTTTCCATGACACACCCGAGACCCATACATCTGAGGGTTAGGGTAAGCGCTTTGCACCTAAATACATCGCAGACATGGAAGTAAAGTTCATGGAGCAGAGAGCAGTTAAAATCTGAGTATGTCAGAATTAAAAGTCACTACATTTCTGAAGAAAATTCATATTAATAAGAACATTTAATTCATTTGAAAGCTTACATATGTAAGTTCAGCAACTCTCTCATGGAGGAAATGTCTTTGCATAGAAGCCTCGTGATTTTAAGTTGCCGAAATGGACAGAGCGAACAGTTTGAGTAGAACGTGAAGATTACAAAACATGGAGCATTTTTGGGAAGAGAGGGTAGCTTCAAATTCGCTACAGCAGATTCATTTATTTAAAGAATAAGTGGACTACCCGTGTAACATTTCATCAAAATAGTTCAGGAGATCTATTGTACTGCATGGTGACTATGTCCATGTTTTTCTGTTGCTTAGAGAGTACATCTTGAATACTTACACAGTAAAAAATTATATTAATTAATGGGTATGCGAATTACCTACACTTCACCATTTCATAATGTACATTACCTTGATTTAACCATTTCATAACGTACATATGTACCAAAACATTACATGTGTATCATAATCATGTATAATTTTTGTCCATTATTTTTAATACATAATCATGTTTTGAAAGTCAATATACAAAAGAAAAACAAACAAGAATTAGCTTGTACACAGAAAGCTATAGAGTTAAAAAGATAAAAGTGAGCTGGAGGTGCAGTGCTATGGTAGAACACTTCTCTAGAATTCAGGGAGTCCTGGCTTCAATTCCTAGCACCATAAATAAATAAACTAGAAGAAGTAGAAAAGAAAGAAATTATATATATTGTATAACCAAGTAAATATTTCAAGTAACAATAACAGTTTTTCAAGTTGTTAAACCCAGAATAGAGCTACTACTCTTGGTAATATTAATATGAAAAACGCTCATGGCCAAGTTATGATATTCAGTGTACTCTTTTGCAGAAGTCAGAAAAATCTGTTAAGTAATATTTTGCTAGGTCAAATATGCATCTTCAATTAAAAATTGGTAAGTGAACAAAAGTAAAGGTAACCAATAAATCAGTAGAAATAGCATGGGTAACTTCAAACCAGTTGAGAAGAAATACGGGGCAGAGAGGTTAAAAAATTGGATGAATTTAATAAAAAATTAGGCAAGGTAAGAAGAAAAAAGAAACAAAGCACACTGAATATAAAGTAAAATGAGAATACAGGAATAAGTTCAGGTAAATAATAAATATTATGGCTTTTACTTCTTAGGGATTGTTCTAATATACTGATTAATTCAGTGAGTAATCACTATTATTATCAGATTATTGTTTACCTATTAGGAAACTGAGGCACTGGAAAGGTAAGAAACCTGGAGTAAGCCAGCACGAAGATGCTGAACTTGGTGTGGAACCAAGCACTGTGACCACTTGCCTTTCTTAGACAACGAAAATGGAAAGAGTACTTGGATATGAAACAGGGGTGGCAGGCAGAGGCTGGATTTTACAAAAATTTGTTGATGTACAAAGAATGTTGATCTCCATGGATGAGCAGTAGGAAATCACTACAGCTGTAAACAGCAAATACTCTGAGGAGGAGACTAGAGAGAGAAGACCGTGGAGGGGAGATCTCAAAGGGCATGCTAAGGTGTATAGCTCAGTGGTAGAGCTCTTGTCCTGGATTTGGTTACCAACGTAACCAAAAAGAAAAGAAAAGAAAAAAAGGACAGGAAAGTCAGGAGAAAATTAAAGAACTGTGCCCAAATAAATGAATACAACAAATTATGAATAAATACATACAGTCCTTAAATTGTTGTCAATTAACTTGAGAATACTGACTCTTAGAATCTATGAACCTTCTTTATTCGTATGCAGTTCAATACTTTCATTGTATAGTAAGTAACCTGAGTTCAGACAATTTGAAAAATTCCCCCAAAGTCACTCAGTTTGTAATTGAAAGAATCAAAATTTTATTTCAGCTCTCCTGACTTCAAATTTGGTACAACTTCATTATTACATGCAATAATGATGAAACTAATTTCATCAATAATACCTCTTTAAAATCATCATTAAGACATAAGATTTAAATTTTCTCTATGGAAAATTTACCATATACAAAAGTATTTGTACTGTATTATTTCAGTAACTGGATCATAACATTTTCTTACACAAATATTATACGGTGTGTGGACCCCTTAAAATTATGATACATATCCTTGTAATCAGAAAAACTACATAGTGACACGAAGCACTTTGAATTAAAATTAATTTTATTTCCCTGCCTTTTGTACATACCAAAATTTTTTACACGTGTAAAAGCATTGTAATTCATAGCAATGAAAACAGAATTATTTTTAATAGTATCTAGTCAGCTCTGGGAGCCTTTTATGTGCTTCCTGGCAATATTAAAGAAATCATAAAAGCTTTATAGATATTACTGTTCCTCTGCCGCTCACGGTTTTTTATCATGTTTGAACCCTACCTTCACTGATCCAACTATGGAGGGAAACTTCTCCTTCAAGCATATTTTAGCCAAATAATTGGTTATCTACTGAGAATGATTACAGGCTTCTAGACATGCTGGGGTCCCTCTAAAATTGTGTTTCTGCTTTATATCTTCTCAAATAATATTCCTTCAAGTGTGATCTACTGTAAGTTTCAAGTGTCTCCTAAGAGCTCATTATTATGGTAAAAAGAACAAAGACAGAAAGGATTGTAAGTGGGAACCTCCTGCTTGCATTTTTCACTGATAAAATCAGAATGTGTAACAGTTAACTCCAAGAGATATTTTTCTTATGTCTAAAAGGAATATTTTAGCAATTTTGTTAATAGTTGTATTTGTATTTTTAAAGGCATGGCAGCGAGGGTGTTCTCATTACATGCTATTTGTTTGTCAGTAGTTTGATTAAAAGGCATAGGGCAACATTTCAAATCTAGTCTTATAAAATAAAATGCAGACACAGAAAACCAAAGCAAACATATGTATAACTTAGTGAAAACCCGTATAACCCAGGTCAAAATAATACGTTGCCAGGCATCTTTGAAGCCCTTTCTTGTGTCCTAGTCAACTAACAAAGACCACCACCGAGTCAAAAAGAATCCTCATTTTGGCTTTTACAATAATCATTTCCCTGCTTTTCTATATGATTTTGTCATACAATTTTGCATCCTTAGACACTTTAGCTAAACTTTATTCATTATTTTTAAGTTTGCACCAATTTATCCTTCTACTGTGATTAAAAACAGTTCTTCACATCATCTGAACACTGAGTATTATTAAATGTGTTCATTTGGGGGTAATTTCATATTCATTAATTTTAATTAGGTTTATTTTTAATTGAAACATACAAAAAAAGGAATTGTACGTATTTATGGGGTGTCATGTGATATTCTGTAAACAAACAGTGCCTTTTAAGGCTCCAATGAGCTAAAGGATATCCTTCCATGCATTTACTTTCCTTTCAAGTTATCTGTTAAGAAGCTAATTTGGCCTGGAGAATCTCCCATGTGATTGTGTTCAGTATGTCTTTCCAAACTCTGTATTTTATGTAAATTGCTAGCTGGGTCCAGTGGTTCAAATTATAACCATTTTGCAAGCCTCTAATTTTGCTAACAGAAGACACAAAATGTCTCTTTTCACTCTTTGTTAGCTGCCTAGATTCATTAATTCCTAATAGTATGCAAAGTGGTAATCTAATTTTGTGTGTTGAAATATTCTAGCTATGGTAATTTTTGAAAGAGAGGTTTGCCATTACTTATTGTTTGATGCTTGTACAGTTCACATAAGGAAATCAGGGTATATTTTCTTTTGTCTAATTTTTTTTTAATTTGGTTGGACATGTTTATAGTACATAATGATTACATTCACTACAGGGTATTGGGACATGTACATAACACACTTCAATTCTGTTTTTCCTCTTTCCTCCACCCCCCCATTTTATTTTACCAGTATCGGATTCATTTATATATAAGATATTACAAAGTTATTATCAGATAGATAGACAGAGAGATAGATTTAAAAAATCAGACTAATAAGCCAAACAACATATAAAATATCTAATACAATTTTATTCATTTATTTATTTTTTGGTACTGGAAATCAAACTCAGGACCTCACTCTTGCCAGGCAGGCACTATGCCGCTGAGCCAGGTCCCCAGCCTGAGTCTCTTTTTTTTTTTTTTCCTAAGACAATTTTAAATAAAGATACACTTTTAGAAACATTGTCTGTCCTGGATTACAATATGTTTTTTTCTCTCTTTTTTCCTATATTCTGTCTTTTATTTTGTAATTTTATATGTTTTATGTATATATTTGTTTGTTTTGGTATTCTGTGTCTGTATTTTATTTTATAAGACTAGATTTGAAATGTCCTATGTTTTTTAATAAAACTACTGACAAACAAATAGCATGTAATAAGAACACCCTCACTGCCATGCTATTAAAAATACAAATACAACTATTAACAACATATATGTATACATATATATATATTACATTTTTCATGTAAGCAAAACTTATGATATTTAAGATTGTTTGTCTGACTTATTTCACTTAACATATGGTCTCAAGGTTCATCCATTTTTCTACAAATGACTCAAATTTATCCTTTTTAGGGCACAGTAGTATTCTATTGTGTATAAATACTATATTTTCTTCATCAAATCACCTGTTGATGAGCATATAGGCTGTTTCCAAGAATTAGCTATTATGAGTTCCACTGCTATTAACATGGGTGTGCATACATTACTGTGATACGATGGCTTTAACTCTTTTGGGAACATACCTAGAAAGAGAATGTCTGGCTCAAATGGAATTTCTATGTGTGTCTTTGGAAGAATATCCATACTGATTTCCACAGTGGTTGTATCAGTTTGCAGTCCCACCTACAATGAAGAAGGGTTTCTACCTCCCCACAGCCTCTCCAGCATTTGTTACTGGTTGATTTCTTGATGAAAGCCATTCTTTCCGAAGTAAGATTGAATTTCAGTGTTGTTTTAAGTTGCATTTCTCAAATAGCCAGTGATATTGAACATTTTTTCATGCATTTATTGACTGTATTTCTTCATCTGAGAAGTGTTTATGCATTTCAGGTGTCTATTTTTTCATTGGATCTTTAAATTCAGGGTGTCTAATTGATTCAGAATCATCCTCAGATGATGGTCACCTACTGTTCCTAAATAATTATAGATTCACAAATATAAATATATTTGATGGGCATCAAATTGTTATAATCTTATCTTTATTGAAGTTTAAATTGTCTCACCTTTGGCCAACAATATTTTTAAGTTGGTTTCTACAGCTTATAGACATTCCATTGCCATGCTAAAATATTCCATAATTACCTTGTACTCCTTTTCTATGCTAAGATATTCTATAATTGTCCTGTGCATTTCCTTCCCTAGACCTGAATCAATCATTTTTCCAAGAAACTCTGGTTTCTTTACTGGTAAATCTTCTTTCAGGACAAAAGCCCCACATTAGAGCTGTGTGTCTACTGACTGATCATTGTTTGCCTCTTCAGTGGGCAGAGTTAGGATAAAGGTTTCAGTTATCATCATCTATGTTACAGCTGTTTCCCCTGTTTATTGAGTACCTTGGTTCTCAAGACATGGGGAGGGAAAAATTAGAATATTTTATAAATGCTCATTTGCTTTGTCCCATATTACACACATATACACACACACACAGCTGTCTTTTCATCTGTATCTCTAAAACACAATATTTATTGTGTTTATTCACTTTTATGTGTTATTTTTGTCGACATTTCAAAAATGAGTCTTTACACTCTGCCTTTTAGAAGCTTATATCCTCGCTCACTAGCTTTCTATGTAGCAACTGAGCCCCATGGGACTCAGCAATTGTCCCATGTGGGAAAAGCACCTTTGATTTGGAGTTCCTCAAGGTCCAGGCTTGTCACACATGCTCCAACTGATCACCTTTCTTAGTACGTAGGACTTCTTCCTGTTCTTTTTATCTGTACTACTTTTCGCGCCCTTCACACTTCTCATATATTTTTACTTGTAAGATGGAAAAATACATTTAGTATTTAGGGAAAACATAGAAACCAGTGTTTCTATAGCGCAGGGTCTATTTGAGTATTAGAGTATAAGGAAATGGGCATATGATATGGATCTTGGGCCAGAAGCTTCATAAAACATTGATTTATACTTGGAATGATATAATCCAGGTGGGGCGAGTGATTCAGAGAAGTATAATTTGATTTAGTTTTTAAATGGATCATTCTAGATGGTTGTGTAGAGAATAGACCCTGACAATATAAACAACAAGAACAAAATTAGATCTGTGAGATGTGTTGCCTTGGAGATATATACTGATTTAAAATCATGAAGATGAGCAGCAATGAGTACATGAGACTGAAAAGTAGCCTACAGGGAAGTCAGAACACACTTGATAAGAGAGGGTACAAAAGTATGTAAGGAAAGACCATGTTATAATTTTAAAATCCTACTTTCATAAGCCCTGATTGTTAATAATTGCATATTTCTATCTAGTAAACACTCCCATCAGGGCTGATTTCAATGTTCAAACGGTTTAACTGGCTCACAGTTTTTCAATTCTTTTACATTTGGGTCCATAACCTGGACCTAGAACACCATTGAGTGTCTTGGAAACCGCGTGAAATTTGTGTCTGAAAACAAGGAATTGATCAATTGTGTTAGAAACCAAGTAAAATGAGGGTTAAAATTTACCAGATTTAGCAATGTGAAGGTCATTGGTGAACTTAAGTGGAGAAATTTATTAAAACAGTGGAAATTATTAACCGAAGTTAAGAATAAATCAGAAGAAATTTTAGAATATCGGAAAAGAGAAATGAGGAGACAAATAGGAAAGTAAATTTGAGGATAAGTAGAAACAAAAGGCATTATCTTTTTAAGATGGAAGGGTATTCACATTTTTATTCTAATAAGAATGCAGTTTCCTTTGAAAAACAAATAATGGAGAAAGAAAAAAATATTATTGCTAGAGTTCTGTTAACCAGGGAAGAGGGGAAAGGGAGGAGGGCTCAGAGTACGGACCTAGGTTAGAGGTCTACAAACTACAGATCATAGGTCAAATCTGACTCACCATTAGCTTTTGTAAGTCAGTACAGAGCTGCACCCATCAGTTCCTGTATTTTCTGTGGCTATTTTCATATAGCTCAGCGGCATAAGCGCCTGCCTGGCAAGTGCGAGGCCCTGAGTTCAGTTTCCAGTACCCACATAAAGAAAAAAAAAAAAAACAGCAGAGCCAAATAGTTGTGAGAAAATCCATATAGCCACAAAGAGTAAAATATATACTATCTGACCCACTGCAGAAAAATCCAGAAATGGAGGTCTTTTCTTTAGATAAATTCATGGAGAATTATCCAGAATTGGAATGGGAAGCAGAGCATATAGAAAGAACACAGATGGAGGTAGGCTTATGTGTGTAACAATAGATACTTGGAAAAGCTTTCTTCTATTTGAAGGTATTTCCTTGGGCTAATAAAAATCAAGACATCATCATAGTGCAAGAAGGATGGGATGAGTTTGTGGAGGTGTGAACAGAGAAGAGTGCAGTTTGTTCATACAGAAGAAGAGAGGGAGTGGAGACTTACGTAGAGTTTTATGCTGCAGTACAGTTCTAACAAAGTTTGCTCATAGTCAGACATGGTGACACTCACCTGAAATTCCAGGACTGGGAGACTGAAGCAGGAGAATCACAAGTTTGAGCTCAGGCTTAATAACTTAATGAGAACCTGTCTCAAAATAAAAGAGAGAGAGAGGGAGGAAGAGAGCTAGGGGGAAGGGATGGAGGGAGGGAGGGAGGGAAGGAGGGAGGGAGAAAGGAAGGAAGGAAGGAAGGAAGGAAGGAAGGAAGGAAAGAAAATGAAGGAGAGAAGGGCTTGGGATATAGCTAAATGTGACTGTCTTGTATTCAATCCCCCATATGACCAAAAGAAAAAAAAAAAAATGGTGAGGATGAAATTCACCCATCTGAGAAGTTCACTGTTTTCAATCATTGGCTCAGACCAGCTTACAGAAGGTGTGTTCTGGTTGCAAACACAGTGATGGGCTTATAGCACAATGACTGGAGCCCTAAGTCAACTACCTCCCTGCATCAGGGAATATGACTGGTGGAAAGTAGGCTAGGAAGAATATTCAACCAAAGTTGCTTCTTAGAGAAATGAGGTAAAAGAGAGGTGGATAGGTTTTTGAGATATAGGTAAAAGGTTATTATAGTGAAGAAACATAAAATAGGAAGGGAACAGAGAACATGAATTGTAGGAGGCACAGTGCAAATCATTGGGAGTTGGAGGAGGACAATGACTGAAATTCCATGTGGAACGAGAAATTACTGGGTAAGTGAGGAAGGAAGTTGGAAAAATAGGTGATAAGAGAACACTTGAATTGAGGTGATGTGGATGTTACAGTTACTGGGTATGGCAAAGACTAGTCTTAAAAGTGAATAAATGTTTTCAAAATAGGGGGAAAATAATTGAAGATCTGCAGATGACTGTCACAAGATGGCACGGTGAGCAGTGTTGTTTAAAAAACTGATCATTAAAGTGAGGACATTAATCAGAAAATGCTGTTAGCATGAGGAAAGCTAGCCAACATTTATGTGGAACAGTTCCAAGAGTGTGGAAAACAATTAAGCCTTGGGGGAATTACAAGGTGACCATGTACGCAAGAAAGATCCAGGTCACAGTTACACTAAGTGAAAAGAACTTTTAGAAATAGGTTGTTTCTCTATACTGACAACACTGACCAAAGCTTCTTGGAGTTTCCAGGGCAAAAATTCTAGTGTCAGGGGGGCCGGTGAGACGGCTCAGCGGCTTAAGCGCCTGCCTTGCAAGCGCGAAGGCCCGAGTTTGACTCCCGGAACCCACATACGAAAAAGGGGCCGGTGATATCGCTCAGTGGCACGGGCGCCTGCTGGCGCGCGAGGTCCTGAGGTCGTCCCGCCGGTACCCACAAAAAAAAAAAAAAAAAAAAAATTCTAGTGTCGGTGGGGAACATATATGCTTATCTGTCTTTCATTTGACATTAGACAAATAATCTTTTAGCTCTGCTCCATGAAACAGAATATACTTTTTGTTCCTTCAAAAGGATTACCCAACCTCTGTTGCTGCAAACTAGTCTCACCATCTTCTTTCCACGAAATCTCCTGTGTGGTCGATTGCAGAAGGAATGGGTGAGTTGTGTGATGCTGAATATTAATTACCTTCCCGGGTATTTAAAATATATGCATATGAGGTGTGATTTGTAAGGCGATGCAGGTGTAGTACTATTAATTCTTTTGCTCTACTACTATAATAGCTATCTACTGTTATGCAACAAATACAGCAAAACTTAGTTGTTAGAAACAAGTACTTACCTCACAGCTTCTGTGATCCGTTAACTCAGGTGTAGCTTCAAGGTAACATTTTAACAACAGGATGAGACTTAAACCCCCAGCTTTATCTGTAGACCACATTTTCCTAGCAGAGTCCGGGATCTCATCTGTACTCAGAAGCTACTTCTTAATTTGCTATCATTTGCCATTGGAAGAGGCTGAAAATCTTCAAAAGTCTTGGCACCTTTTCTAAAACAGTTCTTCCTTCAGTTTATTTTGTCTCACATTTTATTATAAGCAGAAAGAAAAATAAGTAGCACCAACACTTTGCTTAGAAATCTCATTAGCTGGATCACCAGTTGATGGGGGTGTTTTCTGCTTCTGCATTACTTCAGGCGATAGTGTTGCTACATTCTGCCACTGTGTAACATTCTTTTTCCTCATTTTCCAATTACGTGTCCTCATTTCTGGCGGAGTCCTCACCAGCAGCCTCCTCTAAGTGTAGATTTCTTAAGCTCAAGGCGCTGTGGGAGTTCTCTCCCCTGTGCGTTAATTTTCTTCCAGCTTTCATTCTCAGTCTGCTTCCAAAGCCGCTTCTACAGTCTTAAATACAGCACCCTATGTGCGGGTACTGAAATCTGGACTGGTTGTCTAGTGCCACAGAATAAATGACACCAAAACCATAAAGTACGACAAATATTTATTATATCAGTTTCTCTGAGTCAGAATCTATGTCTAGCTTATCAGGGTGTCTCTGTCTTGGAGGCTTTCACAAGGTTTTATTTATCAAGCTGGCAGAGCCTGATGTCATCTCCTGCTTTGCCTGAAGGGAGATGCCATTGCCAGCTCGCTCAGAATCTCACCGACCATTTGCCAGAGACATCAAGAGCCTTGCAAACAAGGGCAGCAACTCACAACGTGGCAGCTGATCTCCTTCAGAGTAAGCAAGTCAACGACCAGGGGGACACTTAAAATAGAAACCAGTTTTTTTGAAACCTAAAGTCAAACTTGACAACCCATTGCTTGTACTGTATTCTACTTGTTAGAAACAAGCCACTAACTCCAGCCTGAACTAATGAAGAGTTTACACAACTCGCACACACCCAGCGGAGGGAATCCCTGACAGCCATCTGTGACTGTCTGTCACAGCCATGTACATTCGTAACAGAAGAACATACTGACTTTGAGTTAGAGGTTAGTGAAAGACATACCTTCCGCCTTACCAAAATTTATGAACCCCAAGACAACAAACAGCTTTTGTTCCTTCATATTGACAGAGAGTTCTTTGAAGAAATTGGACAAGTTTAACTAGTATTAGTTTTACCACAAAACCTAGTTTATGAGTAGCATATCTATTTTACATAACGCTGTTGCTTTGTTGATATATTAGTAGAGCACATTCTAGCTCCTCACAAATTGATTCTTTTTCTACAAATGTCTAGAATCAAATTTTATTAAGCAAGAGAGCAATTTTTAAAGTCTAAGAATTTAGCTGGGCATGGTGGTGCAGGTCTGTAATCCCAGCAGGCAGGAGGCTGAGGTGGGAGGAATGCTGCAAATTCAAGGCTAATCTGGATTATATAATGAGATCAAAGACTGTCTTAACTACATGGTGAGACCCTGTATAAAGAATGGCTATCATCAAGAAATCAACCAATAACAAATGCTGGCGGGGCTGTGGGGAAAAAGGAACCCTTCTCCACTGTTGGTGGGAGTGTAGACTGGTACAACCACTGTGGAAATCAGTGTAGAGATTTCTCAAAAAACTAGGATTAGAAGTCCTGTTTGACCCAGGTATTCTCCTGGGTATCTTCCCAGAAGAATTAAAAACATCATATCACAGTGATATCCACACGCCCATGTTCATAGCAGCACGGTTTGTAACAGCTAAATCTTGGAAACAACACAAATGCCCATCAACCAAGGAATAGATAAAAAAAGTTGTGGTATTTTTATACACTGGAGTCCTACTCAGCCATAAAGAAGGACAAACTTGAGACTTTTATAGGTAAATGGATGCAACTTGAGACCATACTCATAAGTGAAATAAATCAGACTTACATGTGTGAACATGTCTCCCTGGTGTGAGAAACTGAAAGAGTAAAAAAGTTCTAAAATGTACAATAGATATTGTGAAATGGGAAAAAATTGTTCAAAAGGAAAAAGGAACTAGAATAGGGGAAAGGGAAAAGGACAGTAGGGAAAAGGGAAAAAATGCAAGTCAGTTATACTATTAATGTCTCTTCATTCATTAAATAGGAAGGTTTTTGCTAATATCGATTGGAGAAATTTTTATGCCCCTATCTTGTACCCTGAGGAACTACTTTAAAAATAACAACATGTAACATATTAACTATTGTTATTCTCATATTATTTTGTTATGAATTTTTGTCTCACTTTGTTTCCATAAAATAAAAAAAAATTAATTTTTTAAAAAGTCTAAGAATTTAAATAATTCTTAATTCTGCATTAATTATCTATATTTATATTAATTATTCATTTTTATTTCATTATTTTCATTAAATTTCATATCTACAGCATCTCTATTCATATCTTTACTTATAATTATTAAGGTCTATTACAACCCAGAGGTTTAACCTTGAAAATTTTTGAGTTAATGGATTTGATGTTTTGAACCTAATGAAAACTGATCATCAGGCTAACTTGTTTTCATTCTTTTTTAAAAATTTTTCCATATGCAGTTCTTTACTTCTATTTGTACTAAAAATTAATATTTCATTTTTATCATAAAATGAAAATTAGGAAAATTAAAAAAAATTTTATCTCCTCTTGGATTATTTTATAGTTCTTCTAATTTTTATACCTTTGTTCTTTGTTTTTTATCCTGAAATCATTATTTGATTTTTTATTCACTCATAAAACTGCTATTTAGTGACAGCTTAATTCGTGTGAAATAGTGACAACAATGGAAAATAATTATAATTATGTTTCAGACAAGAATGTAATTTATGTGTAATAATTTGTTGCAATTATTCTGGCTACCACACTTTGATTTAAATATTACCATACTCAACCTGCAGAAACTAAGGGAACTGACAATTATTACCTCAATTGGCAGCAAATAACTTTTAGCTCTGTTGCTTTACAGACTTTGTATCCATTCTTCCAATATCCATGTCATGGACAAGTACTGTATATTAAAAGATGGTAATATAAGACCTCTTCTCTCAACCAGCGCACTGCATTTTGATGACACTCACGTTACCATGACTTTTGCATTATTGGTTGGTGAATTATGTCTGAAATGAAATTATAAATCTTATGTGTGAAGAAACTAGATGTTTGGTCATGTAGTATATGCTTTAATAAATGCCATTGTTTTAACATTGGCTATTGAATTTAGTCAGAGTATCCCAGGGAACTAGGATAAATAATGTAGTTTACCAATATCTTTCATTTCAATTCATTTCTTTAAGAAAAAGTGGTAACAAAGGTGCACATGGCTTCTTCCATATTAGCCAGTAGAAAGTTAAGCATTTTTTAAAATTGATGCTTTATCCCATACATGATTTTCTCTAGGCAAAATTCAATACAGCCATATAATAATCATATTTATAGAGTTAGTTTTGTGGGTGAGTCATTGTGCAAAATTCCACTGTAAGATGCATACATTCTGCTGTGCCGTGCAAGCACAAAGCATTTTATAGAAATCATTTCATTACAGATAAAAAAGCAAACCTTGCCTTCAAAATATTAGCTTGCATTTAACTTCGGAATTTGTAACCCTGACAAGAGTTCTTTGTTTGCCTAGTTTGGCAGTTGGCCGGTTGCTGTATACATTTCTATACTTAACATTTGTTATCAACTTAGTTTGACAGCTTAAATCTAGCATAATGATGTGGAAATATAAACAAACGTTAAATGCACTTTTGAATTCCAATAGGCTACCCCTGTCCCCAAACCTTGCCTTTAAAACCAGTCTTTCATAAGGAATGTAAAATCTGAGAAGATTTTTTTCATTGATATGTCATTTTATATAACTAGCCCAATGTGACCCACTGTTTAGGTTACCCTAAGCTTAAACCAATTTAGATATGGGTTTTGACCTGAAGTGACCTTGTTGGCTTTGCAAAGGATGGTTTCAATAAACAGATGGATCAATTTTCCTAAGAGAATTTTTTAAAAATTAAAAATAGTCATTATGATTCACATATTACTTCTATGACTGAGAAGAACAAGCTTAAAAAGCATAAAGTTTTGTACTATTTAGGGATATGGAAATCTTCATTAAATTGACTTATTAGCATCATTTTATGTGATTTCTTTTTCTGTAGTTTCTCAAACTAAATATTCTCAAATATCAGTTTCTTGGAAACATTTGCTATGTGGCATTTAGTGTTTCTTATTGATAATCTTTTGTGCATTGGGCAATCATATTTTTTTCTATTATAAATTGTGACATCAGTATAATTTTTGGATCATTGTGTATGATAGTCTCAAGAAAAGACACAAGTTCAAACATGAAAGAAGTATAAGAATTACATTTGGCAGCTTTTATATTATGGAGCAAAAATTAAAGTTATGGTAAAATACAACTTTATTTTCTGAATTTGTATATTAGGATAATCGGAAAACCCAGTGTAGGGGGAAAAAAATCTAAATTTAGCAATAAAATGGAGCTTCAGGAAATAATTATTGTGAATTCAGATTTCATTATATAATTTTATCCCAGTGGCACCCGCCTTGTGCGTCTAAAATATGGATTGATTTGCTCATTTGGGATCATCTAGTGTCTAAATCACATAATAGATATAAGTGATTATCTTAATGCATGTTTGCCTAGAGTTTTCAATGACAGAGTTCTCATTTTGAACATATGGAGAGTTTTGATTCAGTAACTCAACTGGTAAAAGAAAAGCATGCTTGGAACTCTTTGCAAAACTCCTTTTAGAAATTTAATATAATCTTTTGTCAGATTCAGAAAGTCAGTGCCCTTCCCTTATCAATTATTATATTTGATGTTTTAAATAACAAGGCAAATTTATTCTTTTCATATAGTGATCTTGGGAAGTATAAAGAGCAATGGATTTTATGCCATGCCTCAGTTTAAAACTGGCATTTTCTCTAGAGTAGTTTTGGAACTATAATCAAAATTTTTATCTTTCTGAGACTCATTTATTTTTCATGCTACAATTTTTCATTGTGAAAAGAATAAATATATTCTAGAATGTTATAAATATTACAATGATACATATATGAGCATGTGTATGTGTGCATAAAACAGAACCAAAAATATTTTAGCTGCTCAGAGTATTGTTGAAGAAATGTATGAATGTGTGCTTACCTTCATATCTGGTCTTGTAACCGGGGCTAAGGTAATAGAAGTGGTTAATAAATAGAGATGACTATCCATTTTTATGATTCTTAGAAATGAAATACAGATGAATTCAGAGTTTATAAGTTCTCAGTGCTATACCTGTTACCTGCCTAGAGTGTTACCAAACAGAGCCAGCAGGAAGAGGAAATGTCTGTATTAAAGTTTTTTCTTGTCAGGATTGTTTACTCATGTCACAGATAGGAATAAAGAACTGAGCTTAACATTATGCATTATTCATTTCCATCACTCCAAAGACCATAACTATATGAACAAATATTTGGGTCATCATAGCACTTCACATCATCAAGCCCTGTCCAGAGGCTGATGATATATGTAACATTTGCCCAAAGATCACATGGAAGTTGATAGCATCCAAACTCTTGTTCACTGAAAGTATAATGTGAAAGGCTGCCTGCGTGGGATAATTATATGAATCCCCGTGGAACATCTTAAAGCAAAATTTAGCCAAGCTAACTTTAGCATAAGCAAGTGGCATAAGAAGTTCATAAAAGCTGTTAGAAAACAAGACACTCTGATCAGCATTTTCATGAGAACAATTATCTTGTTTAAATTGTAGCTTTACTATGGTTTGTTTGTATTTTCCACTATCACAGCATCAGAGGTATGAAAATATAAAAATCATTCTGAAGTACATCCTTTAACGTGATACACATAGACAGGTGAAGAATGTTCTATGGGTTGTGTTAAACGAAGGTTTCTTCCACATAGGACTAATGATTACTTTTAATGTTACTATTTTATTTTTAAGAAATAGGCAGTGGCTCACAAATACTTACATCTTTTAGGATTCAGTTGAGATGGTGGAGAGAAAGACTATAAATCTCGGGGACACAAAGATGAACAAGACACTAAATCACTCAGGACTTCCCTTTACAAATGAAAACAACAGATGTAAAAGTAACAACCAAAGACTGATAAGAAAGCTATAGAGAAATATAAATAATGCTTCATAAGTGAATCTGCAAATAATTATCAGACTATAAAATACTGATTTACCCAAGTATATCCATTCATTCCTACAAAATGAAAACAGTGATGGAAGAAGTGGCATTTAAAATGGTATTCAAGGGGCCGGTGAGATGGCTCAGCGGCTTAAGCGCCTGCCTTGCAAGCGCGAGGGCCCGAGTTCGACTCCCGGATCCCACATACGGAAAAAGGGGCCGGTGATATCGCTCAGCGGCACGGGCGCCTGCTGGCGCGCGAGGTCCTGAGGTCGACCCCCCGGTACCCACAAAAAAAAAATAAATAAAATAAAATAAAATGGTATTCAATGCTCCATGAGCTATTACGAGAGAAACTATAAGACATATCCCCAGCCCAGACATATCCTAAATGGTATAAAAGAAGCTTCCAGAACTGGATAGTTCAGCCAAGGTGCAGGAGAAAGCCAGAGGAGGGAAGGGGTTAAAGACTGCACTAACTGGGAAGTCTTTGGGACTATTATAAAGTGTCTGGAAAGTTTCTTGTAAGCTGTTATGACATATCAAAGTTTAAAGGGAACTATCACATAACTGAGTGATTTGTGTTGAGAAAAAGAAATCCCTGATTCAGGTGATCAACAGCTAAGAATTGTAGTTTATCACTGGGAAGGCAAAATAAAACTAGAAGCTAGTATAATTTTAGTGTACTTTATGTCCACATCAAGGCTACATACTTATACTCCAATTCTCTGTTAATAACTGCCAACGTGCATTAAATATATACAATATCCAGAGGGCAATGAATTGAAAAGCTACAAATACGGGTAAAAGTGAATTTAAAAAACCTCTGTGCTCAAATTGGAGACACTAGGTTTATAAAATATCATAAACAAGTAAGAAGTCAGTGATGATTCTAAATTTTTGTGATATTAAAGTTTATACAGCAGCCAGGTGTGGTGGTGCATACCCGTAATCCCAGCACTCAGGAGGCTGAGGCAGGAGTAATGCTGAGAGTTCTAAGACTAGACTGGTCTACATAGTGAGTTCAAGACCAGTCTCAACTACATAGCAAGACTCAAAAAACCAAAAAAAAATAAAAAAATAAAGTTTACACAACACATTTTGACCTCATTTCATCTGCACATCATTAATGTGAGGTGCATCCCCATTTATAAGGACACCACTGGGCACAAGATTTGCTGAAATTATAGAGAAACAATGCAGAGAATCCTGATCTTTTGTCACGCTTTGATTGCCCACATTAGCACTTGCTGGGCCCACAAGGATTTCCTTTCTGAATAAAAGTGCTTTGAAAGCCTAGGACAGAAAGAAGTTTGTGTATTTCTGTGGTTGATTGTTCTTAATATCAATTTAACTAAAACTATTGTTCATATAGGTAACCACGTGATAATGTCATTGTTTCAATATGTATTGTTTTTATTAGTACTCCTGTGCCATTCACCTTAATTGTGACTACCTTAATTGTGGATATTTGGTACATGCATATGACACATATTAATACTTTTTTTATGTCCTCTTCACCTCCCCCCAACTTCCCTTCACCCTCCAGCTCCTCGTCCCCATCTTGTTTGCAAAACATCTGTCTCCATTTCCTTTTATTGATCTTTTATTTTTGCTCTTTATTTATCTATACTTTGAGTTTCTCATATGAGAAAAACTATATATATATATTTAAGCTATATACTTAAATCTGTGTTTGATTTATTTCATTTAACATTATGTTTTCAAAGTACATCCATTTTCCTACAAATGACTTATATTTATCCTTTTCGATAGCATAATAGTATGCATTGTATATCAATACCACACTTTCTGTACCCACTCATCTGTTGATGAACACATAGGCTGCTTCCAAGATTTAGCTATTATGAGTTGTGCAGATATAAACATTAGTATGCATGTATCGCTATAATATTACGTCTTTAACACTTTTAAGAAGATACCTAGTAAAGGAATAGCTAGGTTGAATAGAATTTCTTTCTTTTTTTTTTTTTTTTTTTGAGGCATCGCCATACTGATTTCCACAGTGGTTGCACTAGTTTACATTCCTGTCAGCAATGTAGGAGGGTTCTTTTTTCACACCAGCCTCATCAGCATTTGTTGTTATTTAATTTCTTGATGACTGTCATTCTCTCTGGAGGAAGATGAAATATGAGTGTTCATTTTTCTAATGGCCACAGATGTTGGACATTTTTTCATGTGTTTATGGGCCTTTTGCATTTCTTCTTCGGAGAAGTGTCTATTCATTTCAGTTACCCATTTTTCAATTGGATCTTTTACTTTGAGTGGTCTGATTTTGGGGGTTCTTCATATATTTGAGATATTAGTCTTCTGTCCAAGGTGTTTCTTTACTCTGTTGCCTTTGTTGTGCAGATGCTTTTAAATTTGATATAATCCCATTTGTCAACTCTTGATATTATTTCTTGTGCAAAGGGGGTTCTGTTCTGAGAGTACTTACCTATGCCTATGACTTCAAAAGTTTTACCCATTTTATCTTCCAGCAGGGTAAATGCTTCTGTTTTAATATTTAGATATTTGATTCATTTTGATTTTAGCTTGTTACATGGTGAGAGATACATGTCCAACTTCAATTTTTGTGCATGTGGATATCCAGTTTTCCCAGAACCATTTACTAAAGGTCCTTTGGCCCCTTCATCAAAGATCAGGTAACTGAATGTGTCTGTCATTGTTTCTGCATCCTCTCTTCTGTTCCACTGATCCTCAGGTCCATTTTTCTGCCAGTACCATGCTGTTTTTATCACTGTAGCTTTGTAATATAATGTGAAATTTGGGATTGTGATGCTTCCTGCTTTGCTCTTATTATTTAGGATTGCTTTTGCTTCTTTGGGTCTCTTCTGGTTCCATATGAATTTTTGGATTAGTTTTCATAGCTCTGAGTGGAATGCTGTTGGTATGTTGATTGTGATTGCATTAAATCTGTATATCAGTTTTGGGAGTATGGCCACTTGAAAATATTGGTTCTGCCTATCCAGGCACAGTGAATATCATAAAATATTATGATACCTCTTGATCTCCTTTTTCAGAGTTCTGTACTTCTCATTTTGGTTGGTTAGGTTAACTCATAAGTTTTAAATTTTTCTTAGTGCTATTAAGAATGGTATTGTTTCCCTAATTTCTTTATTGGTGAATTCATTACATCTATACTGGAACACTATTGATTTTCATTTTTTGATTTTTTATTCTGTTATATTGCTGAATTTGGTTATTAATTCTAGGAGTCTTTTGGTGGAATTTTTTGGGTCTTCTTTGTAAAAGAGCATGTCATCTGCAAATAAAGGTAATTTGGTTTTGCCTTTTCTATACATATCCCTTTTATGTAATCTCTTATACAATCTCTTATCTGATTGCTCTGGATAATGTTTTAAACACTATATTGAACAGGAGTTGCAGTAGTCTTGTTCCTGATTTTAGACAGAAAACTTTCAGCTTCTCCCCATTTAATATGTTGACTGTTGGTTTGCAATAAGTGGCTTTTATCAGACTGAAGTAAAGTCCTTCTATACCTATTTTCTTTAGGATTTTTTAAAACATGCACGGGTGTTGGATTTTGTCAAAAGTTTTTCAACATCTATTGATATGGTCATGTGATTTTTGTCCTTGCTTCTATTTGTGTGTTGTATTATATTTACTAATTTGTGAATGTTGAACGATCCTTGCAACCCTGGGATGAAGCTTACTTGGTCAAGATGCATGATCCTTTTGATGATTTGCTGCATTCTATTTGCCAATATATTATTAATGATTTTTGCACATGTTTATTAAAGTAATTGGCCTGTAGTTTTCTTTTTTGGTTGGGCTCATTTCTGGTTTTGGAATCTGGTTTTGGAAGCTGGCTTCCAGGAATGAGTTTGGAAGTACTCTTGCCCTTTAAATTTCGTTAGAAACTCTGAAGCATATTGGTGTTATAAGCCCCCTAATGATCTTGTAGAATTCAGCAGTGAATCCATCATGTCCTAAGCTTTTCTTAGTTTGCAGGTTTTTTTATTATGGCTTCAATTTATTGCTTGTTGTTTGATTGTTCAGAATTTTTATGTCTTTATGGTATAAATTTGGTAATTTTTATGTGTCTAGGAATCTGTCCATTTCTTCAAGATTCTGCAATTTGCTAGAGTACAATTTTTCATAGTACTTAGTAATGACCTTCTGGATTTTGGTGGATTCTATTGTCATTTCACCTTTTTCACTTCTAATTGCATGAATGTGAGTCTTTTCTCTCCTTCTGGCAAGTTTGGCTAAAGGTATACCTATTTTCAAAGAACCAGCTTTTCAACTAATTGGTTCTTCTGTTGTTTTTAAAGTCACAATTTCATTAATTCCTGCTCTATTCTTTATGATTTCCCTCCATAAATTGTGTTTGGGTTTGGACTGTTCTTGTTTTCCAATATCAAAAGGTTCAGCATTAAGTTATTTATTACACTTGCTTTTTTTTTTCTAATGTGAGCACTGACTGTAATAAACTTCCCTCTAGTACTGCTTTCATTGTGTCTCAAAGGTTCTATTATGTTGTACTGACATTGTTGTTTGATTCCAGGAATTAATTTCTTCCCAGATTTTTTCTGTGACCCACTGAATGATCTGGAGTGTGTTTTTAGAGTCCAAGTGTTTATAAATTTTCTGTGGTTTCTTTTGTGATTAATTTCTAGTTTCAGTGGTCAATGATCTGACAGTATATATTGGGCAATTATATTTCTTTTGTATTTATTTAAGCAGAGTTGTGGATTATTATGTGGCTTATTTTGGAGAAAGTCCCATATGCTGCTGAGAAGAATGTGTATACTATTCAAGTATGGTAGAACACTCTGAGGTTATCTTTTAAGTCCATCTGTTCAAAGGTGTGATTCAGCTCTGATATTTCTTTGTTGATTTTTTTGTTTATTTGATCTGTGTCTTTGTGAAGGAGGGGTATTGAGTTCTTAAGTATGACTGTGTTGATGTATTTTTGATCTTTTATGGCCAGCACTGTCTGTTTTCTGAAGTTAGGTGCCCAAAATTTGGTGCATATATATTTCCTATTGTTATCTCTTCCTGTTGAATTGCTCCCTTAACTGATATAGAGCCACCTTCATTCTCTCTTCTGATTTGTTTTAGTTTGAGGTTTACTTTGAGCATAAAAGTTGCTCCTCTTGGTTGCTTTTGGGGTCCTGGAGCATGAAATACTTAGATTTTTAGCTTCTGAATTTCTTTTGGACTAGATGAGTCTCTTTTTTCTTTTTAATACTGTCTGCCATCCTGTGTCTTTTAATTGGGTAAATGGAGTCCATTTACATTGAGAGGTGTAACAGAAGGTTATTGATTTATTCCTATCATGGTGTTCTTTCTCTGTTGTTAACTTATTTATTTTTCCTTTTTTTATTTAACTAATAGCTTTGTTTGATGTATTCAGCCAGCTTTTTGGCTATGTTGGCTTTGTTGCATCTGACTAAGATATTCTTGAATATCTTTTGCAGTGCTGGTTTGCTGTTCATGTATCTTTTAAGATGTTCTTTGTCTTGAACGTCCTTATTTTTCCATCAAATTTGAAAGGTAGTTTTGTAGGATATATTAGTCTGGGTTGAAAGTTGTTTACTTTTAGGGTTTGAAGTACTTCACTCCAGGCTCTCCATGCCTTTAAAGTTTGTGCTGAGAAGTCTGCTATAGTTCTAATGGATTTACTTTTATATGTGATTTTTTTTTCTCTGAAAGCTACAATTCATTTGGTTGGACATCTGGGATTTTGACTTCGAAGCATCACGGGGAGTTTCTTTTTTCATCACACTTAATTTATATTCTGTAAGCCTCAGTTATCTGTATGTTCTTTCCTCAGACTTGGAAAATTTTGTATTTTGTTTTCTGTAAACAGATTTTTTAATTCCATGTGTGTTGTCTTCTAGTTTCTAACTCCAATTAGCTGTAGTTCAGTCAATTTAGCATAATTTTATATGTAAGATGATTTTTTATAGGTAAGATGAATTTTTCTTGATCTCTTATCATTTTTAAAGCTTCTCTGAGCAATTTGTTGTAATTTTCCATTTTGTTCTCAATACCTGAAACCCTGTCTTCATATTGGTCGTTTCTGCTCTGAATTCTATACAATTTTTTTAATCTCCGCAATTTCTATTTGGCACCTTTATGTGGAGTCTATATCTTTGGTAAATTTGTCACTCATGTTTTGAACCATTTTGGTCAGCTCTTCCAGTTTTTATTTATTTCTCCCATATTCACATTGGTCAGTTTGTATGTTAGTTCAGCTATCTCTTGGGTAACATCCTCTTTGCACTTGCCAAGTTTCTTTAGTTCCTCTTTAATCATTTCATATAGCTCCACTACCTGGTGTTTGATTTCCTCTCCATTGGTGCTCTTTTGATTTGCTTTGGAAGAATTAGGAGTCTTTGGGAGCACTTCATTGTTTGCTTCTGTCATTTGTGTGTTCGTGTGTGTGTGTGTGTGTGTGTGTGTATTCCCTTTGGTGCTGAGTGTTGAGGTCACATAGAGTGAGGAGACTTTGTTGTTGATATGAAGATCTCTTTAATTTATTTAGGTTTAGTTAGGTTCTGATGCAGTCATGACTTTATTTGTCTGAAGATATTATTCACCCCCTTGAAACTATTTGATTTAAATTAGTTGGACCTTGTGTCTGTGAGTTCTACTTCTTGTAACAGCTTAAACAGATCCAAACATACACCAATCATATGTATTAAACCTTGTCTTTATGCTTTCACCCTTATTAATATCCTTTAGAGTCTATACTATATTGTTACTAGCAGTTAGTCTGCAATGTGGAAGGAGAAGGGAAGTAAAGAGAAAGACGAAAAGGAGAAAGGGAGCAGTAAGAAGGAGTGGGAAGGGAGATAAATAACTAAAATAATAACAGGTAAAAATTAAATACAGTGTCAGACTCTGTTAGAAGTCTTCTATAGTTAGAGTAAAAGGTTAGTGTTGAAGGAGTTTAAGAGAATTTTTGTGGGGGTTGGGATGAGATGCAGAGGGAGGGAGCTGTAATTAGGGATTGAGGAAAGCTGTGAAGGGTGTTGGAACCTGTTGATATATTTGTGGTTAATTTTGTTTGAATACTCTGAGCACAGTTCTCTTAGGGGTTACTCCTACCATTCAAGTGAAATCACTGGTCTGCTCTTCTTCTCTTTTTTTTATAGTTACAGGCACCTGCTATATACATGTCACTTGGCAGGTGAAGAAGAGGTAAGAGAACACATGGCTATAGGTAATATAAGGAAGACTGAAAATAACAGAATAGGGAGGGCAAAAGATTAAAAGGAGAAAGATGAAAAATCGAGAGAGAGAGCAGAATATAGGGGAAAACTTGAAGAGAAAAATTTAAAAAGAATAAACAAGTAAAAAGTAGTATTGATACAGAGACAAGAATTAAAGGAAAGGAGAGAGAGAGAGAGAGACAGAAGGAAGAGGAGAAGGAGACAAACAAACAAATACAAACACCTAATGAGAATCCAAAACAGACATTCCAGAAAGGAAATGTGCAAGCAATCCCCAGGAGGCTGCTATGCCGCGGCCTGAGTATCCACACAGTTCCCTTCCTGCTCTAGGTGCTGTTTGTTTGCTGGCGGTCACACTAATTTCCCAAACGTCTGTAGGCTATTTACCAGCTTGCCTGTGAGTGATGGCTGATGTCGGAATCTGGCATGATCCCCAACCTTGAATTAGGGACTCTTTTCCCCACGCGGAAAGGTGGTCTCTGTTTAGGATTTCCTGCTAACTCATATTTTTTCACTCTTTGTGGAAACAACAAGAGCCCACTCTGGACCAACTGTTCAGTCTCACTCTCTCCTCTCTATCTCCAGGCTGTGATTCGTGGTTCCAGGCTTGTGGGCTTGGCGCCATCCCGCAGTTCACGTGTGTTTAGTCTCTCTGCCTAGAGCTGTGAGCAGTAAGGGGCCACCAGGACGCTCCATTCAGGGTGTTTGGGAGGGGAAAGGGGAAGGGCATGGTGTAGGAAGAGCCTCTCCCAGGGTTCTTGCCCCTGAAGCACTAGTTCCTTTCCTCAGGCTGTCAGAGCCTCTTCCAAAGTGGAGTGCTCCTGGGAGCGGCTGGGGCCGAAGGAGGCCAGTGGCAGGGCTGCTTGCCACAATCTAGATAGCACCTCTTTCAGATTGTTTTTCTATTTCTGGGTAGCACTGCCTCCCCCTGCTTCAGAGTACTTGTATTTTTGCTAACTCTTCTCTGATTATCTTTAATGCTCCACCTTCCCTACTCAGCCATGTACCATATTACATATCTTAATGTGAGCATCTATTAAATATTTAAAATGTTATGTGTATTAAGTATTTCACTTTATCCTAAAGGCAATTTTTGTGAGCAGTCTCACTAAGTTACCCAGGCTGGGCTCCAATTTATGATCCTCCGGCCTCAGCCTCCAAAGAAAATGGAATTTCAGGCATACTCCACCACCACAAGCACTGACAGCATTTTTGGGAAGATGCTATTTTTATCCCACATTATAGATGAGGAAACTGAAAGTGAGGTCTAGAAAACTGCCTAGAGTCACATATTCCTTAAATACATGAACAAAGTTTTAAACCCAAAGCCACAGCTGTTTCTACTGACCAGTGTTCACTCTCTGAGAGACTGTACAATATTCCCTAATTTCCTGACTCGTGACAATCTCCGGACACTGGTGACAATTAGATTCTAAACTTCTATGTCACTTCGGCTCCATGGCTGAATTTCACAGGAAAAAGAAATATACTGTGTAGGGGGCTTTTTAAAGGAAAAATATATTTCCCAGAAAGCAGAGGAGAATTAGTTCCCAAAAAAGGAAATAAAAAGAAAGGAAGAATGTACACCCATTGCTGCTCTGTGTAGAGCTATTTTCTCTATTTTATGAAGTAGATATTAAAGCAAATTTGCTTTAGAAGTCTTTCCACCTTGATTTATGAGACTGAAGTTATTTCTGCATATGATTTCTGGGCCATTGTCTAAAAATGATTCCGCAGTCATCATTCTTCTCTACTTGTGGACTTTACACCCAGCAAGCTTGTCACTCTCAGGCTGTCCTTGTAAGTAAGACATACATGCTGACTAGCATAGTGACATGTGCAGGAAAAGCTGCTTCTGTGCAAAGGCTGCTACCTGTATTTATTCAGGCCGTAGAGAACACAGTCATTTCTGCTCTTTATTTGAGTATCTGCTTGTAAGCCTTCTTTGTTGGCCATGGGAAGTGCTATGATCAGAACCTCAGAGCTGGAAATATGGACTTAGACTCATGACCTCATGCGAATGTGGGAAAGATACTAAATTTAATTTAATACCAGGTATGTTAATACTGTTTCAGGGAGAGGTTTTTATTGGGAAAAGGCTTTACTTCTAGTATTAATATTGTATAGAGGATGGCATAATGATCCTTAAAATCAGTCTTTGCAAGTATTCAGTATAGAGTAGTGAGATGAGAAAAGAAAGGGCAATGAGATGAAGGAAAAATACTACAAAGTCAACAAATATACAAGTAAATATTTATTTAGCCTTTTGAGGTGAAGTTACCTGATCAGTTTATTTCTCTGTGAAGCAAGTGTGTATCTTTTGCTTTCAACAACTACTCTAATTTGTGTTGCTTATGACATATAAACATGGCAGTATGAGGTTAGTTGTCTGCAAAATTTTAAATTTAAACGAAATCATTGAAAGACACTTACTGTTCTGCCATAGCTGCCATACTGCTGTTTAAGAAGCCACTCACAAATAACAATAAAATAAAATAAAATAAAAAATAAAAATCTCATTGAGAGAAAGAAGAGGAGGAAGGAGATGAAGAAAACGATAAAGGAGAAGTTATTGTTGGAGTTGTTAACCACGTGCCTCCAGGTTTCCTCATAGTTCAGTAAACTTGAGTCTTCCTGGGCGAAGGCCAAATGTGTCTTTGTTCTCATTCTGTTGTGTAAGTCACTGTATGATAGAGGATTTTAGATGCTCCATGCTTTACTTTACATAGCAATTTGTAATCCTATCGTCTCCAATTATTTGGTTAGAAATGAGCTATAAATTGTTGGCAGCTACATAGTTTAAAAATCTGACTTGGATATTGAAAAAAGGGCAACCTAGAAAGAATTGAAGCTAATGTTACTTTTATTTCTTGAAATAATGTTTGAAAAAAGCACCACTCTTTATTTGATTAAAAGATAAAATCTTAGAGGGCTATTTAAGTACCACACGGCTCACATTTGTCCGCCTTCACAATCATATAAAATAGACTACATTGAGCAGTGTGATTACTAAACAATTCCCTTAGCAAATTTATAACTTTTTTTTGCAATATATAAACATTCTGTAACAATTTTTAATCAATATTTATTTATCTGGGGCCGGGGATTTTGCTCAGTGGTTCAGCGCCTGCCTGGCAAGCAGGAGGTCCTGAGTTTGATTCCCAGTACAAAAAAAAAAAAAAAGTATTCATCCTGACACTAATGAATAATAGATGGCCAGAGTAAACAATGTAATTTCTTCATACTATTGATCTTGAGGTACAATGTTTAAATGTACAATATCTGCATATGCTAAGTTATCAACTAACTAACTGTACTTAATTAAATGGCTTCATTTATGAGGAAGAATGGTTCAGGAGATAAATATGAATGAAGTGGAAGAGAAAATTGTTGAAATATAAGTAAAAATGATTGAGCAAGTTATACAATGTTCAAACAGAGAAACCCTTGAGGATTGTCCCCAGACTGTACAGAATATGTAGGGCATTTAAGAAACACAATAAAAGCTAAGTAAAATTAATTAAGAAAGCATCAGTAAACTTTGTTTCTAGTGATATTAAAGGAGAAAACGAGTGAAAAAGCCAACTATATCTACCCTACTTTCTGACCTGGTTGAAATCTAGACGTGTTTAACTTCTTAACATTGTTAGTTAGGTTTTTATTTCATGCACTGGGTTTAATTTTCGCTCCCCTGAGACCTGAAAGAACTTTTTTAATATTCTCTTTAGAGCCATCCTAAGATGTTTCTTCAGAAACACTTCATCCATTTACAAGCAGTTTTCTGTGAGAACTCGAGAATCTGCAGCTTCTCTCTTGATGTGCTGCTCTGGAATCTAAAAATTCAGTCCCACAGGCCTTTTTAATCACTGAAAAGTTTTCACCCCTTTTGTGTTCAAGGTTTCATATCCAACATACTGTAATGTGAGCCATACCCCAGATTCTGTCCTGGCTAACTCAGTAATTCTTAACAGCTGACTTCAACTTAAAATGCTGAATTTGAGGCACACAGAGGCTTTCTTTCCTTTGGTCCATTACAAAACTCCCAGCCAATGTCATTTTTTTCAGAAAGGAAGAATAAAGGAAACCGATCATTTTGTTACACTAGTATTCTTTAATAATACTGGCATATTATCTGATTAATGTTTTAGTCATAAATCTTTTTAAGCTTTTAGTTTTTCTTTAAAAATATGCGCAAAACTACTGTCAGAGCCTAACAACTTCAGTTTCTTTAGAAAATATATTTATTTTATTTATAAATATCCCTTTAAAAACCAAAGCACTTCTTTGGGTATGAGATTTAAAATATGGTATGAGATTATACATCAAAAGATGTTTACACATTCTGATTTTGTGTTGGAATTAAAGTTAATGTTTAGCTCTTTCTGCAATAGAGAAGCAGGAGTGTCTATCAGAAAATAAGTACAAATTAATAGCTTTTTTTCCAAAGTAAACATTCATTCAAATAAAAGCAAAAAATATTGATTATATAAATAACTACTTATCCATATGCATAATGAAGATAAAGAAGATAAGAGACATGTACAAAGAAGAATACTAGTATGTTCATTTTCTATAAATACTTAGAGCCAAGGTATCTTAGTAACATTAAGAGATTATTCTTGATACTACCTTATTCTAGTTCTTACAGAAAACTCCTCTTAAGTCAGATAACTTTTGTAACTCAGGTCATAATAAGTCAAAATTACTAAATACTATGTCAGTGTTACAAGGAATGTAACAAGGAGAAGAATATATCACTTCTCTGATGTTAAAGAGAATGTTTCGCGAACACATAAGTGATTTGAAAAAACATATATTAATTAGAAGGAAACATATCTGTAGATACTTGAGACATTTGGAAGCTACGAGATTTTTTATTAGTTAAATGCTTCAGTGATTCTGGTAGTTCTATTCCATTGTTTGTGAGTTTTTGTTTTTTTTGCTTTATCTATCATTGAGCTATATTTGCAGCCCTCTTTAAATTTTATTTTGAGACGCAGTCTTATAAAGTTGCCCAGGTTGGCCTTAAACCTAAGATCCTCCTGGCTCAGCCTCCTAAGTAGCTGGGATTACAGGCATGTGATGCCTGTTTTATTATACTGTCCACATTGTGTAACTAAAGGCAAATTTGTTTCAGGATATTATGTTTGGTAACTGATGATTTTTAATACAATGATAAATCTTTTCTTATTGTTCCTTAAAGGACATCAGCAATAATTCAGTCACGCTAGTTTTCAGTGTTAACATTCCCATAGAAATTAAGAAAGTAAATTAGTTCTCTAAGAGGAATGTACCAACCTGAGGCATTTATTTATTAAGAGAAACCACAAAGTGCTTCAAAAACAGAAAACAATATTTCTCAGTAAAATCCACAAAGTAGAGACATAGGAGGAACTTAACTGAAGACTTGGAAATACTTTTAATTATTTTTAATATGTTTATTGTATATTTTAAATAAAATATAAGCAATTGAAAACATTTCAGATTTAGTGAAAAAATAAATATGTATTCTCTTCCCCACAAGATTACTATTTTGGTGTATTTTTATGTAACTATAAACATACTGTTAATATCCTGTCATTAATTTTATAATTCTAGGAGTAATATGTACTATAAAATTTCAGTAGTATAGAAATAGAGTACTTTAAGATTACCTAAGGTTTTTATTGCCTACTTCATCAACAAGTTGATATATATTACCTAGAATTATTCTCACATATTCTACCATATGTATTATTATTCAAATGTTACCATATAATGCATATTATTGTTTCATAACTTTGTTCAGACAAGAATATTCAGGACATGTCAGGACCTATAAACTTATCTTTTCCATTTGAATTACATAAGCTATAAAATTTGCTAATTTTATCCTAAGGAATTCTTAACTTTTGAAGTAACTCCTCAACTTTATTTTAAATGACTGCAATATTCTATGCAATGACATCATAATCCACTTCCTTATTCATTATTTTTATTAGAAATTTAGATCTCTTTTAGTTTTTTTCTCTTATTTTCACTAATGCTGTTGTGAGCATATTTTACACTATATGGAATCTCTACTTAGCTTCCCAGAGTTGCGATTATCGTATCAAAGGGCGTGATTACTCTAAATCCCAATTTCAACGGGCTTCCAGCTTCATTCTTTACTCCCAGAATCTGGGAAGTGTTACAAAAAGACCATGGTCATAGATTCAGGCAGATCTCCCTCCGATGGGCCATGTATCCTGTGAAATTTGGACAAGTCCCTTATCTTTTTATCTCATTTATCTGTGTTTCTGGGTTTCAGGATGAAAATGGAAAGAAACAATTTCTTTTTACTATTTTTATTAGGAGTAAATATGAAAAATTAGAAAAAGGATCTTTTTTTAAATCTTGTGAGTGGAAAAGTGAAAATATTTTCCATCTTATTCTTATAATAATATTTCTAGTATGAAATGCTTCTTGTACCATTTATAGAGAACCAAAAACATCAGTGATTTAGAGATTGGTCTGAAAATATATTCTTGGAAAAGTGTAAGATAAGAGTACAAGCTAGATCAAAAGGAGAATAAATTATAAACTACCATTCCCTCCAAAAAAAATTTTAAAGGATTGACTAAGGAGCTGTGGGGACAAGGGTCCTCTCAATCCATAATAGACACTGGTTCCAGTAATAGAATGGGAAGGAGAGCCTTTTTTAATAAAATTCCATTTCAAGAATCATGACCCAGGTTTTACAAATGTTTCAAAGAAATACACTCCAAGAAATGAAAACCAGATTATTTCAATGTACTTTGCAGCTGAGAGAAACCATTAAAAATGTAAAATAAATCCCATATTCAAAATGCCAGTCAATTTGTTGGAAAAAAAAATGACAGTTTTGTTTTAAGCATTTAACCCAAGTACGTTGTAAAAAAATTCAGTGTCTACTTTCACAATAAAGTCTACATCTTCTGCCATGAATAGTAAGATTACTCTTGAGATATGTTTTTGAAATAAAAGCAATCAGGTAGTAAAGGAGCATGCAGTAATAAAATTAAACCATGTAGCTCCATCACTGATATGTTTTATGTTTCTTGGGCCATTAGCACTGTTATTTTTATTAAAAAAATTTATACACCATTATATACTATGGTGGTTTTCCCTCACTGAGATTTGAACAATGTTTTAAAAAAGACTAAGCTATGCAAAATAAATCCTTCACGTAATTGACAACGAATTCTTTAATTTTAACTGAAATATATTAAGAATATTCTTTCAACCAAATAAAAGTTACTTTTAAAAGATGAACCACATTGATACACAATAATATCATTATAAAATATTGCATAAATATGCGAACAATTAGAATGTCATATATGTCTGTTGGAAAATCCCAAGAATTCCTAGATGACTGCGTTTTGGATAAAGACTTTAAAAGTATTGAAACATTGTTATATTCAATTAATGAGAGTGTTTAGGGTTACATAAAATGAGATTTTTCAGCAAATACGAAACTAATTAAAAACAAATAACATGTTAACTTTGGAACATGTGATAAGAATGCATTATAATTTTTTGTTCGCTGCCACTCTAATACGTTGTCTTATGATTTTGAAATGTGTCTTTATGTTCTATATCTAGTTTTCTGAAGACCCCTTCTACGGTAGTTAAGGAGCGAGTTTTTATCTATCATATTCTTACCAGCAGAGGGCGATACAACATTGTAGACTCACCAAACGTATCCTAGAGAAAGTCTCTCTTAAGAACAAAGCAACGAACATAGAGACCTACTATCTACTTCTACTTCATAAAATGTGTGCGTGAGTCTATTCCTTGCATTTTGAATTATAACTATAGTGGATTTCCTCTCTAATATTAGTCCAAGGGAACATGCATGAAAAACTAAGAAATAGCCTAGTGATGTTATTCAATTTTGAAAGAAATTTCAAAAACTACAAATTTCCAATACATGTAAAGACATTTCTGTTGAGATATATATCCTTTTCATAGTGGCAAGAGATGGAGAGAATTATCTTCGAGCTAAAAGAACACTTCTTATTTCATTTATGTTTTTGCAAATGAGCAGTTTACCAATACTTACATTAACTATCTATCTTTAGCATCTCAGTATCCATATTAAGTTTTATGTTTTAAAGTCAATTTATTGGGCCAGGAATATAGCTCAGTGGCACAGTACCTGCCTGGCAAGCGTGAGGTTGTGAGTTTGAGTCCCAGTACCAAAACAACAACAACAAAAAAAATCAAAAAATCAAAATAAAGTCAATTTATTATATTATTTATTCTGAAATAATTTTATGATAGACTAATGATACCTCTTTTCAAAAATGAGAAACAATTACATAATGTGTTAAAATCACGATTGAAATTTAATCTAAAAAATGTAATTTTTTCTGTCATGGTTAAATTAGTACTGAATATATTTTGTATTTTTTACTTTGTATTAAAAATTAATTTATTCAATTTATATCATTTTCAAAAGGTCAGGGATTATCTTCCTCTTCCAGATATAAATAACTATAATTGTTTTCTTTTAAAAGCTATTGTTTATCTCCTTAAGTCTCACCTGATGACAAATGGATAAGCATTTAGAAAGTTCAATTCATGGCCGGTGAGACGGCTCAGCGGCTTGGGCGCCTGCCTTGCAGGCGCGAAGGCCCGAGTTCGACTCCCGGAACCCACATACGAAAAAGGGGCCGGTGATATCGCTCAGCGGCACGGGCGCCTGCTGGCACGCGAGGTCCTGAGGTCGTCCCCCCGGTACCCACAAAAAAAAAAAAAAAAAAAAAGAAAGTTCAATTCATGACACAGATAAACATTTAATATTCTTTTTTCCTCTTTTGCCCTTGTACTTTATATAAGCCAGGATGTACATCTGTGAATTTGTAATGAAGCAGTATTATAAATGGGTTGTCTTACCTTTTGAAAGTAATAACATGGAAAATTGTACATTTAAAAAATTTCAAATTAGAAATTTAGGGAATTTAATCCTTGGTTGATTTTAAAACAATTAGAACATCTTTCTCACTTACACATGTATTATTTATATAATCAATTATTTGATTGCAGATGATAATCAACAGCGATCTTCTTTCTTAAGAACCTGAAAAAATTATGTGCCAATTTGTCCCACTTACCTTAGGACCGTTCACTTCCTCTGACATTTAAAGAAGGACAGAATATTAAATTAATAATATCCCAGCATCATTGGTATATTACTTCAGAGAGTGCACTTCGCAGTTACTGTGGTAACTGGTAGTTTTAGCCTATGTCTTATTGGGGCTATTTACAAACATATCACCATTCATGCTATAAAGTATTGGTTTCAAAATACTTTGTTCATTGCAAATTTTCTTAACAAAATCGAATTTACTTATTTTAGAAATTTATTATTTGTGGATGTTTTTAAGTTGTATTCACAGTTTTCTGAACGATCTTTAAGTAATTGTCCTTTATCGATTAAAAATAAATTTTCAGTCTTCCATAAGCTATAAAGTTAATCTTGATGTTTTATGGGAGCTCTCTTTCTTGTAATTTTGTAATGGTTTTAATTAAGTTTTACTCACAACCTACTCTATTCTAAGCATTGTGCTAAGCACTTTATTTTATTACTTGTACCAACCTTTGCAAAAGTCCTATTAGGTAAGACCTATTCTGTCATCACTTAATATAAAAGACAAGTTTTAAAGATACTAAGAGGTTTATCTATGGTCACCTCACTAGTGACAGGGATGGGATTCTATGTTCTTATCCCCTTACATAGCTGAGAAACAAATATTGTGCCTCATCATTGTTCTCCATAAACACTTATGTCAGTCCTTATTCCTGCTCCAAAGAGCAAAGTTTTATTCTATTTTTTTAAGAGCAAAGTTTTAGTAAATAAACACTCTGACTTTTAAGATGAGACACATTTTAAGATGAGACATGTTACAATTACAATTCTGTAATTGACTAGAAGATAACATATCATATGTATTTTTACTAGACAAATATAAGCATATACAGTATATATTCAATATTAATAAGATTCTGAACCATATCAATAAATTATACTTACTATAAATTCATTCAAACATGTCCACACAGGAGGAAAGCTGTGCAGTCTCCAATCCATTGTGTCAAATTGCGTAGTATTTGGAAATTATCACCATAAACGTTTTCCAATTAACTAGTTAAATCCAAACCAAATCAACTCTAAATACTGCCCTTCTTTCACATTTCATCTTCTTTCCTCCCTTTCTCTTTCCTTCCTTCTTTTTCTCCCTTAGTCCCCTTCTTGCTTCCTCTTTTTCTCTTTTTCTTTTCCACTACTTAAGATTGAACCCAGGGTCTTCACACTGAGCCATAGCCCCCCAAATTTTTATTTTTTTTACTTTGAGACAGGGTCTTGCTGAGTTACCTACACTGGCTCAAAGTTACCTTCCCCTTATCGCAGCCTGCCAAAGAGCAGAGATCACGGATGCGCACCGGCAGTCCCGTCACGTACCGTCTTCCTTACTCCATTAAATACATGAAAGTAGATAACATATTGAAAAGAGATGTTTCTTCACATAAGCTCTAGATAGTAATTTATTAGAAAATGTGGTTTAAAATGTGTTTAAGATTCATAAGCATTTGACAATGTGTTGGTGTATGATTGTATGTAATTGTTTAATATTCACAGTATCAAAAATATTCACAGTATCTTCCCTTCAGTAGATGGTAATAAATTTCGAACCTAACTACCTCACTCATAATATACATGTGCATTATCTTATTTAATACCCATAAGAACAAAAACAGCTCTCAATGAATACTTAAGTTAGACTACAGCAAAGCTACTCGATCTTGACACTATTAACATTTAGGGCCAGATCGTTCTTTGTAGTGTGCGGGGAGGTATCCTGAGCAATGTGAAGTTTTTGAGTTTCCCTTGCCTTTACACAGTAGGTGCCAGCATCCCCAACTCCCCTTCTCCCAGTTGTGACAACCACAAATATCTCTTTTTTTTTTTTTTTTTTTTTTTGGTGGGTACCGGGGGGTCGACCTCAGGACCTCGCGCGCCAGCAGGCGCCCGTGCCACTGAGCGATATCACCGGCCCCTTTTTCGTATGTGGGTTCCGGGAGTCGAACTCGGGCCCTCGCGCTTGCCGGGCAGGCGCTTAAGCCGCTGAGCCATCTCACCGGCCCAAATATCTCTTTTTTAAAAAATGTTTTTTCTTATTTTGCCCACGTTTGTAGTACATAATGATTACACTCATTGTGGATCATTAGTACTTGTACATAACACATCTTAATTTTTTCTACATCATCTTCCCCTCCCCTCCCTCTTGCTCCCTCCTTCCATCTCTGGGTTGCCTTCCCCTTTGCAAAAGATCTCTCTCCCTAAGCACTGCAGAATGTCAGTGGGGAGTGATTAGAGAGAAACGGTAGAATCACCGGCTTGAGACTCCTGAAATAGAGTAAGTTTTTTGCAACTGTCTATTTCCTTTTATGGATAGAATAGTTAGATTAAATGCAAAAACAGGGCTGGTGAGATGGCTCAGCGGCTTAAGCGCCTGCCCGGCAAGCGCGAGGGCCCGAGTTCGACTCCCGGAACCCACATACGAAAAAGGGGCCGGTGATATCGCTCAGTGGCACGGGTGCCTGCTGGCGCGCAAGGTCCTGAGGTCGACCCCCCGGTACCCACAAAAAAAAAAAAAAACGCAAAAACAATCAATGCACAGATACATAAAATTTGTGTATAGACTTTCTCCTTATTCTTCCTTTTAATTTAGGTAAGTATTTTTCAAAATTTAGTGTACTTCACAGAATTTTAAGCATAAAACTATGCTCAATGACCATTAATAAGTCAAAAGTCCTTACCAACATAGTAGAATATATGACTTATAGAAGAGACAGAATTAAAACATGTATTTTTCCAACAACTTTCAAAGTGAAGTCAAAGTTGTCATAGCAACATTTCACACTAAAAGCTGGCCTATTGGGTAAGACTGGAAATGGCATGTCTAGGTAGGCTTTTCTGAGGGAGAGACTTTGACCTGAGACTTAGAGGATAAATAGGAGTTACCTGGCAGAAGTCTAGGCTGAAAACTAAGTACTTCAATTTGTGTTCAAATACTTTAATCACATGGCTTCCATTTGGAAAAGGCATTTAATGGCGTTCCAAGAAATATACATATCTATAAAGAAATATATCTATATTGTTCTTATTAAGTTATTCTTATTGTTTGGAAATATTAAAGGGAGCCACGTCATAAAAATTTAGTGTACTGGATAACCTGGTTTGTTATTTAAACTTGGTTCACTGTTCTGTTCATTTCAGTATGAGTTAAACAAAGAAATCCACAATTACTTAAAACAGATGAATTTTACAAATAAAGGGCCGATTTTTTTTAAATGATAAAAATACCTAAAAAAATACTGACTTTATCAATCACTAAAATACCCAATATGAGAACTAATGTCCTTTCATTAATTCTTTCAACTTTATGGTTCCTATTTTGCCAGAAAATGGAGGATGACTGAATCTTCCTAACTCCTTCTGCATGGTAAGTCATATGTAGAATTAGAAGAAAATAAACAAAGAAGTAATGTTAGACAAATTAATGTGATTTGGATAACAGGATGCACATACTACATCTAGGTTGGTTTCTATTTATGGTTACTGCCAATAATTAGGATAGGCAAATGTTAATCAATATACATTCCCTGACGGAAAGAATAATTAGTGAAATAATAAATTCTGCTTAAATTTATACTGTTTCCCAAAAATACTTAGAAAAAGCCCTGATGTCTTGATTTATTGCCCCTGCTAAAATAAAAGAGTTTGCTTTCTGGTGTGAAATTCAAGACCTGTGAAATTCAAGCATACTTGTGAAACACAAATATTTTCATTTATTAATCACTTATAATGAAAACAAAAGTCTTCCGTTGAACAAACATATTATAATACTACTGGGTAAAAGTCCTTTCAGTTGTTAAAAATTGTCTAATTGTTTTTCATTGTTGTTTGTTATCTTTAACTTTCATGTATATTAGTTTTAAATCCATATAAGTAAGTAATCTGCATGGTAATTCCACATAATTGAGTAACTTAATAAATTGAGGCAACTATGCATTGTATTGCCAGAATATCTGCAATTAAAATAGAATTTATTAACAATTTAAGTGCCAGGACAATGATTTTAAAGTCAGATTTTGTGCACTTTAATGTTAATAGGAAATAACATAAACATCTAATAAGTGGAGCTTAGTTACATGTATTTTAATACGTTCATATGATGCAATAATTTTACTCTTTTATGATGGTGTTGAAGAGTATTTTATAACATAGAAAGAATTCTTATGACATATTGTTGAGTGAAAATGTAGCTTTTACAGCAGTTTTTAGTGTATTATTCCACATTATAAAAAGAAAAATCTATACATGCAGAGTTAAAAAAGGACATAGAAAGGAATGTTGACTGCATATGTGATTATAATTGAGAGAATTATAGTAAACTTTTATTTCATTAGTATTTATTTTCCAAATGTTCTAAAATGTATTACCCCATCTTACCAAGAAAAAAAATTAAAATCACAGTAGAAAAAATTAGCATCTGAATATAGAAATATAAACCACATTACTTTAAGTTTGTACCCTTAATATTCTAGGAAACCATAAACATGATAAATTAATAAAACAAATTTTCTTCTGTAGTCAAAACATCGTAAGATTTAGAAATCTTTGTATAGATGAAATAACTTTTGTATGATTTTTTGGTGATAAAGTTATTTCACTATCTTCAAAAAACATCTGCTTTGCTTCAAAGATACTCATATGCTACACGAATGGAATAAGGAACGTACTGTACCAGTGAAATTCTACCTTCTAGGTGTAATAAAGCAGCTTCAAAGGAGCACATAGTGATAGGAAACTGAGAAGATGAGATTAGATGGAATCAACAAAGACTTTTGGTTAGAATAATGGAATTGGATGATTTCTTTTGGAATGTGGCCAGGGTAGTAGGGAGGGGGTGATCAAACTCTTGGGAAAATATATAATTATCCTTGTTGTTCAGACAGAAGGTTTACATTTCATGTCAATTTTCAACACCAGTTTGTTACCCAGCGACAATTGTAGGATGTGGATTCAGTATTTATCCACAAGAATGAGCACCTCCATATTTAGAAACCTGGTCCTCAATCACACCAGGCAGCAATTAAATCCTAAAGCCCCAATTTAGCTTTTCAGATGTGAAGTCATTTTTTCCACAAATCATAAGAGAGAATACACTAATAAGCTGTAAAATAAGTAACTTTTAAATAATCTGTGATACTTAATTTAATGAATTATTTGTTGTTATGATTTATAATAATAAAAAATACTCTCAGATAATAAAGAGTATCCAATAAAAAATGGGCACTCTTTTTGCAAAGTTAGTATAATGTTAAATATTTAGGTCTACATTTTACTTTTTAACCCAGGAAATAACCTCTAAATGGAAAACTCTAAGACATTTCAAGAAGTTTTTCAAATTAACATAATACTTATTTAATGAACTGATAAAAATAACTGTTAGTTCTGGGTAAAATATCCAGAATAAACAAGGCAGCAAGTAGGGTTAAATATAATGAATTGCCAAATAAGACATAAATCCCAACATATGTACCTCAATCCTATAAACATTTCCTGAAAAGATTTTTTTAAAAAGCAATGAAAACCCAAAAACATTAAACAGTTTTGTAAAACACATCTGCAGAATTACACATAAAGTACTGTAAATTACTTACAAAATAGTTTGTGTTCAAATTGTAAGCCTATAGAGAATGTCATTCAGCTGTGCAGCTGTTAACTATGATCCCAACTTAAGAGAATTTTAATTCATGATTGGAATAGTATACTCTTGATTCCAGATATATCTGGAAGTAAAAACCAAAGGATAGCAAAATTCTATGGTAAGATATAAATATTTATACATGTAGATTTTTCCAATATACTTTCAATGTCTTAATACATTTGCAATAGGTTTTTTCATGTGGTCTCATTAGACTTAAAAGAAACATACAATTACTTTGAACATTTTGGACATAAAATGAAAAAGATTTAAACTTTACATTCCCATAGGAAAGTGGAACTACAAATGTATACACTTAAGAATTGCTTCCTTCTGCTAAGCCCCAAAATGAAACTGTATATCTAAACAAACCAAACACATACACTGATAGCTTTCTCAAGCTAAAACTGAATCTATAAAAATAACATTACATTAATCAACAATTTTTATTTGCAAAGAATCAAATCTAAGCTCACCTCAAATTACCTGAAAGTTCATTTCTTATATAAAATTGTATAGTGACATCACTGACCTAGTGTTTTTTTTTTCCCCCAAGGATTAAGTGAGTTAGAATATATGAGGTACTTAGAAAGGTATTTCTAGCACATAATACTATATAAATATTGACTGTTAGTATTTTGATTTTGTTAGGAACCAGGGATACAAAAACAAACAAGCAAACAAACCCAAAATGTGATTCCTAGATACCTGGCAATGAGTCAGAGATTTGCAAAGCCATTACGTAGTGCTATAATAATATAATATGTATTACACTATGTCATATGGTACAATAGAAATAGTTTAAAGGTAGAGAACACTGAGCAAAAATTTCTAACATATACAAATGAAAAGAAAGCTCTACTAGTTTAAGAGGACTGGGTTCTGGCTATGTGTAAAGGACTACGTAAAGCTGCAATCTGGGGAAAGTCATGTCCTTTAAGCTTTGGAATTCTCATAATGAGAATCATTAAGGCTCCTTGAATGTTACATACTTCAAATGCAGACAGTGCTTCCAATCTTGTTGCTCTCAAATAACCAGACCCAAATAAGCATGGGCTTATTTAACTCAGAACTCTGATTTTGAAGTTATTGAGGTTCACCGAGATATCAGGTTCATGAGTGGTGTCCATGCTTTGTTCTCTGTCAGTTGAAATGAATAAATGATTGAACAACATGTTGGGGAAAATATACTTCAGATCTTTAGAAATAAGGTCATTAAAGACCCACATTTCCAAAAGTTAAATGAACAGATCAGATAGTGCAGGAAGAATCAATCATTCATCAATACATTCAGTGAATACTTGAGTGGCTATTAGGTGCCAGGCACTGTTTCGGACACTGGAACTATTCATCCACAAGGTAGTCAAGAATTCCTGGATTCATGCAACACTCTAAGGTAATAGGTGCAACCGATAAAAGTAAAGAAGGAAATAGGTAGTATCTTAGGTGGAGATAAATGCTTTGGAGGGAAGAAAAGAAAAAAAGAGAGGGGCCATATGTAGTATCCTGTGAAGTTGTAGTGTTAAGCAGGATGTTCACAAAAGAAGTCTCAGAAACCTAAACGAAAAGAGAGTGAAAGTTTGCAGATTTATGGAAGTGAGATTCCAGAAAGAGCTATGCACAATCCCTGAAGCAGCTGATTGTCTGATTCATTGTCAGAATAGCATGGAAGCCACTGTAAGCTTCCATGGATGATGGAACAATGTAAGCAAAATGCAAGTAAATGTAGGAGATGGTGTCTGGAGATGATAGGGGACCAGCTCATGTTAGGCCTTTAAACTTCTGAAAAGACATGTATTCTTACTTTAAGTGAGATGGGAAACCATAGAGAGTTTTGAGTAGAAGAGGGACATGATCTGACTCAGGATTTAACAGGATCCTTCAGGCATGCTGCTTTGTGAGGAATGACTAGAAAATGTAGTTACTTCAATTTATGGTCTTTCACAGTAAAGAATATTGCATTACTCATTGCAGTACAAATATGTTCTCTGGTGAGCAACTACCATTTGCAAATTAGTCAAGAAAGTTGAAGATCTTAATTGTCAGGTCTGGGGCACTAGGAAGAACACCACAATAGTAGCATGTTATAACTGCAGTGATGGTGTACAAAGAGCCCCCTGTGGCTCACATGCTGTAGATTCACCACCACCACAACCTTTATTGAAGAGGAAAATTTTCTCTAATGTATACTACCTTAGGGCTCACAATACCTATTTACATATTAGAGGCATTGGGGAATCCCTAAATACTTGAATCCAAAGTCTTCGGAGCATATCCTACAATGGAACTCTTCCCTCCAATGCACACCTCACGTTCTTTAGTTCAAAAGAAGCTGTGTTCAAATATAAGCTCCATGGCTTCTGGGCTGCTGAACTTCGAGTTAATCATTTACTTTCATATCCTCATCTCTAAATTGGGATAAGAGCACTTCACATGTCAGAATGGGGTCAGATAATGTTTGTAAAGTGCCCCAAATGGTGCCCTCAATTAATGCTTCTCCCTGTGTCCTCTTATTTATCTTCAAAAGTTAACCATCTGTTAACATTAAAGGTGTAAATTACAGTGCGACCTTTTGTTGCTCTTACTTAAGGTCTGGCAGGCTCTATCAAAAATAGTTTAGCGCTATACCGCCTCGTTTTACAGTGATCTACAGGACGTTGTTCCCAAGATGCTGAGATCCTAACAGGCAAGCACAGTTATAGCAATCCTACAGAACTCGAGTGTATCATAGTTTATATTTTTAAATAAGCCTGAGAGATCCTTAGCGAGACTGAAGTGTGTGGTTAGGTGGGGCCAATGGGGTTCTACCCTACCATTTCTATCAGAATATTGTGTTGAAGATAGTGGCCCCATTAAGTGGATCCCTCCTTTTTTTTTTTTTTTCTTGCTTTGAGACAGGGTCTTACTAGGTCCCTAAATTGTCAAGGTTGGACTCAAACTTGTTTCCTGCCTCAGCCTCCCAAAGTGCTGGAATTACAAGTATGTGCTATAATCAATGTCCCATGATTTAAATTTTAAGTAAAAAAAGATGAATAACTCATAGAATCCTTTCTCTCAAAAGTTTCTGGTTGGGTACACATAATTACCCATTCGGAAGGACCAAGAAGTGAACAAAAATAATATTTAAAATGTGCCTAGTGTTTATACGAAAGAAACTGAAATAACCTGGTTTCTTAAAACATAGTAAATGTTCTGACAAGCGTGCATTTACTCTCCTTTTATTAGGATTTCCTTAAGTTACTTTCTGATATGAAACTTACATCTCCAAACTTGGAAAACTATTAAAATATTCATTTATGGCATTAATTTAGATACCAAGGGTTGCACAGATTATTCAGCAATTTCATGTAAAAATTGCTAAAGTAGGGCTGGTGAGATGGCTCAGCAGCTTAAGCGCCTGCCCGGCAAGCGCGAGGGCCCGAGTTCGACTCCCGGAACCCACATACGAAAAAGGGGCCGGTGATATCGCTCAGTGGCACGGGCGCCTCCTGGTGCACGAGGTCCTGAGGTCGACCCCCCGGTACCTACAAAAAAAAAAAAAAAAAAAAATTGCTAAAGTAGCCGCTATGCCCTGAGGGATGGTATCTTGAAGGATTCAGCACAGCCTTGATATGTACCTCTTGCCAGATCTGCTCACCAGATCTGCTAGAACTTGTGGCTTGCATCCCAGGCTCTGTTTGATTCTAAGCCTTCTTGCTACAAAGGAAAGACAGACAGATGTTCTGGTCAGTAGTTTCCTTAGGAAATCTACACTGCTTCTCTTGATCTGAATAAGTGGTATCTGGCATCCCTGGAGAGATCCTAGGCGTCATGTTATTTCCTGAGTTCCTGCAGCTACCCTACCCCCATGAAAGATAAAATCAGATCAGAACAACTGAAGAGGTCACTACTGCTCTAGAATTTTAAGTAGTAAAAAGTCTCTATTGGGGGCTAGTGAAATGTGTTACTTTCAGGTTTCTTCAAAATTTTAAAGGAGAACTTTTAGGGATCATGAATTTCATAGGCTCTAGATGAGCAAAGAATTCTCTACAGAATTTTAGGTCCCACCACTCATTCTGATCTTAACGGTCAGAGTACAATTTCTGTGTGCAAATTATGGCACTTTCTCCTTGCCTTTCTCTTCTGTTTCCCACCAGTTTGGGAATGAGTCGAAATTCTACTGCCTGAACACCTGACTGGAGTATAGTCGCCATCCATGTGTAAATACTTAGACTTGCACACACATTCATACCAGACACATTGAGCATTTCATGCATTCTTCTCGGTAATTTAGTGTTCAGAGCAAAAGTGGAAAGGCAACAAGTTGTGATAAATACATCTCCAAGAATGTTTTGAGCTGTCATTTTACCCCAGTGGCGCTTGATGTTTGAGAGAGATTCTACTCTGGAGCGTATTCTATTCTTTGTGTAGCTCTCCAGAGTAAGAGCTGTTAGGACCTGGAGAATAAGATTATATTTGCACCCTGCACCATTAGCAACTTAGGCATAGATGTTGTTCACTCAGTGTCTTTGTGGCTGTGTTTGCACGAGTGAAAGGAAGTAGTTACTGAAAGTTCTCAGGTATATTGACTGTAACTTGTCCCTAATACCTTTTGCATACGAATTCTTATCTTTAGATGCCAACTTTACCCATATAATCCACAGATAAAGTACCCTTTGGATGAGGTAGGAGAAAAAGGAAAGACCAATGTAAATGAATTGGTCATCGTCAGGGGCCTGGCCAAAAGTTATTTCATGGAGGATAATAACTGCTCACACTCCTTGGTAATATCAACTTTGGGGATGGAACAGAGGAGTTGGGTGGCTGTTGCTTGGAGAAGTTGAGAAATAAAAGACAAATTAATATGGTTTCCATTAAATGATATTTAGTAAAATAGGTCTTGAGAAATCTTAGCAAACTTTTGGAGATTTACTTTGGGGAACAATGTAACAGGGGCCTTATACACATTCTATTTGATATGTAAAAGTATACATCCTTGGTCTGGGGGTATAGCTCAGTGGTCAGGCGTGTGCTTAGCATGCATGAGACCCTGGGTTCAATCTCCTGCATCACAAAAGTATAAAATAAAAGTACACATCCTTTACTAAGTGTAAGTTCAAAATCTTTATTTAAAATGCATTTAAGTGATATAAGAATTTAAGGGATTTTCTGCTTCTGTCTCTTGCTCTGTCTTTCACTCTCTCCTTACTTTATTTTCTATTACCTGGCAAGCTTATCTTAAAAGCACACTTTATTCCAAGAAAAAATAAGTTATATTCTATTTTTCTCACTAAATATCCTTCCACAAAGACAAACTCTGTGTATGTGTTTCAGTATTTACTGCACATACTTGTTTTTATTGCTGAAAAGATTCTGGTTGGAGTCTTTGAATTCTTATCTCCAGCCTGTTTACTGAATTTTCAGGCAGCTTTCTTAGGATTAAACAATCTTTCACTTTCAAAGATAGGGACTGTTAACCAGAGTTTCTTTCCACAGAATTTTGCTGCAAGGTCTCTGGCTGTGCCTTTAGCAACTACAATGAACACATAACATGGTTTTAAAATTATATTTTTCATTGGATGATACATGAACTCACTTTAAAAAAAATAGAAAAGTGCAACAGCATATAGAAAAGATTAAATTCACCTCTCCCGATCCATTGTGAAATTGTTGCCTCCAGAGGCAAACAGCTTCTTCTATATCCTGCTAGACAGTAATCAATCATTTTAAAGTTATCATACACAACTTTGTAGATAATAATTTATTAAGAAAAAAAATAGCTCTAAGTATCGACATCTTCCATCTGACTGACCACTTAGCCTGTGTTAGATGTTTTCCATACAGTGTCTTATTCAACGGAAAGGAAGAGAAATGAGCAAAAGAATGAATGAACCAGTGCTTATCAGATGTGCCAGGTTTGTTTTGCCTCGGGTACCATGTGTTGATGCCATGAAGCATCCCCACAGTCCCTATTTATCCGAAGTCAAACAGGCTTGGCTTGGTCACAGGGCTACTAGCTGGCAGACTGAGATTTCAGGGCCCTGCCCACTGGCTCTGCCATGCTGAATAACTTCTCCTAACTGCAAACTCTGCAAACTCTGTTCCTCACATTTGTCGCTCTCCCTTAATTACTTCCGTATGGTTAACTTTCCAATATGTAGAGTCTCTGCCCCTGGAAGAGAGGCTCTCATGTAAAATATGACAAGGTCCCGTGGTACGCTTTCTACAGGAGCTTCCATAGCTTCAGTAAAAAGGGTGTCTTGGAATACAGTGGTCACCTACTGAAATTTTCTCAATAGTCTTCTCTGCATCCTTATCCTTAAGGCTCTATGCTTAAATTTGATTTTGTGGGGGCGTGGGGTGGGACTGGGGGGTGTGACAGTGAAGTTATTTGAGTTGATTCCAATCGCTGGAAGCGGTAAGGAAGAGGTTAAACTGGACCAGGAGGATTTTTAAGTCTTTGGCTGGGAGGTTCCATTTGAAGAAAGGTGTAGGGGTGGCAGGAGACGCTAGACAAATTCTCTCGAGCTTGGATTTCTGCTCCTAAGCAGTTCGATTCTCACTTGAAGGTGCAGTCGGGCACCCCTGACTTGTGGATGGAAATATTAACAAGCAGAACTTGCCAGACCAACGCCTGGAGCGCTCAGAGCGAGGCTCGGCGAGCACTGCGCGGCCCCTTTAAGTGTGCGGGGGCCGGGTTGGAGAAGGAGGAAACTCGGAGCCGCGGGGACAAGGGGAAACCCACAGGCGGAGGAGCCCAGAGGAGGGAGCGTGAGAGCGCGGAAACTTCAGGCGCTCTCGGTCCGGGCGGAGCTCGGGGGAGCTCGGCGGCCGCCGCTCCCAGCCCGCTGCAGCATCCTCCTCCCCTCTCCACCACCCGGGCAGCTCCGGGAGCTGCCTCTCTGCAGCCACCACGAGCCAGGGGTGCGATCAGCCACCCCAGGAAGTTTGGGCTCCGGTGTAGTTCGGGGCGCCTAGCACGCGCGCCCGGGGGAAGCAGGACGCGGGACGATGGTGGGCGCTGCGCGGGGCTCGGGGTGCCCGGTAGGCGAGCGTGTGTCCGCGGTCCCCTCGCTGTCCCCGGTGCTCTCCGCATCCCCCAAGTGATGGGAGCAGGGCCCGCCCAGGCAGCCACTGTCGCCGCACCGCCCCCTCGCTCGCCCCCCGCGAGCGCGCGGAGTCACCCAGGCGCACCCCCGGCGCCCCGAGCCGGTCCTCCCGAGCTGCCGCCGCTACCTTGACTGCCGTGGCCGCCAACGCGGGTGGCCAGCTGCTGACTGGGCTTGCGGTAGACGGAGAAGCACTTTCTGGCCCTGCTCCCTCCGTCCTCACACCCCAACTTTGCCGCCGCCGCGCCTGCCCTCGCGCACGGTGTGGGGGCCACGCAGGGAGGCTCAGCGAGACGGTGGAGCCGGGGAAGGCATCCGCCGCTCCTCGGCTTCGGCTCTTTGTTGCGCGCTTTGGATGGTCCTTGGAAGTGGCTGAGCCTCCTCCTCGGAGACCCTGGGACGAGACGACCAGCCTTGGAATTCTTCCTTTGCAAAGAGCTCTGAGATTCTGACAGCGTCCGGGAAGGTCGACAAGTAATTGCCCCGAAACTCTGCCGGCGGATGGACCCACGTTGCTTATATTAAGCCTTTGTGTGTAGGGTGTGTGGTGTGTGGCTCCGTAAATTTGGGAACCCCATTTCTGCTCCCTTCTCTTGGCATGAGACTGTATGCAGGAGCCACCCGAGGACAATGATCGCGGAGCCTGCTCACTTTTACCTCTTTGGATTAATATGTCTCTGTTCAGGTAACCCGCATCTTTTTTTCTTCCCCCTTGATCTCCCTTGTTCATTCCCTCTCCACTTTTCGAAATCAAACCTCGAACTGTGTTTTGGCGACCTCTCCCTTCAAAGGCCGCAGGGGCTCGATCCTTGTAGAACTTTAAAGCGAAAAGGCACCTAGTTCGCCCTGGAGCTCTTCCCTTCTCCCCCATCCCCCAAACTGCCCCCAGGCCTCCCCAAACCTCTCCCAAACCTCGGCCGCTCGCCAAGTTCGAGGCACGCCCTGCTCTGGGCAGACGCACATCTGAGCACCGGGGCGGGCGGCGGCAGCGGGCGGCGGGGGGCTTGGGCCCCGGGAGGAGCGGATCTCAGTGTCATCCTCCGGCCGGTGCTGGGGCCTGGGAGGGGTTGGGGTGGGTAGAAGTGCGGGGAATCTGGGATTCAGACTCGCCAGGATTCCAGAACCTGGTCCTCCAGGTCCCCCTGTTCTGAGCACAAGGGGTTATTAGTAGTTGTTTTATGTAACCAAAGTCTGTAATTAAATTCAGTTCTGAAGAAACTTCAGGAAATAAGCCCTTCTTAGGGATAGGATACAAACTAGCCACTGCCTGACTGGGGTTAGAAGGAAAACAGACTGTTGCGAGTAACAGGGAAAACAGTTAGTTGCCTGGGAATTCTCACTGGCGAGGGAAAACAGAAGGCTGCGTTAGGATTTTTAGGATTAATTAAATAGTAATGAATCTCCATATGAAGTGTTGGAAGGATGCAACGGCAGCCTTCTGGCGTGAGAGTACGCGCTGTATCTCGGTATCTGCACTCGAAAACAGTTTGCTCGCACTCCCTAAGAAACTTTTACTATGGGTGGACTCAACTTTTTGTTTCTTTCCTTTGGTAGATTCTGGTTTCAATCACGGATCCAATTTCAGGCCTTAAAACACACACACACACACACACACACACACACACACACACACACACACACACACAGACTTAAGGGAATTTTTGTAGTCCAGTACTGAAAGTCAAATTGCATCAGGGCCTATAGGTTAGAGTCTCTCAATTTGCATAATCATGAAATCATTTAGAAGGTTAGCTTGGGCTTTTTGTGGTCTATGGTGATGCTTTATGTTTTGATCAATGATGTTACTTAGGCCAAATGGGATATGAAAAGGAAAAAGAGAAACACTAAATGAGAGCAAATACACACCTAAAAGAATTTAAGCTTATGTAATATGCTTCCTGGTTGAAAGTTACAAGGAACATTTGAACTGAACTACATAATAAATTCACTAAATTATTATTCTTTTAAAGAAAATACAAACTGAAATCTCAGCCTCAGATATCTCATATGTGTTACAATGGATGGACGAGATGAAACAAGCTCTTTGGTACCACCTTTCCCAATTTCCTGTTTCCCCTTTCTGCAAAGCAACTTTTTTTCTCAGTTTGCATATCTGAGTGATTGAGTAGTTCCCCCAAATCCCACACCCAGGCGTGGATGCAAATCAAAAACATTAAGATCCGATCTATCTGTCTCTCTTTGCTCTGTCTCCCCCTAGTTTAATTTACAGCTTCAGATACCTTTGAGATTTTTGTTGATTCACCTTCCCAGTTAAAGTTTATTCACATGTGTAAAGTGAAGTGTCACCGTGATAAATGACTGGAGGGGCAGATTACTGAAGATAGGGGGATTAATGGTCATTAGTCACTGTTTGAGCTCAGTTTGTATATGTTGGGACATTTTATCATGGCTGTAGATTAAAGATAGGGTCACACTAATAGGATCTCTCTGAAAGCTGGTGGTGTCAGTGTGCAAATTCTGTCTTCACTCGGAGAAATACGTGGAGGTGGGCTGTCCTTTCGGACTTAATAATTTGGTTAATATCTAAGAATTATAATTTGAATACATATGGGGCATGTTTAGAATCTTACATTGGTGTATTGCTTTGTTTTTCTTATTTAATTTCCATTTAAGCCATTGATCATTTTTATAAACCTATAGTTTCCCGATAGTTGTGCTTACCTACCTTGTTTGCCACGTTCCAGGCCGGAGATGTCTTTGTGAGTTGCTTCCTCATATTTAACCTGAAGTTCTTTTATCATTCCTCTGATAACTTTCACTCTTGCTGTGAATATGCACTTGCGCAGCCAGTCAAAGTGATTGGGCTGCTAGGGTGAGTTCATGACACCGTGTTGTTGTGGAGCAACACTATTGATTTGAATAAAACTTCACAGAACTCAGATAAGTAACATGTAACTTGGGTGTACTCAAGACACCTGGCTCGAGAATGAATGAAGTTCTTGAAAGAGCGTGTTTCATGTCTTGCCTGAAGCCTAAGATCACAGCCTATCACTTGTTAATGGAGTGTATTTAAGAGAAATGGTGAGCTTAAATAAATCAAAGTGTACTGAGGGGGTAAAGTACCTTCAACAAGATTTAACCTGTAAAAGCATCTATTGGTTGTCAGTTCTTTCTTCTTTTACTTCCTTTTTTTAAAACTGGGTGCCATTTAAACAAAGTCCTATAGTTTCTTTGAACAGATTGTAAACTCCATTTTCATGTGTTGATGGTGTACTTAATATCAAGTACTATATTTAAAAGTGTTTGCTTTTTATAGCCTTTTATTTATTTTATTTATTTTTTTTTTGTGGGTACCGGGGGGTCGACCTCAGGACCTCGCGCGCCAGCAGGCGCCCGTGCCGCTGAGCGATATCACCGGCCCCTTTTTCGTATGTGGGATCCGGGAGTCGAACTCGGGCCCTCACGCTTGCCAGGCAGGCGCTTAAGCCGCTGAGCCATCTCACCGGCCCTAGCCTTTTATTTTTTAACACTACGTGTAGTATATAACTTTTTATTCTGGAAAACTAAGCTTTGGTGGGGGGATGGGTATCTCTTTAGAAATTCATTTATTAAAGTGAATATATCTAGTTTGTCTATCTCTGTTCTATTCTGTTGATAGCTGGACATTAGGTGAGAGGTGGAGGTGGGGAACAGAAAAAATAGCTTTGAGAAAACTCTGTGCACTCCTCCAGGAATTGCTTCTAAACATTTGTCCTTCATAGACTTCCTCTTCTCAAATCCATTTGTTTAAGTCTGCTTTTGAGTGAAAGTGACTGAATTTCAATTCAAGTTTATGATAAATTTCAAAGAAAGTGGAAGTTTCCTAATGCTTTCTTTTTCTTTTTCTTTTGGGGGGTTGTTAAAAAGAGGGACTTTTTTTCCTTATAAGTTTCAGTCTTTGAGCAACTTACCTAGGTCGCTACGCCCCCCCCCCCCATTTCCTCTACTCTCTCTTTCTGGCAAGATGGTTGAGTAATTCCAAGGGCTGTTTAGTTTCTTTATAGCTTTGCTGACTTTTAAATATACCTACCTGAATACTGTGATTTCTTTAAACATATCTTTATTTCCTGATAGCAGGCCCTCTAAAACATATCTGTGGTTAAAATGTCTTTAAAGCAGAAAGTTTACACGAACTTCTTTCTAAATTTTTGCTATGACAAATGTAATATTTTTCTATGAGTTAAAGTGATATGAAATGCTAAATTTCAAACTAACAATTACAAGTGTTTACTTATTTATCTTTATGTTAACTTGTTCATATCTGTAGTTTAAAATATTTGAGTAAGAGAAATGTGTTTGAAAGGATATTAATGATAATACCTTTTAGTGAAGATCGTAAATGATTAGTCCTTATTTGTTGTCTTATATGTTAATAAAAATGATAAAGTAATACTTATGTTAAGTTTTGACCCCTTAAAGAATTAATTCCTAACAGAAAAATGTAAACTTCCCTGCAAGCTTGAATTTTGTTTGTTTGTTTGTTTGTTTGTTTGTTTGTTTGTGGGTACTGGGAACCAAACTCAAGACCTTGCGCTTGCCAGGCAAGCGCTTATGCCGCTGAGCTATATCACCAGCAAGCTTGAATTTTTTTGAATGAAAAAATATAAGGAAATCAAAGCTGTCATCCACTTAAAAGTTAGGCCTAAAGTAATCTATAGAATAAGTAAGAAAGGCAAAAAGGAAAGGAACTAGAAGCAGAAGTCTAGAGGAGTGTACCAAGAATTCTGAGATCAAGAATTAAACTAGTTTTAAAATAGAGGCTGAGGGGGCCGGTGATATCGCTCAGTGGCAGGGGCGCTGGCTGGCGCGCGAGGTCCTGAGGTCGACCCCCGGTACCCACAAAAAAAAAAAAAAAAAAAAAAAAATAGAGGCTGAGAAGATGTGGAGAGGGCTATAGATATGTTGCTCAGTGGTTATAGCGCTTGCCTAACATGTGGGAGGCCCTGAGTTCAATCTCCGGCACCACAAAAGCACATGGAAAATTAACTGATTAATTAAAAAATACAAAGACAGTGGAGTAGATGTAGAAGGTGCAGCCAAATCTAAGTGAAGTGAAGGAGCAGCAAGGTGCAAATGAGGATTTCTGAAAGTTTGAACAGTATGTACTCTCTATTTTAACAACTAGATATAAAGAACTAGATATTTTGCAGTTTATAAAATAGAAAGTAATGTTAAACATGTTTAAGTTTTTAATGTAATGATAGAATTTAAGTCACTTTTAATAAGACCTTAGAATACTGACTGCCTTAAGGCAGACTGAGTTCAAATTTTGAGCTAAATGAGAAAATTGATGATGACTGCTGCTGTTCGTATGTGGGTGTGACTATCGCTTCTTGACCATTCACTGCCTCCTGTAGTAATGCCTCTGAGAAGCCTGTAACGCGGAAGCTGTTGGAAGCAAGATGTTACTTCACCCTCATTTTATAGCTGTGAAAACAGCATCATAGAGAAGGTAGGAGATGTGGATGAACAGAGATTTGAACCAAGCTGGCTCCAAAACACTTAACATGTGAATTTTTCTAGTTGAAAGAGAGAAATGAAGAATTTAAATCAAAAAGGCTATGGTTAAGTCACTTTTTATTTTAAAACTTTTCCTGAAAATCTATCTAAAGAAGACTGTGTGGATGCAGGCCTTCAAATTTGGAAGAGAGGCATTATTTTTCCTGTCATTAAGAAAATGGTCTTTCCTCAGGCAATACAGTCCGTTCTTTACATCTGTCCAGGTCACATTCAGCCTTGATCCTGTCTGCATTTTGTGAAATACTTAAAAGAGGAGACCGAATGGATGTCAAGCACAGTGTGCTGGAGGCACAGTTGCACATACATCCAGCTATTCACATTCGTGTGCACTTGAGGAAGGATTTTGCGCTGAATCCCAAGGACATAATTGGTGCTTGTCAGAGAAGAGCCTGTGGAGAGACAATCATGTCCGCTGTGGTTGCTTTCCCCTCTGGGTTAGCTATGGGCTGGCGGTCATTTAGCAGTAGATGAGCCTTCTGCTTGATTGCTGTTCACAGATGAGTCCCTTCATGGTTACTGATCATGGAAGAGTTGAACATTAATACCTGGTTGACCAGCTGGTCGGAAACTGCTTGTGCATAGCCAGTAAAGTTGCCATCCTGTGGAGATCAAAAGACCACCTCCTCTCTTCACATTTCCGGATTAGCATGGCTTCCTTCTCTCTTTCTCCCTCAGTGCTTTCTGTCCTTCAATCCTGTGTTGAAGACGAAGAAGAAGAAGGAAAAGGAGAAGAAGAAAAGATTATAGTGTACAGGGAGATAGCTTTGATCTCCACTTCTTTGCCTTTTCCTCTTTCTCTTTTTCTGCCTCTCTGCATCCCAAAGGCTATTTCTAACTTGGAGGGTGTCACATTGCTTGCTTCATGGGAGCTCTTAGCCTCATTTCCCTTCAGCCAAAACAGGGTGTTGCAAATCCCCTTACTTCTGTGATTTTACTTGGCTTCCAAGCATCTATGACAGTGTTGTTCCACACATAAAATAATATTTTGAACAGCATGACTGTGCATATCTTTCTGATTTCATTCAAGGGGAGAAGTACCTCTCTGGCGTTCACAGCTGTGCATGGCTTTAGAGACAGAAAAGAATATCTGTTTATTTCATTTAATTAATTCATCTTATTTGCTGTGGGTGAGTGTATAGAAGGTAAAGGATCGTAGAAAATGTTCTTGGATCATGAGTTTGATGCTAAATAGTCTATAGGCATAATGCCTGTCATCTAGTTTGACACTTAAATGAAACGTTAAAAGCACCATCAATGGATACAAGCAAATGTCAACAGAGCAGTGTGGTTGTGCGTTAAGTGGGAATATGGTCTTTTTGTGTCAAGTGATTGATTTGTCTGCATCCTATAGAAAGTAGTCAGCTTGAGTTCCTAATAATACAATGTATTTTAGGAAACTATTTTTTAGACTGTTAGTCTTCCAGTTAAGTAAAGTTTGCTAGAAAACATATTTTTAAAAACACTTCTGGCAGTAGCAAGTTACAATTGCACTTTTCTATATATGCTTTTGATTCAATTTTAGAAAATTGTCAAGTTCAAAGTATGTCTATGTTTGACCCATTTGTACAAGACCTGGGAGGTGGGGACGGTTTGCCCATAGTAAGCCATAGAAGGAACATGGCATCCTCAGTGTTCCCTGGATTATTTGCAGAGGATTCTGTTTGAGAATACTGTAGTAATTGCCACCCTCTACAGATTCTCCATGGAATGTGAGGAAATCAGTATTTGAAGAATAATACAATTATTACATGTACCCATTTAGTAGTTTAAAGATCATTTTAGATATATGGAACTCTTGATTTACTTTAAAATTTCATTGTGGATAGCAAGAGAATATTCAGATGACCATGAAGTTCTTTGTAGAATGTTCTATATGACCATGATTTATGAACTATCATGTAAAAAATTCTACTTTGTATATTTACTTCTGAATTTTAGAAGAAGAGGAGACAGAGGCGAGATTTGAGCTTCTCTCTCTTAAAGTGACTGAGGCCCTTTTATGTTATTAGAGATTCCAGGATGCAAAAAGAAAATAGGGCCAAAGAATGATTAAATCAGGCCATAAATGTTTGTTTCAAGATTATGTGGCATCGTATGATGCTAATGAGATAGGCTAATTCTGATAATTTGATCTCCAAACTTAACCTTTATTCTGTTCTATTTTTTAGTTGAGTATGTGATATTTCTTTTTTTCAATACTCATGGACTAACTTAATTTGAGTAAAGAAATATGTCTGTCTGCAATTCCCCTATCATAAAATAAAATATATGCTGTTAGTTTCGCAGATCTAAAAGCTGGTTTTGTTTACACAGGCCTTATTTAAAAGGCAGTCTTTATCACTCTAAAGCTTCACTAAAATGGTTCTTGCTCACATAACAAAGTGAGTTAAAGTACATTTGTACGTGTTAGCTACACACCTCTCAGCAGCTTTAAACTACTCTAGTTGCTTAGCTTGGGAAGTAATTTCAGAGCCTCCAGACCATTCAATTAGCCAGTTGTCTGTATAAAGTAAACTGCTGTATACTGGCTGTGGAAGATAAAACTCATCTGTTCTTTCCTTTCCTTTTGAGAAGGAGCAAAAGTTTCTAGCAATCTGATGTCAAGCTTGTAACTGTAACTTTCTTAAACTAATGAATTTAGTCAGTATTATATTGCCAAAAAACCCTAAATATGTAGAAGGAAAATAGGAGAGACCTAAAGCCTTCATTTGAATATCTGTGCAAACAGGAGAAGGACTCACTAGCAAGGTGTTGCTATTAATCTCCATGACTTCAAGTTGAATAGACACATCACAAGACCGGAAATTATTTAGATTCAGTGTGAGAATGGAAATGAAATGCCTTACGTTATTTGGACTTTACTCATAAAAGGTCATCACTTCCTATAAATATATTTATATTTATATTTATTCTATGATGATGAAAAAACACAAGTAATTAATTAAATGATGAATTGATGCAAGGTACCCCCAGTTGTATACACTGAATTGTGTACGTGAAGGACTAAGAAGCAATAATAATATTTCTAATAATAATAATAATAATTTTAAAATCTAAAATTTCTGGTGTTATTATCTGCCAGGGATAGTGCTGACATGTCTTTTCTTAACAGTTAAAGCAAACATGTTTAGAAGGAATGTGTTAGTTTTACCCCTGTTTATTGATAGGGAAAATGAGGTTTAGAAAAGTTAAGCTCCTTGACTGTGGTCAGTCAGTGAGGCGGAGTGAGGATTTGAAACCAGCCTGTTTGAATCAGAATTCTTGCTCTTCACAATTATGCAGATATAATTGTGTCTGCTCCCTTTAAGGAAAACAAATGCAGGTGAAACTGTAAAATGTATACATAACAAGTTAAGGTGCTTTCGTTGTAGAGGAAGCTAGATTATGCTGCTCGTCTATTTTAGTTCCTTTTTTCGATGGCAGACTGTGTACTATATATTCCTGTCAGCTCCTCTCTTCTGCCTACCACACAACTCACAAATACCACCTTGGTATCAGACACCATAGAACGGAACTAGTCTTAAATATAGCATAGTTTAGTGGTATTCATTTTTGTTCAGTATTTGACATAAAGTTGAGATAGTAAGTACCAAGTATGTTTTATGATAACTCAATTGTATAGGTGAATTAAAATATCTTCAGGTAAAAGTAGCATTTCCGGGAACTTGCTAAGGAATTGTCTATTAAATTGTTACATTATTATTATTATTATTTTTGTGTGTGTGTGTGTGTGTGTGTGTGGGTACCGGGTGGTCGACCTCAGGACCTCGCGCGCCAGCAGGCGCCCGTGCCGCTGAGCGATATCACCGGCCCCTTTTTCGTATGTGGGTTCCGGGAGTCGAACTCGGGCCCTCGCGCTTGCCAGGCAGGCGCATTCACTGCTGAGCCATCTCACCGGCCCACATTATTATTTTTGAGCTTGAAATAAATTATGTACTTCATAGTTAGATGTTATTGGTAATAAAAACCTGTGGCACAGATGCTGGGTTAGAATCTGTGACCACTGTTTCTGTAAAGGTGTACCCTTCTCCAGTCACAAGTTTATGGAAAACAGAAAAGGACTGTAGCACTGACTAACATGTTCCCTGCCAATGACACCTGAATGCGTCTGTAATAACTATCGAAAACAGTACTGCAGTCAATATGCTTTCAGAAGTAATATAGTTGGTTGTAAAAAGGTTACATTTTTGCTTTTCTTACCCTTTAAAATATGAATTTCTGTGACTCATCTATAATTTCTTAGGTACACTTTTCTCAGCTGAATTCAGTGATCTTCCAAACTTATTTCCAAATGTGTGGATGGGATCATGTGTATTTTCTTCTCTATTTCCGTAAGTTTGTGGCTTTACAGAAGGCTTAAATGAAGATCAAAGCTTTTCCTAGTTGCTTTCTTTATACCACTAATCACAATGATAATATACCTGAAACTCTGTTATCCTTAAGGTTTTTACTTAGTCTTAAAATGTAGTTTGTAATAAATTTATTTTCATGCATTCATTGTTTGCAGTTTGCCATTCATTTAATGCTACTTGTTTATTATTAATGGATAACATTTTATTACTCAGTAAGTTGTTTATTAACAATTATGATAATAGTGAAAACTTATTAGGCAGAAGTTTGTTGCTATTAGACATTTTAAAGAATATTTCAGACACACTTGATAATGTACAAGAGTTTTTAATATAAGACCTAGGTTGTGCACATATAGGCAGCAAAATGATGAACTGCGTTAATGAATTTGTTGGCACTATAGGAATGGAAGATGTTTCTGATATGAGAAAAGAAGGGAGAAATGCATTTTGGGAATTGGTTAGGTCAAGGGGATTGGCTGATAAGAAAACCTTCCTAGAGAGAGGGGGTTCTAATAATGAAGATGACCCGTTGAGCTAGGGAAAGTGCTACAGAGGGGCATCCAGTAGAAGGGACCTGAAAAACCTATGTAATCTGCTAGAAGAGGTAACTTTACAAAATTGACTATTGAGAATTTCGTTTATGACATTGTTATGTTTTAGAGAACATTACTTAACAATATTATTCATTCTTTAATTCACTTATCAGGCAACAAAGTTAAAAAAAATCCTGTGCTTAAGGAGTTTGTAGTAAATAATCGATCGCTGTGTGATTTAATAGAGATAGACGTGAGCACTCTGTGAGCCTATGTTGAGACTATAAAAAATAATGCCTGTGTTAATTGCTTCTAATTGCATCAATTTAGCTAAAATAGAGTGTATACATGTTTCAAAATGTCATGTTGTACACCATTCATATATATAAATTTTGTCTATTAGAAAATAAATTTAAATTTTTTTTAATAAAAGCTTTCATTAGATGAAGAAAAGGTGATAGAAAGTAAATAGAAATTTGATGGCCTGATCCTTAGAGATCATGGCATTTGTTTTTTGGCATTCACTTTGAGGGTATGGATAGCAGTGTACGGATAAAGAGACTCAGGCATGATTCTACATGTCTCGTTCTTAACCAACAAGATGATCACTTGGATGGTACCTTTAACACCACTTTCATCTCCCTGAGTTTCTACATTCTCTGCAGTGCCCTGAACACATAGTTCGCCCTTCCACCACTGCTTACTGTGTCAGAAATTTTCTCTTCCTACCACAAATGGTTTGATTTACAATTGTTACAAAATTTTTCTTAAGATTGAAACCAATTTGAATTTCTGATCTACTGGCCTTGGTTTTACCCTCTACATCTACCAAAGGAAAATCTGGTGTAGTTTCTATATGAAGCTGTCTCAATATTTGAAGGCAGATATGTTCTTTCTAAACCTGTTATTCTTTTTTTTTTTTTTTTTTTTTTTTTTTTTTTTTTTTTGTGGGTACCGGGGGGTCGACCTCAGGACCTCGCGCGCCAACAGGCGCCCGTGCCACTGAGCGATATCACCGGCCCCTTTTCCGTATGTGGGATCCGGGAGTTGAACTCGGGCCCTCGCGCTTGCAAGGCAGGCGCTTACGCCACTGAGCCATCTCACCGGCCCAAACCTGTTATTCTTAAGGCCCAAGATTCTCATTTTCTTCCAGTTTTCTTCCTTTAATAAACATTTTCCTTCCTTATGTTGTTTATGATGTTGTCGTTATCTTTAATATGTTTTCTTATCTTTCTAAAGTAAAAAGATTTGAGAAATCTACCTTTTAATTTAAAAATATAGATAACTTTTTACTTTCAGTCTTCTAATATATCTTTCATTTTCTCTAAAATTTCTCTCATTGTCTGAGATGCAATGCTTTTCTGGATCCAGAGATTTAAAATATATTAAGAAGCTAGATACACATTTTCTCACTTTTTTTTTTTTCCCACTGAACCATCTGAAAGCTATCCTTGCTCATCTAAAGTCATAATTCTTGGAGGAGAATAAAGTGAACAGAATACCTAAGATACAGTCTTTCATCTGATCAAAATGCCTATACAGAGCTTATGTAAGGAAGGAATGGCCTGTATGAGGACCCGGGGTAGTTGGCTAAACCTAGGCATGGGGGAATATGGTTCTAGTTTACCTAAACTTTCATATTTTTAAAGAGAAGCCATAAACCCTTATTTCTAAGTAAAATATCTCAACTGATAAATATGAATAAATGAGTCTAACTTAATAAGTCTTTGCACCAAATATAGCCCACAGATCACTATTTTATGGTAGCAGTATTACACCATCCATCTCATGTACAACTGACCTATATATTGTTGCTTATTCCTGAAACTCTAAAGACATCATTATCCCCTCATTTGTTTTCTTCAAGAGTTTAGAAACTTTCTACTTTTCTGGTGCTTGGCTTTCCTCATTGTATTTCTTCTAGTTAAATGGTTATATAATGGCTTATCTATTTAACCAAAAGCTTCTGTCTTTATTGGGAGCTATTTACATTTTACAAATTATATTTGTTGAGCCAGGCAAAGTGATCAGTTTTACTGATCACTTGTTTATTCTTTTGGCCTAAAGCAAACAAACAAAGGAAACAAAACCACAAGCTTTTTGATTAGCTTAGAGTCCCTGATGAACTGAATAAATAAATGTGTTCTTGAATAAGAGGAGAAGTGATCAACATACTCTAAGCTTTGCTGATTGCTACTAAAAGAGTCACCACTGTGTTGCATATAAATTACATGTTAAGAAAACACATTAAGGAATCTGAAGAAATAAAAATAAAGGAAATTGAGGCTCTGGCTGAATTTCAAAGAAACCTTAATCTTCTGCAAGAATTACAGCATGATCCTTCCTAAAATCTAGGGCCCCTGGTTTGTTTTATTATTTGTTTACAAATCATCAGCTGTTTGACAGAAATATTATCAGGAGAGATGCTTAATGTAAAAGGTCAGTAATTATTTCCAATTGAATATTAATCACAAAAATAAAATGTCATTAAATAATTTGTCAATGAAAAATGTTATTGAATTTACAAAATATTGATTTATGCACAGTTTTTTGAGAGCGTATCTAACATTTCTGTGAGGAATCTTGTGCATTATTCATATATGTTTCTAAAATAATTCTTGGAGGATTTCTTTAACCAACATAGGTATGATATAATGTGCTCAGGTGGCCAAGATATATCACAAATCTCAATGGATGAAGAAACTTCTGTTAACTGTCCCCCTCAACTCCCCCCAAAACACCTGGGTCCTTTTTTGCTAGATCTAAGTAAAATATTTCTACATGTAGAAATTTTTATTCATTATGTTTCACTGCGAAGTACAAAAAATTTCTTTTTGTGTTTGAATGACACATCCCGCTGGAATAATATGGCAGAGTCCCTTTGGGGATCATTAGGAGCATTATTCATGTAAGACATCTATCAGGGCAGTCCCCCTCATGCTAAATTCTAGAGCTGCAGCTCATGAACAATATGAGATGCTCACAGGCATGAGGCAGGGAATAACGTCGGAGTGGGAGAAGGTCAAGGCATGGGCAGGGAAGAGGTCAGAAGCTGTAATGTGCCCTGAGCAAGGAAAGCTGATTCATTTGAAGCTAGAAACAGTCGCCAGCATTTCATTGTCCACAGGAGGCATGTTTAAAGATGAGCATTATTTGATACTTTGACAAAATAGCTTGCCAAAAATAACTGATTCTTTATTACTTGAAAGGGTGGCTGTGATTTCCATATTTCTTTGGAAATTATTTGTATAGCTCATTTGCCTAAGTCTTGCTGATTTTTATTGTCCCTTGTGCCATAAATCTATTTCTTCTCACTATTTTTATACATAAAGACTCTTCCTTTTTTATGTATCATAGAAACTTGATATATCTGATTTATTTTCTGATGCAAGAGTACATTGTGCTTGGTTGTATTGGCAATATTGACTTGCTTATGTTGCACACCTGCCTAATTAGAGAAACGAGTTTGGCCAGGCGAATGAACAACCTCTTTCCACACTGGCTTTTCCGAGTGCTGCTCCCTCTATTTAAGATTGCTCTGTCTGGATACTTTTCTGTCTGTTATTTTCCTTCCAGTATGATCCATCCTAATTCCTCTGTGGCTTAATGAATCTATCCAGGGGTCTTCTTTTTCTGGGAAGTCTTAGTTGCTACATCCATCTACCCAAGGTAGATTTGATGTACTGTACTTCTTTTGTTTCCCTGGCATTCTCTACAAAACCATCCTTGCCTGCCTTCAGGCTGTGAGGTAGATACTACTTATTTAGATCTTCATTCAGACTGTGGGAGTTCAATGAATTACAACCAGCATATAGGCCATACAATGAATTAGTACGAGATTAAATTAATATAATTGGCTCATGCATTTACTGATTTTGCTTTGACAACAGTTGCAGCAGGGATTAATACTCCCTTTTATTCTTGAACAAAATTTTATCCTTTTAGAAAATTGAACAATTGGAAATGCCAGAATTGCCATATATTACAACCTTGCATCCCAGTGTTTTTTTTTGTTGTTGTGGTTTTGTTTTTTTGTACAGTGATTATATCATTTTGTTTGTTTGTCTGTTTGTTTGAGAGAGGCTCTTGCTATGTAGTTCAGGCTGGCCTTGAACTCACTATTAGCCCAGGCTGGTCTTGAGCTCATGTAATCGTCCTGCCTCAGTCTCCCAAGTGCAGGGATTATAGATTTATGCCACCATTCCTGGCATATCCCAGTGTTTTTTAAAAGCAGATTTTAGACCACTATGGTAGAAATGTACAGTGCCAAATTTGTAAGTAACATATGGATGCAGAAACTTTGTGACACTGGATCTTTCAAAATGATTTGGACAGGATTTTTGGTGTCTACCTTTGCTTGTAATTGTCGATTTCTCTGTGGACACATTGTGATATAGGGAAAAGACATGATTTAGATTCAGATTAGGTGGTTATTGGCTTTGAGCCTGTTGTTAAGTAACCTCACCATGCCGTGAGTGACCTAGTTTCCTTACACATCAAATGCAGGGATGGAGGTAGGTCATACTTAGGTCTCTTCCCAGAATTTAAGTTTCATAATTTTTAACCTAAAGATAACACAGTGAGCTAAAGTATTTGTCCATGAGTTTTTCTTTGAGTGTTTTTCAGCACAGCGTAGTGATTATAAGGGAATGGGCTTTCAAGTTAAAAATCTGTCACCTTGACTAGGTTATGTCACTTTTCTGCTTCCTTATCAGTAAATTGGAGATAATATGGGTACCTACTTGACAAGAGTGCTGTGAAAATTAAATAAATTAACACATGTGAAGTGCTTCAAATAGTATTTGGCATGTTTTAACTTCTGTTTAAGTGTGAATTGTTGCATTGCTTTTATTATCAAGGTTTTTTTTGTTTTGTTTTGTTTTTTTAAGAAATTGGTTTATGATAGTTGCCAGGTACAGGCCCTAATTTACCAACTCTAAGCGTAAACATAACTCCTACCTATAATACAGACTTTAAGACCTCTTACCAGAGATTTAACAACAAGAAATAAAAACAGCAGAAGAAGTAAGAACATCCTTTAAAAAAATAAAGGGTAATTTGACAGGTTGGAGACAGATTTCTGGGCAAACTGCCATGCCAATGTGATAGCCATTTCTATTTGAATAAAGGAAAATATAATATTGTTTATGCTGTACAAAAATGCCAGCAATTAAAGGTTGTATCATGTTACCCTACCATCCCACCCCCCCAATTTAAAAAAAATGTTAATGCCACTAAGAGGATTAAGAGATTTGCAATTTACTGTGAATTATTTTAATCAGATTATAGATCCTCCTTTACTTGGAGCTCAGCTCTTTTGGACTGGGGAATGGAGGTTTTCCTTTGGGATTCTGAACTGGGACAGGCACTCGGGAAGTGTGGGACATGGGGGAAAACGGGGGCCTGGTTAGATCCTGGAGTAATATGGTCTGCCAAACTGTGAGACAGAAATTCCAAAGGATTAGAGAAGTGCTAGTTGCAAACTTCACCTATTAAAAACTTCTTTGGTTCCAAAAACACTATAACAAGGTCCTTATTTACTACTTAAATACTTCCTTCAAGAATACAATGACCAAGTTAGAAGTATTAATACTGTGGCTCAAGACTACACTTTAAACAAGACATTGACATAGCCTGGGAAATTCAGCGTTGTTTATAGAATTATAGGGTGATTAGCAGCTTGGTCTCTAGAGTAATTCATTCATTTAATAAATAATTATCACCTTTTTTATGTTTGGCTGTCTGTACCTTAATATTGGCACTCTCAATAATGAACTGTGTGAACGTAATTATATTACTTTTCTAAATTTTGATCTCATCTAAAAATTGAGGTTTGATTAAATAGAAAAAAAGACATATCCAGACTTTCTCCATAAAAATATTCAATAAGTGGTAGCAGTTTTAAGTTGAAGTAAGACAGAGAAATAAATTCCTGGAGTTAAACCAATATTAAATTACTGAGATCTAGTATAGGGGGGTTTGTTGCTTTTAATAAGATGTGATAAAACTATGTGCTTATTAATTGGACAAATTTTAAATTAAAGTACTTAAGTTATTCAATGAAGACATTTCAATTGCACAATAAAGAAAACGATTTATAGAACTTTCCTTGAAACCATAGTACACATATTATAGATATTATCATATTTTATCCCTTCACGTGAATGTTTTTCAGGAAAGCACTGGAATATTTGGTAGTGACACATAATACTAATTGAGTACTAGCTTGTAATACTAATATTGCAAGACATTTGAACAGGGTAAGAAGAGCACTAGACTTTAGATGCCATGGCCAGAGAAGCACCTTGTTTTGTCATGTTGTTACTGGTTTTGTGTGTGACACACGCACTCGTGTTTGTTTGCTACGGTTATCCCAGGCCACTGTTCTCAGTACAGCTGTTTCTGCTGCTTGTTCAATGTGTGCTCCTGGTCATTTCTCAGGGAAGCCTTCTTTTGCCTTCCTTATTTCCTGTTCATGTCAATAATCTCACATCTCTGAGAGGGATGACTCCTGGCTGTTTTGTAGAACTGAGTATCCCCTATAGCTGCCAGTCCACACAGCACACAGTAGGTGCTTACTAAATGCTTGTTGGATGGATAAAAATTTAAACATAATTTTAGCATTCTAAAAAGGCTAAGTATATCTAATGGAAAATAATCCCCTGCTTAAAGACAATAAGGGCTGTGTCGTCTGACTTTCAACTATCCTTCACATTAACTATTTTCTTCCATAAATATAACAGGAAAGAACTCACAATGTTTAAGTGTGCCTTACTATAGATAGATTTAAATGTTGAATTGTTTTGAAGCTGCAGTGAAGCACTTTATTTTTTAGCTTGTAGGGATATAGCTAGAGCATTCAAGAGCCTCATTATTAAAAAATAAATTTTAAACAATTGCCTGATATCTTACTGAAACTCTCTCATAAATAGTTGGGCATAAAAGATACAGTGCAATTTTAAAAAATTCTTTAAGCTATTTACCATTCAAAAATAACTTTTATTGGGTACCTACTGTAGGTAAGAGATTTCTAAACACTGGTGATATGGAGACAAACTTAGTTATGGCCACCACACATGAAGTTCAGATTGTCTGATAATTGAGGGTGACATATAAATGATTTGACTATTGTGTGCACTAGCATGTGCGCACACACACACAGACACACACATAACACAGAAGGGCAAGAAGGGAAAATGTACTTCCTATCAGGGAAAGGAAGTATTTAATCACAAAATCAATATTGAAGAATATCCTTTCCCTTCTGATTGTTTGCCCATTAAACTAAGCAGAAGAAATACATATGTGAAGACAGAAATTATTTTTCATAGTAGGGAAATAAGTAATATGAAATTGCAATCAGCCCTCCAGATCTGTGCATTCTACCTCCGTGCATGAAATATTTGGAGAATAAAAGTTGCCTTTGTACCAAAGATGTGAAGACTGACTTTTTATGGTCATCATTCCTAAACAATACAGTATAACAATTATTTCCATTTTATTCAGTGTTACAAGTATTCAAGAGATTATTTAAAATATATAGGATGATGTATGTAGGCTACGTGCAAATACTGTGCCATTTTATTTATTTATTTATTTTGGTCTTTTGAGACAGGATCTTGCTTTAAAGTTCAGACTGGCCTTGAACTCACTATGTAGCTTAGGCTGACCTTGAAGTTGCAGTGATCCTCCTGCCTCAGCCTCACATGTGTTGGGATTACAGGCATGTGCCACTATGCTGGACATCATGCTGTCTTATATAAGGGACTTGAACATGTATGGATTTTGGTGTCTGTGAGAGTCATGGAACTCCTGTTCATACTGAGGGATGGATGTACTTACAGATCAGGTGTCTGTGAAAACTTTTCCCAGCAGTTTGTGGTCAGAATAAGGTTTTCATATCCTGTGTTAAGTAGATTCAATTTCACTACGTGGCAAAGAAAGACCATTAAATGTTTCTAGGTAGCGAAGAGACTGCTTGAGTTAGATACAAAGATCTCGCCACCAGTAGCTGGAAGAAGCATTAGGTCAATTAAAATGATACTGGGGAGAGGCAGTAAGTAAAAACTATCTGTAGAAATGAAGCAAAGAAGAAAGAATTTGGAATTTGGTACAATGACTGGGTATGACTGACAGAACCTATGCAAGAGGAGCAGTTTCAGGTGACTTCCAATGAATAGTATGGACACCAAGAACCAGTGATGAGGAGGGAACAATGTGTATGCAATCAGCGTTATGCATTGTATTGTGGCAGGTAGACTTTTTGACTATAGTGTGTTGCCAACTGGGCACTGTAAAACACCTTAAGTACAAAAAATTGCATCTGAAATTTAAAGAGAATCATTTAGAAATACAGCTTTGGGAGAAATCTGGGTATAAGGGACAAGAGAAGTTGCTCTAATGAGAAGTTTAAGGGTAAAAGCGGGGAGGGAGTGGGACCTAAAATAAAACTAGTTCTGGCTTTTTTTTATTGTTGTTTTTGTTATTTTTTATTTAGATCACTATAATGTGAGTCTGTACCTAATATTAGAGATATTTATTAAAGATGAGAAAAGTAGAGGAAACTGTCATGTTGAGTTTGTTTTAGCTGCAGTCATTTCGACTTTGAACAAGTTTACTCTTTGATAAGTACGTTGCCATTTCTGTAATGCACTATTGATTTAGAGGAAAAAAAATGGGTTATAGAATAGATTCCAGTTACAATTTAATTCAATCAATATTTACTGAGTAATCACTTGGTAACATTATCTGGAATAAATTAGAGAATCTATGGTTATGGAATCTCAGATTATAGAATCTGAGAGTGGAAAGAAAACAAAGAAATCTGGTCCAACACATACTGAGACAGAAATTCATTCATTTGTGTATTGAGCCTTAATATGTTACCCATTTCCAAAGTGAAACTACGACCTTACCACAACAGTGCTACACCACATGTACTGCATGTTATGTTTACTCCCTCCAAAGCTCCGTATGTTCAAAGGTGGAGGTATGGGAAGGCAACTGGATCATGGAGATGCCATTCTCACCAGTGGATTGATCGGTTGATGAGTTCCTAGCTAAATGTACTGTTAGCCAGTGGGCCCTGTAGAAACAGTGTGTTATTAGGGGCATATCTTTGGAGGATATATCTTCCTCCCTGATTTCTCCCTTCTTTCTCTGCTTCCTGGTTTCCACAGATTGAGCAGCTTTCCCCTGCAGTTTCCTTCCACCATAATGTTTTGCCCTCTGAATCATGAGTCAAATTAAACCTCGCCTGTAAGTTGTGGTTATCAAGTATTGTGTCCCAGTAATAGGAAAGTTGACTAATACCTGGGCAACTTTTCAAGTCTCATCTTTCAAAATGCTGTTTCTCCCTCTTACTCCCCTGCCTAACTAGTTCTCAGCACATGTAAGGAGAGCAGGCATCACCTCCAGGAGGGCACGTGACTCTCGTCCTTCCTGTACCAGTTCCTAATTCTTCAAGTTCAGGTGAATTAGCCCTTCTGTCTGCCACAGTAGTGTGCTGTGCATGCCTTTACTATAAGACCTTATTAACTATATTGCACTGTATTTTATGTTCATTTGCTTCCTTTGCTAGGTTTTGAATAATTGGAGGGGAAGGAGATTTGTCTAGAATCCAACACAATGTCTCGTATTTCGGTCTGAGTGCTTCGCCTATTGAGCAGACACTCAAAAGACGGCAAATATGAAGCATAAGAGTGAATCATTGCTCCTAGGTTCCTTTATTCAGTTATTGGTGTCTTGGAATAGACCTCCACTGTACTAGGGCAAACCAAAATTAAAAATTTTTTCTAGTGTGTAATGGAACTTGTTTGCTAGTGGTCACAGAAGCAGTCAATACTTTTTAATAAAAGACGTATTTTGCAATGATATTAGAGACCTAATTTAAAATTAGACCCCACTGTCAAAAAACCAGAAATGTGGACTGGCTGTTCCTTTTTTTAGCAAAATTGGAGTGAAGGAAAGAGAAAACCTTATTTTAAGGATTCGTCAAGGTTGGTACGACTTTTTGCACCAGATAATTCTTTGTTGTGGAACCTGCCCAAAACATTACAGGATGTTTAGCTGCCTCTTTGGCCGGTATCATTAGATGCCAATAGCATTCTTCCAGTTGTGATAGGTAAACTTGTCTAGATATTTTCATAACTCCTAGGGAACAAAATTTCAGAACTACTGTCTTATATTTACATAAAGATACTCCTGAAAAAGAGTCTGTCTGTTAGAACTTTTAGTTAAGTTAATAACTACTTATGTACCAACCCACTTACATATGAATCATACATATAAACATGTAAACTTACGTGTATGCACACATGTATATTTTTCCTCTGTTGTTGCAACGAAAAAACCCACCTCTTGTATATGTTCAGCTAATAAACAGCAACCATAAACCTGCCATGCTATTTTTATGAAGTAAAGGAGCTCAAAAGTTGTGCATTTGTGTAACTGTCTTACTAGTTCAGTTCAATATAATTATATTGACTTTTATTGAAAGTGGGTTTAATTAATACATCAGTAAAGTTATTTTTTACAGACTAAATTTACTAGTGTGAAATAGGCAAATGCCCTTCCAGTGGGATGATACTCTGAAATACATCAAATAAGAGATAGAGTGATGTAATAGTGATGTGGGGAGATAGGCCAAGAATTGTTAGGGAAAGATTTTGAAGGGGAAATGTTTGAGTGGAAAGCTAAGGAACAGAAATATATGCAGCAAACCATGAGTGAAGTAAGTGCAAAAATCTTGAGATGGAAAAGCATGGTAAATTATAGAAACAGAGGAGGTATAGTCCAAATTTAGAGATAAATGGGTAGATTGTTGGGAGAACCCATCAATCAACAGCCATTTACATCAATTTGCAGAGGTATTTGGTTTATTTTATATTTTTAAAACTTTTTTAGGCAACACTAAAATCGAGTCTACTAAAAAAACATTAAGATTCCTAGCTTCCCTCACAAAACTAGATGGTCTAATAATTTAAGATTCTCCTCACCATGTGGAACTTTTCAATTGGAAGTAGATTGGAGCTCCAGGCAGCCACCATGCTGGTTTGATGGTACTTTTCACCCATATCATGTATGCCTCCATTCTAATCCATGGGCTCTAGTAGCACTTTTTCCTCCTCTAATTTAGAGGCATGAGGACCTAGTAAGGACTTCCTATAATTTCAAGTGTATTATGATGACATTAATCAGAGGAATTACATGGTTCACTTGAAACAGAATAGATTACTGAGCATGCTCTAGAAGGGTGCTTTGTAGAGGTAAGTGTAAATGGCGGGGGGGGCGGATATTTAAGAGGTTGTTGCAGAAGAGTTGATGGCTTAAGGTGGCAGCAGGAAGGTGGACAGGAGTGGTCTAGACTCAGCATTGCAATTTCAGGTTCCCCGTTCACGCAGCATGAAGGAACACCCCCTGGAGCTCAGGTCCATGTGCAGTCAGAACAAGAGCTCTGGATTTGTGCAATGCAGCTATCCCCACAGTAGGATTCTGGAGGTAGAAATCAAGGACCTTACTGATACATTTGCCCTGCGTGGGAATGATGGTAGTGAGGGAGTACCAGTAATTAACCAACTTTGACTTGAAGTTCTCATTTGGTTACAGATGGAATTTGTTAGAAATAATTTATGTCAATATTAGGTCTAAGGTGCACTGCATCAGATAGCAGAATAGACACTTCTGGCTTTGAGTGTACAGCAGTCATTATTTTCCATCTGGTTCTCTAAACAAGCACCATATGAAAAGTGTCCTGGTAGGCTGAATGTATGGATTCATGTCTGTGAGGTATTTATAAACACACGATGTGAATTCTTGCCCCTTCTAGCATTTTAATGGCTTCACATTAAATGGTAGGTCATTATACTTTTCACTGAGACAGTGAAGGGTGATTAACTCCGTCTGGGTTCAACTAGTGTAATTTTAGAGGCTACAAATATTGTTACAAGTCAGGTTAAGGTTTAAAGGTGAAAGTATAGTGAAACTTGACTGAATGACTTTTACAGCATGGAGTTAATGTACACAAACAAAGAAACTCTTGTTTTCTTTACATTATGAGTGCAGAGAACAAATGACTTGCTTGTTAGAGAGAGGAATATGTGAAAATTAGGTTGGTCTACAATAAAATTCATGCTGTGTGAACCCATTTACTCAGGATTTCAAATTAAAAGTTCTTTGTAAAGGCCTGTTTAACATTGCTGAGATTCAGAAACTTTAGACCCTGATTGCGATGACCATTGTTGTGATAATACTATCCTAACAAACGGTATCAACAGATTTACTATCTTTTACATAAAAAAGGCAATTTACCTCAATAAAATACCCTAGCACACTCTCTTAGAAGGGAAAATTGCCTTTTTCTCTCTACAAACTGTTTTTAATAGATCGAACTCCCCCCAAATGCTTCCATTCCCTCTATTCCTCTGAGTAAGTACTTTGGGTAATTTGATATAACCCTTTCTTTTTCATTGGTAGTGTTCAAATATTGGAGAATGGATTCCAGGTAAGGAATAAAGTTTAAGGCATAAGTTTGCTTATAACAATTCAGAAATATGACCAAAAAAAAGAAAAAAAAAGAAAAAACCCTAAAGGTTGTTTTGGTGTTTGGTTTGTTTGTTTTTTGTTTTTCAGTAGCAGGTATCAAATCCAGGGCCCCACACATGCTAGGCAAGTGCTCTACTACTGCACTATGTGCCATTCCTGAAGTTTCTTTTTAAAGCTGTGTTTAGTATCTACATTAATTTTAAAGTCAGCTGAAAAATAGTCTTATGCCTATATAGACTAAATTTATTTTAATGACTGGATTTATCCAGGCTGGTCACGTAGAACTTCAGGTAGTGCTGAAAACTGGAATTCAGCATTCTAGATACTTTTTAAAAGTCCTAGTATCTAATAAATTGAAAATTCTTTTTTTTTCCTCTTTAGTTTTTAACAGTCTTTTTTTACATATAACTTTGCTTTGGTTTGAATTTCTATCCAAATCTAACAGGATTTCATGAGAAGAAAATATTTTGGTTGAACAGATTTTGAGGCAAACTTCAAAGAATTAAGGGAATGTTTTATTTTCATAGAATAGAAGAGCTTTGACTGTGTAGCCCCCACCCCAGAAAAAGAAAACCTTAGAGGAATTAACAATGATGGGCAAAGTAAATAACTTCCATTTGGGCCAACCTATCGCTTAAAAAACACAGCAGCCCAATCTGACATCATTCAAGTTATAAAGGTTGGCATGAGATGAGTAGGCCTGGTCCCTGAGGTCATGGTGGAAACGCAAAGGTCAAGGCTTTGCACTTAGCCTTGTGTCAACAGCGTCATGCCCTAATAAGTCTAAGAACTAATTTGACTGGGTTCAACCAAATATATAAGTATATTATACCCATCCCTTAACTCAAATAAAGTAGTAGGTGAATGCAAGCTGTTAGACTTTTGTATTGGTGCCCAAAGTTGATTTAAATTCAAAAAATTTACAGGGGAAAAACTATTCTCCTTAAAATGCAATTCATTCAAGGATTCAGTATGCTTGCTAAATAGATTTTTTTTTTCCTAGAAATAGTTTTGAAACTGTGTGTATGTGTGTATGCACCTTTGAGCATCTCACCTTTACAAATTAATCTTTTTATCACACATCCTTGTGTTGTTATATGGAACATGTTGCATTCACGAGTATTAATTAATTTCGTGTTGTTTTGCTTCGATTGAGTCCTCTTGTGTTTAGATTTCGCTTCCTTTGATGCTTTTAAATTATTTCTGTTGTGTAAAGATGGGGATTATAGAATAGAATTGAGAAAATTTTAGTCCATCATTGTGAAATACCCCCCTAAATCCAGCTTTTTCTGACCCCCCATGGCCAACTAGATAAAAATATGCACCCTTATCTGCAACACAAACCTTAGCATGTGCTCTGGTCCTCACTCCTGCTTCAGGTTCTGGTAAAATAGAAGAATCTGATCTATTTCAGAGATTTCCTTGAGCAAGATTTTTGGTTGCCCTGAAAAACACTAAATGTACATAAAGATGGTTGAATTTCTTGGCTATCTTCTAGGCTAAGATCACTGTGTGATCACATTGTGTTTCTACTCCTCAATTGAGGCTTTATCAGTCCTTGTGCCTGCCCTGGTCTTGAGTGTTGTGGTCTTGAATGTTGAGAAGGTGACTAAGCCACAACTCCAAGGGTACTTGTACTGTATTTAAATAGTAGTGGTGGAGATGGGCAACTTTTGCTGGCAAGTCATAGCAAACCTTGTCTCATATTGTTTTGAATACTTAGTCAACGTATAGGATAAGGCACCTGCCCACAGATGGCATTAAGCCCTGTGTTTTTCTTGCCCCTCTGGCATGTCCATTGTCCACTTCAGTTTAGGACTGCTTGTCCTCATTTAAGCAAAATGGCTGCTGGTGGTAATTGTGGAGTCCTGTTTCACTTTTGGCAATAGCGAGGAAACTGGACTCCTCCAGTCCAACAGTGTTAAGTCCGTCCCAACTGCCTGATGGGACTGTGTTCAGATCAATGTCATCTTTAGACCAAGAAATGTGTTAGGAAAATGACATGCAGAGGTTGCTTAGCCAAGTCATGTGAACACATGGGTCCAGGATTGGATCACCTTGGCCTGAGACATTGAGGAAAGGTAGATACCTGAACAATACCAGTGCCATTAGGGTGAAGGAATATGCCCACAATGTTCTTTGTTAAGTAAAGAAAGGTATTCATACACCCATCGGTGAAGATTACCCAGAGTTTTCCATCACTGTGTTCCAATCTGGGACTATTTTCTCTTTGGGCCTGCTGCACAATGTTTAATTTTAGCTATAATGTTAAATTTAGTCATTTTAATTTTTATAAGCATCTTCTGGGTTTCTGATTATGCCTTTTCCACAATATTTTTTTTTGTTTTCTAGATGTAAAACATCAGCTCCTCAGCTTATAATGGGATTACATTTTAATCCCATCATTGAAAATGTCTTGAGTCAAAAATACAGTCAATACACTAAATCTACTGATTATCATACGTTAACAACATAGTACACAGTGGAGTATTGGTTTTTAACTCATGACTATGTGGCTGACTGGAAGCTGTGACTTGCTGATGCTGTCCAGTATTTGAGAGTTTCATACTGCATATTAGTAGCCCAGAAAAAAAAATCAAAATTTAAAACTCAAATGATGGGTTCTAATGAATGTGCATTGTTTTTCTGACATTGTAAATTTGAAAAATCATAAGTTGAAGCATTGAACGTTTGGGACTGTAAGTTTTCTCCCTAAATATTTCTGAGTGCATTAATTAATATTCTCTCCTTTAATTTCTTTAGCAATGGCTGAGTTAGCTCCATTTCCTCTGAGTATCAATTTGTACTTTCTTAATTTTGGCCCTTCCATCTCATTCTGTCCCCCACCCACATATGTCTGACAACACTATAGAAAAAGAAACTAATAAAAGTCCTTGGCTTCTATGTCACAACTGATTCCTGTTTGGAATTCTCTCTTGGAGCTCTCTGTGAGGTAAGCAAATGTGACCCTTTGCCTTAGAGGAATCAGCAAGGAAGCCAGGAAGCCAGCTGTCAGGCTACAGGATCACTCACATTAAAGAGTGGGTTAGCCCAGGTTTCACCTGGTCGTTTGTTCAGTCTCGCTGGGAAAGGGTCTGCTGTTTTTGCTGGAGGTAAATGCCAGCTGCTTGATTTTGCCTGCAGTTGGGAAGGACAGGTTGACAAGTGAAAGAGTTGCCCTTTAGCAGACCTTTACTAAGTTCTGTTGCTTCAGTTCCCTTTTGTGTCTATCTCCAGAGTTCCTCTGAGTTTGGGTCTTGATTTCCAGGGCTGCCTCAGTAGACTTCCACATCTCTCAGATCCTCTTCATAGCAGACTGTAACGAGCGCCTCTCTAATACTTGAACGTGTTCTCATTCTTTCTCTTTCCTCCAGAAGCTTTTGAACATAAGTTGACCCACCCTATACACCAATTTTGGTGTTTTCCTATATGAGAACCTTTTTTAAAAAAACACTTCTGAACTTCTATTTCAATACACTTTTTACAAAGAGAGGAGACAACTATGTGTGTTTGATCTGTTATCTTAATTATAGTTGATAATCTTATCCTAAGATAATTCATATTGACATCTTACAGAGTAGGTTATTACATATAATGATTGACACTTTTGGAATATAGTACTCATATTTTCATAACTATTTATTAAACTTCTAAGTAGAACAAACACAAACTGATTCCTATTGCAAAGGCAATTTATCATGTATTTATTTTAATAGTATGTGTATGTTTATCATAAGTGCAGTACTTATAAATATTAATTCATAAGTAAATACGAAAAATGTGAATATAATTCCATTGCTTTGTTATTTGTTATTTTTAGAGCTGTACATTGTATTCATTTATATTTTATTTTTTATTAGTGCACGTTTGCAGTGTATAAAGATTATATTCCTTATGCAGACTTGGTACATGTACCTAACTCATCTTAATTCTGTTTCTCTACCTACCCTAGAATGAATACACCTTGAGATTATAACGTTAAGTGAAATAAATTGGACACACAAGATTAAATGTCACATGGTTTCTCTTATATGTTATTGGTTATTTATTAGTGATACTGTATCTAACTCATTTTCACTTTTACCTTAATTAGCAAACAAACAGTTGACTTATTTGCCAAAACCTGCCTCAGATTCACTAAATATATACTTGTGTGTGGGAGAGTAAATTTGTGGCACAGGCTATCTACCAGTCTTCGGTTTCAAGGCTGGAGGAAATTTGTAATACAAGATTCTCACGTATTAGACAAAAAAATGGTTTATTTAGCACAGTTCAGTGGTACATTCTTAGATTTTAGCTGTTCGAGAGGCTAAGGCAGGAGGAATGAAAGCTTGAGGCCAGCATGAGCAATTTATCAAGACCTTGTCTCAAAATTAAAAACAATAAAGGTCCAAGTCAAATCCCCTAGGTACAATGCCCAGTACCAAAAAAAGGAAAAGAATATTAATGGGAAAAAATATAGGATTATTTTCTTAGAAATTTTCAGAAAGCAGTACTATTTCATTTAAAGGAGATGTCTAATGTTGGCAGATAATTTCTCTTTTCTTTTTTCCTAAAGTATTGCTATCATTAATCACTACTGAGGTAATAAAAATGTTCAAGCAAAAAGGCAAATACCTTGTTTCTATGCCCATTTTGGACTGTTATTCTGACTTTTCATAGGCTTTCTTAGATTTCTGCTAAAGTATATTCAAGTATATTTAAACAGTTTGGAAGGACAATAATTTAACATTAAATTTAATGTTTCTATCAACACAGATGCATCTTCTAGAGAAGGTACAGTGTATGGGGTTTTGTTTTTAAAAGAAAATTAGTGAATAATCCACAATGAAGATTAATTTATACAACAGAAGGTGAAACCTAGGCAGATGTCTTCTGTTTCTGTACCCTCCGAGGCAGCGAGAACTCAGTATTAAAGCCTAAAGAAGAGAGGCTCTTTCTTTCTCCCCTTCGGAGAAAGCTGTATTCCTGTGTTAAAAATAGTTCAGATCTTACTTTTGAAGCACTTATCCCTACATCTTTTTTATATATGGTAAACAATGGATATTACATTCCTCATACTTCAAGATATATTATGTATGATTTTTTCCATATCCATATTAGGTCTTTCCTAGTGACCAAAATTCACAACTCTGCATCCATTGTATGTTTCCTTCCTTTTGTTTCAAAAATAATTGCTTGACAGTTTTGATGAAATGTAGTGACGAGTTTTAAAACTTAAAAAGCAACAGAAAAAACAAATGTAACTATTACAAAACAAAAGGTTTTAGGCTTGAGAATCAATTTCGTGCTAGAAATACTCTACTAAATGATGCAGCTCAAAACAGGTGATATTTAATCTAATTCATATAAATATCTTTTGTTCCTGAAATATGTCAATGATTGTCTTGGACCTAGTTATGTTTCATGTTTCCAGCAGGTGGGGATAAAAGGTCTCTAGAGATGAAATCAGCCCCATGTGTGCCATCAGAGAAGTTAGACCACAGACTATTCCAGATTCAAGAATTACAGTACGTTGTGGAAGTTAGAGTAGGCATTACTTTTTACATCTTCACAGCTACTTTGCTTTTAATTTAGCTAATTGAAATGGTACCTTCCCAGATAGAAGGTTCTTTCCTACACAAGATAGAAAAGCCAGCCAGTCTAAGAAGTTTTCTTTGTTAAGAGTTGCCTTCTAGTTCGTAGCTATGTTTAATTTGATGAAAGGAGAATTTAGGAAAAACCATAAGAGTTCGAGAAACATAAATGGAGACTTTGGACAGCCAGTTCTTCTCCCTAAGATTTGTGTACCCTTAATGCTGTTAAAGAAGACGTTGCCGTATATTTACCAAGAACTATTAAGAGACTATGCAGGGAGTGTAGAAAACAAACAAGTGTGCTTTCATCAATTGTTAATTATTTCTATTTGGGTACAGTTCTATGTATTTAAAGACTTGAATCATATAATATCTTTATAGCACAGTTCTTGCCTGAGAGGCCTGGATGAAGATAAGACCCAGAGATAATCAAACTGTTTTAAAGCTATGAATGTAGTAACAGAATACCAGGACTTCTTGGAAAACACACATCTACCAAAGAAATGCTCAGCCTTCCGCAGAGGTCAGTTTATCACTGAGCTGTTTTCATCATTATTATTCCTACATTTCATTAATAATGTAATTTTTTTCATGAGGTCTAAAAGTCCCTCCCTATCTACTTTGATACTTTGGCTTTATGTGTTTTATTGTATTTTTATGTAATTTCTCTATTTTTTTGTAAAGGCAATGTATAGTTGCTTAATTTTGCAGTATTGATAGTTTCAAGGAAATATGTGTTTTTAGAAAAATATTTCTAATTTTTCCCTTCTTCTCTTCTCATCTCAATGTTCTGTTTTTGTGGCAACAAAAAACCAGGCAGGCTTTTTTTTTTTTTTTTTTTTTTTCTGCCTGAAATCTCTGAGCACTTTGTCATGTTTTGGGGGAAGAGGTTAACATTCTGAAACACTGCTGTGTTTTATTGCCAGTAAATGTTTTTACTCACTAGTGAAAAGTTTGTAAATAGGCACTGTTTAAGAACACAAAGAGATAATAAGTACTCAGACTTTTCCCTTCAAATGCTCTATACCTAGTAAAATGTATTGGTGATCTCAGCCTTCTGAACAATAGTTGGGATCACAAAACCACTGCTCATCATTCAGCCTGCCTGGCATAATTAGCGGCTGTGATTCAAAGGAGACTAAGGGGTATTTAAAATAGGGGCAAAAGCTTTTTTCTTTATCTTCTTTCTTTTCTTCCTTTCTTTTTTTTTTTTTTTTGTTTATTCCCATTATTCAGAACCAAGACTCTATCCTCACAGGCCAGCCTTGCGGCTGAGCCAGGGGCTGCCTTCTGTACCTGTTCTTTAAGTGAAAACCCTTCTTTTAGTGTGCCATTTAGCAAGCACTCCATTAAAGGTCTAACAACAAAATTTGTGCACCAGGCTCATGGGAAGCAAACATTTTCTGTCCGTTTGGTAAGGGCAAGTAGTGCTGACCCATCACTGAGGCCTGCATGTGATCGTGCTGGAACACGTGAAGGGCTGTCATTGAAGACTCCGCACAGGGCGAATGGTACATATTACAAAGTGATTTGAGAGGCAGGATTTGGTCAGCATGGTTGACTGGGTAACACACAGTCTTTCTTCACTGAATGCAGCCATGAAAGTAGAACCTATACGATAAAAATTGCTAGTGATTCAAGCACATTAGAATATACATTCACCCCTTCCTTCCATCACTGTAATTAAGGACTGCTCCAGGACGCCAACCAAATGGTGAGGTGGTGGCCTGAAACGGTCTCTCTAGAGACCTCTTGCTAAGATTGCCAATCATTTCCTTTTGACTCAAAGCAAAAGTTCATCTGGGTCCTCATTTTCTTGGGCCTTTCTGTGAACTCTGTCTCTGATTGCCCTCTACCTCAAATTCCTTATAGCTGGGATGCCATAAGCGTGTTCATTTCTTTTAACTTTTTTCCCCTGTGTCTTTTCTTATGCATGATTACTAATTTCATGCTACCCACGTAAGCCTTAGTCTTAGGTTCTGCGGCCCCTTTTCATTGTTGGAGTTTATATCAGCTGCATAACTTGAATCTTAACATGTTTAGCTGATACAGTATTTGACTAAGTAGAATTTCCGAACTGTCTTAGACACGTGCATTTCCCAGGCATGTTTGAGTCCTAGCTTTGTCACTGTCTGTAAATCTATCGAATGTTCCATGCAAATAATAATTGACAATGAACACAACAAAAAACTTACGTATGTCTAAAACAGTTGTCCTGGGATATGTGGTAGTTTTAGTTGTTATAACGGATACTGGCATTTATTGAGGAGAGACCAGAGATGCTGCTGCTAAATGTTTTATAATGCACAGCACAGCCCTCATGGCAGAGAATAATCTGGCTCAAAATATCAATAGGGACACATCTGAGAAACCCTGGTGTAAAGTGAAATTATTTTTGTTACCCCTTTTCAACTTTCACTTAACTTAAAATATTGCTTTTAAAGGCTAATGTTAATGCTTTCTTTTATTTTACTGGACCAAAATTCATGTAGTTGCCTACATAATCTAATCGGTTAGCCAGCTGTCTGAATGGCCCCTTTTTCTTCATCCTCTCTCAGCTAAGAACAGTGGAAGACTTCTGGGGCAGAGGAGACAGAGGGAGGCTTACATCTTGTTTACTCACCAAGGAACTCTTGAGAGGGGGGCAAGCGGAGAAGGACACGCAAAGGAGAGGCCTAGAAGGCACCAGAAGACTTTTATGACATTTTTACAATTCATTTAAAATCTTTCCTCCAACGTAATTATTACTGATCATTTATCTGTGTACTTCCCACATCCTTCTGCTGCGAGCCTGACATTTATAGAAACAGCCTCTTCACTTGCTTTTCTCACTCTAGCCTGCCTCACCTTCATCTACATTGTGAGTCATCTGAGCTGTGGTTCAGGGATGGCAAGCCTGCCAATGACTCCTGACTTTCTTAATCTCCTGAAATATGCCAGGCTCTGTTGCCAGATCACCTCAACTCACTTCCCTGATACCCGGAAGCTTTCGTTTCCCTTCCTGTAAAATACATCTGTAAAGTCATCATTTTCATCCCTATCATCAACACCACCACCACTACAATCCATTCATCAAGTTTCTTGGAGAATAAAATAAATCTTAATAAAGAATATCATAGTGTCACGCACAAGGTTTTTTTCCCTCTCTGGTGCTGGAGAGTAAACTTGGGTGCTCACGCACCCTCTGTAAGTGCTCTACCACTGAGCCACATCGCCAGCATGAAAGCTTTGGTAATTTAAATTTTTATCTGTATCACTCATTATTAATGTTCATACATGTATGAATAACGTGGATCCTCTTAAGTGCATACTTACCTTTTAACTTGTTTGACTTTGCCACCTCCAGATTACAAGTTAGTACAAGTTTGAGCCAATAGCCCTTCATTTTTTTCTTTTTAAAAGGCTTTCTTTTCTCATTTTCAACAGAATTTCCAAGGTCACCACCATCCCTCAGCCCAGCTGTCTTCCAGTTGAACGAAAGATGATGTTGGCTTCTCCTTATTTAAATATTCAAATATTTATATTTATAATTAAGAATGGTCACATATTTGCCTCTTTCTTTCCTTGATGGGCGTTTATATTCGTTTGTGTTAGAGATTTGTGGTTTTTGTTGTTTAACGTTTTGTAAATTCCTTATATTAGTCTCTACAAAGCCAAAAATGACTCACTCCCTGAAAAAGAGATTAGATTATAGGTTTGGACAGGATGTTCTACCTTCCCTTACGGCCAGTTTGAATTTTTGAAACTTGCGACAATTCAATACAAATGCTTTTATGATCGGCATTAGTGGAAAGTGACCTGACCTCTGGGATTGAGTAACAGATCCTGTAAATGTCTCCCAGGGTTGTGTTTGCATTTGAGCAAGTAAGTGGGAAAGAGTGTAAGTGGTAATTTAATTTAGCAGTTGTTTCTGTGTCCCCTTAGAAAACTGGTGTGTGTGTATGTGTGGGGGGGCGCTTAAAAGAGGGTATAAATTTATTCTTTAGCTGCTATCATTGAGTTTCAAATGTTAGCTTATGTGTCACTTAATTCTGAGAGCTGTAATGAGTGTATTAAACTTTTCAAAGTGACCTTTACTCTTTTTTTGTTTAAAGTAAAATCTACAAAAAATCTTGGTAGAAAGGCTTGATTCCTTCTACACAAATGTTTTCAAGTCAGCGTCTCTGATTCTATAGTTTTAAGACATTTTAAAGTATAGGAAAATTTTAATTTTATAATACTAGTTACTACCATTTTTAGGATGTATATGTTTGTAGGAGTATAAAACATGATAAATACTCACTATGACTACTTTAAACATGCAGGAAAAGGGAGTGATTTAATGGGTGTAGAGTTTCAATTTTGCAAGGTGAAAATGTTTTGGAGGTGTGTTTTTCAAGAGTATAAATACACTTAACACTTCCAAGTTGTATACTTATGAATGTTGAAGATAGCAAATTTTATATTATCTTCTCGTCACAATTAAGGAAAGTCTCAGTATTTAATCTAGGCGTAAATGCCTACCTCACAAAGCCATGTGTGTTCAGTTATAGGTAGTGCATGTGGCGTCTCTTTCTTGTTTGCGATGCTGATTGGCACTCATGTAAGAGGGAGATGGGAAAATGTCTTTAAGAGATCTTAATGGGATAATTTGTATAAAGTGCTTAACATGCACAGTTTCTGACTTCATCAATGAGAACCATTACTACAGTATAGAATACAGTAAAATAAACTGTAACATAGTATAATTTATTTAATTATATATAATGGCATTATGAATACATACATAAATTCAGTGCCTATAACAAGCCCAGTAAAGTTAAATTTCTCAATACTGTGTACTCCAGTTTCCCCATTTCTATAATGGATGAAACAGTGACACCTATTTTCTATCTTGATGAAATGATTAAGCTAATAAATATAACACATCTACTATGTTTTATATAAATGACTCATTATTCTCTTCAATGACAGGAAGTAATAATAGTAGAGGTTTATTGGTATAAATTAATATGCATGTTAAACTCACTACTTATTCTCAATTATTATTTCTTCATATTTAATATTATCTCCTTTGATGTATCATTTTAAATACACTTTCCAGAGGTGGTATTCTTTTTTTTTTTTTTTGTGGGTACCGGGGGGTCGACCTCAGGACCTCGCGCGCCAACAGGCACCCGTGCCGCTGAGCGATATCACCGGCCCCTTTTTCGTATGTGGGTTCCGGGAGTCGAACTCGGGCCGTCGCGCTTGCAAGGCAGGCACTTACGCCGCTGAGCCATCTCACTGGCCCCAGAGGTATTATTCTTATACATTCCCAATGGCTGAAGTGTTTTGACGTGGTTTGTAGAATTACATATACTAATTAAATAAGGAGGAAAAAGTACCACAGAAGCTAAATTCTACCTCACAAAATTAAGAGAGTTTTATTTATGTTTTTGCTTGCTTTTACCACATATCTTTCAGCTAGGTTTCTTTGTTACAAGTGCTAGTAGTTATTGTTGCAGTGTGTGTTTGTTTTAAATGAATACCAGGTGGTAGAGAAATAGACAAACAAAAACTATGGTGAAGATACTTAAGTGTTTGATATAATGAATGTGATTCTTTTGGAAAAGAATGCTATATGAAAATATGATCTTCATACATTTCTAGTTTTAGAGTCTTGAGAATTTTTGTGTAGCATCAAAACTATAGTTGAGGCCTTCTGAAATTTTCACAGCATTGTTGCATTGTGACAATGTGCCAAGCAGAAATGAAAGTTTGTAAGAGTTTTATGCCTCTGTTTTTAAGATGTGTGTGGGAAGGAAGGCAGGGAATCCTGGTGGTAATTTTCACCTTCTATCCAGCCGTCTTACATTCTACTCAATCTTAGAGAGGTAGGTCACTTTCCCATAATTACAGTTTTGGGCTCTTTGAACTTGTTGAATTCTTACTTAATGTATTGATTTTAAAATATAATTACAAGGTGAATTTAATCTGGTATATGTGTTTGGAACATGTGGTATTACTTGGCAAATCCTCCCTTAAATTATATGCTTGTACATGTACTAAGCGTAGGAAATTATTGTTTTACTTGTAACATACTCAAGGTGCATTTCAATAAATATAAAGGAATACCCTGAGGCAGGGGAACAGTGAGATCAAAAGCTTACTGTATTTTAGATGGTTGTTTTATTAAGGTTGCTTATTAATTTAAGGATTTATTTTTGGTGGGTAAGATAACTAGGAAGTAGATCGTGTGGGGGGGTTGTGTGTGTTTGTGTGTTGGTTTTCTTTCTTTTTGTCTGGATCCTGTCCTCTCCCACTTCCCTCTCCCATCTTTTTTTTTTTTTTTTTTTTTTTTTTAGCCAATGGGCTTTAATGGAGTCCCTTAAAACAGTTGCGCCTCCACTTTACTCTGGGGACAGATTTCAAAGAAAATGGTGTTATTTTAACTCTTTGGTTAGTAAAGTGGGTTGAAAGTCCAATACATAACACATCAACAGAAAATGGTCAAAATTTCTAAGATCCTCATCTCCCCCAAATCTGCATGATTCTTAGTATAAATGTGAAAAGAGATCATACCTAGAGATACTTTGTCAGAATGGGATCAACACTGCTGAGGAGACAGAAATCTTTTAACAGTTGCCTTTAAGGAACTGTAAATTTCAACAATTATTCAGTCCACTGCTTCCAGCACCTTTTGTTGGCTTATTAGTGTATAGAACAGCAGGGTTGTAACAGGAGGAAGCGCCTGTGCATTTTAATTAGCTCCAAAGACAGTGTGAGATAAAAGCTGGGATTTTTGCCTCATTTTTATTTCACATTGGTTGATTAAGGATGCTATTGTAGGCTGAGCTGGCTTGACCTAATCTCAGTGACCACCCATTTATGGAAGGGGAATGGCAAAAACTTGCTGTAGTTTTCTGAATGGGATGAGGAAAGCACTAATTAGCAAGCCCTGAAAGCCATGAGGCGTGGATAGGAACACAGCACCCGTCCATAAGAAACAAATTCAGTCTGGGGGAACATTCACCAATTGAACCAATTAATGCTTGCATATATTAGGCTCTTGGTGATGTGTTTTCCGTTTCTAATTACTTAACCATGAATAAGAGCCTGATGTTCCTCAAGCTGTACTTGTTGATTAAATAAATACTTCTGGCCTGAAGAGAGATGTCAGAACTTGAAGAATACTAATGTTGATAAAGAGGTTTGTAAATAGTTGGAGAATAGATTCCAGCTGCCTTTGACCTGGGCTGGGGGAAAGTGGCTGGGAATGCAGTCTCCAGAACTTTCAGGTTAACTCTTTCTGCTTAAGTACAATCAGATTTTAAGTTTCGACAGGCAAAATGATGTATTTTGGAACCGTTCAGCCATTTAATTCTCTCTTATGTACCTGCTTCTAATTGTGCAGAATATTGTGGAAAAAGCACAGGCTCTGGAAAGAGCAGAATGAGACTCAGATGTGTACCACCGTGCATGTGTAATGAGCACGGGACATTAGGGAGGTCAGTTCCCATCTTTGAGTCTCAGTCTCCCTACCTTCACAAAGAAGATAACATCTGTTTTATAACATGTTTTATAAATATGTTCTTATGTTTTATATCGTAAAAACAATGTGTGTAATGTCATGGGTGGTACATGGCATTCAATAGGGATCGCTAAAGTACCTTTTCCCTTTACTCTTATAAATGCCATTGTTGTTATTTCTCATCATTTCAAGCAAATGCGAAGCAGCAGTATATGAAGAAATGAAAACAGAAGACCTCTAGTCTTAAAATTTAGATTAAAAAAACAAACAAACATAGGCTTATGTGTTCAAATGAAACTGAGAGTTACACATTGATGTCTTTTATTCATCCTTTATTTCCTACCTTGGTAAATTGGATTAGCCATTAGGTGGAAGCGTATATTTTTTATTAGTTCTGTATTTGTGAACGTATAGGTCACTTGTAAATTGATTTGTAAATCTAAAAATATTAGACACATCTCACCAACTAGCAGTGCCACGCTCTTGGACTCCCCTGCCTCCGGGACTATGAGCTAATGAAATTTCTATTTTAAATAAATAAATATCAGATTCAGCCAATCCGCCTGGTGACAGTTTTTGAAATCTGTAGAACTAGATTGAACATAAGAAATGGGCGGTAAGAATAACTCAAGATTCTAAAGATGCATATGGTTTTGGGTAAGGACTTAACATTCTATGAATTTTGAATATCTATACAGAAAATTCTTTTAGTGTATATGAATCAATTAAAATAATTTAATAATTCCATCTAAACTTAGAAGACAAAATGCTTTGCTCTTTATTTTTAAACATTACCAATATACATATTACCAATATACATATACAGTATACACAAACTGCAGTTTGTGTTTAATATGTATATTGATAATGTTTAAAAATAAATAGCAAAGCATTTTGTCTTCTAAGTTTAGCAGATAGATATTCAAAATTCATAGAATGTTAAGTCCTTCCTTCCAGTGCAGAACTAGGGCGAGCTAAGTCAGGTCCTGAATGATCATAATTACTAGTGTGCGTGTGTTGTATATGTTCACGAGTGGGGATATATTTCTGAGTATGTCAGAAGGTGTTTATTTTCTCTTGGTTAGTTTTTTTACACTTTCCTTTATTTCTTTTCAATGTAGCTTGTGTAATATATTTTTAAAAATACAGACTGACTGAACCAAGATTTTTTGTGGTATTATGGTTAGAAGAGGAAAATGTAAAAATTACTGTTCCTTTGGGTATTTTCCTTTTCTTTTCTTTTTTTTTTTCTTTTCCCCATGCTGAGTATGAACTGCTGACGTCACACATGCTAAGCACAGAGTCAATCATTGAGCCACACCCCTGGCCCTCTGTTCTTGCCTTCAAGGAGCTTAAATTACAGTTTGAGTGAAAAAGAATATGAAAAGTTAAATAATCCATACTTTTAAATCATTATTCCATAAAACAAAGAAAAGCAATGCAAAACTGCAGCAAGAAATCTTTTCAAGTCAGAAAAGTAGCTTAAGTTAATAATATATCTTGAAGAAAAAGGAAAAAAGGAGGGTGGGTGGTAAAGAAAGGGGAATTTTAGGAAGAGGAATGTGTGTGAATAAAGAACAAAGCACATTCGAACCTCAGTGAGTAATCTGATTTTTCTAGATCAGAGGGGAATTGTGGGAATTGAGGTTTAAAAAGGCACACTGAGGTCAGGTTGTGGAAGGTTTTACCTGACAGGCTAAGTGGTTTGGAATTTATTCTGTAGACAATTGGGAATATTCTGTTTAAATGACCACAGCTATTTTAGAAAAGAAGTGGTTTAATGCAATTCTTTGCTGGGGGAGGGTTGTTAAAGTTCTAGTCGAAGCCCTTTTCAAACTGCATGAAGAAATTTGAAGACAAAAAGCACTTGGTGTTAGGCAGAGGTTTGATTTCAATTTTGAAAATGTAGTAAGGTATATCTTAGATTTGCTGTAATTCACAAAATTTATGATGCAACCACTTATACTGGTCTTTAAGAAAGTTTTGGAGAAAGTCAACCTGCTGCTCTTACTCTGTTACGCAAAGGATTACCGTGTGTGCCATGATAGCTGGACTCTAAATTTCTTGCGATGCAAAATAAATTCTCATTTGATTATGTTAAATGAAGAAAGGCTTCCCAAAAGTATAGCTATACATATAGTAAAATATATTAGCCCAATTAAATGCTGATGAAAATGTAGAATTAGATGGGTGGGTGGCATATCCTGTGTAATCCTACTACTTAGGAGACTGAGGCAGGAGGATTAAAAATTTAAGGATAGCCTGGACTACTTAGTGAGCTTAAGGCCAGCCTAAACTACATAGTGAGGCCATGTCTCAAAAAACCAACCAACAAACAAAAATAGAGTCAGCATAGAATTGGAGTAGAACTAAAATTGGGCAAATGCTGATATACAGAAATAGAAATGGGCCAGGAGTTTGGTTACAAATGGTGAAGGGATTGGGGGTGAGAGCAAAGGTAAAGGTAAGAATTTTGCGGCCATGTTCCTTAACCAGGAAGCCCTATAGAGAAGCAGCAGGTTGGTTGCATGTTAAGTCCCGGGAGACAGAAATCTGGAATCCCGAGGGATCTATCAGTCACTTTTGTGTCTCATGCATCCTGATCATCAAAGCACAAAGACTCACCGAGTAGAGGCAAACTCAGGACAGGCTCCTCACAGGTTGGGCACTAAGGATTCTAATGAAACTACACAAAGGAGTGTGGCTCTTTCCTCTCTTTCTCCTTTTTTCTCTTTAGGAATCAGGACAATACCAAGTTCAAGGTTGATGGTGTCGGACGGAGATCCATTATTTTCTTGCCATTACTATTGCTTTGATCTTTTTTCTTTAACTCTAAACTCTGAATTTTACTGCAGTAATTCACAGGTGTGTATTGCATTGCATCTGTGCAGCACTTAATCTATGGTGTACCTTAATCGATGGTGTACCTTAATCGATGGTGTACCTTAATCGATGGTGTACCTTAATCGATGGTGTAACTTTTGATCAAATTTTGGATTAACAACACAAAGTAAAAAATATCAAAATTTGGCTAACCTATATATTTTATGCAATTTATCTTAAGTATTTATTGAGTAATTGTTTTTATGCTATCTTCAATCAGGTAAGGAGTTTTCAGGATCAAAGTTGAATGCTAGGGGAAAAAATGGTTTGAAGTATCATGTGAATATAGGAACGTAATTATTTTCACCACTTAGGTGCTATGAACTCTTTTTATATTTGCTGCTGAACATCTTGGGCCATGGAAGAGGCTAGCAAATTCATTTCAAAGTTAATGCCATATTAAGTGATTCTATTCAGCCTTGTCCAACATTTTTCATTTGGATATTTACTAGAAATATGGGATCTAAAAATTTGAGCTATGAAAAGAAATATTTATTAAAAGCTTGCTTTTATATCAGACTATTTTTTTTTTTTCATACAAGGGTTGAACTACGTTCCCAGCCCATTTTATTTTATTCTTTTGAGGCAGGGTCTCACTAAAGTTCTCTAGGTTGGTCTCAAACTTGTGACTCTCCTGCCTCAGTTGCCTCAGTAGCTGAGATTACAGACATTGGCCACCACACTGGCTGCATTTTATTTTCACACTGTGTTTCACAGAGTCCTCTCAATACTTACTATTTTTTCTTAAATCAGGAAACTACAGTTAAGAAACTGGTAGCCGAAGTTACACAACTAAATGGTACAATGGGCGTTCTCTGGATCCAAATCTTGTTCTCTTTATCTATTGTCCCTTCGAAATTCTCCCTGAAGAGGATAGGAAAGCATAGTCAATTTATCTTTATAAAACCATGGATAAAATTGTTATAACAGCTATTTTATCTGATCAAATTCCCTTTAGGTGCAGGCAAAGACATGAAAAAGGGGACAGTCTTTCACATGTTTATGATATATTATGAGTAAACAAGAATGTTCATTTAACTGGCTTTTATTATCAAAGCTGGGCTGAAAAACACTTTAAATTAAATAAATATCACTGCAATCTCTTTATCTTGCATTGTAGACAAATATATAAGGGTAATCTGAGTTGATGAGACTTTTCTAAAGCACTTTACTTTTTAAAGCAGTTTAAGGTTCTTTGATTCTCAAACCAACTATTTTTCTGCAGGGCCCCATATCATGGTCTGATTCCCATGTTAATGAAACTACTAATTTACATTTGAAGGGCCTCAAACTCACCAGAAAAATTACTAATCAAATTGAACTTTCTGGTTCTGATTTAATTTGGTGGCATTAGTAGACCATGATCTTAGGCTTTCGGGGAAGAATTATTGAACACTAACTTTAATTTGACTAAGCATAATCCAATATAAAATTCTACCTTAAGCAACCAAAAATTAAATTATTGGATTTGTATTTCTAAGTAGGGACAGACACTTTGTTTTTAGTACACATTTTATTTACCTTAGGTTATGAATACTCATATGATACATCTTGAAAAATAGAAATCTGTGTCATTAGTTTACAGTAGGTAAAAAATAAGAGAAAAATTTAGCAGTTGGGCTTTGATAGGAAAACCATTAGATGTGATCTGTTCACCTGTCAGACCCAGCTGTCCCTTCTGGGATTTGGCTTTTGTGTTCTGAGAACCATTTCTGTGAAAATCTAAGGAGGAAACTCTAAACTGCTGGTGACAAGAGTAGCCTATTTTACAAACCGTGCAGTAACCAGGATCAAGTATCAGAGGACAAACTCAAGCCTTTCTCTTTTTTCATATATTCAGTTTGGTGGCATTTCATAAACTATCTATCCTTCCATTGCCAAGCTGACTAATCAGCTGGTCTGTTGACACCATCTGTCTAAAGAATCCACAGCCGCTGCCGTGAGTTTTGGTTCAGTTTTCAATAGAAGCACATTCCATCAACAGTCTCTCTTTTTTTTTTTTAAATATTCCCGAAGTCTACAGTTCTGAATCATATTGGAATCTCTCTCTCCTTCCTCTCCTCTCTGTCTCTCCTCTCTCTCTCTTGCTCTCTTTTTGCATTGTTCAAATAATCATTTAATATGTTTCATAAGACTTGAGTACTGTGGACATTATTTATACATTAATAGAAATTGTAACATTGGGGATTGGACCGTAGCTCAGTGGTACAGCACCTACTTAGCTAGCATGTCTTAGGCCCTGGGTTTGATTACCAGCACACAAAAAACAGGTTTTTTCCATTGGCCCATGTAATACAGGATGCCTGTAGTGTTTGAGAAGAAACAATTTATGGATAACTTAGTTCTTAAAAAAACATTCTCTAATGATTCCATGTTTCCTTGAAATTAAAACAGGAAAAGTCATTAGAGAAAAATGCTTTTGATTTGGTGGTTATTTATGGTTTTATTTTGGTAGCTCATCTGTTTAGTCTCATATATAAATTTCTTTTAGACCCCAGTTGTACAATGCTAATTATATATTTCATGAAGAAAATACAATAGACACAGTATGTTTTGAAAATGAAATTCCATTTCAAAAAAACTAAATGTAAGCATATGGTGTGCACACTTCAGCCATTATTATTTGGAATAGAACAATTCAGGAACCTAAATATACATGGCTTTCTCCTTCAAGCTAATTTAAAAGGAAAAGGTGCACACGTGTGAAATTTAAATGATAATAGGCAATTTGAATGCTAGTTTTGGATGATAACGAAGACAGATCAAAGGTAGTGTTTCTTGAAAATAAAGATGACTTAGTTTGCACTGGTCAGACAAGGCTTCATGGAAGAAAAGGAGGTAAGTAGAATCTTGAAGGGATTTGAGAATTAGAGTGGTGACAGTATAAAATTCCTGGCAACATCTTAGTGAGGACACAGTCTAGGTAAGAAGCAGCTGGATTTAATAGGGAAATTCGTGTACTAGCTCTCTTGGGTCACAAGTGAAAGAAGTCTACTCAGTAACAAAAGAATTTCATTGACCCAATATGCTCAAGCCACAGAAAATTCTTTGGTGTGATCAGACTTAGGGGGTAAGTGGAACTGAATGACTAAATACAGCAGCATATTTTGGTTCCCTATCCTTTGTTGCCTTTTGTGTGGTTACTTCATTTGTCTACTTTAAAGACAGATCTTTTCCATTCAAGAGCAAACGTGTTTCTTGGCACCTTACTATCTAATGGATTTTCCTTGCCAGCTCCAGGTGGGAAAACCCCAGGTAAGGGTTTCACTTGTCCCAGTGTGCATTCCTGGACCAGTAATCAGAGCCACCAGTCTGAGAGCTCTGGTGCACTATCATTAGGAGAATGGAGGAAAGATATACTGGCCAAGAACTCCTTCGCTGCCACCAAAATATTGCCACTATGGGCAGTTAATATGTGCTTGAAGAGCATTTTGATTTGTTCCTTAACAACTAAAGAGAATGTATGATTTCAGTGATCTTTAAAATTAATCTATGAATGACATTATATTATGAATGAAATGAGGAATGTTACTCACAGTCAAATATCTTAATAGATAGTGAGCTTGTAATATGACGCTAGTACTAGGTATGTTGTATGTTGGTTTGATTTTTACTTTTGTTCTTGAAATGGGGTTCTTGCTATGCTACCCACCTCGTCTCCAGTTTTGGGGCTCCAATTCCTGGGCTCATGTGATCCTCCTATCTCAACCCCTCCAAGAGCTACAACTACAGGTGTGTGCCTGGCTATTTTTAGTTATAATATCCCTACTGTAATTGTTACACTAAAATTCTCAAAACAGAAAAACCTTAAGCTGTTTAAGGTAAACCTGTAAACCATTTTTCATGTTTATAAAAGAGATGGTATTATGTTTATACTATGTAGCAATGCCCTGGTTTTCAAAGCACAAATGTTGAAAGAATTGTCCTGTTTGCTTAGCAGACCTTCAAAGATACACTTTTGACACTACTTGGAAAATATTCAAACTAAGCCTTCGTTAATGCAAGAAGTAAAAGGAATTCTAAAAATTACATTGCGGCTTGAAGTCAGCTGTGTGAGAATTAACTAATATGACCAGTGGCCATGTTCCTTTCATGAACATTTATTAAAGGAATAGGTTTAATAGCCTTGGCAATATTTTAGAGATTTAAAATGTCAGTGCAAACTATTAGATTTTTATCTGTTTATGCCAATCTGTTGTCATAGAAACTCTTTGTCCATCGGCTCTCCACGCATTTTAGATCTCTGGTGTTAGGCAGGTCAGAGTAGTATCAGGTTCTGGGGTGGGAAAGTATTGTCTAGCGTAACTACTTATTGCACACTTTCCAGTCTAACCCATTTCCATGCCTCAGGACCTCTTTTTCTGGGCGCCATTGGTTCTCTGTCATTTTTCTTATGCTATGGACTGCTGTTTGTCTGAGCTGCACTTCATATCTACCAAATCAGAACCTCTGGGCTGGGTTCTGGACATTTTTTATAGCAACATTCTGGGTGATTCTGTTCTGCACCAGATGTAGGAAATACTTTTGTACCCTTACTTTCATTGTTGCTAATCTGAAAATATGACATTTTAAAAACATATATAGAAATTTTACAAAAATATGTATATACCAACAGTGAACACCCATACGTTCCAAGTATGGTAAGTGTGCTTATAGTCACATCACCTGCATTCAAATCCTAGCTCTCTGAGCAAGGGTGTAGTTGGCAGACAACCCCTGGCACTTGCCTAGCATGCAGGCAACTTTGGGTTCCACCTGCAGCACACGCAAAAAAGAAGAAACTTGTAGCTCTGTTACTAAGAAACTTTGCTAAGTCATTTGACCCTATTGTTATTAGTTTCCTTGTGGTAAACAGTATGATAAAAGCATGTGTCTCTTGTGGATTAAGATACATTGTAGGGCCGGTGAGATGGCTCAGCGGCGTAAGCGCCTGCCTTGCAAGCGCGAGGGCCCGAGTTCGACTCCCGGAACCCACATACGAAAAAGGGGCCGGTGATATCGCTCAGCGGCACGGGTGCCTGTTGGCACGCGAGGTCCTGAGGTCGACCCCCCGGTACCCACAAAAAAAAAAAAAAAAAAAAAGATACATTGCAACATTTCTGGAAGACAATTGGCTCATTCCCTCTACAGAGATTTTTTTGGCTGTTGTAATAATTACTTCATTAGCTTTGTTATGGTTATTTTATGTTATGGATTATTTTAATGTTGAAATCCATGGATAACTCATTTGAGCTCCAGACTTCTTAACCTGTTTGATTTTCAGATTTTAGTAAGTGTTAATGAAGCAACAGTAATGTGCTTTATTTCTAAAATGATAAAGGAATCTCACTTTAATGTACCTTAAAAATTGTATGGGTGGATGTAGTTTGAAATTTGAAGGTTAGGGCTTAATGATGAAAGAACTGTCTGTATCAGTATGCTAGGGCTTGAGGTATAGTCCAGTGGCAGAGTGCTTGCTTAGCACGCTTGTGCAAGGCCCTGGGATCTGTCTCCAGCACTGCAAAAAAAAAAAAAAAAGGGTTCTTATACATATTATCATGCCTGGTCATATTATTATTAATCAGAAGATTCTTTGGCCTGTTTATCTGTTTATCCAAATCCAAGAAGGACAGCAGAAGGAAAATAGCATTAGGTGAGCATACATTATGTTCCAGGCACTGGATTAATAACATTTGCTATATTATATTTAAGGTATGAAGCAGGCAATATCATCAGCTCTCCAAAATCATTGATGCTTGAACTTAGTTCACTTCAAATGCGATGATCATATGCTAGTGAGTAACAAGAAGAATATTCTATTGAGTTATGGCACATTGTACTCTTTCTCTCCTTTGTTTCCTCTCTCTGCTCCCATTTTGAGAATTAAAGTATGCTGTAAAATATAAACCAGCATAATAACCATTTGTACATTGTTCTCTTTCCCCTGTATACGTAAAAGGAATACATTTTAAACCTGCAAAAGTTTCAAATGAGAAGTGTGTTTATCTTATTTTCTTTTTGTATAGAATACTTCTCCCATAACTCCATGAATACTTAGCAATGTGCAACGTTTAAGAATAGTCATTTAACTCTGGCTGCAAACACCAAATATTTTAATTATTGTTTATTTTTAATTTGTGTGCAATGGAAAATTACATTGGTGTCCATATGATTTTTATATAAAATAATCATTTTCATATGTTTGACTTCTGGGCTTTTTGAAAATAAAATGTCAGAAAATACGAGGGTTTAAAATCTCCACATGTGGCTCTGCCCAGTACACCACAATAGGCTGCTGTTTCAGTGCAACACATGCACCATTGAATAGATATAAAATGATACTGTGCTTCCCAAGTGGGTTGACTAAGAATGTCCAGGAAGTGGAGTTCACCATAGATTTATTTGATTCTACTATGGTAATACGCATTTCAAATACCCCGATTTAGAGTCAAGATAAAGTATGTATAGTCAACCTTGCTTTGTTATATCATGTTTCCAACATTCCATGCCAAGTAATTAGCAATCTAACCAATATGTGATTCAAAATGTACTAGGAGAAGAAATTTTAAGTTGGGTATCTTTCCTGCTGCTATATTTGCACTGCTTGCTCTCTCTATCACATTCTCCTCTGTCCTTCATGAATAGAGGAATCCACTTTTCAATATGCGAGCCTCAATATCAATAGTAGTTATAATTTAAGTAGCCATTCAACTTAGGGAACAAAGCTAGAACTTCACTAATTAAAAATCATTTATATTGTATTAGTCACAGAAATTATCTTCTTAAACTTTAGGAAAAGTGGACTGGTGTGCAAAAGAGTAGTTATCTATTTCATAGGGCAATGCTTATGTCATATAGATTTTTGATGAACACTTGGATCCATTGCCGTTTAAAAAATTGAGACGTTTTCAACTTACTGGAGTAGGGTAAGATAAGCTTTAGTCATTTACCAAAAATTAGACAGACCTTACAGAAAGTGCTCATATATTCTCAGACTGCCTTCCTTCATCCGTAAATAATCAAAGAAAGGAGTGTCCTGGAGATTCAGTAGGATAAAAAGCATAAAGCATGGGCACCTTGTTGTGCCTCTCATAAAAATTCTCTTTTATTTATCCTTGCAGGTGATGAAATGTAATCTAAAATTTACTGGAATATCATCTGAATGATAAGAACAAGAAAGATGCATTGGACATCATTAATATAAAAATGTATACATTTTAAATTGCATCATTGAATTGGCTTAGATACTATTGTTAAGAAAGATATAAGAATGAAGTTTGGCCAAAATTGATTCTTTAACATCTTACTTATTTGTTTTTTGAAGATCAAAGAGTTTACTTTGTCATTGTAAAAATCCATTTTTATTTAAAAATTTATTTCTGTTACCATAATGCAACACCCTTTCCATTTTATGATTTCTGTGAGTCCTACTTAAGCATCTTGTTAGTGTTCAAGGTCCTTATGAAGTTGACATATCAAAGTGGTTTGTCTTCAAAGTTAAAGCCCATGACATCTTCAAGGAGATAATAAGTAAATCTTGCAGAAAATCTTTTGATATTTTTGTAACAGAACTTTAAAAATAAACTATTTTCAATATGAAACAATTTGATTTCCTACTATCCTTCATTTCTTAGACTTAATATGACTTAAAGAGGAAAGTTCACTTTTTGGCCATTTGTTTTAATCCCCAAGTGATTTATAAGTTTCTGATGTGCTTGCATTTAGATTATACCACGTAAATCTTGGAGAAATTACGTATGTAATTATAGCCAGTTTGAAAAAAATTGAATTTTCTCTCTTTTCATCTCTCAAATACCATTCAGATTGACTCTAATCTAGAGCGATAATCCATATTTCTTATTAACTGAAGAATTAGTGATATATATATATATATATATCTTATATATATTCATTAGATTTAGGATTTGTTTTTCTGGTACTGTGTTTCAATCCAGTGTCTTTGAACTCACATCTGACCCTCTTTATTATATTGTATTTTGAGACTGGGTCTCACTAAGTCACTATGTTGCCCAGGCTGTTGTTATGCTCCTGTCTCAGCCTCCCAGAGTGCTGGAATTTTGGGAATGCCCCACTATGCCCAGGTACTAGATTTAGGATTTTTAAAAATTGTTATTATTGTTCTGAGGGATTTTTTTAATTAAAAAATACTAAAAAAAAGTTTTGCTCAACCCTAGAGCTATGTAACACCACTGACAATGTAAAAGAAGGGACATAATTTTTTTTAACTGGATATATCAAACGTTATATCTCCAGATGAAGCACATTTTTCTTCCCAAGTCCTGTCCAAATGCAAGAGACTTCAGTGCCTAGCTTTCTTCCTCTTGTGAAGAGAATGAAAGTGATAGGTGTAAGGCATGAGTCTCACAATAAAATTACTAGGAGGATATTAAGGTTTTAGTTACAGGAATGAGACTCGACTTGGCATTATAGGGACAGGGCTTGATCTAGAGTAGTGAAACAACAGCCTAGGTTCATGGATGGGGTGGGGCTGGGAAGCTGGGAAAGTGTGACCAGGTCATGATGAGGAGCCAGTGAGTCACATGTCCTTAGGTCTCCTCTGCCCTAAGGAGGCAATGATTTGGGCTCTACCTGACCCTAAATCTGCATGTAGGGGTTAAGTGACTTCCAGCAGGCATCATCAGTATTGACAGATGGAGTGGATTAAAAGGAAAATAAGTAGAAAAAACAGTCCTTGGGAAAAGGAAGGGAACTGGATATCCAGCATTTATTACATCTTTGCCAGACACTCTGTTAGGTACTTTACTTGGCTGTCATAATAGTCCTATGAGGTAGGACTTTTTAATTCCAGTTTTATTTTGTTTTAGAGTTGAGGAAATTGAGAACCAGGAAAATATTGTATAGGTTTATATAACAAGTATCAGAATATTGATTTAATGCTGTAGAATTAAAAAATAAGAATTGTGTGCAATAATCAAGGGATATATTCATCTGCTGTAGGGTCTACAGAGGGGCTAAACCCACTGAGATGGAGCCTTTGCCCAAGGAAGTTAGGGGATAGTGGTATTTTAGAATGTGAAATAATTTATTTTCCAGTCATTTTTAGAGATGGAGCACTAAACAAATGTTGATGCCAATGTTACTTAGATTAAATCAATATGTTCTAAGAATAGAACTAAACTGTTAAAATGTTACAAATTCATATTTCCTGTAAGAGGAAAGCAGTGACTCCAGTTTGGAATGGAGTACCAATAGATCAGGTGTTTGTAAGCTTTCATGTGCATCAGAATTACTGCTGGTGCTTGTCAGAAAGAGACTCTTAGGAGATTTGGCTGAGTAGATTGGAAGTGGGAGCCCCTGACATCTGAATTATTAATAAGCTATCACCCCTTCAGTTCACTGTGATGCACCCTGCAGTTAAAGATTCTTGAGTATAAATTATGACTTTTATTGTGATGTATACCACTGTTTCGGAGCCATTGGTGCTCAGCATGATGGCACAGGCCTGTAATCCTAGCACTCCAGGATGCTGAAGCAGGACCCAGCCTGGGCAACTTGGTGAATTAGTGGAACCTGTCTCAAAAAAAACAAAAAAACAAAAAAAAAAGATTAAAAATTGTTGGATATGTAGCTCAGTGGGAAGTCCCTGAGTTCAGTCTTCAGTAACATACACACATGTGCACGCACATTGGTACAGAATGTAATTTTTCTTCTTGCAATTTTTATGTAATGATACATTAGAATGATGTTGCCATATGTAGTAGTCACCAGTTGCATGTTCCTATTTAAATTAAATTAATTTAAATAAAATAAGTGGGTGACCCATACCTGCAATTCCAGCTTCTTCACTACTCCAGAGACTGAGGTAGGATGACATCAAGTTTAAGGCCATCCTGGGCAATTTAGTGAGACACTATCTCAAAATGCTGTACTTGAACCTGTGGTAATCCTCCTGCCTCAGCATCTCAAGTGCTGGGATTGCAGGCATGTGCCACCACGCCTGGCATTAAAAATAAATTTTTTTAAAAGAAGGGCTGAAGATGTAGCTTGGTGGTAGAGTGATTGCTTAGTATGAGTGAGGCCTTACAGCTACAAATACAGAGTCCACCAGAGACATATATACACATGCAGCAGTTCACCGTACTAATAAATTTCTAGAAGCTAATTGCCACCGCTTTGAGCACCTCTTGTAATTGTAGAGGCCAAAGGTAACTTGTATTAATTTCATGATGTCTCAATACATTTGGTATTAAAATATTTATACAAGTTTTTCTTTTCCTGATGTATACATTTTTTCAGTGGACTCTGTATACGTATATATGTGCTTAAAGCCTATGACTGATGGCTACTGTATTAGCACATATGACTTTAATCATCATTGCAGAAAGTCTCTTTGACAATGCTAGATTAGAAAGTAATAATAATGAAATTTTTATCCTTTACAGTTTTTATGGTATTAGGAGTAACATTTAAGTTTATCTTTATTAAATATCTTTTATTAAGGTAGGAGCAAATATTTTCTTAATGAAAAGCCTTTCATGTTAAAACACTTAGCAAAGATTTCATGCTTTATTAATTTTTGTTCTCTTTTGAAATGAATAAACATGTGTAAGGAAGAAAAAATACATAGGTGACTTGGACTTGTATGTACAACAGTAATGATTTTAAACTCTTTTGATGTATATGGGATTTTCCTACAAAAGAATTTTCTCCCAAAATATTTCTTACTCTGCTCAAAGAAGTTGTAAGGACTTCAATATTTTATTACTTTATAAAATAATCTTAAAGATCTGGTGCAAAAATGAAACTAGTCTAAACAACCTCCCTAATTTATCCTACATTTTAACAGATTATGTGTATTATCGAGAGACTATAAAATATTCATAGAATTCAGCATTAAATCTTCAATGTGACTATGTTAGTTTGGTAGCATTTTCCTAAACTTATTCAGTACAGTTTATAATTAAATGTAAGTAGTATATAGGTTTGATTTTAACTTGAAACATAATTTTTTGAAATAGTAAACTAGGGGAATAGGATGGAAAAAATTCACCTCTGTATTTTTTAATATAATATGTTGAGCTTCAAGTTTTTTTTTTAAACCTTAGAGTTGATAAGTAATAGTAATAGTTATAAGTCATATAAAATATATGGAGAAACCGAAATTGGCAGTCTTGGTTGCCCTCTGAAAGTCATACAAAAGTTTATAAAGTAAATTGAGTGTTGTTTCGCATGCCCGTAATCCCAGCACTCTAGGAGGCTGAGGCAGGAGGACTGTAAATTTGAGCCCAGCTTAGAGAATTTAGCAATGTAAGCAGACCCTGTCTCCAATCAATCAATCGGTCAATCAAACAATCAATAAAATAAGGTATTGGGGATGTAAGTCAGTCTGAAGGTACGGGGTCCAATCCCCAGCACTTAAACCAAACCAAACCAAACAAAATACAAACCACCAAATCCCTCATCTGGCTTTCTTATCTTTTAGACACCAAACCTTAGAGCCTGAAAGTCCTTAATCTGAGTTGTGTAAATTCTTCCATCATAATGCTCTTGGAATTTTCGTTTCTTTTTCATTTTTTAATTTATTTAAAAAATGTCTATTAGTCCATGTTTGCAGTGCATATGATTGCATTCACTGTATTCGTTGTGGGGAATTGGTACACGTACTGTATATAACATCTCAGTTCCTTTCTTCCCCCTCCCTTCTAGTCCTCCTCCTTTTTTGCCTGCAACAGATTCATTTATTTCTCTTGAAAGTCTTTTTAAAGTTAGTTACTATACATACAGATTAACACCGAGACAAATAGGCCAAAAACCATGTTATTACCTTCGTGGTGCATACCTGTTCTATGGAATAGCATCAACCACAGCTCTCCATCTTTCTATCCCTGGGACTTTAATCCTCCTGAATCATTTTTATCATGTTAATTTGCTTCTCAGAATCTTTTAAGAACTTCTGTGCTGCAATAAACTACAATCCAACATATTTTGAGCATATTTAGAGCTCTAAGGTGTGGCCAAAGCTTGCATTTTAACTCCTTTTTACTGCTAGTCTAACTGAATCCCTCACACCGACAATGCTGGGCTTCTTGCTCTGACATTATTCTGCGTTCCTCTCCTCAGTATCCCATTTGAAATGTCCTTTCAACTCATCCTTTCAACTCATCCCTGTTTATTCTAAGGTTATGGGTTAAACATTTTTCCCAAAAGCGTTGGAGTCCTCCCTGTCAGTATCTGTGAATGTGATACTGGTTGGAGATAGGGTCTTTGTAGATGATCCAGGTCAGATGAGGCCATGTAGATGGGCCCTAATCCAATATGACTGTGTCCTTAGGAAAAGGGGACATTGGACACAGAGGCAGAGACACAGAAAGAGTGCCCCGTAAAGATAGAGATCCAGTTCTGAGTGAGCAATACAGCTGCAGCCACAGAACAGCCCGCTGTGTGCTAGCAGTGAGCCCAGAGCATGGGACACATTCTTTCTGCCCTTTCCAGAAAACCCTGCCTGGTGACACCTCAACTCAGTCCTCTAACCCCCGAAACTGTCAGGCAGTGCATGTCTGTTCTTCAAGACAACCATTGTGGTACTTTGTTGTGATAGCCCTAGGAAATGAATACACCCGATATTTGGCCTTTAATTTTTTGCATTAATGTCCTTCTTCAAGAATCCGTGGCTTTTTCTGTAGAAGGATCCTCTCTTTAGAAAAATTCAAATATGTTCGTAAGTACAGACCTTCAAATAACTTTAATGGTTAAGAACTTCTGACCATCCCAAATCATATCCAGCCCTGCATCTTCAACTAAAACTTCATTTTCTCAGTGAAAAAGGGCCTACTCCCTTCACTTAACATTTCTCTCCTTGGAAATGTACATTATCTATTTTGCTTTTGTTACATCATCACATAATTTTGGGGCTCTGAGATTTTCAATATATGTAACCCTTTCAACCTTGGAAGTATAATATTTTTATAATGAATCTGATTATAACATTTTGAAGAGTAAGTTGATTCTTTATATTCACCCTCCCATTGCCGCATGGTAAGATTTCATACATATATGATATAAAACATATAATACATAATATATACTCTAAAATATAATATGTAGTATGAGAACATCTCATGTACAAATCACCCAAAACTTGACTAGAGGTTACTAAGTGCTCAATACTTGCAGTGTCAGCAGCTACTGCTATTTCTCTGCTTACTAATATTAATTTCTGCTAAAATACTTTTGAACAGAAAATAATTTGATCTTCCCACCTGGGCATGGAATAAGACCGGGTATTACTTTGCTCATCTGTACTGAGTCCAGCATCCGGTGAATTGTAGGTGTGAAATGATTTGAAATAGAAGGCAAAGCAGGCGCTCTTTCATGGCAACAGTGACCTCTCAGTGTTTTTCATTCTCAGCTCTTTACAAATTATTTGGGCAATATGTAGAAGTTACTTACCCTCTGAAAGGTTTTTTGTTCATCTAAAGAACCTGTAAAGAAAAGTATCTTTGTATTTTTTGAAATTCCATCATCTTCTGAAACTTTGTAGTTTTTATATATCTATGCAGACCCAAAGATAATTGTATCCACTTTCAAGAACTCACAGATATTTTGAGGCACATCCTCAACCAGCTAAGAACACGTCTTAGTTTCCTTTACAAAATGTTTTACTCCTCGGTTTGTGTGTATGGGACTCGGATCAGGGTCCTGGTTCATGCCAGAGGGTGTTATTTGTTGTCAACTTTGATGAAGTATTTTCGCTCTGGTGATTAGTTTTTCTTTCTTTGGAAAATTTGAGAGATGACAAATTTATCTGTTCTTATTCCAACTTTAACATGCTATATTAACTTCATTTTTTATGGATGAAAAAATTGACCCATTGACTGAGGCTGTAGAGAGGTGGAAATATATGGGCCTAAATAACAAAGCTCAACGCTTGTAACTGTGAATCTATGGCCTTCCTTTTCCTGCAACTACCATATGGAACCAAAGAATAGCTCACAGTTTTTCTTAAATTTAAATTAATTTTTAATTAATTTTGAGGGTTAAAAAATTCTGCAGGGATCTGAACCTCTGTTTCTTAGTACCTATGGAATCTTAGGAAAGTGACTGAATTGTCATGATTCAGTTTCCTTATCTACAATTTGTAGGTAATAGCAGTGCCTACTTTAAAGTGTTTTGAGGAATGTAAGAATTAATACAGCTAATGAAATTAGAGTACAAGCATAGTATTTCCTATATTTTTCATGTTCGCATTGGATTTTTGTCTGTGTTTTCCCAGTGGGTGGAAATTCTATTCTTGAATTGAAGCTACAAAGCATGAAATCTGCTTTGATGACAGATATATGTGTGTGTATATATATATATATATATATATATATATATATGCACAGTGTTGCAGTAAATTTTTTTCTTATCTGGTTAGTAAGTTAGCCAAGAATCAAAAACTTCTATTTTTTGTTTGGTTTTTTGAACAGGGTCTTACTGTAGAATTTGGGTTGGCCTTGAACTCACTATGTAGCTCAGGTTGGCCTCAGCCTCCCGAGTGCTGGGATTATAAGCATGCTGCACCATACCAGTCAACGATCAAGGACTTCTAATTCTTTTTTTTTTTCCTCCTTCTGTAGTTTAGGATGTAATATATTCTTTGTCTTTAAAAAGCTTATATTGTAGGACAGTTGGGATATACTTTTAATATTTTATTTCTTATTAATTTTAGTACTAGTTGACATGATTTTTTTGGTAGGATATTTTTCTTTCAATCTATTCCATCTGGTTTATTAGTGAGAATAGGGTATTAACCACCATAGTTAACCTAGGAGTGATTGTGAGGGCATTTCATTGTTAAAACTGGGACTCTCCTTGGTAAAACCATGATGAGTTGGCCACCTGAGAAGAGGACAGCCTATATTTAAAAGGAATAAGTTAAATTTGTCCTACTAATCCTGAAAACAATGTAGAAATATGTGTTTCCCACATACTTTTGTTTGAAAGTGGCATTTAAAAAAAAGATATAGTACTGTTTTCAAAATGAGGTTACTTATTTCTAGGTATTTGTCAGAAATTGGTCCTGAAATGATAATGTATCTGATTACTCAACACATCAAAATTTTGAATTATGTTTTCAAATTGTATATTTAAACCATTGAAAAGTTTATCTAGTGGGTAAATAAGAATTAACACTTCAAGATTCTTTGACACTAGGATTTAAAAATATTTGAGGATTAACAAATGTTTAAATGTAAATTTTAGTTCAGAATCTATTAAGAGGTATAATCACAAATGAAAATAGGGTTTCGATGAGGCATCTGTATTTTAAAAGGAAATTTTGATCACAGTGAACATTTTTCATGTTTGTTTGATTCTGGAGATTTAACTTGGGGCCTCACATGTGCTAGCCAAGTGCTCTACCACTAAGCTACATCCCTAACCCTAGAATGAATGAAATTAAAGTCACAAGTAAGCATATGTTTTAAGGTAATATTACTAGACATTGAAGGAAATCAGATCTTTTAATAGATACTCATGTTCACTTTCAGATTTTGTGTATTAAAAGATTAAAGATAATTTCAAACTGGTATTTGTGAACAACAATATTCAAAGTGCCAGAAAACTATATGTAACTGATAAAATATTTAGAATTTAGAATATTTAACAAGGTCTCACATATTTTTGGAGTCACTGGATTTTTTTAAAGAAAGCTTTCAAACACTTTATTTTTTTATTTTTATTTTTTGTGGGTACCGGGGGGTCGACCTCAGGACCTCGAGCACCAGCAGGCACCTGTGCCGCTGAGCGATATCACCAGCCCCTTTTTCGTATGTGGGTTCCGGGAGTCGAACTCGGGCCCTCGCGCTTGCCGGGCAGGCGCTTAAGCCGCTGAGCCATCTCACCGGCCCTCAAACATTTTATTTTTAAAGATGCATATCATCTTTTACATTTTTTCAAACACATTGTCCCCAAATTCTGTAACTAAGGTGATCATGTCAAGGGAATAATTTAATACATAGACACAATTATATATTATAGTGACACTAAGTATTTGATACAGTAATTCTAAACATTTAGAAATAAGTTACATCTCAGGAGAAATTTCAGTTAATTGCACCACAGCAGTAAGATATAATATTTATACTAAATTTCTTTTTGAAATGGAAATGTTTATAATAAGCAAAAATTAATTGTAAAATATTTAATATTTAAAATTAATGGAATAACACTGAGAAGACAGGTATTAAAAGCTTTGATTTTCTCTGAAAGTACATGAGATTGTAGTTAAATACTGGGGTTTTTTTTGGTACTGGCATTCGAACTCAGGACCTTGTGCTTGCCAGGCAAGCGCTACACCACTGAGCCACATCTTCAGCCTGTAAATACTCTTATTAACTTTATTGTGTACTTTCTACATTTTCCATAATGTGTTTCTTATGACTTGTTTTAGTTGATATTTATTCGTATTTGTTTTTATTTATAAAAGTGAGCATAACTGTTTTTCAGTTGACTTTGAGATTTTTTTCACGTGAGTAAGTATTAGGGACATCAATTTATACTGCATTAAATTTGAAATTTTGAAATAAAATTTGGAATTTTCTTTCTACTTCTTGATTTCCTAATTTTTTAATAGGAAGCTGAATAAATAAACTGCTGTTTCCTGTTTTCATTGAAGAGAGTATTTTTGCAAGTACAGTTATCATTAACTGTAAATTTCTTGTCTTCTAAAAACATGGTCATATTAAATACTGTTATGGTTCTCTTAATACTTAGATAGTGAGCCAGTTTAGAACCATTATTATGGGTACGGAATCAGGAGCCACATTACCCAAGATGGCAGCTCAGATCTGTCACATCGTATCACGTGATATCAGGTGGATTGTTCAACTTTGCTGTGTCTCATTTGTATCATGGGGGTAGTAATATTGTAGTTAATTTTTGTGAATATTAAAATGAGTTAATATATTAAAGCATTTAGAGAAATATGTGATTCATGTTAAATGCTGTATAACTTTTTCTAGTATTAGTTAATAGCAGTAGTTGGTATATCAAAAAATGTTACAGGGTTGGGAGCGTAGCTCATTGATGCCCTGTGGTCCTCTCTAGCTCTGTCCCCCAATAGGACAATTTCAGAGAACTCAGTAACATTACAGTGAGTTCAGCCTTTACTTCAGTGGTTCTCCAACTTTAATATCTACTAAAATCACTTTGTGTACCCGTAAAGTATCAGTTAAAAGTCACCGTGCCCACAGTATATGACTGAATATGCGAGGGACCAATTACCTACATTTTTAAGTGCAGCCCAGATTTTTCAAAAGCAGAACAATAAAATAAACAAAGAATCTATAGAAACCAGAAAAAGTATATAAACGTTATTGTGAATAATTGCCACACATTCAGAAACACTGTTTTCACATCTATTTAATATTCATATTTTTAAAGAGGTTACTTATTCAGTGGATTACCCTTCTAGGTTGTTATACCTGTGCCTTACAGTTTACTAAGCTTTCTTCTAAAGACACTATATTTGCCTCCGAAAATACATACATGTTGTTTTATGCACATATCTAGTAAACAAAATACTTATTTCAAGAAAACGATTCTTTTTCAAAAGAATGTAGCGTGTAAATATTTTTCTAAAATTAATAACAAAGCATATTTATGAAAGAAAAACAATAACGACAACCTTATACCACATCTCTCTGTCAATTCTAGTTTCAATGCTAACAGAAAAATGGAGAAAAACCAATTATATTAATATGGTCTAACAGTTCTTACAGATAAAGAAGGAATTATAATTTGATAATGCAATTAGACTTTAATTCATTATTATTAAAGATCTAAGAATTACTCAGAAATAGTCTGAAATGAATGAAAAATAATTTAAGGGTTAAAAATTGATTTCCCCTGCGTGGCATTGACCAGAAATTAGCTTGTAATGGCCCAGAAGATAAGTAAAATAATTAGGTCTATTGGCTTCCTAGAAAGAAGAAGCAATTGATATCTGTTAATCGGTTTAAATCCACATCCAGTCTTTAACTCCTAGCGAACACACGAGTCATGACGGAGCAGCTCTGTGCTTCAGGATTTGGGGCCTATTGAATTAGTCCCAAGCAGGACTTCCTCCTTTCCAGGGAAGCTTGTTTTCGTCAAAGGATTTGCTTTCACTCATTTTTTTTAAATGCAGTTTCGCATGCACCGCTCACCCAGATTTGTCTGCTGCTTGCTTATATGTGCCCATGAACGTTTTATTATGGGCTAAGAGGTGTGTTAGTGTTGGGGTTATTTACACTGGATATGTACATATGGTGTCACTTGTACATCATTTATATTAACTTTGCATTATGAATATTGAAAAGGAAAAAAGCAGTACTACTAACTTTATTTTTGTTTTATCTCTTTGTATTGGCAGTGTCTAGCACAGACACAGTGCAGTGTGGGCATTAAATATATGTTTGTTGAGTCAATAAATGAACACTAAAGAGATAGATACTACGTAGGCTTCTGTGTCCTTAGAAATATTTTTAAAGGGTGCCCTCTACTTCCATAGTGGATTTCTGCTCCCCAGCAGCAAAATACCTTACCCTTATTTTCTGCAGCTGTTTAGAAGGAACATAGACTGCCTCCAAGATTGGATACTGGTCTACACCATGCCTTAATATTCAAATACGTGTGCGCTTACCCATCATTCTTTTCTTCCAGTGTCACTGATCATTCATGGAAGAAATGCTTATTGAGGAGCTCCTGAGTGTTCTAGGCATTGGAAATGTAGAAGTATTCCAGTTATGATCCAACTATTTATTAACTAATTCAAAGTGTGTCATCATTATAAATGCTTTCTAAAGAAAATTGATCACATGACCCTTCCTCTTCAAAATTAAGATACCACTTTCAAAATAAAGATTAGAAGTATTATATTCCTTTTAAAAAGTTGCATTTAAGCTAGGGATATAGCTCAGCAGTATAAGCACCTGCCTGGCGCGCTCAAGGTCCTGAGTTCGATTTCCGGTACCACAAACAAACAAAAAATTGCATTTAAAATGCAGATTGATAAATGCATGTAGACATCATATTACCCATAATTGAAAAGCTCTTAAAAGTGGGAATTTTTTGTTCTTTTTTTTTTTGCTCAAAATCTTACATGCTAATACTTTATTTATGGATGTTTTTCCCTATTAGATCAAATATAGGTAAATTTTGATTTGAAATAATGTCTTCTTTAAAAAATTATTATTTGTATTTAAATATTTACTATTACTTAAAATTAGATTTTAATTAATATTTGGAATACCTTTTAATTTTCTCTATCTTGTATTTCAAATGATTAGATTCTTGCTCCAGTATCCTTTATTAGGCCACTTCATAGAATTTATAAGCATGAAAACCAGGATATAATGAAAGAAAAATGAGGAAAACAAAAAGGAGGAAAAACTACAATTAGTTCACAAATATGTAAGATTTTCTTCAGAACTTCTTCTTCATGTCAGAAGTACTGCCTAAATTTTAAAGTGGGTGAAGTTGACTGCATTCCTATAGGGATTTCTCAGTAATCCTTTAAAAGGTTATTTTAAGTATTTTGTTTTCCAAAACTGTAATTGTCTTCAGACAATTACATACTCTTACCGTGCTAGACATTAACAACTCACCTTTAAAAAAACCAAGGGTTTTTTTTAAAGACTACCTGTTTCAAAAACGAAGTTAAAAGCTTTATTTTTAGTCTTGTAACTGACTTGAGGTTATTGACTCTTAGCAAATGTATCTATAATATACAAATTCCATGAACCTCTAATGTAACTCTTTAGTAAAAGAATAAAATATTGCTTTACATAATAATTTCTGAAACCTTCCTATAGTTAAAGAATTATAATACATTTGTACTTGTTTTTATATACTTTAACTTTATTACTTAAAAGCATGTTTTGAATACATAATATTCTTATTTCAGAAGTTTAAAGTGAGGACAGAGGAGGTTTGATAAATGAAGTTTATTTTATATACTTGTAAGAATATATTTGAGTTTCTACTTTGATATGGAAGTCTGCTCATGTTCTGAATATAGAAGTTATTTATAACCCTCTGATATTTTCATATTAGTATAAAAAATGAACTGTAAATTCACATTGATTGTAATAACATGCAAATTGTCCTAATGTATAGAAAATCCAAGATTAAGTCTAACTATATTTTCTTAGAAATAAAAAACATCATAGAACTATGCCAATACTATTTTTTACAATTCCAAATATTGTCCAAAATCTTTCGTCAGTGAAAATTTCAGGTGTCTGGTTAAGTCTACCAGTTGAAATAAGCTATTATATTTTAGAATATATATATATATTATATATATTTTAGAATATATATAATATAATATATAATATATATATTTTAGAATATATATATATATATATAATATTGTCAGAAGTAGATATTTTGGTCCATTAGAATAGGCGATTGGGATACCCTATTACAAACTAACTTAATCTATACTCTGGCTAATCATGTAATTTTGTCTTTTTAATGAAAAGAAAATGAAAGATAGTGTGACTATTCACCCCATAATACTTTAGAAGCACTACTATGTCTACTAAAGTGGATGTATTTGGAATATTTTCTGCAAAGAACAGAGATATTTCATGGTAAATACCTTTAGTAAAACTATATAATGCTTTCCAGTAAAACAATAAGTTGTCTCTGCTAATAATTCTATTTATTTTATTTTATTTATTTTTCTTCTTGCTCTTTGAAAGATAATTTGTAGGAATTGTGCCAGAACATGCCAAGAACTGGGTGAATTGAAAATTATTTTGAGTTGAATTCTTAACTAAAACTAGGGACAGGGCTTAATTTGGTGATATAGGGGGGAAAGTAATGTCTCTATAAATTAATAAGAATTCTAATGTAATTCAAGGAGATGGTATGGAGGGGAGGATCATAAAATCAAATATTTGTGATTATACTAACTTCCAAAATTCTGTATTACTGGTTCCTATCCACTGGTCAATGTAACATTATTTTGTGCATCAGGAATTATGTTGACCTATAAAGGAGGTGTTATCCTCCTTTTCACAGATTAAAAACCTAGTATTCAGAGAGATTAAGCATTTTATCCAAGTTTGAAAGCTAATAAATACTACATTTGATTCCAGACAATCTGAATCCAGTCTTTAGTTTTAATTGCTTTCCCCAAAGATGCTCCAGTAGTTTGTTTTTTCTCTCCTTATCCTTTCTTCTGACTCCAACTTTTTCTACTATTGTGTTCCCTTGAATGGCTCTAATTTTTAAATATCATACTTGTTAATATTTTTGTCTCTTTTGGAAAACTTCAGACTGTTAAGATTAGCAATTGTGTTTCATATTTCTTTGCTTTTCCAATACATAGCACAATTCATTATAGAGCATAAGTACTTTCAATACAATATAGGAACAATATACAGATCAATTGGTAGATTAAAGAGTGAAAAATTTGGACTTTAAATATGTGAAGACTTTTGTTTGGCATTTTACAGAAATCAAAATTCTCTTATTTGCATGTTAACTGGGAAATTTCCTAAAGGGAAAATAGAAAGAATGAGCTCAGCTAGCAAGCTTCCACCTTCCGATTTATTTACAGTTCAGGGTGAAATTTTGCCTGACTGGACTCAGCTGAGGCAATTCCTGCAATTAATGCCCTAGTCTCTTACATTTAATGTCCATAGTACTAAAATGGGAGGAGGGACAGGCAAAAATGTTTCTAAAATATAGCTTACACTCCTGTCGTCTTTCTTATCTCTGGGGACACAGCCATACATATGACAGTAGGTTATATAGATATAACTGTAACACTTTTGGAATTTTATTTTGGACTATTTTGGCAATGACTATAAATGATAAGTTCTACCAGTGATACTCAGTCAGTTATTGGGATATTCTAAACTTTTTGGTTTCCATTTTTCTTCTAAGTAGTTTTCTTTAGGTAAAGATTATAATGAAGAGAAATTAGGATAAAACAAAATAAATGAGGAAAATGCCATTCATTGTGTAGTTTCTTTAACACATTCTGCTTGCCATGTATTCCTTTATTGTGCATAATTTCAGGTGAAAGTACTTTTTCTGTATCCTGTGAACTATTCATGTTCATTTTATCAATAATAAGTGTGTTTGGGAAATGTGTATATCTGCAAAGGCTACTTAAACCTACTCCCTACAGAGTGAGTAATTAATGGTGCTACTTTCTCATCTTTAACAAATACCTCCTTGCTGGCTGAAATTCTGACAGGAAAATTATAGGATTGGTGGCCGTGGTAAGATGTACGTTAATAATTGGTTGTCATTTTACTCCTTAAAATGTAACTGGAACTTAAGTTAAAATGTTAAGAAGCAAGTCTTCTTTTTTTTTTTTTTTTTTTTTTTTGCGGGTACCGGGGGGACGATCTCAGGACCTCACGCGCCAACAGGCACCCGTGCCGCTGAGCGATATCACCGGCCCCTTTTTCGTATGTGGGTTCCAGGAGTCGAACTCGGGCCTTCGCGCTTGCAAGGCAGGCGCTTAAGCCGCTGAGCCGTCTCACCGGCCCAGAAGCAAGTCTTCTTTAAGATTATTTATATTATTTTACAAACATAGGTATGTTTTCAAGGTCATTATATACATCTGCACCCCCTCCTTGGACAGATGTCACCAAATTGTCTATTAATATTCACTGTGCATCTGTCAGCTATTCATTGAATTTGTTCCTCTTGTGTGATCTTAGCAATTTTATAAGAATTTTTGTGATGATGCCTTAAGATATATGATGCAGTTGGGACATTTTAATGATTATCAATTTTGTAACTTCACCTAACTATAAGAAAAAGAAATTTGGCTCCAAACAAGACTTTCTTTATAAAATACTGGTTTTCCCCATCTACTGAGAGATAGATTCAAAAACATAAATAAACAAAACCCTAAGTCTAAGACAAAGGTTAGTGCCATGTTAGAAAAAGAAATAAAGCCATATTGATGAAATAAGAATGATTATACATAAGATTATATATACATATAAAAGTATAGATAAAACTCAATAGAATATTAATAAAATCAGTCTCTTCAATGATTATTCTTGTGTTTCTGTTAGACGTGATGTCTCCATGCAGCAAGCAGTTTATATCCAACTAGGAGTTTGGTTTCCTCATCATAAATCTCATGTGACTTTGATTTATTTCCTTGAAATACTTAGCACTTACATGTATGTCTTTTTCCAGCTGTGGTTGTGTAAATATTTAAATATTTCAGTCACTCTGTTTACATTTTATCTTCCAACTGAGCAGTTGTTGAAGGAATCCCGCCCTGCCCTTTTCCGTGATGCTGGTCTTGCCTGAAGTCCATGTTATGTTGCCAAGGTTTTATCAGGATTCTTGGTGAGGATAGTTGACATTATCATACTAGGTCCTGTTAGTTTCATTGTCCCTCTTTCCTTTACTCTCTCTTCTTCTTAACTTTTAAGTTTCCTATAAAAAATGCGGTTGAAACCTGGAAGTTGCTTTTGGAAATTGTATATAAAACATGTATCTTATGGCATAAAACAGATACAAATTAGCATTAACTGGAATGGAGATTGACAAGTGGCTTACAGAAGCTCAGAATTAATGATTACAGAAATATTTTTATACATAATTAATGATGAATAGTATATATAGAGATGAAACTGAGACAGAGTAAAAGTGGACACCATTTTTCGAGAGGAAAAGTGCAAGCACTAATGTGCGCGGCCTTGGGGTCTTTCTTCTGCACTTCCGAGATTCATACGTGCTCTTCCCTATTGGGTCTTAGCGTAACTCTCCCAAAGTCCTTTAAGGGCCGTGGGTACAGTTCAGTGATGGAGTGTGCCCTTAGTGTGCTATGCCCTGGGGTCGGTTCCTGGCACAAAATAGTCTTTGAGAAAGTGAACCATAGTTATAGGTGTAAGTTGAGTAACTTTTCTCAGTGTACAGATAGAAGTTGGGTGACACTTCCTTCAAATATGTTGGGAGAACAAAGTTTGGAACCAGATATTTAGATTAAATTGTGCAAATATTAAACACTGACCATGTAAGATTCATACTGAACGATGTAATCTCATATTGGAGAAGATAACACAGTGCAAGTGAAGCTTTATAGTCCTGTTTATTCATCATCAAGTTTTTTATTGACGTGACTGTGAAATCGTTTGGTTTACAGGGAGATTTTCTGTGCAGGAGGAAACAGCAGACAGGATCACGTTCGAATGATCCTTGATGTACCTACCATCTATACTTGATGCATTAATTTTTTGTAGATGAGGTTTCATACAGGGTCTTGCTACTAGTTCAGACTGGCCTTGAACTCACTATGTAGCCCTGGTTGGCCTAGATCTTATGACTATCCTCCTGACTCAGCCTCCCAAGTGTGGGAATTACAGGTGTGCACCACCATGCCTGGCTTATCTATACTTAAAAAAAAAAAAAAAAAGCAATCAGAATGAATGCTTTGGTGTTGAAAGCAAGCATGGACATATCATGTTTATCAATACATTTTAACCAGTTAATTCTAGCAGTATTGATGGAATAGCTGGAAAGAACAAGAGTTTGGATTTGTCTAGGATTGAATCCCAGCACTGCCATCTCTCAGCTGAATGACAGCTGCGATCTCAGCTCCCCATATGGCCACCAGATACCACAACACCCACCTCATAAAGATGTTGTTGTGAGAAAGGAGATGACGGATAATTGCTAGTAGTTTTCTGTTCAATCCCTTTCAATCCTGCTGATAGTTGATTACAGAGAATAATTTATTATAGTTTTTATAAAGATGATGATTACCAGTTATGGTTTATATTATTGAGATTAATCAATCACTCATTGTGAATATGACTCAGATATTGGAAAATCCCTTCTTTCCCGAAGGATGTGCATTATGAGAAATGAGAGATTTCTGTATTTTTATTATATAGAAGGATATTGGTTCTACTACAGTCAAATAACTTTTTCTGCTAACCTTATTTTCTCTCTTCAGATCATTATATGCTTAATAAAAGGTATGTTTTCTCTTCAAATATGTTCCTCAGAAACAAACTTCAGTGGAATATTCTGTAAAAAAGAATAAAAATCCTTGAATGGCTAAATACTTTTAGAAAATGCTGTATATTATATTCGTTTTCTGGCACATCATTATGTATATTAGAAAGACTAAAGACCCTGAGAACTAAACCTTTTTTTTTTTTTTAGCAATACTATTAACAATCTGAGGAAAGAGTATTCCACAGAGCATTTTTGAAAATGTAGCCATTAATTATATGGAAAGCATTTTTAATGCTGAATCTTTTCCTTAACGCTGCTGTATAAACATCGTGGAGAAAACACGGCACTGAGATCTCCCTTCCCCAGAGTCTTGCTGGCTGTGGTCCAGCGGTGTGGAACTGCAGGGTAGGGCAGAGAGGATCCTCAGCAGCACCGTGCTTCGGCGCAGCCTGGGTGATCTCCAGGTTCTGTAATTGACCATTACTGCCTCTCCGCCCTTTCCCTAGACAGTTTTATTCTTTCCCATGGTTTTCGTCTCCAGCTCTATTCTAATCCACAGCTCCAGCTGAGATTTCTTTCTGAGATCAAACTTGGATATACAGCTGTCAACTTGTCTAGAGGTACCCTGAACTCTCAGCGTCTCATACTGAGTAAATATCCCCTCTGCCCTTCTTGCCCTCACCAAATCTCACTCTTATTCCCTACCTTCGTGGAGAGCATTGTTCACACACTGGCGAGACCAGAAAGGTATAGTCTTACGCTCTGTTTCTCCTGATGCTGTGCATTTTCATTTCCATCATCCTCCGAATTGCTAGAGTAGGTCCTGTTGATTTTGTGACTTAATATCTCTACATTTTCTGTCTGCGGATGTCTAAGTACGAGTTGTCAGATTTATTGCCTGATGGGTGCAAAAGTGTTCTGTGTAATCCCCTTTTATTTAGCCTGCTGTGTCCAGCTGCATAGTACCAATAGTGAGCTCTTTAAGATCAAACTTGACCATACTGATCCCTGACTTAAAATTTTTAAGTGGTTTCCTGTTTTCTTCCTCCTTTGTCCTGTTTCCTTTCTTCTTTCAGCTAAATTGCGGAACTCAGGCCTGATGTACAAAACGCATCACATAATTTATTTTAGCTATATTTTCAGGTTCATGTTTCCCAATCTCTGACATGCTCTTTATACAAAGGACACAAAAATGTAACTGCAGATCCAATACCATAAACTCTTGTAGCCTTTGGCTGAAATCAGCTCCTTCCTTCCCTCCTGACTCCTTCAAGGCTCATTTTAAATTCCACGGCCACAGATGCCCCGCTGACTTCTCAGGATCTTAGGTGCCCTTTCTTTGTGTTCTCACAGTACCTCGTGCACCACTATCTCCTATCTCAAATGGACTTTCAGAATTTAAAATAAAATATGCTTTCATTAAGTATAGACCATCTCATTCGTTAATCCTCCTTAGCAGCCATCACTCATAATTACAGTCATAGTAAAGACCAGTAACATATAATAATGCTTTATTTTCTAAAATTTTATAGCATCCATAATTATGAGTATTCTAAAAGTCAATCTGAATTTCACTTGGCTTCAGTGTGGCCTTTGTGAGAGACTGTGAGTTTCAAATGATCCTCCTCTCTCCCATGTTGTTGGCTTATTCCCCCCTTTTGTAGAATCTAGTTTTAGATAAAATATTTATGCGTATCATGCACTAAACTAATTTCTCTGTATTTCTGACTATAAAACTATTACTTGGTGTTTTTTGGATTATAACTTTGTGTTTCGTAGAAGTTGTAAATAAATAAAAAAATTTAACTGTCATTATTCATTTGTTCATTTCACTAAGGGAAATACTAATTGCAGTAGTTACGAATTAGATACTGACATAAATAAGTTCCATGTTGAATTTACAGTTTATTTACATGGAATAGAATGCATACCAGCTACAAATTTAGAAGATAAACTCTTTTAAAGTCTTTTCTAGAATGCACAATTCTTATGCTTCAGTTCATTCTGTTCAGTTAAGTCTTTCTTGTTAGCTCTTCATCCACTTTTTAATTTATTCAGCATGTATTTATCGAGCACTTGATCAGACACAAGAAAAACAACTGTGAGCAAAATCAGACCCAAACATTTCACAGACTACTAGGAAAGAGACAATATTTAAAACATTGGATACATAGATTTTAAACTATAATTCTGATAAATCTTTCCAAAAATACTTGAGTAGTGTTCTTTAGGTTTATGAAAATGGGATTTAATTTTGTGGGAGCAGTCAGGAAGAGTAGAGATTTGGAAGAAGAGTGAGTACGAGCTATGATAATTTATGTTACTGGTCCTTAGTAGCCATGGCAGTGGGGCAGGAAAATGGGGCACAGTATGTTTGTGGGACTAACAGAAGGATGGCAGGCAAGCATGATCAGGGAAGGAGTAGGAACAGGCTGGCTCTTGTGGGTCTTATTGGGACATAAGAGCAATGACTTTATTGAAAAGGCCTCTGAAGTAGAGGAGGACCCAAACTGTATTTCCTTTTCAAAGCCTTCATCAAGCTATATTGACACAAAATATTTTAGAGACTTTCTTAAACCCTCATAAGAAAGGATGGTAATTGAAACCAGGATGGTAGCTGGCTATAGAGATGGGGATGAGTAGACTGAATTGAGGAATTTGGGATACTTAGAGGACAGAAGGTGTAAGGAAGACTAGTTTCATTGAGATTGCAACACTATATGAGAGCCAGGTTTGGGGCTCCAACAGGCTTGGGCTATTGCATTTGAGAAATTTACACATTTACTCTGTGCAAAGCAGAAGTAAGATAGGACAATTTGAAAATATGAAACATGATCACTTTAAATTCTAATTTTTTTTTGGAAAAAACAAATACAAAGAAAACATATAAATGACATTTATATGTGGCACTTCTCTTATTTGATGGCAGATAGGGTTCAGAATTCAGCTCCTCATCCAATTTCGTTTTTTGCATTTAATATTATATGCAATAACTTAAACTCATTTAATTAACATTTCTTATTTGAAATGAGTGAAACCTGGCATAAGAATAATGAAATTGGGGCCGGTGAGATAGCTCAGCAGCATAAGCGCCTGCCTGGCAAGCGCGAGGTCCTGAGTTCGACTCCTGGAACCCACGTAAAGGAAAAAAGGGCCTGTGATATTGCTCAGTGGCAAAAGCGCCTGCTGGCAAGTGCGAGGACCTGAGTTAGATCCCGGTACCCACATAAAAAAAAAGAATAATGAAATTAACTCATTAATTGAAACTCTGGGGAAAGTAGATAGACACATATATGCTTTTATTATTTAGGAAGAGATAACAGCTTGGGTAAAAAGATTTTATTATATTTGAATATAAATGTTCACGATTATATAGCATATATTTTGTTTAAGTGCTAATTATGCAAGTTAAAAAGGAGGTTCCAGAGTGCTATGCCATTATTTTTAATACTCAGGAAGCTACTTAACAGTTCTTCAACACATTCCTCTGCAAACACAGGCACATGTGTGGCGTAAAATGTTCTGCAAGGAATTGTAGACAAGGGATTTGAACAGCAGATAGGATTTGTACATGCAGTGTTTAAGCAAAAGAATTTGCTAAGTGGAGGGGTCAAAAGGATGCAGGCACTGAAAGGTCCAGTCAAGGTACACACCAGCAGGAGTCAAGAGGAATCAAGAGTAGGAAAGATAGGTCAGTATTAGGCAGTGTCCTCACAGTATGGTTAAAGCCTTTGCTTTTGCTGTAGGACTGAACCCTTTTCAAGGGATACGTGAAGATATTTTGTCAATTCTTCCGCAGGCTCCCGTCTTCGTCAGGAAGATTTTCCACCGCGCATTGTTGAACACCCTTCAGACCTAATCGTCTCAAAAGGAGAACCTGCGACTTTGAACTGTAAAGCTGAGGGCCGCCCCACACCCACTATTGAATGGTACAAAGGCGGGGAGAGAGTGGAGACGGACAGAGATGACTCTCGCTCACACCGCATGCTGCTGCCCAGTGGATCTTTATTTTTCTTACGTATAGTACATGGACGAAAAAGCAGGCCTGACGAAGGGGTCTATGTCTGTGTAGCAAGGAATTACCTCGGAGAGGCGGTGAGCCACAACGCATCGCTGGAGGTAGCTAGTAAGTAAATGGGGCTTTCTGTGTTCGGTAGGGGGAGTGGCAGAGGATGCATTAAAGAAGTAAACATGCATCGAAGGATTTACCTGAAAACAATCTGCAGCGTTTTATGACTACAACCTCGTATTTGAATTTTCTTCATTTCTCATCCTAGCTGGTTATTCAAGCTAAATTTATATTTACATATAATTGTTGAACTATATGTCTTTTGATTTGGAGTCATTTTCTGTTGATTGCTTTTACAGAAATTGTTTTATTTCCCCTCCTTCTTTGCTTTTAAATAGTTTGAATGCAAGAATTTTTCTGTAAATAGAGTGGTGTGGGATATTCTTCATTTGTTTTCATCAAGAAAAATACTCTTAACTTGTAGTGTAAGGTATGGTTTTAAACTGTTTCTAATTCTTGGAAATACGTTAAACTTCTGTTGAAGCTGTACCCAGAAGAGCCTGTTTATATGCTGCCGGCTTGGCTACTGTGGAGCACCGTGGGGTAAAAACAGGGGTATGCAGTCATCACATAGTTGCTGGTTCGGTTTATCTACATTAACACAACATGTAGCTCATTTGAAGTTATCTCAGGATAGATTTTGTTGAGTGATGATTCCATTGTTATATGCAGAGTCTAGAGGTCTATTTTATTTGAAGAAGAGTTAGATTTCTCTTATTTTGTATCCATATTCAGGAGGTAGTCCAAACGTTTTGTTCCCTGTAGAGAATCCTCCTCTGTGTATAGGAAAGAAGTCAAGAAGTTTTGCATAGGGATTGGGAAGGCTAATTAAATAAGATTTAATTCATTTAAACTATGTATAATTATGTATGTAACTATATTCATAACTACATTTACATATGATATTTTCCAAGATGATTAATATTTTAATATGACTTATGTCCAACATTTTAATTATATAATTGGTTTTCATAGTATCCATTCAACTAGAACTTGAATATTTGGAAGCAGAAATAATTAGAAAATTGTAGACATGGATAAAAATTCAGAGACAAATTATTCCAGCTCTGTCATATCATTAATGTGGAATGAGCCCCAGAGAATTTCCATAATTTGATCACCTTCGTAGAGCCATGAGGTGCATCATGTGGAGAGAGAATGCCAGAGATATCTGTTATGAGCATAAAATATAAATAAATAGAATAAAACATATCTTCTAAACTATGTCAAAACTAGCCATCCATGGCTTAAAATTTTTTTCTTGAAATCTGAATTTATATTTCTTGATTCACAGTTGATTCATAATGAATTGATAGACTTTTTTTATTGCCTCGATTCTCAGTGAATGTCTTAGAACTAAATCAGCGAGGTAATGAGAGGTATAATCACAGCAGAAAGCTATTTTTCTTTTTTCCTTTAAAGCCCAAGCAAAAGGGAGTTTAAATGTTCAACCAGTTATAAAAGAATGTATATATTTTGATGAAGTTATCTTTCAAAGTTAGGATATTGGAACCTTTGTAACTTTTGGCATATTTCTACTTAAGCATAACTATTCCCGTGGAGGTAAAATTAAGGTAGCATAGAAGTTGATGTAAAAAGACTTAGGCCAGCTGCAATTTTTGATAGGTAAGAAACTGAAAACCAGTAAGAAAACCAAAGTGATTATTCTCTGGAATTATAACTTTTTAGAAATGAAGCGTATGCCACAAAACTATCAAAGATCATCTCGTGTTCCTTTTTTTTTTTTTGTGGGTACCGGGGGTCGACCTGAGGACCTTGCGCGCCAGCAGGCGCCCGTGCCGCTGAGCAATATCACCGGCCCCTTTTTCTTATGTGGGTTCTGGGAGTCGAACTCGGGCCCTTGTGCTTGCAGGGCAGGTGCTTAAGCCGCTGAGCCATCTCACCGACCCCATCTCGTGTTTCTATGTTGTTTCTTACTCTGCACATTCTTATCACTGTCAGAATTTAAGAAAGGAAGTTACACACCCGAATAGGTCTAAATGCTTACTATCTAGATCTTCCTTTTCAAAACACCTCTAGTTTTAACTCCTGATAATCAAGATACCTTTAATGTACTGGAGATATCTGCCTTTCCTGGTCTGACTTCTGTGTAGATATTTTAGTTTCCAGTTACATTCTTTTTCTAAGTTAGACATTGCATTACCTTGGGAGGCCATTATGAGAAAAAGTTTTCACCACATGAGATCATTATACCCTTTTACAAGCAAAATATTCAGATACCAAGTTTTTTAATGCATAATACACAAATTTTAGTGTGGTGTTTATCATTATCATCAAATGTTTTCTAGCTCCAGAGGAAAAATAGAATAATTTACTGAATAGAATTTAATATATTTAATATGTTTTTAACATTTAAACATTATAGAAGATAATACTCTATCTATTCCTCTACTTACATAGGGAGAATAGTATTAATATCATATATTTAAAATAGGTATGTATAAGGATAATTGACAGTAAGTATCCTTACTAGCGATAATAATTATTTGAAACTCTAAAAATGTTTAAGTAGCACCTGCTACTAACAAAAAAGTTTGAGTAGCATCTGCTACTAATAACTTTTTGCTACTTTAATAGTAATCATTAGAAACATGGTTCTAGTTGGATAAAATGTATTATTTGAACATATAGGTTTATGGGGAAATTAAGTACTCAATTTTTAAAAAGGTTTTGTATGTTTAAAAATTGGAAACAATTATTTTATAAATTTGTGCTTCAGTGCACTGCAAATAGATATGTAGTAATTTAATTCCCTGTATCTTAGTGATTTCTTTTAGGCAATGAGTACTGCTCAGTTAACCGTTTTTAGGATTTTTCTCTGCTAAAACCAAAATTGGCCTTCTTTGTGTTACATAAACTAGTAGGAAGCAAGGTGGGGGGCAGCACATGGGTCTATTTGCTGTAGGTTAAACCTATAAAGTACTGTTGAAGCTTGCATTTTTTTTTTTTTTCGTGAGAATATTACTACTTTAAAAAAAAAAGTTTTCTTAGTTTAGGTACCAGAAGTTCAACCAAAGCTATTCTTTTTCTCCCCAAGGCTCAGACACAGGAAGACAAAGATTGCATCTAATTTCATAGTGAGCTGTAGCTGCAAGTAATAGCATTAACGAAAGTGTCTCGAGGCAACATAGGTTTCACAGTGCAGTTGTTAGTAATGCTTTCAAAAACATTTATCTGCGTTTTACTTGTGTTTAGCCCAAGTTTTACAGCTGTAACAACAACTGCATTTCTTGGTTCCTAGTAGTCATCAGTCCTTCAAACTTTATTAAAAAAAAAAAAAATGAGTGAAATACCATTGGAAACCTTTGTATTTGCAGAGAAATTACAGTATTTTTGTCTAGTGTGCCTTCAATCTTTATTTAAATTGGAATAATGCACTTAAAGGATTGTATTTATTCTCTTTAAGATTGATTATTTTTAGTCAGATTACACTGACCTGTAATCTCAGCACTCTGAGAGGCTGAGGCAGGAGGATCACAAGTATGAACTCAGCTTGGGCAATAGAGGGAGACTTTGTCTCAATATAAGTAAAGTAAAATAAATGAGCTGGGAATGTAGCTCAGTGTGAAGACCCTGGGGTCATTTGCAGGTACTGAAAAAAATAGGTTGCTTTTTTAAAAATTTTCATTTATGTCCTCAACTATAACTAGGGTAGACGACAGTGCAGATTATTGGCCAGTGGTTCGCTGCTTATCCTTGCTGTGTGATACAAACTGTATTCCTTGCTCTTAAAACCTTAATTTTGAGTTAAACTTATTCCATACAATTATAAAGTCTAATAACTAGAATAAAAAATATTTAGCAGTCTTTATTTCTAATATTTATAACTGGAATTTTTTGAAGTTTGCTTTTGTAAAGAAAAAGAATCTTTAATCACAGATTTAAATTTCTTTCAATAATTAGCTTTTCTTTCAATCCAAGAATGCCTTATCTTGATGAGGATATTGAATTATGTAATTTGGAAAATATTGCTATTTCTAGGACTTCTGAAAACTCACTATGTCTCTCATTCCGTTTCAAATGCAGCTATCTAAAAAGGTCTCCTAAGCAGTATTTCTTTGCATATTTTGAGTTAGCTTTACTTGAGAGTATACAAAATGATTAGGAAAACCATTCTCCTATACCCAACATTATCATTTATTAAATTTATATTGCACCTGGGACAAATTGAGAGCACAATTCTTTAACACAATTTATACTTTATAAATAATTTGATCTTGGATAATTACACTGAATTTTAAGGAAAGTCAACTTGAACCTTCACCCTTATGCTTTCCATTGTAGAACATGGCTCTCCATATTGTGTGCCATGCAGTGTACAGTTAGCACATGGCTGTTTGTTTCCTGTGTAAACTATTTTCTTCCCTTCAGACTAACCAGACATTTTTAGTAGGAAAATCATAGAACTGTCTTCCCTAAAAAATACATTTGTTAATTAATCAAAGATTATCTTTCTATGTTTTATTACCTGGAGCATTTTTATCACTATTATTTTGAGGTAAAATGATATATTTTGAAGAAATGGTCTCCACTGCTTTTACTTACAATCTTTTGTTGTTGTTATTATTATTATTATTATTATTATTACATGCTTCTCAAAGTGATTTAGAATTTCAATTGTCCAATTTTTCTTACTTAGGCAAAACAAGAAAGTGAACTGACCATGTATGCTAAGCATACCATGTTTACCTTGGGATAATCAAATGGTTTCTAAAACCTAGTCCACGGAAATGGAAGTATACCTCCCAGGGATGAAATAGTTCAGATGAAAGGAAGAAGAAATAAACTATACCATTATGTTATAAAATTTTGAGACAGAATGAGAGAGAGAGAGAGGAAGAGAGAGAGCATATGAATCAGAGAAGAGAATATTTATTCATTTTCATACGGCAGATCAGTGCTGGAATGAAAACTGGGACTCAAGCCCCTCCGTGTTAAGCTTGGGTTAGATGAGAATCCCTAACTCTGTGCTGTTAGACAAAAGCTTGGGACTGACTCTTTGGTGAAGATAGATGGTCTTTGGTAAGGGTAGAAAAGTCAATATAAATGTATGTATGAATGTTCATATACAAATGTGAATATGTTAGTATCTGGTAAATATTTTATCTTTGAAGTTGAACTGGCTTTATATTGCATCTTTAAAATATTAATTCACTTGTTTCCTTTACTTAATTTATTTTCTATATTTTTTGAAAAGACCTGTCTTGCCTTACTGTTGTTAGCTTTGACAGGCTTTCCATCGCAAGTTATGGAAGACAATTTAATATGCCTATAGAAACAATTTTTACTCTTCATATATAACTTCTAAAATCGCATCCTGTCTTCTGAATATCAGAAACAATATATGCTCACTACAGAACACTGTGTGTGTGTCAGTGTATATGCATGTGCACCAGGGATCGACCCTGGGACCTCACGCATTGTAAGTGAGCACAGTACCACTGAACTACACGCACAGCCCTATAGAACACTTTTCAGATACATAAATGCTCTTCTCATTTCACTATCCAGAGGTTGCTACAGTTGAAATTTTGGCGAATATCCCTTTTAGTCTTTTTATTTTCCTCTGTATTATGAATCTAAAAAAATATATTCTCTGTTGCATCTTGTTTATTAGTCAGTTAATTCTCTCATTCTCTCACTCTTGCTCTCGCTCTCTCCTTTCTAAATCCCCGTGGTCTTAAGAATCAATCTCAGGGCCTTGCATGTGGTAGGCAAGTGCTCTACCACTGAGCTACATCCTCAGCTGTCAGTCTTTTCTTAGGTAACTAAAAGCAGGATTGATATGTAAAAATAAATGTGTATAATATAGTCAGCTATGTCAAAAAGACTACATGGAAAAGGTGGTTAGCGCTCCAGATTGGATGTTAAAAGACAGCTGTGACCTCCTGAATAGTACTAGATGTGCTGCCACGGAATGGATTCAATCCAATAATCATGTAGCTAAAGGTGACACATTCCAGTAGGAGCATCATGAGCCACTCCTTTTATTTTCTCAAAAAATAAGTGATATTCATACATGCTGAAAAGTACTGAAGTGGTTATTTCAACACTAGTTATACTTACATAGAAAGCCCCCCCGAGGCCTCCAGAATATCAATTTCATATTTGGTTATTTATGAGAAATTCTTGGCGGTGTCTCCTTGTATCAACAGTACTGTCTAAAACCTAATAAAACAAAAGGTGGATCCTGTCTCTCTCAAATCTTATCAGATCACCCTGTCTTTGAATTATCCTAATGTACTTCAGATTTAAATGCTGGAAGCCATTCTCATACACAGACTAACTTAAGAATCAGTTGTATTTGTCTAAAAACTTTTCTTTCAGTGCGAAGTCTATTCACTATGAACATACTATGAACATTTTGATTGTAAATAATTTCAATTAATAATATTTAACTGAATTCATCATTACTTATCAATGGAAACTTTTTTATCCATACTTGCTTAACTATAAATTTGTCAGGTTAGGATAAAGCACTGTTGAATATCTTTGGAGAATAAAATTTTTCTCTGAAGATGGGCATGGTGCTACATGCCTGTAATCACAGCATTCAGAAGCTGAGGCAGGAGAATTGCTGTGAGTTGCAGGTGAGTCGGAGCTATACAGTGAAACCTTGTGCCTCCACCAAAAAGAAAAAAAACAAAAACAGTGTCTGTGTTACACAAGATGGACAATATTTTAAAATGCTGTAGGTAAAATGTAAGAAATTTAATAATATATTAAATTATAATGAAATATGGAGCATACTAAAATATGGAGTTTATCTAAAAAGTAGTTTTGTCTGAATAATTCTTTCCAGGCATTCTATTTAATGCGAGTTATTCAGTGGTAAACCAAAAAGAAATGATCATGCCTTCATGGGAACTACAGCATAGCTGGAGGGGAGGTGGGTAGACTGAAAATAAGCAACTCACGGTACAAATAAATTCTTTTTTAAAATTATTTAAAATTTTTTAATTTTTTTTTTTTTTTTTACAAATAAATTCTTTATGCTCAATTGTGACAAATCCCAGGAAGGAATAAGGTTGGAACTGAGAGCTGAATTACATCTGGATGTTGCCAAGATGAAGAGCAAAATGTAAAACATTTCAAGCTATAAGAGCAGCACATCTAAAAGGCCGCAATGAAAAGATAGCCTTGGACACACTTGAGAAAATACACGGTGGTAAATATGATGTACGAGTGAGGGAAGTAGCGAGGGAGGTGGTGAGGGCTGAATGGAGCCAGTCCTTTAACCCTATCAAGGGTGTTTGTGGTATGTTCAGTGCAAAGCCAGGGTGAATGCTGGAGAAGACTTTCAGGTAACTTGATCTGATTTACATTTTAAAACATCACGCATGTGCTGCCTGAGTATTACATGTGTAGAGAATACGTTGGAGGAGATCAGTTAGGAAGCTTTTGCAGTGTTTCAAGCATAAGTGTTGAAGTCTGAAGCTGCTGGTAGTAGTGGAGATGAAGAGAAAAGGGAAGATTACATTTGGGGATTGAAGCTTTGGCTGAATGTCGGAGGGTGAGATAGAAGTTGAGATTCTGCAAGAGAAGCAGTTATTGGTGATGACAAGGTCACGGTTAAGCCTATGGGTGTGTGAGTAGAATTGGCAATTTGGATTAGAATTTGTTAGCTTTGAATGGTTTATAGTGGTTCAGTATGCGCTATCCCATCGCAGGCCTAGGCAGTTGCACTTTCTCTTGTTCCAGTACCTGGAATGCATTGCTCTTTCCCTTCAGCTGGTCACTGCCTGACAGTGCGGGAGCTCGGCCACTCCGAAATCGCACTGTGACCCCTGCTTGTCTTGTGTGTGTGGCGCTGCCGCCTGTGCTCACGCAGCACCCAGTGCACCCTCCAGGACACTGCCTCTGAGTGCAGCATGTGTCCTCACACCCCGTGCTCTAGCATCGTTTCTCACACATTTCAAACACAGCAACGTAACGTGCCACTTAGAAATGTTTTATCTCATGTGTGAGGAGCAGCGTAGTGCCACTTCAAAGACCACTCTAACCTACTCATTTCTCAGCCAGTTTCTTTGTATTTAAGCAGTTCACATGATTTTTTGACTGAAAGCTCAGTCCTTAGAACCTGTCTATTCGTGTTTATTGTGGCGCTAGTTACAGTAGCCAAGATACGGAATTGATCAAGGTGTCTGTGTTAGCTTTCTATCACTGACAGAGTACCTGAGATAGTCAAGTTAAAAGGAGGAAAGACCTGTCTTGCCTTACTGTTTCAGAAGTGCAGTCTATGGCCCCGTGAGCCTTTAGTGAGGCAGAATATCCTGATGGGAGTGTGGGAGTGTGTGGGACAGCAAAGATGGCAACCAGGAAGAGAGAGAGAGAGAAAGAGGAAGGGGAGGGTTCAGGCTCCCTGTATCCCTTTCAAGGGCAAATTCCCAATGATCTAACCTAGCAGTTCTATGACCTCCCAGCAGTTCCACAAGCTGGCAACCAAGCCTTTGTGTTTGTTGTTTGTTTATTTATTTATTTTTTGAGGCAGGGTTTCCCTTTGTACTACAGGCTGGCCTTGAGCTCCCTGTGTAACCCAGGTTGGCCTCAAATTCTGCAGCAATCCTCTGGCCTCAGCCTCCCTAGTGCTGGGATTGCAGTCATGTAGTAGCATGGTTGGCTGGGGGACAGTTTAGAGCAAGATCATAACAGTGTCCATCAATGGTACGTAAGGAAAATATGATGGATAGATATGGATATAGATATAGATATAGATATAGATATAGATATAGATATAGATATAGATATAGATAGATATTACTCAACTATAAAAAAAGAATGAAATGTTTATCATTTGCTCCAAAATGGGTAGAACTGGAGTTCATTGTGTAAAGTGAAATAAGCCAGACATGAAAGACAAGATGATATCATTTGTTTTGTAAAATTAAAAAGCCAATCTAATCTCATGGAAGAATGGAGTAGAATAGCTGTTATTAGATATTTGAAAGGATGGTGGAAGGAGGGCAGAGAAAAGTCAAAGGGCAGCAAAACACAGGTGGGGGAATTAGTTCTGGTTTTCTGTAGCATAGTAACGTAACTGCTGATTATAATATTTTGTGATATATTTCAAAATAACTAGAAGAGTATAAATGATAATAATTTATTTCTATTGAGATAGTATTTGTACAATTTTATGGAGTATGGAACATGGATACCATGTGTTATGAACAAATCAAGATAATAAGTTCTATCTATTTGAATATTACTCATTTCTATATGCATATTATTATTACTATTATCATTGTTATTTGTGGTACTGGAGATCAAATGAAGGGCCTCATGCATGCTTGGCACTCTCTATACCACTGAGTTAAATCTCTATCAGTAAAAATTATTTTTTTTAAATGTAATCATAAGATACTAATTCCCTGGAAATTCTTCTTTTATTCAAAGTTCTGTTTTATTCAAAGTATCTTTTCTTGTGATAACATTACTCAGGAATTTAGCTGACTTCTAGATACTGTAATAGTACAAAAAGCAAAGTGAGTTAGTTTTAGGATTTGATATGTAGATTTGATTCTCCTAAGTAGTAACCCCCTGGGGAATTTAGGACCTAAGCATTGGCTCCTAGGAGCTGAAGAGGATTAAACTTCCAGGCTGAGGAGGAAACAATCCCTGTGCTCACTGTGCCCTGAAGGGGTTTCCTGCGCTTGCCTGAGAGATTTTACAAATGCAAAATGGACTTAGGTACCTTACAAAACTTTCTCTTTTTCTTTCTGTATTGGGAATAAAAGATACGAAATGATTATTCTGTAAGGCAGTATTATTTGCCCTGTTATGCCTTACATACACACACAACATGCACATGTATAGTGTGTGTGTGTGTGTACACATATGAAGCCATTATAGTCAGAGTTATAACTAATGAAGCATATTTGATGGGAAATCAAAAGGAAATTGCATGATATTTTACTTTAAATTTCTTATGCTCCTAAGCTGTGGCTTGTGGTTGATGAATAATAACTGAAAAAAAAATCTTAGTTAAAATAAAGTGTAAAAGCCAGTAGAAATCTACATGGTGCAATAATGAGGTGGGATAGGGGATGAATAGCAGCAGTCTATCTGGACAGTAATGTTGTATCCAGCAGCAGGGTGGAGACCAAGTCAGGGGTGCAGAAGGCTGAGTACAGGCAGAAAGGGGAGCCTCACTGCAAAAGGGAGCCTCATTGCAAAAGACATTAGAGATAGAAATTTCAAAATACATCAGACCCTGTTTTCATAATATTCTGAGGTGATTTGTATGGAAATTCAAGATTGAAAAGCCCTGGTATACTTTGTGGTTCTTTATTGGCCTCAGCTGTAAGAGGGGATTTTGGAAATTTAAGCAAAGTTTTAGAAAAATTCCATCTGGAATCATAAACTGATCCTAAGAGATTGTGAGCACAGCGTGGTAGATTTTCGAGGGAAGCGAATCTAACACTTCATATAGGTGAATTATCCTGGACTTCTAAGGCAGCAAGGAGTTGGGAGTGGGTGATACACGTAAGAAACAGGTAGAGACAGCCAATTAGGGGCATAATGGAGGGGACACACAGAAAGAAAGAAAAAGAAAAAGAAAGAAAGAGAGAGAAAGAGGGAGGGAGGGAAGGAAGGAAGGAAGGAAGGAAGAAAGAAAGAAAAAGAAAGAAAGAAAGAAAGAAAGAAAGAAAGAAAGAAAGAAAGAAAGAGTGACACAGAGAAAGACAGCATGAGTAACAAAGGCATCCAGAGGATGCTGAAGATAGAGCTGCCAAAAGGACAGATGACAAGGCACAGACTTGGAGGAGGAAGAGGGAGGCAGGACAGGTACAGTTATGAGGGGATGCAAATAGGTTGGGAATTTAGGCATTAAGCTCAGAAGAGTAGAAAAATATATATGTTGTAGCAAGAAGTAAAAATTGTTTTCTATGCACAATTTTTTAAATGATTTTATTAGTAAATTTTATAGATAAACCTAAAATAAATAAAAGTGGAATATTAAGCAGAAAAGAGTATACAAACTTTTATTACTCTCCATACTGCTCTTTATTAAGGGAAGTAATGTATAAAAAGTGTCTTAGATGTTTTTAAGTAAATTTATGGAAGCTTATATTTATCTAACATCATCTAAAAGTCAAATGCTAGTTACTTTCATTTCCTTTACATTTGCTGGAATGAAAACTGTAGGAAAAGTAGGTTTTGTTAATAAGCAGGGAACCATTCTGAAAGGGTCATTTGGAAGTCATTTAGTCTATCCCTCTGACTTTTAGGTTAAATTGTCTGAAGATAATTTGTTGTAAGAAAAAAGGTTCAGAGTAAAGAATTATGCAGCCACCATCATCAATATAACTTTTATGCACCAGCATATATTAACACAAAGTTATTACTTTAATTTACTTAAATCCTACACTACAGCTTAATTCTTTCTTTCATTTTACATGCTAAGTGATAACAGAAAAACCTATGTTATATGGCAGCTGATATGTTTGAAGATAGTTATCAAAAGGGACCTAATTTTAACAAAGTGTATCTGATGTTTAATTTAATTTTCGAATATAATTAAGCTACTTCTAATCTCAGGCTCTAGAGTGGAAATTGTGGTCTCTGAAGAAGAAATTGTAGCTTTAGTAACATTTTAAGTTGTGAAGTTTTAATAGTGCATATGACATTTTACACTTGTCGTGAGAAATAAAAATTTATGATCATGTTATTTAGCATGCCTGAGTGAGGGCATTTTTAATCTTATCTAGTCAATGATGGAGCAAAATTTAAAATAAAAGCCAGAAAGTTAATGGGAAAAGACAACTGTCCTCAAGAAGATTTATAATGTGTTTCAAGGTCTTCCCCTCTGCCACCCTGTATGTCTCTACTATATAGTACTGTACATTTTCTAGACTGAATTGCAGTTATTTATTTTTGTAGGTTTCTTACCTTAGTCAGACACTAGAACCAGCATTTGATGTAAAAGGCATTATAATATTTTGATCATATAAATTTAGCACTTGTAATATTTTGTTTTCTTTTTTTTTTTTTTCTGGATACTGGGGGTCAACCTCAGGTCCTCGTGTGCTAGCAGGCGCCCGTGCCGCTGAGCGATATCACTGGCCCTTTTTTCGTATGTGGGTTCCAGGAGTTGAACTCGGGCCCTTGCGCTTGCCAGGCAGGCGCTTATGCCACTGAGCCATCTCACCGTCCCCAGCACTTGTTATATTTTGTGATTCTCTTAGCTCTCAAATAGAAGTGTATTAAAGGTTGTAGTTTTATTTAATCTTGCTTAATTCTTGGAAAATATGACTTACCATATTTTCCTTTGGGTCCTTCCTCTGGGAAGAAAGCAGTGATGAGCCAAAATCTAACAGCAGAGGAGAGAAGTTAATATGACTAGTGGATTGAGAATGTGTGGAGATTTGCCCTTTTTCCCACTCTCCTGTTTTGACTAAATCCCCCCAAAGAATCCTACACTTCTGTGTTCATACTCTGTAACATTGGTGGGCAATAAAGTCAATTCCTTAACACTTTTCTTTGTGTTTCCTTCTTTATTTTTTTTTAAAGTAATTATCATTTAAGCCTCAGTATCGTCTGGTCTATGACCTTGCTGAAGTTAATTATATTCTCTGTGTAAGATATTAATTCTGCCTACTATGTAGAGGTGTGGAATGGTGTTACAGCTTGGATCTGGAATTTCCTTCAAAGCCCATGTGTTAAAGGTTTGGTCACCAGCCTGTGGCACTACTAGGAGATGGTATTACCTTTTGGAGGTGGGGCCTAGTGAAAGGAAGTTAAAACAGTGGGTATAAAAGCCCTGGAACCCTGGGCTCTTCATCTCCCTCTATTTGCCTTCTGGCTGGCATGAGCTGAACAGCTTCTGCTGTGCCTCCTGTCATGATGTGTGATGTTTTGTCTGTCACAGGCCTGAAAACAACAGGCCACCTTACCAGGGACTGACACCTCAGAAATTGTGAGCCAAAATAAACCTTTCTTCCTTTTAAATTGATTATTTTAGGTATTTTGTCCCAATAACAGAAAGCTAACACAGAAGGATTGCATATATAAAGTGCTTAGAATTGTACTCACATGAATTGTAGCTATTTTACCATCTGCTTTTATGGTGCTAGGCACATTATAGTATTAGATTCATTCTTTCCATTTCTATCATCCAAAGGAGTGTCTCTTCTCATTTCAGGATGGCAAATGCTAAAAATCGAATCCCATATATGGTTACACTTGGAATGGCCTTTCAGACAGCAGGGTCAGTCATTTTCTAATACACAAGAGGATTTAAAGATCCACATGAATATTTGTGAAAAGATATGTATGCTTTATTTATCAGTACATGATCTGCCTTGTATAACAAATGTTTTTCAGGGGCTTATAAAGCTATTGTTATTGGCATGGTTATAACTGCAATATTTCATTGTGGCACTTCTCTAAATATGTTCCAATGTATTATTTCTTTGATCTGTTAAAAATTAATTTGAAAAATATGTCTTTAAACAAACTTTTAAACTATCTCTTTGCTGTGAGATTTTGGTGTTATTAAAATATTAATGAACAATATGGAACACAAGTAGGGTGTTTAAATTACTATAATTCCTACACTCACATGATCTAGAAACATATTTTGTATAGATAATCTGACTTGTTTTCTCAGAAAACATTTTGGATAAACATTAATGTTTAGTATTTTGTGAGAGGAAAGTTCCTGTGTATCTCAGATTTGTCATGTGATTATCTTCATCATTCTTTTGTTTCAAGAATGTAAGAATAAGACTGTTCCATTTCCACTGTGTCTTCTGGGAATGTTTTCTCCTGGACATCAGCATATTGAAAGACATACAAGGATCCATTCTAGATCCCAAACACAAGCAGTTCAAATATCATGTTTTACCAGGATTTTGCCAAGAGATGCCTGGTACCAGGTGGCCTTACTCTTATATATTATTAATGGTCCTGTTACACTTAGTAGTGTTCATCTCAATATTGTAAACTTTGCCTTTTATAATGGAAGTAATTTACCTCTTGTGAACATTTGATATGTTTGACCTTCTATGTGGAATATCCTCTTTTCCAAAATTTCATGGCAACTAGACATATTAGGATTGTTTCTTATTGCATGTAACCATACTCAAGGAAGGTAACCAAATAAGTTTAATTTGTTTCTGGAGATGGAACATATGGAGAAGTACAGTGGCTCTTATTTATCTGACTCAGCAATTCATGTTCTATAGCACAAATGTCCATGTTTTTATAGGGTTTGCTGTAAACCTCATTCTGATTTTTTGTTGTTATTGTTTGTTTTTGCTCTATGACGAATGCTGGATGATTACACCTATCACCTTGGATTCATCCTCCAACTTCATCTTGATTTAATCCATGGCTTCTTATCTCTAGGTTAGCTCTGTAGAGTCAGCTCTATTTGGAGGTCCTGGTAGCACCTCCAGGTTGAATGTTCAAAATGAGACTTATCATTCTCCTTCTCATCCCTGCTTTTCCTCTCTTATTTCCTAACTAGGAAAATAATGAGCACCAGCCAGCCAGCCCTCCCAACAGAAACCCGAGAGGAGTCTTCCTTTATCTCCGTGTTTGCATCTGTTGACCATCAGGTGCTTGCTGACTTTCTCCCTGAGATCTTCTCACTGTCGTTTCTCACTTTCATACTTCTTCACATGTGAAAATCCCACTCAGACTTCTCCATTGCTTATTTAGAGCCTCTTAGTGACTTCTAAAGTTTAAATTATTTGAAACGAATGATAAGTATCTGTGTAATCTTGGCTTTGTGGTTGAGAATTCAACTCCAGCTCTTTGATGAGGTTGGGGTGCTATTGCTTCAGAGTGCAGCAGAACCACCACTTCCTCCAAGTCTAATTTTTTGTAATTCCCCACCACAAGTCAAGGTTAATTTGACAAATACCACCCTCTATTTTTTTTTTAAATCACAGTATGTGGCTACTGAACTATAATTAAATCTTGACTTGTCTGTATTTTCTACTTAATTATTAGCATTGTGTACATCTGGTAGTACCTAACATAGGTCACAAATGATGTATTAATACCGAAACTTTATCAGTAAGATATTATATACAGTGATCCTCTCCAGCAAACAACAGTAAAAAAAACAAAACAAATCAGTGTTTTCTTTATATTTAAAGGTATTCATGTGCAATTTATATTCTTTCAGTACAAGTGAGAAATTGCTTCAGGTTCTGTTTCAGATTTTGATCCTTTCATGCAAGAGAGAAATTGCTCACAAATTGTATTTTCACACCTGCTTTGCCCTACTTTTTCCATTTAGAAACAGTATTTTTTTTTAACAGAATCAACTCTAATTAAAAGTCAAGTCTGTGATTACACAATTCTGCTAAACTTCTTCAGAACACCTGCAGATTGCATACAGTATGTGATTTGTGATGGTTCAGTTCTGCACTTTTGACTCTATTATAGTGCAAAAGCGATAGGCATTCAGAAGAAACTATTTGTTGGATTTTCATGTTTTCCCAGGCCAGTGATACTCAGTGCAGCTCTCTCTGGTGATGCTGGACAGTGGCAGAGAGTTGAAGCTCCCAGCCAGCTCTGAGAGCATAAGAGCAAACAACAGATACTCACGCTACGTTGCTGAGCCCCTTAGTTTGGAAGCTTAAGTGTATCAAATGCACTTTCAACTCGCAATGTTTTCAAGGTTAAGATGGTTTTATCTGGATGTAACTCCATCATAAGGCCAGGAGTACCGATTCACATTAACTTATTTGACAATATTCCAAGCATTAGCTCAGATTACAAAATTTAATTTATTTTAAGTACTGTAGAATGAAGTTATGGTTTCAAGTTTATATTTATTTATTTCAAGTTATAATTTATTTACTTAATAGATACAGTTTAAAAACAAATGTATATGTGCATGATAAAAATAAGCATCATGCTTTCTGTAAATTTTAAGTGTCCTAAGCAGAAAGAACTACTCATTAATGTTTATATTTACATGTGTAGTATAAAAGATGATCTTAATATTTGTTTCAATAATTAAAATGTACTGCTTTAAAATCAATTAATAAAATTGCTGAAGTATTTTAAAACAATTGAAACATTTTAATATAAATATTTAAACATATTTCATGTATAAATATGTTATTTAAAATTGAAAATATTTATTAATTTTAGAACACTCTTTCTGCTTTCATTTAAAGTAAAATGCAATCTAGAAAGTAGAAGAGTAGAAGATCATGGTTCTTTGCATTGATAATTCCCTGGATTGAATCAGTTCTGCTAATGATAATCATTTTCTAAGACATAAGAATTTGTGTTATTGAAGGGAGAGAGAAAAATAATTTAATTTGATTGAAGCAGTTCTGCTTTTAAAGGGATTTTATTGAAGCCATAGATGACATAAACTCACACATGCACACATACTCACACATAAATTGAAACATTTTCATATGTATGCTACAAGTTCAGTTTTAGCCTCTGTTTTTCAATGTTTCAGGAATGTCAGATCTAACTACATATTCTATTCTTTAGTTTTTAAGAACTAGAGTTGAACTATATGATTTATTCACGAAATTTGGATGGGGAAAATATAAACAAAGGAACCCCCATCTTTGTACCTTACCCTGAAATGCTACAATTATTGTGATAATGAGCTCAATGATATTATAGATTATTTTTCTTATAAATAATTCATACTTCAGTTTGCTTTCATCCTTCAAAGTGGTAAAGCATGAAATTGATTAGGTATAATTGTACCTTTGATTAATATTTAATTAGAAATATTTTTACAGCCTCAAGTTTAGATATTAGTATGTCACATTTTAGGATGTTGAGTGTTTATAGAAAACTGGGCATATATAACTTAATACTGAAGTTTTTTTACATTCAAAAGCACCATTTCCCCAGAGCTATAAATAATATTTTATAATATATCATGCATGTTTATATGTATACATAATTTCTTTTATCTTTTTGTGGGGTTACAAAATTGTCTGGTTTCAGATATCATCTTGTTTTCATCCAAAGAGTTCAGTCATATACCTGTAATATTATATTTACTGTATAATACATAAGTGCTGTGAAGGAAAATATTAACCAAATTGAAACTATAGTCAGAAAATAGGTCAAATTGTTACTTTGAGGGATAGCTTTGACAACTTGATCCGCAAATTACAGAGGAACTTGGATAATCAGTTCATGATGAATGATGATGTTTCACTGGTGCCTGTGAAGCTGTAGAGGACAGATGACCTCCTCCTTGAACACGTCTTCTTAGGCAACTTGAGTTGATGAGGGGAAAAGGCAGTTTGATGTAGTAACTTCCACTGAAACAAGTGGTGGTCTCTCTCCCTCTTCTTCCCAATCACATGCGCACACACACACACACACACACACACACACACACACACACACACATGCAGGCACAAGCACACAAAGGCAGGGGATACTTTCTAGTAACATTGCACATATCACTCAATGCTTGCTCTCAGATACAGCACAAGTTTCTGGGCTCCGTCCAGTGATAATGCATGATTTTATGGGTAGTTACTGTGGCCTCTTGGAAAGAGACGATCTTAATCAGTCCCCTGACTTGTCCAAAACAAGAGAACAAACCAAAAGCAATAAGATCATGAGGATAACTGGATAATAATATGTAGTGTTTACCGTTGATATCCCCTCCTGGAATGTACGTCAGTTCCGCGAGACCAAAAAACTTATCATTCTTGTATACTGTTTATCTACAACAGTTCCTGGTACAGAAAAAGCCTCAAAAATGTTTGGTGAGTAACTATTCTGTGAGCTTAATTCTTGAACTATTAGAATACAGTTTTGCAATGGTCAGAGATAGACACTATTCAAAGAAGAGACGCAGTTGTCTTTACTAAATGTTTGTTTGTTTGTTTGTTTTTTGAGACAGGGACTCACTACATAGTTCAGTCTGGCCTCCAAGACAGTATGTAGCCTAGGCTTGCCTCGAACTCTCAGTGATCCTTCTGCCTCACCCTCCTGAGTGCTGGGATAACAAGCAGGAGTCACCACACACAGCTTGAATCATCAATAATATACATTGAACTTCTGATATTTCTCATGGTTTAGCAAAACTCTATAATGTTTGTGCATGAAAATTAGTTATTAATTTTATGAAAAGAGAGAGACACAGTTATAGAGAGAGAAAGGGAGAGAGAGAGATGGAGAAAGGGAGAGAGGGAGAGAGGGAAGAGAGATAGTGAGAGAAAGTGCTTGTGAAAGAGAAAGTGAGACCTTTGGTCTTTATTTAAAACTAGACTGTTTTTCCAAGTGTGATGGTGCATAACTATAGTCCCAGTTACTTGGGAGACTGAGGCAGGACAGTCCCAATTTCAAGGTCAGCTTGGGCATCTGAATGAGACTTTATCTCGTAAATACATACATACATACGTGCATACATACATACATGCATACATAAATGGGCCAGGGATGTAGCTCAGTGGACAAGCACCCCTGTATTCACTCCTCACTACCACAAAAACAAACAAAAAAGAAAAAACCCATTTCATGATTTTTGCTGACACTTCTCGTGTTTTAGCTAAGTGATAAAGACTGAGGTGTGTGTCCAGGGTAAATTGGCGAGCGGGGGTGAACCATGATTGCTTTGTCAGGGGCGAAGGGTACTCACAGAAAGTACAACTCTCCATCACAGTTTTCACGATGTGGGGGTAGGGGAATCCATTCCTGTAAAAGTTTAGTTTTTTGTTTTTTATTTATTTTTTAATTTGTTTTGAAGAGCAGCTTTAGCCTTACGTTTGGATTATATTTTCATGTCAATTATTCTGTTGACTGGTCTTACATACTTTTCATCCATAAACCTAATATATTTTTGCCTTTGATTTCTTAGATGCCTACAGCATTGTGTATTTTTGTACATAATAGTTGTTTGACAATTTAACTTCATGCCAAATTCTGTTCCCTATTGAAAGTTGTGTTTTTGTGCCGATGACTTGTTATATATCTCATATGTAAACACACCTATTTGTATTCTGTTTATGTAAAAGCTTTTTTAAAAATGCTTGTTATTTTCCTAAAATGATAACTTTTAAAGGTAGGCTTATTTTGAGAACAAAATCATTTTATTTGAGAGGTATTCTATTTGGGATGTTTATTGGACTACAGGGAATCTCTCATTTCAAAATGACCTGTATTTCACTCAGTGTTTACAAAAGCTGTTCATTTATCTGACATTAGGGGCTAATCAAACTGCTTAAGTAACATTCTTGGATATTTGGAAGAATTTTAAGTACCATAGAGAGAATACTTATGTTACAGAATTTGTGTTTATAAATGTGGAAAATCACCACTGAAATTCTGAACCGACCAAAGGAAGAATAATACTAAAGTTTTAGTATCCCAGCTAACATAATTAATTTATATCTATTTTATATTTTGCTTAGTGTGGTTAATTAGTCTTTGGCAAACCTCTATTGTAGAATCCAGGCTAACTTTTTAAAAATTGTGGAAGAATTTGAGGTAATTGTAATAATAGCCAGTACTTTCTGAGTGTTTACTGTATGCCAGGCAGTGGTTAACAGTTATTAATTGACTTAAATCGTCACAAGAACTCAGTGAAGTATTCAGTATTATCTTCATTTTCAAATGATAAAATCAAGGTTTTTTCATTTACCCATTTCTATTAGTTATCCTAATCCACTCTTAATTGTAGATAAGAATTTGTAAAAGATTAACATTGTTTTGCATGAAATTCCTTCTTACACAGGAAAGTTTTACATTTTCATCTTGCTGCAGTTAATTGGTTCCAGACTTGTGTATTTTGCATTTAGAATTAAGCCATAGACTTGATATCTATGTATTCTAGATAAATTAACTTATCAAAAGAGTACTATAATAAAAAGTGACTCCTCCCCCCGAATTTGAGATGGTCTAAAAGGGGAAGGTTATTTTTCATTCTTTTTGTTTGGATTGTTGTTTATTAAAGCCTGTAATTTTAATCTAAATTAAGTTGCCTTCTTCAATGTATTCTGTGATTCTGTGGTGTTAGAATAGAGTGACCTTGGGTAAAGAAACCATGATCTAATATGACCTCTGAAAAGAATATGAGGACAAAGATTGAGTCCAGAGGAGATGGGTACTGTGGACCTTCTGCCATGGACTACATAATCTTTTGAATCCTAGATGTTGACATGGCGGTCTGCTAAGGAAACAGCTGAGAAGCAGTGGGCTCACATTGTCAATACGTATGGGTACTATTTCCTTTGTCCTGCACTGATGAAGATTTTCTTGTGCCATATTCAGCTTTCTCCTAGGGCCATCGACACTGATTTTTGTTTAATTTACCCTTAATTTTGTTTTGTTGAGTCAGTGCTTTATTCTTCAACTTAAAAAACCAGAAATTATTCATCTCTGGCTTGTAAGTTTCAGTGATGTAAAAGAATTGGTATTTCAGTCTGACCTTGCTTTATCTCACCTAGAAGATACTCAGATTTCATTGTTTGGTGCAGTTCTGAAGGCTTTCTTGGGGCTTTTTGAAGCTCAGTAGGCCATGATCTCGTGGTGATGATCAGATATAATAGCCACTGAGAAAATTAAGCACAAATTAATATGTACGTAATACATATATGTTGGCAAGTGGTAATCATAATTTATAGTGTTATGAAGTTTGAGAAATATCACGTGTCAGCATATTGATTATTTAAGCAAAATGTGTAAAGTATTTGTATGCATATAAAAAATTATATCAATATGATACTATTCCTTTACTCCAGAAAGAACCACACGCAAAAAAAATTGCATGAATAAATTGGTTACAGAAACATGTGAAGAATTAGGATACCTAGGTTTGGACAGTTGCCGTATTTTAGTGTTTTTTGGTGATTATCACTGAGCTCTATATGAAGTTTCCTAAATGTCTGTAGGATATATGGGTATTTGCACTCATCTTTAGAGGTACACCTGCTGCACCTTAGAAAGCAGATAAGAAAAGTAAAGAAAAGCTCCAAGTGACATTGAAAACTTGAGACTGAGAAGTGGTGGGTGAAGAGAGTATGGTTAACAGATAGAGGAGTGCAGTTAGTTATAAGGAATAACTTCTGATGTTCTATAGCACAGTGAAGTGACTATGGTTGAAAGATAATTGTATGTTTCAAACTACTAGAGGGAATTTTTGAATATACTGAACACAAAGAAATGATAAATGTTTAAGGTGATAGATCTGTAAAACTAACCTGGTTTTGAACATTACACATTGTATACATGTATTGAATTATCACACTGTACTCCATAATAATGTACAATTATCTGACAATTAAAAATAAGTAAATATATTTTTAAAACTTGGAAGGTTTAAAAAAGAAAGCCAAGATCTAAATAAGCCCGTCTTTTATTTCTTTTATTTCTACTACCCTGAAGTATATAAAACATTGAGCGAACACTGAGTTAGGAAAGACTGCTGTAAACTAACATGAAAGAAAATCCAGAAATAGTCAAATAAGGGAAAATGATTCAACTTCAATTGTTAGAAGCACGAAGTGGCTCCCTGAAACTTACAGTAAGATATTGGCAGTGGTAATCTAATACTGTAAGTAAACAGCAGAGAAGCAGTAAAGCTTCGGTTGGCTCACATAATGAAAACATATTGTTTCTTTTAAACAAGAGTTACCATGTTTTCCATGTTAGAACTTTTCTTGGGTTTAATCAGTTTTCCAACCTGCTCTTCCATCATAATCAGTTTTCAAACATTTCTGTCATTCCATTGGACACTCTGCTACTTTTATGGACTGTAGGCATTCCGAAATATCTACTTATTTCTACCTCTCTGCAAAATGGGCATTCTAATCTAATTTCTCAAATTAATTAAAATTAATTTCTTAAATTCTTAAATTAATTTCTGAAATTAACAGATGTAAATGTTATCAACAGAGTTTAACCTAAGTTCAAAAAGAAAAAAAGTACATTAGAATTATATGATAATTTTGCATAACTGGTTTTCTGTGTGTATATGTTCTTTCAGTAGATGATTAAAATATGATACCAATAGTCTTGATGATCACAATACTGTGATATTTAACTCATTACCAAGTATTTTTTCACACCAGTTAATATGTACCTAATAAAGCTTTGAATGCCATAGAATTATCCTATGTACTTAAATGTTAAAATCACATTGTACAGTACTGGCAAAAAATTAAATAATTACACAGTAATTGGGTTCTGTCTTATAGTCATCTCTGTTCTGAAATATTAATAAGCAACTCACATAGTGAAAATAGAAAAAGAAAGTAGATATTTTCTGAATGGAAGCTGAGAATTGGGTTGAAAGAGAACCCAGTTATTCTCCTCTTGTTTGTTTTCTTGTTTGGTTTCTTTGGATTAGAACTGTTAATAGGTCAGATGAATCTGTCTCAGATAAATCCTTCAAAGCCGAGGGAATGATATGTCCCTAGAGAAATCATCTGATTGGGACATGATCTGAATTCATGCCAAGTCCCGCTTAAAGACACAGGATGACTTTGCATTCATGATACTAGAGTTTTAACAGTTTTTCTTTAACTATGCCCTCTTTTTCTTTATTATAGTTGAAAAATGATGATAGAATTTTAGAATTTAGAAAATTAGTTGTATTTCTAGATGTAAAACAAGTAAATTTACCATTCTCCATAGATGACATTGATATTTAAGATGGCATCAGAGGCAAAACAGACGAATTTGGATAATTTAGCTTAATCTTTTCTAATTATTTTAAAAATGCTTATTACTTTTCTAAGGCATGGTATCCCTATTAATGCAGAATATTAAACTTATTTCCAAAAATAAGTAAAATGCCATTTAAAGAAGTTCTGAACATACAGATATTATTATTAAATGGGAGAGAGAATCACTATTTGATGACAGAGCCTGAGATAGGATGAAATTTCTTATTTCAGACTTTTTATCTGGATCGATAATGCCCAAATCAATCCTTTACTTCAGGTAAACTCAATACAGTCATCCATGGAAGCTTCACCAGTCTTACTAATTTAAAGAAAATGGTTATGTATTATTATTTGTACCTTTTTTGATTAATTACTTCTGGAGACTACAGTATTTACCAAGTTTGGAAATTTTAATCCAGTTATTATAGTACCATACTTGGACTCATAGGTATAATTGGTAAAGGACAAGCCTCAACTTTTCATTACATGTTGTTTATTATCACCTAATACTATATTTTGAGATATGGGGAAGAAGTAAAGCAATTAGGTAAAGAAATGGTAACATTATTCACTAGTTAATTCCAAGGTTTTACATTTAGGAAAGGTCATTTTAGAAAAAGAATGGTCAGAGTGTTTTTCTACTTGATCCACCTCTCCCCCATAATATTCCTATAGACAAATTTTAATATCTATTCGAAATAAATTTTACTATAGTAATTAATTTTTAATTAAGTGTTGCGGAAAATTTTATTTATTTTTATTTAGTATTATATTTTGCTGTGCTGGGTGTTGAACCCAGAGATACCACACCACAGAGCTAAGTCCACAGCGCTTTTCATTCTTTACTTTTGAGACGGGGTCCTGCTGGGTTAGTCAGGCTGGGCTTGAACTTTCAGTTCTCTTGCCTCTGCTTCCTGAATATTGTGGATTCATTTTGAAATAAGTAGAAAGGATGATGTGGTTCATTTTTTTTTTTTTGTGGGTACCGGGGGGTCGACCTCAGGACCTCACGCGCCAACAGGCACCCGTGCCGCTGAGCGATATCACCGGCCCCTTTTTCGTATGTGGGATCCGGGAGTCGAACTCTGGCCCTCGCGCTTGCAAGGCAGGCGCTTACGCCGCTGAGCCATCTCACTGGCCCCAATGTGGTTCATTTTAAATGCAAATTGAATATAATGATCTCGAGACTCGTAGAAACTGGTTAAAATCCAATAAGACATGCCTAGTACTAATCTTTCTTTTTTATTCCTAAATTTAGAATATTTTCAGAAGTTTGAAAAATCTTTCAGAAAAGTCCAGGTGTTTCTTATTTAGTGCATTTATAATCTTGAGTAAATCCAAATTTAAACCACCATCAATTTTATATTTTTAAAATATTACGTTTCCATGAGCCCAAGGTACAAAGAAGAATTTTGACCTAATGTTAGAATAATTATAGTCTTCCATTTTTTTTATCATGCCATGGTGCCCTAGTAGTAGCATTTTCCAAAACCCTTGTGTCTCTAGTGTCACTGTTTTTACTACATCATACTTTAAAATATATTTTCTTGTGTTCGCAAAATGAAAGAAAGGAACAAATACAATGACAAGTTTTCTTCACTAATTCATGAAAACAAAGTACTTTCATATAAAATAGATGATTAACATGATATTTATGATAAAATTGCAATGTTTTTACTACATCATACTTTAAAATATATTTTCTCGTGTATTTTCACTTTTACCTAATGTTTTAGTTAAGTGTTAAAAGGTATAATTAAATGCGGTATTATAAGTCATGGCAATTATTTTCACCAAGGCTGGTGTTGAGAAAGCAAGTAAACTATGCCAATAAATACATTGATTTATGTTGTTGACTCTTGGCTATTCATCGCAAATTGGAGTGGTGTTGGAAAACTGCTTAAAGCTAGGACTGTTGGAACCCAAAGAAAATGTTCACTGAATGTTAACTGTACACAGATATTTTTTTGCCAAAATTTGATGCAACATAGTTTGAATACTTTCTGGTTTTTTAAGAAACTTTAAAAATATAATATGAAATTATTATTTAAAATGTCAAACTATATATATATATATTTAAAATTGTCAAACTATATATATATGTGTATATATATACTTAAAATATATCCAGTTTACTATATAGTCAGTTATTTATAAAAAGAAGTATAGAAGTATAGAAATAAGGAACTACACATTGAAGAAAAATCTTAGCTATATGGGAGATTCCATTTTCTTACCGCTGTTTGTCTCTTTTGCATTGGTGCTGGCTTGTCTTCAGATAAGATGAAAATCACACCCTTGTCCTCCTACTTTGATTACTGAATCTTAGTGCTCAATGAATGAATTGTTCTTACCACAAAACTTAAGGCCTGGGGCAGTTAAGTTTCCTTGGTCTTTAGCCTTAGGTAATCTGACCCTTTCTAGAAATACTTCCCATCTGTAAACATAAAAGGGCTCTGTCTTTAACCATCACAATGGCTGTCTGATTTTCTTTAAGAAAAGTTTTGTAAGTCAAGAAAGCTTTTGTAATATGTTCCCTTAATATCTGCTTGCTTCCCCCTATTCTTTTTTATTTAAAAGTTTAATCAGGAACTCTATCATTTCACACATTGGAAAAAAAATAAATATTTGACTAATATAAATTGGAAATTATAAGACAAAGTACGTCCACAAATATGAACCTATTATTTTTCTCCAAGAGGGTTGGAATTCATAATTATTTTCAATGAAGAGATTACATTTGAAATTATCTTCCTAGTTAATCTGATATGATACAGTGAATTTATAAATGTTCTTTTTACTGTTTATATAAATCATTGTATTGTGTTGGGTTATTAACCTTTTGTATTAATTTATATTGACCTCAGATTTCAAATACAGAAAACTAGTTTAAAAGCTTCCCTTCTTGGCACCTTACTCAAGTAGGCTACGACAAACCCCTAAACACAATACAGTAGGGCCTCACATTTGGTAGTCAAAGTGCTGCACCATAGAGCCCTTTGTTCTTAGCTGTGGGTTTGATTTTATATGGATAGATTAGCCCCGAACTCACTGAAACAGAATTCAATAGCTATTTAAACATAGTTCGCATATATTGGTTACATCTTAGGGTAGTCAAGTACATAAATGTGTTTGATGGTGATACACTTGGCATTTCTCCATTTATTTTATTGTAAAATGTAGGCTTATTTCAACCATTCCCATATTTTGGTTAAATACTTAGTAGCAGACCTCATAGTTGGAAATATTCATTTTATTTTTCTGATAAAAGCGACTGTTTCAGCTATCATATTTAAAAAATCTGTACTGCTTTTCATGTACTATTTTCTGTTGCATACATTCAATAATGTAATATTTTGTAACTGATTAAAAACTTTAATGGTAAACTAAGGGGCCAGTCACCACCATTAACTATGTTTCTGGCTCACAAACAATTCTAAAGTTTCATTCTTTAAACTACAGGTAATGTTCCTTGTGTCAAATATCTAGTTTCCTCTCTAAAAGACAAGCTAGGTATATTATCATCTTAAAAATTTATATTTTTTAAAGAACAATTTAATATATTGTGACACAAATTACTATGCCTTTAAAAAACCAACAACACTTTTTTGTTTGCATTTTGATGATTATTTGGCTAAAATTGATGATATTATCACAAATACTACAACTTGCATAAGGTTGTGAGAACGAGGAAGGATGTTTAATAAAAGAGGCTTAGATTCTTCTTAAACACGCTGTCTTCCATGCTAATCTCTTGTTTACAGTGATCCATTACGAATATTTAGTGGTAGGCAGTGTGCAGCTCAGAGTCAAGGAACATATGGGTACAGTTATCCTGGGTGAAATGGCCAACGTGCCTCGTGTTCTGTATGGGAGATAACAGGAGAGGGGGTAATCCGTCTTCACGGAGTGGAGACAGCTGGTATTTTCTGTAAACTGAAGCAGTCTTTTTCAATGTAGTCTCACCTCGCAGCTGATATGTTGTTCCTTATTAGTAAAATTTAAAGCATACATTGATGTTAAAACCATTCTATTCTTCTGTTCGGTACAAAAAGCACCTCATGGCACAGACTAAACGGGAACATAAATATATATACATTCATATGTATATTCTAGTTCTTGAAATTGAAAACATTCAGCTTTAGTTTAACGGTTCTATAGCTGTAAGATTATCTTTAGATTCAATTATAAAATATTTTTCCTTTGAACTAGTAAGAAAAGTCTCTTCCAAGTGTTCCATAACCTCCCAAATTATGATGATGTCAGGGAAAATTATTAGTTCACGCCATAAAGATATATTTGTTAAATTCATTAAAAAATAAAACAATGTCTTATCTTTTAAAATATTTTTCATTTCTTATACTAAAGAAAGACGCGTTAGATGTATATTGCAATCACAAGAGCCAGATATTTCAGTATCTGACTGCAAAATGTTGTTTAGCATTTTCACTTGCTTTATGTTAAAGAGTAAATGAAAAAATAAAATGTCTTGGATTCTAGGTATACTGAAAACTGCAGTTCATGTAGTTTACAGGCCATTTCAGATTCCAGTCACTCCCTCCCTTTGAAAACTAAAAATTTTGACAGGGCCTTCAATTTCAATGACCATCTCAGTTGATTTAGTCCATCTCAAAATTCCCTAGAGGCAAGTTCCGGTTAAAGGTCAGGTTACTAGTGCATAACACCCTTGCTCATTTTGTTATGATCGGAATCAGCCATTTACAGCAGCGTGCTGGGCATTATTTCTGCTTCTCCTGTCCATGTGTCACACAGACAATGTCACTAGTATGTTTTATATCTGTGAAAAAGTAGGACTGCTCACAAAGGAGCTGTGCAAGAATGAGGCTCTCGTAATTATGCAACACCATTAAAAACAGATTTAAAAACTGTAGATGCCAATTCAACAATTATTTTACCTAGACTGGAATTTGGACCTTCTCAAAGTATGGATCTGGTTATCTGTTATTGCTTTCAAGTTCTTTCATGTCTGTGACTCCATGTTATCAAATTGGAAACTTTTCTTTTTTTCTTAGCATTGTTGGAAAGTTGCCATTATTCAGTGCAAGTTGATAAACTGAATGATCTCTTGACCTGACTTCCTTTTCAGGGCATAATTACCTCAAGCCCTGTACTACTTTGTCTTTTAAAGTCTAGAACAGTGATTCTCAAATATTAGCCAGGTTGCAGAATCACCTGGATGGGTTGGTAAAATCAGGAATGCTAGGCAACGCCCCTAGATCTTCTCATTTAGCAGGTCTGGTGTCTGAGAATTTCATTTCTAGCAATTCCCAGATAGAGCTAATACAGCTGATTCTGGGACCTTGCATCAAGACCCTCTGTGTAGAAAGGATTCTTCCGTTGCTTTCAGCCTATTTAAGATAGATGACACCTTTCAAAATAATGATCTCAAATATAATGGGGAAAATGTACCCACAGTGATAACTAGAATATATACCGTATATGAGTAAACGCTTCTGAAAACATTTGTTAGTTGATCTTGGAGGAGAATTCATAGAATTCATTGTCTTCCTGTTTCTGTCTGTGTTCTCTTCATCTACACTGGAATTTTCTTCAAGAAGTCCTTAATATTTGATTCTAATGATCTTTCTTACAAATTACTTCATGACATTTTATGTTATCATTGATCACTTCTAGGAGCTGAATCAGTTTTGATATCAGTGGTATCAGAAAAAGAAAAAACGTTCCCATGCACCTTGCTCTGCAGCAAATCTGCCAATCCTTAGGAGAGCCTAGATCCGATTAGAAGTTATTTTTTATGGAGGGGTAAAAACAAAATTACAGGAACTTGAAAACAAATACAAAACTATGTGACATTAACATGTCATGTATACGAAAGATAAATATGTAACACTTGAAATATATTTACTATATATATATATATTGAACAAGGAGTTTATATTGTAGAAGTATTCAGGATCCTTAATAAACATATACATACTATTAATTGCTTTATTATTTGAAGATCTTTAATTTTGAGCTACAAATTTACTAGACCTTATTTGTTCTCTCATTCAAAATAAATCTTCTGGCCCAGTGATATGGCTCAGCGGCACAAGCGCCTGCCTGGCAAGCATGAGGTCCTGAGTTCGACTTCCGGTACCAACATAAAAAACAAAAAACAAAACTTCTATTCTTATTGATAGCTATTAAAATATTGGCAGCTATTACAATTATCTTTTATATCACTTTAGTTACATAATGCATGGATATAAAATTAAATAACTTTTACTAAAATATACTAGTGGTATTAAAAACTTTTTCCTATATATTTTTCTTCATTGATATACATATCAATTCCAAAGAAAAAAAACAGGATGGAATGTAACTCAGTGGTAGAGCATTTGCTTAACATGCACCAGGCCTTTGGTTTGATCTCAAACACCAGACACACACACACACACACACACACACACACATGCACGCACACAGGAAAGAAATGAGAATCACAATTCATTGGTTTTTCTGATTTCTGATTTATTTTATGAGTAGACCAAAATGTGCAGAACCACAAATAAATTATTTTGCTGCTGGGAAATCAAATTGTAAATAGGTTTTCTTGGTAAGCATGTGGTAAGAGAAAGAGGTGTGTTATTCTTAAGACACTTCCTTGAGTTGAATGTATCTACATTTCAGCCTCTGAGGAATTGCAACTCTAGCAATCGGCTGTATTTTCCTTTCTTTGTTATTAGTATGGGTTTTTAATACATAATGTGTGCATTCCTTGTGGCGAATTGGTACACATATATAACACATCGTAATTCCTTTCTCATCCCCTTTCCCTCTTCCTCCCACCATCCATCTCTTGATCCCCTTCCTTAATTTTTATACACAGGAGCAATACTTTTTCCTTTCCAAACCAACTACAGAGTTGTTTTTAATCAACATGAAAATTATAACTTACTATTTCCTATGAACAGGAAAATGATTATACATATATATGACCTTTTGTTCTGGCTTTCTAAATATTTCTAAAGTTGATGTGAAATATCATTTTCTCTTTAAAGAAGAATGTGTTCTGTATTTCCAAACCATCTGGGCCAAACCAGAGATTTACTTTCAACCGTGTTAGTGAACTCTAGATAAACAGAAATACTTATGCTAATTACCATTTTCCTATCCTGAGAACTCCATAAATCACCATTATTAGGAGACACATGAACCATTATCATATTTTATTTCTTTTTTCATCTTTATACCTGTAAGTTAAATTTATATAAATAAAAGAAATCTCGAAGTTGTTTTAAGCTTTAAGGTTCATATTTTTGACTTATTCTAGCTGATTTTCATGCTCATTTTCAGTGTACATCTCGAATTGGCCTTTTAGAATATGGAACACATTTTAAATTTTCATTACGTCTATCTTGAACATCTGACTGAAAAAGTCTATAAAAATGATTTTTGCACGTTTTATGTTGCAGTTCATTCTAATGTTCTGTTGAAGCCATACATGGTTGTCATCTACAGAATACAAACTATATTTTTGACTGGTACAATATGTACCAGTATATATTACTACCTGTAGCAATCAATGCTACAGTACATACCAATGCCTGTAGCACCTTGGTATAGTGGAAAGTTAAGATTAACTAATGCTATAAGAAATGCAAAGGTGTCTCTCTTCCAAAAGGAAGAGATTGACCATAGCATGTGATTCTAATGAGCTCAGAAATCAGTAAAGGAAAAAAGAACCACAAATAGTGCTATATATAGTGATTTTTCTTGTTATAACCAGTTTTTAATGTATTCATTTTAAATAGTATTCAGGCTTACTGGTAATCCCCATAGATGTGAGTCATCACGTATGAACTCTGTGTTTTACAAAATTGCACATTTACAACTTAGTCTCTGAAAGACATTGATGTTTAGCAATTCCTTAGTCTTGGAACTGTGCACTGTGGTTAACAAGTATAGTAGGAAGCAACTAGTTTTCTTGATGCTAGAATATGTTTATAAAAATCGGATTTACACTATAACTAAACACAAATAAGTTGAGTAAGGGCACATGCCAGTAGGTCAAATTTGGCAGTGATTGTAGCATTGAATAAACAATGAGATAGAAATTAATTTTTGCTAAATAATAATTCAGTTATATCTATCTTCACTGGTATGCTCTTCAGTTGATATAAGCTAGGTAGATTTAGTAACATCAAATTTTTAAGAAATACATGTCACTGCAAGTTTTTAACTATTTCAATTTTTAGACATTTTACTACATGTTCAAATCCTTTCATCACATTATGAAATAATATCAAAAGTCTTAGAAAATTTGTTTTTCCATATAACTGAATGGGAGTTTTTAACTTTTGAAAACTTTTAATGTTATGATTTAAAAATAGATTTCTGCTTTGTTTTTTGTTTTACTGATAATGCATTTTATGAATAAAAATACTGTGGTGCGACCTGTTGTCATCTTCTATCAAACATGATCTTTTGTAATCTTTTTTTTTTTTTTTTTTTTTTTTTACCAGGAATCAAACTCAGGACCTCGTGCTTGCCAGGCAGGTGCTATGCCACTAAGCTGTATCCCCAGTCCATGATCCTTTAACTGTCAAACTTGTCATGAATATACTCCAGACGTGAAGGAATAAAATTTGGACAATAACATGAATTGCATCAGTTATGGCTCCCAAGTGCAATTTTTTCCATTTTTTCCCTAATTGGTGTGGTTTGCCGTTCCTTCCTGTCCGTGTAACTGGGACAGCCACGGTTGTGTGGTCTGTTCGTGGGGAAAGGGTATCTGGGATCTGCGGGTGTTGTTCAGTCATAGAGCACTTACCTGGTGTGCACAAAACACGCTGAAGGGTTCCACTGCAGAAGAAGGAAGGAAGGAAGGAAAAAAGAGAGGTGGGAGGGAGTGAGGAAAAAAGGATGGAAGGGAGGAAAAGAGGGAGGAAGGAAGGAAATAGGGCATCCGACCAAGGGAACAAATGGCTCCTACAGTGCGCCTGACTCTGTGCTCTCTGCATTGTGTGCACTTCCTGTTTGGTGCCCACTGAGGTGGTTCACAGTTGAGGCGCGACTTGGCCCTAGTTAAAATGCTGTAACCCAAGTTTGCAAGGCTTCGTCTCGGAGACTGACCTCTCAATTTTTACAGTGTTAATGTTAACTAGCCCAAATCTTGGAACCTTCTAAAAGATTCTTTGTGTAATTTTTACATCTTCTCTTGTCACTATGCTCGACTTGTTCACTTATATTCTTTCTAGAGATTTTTTTTTTTTTTTTTTTGTCAGAAGTGTAGATACAGAGATCTTTTTGAGCTCCATAAGGTCAAAAATCATCCATAGGTACAAGATCCACTCAGTGTTTAAGAGAGAACTATGGCTTTTAATAAAATAGGTTACAAAAGTTCAGTGATACTGGTTCAGATTTCATGTAACCGCAAACTTTTAAGAAATTACTGCACTGAGTGTTGGTATAATGTGAAAGGAGACTCTCCAGATTTTCTGAATAGGTTCTTCTACTCCTTTCCCAACCAGATGTCTTTGCAAGGCTGAATGTCCTTCATGCATTTTCTTTTTTTTTTTTGGTGGGTACCGGGGGTCGACCTCAGGACCTCACAGGCCAGCAGGCGCCCATGCTGCTGAGCGATATCTCCGGCCCTTTTTTTGTATGTGGGATCCAGGAGTCGAACTCGGGCCCTCGCGCTTGCTAGGCAGGCGCTTATGCCTCTGAGCCATCTCACGGCCCCTTCATGCATTTTCATTGTTGTTGTTTATTAGTGTGTGTTTGCAGCACATGATTATCACATTCCTCCTGGGGATTTGGTGCATGTAAACAGCACATCTTCTTCTTTTCATCCCATTCCCTCTTCCTCCTTCACCCCTCCATCTATACCCATTAAACAACTAGGAACTTACCTTTTTCCCAACTCCTGACACCCATCATCTACTTTCTGTGTCTATGAATTTATTCTTCTAGGTACCTCATACGAATGTAATCATACAGCGTTTGCCATTTATCTGATTAGCATAATGTCCTTAATTTTCATCCATGTTGCTGCATGGGTCAGAACTTCCTTTATTTTTGAGGCTTAATAGTAGTCCATCGTGCTGATATTTATCACATTTAAAAAAAATCCATTCATCTAGATAGGTGAATGTGCCTGGAGTTGTTTCTGCATCCTCCTATTTTGTTCCATTGATCCCCATTTCTATTTTTGTGCCAGGCCAACTAGTTTTCGATGTTTTTGTTTTTTTTGTGTGTGTGTACCAGGGGTCGACCTCAGGACCTCGCGCGCCAGCAGGCGCCCGTGCCGCTGAGCGATATCACCGGCCCCTTTTTCGTATGTGGGTTCCGGGAATCAAACTCGGGCCCTCGTGCTTGCCAGGCAGGAGCTTATGTCACTGAGCCGTCTCACCGGCCCCCTAGTTTTCGGTTTTTGGATACAGGGTCTCACTCTGTAGTTCAAGCTGGCCTTTAATTGACTATGTAGTCCAGGCTTGCCTTGAACTGATGGTGATCCTACTGCCTCAGCCTCCTGAATGCTGAGATTATAAGCGTGTGTGATCACACCCAGAATATTTTTGTATTTTAACAAAACATTTTGCAACAGAATGAATGCAGCAGTACATAAAACAATCCAGTTCTCTACTCAATAAACCAGACATTGACAAATATCTGCACAAATGTAAAACAATGCCATTCTTTTCACTAATCTTGTAAACTGTTTGTTTGTCGTGGAAAAGATAGTTATTTTTTATAAAAGTGTTTTCTATGTTAACATGTCATGAGGTTATTTTTATTTTGAAGTCAATGAATAAATATATTTATATTTCTCATTTTTATTTCTAATGTGCTAAGTAAATATAATTACCATAAGTAAAATCACTTTGAGACCCTCGTAATTATTACAGTTGCAAAAACTAAGCCATTTGAGAACATCTGCTTTAAGGTCTCTATCTAAAGTTCCTTTGCTGGAAACAATAGTGATGTTCCACTGGTTGTCAGGATGGTGTTAATTAACAGTAAGGCACTGTTGGTCCTATTTTGTGTGCACTTCAAAATGTTAGTTGTCCATTGATATGGTTCCCAGATGAGGCACTACTCGAACCTTGTTGAAATGCACCTTTGACATTCACTTTCTGAAAAAGACAGGAGAGAAGAGTTTGGGGCAAATGATTGCATTAAATTAGGAGCTGTTTTATGAGAGATGTTGGACAGCTCGTGTGTTTATAATGAATGTCAAACCGAATATAGCAGAGAAGATCTTAGGATACTGGTATAAGAATGGTCTTATTAGTTATAGTTGTGTGTGTATGTGTGTGTGTGTGTGTGTGTGTGTGTGTGTGTGTTGTGTGTAGTGAGAGATAAAGAGGGAGAGAGAGAAACAAAACTAAAATATATCCGTTATGTTGATCTGCATAGTGAAACAGTTCTACTGTCATACCTAGCCTTGACAATCATGCAATTAGATGTAAAATGTGATCTATCATGGTCGTTAAAAGACTGGCTTTGAAGTCAATCAGACATACTTAGATCTGAATCCTGACTCCATTTATTGTGTGTTGGAAATCCACTGCACTGAGACTTGGTTTCTGCATCAAATAACGAGTAGTACTTTTTAAAAAAATTTATTGTAAATGTTAAAACACATTCAAGTATGAAGTATAGTATCTTGTTTGCAGTGCTTAATTATATTATTATACATGGAAGTATGTATATATATGTATGCATATATGTACATATATATATTTCCAGGCATGCTTTTTTATCAATTTGCTCATGTTTGACATCAATAGGAGAAATTTAATATTGGGAATCGCTCTGTGTCTATTTGTCTGTGTGTCTGTCTTTCTGGAGTTTGATTTTTCCAGTGTTTCCCAGGATCTTTGAAGTAAGGCGTGAAGTCAGAAGCCAAATGGACTATATAGTGGTGACCTACTCATTTTCAGGTGAAATAATAGTAGCCTCTTAGGGCTTTGTAGGAGGAAGCACTAAAGCTAGCTCAATTCATAATTAAATACAAAACTATAACATTTCATAATTCAGTGTTTTTAAGGAGAAATCCGTGTATTTCTTGCAGCATTCTTATGGTTTAAATACATTTTTGAGTGCTTTAAATTATTCGCATGTGTACTGCATGTGTGTGTTTGTGTATGTGGCACTGCGGATTGAGCCCAAACTTTGCCCATGCTAGGCAAGCACTCTACCACTGAAGAACACCCCAGCATCTTTACTCCAAATATGATAGAAGCAATTTAGAGGATTCTTATTTAGAAATAAACACACTTTATTATTTGTATCATAGTGATCCATCAATAGAAAAGAACAAGATTGACTTTGTCTGAAAGCAAATTTGAGACAGACACTAGTGTAATAGGGGATCGTTTGATTAGTTTAATGATTAATAGAAGGAATTGTTGAATAAATAAAGATGACCACATTTACATAAAATAGAAATTCTCCTATTAACTCATTTGGTCCATGACTTGGTTGAATTCTAACATGACAAAAGCAGGAGGTACGCGCGTGGGTCTGCATTTGTGGGGATGTGTATGTACACTCTCGGAGGGCTTCAGTTCTCTTGGACGATTGCTATTTTTTCAGTTTGCATCAGCATTTACTAAGTATCTGAGATACTTGGCAGTTTATTTATCCAGTTCCAATTCCTTATGGTTATAAATACAGCTGAGGTAGATAATGAGATATCCACAGTTAAGAACTTTACTTTTTCCCTAATTAAAACTTTGCCTTGGGCCAAGGATGTGGCTCAGTGGCGCAGCACCTGCCTGGCAAGCTCAAGGTCCTGAGTTCCATTCCTGATACCAAAAAAACAAAAACAAAAACAAACAAACAAAAAACTTTGCCTAGGATAGAGTATTAATTGCCAAAAGAAGGCACTGAGATTTGGTTGCAATATAATAAGGTGTTTGATGTACTAAGTTCCAAGAATATTTACAATAAATTAGTGCCATAGTACAGAAAATTGGTCAGATGGATTCTGTGTGACATTTACTGTTGCTGTTTAATGAATGCTATCACCATTTATGCATTTCTAGTAAGTGAAATTAAACCTACTGAACAGATAGATAGATAGATGTATATATACACACATTAGTCAAGTCATCGAACAACTATACTCACGATGTCTAGTATTTATTGGTATTTTAAATACCTCATATGAAATCACTATTATTTCAAACAACAATATTTAAAGGTAAAAAAGAAAATCATTGATCCTATTTTGTAGATCAAGAAACTACCTCAGGAGGATTAGTTATTTACCCAAAGTTGCTTAATTAATGAATGGCAGAACCTTAATTTGAACCAAGAGAGTGTGGCCTATTCTCTTCTATTTGATTGTTTTATTATGTGGTCTCTAAGGCAATAGTTTTAAAATCTCCTTCCAAGTCATACTTCTAAACTTCTTTATTATTGCTTCAGTGTTCTTCTAAAGTAAATCTAAATTTGCTTGTTTTAAACATTTTTTAAAAATGGGGATGAAAACAAGAGGGTGTCAGATTTGTCTTCTCTCACATGCTTTTATGTGAAATAACCCTTTGAAGTAAAGCTGGAATGCAGGTGTTGGGTATGGGTGTGCTGCCGGATGAAACTTTCATGAGTAAAATAGACTAAATATGGAGAAAGTATTTAATTGCTTAGTAGCTAGCACTTTCTGTTTGCCAAGTTGTAAAACCATAATATTTACAGTTATGATGTATGTGGTACTTGATGTTACAAAGGAAGATCCAAAAAGTGTGCCTCTTTGAGGATTATATTAATAAAAAAAGGTAAACAGTAATTGTATCATTTATAATTTTTACTTATAAATTTGCATATATTTGAAGAGAGGTATGTTTCAGTCTGCCTCATTAAATTCTGCCTGACTGTTCCTACAAGTATAGTTCTCAGAATCCTGTTTTTATAACCAAGCAATTTTTCTACTTGCCCATAGTGACACCTTCCTGTGACTTAGGAGTGAAAAACTATTAACTAAATGAAAAAACACTGTAGCTTGGATTTTAGTACAATACCAGGAAGTATGTTTAATACTAGAAAATATGTTTAATATTTCCCCTTAATAGAAATTTTGTATTGATATGCCCTCTTAAAATACAAAGTGAATTTTTTGTTACCATAAAAAGACATTTGTGTTTTGAAAACTAGGTATTTTTGTGGCCTAAGGTTGACAAGAGGGAAAAGGAAAACAAGTCAATTCATATTTAAAATCACCAATCTTTGCAACCCAAAAAGGAATTCATTTTCTATGGAGATAGTAATATGTGTAAGAGAATCCTCTGAGGTAAAATGAATCAGAAATTATTATTTTGTTTCAAATATGAGCTGCATATTAAAATACACCTCTTTTTTTTTTTTACCGTGAATTAAAAATGTAAGCATAAACATTGTTTCACTTATTTATTTAGGATTTCTCCCGTGGGTACCGGGGGTCGACCTCAGGACCTCGCGCGCCAGCAGGCGCCCGTGTCACTGAGCGATATCACCGGCCCCTTTTTCGTATGTGGGTTCCGGGAGTCGAACTCGGGCCCTCGCGCTTGCCGGGCATGCGCTTAAGGCGCTGAGCCATCTCACCGGCCCTATTTAGGATTTCTTATAAAATGTTAAATATTTATTCCATAGAGCTTAGAAAATATTTTACTCATATAATTGCTTTCAAAATCACCAAAAAAGCAAAAATATCATATGTCATGGGTCCATGGAACCAAGTGATCGTCAGAGATCTGTTGTTTCTGGCCAGGGAATTGCTGTACCCTAGTATTTATCAAGGACTCTAGACTTTCAGATGAATCTGGAGTCCAGGATAAGAAAATAAAATTAATTTCTTGTAAAGAAAATAAAATTTTAAACCAAATATATTTTCTTGGAAAGAAAATAAAATATTATAAGAAAATAAAATATATTTTTCTGGCAAAAACTATACAAAACACTCAAGTTTCATCCAATTTATCTTTGCCCCGTCATACGAAACAATGAGAAGAAAACAATGGAAAAAGTGGCCACTACAAAGAAAAGATGGGCAATCACAAAAGTTATTAGTGTAGACACTTGATGGGGTATAATCCACCTATGGAATACTGTGTTCTGTCAAGAAAAGAGAGCTAATGCATCTTCTAAATACCCGAAGACAGGAGCCAATTTATGCCTGTCAGGCCTCGCTTTTCACAGATTTAAATCACTGCTGTTATGGAGTGACACATTACTCCTATTGTAGTCAAATTTCCCTTATGATTTTACTCAAAAATAATTTTAAAAGCTTTCTGACAATTTAAAGAGCATTTTAAAATAAATGGTATTATTATAAAAATCCCTATTGGATATCAGAAATTATCTATAATTAGTCATAAGTTTTAATATTTTACATTGCTTTTCTTTTGTATTTACTGTATTTTAAAGTATAATTCCTTGAAGAAATACTCATATCCATTATTACATCTTTTTTCTTTGTACATGGTGAAGAGTTACATAAAACTTTTGTTGTCTGTAGTCTAAGTAACTTTGTGTCACCATTTTTGTTGGCTGAATGACAATCCCTGATGATAGTTCATTGGTTAATTAACTTCCTAATATTTGCAGGTGTGGCATCTGCTGTGGGCTTGATTGTCATGAGATAATGAAATTGTGGGCTGGAAGACATGAATGTGATATTTCCCCTACTCATTATATTTCTTACGCAAGCAATATATCCTACTTAGTTCAGGTCGGGGGGACATTGTGTGCAAAATTGCACACTACGTTGAGCCAGATGAGACTTTGCCATACATTGCTCACGTGGGATGCAAATGACCACTTATCTGAAAAAGATTCTCACAATAAATGGAGAAGCAATTTCTCCTCTGTAGTGAGGCTGTTACTGTCTCAATGGATGGATAATGACAAAGAGACAGATGAGATGAATATAAGTGTTATATTTCATTTTTTATTTTATGTTTTTGTAACTTTTGACAAACTAATGCTATAAAATTGTTTCCAATTTTTATTCTTTCCAATCTAGAATATAACATTTATTTTGAAAACTCACTGAAATACTCTGTAACTCAAATAATATTTTTCAGTTTATTAAAAATCAATTTGGAAACATTTCTGTACTCAAAAATTGTAGCTAAACATTTGCATACTTAAAAACATTTTCCCATATACACTCATTTTTAAAAGAAATTATGTAGACAAAGATAAAAGGAATGGGATGTTTGTTATCTTTGCAACCGTTGTTTTGTGTAGAGCTAAATCTAGGACCAATTTAGAAATGTTTAACAAGATTTAATTTTAATACATCGAAGTATGTATTATTTTAAACAGTGTCCTTGGTAGCAAGAATTTTATATTATATAAATATACACTCATGCTGAAAAATAATTCATGAAATAACCCAAAATTTATCAACAATTTTGCTAGTAAACCAAGTTAAATATTAATTTAACAACTACTTGTTAGTATGTTGGTATTGATTCTTTTTTTTTTTTTAATGTGGGTACGGGGAGTCGAACTCAGTACCTTGTGCTTGCCAGGCAGGCGCTTATGCCACTGAGTTATATCACCGGCCCCTGATTCAATCTTAATAAGTAAAATAATGTGTAACTGAACTTTCCGTTTTCTTGGGATTGAACCATGAATTACCATGTCTTCTTTTCAGTGTTTTCCTGAGGAAACATATTCTTATATTCATATTTCTTAACGCCACAGCCCAGAATAATAGGCTCACACATCCATAGTTTCAAAGGCTTTTCTGCCCTATACCCAAAGAACAGCTGCAGTACTTAGACTATGCTTGTGGACAAGGAATCCTAAAGCTTCGCAGCGGTGTTTGAAGCAATTTCATTTCATAACGTAACTCATAATTATCTGCATTCATCTCATTGTCTAAATGCCTGCTGCTAAACTATCATCGTGACAACTTCTTAGAAATTGTCATCATTCTATACTCTTCATGCTTTTTTAGATGATGTGAGTTTTAAGGAACAGTCACTGCTTTGTAGGAAATAGGCAAAGGAGGAGCAAAATGGTGATTAACAATCTGAAAATGTTTGCCGTCATTTGTATATCTTTTATCATGTAAATGAAAATACAATGTCTAATGTTTGGTTTTGTCTACAGAATCTTTATTTTTAATTTCTTTGTGCTGGAGATTGAACTCAGGGCCTCTTACATGATAATCATATGCTCTACAACTGATCTATACCTCTAGCCCTTGTTTATCTTTTTTTGTTTGTTTGTTTTGTTTTTTTGGTACTGGGAATGGAACTCACGGCCTTGCGCTTGCAGGCAGGTGCTGTGCTACTGAGCTACATCACAGGCCATCCCTTGTTTATCTTTGAAGCTTTCTTTTTCTGTCGTTCCTTTATAACAATGCCACACACACACACACACACACACACTCACGCAAATTTATATTCAAAGAGCAATTATCTCGTTTCCCTAGTGCCTATGTATTATCTAACACAAAACAAGAATATATCAACTAGAAATAAGGTAAACTCTCAAATTGAGTGTCATGGTACATACCTATCATCCCACTTCTTCAAAAGGCTGAGACAGAAGGATCACAAGTTCAAAGCCAGCCTAGGTAACTTAATGAGAGAGTGTCATAAAAATAATCAATCAATTAATTTCATTAAAATAAACTAAACTCGGGCCGGTGAGATGGCTCAGCGGTAAAAGCGCCTGCCTGGCAAGTGCGAGGTCCTGAGTTCAACTCCCGGTACCCACATACGTAAAAAGGGCCGTGATATCGCTCAGCAGCATGGGTGTCTGCTGGCGCGCGAGGTCCTAAGTTCGACCCCCGGTACCCGCAAAAAAAAAAAAAGTAAACTCTATTTAGTATGCCATAAAAATACAGCCTTCCATTGAATATTGAATGGCATAAAAGAACTACTTGCCATTATTTTAAAGCACATTAATAACAATCATTTCTGTAAATTGCCTAATGAGGTTATTATAGTTTGTTTCTTTTGCAATGAAAGTTGTCCACAATTTAATGCTGCTGGGTACATGAAATTATGTAGCATGGCTTTTTTTTTTTAATATGCAGGTACCAGGAGTCAAACTCAGGACCTCGTGCTTGCCAGGCAGGTGCTTATGCCTCTGAGCTATATCACTGGCCTATAGCACGGCATTTTTATAGGAGCTTGTGTTTCCACTTTCAGATATAGTGACCCATTTAAATTGTCCTCAGTCTCTCATTTCTTTGTTTTTCAAAAAAGAAAAAGGAATGGTATGTTTGTTTCAAAAAAGAAAAAGGAATGATGTGTTTGTTCTATGTTTCAGCATAGCTGAAAAATACTGTTTTATAATTGACCCAGTTAATGATTCAAGAATTTGGTGAACCCTAGGTAGTAATCCTGGCACAGAACATTGGCAATAAATCAATCTTTAAGTGACAAAAAAAAGCACAAATGTACTGGCTCATGGATGATGCCTTGATTTTTGGGGTGTGCTTTGCCGTTGGCTCCTCTTTTTTTTTTTGAAAATAGACATGACATGTATAAAAAGGTAAAACTATCATTTTTGTGTATTTAAATTTGGAGATGAACTATAAATTAAGAGCTATTTACATTTTTTTGTTTACAAACTATAATTTGTCACATATTAATTTTATTGACTGTATGCAACTTTATATTAACAAGCATTTGGTAAATCGAAATAAAATATCAAATACCCCTTTGTTATATTGTGTTTTAGGTCCTATCAAGAATGAGAATCTATTAGTGAAGTGCTATATTTTAGATTTTAACTATAACCATGATGTTTTCTTTTTGTTTGATATATAGAATATGAGTTAGCAATTTTATTAAAAAGGAATAGTATAAATGTTGATTTTTGACAGTTTTATATAAAAATATATTAACGTTAAATAAATATAGTGCACTGTAATACATATAAAATATATTAACATTAAATACATATAGTGCACTGTAATACATATCAAAAGAATATCATGGAAACCTTTAAAACAATGTTCTTGGCAAGTAAGGCCATTTTTAAAATAACGAAAGCATAATGCATGTGTTCTCTGTCCAATATATGTCATTAACTTAGAATTTTAATAAACTTTTTTAAAGTTCTCTAAAATCAGCCAAATGGCAACTAGTCTAACTGAGCTCCGAGTACTGAGATACATAAGTGATTGGGTACAAGTCTTGATACAAGTCTTAACTTATGAACATGATATTTGCTTGGAAATTGCTTTTTTTTTTTTTTTTTTTTTAATGTGGGTATCGGGAGTCAACCTCAGGACCTTGCGCTTGCCGGGCAAGCGCCCGTGCCGCTGAGCGATATAACCGGCCCTTTTTTTTGTATGTGGGTTCTGGGAGTCGAACTCAGGACCTCGTACTTGCCAGGCAGGCGCTTATGCCGCTGAGCCATCTCACCGGCCTGGAAATTGCTTTTGACATGTTTATGGTTTCCAGAGCTGTCCACTCATTAGACCCACTCGGGGGGTGGAGTGTGCTTCTAAAGATACTGATGCTTGTGTTTCTCCTCAAGAGTCTGTGAATTAAGTTGCGGCGTGGCTTGGGCTTTGAAACTTCTAAAAGGTCCCAGTTAATTCTATTGCTCAGCCAAGTTTTAGAATTGCTAGTCTAGACCATCAAGGTACAGAACAGTGACAGTGAGATACCAATCACTCTTATGACACTGATTTGCTTCTGTACTGAACCGTAACTCTGTGTAGGTGGCAATAATTAATACCTATGTGGGGGTGTACAGACGTGCATGCACATCCACGCACTGTCGATAGAAATAAATCACACAGCATTGTTGCTAAGAAATCTTTCTGTTTAGGCAGATGTATTCATTGTTGGGATTAGTATTATGCCTACTTAGTTCTTTAAACCCCCGTATATTAGTTTTTCTCCCGTGTTCCTCCACCCCATTTTTATTTGCTGTGTGAACACAAGAGGCACAAATAAAAGAAATTGACTAGGAAAGCATCTTTTAAAACCTTAAGAAAATTATTATATCTGTCAACATTTTAAAATTTAAACAAATTATAACGTTTCCTGAGCATTTATCAAAACAACCCATTTCTTTACCCATTTATTTACTGTGATCATCTCTGTTTTACAGCTGAGGAAACTAAGGTGAAAAAGGGAAAATATAATCCTTTTTGGGTATTTTTAAAAATTTTAAATCATGTTATAATACCTGTACTAGCACTATACCTACTTGTATAATTTTCCCTGTATTAATAGGGAGAAGGAATTGCTTGAGCATTATGAATCATGACAGCCCAGAACACAATTGGCCAAAAGCAGCTGTTTCTTATAGTCTTAAGTCTTTGAAGGTTTTAATGTCTTGAGCAGTTAAAGATATGTGGCTGGTGATGAATAATTACTTTTGTTTTACCAGATTAATTATTTCCAGATTAATTAATTTCCGATCTTTCAGATTTTAAGGTCTGCCCCTGAGTTTTCTAAGAGACTCCCAATTCAGTAAAATTCACTCTAGTTGCCAGATAGGTCATCTGAAACCCATCAAATGTTGTATCCAGATTTTTTGTTTTTAAAAGATGTGATCATTATTTCTATAAAAGGCTTTTGGTGCAAAAGAAATTATGTTGAGAATTAAAGCGACAACCAAAACACAACCATTGCTTCCTGTTAAAATGATGTTTTCTTGATCAACTTTTATGATGCTAATTCTAAACTCTGACAAAGCATAAATGATTTTTCTACCAAAGAAAAGGTTGCTTTTTAACTTATTGGCTGATATTTCTGGTCATCCAATTAAACTGAAGATATGCAGTTAGAGCAACTGAATGATTTTAAAATTTATTCATAATTTTATATTGCTCTTTATAATTTGTGTCACCTAACAAGGCGGTGGATAGACAGGGTTTTCTTTTAAGGGAAACATTTAAAAATATTCCATAAGCAAGGATTCAATTATGAAAAAGAGGGAAGATTTAAAAAATTGATTACACCTCCCCATCCTGATTTTCTTCGTTTTCCCTTTTTTCTTTTTCAAGTAGTATAATATCTCAGCACTTTCCAAATTTTGCTGATCAAAATACTATGTACGTTTGGTCTTCAGGGGAAATATGGATGTGTGTAACCATAATTGTCAGCAGCAGTATTTGTTTGATTGACGAAAGGAACCAATTCATGTCTGCAATAGCACCCTTCACATGCTAGGCCATAATTCCCATTTCTCCTCCACTGGCAGCTTCCAAACTACAAAATTGTTTTGTGTTAAATACATATTGGGCTCCGTAATAAATCACTGATGAACAGCCAACTCTTTATTTGGAGGTGCAGCCTCTGAACATTGATTAATGTGATTCTTCAAGAATGGAACAATGGCCAGTGTGCATATGCACAAGAAAAGCCCATCCACTGCAATAGATAGCTTTGTTCCCTGTGCACCAGCCTCTCTCCTATAGTGTTCTTTCTGGGCTGAGCAGGAACCTCGGCTAATTGATTAACAGAGTCTTTAGGCTGCCTGAGGTGGGCCTAAAACAGGGATGCAATCAGAGGTTTTGAAAGACTCCTTTCTTGTGTCTCAGGGTTTCTGCAGGCACATATGGCAGCCACAATAGGCAGAACAGCAAGGATTCTTATTTCGGGAAGTTTTGGTGGATTTTAGTGATAATTTGTTTTTGTTGTATTACATATTCTTTTACTTTAATCCAGCTGGTTGTTCTTTTGCATTTGACAGGTATGTGAAGACCAAAAAGCCAAACAACAACAAAAAAATCATACTAGATTCTTTCTTCCTCTTGATTCGCTTTGTGTTATCACTGTCATTCTTTCATGAAATGAGCCTGGGAACCCATTTCCTCTTTTAACAGTTCTACTGAACATACCTGAGAGTTAAAAATATGAAGATGATTGAAACACACACAAAACAAATCAAGATGATTGAAAAATATTCTTTATCCTTTATCTCAAATCTGAATATACTTTTATAATTTGTCAGAAAATAAACATGTAAACACTGAAGAATATTCAATATTGTGTTATTTTAAGTATGAATCACTTTTAAAATTTATTTTACATTAAAAGATTAAGTAGACATACATATATAATTATAAGATGACACACTCATTGCTATTTTTGCTTATTTTTCACAGCTTTCAATTGACTGTCACATATATTTTAATTACATTTATTTTTATCTGATATATAAAGACATAAAAATTATCCCACAGGATGATGCACATCTATAATCTCAATGCTCTTGGAAGCTGAAACAGGAAGATTGGACGTTTGAGCTCAGCAGGGCAATTTAGTGAGACCCTATTTCTAAATATAAATTTTTTAAAAAGAGCTGGAAATTCAGCTCAGTGCAAAGGCCCTTGGTTAAATCTCCAGTACAGGACAAAGAAAGTTATATATATTAATGGTGTAACAAATGATATATGTTTGCACTGTGAAATATTTAAATCAGGTTAAATTTATCTATCTCTTACAACATTTATTATTTCTTTGTGGTAAAAAATTGTAAAATTATTTCTTCTGGCTTTTGAAATGTACAGTACATTATTGTCATTTATAGTCACTTTGCTGTGCAAATGATGTGTTGGCTGAGGGATATATTAATATTAATATATTAATTTCTTCCTCACAGTTGGAACCATATATTCTTTTAATTTGACCTTTGGATATAATAAGTAAAATAAACTCTTTTAAGTGTACACCTAAAGGAATTGAGATTCAGTTAAGTTAAAAAGATGAAACATTTCTGGCAAAACTTTATCTCTAGGTGTTCTATAAATCTTACCTGGAGTTTTATGGATCTGTTCTCCGCGTTTTCTGAATAAGAAGACTAAGGAAAACAAGTATGTCAAACTTGAGAATTGGTAAAGAAAGGAATAGCAGCCTTTTTTGGTTTCTGAATACTAACTCACCACCTCTAGTATTCTATCTTTTCAAAAAGTCAAAATTTATAGTACCAGATCCTAGAGGAAAATCTGTCATAAAGTAATATCTTTGCAGAAAGCAGTTTTTGTATTATGGAAAAAAATCTGCCTCTATGAAATAAAAAAAAAAGAGACAATTCTTCATTTATAAAGGACAAACTTATTCCCAAAGTGTAATACAAGTTACATTGTTTTAACCTTGACATCATTTTCTCATTAAAACTTACAGTAGTTAATTACTAATCTTCTTAACAAATTGTTTAGCTAATATTTATACATGAGGCATGGGATTAATATTAATAAACAGACTATACATGGGACCTAACAGTGATTCTATGACAGATACATTCAGAATTTTAACCTAAAATGTCAAGAACAAATCTCCCCATGAGATGTACTTACACAGTGTGAGGACTTTGAGCATGAGAGAGATGAGGGAAGGGAGCAGCCTTTTCTCCTAACAGAATGAAGTTTCCCTTTTATGAAATCAAGGGGACTGATGGGGGGAAGTGCAAAGATCTTGGTGATTATTTGGTAGAGGACTAGGAGAATTAAAATCATTGTAAAAGGGTGGAATGGAGTGAGAAAAAGAATTCCTATAATCAGGTAGCTGATTTTATGTAACTGATACAGGGAAGATCAATAATGTAGAAAATAGGAATGGCCTGAGATAACTCGATGGCATATTTTGGCATACAAATTAGAAGAATGAAAGTGTTCAACAACATGAACTAAGTACATTCTCCACTGATCCACTCACCAAAATTATTGCAGCCACTTAACTCAACTAATTTAAAGTGAGGCTCTAAAGTCTTCCCTTTGACTCTAAAAAATGATGAGGATAGTAAATATTTTATGAGTAATTCCAGTTGGCATTCTCAGGGTTACACTTTATACAGATTCATGAAACGACTACACATCACAGTGCAGCATGTATTATCATTACCATTTTATTAGAGTTTTAAAAATTATACTAGCCATCCAAATCGATTATTTGACTAATGTCAGGGGCAGTCTTTTCACAGTTTCTTCCAGAGCCCGTGCTCACACATTACTCTACTTCTGCATGCCTAAACATACCTGAAAAAGTAAATATTATGGCTTAGATGTAAAATGTTCTTATAAATTCTCATGTTTGGAAGGTGATTGGATCATTGGGGTACTACACTGACTGATGGATTCAGTGAGATTGTGAGTAGCAACACCTTAGAATGTTGTAAGTAGAGATTGTTGGGATATTCTGGTCAGATTTCAGAAGACCAGAATGCTAATAGGAACATGAACAGTAAAGGCAAGGCTCAGGGAGTTTTTCAGGGGAGAGCAAGGACTCCACTGGTAGTTGGACTAGAGGCCATTTGTGTTACACCCTGAGAGGAAATTTGTCTTTATTTTGCCCATATCCTGAGACTTTGTGGGAGACTGAGGCTAAGGGCAGTGGACTAATTAACCTGGTAGAGGAAATTTCAAGGCAGCCCAGTGTTCATGCTGTACCATGAATACTGCTGGATACTTTTAGCCAGATCTATTTTGAGAATCAGGAGCAGAAAGCAGATGGGGAAGCTTCCATGACCGATTCCTTTTGCATTCTGCTTTCCTATAAAAGCAGCACCAAGTGGATGATGCCAAAATCTGCTGCCAGCTTGAGCAGTAGCCAGGCCCCACTCGACCATAACTGCAATGGTAGTCACTGCTATAAACATTGGTATCAATGTAGCACTGTAATATAATGTCTTTAGCTCTTTTGGGAAGATATCTAAAGGGGAATTAGATTGGTCAAATGGGATTTCTATTTTTAAGTTTTTTGAGAAATGTCCATAAGGAATTCCCTAATGGTTTTACTACGTTTCGTCTTACCAAAAATGTAGGAGGGTTCCATTTTTACCACAGCCATCCCAACATTTGTTATTACTTGATTTCTTGATGATTGCCATTCTTTCTTGTGTCAGATGAAATCTTAGAGTTGTTTTAATTTGCATTTTTCTAATGGCCAGAAACATTGAACTTTTTCATATATTTATTGGCCCTTTGTATTTCTCCTGAGAAGTGTCTGTTCATTTCACTTGATCATTTTTAATTGAGTCTTTTATTTGTGATGGTATAATTTTTTTGAGTTCCTTGCCTATACTTATGACTTTGTTTTTTTCTGTTTAATCTTCCAGTTGGTTAAAGTGTTTTTGTTTTATTTATTTATTTATTTATTTATTTTTTTTTTTTTTTTGTGGGTACCGGGGGGACGACCTCAGGACCTCGCGCGCCAACAGGCACCCGTGCCGCTGAGCGATATCACCGGCCCCTTTTTCGTATGTGGGATCCGGGAGTCGAACTCGGGCCCTCGCGCTTGCAAGGCAGGCGCTTATGCCGCTGAGCCATCTCACCGGCCCAAAGTGTTTTTGTTTTAAACAGCCTATATGTCCATCAACAGATGAATGGATAAAGGAAGTGTAGTATCTATAGATAATGGAATACTACTTGATTATAAAGAAGGGTAATTTGAGACATTTGTAGAAAAATGGACTCACTTGGAAAACATAATGTTAAGTGAAATACATACACTAGCTTAAATACCATATGGCTTCTCTCATTTGAGTGAAGTGAAGAACAGATAAAGAGCAAAAATAGATTGGTAAAAGAAATCAGTGAGATAGATATTTTGTAAATGGAAAGGGTTCCAAGAGGCCAAGGGTGAGGGGAGAGTGGGAGGGGAAGGGGATGTAAAGAGATTTAAGATGCTTCAGGTACATGTACTAAATATCCACAGTGAATATAATCATTATAGTTTGTAAACATGAACTAAAATAATAACAACAACAACCATAATAATAATAATGAAAATGGGGAAAGGGGATCAGACAGACATGGGGAAGTGGGTAGGAAGTGGAAGGGGAATACAAAGAAGTAAGATATGTCAAGTACATGTGTCTATTTCCTAAGATGAATATATACTTCCTGTACTGCAAACATGTACTATAAAATTGTTTTTAAAAATACCACATTAGAGACCCCAGGAAGCCAGAGATGCCAGGAATGTGGAATGTCGGTAGAGAAAAATTACAGGCAATGAGGGGAGCCAATTTAAGAGAGAGGCCAGTTGGGCTACAACTATAAGACTGTAGTGGTACAGCCACTAAGCCTTTTGTAACTCACATTTCACCACCACCTGGCCTGAATGCTGGACATGGAACTACAGGATTTAATGTTTTCTGGATTTTGGTCTTGCTATAGTTAAATTTCTTTCTATCCTTATATTTCTCCCTTTTGGTATTAGAATGTTTGCTCTGGGCCAATGTATATTGGAGGCATTTATCTTTCTTTTTGATTTTTACAGTTATGCATAGCTAAGAGTTTGCCTTAAGTCTCAGAGGAGACTTTGGACTTGTTCTATTATCTATCAAGACAAACAATTCCCAACAGATATATAAACAGACAATAAACATATCAACAAACATTTAACATCATAAGCCACCAGGAAAAAAGAAATTAAATCACAGTGAGGAGTATCTTCCATCCACTAGAATAGCTAAGTCTATTTCATGCTGCTATAACAAAATACCAGACTTTCTTTTTTATTTTACTGGAGTTTACAGCTAAGAGTTTGCCTTGAGCCTCAGAGAAGACTTTGTACTTGGATTTTTCAGCAGTGCTGGAACTGTTAAGATTTTGGCAATTCTTAGAGCTTGACTGAATGCTTTTTACATAATGAGATGGACGTGAGCCTTTTGGGACCAGGGACAGAATGTTATGGTTGAGTATTTTGCCCTAGTGATGGGAAACAGACTAAGACAGTGAACAAACTTTTTTTTAAATCTAGGCAGTATTTTTGTCATATATGGGTAGAGGTAAATCTCCATAAGTATCTGTTATGAATTGAGTTTTTTACCCTTTCTCATATGAAAACATTTTAAATTTTATTTGGTCTTCCCATTTATTCAAAATATTTACTGAACTCTATGCACCAGGCATTCTGTTGCTTGTCAAGTGGATAGCTTATGGAAAGGCAGCAAGCACACTTATATTGATTGTAGCATGTTTGTTCTGAAATACTAGAAATCATTTCATTTTCTTGATGTTTCAAATTTGTTGATATTTCACATTAACTATTTATTTAATTAATTTTTACTATTCGGTAGGTTTCATATTTTAAAAGTTAATTTTGATATAAATATCAAATTATGGAATAGAAAACTGCGTCTTTTTATTGAAATAAAATTCATATATAGTGGAACATATAGCTGTGTCTAATCGGTGAAGATATATATATATATATATACATACATACATACATACATATATATATATACATACATATATATACATACATATATATATATCCATGTCAATACAATTGAAATCAAAATACTGAGAGTGTCCATCATTTCAAGTTTCCTTATTCCACTTTGTAGTCAATTTGTATCAGCAGGGGAACTACTCTCTATCAAAATACTTTGTTTCTTTCTGTTCTTTAACTGCATATAAATGTAGTTATTTAGTGTGTATTTTTGATGTGGTTTCTTTCATTAAACGTATTTATGAAATTCATCCATGAGTTTACACATTACTAGTTTATTCTTTTTTATTGTCAAGTGGAATTCCATTAAATGAACATATTGCAATTTGTTTATCCATTCTACTAATGGATATATGGCTTACTTCCCATTGATCTATTATGAATATACTTGTAAAAACATTGTTATACAAGTATTTTTATGAACATATGTTTTCATTTTTTTTAGATAAATAATTTGGAATGGAATTGCTGGATTGTATTTTTTTTTTTTTTTTTTTTGCGGGTACCGGGGGTCGACCTCAGGACCTCGTGCGCCAGTAGGCGCCCGTGCCGCTGAGCGATATCACCGGCCCTTTTTTCGTATGTGGGTTCCAGGAGTCGAACTTGGGCCCTTGAGCTTGCCAGGCAGGCGCTTAGGCCGCTGAGCCATCTCACCGGCCCCTGGGTTGTATTTTTAAGTGTATGTTTAACTTTGTAAAAGAAATCCAAACTGTTTTTCAATGTATTTGTACTACTTTATATTCCCAACTCTGCAGTGTAAGTGTACTGCTCCCTGTCCGTTGTGGGTAACAGTCTTCTAATTTTAGACATCGACGTGGTTTCAATGCTTGTCCCCTCCAAAACTCATTTGGAAATTTAATCATCATTTTAATGGTATTGAGAGGTAGAACCTTTGAGTGGTGATTAGGGCCTGAGGGCCTGACATTTGGTTTTAATGCCCTACTAGAAAGACTTTTGGAAGTGGGCACTCTGTCTCTGTCTGTCTGTTTCCCTCTCTCCCTCCATTCCTTTCTTTTCTTCTTCCACCTTTGCTATGGGAAGATTCAGCAAGAAGACTCTTGATCATAGACTTCCTAGCATCTAGATCTGTGAGCCAATAAGTTACTTTTTTACTATAAATTGTCTAGTCTATTATAGCAGCATAAAATGAACTAAGCTATTTTCATGGATAGAAGATACTTCTCACTGTGTTTTGATTTCTTGTTCCCCAGTACCTCATGATGTTGAACTTTTGTTTATATGTTTACTGGCAATTCACATGTCTTTTGTGAATTATTTGTCTTTATAGATAATAGGAAGAGGATCCTTTGCATAGTTTTATTTTCTAAATTTATAAAGTCATAAGTTGTAAACTTTCCACTACAATGTTGTATTTTTTACTTCAAGATTAGTTTGTAAAAGAAATAAAAAAAATTCTTCAATTCACCCACATCATTTATCATTTCTAGTGCTTTTCATTTCTTCCTGTATGTAGTTCAAGGATTCTAACTTGTATTGTTTTTTATGCCTAAAGAATTTTATTTAGCATTTATTGTGGTGCTTGTTGGTAAATTTTCCAGGCTTTTATTTATCTATATATAGGTTAACTTAACCTTACTTTTAGGGTATACAGTATATTTACCAAACATTGAATTCTGTATGAGATCTTTGTTTTGTTTTAATCTTTCAATACTGTAAGCATTTTCTCCTGGATTTTGCTGATTATGAGCAAAAATAGGTGTAATTTATGGCTCCATTTTTCTATGGTTTCTTTCAAGGCTTTCTTTTTAATTTTGGTTTTCAGCATTTTTTTTTAATTTTAAAGAGAAAAAAAGGTAAAGGTAACAATGAAATGGAGTTTCAAAACAGGTTAATAGGGCAGTTACAATAGTTGATACACTGCATATTACTGTCTTAATAGTAGTTATTCAAAGTACAAGATACAGGCATGCTATCTTGTCCAAACAATACTAGCACAAAACTTTCTTTTCAATGAACTAAGATAAACTAGCTGTATAACTATCTTAACTATCTTGTGTATACATATTTTTTTTTCTTTTTCCCTTTCTTCCTTTCCCCTTTCCCCCATCACAGTTTGTCTTTTCTTTTGAACAGTTTCTTCCCAATTCACAATATCTATTGTACATTTTGGATCTTATTTATTCACATTTTGAGTATGATGGGTCTAGGTATGGTTTTGTTTTGTTTATTATGCTGTAGTTTATTAAATTTTTTAGAACTTTAAGTTCACAAACATATATTTACTTCATAAAAATTTAGTCATTATTTTTCTAAATATTTTTCTTCTGTTTTCACTTGCTTCCTTTGAAATTTTTCTTGTGTGCGTATCTAGGATATTTAGCCTTATCTCACATGGCCCTGAGACTCTGCTAATTTCACTTCAGTTTTTTTTCTCTCTCTATTCCTAAGTTTGGATAATTTCTAGAGACCAGCTTTTAGGTTCATCAATCACATTGCTTTCTGCAAACTCTCTTAAGTTCTCAAACACTGAATTTCATTTCACATTTTGGTTTCTTTTCACTTCTAGAATTTTCTTTTCATTTTTTATAGTTAATATTTATATAATGTATATCCTCATTTGTTCAATGATTATGACCATACTTTCCATGATGTAATCCTCACCAACTGCTTTAATGTTATTTTCTACTAACTCCATAATTGGGGCAATATTGGGATCTATTTTGTTGACTTTTCTCTTCATCAGGATATTCCTGTCTGTTTAGTTATATGTCTGGAAATTAGCATTGTCTATGGGGCATTTTTGGATTAGTCATTGGAGAGACTCTGAATTCTACTGTCTTTCCCTGGAGAACATTAGATTTTCTTCCAGCATGTAATTAAATTACATTCAGATTACCTTAAACTTCATGAAATTAATTACCAGTATTAATTATCAGTATTTTGAATTTTTTTCTTAGTCCACACTGAATCTCTCATTCCTAGGACATATTTTTTGTTTATAAAACATGGCTTTGTTAACTTTACATAACTTCAATCGCATCTTCCACATTCTGGTCTCAGCTCTTTTGGTTTTCCACCCGATGCTCCTTTGGGATCTCTTGGCTATACTGCGCATGTGCCATTCATAGGTCATTCAAAGATTTGAGGGGAGATTATATGAAGAGTTCAGAGCTCCCTCATATTTTTTTCCCCCTGAGACGGGGTCATGCCATGTTGCCCAGGCTGGCCTTGAACTTGTGATCCTCCTGCCTCAGGCCAAGTAGCCGCTGCAGGACATGTGGGCTACAGCTCTCTTAAATGTGACTCTCTCAGTTTGGTTTTTTTTTTTTTTTTTTTTTTTTTTGTGGGTACCGGGGGTCGACCTCAGGACCTCATGCTTGCCAGGCAGGCGCTTATGCTGCTGAGCTATCTCACCGGCCCTTTCACTCATTCTTTGTAGTTGTCTCAACCTGATCTTGCTTGCTTCATCCTAATATTCTTATATAACAAATTTTTATTTCTCGTGGTGAAAAGTATTGCATATAAAAATGGGAAAATTTATTAAATTAAACTACTTATTTGCATTACACCCTCATGACCCCATCTAAACCTAATCGCCTCCTGATGTTTTCACCTCCAAATACCACTGAATTGAAGATTAGAGATGTAACATAGAATTTTCAGAGATGCACAGATATCCAGTCCATAACAGAAAACTTTATTTAATCCTAGTATGGTTAAAAGTTTTCTAGGTCCTGTGTATACAGCAGTGAACAAAACTGAAAATACTCCTAGACTTACACAACTTGTGTTTTACCGGGAAGATATCTATAGTGCAAGTATAAGTCACACATATTTTATGTGAGATGGTGATGATTTCTATGTTAAAAAAAAAAAAAAAAAAGAGTAAGGGAGATGCAGGGAATGCAGTGCGGATAGAAAGTGTTCACTTTAGAATAGTCCTGGGAGGCTTCCGTGAGAAGATAGCAATTAAATAAAATTTGACGGAAGTGAGGAAACCAGGGAGAGAGAAGGAAGGCCAGGGACAAGTAAATAGTGGCTTAGTATCATTAATTTAAGAAGTTATACTTTTATTAAAAGCTATTTCTTTTAATCTAGTTTCTTTTTGATCCTGTATTATAATTATGAATTTGTTAAGCTTGGTGCATTTCTAAATATATCCCTTTCTCTTGACTGACTCCTCCACTTTTTCTTTGGAGTTATTTTCTATTTCTTTCAATCCAAATGAGGCTCATGCTGTTATGAACACACAGTTCCCAAGCAGGAATCAAAACCCCATATTGTCAGGCTGCCCAACTGGCACTATTCATGGCAGTTTCTGTTCCCGCCAAATTGCTGACTTCTAACATTTCTGCCCAACTAGGAAGAAACATCATGTGTGCATCCCTCACTGCAAGACTGTCTGCTCTAATGAAAATCAGGTTTGTGTGTGTGTACCCTTATGCACATGTGTTCTTTCTTCCCAGTCATGGCTCTCTAAAGAAGTCAAGTTGGTGGATTTAGTTTAATTTTAGGGTTTTGTGTACAGTAATTTGGGAATGTAATTTAATTTGGAAGGAAGGAATGCCTGTAGCCTCTAGCATTCCCCTAATATGCTTCTCTGGCATATGTGAAAAAATTTGCTGTCTTGGCTCATCTTTATTTCTTTTTGAAATTTATGCAACATAAACAAGCAGGCACATTTTGAAAAAAATGCTTAATGTAAATATAGCACAAAGAGAGCAAAAATACCATTTTAACAACATATTAATGTGTATTATTTTCATATTGAATTTATGTTCGCTTCTAAATGTTTCTTACTAGCTTAATTCATGAAGTCTTTTTCTTAGAAACTTGTTCTCTGTTATGTGTAGTTGTTGGTTCTAACAGTGCCTTTGAGAGAGTGTGTCTTTGTACAGAGTGTATCATCGTGTCTAGAGGAATCCTGTAGAACTGTACTGTTTAAAGTGCCCATTGTTGGGCCGGTGATATAGCTCAGTGGCATAAGCGCCTGCTTAGCAAGTGTGAGGTCCTAAGTTTGACTTCCGGTACCCACATATAAAAAAAAAAAAAAGTAAATAAATAAATAAAGTGCCCATTGTTTACATTCTAGTTGTATCTGCCATTGCACCCCCTGAAACATCAAGGGGTGAACAGCTATTTTTTTTCAAATGACTCATGGGTCTTAAATCAATGTTAATGTAATAGCTACCAATTTTATAGCTACTTAAGGGAATTTTTATAAGGCTTGTACAGGTTTTAGTATTTTTGGAGATTGGTTCACCGTGTCCTGAAACAGCCAGGGCTCGATTCTCCTCATGGAGTACGGTAGTACAAAATTGATCTAAGCTTATATATCTCTTTGAAGTCAGGACAAGAAAGTAACCCAGAGGGCTTTATGAAATGTGAAGAACTACTGTTTCAAGGTGGAGAAAGGACTTCTATAATCATATATGTTTGCTGACAGTGTTCATTTTAAAGTTGAAATGGTTACTTAAGTTTAGCTCTACTGATAGTCTAAAAATGATGTGTGTGTGTATTTTGAGCAAAAAAAGGAATATTTGAAGCCAGACTTGTTTTAAGATTATTATCATAAGATATTTCATGTTACCACAAAAAGCTGTTGTGGCTTTGTGTGTAACATCTACTCTAGTTTATTCTGTCCCCACTAAGATCCAACTAGATATTGAAAACCTTCAGACCTATACAAAATCCTAAATCAATGGCTCACCAGTAATAAATTGTGAACATTAAAATTCCTTTTACTCTGATCTCAGGAGTGGAACATTGTGATTAATCAAATATAGGGCTCTCTAGAAAAGCCAATTTTCAGTGATTTATTTGTTGAAAAATTTTAATTGGCTAAAACTGCATTCTTTTTTTTTTTTTTTTTTTTTTTTGTGGGTACCGGGGGTCGACCTCAGGACCTTGCGCGCCAACAGGCGCCTGTACCGCTGAGCGATATCACCGGCCCTTTTTTCGTATGTGGGATCCGGGAGTCGAACTCGGGCCCTCGCGCTTGCCAGGCAGGTGCTTATGCCGCTGAGCCATCTCACCGGCCCTAAAACTTCATTCTGAAAAGGATGAACTGATAACAGGAAAAAATTTCTTTGGATCCACCCAAATTCCCCTAGATGTGAGACGACATTTTAAGAAATACAAAAAAAAAGAAAAAAAAAAAAAAGAAAAGAAAAAAGAAATACGATGTCTAATGTTTAACTTGAATTTATCCGCATTGCACTCTCCTCATGATTTTCTCAATCTGTGGACAAGGGGATTGCAGTAAAAAAAATGACTTCTGAAAAGAAGTTTTTCCTTCAGGGTCTATTTTTTTTTGAGTGTGAAAACCTGGGAAGAGGCTAAATATCATATTTTGTGATGCAATGCAAAACAGAAACTGCAATTTCAGAAGCAGCACTCAGTAATTTGGCTTAAAACTTTTAGAGAGTTTGGAACCACCCAGGAAGTAGAAAGGAGGATGGAACCAATTTTATTCAGATTTAAAGCAACAAGCTGAGGCTCACTATCATCTACGTTATTCCACTTGTGGGGCGGAGTGAGCAAGGCTCCTGTACATGTATATAGGAGGCCTTCATGGTCTGGTTCAAACATACCTGTCCAGCTTCCCCTTTGCTGCTCTCCTCTTCTATTGCCCACATTGAATATATTAGTAATATTTGTTTTGATAGATTTGTATCTTTGAATAAATAGAAATATACAATATGTGTTGTCCATGGTTTCTGATATGCTACATTATCATTTTGGGTTTCACATATATGCTTACAAATACAAAATGTAATGTTTTTTGAAAAAGCATCTTCCTTCTTCAATCTGGCAACATAATTTGCAAGTGTCACAGTACAATTCTTAGTGAATTGTACTAAATGTATGTCAGCAATACATGAAATTAAGTTAAAAAGCCATAAAGTACAAATATTTTTCTTATAGTCAGCTTATTTTCTTATTATTTGTCTCTTTTTCTCCTGAAAGATATACATGCCAAAGCACTATAAGTCTAATTAGAAAGGTTAAACTCCTCATAGAAAAATCATAACTCATTAAATAGAGTACTTGTAACTTTTTGATGTTGACATTTTAGAAACAAAACAAAGAGGAAAAGTTTTGTGTAACCAGTTTTGAAAGATATTGTACAAAAATATGAACTTGTTCATACTCAAGTGAATTACTTTATAGATAAACTAACACAGTTCATCCAATCTTCACATCTTTGTAGATGTCTGGTAGTGAACATGTGAGTAGGTCTGTCATTTTACTGATCTATAAGATGGGATGTCAGTAGTGTCTATATCATAAAGTATTCTTTTTTTTTTTTTTTTGTGGGTACTGGGGGTCGACCTCAGGACCTCGCACGCCAGCAGGTGCCCGTGCCTCTGAGCGATGTCACCGGCCCTTTTTTCGTATGTGGGTTCCGGGAGTCAAACTCGGGCCCTCGCGCTTGCCAGGCAAGCGCTTATGCCACTGAGCCATCTCACTAGCCCTTGTGCTTGACTTCTTTCACTTAGCACACTAGCTTTCACTTTTTTCAGTGTTGTCGTGAGTGATAGAATTTTTTTTTTTTTTTTTTTTTGTGGGTACCGGGGGTCGACCTCAGGACCTCGCGCGCCAACAGGCGCCAGTGCCGCTGAGCGATATCACCGGGCCTTTTTTCGTATGTGGGTTCCGGGAGTCGAACTCGGGCCCTCGCGCTTGCCAGGCAGGCGCCTACGCCGCTGAGCCATCTCACCAGCCCCATGAAGTATTCTATGAGGATTAAATTACTGCAGTGCATTTATCATATCGCCTGGCACGTATATAGTCCTGTGCCAAGTATTGTTGTTGCTATCATCATTACTTTATCAACATAACTATCTCATTACTTTGGTTTGCATACTTGGGAAATTCTTACCTTCACAAATAGAATTTGGAGAAGTTTTACTCTAAGAGAAACATTTTTGAGAATGCTGTTTTTCATGACATTAATCTTTGTCAATATTACCTCACAGGGCTTCTCAGAGGTTAGCTTAGGTTACTATGATAAAAATAGAGGACTTAAAGTTACAGCCTTCAAGAAATGTACTTGAGTGTTACAATGGAACACACACACACACACACACACCTTCTAGTGTGTGTTTAGTCCGTTTTGCCATTATCTCAGTCCAGGAACTTCTTTTATCTGGATGTTGGTAACATCTCACAGAAATCCATCCTCCACTGCTGTCTTAGTTACTTTCTCCTTGCTGAGACACAATACTCAACACCCGCAAATTAAAGGAGGAAAGGTTTATTGTAGCTCACAATTCGTAGAGGTTGCAGTCCATAGTCGGCTGGCTCCAAGGCAAGGTGGCATGGCAGAGGGGCATGGCAGAGGAAGCTTGCTCGTGGCATGCCCTTCCATGCCACTGTCACAGTGACCCAACTCGTCCCATCAGGCTCCACCACCCAACATCACACCCAGCTAAACCCATCATTGGACTAATCTGGTATCACACAGCCATGATCCAGTCACCACCCGAAAGCCCCACCTATGAGTGCATGAGGCTTTGGGGGGAAGTCTAGATAAAAGCCATAACAACTGCATTGCTTATATAACTGATTTTAAGGTACCCATTCCACTTATTTATGTTCCTTTCAGTGGTACCAGTGCGCTCATTAAAAAAAAAAAATATTGATTGGCCGTCGCATGCTAGCCATACAAAGAAAAAGTCCTTCATGCGCTAAGCCCTTAACTTCTCTTTTATCTTTATCCCTGCCCCTCTCTCTGCTTGCAAGCCAAAACTCCCCAGCAAACTCTAGCCATAGTCCAGGGTTGCATCAGGTACTACAATTTAGCATAGTCTTCCTGTCCTAGCTTTGCTGTGAAACACTGGGCCAAGCATTTTATTCTCTGGGGTTCAGGCTCCTACTTTACAAAACAAAAGGGTTAGGGTTCTAAACAGAAATCTAAACTCTCTGAATCTGAAAAAAAAAAATACTATTAGGTGGCAGAGAAAGAAAATTTTAAATGGTGGGGAGACACTTGGTTAAAACCACAAATCCTATTATATAGTTAAAATATACTGCATTAAAAGTATAGTAGAATAGGACACAATTGTAGTCATTTAAATATCTTATGCCTAAAAACAAATAGGTTTAGTCAGAGCAGCGATGTTGCAGTAACGAAGTATTTGGGAGTCATGGAAAAATACTGATTTTGTGGATATACTAAATTCCATTATGCTACCTGTATAATTCTTTTTGACTTATATGAAATAGAAAATTAAAACCTTGAGCTTTAATATCCAAGAAGAAACCATGTTTTGTTTCAGTGCTCTACCATGGAAAGGAACAGTCAAGAGACAAGATTGGAAAGGATAGAGGTTTTATTTATTTATTTATTTATTGGTACCAGGAATCAAACTCAGGACCTCGTGCTTGCCAGGCAGGCGCTGTGCCACTGAGGTATATCCCTGGCCCCTAGAGGTATTATTTTATAGGGTAAAGAGACTAAGAAATATTTTCCCCAAGTTGTTGGCAAAAATGAGTATATGAAATTAAAACATAAGTAGTAGATATACATAAAGGAACATGGGGATGGTGGGAGAGGGGTTGTGGGTGGATACATTGGCATTTGGCTGATAGAAATTAGGAAACCTGAAGGAGAAGAATGTGTGCATCCCCTGAGGTGACAGAAAGATGCAAAGGATAAGAAACATTTGGAGGATTTTTGAGCAAGATGGCCGTATGCTCAAAATGTCAGCTCAAAACAGCTTGTTATATTTTGAAATAAGAAAGGGTGTGAGCTGGAAGGCAAGAAGAGAAACAGAAGGGAAGACAGTACACAATGGGGCTTTGAATGTGCAGAATGTTCACATGGTCTTCGTAGCGCAGATGAACAAATGATCCAATTTCTATGGTTTTGGTCAAAAAATATTTATTACGTTTTAACCTTGTAGTCACCTTTTTTCACATATCAATTTCTTCACCCTTTCACCTTTATTATTCAAGAAATTGCAGAATATTTACTCCTCATAATGAAACTCATTTGGCCATTTTGTTGGACACACTTCTAGTATTGCAGCCTTTTCTGTAATACTTTCTGGTAGAGGAAATTTTCCTAAATTTATAATGCTTTAGATTTGGAACTCTAAAATCAAGGATAAGAAAAAAGTATCTGAAATTCATTTTTCACCTGCTATTATTTTTGTAAAGAGGTGGGAAAACAAGGTTCAAATGTATATAAACATCAAATCTAAGACGTAAAGTTTACTTCCATGTCCATGTGTTGCTTATTACTGTTCATTTCACAGTAATTGAAGAGTTAAAATTCATAACTTCTTTGTGTTCATTTTATTTTTGTTCGTTCTAGTAGGACCACGCCCATAATATTGGTATAATATTGAATTGGTAACTCTTATTAGAAATTGTATGACCACTCTTATTGCATGTCCATATGCGAGTTTAAAAGGACTTCCATTTAATCAACTGGAAAGTAGTTTTCTTTCCATCCCCGCCTTTCCCTTTCCATGTTTTCTGTATCAGGCCCTGGCCCTGGTGCAATCATTAATAAAACCTGCTAGGTTTTCCTGAGGAGGACGGTTTCTCAATAGGAAGTAAGGAGAGAATATGGAAAATCGTGGCTCCAGTGGGGAAATGAGCTCATCATGGTTAAATTCATCAAAACAAAGTACTTATATAAGATGCTATGTGTCTAAAAATAATCATACTTTTCTCAATTAGACAATAAAAGAAAAAATGCTTTTAATTGTTGCTGTTTGCATTTTTTAGTTACATTTATATTATTTCTTTTGTATATTTTTGTGCCAGATATAAATACATCTATACATGAGACTAAGCCTTCCTCCTGTAAATAGAGGGAGAACAAAGAGCTGTACATTTGTAGTAAAAAGAGGAGTCTGAGGTGAATACCCTAAAGGGAATTCAGAGTAAAAGGGGCTCCCTGACGTACATGCCCACCAACTTGGAGATGCTGAAATGAGTTGGTGAGCTCTCCAACAGGCTCTTGTCCTTCATACAGCTCAGAATCCTCTCATCAATATTTCTTCCTATTACTAGAGAAACGAATAAAACACATCTCTGCTGGGATTAATTTGCTGCAGCCTGAAGCAATGAGCCTTCACTGGCAACTACTCCTGGGCTGAATAAGCAGCATCCCGGCATCTGTTGACAATATGAAATGGTTGCAGCAGCCAATATTCATAAGAAGCGGCCTCCAGAATCCAGAGAGAATACACCAGTCAATAGTTAGCAGAGTCCGACCACTGAAAGAATAGCATATAATTCTATATTTTATAAGTTATATTTAAATGAGCGCTTTTTTCCCTCTTTGGATCAGAATGTGGAGAATCTGTGTAGACCTAATTTTACTTGAAGAGCCCTAGTTACATAGCTGGTTTGGGCCGAAAATGCCTGAAGTTATTTCCAGCTGTACATGGATCTGTTTTATGAAACCATGGCATAAATAGCTGCTCTTTAGCAGGCTGGTCACTCCTATTATGGGGCATTATGATTGCAATGGGAATAGAAATGCAGAGGAAGATTTGGGTCTCAAGGTGCCATGATGACTGAAAAGTCATGACTGGTAGAAGTGACATTTAATAGACATTCTTCTTAATATTATATTTAATTTAAATGTAAAACTAGTTTTTCTTGTATGTTTGTAACAATTTAGATGGTCTAACTGGCTCTTTTTCAATTAGTGCATCTATAACTATTATCATTTTTACCACTTTTAAGAAGTTTAATTTTAGTTTAGTTTTTACCCTGTACCATGTGGAGAGGAAATAAAGGTGCCCTTCACAGTAAGAGATGGTGGGTTTCTGTTTAACCGTCATCCTTGTTGTCTAAGGTGAATACCTTTTTAATCTACAAAGTGTACACTTCTTTCTGGTTATAAAATATATTAAGCTTTCACTGCTCTTCTTTTGTAGACCTATGTAATTGCTGACATCTTAAAAAGCTGTGTAGGTTTCATAGTTCTGATCCTGGCTGGTAGGACTGGTACGATTTCCATTTTATTAGGTTGTATAATCTTTATAGATTAAAGTGATATTAGTGTGATAATTTTACTAGAATTTAAGATAAGAAAAGCAGTCCTATTGACTTTCTGTGTGAACTGAATCTTATCAGTGGAGCTTCTATAGTTAACAGATATAAAATTAACATGAAGCTCTAATAGCTATTGCAGGTTCTATTTTGCATATTAACCAGGGTCATGTATGCAGTATACATCCCTCTTGAGTAATGAGAAGAACTCATTTATTTTCTTTCAGTACAATTTAGTACTATCATATAATTTTTCTATTGTCGTTACCAAATCCAGAAAAATCGGTCCCTATTGCAGAGTGTAAATATCAGTGTTCTGTAAAATGTTGTTTGAACTTATTAAGACCTGACTCATGTGATGCCAAGTTTATCCTAAGGCTTGTGCTGGGGCAGGCATGCACATCAAGGAAAAAATAGAACCAATTCCCAGAGGGAGTGCAGACAGGTACGTTCTGTGGGGTTAGTTAACTCTAGTTGTCAATGCTGAATCCAAAGAGATGCTTCTGACTACATTCTTATTGTTCATTCTTTTTTCCTGAAGTGGTCAAAGGGGCATGTGCTTTAACATGTGAGCCAGCAAGGCGTCTTTGGTTCTCATCCCCTAATTAGACTGTCGTGCACAGATGGTATTTAGTTCTTTTTTTTTTTTTTTTACTGATTGAAAGCATGTGGTAATGATGTTCATGAATTTTTATAAGATTAAAAAATGCTACTTAAGTTTTGTTTATATTTGCCTAACCTCCTGTATAGGTCAAACCATGGGTGGAAAGATATTTGAAAGGTAATATAAATACATGATGCCATTTTACCCAGCCAGATTGTAGGCATGGTATATATGTAGACACCCATGTACTCCCTGTCACGCATACACCAACACAGATCAAGTATCTGCCATTTAAAAATTTGGGGTGTTTTAGTGAGAAAATGAAAAGATTTTTGTAAGTCTTCTACCCTGCCTATATTATCATAAGGCATTATAAATATTTATACACAATTCTTTGGCTATATTCATTTCCATTTTTTATTAAGTCCAACTTAAGATAAAAAGCATATTAGTTATACATGCTATTTCGTTTAAAACGTATTAGGCAGAAACACAACAGAACAAAATGTTTTAAGAGAAGAGTAAATAACTGCAAGAATAGGACAATGAACAGCTTCAACTAGCAGCCATGCTAATGATGCAAGTACAATGATCCATGATTCTCCATGGTGAAAGGGTAATGTTAGTTACAGATATCCTATTATCATCTTTAAATTTTTGAATTTATTTATAATTGCAGATTTTTAAATCATTTTTGTCATCTGTTATTTAGGTGCTAAAACAGGTATTTTGCCTCAAATATAAAGGATAATATTCCACTTTTGTTCTTGCACAACCCAATATGAGTTTGCTGTTGGATTATTTATTTTTTGAATGAATAAATATGTAAGTAAATAGATAAAATTTGGCTGCACAAATTCAACTTAGCTTAAGAGTGATGCTGTTACTGTTTTGTCATTGACAAAGTGATTTGTGCATTTTATTTTGGTTGGTTATTTTCAAAGTAGTTAAAAATACAGGCACCCATTATGTGATAATTTAAAATTACATGTTTCATAGCTTTCTAGTAATGTCCAAGGTCTGTAACATTTAGACAACAGAGCTTTGCTGAGGCTTGAGTTAGAACTGGAAGATGTGTCAGGGTGTAAATTGTTTGGATTGTTACTAAGCCTGGATTATTTAGTATCAGAGTATTGCTTGCTTCCTAGTGTTTTAAACAAGAATGTTCCTAAGTAATAACATTTAAAATAGAGACGGAATAATGGTCTTCAAGTGAAAGAAATCTCTAGTGGAAGTTGAAAAAGTACATGAAGATATGCATAGGAAACAGCATTGTGTGAAAGAAGAGTCTGGCAGAAATTGGCAACCTGGACACATACATACATCTTCCCAATTTACAGGTCTGTACTGAAAGATGTTTTTAGTTTGAAAATATGTAAATTTTTCAATGTAGTTCAAAATTCAAAAGGCATTCAGATAATTTTATATAAAAATTTACCTTTTCATGAATCGGGTTTCATCCTTTTTTTCAAGACTCCGTAATACATTTCTTTTAATGGTTGCATTATATTTCATTGTATAATGAAAACAAAGTAGTTTTACTGTATTCAAACATAATTTTTAGCTGTTTAAAGAGATAGGTGGAAATAGTCTGAGAGATATGGAAATTAAGAGTGTATTTAAAAGTGTGCCATGCGCTCACATACTATTCAAATAGTTGGGTCAAAATCATTTTTGACAATATATTACAAATATTTTTAAGTTCTTAATGAGACATTTGAAGATCCAGTTGATTTTTTTTTTCAAATTTAGTGTAAGCCACTGTGTTGTTTAATTTTTTTGTTCAGTTACATTTATTTTGGGGATATTTTTATGAACAAACTATTTTAATGATTTAATGAAAAACAGTTTTGTGACTTTGTGTTATCATTCTATTGTCTTTCACACGTAAAATTTAATTATTTATTAATATTTCTAATTATCAGCAAATGTATTTTTGAAGGTCTTAAAATTCTTCATAAGAATTTCTTGATTTTGTTTCTTATATTTACTATACTGTACTTTAAAATGTAGATAATGTGTGTTCCACATTAGCAAGTATGTTGGTATGCATAGTATTTATGGTAGTAAACTGTAAGTACCAACAATTACCTTTATTTTTTATTGTTTTCATTGATTGATTGATTCATTCATTCAATCAATAGTATCAGTGGCCACTACATGCTAGGCACTGTTGTAAGCCCTGGGGTCCACAGTGATAAAATCCTTTCCGTGGTAGAGCTCACCTGCCATTGGGTTGCAGTGACTGACACTGACTCCATATCACAGAAGTAAACTAACCTATGTAAAACAAAGCAGTCACAGCAAGTGAATTCCAATGACGTTATGTATAGTATAAATAACAGTCGTCATATAGCTGTTCCTGCATTTGGTTTGGTTAAGTTTATTTTAATTCTAACACAGCATAGTTTTCACAGTAGGTGCACGTATAGACTATAGTAAGTTCGATACTACAATTTTCATATTGATCTTGGGTGGAGTTTATCAAACATTTATATTAGTGATTCCCTTATGTTAGAGTATCTTGGCTTTCATTTAGTTTGTATGTGGAATTTTCATGTATTTGTATATGGTTTTACTTATTCTTTCTTTTTTTTTTTTTTTTTTTTTTTGTGGGTACCGGGGGGTCGACCTCAGGACCTCGCGCACCAGCAGGCGCCCGTGCCGCTGAGCGATATCACCGGCCCCTTTTTCGTATGTGGGATCCGGGAGTCGAACTCGGGCCCTCGCGCTTGCAAGGCAGGCGCTTATGCCGCTGAGCCATCTCACCGGCCCGGTTTTACTTATTCTTGCATTGGATGAAATGAATATATTATTCCAACAATCACTGATTGTATGTGTAACGCAAGTATTAGAACCCCAAATGCTATTTCCCTTAATATATACCGACCTGACTATATTGATATGCTTTTTAATAATCTAAGCAAATATAGCTTACTATAATATAATCAGGTAAAATCGGTCCTCTTAAAAATAAGATATCCTGCAAAAAAAAGATATACTTATGGCTGATATGATAAAGTTCCCTTTTATTTTTTTTCTACAAGTATAGTTGTCCTTGACTATTTGGAATATTTTATGTTTGGTTACACTCTTTAAACCTTTTTAAATGATATAAAATATATATTTTATTTAAAAACTTTATATATGTTACCATCTAACTTAACTGAGGAAACTTTTCAAAATATAGAAATAGTTTTGAACTCCCAAAATATAACATCTCTCATCCCTGGAAATGACTTTTTATTGATTGGTTAATTTGAATAACATTTCCTTTTCTTTCCTGGCACTTTGTGCTCTCTGGTCATTTTACTGTTATGTGAATAAGTCATATATGCCAATACTGAATCCTTTATTAGTAAATCTTCATTAACTATGCTGTGGTCTATATTAGTGGGCTGATACATTGTTCTTTTGGCAAATGATGATTGATTTCACTAACAAAATCTGTCAGTGAAGAAGAGTTTAAATTGTAAAGATTATATATGTGAAGCAGTTATTAATAGCTCCTGTTTTTCCTTTGAATTGTTCTTAAGGTCTTGATGTTTTTCACTTTGATTCTTCTTTTAATCTCCAGGTGGGACAGATTTTCATGATTCTCTCTGTAAGGTTTTGTCTTCATGAAACCAAATTGTTTGAAAGTTCTGATGTTTGGAGACTGCCAGAATACTAGGCCTGAATTCTGATTAGTTTTTCAATTGGTAACATACCCTTTTCTTTAGTCTTTTTTGCACTGGTGGATGTTTTGCCAGCACATAAGCTACTCTGGATGTATGCATTTTTTCTATGCTAGCTTTCTAAGTTACCAATCAGTGAAACCAAGTTACTTAATTATTAGTTTTTTAGATTTTTTTAATTTACCTTTTTTAATATGTCATTTATAGGATATCACAATCCCAGTGTATTTCTTTATTTTAACTCTATTTAATTTGGTTTTACTTCCAAACATACTGATTTTCTCTTCTAGTCTTTTTCCTTGATTTGATTTCCATCTCATTTTCCTCATTTACCAGTCCAGAAAATCTGGAAGGTAGTATGCCTTATTTTTAGTGAACCTATACTGATTCCTCATAATTACCTTTTCCTTTTCTAATCATTCATAGTCTATTTGTTTTCAAAAAAATCACTTCAAATTAACTCTGAAGTTGATGCTAAAGTTATGTGTCCCGATTGATGACTAAACCTATTTGTATCTTTCAAACTTTAAAATAAAAAAAAAAAATCATTTCTAAGTCTTGGCATTTCTTCATTTTGCATGGCACTTAGGATAATTCAGATATTTTGGTTTAGAGCCTATACACCTCAGACATTGCTAGATTTCTTTTTTTTTTAAGTATATGTTGAAGATTGAATCTGCTGTTAGATTACTTAATTTGTTAATTCTGAAAATAAAACCAACGAGTGTTGAATTAGGCTGTGGAATTGTTTCTTTAGATCTAAGTTTCAATAAAGTAGAGGAATTTAGTTGGAGGTAGCTTTTGTTCAGGATCAAACACAAGATCTCATGCATACTAGGCAAGAGCTCTACCACTGAGCAACATTCTCGGCTTATAACCAAAATAAATAAGCAACCATTTTTATTGTATGGACTTTAGCTGAAAATTTGATCTATTGTATAATAAATACACAATATTGATAAAAATAGTAAAGTTAACTAATCTGTTCATTATATTATGATATTTACACTTAAATTTTTTCTAAAATATTTTCTTACTTTAACCAAATAATTATTAAAAGCAAAATTGAACCAGAAGATACTGAATACTTGAAATTATACAACAAGGGGTTTTCAGAGATTTCTACATTCTTAGCCTCTATACATTAGTTGTTAATATTTCATGACTATATTATATCATATATCCTATGTTATTATATGTGTTGCAATGCAAACTATGAAACATTTATGACATTTTACAGTTAGTTTTAACTTGGCTTTAAAAATGTATTAAATGCTTATGCATTGTGAAAGAAAATCTTGTAACTTACCTAATTATCTTTCCATCATAGTTTTATGGATAAAAAAATTACATAGTACATTAGTGAGGAAAGAGATTTATTTTAATGAGCAATGACCCAGTGAACATTTGCTCAGTGCCTACTATGAGCAAGGGTATTTACGGTATCTATGAAGGATTTTTCCTTAAAAATACCGCCATCTGATACAGTGAATGTATTTTAATACCTAATCTGACATAATATTTTAACTCATATTTCTTTTAGACCATTCCTTTGAAAAAGAAAAATGGAAAAACTCTGCTTATAACTATTGTTAATACCGTGAAGAATTAAAGACATATATCATAGAGTGTATTTTCTCTGTAAATTTCTAAGGGGTAGGTGGTAAATGGAATATGGGTTACAAAGGCAGACAAATAGGTTTTGAATCCAAGCTATGGTACATCAGACAATGTATTTGATTTCCAAAGCCTTAGTTTCTTCATTGTAAAACTGCAATAAAATATCTGTATTATTTACTGTGTTGAAAAGAAATCTATATCTATCTATCTATCTATCGAGAAACAATGAAAGTATATGTACTCAGTATAAGGTATGTCCTAAGGAAGTCTCCTAAAAACAAACAAATGAACACACAAAGGATATTTATTAACACTTCAACTTTTCTCTCCTTCCTTTGGAAAGCTTTCATGAACGATTTCCTAACCTCTCACAGGAATATAGATGATAATAAGTTCAGAATTTTGAAGAAATAATTCCCTTTGCTTAATTTTACATTGAACCATTTTACAAGATTTAAATTTTAGAAATATCTATTTTGTAAGAATAATTCCCAAGTGCATCTCCTATCTTTAATTTACTCATATATAAGAAGAGGTTTCCTTAGCCCCAAGCATATGACAAGTAATAAAACACTTTCATAGACTATCAATCGAGGTAAAAAATTGGAATTTATGTCTTTGATGTTGTTTTAGCTAGGATTTCAATTCATGGGCAAAAAATCTGTGCAGAGTCCAGAAGTAAGATCTAACAGTTTAGCCAGCTCATCTATTTTCTTTTCGAAGGAAGAGATAGTGTAAAATTGGATATCTCCAGAGGGAGATCTAAGTACGGTGGCGTAATAAATCCCCTTTCCACTGACAGAGCTACTGGAGTTCCCTTGGAGAGGTGAAGGAGGGGGAAGGGAAGTAGAACAGAGAGGCTGACTTAGGGATTTAAACCTAGCAATTTAATATTTAGAAGTGAGGTTAGTTTTCAGTATTTCTCCCTTAGATGGTTTGGGGCAAGTGAAAGAATTTGAAGTAAATATACCATTATGTTAGTACTCTTAATATTTACTCCACAAAGGAACATGGAAGAAAGTCAGGTAAGTCTTTTTTGATACAGGCTTTTCCTAGCCTTTCAACAAAAAAGGCTATACTATTTTTCCTGAACAATATAAATTGATTTTCAGTGTTGTTTTTTCTAATTTTCTAAAAATGTATTCTTTCAAAACAATACTTGCTATTTCAGATTTTGAATATTTTTTCACTTACATATCAGTATGAAAAGCAGTACTTTGAGATTCCCCAAATCAGGGGAATTTCTGAAACTCTTATACTTAGGCTACTGAATTAATTAATTACGATTTTGGAAGGACAAATACCTTGATTTGTCTGGGGAGTTTACTGATGGTATGAGTATTGCATAGGTTTTTCCTGCATAGCAGGAAATTCTGCTTTTAACTGCCCGGGACTCCCCACTTCCATCCCCCAGTATTGTATTTAATTTTGGATTTTTAACTAAGAAGAATTTGTCCTTCAGTGTGTTTGCTCAATATAATGTTGGGGTCTCAAAAGCAGTTACTAGTTGTTTGGAAAAGAAAATAATCCTTCCTGAATGTCAAACATCAGACAGAGGTCATAAACCTTATAACAATAAAAGAAATTGCTTTTGTCCTTTTGCAGTTCTCTAGGATTCTACAGTAGATTCAGATTGCAGGAGAGGAAGTTGAAACAAGAGCAGAGTTGGAAAGTCCAGACAAGATGTGTCACGGCAGACATTGTACCTTCAGCATATTTGGGGGTCACTTCCTTATCAAAGCACACCGACAGTTCTAGAAAGGTTGTCTGTGTTCCCCCAGGAGCAGGTCTTCTTACTGTCATGTCAGGTTTGTTGGGGGTGGGTGGACTGAGGAGAAGCATAGGGGCTGTTCAGAACAAGGAACCAGAGAAAAAGAGCATCTTTGAAAGTCAGAAAATTCCCTAGGCTGGAGTATATTTAATAACAAGTCTCAAAAAACAATGAGGTGTTAGGCAATGTGTGCTCATGTCTTATAAAATAGTTGCAATAAAATATGGTCCAGAGAGACCTAAATGCAAGCTTAAGTCTCAGATCGTTGATAACATAGCAAGTGACAAAGGAAAGCTCTGTGTCCAGAATTGATGGGTCATGAATTTAAAGCAAAAGAAGATTGCTTTCTTTCATTCTTGTTCTGTTTTTAATACAGCTGAGCATCAAGAGCACAATATTACAACGACAGATGGGTTAATCCCACTTTCAGGTAGACAGATATAGAAATTCTTAAGAAGACCCATATTAAACTCAGATTTTTAACTAGGCAATTACTTAAAATACAAAAACAAATCCTTAACTTTACAAATTCCTCTTTGCCATAAAAGTTTTTAACACAAAGAATACCCTTTTTCTGGTATTCAGCTTTAAGAAAGAATAGTAAATTTCCAAACTTAACATTCTCTTCTTTCACATATTGTGGAAAAAAAAATAAAAAAAAGAATTAGAAAAAAATTAGACTCACAAATGCAGAGGAGGAAAAAAGATGCAAAAATACCAATTTATTTTTTAGAATCAGGTCCATAGTAAAATATATGTAACTTTGTATGAATTAAGTAGACTTATAAATGAAAAAAAAATACTTTAATGAAATCAAAGTGATGCTATATAGAATTAGAACTAAGACCAAATGCTGTTTTTGTTTTGTTTTTGGTATATTGTTTAAAAATGAATTTAATTAACTATAAGCAAAGATTAAAACCTTATAGATCAGAAATATGAAATCCAAAGCTCAATATATATTATATTACACAATAATGACTCACACAAAAAACACAAACATTCCTAATCATTGATTCTCAGAGACCTGGGTTCATATCTAACAGTATAAAAGTAAACCAGGTTTTATGCCTCGTCATATGTTGGCCTTCACCCCTCTTCCGAACATTCACAATCACATAAACATCAGCATACTCACATGAGTTGTTTTTTCCTTTCAGAAGGTTTCTCTCAGCAGAAAACAAGGTTTGTTCAGCATAGGCAATGCAGTGTCTCGTAATTCTGATAGTGCCATAACAGTGAACAACACGTATCACTTACTGGATGATTCCTCTATTTTAGGAATATGCCAGTGCTTTACACATACTATGTGACTTCATTTTTAAAGTAATCTCTTGAGCCACGTGCTCATATTTTTCTTCCTACTCCACAGATGTGGAAACAGGTCTAAAAAGGAAAGGAAAGTCCTTTGAGTAACATAGCAAGTTAAGTGGTAAATCAGGGTCCCAAATTGGTGGATATTCTTGCATGTGACACTTCTTAGGTTTCTCCATCCAATGTTTTTTCTTGCTAACAATAGCCTTATCGCACCCAAGATGCCTTCTGCTCAGCTCAAGATGATGACCTGATGGACAGCAATTTTGGAAATCTCTTAACATCTTGTCATTGATGATGGGGTTGGCCACGGCTTCAGAAGCTTACAAGGGAAGTTTGCTCCTTTGTTACAGGGAAGCATTTTCTCCCCTGTAACAGGGCAACGGAAAACTTTTTTACTCTTGCCTGCTTTTGTTCCTCTGATGACACTGTGTGGGGATGAGATGCTTGGACATACAGGAATCATCTGATCTCATGAGGAAACAAGGCAAACACACTTACATGCTAGAAGTAAAAAACCAGAGTCTGGGATTTTGAAGATGCCACCGAGCAGCAGAACAAACCCTGATATCAGCAACCTCCGGAATTATCGCTACCTTTCTTCTTTATACTGTTCTGCCACTTGCAAGCAAATAAATCAGTTGGGTTGGCCAGGCCCCTTACAAATAACAAGAGGCAAACCCATTCATCGAAGTTGATGCAAATGAAAAATACAAACTAAACTGGGAATACAAATGAAAGACAAGCATATCTATTAAAAATAAAATTGTTCTCTCCTTTAAATTCATTACCTGTGTTTTATATAAAGTTTTGTTTTTAATTGACATGGTATCTTACCTTAAGGTTGCTATAGGAAACATCTTAATCTTTGAAAAGATAACTACGTGTTGGTAAAATATGTATTGAAATTACTCCTCACTGCACTTTTAACTGTAACATATGATTCATCAGTTTTCTTGTTTAAAACCTCTTATTATGGATAGAAAGCAAATATAAACTGTTGACACCTTTATTACAGAAAAATGTTGGTTAAAATGGAGACACAACTCATTAAGTATTATTTATGGGGCTAATTACTAGGGAATAGAGCAATTAAAGTCAGATGAATTCAAATTTTCCAAGTCTGAAAATATAGAGATTGTGTATGATTAAAAAGATTCTGTCCTTAGAATATGATAGTAAAACTTTAATTTTATTGAATCATTTGTTGCAATAGAAAGGTTGCTTTTTAAAACCAAAGCTATGATGAATATTTGTAGTTAATTTCCAACTTAAAATAATATTTCAATGTTTTATTCTTTTTCGTGTAGAACAACATAGATATCTAATTTACTTTTTGGTAGCCAACATTCATTTTTGGTTAATATATTTAATGTCATCTTGTGCAAACTTGCAAAATAAACAAAGCTTGTAACACAGAAAAGTTGTTCTTGTTCTACCCACATTTCTTCAAAAAATAAAAGGTACTGCCTTTTGACATCTACATACCCATTGTTCTTTCTAAACTTTTGTTTCCCAGCTCAGACTGCGAATGGATAATTACATGTAATAGAAGACAGCTGTGATGTAGGGAGTATATTTTTTCCCTTTTCATCTTGTGCTCAAGTGCATAATTCCCTTTCTGCTTCAGCGTTACATAAGGTTCAATTTTCTTATGTTTATTTTATCCTGAAAATGTAGTGTATTTTAACAATCAAAATGTATTATAGTTTTGTTGCTACCTTTGGATAGTACCTTAAATTATGGATTAAAGGGTAAGATTTCTAATACTAGACTTAGGTTAAGGAAGATTGTAATTGTTCTGTGTATCTAAGAAATGATGCTGGTTTTTAAAGAAAAGACAAAAATATTTCAAGTCACATACAAAATTCACTTCTATTTCAATTTAGGTATCGTATTGGATAATACCATCAAAATTTGGCATGCTTTTTTTTTTTTCTTTTCCAATTCCAATTATTTTGTTTTTGTTTTTATTTTTGTCCCTAAGGTTTCCCAGATTTGCACTCGCATCATCTATAGAATTTGGTAACAATCTTAAAACTGAGTATGTTGCAGTATTGAGTGCATTCTTTTTCTTCCGTGCTTGGCGCCTTCTGGTACATTATTGAAACAGGAATATAGAATTATCCAGTCTTGATGGCTCCATGTGTTCCTTTTCCTTGTGTCTTAATTCCCTCCACATACCTTCCATCAGTGGTAATTGGGTAATTAGCCAGAAATGCTGTCGCCTGAGTAAGAGTAAAAAATGTCTCATTGAACAAAATAATCTTTCTTTGTACTCATGATTCATCTTTGATATGCTACAACTCTATCAGCAGGGAAACTTTCCTCCCCATTGAGACTCTAACAAGCCTTTAAGACAAGAATAGACTGAGAGGTTCTGCTGTTAGTATCAAATCTGAGGCAAATTGGGTTATTCTACTGTAGTTGCATTTTCTGCCTGCACAGTATGAGATTTTAGGAGATGGCAGAAAAATCTTCTGTTGAGGATTTGATGAATAACAAGATAAGGGTTCTATTGTGGGTCACTTGAAGAAAATTTGTAGCTGAATTGGTTTTTAAAACAAGCTAGAGGGCCTTTCTGGAGCTCTGAAGAGCCCACTGGGTTACTTGGTTTCAATTCCACTTTGATGCAGTACATAGATATCCGGAGTCAAATGCCCTTCAGTGAAGAAAATTTTTGTTTCTGGCTATCAGTTGCATCATGATTCCCAAGCAAATAGCTGAGTAAAAGAAAACATCGCTTAAAAACTACTGCATTCTTGTAATAAATCACAAAAACATTGGTATCAGCTTTCTTAGTCATTCTGCAGGACTATATAGTTAAGAATATTTCCAGATGTGTCTTACTGAAGGGAAGGTAATTTTCTTTCACACACAAGAGATCCTTTCTTAACATGAAGGGAAAAAAAATCAAACACTTTTTTAGTCCTCTGCAGGTGACAAAATTTCAATTTCCTGTATCAGACTGCTAGCATTTTGTTCTTATCCCATGGGAGTGGAGATCTAATCATAAGATTCCAAATGCTTGGAAGGTAATATAAATGAAGAAGGCAATTTTCCAGTTTCCTGGCAAGGTAGCTTCATGGAACAATAATCTGAAGAGAGGAGTGCACAGGAATGGAACTGATTGCTTGGGTTTGTGGTAAAGGAACCATCCCTTGAAATGCTCAAGTTAAGAGCAAAGAGATTTTCCTAATGAGGTACTGAATTGCTCTCTGGGATAAAAAAGAAACTTCAATGGAAATTATTTCTCAATTTGTCAAAATTAATGGATAGACCAGATCTTTCAAAGTGGACAGTTTTGTCTTTTTATTCTAATCACATTTTTGGTTGATTGGTAACCGACCAGAGAAAGATCTATTAGTCTAAAACTCTCTTGTGTAAATTGATGCTACCTGCAGTTATCACAGTGGGAGGCCAACAGAGATCTTTCAGAGCTGGGATTATAGACTGTCTGTATTTCTTTTTCTCTCCCATTAGCCCATTCCTGTCAGTCTATTCCCAAGAGATGAGTTCATGAAAAGCAAAACCCTGCGTAGACTATTACTGTACATCTTAATTTATAACTGGATCACTTAAGGTGTATCTATATTCACCAATGCCAAAAAGCAATTACATGGATAAATGCTTATTAAGTATTATTTAGAGTTCTCAGATTTCAAATGTATTTTGTTTCAAATACCTGGTTATGGTATTGGTAAATGGTAATAATACATTAATGCAAAATATTAGTTCTGGTTCTACCTCTCTATGTAATATTTGCTTATTTAAGAACATACTTGTATGTCCAGGGAAATTGTATGTGAAAAAGGGCATGGAAAGCAGGTGTGTGATCCGTAACTTTATTAAGCAGAGGCAAAACATGTCCTTTATGTTAAGATGCAGCAATCCGTATCTTTTCTGCCTTTCTGTAGATGCTGTTTTTTTGGTGGGGAGGGGGATCTGGTGGTTCAGGGAACGTGCATGAGAATCTTGCCCTTTATGGATTTTTCTTCTCTGTTGTTTTCAACAGACAAACTTATTATTAGTAATAAAGATGAAATGGTTTTTAGATGCTTCTGTATCTTTAGTTTGGCAAATGTTTGTATTCATCTTTGATAGTTTTGTAAGACTTTTATTCCCTTTCTCTTCTTTTTTTTTTTTTTTGTTTGTGTACCGGGGGTCGAACTCAGGACCTCACATACAAGCAGGCGCCCATGCCGCTGAGCGATATCACTGGCCCTTTTTTCGTAGGTGGATACCGGGAGTCGAACTCATGAGCTCGCGCTTGCCGGGCAGGCGCTTATGCCGCTGAGCCATCTCACCGGCCCCCCCTTTCTCTTCTTGTTTCTAAACTTAATTATATGGGCCGGTGAGACGGCTCAGTGGCTTAAGCGCCTGCCTTGCAAGCGCGAAGGCCCGAGTTCGACTCCCGGATCCCACATACGAAAAAGGGGCCGGTGATATCGCTCAGCGGCACGGGTGCCTGTTGGTGCGCGAGGTCCTGAGGTCGTCCCCCCAGTACCCACAAAAAAAAAATAAATAAAAATAAACTTAATTATAAGCAGAATAATAATTACATTGAGCATACAAATAATATTCATACACAAATAATACAAGACAGATGAATGCATTTGTCTTACAAAAGGTGCAGTCTTTTGTGTTTGGCAAGCATGAGATATATTTTCCATCTAGCATTTTTGTTATAGGTGAATTTGGCTGAAGCCCTCTATGATTCATGCAGATATGGATATATAGATATTAGGAGATTATATTTATATCCTTTGTGAGTTACAACCAATGTTTTAATATAAGGCTAAGTACATCTTCTAGTGGAATGTTGGCTTGTTCACCAGGGAGATTTATCCTGTTCCATTAGCAAAGTATAACCATATTGAGTTAGCAAGCAAGTAATTGTGTATTACAGAAGAAAATGTGTCCTATGTAGAGTATAAAATGATGGTTCATCAAACAATTAAATTTTTATGTGACATTCATATGTAAAAATGGAACTTCCTATTTTTTTAACTTCAAATAGGGACAGCATATGGTGGTGAGAAAATATTTTGCCATTTTTGTGTTGTAGTACACTTTTAAATTGTGTTAAATATCAAAACAGTGTAGGATTTATACCACAGAAGTGTTGCTATGATATTTAAGGCAATTTTGACAGTAATTTGATGTTATTTATGTGGCATTGCTTGTACAGTGTATTCCTATTATTTGGTTTTCCCCTAATTACTGCACAAAGGGAACTGTGCTGGATTAATCCATTCCAATTAATGAGTAAAATGCGCAGACACACATACTGATTTAAACAGTTTCTTCCAAGCCTGGCAAAATAGTAGTGTGGTACCACCAGTATAACTCAGCTTATATGCCATGTTCTGAAACTGGGGGTATGTTTTAGTAAAGATATTGTCATCCATGGCAAACAAACAGTGTTCAAAGATGAAAACTTATCAGATGGAGCAAAACCAAGCCAGTCTTCCTTTTAACCATCTATTATTGTAAAGGTCTTATAAGTAAATAACATTGTATGGTAGTGACTCTTTTTCTTCCTGTCTCTTTTTCACTTCTTCCATGGAGGGCAAAATAATATCGTCTTTGTTTATTTGTTTATTCTTTTGTTTACTCAGAGGGCTAGAACGGTGATTTAAAAAAAGCAAAAGATTTACAAAAGAACAAAAATTTTCTATATAGAGTATATTATATTTTAAAAGTTGAGATGTATAAGATCCTTTTACTAAAATATTAGATACCAAAAGTGTTATATTTAATTCCAAACACATCTATTTACTTCACCCAATTTTGAAAAAAAAAGCTTCAAGGTTAATTTTGTTTCAAATTAGTAAGTAGAGAATTAATCAACTTTTAAACATTATGTGTCATTTAGTACAAAATAATGTATTCCTTATTTTCTTTTGTATGTGTATAAGTTTGTACCTAAAAAAGTTATTTGAATGTATGCAATCTTAGGAAAACAATTTTATTAAAATTCCTGAGATATAGCTTGTTCATGTATGAACCTCTCAGGTTATATGCTGTATCTATTTATAGCTGAAATCCCTCAGACTTGCGTTGTTCACACTAGGCAGTCTATCCATTTTTACTATAATAAACATGTAGATGCCAGGATTATTTCTTTTGAATAAGAGGTAACATCCTCCAGTAATTGATTATCCTAGGTAAAGAAAAGAGTTCAGGAAAAGGTAAAAGGCATTACTTCATAAACCTTGGACCCAAATATTTATTTTGTTTTCTTGCTTGCTTTGAGGAGAAGCGGGATAAATAAGCTTGATTAGCACAGTTTGGAAGGTAGTAAGTTAACATATTCTTTCTGATGAAGGAATAAATCTAATTATTCTAATAAGTTTGGGAAAAGGGAGTCGATGAATAGCTGAAGTGCACAGTAGCGTAGAAAGTAGCAAGGAAACTATCTGAAGGGCCGTACATATATTGTTATGTTGGCAGTAATTTCTTAGCACTGTACAGGCAACTGGTTGCTCTAACAATAAATTTTAATTGCAGAACATGAAGAGTTATGCTGTTCTCAGCAGAATCAGTGTGCCACGAATTCTTCTATACCATCCCAGATGAGACATTTGTCTATCTAGCATTTGCCAAAAATGATCTTGACAGGGGAGAGACCCTCCCATTCCCCAGTCTTTCAACCCTGCGTAGTTGGACTAGAAATAGCATGCAGCGCAACGGTGAGTGCATTTGTTGGGTATATTTTGGCATATTTCCCTACCTACTAACTGAAAGCAGCTGAAATTTAACTGAAAGAACATGGTGGAATGAAACCAAGCATATGAAATTTCAGATTCAAAGAATCCCCTGAAATGAAGAAACTATAAAATGAGCGTAAGTTTTGGCCTTACTCCTGCAGTTACTGGGAGGAAGTATTGGCTCAGTGGTAGGGAGATCCTCTACCCTGACTCCAGGCACGCTGACCACTGTGAATATCGCCATGAGTGAGTGACACCGGGCTGCAATTGGCAGGCCCCTTGCAATGGCCTCCCTGCTGGTTTACCATTGGCTTGGTTTCTGCATTCACAGTTTCGTCATATATAGTTTTCATGTTTTCTCATTGGCTGCTACTGCTACTTATACTTAGTCCTAACAATCTAAAGGTTGCTGCAAAAATAATGTAAATATGCCCTATGCGAAACATGAGAGGGTTTCAGTGAAGTTAAACATCTTCCCAGTTCCAAACTGTAACGTTAGGTATCAGAGTTGATTATGGCCTGTGCCACTTAGTAGAAGTCTGACACGGTGCACGTTAGGTAACTTATGTTCCCTATCTAAGTAGGAGAGCCTATCCTACAGGCTCACTGAAAGAAGTAAATGAAAGAAGCTATGCAGAACATTGCCTCGCTAAGAGTATGCACTCAATAAATACTTTCCAGAATCACTATAGTTTCTTTATGTTAGCCTGGTGTAGACATGGTCAGTTATTTCTTCTGAAAATTGAAACTTACAAAGGCAGCAGCATTAGCACAAGCGTAAGCTTTATTATGTAATGTCTTTGAGTTCAGGGTGATCCCTGCTATTTCTAGGCAGTGTGTGGAGGGAAAGGGTGTCTCAGAATTATAAAGAGTGCGTAGTACCTGCCAATTCTGATAGATGCACCCTCGGCTCAGACACTGTCCATCATCTGAGACTTGCTATCTAGAAGTTTATGTCGTCTCTCTCAAACATATTTAGTGTAAGAAAAAAGCTGAAGCATATATTTATAAACCACTATTTTTTCTTTTTATTTATTCAAATTTACTGAAGTTTCTGGTGTATGCATGTGACTTTTCAAGGATAAATGTTATAGATACTGTCAAATACTGTCAGAGCCTCAACAGAAACTGCTGCCCTAAATTTTGTTGTATTAGTTTTCCATCGCTGCCATAATAGATTACCACAAATTTAACAGTTTTTAAAGCAACAGAGATTTATCTCCCAATTTATGTAGGTCAGAAGTCTGAGTGGACTCACTTGGATCCTTTGTTTAGGTTCTCACAAGACTGGAAAGAGTGCTGATGGGGCTTTATTTCTTGCTGGAAGCCACAGGGAAGAATGCACTTCTAAGCTTATTCAAGTGGTGAGCAATTCAGCTTCCAGGAGGTATGGTTGTAGGAACGAGATCCCTGTCCTTTCGCTGTCTGTTAATCGGAGGCTGGTCGTTGTTCTTAGATGCTGCCTTTATTCTGCACCCTGCATTCTGGGTGGTCCCGTCCAGCAAAGATCGGTCCAGTTCTTGTCACATCTCAAGCCTCTCTGACTTGTCTTCTGGCATCTGCTACCAAAACGGAAGAAGTTCTCATCTCTGTGAATCCTGAGATTAGATAGGTTCACCTGGATAATGTGGCACACTCTCCTTATCCTAAATTCAGTTATCTTTAATTACATCTAGAAAGTTCTAGGTTTTTGGAGGCAGAATGTGGACATCTCAGGAGGGGTAGTCTAGCTACCATACTTGGGTTGTTGTAGGTCTAAATATTTTAAATATAAGCCATATTTGTCTATAAACTAATGGCATCCCTCTTCTTTCACTTGGTAAAGGAGGGGTACTAAATATCCTACAGTGTCGAAGAAACTTCCAACTTGGTGAAATAAAATCTATATACCTCTACTAGATATAATAGATTCAAGAAAGCTACAAACAAGTTGTTTGAAGACACAAATTGGAGTTACTTCTAATGGAGAGAAAAGAAGATCAAAGAATGTTTCCTTGAAGAGGTAGCTTTTGAAATATGTCCTGAAGAATATATAATGGGAAGGTTTTTGTTTTGTTTTGTTTTGTTTTGTTTTTGTCTTATGGACAGTATAACATATGGACAGTATAACAGAAAAGACTTATGCTGTATTTAGGATGTAGAGTCAGCCCAGGATTCATGGCACTACATCATGATAATGGGACTTTGTCTAACTTAGTATATCCATGCTAAGTTAGGGGTTTATAATAGGAGTCATTGAAACTTCTAGACCATAGGAAGTAATGGACTGAAAGTCATGGCTTAGAAAACTGTAATCTGTGGTCAATGTGGAGGATGTATTGCAGGTAGGACTGATTGAAACACTGTTGTGCAGAAGGGGCATCAGAAGCTAGCAATGTGGTGCTAGAAATGGAGGGAGGCAGTGATGTCTTGAAGTACTTTCAGGATGATTAAGTGAAGATTTGGAGGTAAACGTGGTCCAGAAATGACACTTTCTAGCCTTGGAAACTGAGGAATGCAATAACAGTTTTTTCAGTGTAAGAAAGATATAAAGAAAAAAAGAGTTTCTTTTCTTTTTTTTTTTTTTTTTTTCTGTGGGTACCGGGAGTCGAACTCAGGACGTCGCGCTTGCCAGCAGGTGCTTGTGCCACTGAGCGATAATCACCAGCCCTTTTATTTCCTTTATGTGGGTACTGGGAGTCGTACTTAGGACCTCGCGCTTACCAGGCAGGCTCTTATGCTGCTGAGCTATCTCACTGGCCCAAAAATAGAGTTTCTGAGTGTGAGGATAAGAAGTTTGCATTTGTACATTTAATAAATATGTTCACAACATTTCTAAAAGCAGACATTGGAGAGGGAAATAAGGAGATGCTCAGGCCAGAGATGATCCATTGGAAATTTATCAGCATAAATAAAGTGGAGGCAGATGAATTAGTAAAATTATTCAGTGAAAAACAACGAAGGAAATAAAGGAAACCCAGAAAGTTTCCACTGGAATTAAAGACAACCTGCATATTACTAGGCGATGAGGAAATATAGTTAAGGCAGCTGAGATGTGATCAACTAAGATGCCTGAGGAAAACTTGCAGCAAGGAAGCTTTATAACTACAGGAGGAATTGGGGTAGGAGGGAAAATACCTCCCCTAGGTCAAGGTAGCGTTTGCTGCAGGGAGAGAAGCTACAAACTGTAGAGGACAAAGAGAACATCAAAAGTTCTGCAGGTTCTGGCATGGGCCAAGAGTGTACACTGCAATGAACTGAAGCTACTTGGTTTAGCATGCAAGCCACACGGGATCTGCACGAACAAAATGAAGGAAGGCTGGCTGCTCAGGGCTGCTGGTTGCAGCCCTGTGTCAGTCTGTGGCTACACTAGCTCCTGATAGGGTTGAATCCTTCCTCCTCTTCTTCAACCCTTCCCCCTCCTCTTCCTCTTCTTCCTGTCATCTTTCTCGTTTCTTGTTGTTTTTTTTTTCCTATTTTTTCTCCTGCAGTACTGAGGATTGAACCCAGGGCCTTGCACTGAACTATATCTCCCCCACTTTGAAATTTTTTGATACCGAGTCTCCCTAAATCTAAATCTGAACCTAAACTGACTAGGATGAGCTTGAAATTGTGATACTACTGCCTCAGCCTTCCAGAGTGCTGAGGTTACAGTGTTTGCCATCATGCACAGCTGAAATCTTTCTTCTTTAAGCTCATTTATTTCTGTGCTTTTTTTTTCTGTTATTTTGTTTTATTCATTTCCTTTAATTTCCTGTTAAGGTTATTTGGTGGAAAAACTCCATCTTTTCTCCAAACCAAGGAAAAAAGTCTTTAACCAATTAGTCTAGAATAACTGAGGACATCATTACAATCTTCAAGCAGTGGTTCTCCATATGTTTTCCACTCAAAACACCTGACTAGGTAACCAAAGTATTATTTCTTTTCCACTGTTTTTTGAAAATGCATTTTTTTTTTCAAAATTCATCAGTTTAACTCACAATAGCCTTCCTCATTGCTATCATATTCTGAAATCATCATTACTTTAGCACTTTGTTTATCATTTTCCTTTCTAATGTACTGTCTCTCACCCACCTTCTTGGAGGTTGAAACATTGTGTCTTCAACGCTTTGGCCATTATTTCCTTGATCTCCTTATCTACTGTCATCTTCTTTTCCACATTCCTTTGATCCTATCCTAGATTTTATCTCAACCTCTAATTGTACTTTCTCCACCCTGAGCTTCAAATTCTCCTTGCTTACCTTTAATACATCAGCAGGACCCTACTTCCAAACACAGCAACTCCTTCTGTAATAGTTTTCTCCATGTTTACCAGCACCCTGGTCTGACTTCCTCTTTTTTAAAAAAATTTCTTTCTCTTTTTTGCGTTTTTGAGACAGGCTCTCCTTTTGTAGTCCAGGCTGGCCTTGAACTCATGATCCTTCTGCCTCAACCTCTGGAGATCTGGGATTACTGGTGTGTTCATGATCCCTGGCTCAATTTATTTTCCTTTCCTCCCTCCCTGTCTCCCTTCTTTCCTTCTTTCCTTCCTTTCCTGTTTCAGGGGTCTGATTCAGATCTTGTTGCCTCCCTACAACTCACCTAGAACTGTGCATTAGAAGTTCAACAGGAAGCTGCAGAATACATGTGTGGTTTATACATACTGAGATAAAAGGAAATTTGGGATTTTTCGAAGCAATTCTTAGAATATGTCCTGAGGTACCAATGGTCAAACTTTGACATTGCCTTCATTAGTCTTTAACTTGCTGAAAACTTGAATTCTAGACTTGGCCATGGATATGCATTCCTTTAAAGAAACTATTTGGGGCACTCCTGTTCTCTTATTTCAGGTTTCTGCTTTCTAAGGATCTGCAGCTGCTGAGACTCTGGCGTCCAATGATTAGTCACATAGTTAGGGCTGACCTGAGACAACAGCCTAGGTATCATCAACAGTCTGGCGCTGGTCATGGTAGAGTAAGGCTCTGCAATGACTAAAGAAATGCATGATGGCAGTTTTGGAGGTTGGGGCGCAATGTGTTTGTTCTTCATTTCCTCTGTGTGTTCTGGAAGGGAATGCAGAGGGAATGAATAACCCTAGTTCTGCTTGCTTTCTGACTATAAATAACCCTCTATCAAAGCACTCGTCTTAAAGCCCTACCCTGTCTCTCTATAAAGAAGCAGGCCTGTCTGTAGGCAGAGAGAGGTGGAATGGAGAATTAGTTTGGCCAGATCGAGGGCTGAGAGCTGGAGGCATGCAACACTTCAATGTTAAATCTTGACATTATGTCAGGAACATTTCCTGTGTTCTACGTGACACTTGAACATTTGTCAGAATGATGACCTTGAGGCATGGTAAGATTTGGCAAAATCAAAGTTTCTATTATGTTCAGTACATGCTTTCTAGCAGAAGAAATAGAGTTTTGAAAGAAAAAGTGTTGCCTTTAACTGATGAGATCGTGGAATGTACTGGTTTCCAGCATGGGCTTTAAAAAGAGGGAGTCTAACCTGGGTTTTACTCTAGGGTCATCAATGAGTAGATGAATACCCTCATGCAAATTACCTCAACCCTCAGGTCTAACTTTTCTCGTGCATTATCCTTGCCTGAAGAAATGGATAAAATGCAGATAGTTTCCACACTCCAGGACAGCCGGGGTGGAACCCCAGTTCTAAAATGTTCCTGTAAGATGCCAGTGCTGCTAGTCTAGCACTTTGGGAACCTAGCGCCTTAGGTCATTTTAAGTCTATTTTCACATATCTAAAGTGGGGGTGTATGGAGCGGACTTCTCTAAGGTTATTGAGAATAGGGCACGCTTTAAGATTCTAACTCCCAATACTTTATGGTTATCTAGTGTATGAAAAATTGAAATTTTTAGAATTTTTTTTTTTTTTGTGGGTACCGGGGGTCGACCTCAGGACCTCATGCGCCAGTAGGCGCCCGTGCCGCTGAGCGATATCACCGGCCCTTTTCTCGTATGTGGGTTCCGGGAGTCGAACTCGGGCCCTCGCGCTTGCCAGGCAGGCGCTTACGCCGCTGAGCCATCTCACCGGCCCCAGAATTTTGTTTTAAAATCTGCTGATTAACCTGTTATAACTATAAAACATATTGCCCTATAAAATGTGCATCCATATCTAATAGATAAAAAATTTAACTTGCCTATGCGGCTACAACCTTTTTTAACATACAGCACTTCACAACTTGCCAATTCATTCGTTTCCACAAATTTGTTACCTAGTGATTATATCAACTGTTTGGGGCTTCAAAGACAGGTTTTAAGAGAATGAATATTGTGGAAATAAATGTCATAAATAATATGTATCACCAAAGCCCTACTTGGTGATATATTTTTAAATGATATGGATACGAATAATGTTTTAAAAACTTACTTTTGAAATATAGTTAGCCTTTAGTTAGTGCTGTACACACTGTTTGGTAAGTCAAAAGTATAATTCGGAATGATTGAGAAAATTAAAGATGGACGTAGAAGTGGCTCTTTAGGTTGAGACGTAACAATGGCAATAACTTTCAAATGTCTATCCTTTATGATTATGTTAACTATCCAGAATGTGAAATGTATTTAGATGAAATGCAGACTATTCATTGATAGTATGAAATGTCACAAAAAAAGGAAATATTTTTTCTTTTAGTGTGCACTAAACATGAAATCTGTGAAAGGAAATTGGATAATTTAGTTTTTTTATTAAATTGGATTATACCTAAAGGTCAGGGCATGTGAGTGGATTTAGGCGCTCTCTGGAACTCCTGCAATTATTGGTTATACACTAACCATTGGGAGAACTAATTGTATGTCCTTACAATGTTTGGGTTACCTTGAAAAATTCAGTGACCTTTAAATTTATGGTACTATATTTTATCTCCCAAGATGACATCCTTGTAATAAGCATAGGAAAGTTATTCAGCTTCAGATTGCTTCTATATTCTTCTGGTGACATGTTTATTCACTTTGTTTATGTGCTTGTTCTTGGCCTTTTCCCCTGGATTTTTTTTTGCACTCTTTTCTTTTTTTTTTCTTGCACTAGGGCATGGTATTTACTATAGGTTAAATATTCTCCTCAAGTTTAGTTCAAGTTTTTCTTATTTCATATGAAAATTTATAATGAGTCCTAGACACAGAAATGCAGATTTCCTGTTCAAAACCAATTTCTTATGTTCAAAACCATAGAGAAATTATAACCATTATGTAGATTACTTAGGAAATAGATCTTACTTCTAGAATGTAATTTGTTACCCCTGAAGCTGAAAAAAAAAAAAAATGAAAGTTCTTGTAGCGTATCATTTCTGAATATTCCCTTGGAATTAACTGTGGACTTTAACTTTTAAATCTTTTTTCAGTATAATAAAAACAACATGAAAAGTAATTTTTGATCCTGTTGAAGTTTCCTAGTTTAATTTCCCTTAGTATTTAAAAAGGAAAAGATTCTTCTAAGTTTTCATCGTTTTATGTTGAATGAGTGGGCTTATTTGTGGTAGTTTTAATTTCTTTTATAGTTGCTTGTTCATATTAGGATGTTTGTTGAAAGCAAACGGTTATTTAATGATATTTAAGGTGGACTTTCCTTCCTTATTATATTCTTTTTTTGTTTTGTTTAGAGACAGGGTCTTACTTTGTAGTTCACGCTGGCCTTGAATTGATTGTGCAGCCCAGGCTGGCCTTGAATTTGGGACAGTCCTTCTGACTCAGCCTCCTGACTGCGGAGATTACAGGTGTGCATCACCACACCTGGCTCCTTATTATATTCTTGTCTGTATCCGTATTATATTCTTGTCTGTAGCCTTGTTATAAAAGTAATGCTAATTGTATCCCTCATATCAGCAATTGTACAAAATCTGAGCATAAAGATTTATAACAATAAGTAAAATGTTTTATTGAGGTTATTGGAGCTACTTTAGCTTTCACGGACAGTCTAATTTGAATGATTATGATGTGAAATATTAGCAAAAACTCACACTGCAGTGTATTGGTGTTCCACCTGTTCCAGGCGAATTATCTACTCAGGTGTCCCTCAAAGGGTGGTGCTGGTGAATTTACCACCTCAATTTACCATGGCTGAGATTGTGCCTGACTTTGCAAGTTTGGAATCCTGAATGGTTAGAACTTCTATAGTAGACCTGTTCCTCTGAGTAGACTCATATTAATAAATCTCAGAGTCTCTTATTAATGTATTAATGCATAAACTGGAATGTTGATTTGAACACTTAGGTTCTCCAAACACTGAATTGTCTTTCTGTGGCCATGCTACAATGCAGACTTCTTTTCAGATGCTGCTAGGTAAGCCTGGAATCAGAATAAGAAGTCAAACTATGTTTAGCAGCATTAAGTTTAATCTATTATCTTTATTTATTTATTTATTTATTTATTTATTTATTTATTTTGTGGTATCGGGATTCGAACTCAGGGCCTCGTGCTTGCCAGGCAGGCGCAGTGCCACTGAGCTACATCCCCGGCCAATCTATTATCTTTAAAATAAGTGTGCTATGTACCCCAGGAGATGATAAAACTTATTTTTGTATACTGCATTTTCTTCAATGAACAATAGTTGGAAGGTTAATCCCAAATGAACTTCAGTTTTGGCTGTTTTTTTCCCTGACCAATTCATATTCTTTCTAATTAAAACCATCTTTTTTATAGGTTACATTTTTTCTATCAGAGTGTAAACAAATTTTGTTTCCCTGGGAAACATCCTGTCCATTTGGCCCATGCCTTTTTTTTTTTTTTTTTTTGTGGGTACCGGGGGGTCGACCTCAGGACCTCGCGCGCCAGCAGGCGCCCGTGCCGCTGAGTGATATCACCGGCCCCTTTTTCATATGTGGGATCCGGGAGTCGAACTCGGGCCCTTGCGCTTGCCGGGCAGGCGCTTAAGCCGCTGAGCCATCTCACCGGCCCCGGCCCATGCCTTTTTGAATGGTTAATATTTTGGCAAACTGTAGAAATTAGTTGAAATATATGAAAGGAGACTGTAATCTTCACTGGATTTGTATTAGAAAAGCTGCTGTGTTCAAAATTGTATATAATTGCCAAAACATACACCACTTTGGAAAACATTTTAATAATTGCCATAAAAAGATTTAATTAGAAGGTGCAATGCAAATTTCTAATTCTTAACTTTAGTTAAAATAATTTAACGGTTGTTTCTGATTATGAAAGTAAAAATAATATCCATTTGTCCAAGAAAATTTATAGAATAGAGAAACGAATATAGAAAGAAGTGAAATTCATCCATAAAATTCCTACATAAAGAAAGCCTTCTTAATATTTTACTCCAAATATATTACAAAAATATATTACTCAGCTATTATGTGATAGTCAGGATTCTCCAGAGGAACAAAACCAATAGGTTGGCTCAGTTCTTGTGTCTGTCTCTCTCTGCATACAGGAAAAAAAAATTTACATATATATATATATATAATACATATATATATATATAATATACATACACCTATATATATAAAAATACATATATATAATAAAATTCGGATATGTTTTAGGGTATCGGCATTACTATTGGGTGGCTGTGGTTGTGGGTACAGATGTATTCAAGATCCACAGAGCCTGGGCACAGCTTAGAGACCCAAGGAAGAGTTGATGTTGCGGTATTGAGTCCGAAGGCCTCGGAGCCAGAATACCTTCTTCTTGGGGGACCCCAGCCTTTTCTGTGAAGGGCTACAGCTGACTGAATAAAGCCCAGCCACATTTGGAGGACAATTGCTTTATGTGAAGCCTACTTACTTATATATTAGTTACATCTAAAAATACCTTTATAGCGATGTCTATACCCTATTACCTTGTTAACCATCCTGTTCTCACAAAATGGCTCACAGTTCATCACCACCTTTTGTCAATCCTAACTAGTCTCTGTCTCATTGAAACTGTTTGCCATAGTTATTATGAAAATCTATTTGATATGTGAATTCACTGTTATCATTTCTTGCCTTAAAATCTCTCAGAGATTTTTTTACTGCCTTCATGGTAAAATCCAAATTCCTTAGCACATTATCCAGAGTGTTCTTGTGATTTGATCCTTGCCTAATTCCCTTGTTTCATTTATGGGAAACTTTCTCTTATTGCTAAAATAACAGCATCAAGTAGTGATGACAAAGAATTATACAGTAGGCAATATTAAATGTTTCCAGTGAAAATTTACAGTAAGAATGGAATTAAATCATAATGCCAACCACATTTTTTTTTTTTTTTTTTTTTTTTTTTGTGGGTACCGGGGGGTCGACCTCAGGACCTCGCGCGCCAGCAGGCGCCCGTGCCGCTGAGCGATATCACCGGCCCCTTTTTCGTATGTGGGATCCGGGAGTCGAACTCGGGCCCTCGCGCTTGCCGGGCAGGCGCTTAAGCCGCTGAGCCATCTCACCGGCCCCCAACCACATTTTATAAATAGTTTTTGGTTGCTGACTTTTTAATATTATCAAATTGCTAGTTTTCTGTTGAAGAATTTTGTCACTAGAAATGTACTTAAAAAGAGTTGTTACACTACATGAAGCAGAATTGACATTACCATGCAGAGAGAGAAATCTACTATAATGATAAAGATTCTCCCTTAATTGGAGTCAGATATGTTTTAGAGGCTTAAAGTACTCCTTCCTACAAATCATCTTTGCACTTCTACTTAACATGCATTAAATTGCTTTGCTTAGTTATGAATATCCCGTTATCTAAATGAGGCCTTGAAGTGGATTCAGGGATTGATAGAAACCATTAAAGTGAATACGTACTAGAAGCTATGTTTCATTTCCTAGGAACTGATTCTAAATTGAAACATAGTTTAAATTTCTGGGAATAGCTACACCCATTATTTAATATATTGATCAAATTTATAATGTATAGAAGGATTATTATTCCTAGCGTTATTAATAATAAACATAAATGCCTCATAAGCGTGGGCTTATAGTGTTTGTAATATATTATGCTCAGAAATCACTAAATTTTTGTTTTTTTAAACCAGAAAAGCAATGTGTTGGTTGGTAGTTTATAAATTATTTCAGGTTAAATGGAGACAGTTAATTTCAAGATACAAAGTCTCAAGAGCAAAGGCTGTCACACCTTTTAAAACATTTATCTTTGCTTTTCGTTGTGTTACTTTTAAATAATTTGATTAACTTCCTCCTTGTATTTTTCGTATCTTACATTGATGAGGATCAATCAAGAGTGGTCGGGCCGGTGAGATGGCTCAGTGGTGTAAGCGCCTGCCTTGCAAGCGCGAGGGCCCGAGTTCGACTCCCGGATCCCACATACGAAAAAAAGGGACTGGTGATATGGCTCAGCGGCACTGGTGCCTGTTGGCGCGCGAGGTCCTGAGGTCGACCCCCCGGTACCCACAAAAAAAAAAAAAAGAGTAGTCTATGATGATGAAGTACATTTTCAAATGTTGATTTATATGTTTTCAAGTCTTTCAGGTGTCCTTTCTAGGTAAATTCTTATACTTTGTAAGAATTACTGGCTATATTTTGTACATAATCATATAGTAAAAAACTAGCTAAGATTATTGAATGCTTTCTGTATGTCAGGAACTCTGCTACGCGCTCTGCATGGAGTATAATATTTCATCTCTACAATGACCATGTATGAGCAAAGTGAGACCTCGTCACATTTCTGACTTACCCCAAATGCCATAATTATGGAATAGTAAGTGTCCTTATTCTTTTTTCCAGTGGAGCAGACAGCAATTAAAATTTCTTGACAATTTTCATACATAAACTAAGGGACATGTATTTTTAAAATACAGTACTCTATACTTAAAATTACTGAAAAGATGTGTACCAAGGAGGAAAAGATGATAAAAGTTGTTATCCCTCAATGAAGTGTTCCCAGACCAGAAATGGATTTTCCAAAGACAAGAACGTTCTAAATCTGTTTGTCTTCTAGACTCTTTTGCAAATTGTTCTCTACCTAGAAGTCCACATAGATCAATAAGTAGGACAAAAAATAAGTAATTGCACCAAAAAAAAAAAAAAAAAAAAAAAAAAAAACAGTAAGCAGGTGGGATTCGGTACATTGAATCCTACCTAATCCACGAGGCAGCCTTCCTGCCCGAAGAACTTGTGCTTGTCACCATCACTGCTTGTGCCTGTCTACCTTGTGATTTGCTTGCTACCTGGACCATCTTAATCCTCATGGACCTTCTCCATAGGTAACTTTGTGGTAAGCATTTTGTTCCTTAAAATCTGTGAGAGTTTTTGTATTATTCTATATCACAAATTTCCTCCATTGGTCTCCCTGTGCCTTTTATTACTGTGTGGCAGAAAGTAATGCCCTAGAATAAGCTGTTATTTTGGTTTTTGTTTTGTTTTGGTTTTCCTTGCTTTTCGTCTTGATTACTTTTCTCATTGCTGAGACAAAATACCAGACATTCACAAGTTAAAGGAGGAGAGGTTTATTTCAGCTCACAGTTTGTAGAGGTTGTGGTCCATAGTTGGCTGGCTCCAAGGCAGGGTGGCATCACAGAGGAGAAACAGTTCATGGCAAAGCAGGGCTGGCAGAAGCAAAGCAGTGAAGCATCAAAGCAGCAGCAGCAGCAGCAGCAACAATGAAATAACAGAAGCTAACTTTGTATTCTATCTAGGCTGTAAAACTATTGATTGTTGCCACCCACAGAGGCACCCTTAATCCCAGCATCACACACCCTAGATCATCCATCTACCTCCGAAAAGCCCCACCTATGACCACGTGAGGCTTTGGGGGTCATCCAGATTCAAGCCATTACACTTTTTCACCATTATTTTCAGTGTGTTTTTTTGTGCATTCCTTTCTCATAAACTTGTTAATTTGATTTTGAGTTTATTATTAAAAATTACTAATAAATTTTAATACATAGATTGATATTGCTTCTTTTCTTTTATTTCAAAAGGTCATTGTCCTAACTTACCTTCTCTGAAATAACGTTTGTTTAGTCATATTTGAAAATATGACTCTGCAACCAAAACCAATGTCCAATGCCAAGTAAAAGGTACATTATGTTAACAGCCCTGTGTTGCTTAATGAGCGACACTTATTGTAAGAAATGCACCATTAGGCACTTTTGATGCATGAACCTCATATAGTGTGCTTACATGAACTAAATGGTATAGCTCAATCACTCAACATAGCTTTCTGATGAAATCAGAGAAACAGTAAACATGAGACCTCATACATACACACTTTCAACATAGTGTGGCGGTTTAAAGTAAACTTTTAAAAACTAAGGATAAGGAGTGCACTGAAATTACAATAAAAATAATAATAAATATATAAACCAGTAACTTTGTCATATATTATCATTAAGTACTATGTATGGTACAAAATTGTATGTCATATATTTTTATAGGACTAGCAGTTGGATGGGTTTCTAAAATGTCTGTTGGAAGATGTAAAACATCTTCAGCCTTAGTATGTCCAACTCGGCATATCCACCAATATATGAGTAATGCATTGGGCTGTTATGTCATTACAGTAACAATGGAACCACTCTTGAATATGCAGTACCTCACTGAACACAACTGTAGGTACCAGTACACACACACACGAAAGAGACAGACAGAGACTGACTTAGAACAAGAACATGAAAGACCTGTCCTAAGCTCATCTATCTGAAAGACATCTAAAAGCCAGGAATTAGGCATTAGCAGTTAAGTGTTACTCATAGAAAGGAGCTTTGAATTCCACTCAAATCCTTTTAGTTCCTCCATTTTATGTACCTGCTCCAGCAAGGTACACTGATATCTTTATCAATATCTATCTATCTATCTATCTATCTATCTATCTATCTATCTATCTGAATTACACAAACACTGCACTCTGGTATATTACTTTCCAACTTTTTGTTTTAATTGACATTCCCATAACAGCTCTAAGCCATCAAAAAGAGGCTAACTTTTGTTCTGTGCACTGTTGATAAATAAAATTGCATTTACTTAGTCAAAAGTGGGAAAGTGTGGTCCTTTAAAAATTGGAACTTTTTTGACATGTAGTTATAACATGATATAATGAATTAAGAGATAAATTGAAAGTAGAAGACCCTGGTTTCTGCCAAAGCTCTCAGAGGAACATGTATTTAGGAGAACATTTTCTATGTTCCTCTACCAGTAAGCGAAGGGTACTGGTTAAGATCCCTGAAACCTTTATAATTTCAAAGTTCTGGTTCACTGAATGGTCTACCCAAAATGTCTGTTGCAAGTTGTAAAAGACAGCTTCAGGTTATTGTGTCCAAAGTAAACATCTAATGACTGATCTACTGAAAGGCTTTCCCAACTCAACAAATAGAAGTCCCACTGTAGTTGCTCAGCTTAACTGGCATAAAATCATCCTTGACTCTTCTATTTCTTTTCATGTTCCTCCTTGAATCCATCAGCAAATCCTCTCTTCTTTGCCTTCAGCAGGTATCCAGGCTCCCACCCTCCCACCACAATTACTGTGACAGTGCAAGCTGCCTTCATCTTTCCCTGAATTCCTGCAGTAGCCACCAAAAGCTGCTGGTTGGCTTCTAACACTGCCCAGCCCCCATGTGCCCATCTCTTCCCAAGTCAGCTAGAGCAATCCTTCTACAGTGGAAGTCAGGTCACGTTCTGCTCTAAACTTTCAGAGATGTTTCGGTCTCACTTTGTGTCAAAGCCAAGGCTTTTAGAAGGACTACAAACTTGACATGATCCCTATCCTTCTGCCCCAGGCTCCCAACCCTCTCTGACCTCATTTTCCCCACTGAGGATCACTTCTCTCTGCTGCCTGCACAGTTTATCCCCAGAGGCCCACTTTGTCCCTTACTTGGGTCTGTGTGGTACAAAGGTTACAAAACAGGGATCCCATGACCACCTGTACAACTGGGCAGTGGACACCTTGTACACTCTAACCCCTTTACCTTGCCTAAAATTTCGACTTAGCATTGTCTGCATGAGGGCAGAGATTCCTTTGTGTATCGCTTTATCTCTAAGATCTAGAATACATTTAGTTAAATGAGCTATTGACGATTTTAAGTATGTCTTATTGAAATTGTGATACATAATGCTTTAAAATTTTCTACTTCTGTGGGAGGGATGAGCGGATATACTCACTAAATCTCTCCTTTGCCCTTTAAAACAGCTACTATAGAGCAGTTTGGAGTTGGTTGTTGAGATGCCATGAAAACAGAATATGTCTTTTTTCTTCTATGGCATTGTGGTTCATTTTCAGAAAAGTAACACTGTTCTTACCATTCGAAATATACGGATTGGTTTTATGTTGGTTTTACTCCTTTCGACAGAAGTAAATGGGAAAAAATGTCAGAATGATGATTAGTTATCAGATAAAATTCATAATCTATTGTCCAGTTTCTCTTTTTCTAAATGCACTGTTGCTACATAAAGAAAAACAATTGCATATGAAGTATCGCACCTTTAATTATTTTAACTTGTTTTCCTTATCTGAAAACATAATCTAGTGCAAATGAACAGTGTAGAATTTATAGACCAACTCGAGCTGGCCTGCTTATTTCCCCCTTTAACTTGCTGTGTGGCTTTGAAGGAGTTACGCACCCTTAGCAAGTCAGGGCTGTTATCTTTTAAATAAGCGTAATAATAGGCATAAACTCTCTTACCTGCTTAACTGGGTTATTAAGGTTAATAAGATAATGGCTGTTTAGACCTTTAAAGTCTTTGGAAGGAAAGTGTTATTATTTAAGGAATCTTAAATTTTTCTGATATTTAGAATTATTTTGGAGAAGTGCCCCATTCAAGTATTTTATCATGGCTTCCCTGACCAATCCATCAAGGCGCGTTGGCCTTCCTTGGGCAACTGTTATGAGGCAAACTTCAGGTACTCTACATATTCACGCACTTCATCGCTGAGATCTACCAGTCTTGTATATGTGTTTTGCAGTATAATTATTAGAAAGAAACAAACTGTGGCCTGAGATATCTCCGGCACATACTATGCAAGACATGCATTTGCCAAACTCCCATTCTCTACTGCAGTCATTTGAAACTGTTTAGAAGTACCTGTCCAAGGTAAACTTGGTTTCTTAAGAAGTTATATTCTATCTTCTGTATGATTTGTTTTAGTTAAGATAATGTCCCAAGCATGGGTATCTTTAAGAATCTAAGAGGATTTCCCCTTCCTGTCCCTTTTTAAAAATAATATCATTTTGCAGGCTGGAGCCTAGATTTGCTTAATTGATTTCCTTGTTCTATTTAAAGATTGTTTTTATTAATGTACTTTCCAAGCCGAGACATAGCATTATCACCTTCTGGATCACTGTGCTAAGTGTTGAGATCTGAGCGGGCCAGCTGTGGCAGCTGTGTTTCCCCTTGGATCTCAGAGCTAAAAACTTTCATCTCCTTTGCTGTCTCAGCTGCTGGTCTGAGGCTATGGCCTTCTCATAACTCAAACCAGTTTCAAAGCAACATAAGTAACCTCTTTGGAATGCTTTTGGAAAACCACAGAAAGGTTCTTTAAAAGTACACCACTTATATACTTTAAATGAATGTTTCCATTTTAAGGTAATAACAGCATAATGTCAGGAGCCAGCCTATGATATTTAACTACATTATGAACACAGTGTAGGCATGTGTCTATAGACCAATTTTTTTTTTTTTTTTTTTTTTTGAGGGTACCGTGGGTTGACCTCAGGACCTCGCGTGCCAGCAGGCGCCCGTGCCACTGAGTGATATCACCGGCCCTTTTTTCGTATGTGGGATCCGGGAGTCGAACTCAACGACCTTGCGCTTGCCAGGCAGGCGCTTATGCCGCTGAGCCATCTCACTGGCCCTAGGCCAATTTTTAAAAGAAAGGAAAAGAAACACCAGAGTCATGAGTTGGTGTCTTGAAAATTATCTCATAGTTGTGGAATCTATGAATAAATTATATTTTCAAAAATTCTATTTATGAAGTATTTTCTTTAGGCATAGACTTATTCCTTTGTCAAGATCATGTGAAAAGATATCAACATCAAAAAGGAAAATGGTTTTGATTGCCTTAACTAGACACACTGGGAAAGGTATTAGAGTGGACTCTTGTTTACTTAGGGTGTGGGGAAGGTCAAATTTACATGCATTTTAATAACAATTGGTTATGTCAAATAGTCAATGGAATAAAACATGTTGATTTATAAAGTTAAAGATCATTTTAGTGAGATTTGACATTTACCTCCAAGTGTGGACAAGAAGGAAAGCTTTTGCTTTTTATATTTGTCTGGCCTTCAGGAAGGACATTTCCCCTGGGAACTTACTTGTTCTATGTGGTGACTTAACTAAAGGAGGGCTTCATGATGCAGTTTTGTTTGTAATTACAAAAGAGATTGCAAATTAGATTTTACATTTATATCTTCCTTACCATCTCCCTAGTATTTTGTGGTAGGAAGAAGCCTCATTCTAGGGTACTGGCTAAGAAAAAGAAATCTCTGGGGCTAGTTTAAATGTCTACTGATGTTATATAAAAATAAACCAAATTCCAATATCTCAGTCTTCCAAGGGTTATCTTTACAAACTAGCAAACTAGGCACCCTACACATATGGTAAAAAATAATTCACTTCCCTCAAGAATTCTGAACACATTGTTTTTTTAATGATTTACGGCATGGATTTTAAAGCTTTTCTTCATAATCACTTGTATTACCTTATCTGGAAAGGTGGCTCAGTGCGGCAACTGTCTGTGCTACCAGGGGATTAAAACAGGTAGACCTGCTATCACTTTCCCCTCTGGGTTTCCCCAGACATTAAGGGTATTATGCTGAGCTCCTACTGACCTGCTCTTGAACCTATGCCATTCAAAGGCAGAATTAGTTTGTGTAGTAATTCGAAAGGCTTTTTATTTTTTAATGGTCCATGCTTCTGGAAAGTATGTTCTGTGATTTTCTCTTTTCCCTATGAAATATATGGTTGTATGTGTAATATACATACGTACATATCATACACTAAAGCAACAGATAAAAACAATATTAATATAAATGCAATGTTAAATATAAGCCACATGTGGAATTTAAGTGTTATAGTATCTACATTTATATAAAAAATAAATGCTGAAATGAATTTTACTAATGTTATTTAACAATATAAAAAAGTTGGCATTTTAAGGCAGAAGGAATATAAAAATTACTAATACAATCTCCAGTTTTTTCTACTTTCTTCAAAATCTACGTGAATTTTACACGTAGCGCACATCTTAATTCGTGATAGCCTCGTGTAGTCGGTAGGTAGAATCCCAGGAATTCTAGCCAAATTCAAGTTTGATTGCTTTTTTCAGTCTCTCAACTGCACACCTTTAATACAGTGACCTTTTATTTCAACAAAATTCCCTTAGTTGTAGACAACGCTATCTTTTCAAATAGCGTTGAAAACTAAGATAAGACACATGCTTCTGGGGTGATGTACTTGATCGCTTACCCTCCATTTTCCAGAGTCTGCTTTGGAGGAATTTCAAGGTGTTACCCATACCCAAGTGGCAGCTGAATTCATTAATTATTAAACAATGAGGCCATCCTAACTTCCCCATTATTCACAGAACGTATGCTTTTTTATTTAACTGAAAATACCTTTAAACTTGTGTTTTGTAACATTTATACTGAGAAGCAAGTGAATTTTCAAGTGAGGTAAAAGATCAGCAAAGGCAATCTCACCCAAGCACAGGTTTCCCTGAACCCTCTAAATGATTTGCCCTTTGCTCATAAATCTTTTGCCATGGTCAACACAAAGCCTAGTATTGATTTACTAGTGAACCATCTTGTCATCTCTGGGCTCGGGTCCTTTGACCTTTTATTTGTTCCTGTAAAACTATGGTGTATCTCAAACTTCTTTTCTAATAGGTCCTTTAAACTTCAAAAGGCCATGAGACTCTATGGGAATATATTAAACAGTTGGATAATCCAGAAAAAGAAGGTATAAAATATAATTGCAGACAGCAAAAGGTCAGAAAGACACTGAGTCCAAAACACAAACAAATTGTCTTAGCAAAAAAGGACTCAGAAGGAGAAGGCCTAGTTTAATCCTAACTAAATTCAGTTTGATTTTTTTAGTAAAGCATGTCAATTATGTACTTCTTCCACAGTAGCTTACTGGGCAACTGAGTGAAATTTGAAATGGGATGCTTCTAAGCAATATAAAAGCAACTCAGAGTAATTCAAGCAAGTGTAACATATCTAAATGGAATTATCACAAAATACTTCCCAAAGTACCAGTATTTCAATAAGGGGATTTTGCTGGATTTCATACAGTCTTCTTTGTGCCTTTACACACATAGATAAGCTCTCCAATTGCTGACTTACAGGTAAGGCACAGATAAGTGCAGGGGCCTGAATCCTAATGAAGTCAATGTAGAATTGGTGCTCCAACTTTTGTTCAATGTACTTCACATCCTTCTGTGAAACTTATTGAGAGTTTGTTTAACTTGCTATATATGCCTGCCACTTGATAATTCTTTACTACTTCCATGTTTTATTTCCTGCAAAGTGATTCTTGAGCCATTTCTTAAATTGCTTTTTGCTATAGATCTCTCTATTAAAAGTAATTAGTGACTTTCGTATTTTATATTGTCATTTGCTCCCAGATCTTGACACACCTTTTATTAAAACTTTTGAAGAAATATATATTTTCATTGAAGGATAGTTTCCCGGAGTTGTATTCACCAGATAACTGTTGGCCCCAGATGAGGCTAACATGCTGGTTATTTGTGCAAGTATGACAAAATAATGGAACACCAAAGAGCTTTGGAGGAGTTGTAATATATAAAATAAGAACATTGGTCAAGTATATTTTAAAAAAATGTTCCATTTCTTAACAGTCTTTTCCTATGATCTACAACACTGCTGGAAAGCGAGTTATAAATTTAAATGTAGTCTCCCCGGAGGTGAGTTTCAGTCCTGTATTCAGTGAATGAATGAGGTACTGATCTCGTGGTCTGAAAACCAGATTATTATTTTAATTCAATTTTTAAATAGTTAAAATATTCACATAGTTCAACCTTTTAAATTTTTATAAAGCTTATACAATAGAAGTATCTATACCTAATAGTTTTTCTGCAGGAAACTCTTAAATCCCTAGGATTTTTTTAATTGTTCCAGAGATAATTTTAAGCATATGAAAGAAAATGCTTGCTTATCATACATGCAATGTATACTGATGTCAACTTTCCCATTCTTTATTGTGGATAGTATTAGACTGTGTGAATAGAAAATACTTCACTCAGTTTCTTCTCAATAAATACCTATATGGTTTCTGGTTCCTTTCATGTAGCAGTTATACAGTGAACAGTCCAGTATAAATGTCATTTAGTGTTCCAAATTATCAGCAAGATAAATTCCTATAGTTAAATCACTGGCTCCAAAAATACATGCACCTCTAAATTTGTTAGATATTGCCAAATTTTTCTTTACAGCAATTATGGAAATTATTGTCCCACCAGCAATGGAAGATAGTTCCCATTTTTCCAAAATGTTCATGGACAGTATAAAATAATTGTTGAATTTTTGCTATCTTATGTATCAGTATAGTTGAAATTTACATTTCTCTTCTTTCGAGTCATGTGCACTGTTCATTTATTTAGGAGCAATTTATATTTGGTGTGTGTATGCGACTTGGTCATATATTTTCCATGTTTCTTTTGTTCCTCATTTTATATTTATTTGTATGAATTCCTTATGTATTAGGGAAATTGGCTGTTGTCTATAATATGTCCTAGGAATTGGAAATTTTTTTCAGTTTGTCATTTGTCTTTTGATTATGTTTAAAGTGGTTTATACAGTATAGAAAATTGTGGTTTAAGTAATTAATTTTATTGATTATATTTTCTTTTATGGCTCAGCTTTTGTGACATTTTTAGAAAGGCCTTCCTACTCCAAGTGCATAAATTAGTTCTCATCATTATTTCCACTCCCTTTATGGTCAAATCAGATAATTGGTTTGAGTCAGCTGTCAGTACTACTTTGCTGATTAATCGTGGCCAGCAGACTATAGAGACTTATACCTTGTTCTGGTCGTGGAAGGGAGGAGTTTGTTTATGATTCTCGAGGGACGCAGGCCCAATACTTGACAGAACCTCTGTTAAGTTCAAAAGGGCCAGCAATAAGAAGCTGTCTAATTTCAAGGTCTGTTGGGGTGATGAGTGAATATTAGGTTTTCCCTATACATTATCCACATTTTATTTATGCTCTGATATTAAGTGTTCAATATAAGGTAAAATAGTTTTACTTATGACTTTTTATCCGTGATTTTCTTAGATAATTTGAGGTTGACTGTGTGTTAATAGTGTGTATTATTATTATTTTGTCTTTTTGAGACAGGGTTTCACCATGCAGTTCAGGCTGGCCTTGAACTCACTTTGTAGCCCAGGCTGGCCTTGAACCCACAGCTATCCTCCTGTCTCAGCCTCCCGACTGCTGGGATTACAGGCATGCACCACCACATCTGTCCCTAATGTGTATTATTTTATTAACAGACAGCATTACTTCATTGGCATTATAAGTAATGAAGTACAATACATAATTCACTTTAATAATTTTATTACAAAATAAAATAAAATGCTTATTCTTGTGTTTGTATCAACATAAATAGACACTGACTTCCTATATTAATGAATGGTTTAAAATTCATTTCAAGTAAGTGTTCTAATTATATTATTTTGAAGGGATTCTGTGACTGTTGAATGACTCAATTACTATTTAATATTGAATAATTATTAGGTATTAGACATCTAGCAAATGTGACTTCATGTCTTGGTTTCCTCATCTTTAAAATGCAAATAATGACAGTAGTCATCTCAGAAGACTGTTGTGAGGAATGAATGAATAAAAACCTATGAAGAAATTAAAGCGATGCATGGCATTACTGAGGCTCAAGAAGACATTAGTGACTTTTTAAAAATTATATCATGACTGTTGTCCCAATTATGAAATCCAGATGCAGGTAATTTGATAGAGTGTGAATATCGTTGGTGGACTGGCTGTAATCTATGGACTATTTGTTCCCTATGACGTTACTTTCATATATCACCAGATTGCAGCTTTTTTTTTTTTTTTTTTTAATTCTGAGACTGTATCTATTTCCTTTGGATGATCAGGACAGCTGAACATCTAATCCATTCATTTTGGTCCTCATTGTGATTGAAACAGCTGAATCCATCATGCAGTGATTTGCTTTGATCATTAAGACAGCCAAAATGAAAGCATTGGCCATGCTGCCTAAGGTCCATTTATTTTGGAAATAACTTTTGACAGGTAAGATACAGTCCCATATTGCCTCTTTGACATTGCATTGATATCTTGTGTGGATTCTGGTAGCATATTCATCATTTAGCTAATACGCTTTTGTTATCACTTGTTCTCTGTTATCTTAATAAAGATAAACAGATGATTCATGGGCGTGATTCACTCAGAACCAGTTTAACTGCAGATGGCCCGAGAGGCAGCAGAGGAGGTGATACTTTTTGCTTTTGCTGCTGCTGGTTGTGATCTAAGCGACAGGCATTGTTCACAGGAGGGCAAACTGAAGGGGATCAGAGAAGGAAATGACGTTCATGTGCTCACACAGCGGAAGTCTAGGAAATTTCAGTCTATAAAGATTTTGTTTGAATTACGTAAGATTTAAGCTTAGAAATCATGCCATTCCTAAAACGTGCATGCATTTGTTCCTAATCCGTTAGTGCCTTTATTAAAGTTGTCAGACACTTTATTTCAGAGAATGTTGATTTATTTAACATATTATTCTATTTTATAATCCCAACATGTATTTGTTTAATTGATTTACTATGATGCTTCATTAATGTTACTGACAAATATTACTAAAAAAGAATATTTAATGCAAACCAGAACAAATGCCTGGACTATAGAAGATATATATAGATATAGGTGTAGATATAGATATAAATGATATTTTTAATTCAATATATGGGGTCAGGTGATCAAAAATGCTAACATTCAAACTTCTGTTGAATGTTGAATAACTGTAATGCAATGCAATGTCTTTGAGCTTTTCCCTTTTAATACCTTTTTGCGCACTCAGCAACCTTGATGAAGCAAGAGCCCATGCGTAGCGACTCTCAGCTAAAAGGGATAGAAAAGAAGCAACTACAAAAAAGATCTGTCAGGGTATCTCAATGAATGAGTGTTTTTAGTTGTTTAACATACAAGATCACAGAAATACTGCATTGGAAAACGTGGGCTTAGCCCACTGTAACCAGCATTTGAAATTTAGTTTTAGGTAAAGGAATGCCAGAAATACTCATATTGCAGAGCATAGAATGGTTAGTAAGATTGGGAACTCCTTTCGGGTTTTGCCTCTATTTGAGCCATCTTATGTGTAAGTGGAAGAATTCAAAAGTGTGGTAGGCCTTGCACGTAGTGAAATCAAATAATCCACAAACAGGAGAGCTAGACAAGATTGTTGGTCACGTGTTTATCCTTAAATATCAATAGAATGTGATCATTGCAAATATAACATTTAATTGTGATGGATTTTTTATATGTTTGTGATACATAGTGATTACATTCCATTTGGAGTTTTATACCTATACATACTACACAGCGATGATTTAATACCCCGCCCCCTTGCCCTCCTCTCGCCTTCCTTTCCCAGATCCCCTTTCCATCTCGAAAGAGTCTATGTCCCTGGTGCTTAATGTATCTCTTTCATTTTGCTCTTGCAATTATTTATATTTTGGGTATTTCATATTAGAGAAACAGTGAAATCTTTTGCAACTGAATTATTTCACTTAGTATTATGGTCTCAAGACACAGCTATTCTCTGACTAATTGTCTGTCTGTCTGTCTGTCTGTCTGTCACATTATCTTTATCCATTCATATATTGGTGGGCATATAGGCTGCTTCCAAGATTTAGCTGTTGTGAGTTGTGCTGCAATAAACATGTTATTGTGGTAGCAATAAACATAGATATGCATATATTGCTATAGTATGATGACTTTCACTTGTTTTGGAAGATACCAAAGAGAGGTATAGCTGGGCCACACAGAATTTCTATTTTTAGTTTTGCAAGAAAAATCCATAGCGATTTCCAAAATGGTTATTCTAGTTTACAGTCCCACCTGCAATGTAGCCTTTTCCCCCCATGACCTTACCAGCATTTGTTGTTTTTTCAGTCCTTGAAAATGGCCATTCTTCTTGAGTAGGGTAGAATCTCAATGTTCTTTTGATTTGCATTTCTCTGTTGGCCAAAGATGGTGAACATTTTTTCATGTATATATATTGGCCATTTGTATTTCTTCTGAGAAGTGTCTATTCATTTTAATTGCCCATTTTTTTGATTTGGTCTTTTCCCTTTGGCAGTCTAATTTTTTCAGTCCTTCATATATTCTAGATATTAATCCTCTGTTTAAGAAATAGCTGGTAAAATTTTTCCCCATTATGTACGTTGTCTCTTCACTCTCTTCTTTGATTCCATTGTTGTGCAGAAGCTTTTCACTTGATATAATTTCATCTACTAATTCTTGGTATTATTTCTTGTGCAATTGGGGATATGCTCAGGAAGTCTTTATACATGCCTTTAAAAGTTTTACCAATTTTTTCTTCCAGCAGATTCAGTGTTTCTGTTTTTTTTTTTTTTAGTGTTTGATCCATTTTGATTTCATTTTAGGAAAGCGTAACATATACAGATTAACTTTCTTTCTCCTGCATGTGAATAACCAGTTTTCTCAGCACCATCTGTTGAAGATGCTATCTTTTCTCCAGTGTATATTGTTGAATGCTTTGTCTGAGATCAGATGGCTGAAGATGCTTGGGGTTGTTTCTGCATCCTCAATTCTACTTCATTGATCAATATACCTGGTTATGCGTCTGTTTTTACTCCCGTGACTTTGTGATAGAATTTTAATGCCACCTGCCATGCTCTTGTTGCCTAGGATTGCTTTGCCTCTTCTGGATCTCTTCTAGCTCCATATATGTATTTTAGAACTACATTTTTCTAATTCTGTCAAAAAAAGCTGATGGTATTTTGATGAGGATTACATTAAATCTGTATATTATTTTTGGTCATACGACCATTTTGATAATGTTAGTTCTGCCTATCCAATAACAGTGCATGTCATTCCATTTTCTAGTGTCCTCTTCAATCTTTTTTTTTTTTTTCCAGAACAATATAGTTTTCATTATAGAGATCTTTTCCTTCCTTGGTTGGATAGGTAAATTCCAGGTTTGTTGTTGTTGTTGTTGTTGTTGTTTTTTGTTGTTGTTGTTTTCATTTTGGAGCTCCTGCACATGGAATTCCTGATTTCTTTCCTGATTTCTTTCTCAGAGAGTTTATCCTTGGTGTATAAAAACACTGTTGATTTTTATGTGTTTATTTCATATCCTAGAACTTTGCACAATTGGTTTATTAGTTCTAAACATTTTGTGGTGGAATTTTTTGGATCCCCATGTAAAGGATCATGTCATCTGCAAATAAGAATATTTTTACTTCTTTTCCTATATGAATCCTTTTTATTTCTTTCTCTTGCTTAATTGCTCTGGCCAAAGTTTCAAGTGCTATATTGATCAGGAGTTGTTTTACTCCTGATTTTACTGGATTTGCTTCCAGTTTTCACCTATTTAGTGTAACGTTGGCAGTGGATTTGTCATAAATGACATTCAGCACATTAAGAATTTAAAGTCACTTGGAATTTTAACAGATTTCAAAGGTAAAAGGAAAATACTAAAAATGTTAAGAAATATTTACAAACTTGGGAATTTAAGTGGCTATCAACTTTAAGTTGATATATTAAGATATGTGGTATTCATAATCATGAGTTATTTTATTATGCAACATGGTTTTCCATGTATTCATCGGTATTAGATGTTGATGTTTAATGATGTGCCTGTATGTGTTGGTCTATAGTGGTCCTTCTCATTTTTTGTTAATTTTATTTTTGCAAAGTTTATATTTTTATGGCTACAGTGGATGAATGTTTATTTTGGTATTCTGATTATATATGAGAGAAAAACATTCCTTTCTTGTTTCTTGACAAACCAGAGTAATATTTATAAAGAAATCTAGTTATAGTTCATGACTTTCCTATTTCTTTGTTTCATTTTCTATGTACCAAACCATTGTCGTTGCAGCATTTTCATTGTTTGAACACTTTATTATATATCACCATAAATTTTCCAGTGATACTTTTGGTTTCCGCATAGCTGATCATATAATCAAAAATGATATTTTTACCAGTTAGTTGCAGTTTCTTCACTTGATATATTCTTTTCCTAATTGCATTGTACAGCATTTCAGAATAATATGAAAATATAATGTTTACTTCTTTCAGAATTCAATGGTAGTGCCTCATTGTTAAAAATCATGTTAGCTATTGATTTATTAGATATAAATTATCCATTTTGAACAATATTAAGCAACTATTTTTGCTTCTGTTAATCATGCTGCATTCATCAGAATGTAAATTTGACAAAATTCTCGTGGTTTGGTAATAGTGTAGAACAAAATTTTTCAGTAAATTCTCAATTTTTTAAGAATTTTTATCATACATTTGGCAGTAAATTCAATAAAGCTACCAATATTTTTTCTGTATTGAGCATTTGTGCATAAGTTAGAACTTGTTACAGGCAATACTGTAAGTAATATTTAACAAATCATAATGATTAACTGTTTTGTAGTTGTGAAGAACTTTAACCCACTTTTATCATTTTAATTTTTCTATATCATTTATTATCATTTATGTCCATTCACTTATAATTATGACTACTTTATAATGTCATTTATATTTTTATTACAAATTTTTGCTCTGTAATTACAATACATTTAGGTTTATGCCCTAAGATGTGGTGGTTACATTTATTATTCTTAAACAGAATGAATGCCATGGAGTCTTCTTTTTGTGTTGCTTTTCTGTGGGTCATAAGTGATATTTATATGCTTTCCTTTTATTTTGGAATGGAAAATGATCTTAGAAGTTACTAGATTTGAGCACTGTAATGTACAACTACTATTCCTACATCTTTAGGTTTTATTTTTCACACCAAAAGGAAATTTTGTTTACCACTCAGTTTTATGGATGAAGAGAAACAAATCTGAGAGGGGTATGATAATTTCCTTTTTTTTATCCTGTAGGCCACTTTGCCCCCAATGCAACTAAATTTACAGCTGTAACCAACAAATGGGTATTTCTCTGCATTTTTATATATTCATAGCAAAAAGTTATTAAATTATTACCCATCATAGTCAATGGGTTAACTAGATTATAGTTTTTAATTGAAACTTTTCAGTATGTTTCCCATATTTTCCAAAAGAATTCCTAAATGCTACGATTCACACATTGTTTCTGAAAGAGAACCAAATTTCTCACATAATTGAAATAGAAAAATAAAAGCATTTCTAAGTAATGGTTTACAAATGTCTACCATAAAACATGTTCTAATGATATTTTAGGGAGTAACAAGAGATCAGTTGGATTTGGCAACATTGTTCAATTATATATTTTATGCTTTGCTCTTACTAGAATTCCACATCACTAATTTCTGTGCATTACATTTGGTCTCACTCCTTTGGAATAATTCAATTCCATACAATAAAGGTAAGGCAATTTAAAATTTTCTTTAAGTGCTTAAAGAATATATTAAGACACACTATGGAAAAATGTCAGCCCTGGGATTACAGTTAATTAAACTTCTGTTTTTCTTAGATAGGAATAATTTAAGTTTAAAACTTGGATATATGACTATGGCTTTAAAAATGTTTAATTTGGCTGTCTTACTACACTGAGACATAGAGGATTACTATAGCAGTTAGAAATACAAAGAAGTGTGTATTTCCCAACCAATTAATTGTGAGAATTTATAATTTGTAATTTCATTTAATTTCTTAGACATAATGTCTACGTAAAACTATGGGTGTATCATTTCCCAGTAGAATTTTTACCTAGAAGTTACTGTTCTGTAATACAATCTTAAGCACTCCCTGTAGGAAATTTAGCAGGCAGTACTGTAATGTGAAAAATATAGGCCACTGTGTCGTAGCAGCGTCTTAGTTCTTTTCATTTGGAGACATTAGCAATGTTGCTTATAAACCCATGGCACTGAATCACTGTCTTTTAAAAATGTCATGTTGAGGTGTCTTATCTGCCAAGTTATAAATCTTATCTCTGAGTGCTTTTCTGTGTCTTTACTACTAAATGCTTATCTTGCTGTTTTGTTGTAATTCACTTTTCTGTTGATTGCCCTTTGTTCCATTTAGAAAGCAAAATAAGACAACATTTGCAGAATATTATTAAATACATAATTTGTGATGACATTACCCACAGAGGAAAAAATATTTCAGTTCCTTGAAATGTGGGACTTCAGGGGGTGATTCTAATGGAGCCTTCTGTTCTATCAGTAATGAAAACACTAGATGAGAAAAACATCTGTTTAATATAGAATAGGCCTCGATCCATCATGTGGCTTCATTCTTTTACAGTAGTCCATCTAAAAAGTGAAAAACTCCACCAGCAAGAACAAATTCAAGGTATTGCTTTTAAAGGTTTAGTTGGGGACAGAAGTTTTACTCTAGACTTTTTGATGTCATGTCATTATGTACATAAAAGTTTACAATTTAGGAAAGATACTTATTTTCTTAATTAATATGCAAGAGGGAACACTAATTGTGCGCTAACAGTTCACTATAAAAGTGACTATTTATTGTTAAAATATGATTCTTTAATTAAAACATTTCAGGGCCTGGTTTCAAAATCAAGCCCATCATTAGTTCTAAGAATTTCATTATTTCAGTTGAAAACAGGTCAGTCCCGAAGGTCCGCTCCGTTTGGTAGTTAAGACATACTCATTCAAGGCTAGATAAGGAAGGTCGTGAACAGATTTAGTAATAGCTGCCTTTGAAAACTGGGTTTATATTTTTCAAAAAAATTAACTTGCTTCCATGTTAGTAAAAGTTTTGATTATTTGGATGATGAAATGAGTACAAAACTGAGGTTATGATATAACAGTCAGTCAGCATATGACTGTAGAGTGGTTGGAGATAGTTTTAATAATCAATTATGAAAAAACTCACCTTATTGTTGCTTTTCTATATCCTGTTGGCTACCCTAATAATTTCATCTTTGGCTTAGCTGGCTCTTACTCTATCAAGTAATTCTTTCTTCTGTCTATTCAAGCTGTCTCATCTTGTTAATTTTTTCTATAAATATGACCAAATGTCCCCTTCCAAAATAACTATCTCAACAACAAAGTATATCCTTAGACCCTGTAACTTTCTTTCTCCTCATACCACTTCTCTCCTCCTTTATTAGGACTTCTTGAAAGTTTGCTGTACATAATCTATTTCTAGCTGCTACCCTTCCATTCTGTATAAAATCTGTAATCCATTTTCATTACAATTCCCTCCATTATAACTCTTGTTAATTAGCTCACTAATGTTTATCTATTTGTAATAGGTAAGCAATAATTCTTTAGTTCATATTTTAGTATATCACTATATTTTCAGCATTCATAATATTATTTCCTTAGATGCCATGAATTTTACCCTGTTATATGAACTTACTACTTGCTCTCTCTTTGCTTACCCCAGAATTGGTGTTAACCAAAGTTCTGAATGTGCCCTATGCTTTGTAGTTATTGCTTTGTTATTTTTTTGTTTACGTTTTTACTCTTCCTTGTTCAGCTTTTCAGGATCATGATCTTGAATGTGATGCTGAGTTTCAGACTTCTTTCTTTTTTCAAACTTTTGTATGTAGTCTTAGAATTTTTCACCTTACTGCCTTAGCCATCTCACCTTTGTTTACCAGAAGTACCTAAATTATACACAGGGACCATATGCAGAAAATTTACTGAATGCCATACACAATACTAATTACTTTATCTGTTACTATATTTGTTTCACAAAAGAATCCTAAGAAAATATCCCAGAATGAATAAATCTGTACAATTAAACCTCTTTTTCCGTCAGTATTCACTGTGTCAGTGGTTAGTGCAACCTTCAATCTGGTCAACTAATGTAAAAATCTGGGAGTGATCTTTGCCCTTTCTTTACTGTACTCTCACCCTTGTCTCTACATCTCATTAAATATTAATCATGGCTTAAATTTTGAAGTAATTTCAGAAATAACTTTTTAATCCTTTTCTTCATCCTTATTTTAGTATCATACATTAAGCCCTTGTAATCTTTCATCTGCAGCATTGTAACAGCACCTTAACTTACATCCCTTTGAAATCAACCCTGCTTGCACTGGCAGCCAGTGATCTATCTAGAAAAGAAATCTGACCACATCATTCACGTGTTAAACATTTGGTTTCTGATTACCCACAAGATAAAGTCCAAGATCCATAACACGCAGTGTGATGTGAGGCCCTCTGTTATCTTGGCCACTCGATCAATGGCCTCCTCTCTGTTTGGCCCTCCCTTCCCTCATCTTGTTCTGAAACTGAATGAAGTGTGAGTCCCGAATCCACCCCTTGTCCCCTCTTACTTCTCCTTGGGTTGTACTTTGTACCTGGAGTCCTTCTACCACCTTTTTGTAACACTGTCCTTAAGAACTACTTCCTTTGAGGAGTTTCCCTCCCCAGCTTTCTATTCTATCTGAAATAGCTTAAGTATCGCTCTTCACATCTTCAAGAATACTGAAACATCCTCTTACTGACTTGCTACTCAGCTGTGTTTGCTGAAGACAAGGATTTTATTCTACTTTTCTTTGTTTACCTAGCTTTTATCACAATATTAGCATTTAGTTCAAACTCAGAGAACATTTGTTGAGTGAATGGGTGAAACAATGAGTGAAGAAGCTGCACTCAAGCATCCTCATTAAGCAGTGAGATGTCAACTTCATGAAGTTACTCCTCTTCTGAGTAAAGGAAAAGCAATAAGATGAACTCTGCTCTCCAGTGCTCAGTCATTTCGGCTGAGAACTGCTTTAAAGGTGGAACGTATGTACCCGCATACTTACGTTTACACAAAGGAACAAAGGATAAATTGAAGACAGTATTTGGAAAATGGGGAAAGACTGTGGAGAAAGGTTAACTAGTGGGACCAGAAATGTAAAATATACTCAACAATGAATTATCATCTATGAGCTATTGTATAGAGAAAATGAATCTATTTTAAATCAATGAAAAGATGAATGAAGGCCACTGAGTGATTTTTGTTTTTCCCTTGAAAAGTTGAAACTGCCTCAGAGGTAGAAAATAGAGTAAAATGAATCTCCATGCATCTGTTACTAAGCCTTAGTATTTTCCAACATTTTAGCTCTTGTTTGATTTACTGTCTCTTGCCTCTTACCCCCCCATTACTTATACCACTCACTTTTAGTAAGTGATTTTGAGTAGTGAGATAGCCACATGTACAGTACTACATTATAGTATTTTTTGGTGGGTAGGATCATTTGTCTTCTCTGTATTGTGCACAACTGAGAAATGCAGGGTCGAAGATTTTAATGATTTAACAGGGACTAAGTGGTAGATGATAGCCAGGCATGGTGGTGCATGCTGGTAATCTTAGAACTCAGGAGGCTGAGACAGGAAGATTATGAATTCAAACCCAGCAGCATATAGGCATATGCTACATAGCAAGACCCTGTCTCAAAAGGGGAGGTGAAATATGAAATACATGTAAAGAAATACAAGACTGGACGCAAGACTGACTCGGTCTGTAGACATTATCAGTGGATTATCCTACCCTCCCTCTGCCCAGGATTTCTAATGGAAACTAGATGAAGATTAAACGTGTCCACACTTGGATTTGTGTCACCTATACTTTATATAGCTACACTGTGCCTATGTTAATTTCTGCAAGATTTATTCACAGTTTGGTGTTTGTCCATCTCAACCTACTTCTCTGTATATTTTTAAAACCCTGAGAAAAGGAAGTCATCAAACATTCTAATAATGACAACTACTATTTCTATATTTCCACCATCAAAAAGGCATGTACAAACCAGCCACTTTTTACCATTAGAAATAAGCCACACAAACAACTCCTAAACAGGATCTCTTCTTTTAATAGGGAATTACAGCTCTTGTTATCTACAGTCCTTATCTCAAGAGGGAGATTTATGGTGTTCTTTGGAGAGTGAAAACAGGCACAAATTTTATAAGGACCACACTAGGGAAAACACCAGAGGCAAAATCATTAGCGTTTGATGGCACAGACATATTCATGTTACCACAGATCTCTCTTCACGGTGTGGGGAGAGTATGGGGCATGTGCATACACCGTTGAACACCTATTATTTACTTCATGGTTGTTTTGAGAGAGAAAATTGGACTTGAAGTAAAATATGTGACGAAGGCTACAGAGTTCATGGTGAACTTCCCCCTTAGACTGTGAATGTGTCACTGGTAGAAAGTGAGGAAAAATCAGTGAAATATAATAAGTGTATATCTAATTTATTTGATTTTCCAGATATGTTAGAATTACATTTCCTTATCGAAAACGACAAGGTGTTCTCCTGACTGTAATTCTTCTGAAGTGGGGAAAAAAAAAATTTCACTCCATCAGGTGTTTATCAAGGACCAACTGCTTCAGATACTGTGTTAGTTTTATTTTGAAAGATAATTAGACAATGTAATTATAAATTTCAGCCATCATTGTGCATGGAATAATGCTGTATATGAAACCTAAGTATCATGTTTTTATTACACTACTAAATACAGTAGAATATTAGCATCTTTCCCAATGAGCAGTCTCTTATATTTCACCTGGTACAAACCACTGGCTCTTATGTTAATGAACTTTGCTTAATGTTGCCTCATGATCAGCTACATAGCTCCCTGAGAAACATTCCACACTATTTCCGTCATAAAAAGTTTATTGTGGGAATATATGAAAGTTCTTTTTCTACAGTTATCTAACTATGAAACAGCCAGATTGCTTGATTAATACTACATAATATTTATACACTTACTTTAATGTAATCTTGGATCAAGAACTTTCCCACTGGGAAATAGAAAGAACAAATGGCACTAAGATTTCTGACATGGTTCTATACCTAACAAGCTGTTTGACCTTTTTCAAGGGCAATAGTTTGCTCATCTAAAAAATGAAGATCATAGATAAATAATCTGAGATCCCTTTAAAGTCACAGTGCTCTGTAGGTCTTATATTCCCAAGTGACCAAAACCACAAGGTAGACTACTGTGGAATTCGAAAGAAAATTTTTATTTCATCATTATTAAATTCATACACTTTCACATTTTTCCTCATTTGCATGATGAAATCATTTGTTTTAGGGCTAGTACACTAGCATGAAACATGCCTGTCCGTAAATTATTGTTCTTATGCTTGGATCCATTCAACATTTTCCTAGGTCATTAAGCACACATTTTGAAATGAAGACTACAGTAATAAATTGATATATTTTAGCAGTGCAATCCATTCCACTGACCACCTTTTGCCCCACTGGAAATTATCTGGAGCTTGTTTAAAAATTGGCCTTTTTGACAAGATAAAACTACATTCTGAAAGAGTAAATATGCATAATGCAGAACTAAAAAGTGCAACATCAGTTAAAATCAACTGGCAGAAAAGGGATTTTGTGCTCGGATGAAAAATAAGTAAAATAAATATTGTCAGATTTTTTAAAGCTACTGAGTAAGCTAACCTCACTTCCTGCTTTCCGTATTGAACCTTTTCTGATTCTACAAAGTAAAATAATCTGGCTATAGAGTTTGGTCTTCATTTAAACATTTGGATGGTTGTAAATCAAAATATTAAAAAGTACCTTGTTTTGTTTTCTCCTACATTGAGTTTTTCATTACCATTTGACAGTTAATATTATGTGTCCCCTTGCCATAATACCCAGGTATTTGGTCAAACTCCATGGTGGATGGTGCTGTGAAGATAGTTTTGAGATCAGATTAACATTTTAATCAGTAGGTTTAGAATAAAGCAGATCATCCTCCATGAAGTGATTGGGCTTTATCCAATCAGTAAAAGGCCTTAAAACACTGAGATCCCTTTAGGAAGAGGGAATTCTGCCTCCTGAGGGCCTTGAGATGTGACTTGCAACATTGGCTCTTCCTGGTGTCTCCAGCCTGCTAGCCTGCCCTGCAGATTACAAAGTTGCCCGGCCCCACACTCACAACAGCGAATGAGTTGGACAGGTAGCTCAGTGGTAGACCATTTGCCTAGTATGTATGAGGCTCTGGGTTCAATCCCCAGCACTAGAAACATAAATACCTAAATAATAAAACGAATTTCTTTGTCTCTCACTCAATACACTCATACATGCTATCATTTTTTTCTGGAGAACCCTAAGAGATACCAGAAAAACATGATATCCACAAATAAAGATGGTAGAGTACAGTAATATATATCCATGGGTTCCACATTGAATTTTAAACCAACTGCAGATGGGCAGTATATGGAGGAACATGTTCTGACTTTACTTTTTAATCAGTACAGTATTGGCTAAGCAGTAGAGTAATGACGACTTACATAGTTTTTATATGTATTTACTAGCTGTTACAAGTGTTCTAGAGATGATTTAAAATATATTGGGTGATGTGGGTAGGTATTTGTAAGTACTAAGCCATTTTATATCAGGTACTTAAGCAGATTTTGATATTTGCTGGGTGTCCTAGGACTGATCTCCTGTGGATAGCGAGGGGTGACTATATAAGAAAGACCACTGACATTCAGTTGCTATATGAATGAATTTCAGTTGGTCTCTTTACATTTTGGTGCTTCAGATTTTTTATTCATTAATGCAGAAGACTGGACTATACTATCATGTATAATGTTTTAAACCTTGAGAACAAATGTATTATGTCTCAGCACAGTAGAAAACTTAATGTTTTAAGAGAAAATTTTTCTAATAGATTTACATTGTCACTTACAACATTTTAACTCCAAGAAACAAAATATTACGTTTTAGCACAGTGGAAAATCTTTTGTATGCTCAAAGAAAAATTCAGTGTGGCAAGATAAGACTTTCATTCTAATAGGACTAAAGGAGACTAAAACACTGATATAATTTCTAATTTTATCTTGCTGTCTAAACACAATGTTTAGAATTATTTTCTCACACTTTCATGTATATTCTATTATTCTTTTCCTACCTAACTGAAACACATCCATTGAAGTTGTCAGTTGAGATTAAATTAACTCTTTCTTACACTAGTTTGCATTTATAATTATATTTGAGGACTATGCATATCAGTAGCATCAGAATTTAATTTTCCATTTCCTGTTTACTTTTATACAATTAGAATAAAATTTAAGTAGATTTGCATATTTATATGCACAATCGTATATTAAAATTATTAGGGATACATTGTTTCCTAAAAAGCGTGACAACTGTCCAGCTTGAAATGTCAGCTGCCAGGCTGTGTCTCCATATAATTACTTCAGCTGAGATCCCAAAGCATGAATTCATGATACAAAGAACCATTTGAGAGCATCAGTATATGATGTGTGAATGGGTAGGTTGTATGAGAGATGAATATATTAAAATTTATGATCATGATGAACTGCTATGGTTGCAGCCAGGATTAGGGACTAGAGATTATTCTCTCTCTCTCTCTCTCTCTCTCTCTCTCTCTCTCTCTCTCTATATATATATATATATATATATATATATATATATATATATATATCCCCTTACCTTCTTCCTCTGTAGCAACACTTGAAGCAATCCAGTGGAACCTTTCGATGCCCAAAACGCATAGGTTTTATACAGCATCCATGGTTCCATTTCAGCTTTTATGTTGATTTGCCTTTTCTCAGCAAGCATTCATTTTAATTCAAAAACATGGTATATTATGATTTTAAAATGAGTCAAATTTCAGACATAAAAGTACTTTTAGGAAAAATGATTTTGTAATGATTCAATAAATAAAAGTTCATGTAAGCAAAAATGTACTAGTACATGCTAATTGTTTTATAGACTATAATGCGCATTGTGTATTCATTGTGGGATTACATGAGATTAAATGAGTTATACTTGAAAAGAACCTAGTCTTTTCTGAGTCTATTGCTAATGCAGAGTTCTTTTATGTCTGATGATGAGCTTCTGGAAAATTAATTTGGCTGAAACAGCTTCCTTAATGAATTACAGCTGACTTTATAGTTACCAGGGAAAACAGAAAATCTTATGGCTCTGTGGCTACACCAAGAACAGGCGTACGGGTATGCTTACTCAGGGATTTGGGGTGTCAAAGATGGTAGGCAATATCATTTAAATGTTTTCTGCCAGCAAGAACCACTGCAAAGTGACCTCTGTGGATAGTTCCCGTCTTCTAAAATCTTAGCAGAAGTCATCATTCCTTTTATTAAATAAAAATCCTTGGGATATGACAGATTTAATTAAGCCACTGAGATTGAGGAGTATCAGCATGTTTTATATGAGATGATTGTCCCCAAGAGACTATCACTTTTGTAGTTGGTATCCAAATCGGATTTACGTGAAGCTTCAGTTGCTTGAATTTGAAACAGGCCTGACATATAAGTAATGCATTTTGTCAGGTCAGGACTCCGTTAAACATCTTAGGTAAAGAATTCCACCAGCCAGGGGTGCATCTAGCCAGTGTCTTTCTTCCTGCTAGTTTAATTTTAAAGGACAGGAAAAAAATCCAACAGTAGAAAATGTATTTCACTTCTCTTTACAGTTTGCAGAGAATTGATAACCCAAGCCTTTATAAACACATTTTGTCTGTCGAAGAATAGATTTCTGTGGGAACATTTCTAATTCCTCTCTTCAGGAAGATTTTGGTCAAGTTGTCCCTAGCTACACTGTTATACATGTTTTGCTTCAGGAATCTTCTTTTCCTTTTTGAGTTCAGCTATTCTAAATCAGGGATTGTTTGATGAGTAGTATTATCTGGCTGGAGGCCATTTTGCTACAAGGCATATTTTCTGCTGACACTGAACTGATTTGGCTTTCTTTGCATATTCCTATCCTTATGGGGCTAGCCATTTTTAAGCTTTAGAAATACCTCTATTAATGTGAATAGAAACTATATGAATCTGATATTTTCAAATTATAAAATGCTTACCTGTACTCAAAGACAATTACTTGTGCCTAATTTACTCTGTGTGTGTTTGAAGAAATATGTGTCTTATTACAATGATTGTAAAATTTAAATGGAATGGAATTTAAATTGGGTTTTATAGAAAAAAATTAATTTAGAGAAAAAATTTTAAGAGAGGATGAAAAAGTGGATTGCAGAATTTAGTGACAGGAATAACTTTGTGAAGAAAGAAAAACACATTTCTGAGACTGGACAAAAGTATCAAGTATAGGAGCAGAAGCAGAGATAATATAGAAAAAATAACAGATTAGGGAGTTTTAATATGTTGCCAAATTAAATAATAATGGTAACTGTTATACTACTGTTGCATATAACCATTATATTATTTGCCTAATTAAGGCTGTCACAATCCTTAAAAAAATATAAGGGGTATTATTATTTACATTAAATGGATTTTTTTTTTCCTGTGGGTACTGGGAGTCGAACTCAGGACCCCGCGCTTGCCAGCAGGCGCTTGTGCTGCTGAGCAATATCGCCAGCCCTTTTTTTCCTTTATGTGGGTACCCGGAGTCGAACTCAGGACCTTGAGCTTGCCAGGCAGGCACTTATGCCACTGAGCTATCTCACCGGCCCTGGATATTTTTAACAGAGTCTAAATAATTTGCCCAAAATCATCTGTTTTTTACTTAAAGAAGGAATTGATTCTATGTTTGATTTCAAAACTTATTTTTCATAACTTCTATATCATGATTTCTATTTCATCCTGACTTCCATCATTATACACTGTCATTCCAAATCATGACTTAGTCCAATATTTGCCAGTTAGCCTTACAAATATACTACATTCAAAAAAGTTTTATAGTCAGCCTGGAACACTGAGACAGTCACAAATGTAGAATCCTTTCTGGCTTGATATTTCAGTGATGACTTTATTTCATCTCTAGGACAAAGGAAATATTAAGAACAAATACAGTACTTTCAGAGAGTGGAAGATGAAGATCATTTATAATATATGACTCTTGTCACAGACCAACATATGCCTTGCCATTGACTGATGGGAAAACCTGGGAACTCTCATATCATGCTTATTGATTTACTTAACTCACAAACTCTTTTTATGTTTCTATAATATGCCAGAAAATGTTCTAAGCATAAGAAAACAAAAGAAAATAATTTCCAATTCATGCTTTTGTGAAGCTAGTGTAAAACGTCCTCAGTGAATTCACCAATTCATGTCTTTCATTAATCTCAACAAATAAAAACTGTAGATCTTGGAAGCACACGCACCCATGCAAGTTGTGAGAAAGTTTATGAGGAAAAGAAAGGATACTCTGAGAGACAATACTGGTAGGGATCTACTATAAATTTTGTATTCAGGGGAAAATAATCTCTAAGGAGGTGACACATGTCTGAAACAAAAAGGATGAGTATGGATTAGGCAAGTGAACATCTGGGAGAAGTGTTAGGTAGATGTTTAAGTCTGAAGGCAGGAAAGAGCTATGTGTGTCCAAAACAGAGAAGGAAAGTTGCATTGGAGAACTGAAAATGAAGTCAGTGGGAGACCTGAGAAGGCCCTCTGGGCAATGTCCTTTTGCAGGGTTGTCTTGACCTCATGATAATTTAAAGAAGCAGTGATCTTTCTACCACTTCATTTCGTATGGGCGCTCTTCCAGTTTGTTAGCAAACTACAGGCATTGGTCTGTTCAATTTGAGTTACTTGAAAAGCATATTGGTTTAGTATTTTTTCCATTATTCCTTATTTTCCTTTTAGATCCTAGACTTCTTATGTAAAGTAGATTAGTAGGTTATCTTAAATTTCTAGAAACTCGAGGTAGGTTATAAATATTTGCTTGTCCAATGAGAAACCTTTAAAGTATGGCATTTTGGGTATATACAGTGATTGAATAGCTCTACAAAATAAGGAGGAAAAGCATTACAGAAACAAATGCTGAAATGAAGTAATGAGCATCCCAAGGGCTGGAAATGCATCAGCAAAAAAAAAAAAAAAAAAAAAAATCATTTAAAATCATTGTAATTATTTTAAAATTTTCCCTTTAACACAAAAGGCTGAATCTTCACTATTGAAGACATGTCAAAAGTAGCTTGATTGGAAACAGCAGCGTTTCGTTTTTGCCATTAGGATAAAAAGACTGAATTGTTACTGAAAAGCCATGAAGTGCAGAACCCTGGAATTTGTGGTGAAAGGAAATTGAAAAAGAACAGAACATTTGGATTCATGTTTCACAAAATAATTTGTGTGACAGAATAGGAAGGCAGTCTGAGGGAAAATTGACATAATTTTTTCCTAGGACGGGGAAAGGCCAGATAAATATGTCACTGTTAACAAATGAGCCATTGTGCATGAACAAAGTATATTCTGCTCAACTTGTAAATATTAATTCTCAATCACTGGAAAATATTTACATGCTTTTAGAGTATAAACAAATTCTCTTCTTTTTGTGCCCTTCCCACTTTATTTTTGGGTAGACATTACATTGGACCAGAATGAGGCAGGCAGAAATGTTGATTCTTCAGGAAAAAAATATTGTTTTATGGAATATGTGCTATGCTATCTGCACATGCTGCTATTGCGGTACCTAAAATCTAGCTATTTTCAGTCTAGAGAGTCCACGTAGAATTTATCAGCCAGATTGTGGCATCGTAAAAGCTCATTACCTGCTGGCTGGGCAGGGACTGCTCCTTTCGGTCTCATTGTCTTCCTCAGAGCCCCTAATGTAAATATTGCGTATAGAAGGTGCTTAAAGAATCTCTGATTGATTCAGGGGGATCGGCACAAATAACAGAACCTGGAACGGCAAACCAGAAGCTGAGATGTTTCTCCTTTTGCAGTTTAGAGATGTCACAATTGATGCTTTTGGTGCACCATCCGCATCAGCTTTGTAGTCCTCACTCCTACTGTACACACCGAGGGCTTCCTGTAGACAGTTACCTGTGACCCCTGGGCTGTGCATGTAGTAGCCTAAAATTGCTGATAATTAGCATTTCCAGAACTTCCCAGACAACCTTCTGTCTTTGGGCCACATACAGACATTTATTATGTGCCGTTTATAGGAGCTGGGGAGGGAGGGCTGTGGCATGTTATTATCATCAATCTCCTGGCAATTAGTTTATAAGCAACTGCAACTATTTTGTAAGCCGGCATCTAAAACTTATTGAACGTTAAAAGCTACCAATTTAGAGGGTAAAGTGAAGTGTTGAGAACAGGCACCTCTAAAAAGGTAAAAGTGACTTTATAGATAGGACACCATAGGATAAATAACATACTACTATAAAATGCACATATAAGTAGTTTTCTGTACATTCATATAAGTTGCATCCCCAAAACTGATTTATATTTTCAGATTACATATTACATTTTGTTTCATATATGTCTTAGTTGCTTTTCTTGTTGCTGAGACAAAATTCCCAACGCCCAAAGTTAAGGAAGGAAAGGTTTATTTAGCTCACAGTTTTTAGAGGTTTCACTTAGAGGCTGGCTCCAAGGCAGGGTGGCATCACAAAAGAGAAACACTTTATGGTGGACAAAAGGTAGCAAAGTAACAAGGGACAACCACAGCTCTTTCTATTCCTTCTATCTTATCCAGGGTACTTACAGCAGGCAGCACTCACACTCTTAATCTTAGTGCCCTTGAGCCTAGCATTGCCCCACGAATCAGTTACAACGTCACACGCTCTAGATCCAGCCACCTCTGAAAAAGCCCCACCTATGACCGCATGAGGCTTTGTGGGGACATCTAGATACAAGCCATAACAATATAATTTGTACAAAAAGGAGGAAAGGAAACTAATTGCCTTGAATTATTTTCTTAGTGAGCCTGGTATATGTAGAATTGTTACAAAGTATTTGTATATGTGTGAGTGTGTGTGTGTGTGTGTGTGTGTGTGTGTGAGAGAGAGAGAGAGAGAGAGAGAGAGAGAGTTTTTTTAATATTCTGAAAAGAAAAGGATGCCACAGCACATTTTATGGCTTACAAGTCGGAAAGAAATTGTGGTGGCATGTTGCCACTGAACTTCTGTTTTGAATGATAGAAGAGTTAGTCTGTTCAGCAGTTATTTGTAGCAGTTTTAATATAGTTACAGACAAGTATGTGAGGCTCCCGGACTAGCTCAAGTTGTTGGCAAGAGAAGCAATGCTTAGTTATCTAGCCAGAACTGAATGGAACAACTCCAGAGTGGGGAGCTCAAAGTCTGGTGTAGACTTGACCTATCAACAATGAATGGTTTAAGTAAATAAAAACTAAATTAATATCATACATCATTAAGCATTTACATTGTGTCCACATTTGTCCCTTCCAAATCTGAGTTCTGTTACCATTTTTATATATTTAGCAAACATTTATTCAACTTTATTTAAAGTTAGAAGAACTTGAGTTTGAATCCAGGTCTTGCCATTTCATCACTATTTGTCCTAGGCTAATATACTTAACCTCTCGAAGGTTCCGTCTTTTTGCAGCCATAAAAGTGAGATAATATCATCCATCTGATAGGGTTACTTGTAAGCATAATTCACTAAACATAAACTACTTTGTTGCTAGAGATGTACTATGAGCTCAAAAAGTTGAAAAGCATCAAATACAACAGTGTAAAATATAATATCAAACAATTTTGTTGGAGTACGCAAATTGTTCTGTCTTAAAAGAATTTGCCTCTAATCAGATAATGCATGCACTAAAATAATACATGCATATACCATACTTAACGGAAGCTAGAGAAATTTACTAAATCTGAAATGTCATGTGCCAAATATGAAATGTCGTAGCTTTCCAATTGTAGTGCCTTGTGTTTTCTGTAGGTTGTAGGCTTTCAGTGCTGTTTCAGCAACACAGGTGCATTATAAAGACCTGTTTCTAGGAATGGAAGTGAGGGCTTCATAAAAAAATGTAAAAATCCCATCAAATTAGGTAATTAAAAAGTCCTGGCTCATCTTAAGCGGGAATGACTTTCTTCCCTATTATTTGAGAATAAGGGTTTTGTTCTTTCTCTTTCTTTCAATTTCAATAAAAACCTCAACAGCCTGAGTATACATGAATATACGAAGGGGAGGGCAGACAAACCGACAAAATTTTTATAGAAGGACAAGGTACAATATAGTGTGAAAGGCTTGCTTTATCAAGTATAAAAAATTACTATAAGGTTATAATAAGAAAGATAGTCGATTGTGGAGAAAGATAACACATAGGTTATCAGACGGAATTTGAGACCCTAGAATCAAACCCCAAAACTTATGAAACTTGATTTACAAAAGCAGTTCTGCACACATTAAGACCCTAAATGTGAAAATAAAAGCTATAAAGCATTTAAAGGAGTATAATGAAGGCTGGCATGGTGGCTCATGCCTGTAATCTCTACACTATGGGAGGCTGAGGCAGGAGGATCACAGAGTTCCCGCTCAGTGTTGGAAATTTATCAATTTACTGAGACCCTGAGTCAGAAAAGAGAGAGAAAGAAAGAAAGGGGGGGGAGGGACGAAACAAGGAAGGGAAGGAAGGAAAGGAAGGAAAGAAGGGGAAAGAAAAGAAAAGAGAAGCGAAGGGGAGTGGGGATGTATCTTAGTGCAGGGGTGGCCCTGGGTTCAGTCCTCAGTAGTGGAAAAAGAAAGTCAACAATGACTTCAAGGTAATTAAGGATAAATAAGATTTCTTTTTTTTTTTTTCTGTGGGTACTGGCGGTTGAACTCAGGACCTCACGCGCCAGCAGGTACCCGTGCTGCTGAGCGATATCACCGGCCCTTTTTTTGTATGTGGGTTCCGGGAGTCGAACTCAAGACCTTGCGCTTGCCAGGCAGACGTTTATGCCACTGAGCCATCTCACCGGCCCTAAATAAGATTTAAAAAGCCTCAATTCTAAGAAAAATCTTGCTAAAGTTGATATAAAATTGACATCCTCAGTGCATCAAAAAGTCACCAGAAAAAACCCAAGACAGGAATCAAGAGATAGTCACAACACTTACGAGGAAGATTTCACATCTAGCATCTATAAATGCCCCAGTAAACCACCACCACCACCACAATATATATATATAGAATAGAATAGAAAAGTTATCAAGAGAGTTGAACAAGCCTGAGGCAGGAAACTCCAAGATGGCTGCCCACGAAGGGTCTGTCACAGTAGCTTGGGTATCCAAAGGATTGATCTCCCTGGTTTCCACTGAGTGTGGGGATACTGTCATGGTGCCTGCTGGCCAAAGTAGCAGGTCCAAGCCTAGGGGTCCAGGGTTGCCTGATGGCAACACAACCACAGCTTCCACCTACTGTCATTGGAAGCTTTGGCCTCCTGGAAGATGGAGGAGGTCCCCATGGGCAGTAACCTTGCTAAGGCACAGTAGTTTCAGGAGTAATCAGTGGTTGCCCCTGGAGTTCTTGGGTAGGCCTTGTGGTAGCTTTATTTTCTAATACCTCTAGAGTGAAGTGGTGCCAGATTTATCTATCTATTCCTAATTAAAAAAGAACTATTGCTAGTATTTCCATATTAAAAATAATATTTACCCTAAAGTTTTAGTACATAACCTCTTCTTGATTTGCCGATGCTTTTGTATAAGTGAGTTTTGGCTTCTATGAAATGATGTTCCTAAATCTATTGAATATGTCATGTTTCCCCCTACCTAACCCATTGATCTGTTTAATTCATATATACATTTTCTAATGTTAAATCAACCTGGGCTTTCTGGGAGGTAACAATTTAACATGAGCTCTTACATTTTTGTTTATGCTACCTGAATTATTTGGCAGAATTTTGCTTAGGATATTTTTAAATCACTGTTCATTAGTAGGTTGGCCTGTAATTTTCTTTTATCTTATTGGCCTTGACTTTTTTTTTTATTTCAAAGCTCTCTATTTTGTTATCATAAAGTTAGGTAGGAATCATTTCTTCCTTTTTTATTGCCTAGACCTACACTATCAATAAGACAGCCACTAGCCGCACATGTGACTCTTGGACACTTCAAATGTGGTTAGTATGGATTGGTATGTGTAAGATACACCAGGTTTTAAAGACTTTATTTAAAACCTATAAAATACCTTAGGAATAATTTTATATTTATCACATGTTTAAATATTTTTAATATGCTGAGTTAAATAAAATGCATTAAAATGTTACCTTTTTATTTTTAAGTGATAGCTTGAAAAATTTTAAGTTACATATTTGGCTCACATTTCATCACAATTGGGAAATGTTCACTTAGACCATAACTCATTTCTGTCCTCAGAATCAAAGGCAAACAATGTCATGAAAGCTTTATTTTCCAGCAGGTGATAAAGAGTAAAAACAATCAGGTGGCAGTAGAATAGCTATTCCTAAAATGCCTTGCACCTTTTAAATATTAGCCTCAGAAACCCACAATTGCAATTTATTAAGAAGGAAGGTGACATATGCTTAAGTGAACAGATAGGCTAATAAGTCTAGGATTTGGGAAGAATAGAGCCTTTATGTAGTGAATGGTATCTCAACTCTGGATCCAGTCTAGCAAGACAACACCCAGGTAGTTAACAGGTTATTATTGCTTGGGAATATGATGCAGGTAGGCTTTGCTAGTGTGGTAGTGGACTTTTCAGCAAATGACAGCTATTATTATGAAGAGATGAGACTGAGATGAACGTCACTAGCCCTGGTTCAGTGATACACGAAGGCAACGAGGAGTGTTGATTAGGAATGGACTTTAAAGTCAGATTGTCTTTCGCCAACTATGTATCCTTGAAAATGAAGTCACAAGTGATTCTGTTTGACATAAAATACAACTTGTTTAAAAAGATGATTGTCCAAAGTACATTGTCATTTCATAGAATAATTCTGAGAATTGTCTTCAAGTTATTGTTGATTAACTGGAAGTAAGGATATTAATATTTCAGTAGAAAAATAAGCAAATTTTAGGTTAGGGAAATATATATATATAATGTTTGGTCAAGGTGAATTCCATCAAGATATATTCATATTTATATCTTCATACATTTATTTATTCCTTGTAAAACTCAGTAGAATCCAGAAATGGTTTTCAACGTGACATTTTGCAAATATGAGCTTTCATCTTGGACAAGATTTGAATTTCAAGCTTTATAAATTTAACAACTTTTTGTCCATTTTGCTATCCAAATGTGTCTGTGTTTGTGTGTATTTTTTTTTGTGTGTGTGTGTGTTAAAAGCTTCTAGATGGGTAATATTTAGTATACAAACTATTTTCTTTCTGATTATTTGAATATTAGTTAAATTGTGTTTTTTTTTTTTATCAAAGACTAGGTCATGTAACAATTGACAAAATGTTTCTATATGTGAATTTGTACATTCAGGTCAGTACATAGGTTATATTTCTCATGCTCTCAAAACTATTTTATTGAAACCTATGTTGACTTTTATAAAACTACGAATATGGATAAACATATATTTAGATGTTTACATAAGCTATTTTTTTTTTTTTTGTGGGTACCGGGGGTCGACCTCAGGACCTCGCGCGCCAGCAGGTGCCCATGCCACTGAGCAATATCACTGGCCCTTTTTTCGTATGTGGGATCCAGGAGTCGAACTCGGGCCCTTGCACTTGCCAGGCAGACGCGTAGGCCACTGAGCCATCTCACCGGCCCCTACATAAGCTATTAATATTTTGTTCTTGTCATTTTTAAAGTTCTACCACATGAATAAATGCAATAAGTAATTAAAATAATGATTCAGGTCAGGGTTTTAGTTTATTTTATCATAGTTAAATACCATGCTCAAAAATAAAAGAATAGTTCAGTTTTGTTTGTCATATACTATTCAAGCAAATACTCATTTAGTATCCCCTTAATGGCAGGCACTACTCTTAGATGATGAAATGACAGAAAAACACAGCAAAACAGGTTTAAATCCCTGCTTTCATGCAGTTGATGGTACAGGAGGAGGGACTTACTATAAATAATATAAATCAGTGGAAGTAAATTGTTGTTTAGAAGCTGAAGGAGAAAAATAAAGCAGGAAGAAGAGATAGGAAATGTCAAGTGCTGGGATACGGATACTCATTCAGCTTTAAATGAGTGGATCAGGTTATCACTGAATATGTGGCATTTGAGTAAAATCTCAATGAGCTACAGGAGAGATACCAGCTATCCAAACAGAGATTAGAATCTGCAGAAGCCTGGAGGGAAGAAGTGTGCCTTAGGCAGTGAGCTAGGACTGGCTGGGCCTGAGTGAGTTAGATGAAAGTACATTAATAAGAGAAGTAAGGTGTAGCAGAAGATGCACCCCCCCAGCCAGTATACTTCGGTTTGTTAGTTGCCCAGGTAATAGTTCTGGTTACAGTTCCTGTTACTTTTGTTTCTTAGAAATGTCTGGTCACTGTGATGCATATTGTAAGAATCAATCCCCAGTTGACAACACATTCTGCCTCTGTACTTCCTGCTTGCTTATCTCATATAAGCCCTAGACCACCAGAGATCAGGGCTTGATATTTTGGGAATGATCCCCATTATTAGTGCTTGTCGACATAAATAAATTTGACTCCAAATCCTGGGTGTCTTTTTGGTGTTTCTGTTTGCCATTGCAAGGGGGTGAAAAAATGATGAAGAGTCTTGGAAACAATTTGGCTTTTACTCTAAGGTAGGAGAATTGGAGAGTTTTTCAGTTGATATGGATAGGAACATTTGATGGGGGTAGAGGAGAACATGGGGCGGAGACTTAGTTTGGGACAAGTTAAATTTAGAAAACCCAATCTTGATTTAAAGCGTGACCTCTGTGTAACAAAATCTGCTCAATTTGTAGAAGTACTAAAGAGTGTTCAATTATGAATATATTACCAGAGGACTCCTAAAATTTGAGCAACGCTAGGAGGAGATTTCATAGTGACTTTCAGTGAGTCCTGCTGTGAAGGAGGCTGGGTGAGATTGATACATGCAGCATGTTAGGGCTATGTTCTCTGAGAGCACAGAAAATGAAGTTTTTCTCCGCCTTATGTTGGGAGGCAGTGATGCTGTGAGAAGAAAAGAATTAGAAAATTTATAGGTGAAGCAAAGATTCAGGTTGAGTTAACTATTTAAGACTTTAAGATGTAGCAAATAATATACTAGCATATATATGGTAGCTAGAGGGATAGTGATTAGTTTAGGAAACTGAAATGAATTTCCCAGAATATAAAGTGTCACAGGAGGTCAAGAAATGAAGTGGACAAATGAACAGGATAGAAGCCAGATCATAAAGATACTGATCAAACTAGAGCTGGTTTCTATCCTCAGGCCAAAGGAGAGGTACTGGAGGATTTAGCAGTTGCTGGAGAGCTGGAGGAGCAGCTACAATGTCAAAAGACCAGTTAGGTACATGCAGAGAAAGAGTCTTATAAGGTACACTACTTTGTTAGTTGGCTCTTATATCTTAGAAATACGTCCAAGTAGTAAATGTTTTCCAATTAAAGAGAGAATTATAGAAAATTCCATCAGGACTTTAAAACTTTTTGTCTCTAATTACACTAGAATGTTCAGGCTTTTTGAACTTGAACCAGCTTTTGTTGAATTTGTTCATGATACTGTATTACATTTGTTTGAGAAACAAAACTGAAATCCAAATTATTTTGGCACTTTAGCCAGCAGCCTGAGTAATTTCATAGAGTAATAGGCTTTAGGGCTTCCATTTGAATCCCATTAAGGATTTCTGTGTAATCTCGAAAGTTATTAATAAGCTGTATGGACCGAGAAAGATTAGCAATGAATTCCAAGTGTTACCAGTTAGAGAGAATAATTTCTTACAACGCAATCTGCGCAGTTACAGAGGAAAACACAGTTAAGAGTGCACACGTTTGACCTCAGGAGAAAAACCAACTGGCTGTTTTCTTTTTTCCCGCTCTTGTCGTCTTCTGGGGAAGGTTGATGGGAAGAAGGAAAATATCTAAGGTAGGCTTTATTGTATTTTTTAAAATATTGCTTTTTTTCTGAAGGTGAGACTTACTGTTTTCAGTAACTGTCAATGATAAATAGATGTTCGGCGAAAGGTGATCAGCTAAGATCGTTGGGACAACAAAAATGGATTAAATGGGTGAGAAAGAAGGAATAGAAGCGATTTGACTCTGACAGTGTGAAAATTTTACAAGGTGAAGATTTTTTCTCATGTAAATAAGCACCAAAATAAGTCTATCATTAATATGTCAATATAAGCAGTTTTAGAAATCAAATAAGGTTTGTTTGATCACTACAATAAAATATGTGTTAAGTTAATCAAGGTATGGTTACCTACCAATAGTATAGTACTTCATGTTTTGCTTTATCAATTGTTTGGGTGGAAGATTTTTTTTTTTAATAGTATATCAGTTTCTAAGTGAATTCAGCAGGAAAATATGCACAAATGCATCCATTTACTTTCTCATGAATACAGCAAATTGGTGCAATATCTACTCCAAAGGCAAAACTTTCCTTTTCTTTTTTTTTTTTCCTGTGTAAAAAAGAAATAAATGCTGCAGTTGTTGGACAAGGGACAGCAGTTGATTTGGAATAAACCAGCCAAAAATGTCCCAAACAAATTAATAGCATAGAAACATCTGCTGCTGTTTTATTAGAGTTTCACATAAAAACCTAGTTTGCAAGCTGGCGTTTGGAACGCTTTTCTTTACACTGAACTCTTAACGTAGCTGCAAAAGGCAATCAAGACCATATGTCTTACATTTTTAGGTCCAAATTTCCCTGCATCTCACTCCAACCTGGGACAGTTGCTTGTAACATGAGTGCTGAATTATGAAACTCATTTTTAAAATCAGGAGTTTTAAAAACAGTATGTTTAAGTCATTGAAACTATTACATCTCTTCCTTTGGTTATTATTATAATTTAACATAAAAATCACTATAGTTTTATACATCATTACTTCAGCATTGTTGGCTTTAGCTTGGTAGAAAACTTAAATACCCTGTACAACATTAATTTTGTATGTTTTGAACCCAATTATGGTTCAGGAAAAGGAGTTCTGATTTTTGTGGAGATGAAAACCATATAATAGCCTATAAAATAAATTATTTTGTACAAATTCAATTCTTACATGTTTATCTAATTTTACTTAAACTTCTATAAAACTCTCATGAGAAAATGGACATGTATTACTTTCTATAGCATGAAAGCATCATTATCTATTGATGTTCATCACTCTGTGATAGAGAACTGTAATGACAAATCTTGTTAACATTTTTAACAGGGCTTTAACAAATGTGGGTTTTTTGGATATTAATACTAATAAGAATGCTGCAATTTATATTTGAATTATAGTATGATATGTTAGCTGTTTGGTCTTACTTTTTTTTTTTTTTTTACCAGGAATTGAACTCAGGACCTCACACTTGCCAGGCAGGCACTGTGCCGCTGAGCTATATTCCCAGCACTCTTCTTACTTTTTTTCCCCTTCTCTTCTCATTTGTTTCCCTTTGGAGATTGAGTTTTTACACACATGCTTGCACAAATGCACATGCAGATACTATATGTTTGCATACAAATGTTTAAATTAAAGCTTGAAAGGATGGAACCATATGTTCTCATATCATTTTGTTTGTATACAACAAGCTCTTCCTTATTACTTTGCTTTTGACAAGAATGTGAGAAAGTTGCATAGTAACTTCACTTTTTCTATAGCTGTTGTTTTTTTTTTTATCACTTTGTAATATATCCTTTTTATTCATGTTTAACAGTTCTGAAATCAGGGTAAGCTTTGCAGTTGACCCCATTTTAAGCTCAGTGAAATACAGTAACATTTTTCACTATCAGGGAAAAGGTAACAAAACTGTATTTTGCCTTTGGGAAGGAAACCCCTTTAGCTTTGAAAGCCAGTTTCCTATGCTATTCCTCATCACCTAAAACCTTTTAGTTTATTTGGGAAATATCTTAGGTTATAAAAAGAAGCAAAAGTCCAAAGATATGGAAAATATTGTTTGGTTTCTTTACGAAAACATTTAAACTATTAAATACTTTTTTCTGGAGAGAAAAATAACAACCAAAATAAATACAATTTCCTTTTCCTTTAGTATCTCAGAATTCTTGATCCTAGCACTCTGTACATTTCTTCCTTTATAGGTGGCTCTGTTGGAAACTCTTGGAAAAGAAATGCAGTGTATTTACCGATTACCTGATTAAAGAATGATTTAAAGAAGATATTTCCAGTCAGTCGCGGTGGGACATGCCTATAATTTCAGCACTCTGGAAGGCTGAGGCAGGAAGATTGAGGTTCAAGTCTGACCTGGGCAACTTAGTGACATAGGGACATTTTGTCTAAAAACAAACAAACAAAAAACTCCCTACAGAATAAGGCTGGAGATATAGCGCAGTGCAAAGGCCCTGGTTTAAATCTCTGTAACTGCTAAAAAACAAACAAACAAACAAAAAAAAAACCAAACAAGATGTTTCCATATATACTAAGACACGATAGAATATTGCATTGTACTATTCCAGAAGAGTTATATAATTAAATGAATACACGTAAGACTTTAGCGTGATAAAACACTATATAAATTAACACTTAATATTATTTCAGTCTTCAAATCTACCATATAGAAGAATCCCATTGAAAACTCATGCACATGTAAATTAAAGGTAATATTTGTAGAGGTTTATAATGTCACTGCCTATCTTTTAATACAAAAGTGTTTATTTGAACTCATCCTTGCGTGTTGTGGGCTGGCACAAGGGTTTTCTTTTTGTTTTAAATTGTAGGAGAATATCTGTGTCATTGGGGTGGATTTCTAGATATCTGCTGCCAAGATAATCATAGTGTAATGCAAATCTGCTTATGTGAGTCCCTAGCTAAAACAGAGCAGAATAAAACACAGCAGGGGCCTCCCAATTCCTGAAATAGAAATTCAGACTTTTGAGTATAGCTTGTAAGTCCTACTGCATCTGTCCCTGTTTCTGCAATGTCATCTCTGAAAACCTACAGCTCATCTCCACAAACACTCGCTGCTCTTCCAAACATACTTTACTGCTAAGCTGGCCATACTCTCTTCTCATCTGAAGCACTTCCTCCTCATGAGATGTGCTCGCCTCTCGTCTCAGTTCTCTCACCTCGCTCTTCTCTTCTTACTGAGCAATTCTCTATTTTGACATTGTTTCCAGGACAAGTATCTTAAATCTGAATCGGGTGCTGCATTGGTTAGGATTAGGGTCAATGGTAAGTAACTCAATAAATAGAGATAGCAGTAGTTAAGTTTTTAAAACAATTTCTGTCCAAAGTATAATATTATCAAGGTATATAGTCATAAATTTAGAATATATCACTGGGTAAAATAAAGCATGTTTATACTATACTGCATATTATGTACCTTATTCTTTTTTTTTTTTTTTTTGTGGGTACCGGGGGGTCGACCTCAGGACCTCGCACACCAGCAGGCGCCCGTGCCGCTGAGCGATATCACCGGCCCCTTTTTCGTATGTGGGATCCGGGAGTCGAACTCGGGCCCTCGCGCTTGCCAGGCAGGCGCTTAAGCCGCTGAGCCATCTCACTGGCCCTGTACCTTATTCTTTAATTCATAACATAACCTAATGGTTGATAGATCAAAATATAACTGTAGGGTATATTTGAACAAAGACCTCCAAACTCTAGGTTAAAAACACCATGAGCTAAAGTATTATGATAATATTGGATGATAGCACTGTCATTCAATTGCTATATTTTTCCCAAAGAGACTAGTCAGTCTAAAAATAGATGTTGTAATGAATATTATTAAAACTATTTTAGTCTCAAACTCTAAACCCTGTTCATATTTGAATATTACTGAGTCTAAAGAGAGCCAACAAATAGAAAATTAAAATTTTAAGACCAACTTTAAATTTAAAGAAATAAATTTATTAAATGTATATCAGAAGACTATCTAGGTTGTGTTAAATATAGTTAACTGATCATTATTTATATGTAATTAAATATAAGCTTTGAAAAAAATTTATAATTTTATGATTTTTATAGACTTTCTCATGTGTATTGCGTTATTAAGAAACAAAAGATGGAAAAAGACTAAATTAGTCACAAGAAAACTTCTGGCCAATATGTTTCCTAACCTTTGAAAGGGTAAAGACTTGGACAGGAAAAAAAAGTTAATAAATTCTGAATTTCTCTTAGTTTGGTAAAAACTTTCCCACAGAAAGCCCTAGCACTGTAGGAGTGAGAATATTAATTGGGCTGACAGATTTTCAAGTGGTAGAAAGAGGACAGGACCAACACTGACTCTTTCCAAACATTCGAAGATCAAATGAATCATTATGAATCTTGTAAAAGTTCCAGCAGTCAGTGGTGGCTTGGAAAGGGGCACTTAATAGTCACAAACAGAAAAGGAGCTCTTGTGACCAAAAGAGGTTTTGAAAGTGAACTTTCGAGGAGCTCTTACAAGCCCGAGAGGTGTAGAGTTTAAAAAGGAAATGCCTGAAGCAGATGAACTCTACCGATAGATCTCGGAACACTTCACAGACATACAGCACTTGTGGTGCAAGTCCAGAGGAAAGTGTTTTTGGAAATCCCTGTTTTCTTTTCCTTTTTTTCTTTCTGTTTTGATATCTTTTTCTTTCTTCTTCAGTGAGTTGACTTAAGGAACAGATACTCAATTTCTAATCTAATTGTTAAATTTCAAACCATTCCTCAATTAATACAAATGTCTTTCCCAGAACTGTGCTTTCCCCCCTCCACACTGTTTTTTCAGAGTGGAAAATAAAATGATTGTGAAGTACAGTGGGTTTAATAAGAGTCTTTTGCAAAAAAAGAAGGGAGCAGAGAGGGGAAAGGGAGTTTCTTTTGAAGTATTAGTCTTTGAAACATTCTCACTAGCAAAATGTTAACAACTGTTGTGGATTTCTTTAACTATGTTGTGTACACAGAAGATGTTTTCATGGAAGAAAGAGGAATCTCAAGCTAAAATGCTTGAAAAATAAGAGTCACTTAATTTAATTTTTTTTTTTTTTTTTTTTTTTTTTTTTTTTTTTTGTGGGTACCGGGGGGACGACCTCAGGACCTCGCGCACCAACAGGCACCCGTGCCGCTGAGCGATATCACCGGCCCCTTTTTCGTATGTGGGTTCCGGGAGTCGAACTCGGGCCTTCGCGCTTGCAAGGCAGGCGCTTAAGCCGCTGAGCCGTCTCACCGGCCCTAATTTTTAATTTAAAAATAAATCTATATGTTTTGGGGTTAAAAAATTAAAGCTTACCTGGTATTCCTTTTCTTTTAATTTTCAGATTTATAACAAAGTAGGTAGTAGAAGTCTTGAAAATAGGCAGCTAATACTCTCCAAATAATGCTTCAACATCTTTACCAAATCTAAGTGTAATCACGTATGTGGAAGGGAGAACGTATTAATGACATCGTTTTTGAAAGAGTATTTCAAATTGCTGACACGTGGAGGTTTGTTTATTAACTTTATTTAAATCTGAAAATAAACTTTGGATTTATGGGCCTATGATTCTTTTTTTTTTTTTTTTTTTTTTTGTGGGTACCGGGAGTGGAACTCAGGATCTCGCGCGCCAGTAGGCGCCCATGCCGCTGAGCAATATCACCGGCCCTTTATTCGTATGTGGGTTCCGGGAGCCGAACTCGGGCCCTCACGCTTGCGAGGCAGCATGCGAGGCCCCTATGATTCTTATATGGATGGAAAAATCAAAAGATTTCCCCAAAATCAAATTATGTGTTGTTGCCTTGCAACACCTACTATCACTTTGTAAAATTTAATTTTTTTTTAACTGTACATGAACATTTAAGAGTTGATCACAAGAAAGAGTACCAAGATTCACTTTGGGCAGACTGTACAATCTGTCTCTTTCTTATCTCCTTAGGTTTTCTGCAACCTAAGTTAAACCTCGGGTTGCTACTTTCCTAAGTAGAACTGAGTTCTTTGGATGATCTCTTCCTATACAGTCGCTCTGTATTCCAACAGCAACCCTTTCTTAGCTTACAGGGGAAAAAATGAATAAAAAGTTACCCTACATTTGTTGTTTCATGGCACTATCTCAGAAGGAAGGCCTGGCACAATGACCTTTTACAAACAATAGGTAGACAGTTAATTAAAAGGCCACTAATTAGTGGGAACCATTACCAGACAATAACTAGCAGAAAGCACTAATCTAAGGCCATTTTATTTTCTATCTCATCTGACCTCCTACATAAGACTTACTGGTGCCTCATATTTTTTGTACTATATCATAGTTACATTATGTTCTCTATTACACAATTTTTCTTCTCAGTGATTGTGCAGCGACTATATGATTTTCCCTCTTAAGCGTAGTATTCAGAACATGGACTAGAATGTTGTTATGTCAGGAGGAAAAGAGTCACACTTTTTTGTGTATACGTATGGGATATTCTAGACATTGTACTGAAGCTTCATCATATGTGTCTCATTCATAGAAAACTATGCAGAAAGGAAAGAGAGTCATTCCTTCCAGTTTGCAAATGAAGACACATAAGATAAAGTGGATTGCTTTGCTAAACAAAGATAGGTGGGTAGCTAGTGGAAAAGTGTGGTATGAGCCCAGGTGAATATGATGCACAAACCCACATTTTATCCAAAAAGGCATATTTTTCTTATTAGAGTTAGATATATGGACCTTTCCAATAAGCATACAATGTAAGTGTTCCCTAATACAGAATAAACTACCCTTTATTTAGGAAATATTTATTCAGAATACTTATTAGCTATGTTTCTTTGGTCATGTCATCATGATATTTACATATCTTTTCTATACTTTAGTTTTTATAGGTATGTAATAAAAGCATATATGTGAATTATCTACTTGTAGGGACTTCTAGTAGGAAAGGACATATTTGAAAGAACTTTGTAGAATGCTTTAAAATGTAAATTTTATTATTGGTGATCACGATAATGACAGTAGTCCACAGGTTCTTTCTACAGCAACCTTTCTCTAAGGTACTTTCTCGCCTATGGGACAAAATATGTGAAACTAACAAATTACAGGAGGAGAAGTTTATTTGGGCTCATGGTTTTTGAGGATTCAATCCATAGTCAGCTTGCTGCAAGGCAAGAAGGACATGGTGGAAGTGTCCAGGGGAGTAAAGCTGCTCCTGGCAACCAAGAAGCAGAGAGAAGGGAGGAGCCAAAAAGTGAGATGCACTTCTCAGTCATCTCCTCAGTGAACCACCTCTTCTGACCTAACAGCACACTTACCCACCGATCTGATAATACTGTGAAAGTCTTCTGGAGCATCGATGTCACATATTTTGTTGAATTAAAATGAACTTTGTAAGCTCACTGAAGAAAAATCAGGTAAATCTCTAAACTCTAGTTGGCATTTGTTTTGTTTTGTTTTGTTTTTGTACGAGATAGTTTGATGAGTCCATCCAATCCCTTAGACATATCTTAGTTACATATTCAGAATAGTCTTGCTACAACTTAGTAAAGAGATTTTAGTTCTGTGGTGTCTTCTAGTACCCAAGAAGACTTCCTCATATACTGAAGATCATGATCTCTAGCTGTGCTTTTTAAAAAAATGTTATGAATGGTTGTATCTTGAAAAGTTCTGTCATATTCTTTCAGGTATTGTCACAAATGACAGTGTTTTTAACATTCACTGTTGAATGTTATCTTATAAACTGTTAAGTTTTTCTGAAATGGATAGCAGAAGTGCTTTCATATAGGGAATATACTTCTGTAAACAATTGGAGAAGTTATAAAGAAATTCTTTTGAATCTAACTGATGGCAGCCCTTACTACCTATTAATTTACTCTGCTTCTCCTGAAAAATATATTCCTGGTCTAACTTTTTAGCCTGTTGAATAATCTGCCGTTACTTGTAAAGTAATGAAAATGATGACCCCTCCCCCCCCAAATAACCTGCCTTTAGTTTGGAAGGATTCACCATTCATGAGACCTCTTTAGAGAAAAGATCAGCATAAGAAAAATATTTTTAAAATATGGTTTAATATAATTGCAATAAAAAGTGATACACCGATCAGTACAGTGCCACTAAGCACATACACAAAGAATCACAAACCCAGTGATTCCTTTTCCTGTTTGTGTTATGTCATAGATATCATATGTGTAAATTACCACAAAATATTTCCAGAATATCCCAGTTTTTAAATAACTTAGAGGCATTTCATTTTCAAACAAGTTTCATTTCTATTTGTTATTACTGCACAAAGGAACTAAATTGGCTAAAATATTCATTTGTTAATAAGAAACATAGGAAATACCCCATGTTATAACTCTTGAATTATTTTTGCTACGTAATTATCTACAACTAGCCACCTGTTTGACATTTATATTTCACATAGCACATTTATAGCATTTACATCCTTTATATTTAAATATTTGAAACTCAAATGTGGCATGTTCATTTAGCATTTTTTTAGTGGCAGAATTAGGGTAGAATTATAAAGAGAATTAAGAAGGATAGCATTTCAATATTAAACTTTGATATCAGTGTTTTTTTAATATAAGCTTCTTATACTGAACACTAAATATGTATGATGTTGTGAAAGTTCAATATTTAAAAGGTAAGCAGAATATCCTATATTTTAATCTTGGAGTATTAGTAAACAGTCTGATAATTGAGAACCAGTGAAAAAAATGTTCAACAGAAACAACAGCAGTGTTAATTCATTCTGTACAGAATCCTTTCTGTGGCAAAACATCTGTGCACATTTTGACAAATAGATGGGAACGGTCTCTAATTTACTTTAATAATATATTCTGGGCCCATGATTTATGGCCACTAAACTCCATGTAAATTGTCTCTTATTAGCCACGCTATGTCTCACAGTAGTGGGTGCTCTGAGTTTCTAGTGTGTTCCAGGTTTGCCTACCTGAAGTATCGTGACAGTCAACCTTTGAAGGAGCAGAGAATATTAAGAGGTTCAGTATTCATTGTATTCATGAACTGTTTCATATTGCCTTGACTAGTGCTTTTTATTTTTCTATCTTGAAGTTGTTTTTAGAAAATCTTCAAGCCAAGTGTTGTGGCCTATGTCTGTAATCCTAGCATTCTGGAAGGCTGAGGCAGGAGGTATATAGTTTCCAGCCTAGCCTGGTCGATTTAGCATCTTACTGAGAACTTGGAGAGGAAGGAATAAAGGAAGGGAGGAGGAAGGGAGGGAGGGGAAATGTTTGGGATCATAGTACAGTATACTTAAGTGTGAAGGCCCTGGGTTCAATCCCCAAGGATTGGTGGGGGATTCATTTTACCATGTCCACAAGTGAGTTTAGTATTGTGATATTACAGGTGAGGATAAGTCATCCTATTCTGAGATTGACGGCTGATGGCTTTGGGAGTCCTCTTTTTATTCCAAGTTTCCTGAGTATGACATTAAAATTGCCTATTATGCTTCTTCCATTTCATAATTAAGTGACTATATTAAGACTTTAATAAGATCAGAAAATTACTGTGATTTTCTTAATTACCAGTGATCAGATCTTACTAAATGTCTTAGCTATCTTATTGTTATTTTCTTCTTAGTTGCTTTCTAAATCTACTTTTGTTCCAGAAATGTTGCAGGATTTGCACATGCATTTTAACAGAATAATAAACAAAATTACATAAGCCTGAGGATAAATCTGAGGAAAACGATTAATGGCATCTGTTAGTAGGCCACTATAAAAGCTTTTTGAAACATGAACAGCACAGTTCTATTGTTAGCAAAACATCTGTCCGGAGTACTTGCTTTAAACCAATTGCAGTGTTTAATAATACTCTCTTGGGAAGCCCTGGAGTGAATTGGTGTCATTACTTATCAGGACGGGGTGACCATGACTTGGATCCTACACAGGCTCATCAGGGATAACTTAAATAACAAAGGTGAGTCGCTGAGCCAAAAGTAAGATTGAGTCTGGATGAGGTATTCAAAGCACCGTGGTGAAGCTGGTGGCATCGGGAGAGTCTGACAGAGCCCAGTAGGTGAGAGGTGCAGGTGAGGGACACAGTCGAAGCTCACTCAGGAAATGGTTGTCCAGTCACAGGTGCTGAAGATGGAGAACATCCCACAGGTCAGAGAAAGACAGACCAGGAATGGCTACCAGGCAGACAAACAAGCTAAGGATTAAATAGTGGCAAAGTAAGAAAATTGTTTCCAAAATGTAGTAGGCCATAGGTTTGGATAAAGACACAGGCCAAAATTCAGTTACTATTCCAGATGTTTGGGGTAAGAATGGAACAAATAATAAAATAAATTGGGTTTTATCCACTAGACAATAATAGATCTCACAGATCTTTTATGTTTGCTCTACTGATAAAAGGGTTTTTAAAAGCTGTGAGAATTTGTGGCGAGCAAAGAGAAAAATTCTAAGAGTGTCATCAGACCCCAGTAAGACATCAAGCTATTGCATCATACTCTCAGAACTCCAGTAGAATATCGTTCAAACTGGATTCCTCACAGCCTCAAATAGAACATGTTCCATTTCCCCTGCATGCTTTGTTTCATGATTTTCTAGCAGGAAGAGAAGCTAAACTTCTCTTCCAAGTTTATTGATATTCTATTCTTCATCTTAGTCCCCACTCATGCCTTGCCTTTCGATTACTAAATAAATTCCCAGGAATAGTCTCACCTATAAGACGTCCACTAGGAAAGTATGTAAGTACACTGAACCGTGCTTCTTGGAAGTTTCATTGAACTGAAAGTTTCCAAATTGCTGTGCCTTTGGTTTACTTGATGTCCTGACATGTCTGTATTCCTATATATGTTTGCCTGGTCAGAGATCTAAAAATATATAATGAAATGTCTTTTGATGTCCTCTGTTGAACATCTGAAAAAGTTTACTTAGCATGTGGTAACAATTTTAATTTGGGAGCATGCTGATAATAAAAAGATGTGTGTGCATGCATGCATCCACGAGTTAAAAATGAGTTCACATTTATTTGTTCTTCACATTGAGCTTGCCTAACTTTGTTTTTATAAACAGAACTATTAAGCTTGTGGCTTTTGTAAGTAAATGCAGGGTAAACAAAGTATGAGTCAATCAAAAATTTTGATAGCGTCTATCCACACTACCTACTAATTTTATGTATTTAGTGTATCTGCTCTAACATGCTTATTTGACACTTTAGTAAAAATATCAAACGGAGCTCCCATGAGCCATTAAAATAAGTAAATTCTTATAGCAACAATGTTTTGTTAAGAAAAGGCATTTCATCTAATTGTAACAGTTCCTGGAATTGTAAAATACCATAGTCTATAACAAGTTCTGCATTCTTTTATACGCATCTGAATTTTATAGCATGTTTTCTAAATAATGTATATCGTCTTAGTACTGATTCCCATATGCGAAATGTGAGGAAAGCAACACATGCTTCTGAACAGGTGTTGCTAATTTGGATTATTTAATACCTTTTTAGAAAAAGAAAAAGTGAAAAATCTTAATACTGGATAGCATATCATTGCTCTCTGTTTCCTTGTATCATGAAGCATAGCCATTATGTATACAAATAATGGTCACTTTTTATTTAGTTTTGTTTTGTAATCCCATGCCAAGTAGTCCATGACTTGAAAATAAGTATCTGGTTCTCAGGCTTACTTCATTACCATACTTACAACATATATGGTTATAATTTGTCATAACGGTGGTCTTTCAGAAAAACTGAGAACTGGAAACAGTCCCGTGTTGGCATAGAATCAAATATTTCATTATATTAAAGGTTACTTCATTATTGTTGTCCTCACTTCATCTCCCTCCCTCAAGGAAAAGAAAAAACCTGAAATCTTTGCTTTTTGAGAAATGCTTTGTTAAAGAACGCTCTCTATTTATTCCTGACTGATCACACATTCTCTTGGGACGTACTCCACTGCGCACTGGGGAAACCGTGTCTCCCAGACGGATTAGAATAGGGCTCGCTAGCATACAGCTGTGCGGCGAGGGGCTGCGCATTACACCGTGAGGGCACCGGAGCTTCCATTAGAGTTGGCAGTAAAGCCTTCCCGTCCCATATACACATTGATAGCAATATGGATTTTTTTGTGTGTGTGTGCAGGTACCGGGGGTCGACCTCAGGACCTCGCGCGCCAGAAGGCGCCCGTGCCGCTGAGCGATATCACCGGCCCTTTTTTCGTATGTGGGTTCCGGGAGTCGAACTCGGGCCCTCGCGCTTGTCAGGAAGGCGCTTAAGCCGCTGAGCCATCTCACCGGCCGCTGGAATTTTAAAGTAAAGATAATAGGTGGATTAATTTAAAATAACTGAGCTATACCATGGAGTGTGAAGTCTCCAGAGATGATTAATACTTGTTTTGAATTTAGAGCAGTCCTGCTTCATCCATAGGGCATATTTTCTAAGACTCCTTAAAGCTACTCATAGTACTGAACTCTATGCATACTATGTTTTTCTCCTAGACATACATGATATGTATGATAAAGTTTAATTTATAAATTAGGTACAGTAAGAGATTAATTATAAGAATTTATAATAAGATGGAACAACTAAACAATATACAGCAAAAGAACTGTGAATATGGTCTCTCAAAATATCTTAGTGTACCTTACCATTTTCACTGAATGGAAAGACTTTGCAAATTCTCTTTGGCATATCTAAATTGTCAGCATCACTATTCTTATGCTTTGAGGACGTTAATCAGTAAAATCAAGGTTCTTGAAGGCAAACATTGTGGCACCAAAATAGTCAGTGTGATAACTGGGATGGCTACTAGGTGATTAAAGGGCAGGAAGCGTAGATAGTGGGGCTGTGCCAGAGAAAGGATGATTCACTTCCCGAGAAGGACTCAGAATTAGGCAATATTTAAAACCTATGCGCTGTTTATTTATGAAAATTTCCCTTCAATATTATCAAACCATAGTTGAATGTAGAAACTGAAACTTCAGAAAGCAAAACCACAGATCAGAGGGTTTTACTTTACTCTCTGACTGGCCCTGGGCTAGGAATTAGGAGTACACTAATGAACAGTGAAAGTCACTAACTTTTGAGAGTTTCTGTCTTCTGAGAGATTCTTCTAAACATAGAGATAGGATGCCCAAATACGAATTTAAGTAGGTTAAGCACATAGAAGGATCACCTGTCCCGGAGGTTTAGGGAGTTCGGGAAATATTGCCCAAAGAGAGATGTGGGCAGAGGATAAGTAGGAGCCATGTGAGCAAAGAACAAATGAGATAAAAAGTGATTCAGATGGTGGGGAGAATAAAGTACAGGCATAAAAAGACAAGAGATAAGAGTGGAATTAAAAGTATCAAATTATGAATTACGAATTGTGCTGAAGGCTTTAACCTTCTGAAAGAAATGAAAAACCATTTGGATTTTAACCAACTTAGTGAAATTTTTCAAGTTTTATTTAGATAGCACACTCATGTTACAGGAGAAGGAGAAATTAAAGAGATGAAGATTTCAAGACAGGGAATTAGATGCTGTAACACAGTCAGGAGAAAAGATGGTGGAGTTTTAGCAATATGGACAAAATAGAGAGCTTAATTAGAATTGAAGCTGACAGGACTTGATGGTGGATTGAAGGGAATGTAAATTGATGGCAAAGAGAAAAATTTGATACAGTGGAAATAAGGGGAGCAGAAGTACAGGAAGTTGAAAAAAGATTCTTGGTTCAGTTATGGATACCTATGTAACATTTAAATGGAGCTATCCAATTGGCCTTTATATAACTGACTTTGGAATATCTGTTTTCTATATTTGGTGGTAGTATGTTGCACTATAAACCTAAGCAAGGTGTGCGTGTGTGTGTGTGTTTGTGTGTGTGTGTGTACATCAATACCATAGAAAATTTTGGTATTGAATTTCAGTCTCTCATTGGTCAAAACTTTTATCCACATGTGAATAGGGGAAATAGCTAATCAGCTGTAGGAAATTATTATTTTGATATCTTTATCTCTAATAGGGAAATAATAATGGCCAGGATATATTATCTGTTAAGTAACATCTCCAACACTGTGCCTACATTGTTTCATTTATTATTCATGACTACCACATGAGGTAGCTATTATGATTATCACTCATATATATAATGATGAAAAGAGAGGGAAGTCATGCTGTGTGCCTGAGATCACATTACTAGTACAAAGTGGAGCTAAGATTCAAATCTAGAGACAGTTTACTGTGTCAAGGTTGGTTTTGAGGATTCAGAGTTCTGATAAACTCAGTATCATTGGTGCATATAAAGCAGGCTGATCCTTTGGCATAGCTTTTCCTGCATTTTGTGTAAGGTCAAAGGTCTGCTCTGTGTCCAGATATCTCATTCTTACTCCCTGGATTATGTATGGCTGCCAGACCCACTACTCAATTCAATGAGGAAGTGAATCTTCCACTAATTAGGAGCCCAAGCTAGAAATCCTCTCTCAATTACAAAAGCATAGACTCTACAACATTTCTATGTGACACTTTTAGGTCTGCCTTAGCATCTGTAGATTAGTGTTTCTTCTTTTTATAGTAGTATAGGACTGGACTATTGTATTCTAGCTCTTTTATATGATTTACATATAATTTTAAATTATTTTCATAGTATATCACACCAAAAATGTTGCACTACCTGAAGGAAGTGCCCTTCACATTTCCTTTCATATCTTCCCTAATATCTTGTTCTTTGAGATATCAATAAAGATGCTATCTGGTTCCCTGTCTTCTATGTATGCAAAGCTGATCATGAAAACTATGAATTTTTTTTGAAATTTTCCTATCAAAATTTACTGTCCAGAGTATAGGATATTACACATTTTCTGTTATGGAAGGGAGAGACTGTAACTTTGGTTCTGAAGATCATATTAACAAAGTCTGTTATTTCATTGAGGAGTAGCTACATATTTACTAATAGAGATAATTAAAAGAATGCTGGGAGTATGCATTGGTGCTCTGAGTTTTTTTAAGTTTAGTTCTTGTGTAATTGGCCAACTTTTTAGTTGGTGGATAAAGCTTGATCAGTACATTATTATCTGGAGTAGATATTTGTGTTAGTCAGCTTTCCATCACTGTGATGAAATGCCTAAGATAAGCAAGTTGAGGGAGGAGAAGTTTATTTTGGTTCATGATTTCAGGCGTTTCAGTCCATGGTTGCTTGGTCCTGTTGTTTGGGGCCTAAGATGGCATAATGAATTATGAAGGGGGGAGCAAGTGGTGGAGGATCTGGTCACCTCCTGGTGACCAGAAAGCAGAGAGAGAGAGAGACAGAAAGACAGAGAGACAAAGAGAGATGCCAGGGCCCCAACACCCTCTTCAAGGACTTGCCCCCATGACCTACTAGGCTCTACTTCCCAAAGGTTCTGCCACCTCCCAATAGTACCACAATATGGAAACCAAACCTGTGGTGTCCAGGCCTTTGGAGAACATGTAAGATCCATAACCAAAGTGTTATGTTTTTATGGGCCAAAAATTCTTTTCTGCAAAGAAAATGTAAATAATATCAGTAGTTTGAACACATGACATAATTTCAGTTGAATAATTTTGGGTATGGCTTTTTCTGTTAAACCAAATTATAATGGTATAATAGGCTGTTTACAAGATCCATTTCTTAAAAATACTGAAAATGAGTCTTTTGGAGATACTCATTTTTAAATCCCCTCGAATGTTGTCACTGGTAAAGAATGTCATCGCCGCAGAACAACTGTTCTGCTCTGCGCAGCCCGCTGTACTCCAGTTGCGATCAGGCCTTAACTGGCTCACAACACAGCCTAGGTTCTCCTTCTGCTGCTTGGGAAACAGGGGTCCCTTCCAACTCTAAAGTCCATACGTCTCTATTAGAAATTGGACTTCTAAAAATTTAAAATAACAGCGATGATAGTAAAGATTTACACAGTGCGTACCAAATATCTGGCACTATTTTTCACATATTTTCATTCTATATCATCCTAATAATAATGCAATTAAGTAAGGATTGTGATTTTTTCCACTTTATGGGTAGGGAAATTGAGGTAAGAAGAGGTTCAGTGACCTGCTCCAAGTGACACAGCTAGCTGAGATTAAAGCCAGGGGCCCAGTCTAGCCAGCTGGCTCTCCTGATACATGCTCTTAACCAACACATGGCCTCTTGTACTTTCTTGTTCTTATATTTTTGTCAATTTAGAATTAAGAGTGAAGTGCAGGTTTTTGATTTTGTGTAGAAAATTTGGCCAAATATTAACTTTCAAAATGTAACAAAGATAATGAATATGATTCACTTTTTTTTTTGGTACCGGGAATTGAACTCAGGACATTGTGCTTGTCAGTACGATTCACTTTTCAGCTAAAAAGGTAGTTAAAAATAATTTTGTAGTCAGTACGGTGAAATTTAAATATTTTGAAAAATACCACTATTTGCTTGAAGAAAAAAAAATGTTTCAATGATTTGCTTTTTATTCACAGAGAATTGCCTATGTATTTTTATGAAAAAATTTTATATCTAAATATTAGTTGACAAATTCATATGAATAATTGAGCACCTTGAAAATTTTTTTAAAAAGGTAAATATTGGGCCAGTGAGATGGCTCAGCGGCATAAGCGCCTGCCTGGCAAGCGCGAGGGCCCGAGTTCCACTCCCGGAACCCACATACGAAAAAAGGGCCGGTGATATCGCTCAGGGGCACAGGCGCCTACTGGCACGCGAGGTCCTGAGGTCGACCCCTGGTACCCACAAAAAAAAAAAAAAAGGTAAATATCTTTTTTCGCAGTTTTTACTTTCATTTTACCTCCCCACCTAAAGTATATATTTAGCATCTGCATGCTGGACTGTTATCTGGTATCTCTGGCCTGGGCTTCAATAACTAATCCAGTTGTTACTACTGGTTTATTTGTCACTCAGGACAGAAAGAAGAAAGTTTTTCTGTCATTCTACTACCTCAACCAAAGAAAAAGATTATTAGGTCAGATACCTGCAGTGAGACCCTGCTTTTAGCAGATTTCTAACCTCCTACTTATCATCACTTTAGATGACATTTTAAATTATCCTTGTAAGGCTAAGTATAATCAAAGGGTTCCAATTAAAACAGTACACCAGAATTGCCTGTAGAATAATTTTAAAGTGCAGGAACCCAGATTCCCAGCCCAAACAGAAAATACAATAGGCATTAGTATCTTTTTTTTTCTTTTTTTGACTCTTGGAGATTCCATTATGCACTCAATGTTATAAAGCAGTGAATTGAAGTGAAGCCTTTGGACTCTGATGGGCTCATATTTATCTTCCAACTCCTAAGTTACTAGTCTAATTAATAGGTGAGTTTATCAAGCTTAAGACTGCTTCATATAAAAATGTTGACATTATTACTTATTTTCTAAGATTATAAGAATTTAATGTGACGATAAAGAACATACCGTAAATGCTTAATAGGTAGTGGGGCACTATTAATATTGATTTTCATTTGCCTTAATCAATATAAAATGTTGAGAAGAAGAAACAAGACTACTGTCAGAGGCCTCCTGGGTAGAGTCATTTTAACTGATTGCCCTCATCATGCTGTAGTGACAGCCAGGCCAGGAATTTTCATTCTCTTTGAAACACAGGCTGCTCATCCCAGCACCTTTGTACCTTTCTTCTCACTGTCATCTACCCAGCCCTGGCAGCACTGGGATACACTCAGCCCCATAACAGCATGATTGCCTGTGAAATCGCTTGTTACCAAATTCTGCTATTTCAGCAGCTTACATTCTAATAATGGCACATTAGTAGGTAAAGTAATAAATCATATTTTATTTTATTTATTTTTTTTTTTTGTGGGTACCGGGGGGACGACTTCAGGACCTCGCGCGCCAACAGGCACCCATGCCGCTGAGCGATATCACCGGCCCCTTTTTCGTATGTGGGTTCCGGGAGTCGAACTCGGGCCTTCGCGCTTGCAAGGCAGGCGCTTACGCCGCTGAGCCATCTCACCGGCCCATAAATTAAAACTCATAACATTTGCAAGAATGACAGGATGATGAAAACAAAGAAACACATTCCAGACCAAAATGAAAGTCCTTAAAGCTATTGCGCTGTCTAGTCTTGTTGCGCGCCCTTGCCAGCAAGGAACACACGAAAGTGCAACTTGTTATTAAGAATTTATTAACGCTGTACAGGGACCGAAGTCGCACCCAAGCCGGTTCTCAAGCTAAGCTAGCTTCTTCCAGCTGCTTCTTCTCCCAGCTACTTCCTCCTCCCCCGGGCACTCTCCTATATAGGAATCCATCTCCAATCACCCTCTGCCACGAATAGCACACCCATTGGGCGCCGCCGCAGGGATCCGCCCGCTGCCCAAAACCTTCCCTAATAAGGGAACATAGAAATGCGGAACATAGGTTGATCAGCTGATAGGAAGCAAGCTATCCGCGCCATGTTGGTGGCGCAGTAAGAAAAAGGCTCCCAACATAGTCTTGTTTAGGGAAATGACACCTACCATCACCACATTCAATTATGAGGCAAATTCTATCAGCATCTCTGAGTGCCATCCTTTACACCAGATGGTGGGGCATAGTTTTCTACACTGAGGTCTCAGGATTCGTGCAGTCCTGAGAAGTTGAAACCACCCTACATGAAAGTCAACTCCGCAGGGCTGGAAGGGAGTTGAGCACACCGCGGGCAGATGAAACCCTGTGAGGGTCCCCTGTAGCACAGCCTGAAGCAATGTACCATCACAGTAGATAGCTGGAGGACACCTGCGGCTGAGTGGGTATTCTGGACGGCAAGCAGGGATGGCTCAGCTCATTGAAAGCTTAGCTCTTCTCATATCCTGGAGACAAACTGGCAGGAGCAGATGCAATAGCAGCTTCTTGCTGGAAAAAAGCAGTCACAAGAGAGCACTGTACATGGATGATTATAATAATTACACAGAACATAGCTACAGAGCCCTTTCATATATATATATATATATATATATATATATATATATGAATATATATATTTCTGATCCTCATCACAGTTTTTCAAGAAGGATATGGCACTTCTATTAGACCAATTTTTAAAATAAGGAAAATGATGGATAGAGAGGTAAGTGACATGCTTAATAGCATACATATAGGAAAGGTTTACATATTAACAGAAGCTGATGCAGATTTTTAGATGTCTGAAGCTCATCAAAATTTTAGTCTTTAAAAAAATACAGTACCAGAATGCATAATCAGAGGTGTTGAGAGAGCCTGTATCGCGGAAGCTCTTTAAACTTTATTAGATTCAAGATACGTCCATTCTTGCATATTGATTTTCAAGGTTAGGGGCTTCCTCAAAGGTAGAAGTTTCAGTGTCACATCTTAAACTGTGAGAGTAGAATTTAGTAGTTTCATTTTATTTGAAGCAAAGGACTCTTTATGCCATAGCAAGCTGCTCTTTCTATTAGACAGTTTAGCAATTGGCATGAATTCCTATATTAATCTACAGGACAGCGAAGGATCATTAAAACCACTAATATTGTAATTCTATTAATTCTCTCCTAACACAATTGTGTGCCCATAATAAAGGAACTTTGGACGAAAAATAGCAACAAGGAAACGGATTCTGGCAAGAAAATAAAGAAGCTGACCCTTCTAGTGGTTTGTCTACAGCCATGTTCTTTTCACCCGTGCTGACAGAGCCTCAGTTATGGTCTGGTGTGTCCCTCCTTCCTCCACAAGATTTAGGGAAGAATAATCCCACCACTAGCACCAGGATAAATCCCTGTTTGTGTTATCCCATGCCCTTAACAACAGTTGGTTTTGAAAGTGATATTTGATCTTTTGCTTGACAAAAAAGGGAAGAGGCGTCTGACTGGGATGCCATTTCTCTCCTTGCTTTATCTGTACGAGTTGTTTATATATATTAAACCTAGAAATGTAGTTGGTATCTTTCAACCACAAAGTGGAAGGAAACAGAAAAGGTGAATACTGGGAGAGTGAAAGATGAAGGAACCTGGATTCTTGAAGACATTGCTGACGTAGAGAATGGACAAGTCCTAGACCTTTTGTGCCTCTGCATTTTTTTTTTTTTGTGGGTACCAGGGGTCGACCTCAAGACCTCATGCACCAGCAGGCGCCCGCGCCACTGAGCGATATCACCGGCCCTTTTTTCATATGTGGGTTCCAGGAGTCGAACTCGGGCCCTCGCGCTTGCCGGGCAGGCACTTATGCCGCTGAGCCATCTCACCGGCCCTGCACTTTTTGTTTTGTGAGATAATCACCTGTCTTTGTTGATTAATTCAATCAGGTAGGGGATGTGGGCTCTTTGGAGTGGAGGGCCTTTATTGATATAGATATTTAAGCGAATGAATCCAAACTTGCAAGCTGCATAGAAGAAGCTGTAAGACTAGGAGAGGAATGATTAAAAGAAAGGTGGGGAGAATTATCATATTTCAGCTCTGAAATGTCCCCCCAAATATCATCTGTTCAGAGCTGGGGCTTTTAGGGAGCAGGTGGACCATGAGGGCACTAATGTCATCTTTGGATCAATCCTCTGATGGGTTCATAGCTGGATGAGCTATTAGGAGCTGCTGGGTCACTGGAGGCATGACTTTTGATGGGTGTAGCTCTTGCTCTGGCTCTTCTTGCTCTCTGCTTCCTGGCAAACTTAGCAACTTTCCACTTCCACACACTTCTACTGTGCTTTGCCTTACAGGTAGCCAACCGTGCACTGAAACCTCTGAAACCATGGGCCAAAATAAATCCTTGCTCTTTTAAATTGTGTATGTCAGGTGTTCTGTCCCAGTAATGGAAAGCTGACTAATACAGCGTGGTAGGGTTTAAGATCTAGATATTTGGTAAATTTCAGTGTCTTCACACAAAATGAAAACAAGAGAACTAGAAAAAAATGGATGTTGGAGATGTCAAAGTGTTTCAGAGATCGTCTTTAGAGTTCAAACAGCCTCACAGTTTTTGTCAAGGGTTCATAGTGTGTGGACAAGGCTACCGTGGAGTAGATATTAAATTTATTTTAAAGATTTAAAATAGAATGTTAGGATTTTGCATGAATCTTCTGTATAAATGTTGAGCTAGCCCAAAATGTTATTAGAGTTTGAGAGTGTGTGTGGAGGATTTATGGGTTTGAATTGATTCACAGTGATTTTGTCTGAAAGTGATGAGATGGGAGAGCCACGCACGTGTATGAAGCACTTGAACATATTACCAAAAAAAAGATAGTTTCTTTTTTTAAACAATTACCAATGAAATAAAAGTTTCAATGATCTCAAAAAGGAAATGTAAACATTCCTTCCTAGCACTGGAAAACTAAGAGGGTAAAAGCCTTCAAGCATTTTCTCAAGTTAACTAGGTTTTATTTAAGACAAAAGGCATGAAAATTGTAAAAGAGACTGAAGATAAAGGGCAGATCATTTATAATTTTTCGAAGGATGTAGAAAAGGATTCAAAGGATGTAGATGGTGGGGAGTTTCTTAGATCATAAATAGCACCTAGCATTTGTATTTTAAAGATGTAGTTTATTTTTATTGGTATGTGAAATATAATCTACACTACTCAAAATGTCAGTCACAAATCATTACTGAGAGTAAATCCATTACTTCTTTATTTCAGAGTGCTGAAAGATTGTGGAAAAGCTCTCATTCTTATTCATTAAATGCCTGTTTCATACTTGAACCTTAATTTCATTTGCAAATTTGAGCCAAAATCTGAAGTCAAGTCCAAGTTAATCTTCTTGAAGTGAGTGCTATTATCACTATCAATATACTTAACTTTAATTTTTCTCTTTTTTCATCATTAAGCATGATAATCTTGCTTATATTTATTCTGTTGCCCCAGACGCAAAACCAGTAATGACTTGTTGCATTTTAGTTACGTGTGGTTTATTTCTGTAGATTTGCCAAGATCAGTCAACACTTATTAGAAATAGATTTCAGCACTTTATTCAGACTTACTAAGAAGGTTTATTGTTTTGGATGGCAATACCGATCTTTCATATCTTAGTGTGTAGTCCAACACACATTAGATTAGTGAAATGAGTCCATTCATAATTCTTTCCCTCTAGGTTGTAGAGGCATTTATCTACTCTCCCAAATACTATGTTGAGTGTGGCATTATTAAAATTTTATAGTGGGCAGTCTTATCTAAGTCTCAATATGACATGTGAAGTTACAGAATACCTTCAACATCTTTTTTTTCCTCAATGAATTTTTGACATTTTGTAAATTTAGAACTTAATTCTTTTTTTTTTTTTTTTGTGGGTACCGGGGGGTCGAACTCAGGACCTCGTGCGCCAGCAGGCACCCGTGCCACTGAGCGATATCACCGGCCCCTTTTCCATATGTGGGTTCCGGGAGTCGAACTCGGGCCCTCGCGCTTGCCGGGCAGGCGCTTACGCCGCTGAGCCATCTCACCGGCCCCTAGAATTTAATTCTAACTTTGCCAATTTTGTCAATTTGAACAAGAAGCCTTAATATAATTGTAAACTTTTATTTTTTAATAACACAAGAAAACAATCAATATATGGTTAGCTATTAGATAATCTGGAATTACTTCAGATTGTAACAGTGATAGAGTTGTAGTCAAAGGAGAGCTAAATTTCAGTATTGGATATTCTAGGCCTTAAAGGTTTCCTTTTGAATACTGCTTTCATAGAAATTTCTTACTTTTGTTCTGAGATCAGTGTACATGAGTCTAGTAGATGAAAACTGCCCATAGTTGATACCTTGTTTTAAATGTGATTTCTTTTACTTACAGCATGTGGATCAATAGATACAAAATAAACTTCATCAAAGTGAAAGTGTTTGTGGTGTTTATGTACCTTCATTCTCTTTAATAAATCAGAATCAGTTTGTTCCAAAATTCGGTATGGGAGTATAAAAAAATCAATGTTACCCCAACTAAATAAACAATAAACTATATTAAATGCTGTTTCTTAAGTCCTAAATCATATAAAGATTATAGTATTTTAAATAATTGTATTATAGTGATTTTGAAATGCTGGTCTATGCCTGCACAATTACAATTAGCTTATTATAGTTTATTTAACTAAGAAGTCAAGTCAGTATTTTTAAGATTTAGACCAGGGATTCCCAAAGAATAGTTCCTTGGCTAGAAGCATCAGTGTTTGGGAACGTGTTAGAAACAAAATTCTCAGCTCCAATACTAGAGCAACTTAATGAAAACCTTGGAGCTGGGTTCCAGAAATCTGTTTTATCTAAGCCACCTCAGTGATTCTGGTGTGAGCTGAAGTTTGAGAAGCATTAGTTTAGGAGCTCCAGCACTGGAGTTACGCACCCCTAAATTCTGCTCTTAGCTTGTTTATTTTTTAAATCTGTGATTTAGAGTAAGTTGTCAATAAGATTCAAGTCTCAAATTTGTAAAATGGTAAAAGATAATACCTGAATGAAAAGATGGTCATAAAAATTAAGTTAAATGGTAATAAGAAATCTCTAGCATCATCCTGGCACACACTAAGCACTCAGTGATGATATTAAGAAGCTGATCAAGAAGTAATTTTTGAAAGTCACTGAAATTTTTTAATAAAAGATTATTTCACAGTATATTTTTGGATATTTATTGCTCATATTAAACTTGGTTATATAATAAAGGTAGAGATAGTAATGTCACAGTTGTGTGATATATGCACACCAAATTACATGATAGAAACTGTTAGTAACTACACTTCAAAAGATGGAAACAGAGAAAAAGTTATTAGTAATTGATGAAACCAATTTCAAACACACGTATCTGACTATAGGACTTGTGCTCTTGTATATTTTTCTCTGTTGATTTTTGTATTTTTAAAATATATGTATTTCACATTAACTTATTTTATGTGCCATTGTTAGACGGAAGGTTTTATAATGAAGTAGCTGTTTTTTAGCCTTTAAAAACATTGATCTTCACTTTGTTTTAGCAAATTTACAACTCTCCTTGAACTACTGCCTATTGTGAACAGTGGTGAGCTAAGAAGAAAGCTAAATAAAATATCTTTGATTTGACAAGGGCATTTACATATTCATTATAACTTGAAAAACAAAATTAAATGAATGCAAGCATGCACAGAATAAGTATGTAATGTTGAATTGTTCCAAATGAAATGTGAGATGGACAGATGCAGGAGTTACTAGAAACAAGAAATTGTAGGAATAATTGGAATTGGGTCAATCTCAAAATAGATTTTAAAAGAAAAGTTTCTAATGTATGGGGATGGATTTATGTATTTATGTTCATGTCAGAAGAATCTGAATCATACATAGAATGTGGGATTTTTATATAAGTGGTAAGTATATAAGACAGGTATATATTTGGAATAGCGGGGGAAAAAAAAGCAAAGTAACTAGAAAAATTTAAAAACCAACACTCAGTTCTGTGCTTTGAGGCTAAAGAAGTAGTAAAATAATGAATGATAACTATTTTGTAGAAGCATGCCTTAAATTGATGTAGGCACGGCACCTCACAACGACAGACTGTCCATCTTGCAGATGGTTAAGATTCCCCCTGCACTAAACTTAAAAACAGTACACTAAGTTCAGAAGTTGAAGAAAAAGACCCAGAAAACTTTTTCGTCTTAACAAATTAAAAGAATGAATGCTATAAGATTGTGTGTTGCGGTTTGTTCCCAATGTACCTGACTTCAAGACAGAATTGTAATCTTTAATTTTATCTTTGCAGCGATGCAAAAGCAATCCTTTCCAGGCAGTCACATCCCTGATCTCAGCAGGGCAACTAGAGGTCAAGCTGCATTTAGGCCCGTTTGCCCTTGCACAGTGAATAACCTATGCGACTGTATGTGGTGGTCTTTCTTTATTAATTTTTGTATTACACAAAGGAGAGAGAACTTAGTAATGATATAAATGAATATGTTCAGTTATAGATAAAAATATGAACCCAGGGGCAAGAAAAGTTTTCTAGTTCAGTGAGTAAATAACCCTGAAAGCTGCAAATGACTTGGGTCAGCAAAGATTATTCTAGGCTATTCTATGCATTATTATTAATGTATAAAATAATTTTGTATCCAGGGCTAATTTTGACAGATAAGAATAAGTTGTAAAAGATTTTTGTTATTGGTATTCTTTGAACAAATGCAATATATATTTATTTTATCCCCTGTACCATAAGAATTTGAACTCAAAGTTCAGTTGATGCCTGTGTCAATTTAACACCTGTGTTCTTAACCATTTGTTTATGTCATCTTAGGTGTTTGGTAATAAAAATAATTGTGGCTAGTCTTTCAAGTGTTTTAGAATGTACCTGGTATGACATTTGGTCTTTATATGGGTAAGCTCATTTAATCATACCAGCTAATAATCACTATTATTATCCCAATTTTACAGATGAGGAAATTGAGGTACTGAATAGTGAGTGGGCGGTTTGACTGTGAATCCACTCCCAATCTCTGCTGACCTATGCGACAACTTTTATCTCTATTCTTGATGTTTTAGTTGCAGTTGTTTATTACTGACATGCTTAAGTTAATATATCTAGGAAAGTATAGGCCTGTTATCGAAAATGTCTTTTTGCTTATTAATTATGCACCATTCCCTAACAATCTCATTTAATATAAGTATTTGAAAACATGTTAGTTCAATACACTGAATATTTCATAGGGCCATAATAATGTTTTTTTTCTGCGTGTTTTTGTTTTTTATCTTTTTGAGAACGGGTCTTGCTCAGGCTGGCTTTGAACTCAGTTGGTAGCCCAGGCTGGTTTCGAACTTGCAAGGATCCTCCTGCCTCGGCCTCCCGAGTGCTGGGATTATAGGCGTGCGCCACCACGCCTGGCTCAATAATGTTTTGTATTTCTCAAGTTTCACTACATTTTAACAATAAGAAGCAATGTTTTATTCATAGGGGCAGTCTGTTCCTGGGACAGCGGAGTGTAATTCACATGATTTACTCTGGGATCGGATATCCTGATCACCAAGATATTGAAAAAAATATTGAAATGAAAACGCCAATTTTAGTGTTTGAATATCTTCTTATTTAATGGGGAAAAACAAACATTTATGATAATAATTGTGATGTAATGATAAATGCTATAGTAGACATTTAATTAATATTGTCAAGAGGGAGACTGGAATATTTTAGAATAATTGTATTTCATCTCTTGTAAATTAAATGCAGATTTGCCAGCTTCGTTTTTTTAAAAAAGTCCTTTTAGACTGCACACAAAACCTAAAAGAGAAAATATTTTGGCATAGGATATAGGAACAGAGAAGAGAGACATTAGGCCATAGAGTAGGAAGATGAAGAGACACTGAAAAGGTTTTTGCAAACCACATTAAGACTTTCTACTTGGACCTGGAATACGGCTCAGCAGCACAGCACCTGCCTGGCAAGTGCAAGGTCCTGAGTTCAATTCCTGGTACCAAAACAAATAGATAAATAAATAAAAGGAAACCTTAAGAACTTAAAAAATTTTTTTCTACTTAATTTTTATATCTACTTAAACAGTTAACTTGGAATTACACAAGACAACTTGGAATCAATAAAAATTTTAAAACAAGGGAATGACAGTTTCTTTTTTTTTCTCCAGAAGATAATTTAAGTAGGATAATTATTTAGCACAGCCTAACTTGCAGGCGCAGTGAAGGGAATTCGGTTTGTGAAGTTCAATCGCACAGGGCAAACTAGAGAGGTTACAGCACAGAGGCTCCCAGTCTTTGGTCATCCCATGCCTAATGAATGACAAACATTTGCCTCAGTGTTACAATGTTTGTAAATGTTTTACTTTTGCTTTTTTTGTAAAATTTTGTTTACCATATGGTATTGAATACCAGTGCTATAGTAGTGTATATATTTTAAACATCACATAAAATTTTATCAAAAATTAAATATTAAGAAATATATGCAAATAAATTCCTGTTACCCCCCACCAACCATCACTGGATTGTTTCCTGTAGCCCTGAAATGTTGCTCACTTACTCTAGATATGATGTCTTCTAGAACAGTGGTTCTCAGCCTTGCCTGTATTTTGGATCACCAGGATGTATCCCAGAACAGTTATTTCTGAACCTCTTCTATGGGATATAGACAACTAAGTTTTTCTAAGCTCTATAAGACTTCGGTGGATAGCCAAGGCTAAGAACCACTTAAAGGGATTAGAAGAGTGGTTTTAACCCTGAGCACAGAGAAAATAGGAGGTAAGAGTAATTTGTTACCTTTGAATCACATAGAAAACAATTTCAAATCACAAGCCTGGTTCACATTTCTGCCAATTTTATATCCACTTGGGTTGATTTATTTTTAAATTTTAGAATATTTACATATGCATAATGAGATCTTGGGAAATCTCAACGTGAATTCGTTTATGATTCATATACACCTTATTTACAAAAGGGAAGTTAATTTTATACAATTTTTAAAATAATTTCGTGCATGAAGCAAAGTTTATGTACATTAATATAAGTAAAAAATGAGTTGCTCAGGGTAAGTAGACGGTACATTAGCATCACCAGAATACCTGCATAAGCTGTTAAACAACATGAATCACAGAGCAGAAGATACGCAAAAAATGCAGCAAGGAACCTGCACTGGCGTATCCCTCCTGCACGTTTTCCATTTTATTACCCTTTGTGGGCATGCTTGCATGGAGGAATCTGCCATATGCAGGAAGATATTTTGTAGCAGAAGAGGCTGGGTACTCTTTCTTCCCACGGAGATCCTGAACATACTCTGATAAGTTCCAGGGTTTTGACGACAGCCCGCCACATGAGATCAGCTGTAGAGTTTCCCACTTGGGGCACCATATCAGTGCTAAAAAAGTTGAAGATATTGGAGCATTTTGGATTTTGGATTTTGAGATTAGTGATGGTAAATCTGTATTTTATGCTTCAGGTCTACCTAATGACTTTCAACTATAAAATACAAACAATGTTGGTTTAAAACTATATTAATTTTAGTACTGAAAGTAATAACAGAAACAATGGTGGTACTGCGTGACATTTGCTGCATATATACCCTGGGGACAATTGTGTAGCAAACAAAACATGTCTTCAAAAGTCTTCACTTCTATTTCAGTGTCTTTTGTTTCTTGTTTTAAAATCTTCCTCAAATTGATATTGCTGTGTACTTTCTCTTAACTTTCATTTCCACTCCTTAGAAGTTAATGCTTATGAGTGGAATCTTTAGATAGCTTATTTATATTAAAGTGATATTGATGCTCTTTTCGTTAGTAGCCAAGGTGACTGTTCCTGCAACTTACCTGCATCTTCATTGTGTAAGCACATGTCAGGAGTTCTTTGACACTCAGCTTTGCATAATCAGGAAATAACTTTTACTGTGTGCCTAAAAAACACCATCTTTTGAGATCCAGTTCAGTCTAACTAAATCCTAATGGTATTAATAACATTAGTGATTTTGCTAGGGAACACATCCACTAGTATTTATTAAGCAGAACATGCCACTGCATTAATAATTTTCCATAGTAGCTACTATTTATAGCTAGTAATCAGTGCACTGGGTACTATTTCAAGTACGGCACAGGTAATAAATAGCCTATGTAATGCAGACAGTGATCCTCTGATCGAGTTTGTATTAGTAATCCCTATTTTATTATCCCTCTTTTATATACAAAGACATCAAAGCACAGAATGGGCTAAACTGGTCCAAAGGTGTATTCTACATAAGCAGCAGGATACAGTTTTCACCCAGGCTGTGAGAATCCACAGTCTCTGCTCTTAAACATGATTGTATCCATATTAATATACTTTAACAATAGAAATCAGTTTCCAGAGGAAAATACCTACGTCAGCAAGAGAGTGTTTTTTTTTTTTTTTTTTTTTTTTTTCAGTTCTGTTTTCTTTTCAGTCCTTGCCATAGGTTTGGTTGTTGTGCATAGAATCATATTAAAGGCCACCAAGGGCTAATTCCTCATAGAAACACTAGAATTTATCTACATAGTTGTGTGTCTCATAGGGGACCTAGATTCTTTCATTCAGTCATTCATTGCATGATACTTATTGAATGTCCGCTATGCCATTAAAACTAACTATGTGCTATAGACAAAAGCTGTTGGAACCCATACATGAGAGGGGAAAAGAGACAACCAAAAGTGAACAAGATTTAATATACTAAATAAATCATATCATATAATCATAAAGATAAGATTCCTGTTCCATAAGAGTGGTTTAAATTCTGAAGAGCAGAAGTGTGCACAAATGGAAAGTTAGTAGAATTACTGTGCTCAGCACTTGCCTGTCCCCTTTGTCCTGTGAAATTACACTGAAATCTTAGCCACGGAGGGAGCTGATTGGGTAGAGTCTGTCCCTGGACTTTAGCATACACTGGCTAAAGCAATAGCTAAGGAACTGAGGGGGAAAAAAAGATCTTTGGATCTTTTAATTGAAGGCCACAGATTGGTCTTAAACAATAATTCTACAATAAACAATAGAATAGAACTGGGGCCAGAAGACTAAAGTATAGTGAAGTAATGTGAAATTGCACCAGAAAATTTTATTTATTTATTTTTGCGGGGGAACTGGGAATTGAAATCAGGACCTCGCGCTTGCCAGGCAGGCACCATACAGCTTGAGCTATATCCCCTGCCCTGCACCAAAAATAAAACAAGTCGAACTTGTTAGAAAAGTACTGAATGCCTTAAAGCTGGGGTAGTTTGTATTTTTTTTTTTTCTTCTCAGCTACTTAAAGAATGATCTTTGCGCATATTTGAAGGCAAGTGTCATTCTCCTTTTTCTGAAACTTTGCCACTTTGTACAGAAGAATGACTAAATCATTGGATGTTGGGCAAGGTGTTATTGCAAAGTAAATAAGTATAGTCTTTTAGTACATGGTTTTAAGTCTTACAAACCTCATTTTAATTATTATATTTCTATATTTCTATTTCTTATTTCTATTAAATACGTATGAAATATGGACATAGAACAAAATATGTTATATAAATAGAATTGAGCATGGAAGAGAAATCCCTCCCTCCATATTTTTTGGTCCTCCGAAAATGAACATCTGCACTTTCATACTTGCTACAATTTTCCACCCTGGTAATTACTTACATGAGCTAGTGGGATGTAACTCTCCAGGGTTTGCATTTATCTGGGTAATTTAGTGGAAAAACTTCTATTAGATAAACTGTCCAACAGACAGAATTTCATTGGTTGGTTTACCAGTTAATCAGCTTCATTTTATGATGGGTACAAATTGGCATCCTGTACAAAATAATATGTGCATATAGTTCATTTCTTCAAAATGTATGACAAAATCAAAAGTGTCAAATCCATGAAATGTAGCAGTCTGTAGAATCATTGGACAAATCCATTATTGGTAACTAAAATAATAAGTAAAATTTCAGTTCTATGGAATGTGCAAAAGAATATTACCAAGTTACCAATGTAATTGAAAGAAGTATATTAAATAGAATATACAGAATACATTTTCAAGGCTTTCATATTTAAGATGAATAGAAGGTCATTTTTGAATGTTTTTATTTACATGGAGTAAACAGAATCACCCTAGAAACTTTAGAAACTATCGGTATTAGTAATTGTTGCTGCTTTTAAGTATTTATAGAGCACAGGACACAGCTTGAACTATTTATTATTTTTGTTGTTTGTTTTAGAAAAACTGTGTTTACCAAGATCTGAAAGTTTAAGTGAGTTTTCTCTGATACTTTAAAGTGGTAGATTTAATTTTATATTTAACAATGTTTTAACAAGTATCTTTATAGTAATAAAGAATAAAACACCTAGAGAAGTTTCTACTTTAAGACTAAATTAAGAATCATGACACTTGATATTGTTAGATATAGTGGGAATACTTAAATTGTGCAACTATTTTGCAATTATGTTGCAACTATGGCTATATATGGTATTAGACCAGTATGACTAGTGAATGAATAAATGGCTGTGGAGTTGGATACACCTTGTTTCAGTTCTCTTTTACCAGGTACTAGCTACTGTTCCTTGAGCAAATTCCTAAATTTAAAAAAATGAATATGAAAGTGACTGCATCTCATAAGATTGCTTAAGTGATACTGTTTTGTTTTTTCAAAAAGTACGTTTTGATCTCTTTCCTGTAAAGCAGAGCTAGACTCCAGGTATTGAAACATAAACAAGACGTTGGAGCTTCATAGAGGTGTTGACATGTAAGTGGGAACAATGTTAAAGCAATTCAGTGTTAAAACTGATACGTGGGGCTGGTGAGATGGCTCAGCGGCGTAAGCGCCTGCCTGGCAAGCATGAGGTCCTGAGTTCGACTCCCGGTACCCACATATGAAAAAAGGGCCGGTGATATCGCTCAGCGGCATGGGTGCCTGCTGGCACGTGAGGTCCTGAGGTCGACCCCCGGTACCCACAGGAAAAAAAAAAAAACCTGATATGTGTATGAATATAGTGAAATTATTCAGTAACCAGAATTTTTGCACACACTATATGCCAGACGTAGTTTATACGGGTGATTAGAAGGAGGAAGATACGGCTAATAATATAAAAAATGATTATTGGGGATTGTCTAGAATACCGTACCAACCCTAGAATAAGCCTGCCTACTTTGAAGAGTTTTTTCTTTTCTTGTCCAAATCTGCCAATTCAAAAGATATAACAGACTAATATTTGATAGGTTTTTCTTTACCTTTTTATTGAGGAAACATGTTCCTTTAAGACAATGTTTAGAGATTTGTCAAAATCTGATATGATGTATGGTATAGATTTTGTCATCAGTTTTAGATAGCAGTTTAGTCATTTTAAGAAACAAATATGGGTAGGATGAATAAACATCTACATACTAATATAAGAAATTTCAACTATTAATTTTCTAAGCATCTTTTAAAAGAAAGAACTCAATTTAAAAATTGTGGGATAGGATAATCATCCCTTCTATGGTACTATAATGATTTAATATGTAGCAACATTTTAAATTAAACTGATAGTTTTTTTTTATTTTAAAGAGAAGAAAAAACAAATCAAAAAAAGAACATATTTTCAAAACACCGTAATATGAGGGTAACAATGGTTAATGCATTACATATTATTATCTTTAAGTTAGTTATTCAGGATACCAGACATTAGCATTCAATTGTCCAAACATTATTGGCACAAACCTTACTCTTCAATGAACTAAGTAAAATTGGTAGTGTATCTATCTTAACCATCTTATATATATATACAATTTTTTTTCCCTTTCCATTCTTTCTTTTCCCTATTCCAGTCTCTAAACTGATAGTACTTTTATTCTGGGTTTTTGCTTCTATATCTCTTTGTTTTCTCATCAATGAAACCTCATGTTTCTGGTGAAAATTAATGAGATGAATGTGGAAAAAACATTAAAACAATTCCTAACACAGAATTACATAATAAATGTTAATGTTAGTATTCAAACCAAGTGCATTTTGGACCTAATAGCCAATGAATAAGTGTAATTATTAATTTGGTTTGGACATTATTATATGGCATTATGAGAATGTACTTTGGGAATATTTAATATTATACATAATTCTTGCCCTCAGGGTATTTTTTAAACAGAGCTCAATGGTTAAAACTATGGGATCTGGCATAGGAAAGACATCATCAGATGGAATCTTGTTCCTCTATAGCATAAGCAAGTGATTTAACTTCCTAAAATGTCAGTTTTTTTTTTTTAACTAAGAAAATAGTGAAAACTCTGCCAAATTTTGTAAAGATTAAGTGAGAGTCCATTCTCAACATAAAGCCTTCTACTAGATAAGGTGGTATCTAGTGCCATGTATGTTTTTCCCTTCTATAAAACAAAATAGGTTCACTTATAAAAGGTAAGAAACTTAGAAATGTACAAAGGAGAAAGTTTAAATCATCTATAGTCTCATTATTCAGAAATGATGGCCCTAACAAATTTTCTTTATGCCCCTGCTTGCTAAGTATATATATGTATATAAGCATATATGTACACTGTACACATATATCTTTCTATAGATATACATATATGTATTATATATACATATGTAATTAGTTAGTTATTTAGGCAAGTTTGCAAAACTATAAACATATTTTACCTTGGCCTTTCCCAAAGTATATCACTGTGGGTTTTATTTTAGAAAGACATTAGTGATTTTTCTCATCATTCAGAAAAAGTAATGAAATGGAGTTGGGATGGTGAAATGTGTTGGAAATGTATTCGGAAAACATAATCATACTCTGTAAATATTAAAATATTTTAATAAAGTAATGAGTATTGTTATTCAAATTGAGACTAAAATATATGGCATTTTTCAAACGTAAATGACATTTTTTAAGCAAATACATATTCAGTTCATTTAGAGCTATTTTTTTTTGTGTGTGTGTGTGGGTACCAGGGGTCAACCTCAGGACCTTGCGCGCCAGCAGGCACCCGTGCCGCTGAGCGATATCACTGGCCCTTTTTTCGTATGTGGGTTCTGGGAGTCAAACTCGGGCCCTTGTGCTTGCCAGGCAGGCACTTATGCCGCTGAGCCATCTCACTGGCCTTAGAGCTATTATTTCATGCAACACAATTTTAGAAACTTTGCTCTACCAGTTTTTATGTGTTTTTGCAATTCACATTTTAAGTTGAGTATTTTATTATTTGTTTCAGAAAAAATATATTTAATGCCTCTGCAGTATTCCTTCATAATGCCATTAGTATTTTAATAACAAGGTAAAGCATTCACTTAGAATGTATGGTATAGATGTTGAAAGCTACAAATTAAAAATAAAAAATACCAACTCTACAGTAGCCTAACAAAGCTTCATGTAGGTACAAATGAACTGTGAGTGGGGGATGGTTGCTAAAGTAAAGTGTTGTGCAAAAAATGATTCCCAGGAAAGTCTTTTTTTTTTTTTTTTTTGTTCCTCTAAGAGGAATTGCTTCTAGTAATTTCATGGCTGCCTGTCAATCTGAGGCAGATGTGCCCTTACTACATCAACCATAGAGCTATAGATGCATGTCTTTTTCCTTTGTTCAAGATGATTTCGAAAGGACAATTTTTAAATAAAGTTATTTCAACTAGGAAGTTGCAAGGAGGATGGATAGGAAAATTTATTCAGGCAGGCATTTTGATCAAAGAGGTATTTGTTAGAAATGTGGTTCAAAGTATACTTGGCCAAGTCATACAAAGAGCAACATTTTTTTTCCTTTTGAGTTCTAGCCCAAGGCTTTAGAAATGAGTTATGAGTGTAAATAAATACAAATCAATGGGTGTTCTGTTTTTATTATTTCTCAGGGAATTTCTGTACAGTTTGAGAGCAACTTGATGCAAGTTCAGCACATGATTAAGTTTAACCTTGATCCCGAGCCAGCAAGATTGGCTTGCTTTCTATCAGCAAGGGATGTAAATTTACTCGTACACATTTTAATTGGCATTTATGCAACATGTACACACAGATGCTGAATTCATTGAGAAATCCTGAGTGCCATCTGTTTAACGAGCTTTGCCCTCTATTTCAGTACATGGTAAAATAGGACCAGCTCCACTAGGCTTCTTCATATATTTATCTTACATTATAAAACATTTTGAATGACCATCCTATTAATGTGCTATTCTGTTAGCTCTTCCTGTATAAAAAATTGAAAATATACTTTATTTTTGCTTTTTCTTTATGTATATAGTTTTCTGTCTACTCTTTTCCTTAGTAAAAAGATCATCGTTATGAAGAATCTTTTTCTAAGTTTTACAAATTGCTTTTTCTACTTTAATTTCTTTGTAAAACAGCTAACATTGCTATATATGTAGAATTAAAATACTTTTAAAATGCAAATTTATTTAATAATAAATTTGATATTTCTATATGTAAAAGAAAAAATTTTACTTTTTTATTTTAAAGAGAAAAAAACACAACAAAACAAAAAAGAACAAAATTTCAAAACAGCATAATAGGAGGGTAACAATGGTTAATACATTATGTATTGTTATCTTTAAATTAGTTACTCAGGGTACAAGATATCAGCATTCAATTGTCTAAACATTACTGGCATAAACCTTTCTCTTCAATGAACTAAGCAAAATTAGTAGTGTATCTGTCTTAACCATCTTATATATAACTACAATTTTAAAGAAAAAAAATTTAAACCATCCTTTTTATCATTTGTAAGGTCTGACATATAAATGAACTAATCTTTGAAGAATATTCTGTTTTTCCTTCTACATATAATTGAAACTCTTGGTTAGATCCAGTTCAAAATAAAAGTCAGTTGCCTTTCCTGGAAGACTTGGGGCAGGCAGAAATCCCCAAGTGATCTGCATATTCTGGCCTTGACGGTCTCATATGAAAATTAATGGGGACATACTCCCTTTAACTATGCAGTACTCTGTTTTAAATTTTATTAGCACAAGTTAATATTACATGAAGATGGGGTTTCTTTGGGGAAGTTGGTAGATGCATTTCACATATCTCAATCCGTTTCAATCCACCTGCCTTCCTCTCTCTTTGTTAACCCCTCCAGCTTGTCCCTTTCCCTGCTTCCAGAACTCTACCTCCTGGTTTCCTGCCTTTACTCTTTTATTTTAATTCATTATTTAATTAATTTTGTATTTTTTGTGCTTCTCATATGATAGAAATCATGCAATATTTAATTTTCTGAGGCTACCTAATTTCAGTTAACAGGATATTTTAAAAATTATAGTAATAACGTGGTCTGGGAGTCTACTTACTTAGCATGTATAAGGTTCCGGGTTCAAGGTCCAACACAGCAATAAACCCATAGGTTTAAAAATACACATTCTGAATAAAATTAAAACTTATGCTTTATTGGCGAGGTGCTACAACATGCATCAGAGTGACAACTATGCCTTCCTGATATAGTACATCTTTCACCTAAACACACACACACACACACACCATCAAATTATTTTTTGTGTCCTTTCCTCTTTAAGTAGTCAGTCTTAAGAAAGCCGTCACTTGTTAAAGCTGTCATGATAGAATGAGCCATTTATTGGATCACTATAGACCTTGTATCTCTGTGACAGCTAGAGATTATGATGACATTGTCTTCAACCTAAATTCATGAACCTGTCAATGAAGTTCTTAAGCTTGAAAGATTTTCAAAACTGAAATTAAGGGGCCGGTGAGATGGCTCAGCAGCGTAAGCGCCTGCCTGCCAAGAGCGAGGGCCCGAGTTCAACTCGTGCAACCCACATATGAGAAAAGTGCCGGTGATATTGCTCAGCGGCACAGGTGCCTGCTGGTGCACGAGGTCCTGAGGTCGACCCCAGTACCCACCAAAAAAAAAAAAAAAAAAAAAAAAATTAAACCAAGAGATGTAGTATCAAACTTAAGTGGTTGTTCCAGGAATGAGTTTAGTTAATTTCCTCATGTGGTTAATGCTTAATATGGTGATACTACCTACTATATTAATATAATTTTCTTCTGAGTATTGGGTTCCAGGGGCTGATCTAAGGGGAAACTGAAATAACCAACACCTTCCGGGCGAACCACCTTCATCACACCTTGTGGCTGCCGGAGACTTTCCATTAAATCCCTACTTTCAGGTGCTTCAAAAATACACTCAAATTCATATCAAAAAATTTAAACAATTTTTAAAAACTGAAAGCTCTTTGTTATCTTTAGAATCTGTTCAAATTGTCACTGCGTAATGATAATCTAATTGGAAGTCAATGGACTTAAGCTACTTGGGTTATTACGACATTACACCAAGTACTTAGCCTTCATGAACTCAATTTTTCCTTATGTAAAATGAAGAAGACTTGGACTAAAAAGACTTCTAAATTCCTTTTAAATAAATTACTTTAAGATTTTAGATAATAAACTTATATAAAATAAGATCACGGTGTGTACCCTAAACTGCTTATCTTTTATCTGAATCTAGTTTCAACTGGTATACAACTTCAGAACATATTCCTTTGCTTTTGAAATGAAGCACAGTTATCTACTGAAAACTCGTGTGTGAAACAGTCAGCTACTGCTAGGCCACACCTGTAATGCCAGCCCCCCAGGATGGTGAGGAAGGAGGATCCCTGCAAGTTCAAGGCCAGCCTGGGCTACGTAGTAATTTCAGGGCCATCACAGACTGTATACTGAGACTCTGTCAAACAAACAAACAAACAAACAAACAAACAGTCAAGTACTATTTGTAGCCTTCCTCCTAACTAGTATTAAATCCTGTAACACATAATCACATCTCTTACACCTTAACTCTATGAAACTTCTATTTCACTTACTAGCCTTAACAGATTAATCTGTTCATATCCTCTATTTGCATCTACGTTTTATGTACAGACTGCTGGTTTTTTTTTTTTTTTTGGGTGGGTACCGGGGGGTCGACCTCAGGACCTCTCACGCCAGCAGGCGCCCGTGCCACTGAGCGATATCACCGGCCCCTTTTTCGTATGTGGGTTCCGGGAGTCGAACTCGGGCCCTCGCGCTTGCCGGGCAGGCACTTAAGCCGCTGAGCCATCTCACCGGCCCCAGACTGCTGGTTTTTGAGGCTAGGGTAAGACATGGGAAATCACATGCAGGCTGGTTTACTTAATTAATATAAAAGATGAATAAATAAAGAGATAAGCTGATGTGGGGCATGGGAATTGAAAGAAAATAATATTTGTGTAAAGTTTAGTTGTAGCTATATATTATCAAGCTTGTAATGAAAATATGTGAAGCATGATTAGCTAAAAGTTAAAATTGTCTCAAAATATATTTCAATTTTGATTATGACCTGGAAGATTAAGGTATGAATTTCTTTTTAATGGTAAAGATGATGCAGTGTCACATGTCTTAAGTTACTAAAATTGGAGGCAGTGTTTATGGATTGAAATATTAAAAACAGCTTCTAAGTGCAGAAAAGCTTTCGTAATTCAGTAGTTTGTTTACTTAAATGCGTTCTTTAGCTCATTTTTTAGCTAGTAGGGCACCAGGAAAAGATACTAGAAACTATTAATGTAGTTTTTATGTCAATACTTTTGTTTAATTGCTACATTGATATCAACACTGAATTTATTCCGCCCTACATTGTCAGGTAGGATATTTTAATTGACAATCTTGTTCTATAGCCAGCTCTTATCCCTGTTAGAAATGTGGCAATGTTTCTCTCAACTATTACTTAGATCAATTAATTACAGTTGTAGGAGCTGTTGATTATTACTGTTTGAGAGTAAAGTACATGTCTGTCTCTTGTGTCATTTATCATGTGGTGTGGTGCTCATTTTCTTTTTTTCTTCCATATTTAATTATCTTTTGCAATATCTTTATGATCTCCTCAAATCCTGAGTTTTATACCTGTTGGTTGTGACTTTTCATTTATTGCTCATGATGCGTTTGATTTTCATTTCTTTTGAAACTTTCGTATCTAAACAAAGGGAAATTTTGTCATTTTCAACATTTTAATGATTAAACAGCATTGTTTGGTTGGTAATGACAATAAAATTAGTAATCTTTAAAATGCTACACTTTCAGTTTTAAAAATTAAACAACTGATTTTTTCTTATATGAATGTTGTTTATTAACTTTTTGTTATATTTTAGAAATTAAAGAGGACTTCATGACTCAAATATGCATGAATCAAGTGAAATTATTTCTTAAATTCTGACCTTGACAACACAAGAGGAAAAGTAATTTAAAAGATGCAATTGGGCCAGTGAGATGGCTCAGCGACATAAGCACCTGCCTGGCAAGTGTGAGGTCCTGAGTTCGACTCCCGGTACCCACATATGAAAAAAGGGCCGGTGATATTGCTCAGCGGCACGGGCGCCTGCTAGTAGGCACGCGAGGTCCTGAGTTCGACCTCTGGTACCCACAAAAAAAAAAAAAAAAAAAGATGCAATTAAGAAATGGTGCTACATTGTTTATGACATCCTTCTATTAAATGATATGTGTCCCAGATTGTTGTAGGTTTGCATAAAATTTCCTTTTAAAACAGTGAGTTTAACACTAACAAACAAACAAAAATAACAAAGAGAAATATAACTGAAAATAGGCGCAACAATGTGTTTTGAGTTTTATTATTGCCTGGCTTTTGGTATTTAGGTCAAAAAGGCATTTTATGTTTTGTCATGGTTTTTTTAAAGCTCATAAGTAATCTTGCATATGACTCAAGTTTTTGCTTAAAACTGTGGGATTGCTCCCTGATGGGTTTAAGTCCAGGCCCTCATCTCATAATCGTAGGTCATCATCAACTAAAAATAGTCATGCATTTAAAGCGGACCTTTCATTTATTTACTTCAGGATATCTGTTAAAAGAGACAGGAAAACCTGCTTAGACCGAGAAAGAAAAATGTTTCATAATTTCTTTAGCAAAAAATGTAATCATTGTTATTGATAAAGTAAATCTCATTTTAAAAATAAATGTGAATAGCAGTTACATAGATTTTAAATGAAACCAAACTCTTTGAGAACAAATACATATTAGGTCTAGAAACTTCAAATTAACTTAGCATCATATTTAATAATACTGAATTTTGTGTTGTGACAAAAAAATTCTTTCCATAGGAAACTATAACATTGATTTTAGGAATCACAGTTTAGTGAATATTTTAAACTACCATGTAACCAAGTGTGTCTTCTTTTGTCAAAATTAATTATCAGTAATTGCAGCTAAGAAGGTTATAAACTGTCAATAACCTGTTATTCTGCACTTCCCTCTAATACTTCACAAAGTATGCATGATTAAAAATTTACAGCTAAAATGATTGTTTATTATTTAGTTTTTATTGATATTCTTCCTTAAAGAGATACTGATATGGAGAGGAAACTTACATTATATAGATGCCAAGAGTCTATGAACTATTTGGAAAACAGGTTTATCAACATATTTAAGGTACAGACAAAAGTTTTATGATAATCGGAGATTTTATTGACCAGTTATAAACTAGTTGGTTGAGTAGAAACAGAAATGCCTTTCAGCACTTAGAAAATGAAAAGATTTAACAAATACTCAAGAAAGCAGAAGTTACAGCTGCTACATAAGGAAAAACAAAGCCTTACACATTTAATTTACAAGAAATTTTGCCATTTCAACTGGGGGTCATTAGAGAGGAGAAGTTAACCCAAAGCTTGTGAGCGCTAGCGCTGCAAAGAAACTCAGAGGTTTCTTTGTATTTTTTTCCCCTGAAGTTACTAATGGTTTTACTTTAAAATGCTTGTAAGATATTTTCAAAACCTGTTCAACTAACCTGGTCGTAAGACCACTTGTGAATCATGATAAGCAGAGATCTTAAATTTCCAGATAGGGGCCGGTGAGATGACTCAGCAGCATAAGCACCTGCCTGGCAAGCACGTCGTCCTGAGTTCGACTCCCGGAAACCACATAAAGGAAAAAAAGGGCTGGTAATATCGCTCAGTGGCACAAGCGCCTGCTCGCAAGCACGAGGTCCTGAGTTCGACCCCTGGTACCCCCCCAAAAAAATTTCCAGATAAAGCATTTAACCCTCTTCACTCCATTCAACTGATTTCTTCCTTGTTTGAGTCCCACTTTGACGACTGATCATATAAAATTGTTCTTCCATGGATGGGTCACAATAATGTACCAATATTATTATCAATAAAGATAATAATTACATTTAATTTGGATGATTTTACTTTAAATTTTACGTGTAGGACAGTCACACACAGGAGACACTAACAGAATTTAAGAAATGCAATCAAAATTTTTCTCAATGCAGTTAACTGTACTTCATTTTTGAGGCCCCTTAAATGTGGGACTTTTCAGTCATGACTTCCATTGTAGCAGGGATGCTTTGCTCTCTTCCTGGAAGCAGATGATTAGTGGGAATGGAAACTTATTTCGGGCAGTGATTGTTATGAGAGAACCTATAGATTTCAAAGGTTACTGGCGTGGTAATTTTACAATTTTCAGCTTCTTGTTCTTGATAAACACCATCCTAAGAACTCATTTCCCTGAAAATGTACTCGCTGCCAAATTCCCTTTTCTTATCTTGATATTTTTTGCTTCTTTGTCCAATCCTTCTTTTTTTTTTTTTTCTTAGCAGAACTGGGGAATTGAGCCCAGGATAAACAACCACTCTACCACTGAGCTACATCCCTAGACACACCCCTCCTTCTCAAAATGTTTTATTTTGAAACAGGGTCTCATTAGATTACCCAGGCTGGCCTGGAACTTGTGATCCTCCTAATTTGGATCTAAGGAGTAAATGGGATTACAAGTGTGCGCTACCAAGTGCAGCTGTACTGGTGCATTTTCAGAGGTGTACAAACATTCAGGCTGCATAGGGATATTTCCACAATTTTTTTACTATCCCAGAGAATTGCATTAGGGTGGTCAATAAAAACAAAATAGATCTTTGGAGCATAAAACCATATTGCATGGGGCTAAAACTGCATGGAAATTAGAATGGAAGTACAAATTCAGAGAAAAGTGAACAATATAAAACTTACAATTCAAGAGAGATTATGCATACATGCATTTGCCCCTAAGATGTCCCTCATTCTCCCATGGAGAAATGGTTCCAGGAGCACTATAAATACCAACATACACAGAGGTTCAGGTCTCTTATATAAAGTGGAGTAGTATGAACAGATAATCCATACATGTTGTCCAGTATACTGTAAGTCATCTTTACGTTATTCACCTAATACAGTGTAATGCTATGTAACTTTTTTTTACTTTACCATTTAGGGAATAACAAGAAAATGTCTGTCTATGTTTGGCAAAATTGCAATTATTTTCTAAAAAGTTTTTTTTTTTTTTTTTTTTTTTGTGGGTACCGGGGGTCGACCTCAGGACCTCATGCGCCAGCAGGCACCCGTGCTGCTGAGCGATATCACCGGCCCTTTTTTCATATGTGGGATCCGAGAGTCGAACTCGGGCCCTCACGCTTGCCAGGCAGGCACGTACACCACTGAGCCATCTCACCAGCCCTCTAAAAAGTTTTGATCTGCAGTTGATTCAATCTGTTCATGCAAAGCCCAGATATGTGAAGGGCAGACCGTATAGCTAAAAGAGTAATGTGGACATCAAATCATTGTGGTCTTTATAGTTCACTGAATTCCCTTAAAAGAGTCACATAACATTTTTAAGTGTATAATATGATATAAACTAGAAACTTGTAGGGGGCAATTTTGTGCAGAGTATTTCTCTCTCTCCCTCTCTCTCTGTCTGTCTCTCTTTCCCCTCCCTCCCTCCCTCATCGCTCCCTCCTTCCCTTTCTCTCTTTCTGTCTCTCTCTTTTATTTGTTCCTTTCTTGCACTTGAAATCATTTTTGATGACATCCTTGCTTTCAGATTCTTTACCTTAGTCCTTAACATAATTGCTACCAACCACTTCACAATTCTCCCTACGTCAATTTTATAGAGACTTCTCTCTTCTCTGGTGTCTTGTTGTCCTCAACCTTTCTTAGTTTCATTTGGTGTTCAGCACAAATTTGATATACATTGACTCTTCACACTTGGGTGCAAGCACATCGAGATGGTCTTGGTGCTTGTCTAGGTATTTGGTAACTTTACGAAGTCCGTGTGGCAGACCCTTGCGTATGAGGGTGGTCTCCAGCACCTTTTGTGAAGCAGTATGAAGGTTCATCCCTTGTCTTGCAGCCACCCTTCCTTGGCTATGGCAGTGGGTTTCATGAGGACCTGAATCTTGAATGCATTAAAATGCACTGAGCATCTCTTCTCTATGAGCCAGGCACAACAGAGAAACAGCCAGAGTTTCCTGTCATTGCCTCACAGCCTGGCTATAACTTTAGTGGACATGGACTAACCTCCTCCTTTGTTGGTTCCGAGTATTTTGCATTTGTTAAATTCACCTGGGACATTGAAGACATGATTTTTATAGCATGGGCTGTCCCTCCACTGGAGCCATTCCATTTCCATTTTGTGCTATACAACACGACATAGAAAAAACATTTAAGAATGACTCATAATTCAAGAGTTGTACTTTGATAGAACATTGTTTATTTTATTGAGTTATTTTATCACGTTAAATAATTTTTTCTTTTGTTTCTGATACTTGCTGAGGAGGAATAAGTTGTATATTGCATAAAACACAGTTACTGGTAAAGATAGCATCATTAATAAGAGTATAAAATTATTTTCTTTTCTACTTTAACTCATAGTGCCTTTAGTCAGGGCTCATTAGTGTGACTCCAGTGCTCTGCAAAAGGAGGCTTTAAACCTTGGCTGCCAGAGAGCTGAAGGCTGAGTGGACTCTCCCAAAAGCTATGCCGTTTGTGAGGCAAAGGCAACTCACACAGCTACACAATTGCGTGTTTGTTGTGCCCCTCGGAGAGTGAAAGTCCTGTGAGGTAAGGGCATTATTATTCTGAAGCCCTAGACAGCCTGTGATAGGGGAAGATACGAGGAATGAACAAATCTGAAAGTTATTATGTTCAGGAATAGTAATAGTGATTTAGGGCAGATTGTCACCAATTAAGGACCTTTTTGTTTGGATGATGTGTCTGTGTGTGCGCTGTGTAGACTCGCTTTTTCCCTATCACTAAAGTATTCCTTTGGGTTTTCTGAGGAAAATGTTATAATTGGCAACCTTAGTTATGCTGCACAAAGATACATTGGTGAGAGATTTAAAAAAAATTTTTTTTTAATCCAATAGCTATTTTCTCTGGTTCTTCACAATCGCTGGGGAGGTTTTAATGAGATCATCTTAAACTGTGAGGACTTTTCTCCCTTAAGTCTGGTAAGCATTATACACCCTTCTCCCAGCTCTCCAATAAAATTAAAAAACCCCTTCCAGCCCTCCCCCCGGGCTTCAGAGAATAAAGAAGCACTGTGTGCTCCTCCCCCCATACAACCCTTGTTTCCCAGCAAATATTTAAATTACATACTATTCTAGCCTTTTTCAGGCACTTTTAAAATATGTGTCTTTATGAAAGTAGTTGTTGCTGAGATATAATCCTGTGTGTGTCCCGTAACTCAGTAACAGCTGGGTTCTTTCATCAGCTGACTTTATGTTCTCATTTGCAGTTGAAGGTGGGAGTGGAAATGAAGGAGGTTGCCCTTAAATTATATAAATTTATGATTTTATAGGCTGTTATAGTGTTGCTCAATTTTAAGGTATTATTTTAAATGCTAAGAATGACATTCTACCACAGCACTTCCTCAACTGGATGTAATTGGAAATGGTAAAGGAGACAACCACCAAGGAGATGTGTGTAATGCATATGTAAAAATATAATTTACCAGTTTTTGAGACTTTCAGTTAAAATATATGTATCGAATGCAATTAAAATTTTTCATCCTTAAAATTGGACTATAGATTAATCGATCAACTGTTTTATCAGTTAGCAATTGATATGTGGAATATAGCAGTATTAAGGTCTAAATAAATCAAAAGCAATACTTAACTAAGTACTAAAGGGCAGAATTTGGAGACATAATTTTATTTATTTGTTTATTTATTTATTTATTTATTTTTATTTATTTATTTTTTTGGAGACAGGGTCGTGCTATGTAGTTCAGGCTTGAACTCATTATGTAGCCTAGGCTGGTTTGAAACTCATTACAATCCTCCCGCCTTGGTTGACTGAGTGCTGGGATTACAGGTATCCACCACCACACCTGGCAGAGTCATAATATTTTCAAGTCAATGAGACAATTTTCATATCCTTATACTCTCAAATCATGTCTTCTTTTAAATAAGGATTTCCCGTGCCTCTCTGTTCTTCATGGGAGCATTTACTTTTATGTTGTCTGTGTATCCTCCTATATATTAAAAATGGCATGTTCAGTTATTTAAATCAGAAACCTGTGTATTCCTTTTTATATCTTTTTCTCTGTCCTATTTTGCCACTCGAGAAGTCAGTTTGATTTTTTTGTTTGTTTTGTGGTGTTAATTTTTGGTTGTTGTTGTTGTGGGGTCTTGTTATGTTGCTCAGGCCTAAGTAATCCTCCCGCCTCAGCCTCCTTCGTCTGGGACTATCGGCACATGTCCCATGCTCAGCTCCTCTGTTTGAGTCAAATCTCCAAAACAAACCTCTAGTCTTTCCCCATTGGACCAAATGCACTATCATCGTAAGAGTATGCAACAGTCGGGCTGGTGAGATGGCTCAGTGGCATAAGTGCCTGCCTGGCAAGCGCGAGGTCCTGAGTTCGACTCCCGGAACCCACATACAAAAAAAGGGCCGGTGATATCTCTCAGCGGCACGGGCGCCTGCTGGCGCACGAGGTCCTGAGTTCGACCCCCAGTACCCACACACACACAAAAAAAAAGGAGTATGTAACAGTCATGGTTTTTCTTTCATTAATGCGATAGGTTTGTAGTTGGTCTTTCTGTTTCCATTCTTACCTCCCTCTCCATTTTATTCACAAAGCAACTAGAATGAACATTTAAATATAATTCTATCATATAATTATTTAAGACTGGGGTGATTTATAGTGGTAATTAAAGTACTAAAAGCTGACCCATGGGCCGGTGAGATGGCTCAGCGGCTTAAGCGCCTGCCTGACAAGCGCGAGGGCCCGAGTTCGACTCCCGGAACCCACATACGAAAAAGGGGCCGGTGATATCGCTCAGCGGCACGGGCGCCTGCTGGCGCGCGAGGTCCTGAGGTCGACCCCCCGGTACCCACAAAAAAAATTAAAAAAAAATAAAATAAAATAAAAGCTGACCCTGTCCATTGCTGTCACGTTGCTGTGACTCTGACCCACTCTACAGGATCTATATCTCATCGTTTCTTTAGCGAAAGGTTTTCTACCCAACCTGGATTACTTCCTCTGTCACAATATGCTACTTTAGGATAAGTTTTCCTAATTTTTCGGGCTTCAGCTTAACTGTTACTTCCTCCAAAGCCCCTAGTGTAAATTGTGCTTGTTATTAGTCTCAAACATGACATCCTCTTCTTTTCTTTCATGGCGTATCGCAATTATGTGATATCGCCTATGTATGTGTTCAGCTGAATATTGTCTGCCTACCGTCTGAACCTCAAGCACCATGAGCATAGGATTCCTGTCAATTTAATCTGACATTTCATATCCAGTCCTTAACACATCAAAAATGTGCTGTAAACCTTCACTGAATGCAAACTGTGCCTTGGACTTTGTTCTGGGCACTGGGATGTGGAGGTGATGAAGACAAATTCTTTGTTTTCATATAGCTAATCTTCAGATACAAAGAAGCAGGCAACAAATATAGAAGTATACTCATTTGATTGCGGGCTTTCGTAGTTCAGGGTGCTACATGTAAAGCTGATCTTGCAAAAGAAAGAATGCATGCCTGTTTTACTTTAATTAGGGTCCCATAGCTCAGATATCCTCATTTTGTCTGTGTTGTTTTAACCCTGCCAGGCTACTCCTGAGTGTGACTTTTGCTCTGGTACTTAGAAACCCTCATCAATGGCATTCTTTGTCCTTTCCATTTGTACTGGCAGCTGAGAAATTTGGCAATTCCTTACATAGTGACTAATAGCAATACTTCTTTGCAGATGTAATGCACCATAAAAATGGCAAGTCCTGTATAAACATTAAATAATTAGCTTTCATAATAACACTACCAAGATAGAGTGTAAAACTCTGGTTTGTATGGAAATAACTGAATGATTGTGAATATACCTATTAGAATCACAGAGTAGTGAAAGAATTTGTTTTGATTCTGAAATTTTAGACTTCTGCTTTGTAGTTAATACATATCTACAAATAGTATAGGTCTATAAAATTTTGTCCTAAAATCTAAACTTTTCATTTCACTTAAAAGTTACTTTCAAGTGTGTAAAATGCAAACATCTAACAAGCTACTGACATCTTTAAAGTAGAACATATGATTTTAGCCATATGATTTATTTTGGTAGTACATTTTTTATGATGCCCCAGACATTCAAGTCCATTGAATATTAGCTAGTTAAATGTTGATTCTTGTCATTGTATACTTTCCTGTAGGTGTATGATGGATTTCAGTTTGAATCTAGTATGACAAACTTACTTTTTGTTTGTCTTGATGACTTAGTGCCATTGTAATAAATACTTGAGAGTATCCTATGGTGCAGCACAGGAAGTATCATTATGGTGTCCGCATTTCTGTAAAATGGAACTGTGCTTTAACTTGGGCCCAGTTTGAAAGTGAGTCTCATCACTAAAAGACCAGACATGGCACTAGGGTTGTAGCTCAGTGATCGAGTGTACCCGCAGTACAGGAAAAAGTAAAGGAGGCCAAGGATGACATGGCCTCATTGGTGCAGCTCAGCAGAACACAGGAGCCTGCAACTGAGTTTCAGTTGGCTTGCTCTTCTGTTATACATTAGGTAGATAAATTGTTACTAATTACTCTTATTCTAATAATAGCTTCTTTTCTAATAGTAGTTTGTAGTCATTTTTAAGGTTGAGTGATGTTTGACATCTATCCATATTATGTGACTTTCAAAATGTATAATTTTTGAGTTAAAAAATGTACTGTCTTCCTAGAACAGAGCATAAGGGGTTTCTGAAATCTTTGGAATTGCTAGTAAAGAAAATAAGTGCTTCTCCAGGCATATTTTCTTCCAGGGTCTTAACCAAAGCATAATTTAAGGCTTAAAAATAAAATGACATGGTATAAAATCTACAAGTAGAAGATGGCATCATTGTTTAAGGATATTCATCAGTAAATTCAAAGTTTAAAAAGTAAATATATATTTTTAAGGAAGTAGTCATCATAACTTTATACAAAATGGATGTTTACGTGCATCATTAAAAAAATCCATTAGCATTGGAAGATGGTGATGTAAGATGGAAAAAGCTTCATAGAATATTTTTTTACATGGTGTCATTTTGGTTTTCAGTGGATTATCTTTCTATACATTCATCTTCTTGTTCGAATATTTTTGAAAGTCTGAAATTATTAATATATTTTAAGGAATTTTAAGAAGTTTTAAACACTTTAGTTCTCCAAATAACACTTTATACTTCTGAGTAATGATGTGAACTAAAAAGTAATAATTCAAATCGTTTAGACGAACAAGTACTGTCTTATCAAATACCAAAACATACCTATCAATTCAAAATATTCCACAATAAAATTCAATTATATTACCTCTCTCCACAACACAGACCTTAAGATTGTTTTAAGACAGGTATCGCCATTGTCCGTATACCTCACCACGAGAAAAACACAATTCTACTCAGAAACAAAGTGTGTTCGCAACTGTAATGAAAGAATTACAGTTATTTTAAAATCAAATGATATTTCTTCATGTCAACTTGTAAGTTGGCACTGAAAAAGAAGACAGAAGTATTGCAAAAGTGAGTAATGTATCATCTACTGAAAATTAAAACCTAGGTAAATCTTTACTAGTTTTGAGAATAAATGGTACATTGAAATAGAGTCATGCCATTACTGAGGACATAAAAAGTAGTTCTCTTTAGGAAAACACTTCATCATTTACTTTCTCCTCCAAATACGCTCTACTTTTTAACGGTTTTATTGATTTTTTTCTTCTCCTAATCAACATATTTTACTATTTGCTACAGGGTTTCATGGATAGGTAGACTTTTAAGTGAAAAAAAGAAAAAAATAGATCCCAATACTGCATATGATCTTCCCTTGTTTCCACCACAACATCCACTTCTAATTTGATACCCATATTTACTTAAGATGCTTGTTATTTTAAAGTCTTTTCAGTCATTTTGTAGTTGAAATAAGAAAGGAATCATTAATCAGAAGCAGCACATTGTATAATTCTGAATAATGAATTCTGATTTTGATTCTGTTGCCGAAAATATGAAGTAGGGTTTTCCAAACATGGAAAAATCTGAGAAAATGCAGATTATATTAAAAAACAGCCATAAGATGTTCAGGAGGAACGTTTATCACTTAACTTCTGTTGCATTGGAAAGGGGTGGATATATTAATTATAGTATGATACTTCCAAACACCATGTTAAAACCAGATAGATGTGCAGCTTGACAGAGAAAAGTCCTTTATGCACTGAAGACGTGAGTTCTTCCTCAGGCACTGTCTCTCCATCAATCTCTCATTTGTGCAATGAAACTAACAAACTCATGTTATTACAAGCTAGTTATGAGGATTAAATGAGTGGAGACAGTATAGTATGTAACAGAGTAAACATTCATTAAGCATCAACCGTTGCTAAAATCATCATTATAGCTGACATTATTTTTATCATTCTGTTTATATTTGTGATATTCTTTTCTCTCTTCCCCTAAAAAAATTAAATGTATTAATTTCTAAACCAAAATGTTTGGACCTCACAGGCCTCTAACTACACTAAGATTCTATGATTCATGAAGTCGAAGGCATTGTAATTCAAAATATTCACCATATGATTAGGGAATAAAATTAACTTGAAAAGCATTTTAGCCTACTGAGATTGGATAGTTGTGGGACTGCAGCACAGTGGTGTGCAATCATCAGTAAGGCAACCTCTGCTATAATGGTGTGAATCTGCTGGAAATACAATGGATTAGATAGGATAATTGCATTTTATTTTTTTAACTTTTATTTTTATTGTACATCTTTGTGCTACATAATGGCTATTTTCCTCATGGGATGTTACACAATGACAACATGGTTTAAAAAAAAAAACTAGGATAAACCTGGTGTGTGCCACATGCCTATAATCCCAGCACTTGGGAGGCTGAGGCAGGAGGATCACTGCAAGTTTGAGCCCAGCCTGGGCTACATAATGAATTCAAGGCCAGCTTGAACAACACAGTGAGACCCTGTCTCAACCTCTGCCCCCAAAAGAGGGCAATGCACTGGAATTCAGGACACCTGTGTTTCATTCTGATTTTTGCCACACAACCCAGGCTAATGGCAAATTTCCTGGGACTCATTTTCCTCTAATTATGTGATGGATTTGATATTGTTGAATATTCCTGAGTGTTTTATGATGCTATATTTGTTTCAATTCTCTAACTTTTTATACTGCTCTCAATTTTTTTACAAATATTAATGCCTCCATTGGACTTGGAAGAGTTTAGCTATTATTTTCTGAGTGCCTCATATGTTCTCAACATTATGCAGATAGTTTTCATGCATAACATTAACTTTTCTTTTCTGGAAACATGTTTACTTATTTTGAGAATTAAATTAAAATTGGTGTAAAGTTTTTCAGAAAAATTACTAATTATATGCTGTCTTTTGTTTTAAAGGATTAATTGCAGCTAACGTTTTAAAAGACAAATTAAGAGATTCAAAGATTCAATGATACTTAAGCTTTTCTCTAATTGTGAAAAACTGTTGAGCTAAAATAAAATTGCACAAATATGGAAGACACGTAATGTGGTTATAATATTGTAGTGACTTGTGTGGTTTAACACATTTTTAGGTGACATTTATTAGAATACACTATATTATTCTTTGCTCTTTTTCTAATAATATTGAATTTTATTTCGGAAAATTTACATTTAAAAAGTTCACAATACTCAAATCAAAAAACAATGGAAAATTTATACTTAAAGAAGATATTAGAGGAGAAAATGTGAAGTATTTAAAAAGATCTGTATTGTAGAATACTCATGGATGCCATGTATTCTTCCGTGATGCTACCAATCATTTAAGTTTCATTTTTATTTTAATAACAAATATACACATAAATTGAAAAAATTGGACAAATTCACTAAACGCTTATATCATTTTATAATGTTACGCATAATACTTTTCCTCAAAAGGAAATGTTCAAGACAAGTATAAAGAAGAAATACTGTTTTTATAAAAAAGAAGAAAATCTTAAGTTCATAACTTTATGCAGGATTGCCTGTAGCCATATGCTATACTAGAGTTTTATGCTTTACAGCTGCAAAAATAATTACATGAGCATTATCTAAGCAACAATCTTCAATGGATTACATTTTGTAAGCTTTTCATTATATACTGTAAAAGCACCAATAACAGAATAAATGGGGAAAACAGTTTGATTTATCTGACTTAGAACTTTGATATATTTTTCAAGACATTTTATTCTTCATTGGTTTATTTGAGATATGATCTCAATTTGTACATAAGATGTAGTATTAATAAGTTGGATGTAAGCCTACCACAAAGACAAAGTGTGGCAAATTATTTGCTTTTATTTGATAAGTATTTTGATATTAGGTGTTTCAGAGGTGTTTAAACTTTTCAAAGATGTTATCCTAAATTACCAATTTGATCCAAAAAAAGCATATACTGCTTGCTAAGGTCAATTCACTTACTTTTTCTATAAACTTCGCATGTTTTTTTCAGTAAAGCTTAAGCACCTAATAATAATATGAACTTATTAATAGTGAAAGTCTTCATGCTGTATTCTTTTATTATGTAGTAACAGTAGCCAGAGTTTTCAGTTCAATAAAGTTTATTTTTGTGTCAATATTCTTTATTAATAGCATAGAGTATTAAAGTTAGAATTACAATAGATCGGTACAGTCGTATTCCCCCCCTTTTTTTTTTTTTTCTTTTACTATTCTTCCCAAAGATAAGGAAGCATGAGTCCTCCTTGAAGTGGAATTTTTCAACCATTAACATACTCATGTTGTGCCCACCTTATCTCAACAGGCAGATTAAATGCAGAATTTTGAGTAATATTATGGCTTACTCAGATACATGCACATAGTACAGAGGAGGGACATATAAAGAACTGACAAAGAGAGATGTGTGCTTTTTAAATCTATAAATGTGCTTGAGGTGTTGAAGCCAAAACTTAGAAGTGGCTTTTTAATAATAGCACATAAATTTTAAACGTTGTAATGTTTTATCTATAAAGATATATTAAAATGCCAGTGGAATGGATAGACATCCATGCAGTATGCAGTTGTGGTATTTAAAATTCAATTCAATAGATTGTAAAGGTAAATAATGTTTTGCACTCCAAATTTGTGAACTTAGAATATCAATAATCCTTTTAAGTATTCTCTGAAGTTACTAAAATGGTCCACAATTTATTATGCTCAGAATTATGGAAAATAGTGTGGGGGAAGTTAACTGGTTAACTATTTTTGAGATTTTACATTGATGTATATATCTCTATTCCTGTTTTGTAAATAGGGAAACATAACAAGTAATGGGTTGAAAATTGCATATCAGGTAAACAACAGAGTTATGATCACAACTAATACCAAATATTTCATGATCTCTTGCTGTTACCGAGATACTGAGCATAATGTCATTCTATGAACTATTTTTGGACTATGTATTTCATAATTTTGCATGTTTTAGTCGCAAAGTAACAGTTTATTTTATAGTTTGTTAATTATTTCATAATATGTATATTATATGATAGGATCCACTTGCGATTCATGAATCACTTGTTTCCTTCTGTGTATCATAGTTATAATGTAAATGTGGTTGTTAATGTCTTTCATTCTAAATAAGTTTAAGAATTAAATGAGATCATATAGAATACCCCAAAAACTTAGATCATGCATTCTAAGTGCTGCTGGTAGCACTGGTATTAATATTATTATTATTATAACACTTTCCCTGATTCAGTTGGTAATGAAAAAAAACAAACAATAATTATAAATATAGTCGTTTTGCAAATATTAGAAATTTTTATTTAAATATTTAAATTATGATAATGTAATCTCAATAAGTTTTAAATATTTATAAATTCTCTTTCATTTAAATGTATGTTTAGAAGTGTCTTTATCTTTTAATATATTTATGTCTGTATAATTTATTTAATTATAGAAAACATCATTCTGATGCGTCAAATAAATAAAAGAAAATTCAGTTATATTTGTTAGCCCATGGATGAGAAAAATGTAGGCAGTGGACAGAAAAGCAATGCAAGTTAGAATGAAGCCAAAAGCTAATTATGAAGGCACGAAGCAGCAGGCTACACTTACCTGCTGGCCTATGAAGAATATCAAAATTATCCCTCCTGTGCATCCTTAAGGCTAAGTGTCTTCATTAAATTGCAGATGTCTGTAAGTAGATACATATTTTTAAAGCTGTATTATAGCAGTTATTAGTAGTATTTTACTATAATAAATGCCTCTTCTGCTGAAATTGAGAGATAAGGACTGTTGTATATGTTGAATATGACGATTTAATCTTGTTCCTACAGTACTTCGGGATGACTTCAGACAAAACCCTTCAGACGTCATGGTGGCAGTTGGGGAGCCTGCAGTGATGGAATGCCAGCCTCCACGAGGCCATCCAGAACCCACCATCTCGTGGAAGAAAGATGGCTCTCCACTGGATGATAAAGATGAAAGGATAACTGTGAGTATCGCAATCAACAGCAGGGAATATTTTCATGTCTTGCTGTACGTATCTTCCCCAAAGAAAAAGAGGAAATCGAAGCAGTTCTTAGATAAGGGTTGCATTTGCTCATTTTCAGTTCTTCTTTTTCTTTTTGTTTTTGTTTTTGTGGGTACTGGGGGTCGACCTCAGGACCTCGCATGCCAGTAGGCGCTCGTGCTGCTGAGCGATATCACTGGCCCCTTTTTTTTCGTATGTGGGTTCCGGGAGTCGAACTCAGGACCTCGCTTGCCAGGCAGGCGCTTATGCCACTGAGCCATCTCACCGGCCCCTTCAGTTCTTCTTTTAAAAATATATTTCAATTCTCTCTGAAATATATAGACATGAAAATATGTGAAAAAAACACATGGTGATTCATTCAGGGATCAGTAAAATAAAAACTATAATTTCTACTTCAATGTTTTAAAGCTAACATTTTAGGTACATTTAATTATTATTATAACTCAGGGCTCGTAACATTTCCATATATTACAGTTAAAACAGTTTCTTTTTAAAAACATCAGTTATATAGTTAATATGGTTCCAGAAGTTCTTGTAGGTTACTTCAGGATTTTTTAAAATGTCTTTCTCTTTTTTTAAATTCCTTTTCTGTTCTATAGAGTTCATTATTGGTTCTGAAAAGTAAAATCTTATTCCTAATGATAGTTAATGGCAATTATTGTATTATATGACACAATTGTGTGACTAGATTTTGGGTCTCAAACTCCTGCACCAATATGAATGACAGGATCTGTGTAAGTCTTTCTCTTCCTGACAGCAGGGATTCCACGTGACGTCTTGGCTTGTTCTGTCCTGTAAGATGTTCACGGAAACACCTCATTCAACCAAGGTGTTGTTGACTCTATAATTGTACAGTATTCCATTTTACCATTTCCTTTCATTGTGTGATTTCCACTGAGATGCGTCCACTGTGAATTTATTGGCCAAGATTTAAAGTTCCCTAGGCGAGTGTGTGCATGAGGAAAAGGTCACTGCTAAAGTTGAAGAACAGAGTTATGAGACGCACTTTATAAATCTAATAAGTGCTTGCACTATTGCTGAACAACTAGTAGCCAGTTAACATGATGATTTAATAGTAGAGAAGGATGTGGTAGACAACATTTTAGGGGTCTTAAAAGAAAATCAAGCATTTTTCTTTCTGCACTGATCTGAATTAGATTGATTCTATAAAAGGAATTTTATAATTCTAGGTATAGAGTGAGCATGTCCCACCTGTACTTTAGAAATGTGCAGGACAGTCAAATGGCAAAATGAAAATCACCACTAAAAGCTTTGGTTTTAGACAATGAAGTCAGTAGCACAGAGGACAGAAGAGTATAGGAATAAAAGCTTCTCTTGTTAGTTCCTATATTTCTTTTGGATTTAGCGCAATTAAGATAAGAATATTTAGCCCTTAGAAACATATCCTAGATCCCTTAAATAATATTATGTATAATTCCCATTTCCTTGTCTTAAAAATTTGAACATATTGAAACTATTATTACTCTTGACTTCCCTGTCTTTCCTGATTATCCATTTTTGCTTTATACAAATCGGCGACAAAATTCTCAACACTGAGGATGCAGCACTAAAAAAAGTAATGAGAGCCTTTGTGGACTGTATAAACAGAACTAACTAAATAAGTGCAATATAAAGTTTGTTAGATTATAATAAGTCCTAGAAAAATAAAATAGTCAACACACAAAAGATTCATTAGCAGTTGGGTGAGACTGACATTTTAAATCGGTTACTCAGAGAAAGAATGCCTCACCTAAAAACTTGAAAAAATTGGAGGAAGGGAACGATACACTTGTCTGGAAAAGTTTTTGGTAAATGAAATGGTAAATTCAAAGATCTTAAATTGTGGTGCATCTAATACTTTAATTAAAGTGCCAAGAGTCAGTGTGGGCTAATAGAGTGAGCACAGGAGAGCTGTGTAGGCGATGGTGTAGGGGTGTGTGTGGGGTGGTAACAGGAAGCCACACTGTGTTAGGACATTATAGATGTTATAAATTCTTTGGTTTTTCCTGTCAGTAAGGTGGGAAGAATCATGGGTTTCTCAGCGGAAGTTGCTGGTGTTGTTGAGAACACACTAAAGAGTGGCAGTGTGAAAAGCAAGGAAACCAGTTAGAAGTTTTTGGAACAATCCATGCAAGAGATAAATGGTGGGTTGAACCAGTCTGTTAAGAGTGAGGTAGTGAGGAGTGGTTAGATTCTGAATATACTGTCAAAGATTGGCCAATAAAATATGCTAACAGTTAGATGGGGCTTATGAGAAAAAGCCGAGTCAAGGATTGTCTTCACTGATGGGTCTGAGAAAGTGAAGTTATATCTGCTATTAACATTACAGGGGCTGGGGGTGTGGCTCAGTGGTAGAACATTTGCCTAGCATGCCTGAGGCTTACAGTTTAATTCTCATTACTGAAAAATAATTACAGAGTTTTGGTTGAAGGAGAAGGTTTGGGGTGGGATGTATCAGACACTCAGTTTTAGACTGGTAATTTTGGAATGCTTATAAGATATCCAAGAATATTTGTCAAATAGGCAGTTGTATATGAGTCAGACTTTCAGAGTTGAGGTTGAGGCTGGAAAAAGAATGAAGTTGTGGTAGACATACAAGTACTCATTCCTAATGAAAGGCTTTTTTCCCAACTTCCTTGCTCTTGGGAAGACCTATTTGATTCGTTTCAGCTTCATGACTTGTTAGTGAAGATGAAAGAAAATAACTGTACTTGAGTGAGCCTCATGTATGCTCTTTCTACTGCTATGCAACCAGGAAGCCCCATGTTTTAGGTAGAGGACAAACACCTCGAAAGCCAGAGCCCCTTGCTGATGTGCAACCATTTAGGGGCACCCCTTACCTCTGTCTTCCTGGTACGGATGTGTAGAAAGATAAATAATGAATTTTTACTGTGTTTCAAGTCACTGAGAATTTCTTATAACAGCATAACATAGCCTATTGGATGAATATGGGACTCATCAGTGCATACTTTTTTTTTTTTTTTAATTTGGAGACTGACATCATTAAGGGAATGATTATACAAAGAAAGGAAACGAGGTCCACTGCTTAGCTTTCAGGGAGAAGATGCAGAAAAAGCAGCAAACACTGAAAAGGTGCAGTCTGTGTGAAAGAAGGAAAACCAGTGGGCAGCCAAGCAAAGACAGTTTTTTAATGGGGTGGGGATAACTGAGTCGACTGCAGCTGGTACAATCATGTGATATGAGCACTGAAAATTAACCATTGGAGTTAGCAACCTGGTGGTCCATCACGATGACCCTAAGGAGAGCCATGTCAGGCAGGGACTGGTGGGGGTGAAAATCTCTCTGAACTGGTTTAAGACAGCCTGGAAAGATTGAAATTGGACTCACAGTGTACACAACTTTTTATATTGTATCTTACATGATAGATAAAAAATGATTGTAGTCTCAAATTTTAAAAGACCCCAGTTTATCCACACTGTTATGTTTTGTGTGCATTCCTGTGTGTGCTAATATTTGTAATATTCACAGTTTAAAACTATATAGTAAATTTGATTTTTAAAAATAATTCTTGGAACTTCCTGCTGTATTGTATATTGAATTAGACACAATTTTATGGTTCATGCCAAAATATTTAATTTATTATCGAATCTTCATTTACTTTTTCTGCCTACAGGGATGCAGTCTTTTAACTAAAAAGCTTCAGTCCCTAGTCTCATCAGTTAGTTTAAAATCAATATAAGAACCACTTCCAATCAGAAATCAAACAATTTAGAGTTGTAATAACCTATGACTATGAAGTGATGCCAACATGTTAATGTATAAATAATTTTTAAATCATTTAAATGTTGCCAAAATGATGATCCACGAAAGTGTCCCATATGTCAGGAAGTTGGAACATCTGAAACTTTTACTATTTCTAAGGCCATCTGTGTGTTTTGTATAAATTATGACTGTTGAATTGATAAAACAGTAGAGGTAAAAAGCACATTTATACATTTGGGGAAATGAATAGATTAAAAAATCAGCAGTTTGGTTTGAAAATCACTGTTCTTATTTAGATCATAATTGTTTTTGTTTAGTTTTTCCCTTTAGGCAAAGCTAAAATTGTGTAATTAAAACAAAAACTTAGATCATAAACAGAATGCATGACATTATTTCCAGTTCTTTTCAAAACTTGAAAATAAACTTTTAGGAGATGTTGGTTTTAGACATTTTATTTGATTTTTTTTCCTAAGCTTTGTATTCAAATGATTGTTTTCATTTATATTGTTACTGTACTTTGCCAAATGTGTTGAATACTGACAAACAGGAGGTTAAACCACATAATACCTTTATGAAAGGCAATTGAAGATTGCACAGTTATTGCAACAGTTTTTGTTATAGGAATTTCTAGAGTTCTTTAATGTGGCAGCTTTCTTTGATGAAAATTTAAAGTACACGTCTCCCAGCTGTGAGAACAAAGACACACCCTGCAAAAAAAGAGAAATATGTAATTGAATTGTAGATGCACCTGTATTTTTATATTAAGTCATTTCTTTTTTACATTGATCTGTACTCTGAGCCAAATTTTAGATCCATGATGATTATAAAACAGAAATATATAATAGCATTTTCTTAATTTCCTACATAACAATAGAATCTTTTAAAACTCTTTTGGCGTGTATTTCATACAATAAAAGGGGCTTTTGATGATGTTTGTCTATAATAGTCTTTTTTCTAGACATAAATATAGTTAGAGTTGGAAATAGAAGTTTAATTAGCAGGCTGGATTACCTTGATTTACTTCATGTGTTTGAGATTTAGTCATAGCCATCATTATTAATAAACAAAATTTTCTCATAGAGATGCATCAGAGAACTGAAAGTTTCTTTCTGATTTACAAGAACACTCTCATAAATATCACAAAAAGTGATGCAGTTTTTCTACTTCACTACATTTTGAAAATATTTCATTTAAATTCAAGATATTTTCTAAAGGTACAGCAAAGAGAATGTCAGTCAACTTTAGGAAAAAACTAATACTACACTAATGATTTCTGATTCATTCAAAAAATTAAAATTACCCTTGAGTTAAAGAAAAAGTTACATTCAGTTTAAAGTAGACATCATAAAAGCTGACATGTAGAACTGAAAAGGCCCAAGGAAACTTTAGTATAATTTTGGATTTCAGGATGGAATGAGTAGTCATCAGTAAAGAGAAGGAAAAAATATTAATTCCACAACATTGTAAAATGATACTAAGTTTACTTAAAAGTTTGCCACTTATTTTATAATTGCCAACTGGGATGAGTTTAATACTGTTAACTTGGTAAAAAGATAAGTTTTTTTTAGATCTCAGCACAGTTTTGGGGGTGTTACACACAATCTTACAATGTCACAGGCATCAGTTTGCTAGTGTCTATTAAGTCTCTATAAAATAAATGTCATCCTGGTGGTACCAACAGGAATTACAGTCATAAAGATAGAAGTAGATAATTTTTCATGGAGGATGGTTTATAAAAACACTTATTTACTTGACTTTTATAAGCATAAGAACAAATGTATTTATAAACTAAAATATTAAGGTACCCAGTAGGACACACAGGATTCTTAATGAAACAGTCAGCTCTCTGTATCTGTGGGTCCACATCCATGGGTTCAACCAACCACACATATAGCATATTCAGAGAAAAAATGCACCTGTAAGGAACACATGCAGACTTTTTTCATATTATTATTCCCTAAAAATGTAGCATAACAACCATTCAATAACATTTATAATGTATTAAGTATTATAAGTAATCTCACGATATAAAGTAAATAGGAGGATATACATTGGTTATATGCAAATACCCCTCACTTTATATAAAAGATTTGAGCATTCACAAATTTTGGTAACTGTGGTGGGTTACAGGACCCTCATGGATACTGTTGAACAACTGTATATGGTTTACCTTAGAATATTTTTAAAGTGGGTTAGCAAATCTAAACACTATTAACAAAATGATAGGGTGTGTATTTGCATATAAGATATGACTATTGATGACTAGAAATTAAACCTTTGCAGATTAGTAAATAAATAATCTAAGTAACTCATGTATTTTACAGGAACAATAATAAATTCTCATACTTGGCACCTATAAAATATGAAATAAATGTTTATAGAATGTTTCAAATTAGTATTTCCGGTGTTGTATTCAGTTCTTCTGCATAAGTGTATCATCTAAATGAATTAAAAGCCACTTCATTTTTGTTCTACCAAAAATTCTCAAACAAATATGTAAAGTTTTAGAAATGGTTATTGTAGGAACATGTAATAGTTATTATGTATTGAGAAATAGCTATATATGAGATACTTTATGTTATCTCATTTCATTGACTTAATCACTCAATGATCAAGCTATTTTCTTTCCATTAAGCTACCTCTTGATTCACTTTCCTGGGAAAAAGGAATAAGATGATGATGATGATGATGATGATGGTGATGATAGTGGAGGTGATGTTGGTGGTAATAATGAGAGTAAAATTTTAATGTAGCCCTTACTTTGTGCTAGACCCTGTTCCAAGCACCTTATATATATTGACTAGTTTAATCCTGACAATAACATTGTCAGAAAAATATTAAACATTTTGCTTAACAGTAGAGGGGTGCAACTAGGGAGGTACCTGCTTTTTGTTTACTGATAACATTTTCTATAGAATCTTATAGATTTTAGTACATACATAAAAATTTTGATACACTGTTCCTACTCATTTCAACTCAAGAAAACAGTATCTCTTAGTTTCCACTGTAAAATATTACCTTTTATTTGCAGTGCTCTGGAAAGTTTATGGTGGTTTTAAAACAGAGCTTTTTACTGTTCAAGAATTAGTTTGTATTATCTCCAGTAATGAAATGTATAACATAAAAAAGATCTATAACATATGAAAAGTTTAGTAATTTTACAAAAGATGGCTCAAGAATGGTCAAGTTCAATCAGAGATTATAGCTCACATAAACTGAAATTATTTATTCTGGAGGCAAAATTCTTACCTAGAAAATGCATAAGAGATAATCTATAGATGATAATTATGTTCACCATTTTGGGGGAAAGTTCAAATTTATATTAAAAAATATTATGAAGCCAGGTGTGGTGGCAAACTGGGAGCCTGAGGCAGGATATTCACAAATTCAAACCTAGGAAAACTTAGCAACTTAGCAAGACCTTGTCTCAAATAAAATAAAATAAAATAAAAAAACTGGTGATGGAGCTCAGTGTGGAGGCCCTGGACCCAATCCCCAGTACTGCTGAATAATTAATTAATTAATTAATGAGTTATGCAAATGAATATGCTTTATAGTTAACGGTCCAAAGCGGATTAGCCAGATTCTAAAATAATCAGTCATACATATTTTGAATGTTGTTGCTGAAAAACTTAAGCAGTTAAGTGAAATATATAATGAATGAATAAGAAATATAGAGAAAATATTTGTGTTGTGGTATGGTAATTATATAGATAAAATAAAATCTAAAAACTAGCATATTAACAATATAGTATAGCAGTAAGCTCAATTCTGAAATTTCAGATTTATTTCTTTATAATGGCCTTGGTCATTTATTCTGATGCTTTTATTTTAGTATTTAAAAAAGAGCAGCTTAAAGAACTGGTATGAGCCTTTGTGACATAAAAATATTTTAATGACTTGTAGTATGCTTTGAGAGGATCTGTGTCTTAAACATTTTATGCTTCTTCCTGCTATTATCAAAGTTGTATGTCACAATATTCTGTAGATCTATGGTTTTTTACTTGATAAAAAAATTCAGATAATAGGAAAATAGATTTTTATACGTCATGTATTTCCAGCAAAGCTGTGGTCCAAATTGAAACCTTTTTTTTTTCCTTGAGAATTTCATTTACTCACTACATAACTAAATTAAGATTATTCCATTCTTTGAGGAATGTGGGAAATGTTTCACAGTTTGAATGCAGTTTAACGTGATAACAAGCATATTTAGTAGGTTTTTGGGGGAGGATTTTAACATTAGATATGATGACCAAACATTTCCATTTGGCTAGAAATGTCTTGATGTTAGCAATGAAAATTCTGGTCCCAGGTTACCTGTCAGTTCTGAGAAAACAGATAGTTGGCCACCCTAACCCTAGATGGCTTAAATGATTTTTTTTATGTGTGAGTGGTATTGAATGACAAATCATATTCATGTAAGATAAGTAAAAATTAGCTAAAAATAAATAGGAGGGCCTTATCTGTACCATTACTTTCATAAGCAAAGATCTGAAAAGTAATAATGAAGTTAGGGGAAAAATTCAATTATGCCTTAAAAAATATTAACGCTTCCACTTCCTGTGCTGAAGTGGCAGACCTGTTCAGGTGGAGTAAATTAGAACTTTCTCAGTCCTTTTCTGCACCCTGCATGTCTTTGTAGGTTTCTTTGATTTCTCTTGTTGGTGTGATATTTTGGTAAAAAGCAGCTGACTCACACCCCATCCAAATCCCCTGTGTCCTCCAGATCCTTCATAAACTTGGCATCCATCCCACTCCTTGCCAATTGCTTCCTTTCTCCCCAATTCCCACATGGCTCTTTCCTGAGCCATCTGCTCCTCCTCCCTTCCTTCCATTAGAGCTTTCCTCTGCTCTTCCAGTTTCTTCCATTGTTCAATGTCTGTTATTTCCTTCCCCCTCCCTTCCCATAGAGGAAATCAACACACTCGATGTAGCTGATGTCACAGAGCCCCTTCCCTGAGAAGTTAAATTTGGGTTCCTGCAAAATAAATATGTGATTCTGTTGTGTGAAGGTCAAAGGAAACCAAAATGTTAAACCAGAAATAGGTTTTTCCCCTTTCTATCATACATGAAGTCTGTGTGCATTATGTATTTCATTTCTTTTAAAAAATAAAATTTTAACTCTTGATTTAAATATAGGTTAAATCAGTACAATTCCATTATATCAGTGACAGGATTGAAGAAATGAGTTAAAATACAAATTTATGTCATATTCCACTGCTTAGTTTTCAAATTTAGTAATTGAAACACTGGAGTAGTAGAATAAAATTTAGGATTGGGCATATAAAATCAAATTATAACTTCAGGTTTCAACGCTTACTAAATGTGTGATCTCATGGAAAACATTTGACCTCCATCAATTTCATTGTTTACATCTGTGAAATGAATTGCCAAATACTACATATGTTATTTCACTGTGTTGTGGGAATACAATGAAAAAATACATGTCATTGTAAATGGTGAAACACTCTAGACATATAGTAATGGTATTTTGGACTAGTATACATGTATGATCTCTGGATGTATTTAGTGATCAGAAATATGATGGAAAAGGAAAATTAGGAACTGTTTGTGCCATAAAAATTCCAATTTTCCTGAATAAGCCAGAAGGTCATGTAAATGTAAATTACAAGATACCCAGCATTATGTCTCCTCTGCAAATATTTGTATCTATATCTGCTTCACACCCATGAGATTCTTTCCAGCTTTCACAGGATCACCACGAGTATCCCAGTTAGATGAATGTTATAAGTTTAAATTAATATTGAAATTAAGACAGTGATTCAAAGCCAGGTTTGGTGGCACACACCTGTAATCCCAGTACTTGGGAAGCTGAGGCAGGAAAATTGCTGCAAATTCGAGTCCAGCCTGGGCTACATAGTGAGTTCAAGGACAACCTGAACTATATAGGGAGACCCTGCCCCCCCAAAGAAAAAGAAAAAGAAAAAGAAAAGAAAATGATTCAAGTTCTATGCACATCATTGTTGTGCAATGCAATAGTCAACTGGGAATTCCTCAAGGGAATTGAGTCCTGATGCCTTTGCGTGTATGCATCTCATGTAGAACAGTCTAATTCTGTACCATCCTTAGGGGAATTGAGAAATTCTGTGATTCAGATGAGAAACGCTGGGTGAGAAAGGCTGGTGTATTTCCTAAGGAACATCCAGAACCTTATCACAAAGTTGTCCAGCTACTTAAGTAATTACACACACACTCATCATGTCTGCTAAAAGAAGGTAAAACAAAGCCGAGCATCTCTCACCTACTTGTGAAGTCAAAGCATTCTTTTGAGAAAGTTATAAGGTATGTCATTCTCAGTTTTAGCACACAAATAGTTTTAGACAACAATTCAAAACTAAATATAATTCTGAGGAGTATCTGGATGCTGTTCTAGCTTCTTATTATTCATCTATTAGATGTACATTAAAAAACTTAGACGCCAAGAGCTTCACAGACCAATTCATGAGTCTTCACATGCTATTTTCTACCTGCCTGGCATGTTCTGACTCCTCAGTGTTTATTTTAACTCAGCCATCTTTCACATCCCAACACAAAAGCAACTTCATCAGAGTAGCCTTCTATAAAACCCCACCCCAAATATCAAACCCAGATTTCTTTTTCTTGTCAGCTCTTTTATTTTTACCAAGTATTCTTCCTATAATATGCTATAAGTTATGACTTAATTATTGCTTATCTAATATACATAAGACACATGAAAGGACTAGCTATGTTCTTTGTGTCTTTAATGCCAGGAGTAGAATACATATCTTGAGAAAGTGTTAAATAAGTGAAATACAAGTCAGAGATAATGTCTTTTACCATACCCTGAATTGAAAAGTTGCTGATTTGATTTTGTTAATTCTGTTTTTATGCAAAATTATGTATTCCTGTTCTTATTCTCATATAAAATGGAAAGGGAGTATCATGCACCCAATACCTTCTAAAACGTGTTTTTTTCAACTGACTTCACAAAGAGGAAGTATTACACAGATTAATAATGTGAGTTAATGTATTATTTAAGTATGATTTACCAATATTTGCAGAGTGTTGGAAGTGGAAGTGACTTGAGAAATTGTGAGAAGGCAAGCTCCTTCATTTTTAAGAATTGGGCCGGTGAGATGGCTCAGTGGCTTAAGCACCTGCCCGGCAAGCGCGAGGGCCCGAGTTCGACTCCCGGAACCCACATACGAAAAAGGGGCTGGTGATATCGCTCAGCGGCACGGGCGCCTGCTGGTGCACGAGGTCCTGAGGTCAACCCTCTGGTACCCACAAAAAAAAAAAAAAAAAAGAATGAAAGGGAAGCCAGGAAGTTGATTTATCCTGTCACATAATGGATTAGTATTATGTCTCGAACAAGAGCCAAACCTCTCAACACCAGTGTTCTTTCTCTTTTTGACTTTTCTGATGACAAATTAGACCTGCGCAATCCATCCAGAACATTTAACTTTGATTATGGTAGAGGTTAACAAAGAATTCACAGATAAAGTGCTTTATGGAAGTCATTTCATATAATTTTGCCATTTCTTTTGTATCCTAAATTCAATATGTCCTACTTTGAGCCAAAATGGAAAGTAGTATGTTTAAAAAACTAGGGATTAACAACTTTCTCTGCTTCTCTATCTATAATGTGCAATCATGGCCTAGTCTTGTGTTAATTCAATTAATTATTCAGTATGTTTTAAAAACATGAAAAATTTTCCTACATGATTGAATATCAAACTTTGTCTCACAATTTCATTTCTTAAAATTACAGCAATTTAAATTGTAAGTTAAGTTTAATTTATGAATATATTCATAAATGTTTATGTGTGAGGTTTTATTTTGATCTTAATCAAATCCTTTAACTGTTGAAAATATCAAGATAATAATATTTGCCCTGCTTATTTGCTAGGATCATTATGAGAATCAAGGTATTGTAGTTGAAAGTGTTTTGAGGATTATCAGTGACAGCCTCGTTATAATGCTGTTTTTAGTGCTTCTGTATTGAGTTTCCGCTAATGTACTTTCTCATATTAATAAGTTGGAGAAATGAAAGACCAGAAACATTTAACTTCAGAAATTAAAACAACATTTTGACTTAGAAATTTGGTAGGAAAACCAACCCAATCCTTATGAAACCATAGTACATATGGTTTGATCAATTTATAAATATACATCATTTCATGCCTCCTTTCATATGGCATACACCTTTAACATACTTTATAGTATAGAACCTGAATGCCCAATTTTTCCAGGTCTTTGAAGATACCCAGTTGTAATACATTATAAGTTCTTACAAGTCCATGTTAACTGATTTAAGAACCATAGAGAGACTGTAACTATGTTCAGATGCAGAGTTAAAGAAATAAAGGCCAAAGATTGCCAGATAATGTATTTTCTAGTTTAACAAATAATTTTTGGTGATTTGGGAAATGATATATATTTTTCAAGCTTCCTCTAAGTAATGTAATGGATTTTCATCTGAGTAAATATCTCACAAAAGTGAAAAATATGAATAATCTTGAATCGTTTGGGTATAGTACAGTGTCATGCTTTATTGTGTTTTGATTGCTGTATGTTGGCAATATGCTGTTAAATCCCTTTGATGAATCTGCTCTTCTGAATTTTTTTTTTTTAATCCAAACAGCCTTCCTCAATACCACTTTTGGATATTTTTTGAAAAGATAGTGCCACGAAAATATTGGTTTTTAAAGTAGCATTAGACAATTTAGAGGACTGTCTAATAGATATGCCTAAGCTGCCTTCCATATGGAATTCTTCTGACTCTTGAAGTGGGCCAAAACCTGATATGGAAATATGCTGGTGGTTAGCATCCACAGTCTTTCAGCCAGGATAGAGCTTCAGAAAGCAGAGAGTGTCTCAGAAATCCAAGAAAACAGTCAAGACAAGTTGGGGCTCTGAATTCAAAGTAATTATCAATACAGTAAACAAAGCAGAAGTGTTGTAACTCTACAAAATGAACACACATGACCAAATGACGATGCCTGTAATAGGAATTGAAGATTAGCTTGCTATCCCAACATATAAAGCAAACATGCAAATCTTAGTTCCCCTTTTATTTTTTTCCTTACAATACATGCTTACTCAAAAAGCAGAATTTCTTCAGTTTTTAAGCACTTTGATATATCTGATCAGGTCATTAAGTTTCTCCAAATGTCTAAGGACTAGTGGAGTTTTACTACTTTCTGGGAGCACTTTGTTTAATTATAGGTTAAAGTAGTTTGCTAAATTAAAGGCACAATCTTTTGTGGGTTGAAGGATGATGTTTGAACCAGTTTATTTCATTTTCAGTGTTCTATTAATCAGAGTTGAAAATATTTCTCTAAAAATAGTTTTAAAATTTATCCTGAAGTGCTTCCTTATAAATCTTATCTTTAATTTTAAAATATTTAAATGCGATCCAAGCACTTTTTGGTAAATTCTTTGTGTGTGTGTGTTTGTGTGTGTGTGTGTGTGTGTGTGTACCAGGGGTCGACCTCAGGACCTCGCAAACCAGCAGGTGCCCGTGCCGCTGAGCGATATCACCAGCCCTTTTTTCATATGTGGGTTCTGGGAGTCGAACTCAGGCCCTCGCGCTTGCCAGGCAGGCGCTTATGTCCCTGAGCCATCTCACCGGCCCCAAATTCTTTGTTTTTAAAAGTTGACTTTTATCATTGCATGTAATCTTTGGGATTGCTCATGATAGCCTAGACAGGATTTTGTTTCTTTCTTTTCACATCAAACAAAATGAACTGTAATCTTATTTTTTAAAGTAGTACATTCAAACTGCATTTAATTATATAAGGCTTTCCTTCCTAAAAGCAGTGTCCAAAAAACAGAAATTACAGAAATATTTTAAGCCTTTAAATTTTAAATTATTTTTAACCTGAGCCCTTTAGAGGAATCTTTGATTTCCCTTTCCTTATTTATAATTGGCCAAGGTTAACTTTATATTTCTCCATCTTGTCCACATTATCACTTTCATTGAAAGATTCTCAAAAAGTAATCCCTAATTTTATACTGAGTCTTTCCTCAATCTAATGCTGATTCTGCATTTTCTTTGTTTAAAGTTACTTTAACAAAATAGCTATTGGTAACATCTGACCACTTCAGTTTTTATCTCTTTAAAACCAAAGAATTTGATAATATGATAAATCATATACTTATAAAATAATCTGGTATGCATTAACAAAATTACTACCAGATGGCACAGGTTTTCTCTTCTTAAATCTTACAGAATTTAGGTGATCACAAAGCTTTAAAGGCCTATTGCATTAGAAATAGCTCATGTTTAAAAGAATCGTCTTGTATGGGAAAATTTCAAGAGCAGTTGAGCTCAATCTTTATAATACTGTACTTGTAGAAAATAATGGACATTTGCCTCCTTGAGTGGATAAAGTGTAATTTAGTAAGAAATCCATTATCTTACGTGCCTTTGCCTTTTAACGTTTGTAGTGTCACTCTTCGCACTTGGATATATCACACCGCTGTATTGTACCACGCATCACGGTTATAAAAGATCATGTCAGATTCCCCCATCTTTGTTATGGAAGCTTATAAATATTCTATTTAAGCTTTAAACATAGTATAGTAATAAGGTCATCTATGTGGGTACAGGAGAGTCATTCCTTTGCATATATTTACCTAACTTCATTTCTCCTACAGATAACATGTGCGTGTGTGAATTGTGTGAGAATTTTTTTCTGATAACAACTACATGGTTTAAGGGGAATTAGGCTTTATATCCAAATGAGTCAGGCTTTAATATGGAGTGTTATGGAAGGAGGACTTTCAACCTGACACCCTCAGGGAGGTATATAGATTGTATCTATTTGTTCCTCCAGCCATTCTGTCTCAGGACCTATACAGTACATATCTGTATTGCTGATTTGTAGTTTGTGCCATCAGAAGCAAAGAAAATACAAGCTCATGTGCTCATCCAAAAGTAAATGCTCTATAGAAGCTTTCTTTCAATATATATAGAAGGGGCTCCAGTGAGTTACTAAATGATCTGGAGCAAGTTTCTAATATTCTTGGAACCTTAGTTGTCTCATTACAAAAATAGGAAAATATGCTACTTGTGAAAAATTTGTAAAATTAAAGATAATGCATGTAATAATGCTATGAATCCATCTGGTATTAATACCTCATGAGAGTTTTCATCAATTACAACAATAGTAATAATACAGATTAATATTTAGAATTATTAATACTTTTATTACATTTACGCTTACCACAGATTCATGATGCAGAGAAAACAATCAAAAGCATTTTACACACAGAGGATATGTTTTTCCAGGTGTTACATTTTTGCAATTGTTAAGTCCATTAAAATTTCTATAGAAACATCAGAGAATTAAATGCATTTGTTATTTTGGTATGAAGTGGTCAGAATTTCAATTTGACTTCCACAATCCAGTATAAAATAGTATGCTTTACACATAAGCTCTAAAATACTAAGCATTTTTCTGCAGTGGTGATGACTGAAATGATAAGAATTCTGTATATCCAATGTCTGTGAAAAGCGCAGATAATGTGTGTTTTGTGTTGATACTGTGCATTTTAAATGTTATGATCGGGACAAAAATCCATGTCATTGTGAAATGTGTATTCTGTGCAAAAAAACAATAAACAGCAGATCAAACTTTTCCACTGATTTTACTTTCTTCTTTTCTGATACCCTTCTTGCCAGAACCTTTCACTTGGCTTAAGGCTAGAATTTCTAGTTGGTGTTTTTATGGAAGCAATTTAGGATTCACCAAATTCTGATTTGCAATACAAAATTCTGACAAAATAACTTAAGACTTACTCAGGAGCGGTCCAAAGCACCAGTATCCCTGCACTGTACTTTCTGTTCAGCCTGGAACTGCATTTCTTGTGAATGAGAAAGAATGTCTTAAACAAATATCACTCCAAATGATTCTTGAAATACTTTTTAGATAGATAATTTTCTCATTGATTTTTTCACAGATAATAATAGTAATAGAAATGGCAGGATGTACCTATTTTTAATTTTCTATTTGTCCATGGGTTAATCATTAGTTCTCAGGAAATAGTGAGAAGTATATGTGGATAATCCTGAAGTGTAATGTAACCTACCAGAAAGTTCCTTATTTAATTCTAGTTTAAACTTTTTTCCCAGATTATATATAATTTTTTCCTGCCACGGGTAAATTAGTCTACTTGCTTATTCTTAGGAAGTTTGTGTATACATTGTCATTTATTTTAACATATGCACTGCCACACTATGTGTGGATTATTTATCTTGTTCTCAGGTGCCCCTTATGAAATGAGGCAGAGATCTGTTAAATAGCTGAGCTAGATTCTAGCATAGTCTTGTGATCAATAAAAGAGAGTGAGGCAACTGGCCACATGGGTATTGAGTTTCTGACCCTGGCCTGATGAGTCCTGACTCCTGATTAATCAGTTAAGCTTGTCACTTGCAAAGTCTGCTTGCTGCCTGGGACTCTTTGAGATTAAAATACTATCAAACGTGAATGCGAGTTTATTCAATTTGTAATGTTTTAGGCATGTTCATACTTGTGTAGGCTCTTAATGGCATTAAAGTTTTATATTTGCAATTTAAAAACTATGTCCTTGTAAAGCAATTTTGGTTATTCTAAATTTCTGAATCCAAGATTGGTATATCCAACATTGATTGACTTTGGCATAGCTTTGTGTCTTCTTCAGAATATAAGTGAATTTCAAATTTCAGAGTAACAAATTTTGCAGTCTCTGGAAAAGGCATTATCTTAGCAAGGATTTGGTGGTTGAAGAAAAGTCTCACACTGGAGCAAAACTACACAAAATAACTAAGTTTAAGAACCCATGGAGAGAAAAAGGGATTTACTGTTAGGAAAGTATTTTCAGCTGGTGTACTTCTAACTCCAAAGAGCCAAGAGTTGGAAAATGAGCTTTTCTTCCCTCAAATACTATGAACGTTTGTCATCTTTATTTCTAGAGTATAGTCATAATTCCTCCATAGATTTTTATTTCAGGCTGTCTTAGTAGTGACTATATGTAAATTCAGAATTATAGCCAGATGGTTGGATGAGGTGATAAAAAGCAAACCTGGTTTCGTGGAAAAGTGAAAATTGCCCATAAGACTTTGTTTTTACCTTTAAAACAGCAGGACATTGTTTCATGAAACCTGTGAAGGAAATAATACATTAACTTTAATAGCTATGAGCTAAATTAATTTTTCATATCCATGCTGAATACTAGCATGTAATCTGCCTAGAATTTTCATAGAGGTGAAAACCAATCGTCTTCCTTACTCTTAGGAGTTAGCTAGTAAAGGCCATTTTATTATGAAACCACTTTTTATGTTGCATGCTTTTTATAGGAACTTTTGGGTTCTAGTCTTAATGATGTGGGAACCAGACACCTGGGGAATCTGCTCAAAGCCTTTAGTGTTCTGACGGCTTTGCATTGCATCAGCTCTCAGCAGTTGACTGTCTCCTGCTTGCAAGTTTATAAATTAAAGAGGGGGCTTTCTTGGTTAGTTGCTTTGGCTACATAACTCTGATTGGCTCAAGAGAATGGTTTTGTAACAGAAAATGCCAAATTTCAACTATGTCTTCATTTTGGCTTTAAGCCACATTTAAGCCAGCAAAATAGGCATGTTTTAAGAAGCCTGTGTTTTTACTTTCTATTCTTCCTTGTTAAAATTATGGTTCATGAAAAGGTCCCCTGGTGTATGCATTGCATAAATAGACTAATTTATACCTTCACAAAGAAAATCATCCTCTCTCTTTAACTTAACTATGTCTCAGCAGGGCGGCTACCACTTGCATGCAATTAGCAATGCAGCACTTCCCGATGTCCTCTGTAATCAAATTATCACAGGTGTGCTTTAGCAGTCGTGAACAGCCAACTACCAATTCAGAAATTGCTATGACAAAGAAATGAGAAGTTTAGGAGGAAAAAAATGGAAATAACATAGAAATGCAGCTGCCATACTCCTAGGCAGCAACTCTGCCTGGCTTGTGTTCTCAGCTGGTAGCTCACCAAGCTGTGTAGAGAGCCACGTGTTCCCACTGGGATAATTGCTTTTTCTGCATGAGTCTCTTGTTGCTTCTCTCTGATGATCAAGTGTGTTTAAACTCCTGGCTGAATTAATGTTGGTTTTTCAAATGGTATTGTAAAGTGTACCAGCAAACAAATGAAATTGGATCGTGTTCTCTTGTATGTATGCAGTCCAGGCAAATATGAGACACCAGCGAAGAGATCCTAATTGCCTGCTTTTCCTCTCAATTCTACTCTTAGGAGAACAATTGAAAGACTTACAAGTTATGGTTTTTCTGCTTGGGATGCTGTCCTTTTTATGTCATCAGAAAAAATGTAGAATAGTCATTGAGTACTTTCAATTTGTATTTTGATGGTTCTCCTATTTTTTTTAACAATGTACATATACTTCTCCTGGCATTTTATTGTTATATAAACAATAAAATTTGTTTATTTTGTGTTGTGCTGTGTTATTTTCTTTTTTCTTAGTGTAAATCCCCAGAGCATTATTTGCACTTTCAACAGGCTGTAAAATTTGAAATAAGCTTTGCTTAATAATTGACTAGTGAGTGGACTAGTAAAATCAAAGTGAATATATTTTACAATCAAGTTGAATATTTTTATAATGTTATTGAAGAATGACTGGCCTAATTTTTAAAATAGTTTACAGTAAAAAATAGGAGAAATATTAGTACTAATCTGTTTTTCTGAGTTTGACCCATCTCCGGGGTATAGCCATTTTTATTTTGTGTCTGGTCATGAGTATGTGAGAATTTCACCTGCCAACCTTTGGATGAGCAACATGAAACCAATAATATCAATTCGAGAGATTTAAGGGCTGAATATTTCAAAAAATGTGATTTTTCTTCCTCCTCCTCCCCTTCTCTTTCCCTTTCCTTTTCCATCTCTTTTCACTCATCTCTCACATGTAGGTTCCTATGAGCCAGTATGAAACAGGAACAGGGAAAGTTAAAAAATTCGGAAAATGTACTGAGAGTGAATAGCTTTTATGAAAAAAGAAAGAGTACACAAATTTTAATAAACCTTGTTACCTATGAAAAAGAATTGTGATTTGCCTGACCCTGGTTTATGGTTATTAACTTAAAATAAAACTTACATAAAATCATTTTGTCGCAAACATATCATTGCAAAAGTGTTACTTTGTGTAATAGTACAAATGAATAAATGATATAAACATTTCTTGAAATTTGTTTTTATACTTAAGAGAAATGTTGAATGGTAACTAAAGTAGCAGATATAACTTGTTTTATATCAATATTTTGTTGGTGGAAACTTATAAAAATTTGAATTTTTCTCTGACAACTAAAGTTTAGGTATTAAAGAGAAAAACAAAACTATTAATATGTACATTCAGAAACGTAAAGTACCTACATAGGATAGCATTAAAATCTAGCTAATAAAAACATGAAATCATTTAATACTATGACCTTTTTTGACTGTTCCTGGGGCACTGCTTGCCTGATATGAGTAAGAAGTATGATCAAAAAGAAATATTTTATTTTCTTTGATATTGTATATGATCTGCATTATCTGGATTATCTTTCACTTGATTATAATTTTTTTTAGGTTGCTGTAAGTCTTTTTGGATTGTTTACCCAACCCTTTGTCTATCATTTGTACAATATAATTATACTACTTATTCTACCATCAATGTTTTTACTTAATTTAAAATGCAGTAAACCATAATTTTGTTTGAAAGATAAGGTAGTATGTGTCAAAAGATAGGGATATTTTATACCGCCTAACATTAAAGGTTGACACTACTTTTGTAGCTTGATTAACAAAAATGGGTATTATTCCATTTCTTCTGTGATCCATGCTCCAAAAAAGGTATCATTTTTGTTCATTAGTACTGCGATTGCTTTTGTTGAATTAATGCTAAATTTCAAAGATATAAAAGGTGTTACTGTTGTTACTCTTCATATGCTTTGTTGAAAGGAGTCCTTGGGGACCATCCAGAAGTGTCCTGCTGCTTGTCTCACCAAGGAGAATGTCTGGGGGCTATGGCTGGCCATCTGGGTTACCTGCATTTCATTGTCATTAAGGAGCCAAGCAAGGCACTTCTCCAGTTCACAGCAGCTTGTTGTCTAGTCTGTAGGTCAGGGATCCAGCCGGAATTGACGGCATTGCTATGAAGAGCTATCCAGCCGAAGGAGAGTTAGTGAGAAATTTTGTACAAATGATACACCAGACTATAACTCAAAACCTCTCACTTCACTTATATTTCAAAGTAGCATGAAAATAATTCCATGGTAAAGATCAAGTTTTTCAGAAAAAAATAATTTCTAAACCCAGGTGCTTTAAAAAACATTCCTCTTCATGTTAATCCTGCATATCAAGTTCTTACTATTACTGTATAAATGAATTTCCAAGCCTTTAATCTTATATAAAATTGTAAACATTAAGTATTCTATAATTTTTCATTGGCATGATGATGCTAATGTGTGTCTTATATGAATTATTTGAAATATATATCGATTACCATTCTAAATCTGTATTCTACTAAGACTGTTTTTTAAAATAAAATTTCTAGTAAAGAACACAGATTTTTGAATGCAAAATCTATTAAAGGAAATAAGATAAATTATATGACAGTTTGGTGGTTAGCAATTTGAAATTATATTTGAAGCCCTTAATATAATTAGCGGTTTCGTTTTTGGTCTGTTGAATTCAAGTCACATTAGGTTAATGTAATTAAAAGCAGAAAAGATTTTGTGTAGCCAAACTAGTTAATTAGCCCCAGTCAGTTTAGCATGTTAACCAGAGGTGTATGGATAGCACTGTGGGGGTGAGGTCTGAAAAAAAAAATTCCCATGAAACAGATACTGCAAATCATCTGACTTGCTTTAGGGTAGAAAGTGAAGACATACCAAGGAGTTCATTTTAAGTTCATCTTTATTTCTGATTGCTAGTGCTGATGACAGGATAAGCTGTATACTCCATAGAATAACCAGACCAAAAAGCCTATTTAATTTACTTTTTTGAAAGACGCATGCTTTTATGTGTACAAAGAAAATAAGTCTTTCTTCCTGTATTCTGGAAATAAAAATACTAATGGTAGTGTTTTCATAACTAAGGGTCATTTTATTTTTCAGAAGGTGTAAAATCTCTTTACTTGGGGTAGAAAAACCTTATACCTGAGTTTTCTATATTGTTTCTCAGTATACAATTCAGAATAGAAAATAAAGGTTTTAGACAAAGAGATTTCCTTCTGCTCCACAGAGAAGCCTTTAAGGAAAATAACCATGTGTAGTTTCTCCTTGGAAAGATTCCTGTTGTATAAAAGTCATGTATATCAACAGCGTTCAGAGTTTTAGTACCTTAATGTCTCTAAAACATTTTTTTTTAACCTGAGACTGTTCTGATGAAAAATATAAGGTTTAGAGATATTTGAGACTTTAAAAATTCTTTACCACTTTATTTTCTGTCCTCCTCTGTCTCCTTTCCCAAAAGAATCAAGACCACTGGGACCTTCTTTTTGTTTTGCTTTCATCAACTATGTGTATAGCTGAGCCCCCGCCTTCAAGCTCTGTCTAGAGCTTATGGAAATGTGGGCTTCTAGCATGGTTACCGCTGTGGCTGGTAAGGTATATGCTAATGAGGAAGTAAGACCTCTGCCTTAGATTTTTGACATAGGCTAGATGCCAGTATATTGTCTGAAAGCTTCACACTTTCTGCTTCTGCAGTCCTGGGATTATGGTAATTGAAGTGGTGCTGCTGCAGTTCAGTGTTTAACATTATGTCTGTTCATTATACAAACTAGTTTTTGATAGGTTTACAATTTGGCTGTCAAATCCAGCTGCAGGAAGAGACCTGCCAAGAAACATTTCTTTGCTTGCTTTAAATAGTGCTATTTTCACATTTATAGTGTTTTGTGCATGTTAGACATACTTTTTCCTCTTTAAGCAGAGAGAAGAAACGTCAGCTTTTGTTTTGGAAAGGCACACCAACAGTTTTCTGTGTCTACTCATCCTAAATTTGCAATCCATATTTTTAAATGACTCAACACAAATTGGTGATTGTTAATAGTATGTACTGCTTGAAAGCTGGTATGTTGATTTGATCAAGGTTATAATATTATGTTATTTTGATCTGTTTATTGAAAAGAATAGGCCATTATGTATCTCATATTTGTGATTATAGAAAATAGATTTATAACTTTCAGCTGTTTCAATTCAGCCATGGATATAATGAGAAAATTGATTTGACTTTATGGAAATTAGAGGCTAATATTTTTCTTCCATGTATTTTACTCTTCATTTGCCCTACTTTTTTGTTCCTTCACTTCTATTAATTTCTATCTCTACCATTTATGAAGAAATAAGGTTTCCTCCAGACTTAGTGAGACTTGTCTAGTCTTCCATTTAATTTGAACATCTGCATCGGGACCCTTGACCATAATTGCCCATGAGCATAATAAAATGAAATGGTATATTTTTTCAATGAAATTGGCTTTTTGATGGAATGGGGGGATTTGTGAGTTGGGGGTGGTATTTATAGCAATCTGGGAAGTCTCAAAAGTCTTTCCCAAATAGAATAAATACTTCTTGTATTATATAATTTTATCCTTTCCTTTCTTTTGTCATTTTTAACGTCTATTCTTAGTCCAGAGCTAGGGTTCTAGAATAGTTTCTTAAGCTCAGCATATTGACATTTGAGTCAGATAAATGTTTGATGTGGAGGACTGCTTTATGCACTGTAGAATGTTTAGGAGCATCTCTGATCTATTTCCACTAGATACAAGTAACATCATTCCCTGCTCCTAATTCCGGCAACCAAATCTCTAGATAGCCAAATATCCTCAGGGAGAAGGAAGGGTGATAGCCCCCATAGAGAATCATTGTTTTGGAGGAAATAATTTAACATATAAAGAATTACTTGTTTCTAAGGCTTTATAATGTTGATGTAAATACACATTTTCCTGGCAAAACCAATGGAAGATGTGTTAGTAATTAATTCTAATTTGAAGCTTCTGGATTTGGCCTAACCAAAGATTACTTTTGATTAGACAAATACCTCTTGAATTATTAGGTATCTAAGTGTAATATATAATTATAATAACGTGTAAGCAGTTCTCTAAATATTTTATATCATTTATCTCTTATAATTCTCATAACATCCTTGGCAATAGGTATTAATAGGATACCCATTTTCGAGATGAAAAATAGAGATACAGAAGATTAATACCTTTTTAAAAGTCATGCATAAATGGTAAGAGGTAGTCTGACTCTAGCACCCATGTTTACTTTGCTTTTCTGTGTATGTGTCTGAAGATTATCTTGGATTTAAAAATCTCCTCTAAAATGCTTGGAATTGTTCATAATTTTATTTCAAACTCACTTCTCAACTAGATAATGGTAGTGAAGAACACCTTCAGTGGAAAAACAAAGGTGCAATTTATTCGACCTTATTTAGCCATTGGCAATTAATATTTTTGTTACTGGTGGATGAAAAAATTCATTTTTCTCATTAAAAATATTTCATAAGGTTAATATTTTTCCAGCCTTGATTACTTTTGAGGGATTTTTTGGGCATTAATACATATCTGTATGAAGAATCATGACAGATACCTCCTGTAATAATACTAATGAAAAAAAGTTTCTCAAGCTGCTTGAGTCATCAAAAAACATTTTTCGGAAAAATTTGTCAAAAGTGCCACATTGTTTGCTTTTGTTTGCTTATAAAGGGTAGAGAAAATATTTTTAAATATCCCAGTGGATTTCTTTTAATTTATACAGTAGATATGATTCATTATAAAAGACGGTTGTAAATCTTGGTAAGATGGGAACTGTTTATCCATTTATATTCAGTACCCCAAGCATTTATATTTGCTTGCAAAGCATGTATCCTGGCTGATTTTCCAAGACTGAGCCAAGTTACTTTAATCAGGATTGTAATAACAAGGTGTATACTACAAACTCATTAGAACTTTATACTATAATTACCTTTGAATTTTGGTTCACCTCAGCTATTGTTTCCTACCATTCATCTCACAGTTGGAATTGTTCCATGTCTGAGACTATCCTGCCAGTCCCCTCATAACTCTTGTTAACTAAATTCCCCTCTCCATTTGTATGAATTCTTTCAAAATATAATGGTACTAGACTATAGAATGTTAATTGATGTCCTACATGTGCGTAAGCAAGTTGATTTAGATTTCTATATTCCCAAGTATTTAAAAGTTGTAAAAGTAAATTAGTACTATATTATACCAAAACTGAAGAAATAAGTCACTACTATCAGAAATTATTTATATCTTACTATCCTTTGGCTCTCATTTTTTACATATTAGAATGTGTTTTAAAATTACTGTTAAAGCCATGTATTTTTTTATACTTACGACACACTGACTTATTAACTTTTTTTAAAAAGGAATGTTTAAAGCTTGTTATGTCTTATTTTTCTATTACTTTTGTGTATATTTCTATTACACAAATAATTTGTGTAATTTCGTTTGAAATAAACTATTTTCTAAATATGCAAAGGCATTCAGGGTTAGATTGTGAGCCAGAAAAGAGAGCTAAAGGTATTGCCTAAACTTATATGACAGATCACTTAACTTCCATTTAAGCAGTGGGTTTTTTAAAATCTCCTTTTTGCTGTAATGATTTTGTTTTCTGAAGATTTTAGGAAATGTTTATGTATTTCAAAATAAATACATGCTGAAAGATGATAGTACAGTTTTTCTGAAGGGTCTTGACAGTATGGTATTCAAATTCTTCTAAATCTCAAGAAATCAAGTTTATTAAACTTAAATGTATTATACAATAATATAACAGTTGTAGGCTTATTGTAATTTGTACAACACATAAAGCTAAAGACACATATCTTGCCTGAAATCTTATCTGTCTTCCAACTTGCAATGTGGCTTTAGGCAAATCACTTTCCTCCAATGAAATTTTTACTAGGTGTTTTGACAGTTCTGGGGCTATGAAGAAGAATTAGATATGCTCCTCTGCCTCATAGTTCACATAGTTAAGAAGGAAAACTTGACATTTAAAAGCACAATTAAAAATATATTGGGCTGATGGGCATACGGGAGATATGTGGGAGGCGGAATTATACTTTTCTGAGTTGCTGGTCTTTTAGTGAAAAGTGAGGGTATTTTAACACTTAGCACTAGCAGTTGCATGGACCAAAGACCAAAATGTAAGAACAAAATATAAGCGCTATGCTTATACAAAAGAGCACCTCATGAAATATAAAAATTAGCATTATAAAATAGCAGCTTCAAATTGGGGCTACATTTGTTTCCATAATCCTACTCTGAGACTCTGTGAGGAGACCATTGGGGGGGGGAAATATATATATATATATATATATATATATATGTTTGTGTGTGTGTGTGTGTGTGTGTGTGTGTGTGTGTGGGTAGTGCTGACTATAGTGCCATTTATAAGAGGAAAGAATGAAATGTCTTAAGTATCTATCAATAGGGAAATAGCTGGATAAAATATAGTAAAGGCATATAATTCAATAGTGTGTAGCCATTAATTGATGTCAAATGTCTGTGCGTAATGTTTTCCACAATTAAAATGGAAAAATGTCCACATTTAGTTGAAAATGCAAGTTACAGAAGTAATGTGTCACATGAGTCCACTTTAGTGTAATTGTGAGAATGACAAATACTTACATGTATGAGTATATTGATTACATGTATGCATATACTATATATGTGTATATGTTTGTGAGAGAGTTAGAAGAATGTTGACACAACACAGACAATAACTTTGGGTGATTTTTTAAGGTTGACATTTATTTATTTTTTTCTGTTATTTAAATATGTATGGAAACAATAAAAATATAATTAATGTAATGTCTGTTATAAACCTTTTAAATGCACTAAACTGAACAATAGACCAGATTTTGTCATTAATAGTGGGTAGTTTGCAGTCAACTAAAACTTTTTGGATGATTTTTGTGTGCAGGTATAATTCTACATATAAAGGATAGAGTAATGAACAATACAGAGAAAAAATCTATCCTTCATACCTAGACAGAGTAATGAACAATGTGAGGAAAATTTCTGAGTAATATTTATACTGAAGTTTTAGAGCACCTGATAATTTGTTTATAAAACTACTCTTCAGATACCAAGTTCTAAATTAATACTGCTCTGTTAATATTTGATTGGCTTTAATATGGCTAAAATGTGCACTTTGGATGTCTAGATTAAATAATTTAGGCATTCTAAAATAGCAACACCTTACTTTAACAAAGTAGCAGTTTCAGTAAACTCTTTCAAGGTGTGATTAAAAAGATGTTTGAATGTGTCCTTCCTTCTTCCCTCACCACTAAACCTTGACTCCTTCTCTCTTTTCTTCATTTTTCCAGTCTTTCTTTTCTCATTTGTTTAATTATTACGCTGTATAGAGTAAATGTGCAGTCAAAACCTCCACAGATGAACAACCTAGAAGTTATCTTTTACAAAACCTTTCTAAGTGTAGGACTTTACAGATATTCATAGGTAATTGAAGTCAAATCCACAGTGAAACAAAAGAGTTTTAAATTTAAAAAGATGATCCAATTTTTAATTCATGTTTAGCTTCAGTCTACTTCTTTGTACTGGAGGTTCACTGACATTTGCAATTAAATTTTATGCAATAAATTAAGTGTCCTAGAGTATACCTGAATACGACTTTCCAGATGATTTTCTGGGATCTGTTCAGTCTTTGCTTGTTAAGTTCCCAAGATCCTGCTGGGAGAGAGCAACATCTATGTTTTTGAGGAAATAGCAGATTTTACTGTTTTGGCAGTTGAGATATATTCCTCTAAAGCAATTCTGCCAAATTAACAACCTAGAGATAAAGTTTATTTCCACATTTTATAATACTAGCACATGCTTTGTTGAAATCATTTATAGGTGATATACATTTACATATTAATTATATTCATATATCAGGAATTTCTGTTTTCTTTTTTCTACTTCCTAATTACATTAGTCATGAATTTTTTGGTTTTACTTGATTAAATAATATAAAATAACTTGGCTGATATGAAAAGCAAATTTCTAGCTTTATAGAATATAAAAACTTTACAAGAAATGTAGGCAAGGAATAATGTTTTTCTTCTTTTTTATGTTTGGAATGAATTCTGTTTAAAGATACTACCTAATAAATATAGCAAATACTATACGTCAGCTGTTTGATATAACTATGCTTTGATTTATATGCTTAGAAGATAGACTTCATTTATGAAGACCTCTCTCACCTAAACATTAACCAAAGCTATTTTAATTATATCAATGTCAAACTTTCTTTAAAGATACGAGGAGGAAAGCTTATGATAACTTATACCCGTAAGAGCGACGCTGGCAAATATGTTTGTGTTGGTACCAACATGGTTGGGGAACGTGAGAGTGAAGTAGCAGAGCTAACTGTTTTGGGTAAGTGCAATTTTATCTAACCTGCTCACTCAACAATATGTCTTATCATTATTTTGTATCTTTATAAAAGGGAGAAGGAAATGCTTCATCAAAGTATAAATGATCTTTATACAAGGGAAGAGGGAAATGCTGGTACCTTCCCCTTTGAGGGTATTGGAAGAGGAGAGAGGGAATCAGTGAAGTGGCCTGAGATAAAAATAGCCAAAGACATGGAAGGAGAACTGGGAGGAGATACCAACACAGATGGGCCTCTAGAAGAAGGGAACTATGTGGAATAATTTTCTACATAACATTTTAAATTATATATCTGTTCTTAACATCTAAAATGATTTTCTGCTTATGCATCTTTTATTTGGAGACGGTTCTTTCTAATTTTAGAGAGACCATCATTTGTGAAGAGACCTAGTAATTTGGCAGTAACTGTGGATGACAGTGCTGAATTTAAATGTGAGGCACGAGGAGACCCTGTGCCTACAGTACGATGGAGGAAAGATGATGGAGAGCTGCCCAAATCCAGGTACACATGAGAGTTTAACGATGTGATTCATCAAACCGTAGGTGCCATGACACAGTCCTTTACTTCCAGTGGTTCAACATACAAATTTTGACTATGATAATGTGAAAGGAATATACATTCCTTAGAAGGTAATCTTCCCATTTTGAATTTTGATCTCTTCCTGGACTAGAGATATGTAGTGTGATTCTCTATCTGATGCTGGGCAGCAGCAGAGGCTCCAATTCGGCCATGTAATCAGGAAGAAAACCAACCAATACTGTACAGTGCACCATTTTGCTAAGTTAAGATGTTCAGTAGGTTGGTGTATGAGATGCATTTTTGACTTATGATATTTGCAATTTATAAGGGGTTTATCAGGACATGTCCCACAAGCCATGGAGCTTCTGTAGATGCCTTGATCAAGGACCAGAATAGAACACTAGAGATAATTAGAATGAGGAGATTGCCATGTTTTCTGAATTCACAGAAGAACCATACATTCTTGACCCTGACTTTCCCAGGGAACCCTTGCAAAAGGTGTTATTTCTTATACAGATCTTTCTTCTCAACTAAATCACAAGCAATATGACATTTTTACAGGGGGCTATTAGAAAACAGAAGACAGATACAACATTAGAGACATAACTATGAGCCAATTAAAATCTTGGTAAAAGAGGTCAGAGTTTCTTGGTATCTGTGAAGTCCTTAAATTGGCTAGGAGTAGTCACAGAGGAATTAGGGAGCCATAGGGAAAGAGACAATAAAGTGTCCAGGTGTCAGTAGTCTGACTTCTCTGGTGTGTTCACTCAATCAGCAAGCAGGCTCTCAGTTCCTCCTAGGGGCTGGAATTATGGCACTGGCATGTTTATGTGTCTGTCCTTAAGGAGCTAACAGAAGAACACATGTATGGATAGTTAAGGAACACCATTATCAAACTTTTTTTGGCCATATAAAGGTAGATAATCAGAAGAGAGTTTTCACACGGATACGACACATAAACAATATCTTGAAAAAATATGCATCGATTTGATAATAAAGAAAAAGAGTTGGTATTCAAGGAGAAGGTCATTAAAACATACATGCAGATGTGAGAAACAACGTCACATCTTTTGAAGGGCAGAGTTTAATATGGCTACTGCATAAGGTATGCGATAAGAAGTCATGTGATATAAGGTTAGAAATTGGAGCTATGTTATCAGGTTTGTGTAATGAAGAATTTTAAATCTTACTGGATGATAATGTTGAGCAAAGAGAGATTAGTATGAGCAGTTACTTTTTTTGTTTTGTTTTGTTTTTAGAAAAAACAATTTTGTTATCACTATGAATGTTACATTATAATGAGGAGATGCCAGTAGTGGGGACACCATTGTTGTAGTTACACAAATAAAAGATGTAAATTGTTTGACGGGGGAGATTAGGTGGATATAGAGCTCCACAGCAGAGAGAACTTTCTGAGACTAAGTTGACAAATTGGATGAATTTGTAAGAATATGGAGAGTCAATGAAGGGAGACAGATAAATGTATTAGAAAAAGGAGTTTGATTGGGTTAGGGAAAGAAAAGAAAGTCTTATTTAAACATATTAAATATTAGTTATGTGTCAGGTAATTATTAGTTGTAAATATGAATATAGATAGAACTTAGAAGAAATAAAGGTTGGAAGTGTTTGTGTTTTTAATCAATATATAAACAATATATATAGGTTACATAACCAAGGGAGATCACATAGAGGAAAAAAGAGAGTTAAAGTGAAAATTCAAGAGAAACCCAATATTTAAGGGGAGGGAAAATGAGGTAAGGCAAGGAAACCCTCAATGAGACTGTCAGCTCAGATTTCTCCTCTGCCCCTACACTAGCTGAGGACAATAGCTAAGCGGCATTACCTTCTGCTGTCCCAGTTTTCTCATCTACAAAAGGATGTAATAGTTATTTTATAAACTTGTTGTACAACTTTGAAAAGAAAATTTATAACATAATACATTTTAAGTCTGGGGTATATTAAGAATTTAATTAATAGTGACATTGTATTTTAGTGTAAGACAGTAGTTTCAGGAAATGAATGAAAAATGCCAAGTTCATTTTAAAAGTGTTTTGTTAGAAAGTAGCTTAATATGTTAGCTCATAGACATATAAAGACAAGTTCTTTTATTCTGCACACGTAGACGAATCCCACTTTTTTTCTTTTTTGTGGGTACCAGGGGTCGAACTCAGGACCTCGTGCTCCAACAGGCGCCTGTGCTGCTGAGTGATATCACCAGCCCTTTTTTCATATATGGGTACCGGGAGTTGAACTCAGGACCTCGTGCTTGCCAGTCAGGTGCTCATGCCGCTGAGCTATCTCACCAGTCAGAATCCCACATTTTATAATTTATTTTAAATTTTCTGAAGTGGTTGTTGTATTGATTTGATGCCTAGATACATCTAGGCATGTATGCTTTAATGGGATCTTTCTAGAAGAATCTCACTTAATGTGCTCTCTTTTGTGATGCCATTAGATATGAAATACGAGATGATCATACCTTGAAAATTCGGAAGGTGACAGCTGGTGACACAGGATCATATACTTGTGTTGCAGAAAACATGGTTGGAAAAGCTGAAGCATCAGCTACTCTGACTGTTCAAGGTAGGCATTGGGGAACTCTTCATTGTGCTTGTGTTATCAAATGAAATATGTTGATATTTGAAGAAAATATTATTTATTAACCTGTATTAGATATAGACTTTAAATATGGCTCTCTCAATATTTTATATCAAGCATAGTTAAAGGAAAGTTATCACTTATCTAAGGGCATTCTATAAGTGTTTGTTACAAGAAACTGAATTAAATTTTCAAAATTATGGAGAGTTCCACCTCGTTCAAAAAAATTATGCTTTAATCATTGGGTCTTTTAAAAAAGCATCTTTCTAATCTTTTAACCAAAGGACAATTATTACCATGAAAACTTTGTCTTTGGAAGAAACCAAATCTATTACATCAGATCATGTTGTTTCAAGGGTCTGTATAACTGGTAACACAAAGAAGGGAGGATTCTATTTCCCTTTGGAAATGTAAGACCATGTGTAGGCTAGGAATTTTGCAATCTTTTTCTGTGCAATGCGCATTGCCTGTGATGTAACAAGCATTCAGTGTTTGTTGAATGAAAGAATTTCACTTGTATTTTGCTATTTTTGATAAAGATTTGTTGTTTGGTGTTATATGAGCCAAAGTGAATATGATATTTTATAGTTACAAGTTTTGGAAAGTCAAGAGTACTGCCCTATGCTTATATGCACAAACGTTTGTATCATATCCATTAGATCCATAATCTAGATGTTTTCATCTTCTTCATTCCTTTCCTCCTTTCTCTGTGACATCTAATGATTATGTCTCACTATGTTTCATCTGAGAATTTTTTCCTTTTCTTTCTGATGACAAATCGTTTATTGTGGAATTTGAGAGGCAATGACCTTTAAACATTTTATTGGTGGAAAAAATTCCCTATTTTGACAAGGATATATAGTAAACGGGCATTTTAGCCATAAACCACTTAGCTTATTTCTTGGTCTACCATTAGCAACACGGTGCTGTCATCTTTGCTCAGCATTGTCTCTTTTAAGGCTATTAAGAAGAAAAAGGTGGCTTTTGAGGGAATGCTTCTACTGTGGGCTTTCTGCAAAAGAGCCTTGTGGGCTTTTTTACACTAGAAAAAAAGAATAAAGAATAGTCCTTTCCTGTCTCTAAAGCCATTATGTCTCACTTTGGGGATTTTAGCTTAACCTCCTAAAAACAAAAGCGAACAAAAAAAAAAAATAAAAAAAAAAAAAAAGATCAAGAATAAACATTGAATTTCTAAGGCCTGGACTACTTCTCTTTAATCTAAGTTAGACTTGAACTCTACATGATGCTAAAAGTATAAGAAAAGAAAACCTCTTTACATTTAGAAAAAGCATACATTTAAGAGATGTCAAATTCAAGTACAAAAGTCCTCCAGAGAGAGTGAAAGTAGCCAGGAAGAACATAAAACATGAAAAGGTGTGACTATCTCCTGGCAATTGTGACAGGGAGGTTGATTGTCTATCACATTAGTGAAATATGTTTCACTCATTGTTTAAAGTCTTTTACCTTGGTAGCCTGATGCTTTTGCAAATAATAGCCACTGTACTGTGTATACAGTTGATGTTGAAATCAAGATAGATTCTTCCTGAGATTTTAAACTCAGTTTGAAAGCTCATTCAGCCTTAAATTTTCCATATTGATGTCTTGATCTCTAAGCCTTGATTTCAATGGAAATTTGGTACAAATGATCAAATCCAGAAACTATGTGATAAATATAGATGCCTTCATTTCAACTGTATTTAGTTTTTGATACACTTATGAAAGATCTATATATAGTTGAGAGTTTAATATTTTACTTCATTTTAAAATAAAATATGCGGCCAGGGATATAGCTCAGCAGCACAGCACCTGGCCTGGAAAGTGTGAGGTTGTGAGTTCGATTCCCAGTACTAATAAATAAATAAATAAATATTAAAAAAATAAAACATGCATATTAACATCACTGTTAAAATGTCTGTAACATGTTAGAATAATATACACATTATTTTAAAGAATGTAACATGATTCCTAACTGCAAAAGATAATTTGGGGAAAAAGAACACTCAAAGAAATCTGAAAAGTTAGGTATTTTTTCTTTCTTTCAGATCGAATATAGAAAAATACAGTATTAGTTAATATAAAGGAAACTAATAAGAAATGAATCTTTTGGTAGCAGGAAAAAATTACAAGAGTAAATTCAGTATCTGTTTGATTTCTGTGTCTCATGTGGTTCATTTTTAAGCAACACTTAGAGATAATATTACTTAAAAATAATCTTACACTTGTTCATCTCTTATACAATGATTATTTAGTTTGGAGAAATGATGTTAAAGGAACAAAACTGTGGTACAGGTAGAAATTATAAAGAAAAATTACCTTAAAAAAGGGTGACCATTTGTTTTTCTCTATCATTACAGATGTGATTAATTTCACCATCTTAAAAAGAACTCTGATTTTAGAATTATTTCTTTTCTCTAAAATCTGAAATTTCACTTTTTTTTAGAAACTACCTGTATAAATATCCCTAAATATTCCTTTCTTATGACTAGGGATTTTCTCAGCTTTTCTACTTGGGTATTTTTAACATTGATTACTATATATAGTACGGGACATCTACTAGGAACTTTATCTGTTAAATACTTGCTAAAACTTGAAGTGTGAATTTTTTTTTCCTTTATGTGGGTACCGGGAACCGAACTCAGGACCTCGTGCTTGCCAGGCAGGCGCTCAGGCCACTGAGCTATCTCACTGGCTCATTGAAGTGTGAATATTTATTCAAGAGTTATTGGGAGAAATAGCACAAGCACATCCTAGGGGTAACTCAAGTGGCTTCTGGCGGCTTTGATCCCGGGTGCGAAGAGTTAAGATCATGATTTCAAACTGGAAGAGATTGGCATTAATGATTGACTCTGCCTACTGGTCTAGGTTCAGAGCAAGCAGTTTACAAAATTTAACTGAAGATTATTGTTAAATTTGCAGATTATCAGGCATGGCCTCTGGAGAATCTGATTCGTGAGACCTGGATTGGGGCAGTGAAATTTGTTTTTATTTTTGTTTTTAAGCAATGAGTCCACAAATCCCAGGATAAAGGCATTATCTGATGTACTGAGAGAAAAAAATGAGACTTTATTTTTTTTTTTCTTTATAGTAGTCAACAGTAGGGAGACTAGAGTCACACCAAATTTACTGTAATCCTCCTGTCATTTACTACTGTGTGACTCAGAAGAGATTGCCTAAACTTCTTGATCCTCAGTTTCCCCACATGTAATACCCAGATAAGAACACAATCTTGGGCTGGTGAGATGGCTCAGCGGCATAAGCGCCTGCCTGGCAAGCGCAAGGGCCCGAGTTCGACTCCTAGAACCCAAATACGAAAAAAGGGCCGGTGATATCGCTCAGTGGCACGGGCGCCTGCTGGCGTGTGAGGTCCTGAGGTCGACCCCCGGTACCCACAAAAAAAAAAAGAAAAAAAGAACACAATCTCACAGGTTTTTGTAAGGATTAAATTAAATCATACACATGATATTTAGCATATTGTCTGTTTTAGAGTGTTTTTAAAGTAAGGAATATTGTACTTATAAGTGTTCTTATTGATAGCTTTATTGCTTTACCAGTTTTTAGACAATTTTAGACTAGTAGCTCTTCTACTGCAATTGTAAATAAGAAATCTAAAGAACTAATATGGTACGGCTGTTATGCAACAAATTATGAAAAACTCTTCTCATATGAAAACATTACACTTTTTAAAAAACCTTTGTTGGTTTTTACAGTAAAAGCATTGTATTTTGCTATTGTCATCAAAGTTTGTGCTAAACTTACTTTGATGTTTTTCAAAACAAATAGGTGAGTTCATAATTGTGACTATTTGGGAGTCAAAAGGTCATATTTTTTGAACCATTGGGTGTTATTTGTTATTGAGAAACATCCAGCAGAGCGTATGTGCCCTCAGTTTTAATTTCTTTACCTCTACAACTGACTGTTTTCCATTTTTTAAGATTCTCAGCCCCTCGGTATTTACCTCTCTATAAAATAAGAGTACCTCATTACAATTCAGAAGGTAAGATTATCCATAATAGTCAACTTATTTATCCTCAAAAACTGCTTAATTATCATGGCCATTTGGACACTTCAATTAACCCTTCCAAAACATGGATGAAACATGAGTTTGTACTGTTATCACACCCCTGACTCCTCCAGCCTGTACAAATTGGGTGTAACATTGGTGATATTCCTCCTGGGTAGCAGAATGCCAAAGCCAAAAGAACATTTGGAGCAATTTGAAGTGCTGATCATTTCATGTAGAATATTTTACTTTCTTTAGCAAAAAGGCAAATTCTAAATCAATATTGTGATATTAGAAAGTTTTAGCCTAAAATGTATTGTTTGCTTCTATAAATATCAAATCAACAAAAAGAATATCCTGATTTTTAACTTGCACATCAATTTTGATGTATCATTAAAACTCACTGACAGAAGGACATGCAAAGTCTCTGCAGTAGTTTGGTCTACTGAAGAAAACATAACATTCATTACATGACCAATGAAAACTGGTAAAGTACTACTGTTTGGAGTAATAATGACAGAAAAGTATTTCTGCTTAACTGTAGTTAACTAGACTACTCAGTTTGAACCCAAATTCCATCAATTTCTGGGTGTACAAAGGTTTATTACCTATAAATTTAAACCATCAGTTCTTTTATCTGTACTTACTGTTTGCCTGCAGCTCTATTACCCTCATATATAACATCTACACGCTTCCTCAAGATTATACTCAAAAACAAAAGTCTTTTAAAAGATGTTTCTTACCACAGTTTTGATTTACTAGATTGTTATAATTTGAACTTCAATGTCTCATTTTGATAAGTGTTAGGATTGCTGGCTCTGTCTTGATAGGAATGAATTATTTTTTGAACCAGTGCTTCTTACTGCATCTTTTAACGGAATAGATATCTACTGTGGTATTTACAAAGTTTTATATGTTGTGACATACCTACAAAATATAAAACCTAACCACAATAAAATAGATGCACAGAGGCTTCCAGCCAACTTTTTAAAGTGTGTCATTGATCTTCTGAAATGTATGCCTTTACTTGGTGTTTGAGAATGATCACAGATTTGTTTTATATCATTATGCTATCATAATCTATCTTAATGCTTGTTTGGTGGATATTGAAATGTTTTTTGAAATCAGAGGATAATAAGCTAAAAAAGTTTTTTTCCTAGAACCAATTTATGGCTAATTTTGGAACTAAGTGCTTTTTTTTCCTTTGGTTAAAAGTAGATTTTAAGAAATGCGTGGTGAATACAGTTTCAAAATACTTCAAAGAATAAAAACAAGTCTATTTTATTATTAGTAATAAAATAGTATAAATTATTTACTTAAATAACCATACGATAGCTCTTAAAATCATTTCATTTTTGAGGAGTGCTCACCCTACAGAAAGATGGATAATAAAGCCACAGAGGCTTTAAATTTTGAGTTTTCTCATTCAATGTTGTCCTCGGCTTCTAAGATTTCTCATGATTCTTTGCTTCAATTACTCATTCCTTTAACAGTCCAAACTAGATGACATTATTAATCTTTCCTCTGTCTTTGTAACCTCACAGATAAAGCAGCTCTTATTACTGTCACAATTTTATATCTGAAGTAAATTTGTGACTCTATCACCAGAATGCTCATGTTCCCATCGCTGTATCCCATCAGTCACGGGAAACTGAACTGAATACGGACCTCCATATACCAGCCATTTCCCAAGCAATCACCTTTTAACTCCCTGAACTGAACCATTAGGAAAACCTAATCCCATTTTTGTTCATCTCTCTTACAATAGGAACTAAAGGATATTTAACCCTCCCATTTCCCTTGAGACCTGAGCGCTATGCTACTCAGACACAGGAAGCTGTACATTTAGATCTCTGTTCACACCCCACTAGCCTTTTTGCCAAGCTTCTCACAGGGACTAGTTATTCTTTGAAGCTCAAGAAATAGTTGCTTTTCTGACCTTTCTGCAAATCTGTTAAAAGGAAAGCAGGTGCCAAACTCTGCCACATAAGCTGATGCTCTGTTATCAGGCAAATGGGACTTCTGTGAAATCTCAGCTCCTCTCTCAGTAAATGCTTGTCCATTTTTCTTCCCTTGACGTGAAATTATTCCATTGTCTCAATTTCATCACTTGCATTTGACCTGTAAAATATGGTATAAATTATACTGCTACCTCTTGAAATTTATTGTTGATGTACAATATAATTGTTAAAATGACTCCCCAAAAGGATATGCATTCTATTCTATTCTGTAGGATTGTTATTTTCCGTTATGCTTCCCATAAGTATTTATGCCAACTATATAATGAAGGAGCGAAGCACTTCCTCATTAGGACTGATTAGCCAGAGACAGCTGCTGGAAGGCTGAGCCTTAAAGTATGAGATTGACATGAAACGAGAGAGACACAAAGGCAGAAAAAAGACCCAGGCCGTCTTTTGGCTGATTTAATTGCTACTAATGGGATGTTTCCTAGAGCTTCTTTCCTTGCTGCTGGTGAACTACATTCTTCAAACAAGAAGCTCTGCTGAAATATCATGGGTGTCACAGTTTGTGATTGACCCCTATTTAGTGTCCTAATGAACTAGGACTTGAAGAGTAATTATAACTTTCAGTAAAACGAGAAGCAACTGTCAGAGGTTTGTATGAGCTTTCAAGTTTCTTCTAACCCAAGGCGAAAGTATTAATCTGCAGAATGTAATAGTCAAATAATAAGAGCAGAACAGGAATCCGAAGCTGAATTTCTCACGTTCTCCATTTCACTCACTTGCAATGTAACCCGCAGAGACTTACCAGTAGACAGCTTGGGGAGAGAGGAGCCATCCTCTTCTCTTCCAGTTTTTCTCTGTCTTATTCCTAATCATTCACCACAAAATCCTTCTTATTTTGCCTTTTTAAATATTTCCTAATTCTCTTATCATCTCTCACCTTTTTTCTATTGCTCTCATTCAGGCTTTTGTCATCTCTTGGTGAAACTGTTAACCTCTAACCAGTTTCCATCTTGTCCTATAGAATCATTGTCTACAAGAGATTCATCTATGTAGTTATTGTAATTCCTTCCATAAAATTTTGTCATAGTTTCTGTCTGTCCACAAAAAGATCCAAAATACTGGTGCTTACCTCCTTTAATTTAATACAGTATATATATATTTTTGTTGTTGTTGTTGTTGTTGTTGTCTGTTTGTTTGTTTCTTGTTTTTTGTTTTGTGGGTACCGGGGTCGACCTCAGTACCTTGTGCACCAGCACAAGGTGAGCGATATCACCGGCCCTTTTTTCGTATGTGGGTTCTGGGAGTTGAACTCAGGCCCTCGCGCCTGCCAGGCAGGCGCTTACGCCGCTGAGCCATCTCACCGGCCCAATACAGTATATTTGTGCATTTCCCCATGCATGTACCACCCTAAAGTTTAGTTCTGTGCTTTTTGTTATGTTGGCTTCTTGGTCTACGAGACCACCCACCACATCTGTCCATCTTCTCCCTGCTATTTACTCTTATCCTTGGACTCGGTTCAGGTAAGCATCCTCCTTTCTCATCACCAGTTCAGAAATCACCCCCTTCCCTTCCATAGCCTGAGCCATAGTGCAGCCATTTTAGGCTTCAGTTTGCTGTATGTCTCCAGAAAGCTTTTCAGATATCTCTATCCCGGTGCAGGCCAGGTAACCCCCATTCATGTACACTTTGAATGCTATCAATCACACTATCACACTGCCCCATCACACTGAGATACCTGCCCTGCTTGAATGTAAATTTCTTAGAGCCACACTTTTTCTTTGTCTTAGTCTCATTGCTTTCTGCAGTGTGAGACTTTAAGAGATAGTCCTCTAGAGAAACAGAACCAGTAGGATAGAGATAGATAGATAGATGATATAGATAGATAGATAGATAGATAGATAGATAGATAGATAGATAGATAGAGATAGATAGATAGATAGATAGATAGATAGATAGATAGATAGATAGATAGATAGACAGGCAGGCAGACAGACAGACAAAGGGGAGATTATTATGAGAATTGACTTACTTGGTTGGGAGAGCTGAAAAATCCCACACACTTCCATCTGTAATCTGAAGAACCAGGAATGCAGAAGATGTAATTCAGTCCAAGTCTGCATTCCTGGGAAGCTGGAATCTGGTATCTGATGCCAAGACAAGTGTATGTCCCAGATCCAGAAGAAGAAGAAAATTTGTTCTTCCTCCACTTGTTATACCATCCAGAATGTCAAGATCCCTTCCCACAGTGGTAGGGGCAAATCTTTTCACCCACTTTACTGTTTCAAATTCTCATCTTTTCTGGAAACAGCCTCACATTCATGCCTGGTAAAATAACGTTTTACCACCAATCTGGGTATCCCTTAACCCAGTCATGTTGACACATATAATTAACTATTAGTGAATCCTTAGTGTTCTTGCAGCATTTTCTATGTGGGTCACTGAAGTACTAATTTTGATGTACACAGCTGAGCAAGTCCCTTGACTTCTCTGAGTTTCACTGTTCTCGTCTATTTAAAAAAATTAATGTACAGTTAAGATAAATATCAATGAGCTAGCAGGAAGATAAACAATAATTAGTAAAATAATTTCCATAAAAGTGGGTTGTAGATTAGGAAGTACTAATGTCATTGCTATGATTATTTCTCTCACCAGCCTCTTCCAGTACAAATTAAAAAACCCATGAGATTTTCAGTAATTTTTATTTTATTAGACAAATTTGAAAGTTTCGGTACATGATTGTGTGGCTTGGTCATTGTCTTGTTTTTCTACAATAAGAACTTTTTGTGACCCTCTTAATCTATTTTTGAAAATTAGTCCTTAGTATTTCTCTGAAATGTGTTTTAGGGAGCTTTCTCTCTCTCTCTCTCTCTCTCTCTCTTTTTTACCTACTGTTAGAAAATAGTCTATAGGGGAGATGTTAATAGCATGGTCTTTGAAATAAGCACACTTGATTTTGAAAGCTGAATATGCAGACTATTAAATTTCTGAATATCCAATTTTTCATCAGGAAAATGAGGGTGAAAATGTTTCTCTCATAGGATAGCTGCAGAGATTAATGAGCTGACAAACATGAAATGCTTAGCGGGTTGTATGAAGCATTTAAATTGTCATTTCATCGATGCCTCTTGTATGTGTCAGAATCATTACTTTTTCTGCCTTTGGAGTCCTTAGTTGCCCATCACTAGCTGAATGAAAGGATTAAGCTATGAGTCCTGTGTGCATCTACTAAAATGTTTTACATAGACACACAATAAATACTTCTTAATAACTATGAAAACTTTTGTCACTGTAATTAGAAGTGTCAATTTTTATTCTAGTGGATATCATAATACTAAAAATCTGAATTTAGTTAGAAATACATTTTTCTATTGATACTATGTATCTGATATCCATTTCAGACCCATTATACTTATTATTTATTAATAAATATTTATTACTAAACACATTCATAATTAATAGGATTTTCATAATTGACATTTCATAATTGACATTTAACAATTATTTTCCCTTTTATGATAAGCTTCTTGACTGATAGAAGGAATAATACTGAATCCCTTTACTGTTCATTCCAGAAATATAATCTATATAGTAGAAAACTGAATAAGCTGAAGATAAAAATACAGTCAACATTCCTCATCAGTAGATTTAAAAACAAAATTCATTGAACCCATACAGACTTTTTTCTTGTAATTATTCCCTAATGAAATAGTGCAACAGTTATTTACATTGCATTTATATTATACTAGGTTTTATAAGTAGTCAAGAGGTGCTTTATATTATAGGGGAGGATATATGTAATCATATACAAACATCAAAACATTTTATACAGAGGACTTGAGCGTTTGTGAATTTTGGTTCCACAGGGGCTGTTGAACCAATTCCCATAGATACTGAGGAGCAATTGCTGTGTGGATACATGGCTCTCAGTAAAAACTGCCATATAGTTTATTCTTGATAAATGGATCAGAAGACACAGTCCATTAAAGTAAATGTGTATCTACCCATTGAAACCTTTTCTAACATGAGAAATAAAAAATTTGAAAATAATCAAGATTCATGTTAAATGTACATAGTATCACATTATATGCACATGTCACTTTTTAAATGGACCACTAGATCATTTGAGAATGTAAAATTAAAATTCAGAAAATTGAAATAAAAATAAAACAGTACAGCTTACTGTGTAGATTTTATTGCCAGTTGTAGAAGATAAACTTTAAGAAAAACCGTGTTAATAAATGAACTCTGGGAGAAAGAAAACCTATTTTGTAAATTTGTGGTTTCCATAAATAGAGTTCACTATGTTTTACTTTCTAACAACTCATGAGATCTTTGTATAAGAGTCACATGGCATTTTAGAGCTTGTATGATATCTAGGTATAAAAGAAGTAATAAAAAAAAATCCAGTAAGCCCTTCAGTTCTGAATTTCCTTTCTTTGATGTAGACTATATTTAAATCAGTTGTTGGAACAGTTTCCTTAAATCGCTGATTTCAGAAAACCTGGCAGTATAATAGTGCATTGTGTCTGACCATTAACATGGTTATTTGAGTCAAAGCCAAAACTAATAGTGTCAAGGGGCCTTTTTGCAGGTTCAAGTTAGGTTTACTATAATCCAAGATCCCAGTTAAAAACTGTGAGTTCATCAACATTTTGATGAAACACATACTATATTTGAGGCCTCCAAAGCTTTACTTGATATGTGTGATGCTTTTGCCAGATTCTGACAAGTTGTCACAAACTGGCCCTCTGGGGAGTGATTCTTAATGACATATGGCCATAATCCACAGAGGTCCAGTGAAGCCAGCCATTCCGTAGTAAACACTGCTTCAAAAGGGAGAGGAGATACGTGTGCAATTGCATCTGTCTATCTGTGTTTACCACCTCTTGTATGTATTGCTATTCTTTTTGTCTGTTTTAATTAAGTTTATTGGTACATTTTAGATAGTCATAATGATGACATTCATCACAGAGAATTTGTACCTGTACGTGATATATCTTCACTTTTTTTTTTTTCCCCATTTCCCTAATGCTGAATTCAGGAGTCTTATTCAATATGTCACACTGGCAGGGGTTGTTATGCATTTATTGTCTTTTTCTTTTCTTCTTTTTTTTTTTTACTTAGAATAATGATTTAAACGACACAGTTGAATTCCCGCTCAGAGGAGACGTAAAACATGTCATCTGCTATAAACAGTGTAGAATAAACATGGTAGAAAGATTTTTGGTTTTTATCTTTTTCCTAAATCCCTAAATTTCCACCTTCTTTCTATTGTTTGAATAGTGAAGTTAATATGAAGAACTATAGTGAAACAAAAAACAGTGTGATGTTTACTTTTGTTTCTACTCATACATTTTGTACAACATTAAAGAAAGTGAACTTGTAATTTTTAAAATTTCTCATTAAACTTTGAAAAATCTTTTTAAAAATTCAACTGAAGGAGTGGTGAGATGGCTCAGCAGCATAAGCTCCTGCCTGGCAAGCGCGAGGTCCTGAGTTCGACTCCTGGTACCCACGTACGAAAAAAGGGCCAGTGATATCACTCAGCGGCGCAGGCGCCTGCTGGCACGTGAGGTCCTGAGTTTGACCCCCGGTACCCACAAAAAAAAAAAAAAAAAAAGAAAAATTCAACTGAAGTCTAGGGGCTAGAAGGAAAAGAGGTTGTGATTATAAAATGAAAACGCACCCCAAAAGACAATATATGATAGAAACTTTCAAAAGAGTCAGTATTGCCAAGTCCGTTCCTTGTGAGCAGGCTGAAAGTAAAATGCCACCAGCCAAGAGGTTTTATGAAGTCCCACTGCAGAACCAGCAAACCGGGATTTGTGAGAACAGCTCCCTCCTCTAGCTGTTCTGATCCAGTTGTGTAAATAGGGTGCTGAGCACCACTCTTGCTGTTCTTTGTTTTGTTTTTGTTTTTGTTTGTTTAGTTTGATTGAGACCCAGCAGCATTTATATTTATGATTCTTTGTCATTTTCTCCCCCAAGAGGAATAAGGTAAAGAAGTTCTAGTGTCCTTACAGATTAAAAAAATACCATTTTAACCATAATGTTTGCTGAAAATGTTACGTTCTCTCAGATTTTTTTCATTCATGAATTAAGGTTTTGGATCACTTTTAGTTTAAAGATGCCAATATAAATCTTAAAATTAATCAAAAGAAAAAGCATTCCCCAGATGGCCTTGCTACAGAGAATTTCAAACACTTTCTTAATGTATGCGCCAGGCAAATATTTGAAAGAGTATGCAGAGCAGTGAGATACAAGAAATAATTGATACGTGAAACAATTCCATGACAAGTGATCACACAGCATGACTAGCAAATAGCCTATCACAGGCCTTGCATTATGCTGTGCGCTTCACTGTAGTTTATTCATCTACATAACAACAGTGGAAAAGGTTTTTGTAAGGCCCAGTATAACTGAGCAGCTGTTTTTAGCAAACGACATTCTCAAATAAAGGTGTCAGCCTAGGGCCGGTGAGATAGCTCAGCGGCATAAGCACCTGCCTGGCAAGTGTGAGGTCCTGAGTTCAACTCCCGGTACCCACATAAAGGGAAAAAAGGGCCGGTGATATCGCTCAGTGGCACAAGTGCTTGCTGGCAAGCACAAGGTCCTTAGTTTGAATTCTGGTACTCACATTAAAAAAAAAAAAAAAAAAAAAAAACGGTGTCAGCATAGAAATATGTAATTCAGTTGTGCGGATCTATAAAATTTGAATTAGCCTGAGAATGAAATTTGGAGAAGTAATTTTTTTTTTTTTGCTTTAGTCACAGGCAGATAACTCATTTTAAAATATTAGATTCTTTACTAACAATCTTACGTAATTTTATGGGTTGGATTTATTTTGTGAGATTGGGTATTGTCTTGGTTACTTTTCTCTCCTTGTTGAGACAAAACACCTGACACCCAGATTTAAGGAAAGAAAGGTTTATTTAGCTCACAGTTTGTGGAGGTTTCAATCCATACTCAGCTGGCTCCAAGGCGGAGTGGCACAATGGCAGAGGAGCAACAGTTCATGGCGGCAGAAGACAGCAAAAGCAACAAGAGCAAAACGGGAGGAGAGAGAGTAGGGAAGACTCTTTCTGTCCCTTATATTGCATGTAGGCTACCCACCCTAGGGTATGTGTAGCACTCATACCCATAATCCCAGCATTGGACCATGAATCAATCACGAACTCTAGAAGCCTGCCCTATGACTGCATGAAGCTTTGGGGGGACATCCAGACACAAACCACAAGCGGTATCTTTCTTTTTTTACCATTCCCCATTTATTTCTGTTTAAAACTTTTTATTAGTACATTTGCCATTCATAACAATCACATTCATAATGGGGTATTTATACCTTTACATAATGTATTTTAATTCTTCTTTTTTCCCTTTTCCCTCCCCCTCTTCAGGCCCTCTTCCTCTCCCCATTTACAAAAGATTTGTTTCCATTTTTCCCTTCCATTCTTTTTTTTTTAATTTCCTTTCCCTTCCTTCCTTTACCCTTTCCCTACCCTTGTTCCCCTTCCCAATATCTACCCTCCATTTTGCTCCTTATTTACCCTTTGTTTTTCTCACACAAAATAAACAATGCAATATTTAAACTTTTGTGTCTGATTTATTTCACTTAAAATTATGGTCTTGGGATCCATCCATTTACCTAAAACTGTCTCAAGTTTATCCTTTTTTATGGCAAAGTAGTACTCCACTGTATATAAATTCCACGTTTTTCTTTATGCATTCATCTGTTGATGGGCATATGTGCTGTTTCCAAGATTGAACTTTTATAAATAGTGCTGTTCTAAACATATATGCTTATATTACTGTGGTATGATACTTTCAACTCTTTGGGAAGATACCTAGAAGGGGAATAGCTGGGTCAAATGGAACCTCTAGTTTTAGTTTTTTGAGTAATCTCCATTCTGATTTCCATAGTAGTTGCATGAGTTTACACTCCCACCAACACTGGAGAAGAGTTCCTTTTTCCCCACAGCTTTGTCAGCATTTGTTTTTGGTTGATTTCTTGATGATAGCCATTCTTTCTGGAGAGAGATGGAATCTTAGTGTTGTTTTCATTTGCATTTCCCAAATGGCCAGTGATGTTGAACACTTTTTTCATATATTTATTTGCTGTTTGTACTTCTTCATCTGAGAAGTGTCTATTCATTTCAGATGCCCATTTTGGGTTGGGTCTTTAAATTTTGGGGGGGTCTGGATTTTTTGAGTGTTTTATATATTCTAAATATTAGTTCTTTGCCTGAGAAGTAGCTGGTAAAAATTTTTTCCCATTCTGTGACTTGTCTCTTTACTCTGTTGGTGCATTCTTTTGCTGTACAAAAGCTTTGTAAATTGATGTGACCCAACTGTTGATTCCTTGTAATATTTCCTGTGGGATCGAGGTTTTGTTCATGAAGTCTTTGCCTCCACCTGTGTCTTCAAGAGTTTTACTTATTCTGTCCCCTAGCAGATTAAATGTTTCTGTTTTAATATTTAGATCTTTGATCCATTTTGATTTTAGTTTAGTGCATGATGATAGATGTGGGTCTAGTTTTAGTCTTTGGCATGTGGAAAGCCAGTTTTTCCAGCACCATTTATTGAAGAGGCTATCTTTCTTCCAGGGAACATGTTTGGCCCCTTTGTCAAAGATAAGATAGCTGAGTGTGCTTAGAGTTGTTTCTGCATCTTCTGTTCTGTTCCATTGATCCTCAAGTCTGTTTTTTGTTTATTTGTTGCCAGTACAATACTGTTTTTATCACTGTAGCTTTGTAGTATAATATCAAGTCACAGATTGTGATGTCCCCTGCCTTGCTCTAGTTACCAAGAATTGCTTTTGCTATTCTAGGTCTCTTCTGGTTCCATATGGATTTTTCTATTATTTTCTCTAGTTCTGTGAGAAATACCATTGGTATTTTTATTGCAATTGCCATACACTTCCATAACAGTTTTGGAAGTATGGGCATTTTCACTGTATTGGTTCTGCCTATTCAAAAATGGGATATCTTTCCATTTTCTGATATCCTCTTCAATCTCCTTTTTCAGAGTACTGTAGTTTTCAATGTAAAGATCCCTCACTTCCTTTGTTAGATTGATTCCTAAGTACTTCATTTTTCTTGCTTTTACTGTGAAAGGTGTTATTTCCCTAGTTTCTATCTCACAGACTTTGTTATTTGTGTATAGGAATTCTATTCATTTTTGAGTGTGAACTTTGTATTCTGCTATACTACAGAATTTGGTTATTAATTCTAGAAGTCTTTTGGTGGAGTTTTTGGCATCTTCTATGTAGAGTATCATATCATTCACAAATAATAATTTAACTTCTCACTTTTTCTATCCATTTATAGTCCTTTTGTTTCTTTCTTTCACCTAATTGCCCTTGTTAATGTTTCCAGAACTATATTGAAAAGGAGTGGTGGTAGTAAGCATCCTTGTCTTGTTCCTGATTTTAGAGTGAAAGCTTTCAGTTTTTGAATATTTAATATGATGTGCTGTTGGTTTGTCATAGATAACTTTTATCAGATTGAGATAAAGATGTATTCCAATTTTTGGTATGGTTTTTATCATGTATGGTTTTTATCACGGACTTTGTCAAATGCTTTTTCTGCATCTACTGAGATGATCATGTAGTTTTTGTGCTTGATTCTGTTAACGTGGTGTACTACATTTATTTATTTATGTTGAACCACTCCTGTATCCCCGGGATGAATCCTATTTAATCATGGCGTATAATCTTTTTGATGATTTGCTGCATTCTTTTTGCCAGTACTTATTGAGGATTTCTGCATCTATGTACATTAAAGAGATTAGCCTGTAGTTCTCTTTTTTGGTTGGGTCCTTCTCTGGTTTTGGTAGCAGTGTAATGCTTGCTTCCAGGAATGACTTTGAGAGTATTGATTCTCTTTCAGTTTCATTAAAGAGCTTGAGTAGTAGTGGGATTAGATCTTCTCTAAAGTTCTTGTAGATTTCAGCAGTGAATCCTTCAGGACCCAGACTTTTCTTTGTTGGTAGGGTTTTGTTTTTTGTTTTTGTTTTTGTTTTTGTTTTGTTTTTTTTTTTTGGACTTCTCCAATTTCATTTACTGATATTAAATTATTTAGAATTTATATATCTTCTTGATTCAGCTTTGGTAATTCATAGATATCTAGGATTAGAATACCATGAGAACTTTAATTTGCTTTTAAACTGTTATTCTCATGACTTGATAAATAATGTGCCAGAATAAACATACCTGCAAAATTACTAAAATGAGTATAAGACAAAATATAGCTGAATAATTGCTTTATAACAGATTTATGTGGGTAGGAAAATCCATAAATGGTTGTTAAAGTTAGCTTCAGGACATTTGTTTTGTGTGGTCGAAGTTATTAGGAGAGAATTTAGAGCACTGCACAATTAAACTTGATAGATGGGAGATTTTACAAAGACGCTTTTTAAAAGTTAATTTTGTGAATAGAATAATCATTTCAAACAGTATTTTTAGGCCCTTAGTAAAGAGATGAGATCTGCTTTTGTGTTTTCACCTTAGGATTTTTACTCTCAAAAATATACATAGTACAGTATTTAACTATAATTGATGAATAAATTTGGCTTGATTTACATTTCTTGATAGTGTCAAATAAATTCTGTGGTGGGTTTTTGAAACTTTGAGTGTTAGACATGGATGGGGACTTATAAACAATTTACTTTGGCACTATCTTATAAAAGAGAAAACTGACATTAGACATAGCTTTGTACTAAATAGCAAACTCTAATCATACTTACCGATTTCTAGACTATATACCTTGATTATTTTCATTGACTTTTCTAAATGGTTGTATCACATCACTTTTCTGAGATGGAATTGGCTGTTTTGACATTGTTGGTATGAGAAAATAAAATACAGCATGAATTATTTCTTCCCCCAAACTTTTTTCTATATCTGAAATCTTCCAGTGTACAAACAAATTTTATTATTCTTATCTAATATATTAATACACACATTGGATAATTAAAATAATTTCTTATTGAAAGCCCTATTGTTTAAGTCATGGAATAAAACCATTTTAGGACCAAAAGTACATTATAGTAATATTTAACTTCCTCTTTAGAAAAGGAATTAGGGCCGGTGAGATAGCTCAGCGGCATAAGCACCTGCCTGGCAAATGCAAAGTCCTGAGTTCGACTCCCAGTACCCACATACGAAAAAAGGGCCGGTGATATCGCTCAGCGGCATGGGCACCTGCTGGCACGCGAGGTCCTGAGTTCAACCCTCGGTACCCACAAAAAAAAAAAAAGAATTAAAGACATCATATACTAAAAGAATAATTTTGAGAACCAAAGAGACTTTGATTCCAATTCTCCTTTTCTTACTTGATGAGTAACCTTTAGAAAGTGACCAAAGGTTTGCGTAGTTAGGATACTGACTTACTTCTTAAAGAGTTGGTGAGGTGTCTAATATCTGATCTGACATATAGCTAACATTGATGGCATTTTATTGTTAAAGCAAGGAAGAACATTTACACAATTCCTACAGGATCATGGACCTCACTGCTTTTGGAAAGGATCTTGATCCAAAGCTGTTTCATTGTCAATTGGTGTATTAGTCAGTTTCCCACCACTGTGACAGAAGAACTGACACCTGCAAGTTAAAGAAAGAGAGGTTCGATTTGACTCATGGTTTTGAGGGATTCTGGCACTAGCCAGCTAGCACCAAAGCAGAAATGGCATGGTGGACCAGCATGAAGGAAAGAAGCTACTCAACTTTTGGCAGCCAAGAAGCAAGGAAAAAGGGTGAAGCTGGTGACAAGTACGCCCTTCCAGGCCATACCCCCAGTGACCCACCTCCAGTGAGGCCCCACCTCCTAACCATACATTCAGCGCACGTAACCAGGTTCAGCACATAGAGCACTCCCCCATCCAAACGCCTTTCAAAGGCACTGCTCCAAACAGATTAGATTTTGGGAGGGACAGTGTAGATCTAAACAGTAACAGTTGAGTAATGTTTTTATATCATCATGTCCCTTAACTTTATGTCTTTCAAGAAGTATGCCGTTTAAGGTAGGCATTCCAATTTTTCATATAAACATAGCCCTGAGCACTTTCTATCTACAAAAGTGTATACTGAGGACTATGAAAGAGGTATAGATGAATAAGACATGGATGAGGTCTTTACATAACCCATTATAGCTCAGGCAAGAAGAGATATAGACACAAGTATCTACAGTATCTCAGATAGGAAAAGTAGATTCACAAAGATATAAGACAAAGGCTGTCTCATAGGCTGTAGAAATATTATGGGCATTTGTCTAACCTTAAAGAGATTTAACACGTAAGTATCATCCTTACCTTGAAATATTCTAGAGAAATAATGACAAACAAAATGATTAAATATATACTGTCATGGAAAAGTGCAGACTAGTGTTGGAGGCAGACATTTATAAAATAATCACACAAAGGTATAATTTTAAATTATGGTAAATGCTCTTTGAGAAACAGAATTTATGAGAAAATACAGAATTCTGGCATGATTTAGTACCAAATTTTGGAGTTAGTTTTTTTTTTTTGTTGTTTTTTTATTGTGAGTACCGGGAGTCAACCTCAGGACCTTGCGCTTGCCAGCAAGTGCTTGTGCCTCTGAGGGATATCATCGGCCCTTTTTTCCTTTTATGTGGGTTCCGGGAGTTGAACTCAGGACCTCGTGCTTGCCGGGCAGGCTCTTATGCCACTGAGCTATCTCACCAGCCCCTGGAGGTAGTTTTTGAAATAATTATTTTTTGTTTTGTTTTGTTTATTTAGATCTTGAGCTAATATCTAAAGGGTGAGTAGGGGAGGGGGGTGGATCCCAGTAAATGGCATAAATGGAACTGGAGGTAAGATGGAGTTTGGTGTACTCAAATCTGCAAGGCCTATGGGACTACATTAGGGAAACAGAGGAGAAGAGAGATGTGAGGTGACACTAAAAGGCTCCACAACAAGGCCATGTGATGGATTTTGCTATTTTAAGAGAAATGGGATCATATTGAAAGATTTTAGCAAAAAGGTACTTAATTGGATTTATTTTGTTTTGCCATATTTTGTTTTAATCACTGGCTGCATTGTGAGATTAGATTATAGCAAGATACTAATTCAGGTAAACACTTTTTATCAATGTGGGCAGAGTAGCAGCAATAGAGCAAGAGGCAGAAAGAATCACAACTAGTTACAAAATAAAAGTGGGGAAATTCAATAATGAGTTGTGTATTTCAAGGAGGAGGGAGTGGAAAGATCTAGATTTCTGGCTTTCATAAGAGTGAAGTAGAGAATATTACCATCAAAATTATGATCCTGAAATCCTGAGTCAAGTGCATGCATGCTGTCATGCATCACTGGATATCTGCTTTCGAATCTTGGCTTCTTTAATGGACAGATAAGTGAGTAGCAGTATGTAATAACTCTGCTATATGGGAAAGTGGGGATTTTTTTTTAAGCAAGGAATGATGGAAAGAAGAATATTAATTAACATTTTCTGAATACCTGCATCATGTCAGGCATTGTACAAGGTTCTGCATATAAACTGAAGAATAGGATGCTTGTTAGTACATATTCTGATAAACTTTAAACTAAATAAATTGCCTACAGCAAGGTTTCTCAGTTCTGGCCCTGACATTTGGGGCCAGACTACTCTTTGTCATATGCCTGTCTCATGCATGGTAGGATGTTTATCAGCATCTATAGGCTCTGTCTGTTATGGGCAGTAACCGTGCCTTTCCCTTTCCCTCCCCACTTCAGTGGAGGCAACCAAAATTTCCTCCAGAACCATTGTTCTACAGATAATAAAAGATCTTTGAGTGGAGGGGAAAAGTTCAGAGTATTTTATGTATCCATTAAACATATTCTAAAATGCACCTTTTATTCTATTTTTATGTCTGAAAAATTGAAAGACATAATGACAGGCTTTTATGTTAAACTCATTCTTGTCTCCCAAAAAGAAATCATACCTAGTATTAGAATATCCTAAGAGTTTGTAATTGTTAACAATATTATCATTCGTGAGTATGTACGTAATTTCTCTAGTATACCAGTAACTGGGTCTTCTCTGTTCAAATATAGGTGGCTGCCCTCTTTGAAAATTTGAGTACTATTCTATTTTGGTGAAAATTTGTTTTTTCCAAAAAATCTTGTAACTCACTATTTTACTTCATTCATATTCTTCTGGAATGTGGTATTTACAATTCAAGTCTGACAAATTTGTTAACTGAATTTTGCTATTCAATGCAGATGAGAAAGAAAACTAATCACATCAGTTTAATGATTTGTTAGAAATTGGCTACTTAATAATGAAAGCCAGTACATATAAATTACAGAAGAATTTTAGAGTCAAGATGATTTTTTTGTAGTCAAGAGAGATGATGTCCTCAGTTCACTAATGAGTTTGGTCTTATCATACATAAATTTGCTTAGCTATAAACCTAGTAAATCACATTAGGTACTTATATACGTAAATTATTAGACCCATATACTTTGACAATCTTTTGCCATTATATTTTAAAGTCATTGTATGTCTATTGCTAATAGTAACCTCAGTACTTTATTTAACCTATAAAGAGGAACTCAAATACATATATGCCATAATGATTTAAATATTGAGATCTCAGTGTGAAAATCCCAAAATCTTAATCTTTATTTCTTTATAACATATGCAGATATTTTATTTTCTTGGGATTTTCTGATATTTCCTGAATTTATTATATTATCTCCTTGTGTAAAGTACACCATCAATTTAAGGCGAAATTATTTGAAAATAATATTTTGGGGGAGGATTTTTTCCTAGTGAACTATGTATTTGCACATGCCCAGTCTGAAGGGAAACTACTGTGGCATGGGTATGTACCAGTTATCTTGCTTTGCCTCTAAATGACTGTTGTTTTAAAAGCACAGCATAGAAAGCGCTTTAGGATTCAACTTCTTTATGCTTTTGCCAGACAGGTTGTATTTAAACTAGTGTGGCCAAATGGAAATAAATCCTGTTTTTAAAGACCTCTAGAGACATCATAGTTGGCAACCAATTCATGGTTCAGTGACCTTTACTGTTAACTGCTTCTTTTCTCTACTTTGCCTAAGTGTTCATCCTATTATTTAGGCCCAGTCTCTTCTTTTCTGGCGTAAGTAGTTGTCAAAATTGACTAGTCTCTGGGTTTACTAGGCCTAATCTGAAGACTTCTTAAGTATCTGTTTAGCTAATTTATTTTCCGGACCCCAAAAGTCTTTTCTTTTAGCTCTCACATAATTTTTTCAGTTACCTTTTTTGTTTTGACTCATGTTTCCTGAATATGACAAGCAGATGGAAGAAATATGAGGGATCTCTTTCTCCCTAAAATCCTGCCTTCCTTTTTTGCCCTCCTTCCTCTTTTGCCCTCCTTCCTCTTTTGCCCTTCTTCCTCTTTTGCCCTTCTTCCTCTTTCCTTTCCTTGTTTCCTTGGTTCCTTCCTCCCTCCCTCTATCCATCCGTCCCTCCCTCCCTCCCTTCCTTCCATCTTCTCTTAGATTCTTTTCTTACTTATATATACTTACAGATCATTTTCTGAACAATGTACATTCCTAGATTATAGACTATTTCAAGGTAATTCAATAATTTGGAGTCTTTTGATGTTACATTTGCAAATTGATGAGTCTTTTTATTCAAAGTGTGTATGTATGTGTTAGAGTCTGTGTGATAGAGAAAGAAAACTAAATTTTCCCAAACTTTTCAGCAGTTGTTTTTAAAAAATTGTTAGTTATATACTATTTTATGTCTCTCAATATTTTTTGACAGCTATCTTTTTTCTCTTTCCGACTCAAAATATACCAGAGAATTTCATAATTATTAATTAAATATGATATAATCACAATACAAATCATTTATATGTGTTATATGAATTTTGATACATTTAAGTCTCCCTCTCCCCCTAAGAAGATATAATCTGATGAAAACAGTGTGGTTTTCATTCAAACTCAGCCTCACGTAAAATTCCCTAATTTGTCACTTTTACCAACATCTCTCCAATATAACATCTCTCCTGTCACTGAAGATACTTTATAATATTGATATATTAAAAGTGAAATAAACTTTAATCTCTTAAATATATATTCACTTTTAAATGTTACTTTACCCTCCTATTTACTTTAAAAATATTTTTTGCCAAAGGTTAATTTTTTCTTGCATTTCAAAAAGAAATCTATTTTAATCAATTTATAATGATTTCAAGTCATGGAAGGATTAAAATCGGCTCACTCTGAAATGACCGCATTACTTTTTATTGCAAAAATGTAAATATTTCAAGCAGTTTGTAGTCTGCCTTTGTTATTACTTGTTAGTTTTCCATGTCTTTTTAAGACTATAGCTAAACGTTCTAAAGATTTTTAATATCCTGAGAAATTTTTAAAAAATAGATTTTATATATGTGTGTAGTAGTGATTTTGGTAATAATGACTTTAGTTTAAACAGGTTATGTCAAGTTTAAGTGTAAAATCAAATATATTTTGTGTTTTACTGCGTATAGTTCTCCCCTGACTGATTAATCAGAGGACGGTTTTTACAGAGACAGTATTTAGTCAAGAGGCCCGGAAGCTTGTCTTTGGTTAGCCATCTGTGACCTTGAGAATGTTATTTAACTGCTTAGGTTTTCTGTTTTCCTGTGCAGAAAGAAGAGGATTAGGCAGATAAGTTCGAAGGTCTCTTCCAGTGCCAGCATTTTAGAGTTCTATTGCTTTATTACAGACAAGACACAGGCTTTTCCTCTTTCTTAACAGAAAGGGAATTGGGATAGAGTCGTCTTAAAAGCAGAAAGAAAAATTAAGGACAGTTATAAAAAAGTAGGTGTGAAGCCCCCTTAACTTCAACCATAAACTTCAGAGAGTAATGGATGAACCGGTTCCAAGTTACTTTGCTTTTTGTGTTTGTTTCTTTCTGACATACTCAACCGCACAATAGTAGCCCTTCCTTTTTCATAGAAAGGTCTCTGCTCTTTCTGTAGAAAGATAATCCTTTTACCTGATCCATGGAGACATGGAGAGAAGTGGGAAGTATGTGAAAAAGAAATCCGTATAATTTATTTTGAGGGGAGAGAAAGTTAGTGATTCCTTTAAGTGAGTAAAAGGATTTTATGTAGAGATATATTGGTTTTTATTTATTTACTGAAACTAGAACAAATGAAAGGCCCGTTAAAACTGTGAGCAGACAGATTTTCATTTGGATGAAAGGAATCATTTCCTAATATTCATGGTTATTAAAAGCTTAGAAGATCATTTAAGATAGCCCTCTCAACAACTTCTGGTGCTTTAGAAGCTTCTCTATTACAAGATGGTCTTAGATAACTTTTAAGGTCATTAATATATTATAAAATATTTTCCAATTATCATTTGTCATTGATATAATATGCCAGTGCGTTAGCCTGAAATTCTTATATTGGATATTAGTTAATAAAAATATTCTAATTCTATGACTTGATTGTTGATAATAACTATCAGCAAAGAAGGGGTACTTTCTATATTTGAAAAGAGTTGCTTCCTGGTAATTATCTTGTTTTTAATATGTTATATATATATTTAAATATGTTAAAGGAATTTTGAATTACTGAAAATATTTAGGAATCATTTCTCTAATCTCCTGATTTAACAGCATTAGTCTAATGAGATCAAGTTTATTTTCACAAATTAATCCAAAAGATAATTCTACAACTTTTTGTTGCTTCAAAGAAAAATTTACTTTGTGTCAGTTTGTTGTGTTCTATCTTTCTTCCTAAATATTTCTTCCTGTCGTTGAAAAGACATCATCCTTGAGGTATCAAGAAATATAGTAATGTCATATCCACTGTGTCTTTGAGTGTAGATAGTGATGATAAAATAAACATTAAAGCTATGTAATGATTTTTTAAAAAACTTTTCTAACATGAGTGAGTGAAAATCATGCATAACTTTTCCTTTAGATGAAAAAATTAAAAGTTACTTCATTCTTGCTGAAAGGAATGTGAGTTAACAGATGTTCTTGAATTACTTTAAAATTCTTCATCTGCAGCAAAAATGTGCCAGAAAACTTTTGTCTTTGTTTTATAATTGTACTATTTCATAGCGGCAATCCTTGGCATTTAAACGACAGGAATGTGTATTAAGTCAAATTAATTTTGACTTGCTGATAAATATGAGAGTTATTCATTTGAGGTAAATGTAGTGTTAGTTTCTGCTGTACTATTATGGAGAACTTTCTTCACTTGACAGTAATTTACCTTTATTTCTAAAATAAAGAGAGAAACAAAATAATTGTTTTCCAGTATTTTAAAAATGTATTACTTGAGCATTCTGTATTAAAATGCCTAATGTTTCAACAATATACACAGGCAATGTGAGAATAACTTATAGAGTTATATAATTTTTGTTTTCATAACTTATTCACATTTTTCTTTACATCTTCTCATTTAAAAATATGCGAGAATTTAAGTGCAATACGCTTTGGTCACCTTTCTTCTTGACTTATGGTCATAGAACAGCAGCACCTGGTGCATGTTAGAAATGCAAAACTTCAGACCACAATCCTGACCTATACAATCATAATCTGTATTTAACCAGATCATAGAGTGATTTGCATTCTTAATCACGTGTGAGAAATGTGAGTTTAGTATAAAATTATTGGCAGCATGAACCTTCTAAAATCTAATGTGATGATGAAGTTCGGGAATTTAACACATTTTTTTTAAAAGATGCTTGATTTTGTTTTCCATGTAGCCTTGGCAATGAAGGTTTCTAGTGTTTTTAAATCTATTACATATATAATTATCTAACCTGCCATCTAGTAGCAAAATGCAGTCACTTTTATAATTGTATACTTATCATTCATGGTAGCTCTGCCATTCAATCATACTACAAATTTGAAGTTTCTTTTCTGTTTTTCTTAAATTATTCATTATTATACTTGAACTGCTAACAAATGTCCACCCATGGGTAGTTTGGAACAGTGCATCCAAAAACTAATAATTCGTTTTACATTAAAGGGAAGCATCATTGTTAAGTCTGTTACTTTTTATTTTTTGTTTTAAGTTTCCTTATTTTTATTTATTCCATGTTTTCTTTCTTTTTGTTTTAGTTGGGTCTGGTAAGTTGACATTTTATTGGCCATCTTCTAATCATCGTGTCACTGTGACTGGAACTTCTCTTCCCCTTTCCATCCATACCCTTCCATGTCCTTCAACCAATCAGCCTCCATGTTTCACTTGTCATTGGCCACAAAGACTGCGCAGAATAAAGTCTGCAGGAAGTATGGGTAACTGTGACAAAGAGTAAAGGTAACGGGGTTGCTAACTTCGTCTTGTTAAATCATGTATCATCTGCATCCTTGTTCTTGTTTCCTGAAATAAATGATAAAATGAATGATAGAACTGTGTTAGTTAAGTGATATTGCAATTTGTATCTTATAAAATCCAACAAGTAAAAATATATGCCAAATTGCAGTTAGGGATATGCTTTTGGAGCAAAATTTGGGCGCAATTTGGAGGTTTTTTTTTTTTTTCCTTCAAATGTGTTCATAAATGCATGTCTGTCTGAGTTATAACTACGGCTCGATTATAGTTATTAGAAGTCCTGCTGATAAATGGCCTCACACTGAGAGCTTTTTTGCACTCATTTTATTTTTCTGTGTCAAATTAATTTTATTTTAGGTATAGCTAAAGTTTATCAAAACTTGGTTTGATGAACACTTGTCCTTATGTAAAAGCCAGTTTCTAAGCACTTACCTTCAGGGAAGGTCCGTTCATTCTATCAGGGTGGTACAATTTTTTTTCAAAAATTTTACATGGAAGCCAATGAGATGGCACAGCGGTGTAAGCACCTGCCTGGCAAGCGCAAGGTCCTGAGTTCGACTCCCGGAACCCACATACGAAAAAAGGGCCAGTGATATAGCTCAGCGGCACGGGCGCCTGCTGGTGCGCGAGGTCCTGAGGTCGACCCCCGGTACCCACAAAAAAAAATTTTACATGAGTATGCTGTGCTAGAGGTTTCTCAGAGAATAAGAAAATCTGTCTCAGTATTCTCTAAGCAAAAAAGGCGTGTACCTATTACTAAAGTGACAGTGCATATTAATATGGGTAGGATGGATTCTTTAATATGTGTGATGCAAAAACTGGCTGCTTAAAACACAAACATTTTCTGTGTAATACTATCCATGCAAAATTATGGATGGATGAACATTTACATATAAAAATAATAAAGGCATTAAGGTATAGTATGATAATGGAGTTGAATGTTTATATACTGTATTACACATATGCACTATTAATGCCATACAATTTCATTGATACAATGGCAAAACATACTGCCTAGACAGGCTAGGAATATTAACAAAATGATAAAATATATTTACAACATATATGCAAAATGCACAAAATTTTCACAAGTCAAGAATTCTGAGAAATAAAAAATGCAAACTTGTGAGCATAATACCTAAAACAAATAGGATATCAATAACGAGGGAATGTGAAGAAAGATGTTTACGTTCACTTTGTTAAAAGGTTAAATAAAAGGAGAACCTGTTCTTAGTTTAGCAGAAATAATATATAATGTTCATTGCTGGCAATTTGTGTGAAAGGCAATTTGTGTGCTGTTGCTGAAAGAATCAGTTGATAAAACACGTGTCTAGGTACAATTTAGCTATTCTCTTAAATATGCTCTAGGTCCTTACGTATTTTGAGGACCGGTAATTTTAACTCTAGGAAATAATTCTGACTACATTTGAGTGAAAGATATCAACTTTACCATTGTCTTTAACAGTGAAAATTATAAAAATTTAAATTTGAAACAATAGTCTGTTTAGATAATTTAAGGTAATTTGTGTAGTGATTATTAAACAACTATTCAAGTGATATTTTGGGAAAATATTTTAAATCTGTATTCATATTATCCAATTTGCATGGTAGAATTATGAGTGAATTTCTGTTTGTCCTCTTTGCCCAATTTTCCAAATCATGGTAGTTATGCTTATGTATTTTTATTATATAAAATTTAAATAAATATTTTAGCCTCAAAAAGCATTCCACTATATCATCATAAACATCAATTAGGTACATATGATGACTTTTTGATTCTAAATAGATAGGTAACAATAGCAGATTGCTAAAACATATTTAGTCCATTAAAATATTTTTCTTAGAGATATAGCTACCTCAGATATTTACATATAGAAAAGGGTTCTTTTTTCCACTGTTTTTCTTGAGCGAGAGGGAGACAGAGACAGAGACTGGCTTTGTACTCTATTGCCCAGGCCAGCCTCAAATTCCTGGCCTCGATCAATTCTCCTGCCTCAGTCTTCTGAGGAGATGGGACTGTGTGTCACTACACCCAGCTGAAGAGGATTTTTAAAAAGTTTTATTTCTAAGATGTATCTTGTGGCTGATGTCACTGTTGATGTTGGCTTGAGAATATGTCTACAAATACAGTATATTTATTTCCAGGCAAATATCCTATGTGGAAGGAGTGCTTCACGATAAATGTAGTTAGCATAAGGGTTTGTGTTCCTTGTTCCCAAGTAAGTAAGTCTTTGTGGTTTGAGAGAACTGGCATGTTATAAAAGAAACATCGGTTCTGGCACACATTCTTAGACATGTTCCTGAGATTTAGGGACGAGACCACCCAAAGTTTTTACTTGACTAAGTGGTTTGAATATTTATATTTTCCTACTCAAATTCCCTTCGTATTGGAAAGTCATATTCTCCCACTTATCTAATTAATCATTTGGTTTTCTTTCACTGAAAGAAACCAAACTGTAGTCTGGATTTAGTTTATTATCTGATCCTTTCAATTTCTTGGTCTGATTTCTATGTCATTTATTCCAACCCTCAACTAAGGAATAGAATGCTCCTGTACAGATTTTTACTGGAGGAAAATCCCCAAGCAATGATGCTCATACCTATTATTATACCTCAGTAATGATAGTATTTGCTAAATTCATGAGTAAACCATTCAATTACAATCACAGTTTAAAAAAATTATAACTTCAGTGTTACCAAATTGAACTTAAACTCTGTCTCCTAACTTTATATTTTCTTCCCTATAAGTTAGAGGACATTTGAAAGCATTTGACCTGATTTTTCAGGTCTCCTATAATCTTCTAGTTACATGGTGCGATTTCTACTAAACCTCAATTTAACACAAAAAGAAAGGCACAGAAGAAAGCACACTAATCTAGAAGTTAGGAGATCTAATTACTTTCTTCAGATTGCCATCGTGCAATCTTAGACAAGTCATTTTATGTTTCCTTTTTTAAGGGGTTGTATATTTTTAAAAATATTTATAATTAATATGTATATTAAATCATCTTTAATGTCCTTTATAACTTGTGCATTCTAGTACCCACAGTATGGGAGATGCCAGGTATTTTTTACAACTGAATAAATTTATAATATATATTTATATGTAATATATTATTACAAATGTATGTATACATAAGATATAGTTGGCTAGAAAACATTGAGCAAGAGAAAAACATCCTTTAAAATACTTTTAGTAAAAAAGAAATCATACAGTGTGAGCAGAATGGTAGCATTAGTGATCATATCTGTATCTAATAATCTGAATGTAATCTTTGATTCGTTTGTACTTTAGGGAGTTACCATAAGTGAATGACATAAGTAACTGAAAATACATTTTTTTAAAAAGTTTAAAAAAATTAAAAAATTAAAAAAAATAAGGTTTAGAAGTAGTGGGAAAGTCTTAAAAAGAAGATTAGAAGAGCCCAGCCCTACATAAACTGTTAAATATCTGTTTTAAAATGTTAAATCACTTCAACTTGAAATGAAACAAGAGAGAATAATAATTAGGTGTTTCTGATAGCTGATAAGAAATAGATTAGAAAAGTGTAAACAGTAGGTAAAAAAGACTTACATTCAGTACACATTTTCCTGAGCACGAAGCTCAGCCCCAAAACAAGCAGCCCCTCCCCGCAACGCGTGGCCGCATAGCACACCTGATGTTTTCAGCTGCCATTGCGCTCAGTGTAACTGACACAATTTTCTGACACTCTATTTACTGCTGAATGAAGTGGCCATTGAAGTCTGTATAAATCAAACAGTTTGGACAAAGCTGGCAGTATTTATAATGTCAGGATGAGCAGATGTTTCAAATTTGCCCTCATTTCCATATATATTCTGTTTGAACATGCCCTTGCCTATGTAAATGAAGGAGGCATTCGACTCCACCATCGCTTCAAATTCATTTCTATTCAGATAATTGGACTGAAGATTTTAAATGGTTATAATTTGCATGGTAGCATTTCAGGGGCTTTTGAGTTAAATTAAAGTAATTTTAGAACCTGCCTGCCTCAGAAGACCCTTGTCTGTATGATTAAAGTTCAAGCACCTTTAAATAGCTCTAAATAAGAAAAGATAATATTTGTTCATACAAATTTCATGTACACTTTGAATGTAAAGGGCCATATTGTAGCTCAAGAATTATTTTAAATACGAGGGTTAATATTAGGAGGTCAAATAATAGAAAGCCTCTTCACAAGACAATTCTATTTCATTCTGTACATACACACTTACCAATTTGACTTCAAATTAAAGGGTGAAAATGGGTCCAATATTACTGTTGTACATAGCATATTGTATAAGATAAAGGCTGAACTCGGGATGTGAGGAAACTGTCTCAGTTAGGACATAACTATATGCTTTCATCCAATGTAATTTGTTTCATCTCCTTTAGAACCTCCTCATTTTGTGGTGAAACCCCGGGACCAGGTTGTTGCCTTGGGACGAACTGTGACTTTTCAGTGTGAAGCAACTGGAAACCCTCAACCAGCTATTTTTTGGAGGAGAGAAGGGAGTCAGGTACAATCCTTGTCTAATTTTTTAATTAGCAAAGAAGGGTGCCAGGTATATGATAAGAAAACCGAATGTATTACATAATTACACAGCTGTCACATTAATAGAGTTGAGAAATTGGAGTGCCCTAGAAAATTTCAGAATGAGAGAGAGACAAAATAGCTTTAATTCTCCAAGCAGGTTTCCCTTCCTAGTTTTGGTTCACAGGGTAACTTATGGAAGTCATTGTTTTATCGTACAAATATTACTTGTATTTTTAATTCAGCCACATTAAAAAAAAATCCTTTCTCAACATAATTCACTATCATTTGTATTATTAGGATATCTAGAATTACATGTAGAGATATTCACTTCTATTTTAAACAGTTGATAATTATTCAGTGTGATTTCTCTGAGAGCATCAGGAGTCAGAAGTGGCTTCTGAATCTTTATGTGAAATTCTCTTTAGCATAGATGTCATATAAAAATAGTTCAGTATATTCTCTTTCAAAGCTTTTATTATAGTTTGTTGTAATTGTTGTATTAGTAGTCATTGTGAATGTTTTACTGCTTTCCTAATTTATAAATTTAACTTTATGATAGTATAAGTATGAAAAAACATGGTATATTTTTCAAAGCTCTCAAATATGATTACCATTTGCCATTAAATCATATTCTCTAAACATTTTGTAAGCCAGAATTTGTTACATATGTTAAATTGGAATATAGAAATCTATACTCTATTGTTTCAAACGGACTGTAGGGCTTCACTTTAATAAAAAAGACATTTTAAAATGTCTTATGGGGCCAGTGAGATGGCTCAGCGGCATAAGCACCTGCCTGGCAAGCGCGAGGGCCTGAGTTCGACTCCTGGAACCCACATACGAAAAAAGGGCTGGTGATATCGCTCAGCGGCATGGGCGCCTGCTGGCGCGCGAGGTCCTGAGGTCGACCCCCGGTACCCACAAAAAAATAAAATAAAATAAAATGTCTTATGTTTTGCTTTCTTCAATAGAGCAAAATATTACTCTTTACTTGTTTTTTGATACTTATAAGAAATAATTCTCGTTAATTCTTAATAGAGTTTTTATTGACCTCTTATTTTTGCTTGAGTCAGTTTGGGTGTTCTTTTCATGGTCTTGCCTCTAATGTGCATTAGAGACATTGTTAACAGGTAGTTTACTCACTGAACTCAAGCATCTTTCGTAGGGAGTGCCATCAAGTTCACTTTTGTTTTTATTTTGGTAAATGTTGACTTGATCATGATATGTATATGATTATTTGCATTCTAGAGTCTTGAGGGTTCAAACATATTCCATTTGGCCTCATGGGCCTAAATTTGCAAGCAGTATGTTAAAGACAAAAAGAACAAAATATTTTAATACAGTAGGAAGAATTGGAAGTAGATTATAGAAGAAAATCTATGTATGAAGAATGGTAATTCCATGAGAAAATTTTCTTTATAGAGTATAGCAGACTGACTGGGTCAGGCTTGCCCCTGTCCCAGGTCCCTTTCCCAGGCACCACCATGGGGAACCAGCCCTCTCCTCAGAGCTTTCCTTGCCCAAGGCGCCACTTGTAGGGACCTAGTCCCGCTACTAGTTTGTTCCCCTGTCCTAGGGACGAACAAGGATGAAAGACAGACACCAAGGCAATTTAACATGCAGGCAGCCAGGGGGCTCTTGCTTCTACTGGGAAGAGGAACCCCAAGCCTCTGGCTCATCTTGCTTTTATTCACCCAGAAATGGGTACAAGCAATTAAAGTAACACAAGAGTGATCTGCCTTCCCATATCCATTAATACACGGTCACGTAAACAACTTAATCTCAGCTCTATAAACTTTTTCCTCGACTCTGCAATGTGCCATCACCCTGCATGTTGCCTTTCTCCTCATAGAGCAGAAAGAGAAGGCCAATTAGGCCTCGATTCCTTAACCCGTCTCCCACAATAAAGTAATACGTAGATGATTCATTTATCTTAAACTCTAAATTTTCAAAAAATGTTTTGATTTGGCTTAATGACACATGTTATCTTTTTCCTAAAATTTTGTCATTGGACATATATCTGAGGAATAGTAGTTAGTCTCTTATAAAATTATGTATGCCGAAAGGCACATAAACTTTGAAAAAGAAGCAACTTTCTTTGATTAGGAAAAAATATCCATACCCTTTATTTCATGAAATACTGCATGGTGCATTATTCTACATGAAATATACACTCCTAAGAAGAATGATCTTTTCAATCAATGCAATGTATGAATTTTTTTGAAAATCAATAACATATCTTCTTACTTTTTACGGGGAATAAGAAGATAAGTAACTCTGAAGGTTTCTGGGTATTTATAGTAGATAGCTAACAGATGCTTGTCATTTTCCAAATGGTGCCAAATGGTGTCCTGGAATTTATCAGAATGAATTTAAATTTAACACTGTTCACATATTTTAAAAAGGTCTTCAGGTTTGTAATATTAATAGTCATATATGCAAAGCAAGGCTTTTGTCAGTTTGCTTAAATATGTAATTTCAACTCTAAATTTACCTGATATCAGTATAGATCTAGTACTGTTTCAAAACTGATTGTTATAAAAACAAATATCAGTATTGATAGTTCATTCAAATTTTTACATGATCCCATTTAAAGTTGTATTATGAAACTCCATGTGTGCTTAATAATATATATTTGTATATGCCCACATAACTATATGTGGGTATGTACTGAATGAATAGCTTATTTTTGTATATATATCTGTGTGTCTCTTTATATTTATACATATATTTATAAATGTATATATAGCTCTGCCAAAATATTAGAACCTAGCAATTAATCTATTTTTATTCTTTCCTCCCAAATTCTGGGGTGTAGAATCTGCTTTTCTCATACCAACCACCGCAGTCATCCAGCCGGTTTTCTGTCTCCCAGACTGGTGACCTCACTATTACTAATGTCCAGCGATCTGATGTTGGTTATTATATCTGCCAGACTTTAAATGTTGCCGGAAGTATCATCACAAAAGCATATTTGGAAGTTACTGATGGTAAAGTAAAGAAGTTCATTTCAATATGTCCAAATCTGTCTTAGGATCTAAAGAGACTTCCAGTAAATGTATTTCTTCCCAACTTTACATTCTTTCTTATGACTATTTCAGTGTGAAACCAAAGAGGGTGTTGATATTATAATAACAAGTCCAAAATTCTTACTGTCATTTAAATTTCCTATAAATTCCTAGCGTCAAGTCAGATTCATAAAGCCATAGTAATTATCCAAAGAAAAATTTATATTGAAAGCTGTACATAGGAACGTTTTCAGATTTTGGAAAACAAGATGTTATTTTACAGACTCAGAGTGAATTACCCTCTCTCTGGTTTTCTAAATGAAGGAGTAAAAATGAATTTGTCATGAATCCAAAATCTAACAACTCACCACACGTGATAAGGAACAAGTTTTTCTTAACAGTCTGATCTTATTCTGTTCGTCAGTTCTCTTACACATGATCGATTTATACCAAATATGTTATAAATACATAAGAATAAGGAAAAACTCCAAACTATAAGATTGAGTATTGATAATTTCAAAATATAGATGCTTTAAATATATTTATATGTATAAATTTATATTTGTTTGTTGTAAAACATTAATATATCATATGCATAATATATATATTTTTATGTGTGTATATAATCATGAAAGTATTATGGCTAAAAAATCCTTCCAAATCAGAACTGAAAACCTAATGGTGGTAAGGAGGTTATTGCTTCTACAGCTAAATTCATTGGAACGATTGGAATTATTTTTTCACTTTCAGTTCCAAACAGTAGATGAAAGAACACATAAGGAATGAAACATTATCTTTCAAAGAGGAAGATGGAATAAGAATAAAAGGAGAAAATCAGAAGCTTGCTCTATGTATTCAGACTGTTTCTAAGCTTCAGATGATTTAAATACTTTATATAATAACAGTAGCTTCTGTAATTAGAAACTATGTAATCATCTTTGAGTCTCATCATGCTTGTGTTGGTTACTTTTCTCTTGTTGCTAAGACAAAATACCTGACACCCAAAGTTAAGGAAAGGTTTATTTAGCTCACAGTTTTTAGAGGTTTCAGTCCATAATCAGCTGGCTCCAAGGCAGGGTGGCAAGGCAGAGGGGCAACAGTTCAAGGCAGGAGAAGATACAAAGCAACAAAAGCAAAAGGGGCAAAAAGGACAAAAGGGAAGAGCAAGCCTCTTTCCCTCCCTTATATTGTATGCAGGCTACCTGCCCCAGGGCGGGTGCAGCACTCACACCGCCAATCTCAGCACTAGACAAGGAACCAATCACAAACTCTAGATTCAGCCGCCTGGAAAAGCCTGCCCCCACATGTCCATGTGAGGCTTGGGGGGGACATCCAGACATAAACCGTAATACTGCCTTATATGTATATCTATTCAAAAATCTTTCAAATCAGTCAAGTGTTCTTTATCACTGTTACAACTCCCAGTCCGAATCACCTGTAGTCTAATATTGGAGTACTTACTAGCCCCATTCTCTTTTTTTTCCTGTTCCAAATTACACTTCCATATGGTTGCTGGAACTTTTTTTTTTTCTGTAGACCACTGCTTTCTTCTCAGTTGTATAAATGGAAGTATAATGTAGATACTATGAGTAAGCAAATACAGTTTGATGAACTTGTTCAGGTAATGACCACTCAGATCAAGATATGGAACATTTCTGGGACCACAGAAAGCTTCCATTGACTTTTCTTGGTAATTAGGTTCTCTGTGGCAGAGATAATCACCTTTCTAGCTTTCATCATCTTTGATTTGTTTTGCCAATTCTTAAAATTTACAGCTAAATAAAATTGTATGCTGCTCTTTTGTATATGACATTTTTGGTTCAAAATAATGCTAGTAAAATTCACCCATGTATATATCAGTAGTGCATTCTCTTTGTAGTGCTGTGTAGCATATAAATAAAACCCAGTTTATTTGTATGCTTCTTTATTGATGAGTTGTTTCAGTTTAGGACTTTTATTATTAAAGCTAAATATTCCAATTCACATCTACCGATGGGCGCACTCAGCTATCTTGGTATGCCTTTTGGTAGGCAAGCATACTATTTTTTCTTGTTTTCTTTTTTTCATATAATCTAGATAAAAGTCTTTGTTAGCTATATGTGTACTCTAAATATTTCTCACCAGTAATTCTACTAATGATGTTGTAAAAATTAAGTAGTTAATTTAATGAGGACTAATATATAATTTTTTATTTTATGATTAGTGCTGTGTTCTATTAATTTTTCTTGGAGTTTTGGTTTTCACACATTTGAGATTCAAGTTCTTGATGCATGTTGGAATAATTTTTTTGTGTATAGTGTGAGTTAGTGGCCAAAATTCTTTTTTTTTTTTTTTTTACCCCATATGGAAACTAATGGTTTCAGAATCATTTATTGAAAACCCCGTCCTTTTCCCATCTAACTGAACTGAACTTTATCAAAATTCAAATGAATATAGATGTGTGGGTAATTGTGGTCTCTCTATTCTGTTCCACTGATCAGTTTATACCATTACTTATGGTCTTAATTATTTTAGCTTTGTAGTAAGTCTTTAAAAAAAACTGATAGGGTTAGTCTTTAACTTTGTTTTCATCGGTTTAGGTTTGCTGTTGGAGAGCCTCTACATTCCTTATAAATTTGAAAATCAAATTCTACCCACACATGCAATCTAAACAAAAAAACTTCATTGCATTTAAATTATTAGATAATGTAAGGAGAATCAACATTTTAACAATATGAAGCTTTCAATTCAAGAAAGTGATACATATATATCTATTTATATTTTTCAATTTCTCTCTATGTTTTAGAATTTTCAGGCTAGATTTCTTGTACATGTTTTAGTAGAGGTATAGCTAAGGTATTTTATGATTTTTGATGTGACTGCATATGTATTTTTAAAATTTCATTATTGAATTTTTTGAGGAAAATGCTTAATTGTACAATTGACTTAATATATGTTAACCTTGCATCAAGAAACTTTAGTAAATCTACTTACTATTTCTGATAATTTGTTAGGTAGATTTTTCTGAAATTTTTGTGTACAACATGAGCCAACTACAAAGACTGTTTTTACTTCTTCCTCAATATTTATACATCTTATTTCTCCTTTGTTTTATTGTACTTTGTGACCTCCATTAGAATGAGTAGATCTGGCGATGGTGGATGTATTTCTCTCGATTTTTATTTCAGAGGGAAAGCTTTGACTATTTCACCAGCAAGTGTAATATTGGCTAGTTTTGTAAATATACTTGAATTTCAAGAAATTCTGGAGGACATTTTTAGAACATGAATTTCATTATTCAACTACACAGTATTCATGTTCTGACCCCCTGCACGTTCAGCTGTGAATTCCAGGTTACCCATACGCCTGACTATATTGTGTTAGCTGTGTTTCCTTTCTGTTAAGACTTCCGCATATGTTGCTTGCTCTAATTTAAAATTTTACCTCCTTCAAGAAGCATTCCTTAACTCCTCAAATATGGGTTCTATTTCCCTACCTCTACCATATTTACACAGACCATGTCAATATTTGCCTGTGTTCTCTGTTTATTTTCCTGTATTCTTCACTGGACCCTATTCCATGATATTGGGGCTCATATCTGTTTAGTCAAGTTAATTGTGCAGCCGGTGTCCACCTAGTGTCTAACATGTGGTGAATGATCAATAAATATTACTGGAGTGATTGAAAGAAGAAGCAGAGAAGAAGGAAACTCTTAGCTCTTGGTTAAGTGAGACTTCACAAGTAGGATTGTCTCAGTCAAAAGCTCAAACTCTTATCTTTGTCTGTGATACATATTATGCATGTAACTGGGTACAGTAATTTAGGATGACCTAACATATTTCTACATTATGTGCATTATAGCCATTAAATCATGATTGGGAAGACCACAGAACACAGAAAAAGTAAAAGATAAAATTGCACACATATTTATACATGCAACTTTGTAAAAAAAAGTGTGTATAGATATACATGAAAAAGGAAGAAAACATGCTAAAGTATTCTCAAATATCACTTATGCTTACAATTATAATTGAAAGTAAAAATTTCTATGTGCCAGTTAACATGACACTGTCATGAATTGCTTGCATTTGTGACTAGGTAACACATAGAACTTTTGCTAATACGTTTTTTAAAACCGCATTTGTGGATTTGAGATTCATTCCTAGTAGCCAGTTCATTCTGAACACTAAACATTTGCTTCATCTTATAATTTCTGGGGGAATTTAAGTGATTTTGTGTTTACTATTTTGGTAGTGTATTTTTAGTTTTCTTTATTTTGGAGTTTATTGATACTGTTTAAACTTACATATGTGGACTCATTCTTTGTAGGTAAGACTAATTATGGTGAGTGCCGACAATATCAACATTTATATATAACCATGTCAGGTCAAAAGGATGGCTAGTAGGCCGAGTATGTTCTCAGTACTCTTTGACTTCAGCTTCTTGACCTTCTTTATTGTTTGCCAACAGGACAAAGGCAAAGGCAGAATAACACATGAGACAAAAGCAGCAGCTGTCTTTGAAATATTGCTTCTCTTTAGGCTGTGCCTCACCCCTAATAGCATTTGACTCAGGAACATACAAATTTATGCCGTGAATTAATTGAAAATATTTACTTTATTACTAGAATATAGGAAAAAATAAGTTAACAATTATTAAACATTAAATAATATTTAAAAACAATTGTATTCCTCTCTCAAAAGTTATATATATTGCAAAGAGAGGTATCTTTTGTTTAGAAAATAAGGATTTGCTAGTTACTATTTAATTTGGACAAGTCACTTGAACTTTCAAAGTTTCAATTCCTGATTTCAAAAATGGGATGATAGTATCTTACAGCCTAATTGAAAGGATTGCAAAATGTGATGCTTTGAAAGCCCTTTGCAAATGGATGACAATTGTGTTATATAACTAATATTCACTGGTGTTTAAATGTGAATTTTTCATACATGAACACAAGTCAGTGGATGTGTGCTGTTCTTTTTCATTTAAAATTACTCTGTAAATACATTTATATGTATTAATGTAGTCTACATGATCATTATTTTAGTCATGATAGCATATTATATTCTAATAATATAACTTCTGTTTAGGGCCTTTCAGTCTTTCCTTGCATATGGGGAAAATATCAGTAACTGTTATAAACTCTGCCAACAGAATCACATTACCGATAATGTTACACTACTACCGCTGTTACCCATGCTAGCAACAAGCTACAGTTATTCACTGCCTACTTAGTGCGGCACTATGCTAAGAATTTCTTGGGCCCGTGAGATGGCTCAGCGGCATAAGCGCCTGCTTGGAAAGCGCGAGGGGCTGAGTTCGACTCCCAGAACCCACATACGAAAAAAGGGCTGGTGATATCGCTCAGCGACACGGGTGCCTGCTGGCGCGCAAGGTCCTGAGGTCGACCCCCGGTACCCACAAAAAAAAAAAAAAAGAATTTGTTATGTATGGATAGTTTTAACTTTGAGAACACATTTTACTGATGAGGAAACTGAGGCAGAGAATAGTGAAAAGATATGCCCAAATCCCATCAGAAATATGTAGTAGAACTAAGATTTAAAACACAATTTTGTATTGTCCAATATGGTAGCGACTTGCCACAAGAGGCCTTTGAAATTTGAATTTAATTTATTTAAAATTAAGTAAAATTGCACCTCCATTCCCTGATCCCCCGGCCACGCTCAAGTGCTCAGTAATGACTTGTAGCAATTGGACAGAGCAGATGAAGACATTTTCATTTTACAAAACTGTATCTTTCTGACCCAAAGTTCATATGCTTAGTTGGTTTGTTAAACATTTCTGTTTCTTATACTCCTTCTTCCTGATACTGTATTTCAATTCTCATAATTCCAATGAGAACATATCAGACCCTGATTTGAAATTGTTCCTATAAATCCTACATTTAAATTCAACTCAAATGTGTACATTCTTTGGTGTAAGTTTAAGCATTTCATTTGTATCTTATTCTAATAAATGACAGTACCAGGGTTTTGTTTGGTTTACTTAAAGAAAAATGAAATTGTTTTAATGAATTCTTAAATCTTTCAGCTCTATTTACATATTAGGTATTTTTACAGGAAAGGAACGAGAGATGATAGCAAAGTGCATATGAATATCTCGCCTTTTCCAGTTAACCAAGCACTTTCATATCTATTATTTTATTTAAGTCTTCATAGCAATCCCCTGAGCTAGTTAGAACAAGTATTATCCCTATTTTACAGATTGAAGAAAAAAAGAAAACCCTGAGGCTTAAAGAATTTAAAGAACTTGCCCAAAGATACATGGCAGATGATGGAGCTGATTTTTTTCCTGCTTTATTTTTTGTTAACTACCTGGTAGATACAATGCAAAAGTAAATGATAGAGGAAACAGCATCAAAAAACTGGGTTAGGAAGAATGGAGAGATGTGCATCATGCTAAATATGATGTATATATAAAAGACCTGTTAACATAGAAACTGAAGTGAGTAAATCCCCAGATTTACTAACAAATGTAAAATGCACCTTCATTTGACTTAATTATAACCAGTTTTAGAAAAGCATTCTCTTACTAATTTAATTAATGTCTGCAGATCCATATTCATTCCTTTTTATAATAAAAGGAACACAATTAGCTTTATAAAATCCCAATGCAATGAAATCTTTTCATTCTTTTTATCATACATTTTAGGAGGGACCTCTAATTTGATTTTAGCAATCTCAATAGATAATGTAGAAGCAATTCAAAAATTTTAAGCAAAGGAATTATTGTAGTAGCTTTCAACATGTAGCTTTCAACACTCTTGCCAAGTTTCAAAACTCTGTCTTTTTATACACCCCACAGTATTAGCAAATTTCACACCAGCAATGGAGGCATAGCAGAATACTGGAAGAGGAGAGTGGAGTTGCAGAGATACTGATTTCACTCCATCGATTTCCTTTTTTTTTTTTTTTTTTAATTTGGATCCACAAAACTAATAATTACTGCATGATTAATGAGGAACAAATTGAAGTGTGACTCCAGCTTATGAAAATCTTTGGTGCATAAAATTTTGAACATGACACTTGCAGATTTTCAAATTATTGCATCCAAAATTTAGTTACTCTGGCAACCAGCTTCCTTTAATCAGGCGACTTCTTAGAGTCTTCTTTTGTAGAGTTACGCTTTTTTCTTTTCTTTTTTCACTTTAACTGATACTCAGAGTTTTTAAAGCTTAATAATTATAGGAAATTCCTGAAGATTTTATTCTTTTTATTCATTTAAAAATCTGCAGAGTTTCATTAAAAAGTACCTAAGTCCAGAGTTAGGAACATCTTTCTAATGGATTTATTCTACTTTCCCTATAATTGTTTTAGATTTTCCATAAAATAATGCCTTTATTTCAGAGAAAGTTTTCAGGTTTTAGATTTTATATAAGAATAATGTCAGTTATGTGTAAAATGCTTCTTACTGCTACTTTAAATAGTACATTAAAACTATTATAAAGTAACAGAATCAATAGAAATCCATTTGCTATTCCTGTTAATTCCAATATCCGAACATCATTTTGCGTTATCTTTTTGAATCATCATACCAACAATGTATTTGGGCGATTTTCTAGTTTCTTTCAATGCATTATAGTTAGTGAATTTTCACCCATGAATATTTTAATACCAAAAAAATCAAATAAAAAGATAACAGGAATTCAACCCAATTTGTGTGTAAATGAAAGTCCAAAGCCTCTTTTTGAATTCAAAATTGTCAAACATGCTGGCATGGGACCATCACTTTTTTGTTGGACACAAAACAGTTCTGTAATGTCAGGTCGATTTTGGATGATTCATTAAAATTTGTCTCATGCGTGTCCTGGGGAGAAATGTTTTTATGTGTCTTTTTTTTAGGTTTACAGCATTCCATCCTGGCAACTGTGTGTCTGCTTCACCATCCACAATGCATTCAGCTCCTGAGCTCTCACATAGATCTCTTGGCAATGAGGCAAGCTCAGTCAGTGGTTGGTCCCTTGAGAGGACTACACTGTATCTCATTTTAATATTCAGAATCAATGCATCATGTAAACGCATTCTGCATAATGCATGTCTCCTACTTTAATCACTTGTTTAATTACCTTTAGTTTGTTTCAAAGCGTATAGCAACTGCTGTTGCTTGCATGATTAGAAAATTGCTTCCAGTTGCAGAAATCCATTTTGTGTTGTTTCTTCTGGCAGTGATTGCAGACCGGCCTCCCCCAGTCATTCGACAAGGTCCTGTCAATCAGACGGTAGCAGTGGATGGTACCTTAGTGCTCAGCTGTGTGGCCACAGGCAGTCCAGTGCCCACAATTTTGTGGAGGAAGGATGGAGTCCTTGTTTCAACCCAAGATTCTCGAATCAAACAGCTGGAGACTGGAGTGCTGCAGATCCGATATGCTAAGGTAACTTGAAATGCCCCCCCAAGCACCCTATTTTGTTTTACTTTGTTTTCGTCTCCAGCTACTAGTGTGGAAATCCTGTAGGATTAACGTAATGCTGAATAAAACTATTACTATTTTTAATTTGATGCTTCATTTTTTTTTTTTTTCAGACATTTTTCAGGCACATGGGTGTGTATTTGAAATGGTTTGCCTTACTCTTTAGCCCACGGCAAATAGTTCACGGTTCCATGCAGGAAGAAAGCTGTCTAAGACCTACTGAGGGAAATAGATGGGGACTTGTGGGGAGAAAATATTTTCCAAGTAGTGATATGATGCGGTTTTTTCCAAGACCTATTCTAGGACAATTTTATGTGCAGTGTACTTTAACAGTTCTTCTAGAGTATTTGGTTCAATATTTTACAGTTGCACAATACTGTATATGCAAATCAAAGCTCTGAAGCATTGTACACAGTAGGTGTACGTTTCAAATCAGAATGCTGAATGGGGAAGAGGCCACAAGTTGGTGAGTGATTTATCCTCCCCAGACATCACCTTCCACACCCATTCTCTCAGGACTGTGTTGTGTTGCTTTGATTTTTCTTTTTAGGTCAAGAACAGACAAGCTCCTGAGACAGATGAAAGAATAGTCATGCCAGCAATAAATATAAATTTCAGTTGCTTTATTGTCTACTGTGGGTGGCTTCTTTAGAGTTTTAGATCAGCATCACGGTTCATGTCTTGTGCCACAAAAGTTATTATGTTGTACTTCTTTGTGACAACTATTGTGATTTTGTTAGTACAATTGCCAGAGCAAGGTGACAACATTCTTGCTTTATCAAATGTTACTTGTATAGCTATAATTTAAGCAGAGATGTATGGTTTATTGTGCTTCCAATGATTTTAAAGTTGAATACGCAGCCAGTGTTTGTTTTTTGGCATGCAGTTTTCAGGAGATAAAAAATATTTGTTCCATCGAGGATTTGCCTTACATTTCTTAAACTACCTTAAATGTAAGGTTTTAAAATGGGGATAAAGAGGAGTAACTTTAAGGAGAAATCCTTCTATGCTTATTCCTATCTTTTTTTCCAAAAAATAACTGTTTATCTCATATGTCTCTAGAAATGTTACTGATAAAATATTAATTAAGCCTTATTAAACATAAGATTTATTAAAAACATTATTTAAATAAAAAGGATTAGTTCTTTCCATTTGAAAATTGCATAATTTAGTGTTTGTCGCTGACACTGATAGTATGTTAATGCATTTAAATATCATATTTTATTGTACAATTAGAATAACCAGATAAAATCTCTTCTGTCTTCATGCACTATTTTCCTTCTCTTTCAATAAAATATATTCAATTAAGAGGGAGATTCTGGTTAGTGCATTTTAATGCCGTTATCCATATTCATGGACCATATACAAACCTGTAATTGCTTTTCCAGCCCGGTAAGCTCTTGATTGTGCCAAATATTTATTTTCCGTCTGCCTTCGCAGCTGGGTGACACTGGTCGGTACACCTGCACTGCATCCACCCCCAGCGGTGAAGCCACGTGGAGTGCTTACATTGAAGTTCAAGGTAAGTTAGTATTTTTGCTTTAAAATAAAGCTGAAAATGCAACTGTTAATTTACTCGTAAATTGATGAAGTAAATGTCATGGTGTCTGAGAAGATGTATGGGTGTGTTATCTACATATATATGCTTATCTAGATATTTATACACATCTTTCTTTTTTCTTTTTCTCTTGTTAGAATTTGGAGTTCCTGTTCAACCTCCAAGGGCCACGGACCCAAACTTAATCCCTAGTGCCCCCTCAAAACCTGAAGTTACAGATGTTAGCAGAAACACAGTGACTTTATCATGGCAGCCAAATTTGAATTCAGGAGCAACTCCTACATCATATATTATAGAGGCCTTCAGGTAGAGTGAAGAGGATGTTTTCTGTTTGTTCTTTTTTTTTTTTTTAACCATTAATATACATGTTCTAACTTGTGTTTCTATCCTTAGCCATGCATCTGGTAGCAGCTGGCAAACCGTAGCAGAGAATGTGAAAACAGAAACATTTGCCATTAAAGGACTCAAACCAAACGCAATTTACCTTTTTCTTGTGAGGGCAGCTAACGCATATGGAATTAGTGATCCAAGCCAAATATCAGATCCAGTGAAAACACAAGGTAAACATGGATTTACTTATCTGTGTGACACCCACTTATCTTCAAATGTTGTAATTGTATAGGCACTCTGTCATGCTGTGTACCAGGATCAAACGTTTCAATCTGTGGTCCACATTGCTTAATTAATTTTTAATACACAGACAAAATATCTAAAAAACTTTATTATTTTCTGGACTAAGAATTTGAAGGTATATTCCTCATACAGGGAACTGTTTCTCTTAAAATCAAAACTACACTAAAACAAAAATACTTTGTGAACATTTGTGTGTTTTGTTCAATTTCTTGATATTTAGATATAGTTACATGTGACTATAACATCTGAATCATATTATAATTGTAAGTTTTATCTTTAGAATCAGTATTCACTATCTTTTTGGTGAATCTTCAGAATTATTACCCTAATCAAGTAATACTCCCCAAATCACACAAACACGAGATCTTTGGAAACTTGTTCTTAATCCATCTGTCCAATCATCTGTCTCCAAAATGGGAAAAATAATTTTTTTTGCTGTTGTTTGACTTGTCTTTCATTGTCAGTTATGTGGGTCATGAAAAAAGAGATAAAAGAAAAAAAATGGACATGTGTAAAGCCACTTCTAAAATATTTAAAACTGGAAGTTGTATTCTCTTTAACAATTTTTTGATATACTGTTTTTATCTTTTGTGAAACTATTTTTATCTTTCAATACACTCTCTTGCTTGTTGTATCATTTTAATATTGAGTGAAATTTATTCTATATTGAAGAAAAGTAGTACATTTTAATCAGCCATTACCTTTTGTTTTTAATCTAATGCCGTTACAATTAAAATGTACCTGTTTGTATATTAGTAAATAAAAACAATTCTAGAGGATAATGATTGGAAATATAAAATTCTTTGCTGAAGCTGCAGAGGAATTATGTTTCTATCTTGAATTAACATTTCCAAAGGAAAAGTTGTAAATTGGTTATAATGAGAGGAATAAGTTATGTACAAGATGACTGGAAGACACTACTTTTTTCCTGATTTGGATGGGGTCTGCCAGACTTTTCACATATTTTTTCTTTTTTAGTATGTATATAAACAGTCTTTTTAGGAGGACTGTTTGCTTCACAATTCACAGAGAAGGCAAGCCAAGTTGTAGAACATGCCCACATCTGTCTTTTGCTGTGTGAATTTGACACACCCAATGCCTATATTTGCGCTTATGAGTCACCTCATCAGGAGCTGTAATATACTTGGACCTGTCTTGAGGCAGTTTGAGGTTTTCAATATTAGATACGCATTTTAAAAGAATACAGAAATTATGACAGCTGTAAAGTGAATTTAAACTTATGTCCCAGTACAGGATTCTCCAGTGGATTCTGACTGAAATTTTTTGATTGACTTCTACTTAATGCTCTTCTTTTACTCCTACAAATGATTTTGTAGTATATACTCATTTTAAAACGAGTAGGTAGTTAACATTTTATCTGAAAATTAATTTTTTAAAAAGGTTTTAATCAGTTGCCCTTTGTACAAGCATAGCTAGTGGAAAAACTTAAGTGACACATACCCATGCCGATGAGAAGACCGGTCATGAGGAAAGGGGAGAACCATTTTGAAATCCCAGAAGCGGTCAGCTCTTCAGTCTTCCTGCTCTGGGGCCGTAAGCAAGCTAGTCAGGGCTCCTGAGCTTCAGTCTTCTGCCTATAAAATGGGACTAAATCAACCCCTTCTCAGGACGACACAGATTAAATTAATTCATCAACATATGAGTATATGAGATCAGATTTCTTTTCAGTTTTATGCCATGGCATATTTGCATTTCTTTCAGAGTCTGGACTAAAAGTTCATAAAAGATACAGCTGTCATAAGACCAAGAAAGACAGCTAGTGACCCAAATGAGGGGAGCAGCAGCATTAAATATATCATGAGAGACTGGAATGATGAACCAGCACTAACAAGATTAAAATTAATAGAGCGATTAAAAAGTCCAGTACTTGAACTGAGGTTTAAGATATTAGCTATAAAAGGGTGGACTGAGAACATTAGGCTTAAGGGGACTGCTGGAATGGCACAAACTTAATGTTTGAAGTCAATTATAAAACCTATCTGGACCAACTGAGTGATGAAGTTGCCAAAAGAGCAAATGTCGTCTTTTGCTGGGATTAGTGGAATTATGTCTAGATCGAGTACTCTGCCCCTTTTTCCTAAGAATTGGTCTGATCGTGAATGAAGTAATGTGCTTGTGGTGAGCACTGTGTTTTCAAATGGACTTTTAAGAGAGCAGTTAAGATCATGGCACTGCATGAAAGCAGACAGTCACATCATAGGAAAAGAAATTCAAGGCTCCTGGCATGTTCAGCCCAGAAAATAAAAGACACAGAGGAAATATGACATCCTTTCCTTTTAAAAGGTTGCCATATGGAAGATGTAGGCTTTTCTAAGCCTCACACAGCAGGAAAGGACTGAGGAGTAGAAGTAATGAAGGCCGATGTCATCGTTTAATTTTTGGACAGCTTTCGAGATGCTGTAAAGCTTGGCTGAGGATCATGGTCACAGCAGGAACCTGGGAAAGAACTTGAACAAAGTCCTGTGAGAGGCACAGAATTTGTGACCCAAAGGGAAGAAACCAGGGGTAGAATAAAGGGTTGCTTAAAATTGATTCGGAAGGGACCAGGCCTAGTTTCTGTAACCATTTTCAAATAAAATGTGTATATGCACAGAATGTAACTGAATATGCACATAGTATACAAAAGGAAATACCAATTATTCCATGTGGTCCTCAACCGTCTCCTCAGCGATTTTATATAGGGCGTTCCAATCCTGGGGAAGTAGTCAAATAAAGCACTAAGATTTCCTTCAGGTCTGATTCTGAATATTGAGAAAGATCCTTTACATTATAATACAGTACATTGCTTTCAGGAAGATGAAAAAAGAACAATGAAAGATCAATTCATAAGCTTCTCAAAAGTGTAATATTAGGCATCACTCTATTTTTCTTTCTGATGGGAAATTTTCTAAAATACTATTATAAACTTCTATCGCACATTGGTGGAGGAATCTAGCAAATTTTCTGAAGGAATTGACTGACAGGCTTATTTTAATCAAGGCTTGAGACAAAAATCATAGTACCTACCTTATAAAATGTTTATTTTGAAGATACTTCCTGGAAAGCAGATGGTCCCTGTGGGTGTCGTGCTTGTGAGAACTATGAGTCTGCATAGATTGGCTCGACTTGCGTACTCAGGAAAAGCACTTAGTAGGACTTCCCAAAGTGCAGTCCTCTCAACAGTCCTCAGAGGGACCTGCCATTATATCACCATGTGACACGTAGCAAAATGAGGAATAAATATTTCTGGTATCATAAGGTTTTCGAGTTGCTGAGGTGGGATGTGCACCCAAGTGTGTTTTATTCTAAATACTTCACTCGGGCCCTAGAGATAGATGGTAGGGAAGGTTACAGGGGCTGTGGAGATCAGTAGGAAAGAAATATGCCTGAGGTGGACAGGTGACAGTCAAGCGAGTGCTGTATGCAGTCTGTGACAACAGGATCCCGACGGCCAGCGGTAGTCATGTGTGAGACACAAGAATTATCTCAGGTGTGCTTCTTATTTTATTTGTAAGCTTAATTTATAGGCTAAGTATATATACCAACATATAATATCTAAGACCTTAATAGTCATTTCTTTTTAATTTGCCTGGATTCCCTGAATTCTATCAGAGACGCAAATTTCATTTTTACTATTCCTGCTTTTTGTTCTATCAAAGGTTAGTTCTTAGAAGGTGTTTAATATTTCAGAAAGCTAAACTTGTCATTTTTGTTTTCTGCTGGATGGTGAATAATCTAAAATGTCTGAGTACAATACTCTGAGAAGCAGAATTCTGGAGGAAAAAACCCTGTATTTTCTTCTCACTTTTAGTCTGTATTTCCTTTTACTCTTGTTAATAATGCAACTCATCTGCATTTAGAAAACCTTTTGAGAAATGAGCAATTTTTGTTAAGTACAAACTTTAATAAGTTTAACAAAACCTCTCCTTTTCAGGAAAAAGAAAAGTGCAGGATAATGAACACTGAAGGCAGTTTAATTCTTACAGTGTTCTTGATCTTCCTTCAGAAATTGTGGTGTCTTTGTGATTGAGAATTCTTCATTAAAATGTATTTACTGGGGTGCAACAGCTAAACAGTCCAATAACAATACAACTAGCAAAGTGAACTATACTATAACCAAACCATCACCGACCAAATGCATGTTAGGTGCAATTTTTCTCATGAATCTAATCAGATTTGTTTCTATCCCTTATTGGTGGCCTAGGCACTCACTTGCCATCTTTCTTATTTTGGAATATAACAGGGTGCCTTTGAGAAGATGTAAAGTGTCCAACTTCATTCTGAGCTTGCTGTCCGCTCACCGTGGCCCCGTACTTTTCATTGCCCATCCACTCTATTGCAATTTTTTGTTGTTTTTTCCTTGTTGCATGGTTCCTGTCATAACAGAAGGTTTTAAGAAACTCGGATTGCACTAGCACTCTGATTCTCTAGAGAGAAAATGATCATTACGTGATAGGAAGAACCCTTAAAAGTGGCTATTTGCTATTGGTATCTTTGCCTTCCGCCCCTTTTGGCTCTGGGCATGCCTTCTACTTCTCTCTCTCTGCTGCCTCCTGTCTCTTCTCCATCTCTGGGTGTCGCTATATTCTTCGGATCCCAATAACAAGGTTAAGTTGTTCTTTATTCTATGTCAAGTTGGCTTCGCAGTCCTAATGAGTCTTCTTTTCTGAGAGTTGGTATAAATGCAAGGACTGTTTCACCAGGCTTTCATCTGGTCTACCAGAGTTGTGAAGGACCTGACCCCACTCTTCTTGAACTGTTGCAGATGTCCCACCAACAAGTCAAGGGGTGGACCACAAGCAGGTCCAGAGAGAACTGGGCAATGTTGTCCTGCATCTGCACAACCCTACCATCCTTTCTTCCTCTTCAATTGAAGTGCATTGGACAGTGAGTTGTTGCCACATTTGATTTCATTTTTAAGAAGCAGGTGACTTCTGTGATATATGTATGTAATTTTACTACCTGTTGCTCACTTCTACACAAATGATAACTTTATCATGTAAGCATTGTTTATCATGGTAGCTATGGTAGCTGGTTTTAAAAGAGAAAAGAAGTTTTATCTTCACGTATTTTTTCTATTATACTGTACTAGTCTCAGGGGAAAGAAATATAAAGTATTAACTAGAATATGTAATTTATGATACGTTCATTATCACACAAGATGTTTTTAAACTTAGAAATATTTCCAGGCAGTAAGTTCTCAAATAAAAAATGTAATGAGACATCTCTCTTGAGCCTCACATGACTCTTAGATAATGTATCTTTAGTATATAAATCAATATAAACTTGCAAAAGATAGTGTTTTTTTAGTATTCCACTTATGTAAACTAGCAATACACAGGGTAAAGCCTTATAGATTTTTATTTTGCATTTTGTTACATTTGTTTTTTGTTATTTTCTAATGAAGCAATAAAAAGATATGAAAGATTGCCTTTTTATTTGTCGTTTTCGTAGGTGGACCAACAGTCCCAGTATATTCAAGGATATAAAATTCTCTATCGGCCATCTGGAGCCAGCCATGGGGAATCGGAGTGGTTAGTTTTTGAAGTGAGGGCCTCAACCAAAAATAGTGTGGTTATCCCTGATCTCAGAAAGGGAGTCAACTATGAAATTAAGGCGCGCCCTTTTTTTAATGAATTTCAAGGAGCAGATAGTGAAATCAAGTTTGCTAAAACCTTAGAAGAAGGCAAGTATGATGAAGTGTGTGATTTCTGTGCATCGCAGTATATTTATTGGGCTTTTATTAACTTAATTGAAGTTGGTAAAATGTTACTAGAGCATTAGATTTATGAACTGTTTTCATACTAAACATTAGATTTTGCTAAAAGAATCTTTTTAAGTAGAACAACTGTAAAAAACAAAGTGCTGGGGCTGGTGAGATGGCTCAGCGGCGTAAGCGCCTGCCTGGCAAACGCGAGGGCCCGAGTTTGACTCCCGGAACCCACATATGAAAAAGGGGCCGGTGATATCGCTCAGCGGCACGGGCGCCTGCTGGCGCGCGAGGTCCTGAGGTCGACCCCCCGGTACCCACAAAAAAAAACAAAAACAAAGTGCTATGATAGTTGACTTATTCCGGTAGTGGCCTACACAAAAAATGTGCAAATGTGAACATTTTACTGTATTACAGTACATACATATATATATATAGAGAGAGAGAGTGTGTATATTTAATTATTCAGAACTAAAATTCACATTTGAAGATGCTTACTTTTAAATTATTGAATGTTAGTTCAATTAATGATTTCTAGATAAAGTGAGTAATATCTTGGTTTGCCCGGGACTTTCCATGGTTAACATTTTCTCCTTATGTCTCATATCTCTGGAAACCCCTCAGTTACAGACAAACCGGTATGGCTCGCCATCCTGAAAATTAAAAAGTAACATTTACTGAGAAGTAAAAAGTTACATGGCACAAGCCTAGTCTAAAAAAGAAACCCAGAATTCCCCCTAATGTTTCTTTGTCACTATATAAATGATAAGATACGCTTAACATCGTGAATGATTAGCATTTATCTTCCATACTTTGGAGGCTTTCTTTGGTGTGGCATGAGATTAGGGTCTAGGGTATTAGAATTAAGAATTGCCTTGATGTTTTGTGGAGATAATCTGTGTAGCTTTGGTTATGGAAAACTAATAACTGGGTTGGCAGGCTTCAAGTAAAACAAATAGCTTGAGACAATTAGACTTAGATAATATACATCTTTAAAATATGCATATAGTATATCAGTATAACCATTATGTAATTATTTTTGGTAAGTATGAGTTATCTGCTTTTCATGTTCTCTAACACAATCTAATAAGCTTCTTTGCTTCTTTTAAAAACAATTTAATAGCACCAAGTGCCCCACCCCAAAGTGTAACTGTATCAAAGAATGATGGAAATGGGACTGCCATTCTTGTCAGCTGGCAGCCACCCCCAGAGGATACTCAGAATGGAATGGTCCAGGAATATAAGGTAATAAATAGACACGTGTTAATTTACTGATGAACAGCCCCTCTACTAGCACACAAAAGAAAAAGCTGGATAAATTGTTTATAGATATTTGGCGCCATCTGCTGGCAAATCTACCAAAATGCTAAATTACTTTAAAAAATATTTTTCATTTTGGTAGTGATTTGGGAATAATTTTATTTGCTAGAAAAGCTATATAAAATATTTAATTTGAAAGAGAGAATATAAGCGTTTACAAAATAAGCACATATGTCTATATTTACACAAATACAAAATTTAAATGGCAGTAATATTTTTGTCCCTAAAAAAGAGCTTAAATATATTTTCCTGAAGTGGATTACTCTATGGAATTGGCTATGCATCGTCAAATTCAATCAAAAAATAGCTTTGCTTATTTTTATATCTTTTAAATTTTACTACTCTAGAATTAAGTTAGAAAAGTTATTTTGATGTGTATGAGAATTATTTTGTCTATAAACCTGGTTTTAGTCTCTAAGGAGAATTTCATGTATTAGTGGAAAATTGTATATAAATTTCTGTAATTTTGTGTACATTTTAAAAGTATGTAATGTATTATCAAGGAATTTAATGTAATAAGTTTGAATAATTATTTTTACCTGTGAAATAACCAGGTGTTTTCAATGAATACAGTCTTAACATGCATACATATTAAGCAGATATTTTAAACCATTCCTGGATGTGTCAAAAACTAAGAGGCATGAGATTTATTTAAAGTCTGTGTTTGAATTTACCCTATTAATAAATCTGTCTTATAAGATCACCTTAATAATCAATAATAGATGAATAATTGACACATTGGATCAGGAAAACTTCAAAGCCAAATGAATTTTATGTGTACTTTTTCAACACTTTTGTAAACATACTGCATGCTAGAAGAATTTTAACTGCAAAATACATACTGTACAAAATGATTTCTACTTATGTGATGCTCGTTTTTCTAGTTACTAGCTAAATTATGTAATTTAAGTCATTATTTTCTATATGTAAATATTTCAAATTGTGGTTAGGATATGAAACTGAGGTTTGGAAGGTACTGTAATGTGAAACTACTGATTCAAACTGAGATCGAGAGTGGACACACCTTAATATGTATGTGTCAATATGAAACTGGTTAAAGCTGGGCATGATGTTGCACGCCTGTAATCCCAGCACTTGGATGGCTGGGGCAGGAGGATTGTCACGAGTTCAAAGGCAGCCTGGGCTACACGAGTTGTAGGGCAGCCTGGTACATATGAGTTCAAGGTGAGCCTGAACTACACAGTGAGACCCTGCCTCAAAAAGAAAGAACGAAAGAAAGAAAGAAAGAAAGAGGGGGGGGGGAGGGAGGGAGGAAGGAAGTGTGCTTAAGCAGGTCCACACATCTGCCTTCTGTAGCATAGATCAGTAATTTTCAACTCCAGGCCAACACCAGAAGCTCTCATAGAATCATTTCCAAGTACGCATGGCTGACCTCCATCCCCCGAAACTGTGACTCAGTTGGCCTGCCAGGGACCCTTGCATGGCATTTTGGTAAATCTCTCCAGGTGATTCTGATGTGCATCTTTACTTAAGGCCCAAATAAAAACCAGAAACTTTTTTTTTTTTTTTTTTTTTTTTTTTTTTTTTTTTGTGGGTACCGGGGGGACGACCTCAGGACCTCGCGCGCCAGCAGGCGCCCGTGCCACTGAGCGATATCACCGGCCCCTTTTTCGTATGTGGGTTCCGGGAGTCGAACTCGGGCCTTCGCGCTTGCAAGGCAGGCGCTTAAGCCGCTGAGCCGTCTCACCGGCCCCAAAACCAGAAACTTTTTGAGTAGCAAATTAATTTGTAGGATGACTAAATATACTAAACTTATTTTTTTAAAAAAACAACTTATGAAGTTTATGTGTATTAATAGGGATACACTTTTTTTAAAGTACTTAAAATATTGCCATAAATGCACTGTGGCTATTTTACGATATCTCAAATAAGAATTCGTAGGGTAACTGAGTCATTAAAAAGTAAAAATGTCCACACTTTTTAAGTGCTTTCTCATGAGTTTCAAGGTTATTTCAACACTGGGGAGTGACCGGATGCTCTTTCTGTTCTTATCCGGAAAAATAGACTGTTAGAGAAGACTTTTAAAGATTTAAAATGAGGCAGTGTCTCAGCTCTCAAGCAAAATTGTGTAATGTAGGCATTTTCCCCTAAGAATCAAAACTCATTTCTCTCTTCAAGAAATGTGAAAGGGTGGATTTCACTTAACTTCATGGTCAATTTAAAATAATAAAATGCCTTTCAGAACCTGATTGACTGGTACAAAATCAGTTTGTGGCTTCAGTTCAGCTGTGTAATATAATTGCGGGGAAATAGCCACAAAGGCATCTTTATTTCCAAATGGTCAGATCCTGGTATAGTGTCTGACCATTTGCTGGTATTATCCACTGAAACTATATTAAAACAATATTAACTTTCAAAGAAAAAAATAAAAGGTTATTGACCAAGTGATAGAGGACACTGATATTTTCAGATCAACTTTGAATCCCATTTCCTATTTCAGTTTAGACAATAGTCCACTTGAAGCTAATCCTGCATATTGCTCAAAGACATCGTAAAGAATGTAGAGTATGCTTTACTATTCTATGGATCATTCTCTTATGGAAACTGAGTCCAAATATTGTCATGCCCTGTCCAAGTTCTTAAATATTGCAAAAGATCACTCTATGATTCTCTTTTCTGCAATTTTCAAAATATTTTTATTTCACTGGTCAACATATATCCTTCTTTACTGCCATATTAAGTAACAACAAAATACATCCGAAACACGAGCGAGTTAAAGTCATCAAGTGCTAAACATGAGTAACCAGGGGCACGCTGCTGTCTTAGCATGAATAGCAACATTGCATCATGGGGTTATATTCAGCTCGCACCCCGAACAACCAGCTGTGCACAGGAAACACTGGAGAGCCACAGAGAGTAGGGTCACTGTGTGAAGATGTGCAATTTTACCGTTGAGAGGCTAAAAGACGTTAAAATTTACAACAAGGGCTATAGCATAGTTTACATTATTTAACTTCTTTAAAATCATTTTCTATCACAAATATTCCTATCAAAGTTAACAAGGTATATAATAACTTTATAATTACATGAATGTTTTCTTTCATATCAACTGTGTAGTTATTCCTTATGATCTCATATATGTTATGAAAGATTAATTCCTATTCTCATTTAAATATAAGATCAGATTGCCAGTTTCTCTCATTGATAATAGTCTAGCATTCCATAAGGCTGAATAAAATTCTAGATCCTTACTTCTTGAATAAAGTTTTATTTTTAATAATCGTATTTGCACAGAGTACTTTATATTATTTTGAAGCTTGCTCTCCTTTTAAATCAACTGCTTCTTGGATTTTATGTAAATGAGCTGTCAGTGACAGTGACAGCTATTTGTGTCCCACAAAACTGATGAAGTATTAGACTAAGTGCTCCTGTCTTTTGTTTTCTGATATCTGATCATTGTGCGTTACACCTAAAAGGCAAACTTAGAATGATGATAGGTAGATTATTGTTGTTTATCTGGATATGCACAGGTTCTTCAAGTTGCTTTTATTTTTGGCAAAGAATTTCTTGATGTTAAAAAAAGAAAAGAAGAAAAACCTAATGATATGGGCTGATGTAGAGCCTCGTGATGTGTACTGAAAAGAGTGTCTTCAAGCAAAAATTTGTAGACTTGCCTTAGTTCTTTAAGGGTGTCCAAGAAAGTTTAAAGAGGTCACGAAGCTACCCTAACACTAAGTTGGGTTGTCAGAGTCTGCTCCGAGCTCGGTGTTGGGGAAGAATGACTTTTGTGGTAGGTTCATAATAGATCTGAACTCTGTCCAGGTCTAAACTCCATCTAAGTCTCACGTTGATTTTTCCATTAACTTAGACCATTTAACAGCTTGGATTTTGTTGCATACTCCTTACAGGTTTGGTGTCTGGGCAATGAGACTCGATACCATATAAACAAGACCGTAGATGGCTCCACCTTTTCTGTGGTCATTCCCTCCCTGGTTCCTGGAATCCGGTACAGTGTGGAAGTGGCAGCCAGCACTGGGGCCGGACCTGGGGTGAAGAGTGAACCTCAGTTTATCCAGTTAGGTAAGCATCCACAGCTGCATGTGACAGGCTGTCACTGCACCACTTGTTCTCCTTTGCTGCTTTTGCCTGTGATTGAGCCACTGTCGCAAGTTCAATAAAAAAGTGTGATGAGCCTTACAGCGACAATGGTGTTAACTATTGAAAACGTAGTTATAGGTATAAATACAGTCATGCTTTACTTAACAATGGGGATATGTTCTGAGAAATATGTTGTTGGCAATTTGTCCCTATGTGAACATCATGGTGTGTACTTCCACAAATTAAGACGTCTCTGGCGTCATTAGCCAATATAGTCTTACGGAGCTACGTTCACACACACAGTTCATTGGTGACCAGAACACTGCTATGTAGTGCACGACTGCACAACTAAATTTAACCTTATCCAAGCACACGTGTTAAATATTTCATCATATTTCATATTTTTATTTCATAATATCCTAATTCTAGGATATCATAATATCCTAACTCTTCAACAAATGGTATTAAATGAGCACCAAGGATACCTCAGCAAACAAGAAAGACACAGTATGTAACCTCGTGGAACTCGCTTTTGGTTTTAAAAAAGAAAAAAGAACCCTTTTATGCAAAATTCAAACCAAGTATTGGAAATTTCTAGCAATGCAAAAATTACGTTTACATTTATGTCTATTTAAAATTGTAATCCTTTTTCATAACAAAAGATAAATGGAGATGTCAAAGAGCATTGGAGCATGTTTACATAGTAATTACTTAGAAAGTTAAATACAATTTGCACTTCAAAAGTATTAGATTAATTTTTTAAATCCAACATAGCATTCATGACTACAGTTCACTATAGGCAATACAGTATGAACATGATATACAGATCAATGAGTGATGGCTAGTAAAATCTAAAATTAACAAAAACAGCGAAAAATACTATTGTTACTAAAAAGTGGGGAGAAAAGGTCAGATTTTAAGAAGTGACATTTAAATTATGAAAGGTATGAAGAACTCCATAGGCAACTTTGCATCTGTATGTCACAAATCAGAAGTTTAGCCTATTTTATTTTGGATGCTAGACAATAATATACAAACAAGGATATACAAACAAAAATACACAACACTGTACACTTCACAAAAGAGTATATAGTAATTTTGCATGCTAATAATATAAATGCCCTCCTACAATTAATTCAAAATTAAGAAACATTTGTCTTTGATTAACTTTGTTGCAATACATAAAGAATTTAACATCCATTTTGAAAATACTGTTGGTATTCCAGTATTAAGACAATGCTGCCTGCCTAACATATACAAGGGCTGATCAAAAGATAAGGTGTGTGTTTAAATAAAAAGAATATTTATTACAATATAAAGCACATTACCGTTCATCCTCCTCAAAATACTCACCCTAGGTTCAAACTTACATATCCCATTGTTGTTGCCATTTTCTGAAGCCATCCTGGAAGTTTTCCTGTTTTTTGTTTTGTTTTGTTTTTGTTTTTTTAATATGCGGGTACCAGGAGTCCAACTCAGGTCCTCACGCTTGCCAGGCAGGCATTTATGCCACTGAGCTATATCACCAGCCCAGCTGGTGAGGCATTATCAAAAATACAGTGAATGCTGCTGCCACATCCATCCAACGGAAAGGTAGACTCATAAAAATATTACAGCATGTCCTCATCAACCTTATTCACTGGGTATGGAACCATGTAACCCTCCAACTCTTCCTTGAAGTCAAAATGACCATGACAAGTAAACATTATGAACCACTTTAGGGCATGGAGGCAGCCAGGACCACACAACTAAAGACACTGATGAAGGAGGACTTCCAGAACTGCTTCAGAAAGTGGCAAGAATGATGGGATGAGTGTGTTCGAAGTGAGTGGGAAGATTTTAAGAAAGATTAAGAGCAACATATACTGTAATAAATCTTTAAAAAACATTAATATCCAGTGTAGTTTTGTTTATATCATGCCTTGTATACTTGTGAAATTTCTGTGGTATAACTCAATAAAAATTTTGTATTGGGTGGGACTTTGTTCCACATAGACATTGGATTAATTTCTTTAACCTTGGCTTCCAACATAGTCTCTGGGCCCTTAGAAAAGAGGAAAGGAAGTACTTATGCTGTGGGAGGGTTTAAGTGGTGCAGATCTAGAACTGTGCCTATTATGACTACAAGTGATAAATGCGGACACCACAAAACAAGTCCCTGGCTGAGGGACTGCTTCTTTGTAAGCCCGTGCTGTGACAGACCTAGTCAAGCCTGTCACGAAGATCTTTCTATCACAGCCATGGGCCAGAATTAGACTTTTGGACTTATCTTTTTCATTTAGCACATTTTGAAGAAATGATTTCATACATGACTTTTTAACAAAAGTAGCTTCCTGGTTTCATTCAAACAATGCAAGAAATGATAAAAAATGGCTTAATGCATCAGTTGCAATTTTATATTAGATATAGGAGAAATAGTTATGTTGAAGAAGTAATTGATATTCAGATATTTCCACCTTTGTGAAATGTCAGTATTACTTGATTAAAATTGAGATTATTAATTACACTGTGCTGACCCTTCCCACTGTTGATGTTGTTTTCCTATTTTTATAACGTGTGACTTTTAGTCCTTGTTTTTGCAAGATGAACTTGGAAAAGGGCCACCTGTAATTTTATTATTTAAGATTTAAATCAGGGGATTTAAGGGTCAAATTGGTTTTCTTGAAATCATAAATATGTTCCAGTTCTCCATAACTTAATACGGCCTCAGCTGCAGCGAGACAAAGCCTGAGATACAGCAGGGCTATTGTAATTCATTAGTCACACTGCACTTTATTCGGCTAAGCCCATATGGTCGCTTGCATGGAACCTCTGTTGGCTGTTTCTATAAAATCTGAAGCCACTCAACTTAACCTTGTGCAAATAGCCATGAAATCTATAAACCTAGAGGATACAAAGGGTGTATTAGGAATAAAAAGAATAGGTCTGCTTGGTGAACTTTCAGAGGATGAAGTGCTCTTAGGATAACCAGAGATAAAAGGGTCTTGAACGTGAAATAAAACTTTCAGTCAACAAACAGTTGAAGGCAGGTGACTCTTTGTGAAAATAGGGTTTTCAGCCTTGACCCTCCATAGAATAAAATCTGGAATTCTGTTCAAGAAAAAAAAAAAAGCAATGCCCCCCTGTCCACACATACAACATGAGAAGGAATTGCATTTCGCGTTGAAAGCGGTACTGTGTTCCTAAAGGCTCTTGCTGTCACCATTGGAGACTGCTTATTTTTCCTGCCAAAAGTCTTATTAAGGTGTAATATCGTTTAACAAGAAAAATAATCTGTAGAGAGTTTTTTTTAAGAAAGGTTGTTCATATAGAGGGAGCTATATCCGTTTTTTTCTGGGAAAATTATTAGACTGGAAAATATTTCTTTTTGTAAAGCAGACTGTATTAGCAGACTTGTGTTTCTCTCCAATTCGGTCTGTAGTCGTCTCTGCCAAGTTGTTTAAACTCTGGCCCTGCTCTGACAGGGTTCAGGGATTTGGCTGCGGATGTGCATATTGTGCCACTCACAGGAAGCTTCTTTACCCTAGCAGACAGCATCATGCCTAAGAATCAAACCCTGTGACCAGGTTTCCCTGGAGCACGAAACTTATTTAAGCTGACAGACGCCCTGTGGCTTTGGTCTGACCTGCTGAGACGCCTCTGTCTAGAAAAGCCTGGCCTAGAAGGAGAGCTGGGGCCAGATGTGCTGATTAGATAAAAACCAGAAGAGGCAGTGTAACAAAACGTGTGAAACAACAGAAGAGAAGCGTGACAAGGGCGTCCAGAAGGCCCCGGAAAGCATTCAACCCACAGGAGGGGGCTAGAGAGAGAGAGCACTTGTGGGCTGAGGTCTTTCTTGGTGTTCAGGGTGTCACCCAAAGAGGTTTCCTGTGAGGAGTGCTGGTTGTTCTAAGAAAAAATAAGCATCAGTTCTGTGGTGTCCTGTGGTGACTAAGAGATTGTCACTTCTGCTCATCTGTGCAGTCGATGTCAGGGGTAGGGCTGCGTCAGAAAGACTGTGTCTATGTGGCCCTGAGGAAGGGGATTGCCTGAGGCAGGGATCGGTACTGACCACACTGAAGAGCCAGGAGGAAGCAGAGAGCTGGAAACGGTCACAGGTCCTTAAGTCCTTTTTCTGGTGTCAGAAAGTTCAACTCAGATTCAAAAGGGACGGTGCAGCCATATAAGATCATAAGAATACAGTACAAGCGCATCTTCTGAGTCAAATGATTCCAGAATTGCACGAAAGCACAATACTGATGAAATGGACAAACAGCTTCGCGTTTCACTTGATGTTGTGGGGGAAGAAGATTAAAAAGTCACCTGGCAATTGTACCCATTGGGCAAAATTGGGGTTGGCATAAAACTCGTGCCAGCTAAATGGGATATTGCGTTGATAACAGAACAAAGCCCCCAGTTTTCTCCAAAATCTATGCCGACTATCTGTGTGAGCTGATATAATGATGGGTCTGAAAAATACCTTAGTAGGCTTAAGAGATGAATGTAAAATAAGTAAATTTTATTAGCGATAGAGTCCATCAATTTTTAATTCTTGAATCAAAATGTCTAACATTAAATAGAAGTCTTTTTGACTATTCATAACACTTGATAATTCTTTTACATATTTAATGTTCTTATAGCTATTTCTGTGCATGGTTATTATTTTAAAAGAAAAATTATTCGTGGTTCTTTCAATGATAACATTATCTTAATTTTTCATTGTGTTTTAACGAACCTCAGTTTTATAAGACTTCCTGAACTTGGGTGCAAATGAAGTATTTTGAAGACAGTTAAGGAGTTTGCAGTATAATCTTGGGAGAGGTCACGCACATACACAGACTGTATATCTATGCTCTGCAGGAAATATGCTTTTATTTGAGGGTTTCTATAGAGTGCAGAAGTATGAGGAACTGTATATCTTTTCTATATATTCATTTAATCCTCCTTATTTATTTGTCCAATAGCATTAAAGTATTTCATACTGTGGTGTCACCTTTTTATATTTATGTCACCAGTGTTGAGAGATATTTTATCTAAGCAGGAACCACCAGAGTTTTTTTAAATAAAGAGAAGTAGAACCATTGTCTTTATTGTCTCATGAAATTATGTCATACTTGTTTTGAATTAAAATACACTATTTTAAAATTGACAATTTATTTTATAAATTTTAAAATAATTGAAAATCTCACAGACTGTTTTACGTCAGAAGGGTGGGTTAGAAATAAATGTAAACTCGCCAGGTGCGGTGGCACATGCCTGTAATCCCAGCACTAGGGAGGCTGAGGCAGGAGGATTACTGCCAGTTCTAGGCCATCCTTGACTACCTAGTGAGTTCAAGGCCAGCCTGAACTACATAGTGAGACCCTATCTCAAAAAACCTAAAATCAAAGCAAATAAATAAACAAAACCCAAGAAATGTAAAACAGATCATTGTCCAAGAATTAACAAAATGATAGCCATCGTATATCATGTATGTATGCCTACCTGATAACGTTCGATATTGAACACAAATTAATGAGAAGATGCTATTTCAGATTCTCATGGAAACCCTGTGTCCCCGGAGGACCAAGTCAGCCTTGCTCAGCAGATCTCAGACGTGGTGAAGCAGCCGGCCTTCATCGCAGGGATCGGCGCGGCCTGCTGGATCATCCTCATGGTCTTCAGCGTCTGGCTGTATCGGCACAGGAAGAAGAGGACTGGCCTTACGAGCACGTACGCGGGCATCAGAAAAGGTGTTTGCTTTCTTAAGCTTTTCACACTTTAATATATTTGTAAAATGGTAGACTTTAAACTTTGACTCCACCTCATTCCTGAGTATATGTACCCCACATTTAATGTATCAAATGCTCGGCAGTGTTTTTGTTTTCTGTGGTATTTCCATGTTGGCTTCTCTGTGGAGCAGCACAGCAAATAGAGCTCGCAGTTTCTTAGGATTCAGCGACTTTGAAATGTGTTCACCAGCGTAGGCTGAGACTTGGCTGTAACTCCATTGCCTCATTCTCTTGGGCAGTTCCATTATTGCTTCATCTTCTTGAGGAAAATCTGTAACCTCATTGTCACAGGAATTATAAATTAGGGCTTAAAACTCATGCAGTGCGAAGTGGTGTGTTTTTGCCCTTTGTGAAGCAACTAAAAGAATACTGCCTTTCGATTATTTGTAAAATTTGTCTTTTCTTAGTAAATACGAATGCATAACTAAGTGATATGCTTTCATTAGAGAAGAAGGGCAATACTTTTTTATTGTCAGATTTAATGTTATGAAGTTGAATATCTGCATATGGGTAATTGATGATGATCATGTTACAAATGTGTCTGAAATTTTACTAATTTGCTAATACTTGCAATTTTAAGATGGACTCAGTATGCCAAGGTAACCTTTGCTACATAGCCCTAAGCCCTGTGGGTCATAGATTTGCACTCTGTTCTCTGAGATTCTTAACACAATCAACTCGTTAATCTTCCTCCCCCCCCACACATAGATCCATCAACTCTGGGCTTCAGATCTGGATAACAGATAAGGTAGTTGTAAGTCCCATGTTTCAGGCAATAGTCCTTTGAATGTCTTTAGTCTAATAAAATTAATCACAGTGTTTCTTTTGCTCTCAAAATTGTGATGGATTTGGTGGCAAATTATACACCCACCCTTGGTCCAGGGCCATCCTTCTTTCTCATGCAACAGTTTTGCTTGGCTGCAAAACAAATTTTAAAAAGAATTCTCTCACAGACAAACGCCATTTTCCCCCTACTTGTCTCCGTATTTCCTAAGTGAAGATTTCCTATGTATCTTGATCAGGTCTTTTTTTGTGACTAATTACATGGTTAAATGAGAATTTCCAATGCTAGGTAGAGCTCGAATGACCTTATCCATTTCATAAAATACTGTGGGTCAGCAATCCAAGTATTTGTGCTCTCAGTTACAAGAGGCCTTGGGGAAAAAAACTCAACACGGACTCATCAGCGACACCATAAATTCCATCCGCGCGCCTTGGGTCTGCTCAGCAGCCCACTCCTCGCGCGCACAGACTTCCCGCAGCATTATCATCCTTAAATCTGTTTCTTCCAGATGTGTGTCCTATCTAGAGATGAAGCAAAATGTCAGTACCCCTGTCTGTGAAATGGAAAATGGGGCTCAGAGGTTACAGCAGAGTCGTGCTCATTACAAGCACGAAGCAGGACAGTGTGGGCACGTGTGTTGCAACACCGAACCTTCAATGCACGTCCATTCAGAGAAGGGATTTGTGCGTGGCTGCGTGGTGGAGTGGGGACCAGGAGTGTTGGGGGAGCCTATGTTTTGAAATCTGACGTGAATGAGGCAAAACAACTAATTGACACAGAGATGTGGAGTCTCTTGTATTTTTCTCCTCAAAAGCCTTCCATGAGCAACTCCATTTCATAAGTAGCCAGTTAGCAGACTCCAGTTTTCTTATCACTATGAAATGTCATAGCTGTTATAACAGTTTAATTCTGTATATTGTCTTCAAGCCTAAAAATGTGACATGAAACTTCCTAATTTCTGAAATGTTCCTTTTCCTCTACTAATGACCTTTGAGCATGCCGACAAACGCCTATGTGCTCTTTCTGCAGAACCTGTTAAACTAATGTCATTGTCTTTTCAAGCAGCTTCTGTCTAAGCAGAAATCACGGAACATAATTACAAATGTAATTTGATGAGCACTTTATTCCGCTTTCCTTATTTGTGCCGTTGGCACTTTTCATAGTTCTGTTTCTACATAATTAAAAAAGTACATTTTGTGACCTCAAATTTCCTATATAAAAAACAATGCCAGTAATTTAGGAAAATAGAAAGTGAAGTATTTTAAATAAATAAGTGAACAGAGCCTGTTGACCTATAAATCTGAAGGCAGAGTTTGACTTCGGGAACAAATGAACACTGTTGACATTCTCCCCATGTTTAGCTATTGGTGTGACATCTGCTGGACAGGACATACCCCTTCTACATGTGGCCCTAGTGTACACCATCCCCGGGTAAACGGAGAGTTTATTATATTACTGCAGGCTTTGAGAATTAAGTTGCTCTTTAGTGTGCTAGCAGTAAGAATTTCATTTAGTATTGACCTTTGTTCATTGCCAGTTCCTCAAACTGGGACTAGCGTTTAGCTAGGAGAAGTAATGACAAGGACCTTTCATATTTCTCCTTGTCCTTGTGATTGCAAATTAATGTTCAGGCACTCTGTTCTTGCCTGAATAGCTTCAGTCTCAAATGTACCTTTTTTTTTGAAGACTTGTTACTATGGTGCTGAATTTTTGAATGTAGCTGAATTGCATTGACTTTCTGAAAAGACCTGAATGAAAACACACACACACACACACACTAGAATTCTTGAGACTACTGCAAAGGAAGGCCAGTATACAAATTGGGTACAGCATTGAGGTTTTTGTCGCTGTTCTTTCTAGTACACGCAGAGATAAACTGGTTTGGTAAGAAGTTGTTTGCCCAAAGCTGTAATCCTAAAGTAAATTCCTTATCACTGTTCAAATGGAAGGTACATTTTGGGCAGCTCTTTGATACATGATAAGTAATCGATACTCCAGTTTGTTTATCTTAAATATTTTTCTAAAGCAAGCTTTCACCTTAAAGGGAGTGATGTAGATTTCCTTGCTTTCTTTCCCAGGGCAGCATTTACTTTAAATTAATGAGAAGAGACTGGAAAATAAGCCAGTCTCCTCCGTCTATGAAATGACATGGAAATTGCTCTGGTGTTATCCCATACTTGGAAAGGGAGCAGATAGGAAAAGCGGGAGAGGCCAGCGTGCTACTTTTGAGGTCTGCAGTTCAATTTCAGGCATTATTGATTAGATTAAGATTTATAACTGCAGAGTGAAGGTTCTCAGAGGGGAGTTATTGTTCTATTGTTTAGCTTCTAGCGTGGCATTAAAAAATGTTCAGCCTACTCCTAGAAAGCTTCTAAATGTAAACAATGCCAGAGAAATTAAAGTTGAAAACACCATGTTTTTTCTGTCTGTTCGCAAATTTTTATGATGATAAAAATGTAGTCTTATGCTGTTTTTATGAGATGTCAGGTGTTTCTTGTCAGTGAAACAGTTTGATTTTATGATTCTCTTTGTTTCAGTATTGTTCTTTCCGTTTTTTTCTTCCCTCTTTCCCTCCCACCCTCCAGCCTTCCTTCCTTCCCTTCCTTCTTTCTCTCCTTTTTCCCTCCTCCATTCCAATAATGAATACTTAAGTGCATCTATGTGTCCATTTTATAAGTGTTTACTTTCAGATTTCTAGATAAGGTTCCAGCAAAACCCTGATAATACTTGTTTAAGAATCCATCACCCAGTGTTTGGAGATGATTAATATTGGAGGATTCATGTTTGTACTAAAGCCACGAGCTAAATCTCTGTTACTAAATGAAGGGTCATTCACAGGCTAACCCAGACAGTTCCCCTCCAAGCAGACTAGAATGTCAGACACTTCAAAGTGGTACCTGTAGAGACAAGCTTTTCTTTCTTTTTTTTAACCTCAGATTTGGTTTTATTCATATATCAGAGTGTCAGACCTACTGGCTTGGTTATTTACATTTGTTTTATGTTCAGCTGTCTGCTTGATTTATACTAATGTGATATGTTCCCTTTCTCTCTTCAGCTTAATAACTGGTTTATATTTTGTTTTGATTTTTCAGTCCCGTCCTTTACCTTCACACCAACAGGTATATATTTGCACTTACCCCCCCCCCTTTGTTAGTTTGGCATGTGTTATACGATTGTGTTTCTGGTTTTAGTTCATTTTCAGCAGTAACTTGGGGAAAAGAACATAAACGCAATACAATACTTCATTTACTTATGCCAGGCATGCATTTGAAGTAGAAATGGTTGGTGTTGCTTTTCACCTGTTCAATGCAGTTATTTATTCTCCACTCCATATTGCCTCTTAGCCTTGTTTGCATGTCTTCCATTAAATAGACACACTTTCTACCCTAGGCATGATTTAACATGCTAATTACCTTATTATTTCATACTTGGCAATGCATTTCCTCCCTTAACCTAAGCTTTCAGGTTTTCCAACAAAATTTCTTTCCCTCATAATTCTCTGTCCATAGAATCAGTATTTTTAAAGGTAACCAAAATATCCAACATATGTGATAAATGAAAGTTCATTTTTCCCAAATCAGAATCCTCGTATTCTGATCTAGTCAGTTCCTTTCAAAGTGGGTCTTCTCCTTCCACATCACCTCTAGTCAAATATGTACCTGTAGTCGGGCCTCCTCAGTTTTAATCCAGTTATTGGAATCACTGGGAGCAGTTATCTCATCCTAACAGACTCCCAGTTTGGAGTTTCTCTAAGTAGCAGAATTTGGCAGCTTTTAAAAACACATTTCTTTTTGGAAAATGTGTCTGTATTTAAAAAAAAAAATGCTAATCTTCTTAACCCCTTGTCTAACTATGTGCAAATCTATTTTTGTTATGTTATGCCTATATTTTTATATCCAAAATGTGTTAAACTGAGAATGCTTTCAAAGGCATCAAAATGTATTTCCATTGTATATACATGTCTGATGAAAATATAATGAGAAAGGCATTCCACCAGCCACAGTAAAGAAATGGGTTACATTAATTGATAGTCACTTCTTGACATAAATCTTGTATGTGGAAAGGAGGTTTATTTTAGGATTTATCTTTGTTTTACTGGTCCTTATTTTAGGAAAACAGGCTAGTATATTTTTCCTGAATTTAAGATTATATGCACAAAATCATGAAATTATACGATCTAATAAGAAATTAAAATAGAAATTTATGAGAATACAAATGTAGAAATATATAATAGTTACAGTCGGCAAGAGTGTACTAGTGTAATTCAGTTTTGCTTTTCTCAATTTCCTTGGAACACTAAGAAAATAAGAGTGATGTATGTATGTTTTAAAAGTCTTCAAAAATTGCAGTTGAATCAGAAATCTGCTATGACCTGTAATAATTTTTACAATGCTTTTAGCTAGCTAGGGAGCAAGAAAGAATTCCATTTTAGAAAGATGCTCATGAGTATAATGGCTTTTGATATGTAAATGTATCTACTAATTCTTCCTTTTTTTTTTTTTTTTGTAACATTCTAGTAACTTATCAGAGAGGAGGAGAAGCTGTGAGCAGTGGAGGGAGGTAATTATCTTGCTTGTTTTTTAGATCCTAAGGGGATTCCAAACATTTCTTCTTGTCTTCCTCAGTGATAACACTTTCACTGCTTAAAAGGTTTAACTTAAAGATGACATTTGTTCAAATGTTTCAGAAAGACTCCATCCAGCCCTTCTGTGGAACTAAGATATTTACACACAAATGCAGTTGATAGAAGCCGTTGTACCTTGACCACTAACCACACGAGGGCGCACTTTAACCAAGAAAAAGAGACTTGCTGATTTAGCAGATGATTAAAAGGAATTAAAGTGATTAAGCTGTGGCGTTTATGAAAATTAAGAAATATAACTGGCTAACAGATAGTATCAAAAAAAGTGTTCATTTGAAAACATGCTGAACACAGCATTTGCTCATAAGTTGTAGGTTATGTTTGTTTATTCTAGTTATGAATTCGGCATAGTTGACATCTCCATTTGTAGGGAAATACGTTGAAATAGAAGAAATCTAGGTAGCTTGTTAACAAAGAGCTTTTCCCCCCTCTAATTAAAAGGATCCTCAGACCTATATTTATGATTTTTTGTTAATTATTATTCAGTGAACTTTAATATATTCACAGAGAAATCACAAATTGATGTGACAGGAGGCTTAAAGGGGCTGAAAAGCGGGTATAAATTACTTGAGGCATGATCCAGGATTTTCCACCATCAGGTGATGTTTTTTTCAAAACCAGTAGCATCAAGGTGTAAGAAAAAAAATTTCCCAAACAAAACCACTTTATATTTCAAATTCAATTAATTTATTGAGTGCCCTTCTGTGTACAGCTGGATAATGTGGTTAGCTACTAGACACAAAAATATGAGTAAGGTATTCCTGAGTCCAAGGAATATATGATCTGGTAAGAAAAATACTGTACTTCATACATAACAAAGAGGGATTTTTTTTTTTTAAATAAAAAGGAATCTTGAACACCTTTAGCCAATGTTGTGCAAATGTGGCTGTAAGCATAGATCTTTTCCTTCCTGGTTACCGCACTAGCTTCATGTTTTCAAACCCATAAAAAAAACCTGCCACTCAAGGACTCCAAAACAAGGGAGATCTTTACAGTGACTAAATCCACTTGATTTAGAAATTAAACCTGTGCATGCTTTTGCATCCAGGGGAATTCTAGTTAAGTCACCGCCAGACATTCATGAAAGAGCCTCTGGCATTAAAACAAACAACATTTTCTCACAGGTAAATCTGGAATGCTTGATTATTCAACCACTAATTTTATGTGTGTTATTTATAACTTCAGACTTCAGTTTTCTTGGCACTGGCTTATGTGCATGGGCATGTACACACACACATACATACATGCCCACACGTGAAATGTAAGCCCAGTTCTTTCTCCAAAGAATTTCCCACCAAGAGAGGCCAAATCGCCACATAAGAAACCATGGTGGAAGTGCATCAGCAGGAAATCTCAGTTTCTGCAGCAGAAATGAAAACTTGTTCAACGTTCAAAGTTCAAAGTTCCTGAACTATTTGGAAAGCTCCCTAATAAGGAAGACATAGTCTTTTCAAGTTAAGAAAAACAAACAAACAAACAAACAAACAAAAAAAAAATCCTGGCAGTGACCTTGATTTCTTTTAATTACTAAAAAGAAATGATCACTTACCCAAATGAAATCACAAAAGATACTGGAGGGCCGGTGAGATAGCTCGGTGGCATAAACGCCTGCCTGGCAAGCGCAAGGTCCTGAGTTTGACTCGCGGTACCCACATATGTTAAAAGGGCCGGTGATATCGCTCAGTGGCACAGGCGCCTGGTGGTGTGCGAGGTCCTGAGTTTGACCCCCAGTACCCACAAAAAAAAAAACAAAAGATACTGGAATGTAACAGAAGTAAGAGTTAAATAAAAATTTGAGTCAGTACTCAGGATGGCAGTTATATACACAATTTTCATTATTTATTCATTAAAATAAACACCTACTATGTGGCAGGTGCTGCTTTAGCTGCTTGGAATGTATAAGTGAGCACAATACATAAAAATTCCTGCCTGTGTGGACCTTACATATAGTGAGGGAGCTGGAATATGAATTATAAACATTGTTGGAGGCAATTTATAGTTATCAGCTGTTTATGAAGTCAATCAGGTTAAGAAAGAGTGCATCAGGAAAAGGTGCATTCCTAGCCATATGTGAATGTGTGTGTGTGTGCTTGTGTTATGCTCAGTGGGGTGAGAGAAGGAGTATTGTGAGCCAATCCCCTGCCTGCCTACTTTCTGACCATCCCTCCAGCCCTGGTCTCCTTTATGTCTCTCAGGCTCTCTTTATTCCTCCTTGGACCTGCCATCCTCACTTGGTTAATGTCACATGCACCAGGATCCTCTGGCCATCCTCTGTAACCTTCTGTACCCGTCACTGCACGTTGTCTATCCTTCTTCTTACTGCCTTCATTATCATTAGTAGTGTTTCATTTCGAGCACTATTCTCCCATGCCCGGTCCGCAGCAGAAGCTCCTGGCTGCCCCAGCTTCATCTGGCTCCCTCAGCACTGCTTCCTGCAAGTTCTCTGTTTATAGGAGCCAAAGTGGGCTCCTGAAATGCACAGTGACCATGTCTCTGAACTGCTGAAAAACCCCATTTTCAGTAGGAACCATGATATTTAAAATATCAAGTCCAAACTTAACGTAGCACATGAAGCCCACAGAAAGTACGGCTTTGCCGATCTACTCGTCACCTCTGCATGCCGCACCCCGAGATTTCTTGTGTCAGCACACCTGCCATCTGCCAGCGCTGCATTACCTATGTGTCTTCTCTGCATTGCACATTGCTTATTACCATAGCCCAAGGTATCTTCCCACCCACTGCCCCTGTCAGTTTATTGAATCTCACCTACTACACCCTCCATGACGTCTGTACTAGAACTATCGCAGTCAAGCGCTTGACATGCAGTAATGCACTTAATCTGTGTTTATATCAAGCATCACCAAATTATACCCATGGATCGAATCCAGCCTCCTGTCTATTTTTGTAAAGTTTTATGAGAATACAGACAGGCTCATTTAACCTGTCACTGCTTTGAGCTACACTGTCTTTTACTGCTTTTGAGCTACAGTGGCAGAGTTGAGTAATTACAGCAGAAACTGTGTGGACTACAAATCCTTGGAAGGTTACTATCTGGTCTTTTCCACAAAACTTTTGCTAGTCCTTGGCGTTTATGATTGCCTCTGACAATAGAATGTGAGATCTTACATCACAGAGAACATATAATTTTTTATCAATAAATGAATTTTTGTAACATAATTATTTGAATGACATCAATAAATCCAATAATTATAGGAATCACTGCTCATTGAAAGATGTCATTAATACAGAGAAATGAATGAATTATTGAAGAAAGGAATATCAAAAGACCTGAGTTCAGTCCTTGATGACTTTAAAGAAATTATTTGGGGCTAGATTTTTTCTCTAATAAAGAAAGGAGTTATCTAGAACTTTCGTCTAATTCTCCAAATTATAAATTTAGTTATTCCCAGCCAAGAAAGAATGGCAATTATGGAAAATGAAGAAACCTCTCCCCAACTTGAAAAAGGCATGGGACATATGAGGTAATCAAGGAGAGGCTCACAGAAATATTAAATAGCTGTTCCTATTAATGTTTTTTCCTTCCCTCTAACATTCCAGTCACCCCTTCCAAAAAACCTACTGAAATGGGCCGGTGAGACGGCTCAGCGGCTTAAGCGCCTGCCTTGCAAGCGCGAGGGCCCGAGTTCGACTCCCGGATCCCACATACGAAAAAGGGGCCGGTGATATCGCTCAGCGGCACGGGTGCCTGTTGGCGCGTGAGGTCCTGAGGTCGTCCCCCCGGTACCCACAAAAAAAAAAAAAAAAACCTACTGAAAATCAAAACCACAGCATATACCAGGGAAAATTAGAGCAAACCTGAGAAAGAGAGCAAGAACGTCTGGCTGCTCTGGTAGAAGATTCCAAAACGACATAGGCTGTTGGAGGAAGGGGAGGGAGAAAGGGAGCCCAGGCCTTGCTCCTCCTGAAAATATTGGCAGCCTTCTTCTCTAACCGGGCTTTCAAACTAAAGTCTGTCAGAGGGAAGGGGACACACTCTATCTAGCCTGACAAATTTTATTGCCACTCCCCTTCACCATTTTCTCATCTCCTGGACACGTAGTATAGAGAGGTTTTCTTGGAGTTACTGAGTAGAATATCTGAAATAACAGAAGGAGAAGAATTGAAAGTAATCACTGCATAATTATTAAAAAATAAACATATTCCATATATATATGCCTTTAATAGATGTTAATCTGATATGATGATATTTTATGATTTTCTTTTAAATTTTGAGACAGAGTCTCACTAAATTGCCCAGGTGGGGGTAGAACTTGCCCTGTTTCTGCCTCAGCCTTGCAGAGTGCTGGGATTACAGTTATGTGCCACCATGCCCAGCTGAGGTAGTGATAGGTTAGACACATGTTAACTACTGTCATCAGTATGTTTTTCTTCTTTTTCAAATTTATTGTCATGCAGTTAAAATGGCTGAGACATATTAGGTCAGTTTGAATGTACAAAGGTAGTTTAAATAGGTCTAACTTATCAGAGCAGCTCTGTAAGACCCCTTCCTGAAAGACCTCAGAAATACACGCATGACCTTTTAAGATTCATTGTGGGACAGTAAACATGGTTTACCTTCTCCTTTAAATAACTGGCTTTCCAAACTCAAGTTTAACAGAAAGCTAGGATGCAAGGTTTTAATCTTACTTCCTTATTGGAAATCACTCATCTATATGAAAAGTTCTCTAAGCTTATGATAATATTAAAGCATTTGCTTAAGAAGTTTTTTTTTGAGTGAATCATAGAAGCATAAAACTATTGGCTGCTCATTTTGAAACATGTAAGTCAGACTGTTAAAAATTTCCACTTGACCCCTACTTCAAACATAGCATAACATCTCTACGGTGTCAAGTATGGGGGTTTATTTTTAATAACTCCGACAGTGACAACATTTCTGGTTTAGCTTCAAGATAGAATAAAATAGGAAAGCTAGAGCTTACTAGGTGCGGCATTCCCATAACTAACATCTGTTTCAAAGATGCCAGTTATCTGTGGTACAACTTGCGTTTCATTCGACCCTTCGGCAACATTGCTCTTCAAAGCATGTTTTTATCAACAATTTTAATACTGCAGTCAGTTGGCTCAGTTTTAACGGGTTTAGCTGAATTTCAGGACTTCAGACATTTTCTCCACCCTTCCTTTTAGTAAGAGAGTTTGAGAGCTTTAGGAACGCTCTGCACTCTCCAGTACGCGCGCTTCTAGCATGAGACCCCAGTGTAGACCCGGGGGCGGCTGCTTGTGTTAGATCCTCACTCTGCCACTTACTCGTCTTGTCCAACTGCGTACAAATCTCCAGACACTTTAGGCTCCTCATCTGTAAAATCTGTGTAACAACCGTCCCAACCTGTGAAACCATGATGATTAAATGAGTTAATGCACATAAAGAACTCAGAACAATGCCTTACACATTTTAAGCAAAGAATATATATTTATTTTAATCACATAAATATATACGCACATATGGATATAGAGATAGAAAGTATAAATCGACATTCTTTATTTGAATTGGAGTATTCCTCAGATAACCAGCCTTGGCGTGCTAAGTATCCTCAGTTGATTAGCTGTGTGGTCATACACAGAATAGGCACCGGAGAGGGAAACGTCAGGTGCTTGCTTCCCAGGTAAATGGGAAGTATGGTTATTGCACTTTAACAAAGGAAATGAAACCCAGAAGGAAATGTTTGTGTCCTCTGTAGCTCCAGTCTGTTTACTGTGGCTCAGACAGCGCATCATACATCATCCCTCTTTTGCTGAATTATCACATGGAGTCAGTGTTAGGAAAGGACATGAAGAATGCTGTTCTTGGACTCCAGATTGAGTCCCTGGCGCTGGTGGTCCATGGCTCCCATTAATAACTACTGATGCACTCTGCCGCCCCAATGCACTGTGAAAGAGGATTAACATCTGTTGTGCCAAAAAAATGAGCGCTAATATTTCTTTTAGTTGACATCTTTGTTTTACCAGATTTCATTCAGTAGCTTTCCTTTGTTTATGTAGGGACTTGCGACATTTTACGTTGTCACCATCAGAAAATGTTGACAAGCTTACGGAAGCGTGCACTGAAACAGTGATGCGGCTCTGTGCAAAACACCACAAAGTCCCAAACTCACTGCTTCTGAAGCGTGATTTTGGAAGAAAAATATGTAAATGTCCCTAATAGGAAGTTTCATTATCTCAGTAAAATGAATTCTCTGTTTTTTGAGTTGCCAGAAGAGTTGCAATTACTGGGTTAAAAGTGTAAAAATGCAAATGGCTTTTACTAGGGGATTTTTTAAGCTACTAAAAGAATCAAAAATATATGTACTCGGATTTTCATATTCCGTGTTTGAGTTTTAATGACTATGACTAATGGCAAAGTCGAACATTGCAAACAGTAAAACATTTTAAGCACAACTCGAGCAGGTTGCAGATTTGTGGCTGTGTACACTGAGATGTACCCCAGAACATCGGGTTACAGTTGCCTGTGTGTAAAGAAAAGGAATAGCATTCAGCATCATTCGCCAAATTATTGTGAGAGTAGTGGAGTGTTTGTCGGAATTATGATTAGGAAATATTATTTTCTGTTCATATCATATTTGCTTTCTGTATTTTTTTTTCCTTCAGGCCAGGACTTCTCAACATTAGCGAGCCTGCCGCGCAGCCCTGGCTGGCAGACACGTGGCCCAATACAGGCGGCAATCACAATGACTGCTCCATCAACTGCTGCACGGCAGGCAATGGGAATAGCGACAGCAACCTGACAACCTACAGTCGCCCAGGTTAGGGACACAAAGAGAGCTGGATGTGTAATAAGCTTTACAAGGAATTAGGCAAAGGGAGCCAAATCTCCTTTCCCTTTGTCTGTATGGGAAAGACACTGTTTATCAACATTTTCATGAAATGTTGAATATTGTACAAAATGCTTGTCTGACCCAAGTATTTTCTTTATCCCTAAAATCCCATACTTCATCCTCTGGTAAGATAATTTTCTCAAAGAATAGAAAATACAAATTCTAGGATAGTGAATAAGGAAAAGTAAAAATCATGTAAAAGTGTTTATTTTTGTAATATTTGTGTAATATTTTAATTATATTGAATTATAATATCTAATTACTTTCATGACTTGAGGAATATTAGAGTTCAAAAAGTCACTAAGTCCATAGTTGGAGCGAAGCAAATTCTTTAACAGCAGTAACAACAGTAACAGTAGTACAAAAATAGTAAGAAAATTTTTAATTGAAAACTGAAATTTTAAATCAGATTTATGATATAGCAGTAAACCTTAAAGACACAAGAAACATATATATTTTTCTAGATGTGTATGTGTATATTTATTGTTTATTGTGTATTTTAGTTGAGAAATATGGGTGAATAAATTACTTTGCTGAAATTTCATGCAAAAAACATGACGGTAAACCAAATAGATGTGAAGGTTGCAAGATCTAAAGAAAGAAAATGGCAAGCAGTTTCACAAAAACAGAAAGATCCCAGTAATCATGATATAGGAAACATTAAAATTTGTAATCGAAAAGAATCGAAGTGAATGACTAGAAAATGAATAACCAGACCGATTAAGAAAAAGGGAAAGATAAGATGATACGTAAGTAGAGATGCTATAAACTATAAAATAAATCATACAGCAATCTGTATGTCTCCTTTTAAAGCAGTACTGAGTCTTCATTCATTGAGTGTGGATGTGACAATCTACACAACCAATCTATGTCATCCAGAGCCCTTGCTCTAGTTCTCTAAATAGATAGCTATGTAATTATGGATAAAAGACTGTGCTAAGTCCTATAGGAGAGAAGAAATGGTATCCATTTAAATTAATATGTAGAGCTTCATTGTTTGGCGTGGTAGCCACTGGCCACAGACGGCTATTTAAATTCAAGTTAATTAAACAAAATACAGCTTAAAATTCAGTCGTTAATTCGCAGTGGCCACATTTCAAGTCCTCCATAGCCACATGTGGCCAGTGGCTCAGCTCTTGGACAGCACAGGTTAAAGACTTAATGGATAGCACTCATATAGAAATGTGCATATTGCCTTTATGGTATTTCCTAACCACAATTAAACAAAACTTAATACCTAGAAACTAGATGTGAGAATTGCTAAAGACCAGATGGATCAAATAGCTCTGTGCCCCAATCATGTGTAGTAGGAACGCAGAGTAGTTTCTTTCTGTAGGATAGAGACGTTGTGAAGTTTTCGTAATATTATATTCATATTTACATCTTTACTAGCAACCATATTGATTTATCATTTTTAACATATCCAGTTGGAAAACAGTTCTCAAGGAGACATGTTAATATTGGCCCCACGTTTGAATGACATGAATAAAATAATGGCGTTTTTAATAGTAATTTGTATTTTGATTTTAAAGTGTTTTAACTTCAAAATAGGACTTTAGTTCTTCCTTCTGTTTGAATATTTTCAATTCAGGCCTTATGTGTCTCATGCGTATTAGTTATTTAATTCCTAAATATTTCAATAAACAGAAAATTAGAGTGGAAATGAGATATTAGGCATATTAGATATTATTACAGGCTTTATTTGATGTGATGACCCTGGTGGCCATGATTCATTTTGTCATAATCATCATCATTTTATTCTTCGTGGGATGTCATTATGAACCCATGAAAAAACGATGATGTAGCACTTTTCCCTATAATGATTATAGTATATAACCAAGATATGAACTAATAAAAGTCTCCCAAGCACTGCTTGCTACCACTTTATCCCGCTCCTCTTTTGACCAGAAGTACTTAATAAAATGTTAGCACCTCAGATACTTTGCTCTGCAGATAGTTTCCCCTCCTTTTTCTGCATGTTCAACTTATATTCCTTTTTCTGTTTCCTCAACAGCTATTAGTTTTAAATGCCAACCAAAGGCTAGAAAATTTAAAGTTGACACATAAAAATTTACTTATGTATTATTTTAGTGGAATTCCCACTGAAAAGGCTTTTCGAGGAAATTTATTTCAAATTAAATGAATTATTTACCACAAAGCACCAGCAGAAGTTCAAAATCATTTATCTCGAGATGAATTTTTTGAATCCTCTTATTCCCTCAAATTTTATTTTCTTTAGAAAGTCCATTGACTATTTGGCCCCTTTCACTGATCTTACTTAAACCCATTTGTATATTACACACCAATTTTACTGTGACTCACAAAACTTCTTAGAAAGAAATTTAAAACGAATAACCATGCAGAATGACTTTTTCCTTTTCCTCTCCATTGCACATAGCTGATTGTATAGCAAATTATAACAACCAACTGGATAACAAACAAACAAATCTGATGCTCCCTGAGTCAACTGTTTATGGTGATGTGGACCTTAGTAACAAAATCAATGAGATGAAAACCTTCAATAGCCCAAATCTGAAGGACGGGCGTTTTGTCAATCCATCAGGGCAGCCCACCCCTTACGCCACTACCCAGCTCATCCAGTCAAACCTCAGCAACAACATCAACAACGGCAGCGGGGACTCCGGCGAGAAGCACTGGAAACCACCCGGTCCGCAGAAGCAAGAAGTGGCACCGATTCAGTACAACATCATGGAGCAGAACAAACTGAACAAAGGTGAGGAGCTCTGCACTGAATCCAGTCCTTTCCGTGTGGGTGATCTTAATCCTTCAGTGCTAGATGTTGAGCCTTGTCCGTGACTAGCAGGGAAAAGCTTTCCTTTTTTTACCAAGAATTCCTTATTTCTTTGGTTTCAAAATTTCCAGTGTCAAAGAGTTAATTAGCACAACAATAACCTTGGAAAATTGATTTTATAATAATATATAAGTATTTTCAAATGGTTTGGAGATTAAATTTAATAGTAGGTGAGGGATTGCTTAGGACATACAATCTTTTATTCATAAGGCAGATGTGCAACCATAACAATACTTCACATTTTCAATAAATAGACTATCCCATTCTTTCCACTTGAGGATGGAAGATAATTGCTTTACATGGTCATATAAACGAATGGCATTTTTATATCAAACTGAAGAAAAATAATTAAATTAAACTTGAACTTGAGAGGTGGTTCAATTTGTTGTATTTTTCCTACCTCATGTGATTACCAAGACTGCTACAATGTATAATTTTAGAACCTAAATTTCTTTGGTTAACCTGATTGAAGTCTGTCAGTATAGAACCTAAAATAAATTGAGTTTTGTATTAACTTGAAGCAGCAGAATAGTATTGTATGGCCTGGGGGGAATGTTTCTGTATCGTAATATGTGTGGGTTGGAAGAGATGGGTATTGGATTTCTTTGTAGTTCTTCAGGCTAGTGTTTTAATAATATGATTTGCAAAGTTAGACCTATAGGAAAAACAGGATTGCTCTAATTTGAATAGATGGAGCAATGTTCTGGAAATAACAAGGCGAAGAATGCATTTTATCTCAGTTAATTAGAGATATAGATTTATTTTCTTTACGCTTGAGAGTATTTTGTTCAAAAATAAAGCTGGAAATTACTAAAAGATAACAAACATTCATTTGATTAAATTCATGTTATATGTTTTAATTTGATAATACAATCATCCAACCTTTTCCCAAGTTTAAGAAAGCACTTGATTGGTACAAAAACCCAATTTATCAAATATTTGTTAAGATTCCTGAAGAAGTTCATAACAAAGACAGACAAAGATGAAAGAGCCAGTTTCTGAGACTGTGGAGTTTACTGTGGGGATTCAAGCTGTTATCACATTATTTCTCCATAGTGTATGGTTTTGCCCTGGACCTTGGACAGCTCTGACAGTCCTCTGTACAAATATTTCTGAACTCTGATTTACTGTTTATACCACTGGTAAGCAGATTTGGTGTGTCAGAGCATAATAAAGACCCTGGAAAGCAACTACAGTTACAGATTTCTTTTTCTGACCACGTTCCAGTGGCAAGCTTATCATTTGAGTTTTCACCTTTGCCTAAATAAGCAAAGGCATTTCTGAAACAAATTCATGTATTTTATTTTCTTATCAGGGACACATTTGTATTAGATATAATCTTGCTGACAAGTTTCAGTTTTATTTTTTTTATTGTAACTTATATTTTATGATTTTAGGCATGATGTTTCATATCTTACTATTTAAAATCATTGCATGTCGTATATGGTAATGGGAGATTGAACCCAGGACCTTGTGCATGCTAAGAATGTACTCTACAGCTGTGCTGCATACTCAGTCCCTGTTACTTTATCCTGAATACAAACCCTTTTACATCCTGACAATTAAATATATAAGTAAAAGAGATACGTGTAAAAATAAATGAACCAATTGGCTTCTTTAGTTAGTCAAAAATGTAGACAAAACAGAGATGTGAAATAACTCACAAACAGAAAAATAAATGTTTAATTTTTCCATCTGCAATGTCTAGATTATCGAGCAAATGACACAATTCCTCCGACAATCCCATACAACCAATCTTATGACCAAAATACAGGAGGATCCTACAACAGTTCAGATCGGGGCAGCAGTACATCTGGTAAGTAAGAGGAACCAAAAAAAATGTCAACTTCTCTTTTGTAAAAGATGGACCATCCCGTGATGGACTACCCACTCAGCAAACCATTTTATATTCTATTTGATCAAATACTATTTTCCCTCTTGTTAACGAGCTTTAGTAAAATCAGAAATATGAACTAACCTTTACAGACAATTAAAACTTCCTTTTCTCCCCTAGCCAAAATATAACTAACAATGTTGCACATGTAGCTAAATCTGCTAAATATTTTACCACTTGAAACTAAACTAGAAAAGCTCATCTCATCTGAGTTCACTTAAGCAGAATAAAAGCTGGACAGGCAATAACCTGAGATCTAGGTACAGTAGGAACCTGTCTCGGTTTATCATCTCTCTGTGATCCTTCAGTTCTTGCTTAGAAACCTCATAAGCAACCTCACGACCTCAATTAGTCCATTGCTCAGAAGCCGCATTAAGGCCCTTCCCTGTGGTCTTCATGCTGTTGCAGCTGTTTGCCAGCTGTTTTCCTGATAGAGGCTGCAGATGGGAACTTGCTGGTACTTAAGTCCTGTTTTTCTAATTAAAGGGGGCTCATTATTAGAACATGTGGCAAGTCACACCACAGTGAGAGCCCACCAGCTGATCTTGAGTCAAGCATGTTTCTCCAGGAGAGGGTAGAAATGGCACCTCCTAGCAAGTGTATTAAAGTTGTTGCTAGGATTTTTAGCCAAGTCTGTATACCCTTCTTCTGTAATGAATATCACCTTTACATTTTACTCTCTTCATTTTCTAGCCATTGTTGAAATAGTTCCTAAAAGGAGCTCAGAAATGGCTTTTATCTTTTTATATTTTCTCTGGTTTTACTCTATGTTCTTATTTTTTAACAACTAAAATATAATTAAATGATTTTTTTTTTTTTTCTTTTCAAGTTAAGTAAACTCTGAGTGAAAAGTTTGGGGAAGACTATATAAAATAATGGTTTGAGTATCTTACGGCATTTTATCTTTAGATTGTTAATCACTAATAGAAATATCGTATCTTAATGGAAAAAAGCCATGACTCTAGCTTATTAATTTTCAAATGGCCTCTGCATCCCTCGGCCTAGATACCCAGATCCTGATGTTGTACTGTTTTATCTTTTGTTATTGTATGAATATTTGGTACAATGTTGTCAACATGTGAAATCTAGTGATGGGCAAGGGTGAGAACAAAGCAAGGAAATAAGGGGTGGGAGGGGTTTGTGACAAGTCTCCTGGGGCTGATGGATTTGTCACAGCAGATGTGTTTCAGGAAATCCAGAGAAGGACACAGGCAGTGTCAACTCCGCAACACGTGCCCTGCAATTCCAACACCAGACAACTCAGTGGTGGAGGAGAGAATAGAGACGCATGGGCATTGGGCTGACAATCAGAGATTTTTAATGACAGCCTCTTCAGCCCACAGTTGGTGAAGTAATAGCAGGGCAGGAACCTCTGGTGTAACAAACACTGCCATTTGAATGAAAATTCCTGACTGACTTAATAAAAAAATAAAAGAATCATTCAATAAACTGAGACCTGTTGCATGCATCCTGTGACTTGTTGCTATTTTAAAGAAGGTTTAAAAAAAATAGATCAATATAATTCTGTATTATGGAATCATATAAGAAAAGAATTATAAACTCTATAATATACCTATGAATCTAAAATACATCATACTGAGGAGAGGAAGCATTTTACCCCAAATATCGTTTGAGCCAATGGATTTTTTAATGACTATGTATAGAACTAACAGTATTTTTTAAATATGCCAAATCTAAAATCAGAACATAGTAGCTCTTGAATAATTGAGTTATTTTCAACAACCAAGAATATTCAACAGCACCATTTTGCTAACAGCCATAATTTTATAGAAACAGTAGCTGAGAATACTTTGGTTCCATTTTAAAAGCATTTTTCTCCTTCTTTGTCATTAGATACATTAGTTCTTCTAGAAATTATTTTCTTCTATACTTGCCTTTCTGAAGAAATCTAGTAATTTCATTGTGCCTAAAACATTTCAATGGACGAGTACAAATTATATATATTCAGTGATTTAATGCAACAGTGAAACTCTAATAGATTGTATCTGTATCATATTGTATTTTAGGTTTCAGCAATTAAATAATAGAAAGGCACTCCAGAAAATATGTCTACAGCTCATTTGTTTTAGATGATAATCCATAATGCAATTAATTGCTGCAGGAAGATCACTATTAATGATATGACTTATAAAATTCATTTATGGTTTTATTGCTTTTTGCTGTGTATTTTGCAGTTAAGCTTGGCAATACTTCCTGAAATTGTATTTAAAATTAATGAGGAAAAGTACGTTTAGCTTCATATACATATATGAATTATAAGATCATATTTGTAGAAAATAATTAAGTCAGGGATAATGGCAAATTTTTAAAGGCCAGAAGTAAAAGCCTTGCGTTTTATTTTTTTCCCTGTAGGGAGTCAAGGGCACAAGAAAGGGGCACGAACACCCAAGGTACCGAAACAGGGAGGTATGAACTGGGCGGACCTGCTTCCTCCTCCGCCAGCACACCCTCCTCCACACAGCAACAGTGAAGAGTACAGCGTTTCTGTAGATGAAAGGTAAGGGGACGTGCAGATGTAAGTAGTGCGATACGATCATTGCTGAAACCCATAAAAGTAACCGCTGAAGTGGATCGCTGAAAGGACCCTGATTACTGAGGTCCACAAACACTGTCTCTAAATGAAACGGTGTGGATCGGTACGACTGAGCCACTCTCCTCGAGGCTGCCCTAGAAAGCCTTTACAGGCTTCTTTACAACTGAGAATGTTGTATACACGGAAACATGCAGGATAATCCTGCGTCTATAGTTGTACACGGAAGCTCATGTGTATATACAATCACGTATATGATTGTGGGATTTTCAAATACAGTCAAACATTCATACGGTGGTTTCCATCAGTGTTGGACCATGTATATGATGATGATCCCATAAAATTATAATAGACTTGAAAATTCTTGTTGACTAGTACTTTTACTGTCCTTTTCTGTACCCATTCCGTATTTATCTATGTCTAGACACACCAGTGCTTACTACTGTGCTATAGTTACCTTCAGTATTAAGTACAGTAATGTGCCCTACAGGTTTGTAAACTAAGAATGATAGATTCTAACATTGTGTGGTGGACTGTACCATCTAGCTTTGTATAAGTAAACACTGTGATATTTACACAACCACGGAATCACTTAATAGTGGATATCTTAGAACATAACCTGTCTTTAAGCGATACATGATTGTCAGAACTTTAGCACAGTGGTAAATTTTCACAAAATAATTGTGTGGATTTGTACTTCAACCAGGGTATCTTCAAAACTATTTCTGATAGATATCATTACATTACAAAGAAAATTTTTGTAGTAAGTTAAACTTTCCTGCATTTTTTTCTCAAACGGATTTAACAAGTAAAAGTGATCCGCATGACAAAAATTAGAAGGTTAGTGTCCTTTGTTACTCCATTATCTGTATAACTGTAATCTCTATAACTGTATAACAAAATAATTGCTTCACTACTAGGGTCAAAGTAGGAGAACTCTCTTGATATAGGGAATTAACAACAAAAAGGAAAAAGCCTGAAAATTAACTTTTTTCAGTGACTGCTAAAAAAATAGAGCTTTGTTCTTCCACTCTTCACAAAAAAAAAAAAAAACAGTGTTTTACAGTTCTGACTGTGCTCAGAAACAAAGTCTCTGTTGTATTTCCAAATCATTTTAATAAAATACATTTTCAAGGAAAATTCTTATAGAAAAATGTTTACAGGCAGTTCTCCTTATCCATAGTACTTATGTTTTATAAAGTTTGGGTGAATATTGAATTAGAGTTGAACCATTGTACTAGAGGAAATAAGGGTAGGTTTCTTTGAGCGTCGGGTCACATTTGTGTCAGTATATAACTTTGTCGAATGTGTGTTGTGTTTAAAGACAGCTTATGTAATATGAATTTTTCACTAACATGAAGCTCAGCCAACAACATATGTCATTTCTGAAAAAACTACATCTGCTTGAGATGTATTTTCTCTGTAAGGCACATCGCATCCTTTTTATGATTAGGAGCACCAGACAGTATTTGCTTTGAGCGCCATTTTAAACAGAGAGGTCATCAATACAAAGAAAAAATATTAAAAATATGCCATTAAATAAACTGTGTTAAAAGGACACTTGTTTATAGAGTGAGAGCTGGTGTAGGAAGTGGAATGTCATCTCTTTTGGCTCACCTGAGAACATGCAGGTCAGGTGACTCAAATTGCTGGCCTCTTTGTGCATATGTGGGAATAACTGAAAGTGTTACAGGCCTTGGTTTTGGAGTTTCGAATAAATTTTACTGAGTCAGTGAATTTGAAAATATGGAATCTTCAAGTAATGAAGACAAGGTTGGCTGAATTTTTAAAGTTTATGTTCCAATCTGTTTTAGCGTAATACTTATTGCTATTTTAGTTCACCAAAAGGGATAAAAATGAAATAGTGTACATAGGTTTAAAAAAGCTGCAAGAGATGTAACTGTGACCAAAGCAAAAGTCTAATTTTCACTGGGAAGAGTGAACCTGATCTGCTGGTAATTGTTCTTGACATTGACAAATGAGAAATTTCTCAATTAGGAGAAGGCCTTTATGGACCCTGGGACCACACAGAGCTGTGGACTCCGGGAGGAGTAAAATGAAACACATGGTAGGGAGTGAGGGAGCCGGGAAGCAAATGTAAGCCAGATTATACAGACATTTGAATGCCATGCCTTGGCATTTTTATTTTATCCCCTAAGCAAATAGCCACTTTTTAGTTTGGAGCAAATGAATGACCTGAGAGTGATGTGTGCATCACAGTAAAGTAATTTTAAATAGAGGGAAGGAGTGACTGGAGGTAAAGAGACCAATTGAGAGGTGATTGCAGCAGCACATGTAACAAGAATACAGAAGTAGATTCTGGACGGATTTTATAGATAGACTAGAGATGAACGGGGGCACAGTTCGGTGGAGAAGAGACAAACAATTCTCTGTAAGATGTTTTTAGTCGAGATGAGTGAATTGCTGTGCTACTTGATAACAAAGGAAGCAAGAAGGGGTGACAAAGTGAAATAGTAAGTAGAATGAGGAAAATAAAAGAAGACACAAATGAACCATATTATTTGAGCATCAACTTTTGTAAATTAAGGTAAACAAGGAAGATGGTGAATGGGTAAACGAGAGGGGTAATGACAACACAATTTACATATAGAGGTACATCACTGCCATTCTAATCAATAAACGTTTACCCTAAGATAAGAGAAAGGAGAAAAACAGGAACATTTCCAGATTTATCTTGATTGCCACACAGCTCCAGCAGAGGATTAGAAGGGCATTTATTGTTTAAGGGCATTGTATTTCTCACTCACCATCCCAAATACAAACCAACTAGTTCATTTTGTGCTCAAATGAAGAAATAGTGATCTCTTACCATTTCAGGGGAAAAGTGTGTTGTGTTGGACTAAATAAGTCAATGTCCAATATCATCTCCCTTTGAAAGGATTTAGAGAATAACTTTCCTCAGTGCATAGAGTGAGGCACCTTACCTTCAGGCCATCTGCAGTACCATCTTTGCATCTTCCAGTGAACATGTTGAATTGAAAAGACAGAATCCACCAAGTATCTTGGAGATGTACTAAGTTAGACCATGTTAAGTGGACTTCTTTTATTCCTTGACTTCTCAGCTTCTCTACTATGATAAGTTGTAATTTCTCAGAGAAAAATAGTGGGTGTAGTAATTCACAGACCTTTATGACACAGAACTTTTTAAAAACAATATCTCCTTCTTATGAGCCGAAAATTTCAGACTTTAAAAATAATTTAAAATTGATATTCCAGTTATTATAAATACCAATAATTTATTTGGATAACCAGAAGTAATTCTAGGTGTTCTTATAATTCATTTTAGCTATGACCACGAAATGCCATGTCCTGTCCCACCAGCAAGGATGTATTTGCAACAGGATGAATTAGAAGAGGAGGAGGATGAAAGAGGCCCCACACCCCCTGTGCGGGGAGCAGCTTCCTCTCCGGCTGCCGTGTCCTACAGCCATCAGTCCACTGCCACTCTGACCCCCTCCCCGCAGGAGGAGCTGCAGCCCATGCTGCAGGACTGCCCCGAGGAGATTGGCCACCTGCAACACCAACCAGACAGGAGGTACGTGGTCATCAGCTACCTTTGCTTAGAAATTGAATGATTTCCCCTCTTCGGGGGCATTTATTGAATGCTACGGAGTAGTTTTCAAATCACCTGAACATTTTCTTGGAGTAGCATTCCACAGTAATCCCAGATAATGAATGTATCAAGTAAAATTGTTGACTATCACATTAGATTAATGCATCTCAGTGAACTTGCAGCCATAAAATAATGTGCATTAACGCTCACCCACTTATGATAATTACATTCATAAAAACATGGTCTGCTAATCCCATAACATGTTATTGATGGTGGATGTTTTTGTACTTTAGTTTTCCTTTTGCGTGGGCAATTTCCTTCTTGGGCCTACAGAAAAATAGATTTTCTCATCTTTTAAAATTAAATCCACAAAATGATTTGCTGTCTCATAGTTGTTATATCATAGAAGCGTGAGTTTGATATGTTCATTTTATGTTGATCCCAGATACCATTATTTTGTTTTAGATATTAGGTTGAAATCCTTTTATCAGGATTACTAACGAGTGTGTGTGTGTGTGTGTGTATGTGTGCATGTGTACATAGAGATTTTTTAATTTGTAAAAATTCTTTTATTTTATCAGTATACATTTGCAGTACATGAAGTTTATATTTATCTTAGGGAGTAGGTACATGTACTTAAAATATTTTGATTCTTTTTATTCCTCTACCCCTCCACACTCACCTCCTTCTCTTTGTCTCTGGATCTCCTTTCCCCTTTTTCATTATTATTGTTAATGTTTTAGTACACGTTTGCCACATATAATGATTACATTCACTGCGGGCATTTGGTACATGTACATGATATATCTTAAACCTTTTTTTAACCTGTATGTCAAGCATCGCCAACCAATAAATTTTTTGTTATATACAATGACTTCTCTTGTCATTTATACCACATAAAACCTATGACTGCATCATGTTAGCTCTTCTCTCAATGTTAATGACTTTGTTTGGACTATTTTATTGTCCTTGACACATTATATTGTGTATCTATTGCTTTTCATATTGATATAATTTGAAATTGAGTGTATTATTTGCCTCAGAAGATTTTCCTTCAGTGTTTTGAATGAATAACAAATTCTGGCTTTTGCTGCTTGAATTTTGCTTTGTAGATTAAAAGAGAATTTGAAATGTTTACTATCTATTCTGTCATTAAGAAGTCATTACCAAATTCAAATTATGTACTTTCTAAAAAAGGGAGTTGTTAAACTTGCCTGTGTGTGACAAGGGGGAAGTTGTATTGCCACGTATTTAAATTCAGTAGTATTAACTCTTCGAATTCATGAAGACTGAGAACAAAGTATCTCTTTTCCCTGTTCAGTTGACAGACTATCCTTGCTAACTCTTATGAGAGCCAGATGAGAGACTGAGACTAACACCCTGAAATACTTAAGTGTTCTCATCTCCTTCTCTAAAAGTACCTATTTCCTCCTCTCTCTCCTCTGTGCTGCCAGTGGCAACCCATATCTTCTCCTTAGCAAGTATTCTTTTGTCTTCCTTATATACTTCCTTCCACTTTTTCTTGTAAACAAAAGTCAGTTTAGCTTTATCTATCTTGAGATTACAACTTTATCCTCCTTGTTCAATGCTTCCTTCCTTCCACTGTTAGTGCTGCTACTCTTACACTCCCCCTTTCCAAGCCTTCTCTTCTGATTTACGTGGTCTCTTTCTGCTGAGTGCTCTTAACTGTCTCCACCTGTGTAATTCCCATTCACACATCTGCTCCCTGCCTCCTGACTTCTTTTTTTTTTTTTTTTTTTTTTTTTTTTTTTGTGGGTACCGGGGGGTCGACCTCAGGACCTCGCGCGCCAACAGGCGCCCGTGCCGCTGAGCGATATCACCGGCCCCTTTTTCGTATGTGGGATCCGGGAGTCAAACTCGGGCCCTCGCGCTTGCCGGGCAGGCGCTTAAGCCGCTGAGCCATCTCACCGGCCCTTGCCTCCTGACTTCTATCATTCTGCTTCCATCAGTTGGCTGAAAGAAGCCTCCTAGCAGAGAAATCAAAAGGCTTCGCTATCTGCAGCATGCTTCAGATTTCTGCAGTGATGGCAATTTTAAGAATTGTTGTGAGAATCAAATGAGATAATGTCCTTTAAATATCTGAAGCAGGTTAAGTAGTCAACAAATAATATTTCCCTTCTGTACTTATCCTGATGGTTCAACTACTATGATATATTCTGATGACTGTCAAATTTGTTTACCCAACCCAGACCATTTTCCTGAGTGTCTTAGTGATATTTTCACTTGGACATCTCCACATGTCCAATCCAAATTCATCATTTTTGCATTGAACTTTTCAAACTGGCTCCTTGTCCTACTTTAATGGCTGTCTTATCTAGAGCTATCAACCATTATTTGTTTGACTAATATGTTACACATGAAATAGCCAAGGGGAGGGGCAAAAATTATTAAAAACCTTTGTCATTTTGAAGCCACCTTAATTCTCCTACTGTTTTAATTTTTTTCTGTTGTCTTCATACCATTTTATAAATTACTTATCACATTCTTTTAATGCTAACTCCAAAATAGCTCTTGATTTTGTGCCTTCCTTTCTATTCCTATAGCGGGTAGGGGAGAGCCTCGGTCCCCGTCTCTTCCAATTCTTCCATATTCTTGAAATCATCTCCATTTTCCTTCTCTCTCTCTCTCTCTTTTTTTTTTTTTTTTGTGGGTACTGGGGGTCAACCTCAGGACCTCGCGCACCAGCAGGTGCCCATACCGCTGAGTGATATCACCGGCCCTTTTCTCGTATGTGGGTACCAGGAGTCGAACTCAGGACCTCGCGCTTGCCAGGCAGGCACTTATGTCGCTGAGCTATCTCACCAGCCTTTCTTCTCTCTTTTTTGTGTCCACTCTCATGCTATCTTTCTTTGCATACAGAAGTCTGCATATATTTCTCTTGCTGAGATAAGTCTTCCTGTTTGCACAATATTTAGAGACTTTCACCATCCTTTCCCTTTAACTTACCATTTCCTCTATTTTCCTAAATCTCTCTTTTCCATGAATTTATCTTAGTCAGCAGCAGCCTGGTCTTGCACATGCTCCTTTTGATTGCCTAGCAAGTATTTCTCATTTTTCCAATTCCTGCTCAAACACCACTCCCTCTGGTTGCCTGGCAAAAATCACGTGACCTTCCTTTCATTCTTCACGAGGCTCTGTTCACACCTCTGTTAACATGCTTATAAGTTTTCAGGTCGCGTTTGCCAGTCGTGACTCTGTGTTTTCATTTAAATTTAAAGCTCTTTGAGGACGGAACTCATGTTTTACCCATTTCTTTTGGGTAAACTCCACGGAGCTTTATTCCATATTTGATGTTTGGAATCTGATACTGCAGTAAGATTTGGAAATGACCTTCTTTCTACTGTTTTAGGTGATGTGCAGTTGTATAAACTTGAAGTGGACATATGTAACTGAAAAATTTGTTAAGTACCTGCACTTACGATTTGACTGTATGTAGCCTATTAATGTCCATAAAGGTATTATTAATTTTATTTTCATGATCATTCCTGCAAATAACACTAAACACTAATAAACAGTTGACGGAAGCTTATTAAAAATTGAAGAACCCCTTAGTGCTTTTTTATGATGAATGTATATTTTATAGGTACGATATTACTGAAAATACTGATGAAGAAAATGAAAATACCAGTGTCAATAACCTAGGTAGTCAGAAACAGTCACCATTAAATGCCCAGCAGAAATCCCTTCCGTCTTTCCTCTCTACATATATTCTCACATTGCTTTGAACTTGTGATATGATACAAGCTACTCTTTTCTCTGAACAGTGCCTTTTTCTATGTTGATAACTGTAAATATGGACACTTGTGCTAAATGTATACATAATTTCATTAACACAATCCCTAACATTGGCATTTGAATTGTTTCATCTTTTTGATCCTAGATGCAATGTTGACTTCTCATCTCTAGTTCTTTTTTTGTTTTTATTCTTAATTTTTTTTTTTTGGTACATGTTTGCAGTACATAATGATCACATTTATAAAGGGGAGTTGGTAGATGTACATCGTAATTCTTTTTATGTCCCCTTTCCTCCCATGAGCACCCTCCAACATGAGCCTTTTTCAATCCTTTTACCTATTCAAATGTCCACCCCATCAGTGGATGACTTGTCTTTCTTACCATCCTGCCACTTCCCTAATGATGTACTCACTAGAGATAGATAGCTATTTCTCTACAGATCTCATTCTGGAGCTTCAGGCCCATATATCCAAGTACTTATTCCTGCAGATTTTTACTGCTTAAGTATCACTCTGAGTGATGCACATATCTCCAATCACAAATGCACTTTCCTTGTTCCAACAGCTGTTTTCTCTTGCCTGCATTATAGTAATGTTCTGCTAAGTGGTCTTGTTGCCTTTAGCCTTTCCGCTTCTTCAATCTATGTCCCTGCTACAGGCTGTGTAGAGGCATTTTCCTAAAATGCAATGCTGATCAAGTCTCTCCACTGCTTAAAAATCTCTCAATGGCTTAATTTCCCTTAAAATAAAGGCAAGAATCCTTAATGCAGCAATCAAGACTCTTTGTGATATAACCTCTGTGTGCCTTATCCTGACCCACTTCCTAACCCCCATCACTGCCTGTATTTCCTTCACTCTAAGTTTTTTCCAGTTTCTGGAGTGAGCACAATTCTTGCTCACCTCCATTATCTTGCCACATGTAGTCCCATCTTCCTGGAACAGCATTACCCTTTCTTTTTGTGACTTATACCTACATATCCTTTAGATTCAAGATGACATGGCAGACCCTCTTTCCCTGCTATGGGCTAGGTGTCGATTCTGTGGGTCCCCACGGCACCCTATACAGCCTCTGTCCTCATGACTGCTTGATGCCACTCATTATCACTGTATCTGTAATTAATTGCTTGTCTCCTGCACTGGACTACAAGTCCCTTCAGACTAGAATCCTATCCCTTTAAATTTAGGAATTTAAATTTCAAGCTGAAGTCCTAATATAGTGCCTGAGTTACTGTTTTTTTGCTGTCTAATAAACTATTTTCAAACTTGATAGCCTACAGCAACCATTTTATTTTATTCAAAAATCCCACAAATCACAGAGTCTGAAAAAAATTTAGCTGAGCAATTCATTTCCAATGCACATGGCTTTAGCTAGGCTATTGCAGGTGGCGGCTCTCCTTCCAGGGTCTTACCACGAGCCTGGGCTTCTCATGCCATAGGGTCCCAGATAATGGCCCTTCTCATATGACACCTGGCTTCCAGGAAGGCAGGAAGAGAAGTTGGCAGACAAAGTAAGTATTTTATTGAAAACCAAGGCATAGTTTTTCTTCTTCTACATTCTTATAATCAAAATTATCACAAGATCCATCCGCATTCAAGAGTGCAGTCCCTGTCTTCATGAGGGAGTGGCGAAGTGGCAAGCTCACCTTTCAGAAGATCGTTGCGGATGGGAGACAGTGTTATGGACATTTTGCAAAACGCAGTCATCCATGCCCATATATATATAGTCTATGTTCAGTGCGTAGGCCTTAATATTGAATTTTTACATATCTTAAAAGTTTAAAACATTCTCTAAGCTTTTATTGCTTGTCATTTCTTTGGTGTCAGAAGTACCAGAGTGTTTACCATAGTAGGTGCTCAGTAAATGCTTAAAGAAAAATTACCTTTATGCTTTTGGTTTACGGACATATATAAATATTAGAATATTAGTAAAAATTACTGAAATAAAACATATAACACAAGAGTGTTAATTAAATAAGCTTTAAAAACTTGCATTATTATGAATATTGCAATTTTGCCATTCTAATAAGCTTTAGATACTCCATTTTGTCTAAACATGGGCAAAGTAGGTAACCAACGTGATGGGAATCTTTCTTCTCTCTTTTTCATACAATAACAGTGAAAACAAAATAATTAAACTTATTCACATATACTTTTTTAAAAAGTATCTGAAACTGTTGCATTTAATGTTAGTAAAATTATCTTGAATCGTAAAAAATTTCACGTATGAAACAGGAAATTGGTATTTTTATATAGATAAATTAAATATGATATTGTTGGAAAGAAAAGAAAGTAAAAAGGCAAATGAAAATTACATATCTTGTCTTTTTACAAACTAGATAATAGTAAACTACACAAAAAATTGATGCTGCACTGGTATTAGGAAAAACATCTCAAATGTATGCCTTTTCCCTCTTCTGTCTTTTGCCTGGTGAGTGGTACTGTGTATGGCGAACTGTATGTACACCTGACTTCATAAATTAATGGATTCACTTCCTTTTTCTCTTGAACATGTTTATGAGGGCATCATTTTTGCAGGAGCCTAGAGTGTTATGAGTTGCAACCCTATACAGTACGTTATTTCAGAAGACTGGAAACCCCTCAGGGGAGCAATCTAGAGGGCTGAGGTTCATTTGTGACAAGTCCCACTTGAGTGCAATATCTTGAAATAGCTTTTTTTTTGTTTTCAAATAGAATATATTACATATTTCAAGCTGTACATGTTTATCACACATTCCCTAGGCTGGCTTCATTTACAGATGGTTTGTGTAAATTTTTCTGTCTTCATCATTTGCGTGGAGTGGTAGTAGTTAAAAGCCAGTCCTTGTTTAACATGAGGATATTTTTGCTCTTACAGAATCCAAGTTATCCAAACATAACAATGCTGGCATCCTTTCATAGCATAGTTGGCCATTCTGACTCCCTTTATTGATGGTCAAAATAATTCCCTTTGTGCTAAAAAGTTTTACATGTCTTCACAAAGAGAAGTTTTGTGGTATTGTGGATATGCATGGTGACAAAGATTGTAAATTAACTTCTAAGTATGGTATTTTATTGCATTCCAAATTAAACAATGGTTTTCCTCCTGTGTGTATAGCACTCTCCGCATTGAAGCAATTATCCATTTTAATCTCTTAAATAACTTCAGCTTTGGCACATTTTGCATATTTCTTCTAGCGCCACACACAGACACATTTAAAACCACCCAGAAATAGAAAATAATGTGTAATATTAAAGAACTCTGTATGTATATACATGTGTACACAAAAAATGTAATAATATGTATACTTATAGAGAACAATGTACTTATATACACAATATAAGTATATATATATATACTGCATATATATGCATACACACACATATACATATCCTATATATATGCTTCAGTATAACGTGCTATTTTTCATTTCTTGGGTCTTCAAATGCATGTACATGTGAAATATCTTTCACATGCTATGAACCGAGATGTGTGTGTGTGTGTGTGTGAGTGTGTGTGTAATGACACCATTCATAGAAAAGTCATGATCTTGGGTATGAAATTTGGGTTTAAATTCTGCATTTGATACATAACAACCATGAGAACTTTTGCATAGTCTTTAATTCTTCTCAATTTCAATATTCTCATTGTAATATAATAATTTAAAAAGTAACTCAGAAAGTTTTGAAAATTGAATGAACATTGTAAAATATGTTTCGCTGAAGTGCTTAATAACTGAGTTAACTCTAGTCTTTCCATAGTCATTTATTTTTCAGATTTTCAGATGCAGTAATAAAATGGGTTTATGAAGTGTCTCATTCATTTTCATAAAAAGCTTAAAATATTTTTCTTCGAAGAACTGCTACACTGCCCTAAAAGTGCTGCTAGGTTGATTTCTTTCCCTCTCTATAGTAGATAGCTTCACCAGGTCCTGTATGGATCTCACCTTAGTTAGATTTGAACAAAACATGTACTCTTTTGGCTTGCTTTTAATTTCCCACCCAGACTGCTGAACTGAAAACCTCACCCCGCATTCCTAGACATCCTTTGCAAGATGCACCTCTGGGCTACAGTGGTACGAAACAAGGGTACAAGTTCTGCTTTCAGCTCCTTTTTCTTTCTGCCTCTTCCAGGGGGTACAAAAGGGAAGAGGGAACAAAAATAAAAAGGAAGAACTAGAGTAAGAGCCTTTCTTTCCCTTGGTTCACCCTAACAATCATTCTGTCTTGTCTTATTCCATGAGTATCTCAAAGGTAGTGGGGAGAGGTAATAGCGTAAGTTACCTCAGTTGCGCTCAGTAACTTCGGTTGTGCTCAGTGAACATAGCAGCATTTTTAGGGCAGCGTAGCAGTTTTTAAGAAAAATATTTTATGCCAGACTGAGACTGCCGAGCAAGTCGTGGACCAAGCGCTCCACTGAGAAAGCAGTATATGTCTTCCCTCTTTACAGGCATGAATCTGATTTAGGAGTTATTCTCTTGGCATTCTTCTCACTTGGGGATAACTTCTTTCCGTAACTGCTTTCTACTCAAGTTTAAATGCCGTCTGCTGCCTCAGTCTTCTTATAATCACTGTGGATGATGAGTGATGTTCTCTCCAAGTTCAAAGTCGTTAAACCAGTTATTGGCAACTGCAGAATTAGTTGCGGGGTGCTATTTAAATTTGTCCTCATCTTTGGTTTTTTCACTAATTCCAGGACATTAGGAAAAACACCTTTAAGAAAATTGTTACACAGGTGATAGAATACCAGTAAAAGCAATGGAGTTCAAAATAGTTAGTAGTTATCAGTTAAACATAAATGAGTAAACCAGAGAAAGATTGCTCATGGATTCTATAGATTTTTTAATAGAGTTTAATAAAATCTAAAAGAAATGGTGTCGTGTGCTTCATATGTATTGTGTGATCCTATGAAATGCTGTATTGTGTATAGTCAAGACAAATGACTCCATTTGCTCGAAATAGCAGGAGGGACAATAAAGGAAGGGGAAAGGAACAAATGCGTATAGAGCGAACTGTTTCAAGATTGATGCCCATTGTCTTTGGTAATAATCTACTGATAATCTTGGATATTCTTTAAGAAAAATACATAGGCATGTGTTCCCAAAGTCAGTATTGCTTCCTTTTTCTTAGCTGAACACAATGCAAATGTTGAAGGATAAGAAGACTCAAATAGTTGAATATATTTTTATTAAACTTTAATAACATGTAGTCTAGCACAGCCCCCCGGTTGTGAGGTACATGCAACTCAAAATAAATCCAATTTAGACATACTGTAATTTGTGGGAATTTTCCCCCCGAACAAATTGGCTTAGCAGAAGCAAAGAGTCAGTATGCTTGTAAATCGCTTAATTCATTGTTTTGTGTCTTATGTAACGAGCTGATCAAAACCTGTTTATTCATCTTCTTGCAGACGGCAGACTGTGAGTCCCCCTCCGCCACCTCGACCGATCTCCCCTCCACACACCTATGGCTACATTTCAGGGCCCCTCGTCTCAGATATGGATACAGATGCACCAGAAGAGGAAGAAGATGAAGCTGACATGGAAGTTGCTAAAATGCAAACTAGAAGGCTTTTATTACGTGGGCTGGAGCAGACCCCTGCCTCAAGTGTTGGGGACCTCGAGAGTTCTGTCACTGGGTCCATGATCAATGGCTGGGGTTCAGCCTCAGAAGAGGACAACATTTCCAGTGGCCGTTCCAGTGTCAGTTCTTCTGATGGCTCCTTCTTCACTGACGCTGATTTTGCCCAGGCAGTGGCAGCAGCCGCAGAGTACGCTGGTCTGAAAGTGGCAAGACGTCAGATGCAGGATGCTGCCGGTGAGTCACGCTGTCAGCACCGGGCTGGAAAAGACGCTCGGGGTGTAGCTGTCAGGTGCTGGTTGTCTCCTGAGAACGGTGTCCTGTATGAAATGAAGCCATTACTATTTAAGGAAACTAAAGTCTGAGAATATGACTTAGTTGGGTTATTTCCTTTTTCTTGACTAGACTTTTAAAGTCACCTATTTTACTTTTGTTTAATAAAACTTATGTCATATGAGTGATAAGGACCTACCCGGAATGTTCTCATTTTAAAGTCATAGCAAATATATAAATATATGTGTGTCCATATGTGTGTGTATATATGTTTAACAGAAATTGGTATAATCTCAAGGTTTGAATACATCCAAATGAAGTTTCCATCATTAAATATGTATTAAAACTGATGTTAATCCAGAAAGTCACCATGACAAAATTTATTGTTGATTCTCTTATTCCATTTAATTAGAAATTCTGTAGGATAAGTAGATAAATATCTAGGCCGGACACTCAGCCATTGGAAAATGGGTTATTTCTCCTTAAACCCCATTTTCTTCATGTCTTCCCAAGCTAGAATATTAATTTAACTGGAAAGTATAAATATGTTCATAACATACATACATTTTTGAGCATAAATGTTTTACATTTTTAATCTAATAATTGAGACAGCAAATTGATCCAGATGTATATTATACTTTTATTTGTTTCCTTACTTCATTGCTATTAGATTATTTTTTGTTTTATAAAAAAAATAAAAGAATAGCAATAGTAAATATACTATGTGTTGTTATCTTCAAAGTAGTTATGCAGAGTACAAGACATAAACCAAAACGATTCTTACAAAAAAGAAACAAACTGATAATAATACAAACTTTCTTTGCAATGAAACTAGTGCATAAATAAATTAAGTTAGCATATGTATTAAACTATTTTGAAACAACAAAACATGTAATTTGTGGAAGTATTTTAACTACTCCCTATGTATATTTTTAACGAACATATGTCCAGTCTTACATTTTTACCCATAGAAAGTAAATAGTATGAGAAAGAAAAGGATTTAAATTTAAAACATATTTATCCCATGACTTGCACTTGTGTAGAATGATTGTATGTATAAATATAAATATATTCATCTCATAGTGTGTGCAAGGTTGTATTTCTGCTAGCCAAGAAAATATAGGTAGTAGAGTAAAAAAATGTGGTTAGGAAGAAAGATACATCTCAGAAGAAAAAACCATCACAATAAATCAAAATTGGTATTTTGTTATTTTGTTTTTCATAGTTCATTAACTATTATATTGGTAATTTTCTAAATTCTTGGAAGGTATTACATTAGTTATTATTTTTATCAGCATGAAATATATTCAGAGAAAATTTTATTCATATCATAAAGTCATCTCTATAAATTATTTACCAAGAATCATATTATTATAGAAAGTATGGCTATTTTAGTCAAGTCTATATTTTATGAAATTCAGCCAAATATCTTTTTTTCCCCGGTAGCTACTGAATGTAGTAAAATATGGAAACCTAATTATCTTTCTTAATAAATAAATAAAATCTAACTTTTTATATAGCTTGTTTCCTCTTATTTTTTAACCCCCAGTCTAAAAAAATAAATAACTGAAATTAAGTATCACAAATCACTACTGTCACATTGTATTAAGGGTGTGTTTCAGTTCATTAAATCGAGGAATATAGAAATAATACTGAAAATTCATCTGTAAAGGACCTTATGCCTCAGAGTCTAGGGGCAGCGGATGGCCTTACACGATAGAATGAATAATGGGTTCCATCTCGGCCCTAATTCTCTGTTCATGGATATGTAACTTTAATTGTAATAGGCTCCATCATAGCTAAAGAGAATTTGGTTTAATATTTTATTGTATTGTAATTTAGTGGCACTTCTGGTTTGCGTTTGGCTCATAATTATAATGAACTAAACATGCATTACCCTCTTCCTATTACAATGTTCTTTTCGGGACATGATGGCGCTCATCATGTGACTTGAAGTTAATGTAAATAAATAATCCAATCGCAATGCTTCTCAATTGGCTGCATTAACATCTATTATTTAATGTGCTTTGGTTAGCATTTTTAAATGTGTTGATTTCACTATATATAGTTGCTTCTGTGTATAATCAAAAGATACATTGTGTAGGTCCATTTGATATTTCTTCTGGTACATAGAAAGTTCTGTATTTGTGATTGGAATTTCTAGACACCAAAACAATGAAGGTCAATACAGGGTCAATAATTCCATTGTCATTATAAATGAAGTATTTTGTGCCTGTTCTAATACATCATCCATGTAAGAGTACCAGAGAATTTGAGAGCAATGAAATACACCATGTCTGATTATAAATTTAGTTCCCAGGGTACCTGGGAATACTGTTTCTCTAAAAATAAACAACCAAATACTGCCTCTTGCCACCATCAGAATGCAGAAGTCTTGGCAGGATAACTTTAAGAATATAGAATTGACAGGTATCTTAAGATAGAAAAAGGATATAAGTAATTTTTAGTTGGCCTAAATATGTAAACAAGATCAATTTCAGACCACCTAAAAAGAAAATACCTGAGAATGTTACTAAAGTATTAGGATTCTGCCATCAAAAACTACCATGAATGTATATTTAATTAAAATGGGAATTTAATAATTATGGTTCATTTTTAAAACATGAATTTCTTAAGGATTCTGACTTTTCCTCTTGAGAAAGCAAAAAACATTGAATTTATTACACAAATATTTAATTAATATTTTTGTTTAAGAATAGCATTTTTTGAGACTACTTGCAAAAATCATAGAAATGTTTTTCTTTAGCAAATAGGTATCATGAACTTTAGTAGAATACAAGTAGTGTGGTTAAAGAAAACTGAGAAAAGGCTGGTGAGATAGCTCAGCGGCATAAGCGCCTGCCTGGCAAGCGCAAGGTCCTGAGTTTGACTCCTGGTGCCCACATACAAAAAAAGGGCCGGTGATATCGCTTAGCCACACGGGCGCCTGCTGGCGTGCGAGGTCTTGAGTTTGACCCCTGGTACCCCCACACACAAAAAAAAAAAAAAAAAAATGCCTGGACAGAATTTTAGGCTATTTTCTCCAGTAGCTAGTACAAGAAGAGTGAAAACAAGTGTTTTATTTGCTAGATTTTAGCAAAGCACTTTTTGAAAATAGGAATGTTTCTAGTTTTCGTGTTTTGCTTTTGCTGTTCCTGTGATGATTAAAATTCGCTGATGAGTCTGGCTCTGTTTTGTTTCCTCAGGCCGACGACATTTTCATGCATCTCAGTGCCCTAGGCCCACAAGTCCTGTATCTACAGACAGCAACATGAGCGCTGCTGTGATGCAGAAAGCCAGACCAGCCAAGAAACAAAAACACCAGCCAGGACATCTGCGCAGAGAGGCCTACCCAGATGGTAAGTCCATTGAAACGGGTGAAAGCATTATGAATCTCGCTTATTTTCCTTGCCTCTCTAGGACTAGTAAATGCATTCACTGACATTAGAAATTACATTAAACATTTACTAATGGTAAACTTCATATTATCTACAAGAGTGATCTACTTCTATATCTTCTCAAGCATCTCTAATTGTTTCTGTCTTCTAATAAGCTGGCTCTCTAAGAAACTAAAACAATGTGTAGCTTTCATATTTTTGGAAGTTTATTTTATAGTTTCAAACAAATGCACAAGACCATAGCTGAAGTAATGACACAGGATTAACCTCTGTCAGAGTCACTGATAAACCCTACAAAGTATCTCGGTTTTGTTTTTCATTTTACTTTTTTACAAGATTATAGTTAAACAAAAGAGAATAAACTTGTTTGAATGATAATGCAAACCTTAGTGGCATCACAGACAACCTGTGCACTGAAAGGCAAAGCGAGCCATCTTCCTTCATGCCTTCACGCACAGTGTCAGCTCTTACTGAACAGGAAACGCGCGTATTCTCCGGGGACGTGGCGGGTAATGCAAACATTGTGATGTTGTCTAGAGAAAGCCTTTAATGAAAATGCCTCAGGTGGCCCAGCATTTATTAAACCACCACCTTCTCATTTTATAAAACAACCTCATGGGCTTTGTGGAAATTCATGTAAGATAAATTCTCTCAGACTCACCTATCTTGTCAAGTTTTCTAAATTTGCTAAAGGGACGGAGGGAGAGTGTCACAGGCACTGTTTTCCCCGCTCCTGGTCCTGTGCAACCACTATCTGATTAGGACTTTCATTACCCATCAGCAATTTTTCAAAAAAGGGCGTCCTTTGCCATTATCATATGAAAGCCTAATATTATAGATCCTTATCCAAGGTTACAAGGAGGGTTTTCTGGGGATACTTCTCCCTGTGATTCCTGCCACTTGACAGAAAAATTTAATACAAAGCTCACAGCATGATGAGCACAAGTAATTTTGCAATGAGTGGCTGTCCGTGCTATTATCCGTGCTTTATTCTGAGTATTTTCTCTCACTAGCATCTATCTGATATGGGACTACATTAAATACTGGCATGACACAGCGCACCTGGGCCTCCTGGCTTCTGCTCAGTTCTCTTGTCAGTGAAACTGAACTGGCAGGATATTATCTGATTGTGAAGGGTTAGTACAGTGGCTTTGTGCGTGTTTGCCTCTGTGAAGGGACAAACACTAGGTGTAAATCCCCAAACCCTACCTGCCATTTTACATTTATGGGACCCCTGTCATGGCATTTTACAAGTTTTATAGCTGTTTTATCAATTTTTATTATGTGGAAGAGTGCTCCTCACTGGAAAACTGGCTACACATCAAGCCTGGATGTAAACACATTTAAATTGAATACATGAGGGAAAATCTGGCCTCAAGCTTTCTGTAGCTCTTTCCACTTCGTATTTATACGTGTTTGGAGGGGAGTCTGGCGTTGAGCAATGCCTTCTAGAAATGCTTTAAATAATGTAAACATGCCAAGTTAGAGAATACAGCATCACAGTTATGAACAATACTATGCTTGAAAACTGTTATCTATATTTATTTTTCAGCATTCTGCAGTACTTATTTTAGTATGTTTAATAATTATATATAAACTCACTAATACCTGAATAATAACTATTAAGTTGAATGATGAAGCACCTAAGTTATTCTTTATTTATTTTCAGGAATACCAAAGATCTATATTGAAGCACGTATAAAGCCAAAAAATACATCTGAAATATTATTTCGATTTCTAACTGCTCATTTCACAAAGTGATTATGCAAAATTGTTACAGTCTTACTATAATTAGAAGCTAACAATTATTTTAAGTCACAAAAATAAAATGGAGACATGACTAAAGCAGTTTTTAAATTATAGCTTTAGCTTTCTTTGAACATTTTGATAACTATCCACACATCTTTAAATTATGCTAATATTTCTTGAATTTAACTCTGAATGCTTACTGTTCCATAAAAGAAAAGAATTATAAAGTAATATGTTGTTTTACACATATCTCATAATACCTATTGATTCATTAAAGTCACAAAAATACAGATATATCTTAAATGCACCAAATAAAAGAAATGCATATATTCTTTTATTTTTCTTCATTTTTTTTGGGGGGGACTTGGGATCTTACTGTTGACATGGAAACAAAAATCATTTTCTCAGAAACTATTTTCTCAGATTCCCACAGTATATTTTTTAGACATTTATAAAAAGTGGAAAGGAGGAGAAATATTTTGTGAAAATAAAAGTGAATAAAGGAGGAGAATTTAAAGAACTACCAAGTGATAAAATGTAAATTAAACATTAATAAGAAGGGGTTTGTGGGCTTTTTTTTGAGAGCAATGTATTGACTATGATGGATGAGTTGATTATGGTCTGTAGACTTATGATCTGAACTATTTCCAGAATATGACATATCGGTCTTGCTTTTATAATATCTTGGCTTTATAAACTTTGTTCAAATTGTGAAATCCCTCGCTAGAATTTTATAAACTTTGTAAAGATGCATAGAATAGCTATATCTGAACTGATGAAGAGTGATTTGTGATGACCTCTGTCAGTTAACGCCTGTTAGTTGTTAGGTATGTACTGCAGGCTAGGAGCCTTAAACAACAGAAATTTATTTCCTCACAGATCTGGAGGCTAGAAGTCCAGATCAAGGTGTCAGAGGGATTAATTGCTTCCAAGGGCTCTTTCTTTTGGCTCGTAGGTGTCCTTCCTCTCCCTGTGTCTTCACATGGTCCTCTCTTGGTGTAAATGCGTCCTAATCTCCACTCCTGATAAAGCATTAGTCAAACTAGATTAGAGCCCATCCTAGTAAGCCCATTTTTAATGTAGTTGTCTCTTTAGAAACTTCAAGTGCAGTGACATTCTGAGGTACTGGGGATTTAGAATTGTGAGTATGAAATTTGGAGGGACACAGAGTGGCTTATAACAGCCCCCAGCCCCTGTCGAATGCACGGCACTGTGGCGTAGCTTGTTCTGCACAGTGCTTCATAAACAGGCAGGGCGTGCTTGACACTGAGCACAGTGCTGCATGCTGTATCCACATGGAGAGGCAGTGGCTAATTATTTATTTATCTCATATTTGCCACTTTTAAGTTTAACCCAGATGGAGGATAAGATTAAGATACATGAATATTTATTAGTCAGTGTATTATCGAGTTAAAGCGAAACACAAGTATGTTTCTAGGACTTTCTGATGGATTCTTTCCACCCCCTCTTCAGCCTTTGCAATACATTTACATACTTGATTTAAATACAAAACCTACGTTATTTCTCAGACCCTACTTTTCATAAATTATACATTCACTACCCTCTTTGGAATGATATTACTTTGACTTGATTTATCATTAATGACAAGGGCTTGGGGCTTTACCCAGTCAAGTAAATAGTGCTGGATCTCTACAGCGAGTTAACGGTGTGCTGGCAGAATTGTCTGCATGTACGTGTTCATGTTTTATCTCATGTACAAGATGATTTGCTGTTTGAAAAGTCATGTAAGGAGTGAGTGTTGATATAGCTGCATAAAGGAAGAGAATGAATATATATGTATATATGTAGAATGGGTCCTTAATCCCTGTTGTTAAATCCAACTTGAACTACGTATGGCATGAATTGGGTGATAGTATCATTATTTATCACTAGAAGGTTATCACTCCATGAAATAAAGAATTGTTTATACTATAACTCTGGGTTTGACTTAATCATATAGGGTAACCATAATCATATAGTGTAACCATAATCAGGTTACACTATATAATAAAGAATTTACTCATCATTCTGTTTGCATGAGACATCAAACCTGCCACCAGTTCCTTCTAATTGTCAGTTAGATACGGTGGCAATCATATACAGGAAGTTAGAATTCTTGAGTCACCACTGAGTTCTCTTTTTCTTTCAACCTATGTTCTAAACAGCATCACATGAAATATCTGGCATATATTTCCAGAACTTTGCATGATATTATGGTAGTGGCAGTCATCAGCTTTGATGTCTGGTAAGTGCAGGTATCTTGGGATTTGATGATAGTAGCAGTCATCCACTTTCCTGGTAACCTGTGATTACAGTCTAGTTTATGTTTATAGTAAGCAGATAATGCAGAAAGGAGTCTATAGTCACTGACTCTCACTGCCTCTGGGTATTCTCTGAGTTGGGCTTTTCTCCTGTTAGTATCAGTTGCAGATTCAATCTGCATTTAAAACCACTCTGCCTTGGATGTCTAGGCTGTAGGACACATTTTAAAGTCTGTTTTCAACCCTTCTGGTTAACTTTTGACAGTAACAGGCAAGGGAGGACTTTCATCAGAGTACTTGTTTTTAAGTACTGTTTTTGAAAAATCCATTAAAATAGTGAACAGAGGAACAAATTCATGCACTAATGACACTGACAATCTAAGGAGAAAGACAAAATACTTAAGGTTTTAGAATCAGAGGGAAATTAATGCTGTTGGCTATTCCTTGGCTGTTGTATTAGCTAACTTGTTGAAGCTATGTGCAGAATATGACACTAGAACATGGTTAGCCATGAAACCCAACACCAAATAAATGCAAGTAAAATTTCAGTCACTTTTGATAATGGGATTCTAAGTAAGACAGCTGACGGTGAGGTGGGAGGTCAGACTTCCTTCTTTCAAAATCCAGTACTTTAATGCCTTAGTTTCAGAATACAATATCAAAAAAAATTAATTTTTTAAAAATGTCTTTTTTGAAGACAAAAAGAGTTCATTCTTTAAATAAAAATTAGAATGAGAAATTGTAGATTAAAACACAACTTTCTAGGATCTTCAATTTGCCATTATAGTAAGACTCTTCAAGTCACAATTATAATAAAGACTTTCTCATGTTGGTATATGTAAATGATAGTGGACCATTATTGATATAATCCAAAATATCTGGAAAAGCCTAAATATTATTGTGTAGATATTATCTAAATAATAATGATATAAAATAAAGCATTACACAAAAAATTTTGAAAGAACTGTTGCTATTTATACAGAAATGGACATAGTTATGTGGCTATGTGAAAGAAAGTGCAACGATTCATGTTAATGAAAATTTGAGACTGGCAGGTGCAGTGGCACACACCTGTAATCCCAGCTCTTGGCAAGCTGATGCATAGGTTTAACAAGTTTGAGGCCAGGCCTGGGCAATTCAAAGAGATGCTTTCTTAAAATAAAAAAGTAAGAAGTTCTGGGGATGTTAGTCAGTGGTAGAGAGCCCCTAGTTCCATTCTCAGTACTGCAAACAAAACAAAACAAAGCAAAATCAAAGACTATATGTTTCTGTGTAGTACTTTTTATCAGGTACCTATGGATGGTTAGACCCACACTATACATGATCCTGGATGTGATCATTTTACATAGTCTCTGACTTTAAAGGTCACTTCCTCGATTTATGTTACTTGGCAACCCTGCTTTATGTGCATAAATAGTGTTTGAATGATCTATAGGAAAGTACTCAAACTCCTTACTCTGAATAATTAGCATTGGAGATTTGGAAATGGAAGTAGACAGGCAAAAGATGTTGTAGTTTCAAGTTTAAATCCTTTCATACTTTTAAATCTTTTATCATGTCAATGTATATTTTTACTTAAAATCTCAACTAATCTTATAATATTAAGTACTTAATGCATTATGAATGCTTTTTACTTTATTTTTTGTAGATATTACTCTCCAAATGTGAAAGCATTGTCATTTCTAAAGACAAATGAATCTGTTTCTCTGGTTTTGATCTCTCTTGAAGTTCAGATTTTATATGCAACTGCCTGTTTTATATTTCAGAGTGAGCACTCCCAAGGTTACTCCTATTTTCTAAAAATGAACTTACTCTTTTATTGCAAATATTCCTTCCTCATTCCTGCATTTTATACCTTCAGTGATGTTTTTCTCATCTACCTAGCCAACTACTGAAAAAGTCATCTTAGATTCTCTCTTGTTCCCCTGTACTATATTTCATTGATATTAAATAATATTGATTTTCCATCCTTAATCTCAAGCACATCTTCTACTCTGTTTGAACAGGCACCAACACTGTTCCATGTCCTGCCATTACTTTTGTAAGCTTTAGAATAACCTCTTTGTCCCTTAGAGTGAAACCTTTTCTTTTAACCCCTCCTCTATACTACAACTAGAACAATCTAACCTTAGAAACCTGTTCATTTTCTTCTACTAATTTACCAAATATTATTAAGATATGTCTCTCTTTCCTCTCCAGAGTATATAAAGAAATCATTTTAAAAGATATTACTGCTTAAAGGGAATAATTTTCTAGATAACAGATTTTTTTATTTTTTTATTTTTATTTTTTGTGGGTACCGGGGGTCGACCTCAGGACCTCGTGCACCAGCAGGCGCCCGTGCCACTGAGCGATATCACTGGCCCTTTTTTCGTATGTGGGTACCAGGAGTTGAACTCAGGACCTCGCGCTTGCCAGGCAGGCGCTTATGCCGCTGAGCCATCTCACCAGCCCTAGATAACAGATTTTACACCAACTTTCACACTTAAAAATATAAGAAATTGATGTGTTGTAATATTTATTTATTTTTACTTATTAATTGAAAAAATCATAGCTATATAGATGTAGTTATACATAGAATAAGAAATGAACCTGTATTTATTCCAGTGAGTATCTGGTTTAAATCTCTGGATGCATATAGAATGGAGAGATCCCATCAATGAATGGTAAATTGTAAACCTGTGATAGAATGAAGTAGTAGTAAGAAGCCTAAACCAGAAAATTAGAATCTAAGGGCATTAGTTTCTGGTTCTGATCATGTCTAGCTGTGAAACTGGAAAATAACTTAAAATATATGTGGATCTTCCTTGTCTACAAAATAAGAAAGAATTTAGGGTAGATTAGAAATGGCAGATAAGTCCCAGTTTTAAGTGCCCACCTCAAGCAATTTGAAGTCATGGTCTAAAGGTATAAGGTTATGCAGCTGGGATGAGCAACATTATGCTAGATTCAGTTTGGAAGCTCTGCCATGGTTGCGATAGTACTGGTTTACACCCAGTACTAGCTATCCCCAAAGTGGATGACCTCTATATCCCAACTTTATCTTTCAATAATCCTGTACTAGAGAGTACATTAAAATGGTTGCACTTATGTCTTGGTTACTTTTCTCTCATTGCTGAGACAAAATACCCAACACCCAAAATTAAGGAAGGAAAATTTATTTAGCTCACAGTTTGTAGAGATTTCAGTCCATGGTCAGCTGGCTCCAAGGCAGGGTGGCATGGCACAGGGGCAACACTTCAAGGCCACAGAATACAGCAAAAGCAACAAGAGCAAAAGGGGGGAACAAGCCTCTTTTCCTTCTTATATGGTAAGCAGGCTACCCCACCCTGGGTGGCTGTAGCACTCACACCATCTCTGCGCCCTCTCTTGCACAGCATCAGGATGTTTACAAAGTGAGGACCCTGGCCCCCTGCTGAATCTCTTAGTTAAACTTCTAAACTTCTCAAGTTGACACAATGAGCAACATCCTAGATCAGTAAGGGCCTGTCCTCTACACCCCAGGATGTAGAACTGCTGAATTATTTAGTTAAGCTTCTAGACTTCTCAAGTTGACACAGTGTATCAACCACAACAGCTCACATTTTGGTTGCCTTGAATTGCTGTATTAATTTAAGAGATTGTCTCACAATTGAATGTGAACACAATGATAATCCTGAATTTTAATGATTTTATAATTGGCAGCCTTTTACAGTATTTTATATGCTTCTTTTTAGATCTTCCCCCTCCTCCTGTGCCACCACCTGCTATTAAATCACCCACTGTCCAATCCAAGGCGCAGCTGGAGGTACGACCTGTAGTGGTGCCCAAACTCCCTTCATTAGAAGCCAGAACAGACAGATCATCGGATAGAAAAGGAGGCAGTTACAAGGGGAGAGAAGTACTGGATGGAAGACAAGTTGCTGACATGCGAACAAATCCAGGTGATCCCAGAGAAGCACAGGAACAGCAAAATGATGGGAAAGGACGCGGAAACAAGGCAGTAAAACGAGACCTTCCACCAGCAAAGACGCATCTCATCCAAGGTACTGGTTTATTCAAGCAGCAAATAAGCATAGCATTACATGGCTTGAAAAGCACAATTAGGCATACAGGGCCAATGAAAAGTGGTAAAATTAAGGAATTTGTTCTCTAATAATGGAGGCAGGCATATGCCCAAATAATTCTAACGCAGTTCTTTCCAATACAATGCTTCCCTACTGAGGTGCCACTTCAGCTGGATTTTAAAGGAAAACATGACTTCGAATAGGCTGCAAGAAGAAGATGTCAGGTAAAGGAAATGGTCTGAGAAAAGAATATGTGAGTGTGAAAATGTGTATTTTGGTTTAAAAAGGTTTCCAGTTTGACTGGAGAATAAGATGCTTAGGGTTAAAACTAGAAAAGTTATCAAACTGGAAAAGCCAATGACACTGTTCTAAGGAGTTTGAGATTTATGATAGGCACTGGTAAGCCAGAAAAGAGTTTTGAATGAGAAATGACATAATTAGATATTTAGAAAAATAACTCCAGTGAATGAAGAGACTAGAATCAGGTAGAACACCGCAATAATAATCTAGTTACAAAATATAAAATCTCTGAATTAAAACAGTGTGAATGAAAAGGAGAAATAGCCTACATAGGCATTTCAGAGACAGCCCCAATAGGACTTGATGACTAATGAAATGTTATAACGTAAGTTGAAATGGAGTTAGAAAAAAGTAATTCAAATATTAATTATATGGCCGTGTATGACTAATGGATGACTAATGGAACACCATTGTACTAACCAATGTAGACCAAATAAAAGCATAAGTTTCATGGAGAAAAATAATTTGTTTTGAATTGATTAAAATGTTGGCAAGAAACAGGACTAAAGAAAATCATTAAGAATTTGGAGAACTAAACTTAAAGATGATAAGAAAAGTTTTAAGTAGAGAGTGGATTTTAGAACCAGCAACACAGAGGAGATAATTGTGAAAATTTTAAAAGCTGAGTAGCAGCCATGATAAGCTGGTAAATATTTGGCAGCCCTTTCTCTGGGAGGAAAAATCACAGCAAAAGTCCAATTTGTATCCATTTGCTTACTCTTGTTCAAATACAGAAAGCTAAATTTAAACTACTAATGTGAAGTTAGTGAATGTGGAGGTAGGAAGAGAAGAATACAGTGGCACCTTGGTTAATGAACTTAATTCTTTCTATGATTCTGGTTGCAAACCAAATTGCATGAGAACCTAATCAAATTCCCCCACAAAGTCAACATGTACTGATTCAGTGCTCATCCAACTTGATTTGTGACCAGAATTGTGGAAAGAATTAAATTCATGAACAGAGGTACCATTGTACAGTTAGGCTCTTGTGAGATATAACAAGATGTCACCACTAGTTGGGGACCATCATAGTTAGGTGGTGCGCAGAAAATCCACGTTCCGTAAAGAGAACTGAGAATACCCAGCCTGGAGATTCCTGACCTACTCAAAATAGTATCCTAGGGCTGGGGCTGTAGCTCAGTGGTGGGCTTGCCCAGTATGCCTGATACCTGGGGTTCCATCCCCTGCACCCCAAAAAAAATTTTTTCTAGAAAATATGGTTGAGGAAATTCTCTCATAAGGTATATAAAATTCCTAAGAGGTGAAATTCCAATATTAACACATGGGAAAATATTTTGGACTGTGTCATCATGGACAATATTAAGAAAAACTTTTTAGGGCAGCAGTCAGAATAAGAGCCAGACTGTACAAGATTAAACTGAATAGAGATCGTGAAAGGGAGGTGATTAGCAAAATCTTTTCAGGAGGTTGGAATGAGGAGGAAAGGCTGGGATAGGGTTTGGCAGGAAGACCGAATCAGTGGAAATGTTGAAATCTGAGCAGTGTGATATAGATGAAGGAGGAGAAACCATTTAAAAGGAAGATGATTGATGGAGTTAAGAAAAGTGATAAGGGAATGAATCTTGGCAAGTTTTGGGACACTTTGTTATATTTTTATAAATTACATCTTGGTAAGATTTTATTTATTGTGCTTATCTGCTCCGTTCTTTCAGTGAGTCCTTTCAGCATAGCAGGCAGTTTCACTTTGTCCTGGGACTGAAGCCCGAACTCTTAATGCAGCAAGTGAAAAATATAGTTGCACATTTCCCACAGATGTATCTAATGCGTCACCACAGAGTCCTCAGTGATGTCATCACAATTCAAAGTGAAAAATTTACTAGTTTATTTATTTGTTGTTTATTTTTATGGTACTAGGGTTTGAACTCGGGGCCTTTGCATTCAGCCCTTTTTATTTATTTATTTATTTATTTATTTATTGATACAAGGTCTTTCTAAGTTACTCAGGCAGGCCTAGAACTTGGGATCTTCCTGCCTCCACCTACCAGAGTGCTGGGATTACAAACATGTGCCACTTCATCTGGTTTTACTAGTTTATCTTTATCAGTTAATTCAAAGGGGGCCTAGCTCTGAACTTCTGACTCATGGTGACTGTGCTTCAAGCTTTATGAGCTTTATGCCTGGCCAGAAAGTATGGGCGAATTTCTGGCTCATAAACCAGCTCCCTACAAAGTAAATGAGATTCTTCAGGAGAAAACATTAGAAACCTAAAAAGAACTTAGTGTGGTAGAATCAGAACAAAGAAAAAATATTTAAGTCAATTTTCTGAAATGTAATGTACCTTTATGTTAGAACGTTATTTTTAACAGGGAACTAAAACGGGAACCAATCTTCTAGAAGCAAGGAAAGCTCTAAGATACATTGGCCAGTTATATTTACATGTCTCATTTTTCCCAATTTTTATTTGAACCATAACCCTGTGTATATATATCATTAAGTTATCTTTTCTATGCATTGTTGTAATTTTCACCTTCATAGTTCAACTTACATTATTTATAATGAAAAAGGCAACCTGATTTACATGTATAAGGAATGGTTACTTTTAATTAAGGAGAGTGGTCTTCAAGATTTGAACATCTGATCTTCTTGCTGACATTTACCTCAGTTCAATTTATTTCCACATCTATCAAACTCCTACTGTGTTGTTATTTAAAGTATGGTATTAAGTCCTGAGATTTGTGTAGGCATGAATCTTGACTTCGAGGAGCTGAAAGAGAATATCTGTAGTTTTTAAATTTAACGTTTAAGGCTTCCCATAGCCTCCCTAGGGTCACTACTGCTGACCACTGAGCCTTCGATGCAGTCGAGCACAGCCTGCAGACTGAGCCAAACAGATGCGTTTTTTTCTTCATTTTAACTTCATGATGCTACGATACTTGTGAGTGCAGAAGGGGGCAATTAGCCCCGAGCTATGAAAGTTGCAATATTAGGAAAAATCTCTTGATCTTTCCTGGTAGAAATGAGACAAAAATTGATGGGTAGAATTTAGCTTGTGGAAAAGGTAGATTGTTCTGGTGGAAAAGTCAGCATGAAGAGTTTTCAGGTCTGCTGAGGACACTGTAAGAAATGCCGTACCTGTAGGTAATGAAAGTGTAAAGATGGAATTTTGAGGTAGAAGGCTTAAGTCATAAGGAGCCTATAGAACATGTGAGAGGAAGACTGAGGAATGAAAATGGCTTAGAAAGGAATAGCTCAGGAGGCAGAGTCGTGTTAGACGTGTATAAATCCCAGACAAGAGATGTAGAGAACATAAACCAGAATATGGGAGCAGGGACAGTGATGGGAAAACCTCCAGAAACTTTTAAAAGTCCAGATCAATCTTACTTGTGTGTTTGAATATGTTTGAAAATTATGCTAAGTATACAGGAAGGTTTTTGAGAGGGAGAAGGGAATATAAGATAATTCTAGTTTTCTATTTGTGTTTCTTAATGATTAGTGACATACATGTTTGAGAGTAGAGAGGATGAAGGAATCTTAAGGGAGTGGGCATAGCGAGATCCATGCTGCATGTGTCATGTGTGAGGTGTTCACTTGGGCTGGCAGCAGAAGCCAGAGACTCTGGGAGTTGAAAATACAAATACATGTTAAGCATCATGAAAATAGCAGGTAAAGCTACCCACCCATTCACCCAAAACTATTTATTGATAATCTGTTAATATGGCAAGCTGGGAACATATCAATACATAAAATGGACAAGAATGCCTGTGCTGGGCCGGTGAGATGGCTCAGCGGCTTAAGCGCCTGCCCGGCAAGCGCAAGGGCCCGAGTTCGACTCCCGGAACCCACATACGAAAAAGGGGCCGGTGATATCGCTCAGTGGCACGGGCGCCTGCTGGCGCGCGAGGTCCTGAGGTTGACCCCCCGGTACCCACCAAAAAAAAAAAAAAAAAAAAAAAAAAAGAATGCCTGTGCTCATTGACAATTATATTCTAGAAAAGATTACAGTTCATGAGAGTGGATTAAATCACATAGGATGAGTGGAGCAGGATGAGTGGAGCAGCAAGTTCTTTTTAGGTTTCTAATGTTTTCTCCTAAGTATAAAACATTGGGCTGAAAGAGGAAAACAGTGGGGCATTAACATGTAAGAGGTGCTCCATAGACTAAAAAGAATTGACAAAAGATTGGTCAGGAAGAAAGGAGTACTAGAAACTGGGAGAATGCTAATGTTTAAACCAAGAAATCCAAGAGAAATAAGGCCAGAAATTGGGTCAACATTAGCAACATTTTTAGTTTTAGAGCCACAATATAGGTAAATAGATTTCAGTGGGAGTGAATAGGAATCACAGAACCAATACTGAGTCCAACTTGTTCTTTTTGTTGTTTTTTTTTTTTTTTTTTTGTGGGTACCGGGGGGTCGACCTCAGGACCTCGCGCGCCAGCAGGCGCCCGTGCCGCTGAGCGATATCACCGGCCCGTTTTTCATATGTGGGTTCCGGGAGTCGAACTCAGGACTTCGCGCTTGCCAGGCAGGTGCTTACGCCACTGAGCCATCTCACCAGCCCCCAACTTGTTTTTTAAGAAACTCATTTGAGCAATGAGCAGAGAAAGGAGGTATTGACTCCCGTAGAGAACATGCTTAAGGCACAGTTTCAGCAAGATGATTTTAACATGCTGTAACCCGACAAAACTAAAGTTGGTAGAAAGAAAAAAGTTTTTGAAAAAGCGTAGAAGGTGTAGGTCACCAGAGACCAAGCACTGTGAAGAGGCTGTCCCAGCAGCCACCCGCATCAAAGTCCTGCGAGTGGGAACTGTGGAGGGACAAGGTTCCATTGAGGAGAACTGTAACTGGCCTCGTAAGTAGATGGCTTCAGCTTACGGAACATTTTGATGCAAGGGCCAAGGAGCAGTGATGGATGAGCTAGAAGCAAGCCTTCCTCTTTCCCTTCCGCTGGAAAGACTACCAGTGGACACTCAGAGAAAATCAGCTTTCATTCAGGCAATGTGGATAGTAGGGGAAGCATGGGTTGGGGGGGAGGTAGAAGAATCACCTCTACAGTGTGGTTTGTGTCCAAAGGGTAGATTAGACAGGCTACTGTCAATAAAAGCACTGAATTTAAAATAGTATGGAGATAGAAACCCAGGAAATATCAGATAACTACAGTGCCTGGTTATTTGAAGTTGGCAAAGATGACAGGCTTCTAAGTTCCAGAAATCTGCAAACAAAATGAAGAATGGTATTTAAGCAGGTGGGGAGTGAACTGAGGCTTGGCACCAATTTAGTAGTTATAGGAAGCTGAACTCGGTTTCTACAAATTCTTTATAACAATACTTATAGTTTACGTAGAGATTTTACTATTTCATCTGTTTATGTATCAACCCTAGAGCTCTTCTAAGTATAGATTCTATTATCAAGTTTTTTGAAAAGTAGAAACCAAAGCCTAAAATAATCTGAGACCACACAGTAAATGATAGAATTAGAAACCAAGTCTGATTCCACTTTTGTTTTACCTCCTTTAGTAACGTTGGTCCCAAATGAGTTTGAGATTGACACACAAGAGGAATCAACCCAAATCCCCAACGTCTAGCGAGGAAAAGAATGAGGCTTGTTATTTTCAATATTAAAAGAGAGTGCTATATTATTCATTATGCTTATAATTTTCTCATTTATTCCTCAAAATTACTGATGCTTCTCCATTCAAAATTACAGAAAGACATGAATGATGCTTTATACAGTGAACAAGTGCACTAGTGCTCACGTACATCTGTTATATTTCATTACACAGAGGATATTCTACCTTACTGCAGACCTACTTTTCCAACGTCAAATAATCCCAGAGATCCCAGTTCCTCAAGCTCAATGTCATCAAGAGGATCAGGAAGCCGACAAAGGGAACAAGCAAATGTAGGTCGAAGAAATATTGCAGAAATGCAAGTACTGGGAGGATATGAAAGAGGAGAAGATAATAATGAAGAATTGGAGGTAACTATAATTTTTCTTGAGTTTTCAAATATTACACTAAAGTTTGGTCAGCCTTGAAAGTTTGGAACATCCATCGGTGTACAGAAATGTTACTGTTTTATCACAGACTTTTCCATCCCCTAATTCTGCAATACTAGAAACTAAAGTTCTGACCATTTAAAATCTTCCTGAAATTTATTTCATAGTTTAAATGGCAGTAGCAGTTTCTTTGCATATCTAGGTTTTATGTTCATTTGCATATTTTCAAATAAGAAATATGTATGGGAAATAAAAATTGTTGATCTAGGTATATGAGTAATTCAATGTTAATGAAAATCCAACAAGGTGATAGTTTTATGATTTGAATAAAAAGTGTGCTATCTATTATATCTGTCCTTGAATGATCACGGGGGTTACATTAGCTGATTTGATTGGCTGTCTTATACCTTCCCTCTTCTGAATACCTGGTCTGTGACACTGATTTCTTCAGACGGGGAATATTTCTTGAGGCAAATATTTCTTCCTTATTGGAATCTATACATAATGATTAAGATAGAGGTGGGAATCACATTTTATAAAATCTTTTACCTTTTTAAAATTATCATTTTTTCACTTAATAAAAGATAAGTTTAGAATGAATTTCTCTTTTTACAAATATATTTAATCTCAAGTAACTGTTTACATGAGTGCTAAACTATAACTTCATAATAGAAGATGAAAATAATTATGTCTAATTGAGTGTTATGCAACGGTAATAGCATTTCCTCCTGCAAATGATGTTAGAGAAATGGTTTTTCAAGTTTATCTTTTAATTTTCGAGAAAAACAATTTTTGGTGGGGATGAGAAGTCACCGCAGTTACTTCCCGTATTTAAAACCAATGAAAGTAGAGTTATACTGTTGAATTGGGTGGGGGGATTAGAAAATTCAGGGTGTCCCTTCTCAGACCTTAGTGCCCCATCGCTATGACATTGGGACGCTGTGCCGAACAGAGTTTGGTAATTGTCACAGAACTCTTCTGTTTGTGATTGAGAACAATGGAACTTGAAATGAATTTGTTTTCAGAGCACTTTCCAACATATCAGCATATACCAGCAAATGAGTGAAAAACCACATTAGACTATAAGAATAAGTGCTCATAAATAAATAGGAGATAGTTGCAATTTATTTTGAGGTTTAACAATAATGCATCTCTTAACAGGAGACTGAAAGCTGAAGACAAGCAGAGAGGCTCTCGAGATCTAATGTGAAAATTATCACTCAAGCAGCCTCGTGTCTGATGACACACGACGCCAGATAAGATGTTCAGTGCAATCAGAATGTACAAATTGTCGTTTTTATTCCTCTTACCGGGATACCATTTTTTAAAATTTTGTTAAGTTTTTATTGTTTGGTCCTTTACCCTAGGAGGAATCTCTCTCTTCCCCTTGCTTTTGGAACTTTTTCACTTCCAGCAAAGGAAGTGTATTGACATCTTGCTTCAGTCATCAGCCAGCAAGAAAGAACAAGACAGTTCTTTTGCATTTTGCCCCTGAGATATGGCACTGCACTGCTTATATACAAAGCCAATTTATAGCAAAATATTGATCAAATATACAAAGTTGATCAATCAACCTCATGCCAAGGGCTCTCAAAGTAGAATCTTTCTATAACCAACTGCTAATGCAAATTAAAGCATATTTCATTTTAACATGATTTTAAAATGAGTCGTTTCATACCACCCGTGCTGGGAGAATCTAAAAAACATAGCAAACACAGAACTACAAGCAATTTGAATGGGGTAGAAACATTGTAAATATATGCTCTTTGCAACCTCTGGTGGTACTTTATTTTCTTCATTTCAATCATTGAAGTATATTCTTATGGGAAATGTACTTTTGAATAAGTAGGGCTAAGCCAGTTGGATCTCTGGTTGTCTAGTCATTGTCACAAGTAAGCCTAGCAAAAACTTTGTTCTATTTTTCGATCAAAAAGCAATTATAAATGCATATTGCAAACAAATAGATGTTTTTAATGACCAATTGAGTAAGGACATCCCTATCTTAACTGGCCTAAATTTCTTCTGGTAGTGTCAGTTCAACTTTCAGAAGTGCCACATAAGGGAGTTTGTTTGATTTTTGTTTTTGTAATGCACTGTTTTTAATCTTTTTTTTTTTTTTTGGTTTTAAAAGCACAATCACTAAACTTTATTTGTAAACCATTGTAACTATTAACCTTTTTTGTCTTATTGAAAAAATATTGAGAAGCGTTCTTAACCTGTTTCGTTAATGCTCTATGTTTGTATTTGGAATATTTGAATGATGACAGATGGTGAAGTAACGTGAATACTTTATTGTGGGCCATGACCAGATGGTGCATACTTTCCCTGGACTTAAAGGAAAAAAATGGTTTAAGTTTGTTGTGGCCAATCTTGAAACCTACAAGATATCCTTATAAGCTCAAAGAGAGGCATTACTTGCATTGAATTGCCAAATGATGCCTTCTGACTAGATTTTTATGGTCCTTTTTTGTCATTAGAGAAATTTAATTGACTTTATAATTGGTGCTATTTGAAGAAAAAATGTACATTTAATCACATACAGGTATTAGGCCTGACCCCACTGGAAAACAAAGCCAACCAAAACTGAACCGCAAAAAAACCTGTGTTCACCAGAAACTAAATGTGTTCATTTAGGTAATTTGTAAGAATTCCATAGAAAGGGTGTGCAGAACTAAGGGAACAATCCATGTGATTAATGTTTTCATTATGTTCATGTAAGAAGCCTCTTATTTTTAGCCATAATTTTGCATACTGAAAATCCAATAATCAGAAAAGTAATTTTGTCACATTATTTATTAAAAATGTTCTCAAATACATCATTCTTTCTTGTGTTGATTTTTTTCATTGTGTGCTGATCAAATTAAATTAATTCCATTTAATCACAAAGTCGTTTTGTCTTAACATTTCACCACTATATTAGCAAAAGCTAAAATTTTTCAGCTTTATGAACACTCAAATTTTATTTCTGAGGAAAAATTCTTATTTAATTCCTCTAAAATTAAAGATGTAAGACGAATCAGTTTGAAGTTAGCTATTCAATCAGAGAGTAACTATTAAAGGTATACTATTTTGGCTTATATATGTGTATCTGAATTTCCATTAGCCTATTTTTAAAATAACGAGGACTAAACTATGATAAACTTGATTTGTAAAGTTAGAGACACCTGTATTTGGTCAACAAAAAGTTCACATAAGCCCAAAATTCTTACTCCTAAATGTCTGCTTTTGTGTTATATATTTGTGTAATATTTTAAGAATACTTATCATATACCAGGTTGCACATTATTATTCATTAAAAATCAGTACATTCAAGCATTCAACTTCGGATAGATGAGATGGGTATCATGTCTTGGAAATGCCAGGAACAAAAGGATCTAATGAAAAAAATTTTTTTACTGTGATATATCTATATCTATTGATCTACCTAAATTTTATATTTATCAGAATTTGGAGAAAAATGGAAAAAAGGTGTAATTTGAAATATAATTTTATAAAACTGAAATAATCACCAGCATCTACTTCAAGATGAACAGGCCCCAGATCTAGAAGTCAGTTTACAAGCTATTTAAAGGAAAAGTTAAGAGATATGTTTAATAACCTAATTTTTCTTTTTACCTATAAATAATCCATACTTTTGTATACAATATACATAGAAAGTATGTATATCAGAGGGCTTGGGTTTGAGTCCCAGTTTTGTCATGGCTGTGTTTCCTTGGACATGTTACTTAACCTCTAAGTCTCAGGTACTTCACCTGTAAATTCAATAATACCTACCTCATGGAGCTACTGTCATGATTTAGTGCATTAATGTATATGATATGGACTCTGTAATCTCCAAACAATACAAAATATTGTTATATTTATGGACTGAAATTCATTACACAGGCAATTCCCATTTTTCATGCATAATTTGTTCCTTAAAATTGCATGAAAGTAAAGAATAAGTGTAAGGATGAGGATGGTTCCATTTCTGGTAAGTAAAATTCACTGTGAAATGCCTAACTGTGGAATAAATTCTTGGTGTTATTGTTTGTTTCTTTGATTTTGAATTCAAGGGACCTACAGTGGGTGGTGGTGTGGTGTTTCAGCACTCTTCAAAATTAAGGTGTGCAAACATGTCATTTGAGTTCTTAAAAAATGAATTTAGATCTCTTTTGGACTGCTGTTCAATCTAGTAGCAGGAAATATAATCTTAGTCCCAGGTGAATTGGGTTATATTTGGCTTTCCTATTCATTTTAGATGCAGACTTTCTTTTCTTCTCCCCAGAGCAGCATCTATATCCCAGAGGTTGGTTCCATGTGTAGAAAGTGTGGGGGAGGGGTCCAGAGGCAGGAGGCTTTCAACATTGCTGTTGTCCAAATTTCTAATGTTTTCCACCTGTCAGAAACTTTGCTCTCCGTTCTCTGCTTCCTAGCATTGCTGCCTCTTGTCCAATAACTTTCCTCCAGTACTTCCGAGATCTTCGAGGTAGGGTGGGTACGGGAAGTAGGGAATGGGAGCTTCTTAGGCTCTTCCATGCCACACTGGGACCCTAGGCCTGAGATTTGGAAACTTGACTGAAGCTCTGGAGACTTGGAACTTCCACAGAGCCTCACAAAGCACCACTGTGGCTCATGAGCTATTTGCTGCATTTGGGCTGTGTGTCGATTAAAGAAGACAGTGAGAGCTACTACTGGAATTTAGAAGAAACTAGCTTAGTAATCTGCATTTTAAAGACAATTCCACTTATATTAAGAAGAGTTTGACAGCTACTACTCTAACAAATCATGCATAAGTTTCATTAGAATATATCTGATACCGGAATGAATCTTACAGTCAGTAGTGTCTTATAATCTCAGCCAGGCAATAGTCATGGAGTTTTCACTGCTTGCTTTTAAAATATATGTCTCACACAAACACATGATAAGCATGTGTTAAATTTTTATTTGCCTCATTAATAAGGGAAGTAGCAGGAAAACAGAGAAGTTGAAGATCATCCAAAGAAGGAACTTAATATGATTAATAAGTTAGTGAACTTTCTATTGGACCATGAAAACATGACATTAATATCTCTACTGGGCTACTGAATCATAACACCTATGTTTTTCTTTAGGTTAAAGGATCACTAAAATTCTGGGCTGTATGAACTTTGTCATCTTTATTATTTGCAAATTATTAATCAAAAAGATACCTGGAGAATTTACATTCACCCAGAAGAATCAGCTGGGAGTCAAATAGTGACTTACTCTGATTTGTGTTTCCCTAGAAATAGTGCCTGAGACAAAGACTTGGACATGAACAGTTTATTTGGAACCTAATCCCAGGAAGTGGGAGTGGGAGATAATAAAGGATGAAAAATCAGCATAGATGATCTAAAGTAAGGGAAGGTGCCTCCAGCAGGGCCTTGTCTGCCTCTTCTCCAAAGCATGAAGAGTGCCTCCCAGCACCTTTCACCGAGGACAGGAGCTAGAACACTGCAGTTTATTCCTGTCCCCCGTGGTTGCAAGTTGCTGGTAGGGTGTGGTGTTTAACTCCTCAATCCTACTGAGCAGATCCAGTCGGAGTAGAAAACCCTGAAGTGGAAAGAAGACAAGCAGAGGGCAGGAGATTGGAAGGAAAGATGTTGAGATGGATCTGAGCTCAAAGAAAACTGTCAGCCACGTTGAGCCCTCAACAAAAACTATCATGAGCGGAATTACTGGAAAATGTTTTGCCATGGTATTAAAAATCACACAACCATCAATTTACCTTTTTCCAAATTTAAGATAAATTTTCTTTCATAATACCTGCATATGAAATTACTCACTAGAATTCACATTACATTAACATGCCAGAGTTCTTATACTTAACGATTGCTGGTACTAAACATACTGAGTTTCATTTTTACAGTATCAGCTTTGAATTACAACAGAATCCAAAAGGTATATAAACAGTGGTGAGATATGAATTGGATCCTTAGAAGGATAACTACAATTGTGCATTTTTCTGATGAAGCAAAAAGCATTACTATATCTAAGAAACAAAATTATCCATAGTCCTGAAAGTTGTACCTTCTGACTTCTGACACACATACACATACACACACACTGTGGGGCAGGGGAAGTGTGCAAATAAATCCAGGCAAAGTTAAACAAACCCCTCAGAGTAGTAACATTAAGGAAATTTCAAGCAAAGTCGAGGATGGTGGAACCAATTTTCTTGTGCAAGACTATCACTGAGGCATTGTACCATAAGAAAAGTTAATGTCTTCATAGTGGCACATAAAATAAGTTAAACTCAATGGAGTCATATTTGATGAAATATTTCAACATTTATACAAGCACATTGCCTTAAATTGGCCTCAGTACATTCATATGGATTAGATTCTGTTATGGACTGAATGTTCTCCCAAATTTATATGTTAAAATCCTAACCCCAGTGTGATGGCACCTTTGGAAGTGAAAAGAGCAGGGTAGAAGCCCTCATGAAGATATCAGTGTCCTTGTAAAGGGAACCCTAGAAAACACTTTCTGCCGTGGTGCAACAAGTGTCAATGGTCTTCAGCCCAGAAAAGGTCACTCACGAAAACTCAATTGTGCTGGCACCTTGATCTCAAATGTTCTGCCTCTGAGATATAAGAAATAAATTTCTTTTATTTATGAACCCACTGCACTCTGTCAGTGGTACCTTATTTATAACAGGTCAAACAGACTAAAGTGCTTTTTAAAACTTCAGATTTTTGACATAATCACCCTAGCTTTTCACATAAGTTAATCTTTGAGTGTTTAAAAATTCTCCTTCATTTGGGAAAAGCTCTGTCCTTTTCAACTTTGAGTAAAACAGAGCTTTCAGTGCTTCCAGCTAAGTGACTTCTGTAGCTTGTTCAGGTTTATGAATTAACAAAAGTAAACTGGCCAGGTAGGGCATTTTTCTGTGCCCTGCAATTGGGAGCCTCCTGCTTTTAGAGTCCTGCCAGAAACTTCAGTTCTCCTTTGCTGCCTGAGACTGACCAAGACTGCCATTCCTATCAGTACTGGGCTACAAACCCCAGCAAAGACCAATGTGGACCCAGGACCCCTGCATATGGGGTTGATAACTGGGAGCTTCAGAATTCAGAATTAATGTTGAGGGAGTCCCCTTACGGTCTGGTAGTTGATCCCTTTTTTTCCAGGAGAGTGGCTTTGTTAGAGGATTGTTCACATTGGCTATTTCTCGGGTAAGATTGAGTGGGGTTCTGCGTCCAGAATGGTGCTGATACTCTGATTTGGGATGATTTAAACTGCTACTTTAAATAGGCATCTTGCAGAAGTATTTGCCCTGGGTGCCAAGGTATAGCAGTTCTGACTGTGGCAGGGGTCTGTTTTTAAGCCTGAGTTTTTATATGGAATGCCTGTTTAGTGGCCTACTGTATGTTTTTCACAATAAGGGAATTTAGGTACTACGTACTCAACATATTACCTACCTGCTCTCTGCAGAAGTTATGCAAACATCATTTCTAAACTATCTCTTCCCTTTATGTGAGGGAATGCTTGTTCATGTGTGCATCTGTGGCTTTGGCGGGGAGGCAGTGACAGAGTAAATGAAGTTAATGGTTCTTTGTATAAGTTTTTACTCCAAACCTAAAATATGTAGGATAAAATCATGCAACACTTCAGTAAGGGCTTGGGAAATGAAAGACATTCAGAATAGCTACTATGGAGATTACCACAGGAAGTAAATTCTGAATAAATGGATAACTGAAAATATGACTTGCTTATTATGTACTTGCTATCATTTCAATATATAATCAGATTGAATTTTGATCTTAATTGGTGTGAAATGTGTAGTCTTAATCTCTTCTGACAAATACTAGAAAACGGGTTTGAAAGAAGAGGAAATTTGCTGAAACTCACAATAGGGAGGTTATGAGCGTGGATAGGAATCCTACTTCAATATATTTCTTGTTCTAGAAATTATATCTGTCCCACAGGAACATGAAAACAAATAATCAACTACAACTGAAATGTGAAGAAACAAGATGATTTTTGGGGGAGGAGTAAGGAATGGGATAGGATCTAACGGTACCTTTGCCAAGAGTTTGAAAGTGCTATAGTCTTGAAATAATATGTAAATCTTAAAATAGTATTTTGACATCCAAAGATCACTTTGTGTGCGTGTGCGGTTACCAGGGGTCGAACTCAGGATCTCGAGCGCCAGCAGGTGCCTATGCCTCTGAGCGTTATCACCGGCCCTTTTCTCTTCATATGTGGGTACTGGGAGTTGAACTCAGGACCTTGCGCTTGCCAGGCAGGCGCTTATGCTGCTGAGCTATCTCACCGGCCCCAAAAGACCACTTTTAAAAATAAGAAATTATAAATGATAATTTCCAAGTATTGCAACTGGATATTTATACATATCTAGGACATGAAATCCTACAGGTGTGGTAGTGCACACCTATAAGCCCAGCACTCAGAGAGGCTGAGGCAGCAGGATCACAAGTTCCAGTCACACCTGGAGAATTTAGTGCCTTAGCAAGATCCTGTCTCAAAATAAAACAGATTGGGGACTTAGCTCAGTGTGAAGGCCCTCTGTGGTACCCCATACACACACACACACACACACACACACACACACACACTATGGAATCCCATTTCTTCTGCATGTCCAATTTAAAATACTTTAATAACCTGACTTAAAAGCAATTTATTTTTCCAAGTATACCTGCTGCCATTTTATTTTAGAAGAACTCGAAAAAATTGTGAAGAACAAAATGAATGTTGCTTCTTTGTAGGAATTTTTCATTGCTTTGCCTAACTCAGCAATTCCATCTTTTCTATTTATGGCTCTGAAAAAAGTGAAATACATTAGAGACATTTTAACATTTTTTACAACTATCTTTATAAAATGAGCAAAGACACTTATAATAAAACTTCACCATTTGAGGTACTTTGGGGAAAATAAGTAAAAAATAATAAATTACTTAAACTAATAATATATCTGTATATAGGATTAACATATATTTAGAAGCTCATGTATTTTTTCTGGATGATTCAGTATTAACAATTGTTTAAACCTCACACATTTCAGGTATTCATAATGAAACATCCTTTTAAACAAACTCTATTTCTTATTCTGCCATATAACATGGTGCCAAAAATACGTTAATGAGCATATGCTAAAAAGTCACCCTCTTCAAGAAAATCAAAAGAATTTGATTAAGTTAGTCATCAACTTTTACACTTGATCCTTAACTTCCATCTAGAAATTCATTGAGTGATTTAACACCCTACTGAACATGTGCTACACAGTAGGGAAAGAAAACTCTCAAAGTGCTCACAATGAATGGGAGGCAGACACACCACAGTGTGAACTATATAGTAGCTCTACTCACACAGCATTGAAGGCACTTGCTGACTCTGAACAGGAACTAAAGATTCATTTTGTCTGGATTGTGTAGGCTGAAAATTATTCACCAGTTTATTTACAACATGCAGAACTTGAGTATTTCAAAGTTATACTCTCTTTTACTTTAAAAAATGCAGGTAGACTACATTTTAAAATTAAAATATATTAGGATGTAACAAGAAGATAATTATTAATTATGCTTGAGAAATATTATTTTGATTGCTTCTTCATTTTTATAGGTCAGTCCCATCATTCTTCAACTAAAACAATTTTAGAATCACACAAATGTAAAGAATTCATCGATAAAATCAAAAGAATTGACTGATAAAACATTAGAAGGATTTGGTATTCATTTGCTTTATATTTAATTTATATTTATTTAGAAAGTGTTAGTAATGATGCTTCTGTACAAGGTTATAGACACAGAAATACAACAGTCACTTCAATTTGGCTGAGTGATGAATGATATTTGCCTAGTAATGGTGCAGTAGAAGTGAGAAGTACAACAGAAGGGCACTGAACAGATACGGTTCAATCAAGGCTCTAAGTCCATTTGTCCATCACTGGAACATGAGCACCTTTGCTTTCCCGAGTTCCACATATTGCGTTCTCCAGGTGTTATCCAATGGCCTCGACAGACCACACCTCAAGATGACAATAGGTAGAGTCCAGGAAACAAAAGCAAGGTAACCTTTCTCAAGTGCCTGAAAATGCATCCTAGTGATCCATAATGTTACACTTGCTCTTGTCAGGACCAAACCTATGTTCAGAGAAATTCCACATACTGTTTGGCGTCCACCTGAGTTCCAGTGGACCCTCTAGGTCCTCTACTGAAACATACTGATCTGTAACCCCTGAAGTATATGCACTGTTTGTTGAAAAAGAATGGATGATGAGAATGTACCCGACAATGAACAAAACACACATACTCTTTACACATACGTTTACTCATGAGTCTGTGTGCTACATTTAGCATAATACATAGTTTGTGTGGTGATTTTTAAATGACTGCAAAGTTTCTAATACCTCTCTCAGCAAAAGGCAAGGTCTGTGGCCCACTCTCTTGACTCATGGTAAGAGGCTGACTGTTTCAGCTCGTAAAGCTTATTGACTTCCGAGGTTAGGTTGTTAAAGTCAAAGCAACTTCCTTCCAACACTTTCCGCATTCCCTCTGCAGAGACTTACTCTTTGAATCCAGTTGCTATTATGGAGAAAGTCATCTAAAAAGGTCCTGTATTTGTCAACAGCCTTAACTGAGCTCAGATTTGATAACTGTTTTGGGAATCTAATGATTCTAATCCTCAGCCATCTGACTCATGCAAGTCATTTGCAAATTCCCACCAGAACCCTGGCCTTCATGAAATAGCCATGAAGACACTGGAAGAGAAGCCATACAACTCTGTATGGAATTCCTGACCCATGGGATCCATGAGTATGAACACTTTATATCACTAGGTTTGGGATAGTTTGCTACACAGAAATAACGAGAATTGCTTGAATGTTTCTAGTAAATAGCAAAGCCATACACTTGGAAACCAGAAGAAAGACAATATGAAAACAAAGGGAGTCACCAGGTATTTAAACAACAGCGTATATTTTGAAAAGGAAGGATGATGTGCTTGATACAACAGGATGATGGTAAACAAAACCTTTGTACTCTATACCTACTATCACTCTTAACGACCCAAGTAGTGCATTGTCCAGCTGTAAAAAATCTGCTGCCCTGAATATGCACACCAAGTCACTGGTTCCCAGGTTTTACTTTATAAACAGCCTTGATTATATGTGCCAGTGAAGCCACAAGAGTTTTTAAAAGAAATTCTGAAATTCAAGAAACAGCTCTTTGGCTTATAAGCAGGACCTAAATCACAACAAACATTGTTCTTTTTTTTTTTTTTTTTTTTTTTTGTGGGTACCGGGGGGTCGACCTCAGGACCTCGCGCGCCAACAGGCACCCGTGCCGCTGAGCGATATCACTGGCCCCTTTTTCATATGTGGGATCCGGGAGTCGAACTCGGGCCCTCGCGCTTGCAAGGCAGGCGCTTACGCCACTGAGCCATCTCACCGGCCCCCAAACATTGTTCTTGCTCTCTCTTCCTATCTTTCTTCTTTCTGATTATTTCCTTTTTTGTAACTTCACTAAGGCAAGGAAAATGTATAGAAATAAGAATAAAATACCTACTAATATGTGCCCTTAAGAGAGAGAAAGATTTAACATGGAAAATATAAAATTAAACTTTTGCTGAATTTTTCACAGTATTCATGGACTTTAACAGTTATAATGTATCTTCGAGCACATTTAAAAATCTAATTACAACTTTAAATACATTAATTCACATATAAGATAATAGAGGCCCAGGAAGGTAACATGCCTCGCCCCCACTCACATAATTTAGGTTAATATTCAAACACAGAGAAAAGCCTATTGCTCTACACTTGATTCTAATAAGTCTTATTTTAAGATATTGCTTTTCCCTATTCATAATTTATAAAACATAATTTATATTTCCCTATTTATAATTTATATAATTTATAATTTATATTTTTCCTGTTTATAAATTTATATAATTTATATTTTTGGCCATCATTTTTCTTTCAAAGCTCCCCTTACTTCCTGGCTCACTCATAGTAAAGAGGCACTGAGTTATGAGCTTTTATTCCCCCTTTTTTTTATCACCTGCAATTGGTCTCCTGTCCCAGGGCCTCCTTTTATGACTGGAATAAATTTGGTAAGTTCCTACCTTTGTGTATTTGCAGTAAATTTTCCTGAAATTGGTAAACTCATCTAGCCATAATATGCTTCACTTGCTCATTTCAAAATTTTGTTTTCTAAATGAGGTCTTTCTTTTGTAACTACCTCACTTAACTTAGTACCTCACCCACCATACATTTTTTCACGTTGTATGTCATATTTTTCTCCATAGTAATTGTCCTTTTAGGATTTCCCTTGTTCATCATGTGCTCCCCACCCAAAGGAGGAGGAGGAGGAGGAGGAGAGGTGGGGAGGAAGAGGAGGAGGAGGAGGAGGAGGAGAAAAGAGGGAAAAGAAAAAGGAGAAGAAGAGCTCCTTGAAGACGGAATTATTCTGTTTTGTTCACAGTGTCTAGAACAAAGTTAAGTATGAAACAGTTTTCTTAAATATAATATATGTAGTATATATCTACATATATACTATATATAATATTATATATACATAATAAGTTGTATGAAGATGATAGCTGTAATTGAGCAATAACAAATGGTAATCTAAGAGAAAAACCTTTATTTTGGAATGATCCCTGAAAATGAGTCTCTTAATTGTGCTAGTTTAGAGCAAGTAGGCACCCCTTGTATTAAGTGAAGGGTAAGAAAGTCTTTTTGTCTCTGTGAGACTTAAGAAAATCTCCTATTCTCTAAAGAGATTTGAGAAAGGAACGAACAACATTGCTTCATTTCTCTAATTTCTTACATGTTTTTACTTACTTTCTCCAAGGCATCGCCATTATCTCTTGTGCTCACTTCATCAGGTTTTTTGTTTGTTTGTTTATTTGTTTATGTCCAGCACCTGAAACAGCACCTACTTTAGTCACTGATGACTTCCATACTACAAAATCAAGTTGCAAATTATCAGTGATCACCTTACTTGGCCTGTATACAGGAATTGACACGGAAAATATGAATTTCAATCTCTGCCTCTGCTTCTGCATGTGTGTGCGTGTGTGTGTCTTATAGATATAAACACATAGAGTCTATTGGCAATTTCTATCTGCTTTTCTGGGGGTTTTGGGGTGTGCTGGAGATCGAACCCACAGCTTTTACACTGAGCTACATTCCCAGATTTAAATTTTCTTTTAATCTGAGACACGGTCTCTTAGCTCAGTGGCTAAGTTGCCCAGGCTGGGCTTGAACTTGTGATCCCCCTGCCTCAACCTCTCAGGGTGCAGGGACTACAGGCATGTACCACAGTGCTTGGTTCCATTGGTTTTATCTTTAAAATATTTCTAGGAATCAGTCCCTTATTTCAATATGCACTACTTTCACACCCCTAAATCTAGCTGCTTGTAAGTTTTACATAGATTATTACAATTTCCTCCTCACTGGTCTCTCCATTTTGATTTTTGCCTTTCAACTATTCATCATCTTATAGCCAGAGTAATCGTGGTTAAATGTAATTCAGATCTATCACTGCTCAAAAACCTCCAGAGATGTCCCAACTCACTCATAGTAAAAGCACAAGTACATATAGTGAATCATAAAAATCAACCACTGTGGGCATTGTAGCGGAGGAAAAAAAAATTTCCCTCTCCTTGTCTGATTCTTAACTGGAAGCCCTATAACTGATTAGACAGGTTTATAAGAGAAAAACAAGCAGGTGTTTATTAGTACATATATTGCCAATAAAAATGAGAGGAACCCAGGAAATGAGGTGGTAATTCTCAAAGAGGCAGCTTAGAACTTCAGTTTATAGAGCATCTTCAAAAAAGAAAAGTTCACTTTTAGAGAAGAGGCAATACAAAGTGACAGGACATTGATTACAGCGCCTCTCCTTCAAAGGAAGCCATAAAACCTAGAGAGGTCACTCTCCCTTATCTCTTGAAGAATCTCTTTCCAGAGGGACAAGGTCTGTATTGGGGTAGAAGGAATCCCAGACAGAAAAGCCAAGAGATTGGGAAGAGGGAAACCTTGCTGGGTTTCCTCCCAGCAATGTATTACAATGTATTCATCACACCTTTTTGTCTAACTCTATTTGTCAATGGTTACCCATGCTTCATTGAACCTAACCATAAAAACAGACAATCTTCTTTGGCTCTTCATTTTTGAAAACTTCCAGTGCCCTATAAAACTCTGATTAAATAAAATTTTTATTCTTTTCTCTTGTTAATGTTGGGGCTCAGAAATTGTGTCTAGATGTTCTCTCTAAGAGTCAGAGGTGGGCTTTTTCCAGAAGCAGATGAATCTAGAGTGTGTGATTGATTCATGGTCACTGATAGGATTAAGGGTGCTAGGATTAAGGGTGGGGGATTATTAAATCAGTCTACTGATACGATTGGCACTGCCCTAATCTCGGTAGACTGGATACTATGTAAAGGACAGAAAGAGACTTGTCTCCTCTCTTGCTTGCTTTGTTACCTTCTGCCTGCCATGAACTGTTCTCCTCTGTGAAGCCACCCTGCCTTGGAGCCAACTATGGACTGAAAACTCTACATACTGTGAGCTAAATAAACCTTTCCCCCTTTAACTTTGGGTGTCGGGTGTTTTGTCTCAGCAGTGAGAGGAAAGAAACTAAGACACTAGCCTGAAGTTCAGTGTTGTGATACACTGAGCTAAAGAAGAAGGCTTGAAGTCTTTCTAAGCCTCCCCTCCCTATGACTGTCTCGATTCTCTTTCTCTCCCAGAGCACCAGAAGGGGCTCTCCCTGGACTTCTTTCATCTACCTACAGACTGGTTTGCCAAAGAGGAACACAGCTGCCTTCAATCTTCTTACTGAAAGCTCTTTAACCAGGGAAGAATAAACTCATATTACAGAGAAAGAAAATGGAATTCAAACACTGCACCTAGAGCAGAGAAGACCTTTGTCTCAGGCCATTGTCTGTTTTTCCAAACCCATTTATCTCCCTCAAGAATCATTTAGAAGCTCTCCATTATGAAGCGGGTATTTCCTCAGCCATCTGCCCTCCTTTGAGTTTCTTTTATTTATTTGTTTATTATTATTATTGTATTAATATTTTTTGGTTCTGCTCCAGTCTACACATGGACATTAATAAGTTTGTTTGTTTTTCTCCTGTTAATCTTTTGTCAATTTATTTCAGAAGACTTGTATACTAATCTTTCAGAAGGAAAGTCTGAACTTCCTTACATTAAACTGACTTCTGTTTTTGGAGCGTCAGCCATGAGCCGACACCTTTGTCCCTATAGGAAACTAATAGTAAATAAAGGGTAGTTAATATAGCTGATTAGATAGATTCCTCTGGTGTTTTCTCCACACTGATAAGGGTCTAACGCAGTGATGGTGAACCTTATAGAACTTTCGATGTTACCAACAGTCCGCTGTGTCACATGTGCCTAGGTTGCCACTGCTGGCCTAAAGTTATCCACAGTGATCAACACTTTCCTTCCTTGTAGAGAGGGGAAGAGGGAAATCTTGGTAAATCTGTGTGTTGCTCATAGTAACATATGAGGAAGACAGAGAGCTTTTCATTTATCTACTTCTGAGTTCAACTGAGTTCAAATCGATCCTTTGCCCAGGGTGGTTTATCGTGCTGCTCCCAACATCTGTCACTTATCCCCCACTGACTGCTCTCTCCATTGCTCCCTGATCTTCAGCCATGCCAGCCTTTGCTTCACAACCTTCTCCTTCATTTCTTTTAGTTGACAGACCTTACTAGCAAGACCTTTTCTGACCATGCTACACTAAAACACAGCACACAGCCATGCATTTTATTGATATGTTTGTAGTACATAATGATTACATTCATCATGGGGAGTTGGTACATGTACATGACACATCTTAATTCTTTTTTAATACCTGCACCCCTCTCTCCCTGTCTCTGCATCTTCCTTGAGTGCTGACCCCACAATATCACCAAACACAACCTGTTGATATAAAAGTTAAATTGATTGCTTTCCATGGTATGAAAGCATCCTACATCAAAAGAGTTTGAAGCAACATGGAGAAGGGAAGCATGCTTGAATTTTATTGAGATACTGAAGTTTGGTTTTAGTCCAATTCTTCAATACAGGGAGAGGGGCTTGACTAGGATTGGACAGGATCATCATATAGCATTTTAAAATTATTGGTTACAGCATGTATATATTTATTATAAAGAGGTCAAAGAGTTTTAGGGTGTAGAATATCTGAGGGGGTTGCTAATAAATAACTGATGGGTCTTTTAGAAAATTCCTATAATGAATAATAAAATGATTTGCCTGGGCAAGAGTTTTTTGCATTAATAGTTGTGCTAATGAATAAAGAGAATAAAAACATCATAATACAGTGATACATGCATACCCATGTTTATAGCAGAACAAATGATAAAAGTTAAATCTTCAAAGCAGCCTATATGTCCATCAAGAGATGAATGGATAAAGAAAATGTGGTATTTATACATAATGGAGTACTACATCACCATAAAGATACACTTGAGTCATTTGTAGAAAAATGGATGGACCTTGAGACCATAATGTTAAGAGAAATATATTAGACACAGTAGCTTAATATCACATGGTTTCGCTTATTTGAGGAACCAAAATTATAAATAAAGAGCAAAATAACAGATAATAGGAAGTAGGGACATAGATCTTTCTCAAATGAGAAGAGGATCAAGAAATGGATGGGGGGAGGAAAAGGGGATGATGAAAGAAATTAAGATGTGTTCTGTACATGTACCAACTTAAGGCAGGTAAACACTATGTACTGCAGACATATGGTAATAAAAAATAAAAATAAATTAATGCTAATATAGTCCATGAGTTGTGTATGAGTTATACAGTTCTCCAGCAATGAATGGAGACGGACTACTTAGTTCTCTTTCCTCAACTACAGCAAAATTCCAGAGAAGCGCGATTTTGTATGTTTTGTTCACACATTCAGAAAAAAGTAAGGTTTGCCATATGCTCTCACCAAATACACTTGCACGAGTGAAGTTGGCAGCTCCACTCAGTAGAAGCAGTGTCAAGAGGTAATCTCTAAGAACAATAATCGTTATCTGCTTTGTTTTTCTCTACATCACTCTTCATGCTTTTAATATTTGTATACCTTCATTTGGATATGACTTCCAAGGGGGTGAAAAATTTGATCTATTCTTACTATACCAACAAAACTTAAAGCAGCACCAGCTGCAGCATATAGGAGGCACTCAACAAGTTTTTTGTTGGATTAAGTGAAATTGGTAAAAATAATAGCTTTTCTTCACTACTAGGTTTTCTACAGAGTGCTGTTTTGCAGGTATTCTTATTGATGCTTCCCACTAATCTTATGAATTAAGTAGTATGTTCCTTATTTAATAAATGAGGAAAGAGATTCAAGGATGTGTAGTGACTTGAACAATAGAGAGCCCTCCCAGTCCTTGATGCAGTCCAGGAAGTTTATATTTGTAATCCCATGGAAAAGTTATTAGAATTCTAGAGAGTTAATTCCAATCTACGACTTCCAGTGCAACCCACGGCGAGAATGAAGACACTAAGGTATATTTATAGTTGTGCAGAGCCAAGGGGTCCTAAGTACAGCCAAGATGGTGGCTACTGGAACAAAGGCCTCCACCCAGGGCCAAACCTGGGTTTTATTAATTCTGAAGGAGGGGAGTGGCTTGGGGACGAGTGACTGTGAGAGTGGCGGAAGTATGAGAATTGAGAATCTCATGAGCTGGGCTAGGCCTGAAATCACCTTTGCAAATGCAGAGGGAAGGATATGCAGGAGTAATCTGCATAACACAATTCAAGATAGTATCTCATGTTTTGGGGTCAGTGCTTCAGCTCTGATGTGTAATCTTTTATGCCCTGGGAAGTCATAGCCTCTTTCTCGAGGCGCAATCCCAGCCCCCAGCCTACAGCGTGGAGCAGGCTCTCCATCCCATCAGGCTCAACCATGTGTTGGGAGCAAAGGGGCGGGAAAACACAAGCCTGTCCCTTGCTTCAAAGACTACATATCAGGACCTCGGCTGGACCGATTTGCATTGCCTAAAGCCAATTAAAGAGATAAGGAAAAGTCCTAGCCAGCTCTGTACATATCAATAGGTGGAAATAGGGCCAGGTTCAGCCAAGATGGAGATAATTGCTCTTCTTTCAAGGGGAGCCATCCAGGTGGTCTCCCACATTGAACCATGTCACAGGGCTAAGATATGTCAGCAAGAGGATTTGAAGCAAGACTGTGTCTACTTGGCTTATGCTCTCATCTACTGCTTTGTTTAACCTCTTACCTTTGAAATATTCTTTTCTTTTTAAAATTACAATAATCTTCACTTCACTTATTTAGGAGGATTCTTTTTTTTCTTAAACATAGTTAACTTTTCATTTTCTTGCCAATTCTTAATGTAAATAATTTTTACTTTTAATATGAATATGAGCTAAAGAGAAGACATGGATTCCAATTCATTGTCTTTCTCTGTCTCTGCGAATAAATCTTCCTGTTAGTGGCAATGTTTCTCAGGTTTGAAAATCCAGAGAGCAGCAGTGGTTCTTCTACTTTGCGTGACAACTTTCCTAAACTATTTGTAAGAAGTATTTTGAGAAGACATCTCACTAAATTTGCTACAAATATATTTTGGAGTAATGAATCTGAAGGCATGGAAAATAAGAATAAATTTAAAAACTCATTCTGAGAGAATAAAGAGTACAATTTTTATTGTCATTTTAATTTTCTTCTATTTTCATGTTCTACAATGCTTACAAATGGACCCAAAACATCATAGAACAAATTAAATAAATGGTTAGAAACCTGTATTTCTTATGGAAAATAAATATAGCAAAGTAAAAAAGTAACTCACTTCCAATGCCTTTTTTAAATTTAAATTTTCTTTGTGCTTACAGAGAATATAACTGCTTCCAAATATGACTATGAAGTTTCATAAATAGATTAGATTTCTAGCTTCATGCATTGATACAAAACCACATTCTTCTATGCTTGTTCCTTATAAAGGTTGCCCTTTTCCTTCTAAAGGATTCAGGACAAAATATGGCACGTTGGCCCTGGAGAAAACCAAAGAAGTAGGAAAGAAACTCTCCCTGTTCCCTCACCCTCTACTCTAAACAAGCCATAAAACATATGACAGTCTCTCTCCACCTTCTAATAAGAAGTTGGAAGGAGAATTTTCATTTATTCTTTTCTTTTCTTTTTTAACCCAATTTCTAACAGTTTCACTGCACAGAATAATGTATCCTTCAGAATATCAGCTCAATGGCATATTGTTTAAATATAAAATTAATCTAATTGTTTATGTTAGAAAATTGGAAAAATACTTCTCCACATAATTCACCATGAAGCATGTAAAAATTTCAAATTTACTTTAAAAATTTATAAATTATAAATATTTACAATAAATATAAATTTTAAAGAACAAATTTTGCTTTTGTACTATCACCCTCACTCCTTCTAGGTCTCTTATTTGAGATTCAAAGATGGTAGGAAAGATTGCTTGGCCAATAACGGAATTGAAAAGTGGCTCGTCTACAAAATGTACAAATTTAGATCCAAAGAAAATATAAAATAAATTTACTGCTTCATATTATAAAATCAAAACCAATTGTAATGTGCATAAGTGTACAAAACATATGCTTCTGCAATAAGAACTAAATTATGTACTGAAGACAATTTCAGGGTATAATAGATGATATTAAACACAGTTGATTGAAGACATATTTATGCAAACCTATCTCTAAAACTCCACTGAAATAAAATTAAGAGGTATAGTATATAAAACTATATGAGCAGGCCGGTGAGATAGCTCAGCGGCATAAGCGCCTGCCTGGCAAGCGCGAGGTCCTGAGTTCGACACCCCCGGTACCCACAAAAAAAAAAAAAAAACTATATGAGCAAGGAAACAGGAAAAATATAAGGACCTATAATAGATCTTAAGGAATTCTGTAAACATGAAAAACTATGTTTCAAATGATTTTTTACTATTTCTATCTGAAAAATATCAAGGTTATGTGATCTCAGACAGAAACCAACAATCCTTTATAGATTACGAAACTAAAAAGAAAAGGAAATGTGACCATTATTAGTAGCCATTAATTACAGAAAGCTATATAAAAAGTATTGTATACAAGGAAAGGAAATATTTTCTGATAGACCATATGACTGAACTATGAAAAGTAGTGTCATTCTCAGTTGTTGCTGAATATCAATTTAAACTACCCATGTGAAAATGAAAAATGGATGGGGATAAGGGAGTGTATGGGTCTGGATAGTAGCAAGTCTGAGCTAAATTCTTTCATTCATAATGAGAATTTGACTAAATTTTGAAAGGTCAAAAATTTATAAATATATTTAGAAGTACTGGCAGAAATATAAAAAGAAATAACTAAAGTGGGACTTGGGTGGGATAGATTGAACAAAGTTTTTTTTTTTTTTTTTTTTTTTTTCTGTATCCTTGTAGAATTGTTTAATTCACAGGGTTCAATACGGCACCTTAGCATATTAAGTATTTTACATTTAAGGTCACTTTACCTTTTCCTAACCTCCTCCCCTGAAGGTAATTAAAACAGGCCATAACACCCTCATGTGAGAAGTACCTTCCCTAAACCCAGAAGAAAAGAGTGTCCTTAATTCTGTAGACACAGATGTCAAACAAGAGTCCAAGCGAATAAGCCTTGCTATGTTTTTTCCAGTTTATTACCACTAGTTGATAGTCCTGGGCCCTATCAAATGTCTCCATGACTATCCACTCTTCATCACACTACTATTAAAAAAAAAAACAGGTAGTTTATTGGTTTTTTGGGTCCTCATTTCCTTTTGGTGTCTTCTGTGTCATGGGAAATGTATATTAAATTAATCTATTTCCCTTTTTCTGGCTAATTTCTCTTTTATTATAGGGGGCACAGCCATGCATCTAGGATGGGTAAAGACAAAACATTTTTCCTCTCTTACACAAATATTAGAGCATTCAACATATAATAATTTGATCAAAGAAAATATAGAGAGAAGATATAAAAAAAATTCTGGGGCCGGTGAGATGGCTCAGCGGCTTAAGCGCCTGCCCGGCAAGCGCGAGGGCCCAAGTTCGACTCCCGGAACCCACATACGAAAAAGGGGCCGGTGATATCGCTCAGCGGCACGGGCCCCTGCTGGCGCGCGAGGTCCTGAGGTCGACCCCCTGGTACCCACAAAAAAAAAAAAAAAAAAAGAAAAGAAAAATTCTGGTTATTGAGTACCACTATATACAAAAGTAATTTTAAGAGGGAGAAATTAAAAAAAATAAAACTAGCTCAGTTAATATCTAGATGAGGTATGGAGTATGATGTGTGGGAAATGTATGGTTTGAACAGTCCTTGATACCTAGATTCCAATATGTCTCCTCAAATATATCAATTGGGTTTTGTCTTAGTCACTTTCCTTGTAACTTTCACCCACAACTTAAAGGAGGAGAGGTTTACCAGCTCCAAGGGAGAAACTGCACGTAGGAAAAGCCTGGGGGAGGAAAATTGCTTACAGTCAAGCAGCCAGGAAGAAGAGAGACAAAGGAGGAACCAGGAAGGCAGGTAGTAGTACTGTCCCAGGACACAACCCCAGTAATTGCCTCTTCTAACCACGGCCCAACCCCTAACCATATGCTCAGCTAGCTACTGAATTCATTAACGGGTGAACCCACTGATGAGTACGTTGCCCCATAATCCAATCACCTTTCTAAAGCCTCTCTTCTAAGCTTATGAAAGTTTTGGGGGACCTTCAAGATCTAAACCAAAACATGTTTGTTAGTTGACTTTTTCGATATTCAGTTTCCTTCTTGTATAAGGTAGGGAGTGCTAAAAGCTACAAGATACAATTATAGAATATTAAAATCTACCACATCTACTTATAGAATATTAACATCATAATAGGTAAAATGCCTAATGCAATATTTGGCATATTGTTTAACGCTCATAATATATAGATTTTTTTTAACAGAGTCTCTTGCTAGAATTAATTATTTTAAAGATAATTGACATTGTCTCATTTATGGTAGACTTCAGTGATATTCCATATTATTTCATGAAAATTTGCATCTGCTATTTTTGGCCACCAATCACAATATTTAATGTCTTTAAGAATATTTTAAAAATTAGTTCTCTTGATCCCAAAATATTTCATACAATAATAATGGGTTCCTCACAGTTTAAATATTAACCCTGGAGCATTGTGGTTCTAAAACCAGTTAATACCAGATGTTTTGTGGCAAATTTTAGTGTTATTTATGAGTCTTCAGTGAAGAAACATGGGATTGGGATAACATCACACCTTAGAGGGTTACCTTAGGTGAATAATTCTGTAAACATTAGCTAGTGGATAGAAGGAACAATGGGTGAGAAAGATGAAAGGAAAAATCAAACGTCTTATGTGTGAATAATTTGTGGACCTAAAGAGTAACAGTTGAAATAGAGATGATCAAAGGCTAAGAAGTTCCAGTAGTAAATGAAAGAACAAGAAGCCAAATGTTAATCATTATATTAAAAGCAGTTTGTGTTGAATACCCAGTACTCTGCCAAAATCAACTAATTTTTTAGAAAGCCTGTTAGGTCCTGTCAGTACTCCGTAAGACATAATGCCAAGTAGGCCTTTGTCCAGACACCAAAATGAAAGGAAAAAAATTTTACTCATCTTAGCACTCAAAATGTGTAGAATCAAGCCACTAAACTCAGGTTAAGAGCAATGATTTGAAATGAGTAATATGTATGGCTCTGTACATGCTTCTTCATATTCTATAATATGAAGGTTTGCTATATTTTTCCTTTTTATGGTTATTTTTTCTTTTCCTCTCTTCTCTTTATGTACTTCAGATTGAATTTTGGGATTTCCACCTTCTCCAGGCTATGACAAGTCTTCTCTTGAATACTGAATTTAAAAGGAATAAAATGTACTCAGACTCAAGGGGATTCCTGACATTCGTATTAGCTCACAATTCTCTTCTCTTGTGAATTATATATAGTTTTCTACCTTTAGGGTCAAGGACAGTTACATTGATCTCTATGTTTTGACATGTCTAGAACCTTTTATGACTGGTCTTATTTAACATGATACTGAAGTGTATAACTTAGGGTCAAAACTAGCTGGAAAGTAGATGCTATCATCTATGTATCTTTAATATAAAATCAAATTTTCTTTTTTCCTTTCCTTTTCTTTCTTTGTTTTTGTTTGTTTGTCGTGCTGCTGAGGGTAGAAGCCCGGGCAAGCATTTTACTAATGAGCTACACATTTAGCCCCAGTTTTTTATCCTCCAATAAATTAATAAATAGTAGCTAAGCCCATTTTCCAAAAACTGTGTTTGCACGAAATCAGCCTGATTACAGGTGAGTGAAAGAACAAATAGGGAACACTCTTATTAGTAAAATCCAACTTTCAGCTTTTTGGTGACTTCACTACTTCTCATGCTTCAAGGATTGCTTCACATGATTTTAATTGCAATTTTTAACCTTAATTTGGATTGTTACCTGGGCCTTAACATGAGTAAGAAAAGTTTTGCATTTATTTTCCTTGCTTTAGAAAAGTTGTGAGCCCAAAAGATTCTAGCTTAGAGAAGAGAGAGAGACAGAGGCTATTTCACTGATTTTCTGCTCCTTTTTATAAAGCTTTGTTTCATGTGTTCACTGTGGCATAGGAAATAGGATAGTAGTGTGCTATTTGGAAAGTGGAAGAGAGTTGGGATAAATGAGAGAGTAGAAAAAGGACCTGATGTGATATATAATTTTAATTATTTACCAGTGTAGAGAATGATGCTAGGAATCAAACTTTCTGGAATCAAAGAAGGCTATTAAGATTTTTGGGCAAGAAGAACTGCAGGTTTTCCAGGAATTGAAAGGCCCAATTGACTTAGATTGGTGGTGAGAATCATTTCTAAAGAAGCTAATGTGGAAGGCAGCTTTTGAGATTAGAAGATACCCTGCCCAGTTGGGGCATAGTGGGAAAATGCCTCAACTTTCCAAGAAGATGCAGGGGTCAAACACCAGGACAAATTTATCAAGCTGAGGCTTGTCACCCATACTTGCAGTCTCAGAACTTAATTTTGTCCATGTACTGTTTGGCTACAAGCTCAGTTATGGAATCAGGTAGCCCTAAACTATATGCTATTGGTCAAATAATCATAGCACTGCAACTTAGTTTCTCTACCTCCTAGTTGTGTGTGTGTTTAATCTAGAAAATGGGGATAATTATATCCACTTTGTAGAATAATGGAGGGTTAAATAATTATCTTTAAAGTCTTTAAAAAAAAAGGACGCAATCCTGTAAAACATTTCAAAGTCCTTTGAAAGACAATTTTTACTCTTTTTTTTTTTTTTTTTTGTAGGTACCAGGGGTCGACCTCAGGACCTCGAGCGCCAACAGGCACCCGTGCCACTGAGTGATATCACTGGCCCCTTTTTTGTATGTGGGATCCGGGAGTCGAACTCGGGCCCTCGCGCTTGCAAGGCAGGCGCTTACGCCACTGAGCCATCTCACCGGCCCAATTTTTACTCTTAAGGGAAGCTTCACACTAACTAATCTCCTAACAAATGAACCTATAGTTCAAAATGAAGATTTATTAACATATCATGGGAAGCAGCTGGTGAAAGTTTTAGCCTGTCATCTTTTTTTTTTTGTGTGTGTGTGTGTGTGTGGGTACTGGGGGTTGAACTCAGGACCTGGCGCGCCAGCAGGCGCCTGTGCCGCTGAGTGATATCACCGGCCCTTTTTTCATATGTGCGTACCGGGAGTTGAACTCAGGACCTCATGCTTGCCAGGCAGGCGCTTATGCCGCTGAGCCATCTCACCAGCCCTAGCCTGTCGTTCTTTACCATAAAGAAAATCACATGTGACTTACACTCACAACTCCACTTATGGAAGCAGTGAAAACCACTGGCAGCCTTAGTACAGTGAGTCAAAATATCGATATGACTGTGCAGGGGAGAAAAAGCATGATTTTCTTTTTCCTCAACTATCATGAGAGTCACAGCCAACACTGTTAACTAAAAGAAATGTTCACAAGAGAAAAATATAACAAATTTATTTAATCAAAGTTTTATGTGACATAGGATCCTTCAGAAATGTTGACCAAAAATGCACAGAATATAGATTACTTTTATGCCTGGTTTCAGTGAATACCAAATAGTCATGCAAAAATAGTATTAGACAAAAGGCTATGATCTAATGGTGATAGTGTGTTCAGAATCTTCTTGATTAGCTTTCCTTTCTCCTGGGTAAAATGCAGGCATCCTTTATAATGAGTCTTTCAGAAAGAAGTAAGAGAGTGATTTCTCTAGGTTTTATGGCTCACTGTTGATTTTTGTTGTTGTTGGGTTGTTTTGTTTTGATTTTTTGAGACAAGATCTCACTATGTAGTTCAGGCTGCCTTGAACTCACCATGTAGCCCAGGCTGGCCTCAAACTCATGGTGACCCTCCTGCCTCAGCCTCCCAAGTGCTGGGATGATAAGCATGCACCACCACCCCTGGATTGGTTCACTGTTGAACTGGGATTTAGAAGCAACTTTGGTTAAAAGCATTCTTCACCTGGGCCTGCACATGTCTGACAGGTGACTAAAAACAGAATAAAAGCTTGGCATCTCTGCCTTCATATTGCATCTATCTCCTTTGGTACTTTAAACTTCGGGTCAGATTCCTGCTCAACACTGCATGTATGTATGTTAATCATTTAAGGAGTATTAGTATTAGCCCTAAATGTACCTTCCCTTTCAAGGCAGAAGATACCGAGATGAAAGTAACCAAGATGTTTTCAATATTTGTAGGGACATCATAGTCAACAAATTGTCAATCACCAGCTTTTGCCACATCCTGATTTAGACCACTGGACTAGACTACCAGTGTGGTATTTAGATGTCTCCAGTTATTACCCTAAACCAGAAAGAGGACATAGATATTATCCTTACTAACTCCACTTTGTTCCTTTGACTTTTCAAGTACTTCTTTCTCCTCCTTAACTTATCTCAAGGAACAGCAAGCTTTGCAGGCAGTCCTCTCCCCTGGCACCAGCAAAACCATGAGAAATTGAGAAGAGATAATGATCAGCCAGGACTCAGTTGACTAATCCTGCTTGGCTTGGCATACTTATTGACCCCTTGCTTTTGTTCCTTCCCTATACAACCTCCAAACTTTTGCTAACACTCTGATGCCACATGTTAGTTCGGTTGATAAAGTTCTCTGAGCTTTCTGATTTTGCTACACTGAGAATAAATTCCTTCCCTGCTTTCACCACCACTCATTTCTTCTTTGATCTCTTGGGGTGTATGGCCAAGTCCAGACTATTGGGACCCCCAGACACAGGGTTTCACTCAGGACTCTGATAACACTTTTATGGAGAGAGTATGGTTTCTATGACCCACTTACAGAGAAAGTGGGCCATGAGAGAGGAGGACCAGAAGAGGTCAGAGAGACCTTTCTTCCGAGGCCCTCTGATGTCCTTCGGTTTATATTATCGATGTTCCTCTCTCTCTCCTGTTGGATAGTAATGCTCAGAATGGTCTTGAAAGTGTTGAAGATGATCCAGTAGTTGATATTTGAAATCCTGAATAAGTATGTGAAGCAGATACCTCCTCCCATAAATGAAATGCAAATCAGTGCACTGAGGGTTTCACTGGATGGTTAAACCATTATATAGAAATTTGATTAATGATGATCAGATGTGGCATGAGCTTATGAAGAGGTCTATAGGTGCTGGATGAAGAAAGTCAAATGCCACCAAATGAATGCCAAAGAGTCACAAAATAATGCCATTTTGAGTAAAAAATTTTAGATTAGAAAATACACACAATAGGGGCCGGTGAGATGGCTCAGCGGCATAAGCGCCTACCCAGCAAGCACGAGGTCCTGAGGTCGACTCCCGGTACCCACATAAAAAAAAAAAAAAAAAGAAAAAAAGAACATACACACAATAGAATATATTCTATTTTTATTCTTTTACATAAAAGAAGTATTTAAGAATATGATATAATTAAAGATTAAGAAAGGGATAGGTTTCTAATGAATTTTATTTTTATTTCACAGAATAGACTTCTCTAAGTGCATTTACATGTCTTCAACTACTCTTCCTAATATAATCTCTTACATGTTAAAAGATGAGTAGATTTTGACATGAAAAACTTGGATTGGTGATTTTTACATTTATACTTGTATAACTGCAAAATTATCATTATTATCCGCATTAGGAGGCAGCCAGTCCCTTAATGAGATGAAAGTCTGCGCACTTTGACAGAGGTCAGGACCCCGACGTAGTTAAAGATGGAAAGAAATGAGTAAGCATGAGGTGGCACCACACAGAACTCAGATGAACCAGGAAGAAACCAGCATGGTTTGGTGCAGCCATTTGGTAGAGTTCAGGACATGGATTTAATAGGACACCTGGGCACTTGAGCAAACAGTAACAGGAAAGTCACTTTCCCTTCCTACCCTTCCACCTCTGAGCATGGAATGGGTCATGAAACCTAGGAAAGATTCTCTGACGTTCCCCTGGAGCAAGTCTCAAGACCCTCATTTGAGAAGCCCCATTCCTAGACTGAAAGAGCAGAACAGATCTGAGAAGATCAGGTTTACAAAAAAGAACAAAAAGTTCCCCTTATCCCAGTTTTTACCACCGCATCATTCTTTTCTATCCAATCATGCTTCTCTACAACTATCCACTTCTCCAACAAACCCAGAATAGAAAAAAATACAGATTCATCTCTGTCTTTGGGTTTTCACTTTTGAAAGTTCCTGTGTTGTGGAAACTTCTTTATTAACCACATTTGCATACTTTTCTCTTGCTAATTTTTTTTAATAAGGGCATCAGCCATGAACTAAAAAGGGGAAGGAAAGATATTTTTCCTTATAGAATTTGACACCTAGTGAAGGATGGCTAAGACATTTCACTCACTCCAGAATCTGCAGAACAGTTTCTGGGACAGTTGACAAAATCCACCTGAAAGATAAGAATTCTTATCATGATTAGGTCTCCCAAATCTGTATTTATAGTGCCTGGCTGAGCAAAGAAAGTAAAAAGTTCGCCTAAGATTGGCCAATGACAACGACTGGATACTTAGAGGACTTAGAAGAGCCTACCAATCAGAAAAATTTTAAGTCCATTGGCACCACTGCATGGTATCTTAACTTGATGCTTCTTAATTTTCTTCATATCATGGCACACGTAGAAAATCTTAATATCTAAGTGGCATTCTTGCATAAATGAATATCTTGCACATAACTGGAAATAACAGGTCAATGACTCAAACCCTGGTGGAAATGTGGCTAAATTTTCCATAAGATATTTCTGTGGAGTGACTGCTGAGCTACAAATTGCATTTCCCAGCTTTCTTTGTGTAATGGTTTTCTGGAGACCAGTTCTCACCAATCAAATGCAAATAGAAATAATACATGATGCTTCATGAATGAAAATGGTAAAATAAAATTAGTTGGCAGAACAGAAGGTAAGGAGAACTTCGGTCGGTAAATCATCTAATGGAAAAAAAGCACCTGCTGACCAAAAACATTAATTTTTGATAGTTATATAAGCAAGATATAAGCTACTGTGATACTTTGTTACACCATTGGGACATTGTTATAGGTTCTAGCAGTATCTTAGCTAAAACACACCTCACTTCAAAGCCTGAGATGATCAATATTTCACTTCACCTGCAACCCATTCACAGTAAATGGAGTGTTCTTTATTTTACCTTTACTCTATCACTAAGTGCTTCTACTTCATTAATGGTTCATATTTCAAGAGAGAGAAAAGAACTAGCATTAATTAAACAACTATTATTAGAAACTTGAGGCCTAATATTAGCACCATCCTGAGATTTCTTTCATATGTATTTTACATAATTTTTTTTTTTTTGTGGGTACCGGGGGGTCGACCTCAGGACCTCGCACGCCAGCAGGCGCCCGTGCCGCTGAGCGATATCACCGGCCCCTTTTTCGTATGTGGGTTCCGGGAGTTGAACTCGGGTCCTCGCGCTTGCCGGGCAGGCACTTAAGCCGCTGAGCCATCTCACCGGCCCATTTTACATAATTTTATGTAAAAATTCAACTCTAATTTTCTGATGCCATGTCAATCCTTTCCCTCAATGTTTTACTCTGCCCATTTCTACCAAGACATAATCCTACAGGAATGTTCTTACCTTGGGCCAGATCAATTAAGAAGTTTAAAAAGATCAAAGAACATAACTGTGTCATAATAACAATAATAATTATTATAATAAATAGAAGATTCATATAGCCAGTTAGGCCAAATTCATACAGATTTAGGTTTCTAGATTTAAGGCTTTAAAAATATGACCATTTCAGTTCTGCTTTCTCTGGTTTGGCTTAATTCTATGTCTCCTTGTGGTGCTGTCAGTTTTAATGTACTATCACTTTAACAGATATTTTATCAAAGGCAAGTCGACCTCTCTGCTTGCTTATGTAGCAGTCCCAACGTTGACTCTTAGTGATCTTATTGTTCTGATTTTGGTCATATGCCAACAATTGAACTTGTCACTTTGTAGAGAGAACAGTAAATTAATTAGCTAAGCATCTGTTTTCTGAGGTATTTCTGGGGCTCTAGGTAGATTCAGTTTTATCCAAAATACATAGAATAAGAAGGAGGAAGAAAAATTACCCTACAGGCTGTCATTTCCATGAGGACAAGGGATAGGAGAGAAATAACCCAAGGGGGTCTCTTGTCTTCCCTCTTTATCTAACTACTCCTACTATCTCACTTTACATCTAACATAAATGTGTCCCCAGTGCTATCTTAATTCATCTGGTCCTTTCTTCTTACCTTCACTTTCCTTGACCATTTGACTTTCTTATACCCCTTTAAGAATGTCAAACCTGTATTCTCAATCTCATTTGGTCTGAAGATGAGAATTCCACTTTATCAATCATTCTGTCCAAGTAGACTTTCATTTCAACGGGAAATTACTTTAACAAATTTTACCCTCCTGCTCTAGTTGCTTCCAAATACATCCCCTTTAAAAAGGTATACTCATATTTAATGTACAAAAGAACAACTTGTAATATTTATGTGCGTCATTCAACTGTAAATTATGTGCATGAATACAAAATTGCTAAATGTAAGAAATTTAGGAACTCTTCTTAAACCGGATTTATTGCTTATTAGACTAGAAAGGATTATGGAGAAGATGATTTTTAAAGTGTATTTTAAGACCTAGGAACAAGCTCTGCCCCACCACCAACTAACATGGTAATTTTAAGGTGTCAGTTCTTCTTTTTGAGCCATTTCAAAGACTATAGTTTAGGGAATATTGTACTTGTTGCACAGAACTGTGGTGACAAGCAAATTTCATAGGTTATATGTGAGATGATATCTAAGTCAGCAAAGCATTCTTAATGTATACTGTCAGCCAGCTTTTTGCTTATTAATTCAAATAGTTATTAGGAACCAGATGACTTTCAGTATGTGGTCTGGACCAAGGAAACTTAAGGATGAATAAACTCATCTCAGTTTTCAGACTTATTAGTTTAATGGTAGAGGCAGAAACAGAAACAAACACTGATGAAATGGTGTGATTCGTGTTTATAATACTGTGTGATTCATGCATCAGTAGGTATGTTCACATGGGATTATGGAAACAGAGATGCGAAAGTAAAGTTTTTGCCACGATATAAAGCAAATTGTCTCGAGTTGCTGGGTATCAAACATCGAATTCGAAATGTGCTTTCAGTTTTTGAGCAATGGCACAGAATTTACTATAACAAATCAACAAAGATAAGTGGTTGATTTGATTTTTGGAAAATAGGGTTGGTGTTTGAGGAATACTTTTACATAGGTTGAGGATAAAAGCTAGATATTTTCAAATTTCCTGGATGATTTAGATCTCATGTTCAATGAACAGATTTGTATCCAGGAGAGGAGTTCATAACCAGATGTTGTAGTCGGGGTTTACAAGGGAATGGATTTGATATAGGATGTATAATTTATAGAATTATTTTATGATAGTCACCCAAAGAGTCAAATGCGAAAGAGTGAAGGAAATCTGTCCACACACTAGAGACCCAAAGAATCCAGCTGAGGGCCTGGATCCCACAACAATGTTCTGCACAAGTCCAGCTGGAGGCCCAGAGCCCACGACAATGTCTCATGCAAGTCTGTACCAAGGATCTGCACTGGGAAGGCCCAAAGGCCAGTGGTGGAAACCAGAAAGTCTGAGCCAGTGGGATGAAGGATCTGTGCCAGCAGGCTGAGGGATCTGCGCTGGAGCCAGGAAGTGACAATTAGGTAAAGGATCAGAGCTCCCCTGAAAAGAACTGTAGCCATTCTCAGTGACAACAAGGTCCTGAACCCCTCTGATGATAAGAACAGCTGAGTTCATATCAGGAAAACCGGCGCGACATGCTTGTCCAAGGAGAATCAACAGCACACCATCTTCCCCTCCAGTTCTTTTTTTTATGCTGTTAGCAACAATCCTAAAGTGGGCCTGCCACACCCAGCACCACGATGATGATTCAGTTCAGCTGGGTGCTACAAGTTGACCATTAGTTAATCCACCACACTAGCATAGAATAAACAAGAGCTTAGATAGGTGACAATGCCCTAGCTCTTAATTCATGTTGTACTGCTAGAGAAAAATTCCTGATATGGAGTAATTCATAAAGATCAGAAATTCATTTCCTTGTAGTCTGGAAGCTGGGAAGTCTAATGTCATTGTGCTCACGTCCAGCAAGGGCCTTCTTGACTGATTATCACATGGCAGAAAGGCAAAGAGGAGGCGAGGGAGTGCGAAAAGGAGGCTGAACTCACCCTTTGATACTGAATTCCCAACCCAACAAACTCACTCCTACCCTAATGAACTCACTCCTATTATAAGAGCGTGAAATAAATCAGCCACACAAGCTTAAATATCACATGGTTTCTGTTGTATGGGAGATCCAAAGTATAAATAAGGTAAAGAGCGAAAGAAAAGGCAGATAATAGGAAAGAGGGAGAGAGAACTTTGCAAAAAGGAAGGGGACCAAGAGATGGACAATGGGGAGGGGGGAAAGGGCGAAGGGGAAGAGGATGCAAAAAAATTAAGATGTATTATTTACATGTACCTGCTCCCCACGATGAAGGTAATCATTATACCACAGACACGTAATAATACACATTGAAATTAAAATTTAAAAAATAAAACAACTAAAACTGTTATTGCCTGCATATACAAGCATTTTCATAAAGAGAATGAATATATACTTGACTGGATAGGGAAAGTGAGCTACCTGGAAGTGCCATGTCTAGGTATGGTACACTGTTTACTTTTTGAATGTTTGTCAATAAAGTTATATCATTCTTAAGAAGAAACAGCGCTAATCTACTAATGAGCGCAGAGTCTTCCTGGCCTGACTGCTTCTTATTAAGCTCACGTCTCAACACTGTTGCACTGGAAATTATGTTTCCAGCCCATATTTTTCAGACTATACAGTTAAACCATAGAAATGGCTAATGACAGAAGGCACTGAATAAGAAACCTCTTTGACTAATATTTGGGAGGGAACAATGAGCCAGATGTGGAACATATTTTTTTTTTTTTTATTTTAAAGAGAAGAAAAAAACAAAACAAATCAAAAGAAGAACAAATTTTCAAAACAACATAATAGGAGGGTAACAATGGTTAATACATTACGTATTACTATCTTTAAGTTAGTTATTCAGGACACCAGACATTAGCATTCAATTGTCCAAACATTATTGGCACAAACCTTACTCTTCAATGAACTAAGTAAAAATGGTAGTGTATCTATCTTAACCACCTTATATATATATATACAATTTTTTTCCCTTTCCCTTCTTTCTTTTCCCTATTCCAGTCTCTCTTTCCTTTTGACCAGTTTCTTTTTGATTCACCATGTCTATTGTACATTTTGGATCTTATTTACTCTTTCAGTTTCTCATACTAGAGAGATAATACGATGCTTACACATGTGCTTCTGGTTTATTTCACTTATGAGTATTTTCTCGAGTTGCATCCATTTACCTATAAAAGTCTCCAGTTTATCCTTCTTAATGGCTGAATAGTACTCCATTGTATAAAAATACCACATCTTTCTTATCCATTCCTCAGTTGATGGGCATTTGGGTTGTTTCCAAGATCTGGCTATTACAAATTGTGCTGCTATAAACATGGGTGCACATATATCGCTGTGGTACGATGTTTTTAATTCTTCTGGGAAGATGCCCAGAAGGGGAATAGCTGGGTCAAATGGGACCTCCAACCCTAGTTTACTGAGGAATCTCCACACTGACTTCCACAGTGGCTGTACCAGTCGACACTCCCACCAACAGTGAAGAAGGGTTCCTTTTTCCCCACAGCCCCTCCAGCATTTGTTATTAGTTGATTTCTTAATAGTAGCCATTCTTTCTGGGGTGAGATGGTATCTCAGTGTTGTTTTAATTTGCATCTCTCGAATGACTAGTGATGTTGCACATTTTTTTGTATATTTGTTTGCCATTAGTATTTCTTCATCTGAGAAATGTGTATTCATCTCAGATGCCCATTTTTGGAGTGGGTCTTTAAATTTGGGAGGTCTGATTTTTTTGAGTTCTTTATATGTTCTCGATAGTAATCCTTTGTCTGAGGAACAGCTGGCAAACATTTTTTCCCACATTGTGGGTTGTCTCTTCACTCTGTTGGTGGTTTCTCTTGCTGTGCAAAAGCTTTTTAATAAGATGAGATCCCAGTTATTGATTCTTTGGGATAGTTCCCGTGCGGTTGAGTTTTATTTCATAAAGTCTTTGCCTACACCAATGTCTCCAAGGGTTTTACCTATCCTACCTTCCAGCAGATTTAATGTTTCTGTTTTAATATTTAGATCTCTGATCCATTTTGAATTTAGTTTAGTGCATGGTGAAAGATATGGATCTAGTTTTAATCTTCGGCATGTGTAGAGCCAGTTTTTCCAGCACCATTTATTAAAGAGGCTATCTTTCTTCCAGCGAATGTGTTTGGCACCTTTGTCAAAGATAAGGTGGCTTAGTATGTCTGGGGTTGTTTCAGCATCTTCTAATCTGTTCCATTGATCTTCAGGTCTGTTTTTTTGCCAGTACCACACTGTTTTTATCACAGTAGCTTTATAGTATAATTTCAAGTCGGGGATTGTGATGCCCCCTGCCTTGCCTTTGTTGCCCAGAATTGCCTTTGCTATTCTAGGTCTCTTCTGATTCCAAATGAATTTTAGTATTGTTTTCTCTAATTCTGTGAGATATGCTGTTGGAATTTTGATTGGAATTGCATTAAATCTGTATAACAATTTTGGAAGTATGGCCATTTTCACTATATTGGTTCTTCCTATCCAGGAGCAAGGGATATCTTTCCATTTTCTGATATCCTCTTCAATCTCCTTTTTCAGAGTACTGTAGTTTTCAGTATAGAGGTCTTTTACATCCTTCGTGAGGTTGATTCCTAGGTATTTCATTTTTTTGGATGTTATTGTGAAAGGTATTGTTTCCCTAATTTCTCTTTCAGTAAGTTTGTTATTTGTGTACAGGAAGGCTATTGACTTTTGAGTATTGACTTTGTATCCAGCTACACTACTGAATTTGCTTATTAAATCTAGCAGTTTTTTAGTGGAGTTTTTGGGATCTTCTGTGTAGAGTATCATGTCATCTGCAAATAATGATAATTTAACTTCTTCCTTTCCAATCATTATTCCTTTTATTTCTTTCTCTTGTCTAATCGCTCTGGCTAAAGTTTCCAGAACTATGTTGAATAAGAGTGGGGACAGTGGACATCCTTGTCTTGTTCCTGATTTTAGAGGGAAGGCTTTCAGTTTTTGGCCATTTAGTATAATATTGGCTGTTGGTTTGTCATAGATAGCTTTTACCAGATTGAGATAAAGACCCTCTATTCCAATTTTCTGTAGGGTTTTTATCATGAAAAGGTGCTGGACTTTGTCAAAAGCTTTTTCTGCATCTATTGAGATGATCATGTGATTTTTGTCTTTGGTTCTGTTAATATGCTGTATTACATTTATTGATTTACGTATGTTGAACCATCCCTGCATCCCAGGGATGAATCCAACTTGGTCATGGTGTATAATCTTCTTGATGATTTGTTGGATTCTGTTTGCCAGTATCTTATTAAGGATTTTTGCATCTATGTTCATTAGGGAGATTGGCCTGTAGTTCTCTTTCTTAGTTGGGTCCTTCTCTGGTTTTGGTATCAGGGTAATGCTTGCTTCCAGGAATGAATTTGGGAGTATTGCTTCCCTTTCAATTTCATTGAAAAGTTTGAGAAGTAGGGGCATTAGGTCTTCTCTAAATTTCTTGTAGAATTTGGCAGTGAATCCATCAGGGCCTGGACTTTTCTTTGTTGGGAGGTTTTTAATTACATCTTCAATTTCATTGGCTGATATTGGTTTATTTAGGATTTTTAAATCTTCTTGATTCAGCTTTGGTAATTCATACGAATCTAGGAATCTGTCCATTTCTTCTGCATTTTCCATCTTAGTAGAATATAAATTTTCAAAATAGGTATAGATGATCTTCTGGATTTCTGCAGGGTCCGTCGTGATATCACCCTTTTCATTTTCAATTGCATGGATTTGAGTCTTTTCTTTTCTTTTTTTAATAAGGTTGGATAAGGGTTTGTCAATCTTATTTATTCTTTCAAAGAACCAACTTTTTGCTTCATTGATTCTTTGTATTGTTTTTTTATTCTCCAATACGTTAATTTCTGCTCTGATCTTTATAATTTCCTCCCTTGTACGGGCTTTTGGCTTAACCTGCTCTTCTTTTTCTAGAAGCTCAAGGTTCACCCTTAAGTTGTTTATTTGCGCTTGCTCTATTTTCCTAATATAAGTATTTAATGCTATAAATTTCCCTCTTAGGACTGCTTTCATTGTATCCCATAAGTTCCGGTATGTTGTACTGTCATTATCATTCAGTTGTAGAAAGTGACTAATTTCTTCTTTAATTTCATCTGTGACCCATTGGTTGTTCAGGAGGATGCTGTTTAATTTCCATGTGTTTAGGGAGTTTTTGTGGGATCTTTTGCCATTGATTTCCAATTTCATTGCACTATGGTCTGATAATATGCATGGGATAATTTCAATTCCTTTGCATTTACTTAAGCAGGTTTTATGAGCTAGTATGTGGTCTATTTTGGAGAACGTCCCATGTGCAGCTGAGAAAAATGTGTATTCTGATGTTGTGGGATGGAACACTCTGTAGACATCTACTAAGTCCATTTGTTCAAAAGTTTGGTTCAGTTCTACTATTTCATTATTGATTTTCTGTCCAGTTGATCTATCTTTTTGTGACAGTGGAGTATTGAGATCTCCCAATATAATTGTATTAGTGCTTATTTGATTTTTCATGTCCTTTAGTACTTGTTTTATATAGCTGGGTGCATTGGTATTTGACGCATATATATTTATGATCGTTATCTCTTCCTCTTGGATTGTTCCCTTTACAAGGATGTAATGACCGTCTTTATCTCTCTGAATCCTTCTTGGCTTGAAGTTCACTTTGTCTGCAAAAAGAATAGCTACCCCTGCTTTTTTCTGGGTTCCTGTGGCATGGAGTATTGTTTTCCATCCTTTGACTTTCAGTCTATGAATTTCTTTCTGAATTAAATGTGTTTCTTGTATACAGCATATTGTTGGATCTTGCTTCTTGATCCATTTCGCCAGTCTGTGCCTTTTGATTGGTGAATTGAGACCGTTAACATTGATGGTTAAAACTGATATGTATTGACTTGTCATGATATTTTCCTGTTGTTGGTTCCCACTCTTTGTTTTTCTGCTTTCCGGCTATTTAATTATTTGCCCTGCCTGGTGGATTCCTTCTGTTGGGGTTCCTATCTCTTTCTAGTTTGGTGGTCATAAATTTTCTCAGATGTTCTTTGTCATGAAAGTATTTTATTTCTCCATCAATTTTGAAAGATAGTTTTGCAGGGTACATCAATCTGGGCTGAAAATTATTTTCCTTTAGAGCTTGCAATACATCATTCCAAGCTCTTCTTGAATTGAGGGTTTGTGCTGAAAAGTCAGCTGTGATTCTGATGGGTTTTCCTTCATAGGTGATTTGTCTCTTCTCCCTAACAGCTTTTAAGATTCTGCCCTTCTGTTGAATTTCTGGGATCTTGACTATAATATGTCTGGCTGAATTTTTTTTTTGATCATGTCTAGTTGGTGTTCTAAAAGCTTCACTTATAGGGGTGTCAAATTCCTTTTCTCTTCCAGGAAAGTTCTCCCTGATTATGTCTTTGAACAAGGTTTTAATGTCGTTGATGCTATCTCCTGCTTTTTCATTTATTCCAATTATTCTTAAGTTGTTTATCTTTGAGTCATCTAGCAGCTGCTGAATTGATTTTTCATGGTCCCTTGCTATTTTTAAGAATTTTTCTATTTCATGATCACTAATTGCAAGCCTGTCTTCTATATCTGAGATCCTGTCCTCGCATTGGCTTATTCTGCTACAAATACTTTCAATGGAATTTTTTATCTCTTGGGTATCTGCTTGAATCTGCCTTATGGATTCCATTTCTTTCCTATGCTGAGCATTCATGGTTTCTATAGTTTTCTTAAGTTCATCTATTTTTTTGTCTGTATCAGCTATAGTGTCCTTAAGCATGGTCTTCATTATAGACATTATCTCTGCAGTTATCTGTGAGATTATTTCTGTTTTAATTTTTTCCAGAACCTCATTCAGTTGCTTTGTTGTTACCACTTCAGATAGGCCAGGTGGGTGGCTTTCGGATTGTCCCACCTCGTTGCTCCCTAGGTTTGCCTTTGGTGAATTGGATGTGTGGGGTTGCATCTTGTTTAAGTGTCGTCTCATTTTTTCTTTCTTTAATTCCTGGGGTGATGTTTGCAAATTACCTATAGTAGGTTACTTTATTGCTAGTGTTTAAGATCTTTAGAAGATGACTACTTCTCTGCAGTATCTTCCAAGTGGAGCTTGCTTTTAGGTTTTGAGCTTTGTGCCAGATCCTACCTCTTCAATTCGTTGGGTATGCGAAGTTGCTACCTGTTTGGCCCAGTCCTTGATTCTTTGGTAGTGTGCCACTGTATTTTCTGTGTCCCTTAGTCAATCTCAATCATGAAATATCAGGAAGGAAAGATGTTTAGAACAATTATTTCACATTTGGCTATAATGTTAACTAAAGCATCAAACACAGCCTAGAAAATGACAGACTGAGCTAACCAGTTATTTACCACTTTTAGCTGTATAGAGTTGCGGTTATACAACAAAATCTAAAACACACCAGAAAAATTATATGCAGTATACAAGTCCTGTGTATGTCAATTTTTCCCCTGAGGAGTTTAAATGTAAAATGAGTTAAGGAGGAAATAGAGTATTGGGAGAAGAGGAAGGAATTAGATGTAAGGTTAGAGGACCAAGAGGGATCCCACTAAAATTGGGACACTAGTGCAGAGGACAGGTGGTAGAAAGAGAAGGAAGGGATAAAAGGAAGAACAGATCACAACCACAATCACAAAGAAGTTAGAGGCGCTGTTTACACTCATATAAAAAACCAGAGAGAATAATGAAGGAAAGAGCAAATACACATAACAGAAACAAAAACGAAGATAAAAACAATAAAACAGACAGATCAAAAATAAAACCCCACCAAAAAACAAAACAAAACAAAACAAAAACAAAAAAACCTTTCGCCAGAACAAAAAACAAATCAGTGAGAAAAAAAAAATAATAAAAAATAAAAATAAAAATAAAAAAATAAAAAGAATCAGTTCCAGGTGTTGACTCTGTTGTAGGCAGGTACCTTGTGACAAAGTCCTGTTCTGTGCAGGTCCGTTCCAGTAAGCCAGGAGCGCCCTCTGGCGGGCGGTGAGCAGAGGCGCGTACTTTCAGGCAGAGACCAGTCTAGCTCGCCTCCGCTCTCAGCGCCCTTTCACGATCCCTGGGCCTGAGAGGCTCAGCGCGCTGTCTGGAGCGCGGGTTCCCTGCACTGGTTCCTGCCACTCTGGTTTTTCGCCACGCCCCCCACAATGGCGCCGGGCCAGTCGCTCTCTGGCACGGGACAGGTGTGGCTGAGAGTCCAGTCTCGTTCGCCTGCTGACCTCAGCACACTTTCGTGGGCTCAATTGAGCGGCCCTGTGCTGCCCTGTCCGGAGCACAAGTTCCCAGAGCAGTTTTCGAGCCACTCTGAGTTTCGCCACACCCCCCACAATGGCGCCCGGCCGGTCGCTCTCTGGCGCGGGGCAGCTGTGGCTGAGAGACACTCACCGCCGGTCAGCACCGTTCTCCGCCGCTCCCCTGCCCCGCCGCTGTCTCAGGATCCTCCGTGGGGGCTCCCTGGGCACCAGCTGCCACCGTGTGTCCGTAGAATTGAGCCTCCGCGGCGCTGCAACTCCCGGGATAGTAGGATAGAAGGTGCCCGCGTGCAGTCTGCTCCTTCTTTCCTTCTTCTTTGTTGGAAGTCACCCGTCACTGGTGCCGGGGGTCCCAGATTGCGCTTCAGAACTTCTCTGGGTTTCGGGGAGGCATCTCCCCCCCTCCTGCGCTTTCCGGGTCGCTATATTCCCGTGTTCCAATGGTAACTTTTAGAGAGAGTTTCGCTGCCTGCTTCTTACTCATCCGCCATCTTGAGGTCCTCAATCCCATATTTTAGATCTCTATCAAATTGCAGCTTCACTAAATGAACCTTGTAACAGAGACACGGACACATACAGACACATGCACGAGCAAAATTTCCCACAGAAACAGGAGCGAAAGACAAGTAAGAAAAAATGTCAAGGAAGGCAAGAACAGTCCTTGCCTTGCTCAGTGCCGCCTTCCTCCACTTTTAGCTGCTGACCCTAGAACTTCTAAACTAGGAAAAAGTTTTTACAGAAATAAGGCACACATATTTTTTGTTTAGCAAATTATAGGTTAATAGTGAGCAGGTGAGCTATTTAATAAAACAGTCAATCTGGAAGAACAAGAAATAAGTCAATGAGAGACAAATTATACATGAAAATTTTCTTATAACTTTTGCACTATACCACTTAAGTGTGAAATGTGGATTTCATCTGAAAGTTTTTTAACCATAATTCCTTATGTAAAATTTAACTTTCTCTCTTTATTTAATTTATTTTTACAATTATATAAATGCATATATGTGTATATGTAACTATAATATACAACTGAGTATATATGATGTATATACTCATATATATGTATGTATATATATATACACTCATATATATATATGTCCATAAAAGTAATGTATATGAGAAGTGATAAAGCCTGTAAAAGTAATCATATATAAATTGGTAAAAAGTAATCATATAGACTGATAAGTGATAAGGACTATTTATTTACTTGGAAAATTACTCCAAAGATTGGAAAGGCTTCTTTTGATTTTTGAGGAAACGATGGAATTATGTATTTTTTTGTATTGTCAAAATTCTTTTCTTCAGAAGGGTGGGGGATTGAATCAGGTTTTACACACTAAGCTTCATCCCTTTTTGAGACAAGGTCTGGCTGAGTTTGTAAGTTGCCCAGACTCGGCACTAACTTGTGATCCTCCTCCCTCATCTTCCCAAAGTATTTTTTCTTTTTTCAGTACATTTCATTAGAAAAAGTGCATTGATACACAATATATTTCTATATAAAATGCATCATTTTAGGAGAGGAAATTCAGAAATAATTGATGAAAGCAAATCATGACTACTGTGTTCCATTACCTGGGGCTTTGTCAGCCTATGTAAAACTCAACCCCACAGGAGGGCCAGATGATTGTTACAAATGTAATCTAATTGCTGACACTGTGAAAATTTGCCCTGCCTTGTATCCAGTTTTAGCAGCCAGATAATTTTAAATTATTATCCTTGGCTTAGTGGCTAGTAATGAGTTATTTTGACCTAGGCATTTTTTCTGCAGCCCACTACCAATTTTATTTTAAGGAAAACAATATTTATTTCATAACTTTTTTTCTCTCATTCTCTTTTATAGAGCCATTCCACCTTTCTTTCTTACTAGACCTTTAACTCCAGGCCACAAATCACTAACATTAATTTCCACTTGTCTTAGATTAATTGTCTGCTTTGTTATTCAGGCATTCCATCAACATGAATCATTAAGAATTCCTTAACAATTTCCTGCTCGTGTGTAATCCGCTTATTAAATGTGTTTACAATTATTCTTCTAGTTTCATCATTGTCCTGGCTTATTGCATTTGACTTTGCTGATTTATGGCTTTTTCTGAAAGGCAGTCTGCTTCCTTGAGCCCTGTTGAATTAAATGCTTTCAGATATAATCAACCTGTTCATACATTGAGTCTTTATTGAATAAGTCTATAGTTGGGATGAAGCCACAGAAAATGTGTAGTAAAACCCACTTTTCTGATAGTTTTTGAATGCCTTGTTGTTGCATTACACGTATTAAGTCAACTATTATAGGATATAATTTAAATATACTACATGCATGTATAATGTCTCTAAAATGTGTCAGTAGTGGAGCAGCTAATGGATTTCTAGGTAGGGACTTAGACAGTTGGTAGTTTTAGGATCTAGTATTCTTAGCTCCATTCTTGCTAAGCCTTTTTAAAAAAATATTTTAGAATATTTAGAATATGATGGTAATCATAATAAAAAGCAATTGAGCAGTTCTTTAATACAGGATAAATGTTCTTCATAGATCTCATTTGCATTTTAAAAACTCTAAAACAGATATTTATTATTATCATCATCGTTGTTAATATTGTTATCCAACTCCATTGTACAGATGGCAACCTGAAGCTTAACTAAGATGAAATGAGTCTGAACAAAGATGAAATGAGTCAAGTCCACTCGAATTTAAAATCTCATTCTGAGACTACACATTTTTGTGAAAAGAGGGATTCAACCTGAGTGAAAATTTTAATAACAGTATCATTGAAGTAGAAGAAGCTTATTTCTTTAGAAATTTGAGAGTGAGAGAGAAAAAAAAATTTATAACTCTTTCACATGTCCATTATCCATGGAAAGTAGCACCTTCAAAGTGCACATTCCTACATAAACTTCTCAGAGTTAGACAACGACAAAGGTATTTTATATTTTTTCAGTGAAATAACATCTCTTTAGTTTGTCACTACTCAAAATACTGCTGGTTCTTATCACCCAGTCTTTACCAATAATTTACTAGCCATTTCTTTTTCTATCAATCATTTGTCCACACTAAAATAAACTGAGGATACAGCATCAGGCAGCCACATTTTGAGCCACCATTTCAATTTGGTCATCTTCCTCATTCCCCTTTTTCAAATATGTATAAATAATAAAACAAAAAAGCACATGACTTTTGCTCCCCAGGTAATAGTTGAATAGAGATTAAGTCACGTTAAAAAACAAAAACACTTTGTAGGGGGTTCTAAGTTAGCCTCGATAGATTTATATGTGTCCTAATTTCTGGACCCTATGAATTTACCTCATTTGGTTCCTTGTTGATGTAATAAAGTGAAAGATAGTGAGACAAGGAGGTCTTCCTGGATCCTGTGGGTGGACCCAAAATATAATGACAAATATACTTATAGGAGATATAGAAGTAAAATTTGACAGACAGAGAGAAGAAGGGGATCTGAAGACAGATGCATAAATTGGAGTGTTGTGGCCTCAACCCAAGGCACACACAGAAATCTTTAGGCAGCCACCTACAAGCTGGATGAAACAAAGGAAGCTCTCCTTAGAGCCTGCAGAGTGTATTCCTGCCCACATCCTGATTTTGAATTTCTTGCCTCCAGAATATAGCGAAGAATTAATTTCTGTTATTTTAAACTACCCAGGTTAGGCGTAATCTGTTCTGAACAGCCACAGGAAAGTAATGCACATTTACATCAATGGATACTGAGAAACCAGATTAAATAAGTTACTTGATAGGCTTAGCCTGTATAATGAAAAAATGTATCATGAGGAAATGAATATAACCCACCACAGCAGTGACAAAATCCACAGAAATTTCCAAAGATGTTGCATGTGAATTACAAAGTCATTTATATTTTATTATACTGATATATAATTTCACAAACATAGTTGTGGGGCATTAGTTCTTGGAGAATTTCAAAAATAGAGTAAGTTAGTGCTCTAATAGAATCACTCATTTTCTAAGAGATAAGAGTGAAATAACCTTGTGCTAACAATCAGGATACTAGAATCAGAGCATTGATCTGGCTACTTAATAACTGTGGTTTTAGACAAAATGGTTAACGGGCCTCCTCTCTGCAGAAATGTGGTAAAACTCCAAGTGTGTGGGGAGGAGATGTTTTATAAATGGGCTCTGTGATAATCATCACTTTAGAAGAGGACATAATTTTTTGTTGTTGTTGACTTTGTACTCTGGTGGCCAACTTAGTTTTCATCACTTTTGTTTTTATTTTCTGATTTGAAGAGAAAAGAATGCTTATATAATCACACACAAAACTTGTTTGATATTTCATTCTTGCTATAACCATTTGTGTGGCTTTTTCCACATGCATCGTGTATGTCACGGGTACATCCCTCCACTGCTTAGGAAATTGGGTTATGTGCGTGTCTTCTATGCTCCCTCCAATGCATCTTTATTTATAGTTGATACGTGTTTTCTTTCTATAGTACTGGCCCATCTTCTTTGAAACTTTAGATGTCTAAAATGTCAAGCCACAGGTCATATAGCTAAATTCAGTATTATCCCTGCCAACGTTTCAGAGAGGCTATTAGAAGAAATCTTGAGTTTTGGGAGATTTCCTTCATGATTAGGAATGACTGTTTAAAGAAAAAACAAAAATTAGGAAGAATTCTCTGCTCTTCTGTGCCATATTTAAAAATGAGGAAAACACAACTCTCCTTTTTATATTTTTCTTTTGGGGGTGTCTCCCTCTATTGACTTAGACTTTGTGTGGTATTTCTCTGGTGATGGTAACAGCATTGGGACGGAAAAATTTGGATTTTAAATGTCATATTGGAAATACAATGCCTGTCTTAGTTCTAGGAGTTGGATTCTGGTAGCTGTTAGTTTAGTTGTAAGGAGTGACAAACCAAAAACATGCCAGTTTGTGGCAGACACTGAGGCCCTTCGCGAGTATTCTAGTTGCCTTTCTGGGTGCAATAGAATGTTATACTTTTGTTCTCTTTGCAATTATGATACGGTTTGGAGACTTGCTTTGGGTAAGGACATGAGAGCAGAAATGACATGCTGTTCTTGGGAGAAATCATTTAAGTAATAAGACAGTCCAACGCTTCCTCAGCCATGATTCTCATGGAAGCTGATGTTGAAATAGAGTCTCTACCAGTCCCCATAGGAATACATACTATTCACTTCCCACCTATTTGAGCATGTAGAATGAAGAAGAAATTATTTTTTGTTTTGTTTACTACAGCGCAACCTTGTGCTGACTGATAAAGACAAAGATTATATTATTCAAAATCCTTCATGTACGAAGGTATGAACATGAACTCAATGATTATCAAGCATTTTATGAAATTCTCATATTCCACATGAGCCTAGCAATAACAAAGTAGATTTTTCCCTCTTCTATTTGAAAAATCCAATCACCAATACACTATACAGTAGGAATCCCTTAAAGGTTACTGTTTTTTTTTTTTTTTTTTTTTTTTTTTGTGGGTACCAGGGGGACGACCTCAGGACCTCGTGCGCCAACAGGCACCCGTGCCACTGAGCGATATCACCGGCCCCTTTTTCGTATGTGGGTTCCGGGAGTCGAACTCGGGCCCTCGCGCTTGCAAGGCAGGCGCTTACGCCGCTGAGCCATCTCACCGGCCATTGTTTGTTTGTTTTAACTAGACTCTGCCCAGGCAGAGCTTCCGATTTCACCGTTACTCTGAAATACCATGAGGTTTCCACTTCTGGAGAACACTCTACCTTAAAAGTCAAGTGATTTGATTTGTTATCCAGTTCTGGGTTACATTTCTATGGCCTTCTGGCACAGATTAATGTTTTCTGAAGAAAAGAGAAAGAGTAAAATACGATATGTGGTGCAATGCAAAATAAAACATCTAAAATTAAATTTTTACTTAAAAAATATGTTTAAATCTTCACAAAAACAAATACAATTTTTTAGACGAGCAATATGTCTTCTACTGAGAAGATTGTTAGGTAAAGAATTGACAACCAAATTCTCTCTCTCTCTCTCTGTCTGCCAAAACAGTGGGGATAAAGAGAACAGCATTAACACACAACTGAGTCATCACACAACTTCTTCATCACAGAAGCTCCTCTCCCCACACCAAGCCTGTTATGCCATAATGGAGCACAGTGGAGTACAAAGAGAAAAGCATTATATTTTCCTTGTCTTTGCTTCCATTTTTCTACTTGGTCTAAATAGGTTTCCTGCTTCGTGTTTTATGGTACAAGATATATACTGTGATTTCCTCAGGCCTTTAGGTTTAGTTCATAATTTAAAAAGTGTTGTAGCTTTTATGTTGGTTAGGGGTTGGCAAACATCTTATAAAGGGCCATGTATTAGTCTACTAAGGCTGCCATAACAAAAATACCTCAAACTATTTAAGCCTGACGTAGCATGTGGTGGTGCGTGTCTGTAGTCCCAGTACTCTGCGAGGCTGAGGCAGGATGATCACAAGTTCAGGCCCAGCCTGGGTAATTTAGGAACTTAGACCATGTCTCAAAATTAAACAAAAATGTGTGGGAGGTGAGTGGGTACTGGAGTTAGATGTAGATCAGTGTGAAAACTGTGGGTTCAAAGCCCAGTGCCAATGATAACAACAGCAGCTAAAAACCCAAATAAAACATAACAATAAACAGCAGACATTTTCTGAGGCTGGAAGTCCAAGATTAAACCTGCCTACCAGGCTTACAGATGACTCCTTCCTGCTGCGTCCTTGTGAGGCCTGTTCTCTATGCAAAAGCACTCATTCCGGAGTTTCTTCCTCTTCTTACAGGGACACCATTCCTACAGGATTAGGATAGAGCCCCATGGATTCATCACCCTTAATTGCCTGCTCAAGCGCTGTGTCTTGGAATACAGCCATGCTGGGGGCCAGGGGTTAAATGTATGAACTAAGAAGGGACCAATTTGAATCTTGGGGACCACAAGGTGTCTGCTGTAAGTGCCCAACTCTCCCATTGTATTCTTAAGTCAGTCTTTAGTAATATGTTTTTAAAATGTCAATGGCTGTATTCCAATTAACATCATTTAAGGTCACTGACATTTGAATATGATGTAATTTTCATGTGTCATAAAGTACTATAATTTTTATTTTATTTCAACCATTTAAATACATAAAATCCACTGTTGGTTTGTGGCCATACAGTTAGTGATTGAATTTGGTCCACAGGTCACAGATTGTCATGCCCTCTTGTCATGCTGATTGTGAAAATCGCTGGGCTGTGTAAGTCTGTCTTTGGCGACCGCGAGCATGGATCACACAATATTAGCCTGCCACCTCATTGCATTGTTACTTAAATTAGTCTTCTACCTTGCACTTTGTGCTAAACTGGAGCAGTTTATGACTGTGAATCTGTCCTATGTCTTCATCTCTTTATGGGCCTTACTGGCTGGTGCGCTGTCATTTCATTTCTGTTGCTGTTCAACAAGCAATAATTAAAGTGTTCCGGATCTTCAAGGCAAGCTTCAAGAGTGCCTGAGAATTGAGAAAAAATTCCAAATGTAGTGATCTACTGCTTCCACAAAATACAATTGGTGAATCATGGACTTCTAATCAACCCAAAGTTGAATTATTAGGTATTTGTTATTGATACCCTTGTAATCCAAATGTAAATAAAATTTGTCTTTGACTTTAAAAAAAGTGATTTTAGTCATATGGGTAATTCATGATGACATTGTCTCATCTTGACCTCCCAGGTTGTATTTTATTGAAAAAACATGAAAGAAAACAAATGAATTCTCTGTGCTTTGTAGTCATGGAAAATAAATATATTAATACATACTATTATCAGGGAAAGGAGGAAGTTCATATGCCAATTTCTTGAATATTTCACACAATCAAATATGTATTAAGAGTCTCCAATATCAGTTCTGATATTATTAAAATTTAGCTCATTATTCTAGTTTTTAAAATGCAGACAGCACAGAATTTTTTTAAGTTAAGACACTTAATGGATCATAATCAGATATGTTTGTCTTTTAGTAATTTTATTTATAAAAGGTTTTTCAAGTTTCTTAAAAATGCTAAAATCAAATCTCAGAAGTATAGTTTAGATTTCCTATTTTTATCTTGTGCCCCTTGTCAAATTTTCATAACTGACAGTGTTTTTGTATCCTATAGAGAACAATGCAGGCAAGAAAGATTAAGTGATAGTTGTTTACTGGCTGTATTATTCAGGGAAATACAAAGTAAGTTCCAAATTTTTTTAGAAAATTATAAAAGACAACATTTTTTTGCACTATGGCCTTTCTAATTATTTTACAAAGCCAGCCACTGTTACAAGAGCTAAATGAAAAAACAATTAGCGTTTTAAACTATTGAACATACCTGATGCACGAATCTACTGATATTTTTGTATTAAATTTTCAGATCATAAGATTTCCCAGTGGATATATGATGATCAGGAAAGGACGAAACAAAGCTTACTTTTTCTCTGGATAGTATCATTTGACATAAACACTTTTTGGAAATTTCTGTTTTTTAAGAACTGTAGCAGTAACGTCTAGAAGAGTGAAACAGGGCTCTAATAGAATATAGTTACATGAATTAAAATATCAATTTCAGAAATGCACATGGGTGTTAAGGGCTAGCCAATCATGACACAGATTAGGTCCAATCTGCTCAATTTTATGAAATGGAGTTGATTAATTATGAAAAAGAATGATCCTTCCAAGTGGCTTTATAAAAGGATAATCCGAGATTAGTAATACTAAGACAAAAATTGATTCTGAAGTTTACAAAGGTCTACACCACAGGCGGGTCACGACGGATGGTGATACATGATTATCCGACTCCCAGATGAGAACTTTGGAGCCACTTGTTTGGCAGGACTCTGCCGCAGAGGGTCACAGAGAACTCATTTTGTACCTATTTTCGTATCGAAATCATCTCGAAATAGACTTGCTCTAAGTAAATTAACCTTAATTAACTAAAAGTGTTAATGTTTCAAGATTATAAAATTAATTATGAAATTATAAAATTTCAAGATTATATCAAGCAGGGGATATAGCTTAGTGGCATAAGTGCCTGCCTGGCAAGTGCAAGGTCCTGAGTTCAATTCCCACTACCAAAAAAAAAAAAGTTATAAAATTAATACCTGCTTATTCAAGAATAATTAGAAAGTAAAAAAGAAAAATTAAAGGAAAAGAAAAAACTGTGACCTTCATTTCATAACTCAATGGCAATGTTGACATTTTGTAATATTTTCCTTTAGTCATGTAAGTATTTTTCTGAATTTCTCTATTTCCATTTCTGCCAGATCCTTTTGCCTTTATCTGATAGAATGAGCCTGATCCGCACTTCCGAGTCAGGCTGCTATGGTCTGAACATGTTTGCCTCACACTCCCATCCTTAGATTAAGATGGCAATTTCCGGGCCTTTGGGAAGTAATTAGATCATGAGATTGGAGTGCTTATAAATGGGATCAGTGCCTTTCTAAAAGAGACTTAAAGAGCTAGCTAGTCCCACACGAAGTCAGAGATAGAAGGCACCATGTATGCACAAAAAAGTGGTCCCTCATCAGCCACTGAATCTGCTAGTATCTTAATTTTGGATTCCCCAGTTTTCAGAACTTGAAAAGTAATTTCTATTCTTTACAATCCACATAGCTTATGATATTTTCTTACAGCAATCTGAATGGACTAAAATACAGGGATTTTCAATTTCTTATACTATGAGGATCACCTGGAGTTTTAAGCCAACCTGGGCTGTGTATGGGTTCAAGGCCAGTCTGAACTATGTACCAAGACCCTGTTTCACCTTCCCCCCAAAAAAGGCATTGCGCACTTCAAAATTTGTTAAGAAAGTAGATGTCCTACTAAGTGTTGTTACCAAAAATAAATAAATAAATAAATAAATAAATAAATAAATGTAAAATCAGAGTGACACAAGGAAATTTGGGGATGTGTTGGATGTGTCTTTTTCCTTGACTGTGGTGATATAGTGTCATGGATGTTTGCACGTGTTCAAACTCATCGAATTGTGCCTATTATATATGTGCTATTTATTATATATCAGTTATATCCCAGTGAGTCTATTTTTAAGATAAAACAAAAGGATAAGCCAAATGACTCCATAGTATTGATTTTTATGCTATGGTTTGCATTTTGGTCTCTCTCAAACTCATGTTGAAATTTAATTGCCACTGCAGCAGTGTTGAGAAGTGGGTCCTTTAAGAGGGGATTAGTTCCTGATAGTGTAATGAATGGGTTAATTGCGTTATAGTGAGAATGGGGTTTTATGAAGGGATGAGTTTAGTCCCCTTCTTCCTCACTCTTACTCTCTTTTGCCCTCTCTTTGCCCTTTCACCCAGGGAATAATACAAGAAGTACTTTGCCAGATGCCAACAACTTGATAATGCACTTAGCCTCCAGAACTGTAAGAAATGTTTCTCCTGTTACCTAGTCTCAAGAATTCTGTCAAACACTGTCCAGGAATTAATTTGAATCCTGTTTATTTCATCCTTTTGAAATATGTTGTAGTGGAGCCTAAAACATTATTTTAAGTGCTGCAATTTCTAATGTTGCTGCAGTACTATTTAAATGCCTTTAGGAGCTCAGTGAGGCACGTCATAAAAATGAACAAGATTCATTGCAATTCCTCCCTTCAAGAAAGACACTCTCTTCACTTGTTGAATTGGGACTGACTTTGTGACTTGCTTTTGACCAACAGAATGCAAGAGAAGTGACATTGTGCTACTGGAAACTTTGACTTTCCTATAAGGAAGCCTGGGAATCTTCTGGAAAATGAGAGCCATGTGTAAATAAAATTTCAGAGTCAACGTTGTCTCAGGCAAGTCTATGAGAACTGATATTCTTAGTTGAAGTTTTGGATATATGGTAAGCTCAATCAAGAATAACTGTGCTTGGCCAGGATCAGAACTGTCTAGGTAAGCAGTATAAATTACAGACCCTCAAAATCATGATTAATAAATGATGGTTTTTGTCATTGGAGTTCTGTAGTAGTTTGTTACACAGCAAAAACAAACTGGTATATTCAATAGCTGGGCCAATGAAACCTGTGCTTGATTAAGGAAATATATATATATATATATATATATATATATATATATATATATATATTTATATATATATATTTATACCATAAGTGACAAAATTATCATCAACCGATTAAATCTAGCCTAACACTGGTTGTTGTGTGTCTATAAGTTAAGGATGGTTTCCACATATTTAAATGGTTAAAAAAAAATTTATTGGGGAATAATATTTCATTAAAGGTAGAAAATACATGCAACTCAAAAATCCAAATCATTAATAAAGTCTTATTGGAAAGCAAATATGCCCTGTCTTTATGTATGGCCTATGGCTACAATGAAGAAATAGAAAAGATTCAACAGAGATTTATATCCTACAAACCCTACAGTGTTTACTATCTGGCACTATGGCAATTAGGGTGGAGTGCTAATTGACTGGCTTTGGTGTTTCCCATGGTATTACTGGTGGAGTATACTTCTGGATGTGTCTGGCTAGGTCATGGAGGCATGATCTTAGGGTCTATATCTGCCTCTTTCTGCTGTTCTTCTGATATGATTCCCAGCCTACGTGTACTGAGCAACTTGGAGCAGCTAACCATGTACTGGACTCCCTGAAACTGTGAGTAAAATTAAAACTGTCTTCCTCTCAGTTATGGGTGTTTGGCATTGTGCCCCAGCAATAGCACTTTCTAGAAAAAATTATACTGACTCTTGACTTTGGTACATATTTCTATTTGAAGAAAGGGAAATTGCAAGATTGGATACTAAGCTGATGTTAGATTACACAACAAAAATGGATCTGCTCTCATCTTCATACTCCATTGTCATAAGCACAGAATGTTTGGAACAATCAGCAGCCTTGCATCTTCCATGATGTTACTGGGTTTCAGTTACTTTTAAGAACAATATCTTGGCCTACTGGACATTTTGAACTGTGTTTGTCAATGGCTTTGAAAGATGGTTGATGATTTCCCTCAGTGCTCAATCATTCTTGGTATTTTTCAATGAGTTTTGGTTATCTCTACAAATGCATGTCTTTCCCTATTGCCTGCCAAATTGTCCTCATATTGCACATCAGTTTCATTTCTCTAAATTGAGCCTTTCAACACTTATTATTCTCAATCTGTTTTCTCTTTAGACTATCTTTAGACTCTTTTTTTTTTTGTGGGTACTGGGGGGGTCGACCTCAGGACCTCGCGCGCCAGCAGGTGCCCGTGCCGCTGAGCGATATCACCAGCCCCTTTTTCGTATGTGGGCTCTGGGAGTCGAACTCGGGCCCTCGCGCTTGCCGGGCAGGCGCTTAAGCCTCTGAGCCATCTCACCGGCCCCTATCTTTAGACTCTTAAGTTACTATATAGCTCTGCATATTTGACCTCAAGTTCTAATAGGTACATTAGAAATATAATAGTTTGTCTTAAAATAATACATATTCAAATTTACAACTTTAAGTTTATAGAAAAATTTAAACTATAGATAGATTTCAAACTTACTTGCTGACATCTTCAAAATGACATCCTACTTTATTTTATTTTTTACTGTGGGTACCAGGAACTGAACTCAGGACTTCACACTTGCCAGGCAGGTGCTTATGCCGCTGAGCTGTACCACCAGCCCAGCCTACTTTATTTTGCTTGGGAAGAAAAAGCTTATCAAGTCAATTAGAGACTCTTAATGTGAGTTCCTCCCATGCTACACAACAGATATATCACCCAAATATACCATAAATTATAGAATAAAGCTTTGGCTATTTTTAGTGTGTATTGATCAGCAGATATATAGATGGAAGCTTAACTATATTTACATAGGTAAAAGTGTTTCATATTTTTTCTACTAACCAGACAAGCTTCACACAAGAATAGTTTTTCATTACTCGTATTTCAATTTTCTTTAGGGAAAACTTCAAATTTAGTATACTATATATTTCATGAAACTATATAAATAATTTTATTTTAATTGCCTTGCAATATGCACACATATATATGCACATATATGCATCACTCTGCTTTTAAACAAAAAAGTGAATCAAGAAAAGCATAAAATAAAATATTTATATCAGAGCTCTGTTTTTTTCTCAAAGACATAGAGTTCATGGGAAAGGATAAAAAATAAAAATTTAAAATTTTTAAATGAAACTCAGAACAACAAAGAATAATGTTATATGTGAATAATATGCTTATAGTTAATAATGCAAACATTCTTTATATGTATAAATTTGTTTTCCAAGAATGAAAGTTGTAAGATATTCAGTAAGAAGGGAAAGTGAAAATATCAAAATATAATAGCCAGTAATATTAATCTGCAGCATACTTTCTTGATCATATCCTCAGAAACCACTTGTCTGGGTTCTGGAAGTTCTGTAAAAGCAAAACTGGAGGAAGGCACAGCTTTGAGAATTCTGCTTAGAAACAGATGAGAAGGTTAGCTTATCCTTTCATGCAATGTTTTCTGGCATTAATAGAGGGTAAGTAAAGACACTGAATTACATCTGGATTTGCAGAGAAAACTGGAATAGAGACTTAACAGGTGTTCCAATGTATAATAATAGCTGTTAACCCACACCTGCATTTTTACATAGAAAGAAGATTTTGGCTAGTCTACAGAAAAACTCTTACAGAGAAAACTGTAGTGATTTATCAAGAACAAATATACTTGGCATTAATTACACTGCATGAGGGTGAGAAGATATGCCAGCTCTTGCTAGAAAAGGAAATACCAATTTTTGTAGAGGGCTTAAAAAAATTAACTTTACAAGGAATATTGTAACTTGATTATAAAATACAATGTTTTTATTTAATTAAACACCAAGGCAAATTAATTGGAAAACAAGTATGTATGAGCACTGGGTGGAAAGAGATAATGAATTGAGTAAAAATTACCTATATTATTCTTATCTGCAATGATGAAGGGAAGCGAAACTAAGAAAAATAAGCCTTTAAAGTGAAGTATATCAATTTTAAGTCATTTTTACACTGCCAAATTTTCAGTAAAGATTGTGGCAAATGTTAATGAAGGGGAGGTGTCTCATTTACAAAACCTGTTAAGCCTAAAGCTGGAAAAGATGGAACTAGAAAAAAATAAAGTCATTTTCTTTTTCTACAAGATCCTTATTCTATAGGATATGTTGGACTTTACTCAGACTTTCACTGAACATAGATAGCATTTAAAGAAATTATATTTGGATCCTAATTGACATTACTCTGAAGCTATTATTTAAAGTGAACAAAAAGACTCCTCACAAAAGCAACTAAGAGCAACGAACAATTCTACCCCAGCCTTCGCATCTTCCTACTGTGTTGCCATCTCTTTTTCTTCCTCCTTTTTTCTTCTTCCCTCACTTTCTCTCTCTTCTTAGAGTCCTCTAAAGAATATGTTTTAATCCCATACCTTACATTAAAAACTAGGAATAAATATAAAAATTGCATATGCTTCACTTCTTCTTTCTGCTACTGCCATATTTATTCCTTCCTTTTCAGAGCAGCTCTTGTCTAAAGGGTTGGAAGGCTCATACCCTCATCTCTTATTCACTCATCACTCTTAAATTCACTTCCTTCTGGCTCCTGTCATAATTTTTTCATTGAAATGGTTCTAACTAACGTCACTAACAATTTTCATGTTGTCAAATCCAACAGACATTCTCTTTCTTCATCACATGCGGTATCTCATGTGTTCAAATTTCCCCTGTAAATCTCACCTCCTTCTAGAATTCCTGGTTATGTTCCATTCTCTTGCACTTTGAGGAATTTACATTCTCTTTGGCTGAAATGCTCTTTCAACATCATTTGTTTACTAACCATTTTGATTCAGTACCACCATCTCATTTCCCTTGAGAAGCTACTGAGTCAGGTCCTCATCTCTGTGTTCCTCTGTTTGTTATGAAGTCACTTGTGTGTACTTCCCCCACTCGACTGAAAGTTCCGAAAGATTGAGCCATATCTGTAGTTAACATTGATATTTGTGCTTTTATGATACACATAATAGCTAACGTTGAGCCATGTTCAAAATCTAGAAGCCAGAAAACTAAAAATATGCAGCTTAAGGCAAATTCTAAATTATCACAGTTCATTAATGAACAGCAACAAAACTCAAACTCTGCAGCTCAAATGTGGGTAAGAGAAACTTTACAACCTCATCAGTGTGTCAAATTCTGAAGGTCCATGCCTACTGGATATAGTGTAGGATCTAGCATATGAAATATGATGCAGATTCAAAATAAAATTTGTTTTCTGCACTCAATATACTTATTGCTACAGCTAAATTTGATAAAAACTGGCCACAAGCAGGTTGATTTTTTCTTTTTGGTACTGGTGATATCAAACTAATTTTGGATTTATACCATATAAAATAAACATTCACTTAATGTAGTTTATATGATATTGAATGATATGATGTCAGTATCAGCAACAGATGATAACAAAAGAAAATCCTTCGGTACCATAAGGTACATGATATCACAACATCCCATTTTAAAGTTTCTAAAATAATTTTAAGATTCCTTTGAATGTAAAAATCAATATACCTTGTAAAAAAGTGAGCTTAAAAATGATCCAGTAGATTGTTAGTTACACAGTGTAATAGGTAAGTATTCCACTGAGGAAAAAGTTGAAGCATAACCATAAACCTTTATGGACGTAACTAAATCTTTTGCTTTATTTTAACTATCTTATGAACACCAGGAGAAATACTGGACACAGTCTGATAAGCTATAGAAATATTTACTTTTCGTAAAGGCCAACTTGTAAATCTTTACTTTGGGTTTCTTCTAATTCTTCCTCACTGTTCTTCCAGATTTTCAGTTAGTAGATGACTTTAAACTGGCTGCACTGTCAAGACTGGGAATTTTTGTACAGTTTTCCTGTCAGTGGACATACGACTTTTCCAATTTTGAAGATTATCTTAGCTGGTTCATGTTTCACATTTTCCATATGTGGAAAAGATAATGAGAAATGCAATGTCACCAACTTTGCACTGTAGAAGAATATCATCAGTAAAGTAGGATTTTTCTTATTAAAATACTTTAATAAATATGGATCCAGAATAAGCCCAGTCACATTCATTTTAGCAGTGCTTTTCCATTACTGTACTAATCACCTTCTCCATGACTCATTTGACATGACAGACAGAGGAGCTACTAACATTAATGCCACCTCTCAGCTCTACTATCCTAGTTTTTGGCTCTTGGAAAACTGGCTGTTCTTGTGGATCTATTTTTGAGGTAGTAGATTTTTTTCATCTGCCATCTCAAATCTATTGTCCAGCTTATATAGTGAATAGAATTTAAAATTTTCTATTATTGTACATTCTTAGTTACTTTGCTCATTGCTGAGACAAAATACTCATTACCCATAGTTAAAGGAAGCAAGCTTTATTTCTTGTAGCTCACAGTTTTTAGAGCTTTCAGTCATAGTTGGCTGGCTCCAAGGCAGGGTGTTATGGAGGAGAAACAGTTCATGGCAGGCAGCAGGTGGAAGGTAGAAGGCAGCAAACCAGATAAGTAGCAAAGAAGCAGCAAGCAGCAAGCGATGACAACAGCCCTCTTTTGGTCCCTTATAGTCTACCCAAGGTACCTACCCTTAAAACTGATACCCAAGGTGGGCCTTCTCATTATCCACACTCAGAACTCTGCCAAACCAATCTGTGAGCCAATTTAGTAATCATGTACCCTTGATCACAGCGTCACACACTTAATTCCAGAATCACAGAGTTAAACCCCACATCACACTCTAGATCCAGCCACCTCTGAAAAGCTCCACCTATTACTGTGTAAGACTTTGGGGGCCATCTAGACACAAGCCATAACATGTACTATTCAATTCTCAAATTTCCACTTGGTGTCTTTATATGACTTTTTTTCTTTTTACTTGAGATTCCTTCTCTAGCAAATCATTCACGTCGTATTTTCTCAGTACTCTTTAAGCATAGTTCCCTTTAGTTCTTTACACTTCCTTAGAATAGGTTATCTGAAGTCTCTATCAGTGAAATCCAATATCTGGGCCCATGCAATAAGTTCTATTGAATTTTTAATTTTTCCTCTAGTATGGTCATGTTCTCCTTTATTTTTCCATATCCTGTAATTTTTTATTAATAAATGGACATTTCATTAATACATTGTGACAACTCTGCATCCTAGTTTTTTTTTGTATGGGTTATTGTAATTGTTATTTTCTTGTTTGATGATGAATTTGTAAGTAGTTAATCTGCAGAACATTACTACATACGGTATGCAGGTGCCAATGTCTGTTCATTTTTATTTTTTCTTAGCTTTATATTTTCACCTGGGTTCTTAGAAGTAGCCTCTATATCAGCATGTCTTAATAATTAGCTGTCTTGTTAGAAGTGGTGCTCAAACACCTAGAGCCAATAGTGTGGGTTGGAGAGCCTCTTTTTCTGGTAACTCTCATTTCTTTCCTATGCATAGTTGACTAGATTCCTAGTCCACCAGGGTTGTCTAGAGAACATGGCCCTTCTCAGATCTCCTTTGCACTTTCATGCAGCATTCCGCTCAGTCAGAGATTTGTAGACAGCTTATGTGATTCCTGTGCGACTCTCATTTTAAGGAGGTCCCTGTTATAGTTCTGTTTAAGCACTGGGTTCCTACTGACCCTAAATAAATCCAAAATCCCTACCTTATAAAGCAAGTTTTCTCCTTTTACTGACAAGGAGAAATCTTGTCTCTCTGGTGTAAATCACAGCAGCCTTGTCCAGCAACAAAGCTGCTGGTTGTCATAGCCAGCCCCACACTAGTAGAACCACAGCACCAACAGGGCTAGGAGGGGCTGGGCAGCAACCCCAGGCAAGAAGCCACACGACTCCCACTGTTCTCCTTCTAAGTTTAGAAAATTTTCAGGAATAAACATGTCTGAATTAATTGTTTGTTTTTGGCTGATTTTCAGAGGCCCAAAAATGTTTGTTTTGACAACTGAATCAAGTTTTATAAGCTTTTTATGGGAAAAGATTTGGCAGCTTCTTGACCTTTCAGGAAATCCTACTCTTTTTGTTTTTGATCTAATATCCAATTAAAGATGCCTCTGCTTGTCTTTATTCTTCTTTGTTCTGTGGTAGTGACCTCACCCCCCATCATTTTTTCTGTGACAATGCTATTTTAAATATAGGTTAAATTCGATTTCTCGTTTTTCTTTATCACTTCATTCATGAGGTATCATTTTGGTTATTTTTCTCCAAAATTGTTCTATCCATTTCTATTCATTCTTATTGCTGTCACTGCAATTCAAGTCATTGTTATGTCTGGATCATTGAAATAATATATCTCTGTTGTATTTGGGATATCGCCCAAAGAGCTCATTGTGCTGAGAGTTCGGTTGCCAGCTGATGGGATTAAGGGAAGTGAGTAGATCATGAGGATTCTAAGTTTATCAAGTGGATTACTCCATTGACGAGTTTGTTAGATGAAAGGGCTTATTAGAAAGTGGGACTAATTGGGTAAAGTGGGTCACTGGGGATGTGGCTTTGAGGGTTTTCATTCCTTACCTATCTCTTCCACCATGGCTCTTCCTTTCTCTTTCTGCTTCCTGGCTGCCCTAATGTGGACTGCTTTCCTGTACCATGCCCTTCTGCCATGATATTTCTGCCTCGCCACAGACATAAAGGCGACAGAGCCAGCTGACCGTGGCCTGAAATCTCTGAAGATACGGACCAAAGTCATTTTTAAGGGTACAGTTCAGTAGTGTTAAGTATTTCCCAGTTATGAAACAGATACCCAGTTACCTTTAAATCACGAAGCAAATATTATTCTTCTATCTAATATTATCTTACTTTCATGTGTACTTTTTTATCAGTTCTTATTGTGTTTTATCTTTCCTTTGAATAAAATCCAGATACATTTTCATGGAGTGTAAGTCCAGATATTATCTGGATGAAGTGTACTCCCTTGATTTCCTCTCACCCCACCTTCCTTGTTTACTCATTCTGACTGCTCTTCCAGCTCAGTAAATTTGCCAAGCTTTGCCCCACCTCAGAGTCTTTGGCATTGTTCTCACTGCTTGAACTATTTTTCATCTCTTCCTCACACATCTGGCCTATTTTCATTCTTTGTGAATGAACTTTAGTGTCAGTTCCTCTGGAAGGATTTCTCTTACAATTTTGTGTAATTTATGACTGTACATGCCTTAACTTATTACATTCTAGTATATTTCTCAGGTCATTTACTTCATGATTTATTATAATTGGTCAATATATTATTTTTCACTTACTTTATTATTACCTCTTCTAGTCACAATCTATGAAGAAAAAAATCTGCTTTAAGAAAACCTGGCTTCTTCAATATTTTTGACAGTACCTATAATATAGTAGAAGCTCTTCACCTTGTTTAACATTAATAAATAAAGTGAAAAAGAAAACATATCATTCTCAAATTGTATTGTTAAGAAACTTTAGATGAGGAATGCTAAAGTTAAAAATTTAAATACAAATGAACATAATTTCTCAGTATTTTTTCTTGTTTCACAACAGCTGTAGTTAATAAAGTGGCTTTATTTTGCACAAATAAAGTATTAAAATGCTCCTTTTGTACATATTGTACAAATAAAGTATTAAACCAGGATCTATTAATAAAAGAACTTCAAAATGAGAAAACGGGACAAGTAATTGTTTTATATCTTATTCTTTTATTTAAACAAGGTGAATAATAATATAAAGTTTAAATTAACTTTAAAAATGGGAACTATACAGACATGTAAGTAGAAATATTGTTTTTAACTCAAGAGACCAATAAAATGAATGCAGATCTTGTATTTCTGCAAAGAAAATGCATTTATGTTGCAAAAATACTATATGTGAAATAAAGTATTCATTAATTTTTTTCATCCTCTGGAAACCAAAGAAAAACAGCAATATCTCAGTAAATCTTCAGTGCTAGTAATTCTGTCATTCTTTTGTAAAGAAAGTTTAGGTATTTTCACCAGCTTTTTCTCTTGCCTCTTGAAAAAGTTTCCAACTAGACACTTTTAAAAATCTTGGTTTCTAAGGAGAAAAATATATGAAGCTGCAACTTAGTGACTACTAATTCATTTAATCTATAAATCAGCAGGAAGAGAAAATAATACATATAATTTCTATAGCTTACAACTTCCATAAATAAAAAATTCATTTGCTGATACTGACAACCTGAGTTTCTAGTACAGTAGTGAGCCCTCATCATGTCACTAGCTCTTTATGACTAAAGTAGAGATTAAAGCCCACACACTTGATAGATCTGCAATCGTCCTCTTTTCCTCTTGGCTTTTGAAATGAAATAAGAGTTCAATAAAATGGTGCACTACGAGTCTTTTGTTCAGATGCTTACAGTATATCTCTGGATACGTTCAGCATATTTATTTCCTCCAAATGTTTTATCGACCTTGGTGCTTGGGAGATGAAAAAACAAAAAGAGTAGCAGTGAGGTGCTGACATATTTACAGGGGGATTTAGCAAGTATGAAGTTTATTGTATGCTATTATCAAAAATAACATTTAAACCCATTGCATTTTTTTCACTGTTAAATTGGACTGATTAGAATCAGAAATCATTCAGGTGCTTTTCACAAAGAAAAATAATTAAAAGTCTAAGAGACACTTAGGCTTGGGAATTTAATTCCAAGCAGTCCTTCTGATATTTGAACTTGGAACTTGTCCAGGGTTTTCTCTGTCTCATTTTAAATCACCATTATATATTGCTGTAAGAGTCATGCAAATTAACACATTCCTAAGAGTTCAGGGTACTCAACCAAGCCTATGAGGGTGAAATAAAATGGTATGGTATTCTACTTTTCTTTTCGTTATATTTATTTTTTTTTAAATTTACAATGTGTTTTGCAAGAAAGAAATAAGGTGGGTTTATTTCTAACTGATGATGTTGTACATATTTTTAATGTAGTGAAACAGAAAACTAGAGCAACTTATGGAACAGGGAAAGAGATTTGATAGGGCAATGATAGGCGTAATACTACGACACTTCCTGTTATAGAAGATAGAAATTCAACAAACAGGCATGAAAATATAACTTACTGGTACACTTGCTGGTAGTTGAGAAAATAGCTGACTTCAGGCTAGCTTTGTTCTAGTGTGTTGAGCTGTTTGGGCTGCCATAACAAAATATTTTAAACTGTGTAAATTACACACAGCAGAAATGCTTTTCAGTTCTGGAGGCCGAGAAGTACAAAGTTAAGGTGGCAGAAAAATCAGGGTTTGGTGAGAGCCTGGTTGCCAAGACTGTACCTTCAAGGTGTTCTCATATGACAGAAAGTACAAATAGCTTCTCTCAGACCTCTTTTTATCAGACCATTCATCCCATTCATGACTTAATTACCTCCCAAATACCCCATCTTTTAAAACTACCACCTGGAAGGTAAAGTTTCAACATGTAAATTCGGGAGACCCAAGGATACAGCAAGCAGTCCTAGGAGCCAGGAAAAAATTCTACCCCGTAGATCTTGAGGACTTCTGTTGTCTGTAAGTTACCTAACTTATGGCATTTTGTGACGGCAGCCCATACAGTCTAAGACTGTTCATGTCTACCTTTCACACTGCAGATAAACACTCATGATACAGTGGAGAAGCCAGTATCTAGAGATATCTAGTCACATTGTACCTATTCTGTGATCCAGAAGGAAAAGTTTGTCCTCAACAAGTCATTCATGCCGAACTACTCATTGCATACCTGTTTTGTGCCACACCTCTCATAAAGATTACATTTTACTGTGAAGAGAGAGACAAAATACATAGATGCTACTGGGTAACCCAATCTCCTGTTTCTTTCTCTAGACACATACCTTCAGTGTTACTGGAGATCTTTGAGAGTCCTGCCTATGAATTTGTCTTTCATTTCTTATGTTATAAACCCAAAGTCATTGATGCCTGTTGTAGTCGGGGTTTGCAAGAGAAACAGTATAATACAGGACACATAATTTATAGGATTATTTTATAGTAGTCACCCAAAAAGTAATATACAAAAGAGTGCAGGAAATCTGTCCACACACTAAAGACCCAAAGAATCCAGCTGGGGACTGGATTCTACAGCAGTGTCCTGCATGAGTCCAGCTGAAGGCCTAGGGCCCACAACAATTTCTCATGCAAGTCTATTCCACGGATCTACGCTGGAAGCCCCAAAGGTCAGTGGTGGAAGCTACGAAGTCTGTGCCAGCAGGATGAAGGATCTGTGCCAGCAGGCTGAGGGATCTGCACTGGAGCCAGAAAGGGACATTCAGAGTAAGGACCAGAGCTTCCCCGAAAAGTACTGCAGCCATCCTCAGCGACAGTGAGGTCCCGAGCTCCTCCGATGATGAGACAGCCAAGTTCCTATCAGGAAAGCCAGAACGACAAGCTCCTTGAGGAGAGCCCACAGCACCACCTCTTCCTCTCCAGTTCTCCTTTTTATGTTGCCTCGGGGTAGAAAATACAAACAAGGACAGTAGCCATGGAACTCTCTGCTATCGTGTCTCTTGACAGCAACCCTCTCTCATGCTGTAGTGTGCACTTTCTTCTACTTCTGCTTGGCCCAAACTCCTTCTGCAGAGCTTTTTTCCCCCCTACCACTAGTAAATATAAAACTTTGCTACTGTTTATGCTTGTCTTGACCAATTCTTTCCTTGGGACAGAAAGAACATAGAAACCACATGTAGAAGGAGACTCCAGCACCCCAAAACCTGGTAACAAAGGGAAACTAATTCTCAATAACCCCAGACATATCACTTAAGGATTAATGGTGAACATTAACATTTTTATTTTAAAAAAGCTTCTTTTGTTTATTTTTTTGCTTCCAAATTTACATTTCTCTTGTTCTGTGGCTTCTAAAAGAAGTATGTTCTTGGTTTTGTCTATCATTCATTCAGGGAATAAACATTTATTGCACACTTGTTATGTAAAAGGTATAATCCTAGGTATTGTTACAGTACCATATATATATAATATGGATATGTATATATACAACATTATACACTGTATATGTATATGTGCATACGTATTATACACTGTATATGTATATATGCATATATATTATATATGTATATATATGAAAGAGTGTTTGTATTGTAAAACTGGTAGAAAAGTCATTTATCTGTAATTATGAACTTAATTGATAGGCCTTAATAAACAAAATCTGAGCACTGGAAAATCTTTTTTGAAGGCATTTTTTTTAGATATAGTTGTTATTTAACAAATATTAAATAAAAGTAATGAGACAATCATTTCTCTATTGCTCTAATTTGTTTGTCTGTCTCTGCAAATTAAATCCTGATTTCATTTCAGTTTTTTAAAAAAAATAAATATATTGCTTTCTAACCTCTCCTATTTTAAAAGAAAAATCAATAGAAATAAATGATTTCCTTCCTTTGCTGGCCTCGCAGTTGCTTTGAAACAGTATGCATATTATACAATCTTACGTATTCAGCTTTTATATCCTGGTAAAATAAATATTATATCAATTGCTTTGCTATGAATTTCAGAAGGCTCTGTTGTTTTCTTGCTAACATAATAAAAGGCCAACCCCTGGCCAAGTGATCAAGAAAAGGGAAGGTTTTGAAGGAGTACACACTGTCAGTTTATTCATAGCTCCCTTAGTCCCCTAAAAGCAGCATTATTTGAGGCTTGTTTTAAATCAGCTTTACTCTAAAACATTTGGCATCTGCCTGTGTTTCAAAGCAATTCTTTGAACAGCTTGAAATCATTAGGATGGGGGTGGCAAAAAGTGGAGCTTCAAAGACCTTGCTCTACTAAACAATACACCACACTCAAGGCTGAGAAACCAACAGGGAAGACACTGCAGGCGAGGTCAAAACTTACAATAAGGTCGCCTCTTTTTTCAGCTTTTAGAGACCTGGCTTACTGCAGCGATTCAACCAGGCATAAGTAGGAGAAAAAAATGAACATTTGAAATGTCATCTGCCCTGAAGATGTCACTTATGGTTCAGCTAAATGAGAAAACATCTCCAAGAAATGGAATGATTTGATTGTCTGATGAGGGTTGTAAGTTTTGCCTGCAATCAACTCCATTCAGGCTCTGAACTTTAAAGCTTTGAATGGGATTGATTTCAGCCCCAGTACAAAACCTCCTTTTCCTATTACTTAATTAAAAACATAAATATATATTTCCTCTAATTGACATTTCCTAATTGCAACAACAAAATTGCTGTACTTGACCAGTGTCCACTTTGGAAGATTTGATAATATATCTCCCTCCAATACCCTGTATTTTGGTAAGTGATGAGAGAGTGATTATACACATGGACTTTAGTGTCAGACTGCTTAAATTTATGCTCAAAATGTGTCACTATAAGGATAATTTTGACAAATTAATCTGGGGGTCTCTATCCTCTTTAGTAAAGTGGAGCTAGCGTTAATCATTATGTAACTAACCACATCTTCACTGAGTTAATATTTATTTGTAAGATGATTGGAAATATACTTGTCACATAATAAATGCTCTGTAAATGTTAGTCATTTTTATTAGCATTCTCCAGAGTAACAGAAACAACAGGGGAAGACAGAGAGAGAGACAGAGAGACAGAGAGATAGAGAGATAGAGAGAGAGAGAGAGAGTGAGTTTTTAAGGTATTAGTTCACGTGATGGTATACACTTGGTAGTCCAAAATCAACAGAGTCAGCTGGCAGGTTGGAGACCAGGAAAGAATTGCATTTGGAGTCCAAAGCCAGTCAATTAGCAGAATTCCTTCTTGCTTAGGATAGGTTAACCATTGTTCTATTATGGGCTTCATCTTGATATAGGGGAAAGTATAGGGAAAATATAACTTCCAATCTGACTAGATGTCAGATATATCAAGTCATCAATTTTGTGTCCCCTGAAATTGAGGAATGAATTCCAAAGGACAAAGGAGGCTAAGAGTAGGAAATATTTATTGGGGAAAGGAATAGCTTCTGAGAGACAAGAGGAGACAGAGAAGTGGGTTGCAACTAAGAACCTTGTCGGGATGATTTATACAGCCTAGTCACAATGTGGGTACAAAGTGGGTCAAACTACAATCAACCTATAGGATTACAGATATAGCTGCTTAGCTAATAGTGGTCCATATTGCTATGCGGGTCACATAGCAAGCGTACATGGAAAGAACAGAGGCATTTGGGGAAAGGGATGGGTCCAGATGTTCTGTTCACCCAACTGGGTCACTGATGCCAATCTGGACTTTACTGGACCAGGTGATACCAATTATAGTATAATTCCAACTTACTGCTTATCCCGTAGGGGAGGCATGTAGGCCTTGCCATTGCATCTTTCTCTTGAGGCCTGGTCTTCATCAGATGCTCCTCCAGTCACAATTCTGATGTCTTTATTTTCTCTGCTGACTTCCTTGACAGCCTGATCCCTTTGTGACCAGATATTAATTTCTATCTAAATTTAGCTGCCGATAACATTCTGATTGGAAAAAGGCCCAGTCACATTACAGAGATAATCTATTTCCTTTAAAGCTCACTGATTAAAATGTTACTCTCATCTAAAAAAATACCTTCACAAAAATAAGCAGAATAATGTTTGACCAAATATCTGGGCCCCAAGGTCCAGCATAACACATAAAATTACCAATCTTTTAGGGAGTGAATGTTTATGCTCCCTCCCCAGTTCATGTTTTGAAATTCTAACCCTCCAAGTGATGGTATTTTGAGATGAAGTCTTTATGCAGTATTTAGAGTTAGATAATATCATAGGGGTGGGATGCTTAGACTGGATTATTTAGTAAAACATGAAAAGAGAAAGGAAAGACCAGAAAGGACAGAGGGAGCAAGTGGCCATCTACAACACAGAGCGGGGGCCTTCACCACATACTGACCCTGCTGACACTTAATTTAGAACTTAGGTCTCTAGAACTGTGAAATCAATTCCTCTTGGATAAGCTGCTCCATCTATGGTATTCTCCAGAGAGAATGTGTTACAGCAGCCTATGCCAACTGAGACATCTTCACACTTTTATTTTCAATATGTAATGTCAATCACAATGTGTAATCTCAAACTGACAACATAATGCGGAAAGAAGTAAGACAGAGTTGCCGGAGAGGACCTAGACCTGTGCCGCTGTTCTGCCCGTGGGAGCCGTAATCCTCAGACATGGTATCTGAATGAGAGAAAGCTTGATTTGCACAGAATGAATCTTATAAGCTTTAATATTACCAGAAGGTAAAATAGACAACTGTTAATAAAGTACTGTGTAATATCCAAGGTGATAATAAAAGGCTTACTTATATCAAATTAAATTTCTATAGTATTTTTCATCCTCTCCAATAAGTCAAAATTTTTGCAGTTCTGTCATTAGTAGTAAGATGAGTGGGCAAAATCATTTCCCAGGTGTTTTTGAAATGTGTGTACATTTTTGGAAGAGGTGAGTCTCACTCCTAAATTTCTTCTTTAGATCTCTTGATGTTTAGCTACCAATTGGTAATTCTCTATCAGATTGTTTGACCTGTCTTTGTTATCCCATCTTTAAGAGCATTTATTTCAATATTTTCCCCCAAAATAGATCTATTTGCATGATTGCATTGACACTTGGCATAATCAATAATACCTTTCTAGTCTGGCAAATATAAGGGGGAGGGTGGCATTGGTCCACTTTGTTTCTCAGGGGACCTCACATTTCAGAGAGTATTAACTGAAATTTTGTAAGTCCTCCGCCAGTGTCTGAGCCAGCCGGGTTGAGAGAGGTGTGTATTGTTGACACTGGAGCAAGTTTGGGTACTGTTCCTTGTCTTCAGCGTATGTTCTTAGGTGGGCACCCCCAAGAGATCTGGATCGACTCTCTGGGTATGGTCTGTGGCCCTATAGTTTGGCATTGGTTCAAAACAATCCACGGTGCAGTTGGTTTATTCCTCCTGCAAAATATTTCATTCTGGGATAACAAGAAATTGGGCTGTCAGAATAGGGATAACATGCTGATTTTTTGGTGACTCAAAATTTTTATATAGGGACTCCCCAAAAAATATCTACTGGGGGGGAGGTCTACATATAATGCCCCTCAAGATGGTCCTGAAAGAATAATATTGGATCTTTAAAAATATTGCAAACAGAAATGGGCATTTTCACCTGCACTTGTATACTGATGCAGATTTAAGAGGAAAGTAAATGGTACTTTCATAATTTTAAATTCATATTATATAGGCAAAAAATAAATCTCCTAATAACTTATCTCATAGACACATAAGTATGCATAAGGTTTAAGCACATGAATCATTATCATAATATCAATAATAGCATGAAGTCAGAAACAATGAACCAAGAAAATTACACAAATTTTTACGCTTACTATGAAATATTAGGCTTTCTCAATGACAGTGAGGTAAATATATGTGCATTGGTATGATAAACATTTTAATTACATTATTAAAAATATGAAAAGGCAAATTGCTAAACCTCTGGAAAAATACTCAGCAAAAATATTAAGAGGTTACTTCTAGCAAGTGTGATTAGAAGTGGACAGTAATGAGGAACTTTGCAAAAATATTGCTATCCTTCAATTTTTCTATTAGCTAACAGTGATTCAAACACTGGCCACACACAGGTGCCAATCAATTCCATATTTCTCAATTCTGATTCAGGTCTCATGATCTGTGGTGAATTAGGACAGCCCAGGAGATATGAATATTGAATTTAAATCCCTGCTGTGTCACTTAGAGTTGTGTGGTCTTTGGCAACTGATATTACATTATATTTATCTATAAAATATGGACAGTAACCCCAGTATCATAGAGTTTCTGTGAACATTAGATAAAAGAAAACCAGTATAATTTTCTTTCTGCCCCAGGCCTATTATGAGTGCATTGACTTCTCAGCTATCACTTTTGGCTTCTTATGCCATAATACCCATTCAAACATGTCGCCACACCTTCTGATCCAGATAGTAGTTGACTCCACTCTCACTTGTGAGTCTCGTCATTACCTCAGAAATAATGCATTGAAGACAAAATATTTTCTTCCCTCTTGAATAAAAACTTCCCGCTCAATGCCGATTTATAATTACAGAATATTTTTGACTTATCATTTTCCTTCACACTTTAGAAGCAGTAATTTACATTGATTCAATAGGAATGTCCTCTTGTTCCAATTCAACTGTCGTTTATCGAATGCTTGCTATGTTTTCAGGTATGATACTTGACTCTTTGAATATGAGTGTGATTAAAATACAATGTATAAGTAAAGTAGGTTAATCTTAGAAAGTGCAGATTGTTAAATAAATTATTATTTGTTTAACAAATCATAAGAGAGTGTATGATTGTGTAGATGGCAGCTAAGAGCTACTGTTACGAAGAATAGGAGTGTTTCTGTAGTCAGTGAAGGAGAAACTTCAGGAGTGTGGTCAATTATGGCAAAAGTGTAACAGCTGAAGTATTATGAGATCTAAACAGATATGCTACTAAGATAGTGAAGATGGGAGACAAAATTTTTACTTATAAAATTGAATACATTACAAATAAGAGATAAGATAAAGGATTTTTTTCTGCCCAAAAGTAGCAGGGATCTGAAAGATTTTGGAAGCATTTTGAAATCAAATATTCTTTCAGTAATCTTTGCAATATCACTTTATAAACATCTACTTTATATGAGCTCTTATTTAAAATAATTAACTTCTTTGAGCATCCATTTCTTTATATATAAATAGAGTGATTAACAAAAATTACTGTTGTAAGAATCGTAAGACATACGAAGTGTTTGATAACAATACTGGCATATAGGAGATTCTCAAGATAAAGAAAATATTCTCTTATCTTCCATATTTAATAAGTGGCCAACAAATAAAAAGAAAAAGGGCTCATTTTCTCATTTGTAATAGGAGAAGAGGAGTTGAGGACAAGGTTTTTAATTTGCTTTTTCAAAGACGAAAACGTTTCCTTGTAGTCAAAGGAATGAAGCAAAGGTGAAATAGATGATAGGAAGAGGTGTGAGTTATGTATGCTATACTAGTGTTGTTCAGTAGAAATAAAGTGAAAGCCACAAATGCGAGTCACATATGTCACTTTGAATTTGTAGTAACCTCATTAAAAAGGAAGAGAAATATTAATTCTGATTGCACAATTTATTAGCCCCATATATGTAAAATACTATCAACTTATAATCAATATGAAAATTAATAATGAGATTTAACCAATTATTTCATATAAAGCATTTAGCAAAGATCCTGGCATATAATAAGATTTCGATAATTCTAGATATCATTATTACAGTCTCCTTAAATAAATTGTAATCTCTGTGAAAGTTGGTTGCATGTCCCTTTAGTATCTTAAGCACATTTTAATTTCAATCCTCCCCTAATTATATGAGTTTCCTTTGCCCAGATATTATTCTAACAGTTCACTCATGTGTGGTCTTCCTCCTATGCTACACCTAGATTTATCTCCCTAAACCAAACATATGATCATATTAATTACCTGCGTATAATCTTTTGATAGTTCCCCTTGCTGTAAGAATGACAATAGACTCTTTGTGGCTTTGATTTGTGCATTTTCCTTTTCTTGTCCTGTCCCTTTCCTGAATCCAGCGGGCAGAGCTGCTGCCTAGTCCACTGCTTCAGGGAAGGAACGTGGCAGGGGAGAAAGCGGAAATAAGCTGCTAGTCTTACTGAATGTTTAAAAATACTGAATCTTTCGGAGATTTCAAAGCATTTTTGTGGAGACAAAATGGACAATGGGATTTGAACATAACCGGAGTGTCTTAGAAAGTCTAGAATGAGATTGGAGATGTTTTTTTCAGATTAGGAAGACGTTTTTAGGATGTATGAGAACAAAGTTGGTTGTGGGAGTGCAGATGATAACAACCTGGTATATCAGCCTAGCAGTTGTTAAGTAGAAGTGTCAAAATCTGGGAGAATTGTGACTATGTAATGTGAAAGGGGCTATTCAACTCCAGGTTTCAAAGTATAATTTCCTATTCTTATAGATTTTTGGATGAAGAATCATGTTTCTAAATTTTCGTGAAGGCAGAGTAGGACCTCACTGAAGTGGACATTGCCTGTCATTCAAGTTTATGTGCCCCAATTCCTCAATCCCTTGTCCTTCGCACCACCATCCTTATTTATGCATACCCCTCGTACTGTAGAAAGATTACACTGTAATACTTAACAATGGGACTTTGGAGCCAAACCATTTAAGTTCTTATTCTAAATCTTTTATATACAGTGGAATATCTTTGTAAAGTTATTATGCCTCTTTAGCTAAGTGGCTATGGCTCTCTGACCCTCATTTTTCTCCTCTGTAAAATAAATATAGTAGTAGTATCTGCCTCACAGTCATGTGAAATTAAATGTATTCTTACAGATGAAGTTCTTAGAGTACTAGTTCATGATAGAATGAGTATATTTTATAAGCATGTTATTTACTATTCTATCAGTAAATTATTATTTTATTAATAGTAATTGGTAAGACCATTATAATATGCTCTATCGTTTGAAAGCTGGTGTCCTCCTAAAATTCTATGTAAAAGTCCTGACCCCCAACATGATCCTATGAGTTAGTGGACCATAGGCCCAAAGGAGCAGGTTCAACTTTTCATGTTGATAGGACACAGCTAGAAAACTCCCAACTATGAACCAGAGAGCAGCTCTCTCTAGCTATCAACTGTGCTATTGTTTTAGTCTTAACCTTTGTGATTCCAGAGCGGTAACAAATAAATTTCTGAGCTGGGCATGTTGGCCCACACTTGTAATCCCAGCACTCTGGAAGGCTGAACCAGGAGGAATGCAATTTCTAGCTTAGCTTGTGTAACGTAGTGACTTAGCAAGACCCTATCTCAAAATTTAAAAAAGGGCTGAATATATAGCCCAGTGTGAAGGCCCCTGGTTCAATTCTCAGTACTTCAAAATAAATAAATAAATGAATGAATAAATAAGTAAATTTCTGTTGTTTATAAGTCACCTTTCATGGTATTTTGTTACAGAATTCAAAACACATTTGAGACAGTTCCTATGTCTCTCCTATGTCTATCACCCCCATTAATTTATGAACTTCCTGAACTCAGCATTGTATTACAGATACAATGGTCACAGTAAATGTTCAATAAATAATTGTTAAATGAGGAGGTAAATGTCAAGGGATCCCTCTGTTTCCCTGACCTAGTGCCACATAAAGTCTGACTCAGATTACATCCTCAGAAATGAGCGCCTCCATAGCTTGAAAGATGAGCTGCTTGGGGGTGTGTTGAGCAGGTGGTGTTTCCATGTGGTACCCCAGACATCTTGAAGTTGTTAACTGAAGCAACATAAAGTTGTTAGATGAAGCAGACACTATTAGCAGATACCACTGCTTGCCTTCCTCCCAATCATTCTCGACCCTTTCTAGTCTCTAGTAGAGGATCCTCCTTCTCTCCTCTCCCATCTTGTTTAATCGTCCACTCTTCTCAGCAGAGCTGTGTGCTACGCTGTTCTAGGTGTGGCAGCAGCCGCAGCTCCAGGGAGTTGGTGACACATTGTGAGAACAAACCAATCTTGACTATCCAGCTCTTCTGTAAGGGACTGGATTAGGAATCCAGGCACGTTAACGCTTTCCTCCTCGTTCATTGGAATTAGCTGGGTTCTCATTTCGTGCCTGAAAATGCAGCAGCCATTTTTTTTTACCATAGCAAAGTCAACATGCACTATTCAGCAGAATCCACAGAAATTCCCTACTTCATGACATTTCTTGAATTTCTAAACAATTGAAAAATAGTTTATCTTTTAAGACTTCTACTTAAAGAATACAAATATTCCTAATTTGTGTTGAGTTAAAGTCTTTCTTTTTTTCTTTCTTTTTTGTAGCTTGTGGGAATAATCTTCAACAACTCACAATAGAATGAAACGAAGAGGGAAGACCTATCAATCAACAAAAGGGTTTCGTTTCACTTCAAGGAATTATTACTTCTGGCAAGAAGCAGCTGAGATAATTTAAATATTAAAACTATAATAATCACTTCACCTGTAGATGCTGCATATTACTGGTTAAGTCAACCATATCTACTTGTTCCAGGAAAAATAATTAGAATATAGAACAGAAAATTGCAGCCCTCATTTATTTTACTGGAAGTAAGAATTAAATTAATTTTATGGATTCATAGATAGGTTGAAGCCCTAACATTTAGTGTGAATGGGTTTGGTGGTAGGGGCTTGAAGGAGGTAATTAAGGTGAATAAGGGCAAGGGTGGGGCCTAATCCTGTAACTGGTATCTTTATAAGAGAAACAAAGGACGCCAAAGATGTGCATATACAGAGGGAAAAGAGGCCCTGTGTGACGAATAAGTAGTGAGATCTTCTGTAAGCAAAGGACAGAGAAACTTCAGGGGAAATCAAATCTTAGGCATCTTGATCATGAACTTCTGGCTTCTAGAACCCTGAGAAAATGTGTCTGTCCTGTAAGCTAGCCCATATGTGGTATTTTGTTACGGTAGTCCTAGCAGCCTAATATACTTTAGTTCTCATTTTAAATTTAAGTGTGTTTTTTGTCTGTGATTCAGTAGCCTATTAATTTGATATTGAGCAGTAACTAAAATTTCCTTCTATAATGTTAACCTGAGGATGATGAATTACAAAGTAATGAAATATGTTGAAATGTTCCCTTTACTAGGTGCATATTTTAATACACATTTTAAGTTTTTTCTCTCTTAAATTATCAACCAACAAATTTATGTAAGTAAATTTCTGTAAGTAAAGGTAGCTTATAAAATTAACATTTTGTTTTTATTCATAATGTTAAAAAGTGATAATAATAGCTTATAAACAAGTAACATGACTATATTGAATAATATGTGATAGATCTGTATATAGTCATCATAATAATTAATGAAACTTATCTGAGCATTGATCTGATTTTTCATATTATTTGTTTATATTTATTCATAGAATATTCATAGAATATTTATTAATATTTATTCATAGAATATTTATCCCTAGAATAAATATTTGTTTAAAAAATGAACATGTAAACTATATGTAACTTTTTTAGAAGGTAAGAAACATCATGGGTATAAAAAAATGTCATTTAGAAATGAACAATGTTAATTATAATGCCTCAGGAGTTTTACAATACTCTATGTACCCTCTGGAGTTTGATTTAGATAAGAGTTATTATAATTTGTTTTACAAAAGTTTGGATACAATTCTGATATTCATACATAAGGGAAGGGCCTCTCACATTTTCTGTGCCCTGCATAGGCTGCATGGCATTCACTTTTGACAATCCACCCTTCCTAACCTGGGACTTGATGCTCAGTTCCCAGTATGCAAGCTGATATTTCATATCTTTCTCTTGTTCATTCAAACAATTTATATGGAATGAAAGAGATAGGGGCCTAACTTTATCAATGACTTTATATTACCCCAAATTATTTTCTCATGCTTATTTGCCCAGTTTAGTATTGCATTATTAATAACAAATTACATATTGCCTCTTCAGAATCCCATAGTGGAGGTCTCAATTAGGAAATAAGTACTCAGCAGTGTGTGTCAAACCAATATATACCTGAAAAACTTGGGTACACTCTGTACTGTATATTCTGATTCAGTAGGTCTGAAGTAGGGTTTTAGTTCTACATTTTAAACAAGGAACCGGCATCCTCAATACTACTGATCAGTGGATTGTATTCAACATAAAGGCTTAAGGAAAACAAGTATAATACTGGGAAGATGGCAACAGAGACATAGTACCTCGCATCTGCAGCAAGCTTAGGCAGGTAGTATTAATTTGGCTTCCATGAAAGATTTATTCCTAAATATACATAGGAAGCTCTTACTTTCCATGTGAGCAATGGATAGTCAGAGCTAACAGTTGTGGTCCTTGCAGTTCTTTAACAAACAAATGTATATAGTGCTTGTCATATGCTTGGCATTAGTCTAGCTGCTTTTAGATAGTCACCAACTTAAGCCTTCTAATTGTGCTAGGTGGCAGGTTCCACTATTTTTACTCTTCCTCTTTTAGGTTGAGTAACTGAAAAATATCACAAAGATTGTGAATGAGAAGACTGGATATATTGGTCAACTTTCTCATTTCTGGGACCAAATCTGTGATACCAACAATTTAAGAGAGGAGAAATTTATTTTAGCTTACGCTGTGCAAGCATTCAGTCCATGGTTGGCTGGCTCCATGGCAGAAATATGGAGCTAAAGTTATAGATAGGCTAAAGTTAATGATGAATGATGCTCACCATGGCAAAAGGGTGTGGTGGAGCAAAGTTACTGAGTTCACGGCAGCTGGGAAGCAGAGCACAGGAGAAGAATGTGAGCACAAGATATACTGTCAAATGTCACAACCCCAGAGCTGGCGTGGCACATGCCTCTAATCACAGCGCTTGCAAGGCTGAGGCAAGTGGATCACCATGAGTTCGAGGCCAGCCTGGGCTACATAGTTCAAGGCCAGTCTGAGCTGCATAGCGAGACCTGTCTCAAAAAACACGAAACAAAACAAAACAAAACAAAGGCACAACCCTGGTGACTGGACCCTACCCTGTAACAACACATTCAGCTATGAACACAGTGAAGTAATCTACCGATAATTATAGCATCCTCAAGACTCAATCACCTCTCCAGGAATCTCTTAACCAAGTTGGCAATGAAGATTATTTGGCACAAGTTCCCCCCTTGTCAATGTGGCACCTAATCACATCTCCTTAAGGCATATTTAATTTCCAAATAAACCCAAAACAATTCCACCTAACATGATACAACTGTCCTGCATACAAGTACAATGCAATAACCCCTTCCCTACAATTTCAGCAATTCTAGCACTGCTCAAAAAATTCAAGTCAAATTCTCCTCTAAGATCGAAGAAAAATTCTCAGCTGTGAATCTCTGTAAAAATAAAAAACAAGTTACATAATCCAAAGGTAAAATGGCATTGGGTAAACATTCCCATTTCAAAAGGGAGGAATAGAGGGAGAGAAAAGAATTGGACCAAAACAAGATGGAATCCCAGCAAGGCAATCATTAAGTCTGTAACTCCATATCTGGTATCTGGGGCACATGGTAGTGAGTCAGAAAGAGCTTGTAGATCTCCAGTATTATGGCTCAGTTTGTTCAGCTCACATGTACTCTCTCTTCAGCTGATTTCCCTGTGCCTTTCCCTGTCAGATATTCCACATTTCTGGCATCTCCAACATAATGGTTGATTGTGTCAACTTGAGAAGTTTAGTTAAGAGAAGCTTAACTAAATGAGCTCAAGAATTCTACACCCTAGGGTGGCTCATCGCCTGGATGGTATAAAAGAGAAATGGTAAAGGTAAAAGGAAGGATGGATATGCTTCTGTTCTTCAGAGGAGCTCCAGTCTTCACCTTCAGCTTGGATATCATCTCCTGACTCCAGCTCAGACTCTTCAGCTTCTGGTATGGATCCTTCAGCCTTCTGGCGTAGACTCTTCAGCCTTCCATCGCAGACTCATTGGTTTCCTGACACAGACTTGCACAGGGCCCTGCAGTGAGCTCCATACTTTGGACTGAATCCTTCTGTCCCCAGTGTGCAGACACCCTCTGCACTCTTCCTCATCCAACTGTGTGGGTGACCATGTAATTTCTTATACATTTGTAAATCGTGTTATATCTGTTTCTCTAGTAAAACACTGACTGATATATCCAAATTTCTGGGTTCTCCACTGTACCTTCAGCTTCATTCCCACAGATACAAACACCACCTTCTCAGGAGTATGTTTCCTGGCCTCCCAGACTTTCCTTTAAAATCTGATTGGATGCATCCGTGACCCCACAGCTCTTGTATTCTGCTTTCCTGAATAACCAGCATCATTTGGCAATGAATGCATCTTTCCCTGGATCAATCGGTAGCCAGGCCCCTTCGTGTCATTGCTGCAGTAGCCTTGGAGTGCCTGGATGGCTGAGCACAGTGAAATGAATCTGACAGAACTAATTCCTAGGTGGCCCCTCTAGAGCAGAGCGCCCAGGAGCATTCTTTTCAAGGAGAGGTTCATATTTTTACACTTTTGAGTCACTGATGGGTGGGGTCTTGCTGATTCCTGAGATGTCATCAAGACATCTTTCTTTTTGTCCAATTTCAAAGTATTTCATGTCTTTTTAATGTACTAATGTCTTCAGCAGCCTCATCACCTTTGATCCCAACTTTCCATGTGCTTCTTCTCCAGTCAAAATTTAAGTTTTTAAACTTTCTGCTCTCCCTTTGGCCTCTGATTCTCATTATAAATCTGCCAAAATTATCTATGCCACTGCCTGAACATTGGGCTCCCTTGAAATTTCCTCTTCCTGATCAATTAGCCTGTCACTCTTAAACTCAACCTCATACAAAGTTTTAGGACATGGAAAAAAACTAGACATTCCTTGACAGAATGAAGCAGACGTAGTCTCTAGTCCAATTCCTAATACAGTCCTCATATTAATAGGCAGCTAAAGTAGATAGAGATTAATAGGCATTCAGAGATGGATAGGGCCCTAGAAGAAGTCAGTACAAAAGATGTGACACACCAAGTTTATGATTGGAGGCAAATCTGAAAAGAGCCAGGCCTGCAAGCCTTCCTAAAGATAAACAGCAGCTTGAAGTTATACTGTAACTAGCACCACCTGGACCAGTGAGCCCAGTTAGGCATCAGACATAGGTGGGTAACCAGAACAACTGGAGCCATACTCGCATCCCATTCAAGGAACGCCTTTGTTTCTTCTATGATTAGAACTTATAGATAAGCTGAAGTTATACCCTTGCTACATGCCTTGCTTCCCTATTGGATCAATATTAACTAAGCAACTGTACTTGAAATCTTATAAGTTGATTTTAGTTTGACCCACATTTTACTCACATTGTGATTTTGTTGAATAAAATGCCCCTGACAAAGAGCCTCAGTGGCCACCCATTTGGGATGCCTTCTGGGAATTCAGGAGCTATTTTCTTACTATTATTTCCAACAGAACTCTCCTAACCTCCTCCTTTGATTCACGACTTCATTCCTTGATGTGAGACCACAAACTTGACACATCTGACATCTAAACAGGTTGGGAGTTATTTTTCCCCATCATGCTCATTCTCCCTAATCTTAACTCTAACAGAAACCTCCTGAGCCTGACCTTTATTGGCCTTTATTGGCTTCATTCCTATCAACATTCTGGTCTTTTGAGCTCTGATGAGAATAATTCATAAAACTCTGCTTACAATAAGGATTCTCTAGGCAACATCTACAAAACTTTGCAAACTCCTCTTATAAACCAGCTCCAAAGACTTCTGAAGCACATGGTCATGTATAGTCACAGCAAAGTTCCCCCTTCATTGGTACCAATATTTCGTACCATTAACTTTGCCATTACTGGGATAATATACCCAACACCCACAATTTAAAGGGGCAGAAGTTTATTTTGGTTCCTGATTTCAGAGGTTTCTGCTGTTACAAGCCACTTAGGTTCACATGCACAGGTTTGTTTATTTGCCACTAACCAGATCAAAGGAGCCCACATATTTTGGTTAAAAAAAAGGGGGGGGAAGGGATTTATTCAAAGCTAGCTCTAAGGAGATGTTTGCCTTAAATCACCGTCTCATCATGTACAAATGTGTAAGGGTTTACAGTAAGGATCAGAGGGGAGGGGGTAGCACAAAGAGTTAATGTAGATCTCGATCCTTGTGTTATCACTTCCAACCATCATCCATTGATCCTTCTTTTTTCTTTGTCAAAAGGAGACTAGGTTCTGGCCTCCCGTAACCAGCCAGTATCTGCATATTCTTTCACTTCTTTTGGGCTGAGGAGAAGAGAGGACATTGGATATATGCTCAGCAGGAAGCAATATGAAGTGCTTATTGCTAAAAGAAAAAAAATCTAATTTTTAAAGTTCCATTTTGCAGTGCCTGTTACCAGTCCATGTTTGACAGAAACATCACGGCAAGACAAAGCTGCTCATTTCATGGTAGCCAGAAAGCAGAGTACAGGGAAAGAGTGCCATGGACAGAGAGGCCCTCCAGAGCACACCTCCAGTGACCTGCCCTCCCCCGGGCACCACCACTTACTAGCACATTCAGCTATGAACATCAAGGATTAGTCCACTGATGAGTATAACACTACCATGATCTAAGAATCTCTCAAGGAGTCTTTTATTCCAGTCAAATGGACAATTAAGATTAACTGGCACATTGGGATTGTACCCTGGCAGAAGGCTGCCAACCCCTAAGTTTAACCAGGAAGCCATGTAACGTCTGTGACTGAGGCGGTGAGGCAAGTCAGGAGTATAGATCCAATTAATTAAATAAAATTTTGCCGCAGGAATCAAGGAAGGTTGTGTCTTCAGGATCATCAAGCCTGCTTCTGGACAAACGCTCAGGGAGGGTAGAAGACTAAAGCTTTCCTTCCCTTATCCATCCTAAATTCGTGCATGAGCCACATAACAAAGAAGAACAGATTACCATGGGGAAATATATGCATGTATTATACGATTTGTGTGACATTCATAAGAAACATTCATAAGAAAATAAAGACATGAAAAATGGATAAACCTGTGTATTTTTTTGAACGCTAATTTGATGAAGAATTGAATAATTATAAAGAGGCATGAGTGGTGAAACAGGTGTGATTTAATCATAAACGGGACTTACTAGGTCTGTTTCTTCAGATTCTTGTCCACATCTTATTTCTTTGGAGATATTGTGTGTTTCAGAATAAAAGGGTGTGGGAAAGGTGAGTGGGTGAGTGTGGCTTTGCAGTTTTCTCATATTTCTCCCTTAGAATACTAGTATGAGGTTCGTGTGCTGAACCTCATCAGAAGCCATGTAAACACCTTAGCAATTTATACTCATCCACTGAATCTGCCCAAGTGCCTGAAATCCATTTTTTCTAGATTGTGACAGGGAGGTTCTTAACACTAATTGCTGTTTTGCTTCCAAGACAATACAGAACTTTTAAGTTTGTGTGTATGTGTGTGTGTGCGTGCATGTGCATGTGTAAATCAGAAGTAGTGGGACATTAGTGAGATTCCTGAAAACCTAGGGAAAAATAAGCAAAATTTAGGTAAGGGTTAATTTTTCAGAATTTCTGTAAAATAGCATCTCATCAAAATTTTATAACTCCCTTACAGAGATGGAGAGATTTTGTCACTAGCCTTAGGTTGCAAAATAAGTCAAGGTCAAAATTAGAGGCACCCTCAGGCGTGTCAGTTTTAGATCTAGCTTCTTTTAAACCGTTTCTCAGCTCCTCACAATAATCATTATAATATCTGACCCTAAAGATCCCTGCTGTTAAGATTCTTGCATTTAAAATTACCATAACAACCACAACAAAGGAGTAAGTGTTCAAAAATATTCAAATGCACTTCAGATTGTCCCAACTCCATTAATGACTATCCCGAGACTCAGGTAGTGGGCTGTGGAAAACATTTTTGCGGTGATGATAATGAGACTTTAAAGCAAATTTCAACCTTCACACAGCAATCTTCCGTAGCTGCCTGGGGGCCATGGCTCCCCAAAGGCCCAAGGAAGGCAGGGAATTTGCATTTGTATCGTATGTATTTGTTTATAGGTGGAGAACTTATTCCTTAAGTCATTCACTAGCATTCCCATGAAAGTTTTATAATGGAAGATGAAAGTGAATTTAAGGCAAACAAAGGGAAAACAACATCCAGGTCTGTACTTTGATCGTTTTCCCAGATTCCATGAGCAGCACATTTACACCCATGTATATTTTGAGGTTCCTAGTTCTGTGATTATAGGCTAACTTTTGCCACATTTTGAACTCTCTTTTATGGGACATTTTATGTGACCAAAAGTTAAGTAGCTGCAGGCCTTGTTTCCAAGCCTGCTGAGTCAGCTCCCCTTGCTTTGATTAGCAGTCACAGGAGGCGGGGAGTGAGCAAGGGTAGGGGGGTGTTTTAGGTCAGTGCTGCAGAAACTGTGGAGGCTGGTGTGGTTATAAGTTATTATTTCCAATATCTAATTATAGGGAGTTTTGTGTTTCATGGGTATTTTGAGGGGTTGCTTTTGCAGTGCTATCACCTTACTGAAATACTTTAATGCTTCAATCCTTTGTCAACACTTAAAAGATATTACCTTTCTCTGTGGGTTAAGGAAGATAAGGAAGCGGAAAATGTTTATGGGGTCAATTTCATGATTTCTTAGAGAGAAACGAAGAAGGTTTAGGAGAGAGATGACTGATCTCAAGATCTGAAGGATTAAGACCAGTCTCAGGGAAAGGTTTACTGGGCGTCAGCAGGTGCTCATTTGGAGGAAGTTTGTAGAAAGTATATAGCCTGATAATTCAATGTGGTCGTTTCATCTTGATGGACTTAAGCCCCTTAAAATATTATATGCTTGGAATTTAACTTTGTTGCAAAGGCTCATAAATCAAATTATCTCCTTGAATACTAGATTATTAAATAAAAGTGGAAGAGAGGCCCATATTAAGCCTGCTTGCAAAGAATCCTCGTATTGCTAATCAACCCACATTATGTGAAAATTTTGTATGAAAAAATGGCTTTGAATGAACATTTATTTAATTTAATTAACACATTTAAAAATAGATTTTATCAGTGTCTGCTGCAGAAACAAACAGCCCTAACATCTCTGTGGTGATAAGGAAATAATTCTGGAATACTAAATTTCACCACAAAATGTTCAAGGATGGAAGTGGTAGAGATGGAGCAGACCAATCAGTAAAAATCTACAGGCCAAAAGAAGAAGAAAAGGGTGGTGGGGGGGAGACCATTTTACATTCTTGGATGCATTCCAGTTTCAAATCCTATAAAAAATCCCCTAGGTGCCAAGACAGTTGCTCACAACCCCAGCCAACCCAGAGGCAAGGGCTCTTCTCCTTGTAGACTGTGCATCTATCCCAACCCCACCCCCAGTCTGGGTAACCCTGCCCTTCTCATCAGTAGCCAGTGTTGATTCAGTGTAAGTAACACCCGCCTTCTTTTTTTCAAATTTGCATTATAAAGTACTCTTGTTTTTATTTATTTTATTTATTTATTTTTTTTGTGGGTACCGGGGGTCTACCTCAGGACCTCACGCGTCAGCAGGAGCCCGTGCTGCTGAGTGATATCACCGGCCCTTTTTTCGTTATGTGGGTACCGGGAGTTGAACTCAGGACCTCACGCACCAGCAGGCACCCGTGCCGCTGAGCGATATCACTGGCCCTTTTTTTCATATGTGGGTCCGGGAGTCAAACTCGGGCCCTCACGCTTGCCAGGCAGGTGCTTACGCTGCTGAGCCATCTCACCGGCCCCGACAACAAATAAATTTTACAAAACACTGGAAAGAAAATATGAGGCCAATGACATGTGTGCAATAGCCATCTTTGGTTCTGTAAATTCTGAGAAAGACTAGCTTTTCCTAGGTGATGCAGGAAGATAGAGAAAACTTCTCAGTGGAGAATTTAGCAACGATTGATGATATACCTTTTGCCCATAATTATAAGAATTTGTAAAATAGGAATATTTTAGATAGTAAAAGTGGTTATTTGTAGACCACTTAGTAAGAGCCAGTCTTCTTTTCGAAAAAGCTCGTGAAGCTATCTGTGGATGTCCTTCCCACATGGGGCTCAGTTTAAGATAACCTTATGTGGAGGAGGAGGACCTACATCCTAAACCCTGGAGTTAGCTTTTGCTGGACAGCAATTCAGTTTTTCCTTTTGATTAGATAGAAAATTTCTTCTGAATTGTTATTTTTCAGGATTTAACTATGCTAATTCTGCCACTACTAATAAATTGTACCAGGGCAAGACTACAGCTTTACTTTAGTCTTAATAAATAGCCTTTTAAATTTGATGTGTCTGTCGCTAAGTCTCATGTGGCTGAACCTACCTAGTTTATGACATCAAGCAGAATTCTTGACCTAAAGCATTGCTCAGATCCATGTTGCATGTTCCGAAAAGAAATATGTGTAAGGTGGTATTAGAGAGTGAGAGGGTTAGGTATCTAATATTCAAAATCCACCAGTGAAAAGGGCTGGGTTTAGAAGGATAGACATGTCTTCACCAAACAAAGGGAGATTAAAAAGAAATTTTGAAAATTTCTAATTAGAGGACCAACGGAAACATGGATTTACTGAGTGGGGCACCCAGGGGAGGACCTTGGCTAGTATGACATCAAGTCGGCCTACACCATTGTTTTCCATGACCAAACTCTCAGTGTCTCTAGAGAACCAAGAGCAAAACAAAATGTTTTTCATAGCATTAGTCAGACTAGTCAAGGACGCGATGCCCACACTGTCCTCTCTGCTAGTAGCCAAATGAGTTTAATTTTAAAATATGTACTGCAAACATGTTCCAATAAAAAATAAAAACAAAACAAAATTATATATATATATGGTTCAGCATTCTGAGGTTATTGGCATTTCCCTCTACCTCCACTTTCCCTTTTATTAATCTTGTTTTTCCTTGATCAGTCTACTAACTGATTCTCTCATATGTGACTAAATTATTTGCATGTAAATTGCTTAAGCAGACTGCAGAATCACTCTGTAAAGGTGTCTGAGCTATTCTTAGATAATCTGACAAGAGTAGCAATTATTTGTGAGACTGAAAAAGAGACTATGGACAGGTAGTAGTGATAGGACAAGAGACTACATAAGTAGTTCCAGCCAGATGATAAAATACCTTTGTATGTTAGATTAGAAAACTTGGAATGCGTCCTATCATGTACGGGAGAAAGTTGAAACATTTTTGAAAAGCAGAATTATGATCAGAACTGTAATTTGTACTAATTACTTAATACAGTATCTATTTGCTGAGCACACACATATAGCTAATATATGTGGTAAGCAATGATGATATAAAATGAGGAGTCAAATGTACATGATATCTCTTGTGAGGAGGCCAAGGCTGGTATAGGGATACACAACTAAAAAGCACACAATTAAGCTGCTTCAGCTTAATTATAAGCTGTTTATAATTAGTTATAAATTATGCTAAGGTATAGCACAGAGGTGTACCTTGTGGAGGTATAGTACTCTATGCTTGAATGGTAGAACAGAAAGAATTGAGGGCAGGACAGTGGTTACTGCATTAATTTGGGTAAAAAAGTTGATGAGATCATGAATTAAAAATGTCTTATTTCTGAGGACAATTTTTAGCTAATACTGTAGAAATGCCATGTTAAAAGGTTTTAAGTAAGGAGGTTTATTCTCTCTCACAAGTAATTGCAGAAGAAGAGAGATTCAAGTATTGCTAATTCAGATGCTTATTTTGGGTGTCACTAAGCATGCAGATTATTTACATGTACTTTTTCTTCTGCCTCCTCAGAATGTAGACATTTGTCCTGAGGCTTGCCCCTCTTGAATGCAAGGTGGCTATAAAAACTCTGTCATATCCTTACACCACATCCAGAGGACAGAAGAATAAATTTTGCTTTATCTCTTTTGTTTAAGGCAGAGATATTGCCAGAAGTTCTCTGGCAAACTCTTTCTCATATCTAACTAGTCAGAAGAAGTCTGCAAATATCCATGCCTGCATGAATCATTGGTGAGTAATCAGGAGGAACCATGATTGGTGTATGAGTTATCTAATAATGCAGTTACTAGTCACACGTAACTATTGGACTTCAAATTAAATAAAATTACATACAATTAAAATTTCTGTGCATCATTTGCTACAGCCATAATTCAAGTCGTACAGAGTCAGTGGCTACCATTTTGAACAGGGAAGATTATAAGTGATTTTCATCATTGCAAAATGTTCCATTGTACAGTGCTGATTTGAATAAGCAAATCGAGACTCTCAACCTAGGGCCCAGGAAAGAGCCAGCCTTTCTTGAAGCATATGACTTTCTCTACCTGAATACAATCATGGTTCTGTTGGAAGAATGAAGGGGCCATGGAATGAGCATTAGATGAGAAACCAATAGTCCCTCCCAAAATGTCCATGTGACAAAGAAGATCTCATCAGATGACTTCAGGAAATAGACACAACCAAAGTCTTGGGGACTAATGAAGTGAGGTGAAAAAGAGGAACAATAGTAAGGTAAATGTCATAAACATAGATCCTATTCACTGAGAGGGAATATAGAAATGGTACAATTTGGGGGGGAAATGATAATAGGCTGATCAGGTTCAAAAGGGAAAGGAGGTGGAGATTCTAGCAGGCACCTGGATACCCAGGAAAGCAGCCATATGAGGCATCAAATACATGAAGCTACTTGCAGCCGTGGTTGTGAGGTTCCTTTTTCCTCTATGCTGGGACCTTGAGTGGCATAAAATGTGGCCCTGATGTTGTTTTGGCATAAAGTAGTCTTTGCAATATTAATTTAAATATAAAGAGTGAAAGTGTTAAAGAGACCAGAAATAGTACTTATAATTCCTGAACATTTGTCCTCTTGTAAGAATGAGCGCTTGCAGGTGTGGAGGTTAATTTGATTGGCTTTGGGATCTGCCCCGTGTGGGGGTGGGGAGTGGAGCGCACTAGATGGTGTGTCTGGGTGGCCTATAGATGTGGGGCCCTGGGGTCTACGTGTGTTCCTTTGCTTCTTTCTTTCTGGCACTTGTTCCCCTTTTCTGCTTCCCAGTAGCCATGAAATAAAAATCTTTGCTCTGTCACACCCTTCTGCCATAATATTTCTGCTTTAAAGTCTGCCGGCAATGGACTGAATTTCTTTAAAACGTCAGCCAGATTGAAACTCTCCTCCTTAACAGTTGTGGTTGGCTGATACTGTGCCCAGCAATGGGAAAGCTGACTAATACACTATGGTTAAAAACAGCTATCACCTGCCCAATTGTGATTGTTATTATAGTACCTAAGAAGCATTTGGCTATATTAATTTATATTGAATATAATAATGTATATTTGTTTTCAAAATAAATGTATATGTCATTTTTACAGCTTATTCTATTTTCTAGAATAGTTTCATTCAAAATGTTAATAGGAATATTCATACATTTAATTAAGGTGGTGTCTGTTTTACCTTTAAACAGCTTCTCACTGAAGTTCTTATGAAAGGCAGACATGGAATGCAGTGTCATAAAATGTTAGGAATATTGATCCATCAGTAATGAGTAAGAATGCAACAATTTCCACTCTCAAGGGCAGAATGTAAAGGAAAGGGAGAGAAGGGGCAGCTTTCCATTGACCTTCCTTATGCATCTTGCAGCACATATAGAGAGAAGATCATGTGGAAAGCACAAAGGACAGCCTCCTCCCTTCCCACAACTCCCCACTCTCCACTTCAGGTAGTACATGTGATATGCTTTTTTGAGAAAACCAGACACATTTTTAATTTCTTAGTAAATCATTTATAGTTTCCTGGTAAATATACACATATCGTGTATGTGCGTATGATATAAATTTATGATTATGTACATACCTATGTATGGATATACATTATATTATTTGTATTCATACATATACACATTATGTTTGTACAGACATAAATTGATAATTTTTTGTTAATTGTCTATCTTCCCCAAGAGCATACAACCTCCATGACAAGAACATTGTTCATATTTAGACTATGGAAGTAAAAGAAGTCAAGCAAGTTTTGATTAAATACATGCAGAAAATCTTTAAAATTTAACTTCAATTAAAAAAAAATTTCTTGGTTTCATTGGTAATTTGCATAAGAAAAGATGTGTTAGTTTCCAATCACCTCTGCAAATGCATAATGTGACCTTAATGTATTAACAATAAAAAGATGCCCAATTATAACAGGACGGTCCAACTGCAGTTTGTGTAAAAAGTTGACAAAAGCTATCACTCTGTTCTGAGAAAATCTATCTTGAAAGGCTTAGTGCTGTTTGAAAAATTAGAATATTTTGCTATAAAAGCACTTGAGGTAGAGGCAAAAGTGATTTTATGATTATCCATGGGAGGTATTAGGAAATAACATAAGGCAAATATTTGATGTTTTTTCTAGAAGTTAATTTATTTTTATTTTTGTTTCTTTAGTGACAGAATGTAGTACAGCTCTAACAAAAATGTCTTCATCAGCTCTTGAAAGCAAGAAAAGAAGTATAGAGACAAAAAATTAAACTGAACTTTAGAATCCTAAAGTGAATGAGAGGGGTGAGCTATTATAATTCTGGTTAAGGAAACAGCCCCAAATAAACAAGCTGTACCCATCACCGAGTTCTTTAACAACAGTGAAGAATCATGGGAAAACAAGGCAAGAAGAAAGAGGTTTTTATATTTGCATGAACACAAAATCTTTATGGGAAGGTAAATAAACAATTGTAGATGCTGGGGATGGAGATTAGTGATAGAGCTCTTGCCTAGTATGCATGAAATCCTAGATTCAATCCCCAGTACAGTACAACATAAAAACAAAAACAAAAAATTGTGAATTAAATGGGGAGAACTAAGGTAGAAGATAGACTAATAAATTCTTAGCAGTTTTCCAAAACATAAATACAACCAAGCCTCCAAAGTTACAAAATTGCAAGGGCTGTGCACTCATATCCTTTTAAGAATTAATTAGACTGACAACATAAAGCATGTAATATTACCGGTTCTTTTCATTCAATGTATTTTATTGCCTTTTAGGCTTTTTTTTTTTTTTTTTGACTTGGATGTGTTTTAGGCAGCTGGAATAGAGCAAATGATAAGAAATGGAAAACAAACATTTCAAGTCAAGCAAATGCTTCACCTTATTATAATATGTTGACCAAACAATTTGTCAGGCATGTTTATGTATCTATATATGTATCTATTTAAGGTATAACTGAAAATGGGTATCTTTCATAAGCTGACATAAAAAAAATCTTTAATATATCTCAATAAAGCTGCTTAGAAGTAAAGAAAGTCTTTATAGATGAGAAGGTTTTCTGTGGTTAATGACCCAATGCTAAAAGATCGATTTAGGAGCTTTTGCAAATATTTTGAGGCTTGCACCTCAGTGAGGGGATGAAGTAAATATTTGTTGGATAAAAGGTATTAAACCTATTTTTTAGTACACTCATGTCAACATTGTTTATAGGAAATTCACTACTTTTGTGTGAAATTCATCTGTATTTATATGAAAGGAATATAGTTTTCAACTTTGGTGTATAGTTTTAAAAGCATGTTTGGAAAAACTGAATGGGGGTATATTCTATTGAAACCTTAATGATAAGAACAAATGAATTTCAAAAGTTAATTAATAAAAGTTATTGGGTCAGTTGTATAAATCAACCCGATAGAATATGGAAAGTAAGACACACATTTTTTTTTAATCAGATACCAAATATTGGACCAAATTAAATCCTAAATTGCTTGTGTGTGCTTTAGTAAGATTTGAGTAGACAAGGATTCAAAGACTGCCTGCTTAATAGCAGGGTTTGGGCAGTGTGCGAATAGTGGGAAACTGTCCACAAAGAAGGGTTAGTAGAAAAACACCTTTTTTTCCCTAGAAATCAGAGAAGAGTAGTGGTCATCCTGCTTGTCCCAGTCAAAGGTTAGAATAAGTAACATTTTTAATAAAGACTAAATCTTGGTGGCCTTTTCAGAAGGATTATTTGTTTTCAAGTAAAGCTATAGATCTCACACAAATGGCCCTAGACTTCTGATTATTTTTTTTCTGAATGAACAATCCCATACGTTTCTCAATACTTGGGGTATAGTGTAGCTCCAGCTAGTCAGCTGAAGCAGTTAGCAGTGTGTGTCTCTGTAATTTACCTCTGTGAGCAGAGTTTGTCTAAGTGATTTACATCTATATCTTTTGGGCATTGCTTATAGCTGTGAGCCCGATGGTAGATCTTTCATAATTTGAAACCTTCCTAGTGAAAGACTCATCTTCCTTCCTTGCCTAAGTAATCTTTGTTAGCCTCCAAATACTCCTCTCCTTTCCCTGATCCACAAGCAAAAGCAAAGTCACAGATAATGCTTTTTGTAACATATGTCTGTGAAGGTTTCTCCCTGCACACATGTCAAGACAATGCTCTTGAGCGTATGTGAGTTATTTATCATCAAACAGATTTCATAGTAACAGGTGCATCCACGGGACCAAAATGGATTAAAAAAAAGACTAATTTCCTTTTTCCTCCTCAAAGACAGTGAGTAAAAGTGATAAGATAATGGCTGGAATCCTAGGCCACTAAAAGCTCCCAGCAGATTAAGTCTTGAAGCTTTTACTAAACACTGGAAATGTGTTATGCAATCATTGCAAGCAAAGAGTCAGATGACTGAGAGATTAATAAACTGGTGCTTGCATTTTAAAACAATGGAATGTACAGACATGAAAGCTCCTTTAGAAGTGCACTCATCCAACTTCCTCATTAACTGAGGCCAAAAAGGGCTGGCTGGTTTGCCTAAACCCAGGAGCTGTTCCTATGGGAACCAGGTGTTAAGATGACTAACGGGGATTCTCTCATCCCAACACCACTCCATTTCTGTCAAAATCAGCAGGCATCTATCCTTTGATCTTTCAAGTGAGTAATTTCTTGCAATATACCTTTCTCCACCCTCTATTCAGATTTATTACTCTCCTAGTTCCTATTCCTAATTTCTGAAATGCTCTTTGTGCTTGCGTGAAAAAAAATGTTAAGTGCACTACAAGGAATGATTTGAAAAGAATATTATCAGGCAAGAAATTCTGTGCTGTGTATGTCACACCTGCAGTGTAATAGTATTTTCTCCTGGCAGCATCCATATGATCACTTGACACAGAATTAAAAATCAGCAGCTCCAAGAGGAGAGCTGCACGGCCCCCACCAGGCACTCGTCACTGGTGGCTGAGCTCGAGAGCACTCACTTACAGGGAGCACAGAAATCAGCTCTGAACCTGGCCATTCCGCTGTGTTGTGTCACTTGCTCAGACCGTGCATGACAAATCCTCAAATGCGTCTGGTGACATTTAGAGAGCACTGTGGACTCTGCCAATATGCCAGGCAATCAGAGTGTGCATGACAAATTATGAAACACACACTGTGAAAATTATGGACTCTGTCACGGTGCCAATCTGCTGCTGAAAACCTACTGCTGCTAGAAGTAAGTTGGCACGAATTTGTTGCTAAATTCAGTCGTATTTGTAATTCAGTAATGGATTGATCCTAATGGTGAGTTGCTGTACCTGTTTAGGTTTCAAACAAGTACTGCGGGGGCTAATGACCTCACCCGCTATTATAAGGAACCAAAGGAGTTGCCTCCTTTCTCACTACGCTTTTTTTGATAGTTCTTCTTTAGCTTTCCATATCATACAGGGTTTATGTACAGATCCTTAAACTTTGGCATCCTAAAAGATTTTTCAGTTGTATGCCAGTATATTGTAAGAGCTGTTTCAACATGCAATAAAACATTGAATGTATTTCATTCTCTCTGCACACAACACTCACCTTCAGATATTTGCCTGAAGGACAAGAATAGTAGGAGACTGTGAGTTGTAGGATGACAGGAAAAATTCCACTAGAGAAGTGGGCCATTTAGAATCTGCATCACCTTAGTGCTTGACACTCAGTGCATCTTTGTATAAAATACTTAAAAGGACATCAGGGAAAGCTACATCATAACCACACAAATACCAAATAACAACAAAATTGCAGCAATTCAAGGAAAGGATAAATACAGTGATGGTCTCTCTATCTGTGGGAGATTGGTTCCAAAATCCATGGATGCTCAAGTTGCTTATATAGAAAGGGATAACATTTGTATATGACCTACATGTATCCTTTCATTTACCTTCAAATCCTAACTAGATTACTTTAATACCTAATACAAAATGATGTAAATATTTGCTAGGCCACATTGTTTAGGAGATAATGATGAAAGAAAACAACCTGTACATGTTCGGTACAGATACAATTTTTGCCAGATATTTTCAAACTGAAGTTAGTTGCATCCTTGGAACTGGAACCCTCACATATAGAAGCTCAAATGTATTTATAAATATATGCTCAATGATACAATTCCGTAGCCTGATAGAAAATTGAGTGTAATAACATAAAGTGAGTACTTCATAAAGATCATCTTTTACTGACTTTGGCCTCTGTATCCACAAGTTCTGTATCCATGGATTCCACCAATCTCAAGAGGAAAATCTTCGGAAAATTTCATCTGTTTTAAACATGTTGCATTTTTTCTGTTTTTATTCCCTAACCAAAACAAGGTAACATTTTATAGGATAACAACACAGGATAGTATTTACTTTGTGTTAGGCATTATAATAATCTAGAGATGATTTAAATACACAAGGATGAGGAAGGGTGTGGATAGATAATATGCAAATACTACGTTATTTTATATAATGGCCTTTCACATCCAAGGATTTTGGAGCCAATCCTCCATATACACCTGGAGATGACCATACATAGAAATAATATCGTGATAATATGAGCTAAATTTAAGTGTGAAATAAATAGCTTGGCTAATATGGCTAAGTTTATGAGCAATGGATGCGTGTTTATTTTAGATCTGTAGTTAATATGTATAAATCTATTTATAGACAGCTGTAACATTTTCCTGTTTATATATAAATTTAAGTTCAAATTTCACCTTTAATTTTATTTCCTTGCCTATGGTTAAATTAGTCCCTATTTTTTGATAAGGAACACTATTCTAATTTTGTAGTCATATCATGATGGTTTGTTTTCTAAATATCATATTTTTATAGTTTATCTTTGGTAAAAAAGACTTCATATAGAGCATTCCATGGATTTAAATAATAATTGTGACATTTACTTTTTTCACAAGATAGTGAGTAGTGATCTCCAAGAAAGTCTGTCCATATTAGATTTGTTGTAGTATTACATATGTCCCTTGTCTGGTTTTTTATTCTCTTGCATCTAGATCACTAATTGTAATTAGGTGTGTTCACTTATGGAATTTATAATTTAGACATATATTAATTTTGTGTAGATTATTAAACAAGTCTTGGTCAAAATTCTTTTTTCTCCTTTGAATTAAATTGTATGCTACACTTTTTCCATAGAAATCATGGTGCCCTAGAAGGTAGGTTAATCCAAACTAAGGTAAAATCCTATTCTACAAGAGATTTGGCAAAACCTAATAACTCCTTGGATCTTGTGCGAGCACCATATGGAGATGGGTCATTGTGAATAATATGAAAGGAAACAACAAAAAAGAGGGATGGAAGGGGAAGTCTTTCCAGGACTTTCCCTGTGTGGTGTGTGCTGAGGCTGACTTTTAGCTTCTGTCAGTACCAGACATCTTGAGAAGGAAGCCAAAACATGCTCTCTGACTTGGCACTCATTTCCTTCGATGAAAAGAGAAGTTGACAAGACAACCACCACTTAGGCTCCTCCAAACTTGAGCCGTCTGTCTAACGTGACAGGGCTAATGATAAGCAGTTAGCCACTCTTCTTTCAAATGCTATAGAAGAGGAATTACAAAAACTAAGCAAAACTGGAGTAAAGATTCAGAAATAATAGTATATCTTTCTTTTATTATATAGCTGAGGAAATTGTTATATTTAGTAGTGTGCACATTAATTCTCCTAAGTATTAGAGCATTGTTTGGCCAAAAACTGAGTCCAGGAGTTTGATCAGTGCCAAATGAAAAAGTGGCGGCTCTCCCTCCATCTATGTCTCTGATTATAAAACAGCAGGAGAGATCGTTAGGGTAGCATACACGTTCTGTTTGGGGGCATATGTCAGGTTCAATACTGTGCACAGATTTAGGCTTTGCCAAGGATGCCAAGTACTTCTTCCTGTGACTTCTCCAACAATGCGGTGCTGGGCTTGTGCTGCTGGCAGCTTTGCAGGAAACTGTGGTGGTGAGTGACACAGATGGTGTAGAGAGTCTGACATTGCATATTATTTACCAATCAGAAAATGACTCAGTTATTTTATGCACACAATTATAAAGGACCACCTGTACCAGCGTGTGCTGCCTGCTTACAAGCAACAGCAGGCAGAGGGCATGTGTCGTTGTAAAAGATGAACTGTTTCACTCATTGTTATGTATTTTCATAATTTTGACATCAACTTAATTCTCACTCAGTTTGTGAAAATTGAGTAACATTTCTCCCCTTGTGAGGACTGTACTAGTATCATTTGCATAGTTGTAATTCTATTTTCTAGATTTAGCACCTGAAAAAACCAAAATGCTACTTTGTAAGTCGATTTTGCTAGACTGCTCCTAAAACATGGCATTCTAAGGAAGTTCTGGTCCATTATTTAGATATTTCTTGGGTGTACATCAGATATTTAGGAAATGCTCTAATTAGTTTAAAACTCAAAGAGGATATTAAGCCATATTGTCTTGGCATTGAAAGTAAGGAAACTAGAGTGCTGTAAATACTTTAGAGACATTATTCTTATTCATATAACCCTACCCATTAACTCTTTGAGCTAGGTAGAATTATTCTACTATAACATTGAGTATCTGAGACTCTGAGAATTTAAATAATCTTCCAGGTTCACACAGCTAGTATGTGGTAAAGAAAAAACTGAACCCAGTATATGATTCTGAATCCTCTCCGATTTTCAAAAGAGTTGATTACATGCCTACTTCCAAAATTTGTGAGTTTTCATCAAGTGGCTGGATTGATTTTTAAAAAGGAAACAATCTTTAAGTCATACTGTATTTGTGCAGTATAAAAATTAACTATAGATAAATACAAAAAGTGAAAATCCCCTTGTAATGCTACTTATTTTTCCTCTCCATACTTCTAAAAAACAAATATAGTTGAGTTTGAAAATATATATTCCCCAACTTAAAAGGTGTGTCTATGCATGAATGTATACATAGATTTTCATAAATAGGGTCATGAAATACATGCCATTTCAAAAATCATTCATCAGATAATGAACTGTGATATGTGACTCTAGATCTAGCTATTCCTTTTCTCCTTTTTGTAATAACCTATGATGTTCAGTGTGACCAACATGATATTGTATTTCACTTAACCAAATCCTATTGATGAACATACAGATTGTTTATATTTATTGCTATTTTGCACAATATTCAATGAGCATCTCTCTATATTATTTTGTTATTTTGTGCAAATTCCTGGCATTGAAACTAATTTGTCAACATGTTTAACATTTTGATATAATAATTCAGGTTGTCTTTAGAAAACTGTATGTTGATTGCTTTAAATACATTACATGTTATATATATACACATAGTTGTATATCATCACTGATAACATAAATACATTCTATTTGTCATATGTTTTTGTAATAGTTTTTAAAAATTGGATAATATAAAACAATTTTTTTTCACACAGGGTTTTGCTATATGGCTCAGGCTGGCCTTGAACTCACTACATAACCCAGGCTGGCCTCAAACTCATGAGGATCCTTCTACGTGTAATCCCAGAACTCTGGAGGCTGAGGCAGGAGGATCCACACATTCGAGGCCAGGCTGGACTACTTAGTGAGTTCAAGGCCAGCCTGAAATACATAGTGAGACCCTGTCTCAAAAAACCAAAAAACAAAACCAAAAAAGAAGAAAAAAGAAAAAGAATATCAGAAATCTTTTTAATCATTCCCAGATCCAGCAGGGATACAATATTGTTTATTGTATTATCTTTTAGAAAAAGCTTGTTTGAGGTAAAATCAATATACAACAAAATGCATAGACTTAAGTGCATACCTGTCACTATGACTGGGATAATGAGCCTTTCAATAACCCCAAGGGTATCACAGCATCTCTTTGTAATCACTTCTGCTGCCCTTACACATCACTTCCCTTTCCACTGTCTACTAAAGTGCACTAATTTGCATTTTCTGGATTAATAGTTAAGTAAAATACTGTAGTATATATCCTGATTTCTTGTCTTCTTAGCACAATCATCTTGAGTTTCAGCAAGATTGCAGTATGTATCAGAAATTGTTCATTTTCCTCACTTCACAGTATTCCATTTGATGGATATATCACATTTCCTAACTTCTCTGTGGTGAGACAGTTAACTTATTCTGGGGGATATTAAATGTCACATTGCTAGGAACAAAATAACATTTCTTTTGGTTTTGTTTTATAATATTCTCTATAAAGGACACATACCTTTGGCAGCCAGACTGACCAGAACCCAGAGACCCAGGACAGCAGGTCCTAGGTGCACGGAGAACTCAGTGAGACCAGCAACACGGAAGCGTCTGAAGCAGCAGTGAGGAGCCAGCAGCTGGGCTCTGAAGAACTCCACCAACAGAAGACCAGTCCTGGCCCCCACATCCAGAGGCCAAGACCGGCTCCAGAGCCAGCACAATTCCCATGGCAATCTTGGCTGGAGTACACAGCACATTTCTGGGGTCTGATGTAGACACTATCACAGAACTGTAAACACCAGAAGTATTTTACTACTTTTATTCTCCCTTGTTTGTCTGATTGGCTATCCCTCTCCTGTCTGGTTGGAAGTCATTTTATTTTGTCTTATATTTTGTGGTTATTTTTGTTTTTGGATTTTTTTCTCTCTCTTTGTTGGGTCTACTATTTTTTATTTCTTTTCTTCTTTTCTTCCTTTCTTTTTTTCACTGTTTAGGTTTCTTACCTATCGTTTTCATTTTCTTCTATTGATCCTCTTCCTCTGTTTTCTCAACTACTTTTTGAATTTAAATTTTCAAGTGAGTGAACATTGATTCTTCCCTTTCTGATTACTCCTTCACATTCTATTTCATTCTTTTCCTCCTGTGTCCTCCAGTTTCCCAAAATTCGGGTGATCATCCTTTGACCTCCAGCCTTGATTCTACTATACTTGATCTCACTCATCAGTTTATCCTGTCCCCTATCCATCTTAACCCCCTGCCACCCGCAAAAGGGTAAAATCACTCCACTAAGGGGAAAATCACTGCATACAAGTAAGTGGTATATGTTTGGTTTTGTTACATAACTTTAAAGTTTGCTCCTGTGATTGGAAGCAGCAGGTTAATGGTTACCATAGTTTGTCAGTAGTTAAGCTGTACTTGAAATTATGGTTATTACTAACTGTACTACTTTAACCAGGATATTATACATGTTATAATCAGTTTTGCTCCCCTGTATGATAACGCTGAGATTGTATGGGATCAAAGTCACCACCACAACCCAGTACCAAAGGATTGGGTGCTGAGCCAAATAGTAACTTTGCATCCTTATAAATTGGGAAGGTAGGTTTTTGACATAGCTATAATGAACCACCTATATCTAGAGGACATCGCTGAAGAACAGACATCTCCTAGAGAAGCCTCAATTCTAGTGATGAAGCTATCATAAGAAATCAGCATGCATCAAAATAGAAAACAAAATAAAATAAAAAAGAGAAAATAGAAAATGACAACATGCAGAAGCAAAATGTAACCCCAGACCCCCAGCCCACCCAAGACAACCCCAGAACACAATGAGATAGATGAAATTGGAAGTCAAACACTGGAACTTTCTGAAATGATAGCAACAGAAGTGAAAAAACAAGTGGAAAAGGCTATAGAGAAAATAAACTCTCAGGAACGAAAACAAATGATGCTTAAAATCAAAGATATTAGAAAAGACAGAGATAAAAGAATAGATGAGCTCAGAAAAATGATGGAAACAAACAAAAAAAATGCCCAACATAGAAAATAAGTGGAATCCATGAAACAGATCTAAACAGAAATCCAAGAGAATAAAACCTCCACTGAAAGTATATGCAAAAGATTGAATGAAGGAGAGGATAGAATATCAGATTTTGAAGAGAGAATTGCAGCTAATGGTCATGAAAAGAAAGATATCTTAAAAATAGCAAAAGACCATGAAAAATCAATCCAACAGCTACAAGGTAGGCAAAAAAGAATAACATAAGATTGATTGGGGTCAATGAGAAAGCTGGAGACAGCACAAATCCAATTAAAAAAACTCTTCACAGAAATAATGGCAGAAAACTACCAAAGTGTGGATGAAGAATTTGACATGCAAATAAATGAAGCATATAGAACTCCAAACAGCAATGACCAAAATAAAACTACACCAAGACATATAATAATCAAGATTTGAGAAATTCAGCACAAAAACAGAATATTAAAAGCTGTTAGAGAAAAGAAACAGATCACCCATAAAGGAAAGCCCATCAGAATCACAGCAGACTTCTCAACACAAACCCTCAAGTCAAGAAGACCTTGGAGTGAAGTATTTCAAGTCCTGAAAGAAAACAACTTCCAACCCAGATTGATGTACCCTGTAAAACTATCTTTCATAATTAATGGAGAAATAAGATAATTCCATAACAAAGAACAACTGAAGAATTTTACGACCACCAAACCAACCCTACAAAGAGTATGGAAAGATATTCTAGACAGAAATAAAAATGATCACAATTCCAAGGACAACAACAGAAAGAAACCACCATGCAGGGCAAGCAATTAAACAGAGGGGAAAAGCAGGGAACCAACAGCAGGAAAATATCATCACAAAGATAAGCCAACATATCAGTGATAACCATCAATGTCAGTGGCCTCAATTCACCAATCAAAAGAAACAGATTGGCAGAATGGCTCAAGAAACAAGATCCAACAATATGCTGTATACAAGCAACACATTTAACTCAAAAAGAAATTCAGGGACTGAAAATCAAAGGATGGAAAACAATCTTCCATGGAACAGGAACCCAGAAAAAAGCAGGGGTAGCTATTCTGTTTGTAGACAATGTGAACTTTAAGCCAAGAATGATCAAAAGAGATGAAGAAGGACACTACATACTTGTTAGAGGAAAATTTCAATAGGAAGAGGTAAAAATCATAAATATGTATGCAACAAATATGGGAGCATCCAACTATATAAGACAATTATTAATAGACATGAAAAATCAAATAAGCAATAACACAATTGTAATGGGGGAACTTAATACCCCATTGTGACAAAAACATAGATCAACAAGACAAAATATTGGCAAAGAAATAACAGAACTGAATTAAATGTGAACAAATGGACTTAGTAGATGTTCACATAGTGATCCTCCCAAGATCATCAGAATACACATTCTTCTCAGCTGCACATGGGATGTTCTTTAAAATAGACCATATACTAGCTCATAGAACATGCTTAAGTAAATGCAAAGGAATTGAAATTATCCCATGAATATTATCTGACCATAGCTCAATGAAACTGGAAATTAATGGCAAAAGAAACTGCAAAAACTACATGAACACATGGAAATTAACACCCCCCTAAACAACCAGTGGGTCACAGATGAAATTAAAGAAGAAATTAAACAAAATCTACAACTAAACAAGAAGGCAGATACAACATACCAGAACTTATGGGACACAATGAAAGCAATGTTAAGAGGGAAATTTATAGCAGTAAATTCTCACATCAGGAAAACAGAATAAGCATAAATAAACAACCTAATGTTGTACCTCAAGCTTCTAGAAAAAGAAGAGCAAGACAACCCCAAAGCCCGTACAAGGGAGGAAATTATAAAGATCAGGGCAGAAATTAACACAATGGAGACTAAGAAAACAATACAAAGAATTAATGAATCAAAGAGTTGGTTCTTTGAAAGAATAAATAGAATTGATAAATCCTTAGTCAACCTTATCAAGAAAGGAAAGAAAAAACTCAAATTCATAATGAGGAATGAAAAGGGTGAAATCACTACAAATCCCGTGGAAATTCAGGAGATCATCAGTACCTACTTTGAAAATCTTTACTCTCACAGAAGAAATGGACTAATTCCTAGAATATGTATGAATTACCAAAGCTGAATCAAGAAGATATAAAAATTCTGAATAACTTAATATCAGTTAATGAGATTGAAAATGTAATTAAAAACTTACCAACAAAGAAAGGCCCAGGGCCTGATAGATTCACTGCTGAATTCTACAAGAAATTTAGAGAAGATATAATGGCAATACTCCTCGAACTCTTTAATGAGATTGAGAGGGAAACAATACTCCTTAAATCATCCCTGGAGGCAAGTATTACCCTGATACCACAACCAGGGAAAGAACCAATCAAAAAAGAGAACTACAGGCCAATCTCCCTAATGAACATAGAAGCAAAATCCTCAATAAATTACTAGCAAACAGAATGCAGCAAATCATGAAGAAGATTATACACCATGACCAAGTGGGATTCATCCCAGAAATGCAGGGATGGTTCAACACACACAAATCAATAAATGGAATACACCATATCAGCAGAGCCAGATAAAAATCTCATGATCATGTCAACAGATGCAGAAAAAGCTTTTGGCAAAGTCCAATACTCATTCATGATAAAAAAAAAAAAACCTACAGAAAATCAGAATAGATGGTCTTTACCTTAACCTGATAATAGCCATGTATGACAAAATAACAGCTAGCATCATACTAAATGGACAAAAACTGAAAGCTTTCACTCTAAAATCAGGAACAAGACAAGGACTTCCACTATCACCACTCCTATTCAATATAGTTCTGGAAACAGTAGCCAGAGCAATTAGACAAGAGAGAGAAATAGGGAGAATAAGGATAGGAAAGGAAGAAGTTAAATCATCATTATTCAAAGATGACATAATACTCTACATAGAAGACCCCAAAAACTCCACCAAAAGACTCTTACAGTTAATAACCAAATTCCATAGCATAGCTGGATACAAAGTCAACACTCAAAAAATCAGTAATATTCCTGTACACAAGCAACAAACTCACTGAGAGAGAAATCAGGGAAACCACACCCTTCACAATACCATGACCTGAGGATCAGTGGAACAGATTAGAAGATGCAGACACAACTGCAAACACATTCAACCACCTTATCTTTGACAAAGGGGCCAAACATGTTCACTGGAAAAAAGATAGCCTCTTTAATAAACAATTCTGGAAAAACTGGTTTTTCACATGACAAAGACTAAAACTAGACCCATGTCTATCACCATGCACTAAACTAAAGTCAAAATGGATCAAAGATCTAAAAATTAAAATAGAAACAATGAATCTACTGGAAGAGAAAGTAGGTAGAAATCTGGAAGACATAGGTGTAGACAGAGACTTCATGAACAAAACAAAAACTGCACAGGAAATACCCCAAAGACTCAACAACTGGCATCTCATCTTATTAAAAAGCTTTTGCATGTCAAAAGAAATCACCACCACAGTGAAAAGACAACTCATAGAGTGAGAAAAAATTTTAGCCAACTGTCCCCCAGACAAAGGACTTTTATCTAGAACATATAAAGAATTGAAAAAAATCAGACCTCCAAATTAAAGGACCCAATTCAAAAATGGGCATCTGAGATGAGTACACACTTCTCAGATGAAGAAATATAAATAGCAAATAAATATGTGAAAAAACACTCAACATCATTGGTCTTTTGAGAGATGCAAATTAAAACAACATAGAGATTCCATCTCACCCCAGAAAGAATGGCTATCATCAAGAAATCCACCAATAACAAATGCTGGAGGGGGTGTGGGGAAAAAGGAACACTTCTCCACTGTTGGTGGGAATGTAGACAGGTGCAACAACTGTGGAAATCAGTGTGGAGATTCCTCAAAAAACTAGGATTAGAGGTCCCTCTTGACCCATCTATTCCCCTTCTGGGTATTTTCCCAGAAGAATTAAAAACATCATACCACAGTGATATATGTGCACCCATGTTTATAGCAGCACAATTTGTAATAGCTAAATCTTGGAAACAACCCAAATGCCCATCAACTGAGGAATGGATAAAAAAGATGTGGTACTTTTATAATGGAGTACTACTCATCCATAAAGAAGGATAAACTTGAGATTTTTTATTGGTAAATGGATGCAACTGAAGCCATACTCATAAGTGAAATACATCAGTCTTGCATATGTAAACCTCATATTGTCTCCCTAATGTAAGAAGATGAATGAGTAAGTAAGATCCATAATGTACAACAGATATTGTGAAATGGAAAGAAACTGTTCAAGGGGAAGAGAAAGTGGGATGGGGGAAAGGAGAAAAGAAGGGAAAAGAAAAAAAAATAGGTTTGAAAATATAGTGAATATGTTGGCAGTGGTGAAACCTATTGGATGAAATGCCAGCACTGCCATTCAGTGTTGGAAATTGTTTGTAATGGATGAAATGCTACAAGATATTGCAAAATACACAAATGCTGAAATACAAGTAAAACATTCTCTATGCACCAATAGCCATACTTGAAAATGTATTTATTATGGCACCTCACTAGCTGAACTGAAAGCATTCACAGGTCTGCTGTACTTAGTAGGGCTTTCTCATGGTAATCACAGGAATGTAGAAGATTTATGGAAAAGCCCTTGGGTGTGGGCCTGAAGTTTACAGAATAACAATGACAGTGAGGAGATTTGGTTTCTTTAAAAATTGCCTGAGGTTTGATGATAAAACCAGCTGCCAAGAAAGAAAAAGAATTGATAATCTGGTGGCTATCTGCTCATCATTTGAGAGATTTGTAGGTAATTGTCAAACAATTTACACACCATATGAATACATGACTATTGTTGAACATCTTTTTTTTTTTTTCCAGAAATTTTTTTTTTATTTTTTAAAGAGAAGAAAAAAAACAAAACAAATCAAAAGAAGAACAAATTTTCAAACCAACATAATAGGAGGGTAACAATGGTTAATACATTACGTATTACTATCTTTAAGTTAGTTATTCAGGACACCAGACATTAGCATTCAATTGTCCAAACATTATTGGCACAAACCTTACTCTTCAATGAACTAAGTAAAAATGGTAGTGTATCTATCTTAACCATCTTATATATAAATATACAATTTTTTTTCCTTTCCCTTCTTTCTTTTCCCTATTCCAGTCTCTCTTTCCTTTTTACCAGTTTCTTTTTGATTCACCATATCTATTGTACATTTTGGATCTTATTTACTCTTTCAGTTTCTCATACTAGAGAGATAATACGATGCTTACACATGTGCTTCTGGTTTATTTCACTTATGAGTATTTTCTCGAGTTGCATCCATTTACCTATAAAAGTCTCCAGTTTATCCTTCTTTATGGCTGAATAGTACTCCATTGTATAAAAATACCACATCTTTCTTATCCATTCCTCAGTTGATGGGCATTTGGGTTGTTTCCAAGATCTGGCTATTACAAATTGTGCTGCTATAAACATTGGTGCACATATATCGCTGTGGTACGATGTTTTTAATTCTTCTGGGAAGATGCCCAGAAGGGGAATAGCTGGGTCAAATGGGACCTCCAACCCTAGTTTTCTGAGGAATCTCCACACTGACTTCCACAGTGGCTGTACCAGTCGACACTCCCACCAACAGTGAAGAAGGGTTCCTTTTTCCCCACAGCCCCTCCAGCATTTGTTATTAGTTGATTTCTTAATAGTAGCCATTCTTTCTGGGGTGAGATGGTATCTCAGTGTTGTTTTAATTTGCATCTCTCGAATGACTAGTGATGTTGCACATTTTTTTGTATATTTATTTGCCATTAGTATTTCTTCATCTGAGAAATGTGTATTCATCTCAGATGCCCATTTTTGGAGTGGGTCTTTAAATTTTGGAGGTCTGATTTTTTTGAGTTCTTTATATGTTCTCGATAGTAATCCTTTGTCTGAGGAACAGCTGGCAAACATTTTTTCCCACATTGTGGGTTGTCTCTTCACTCTGTTGGTGGTTTCTCTTGCTGTGCAAAAGCTTTTTAATAAGATGAGATCCCAGTTATTGATTCTTTGGGATAGTTCCCGTGCGGTTGAGTTTTTATTCATAAAGTCTTTGCCTACACCAATGTCTCCAAGGGTTTTACCTATCCTACCTTCCAGCAGATTTAATGTTTCTGTTTTAATATTTAGATCTCTGATCCATTTTGAATTTAGTTTAGTGCATGGTGAAAGATATGGATCTAGTTTTAATCTTCGGCATGTGTAGAGCCAGTTTTTCCAGCACCATTTATTAAAGAGGCTATCTTTCTTCCAGCGAATGTGTTTGGCACCTTTGTCAAAGATAAGGTGGCTTAGTATGTCTGGGGTTGTTTCAGCATCTTCTAATCTGTTCCATTGATCTTCAGGTCTGTTTTTTTGCCAGTACCACACTGTTTTTATCACAGTAGCTTTATAGTATAATTTCAAGTCGGGGATTGTGATGCCCCCTGCCTTGCCTTTGTTGCCCAGAATTGCCTTTGCTATTCTAGGTCTCTTCTGATTCCAAATGAATTTTAGGATTGTTTTCTCTAATTCTGTGAGATATGCTGTTGGAATTTTGATTGGAATTGCATTAAATCTGTATAACAATTTTGGAAGTATGGCCATTTTCACTATATTGGTTCTTCCTATCCAGGAGCAAGGGATATCTTTCCATTTTCTGATATCCTCTTCAATCTCCTTTTTCAGAGTACTGTAGTTTTCAGTATAGAGGTCTTTTACATCCTTCGTGAGGTTGATTCCTAGGTATTTCATTTTTTTGGATGTTATTATGAAAGGTACTGTTTCCCTAATTTCTCTTTCAGTAAGTTTGTTATTTGTGTACAGGAAGGCTATTGACTTTTGAGTATTGACTTTGTATCCAGCTACACTACTGAATTTGCTTATTAAATCTAGTAGTTTTTTAGTGGAGTTTTTGGGATCTTCTGTGTAGACTATCATGTCATCTGCAAATAATGATAATTTAACTTCTTCCTTTCCAATCATTATTCCTTTTATTTCTTTCTCTTGTCTAATTGCTCTGGCTAAAGTTTCCAGAACTATGTTGAATAAGAGTGGGGACAGTGGACATCCTTGTCTTGTTCCTGATTTTAGAGGGAAGGCTTTCAGTTTTTGGCCATTTAGTATAATATTGGCTGTTGGTTTGTCATAGATAGCTTTTACCAGATTGAGATAAAGACCCTCTATTCCAATTTTCTGTAGGGTTTTTATCATGAAAAGGTGCTGGACTTTGTCAAAAGCTTTTTCTGCATCTATTGAGATGATCATGTGATTTTTGTCTTTGGTTCTGTTAATATGCTGTATTACATTTATTGATTTACGTATGTTGAACCATCCCTGCATCCCAGGGATGAATCCAACTTGGTCATGGTGTATAATCTTCTTGATGATTTGTTGGATTCTGTTTGCCAGTATCTTATTAAGGATTTTTGCATCTATGTTCATTAGGGAGATTGGCCTGTAGTTCTCTTTCTTAGTTGGGTCCTTCTCTGGTTTTGGTATCAGGGTAATGCTTGCTTCCAGGAATGAATTTGGGAGTATTGCTTCCCTTTCAATTTCATTGAAAAGTTTGAGAAGTAGGGGCGTTAGGTCTTCTCTAAATTTCTTGTAGAATTCGGCAGTGAATCCATCAGGGCCTGGACTTTTCTTTGTTGGGAGGTTTTTAATTACATCTTCAATTTCATTGGTTGATATTGGTTTATTTAGGATTTTTAAATCTTCTTGATTTAGCTTTGGTAATTCATACGAATCTAGGAATCTGTCCATTTCTTCTGCATTTTCCATCTTAGTAGAATATAAATTTTCAAAATAGGTATGGATGATCTTCTGGATTTCTGCAGGGTCCGTCGTGATATCACCCTTTTCATTTTCAATTGCATGGATTTGAGTCTTTTCTTTTCTTTTTTTAATAAGGTTGGATAAGTGTTTGTCAATCTTATTTATTCTTTCAAAGAACCAACTTTTTGCTTCATTGATTCTTTGTATTGTTTTTTTATTCTCCAATACGTTAATTTCTGCTCTGATCTTTATAATTTCCTCCCTTGTACGGGCTTTTGGCTTAACCTGCTCTTCTTTTTCTAGAAGCTCGAGGTTCACCCTTAAGTTGTTTATTTGCGCTTGCTCTATTTTCCTGATATAAGTATTTAATGCTATAAATTTCCCTCTTAGGACTGCTTTCATTGTATCCCATAAGTTCCGGTATGTTGTACTGTCATTATCATTCAGTTGTAGAAAGTGACTAATTTCTTCTTTAATTTCATCTGTGACCCATTGGTTGTTCAGGAGGATGCTGTTTAATTTCCATGTGTTTAGGGAGTTTTTGTGGGATCTTTTGCCATTGATTTCCAATTTCATTGCACTATGGTCTGATAATATGCATGGGATAATTTCAATTCCTTTGCATTTACTTAAACAGGTTTTATGAGCTAGTATGTGGTCTATTTTGGAGAACGTCCCATGTGCAGCTGAGAAAAATGTGTATTCTGATGTTGTGGGATGGAACACTCTGTAGACATCTACTAAGTCCATTTGTTCAAAAGTTTGGTTCAGTTCTACTATTTCATTATTGATTTTCTGTCCAGTTGATCTATCTTTTTGTGACAGTGGAGTATTGAGATCTCCCAATATAATTGTATTAGTGCTTATTTGATTTTTCATGTCCTTTAGTACTTGTTTTATATAGCTGGGTGCATTGGTATTTGACGCATATATATTTATGATCGTTATCTCTTCCTCTTGGATTGTTCCCTTTACAAGGATGTAATGACCGTCTTTATCTCTCTGAATCCTTCTTGGCTTGAAGTTCACTTTGTCTGCAAAAAGAATAGCTACCCCTGCTTTTTTCTGGGTTCCTGTGGCATGGAGTATTGTTTTCCATCCTTTGACTTTCAGTCTATGAATTTCTTTCTGAATTAAATGTGTTTCTTGTATACAGCATATTGTTGGATCTTGCTTCTTGATCCATTTCGCCAGTCTGTGCCTTTTGATTGGTGAATTGAGACCGTTAACATTGATGGTTAAAACTGATATGTATTGACTTGTCATGATATTTTCCTGTTGTTGGTTCCCACTCTTTGTTTTTCTGCTTTCCGGCTATTTAATTATTTGCCCTGCCTGGTGGATTCCTTCTGTTGGGGTTCCTATCTCTTTCTAGAATGTCCTTCAGAACGTTTTGGAGTGCTGGTTTGGTGGTCATAAATTTTCTCAGATGTTCTTTGTCATGAAAGTATTTTATTTCTCCATCAATTTTGAAAGATAGTTTTGCAGGGTACATCAATCTGGGTTGAAAATTATTTTCCTTTAGAGCTTGCAATACATCATTCCAAGCTCTTCTTGAATTGAGGGTTTGTGCTGAAAAGTCAGCTGTGATTCTGATGGGTTTTCCTTCATAAGTGATTTGTCTCTTCTCCCTAACAGCTTTTAAGATTCTGCCCTTCTGTTGAATTTCTGGGATCTTGATTATAATATGTCTGGCTGAAGTTTTTTTTTTGATCATGTCTAGTTAGTGTTCTAAAAGCTTCACTTATAGGGGTGTCAAATTCCTTTTCTCTTCCAGGAAAGTTCTCCCTGATTATGTCTTTGAACAAGGTTTTAATGTCGTTGATGCTATCTCCTGCTTTTTCATTTATTCCAATTATTCTTAAGTTGTTTATCTTTGAGTCATCTAGCAGCTGCTGAATTGATTTTTCATGGTCCCTTGCTATTTTTAAGAATTTTTCTATTTCATGATCACTAATTGCAAGCCTGTCTTCTATATCTGAGATCCTGTCCTCGCATTGGCTTATTCTGCTACAAATACTTTCAATGGAATTTTTTATCTCTTGGGTATCTGCTTGAATCTGCCTTATGGATTCCATTTCTTTCCTATGCTGAGCATTCATGGTTTCTATAGTTTTCTTAAGTTCATCTATTTTTTTGTCTGTATCAGCTATAGTGTCCTTAAGCATGGTCTTCATTGTAGACATTATCTCTGCAGTTATCTGTGAGATTATTTCTGTTTTAATTTTTTCCAGAACCTCATTCAGTTGCTTTGTTGTTACCACTTCAGATAGGCCAGGTGGGTGGCTTTCGGATTGTCCCACCTCGTTGCTCCCTAGGTTTGCTTTTGGTGAATTGGATGTGTGGGGTTGCATCTTGTTTAAGTGTCGTCTCATTTTTTCTTTCTTTAATTCCTGGGGTGATGTTTGCAAATTACCTATAGTAGGTTACTTTATTGCTAGTGTTTAAGATCTTTAGAAGATGACTACTTCTCTGCAGTATCTTCCAAGTGGAGCTTGCTTTTAGGTTTTGAGCTTTCTGCCAGATCCTACCTCTTCAATTCGTTGGGTATGCGAAGTTGCTACCTGTTTGGCCCAGTCCTTGATTCTTTGGTACTGTGCCACTGTATTTTCTGTGTCCCTTAGTCAATCTCAATCATGAAATATCAGGAAGGAAAGATGTTTAGAACAATTATTTCACATTTGGCTATAATGTTAACTAAAGCATCAAACACAGCCTAGAAAATGACAGACTGAGCTAACCAGTTATTTACCACTTTTAGCTGTATACAGTTGCGGTTATATAACAAAATCTAAAACACACCAGAAAAATTATATGCAGTATACAAGTCCTGTGTATGTCAATTTTTCCCTTGAGGAGTTTAAATTTAAAATGAGTTAAGGAGGAAATAGAGTATTGGGAGAAGAGGAAGGAATTAGATGTAAGGTTAGAGGACCAAGTGGGATCCTACTAAAATTGGGACACTAGTGCAGAGGACAGGTGGTAGAAAGAGAAGGAAGGGATAAAAGGAAGAACAGATCACAACCACAATCAGAAAGAAGTTAGAGGCGCTGTTTACACTCATATAAAAAACCAGAGAGAATAATGAAGGAAAGAGCAAATACACATACAGAAACAAAAACGAAGAAAAAAACAATAAAACAGACAGATCAAAAATAAAACCCCACCAAAAAACCAAACCAAACAAAACAAAAACAAAAAAACCCTTCGCCAGAACAAAAAACGAATCAGTGAGAAAAAAGAAATAATAATAAAAAATAAAAATAAAAATAAAAATAAAAATAAAAAAAATAAAAAGAATCAGTTCCAGGTGTTGACTCTGCTGTAGGCAGTTACCCTGTGGTGAGAGAGTCCTGTTCTGTGCAGGTCCGTCCCAGTAAGCCAGGAGTGCCCTCTGGCGGGCGGTGAGCAGATGCGCGTACTTTCAGGCAGAGACCAGTCTAGCTCGCCTCCGCTCTCAGCGCCCTTTCACGATCCCTGGGCCTGAGAGGCTCAGCGCGCTGTCTGGAGCGCGGGTTCCCTGCACTGGTTCCCGCCGCTCTGGTTTTTCACCACGCCCCCCACAATGGCGCCGGGCCAGTCACTCTCTGGCACGGGACAGGTGTGGCTGAGAGTCCAGTCTCGTTCGCCTGCTGACCTCAACACACTTTCGTGGGTCTGAGAGGCCCCGTGCTGCCCTGTCCGGAGCACAAGTTCCCAGAGCAGTTTCCGAGCCGCTCTGAGTTTCGCCACACCCCCCACAATGGCGCCCGGCCGGTCGCTCTCTGGCGCGGGGCAGCTGTGGCTGAGAGACACTCACCGCTGGTCTGCGCCGTTCTCTGCCGCTCCCCTACCCCGCCGCTGTCTCAGGATTCTCCGTGGGGGCTCCCTGGGCACCAGCTGCCACTGTGTGTCCGTAGATTTGAGCTTCCGCGGCGCTGCAACTCCCGGGATATTAGAAGGTGCGCGCGTGCGGTCTGCTCCTTCTTTCCTTCTTCTTTGTTGGAAGTCACCCGTCACTGGTGCCGGGGGTCCCAGATTGTGCTTCAGAACTTCTCTGGGTTTCAGGGAGGCATCTCCCCCCCTCCTGCGCTTTCCGGGTCGCTATATTCCCATGTTCCAATGGTAACTTTTAGAGAGAGTTTCACTGCCTGCTTCTTACTCATCCGCCATCTTGAGGTCTCTCTTGTTGAACATCTTGTAGCATTTCATGGTCCCTGTAGCTTCAAGCAGTGTATGCCCAAAAAAAAACCTTCAAAATATAGCATAAAAAGTTATGCCCTCATAGATGAGAAAACTTTTCATGCTTTCAATTTAGAAATTTATCCTGGAACTCAGCCACCAGGTCCTTATTCATATAATAATATATTGAATGATGTTGTGGGCAGACTTGTTGCTCCCATCTCCCAAACTAGTCAGAATGTGACATTTGACAATTAGTTTACCAATTGATGTTTTCAGTTAATGTTACATTTGCTAACAGAGAACAGATTGACCAGTTTAGGAACTGTATGCAGGAACAAAGCAGAAATTCCAAGTGAAATGTTGCAATTTCAAAATAGAGAATTGTATAGTACAATCTTTGGATTTCAGAAAGATATAACATTGGCCTTGTATATGGCAAACAAAAACAAAGTGGTACTGAATCATCAGATTACACCTGCATGGATGATGTAGATGATAATGACTTAGACATTGGCCATGTGAGCCAAAGTTCATGTGACAGTGAAATGGAGCAAGAATCAACTGATACAGACACAGGGAATGCAGATTTCTTTGATTTAGATGATGAAGAAAACAGCAATGTTCAATCCCTGACTGTAATTGTATATTTGCCTGTTATTGTAGTCTTATCAATTTTGTTTTATATACATCATATCTTTGTCAATAGGTTCATAAAATTTAGTACTGCTGTATACTTTTGATGAAGTGATTCATTATATATTACCTTTGTCTCTGGTAATATTTTTAGTTACAAAATATTCTTTATTATCAGTGTAATCTTTAGCATTATTTTTACATCTTTTTGCTTTTAACCTATTTGTGTTTTAACCTATTTTTTTCATAGGAAGCATATTATTGTGTCTTGCTTTTTAAAAATAGAATCTGACAATGTCTTCCTTTAAATTGGTGAGTTTAGATCATTTACATTTAATGTGATTTTGGGCATATTTAGCTTTAAGTCTATCATTTTGCTATTTGTTTCATATTTGTTCTATTTTGTTATTTCAGTGGGTATTAATTGAATATCTTTAACTTCTCATAGTCTCCTATAAAGTCATATATACTGCTTCATATATAGTATAAAAATCTTACAGCTGTGTACTTTTAGTTATTATTTACCAACCACTACCCATTGCTGTAAATTATAGATCCATAAATGTTAAAAACTCTGCCTAAGCTTATACTTTGTTCAAGTCAGTTATCACTTAAAGATATTTAAATGTGAAAAATCATATAAATAAATCCATATAGTTATCACTTAATAGTTAGTCATTTCTGTAGATTTTTATTTTTATCTGGGATTGATTTCCTTTGCCTAAATGATTCTGTTTAACATTTCTTATAGTAATTGTCTGCTGGAAATGAATTATTTATGCTTTTGTGGATCTAAAATTATCTTCATGCTTTTTTTCTTGAACTATATTGTTTTCTGAAGTAGGATGTTCATCTAGATTTCAGGATTTTTTTGTTTTTTTTTTTTTTTTTTTTTAGAATTTTTAAATAATTGCCTCATCCTTTTGTTTCCATTGGTTCTACTGAGAAGTCTACTGTTATCCTTAACTTTTGCCTTTGAGTATAATACATATCTTAGTCTTGCTGCTCTTATGATTTTCTGTTTATAACCAGTTTTGAACAATTTCATTATGATTTGCCTCATTGCTTCTATGCAGGTTTCCTGTACTTGTTGAGGTTCTTAGTTTAGTAGCTTCAGGGTTTTTATGAAATTTCAAAAAACTTTGCTAATTTCTTAAAATATTTTTTCTATTCCTCTTCTCTCTATCACAATTTTCAAATATATGTACATCAGTATGCTTGAAGGTGTCTCACAGGAAGTTGTTGCACTTTGTAAAAATGGATTTTTCTTTGTGTTTATTTTGAATATTTCCTATTGCTATATCCTTGAGTTCATTAATGTTATGAACTTGTCTCCATTGTTATTTCTCTGGCATTTTTGTCATATCAGACTTTGTAGTATTCATTAAACTTGATTGATCTAAACTTAATATGATGTTTTTAACTTTCATGTGTCTAATTTTTGAAATATATGAAATATAGTTATAATAACTTCTGATTTTCCTGTGTCCTGATTCTTACATTTAGGACAGATCTGGGTTATTTTTAATTAACTTGTTATTCTCAGTGTGAGTTTTGTTTCTCTGCTTCCTTGAATGTCTGGCAATAATCATTGCTAAATGCAAGAAATTATGATTTTTATTTATTTGCATGCTACACGTTTTTGTGTTCCTATAAATTTCTGTAGCTTGTGCTTTGTTTAGAATATAACTTTCTTTAAAAAAAAGTTTCTTTCAAGTCTTACCTTTACATTTTTTAGGGGGACTTCTACAGCAATACACATCTAGTCAAAACCTTTCTAAATTCTCTCCTCAATATCCCATGGATTATGAAGTATGCCAATCTGCTCAGTGGGACAGGAACTCTTCTCAGCCTTGTGTGATCTCTGATCACTGTTTCCTCAAATGCTTTTGGGTTTTTGTTTCCCTACCTCTGAATAGTTCTTCACAATCATTAACTGGTTAATATTCTGCTGAATACTCAAGAGCAAGTCTCTGCAGATCTTCTGGGTTCACTCCGTGTGCAGTCCTCTTCTACCAAGTACTCTGTCTTGCAAACTTAGCTGTCTTGACCTTCCTGAACATGTTAACTTCATTTCCTCAACTTGGAAAACCACCCGGATCTACCTACTTTCCCTTCTCCTTCACCATAGCTCGAATTTCTCTGTAGACAGGTAGAGTAAACAGAATATAGAGCTTGACTGCATTTTGTTTCTCAAGGATCACTGTCCTTCATTACCTGATATTCATCACCATGGAAACTGCAATTAGGCATTCTGACTTTTTAAAAACTTTTCAGGGAGAATGTGTCCAGTCCTTGTTTTTCCAACATGGTCAGAAATGGAATTTCTGTAATTTTCCTTTAAAAATTAAAATCAGGTTATATCAATCCCCTTAAAAAAACACTGCTGTAGATCATGTTGTCCATAACAAAATCTGAATTCATTATTGTACACAGAAACTGGTATAATTTAGCTCCTTTCTGCTATATGTCTTCATATTCCATTCTTACAGGATATACATGCATGTAGTTGAGGTAAAGTCCTTTTGTTTCTTTCTCTGTTTAAAACTGCAATAATGTACATTATTATTAAATATAACTCACTTTTTTCATTTGCCTTTATAAAAATTATTAATGTATCCTATAGCTATTTATACCCCAGCACATAGAAATATTTTTAATGTTATAGTTTATAGAAAAAATAGATGTTTGTGTTATAATAAGTTATGACGCAACCTTTTAATCCATATGGAGCCACTATGGCCTTTAGCTGACTTATGATTATATTTTATTTGACACTTGTAGTTTGTAAAAATAGGAGCTTCTTGAAGTCTCCATCCTTTTGGCCTCCTGAACATAGTGTCAAGTAATGGGACCAACGTGGGAAATGTTTTGAGACTGAAGGAGAAACACTCTTTATTTCTAATTTCAAAATCCTGTGTAAAGATAAAAATCTGGCACTTGGACTTAAAATTTCTGTATCAACATATACTCTCACTTAGAATAAGTCCATTCAAGACACTTTCCCCTTTGGAAATTCCTCTACAAGAGTTAAGGATGCCAATGTTTGTCCTAACACCTCTGGTGCCATATGTAGAACATATGGTTCCACAGAGATTCATAGAAAGGAGGGAGGAGTTGGTTTGTGCACAAACAGTTGATGCAATTTCTTCTTGTAAAAGTGACCCACAGACTTTACATCTTTATATATACTTTTATACATATAATGATGAATATATAGCATCTATCTTTATACTTTATTTAAAGAGGCAATTTCAATTTTTTCAAATTTCAATTACTTCCTGAAAAATTGGAAATTAATTTTTTTTTGTGTGGGTACTGGGGGTCAAACTCAGGACCTCATGTGCCAGCAGACACCTGTGCTGCTGAGCAATATCACCGGCCCTTTTTTCGTATGTGGGTGCCGGGAGTCGAACTCAGGACCTTGCGCTTGCCAAGCAGGCTCTTATGCTGCTGAGCTATCTCACTGGCCCGGAAATTAATATTTTAGTAAATAAAATTGCTGATAACTTTTGATTTGGAATATGAATTATCAAGAGATTTTCAAGAATTTTAAAAAAAGAACGTTGTTCATTTGCTCATTTTGTGTCCACAGGGGCTGGAAGAATGTTAAATTGGGTTTGTCTACAAAATTGGGTTCGGCTTCTACTGCTTGTTAAAGCAATAGAAAGATAAATAAAATTCAGAAATTTACTAATTTATTAACAAAATAGCAGCATGTGTTAAATGATTATCTTTCTAAAATAACTTTGTCATACTTCATATTTTATATAAATGATAACTACATCAACACAATAGTGCTTTCTTGAATAGAAACCTTGACATAAGAATGTAAGATCTGTAAGGAGAGGAATATTTTTTATCTTCACCACAGTAGTGCTCATTATAATGGATGACACAGAATAGGTGCTCAGTAAGTACTTGATGAATTAACTAAATTTTTCAAAAATATTTTCTAAAAATAAACATATTTAATCATTTTATTTAACCATGTGACTTATGGGTTTAAACAAAATATGAAATTAATGTTAAATATTTCATTCAAAACATTAAATTAGGATTTTGCATAATGGTGTATATAATAAAATAGTTTACATAAAAGAGTTGAATATACATTTAGAATTGCTCTTGAATAAAGCTTGATTTTTCTGTTATACATTTATAAGGGTCATAAATTATAGAAGTAGGTTACATTAATCTAAAAGATTGCCGATCATTGATACTGAATATCTATGGTCTTCTAATTTTTTCTTTTATTTTTTTAAATGGTATAGAGTTTATTTGCAGTGTTAAGTGTGGGCTACTATTGACACCAGCCAATGAAAAATGCCAAATTGTGCCCAAAGTGATTTTTTTCCCACAGAAATGGTTAAAACCTAAACAGGTCAATGAAAAGCAAGAATACATAGGAGTTTTATAGAAGAGAAAGTTTCTTTTTTTGTTTTTTTTTTTTGAAGAGGTTCCTAAGAGGGACTTTTTCTTTCATGGGAGAGGAATGTGCGGGCCAAAGACATGAAATATGACACTATTATAAGTATTTTAATTCAAATTAAGTGTGGGACTAGAACATTGGGTGAGAGGCATCTTACAGAATATGAGGATCAGGCAATATCTATGAAAAACAAAATGAAGAGTCAGATGGAATTTAATCTATGGAAAAATTGTAGACCTGAGGTCATGCTTTTGCTATATCTAAAATTTTACTCATGTCTAGATCAATGAAACTGCAGTTCAAGTTTTTGTAACACAGAAACTACTAAATAATACAGGTGAAAATGTTGCTTTTTTCTTCTTTCCCCTATTACAATGTTTTATAATGTCTCCAAAACTATAGTGCACACATCTAAAAAAGGAATTCAGAGGTAATTATTTTGATGTAGTTTGACACTATCTTTTGATGTTTGTTTTCTGGTAGAATGCTTCAGAATTCATATGTAGAAATTCATAATTGCTGATATAACTCAGTGTTGAATTATTTGATTCAGAGAAACTAAAAACTGAGCCTACCATTTCACCAGCTTATTTTGTGTGCTGATTCTAGAGATATACATATGTATTAAATTTAGTTCCACTGTCAGTAAAAATAGCTGTTTAAAGTAGTTTTCCAGTCCACATGTAACAAGAAATTGACTATTTGACTCATGTTCACTAATGATATATTTATTATAATTTTCAATTCTTCAAGGCACATGTTAGTACTGAAGGTTTATTGAGAGACACATGAAATAATTATTTGCCTTTGCCTCAAGTTTAAAGGATAGTTCTATTTGTGATGGATAACCTTGAAGCTTAAGAATTTTCCATGGTCAAGGAAAGCAATCTTGTGATAATAAATGAACAATAGGCATTTGCCCATATTTTTGAGGCAACTGAGAGAAAAGAAACTAGAAACTGGCGGGAGCTGTTAACCCATGTACATTGGAAATTCTTGGCAGTCCCAGGCACAGATTTATAATACTGTATTCATGGTTCAGAATGCTGTCTCAGAAAATAAAAACTCATGTATGAAAATATTTACTATAGATGACATTCCTTCCCAGAACAGGCACATATTTTATTGACCGGCACCACACCTGTGACTGCAGAAACATCACATTGGTCGGGGAAATTTAACAGCCATTTGGTGAAATTTTCTATTTTAACTTTCTTGTACAATATTATAACAGTGTGTTCCATAGGGCGAATTAGGTAAGTTTTGCTTGGCTATGATTTATATACAGGGTTTTATGGTATGAGAAGTTTCTTGAGTAGAAGAGTGAGCTACAATCCCATCCAACAGGACACAAATGAGAGCAGGATTGTTTCTCACAGTTCTTCATGGAAGTTGCACCACTCTTGCCTTAAAGATGGGAGATGCAAAGTTTGAACAGGTTCTAAATTAGCAATTTGGAAACCAACACTTAAACACAGAAAGAATATATTTTATGTTTATGAAATTCTTATGCTCTCTCAAGCAGAATGAATACATTAACAAGGAATTTCAAATGGTATTTTAAAATTTAATTTTAAAATTAATATGCAGAAAGGCCAATATTATTGATGTAGAGCTCTATGATTTTAGCACATGTACAGATTTATGTAACCACCACCACACTGTACAGAAAAATTTCCCCATGTCCCACAACTCCATCTGTCCCTTTTGTAGTGACACTCTCCTACCTGTGTAACTCAACTCTCCTTGTGATCTCATCAACATAAATATTTTCCTTTTTGAGAATATCATATAAGTGGAATTATACAGACATCTGCTTTTATTTCTGTACTGTATTATTTCTTTTCCTCTATTTGCTGTCAATTTATTTTTTTCTGCATTTTCCAATTCTCTGATGTGGAAGCATAAGTCATTATTTTGAGACATTTCTCCCTTTCTAAAATAAACATTTGATTGTATATATTTTTCTATAAACCCTTCTTTAGCTGTGCCCTACAAATTTAGATGTATTGCATCTTTGGGGTATTTTTTAATACAAAATATTTTCAAATTTCCCTTGAGACTTCCATTTTGACCAAAAGGTTATTTGAAAAGTTTTTACTAATTTCTTAATTTTTTTCCTGTCAATAATTTCAAGTTTAATGTGATTATGGTTTAAACGCATACCTTGTATAATAATCAAGGCATTTAAATGTGCTGCTTTTTTATGGCCTAGGATATGGTCTGTCATGGTGAGTACATCACGTACACTGGAAGGTAATATATATTTTCTATTCATCAAGAGGAACTGGAAGGTTTCTTGTAGTGCTTTGTGGTTTTCCCCGACCTCTGGGTGTTTTTGTTGCCTTTGATCTAAACTGGAAAATACTGAACAGGAAAAAAATGTAAATTCCCTGGGGCTTTGTTGAAAGTTTAATTGAGGACTACTGAAGTTTGCCTGCTATTATTTACTTTTCAGAGTCCTCAAATGCCTGATACATACATTCTTTCCTATTTTAAAGCTGCATCCAGTGGCAAAGAATGGGTAGAATTACTTACTCTATTTTACTGAATTAGAGAGTAGAATTTCTTAAAATAAGTATTATTCAGCTCATTTGTTATTTCTCTTTTCACAATTTTCAAAATTATGCATGCCTTATTTTAGGTAAAAATCCTGTGTACTAAGTCATCTTTTCTCACTTATAAATAATTTTTCTTAGCACCTACTAAATACTGACACTCTTCAAAGTATTGAAGATGTATCAATGAGCAAACACTAGAAAAGATCCCTGCTAACACTGACTTTACATTCTTTTTTTTTTTTTTTTTTGTGGGTACTGGGGGTCGACCTCAGGACCTCACGCACCAGTAGGCGCCCACGCCTGCTGAGCGAGATCATCGGCCCTTTTCTCGTATGTGGGTACCAGGAGTCGAACTCAGGACCTTGCGCTTGCCAGGCAGGCGCTTACGCCTTTGAGCCGTCTCACCGGCCCCTGACTTTACATTCTAATGAGAGGAGACATAGAAAATATACTATGAAACTAAAAATATAACATGTCATATGGCTGGTGTATTGCAGTAATGAAAAATAAGGCGGAAGCAGATGACTTGAAGTGCTATGGTAAGATTTACTTCAATTTTTAAAATGACTAGGAGAAACGTTATAAAGAAGGAGATACTGGGACGGGGACATAGCTCAGCGGCACAACACCTGCCTGGCAAGCGCGAGGTCATGAATTCAATTTCTGGTACTAAAAAAAAAAAAAAAAAAAGAATGTCTTGGAAAAAAGAAAGGAAGCAGATACTGGAAGATAAAAAGAAATATTAGAAGTACGTTGTACACATTGTGATCACTATGCTTAAAATCTGCATTTGAAACAGATATATAATTACCTCTCTCTTTGAAAGTTTTAGTTCTCAATCATGAATACATATTTTTTGAGTTAAATTATTTCTGAAACAATACATGAAAAGTAAAAACTTCATTAAAGAAACCATTAAATTATTAAAGTTACCTGTCAGACAAATTGATTTTAAACTTATATCAGATAAAAGTAACCTTGATAATGTGTCAAAGTAAATTGAGTTGGCCACAATTGTTTCTATGGAACATAGACTGGTCCCTCCTGAGCTATTAACTTCTGTGATTTGACAAGGACAAGGCCAAAAAAATTTTTTTCCAGCTGAAGTTGATAGTTATTTAAGTTAGAGATGGTTTGTCCACATAAATTACCATAAGGGGAAATTATAAAATTTAATTTGTGGTAAGGCTTGAGAGTCTGTTTTTCAAATGTTGAAGAGCACCTTCAATTCTCTCTAATTGCTTGTGTATCTTAAAGCGATTCTATGTATCAGTTCCAAACATTCTTTGTAATTGCTTGGATATCTTACCTTACCTTGTTTCAAGAGTGGTAAGAGCAAGACAGACAATCCTGGGGCAAGATAGTTGTCACTAAGTGAGGTTAAATGTCATATCCAGATATTGCCTTCTGCAGTTGCCTTGGGATTCTAACTGACTCCCTGGGGAATCTCAGTGAGGGCTGCTTACGGCCAAATTTAGCTTTGGAGCTGTGAGTGAGGAGCTGAAGACAGAGGTTGTTGATTCATGGTGTTTGTGTGTGTGAAAGTGTTGAGAGTTGGAGGTTACACAAAGTCCAACAGTCATTACCCCTAAAGCCTGGTGGAACTAACGCCTGGGTTATCGACTTTTATGTTCAGCACATATAAGTGGATATTTTGAAATATGCAAGCACCTGAAAAATTTTAACTGGCAGGTTATAATTGCTTCAAAAACAAAATTTAGAAGGCCAATAAAAATTAAATGTATATTACTTATATATTCTAAAACATTGTTATGTATATATGTGCATATATTTGAAAACATACAAAATATGTTAAGTGTACATGAATATGTTACCTGAGAACATATTTGATTTTTGGAGCTTCATACGATAGTATTTTCAGTGCAGTGCCAGATAGACGATGCTGCTTTTTACATGCTAACATATTCTCTTTGTTCTTTAACATACCTTGAAACATATATTCTACAATTGCATCTATAGCTAAGAAATTAGTTCACTTCAAATCCTTCATCTCACTCTAAATTCTCACCGAAGAAAAACGCGTTCTTTAATTTCTGTATATCACCTGAAAGAGTATGTAGGAATTCTTTTTTTCCTACATAAGTGATATCATTAAATTTTCAGCTGGATGTGGCCCAACTCTAAACTTCAGCATTCTTTGACTCTGTTTACTTTTGTTTAATTTTTTTTAATTTTAAGAAAATACAATAGTTTTATAATAGAAAAAGAAAATGGAAGAATTTTTAGACCTCTATATCAGTAATTAGAAAGGACTCTTCTTGGAATATTATTTAAATTCCATAAGGCTTTATCTGCATAAACCTGTATCTCTCTGAAAAGATAGCCTAATAGAAAGTGAAGAGATGAAGAAAACAAAGTGAAGATACTAAGTTGCAAAAATCAAAAACTAATCTGAGGAAAAAATGTTGGTAAGCAGAGTGTAAGACAATAGTTTGCTTTAAACATTGATTAAATTAAAATGAATGTTAAGAAAATGCTGATAAAAATCAACTGTTTTTTGTTCTGAAGTTGCTAAAGGGAACTCTTTCCTATAATTCCATGTTGACATGTCTAGAACCTTCGATATATTCTGAATTTAAGCAAGAGAAAATTACAGTCGTAGTTTTAAAATGAATATGATTATAATTGTTTAAATGTGGCCATGCCTTTGATTTCTCTATGTTCATTAAATAAAAAAAAACTTAAGAATGTTAAAATTGGGCCGGTGAAATTGGGCAGGTGTAAGCACCTGCCTGGCAAGCGCGAGGGCCCGAGTTCGACTCCTGGAACCCACATACAAAAAAAGGGCCAGTGATATTGCTCAGCGGCACGGGCGCCTGCTGGTGCGCAAGGTGCTGAGGTAGACTCCCGGTACCCACAAAAAAAAAAAAAAAAGAATGTTAAAATTATTTAATTTCAATAATAATGATATAAATCTTTTTCTTGAACACCTTCTCTGGGTAAGCTGAATAATTCACATTTAGTAAAATATTCACAAACTGAATGTCCACTTCATAAAATGAAATATAACCATTTTTATTTGACAAATATTTTTTATCAATAAAACAAATTAGCTCTTTCAGGTTTGTGCTATAATGATTATTTAGTGTTGTCAAAGATAACATATTTTTCCATGTATATTTTGTGAATTGGAAGTTATTAACACTGAGAATGTGTCTAATCAGTTATGTGGGTTTTTTTCATGAATAGGGTTATAGTTGTTTTGTTTTACTCTTTTGTTTTACTTAGAAATAGTAAAGATGGAATGAAAAGGAAAAAAAATTCAAGTCATTGTTTCAATACTTGAGATTTTATGCATATAAATAACAGAAATGAATATTAATACATTAGAATATTTGCTATATTAAATCACTAAAATTAAACTAAAAGTAAATTTTCTAAGTTAAACAATAATTTAGGAAAAGTTGATATTAGGATAAAATGCATTATGTAGCATTGTACATTTTCCTACAAGAAATTGAAACAGTTATTTTATATTAAACCATAAATGTCTCCAATGTTAAGAATTTAAGGAATTCTAATAATTTATAAAACATTAAGCTATTTATTATATTTTCAATCTTTGTAATCTCCACCTTTATTATTCACTTGTTTTGTTTACTAAAAAAGTTTCCTGCATATTCTCTACATTTCCTTTTCTTTTCTTTTGTCTTTTTGAGACAGGGTTTCACTATGAACTCAGGCTGGCCTTGAACTCACTTTGTAGCCCAGGCTGGCCTCCAATTTGCAGGGATCCTCCTGCCTCAGCCTCCTGAGTACTGGGATTACAGGCATGCGCCACCACGCCAGGTCTTAGTCTGTTTTTTTTTTTTTTTTTTTTTTGTGGGTACCGGGAGTTGACCTCAGGACCTCGCGCTTGCCAGGAAGCACTTGTGCTGCTGAGCGATATCACCGGCCCTTCTTTCTTCCTTTATGTGGATTCCGGGAGTCAAACTCAGGACCTTGTGCTTGCCGGGCAGGCACTTATGCCGCTGAGCTATCTCACCGGCCCCTGTATGTTTTCTTTACATGATCTTGCTTAATGTTTTTCAAATTGCAGTTTGAAATTCACTAAGTATATATAGGGAATTTTTACAATTAGTAATTGCAGGATAGAAAATATTAGACTGCCTTGCTTGCATATTATAAGGATAAGTTCCATAAAAATATTTGCTTCACTTATGTACACTGCATTGCAATATAAACTGAGTTTTGGAGCCGAGTGTGGTGGTGCACACTTGTAATCCCAGCACTTTGGAAAGCTGAGGCAGAAAGATTGTGTGTTTGGGCAATTTATTGATTTATTGAGACCCTGTCTCAAAAAAATAAAAATGAAAAGATGAAGGAAGAAAGAAAGAGAGAGAAGAAAGAGAAAGAAAGGAAGGGAGGGAGGAAAGAAGGAAAGAAGAAAGAAAGGAAGAAAGAAAGGAAGGAAGAAAAAGAAAGAAGGAAAGAAAGAAAGAAAGAAAGAAAGAAAGAAAGAAAGAAAGAAAGAAAAAGAAAGAAAGAAAGAAAGAAAAAGAAAAAGAAAAAAAGTTTTAGAAACTATAGGTTTTGGAACACTAGTACATTAAGCCATTGAACTAGATGAAAGGCAAATGAAGACTATGTGGATACAGCAGAATCTTAGTTATCATTTTTGTTGCTGGGACAAAATACCTGACACCCAAAATTAAAGAAAGAAAGGTTTATTGTAGTTCACAGTTTGTAGAGGTTTCAGCTCATAGTCGGCTGGCTCCAAGGCAGGTAGCATGGCAGAGGAGCATCACAGAGCAGGCAGGCAGAAGGCACCAAGCTACAAGCAACAAGCAAAGACCCTGTTTGTGCCCCTTATACCTTATCCAGGCTACCTACCCTTAGGGCAGGTAGAACTCACACCCTTAATCCTAGCATAATATCCTTGATCCCAGCATCACACACCCTACATCCAGCCACCTTCAAAGCCCCACCCATGACTGCATGAGGCTTTGTGGGGGGACATATAGATACAATCCACAATAAGTAGTATCACTCTTAGGGATGGTTTTGCTTTCTGAGGTTTCATTTACCCATGATCAGCTCCAATTCAAAATATTAAATAGAAGGGCCAGTGAGATGGCTCAGCGGCATAAGTGCCTGCCTGGCAAGCGCGAGGTCCTGAGTTCGACTCCCGGAACCCACATACGAAAAAGGGCTGGTGATCTCGCTCAGCGGCACGGGCACCTGCTGGTGTGCGAGGTCCTGAGGTCGACTCCCGGTACCCACCAAAAAAAAAAAAGATAAAAATATTAAATAGAGAATTCTAGAAATAAACAATTCATAAATTTAAAAATGCTCAACCTTCTGAGTAGCATGATGAAATCTTGTACCATCACACTCTGTCCTGCCAAGGATATGAAAAATCCTTTTGTCTAGTGTTTCCACACCATATATGTTATCCATCCATTAGCATTTAGTAGCAGTCTCTTATTAGATTGCATTGTGTTATCTCAGTGCTTGTCTTTAGGTAAACCTTGTTTGCTTAATAACAGCCACAAAGAATAGGAATAGTGATACAAACTGGATAAACAAAAAAGAAGCCATAGAGTTCTTTCTTAAAAGAAAAAGGTGAAAGCTCTTGACTTAGGGAAAGAAAAAAAAATTGAATGCTGAGGTTGCTAAGATCTACAGTAAGAAAAACCTATCTGTGAAATTGTGGAAAATAATTTTAAGCTAATCTTGCTATCATACTTCAAAGTGCAAAAGATACAGCCACAGTACATTGTAAGTATTTCGTTAAGCTAGATAAGGCATAAAGTTGTATATGTAGGTATAGGAAAAAAATATGGTATACATAGAGTTCTATATTATATGTAGTGTTATTCATTCCCTAGGAGTCTTAGAATGTAAATGAGGACTTCTGAGTATTGGTGCTACATGTGTTAAAAGTTCATTTACTATATTTTCTCTGTATTTTGGAATACACACAATGAATATGATCAAGTTGTCCACTTTCAATGTTATAACCAAGACTTCGCTGGGTGCTAGATGGATCTCATTTATAAGGATGAAAAATGAAGTGTTAGAATTAATCATTTTACTGTCAGAGATTTATGCATCAATCCTTGGTGAAAAACATTCTCAGGAGAAGAAACTAGCTATTACTTAATTAGCACTGGAATATTACAAGCACATTTTTTCATTTCATAATCATATTCCAAATGAATTATGAAACTAAACAGAAGTCAAAGATGTAATACTTGCTGTAGATGTTGCAAAATTAAGATGGGCTTGGCCATATATAACAGAGCAGCAAAGCAATCTTTCTAGCTTACAGAACTAGGTTTCTGCAACTTGAAAAAAAATAAATGTTCCCAAACACAGATTTGGAGCACGGATTTGTTGGTTAAAAATCAAGTTAAATCAATTCCTTGGTTAAAAATCAAAAACTAAAGTTAGATGCACTATCCAATAACTACCCTAAAACAATGTGATATTAGTTCAGATTTTTGAAGCTAAAGATAAGCTGGTAGTTATGAAGCGTAGAAACAGTCGTACTACCCTAAGATTTCAAATATTGAAATGTTTGTAGGGGAATGATTTAGAGCCAAGATAGGAAAAGGAATTATGGAAGACATTTTAGTTTCTGTTCAGTATAATAATTCCTGAGAAAATAACTCTTACCAGCAAAAACGAAAACCAAAAACAAAAATAACCTTTATAAATTGACATCATTTCTAAAAGCTGGTATTTGATGTAATTTTAATTTTTATTCATTAATTTTTGCTTTTCAACTTTTGAACACTATGCTTATATTTTTATTTTGGCTTTTAACTTTTCAATGGAATTGTGAATGTTAACACAACAATATTAAATATTTTCTAATAAAAAAAGATCAGCACCAATTCTACTCTGGCATACATTTGCTTTCATATTTTTTACCTTTATGAATTCTTATAAATATGAGGATAAAAACATAGCTAGATAGTTACAGTTTTAACCACAAGCCTACAAGTGTAGTAGATACATAACCAGTGATATATTTCAATAATATACAATATAGAAATGACCTGTAACACTTTCAGGTTATTCATGATCTATCTGGAAAGTTCTTTTCCAATGATATCTCATAATTTCTACAATAACCTTTCTTGACCTCCCTCACTTTTCACCTTGGAATTAATCTCCTCACAGAAAACCTTACCTTTGGCTCTGATTCTTAGCCCTCTTAACTGTGGATTTAGCCTCTTTTTTCACCATCCCTAGACTACTCTCCAGAATTAAGGATTATGTTCATTTCTGTGTTTCTCAACTATCGCTGTATTTTTAATTAGTTGGATAGCTTTCAAATATATGTGGGCCTAGCTCCAAAATTCTTAAATTAATATTTCCAGGGGATATAGTTCAAGTATAAGAACTATTATAAAATTCCCCATTTAATTCTAAAATACAGCTAGGGGTAAAATTATTCCTCAACTTTAGTACTGTTGACATTTTGTGCTCACTAGCTCTTTGTTGTGGGAGGCCACCCTTCTTGTGCACTGCAGAATGTTTACCAGTCTGCCTTATCACTCCCATTTAAAAAAAGTGCTGCTCTACAGCTAGAGGATAGACAGATAAAAGGGTTAGTTGTGACACTAGACTTCTTAAATAGAGCAATGGGCAGGACCAAGTGACTCAGCCAGAGGCTGTCTTTTTTCAGGACATGTTGGGAATGGTCGAGGTGGAATCAACTGTGGACAAGAAAACTTATCCTGACCATTTGTAGAGGCCAACTTTCAGGGAAGCTGGCTCCCCCTTCAAGTTACTGAAGGAGAATATTCAATGTGTATGAAGTCTAACTGGAAAACAAATGCTTTGGGGCTCTCCACACAGATCAATAAATGTGACAATACCAAAAAGCAGAAATCAACACAATTTGTACTAATTTAGGAGAGCTTTAACTATGAAACAGATAATGTAGAGGTGTAAACAGGTCCGGGTGATTTTTCACCACATAACAAAAAATTTGCTATAGGCAATCTAGAATTGGTGCAACTATTCAAGGTTTTGCAAAGACCTAGAATGTTTCTGTTTCTTCTTGATAATCCTTACGTGTGAGTTTTATTCTTATGATGGCAAGCTATCTGCACATCTCCAAGCATTACATTAACATTATGGAGAGGAAAAAGGAATATGAGTTAAGAGTTAAGGGCCAAGAGTGAAAAGACTTTCTCTTACAAAGAAAAAGAAACACAAAACAAAACAAAACATGAACAAACAAACAGAAAAAAAAAACTTTAAGCCTTTCTGAAAGGCCCAATTGTACTTCTGACCAGAATCCTGATAATAGATCCTTCCATCTTCAGTACCCCCAATACATTAGGGTATTGAAGTAGACTCATTGCCTCTTTCGAGAAAAAGGAAAACCGTAATATGGAAGAATGGGAGAGAGAAAAAGGGATGTAGGGCAGGCCACTTACCAGTTTCTTTAACAAGTACATCTAGAATCTAATGTTGTAATATGAAAAACAGTAATTTAGAAGAATGAGAGAAGTAACAAGACAGTAGACATGAGAAAAAAGGAAATAATTTACCCTGTAACCAAGCCAACTATCTGTCTCCTCAGGAGAACTTTGTATATTTCTACTTGGCAGTAAAACAGTTTCATGGGACAATCCACCCCAAACCTATAAACTAACATAGGGACTATTTTTTCCAAGCTGGTAATTGGTTAATCTGGCTGTAGTGTGGGAGGTCAACACAGAATCAGAGTAAAATCTGACTGGTACGCAGCATAATGTAATTTGCCATATACTGTGACTTTCTTCAAAGCATGAACAAAGAAAATGGAACAAAGATGTAATTGCAGAGAATTTTGAGATTCCAGGTTTCTTGGGGTTAATTTTTTCCCATAGGTTGCACTTATGCTTGTTTCCTAAAGTTTTAGTTTAAAAACATTAAGCATTTGAAAAATATCACTTGATATATAATTGGCATTAAGACTCATTTTTTTTTTTCACTTGAATTGTATTTTTGCCAGCAAACCATATCTTGTTCTACAGGCCTGAGTGGGTTTCTTTTATATCTGTGCTCATTAGCTACAAGAGTAGAAGGGCTAAATTTTAGCTAGCAGCTAATGGGATATCTCATTTTATGGGGAAGGTTTTTATATTTCACAGTTGTCCAATCAATGACATACTTATTTGTTTATATGAATCTCCTTTTATTCTTTTAGAGTTATATCAAGGATATTATAGCTATTGATTCAGAATTCCTTCAATATTTCAAATTATAATTCACATTCATAGAGAGTGTGATTTTTATTGTAAAATATATATCCTGTTGATTCTCCACGCAAAGACATTATTTTTCACACCCTCATCAAACAATTGTAATTATTTCAATAAGAAGTTGTCATTATTAATTACAATCTGATAGTAAGGATTGATGTGACTGAGGTGACTAATTTTCACCTTGAAATTGAATTCAAAAAAAGAAGTACACTGCAAAAGACAGTGTTTCATTTTGTTTGTTTTAATTAATTCATATTTGTAACACTGTAGTGAATGCAGTGACCTCTTACAAGGCTCTGGGACCAATTTAACAGTTCCGGAGCTAGGCTTTAAGCAAAACTGAGGAGTTAATCTGTTAACTTTGAAGTGTACATTGCAATAAATAATTTTGATTTTAATTTCTTATAAGAAACTCATATATGGCAAGGACGTGTTCCTTGGACACAACTCTCAAATCCTACGCAAGGAACTATTTATTGGTTTTATGTTTCATTTTGCACACACCGCAAACATCTGGGGAAAAAAGTCGCAGGGATGAGTTTATGCCAACATTTTGGGCAATCCGCGTAAAAAATCCCTAATAGTTTCTCTAAAATAGATTGGGAAAAGGGGTACTTTTATTTAATTTCTTACGAAACTTGTATTCTTGGAGTCTCCTAAACCTCAAATCAAATGTCTGCCGTTCCCCTAATAGTGGTAAATACTGCCAAAAATGTAGCAATTAAACCTCGGGGAATTTGTCTTGTTTTGAAACAAACTTTTTCCTTCACATTCTTGTTTATTCTTAATTCCGGTTAAAAATATCACACATAATATAAAATTTACCCAGTAAACAATTTTAAGTGTGCAATTTAGTACACCAGTACTACAGTCACACCATTGCGTCATGAATCTCCACAACTTTTTCATCTGGCACAACTGGAGCACTATACCAGGAAACAGCTTGCTATCCCTCCCCACCCAGGACGTGGGAAGCACCACTGTGCTTTCTGTTTCCATTACTCTTGCTATACCAGAGATATCACACACGTGGAACCACACAGCATTTGTCCTTTTGTAACTTTCTGTTTCACTAATTTTCCTCAAGTTTTATCCATGTTGTAGCATATGACAGATGCACTTAACCATTTTTTTTTGAACCGGAAATCGAACTCAGGACCTCGAGCTTGCCAGGCAGGTGCCGTGCCGCTGCGCTATACTCCCAGCGGACGAATGCACTTTAAATTTATCTTTTTTTAGCCAATAAAACCCCAAATGTCTAGATGTTTATGAGAGGATCTATATTTATAAACACTTGCAGGACTGCATCGTAATCCAGCAGTGTCCAACAGAAATGTAGAATTTTCTAGTAGATATGTTAAATAAAATAAAAAGAAATAGGCAAAGTTTATTTTAATAATATATTTTATTAAAATATATATCCAAAATATAGTGTCAACATTGTCAACTACAGAAATGACATATTTAGCATTATCTTTACTCATACCAACTCTTTAAGCATTCTCTTTATTTGTACTAATTCATTAAAATTCAGGACACTTTTATATTTATGAAATATCTGAATATGGACTTGCTGGTTGCTACATGTGACTAGTGGCTTCACTGGCCTTAGAAGATGCAATTCTAAATTTTTAGATTCTGTGGCTTCAAAGTAGCAGAAGATCACTCTATTGCTCAATAAAGAGAATACTAAAATATAAATTGTTTCCTTATTTTTCCCAGTAAACAGTGGTAAAATGTGATATCAATAAGTAAAATATCTGCTTCTGGCAGATAATTTATTAATTTAGTTGCTTCATATATTTAATATTACAGGCTCTAAAATAATATATTAATTAAAATATTACCTTTTCACTCATATTTCATGAAGCAATTATATAAGATTTTATCTATTTATTTCAATATTCATTTTTTATCATCTCCAGAGTCCTTGAAAGATTTTCAGGAGCAAATCAGCTTCCTTGTGGCTTGAGGTTATGAAGATATAGCCTTTTTTGAATTTGTATCTCAGGTCACAAAAATTTTTATCCACATAATTTTAGGACAATAGACTCAGTGGTGTTTGTGTGTGTATGCATGTTGCCTATGTGTGGATTTTTCCCTCTGTACCCCTTGCCCACCATTTCCTTTGTAAAATCTTGTCTGAAGCAGGACTGAGAATCCTCATCCTCTTGCTTTGATAAAAGAGACTAAGTCCTGCTGTGACCCTTAGAAAAGACAGTGCCCCAAATCCCTGGGCAAAAAGGGGGGATAGAACAGATGTCTCAGCGAAGTCCTTTTACCAGCATCTAGGCTAAGATAAAGGCCAATCAGAACTACAATGATTTGTCCAGAATAATGTAAACGAGACTAAGAAGGAAATGAAAAGCAAACGAAAGGGAATGTATTTATTTCAACATTAATATTTGTGATAACAGTAATGATAATAACCACGTGAGATGCAATACAAATAGGGCTTTTTTGTTTTGATTTGCTTTGTTTTGCACTGGTAGAGATCAAACCCAAGGCCTTGCATACTCTAGGCAAACAATGTACCACTGAGACCCCCAGCCCCAGCCCACATAGTTTCAGAAGTATTGTATTATACTATTGCTAGCATGAAATAGAAAGCAATTTTACTTTAAAATGCCTATCTGGAAAGAAAATCTGCAAGAGAATGAGAATATATATGGATATGAAAAGTAAACAGAAAACAGAAAAAGCCAAGCCAGTGTTTCAATACTGTCTCGATTTTATTCCTTTAAAAAAAGTAGCTCAGATTCCTTCTCTGATGAGAAGAGAAAGACTGACTGATAAAGCCATCATGGACCTAAAGCTGTCACCTGATGAGACTTGGCAATCTTGCCCAAAGCTGAGGGTGGTGTGTAGCGCAGTGCAGACCACTTAGACAACAGTCATCCGCACTGGGAACAAAGGAGGCTGAAGAGGAATAGGAGGCACCTCCTCAAGGAAGGCGGGGCTGTGCCGTCTCCATCAAACTCTGTGTAAAGGACCCAGGGAAATAAAACATCTTAGGGTATTACTGCAACTGCAATAGGCTGCCTCTTGCCCTTTGGCTTAGGTCAGCAGACTACTTCTGGCAGTGTATAGGAACAACAGAAAACGTGTTCCTGTGTGTGTGCAAGAAAGAGCTTTTAATCTGAATTCCACCTACCTTTAGTGTTCATAAAACTGAGTTATATCTAGCAATCCAATTCTTAAAATCTGCTTAATGGTGTGGCTGTATGTCATAAATATCTCACTTGAAGTAAGAAAGTGCAGCTATCACCCTCACTCATAGAACCCTGCAGCTGAGAGGCTCACACCTAGCAAGAAGCAGAACCAGAACTCAAACTGAAATTTTTTGTCTTCAGATATTGTATTCTCTTTCCTGGACAATTGTTCCTTTCGGGACTACAATAATAACTAGTGTTCTATGATACTTAGAATTTCTAAAGCTGTTTCATTACATTGTCATAGGCATTATTTTAAAAAATCTTTCCATCTAGGAACTATTTTATACTTTGTCCTATTTTTTCACCGGAAAAAATGTGTTTCAGATAAAGGAACTGATTTGCTGAAGAGCAAAAGTAAATGCTAAGCCTAAACCTTCTTATTCTGGAAGCCACTTTCCTTCCACCAAGTTACGCTGGTGATCCTGATGTACAGGTTTTGATAATTAGAAAAGATGTAGTGAAATAATTCTGAAACATGTAAATGTGGTTTTTAAAACATGGATTGCATAAGGAAAAAAAAACCTTGTCTGTTAAAACTTGAAGTGAACTTAATTATTATTTCTGTATTTTTGTACTGCTCCGTATCAATCCTAGGCTTCAAGCACACCAGGCAATCGTTCTACCAACCCCTGAGGTGGACGTTAATTTTGAAATCCTAAGCAAAGATGGAAACAAGCAGGCTAAAGAAATTTTTCACAAAAAATGTGAAACAAATTTGCAACCATCTGTACTCTCAAAAAACCGATGGTCATTAATTTTTTTAAATTGACAAAAATTGTACATACTTATGGTATACACTGATTTTATAAATATGTAAATATATATAGTGAAATGAGTAATCAAGCTAGTTAATATATCCATCACTTCACATACTTATCCTGTTTTTTATGATGGGAATTTTAAAATATACTATTTTAGCAATTTTCAAGTATAATATATTCCTTCTGAGACTGATGTTCTTTTGTTTGTCTAGACAATTTTATTGCATAAGTCACATTGTGTCATTTGTAGTTTTTGTAATTTTTATATTCAGCCCTTATGTCTTATTATACTAATGTTCCCTCTAGAAAACATCACTAGGTTTTATTATTCAGCATATTACCTTTTCCAATACTCATAGCATGCTCTTCCTCCACCCTCTGTCTCTCTCTTTCTTCAATACAAACAAAAACAGGCCACTCTAGACTACAGGACAGCCATCACTTCTCAAAGTACTTTAAATCAAGATCATTTTCTCAATAATAACAGAACGTCATTTTATAAAAGCAACAAACATTAAATACCAAAGAAATGAGTATATCTAGCTGCTTGGATGGGATTTCCTAATGATGGGAAGATAAATAGAAGACAACCATTTGATAAACTTGATGTAATAAATTGCTCAGAAAACTGTTCTAGGGATGTTACTAGGTGAGCTTTGAAAAAAAAAAGTTGCAATAATAAAGTTAAAGAGGTTTATTAGTGCTTGGCACCCTTAGGGAGTTCCAAAATTATTTTATCATAACTCTGCTACTGAACCCCATTTTCCTCCAGGACATCTATTAATATCTTCTCAAACAAAACCCCGTAAAGGAGCTGATCAGTGCTATGTCAGAACCACAGATACATTTTACCGATAAAAAATATGAATTGTGATAAAAGATCATTGCATTTCTTTTGACCACTTTTTACATTCTCTTATAGCTCTTAAATTTCAGATAAAGCATGGTTTTGACCAACAATGTTGAGTAGTATATATTCGGTATATGAGAAAAAAACTTGATCTTCTAAATCCATCACACTATGTAGTCAGCAATCAAATGGAAGGTTTTAAAACTCAGGAGGAAATTACACTCTCCTTTCTTGTTATATCCCAGTGTCTCACAGAAAAATGTACTCAGCCAACTCTATTACTCTTTTCCCTGGTTTTCTTGAATATTCTAGAGACCTTGTATTATCTTCTTATCCAATACCATCTGTCTCTTTTCCACTTAGAAAGTGTTCCATAACATTTCAATTAAAAAAAAAAAAAAAAAAAGACTCACCAGGTATGCACTTGAGAACCCTGAACTGGGAGAGATTTACAGAACCTATTTATTTCACCAAGTAAAGTGGCCTACCCATTATATACATAACATTATAAAATTTTCCTGTATTACAAAAGACTAATCACTGCTACATTTTTAGAGATGAAGAAACCGAGAGATTAAAGCCCACAGTGAATTGTAGCAGAGACAGAATTTAAAGCCAGGGAAAGACTAATGACATATGCATGTGTGAGGGTTAAATTTGATTGGCTTGACAGGCCTCTAACAGAGTAGTTAAGCACACTTCTGGGTGTGCCTGGGTGGATCATGCAGGCATAATCTTGGTTCTGACCCATGGCTCCTTTTTTTCCGGTGCTCTTCCCCTAAGCTCAACTTCCAGGTTGCTATAAAGATAGCTTTGCTCCACATGCCCTTCCGCCATGATGCTCCTGCCTTCCAGCCTGCCTACCATGGACTAAAACCTCTAAAACTGTGAGCCAATATAAACCTCTCCTCCTTTAAGCTATGAGTGTCAGTTATTGGTCCCAGCAAAGCTGACCAATACAATATGGCCTTTTTTCTTCATTTCTTCTCAGAATTCTAGCTCTGTGATATTTCCAGTCTTATTTCAGATAAACATGATCAACAAAAAAAAAATTGTAATTATCTCTAAATTCTTGCTTTCATATACAAGAACCACAAATGGAAATATTATATTGCATTCTTTCAGGCAAATAATGCATTGTATAGTTTAATGAATGAATAATGAGACTGAAAGCTGACATCCATCACTGCTCTTCCTATCAAGAAGAACATACTTGTCTGACTGCTGAAATGAACAGCAACTAAAGACTCAGTAACCAAAGACTCAACAACTAAAGAAGATAAGGATTCAGCCCTCACTTTCTGTGATGGATGGCAGATGGCACAGCGTGCAGGAGTATGACTTGTCTGGACTTGTAAAACAAGAGTGGTCATTTAGTAAAAGGTTGGAGAGAATTTTCATTTTAATTCTAAATATTAATTTGTATTGTACAACTTGCAAGCACCTGTTTTTCAGACCTCAGACACCTCTGTCATTTTCTGTACTTTTCCTGGATGACCCCCCTGGGAAGAAGGAAGGGCTTTGTAAGCCACGCTACTATGGTAGAGGCTGGGAGCAAGATTCAGTGCTATTCTTAAACTCTCAGAAGTCCATGCCACGTGGAGGAAAACAAAATTCTTAATATGGAAATAAGGATGCTTAATTGCCTTTCCCCTGACCCAATTCTTATTCCTAATCATGAAATGGGGCATTTCTTAAAGAATAATTGGGTTGTTCTCCAGTCATGTCATTCGGTGTGGAAATACTGTACACTGAGCAGAGCTTTGGCACTTACTATGTGTTTCTCTTGACAAAGGTTTCTCTGTTGAATGAGGATAGCTATGGAATTATAATTAATGCTATTCTCCTACCACTGCACAGAAACTGAGGAGTGAAAATAACACAAAATTTATAGTCAAGAGATAAGATTTGATGTCACCCCGTCTTTTCTAATTGTATCATCTCTCCACTTCAGTTTTCTTACAGGTAAGGAAAAATAAAATTTAACATAATAATCAGATAATATATGTTCTAATACAATAACACTTTTGTCTTACATCAATGAAGTCTAACATCATTAATCCTGTAACTTCAGGGCTGCTGTTTACCCCACCAACAAAAGCACTTTGTTAAGGACAGAATGTAGCTGAGGCTTCTACAAATCTTTTTCTGAATTCCTACTTTACTGGAAATGGAAATTTATTATAATGAGGATAAGAATGCCCTATGATGGTATAGAATAATTTTTCTCTCAATGTGTCATTTTGTGGTAAATTATATCCATGTGTAAGCATTCAAATTTATCTTAAAATAATTTAAATTTACAGTTGATTTGATTACACCACTGTTTCTTTAACAGTTGTGCACACCTTTAAAATTGGCTCTACTCTCTACAAAATACTGCTTACGTGCTGTATTTTGCAGAGTGTTTGGTATGAGGAAGGTGAAATGACAGTGTTACAATTGAAGAGAACAATGCTGGGAAGCAATATGAATAAAGCTTTCTTGGTATACTGATGGATAGATGGTGGGGGATGTTAGGATCAGCTATAAGTATTAATCATGTGGTAATGTGACTGATTGTTATTACTTTGTACACTAGGTGTCTAGGACTTCAGCCAGTTCAATAAAATCATTTTAACTTCCTTTTCATGTTGGTCATTTTTCTTGTGTCTCCTTTCCTGCTTTGGTGTTCTTCAATTAAGGAAGAAAAGGCCTTCCTTTCATTTCACTGTGTGTGACCTATGATTGGGCCTTGCTGTGAGAAAAAAAAATATGACTGTGCTATTCAAAGAGTATTTCTTCCTGTGAGTGAGAAGACTGTGCTAGGCTGACTGTAGACCTTGAAGAGATTGGGTAATCAGTCCACCTCCTGACTCTGCACCTGTATGCCAAAGCTTTACAGTTAAGGAGGGGTAGAGAAAGTTAAAATTGTCTTTCCCTGTACAGTAAGTACATTCAAACATGGCCATGCATTTTTGATACAGAGAAACTCTACTGGCAATGAAAAAAGAGAACTTCTAAATGTGGATCATACCATATGGTTTGCTATTTGAATTATTCCCATTTGAATTTTGCAGGAAATGTAACACAACTAATAAATGTTGCCTGAAGTGTGGAATGTTCTGGACTAAAGCTATTTTAAAGACAACATATGGCTTTGAAGATTCCCAGGAGTTTTAGGCTGCAGGGGATATTATTTTGTCTTTGCTGAGCTCAGTGCTGCCTTTTAGATTTATTAAAAACAATTCAGATGGAAATGGCTATTGCTTAGTTGAAGTGGAGAAACATAAATGAAACCATTTCATCTATGAATGAAATACCATGTATGGATGGCTAACTATTTTTAGCTGGTGTTAAACTAAAGCACATTCATAAAGCTATACTTTAAATATTAGAATTTTATTACATATATACATAAATATAAAACCATTGAAAGCACTTTTACACTGTGGTAGAAAAAAATAACGTGAATATAATGCTATAATGTATTCGATCATAAATAGATGTTTTGGTAAATAAAAATAGGCTCAAATGGCCTTTTTCTCCCATTTACTGTTGTTGTAAATCTGGAATTTGAAATATTTTAAAAGAAGCTGTCAAATACCATTGTCTATTTTCATGCGTGGGTAAAGAATAATCCCCTTAGAGATAAAATATTCCAGGCACTGACAGTGCGAGATTAACTAAAAAAATATTTTATTTTCTACTATAATGGTGAGTACATAGCATTAAATACATTATTAATCCAACAAAATATTTTCATTCTAAGCCATTTGGATCCATCAGTAGCCTCATTGTAATTGACGGATTACTGCATTACCATTTAATTTAGTTTTGTTTTAAAGGTATAACACTCACTACCATTTTAGTTAATTGTATAACCAAACAAGGACAAAGATTGCTCCAGGAAAATGAATAATGTAGAAAAGAATTCTTGTTACTAAAAGAATGGTTATAAATTATTTTCTTAGAGGATCAACACTCAAGACTGCTTCACATTTACTTTCAATGTAATAGAGGAGAAGAAGTGGGTAGGAAGGAAAATTCAGTTATTTGTGATTTGATGGTTGCATCTCCCTCCTAAAATTTTTTTTTTTTTTTTTTTTTTTGTGGGTACCGGGGGGTCAACCTCAGGACCTCGGGTGCCTGCGCGCCCGTGCCACTGAGCGATATCACCGGCCCCTTTTTCGTATGTGGGTTCCGGGAGTCGAACTCGGGCCCTCGCGCTTGCCGCGCAGGCGCTTAAGCCGCTGAGCCATCTCACCGGCCCTCCCTCCTAAAATTTTAATGGTAGCATTTGGCTTTAATTGTGGGGCTTTACTTTTCTCTCAGAACAGTTTTTAACGTATAAAGCCAACTCTGCTCTAAAGGAGACTTCCTGAAAATCAATTGCAATTTCATTTGTGATATTTAAAATTGCACTCCCCCTTTCTGCTCAATTATCTCACATTCAGATAATTGGTTAAATATTTGTGTCATAGAATCAATACATGAAAGTGAATGGTACATGTGTATTGGTGTGATTTTAGATAACAGAAATTCTTCCAAAGACCCTTACTGCCATAACACTTAAGCTTAGCAATTTTCTTCAAGAGGAAATTTGATAAAAATTGCTTGAATATGGAGCTCATGAAATTTATAGTAACTTGCTCAAAAGAACTCTAATGGATCTTTTTTTTTTTTTTTTTTTTTGTTTGAAATTCTAAGATTTTTATTTTTTCCTTTTTAATACAGGTCTCAGGTAGCTGCTCAGAAGAGGTACATACATAAAAGTACTATACTTCGAAATTTTTTAAACTATAGCAATTTAAATAAGATTTTTTTTTTTTGAAGAAAAGTTTTTTTTTTTTTATTTTAAAGAGAAGAAAAAACAAAACAAATCAAAAGAAGAACAAATTTTCAAACAAACATAATAGGAGGGTAACAATGGTTAATACATTACGTATTACTATCTTTAAGTTAGTTATTCAGGACACCAGATATTAGCATTCAATTGTCCAAACATTATTGGCACAAACCTTACTCTTCAATGAACTAAGTAAAAATGGTAGTGTATCTATCTTAACCATCTTATATATATATATATACAATTTTTTTCCCTTTCCCTTCTTTCTTTTCCCTATTCCAGTCTCTCTTTCCTTTTGACCAGTTTCTTTTTGATTCACCATGTCTATTGTACATTTTGGATCTTATTTACTCTTTCAGTTTCTCATACCAGAGAGATAATACGATGCTTACACATGTGCTTCTGGTTTATTTCACTTATGAGTATTTTCTCGAGTTGCATCCATTTACCTATAAAAGTCTCCAGTTTATCCTTCTTTATGGCTGAATAGTACTCCATTGTATAAAAATACCACATCTTTCTTATCCATTCCTCAGTTGATGGGCATTTGGGTTGTTTCCAAGATCTGGCTATTACAAATTGTGCTGCTATAAACATGGGTGCACATATATCGCTGTGGTACGATGTTTTTAATTCTTCTGGGAAGATGCCCAGAAGGGGAATAGCTGGGTCAAATGGGACCTCCAACCCTAGTTTTCTGAGGAATCTCCACACTGACTTCCACAGTGGCTGTACCAGTCGACACTCCCACCAACAGTGAAGAAGGGTTCCTTTTTCCCCACAGCCCCTCCAGCATTTGTTATTAGTTGATTTCTTAATAGTAGCCATTCTTTCTGGGGTGAGATGGTATCTCAGTGTTGTTTTAATTTGCATCTCTCGAATGACTAGTGATGTTGCACATTTTTTTGTATATTTATTTGCCATTAGTATTTCTTCATCTGAGAAATGTGTATTCATCTCAGATGCCCATTTTTGGAGTGGGTCTTTAAATTTGGGAGGTCTGATTTTTTTGAGTTCTTTATATGTTCTCGATAGTAATCCTTTGTCTGAGGAACAGCTGGCAAACATTTTTTCCCACATTGTGGGTTGTCTCTTCACTCTGTTGGTGGTTTCTCTTGCTGTGCAAAAGCTTTTTAATAAGATGAGATCCCAGTTATTAATTCTTTGGGATAGTTCCCGTGCGGTTGAGTTTTTTGAAAAGTATCTTTTTATTTTAAATTTATAGAATTGTTGGGATGATGGTTCAGAGCGTTCTTATATAACTAAGAATAAGTTTTCTCTATTACTATATCTTATATTAGTATGGTATGTTTGGGAAAATCATTTAATGAATATAAATATTTTATTAAATTCCTTAGATTATTCAGATTGCCTCAGTTTACCTATAAAGTCCTTTTTCTGTTAATCCCATTTAGAATACCACATTGCAATTAGTAGTTACGTTTCTTTAGGTTCCTGTTGCCTATGACAGTTTCTCAGATTGATAACATTGACAATTTCAAAGATTATTAGCCAGATATTTTCTGGAATATCACTCAATTAGGATTTGTCTGATGGTTTGGTTATGATGTGAAAGAGGCTATAGGCTTTTGGGAGGAATACCACTAGAATTAATATGCCTGCTATGGTCTCAATACGTTTTCCAAAATTCAGATGTTGGAAAATTGACCCCCACTGTGGATTGGAAATTAGGGCCTTTTGGGAAATGTGGAGGTCATGAGAGCCCAATCTTCATGAATGGATTAATGTCATTATATGAGATTTGATTAAAACATATGATGAATGCTTAAATTAAAATAATTGTTAACGGTAAAGGACATATTCCCATTAATCTCCCTCAAAATCCACCCCCTCACACACACGCTTTGAACACACTTATCCCATTATTGTCATTTTCTGAAGCAGTTCTGGAAGTCCCCCTTCATGAGTGTTTTTAGTTACACTATCATGGCTACGTCGATGCTCTGAATCCATTCAAAACATTTATTTTCTTGGTCATTTTGACTGTGAAGAAGAGTCAGAAGTGCACTGTGCCAGGTCCAGTGAATAAGGTGGACGGGGACACATGGTAATGCTTTTACAATCTTGCCTTTGCATTGGGTGGCACTTCACACCAGAATTCATTGTATTTTGTTCACGCCTTGTAAAGACACTCGTGAAAGAGGACTCCCAGCACTGTTTCAGAAAGTGGCAAAAATGATAGAATAAGTGTGTTTGAAGACATGAAGTCTTAAAAAAAAAAAAAGACATTAAGTCTTTTGAGAGGAATTAATGGCAGTGTGTCTTTTACTGTAATAAATTTTTAAAATATAAACATTTACTGTATAGTTTGACGACACCGTGTACGGTGGGCTTGTGCAAGTGTGTTAACTCCCTCAACCCTTCTCCCATGTGAGGAAAGACAGTTTGTTCCCTTTGTCCTTCCATGTTTTGCCATGTGGGGACAGGGCATGAAGTTCTTGTTGGTGCCAGATGCCCGCACCATGATTTTGGGTTTCCTAGCATCCAGAATATGAGAAAATAAAATTTTATTCACTATAAATTACTCAGTCTGTTATATCAACACAAAAAAGACTAACGCAGTTCTATTATCATCACATCAAGGGTTTCCACTTTCTTACTGTTGTGAATAACTAGGTACTTCAGACTCTCCCTGTACAATTTTCTTCATTTCTAAAAACAGGTCTTGTTTTTTTGAAGCACCTTGGTTCCTATCATTGGAGGATGATGTTAGAAACCAAGACCTAGGTGCTAATTGTGCTCATTGGGCACTTTTAAAATATTTTTTATCCCTCCATGCATATCATTGGTAAAATAACATGGAAGTATTTAATTAAGAAAATCTAAAGCCACCCATGCATTTCAAGTACAAATGTAGATATTTTAGGACATGAATAAAATTGAAGTGAGTTTTTGAGAGTTGCCTAGACTTAGTCTGCCAATTTTTGAGATTTACCTCTGGTCTTTGAAAGATAAGCAATTCGTGCTTACCTTGTATAAATAGTGAGTAGGTGTTTCATGGTTGTAAACAATTGTAAACTTTTGTCTGAGACCTGAAAGTACTCTTAAAAGTGAGTCAAATTATAAGCATAATTTCTCTAAAGAATGTCTCATTTCTACATTCAAATATATCTGAGATTAAGCAACTGTTCTGAAAGAAAAATTTTGACCTTATACTGATATCATTAATATGTTATAAAATAATTCTTACTTCAGCTGGGCATGGTGGCACAAATCTGTCATCCTAGGTATTCAGCAGGCTAAAGTAAGGGGACAGTATGTGTAAGGCCAGCCTGGACAACTTGGCATGATCTTGTCTCAGAAAAACAAAAACAAAGACAAAAACAGAAAACCAAACAAAGGCTGGGGGTACAACTCAATAATAAAGTATTTACATAGCATGGGTTCAAGCCCCAGTAATTAAAAAACGAAAAAGATGTTTATTGTGAGATGACAACTATGCACAAAAGTATGATCTTTCACATATATGGTAGATTTATGCTGATCTTGACTTTTATTACTCAGCAAATGTTTAACGAGCACACATAGGGCCAATCCCTATGACCTTCATCAGCTCTTGAAGACTTCATATTTATTTGTGATGAAGTTTGTGGACAATAAGAGTACAGAGTGTGGTCATGGATGAGGGGAATGGGGGTGGTCTTTCACACTGGCTTCTGTAGGAATTGATAATAACCGAGTTAACCAAACTTAAATATACTATATTAAGCAAAGCTTTTTAAAATCTGAGAGAGCAAGGATATGTGTTTCTAGCTTATATGGTGTCTATATGAATTATTACACAGAGCTGTTCCTCAAGAAAAATAAACAAACATTTTTTCAGCATCACATTGGGACTGATGGGAAGGATGATTAAGTATGCTGAATAGGATCATGGTATTATACTTATTCTATGACTAATAACACTCAATAATTGCCGCTCATTTTACTAATAATTCACTAATATTAAATACTGACAATGTATCAGGCATTAAATTATAATATGAATTTAATACCTAAAATAAGGCCATGGTATCTGATTCAAAGTTAGGGAAATAGAGGTTGCAAAAGGATAGTTTCCTTAAAAAATATTATACGAAGAGTAAGGAAAAAAATTGGCTTTTAATAAAGGTCTTCTGATTTATGTTCTTAATAGCTAGACTGTATTATTGAATTAAAAATGACTTAATTTTGGAACGGCTAAGAGTGAGAACTGTCTGGTTACATTATGAATAGCTTAATCAGTCTATATTAAGATACATAGGATATTACTACCATACAGTTATGTGTATTTACATATATTTGTATGGATACATGCATAAATATGTAGAGATGGGGAGAAAAGGAGCAAATTTAAATCCAAGTTTCTATTAAATAAGTAATTTGAAACATAACATTTGGAGATTTTACTAATTGCTGTTATGGATTTCATAAGACTAGATTTTCAGTATAGTTATGGTTTTCCCTTATCGCTGTTAAGAATTGAGAGAGACAAAAGGAAAAAAATAAAGGCAGAATAATATAGATGAGAAATTACCCTGTTGCAGAAACATTGTTCATTTGCTTCTGGCATAAACTGAGGGAGAGACTATATATTCATGTCACAACATAATGGCATACTGTAGACCATTTCTATATGCATTCTCATTCCAGACTAATTCGTCAATTGTCGGTAAATTCAGCAACTTCCACATCCGGATAAATATAGATTTGTTTCTCAGCTGATGGTAAATACATTGCAGCTGTTCTATGGCAGGCAGCAGATAGATGGAGGTGTTAAGGTGACTTTCTAGCTGACTGTAATGCTGTAAAAATACTCTAGAGAGGAAGTATACAGAATGTGTAAAAAAATTAAAAAAAAAAAAAAAAAACACAGAGTCTGGGGTCATCTCTCCATCATCATGATGATTCTTTTCCTGGCCACTGTGGTATTTTTGGGTTGTGGTAAGGTAATTAGGATCGGATGAGTCAGTCTAGAAGAAGGGTCTCAGGAAGCCACATTCCAGTCCCCATGACTCTGCTTTAGCTTTGCTTTGATCTACAAAAATCCCCCTTATCTGAGGTTCTAATTTCCACTGTTTCAGTTACTTGTGGTCAACCTCAGTCTGAAAATATTAAAAGGAAAGTTCCAGGAACAAACAACTGATAAGTTATAGATTGTATACTATTTTGAGTAATGTGATGAAATCTTGTGGCATTCTACTTTGTCCTTCTCAGGACATTAATCCTGGCTTTGTCCAGCATATTCACTCTTTATATGAGTTCCCCGCCATTTGTCACTTAGTAGCTCTTTCATACAGCAGATTCACTGCCCTGATATTATAGTGCTTGTCTCCAAGTAACACTTATTTTACTTAATAAAGACTCCAAAGCCCCATCAAGTTAGGATTTGGCACATTTTGAGGTTTTATGCATCCACTGGGAGGCTTGGAACATGTCCCTTGCAGATAAGGGAGAATTATTGTAATGCTTTCAGATCCTTTTGAAAAACATGAGGAATAGTTAAACTAATAAATGCATGTAATGGTTTATATCTAGATATCCCTCCTAAAAGCCTCATGTGCTCATAGGTAGGTCTTTGGGAGGTGATTGGATCCTTGGGGTGTGATACTCGTCAGTGGATAAGGCCACTGAGGATTTAATAGCTAAATGTGATGTTGGGAGGAGGTGGTCATTGGGGGCATGGCCTGGAATGGTCTATCTCCCTTTCTTCTCCCTTGATCTTTCTCTCTACTTCCTGCTTGCTATACTATGAGCAATTCTCCTCTGCCACACTGCTCTACCTTGGAGCCAGCTGACTATGGGCTGAAACCTATACAAACTGTGTGTTAAAATCAACCTTTCCTCCTTTAAATTGTGGGTGTCTGGTATTGTGTCTCAGTGATGAGAAAGTAACTAGGACAATGCATAATATAAATTTTGACTATAAATTTCCACTATCATTTTTGAGTCACTGTATAGTGGGCACTAGAAAAGCATCTCAAAAAGTTATAAGAAGAGATTATGAAAGCATAGGTGAATACAGAATACTAGATGGTATAGTAAAATAAAGAATAATGCATTATAAGAATTTTAATGGGGCTCAAATGTGTTGAAAATAAAGTAAAAAATGTTATACCTGGTAGTCCAGTCATTTTCCAAGTGTGTAACAAGGCTTGACAGAATCAGCAATTGTTTGACATACACTAGGGAAATACATTTTTGATACCTAACACAAACTTACTAAATCTGAAACTCGATGATGGAGTGCAGCAAAATCTATATATCAACAAGCCCTCCAGATGAGTCTACATGAAAATTCCTGGTAAAGTTATATTCATTAAAGTTCCTGAAAATACGATTCACCTGAAAGGAAGAACAAAAATTTGAAGTGAATGACTCACTTGGAATTTTTTGTTAAACAAATTCTTTGTCCATCATATTGAAGATATTAAAGAAGTATATTTCAGTCCTTCAGAAGTGATTTCAGGACATCGTTCCTGATAGGTCTGATCTGCCTCAGATTAGCAAAAGCTATTAAGGTAATTTGGATGTATGTGGTGACCTGCTTAATTCAACACTCCTGAGGTGAGGGGCTCAAGTATCTTGGCTGCATGGCTGTGTTTGGTGGGCTGATTTTAACAGAATTTAATTCAATCAATATGGTGAACTATTACTGGTAGTGTCAATAGTGCTGGCGATATGGAAAGATACATTTATAAACCATGACTCCTGATTTCAATTTGCTTACCATTTGTATTTATTTGGGAAAACTCTTGGAAAAGATTTACTTTACTACCAGATATTTGCATACATATAAATCATCCAAGTTCTAACTTTGTGCTTTTTCCAAAATCAGAACTCAATTTATTTTACATACCTAGCCTAGTAAATAAATACAGTGTTGACAAGTCTCTAATGAACGCAAATTTATAATTTTCTCTTGGCAATTCATCAACCATTGAGTCACATAATTTAGTGGTAAATGATAAATATAAAGAACAATTAATCTCCAACAAAACAGAAGGGCATGAATACTCAACTCATTACATTAAATACAAGGTTTTTCAAATGACATTTAAAGGCATCAAATATAGAAGTAAAAAAGAAAAAAACTAATAAACTAATAAAACATTTCATGTTCTTATGTAGAGGCAAAAACAAAAAATTTCTTTCCCCAATGCAAGATTGATGACTGACACACCTATAAGAAAATGAACAACAGAAAGGAATGAAAAAAATTATTTAAATAAATTTTTTTATTTAATGAGAGATGACAGAAATGAAGACCCAAAGGCCCATAGTTAATAGTGTATTTCTGTGCATAGGTGGAATGAGGAACTGACAGTCATACAGAAGTATGATTGGACAAAATGTATCTTGGCATAGCGGTCCTTTGTTCCCTCATTCCCTCCTGGAGTGAATGTCCTATGATTTGTTTTCAAGGGACACAGTTTTTCTGGCTGGCTTTGAGGGTGAGGAGTTCTAATTTCTATAATTTGCCTTGAGGAGGAGAAATTCTTATTTTTTTGACATGCCTGGGGGGAAAGAGGAGAGAATAAAGGAGGACAGAGGTCAGAAAGAACTTCTTGTTCTGCAGACTCTTCCAGTCCTTATCAGTTCAAAGTACTAAACCCATACGAAAACAGCATACTTTGGGTTACTGCATCCTGAGCTCTTCCAACACTTACATTAAAAAAAGAAGATGAGTGATGTAGGAGAGGAAATAAAATGTCAGAATTGCTAACATACTAATAAACATCTCTTTAAAAAAGAAGTAAAACAGTTCAACATTGTGCACAATTAACTAGAAAAAATTCTAAGGAAAACATAGCTTAGGCAAAGAATTAGGCATTATTATTTGGGATGAAATTAGAATACAAATGCTGTCAATCATAAGTAAAAATGAAAATAGTTAATTCTTTGTAGACATAAATGAAAAAGTGATGCTGGAACTACGGAAAAAAATTTCATAGTGAATTCATTAAAGCTCTTGTAAGGATTAGACAAAATTGGAATTTTGATATGCTAAATTTGGAATTTTCTGGAGTAAACTTGAAGTGAAAAGTTTGCTTGAAATATATGTTCAAGTAGTCAGAACTGACAATTTGTATTCTAGTAAATTTATGGAAAATTTCAAAATTAAAGTAAAGTTCACTAGTTACCACTCTGGAGAAGCAGGAAGACTGAGAAAGCATCCCAGTGCAGAGAAAACAATAGGACTTCTATTTAACAGTGTCAAAAAGAAATTTCTACAAAAGAAAAACCTATGGCAATTTGTGATTTTTTAACTTCCTAAATAGTTGACACGCTTGGCCAATTGGAAAAATAAACAACAGAAACAAATGCAAAATTTCTTTGGAAGACTTCATCTAACCACAGGTTTAACAAAAAATCTTAGTAAAATTCCTGTTGAAGATGAAATCACAATCCAAAATTACACTGCACATGTTATGATTAAATGTCACTTCAAGAAAACTAATGAGAGACTTTATGTGCAAAAAGTCAAATACTGCTGTAAAATAGATACATTTGTTTAAAGAACAAATATTTATTTATATTAAGGGGTGGCGGTATTTAAACTGAAATATAAATATAGAAATTAAAAATGTACAAAAACTACCCAATGTGAAAAACTCAGGTAAGTTTTAAAAAAGATATTACATGATTTATAATACGTGTGAGGTATTTTATTATGGATATCTCATTAAATAAATGTCTAGAGAAAGGAACAAGCATCTAAATAAAAAAGTAGCTTCTCCTACTAGAAACTGAATAATGTGGTGCCACAGCAATGAGTATGGGAAACTTTCCAATTTTTTCTTATTCTTTCTCTATAAATCACAGAATTTTTTTTTTTACAGGAAAAAGGTATTAAAATGTTTGAAATTGTGATTAAATTGTCAGGTAAACCAAACTCAGCTTAACTTTTAATGTAGCCAAATGCTATATGTTTAAAAACCATACAGTTTTCTATTATTATTATTATTTTTTTTAGTTCAAGGCACTTTAAATGAAAAAGAATACGTAACAACATAACATATCTTTTTTGTATATTATATCTATTTACTATGAGGAAATAGGTAGATCTTCAAAAGAACTCAGTACCATTTCTAGAAAAGAAAAATATGGTCAATAAAATTAACAAACTCCATGGAGTTTTCTAGAGATGATTGGATTCCAGTGAAGAGATAATTCAAGAACTGAAATATGGAGCTGAGAGCATGTTCCAGGAGGCAATGAAAAGAGATAGTGGCTGGTCAACATAGCAGAAAGGTTGTAAGATTCAGAAAACAGAATAAGAAAATCCAAAATAAGACAAATATACATTACAGAATAAAAGAAAACTACTCTGTTTTATCTAATGCTTTTCTGCACCCATTGAAATGATCATATGACTTTTGTCTTTCATTCTGTTGGTGTGATATATTATGTTTATTGATTTATGTATGTTGAATCATCCCTTTAAGATCTGTAACAAAAAAGTGTTGTCCACTTTCACTTCTGTTACTAAATATGTGCTGCCGGTCTTAGCCAGGCAAGGGAAAGAAATTAAAAGCATCCAAATAGGAAAGGAAGAAGTCAAATTATAATTGCATGAAGATAACATAATTCTGTATAAAAGAAAACCAAAAGACTATAAGAACTGATAAATAAGTGTAGTAAATGTGCACAATACAAAATCAACATAAAAAGTCAGTAGCGTATTTATACACCAAAAACAAATGGGGCATCACAATCCCTGACTTAAAATTATACCACAAAGCCACTGTGATAAAATCATATGGTACTGGCAAATAAACAGACCTGAGAATCTGTGGGGAGTGGCTGAGTTGAGGCTGAGTTGGAGGTCGGTGAACTCCTTGGGACTAGAGCAAGGCCAGTCCAGCAGATGTCTGGCCTTGGTGTTTCTTTCTGTTGACTATAGCACAGATAGCTCTGAGAATGTTTTGCTTTCAGTGTTCTCAGCAAAACACTGAGACCTCATGCTTTCAGCCCCATTGCAAGCTTCCCCCACTTTGCTGTGTATAAATAAAGACACAGACCATGCTGGGTTGTTGCTGCCTCTCTATGGGAGAGGTCAGGTCCCACCCTGTCCCAGCTTTCCTTTTAGTGTCTAGCTTTTTCTTAATCTCCTGTCACACCCTCTCAGAACCCCCTGGCTATGTGGGTCATGGCAATTATCAGTTGAACAGATTAGAAGTTGCAGACACAACTAAAAACACACTCAGCCACCTTATCTTTGACAAAGGGACCAAACATGTTCACTGGAAGAAAGATAGCCTCTTTAACAAATGATGCTGGAAAAACTGGTTTTTCACGTGCCAAAGACTAAAACTAGACCCATGTCTATCACCATGTACTAAATTAAAATCAAAATGGATAAAAAATCTAAATATTAAAATAGAATAAGGTGGGATCTCACCTTATTAAAAAACTTTTGCACATCAAAAGGAATCATCAACAGAGTAAAGACAACCTACAGGGTGGGAAAAAATTTTAGCCAGTTGTTCCTCAGACAAAGGATTTCTATCTAGAGCATATAAAGAATTGAAAAAAATCAGACATCCCAAATTCAAAGACCCAATCCAAAAACAGGCATCTGAGATGAATATGCAATTCTCAGATGAAGAAATACAAACAGCAAATAAATACATGAAGAAATGTTGAACATCATTGGTCATTTGAGAGATGCAAATTAAAACACCTCTCAGATTCCATCTCACCCCAGAAAGAATGGCTATCATCAAGAAATCAACCAATAACAAATGCTGGAGGGGGTGTGGGGAGAAAGGAACACTTCTCCACCGTTGGTGGAAGTGTTGACTGGTGCAACTACTGTGGAAATCAGTATGGAGGTTCCTCAAAAAACTAGGATTATAGGCCCCTTTTGACCCAGCTATTCCTCTTCTGGGCATCTTCCCAGAAGAATTAAAACCATCATACCACAGCGATATATGTGCATCCATGTTTATAGCAGCACAATTTGTAATAGCTAAATCTTGGAAACAACCCAAATGCCCCTCAACAAAAGAATGGATAAAAAAGATGTTGTCTTTTTATATAATGGAGTACTACTCATCCATAAAGCAGGATAAACTTGATACTTTTATAGGTAAATGGATGCAACTTGAGACCATATTCATAAGTGAAATAAATCAGACTCACATGTGTAAGTATTATATTGTCTCCCTGGTGTGAGGAACTGAAAGAGTAAATAAGGTCCAATATGTACAATAGATATTGTGAAACAGGAAGAAATTATTCAAAAGTAAAAAGGAACTAGAATGGGGGAAAGAAGAAAGGAAGGAAGGGAACAGGAAAAAAATACAGCATAGTTATACTAGTGTCTCTTAATTCATTGAAAAAAAGATTTGCGCTAATATTGTTTGGAGGAATTTTTATGCCCATATCTTGTACTCAGAGTACCCACTTTAAACATAACAATACTCTATGTATTAACTATTGTTATTCTCCTATTATTTTGCTATGAAATTTTGTTTTACTTTTTTCCATATAATAAAAATGAATTTAAAAAATTAAGGCAGTGATTCCATCTACAGTAACTTCAAAAACAAAACAACTAGGAGTAATTTTAATTGAGTTACAAGTGAATGAAACCTATGATGAAAATTCCAAAACACTGATGAATGAAATGGAAAAAGATACAATTCTCAATAAATGAAATGGTCTCCTATATTCATGGTTCAGTGGAATTAATATTAAAATGTTCATATTATTTATACCAAAATACAGATTCAATGCAACTACAATGTCAATAAATTCTTTGCACAAATAGAAAAACTGATCCTAAAAGTGATATGGAGCCACAAAACACCCTAAATAACTGTAGAAATCTTGAGTCAAAAAAAAAAATGGTATCAAAATTCCTGATCTCAAGGTGCACTATAGGATTATAGCAACCAAGACAGTATGACTCTAGCATAACATACACACACACACACACACACACACACACACACACACATCAAGAAATAGAACAGAAGATCTAGAAATAAACCCATGAGTTTATAGACAACTGATTTTGGACAAAGGCTTCAAAAATACATCAAAAGTAAAATAGGCTTTTCAAAAAATGGTGCTGGGAAAACCAGCACCAGATGATGAATCAGACCCTTATTTCTCACCCTATATAGAAAGCAACTCAAAGGAAGATCTAAAGGTAAGATATGAAACTAATACAAGAAATTATAGGGAAAATAACTTTCAGGCATTGGTATAGATAATTTTTTATAGAATACAAAGGCAAAGCTATCAACTGCAAATATAGACAAATTGAATTATTTCAAACTAAGAAGCTTCTACACAGTAAGAAAATATAAAGTGACTGTAGAGGCAATTTACAGAATGGGATGGAAAGTATGCAAAGTATCCATCTCATGATTCATATCCAGAACATATAAGGAACTCAAAAAATTTCAATAAGAAATCTCACTAAAAATGAGCAAAAGATTTAAGCAGACATTTTTCGAAAGAGAATATTTTCACAAATGATCAACAAATGTATGAAAAAGCACTCAACATTCAAAAATAATGAGGTATCTCACTCCATTCATAATGTCTATTACAAAAAGAAAAATATTGAAAGTGTTGACAAGGATGCAGAACAGAGGAAACATTTCCACACTATTAATGGGAATGTAAATTAGTATAGACATTACGGAGAATGCTACTCAGTTTCTTAAAAAACTAAAATTAGATGAATAAATGATCTATGATTACTGGATCTATATGTGATCCAGTAATCTCACTTCATATCCAAAGGAAATGAAATCAGAATATCAAATAGATACCTGTACTCTAATGTTTACTGCAACACTTCACAATGTTCAAGATAAAGAACCAACCAAAATGTGTACTGGCAAATGAATGAAACTAGTATGGAATATTATTCAGCCATATAAAAGAAGAAAATCCTATCATTACAAGCAAGATGGATATAACCAGAGGTCACATCATGTTAAAAGAAATAAGCCAGACACAGAGAAATAAATGCCACATGTTTGCAATCATATGCAGAAGCTAAAAAGAGTTGATCTCAGAGTAAAAGAGAGTAGAAGAATTATTATTAGAGGCTAGAAAGGGGAGCAGGGCAATGGATAACAACTAGCAAAATAGGAGGAGTAAGTTCTATAGTTCAGTTGGGTGACTGTAATTTATAATTAGCCTATAATATTTTTATGAAAAACTAGAAAAAAGTATTCTGAATTCTCCAACCACAAATAAATGATAAGGATGAGGAAATGCTCCTTATCTTGATTAGTAATCATACATGGTATACATGTACTAAATTATGACACTGTACCCCCCATAACTATGTACAATTCCTACATTTTCATTCAAAAATAAAATAAAAGAAATCATACTATGCTCTTATGGTTTGGGTCTAGATGTCTCCCCAAAGCCTCACGCAGTTTTGAATGGGCCCTTTCCAGAGGTGGCTGAGTCTACTGTGTGATTGATTCGTAGCGCAATGCTGGGATTAAGGGTGCTGAGATTAGGGGTGGGAGATTGCTGGATCAGTCCACTGATTGGATTGGCTCTGCCCTCATCCCGGTAGACTGGGTATGATATAAGGGAGAGAAAGAGGCTTGTCTTTCTCTCTCTTTTTGCTTTTGCTGTCTTCTGCTGCCATGAACTGTTGCCCCTCCGCCATTTGCTATCCTGTCTTAGAGCCAGCCGATGTCGGACAGAAACCTCTACAAACTGAGCTAAATAAACCACTCCCCTTTTAACTTTGGGTGTCAGTTATTTTGTCTCAGCAAGGAGAGAAAAGTAACTAAGACACATGCAAATATAAGCTATTTTCCAAGTGGAAAAATAAAGATGTACGACACTTACATTGCACTATACTTTATTTAAAACACCTAATACGGATTTGAAAGTGTATGTACCACCCATGAAAGCAATTCCTAACCTTTCCCAGACACTGGTGAGAGCAGAGGGTCTGTGAATCAAGAGTAGGGAAGAAATTTTTACTTCTGTATTTATTTTCATTTTATTTTATTTATCTGTACAGATTATTTTTCACATGAGCAATTTTTTCACTTAAAACTTTATGAATGAAAATGAAGACAAAAGTAAAATGAAGACAAAACTGAAATAAAGCCAGAAATATAATTACCTATTATGCATTTTCAAGTGATGAACAATTTGGTCGTCTTTTGTTAATTCTTACCAACAGGAAAATATAAACATACAGCTCACAGTTTCCAAAGTCAGAAGCACACTAGTAGCTATAAGGTAGTCTAAGCCTTAATAAGTCTTAATATGAGAAAGAAATGTCTCCTGCACATCCTTAAATTAGGACTCCAAAAACTGTAATTATTAAATTTACTTACAATTCCCTGTAAGGTAAGATTCACAAAACAGTCTTCTCCATGCCATTAGAATTCTAAATATACAACCCATATGTCTTGACATAGTCACTAATTGAATTTTTATTTAACACTTACTATATTCCAGGCATTAAAGATACTTTGGCCAGAACTGCTCATGTATCGTAGACTAGAGGAAAAAGTGAACATGGGAGTCAACAGTGACAGTACACTGTGATAACTAATGGGACTGATACATTCACATGATGCAAAAGGGTCACAGAGAAGACTGGCAGAAGTAGCATAACTTGAAAGAATCTTTTGTAAAAGATATAAAACTTCACAGGATGATACAAGAAATTGGGTCAGACAAGAAAAAGGAGACGGTAGAGTTCCAAGAACAGGAAATGCATCTTTTCTGTCTTTAATCTCTCTTGTTTATCACTTCACTTTCATTATCTCTGGTTTAGTTTTAGGTACTTGGTGTGCAATAGTGATGAAACAGGTGTCTTTCTAAAAGACGAATATCATCAGATTGTTTTTATATTTTAAAATGCATAATATTCTTTCAATCGACATACTCTACAAACTGATATGCTTGCAGCTTGTCTACAAAAAAATTCTTAGGTCAGACATTTCCAGATCTCAATTTCCCTGTAAATTTTCTCCTGAAATAAAACATCCTGAGATGAATGTTTCCTGCAGGACCTCCTTTCTCCAAACTACTTTCATCATTAACTTTGCCCGTTGTGATCATCTATTCCAGATGGTATTTTATATATTCTGGAGGTACAAATTTTCCCCAGGTCATAAACAAAGGAAAATTTAAGAGTTCATAGTTTCCAAGAGTGATTTCGCTAGAGCAAAAGATTCATTATGAAGGAAACTTGAAGAGGAAGTAAATTTTTTAAAAAGGTAATACATTGTTATCAGGCTCAATTTTCTTTTCTAATTAGTACACATTTGCAGTACATAATGATCCCACTCATCATGGAGAATTTGTACATGTACACAACACATTTTAAGTTTCTTTTTCTTTTTGTCCCCTTGGTCTTTCTTCCCTCCAACACTTCTTCCCCTCCACATTTGCAAAAGCTTTATTTTTATTTTTTCCTTCAATTCTTTTTTTTTCTTTAAATCTTTTTCCCTTCCTTTTCCCCTTCTTTTGTTTCCTTTCACATCTGAAAAAGTTCTTCCTAGTTCCTAATATCTATCCTCTATTTCACTCCTTATAAACTTGTGTGTCTGATTTATTTCACTTAACAAATGCTGACAAGGGTGAGGGGGAGAGGGGAGAAGCCGTTCTCCATTGCTGGTGGGAGTGTAAACTGGTAAACCACTATGGAAATTCCCGAAAAAACTAAAACTAGATGTTCCTTTTGACTCAGCTATTCCCCTTCTAGGGATCTTCTTGAAAGAGTTAAAATCATCATACCACAGTGCAAAGATTTTTATACACATTCATGCTGATAATTGCCATTGTATTTCCTCCATTGTGTAATGTATACATTTGTTCTTTTTTCTTTTGTTTTGTTTTGTTTTCTTTTCTTTTCAGAGGGACAGGGTCTTGATATGTAGTTTACACTGGCCTGGACTCACTATGTAGCCCAGGCTGGCCTTGAACTCATGGTGATCTTCCTGCCTCAGCCTCCTGAGTGTTGGCATTACAGGCATGCACCACCATGCCCAGCCTTCATTTCTTTTTTTTTTTTTTTTTAATTTATAACCTCTTGTTGAAAAGTAGTGCAACATAGAGGGGGACTTGTTTCTGACTGAATAAAAATTCTATCTAGTATTTACCCTTTTAGAATAATCTCTATAGTTATTCTTAATTTATTCTTTTTGTATTAAGAATACTTTCTTCCGTATCCGGTTTACTAACCCAGATAACAGAAATAGTGGATATTATTAAAAGACTTTTCATTGAATGCTACTAGGATTATATGATTTTTTTCACCTTCAATTAAAAATGCAATGAACTAAATAATTTTTATTACTATTTGCATTTATATGACATTTTCATGTTGCATTATTATTTTAGTGTATATTGACATTATTTGCTATCATTTCATCAAATTTGTAATATTTTTGTAATGTTTGCAATATGTTTGTAAATTTGTATTATTAGTAATGAATCAATTGTAATTTTCTTTTAAATTTTTGATATTTAGCAAGAGGTATCCTAAGTGGATAAATAGATGTTAACATTTGATATTTGTTGTTCAGCACTATAATATATGATTTACTATATTTATTTAGTATTCTTTTATCCATGTGTATGTTCTTTCACTTATCCTTTTATTCATTTGTTCAGCAAATATTTGCTAGTGCAGAGCCCTCTGCTAGAAACTATAACACAGTAGCAACAAAAAACAGTCTCTGTTTTTGTGTAACTCTCAGTCTAATAGCTACACACAGTAAAGGTCTGAATGTCCTAAAGAAGTCTTATTTTTTATTGTAGGCTCTCATGCCAAGAAATATGTTTATTTCAACTGAAACTAACAAATCTAGGAGGATACAAAATATACACACAAAAATGCTTTACTACAATGCCAAATTAACGTATAGCAACTTCAGTGTCATCCTCTTGCTATACTCAATGTTTTATTTTTATTAGAGGACTGTACCCAATTTGAGGCTCCTTACAGAGCTTGAGGAACTTTGTAGTATTCTTTGGAGAGTAACATAAATGAAACAGCTAGAAAATTATACTCATGAAGACAAATTAAAGGTATTCAAAAAATTGTTCTTCTAAAATGGGATAGTGAGTCCAGTTTTAAAATAGTCATTCAGGGATCATTTAAAAACTTAATCAGCTCATTTAAATATCTACTGAGACCCAACACTCTGGAAGGCTGAGGCAGGAGGATCACAAGTATCAGCACAACCTAGGCAACTTACTGACTTAGCAAGATACTATCTCAAAAAATAAGGGTGGAGTGGGAGGTAGGGGTATGGATGTAGGTCAGTGTGAAGGCCCTGATTCAATCCCAAGTACAGAAAAAAATTATGAGAATGGAACTTTTGTTGTCTTCAAAAGGTATTTTATTTATTTTAAATTAATTTTATTAGTACACTTCTGATATACATAATGATCACACTCATCATAGGGAATTTGTTCCTGTATATGATATATCTTGATTCTTCTTTTTTTCCCCATTCCCCTCCCCTCCCTTCAACCCCTCTTCCCCTCCTTATTTATGGAAGCTTTGTTTCCATTTTTTCCTTTCATTTTTTTTCCTTTCCCTTCATTTCCTTCCCCCCACTTTCCTTGTTCCTCTTCCATTTGAACATTTTTTTCTTACTCCAACAAATACTTTTCAATTCATTAAAATGTATCATTCATTGCATGTAGATTATAGAAATGGTGAAATTTTGACTTTGGATTGTGCTCTGAAGAGAAAATTTAAAAGAAGCAAGAGGGGGATAATAATTAAACCGCAACAGCAGATAAAAACACCAAAACGACACTCAGGATTTGGAGGCACATTTATTTACATCAATGGGCACTGATCGGAATCATTCCCAAAGTACCAGGCCCTGATCTCTGGTGGTCTAGGGCTTATATGGGACAAGCAAGCAGGAAGTACAGAAGCAGAATGGCTTGTCAACTGGGGATTGGTTTATACAATGTGCATCACAGCCATTTCTAAGAGACAGAGCAGCTGGAACTGGAACAGCACCTATTACCCGGGCAACTAACAAACTGAAGTATACTGGCTGGGGGGGCATTTTCTGTTACAATACCATCACAAATGCCCCGATTATTTCAGTAGGGTGACACCTAGTATAGATCAAAGATGGCCCAAGGGTTTTCCTAGCCCAATAATACATATAAATATTAACAACAATCATCTAACATCTATTGAGTACCTGGAGTTTTAACAATCTCCTGTGAATTTTCTCCTTTAATAATGTCAGATTTTATTATTATATTTATTATTATATATCTAGTACATATATTTTATTATATGTACTAGATTCCTTTGGTCTGGGTTTGTGATTGTTTTGCTATACTAATTATTAGTAGTATTATATTAGTTTGTTAACATTAATTATTATTAGTTTATTAACTTTCTCTACCTCTCACAAAAGTGCTTTCTCAGAAAATAAATTTTAAAATTACCCTAATTAATATCTATTTTTCAGCATAGAATCTAAATTGTATAGAAGTTAAATAATTTGCCAGGGTCATGTAAGTAGTAATTAGAAAGCTGTGAATTTATAATTAAATGGCTGCATATTCATGATTCGCATTGAGGATTGTGAAAATAAGGAAGACATAATACTTATCCTACTGAAATTTCTTAATTAAATCATGCTACATCTGTAACGGGATATAGCACATACAGTTCTAGGCATAAATAGTGAGGAAGCTGATTAACTCAGAAAGGAGATGAAGTAACCCTTATCCTCCGTTTATAGTTGTGTTTACCTTGGGGATGTAGCTCAGTGGTAGAACACTTGCCTAGCATGCATACAGCTCTGGATTCAATCCCCAGTACAGCACTGGAAAAAAAAAAAAAAGAATTACACATGAATTGTGCTAAATGCCTTAGCATCTTAATATTTATATGAAGATTTCAATTATCTTAGTCCTCAGAGTCCTTAGACATACTCAGTAAATCTTAGAAGTAGGCAACTGAAGATGATGTTTAAAATTGAAGCAAAAAAGGACCTCTCTCACCCCTTTTTGCTCTTTCACTAAACATCTAGTATGCTCCAGCTATCAGACTGAAAATAGGTTGAAGATTTAAAATGAGATACTTTGTACCCAAATGAAAGAAACATATATTTCAACCTATAAGTAAATTCAACTGATTCTTGTTAATTGCAGTAGTTAATAAAGTCACCATTACCGATGAATTAACAAATAGCTTTTGTTCCTAAGAGAAATACAGGGTTAGCGTTCAATGAGCCTGTAATCATAGCAGGCTTTCAACTGATTCATACATAACCTTGCTTTCTGATGAGAAGGACAAGTTGACAGTGTGAGAAACTGAAACTAAAAGGCAGAAGATGATCTTGTTTGACTTTTAACAGGGCACATGGACTTCGGATGACTTGTCTTCTGCCTCCGTGCACATTTGTGAGTAATCGTGAATTTGTGCCGTGCGTTGACTTGGCGCCTACAGCAGGCGAGTTAGTAAACACTGCACCACCACGTAATAGGCACTGCGGTGGGACTGGGTGTTGTTTTGTGATTACAGAAAGGCAGCCTTACTCAGCCTCACCAGTTCTGGATTTGAGCATTCTTTGAAAAAATCATTGCATTTCTTAGAATGGATTTCTGCATTTTCATGATAGAGAAGGGATTTCTCTGGCCTACTTACCTGATCAGATGACTTTAAAAACACAAGTAAAGGGGCCGGTGAGATGGCTCAGCGGCATAAGCGCCTGTCCAGCAAGCACGAGGGCCCGAGTTTGACTCCCGGAACCCACATACGAAAAAGGGGCCGGTGATATCGCTCAGCGGCACGGGCGCCTGCTGGTGTGCAAGGTCCTGAGGTCGACCCCCGGTACCCACAAAAAAAAAAAAAAAAAAAAAAAAAAAACCACAAGTAAAAGTATGGGGAAAAAAAAAAAATCTAAGAAAATGTAACATAAGTACAAATGTAGAATATTTTATTTATCAGAAATATTAAAAAAAGAAATAAGACAAAATAAAACCATGTGGATGTATTTGAAATTAAATCCATTAGCTGACACAGATATTCACTTATTGTTTTTTATATACTTTATTTCAATTCCAGCATGAAATCCACTCTTCCTTTCACCTTTTCTTTCTGATGTCTTCTAAGATTTACTTTGCTGACTCTTCCCTTTTTCTTGCTTATTTTATCCCTTATATTGGATCTCATAAGGCTCATTTGTGCATTTTCTGCTTATACTCCATTTCTCAACTAAAAATCCTGAAATGCTTCCCCATTTGCTCTAGAGCAAGAATATATCCACAGTGTAGATAATGGAGACTTTTAAATATAATATAAATTTATATTCTGAATTTAATGTAAGTGACAACAAATCACAACCTAGTTGTTAAAAAAAATCTGACAAAACCATGAAAATCACCAAATAAAAAAATACATTTTATTAGCTGCTTGGTAAATTTTATCTCCTATTTTTCGGCTGCATGTTCTTTCATGTCTTCATATGACAAGAATTTTCAAGTACGTAAGTCTATAGAAAAACATTATAGAAAAACATTATAGAGATATAAATGGAAATTTTGCAAACCTCAGTCTGTAGCAGGAGTTGCACAAAAGGAAATTCTATCATCATTCTCCTCTTAACAAGAGGACGTTGAGATGTGACACATTAGGCATGACAGGTCAGCTCTTCGCATAACTAGACAACTGTAGCTGGTCAAAATATTGCAAACCGTTAGACTGTGTAGTCAGCTAAATTTTTCCAAATGGTCTGCTAGTGTTGCCGAACAGATTAAATTGTATTAAAATCCCCCTTTTGTAGGCCTGTCTGCTTCCTTCAGCAGACTGTGAGCTTCTGAAAGGGCATTTCTGTGTCACTCACCACTGCGATCCTCAGTCCATGAGATTGTTTGGTATGTTTGCTTTGCAAATGCTAAAAATATGTGAGATGCAGGAAGAAAGAACCAAAATAATTTATCTCCAGTAAAACCATCGCATGACTACACTTTTTTTAATTTCTAGATTTACATGTATTTTAATTGTTATGCTTTTCATCTTTAATGTGTGTAGCATTTTAAGTGATGCGTGTGAAGCATGCTCTCTTTCTGCAGACGGAGATCATCTGAATGGACAGCATTACCGGTATAGCTATTTCTTTTAGGACCGGTTTAATTTAAGGGTATATGGGATTTAACATCTGACAGGATGTGAAAATTGACCTACATACATTTGCATGGAACAGATCTGGAAATATTTCTCTAAATGAGGCATTATATGTTATACAGCAATTTTGTAAAATAGACATCTTATATTTTTCAAGCTATTGTAGGCTGCTAATGAGTCAGGAAAAATTCATGATTAGATACTTAAAACTTCTAGCAGAGAAACATGCTTTTGTCTTGTATCATTGCAGAGAAAACCATTTTGCAGCAATATATGACATTATATAGAAATTTAACATAATTCAATTCATAAGGTCATGGATATTTTCATTAAGGAAAAATGTGCATTTAGCATTTGATGACCTATTTTGCTTCTCACTATGATGCTGCCAAGCCCTCTTGAGAGTTAGCCATTTCTTCACATATTTCATACATATTACAATAAAAGAAATCTCTGGAGTACTTTATGCTGTAGATACACGTGTTATCAAATAGAATGTCCCCAATCACAGAAATAACTTGGCTGTATGGTAGTCACAGCAACATATACCTACTGATTATTTGAAATGTGGCTTCTGAAACTGGGTAATTTAATTTTTAGTTTTATTTAATTTTGGTTACTTTAAATTTTAGTTAAAATAGCCACACATGGCCGTTGCCTACTATAATGAATAGCAGCATAATTCAGAGCATAAATCAGATTATTGATCTTTTAACCCTGATAACATTAAGTCCATTTTTAAAAAGTTTTTTCATAGAAATCAGAAAAGTCAAGTACAACTAAGCATAAAATCTCTAACCATTTATAAATTATACAATGACAAAAATTTCAATTTTCTAGTTTCCAAAATACCCATAAGAGTAAACAATTAAATCAACAAATTGTCTTTAAGTTGCTATAAAGTTGCTGCAAACAACACATTACCGCACATGTCCAGAATGAAGTTCTGTACAAGCACTGTGCATTAGAGTACATTGTACTCATGCTGACCTTCAGAGGACGGGCAGTCAATTTGTTTTGTGTACCCCATAGGATCTAGATTTGGTTCATGTGCATCATAAGATCTACAACTCAGAAAGAAGTACTAATAAGTGTGCCATGGCCCTTTACTTTGTTTAGTTAGTCCAAACTGAGAAGGCTAAATTCATCTTGAGTAAAACTTCCATAGGAAAGATTTAAAAATTGATCTTTCTTTGAGGATACAGTAAGGAGATATTACCTTCTGCCGCTGATTCTGCTTGCTGAGTCATCTAACTCTATTTCCACTAAGAGTAGCTGTCAGATCTCTTTTTCATAGTGAGGCCACGAAAAGCAGTGTTCAAAGTTATAATCTCAAAATCCTTCCCCTCTATGTATCAGAATTTCTCCTGGTGGGTAATCATGGTGAGTTGTCCACCATGCGGGAATTACACATCTGGATTGTTAGGTGTTGCTAGCGTGTAAGATGACTATGGCACCACAGTGAAGGCACTGAGTGGCACGCTGACACTTGCCTGACCACTCTGTGTAGTCACAGCGAGGCTGCTAGCTGGCAAAAGGCATGAGCTAGGGAGACAGATGCAGCAGCAGGAAGTTTGTGATGGAAAGCATCCACTGAATCTGCAAGATGGAGAAGAAATAACAGAACTCAGACAAGGAGCTTGTTTAATGTGAAGGTTTAATGTGAAGTAATGGTGATACCAGAGGGATTGGGAAGTAATGGTGATTCCCAGACATGCTGGGAAATATTTAACATCTCGGAAGTCTGTCTTTAAGAATCAAATGGCAGTGCAAGAGGAAGGCAGGACTATGGTGCTAAAAGGATTGAAGAACTAAATTTGTCACCTGGATAAGTTTAGCGGAATAAAGCAGATGCCATCTTATGGGAACTAGGGTGCACAATCAGGACCAGCGGTACCCTTGATGTGTTGCTAAAACTTGCTGTACTGATTAAGAATGCCAACCAGTTTCTCATCTAAAAAAGGGTTTTGTTCAAAAGTCGCGGCCTGGAGGGACTTGAAGGGGATTAATGGGCCTCAGGTGGGTAGAAAGGAAGTGAGCAAAGCCAAGGAATAGGCAAGGCCTGACATGCTCCAGGCGAATCCGACTGTCCTTTCTCTAAATTCCTATCAAAGTCTTTTCTCACCATGTGTATACTAACTTTCTGTACTTGAAAAGAGAAGTCTCTTTTCATTTATTTTCTATTTTCAATCAACTAACCAAAGGATGCAGAAAGAGTATCAAGAATTTCTGTTATGCTTCCCCCATCTTCATTAGAAGGATGTTAACATTTTATGTAGCCACATTACAGTTATCAAAAGCCAAAAATTAATATTGATATAAAACTGTTCAATATAATATTGATATAAAACTGTTCATTAATATTGACATAAAGCTGAGCCACTTGTTCAAGAAATGTGATTTCTTGTTGAGGATCTAATCTAGGTCACATTTTGCATTTATCTGTTTTTACCTTTGTTAACTCCAATCTCTGACATTTCTTCAGTCATCTTGATCTTTATGACCTTTTCACATTTAAAGAGTACTAGATCTTTTGTTGAATTTTCACTTATCTGAGGTTTCCTCATGATGAAAATCGTATTATGTATTTTTTGGCAATGATGTCACAGAAGTGATGGTTGATGCTTCTCGTCGTTTCACATCTCAGTAGTTCATGATATCAAAATATCCCATACTGGTGATACTGACCTTGATCTTTCAGAAAAAGTGATTTCTGACAAATATCTCTGAGGTAGTTTTTCCCACCACAATTACTGAGCGTTTTATGAAAATATACTTTGGGATTATGCAAAATTTCTTTTTGTTTTTAACTCACTGATTTAATACGTATCGATGATTTTTTTTTTTTTGTGGGTACCGGGGGGTCGACCTCAGGACCTCACGTGCCAGCAGGCGCCCGTGCCGCTGAGCGATATCACCGGCCCCTTTTTCGTATGTGGGTTCTGGGAGTCGAACTCGGCCCCTCGCACTTGCAAGGCAGGTGCTTACGCCGCTGAGCCATCTCACCGGCCCTGTATTGATTATTTAAGTAGTAAATTTAAAATCATCACTATGTGATCATCAATATTTGCAAATAGTGATTTTCTGTTTTTTTGTCATTTTTTCTATATTTGTTAATGAAATACTTCAGCAAAGTGCTAAAATCCTTTCCTTCTTTCCTTCCTTCCTTCTTTCCTTCCTATCTTCATCTGTCTTTCTGATTGATTCAAAGATTCTTTTTTATTCAAAGTATTGTAATCTGTTATATTCAGCATCTATTTCCAGTGTTTATACTGCTCGAATTACTCTAGATTTGGCTATTAGGAACTCTTCCAATCTAACTCCTATGTCTGGATATATTTTCATCATTGTTTGAGCATCCCTTTACTTTCTAGCAACATGAGCAGTAAATAAATTTTAAATGTGTTTTTTACTTTGTATTTAAAGTCACCAACCTTACAACTACAATGTACATAGTTGTATCTATATGAAGTTAAAAAATCTAACTGAGAAGGATAATTGATTGGTGATTTCCCCTTTTATTTCATTGTTTAGTTATCTTCTACAGGGCCGGTGAGATGGCTCAGCGGCTTAAGTGCCTGCCCAGCAAGCGCGAGGGCCGGAGTTCGACTCCCGGAACCCACATACGAAAAAGGGGCCGGTGATATCGCTCAGCGGCACGGGCGCCTGCTGGCGCGTGAGATCCTGAGGTCGACCCCCCGGTACCCACGAAAAAAAAAAATAAAAATAGTTATCTTCTACATAGATTTTGAATTAATGTCACTATTTGGTTTACATAACTGAAAAATAAAATTCTATTATACTAGAAAATATATTTATCATGTTTGATATTTAGTTTGTTAACTCGCAAATCATTATTTTAAAATTTATGAAGGAAAAGACAATATAAGTGGTACTGGAATAATATTTTTAAAAAGATGTTCAAAATGACTATAAATTCATGTCAAAAATAGTATACAGAGAAATCGCTGCTTAACAACTGTTATTTACTAGAAATGTATCACTTTTTCATTTACTTTTATATATCATTTTCTCAATGAGTTATTGATGAGCTTATAACTCAGGAGTGGTAGAGCAAAACAAAGTTAGAAAATCATTATGAAAGGTCATCAATAACTTCATGAATATATTTACAGTCTGCCAATTGAATAATTGTTTATGCAACAGTGGCTTCAATCCATTTTATGTCATCATATGGGGATTTGTGAAGATTTATTTCTTGATTTGGAAGAATCTATTTCAGACAATTGTTTCTGATCCTGTAGGTGGCTGGCAATTGTACTTCAGAATGTGATTAATAACGTCACAGAAAGTAACTTCACATAAAATTTGAACCTGTTTTTTCTACATGATATCACTGAGTTCTCCATTATATATGTATGGATTTTGAGTTCATTTGTTTGTTGTGGTTTGTGCATGTATAAGTTATAATTTATTACAGGGTTATTGGAGTTTATTTTGCACAGTAAGAAATACTTTGCCAACAATTATTCTACAAAACAAAAAGACATTTTAACACTAAAATGTAGGAGGAACATAACCTCAGAATACCGAACTCACTTTTAAATTCAGTACACTTACGTTTGTAATAATCTCCTCTGTTGCTATTAATTTTTTCATGTCACCATGGATTGCTGAACACATGACACAAATGAAATATTCTTCATAGCAATCATATTAGTAAATAAGCAGTATATAGCAGCAATAGGGATGCTACTATTGAAATATTAACCCTTTAAAGGATAACTGGATGGCTCATTTTGCAGGAGTAATATCTTCTTCAACATTTCTACTTTTCTGTGTATATGCTTATTAAAAATATACAAATATTATTATTTTTATATTTATATTATATAATGTTTATAATTTGTAGTTAACATTATTACTTAAATACATACACATATATGAAAGGTGAGAATTAAATACTTCTTTGACTCTAAATGTAATAAAAAGAGAAGCAAAATCTAGAGCTCAGGGAAGTTGTATTATCTTGCTAGCTACTTCTAGAACATGGGAGTGGTCTCAAAACTCCATATAATTTTCTCTACACCCATATTTAAGAGCCTTAAGAATCTGCCTTCCACTAACTATACCTGACCAGCTTTCCACACCCTGGTGATTTTTTTTGCTTGTCCATAATTTCGTATATGGCTTTGGTATTGCTACCTGGCCTTTGGAATGATGTTTCTTTTAGATGATCTTGTTTTTGGGCTTGATTTTTACCAAACTCTGTCTTGTAGTAATATCTGGCATTGACTTTTAAAACCCATGGAATAGTTTTGTCTCTCCTTTCATACCCATGTCAATAATCAGAACCAACCTAAAGAACTAGTTCTGCAAAAGCACTTGATGTCTCGAAGTCTCTATCAGTGGCTGCATTTTACTGTTTCGTACCTGGTCTACCTACTGACCGTGTCCCCAGTTTTTATCTTTAGCCTCAAAGAAGGAGTATTTCTGAAGAAAATTCTTTGTGAGATGGATCCAAGTTTAGGTTGCAAAATTTATAAACCTTTGGATTTTTAGAAGTTGTAAGTATTAATTTTTAATTTGGTATGCTTTTTTATTCCCAGCTGATCTAGGAAAGAATATTAATAAGTGCCCTCTGTTGAGGCCACACATGATCCATTGTCATGGGTATTGTGTTGAAAAGTGGTATTAACCACTACTTTCTCAACTCCTCTACTGTTGGGTTCAGTTTTCTCTTACTGAATGCTCAGTAAGTTTTCTCTTTTGGAAAGCTTATGACTTTTAGTCATCTTAGCACTTCTAAAACCACGATCATTTGAGACAACCGCCAATAACTACTTACTTATCCCTATGCCAAACATAACAGACAAAATGCAGCCCATTGAGGAGTGTTGTTAAAATTGAAACACAGAAGTCGTTTCTTGGATAGATTGAATTTGTGGCAAGCAGCTCAAATTGCATGCAACTTCCTTCTTTACATATTCTGTTCACAAGGGACATGGCAGATAGAATTTGACTCTGAGATCTTTCACTTAGAAAATCTGGCCATCTAACCATGATCACTGCTGATGAGCTACTGGTATTGGTTAGAAATGGACAACTTCATGCCATGTTCTCTTTGAGCAGAAAAACATCAGGGCACTTTCAGGTGCCAACTGACCAACTCATTTGAACAACTGAACTTAGATCTAAAACACAAGAGGAAATTTATGGTTCATAAAATTAAAAAGATTACATTCAATTGAAATTCAGGCACAGCTGGAATTGAGGTTCAAATGGTGTAATCAGAACTTGAGTTTTCTTGGTTATGAATTGTGTCACATCAGCTGTATTGGTTCATTGTGGGTTCAGCCTGTTATTTCCCTAAACTATTTCCAAAGCCATGTTCCAGTGACCTGGATTTAATTATATAATTGACACAAGAATTGAAGACAATGGCATGTGATGGGCTGACTGGTGAAGCTTGATTCACATTCTCTACCTTTGGCGCTAAAATGAAGTCACATCTTAATACGTGGGTTCAAAATGAGAAGCACGTCAACTTTCAAAGAAAATATCAATTTTTAATTCAAAGAGTAAATGGTTGGATTCTAGTGACATAAATAGGAGGAATCCAGAAATAGAATAATCAAATAACTTGAGAAGTGAGAGTCACTGAATAGTAGTTGTAAAATGGAATGTGAAGAAATGAAGTTCTTTGCCAGTGAATTTCCCCTCTTGGAATTATCTAATTCTCAGAAAGAGAATACTCTTGTTACAAGTTACTCTTCTGATTTTTTGTTGTTTCTGAATATATATTATTTTTAGAGAAAGTTGAATGACGTATTCTTGTTGGTTTTTATCAGTGGGAAATGACTGGCATGGAAGTGCACAAGGTTATATAGCTTTAAGCTAAGGAATAAGTGAAAAATAACCCTGTCCTTCAAATAGATAAAATAGTTTGTTTCAACATCATTAAACATTTTCTGAAGTCCATGTTCAAATATATTAACTCAATCCCTTCTTACATCCTTTTCTAAGGATTCTATGACCTTACCAGTTATTTGTTTTATATAATTACTTATGAAACTCAAAGCTAGATACTATGTGAGATACAGTGTATGAAATATGATCTTTCCTAGCAGATGTTTACAATTTAATTAAATTTTCAGTGCTGTCAAAGGACCAACCAAGAAGAAAGTCAACACATGAGTGGAAGTGCTCTTTGTCATTTTTGGGGGCTATTTCATGAGCTAATTTGAAGTCTATGAAGGACTGATATAAAATTAAGTGACTTGAATGTTCCGTTTAGAATTTTCAGACCATGCAAATAACCATCCATACAGCCTCAGTACCAGAGAAAATTAGGCAGACCACGAGACTATACAAAATGTTTAGGCATGAAACAGAATAACACTTTAGGGATATGAATAATTTGCCTTCCAAATCACAAATGCTTTCAACACAGGTTTGCCTTTAGGCTCTACAATAAAGAGGCTAATGATTAAATTATATTCTTCCATTTCGAACTTACTTTTCAGATCTTTATTCTATTTCAAAATTTCCATAATGAGCACATTGTATCTGTCAAAAGTTAACTTCACCACTAAAACTTTCATGTTTAGATCATTCACTTTCATCCTAAAGTCTTAAACTTCTAGTCACTCCCTGTAATTACCTCTCTCAGTCACACCTGTCATTAATCATCTCAGAAAAGCTGGTGCAGTGTCACAACACTTAAAAAGCACAGGGGAAAAAAGCAAAGCCTCAGATGACACTGGCATTCTTAGCTTACTTGTCTGCAATTGGAAAAATACTAAGCTTCTCTCAAAAGGACCATTACTAACCCAGGTGGGCACTCAACTATCAACAAAGCCTCAGTTAGAATTCTATTTTCTGTACACTATTCTATTTATATTTTGGTATTGGCTTTTTCTTTAAAAAAGTTTTGAATAAATCTTGAGGAAAGAAATAAAAATGGGCTCATAATTTTTCACTGCTAACTTTACTCTAGCCAGGTAAAGTTTTAAAGCACTCAAAATGCCACATGTTATTTTCTAGACACTGGTCATTTTTGATGAACGTAACTGAACTTGAGATGTATTTATAAAACACAAAACTCAACAAGTATTTTAATTTGAGCTCCCTGAGCAAATACGTTATTGTGCTTTCCACTCTTTGACAACAAATGAATGAACAACGTGAAGAATCCAGAGATCTCTGCTGGGGATGTAGCTCAGTGGTAAAGCACGTGTCTAACATTTGAAAGGGGCTGAGTTTGATCCCCAGTATAAAAAAGTAGGAAGAAAGAGAGAAACCTGTCAGAAATAAACTTGGCAGTATTAATTGAGTAGTTGTGTCAGGGTGAGGGGTACTTGATGTAGGTTCTCTGCCTTTGTGGAACTACAATACTAGAGAAGAAGTAATTTTAGTGTGATGACTGATTTTAAACATTTACCTAATCTATAAGACTACTCTCCTGTATAATACACTACTCTCAGTAAATATCCAGGCTTTTAAATCCACTCTGGATTTTAAAAATGTAAGTTAATTAGATGAAAAATTTGTAAGGAGTCCTTAGCAATCAGTTAAAATGTACTATTAATATTTTTAAGTTTTGGAAGTTAATTTACTGTTGAGAATTTTCTTTATACATAATTTTTAACTACTCTCCTGTAATACGGTCTTACCTCTTTTTGTGTAACTAGTAACTCTCACAACATTACACCAAAAAGTACTAGTTAAATGTGGAATTTAGGAAATCTAGGCCATTTTGGATAATAATGTACAAAAGATAAATATGATACAATTGTTTTAAGAAAGATTGAACCAGACAGAAAAACACTTAGGAATGTTTAGATATATAAGCAGTAACAAATACATACCATTCTCTATAAGGTTTCTTATTAAATTATGTAATATTTTATGATGATAAATCTTAATGAATATGTTTCTGTCCCTTCAAAATTAAAGTAAATATTCCTAGGAGCTCTTGGACTTTCCTGAACATAGTTATGCGTTACCATATACCTTAGCTAGAGATAATAAGACGCTGTATATGCTTGTTATTATTTTGGAGATAATAAGGGATTCATTAGATTCTTGTTGAACTGAATTTGATTCATTAGATTCTTGTTGAACTGAATTTCTTCTCAGCAATGATTCATCTGTTCCTCTCAAATTTATATTTGACAATAATTGTACTCGTCACCTAATCTTAAATTGTATGTTAGAAATATGTCTTTTTAAACTTTATATATTGAAATTACAATTTGTTTGATATTCTCTTCTGATACTTATCAAATTCTTAATGCATGTGTTTTCTAATATTGTCACGACCATGTGAATTTAATGCAAAATATAATTGGTGTAGTACTCAGAAAAGTATCAAGTTTCTTCTAAAACTTAGTATAAATCTTGTTACTATGTTCCTTCCCTGTCAGAGTCCTGGGCTTATATCAGTATTCATTTAGCATATATTTGTATATGTGTACTCTTTTGTGATGGTTTATTGGTTTCATTATTGAATCATTTATTCTCCACCCTTTGATACTGCATTAAATGCAACTCTATGCACGCAATTGTTGACAAAATGTAAGTTTTGACTTTCACTCTTTTGCTCAATTCTCCTGGCTTAGCACAACAATAAGCACAGCTGTTCACTTATTCAGGGTCCTCAGAGAAAACACAATGTATCCCTAAAGGTTCAGTTAAAAGTCTTCAATAATAAGACTACTCAGAATGATGTGAGCAGAATTACTGAACAAACAAGGAATAGTGATGCTACCAGACACTGGTAGAAGCTATTAATGTCCCAGAGGGTGAAGGGATAAAAAAGGTCTCTTGGTCATTTAGGGTTGTGCTGCTATAACATATTATGGACTGGATTTATTTGTCATAGTTCTGGTGGCTGAAGGTTTGAAATGAAGGTACCAGCACAGTGGGGTTCTGATGAATGCTTTCTTCTGAGTTGTAGAATGGTGTCTTGCCAATAGTTAAATATGGAAGTTAAGAAATCTAGACCATTTGGGATAATAATGTACAAAAAGTAAGTATGTTCCTGCTATATCTGCATATAGCAGAAAAGGGCAAAAAAGCTCTTTGGCTGCTTTTAAAGAGGCATTAATCCCATTCATAAGGGCTCTACCCTCATGACATAATCACCTCCAGTGAGCCCCATATCATAATGCTATCACATTGGTATTTTGGGATCTTAACATAAGATTTTTAAGGGGCTCTAACATTTAGTCTACAGCAAAGAGGAAAAGGAGTGTTGTCAGTGTCAGGGATACCTGAGAATGTGACTTACATGAGAGGAATTCTAGTCATGGAGAGGTGCAGGGACTGTCAGAGGTTCAGGCCTGTGGTAGGGAGTGTGTGGAGAAAGGCATTTTTGGCACCTCCCAGTTTCCTGCCAAAATCTGCTGTTGGCCAAATCCAGCTCTTAATCACCTGGAAAAGCAGCATGGGCGATCCTGTCTGGATGATAATCTTCCTAATTGCAGGGTAGAACAAGAAAGGCTCAAAAAAGTGTAGGGATAGACAGGACAAAAGGAAAATAAATATCTATACTGTACCTTAAAATCAAATGCAGAATTAATCATGTTCACTTCATCTCACTGAAGCTTCCTACTCTAACCTCTGTCACCTCCCATCTGGTCCAAAGCCATAGCATCCCAACTATTTGTTCCATAATAATGGAAACCTATCAACCAACATTAAAATAACTCTTTAAGCCAATGAAATTATACACTTCTACATAAACTCTTTAGTAGCTCTCCATCACACTTAGAATAAACCGCAAATTTATACCATGTGTTGGCCACCAGCAATGGGGTTGAAGTAGGACAATGTGAAGTGGCATGAAATGATTTTCCTGAAGCCATGCATGGCATTGACTGTAGCAGCATGAGTTTACTCTTTCAAGCCCACCACACTTAGTCATAGCCACAGTCCTTGACTAATCTACCTGCTTGTCACACTGGAAGGAATTACTGCAGATTAGATCTTCCCTTGGCCTGATAAGAGGATGAAAAAGACATAACAATTTGCAGGCTTTATTCAAAAGGTTAGTAGTGGGGGGCTGGGGATATAGCTAAGTGGCACAGCACCTGCCTGGCAAGCACAAGGCCTGAGTTCGATTCCTGGTACCAAAAAAAATAAAAAGGTTAGTAGTGAGATGGCATTTCATCTTGCCTTTATCTCTTCATCTATTGTCCTTATTTATCTGTTATTCTCATGTGGAGAAAATATATGGATCCCGGTGAAAACAAAGCAGACAATTTTTTCCAGCTTTTTCTTGAAATTCATGAAATGTAAGATTTGAAATATGACTGAGGAAAGTATTGGGCCAATCTCTCATGTATGAGAGAAAAATGAGGTGAGGCTCAGAAATAAAAATGGATTTGTTTCACGTCAGTAGAGCTAAATAATGGTAGACTCTGTTTTAAATTCAGTACTTCTAACTCGCAAGTCAGTTTTCTAATAATCACTTTGGCTTTTTTCATAGTCAATAGCCTATTTCTGTTATCTAACAATGTTGAAAACATATAATATGGTACCTTTTCAACACAAGGCTCGTACATCTTTACAGTAGTCAAGTCCTTTAGAGCTTGTCCAACAAGCAATATAATAAATAAAATCCTGTTTCTTTTTGCTTTTATTAAATACATCCTAAATTAAAATAAATTGTTTGCTCATCAGAAATACTGTCCTGACAACCACTAGCTACTGTTTGGAAAAGTCAGGGATGATACTCAGTACATTGCTGTTATGTTTGTCAGTGCTGTGGCAGCTCATAACACACCTTGAAGTCTCAGAATCATTGCAGCTATGAGCACTGAAGCTTCCCAGAGCAATCAACTTGCAAGAATCGACTGTTGCTACAATGAGTTTTTACCAAGGTCAGTAAAAATGTTTTCTCTAAGTTTATTGTTGTCTGTCATGTTGGATGCATATGGGCTGAAGAGCTTTGATTTAGAAGTAGTAGAAACTGTCTGGGGTTTTGTACAGAAAACCAAATGTATAGCTGGTATTGATCTATCTCATAGTGGTCCCCTAGAAGAATGATTTTATGATTCATTTTTGTTTGGAGTGAAGACATCCTGGTCCTCTCTTCAGTACAATCAGAAAAAGTTATTTTTAGAATATAAGAAGATAACGTCCTCTAATATCTCATTTCCTGAGGTAGAATTCTTTGCTTTTGTCAATTTTTTTTTTTTATGTGGGTACTGGGAGTTGACCTCAGGACCTCGTGTGCCAGCAGGCGCCCATGCTGCTGAGCGATATCACCAGCCCTTTTTTTCCTTTATGTGGGTATCAGGAGTCAAACTCAGGACCTTCGCGCTTGCCAGGCAGGCGCTTATGCTACTGAGCCATCTCACCGGCCGCTTTTGTCAATTTTTAAAAGTTTATTTCTTATAGAAGTTTTAAATTCTCAGCAAAGTTGAACACATGGGAGAGTGGTATCCTATATACTTCGTGCCTCCACATACACATAGCCTGTCCACTAGAAAAACTTGCCTCATCTGATGGAACAACTGTTACAATTAATAACTGATTTCAGTTTTTCCATTTTTTCAGAGATAACTCCAATTTTCTATTCTATATCCACTGGTTACCAATTGATTCTGATTCATGAGTTTCATGTAATGAACATTTCTTTTAAAACTGTTAAGAAACCTTGTGTTAAGAAGTAGAAATGTAAAATTAAATAGACCACAGTTCATGTACTCAAAAAAACAGAACAGAATTAAGATATAAGGAGTGATTGAAAATTATGGTGAAAGTTTAAATTTTAAATAAGTATTACAGCAAAAGACACACTGGTATTAATCTACCTCAAAACACTCCCCATCACTTCCAACATACTTATACCACTATTCTAACCAATTTCTGAATCAATTCTGGATGTCCTCTTTCATAAGTGTCTTTAGTTGCATTGTCCTGGCTGTCTCAGTGTTCTGAACTGATTCAAATCATTTACTTTTTATGATCATTTTGACTTTGTGGAAGAGCCAGAAATCTCATGCTGTTAGATCTGATGAATGAGGTGTATGAGAATACACCATAATATTTTTATGAAACTGCCTTTCTGTTGCATGGCACTGAGCAATAGCATTCATCAAAATTTTGATCATACCTCATAAAGACACAAAAGAGGACCTCCGGAACTTCTTCAGAAACTGGCAAGTTTAATGGTATAAGTGTATAAAAAGTGAAGAAGAGTATTTTAAGGGACATTAATGGCAATATATATTTACTGTAATATTATTTTAATTTAAATGTTCACTGTACATCTTGATAATCCCTTGTAGATGAGAAAATCAAAAACTCATGAAATTTCTCCTTCTTGAAGATGGTTATTATTAATAGTGTGATGAACATCTTTGCACAGTTTTTCATACACTTACATGCTAATAACTGTCATTGTATCTCCTCCTTTGTACTATCCGTACATTCTTACAGAGATAAACAATATTGTATCTCCTCCTTTGTATATGCACTCTTTTTTCTTTGGGGGGTACTGGGAATCAAACTAAGGACCTCATGCTTGCCAGGCAGATGCTGTGCCACTGAGCTAAATCCCCAGTCCTATCTATATGTTCTTTCAGAGAGGGAATACATAGTTCAGACTTGGAGAGTCAGTCAGGGTAGGCTTTCTGGGTGAGTTGTTACCTATGTGATAGAATTCAAGTAATAAATGTATTAAAGCAAGAAACAATATAGTGTACTTAGAGATCTACTAGCAGTTGTTAGCGTAGTATAAAATTCAGCACAGGAACCGGGCATGGTAGCACATGCCTGTAATCTCAGCACTTGGGAGGTTGAGGCAGGAGGATCACTGAGAGTTCAAGGCCAGCCTGGGCTATGTAGTGAACTGAAGGCCAGTCTGAACTACACAGTGAGACCCTGTCTCAAAATAAATAGATAAATAAATAAATATAAAAATTCAGTACAGAAGTATTGAGATATAACTTTGGAAAGTTAAGCTGAGCCAGATTTTCAAGGCCTTTGAATACCATATCAAATTGACATTTATCTTTTGGTCAAAAATAACATGCTTTTTGAATAGATGAGCATCATAACTATGCTTTCATTCTGACATACCATCTGCCAATAACTTAGAGATTGAAATTACTTGGTACAAAATGGAAAGAAGAAAGCTGAATTATAAGTCGGATGCATTACACCTTTTCTCTCCTGATCTTGGATTAAATGAGGAAGGTACTTGAAGTGATGAATAAAAGGTTAAGAAATCAAAAAGCAATCATGTAGGTAGGGCAAGAGTTTGTGATTGCACTCGATGAGGAAAATAAAAGGAAAAAAAGCAGTTGTGTCTAGACCCATAGAAAAAATTTGTAAAGAATCAGATTTACAGAAAAGAATTGTGAGTTCAATTTTATAGAGACTTCCAAGAAGGCAGGATGAAGCCTATTTTTAAAATCATGATATACTAAATGATTAGCAAGGTTCATGGCATATCGTAGGCATTTAAGTATATATGTGTATATATACATACATATATGATACATGTATAATTTAAATACTTGTATATTTGTACATATTTATACATATATGTATATTGCATATATGAAAAGTGAATATTGAAGTAAATTTACAATATTCATTTAAGACATTTACCAATGTATTTACATATGAATTTCAAACTAGTAAAAACAAAGCAATTGTGTGGAAATGTGAAATTTAGAGAAAGGTTGAGCTAGACTTGTACCGGGGAGCCATTAACATTAGCTGTTGGTAATTAAAACTGAGAGAATGGTTGGTATAAAGGCAATAAACCACTGATCTAAACTTAAAAATTCCTTTGGGCACACTAGCATTTAAGGGCAGGCAAAAGAACCCATGGAGTGTGGCCAAGAGGAAGAGTGGGGGGAAGCAGGGGGAGGAGGAGGTGGCGGAAGAGAAGGAAGGGGAGAGGAGGAGGGAAAAAGATGAAGAAGGGAGGACTGGAAGGAAGAGGAAAAGGAGGAAGGAGAAGAGGAGGAGGAAGAAGAAAAGGAAGAGAAGGAGGAGGAAAAGGAAGAAGAGCAAGAGGGAAGGAGGGAGGAGGAAATCTCCATTACTTGGACAACAAAGAGTAAATGTTTTAGAAGTGTTTAATAATATCAAATAAGATAGAGAGTCAAGCACTGAATTCCAAATATGAGAGAGAGACTCTAGGACTAGATTTAAAATGTGTTTTGTATTTAGTAATTAGGAAAAAAAAATCACTTACACTGGAACTGAGTAGAAAGACTGAATAATAAGTGATGAATAGTAAATAAGGCACAGAAAGTAGAGTCATAAAATTTACACCGCTCTTTTGGAAAGGAAAAAGTGTTTGGAGATGAGCTAGTGGTATTATTTTGCAATGGAAGTGATTTTTTTCTTGAGTGATAGTCTTGAGGGTACACATAGGGTGAAATAATGTTGCACGTGCAAGTAAATTAAGAAGAAAGAGGAAGGAGGGAAGGAAGGAAAGAATACTTGAAAAGAAATATAATTCTCACAACAAAGCACAGCAGAAAGACAAAGATGAAACATGTTTCCATTAAAATGTTGGAGAAACATTTCCTCAGAGGCCAGAAGAAAGGTGAGGACAAACGTGTCAGTGAATACATAGCAGAGTGGAGGCTGAGTGTGGTGGAACCTGAAGCACGATGCAGTTTGCATTGGGAGAGTGCTGGGATCAGAGACTGAACGTCAAATTTGAATAGATGCATTATGTGTATCTACCAGTTCCCCGAGGTGAATGTAACCATTATGCATCACAAACACATCCCAACAAAAAAATGTAAAAAAAAAAAATGTGAACTGTTATTGGAGAATATCTGAAGGAGAGAATGGGGAAGACAAATGAAAGACCTGAGGCTGGAGAACGCATACAACTGTGGTTGAAAGGCATTTGGGTAGAATTTGAACTGTATTTTCTCTGATAGGACTCAGCCACTTTCAGCTTCAGATCAGTAAAAGTGGGGTAATTTTAGCCAATGAGACATAATAATTTCACTGGGTGAATAACTTTCGGGATAAAAAGAAGAATAATTTAGAATGTGGTGGGAAGGTAGTTTATTCACAGGATTTAGGCTAAAGCATAAAAGAAGAGAAGTATTTTGGCAAGAAAACTAAGATCCATAAGGTTAAAGAGTAGGTACTGTGATTATGAAATAAGGGCTAGAGAAGAAAAAAGTTTTGGTTAGTGTGTAGTTGAGTTCAGGATTTTAGAAATAACAGTTACATGTGAAAAAAAATGTTAGAAGTTCTGACAAGGGGAGTAGATAGCTAAACTGTTGAGTGAGTGAGGATGTCACTAATTCACGGGGCTAAAGATTTGGGTAAAATGTTCCACATGAATTTTGAAGCCACCTACATGACAGCCTGCACCTCTGGTGGAGAAGATGACTACATCACAAGTATTAAAGAGTTTGGATAATGTAGTGATATGAATGGGTCTGTGTTAGTTACTTTTCTCTCATTGCTGAGACAAAATGCCTGATGCCCAAAATTAAGGAAGGAAAGGTTTATTTAGCTCAGAGTTGGTGGAGGTTTCAGTCTGTAATCAGCTGGCTCCAAGACAGAGTGGCACGTGGCAGAAGAAGACCATGGCAGTGGAAGACATGGCAAAAGCAGCAAGAGTAAAAAGGGGAAGCAAACCTTTTTGCCTCCCTTATATTGCAAGCAGGATACCCACCCTATGGTGTGTCCTCTACACCCTAGAATGTAGAACTGCTGTCACTTAGTTAAACTTCTAAACTTCCTAAGTTGACACAATGTATTGTAATCCACCCCTTGTTGGCCTGGCAACCAGGCACATTTCTTTAAACCATTTCCAGATACAAAGACATACTTATTCTTATCATTTCACAACTTGAACCTTATAACACAGGTTTAACAATCCTTGAGAACCAGTATTAAATCTATCAACATTATATTACATTAGAACCATAACATTATGCCCCTGGTACCCCAAAGACTCATGCATATCCCTTTATGCAAAAGGCATTTAGTCTATGTCTAAGAGTTACTAAAGTCCTCACAGTTTCAGCATTGTTGAAAAGCCCAAATCCCAAGTTGCCTCTGAGATTTAAGGCAAACCCTTAGCTGTGAGCCCCTGTACAAATTAAAAGTTAACTGCTTCCAACATTCAATGGCACAAGATAAACATTTTCATTCCAAAAGTTGCAAACAGGGAAATACAAAGGATTGCGATCAAAGCAAGTAAACATCTAGGAGGGTAAACCTTAAGTCCTGTTGTTCAACATGCAGCATCTGAGGCAATCTGTGGCAAGTTGTGAGTGTCAAAGTGTTTGGGTGACTCTGCCCCTGTGACACTCCCAGTGGTAATAGCTCCCATGATTTCTCTCTTAGGTCCGCTTTGTTCCCTCCTTGCAGCTTTCCTTAGATGATCCACATTCCTGGCTTTTCCAAACTTCTGGGTACTCCACTGCACCTTTGGCTTCACCTTCACAGCTTCCCACACTGCCCTCTCAGGGACACATTGCCTGGCCTCCCAGGCCTTCTGATATTGGGGTGGAAGCCTTCTTAGTCCCACATCTCTTGCATTCTTCATGTGCCTAAAACCAGTACCACATGGATGGCACGGTCGGTGCCAGCTGGAGCAGTAGTCAGGCTTCCCTCTCTTTTGGCTGTAGGGGTCGAGTGCCTGAATAGCTCTCTGCATCCAATGGCACTCTGAATCCAATTCTGAGGAACAAATTTTCTATGCTGCCACCATTCTGGAGCATGGTATGGCTGCTGCCATTCTGGAACATTTCAGGTGACATCTCTGAGCCTTTCCAACCTCTTCCCACAAGCCATCCCCAAAGGTTCTTGAACCACATGGTCAAGTATAGTCACAGCAATGACCCCACTTCTGGTACCAAATTCTGTCTTGGTTACTTTTCTCTTTTGCTGTGACAAAATACACAACACCCAAAGTTAAAGGAGGAAAGGTTTATTTTGGCTCATAGTTTGTGGAGGTTTCAGTCCATAATCAGCTGGCTCCAAAGCAGGGTGGCATGGCAGAGGGGCAACAGTTCATGGCAGTGGAAGATAGTAAAATATATAAGAGCAAAGAAAGGGGGAGGAGGAGTAAGCCTCTTTTCTTCCCTTATATTGTAAGCAGGCTACCCACCCTAGGGTGGGTCCGCTACACCCTAGGATGTAGAACTGCTGAGTCACTTAGTTAAGCTTCTAAACTTCTCAAATTGACACAATCTATCAACCATTATGAGGTCATTAAGGTAAGTATAAATATAATTAAGAAGTGAAGATTTTTGCAAACACATGTAGAAGGAGTGCTGGAGAGCTACGAGATTTTTCACATCCCCACTGAAAGAATCATTACAGAGTACATGGGATATTGAGAATCTACTTTGAAAGTACTGATAGAAGCTATATAATATAGGAAGAAGGTAGAATTAGGTAAAATGTAGAGTTTGACCTATTTTATACACTGTTCCATAGGTGTAGTGCCAAAGTTTAGAGACAACAGTAGGAACTTTAATGAAGAAAAAGAAAGTAATGTTGGTGAGAAAACAGTATTTTGAAGTGATAAATGAGGAAGCAAGTAAAAAGGCTAAGACAAAAAGGAAATGACCTTTATGGTACTATATTAAGGGGGAATAGTAGCTATCCAAGGGGCTGCTATAATTGTGTCATTTCTGTAAGTTTTATAACAACACTTATAAGAGCAGAAGAGAAAAGACACTATAGAGAGAAGTGACATGAATGTCATGAGTGGGTATGTGTCATTGACAATGCAAGGGAAATGTGTGCATGTGTGCACACTTGTGGATACATGTGTGCCACCAGTTGGTATGGGATGATGTCAAAGTGCTCTGAGGTAAAAATATGATGAGTACTTGGATCATCTGGGCTGCCACTTCAAGGCCATTTAGGCAGCAAAAATACATGCTAAAGTATTCAAATTTGGCAGCAGTTAAGAAAGAAATTAAGAAAACTTTGGCAGCAGTTTAGGGTGTGAAAGAAGTAGAATAGTGCAAAGTGTGAGGAAGGCTGATCAGGAGTTAGTTTTGGGTAAGGGGAGCAAACCTTGAAAACATTACTTACCCATGTGATTGATAAAATTCTCAGGTAAGTTCAAGATGACTCCAATATTATCAGTTTAGTAACATGAATTAATGATTATATTAAATAAAATTATTGATGGGTCTCTATTAAAAATAACTATTATGGAGTAGGAAAAAAGCTGAAGCTAAAAAAGATGCATTTGGGGAATGTATATGTTAAAATCATCTGAATAAAATATAATAGTAAAAATGATGGATAAAAAAATTGGCAAGTTGAAAGTATGAAATACCATGGACAGAACTCTAAGTAGCATCAACATTTCAGAGATGTCTGAGGAAAATCAGATGAAAGAAGGAGGGGAGGACTAGTCGGAGGGATAAATGAAAAATGAAAGAGCATTTTCACAAAAATATATTGATACAGTGGCAAGAACTTTGAAGAGTCTGACGCTTTTACCTTACCTGCCAGGCAACAAGGTAACCTTCCACTATATTCTGGGGGCTGACACAAGACACAGACTTCCAGATCAGAGAGGAAAGATTTTATTACTCACATCAGATGCAGTAGCCAGATAAGCTGTGCAATCATGTTGGTTCTCTGATGTTCAGTCTCACAGGGCTGATGCAGGTGGGCCCGATGGATGTCTTTATACATGGTGCCAAGCATTGCGTGACCAGAGACACTGAAGGTGAGAAACTTGCCATTTTAAAGCACCCTATAAACAAGCATGAATTCTGTCCCAGAGGAAGACATTACTTCATCCTTTGAGGCTGTAAACAGAAATGTAAGGAATAGACTTAGTAAGAAGCAGTTAAGAATTTACATTCTTGGCAAACCCAACAAGATAATTCAGAGGCCCATGGAAGACTATCTCCCAATATATAAGGTTTCAAGTCATGTACTTTCAGCATTTTATACAATGCCAGAAGCTAGAATGGCTCTGGAAAGAAGGTTACAGACATGGCCATTAGAGGTTCTTGGTAATCCTTCAAAGTGAGTGTGTTTCCCTTTTGATGTCTTCATTAGTCATTTTCTTATCACTGGGACAAAATACTCGACATACTGAACTTAAACAAGGAGAGATTTATTTTGGTTCACAGTTCCAGTGAGTTGAGTCCATGGTTGGCAGGCTCAGAGGTAGAAACAGCATGGTAGAAGGGCTGAGCAGAGGACAGAAACTCACATTATAGCAGCTAAGAAGCAGTATAGAAAGGAGCTGGGGATGAGAACACAGCCTTGCAAGTCACACCCCCAGTAACCTGCTTCTTCTGACCAGGCCCCACCTTGGAACATGAAACTTTTGGGGGACATTTTAGATCTAAACCGTAACAGTTTCAGTAACATCAATGTTGTAGAAATTGCGATTCACCGACTTAGGTTTTTTTTTAACATATCCTAGGGCTGTGAGAGGTCTTCATAAAATATTAATTTTATAGTTCAGTTTTGATAAATCCCATTAAATGTAATGCAAGTTGCTCAATTATTTGTATTACCATATTATATAGTCACCTTATTTAATCTCTGTTTTTGTACATGAGATCATCCAGGATATCTCATAGATGATTATGTTGGTTGTCTGATGTTACAAAGAATAAAGCAAGGCAAGTATTGATATGGAAAATAATTTTTTACCTAAAATTTAAGCCAAATGATACAATAGCACGCTGTGCAAAAGAGTATTTGACAAGAATTTAAATACAAAAAAGTAGTAGACATATATCATTAACACTGGTTATAGAAAAGTATCAAACTTGGTAAAAACATGCCATGTCTCTAGAATCATGCTTATGTTGTCATTGTAAATTTAATTTCAACAGAATGAAATATGATTTTAATAATTTGGAGATGCTTTAAAAATGTAATACAGTACCTTGAATTACCCATGTTTTTACATGACTCAAACATGATAAAAAGAATATTTTAGAAAAATCTTACTACCGTTGTCATCCATTGTTATAACATTGCCTTGTCTGTTCCCTACACAAAGACACACCCACATAACCACTATTGCATTCAGGTACAGTTTTTAGAGTCTTTCTCATGTAAAAGCAAATACAATATGCTTTTAGTAAGCAAAATTTTAAAGATGACAAGTCCATATTCCTGTTCCCTGGTGATTTAACCAAACCTGACTCTCAGTACTACTGTGGAGAGCTTATAGATGTGATCGAGGTCTCTAATAAGCTAACGTTAAGACAGGGAGATTGTTTTTAATTGTGCTAGACCCAAGAGCGCAAAGCCCTTGAAAAGCAGAAGAGGAAGGCAGAACAGTCAGTTAGAGAAAAGAGGAAGCAAAACGATGTAGAGGGTTGAATCAGAGGGATTTGAAGAGTGAAAGCAACTCGGCTTGTTACTGGTAGTTTGAATATAAAGGGACTCATATGCCAAGTAATGTACACGGCTTCTAGAGTTGAGAACAATCCCGACCAAAATGTCATTCCTACTGTCCACAATCTACTGTTGTCCACAAGGGCCTATGTCTCTCTGACTTCTCCTCTCCTCATTTTCCCCTGATATGTTTCTACTATGTGTGTTCTATTTTTCTTCTCAAAAATGCTAGCTCTTTCCCGTCTCAGCTGTATTTCCCTAGATGTCTTCTGTGCTTATTATAGTTCTTACGCCACTTTAAATAACCTCGGAGCTGACCCTCCTTGCTGCACGAGACTCAGTTAATATATTACATTATTATTAAACATAAGTGTTTTTAAAACACTTATGACACATAGTGGTTGCTCCAGATCTTATTACTGGATAAATAAATAATTAAATAATTCAGATCTGAAAGAAGCATGGTTTTCAATTCTGTCCTGGAGTTAAGAGGGCTGGGACTGAGACAGAGCGAGCCCAGTCTGAAGGAAACCCTGGTTGCAACAGTCTGTAACTTGAAGTCCAGCATATGCACAAGGGGAAACAGTGACAGGTGTGAACATGGAAATGACATGATGAAATCATCCTGAAGGTGTCTACCCGTACAGTGAGGTGGAAAATAATAGACTGCATCATAGCATAGGGCATCATGTATGTCAAGCATGTAATTACTTAGTAAAAAATGTACTTTATAAATTAACATTTTTATTATACTGAAGCCTTTTATGTCAGATTTCTGGTATCATTATATAGAGATACCTTATCGATTCCTAATGTTCTGTGTATTAATAAATTAAAGATATCTATCATTATTATAATTTTCTTAAGATATATTTTGTTCTATCATTGGAATCTAAAACTTTTTATAAAGCTAAAATTTACTTGTTAATATCTCATACTATATGATAATGTTATTTCTACTTTCAGATTAATTCATTAAAAATAAAGACATCTTAAAGGAATTTATGAAACACAAAAAAGTTCATATTTTTTTCTGCAGAGAACAAAGGAAGTTGTTTTATTTCAATATATGATTTAAAAAATTGATAGTACTAGTTGAGGAAGCTAATATGACCATAAAATTCGATGAAGATGATATAGTGTGACTGCCTATCGGTTTGCATTTGAAAGGAAATGGTAAGTCTTTCTAAAAACTATGTGGGTACTGTTGTTTCTAGCACTTGTTTACTGAGGCAGTTTGATGTTCTTAGAAAAACCAATGGACACGAGAGGGTCATGGATGATATGACACATAGCTACTTTCTGCTTCTGAAGAAATGACAGGCTGAGCTGAACTTCTAATGTCACAAGTTCAGGATAGATTTGACAAAGGAGCTGTTCCAGAGAAATGTAATTTTTAAAGTATTGACTTTTTAGAGAGAGGAAAATATTTGAGATACAAATGGCCGAGAATAAAATGTGTTTCGTGATGCTGTAAGACTGTGTCTATAGAAAAAAGTGAAGAGTTTAAATATAACATCTGGGCTTCCCATAGTTGAACTTACAGATGGTTAAATCTTAAAAATGTGTTTTTTGAATATAAAACAACACCTTCATAATTATAGATAAAGGTCTTATAATATGTCTGACTCTGTCCAATGAACACAGTCTCCACAGTGAATTTGCCCAGCAAAATGTTTTCTTCCCATTTCCAAATGCCTCTATGTGACCAATGCCACTCTAGGTTAAAAACCCCTATACCTGTCCCACAATTTCAACAGTAAAATAGAGTAACAGGATAAGAATTGGGCTCCAGTGGATACTTATAAGAAGGAGAAAGAGGAAAAGTTGAGTTTTATCTATGTACATAAAAACAAATATCCTTATGAAAAAAGGCATAATGTATCAGACTTGCAGAATTAAAACTAAATTGATAAACCAAAGTATTTCATCATCAAAACATTTTTAAACTGTAGAGAAGTTCATTTTTTAAAAAGTGTCACAGTATATAGCTCATCTGATAAAAAGATTGAAGGATTAATCACATTTTACAGTGTCATATATGATTAGCTCTACAAATGAACAAGGGCATATTTTAGACAAATACATGGATAATCCAACTTCAGAAACAAGGATTCACAGCACATTAGCAGTCTCAAGAAATGCTGAAGTGATTAAACTAATACCTACTTGCAAAACGATGTAAACTCAAGTTTATCAGTCCCTAGGATCTGTGAGAATCAAAAATTTCTAGTGTTATAATATTTACCTATCCAGGAAATAAAGTGAGAAATATAGATAATATTTATGTAATATTTATGTAGAAATATAGATAATATTTATGCAATTTAAACCAGAACATAGGCTTACCTGAATTACCTGTTCTTCAGCAGACATGCTTTTGACCTGTGTTATTCCTACTGATTGCAGCAATTCTCTATGTCCCTTTGCAAATATAGAAAGATTTGGAGTCACAGATATTTTTTGGTTACTGCCTTGACATTCTATCACAGAGCTGTGCTCTAAACACCCCAATACTTCAAAATTCCTGTGTAAGACATAAGCAAGTTGCATCTCAATTGCACTCAGGAGGGAGTAGAAAGATCAGGATTGGGTATGGCAAATTGCTTAGCTTCTCCTTTTGATTACTGATGAGAAGGAAGAATAATCCAGAATGGGACTGTAAACCTCCTGTGGCAATGTATTTTCTGATTAACTCCAGGAAACTGAGATCAGAGTGTACTAGGATTCAATGGATTGTACCAGAAAAATCTGCAACAGGATTATTTTATTAGCAGAGTGAGAACACATAAAAAAAATTTATATGCACAAATAGCTAGAGGTATATGACAAGTCCTTCAACAATGTAGCCTTCACAAAAAATATTAAAATAAAATCTATGTACATCCAAGACTAAAGACATAATATTGCTAAAACAGGTACTTTATGAAATGGTGGGGAGACATAAAACAGAAATGTAAAGTGGGGAAAACTAAAAACTGGCAGCATGTATTTTGCAGCAAGAAATTTGTTGACATAGATTTGGAAACAAATTAAGAACTATAAAAAACATGGGAAGATTTTTGGTTATCTCTGCAATGTAGGTCACTAGGGCCTTCACAAAAGGAGATGAGGAAATGTTTTTATATATTGGCAAAGACTATAGCAAGGCATGTTCTTTGATCCTGGCAGGATTTTAATTGCTTTGCGCTTGATAGGCATGCAACTATGTTCAAATGAAGGAAGAGAACATATTTTCGAGAACTATTTCAAGGACTGCTTTCCGATACACTTCACTGAACAGCTAAGGTGGTTAGAGGCTATTTTGGATGATAGCCTAGAAAAGGCTCTAAGTAAGATAAATAAGTCTGAAACAGAAGAAAGTTGCTATCTCAGACTGTAATCACAATAACCTTCATTTAAAAATACTCTTGAGATGTAGAGAAAGAAATAAGTACTGTACATTGAAGAAAAAAGTACACAAAATTTTAATTAGAAGAAAATCTCAAATGCTTGGATTAAATTTTGATTGCACTCAATATAAACAAATAGCAACAATTGAGGTGTATTCCCCATTGAGATTTGAAGTGTGTGTGGGTGTGGGGGGTGCATGTACATGTTCACATAAAAGTCTGAACAAATAAAATGAGTAAAGGGTTTCTGTGGGTTTTTCTGTTTCTGGACTTCCTTTTTAAAAGATAAGCTAGCACGTGATATGACAAAACATGACAGGAGCAATAACCAGACCATCGTGAGTTCTTAACAAGGTGACTGGTATACTGTTATTTTCCCCTAGGGATTCATGACTATACACTGTGGATCTGGAACAAAGGAATGTTTAGGACCTAAGATACTTCTAAAAATTCTGTGTTCCCTCTCTGTCACACAGACTGAGGGAACAATGACAAATCAAATATACTGAAGCCTATGCTCAGTACTCTCAAGGATTAAAAAAAAAAAAAAGCCGTCCACTGAGCTTTGTGGCTGTATGTATATTTTGCCTCCATATTGCTTCTACTTGTCATTCTAATCTAACCATGGTGTTTCTTACATTTTGAAGTACAGGATTGTAGGTTAATATTTTAAAGTGTTTCCTACAGCTATCCAGGAGACAATTATAAGGGCTCCATGAAGTAGGAGAATTGCTTTCTCCTATCACCCATCAGGGACAAAGGTGGGTCTAACGAAAGATTATGACAATTCTAACATCTAGATGGATCCACACAAATATTTTGCTAGTAAAATTTTTAAGACAGAGTATGAACTATTTCTTAAAACATTTTATTGACACATATCAGGTCTGTTTGCATGGCAATTGACGTCAAGACGAACATTGAAAAAGTCATGCATTCACCTATTTAATTGCTATATGTAATACCAAATACCCAGGTCAGAAGTAAATGAAGACTTAATAATTTTTCAATTACATCCTGGTATTTTCTTTGGAATTCTTAGCAGTTTGATAGATTTCTTGCTTTCATGCAAAAGACAAAAGCAAAAACAACTTCTAGCCACCTCTTTTGACTGAGATGTTTCTCCACATACCCCAAATTCTCTGGCTTTGAAATTTTGTGCTTTCTCTGGCTTCCCTGGCTTTTGTCATGTTGCTTTCCACCAGGTTTCTCCATAACTCTATACTGTCTTCAGATTGTTCTCTCATGGATGACTGGCCTGGCTTGTCCTCAAGGCCAAGTCTGGGCTGCTCTTTGTACACTGTGCTGTAGCCTTTGGGCCAATAAAACCTGTATCAGCCATCTAATGCCATCCCCAGTATCTCAACAGAACCAGGAGTCTGAAGCCCTAGCTTCTCTGGGAAGAGGTAGCGAGTATCTTACTACTAGAACTATTATTTCTTTTCATGCAAGAGCTATATTTACACACTGTGTTTACATTCTAGAAAGACCAGTCCTTACAGCAGAATGAACACAGGTCAAAGTCTTAGCCTCAGGTTGTTGACAAAGGATTCCTGATCTTAGAAAAGAGAGTAACACAATAAAATCAGCCTCCTAACTATCATCAACACCAAGGTAAAATGATAGAATTGTCCCCTTCCCATGAACATTTCCAAAATACATATAGTTCAACATCTCATTCTGTGATTTCATTTTCCCTATGTATTAAGATTTCTGTTTCAAAATGGTTCTGAAGAGAATTTCAGGAGTACATCACTGCAGTCAGTGAAAAATGTGTGAAGATTCTGTTATCTTATTAAATGTTTCTTCTAAACTGCAGCATTGTCCTATTTCAGAATGGTTTTAGTTCATTATCGCCATAAAATAAATTTGTTACCCGAGTAAAAGGAAATGTTAACCTGTCTCTCCGACTTTCTGATATGCATTATGTAGAAGGTGGATTTGTCAGAAAAAGAATTAAATAAAGATGTCTGGTATAAGTGTCAATAACTAACCAGCTGACACATTTCTTCTAAGCAGCACTTCACTTTCTCCAGATTAGTTTATTGCCTTTTGGGATTTGCAAATTATCCGTAAATAAGGAAGAAAATAGTTTTTTCCTTCTAAGTATATCATTGGAAATAGTGTCTCCAAACCAAAGCAATTCACTTATCTAGACTTTCTAGTACCTTCCTGCCTACTTTGTTCTCTTTCTCCAGGAACAATCACCTCTTGTGTTCGTTTGTACCTTACCACCAGTTTCTTTTTCTATGGTTTTAGTAACCTGAAGTAAACAGAGGTGTGAAAATATTACACTGAAACTTCCAGAAGTATACAACTTGTAAGTTTGAAATTAGATGCCATTTGGAGTAACATGAAAAAATTTTGAGCCCTCCATCTCTGATCTCCCCAGGGATGTGAATCATTTCTTTGTTCTGAGTATCCAAGACCTATTAGGCACTTAGTCATGCTCTTGGTTACGAGATTGATTGTCAAGGCATTACAGTATTTGTGTCCAAATAACTCCTGTTTTATTCAATAATAGCCCCAAAGTGCAAGAGTAATTATGATGCCAATTTCAATATACCCAAGAAGTTGCAAAATGTTTCCTCTAAATGAAAAGATGAAAGTTCTCAACAAGTTAAAAAAATAATTATAATAATATGCTGAATTGTTAAGATCTAAGTTAAGACAATATTTTCTATGTGTGAAATTGTAAAAAAAGAACAGAAACTCATTCCAGTTTTGTTGTCGTACTTCAAGTTTCAAAAGTTACAACCACAGTGTCTGGTGCTAAGTATTTAGTTAGAATTTTTCCTTAAAAAGGTTTTGAATTTGTATAGATGTATAGGAAAAATATATTATATTTGGAATCTATTTTACTATTTGTGGATTCTACTGGGGGTCTTGGAACATATTCCCTAAATTTAAGAGTATACTGCTATAATTAAAAAATGAATTCTCGCTGAATCACCAATAACCTCCTTAATATTAAATCCAAAGAAAATTGGTTTTGTTTGCAAATCTTATTATTCTAATTTACTTTCTTGTTTTTTTCCTACTACTTGCTTCATAACTTTTTTCATAAGATCTTTTTCTCCATCCGTATCTTACTATTTAGCATTTTCTTCATTTTGACTTGTTGAATCTTTTTCTTCCCATATGACTTGATTACTGTCCTGATTGTAACCACTGCTTTATATCTTTATGGTTCTCAGATCTGTGCTCCAAATGTATACTAGGTATGATTAAAAAAAAGGTGTGTATTTAAAAAATTTGAAGAATTTATTACATTAAAAGATGCAATGCCATTGATCCCCTGCTTGTCACTTTTTAAACCATTTCTGGAAGTTCTTTTATGTGGGTGTCTTGAGTTGTGTTGTCCTGGCTACCTCAGTGACCTACATAGAGTCAAGCGTTTACCTTTCATGGTTGTTTTGGCTTTGGGGAAGAGCCAGAAGTCATGTAGTGCCAGATTGCTTGAATAAGATGAATGAGGGCACACTGTAATGCTTTTACACACCTGTCTTTCCATGGGATGGAACTTGGCAGCAGCATTCACCCTACTTTTGATCACGCCTTGTAAAAAACTCATGAAAGTACTTCCAGAACTGCTTCAGAAAGTGGCAAAATGATGGGATAAGTATATTTAAAGCAAAGGGGAATATTTTGGAGGAGTTAATGGCAATGTGTCTTTTACCGTAATAAATTTTCTGAACTTAAGCATTTGTTGTATATTTTGATAATACCTCATATGTGTATCTGAAGAATGTGCTATGTGGAGGTTATGCAAGCACTTCAAACTGAAGATGTCCAAGTCTTCAAACATATTTCCCCTCAAACCTACTCTTCCACCAGTGTTTCCTTTTTAATGTTGTGGAGGGTCAACCTAGAAACGTGGCAGTTATTCTGGATATGAAGATTCTTTCACTGCCTATAACAAGGGACTCATTCCTTAAGCATTATGAATTCAGCGTTATAAATTCTTCCCTTAGCCTTGTTCTCATTGCCATCCCTGCAGTCTTAGTGTAAGGCAATATCCTAAATAGCCTCCTTCCTATACTCTAGAGCCCTTTGTCTATTTCAACTTCCATTTTGCAGCTAAAATGTAAACTTAGTCATACGGCTTTCCTTCTTTTAGCAGCTAAATTTCTAGTAGAACTTTCAGGGCAAAGATAAACATCTCACCTCAGGATATTTAGTCCTCTCGTCTATTTTTCTCTTGTCTGTTTACCTACTTCATCTTCAGTCCTTCCTCTTATAATTGATATGCCTAGAGTGAGTCTTTTGATTCATGGAAATTTGTTTCTACTCTGTCTAAAATGTTCTATGTCACTGGTTCCCATTTAGTACACAACACACACACACTCACACACACGTATACTAACTCCTATTTACTTTCAAATGACACCTCTAGAAATCCATTCCTGATTTAGGCTTTGACTGCTGTGTAGCTTCTTCATTTGTTATGAAGTTATTCTACAATCAGTGAACTACTCATCTACACCATATATTAGATGTTGGGTTTCTTGAGAGTAGAGTCTGTGTCTTAATTCACTTCATATCCTTTTGACAGGGCAGAGTCTCTACTGCATAGCATCTTTTTCTGTATGAAATTTGGCTGGTGGGGTTTTACCCTACCACTTCTCTTTCCTGGGCTGAAGAGTTTAACTCCATTTGAGGATATGGGCACCCAGGTAGCCAGGCTAATTAGAAAAGTGCCTTTTCAGAAAAGTGAAGATGGTTTTCCTAGTACAGGAATGAAACCAGGTGCCTTGCATGATGTGATGAGGGGCTTAATGGTTAAATTAATGCCTTCCATGCCTTCTTGGTTTGGTGTTTATGTTTGACCATAAACTTTTACCATCAGATGGTCAAATATAAATGTAAAGCATGATATCTTGTAAATGTAAAGCTTGTCTTCTCTATATTTAAGAGTATCAACAGGAAGTTGAAAAATAATGACTAAATGGATCAAAATGATAGAAGCCATGAAAGTTCTGAGAATGTATTTCAAATGTAGCTTTATGTTTTGGTAAATCTGATTATGGGGAAAAGGGTAAGATTTCATATTGGTACAGAGAAAATTTGTCAATTTTTGTGGTCTGCTGTAAAAAATGAAATGACAGGTGATTTGTTTTACCATTTAAAAGGAAAAATACCAAAAACCTATATTTGACTTTCTATATATAATTTTAGATTGAGGAGCCATTTGTAGACAATGTAAGATAAATATCTTTAAATCACAATTTGGCTATATTTTAAGTGATATATTAAAATTATTTTTCTTTAGTCTCAAAATAAAACATCTCTAAATATAAAGTGGTGAGTGCCACTGTTAATCTGAAAAATTGCAGTCAGTACGTTTTTTCTCTGTATTTTTAGACAACTTTTTGTGTTATATTTATTACACTTGTTTTCAGATTAACAGTTGAATCCATTGCTATAAATGTTGAGTAATTTACCTCAAAATGTGTTGAATATTATTTGAAAATATAACTTATGCATGATTTCTTAGAAACATCTTTGTTTTAGTTTTGATTAACATGTATTAATTGTACATATTAGTGGGGTTCAGTGTGATACTCTATGTATGCATACAGCATCAACCTCTCTTTATCTGCCTTACACACACACACACACACACACACACACACACACACGACCTTCCCAATCTCTACCAATCACTTTCCTACATTCATTTTGAATTTTTGTGCTTTCATATATGAAAGAAAATACAGTTTGTGGTATTTATTTTTCTGTGACTGACTTATTTCACTTAACAAAAATGTCCTTCATTTTTCATCATTTTCCTAAAAATGATAGAATTTCATTTTGGTCAGGTGCATTATTCATATATATTATATTTTCTTTGTCCATTCATCTGTTAATGGGCACCTAGGTCGCCTGCATGTTTTATCTATTGTGATAGCACAAGAGAGCACAGCTATCTTTTTGGTATGCTAATTATACATATCATGGTAATTCTTTTTTTGTTTTTTGTTTGTTTGTTTGTTTTGAGGAACCCTGAAGTTGTCTTCCACAGGGACTGTACTAATTTACATTCCCACAGGAGTGTATAAAGGACCTTTTTCCCACAATCTTGCCAACATTTGTTGTTATTGTTACTATAGCCATTCTGACGGGTGAGAAGGAATCTCAGTGTGTAGTTTTGATTTGTATTTCCCTGGTGGATAAAGATATTGAGAATTTTCCCATATATTAGTTAGCCTTTGATATTTCTTCTTTTGAGTTTTTTGTTTAGATCATTTACCTGCTTTTAAATTGGGTGACTTGTTTTTGTTTTTGTTTTTGTTTTTTGAATCCCTTATATAATTTAGGGGTTAACCTTCTGTCAAATGAATAGATGGCAAATATTTTCTCCCGCTCTGTAGGTTGTCACTTCACACTGTTGATTGTTTCTTTTGCTGTGCAAAGGCTTTTTAGTTTGATATAATTCTATTTGTCAATTTTTTTCTTAGTTTTCTCTGCATTTGCAGTCCTACCCAGAAAACCATTGCCTGAATCAATGTCTTGAAGTATTTCTCAAACATGCCAAAAACACATGAGACAAAAGATGGCCTCTTCAAAAAATGGTGATGGGGAAACTGGATATCTATGTGCAAAAGACTGAACTTGACCTCTATTTCACAACTCATGAAACAATTCAACGTGGATCCAAGAATTAAATGTAAAAGCTATAACTACAAAACCATAGGTGGTTTTAAAATAAATTTAGCCAATGTTTCCCAAATCTGTGGACACTGTGAGTTATATAGATATTATTTGTTTACATTTTTAAGGATATAGTAAAACACACATTATATGTTAAGTGGAAAAGATCAAAATATAAGCACACAATTTTATATATGTTATAATCTAAAACTTCTGAATATATTTAGAATAAAATATTATATTACAGTAGTTATCTCTACTGCAGTAATTTCTTTAATTTTAAGGGAATAGTGCTTATCTTTGTAATTTGGAATTATTTTTCTAAGTGTGTTATTTTCCTGGTGGTTTTTATAGAAACGTTGTTTATAGAGTGAATCCTTGGGAGCATTTTAGCAAGTTTAAGAGAGAGTGATTTAGGTGTTTGGGTGCCAGGTGATTTTCCAGCACTCCTCTGTTTAGCAGTCTGAATTAATCATATTTGCTAATCCTGCTTTTGAATAGTGAGTTTGATCATAGTCAAGAGCATCTATTTCACATTGACAATTCCAAAACCTGCTTGAGAATGTTTACTGACAATTACAGTCTTAGCTAAGATGTAACAACAGGGAGTAAAGTCTTTGAATAAAGTCGGTCTCAAAATGAACAACAGTAGGGGACTGATTGGCTCAGTTTTATTTAACTTTTTTAAGCCTGATCTCTGACATTTTCATTAGTGAATAGAACAGCACATTGTCGCATTCTCAGGTGACTGAAAGAAGACAGTACTAGAGATACCAGAAACTAATAATTCAGAAGATCCTACTATGTATAAAAATGGAGACATATGTGGATAAATTTTAGAATGTAGCAACATAGAGAGCTAGGGAATATTTTCTTTTTTCTCCATTCTTTAGAAGACTGCAATGTGTTTGTGGAAATAAACCAGTCTGTTGCCAAAAATTTGGAGATTTGTTGTAATTGTGGCTGCATTATATAGACAAAAGCTGTGAAAGTATAATGATAAATTGAGGGAGTTCGGTTGGTGTTTTCCTCAAATTATCTGCAAGGTTTATGGAGGTACGTAGTAAGAAATTCCTCCACTACCCTCCTTACCAACTCTAAAAAAAGGAAAAACTAGAATTAGCCAGATAAATCATGTTTAAAAAGTCAAATAATGCTATGTTATTATGTAGAGATTAGAAAAGGAAGACTTTGCAGAGATTTTGTCATTGTATCCTTGTTGTTTTGACGTCTATTATCTACCTCTTTGATTCACAAATTAAAAGCCCCTTTGTCAAGGTTATGTGGACTGGGGATGTAGCTCAGGTTTAAAGTGCTTGCTAAGCATGCAGAAGGCCCTGCATTTGATCTCCAGCCATACCAAAAATAAATAAATAAGGGTAGACAACTGTCTCTTCATGTCATTGGAAACAATGTTTAAGTGACAAGTCAAAAACCATCTCCCCTTGTTATCAAACCCATAATCCAACCCCACAGATAAAGCCTGTACAAGTAAATAGATTTGAAGTTCAAATACTAGACTTATTACTGAACCTCGAGAATTCAATCTGTTCTTAAAATGGGAATTTTCTGTGTGGATCTCATTTTTTCCCTTCAATTATTCATTGATTCAGCAATCTTTAGTGAGCTAAACTACTTGTAATTCATTGTAGAAACTAAGGTTGTTGACCTCTTGTTATTCTTGGAAACTGGAGGCCTTCAACAAATACTTTTTATATTTTTTCCTTCATCTCTGAATTGGGCGTAGAGTGTTTGTTAAATGACCAAGACATGGCAGCATCAGACTTCCTAGATTCCAGCCCTGACCTGAAAACACATTCTCCCAGGTGACCTTGGCAAGTTACTTAACATCGCTGAGGTTTAGCTTCTGATCTTTTAAATTAAAGGATTGTGGTTAGGCTTTTAGCACAGTGTTTTGTCATAATGAGGATACCAAACTGCTAGCCCTTGTTTTCAAGGAGTTTGCTTTCTTTTCTTTCGTTTTTTTTCCCTTAATAGTATGAAGGAAAAATTCCTACAATGAAAGTAGTGTGAATAATTGCCTATAAATTTTATAAATCTCATATTGTGTGTGTGTGTGTGTGCATATGAATGAAGGAAAAAAATTAAATGTGTCCATGGAAAATGAGACAGTCATGTTACCGTGACAGGAAAATGGATTTAAAGGTTAGAGGACAAACGTCCCTGAAGCCGTCAGTCCTCCATATTGCAAGATTGAAAAGACAAACCGGCAAGAAGGTTCATCAAGTGAGAAATTGAAATATAATATAAATCTGGTGAAATGCCACGTCTCTAAATTCCAGAAACACTTCAGCTAGAATGCTTTATTCAATATCAGAGAAATTATGCGTGCTCATTCACTATTACAGATTGGGAGTATATTCTGATAGATACCTAAACAGACAGAAAGAGATGATATTGTGCAGTAATCATTTCAAACAAATCAGATATTTTCTTGTATTAATGTTTATAAATTAAGATAATGCCATTGCTTGACTGAAATATTTTTCAATTTATTGGAAAATTCAATAATGTGTACTCAGCACTTTAGCCCAAAACAATAATTGGTTTTAGGGGCAATCCTATCAACTTTTAATTAATTCTTTAGAAGTCCTGCAACAGAAGACAGAGCATAAAGTAATGCCATAAACGAGTTATATGACCCTCCCTTCATGCAAAGTCATGCTTCAAAAGGAAATCTATACCTGTAATACTTCTAAGCTTCAACTAAAACAGTTTCAATCATCAAAAAATTTCAAAGTTGAAATAGAAAAATTTTGTGTCTATTCCTTGCCATTGAACAGCTTTAAGAAGAAAAAGTCAAAAATCACAATGAATTAATCAAATTTCTATTCCCAAGTGAACTCCTGAAGGGAAAGAACATGAAGATCTCAAATTCGTTTGAGAATAAATAATGCACGAAGATTTGACTGAAGTTCATAATTGTACCTAATACATTCATCTTCACAAAAATACTAGAGGTTTTCCTCACAATACAGTATTATGTGTTCACATAACCGCACTCACGTGAGTTATCGCCACACTTCAGACAACAGAAAATATGGCAATCAATCTGTTACCTCAATGTGAAATACTGAATTTGGGAGATGATATCGACTTGAATTACATAAACCTAAAAGACAAATTATATATTCAGTATTTGCTTGCATGGAGGAAAGTTGCAAGCACACATAAAAAAATCCTTAGAATAATTTTTCTTTTAGTTTGAAATTTTAAAACATAAGGAAGATTGGTTTTACCTTAAATTGTGAACAAATTTATTGGAGTTCTTTAATATTAAATACCTTACTTATACATACTGGATTCTTAAAACTCTACCAACTTAAAACTTGCAAGTTGTGGTACCTATACCAGCTGTGTTGTTTAGTATACTCATCATCTTCAGTCCTCTTGGCCTCACTGACAAAGGGCAGGAGTCCAGAGGAGGAAGAATCCTGTACACCAGTGGGGCCGGGTTAAGGCAGTCTCCGTTCAGATTACGGATGGAGTTCAAGCACTTCGCCATAAGACATGTGTGTTACCAGAGAATAGAGGAGAGAAGGGTCAGGTGCCTGGTCAGTATTGCTTTACTTAGTAGTGTTAAATAACTGCACTCTGCCTTACTTCAAGAAAAGATTTATTTGCTTTTAGTCTTCATTAAAATTTCATGGCATACTTGAGGAGATTAGAAATGAGGAAAAGTTAAAGAACATGGAGTTATTTAATTACACAATGGTGTTAGATTTTTTACTTTTTTTTTTGTGCACAAAATCCCTAAATATTGGTCTACAGACTTTGGCTGTACCATTTTCCTATTAATCAGCAACCCCCTTTTAAAAATTGCATACTTATCAATAAGACTGTATTAAACACTATATATATATATATATATATATATATATATAGTCAGCCAAAAATATATACACATCAAGGAAAGAAAAACTTGTATAAATATTTTAATACTAAATTTCTTGGGACATCATAAGATTAGTACAAGTTGCCTTTGGGCTTTAAAATTGTAAAAGGTGCTCAAAGTTGTGGCTGTTACTTTCCAGACATTTATTAGTATAGTGAATTGCTAAAGTGTGTATACGTTTCTCTCTCCCCTTCTCTCTCTGTCTCTGTCTCTGTCTCTGTCTCTCTCTCTCCCTGTCTGGAGAGAAAGCCTACAAAGGCTTACCATCAGCAACACACCTCCCTACCACAGCCTTATGTCCTAACAGCACGTTCAGCTCTGGACTAATCCACCGATGGCGCGATAGTGCCACCATGATCCAGTCGCCTTCAGACACATGAGACTTTTGTGGGACATTTTAGATCTAAACTATAAGTTTTATATTTACTAAAATTTGAATAAGGTTGTGTGTCTTTTCTCATATTTATTGATATTTCCATTTGATCTCATATCATGCTAATCTTGTATCGTAGCATTTTAAAATCATGTCTCCCATTTTTTGTTTACTGATCTTATGATGTATTGGACAAATTTTATGCCATAATATATGTCTATATTTTTCATTCAGGGTTTCTGATTTGCCAGTATTGGCAGATTTCTTCTACCACTTAACTGTAAAATTAGATTCTCGATTTCTTTCATTACTTATAAGTCTTAAATTTTTAAGTAAAGGCAATGGAAATTATCAGAAGTGGAGGTAATCATTGCTGTTGTAAAAAATACTGACAATGCCTTACGAAGGAAGTGAAACCATTGAAGATCTTTGCAGAATATGTAGAATATAAATGGATAGAGAGAAGTTATAATTATTTTTTTTAACTGGGATACATGCTTGAGAAATACAATGGTTTTATATTATATTGTCTTGGAGAGACTGATCACTCTAATCCTATGTAGTGAGTGATTTGAACATTTAAATCACTCATTAAGCCAGAGAATTACATGATTATTATGCAGATATAAATAAATAAGGTATCAACTGTTCCATAACACATAGTAATAATTATAATGATAAAGTACAGACATAGCTCCATGGATTCATCTTGGCATGACTTCAGTAATCTGCTATGACTGCTCCCGAGTAACCCTGGTTGGTTTTCCCTACAGGGTTTCCTAGCATACTTTAAATAGATGGAACTGCTAGACTGGTATGGGGAGCTTTACAGGTGAACTATGGTGCCAGCAATGTGACTGACTCCGTTACTAGCTTGAGTCCAACCAGGGTACATTCTGTCTTGGACGAAGTCGCTTTTACCCTGATCACTTTACGAACCCCTGTCCTCTGCCCAAATCCTGGGTATCTACCTAGTTTTGCTGCCACTCAGAAACATGATTTGATCAGTTAAGTCCTCAGTCAACTGTACTGTGTGCAAACCTGGATCAATCTGCTTCTTTCTTTGGTCTCATGTTAACTTGAGGCCAGCTTTCATACATAGACTGGGTTATTCTAGAATAGCCAAGCACTGGGTATCTTGATTTAGCATATTATAACCAAAAGGGAACGTTGTTCCATTCAACTCATTAATCTAGAGAGGTTTTAAAGACAAGTTATTGAGTGTGCTTTCTAGTGATGTTTGTAAGTCTCCAAGAATACGATTTTAATATCTCCTCTGGATAGGTTAGGTTACAAAGCTGCAAGCTATGCAGAAATTTTTGCAGCTAATGCAAAATAAATCTGAAGCTCTTTTTATATATATTTAGGAATTAAATCTTGGTTTTTAAAACAAGTTTATCTTTTTTCCATATTTCTTCTCTTAGTAAAGTCAATATAAATACATCTCTAAAAAATTGTTTTTCATTTGTCTTTTTATTTCTAGATTGACTAGCTTCTGAAATGAATAACTCAAAGTATTCATCATATTAAAAGTGGTTTCATGCCATCATCTTCACATAAGAATAATATATATATATTTGTCCCATAAATGTGTATTCATAGGCACATAAAAGATAGAATTGCTTTTACAATACATTAATTTTTTTCTGTCTTGCCATGTAAAGTATTACATTTCATTATAGTACCTTACATTTGCATAACACTTTAGATTTCAAAAAATTTTGTGCATTTTGCTTTACTATATTAAACTCATCATGTAATAATGTGGCCACTGTGAGTTATTTTAAATGAATTTCTACTTTACTTGCTTTGTGTTTTTTTAAATGCTGGTGTGGGGTTAAGATATGGCTTTCAGCATTATTATGCTAAGTGATATATGATGTACACACATGCATACACAAGTGCATTCTAAATTTTGTAAGATCAAATTATACAACTCTTATTTTATATCTATGGCTTTATAGTTCCTAGTAAAGAATGCAAATGGTGCAGCCTCTGAGATAACTCGGTTTGTAAAAACCTAAATCTCACTGAATTTTATTTTCTGCCTTATTGCATGCAATTTGCTTCTTCTCCTATATATTTTTTCACATCATTACTCCTTTTCAAGTTTAATCCATTAAAGGTTTTGTAGAATTTTCTTCCAATGTAATAGCCTTACACATTTAGAATACAAATTGCTCACCACACCCACTTTCTTTACCACCTACTGGGCTTTTAAAAGTTGTTTGTATGTGACACTAATGCTTTTTTTAGTTGAATCAGGTATGTAACTAGATTGGCTACCTAAATGCCTTCATGGTCCCCTAAATATAAGATCCATATTTTATCTAATATGGAGAGAGCTGTGATAATTCTTACATAGAGGGCAGATCTCAAGTTTTGGCCACTCTGATCCCAGATAATTACGTGATTACACAAGATTTGAAGATATGGTTTTTATTGTTAAGGGCAACATTCAGGTAACTTTACACCTCTTGGTTTCCAGTTTTAAAATAATTTGTAACTGAGACTTTATAGAATTCTTTTGTAATTATTAATTTATCTAAGAGCTCCTTATTTGTAGTCTATTGTCTACCTGAGACACTGTGAGTTATTTTAAATGAATTTCTACTTTACTTGCTTTCTGTTTCTTTAAATGCTGGTGTGGGGTTAAGATATGGCTTTCAATATTATTATGCTAAGTGATAAATGAGGTACACACATGCACACACATGTGTATTCTAAATTTCATAAGATCAAATTATACAACTCTTATTTTATATCTACAGCTTTACAGTTCTTTTCTTTTGTGTTTTAGGAGAGTTTCAACCCTAATCACAAATTCTTAACATTTCCTCTTCTTTTTCTTTCTTTTTTCCTTTTTTATTTTTATTTTTTGAAAAAATTTTAAGGGTTTATTTTCTAAAATTTTACATTAATTCGGTGTTACCATATTGGGTAAATTCAGTGTACAGTACGTTTCACACTTTACTAACCTGGAGAAGATTAGTACAAATTAAATTTCACATTAAGCAGCCTAAAGCCTTGCAAAGGAAAGTATGCTCCAGGGTATTTGGTTAATTGTGCTAAAAATATATTCATGCCATTTGTGTAGAGAATAAATGTAGCAAAAGTACTTTTTTAAATAAAATACGAGTAGTTTATGGTAGTTTAATTCCTTCTGTTTTCTCATTCATTTGCAGATATGAACAATAATGACTATTTTGATCTTTTGCACACCTAATAGTTTATTGCTCACCGAGCTATAATCGTTTCATTATTTTGTACGTGTTTGAGAAAGATTTATCTAGTAAAATTAACTTTATGTTTTTATTTAAGGTCTTTGTTGCTATTGTTTTTGCTAGCTTGGAATGATACAGTATAGGCATAAACTCATGAAAATAATTATAATTAAGTCAATAACATATGAATTACATGAGTAACATATGAATTGCATTACTATTCGTTAATGACTTGAAGCATAACGCTGTTCTGCTTTTATTTGTTCCACCTTGTAAATTTAATGATTAAAAACAGTACTATTAAGTTGTTTCTTATGAATAGATGTGCAAGTCTCTAAGGAGAAGGTTCGACAATTTCATTAGATTTTGCAAAGGATCTATATCTCAAAATATCACCATGTTATATGCTAAGTGTGCTCAGGTACTATAGCAGACTTTAAGGATACTATGAAGCAGTTATACTCAAGCTTCGTCTTGAGCAATTGCCATCTGTTTCTTAATGTTGCATATATTTCCCTGAAATGCCCAAAGATATCTATCAATTAGTTATACTCAAGTTTTACTTTTTCTCCTGCTGGAGATTTATCAGTGATTATATTGAAAACAACATAAGCCATGATTAAAGACACTGAATATCTTAAATCTAAAATCAACATACTCCATCATTCCGTATTGCTTTAGCATATGTAGCTGTCTTCCCTTTTTCTTGCTACTTACGTTTGCTGATAGACCATTAGCTGTAATAGTTCGCCTCCTTCCTTATTTTATTCCCTTTTGGTGTTTTTAACCCGGTCTGTGACCAGGATGATACTTCCCCTTTGTGCCCTCTATCTTGGCTGTTTAATTTAGGATTTGAATTGTTAATATGTCTTGATTATTACAAGCTCTAACTCATTGGATTCCATTTCCGAGGCTGGAAATAGACAACCCACTCAGTGAAAGGGAAATCACTGGTCCATTTGAATGCTAATTACTACACGAGTCCTGTATACTGTATCAAAACTTAGCATAAACATGGTCATCAGGGGAGGCGGAAGAAACCATTAAAATGCTCCCCAGGAGACTGAGCTCATTAGAACCTACACTGATATCCAACAAAGAAGGAAAAGAGTTGCATAGCTGGACTGGATCCTTTTAGGATGTGCAATTCATATCTTTCTAAGTGTGAATCAGTATGTGTTCTCCGTCCCAACAAGGAAGGAGAAAAAGAAATTGTAAAGCCTCTTAAAGAGCAAGAGCTGAAGTGAGGACAAAGAATGTTTGGCTGAATAGAGAGAATACTGTACAGAATGAAGTCCAGTTCAGGTTGTATGAAATTCTTTTTCTTTCATAGAAAAAGAAAACTACCATTTTAAATTTTACATCAAAGGATTTTCTAAATAATCGAAGCTTGTTGTTATTAACAAATCACTTCTTTGAACTGCCTGGTATCTATTATGTACTTAAACATAAATAATCAATTCTAGCTCATCTGTATTGCATCCTGAAGTTATAAACAAGTAGGTTTTTGGCATTTTGTTTAGTACTATCTCTAGAAGATGATTTTAAAAGTTTTAGTCATAAAAAGTTTTAGCTAGCACATAAAATAAAATTTTCATTCCAGGGAGAGAAGCAGATAGATGTGACATCAGGCAGAAACAGATACAAATGCACAGTTATCACCAAGCAAAATTCTTCTTGACTCTTACTTGTGTTTTGCAATTTTATTCAATGCTAATTTAAATGTAAGATAGTGTTTCAGATATAATAAGATCTATACCAGTTTACCTGTCATTTCATCTGTGCTGTTATCAATTACTTTTAAACTCTGAATGCAACCGATTACCTGTAATGCTGATAAAACCCAGAGTCTTGGGCTGCTGTGTTTTGGGATCTGCATATTAAAGGAGCACCCCAGGTAATTATAATGTGGATAGGACCACATTACTTCAAATAAGTAGCGTAAATTAAATAGTGTTGTATCTGTTCATTCTCAGTGAATACTGTTCCCTGGGAGATCTGGATATGTTGTTGGGACTATATATTTATTTTAAAAACAGAATGAGGGAATATTTTTAGTATTTCTGCCTGAAATAACTGTATTTTCTCATGTTAATTAGACTTTATCGTATTTTACGGGGTTTTGGCAGGTAATGTTTAATTTTGCTATCATATACCTCTTGTTTTCTCACACATCTATTAGAGGAACATAATGATGATACAAATACCATAACGCTCAATCCCATTAAACAGGTGGAAACATGATGTACTAGTCTGCACTATTATAAAAAAAAAAGTACCAGAGGCTAACTTAAAAATAATAGCAATTTATTTCTCACAGTTCTGGAGTTTGCTATGATCAAGATCAAAGCCCTGGCGTGTTCAGTGTTGGTGAGGTCCTAGTCTCTGCTTCCAAGATGGTGCTCTGAATCTTGTGCCGTCACGTAGAACAAAGGACTGGAGGGCATGGGGGCAATGACTCTGTCACCTCTCCTTTATAAGGCCACAAAACTCATTCGAAAGGTCTCTGTCCTCTTGATTTAATCACCTCCTGAAGGCTCACCTCTTCTTGCTATCACGTGGCAGTTAAATTGAACACGTCAGTTTTGGAAGACTGTCAGACCATAGCACATGGTGCCCTTGTCCAAGCAATTCCAGGTTGTAAGAAGCCCAGTTTCAGCAGAAGCATGCTTCCTTCACAAATATATTTTCAGGACCTAAAATAAAAAATTCCAGACAATGTGCTTGGCACTCGGTATTCAAAGAGTGTGTCAAACAGAGGACTGAATATTTCACTTTAAAAAGATTAGCTGCAACATGATAAAAGAAACCATTTCATTAGAAATTAATAAGATAATAATATTTTCTATTTTATTAACTTGTGTGCGGTTAAAATGACAGTTGTAACATATGCTCCTATTTCTTCGAGAATGATTATTTGGACCTCTGTACAAAGAAAACTTAATCTATTAAGAAAACAATCAATATTTTGGAAAAGAAAACTTAGCATAAAGATAAAGGCCATGCATTCACTTACATTTTGAACAACTATCCATTGACTAACAATTATGTGGCAGCGGTCAAAACATGAGCCTAAGCTGTGTTTACTGTCAGATTCACACATGTTCAAGCATAATTTGGAGAACTAGTGAACAGCAGCCAGCGTTGTGTTTACATGAAGGATCAAAAAGCCTCCTAGAAAAATAAAAATTCATCCTATGGGAAAAGAAGGTCAAGATGGGTAAGTGTGGGTTGATGGATGGTTGGCAAATATTAAACACAGAGGGAAGGTATGGTTTTAACCATGGTTTGTGTCTTTGAGATTGTTACATAGCATTATCTCAAACTCAAATTATTAGATAAAAGGGCTGAGGCATGAACTAAAAAGTGCCAGATAGAAAAGCTGTTGGTCTTTAATTCTTAGGGGACGTGTGGAGTGTGAGGCATTGGCAGCACTAGTGCCAGTGGTGCTAGCTGCACCATTTGGGCATGAGATTGGCAGAGATCACTATGTAACATCACCAACACAGTTGGCAGCAGCACTGGTGACGTTGGCACTGGGAAAGCTGTAGACTTTGGCAATACCAATAGGATGGTAGGGGTCTTTTAATGGTACTTCTCACTGGAAAATGATACCACAGGAGGGTAAAGGAAAGGTTGACAATTTCTGCGTTTCTTTCTTAAATAAATGTTTATGCAAATTTCCAAAGCAGATAATATTGAATAATAAACAATTCAAAGAGAGATAAAATTTCATTTTTATACATCTTGAATTTGAGCTGCTTCATATGTAAGTTGAAATTGGGTTTATGTATGAGATACAGAAAAAGGCATCATATGTCCACTTTGGATGTCATCAATAATTGAAAGTGTGGAAGGCGTTTGAAATAATTCAGACAGAAAGTCTATAAAAGTGTATAAGTGCCAAAAAATGAACACATAGGATTGTATGACAATATTATTTAATATCTATCTTCCTGGATTAAGTAAATGTGGGCTGAGTTTCAAGGCTGAAAGTACTTCATAGATAGATTGGGGATACCCAGGAAAAGGCAATCCAGGCAAAAGGCACAGAATACAAGAAAAGCAGAGATTAGTAAATTACCAATATGCATTTAAAGAACAAAAGGAAACTTGGCATTGTGCAAAGGTAGAGGTAAGTACTGTTGAGGGAAGTAGTAGGAGATGAGATTGGGGATTTAAGCAGAGCCCTAATCATAAATTTCAATTCATACCATGTCTGGGAACATATGAAATGGAGACCATAATAAGGTTTAAAACAGATAAGAGATAATTATGGGACAATTGAAGAGCTTTGGGCTGATGATTAGGTAGAAAGAACAGTTTGGAAACTATTTAGTGGCTGAGAGAATATTGACAGTGGGATAAAAACGTTAAATAATGGTAGAAAATGAATGGGAGAGAATATAGATCCAAAAGAACAGAATGGCTCCATATAACACCATTATGAATTGTGCCTTTGTTTAGAAATTTTATGTTTTATTCATCATTAGTTTTTTGCATTACTTTTGGTTTTTAGAATTGCATTGAATATTTACTCCAAGAAAAAGAAAAGAAATAAAAATGAGCCTTTGAAGATGCTCCTGTTGCTGATGTAGGAGTATGGGTGAATTGGATTACCCTAAGATAGAAATATAAGAGGAAGATCTTTGAGGAAGTAGAAGGAATGTGATGGGAAGCTGCTCAAATAGTTGGCTTGAAATGCTGTTTCTCCAGGTTGTTTAAAGTGAGAGAACAGCATAGGTAACTTAGTGGAAAAGTATGTATAAATGTATGTATACAAGCAGCTTAAAAGTGCCTCTTTACACAAGATGTAAATCTAATTCAAATTAGATTATACAATTATTTTTTGTTTTGTTTTGGGTAAGGATAAAAGGTTTTTGTAAGAGATTTAGGTACAGAGGGTAAGTCTGAACCATGGGGATAATTAGAGAATGTAACACAAAATCATCAAGGTTTCTCACACAGGAGAAATGATGCAATATTTCAATTTGTGTGTGTGGTTTATTTCACTTAAGATTATGGTCTTGAGGTGCATCCACTTACCTAAAAATGTCTCAAGTTTATCTTTCTTCGTGGCAGAGTAATACGCCACTGTATATAAATGCCACATTTTCTTTATTTGTTATCTGTTGATGGGCTGTTTCCAAGCTTTAGCTACTATAAACTCTGCTGGAAAAGATGGGGGAGGGAAAGAGAAGGAAGGAAGGGAAAAGAGATTTAAAGAAAAAAAAAAGAATTCAAGGAAAAAATGGACCTGGAGCTTTTGCAAATGAGGGGAAAAAGGGTTTGAGGAAGGGGAGGGGAAGGGGACCAAAAAAAAAAAAAAGACACTGATTAACCTGTACCTCCCAGAATAACCAAGGTTTATCAGAAACATAGAAAATATCTGTATTATGAACACCACTAAGTACCTAGTGATTCACACTATTTTTTATCTTACTGAATTCTCATAATAATCTTATGAGGTAACTTTAATCATCTCCCTTTTGTAGATGGATGTTGGGAACCACGAATTATAAAATGAGTCTAAGAGGACATCTAACTTGTTCTTGTCTTACCCTTGAGTGACTGGAATGTGGAAACTCCCACATTCCACATTTTCTGGTCACATTTGGAAGCCCTAGGGCTGATGACTGCTATGGTGCTCACAGGGCAAGATAAGACCTGCTGGAGGTGATAGGCATCTGGGGAAACTATAGTTTCCTCACTGTCCCCCATCTCGTCCTTGCCCTTATCCTTGCAAGAATGCATTGTTCTTCTTACTAGCCCACCATAGGCACCATTACTGTTCCTGGAAACACCCACCGCCCTTCACTCATTGTCCTTGACTCAGATGTAATGAATAAATACCAAGGTTCTGGCCTTTTGCTCCCCAAGAACAACTAGTCATCCCAGATCCCTGACTGCACCCCTAATTTGTCTTTTTCTTTTCTTTCCCACCATATGCTCTAACACTTGGCAGGAGATTGGGGACACACTACAGGGGTCCCTGATAACTGGTACCATAGGAAGGGGTCCTAATAGATGGAGAATCTACAGGCCATAGAGCTTACGGAATCAGTGTAAGATTGCACTGCGTACAAACACTAGATCTAATTAGGACTCAAACCCATTCTGCTTTAAAATGTGCTCTTCTTCATCATGCTATGTTGCCTATGCTAAGGAAGAGGGAAAACAGGATGACTGATTAACTCCTTTATCTACACATATATTTGTACACAATAAATTCATATTGTGGAATATTGACATAATTTTATTTAAGCATTCTTAAAATTTCAATATATATTATAAATAGCTTAAAATGCCAGATCATCCATCTCAAAATTAAAGGAGAGCATGATTGTCCACAGATTCATCATGCACAATTACAGAAAATATAAGTGACATAGCCACATGGATTCCAGAAATGTGGTGGTCTGTAAATATCAGCCTACCTATCCATTCCACATGAATATTCTGAATTCTGTATACCATTGAGATTTCTGATCGACTTCTTTCATAATCTTATTTTTTACTTATACGCCACTCCCCACATGTGTAAACAGTTGTTAAAAATAATAGCAAATAACTTGTTATCTATCCCATTACTGATAACAATATAGTATTATGAGATGATACTGATCTAACCTACATCATCCTTGTCCATCTCTATTGTATATTTAGAGATGTTTATATGTCTATAATATCTAATTACATATCTTCAGCTGCTTCTACATGATATATGATTTATGATACTAAAAGCCACTTCCCACAGAGAGAAATCTATCTAATTGGGTGAAAAGGTGAAAAAGAAAGTGCATTTTCAGAGTACAGTGGAGTACTGTCATTGTTTACCGACACTAGACTCTTCCCTGAAGTGAACGAATGATGCAGAAGCAGAATTTTGTAACAACTGCATACCTGGAAGAAATACTGAAATCAGACCACAAGAGAAAACTGAACTAGACAGCCTTAAAAGGCATTCTGATTGTAAGAATGCAGTACATAACAACTGTAACCACCGAGGAGACCTTTCACAGGCTGGCATTCCATTTTGGATTTTGTGTTATCAAACAAACCCGCACCATTTTTGACCTTGCAAATCTCTTTGAGCCTCACTGAGTTTTAAAGCCTTAAATCAAGATTTTGCCGGGATGAGCTGATTCTTGTAAGAATGATAACCTGCAGATAAGGAAAAATGAAATTTAGTTGGCTCTCGAAATGACTTAGACTAACTCTTCGAATGGAAATGTCAATCAGCGGGTCTTCAGTCAAAGCTAAATCCAAATTTCTGTTTGCTCCTAAGACTAGATACCTTGCTTATCATTGCTTCAATTATATTTATGTATTCTTCATCTCGAGATGTAAAAATGAAAAAAAAAAGCCTTGCACGAACAAATATCAGTGGCCAAGTACACTGGTAATTTGATCTATAATAAGAAAATTTGATTCTAAATCTAGAGTATCTACTTTATAAATCAAGTCAGACATTATGGATGATACTGACTTGTCTGTGTTTTGTTTTAGTTGTTGTTTTCTTGTGAAGCTGAAGATTGAGATGAGGTGGTTCCAGATGGTTTTGTAAAGTCACTGAGGAGAAACAAAAAACACATTATTCATTGGATCATATTTTAATATCAAATCATCTCTGGCCATTAGATTCTGACATATTTTAACCTAATAAGAGTACCAAAATTGCTTCTCACATATTCATTTAAATGAGAAATATAACTGGAGATATTTCTCTGTGTAAGGAATAGGGAATTTTCTACTATCATATTACTACAATGGTATCAATTGTATTTGTATGTGTCATGGCCAGGACAGGAAATTTTATGCTATAAATATGGCTTTCTAAATAAAGTAAAATGTGGGGCATACAAACTTTTGATTAATCACTATTTACTTTGTAAAGTGAAGACCTCAGGTTTTTTTTTTAACAAAATATTTATTGCTTCCTACAGTAGAAACTACCAATTGTTTTCCATAATTCATCTTTTCCTTCATTTTAGTAATAGATTCTCCTGAATCATAAATGGATGCAGAGATAAGTAAAGTATGGTTTTTATTCTCAGCAGTTTGTATCTCAAGAGTAATCTAAATGCCTATTATGTTTTTATTTGATGTTTACACCAAAGGAGTTGCAATAAAGCACATAATGATTAATTCATAAGAACATGAGATAGGGCTGGTGAGATGGCTTAGCAGAGTAAGCACCTGCCTGGCAAGCGTGAGGTCGTGAGTTCGACTCCTGGATCCCACATACGAAAAAAGGGGTGGTGATGTTGCTCAGTGGCATGGGAGCCTGCTGGCCTGCGAGGTCCTGAGTTCGACCCCTGGTACCCACAAAAAAAAAAAAAAAGAACATGAGATAGTTTGCTTCCTTTTGAAGCAACCAGGGATAGCAAGTAGAGTTTATTTCATTTCTGACATTACGAGTCCAATTTCCATTGTATTTGCAAGTCAAGGTATCAACAAGGTAAGGAGATGATTTCAGTATACATCTGGAGGTCCGTAAAGCTATGTGAACTGTACACATTGCTGGAATTATAAATTAAGAGTCATTATATAAAGATGATATTTAAAGCCATAAATTGCTTTAAGATTACCTAGGATGAGGTAGCACATGGAGAAGAAAACTACAATTTTATTCTGTAGCATTGAAATATTTAATTTTTGTAGAAGGAAGAGTTACAGTGCTCTGTTCTGTCTTTTGCCTCCTGTTCTCACTGTAAGTCTGGGTAAAATCAGCCAGCAGTGTCCATGCCAAGCCTGAATGTTGAGCTACTTTAAAATTTTCCCTACCAGGTTAATTAATCATCTACTCTTAATCTTAGTATCTTGCTATGTCTCAGGACATAGTCAAAATTTCTCCCAGAATATAATACACATGTCCTCTAGTTTGACTGCCATAGGGTCTTTGTTACCAACTGAAACTTCTTTTCTTCTTCCTTTGCTTTTTTTGTCTTATTGAGACAGGGTCTCACTCTGCATTTCAGGCTGGCCTTGAACTCACTTTGTAGCCCAGGCTGGTCTCAAACTCATAGCAATCCTGCTGCCTCAGCCTCCCGAGTGCTGGGATTACAAGCATGCACCACCACACCTGGCACAAACTGAAAGTTCTTGAGCCTGGCCTATTCTCTCCACATTCCTATCAGCATTCTAGTCTTCTCAGCTCTGACTAGTACTGCATATCAAGAAATGCCAACAACATTCTAGATCTACAAGCTAATACTCCAAACTTTTTCAAACTTCTCCTTCTAAACCTTCCAAACCACATGGTCAGGTACAGTCACAAAAATGACCCCACTTATGGCACTAATATTTTTGTTTTAGCTTTTCCATTGCTGGACACAATGTCTGACATCCACAATTTAAAAAGAAAGAGATTGCTTACATTTTAAGGAGATTCAGTTCATGGTCAGCTGAATCCAAGGCATAAACATCATGGTGGAAGGATACGTCCAAGCAAAGCTGCTTAGATCATTGCAGTCAAGAAACAGACCTGGGGAGACATGCCAAAGAGAAAGGGATGAAGTACCAGATATAGATTCCATGGCCACACCCCCATGACCACCGAGACACACATAAAATTGTGTTCCACCTATATTTTGAGGGCGATGTCAAGGCCAATCAAGTTGACACTCCACTCTAACTGCCATAGTAGGTATGTTTCCATTTTATAGACAAGCAAGCTGAGGCACTGAGCATTTGAATAAGTTATTAAAAATCATAAACTATTAAGTAGCATTTAGTTAATAACATTGCTGAGACAAAAATACCTGATACCCACAAGTTAAAGGAAGAAATTTTTATTTTGGCTCACAGTTTGTAGAGGTTTCAATCTGTAGTTGGCTGGCTCCAAGGCAGAATGTCATGGCAGCGGGGCATCACAGAGGAGAAACAGTTCATGGCAGAGCAGGTAGGAGGCAGCAAGCAGGGAGAAACAGTAGCAAACTTCCTTTCCCTCTTATCCCATCCAGGCTATAAGCCTCTTGAGTGGTGCCACCCAAACCCAGGGTGGGCCTTCCCATTACCTACACCCAGAACTATGATAAAACAATTAGTGGGCTAATGCAGTGTCTCATACCCTTATTTCCATTATTACGGGCTTAATCCACATTGACATACCCTAGGTCCAGCCACCTCCAAAAAAACCTACCTATCACTGCATGCGGCTTTGGGGGATACACAAGCCATAACATGGCAGTTCCAAGATTCAAATCCAGGATGTTTATCATTCTAGAGTTGTTGGTTTTTACAGATTACTTGGTTTCTTTGACACCTACATCTTTATTCCATTGTCTTTTAGTTGACAAAGACCCAACTAAATATGCAGCTAAGTAGTGGAACTTCAAAGGTGGTGATTTCAAAATAAAGTACAATCAGTTCTAGCTCTGCTCATAACATTAATCTGTAGTCCTTTACCTTGGCAATACTGATCATTTTTTCTTTGGGTGGTCACTTTGTAAAGCTTTTTAGAACCTTAATTTGTTTGAGTCTGTTTGTAAATGTTAAAGAAAAATTCTTAATTATTTGTCAGTCTGAGTTTATGGCCCAATTATTCTTCTAATAACTAACAGGAAGGAAGGAGACAGCGAAGTTAAATATTGATTTGTCTTCAGAAAGCAAAGTGAACAAGCATTGGATACTAGCCACAAGGAACGTCAAATTACGATTAAAATGGAATTGCCAATATAGCATGCTTATCAATCTTATGTAAAACATTCTTTACTGCTGCATTGGACTGGGAAACAAGTTTTTCTCCTGAATGCAAAAATTCATTTTTGCCAACTCAAAAGTGAGCATGAATAATATCCTGTTAGACTTTGTATTGACAAATATAATGTCCATGAGTGCTTCCATGCATGAAGTACATTTCCAATGCACTAGCACACTGCTATAGAAAGCATGTTACTCATTTTTTTTAATAAATTGTACCACTTACTACCTGCATAGCCTTGGCCAAGTTAGTTGATCTCTGTGTCTCTGTTTTGTCATCTCTAAAATGGAAATAATAAAGAGTATTTATTTACTGAATGTAATGCATAGTTAGCATTCTAAATTTGCAATGAATGGACAAAAGATTGATATTTATATTTCTTTGCACCTCCATATGCCCCCCCACCACAGAATCTGATTTTTCTGTCACATTCCCACATAGATATTCTGCAAAGCTCTAAGTCTCTCTTTCTTTAAATTACTAACTTGCAGCAGTGTTTCTAAAGCATTTCCAGTATCTTGCTTCTTCTTCAAGGTCAGATTATAAGAGGGATAGGGTTACCGCTCAATACTAGCATGTTTGCCCAGCATACACAAGACTATAACCTTGATCCATAGCACCAAAAATAACAGAGAGAGAGAAAGACAGAGACAGAGAAAGAGGAGAGAGAGACAGTGACAGAGAATGAGAGAATTCCCTCCTACCATTTACATTAAGTCTCATATATCGTATCTGGATTTTAAGAACCTCTCAATATTTGGATCACCCTATTTAATTATCTTTACCTTCCTTTTACTCCGTTAGGTGTTCTCACTTTCTTACATATTCTTGCTATGCCTCCAAGTTGCAAAGACTCTTTTCTCAAAGGTGTCTGGAAACTCCTTGAGCGTGGTGTCTATCGCTCCCGTTTGCTATAAGACAAAGTTCAAACTTCACATTCATTATTGTACTCGTCGTGCATGGAATCCACATTTATTTCAATCTCCTCCTGCTGTACTTCCTGGGCTGAATGACAACTAGAGATTTGAAAACATTGTTTCCTGTGTTTCTTAGGGCTATAATTCTGGATGCAAATTAGGCTGCACCTGTCAGAAATACTTGCACAAGTCTGGGAATGAGGTCAGAGTGGTACATGGAAGATAGACTGTACTGAACAGCAAGTGGCAGGTGAGAAGGTGATGATAACCGTTAATGATTACTCACATTTCTGTTGTTTTGGGGTGTTTTCTACTGTTTTACTTTCAAGTGAAGACAATTAGGATTTATATAACGGTGTGAGAAATTTCATGAGTGTTGAAAGACTTTTATGATGACTCCAACAGTGACTTCCTGATCTCTGTATTTCACCTGTGTTATTATGGATTAGAGTTCATTCCTAGGAACAGCCACCATAATTCCATTCATTTTTGAATTTTCTTATAAATGCTAAAATTTTATTGTGCATGATTTTTCCTCCCCACAACAGATCATTGATTGATTTAAATGAAGAGGAACTTTCAGAAACTATTTCCAACTTCACGTTCCTGCCTTATTTTCCAGTTATCATTCTTTTTCTCTTCCTCATAAATAGTACATGCTCTAGAATACCTCCATTCCTCAAACATTTCAAGTACTTATATAATTTGTGCATCTATTTATTCTATCTTCTATGACTAACATTAACCCTCTAACTTGCCTAGGAAATTTCTACTCCCCTTTCTTTGTTTGTAAATAAAGCCTTCCTAGACCTTTGAGGCTGAATTAATTACCCACTGCACTGGAATTGAACTGCAACTTCTACATTATTTCTAATAGGCTGTGGTGCATTAATTAATGGTCCATTTAAGTAGGAACACCCAGCTCAACAGAGTCAGCATGGCTCTGGGCATGGAAGAGCCACATGAGGATTGTTGCCAAAATGGCATAAAAGGAGACTGGGAGGGGAAAATTTCATGCTGCTGATTTCCCAGGAGAAGCTTTGCCGTGCCTGGTTTTCCTGATACAAATTCCGCTGTTCTCATCAGAAAGGAGTTCAGGTCCTAGCTGGACTTGGCTGCTATTCTCTTTGGGGAAGCTCTGGTCTTTCCCTTTGTCTGGAGTGTTGCTTCCTGGAACCAGGGCAGATCCCTTCTGGCACAGATCCTTCATCTCATGGTGCAGACTTTCTAGCTTCCACCACTGTTCCTTGGGCCTTTCTGGTGCAAATCCTTGATACGGACTTGCTTGAGACACTGCCATGTGTGCTAGGCCTTTGGCTGGACTTGAGCAGAACACTGTGGTGGGATCCAGGCCCTCAGCTGGATTCTTCTGGTCTCTAGAGTGTGGACAGACCTCTCACACTCTTCTGCATTTGACTTTTTGGGTGAATATTATAAAATAATCCTATAAATTTGTGTGTCCTGTATTCAATCTATTCCCTTGTAAACCCTGACTACAACATAGGCCAACAGTGATCACACTGAGCTTAGATTATATGTTTAAATACTAACCTCATCTGAATCTTAGCTCCCTGCAAGTAAGATGAGAATCTCATCCGTTTCTTCCATGCTATGCCTTAGATCTGGAAAGTTCTGTCTACTTTCTATTGTTTTCAAAGACTTATTTCATATCACAGATACTTTGGAAGCTTTGTCATTGAATCAAATGACAGTGATGTTATCACTTTCGTCATGACTCCAAACTGCAAAGCCACTGAGTTTTATAATTGGAAAAGAAATAAAATAATGATTGGTTGGTGCAAAATCATACTCGACAATAATTGATCTTAATTTTATTGTTTTCAAACTAATTCCAAGAATGTTGACTCCTACCTAGTTTCTTAATGTCTAGCTCCTTATTTCATGAAAACAGTATTAACACTAATAATAGCAAATTTTTATGGAATAGTAATTTTTAATGTTTGACACCTATTAGTTATACCTGGCAATATTATAATTTATTGGTAAAGCCACTTAATCTTCTTAGGTACAGGAAACATGCTTTAAAATTGCTTATTTTTCAATAAAATTTGAGCAACTCCAATTTTCTATTATGTGTCACAGGATATAACACAGACAATAGAGAGAGTCTCTGTCTTTGTGAAGCTTAATTCTTGATGGGGCAAATATGGACAGCTAAATAATAACAGATGTGATAAGTGCTATGAAAGCAACAATAATCGGAGATGTTTTAGAGAGGGTGGTTAAAGACAGCTGATTTTATGAAAGTTTGGGAAGAGAAGATCTAGAATACTGGCTGAGAATCTTGCCTTTGATAGAAGAAAGGATACTTGCTTTATTAAAGTCACATGAAAGATAGAGAAGAAGGAAACCTAGACTTGTTGTTTGATTATAGAAAAAATGAGGGCTTCCATATTAATAATTATCATTTCTAATGCAAAGTTAAAAGTTAATGAATATGTAGGGTCATGAGTGAGATCAGGAAAAAATATTTCTCTAAAAACCTTTGCCAAATGCCCATACACATTATCATTTTTGAAAAAAAAGAAAACTTCATTCACAATCTATTTATCAGAATCTCAGATCTAAATTATCATCCTATTTAATTCTGATCACATTTTTGGCAAAGAATAAAGAAAGTAAAATCACAAGTGTTGATAATAACATTCTTGTTACTCAGATTTAACAACCATTAAACTGGTCGGCATTGTGTTGTAGAGAGAGACGGGTGGTCTTTGATAAATGTTTATACCTATACAAATGACTCAATTGTGACTGTCCAAAACTGAAAGCTTTTTCAAGGCTTTGTACATTTATACAAAGAGCAGCCTTTGTTTGCTATGAATTAATAGCTTTAGCAAACAAGTAACCAAGATGGTTTTTGAATAGGAGGTGACCCTGGAAACTAAGTCACCTTGCTTGGTGTATTAGAAGGGAAATAACTATATGTGTGTACTAAAAAACAACTGATGTTATTTTGTGCACTGAAGATATAATACACCGTGAAAATAATAATCCTTGATTGAAGTTCCAATAAGGTTAACCACTTCTATTTTCTTCTATCTCCAAAGATATTCTTATAAACAAGTTTTTCTACATATGCCTAAACACTTGCTTAATTTCAACCACTTTTACAGATTAAAAAGTTAGCTCTCATAATAAATGTCATAAAATGGAAAAAAAAAGTATATTCTAAGAACAATTAGAAAGCTAAACAATGTTCTATTAAATTCAGAGAGGGACTTATATTCCACCTACATTGCATTCTATCAGTCCTGTTCATATGCTTTTAAACTTACAGCTAGTTTATTACAACACTAGTGATACCATTATTTGCATTTCTAGTGAAGATGATAAACACTCCACAAAATTCAGTATGCTTACAAGTGTGTGTGTGTGTGTCTGTGTCTGTGTGTGCGTTATGCTGGGGTGAGGGTGTTAATTGCCTTCTCATGTTGATTTTTCTATGAACATAAAATGTATGAGATTTTATTACATTACTTTCTGAAAATTTTTCCAATCTACCCAGTATTTAGAAAATAATAACTTTTTCAAATTAAAAATTATAATCAGTAATAAGTTTAAATTTAAAAAACTATATATAATAAATTATTCTTATGGTTAGTAATTATAATTTTCATAATGTGCATTTCTTAGCCTGTGAGGTACTTTCCTAACTTTAATTTGAAGGTGGGAAAAGTCAGAGAAGATAAGAAATTGACACTGATTATCCAACTGAAAGGAGCCTTTAATACAGATTTTCTAAATGCTTGTGCTATGTCTGATGAATGCTGTCTTCCTCTTTTTTTTTTCTTTTTTTTCAGCTTTTTAATTTTTTGGTGCTGGGGATTGAACCCAGGGCTCCCTACTTGATAGACAAGTGTTCCACCACTGAGCTAAATCCCCAGCCCCTGTCTTCCTCTTATTATAAATTTTTATATCTTACTTAAAATAACTCATCTCAGAAGATCCTGAAAGTTAACTGCTTTTGAATATTTCAGTATATGTTAGTTCATATGTGCAATTAAAAATAAAAATGAATCTTGTCATTAGGGAAAGAAGAATTTTATTGCCTGTCAATTTATGCTGTTGCATATTTACTCCTAGATAACAGGACAATAAATGTATGTGATGATGGCACTCTACTACATTCAAACAGATTATAAAATAAGTCACTCCTTAGGACTCTGTTAAATGGTCGTAATGAAATTTTGGAGACATTGTCAGAACCTATCAACTCTTTCCTCTGCACATTTCTTTCCTATTATGGCTCTACCCTCATTCTTATCACTTGCATTATATTAATTTATATGCAAAACTTACTCAATAGCTGTTTCGCTGGTAGGGAACAAGCAAGAATAAATTCTAAATAAAAAGATTTGAGCCTGTTGTTCATTGGCCTAACCAGTGAAAAAAAGTAGGATTATGTGTGCTATAGATGGCTTAAAATCTTTGTTCTTAGAGAGAAAATAGGATTCAAGAGACTTAGAAAATACATAATTCATCTTTATTCATTTAGTCATTCAACAAATATTTATAGAGTTCTGTCTTAGTCAACTTTCTGTCCACTTGGACAAAATACCCAACACCCACAAGTTTATTTTGGCTCATGGCTTTTAGTTCATGATTGGGTGGCTAAAAGGAAAAAACAGCATGGTTGAAGGTCTCAGCAGAGGAAAGCTGCTTACAGCATGGCCCCCAGGAAGCAGAGAGAGAAGGCAGGACCTGAGCAGGGAGAGTTACCTTTCCAGGTCACACCTCCCGTGATCCACCTCCAGTCAGCCCCCACCTCTTCACAGCATGTTTAACCAACGTGCTCATCGATGGATGACTCCACTGAGCGAGTGTAGCACCATCATGCTCCAGTCACCTTCCGAACACATGAGGGCTTCTGGGGGATACTTTAGATACAAACCATAACAAATTCCTGTTCCATACCAGGGTTGTACAAGGGCTTGACATAGGATAAGGAAAAGAAGATACAAGAACTCTGTCCTCATGGACTTCAAAAGTATATTTAGGAAATAAACACACACACACACACACACACACACAACTACAAATTGTGTTTTACAGAAAGGAGTTCTGTGAGGTGAATCAATATATATAATTTGTGTTCCTGTGTTTCTTCTAGGAACACAGTCTGGAATTTTATCAACCACATGCCCTTTACTATGTGCTAATAACAACACTTAACACTTGTAGTTTCACTTAAGTTTCGCCTGCTTTGTTGCACATGTTAAAAAAAAAACGCATAGATACTTGGAAACATTTAGATTGTTTAAGTGATATATAAAAAAATAAACAATGTGGTAGAGATATTTTTTATAAATTTCAAAATTTGATATTTAGGAAAAGCATCAAGAGGACAAAAGTAATATTGCAAAAACTATGAATGGAGAGTTCTCAAAAATGAAATCAATTTATCCTGGGTAAAATTTCATGTAACTAAATTATTGCTCAACATTTTTTCAATTTTAAAAAGTGTTTTGTTAATTTATCTTTATTTTTTTTTTTCATTATTTCCCTCAGCTTTTTCTCTGAAAGAGTATTAATTTTATGTGTCCACTTGCATGGGATTTGAGGTTTCACCAAACATTATTTGGCCAATTATTCTATACAGGTCTGTGAAAATGTTTCCACACGAGATTAACATTTGAATTGGTAGACTGTGTAAAGCAAATTGTCCTCCCAAATTTGGTTGGGCTTTAACCAATCAGTTTAAGACCTGAATAAAACAAATGCCTGTGTAATAGGAATCTTCTGCTTGACTGCTTGAGCAGGCACACTGGTCTTTTCTAGCCTGACAACTCAGAATATAACATGGGCTCTCTTTGCCGACTGAGGCTGCCTGCTTTTGGACTGAAATTTATACTGTCCTTTATCCTGGTTCTTGGGTCTGCGGACTGAGACAGGAGCTATACATTCTACCCTGGGTCTGCTGATCTTGGAACTTCACCTCCATGGTCACAGCAACTGATTTCTTAGATAGATGATAGATAGATAGACTTCTCCAAATGATTGGTTCTTTAATAAATGTTTTTAAATCCATAGTTGATATTTAATAGAATAATTTCTGAAAACGAAAGCATTCCTGATTTTATTATTCTGCCATTGGCTTCTTCCATGTTAGGCTTTTGCCTTCTTAGTCAGAAAGTAGCAAAACAACAACAACAAAAATATGTATATAGCAAATATATATATATATATATATTTCCATATTCAGTAATTCATAATATAATTCATCAAAATGCTAAATAAAAAGGTAAAAGGTCATTAAAATTGGAATGGTGGTCAAATACTACTTAATATAATATTCATTTAGCCTATAACTTAGTCAGTGAAGGCTATTATAAAATAACATAAATATGTTGCTTACATACAGTTATATTAATTTCTCATAGTTCTGGAAGCTGGATGTCTGAAATAAGATAGTGATAGGGCCAGGTTCCCATGAAGCCCTTCTGAGTTAGAGAGTCTGTCTTTTCATTGTACCTTCATATGGGAGAAAAACTTCAAAGAACTCTTTAGGGTCCTTTTTCTCAGGTCACTAAATCCATTCATGAGGGCGCCACCTGATTATCTACTGACCTAATTATGTCTCAAAGTCTACAACTCTTAAGAAAAACTCCACTGAGAGTTAAAAAGTCAATATAAGAATCTTAGAGGGACACAGACATTCAGTTTATTATAGCCAGCATTCTTTGAATATTCAGTATTAGCTATGCTATATGCAACAGAATTAATAGTGGAGTGGTATAAATAAATATGAATATAAACAACTTTCTTTGTATGTACACTTAACTTAAAGAATTAAGATACCCATAGATCCAAATGGAGAGAATATTGTATTAAAAAATAGAAATATGAGAGATGGGATGTTGTAAATATAAAGTATGAAAAGTCTGAGTGAAAGAAGTCCGACTGTTCAGTAAGATAAACAAAGAATGAAGAGTCTTTGGATTCCAAGTTATAAAAGAACAATTAAAAACCCATTCAAGCATGGAAATAATTTTAAAATCATAACATAGTGGAAGAAAACTGCCTTATAGAACAATGTTTGGATTATAGGCAACAACAAAAATGATCTTTGGAACTAATCACTTCCTCTGAGAAATAATAAATATTTAAATCATATGATTATGTGTGCAATGAAACTTAAAGATCAAAATATTTTTCAAATATTAAGAAACATAATATAGGCAGCTGTAATCAAATATGCAAGTTAATATATGACAATGGGACAATGCTAGCTTTGCCTCTAGTAACAGATAGTACATAAATAATCATACATAAAATTATCTCCCACATAATTAACTCAGGTTCTCTACCCTGGAGAGTTACTTTTTAAAGGTGATTATATCATGGTAGTAGTTTTCTAAAATATATAATTTCCTAGGTATCAAAAGGAAGAAATATTATTGATATCAATCCTTGATGTGTAATACATATCAATACCTTAGAAAACAAAAGAAGACACAAGCTAACCAGAGAAATGCTGTTCTAGGCAATGAGACTTTAATGAGAGTGATAATATCAAACAATTATTTTAAAAAGTTCGGTGTGGTGACTATATTTAGGAAGGATAAAGGGTAGGTGAGTCTTAAAACTAAGGAAATTAGACAATGGTTGGGAAGCCTAAGAAAAGGATGATCTAAATTTTGTGGTTATGGCAGTGGAAGAAAGCAAAGATAGGTTAGCAAATGCTATTGTTTGGATCTTAAGTGTTTCCCAAAGGCCCTTTAAAGACTCAGTCCCAGCTTGATATTATTGGGAGGTGGTGAAACTTTAGGAGAGGAGCCCTAGTGAGAAATCTTTGATGATTGAGACTGTGCCCTTCAAGGGGATAATAAAAGTTCAATCCTTTCCTTTTCTTCTTTCATTCTGAGCCACTAGGTGAATGGCCTTTCTCCACCATGTGTTCCACCATGCTATTAGTGACCACAAGCCCAAGAGCACCAGGGCCAACCAATACAGAATAAATATTTTAAAACTGTGAGGCAAAATAACCTTTCTTTGTTAGTTGAATGTTTCAGGTATTTTGTTACAATAATGGAAAGTTGACAAACAGAGATACGATTAATAGAGAATGAATGTGGGAATAAGAAAAAAAAAGAAAAATTATATCTTGATTTATGTTTTGGAAGACAGATTGTCCTGCACTGCCATATTTCTTTGTCAATAGTGGTAATTTCTTTTGAGTTTTGGGGGAATATAGTGGTGAAAAGTACAAGGGGAAACACAACTAATCAATGTATGAAAACTTATAATTGGAGAAGCCTATGGGATATTCCAAAAGTAATAAGTGCTAAATGAATAGAAAAACATTTTGTCTAGATCCCAAAGAAGGAGTTGAGGTAAAGCTACATATTTTGAAATCATGCATATTCAAATGGTAGCTGAAATATTGGGGATGGGCAAATGAGGATGTGGAGTCATTTACTTTTTGAACTTAAAAACGGTGTCCTTTGTGTTTGGCATTTTATAAATAAGAACTTGAAAAGATTTGGTGAAATCACGAAATCAGATTGAATTCTGCAATGTTCTCACCTTGAGAGATTCTGATTCAATCGTCCTAGTGTGGTGGCCTTAACATCAGTGTATTCTAAAGGCTCCTGGGTGAAAATGTGCAGCGTAGTTGGTGAATAACTGGTAGACTATCCTTCACATAAAGAAGCTCACACAAGATGCAGAGTGAGGTGGAGTTTAGAAAGGTTTGTTATAACATTGATTTTTTTTTTTTTTTAATGTGGGTACTGGGAGTCGACCTCAGGGCCTCGCACTTGACTTGCCACATTGATTTTTTTAAGATAAGAATGTTTAAATTTTTGTAAGTCAATGACCAGGTAAAAATAATGAAGGATATACAAGGAGTGATAGACAATAAAAGAAATAAGGAAGATAGATGATAGATTATAATTCTCGTGGAGATGGTAGGACAAAGCAGTGTGGTTCAATCACAGTGTTATCAATACCAGAATGCTATTGTCAATAGTGGCATAAATAATCTTAGCTAAAGCTCTAGAATTTATACATAATTTACTTTTGTTTATTGAAATATATTTTAAAATTGTCTCTGAAATATCTTTTTCATTCTCTTCCACTTAAAAATGTTCCTGTGAATGATAGAGAGATTCTGAGCAAGAGAGATTATGCATGGGATTGTGCAGTTGCAATGTGAGTCCTATTAAATGAAAATTTAAGAACTGTAGGAAAAGGACCAGACAGAGGAACAAGCCATTTACAGGTGAGGCTCTTTCATTGCCAAGCAAAGAAGGAGGTAAGAGTGGACATTTTGGCTGGTAACTAAAAACTTCAATTATGGTCATTCAAGAAGCAAATTATTTGATATATACAATATATTTTATGTTCTTAGCTGAAGAAACATATAAAACTATAAACCGTGCTAAAAATAATATATGCATTTGTTTATTAATAAATATAAATAATTCATATTTTAACATAAAAGATAAAACTACTTTAGTGGAAACTTTAAAAATTTATTTTTATTATTATAAAAAATGCTACTTTTTAAATGTCTTGTACACTTATGATCCATTTTCAAGATTCTCTGCCAAAACTTCAGTGAGAGATTTTTGCAATAGAAATTTTTGGGGATAATTGAAATAAAGCTATGCTCTTACTGAAGAATCCAGAGTACTGAAGACGTTCCATCTACTAGGAAAATCTCTAGAAAGTTTAAGAGCAAAATGATACAACCCAAAGCCTCATTAACAAGTCTCCAGGTTCCTTTAGGTCAGGCACAAGGGACCCATGAAGAAGAGTGAAGAAGAAAAGGATTACAGAACCTTCTGTTACTGATTTAGCATTCTATAGAATAAATTTGTAACCGGACGTCCTTAAAAGAAGGAAATGAAGAAAAGAGAGAAAGAAAGCAGGAATTAAAAAGGATCTACAAAACTAAGTGTTAAAACTATTTGATTCTTCACTCTGGTAAGTTTTTCATTGTTGTTAATTCTCATTTGTGCAGAATTGTCTATGTATTTGTCTGTTGAAGATATGTTTGTCCATCTCTTCTACAAACTTGAAAGATGAAATAATTATTTTCCAAGGCTGTCAGGAAATTCATTAAAGTACTATGCCAAATATTTTTAATACATTTTACTTTCAACATAGCAAATTATCTTATAAATACATTTATGGATTTTAGGACATGCCACTCCATGGCGCCTTGGCACTTGAGAAGAGTACAGAAGCAGGCTGGTCTCTCTGACATTCGCCCTTCCTTCTTTCACTGAAGGAGTTCATAAAAGAACTCCCTGACCTTGCTATGTTGTGAGTGGCATCCTCTTATGCCAAGAAGAAATGACGGTCTTTATCTCTGATGATAAAGGAACATATTGGCCTTGGTAAACTCCCCTGGTTTATTAACACTAGAGCTACCTCCCTTTGACCAATTACGCTGCATGACTATCTGCTTCTTCATTAAACTTATTGTAAAAATACATAGATTTTCCTGTTTCTTTGGGTCTTCATTTTGGGAGACGCTATGTCACATAAAACTTATATTAAATAAATTTTTGTCTCTTTCTTTTGTTAATCTGTCTTTTATTATATGTGCCTCATATGTGAATCTTGTAATATATAAGAAAATAAATATTTTCTTCCATGCAATGTTAAATGGAATATCAGCTAAAATCTTAATGAATTCCCTCTTTGGCATTGGTCTTATTGGTAAGAAATATTTTCAGTTTTACTTCCAACAGGGTTGGCCTAATAGATTCTTTTTTTTTTTTTTTGTGGGTACTGGGGGTCGACCTCAGGACCTCGTGTGCCAGCAGGCACCTATGCTGCTGAGTGATATCACCCGCCCTTTTTTCGTATGTGGGTTCCGGGAGTCGAACTCGGGCCTTTTGCACTTGCCAGGCAGGCGCGTATGCCGCTGAGCCATCTCACCGGCCCCTGGCCTAATAGATTGTTAATATACCTTTAGATTTATTTCTTTGCAGCAAAATTCCAGTTGAACTAAATATTTCTTTTATTCTTCTTTTTATGCCTTGAAATATATGTATAAAAATATTGGGCTGGCAAAAGTCAGAGAGTACCAGGTGTCACTTTTAGAAGAAAAAAAGCCCAATTAATTGGTAAATCATTCTTGTCTCCCACACTTTTCTCTTGAGAGGAGGGAAGGAGAGTCAAACCATGTCCATGCTGTTTTGAATTAAGTTTAAAACAAGCCAAAATGCACCTAGTTAGGAAAAAATGTATTAAGTTGACAGCTTACAGCTATTATGGGTACTAATCAAATAATATCAGAAATAACCACAGCATAATGTGGAGATAAACTGACCAGCCACAGTGAGGTTTAATGAAAGAGCCAAGTAATCAAAGAGTAGCACAGAATCTGATGACTGCAAAAAAGGAACTAGAAAACAATTGAATCTCAGATAGGATCTGTATTATGGCTGGGTTGCTGAAGGGTGGATGTATGCGTGTGTGTATGTGAATTTCATATGTAGGCTGTAATTCTGGATGATAAGGTACTATTAAAAAAAGATGTATCACTAGCCATTATGTATAATTCAGTTTTCTGGAATTCATAGTTTAGTGTGTTTTATATAATCCAAGTAAACTTAGTTATGTGTAGCATAACTAATTCTAAATGGGTTTGAGGAAAAACAACAGCAGGGAAATATAATTAAGCAAAATATTTCTCCCTTTGGAAACTGAAACAATTGTGAAATCTGTGCATTAACCAGCAAAAGATTAGAACGATTACTCTCTGTCATTGGAAGGCCTACGTGTACCTATGATTGGAAGAGATCAGATTCCCTGGAGGGAAGTCATTTGTCCACATCCACACAAACTGATCTTCTAGCAAGTGATGGAGGTCTTTGAAATTAAGTACAATTTCAGTGAATTGGGCCAGCCTGAAATCAATACCTGAACATGAGCAATCAACAGTTCAAACCCTGGAGCTAGATTGAAGCCATTCTGAAACCAAACCACTCAAGTGAAGAAGAGGAGGAAAAACAAACTTTCCGTGGTCATAAATGCACAACTGAGAATTTCATAGTTTTAAGGAGTCTTTGTTAAAAGAAATAACCCTGCAATATTATAGAATGTAGGGTAAATTGCTTGGGGAGGGTAATTCATTCTCCCTACAGTGTGCTTGTGCCAACTCACATGCCCAAGTGGGCAGATGTGACTACAAGTGGTTCCATGTGTCTAAATGGTAGCACTTCCAAGCACAAGTCCATGATTGGACTAATAGCTTTTGGCATGATGTTATCTAATCCAATTGAATGGGTGTTCTTGTCCTGCTGTGAAAAGAAGTAAGACCTGTTTCATTATTTCATTTGTTGGTGTGTCTTTCTATGAATTCAAAACAGGAATTGTCTCTTCTCCTCAACTATTTTTAAATGTGCATGTATCTTATACTTAAGCCAAGGTAAATTGATCTATACATATAATTATATTTTTATTTTTAAGATTTAAGGAGTAGTTTTATGATGCATTCAATAATTTTTAATGATAGTAATTTAAATTTTTTATTTAAAAAAATACAAATAAAAAACATTTTCAAAACAGGTTAGTAGGAGAGTTATAATAATACATCGTGTATTGTCTTCATAGTGGTTATTCAGAGTACAAGATATAGGCATGATATCTATTGCTTTTCTAGAAATTGTGCTGATTCTAGGTACTAAATTGTTTATTATAATGTTATATAATGTTTGTTATAGTTGTTTATTATAATGCCGGAGATATAGCTCAGCAGCACAGCACCTTCCTGGCAAGCGCAAGGTCCAGAGTTCGATTCCCTGTGCAAAAAATAAATAAATAAATAAATAAATAATGTGAAATCTTGTATTGGAAAAAAGTCAACATTACACTGTTACTCTTAGAAATATTTAACCACTTACTAATTTTCACATCAGTTTCCTAGAAAAAAAGGTATAGGATTTGTAAAAACTGACATTTTTCAGATTACTGACAATAGATTTTTCATATAAAATATTTTATATAATACAATTAGGAATTCACATAAAAAGTTTGGTCATTTTTCCTTTTACCTCTCTCTCTTTTTTTTTTTTTTTGCTGTTTTAGCATAAATATATACAGCTTCAGAGTCCTATCATTGAAATAATATTTCCCATAACAAATATTATACCTATTTATTCTTTTGATAATTAAAGAAAAATAACACAAGTTGTCTCATTGCCTAAATTTTTAAAGACTATTGATGATTAATGATGAATATAGGAAAGTCTATCTTATTATTTGTGAGCATATCGCTGGTGGGAGACCAGACTGTTAATTTGATTTTCAGCTTGGCTTTCAGTGATACATTCTAAAGAGTCAAAGTACTTTTATAATCAGAGTACCTCATTAATAAGAGGATGGTTTTATATAATTTTATCCACTTATTATATTTTTGTGGATCTTCACACTTGGGGTTTTTTGCAACTACACACATTTCTAGTTATTATGATGCTTCTTCTAGATTTTGCTAGCACCAGGAAATCACCTATATTTTGTTAAAACAGCTGGACACTTTTGAATAGCCTTTGAACACTTATCTCTCCCAGTTTTCAGTGGAATTTTTTTCCTTTCCTGAAAATTATTAAGACTTGATTGTGCACAGCATCCTCACTGCCAAATATACTCTTAGCATATTACAAGTGCACATAATTACAAGTGCCACAAATGTATACAAAAATATTGTTGCTTGTAAACATAACAACAGCACATGCACAGTTCATATCTTGTACTTGCTTTCAGTATCTGATTAAAATACATAAATGCCATTCCATTTTGATTTAGAAAGTTGTAAGGATACTGTACAAGATCAAAATTCAGTGGTTGGTTTCTTAAAAGGAATTTAAAAGATCTCTTTTTGTTCACCCCATGTATGAAGAAAATGTCATTATAAAAACTTCATTAATATGTAAATTGCAACATTTTGATTAGCACTTGCAGAACCCTTTTGTTAAGAAAAAAGACGGAAGGAGCTAACCAGATTGCAATAATTTACATAATAAAAACTCAGTGGTGGCAATGCCACCAAGTAAAGAACCTAAAGAAAGCTCGAATGTCTTTTTTAAACAGCTTAATAAAGTATCAGAATCACTAAGTACAAAAGAAGAGAAAATATTTTTCTTTTAACTGACAAACTCTATTTTAAGGGAAAATTACAGTTATTGCAGATTATATTGAGGAGATAGGCTTGAACATGTAACCCACAATGTCAACATAGCTATTTTTCAAAATTAGAAGTACATATTTCTATCACTGAAGTATAGGCAAGTAAGACTAGAATATTGGCATCTAGAAATGACCTTGCCTGTGGTAGAATATAGCATAAGAGGAGTCTAAATTTTGTTGTGAAAATAATTCATGCTCCTTTAATTGATCAAAAGTCATATTTCACCTTGATGTGGAAATTTTAAAGCCACTAAAAAAGAAAATAAAATAGAAAATTAAGACATTTTATTTGACAATTAAGTTTTTAGTACCTATTTTTGTTGCCTTATAGCCCAAGGGACATTTTATGATTAGTTCATCTGAACAGAAAAAGCTAAATAGAAAAACTGAAACAATATTCTTGTTATTTTGACATGCACTTTTCTTGGAAATACAAAGATGGAACATACATATCACATTAATACCTAAGTTTTTCAGATTATTACCTTTTATCCATGTCACTTCTTATTTGTTAAAAATCTACATATTTGTGAGCTGGGGATATAGCTCAGCAGCACAGGGCCTGCCTGGCAAGCACAAGGTCCTGCATTTGATTCCCGGTACCAAAAAAGAGAGAGAAAAAAAAAAAAACCTACATATTTGTTTGATGTTGAGTTAGTGGTATTACATTAAACAAAACAAGACTATGACATGTGAAAATATGCTGCTGTATAGAAGTGAAACATAGAAATGCTAATTAGAAATTTTTTAATGATTTTTTTAAAATTTATTTTTCATGTTTTTAGTACATGTTTGCAGTTCATGCAGTCTACAATCATCTTGGAGAGCCGTTACACATACATAGAATAGCTTGTTTCTTTGTTTTAAATCCACTTCCCTCCACCTCCCTGCTCCTCCAATTCCCCAATCCCATTTTTCATTTTGTTGATAATATTAATTTTAGCTCATCTTAATTTCTTACTTAAGAAATGGTATAAGGGAAATTTCAGATATGATATGATAGGAAAGAGTGAGCTGGGCGTCAGGATTTGTTAATGAGAATGTCCTCTTGTTGAATCTGGCCAGGAAAGAACTGAATGTGGCACTACTAACTTGTTTGTTGCTCGGAGGAGACCTAGAGTCACGTTTAACAACTGATTGCCACCTAGAAGGGAGGTAATTTTGTTCTCAATGCTTTATCTTTTGTAATGTTCTTGTCTTTAGTGTCATAGCAATTAGGTTAGTACCAACGAAACCTATTAATCATTCCGGTTACTGCTAAATTGCCTAAGTATGTCAATTTGGAATCTTTGAGAGAAAAGGGAAGATTAATGAGTTGACCTCAGTTCAATGTGATAATCCAAAACTAAGTATCTGGTTGCCTTACCAGTTTTACAGGGTTGACAATGTAAATTTTATCCTCCCTCCATTCTATCTTAATGTTAACCAAAAAACGGGCTAGGAGATTGGTTCAGAAATGGGAAAGCAAAGAAAGATAATGAGAAAATTAAACCAGTGTTGGGGTCAGAACATAATATCCTTAAGTATTTAGCTCGTTGAATACTTTGAACTAAGGGACACTGAATGGCCTCAGATAATGCAGTCTCTCTGACTTTCTGTTGTTCTCAATTATCTGGACCCTCTTCCATCTACCACTCCCATCCCCCCAGCAAGTCATAGAAAGTAGAACATTTCTCCCCAGTGGAAACCATAAATCCTAAAATAGTCACTCTCTCTCTTGTACCATTTCCCTTGACTTCCTCATTTTGGAGAGGTCTCAACCCATATCCTGCAAAAAGTGTCACACAGAGAGGGCAAGAAGAGTATGAACAATAGGCCTAGCTGAATTCTCCCCTCAGTCTGTCTCCACTTAGATTGGTCTCTTTTGTCCAAACACATCTCTATACCGATGTTCATTTTTCATCAAACCAAAATATAAAAACAAACAGTTTTTCCTGGGTTTTTGAGTCATTATTTCTGACATCTCCCATATCGTGTACAGTTTTGATTAAATGAATTCACTGTGCTTTTTATTTCTTGTTGATCTGCATTCTAACAGCATTAGTCACAACCCTTATGACGGGTCAGGGAAAACATGTCTCACTTTCCTGCCCCTACAGCAAACATCAAATCAATGAAGACGTATGTTCTGGACTGACTTTAGTTAATGTGTCTGACTGTGGTGTAGAAGTTGGAATGATTTCTTCTTCCATATTCACTGAGGAAAATTTGCCAAGCTTTCCAAAACTGTCTTCTCTGTTTGTGACTCAGCATCCTGCATGTGGTACCTGGGCCTTACTTGGATTCTGAGCCCTTGGTAGCCAGAGTCAGGTGCAGCCCAGAGGCTAATGTCAGTGTTGGTCTGTTCCACTCTCAGGAAGGTGTTCATAATTCTTTCACACCCTGACTCTTCCAGTGCCAATAATTACTCGTATATTTTAGTGCTTTCATATATTTTATGATGCCAAAAACTTCCAATCATTTAATTAGACAACTGTTCAAAAGAGAGGAAAGCAAAAGAAAATATTTAATGGACAGAAGATAACAGCCTAATTTATTATCTTTGAACATAATTGAGATTATTCTGAATGTATCATTTCTCAAATACATAGAAAACTTTAAAAACATGTAATTTTGGAGGGATTTTTGTTATAATTTTGAAGAGATTTACCTTCAGTTAGGTACCATAAAGAAATTCTTTTATAATATAACTAAAGCAAATATTGGTATAATGTTTAAAAATAACAGCATCTTTTTTATTTCCTTGAAGCAAAGGGGTATTGCATTTTATTGGAAAATAGTTCAGATGAAATAGTTTAGCCATGGGAAACTTAATATGGGTCAAAAAAGAAAGAAAACCTGCAGAAAGATTTGAGGGTTAGTGAAACTCTTGGACAGTTTACTGTTACAGCATTTTTATTTTTCTTTATGTGGGTACCAGGAACCGAACTCAGGACCTTGCGCTTGCCAGGCAGGCGCTTATGCTGCTGAGCTCTATCACCGGCCCTATTACAGCATTTTTGACATCTAGGCCATAATAGAGCTTTGAAAAACCTTTGTTCAGAGGAAATTACTCATAGTACTCGTAGTATGGTTAAAAGACAAGCAAAAAAGTAAAAAAATAAAAATGAAACCGCACACTTGGGAACACTCGGAGATGAGTAACTTTAAGGGGGTGATTAGAACCTGAGTTTATACAGCGTCTTAGCAGAGAAAAGGGATTTGTAGAGGATCAACAGGTCAAAGGAACAGAACTTTGAGCTTCTAAGGCAACACATTGTGGGAAGGCACTGATAAAAATAAGGACCAGTTTGTTCATTTTGTCATATAGATTTCTCTAGTGTCATCAGTGGGCTGAGTCTAGAGTTGTCTTCTCTGGTTAAAAACTGTTATGCCAAAAAAAAAAAAAAATTGTTTTGCATTTCCTAGTCTAAAGTGGAAAAGCAGTTTTTCTTAGGTCTCTTTCTATTTAATTATCTTTAACTCAAAATATTCCTTATGTTACAGTGGCATATTTTGGGGCGGCTTTTTCTGAATCACATCATGTCTAACCATTCCCTAATTTTCTTTTTAAGATCTTAAATGTGTAAGCCTAACGAGAATAAAGATTTTTCTTAAGATTCCTTCAAATTAATTTGTAATTTGTAGGTACACTTGCTTCTACATTAACTGAATCCTTTGATAATTACATATTATAGATTTCTAACAAGTGTTTTGATTATGAAACTTCTCATTTCTACAAAGTACATTGCCTTTGAAATGCTTCAGTAACAAGTTACAACCAACAATTTGTTAAAATTTACATCATGCCTGTTACATGTTATAAAAATGAAAATATAATTTGGGCTAAAAATTAATAAATAAATACAATAGATAAAATGTATGCATAGAAATATTACTAACTTTTTGAGATGACTTAATTTGTAATATATTCCAAAAGAATTAACGACAATTTCTGGGGATATTTTTCTTTGAGTTTGGCTCTAAAGGGTAGCTATGATATTAACAGAAGTTCAGAGCATCATTACAAGGACTAGGTACAGTAACAGTGGGTAAGGCAGGACAGTGCATAAGTACTGAACAATTTTTGGATTTGTCTGGATCATAAAGGTTGTTGAAGACTAGGTTTAAAAAATGAATTTCATGAAAATTATACTTTAGTCAATGGGGAAGACATTGAAAATTTCTAGCAGAGAATAATAAAAGGGAAAGACTTACATAAGAATATTCTAGTATCTTTGTATGGTGTGTATTGAGATACAAAAGACCAGTGTTATGGAAACAAACATACTAGTTCAGCATTCATAGTCTGCATCTAGAATATTTTTCTAAGCCAATTGTTTATCTAGAAAGCAAATGCAGATTTTTTAAATGAATGCTGTCTTATTCTTTTAACAATGGTTTATTATCATAAAGGCCATTGCAGGGTCAGAGAGAGGTGATAATTCTCTTCACCTATCCTGAAGGTGATGGCCAACATCTTTATAAAAAAGACAGTTGAAAGAGAAAAGCATAGCTTTGTTTGACTATAGTTATATAACACAGGAGACTTCAGATTAAAGAGATGGGGAAAAAGTCAACTTTATGCTTAGGTTCAATGAAACAGGGACAACCATGTAAAAATTTGATTGAAAACAAAGGGTGCAATCTAATAGAAATGGCCAGAATGGGGGAATAGCAAGGCCTGTCCATATGCTTCTTGCCCTCTCTATCATGGCTTCTTCCTGGGGAAGGGGCAGGTCTCCTTCTGGAATGTGAGTCTCATAACCCACCATCTGAAAAAACTTGGCTGAGAATTTCCATATGGCCAGCCGTTACACAGAAAGGAAAGGGAAACTTGGAGTAATAGTTACCAGTTTGAATGACTGGCTTTGTGAAAGGGGTTCTAGTTTCTGTAACTTGCTTTGAGGGAGAATGAGAAACAAATGACAAGAGGGCAGGAGAAGGTTAAAGAGACATTGCTCTGAAGCTATTTCTAACATCTCCCAGTGTCCTTTATCTAATTTGTTTGTTTCTTGGTGTACTTTTTTGCTCTCCTGGGGATTGAACTCTGGGCATTCACACTGAGCTACATCCCCACCCATACTTTATTTGTAATTTTGAAACAAGATCTCACTAAGTAGCTCAGGCTGGATTCTGCCTCAGCCTCCCAGAGTGCCAGGATTTTGGGTGTGAACTACCGTGCCCAGCTCCAATGTTCCTTAGTTCTAAAGTACCCAATAGGACAACTTGCCATACTTTGAAGCATCACTTTTTGAGCTGCAAAAGCGTCATAATAAGACAAATACACACAGTGAATATCTTCACTCTTTTGAGGATTTCTTCTCTTAGAAGTAGATTGTATAGGTAGGATCTTAGGAAAATGCTAAAGGAGAAGGGAAGTGTTATGGTTTGTGTCTAGCTGTCCCCCCAAAGCCTCATGCAGTCATAGGTGGGGCTTTTTCAGATGTGGCTGTATCTAGAGTGTGTGATGCTGGAATTGTTTCATGGTGCAGTGTTAGGATCAGGAGCACCAGGATTAAGGGTGTGAGTACTACCTGCTCTGAGTGCCCTGGATAAGATAAAAGGGATAGAAAGAGCTGTGGTTGTCTCTTGCTGCTTTGCTACCTTCTGCCTGCCATGAACTGTTTTCTCCTCTGTGATGCCCCTCTGCCACCCACCCTGCCTTGGAGCCAGCCGATTATGGATTGAAACCTTTACAAATTGTGAGCTAAAAAACTTTCTTCCTTTAACTTTGGATGTCCGGTATTTTATCTCAGCAAGGAGAAAAATAACTAAAACAGAGAGGTTTACTATGGGCTTGTTATAAATGGTTCCATCATTAACCTCAACAAATATTTTGCAGCCAGACATGGTGGCACGTGTCTATAATCCCAACACTTGGGATGCGAGGCAGGGTAATTGTGAGTTCAAGGCCAGGCTGGACTAGATAGTGAGTTTAAGGCCAGTCTGAACTCCATAGTGGAGCCTTGCTTTGAAAAAAGTTGCAATTATTTTATTAAAATATATTAGTTTCCATACCTCAGATAGTTATATTCAGGTGGTCTCTTTGAGTGGCCTTAACAAAATATGCATGGTGTGATTTATGAACAATACAAAATTATTTCTCAAAGTTCTAAATGCTAGAAGTCTGCGATTAGGCTTAGCTCTGGCTGAAAGCCTGGTTTCTTGATGGCTGTCTTCTTGCATGATCTCACATGAGGGAAGGACACTTTTCTTTAAAGGCAGTGTACCTACCCACAGTGCCCTACCCTCATGACGTCATCACCTCCCAAAGGCCTCCACTCCTAATATTGTCACTTTAAGGAAATTAGGGTTTCAATATATGAATTTTAGAAGGACAAAAATATTAGGACCAAAGTAGGCAGTAAACAGAAAAACAGGAAACAAACAAACAAACAAACAAAAAAACTCCATTACAATATTCACAAAAAAGCAAAAACTTGGTTTTCTTATTCTCAAAAAATGTAGAAGGAAAACAAAAAAACTGAATGGTAGCCTAAAATACTAGAAATGAACTTTCCTTCATCCAGCATAGAGTTGAACTGCTCTGCTCTACAAAAGGAAAATAACAAGCTAGAATAACAATGTGTTCAGAAAAATTGGAGCCAGCTGATGAATTTTCAGTAACTCTTTGATTTATGTATCTAATAACATGATCAGCAATTTATAGACCTTGCAGCTAAATCTCAAAATGCAATTTACTACAGTTACACAGTTTTAGTATAACTTGCCTTTAATTCTATTGATGATTGATTTATCTATACAACACCAAAAAGCCACATATCTGAAAAAAATAAATGCCTGAGCTTTTCTATTTACTTTTAAAATTTAAAGTTCTGTATTACTACTAATAAAGGTAGCACACATCTTCTAAATAAACAACATAAAAATGTTTATTAGTAAAATATGAAAGCCCTAGTTTTTCTGAAATGAGGTCAGCAAAACATATAAAGATTTGGAGGAGGTTAAGAATCTTTGAGATATTTAAATATACTTGGAAATTGAATAGAAATGAATTTGATTAGTTGTAGTATAAAAAATTCACCCTATTTCTATTTTTATAATCTGAAAGTACCCTAGTCTTTTGATAAGGGACAGTCAATTAAAGTTAAATTTTTTTTTTTTACTTTAAAGGAAAATAAAACACAAAGTGGGGTACTCATTTACAAATACGAAAGGTAGACGTTTACACATTTATTGACAACATGCAGTGACTAAACTCTGGGCTTATGGCATTTAGAGAGTGAAAATAACTAAAAGTACATTCTAACTAAGAAGCAAAATGAACACATTTGAATTCTTTTATATAACTTTTCATTTCCTTCAGTAGGTAAACATAAAACACAGAGTAACAGATAGATGGGTCTTTTATGATTTTGATGAATGAGCTTGTATGTAAGGACTATTCTTATGGTACTAACCATAATAAAATATATTCATCAAATTTCTATACATGTTGAAAACTTCATAATCTTGTTATTGTGTTATTTATGGTAATGGACCTTCCTCCCTTATATTTCTATTCAAAATTTGATCAAGAACATTTACAGCTTTCTCCCACTTTAAAAAAAATGTCCGTGGGCCAGTGAGATGGCTCAGCAGCGTAAGCGCCTGCCTTGCAAGCGCGAGGGCCCGAGTTCGACTCCCAGATCCCACATACGAAAAAGGGGCCGGTGATATCGCTCAGCGGCACGGGCGCCTGTTGGCATGCGAGGTCCTGAGGTCAACCCCCGGTACCCACAAAAAAAAAAAAAAAAGTCTGTGAAATACCACTACCTCAACTTTTTGCCATCATCTTTTTTTTTTTCCTCCATCAAGGTGGCCTTAAATTAACTTTGCACTTTCGATAATACTTTACTTAAAACCTGGCAAATTTGGTTATCATAATTCATCCTTTAAGCAGAAAGCAAGGTAGAAAAAAATTGTTTCTGTTACTTCCTATTAGAATGTTCTAAGATACTCAAGAAGGAGAAATCGATTTTGATAGAATTCTGGGATCAGCTTATGCAGGCATAGTTTTACAGGGTTTTATTCACTCACCTTCTAATCTTTCCAGTGAGTATACTGTTAAGGCGTTATTCATGCATGTCTTAGGAAGTTAGTAGTTCCATTTAGTGATTTACTGGCTTGAGTGCTTTCTGTTGAAGCTTGAATAAAGTGACAGGATTTTTTTACTTGAGATTGTTCTTGGCATAGTAAATGCAAAATATTCAGCTAAAATAAATACCCGTGAGAGTCATAAATGCCTTTAAGGGCTTGGATCCAAAAGGAATGCTTAAGTTTGTCTTGAAAAAAAAGAAAATGAAAGCCAGAATTGCATTGTTTCAGTTGCTCAAGTTGGCAGATACAATTGTTTTTTCAGATGCTTTCTCTTTGGTATCTGTAGGTTGTCAGTTCAAGAGAGGAAAGAGAAAGCACAGGTTTGACTTCCCCTCACTGTCATCCTCCAGCCCCCCCCCCCCCAGAGAAAAACACTGGAACTCCAAACATCAGTGAGAGGCTGTAGGCTCCCCTGGGTGCCATGGGGACCCTCTTGGAGCTTCAGAGATGTCATCTCTTCTCTTCCTTCTGCACCTTTGCTCTCTTCTGCCTTCCTCCCCTGGTAGTCAGTGGGCAGAGTATATTTTAGTGTGTAATTATTCACTGGTTTCTTGTCTCTTCTTGTGTTTTTGCAAAAGAGAAGAAAATACATTTTAGCAGGTGGCGACAGACTTTTAACAAGGCAATGATCAAAGTGACAAGAAAGAAAAGTTTATTTTTTCCTTTTTGGCCTGCAGAATCAAGACTTTAGGCGTTTTGTGAATATATTAGTTTGGCTGGCAGAACATTATATCAAGGACGCCAAACCACTGTAAAGACCTAGTCCGTAACCTCTAATCTTACAGACATGAACTCTATTATTTCCCATTAAAATTAGAGGTTTCCAAATCGTAACAGATGTCCTTAGCAGACATGTCTTATTACTGGGGAACATTAGATAAATGAAAATTGAACCCAGTATTTTAAGTTGCAACTCATGACAATACAAAGCTCTTTGGCTGGATCTGGCATTTTAAGCTCAAATTATAGAAGTCTTTATGATTTGCATTAATTGATGCATCAGCAATTTTTTTAAATTGCAGCTAGTATGAAATAGTGGGAATTAAAAAAAGTAGAATCTTTACAATATTCAACATCCCCTAAATCATAGTGGCTATACAGTGAATTTCAATAGCAAGAATATTGTAATTAACTGCCAGGAAAATAGGGATGAGGGTGGAAATCTTCCAATAGAACAGTAATGAAAACAAGCTGAGGGATGAGTAACTTGATATAAAAGAGTTTTATGACTACGTGTTATTGCAGGTGTCTGAATATTTTAAAACAGAGAGGATGATGTATGCATGTGGTACAATCGAATTTTACAAACACACAAAAATGGGCAAAAACAGGAGACAAATATATTTACTGAAATCATTGAAATTAGGTATTTTATCACTATAATATTAGTTTCATTGACAGGCTTAATGGGATTTAAGTACATTTATCATCTATATTATCTGGATAAAATTGTATGTGCCTATAGTGTCCCATTAGAAATTTTAATTTCACAATAAGTTTTCTTCTGTTTAACAAAAAGCTTTTCAAAATAGCTATGAAGAATTAACTTCATCATGGAGCCTGTCAGAAGATATTGCATTTAGAGAGCTGGACAATTAGTACCTATGAGGTGGGCATGGTGGTGCTTGCTTGTAATTCCAGCACTCTGTAGGCTGAGGCAGGAGGATTGCCCCAAGTTCAAGGCCAGCCTGAACTACATAGGGAGACCCTGTCTCAAAAAAAAAAAAAAAAAAATTAGTAGCTATGGGCAAAAAGAAATGTTTTTTAATACACTGCTTCTCATTTCACATTGACTACTCTGTGACCAAGGATAGATACCATATTTGTGTCATTTGCCCATTATAGTCACAGCATTCCTGTGGTATTTAATACAATCAAAAGGTTAGGTAATATTTTTCTAATTTTGGAGATGGCAATAGAAATTCTGAGTCAATATGGAGAAAACGTGTGGACTCTTACAAATATGAGTGTTTAATGCAAATCTACAGGTAAAAACACAGTGAAAACAACAGAAAGATTTCTCATTTAGCCTCTAAGGCACCTGGTAATCTTCATTCTAACGTAACTACCATATAAGTTAAAAATCTGAACAATATAAAAAATCAATCACTACCCTTAAATTTATCTGGGAATGAGGTCAGAGTCCTCCAAAATTGGAGAGAGAGAGAGGCAGAAACTCATGAAAAAAATCTTCATGGGAACCACGGCCATATAGGAAAACTTGAACTGCAATTGGTAAATTGCTGTAGTCTCAATGTGGAGAGGTTTGTGAGTTAAAAATTCCACGAGACTCACTCACAGGGGAAGGGGTACACTTTGCAAGTGTTACCTCTAGGAGCTCAACCCCATACTCGTAGTGAATATCACAGAAAAATCTTTGTGCTTTCTAGCACAGGATGGGGAATTGAACCCACTTTGACATGCAACAGAGCTTTCTGCTCTTAACAAGGCCTGTCCTCAGAGGAAACTCCTTTACTACACCTTAACTTGGGGTTTTGTCAGGGCTTAACTTATCTAATGGAAGGAACGTGCGCAAGCCTGGCCCTCTAGCCACCTGCTCCTTCTAAAGGAGAAGAAGCACTTGTGAAGTCCATAGCGCAGAGGCTCGGGGTCACGGGAAGTCTGAGACCTAATCATAGGACTAAAGAACACGTGACTGATCCTACCCTTGATCACCACATTACTAAAGGCCTACATAAAATAGTTCCTTCAACTTGGTACGTGATTTCCAACTATTGCGAAAAAATTACAAAGCACACAGAAGGAAAAAGCAAACAAAACAAAATGAAATGAAGAGTTTGAAGGGACAAAAACCGAGCTCGGTATTTCAGGAATTTTGGAAATATGAGACCAAGAATATAAAACAACTATGATTAATCTGCTAACAGCACTAATAATATAGGCAGCAGGAAAATTCTAAAAGAAAAGAAAATGCTGGAGAACAAAAGCACTGTAATAGCAATGAAGAATGCTTCTGATGGTCTTATTAATAAACTGAAAAAGGAAGTGAAAAGAATCTCAAAGCTTGAGCTTGTGTTAATAGGAGCTCCAAAACAGAAAAGCGAAGCAGCAAAGACAAACGCAAAAGCAAAACAAAGAAAACAGAAAACCAAAACTAAGACTGAGGGGAAAAAAGCATAGATTATTCAAGAACTGTTGGAGAACTAAAAAAGGTGTAACTTTTGTGCCATGAGAGTAGAAAGAGCAGAAGAAAGATGAATATTTGAATCAAGAATAACTAAAAAAATTACTCTAAATTAATTTCAGACACGAAATGACATGTCTAGGCAGCACAAGGAATTCCAAGTATAAATGGAACAGAACAAAAAGCCTGGAAATAGACCACATAAATATAGCTAACTAATGTTTGAAAAGGGAACAAAGGGCATAGAATGGAGAAAATATACTTCACACAAATCTTTCATACTTCACAAGGCTCAAATGAATATAGATCACAGAACTAAATGTGAAACACAAAGTTATACATCTCCTAGAAGCAAACACAGAAGAACTTCTAGAGAACCTGGATATTGTGAAGACTTTAAAAACAACACAGGAGATATGTTCCATGAAAGAAATCATTGATAACCCAAACTCAGTTAAAATTAAAAATTTCAACTCTGCATAAAACATGGTCATTAAAATGAGAAAAAAAAGCCACGTACTTGTAAAAGACAACTCTGAAAAAAGAAGTATTATCTAAAATATAAAGAGAACTCTTATAATCAATGAAAGAAAATAAACAGCCTGATTTTAATAAGGAACTAATGAAGAGACATTTCACCAAAGAAGGCATACGTATAGTAAATATAAGTCTGTGAAATGATGATCCACATTACATGTCAATAGGAAATTGCAAACAAAAACAACAGAGGATACACTTATATACCTACTGGAATTGCTGAATTCCACAAAATTAGTACTACCACTGCTAGAAAGGATAGGTATAACAGGAATTCTCATTCATTACTCATGAGGATACAAAATGGTCCAGTCACTTTGTTAGAGAGTTTTGCAGATTTTATGAGGCTAAACATAAATGTACCATATTATCCAGCAAATGTGCTCATTGTTATTTACATCAAAGAGTTAAAAATATAAAAAATTGCACCAAAATGTTTATAATAGATTTGTTCTTACTTGCCAAAACTTAGCAACTGATATTATTACTTGGAAGTCCTTCAGTAGCTAGTTAGATAAACAAATTGTGGTACAATTACACAGTTGTTGATTATTCTTGCTAAAAAGAAATGAGCTGTGATGTCAAGAAAAAGCATGGAGGAAACTACAATTCATGTTTTTAAGTGAGAGAAACCATTAAAAATTATGTACAATGTATAATTCCTTTCATGTGTGTGTCCCAAGGCTTGAACCAAGGGAGTTGTGTGTATGCTATGCACACACCTTACCACTGAAGTATACCCCTAGCTCTAATATTAGAGACATTCTGGAAAAGGAAAACTATGGAATCAATAAAAAGATCAGGGCCGGTGATATAGCTCAGCGGCGTAAGCACTTGCCTGGCAAGCACAAGGTCCTGAGTTCGGTTCCCGGTACCCACAAAAGGAAAAAAAAAAAAATCAGTGGTTGCTAGAAGCTGAGAAGGATGAATAGAGAAGGAAACTACACTGCATGATACTACGGTGGTGGATACACGTTATTATACATTTGCCAAAACCCATAGAACATACAATAATAAAAATAAAACCTAATAAAAAACTATGGACTTAGCATAATATTAATATCTCAAAGAGATGCATAGATTATAATAAATATACTACTCTGATGCAAGATTTTGATAATGGGCGAGTACTGTACGATGGTGTGGTACATATGTTAATGGAAGGGTTATGTAGAAGATCTCTAGTCCATGTTTTATGAGAACAGTCAATCATTACCTGATTGTGATACAAGTGGTGTGTTGTCCAGATTCACCAAATTGTATCAATGAATTAAATGTAATTTTTTTTTTTTTTTTTTTTTTTTGTGGGTACCAGGGACCGACCTCAGGACCTCGCGCGCCAGCAGGCGCCCGTGCCACTGAGCGATATCACCGGCCCTTTTTTTGTATGTGGGTTCTGGGAGTTGAACTCGGGCCCTCATGCTTACCAGGCAGGCGCTTACACCACTGAGCCATCTCACCGGCTATATGTAGTTTTTTTTTTTTTTTTTTTTGTGGGTACCAGGGGGTCGACCTCAGGGCCTCGCGCGCGCCAGTAGGCGCCCATGCCGCTGAGCGATATCACCGGCCCCTTTTTCGTATGTGGGATCCGGGAGTCGAACTCGGGCCCTTGCGCTTGCCGGGCAGGCGCTTAAGCCACTGAGCCATCTCACCGGCCCCTATATGTAGTTTTTTGAATGCAGTAATTATGTGTAAATTCACCAAAGTAAGTGGATTAATTCCGCTTACTTTTAGGTATACTAGTTATGCATGAATAAAGCTGCTAAAAAAAAGATTAGCAAAAATGACATCAATTCACTTTATTTAGATGACAGTTATATTTACAACTTTCTGAAAAATATTCTTAAGATTGATTATTTTCAAGTTTGAAACTTTATATTTTTGTAAAAAGCTAGAATAGTTTATAAAACCCTATTTGTTGTATCACAACCCATAAGTAATGGCTTATTCCCTATTATGTAGCATTCATTTTGCTGAGTTCATATTATATGAAATAAAAGCATATTGTCTACTATTTACTATAACAACTATATCTTTTACATACTTTGTCTCATTTACTTTTACAACTGTTATGGCTTGTGTATAGATAGGTGGGCCTATTTCAGAAGTGGCTGGATCTAGAATGTGTGATGGTGAGATTGATTCATGTCACAATGCTAGGGTCTATGGCACTAAGATTAAGGCCATGAGTGCTACCTACCCTTAGTAGCTTGGATAAGATATAAGGGATAGAAAGAGCTATAGTTGTCCTTTGCTTGCTTTGCTACCTTCTGCCCACCATAAACTGTTTCTTCTCTGTGATGCCACCCTGCCTTGCAGCCAGCCCATTATGGACTGAAACCTCTACAAACTGTGCGCTAAATAAACCTTTCCTCCCTTAACTTGTGGGTGTCGGGTATTTTGTGCCAGCAATGACAGAAAAGTACCTAAGACAAACAAACCTATGAGAAGGTGTGAATACAGTATTAGTGCCATTTTATGGATGACAGTTATTGATTACTATGATGATGTTGGTAGCAGATGAGAAACTGAGATCTCGCTCTGACTAGCATAATTCAAAATGCTCTGTGCTGAATCCCTATATTAATTTCATCAATCCGATGCCATTACTATTCCATTTTAACAGCTGAAACAGCTGAAGCCAAGAAAGAATGAGTAAGCTTGTCTGTGGTCGGGCGGACACCGTGTCTTAGAATCCTTCCCTAGATGCGAGGATCTGAAATCTCTGCTCTTTCATGTCCAATTAATCTTAGGGGAACAGATATCAAGTCCTCTGTGAATCTTTCAATGTGATTTCCATATTTTCTGTGTATGAGCATTTTTCTGGGAGAAAATGCCCATTCTTTCATTGTATTTCCCAGGAGTCTGAGAGGTTACCATGTATGTGTGGCTATCTCGCATGCGACCGTTCTTCCTGCTCTGCATAAAGAAGGAATATGGTGGAAAAAATCATAAAACTTGTCAGTTACACACTTTCACAGAAAGAAGGATAAATATAATTCATCTATACAAGTATTAATTAAGAATTGCTGTTTGCTAATTCCTAAAAAGAAAAATGCTGTCTTATGTCAAGATAATAATTTTTCTCTTAGATGAACAGGTACATGAAAAACAGTGTTTATGATTCATGCAAAACACCGAAGAAAGAGTGTTTTAGCACTTATTAGGGGAACATTGTTTTGCACATCAGGAGACAAATTATAGCTAAACGTAGCTGTCAAATTTGTCAATCTGTTAGCGTAAGTGAATTTATAGCACTTTTGTTTCTCACATTCTTAGAATTAAAAAGTGAAGCAGCCTAGGCTTCAAAACTTTCTGAACTTCTGATGTGCATTCCAGTGGGTTCCTCTTAGTCATGTGTAAGTTGGGAAATAAGAGTACTCTCTCTTAAAAAGAGAATGTAATCTTCATGAGGCTGTAACTCTTTCTCTAATTCACCACTGAGTTGCTAAGATCTGGAGTTCAAAGCAGAGAATCAATCGATATTTGATTCATAAATTAATGAATGATAAATCCAACAGTCCATCCACTTTGTCCTACGAAGGAGAGTAAATGATTGTGATTTAACCTCTCTAGCCAATGTAACTGCTGTGTATAAAATTTGTCAATTAAAGGGCTGTTTGAACCTGCTGTGAGTTAAGCCACACCTCCCTTTTATTGCAAAGGCTTCACAAAAGGTGGTGACCCCAGGATAATTAACATTTCTGTTGACATCTAATTGGTTTCAAGTGGTTTGTGTACACCTAGAGAGAGTGAATAGGCTACCCTTTTATTCCCTTTTAAAATACAGGTTTCAATCACATTGGAAATTAACAAGATAAAAGTGAAAATGAATGAATATTTGACACCCACAACCAAACCTACAACAGCTCTCAGGAATATGGCTGAAATGTCATCAGTGACAAACTCTGGATTGATTCATTTACACCTTAGGTATGTGACATGTCAATGTTAAGGTTGTCATAATTGTATTTTGTTCTCAATGTTATACATTTTGTAAAGGGTTAACAAATAATGAACAAGCCAAAGTATAGTAAAATGTTTTAAATCTATAACAAAAGATTCATATTGACATTAAAGAAAAAAAACTTGTGCAGGAAGAGAAATGACTTTCACATAAAATTGTATTAAGAGAGTAAAATCATCCCTTAGGAGAAGAGTCTGAGAGTTCTATGAACATGAAACAAAAAAATATCATATTAAAATGTCCTTGGGGCTGAGGTGTATGCAGCTCAGGGGAGGAGCACTTGCCTAGAATGCTTGTGGCTCTGGGTTTCAGCCCCAGAACAACAACAGTGACAGCAGCAGCAGCACAACAACAACAGTAGTTCTTATTAAAAGTTCTAGATTCGAGCCCCACTTATTACACCTGAAAAGCAGAATTTGTATTTGCAAATAATTGATATCAGACATGTAGCTCCCAAACTGCTAGATGTCAGATGAGTCAAGTTTGTGTTCCCCAAAATCAAAGAATGAATTCCAAGGAATTCCAAGGTTAGGTGTGGGAAAGATTTTTGAGAGAGAGAGGCAGGAGGCACTCAAGAGGGGAACATGGGTACTCAAAGGAAAGAGGCACACATAACTGGGGACAACTGGGGATCTTTTATGTGCTTTGGGAGGTGGAAATCTGTGTAATTCCATTATCTGTGGTTTTAGCCTTAGTCTTAGTCTTAGTAGTCTTTATCTTACTCTTAGTCTTAGTGGGTGAGAGTGCTGTTCCACCCCTAGTGAGATAATGGCCTGTTTCTATGAGAAATCCCAAAGAGGTGATAACAGTTACAATACAATCTTAGGCTTCTATTCATCCTTTAGGGCAGTATGTAAATCTGGCCATAGTGACTTTAATCTTGAAGTCTTTCTTCTTCAGATGCACCTTCACCCACAGTTTTGATGTGCTCTTATCTCCTGTACTAACTCCCTCTAGGGCCTACCCCTGTCTGACTGTCTATTAACTTCTATCTAATCTTGCTGCCTAGAATAGTGTCATGATGATTAACTAAAATAATTCCCACAGTTGTAGATATTCAACTTAATGTTAAATCAGTTTTATATCTACATAAACTCAAAGAATATTAATGCTGGGAGAGTCTTTGAGGCCACTTGGATGAATTATTGCATTTTCATACATAGTGTATTTAATATAGGTAGTTCATTTGGGGATATAGGACCATTCCCACCACGCACCTGAACCGGGGCAATGTCCCCAGGGCCAGCTTTTCCTGAGCCCACACACACACATTTTGTCCTGAGGCCTACTACTACCCCAAGGCAGAGATAAGAAAAACATCCCTAAGCCTGCCCTGGAACATTCCAAAATTCCATACCAGGACACATGTGTGCCTTATCCTCCTGCATGACCTACAGAAACCTTTCTTCACCTAGAGCTCATTGCAGGTTCATGCTTATGGACTGCATCTCAGTCCAATAACAGAGTGAATTATGGGAAAGGGCATGTGCTGCAGTAGACACAGCTGACATGACTCAGAACCCTGTCAATCAAGCTCTGGAAGACCCAACAGGAGGTGTCCAAACCCTACTTAACATTTTAAATTCTTCAATCCAACACCGTCAAGTGCTCAAACCATTTTCCTTTTGTCTGGTGCGAGCACCCTCTCTCAGAGAGTACTGTCACCTAATTCAGTGCTGCTTCTTCCTTACCACTGTGTGGCGTGTCTAATGCTTTGTTGTTACACACAAGAACCTAGCAACCTATGCGAAACCCCATCACCCATGGTAACAAAATAGTTAAGCTGGGTCTCTGGACCCACAATACCAAAATATCTCGGTACAGACTAAATGTATGCCACCATAAACACGCCCTTCTGATGTGCTGATAGTTTTGATCTGGTTATCTCGAGAAATTGCAAATATAGAAGTAGTTCTGAAAAGGTTCCCTTTTGTAAGAGACAGTAACATCTGTAAAGGAAATCTCCACTTGGGAGGATGTCTGCTTCCTGTACTAAGAAGAGAAGAATAATGCTATTAATCAGTGAATTTTTAAGCATGGACTAAAATTTGCATAATAGGCCTCCCCTTTGTTTTATGGTGCTTTTCCTTGCTATCTCACCTTATAATCTGGCCATTCTGTTACTCTCCCATAACTTGACTCCACCAGCCTCCAGAAGTTCCAACCCCCCATTACTTTCTGGGTTTAAGGATGCTGTCAGCCTCAAGTGGCTGGGCTCTTCTGCGAGTCTCACGTGGTTCTGTACTTCCATGCACACATAGGTAACTAAAATCATTTTTCTCCTGTTAATCTGGCATACATCAATCTAATTCATAGTCCAGCTAAAAACCTAGAAAGACAAAAGGATGAAATTTTTTTGCCTCTGCAGGTGAGAGTAAAACTGTGTTGCTTGAGTCTCTGGGTTCTAGTCCAGACTCCAGTACTCACTGTTTTTGAATTCAGGATACTTTTTTAAAGTACCCAGAGGCATTGGTTTTTCCTCTGTAATACTCATCTTTTATATGGCATAATAATACTCACTCACTATTTGAAGGATTAAACAATTTAATAGGTTAGAGGAGGTTGGGTCATGGTGATTGCTCAATATAAGTTAGACATCATTATTATTCACATTAATAGTATTATAGGCAGCTAAGTTAGATAGAAATTAATAGCCAATTAGAGATAGCTCATGCCTTTGAGGGAGTCAGTGCAAAAGGGGAAACACATCAAAATTGCAGTTGGAGGCAAATTTGGAGAGAGCTAGGCCTCAAGATGGAGACACAGGGCCCGTGAGATGGCTCAGCGCCGTAAGCGCCTGCCTGGCAAGCGAGAGGGCCCGAATTCGACTCCCGGATCCCACATACGAAAAAAGGGCCGGTGATATCGCTCAGCGGCATGGGCGCCTGCTGGCACTCGAGGTCCTGAGGTCGGCCCCTGGTACCCACAAAAAAAGCAAAAAAACAAACAAACAAAAAAAAACCAAACAAACAAAAAACGGTGGAGACACAACAGCCAGGACTGCAATCCTCCCTGGAGATACACAGCAGCTTGGATTATATTATAATTAGCACCACCTGGTCCAGGGAGCCTAGTTAACACATGAGACGCGCCGGGGGTGACCAGAACACGCTGACTCATATGCCATCCCGTTCCAGAAATGCCCTTATTCATCCCGGGAGGTTGGGGCTGCTTGTGAGGTTGAGGCTGCTGTGGTTTCATGTTGTGGCCAGGTAGAACAGAGAGGTAGGGAGAGAGAGAGAGAGAGGAGAGAGAGAGAGAGAGGAGAATATAAATGAAGCATGCCCTGGATGAAGAAAACCAATGACTACACCTAGCACTATGCATTGCCCACCACTATACCTCCTTTCACTCCCATAGAAGCCCTTACACATACTGCATTTGAGTTTTCTAAGATGATCTTTTTGAGATGATAGCTCTTCCCATGCTTTCTGGGTGGTAGCCCTTGAATAAACCTGAATTTTCTTCCCATCCACTTTTGTCTCACGAATATTGGCTTTTGAATGTTTAACAAATGGACTTGAATCCAGTAATTAGGTTCCTTTTTCCTATCAAACTATGAGAGAGAGAAACAAAAGTCATTTTCCCTTACCCATTTGGGGGTCTCTGACAAGTACTCTGTAAGTCAGATTCTTCGGAGACAGGATAACCCAGGGAAGATTAACCCTAAGGAGTAGTTGGAACACAGGCTTATCATTTATCTTACGTTCACTAAAGACACTGGGTTTTTTAAATTAGTTTTTATTGTTTTTATTAGCACTTGAGTCACTTGTAGGAAAATGGATGCACCTTGAGACAATAATGTTAAGTGAAATAAATCAGACACACAAATTTAAGTATCACATGGTTTCTCTTATATGAGAAATATAAAAATATAAAGAGCAAAATAAAAGATAGGTAATAGGGCATTAGGTACTGCTGGGTAGGGGAAGCAAGTTAAGAGAAAGTGACCAGGAAAGTATAGTAATTAAAGGTTATTTAATAAGGTTTATTATGCAGATTTATATCTGTGCTTTCTTCATTAACAAAAATTGTTAAGAATTCTTCTCTGGTTCAAATGAAAATTTCCTTTGCAAAACGAAACTCTATGTCCTGTTTTTAGAGTTTTTATATATGTCTGCTTCTCAGACCTTTGACTCTAAGCAGTCCAGATGCCAAAAAGGCGTGTTTTGAGGTGGCATGTTCTGGCACCCTTCACTTTTCTTTCTTACCTGCTTTTTCTCTTATACACATATTCGTCATGAATTAGCCTAATTTGGAAACACACACACACACACACACACACACACACACACACTCAGAGGTATCTGGAAAAAAGAATCATATTTCCATTTAATTAATACTTACTGGTTTTTTTAAATCTAAATAAAGCAAAGTGAATTTTTCTGGTCTTGACATATAAAGGAAAAAGTGCAAGAACATTATTCATTTTTGAGTAAAAGGACCATTTTTAGTTAATGATTTCCTATTTATTTTTCTAAAAACTTACAAAACATAGACTGGATTCATAAACAATTTAGTCAATAAGAATTATGTTTTCAATAAGCGAAGTCCATAATTTTCTGGTATATGTGTGGGTTTTAGCATCATAGAAAATCAGAATTATTTGGTATAATTACTATACATTGTGTTCCTAGTAAAGTGTGAAAGATTAAAATAAATATTTTGATGTACCTAGAGTTTGATAATGTCAACTAATTTAATCTTCAGAACCACTCCATGAGGTACCAATAACAGATACATTTTTTGCATGTGTGTTTGGCCAAGTGCCTGGCACTGTGCTAGGTACTTAATAATAAGTTATAATAAAAATTATTAATTTTTATAATAATCCTCATAACAATACAGTGAAGAAGATCTCCCTGATGTTTCCACTTTACAATGCAAAAACAAGCTTCCAAGAAGTCTATAATCAGTCCATGGTCATGTAGGGGTAGACAAGCAATAACAACCAAATTTGTTTTTTATGTGGGTACCGGGCATCGACCTCAGGACCTCGTGCTTGCTAGCAAGCGCTTGTGCTGCTGAGCAATATCACCGGCCCTTTTTTTCCTTTGTGTGGGTACTGGGAGTCAAACTCAGGACTTCGCACTTGCCAGGCAGGCGCTTATGCCACTGAGATATCTCACCAGCCCTAGCACCCAAATTCGAACTCAGATTTCCTGATGGCCAAGTGTGTGCTATTTTGTGTACACTATGCTTCTTCATCTCTCTGCACGAAAAGCGTATGATTCACACTAGAGGGACCATCAATGTCTGTGGAATAAGTAACTGCGGGAAGCAGTGGGAGTGAGAGGAGCAGAGATTCTGCAGTTAGAGACCATTGCTTAAAATCACTGCTTCGCAGTTTTGTATTTAACTGACATCACTTCTTCAGCTTGATTTCCACTTCTCTATGATGGGCTAAATATCAAGTGTGTTACGTTGTGAGAATCAAAATATATTTCAAGGGCTTCATCTAGTGCCTGATCTTCTGTAGCAGATACTCAACGTTAGTGACCATTAGGCTCATTAGGTATTGCTGAGGTTCAGGTCATGTTATCCCAAACTATCTTGCATATTTAATTTTTTAAGCTGAAGGAATTTTAGAAGTGCCATTCTCAAGAAGGTCTCCCTGACCTTCTCTGCTCTACTACTCCTCTGAAGCAAGTCCTATAACCTAGGCAGAAATTTCTGACTTTCCCCAGAAATGGGTCATGAGACCCTCAAGTAAAAAAATGTTCTCAGTATGCCGAGGGAAAAGGAACATCCTTATCTCCAAGACACAGGAACACAGGAATCAGAACACACATAACTTGCTCTTTCTCTGATTTATTACATTTAGTTCATACCCTTTTTGTTCCATTATATTTCCCCATGACTATCCACTTTTATCAAATCTACTTCAAATAAGTATTTAACTGTTCATTATTAGGTTTATCTGTTTCTTTGGTCTGCATTTCCTTATGAAGTTTCCTGTGTTATGTTCAGTTTATATTGAATAATTTTATATGCTTTCCTCTTGTTAATCTATTTTTATATACATATTTTTCTTCTCCTACAGTATTGATGGCATATGAACCATATTTTATAAATTACCACAAGAATTCAAAGAACAAAATATGACCCTGTTTTTCATAAGAACTTCCCATTATCTTTTAAACTTTCTATTTTCAGTAAAATTTCATCCTGTTTGTATTTTATATCTTAGAAAATATTAAGTATTTTATTTCCTATTATACAAAGGCTTTACTCCATTCTATATCCTTTATGATACATTATCTAAGAATTTGCATTTTTAAGTTTATTCATTCCATACTTCAATCATTATTCTTTTCATCCAATCAAAAAAGTCCTCTACTTATTTTGAGCTTTCTTTTCTAAATTATAAGAAAAGTAGGATAAGTCACAAGCACATAAAAAGCAAAATACATATATATATATATATATATATATATGCTTGTATATATATGCTATATATATACTATATATATGCTATATATATCACTATATATATATAGTGATTCTGGGGATCAAACCCTAGACCTTATGGACACTAAACATATATCTAACCCTGAGCTACACATCCAGTCCTTTAATGAATTTTTTTTTTTTTTTTTTTTGGTGGGTACCGGGGGGTCGACCTCAGGACCTCGCGCGCCAACAGGCACCCGTGCCACTGAGCGATATCACCGGCCCCTTTTTCGTATGTGGGATCCGGGAGTCGAACTCGGGCCCTCGCGCTTGCAAAGCAGGCGCTTATGCCGCTGAGCCATCTCACCGGCCCCCTTTAATGAATTTTTAATGGGAAGGAGATGTGAAGTTTTATAAAATTATTTTGGGTGAAAATATATTTATTCCAAGTTTTTATTTATAAACTAGAAGTAGAATTTACATAGGATGTGCATTGATCATGATAGGAGTTCTTAGGAACAATGTGCTCAACTTATAATAAATATCTTTAATAGTTACTTAATTCCTTTGGTTCAACCTTGTGATATTTAAATTGCAAATTCCTGGTATATATTATGCAATTACTGTATTTCCTTTTGTCATTTGAAATCATCGTTTTCTTTATTGATTTGTGCAGTGAAGAGTGATTATTTCAGGCCTTAGGTATTTGCTGGCATACATATTGATTTTCTGTTGAGGTTGCTAAAAAGTGAGTAATCCCGTTGAAACACCTAAATGTAAGATAGCAATACTGGAATTGGTGAATATTTTAGTTAATTCTGATAGGAAACTGTTTTAGACAAGCATTTTCTTATTCATTTCCATAACATATAGATCAGAACTACCTTTTATCCCTCTGACAATACCAGCGAATGTTCTAAGCACATGAATTCATTTCTTACCATTTTCTGCTTCTCATTAGTGAAGAGTTCTCAGTGTATCACAGTACATGGAATATTTTGTATTGAATGGCTCTTGTTACCAAATTCTCTGAGGAGTTTTTGACATTCAAAATGATGCTCTACTACAACACTGAAATCTTTTACTGTATGTCAAATTCCCAGTGTATACATTACACAGTGAAAATGAAATCTCCAACATGTTTGAGCTTCATTCTCTACTGACATTTTGCGGTGTTTAGAAAAAAAAAAAAAGCTCTTAGGATGCATTGTACAATGTCTGATGCATTCTGTCTTTCAGGAAATATGCTTAAAGTAACATCATTTTATTCAACTTGATATAAGGTTTGATATTCTAAAAAGCCCTTTCTGTAATTAAACTCATTTTTCTCCATACTAATCATAAACATCATTGACTAATTTGCCCAAGATTGTGTAAAGGCATTTAAAAAAATTCTTCCTCTACACCATGGTATTATTTTCCTTACTTACGGAGACATCAGAAATTTCCACAGCTTCGTTAACATTAACTTATGAATCCTTCAGCACATGTTTTCATATTTGATCTTAAGTAATGAAAAAATCACCCTGAATTTCTAGGAAAGGTTTATCAGAGTTCATTAGACCACTATCAAGTACATTTTTGTATTCCTGCACCCTTTCCATTCAGTCTACTTTATGTCAGGGTTCTCAGGGCAAAGACATTTCTTGCCTTTAAGCTGGAAATTCAAAGAAAAATGAGCACAAAAGGGAACCACAAACCTGCCAATAGTAAAGAGCAAAATAGATGAAATGTTTCTTTGAATGAAGTTAGTGAAATTTAAAATCAAAGATGTGCTTGCATTTTGACTTGATTTTGTTGTGGTCATTGTGACAAATTTAAATTTGTGAAGCTAATGTAGTGGGTAAATTCTCATGTAACCAATGACTGACCTAAGTTTTCTTTTTTTTTTTTTGTGGGTACCGGGGGGTCGACCTCAGGACCTCGCGCGCCAACAGGCACCCGTGCCGCTGAGCGATATCACCGGCCCCTTTTTCGTATGTGGGATCCGGGAGTTGAACTCGGGCCCTCGCGCTTGCCAGGCAGGCGCTTACGTCGCTGAGCCATCTCACAGGCCCTGACCTAAGTTTTCAAAAGTACAGTTTATCATTTTTTCTCTAAATTAGATTTTGCAAATTCATGAAACTAGGTAAGGTATACAAATATTCTTCTTTCGTATTTTTGCTACTTGAGTATTTTAGTTTACACACTGCTTTCCTTTTCCAGAGCAGATGCTATGGATATACTTGTTAATAAAATAATTTGTAGCTACTTTAAAACAGATAGCAAATATAAACTGAAATTTACCTGATTTGCTCATTAATAAACCTACTGGGGTCTTTAAGGATATTTTTTTTTTGTGGGTACCGGGGGTCGACCTCAGGACCTCGCGCGCCAGCAGGCGCCCGTGCCGCTGAGCGATATCACCGGCCGCTTTTTCGTATGTGGGTTCCGGGAGTCGAACTCGGGCCCTCGCGCTTGCAAGGCAGGCGCCTACGCCGCTGAGCCATCTCACCGGCCTTTAAGGATATTTTTAATACTATAATTTTTTTCCAAAAAACTCAAAACATTTTAGAGATATGAAAAAGGGTAACATCTATTCAGTTTATTACAATGCACTGACTATTTGAAATCAGTTATTTTTTAAATAAACGCTAGTCATTACTTCATTAATGAGCCTTTTAAAATAATGAATTAAAGTTTACTATTACAGAAGATTTAGTTGTGGTGATGCTCATTATAATAAGGTAATTCATATAATATTATTATCAGGGAGAGTTTATTGTGTAGAATAAAGTATAAATATTAGACCAGAGATATACAGGACATTTCAATGTTCCAAATGTATTCCACATCCTATGAAAAGCATATAGATTCACGTAGAAAGAGTGAGACATGTCATCTTCAGGACGATGTGGCAATAATTTTTTAGACTCTTTACTCTTTAGATAACATCTCCTTGATTATTCTCTATTTAAGTGTTTAGAAATTTAGATTCTGTCTCATGTTTGTTTGTTTTATTTTTACCAGATTTTGTTTATACATGCTGTGCTCTCAAAAAGACATTGGATGATAGTAGCATAATGGATTTTAGAAAAATAAGTTCACTTAGCCAAGAAATTTACCAGTCCTTTGAACTAAAATCATACACTTATATGTAGACAAAAAATAGAATAGGTCCAGGTTTCCCATTTATTTTAATTAAAAAGAAAAACTCAATTTACTTATTTTACTTACTTAAGCGTATATGTAATTACTTTAAATCATTAAAAAAATCTTTACACTTGGAGCAAGACATCCACAATTTAAACTTCATAGTTGCTAATCATCCTTCCCTTTCATTTCCATTCTGTATTTTTCTTTGCATAACAGTCCTGTCAAAGAATTGGTTTCCATTTTGTCATCCAAGGCAGGATTATCACACTTACAACAAAAATATTGCTCTGATGATTAAATTAGTGAATACAAAATACTCACTACCATGCTGGGCATACCTTGGAATACAATAAGTGATGGATTTTATCCTCAGCTCTCTTATTTATTTAATTGTAATGCATAACCCAACCATTCTTTATTAAGAATATGTGAAGGAAAGATTTTTCTTTTTGCAATCTAGAAATTCCATACCTAAAAGAATAAAAACATGATGATACTGTAAAGATGTATGGGAAGATTTCAAACAGGAGAGATACTGGGGAGGCAGGACATTAACTTCTGCAGATCTGATCAGTTATATACATTGCAAAAGGACCACCTGAATAGCACTGTCACTTCAGAATTAGACTAAAATTATGTCTTTTGCCTTGTCAGCCACACATGTGTGCTATAGTAGCACAGCTTCTGTTATTTTTGCATTTTCCAAAAATAAGCTTTTTAAGAGTAGCTTTTCAAAAATAATGGAAAACATTATTTTTGTTTCTTATGAACTTGGATATTTTATTCCTACAGACATGACAACATTGCGAAAACTGAAAACCTAATTCAAGTTCTGGGAAATTTGCACTATCAGTACCAGTAATAAGGTATCTGGATCTAACTTTAGATTAAATATCATATAAGATGCATCAAGGATTGCGTTTTTATCTGTAATGGTACCAAGGTGGATAATCATCATTATTAAATTGTGGGAAGATGAGTCATGTATGTGGACTCATTCCAATTCCTCTGAGAAAGACCCTATAATTGGCATCAATTAGTCCTCTTGTTGGCAGTTTTAGAAACCATCTGAAATTTAATAAACAGAGACTGAAATGCATTCTCAATGAAAGACAGTCATCTTGGACATGGATGAAGGCTGATTAGGAAATTGGCAGTTAGTGTTCACTGTCCCTCTTCAAATATTGACTTAGTGTTTTTATCCTCCTTTGTCAGCTTAAAACTTCATTTTCACTACAAAAAAATGAATTAATTTCTTCTAAATAGTTATATGATAGTTTTATTTTTCCCCTTTCTGCATACTTTGATATAAAGCATGTGTTAGAGAAAAATGAGGAAACCCATGTTACCACTTGCTGCCCTGAAGTTACAGTTATTAAACAAAATTATGATCTTAAAAAGTTGATGGATTATCTCAAATATTTAATTTAGCAACGGGTATTATGGTTACTCTGGGAGATTTTGACTAATGTTTTCATATTAAACTCACAATTTTGTAAAATAAGAGACTTTAAATATTACCTAATTCAACTGTGAGGTAAAAGTGAAAACATGCAAGGTAAGGACACAGGTCTTTGTTATTTTGTTTTAAATATTAATTTTTTACTACCTTACTACCACCAAATTTGCACTTCTGAACTTCACTAACATTCTTAAGTTTAACACGAGGAATAAATATATATATATGCATTTTATCAGTTTAAAAGGGTCATAATTAATGTGAGTTTGAGTGCATAGTAAAAATATTCAGAAAAATAACAGGACAGATAATTTGTCATGTTTTATCACTTTATAATGTTGACTTGTATTTTAAAATATTTTTCTTTTGACCACTGAACAAGAACCTTTTAATACATTTATTAACTTCTGGTTTTCATTTTTCTTTTCTTTTCTTTTCTTTTTTTTTCTTTATGTGGGTACCGGGAACCAAACTCAGGACCTCGTGCTTGCCAGGCAGGTGCTTATGCCACTGAGCTATATCACTGGCCCTAACTTCTGGCTTTCAAAATCTTATTTTTACTTTATTCTTCTCTAGGAATTACAGATGTCAACATGAAATTGGTTGAAATCTGCATTAAATATTTGCTTAAAAATTTGTTGAGCAATGTAAAGAACATTGAACATATACAATTGTAGGAACTAGTTTGGATTATTTATTTCATATATTTTCAATAAGACATCATGCTATTTATCAATGGGTAACATTTATCAAACAATCCATAAAAGGCATAGAGTTAGATATTTGCATTTATATCCATCATATTCTAGAGAAAAACTTCAAATTTCTTAATAGTCATTGCAATGACACCCATGATACAGATCATGTGGGTTAAAATTGAATTGAAGGTTGTTACAGTTTAGATGTAGTTTGTCACCCAAATGTTCATGCATTGGGAGCTTGGTCCATCAGTGTGACAGTTTTGGGAAGAGGTGGACTTAGAGGGAGCCTCATTAGAGGTTGTCAAGTGGTCGAAGCATGCTTGAAGGTGGGATTGAAGCATGCTTGTTCTGGTGGGATTCCTGAATTAGTTCTCAGGAGAGTGCTGTTAGAAGAGAACAAGTGTGGCCTCTCACCCTTTCTTTGGCTTCCTGTATGGTGATGCAAGCTCCTTGTCACACTCCTGTCATCACAGGAGCAGTGTTGATGCCAGTGCCATGACCTAAATATCCTCAGCTACATCGTTAGAGCAATGGAAAATGGACTAATGCAAAGAACTACCTTTGTTAAATGAAGATGACACAGACTTACTGTCTTGCATTTTCATATGTAGTCCAGTAACTGAAAAAAAAAAACAAAAACAAATTTAAACCAGAAAGTTAGCATCAAATATGTAAAATATAATGTCGGTAAGAAACTGATATTCAAACTTAAGCTAAAAATTTTAGAGTGATGCAAATATTTATGAAGCTTATAATTTACAGTGATAACCTAGAAATCATTTGAAGTAATCTGTCTTACGACACTTGAATAAAATTGGCTAAGAGCGTTTTCCCAGTACTATCAAAAGGCCTTCCTCAAACATGTGTGTTTTCTAGAAGATTTTACAGTTGCCCAGCTCCCTCTGACTCCAGGTTTTGACTTCTACTCATCACATGCTCCAGATGTTCTCACCTCTTGGCACTGTGTGAATGCGGATGTGATAAATTAGCTTGGCTTTGTTCTCCGCTCAAGTACATGGCTTCATCTTTAAACCTCTCACGCCTACCTCTTCTCTGGGACTCCTTTTAAATTATACAGAGCATATTTGTTCCATGAACTCTGCATTTAGGCCAAGACTCATTCATCGTTGGTTCTGCCTAATGAAGAGGTCTCCTCCAAGGTCACTCTTTCTTATAGAAGAAAAAATAATGCTGGCCTTTTCTTTCTAACTTTTTAACTTTCTTTTTAACTTTTCTACTGGTGACTAGAAATGGTACTGGAGAAGCTTATGAGACAAAATGACCTTTATCAACTTTGGTTTTTAAACTGTGGTGTTTTATCCCCCAAGATATTACATTGATCTTTTTCAAAAGTTTTGTTGCTGTACTACAGAGGTCAGATTTCATAGCAAAAGGCAAGATATCATTATTGTTGAGGGTGTAGTACCTTTTAAGCCAAAAAAAAATCATCAATGTTTTCTGCATTGTAGCTTCAATGATGGAAACACACACCACCCCACACTCACTCACAAATGGATGGGATATGTTTGAACAAGTCCACGGAAAAAATATGTTCATGACTTCCATAGCGATGGATCACAAGAAATTCTAAGGAAAAAAAAAATTGATCTTTCATGGAAAAAATTCCTAGGGTGGTAATTATTAATCAAAAAGTTCTTGAGATGGGTAATCAGATTTTTATAATAGTAGCCTCAATGAAAACACAGTCCTGTTAGTTCATATTCAGGGTTTATACTACCAAATCCTATTCAAAGACTTTATGGTCTCTGTCCATAAGAACTAACTTTCTAGCTAGACATAGTGGCACATGCCTGTAATCTTAGCATGCAGGAGGCTGAGGCACGAGGATCACTGAAAGTTCGGCCAGCCTGGGCTATATAGTGAGTTCAAGTCCAGCCTGAATGACATGGCAAGATCTTGCCTCAAAACAAAACAAAACAAAACAAGGGGGCCAGTGAGATGGCTCAGCGGCGTAAGCGCCTGCCCGGCAAGCGCGAGGGCCCAAGTTTGACTCCTGGTACCCACATACGAAAAAAGGGCCGATGATATCGCTGAGTGGCATGGGTGCCTGCTGGCGTGCGAGGTCCTGAGGTCGACCCCCCGGTACCCACAAAAAAAAAAAAAAAAACCTAAGTCTCTGTTAGACACAGCATTTTCCCATTACAGTACTCTGAGCTTTGTCCTCAGGTAGTAATGCTCAAGATTTCTAGGGGAATTTTAAGAGAAAGTTCTTAGAATTGAAAAGCTTTTAATAGCCTAATAAGTGAATTATTAGTGGAGACGTTTTAGGTAGCCGGGAAGGCATGGTCTCTGTGGAAGTACAGATACCGTATTTCCATTTCTTAGATCAACAGCTTCTGATCTGTATCACCCATTCTTTTGATTTTATTTATGTCCTGCTCAAGTCCTTTCTTTGTCTCCAAGCTCATCCATCCCTCTCCCTGAAAATGCTTCTCTCATTCTGTGGAATCTTCTCCTTAGCAGGAGCATGAGCTTCTATTTCTGGTTGTATCCCTTTTCCTGCTGCTGTCTTTTTTCTTCTCTTCTGCTTTTTCTTGCAGTTGCTCCTCCTTCTGTCTTGCCCAGCTTGGAGCCATCAGAATTCTTCTTTACTGTGAGCCCGCTTTTCAAAGAGCCATCTTTTGGACCAGTCCCTTTTTCCTTTTATCTTTTGTTGTAGCTGTTTGCTTTTCTGAGACAGGGTCTCATTATGTAGCCCAGGCTGGCCTTGAATTCGTGGTGATCCTCCTGCCTCAGCCTCCCCAGTGCTGGTTTTGCAGGGCTGTGCACCTTGTCCAGCTCTCTTTTATCTTTTAAGTACTCCTTTCTCCTCTCCATTTTCTCATTTTTGACTCAGAGTTAGCACCTTCGGGTCGCTTTGGGGCTGGTGGCCCTCGCAGAGGACATAGCAGAGCCTGGGGGCAGTCACACTGAATGACCACGTGAGGTCAAAGCCCGAGAGGCAGGAAAGGCTTCTGGTTTGACAGGTGACTCTTACTCAGTTGTGGCTTCTTTTACCTTCACTAAAGCTTCTCTATTCTTTACAAATGAATCATTGTTGACTATCTTACTTTTCTTCTCTGAGTTTTCTTTCTCGGGCAATGTTCCAACTTTTCTTGACAGGGAAAATGGGGGCAGATCTTAGAGAAAGCAGCTTTGGCTGAAGGTAGAGACAGGAAGAAGTTGGTCTGGTGAAAGAAGAAGGGTTTGGATGGGTTGGATCCAAAGTCGGGAGCAAGCTGGGAATCACCTTTGGGATTAGATGGAGACAGAGCCCATCTGATGCCACATGTATTGAAAGAATGGAAAAATTCATTCTCTTCTTTCACCTCTCTCTTCTTCCTCTTCCCTCTCCCTTCTTACTTCTCTTTCTTCTCTTCCCATTCTTCTTTTCCTTCTTTCTCTCCCCTCCCAATCCCTCTTGTGCACAGCATCATCCAGTCCTGTTAACAAAGAGTTTTGTTTCTTTCTAGGACGGTGTTGATTCCACTGTGAGATGCTGCAGCTCCAGACAAGGCAGCCCTACTTTTACTGTGGCCAGGAGTGAACAAATCTGTGGCCATCAGGAATATGAAAAAATGTCTAGGGAGGAATATGTGCAGCCATGGACTCAGAGGTGATCCAAGGAACCATATTCAACACTGGATAGGAGCCAGTGGGTTTTTCCTAATCCCTCCTCTTTGGAAAGTAGCCTGCAGTGCACTAAGTGTTCTTATAAGGTTTTTATGATGCTTGAAGTTCATATGTGTCTCTTAGAATAGCACCTAGGATGTACTAAATGGTTACAATTCTAATTATTAATGACCATAGAGGCCGAGAGCTGAATTTCTTTACTTACACTAAGATGATAGTTGGAAGTGCAAAGGTTTTCTGGGTAGGTTTTTGATTCTGAGGATGAGATTTCTGAATCTATGCCCACCAACTTTAGGACACACATTCCTGGGACCAGAACAGTGGGAATGGCTTTGTTTCAAGAGGGCGGCTTGAGCTTCTGGAGCACTTCCGGCTCAGCGGGGACTCATTCGTTACCTTTCAGGTAAGCGCTTATCCTTTCAGAGTGTAATTAAGAAAAAAGAAACACAAAAATTATTTAAGGTTTTTAAATGATTTTGTTGTTTACTCTTTCCTTGTATTTTCTTTTGTTTCTTCTAGTGAGTTGTATATATTTATATTACTATAATAGATGTTTTTGGATAAATTAAAAGAAGCCTTCATGAGAGGAGTGCTGGAATGGCTGAGATTGAGTGCTCCTCCTTCAGTGACAAGGGATAAGCTGCCATTAGAAACGTCTTTCCATAGATTGTATTTCAGACAATTCAATTCAATTTAAAATATATGTATTTAGATTCTATGAAATGTGACGCACTGAACCACATGCTATTCAGCTTTTTTATTGAATATTTCATTAAAGAATTGGTTAGGATGGGAATAATAGTCTTATGACTGGCCAAAACCTTTTCTTTGTATATTGCTTGAATCATAGTTGTATGTAGAATACAAATTGACTCCATAGGATTTATTCATATGGAAAATAAATACATCATTTTTCCTTTATCTAGAGACAGGGGCAGCAAGCACACTGCTATAAAATAAATAATTCCATATTAAATTAGTGTTTTTACTTTTCTAATATAGCACCGTTTTTACAAAATGCCCACTCCAAGTAGTAAAGCACCAACATTTTATAAAACCTTCTTATTGAGATAATGGGTGGAATAAGACTTATGGTGTATGAAACTGGTATGTTCTATTTATTTATTTTTATTAAAAATGAAAGTTATTTATTACTTCATTCTTTATAGCCTTCCTTTGGGTTATGGTGATAAGTTGAATAAATAAAATCCCAGGTACTCCTTAATCTCAAAGATTTTGCAGTTCATTTTTCATCTTGTTCCAAGCTGCAGAGCACATCGGGGTTGAAGCCTAGCAAAGTATACCACACAGACAGCAGCTTCTGAAGCTTCAGACAACAAAAGATAATCAGCCTTCCAAAACCGGGTTCACCCAGGAGCTCAGGTTTACCTTAAAGCGTAGATTGTAGGTAAGAAATCTGAGAATGCTTAGAAACTGCATATTGTTAAAGAAATTAACACATTTTTCACATATGCTTATAACAATGTGTGTATGTGTTTATTTTAAACTTGTAAATAATTCACATGCAAATCATATACCTGCTGTTACTAAACCACAAATGACATGTAAATGGAAGAGTCACCATGTCATTCAAAGCTGACTGTATTTCTATAGTGAAAAGTCATCATTTTGACTAATAAAAACCCTAGTGATTAGTATATTAGAAATGGAATAATAACTGAACCGTAGCTGATAATTTGTCTAGTTTTGAAAGCCAATGGGAAGTAATGACCCTAAACAACCAAGTGGATGTTTTCTTTTCCTACCTGGGTAAACATGACCCTAATTAGAAAGTTCATTAATAGCATTACTCATTTTTCAGAAGATTTAAGTTAGTCTATAAAGGAAATAAGAATAGAACTCAGTACTACTTATAATGTTTCTTAACTAGCTGGTTTAGAAGAATTTTAAATCAAAGATCTGAATAAACTCACATCTTTTTTTGTTGTTCAGATTTCAAGTTAAATTAGTAAGGTTTGGGATAAAACTATTGCAGACAGCTAAGTTTGGTAGAGATTGATAGGCAAATAGAAGGGGACCAGGCCCAAGATAGAATCAGAGTAGAGAGGAGGCAAACTAGGGCTTTGGTCAGAGGTGAGTTGATAGAAACCAGGCCCAAAGATGGACCAAAAATATGAAAAAAGTACTGACATTTTACATTTATCAAAAGTAGAAAAAGAAAAGAAACATGCTCTGTAGAGCAAGTGCAGGCCAATTAAAAGTAGGAAAAGCAGTACATTCTACAGGTGATGGCAGCAGACCACCATGAAAGAGAGAGCATTGTGGCCAAGAACTTAATGGCGGTCACCTTTTGTATCTCTCATTCCTAGGCTGTCTTGAGTTCTCAAGAAAAAATTTAAAGATAGCACTTTCTGATTGGTTCCAGATGCAGGGCTAGGACACAGGTCTCCTAGGTCTCCATGACTGACAGTCACATTCACCTGCGGAGCCACTTTACACACCCTAGTCTCCTGCCTGGAAGAGACACAAACGAAGAAAGTGAGCCTTGTAAGTGCTTAGTAAGAACATTCTTTCATCTGTACATATGTATAGATGAAAGATAGGATAGAAGAAATAAAGATACGTACAAAGGAGACAAGGGAAATTACAATTTTAAAAATAAAAACAGATTCAGAACACAAACCCAGTTTGAAATTTTTTGTTTTTTCTTTTTCTTTATCTTTTCCTAGGACACAATAAGCCTGGGCAATTCCCTTTCACCAGCAAATGAGTTCAACATTCCCTTTTTACTTGAAAATCATCTCCTTTTACCTGGAAATAAACCAACCCTTCTGACCAGTAAAGGCTTTCCCCTATGAATGGACATTATCTTTTGGTGAGTGGGCCATCCTCCTCCACCCCCTAAACCAAGACTGCAACTATAGATTGATGAATTCCACAGATTTCCACCAACAAATCACATAAAGATTCCCAATCCCAAGTTGTAGTGCCTCTCTCTCTTGAGAATTTGCATTCTGCTCCTGAGTGTTCATGGTTAAGCAAATATGGAGTAAGAGAAGACAGGAAGCTAGGGCATGGCTAAAACTGGCTGGGAAAGGAGGCGTGAGAAGATCCCGGAACACATGCGCAGATCAGTCCTCAGCACCCTGCATGTGGTGTAGATTTCTCGCCAGGACTCCAGCAGGTTTTTGATAGAATCACCTAGACATGACACCAGCGTGGGAAAATTGGAGACAGCGGCCATTAAGCGCTAACCATCATGCCTCTTCGTGATAGCCCACTTTACAATATAGGGTGTATTTATTTTTATTTTTGCTCTTTTTCCTCGAACCAAACTTGCTCTGCAGAACCTGTTTTTCTCCTACCCTTCTGGATTCTTTTGCCCTACCTTCAGTCCATGTGAAAATTTTCCAGTTTATGCTTGTTTCATTCAATTCTTTGTCTGGTACAGGAAGGACCTAGAAACCACCTCTAGAAGGAGACTCCACACCTCAAAACACAGTAACAATGTGTTTGTAGAACTTCTCCAAAAATTAAAAAAAATCGTGTTGACTTACTGATAGAGGGAGATCTGATTAGCGTCTCTGGAGGGGTGCTTCAGTTCCTCCATAAGGAACACACCTAGAGTTGATGAATCTTAATTTCTACATGATTTTGTTGTAGTTGTTGTGAAAAATTAAATAAAAGGGGTGAAAGTATGTCACAAATTCACATATGCTGTGTATAATTTTTTTTCTAAATTCAAGATCAGTTTGTTTTCCTAGAGCTAGAGCCAATTATTTTATGTATCATTTAAGCTTAAGACAAATTATCATAATGTTCTGTAGGTGGAGGAAACGTATAGCTTTCCAAGATATTGTAAAACATGATTAAAACGTATCTTTTGTGTTCCTTTCCCGGGCCCTAAAATAATTTGCAAATCCGATAAGTAGAATGTTTCTGTAGTCTATTTTCTTTTCTGAACCATTTTCCTTGACTTCTATATCCTAGATGAAGCTGTAATCATGACAGGATATATTAGCCATTGAAATCTGAACAGAAGGGCAATTCCTAATCAAATTGGCACTAATTTCTTTCAGTACAAATTATCATCATTCACAGCAAATTTGCTTTCAGTGAACTGTGCCAACTTGAGATATGGTTCTCAGCACTTTTATCTCAGCCCATCAATACAATTGATCAAATCATTTTTGCAAGAGCAATGTCTTTTTTTCCTTTAATTTTTTATGGTGATCTATGAGATGTAAGTCAATTTTCTCATTTATGCCAAACTTATTCCACTGAAAAGAAAGGTACTATAAATGAAGGCCTATTTTTCTGTAATACTTATTATTGAAATTAATTTGGCTAAAATGTAGAAACTAAGACACACATATTGTAAATATTGTAGTAATGTGAAGAAATATATTTAGTTATCTATTGTGTAGTTATTATCTAGCCTAATACTTTGTATCCAAGAAGAAACACACACACACACACACACACACACACACACACACCAGTCAGACTTCAGATTTGTATGTTCCCAAATGTTATGCTACTTTATATAAATTGTACAGACTTCCAGATGTTATCATAATATTTATGTGTAGTTCTGAATCCTTGTTATCATCTATAATGTTGTAGTTTGCAGCTCTATCTGCTCAACACGTACATTTCTATAGATTTATAATAATGCCATCATCTAAATAGCTTGTCAAGTTGCAAATAATGTTAAAATATACCTCCAAGATAGAAACACAAGGCAGTGTTCTATGATTCTGCAATCTTATACCCTTCTGCCCTTAATTACCTTTTATTTTTGTTCAGACGTAGAGCAGTCTCATGTGCAAACTTGTGGCTAGGAAATTTTCATAATTATGGCTTTATTATTTCAGTTTTGTAGTTGTAACCACAACAAGATGAAAGACTTCGTCTGAAAACAACCCTCTTTACCAGTAAAAAGTGTTAATTACAACATAAATGATGTCAGCGAAAATATTGGAAAATTCCAGGTTTAATTAGGTCTACCACAGAAATAGAACTGTCACAGGCTTGGCATTTTGGCAGTTTTAATTCCTCTGTGAATTTTCTTCTTTAAGATAATCACAGGGCCGGTGAGATGGCTCAGCGGCATAAGCGCCTGCCTTGCAAGCGCGAGGGCCCGAGTTCGACTCCCGGATCCCACATATGAAAAAGGGGCCGGTGATATCGCTCAGTGGCACGGGCACCTGCTGGCGCGCGAGGTCCTGAGGTCGACCCCCCGGTACCCACAAAAAAAAAAAAAAAAAAGATAATCACATATAGAGAGTGAGAAAATGAACATGTCATTTGTTTAAATCATTGTTCAAGTCTGCACCCAAGCTGAAGTGTAACACTCATTCACAATATGTTACGATGACAAAATATTTCCAACTAAAGTTTCTACGAAGATACATATTTATTCCTTCTCATTGCTTCTCTTTATCTCCTTTTCCTAAGATACCATGAGGATCTGAGCTTATCTGGATAAAAACAATTTCTCTGACATGTTTCTAAGACTGGCGCCTTCTGTATATTACTTGTTTTTCTTCAATAATCTTGAGACTCGGAAAAACATAACTAAAGGGTTAGAGTACTTTCTAAGCCCAGTGGAGTAGTAGAAGCAAAGCCTCAAGACTGCAGAGCAGTGGTCTTCCTGCCAATAAGAAGATCTTAATTGCTATAATTAAAAATAAGAATCACTTTTATTAAAAACTGAACCCCCCATTGTGTGAATCATTCTAGTAATGTGTTGCATAACTCTCAGGAATTTATAATGCCTAAGGATAAGATAAAAATGTAACTCTCCCTACATGCATCTTTTAATACATGGTTTGTGACAGTTTCAAGTCATCGAATTGAGACTTAATTACTAAGTTAAATGATAAAAGTCCAAAATAATGATTAAAAGCAGAATTCATAAACATATATTATACATAAATATGTAAAAATTTTAAAATCACTTTTGAATTTGCTTGCATTTCTAACAAAAAGAAATTGCAGTAAAACCCTTGTGTGAGTCTGTCACCCCCACAATTCTAGTAGGAAGCATGCCAACAGTTAATTGAGTAACCAGCAGGATTCCTCAAAGCCAATGAATTGATGAAGAAAGTCTTGTCTGTGACTTGAAATCCATGTTTTCATGATGCAAAAGGGAATGCAATATTATATATAGATCTTGGAAATATTCCATAATTCCTAGAAGGTTTTTGCCAACTACCGTGAATACAAAATGTGGTAAATTTAGAAAAATTAGGCATTGCTAGCCTAAAGGGGTTACTAAGGGAATGTTCTCCTTCTCCCCTGCCCTTAGGTTCTTTGTTTATTATGTTAATTCTGATGTAAGTTGTTGCTTTATCTCAAAATATTTATACTCCTTTTTGGTCTCTTTGGCCAAATTGAAGCTTCTTTTTCATCTTTTCAGAGCGTACTAGATTATTCTATTATTCTATTATTCTATTCCTAGATGAAGAAGTAGACCAATTATCTCCAGAATGACTAGGAATGGTGGACCTGGTCCTGCCATTCTCACCATCCAACCCTCCTACCTCATGTAAGAGGGTACTGAGGATGGGGACAAGGGGATAATAATTAGAGCCTGGGATGATCTGCTTTCAGAGTAGTGAACTGTTTATGGCAAAAGTATCTAACTTCACCAAACCCTCTACTTTTACTATGGAGGAACTCATGAAACAGAATTATTAGATAGATTCGTGATTCCCATGAGAATGGACTCTTGGTCCCAGACTGGATGCTTTCTGAGTTGCGTTCCACGAGCCTACTTGGGTTATGGCAGACACGATCAATCTGAGGAGGTAATGAGCCTGCTTGATGTCTAATAGTATTAATTCTGAATATGGGTCACATTTCCTACTTGAAAGCGGGAGTGTTTTAGAAAAATTTCCCCATTGATTGCAACTTGGCATAGCGTGCCTGGGAAGAAAAGGATGTTTTCCTCAGGCTAGACTTATTGAAAAGATTTTAGTAGATGGTACATTTTTCTATGAAGTAGCACAATGAATAAAGGATGAGGCAAGTATTTGTGGACTCTCGGTGACAGCTGAACTGAACGCAATGTCCATGGAGTAGTTGGGATTTGAGCTATTGTAAGGCCACATAGAGATGTAGGTTCCATACTCTAAGGGAAGTTTCAGCTTTGCATCAACTGGAGTGTAGATGAATCTACTAGGAGAAAATTACATATAGTCTACATGAGATGTCCATATTGGTAGAAACTACCAGATGCTGTGAATAGTGCTGTGTGAGGGTAGGAATGCTGTTCCAATCTAGCCAGGTACCTGGGAATGAAATCAGACAGCTACTTCCTCTATTTATTTAGGCTTCTATAACAAAAGACCACGGACTGCACTGTTTACATACGAAGGAAATTTCTTGTGCATATTTCTAGAGGCTGAGAAGTACATGATCAAGTTTCTAATAGATTATCTGGTGGTGAAGGACCTCTTCATAGATGGCCATCTTTTGCTATGTCCTTACATGGCAGATAAAGCGAGGAATCTCCTTTAGAAGGGCACTAATCACATTAGTGACTTCTATACCCTCATCTCACACAAAGGTTTTATCTGAAAATACCCACAAATTAGGGACTGGGTTTTAGTATATAAATTTTGAGGCTATACAAATATTCAGAACATAGCACTATCCCACAGTGCAGCATAGGACTCAGAAAGAGAGAGCTTACCTTAGTCTCCAAACAAGACATGCTTTGTGTCTCTCCTGTAAGGTAGTAGTGAAGGAAAGAATGAAAGCAGGCCACTCTTTCCACTTCCAAGTCCTCTTCAACAAGTAGTCTAGCAGTTGTCAGAAAAATTAAAAAAAAACACATGGTCCTACAGCTTCAAAATGGACTTCAAGTGACTACAGGTTTGTGAGATCTGGCTAAGACATTGTTAAAAAATAGGAAAAGAAGAACTGACATTATGACTTGAAAGTGGTCATTAGAAAAACATCGAATTTGTTTATTTTTATAGCTAATATGAGGTGCTTTATGAACTGCTGAATTGGATGTGTGTGTGTATGCATGTGTGTGTGTTCTAGATGTTAGATACCATAGTAAGTCATTCACATTCATTTCATTCTTCTTATACTCCAGTGAGGTAGTTCCTACTTTTATATCTGTTGAGAGGTTAAGGAAACCAAATGGATATGAAGCTATATTTAAGCCCAGGTCTGTTTTAATTTCTCATCTCTAATGACAGTTCCTTGATTTCCACTGTTTTTGGAAACAGGCTCCAAATCCCTGTAAGTGCTGATCAAATCCTTGAACATTAACAGTTTTCCTCTGATTCAGCAAATACCTTTTTCTTATTTTATTGAGTTTTTAATTCCAAAAGTTTGATACAAGTATGTAAAATTAACCAAGGCACAATTTTTGACATGTATAGAAGAGGAATACAAAATTCATAACAGAGTGTAAGAAAAATGATTTCCTTTCACTCCTATAATCATGTAACAGATTTAGAGGTCAAAGCATGAATGGAAACATTTGTATGCTTAAAATCATCTCCATAGCTGAGAAAGGGACAAAGACAAAGTGTCATTGGAAACCATTAAGGATCATTAATTCTTTTTTGGATGAGATAATGAGATCCTCTTTGGAATTTAAATGAATATGTATGAAACATTTTGGGTTATGAAGGGTAGATCATCTGTTCTGAAAAAATTCATACCCAAAATACAACTAAGAATAGTATAAATTTTAAGTAATAAGAGGTTTCTAATTTTACATGCTAATTTTTAAGATTTAGGCCCATTCTTTAACATCAGGTAAATATTTCAGTTTCAAGATTCTTTGGTTTAGATTAAATTTCTCTTTGTTTCATGACATAAAATAGATTTCTATATTTTAGTATCAGTGCTTTTTAAGTATCTGAATTACATATCCTTATTTCAAATAAGAATTTAAAAGCAACTTTCAAAATAATAGGCACATACCATAGACTATCTTGATTTTTTGTATTTTTTTATTATTTACATTTATAGCTTTTTAAAAAATATTCAATCAAGTAGATTCGTTGCAGTGTACACTATTCGCAAATTGGTGAATGTGCCTTGGAGTCTAAGTCAGATACATCGGCTTAAGGAACTGATCAACCAGGAGAGAGAACAGACAATGATCTCAGAACAAACTACCAAGTGTGATAATGGGTCACATGCAGAGAGCAGTGGACACACAAGCAGATATTAGCTGAATATGACCGACGACATATTTAAAACAATCTCAGATCTTTCTATGAATATAATAGTAGACTGTTGAGTAGATTTAGTAATTAAACACATCACTTTGCTTTATTTCATTGAGAATTACAAAAAACCTAAAACTCAATTTGTTGAATGAAAGTGCAAAGAACTTGAAAATGAGCAATTAATTCAAAGTATTCTCTTTGTGCTCTGGTCAATTTAAATAACTTACAGCCCAATACTTGACTTAAAAAAGTAAGCAGGAGTGGAAATTTTTATTGATTCTTTCTAAATAATATCACTTTCTCCAAGAGTTAAAAAAATACATAGTGCATGTCCATGTTTATGTGTGTAAAACTGTCTACCCTTAATTTAAATATTCCCTTTTATAGGAATGCTGTTTTTGCAGCTATGTCTGAGAAATGTTACTTTAATTTATTATTAATTTTGACTTACTGCCTATCTATAAACAGTGCAATTTTTGAAAGAATTTTTCTCATAATGTATCTTCAGGGGCTCTTCCCAAGTCACATAGTCTTTGGCACAATACACTTCATTAGTATTTATTTATTATTCATATTCTGAAATAAGCATTTTTTTCCTTTTTCTCTTTTTCCTTTTTTTTTTTTTTCCATAAGAATTGAATTGTTATCTTGGGACTTGGGACGTATGAGTTAGTACTAAGAGAATCAGAGGAGGTTGATGGATGAACTAGAGAGATCTTTACTAGACTAGATTCAGCCAGTCTCTTCTATAAATGAATTACCTGAGAATTTAAATCAGACTTTTCCTTGCAAACAACATTTCTGCAGAAGATTCAAGTGGAATGAAAGATGAAGAGACAGCATTTGGGTGCCCTAAAGGAAAGGAAATGCAACTGTATTATCTTTTGCTACTAGGGCCCCATGAGCTCTAGGAAAGACTCTGATATTAACTTTGAACAACAGACAAAGAAGACCAATATTATCTAAGGGCGAAACCACTGGAGATTATGCAACAAATTAATGGGTTAAAAAAATAGTAAAAGGAAGAAGTTAATAATTCCAAGGCACTAACATTGTATACTTTTCTAGGAGTGATAAAGGTTTTGTTGTTTTGTTGTTTTGTTTGTTTGTTTGTGTTTTTGCTGTTTTGAGACAGAGTCTTGGTTTGTAGTTCAGCCCGGGCTTGAACTCACTATTTAGCCCAGGCTGGCCTTGAATTTACAGCAATCCTTCTGCCTCAGCCTCCTGAGTGCTGGGATTATAAGCATGCTCCACCACACCCAGCCTAGGGGTAATAAAGTTGACTCTATTACTACTACTTTAATAATAATAATAAATGGTCATAGTACTACCATTTGGTTACTCATTAGGTGCCAGCCTAAGGAACTATGAGATGTGATCATAGATATAGTGAATGTTCAAATAAAAAAAAATTACATAGTGAAAGATGCATTGCTGTTAATCCCCCTGAAAATATTCTCCCTTGCTTTGAATACATTTATCCCATTATTCTTGCCACTTTCTGAAGTGAAACTCCTCTTTCCTGAATGTCTTTAGTTGCACTGTCACGGCTGCCTGAACATCTTGAATTATTTACTTTTCATAGTCATTTTGACTTTTGGAAAGAGCCAGAAGTCACACAGTGCCAGATCCATTGACTAAAGTGAGTGAGGATATTATTGGAGGGCACTCAGCAACAGCATTCACCATACTTTTAATCACACCTTGTAAAGACACTCATGAAAGAAGACTTCCAGAATCACTTCAGAAATTGGCAAGGATGTGCTCACTTTGGCAGCATATACTAAAAAAAAGAAAAAAAAGAAAGAAAGAAACTGACGAGGACAATGGGGTGTGTTGAAGTGAGGAAGAATATGCTGAGGGAGATTAATGGCAATATGTCTTCTACTGTAATAATGTCTAAAATTTAAACACACATCATATGTTTTGTTTAGCCCTTGTTTACTGAGAACATTACATATATTGTATCCTTAATTTTCATAACAAATTTTTACTGTACATACTGTTACTATTGTTTTCAATTAAAGGTACTGGTTCAGGACACCCTACCACAAAATATGGTATTTTGGCATATTATGTATTTTAAACTGAAAGAATTGGAAACCATAAGGGCAAAAATTCATTTTAATCTTCCCTCACCATTTTTTCCTGGCAAGGATTTTCTAACTTTCCCTGGGAACAGACCAGAAGACCCTCATGTGGGTTTCACTTCCTATACCTAGAAGAAGCAAGTACCTTATCTTTGAAGACATTAGGATGTAGAGAAAATTTGAACATCTGGCCCATGCTAAATTTCTTGCAATTCATTACCATTAGGTCATGCTATTTTTGCCCATTAGATTTCTCCATGACTCTTCAGTCTTCATCATAGTTGTCATAAAAACAACAGGTTTAACTGTTTCTTGTGGTCTTCATTTCCTTGTGAAGACTCCTATGTCATATAAAACATTAAATAAATGTGTATACTTTTTTTTGTTAATTTTTTTATGTGATGGGGCCATACATTTAGGAGAGTAGAGGGAAAGTATTTTTTCCTTCCCTATGGTAAAAAAAACTAGATTGCAAGAGGCTTCTTGCCCACATAATACTATTAATAAAGGTCAAAGTCAAGTTTAAAATTGAAGATTGGTTCTAGAGCCAGTGGTTATACACAATATTAGACAATTCGAGTAATTGAATTTAAATTTAGGGTAGATATAAGTGGCTTTGTCAAACAGAAAGATCAAAAACAAAAATAAAGTTTCGAGCAACCAAGCCAGTGATTCTCAAGTGGGAAATTTTTGTCCACATCCCAGGGGATATTGTTAACCTCTAGGGACATTTCTGGTTGCCACGAGAGGGTGGAGTGCATCCAGTGAGCGGAGGCTAAAGATGGATCTGTGCTTACCTCACAATGCAGAAGATAGCCCTGCGACAAAGAATTACCTGCACCAAAATAGCCGAACTGCTTAAGCTGAGAAATTTCAAACTACATTGAGAGGGATAACTACATAGTTTTGGGAACTAAAAAAAAAAAAAAAGAAAGAAAGAAAATACACAGTTCCCTGTTCAAAAAGCAGGAAAACATGCTTTTCGTCTTTGTGCTATCTCTCATGATCTTGTTTGATAATGAATGCCATGTTTCCTTGGGTGCAAGATTACTGGTTGAGAACTTTCAGAGTTCAGGGTACCCCTGGTCCACTGGCCTTGACTCTCCCTTTGTTCCCATCTAGGGTCTGCTCAATTTGAAGGATAATACCAGTCACTGGGAAGGGATGAAGGAGCAAAAGCCAGGGATCTGTCCCTGGGAGGTGGCAAAATGGGAGGAATTGGAATGACAATGAGCTGAGGTCCCAAGACTCCAGGACATGCTTCCACTGTGCCATCGGATATAGTAACAAGTGTAAAATTGAAGATAGAGTGGTTAAGGATTTCAAGAAGCCAACAGTGCAATATTACATCGGAAGGATAAGGTCTTCTGAGTGCAGGGCCCCATGTGACTGCACTGATTGATTACATCACAACTGGAAGAAATTGAAGAGGTGACTGCATGCCTGGTGCAGGGATCTTGAGAGAGGGAAGGGCCAAACAGGGTGTAAATTTTGTAACCAAGCATTTGGAAGCCACAGCAGGAAGCCAAAAGGTCTAGTGGCAAGGTTTGTCCCCACTAAAGAAATAAAAGTGTTTTGCCAGCGAGCTGCAGTAACTTACAACACCAAAGATAAATGAATAGGAAAGGAATAATGGAAAGCCCAGCTGCAACGTCGACAAATCAGTATAGAAGGGGCAGCACTTGGAATACATTTAACAGCAAACTCCAAGTTCAAGCAAAGACTGTGGATATTCGGAATAGTTCTAGGCAAAAGTAGAGGTTCCTGAAACATCTAATCTCAGGGACAGTGTAGAAATGGCTTACAATTGTATATCTTGGATGTGATAATTGGTAGCCGAGCTGGGCAATTTCACACTGCTATCTGAAATAAGAAAAACTGCCGAAGGGGCAGATGTATCTGATTACTTTGGCTCGGTTTGGTGCTACTAGATGTAAAATGCTTGTGTTAATGCATAACATTTTGGGGTAAGCAGAATATGGCTCCCAATATCTCCAAATATAAATCCTGGAAACTGGAACTATGTTACCTTATGATGTCAATAAGTTACAAATCAAGATCAGAAGGTTATCCTGAATTATTTCCATGTACCTGATCCAATCATGTGCATGTTTAAAAATGTTCTCCATGTTCTTCTAGCTATAGTGGTGCACAGAGATGCAAAGAGGGAAGGACTTAACCTGCTGTTGCAGAATTTGAAGATAGAGGAAGAGAGCATGACCCAAGGGATGCAGGTGCTTTCAAGAACTGGAAATGCAAGATAGGTGTGCATGTCTTTAATCCCAGCAATCTGAGAGGCTGAGGCAGTAGGAGGATCACGTTTGAGCCCAGCCTAGGCAAATCAGTGACTTGGTAAGACCCTAATCTCAAAAGTAAAAGAAGAGCTGGGGATGTAACTTAATGTGAAGGCCCTAGATTCAATCCCCAGTACTGTGAAAACAAAACAAAAAACTAGAAATGTAAGGAAACAGACACCTCTAGAGCTTTCAGAAAGGAATGTAGCCCTGTTAACACCTCAATTATAGTCCAGTGAGACCATGTTGGACCTCTCATATTCAAAAATACAAGTTAATAAATTTGTCTTATTTTGAGCCATTAAGTGTGTAGTAAGTTATATGGAATGAACGCACATGTACAGAACTTGCATGGAATCATCGCTGTGAGGAAACGAGGAATCACAGAAAATAAGCTTGGATGAATCACTGAGATCATTGAATCTAATGCTCATTCTGAAGAGACCTATGGTTTAAAAGAGGTAATTGACATGCCCAACTTCACAAGAACAGACCTCGTCAGCCAAATCGCTCCCTTTCCTATTATAGTACATATTTCTGAATACAAAAAATGGGTGGCAAATGAGGGTAGATGGGGATAGAGGCAGCAACCACCATACCAAGAAAAAGGCTGCAAGAGTGAGTGAGAGAATAAACTAATGTGAGCAGAAGAAAAGAATCAAGAAGAAAGCAAATCTTTTTTTGGTTCAAAGACACATTCCAGTCAGCCCTGGGAACATTTAAAGCATAAAAGACAGAGAAAAAAAAAAAGATGAATCAGCCCCTAGAAGCACAGGTAAAGGATGAAAAATGATCAAATGAGACAGGAGGGAGAAGCCCTGGCCTGCATTTCTGCACCTTCTAAATCAGAGTGGCTTCCTTTTCGAAACTGCTCCCAGAGTCAACTTCTTGATAAACTAGGTGACGAGTCCACGAGGTGAGCGGTACCGCAGACCTGCATATCTCATTAGGCCCGTGAAGGACAACATAAGGAAAGATCTACTTCCCCTCAGAGAAACAGTGCTGCCCTTGGAGAGTAATTCCACCTGAGCAGCTGACCTGAAAACAGACCTTTTTCTAGTGCCAAATCTCTGAGGAGAGCTGCCTTTCTCACAGCGTTCTTTATGGGCCTTCTCTCAGTTAGAAATTAAAGAGAAATATGTCAGATACAGAGTCTAGGATCAAAGTATAAAACACGACTCTAATGGTTACTAATAGTGGTAGTGCCACTGGAAAAACCTAGAAAAGAGCAAATTGTCAGGATTTAGAAGGTCACTGGGATCATCAATCATGTTAAGTCTTGCTCTTGTTTGCTAATTAATTTCTTTTATGGTGAAGGATATACCTGAAAAATCTGGTGGCAGACAGTTTTTCAGTGCAGATTCTGTTTGTACAGAATGCCATTGTATTTCTTTGTTTTCACATCTAGTAAATATCTTTACCATCATTAGGAATTAACTCATAGCATAAATGAAACAGGAGTTAAAAATCCCTGTTATTTTGGTTAGAATTACATAATAGTTGTAACTGAAAAGGCCAAGTATGCAAACTTTTAACATAGACTTTTTTGTTTTTGTTTTTTTGCATGTGTGCATCTCATCTGATCTTCATTCAGCTTCCTGAATTGCCCTATATGCCACGTCTTGCTTTATTCTCTGCCATAGCCCTTCTACAGAATGCTTCTCTACATTGCCCCCCTTGCCCGATTCTACACAAATGGGATAAAAGAGGAGGTCATGTAATCTAAAGCTTTTACTGTGACTTGAAAGGCAAAACCTAGAAAGCTTGGTGGTATCTGCATAGAGAACAAAAGCTTTCTTCTGTAGGGATTTCTCTCCCATTCTCTCCAAACCTCAAACATCCTCTTCCCCAGGTAAAGAGCTGACAAATCTTCCTGTGGTATTGATGAACTACCAATCACATGACAAGTTAATCACTGATTTTCCATTGTACTTTGGGTATCAAATTTGATATATGAGTAAAAGTCTTCATATTCCTTCTCCTAGTCAATGTTTCCCGGGTTTCTCTGACTTCCTCAATGTTGGAGTTTCCCATTATATGGGTAGAGGTAACATGAGGCTCTGATTCTGGACTGTTTCATTTTGTTTCTTCTTGGTTGCTGATTCTAGACTTTCTATATTCTGTTGAACTAGAGGAAGATGTCTTCTATTATTATTATTACTATTACCTTTAAACAAAATAGTGTTTTCATAACAGTTGCACTTTTGTTTTTGTGTACTAATTTACCTCTGGGATCATTTTAGGATAATGTTTCTAAACCAGGTTAAACATTGTTTAACTGTGTTTTGAAAGGCTAAATTAAATTTGTCCTTTAAATTTATTTTTTATCTTCTCCAGAAGGGGAATTTCCTCAGCTATAATGTTACCTGCCTTCATATAGAGTATAAATCAGGCTCTGACACATAAAATCTTGGGGCAGAAGGCAATTTCTTGTTACAGAAGTCCCCTATTCCTCCTTCTACTTTTGGAACCCTCTGCTTTGGGATCATGTCCTACCCCTCCTGTCACCTGAACATGACAAGTGTAGGTACTTGTTTTGACATCAGTTGACACAGTCCTTGCCACAATCCTAACAAGTCAATATCAGTTTTATTCCCATTTTAACTTTAGAAACCTGAGTACAGAGAGGTTGCTTGAAAATTTGCCTGTCCCCCACCAATAGAATCACCTATCAAAACTTTGTCTGTTGAACTAAAAAGCCCTTGAACTTGACTGCTGCATTATATCACTGACATACATCCTTTGAAACCTAGAATTTCACCCTACGTACTTTTGGAGATAATGCAATAACCTTGTAACAGGTACCAAGACAATATAAAATATAAAAAGGCAAGAGCAAATGAATAAAAGCAAGAAAATGAAACAAAGGAATGAAATTGAACTTGTGGTACAAATTCAGCTTAGACCCTCCTCTGAGGGCTTCTTCCTCTCATAGCCTTGTCTTCTGACACAGAAACCAAAACCAGAGCAGCGGGCTTTTCCCCGGGTCATCACAGGTGCGTGCTGGCATCAGCAGATCCCAAGGTCAGGTCAGGAACTATGACTTGACTCTTCCTCTGACTACATATATCAGTCTTTCTCTGAGACACTGACCAGAACAGTTTTCTCTGTGTGAATTGCGAGCCCAGTAAATTCACTTACTACACTTGTCACAGTGAGGTAAACAACTGAATGAACAGAAAACAGGAGAGAAGGGAGAGACTATGGAACAAGCTACCTAAGACCCCATAATTTAAGGACTCTGACTTATTTCACTTTGTCCTCCCATTTCCTAGCATAGAGTGTAGCATGTAAGGGGACTTTGTAAATATGTATTGATCTGTGGTTATTAATGTAGTACAATAAGGGTGGGGCAGAGAAGTAATGAACTTGCCAACAACTCCAGAATCTCTTAATCACAGGAGAGCGAAACTCTCAATGTGTTTTCCTTGAGATAATAACAAAAACTGTTTTTTGCAAGTTTTGAAAACTCTTGAGTTGGATAAAAAAACTCTGATAAATGTGGTTTACAAAAACAATCTTTCAATAAATTTTCTACTTAGAAATTAGGCTTATTTGTAGACGTTGTCTAAACTATAATATTCTTTCCTAAATAAACGTCACTGCATAAAAAGCCCAAATGAACTAAGCTCATTTTTGGCAATAGAAAATTCTTTTACCTCAAGTTATTTTATAAAGAGAAGTTCTTCTATAATGTATCCATACTTATCTAAATATACCTATATCTTACTCTGTTTGGTTTTCCACAGAAACAGAAACAACAGCATGTTTATTTACTTATCTATCTATTTATTTGTTGGAATTGGTTCATGAGATGATGGAGGCTGAAAAGGCCTGAGGCTTTCAGGAGCCAAGATGAAGGCCCAGCCCAGGAGACCTGAGGCTGTAGTTCCTGTCTGAAATCTAGTAGGCTTGAGACTCAAGAAGTGCTGATGCTTCTGTTAAAAGGAAGAAAATGACAGATGTCCCAGCTAAATGATCAGGGAGTATCGGCTTTGTTGTTTTATTTAGGCCTTCAATTGGTTGAATAAGAGTCACACTCATTAGGGAGGGCAATTCAAATATTATTTCTCATCCGAAAACACCCTCACAGACACATCCCAGAATTATGTTTGACCAAAACATGGGCATCTTGTGTCCCATGTAAGCTGATACATTAAATTACAATTTACTAATAGGAATGAAGGCAATCTAGAAACTACTTTCCACAACTACACATTGGGCATTGTTTGTGGGTGAGGAATTATTTTCCTGAGGAAAATGCCCCCAAATAATAATGGTTCTTATTCTAACTTTACTTACATATTGTTTGTTTTAGGCTTCCCATTTTTCTGGAAGTCGGGAAACTACATTGATGTTTTTATGTAGTTCTCATCTTGGGCGCCATATTTAACATTTCTTTCCACAGTGAAGAAAAAATTTCTATTTCTGCAGCATTTTGTGGATATACAGGTTGTGAAAAACCTGGCTAAACACCTGGTTCTTGTTTAGAGCTAGAAACTGCATTTTAATGTGGATTTAAAATGCCAAGAAGAACTGATTTCAGTACATTTATAGATTTATATTAGTTTTTTCCTTGTGCAAGCATCTCCCTTACAAATTCCTTCATCTAAAAAGAATGATGTCATAAGATCATAATTTTACAAAGAATAATTTCTTATCTTTTTCTTCCTTCCATAAGAAAACAGGATAATTATGTTTATCAATGTATCCTCTAATTATTAGGCCCATTATTAGGATGAGGACTGGGTTTAATCTCAGTGTGGTCCCAGGTCATTCTTGTTTGCATTGAGACCCTTTCAGAGAAAGAAGGTGTCATTTTTATCCCAGTCAGGTGTAAAGCCATATGCTTCACACATGGCTGAGGCCAAGGAAGGACATGTAAGTTCTCTGAGATCACACTGTAGGGAGGTGGAAAGGCAAAAAGGCAGCCCCACTGCTAGGTAGCTCTCCTTCTTCTTCTTCTTCTTCTTTTACTTTTTTTTTGGTACTGGGAATTGAACTTAGGACCTTGTGTTTGCCAGGCAGGTGCTTGTGCCGCTGAGTTATATCCCCAGCCTAGGTAGCTTTTCTAATCACCTCAGCTTCTGATTATTCCAAGATTGACCTGGCATTTCCAGAGACTTAGTGACCACTTTCTTTTTTGACTAGGATTATAGTCCAAGGTTCCATTTGGAGATAATTTGTCTTTTCTCACAGTCCAACAATATCCCAAAATATTTGCAGTGCAAAAACTAAAGTTTGAAAATACTATGTTCAATTAAGAATTTGCTAGCATTTTGAGACCAGAAAGGTAATATACTAACCCTGCCGAATAGCAGGTGGTTCTGAGCATACAGGATGGCCCCATCCTGCAAACCATGATTATCTAAACTTATTTAGAACAGGCGGCCTCACAGGTTGGTGCCAAGTATGAGCTCTGAAATTACACTGCAAATACTGGTTCTGGTATTTTTAACTCTTGCTCAGTCAGTTAGAACCGCTGTTGAGCATTGTCTTAGTTACTTATTCTCATTGCTGAGACAAAATACCCAAGACCAAAAGTTAAAGGAGGAAAGGTTTGTTGTAGCTCACAGTTTGTAGAGGTTTCAGTCCATAGTTGGTTCACTCCAAGGCAGGGTGGGATGGCAGAGGGGCATCAGAGAGGAGAAATAGTTCATGGTGGGCAGAAAGCAGGAAAGCAGCAAAGGAGCAAAGTAACAAGGAAGCAAGCACCAAGCACCCACAGCATCCCTTTTTCTGTCCCTTATATTATATCCCAGCTACATGCCCTTGGGGTGGGTAGCCCTCACACTCAGGGTGGGCCTTCCCAGTATCCATAGTAGGAATAATGCTAAGCCAATCAATGGAGTAATTTAATAATCACATACCCTTGATCCCAGCATCACACACACTAGATTCAACCACCTCTGAAAAAGTCCCACCTATGAGCACATGAGGTTTGGGGGAGCATCTAGACACAAACCATAACAAGTTATTTAGAAATTATATTTATTCGTGTACATATAAAGCATGCACAGCTTTATTAATGCAAAAGTAGGTAGCATGTCTACCTTCATCAGTACCTGCAAGCTCACCATACTTGGCCATGATGGTTGGGCAAATTAGACTGTAGCACAGTGCAAAAAATGTAACTACACAATTTTTTCTTGTCATATCTTTAAATTAGTTGAATTTTCTGTACTTATTTTTCATATTTGAGGTGTTTTGTGTTAAATACTGAAATCTAGTTTTAAAACTGTGATCATAAATTTGATAAAACTAGTAGATATTATACTGAGAACCTGCTGTATCTAATTCATTGGTCCTATGCTTCTCCTTAAAAACATTGTCTCTTATGAGTGTATCTATTTTTTATAATGATGTATAGTTAATTTACTGAAAAATATTGAACTGGTTGATGTCTCTTAATTCTAACAGTGGCAAGGTCAAATAAAATCATGAGAGGATGTCACACTGTATGATTTAAAATCAAATTCATTTGCACCTATTACAAACAATCCCATCACCTGTCTCATTAAATAATCTTCATTCCATGTCACTGTGTTATACTTATGGCAGAAACATTGAAGGAAAGACTGCTATATATGTTGATATTTTCACAGTCATCCATCACCATAATGAGTAACCAAAGCCCCTTTGAAAATAATATATCTGGCATTGCATAGATTCCAACGCATTGACTTCTTCTCTAACATCCTTTGAAAGGCATTAATATGAATGTTATGCTAATTTGTCTGCTTTTGACCTAGAGTTTATTTAAAATCCTTGAGGATTTTCAAGAAGCTATTCCTTCATTAAGCTAACTCACAAAGCAAAGTTAACTTCAACTTTTTATTTTATTAGGAGGAATTAATTGAAAAATGTATTTGAAAAATAGATCAACACAAGCTGTTCCATAAGTGTAGTTTAATATAAGCACGAGTTGAAGTCTAATCATGGTTTAAAGCTGGAGTCAATATTTCTAAATTGAATTCTGGACTTTACTAACTACTAGTTTATGTCTCTACATTTGTTATTTGCAATAGTTTCATTCTTAGGATATGTAGTAAATTTTAGGAAATGATACTGTTATTTATCTTATTGTCTGCTACGTGGATAAAATATGATTACATAAAGGTTTTAGAACTGTTTAAACACTCAATATATAATTATTATTAAATGTCTTAATTATTACTTCTAAAACCTGTATTTTAACCAAATTGCTTGGAATGAAATACAAAAAAAAATTTAATTCAGAAATTTTCCTCTGAGCACAATCAAATGCTTTAGCACTTGTGGTTATAGTTTTTAGTGAAATATTGAAAATATGCAAAATATAAGTGTTTTAAAATAAATATTTATGACAGACATTTACTGATGGAGCCTCATCATAGTCCTGTTGATGAGACAAAGTTCTTGACCTCAGACACTTATGATGCAGCTTTTCAAATCAGAAATATATAAAGCATTAAAACAAGTATTAGCAAATAAAGGGTAATGATAGTGACAAAGAATTTGAGAGGAAAGAAATCATTAGTAACTCATAGAAATGGTAAAACTTAAACTTAGCTTTTAAGAAAAGGTGGAATTTTGAGAATTGTATAAATTTAAATTCACCAATGTGTGATTAAATGTTTTTGGAACCAACATTTAGCTTTTCATTGTAACAGTCTCTTTATATGACAGGTTAAAAATCTTTGAGAGTTTTTGGGTGCTAGGAATGGGATATAATTTATTAGAGAATATAGAAAATTAGGCAAGCTATCTAAACTAAAATACAAGCTCTAATATAAAAGTAGAAGAATTAAGACAGTTTCCTTCCTTCTTCCCTCCCTTCTTCCCTTCCTCCCTTCCTTCTTTCCTTCCTTCTTTCTTTCTGACGTTCTTTCTTCTAAAATTCACCAGCTATATCAGTCAAAGCTCTCTAGAGAGACAGGACTATTAGGAGGGTTGGGGGTACTAAAATCTCCTGGAGGTGGCTTCTTGGTTCTTTCCATCTTGAAAAAGAATTGAATGAAACAAGTAAAAACTGTGGCAATTTCACACTTACTAGAGGCAGGAAACATTAAAGAGGTAGGAAAAATTAAAAATGAAGGTAAGAGAGAAACTGGTTCTGCAGAGCGAGTTTGGGCTGAGTAAAAAGGGAAGAAAAACAAAAGCCAAAATAAAAATGAAAAATGAAAATAGAAGTACATCCTGGGGTACAGGATGGGATAGCATGAGGTGGCACATAAGCAAGCTCTTCCTGGCTGTGTCTTTTTCTCCTTTCATATTTCCCACACTGACCTCATACACACAGGTTATCCTATCAAAAACCTGCCAGGGTTCTTGGAGAAGTCTGCATATGCACTCCTGAGAAGTGTTTTGTGCATGTGTTCTGGGATTTTGCAATTCACAGGTCACTGCTTACTCCCCCAGCCAGCTTTGCCAAGCCCTACCTTCCAGCTGCAGGACTAGTTACATACACCCATGTAAACAGGGCAACCATTATAGGTTGAGCAAACATAATCTGAAAATTTGATACTCCCCAAAGTTTCAAAGTCTGAAACTTTATGAGCATCAGCATAACACCACAAGTGGAAACTTCTGCAGCTGACTTCACATTACTGGTTGCAATCAAAATGCAGGTGCACTACAAATGTTATAGAAAAATTACCTTCGGTCTACATGGTAAAGTGTATATGAAACACAAACAAATTTAGTATTTAGATTTGAGTTCCACCCCCAAGATATTTTGTTATGTATATGCAAGTATTTCAAAATTGAAAAAAAGATCTGAAATTTAAAAACACTTCTGGAGAGGGGGGAGAGTATTTTACTGAATTAGTTCAAACTAACAGAGGCTGGCTGGTCCAAAATCAGTGTAGTCCAGCAGAATGAATACCAAGAAAGAACTGATGTTGCAGTTCAAGTCTGAAACTAAGAGAAAGGCACAATTTCTTTATCCGTAGGAATCTAAACCTGCTTTAAGATCTGCAACTAATTATACAAGGGACACATACGTGCTTTACTAAGTCTACCGGTTTAAACAGTGATTTCATATAAATAATAGGTTCATCGAGTCATGTTTGACCAAATAGTTGGGTATGGTGGCTGAATCAAGTTGACTATAATTAACCATTTTACCAAGTTATACAAAATCACCCAATCAAAACCAAAGGGCTCATGGAGAAAATGGGTTTAGGAAGCTCACTCAAAAGTATCACCAGTGCCACACAAAAAAACCAATACCTAATAAAGAGATTAGCACATTTTTTCACATATTAAGTGGTTACTGAATGCATAGGCATTTACTACAGTCAGTATGACATCGCACCTTGAAATAATGAAATTTCATCTGCAGAATAAGTGTTGGAAGGGCTGTAGCTCACGAATTATTGTGATGTGGTAGAAGGAAGGTTAGTTAACATTGACCAGCAAGTTGCAATGGCAGATGTGGATGGGCATGACTCACAGCACACATGGAGAACCAATACATCTGGTAATGGTTGAAGTACGTGCTTGTGTTTATCTGATTTATTTTCGTACAGCTCCATTCACCTGGTGCAGCTTTCTGTGTTCACCCAGTGTTTCGCGTGGATGAAGTTGTGGGGTACCAAACATGAATTTTGTATTATGCTTACATCGTTCCTTAATTTATCAAATGCATTAGAACAAATTCCATTTTATAACATAAAAATAATTACACTGAAATTTATGCCAGGAGCTGAACAGTGGGTAGAATTTACAGTTCATAATATCACCAATATTCTTTGCAAAATGTTTAGTCACCTGCTGAAAATGAAAGTGATGAATCTGAGAATACATAGATTCCTGCAACAAGCATGATAGATATTAAGGATCATTGAATGAAAATAAATAAATAAATATACAAGGGACTTTTATATTGAATTGAGTTAAAGGGATGATGATTACATTGATGCAAGATAAGAAAGCACAAATATTCTGGTAAGAGAAAGAATTGTGTGGCCCAGTCTAGACCCAAAAGGAAGTAAGCACAGGTGAATTCAGGTAGAAGAATAAAAGAAAGAGAGAGACAGAGGGAGACAGAGAGAGACAGAGAAACAGAAAGAGACACAGAGAGAGAGAGACAGAGACAGAGAGACAGAGACAGACAGAGACAGACAGAGAAAGATATCTCAATAAAACAAAAAGGTTGCAGTGAGGTATATTGTATGAAGAGGTAAAGGCTTTAAATGGGTAGTCTAGGAATTTAGGACTTATCTTAGACCTAATGTACATCATGGTTATAGTTCCAAGATTCTCTGGTGGGACTGTAGCTATTAATATAATTCCTCTTTTTTGGTCAGTACTGTCTGGGAAATTGGGTGGGAGTGATCATGTGATGGAAATACTCAGATTGAGAGGTGATGAAGAAATTAGCACTTTTATGGGGCGGGTGAGATGGCTCTGCAGCATAAGCGCCTGCCTGGCAAGCGCGAGGGCCCGAGTTCGACTCCCAGAACCCGCATACGAAAAAGGGGCCGGTGATATCGCTCAGTGGCACGGGCGCCTGCTGGCGCGCGAGGTCCTGAGGTCGACCCCCCGGTACCCACAAAAAAAAAAAAAAGAAATTAGCACTTTTAATTTATTAAAGTAGTACTATGAAAATCATAAGCAATCAAATTCAGCTTAATACAGCAAATCATTTCCTAATAATTTGAACTGTAAAACAGTGGAATGGGATGGATTTTGAAATATGATATACACTTTTCTTATAAGAACAATATTATGGCTTATATCTTGATGTCCCCTAAAGCATCTTGCCATCATAGGTGGAGCTTTTGAGAGGTGACTAGATCCTGGGTGTGACACTGAATCATGTGTGACACTGAATCATGTGTGTGTGATACTCAATTAGTTCACTGATTGGTTATCATAATTCTGGGTGTGGATGATGATTTTCTGAAGAGGGAAAACCCACCTTTGGTGTGGGTGGCACCAACCAACATGCGTGCAGCCTGAATGAAATAAAAAAGGAAAGAAGAAGGAAGACTCCCTAGTTCCTGCTTGCCGTTCCCCTCTGTCGTGCTGCTTTGTCTTGGAGTCAAACAATTATGGACAGAAATCTCTACAAACTCTGAGCTAAATAAACCTTTCCTCCCTTAACTTGTGGGTGTCAAGGATTTTGTCCCAGAAGGAGAAAAGCAACTAAGAAAAACAGCATACATGTTACTATTACTCTGGCTGCTTTTGTTACTGGCTCTTACTAATGAAAAGATGTTGTAAAAGGTATTCTTAAATTTTTGGAGAAATGGATTGGATGTTAATTCAGGAACAGGAAAAATTATCTGATTTGTATACTTTGTGATTTAATTATTTAGATGGACAACAATAAATTGAATCATTTATATATTTTAATTTTTCTTTACCTGGTCATACACACATACATACCTCAAAGTTCTGTCAATCAAAGATGATTTTCTATATATGTAAAATCAAATGGAACATTTTCATATTTTGCAGGAAGAATGTAGGTCTGAATTTAAGGTCTGAAAGAACACCAGAATAATCAAGCTTTAATAAGTTCCATACTACTCCCCCGTGGCTTAGTTAATATAGATGTCTTATATGTCTTTTCATGCTAGACCTGGGGTCTTATTATAACATTGCTGCCCCCTACCATAAACGTTATGAATATGTCAATTGCAATTTGCTAATACTGCCCACCAATAGCCATAGTATTCAAAATTTAAAAGACATAAGAACCATCTGGGATACTTGTTTAAAATGCAGAGTCCTGGGCCCTATCCAAGGAAAATCTTATTTATAGATTTGGCATGAGGAGTAGAATATGTAATTTTAATCATCATTGCAGTGAGTCCAACATGATTGTTTATGGACTAGAGTTTGAGAAGCCTCAGCCTAAAATGATCAATCCTAATACTTGATCAATCTTGTTATATGTCAGTTTAATTGATTAATTATTCATTTAATCAACTCATGTAGTCTGACAGATAAGATAAATCAAATGATACCCAGGTTCATAGCATAAACATAACCTCATTATAAAGCTTTGGAATAGTATTTTAACTTTCTGATTGTTCAATTGCTTGATCTATAAAATAGTACCTGTATTTCCTTACAGTGTTGTTTAAAGAAAGAACTATTAAAATATTACAAAACCAAGTTTTAAATATGAACACTTAAAGGCAGAATACTGTCAGTATATTATGGAAATTAAATAATTAGTATGAGAGGAATTTATTTCAGTGTTGTATAAAAGTACATATTTCTGCTCGACAAGGAGTAACTCGAGTTCTGATATGATTTGATCTACTATTTTTATACTGAATATGCATTACTGGAAATAGGTCACAGCAGGAAGACAGATTAAGGTAGTTTAAAGGAAAATAGAAACTGTAGAAACTATAAAAAATGAATTTGCAATTACAATAAGAAAGCAGAGCTGTCTTCTTTTCTTTGTTTACTCAGCAGCCAATATAATCACTCTCTATTTCACACACACAGTTAACCCTTGTATAACCTGAAGTCACTTTCCACATTCTCGTATAGATGTGCGCATTTTCCTCCTAATATCAGTATTAAAACAAATCATGTTTAGCTTTCTGTCAGTAAATGTAACACTGAGTACTCCCTAAATATTAAAGGTAATAAGCATAATTGGTTGCCAATGTAGTTTGAAAGACAGGTAAGAATTAAAAGTGCAGGTGCCAAAGTGAGAGGAAATGTGTGAAGGTGTATGGGGAAATGTACAGTATTAAGAGTTTGTGATGCATGAACATTGAGGTATATGTAGGTATTATTTAGCTATGATATTTTAATAGTTCTCTTAAACACTGGGTTGAAAACTATAATTCTCTACGCCAGCTCTTCCTTCAGTCCATTCTAGTTATACTACTTCTTTAATGTTCCTCTAATGGGCCCTTCAGGGTCTTGTCTCTGTGTGCTTTTTTTTTGGTACTGGGAATCGAACTCAGGACCTTGTTCTTGCCAGGCAGGCGCTTGTGCTGCTGAGCTATATCCCTGACCCTGTGTGTGCTTTAACTTGCTGTATGTATCTGTTTCCTGGACCCCTGTATAGTTTATTTTCATACTTTAAACAGATCTTTCTAAAAATTTTTCCTCCTTGATGATGCCTTCACCTACCACTCTAAGTGTCTAAATGTCTCAGGTTTCGTGCAGTGGCTTTTGTCTGTTGTACAGGAATTTTGGCTTTTACGGGGAGAGTCCCCTGAGACAATAAATCGAGCCTCACCCACAGATGACAAACTGATTCTGTCTGAAGATACTACAAAGAACTGGATCTGTAATACAGATGAAGGTCACACACTAAAGAATGAAAAATTACCCAACTAAATCTAGTTAAGTTCTCCTTGTCAGCACTGGCACTCTGGAAACCCTTCTTGCCTTTGCATGAAGCCCAGGTGAAATGGAAGAGATGTAGCATGGAAAATGGCAACACCTTCCTGATTTAGGTGGAGTACTTAGTGTTCACTGAAAGTTTTTTTTAAAAATTCAAATACTAGTAGTTCCAAAACAGCTAAAAACCATAGGTAAATATCTTTTTCTTATGGCACTGAGCTACTTTCCCACCCTTATCTCTCTCATCCAACTTTAGCTATTTTGAGCAGATGATTAAGTAGAGGAGGCCAAGAATCTCCCTGTTCACAAGGGGAAACAAGGACTTTATCTATCCAAATATGCAGGGACAATTCCAGCACTAGAGGAGCTCAAACTTGTATGATTCTGTTGAATGCAGGTGACAAAATCATTGTTTGACTTGGCCCAATCAGGGAGCCATACATTCAGCTGACAGAGAGGGAAGCTAATGAGACTCAGGATAGAGCAATTCTGGTCTATTCAGTTTACCTGTACTGCAGCTGCACTGCTGAAAGTACAATGATTCTCTCAGTCTTAAAGAGTTCCATACGGAAAGTGGTAGTGGACTTATAGATTTGTCCCCACTTCATCTCTGTCTTTTCTTGAATGGTCCAACGAAAACAATATAGAATTCCGAGAGAAGAAAAAAAAATCATTGCTTGGATCAAAGACGTTAAAATAGCATAATAATAAGGGATGTAGTTAATAATACAACACCCTGGCCAAGCCTCTAAAAGAGAAATGAAGGATTGTGGCCTATTGAATTCAGTTGTTCTCCTATAGTCCCAGCTCTTCTAGACATAGTGATGGTCAGTGAATCTATTTCAGATGATGGCATGTGGTATGCTGTCTCAGTCCCTGTTAATTCCTTCTTTTCTCATCCAGTGGCACCAAAGGATTGAGATTATTTAGATGGTCATTAACATGGGCTTTGTGGGAGAACAGAATATGTCACCTCAAAATATGAAGGTCTGTTGAGCTGAATGCAATTAAGAAGAAGCAAATGGTGGGAAGTTTTCTTGCCTCCCTTCATTTGTCTAAAAGGACGACAAATGTTTACAATGACGAAAGGCATACTGCCCTTTACCCTCTCTACCAGGGAGAACAAAGGCCATTGCAAACAACTTTAGGCTCGTATTGGAATAGAGATGATACGACAAGGAACTACTTGAACAGGCTTTACTAACGAGCCTTTATGTGCCAATTGTTTGCCTTTCCCCAAGTTGCCATCCCTAGACTCAATGTCATTTTTCTTTATCTGATCACTTCCCTAAAATATATTGTTCCTTTTTGAAGATGCTATGGCACTGGAATATAAAGCCACCTCTGAGAATTACTCACTTGCTGACTACCTCCAGGTATACATCAAATATACATACAAATAGCCTTCCATTTTTTTATTTTATGTTTTTTCTTACAGGGATCCATTCCTACTAAAAACACATGGCAGTACAAGAAAAAGTCATTTTTCTTCTCCTATATTTTCATGCTGAGCGTAACTATTACAAAGGCACTGAAGGGTCCCATGCAGGAGAGAAATTCTGAGAGAACTAAAAGAAATACTTTTGAAATACATGGAAAATTCAGTGGCGATGGGGAGATGGTTGCAAAGGTCCTGGAAGTCCATCATATTTGGGCCACTCTAATAAGCATCTCTCCAGCTTGTGCACGTGGGCCACATAACACTCCCCATAGTTATGCCATCCTGCCTCAGGAGAATTAATCCAGGCACCTCAAATGTACCTTCCTCATGGGATACCCATTGTTTTCTTTTCTTTCCTCTTCCCTATGTCTGTAACCCTGCCTCTCAATGACCCTCCTTCAAGTTTAGTCATAAATTAATTCTTATTCTTCTCTTATTTTTTTTCATTTTGATATCTGTGTTCTTTGCAGGACAAAAGTTTTTGTTTTTGTGTGTGTACACGACTTTGTGTGTGTGTGTGTGTTTGCGTGTACGTGTGTGTGTGTTATTTACTCTCTGAACTAACTCACAAATCTCCATGTTTTATTCTCCAATTTTCTTTTGTGGAAATATATTTAGACCAAGAGAAGTGAAGAGTTAAAGAAACAGAAGAAATTTAAAAATGGGGGATGCGGATAAAGAAGATGCTGCTTTGGGCCTGCTGCCCCGAAATGGGTAAACTATGGTTAGCAAATATATGTGGAATCAGATGAAAAATGATCTCCAGGTTTCCAGTTCTCATGTATCTTGTGCTATGTTTGTTGTGGTGCCATTTTCTGAGATTAGGAAAATAGAAGAAAAGGAGATTTTGGATGGGAGAAGGAAGGTGATTAGTTCAGATTTGATCTATGAGGATAGACAGGCTTACACTATCCTTCCCTTTAGCATAACTATTCGTGCAACTATATATACAAAGCACTATATATTTTCTGCAGGAACACTATTATTTTTAAGCCACATAGTTTTGCAAACAAAACCCATTTGGAAGAACTATCCTTGATCTAGGCTATGCCTGAAGTTTTGCTCCTTGAGGTAATGTGGTTATGTGACTTTTATGAAGCTATCAGTGTCTTGAACTTAAAAATGTAGCAAGGTTATCCAAAGATAAATTATGTGTTGTGTCTTTTCTTTTCCCAAAAGAATTTTATGTAGGCCAAGAATAGTCACTCTTAAGACAGTCAGTCATGGTGAGATATTTACTTAACTTTAATAACTTGTACCATATCTCCTTAGCGCCTACTGCACTGACCTAAATAAATGCATTTGAAATTGGGAATAACATGTTGAATAATATGTATTAGTCCTTTATTAATGATTCTGAAATACATCAGAAAATTTGCTCTCAAGGTTTTATCTTTTAATTTCACTAAGTATTCATTATATATTTAAAGTGTTTCTCTATGTCTGAACTATTTTATTCATCAGTCTAGCATTTGTCAAGTCTAAGCAATCAGTTCTTATGGGCTCTGGTAGTGACCTGAGATCTCCTTGAAGGCAAGGTTCTATTTCCCTCACTTGGAGGTACAGGTGTATTAATTGAGACCTTTTTAGTCATAAGTGAAAGGGAGAAATACAGCTCAAATTATTTTAAGGAAGAAAAAGTAAAACAGATGCAATAAGCAAACTTTACCTCACCCAAGGCAAAGAATAAGCTATATAAGCTTTTTTTTTTTTCTGACGTGGATGGATTTGAGGGTTTGGAAAAAGATCTGATTCTATATTTTCATCTCTTGACTTTGTTCTGCTTTGCTTTACTTTAATACTAGCATCTCATGTGGTAACACACACTTTATAGTACCAGTGAAAAAAGTTGGTAGTCTTTTGATAGCTTGGAAACAGAACTCAATGCCATCGATCCTGTCTTAAAGTCACTCCTTTGGGATGAGGTCATTTCCACTTCACCAGTTGTCCTGAGCAGATCGCTCTGTGCAATGAAACTAGGGGGTTAATGGATTCACCAAAAAGAGTATATTGGACGAACTATGATTAAATACATAAAACACACTTCAAATCCTTACTACCTACAACACTGACTTAAAAGTACCAGATTTTCAATGAATATAACTGTGCTGGTCATTAAGGTTAATTGTCAATTTAACTGGATTAGAAGCCACCTAAGGAATTAGCAAAATACACTCCTGGGTGTGTCTGGCTAGGTGTGTCTGTGAGGTCTATGTTGAGCCCCTGACCTCTTCCTCTCTTCAAATGTTCTCCTGCTCTGCTTTCCTGCCACTATGAAATGAGCAGCTTTGCTCTGCCATGCTCTACTGCCATGATGTTCCTGCCCGGAGCCAGCCAGTCATAGACTGAAACATCTGAAACCATGAGCCAAATACACCATCTCCTCCTTTATGTTGTGGGTGTTGGGTATTTGGTCCCATTAACAGGAAACCTGACTAACACAATCACTAATTAAATTGAAGTAACTGGTCTTTTGAAAGTTACATGTACAGTACTTGGGACATGCCAAAAGAGTAAACTGTAGTATTTTTTAAAGGAAAATGTAACTTAATCAAGAAGTAAAATCATACGAATACAGTATATACTTGTATGCATGTCTACAGGGGTCAGAGAAAGAGAGAAAGAGAGAGAGAGAGCGAGAGAGAAAGAACTATAGATTATTTACTGTATATAATGCCAAAAAATCCCAGACAAAATAAAAACTGATCCATGGATCCCAGAGTGGGTTAGATATTTATATATCATTGGTTAAAGAGATTAGAAAAGAGTTAGAGGTTTAGAGATAAAGGCACGAATCAAATGATGTCCTAGAAGCCACTGTTACTAGATTATCAATAATATACCTCAACTAGCTTAAGGGATTTTCTTGACTCATATAACAGAGAAGTACCAGGGAGAGTGATTTTCAAAACAGCTGGCTTATGCAAAGAGCACCGGTTATATTATTCAGCTTTCTTGTTGCCTGGAAACAATACTCAACACTCACAGCTTAAAGGAGAAGTTTAATTTACTCATAGTTTCAGTCTATGATCGGCTACCTCCAAGGCAGAAACTTCATCATTGAAGGATATGAAGGAGCAAAGCTGCTCAGTTCCTGGTGGCCAGGAAGCACGCAGGAGAACAGAGCCAGAGAGGAATGGGAGAGGAACCATATGCAGTACCCAAGGCCTCGCCTCCACAACCCACTCAGACACACCCAGGAATGTGCCCTACTAATCTGCTAGGGCTTTCTTAATCCAATAAAATTGACAAATTAGAATTAAAGATCACACCAAGACTCTTCCTCTCCCATTTCTTTTTCCTCCTTTCTGCTTTTTGGTTCAGTTTCTCCTGCAGACTTATTTCCTCCAAGTAGCTGGTGGACATGGTTCCCACTAGCCACAAATTTGTATTTTATCAGTTTTCCAACTGAAAGGGAGAAGAATGCCTCATTCTTTTATTTCTCAAACATGGGGAAAAATTTAGATTGGCTCTTCTCTAAGCATTCTTTTCTGAGCTAAATATCAAGTCCAAAAAAGTAAAATGGAGCACCATGCCTATCCAAATCTAGATCATAGTTGATCTTAAAATTTAGATTGGTAGCAAAGAATGCCAGATTTTCCAAAACAGTGGATAACACAAACACTAAAATGTAAAGTTATAAACAAAGGGAGAATAGGTGGATAGACAATCCACTAGAATATCGGCACACACGGAGGTATTAACTGCTTCAGTAAATATTTTTGAAATCTTTCGCTTTTAATAGATTTTTCACTAAGTACTGAGGCACAAAGCTGAATAAAAAACAGCACCTATCTGCAAAAGATGAATGTTTTCTTTGAATAAATAGACATAAACAAACATTCACAGCCCAATGTGATAATGCTAAAATAGACCTATATTCTGGACACTGAGGATACAAAACTGGACATTTAATCCATGTGGCAGAGAAGGGGCCATAGAGAATTCAGATAAGACATTTTTTTTTTTTTTGTGGGTACCGGGGGGTCGACCTCAGGACCTCGCGTGCCAACAGGCACCCGTGCCGCTGAGCGATATCACCGGCCCCTTTTTCGTATGTGGGATCCGGGAGTCGAACTCGGGCCCTCGCGCTTGCAAGGCAGGCGCTTATGCCGCTGAGCCAACTCACCGGCCCGATAAGACATTTTTGTAGAAATTGATTTCCCAAGTGGGTCAGCAAGACTAACTCAAAATTTGTCAGTAAGCATTGGACATAGGAGAGATTGTGGTTGCATGTGATATACTATTGTTTTAGTGCTGTTTAGTGGCCAGAACAATTTGTCAGCTTTATTGGATTAAAGTGTTAGTCACTTTCCCATCACTGGGACAAAATACGCAACACCTACATTTTTTTTTTTTTTTGTGGGTACAGGGGGGTCGACCTCAGCACCTCGCACGCCAGCAGGCGCCCGTGCCGCTGAGCGATATCACCGGCCCCTTTTTCGTATGTGGGTTCTGGGAGTCGAACTCGGGCCCTCGCGCTTGCCAGGCAGGCACTTAAGCTGCTGAGCCATCTCACCAGCCCCCAACACCCACATTTTGAAGGAGAGGTTTATTTTGGCTCACAGTTTTAGTGCATCATTGACTGACTCCAAGGGAGAAATAGCGCAGTGGAAGGACCTGGTGAAGGAAAGCTGTTCAACCCGTGGCAGTGAGGAGGCAGAAAATGAAGGGAAGAGATGGGGAGGAGTACATCCTTTCTGGCTTTCCCTCCATTGCCCCCCCCCCAACTAGGCCCCAACACCTGGCAACACATTCAGCCATGAGCTCATCAGTGGATTAACTTGCTGATGAGTACAATGCCCCCATGATCCAAGCACCTTCCAAAAGCCCCACCTCTGGACACGTGAGACTTTTGGTGGACATCTAGATCTAAACCATAATCTTAGGAGGCAAATTATGGAGTTGGACTTCTCCATATAGGCTATATTAGAAAGGGAAATAATACCTTTACAGAGAGAGTTGACAATTCTGAAGACAGAAAAGACAGAAGAAAATAGTATAGTGGTTATAGTTTGCCAAACCAGAGGAGAAGGCCTTCAGTCGGTACAGAGGCAGTAGAAATATCAGAAGACAAAAATAAAATAAATATTTAAGATAATTATTTGACAGGATTTATTGATCTCTTGGATGGTGGAGGTGAAAGAAAAGAAAGAGCCAAAAATATCTTCAGGATCCCAGCTAGAAAGTGAGGGTGGATATTAAGGGAAGAACCGTACAGTGAATGTTGAATTTGAGAACTTTGCAGACCTTCTTGGTAAAAACTGATATTCTCCCTCTTCTAGGATATATGAATCTGAAACTCAAGGGAAAATCTGAGTTGGAAATAGATATAATAATAATATGTAAAAACTAATGACATTACTTAAGGAAAACTTATATAATGAGTACAGCAATATTCTGAGGAAGAAATAAATGATACAATTCATGATACAGGTATCAGAAGTCTACCGAGGACAGAAAGAGAGTTGATTGCTGCAAAGATAATCCAAAGAATGTAATATCTAAAGACCATAGGATAGAATATTTGATGTGCGGCTAACTAGTAGTTAAAAGAAGAGGAGAGACCTAGTCAGGTAAGATTAATAGAAGGTTTCTGGAATTAACATTTAGAAAGCTGTGTTAGCAGCCTATTGAGAGTGGAGTTCAAGCATGACTACTGGCCTCTATTCCAGACTAAAGTGATTTCTCCAGCAACCCCTACCCACGTTTGTTGTCATTTTGTTAGGAGGGTGAAAGAAGATCCTTCTAAAGAAACAAGGAGGAAAAGAGACGGGAGGAATGGGGGAAGTGCATAAAAAACAAAACAAAACAAAATCTTGTAGACATGCTTGTAAACTAATAGCTTAGTTTATAGTTCATATGTAATTAACTTTGAGATCCAGACCAAATAGAGACAAAATAGAGGCTAAGATAAAATGGAGAGATCACAGAGCTCATAGGGGCTCACTGAAAAAGATTAAATGGAGAGGTTCAAGTTCTTTGACCTCACAGAGACTAAAGGCCTTTATGAAGTAAAATCCCAGGCAGGGACTCTCAGAGGGAGTTTAGGAATGCAGGGAAGACAAAGAGGAGTGGTTAGCAGGTGTGCCACTGGAATTTCATGTTTTGAGTTAGTATTTCTTCCAAGGTGAATGCAGCCTAAAGCATAGGTGATTGGTATAGAAGGCAGGTAAAATCACTCACTTTAAAAAGATCCAGAATTATGAAGAAAAGTGTCTTAGTCTATTCAGGCTACTGTAATCAACTACCATAAACTGGGTGACTTATAAACAGATATTTATTTCTCAGTTTTGTAGGACAAAAAGTCCAAGATTAAGGTGTTGGCAGATTTATCTTCTGGCTCGTAGACAACCATCTTCTCCCACATAGAAGAAGGGGTGAGAGAACTCCCTACTTTATCCTTCATAAAGTCATTAATTCCATTCATGAAATATCCACTCTTATGGCCTAATTACCTTCCAAAGGGCCACCTCCAAATATCATTATATTAGAAGAGTAATGTATTTATGTATGAACTTTGGGGGACAGTAATATTCCATCTATAGAAGTGAGTTTATCAGATTATGTATAAATGAAAATATAAATCTCTAGAAGAAAGAATAGAAAAGATCTTAGGCAGTTAATAGACCTCTAAATCTTCAATGAAGAAAGGGAAAAATAGAAGGTTGTTGGATAACAGCAGCCAGAAATGGTATTGAGGATGCGTATACCTCAAAAATATGTTTTGTATATTGTGAGTTGAAAATTAGTGAGAAAAATAAAAAGATTTATCACAAGAGTCATTGGGGGGAAATGTGGAATGAGAAAATAAAGATCAATGTCAGACTAAATGTACATGAGTGTCTGTCATGTGCCAAGCACTATTTTAGGCATTGCAGATATAAAGGTAAATAAGACAGAGACACTTGGGCCGGTGAGATGGCTCAGCGGCGTGAGTGCCTGCCCGGCAAGCGCGAGGGCCTGAGTTCAACTCCCAGAACCCACATACGAGAAAAGGGCCGGGTGATATCGCTCAGCGGCACGGGCACCTGCTGGCACGCAAAGTCCTGAGGTCGACCCCCAGTACCCACAAAAAAAAAAAAAAAGACAGGGACACTTTCTTTATAAAGGTTGCATTTGAGTTGAAGGAGCAAAGTAATAGACATATAGATAAATACCTGAGTATTCTGAAGATGAAAAAGGGTAATATTATAAAGCATGACTGAGGAAATTGCTGGAAAATACCTTTGTGAGAGGGTAACATTTGAATTAATATTGCCCTAATGTTGATATAGAATGAGCAATGTGCAGGTTTTTTTTCTTTTTTTTTTTTGGAAACAGCAGTATAGGCGGATTATCTAGTCCCTTGAGATAGGAATGAATTCAGTGCATTAGAAGGAAAAAAAAAAAGAGAAATCCAGTGTGTTCAGCTCAGAAAAAATATGGAAGAATGGGAAGAGAAAAAGGGGGAAGATAGTGTAAGATCCTTTAGGCCATGTGAAGAGTTTAGTTTAGGTTTTTCTTTTCTTTTCCTTTTCCTTTTCTTTTCTCTTTTCTTTTTCTTTTTCTTTTTTATTTTTTCTTTCACTTTTGTTTTTGCTTTTGCTTTTGCTTTCTCAGTGCTGAGCATTGAACTTGGGCCTTAAATAAGCTAAGCAAGTACTCTTAACACTGAGATACAACCCTGCTCCTAGATTTTATTATTTTATTATATGAATAATAGGATGCTTTTTAAAGAATTTTTAAGGAATTTAACTTTTAGTTGAATCCATTAGTGTCTACTAAACAACCACAGAGAGGGTTTTTAGGTCAAAAATTATTTCTTTGAAGATTTTTTTTTTACAGTTTTTACAATCAAGGCCCATTTTATGACTACCACTTTCTACCTGTATAACTTCAATCAGCTCATCCAATAAGGAAGAGAGAAATGATTATATCAACTGATTCAGCTTTAACCCTTGTGAAATTATGGAATATAAAACAAATAAGCCAATATAGGGAATTTATAGTGATTGTTTCTGTGGCTTTTGTCATAGTACAATGACATGTGAAAAACCAGCAATAAATCATTTTAGACTAATTGAAGGAGCATTATCTTTATTAGGATGAGATGGGGTCAGGACTTCTGAATCTCCCTGTTCTTGGCTTTGTGATTTTAGGAAAATTGTTTACCTGCCTAAATATTTCTTTCTTCACATATAAAAATACAGATAATAATTTTTTCATTTTATTATTGTTATGATTTAAAAGATATTACATGTAAACCCCTAATGTACTAATTCAGGATATTTCCCTTGTTCAAAGTTCTTGAGACTATAAATATTTCAGATTTTGGAATACAGTGGTTCCTCAGTTCACAAACAGTTTTGTTTGTGAACAACTTGGTTTGCAAACAAAAATGCTTGACAAAATTTTGTATTTATTTGCAAACTCTACATCAGGTGATAAACATGACTATGGCCATCTTTCCTGTACAAACACAAACGTGGTCATCTTTTCCAAGATCATGAAACAAATTAAGTTTTTGAAATGAGGAACCATATACAATGACCTATCTTGGGAATGGAGTCCAAATTTATACTCAAAGTTCATTTATGTGTCATATATACTTTATACAAATAGCCCAAAGGCAATTTTATGCTGTATTTGTAGTACATCCATCTTTTGACTATAATGTATCATGAGATCAAATGTAGAATTTTCTATTTGTGGTATTATAGTTTATATCTAAAATTTCCCCCAAAGCGTCATGTGCTGGGGCTTTTGGGAAGTGGCTGGATCATGGATGTATGACACTGGAATATGGGCATGAGATAACTGGATTAGTTCACTGATTGGTTTAGCGTAGTTCTGGTGTGGATAATGGGAAGCCTCACTCTCAGTGTGGGTGGCACCAAATAATAGGTTTGTAGCCTGAATGGAATAAAAAAGGAAAGGAAAGATCTATACTGCCGCTCTCTGTCTGCCATACCATAGATGGTTTCTCCTCTCCAGTGCCCTCCTGCCATGCTGCCCTGTCTTGGAATCAGCCTACTGTCGACTGAAGCCTCTACAAACTGTGAGTTAAAATAAATCTTTCCTCGTTTAAGTTGTGGTTGATGAGTATTTTGTCCCAGCAATGAGAAAGTAACTAAGACAGGTGTCATGTGGTGCTCAAAACGTTTTGAATTTGGGACTATTTCAGATTTTTAATGTTTTTGGATTATGGATGCTCCTGACCCATAATGGGTAGCTACAGTCTCTAAACTCCACACTGTAATTTCTAAAACTTTAATTCATAAAAGCATAGATGAACATTTATGCTTTGTAATGGTGGCCAGTAGTTATTCTGCATTTCTGTCTTCTTTGATGGATAATGATTTCACCCTTAAAAGAAAGATGACACATTGTTTTGGTGGAAACAAACACTACATTATTTCCTTGTGTAGTAAAGATAAAACAAAAATCCAAGTTAAAAAATGAGTTTCAAGGCAACCATATCAACTTTACTGTGGTAGCAACTAGCCCAAATTCTCCGTGGTTTTATGAGAGACTTTTGTTTTGCAGTCATGTTACATGAGTGCTGGGGTTTCCTCCAGGCTATAGGTGGACCCAAACTATACTCCACATTTTATTTTCTCCTTGTAAAGCTGAGCCATGCACGTTAAAAATTTTAATGTTGCAAACATCATGTCTGGTCACACTTCAATGGCTGAAGCATATCACATGGCCAGGTCATAGAGTCAGATTATTAATTGTCCGTGGGGAGGATGGGATTGGAATATTTAAAATCTACTCTAATTTACTTGTTTAGCCAAAATTATTTCCTTTTCTCTACACTTTAATCAAAATCCATCTTTACCCTCCCTGAAAAATAATTAGCAAAAGTCTCATCCAGTCATTAGTCTCGCTGGTTCCGGGATCTCAGGACATCCTATCAAGATCTAGAATTTATGATCGAAACAGGTAAGTTTTTTGCCTCCTCCCATTTCAATATTGTTGTTGTAATGATGTAAGGGTTGAAGAGAGAGGGAATAAATACATCAGATCCTCCCTTTCAGAGAGAAAATATGGAAGATGCATAGCAGTCACTGTCTTACACAAATAAAAAAAACAAAACCCTTTGGAACAACTTGTATAAGCCCCTTACCTTGGCAGTGCATTCTTTTTCTCAAGGGGTTTTTGTTCTCTTAGCTGGAAATAAATAGGTCTCAAAGACCATTGGTCTTTATGCTCCTTGGTTTTATCCTATAGGAATTTCTACGATGTCTTTCCTTGGCTGAGTCATAAATTCTTTATAGGTTCAACAGTTGTCTAAGGCTACTTTTTGCCTTAGCAAATAACAGATACTAAAGGTCATTTTACACCTCAAATAGTTGTTTTTTGTCAGTAATGTTTCATTTTATCTGCTTGGTTCCAGTCAGTTTTATGTGCCAGCAGTCCATCTATAGCCTTCCTATGACATTACTCTTTCTGGAGGTAATCACAGGTATTTTGAACATGCCCTGCTTCTGGGAGATCATATTTTTATTTCTTTGCACTCATCTATTCTTGCTGGAAGGATTTCCTGGGGTCACCTTAGTCCAGTTAGAGGCTTCAACAAAAGCTTCCAAGATTTTATCTTTGATTAAGTCTTTGCCTAACACTAAACCTAAACCAGCATTAGTTGTTTGAAAGATAAATATTTTTGACTTTCAATAATGCAAGTCCTGAAATACCTAGATTCTCTTTTCTTCAATTTACTCCTTCATGAAAAATGATGGATTCTTTCTTAAAATACCTCTTTCTTGTCATGCTTTGTCAGATGAAACAAATGGCATCCAAGGTACATTAGCAACACTGACTGTTGCAAATCCCTTGCCTAAAGCCACACATTTATTCTATGCATCATTTGCGATCTATGTTGTTCTGTCATTGCATATTATGAGTTACCATTTTTCCAGACTACATTGATAGTTTTCCAACATGGACACTGGTTTCGAAAGCAAAAGTCGTATTTTACATTTTTGTTATGGTTGTGTCCCGTTTTTAAGTACTGGTTTTTGTATTTGTTATTTTCTTAAGGTCAAAAAAAAAAATAAACCCTCAACATTTCAGTGACTTGGACAACATTTCATGCCTATATCTTGTACTTTGAACAACTATTGTGAAAAGAACAATATGCAATGTGTTGATTAATGTTACTCTCCTACTAGCTTGTTTTGAAACTCTGTTTTATTGTTATTTCTTACTTTTTTCTGTTTAAAAAAATAACATTTCAGAGACTTATACTCAACGATTCTTTTTTATTGACGGTACTTAGATGTCTGCTACTGTATGGTAGTCCGCTTTTATCTCTGCTGAGCTCTGTTCTAACACACAGGCTGTAGACAGCCCTAGGATATGCCAATTCTCATTTCTCAAGAAAGACCGAGAGACTTGAAATTCGAAGAAAGAGATGTTTTCCCACAGAATGGAGAACTGGTAAAGTTTTGCAAATAATATACACTCTGATACACCAACCAAGTCCAGCTGTATTTAAAATTACCTATATCATGAGCAGAATTGCTTTGCCTGAGAGTTTTTCAATATCACATGCAATTGTGACAAATTAAAATAATAAAAGCTAATGTATGTTTTCTAAATACTAGGACTCATGAAAGAACATTACAGATATTATTTCACTAATGATTTGGGAATTATTGCACCTATTGTATAAAAACAAGGAGTTGAGCTGTGAATGATTTAGTGACTTACTATTTGTAGAGTAGGGGAAGACTCAAAACCTTAACCTGATTATAGCTGACAGTGGAAGTTAGACTCAAAACCTTAACCTGGTTATAGCTGACAGTGGAAGTTAGACTCAAAACCTTAACCTGGTTATAGCTGACAGTGGAAGTTATGCTTTGAACCACTATGCAAGCTGCCTGTCAAAGTTATACCCATTCAAAATACATCCCAGTTAGGAAACTGTAGAAATAATTTTACTATAGAAATAATTATGGGATAGGTGAAATTGGTAAGACACAATATTAAAGTTAATATTATAACCATAGGTTGTGTCTAAAAATCATGAATTGCAGAAGAAAGAATGGTTGGAATTTTCTCTATATGAATTAACATGCTTCCATGTCTATAAAGCTCCTATCACTTGAAAAATGGCAAGATTATGGTAGGTAGCCATGGGTGAAACTTTGAGTCATTTGTGGTTATGAGAGTATGGCATTTGGACCACAAAAGAAAAGAAAAGAAAGATATGGAATCACTTAAAAAAAGTAGTATTAAATACAATTGCCAGGTTTGCATTTCCTTTTGGCCATTAACCATAGCATTTATTTCTACATTTAGTATTTGTATTTCTTGATAGAAAATAATTGCTTAATTAATCAAGTACCGCTTTAAAGAGATAACATAATCTGTTTTGATTCTTTTTTATTCCTGGGAAAAATCTTGGATACATGACATTTTCACTGCTCTTAGTTACTATTTGTATATTTCAGTCTATTCTAAGTGAAAGCAAGCACTTAAATGCACTATCAAATTGAAGATAGACCCTCAGGAAAAGTGGTTTCATTTACATGCAGCTTATGGTGCTTTTTGTAAGAACATGTTTGACTTTGCACTTTTCCTTGGTAGCAAATGGGAACAGCATAAATGTAGTGTGCAGAATTCAGTTGACAGCTTAAAAACCTTAATAGCATTTGAATTCTTTTTATGTTATATATTCCTAATAATGCAAATTTTCAGGAGAGTAAAATTTCTGGTATTTTAAAGAAGGACATTAGCATGATTTCAGATTTCAAAAAAAAAAGTAGTTCAAGTGACATATTCAGTGAATAGCAAAGATATTTTACAATAAAGGGTCCATATACTTCATTCTCATTCAGTCAAATTCAAGTAAGAATTGATTATTTGAAAATGTATATGCTGAAAGTAGAAATAACAGTTTTCTTAATAAAAAATCACTGACCTACTGGATGGTGAACTACTTAAGGAGCCTATGAGAAAATAGAATGTACAGGTAATGACATTTTCTTTGTTGAAGATAAGCCTATAGCACATTTCATGCATAAAAATTTAAAGTCAGAAGCAATAATAATTCTATTATAAAATGTAGGAAATAATTACAAATGAACTTCAGCTTTCTGCCATAAATTATTTACATGACTATGTTTGCTATAAATTCGAGTCCTCATCCACAGTACGTAATCTAAAGACTTTGACATGAAATCACATAAGCAATTTCATGTAAATTCACTTCATTAACTTAATTCAAGCCAGGCATCTCTGTACAGCAGGGATTTTGACCTGCCTGTGATTGCATGTGAAATTAGTGGACGTCATCCTTGGAGTATGTGGAAAGTCATCACTGGATTTGAAACCAAACTCAGTACCATCAGTCTCAGAGTTTGTATGAAAATCTACTTGGGCAATGGCTTCCATATCCTTTTACATGAAAGTTGACTATGATCACACAAATATGTAAATGCTAGTTTTCTTTTTAAAATATCTGTTACTTTAGAAGAAAATGGCCAATAATTTTAGAGTAATCACTCATAATTAAAAGAGCAAATTAGGTTTTGGAGACACTTTAATTCATTTGGGAACTGGAAGTGGGGAAGAAGAGGTATCAGAGACTTGTTTATAATTACTAAAATAGTTTTTACTTTTAGGTAGTGCCTAGCAACTTTCATCAGCTCTAATCTCTCTTTTATTAATTCTGTTTTACTATCAAAAATTGCTGTGTTGTTAGCACATCTAATTCTCATTATTTTCTGAAAAGGTAGATCTTACTGTTATTCTTCGAGTTTGTTTCACTCTTGGCAGTACAGTCCTCCTGGCTCATTTTAGTTAAGTTTCTTCACAATGATTCCATTTTATTTTATTTGACCTTGTAGACATGAATGATGTAAGGAAGTGTTTTGAACCATCTCAAGTCATTGTCAAAATATGTCCCAATAGTTGGCAATTTAGAATTATGAAAGAAAAAATGACTATAGAAATAGCTGCGGTTTTAAAAAATATTCCGGAGTTCATTTAAATGCACATGTAGTTGTAAGAAATAATACAAGGAGAGTCTATTTATCTCTTACCTAGCTCTTACCTAGTTTCTGTCAGTAATATCATCTTGCAAAATTTTAGTATAATATCACAACCAGAACATCAACACTGACATAATCTACTGATTCAGATTTCTCCAATTTCAGTTGCATTCATTTTTGGTGCAATAGCACACCAAAATTTCTTACTTCTATTTAACAGTAGCTCAATACCCACAACTTTTGCCCATGCCCTCTCTCGTTATCCCTAGCTTCCACTATTCTACTCTCAAACTCTATGAGATCACATTTTTTATATGTTATATATTAGCAAGATTATGAAGTACTTTTCTTTCCGTTCCTGGTCTATTTCACTTAACGTGAATCCAGTTCCTTTCAAACTGTTACAAATGACAGGATTTCAACTCTTAATAGCTGTATAGAATTCCACTGTGTGTATTTCCCACATTTTTTTGTGCATTCATCAGCTGATGAAAAATTCAATTGTTTCAATTCCTTGGCTACTGAGAATAGTGCTGCAATAATCATAGCAGTTATAATATTTTCACTTTGCAATGGGTTTTTCAGGACATAATCCATCGTATGTGAGGAGCATCAGTATTTAAGGAATTCATATCTAAAGTAATTATTGGTATGTTTATGTATGCATTTTATTTGTTTTCTCTTCCTACTTGTATCCATATTTTATTATTGTGAGAAAAATTATACTTCCCTGTAGGTGCCATTAGCCTCTCCCACTGATAAATTATAATTGTCTCAGACTATTTCTGCTACACATTGAGTACCACAACAGATAATCTTTTAATTTTTGCTTTAACCATAAAACATGATCTAGAAACTGATAACTGATTCATTAATATTTTACCCTATTTTTACTTATCCTATTGTCCATCTTTCCATTCTGTAGTTGCCAACATTTTCCTTTTATCAGTTCTTTTCTGTTTAGAAGCATCTTCTAACGATTTTCTGAAGTTAATTCTGCTGGGGACAAATCCTTTTAGTTGCTTTGGTTTGAGAATGTCTTTATTTCCCCTATTAGGCCCAAGAGATATTTCTGCCAGATATAGAATTTATGGTTAATTTTTCTCATTGGTTGGAAAACATTGCGTCAGTTCTTTATATATACTTTCAGATGAGAAATTCATTGTTATTGGAACTGGTGTTTCTTTATACGGTAGGCGTTGTTTTCTCTGGTGACTTTTAAGACTTTTCCTTTGTTATTTGTGGGTGATTTTACTTTTTGTTTTATTTTATATTTATATTTTTATGTATTTATTCAAGTCAGGATCTCACTCTAACTTGGGCTGGCCTTGAACTTACCATGAACCCCAGGCTGGCCTTGAACTCATGGCGATCCTCCTGCCTCAGCCTCCTGAGTGCTGGGATTACAGGCATGGGTCACCATGCCCAGCTTTTCCTTTGTTTCTAGTTTATAAAAGTTTAATTATAATATGCCTTGGCCAGGATTTCTTTGTATTTATTCTAGTTGGGTTTCACTTAGCTTCTTGAATCTGTAAGATTGCCTTTAACCAAATTCAGGAAGCTTCTATTATTTTTCGAGTAATCTGTCAGTGTCACATCTTTTCCCTCTGCTTGAGACCCTGATGATATAAATCTGTGTGTTGTTTTTCTACGACAGTCCCTGACTGTTTGCTTAGCTTCTATGTAAGCTATTTTTATTGTGGTGTTGAAAATACTAATTCTTCAATTTTCTCTTGAGTTCATTGACTCCATCTTCAGTCGTCACTCTACTAGTGAGTCCATACAGCAGTTTTTGAAATTTTCTGTTGTAGTTTTCAAGTATGTATTTATATTTGATCCTTTTTCATGTAACATATATGTCTTAGCCTGTTTTTAGACTTTTTCATTTGCTGCAAGGTGATTCATAATTACGTGTTAAGCTATTTTAAAGTCTTTGCCAGATAATGCCAACATCTTAGTCATCTCAGTATTAGCGTCAATCGATTTTTTATCACTCATGTTATGTTCTTACTGCCCCTTGGATGTGATTGGTGAGTTTTAATTGTATTCTGGACATTTTAGATGTTATGTTAGGAGACTCTTCATGCTATTTAACTCTTCAGTGTTATCAGGCAGTCCTCTCATTTAGATTTAATGTGTTGCATTGAGATATGAGATTAGGGCATGGCAAAACTGGCTGGGGAAGGACACCTGCCCAGTTAACTACAAGATTCCAGCCACATGTGCAGAACAGTTCTCAAAGCCCTGGACCTGGACTTCTCTCAGGAACTCAACAACACTTTCATTTTTTTCTTTTTCTTTTATTTATTTATTTTTTTGGTACTAGGAATCGAACTCATGACATTGCCTTGCCAGTCCTGTCTTTTCTTTTCTTTTCCTTTTAAAATCAACTTTATTGGTACATTTTAGAAATACATAATGATAACATTCATCATAGGGAATTTGTACCTGTATACGATATATCTTGAGTCTTCTTTTTTCCCCTTTCCCTTCCCTCCCTACAACCCCTTTCCTCCCCTTATTTACAAAAGCTGTGTTTCCATTTCTTCCTACTATTCTTTTTTCCTTTTCCTTTCCTTCCTTCCTCTCCCCACTCCCTATTTCCCCTTCCCATTTGAACGTGGAGCAGGTTTTAAATAACATGCCCTAGATCTGACATCAGCCTGAGACTTGGGATCCCAGCATGGCCTCTCAGGACCCGTATGTAATTCAGTTTCCTGGAGATTTGGACAACATATAAGGACTCAGGTTTCAGGGAAGAACTTGCTATTGCGACTTTCTTTAAGGTAGCCTGCCCTGCTTCCTCCAGGGTGTACTTTTATCTTGCTTTTTCCTCTTTTACTAGGCCCAAACTTGTTCTGCAGAGCCAGTTTCTCCTTACTCTTCGCTTTTACTTTTTCAAATAAAGTTGGCCACTGCCTTTGGCTCATTTTGTTCAATTCCTTTTCAAGATGAGAAGAACCTGAAATCTAGCTCCAGAGGGAGAGGTGAGCAACTCAGAACTTGGTAAAGTTTAGTTGGCGAGCCACTTTTAGAAGCGACCCAATAACAGTATCTAACCTGCTATTATTGGCTGTGTTCTAATGACAATTTAGGTTTCTTAGACTTTTCTGGTCTGCTTCATTCTTCTGGTTCCCTTGAACTCTTGCTGGATCACTGCTGGTCCTGCCTCTGAGGGACAGGATGTGCTCCTCTAGGTTTCCCAGTGTCAGATAGAGTGTGAGGTATCCATATAAAAAGGATGGAAAGCATATCCTCTGGCCTGTTCTCAGGCCACTAAGTATCATTGAGTTTTCCAATCTATCCCTGAGAATATTTTTAGAGAAAAGCAGATCTACCTGAGCCACCTTCTGCCACTCTGTGGATGGCCAGAAGTAGTAGGACATGGGTGTTACACTGCCATTGGACATAGTGGTGGAAACTCCCAAGCCCAGACATAGTTTACTCTCAGTTGCTGGGTGGAGTGCTGGGAGATAAAGGGCCTGTTGACATCTGCAGTGTGGGTGGAAGGTCTTGCCTGCTGCCTTTGTCTGGGGGTGGGAGCTGGGTCAGTCAGGTTGGGATGTATTGTTGGTACCACTTCAGATTCATTGGGCTGCTGCTGTCAGTTGTCATGCATCTACCTGCAATGTGTCTGTTAGCCTTTTCCAGTATTCAGCCATGAAAGGCATGTGAGAGATGACAAGATCTATGAGAGATGCAAAGAAAGAGATGTATGAGAGATGGAAAGAAAACCCAAGGAATTTGCAACCATGTCTACTTTCTAATCTTTAGGACACTTTTTCTTTCCATTTTTTCAGATAGTCTATTCAGTTATTTCCAGGACAATTAGATGTATTTAGAGGGAAGAAATATGAAAAAGTGAGTCTACACTATATTTTCCTGTATTTTTAAATTGGACTTCATATTTACAAATATAAGAGTGGTCTTGGAGGTGATAGACAGTCAAAATATTAGAGATTGAGGTATTTAGACTTCTGCTCATCTTTCACTAAATTGGGAGAGCTATGTACTCTGATAGACCCGGTAAGAAAAGAATAAAGGTAAGGAAAACCACTGAAAAAAAAACTCAGAGACAATTTAGTCCAATACCCTCATCTTATAATTGAGTAATATGAGATGCTTTTAAGAAGAAATTTACAAGTTTATCTTAAGTCCCCAAACTAAAACTAAAAAATTCTGATCTCTCTCTCTCTCTCTTTTTTTTTTTTATGTGGGTACAGGGAGTCGAACTCAGGACCTCGTGCTTGCCAGGCAGGCTCTTACGCCACTGAGCTATCTCACTGGCCCAAAAATTCTGATCTCAATATGACTTTTTTTTTCAAAGTATGACATCTCAGGATATGTTGCAAAATGTTTGTTTGACCAGTATTAACATACACTTTTATTCATTTAAGTGACAAATACATATACATATCAATACACTTTTAGCCGGGCATGGTGATGCACGCCTGTAATCCCAGCACTTGGGAGGCTGAGGCCAGCCTGCACTACATAGTGACTCTGTCTCAAAAAAAACAAAACAAAACAAAACCAGAAGCAACAGCAACAAAAAACCACCACATATCAATACACTTTTCTTTATTTATGTGACAAATATTAATTAAATGTTACTATGTTTCATGTTCATTTCTAGATACCAATAAAAAAAATGGAAATTTCTCCCTTTGTAGCATTCAAGTGGGAAGAGATAGACATTAAGAGTTAAATGGCAGAATAAAATATATGTTGTTAAGTCATTTGGAAAAATTGAGCCAGGCAAGAAAGAATAAAGAGGGCCAGTGAGATAGCTCAGCGGCATAAGCACCTTCTCGGCAAGCGCGAGGTCCTGAGTTTGACTCCCAGAACCCACATAAAAAAAAAAAAAAAAGAATAAAGAGTGATTCAGGGTATGGCACTTTTACATTGGGATATTAGGGTTGGTCTCAGGAGATATCTCTGCAGAGATACGGAACAAATGAGGAAGATCTGTTTAGAAACATCTTTGGAAAGACTTTTGTATTAGTTTCTGACTACTGGACTATTTCAAAGACTGTTACAAGTTAATCCTGTGAATGATCAGAATACCTCAGTTTCTTAACATGCATACTGTCCCATCAGTAAGGACCATAATCAGAAATACAATCCATCATGGCCCCAGTGAAAAGCCAGAATCTATGGTACATATTTTAAACCATTTAATTAAGATTAATGAATTATACTCATTAATATTACTGCCATTGTAGGCTTTATCTTAATGTTATTGAAATTTCAGTGTTAAATCACAATGGCAACAACCCCCATAAACATAAATAAAAATAATCTACTTTAGAGCGGAATTTGAAAATTATAACTCACCAATGGGCAATACCTGGTAACCCTTTTCTTTTCCTTTTTCTAATTTATTGTTTTAAATTTAATTTTATTAGTACATGCTTGCAGTGCATAATGATTACATTCATCATGGGGAGCTGGTACACATCCATACCACACCTTAATTTTTTTACTTCCCCTTCTACTGCTTTCCCTATCCTCTTCCTCCTGCAGAGGTGAGTGCTTGGCAGGGAGACCTTATTGCCTGTAAAGGCAAAAACACCAACTACTTAGCTTTTTACAGAAAAAAATACTCTGTCCCCTACATGGAGACAAGTAAACTTTATTGATTCACTTAATCATTCAATAATTCAATAATTATTTTTCTTTATTTTACAATGAATCTGCTTAATTAATTTATGACATAAATTTTAATATATTTTAAGTAAGTAACAAAGATTATTACTGGTTTAGGAATAATCATCTATAGAAGTAAAATTTTAATTAAAAATATATAACACTATTCTGAGATGTATAAGTCCACAAAAATAGAAAAAATTGCTCACTGAATCTTTATTTTGGAGTTAGCTGGACACTATGTCCTGAAGAATGAATTGTGCAATGCACATGGAAATAGTATTGGTATCTCAAATCTATAAATATTGAACAAATGAAAATTAATCAAATTATATCGATCAACATTTATTGAACCTTTGAGACATTATTCAGGCAATGTTAGGCATTTTGAAAAGAATAAATCATCCTGATAAACAGCAGGGAGAGGAAGTGATTTAGCTTACTTGTCTTAAGGAGATGGAATGGCAGGGGAATAAAATAATTTAGGGAGAAAGTTATGGAATTAAAAATAGAAAAAGAATAAGAAAGGAAAAGTTCTTTTTTTTATAAATTATTGATGACAAATTCTTTAGTCTAATTAAATAACCTGACACAGTGCTAAAGATATGAGAAGTCTTCCCATGAAGGTCACTTAGCTGGGTTACAGTCTAGCTGTTTCACTTTTCAGGGTGATGTGCTGTAATTTTCTCAAGAGTTATCATTTTACCCTTTTGGAGACAGTCAGAGAATTCCCCATCTACCTGAGTTCTATGACGGAATGCAAACACTTTCTTTAAAAATTTTTTCTTTGTTTTGTTTTGATTTTCAAGATATGAGGTAAAGATCATGTCCTTGATACCAATAAACTCAAATCATTTTAAATTAGAGCATTTTTACACTCTAGGATTGGAGTATGAACTGTTGTACCAAATAAACTCTAAATAGCCACATGCCATAAGATACTGTTCTGCCCCTAGGCAATGTGGATCCAAATTATCTTTAACATTATTATGTATTCCACCTCAATCTAAAATTTAAAAGCAGGCAGATACTTTCAAAGAGAAATCCCACACTATGAGCATGGTTTTTTGGAGTATATGATGTATTGATTGACCCAACACAAAAATTGGTCAAATCAATTTACTGTATGTAATAATTCAAATTATTCTCCAAAAATGGAGACAAAATAGATAATACTTGGTGAAGTGATAAGGGGGGATAACTTTTACCTTCTAATTGCATCTAATCTAATTGAAATCTTGGTAGCCAATAGTCAAAAAAACATTTTCCACTATCTAGAAACTGCAAATTGAACAAGAAAGAAAGAGACAAAGATTAATCATACAATTCTTAGTAATAATTGAGACATTATTGATTTTTATTTTCAGAATGAAAAAAATTAAGCAAAAGTTATAAATACTTTCAACTACAAAGAAAACGTAGAACATGACAACCGCAAATATCACCTGTTTTGTTGACTCAATGTTTTGCTGCATTTGCATCAGATTTCAATCCCTCCATAAAAATCTATACAAACATAGTCAAACTTCATTGAGTCTCCTTCTTCATTCTCTCCCCTCTGCTTCTTCAGGTAACTACTATCTTAAATCATCCCATTTATTATTAGATTATAGACTCATGGGTTCAGAACATTCCAGCACAGGAGAAGGCACTTTGACATTAGCGAACAGCAGAAGAAAGTCACACTTGCTTTCCCTCACCCCTTGGAGCAGGCCATACTGCTTCCATTGCAGAGGGTTCCTCCTTCCGAAAGGAATTCTGAAGACGCAGAGACACAGAGAAGCATCTGAACAAATTGGACTTCCTAACCACTCCTCCCCAAGCCAAGTTTCTTACCTTTATTTTATACCCCTTTTGTGTTGTCATACCTCTCCTCAAATATATATCCATTTCATCAAATTAATCATGGAATGTGCAGGTTGTCTGGTCTTTTTTATTTCCTTTCCTTTTTTTTTTTTTTTGCCTTCACTTCCTTAGGAAGTCTTCTGTGTCACATAAAACTTTAATATTAAATACATTCATATGTTTTTCTCTTGTTATTTTGTCCTTTATTATAGGTGTCTCGGCTATAAGGAAAGGGTAAGGAAAATAAATTTGTATCCCCTACAATACCATAGTACTATATAGTTTTAAGTAATGTAGTAATGTAACCCCATTTTCATCTATTTTTAATGGCTCTACACAAATCTATGGATTGAATATCTTCATATTTTCTCATATTCATGTTAGTGACCACTTAGATTGTTTCTACTTTTCCATTTGTATAAACATTCCTATGAAAAATATTCTTGTACACAAATTTTCAGGAACATGTGCATGAATTCATGTATTGTATATACCTATATATTCCTCTACAGTATATGCCTAGTATATACCATATATGATGTGCTAAGTTGTAGAAATTACTCTCAGATTACTGTCAAAAGAAATTATAGTCATTATTTTCATTTTTAAATTTCAATTTATCCATATTTTCTTCTGAACTTGATGCAATCATGGCTTGATTTTTCCAAAATGGTAGGTTCTGCATGATGTCTTTAAATTTACATTTTCTGCATACCTAGTGAGCTAGAAATCTGTTCATGTTTTATGACTTCTCTTGTAGATTCGGACACAGTTATGGTCATTATCTCTATGTTTTTCTTGTAGATAATGATTTTTGGTCTTTCTGCTCCTCTGTCTTCTCCTCCTCCTTGACTCCCTCCTGCTTGGTGATTTTAATATTTACTTGTATTTTTAGTGTTTTACAATATCAATATCATATGTCTAGTTGTAGAAAGAAACTTTTTGTACTGTTCAGAATTTAGTCTATTTCCTAAATCAAGTGTTATTCTTTCACTAATTTCTGAGGGGAAAAAAATCAACCATGATTTATTTGGTGATTGTTACTCTTTTATTCTATTTTCTTTCTCTGAGAGAGCTATTGTATGTGACCTGGAAATTCTAATCCTCTTTTCCTCTCAACTTCAAGCTTTTTTCCCTGTCTATTCATCTGTCTGTGCTGCACATTGTTTAGTTTTCTCAGGTTTATCTACCAGTTATTAATTCATTTTTTTAATGGTGACTAATTTTATATTTAACCTGTTACATTTGCTTTTGTAAAATTTTTAATTATTTCTGAATTTATCCATAGTATATCTCATTTTTACATTTCTTAGCAGTATGTTTTCTCAGCTTCATCTTTTCTTGCATTATTTTTAATTTTTTTGATTTATCAATTGTTTTATTCATTGATTTTTCATTTAATAGTTATGTACCCATTATCTACTAAGTGCCAAACACTGTGGTAAGTGATAAATCACTGAACAAACCAGACAAAGCCATCACCTCCACAGAGCTTATATTTTAGTTAGAAGAGACAATGAACTGCTCATTAATTTCCTTTATCACATTAGTTGTATTAATCTTCAGAGCCACTAGCAAACTATCCAATTATCCAACATTGATCAATTCCAAGTTTTTATTGTGCAGAGCAGGCTGGTTCTGGGGCATAGGTTGACCATCTTGCTTTTCTGTATTTTGAATTCATGTGGATCATCCCTTCCTCTACCTCCTCATTTTTATTGGCAAGAATTGAAGTTCAAGGGTGATACCTTCTGCACAGTTTCCCCATCCTCATTGGTAGGAGTAAAGCCCCAAGAACACTACATTCCAGTGGAAAGATCCTCCATCAACACTCACAATTATACTATCTCTTAAGGACACACAGCAATAATACCATTGTACTTCTCAAACTGATTTGTATCCATCACACCAGGAAACACAGGACCATAAGGTCAAACAAGGCTATTCTCTAAATTTAAATCTATTTTTTCTCTAGGCATCTACTTTATTACTAACCTCATCCTATATCTTTTTCACCCTTTAAACCATTCCATTCTGATGTTTATAACACATGATTTGTCAGCCCCCAAATATCTTCAGGTTTTCTAAGATTATCTTTATCCGACTCTAATTGAAAGCTGGTTTTTATTGTTTGGACATCCATATGAGTAGTATGTTTCGGAATGGTGATTACTATTATCTTTGATCTTCATAGCTTCTGTAGGAGAGAAAAAATATTTTTCTCTCTTCCCTTTCTGAATTCTCAGTTGGAACAGATCCTTGTAACAAAAGACATATAAAGAAAAGAAAAACAAGCAAGTATACTAACAAGTACACCTTGTTGCAGTTAGCATGGAGTCTTGACTTGATTGGCTTCGGGGTCCATCACAAGGATTAGTGGAGCACACTTCTAGTTGTATCTGGGTGGGTCTTAGAGGCATGGCTTTGGGATCTATGTCTGGTCCCTGGCCTTTTGCACACTGACACTCTACTCCTACTGTTTCCTGGCTACCATGAACTAAGTAACTTTGCTCTACCATGCCCATCCACTATGTTGGAACCAGTGAATTATGAATTAAAACCAAGAGCAAATTAAACTTCTCCTTCTTTAAATTGTGGATATTGAGTATTGTGTCTCAGAAATGACAAAGATGACTAATATACATTTCATGTATACATAAGAGATACTTAGGAATGAGACAACCTCAAAGAGATGGCTTAGAGTCCAGACTTAAATAACTTCTTAAAGTGAAAAAAAAAAAAAAAGGAATGATGTTGGGGAGGTGATCAGGAACAGCAAAGTAAACAACTATGAGGTTTGTTTCACAGATTAAAATGATGCTGTCTTTAAAGGCTCTAGTGATTTAAGACCATCCTTCTCTCTGATACAGGGAGGGAGACACTCTTACAAATGGAGAATTTCTTTAGAGATATAAATTTCTTTTATAAAAGGATAACTTATACTTTGTTTTCAGAGCTTCTGTTATGTCTACATTTTCTCAAAATAATCAACTATACCTAATCCTTATGCCGAAAGGGCATGTTTTGAGCTGGCATGTTCTGGTCTCCTCCACTGCTTACCTATGACATTTACTTTCCTTCCTGAAAACCTCCAAGCTTGAATCTTATATCATCGGATTATATGACACAAAAATGTTTCTAGATGCAGTAAGTAAAAAAATAAGATGCACAGTTAAATTTCAATTTTCTAAATATTAGGATGTACCAAACAAAAACAAGTAAATACAAATTTAATTGAGTGCCCTATATTTTATCTAACAGTCCTACATACAGTGCTTTCATTGATGTTATTTGAATCTACCATTCCAATTTTTTGAAGAATTAAACTCGTTTGTCACTCCTATTACTCTATGTTCCTGTTGCTTTTATTGGCAACTTTGCTATTGCCAAAAATGACTCTTCCAATATTCTGTAAACTAAATTATAGACTTCCTCTTCTGCACTGATTTCATACTCTACCCAACCTCATCTCATGTCCATATTTCAGGTTTCACCGTTACTAATAGCTGCAAGAACTCCATAGTATCAGTTTCAAAAGTCCTATTCTAAAAGTATCATATCCTGAATTTGCAACTCACTGCTTTATTCTACTGATTCCTATAATAATACCATATCAACCAGACCAAAATAAGTCAGTATTATAACCTCTTTACTTTTCCTCATCACTCTCATATTCTCTTTTCTTTGCATACTCAACTTTAAATTATAGTATATCATTATAATCACATCTCTTTTGTATGTATATTTTCAAGCATTTTGTTTCGTCTTGTGTGGTTGTACTTGCTAGCAAAACCATAGCCCTGATTAAGCTAACTGTATATACTCCACACCTATACTGTGTAACTAAAATGAGGCTGACAGAAACATACGATAGTGAAATTGTCTCACTATAATTCAGACTCTTAATTTCAAGTGGTTCTGAACAGATGCCTAACGTATTTTCTTCACTTTCACTCTTCTAGGAAACTATTTTATTTATTTTACTTCCTTCTGAAACTTTCAATCTTCACCACCAGTTTGCTACTAAGCCAAGTAAAATTTGGGAAAAATCATCGCAGTTAGCAACATGAAAATAATTGTTGACCTCTATAAGAGTTTCTTTATTAGACTGAAAGGGGGAAAAAGCATTTCCAGAACTGGAGACAAATTAAGACATTAAATGTAGACAAATCTTTCAAGAACTTTTACTAAAAAGAGAAATGGCAATGGATCAATAGCTGAAGAAAAACATGGGTTAAAAAGACTCTTATAATGAGATGAATTATAGAATGTTCGATGAAAATGATTCGGTAGATAAGGAAAACCTGCTTATCAGCGGATTAGCTGTGGCTGATCACTTTCTCTCCCCTCCAAGGCTCCAAAATCCCTTGATCTTTTTTTCCTGACTCAGGGGCTACTTGTTTGGACTTAGTCTGTCATGGACATTTATTTACTTCTCCAGATGGTCTCACTCAGGCATTGAATACCACATATACACAAATGATTCTAAAGTTTATATCTACAGCCTGGTACAGTCCATTTAACCCTAGATTTGCATTTCCAAATGTTTATTGAACAGGTATCCTTGATGACACTCAGCATCTAAAAATAATGTTTCTGAAATTCAGTTTTATTCACCTTTAATCAATTTCTCCCTTTATCTTTAATATGTCAGCTTAATGGTTATGCAATGTTTGCAATTTTCTGTTGAAGTAGAAAATCTTGATTTTTATTTTTATTATTATTTTATATCAGGTCATACTCAGTTTTGAAATAATCTTATTGTCTCTGCTTTCAAAATATTTTCTGAAATTTCACTCTACTAACCTGGTCCAAGTCACCATCTTCTTTCTTTAGATTATTATAATAACCCCTAATTATCCTCTCTTCTTCCTTTGTTTCTTTCTAACTCACTTTGACCACAAAATCTAGAGTCCTTATTTTAAAATAAAAAGTCAATTTCTTCTATGAGGACTGGTTTATGTCTGCTTTACTTACTCTATGCCCCCAACATTAAACATAGATTCTGTCTGGGAATGAATGAATGTAAACTCTTTTATAGTGAGATTCTAGCTATTGGAAGTTTTAGTTGAGGGCCTGTTTCTTTGATTTGGATCACTTTCATTTCTTTGTTTCTTTCTCCAGAGCTCTGGATAAAATTTCCAGTACCTTGTTCAATAGAACTGGTGAGAATAGGTGTGTTAGTTAGTTTTGCATTACTATTGTGAAATACCTGAGATAATTGATGTATAAAAAGAAAATGTTTATTCAGCTCAATTTGGGTGCCCAAAGTCAAAGTAGCATATTGCTGGCTTGATTATGACTATACCACCTCATGGTGCAATGGGAATGGCTGGGACTGTATGCCAGAGAAAAGGGCTCATCTCCAACTGGGGAAGAAAGAGAGGTGGAGAGAGGGCACACAGGAGCTAGGGTCCCACAGTCCCTTCCAGGGACACAGCCACAATGTCCTAGGTACTTCCCACAAGTTCCCACCTGCTGAAGGCTCCTTCACTTCCTAATAGTGCCAGTCTGAAAAACAAGGCTTTGTTGAGAACCTTTTACATTTGTATGTTTTTGTTTTCCTCTTAAAGTGTGTTGAATTTTATCAAATGTTTTTCTGCATCTATTGAGATGTTCATATCATTTTTATTCTTCATTCTGATAATGTTTTATATTTGATCATTCTTCAATCCCAGGCACATATCTCATTTAATCATGGTGTTATAGGACCATTAAGTCACGGATGCTGGCCTAGACTCTGTAGCCATGGAGGCCACCATGGGTCACATTTCATTGCCATTGCTCTGGTGCTGGGGTCCATAGAAAAGTTGTGTGTTTACTCATTCTCCTTTCCTTTTTTGTAAGAATCTTTGTCTTACACTGTCATGTCGGGGCTGGAGGGAAGACTGATGTGGGCAATATGAACTTGCCCTGTTCAATATTTTCACCCTGTCCAATGTATTTTTTCTTACTTTTTACTAAAACCAAATGTTGTTATTGCTCACCTCTGAAAAAGTATGTTCATGTGTAAATAGTTGTCTGAATTAATGTTTCTGTAAAAGGATGAGTAAGAAAAAATCCTATTTGCCCATCTTCAAGCATAAACCTTAACTTTTTCATTTGTTTAAATCTACTGTTCTACATTTAAAATGGAGATTATCAGCTTATTTAATAAAGTTGTTGAGGAAATTAACCAAGAAAACCTGGGTAAATTGTCTGTTTCAAAAACATAGCCCATAACTAGGATTTTGATTTACTGACCAGTGTCATCTTATGAGATTGAATGGAAAGAATACTCAACAAATTACTGAATGAAAAACACAGAAGAGACTATTTGCTCTACAGTAGAGGACAATACCCTTGGGAGACCTAGTTTCTGAGCCTGGCTCTGGATACACTTTGGATAGCCACACATCACTCCCAGGATTGGACAATAGCATTATAAATGAGTCAAAGGAAAGATGGCAAATAAACTGTATTTGTAGTGCTAGAGTTCAGAAAATGCTACCCTAACATTTGACAAAACAGCAGAAACAGGGTGGTCACACTTACCTTCTTTTCTTTTTTCTCTTCTGAAGCTGGATATAAGACCTTCAACTGAGAGGTATCATCCCTATTCCCGGAAAAAAAGGAACATTCTTATCTCCGAAGATAGTGGGAGACAGGGAAGAATCGGAATAAATAGGGCTTGTTAAATTTCCCTCACGTTATTAACATTATATCATACACTTTCGTCCTTCAATTATATTTCTTTGTGACTATCCACGCTACCTCAAACCTAAAGATAAAAATACATAAGTTTTGCCTGTTTCATTTCTGAAGACTTGTGTCACCTAAAACTTATATTAAGTAAATTTGTAGGCTTTTTTCTTGCAAACCTATCTTTTACTACTAAGGTCTCAGTCATGGGAGCAGTGATAGGAGAGGAAGATATTTCCCACCTCCTGAAATAGCTATGAAAATGCTGTCCATGTTGGGCTTCTGAGGAACGCGCATAATAATATGGGCGCACATATTAGCAGGATACTTTTGGTTGCAAGTGATAGAAACTCAAACCAGTGTAGCACAAATCAAAAAGGAAATAATGTACTTTCCTACTAGAAAATGCAGCATTGAATCTGACTCCAAGCATAGCAGAACTCATGGGCCAAAAATACATTAAAAAAAAAAAATGCCAGTCTTATCTTTTTACTGCAGGTTGGTTTTATCCAGTAATTGGGGGCTTAGGAGTACTGACAGCTTAGAATACCTTTTCTTTCCTTCCTTCTTTCTTTTCTTTTCTGCTCTTTTCTTTCTTTCTTCTTTCTTTCTTTCTTTTTCTTTTTTTCAGATTGTAAACTAAGAGGAAAGTGCTTTCTTCTTTCAATGTCTAAGGTAAAAGACCAAGAAAGGAATTTGGGCTGGTCCCCTCAGGTCAGTTTTGGCATTGCTGGGAAGAGAGAACAGAAGTGAGAAAGAAGGAAGTTATGGGGAAAGGCTCTTAAGGAGCTGATAAACAACAGCTTCCACAGCCTATATAAGTAATTTCAGCTTTTAGTAATTACATTTTTCATTTGTCAAGAATCAAAACTAGATAGGTAGTTAAGTTCTTTTTGAACTATAATTTTCTGCTTTTGGTGGTAACCTTTGTCTTTACAGTACCAAACACATTTGGAATGTGAAGAAATAAATCAGATATGTAATACTTTTTATTCTTCTGAAAACTCATGCTTCTTTATAGATAGCTTCTTAATATCAAAATACTTTTAAAAGCACATTCAGTTCTTGGCTTTTGCTGTGTCTGTTGAGTCCTTGGACATTTTTTCACTCTCTTTATGTTTCTTCTTTGCTTGTCTTCTTGTTCATTCTCTCTTTTGAAAGCTCTACAAGGTCACTCGGAGATTTCACAAGTGTATTATTGAAGGATTTGATTTTTCAAATGTAAATGGATCTCAGGACTGCCTTTGCAATCGGTTTATTTTGCTTCTGTCCTTTCTAGTCACGTCCTGCCTCCATATGTGCCACACATTTTTAGGTGTTAGTGATGTCATGAACTACAAACTGAAATTTTGGCAGTAATACAAAGAAAGAGCTAATTATCAAATATACCTTGAACGTATTTGCAATAATTGCTAATCTAATATTTGGTAGATGATTTGAGATCTAAAACTATAAAGTATATTTACTTAAGAGTGGACTCATTTAACCTGTAATTTACCTTATGTTTAAAAAATTAAGGTAATGTGCATATGAACTCAAATATTTCACAGTGGCAGTCAAAGTCAGATGAATATTTCCAATGCCTGGATAAGATTTACCATGCTATACTATTTGAAGTTTGTAGTTCTATTTTAAGAGGAAAAATACTTGACTGATCAAGCATATTATATATTTTAGACAGTGTAAGATGGCATAATTAAAAATTTACTTTGAACCATATAAAATGCTGGCTACACATGCATGTGTTTCTTCTTCCAAGTATGAGCAGAAATACATATGGAGAGGATTGTAGTAGAAACAAAGAAGGCCCCATTTGAACAAAGACAATTGCAAAATCACAGCCTGGGTGGCCCAGACCCTCATGTTAGCAATACTATTCATCCCAAGATAAATCAATACCATTATAAAAACTGGTCAAATAGGAAGGATAATGACAAAAAATAATACTTGGGGCAATTAAAATGCTATTCACACCGCACTTCTGCAAGACAGTATTAAGGCTTTATGTACTAAATATTTATATTGATTATAAATACAACATCACTGGGTAATGGCAGTGTGGCAGGCCCTTCACTTTACATACCTTAACTATTTTTCCCCGTCTCACAACTCTCTGATGTAACCCTAAACTGAGAGATGACCTGGGACACTGAGGAAATAAGTAGTTTTCCCTCACAGATCGGCAAATCTATGGGAGGGGGCGACAGAATTATTAACCCAGGACTCACTCTGACTTCAAAGCTGAGACATTAAGTGTTAAATAACATGTTCCTTATTTTTAATCACAATTATAAAGTCCTTCATCTCCAACAACTTGATAAAGGAAATACATATTTCACATTTACAACATTTGAATTAGCTACTGGAATCTTTTTTGAGAGTAACGCAGATTACAAAAAAATTAGTTAAAACACAACAGCTATGTCTTCATTCAAACAAGTTATAACTAATCCAGTATCTCCTTAGGCAAACAGTAAAACCCCTAATGTGCATGATGGCTAAAATATTAGAGGAGGTCAAAAGACAGCTGAACAAAAGATCAGAGAGCAACTCAGAGCCTCAGTGGTTTACTATTCAGCACATTAGAATGTGGATTATCTACTTGGAACAGTTAATGGGATGGAAATTGCATATAAGACTTCTTTGCATCAAGAAAATGCAGCTCAACAGTGAAGTCTTGTGCAAAAAATAGACAGTGAGAATGTGATAAAAGAAATACTTTGACAGATTAGTTAAACATCACGTACTACTGAAGAAGAAAGATTTAATGTATATAAAGAGATTTTAGTCCTGGCACTAATGGACCATAGTTGTGAGTTAAACATCTAATCCATATGATATTCTGATCTGTGATTGAAGACATTTATGGAAGGAATGAACATTGGATTTCATCTTCAAATTGCCATTCAATTAGAAAGGGAGGAAATTATTTGGTGTCTGAATAAAAAAAACTTACTCAAGGCAGTAATGAAATGAAGCAAGACTAATGTTATCCAAATACAGACAAATAGCAATGCAAAAGATATAGACTGGCGTAACCCACTGAAGTAGATTTGTCTAATAATGAGAAGCAACCTTCACATTAGGGTATCCAAAAGGTCAGAGAGGGCTACCTCAGGTCTAAACATCTTGATTTATAAATGAGTAAACATAATAGTGTAATAAAAAAACTGAAACTGTTCTATTGCAATATGTAACTGGATGATTATTAGCCTTGTTTTTCTTTCGTTAAAGAATGGGTGAGATAATGATATGTTACACTTTCTGGGAATGTTATAATTTACATTTATATTCAAAGGTTGCTTTCAACATGCTACTCTCTTAAAGGCTCCCTTACCCTTTCGCCAGCAAAATAAACAAAAGAAAGCATGTACTTGCTTTAGAATTGGAGCAATCAATGCTCAACTAGTTTTCTATTCATTATATGAAAGGCTCTGGATAGAGAGAATGAAGTTACAGATTATACATAAATTCCACACACCAATCTGCATTTCACATATACATATATAATTATTTTTTCTTCTCTTAGGCTTTTTGCTTATCCATTATTGTGCAGAAGAAATCTGCAGGTGAATTTAGTAACAGTAATATTACTCTTGGTTGGTTGAAGGATTGGTTAAGGCTAGGTCTTATATTTCTATTTCATTGGATGGTGAAAGTCATTTTTATTTTTTACTACAATAATGTTGGAAATGTTTTATTTTTAAAAGTGCTGATTACAGTTTGGGCCAAGAGGAAGGACAGGAAAAAACAAGCAAAATATTTTTTGAAACTTTTGCAATCCTTTTGCAAAATTTATCTTTGTTATAGTTACATTTACAAAGTAAACATACTTTGTATCCATCACAGAGACATGACTCACTATGTGTTAAATCTTTGAAATACTTTGTCATTTCATTTTCATTGCAGTTACAGTAACTATTACAAGAAGAGAAGAAAACAAAGTGCTAAGATCAAGCTCCTTCATTAGCATATTGTGTGAAAAAAGAGGGATCAGTACCTGGGACTGAGAAGGACTGGCTAGGAAGGAAGTAGTAAGAGCAAAATGAAAGTCAAATAATAAACTTGTTTGGAGGACGATACCTTATAATGATCATAATAAGCAAAAATACAATCAACATTCAAACCAGGATGATTTGAGAGTGAAATTGGATGTAACTGATTATGCTATGGAAACTGTAAACCAGAGATTTTCAGGGCAGGGACTTTTCATGTTGTCAGTAAGACAGAAAGAAGAGGATTCAAAAGTTATTCCTAGATTTAGCAGTATGGAGCATATTTGTGAGGTAACGACACCAGTGAAAGAAGGGAGAGAATTGAACATATGATTCTAATGCATTTCAGACAGAAAGAGAGAATTTGGAAATGATGAAATTGGCTACTCTTTAGAGGACTTATTCTGAAATGATAACTTTACAAATTGAACAATACTTTTGGATGAGAAGAGGAAAAGAGAATATTTGTGTAAGGTAAGAAATCTAACAATGTTTGTGTGGGGTGGATGATCCAGTAGCGAAAAAATAACGAAAAGAGAAGAGAGAGGATAGCATTGTGAAAGCAAAATTCTTGACTAATTTGGAAGAGGTCAAGCACAGAAAACTAAGTGAGGGGATTGACTTTAGATGGAAACTTGAGAGTACGGTCCATGGTAACTGCAGAGGAGGAGAATGGGATAGGTAGACATAGTGACATAAATTCGTACTTTGCAATTTGTATTTTGATACTTATGCAAATCTTCTGATTCATTTTTAGATGAGATCAGGGTGTTTAGGGTGGTATAGCTGTAGACAATATTTTAAAATCTATCTCTGATTTAGTCTCTGATGCCTTCTTTTTTCTGAGTGATATAAAATTATTAGCTAGAATGAATATGAGATAACTTAGGTTTGAAGAGAATGGAAGAAAACATAAAACAATTGCTTAGAGGGTAAGACAATGAAAAGAGTAGAATAAACAGTTACATTGCTTGTTAGCATGAGGGCAAACGAAATGTTTAAGGTCATAAATTTAAACAAAAGCCAGTCAGAGTGGTTGTGAGTTTTTCTAGAGCCACATTCACAGAAGTCTGACCTAGATGGAAAATTTGTTTGACCAAGCAGGAATAAAGAAGAGGAAGAGTTTCACATGAGTGGAGAATGTATGCAAAATATCTACAAAAGATGGATCACGGAGTTTAAACTGGATTAAAAGGGGATTCTTATCAAGGGTAAGTGGCAGAGGAAATGGTATAGGTTAATATATTAGAAGTCTCTATGTAATTTAAAGATGCTTAGAGTTGGTTTATTAGAGGGAGCTCAAAGAGAAGCATAATGGGGCTAGAGTAAGAATTACACATTTAAGATTATGAAAGGGTTGTAATTATCAATAAAGATAAGGTTAAGGGTACAACCATTAAGGGTACAGCTGATGAAGAGTGGAAGACAAGGTCACTGAATGAATGGTGTTAATGAAATCGAGAAGCTAGTGTATTGGAAACGATATCTGTCTGTTGAAGGTGCAATTGTATGTGACTAGAGCATTATTAGAGAAATGAAGAAAAATAAACTGAAGATCATAAATGTCAACAAAAATGAAAGGTAGTGGGTAATGCTGAGATTCAAAAGAGAAGTTTCAGAGAAGAGGCGACAATGATCTAAAAGTAGTAAAGGGGAACAAAAACACTGTATGTCACTTCCAAGCCCAGTGGCATGAAGGTCGGAGAAAAATCGAGGACTGCTTGAGATGTCAGGAACACAGTGCTCTTAATAGATGAAACTGCCTCTGTTAGGGCAAAAAGATAAGTGGAATGAATATTCAAGACAAAAATCAAGCATGGAGAGGAAATCTAGACAATAATTTGTGGATTTTAGGAGGCGGTGTAGAGAGGGCTGTCGAAGTTGTGGAGAGTAGAAAAAAGGAGTAGAAGAAAATGTGCAGGTAAAGAATTTACAGAAATTAGAGACAAAAGAGGATGGGTGAGTAGGGAGCTATAGATTGGTGTGGTGAGTGATGCAAACAAGAACAAAAAATATAAAACATTTAGTGGTAAACTGAAAATTGTCCCCAAATATATCAGGCCCAAATCTCTGAAACATATAAATTTAATTTACAGGGAAAAAGATGTGATTAAATTGAGGATTTCGAGATGTGAATTTTATCCTTGATTATATAGGTAGACAACACATACAATCATATGAGTACATATGAGAAAGATTTCATGGAGACCCACATAGAGAAGGAGATATGAAATTGGAGGCAGAAACTGGGGCAATGTCACATGTGCCAACAATGTCTGGTAGAATCTGAAGCTGGAAGAGGCAAGGAAGAGATTCTCCTCTAGAGACTCCAGAGGGAGGGAGTGGCTCTGCTGACTTAATTTATCTCAGTGACACTGGGTCCTGACGTATGGCTCCTAGAATTATGATGGAATAAAATTCTGTTGTGTTAAACACCAAGTTTACTTAATTTGCTATGATAGCCATAGGAAATATGACTTTGGTTGGGGCTGTCATTGATACTCTTGGCTTTTTCCAGGTTGTGTCTTTTGGGGATTGACGTCCAAGATGGCTTTGAAGTGGCTCAGGTTGCGGGTGGCTTGGAATCTTTTGCTGTTCATACTGCCTTCCACTTATCTGGCTTAGACATTCTCAAAGTCTGCCAGTCTCAAGGAGTGAAGTTTTTACATGGTATGTGACTTCCCCGAATGAAAAAATTCCAGGAGGAATGGATAGAGGCTTCTTAGAGACTTCTTATGACTGAACTTTGGACAAGTCTGAAGAACACTTCTACCATATTTTGCTGCTGAAACAAGTAACTAAGTTCACCCCAAATACAAGGAGAGTGGAATCAGATCCCCCCTCTCAGTAGAGAGGGAAGAAAAGGATTTGTGGTAGTCTTTGCAATTTACCAGAAGTACTAATGCAAATAACATGAGACACACTTACACTTTAGAGATAAAAGCAATATGAGAAAATAAACAAATAATAGAATCTCTAAAGCAAAGAGAAAGGGTTTCTAAAATGTAGTTGGATTGGTAACTGGAAAGTTTGTTCTACTTGAACCAAGGGAGAGAGTAGAGAGCATTAAAAGACTGAACATAGTTGGTGGACCTATTCTGGTCCCCTGAAAATTAAAAATGCTACTTATTGGTCAGCTACTTGAGGAATTAATTTAAATAGCTGGCTAGTTCTTATTAAATATGGTATCTGAAAACCAATTCAATATCCAGAACTTTCTAATTTTAATGGAGTTAACCTGATTGTATCTTTCTGTGTCTTTTGAGTGGCTATTTAGATTGTCAAATATAAGACAAGTCAGAGGCCTTACTCAGAGAAATCTTCGGTGACTTAATCAGCACTGCAACTCATGATATGTGGTTCCTGGTATGTGAAACTACTGCATGTGTGTTCATGTGTGTGCATGTGCATGTGTGCATGTGTATGTATGTGCGTTGTGTGTGTATGTGTGTATGTAGTTGTGCAGTAGATCAAATTTGCTTAGGAAAACAATGTTTTTCTGGGAGAAAAGGGATTAAGATCCTTGTCCTCCGTCTATTCTGTTTAAATTATTGAATCTCCTTAGAAGTATTGGTGTATTAGGAAAAGGCAGTATGTACTCTGAAATAGTTATTTAAATGAACAAAACTGGGTGAGTCGAGGCTGATGACCAGGGATCAAGAAAGAAGGCTGAAGGGCCGGATGAGGTAGGATGTTTGGGAATAGTGTACGGCTGCCAGTGGAATGTCCTGCAAATGCGGCTGCTCAAACGAAATGCTTATCTCAGGTGTGCCTGACCTTGGTTGACACTAGACATAGACATAGGGAAGCCGGATCTCCCATGCCACACTCTGAGGCCCAGGCGTGACAGGATCTTCCTTTTAAAGACCTCAGACCATGCGGGAAACCACACAAGGGAAGCTTCACTACAGACTGGATGGGGACTTTGGGAAACCATCATCTTCCACAGACAGGGCGAGAAGCAACTCCGTGGTGGATTCTTAGGGATTCCAGGGATCTGGCCTCTCATTTCAGATATATTATCCCTCAACTCTTCTTAAATTATAGAAAAGGTGAGTGTGGTGAAGGACACAATATAGTTGGTTAGGACTTTATTTTAAATTTACTTCCAGCATTCTTGACATTGTTACATAATTTAAAAAATATGAAAGGCTTGCCTTTATAGGTCACAATTTTTTTGAGGGTAATAGTTTGTTTTCCCAAAGTGCCTACTACTGATCTCAGTAGGTAGCTGTTAAATGACAAATTTAAAATAATGACCTTGAATATTTGATTGATAGCTTAGAATTAGAATAATTGTTTTGACATAGACTTAAATAAAATTAATGCAATTTAGAATCACAGAATAACCAAACAACGATGGCATGATGTTATCTTTTGTGCTGTTTTAAAAATAAATATGTTCTCAGCAGTCAGTTCAGTTTCAGTGCTAGACTTTTGAAGTCAGATCAATGCCTTCAATGTGCACTGAACTGACAAATACTATAAATATTTAAATTTGAAGTAAAGCCTCCCCTTTATAAAGTATGCATTCATCTTTGACTGCTATAAATTTTGAATTAAAATGGAATTGATATCAACATCAACCAAGACCACTGTGTCAGTATTATTTGAATGCAAATACAACAAATACACATTCAGCTTTAAGAACATGGAATTAACATTTCTACACTATAAATAGGGCACCAAATATATGAGAGCAATTCCCTCAGGCTTGAAAGTTTCAGACCTTTGATCTATGCACGCCCTTCCTCAGGACTCAGAAAACCTTAACTGTTCTCTCAGAATCATCTATCCATGGGTCAGATGTATGTAAGATTTGTTTAGGTCTAACTAGACCCTAGGGTTTCTTGCTGATTTCATTTTGCATTTTATTAGCATTGATCCAGCTTCTCTGCTTTAACTCTCTCCTTTATTTATTTGTATCAGGTGAATGTTGAATGATTGATTTTGAATTCTACACGTTAACATTGTTATTGTCTCTCTAGCTAATCCCCACAACATATTCTCTTGTGCTAACTCAAATGATTCAGTTCTCTCACAACGTAATGTATTGTGTTTTCTGTGTGTAGTTTATTTGGAGCATGGGAAGGAACTTGGAAAATGAGATTATATTTTGACAAATTCTTTTATTAACAATATCATTTCTTTCTTCCTGATTTCCTCATCCCATTTATTTGTGAGTTCCTCCTTTGTGCAAACTATTGCAATCTATGAATGACACTGGGAGAATTATTAGCATTCCAATACTCAAGGGCCATATGCTGTTTTGAGGAAGATTAGGATATCCATATAAAATCCATAGTATAAGAATACTGAAGGGGAGGCCGGTGAGATGGCTCAGCGGCGTAAGCGCCTGCCCGGCAAGCGCAAGGGCCCAAGTTCGACTCCTGAAACCCACATACGAAAAAAGGGCCGGTGATATTGCTCAGCGGCACGGGCTCCTGCTGGCGCGTGAGGTCCTGAGGTCAACCCCCGGTACCCACAAAAAAAAAAAAAAAAAAAAAAAAAAAGAAGAATACTGAAGGGGAAGGGAATAAGAACAAACTAATAATAATGAAAAAGATTGAACATTTTTGCATGTATTGATGGAATTTAGAGCCACCTTCTTTATTACCTTTGGAAGGCAATGGGGGAGTATGAGCTGCCTTGCAAGTTCTGTATCAGAAAAGGTGATCTCAGTGTTGATGGGCTTTCTCTCTTTATGGTATATTTACACCCAATTAAAGGAATTAAATTATAAATAAATAAATAAACATATATATATATGAGTTTAAAATGAAATGAATTTCTTGTCTCACCCACATCCACTCTTGTACTCTAGAGGCAAACTTTCTATTTTTTAAAATTAATTTTTTAGTATAAATAAATTCTACTTACATATTGTTTGTTGTAGAATGAACTGTGCTCCTACCAAGTTTATATGTTGAAACCCTAACTCCCAATGTAACTGTATTCAGAGTTAAGGCCTTTAAAGGGGAGATACTTCTAAATGAGTTACAAAGTTAAAGTCCTAATGATAAAGAAAAAAAGTATTGATGGAATTTAGAACCACCTTTACATAAAGCCCTGTATGGAATTAAAGACATCAGTTGTTACAATCTTTACTATACTTCCTTCTGCTTGTTTTATTTTTAAGAGTTCTGATGGGTACCCTTATTGTAATATCATAGTTCAATCTCTCATGATTTGTTTCCTGTTTCACTCTAAATCCTGAAAACTGAACAAGCATTGTCTAACTTAGGATGAGTCTGAAAATACTCTTCACTATAGCAATGATTAGGAAGTATTCTTTACTTACATTTCTTTCCTAAGGGTCTGTAATAATCCAGTTTGAAATAGAGGATGACGTATCATTGAATAAGGGATTCCTCATCGAAATTAAAATTTATACAGTTGTGGGAGTAACTAGGAATGGAAAGTCTGGAATGGGAAGTGGGAGAATAAAAAGTTCCCCACCAGCCTCCAAAGTACTGGCATGAATGGACAAGATTAAACCTGCAAGGACATTTAGAAAGCTAAACATATCCAGCTTCCAGTAGGGTTGCATAGGTGAGCTGGTGGAGGTGTTCACATTAGGGGATATGTCCGTATACTAGGATGGATATAGATCAACCTGGCTTATAGTCAGGAAGATGAGATGGATTTGGAGAAGGGAAGAGAGTAAGCACAGAGTGTAAGGGGCTTTTTTTTTTTTTTGTAGCTGATCTGTTGTGTTTTTCCCCTTTGTATTTCTTGTCTTTTTATTTACTACCTTGATTTGCTTAATACTCTTATTTAACTTCTTAGGCAAAGTGGTATATTTTCTGAGACTGGAGTAAAACTAGGTTTTTCTTGTCTTACTCTTTACAGTAGTTTGGCTCTATAAAGAACTTATTTATTTAATTATTTATTTACTTATTTTTTATGTGGGTACCGAGAGTCAAACTCAGGACCTCGCGCTTGCCAGACAGGCGCTTATGCTGCTGAGCTATCTCACCGGCCCTTTATTTTGTTTTTTTGAGACAGCATCTCACTATATAGTTCAGGCTGGCTTTGAACTCATTATATAGCCTAGGCTAGCCTTAAACTTGTGGTGATTCTTCTGCCTCAGCCTCAGAAGTGCTGGGATTACAGGGGTGCACCACCACACCCGGCCTCTATAAAATATTTTAGGTTGAAAAACATTTTCTTATAAGTTTAATTTGTAGTCTTTGAAGGTATGACATCTGGAAAATCTGATGCCTGTCTGATATTTATTTCTCTATGAGGTTATTTTCTTGTAAGTATAGCTATTTATTCTAGAATTGTGTTGTATACTTTATTCTAAAGTTGGGTTATCTTTGACTTTCATATTTCACTTGATCTTAGCCAAAAGGCCGAGAAGTGATGATTATTTATATTTATGAGTGGAGTTAGTAGAAAAGTTGATTTTGGTTCCATACATAAGGTCATTCTTGTGAAATTTCTTGGAAGTAAGCTGATAAAGTTTTAGGCATTATTTTGAGTAAGATGTGAATTCCAAGATTTGTTATAAGCGCCCTAGTTCTGCTCAAAAAGTTCATTCAATTTATTTAGCAAAGAACATCATAATTTTTGGCTTGTAAATGAGTGCCTACCTATCATCTGAGAGACAAGAGGAGAAGGAAACTCTTTCCTATGGAGACCATGTTTTCATTTCCCTCCTCTCATTTTCGTATACTCTGATACTATCTTAGAAACTTCTTATTCTAGAAGTATTACCTGGATATAGGATCTCCCTCTTCTGCTTTGCTTTCTCTTCCTTTATGTAAAGAAAAAACTTTTTATTCTTTGCTTCCTTATTACCAGTCCAGCTGTACTTAATCTTTCATTTATTTGTTGAATTTCTCACCCACTGCTGCCATAATCTCTGATCTTTAATTGTGTGAATGTAACAACATTTAAAATACTTTTTAGTATAATTTTGTGGAGTCTCAGCCTTGGAAAAACATGGGTGTTCTCAATTCACTTTTTTTTTTTTTTTTTTTTGGAAACGAAATTTCCCTTTCAGGGCCCTCATGCCAAATCTTATGGAAGATTCAGGTTGGTCCATTAAAAGACATTTGCCTACCCCTGAACTAATAATTGTGCCTAGGAGATGGAGAACTTAGATGGCTCAAGCAGGATGTGGGCCCATTTCTTGGGTAAGGAGAGGTTGGGGCACCATGATAGATGACCCAAAGCAACAGATGGATGCTACAAAAGCTATGGGATGATCTGTGAATGATTAGCTGTATATTTGCTCTATATTTGTTCAGTATTTATCCATGTTTATGTCTTTCTCCTCTCTTCATAAATCTTGGACACATTCACGTATAATTTGTTTTTTTTTTTTAATCATTAAAAAACTTTATTGTTTTTAAAGACAACAAGTAAACATTCTCATGTATTAACAAACTCAAGCATTAGAGAATGTACAAATACCTTTTGGAGAAAAATATTACTCAGTATAAGATTAAGCCATGTAAAAGCTAGGTAAAAATAGAAGACTAAGGAATGGAATAGTCACAGTGAAATTGCATTTTCATACTAGGGAGACAATATGATGTTTACAAATGTGCATCCGGTTTATTTCGCTTGTGAGTATTTTCTCGAGTTGCATCCATTTACCTATAAAAATTTCCAGTTTATCTTTCTTTATGGCTGAGTAGTACTCCACTGTATAGAAATACCACATCTTTTTTTATCCATTCCTCAGTTAATGGGCATTTGGGTTGTTTCCACGATCTAGCTGTTACAAATTGTGTTGCTATAAACATGGGTGCACATATATCACTGTCGTATGATGTTTTTAATTCTTCTGGGAAGATACCCAGAAGGGGAATAGCTGAGTCAAATGGGACCTCCAATCCCAGTTTTTTGAGGAGTCTCCACATGGATTTCCACAGTGGTTGCACCAGTCGACACTCCCACCAACAGTGGAGAAGGGTTCCTTTTTCCCCACAGCCCCTCCAGCATTTGTTATTAGTTGACTTCTTGATAACAGCCATTTTTTCTGGGGTGAGATGGAATCTCAGTGTTGTTTTCATTTGCATCTCTTGGATGACTAGTGGTATTGAACATTTTTTCATATATTTATTTGCCATTTGTATTTCTTCATCTGAGAAGTGTTTATTCATCTCAGATGCCCATTTTTGGATTGGGTCTTTAAATTTGGGAGGTCTGATTTTTTTGAGTTCTTTGTATGTTCTCGATAGTAATCCTTTGTCTGAGGAACAGCTGACAAACAGTTTTTCCCACGTTGTGGGTTGTCTCTTCACTCTGTTGGTGGTTTCTCTTGCTGTGCAAAAGTTTTTTAATAAGATGAGATCCCAGTTGTTGATTCTTTGTGATACTTCCTGTGTGATGGGGGTTTTATTCATAAAGTCTTTGCCTATACCAATATCTTCAAGAGTTTTACCTATTCTATTTTCCAGGAGATTTAATGTTTCTGTTTTAATATTTAGTTCTTTGATCCATTTTGAATTTAGTTTAGTGCACGGTGAAAGATATGGGTCTAATTTTAATCTTCGGCATGTGTAGAGCCAATTTTTCCAGCACCATTTATTAAAGAGGCTATCTTTCTTCCAGTGAATGTGTTTGGCACCTTTGTCAAAGATAAGGTGGCTTAGTATGTCTGGAGTTGTTTCTGCATCTTCTATTCTATTCCATTGATCTTCAGGTCTGTTTTTTTGCCAATACCACGCTGTTTTTATCACAGTAGCTTTATAGTATAATTTCAAATCAGGGATTGTGATGCCCCCTGCCTTGCTTTTGTTGCCCAGAATTGCCTTTGCTATTCTAGGTCTCTTCTGGTTCCAAATGAATTTTAGGATTGTTTTCTCTAATTCTGTGAGATATGTTGTTGGAATTTTGATTGGAATTGCATTAAATCTCTATAACAGTTTTGGAAGTATGGCCATTTTCACTATATTGGTTCTTCCGACCCAAGAGCAAGGGATATCTTTCCATTTTCTGATATCCTCTTCAATCTCCTTTTTTAGATTACTGTAGTTTTCAGTGTAGAGGTCTTTTACTTCCTTTGTGAGATTGATTCCTAGGTATTTCATCTTTTTAGATGTGATTGTGAAAGGTGTTGTTTCCCTAATTTCTCTCTCAGTGAGTTTGTTATTGGTGTACAGGAAGGCTATTGATTTTTGAGTGTTGACTTTGTATCCAGCTACACTACTGAATTTGCTTATTAAATCTAGCAATTTTTTAGTGGAGTTTTTGAGGTCTTCTACGTAGAGTAGCATGTCATCTGCAAATAATGATAATTTAACTTCTTCCTTTTCAACCATAATTCTTGTTTCTTTCTCTTGTCTAATTGCTCTGGCTAAAGTTTCCAGGACTATGTTGAATAAGAGTGGGGACAGTGGACATCCTTGTCTTGTTCCTGATTTTAGAGAGAAGGCTTTCAGTTTTTGTCCATTTAGTATGATATTGGCTGTTGGTTTGTCATAGATAGCTTTTATCAGATTGAGATAAAGACCATCTATTCCAACTTTCTATAGGGTTTTTATCATGAATGGGTGCTGGACTTTGTCAAAAGCTTTTTCTGCATCTATTGAGATGATCATATGATTTTTGTCCTTGGTTCTGTTAATATGGTGTATTACATTTATTGATTTACGTATGTTGAACCATCCCTGCATCCCTGGGATGAATCCAACTTGGTCATGGTGTATAATCTTCTTGATGATTTGCTGCATTCTGTTTGCCAGTATCTTATTGAGGATTTTTGCATCTATGTTCGTTAGGGAGATTGGTCTGTAGTTCTCTTTCTTAGTTGGGTCCTTCTCTGGTTTTTGTATCAGGGTAATGCTTGCTTCCAGGAATGAATTTGGGGGTATTGCTTCCCTTTCAATTTCATTAAAGAGTTTGAGAAGTAGTGGTGTTAGGTCTTCTCTAAATTTCTTGTAGAATTTGGCAGTGAATCCATCAGGGCCTGGGCTTTTCAATTCACTATTTTGAACAAAAACTGCCTGTGCAATTTTGAGCTTTGTGGAAAAAAGACATGTTAGTAATCCAGCAAGAGGTAATGAAAAGTTCCAACAGTAAAGTAGGTTGAACAGCACAACTGAAATTTACGAGCACTTATTAAGAATGTATTATATGAAAGATCTGATATAAATGTGAGGAATTAAATTATGAATAGGACGTTGCCTATGTATAAAATGTACTACCTGGAGTGGGAAGAAAAAATGTAAATAAAGTAAAATACAATGATACAAGTTCTGTGAAATTTGTAAAGTACTGCCATGTCATAAAGTAGAGCTGATCAGCTTTACTTAAAATAATACAAAAGTTATAGTGAAGGTGATTGTGAAGTTGAAAATATTTACTGATCTGTGCACAAACAAGTAGATGGCCATGGCTGGGAAAATTCGTTAGTCTGACATAAAAGTTTTTTTTCTTTTTTTTTTTTCTTCACATAAAAGCTTTTAAAAATCTTTTTCAAATTGTCTTTTCAACTTTATTATCTTCCACAGCCTCTTCCATTTCTGGGATCCATATTGTAACTAAAGTAGCCAACCACTGATCCCCAAAGTGGGAAAACAAAGTTTATGGAAGATTTAAGAATTATGGGCATATCACTAAATGCACAAAATTGACAAGTCTCAACCGACCAGCTCAAGTTGTCCTGTGCCCTAAACACCATTGGAAATGAAATAAACACACAGCAATCCAAGCAAAACTCACAGGGAGGGATTATCCACTGAAATTCGACATTCCCTCAATGGAGTATTGTCACAAAGAGCCACGTCCTCTGACATTCTCCCACTGCTACCTGAATGTTGCCAGTAAATGCATCTACTAATTGATTGTTACTATTATTTTTTAAAGTCCTTGCTTGGGAAAGCTTGCATTTAATTTTATAAAACAATATGATATCATTATGTTTCCATTTTATAGGTTAGGAAACTGAAGGAGTTTGTGTGTAAAATCATGCAGACATGAACTGTAAATAAATAAGTGCAAACCAGAGAGAGACTTTAAAATTCTCATAAAAACTGCTAAACGTTCTTTAACCCCACTTTCCCATATTTCAAGGTGTTGCAACTACTATTTTTTAAAAGAATCCCATCATTCCACCTTTCATTTATATCCTTCATCGAGGACTAACTCACAGGTTTTCCTCCTCTTCTGGTATGGAAAAATTATGCCAGAGCCTATATTCCTCTTACTTTCAACAGTACTTTGCCATAATCTTAGGAAATTCAGGATGAGTACTTTTAATTTACCATAGTTATCCTCTGGGGCAGCTTTTAGATTTGAGAAAGAAACATCCCGTGTACCTTACATTTCATGTCCTTAAAGCTTTTAAAAAATTCCTAGGAGAGGTTGCATGGTAACACTAGGAAGCACGTGCTTTCCTGGAAAACAAGACTACAGAGGGAGTGAAAAGGTCTTACTGTGTAAATGATGCTTGATAAATGTTAGTAGTAATTGTTATTTATTTTGTTTACTCTCCATATGAAGATATGTATGAAAAATTTCCTAGTATGACACTGGACAAGGCTTTTCAAGAAAACACAACAAAGCCAATTTCCTACTTTTAAAACTCTGAGTGTCATTTTTATAATAATTCCCCCTTATCTGTAGGAGATACATTCCAAGGCCCATGGTGGATATCTGAAACCTTGGATGGTATCAAACCCTATGTGCACTATGTTTTTCCTAAACAGACAGGCCTAAGATAAAGTTTAATTCATAAATTACACAGAGTAAAAGATTAACAACAATAATTAATAATATAATATAATAATTAATAATATAATAATTAATAATAATATAATTAATATAATAATTAATAATAATATTCTGTGATCAAATGTATGTGATGTGGTCTCTCATCCTCCAAAGAGTCAAGACAAATGCAAATATTTTTGGACCACAGTTGATCGTGTAAAGATGTAAAGGAAAACTATGCATCACAAGGGATACTGTATTCTTCTTTCTTACATCAGTTTATATTCAAATTTTCCATGTCTTTCTTCATTGCACTAAAAACTCCTTGAAAGGAAAGGTTCTGTTTTTCTTTTTTTCTGTTTTCCCTTAAAAAATCTTTTATCTTCTTTAATGCCCAGCTTGCTTCTTTCTATATTGCAGAAGAGAAATTTATTTGAAATAATTTTTGAAAGTTAAATGAGTATATTTAACTCATACTATCTTGTGCCATTATTTATCTTGTTTTTCCTTTCCTCTCTACATTATAAGCAAGTTCAGAACAAAGGTATGTGACGCCCTGAACAATCGGGTTCTTGACTTCTTTATGCAGATTATAGGATTTTAGGGGCCTATTGGTTTCATTACAATATAAAATGATATTAAATATATGATGATTTTTTTTCTCTGGAATGAAATCTATGCGGTCTATATAGAGGACAGCAAAAACAATTTCTCTTAAAATAATAAATATAAAGTTCAAATGGAAAATACATTTGCATGGCTCAAATGCTCATTCATCAGTGAGTTGAAAGGAGTTGATTTTCTTGTCAAACGACATGTCATAAAAATAAAATGGTGGCAATGCTGACACTTTATATTTTGAGTAAGCACCGTAGCATGAACTCATTTTCTGTTTGAGTATCACACATGTACAACCACTTCTTTCCACTTGGCCACTATGGCTTACCTAGGACAAACCCTAAAGAGTTTAACCCATTGCAGACCAGTGTCTTTGAATATTGGTATTCTTGGCCCTGTCATTTAGAAAATAATTATTGTATAAGACTTAAGGTTAAAAGGTAAAAAATCTCAAAAGAATGGAAATAGTGCACGTTAATGTATTTATTTTTAGAGAGTAATAGCCCAAATATTACCCTTCTCATTTCTTTTAAAGGGAATCTTCCTTTAGTATGTTTGAGAAAAAAGGAACTTTTGAACACTGGTTTTTGACCTGCCACATAGTGACTCTTGCTCTGTATGGGGTTTTCCCAGATGTTTTTAAGCCCATGTCTTTGTTACTTTTCTTGTTGTGGGGACAAAATACCTGGCATCCTTATGTTAAAGGAGGAAAAGTTTATTTTGGCTCACAGTTGATAGAGATTTCAGTCCCCAGTCAGCTGGCTCTAAGGCAGGGCAGCATGGCAGCAGGGCATCATAGAGGTGAAACAGTCCATGGTATGGCAGGCAGAAGGTAGCAAGCAGCAGCAGCAGCAGCAGCAAGCTTGCCTGCCTTCTCTCTCTTTATATTTCATCTGGATTATAAACCCATTGATCAGTGTCATCCACACCCAGGGTAGGTCTTCCATTACCCACACCACCCACCCTTAATCCTTGTATCACACACCCTAAATATAGCCACCTCTGAAAAGCCCCACCTGTGAGCCAATGAGGCTTTGAGGGGACATCTAGATACAAGCCATAACAGCCCATTATGGTTGTAGCTGATGACAAAATTCAGAAGTTTCCTCGAATTTTCCCAGTGGGAAGGCACCAGCGGACTGACCACATTTCCTTATACTGTTCCTTTTGTTAATTCTGCATTCCACCAGACTGTGCTGGTTTATGACACTTATCTAAAAAAGTGGAAATCTCAGAATTGAGAAATAACCCTATCAAAAGTGAAGGTAATAATATGAGTGAGGTTGTTATTGGAGAACACATTACAAAGTCATCAATTCAGACACATATCCTAGATCCTAGACTGACCAAAACTTACCCATTTCAGACAGAGTAAGCTTTCTTCAAGCCTATTTGTTATGAATATCCATTTTCCCCTACCTGTTTATGGGAATAGATAGGGGCTGTTATTACCATAGGCTTAATAATCCTTTTTCCACTTACTAAGTATCTAACACAAAATACCCATCAGCAATGCAACCCAACGTGTAAGTTATTAATTCTAGAATACATGGGACCATCTGTGCATGGAGACACTTGTAATCTCAGGTACCAAGGAGCATGAGGCAGTAGACTCACAAGTTAGAAGCCAGGCTTGGTAACGTCACAAGACCCTGTCTCAAAATGAAAAAAAGGGCTGGAGAGGTAGCTCAGTGCTAACACACTACCATGAAGAAGACCTTGGGTTCATTTGCTAGTACCACAAACAAACAAACACATAGGTTAGCGAGATGCGGTGGGGCTGTGATCTGGTAATTTTGATAGGACTATCCAGGATGAACTTTGTTCTTGAAGTCTTGACCTCACTAACTTATCCTGGCCAATGTGAATTTCATACATTAGTTTTTCTAGTCATTTGGGACACACACACATACATTCACACATGACATTCATGTACGTCTCCCAGCAATAAACCCTAAATATCAGGGACAGTAAAATATACATGCAGATTAAATAATCCTTCCCTTATGTATTATATTACATAGGGCTTTCACAAAGAAGATAAGGCTTCCTAGGACCTAAGGCATAGCAGAGCACCACCGTCTTTGCATAGGCAAGGAAACTAAGGCACAGGAAGATTAGGCACATCGCTGAGGCTTAAGGGGCTGAGCTGTGATTTGAACCCGGACAGTCTTGCTTCAGAATCAGTAATACATAATATGCTTTGACCGGTATACAGTGTTATCACTCAGTTTAAAATAACTACCCAAAAGGTTAAGAGAGTAGTGTCCCCTTTAATAATATTTATCTAGATATATTAACAGTGACTTTTTGACTAGGGTAAGGTTATTAATTTACCTATATTAGCTTTTTCTTTAACGCTTGTGGGTGTCTTGGCCAGTAGATTAAGATGAATTTCAGAATTAATTAGAGTTATTAACCGTCACCAATTAAGATGTTCCCTTAGGATATAAACATCTTTCCATTAGAATTTTGAGCACTTTGATTGGTTCCTGAAAAAACTAAAAAATTAATTGCTCCTAATTTATTTGACACACTACATAATTCACTTGAAAATCTCAAATTATTTATATCCAGTCAAGTGTTTCATAAATGAATATTCTTTACTCTGATAGTCTGCCAGTTTATAATTGAAAGAATAGATATTTTTAAATTTTAAAATTAAGAAGAATCTTAAAAGCTATTTTATATGTCTAAAGTGATGCACATAGATGGCTTAGGACAGCCTGACTTCTTTCTTTAATAAAAAGACATTATGTTACTGGAGTTAGGCTTTATCATAACAAGCTTTGTTTACACTGATACACACACAGATATATATCTTATAAACTAATTTAGAGATATTACTTTATTCAGTATTCAAGCTAAGCTTATAGGTACACAAAACAGATATTTTGATTTCTAATCCTTAATTGTGTGCTCAAAACTGAATGATTAAATGATCTATCCACAAGTCATGATATATATTAAGAAGCTACAGCCACACCTGGGGATTCCGATTCTAAATCTCATAGGCTTTCTGATCTTCTATGCCTTGTGAAGACGGGATCCAGAGATTTCCTTTCATACATTTTTATATCAAAAGTACTTGTACTTATTTGGAGTTTAGTTTCTAACATGTTATATGCCACTGTAATTACTTTTATAGATATTATTGTCTAATTAGATACATAAAGCTTTTCAATTTCATGATGCTTAAATTTCACACTCTCCTCTGTGGACAGTTACAGGCTCTGATTTGAGAGCTTCTAGGAAGGTATAATTAATTCCTAAAATGTTCATATTTGAAATCTCGTCACTCTAAATATAATCAATTAGGTAAAGGCTGTCATCCCCCATGAAAAGAAAAGTATTAGGAAGAAATAGTGGAAACCTGAAGAAATGTGTGTGTCAGTGAAAGATCCTGGCAGAAAACATATGCCACCCTCAATAATACAGTTGATTCTCCATACCTGTGGGTTTCATGGCTGCGTATTTAACCAACGGAGGGTGAAAAATAATTTGATAAAAAATTGTACTCATATTGAACAGATAACAATGTAACAACTATTTAGGTAGCATTTGGATTGTACTAAATATTATGAGTAACCTACAGATGATTTGAATTACACAAGAAGGTGTGTGTAGGTTCTGTGTAAATACTGCACCATTCTATATAAGGACTTAGTATCCTTGGATTTTGATATCTGAAGGTGTGCTGCAACTGATCCCATGTGAGTATAGAGGGCCAACTCACTGTGAAACAGATTCGCCCATCATTTTTTAAGTGAGGCCCAGATGGCTTAAGTGACATTTTCATGAATATGTATGTAATTTACGTGGAGCTCAAACCCTCCAACACCTTGGGCCAGAGCTGTGCTAGTAAATGGACTTTCTCACAAAAGTGCTGGCTGATTTCTGTGGTATAGATATAGATACAGATGATATAGATATTGATATAGATGATATAGATGTAGATATATCAGGGCAAACAATTTCTGACTAATTTTTCCATTTGTTTATATAGAGAAGTTGCTAGGTAAATTTATTGGGCTCTTCCAAAGGTTTGTAATTTAAAGAAAAGAAAAATATTGCAGAAGGGTGCACAGCAGAAAGCAAATTTTGCAGTGGATAAGTCCCTGACAGTTGTGGTGGTAGAAAAGGGATGTCTTTGATGTCTTCGCTGTCTTTGCTGATGAACTTCAGGGCTTAGAAGGAGGAATGAGCTGTGAGTGAAAGTGGTGAGTACTAATGTCTGCATTTGCTAACCAAATGAAAAATGCCCCCAAAATTGGAAATAGTGACTAGCATAAAGAAATTCAGCATTCAACTTGGATGTTACTAATCACACACCCAAAATTGACTTATGACCCTAAAATAGACGTTTATTAGGAGCAATGTTTTACCATTGGGTCTATGACTTTACTTAATAATGTAATATCTTAGAAAACTACACAATATTATATTTGATTTGGGAAGCTATACAATTAAAACACATTACAATGTTAAAACAGAGATGAATTAAACACGTTTTTAAGGGAAAGACAGTTCCTGCAAAAAAAAGATAGCAACAAATACAGTGTTTCTTAAAATATTTCTCTATAAAACTTTAGCTTTTAAATCCATGCTCCTGATTTATGAAAGGTGTGAAGATTCTCATGTGAAATGCTTTTTGCTATAATTGTATTACACATTTTATTTTTAAAATCAAAGTTTTTGATGATTTCTTCAATTTTAAATATATATGTGTGCACATCTCATACTTTCTGTGCTTTGTGTATAATCAAACCACAGAAGACAGCTATTATGCAAAGAGAAAAGACCTCAAATTCCAAGAATGCTTTTACAAAACAGATTTTAAAAAACAACTTTAGCCTGTCATGTCACAATCCTATATTACATTATATATATACATTGAATCAATTCTTTACTGATGTGTTTTTTTTGCCTTATATAAACACAGCATAAATCCATTAGATAGCAGTAAATTCCTATAGGGAAAACATACAAAATGATTTAGAACGAAGTAATTTAAAATTATGGACACTGTATGAACAAAACATGAGGAAAATGTACTTTTTCCTTTCAAAAAATTTATTGCTGAGTTTATTAAGACTTGGTTAATAAAAACTATTCAGTAAGAATAAAAAAACCCTGAACTTAACATCCAGCTATTAGTAAGTACAAAATTCCCATCAGATCTTAAGTGAAAAGTGCCTAGCAGTAGCCCAACTCATCACCCATTATAAATGTATTATTCAGAATAAAAGACAGATGGATCCAGAGAGGAAAACAGCAATATATTAAAAAAGAGAGAGGGAGAGGAAGAAAGGGGTGGTGGAGAATGGAACTTTATCTGTCATAGATCCTGGCGAATTGGAGTGGTGTGAATAAAAGTGAATTATAAACTATTTACAAAATTCTTGGTTTCCTCATGCCAGTTTTAGATTTTTGCACTGTCTTTTGTGGCTGTAAATTTTGTTTTCTTTTTCATTCTACAACCCAAATCAACTTTCTCTACCCCTGTGAAAACCACACTGAGACTCCATACAGATGATTTATTTTTCTTAAACCAAAAAGTAACTTTCAAATTAACCCAGTGGGCTCTCTCACCCCCAAGGCATTCTACTCCCCCAAAACGGGTCCATGATAAACAGCTCTTGTGGGATTAGGGTTCCCACTTCTTTATATCTCTTCCCTTTCCAAATTCCTCAGTAGTTTTCGAAAATAAATCTGATTCTTTTCTTGATCCCAAGAGGGCACTAGTTACACATGAGCTTGGCTAGTTGCCCTTTCCACACTTGTCATTCTAGCCAGGTTTAATGGGCCCAGAGTAGCGAATCCTGCTTGAATTGCTGGCAGCCTCTGTGAATACTAACAGATAGTTGCATAACTAGCTAATGTTTAGTGCATTCTCCCTATACTAGCTCCCTGAAGCTTTACCATAACTCTGTAAGATACATTACACTTTTATCCTCACTGTGCAAGTCACTGAAAAGAGACCAAGAGAAGTAAAATGACTCATCCCATCCCATGCAACAGTTAGTAAAAGACGGAGCCAGGATTTCACCCTGCATAATTTGTCTAAATAGACTTTTAGAAACCACAGTGTTTTTCTTTAGTTGAGAGATGATAGTAATGACAATAATAACAAAAAATATAATAATTACTTACAAAGTGCAAAACCATTTATAACCATGCTCTGTGTAGGTCTCCCGTACTTAAGTGAGGAATGTGTTTTATCACCGTTTTATAGATAAAGTGAAACCCTCAAACTGAAGCTGTGACCTTTATTTTATAAGGACAATTTAAGAAGATTGACTTTATATCATTGAACAATATTGTACAGATCCTTAAATATACTCAAGGTGCTCTTGCAGTAAGCAAAACTTCCTCTTGGATCTGTATAGCTTGGAGGAGGAGTGGGAAAACTGTGCTGTCCTTGTGCTAACACGTTTCACGCCTACTTTGACCAACCAGGAGGATTTTCGCACTCAGGTTTTTAGTTACTCTGACTTCCTGTCACATCTGTTAGGGTTTAACTGAATTAGAAAGCCCTGGTTGTGTTTTCTCTGTTAAAACAAAAGGCAGATAGGTCATGAGGATGGCCTATATTTAAAATTGACTCTTTTCTTGATGAGGTAATTTGGAGGATTTCTCAAAGTTTTTTTGTTTTGCTTTGTTTTATATATATATATATATATATATATATATATATATATATATATATTTTTTTTTTTTTTTTTTTTTTTTTTTTTTGTAGATTCTCTTCTGTAGTCTCTCTAACAAGACTGGACTTATGGCTACTGATTGTTTTCAACTGCTTCCACAGGTTTCCTTCCAGATCTTGGACCTGAGGGTCCACCTAGTGCTCTAAGAAACCTACTGGAGAACATTTGGGATAGCCTCCATCAAGCTCTGTCATTCATGGGGAACATCTGTGACATGGGAAGCATTTATTCATTCCTCATTCTAATAAAATTTGGGAAAACAGGATGATTCTAAGACAACTGCAAGTTTCTTATTCCACCTAATCCGTGAGTGTATCTCTCACCCTTTAGATTTTTTGTGAGGATCTTCAATCTATTGTAGGCAAATCTATGGAAACAAAATGTAGATTATTGGTTTCTATGCTCAGGGTGGGGGGAAACTTGCAAACAAGGTTTTTCTATTTTTCTAATAAAAACATTCTAAAATTGACTGTGCAGATGGTTGCACAAAGCCATTGATTTGTGCATTTTAAATGGGTAAATTGTATGATATTTGATATGTATCTCAAAAAGTCACATACTTTAAAAAAATAATAAAGGAAATATAGATTCCATAACCACAGATTTATATACTTAGCTCTAATTATCAGTTGAATTCTGTTGGCTATTTCCATATGCATGTCCTATTAGAATGTCAAATTAAATTGTTCCATCAAACCATTTAAAAAAGTTACGAATTATTTTTTTGATTGATACTATCAACATTCTATTCACTGAGGCTTTGAAGCTTTTGGAAGAAATTGTATTAGGACTTACCATCCAAAATCATATGAATACATCCAAGAATCAATTTCCTAGAATATATCTTTTACATAGAAAAATATATAGTGGTACTTTGGCTCACAAACTTAATTAGTTCCCCAGTTCTGGGGCAGATGGCTGTGGCTGTGTTCCTCACCTGATACAGAGTTGTGAAGGGAAGCAAAATTTTGCCAAATGCTTCTGTTTGCAAACTGAAATATACAAAAACAGAAGTGTTCATGAGTTGAGTTATTACTATGTAGTCATATTATACATAGTCTGAAGTATACATATATATATATATATATATTGGAAATATAATTTTATTCATTCTGTTTCTGTGGAGAACCCTAACACAACTTTTGTTTCAGTTATGACAATTTTGGTTACATGTAAGATAAGCCCTGATTCAACTTGACTTGAACTTCATTAGACAATAAAGACAGGCAGCATCACTTTCAAGACTGGTTCATTCAATCGCTAGTGAAGACACAGGATTTATCTCATCTCTCATCTACCATGGCCATAGTCATCTTCATCTTCAGACCTGTAGCTGATGCTCCAGGTAATCATTTCCCAGCCACAGTCCCAGAAAGAAAGCTGAAACCTTTCTCCTTATGTGCTTTGCTGTTACCAAGTAAGCATTTAGAGAAGCCTGTAAAGACTAATTTTTTATTAGTACATTTCCACTACATAATGATTGCAAATATCCTAGGGAGGTGGTCCATGTACACAACACATTTTAATTTCTTTTTTCATCTCCTTTCCCTTCCTTCCTCACTCTGTCTTTTGACCCCCTTCCTATCTGAGAAAAATCTGTCTTCCTACTTCCTATTATCTATCTTTTATTTTGTTCTTTATAATTTGGGGCTCTAATATAAGAGAAACCATGCAATATTCAAACTTATGTGTCTGACTTATTTCACTTAACAATATGGTCTCCAATTACATCTATTTACCTACAACTCCCTCAAGTTTATTTCTTTATGAGAGAGTAGTACTCCATTGTGTATAATTATCACATTTTCTTTATCCATTCATCTGCCGATGGGCATATAGAGCTTTTCCATTTCTAAGATTTAGCTATTATGAATTCCTGAGAATATGGACTAATGATAAATTTTGGCTAGTTGACCAAATGTGTAATTCTTTTAAGAGGAAATAGGTAATTAAAATAAAAGCCAGTACATTTTCTGAGACACAGTTTCTCTATTTATAAAATGGTGAAGGAATAGTATCCAACACTGAAGTTTCTTTTGAGGGCTAATTCAGATTCTACTGTTAATAAAAGTGCTTGTCAGAGTGATTAATGCATAAAATTTACTTAATAAATACTACTTACTATTAACTTTGTGATGGATAAGCTTGATTGTCAACTTGATTTGCTTGGGAGGCCCCAGGGGATTAGTGTAGCACTTATTTAGCTGTGTATGGGTGGGTCATAAAGGCCTGACACTGAGGTTTATATTTGGTCCCTGGCTCCTTCCTTTCGGTACTGTTCCCCTGCTCTGCTTTCTAACCACCATGAACTGAGCATCTTTACTCCCCCATGTCCTTCTGTCATTGATGTTCCTTCTTTGGAGCCAAGCTGACCATGGACTGATTCTCTGAACCTGTGAGCCAAATAAACGTCTCCTCCTTTAAATTGTGGTGTCAGGTATTTTATTCAGCAAGAAACACTGAAAGATCCATTATTTTTCATTTTACATACTGCTCTACTAATAATTATTGGGAAAGAGAAAGATGAGATGTGGGAAAGTGAAGAAATTTTCCACCTTTCTTTTTGTACTTTTTTATTTATTGTTATTAACACTGAGATTAAATGTTGATGGACAGTGTTATACAGGTCAGAATAGAACTACTTGCACCAAAAAAGGAAGCTTACTTTTAAAAATAAGATTATCTGAAGTAGGCATTGCATGAACTTTTGGATATGGAATAAATTTGGCTCACAGGAATGTATATCTACATTCCCAGTGTATTTCGATTCCCCACCTCTCCTCTATTTGATGTATACAGGTAAACATTCCAGTGTACTTCAACCATTATTGAAAACATTCAAAATTGACAGTAGAAAATAGTTCTTAAATTCACAGAGCAGAGCATAAGGAATTAATTACACTCATAATCGTTTGTTAACAAAAAATAAAAAAGAATCAATTACTCAATTTATGTCAACTATTTTTAATGTCCAAAAATGTATGCTTAATATTAGTGAAACTCAATGAAAATACAAAGAAGAATTAAGAAGCACTAGACTTTGTGACAGTTATCTAATTATAACTTTTAATTTGAATGAAATGGGAATGACTCATAACTATTGTGAAATTTTGTGACAATTTATATATTTATTTTTAAGTTTAAATGACTTAGAAATGGGCTCCAAATAAGAAAAACACTAAAGGTCTGCCTCAGTAACAATAAACAATAAAATAGCCCATTGAATTTATATATGGTTTGTCTGGTTCTTCTAACTTAAAGTTAATATGGAAAAAACAAACAAGAGGGAAAAGGGATCTCTTCTAGATTTACAAATGGCTAACAAGGAATAACTAAATTAATTGTTTCAATCTCATTGGAAATCAGGTTTGAGAAAGTAAAAATCAAAACAAACAAAAACCCAACAAATATAAAAGATGTTGGGTGACAATTATAAAATTTAAACATCAACCCCATATTATATAATCATACTGAAATTTATATATAACAATGATTTTATGGATATGCAAGAAAATGCCCTTAGGAAATGTATTTTGAAGGATTTAAGAATGAGGTGTCATGATGTCAATAACTTATTTTCAATAGTTCAGCATTGTTCATATACACGTGCAAAAGGAAAGACAGATAAAGAAATGCAGCAAAATGTTAAAAATTGGAAAATCTACAAGGATATAAAAGTGTTTATTAGCACTAATATTTCAATGATTTTCAGATTTGAAAATTTCTAGTATAGAAATTTAGAAATAAAATCAACTGCTAATGAAAGTCTGAATATTGGGAATTCTGAGGTTTTTTTTTTTTTGGTTCTCAAGATTAGAGTAATCCTAGGAATTACAAACATAATACTACTACAGTTTTAGAAGAGTGGCAACAAATATTCTAGCAAGACAATCTCAAGAAAGCAAAAATATGAATATGGTGACAATTAAAAAATAAAATTAAATACTTTGTTTAAATGCAGTGTTTATATGACAGTGTTTAATAATGAATTTGTAATGTGTGAGATACGTTGCATATTTTTTCTGTTCTTCAAGATGACTAAATCACATAACAGAATTTGATATATTAAATGTGTGAGTTTAGACAGTTTTAGGAAAAAATGAGTATTTAAATGTCTCAAAATGTTTTTTCTGTACATTTTCATTAGTTACATGACATATAAATATATAGACAAATCCAGTTGCATTTGAAATTCATATTAACCGTTTAATGTATTTATAAGATTAATAAATTACATATGAAACCACAGCAACAGAAACATAAGGAAGAGCAATATGACAATATCTAATTAAGGCATAAATCTAAGTATATTCAAGATATAAATAACATAGTTGTTTTAGTTTTAATTTTTAGTCATTTAGTTTTCTTTCTTTTTTTTATCTTGCTGGAATTTCAAATTAAATATATCGGTCAATTTGGGGGGAGAAAAAATTTGAAGGGAGATAAACATTTTTTCCATACTAATATTCTCAAACCATGGGGGGTTATCTAGTTTACCGTTTTATTAAATCACCTTTAATACCATTTAATTGAGTCTTCTTTGGTTTCAATCTTGTGTGTCTCCTGCATAGAAGTCTCAAACATTTTTTATTAGATTTGTTTCTACATGTTATTAGCATTCTGATGCTGTTAAAATGGTATAAATCTCATAGCTTTGTTTGTTAATTATTGCTGCTATAGGGACATGGTGGGGACCGGGCTGTGTAAGGGTTAAGTTGCTCACCACAGTGCTCTCTGGTTGTGTTGGAGAAGCTCCTATTCACAACCTCTGAAGACAAGATAAGACCAATAAGACCATAAGACCACAGGTGAAGACATTTGGCTCTCACTCCTATTCCAGGGCAATAACCGACAACCTAAGAGATCAGACAGTTTTCCCAATTAGCAAGATTTACTGCTTGGAATGTCTTTGTTCTACTTCTCAAGACCTTGCTTATTTTCCTGGGCTTTTGCCTCAGATGTGCCCTCCACTCTTCCTGCACTCCCCTGAATAGTTAAGGACCCAATAAATATAGACAGTCCAGAGAAGTCTTTGTCTTAGCTCCAAGAGAGTGCTGACCTTCCTGGACTCCCAAACTCCATGTTACTTCTCTCTTTTATTTAAGTCTTTGCCTGTCCACTCATTTTAGGAGATCAGAAGTCTGATATGCTTCCAATAGGGAAATATAGCCAAGTTTTAATCAATGCCTTTTTTATAGCAATTGACAAATTCAATTATTAATAATAATCATTTCACTTTTGGGGGCATTCAATATCCTCAGTCATATTATTTGCTAATCATGACAGTTTTTTTCTTCACAATTTTTTTGCATTATTATTACACAATGTAAGGTTTCCCACACAATGTAAATATAGTAGGAAGTATTTTTGCTTTGTTCTCAATATCAGATTTACAACTTTGCCTTTAAAGATGTGCTGTAGGTTCTTCGTGTACAATATCAAGTTCATAATGTTTTCCTAGAGGTTTTGTTTTCTTCTTTTTAATCTTTAGTAGATGTTGAGTTGCAGTGATTGCTTTCTTGTCATATTTGCCACATTTGATTTTGCTTTATTCCTTAAATATTGTGAAATATATTGATATAGTTTTGAAAATTAAAATGTTAAACTACCCTTGCATTCTTTGAGTATACCCAGTTGGTTTCAGTGTATTTGTACACACACACACACACACACACACACAGACACACACACACACGATTCCTATTCACAGAGTTCAACAGTTTTTGTCCAGGGTTTCTACATCAGTATTGATGGTAAAGATTGTTACACAGTTTTCTTTTATGACTTGTTTTCAGGTTTTGGGACAAAGGTTGGACTAGTCTCATAAAAAACACTGCATAAAAGTTACAAAAGACTTTTGTTACTGCTTGGCATTCACAGGTAAATTGGTACAGTGGAACTTTCTGTAGAATATTTTTATATTTAATTAATTTTTTCTTTTTGTTTGTTTATTATGCTTTCTGTCTTTGTGTTTAATTTGCTATTTTTTCTTCAGATATGTACAACACTGACTTAAATTTTTTCCTATGCATTTAAGGATATAAATTTTCTAGTGACAATTTTGGCTACATTCCATAAGATTTAGATGTGTCTGATTTTTATTGTAATTTGTGCAAAATTCTTTCTGGCTTTTATTTTGGTTTCTTCTTTGAGAAAGAGCAAAATAAGAGCTAGATAATAGGAAACAGGAAAGTCAATCTTTTGCAAAAGGGAAGGGGACCAAGAGATGTGGAGAGGTGAGAGAAAGAAGGAAGGGGATGAAAAATGAATTGAGGTATGTTAGATGCAGGGCTAACTCCCCAGGATGGATGTAATCATTATGCACTGCAAACATGCACAAATGAAAATAAAAATTAAAAACTAGGAAAATAATTCTTTAAAAACTTCAAAACTGAAAAGGAAGTTATTTAAAAGCTTATTTTGGGCTGAGGAGATGGCTCAGTGGCGTTAGCGCCTACCTGGCAAGTGTGAGGTCCTGAGGTCGACTCCCGGTACCCACATTAAAAAAAAAAAAAAAAAAAAAAAAGCTTATTTCACTTCATGTCCCAATTTTGGGGATTTTCTAATCTGTCTCTCTCTCTCTCTCTCTTCCTTTTGTCTTGCCCATTTTCTTTCTTTCTGCCATTACTATATATTGATCTCAGGTGGCCTTTCTACTGAATTACATCCCCAACACTTTTTATATTTTATTTTGGGGCAGGTCTTAGTAAGTCACTAAGTTGCCCAGGCTGGCTCAAACTTGAGATTCTCGTGCCTTAGTCTCCTGGGATCACAGGCATGTACCACCATGTTTGGCTTAGTCATCTTTTTTTTTTTTTTTTCTTTCAGGGTTTCACCATACATTTCAGGATGGCCTCAAACTCACAGCAATCCTCCAGTCTCAGCCTCCTGAATGCTGGGATTATAGGTGTGTGCCACCACACCCAGCCTCATCTTTTCTTTAGGATACCACGTATGGTCCATTTTGATAAATGTTATATGTAAGTTTGTGAGGGAATTAAATTGTGAACTGGGTATGGTATTTTGTATATGACAATAAAAACAGATTAATTAATTTTGACTGTCATATCTGCACCCTTATTGATATTTCTGTCTGCATGTTCTAACATGTTGAGTGATACAGTATCATAATTTCATTTTCCACCACGTTTCTCAAAAGAATTACATAATAATTATATAAAAGTGTTCATCTTTAGCCATCAGAAAAATGCAAATCAAAACTACATTGAGACTCTATCTTACCCCAGTGAAAACAGCTATCATCAAGAATACAAAACAAAACAAAACAAATAAAACAGTAAATGCTGTGAGTATGTTGGGAAAAAAAGAACTGTTGGTGAGAATATAAATTACCACATTCAGTATGAAAATACATATGAACATCCTTCAAAACATAAAAAAGAGAACAACTGTATACTCCAGCTTGCAGTTGCTCTGTTTATATTCAAAGGAATTAATGACAGCATATTTCAGAGATGCTACATACCCATGTTAATTGAGACACAGTTCACAAAAGCCTGGTTAAGATATTAGCATAGGTGTGTGTCAACAGTTTACAGGTGAGCGCATAAAGAAATTCTGGTATATATTCACAGTGGAGTACTATTCAGCCATGAAGAAAAATGAAATTAGGTCATTTGCAGGAAAATGAATAGAATCAGAGATCATCATATTAAGTGAAATAAGCCAGACTCAGAAAGACAAATATGTTTTCTTTCATATTTAGAATCTAGATAAAAATGGCATGGAACTATAAGGGAGACTGTTAGAGAAGAAGGGTGGGAGAGGGTAAGAGAGAGCAAATGGAGAGTGGATGTGATCAAAATATTTATACAAAAGTATGAATATGCCTTGAAACCCATTACTCTGTAAAATTAACATGTGCTAGAAAAATATTTAAAATGTACAAGAAAATTCCCACTACATTTATGAGAGTATTATAGATTTGCTTATTCTGCTTTTGGCTATGTCAACTTTTTCTTTATATATAATGAGATGATGTTATTAACTTTTATACATTTCTGAATGTTTGAGTCATTTATTATACAACATAACCATTTTTTCTTTTATAATTTTCTTTCTATAATGTTATATTTTCTATCATTAGTACAGTTTACTCCATCTTTTCATTTGTATTTGCTTACTATTTTACTATATAGCCATCCTTTGACTTTTACCTCTTCATTTTGTAAGCAGCTTACATGTTTTTAATTCAATATGATCTTGCTTATATTTCAATTAGAAAAATTAATGCTTATATTTATTGTAATTAATAATAATTTGGGCTTAAATTTTATTTTTTGTTTCTTATCTGTCCCACTTGACCTATGTGGTTTTCCTCTATATTTTCTGTCTTTTGGGGGTTAAATAAATGCTTTTATTATTTATTTTCCCTCTATGTTAGATGTTGCTGCTATCTTAGTCATCTTTTTCTCAGCAGGTATGTCAAACTCCCATCTACAATAAGTGTGGGCTTCTAATGACCTAAAACTACATTCTTCCCAGAAGTAGTATCCTCTGCCAATAGGAGTCTATATGACCGTAAATGCCTAGAAATGTCAGCTACTTCCAAGGTCAGCTCTGACCAATGGCCTGACTGAAATGGCAAGGTATCAAAACCTAGTCTCACTTAAAGTCGGGCTAGCTCTGCCACCATTACCCTCAAGAGTAACTGTGGGGTCAAGTGGAGTTAAAGTGGCTCATGAAACTACATCTTTGTTTTGCTTTTACTCCTATCCAATCCCACATTCCTGAATCTTCACAGGTTACTTACATAACTTTCTCAATACTCACTTGCACAGAATTCCCATTTTAGGTCCTATTTCTATGGCTCACATCTAAGAGGAGGTCTAATGATGCACACTAGTTATGCAATCTATTGCTCTTCTTTCACTGCTTATCTTAGAGATTAAAATAGTCATTCTTAATTTTTAGATGAAGAGACAATTTTAGATAGTTTTATATAACTTCAAAATAATTTTATTTAATAAATTAATGGTTTTATGATTTATTGTACGATGCATATAACCTAGAACATGTTTACTCCATGTACCCCTCTTATTCTTTTGGTCTTCGGTTTGTTATGCATATTAATCTTGACTAATTTCTTTTACTCAGGTGTATGTACTTATTGATGTTTTGCTACTTATTCTGTCAGCTATTGGAAGAAACATATTGAAGTCTTCTTGAACAAGTTACTTCTATAGCATCTCACTGTAGTCTCTTCTTCTATGAAATCTGACCTAACACTTTTTGTTAGTGCAGCTGTATTACTGTGTTTATGCAGTCAATATTAATTTAGACCTACTTCCCTATTTCTTCTTTCCAGTGTGGACCAAAGGTCCCAAGAATTCCAGTTAAATCCACACACTGAGGCTCATTACCCCAGCCATCTAATTGATTGACACTGTCTGGTTGCCCATTCTAAGGCACTGTTAAATGTACACTAAGGAATGGGATAAGGAAAAAATCTTTTTCATTCTGGCTTTGGCATTTCCTGTTCATAGTGCTATTTTTAATTTTTTAAAAAATTTCAATTTGTTAGTACATGTTTGCAGTACACAGTGGTTACATTTTTTATGTAAAGTTGGTACATGTACATAACACATCTCAATTTATTTTTATGTTCCACTCCTTTCCCCTTCTTCCCCCCTCTTGCTCATATTTTTAGCCACCTATATCCTATCAGTAGCAGGGGCTTTCAACTGGGCATTGAGGTAAACTGGACATTTGCTTTCCACTTTGCTTGATCATCTAGTTGTGGACGTGGGAATGGGGACTATAGCTTCACAGCTGTTCGTTTTATAAAATCATGCCTATCTCTCTGCATTGGAGCTCCATTTAATTTTTTGTTAGGAGGAATAGTGGTCTTTTGTACAACAGTAGCACGTTATTTTCAGATTTGTAAGTATCTACCTAGGGGCCATTAGGATAACTTCCATCTTTTACAATTTACCAAAATTGAAGAGGGCACCAATGATCTTCCAACCCAAGAAATACAGCTGACATGTCTTGGCCTCACGGAAATTTGCTAAGAGTGTTTTGTAGAGGTCACATCCTACCCTGCACTTACATGTCATCAGCTCACTCCTCCACACATGTAAAACTGCCAAAAAAAGGAAGAAATGGTGCCCAACCTGGATCTTTATTACTTAGATTTTTGTCCTGTGTCTTGTTATAAAGAATTCACTAAGAATAGGAGGCTAAATCCATATTCAAAAATGCCATGCTGCTTTAAAAAAAAAAAGCAAATAAACATGAACATTTTAAAAATTTAGTTAAGTTAGTATTAATTTCCATAAAGCACTAATTATGGACAATGAATACAGTAGAGAATTAGTTTAAAATATGAGGGTCAGAATGTAGTGCTTGAATCTTCAAAGGAACATAATAAATGAATCTGAAATATAGTTCTGGAAAAGGAAAATCAATGTTTGGATGTTTTTAAATGTATAAAGGATAGAAATGCAACAAGAAATCTCATGAAAAACAAATAATGCCCATATTCACAAATAATTTGGTTTATTGTAGGTGATGAGAGAGTTAATAAACATTAATGTGTATGTGCTATACTTGAATTCTTTTTCTGTTTTTCCAATTGTTTCACTTCAGAACTTGATGATATGTAATTTTGATTAAAATGGAGAAATAATCAGCTTGCTTTCTATGCCAACATTTTCTTATCTGGTTGCTATGACAATCTCCTTCAACAGTTACTTTTTTTCTCATTTGTGAATTTATCTCTTTTTGATGTTATAAAAAGAGTTTTCCTAGGTAAGTAGTTTGATTTCTTTTTTTTTTTTTTATTTTAAAGAGAAGAAAAAAACAAAACAAATCAAAAAAAGAACAAATTTTCAAACCAACATAATAGGAGGGTAACAATGGTTAATACATTACGTATTACTATCTTTAAGTTAGTTATTCAGGACACCAGACATTAGCATTCAATTGTCCAAACATTATTGGCACAAACCTTACTCTTCAATGAACTAAGTAAAAATGGTAGTGTATCTATCTTAACCATCTTATATATATATATATATATATATATATATACAATTTTTTTCCCTTTCCCTTCTTTCTTTTCCCTATTCCAGTCTCTCTTTCCTTTTGACCAGTTTCTTTTTGATTCACCATGTCTATTGTACATTTTGGATCTTATTTACTCTTTCAGTTTCTCATACTAGAGAGATAATACGATGCTTACACATGTGCTTCTGGTTTATTTCACTTATGAGTATTTTCTCGAGTTGCATCCATTTACCTATAAAAGTCTCCAGTTTATCCTTCTTTATGGCTGAATAGTACTCCATTGTATAAAAATACCACATCTTTCTTATCCATTCCTCAGTTGATGGGCATTTGGGTTGTTTCCAAGATCTGGCTATTACAAATTGTGCTGCTATAAACATGGGTGCACGTATGTCGCTGTGGTACGATGTTTTTAATTCTTCTGGGAAGATGCCCAGAAGGGGAGTGGCTGGGTCAAATGGGACCTCCAACCCTAGTTTTCTGAGGAATCTCCACACTGACTTCCACAGTGGCTGTACCAGTCGACACTCCCACCAACAGTGAAGAAGGGTTCCTTTTTCCCCACAGCCCCTCCAGCATTTGTTATTAGTTGATTTCTTAATAGTAGCCATTCTTTCTGGGGTGAGATGGTATCTCAGTGTTGTTTTAATTTGCATCTCTCGAATGACTAGTGATGTTGCACATTTTTTTGTATATTTATTTGCCATTAGTATTTCTTCATCTGAGAAATGTGTATTCATCTCAGATGCCCATTTTTGGAGTGGGTCTTTAAATTTGGGAGGTCTGATTTTTTTGAGTTCTTTATATGTTCTCGATAGTAATCCTTTGTCTGAGGAACAGCTGGCAAACATTTTTTCCCACATTGTGGGTTGTCTCTTCACTCTGTTGGTGGTTTCTCTTGCTGTGCAAAAGCTTTTTAATAAGATGAGATCCCAGTTATTGATTCTTTGGGATAGTTCCCGTGCGGTTGAGTTTTTATTCATAAAGTCTTTGCCTACACCAATGTCTCCAAGGGTTTTACCTATCCTACCTTCCAGCAGATTTAATGTTTCTGTTTTAATATTTAGATCTCTGATCCATTTTGAATTTAGTTTAGTGCATGGTGAAAGATATGGATCTAGTTTTAATCTTCGGCATGTGTAGAGCCAGTTTTTCCAGCACCATTTATTAAAGAGGCTATCTTTCTTCCAGCGAATGTGTTTGGCACCTTTGTCAAAGATAAGGTGGCTTAGTATGTCTGGGGTTGTTTCAGCATCTTCTAATCTGTTCCATTGATCTTCAGGTCTGTTTTTTTGCCAGTACCACACTGTTTTTATCACAGTAGCTTTATAGTATAATTTCAAGTCGGGGATTGTGATGCCCCCTGCCTTGCCTTTGTTGCCCAGAATTGCCTTTGCTATTCTAGGTCTCTTCTGATTCCAAATGAATTTTAGGATTGTTTTCTCTAATTCTGTGAGATATGCTGTTGGAATTTTGATTGGAATTGCATTAAATCTGTATAACAATTTTGGAAGTATGGCCATTTTCACTATATTGGTTCTTCCTATCCAGGAGCAAGGGATATCTTTCCATTTTCTGATATACTCTTCAATCTCCTTTTTCAGAGTACTGTAGTTTTCAGTATAGAGGTCTTTTACATCCTTCGTGAGGTTGATTCCTAGGTATTTCATTTTTTTGGATGTTATTGTGAAAGGTATTGTTTCCCTAATTTCTCTTTCAGTAAGTTTGTTATTTGTGTACAGGAAGGCTATTGACTTTTGAGTATTGACTTTGTATCCAGCTACACTACTGAATTTGCTTATTAAATCTAGCAGTTTTTTAGTGGAGTTTTTGGGGTCTTCTGTGTAGAGTATCATGTCATCTGCAAATAATGATAATTTAACTTCTTCCTTTCCAATCATTATTCCTTTTATTTCTTTCTCTTGTCTAATCGCTCTGGCTAAAGTTTCCAGAACTATGTTGAATAAGAGTGGGGACAGTGGACATCCTTGTCTTGTTCCTGATTTTAGAGGGAAGGCTTTCAGTTTTTGGCCATTTAGTATAATATTGGCTGTTGGTTTGTCATAGATAGCTTTTACCAGATTGAGATAAAGACCCTCTATTCCAATTTTCTGTAGGGTTTTTATCATGAAAAGGTGCTGGACTTTGTCAAAAGCTTTTTCTGCATCTATTGAGATGATCATGTGATTTTTGTCTTTGGTTCTGTTAATATGCTGTATTACATTTATTGATTTACGTATGTTGAACCATCCCTGCATCCCTGGGATGAATCCAACTTGGTCATGGTGTATAATCTTCTTGATGATTTGTTGGATTCTGTTTGCCAGTATCTTATTAAGGATTTTTGCATCTATGTTCATTAGGGAGATTGGCCTGTAGTTCTCTTTCTTAGTTGGGTCCTTCTCTGGTTTTGGTATCAGGGTAATGCTTGCTTCCAGGAATGAATTTGGGAGTATTGCTTCCCTTTCAATTTCATTGAAAAGTTTGAGAAGTAGGGGCATTAGGTCTTCTCTAAATTTCTTGTAGAATTCGGCAGTGAATCCATCAGGGCCTGGGCTTTTCTTTGTTGGGAGGTTTTTAATTACATCTTCAATTTCATTGGCTGATATTGGTTTATTTAGGATTTTTAAATCTTCTTGATTCAGCTTTGGTAATTCATACGAATCTAGGAATCTGTCCATTTCTTCTGCATTTTCCATCTTAGTAGAATATAAATTTTCAAAATAGGTATAGATGATCTTCTGGATTTCTGCAGGGTCTGTCGTGATATCACCCTTTTCATTTTCAATTGCATGGATTTGAGTCTTTTCTTTTCTTTTTTTAATAAGGTTGGATAAGGGCTTGTCAATCTTATTTATTCTTTCAAAGAACCAACTTTTTGCTTCATTGATTCTTTGTATTGTTTTTTTATTCTCCAATACATTAATTTCTGCTCTGATCTTTATAATTTCCTCCCTTGTACGGGCTTTTGGCTTAACCTGCTCTTCTTTTTCTAGAAGCTCGAGGTTCACCCTTAAGTTGTTTATTTGCGCTTGCTCTATTTTCCTGATATAAGTGTTTAATGCTATAAATTTCCCTCTTAGGACTGCTTTCATTGTATCCCATAAGTTCCGGTATGTTGTACTGTCATTATCATTCAGTTGTAGAAAGTGACTAATTTCTTCTTTAATTTCATCTGTGACCCATTGGTTGTTCAGGAGGATGCTGTTTAATCGCCATGTGTTTAGGGAGTTTTTGTGGGATCTTTTGCCATTGATTTCCAATTTCATTGCACTATGGTCTGATAATATGCATGGGATAATTTCAATTCCTTTGCATTTACTTAAGCAGGTTTTATGAGCTAGTATGTGGTCTATTTTGGAGAACGTCCCATGTGCAGCTGAGAAAAATGTGTATTCTGATGTTGTGGGATGGAACACTCTGTAGACATCTACTAAGTCCATTTGTTCAAAAGTTTGGTTCAGTTCTACTATTTCATTATTGATTTTCTGTCCAGTTGATCTATCTTTTTGTGACAGTGGAGTATTGAGATCTCCCAATATAATTGTATTAGTGCTTATTTGATTTTTCATGTCCTTTAGTACTTGTTTTATATAGCTGGGTGCATTGGTATTTGACGCATATATATTTATGATCGTTATCTCTTCCTCTTGGATTGTTCCCTTTACAAGGATGTAATGACCGTCTTTATCTCTCTGAATCCTTCTTGGCTTGAAGTTCACTTTGTCTGCAAAAAGAATAGCTACCCCTGCTTTTTTCTGGGTTCCTGTGGCATGGAGTATTGTTTTCCATCCTTTGACTTTCAGTCTATGAATTTCTTTCTGAATTAAATGTGTTTCTTGTATACAGCATATTGTTGGATCTTGCTTCTTGATCCATTTCGCCAGTCTGTGCCTTTTGATTGGTGAATTGAGACCGTTAACATTGATGGTTAAAACTGATATGTATTGACTTGTCATGATATTTTCCTGTTGTTGGTTCCCACTCTTTGTTTTTCCGCTTTCCGGCTATTTAAGTATTTGCCCTGCCTGGTGGATTCCTTCTGTTGGGGTTCCTATCTCTTTCTAGAATGTCCTTCAGAACGTTTTGGAGTGCTGGTTTGGTGGTCATAAATTTTCTCAGATGTTCTTTGTCATGAAAGTATTTTATTTCTCCATCAATTTTGAAAGATAGTTTTGCAGGGTACATCAAGCTGGGCTGAAAATTATTTTCCTTTAGAGCTTGCAATACATCATTCCAAGCTCTTCTTGAATTGAGGGTTTGTGCTGAAAAGTCAGCTGTGATTCTGATGGGTTTTCCTTCATAGGTGATTTGTCTCTTCTCCCTAACAGTTTTTAAGATTCTGCCCTTCTGTTGAATTTCTGGGATCTTGACTATGATATGTCTGTCTGAAGTTTTTTTTTGATCATGTCTAGTTGGTGTTCTAAAAGCTTCACTTATAGGGGTGTCAAATTCCTTTTCTCTTCCAGGAAAGTTCTCCCTGATTATGTCTTTGAACAAGGTTTTAATGTCGTTGATGCTATCTCCTGCTTTTTCATTTATTCCAATTATTCTTAAGTTGTTTATCTTTGAGTCATCTAGCAGCTGCTGAATTGATTTTTCATGGTCCCTTGCTATTTTTAAGAATTTTTCCATTTCATGATCACTAATTGCAAGCCTGTCTTCTATATCTGAGATCCTGTCCTTGCATTGGCTTATTCTGCTACAAATACTTTCAATGGAATTTTTTATCTCTTGGATATCTGCTTGAATCTGCCTTATGGATTCCATTTCTTTCCTATGCTGAGCATTCATGGTTTCTATAGTTTTCTTAAGTTCATCTATTTTTTTGTCTGTATCAGCTATAGTGTCCTTAAGCATGGTCTTCATTGTAGACATTATCTCTGCAGTTATCTGTGAGATTATTTCTGTTTTAATTTTTTCCAGAACCTCATTCAGTTGCTTTGTTGTTACCACTTCAGATAGGCCAGGTGGGTGGCTTTCGGATTGTCCCACCTCGTTGCTCCCTAGGTTTGCCTTTGGTGAATTGGATGTGTGTGGTTGCATCTTGTTTAAGTGTCGTCTCATTTTTTCTTTCTTTAATTCCTGGGGTGATGTTTGCAAATTACCTATAGTAGGTTACTTTATTGCTAGTGTTTAAGATCTTTAGAAGATGACTACTTCTCTGCAGTATCTTCCAAGTGGAGCTTGCTTTTAGGTTTTGAGCTTTCTGCCAGATCCTACCTCTTCAATTCGTTGGGTATGCGAAGTTGCTACCTGTTTGGCCCAGTCCTTGATCCTTTGGTACTGTGCCACTGTATTTTCTGTGTCCCTTAGTCAATCTCAATCATGAAATATCAGGAAGGAAAGATGTTTAGAACAATTATTTCACATTTGGCTATAATGTTAACTAAAGCATCAAACACAGCCTAAAAAAATGACAGACTGAGCTAACCAGTTATTTACCACTTTTAGCTGTATAGAGTTGCGGTTATATAACAAAATCTAAAACACACCAGAAAAATTATATGCAGTATACAAGTCCTATGTATGTCAATTTTTCCTTGAGGAGTTTAAATTTAAGATGAGTTAAGGAGGAAATAGAGTATTGGGAGAAGAGGAAGGAATTAGATGTAAGGTTAGAGGACCAAGAGGGATCCCACTAAAATTGGGACACTAGTGCAGAGGACAGGTGGTAAAAAGAGAAGGAAGGGATAAAAGGAAGAACAGATCACAACCACAATCACAAAGAAGTTAGAGGCGCTGTTTACACTCATATAAAAAACCAGAGAGAATAATGAAGGAAAGAGCAAATACACATACAGAAACAAAAACGAAGATAAAAACAATAAAACAGACAGATCAAAAATAAAACCCCACCAAAAAACAAAACAAAACAAAAACAAAAAAACCCTTCGCCAGAACAAAAAACAAATCAGTGAGAAAAAAAATAAAAATAAAAATAAAAATAAAAATAAAAATAAAAATAAAAAAAATAAAAAGAATCAGTTCCAGGTGTTGACTCTGTTGTAGGCAGGTACCTTGTGACAGAGTCCTGTTCTGTGCAGGTCCGTCCCAGTAAGCCAGGAGCGCCCTCTGGCGGGCGGTGAGCAGAGGCGCGTACTTTCAGGCAGAGACCAGTCTAGCTCGCCTCCGCTCTCAGCGCCCTTTCACGATCCCTGGGCCTGAGAGGCTCAGCGCGCTGTCCGGAGCGCGGGTTCCCTGCACTGGTTCCCGCCGCTCTGGTTTTTCACCACGCCCCCCACAATGGCGCCGGGCCAGTTGCTCTCTGGCGCGGGACAGGTGTGGCTGAGAGTCCAGTCTCGTTCGCCTGCTGACCTCAGCACACTTTCGTGGGCCTGAGAGGCCCCGTGCTGCCCTGTCTGGAGCACAAGTTCCCAGAGCAGTTTCCCAGCCGCTCTGAGTTTCGCCACACCCCCCACAATAGCGCCCGGCCGGTCGCTCTCTGGCGTGGGGCAGCTGTGGCTGAGAGACACTCACCGCCGGTCAGCGCCATTCTCCGCCGCTCCCCTGCCCTGCCGCTGTCTTAGGATCCTCCGTGGGGGCTCCCTGGGCGCCAGCTGCCACCGTGTGTCCGTAGAATTGAGCCTCCGCGGCGCTGCAACTCCCGGGATATTAGAAGGTGCGCGTGCGCGGTCTGCTCCTTCTTTCCTTCTTCTTTGTTGGAAGTCACCCGTCACTGGTGCCGGGGCTCCCAGATTGCGCTTCAGAACTTTTCTGGGTTTCGGGGAGGCATCTCCCCCCCTCCTGCGCTTTCCGGGTCGCTATATTCCCGTGTTCCAATGGTAACTTTTAGAGAGAGTTTTGCTGCCTGCTTCTTACTCATCCGCCATCTTGAGGTCCTGCCCGTAGTTTGATTTCTTTATGCTTAAAGGATTCTTAAGAAATAAGAAAGCTTTTATTTAAAGCCTCTGCATTCCAGGGTGTCATGTCTTATTTAAGATTTAAAATGAAAAAGTTGACATCCTTTGTAAAAAAAAAAAAAAAAAAAGAAATATATGTAAAGAATGAAGGTCTTTAGAGAATCTAAATTTTTATTTCTTCCATATTGTAAGCCCTATTTGTAGCATCTGTTATTGTTCTGTGCACACAAGGCTTATTTTTTACATTTGACTTTTGTCTCGTTATTTTAAACGATGAAATATTTTCCTAAATCTCTAATTCGCTGGGTAGAGTGTACTTTAAAGAAGAAAATACTAGATTATGAGTCAGAAACCTGAATTCCCATCTTAATTTTGTCTCCACCAGTCAGTTTGATCTTGGAAAATCATGTCATCCCCAGTAAATTATAACTTCTATGTTTTTAAAAGAGCCTTGTTAAACTTAGGGTTCTGTCCAATTTTAAAACAGTGTACCTCTTTACATAGTCCTTTTTTACATTGGAATATTCGAGTTATCTTCTTATACTGTTTTTCTAAGAATTTCTGTTTTATCTTCTACGAAATTATAATGCATGAAGTCAACAAATATTTACTGGGTTCCTCTGGTATATCATGCACATGGCCCTCATTCTTCCTGCTTGACTAAAGTCACATGAACTTTTCCAGAGAATCATAATACGTACAGAGACATCAGAGGTAATTTTTATTGAACATTTAACGTACAAGACTAGATGACAGCACACTAAATTGTTTTATCCGATGTTTCCAAATGTATTGCCTCAATGATTTGCAAAGTAATATTGACTAGTCCAGTGTAGTTACACTTTAAGATGTGTCAGCATCACCTGTAAGACTTGTGAATATACCCATATCCTCTCAAAAATTTCTGATTCCCTGTGTCTGGGTGTACTAGGACAATTACCACTTTAAACAAGTTTCTAGGTAAGGCTTCCCTGTTGATCTTGGTCCTGGGACTACACGTTGATAACTATAGGACCTCAATTTATAAAGTTTATTTTTTTTCATTTTAAATCTTGAAGCACTTCCCAGCTGCACCTATCAGTGTAGGTATAAATATATATTCTAAGAAGCCATGTGTGTTGTTTTCATCTTTATAGATTTTATGACACTTGCTGAATTAATGACTTAGTTTGTCTTTAGTGTTTGTTTTGAAGAAGTACCATGCATTATTTGACTTTTAGGGCCATGTGACATGATGAAAAAGCATAAATTCTTATCTAGGTTTATATATCCTCCAAATATGAAAACAGAGGGAATCATATTTAGAATACAAATACTATGTTTTTATTATAAAAAAATTCACAAAAAAATTTTATGTCATATTCTGTAGAAATGTACTTGATTTTTAATTATAATTTTTCTGGAATAACTTATACATAAATGAACAATTATTATTATTATCATTAGTGTTGTTATTGTTATTATATTGCAGTACAGGGAATTGAACCCGGGGCCTTTGCCCTGAGTTATTTTTTATTTATTTATTTATTTTTTGTGGGTACCGGGGGGTCAACCTCAGGACCTCGCGCGCCAACAGGCACCCGTGCTGCTGAGCGATATCACCGGCCCCTTTTTCGTATGTGGGTTCCGGGAGTTGAACTCGGGCCCTCGCGCTTGCAAGGCAGGCGCTTACGCTGCTGAGCCATCTCACCGGCCCTGCCCTGAGTTATACTCCCCAGACATTTTATTTTTTATTTTGAGACAGAGTCTGCCTAAGTGGCTCAGACTGGGCTCAAATTTGCAATCCTCCTGCCTGTGCTTCTCAAAGTGCTGGGGTTATAGGCATGCACCATGATGCCAGGCTGATTTATTAATTTTCTTTTTTTTGTCTTTTTTTTTTTTTTTTGAGACAGGGTTTCATTATGCAGTTCAGGTTGACCTTGAACTCACTTTGTAGCCCAGGCTGGCCTCAAACTCACAGCAATCCTCCTGCCACAGCCTCCTGAGTGCTGGGATTACAGGAATGAGCCACCACGCCCAGCCTATCATTTTTAATAATAAGTATCTCCTCTTAAGGAAAAAGATCTCTGTTGTTTTCTTTTAAATAGGTATATTTTAAGACTTTGTATCCTACATGTAGATTTAGATAAGCATTTTTGGACAGTTACGTATATCTTGATTTTTGACAATAGGCATCATTTGTCTTTCCTTTTCATTCATATATTTATACTTTATAGTCACCTGAAAGAACACTCTCTTTTTGCTAGTTTTGGTGACCCATAAACACTAGTCAAAATAAAAGGAGATAATAATTTAGTAAAATTTTTATAAACTACCCCCCAAAATGAGATTAAAGATGTAAAGTAAATTTATGAAAATCATTCATACCGTGGGGTCTGGAGAGAATCAGAGCTGCACTATTCTGATAACCAGGCCACTTTTCTCAACACCGCTTCATAATGTTTACTGGAATTTTATAGGAATGAGATGACACAATCTGCTGTTCCTTCCTCCGGATCACCGAGTTCTCAGCCACCGAAACAGATCAACCAGGTCCTAACGCATGGCTTAGGTGCTTTCTAGAGGACTAAATCTGACCTAAATGGCATGCAACTGTGTTCGTAACTATGTATCATTTAGGGACCTGGCATTTGTTTTTGTTTTTGTTTTTTTTAATGTGGATACCGGGAGTCGACCTCAGAGCCTCACGCTTGCCAGGCAAGTGCTTGTGCTGCTGAGCGATATCACCCGCCCCTTTTTTCCTTTGTGTGGGTTCCAGGAGTCGAACTCAGGGCCTCGCGCTTGCCAGGCAGGCGCTTATGCCCCTAAGCCATCTCACTGGCCCGGTACCTGGCATTTGTATCCATCTTCCTTCAGTAACTTGATGTGTACCTAATTAACCTCCTGTACTTCACAGCAAGAGTGCTTTCTCATATGCATATTACAGTAAACTGATGGACAGCAACTCGGATTTGATTATCCTCTGTGGTAGGTAATACAAATTCAAACAAATTTTTATCATTCCTATATTTTCTGCCGACGTGAGTTTTAGCTTCTGCCATTAAGAGTTGTAATATATTTTCCCACATTTAAATCAATGCTGGCCTTATGACTTGCTTTGGGCAACAGAATTTAGAAGCAGTGCCACTGCTCAGGTTAACAAGCAGGACCTCAAAATCCCTTGCACATCCGTTGGGCTGACTCTCCAAGTCAAGACTGTGAAGGACAAGAAGAGAGTTGAAGCTCTTTAGCTGACAGGTAGCCTGTCCCCGCCCCCTCTCCCATTAAGGGTGCAGCAGACCTATACGTGAGCCCATCAAGACGAGTTAAAACTGCCCAGCAGAGCCCAGTGTATAGAATCATAAACCAAATAAATGGTCATTGTTTTACTTCACTAAATTGCAGGGTACGTTGTTACGTAGCAATGCATAACTGACACATACACATTTAGAAATAAATTTATAATTATCTCCAAGTATTAACTCTTCATTTTGTCACTGGATTCTATCTACTAAACATTCTATTACTTCTTAATAGCACCACCTCAGGCACCGAGTCTTTAACATATAAAACTTGGGGCGCAGTGCCAAACTCAAGATTCAAACTAAAAAAATCCTCAAAATAAATGCATGACAATTTGATGCACAAATTAAGATTCTTATAAAATAACCTGATATTACATATGTACCAAAAGATACAATATTCCTTTGAACTTTGATTTTTCTGCCTGTAAAACCATAAGAATGCCAATGAATTTGAAACTGCAAAACTTTTCTTTGCTATAGGTTTTTAAAATATGAAGCTCAAGATAGAATAGTTTTCTAGAAGATAATTCAGTGAATCCAGTTGTTATTTTTGTATCTTTTTTTGCATGTCAAAAATTGTCCTACATTTTCAAAGTAATTGTCTTATTTATCCATTTGCCTTATACGGTGCCAATCAGTAAGGCCTAATATTTTGTATCAGATATTTGTACCATCTTAATGAGCAGCTTAACATTCTTGTTCCAAGATGGCAATAATGTGAGTTTAAAAGCTGAATATACCATTGTTAATATAGTTAATTTAATTGCACAAAAATATTTCTGAGTATTGTCAGAGATTAAAATTGTGTAGTTGTGTAGTAACTGATAAGTTGAGCATGTCATAGTCAGCTAATTCAGAACATTCTCATCAAATTTTACTGCAAATATTCCACGGCAATATCTTAAGAACCATTACATTTTGAGATGAAGTCTGAGTTTGTCATTATTATGGGGAATGTGTGTGTGTGTGTGTGTGTGTGTGTGTACATGTAAGAAAAAAAATATACATATATCACCAAGGACATTCATTTATCTACTCTGATTGTCAGTATAGAGTCAAACCATAAAAATCTGTCGTCATTACCTATTAGGCATCACAATAGAAGTTCACAGCCTGGCACAATTAACTGTTCTGTTCAGGGCCTTCCTATTGTGGCAGGTCAGGTTTCTGGAACATTGTCAGAGCCAGGGCAGACAGCATTAACAACACCTGCCGGTGCTGTGAACAAAGGCATATTGCGTTTATACAGTGGTTTTCATCACAGGATATCGGTGAGCCTCAAAGGAGAAAACAGAACTCCTATTCACGGGCCGAGAGAATGATTTTCTTTTCAAAACGCAGCATGTGACTCACCTATATTCAGTGTCATATGGACCACCCTCCTATTTCAGTCCACCAAGAGCCCGAAAAAGTGATTTTCTGTGCAGCATCTCTGAACCCCCTTTTCCCATTTTGTAGCTATGTGAGATAGTTCTACATAATCACATCTGCAAGGCATTGTCAAATGTGCAACGTGACCAAGTCCAAAAATTACTTTCATTTAGAAGGATATTAGACAGTTCTTATTCGGTTAAGATAAGGACAAGCAGCGATGCAAGCCAAATGGAGCTATTTAAAGGGTGCGTGTAGCTGCTTCTGTGAGATGCCATATTTTTAGCAGGACAGCCCTCAGAAAACATGATCATGATTTTGACAAAATTGCCTCATTTTCTTTACAAGAATCTGCATGGAAGACTGAATAAGTTATTAATTGAGCACTTTTTGTTATTATTATTATTATTATTTGATTTCTGATCTCTGTAGGGTTAGTTCTTCCAGGAAGCTAGTGTGGCTGTTTCTAATTCCTCACCATCACATCAACTTCCTTGACCTCAGAGATGTCCAAATGCATCCCAGGTACCATGGTAGTGTTGTGTAAAATGCAACTTGACGGGAATATTTAAAATTGCTCAGAGCTGCACTGTACGCAGCGGTGCAACCCGTACACACTGTTCGCTGCGCAGTGTGCAGAGTATGGCGTTTATGGTCATGTGGGTAGTGCATTTGAGGGCTCAGGCATCACGGGTGGACTCCTGTTCCCTTGGCCTCTCCAGTACAAACAAATAAACAAACAAGAGCCTGCTTTGAGAAGGAGAAGGGGAAGGAGAACAGCTTCAGCTGTTTGCACTGCCGGGGCGTAGACACAGCTGCCGAGGCTTTGTTCCCAGGCACAGAGTAAATCTCAGAAAATTTCCTCATAAAAGACAAAGAAGGAGCACAGGGGAGTCTTCAATAAGAGGAACAGAGTCTGAAAGGTGTCAGTATAAATGGATTTGAACAAAGGAAAATGAAACAACGTTCACCTTAAGAATCTGAATGACTTGTTTTTCTAATTGAGTAACTGGAGAAAAAAAGCGACAAGAATAAAAAAAGTAAGTAATTCACTCTGAAGAAAAGATGAAGTTATGAGACCATGAATAATGAGAGAGAGGAGATTAAAAAAAGAAATTGTGATTTGGTGTTCACTAGTCTGAAATTATGTCTACAAAATGGTACCATTTTCAGTAAAAGATGACACATTTTTTCATTCATTTTACAAATAGTTCCCAGAAAATTAATTATTTAATGCAAAATTGAATGTATGTGTCTATTATGCACAAGATACTTCCTCACCATAATATATATATTATTAAGGCCTTCTTGCAGTAGTTCAAACTTATTTGTATAATAAGTGTTGTAGGCCTTATTCTATCAGAGTTACTGTGAACTTTGAATAAATTACTTAATTTATCTTGATCCCAGCTTCTTTATTTTAGAGGAATGGATGGGTAAAATTATCTTGGATGTCCTTTCTAGCTTTGGGGTTAAATAATTTATTACAGTAAATGGTGGCATTACAGTGGATCTAGATTTAGTGCTAAACCAGTGTCCTTATTCTCCCTTCTGTTTAAGTACACCTCATCATTAAAACTTTCAATATTTTCTGATTCTTTTAATTCTAACAAATATTATGTACTTTTTATTTTCACCTTGTCCTCCCAGATGTAGCTCTAATGTATGTGTGAGGAAAAGAATCAGAGGCAGTACATCTACAATATTGAATCTAGAAAGAAATAACGATGTGAGTGTTCAGTCTATGGCACCTTAGTAGTATTCTCTTCATATCCCTTAGCTTTATAAATACACCCGCACACTGGAATATTTTATGAACCCTTATCTTGAAATACATCAATTATTACATACATACTACCTAATGTGTATTTCCCAATATAAACAGATTAGATGTTTATATGTAGCTGATTGTTTAATTTGCATACCTATGACCTGAACTAAATTGGATTAATGAACAACTTAAGTAACTCCAAAACCTCAAATGATTGAAATAGCTGATCAGATTCAGCTAGGCCATCTCATCTATACTTTCTATTTTTTTTTACATTGCTATATTAAGAATTGTAACACAGAGCCAATAAATTTACACAAAAAGTCAATTCTTTAAAAAGATTGTCACCTAACAGAACGTGTAACCAGGAGCCAACAAGATTCACATTATCAGTGGGTATGCTATAACATCACATTTTACCTCATCAAGATAAAAGTCACCCTATCCTGACTGCTAGACTCCCTCATCACTCATGACCCTGTGCATTATTGTACATTATTTTGAATTATTCCTTGCTTTTATACCATAGTGAATTTTTAAATATGCATAGTTTGTTTGTTGCTGTTTTGTTAGAATCTTTGTGGTATATGTCTTGTATTTTGAGTCTGAAGATAAGGATACAAAGTGTAATAACTATTGTTGTTCTCTTATTATTTAATTATGAATTTTTTATTTTATCATAAAATTAAAAAGGACTTTAAAATATTTTAGAATAATTTCATTGTTTAGATGACACAGGGTAGGGTCCTGGATAACTATGCTATCATTAATACTCATATTTTATTTCAAAATTAGTGTATAGTTTTCTGTTCATAAATGTTGAAATTTTCTCATTACATTCAGTATAGGACATTACACAAAATAGATGTTAACAAATGTTACTGGTGAGACAAATATTTTCCAAAATATTTTCAGCACCAGAAGGCTGTTTTTCCTTTTTGTCCTAGTTAGGCTTCACATAGAAATGATTAGTCTGTTCTGACATATCGATAGTGAGTCCAGGAATTTAGCTTAGTCAATACTTTCAAGATCTATTATGCAGAGAAAACTTCTCTGTATGTATTCAGAATACGTAATATGTGTATTTGACAAAGTCAACCTGCAAAGGAATGCTTCATATAATGGCTTTCACAGATCTTTTGAGGAAGCTGAAGTGGTTAAGTTGCAACAAGTACAGTTATAATTAAGAGATGATATGGCCTTCACCAGAAACAGGAAATTGTGGTGCCTAACATTTTATTTTGTGCTCATCCTTCTTTAACAGAGCAGTTGTTATAGAAATGCTTCATTAAATGAACTTCTCCAAAAGTTCTTTGAAAAGTCTATATCTATATATTAATATGTCTATATCTCTATATCTTCCCTTAACATAGAAGCTGTTTATTTATTTATTTATTTATTTTTTTTGTGGGTACCGGGGGTCGACCTCAGGAATTCGCGCGCCAGCAGGCGCCCATGCCGCTGAGCGATATCACCGGCCCTTTTTTCGTATGTGGGTTCCAGGAGTCAAACTCAGGCCCTCGCGCTTGCCAGGCAGGCACGTACGCCACTGAGCCATCTCACCGGCCCAGAAGCTGTTTAAAAGGAACCATGAAAATATTTTCCTCCCCTCAATCCTCAGACATTAAATTCTGAAGACTGATTCATTATCACATAAACACTGAAACATTTATCCCCATATTAGTTACGTAGATGGTGTAGAGATGCATCAGGTGAAAAGTGAATAAATAAAATGATATATTACATTACTCATGGGGAAATAACAAGTGCTCATTAGAAGAAAATTACTTAGTAGCATTGATGAAAAATTACTTCTGAGCTATTAGTTGATATTTGCTTTATCTGTTTTTTCTTCTTTAAGCAAGTAACTAGGCAGAAAAGTCTTAATGCAAAACAGAAAAAAGAGGGAGTTACAATTGTGGTCAGCAAAAGGTGATAGTTTTTGTAAACTATGCGGAGCCTGGTAGTCTGGTATGGGTTCTCACAGACACCAAAATTCATGCCCATTGCAGAGTCTGCAGAAGACACGGTGAGCCTTCAGAACACTGCTTTGAGAGTCATTAGTTATATGGTGCATTTGCAATCAGACACCTAGGAAAAGTGCAAAAATCACCCATCCCTTAAGTATAGAAGCAGCAGAATCATCAAAAGAGGTCAGCAAGGATAAAGAACATTGTAATGATAACATGGGACAGATGAGCCACCACTCAGGAAAAGGGGCTAGGCTAGGCTAGGCTATGGGAAGCTCAGGAAGCTTTGAACATAATGGTGAAAAAACATTAGTAATGATTTAAGATTCAATTTTATACTGATATTTATTTTGAATATTTATAAAGAAAAAGATAGATATACATTAAACATTTGATTTTATGGACCAAGATTTTTATCTTCTATCATGCTTAACTGGAGTGTAAGTCAAGGAACCATTTAAGTCTATATTTGAGGAGTGTCTAGAAGAACTTCTGGGAGAAAAGAGTAGACCCCAAAATTAAATCAGCATTCCTATGCAACTATCCGACACTGCTCTTGTTCAAAATAGAAGCTGAATTTGACATTCGTTTGGGAATGTCAAATTCATGTCTTGTAGAGAATTAAATTCAAGACCATCAAGATAAAAATGAATATTCCACTAGGCTACTACTCATGAAGATAAAATAATTCACTTAGTAATCTATGTATTGCATAGCAAGAGTTTTAATGTTTTAACAGAAAAACATCAGTTATTCAGAAGAACAATATAATGAAGCTACAGGCCACTTTGAAAGGAATTTAAAACATGTCTAATCCAAGTCAAAACCAGTACAAAGCTCTCTTAACAACACTGCTGATGGACAGTCACTTAGCATCTCTTTGATCACTTTTAAGGACAGAGAGATGAGAAATAAAACTAATGGGTTACGTGGGAGAACTTTGTTTTACTGTTACTGTATTTGCATGCAATTGGCTTAAGTATTATGACAGTTGTGTGGCTAATGCATTATTATGCTATTGGTCTAAAAGTAGTGAGGCTACACCCCTATATCATCAATGTTAAGTTTTTATATCTGAGGTGAGTCATGTCAGACAAGTGAGAAAATTTATTGGTTATCATATTGCCTGTACAATCCATTGCATTTGATTATGGCAAGCCTTCCAGATTAAAGACTGGAGTCAAGAGCATCTTTGAAATGATCTTTTGCAATTGGTGGCGATCACAGAGAAAATGAGGAAAACAAACAATAGCTTAGAATAGTGAGAGAATACCTCCTATCCCCTGCAGATAGAGAACTAGAAGGGAAGAAAGCCAAGAAAGGTGCCTGAGAAGTTGTAACAGGCTTTCAAGGATAGAGGGTAACTGACGTTGGATCAAAGTTTTGAAAACTTTGAAAACAGGACTGTACGTTTTTAGCAGTTTTCTACAATCAGCTGCTATTTGCTATTTGTTCTCTAGGCAATGATTTTCTATTAACTGTATCATTAAAGAATTTCTTATAAATGCCTATAACTACCAACTACCAACTACCAACTACCAACTAAGTTGGTCTTGATAGTATAGCATTTCAATATTTTAATATCAATTTTTACTCATGGAGAATAAGTGCCTTTTATTTTTCATTGTTGAGAATTGTTCTTTTTTTAGGCTTCAAAGTCTACTCTTTGATGTAGTACAATATGTCCATCAAATAGATAACATTACAGTGTGAGGGTTGATTCCTATAGTACCTGTCAAAGTTATGTCCATGTGTCAGAAGATTATAAACTGATGTCATTTTCAGGGTCCCAGTTTATGGAGTTTATGGAGTTCCTGATTAGTGAGTAAAGTCATTCGATGACAGTTTAATAACACTGAGTAAAACTGAACGCGTAATATGCTTAGCACATTGCCTGAAACAAGTGTTAGATACTGTTATTTTTTAATATTTCTTTTTAAGTAAAAAAGAGAAGAGGCACCAGGAGAATATTCATGTCACTAATCAGAAAGCAAAACCCATTTTCATTTGCATTTTAGGAAATGCTGAGATCCATTTGAAGGTAATGACAAGGTAAGAGTCTTTGCTGTTGAGAAGATAAGTATAAGTAAATTGGCTAAATTTGCTGTCATGGATTCTTGGTTCATAAATTAATATGCTCATCCCGCAGTACCTTGGGTGAATTTGTTCAGGACATCTCAGCAATACCCAAATTTGAGGATGCTCAAATTGCATATGTAAAGTAGCATAGAATTTGCATATAACCTACACACATCCTCCTGTATACTTTAAATCATGTCTAGATTAATTACAATACTCAATACAATTCAAACACTCTGCAAATAGTTATATCATTTAAGGAATGTTGACAAATATATAATTGTTTATTTCATAGACAATACTTACAATATTTTCAATCTGAAATTGGTTGGATTCCCACATGTTGAACCCACAGATACATCGGGTTGACTATACTATTACTGTGAACAACCCATGCGGAATTTGAAATGCACCCCCAAACTACCCTGATCCTATATCATCACATAATGAGGAGAACTTCCAGGCCACCAAGAATAAGAACTGAGGTAATACAGGCGGTGTTCAGAGAACATCACCTAATTCAATCTGGTGTACATTGTACCTTAAATTTTAGATTTCCTGCTGATGAGAAAAGAGCATCAACTGAACTCATGTTAGGAAATCTTTAAGTAATTTTAGGAATAGTTAATTTAGAAAATTTTAAAAATAGAGATTTAAATTTTAATTTGGAGCATAAACTGATACATAAGAAAATATTGCAAAAAACCATCACTAAATAATAGTAGAAGTCATCATAAAAGCTTCTAAACAAAAACAATTACTTTTGAAAATGAAGGGCCAGACATATAACTCAGTGGCACAGTGCCTGCCTGGCAAGCATGAGGTCCTTAGTTCGATTCCTGGTATCAAAAAAAAAAAAAAAAAAAAAAAAGAAAATGAAGGAAGCTGGTGTTCCCAGTCAACGTTTGGGGGTTTGTCAACCCCAAAAGTAGTCAAGCAAAGTCCCTAAAGGCTGAAATGAGGTAGATAAATTACAGAATATAAAGTTTAATTTGAATTTCAAACAAGCAGGAAAAATTGTTTTAGTATAATTATGTCCCATGCAATATTTGAGTTATCCTGATACTAAAAAATTCATTTGTGAGTTATATCCCATGTAATATTTGGGAAATTGTGAATTAACAGTATATTCACTGATTATAGGAATTCAGATTTAACTGTACGGCCTTTTGTTGTTGCTGTTGTTATTTTTGGTTGAATCTAGTTACCTTTTTTGTATAAGGAAGTACCTAATACTGAGGGCAATTAGTTGTGTTCACACTAAGTACTTTTTCTGCCATGTATTCAGTATGCAGTAACGGTCCTTGAAGCGTGTTCTGGAAAAGGCTCTATTATTCTCATAGGAGAAAGTTGGGAGGGCCAATTCCCAAAGGCTAGGTCTCTGAGGCAAGCTTTGTTTGCCATTCACAGCACAGACAAAGCTTCTTTGCACAAAAACTGCTTTCACCCAACCTATTGATTTCTGTGCTTTATCTTCATTTCCTTACGTACGCCTCTCTTAGATTTCCAGAAACATCCACTTCAAGCTTCTTCAGATTGTACCTTTTTTTAAATCAAAAAGCACATTTACCTATTTGCTTCAGTGATAGAATGAACATATACCATTTATGTGAAAATACTTTTGAACATGCATGTGGACTATATTAATTTCACCAGTATTATAGAAATAAATGTGAACTTCTCCATTAAAAACAGGACATAAGTTCACCTACCTATGACAAGTCCCTCGTCTCCTTCATTCATGGCAACCTCATTCTACAACTGACTACAGACTGAGGGTGTACAGCAAGGGTTTTGCCTTCTGACATACATTGCTTCATATGTATGATTATCTTCTTTTGTGTGAATATTTTTCCAATTTCTCATTTCAAAGTACAGTGAAAATTTTGAAATCAGATATTTTTAATTCTCTATTACTGAATTTATCCTATAGTACTTTCTATACAGGAGACACACAATGAATGTTTGTTGACAGAAATATTCTTAAATCCAAAATTTGATTCATTTGAATAAGTATGATAAAACTCATTACTATACAGCTATGAATACATGGTGGGTTTGATCATATCACATAACTTGTTAGGATAAAAATTGATCTGTGCGATCATAAGCTATGACACTAAGGGTACCAATTTCATTGTCCAGCTTTTCAGTATAACATATAATACATTATAACCGTATAGGCTTATAATTAGCATATAATTAGAAGCTTATAATTAGCATATGTAAGGTTTATGTTATACATCTTATTATGGCTACTACTAAACAGTAGCTTGAATTTTGGAGTTCATAATTCATAGTGTGGATTCTATTTTAAGGAAAGATTTACTTCTGCTACCTTTGTATAAGTTTTTTGATAAGAAGTTTCTTTGAATGCATGTCTTTTGAAATATGACTATGTGCCATGTTTGCATATTTCTATATCTTCAGTAATAAATTTGAGAAAATGAATATAAAAGGCTGATGATGAGATTTTTGGAATGTCCTCTTTATATAGTTAGTATAATTGCCATGAATTTGGCCAGGTGTAGCTAAATGATATTTCAGGCAAAGAACTAATAGCAAAGCTTTTACACAGTAATTTCCTGGGTAAGGTTCAACAAAATGAAAACTCATCAGAAACCCTGCTGGGATTCCATCAGCAAGCATTTATTTGTAGTCGCATGTACACCTGCTTACATAGTAATAATACACTAGTGAGTTAAGTCACTATGCCAATGCAAATTAGCTGTATTTTGAATCTCACACCAGAATCTAGCAAATATACTAACTAGACAAATCAGTTATGTCTAGATGGAGAGAATAAACTGAAGGAAAAATAATCTATTGCATTTGCATGATTCTCTGTTGCTTTCAGTTGCAGATAAGCTTGTATAAAATCCTTTCTCTCTGTAGTATCTACCATTTGGAAGAAGAATTTGCAGCATATGCCTTGCTCCATTGGTGCAGCAATACTGGGCAAAACAAACATACCACTGGCAATGTGATTTTTCAACTCAAGTGATCCTGTGCTGTTTAATTCAAACTTAAAATTGATTCAGCAAATATTTATAGAAGGCCAGCTATATGGAAGACACTGGACCAGGCACTTATACAGTGGCAGAGCATAATAGAGGAGTCAGAATACTGCCTGCTTCAAGAGCTGTCTGATACAGTAATGGAGAGAAGATAAGCACTCCCACCGCCATATCACAAAACACAAACGTGGAACAGCCACGGGAATGTCACGAAGAGCTACAGGGCAGGAGAGTAACTGAATTCAGATTGTGGTAACTGGCAAAGGATTAGCACAGGAGACACAGTTTACCCACTCTTCTTAATGTCTGGTAGGAATTCTATATGTTGAGGTGAGAGAGGGGGGAGAAAGATGGTCATCAAATTGCTGGGTCTAGTGTGAGTCAAGAAAGTGGAGAGCAGAATATCTGTTTGAGCAAATTTGTCAGGAATTAATTTTGGCTGATGTGGAGTTTTTTTTTTTTTTTCAGAAGCAAAGCAGAAAACATCTGAATAAAAAGGAAAATTCATATTTCTAATTATTAGATGTCTTTTAAGAGTCTATTTCATAAAACACACTGTCAAACTGAGAATTTAAACACTCATTCCACAGGAGTCTCCTTTTACCAGGACTATTTCTTCTTTTAAGTAAGGTAATTACATGGTCAGAGTTTAGAGAAAGGAACTCAAAGTATGATTTTGTAAGGGCTCCTTTCTAAGTAATATTTACATTTTTTCTGTTGGAAATATGCTAGTTAAGTTTACCTAAGAAAAGTAAAGCATATTCATCCCATAGCATCTGAACTTATTAAACATGCATAATTATACCCTCATCCCATAATTTTTTTCTCTTCAATTGGGTGATTAGTTAGTTTCCTAGGGCCATAATAACAAAGAACACAATCTCGGTGTCTGAAATACTAGAGATTCAGTATCTTACAACTGTACTTGTTGGAAATCCCAAACCAAGGTGTTGCGGATTTGCTCCTCCTGAAGGCTCTGAGAGAACTCCCTCTCTCCCGGTGATGGTCGGCAGCATTTTCTGGCTTGAAGATGCCTCACTCTAACCTCTGCCTTCTCTATCGCATGGTATTCTTCCTGTGTCTCTGTTCTTGTGTCCAAATTTTCCTCTTATTAAAAGGACACATTTTAATGGATTAAGATCCACCTTAATGACATAATCTTACCTTGTTTAAATTTGTAACAAGTCTATTTCCAAATAAAGTCTCATTCATGGGTACTGAGGGCTGAGACTTTAATATAACTCTTTTCTGGTAGACATGGTCAAACCCTTAGTAGATGATTAGCCTGTCTTTTTAAATACACACACAAAATATACGAATAAGCCTCAGATAGAAAAAGATACATAAATTAATATTATCATCACAAGATTGGTATAAGAATAAATTTTAACATCTTATGAAAAACCCTGCATGGGACATAGTTAACTGTATTGTTGGTGTACAATAAATATTTAGTAGATTTATTTCTGGTACCTATTTCCAGAGAAGCTTCAGAAAAGAATTATTTACTTATGTGCTATACAGATATCTGATTCTAAATACCGTATTTCATTAGTTTAAAGCAAAGCCTCGGTATCATAGAAAAGGAAAAAAGAAGCACATGACTCATAAAGAATATTTAGTTGTTTGTGAACTTCCTTTAGCATCTGAACATTGTATTAGAATATGAATATATAGAATAACTGCAAAGTTAGTGTCTCCCAATGCTGTTTTCTCACTGTATAATAACCCAAACTTTGTATACCATACAAAGTTGTTAGATTTTGTCTAATTGCTGCATTAGTTTTACTTGGTTGCTGAAGTCTTTCTTTTCCCTATTTTCCTCTCAGTACTAGATGGCTGTGTTTTAGTGGTCTGAATAATTACCTGAACTTTGTACTTTACTTTGCCCTTTGGCTCTAGCTCATGCTAATGTGGAGACATCATCTGGCACATTTCCCCCAATCTTGAAAAGGTAAATTCCCAAACCTCAGTTGAAATATTTCCATTGCAGCCTGAATTTTCAAGATGATTGCCTCCTCATGTCTCCATTTAATTTGGTTTGTGCAGATATAATCATATGAACAAATACATGTGAATGGGAAGCTTTTTAGCTGTCAGTAACTTGGACATCCATAAGGGATTTTGCATGGGAACTGGAATTTATAATCCTTTTCACTCTGCCATTAATTAAAAGTACCCTAGAGACAGATTGGTAGTGGCCCAGGGTTAAGGGGCTGAAGGTTAAGCCTTTTAGCTTTGAGTGTTAAGTTTGAATCTGATCTAAGCTGGTAATAAACAAGAGCTACTGCTATTTGATATGAGTTTGGTGACCCATGTGAAATGCATTAGTAATCTCAGGTTTGTTTTGGTGGACAGGTGCCCTCATACAGTCAGGGTTGATAGTCTTTCTAGAAAAGCCCAAAAACCTAACAGATGGAAAGAAATGACTTCTTAGATGATTGCTCATCCTGCTCGGATTGTAGTTCAGCACTATGGGAAAGTACAAGGGTTTAGAATTCCATAAACCCAGCCTACAGAAAAGCTGCGTGAGTAAGTGTGAGCAGAGTAAGGTTAGTAAGACCCGGACTGGGTCAAACATGAATCAGGTGGTAGGTCTAAGAGAAAGCGGATATCTTCAGATTTTCATTTTCTTTCCTTGCTGTTTAGTTGTGGTGGGAATCTGTTTATGGAAGAAACGCTGGTCATACTTGTCCAGGGCAAATGTGTGTAACTGCTAGCCACTGAATCCTGCAGTGGAAGGGCAAAAAGACCAAGGGCTGGGGCTGGGTAGAAAGAGAAGGAGTGTGCTGGTAACCTGGACAAGAAGAATAAAACCATGCCAAGGATTTTAGCATTTTTAAAATAGGACATAATATGCTAAATTGAAATAAGAGCAAAATTTTATGAATGAACTGAGGAAGGCTATTCAGAAGTTGGTTTACTCTAGTTTTGTTTCTAGGATTAATTTGGATCACCTACTTTTTAAAAATAATATGTATGAAGGCAGGTGTGTGTGTGTGTGTGTGTGTGTGTGTGTGAACAGTAGAAGAGGGGAAGCCCTGTGAAAGTAATTAACAGAAATATTAAAACCTCTAATAGTCTTGAATTTATTTTTTTCATGAAATATGAATCCTTAGTATTACTTACATCATGCTATTTTTAGTAAGCATTGAAGCTACTACACTTCTTGAGTAACAATTTCATTTCTTTCTGAATCAGGTTCTGGAGCTTTTCTTATGCATGTGAAATTCAAGTTTTACATGTGAGGGCCGGTGAGATGGCTCAGCGGCTTAAGCGCCTGCCCGGCAAGCGTGAGGGCCCGAGTTCGACTCCCGGAACCCACATACGAAAAAGGGGCCGGTGATATCGCTCAGTGGCACGGGCGCCTGCTGGCGCGCGAGGTCCTGAGGTCGACCCCCCGGTACCCACAAAAAAAAAAAAAAAAGTTTTATATGTGTGTGCCAGTGCTGTAGAGAAGTAATGGCTGTTTCCTTAGCACTTTTGCTTTGTGACATTTTTTGAAGATCAATTCATAGGCTTGTGCTGCGTGGCATTATGAATTTCATGTGTAGCTGAAGTCTAATCAAAGGAAATTTATCAAAAAGCCACGAGTTTGTTTTCTTTATTGCTTTTCCTTGAAAATGTCTTACTTTTGGTTTTGACTTCTTTTTACCTCATCCAGTACCAAGTTATTTCATACATATATTTTTCCTCCACACGAATGCTTTTTTTTTTTTTTTAACAATTTGGTTAGCGAACAGAAGCATTTGGCAAAATTGAGTTTTGTTTATGAACTCTGCATCAGGTGACGAGCCTGACTGCACCCATCTTTCCCACAAGAACACCAACATGGCCATCTTTTTCAGAATCATGAAATGAATTAAGTTTGTGAACCAAGGCACCACTGTATTTGTATGGGGTTTGCTTTCTGGTGCCATCATAAAAATATTTCAGTCAGATCTTAGTGTCTGATTATAGATTAAGTATAAATGATGAATCATATTAAATCTCTTGTGTTTGGTTGTGAAACAGAACGTCAATTTCATATGGGTCACAATTACTATTTTGCAGTTCGCATTTAAGAGCACAAGTCCAATGGTTGTTTATGAAAATGTTAATGATTAAAGTCATGACACTTAGTGACAAAGATGTTTAAGGAGATGGAGAACTTTTACTGGGATATTCGAAGTATTGTCCTGAAAGTTATTACTATCACACAGGCAAATGGCATCTATCTTTTGTTAGGAATGGTACAAGTGCAGTAACAACACATTAGAACATAATAACAATGCACAATTTTTTAACTGGATCACTTGCAGATTTAAATTTTTACTCAAAATAGTACTTATTATGAAGTTATTTCAGTACAATTTGACCAAAATTAATTTTAAAATCAGAAAGTTTGTGATAAAACTATTAGCTATTAATTATGTAATTAAATTGCCCAAATGTTACAATGTAGATTTTGACAAAGACATAATATTCTAGAAGATCATCAAAGAGTGATTGAGATTTTGACGCCATTTGCAGATAATCAAATATACTAGGCATAATTTTTCCACATTTTGAAAATAAGTCAAATCTTGCTTAGAGACTCTGAGTAACCTGCTCAGAGGCCTATTTAATACTTCTGAACTGCTGTTCAAATTCAATTCAACTGAATTCAGCAAGCGCTGTCTCATTGAACCATAAGGGAAACTTGTTTCTGCTGATAGCATGTCACATTTTTTTTTTTTTTTGGCTTTAAATACTTTTTATTTACAACCAATGTAATGTAAAACATCACTGAAAAATCACGATATAAGGTGTGTGTACATTACATTTAGAGACTGAATCAGGGAGATGAATTTTCCAGTTGACTATGTTAATGAGAAATAATTTTTGCTTCAGTCTTTGTGGTTAGAAATTTTTCTGAAAACTTATTTTGCTGAAGCACAATTCATTTGAGTAAAAGTATTAAATAGGGTTACTGAAATGAAGCACAGATAAGCAAATACTTTCATTCTAGTTACTTTGAATTTATTTTCACAATTAGAACTAGAGAAAAGTGCTTCACTTAAGCCTAAGCAGAATGCCCCGGACCTATAATTCCCACGTCTCTAGTGAAGAAAGGGATGCTGTGAACTAGCCTACTAATTTTTAGAGGCAAAATTGAATTCTTATTATTTTGTAAGCAAACATATCTGTTTCTTAACATCTTGCTGATACTAAATGTTAGAGAGCTGATTATAATAGCACATAACATCATCTATAGTACAATTTCTGACAAAACAAAATGACATTGCAACTCTATTTTATCCATCCGTTATAGAAAACACTTTCATGAAATTCTTAGTTTTAGCCAAGAAAGTAGGTTAGCATAAGTCCCTTTGGACTTGTTATTAATGCCATCCCATGTACCATTTAAGAGGAGCTTTAAATTTAATCTCTTCTCAGTTCCCTACACATGCCTTTGAAAAAGCAATATAATTATTTTTTGGCCTCATGGACACACATTAGTTTTAGGTCAATAAAATTATTTTACCTAGACTTTCCTTACTGGAAAAAAATATATGGTAGTTTACATTGGATTGCCTTTTAAGCAATGAAGGTAATTAAGAGTTATGTTTTGCAATGGGTTTCTAAAACTACAATCTCCAAGGACCTATTTTTGTAAATGCAGTTCAATTGTCAATTAGATAACGAGTATATCATGTGAATCCTCTTAAAAATGTTCAGCACTACAATCTAATCCCTTTGTAAATATGATGTCTAAGGGTATTTTGCAGGGTAAGTTTGGTTTCAAATGTAGTTGACTTATTTGAGTCATGATTTTCCTTCTGATATGGAATAACATCTGTGTTATAATAGTGAATTATATTCAAATGTAATTTTCAAATATTTACAATATTTGTGACAATTAAGTTTTTATGAAACTGTAAGTTAAATAAAAAATGAGGATAACATTATTAAATAAAGTACAGTAATAGATTGTGCAGTAATTTCAGTATTAAATAAGTGAAAACCATTCAAGAAACACAATTTTTAGATTTTCTTTTTATAAAGCATACAATTTGAGGATTAACTAGAAATAGTGGTGTTTACTATCCTTTAAGTTTTTTGTAACTAATAAGGTTAAGGACCTACTGACTATTCAATCATTTTACAAATAACTTTTGAGCACATAATGCATGACAGAGGATGAGGATCTGGATGATAAAGAAAAAATATGTCTAGCAATTAAACACCCTCCAAGAACTAATGGATTAACAAACAAATGCATACAAATATTAAAGGTTTTATTATGGAAGGATATTCATGGTCCCATAGAGTATAAAAGGAAGCATGGGCCGGTGAGATAGCTCAGTGGCTTAAGCGCCTGCCTGGGAAGCGCAAGGTCCTGAGTTCGACTCCCAGTACCCACATACGGAAAAAGGGCTGGTGATATCGCTCAGCAGCATGGGCACCTGCTGGTGTGCGAGGTCCTGAGGTTGACCCCGGGTACCCACAAAAAAAAAAAAGGAAGCATGTTACAAGATAGAAGGACCCAAATATGACTCTATATGTTTACTTCCAGCATTTAGTGGCATTAGATAATTTCGTATTAACAAGGGAGATGTTCATGTTAAAGGAACAAAAAACTACTAATGCTAAACTGATTATGGAGTATATAGTTAATCTTTAATACACTGCTGTTCACTGTGGAGAATATGGTTAATTTTCTATATGCTGTCATTAAAAATACTATATAAAATGAGGAATAGCCAAGATTCGGGAATATAGATAAAATATTATTAAACATATATGAGGGTAAAAATGTAGGTTAAAATTAAAAGCTTATGTGTGTGAAGTCCACATGCTGTGTTATATGAATTTTAGGTATTGTAAATATTGGAACCATGTACTGTGTGTGGGGGTGTCACCTCAGGAATGTGGGAGGGATACACAGGAGGACTGCTAGAACCAAAGAGTTCAAGGGTAGCCTGGGCCACATAAGGAAACCTGCTTCTTAAATTAAAAAAAAAAATTGCATTCATCTAGTTATTATGTCTATTAGAATATCTATTTTCACATTTTGGAATATTGTATAATGTAAGTTGGGTCTGTGTTTACTTGCTAACTATATAATATTGATCTTTATATTCTCATCACCTAAAAACATTTGTTGCCCAATAAATGTATATGAAATATTTTGTGAATAAAAAATAGTTTAATTGTCCTTGTTTCTATATAAGCTTGTGAATTTAGCTGAACATTTAGTTTTCTTTAGGTGAATGATAGACCTTTCTATATGAAAATATTTGTATTTTCAGTGGGAAGATTTAATACATATAGCCTAAATATTTAATTAATTTTAACCAGTATTAAGGCTTTGATATTTATTTTGAAGTCTTGAAATTAGGACACAAAAATCCTATATATGCTAACCACAAAGAAGCATTCACTGAAATTAGAATATGAAAATCTGATATATGCTAATTATACAGAAGTATTCATTGTCAAATTTTTCATATTTAGAATAGCATTGTTTAATGGTTTTCCTAAGGAAACACACAAACCTCAAAAATGTGTTCAGATTTTTATGCTACTTTGAAATTTTACATTTTCATTAATCAAATAATGAATAAAAGTTTACATTTTCATTAATCATAAATAGCACACCAAAACCATCTTTTACTAATCATAAATTATATGGGATTTATAATTTGAAAAAGTTGATTAATATTCTACTTGTGAGTATACCATATTAATAGATAATTAGTGCCTTATTAGTAATAACTAAAAATGATGTTACATTTCTACTTTTTTTGGACTATTTCCACTAGCAAACACATATGTTTTCATATTTCCCATTTTTAGAAAATAAATTTCTCTTGACCACAGTTATCTTGTTACCAGTTTCTCATTATAAAGTAATACTCCCAAAACTTGTCTACATGAGGGCTCTTAAAATAACTCCAAAAGAAATTTTCAAAAACTACTTATCTCATTGTGCATGTTTCAATTGACCTTTAATTTTCTTCACAATAAGCATAAATAATTGCAAAGAATATATTTTCATATTAGCATTTTAAATCAAACCACCAGTATTTAGATATGTTGACACCATGCATCTCACAGTACAATACTTTGAGAAGGACACATCGCTTTTGTTGTATTGTTGCTCCAACCTATAACCTGAATTTAATCATGAAGAAACATCAAACATACTCAAATTGAGGGACACTTTACAAAATAACTGGTTTGTATTCCTCAACAGCATCAGGATGACTCAAGACAAGAAAGGCTGAGGAGGGTAATAGTCAAGTTCTCATCCCTGGGACAAAACACCTGAAAGGTATGGCATGACAAAGCTTCATGGCTACTTGGAAGCAGACACTGGGGAAGAAAGGCAGCAAGAGATACCCTCCAAAGCACACCCCGTGACCCACTTCCTCACCTGGGCTCCACCTGCCAACAGCACATTCAGCTCTGAACATCGGTGGATGAACCCACTGAAGAGCACAGTACCCCATAATCCAATCACTTCTCCTGGAGTCTCTCAATCCCGGCAAACTGCCAAGTTTAACTGGCAGAAGTTTCTCTCACGAAGTAGAGGTGAACAGGAACACACAACAGTTGAATGCAGTGTGTGATCAGAAATTAGGTTCTGTACCAGAAAAAGAGCTCTGGTAGGTCAACTAGAGTTACTTGAACAAGACCAGTTGCTTAGTATTAAATAATTGTTAGAATTTGTTTATTTCTTAAATTTTATTATTTTATTTGTGGTTATACATGAAGCTAAGATTTAAGGAAACTGAAAAGAAAAGGACAAAGGATTTATATTTACTATTTTTGCAATATCTTTGTAATGCTTAAGATTACCTCAAAATAAAAAGTGAATAAATTTTGAGTTATTTACATTTCAGTTAATATTTGAATGTAATTAATTAAATTTACACTTTTTATAAGTATGCATCTAAAAACAGTAAAATTATTTGAAATGCAAAAAGGTATTATTTTCAAGTTCTGTTTTTTGGTGGATATTACTTAAAACTAGATCGATTTAGCATGAATTTTAGTGTTTTTGTTTTTATTTTGCACGGCTAGTAATAGAATGTATGTCCTTGTGCATGGTAGGCAAATGGCCTACCACTGAGGTACCTCTCCAGCCCTGTTTTGCTTTCTTTTTATTTTGTTATCATTTATAAATATAAGCATTAAAATTTCTTGTTTAAACAAATTAAAGATGGGAAATGAATTTTTGTTGTCAGTGGCAATTCTACAAACTCTTTTTTTTTTTTTTTTTTGTGGGTACCGGGGATCGAATTCAGGACCTCACGTGCCAGCAGGTTCCTGTGCCGCTGAGCGATATCACCGGCCCTTTTTTTTTCCTTTATGTGGTTCCTGGGAGTCGAACTCAGGACCCCACGCTTGCCAGGCAGGCACTTATGCCGCTGAGCTATATCACCGGCCCTAGGAACTCATTTTTTACATTCAAGAGTATTTGATATAACAACTATTTGAATTACCCTAATAACTGACAATTTTATTAGACTCTTTGAACTTTTTGGAAGCAAATAATTTAAAACACTTTTCTCTCATTTTGTGAAAGAAACATTAAAATAAATTTATTCCAAGATATCTAATTACTAAAAATTACATTTTTATATGTAGAGAAAGAATGTTTAAATTAATATAGTCAGAAAGTATCAAGAAGATTAAATGTTAATTTTAATTAATTTAAGCAATATATTATTTTTAGGAAAATACTTTTACCTACCTTACAAATATTTGTCAAGGCATTAGAACTTCAGAGTCAATTCATTCAACTTTGGGAAAATATACACAGCATAACTACTTCAAGCAAGTGTTCCATGTTAAACCACACAGCCAGATCAGACTTAACTTTCTGCAAGGAAAACTCCACATGGAAACAAATACATACTATAAGGAAAAGAAAGGAGAAAACAGGATGGTTTTTAGATTCTATCTTGTTTTTATTCTGAAAATATAAACAAAAAAATTTTTAAGGAATTACTGAGAAAGGATAACTTGCAGTTCCAATGTAGAAATTTTATAATTACTTTCCTAAAAATAACTATTTTTTAACTGCCTAAGGAAATATCTACATACATAAAAGCCACTGGAAAATGAACAATTGTGATGAAGGAAACAGAGAAATTAAATTCAAATCAGAGTATTTGCTTAATAGCTTAAGCAGTTGCTAGTGTTTGTATATTATAATGTGAATTATAATGCTTAGATAATGGATTTGTTGCTTTTTAAAAAGTCACGAACATTTCAACTCACAACTTCTCCTACTAAATAGATATGCAAATATTGTTAAGATGATTGTCTATTTTACAATAAGGTTAATTTTGGTAGAAGGCATATTAACTCTATAATCATAATAGGACTAATCAAGACTGTGTTTGATAAAGAAACCAACAACGGTAAGTGTTAAAGAAAAAAATAGCTAATTTGGGTAATTTAGGCCAATATAATAATTTCATTTTTAAATAGAAGGGTTGAATTCTTTTGGCCTGATGTAATTTAAAAACAAGATGATTTCTTTTCACTTACCTTCTTTGGGGGAATGAATTAAATTCATTCTGATTGTGTATTATTATAGCCATGAAGATGTTAAGAGAATCTTGAAAATATATAGTTGTTATCTAGCTAATATTGAGTTTATATTCTGCTAAAAATATAATAAAACTTCTGTGGATTATAATTCTTTTTTGTCCTCATTTAGTTCTACAAAATGATCATTAATGTATTTGAAGATACATGCATTTTGTCTTCAAAGCACTAATTAGATGTTAAATTAAATGCTAATTTTTAACATTAGAAATTATTTTAGTACTTTACCATTTTGAGATACTATTTAAAAATAGAATATCATTCCGTATAATTCTGATTATAATTTAGAGACTTAAAATACTGAAAATGGAAGGGGTGACAGATCTTATCTGTTTATGTACATGATTTGACCAAACTCACATAGTTATTTGAATAATGATGCTCTGGAGGCATTATATATTTGTATTTCAGAAATGAAAAGTCATATACACATTAAAAAGTGAGAAAACAAAGGCCTAAAGTAAAAATGTGCCTCGCCTAAGGATTCACAACTGATTTATGGAAGATACATTATCTTCCAGAGTGCTTATGTCCAAATCTCATTAATTTAATGTAATTGATTATCCAGAGTGACCTCTGAGCTCCAGACTTTTATTTTCAACTATTTGATACCTCCATTTGTCCTACGGACATCTCAAATTTAATGTCTTATGATTTTTTTCTATTGAAATTGTTTTCTAATCTCCATTTCATAGTCTTATACATCTCAGCTAGTGATAAAATAATATTGTTTGAAGCCAGCAATGTAGTAGTAATTCAATTCTCCCTTTTCATGATGTGCCATATTTAAGTCATATCGGTTGTACGTCTATGGCATATTTTGAACATGTCATCTTTTTTCTATTGGCACAATTATCCCAATGCAGAACCGTTTCCAAAGTCTTGTCTTGTCTTCATTACCATCTCATTACCACCACTACTGTGACATATTTTCCATTCTCCACACGGCAGTCTTGTTATCTACAGAGAGAGTAAATAAAGCCATACAACTCTTCAGCTAAAAAAAAAAGAAAAAAGAAAAAAAGAATGGATTTTCTCGCACTTAAAATCAAACTGTTCACCATTTTCTGTGATGTGTGTGGCCTCACTCTGACCTATCTCTCCAAAATTTATCTTTCAACAGTTTCCCTGTCATTCACAATTTTCTGGATATTCTGTCTTTTTTCTATTCCTTGAACACTTTAGGGCCTTTATAGTTCAGGCCTTTGTAAATTTCCTTTTGCCTGAAGTATTCCTGCTCTTATTTTTCTAAAGGTTAGGACTAGGTGCTATCTTCTGTGGCAGTTGATACCCTACATAGACTCAGAAAATCTCTACCTTCTGGTATTATGGACTTGTATAATCCACTTCCTTTTAAAATTAACTTTCTTTTAACTAATAGGATATTTTATTTCTCCAATTAGCTCAATCATCCAAATGAAACTGAATCTTACTACAAACTATGTAACTGAGCTTGGAAGAGAGATCTTTCTTAATGAGCCTCCAGATGAGGTCCCAGCCTTGGCTGACACTTTGGTTAGATTTTTATGAAAGATCCTAAACCAGAGGAATAAAACTAAGCTGATCCCAGATTCCTGATCCAGAAAAGCTGAGAGATAATAAATGTGTGTTGTATTAAGCCACTAATTTCATGATAATTCATTGTGCAAAAAGAAATACTATACATCTCCTCAGGAGGAATTTACTAAGTGCACTATATCAAGATCTCCTTGTATTGCAACCACTCCCCTGGTTTTGATGCAATGTATTAAAAGCTACAAGTGATTTTTATCAGCTTGTCTCTGAACATTTTAATTGGTCAGGCTTCCCTACACAAAAATGAGATTTGGAGTACTGAAATGAGGTATACATCACTGGTTTACCTATGGCCTCTGCACTATTGCTGGCTCAGCCTCCTGTTTGTTTTTTCTGGCCTGGGACACTAATGAGGACTCCACAGACGTGAGGGCTACATGGTTCTCCAGGACATTGCCGTGTTCCTTCATCTTCATGTTCTTCTAATGAGTGTGTGGCCTCTGGAACAAAGGTTGTTTCCTTCTGCATCATGCTATGGAAAGAAATAGAGAAACAGGGTTTGAGGATAGATATATTTCAAAATATAATCTTTTCAAAAATTGTCTATAAAAAAAGATAAGGGACAGTGCTGTTACTTAATGAATTCAACCATCACAGACACTGTCGTACAGTCAATCTGGACAATTCATGCCTCAAAAACTGCCTGCTTCTGACTTACATAGAATTCATTTTTGCTTGGATAATCAGGATAATTACTTTACTTCATTTTGCTTTTGTAGACTCTGTCAGAGACCAGAAAGGCTAAATCCACCTTGAACCCTTGAGGTAGTTCAGAGGGCTTCTGTCTCACATGCAGCTCCACAGAATAATAGTTCTTCTTTTGAGAATACTTGCAACTGAAGTAACTCAATAGTTCAAGTGAAACATCTGTCAGGATTGTCTGATTCTACATCTTTAATGTACAATCTAATTGTCATAAAGTATTCAAGTCTCTGGCTCACAGTGATTTTAAATGATCATGAGCAGGTTTGTATCCTTAAAGCTCAAGAGCAGAAGTTCAGTTAATTTATTTTCTTTGTTTATATATTTTTAAAAACATTGTTTTTCAATTGTAGTCTATTAAATTCTGATAATTGCCCTGCCCCTCAGTTTGACCTACCTCTTGATATACATTCACATATGTATGTTTTAGCTTAATTAAAGTGCTGAATTTGATTAAAACCTGGTTATGAGCTCATTGGTATTTAATCAAAAATATTGCAGTTCTCCACAAATTCTCACTTTTTCCTTTCCTTTCCTTTCCTTTCCTTTCCTTTCCTCTCCTCTCCTCTCCTCTTCCTTTCCTTTCCTTTCCTTTCCTTTCCTTTCCTTTCCTTTCCTTTCCTTTCCTTTCCTTTCCTTTCCTTTCCTTCCTTTCCTATTTCCTTGCAAGTTATAGCAGGTGGTAGACTTGCTAGTAGTAGATCACTAGCTGAAGAGAAGAAAGGCACATTTAAAAAATTAAAGATGTTTCTTTACCAGATCTAAATCATATGTTCTAATGTTCCTTCATGACAGAAAATTTTGTGGCTGCATATGTGTTGTGATTTTATGAGATGAGTTCTGAGAAGTCGAAACTGTATTTTGCACTTCTCCGAAGTTATTGTTATAGCTTGTATCTAGATGTCTTCCCAAAACCCTCATGTAGTCGTAGGTGGGGCTTTTTGTAGGTGGCTGTAATGAGGGTATGTGATGCTGGGATCAAGAATGTGACTGATTCATGGTGCAATGCTAGGAATAAGGGTGTGAGCGCTACCTGCTCTAAGGGTGGGTAGCCTGGATAAGATATAAGGGACAGAAAGAGGGTCCTTACTTGCTGTTGCTTGCTTGCTACTTGCTGTCATCTGCCTGCCCTGCTCTGCTGTGAACAGTTTCTCCTCTGCAATGCCCTTCTGCCACGCTACCCTGCCTTGGAGCCAGCCAACTATGGACTGAAATCTTTACAAACTGTGAGACAAACAAACCTTGTCTCCCTTAACTTTGAGTATTGGGTATTTTGTCTCAGCAACAAGAAAAGGAACTAAGTCATTGTTGTCAACATTTCACATGATTAAGTTATAAGTCTGAACTTCTTCACTTTTACAGTCTAATACGTTGAAAGGAAATAGGTAATGACTTTAAATTTACCTCAAATTCACTTTAGATTCATTTTTTCCTGAATTGTGATGAAGCCAATCTGTTTAAAGTTAGTTTGAGTGTATTTAAAGAATTAATTTCCCTTTATTAAGAAAGCTTTATATTTAGCTTTCAGGTCAAGTTAATTATTTTAATAGTATGATGTCATTAACCTTCACTAATAAGAATTAAAAAGGAAATTTGAATCAATCTTTAATACCTCCCTATAGCATAGTATATATAGTGCCAGGAATTGCAGAAGAAATACATATGAGAGCTTTTCTGATGTAAGGATAGTTGGGATAGTTATCAAAGCCATCCCAATACTTTTAAAAATTTTGTCATACATTGAAAATGAAGTAGAGATATAAAATTGGGTAAAAATAGTAGTAAAATTTTGATTTTACCTGATGTATTTTATGCAGTGGTCCCTGGGAAATTTTGAGTTTTGTTTTTATTTAAATTTTTCTGTTTAGATCATTCATTTATTTATTTTGGTATAAGAAACAGCCATAATATCGACATGAGAAATGACTTATTCTCAGAGGCAGATATTTCATAATACTGTTAAAAGATAAATCAAGGCATATTAAAAATTAATGTAGTTTGAGCCGACAGTGACTCATGAATCAGACAGTTCCAGACCACAGGTAGTTTGGGCTCTAACGATAGGGCATGAAAGAAAGTCTTTTGTAGTCTATGCAGAAGGAAAGGAAATACTTGACTGGTTAACTTTCCGCGGTAGCAGTATTTGTGTCATTTCAGAGGAAATCCCTAGTTAGAGGTTAGCTGGTGGTTTCTGATTGGTTAAACTTAGGCCGAGGAGTTCCCTTAATAAGGGCTTAGGTGGAAGTCGCTGATAGACCTAGAATATAATTGCTTTCACTGAGGTGGATTTCATTTGTGTATATAGAAACCTAGAGCCCTGGAGACCCCTCAGTTTAATGGCCTCCCAACAAAATATGTAAAAAAAAATCTCTGTCAGGACAAATGTGGTAGAAAATAGAACAGTTCTCTGCTTTAAAGCTGAGATATTGCTCCCATATCATAATATGTTAAATAAAATTAATTGCTGAGTTAATATTTTCTAACACATCAGAAAAAATTACTTCAAGTGGCTTATGGTATGACCTTTGAGAGGGAATTAGAAATGTAGCACTAAGAATTACTAAATTGCTTGTGATACATTAATATATATATTTTCAAAATCTCAGAGTCTTGGGCTCTGATATGGCCACAAGTTTATAATTTTCCCTCTAAGGAATATATTTGAAGAAGGAAGCATGTTTCAAGATTTTATAGCCAATTATTTTTTAACTTTAGGATGAATTACATTAATCCTCTTGTTTCTTTGTTTACTGCGCTATGAAGCCAATGTTTTCTCCTTTTTGAGGGAAGGTGTTGAAACTCCATAAGTAGAAGGCATGAGTAAGCAAGCACAAATGATCAGTGTCTGATAAAAGTATACTTTATTTTCCTCTCTTGAAACTACCATTTTTTGTTCATTTTATTAAGATAGAAATTGAAATAAATACTTGAAATCAAACACTTCTATTTCCTTAACATAATGTGGATGGTGTTTTGTGTGTTGTCTTATTATCCAATAGTTCCAAGATACTGCCTTCCTATTTTTCACTTTGAAGTGTTTCGGAGTTAATGAAGCCCTCTTCAGAAACACTTTTATAGAAGAGGCTTTGACTGTGTATCCCAATCTCCTCCCAATCTACTGACAAATGGTCAGCAGAGCATATTTTTTGCCCTCATGCTTAATTTTGAAAATTTTTATATAGCTGGAAAAGGCTAGACCCCCATGGAATCTTATCTAAACACTGCAGAGTTGGAGTGCATTGTATTATTGGTATTAATAAGAAGAAAAATTAGTTATTGCAATAGACACTGGGAAATATTTCAAATCACAGAGAGAGTCTTTATTCAGGAATGAGCTGAAAGAAAATAGGACAGCAGGGAAATAGTTCTGAGGAGGTTTCTAAAAGTACAGAAATCAAACAAAGCTTTTGGGGAATAATTGTTTCCTATTGGATTAAAGTAAAACGTGTGGATGTACATGGTGTGTGTGTGCATGTGTGTGCAAGCACGTGCCTCATGCATGCCAAGGCAATAAAGTAAATTAGCACATAGTACAATAATGCTCAGACTAAAGTAACTTTTGGCTGAGAATATAATAGGCCAAGTGTTTATTTTTTCTTTGAATTTTTTGTAAATTCCCTTATTTATTTGCATACTTAGTAGAGTCTTAAATATAAGAAGTCAGATGAAAAAAATTCTAACTTATTTACATATTAGATTGACATTGTAAATTAGATTGCTACCTAAATAAAATGAAAAACAAAGAAAACCATGAGATTATTACTTTAAACACTATTAACAACTTCTTTTAAATCATTTGTTCTGAATAACCATTAGTCAGGATTATTAATCTTATTTTATTTAAAAGATGAGGAAATCAGAGAAGACAATTTGTTTTCCTATGCTAACGTAGTAAGTAACATAACCAAGATTATAGTCCAGACTGCCGAGTCTCCAAACTAGGCCCCCGCCCAGCTAGGAGCAAAACTCCCCAAGCAGATCTGTTATTCACACCTGCAGGATCACGGCGTGCAACAGGAAGCCAGCAGCTTCCCCACGCAACTCAACCAGCTAGCAGCTGCCGCACACAGCTCAACCTACAGACAGCTGATTCCGTGGAAAACCACAGGAGGCGTGCTGTGCCTGCCAGCACCCCCAGTACCCAACACCGCCCTATCACCTAGCCCTAGACCCCCTACTTGGAGACCCAAAAATTTGCACCCCTTTCAGCAATGCCTCCCTCCCCTACCTAAACTTCCCTACAAAACATGCTGTTGCCCCTTGGCTTGGGGTCAATGGTCTTTTGGCCCTTGGCCCTGCCACATCTGGTTGGCAGTAAAGTCCTCGCATGTTGCTTAAACTCTGCCTTTCTCAGTGGTCTCAATTGTGCCTCGATTTACCCTAACACAGACCAGCAACACCAGGTATAATATCAAGAGCTTGACCGAGCCTCCAATCTGCTATCACAAGTATACAGCAAAGGCTTAAATAAAAGAGACAAGTAATACGATTTTAAGGAGTCCAGGAAGGTCAGAATTCCTTTGGAGCTAAAACAAAGACTTCTCTGGATCGCCCATGTTTATTGGGTCCTTAACAGTTCAGGTGGGTGCAGGAAGTGCAGGGTATAACTGAGACAAAAGCCTGCAAAAATGAACAAGGCTTTGAGAAGTTAGAACAAAGACAATCAAAGCAGTAAAGCTTGCTAAGTAAGAGAACTGTCTGATCTCTAGTGCAGCAGTTTATTGCTCTGTCATAGGAAGTAAAAGCCCCGTGTCCTCGGCTCCTTCAGCTGTGGTGTTCAGAGCGCTGTGCTCAGCAACTTAACCCTTCCACAGCCTGTTCCCCAGCAGTATGATATTCTTTTATTTTGTCTATACTTTGCTGATTTTTTTTTTTCTTTGTGGGTACCGGGGGGTCGACCTCAGGACCTTGCGCGCCAGGAGGCGCCCGTGGCGCTGAGTGATATCACCAGCCCCTTTTTCGTATGTGGGATCCGGGAGTCGAACTCAGGCCCTTGTGCTTGCCAGGCAGGCGCTTACGCTGCTGAGCCATCTCACCGGCCCTACTTTGCTGATTTTTAATGACAAAAATCTTTCACTGTAGTCAGTCAGGTACCAAAGTTGATGAAGCAGCCACTATCTTGAAACTGAGATGTCATTCAGAGGAAAAAGAAAGCTGTAGAAGTATTTTCCTTGTGTACAAGCATCTACAATATGACAGTGAATCTCTGATTTGAATAGCATCTTACCAACACAGAACATTATTTATTATAAAGATATATAAAATACGTGTCAAATGTATAGGGTAGCAAAGCTATTATATACACAAATTATATCTAGGATCAACACATCATATCAACTATTTTGCAGATAGCCAATCATCACAAAGAAATCAGTGCCACCAACTCTAGGGGAAATGAAACTTCTCATGGCAGATGTATAAACCTATACTTTCATAGCTTGATGGCTGTGGCTTCCATGGAAAATGGGATTGTGTTTTTCCACTCTTCTCATATTCGAGGGCATAAAGTCTAGCATTATTCAGATGACGATCCTTACACTGAATTCAATGCCCGGTAACAGCAGCCAGCTGCAAGGAAAGAGTGAACCTCTATACCTACCAGGAAACTGTACCATTGTTTGATGAGGCTTAGATGGTAAGGTACTGCATTCCCTGTACTTCTAGCCCTAAGGAATTTGTGTGGATGTGGATATGTGTGCACTGAATAATTATTTTTTTTTATGTGGGTACCGGGGGTCGACCTCAGGACCTCACACTTGCCAGCAGGTGCCCATGCCATTGAGTGATATCACTGGCCCCTTTTTTCCTTTATGTGGGTACCGGGAGTCGAACACAGGACCTCACGCTCGCAAAGCAGGCGCTTATGCCGCTGAGCTATCTCACCGGCACTGAATAATTTTAGTCTGGTGGATTAAACAGTTTTTTAGTATGTCAAATGGCACTTTAAGAAATAAAATACTCTGAAAGCTTAATTCTGGTCAATTTCTACTTATTATGTCAAAGGCAGCGAAATCACTGTAACTGTGTATCTTAGCTCCTGAAGTACAAATAGCATTGACAGACTTGCATTAATAACAAAGTGTTCTATCTCAGGCCCCTCTGTATACACATAAATCATTGGATACAATTAATCACATGTTGCCACTGAGCCATAATACTGCCAGGAAGAAATTTCCTTTTGTGTTCCAGGAAGTGGAGAAAATAAAGAAATATCGGAAAATAGCATTAATAAATATAACACACCTATAGTCACTATCTGAAATTCAGATGAAGCATTAAGTATATGTGAACCAATTTTCGCACTGGCATACTTTTAAAGCCAGAATATCTACCTGTTTTCTCTCAGTTTATGTTTCAATTTGTGAGATTTCTGATTCCTCTTCTTTTGCTAACACCCGCTGTCTACAGGAGCCTAGAACTTCTTAAACTCCTGAAATATGTTCTTCCTAAAAAAATTTTTATGACTTCCTAGCCTAAAATAACATTGTCTGGCCATCCCTGCTGTTACCCATGCTCCAGCATCCCAATTTCTTCTCATCTGTTTTCCCTGTACCACAATGAATAGAATTTCAGTGAAATTGACAACAGTTGAAATTTTGCAACAGTGTTATTTCATGTGTACATACATTTTTAATAATATTCTGAGAATTTGGGGAGACAGAGTTAGCTGACGGGAACACATTTCCACTCCCAAAGTACACACTGGGTCATGATCACACAGCTCCAACAGGAGGCTGCAAAACTCTCTGACTAGCAGCATTGGTGGTCATCTCAAATTCTGTTATTTCAGTGATTGTACTATTTTTTCTGCATCCAGAAAGTGAAACTTCAGAAAAGATTTGATTTCATGTACAAGTTGGATCAGTAGAGCAAATCTGAATGCCTGCAGAAGAAACTATTGATAGTCTACTTTGCCTCCAGTCCACAAAGGAATTTAAGCTTTGTGGAGGATTAAAAAAATTGTTTTAAAGATATATCTGTAGATGAATCATTAAGCATTGACTTAGGCTACTGCTGAGAAAATTGTGTATGTTTGTTCTTAACGGAAAAAGTCACTTAAGTCACCCAAAATGTTTATCGGACTCATCCCTAGTATCAGCATTCCAAATCACATAATCTCAGATTGAATATAGAGGCTCTTTAACCTATACATTAAGAATAAGACAATAGTACTATCCTTGATATTTTGCAGGGCACAGTCTGGTAGAAATAGAAAGAGAACTACTTATATAATTGTATATTTCTAGCAATCATATAGTGCAAAAAGGAAAAGGTGAATTAATGCTATATTTATCTTAAGACAGGTGTTTTTTTTTTTTTTTTTTTTTTTGTGGGTACCAGGGGTAGAACTCAGGACCTCGTGCACCAGCAGGCACCCTTGCTGCTGAGCGATATTACTGGCCCTTTCTTCGTATGTGGGTTCTGGGAGTTGAACTCAAGACCTTGAGCTTGCCAGGCAGGTGCTTATGCCGCTGAGCTATCTCACCGGCCCTTAAGACAGTATGTTTGAAATAATATTTCAACATACAATCAATATAAAATTTTCCAATTAGTGGCCACGCATGGTGGTGCATGCCTGTAATCCCAGCACTTGGGAGGCTGAGGCAGGAGGACCGCTGTTAGTCTGAGGCCAGCCTGAGCTACATAGTGAGTTCAAGGCCAGCCTGAACTCTACAGTGAGACCCTGTTTAAAAAAAATTTTTTTTTTTCCAATTAGATAGTTTAGCAATCAGTTTTTTGCTTGAACCGGGCTTTTAAATCTGTTGTGTATTTTATATTTAAGGCATATTTCAAGTTTACTGGACACAGTTGAAGTACTCAGTAGCCACACAGAGCTCGTAGCTTCTTTACTGAACAGTGTTATTTTAGGACATTTCCCAATCATTCGATAAAACTTGTTTCTCATCAGTAGACTTACAGCTTTTCCTTGGACAAAATGATGATATGCTTAGTACGTGTTACAGTCTCAATACAGAGCAAGGCCTACATAAATGTTTACTGAATACTGTAGCTTTACATTCAATTTACAAATATTTACATATTTCTTTCACTGACTCTATGTGCAAGAAACTTTCCTAAGCATTGAGTATGTAAGCAGTAACCAAATAGAGAAAATGCTCCCTTGCAGTTTAACTTCTGGTGGTTGATTATTATAAGCTGCTGCCAAGGAAAATTACAAAAGTACTCAACAGCTCGTGTTTTAGATGGATTTTTCACTTCCTAATTATCTTCGCTGTTAGATCTCCATGATTCCATCTATTGCGTGTTCACTATTACTCTCTGGCCGCCCAGGATCTTTTGCTGCAACATTACACACGAGCTTGCCTTTTTCAGAAGCCCTAAAGCTTCTTACTGCTTTTCAAGCAGAACAGCTTTTTTGATGTTTCTAGGCCTCTGATCTTCTCAAACATCTGTTAAACCTCTACTTACAATTCGATGCCAAGTTCAGCTGATACCTGTTCCATGAACGTGCTCCTGGGTACCCACTGTCAGTTATTTATTCTTCACCCCTTGCTCACAAAGATTTTCTGCAGGTCTCTATCATGTCATTTATTTCAAATTGTCATATGTCAACTGTTCCCTAATAGACCTTTAATTGCTTTAACTCTTGTAACTAACAGTGGAAATGGCACATGACAGGCACGCAGAAAAGGTGTCTAGACTGGAAGGATAGCGTAGTTGTCCCCTGTCTTAGTTTCTTATACACTCTTCTGACTCAGAGGAAATGACATACATGGATTTATGGGACACAATATGCCTAGGAACATTTTTGCATGTTATCAGTATTCCTTTCTTTTCTTTTTTTTTTTTTTTTTGTGGGTACCGGGGGTCAACCTCAGGACCTCACGCGCTAGCAGGCGCCCGTGCCGCTGAGCATTATCACCGGCCCTTTTTTCATATGTGGGTTCCAGGAGTCGAACTCAGGACCTCGCGCTTGCTAGGCAGGCGCTTACGCCGCTGAGCCATCTCACCGTCCCAGTATTCCTTTCAATTGAAATATTTTTTAAAAAAGATTATTAGAGGGAGGATTAGCATCAAAATCACAAGGACACACAGGAAAAAGATGTGATCTATCATACCCTGTTTCCAGGGCTCTCCTTTCCTGTGACAGAACCATTCCTACTTTGTAGCTAATTAAGTCCATTATTATAATTTTCCCCCTCTATTGTTTTCTGAGCATCAGCATAGTGATTTTCCAGTGTTTATTAAAGAAGGATATTTCTAAAACACTGATTATAATTTCAATAAAAAACGATGAGCCATTTCCCACCCAGCTATAAAGGTAGCATTATTTACACCTTCATGAAACATTAAATGCATGAACACAATGTGTGAAACCTCTTTTGTCAAACTTCACTGTGATCCAACTTTATCTGTATATATCTGAGAACTGATCTGAACACAAGCCATAGCCTCCTAAAAGAACTCATGGTCCCAGTCTATGACACTGTTTGTTAGTGTGACTGATGCTTTATGTCTTTGGAACCCATGAATTAGCTCATTCTTGGGTTTAGGAAGCCCATATCTGTATTTATAAGATTTTTTTTTTTTTTAATATGGGTACCGGGAGTTGAAGTCAGGACCTCGCGCTTGTCCGGCAGGCGCTTATGCCGCTGAGCTATTTCACCAGCCCTATGATTTTATAAGTAGTTGGGAACATAAGTTTACCTACTAAAACGTGGGATTCTCTATTCAGCTAAGAGTGATATGAGTATAATATAGATCATGATTCTATCATTCTTAGGAAATTATTTCTATACTACTGAAATGTATATATGTTATATTATATATAATAATACATTATATAATATACATAGTTATATAACATATATAATAATTATATATAATAATATACATAATATATAGAAATATAATATATATATTTAAATATAACTTTCTAAAAATTATAGAATATAATGTTCTGATTCCACAAGGGCCTAGTGGTATGTTTTTCCATTATTAACTACAAATTCTATTTTTCCTTTCTTTTCTTTTCTTTTCCTTTGTTTCTCTTGCTTTCAAGAAATAAAGAGGTGTTTTGGATTAAATTTACTCTCTTTTCAGAAACAACGAGAGATTTTCCTACAGTTTACTGATTCTTACCACTGAGATGTGAGTCTTCTGCATAGAAATGAACGATAAAACTTCGTGTGTAGTAAAAACAACAAATCGGAAATCAATGTAATTTCATACATTAACACCAAATGAACTTAACAAGTCTACAAACTCCTTTCTTGTATGTTTAAAACGGAAATATTGTGGTTATAGAAAGAAGATATTAGACATAAAGTACTTTATTTGGGATTATTGAAAGATAAATGTTAATTCTTTTCTAACTTGTCCTTTTTCCAAAGGATATGAAAATGTTAGTTAAATCAGTTAATTTTCCAAACAAGAATTGAAGTGTTGACCTTTTAAAAAATTTTTTTGTTTTACTGTATTCTTCTTTATCTTCAAGAAGAATATAGAGAATGTCACAATTTCCTTTGATTTGTAACATGCTACTTACAGACTTTAATGCCCTCTTACCCAGGGTTTCAGATATCCATGCTTAACCACCATTTAAAAAAATTATTTGTCTTGACCTCTTCAAAAGACAGGCATCATGTTCACACAACTTTTATTACAGTATATTATTATAGTACTTCTATTTTATTATTTGTTATTGTTAAACTCTAACAGTTCCTGATGTACAAATTAAACATTGTCACAGGTATGTATGTTTAGAAAAATCCTAATGTATAGTGTTTGATACTTTGAAGGTTTCAGGCATTCACTGGTGTTCTTGGAAGGTATCTCCTGTGGATAAATAGGGCCATTTTATATTTCTCCATATCTCAAAATATGTTTTTATTTTAACAAGTTCCATTTGGAAAATATTTTGGTGAAAAGAAACCTAAGAAATTACCCCAATAGTGGTGATTTTAGGCAATTGCAACTTCCACTAGACTATCAACTTATAAAGGAAATGGATATTACCATGTCTTTTTTGATATTTTTTCAGACTCATGGAACTAACATCTCAGAAGAGTTACGGAGAAAGCTCTCTTTAAAGTGACTAGTAAATGAGAAAGTGATCAACTGTTCCCCACTGAGATCAGCCAAGAGAGATATTTAAATATGAATCTTGGGTGGTGAGATGGCTCAGTGGCATAAGCGCCTGCCTGGCAAGCATGAGGGCCCGAGTTCGACTCCCGGAACCCACATACGAGAAAAGGGCCGGTGATATCGTTCAGCGGCACGGGCACCTGCTGGCGCGTGAGGTCCTGAGGTTGACCCCCAGTACCCACAAAAAAAAAAAATAAATAAATAAAATAAATAAATATGAATCTTTCCAAAGAGATAAATGGAGTCAAGTTTAATTCATGACATCAATTTAGCCATATCACAGGAGTTACGCTTACATTGTATTTATATCTGCTTTGAATAAAATCCCTCATTCTGAACCAGGAGACATTTGGACCTAATTTGAACTAGATTTTATAATTTATCAAGGTTTTTTTAATGTTAATCTGCATTCTTTTTGCACGTCCTTATTTTGGTCATCTGTTTATCAGTCCTTCCCCAACTTTTCCTTTTTTAAAAATGTAATTTTTAATGAAAGATGTGGAATAAATCATGACTGTATCATTTCCCATCTTCAACAGCAGTATATGTGAGTCCTGTTTACATCACATCTTCACCAAGATCTTGATGTTTCTTTTTTTCTTTATCTTAACTGTTCTAACAAGTATGCAGCGGGACCTCAACTGTGGTTTTGTTTTGTATTTCTCTAATGAGTAATGATCATGAGCATTTTCCATGTTTTCATTGGCCACTGAAATATATTCCTTTGTGAAATATTTGCTTCAATCTTTTGTCTCTTTTTATTAGGTCATCTGTCTTTTTATTTTTGAGTTGTAGCTTTCTTACTGTGCTTTGAATTTGTGTATAATTTAAAGATGATCTCAGGTGCATTTTGCAAAGAATTGGCTACTTATTTTGTGTGTTACTTATTTCCCTAAATAAACAACTTAACATTTGTAATTGTGCAGCACTGGAGTTTCCTGCCTTCTCTCTTGTGGGCACTTTCTCTCTCCTCTTCTACTAAAAACCAATAGAATCCTTGCTTATCCTTGTACTTTCCTGATCTGTCCTGAAAGGCAGCAATAGGAAGGGTTGTACTTCATCCTGTCTTTCAATCGTGTAAGGCACTTCCTTGTTCGAATTAGATCTGAGCCACCTGCCCTCTACGAGCAGTAGTCAAATGCAACTGCCCATAGCTCACTCTCGAATGCCATTTTTGTGGGGAAATAGATTCGTTTACTACCTATATGTTTTGTATTTAGCTCTTGAAGCATATGACAATTAATGTATAGTTCCCTAAACACATTTATGAGAAAAGTTAAAAATTAGAATAAAGAATTTTGATTTCTTTTAAAGCAAGTACCAGATATCACTGAAAAAGATTTTAAATTGACTAGGATCAAAAAACATGAATGGATTAAAATGAAGTCTGCAGATTAGCAGTTCTTTTCACACATTGAGAACCTCCAATCAAATGCATTCTTTGTATTTCTTCCCTTAGGGTAAAGGCAACACTAGTAACCCTGATTTTTATATGGGAAAGGGACCTAAATAACTTTTTTTTTAATTTTTATTTTAAGGAGAAAAAATAGAACAAAATTTCAAAACAACATAAATAAATTAGTTTTTCAGAGTACAAGATATCGGCATTCAATTGTCCGAATGATATTAACACAAAACTTTCTTTTCAATGAACTAAGCTAAATAACTTTCAAGTGCTTCTCCACAATACCTTAATATTTCCTGTTCTGTTTCTGATTTGGGTTGTATTGAACTGATGTGACACTTGAAACAGAAGGTAGATGAATATTTTATTTCTCTTTCTTCTTTCCTTTAACCAACTAAATTGTGACTCTTAAGTTTATTGGTACAGTTTCAAAGTCCAGAGTAAAACATATAATTCTGAGTGACTATTTGTGCAAAGTCTGTTGAGATAGTACCAACTGCCTTAGAAATAAGATTGCCATTGTTGGGAATAAAACAAGTAGGGGTAGCTTTCACCAATAGTCAAGATATGTAAACAATTTTAACATTTCAAGAAAAGAATGATAACTCCATTGTCACCATTATGGTACGAGCATAGGCCAGCATCCAAGAAGCTCACAATGGATGTAGAACAACTGAGGAATGAAGATAGTTTTGGAAAGGATAAGTACTGTAAGAAAAAAAAAATTACATAATTTAAATTACCCAACTTCAAAAGGAATCCCAGGAATGAACAACTGTATTTACCTAGTCAAGGAGGCTAGTATGTCTGCCAAGAATTTAATTGTTAAAAGTGTACTATGTGACAAGTTTAGATAACTGTTGAGGGTAATCTCATTCAACTTAGGCCCAACTGTCACATGAAGTAGTAATTTTCATTTATAGATAAGGAATTTGGGACTTGAGGAATCTTTCTAATGTCTCCAATTGCTATTTCTATCTTAGAATTGTTTTACAAAATTTGGAATCTAAGAAATTTCTTAGCCTTTGGGGGCCTCAGAATCTCAAATGTAACATACGAGTAACAGATTTTTAGGACTAAAGTTGATGAAATTGCAAAGTGGTGCAACTATGGAAAAAATAATAACAGAATTGCCATATGACTTAAAAATTCCAGATATGTACTCTAAAGAATTGAAAGCAGTATCAAGAAGAGATGTTTATACTCATGTTCTTAATAGCATTAATAGCTAAAGACAGAAGCAATACAAGTGTTCATTGATGGATGAATGGATTTTTTAAAATGTCATATATACCCACAGAATGGACTATTATTGAACCTTAAAAAAAGAAAGTTCTGACATATGCAACGACATGGACGAAAATTGAGGATATTATGCTAATCAGATAAATGACAAACACTATATGATTATACCAATATGAGTTACCTAGCATATGAGTTACCTAGAATAACAAATTCATTGATACAGAATATGGAATGATCATTGCCAAGGCTGGGGAAAAGGTAAATTCATTGTTGTTTAATTGTTATAGAGTTTCAATTTTACAAGTTGAAAAAACTCCAGTTACACAAGAAATTGCACCAGGAATCAACAAAAGAGATTATATAAAATAAAAAAAAATCTTCTTCACAGTAAAGAAAACAACTAACAAAGTGAAGAGAACCTATAGAATGAGAAAAAAGTTTTCCCAGCTATTCTTTTGACAAAGGACTAATATCTAGAATATATAAAGAACTCAAAAAAACAAGATTCTCCAAAATAAAGGAACAAATCTAAATAGGCAAGTGAAATGAATAGACATTTTTCAGAAGAAGTACAAATGGCCAACAAGTATATAAAAAAATGTTTAAAATCTCTAGCCACTGAAGAAATGAAAATCAAAACAGCACTGAGATTTCACCTTATTCCAGAAAGAATGGCCATCATCAGGAAATAATAACAAATGCTGGAGTGGCTGTGTGGAAAAAAGAACACTTCTACATTGTTAGTAAAAATATAAAGTAGTACAACCATTATGGAAATCAGTATGGAGATTTCTCAAAAAACTAAACCAGAAATTTCGTTTGACTCAGTTAGTCCCCTTCTAGGTATCTTCTTGAAAGAGTTAAAGACATCTTATTAAAGTGATACATGCATACCCATGTTCATAGCAGCACAACTCATGACAGCCAAATCTTGGAAGTGGGCTATATGTCCACCTACTGATAAATGAATAAAGAAAATGTGGTCTTTGTTCACAGTGGAGTAGTACTCTGCCATAAAGAAAGATAAATTTGAGTCATTTGTAAAAAAAAAAAAAGATGCAAATTGAAACCATATTGTTAAACAAAATAAATCAGATGCACAATATAAATACCACGTGGTTTCTTTTATATGAGAAACTCAATATATAAATAAAGTACAAAATAAAAGACAGATAGGAAATAGGGAGATAGCTCTTTTGCCAAAGTGAAAGGAACCAAGAGATGGAGAAGGAGGGGAGAACTGAGGGGAAAGAGATTAAAAAATATTTACAATGTGAAATGAACATGTACCAGCTCCCTACGAGGAATTTAATCACTTACTGAAAACAAGTACTCATTAAAAAAATAATTAATAAAAAGAAAGGAGCTTTGAAGATTGAACATTTCACTGGTTAACCTTAATTGTCATTTTAACTGTATTCTGGGATCCTGGAAGGTGATTTTTTTTCACTGAGAAATCTACTGATGTTCATAGCTGACCATGATATCAGGAAGTAGGGCCTGGGTAGAGAAGGTGGTCCATTGGAGGTGTGCTTTGGGGGATATCTCTTGCTAGCACTTTCTTTGTGCCCTGCTTCCTGGCCACTGTAAAGTGGCAGCTTTGCTTCACCATGTCCTTCTACCAAACGTTCCTGCTTTCGAGCTATCCTACCATGGACTGAAACCTCTGAAATTTTTCTGCCTATAAAAGATGTCAAGCATTTTTTTCCCAGCAGTGCAAAAGCTGACTAACACAGACCCAGAACAATGTGAACATCTTTAACATTACCCAAAATATTGTTTGGCATACATTTACAAAAGGCTGAGATGGCTAATTTTTTTATATGTATTTTACCATGATTTAAAAATAATAAATTTAACTCCAGCTTTAAAGTAATTATCATAGTGTATGGTTTCACATTGTGTGATCAATAAATAATAACAATTCTTATTTTTGTCTACCAATTTTTTTTAAGCATGGTTAATTTTATTCAGTTTACAGTATCTGGTGGAATTAAGCGAAATAAGTAAATAGAGTATTTGAGCCATCAACCATAAAAACATAAATAAATGACTCATTTATAATGTCATGTTTTATGTCTATTAAATCTCTCATTTTTTAATATTACCTTTTAACTCCCTCAGCAATTACTTACACAAAAAGGTAATTTTCAGTTTAAACTGTCATATGTGCACAATTCTAAGAAAAAGTTGCAGATAGCATCCCAAGAATAGGGATACAGAACAAAATTGAGGACAGAGTTTCTAATATAAACTATCTAAAAAAAATACTGTATTACTTTAAATAGCCATTCAAGCCTTGGTATGGACAGCTCGATCAAGTATATGATGTGGAACCCTTTGGTTTGTCAGGCACAACACTTCATAAATTTTAAATTAGGTGTGTCTCTCAGTGAGACAATATCCAGATTTTTTCAAAACCCTTTCATCAACACCCCGAACCCAGACTATTCTTTGTTTTAGATGATAAGTTTTTCTTACTGATTATAACTATGATTACCAGGAATATTTAATTTTGTCACCTCTAACTTATAGACTGACTCAAGAAACTAAAGCTGCTAAATAGCTAGCAACATAGGTGATTTCAAAACACCTAACTTTATAAAATATTTTACATTGCCTAACTTTAAAATTATTGCATGCAACTAATAAGAAAGATCTTTTGGAAAATTAAATATAAGTTTACCTGAAAACATCCAATTCTTTCAGGCATGCTGTACCTTTAAATTGTCCACTCTCTGATACTCCATATTAAAATGGTACAGAGAACTATGCTGAGATAACAAAAAACAAAATAAGTTCTGCATTTACATGAGTTTTTCCTGATTGAGTATTATCGTAGCAAAATTTCTATTGCAAATGTTTTATTCAAACATTTGAATACCTTAAAAAAGATAACACTCTAAGAAAAAAACCCTCCAATTTGATTTTTCTTTTTTCAGTTTCACAAAAGCAGTTTCTGCAATGCTCACATCTTCAAATGCAGTTCAACATAGAGCACGTGGTTGTAGTAGGGTTATAAACCTCTTGAGGCACGCGAGTGGTGGGAAAGCGTGAACCATGAGTAGGGCTATTATACTCCATTACAGCAATAGGTAGTGAGTGGATTTAAAACTTAGAAATGTTCAATAACCATCATTTGGATAAAGACTTGCTCATTTCATTTCATCTCCCAATTGCAATCTTAATTATTTATAAAGACTAGATTAAAAAAAACCCTCTACTTATGGACGGCATATATTTGCATAGATGTGAGTGGATAAGTAGAAATTATCAGCCAATTTGCTTTTAAGATCATTTATGATAATATTTTAAAAGCATGCATTAGCATTGACATATACTACTTATAACAAAAACCACTGCTTATTTTGCCTCATAAAATTCATTTTCCAAATGAATATTTGGAATATAATTGATTTTTACAAGGCTTTTTTTGAGATATGAATAGCAATAGAATTCAAAACTATTCTTTCCAGAGTGACAGGTGTTTGACTTCTTTGTACAGGAAAAAGTTTAGTTTCACAATTTTTAAGGATATTTTTGGAAAAATACGAAAAAACTTTGAAACCTGAGAATCTACGCTTATATTATTCTTGGCATTCAATGATGAAATACTTAGGTTATTAATTCATTACAGGCAATTTGTTCCCATGATTCTGAGGCATCTCAAATTCTTTAAAGGTACTTCATCCTTAATCATAAAAACTGTCATTAGGCTGGTCTAAACTACAATTTGTGTGTCTTCCTGAAGAGTTCTTTCTAATCTTTGGATTTCAGAAAATAGTACCAATCTAGAAGCAACTTATGAATACAATTCTAAATTATTGAGGAGGTTTTATCTCTAATAAGTTTCTATTATTTTCTCTTCCAAAGTATTTTTGATGCACTAAGTCCCAGCGAAAGAAGACAAAGTAGTTCTTCTTTAAATTATATTCAAGAGGCAATGTAACTGTATTTTTGTTTCATGCTCTTAAGTATTACTCATATTATGAACATAAATATGTGCAGTTATATCCCGGACACTTATGTAATTAATTTGAACTAGTCATTTTTTTCACTCAAATTTTTTGAACTTAGAAAATTATTGCATAAGATTTAATAATGGAACCTATAGTATATACCACTAAACAGTTAGGGATTTTGGTGAATATGAGTATGTATATCCTTTTAAAAATTACCACAAAAATGAGTTTCTTTTCTAGTTAAATAGCTTTTCACATTCTATGCTCTAAATAACTTCCGCATTCTCTACTCTTTCATGTATATTTTTAATCAAAAAGATAAGACCATTTCATGTTTCTCTGTAGATAAATCATATAATTTAAACAAAATTGGTATAATGTCTTATATTCATTGATATTAGAGTTCAAGAGATTGTATAAACTATGTTGATTATGTACTTTTGGGATGAGTTAGAAATGGGAGAAAATGAAATTGTGTGAAAAATCAAGCAATAATAAATTTTTTTCTAGTAAAAATAATGATCTCCCAATACACTCAGAGAAGGTAAAGCTTGATGTGACTAGGAATTAAATTTCTTAAAAAATGCATTTATTGTAAACAAAGACTTTGCCTCATTATAGGATTTAGGGTGATAACCTATTTTCTTGAAGAATTTGAGTGCTGCATAGGGACAAGTTACATACAACAATACTTATACAGAGTAACAACCTTTTTACAGAAGAGTTGATTGTGGGTCAAGTATTTTTGGGTTAGCTTAGGTACTTTTCCAGGATTTCAATAGAGAATTAAAAAAATATTTTTATTTTAAGGAGAAAAATATTTAGAACAAAATTTCAAAACAATATAATAGGAGGGTAACAATAGTTAATACATTGCACATTGTTATCTTTAAATTAGTTACTCAGAGTATGAGATATCGACATTCAATTGTCCAAACAATATTAGCACAAAACTTTCTTTTCAATGAACTAAAAGAAATTAGTAGTATATCTGTCTTAACTATCATATATATATTTTTTTGTTTTGTTTTGTTTTTTTTGCTTTTCCCTTCCTTCTTTTCTCTTTTACCCCATCCCAGTTTCTTTTTCCTTTCGAACAGTTTCTTCCCATTTTACAATATCTATTGTACATTTTGTTTTTTTTTTTTTTTTTTGGTGGGTACCGGGGGGTCGACCTCAGGACCTCGCGCGCCAACTGGCACCCGTGCCGCTGAGCGATATCACCGGCCCCTTTTTCGTATGTGGGTTCTGGGAGTCGAACTCGGGCCCTCGCGCTTGCAAGGCAGGCGCTTACGCCACTGAGCCATCTCACCGGCCCTCTATTGTACATTTTGGAACTTCTTTACTCTTTCAGCATCCCACCCTAAGGAGACAATACAATGTTTACACATGTGCATCTGGTTTATTTCACTTATGAGTATGGTCTCGTGTTGCATCCACGTACCTATAAAAGTCTCCATTTATCCTTCTTTATGGCTGAGTAGTACTCCATTGTATAAAAATACCACATCATTTTTATCCATCCCTTGGTTGATGGGCATCTGTGTTGTTCCCAAGATCTAGCTATTACAAATTGTGCTGCTATAAACATGGGTGCACATATATCGCTGTGGTATGATGTTTTTAACTTTTCTGGGAAAATACTCAGAAGGGGAATAGCTGGTTCAAATGGGACCTCCAACCCTAGTTTTTTGAGGAATCTCCACACTGATTTCCACAGTGGTTGCACCAGTCTACACTCCCACCAACAGTGGAGAAGTGTTCCTTTTTCTCCACAGCCCCCCTAGCATTTTTTTTTTTTTTTTGTGCGTACTGGGGGTCGACCTCAGGACCTCGTGTGCCAGCAGGCGCCTGTACCGCTAAGCAATATCACCGACCCTTTTTTTGTATGTGGGTACTGGGAGTTGAACTCGGGCCCTCGAGCTTGCCAGGCAGGCACTTATGCTGCTGAGCCATCTCACCGGCCCCAGCATTTATTATGGGTTGATTTCTTGATAATAGCTGTTCTTTCTGGGATGAGATGGAATCTCAGTTTTATTTTAATTTGCATTTCTCAAATGATCAATGATGTTGAATATTTTTTCACATATTTATTTGCTGTTTGTGTTTCTTCATCTGAGAAGTGTATATTCATCTCAGATGCCTATTTTTTTATTGGGTCTTTAAATTTGGGAAGTCTGAAATTTTTGAGTTCTTTGTATGTTCTCAATAATAATCCTTTGTCTGAGGAAATGGTGGCAAACATTTTTTCCCATATTGTGGGTTTTCTCTTCACTCTGTTGGTGGTTTCTCTTGCTGTGTAAAAGCTTTTTAGTAAGATGAGATCCCAGTTGTTGATTCTTTGTGATAGTTCTGTGTGATTTGGGTTTTATTCATAAAGTCTTTGCCTACACCAATGTCTTCAAGGGTTTTATCTATTCTATCTTCCAGCAGGTTTAATATTTCTGTTTTAATATTTAGATCTTTCATTCATTTTGAATTTAGTTTAGTGCATGGTGAAAGATATGGGTCTAATTTTAATCTTTGACATGTGCAGAGCCAGTTTCTCCAGCACCATTCATTAAAGAGGCTATCTTTCTTCCAGTGAATGTGTTTGGCACCTTCGTCAAAGATAAGGTGGCTTAGTATGTCTGGAGTTGTTTCAGCATCTTCTAATCTGTCACTGATCTTTGGGTCTGCTTTTTTTGCCAGTACCATGATGTTTTATTCACAGTAGCTTTATAGTATAATTTCAAGTAAGGGATTGTGATGCCCCGTGCCTTGCCTTTGTTGCCCAGAATTGCCTTTGCTATTCTAGGTCTCTTCTGGTTCCAAATGAATCTTAGGATTGTTTTCTCTAATTCTGTGAGATATGTTGATGGAATTTTGATGGGAATTGCATTAAATCTGTATAACAATTTTGGAAGTATGGCCATTTTCACTATATTGGTTCTTCCTATCCAGGAACAAGGGATATCTTTCCATTTTCTGATATCCTCTTCAATCTCCTTTTTCACAGTACTGTAGTTTTCAATGTATTTTACATCTTCTGTTAGATTTATTCCTAGGTATTTCATTGTTTTTGGATGCTATCATGAAAGGTGTTGTTACCCTAATTTTTCTTTCAGTGAGTTTGTTATTCGTGTACAGGAAGGCTATTGATTTTTGAGTGTAGACTTTGTGTCCAGCTATGCTAGTGAATTTGCTTATTAAATCTAGCAGTTTTTTAGTGGAGTTTTTGGGGTCTTCTATGTAGAGTATCATGTCATCTGCAAATGATGATAATTTAACTTCCTCCTTTCCTATTGTTATTCCTTTTATTTCTTTCTCTTGTCTAATTGCTCTGGCTGAGGTTTCCAGGACTATGTTGAATAAGAGGAGAGACAGTGGACATCCTTGTCTTGTTCCTGATTTTAGAGAGAAAGCTTTCAATTTTTTATCCATTTGGTATAATATTGGCTGTTGGTTTGTCATAGATAGCTTTCATCAGATTGAGATAAAGACCATCTATTCCAATTTTCTGTTGTTTTTAATTATGAATCATTGCTGAACATTGTCAAAAGTTTTTTCTGCATCTATTGAGGTGATCATATGATTTTTGTCCTTGGTTCTGTTAATATGATGTATTACATCTATTGATTTACGTATGTTGAACTATCCCTGCATCCCTGGGATGAATCCAACTTGGTCATGGTGTATAATCTTCTTGATTATTTGCTTCATTTTGTTTGCCAGCATCTTATGGAGGATTTTTGCACCTATGTTCATTTGGGAGATTGGCCTGTAGTTCTCTTTCTTGGTTGGGTCCTTCTCTGGTTTTGGTATCAGAGTAATGCTTGCTTCCAGGAATGAATTTGGGAGTATTTCTTCCCTTTCAATTTCATTAAAAAGTTTGAGAAGTAGTAGTATTAAGTCTTCTCTAAATTTCTTGTAGAATTCAGCAGTGAATCCATCAGGATCTGGAATTTTCTTTTTTGGGAAGTTTTTAATTACATCTTTGATTTTATTGATTGATATTGGTTTATTTAGGATTTTTATATCTTCTTGCTTCAGCTTTGGTAATTTATATGTATATAGAAATCTGTCCATTTCTTCTGCATTTTCCATCATATTAGAATACAAGTTCTCAAAGTGTAAATGATCTTCTGGATTTATGCAAGGTCCATTGTGATTTCACCCATTTCATTCCTAACTGGGTGGATTTGAGTCTTTTCTTTCTTTTTTTTTAATAAGGTTGGATAAGGGTTTGTTGATTTTATTTAATCTTTCAAGAACCAACTCTTTGATTCATTGATTCTTGGTATTTTTTTTAGTCTCCAATGCTTTAATTTCTGCTATGATCTCTATAATTTCCTCCCTTGTATGAGCTTTTGGCTTAGCCTGCCCTTCTTTTTCTAGAAGTTTGAGGTTCACCATTAAGTTGTTTATTTGCACTTGCTCTGTTTTCCTGATACAGGTATTTACTGCTATAAATTTCCCTCTTAGGATTGCTTTGATTGTGTCCCGTAAGTTCTGGTATTTTGTACTGTCATTATCTTTCAATTGTAGAAACTGTCTAATTTCTTCTTTAATTTCCTCTGTGACCCATTTGTTGTTCAGGAGGGTGCTATTTAATTTCAATGTGTTTAGGAAGTTCTTGTGGTTTCTTTTACTATTGATTTCCAATTTCACTGCACTATAGTCTGATAATATGCGTGGGATAATTTCAATTCCTTTGCATTTTTTAAGTAGGTTCTATGAGCTAGTATGTGGTCTGTTTTGGAGAACGTCCCATGTGCAGCTGAGAAGAATGTGTATCCTGATGTTGTGGGGTGGAACACTCTGTAGACATCTACTAAGTCCATTTGTTCAAAAGTTTGGTTCAGTTCTAATATTTCATTGTTGATTTTTTTTTGTCTATTTGATCTGTCTTTTTGTGACAGAGGAGTATTGAGATCGCCCAATATAATTGTATTAGTGCTTATTTGATTTTCATGTCCATTAATATTTGTTTTGTATAGTTGGGTGCACTGGTGTTTGTTGCATATATATTTATGATTGTTATCACTTCCTCTTGTATTGTTCCCTTTACAAGGATGTAGTGACCTTCTTTATCTCTCTTAATCAGTCTTGGCTTGAAATTCACTTTGTCTGCAACAAGAATAGCTATCCCTGCTTTTTTCTGGGTTCCTGTCTCATGGAGTGTTGTTTTCCATCCTTTGACTTTCAGTCTGTGAATTTCATTTTTTTTTATTTTTTGTGGGTACTGGGGGTTGACCTCAGGAGCTCGTGTGCCAGCAGGTGCCTGGGCCACTGAGTGATATCACCGGCCCGTTCTTCATATGTGGGTTCTGACAGTTGAACTCAGTCTCTCACACTTGCCAGGCAGGTGCTTATGCCGCTAAGCCATCTCACTGGCCCCTTGAATTTCTTTTTGAATTAAATACGTTTCTTGTATGCAGCATATTGTTGGATCTTGTTTCTTGATCCATTCAGCTAGTCTGTGTCTTTTGATTGGTGAATTGAGACCATTAGCATTGATGATGAAAACTGATATGTATTGACGTATCTTTGTCCTGTTATTTTCCTGTTGTTGGCTCCCCCTCTTTTTTTTTTCCCCTCCCTCTGTTTGTTTGCCTTGTCTGATGGATTCCCTCTGTTGGGGTTCCTGGGGTTGTAGTCCTTGTTATCTCTTTGTAGAGTGTCCTTCAAAACATTTTGGAGTGCTGGTTTGGTGGTCATACATTTCCTCAGATGTTCTTTGTCATGGAAGTATTTTATTTCTCCATCAGTTTTGAAATATAGTTTTGTGGAGTACATAAATCTGGGTTGAAGGTTATTTTCCTTTAGAACTTGAAATACTTCACTTAAAGCTCTTCTTGACTTGAGGGTTTGTGCTGAGAAGTCAGCTGTGATTCTGATGGGCTTTCCTTTATAGGTGATTTGTTTCTCCTCCCTCACAGCTTTTAAGATTCTACTCTTGTGTTGAATTTCTGGAATCTTGACCATGATATGCCTGGCTGAAGATATTTTTTGACTGTGGCTAATTGGCATTCTATATGCCTCACTTATCTATACATCAAATTATTTTTCTCTGCCAGGGAAGTTTTCTGCCATGATGTCTGTGAGCAGTTTTTTTTTTAATATCACTTATGCTATCTCCTGCTTTTTCATTGACTCCAATCAATCTTAAGCTATTCTTTGCCTCATCTTGCAGCTGTTGCATTGATTTCTTATGGTCCCTTGCTATTTTAAAGAATTCTTTATTTTCATGATCACTATCTGCAAGCTTGTCTTCTGTGTCTGAGATCCTGTCCTCACATTGGCTTAATCTGCTGTGAATACTTTCAATGGAATTTTTGTCCTTCTGGATATCTGCTTGAGTCTGCCTTATGGATTCCATTTCTTTCCAAGGCTGAGCATTCATGGTTTCCATAATTTTCTTAAGCTCATCTATTTTTTTGCCTGGATCTGTTCTAGAGTCCCTAAGCATGGTTTTCATCTGTGCAGTTGTCTGAGAAATTATTTCTGATTTGACTTTTTTCCAGAGCCTCATTCAATTGCTTTGTTACCACTGCAGATATGCTGGGTTGGTGGCTTTCAGATTGTCCCACCTCACTGTCCCTTGGTTTGCCTTTGGTGAACTGGATGTCTGGGGTTCCATCTTGTTTAAGTGTCTTCTCATTTTCTTTTCTTTCTTTAGTTTAATTCCTGGGGTGATGCTTGTAAATTGCCTATGGTAGGTTGCTTTATTGCTAGTATTCAAAACTCTTAGGAGATGACTACTTCTCCAAGGTATCTTCCAGATGCAGCTTGTTTTTGGATTTTGAGAGATCCTACCTCTGTTGCAAGATCCTACCTCTTCAGTTTGTTGGAGATGAGAAGTTTCTGCCTGTTTGGCCCAGTTCTTGGTTCTTTGGCACTGTGCCACAGTATTTTCTGTGACCTTTAGTCAATCTCAGTCATGGGATACCAGGGAGAACAGCTTTTTAGAACAATTACATCACTTTTGGCTATAGTGGTACCAAAAGAATCAAACATAGCCTAGAAAATAACAGACTGGGCTAACCAGTTATTTGTCACTTTTAACCATATAAAGTAGATTTGTGGTTATATAAAAATATCTAAAACAAACCAGAAAAGTCTATGCAGTATTCAAGTCTTTAATATGGCAATTTTGCCCCCCGGGGTTAAAATTTAAAATGAGTTAAGGAGAAAGCAGAGAAGTGGAGGAAGAGGAAGGAATTAGAAGTAAGGTTGGAGGACAAAAAGGGATCACGCTAAGTGGGAAACTGGTGCAGAAGACTGGAGGGAAAGAGAGAAGGGATTAAAGGAAGAATAGAAGAGAACCACAACCACAAAGAGGCAAGAATCTCTGTTTACACTCATATAAAAACAAGATCATACAATGAAGGAAAACAAACATACAAACATCAACAAAAAGCAAACCACCACCACAACAACAAAAAACAAACAAGAGAGAGAGAAAAAAAAGCAAAAAGTTCACTTCCAAGTTTGTCTCTGCTGTCGCTGGTAGACAACATGTGGAGACAGTGTCCCGTTCTGTGCTGATCTGTCCCAGCAAGCCAGCAATAGCTTTTTGGTGGGATAGTGGATAATCTCAGTGTGCCTGCAATTTCTGGCTGAGACCACACTCATTTGGTGTGCAGCCATCAGGGCACCTTCCAAGGGCCTGAGCCCAGCTGGGAGCCATAGATGGAGCCAGCAGCCACTCTGAGTTCTGAGCTCAGCCGCGCCCCGCAAGATGGCTCCCAGCCAATCGCTCTCTTAAGCTCCTTCATATCTGCTGCTCCCTTGCACTGCCATGTCTCTCTTTGGAGGCTCCTGGGGTCACCAGTAGTCACCGTGTTTCCTCAGGTTTGAACTGCTCCTGTCACCCAGTGAGTCTCGACTCAGGGAGAAGGCGCCAGTGGCTACCTCCTTCTTTGTAGAAGTTTCTCTTTTCACTCTCTCCGTGGGCTTCAAATTGCACTTCAGATCCTTCCTGGGTCCAGGGGATCCACTTCCCTCCTACTTGTCTTCCTCGAGTTGCTATATTCCAGCGTCTGGACGGTGACTCTCAGTGAAGCTCTTTTTCAGCTGGTCACCACTCCGCCATCTTGGTCCTCCCCTCTAATAGACAATTTTATACAGAAAAAAAGGAATGGGGTACAATAAAACTCCTTATACATAGATTAACAACAATTCGCATTTTGTCCTGTTTCCATCTAATACTGTTTAGGTAAAATGTTCCACAGTGTATCACTGGCATCAGAAATATTTCAGTTTATGTGTCTAAAAATACAATGAATTTCTTATGCAGTGACAATTTGGTTGACTTCTTAAAATTTGAATAATTTCACACTCAAATTCTGTAGTAGTCTCAAAAAATATTGATTTGTTTCCTATTTGGCAAGAATGGGTCTTTGCTGCTTTTCAGTCTTCCCAAAGCCTCAGGAAAGAGGTCACTGCCCTCTCTTCTTTCAGTTCTCTCTTAGTTCCTGGGCTAGGCAGGTACAAGAGGGTAGACATCTGCATTGGAAAGCCTCAGCAGGGTCAAGTCTACCTGGCCTTCTGAATTTCTCCCTTCTAGCCTATGCTATGGGAGTTTATTAAGTCCAAGAGACAGGTAAAGTCTTTTTTAAAACAAAGGTTACTCCAACTAATAAGCTAAGACTTCAATTCTTATCCAATAAACTGAGGTTTTTGTACCTTAAAATACTCTGCCTCAAAATACTCAATACTATGTTGGTATTGAGTTCCAAATTCACTCGTGATAAAAGGTGAATGTTAAAACAGTTTATGTTTTGATCTTGTATTTCTGCTAGACTCTATCAGAAGCTAGTAATTTCAGAATGTCAGAGCTTCTCCTACCACAGAAACAATGGACTACACAATACGTTCCAGTCTAACTTAAGTCCCTTCCATTCCTGTAGTGAAATTAAATCTGTTGTGATCTGGATGCTGACTTTAGAATTTTGAGTGATAGGATGATCTCATTGGAATTGATACACTTGAATTGATACACTTATAAAGAAAGTAAAATAATATATTCCTTGTCTTTTTGTAACACTAATAGAGCTAACTTTCAAGTACTGATGGTAAATGGACCTGATTAGAAATGGATAACTTTGTCTTGATAGGCACACTATGTTATATGGACATTTGTTAATTTATTCACAACGTATACCACATTAGTTGACTTGTGGTTATTTGAAAGCAGGTCAATTGATGAGTGGGAATGAAGAATGTAATTAAGAAGTCTTTCTTTAACTCTTTTTCTCTTCAAGCTAAAGAACAGTTCTGAATGTTGATGAGACAACATCTATTACCATGCCATTTATTGGAGTTAGGTAATTAACTAAGAATGAAACACACCACAAAATACCTTAGCTAGAAGCAGAAGTCTAAGGAAGATTGGGTAGCAATGAGAAGAACTGAATGTCACAATTATGAATATTATCATAGGCCACTTTCTTTATTGACCCTGTATCAAAAAATTACTCTGAAAGAATGGCATGATAGGGCCGGTGAGATGGCTCAGCGGCATAAGCGCCTGCCTTGCAAGCGCGAGGGCCTGAGTTCGACTCCCGGATCCCACATACAAAAAAGGGGCCGGTGATATTGCTCAGCGGCATGGGTGCCTGTTGGCGCGCGAGGTCCTGAGGTCGACCCCCCGGTACCCACAAAAAAAAAAAAAGAATGGCATGATGTACAACTGCCTAGTGTTAGCTCTTCATAGGTACAGGGGTCAAATAACCTTTTTTGTTGTTTTTTAAGGTATGGATTGAAGTTTTCCATAGTGCTCACAAACAAATATTTTAAAGAAACTGTTGTTTTTCTATGAAGATTTGGCATAGATCTATCTTACTTTTAAAGGTCAAATCTTCATAGCCCCCAAGGAAGAACACAATTAAGTTTTTGTATTGCAAATCTCTGTTGTATTTTAAACTCTTTCCTGAGAAGACACATGCCAAAAACCTAGCCTGGCCCCTTTCTTTAACTGAGCATGTTAACTACAATGATAATTTTCCCCCTGCTCTGCATTTGCATAAATCACTCAATTTGAATCACTTCTGAATCTACAGCAGCAATAATTGTCTCAAAATCAACAGAGTACATCACTTGTTAAAAATGTAAATTGCAATGGGTCTTCCATAGACCTATTGAAGCAGAATCTTTGAGTCAGTTCAAGGAAATCCATGTTCTTAACAAGCAGTGGCCCTTTTACTCAAACATGTTTGAAAAGCACACATATGAAAATTTAGAACTGTAAGAGCTCCCTAACTTACCTGAGACATACATTCATGTATGGAAGACTGAATGGAGGAAAATGGGTCTCTTGTTTTTCACCCCCCCATTGCTCATTTGAAGCAAAAGTCAGGCACTGCTCTACCATTTACTATTCACCTTTTCATCCAATATGTCTGCTGGAGATAGCCACTGGGTATCCACCTATGCACTTAGATGATGGGGACAACATAGTCAACAAAACACCCCAAGTCCCTGCCCTCCTAAAGCCTTTCTTTGGGGAAAGGGGAGGTAGAGAAGGAGCACAAGAAAATAAGTCCAAGCATACTCAGACATGTGCCACATACCCCCGGTTTCCATCAAGTGATGGATTACATACATTACAGTGGACTCATAAGATTATAACGGAGCTAAAGATTCCTATAACCTAGTGACTTTGTAGCCATCCTATAGTCATTGTTCAGCACATTACTCATGTGTCTATGGTGATATTGGTATAAAGAGTCCAACTGAGCTGCCAGTCATATAAAAGTATAGTACATGCAATTATGTATCCTATGATACTTGATAATGACAATATATAACTATAGTATTGGTTTATGTATTTACTATACTTTACTTTTTACTGTTATAGAGTACACCTACTTGTAAAAATTTACTGCAAAATAATGTGTCGTGTTATGCAGTAACAGCTGTGCACACATTAAAAGTCCACTATGTTTCATATGGCATTAAAAGTCCACCTTGGGTCACTGACCTATACCACATAGGTTTCTGTAAAGAGTCTCTATGATATCTACACAATCACAGCATCACCTAAAGTTGCAATTCTCAGAAGTATCTGCATCCTTAAGTAACACATGGTTACATTGTGTCAGATGGTCATGAATACTTAAGAAAGAATTCAAGTGGAGAAGAAGAATTGGACCATGGGAGGAGACTATTAAAATATTAACTAAGCTATCCAAGGAAGTATATATTTAGAAAGCAATTCTTGAATATAGATCTGCTGGAGTGAGGGAATTAACGATGTAGATGTCTGGAAGAGTCCCTTGATGAAAAAGCATCAAAAGCGATGGTCTAGAGACAAAAGGAAGTCTTGCTTTTCAAAGGAAGCCAAACTGCTGCAGTGAGAGGAGTGAAAAGAACTGAAGCACTGGGCTGGTGAGAGGGCTCAGCGGCATAAGCGCCTGCCTGGCAAGAGCGAGGGCCCGAGTTCGACTCCCGGTACCCACATATGAAAAAAAGGCCGGTGATATCGCTCAGCGGCACGGGTGCCTGCCTGCACGCGAAGTCCTGAGGTCGACCCCCGGTACCCACAAAAAAAAAAAAAAAAAAAAAAAAAAAGAACTGAAGCACTGTGAGAGATAGGTGGTTGGGGTGGATTATGTAGGACCTTGAAGACAATGATCAAAATTTGCCTTTTACTATGAATGAATTGGGAAGTTAATCAAGCATTTTGAACAAGTGTACTGAAGTGATTTTTAAAAGGGCAAGATAAAAATCAATGAGATAATTTAGGACACTTTTGCTGAAATTTAAACAAAAGATGGTGGTATTTGGGTCTAGGAAGATGGAGAGGATGGTGAAGAAAATGAGGGTAGAGGGCCGGTGAGATGGCTCAGCAGCTTAAGTGCCTGCCTGGCAAGCGCGAGGGCCCGAGTTCGACTCCCGGAACCCACATACGAAAAAGGGGCCGGTGATATCGCTCAGTGGCACGGGCGCCTGCTGGCGCGCAAGGTCCTGAGGTCGACCCCCCCGTACCCACAAAAAAAAAAAAAAAAAAAAAGAAAATGAGGGTAGAAATGTCCTCTGGATACAACCAAATGAAAAAAACAAAGGGAGACAAGAATGGATGTAAGTCCTGTAGGCTGTGTACCGATAATCTTGATAGTCAACTTGACTGGGTTAAGGAACTCATAGAGAGGCGGTTGGGTTGTGAGGGTACTAACCTCATCAGTGGTTTAACCCATCCATGAGTTCATAGCTGAATGTCCTATTAGGAGGTCCCTACCTCCCAGTGGTAGAAAGTGGGTCATGGGGTCATAACACTGGGAGATATATTTGGTCCCTGACCCCTTCCTTTCTTGCTCTCTTTCTGCTTTTTTCTTCCAGCCACCACGAGATAAGAAGCTTTTCTATGCCATTCCTCTCTATCATGATGTTTCTATCTTAGAGACAGTCAACCATGGAGTAAGGTTTCTTAAACCATTTGCCAAAAGGCACCATTTTCTCTGTTAATTGTGTATGTCAGGCATTTTGTTCAAGCAATGAAAAGCTGACTAATCAGCCTGATCACTAAACTGGTGGAGTAAATAAAGCACATTGCCCTTCCCAATGTGAGTGGACCTCATCTCATCTGTTGAAGGCCTGAATAGAATAAAAGATTAAGGAATTCTCTCTCTCTCTCTCTGTCTCCGTCTCTCTCTTTCTCTCTCTCTTTCCTATCCCATTTAGCCATTCAGTCTTCTGACTTTGGGCTTGGACTTGAACTGAAAATTATAACATCATTGCCCTCTTCCTGTTCTCAGGCTTGGAGACTCGAACCAGAATTGTATCACAAACCGTCCAAGAACTCTGGCCTCTGGCTTGCAGACTGAAGATCTTAGACTCATTAGTCTTTATACCCATGTGTGCCAATCAGATGTCTTAGCCTTTAGAATTCCAAATAGAGAAACGCACGCACATTATTAGCTTTGTTCTTTTGCAGAAACCAGATTTATAAACAAGCTAATGATTAAGAATTATGATAAAGGGGGCCGGTGAGATGGCTCAGTGGCGTAAGCGCCTGCCTTGCAAGCGCGAAGGCCGGAGTTCGACTCCCGGAACCCACATACGAAAAAGGGGCCGGTGATATCGCTCAGTGGCACGGGTGCCTGTTGGCGCGCGAGGTCCTGAGGTCGTCCCCCTGGTACCCACAAAAAAAAAAAAAAAAGATAAAGGAATGTTGGTGTCCTGGAAGAATGATATTTAAAAGAGTTATCTAGCAAAAGAGGTGAAGAAATGAGGCAGAAACATATTCTTTTGATTTCCTGGAAGCTTTAAAAATTTAAAATAACATAATTCTTCACAAATTTTTCATTTTTTTTCATTTATTTTTACTTTACCATTTTCACTAGCTATCTGGATATATAGAAATGAGGAGTTAGATTTAGTCACACAAATAATAAAAAAGAGGGAAGAGAAAAGATAATTGAGAGAATATAGAAAGGACTAATTATGACTTACCATCTAATGAAAGCTGGGAAAAATAAGACAAATGGAGATGAAGTTAATGAGAAATTGGTAATATCTAAATATTGAAGGTCCCAGTAGGGGGAAGGAATGTTAGAATTGAAGTGTGATATATGAGAAGGTAAGTTGAAAAGAGGGGACATATTGTTATACTCCTCAAGATTAAGATTATGGAGTCATGAAGTTATTGTTAATGGCAGGTTCAAAGAAATGACGTTGTGATTGGTGGCTAAGGCAAGGTAAAGAACACTAAAGAGGAGGAGGTCCCAGAACTGAGGGTTTACAAAAACAGGAATATTCTTTTGATTTGATTCATTGAGAATTATGAGAAATGTTGAGTGAAATGAATGACAATGGACCAAAAAGCTAAACTTTTTAAATGGTAACGCAGAGGTGGCATATGGTTGTTGAAGCAAATCATGCAGCAAAGTGGGATCAATTTAATGACATGAAATTTTTAACCTGAGATAGTAAGGAGGACACATCTGCAACCCCTTGTGCCCAGTGGCACAAAGACATTAGAGAGAAACAGGCATCTTTTGAGAGGAGAGCAAAAAAAAAAAAAAAAGCAAAAAACAGTGTCTTCACTGAGGATATATGGCTTCCCTGAAGCAAGAAGGAAAATGGATGATTTATAGAATTTGAATTTAGAAGCACCTTAGTTGAGATTCGATCTTGAGCTCCGAAGGCATACATAAAGGTCTGTTTTACAGAAATAGAGGAGGACTGAGAGATGGAGTCAGAAAAAGAAACGAAAGAGTTATATTTAGGTTAGAATCCAGTACGTTAGTTTTGCCTAGATTTCTTGGTCCTTGCTCGGTAAGTGTCATAGACAGCTACAGGGACTTAGTGAGATGAGCTCAGATGAACGCTGGCGTAAATGATGGACAGGCCGTGAGGGAGCAAAACGAGGATGCAGGCATGTCTCATTAGCAGGAAAAGGGATTAGCAACTTTACTTGTCTCCTCTTGATGTAAGCATGGTGTTTTGCCAAGAAGTGGTCTTATTCCGAGTCCTAAATAAAGAAAAAATAATTTACTCAGGTATAAAACCTGTCCTTTGTTAGTTGCTTAATAGTGCGTGGCCTGCAAAACAGTACTGTATTTTAAAAAATAAGGAAAGCTAAATAAATAAAGAGGAAAGCTCTCCTTACTTTGGTTTTTAGCATTATATTTTAAATCAATTCTGTACAAATAGGCCACACAGGCCTACATTACATTGACATATACAATTCGATTTTCTAAACATATTAATGTGATTTGTAGACTGAATTAACATTTTTATAGTATCCCCATGGAAATTGGCAGAAGATAAGTAATGTATATATGACCTTGTGCTGTGGTAACTAAAGTGAGAGGCTTACTGTTTAGGTTAGGGTAAATAAATATTGATAGTCTATATTTTAATTCAAATGCTGGTTTGTTTATTGTAGAATATTAATTTAAAAATTGTAATAGGTTATATTCTTCACTGAAATCTGAATGTCTAATTAAACTTTATGAATAATTAATAATGAACCAAAGAAGTGTAAAATCAAATTGCTTTGCACGTAAATGTATGTAAGGCAACAACTCACCAAGACTTGGAACATTTTGTTAGATTATACAACTGAGAAGCATCTTTTTTTCAACCCTTTAAAGATCTTTTCCAAGAATCTTCATAAATAGTATCCCAACAGAACACTGAAAACAATATTCAAAGACCCCCAGAAAAGGTTTTTGAAATATGAAATATCTGAGGCAAGGGTTTCAAAGTAGAAGTATTTCCCTTGGCTTCTGATCAAGACAAAACTGTTCACCGAAAGGGCGGTTCCTCACGGGTGTTGAGAACAACAGTTGGTCTCAAGTGAACTGAATGTGTTTTGCTCAGTCCATAAAAAAAACAAACAAGCAAAAAAACAAGTGTTGTTTTTCTTAGAAAACAAGGCATTCAACTTTTTCTTTAGATAGCCCTCTGACACTTAGGAGGCATAAATATTGTTCTGGTTGTAGGACAAATACAATTTCAGACAAAGAAAATTTGAATTCTTAGCCATATAGGTAATATTGTTTGGAGAAATTTGCTTTGGGGATTTAAAGAATGGAAACTAAGAAGATTGTACTATAAAATTCTGTTACCAGAAGTTTTGACAACACATTTTATTAAAAATCTAGCATTTAAAACTGCTATATATGAAGTTAGTACCCAAGTTATATCTACCTGGAGAACTGGCTTTATTAATAAGGGGATGTAATACATATCAGTTTGACAGTCCATGTTTTGAGCTAAAATTATAATTGATACATTTAAAAAAATCATGGATTAAAAAGACCAAGATTAATTCAAATATTTTTTTATTATTTCCCTTATTGTTTATTGTATTCAACAGCTTATAATTGTCCTTTAAATCCCTAGAAGCAAACTGTGCATTACAGAAACAACAATGGGTAAAATATATATGGTCCCTGTCTTAATGTATCTAGGTGAGATAAAGAAAAACAAAGAAATCATTGTAATACTGAGTGGCAACAGGAATTATTGGTAGAGTACTAGGTCTGGCACATAGAAAACAAGTTTGGGAGATTTCCTAGATGAACAATCATTGTAATTGAAATTAAAAATAATAAAGGGAATTACACTGACAAAATAACAAGAGAATTACTTTCAAGCAGAGAATATCACTCTGCTTTATAATCTGACTACAAATGACAGAAAGGCATCTTCAGTACATTTTGGAAAAATTAGAATTTGTTTCTTGATGGAATCCAAGATAGAATTAAACAATTACAGTACAGGGTAGAAAGCACAGGCATACAGCAGATACTAAGAAATGAGGGACAGGGGACCATCATTTTACTGGACTTTTCTTTATAAGAGTTGCATTAATATTCTCTTTTACTAAAAACTGACTTTTATTTCAAATGGCAATAAAATGCCCAGTTGACTTTGTCTATGAATTTAAAGTTCTAAAATCTGGGTATAGATTAATTGGTTCGACCTGTGTCTGGTTCCCATCCCTAATCGGTTGACAGAGTGTGGACATCACGTGAAGATGGTAAAATTCCTGCAGTAATTGTGAGGTGATTAGTTGAGAAGAGCTGCAGTTCCATGACCTGGCAATATCTCAGATGTTTATGATTTGGCCTTTCAACTACAAAGACTTTTATAATAATATTTCAAAGGTCCTAATTATGGTTATATTTACTATTTTGCTCCAAGTGCTAATACAAATGATTGAATACAATAGTATTTTCTTCCTCAATATGTAAAATGTTTTTAATTTACTAAAAATGCATCTGTCTTACATACAAACACACATCTACACAAAAATATATTTATTCAGACATATAATGATATGAAGATAAATATATTTGCATATATTAAAACATATTTGTATAGGATGTATTTAAAGTATAAGCTAAAACTACAACAGAGAAGTCTTCTGTTTATTATTTATTTTGCTTTTTAAATAATATAGTATTCTTTCAGACCATCATTTAGCAACAGAAAAATTAACATTTGTATCTACATATGTAAAAATATACAATTACATATATGCACATATATGTATAGCTATGTAGATGAATGTACATATCTATCTTTTTTACCTATTTATCTAATTGATTTCTGTTTAGCTACATAGGTAGGTTGGGGATTTAGCACTGAATTTTATAAGAAATAGGTCTTCATGATAGGAAGTCAGTATCAGAGGGTGCTACACTGAATATTCTTACCCACCACACCATAGCACTTTAATCAAACTTACTCTGCCTGGAGGTAGTTAGGAATTTGGAGTAGGTGTCATTCTTTGTTTTCTTCCTTAACCATTCTCTTAAACTGTCACTAGACTTGTGATTGATTTTGTGCTACAATCTTTATATTGATAACATGAAACTGAGGGAAAAATGAATTTGGATGGGAACCAAATCTGGCAAAAATTAGAATGTTTTCTAGGTCCCTGGTTGACTATATTTGACTAGTAAGTGCTCAAAATAATCCACTGAATTGAAATGACCGTTATATATAAAGCTAAAATAGTACAATTTTACTTCATTAAAAACTTGGTTATACAGAGAGTTAATGTTAACATTTAACCACTTTAGTTCATGACTTCAGAGTATTGGAAATACTATTTGAAATATTATTTTGAAAGGTTCTTCCTTTTCAGAAGCCTTTTCCACATATGTTCTGAGAATTTGGTATAAGGATAATGAATAAGAGCTGTAAATTGAAAGAGATGGCTGCGGAGCTTCTGTCCTCTTTCAAGTGGCTATTTCCTAGGTCCTTTTATCATCAGAAAATAAAACATTTAGATTTAACACAGTAGTCAGATCTGGGTTACTAAATGTAGAATCTGAACTAACACAAATTAAAAACATCTCGCATCAAACTTTTTGCTTTAAACAAATAAAACATGCTAAAAGTGGAAAGAAACTCTAATTTTTTGATCCTCCTATGCCACATTCTTATGTTTTATTAGTATTATTTTCTTTTGGTTTCACATGGTTTAAAGAATGTCCTCATTCTGAAAAAAAAATGTTACAGTAGTTAAACCAATAATATTTGTGTAGTACTTTACATACATTATTTTATATGAACTAATGGATAAAGAAGAGAATTTGCATTTAGAATTACAAGTCTGTTCTTTATTTAAACCTAATGACCTTTATAAAGACCTGTGGCTAGAGATACATGTAATGAAGGTATATAATGAGAATAAATAAAATTTATTTGAAATTAGACAAACTAACTCATTATAAAATGTGAACACATTTTCTGAAATCAAATTCATGTTATTTTGCCAAAGAAATTTTATTTTTCTGATTTGTGGGTTTATTTATAGAAAAAGGCTTTAAGAGAAGAAAAATTAAATTATTTTTACACTTTTATTTAAATAACCAGATTTATTGGAAAGATGCAGTGATCTAAAGGTCACTTTAAGAAACTCTAAGAAGAGCTGTGGATGTAGCGCAGCAATAGAGTGTTTGCCTAATGTGCACGAGGCCCCTGGGTTCATTCCCCAATATCACACAAAAAAAAGAACATTAAGAGGCAAAAACACGCATCTTGTCCTAAACTCAGATAAGCTCCAGGAATTCAAACGTCCTCAGAGGGTGAGTTTTGTTTTACTACCAGAAATGGCCCCAAGGAAAGCTATCCAAAAGATTGTGTGTATAAGGGGATTAGGAATGTGGAAAAACACTTAAGATGGAAAAGAGAAATAATTAGCATAGCCAAAGTTAGGTAGGACTCATAGAAAATATTAATTTTTCCTGATAGGGTAACCATTCTTATACTTTGTCCTATATGTATGATAACATATGCTACTTAATTTGTGATCATGGTTTTCTTATGATTAAGAAGTCATTAAATGCTCATGATATTTTAAAACTTATCCTCACCCCTAACTCTATGCCTTATTGTGGTTAATTCTGCCAAATCGTGACCATTTTTAATGGAGGAACATACAGAACTTAAATTGATTTTATGACATAATTTTTTTCTATAAGAAGGTAATATAACTCAATGGGCATGAATGCAGGATTTTATAAGAATGTAGGCTTACTTATTATAAATCATTTGTTTTTCCACCGTTCTTTGATTTCCAATCTCCCAAAAGTTGTTTTGTATCGTTTGAATGGGACACTGTGGTACTCTGAGTTTATTTTTATCTTACAACTTTCAGTGGGGATTAATGGATCCATGTACTCTTGTTATTATACGATTTCCTTCATTTTATTACCCATTTTACATTAGTGTCTTTTTTTTTTACAGATACTAGGGTTCTCCTGTAAATCCACATCCTGACGTTTATATCCTTTTCTAATTTTCTTCCCTTGAGTATGACTTGTGTCTGTCTTGTGATTTGCTTATAAACAATAGATTATATGAAAAGTAGCAGGAGTCACATGTGTACATGGATGGGAAAACATGATATGTAGGATTCTAGTGCTCATCTTGCTAGAATCACTCCTGTTCAGATTTGAAGAAATAAGATGATATATTGGGGGCAGTCTTCGTTGGAAGGCCCATGTGAAAAGGAACTGGGAAAGCCTCTAGGAGATGGGGACTATTTCTGATTAATAGGCAGCAAGAAACTGAAGCCCTCAGCCACAGAGCTACAAGGAGCTGAACTGTGCAACCACAGCATTTCCCTCCTCTGGGAATCCTGAGGCTAGACCGCAGATGAGCCAAACTGTTAATATACATAGAAAACCCTGTTACAGAGTTCATCTAAGTAATGCACAGAATTTTAATCTGCAGAAACTGTAAAATGTGCTTTAATATCCACATTTGCCATAGTTTGATGCACAAAAATAGATAACGAATGCAGGCCTACTCTTTAGCACCGGTTAAAAGGAGAAATAAATTTGGACAGGAACATTGCCAAATGAGCAGGAATATGATTCGATGTAGTCCAGTCCAAAGTATTTATCCACCTCCTCTTCATTCCCAGAGCATTGTCCAAATGTCTCCACACTGGAGCAGTAGGCCAGTCAGAGCAGAGGGAGTATTTTACAAGGTGGTTATAGAATCTTATAAATATTGATGTGGCCATAGAGAAGCTGCAAGGTCAGATTTGAAAAGGGATACTCAGGAGCTCAAACTGGCTACCATAAGTTTACACATTTTACATCTGTGAGTGTAAGGTTGAGAATCCTCCCTGAGATAACTGAGGGCAGAGAGAGATTCGATAGAATATTTGAAAGTAATGAATAGGAAAATAATACAACAACGTCATATTTATGCCTCACTGGTTTTGACTGCTTGGTGAACCGTTTACTCTTGATAAAATGCAAGGAATGTAGACTGTGAGGCTGTTGCTGGAGCTCTCAGCTCAGCCACTTGCAAGAATCATAAACTTAATAAAGTTATTTAGCTAAATATTGAGTTCTCCCTATATGCCAGGCCTTAAATGGAAAACTTTACACTTGTTATAACTATGCATTTTTGTAATAACTCCATGAAACATTATCATTGGTTTCAGTTTATAAGTAAGGAAAAGTGTCAAGTAAATATCCAAGCCCATAGAAATAGTATTCATATTTAGATGTATTGGATATTAAAATTTTTGTTATTTCTATAACTTTACATTACCACTTGAAGCTACAGTTCTCTGTCTTTTCAGATTGAAATGGTTATGAGATTGGGGGGAAATACATAAAAACCATTTGTCATGTAATATTCCCTCATAAATTGGTATCTTGCTTATCATTAACTTATTCTCATCCATATCATAATTAGTATCCACCAAAACTGGGTTGTGGTATTAAGGGCATTCTTCACAGGGAAAAGAAACAAGACAATAACATTCTATCTTATAAAGGCTTAGAAGTTATATCTGAATGCCTCAAAATCTTTATTTTTAAATCTTTCTTACTTTCCTTTCTTTTCTTTCTTTCTTTCTTCTTTTGTATTGACAAAGTGACTTTTTGAATCATAGTTGGACAGCAAAAGAAAGGAAGATCTAAAAATGCCGACCTAGCGTAGATGATCCAAATCTTCCAACCTTATAGATGGTTGAGGAATTGTTCTCCTTCAGGTTGAAATTTTTTTTTCTTGATTGTGTTGCAGGAGACACCAGAAGCTCTAGCCTTCCTGCACACTTTAAAAAAATAGTACCCATAGTATTCAATTTTGTGGTTCCAGGAATTTTGAAGAATACGTGTGGAACCTGTTAGATTCACCAAACAAATAACAATGCATAAAAAAACATATACATATATAACAGTATATAAACCTTATGTTTATTATTACCAAATTTCATACAGAAAAGGACATTTTAATTGTAAAAGATAAGGGAAAATTGAATAAAGGAGAATCTTTTCAATCAATAAATTTCATTTTATAAAAGACACCCTTTGCTTGGTTTCCTTTTGTGCATTTTTGCACATTTCAGCCAACTTGTGAACACTACAACATTGAGGACACAAGTCTTAGGCCAGCTTTTAAGAACAATTGGCCTAAACTACTGCTGCGCCCACCCTGCAGCAGAGAGTGGGCTCAGAGTTTCCAGCGACCATGCTGAGTCCTGGGAAGGTTCTAGTTAGTCAGTTTCTGGCCAGCCACACTGTGGCGAAAGGCTTTGAGTGGACACCATGTTGTGGTTTGCTGTTTTACAACCACCAGAGTCCTGTGTGGTCCAAGTCAGCTTTCCCTAGTGGCTCCTAAAGGCCGGAAAATTGTCAGATTCCACTGTTACACTATATATTTATGTAGTTATCCCCCTTCCCCTTTGTGAGGTATAGGCCAGAGTAGGCATCGATACTGTTTTTCTAACACTCCATCCTTTGGGATCTGAGGGTTTGACTCAGATGAATACCAACTGCTAAGAAAAACTGAAGTCAGAAGAGGATCACGTTTATAGCTTTCCATAGTTCTCCCCAACTGTGTTTTCCCCTTTCTCTCAGTCCCAATTTCTTTGACTTCTCACTGTGCTGAAACAGAACACTCACGAAAATATCACACTATGAAACAACGTAAACTTCTGAGACTGCAGGCTGAACCCCATGGACACATGTGTGAAGATTCTGGACGACTGAAGACAGGTTCCACGCAAGCCACACTGTTCATGCAGCAGAGGCCTCCGTAGGACGAGTAACCCTCCACAGTATTTTCGAGGAAAAATGTTCTCCACTTTATTTAGTTGAAGCAAGTTAGTAGCATTGCAAAAGGAGCTTTGAAAATAAGAACAAAAATGTACAATAAATAGTCAAGTATAGTAATAAACAAGTTTGTGGTAAGCACATATTTCATTCACTTTTCTGGATATTGAAATACAGCAGTGTGTGGTTACAACAATATGGAATTTAGAAATAAGGTTGAATCTCACCTCTGCCATTCCTAAATGATTAGACTCAGGGCAACTTACTGAATAAGTATGTCTTCATATCATCAAATGCAAAGTGCAGGTGAGGAAAATATTTTCTAAGACTGTAGTAAAGATGAAATTAGGACGTCTATACAAAACATCATCCCAGGGCTTGGCCCATAATAAATGCTATTGGGGGCATTAAACAGGAAGGTGGTTGCTACTCGCATTGCTTTTGTAATACAATTAATTATCACTTTATCAGTTCAGCGCTGGCAGAAGTCCATGTGCATCTCTCTTTGAATTCCTTTAGAAAACAACTTCAAAGACTATTTTCATTTAACTAATTTCATTTAACTCTAGTTGTGTGTGTGTGTGTGTTATACCCTCTAGTTTTTTAAAATTCCAGCTCCAAACTCCCAAGGTGGATGTCTGACTGGGCTAAGATGGATCCTGGATGTTAGAAACTGAGGCATTCTAGACTTGAAAATGAAGGATAAGAGGTTTCAAGAGCAGCACTTCTTAAAAAATGCCTGGAAGCCCAGGACTCATGTTAGTGACCCTCACTCTGGAACTGGATTCGAGGATTTGTTTATCTGTTTCAATTTCTTTTTGTCTGTTTCAGTTGCCTGTAACTTATGTCTGAGCAGTTTTTCTCCCTTACATACAGCCTATGAATATTAGGTTTTTACAGTACTGGATTATCCTTAAAAGTAATACAGAAATAATAGGTATTTTAGAAGGTCAGGCCGGAAGTAATGATGAAAGAAATAAATCTACTTGGAAAAGCTACTCTTACAACCATATTCTCTTCCCATCATTGATTCATTCCTCCAGGATCTGTTAATTTCACAGACAAAACTCATATACTTTTTGTATCAGAGAGGCACTGGGTTACTCCAAGAAAGTTTATGTTGCCCAGATTTGTGTAAGGAAATAAACCAGACTGTTGTAAGAGTGTCCGATGGCTAAAGGGATAAAGATTGTTTTGCAGTAAAGGTGGGATAAGGCTAAAGCTTGATTTAATTTTTAGCTTGGGCTCTAGAGATTGTACAGATTGGTCACTGAGATTTCTCTCTGGATAGAAAGTGGTGATGGCAAATGTATGAATAAGAAAAGGGGTTTGCTATAGTTTGGATCTTGAATGTACCCCAGACTTATGTGTTAAAGGTTTTGTCTAGAGGATCACAGTATTGGGAGTTGGTGGGAATCTAAGAGGTGGACCCTAGTGGGAGGTCCTCTGGTCACTGGGGGTGTGTCTTTGGTAAGGATAGTGAGACCCTGGTCCCTTCTTCTTTCTCTCCTTTGCTTGTCAACGTGAGATGAGTGGTTTTTGTCTATCACCTACTCTGCACCATGCTGCCTCACTGAAGGCACAAAACCAATGAGGCCAATCAGCCATGGACTGAAACCTCCAAAGATGGGAGTCCACGTAACCCTTTTTCTTTCTAAAATGATTATTTTTGGTATTTGTTATAGTAAAGGGAAGCTAATTAATACAGACATCTAAAAGGCAACTATAGAGAAGAGGAAGTTCCAAAATCTACTGGGCAAGCTGGAGTAGCTTTTTCTAGGTGGATCAGTTTATGTACAAAAAAAAATTGTGCATGTGTATTTGTGTGTGTGTGTGTGTGTGTGTGTGCGTGCACGTGGTAAATGCTCTGTGATTGAGGAATAAAAACTAAGGGAAATTAGGAAATTTGCATCAGAGCTTAGTCACTGAGAGAAAGGAAAGAACGTTTTATATTTGCAGTAATAAAACAATTATACACACCTAGATTCTAAGTGTTGTCATTTGCTGAGAAATTTTTCATTAACAAAATATCACCTTTTGGTTGGTTGCAAGCCATAAGAATCTCATGTGTCTAAATATAAACAAGCAAAGATGCTTCTTCAATTTTATTTCTTGGTTTAGGGAAAACTTTGTCAGAACTTCTCTATAGAAATCTCTTTAAGTGATCATTATCAATATCTTGTTGAAGTTAACAATGACTTTCTGTAGAGTATCCTGTGAAACAAAGAGAGGCTTAAATTATGAAATTTATTAGTGAAATTAATTTAACATCACTGAAATTTAGAGTTAGAGATACTTTTAAAAAGGCAGAATATATCATCAGAAATCTGAACACAAACATTTGTGTGTGGAAAAGAAAAGGAAACATACCAAGAATGGTGTTATGAAAAATTCTTTTCTATTTTAGTACTCAGTTCTCATCTTTATGGCATGGTTTCACAAGAATCATATTTCTTTACTGACAATAGTATCTCCTAAGATAATGGATAGCACATAGGAGACACCATATACCATTTTCTGAAAAATGGTTGGGGATGTTATTCACAGGAAGATCACAAAATAAATTTACCCTAGAGACTTAAATTCCTATTGTTAGTGACTTGGGATTTTCTCCATGGTTTCCAAAAATGTGAATCTTGTTTTTTATGTTTCAGTGAACTCGCAAACAAAATAAAGGGTAAGAATATTACAATAGTATAATTGCTAGATGACAGAAGTCTACTCCCATATGAATATTATCATTATGGAGTGCCAAGTAATGGTTTAATTCAAAATAATGTGGAAATAATATATTTACTATTAAATATGGATAGTAGTTTATAACAAAGTCATTCTTTATATTTTATGGCAATTTGCTTTCATTTCGAGTAAAGGACATTTATTTACTTATTTATGTGAAAGGAAATTGTTGGCAATAGCCTCCATAAGATTCCCAAAGCGTCAGCTATTTAAGGAACAAAAGAATTTTGTAGGTGAGTAACAAAACTTATTTATTTTAATTATAAACAGATTTAATCTATAACTAATGAATAAGAATATAGATATAGTATCTTAGAGCTGAAGTACAGACAGGTAATGTGAGGATTTTTTTTTTTTTGTGGGTACCGGGGGTTGACCTCAGGACCTCACGCGCCAGCAGGCACCCGTGCCCCTGAGAAATATCACCGGCCCTTTTTTCGTATGTGGGTTCTGGGAGTCGAACTTGGTCCCTCATGCTTGCCAGGCAGGCGCTTACGCCACTGACCTATCTCACTGGCCTGAGGAATTTTGAAGACAGTTTTTATAGTATTCAAGATTCAATCCACCAACAAACAGGCAAAGAGTTTAGTTCTCAAAGCAGCCTTTTTCTTTGTGCCTCCACATGCGAGGTGCTTGATGTGTCATTTTCTTTAAGCAAGCAAAACACTTCGCATAGCATTTCAGAGCCTGCTCATCTTCGTTCATGGAATAGACTACACTTAAAATGTATACGTTGTCCAATGCAGAGAAGCCATTTCCCCAGTGCCAGGTTTCTGTGCAGCTGAGGATCAGAGAGATGCGTGAAGCACGAATAGTGGATAGGCAGCTCACAACAAATGGGGGAACACTTGGGAGCAAGTTAGCAAAGAAATGAACATTAGACAACCAGAGTGAAACCAAACGGGGGGAAACCTGGCAACTATAGGATAAAGTGACTCCAGACTCATACACTGAAGGAGGTGCCTGAGAAAAACACAGGAATTGGCTTGAAGTTCATATGAAAGTTTGCCTTAAAACTCTGGCTTTCAACCCTTGGTGTGAATTAATATCATGGGGATGAGGGAGGGGGTGAGGGGCTTTGAAAACAACACTGTATTGCTTTCAAGTCCCCACCAGAGCCCAATTAAGCCAAATGATCTGAGGGCAGGGCCCAAGCAGCAGTCGCGGTACGTGTACCAAATCCCCATGATGAATATAATTGTTATGTACTGCAAACATGTTCTAATAAAAAATGTTTAAAACATCCCCAGATGGTTATCAGGTGACAATAGAGTGAAGACACCTTCTTTTTGGTTACTTGCCTTGAAGACTTTCAGAAATGCCCAAAGAGACCAACAGCTTAAAATGTTAGGAAGTTTTTATCTCTGTGTACCCCTATGTTTTTTGCAATCAAAACTTTATCAAAGATATGAGTTTATATTCTTAATTCTCTAATAGTCTCTCTGATTCTCCTAATATTTATTCCTTTGTTTACTGAATTAGCAAGACATTTTTGGAGTGCTGTTTATATGACCTAGAGACACGTCTGAAAGAAATCAAGAATACATAGAAAAGAGCAATGTTCGACAGAGTTTGTGAAGTCAGCCTCTGCTTGGTTAGTATTTTAGATTCCATAGAATTACAGGATGTTTTTACAAAATGAGGTTTATGAAACTAAAGTATGATTAGATGACTGGAAAAACGTACACACCAGGAAAATATTTCTTGTCTGGTTTCTCTTTGTTTGTATATATTTCTGTAACCTTTCTCTATTAAAAATAGCAGGTATTTTTTAATTAATCAACTACTTTCGATGGGTAGATATGACCTAGTTTTTACAGACATAATCTCTAATATTCATAACAACTCTGCTAAATTAATGCTGTTATCATTTATTTGGGGTCAAAACGAAGGCTTAGTGAAACTAGGTAGTACACTAATACCTAGGTTCATGAATGCATCTGTTCATGAACAATTCAGTTCACAAACAGAAGCATTTGGCAAAATTTTGCTTCCATTCAGGAACTCTGCAACAGGTGACCAACACAACCACAACCATCTTCCCTGCATGAACATGAATGTGGCCATCTTCCCCAATTGTTTCTCTTGAGTTATTTCTTATATTTTCTGTCTCTCTGCTTACTCATTCCGTCTGTCTCGATGTGTTCTCTTTTTCTCTATTAGAGTCTTTAACATGTTAATCACAAGAGTTAATTGACAATCTGATAATGCCCACATTCCCTGTGGCCATCTTCCCCGCAGGAACCAGCTTGGAATAGATTAAGTTTGTGAACCGAGATACCACTGTATCTTTTTAATAATCAAATATGGTTAGAGGGTGAATAAGGAGGTAAACTGAGGTTTGTTTGAGTTAAAAGCTACTTGATATTTTCATAAATTCACTATCGAATATTTACTGTGAAATAACTTCTCTGACACCTGATAGTAAATACATAAAATTTATTTTTTACTTGTCTTAAGGTACAGAGTGATGGATTAGGTGGGGGACTCTACCCAAACCCAATGAGAGAAATGTTTGGGGCAAGTTGAATTATCTTCCTTCCTCATGTTTTTTTTTTTTTTGTTTATCTTTGCTCTTTCTGCATTTTATTTTATTTTATTTTATTTTTTTTTGTGTGTGTGTGTGTGGGTACCGAGGTCGACCTCAGGACCTCGTGTGACAGCAGGCGCCCATGCCGCTAAGCAATATCACCGGCCCCTTTTTCGTATGTGGGATCCCCGAGTCGAACTCGGGCCCTCGTGCTTGCCAGGCAGGTACTTATGCCACTGAGCCATCTCACCAGCCCTCTTTCTGCATTTTAAATACCTTAAGCCTATGCATAATTTAAAAAATATTTATCCTGTTGTTCTCTGAGCATTTTCAATGTATGAGTAGGTGTCTAATGTTAATTTATGGAAAATTCTCGGTCATTATTTTTGCAAATACTGCCTCTTTTTTCTTTCTTTCTCTGTTTCCTAATGTTTCCATTACACATATGTTACAATTTTTTCAGTTCTTTCACAGTTTTTGGATATTCTGGTTTGTTTGTTTTAGTCTTTTTTTATGGTCTTATAGTTTACATCTAAATTCCTCCCAAAGCCTCAGGCACTCATAGGTGGGGCTTTTGGGAGATGATTGGATCATGGGGGCATGATATTCATCAGGTGATTAGTCCACTGATGAGTGTATACCTAAATGTGATGTTGGGAGGTGGATCCTGATTAAAGAAGGTAGGCTGCTGGGGTGTGGTCTAGAAGGGTCTATCTTCCTCCCTCATCCCTTGATCTCTCCCTTCTTCCCACAGCTGTGGCATGAGCTATTTCTCCTCTGCCACGCCGCCCTGCCTTGGAGCCAGTCAACTATGGACGGAAACTTCTACACACTCTGAGCCAAAATAAACCTTTCCTCAGAGTTGTGGGTGTTCAGTATTGTGTTTTGGCAGCAAAGAAAGTAACTAAGACATATGACTTTTTTAATTTAGAAATTTCTATTGACTGGCCGGTGAGATGGCTCAGCGGCATAAGCGCCTGCCTGGCAAGCGCGAGGGCCCGAGTTCGACTCCTGGATCCCACATATGAAAAAAGGGCCGGTGATATCGCTCAGCAGCACGGGCGCCTGCTGGCGCGCGAGTTCCTGAGGTCAATCCCCCGGTACCCACAAAAAAAAAAAAAAAAAAGAAATTTCTATTGACATATCTTTAAGCACAGAGATGGGATTTCCACAATCCATCAAAGCTATTCTTTATTTCTTTTAGAGCATTGTTTTTAAACTCAATTATTTCTCGTTAGTTATTTCTAATAATTTCCATCTGTTTATTCATTCCATCAGTTTTGATGTGTTCTCTTTCTCTTTGTTAGAGTCTTTAACATGTTAATCACAAGAGTTAATTGATGGTATGACAATGCCCACATTCCTACTGTTTCAGAATCAAGTTGTAATCTTGCTGTATCTCTTAAAACTGTCAATGTTGCCCTTTGGTACACCTTGTAATTTTTTGTTAAAAGGCTTAAATTAACTGTAGAAATAAGACCTTTTGTAATGAAGTGGTGTGGCATGGTGGATGGGAAATGTCCTATAGTCTTATAGTTAGGACTGAGCTTTCCAGTGAGCCTGAGCCCCTGGGCTGAGCACTTCACAAGGATTTCTGAGTTTTGTTTTCTTTCTTTTCTCATTCCTTTCTTTTCCCTTTCCTTTCAGTTTTCCACTTTGCCTTGTCTTCCTTTCCCTTCCTACAATATGGCTAGAGGGGGCTGGAGTTGGATAATTTCCACAAGCTCAATGGATTCTGTAAGCTTTTATGAAATAAATTTTCCTGAGGGCAGATTTTCAGAAAAGTGAAAAGCTCCAATGCAATTCAAAATGGATGCCAAAAATATGGAAGGATTTTTCTGCAATATTTACTGAGAAGCTAGTAGAGTTCTCATGCGTAAAACTCTCAAAATTGTGGGAACCTCTGATGGCTCTCAAAACTGTGGGGGCCCCTTAGGTGTTTTAACTCTCAAACCTGTACACACTGAGTCTCCAACAATCCATGCATTGTGGTTCAGGTTTCCCTACCCTGATTGTCACAGAGGTTTCTGCTTATGGGTGTCTCCTCCGGTAATCCGTGATTCTCTGCGTCTGCCTGTGTCTCCAACTGTGGGAGCAGTGGTTTGTCACATAACCTTACTTTTCTAATGACTTTAAGAAAAGCCCTTATATTTTTCTTTTTCTTCAGCTTTTTACTTCTCGTTAGGAGAGAGTCTCGATTTCTAAGCTCCTTACATTCTAGACCAGAAATTGGACAAGTCTTTAATGATTTTTATTATTTCTCACTTTTGGTGGGCAAATGCAAGCTAACACATAAAATAATGGCTCACCGAAAAAATAGGAACTGGCCTCTTTTTTTCCTATTGAATTTGAGAGAAATTATTATGTTATTCCAAAGCATGTCATCATAAGCCGTATATGGCCTGTGGGTCACAGGTGATCTCTTTTATCTTATTTCACCATCACAACACAGCTTGGCAACACTTCAGAATAAGTTCATCCCTAAAGTATATTGAAGTAGATTTTACCTGAGAGCACTTGTTACACAGCTTCCTTGTGCCAGGCACTGATCTAAGAAGAAGTTAATGTCAGCTATAAAGGTCTTCTTGGTGTCAAAGCTTTGTCCCCCACTCTTGTCATTGCCCACATCCCTCCAAATTGATAGTTGATTCCTTTTTTGCTTTAGCTCTTTTCCCTGGTCATTGATACTTATGAGTTCTACTTCTTTAATATGCTACTAATTACTAATTCATTGCTTGTACCAAGCTCAGTATTTGCAATTGTCTCTTCATTTTTAAACCTGCCTGAGTTCTGACATCACTCTCCTTTCCACTTCACTCTAGAGGAATTAGAGCCGGGGTAAGTGGACTGAGGTAGAAGGGAATCGTTTCTCTGCTCAGGACCATGTTTGCTTGTATAGCGTTGCTTCCTTATCCCTCAGGGCATTATTTCTATCTGAGCAGTGAAAACCTGGTCTTGACTACATTACTGGCAGGAATGTAAAATGGTACAACCACTTTAGAAATTGTTCTGACAGATTCTGTAACTCAGTTAAATATTTTCTCTATAGCAAAGTACATGTAGATATTAATATGAAAAAAGTGAAGCCATATGTTTATAAAAATTTTTAACAAGAATATATATAGCATGATCTTTTTATTTTAACATTAAACTAGAAACATTCCAATTTCCCATCAGAAGCATAATGGACAAAATATTTATACAAGGTAATACTTCTTAATGAAAAGAAATTAACTATTGATTCATGCAACAACATGGATGAAAAAGTAGCACGTGAAAACTTCAGGAATAATGGAAGTCTGTATTTTGATTAAGTAATAGAAAAGTTTATACATTTTATGAAAATTCTCCAATTAAAATTTATGTATTGTACACAGTGCAGTGTATACTGCAACAACAAGCAAAAAGAAAAAAATCTGAGATCATAGGTATAGTACCAATGCTCTATTTTGTGTAACTGACAATAATACAAAGCAAAAACAATTAATTTGTTTGTTTTCACTTATTTAATTAAGTAAATGAAGTCATGGGACCCCATCTAGCCAGAAGGTATGAGAAGAGCTTTCTCTAACTGAGAAACTTATATCCAGATTGAACTTTATTAACTTGAAAAAAAAATACACCAAATAGTTTACTTGGATAGTTACAAAATTTAATAATGTGTTTGTGTATATTCATAAAATCCTGTTTAAACTTTTTTTTTTAGAAAAGACAACTTGTCATAAAAGAAAAATTAAGGTTTATTTTATCCCAAATAATATTTGATATAATGTCAACACATTTTACATTGATCATTTTAATGTGAGAAATAGAAACATCTCATAAGATAAGCTCTGAAGCTCTTGCTATAACACTATTTAAATTTTATCTTGTTTCAAGACTTTACTATTGTTTTGATTGATGTTTCTGACTTCCTTCATCACATAAAGTGTCAGGATTCTGGTATTTGCTGCTTTTCCAAAGGCACTGGAAATAATATTTGTAATAATTTGAGTTTAACTATAATTGCTGATATGTCCTGAATAAATTTAATATTCAAAACTTGCAAACTAAATATCGATAATTGGGTGTCAATTTTTTTCTTCACAGTGGAAATTCCACTTATCATCCTAGGCTTTACTGATTTCATAATACAGAAATAACTTGATTCACAAATGCTTCTGTTTGTGAACAATTCGGTTTGCAAACAGAAGTGTTAGGCAAAATTTTGGTTCCATTCGAGAACTCTGCATTAGGTGATGAACACAGCTGTAGTCATCTTCCCCAGAATCGTGGAATGAATTAAGTTTGTGAACTGAGGTATCACCGTATCTATAGAAAATACAAAGTCAAAAGAGAATCAGAACGCTTTGATAATTACAATGAGTTTTATTCTCATACTTTGACTTTATTATTCAAATAACTTTATTTTTTTGTTTCATTGCTTGTCATTTGAGTTAGTTTATAGAAAAATTTATTTTCCTGAGTGCTTTCTCCACTTTCTTTTCTTCTGTGCTTTCTCCAAGGACCCTGCAGTCGCCTTTCCTTTCCATCCTACTAAATAAACTGTATTCTTTAAGTTGCCTAAAAAAAACCTTATGAATTAAATTCAAAGCTTGTGTTCTAGTGGCTTTCCTTAATTGAATTTAGCAGCTTTTGACATTTTAAAAGAAGACTCTTTTCAGACTGTTTTACCAGCACTTTTTCCTCCTTTCCTCCAACCTATGAGGATGCTTCTTGGGTCCTTTAGTTGGCTTTCTGAAAGGGTTATATTTCTTCAGGTTTCCTTTCTTGCCTACAGCTTCTTCGTATCACTCTACATGCTTATAACTTGCTTTCTGGAATAAACATTATTGACCTTCAAATTCTCGTCCTTGACCTTTCTTGAGGACTGGTTCCCCACCAAGATCATTCAGTACATGTACCTATTTCCAAGTACTCCAAGCAATCTTGAAACTAACTGTACACTCTGAATTGACTCTTCTCCATGTGTTTGTTATCCATGCTAATACTATCATGTGCCATTAAATCTCTAAATTAGAAAAATTGAAATATCATCCTTTATTTAACTCCTTTGAATATCTAAAAGCTGTATTGAATTCTTTATGTGCTCAGTTTTTCATTTTCTCTATACTTTCTTTTGTTTAGATCACTACAACTCCCTAACTTACCTTTGTTTCTATCCTTTCTAGTTTACCCTCGAAAGTATTAGATTTGTCTTCCTAAAACACAATTATAATCTATCACAATCCTTAAAGATACTACTCAGAAAACATGTTTTTAACATGCAAACATTTACTCCTATCTGATCAAGATTTTCAAAAGAAACAGGCCTTAAAAGATGATTTTCATGGTCTAAGATTCCTGAACCTGTGTTGTTGATGAAATTTGAGCCTATTTCTCTTTGGCCTGCAGACTCTATCATGAACCATGCAGGCACTGACAGGAAATGTGGCTCTCAGTGCTCATGATCTCTGCAGCCTGCCAGATAAGGGAAGAATAAAAAGATCAACATCAGAACTCCCGGACTATATATATTTATTGGACTTACAAAGCATTTAACATTGGTGCAGTAAACCAGAGTTTTCAGGAAAGCAAGTTTTCCTTTCTGAACAAGATTGCAAAATTCTGAGGCTAGGTTAGAAGTTAGTTTGAGACCAGCCAGAACCAATATAGTATCAAGTTTATTATTATTATTTTTTTAACAATCAAATCTAAGAAGACGAAACCCACTGTCTGGCTCATCATAGGAACTCAGGAAGCACTTGCTGACAGAATCTGAACAAGAGATTAGAAAACAGTGATCTCTTATTTCCATTTTGTTTCATGAAGCCATATGTAAAAAGGACCTGGGGAACTTATTTCAGAAAAGAACTGCAGCTCTGTGAAATTCACTAGGCTATAATTGTGTTCAGAAGCCTGTGCAAAAAGAAGCCAGCAGCCACTGTATGCTGGCAAGGAACTTCTCCCTTAAAGGGTACTGAGGAAGATGTGCATAAAATTATGAACTAATGTGTAGGGTAAGACACATTTAATGTCTTCTGGAGATCAAGTATCAAATAGCTCTGATAAGCAGTGTCACATACTTTTTTGTTGTTAAAAAAAGAAAGCTTTTTTTACCAAGATAGAGAACAGTGCTCTCCTACTGACTCTGACACTTTCTGGCTTTATAACACAGACAAGTCTTATTTCTTTACGGCATTTCATTTTTCACATATGAAGTGGGGATAGAAATAGGATTGCTTTGAAGATCAGATGAGATAGGAGTATTGAACATGCTTTGTAAAACTTTGAAAGGATGAGTTACTATGAACTGGCCCCACCATTAACGGTAAAGCATACATGTCTTCCAGGTAATTAATAAAGCAGAGATCAAAGTTGCTATGGATGCTCTGTGACAAAAAAAGCCCAAAATGCTAGTGCATCTATCTGCAGGAAGAGAGATTGGGGGCAGAGACTTTGCTCTGCCAGCAACAGGATCAAAATAATGGCCCAGTAGCAATGCCTGTGTTTTGAACTTAGTGCAGGAGTTTTTGCAGTTTCATAAGGACATGATTATTATTTCCTTCAAACGTTGCATTACTGCCTAGGGTTGAATGAATTGAAAGTCTAAAACAGCCAGATCATGATGAGTAAAGAAGAGAAGACTAAATTTCCTCTAGATAAGATCCACTGTGTGTGTTCAGAGTCTTGACAGGAAGCAGAATGGTGGAAGGCATTTTGAAGCCCAGGAGAAAAACCACAGCATCAGGAGGGACACGGCAGCACGCACGTAAGTCTCCTGGGTAGTAGGTGGCAATATAGTTTTTCTTCAACAAGAAAGAAATGCCTATGGCAGGCCCACAGCAGCCTATGAATTCACTGGAAATTGCAGATACTTGTGTATCTGTTATGTTCTGCTGAGTGCACATATTAGAAGACCCTTTCCATTTTTTTCCCCACATAATTTACTTTTCAACATGGTATAGAAAGGGAGCACCCTGTAACAAAAAAAGCTATAGGTACAAATCAAGGAAATCATTTTTATACAAAAATAGAATGGTTTCATTTTTCTGGTTTTTTTTTTCCATTTATATTTCCATGTGGATATCAAGTATCCATCATCTAACATAAATGTCTTCTAATTTTACATGTTGAAAATAGTGCATAATCTTAAATCTTGCTCAACAGAGAATTGGATCAGGATATGACTGTAATAAGAATTGGATTGAGATTTTGGCTGCGTTAATATTTTCTTCATGCAAATGACATCTTAGGAAATTGCTTTAAAAACCTAGCATTAAAATATATTGCATGAAGTTATGCCGCAGGATACATCCAAAGTTATTTGAAGAATCTGAAACCCTACTGGAAATCTTTGCAGAGTTAAGGTTTGGTTGTTCTATTTTAGGCAAGAAATCATGTGAGTCCAAATTTTTGAACTGTTCTGTAAAACCATATCAAGACAGTACTAACATTCTGTCATTCATAGGTTTCAGATTAAATTTAAATCTCATATATCCCTAAGCTACCTATCATCATGTAAATAATATTTTAAAAATTTCTGCAAGCTATCTAGCAGTGAGCATTCTAAGGGAGAAATAATGCATTGTAAAAACACTGGACTCCCTGTTATCCATCCTTCCTACTGATTTCAATTTTGTTCAAGTCTCCCTAAACGCAAGTCATTTCCTGCTGTGTAGATGGTCTCACATCCCGCTCTAAAAACTTCAACATCACCCCGAATCGTATTATAGCATTCTAAAATAAACTTTTCATGCCACAAGTCTTTTTATTAATAGCTTTTCACTTTGAATTGCATTTTAAACTAAGTGCCACAGCAATTTCCTGAGCAATAACTAGAAGTTACAGCAGCTTTTCCTCATTTGGTAACCTTTCATCAAGAATTGCAGATGGAGGGCAAATGTAGGCAATTAAACCTGGGAAAATACTTTTCACCTTTTTAAAAATAACTGCTGTATACTTTGCTTGAAAGAGATATACTAACCTCTACTACTGTCCTTCTTTGCTTAAAACACAACAGCAGGTCAAATTTCAAAGGAAAACCATAGACTGTAGTGAAAGTTTCCAATTTTCTAAGAGGACAGATCTCCTGCCCAGGCAGGTGTGGGGCTCTGAGCAGGAGACTGTTCTGCAGCTGCTGGTCTTTCACACCTGTCAAGTGGTTCTGCCTTAGAGAATGAATGAACACAATTATCAAATATCATCCCCCACATAAATCTTTCTTTATCCATTCTCAGTGTGGCAAGACCTGAGTAACTCCTTGGGGAAAGTTAATTTCCAAACAGAAAAACTTGAGTTTATTGTTAAAACTGTTAATTATTAATTTTTGTCATTATCCTATTTTTGGTCAAAGTAAAAATATTGTAGAACCAGCTTGCCAGATTATTCATACATGTCTTCTAGACAAGACATAAGAAGGAAGTCTCTTACCTCAAAGTTATCTCTTTCCTAATTTAAGAATCATTGTATTTTAAACTTTTTAGTAGCTATACCACTTGTGTAATTCAAACTGATTTTTTTTTTCAAAGATGATTAAAGTGATTCCTGGTTAGAATTGGTGACAGGGTCAGTTTCATGCAGACAAAGCTTAGATGGAAACTTTGTCCTATATGCCAGCTGCTTCTCTAATGAGTGCAATTTAGGTTAACAATCTCCTTGTTTTAAAATAAAAATAATTATAGGGGTAGTTGAGCTTATCAGCCAGTCATTCTTTAATATGAATGAATTTAAATTATTTTCTTCTTAAATGATATCAATAGCAGAAATTAGGGGGAATAATAAGCATTTTTGGTGCAGAGTGTTGTTGGATCTTCAGCAGAGAAAGCACAATGTCAAAGTTGGAGGAAGAGGGAAAAGGAGATTGGAGTTTAAAAAAGTATAGCTCTGCAGATCCCAAGAGGAAGGATGGGCAAAGTGCATACAACAGTAACTGAACCTATTTTGCAATTTTGCTGAAGGCTCTGAGGCAAACTTATTTTCTATTAAAATTCATTTTGTATGCCAAGTTGTTTTAAACACATGTTTATCTTATACAATAGCTCATAGCACCAAAACAGATTTTTCTTTCTTAGGAAATGATGTGGGGAGGACTATAATGTGGAAAGAGTTATGAAAGAGAGGTAGTGGTAGCAAGGATTGGGTAGGTTGGGATGTTTGCCAATCATAGTATACCTGGTGGGGCTCAGAAAACGATACTCCAGATATTGTATATTACTTTGCCATGCCTGGTACTTTGAACTGAAAGGAACTGGTAGAACCTCAGAATAAAAGAAATACTCTCTGACCATCTCCAATACTTCTTTCTACTCTCCCCCTTTTATCCCTCCAAGCAAGTCATAGATACAAGAGCTCCCCTTCTCCATTAAGCTTTTCATTAAGACATGAGTGACATTAATTTATCCTTTTTCTCCATTACAGGAATGTACCCCCCAACACACATGCACGGTCCAAGCAAGCCATGAAAACTAAAAGCTGCTCTCAGAACTACCTCTGTTGAAAGTGGGAAAGGAGACCTTCATTTAAAAAGGGTCCAGTTTCAAGGGATTAAGGCATAAATATATTGGCAGGGAGAGACACTATCATGCCTACCATTGACAATTTTTTCTAAGGTTAATAAAATAACCAATTGCAATCCACAATGATAGTTTTAAATATGTGCTTTATCATTTTATCTTTTGAATCTGAAAAATCCCATGACCAATTTTCTTATGAGATGCATATACCCCTTGATGAGAAAAAGTTTCCACCATGACTATACTGCTATTTTACTTATATATACATTATGCATACATGCCTCACATAAATGTATATACCCTACACATATGACTCACCCTGCCTGCATTCAATTAAAGGGCGTAGATCAGGTAGATCATTTTTTCTAAAAGATTAAATATAAGCGTCATGTCTTTTAAGCATTTATTGTTTAATAAGTCTAAAATTCCATTGTTACCCAAACAAACAAGAGTTGACATTCTTTTGTCAGAAGGTGAGTAAGGGTGGAATTAAACAAAATATATGCCATAAATCACCTCTAGCCGATAATGCTTCCTGTTGCCTGAGTTTACTCTGCCATTTGGAAACACAGGAATATTCTCACTTCTCTTTTCAAATACAGATTCTCCCCCCAAAACGTATACACACTTCAGGAAAAGAAAAATATAAATATTAAAATATAAATATTTTAATACTGTACTAAATTGATTGAGACATCATGAGATTAATACAAGTTACCTTTGGTCTCTACAATAACAAGAGGTGCTCAAAGTGGTGGCCATTAGTTTCCAGACATTTATTAGTATGGTGAACTGCTTCTTGTGTAACCTTGGTCATGGAGATTGCTGCCCATGCATTTTCAATTTATTCTCTAAGGGCAGGCAGTGTAGTGGATTTTCTGTGATATATGACATTCTCTAGGGTCCCCCATAGGTGAGTAAAACTATCTGTTGAAAAACCATCATACTATTTTTTTTCCTGAAGTATGTATACATTTTTGGGGAGACTCTGTGGTTATCTTTAGCTTATTGCTTTGAATGTTTTCATCCTTTTTCTGCTTCTTGGGGAAAGAAGAATAAAACAATATACATACTACGATATTGGAGAAGAGCAAATATTGTGGTATTATTTTATTTTAATAAGTTTTGAAATTTTAGCTGTAAGTTATGCTTGAAATACTAAAATGTTTCAACTTAGAATGTTTTAGAACTAAAATTTTCTTGTTAGCTTTTCATTAAGACTTCAGTGATATTAATTTATCCTGCTTTATTATTGATAATGTGCTTGGTTAAAATTTGGTTATGAGAAATAAATCCATATAGATTGAATTCAATATGTTAACTGAAAAGTTTGAATAAACATTCTTTATACATGATTTCCATAATTACAGCTCTACTAAGTGAAATATAATGGTTTTCTTTATTTTACATCTTAGCCCAAAACTACTTTTTCCTACAACAGACATTTTTCAAGAAATGAGAAGTTGGGAAATAATATATCAAATTAACCTGGGAACTTTAGTTTCTAGTCATATAGTGATTCAACAGATAAGATTTACTACAAGCTTGAGAGAAGACTATTTTGGCTAAATTTTACTAAACAACTGATACTGGGATTACTAAAAGAGAAAGTTTGCTACCTATCCAACATGTTTTCACTTTTCTGCTTTTAATATACACTGTTGAATAGGCTTTGCCTCTCCAGTGACAATTTCATGCAAAAAATAGATACCACATGCAGAGATAGATTGTCTCTGAAGAAAGGTGTCAAAAATTCCACCCCTCTCTGCTTATCTATGCCTCTCTCTTCACTAAATAGTGAAGACTGCTTCCTCACCCGTAGGTCTGACTTGCTTTGACTAATAGGACACAGCGAAGGTGACACTGTGCCAGTTTTCAATCAAGGCTTTTTGGGTACCATTGGCTTCAGCTCTCATTCTGTTGGAATCTATCTGTCATACTGTGTGGAAGCGAGTGTAGGCTAGTGAAGGCAGAGAGGTCACACAGAGGACAACCAAATGCTCATCTGACCATCAGCACCAACTTCCAGGCACGGGAATGTGGGCTTGGACATTCAGCCGTTACTGCGCTACAATGCCCAGTCGAAGGCAGCCACATGAATAACGAACTCCAGCCCACACCACGTGGAGAAAAGAACCAAGCAGCTGAGGCCAATGAACCACAAAATCATGAAGAAAGAAAAAGTACTTGTTTTGTTTTACTTTTTTAATTTTTAAAATTTTTATTCACACATTTGCAGTGGAGAATGATTATATTCATCATGGGGACTTGGTACATGTACATAATACCTATCAACTTCTCCGCCCTCCCTTTTCTCTCCCTTCATCTCTAGATCCCTTTCCTATTCGCAAAAGATTTATCTCCCTGTTTCCTATTATCTACCTTATATTTTGCTCTATTAATTATTTATATTTTGGGTTTCTCATATAAGGGAAACCATGTGATATTTAAATGTGTGTATGATTTATTTCATTTAAATTTATGGTTTCCGGGTGCATCCATTTTCCTCCGAATGACTCAAATTTACCCTTCTTTACAGCACAATAGTACTCTATTATATATAAATTCCTCATTTTCCTTATCTATTCATCTGTTAATGGACATATAGGTCTCTTCCAAGATTTAGCTATTAAGTGCTGTGCTGCTATGTAAACAAAACACTGTTTTAGGCAACTAAGTTTTTGGAGTGGTTACCTATAAAGTAATGTAAAATTAAAGTAACTATTGTCTCTTGTGATGATAGCACACATTTACATAACCGAAACCACTGGCAAAAGTATGCAAAAATACTTTTTAAAATGAAAAATCATAAAGATTCACAGGCTGTATAGTTAAAACATCTATTATGTTATTCTCTTTGCTTCCGTTCAGATCAAATGCAATTCTCTCTTTTCCTAATAATTAACTATATATAGAGATATATTTATAATCTATATCTGTCTAGATCTGTACCATGGATGGTAGATTAGTGAAAATGATTTTTGTCCTGTGAAATGCTTAATGTAATTACTCAAAGATAGAATGAGTTCTCAGTGAGTCTTTCGTACAACTGCATTTGGAACATAGTAGTTTTAAAGAGGCCTAAGAATTTGGGAATAAAATTGCACTGTGGAACTGAAACAGAGAAAAAAAAAAATCAAGTAACTTACAGTTATTAAAAGAAGGCAGGGAAACTGAAGAGATGATTTATAAATGTGTTGATAGCAGAGACCAGGGACATACCTGTGCCTGGTCAAGGTGACCAGGGCATAGCCTCAGGTAGCCATGTCTGGAATGTGACTGATGTGAAAGAAAATTGCAGGCTATTCACTAGTGTTGTGCTTTGCTTGGCTTGACACAGTGTGCTCTGGGCTCTCAAAAAGGAAAAGAATGCTGCTGAGCATGAATTGTCGTGTTTATCCAACATTGTACGGGGAAAGCAATGCTGTAATCCAAGCAGCCGAAGTTCTTTAGGTAGAAAAATTCTTAGATTGGAGGAAGACGATTCAGCAGTATATGGACTTTCATGCTCATAACCTGTGAAAAGCATGCACCTTTACCTGTCTAAATTAAGTTTCTATAATGAGTCTTATATTTTGGGTTTGAATGGGCTTGCTCACTAATGGGGGATTGCTTGCATATACAGAAGAGTCTGATTCTTGGGAAAGGGAAACTTGTCATTGTAGATAACACCAATCCTTTGCATTGTTGGATTCTATTTAAGCATTCAATCTCTTAATACACCATATAATGGTTACTAATAAACAGTAGAGTCAGTTTTGAGTTGTGAATAGAACAAAGTCAGACAAAGGGCAGATTTACTCTGTCTTCTGGAAGTGGGTCACCCATTTTCCTTGGCCTTGGTGGGACTTCAGACTCCCGGGTTTTGGTTCCCAGCCCCCTCAGGCTCCAGGCTGAATTACAGCACTGATTTCCCTGGCAGATGGGGTTCAGTAGGATTCCTGTGCCTCCAAAGTCACATGAACCAATTCTATCATAAAATTACTCAAAAAAAAAAATATATATATATATATATGTGCAGGGGATTTTTGGTTTTGTTTTTTTTTTTTTTTTTTTGGTTATTTGTCAGGAGAACCTTGACTAAAATATATCTCATTTTTTATACAATTTTTGGTAAAATATTAGTCATAGTATCACATATTTAACTAATAGAAGGCGAAAATAGATCAAAAAGGGGAAAGTTTTAATAGTTTACTCTTTTCAATTCTTTAATTTTTCTCCCTATTTGCTGTATCTTTATTGACAGATAGTAGATACACCAGGAGTTCTATCAAAAAAGATGTGCTGGGACTAACTGATTCTATCAACTGCACATACGTTGAATACTGCTTTCTGTGCATGATTAGAATTATAAGTGCATCTCAAAAGGACACGGATGAGCCTGGATGTCTCCTCTGGTAGTAATGATGAAAGTAAGGGAAGTAGACTCCTCTGTCCTTGCACAGGGCTGGCTATGTCGGCACACAGGGCCCCTTGCTTGGAAGGATTCTGGATTTGGTTTGGTGTTCTACTGTTGCTCTGTTGAAATCCTTAATACTTGAGCCAGGGAGTAAATATTTTCATTTTACAGAGAGCTCTATAAATTATGTAGCAAGTCCCACTTTGCACTTCACCAAATACGAACCAAGCAATCTCTTAAAGAATTATAAAAAGGGCTGGGGATATAGCTCAGTGGTAAAAGTGCCTACCTGGCAATCACAAAGTCCTGAGTTCGATTCCCGGTACCAAAAAAAAAAAAAAAAAAAAAAGAGAGAATTATAAATATCTAGGCTGTGTAAAAATTGTTTTTCTACTAGCAACAAGGAACATATTTTGCAAAAATGGATGCAGATATTTGACTTAAAGTATACAAGTTTGTCATAAATTTTCACTTTCTTGCAATGAACACATACACATATCACAATATTCCTCAAATCTAACATGAATGTGGCAGGACGTGTGGTGATCCTTCTCCAGTATATCTCACATATGTCAATGGCAATATGTTCCTCCTAGTCTTTTTGTCCACTAATCCTCGGTCAGTCTTTGATTCCTCCTTCCTTTAACTCCTGCAGCCAATACTTGCCAGCGACTATTGATTTTACTTCATAATAACTCTCACTTTGGTTCCTTTCTTCTGATTCCTACAGCCACTACCAAATTGGAATCCCTCATTACTTTTTGTCTAATTTACTTCAATAGCTTCCTTACTGGTTTGCCAATTTAGTCTTGCACTGTACACTCCATTAATTTTACTTATTGCTTTAAGCTTAGATTTCAAATGTATAGCACTGATCATGTTGCTTTTTGGCTCAAAAAGCTTGAAGGCTTCTCATTTCCTTCAGAATTAAATCCATATTCTTTAGCGTGTCATTTATGTCTCTGTGAATTAATCTTAATCTGCTATTACATTTTTACTGTTTCCTATTCATATAAGATATAATAACATCACTTTTACTCCTCACAGGTTATCCAATGTGCTGTGTATATTTATAATTTTGTTAACTGAATTTAGGTACTAAATAGATTTGCAAAGAACTAAGAGAAGACTTGAGAGCTGAAAGATGAGACTGTAAAGGTAAACAAAAAATTTAGCAAAATTTTTTATTCATCTTCTCTAAACTCGAACTTCAGAGGTAAGGATATTCTACTCTTTTGGGATAGAAGGGCCTCTCTCTCTCACACTGAGGATCTTATGAAATTCTTTTTTAGGCTTATGATCTCTCATGAGGGTTAGAAACTCCTTTCTGGGTTATATAAAGGTACTAAAGTAATGCAAGAAGAACCTAAGAGTGGCCTTCCTGCTTGTGTGCTTTTGCTTTGCATATTCAGTACATGCAGGTACCACATTTTGAGGTGAAATCCCCTCAGCCCCATCACATGAGCTGGTAAAGCCATCTTAGTTAGGAAAGTGCTACGTGAGCGGAGTAAAGGTGACAACTTAAGAAATACTTAGAAGCCACAATCAATAAAACTAAGAGATTGATTTGCTGTAGGGCCAAGCATGGCTCTATTTCTCCAGTAACGACTGATGGTCCATTTACCAACACAGGGGACACAGGGAGAGTAGCAGGGCACAATAAAGCGAGTACGTGGGGAAAACCATAGGAAAAGAGGACAAGTGAACTCCTGGGCCCTTAACCTGCTACTCATCAACAGCGTGATTGTGTTCTGTTGACTCAGTGCTGTTGCTCAAACAGTACTTTTTGCTTGGGCCTACAGATGCTCAGTGAGTAAAAGAAAGCAGAGAAAAGTTAATTCACTTTATTATCTGTCTCCATTATTATGTTAAAACTTTGGGTCTGATACTTCCTCAGCTGTTCATGTAGGCACGCTAATCATTGAGGAAATGTCCATCTAAATATTGTCAGTATAAGGTTGATTAGCCTTAAATTTACATTTAATTTGGGTGAGAAGAAAGAGACAGACACTGGTATTGGTTTTAAATATGATGAGTTATTTAAAGAATATATCCTAGAGGCGGTGGGAGAAAAGACTAAAAGGGAACCCAAAGTTAAATGTCATTCATTAAACAATTCTACGTAGGACCAATTTTTATTAGTTGAATATATGTAAAATTTGTGTAACATTTTGAAAGTAAAGGGAGAATACTGTTTGGGGGTGTTTGTTTGTTTGTGTTTTTTTTTAGTGGAATCTCTAAAATCAGAGACAAAATTGTTAGAATATTTAATATTGAAATGATAGATGTGAATCTGACTTGCAAGTACTTGCACTTTCTTTTTTTTTTTTTTTTGTGGGTACCGGGGGTCAAACTCAGGACCTCGTGTGCCAGCAGGCGCCCATGCCGCTGAGCAATATCACCAGCCCTTTTTTTGTATGTGGTTACCGGGAGTCGAACTCAGGACCTCGTGCTTGCCAGGCAGGTGCTTATGCCACTGAGCTATCTCACCAGCCCAGTAATTGCAGTTTTAGTCTTCCAGTTTCTCCTTTATTGACATAAAATAATGACTTTGCTTGAAAGGAAATAAGACAGTAGTTTATCCTGAGCCAAATGAGTTACCCTGAATGGCTCAAGATTCAAGTTACCCTGAATGCCATTTTACCTGGAAGAGGTTACAAGAACTCCTTTTTTTTTTTTTTTTTTTGGTGGGTACCGGGAGTCGAACTCAGGACCTCGCGCTTGCCAGGCAGGCGCTTATGCTGCTGAGCCATCTCACCGGCCCAAGAACTACTTTTATAGTCATGGAAGAAAAGAAAAGCATTTCAGGGTGGCTCAGTGAGATGAATTTATTAATCAGAATTAGAAAATAAGAAGGGGTTTCAGCTTGAGAAGCTGAAGAAGGCACAGCTCTGATGGAGAAGATCAGAGTGGCCCATTAACAAAGGAATAAGGCCAGTTTTTACAGAACTACTGAGGTGATCTAGGGTCCGGTTAATCACCACCTAAGTTTTGGTTTTGCAAGGTGGATCTGGAGAAGGCTTTATTACTTTAATGGGCAACCCAGTCTCTGAGATGATTGTTTCTGTTTGGGGCAGTCTCAGTTTTTTGGAGGCTTTGCTGGAATCCAAGGTGACAATGACTAGAGAATTGTAGCTGTCCTTTGGTAGCTGAATGACCCTGTAAATCTCTTTCCTTGATATCATCAGTCTTAAAGAGGGTGAGATATGCAAATTAAGTCTAATCAACCTTATATTGCCAATTTTTAGATAGAGACTTCCTACATGATTAACATGCATATATGAAGAGCTAAGTATCTGACTCAAAGTTTTAAGATAATAAAGGAGATACTTAACAAATGAAAATTAATTTTCATCTGCTTTTATTTACTCATTGAGCATCTCTAGGCCCAAGCAAAGAATACTCTTTTGGGCACAAGCATTAAGTCAAAAGAACACAATTGTGCCGATAATGAGTAGGTTAAGGGCCCAGGAGTTCTTCATCCTCTTTCCCTACAGTGATCTTTGTCTCAGTAGCATCAGGGAGGTGGGCAGTAAACCATGGGAGGAGAAATGTCTTTTACTGGTTTCACAAGGAATTTTATGAAATTATTAGCTTTAGAGTTGCTAAAGGCTAAAAATTTGCTAATCTTATTTATACATTCTGAAAAGTTAATCTTACAGTCACAAGAATGTTAGATACATGTGTTAAGGAAAGTAACTATTAAATGGCCCCAATAATCCTAGATAATTTTGCTTCTAGACTTATGACATTCCTTCTCTCCACAATCATGACCTTCTAGTCAGCAAAGTTCAAGGAATATTGAAAGATCTTAAATATAGATGTAACTTCTTCAGAGAACTTCAATTCATACCTTACCTTCAAACTTTAAGTTATTCTTACCTTTTAAAGGAGATTGCAAAAAAAAAAAATCTATTGCTTCAAATGTTTTATTTTCTTTCTTTTTGTTGGCTGAGAAACAGCTGGTGCTCACTCAGTTTTCACATCTAAAAACTTCATAATCTAGAGAAATGATGACACTGAGGGAAAGTGAGAGGTCCTGGCATTTTAACAGAAAAATGTCATAATCCTCTGAGGGCAATTTTGAGATTGAAATGATTGCCACATTTTTGTTGATCAAAGATAATTCTGCCTTTAAGTTTATGTATGGTACTTAGCTCTTGGATAATGGTAAAAGATATTACACTTCCTCCCACCTGGTATTACAGCAGGCTTAGCAATAATGAAGACAGATTAGCGCTATTTACCTACCGACACTGACGAGAGTAGCTTGTCTTTGTTCCTCCATTTTATCATTAAAGTCTTGTTTTTCAGCATTATATTGCCTGAAGACAGCATGCTGAGATCTTGAATACTAAAGGAAAGGTGTTTAAATAGCATTAATGGCTTGGGTCACGCAAATATAAAAACAAGGAAACTTAGTGCTTTCCTCTGATCTTAATTTACGTGTTTATGGAAATATAACGAGTTTGAAAAAAATCATTTTCATCATCAAGAAGTGTACAGAAGTTGAAAAGGAGACCAATAAACTTCCATGTCATTATGGTATTTTTCAAAAGATATTTCAGCTTATTTCACAGATTTCAAAAATAACCTAAATCCATTATTTTGCCTTAACATAGATATTCTCTCACAGATGCCAAATGGAAAGAGGATATGACAATTAGTGTCTTTTTTTTTAATTTTTATGTTTATTAATACAGGTTTGCAGTATATAATGATTACATTTAATGTGGGGAGTTGGTGCATGTGTATAACATATTTTAATATTTTTTCATCCTTTTCCTCTCCCCCAGAGAAATATTGGAAAACTCGTTTTAATATTATTTCAATTTCTTTTCAAGGTTGACGATTTGTGCCCATTTATTTCCAATCACTGTTTGTAGTCGACGAACCACTGACCCTTCCTTTGATGTTCCCTCCTCCCAGAAGAGTACATCGCTTTCCTCAAATAAAAGTCTTTAATGTAGAATATGCACGTTTGGTAAAGTAGATTATATCATCCTGCTTTAGTCTTGTCCGCTGTCACTGTCATTTTCTCAAAGGAGTTAATCAGATTTGTTCAGCTTCCCCTCCACTTCAGAAACCCACTCTGATCTCCAAAATTTTATACCACTTCAAGGATTCTTTTTTTGTCAAAGACAAAGTAGGCATTTGCCCGTGAGGGTCAGGCTTATAGTAGCAGCAATGTCGTATCTCTTCACTATAATTTAGCTACGATTTAGTTGGAGCTGTTGTCAAATCTCATAGCTTGAGGCAGGTAATCATGTTGACATTACTAAAATTCCTCCCTACAAGCAAGTGTTCCCCTTTGACACTCTAATGCAATCCATGTTCTCTCCTCATTTATGATCGCTGGGACATAATTTACCCCTTACACCAGTTTAATGGCGCACAGATATGTTGCATGTTTTTAGGTTTCTTTCAATCTCTTTTGACTGAACAATTGAACCCAAATCTTAGAGTTCAGAATTAGAAAGGACTTTACTCTTTTGATAGAGCTATATTTTCTTTGAGCTGCTCAGGCTAGCCCTGAAGTTACTATGTGTGGCCTAAGCTAGCCTCAAACTCACTTTCTGAGCAAGAAACATCATCCCATCTGTTTGCAGTGGTTTGAAAGTGGACCCATGTTTCTCATAATGTACTGAACTAAAATCAAAATGGATCAAAGATCCAAACATTAAAGCAGAAACATTGAAACTACTGGAAGATAAAAGAGGTAAAACACTTGACGTAATAGGTGTTGGAAAGGATTTCCTAAACAAAATCACAATTGTGTAAGAAATAACAGCAAGAATCAACAAATAGGATTATATCAAATTAAAAAGATTCTGCACAGCAAGGAATGAATTAGTAGAGAGAAAAGACAACCTAGAGAATGGGAATAAATTTTGCCAGCTATTCCTCAGATAGAGGACTCATATCTAGAATATATAAAGAACTGAAAAAAAAAAAGATAAGACCACCTAAAACAAAAGACCCAGTGAAGTAATGGACAAGTGCAATGAACAGATACTTCTCAGAGGAAGAAATGTAAATAGCCAAAAATACATGAAAAAAATGTCTAACATCCCCAGTCATTAGAAAAATGCAAGTTAAAAAAATGCTAAATTTCCATCTTATACCAGAAAGAATAGTAATCATCAGAAAATAAAAAAATAGCAAATGCTGGCATCGCTGCAGTGAAAAAGGAACGCTCCTACATTGTTGGTGGGAATGTGAACTAGTACAACCAGTATGGAAATCAGTATAGAGATTTCTCAAAGAACTAAAATTAAAATTCCATATGACCCAGCTATCCCCTTCTAGGTATCTTCCTCAAAGAGCTAAAGACATCATACTATAGTGATACATGCATACCAATGTTTACAGCAGCACGATTCATAACAAAATCTTGAAGGCAGGCTGTATACTCATCAACAGATGCCTGGGTAATAAGAAAATATGTTATCTATACATAATGGAATACTTGGCTGTAATAAAAATTTGAGAATTTGAAGGAAAATGGGTGTGCCTGGAAAATATAATGTTGAGTGGAATAAATCAGACACACAAGCTTAAATACCATATGGTATCTCCTATTTGAACAAGACAAAGTACAAAAAGCACAATAAGGACAGATAGAAGGAGATAAGGTGATGGATCGCTTGCAAATGGGAAGAGTTCCAAGAGAACGTGGGTGAAATAAGAGGGAGAGGCAAAGGGGAAATAAGAATAAAGATCTGCTGTATACAGAAACCTAATAACCTCAATGAATATGAACATTATATGTCATACACATGATGTAAGATTAAAAATCAACAAAAACAAAAAAGGGGAAAAGAGATTTAGAGGAGGAGAAAGAGGTGGAAGGGAAGAGGAAGGGATTAAAAAGAAAAGGACTAAGGTGTATTATTATGTACATGTATCCACTCCCCAAGATGATTGGCAAATGCAGGTACTGCAAACATGTACCAATTAAAATACACCATATATATGTATATATATATTTTTCCGGTACCAGGAATTGAACTTACAACCTCACACTTGCCAGGCAGGTGCTGTGCTGCTGAGCTATATCCCGGGCCTCTTCTTATATTAAATACAAAGTAATATTTCATTTCTAAAAAGAAACTGCATCGTCTCACAATGATATATTTATGCAAGTGAAGGATGAGAATGGGGAGGAATAAGTGGCTTCATAATGGCTTCCTAGGTTGAGCCAGAGCTAGAATGATTATCGATTTATTCAGAAATCTTATGCCATATTGAAAGACAATATGGAAACCTTCCTATATAGTAGCCATGGAAATTAGTACAATGTTTAAAATTTCATGTTGTAGACAAAAACTTTCAAATCCAATATTTCATATCCTAGCCAGCTATGAGCAAGTTATTCATAAGTTTAAACCAATTTCATCATCTATAAAATTTAAGATAATATACTTACTTAACAGAGTGCTTTGTGGATAAAGTGAGGTTTTTTTATGGTAAAGGCTTTAGCACATTGCACACACATAATATTGTACTTGTTTATATTTGAGAAATTATTATGTGTTCAACAACTATTTGAATGTCACCAACATCTTTCTTTTAAACATAAATCTATTGTAGAGATAAATAATCAAGCACATAAAATGCCACTTCAATTACAAAGTCATAGGTCACATAGTCATCTTTTTAGACATTGCTGTGCATAAAAATAGTGTTATTCTTTTAACCTGAGTTGCTATGACATTAAAGTCCTTTGTGACCGATTTCCCTGCCTGCAGCACAACCTCACCCAGGTCTACAAAATACACATTCTCACCTTCTGAAAATAAGTAGAAAACCTCCCCCCTCCTCCTCGTCTTCTTTTTTTTTTTTTGGTACCGGGACTCAAACTCAGGACCCCACTCTTACCCCACTCAGGGGCAAGCGCCCCTGAGCTACATCCTCAGCCGCTTCATCTTCTTCTCCCTCTTCTCTTCCTCTTCATCCCCCCTCTTTCTTCTGGAGCAGAATGAAAGCAGATGAACTGTATTTTTAAAAAGGGCACAGTAGTGAAGGCTATGTGATGTGTCAGATAGTATTTGAAAGGCCACAAAATAGAGCAAAAAGAAAGACTTAGGGCACAAGATGGTAGATTTGAGATGGGTTGAAATTTAAAAACTGGTTTGGAAGTCAGACAGAAACTTCTGGAGACTAGGTGCTCTAGAATCAGAAAAGTAATATTTTAGTGAGGTGCTATGTACCAAGCACTTAGGTCTCTTTAAAGTTTCACAGAAGTGCCTATAAAGAATTTCTTTAGAACCGGGTCATTTAAATGTGATATCCTTTTTCCACTCGAACATGTGGGATGTAGTATACTATCTGTAACTGAATACTTGAAAGAAACATCTCTTACTCTGCAGAAACTTATGGGATAAGAATTTGTGTCTGCAGGGCTTTGCAGGAAGTCACACCAATAGTATGAAAAGCAATAACGTGTCTGTAAACAGGAGTCAGGAAATAATTTACAAAGTGTGAGGAAAGATCGTAACATATGGGAAAAGAATTTTATAAGTTACCATGATGATAATAGTATATATATAAAATCTCTTTCTCAAAGGTACTCAGCTATTCAGCCCTGCTTTGAAAATTACATCTAATTAATCACTGCTCCACGCTAATGTGTGTTCCCTTTCTACCGTATACAGTTATACGAATCTGGTGATTCTGCTAGATTTGTGCCTCGTGGAGGAGGCAACAGACTGGGTGGTCAGAAACGATAAATGTGTTTTTTATGTATCTGTCCATACTCTTTGTTTTGGACCTTCTTTATAAGATATTTAATTTGTAGTTTGTCGTTGCTGTAGGATTTGCGAGATACTATTCTTTTGTTCTGTTGGTGTCTAGTTGCTGAATGTGGGAGTGATACAGTAGACTTTAAAGAGAATATAAATTAAGACTGGCTACCAGAAATGTTGTTTTCATAAATTACTCCCTTCCATTACTTTTTAGGAAAATTTAAATCATAAAGGTGCAGTGATTATATTTCACAGCAGGGCCTATTGATTCAACCCCTAATCCCTTCTTGCATATAATATATCTTATCTTCTTTTAGAAATCTTGATATTAATAATGGGACTAAATCTCTGAAACAAATTATGAAGACAGACACATTTTCAAACAGTATATTCAGGAAGTTCTTTGAAGACACTAAAATAATTTATTTCCTTTTGCTAAATCGTTTCTTTATTGAGACTCTTTTCAGTGGAACAATTTTAATCACGAGGAAGGAGAAGCTGGATATGGGATCTTACACCTCCAGGTCAGCAGTTCAGATCTGGCCTGGATCAGCAGAGACTGAAAATCATTACCAGTGCATGGTTCCTTAATGTCCTCAATAAATGAGTCAGTGGACTTGGTTGCACTTTGCTAGCATACAAGGGTCCTGGTGACAAATCATGTCACACCATGCATGACACACCCTGGATAATACTAGCATTAAAAGACACATTTTTTGGGTATTTCATTAAATTGGCTTAGTATTTACTGAGAGAAAATCATATGATCATCATCCTTTCACAAATCATACCCATTAATGCATAATCTGATTTTGTTCAAGATAATGGTGTAAATGTTTCTTTTAATGGAAAGATTCAGACTAATGATAATAACCTACCTAAGTTTATTTTTCAAATATATATATTGGCATATTTAAGACATCTATTTTTTTGAGCACAGGTGTTTAATTTTCAGATTTATTTCAATGCATGGCATGACCTTATTATTAGAAAACTGCTTTTCAACTCTTTCTCCAAACAAGAAATGGAAGGAAGGAAGGCAAAAAGAAAGAGACAGAAAGAAAATGAAATCTTCCATTTGTTTTTCAAATACTATTCCAAAGGAAATGCATATAACATTGAGGACTGTGTCATTCTTTTTTGTGGATAAGATGATTCTCAGCAGAAGACCATTGTGAGTTATTCTTGGAAGACATTAGAATGGCACAGCATTAGTGTTCTGTGGTATCACCAGAAGTGAAGACTGTGACAGTAGAAGTTGTTCCACTCAGGAACAGGAATTCGAATGTGTATGGAGAGGCGTCCAGGAAGCCTGTTAGGTCATCCGTAAAGTAGTTCCTCAGTTGCTTTCTTGGTGCCTTCACATGGATGTTTCACCTGAATCTTCTTATCTTATCCTTCCAACTAATCATCATTTGCATTTTTTGTCCGGCTTGACAGTACACAAAGGGCTTTAACGCACATTATCTTATACCAAGAATCTCAAAACTCAAGGACATACGAGGTCATGTAATTTACTTCAAGTCACACAGCCAAATAGAAGCACATAGTTCAGTACTCTTTCCTTCCTGACTAGTTTCCAAATTGTAGCCTTCAAATCTGCAGGCATACATGAGAATTAAGTCACTTGTGCAGAAGTGACAAGGCTGTGGATAGAAGGCGTGAGCTGTTGACTAAAGGCATAGTGAATGCGGTATATCACTCACATATGTGTGCATATTATCAAAACTGTATAGATACTATTGTCTGACAACACAATTTTATTTCAAAATGATTGGTTGTGACAATTTTTTTTTGTTATTGTGCATTTCCTTACAAACATATCTTAAATGTACAAATATTATGCAGGAGTTCACTTTTTCCTTTTATGTTGTAAGAGTGTCACCATGTATTAAATAGTTGGGAGTCTCAGTCCTGCACCTTAGTACCTCCCAGAAGTATCTACATATTTCCCAAAGTCTGCAGTATCACAAGAAGTTCTCAAACTAGAAGTGTATCTCTGACTCTATGTTGCCTTTAGCGCTTCCTCCTGCTCTTCTTTTTAATCCCTGCAAACCATGTAATAGGAGACAGTGAGGAAAGAAACAGAACGTCCATAATATCAGGGACAATCTTCCAGGAGAGCAGTGGCAGGGACAGGAAAGACATTCTCATCTCTTAAAGCAGTGGAATAAATACACCTAAGGTATAGAAGCAAGTAGTAAAATCAATCCTGCTGGCTCTTAGTCACTTTCTCCTGATTCAGACATACTAACCAACACCTGCAAGTCTAAGCACGAGAGGTTATTTTTTCGCTGCTGTTTCAGTCCAAGGTCAGTGGGGCCCCAAAAAGAAACAGCATGGCAGAGAGACGTAATGAGGGAAAGCTGCTTGCCTCATGCCAGCCATGAAGTGGAGAGAGAGAGACAGCGAGAGAGAGAGAGAGAGAGAGAGGGAGAGAGAGAAAGAGAGAGAGAGAGAGAGCTACAGGAGGACCTGGGAGGGAGTTATACCTTACCAGCTCACAAGCCCATAACCTACCTCTTCTGACCAGCCCCCCCCTTAACAGCACATTTAGCTATCGCGCCCTCATAGTCCAGTCCTCTTCCAATAGCCCTGCTGGCCAGCACCTGATGCCGTGGGGGGTCATCCAGATATAAAGCATAACGTTGCCTTTTCAGTAGACATGTGGGTTCTTATACCCAGAAAAGTAGAATGATGGACCTGCTTCTGTAATGACAAATAGGAAAATGGAGTTTCAAGAGATACAGAATTAGAGCTAACATGATTGTTAGAATAGTAGAATGGTCCTTCCCACGTTACAAGGATCTCTCTTTGCTCAAATGGTTGAAAGAGTTGTCACAAGGTTAAAACATAAGACTTGTGTCCCTAATTACTTAACCATGCGGAAATAGAATCTGAACTAGGGTTATATGTGGAAGGTGAATTTGCAAAGTAGGAACCTTGGTTGAAAAGAAAAAGATACAATCATTTTTATGTTTGTTCTGCAAAATGTACTATTTGTATTCAGAGCACAGAGCTGAAATGAACATGATTAAGGTTAAGATGTCTAGGAGTAAGGATTGGAAATTCAACCAGGAAAACACTGAGGGAATATAAAATATGGGTGTGAGGATAGGAATCTGTTATTATAAACAGTAATATGCCATTAGGTAAATAAATGACCATTAAATTCTGATGTGATGTATAGTCTAGTTGTCAGGAGTCTTGAAAGCAGCAGTTAATAAAGAAATGTTTCATTTTTAAAAATATGAAAAGACTGTGAAAATTGTACATAAAAATACACCCTTAATTCCAGCTAGAAATATTGGATTTTTACAAGAGATGAATGGCAGATACCATGTGAAACTTAACTCTGACATTTGTTACTTGATCAGCCTTCAGATCATATACCCGCGAGGCTGGCAGGATTCCAAGGGTCAAAAGAGGGCGACAGTAAAGGGGAAAAAATGACACACACATACACTGTTTGTGTGGCCCTAGGGAGTGGTAGGCACACAGGAACAGTAATATTTATTTACAATATTGATTTGCTGGGCTTACTAAAAAATAAACAAAGTCAGGTATAATAATAATGAGAGAATTTGTCATTATCATTATATAAACCCCCAGAATGAATTCTGCCAAGCATTATAAATACTGCAGAACTAAATAACATATACTCATGGTAACTGATAGCAATCTTTTTGTACTCAGGTGGTTCTTTCTTCTTTTTGTCAAAACAGTCCATGCAAGAACACAGTAAGAAAGTGGCAATCAACAGGCAAAGGAGCGACACCTCAAGAGCTACTCTGTGATCTTAGACATCCGTTCCCAGAACTGTTAGAAAACAAATTTCTCTCATTTGAATTACTCAGTTTTTTGATGCATTAGTAGTAAATATATACATAATATATTCAATATCGATTTCTCCAAAGACAAAAGCAATGTATAAGTTAACTTCTCTTTTATGAAAACAAACTTTAAAATATTGTGCTTATGTTGACATGTTTATATGTCATTTGAGAAATAAATAAAAATTTCCAGTTTTTAAAATCTCTTATAATATGTGTATATGTATATATAATATTGTAGTAGTGATGTGTATTTATGTAACTGATGGGTTGCTTCAGTATTAAGCTAACCTAGCTTGTGTAAAAAAAGTAAATATTTTTACCACAGAGGATTCTGAAGAAGCCAATATAGTACTAATACATAAATAAGTGGCTTTTGACTTCTAAATACAAATTTTAAATCCCTTTGTGTTTACCAGGTAGTTTTAGGTATTTGTCATTTGTCCCGACTTGTATTAGGTAAGGGAACAAGAGGACCCACAGGTCTAAAGTAAATTGAATTTAAAAAGTTAGAATGAAAGGTTTGAAGACAAATGAACTGCATAAGTAAAGCACTGATAGTGCAGAGGAGGAAAATGTGTTTTCCTTTGTCTTTGTGAAATATCAGGTATAGCCACTGAAGCGAAAGACAGATTAACAAGAAAAAACGTGCAAGTCTATTTTGTGTAAATTTTACATGACACTAAAGCCTCATGGGAAATGAAGACCTAAATAAACAGTTACACCTAAGTCTTTTTATGCTGATGAAGAGTGTAAAGTTCTGAAAAAATCTGATAGAACAAAAAGTGTGATGAAGTAAGAGTATTAAACAAAGACCTGTTTGTTTCTGACTCCTGTCAGGGTCTCTCCGTGCTCGCACGCCCTCTGCTCTCGTTTAAGAGAAGGCGCCTCTCACACGAGGATCTCATCACCCTTTTCGGGCCAGAAGAGCAGTGAAGTACAGAGAGTCTCCTACCACTTCTCAAACTCCTTAAGCTTAAGCATACAGTGTGCCAAGGTACATAAACGTTAGTGTGAAGGTTCTGGAGCTTGTTGATGACAAGCGCGAAGATATCCTGGTGTAACGAGTGGCTGGGAGAAGGGACCAAAGAGAACTTTAAACCTTAAATTTTAAGCAAAAAAAAGTTATGTAGACAAGGTTAGAAGTGGGGCGTCTAGAAAGAGATGACGGCATCTCTGACTGTCAGGTGAAGTGTCCTGCAACGTCAGCGGACCGATAGAAAGGCCACTGTGGCTGGAATAGAAAGTTCGTCCAGAGAAAGCTAAGTCACTGCAAAGTATTAAGCAAGGAAAATAGCTGATCAGAATAGTATTTGAAAACATCATTTTGCCCTTCTGTAGAAAGGAAGGAGAAAAAAGTTTGAACAGATGTAGGGAAACCACTTAGGAGTTTACCAGAGTAATTCATATGTGAGTTACTAAGTGTTTGCATCAGAATGGTGTGATGAATTTTGTTAAGAAGTGAGTAAATTTAGAATATTATTTTGACAGTACAAACAAGACTTTGTGAAAAGGAACACATGCACACCCATGTGCACACACACACACACAGCCAAGGAAATTCCTGAGAACACAGATTTCAGAGGAAGTAGATAAAGACAATATTTGGAGAAGAAATTGAGAAAATATAAACATAATACATAGCATTTATTAGTATCTTTATTAGTAGCATTAAAGATTTATTAGTATCTTAACGCCATCTGACATGGAGTTAAGAATTTTATTATGTCACTTTGTCATTATAGCAACTTATGGAGTGGATGTTTTGGTAGGGCTTCTGAGAAAACGGTCTTTCCTGAGATCCCTGTCATCAACAATTTTGTAACAATTTCTCCTTTTGTCACAAGACTGTCTCAAAAATTAGATGAATTCTCTAGCCTTACGTGAAATGTGGGTTTATTCAGATTGACTATAAAATAGCGTTGACTCTAGGTCAAAATATGTACTTTGAATATTCTCAGATAGAACTATTACTTTCTTTCAGGACAACCCAAGATATTAGAAGACAAACTCAGGCCAACCTGCACGCTTGTACTCGCTAAGGCCCATCTAGGCAATTGTTGTCCAGAACACTTGGGGCCAGTTCTGCAGGGACCCACAGTTTGCCAGAATAATGCCATCTAGGTGGTCCATAGTCAGCTTGGAAAGGTGAGAACTCTAAATTCAGTAATTTCACTGGTGCTACAGAAGCTATTGTTTTCCATGTATTGTGTCATAAATAAAATATGGCATCAAAGAAGTGAAATCGTAAAAGCTCATAGATATGCCAAAAAAAAAAAAAAAAAAAGAAAGACAGGAATGATGACCTAATATCCATTGGAATGAGTGTATTTAAACAAATTTTAATGTGCAAGTATAAGGGACAACTAAGCAGCCATCAAAGAAAACAAATGGTGGAGGATATTAGTAGTTTTGCTGGAGATGTATGGAAGGCAGTGCCCCGCTGTGTTCACCTCAGGTGTACGTGAAGGTTGGACAATAGAGTGATTGTTTTTCCTTTAATTTACCTTGCATGAATAATCACAGGATTATAAGATATTTATTTTTCATTAATTAGCAGCATAATTTGTGTGTATTTCATAATCACAAGTATAAGATAGCTATATTTCCAAGTTGCTTGTGTTAAAAAATTAAGCTACAATGAACACTATTCCCATTGACTTTATTTGTCCACTTGTAGGTTCTGATTTATTATTCAGTATTCAACACAAAATATCTCATTAGAACTTAAGTTTCATGACTACATGGAATATTTATGTTTTGTTCATGTCGATCGACAATATTTTCAAAGAAATAAATATAGTTGGTAGATGTATTTGGTGATGAAGGACATAGGCTTTGAGAGGCAAATACATGTTTAAGTACCAAATCAGCCACTTTGTTTTTCTAAGTCTTATCCTCTTCATCTACTAAAAATGTGGTAATGTAGTGTCAGAAAAGATGTACGAGATTTAAATCCAAGATAATGTATGCAAAATATTTAGCATAATGCCTGTTACTTGCCAAGCATGGAATAAATTATTATTATTGATGTTCAATTACCTAAAATAAATTAATAAGCTCCTAACTGCTATGTTTTCAGTGAAGTCCCACAGCCACTCTAATTTTACTGTTACTTTGATAAATGATTAATTTTATTATTGAGAAGATACCTGTAGTTACTGAGTCCAGGATATAGAATTCATATTAGCTGAAATATAGAGATGTTTTAAAGCATTTTTTATCACCTGCTTTTATTATGAACCCTATAATCACTCTTTGATTTTCCATTGGGGTTGTTATCAGAGGGCTGCAGTTACAGGAATGTAAAACCAATTTTTAACTTTCAAACAAGAATCCTCCTCATGTATTTAGAGATTTGAAATAAAATTATCTAAAATATCTGATTTTAGACTATGTCACTTTTAAAGACTATTCTAAATGGGTGAATGATGTTAGATATGGGCCAACAATTTACATGGTAAGTGTTTTGGCAAAGAGGAAATATAAATTGTATCTATTTTCATTATTGTAACCATTATGCATATATTTATATCTTATAGTTCTTTGTACATTGGCTCATATTTACTTACCCAACAAATTTATGAAGTAGCAGAGGTACAAAAGTAAGTGAAGGGCCGGTGAGATGGCTCAGTGGCGTAAGCGCCTGCCTTGCAAGCGTGAAGGCCGGAGTTCGACTCCCGGAACCCACATACGAAAAAGGGGCCGGTGATATCGCTCAGTGGCATGGTTGCCTGTTGGCGCGCGAGGTCCTGAGGTCGTCCCCCCGGTACCCACAAAAAAAAAAAGTAAGTGAAAGAGGGGAAAATAGAATCTGAGTGCAATTGTCAAACAGGAATATCACTCAAGCCAAGTGGCTTGACAACAGTGTTTTTTAAAAATCATAAACATAGATAAAAATGCATGCGTCATAAGTACAAAGTTCCAGGAATATTCACACATTGAATACATTCCTGTAATCTTTTCCCAAAAGCTGTTCCTCATGTCCTATTACTCTGACTTCTAATTGTATAGGTTAACTTCCTTGCTTTTGTAAATTTCATAAATTGAATCATATATAATGTACAGTGTGGACTGTGTTCTTTGTTCAACATGTTGGTGTGACTCACCTATACTGTGAGCCGTGATAGTGGATTTTCACTGCTGTCTTTTCATTGTATGAATATACCATAATTTAGTCATTCCTTTAGATATTGATAATAGATAAAAAAACCCACATTATTTAATGAATTCATGTGGGCAAATATGATGGGTATATTCCTAAGAGTAGAATTACTCAGTTATAAAATCTGCATAGATTCAGGAGATGCTGTACTGATAGTTTTCTAAGATGGTTGCACCAATTTATATCAACACTAATAGGGGGTGTCAGTTGCTTCATGTTCTTACCAAGAGTTGGGGTTTTTTTGGACTTTCATCTATTGCCATTCTAGTATCACATTGGGATTTTTCTTTTAGCAATTTCATGGTGTGTATTGTAATTTTTAAAAAATGTTATACGTTTATGGGTCATTTTGACCACCATGTATGAATCATTTGCAATAATTTATAATGAATATAGAATCATAAGTTACAGTGTATCTTAGCTCAAGTGGTCTTCCTTTATGTTTCATTCCATTAAGAGTTCATTTGTTCGCTATTCCTATTTTAAGAAGCTATTACTGTCTACTTACAAATATTTGATCTCAAATATTTGATCCCTCTTACTTATCTAATTAGATCCATTTGATGACCTTTGTATAGTTCAGACATAAGTTGCAATGGAGTAAACTATTAACCACATAAAGAGAAGTGACATAAAATGCAGAGAACAGAAATAGAAAGTGACACTTCTATAAAGTGAATTTAAGATTTCCATGAAATACTTATTAAAGAACTACCTGAGAATTAATGAACACTGAGATTTGTCTGAATTCTACAACTGAAAAGAGATTACTATTTTCCTAGAAAATGAGAGTAAATCTTTGAACCCAATATACTTTAGTAAATATTTTATTTTAGAATCATATTAAGTTTACCAAAAAATTACAAACATAATACAGAGGGTTTCCATAGATCTGACACTCCATTTGCTCTATTATTAATATTATTTATTAATAATATTTATTTATTAATATTTATTTTTGTGCTACTAGGTACTGGACCCAGGGGCACTCCACCACTAAGCTACACCCCAGCCCTTTATTATTATTATTATTATTATTATTACTTTTAAAATTTTGAGACAGAGTCTCACTGTATAACTGAAGCAGGCCTTAATTTTTTTTTTTTTTTTTTTTTGTGGGTACCAGGGGGTCGACCTCAGGACCTCGTGCGCCGGAAGGCGCCCGTGCTGCTGAGCGATATCACCGGCCCCTTTTTCGTATGTGGGTGCCGGGAGTCGAACTCGGGCCCTCGCGCTTGCCGGGCAGGCGCTTAAGCCGCTGAGCCATCTCACCGGCCCTAAATAATTGTACTTTGGTCACCACAATCAACACTGAATCAATGAGAGCTGAAAACAGACATTTTGATTCTCCTGCATCAGCTTCCTGTGTAGGTTTGATCATAGATGTGTGCCATGACTTTACTACTAACATACTATATTAGTATGGTACTTTTGTCACTACTAATGTATCTACACTGAGATATAAACATTAAAAAAATAAGCTTCCTGTTTATTTATTCAATTTTCCTTAGTTTTTATCTATTATTTTCTGTTCCAGAATCCTACCCAGAATATCAAGTTACATTCAGTCATTGTGTTTTCTTAGATTCCTCTTTTATATTAAGGTTTCTCAGCTGTTCTTGGTTTTGACTACTCTTGACAGTTGTGAGGAATGCCAGGCAGTTATTTTGTAGAATGTCCCACAATTGAGATCCACCTAATTTTTTAAAATCGTAATTTGAAGGGTTGTGGGTTCGGGATGGAAAGTTGAAAACGATAGAGGTAAAGTCCCACTCACGTCACATATGGAAGGTACGTGCTGTCAACCTAATCACTGTTGATGCTAACTGTAACACTGGCCTAGGCTGTCATTTGCCAGGGTTCTCCACTGCGGTTTCTTTCTTTTCCCTGTCTTTTCATGCTGCACTCTTTGCAAAGAAATTATCATGTGCAGCTTTTACTTAAGGAGTAGGGAGTCATGCTCTGCTCCTTCGCGTTGGACTACGTACATAAATTATTTGGGATTTTCAGGGAAGGGAGATTTGTTTATCCCCCTCCCCCTTCAGTTGCCATTCATTTACTTGTTTATTTGTATCAGTATGGATGTATGGATATTTACTTTATACTTTGTGCTATAATGTAGTACTTCTCTATTTACACACTTTGTATATTGCTTAAATCATTCCTGCTTTGCAACCTTAGAAGCACTTTCGGCTGGCTCATCTTTCCCTGTTATGTACTCCCATGTGTGCAATTAGCACTTCCTTCATTTCTGAAAGTATAAAAAGCTGAGATGCAGGCACCCAGTCCTAGAACCAGCTGTTTCCTCTTTAACTGGAAAATGGTATTAGACAGATCCGAGTGTCGTCCCACTTTTTAGGAAAAAAAGTTAATTGTACTTTGAGATTATAAAAACATTTAAATTACTTTTATAACAGTTAAAGTATTTAAAATAAGAGAGTGGTATGTTTCCCCACTGAAGTAACACATACTTCAGAATATTGTTAAATAAATAGATATTAAGATGTTTCCAAATTTACTTAGCAGATTTATCATAATTAGGATTGAATTTGGATAAAAATGAGTCCATTCTTTTGATTGATGGACTTACTAATTAAAAAGTTAATTAGGACGAATGTAGGAAGTGCTATGAAGAGCATGAATATTCTGCTCGATAACAATTTTTTCATCTTAATGGACCTGAAGAAATAGAACAATCATGATTATTTTGTTGAGTGTGAAATACTCATCTTTTAAATTCAAAACTAAATGCTTTGATAATGAACTTTAGGAATATATGATCAAAAGTATATACAAAGAGAAATTTGTAGAATTATCTCCTTGAAAATATATAGCTTTAGAGCCTTATTAGAGAAGCTGTCTCTGATTATAACTGAATTTTGCTGTTCATTATGAAATGGCCCATATTTATCTGTAGTGCTAGGTTGATTTAGTGGTGAAAGAATAACAAAGTATGTCTTAGTAAAAACATTTGTTTTGGTTGTTGGATGCTTGCATATAAGCCAGAGGTGATTCTGGATAGGACAGTGGTTTTCTAAGGGAAAATGAAGAATGATAGGTGGAACTCAATTATGTGGAATAAACTGAACAAGATATATTACATCATGTGTTTCCATTTTGAAAGAAATAGTGAGAATTATTGCATTTGAAATGTTTTTAGAAACATCTCCTTTTCCTGTTTACTTTTCTTTTTCTGGCTAATCTTTAATATATTTTGTATTTTATCTAAAAAATAGTCACTGGAGTTCTCAGTCCTACATTTTTTTTTTTTTAACTTGGTGTTGGGGAATGAACCCAGGGCTCACTGAGCTATTCTTTCCCCACTACAGACTAAAGTTCTACACTAGAAAGCAACACCTGTTGCTTTTTCTGTTACATGCTCCCTCCCCCAGATTAATGTGATAACATGTACATCCTGGCAAGAGATGATTGGTCCAAGTATTTTGGATCCTGAAATTTATATACTTTCTTAAAAAGAAAGAATGTAAAATAATTTATATATTCTGTGTAGAGATTTAGAAAAGAGAAGTCAGAAATTCAGGTTTCATGGCTTCACAAAATCATGGGCAGTTAGGCAGATTGTTCTGTTCCCTGCCCCTACCTATTTGACGACATTCTTAACGATGGAAATCAGAACAGTTTTATGTACCGCACATGAGTTTTTGTCATAACTAGAAGGAAGAAGTGTTGGGAGACAATTCTATGTATGTTTCTGAATGTCTTGCTAGCAGAGACACTGACCAAGAAAGGTAGTGTTTCCTCTGGAGGTAAGTGCAGGTTTGCTTAGAGCCTTGGAAGATAAAGTCTTTCTCCAGGGAGAGGGAAAAGGCATGCCCCTTTATCTTTAGATTGCAGTGCTCTAAGCACGGAACTTCTCTCCTGTGATCCATTTTATGGGGCATGCACAGGTGTGACCTTGCCTTCCTTCTGTTTACCTGTGGGAATTTTAGCTCGGGGAACTTACACAAGTGCTGATACTCTGACTTTGCTTTTGCTGTGAATAAAAAGCTGTTCTTCATCCTTGACCCGTGAGACTTGTGTCTTTTGAAAGCATCCAAGAAACTGCTCAGGCTAACTTGTTACTTTGCAGGTAGGACAAAATCTCAAATCCTTAGCAGTGCCTGACACCACACTACTGCGTTCCTACTCTCCATTAAATTGTATCTAGCAAATGATCAAATTATTTCAAAACTGTTATAATGCTTAAATCGTGCATCATTTTATTAGTTGCTCTCTTAGGTGATCTGTACTCTAACAGTACTTTGTATTTACCTGTACTTTGAAGTTTATATTGTAACAAAATGTGGGTTTTAGTTATTTTTCCCTCCCTTATTTTCACAAATAATTGTACTTTTTTTTTTTGTGGGTACCGGGGGGTCGACCTCAGGACCTCGCGCGCCAGCAGGCACCCGTGCTGCTGAGCGATATCACCGGCCCCTTTTTCGTATGTGGGTGCTGGGAGTCGAACTCGGGCCCTCGCGCTTGCCGGGCAGGCGCTTAAGCCGCTGAGCCATCTCACCGGCCCTAAATAATTGTACTTTGGTCACCACAATCAACACTGAATCAATGAGAGATGAAAACAGACACAATCCTCAGCATTTGAGAGATTTAAAAGGAGTCTGTTAGTGCATCTCCTTACTAGACATTTGGATTATATTGCATTCATTTTTATTTCCCATTTCACCCTAAGACCTAGAATCTATTAGTGGCTCTGTAAAACAATGTTTTATTGAGGTATAATTGGTATGCAAATACTATGTATTTAATGTATTCAGTTTAATGAGATTCCACATGTGCCTACATCCATGAAATTATCACCATACTCAAAGTAATAAACATATCCATCATTTTCAAACTTTTCTTCATGTTCTTCACTGTTGTCTTGGGGTAAGAACAGTTAACGTGAAACCTAACCTCCTAACTGTTTTACAGATCCCCTCTCTGGAGGCTGAGGTGGCTTTCCACACTGCTTCCTTCTTTTCTCTGCATTGTGCTCATTGCTCCAGCTTCTCTGTAGTTTCTAGTTTTCCTATCAACTCCCTCTGATTTCCAAAGAGGATCTACTTCATTGTTTTATAAGTGTCTCTATTCCAGGTGCCAGAGAGGCTATGTTTTGCTGCTGGTCTCTATTCTGCCATTTTTAATCTCTGATTTTTATTAATAGTAAAAAAGAGGTACTTTTCCCTTTTTTCATGCTCATTGTTTTCTGGACACTTTAGAAAACACTGTATATAAACTATATCGTTTAATCATATTGCAGTCCTTTGGGGTAAGTATTATTTTCTAATTTTACTGATGAGAATTCTTAGGCTTGGGAATGTTCAATGATTCGCTCAAGGACACAGTCTCAAGAAATGACACAGTATGAATTCAAGCTCAGATATCTCTAGGATTATAATTTAGAATATTTTGCCCATCTTCTCAGGGCACTCTAACTTTTGCTAATAGTTTTCATGTAATTGCCCCTAGGAATGCGGACTTAATTTCTGACCTTTGATATACATATTGAGAAGGGAGAATCAATAGTTATAATTCATATAAACTTTCCTTATCCTTTGATGTGCTTCCATATCAAAAAATCTACATATCATATAATAAAAAATGCTAGTGACTAGAATATTTTATCAGAAACATTCTCATTAATAGGAAACAAGACAGGTGGGAAACTGAGTAAATAAAGTTGAAGTTATTCTAGGATTATTACTTAACCATATCTAAAATTTTATAATTGATTTTCATAAGAGAATACTTGATGAATTCACTAATAAACTAGGATCTCTCCCATAACAGTTGAGATTGAATATGTTCATTAACTACTGTTTTTTCATTGATCAGAACGACTGTGATATTATATACACTTAATAAAAATTTGTTAGATGAATGAATAAATTAGGTAACATTAAAAGCAAACAATAATGAACACACTATTATGAGGAAAAGTAATTAGCTTCCTTCCTGTGTCTTATATAAGGCATTTAAACACAGAAACAGCTCCAAGGACAACAAAACTAGATAAAAAGAGGAGCCATTTGAGGAGATGTCAGCATATACAGGATCCCCTCAATCTAAAATGGTCTCATCTGAGAAAGGAAAGACTCAAATCTACAGAAAAATGCAGAAGAACTGCGGAAGTTTTCCAGACTCAGAGACCAACGTGATTAAGTGGCCAATGTGTGCAAGAATTATAGAATAGGATATATCGAGTATTGGAGAGGGAAATGAGGTTGGGATTCATGCCAACATTTATACCAGAGAGCTTCAAAACCATAGCAGAGATTTATTCCTTTGGCTACAGAGAGCTGTTGAAGAAAAACTGAGGAAGGAAAGGTTATGATATAGCTGGAGTTTTAAGGAAGTTATCTTGGAGTCAGTGTGAAGGGGAAAATTAGATGGAAGTCAGTTTGGGAGCAAAGAGACCCCTGAAAGGAGTTTTCTAGAATAGGGTTCAGTTATTTTAGGGACAAAACAGAAAAGACAAAGAGATATTGCTAAATTAGAAGTGATAGGATTTATTTAGTGCCTGGAAAGTACAGTAATGGAGACAAACAAATAGTAATAACAAGCAAATATACCCACATTTATTTACCTAAATCATAGCATTATTTCTACTTTACCCTGTGATGATATCTATGAAATTAGAGATATGATTGTGATCTGGAAATAGTGAAAAACTTCAGAGTAGCCATACTCAGCATGAAATATAAAGCAAACTTGGAAGGCAATTAGAATTCCTGAATAGCAGTGAGTATACCACTAAAGCTGCAATTTTACTATATAATGGGATCAAGCTGTGTCAGTATATGCTATTTATGAGAGAAACAGTGATATTATAGAAAGAGTATGGATTTAATTTCTGACTTTAACTTTCATTAGCTGTGATTCTTAAATATCTATCTTAATTTAAAGTTTTATTTTACTGAAAATTATTTCCATGTTTAAATAATAGGTTGTTTTTAGGTATGGTTTTGTGAGTTTGTTTTGTATTTAAATGAAAACCTCCACAACATCAGTGATACTATGTCTACTCCACCTTGTTGAAATACTTGTTTTATATTGAATGAAAAATTGATCTTACACAGAAAGGCAAACCTTTCTCTGGATGGAAGAAAACAATGATGCCAGTGTCAGTGGTTCTTGAGACCTACCCTCCAGGCCAGTTTGGAATCTGATGTATTTCTTGAGATTTGACTGGTATAAATGATGTGGGTGGGCCGGTGAGATGGCTCAGCGGCATAAGCACCTGCCTTGCAAGCGCGAGGGCCCGAGTTCGACTCCCGGATCCCACATACGAAAAAGGGGCCGGTGATATCGCTCAGCGGCACGGGTGCCTGTTGGCGCGTGAGGTCCTGAGGTCGAACCCCGGTACCCACAAAAAAAAAAAAAAAGATGTGGGTTTAGGCAAGAGACGAGATTGTATTCATCTGGAAATTTTTATTTACTTATGGTTGCTGTGCTAGCTCTGACATTGCCAGATGGCAGGGAATGCCTCTTAACCTCCTCATATCAAAATTAGCCAGTTAAATATCAGACTTTCCTCAGAGATGAGGATTCTTTCCACACAGAATACAAGATATACTTCAAACTCTTGCAGATTTTCTCACACTGTGATTTTCCAAAAGAAATCAGACCGACTAGGAACATATACAAATATGACTTTGTTCTCTATCCCCACTGATCTGCATGACATGTAGGCTTTAAATAATCACAATCTTCTTAAGACAGAAATCTCAAAATACTGTGAAAGCGGGCCGGTGAGATGGCTCAGCGGCTTAAGCGCCTGCCCGGCAAGCACGAGAGCCCGAGTTCGACTCCCGGAACCCACATACGAAAAAGGGGCCGGTGATATTGCTCAGTGGCACCGGCGCCTGCTGGCGCATGAGGTCCTGAGGTCGACCCCCCGGTACCCACAAAAAAAAAAAAAAATACTGTGAAAGTCTTTGGGTCCTGAAGGATGGTGGCAGTAATGGTATTTTGGATGAATTTCCAAGAATTTTCCTGTATTTACTAAACTCAAGTATATACATGTAAAGTCAGTTTAATTTTAAGGCTGTCAGCAAAACCCTGGCTAGGTCACCATGAGGAGAAGGCCTCTAGAAAGTCATGCAGGAGGCAAGAGTAAGACAGCAAGGAAGGAAAGTGGTAACCGAATGCTATTCCTGATCTTGCATATTATCCAGTGTTCTCAGGACTCTAGGGGATCAATTATAATCAGTAAGCATAATTGCACTTATGTATCTCCTTATCATTTACTAAGATTTCATAAAATAACTCTTCGTTATATTTAATAGATTTTCACTTTTTTCTTTGACAATCTCAATTGATCATTACATCAGTCCCATGAGAGAGGAGGCTACATTTCTTTCCAATTGACAAAGAGGGAATCTGAGGTTCAGGTATCAGTGACTTATTTCAAATCTCTCTGAGCTTGGAAACCACAGCAGACCAAGATCAAATTTCTAGATTTCTGGGCTTGTAATCATTTATACAGAAAACAGGTTTTAATGAAGCGGAGAGGCAGTGCCTGACCTCAGTCTATGACCACATAAAATATTCTGGAAAAACTTTTCCTCCTGGTACTTAAGCATGAACTTAGCTCCTGGAAGAATAGAAGCAGGAAGACTGTCTCTCTTTTCCCCTGTGTACATGCTTTACATTCTTCCAAATGACACTTGGAATGATTTTTGTTCATGAGAAAAATTCTGAAAATATAACTGAAATACAAATTTTGTGAAAAGGCTAAAACAAACCTATTATTGTCATATTACTTGGATAGCTCAGATAAAATCAATACATCTATTAACTTTGAATGGTAAAGGAGACATTCATCTGAAAAAACCAACACTGCTTGAAATAGTACAGGAAGGAAAGGCAAAAAGGAAATGAACAGTAGCTATTGTTGAGTTCAAGAGAAATGATAACTTTGGAGAGAGCAGGGAACATAATTGGAAGAACGGAACATAAATAGAAGTTCTCATAGGAAATCAAATCCCTGTTCTTGTAGCTGGTGTTGAATTTTGGCCCTTGCTGTATTGTACATCCCTTGAGGGATCCAGTGGTTTAATGCCCTGTGACCTTCCATCTAACAGAACAGTACTGAAACAATTTCCGCTTGTATTAAGACGGAAGCAATAGTAGCCAGGCTACTGGGCTGAGGGTATCGAGAAGGAAGAAGTTCCACTCCCGTTCTTTGCACATAAAGGCTGGGTGAGGGAATGAGCTGAATAGTGGCTTGATTGTCCCTTGCTCCTGAGAACACTGCTCCCCAGTCCATTGTCCACTGCTCTCTGAATATGACAGTGTGCATCTTGATGGGATGTAAACATATAAAACCAGATTCCACTTTTCTTGAGCAAACTCAAAGGACTTGATTTTTAATTTTAGAGAGAAAAATTCTAATCCTTTGGAAAAATTACTATAGCATCTCAGAAACACTCAGCAACTAAAAAAGGCAGTAAAAGTTAGATTCTAATAGCTGCTAAAAGACCTTGATGTTTATTCAGTAGGAGAGGGAGAGTAACACCTCCAGGACTACCACTGAGTAATTGATAAAAAGAAGCTACTCTCATGTGGAGTCCCCAGGATACAGAACTTCCTGATTCAAATGTCTGCTGTTTGCAGCCACGATCTGTAGGGACAAATAACTTGAAATGCTTTAGCAGCTTCTGAGGACACTGTAACCCAATACAGTAATGTTGGTAAATATTGTCCTAAATCATCAAGGAAAAAAACCATATAATGTATCTGTCATTGTAACCGAGCAAGAAAATGCATGATACAGTTTATGTAAAAATTGCCCAAATTTTCAATCAAATCAATTCAGTCAACAGACATTTGTTGTCAAAGACACTGTGGATTAACAGGAACAAAATGAAATTTTTCCACTTTTACCTTTATATTGTTATGCTAGAATCAGACAGAGCTATACATGAATATAGTAGAAAACTGTAATATGTGTTATGATTAACATTTGAACAAACTTATGATGGTATAGGAAAGGAGATGAATTCTGAATAGTGACATCTATAAATGGTTTGTAAAGACGTAAGAATATTGTCTGAATTATGAATGAATCTACTACATAATTTCAGATGAAGGGGAAAACTTGAGACTAGATCAGTAAGAATGACACATCGGGCAAACATGAGGAATGATAAATAGCTGAATGTGAATTGGGAGCCAGGGCATGTGAGGGTGGAGGTAGAAGAAGGCTGAAATATAGGTTGGGGTCAAGTAATAGGGAGCTTTAAATGCAAGGCTAAGTAATTGGCATTTATTCCAGGCAATAGGAAATGAATGTTTTACAACAGAGGAATGGCAATAAGTCGAGCAGGAGTATGGAGTATTGATTGGTCAGGGAGAACAATAAGGTGACCCTCACAGCGTAGAGAAGTTAAGAGGGTCAGGACTAAGTTAGAAGTGGAAATAAAGAAATGAATTTATGCAAGAGACGTAGATGATTCAAGATGATTCAAGATGATTCAAATTTTGTAAGCACCGCAAATCCTTGACAGGCCAAACAAATACAGGTGTGTGTATTCATTAGGGTATTTTATGGTAATTTCAGCATAGAAACTAATTGTGTTAAGAATGAAACTCCATTCCCAGGAAGAAAAGAAGCATAACTATCATTAAAGAAGCAATTTGAACTGCTTTAGATTGCGTGTTGTGATAACAGGATGTATATAAAGTGGAAAAATGCTTGATTGTATATTATGCTTTGGACAATTTTATTGATCTCCCTGTTTCAACATTCACAAATTTACACAGTGTTGACAAAAGTATTTTAAAAGTTGTAATTTAATACGTTTATTCTTCACATACAAAGTTACATTTTATTTAAGAGGTGGAGAGACTATTTTAAATTAAACAATACTTCTAAAAAGTATGGAACTAAAGTGTCTTCCATAAGATAATTGGCACTAATGGTGATGGTGTTTGAGAACATGTGCATCTAATGTTTAAATTGTCCCTTGTGTCTATAACTCAGAAACGTAAAGATTTATAAACATCTCTAAAGGGTTGATGAAACCAGTCTGGGAGTTTTTATATTTCAACTTTTACTGCTCAATTTTATGGTCAGATATATTTTATGAAAAGCATTGCCCTTTGAATCAATACAGTTTACAACATTAATTGAATAAATAATGAAAATAACCATTAAATAAGGTAGCCATATTAAGCAATTTATAAATAACCATTTTAAAGCTGTAGCTAAATAATTGATTATAGCATAAAATGCTTTGCTTTTAAAAATGCTACATGTCATTTAAAAAGATTGCAGTTCTCATAAAGAGAAAAATGTGTGTTTGTCAAAATATCTATTACTCAAGAATTTCAGCAAACATTTTAGGATGCAAAAGATTAAATCATCCACACATTATTGACTTTTTTGGATATATGACCTATTTGAGGCTACCATAGCAGCCAGCATTTTAGATTTTAATTTAATAAAAATAAAATAATAGAAAGCTTGTGTAATTTGGAAATTACTGTTCTATTTTGACACCTAAAATAAATAATCTTAAGAACTTAAGCGTGGAGAAATAGTTCTGATTCATAGGGAAAACTCCAATATTATATTTTTGTCATTATATGACTATTACATTAAGGTACTTAACAGCCAATTTAAAAATGCAGGTAGAAATCAGGTAGAACAAGCGGTGTAAGAGAAATAATATTGACAACGATTATTTGCCTTTCGAAGTCTTCACAAATTACATCATTTTGCCTATTTTTCTGACTCCTTAAGAATCCATTGGTATCTACATTGGTTTCGAATTAAAAATAATCTGTTGTATATAATTGGTACACATACTCCCTAAAGAGTCCCCAGAATGGGAACAAATATATACAATATTAATGTGTATGTGATATTAAATACCTGGAAATATTTGCATAACTGACTAAATGTTTTTCTTTTCATTCAGCTTCCTGCAATATTGTATTTCACTTTAAAATGAAATTTGTTTAAAATTCATACATACCTACATTTGTGATTGAGCATAAGCACTGAGTTTTTGTAGGAAAAGGTAGTAGAAATATAATCTGATTCCAAGTGTTTATTCTTTTGTACACTCCTTTTAACCTTGTGACTGCTTCCTGCTAGGGTGTTATAGCCACCACTGCCCCAGAAATGAAGGTGGAATTATCACCATGCACAAAACAAACAAACAAACAAACAAAAACAATAAAAAGGTGACACTTTTCTACCCTTTAAGCTCAGAGACCTTAATCAGCGAAAACCAACATGTCCCCTGCTTCCTCTCATATGATATAAACTACTTTGTGTTTAGAGAAAGAGAGAAGAAAATGGAATATACTGAGCTGAGGAGAAGATTCCTATTTTTCCTCCCCCACAACCAGCTTCACCCACAGTTTGTTTGAAGAGAATAAAACTACATCTTACAATGTTTCGATTTGGAGATCAGAACGTTAAAACAATTTGACCTTTTCCTAAATGGAGCACAAGGAGATGATCAACTTCATGGCAAACTCCTATGCACTGTCCTGGTTTGTTAGCCACAGAATAGAATGGGTGTCAGGGGGCATGTAGGTACTAAAGGGTTGAAGACAATCCTCTGGATCTTGCTTAATCCAAGAGTGGATGGGAAAGCACTCCAATATTCCGAAGTGCAGCAGTCCCACCAAGGATCAGATGAGGACATAATTAGCTCAAAATTAGCTAACTGCCAACAGGAATCAGGACATCACCGTATATTGAATCGGATGAGTTACATTCACAGCATAAGCCATTATTAGACCTATTAAAAAGATATAATTCGGGCTTTAAAGGCAGACATTCCTTACCTATGATTCAGTACTATTTGAATAAACTTTCTATCTCTTCTTAAAGCATAATATTTTAACATTAACCTGGGAATGTCTTAGAGAAGATTAAGTTTAATAGTCAAAATGACTTCAATACATCTGAAATTTTCTGAATGTCCCTAGTAATATAAGTAGCTAAATAAAACATGAGACAAAATGGAAGATCAAATTGAATATTAAATTCCTTTTTACAAGTGAAAACATTATAAGTTTGCATAACCGTATTCCTACCATAAATTTTGTATGTTCCATAAAAATAAATGGGAATATTAAACAGAGAACATATTAAATTTCACATAAAACTTTTATCTTCGCATGCCTAAATCTGTGTCTAAAAATACAATCTAGGTACTATTAATCTGTCATATATGCTGCTATTTTTTACTGTACTTGTGAACTTACCTCATTCTCCTCGATGAAATGTGTGGATTTTTAAAAATGAAATGTTGAAATCGCAGTTACAAAGTGTATTATTTTTATAGGAATTGGATCTAGAGTAGGTTACCTAACTTCTCTGGACCTATAGAAAATGAAAATATTGATATTTGTTCTCTATAGTTGCTATGAAATTAAATAATATTACTATGAAATTAAATAATGTCATATAAATATGTGATCCATAGCTGCCCTTTTAAGATTCACTCTTATAACCCAAACTCAGAGGTTTAAGCATACAGTACAGTGCTTTGCAACTGGTTGTTACTTGAAAAATAGGATAATTAGAACAACATACTCTTCTTAAATAGTATACTCATTGTTACTTCTTCCATTCAGTCTTCCCATTTCTTTGACCTTACCCTCCCTCAATAGCCTACCATTAGCCTTTTAGGTAGTTGGTAAAGTGACTCAAATATTTTTGTTTCTTTTGAAATTCATGTTGAAATTTAATGCCTACTATGAGATTTCAAGAGATGGAACCAGGTAGGATCTTGAAGAGGTGATAAGGTCTCTGCCCTCATGAATGGATTAATCCATGCACGTGATCAATGCAGTAATGGCTTAAGGATTGCGTGGAGAGTAGCTCTGCTGTTTGGTTAGATCTCTCGTGTGCTTCCTGTCCTTTGCCTTGTGAGGCCAGCCATTGTCTTGGGACTCTGTCAGCAAGAATGCTATTACCAGATGCAGTCCCTTGACTTTAGTACAGAGCCATGAACCAAAATAAACCTCTCATCTCTATAACTGGCCTCGTATGTGGATCGTGTTATTAGCAATAGAAAATGGACTGAGACAGCTGGTCATCTGTAATAGACTCTCTTTTTAATGGCTTTATTAAATATGACTAATATGCCTGTAAGTCCCAGCTCCACCTAAGATTTCCTGGAACACAATTAGAATGTTAAAATGGAACATCAGTTCACCCAACTCATTTTATGCTATCCTATTTGATAACCCCTTACTACACCCCTTCTGTACTTTCATATGTTCTTTGTTAGAAGAATCTATTTATTGTGTATACAGACATAATGAAGTATAATGCAAAGAAAAATAAAGTATCTTATGTCATGTAAAATATTTCAACTATATGCCAAGATTGTTCATCTCATCTAAAATTGACGAAAAGCCAAAACTCCATGTTTAACATTGGATTAAATATGGTTACTTCATTGCTAATGAGACTAATAAAGTAAAATCTACTTATATAAGTAATGTTCCGGGGATCAGTTAGAAAACAGTTATGACCTAATGAGGGTGTGGCTTTGTTTTGTGGCTCAAAATCATTCCAAAGCTAAAGTCCTACAGAGAACCAAAAGCAAGGCTCAACAAAAATAATTAATAAAAGCATTATTCATCAATGTATGATACCAAATATCATTGTTCATGTGATAGCGTTGTAGCCTCATGGCCTCACTGCATAACACAATGATACTTACTTAAATTATGATCTAAGTCTTGCAAGATTCCTTCAGTTCTTCGTCCCTGTCAGTAGTTTCAACATGTAGTGCCTCATGACTTCTTTAAGGACAGAATGCAAACAAAGACTTTTTCATATTTATTCTTTCTTTACATACATTGAGAACAAGTCATAGCACCTCTCCAGAACATGAAATATTTTTTAAAATAACCAGATATACAAACAAGTATAGCTTCTGTTTTCAGAAAATTCATAACTTTGTAAGGTGCATATTTATAACACAGATATGGAAAGCAAAGTCAAATGTGAATTATAATTAACCTCATTATAATGCCCTAGAAAATCTTGATTATATAGCCTGAAATATTTTCTTTTCCTGGAACTAAAACAAAACAAAAAAAACCCCTTTGTATAACCTACAGATGTCCTGAAGGTTTTGTTTTAAATCTTTATCCTTTCAACGTGAAAATTCCCTCTTCTTTTTGAGATCCTTTAAATAATTTTTCTCTAATAGGCCATAAAAACCCTTTGTTCATTTTCCTCTAGTCTTCAAAAAGGACCTCAGGAGAGTCTTTTAGAGGAAATTGGGTGTACAATCATAAAAACAATTCTGTCAGAACACAAACGCTTAAAAAAAATCACTCTCATGGAGGTCTTTCAAAAGAACTTTCCATTCGGCATGTTTGAGGGCTATTAGTGATGATTGCCTTTGCTATTTGCCATCCATGGATTTGGACTTTGAGCCATTTTGCAATCCAACCAAAATTCTATGTTTTGCTATCGTGTCCATTGGTGGTATTTGTTGAAGGGAGGGTGAACTGTAATGGAGAGAAGCCAGGGTGACCATGAAGTACGGATATGGTGCTCTGTTACGATTCTCTTACAGGAGTTCTGATTGAGCAGGTTAGGAAGCTGTCAGTTCTTTTCCCCTTGGACTCTTCCACAAACCTCCCCCACACTTAGCTGCTTGGGTACAGACTTTCAGAGCTTCACAAGGAACTTAGGAACATTTGTTATGGTTTTAATTGGAAAATTAAAGTCAGATGGGATGTCCCTATTTTAATACAATAGCAGATTTTGGGATGAAGCAGGCACTATTCACATCACCTAACTTTTGATGGCAAGATTTCTATACTTGTTTTTGACCACAAGTAATTGAAGTCAGGCCAACCTTGCCCTTGCTGACCACATGTGTCCCCTAATATAGTGAAAAAATAATTTCTTTTCTATATTCAATATTAAAAGTGTGCACTGTACTTCTCTGGGTCTACTAAATCAACCAAATCCTATTCACTATCCCATGTCCAAAACCAGAAAGTAGGTTTAACCTTTTATTTAGTGCAAAAGGGCCTAAATAATTCATTGAGGATTTTCATAGATTTTTTTTTGTGTGTGTGGGTACCGGGGGTCGAACTCAGGACCTCACATGCCAGCAGGCACCCGTGCCGCTGAGGGATATCACTGGCCCATTTTTCATATGTGGGTACCGGGAGTCGAACTCAGGACCTCGCACTTGCCAGGCAGGCGCTTATGCTGCTGAACCATCTCACCGGCCCATTTCATAGATTTTTGAAAGAGCAAATCAGACTGGAGAAAAGGAGAAATTTTACTGTCGCAATGAGAGAATGGTAAATAAGAAAGTTTGAAGACGTGTGAAGCTGCATATGGTAACCATTCTAAGTGTAGCAGAACAGTTTGTGGGTATTAAGGGCAGCGATAGAGCTCATTGTATCTGACACAGAGAAGAGATTTTCTTTGAATTTATTTTGTGAGTGTGTGTATTTTGTATGTGTATTTGACTTTGTGAACATGAAATATGTAATGCCCTTGATAGTAGGAAAATGGCAATTTGTTTACTCACAGTTACCTACAATTATCACCTATGCCTTCAGTGTCTGTTATGATGCTGGAGGAATAGTGGTGACTTATTAATGCTTGATAATCATTTTAGTACAAATGAAAAGCTGTAAATAGCCAAGCTCTGAAATCTCCAAATGGTAACTCTATCATGTTTGAAATGTTACTGACATTCATATTTTCTGTAATCTGTGATTTTTTTGAGATACCTGCTTTTCTTTGCTCATGATTTCAAATGCAGTCTCTTATGAACTACGGAGAGTATGTTTTCTGTAGATGTTCCTTATTGTTGATACATAAATATTTAACTAAATAATTAACTAAATAATTTTACTAAACAATTTAACTAAATAATTTTTATTCCAGTTTGTTTAAACATGGCAGAGAATAATTCTGCTGGCCTCCAAACTGTAGTACTGGGACAGATTTATGGTAGAATCTAGAAGCTGAGCCTAGGAATACAGCGTTTTCTGTCTTTGGTATGCATATATTGAGACACCTTACCACCCTCAGAGGCCTTACCTACTGAACATATCCAAGCAAATTCTAGCTTGAGGACATTGCATTTGAATATGTTGAAAGCATCTAAGGGAAATATTATTCAACCATGGGATTTCATTTCCTATGACTCATTGATAGCGTTTGTAGTTTGGCTTTTAGTAAAAACCTGTTCTGGGATCCAGGTGCATTTGTTTTTGGTTTGGAACTTTGTTTTTTACCAAGATTTTGAATACATGGCTGGAGATGTATTTAAGTAGTAGAGCATTTGCCTAGCATGAGGAAGACCCTAGATTCAATACTCAGCACAAAAACAACAACAACAATAACAAGAAAATATCTTGAATATTAACTAAATGATAGATGTCTTATATATGCAAGTTATCTTTTTATAAGAATATTTTATTTTTATAACAGTTATTTGTTGACCTCGGAGATGCTTCACACCAATTGGCATAGAAGGAAAGAATAAGAACAAATAGCTTGCTATAAACGGATAGATCTTCACGGACTACAAAACACAGTTGAAGAATTTGTAAATTATATTTTAGAACACATACTTAAAGAATACTGATTTAATTCTGTCCTCTGCCACAGTGTCATACTGACTAGGGAGAATATCTAAATTCTACTTGACATGTTCTCAAATACCCTTCAAAATCAGCATGGCAGATAGTGTACTTACCATTTTTCCCTCTAAGTTTTTTTTCTCTTCCTACATTTCCCATCTTAGTTAATAGTGATATAATAATTATCTATTGCTACATAACAAATTATCCCCATAATCAGTGGCTGAAAACAACAGTAAATATTTATTTCCTCACAGTTTCTTTGAGTCAGGAACTGGAAACAGTTTTGCTGATGGATTCTGGCTCAGTGTTTTTACGAGGTTTTGGTGACGATGCTGTCCAAGCCTGGAGTCCACTGAAGGCTTTAACAGCGTTGTTAGATCTGGTTCCAAGGCGGCTCACTTACGCTGCCAGCCAATGAGTGTGGGCTATTGAGGGGAAGCTTCAGTTCCTCTTCCTGTGGAACAGTCCCAGAATTGCTTTATTATTCTTATAACATGTTGTCTGGCTTCTTCTAGAGAAAAAAAAAAAAAAAAAAGAAAAGGAAGTAGCAGAAGCAGAAGCAGGACCAGGAGCAGAAGCAGGAGGAGAAGAGGAAGAGGAAGAGGAAGGAGGAGGAAGAGGAGGCAAAGAAGAAGAGATTTAAAAGAGAGAGAAAATCCAGTAGAGCTATGCTTTTTATGAATTATCTTCAGAAACCACACAGAATCACTTGTGTCACAATATATTAATTGGAAAGTTTTCTTAAGCTCTGGCCTCCGTTCAAGGTAAGGGTACTTAGCCTCTGCCTCGGGAAAAGAAGACTCAAAATTTGCAAACCTTTTAAAACTTAAGATAGGGAATCTTCCTAACGTTCACCTGCAGAAGTTTCTATAGATCCTTTCCTATTCATCTCTTTTGTCTCTATCCTACTTCAGGTTACTTCTTTTTCTTTTTTTTTAGATAAAGTCTCACTATGTAGTTCAGCCTGGTCTTGAATTCACTATGCGGCCCTAGCTGGCTTCAAACTCACAGCAATCCTCCTGCCTCAGCCTCCCAAGTGCTGGGATTACAGGCATGCACCACCACACCAGGCACAGGTTACTTCTTGATTTGTGTGTCTTGTTCTATTTGTCTTGAATTTCTTAAATATCTCCACAGTGAAGCAGAGGAATCTTGCTAAAAATCTGACCATGTCACTCTGTCCCTTAGAACACATAATCTATTTTTTATGATACAAGAATAAACCACAATCCCCTTAACCTAATAGAGACAGCCCTTCATGTCTCCAAACTATGACTCTGAATTCAAAACCCTTCCTTTCTCTGATATAAATCTTATTTTACATTAAACTTTTGTAATTTTTAGGCATATAGTAATACTTTAGATGCTCCTATCCTCTGTGTAGTAGACACCAAACATTGTATTTTATATTGAACTTTTGTAATTCTTTGGATATATAATACTTTAGATACTACTATTTGCTTTATACCAAACTTTTTCAATAAAGGCACAGCTTATGAGTATCTTTCTCTTTGGAGGCTGTGCTGTCTCAATGACTATTAAATTCTCTTGTAACAATGGGCATGATTTGTTCAAAAAATTTATTTATAAAATAGGTATTTTGACAGAGTTGACACATGGGGCATAACTTGCTAACACCTGCTCTATAATATCCTTCCCTTGAATAACATGGCCAACTTTTTTGGTTTGTTAATTTTTAAGATCGATACTTTAAAAATCATCTTCGGCGTTGTGCCTCTATGAATTTTTCCAAGTGCTTCTATGTTGGCTCGGGGCCTTTGTTCTGTGGTCCCATGATAGCCTCTGTGTATAATTAAAACATTTTCACTTCAAGCTGAAATTGTCAACTCTCTGAAAATCATCCACATTAAACTGGCAGGTCTTTTTTATTTTTGAAATTTCATTGCCATTCATAGCTCCTGGCTAGTGTATTTAACTGAACTGATTTAAGAACTAATGCACAGAGGACTCTTAGCAAAATATGACACAGAAAGGAATTATATAATAAAAAACTCTTTTATGTTTTTGTCAAATATGGTGTTTTGCTTTTATTTTTTGTTGAACATAATCTGTGGATATTCCCTTTTTAAAAACATTAGTACAGGAGAGGAAAAAAGATGGCGGATGAGTAAGAAGCACACAGCGAAACTCTCTAAAAGTTGCCATTGGACTACGGGAATATAGTGACCGGGAGAGCGCAGGAGGGGGGCAGATGCCCCCCCGGGACCCAGAAAAGTTCTGAAGCGCAGCTTGGGACCCCCGGCACCAGTGAAGGGTACTTTTCAACAAAGAAGGAGCAGACCCCGCACGTGCACCTTCTACCATCCCAGGAATCATGGCGCGACAGAAGCTCAAAGCTGCGGACACACGGTGACAGCTGGCACCCAGGGAGCCCCCATGGAGGATCGCAAGACAGCGGCGGGGCAGGGGAGCGGCGGAGAATGGCGCTGGCCAGCGGTGAGTGTCTCTCAGCCACAGCTGTCCCGCGCCAGAGAGCGACTGGCCGGGCGCCATTGTGGGGGGTGCGGCGAAAATCAGAGCAGCTCGAAAACAGCTCTGGGAACTCGTGCTCCGGACAGGGCAGCACGGCGCCTCTCAGCCCCACGAAAGTGCTCTGAGGGTGGCGGGTGAACGAGACTGGTCTCTCAGCCACACCTGTCCCGCGCCAGAGAGTGACTGGCCCGGCGCCATTGTGGGGGGCGTGGTGAAAATCAGAGCCGCGCGAAAGCAGTGCGCTGACAGCTGCGGGGGGAAGGAGACCGGGCTCCGCCTGAAAGTCCACGCTCTGCTCACCGCCTGCCAGAGGGCCGCTCTTGGCTTGCTGGGATGGACCTACACAGAACAGGACTCTGTCGTCACACGGTGCCTGCCTACAGCAGAGTCAACACCTGGAACTGATTTTATTTATTTATTTATTTATTTATTTATTTATTTATTTATTTTTTCTTTCTCATTAGTTTTTTGTTCTGGTGAAGGGTTTTTAATTTATTTTATTTTTTTTTTCTTTTGTGGGGTTTTATTTCTGTTTTGTCTGTTTGCTTTGTTGTTTTTGTCTTCATTTTTGTTTCTGTTTGTCTATTTGCTCTTTCCTTCATTATTCTCTCTGGTTTTTATATGAGTGTAAACAGTGCCTCTAACCTCTTTGTGATTGTGGTTGTGATCTGTTCTTCCTTTTATCCTTTCCTTCTCTTTTTCCCACCAGTCCTCTGCACCAGTGTCCCAATGTTAGTGGGATCCCTCTTGGTCCTCTAACCTTACATCTAATTCCTTCCTCTTCTCCCAATACTCTATTTCCTCCTTAACTCATTTTAAGTTTAAACTCCTGAGGGGAAAAATTGACATACTAAGGACTTGTATACTGCATATAATTTTTCTGGTGTGTTTTAGATTTTGTTATATAACTGCAACTCTACTTTATACGGCTAAAAGAGGTAAATAACTGGTTAGCTCAGTCTGTCATTTTCTAGGCTGTGTTTGATGCTTCAGTTACCATTATAGCCAAATGTAAAATAATTGTTCTAAACAGCTTTCCTTCCTGATATTTCATGATTGATATTGACTAAGGCACACAGAAAATACAGTGGCACAGTACCAAAGAATCAAGGACTGGGCCAAACAGGTAGCAACTTCTCACATCCAATGAATTGAAGAGGGTAGGATCTGGCAGAAAGCTCAAAACACAAAAGCAAGCTCCACTTGGAAGATACTGCAGAGAAGTAGTCATCTTCTAAGGATCTTGAACTCTAGCAATAAAGTAACCTATCGTAGGTAATTTACAAACATCACCCCAGGAATTAAAGAAAGAAAAAATGAGATGACACTTAAACAAGATGCAACCCCACACATCCAATTCACCAAAGGCAAACCTAGGGGGCAACGAGGTGGGGCAATCCAAAAGCCACCCACCTGGCCTATCTGAAGGGGTAACAACAAAACAACTGAATGAGGCTCTGGAAAAAATTAAAACAGAAATAACTTCACAGATAACTGCAGAGATAATGTCCACAATGAAGACCATGCTTAAGGACACTATAGCTGATACAGACAAAAAAATAGATGAGCTTAAGAAAACTATAGAAACCATGAATGCTCAGCATAGGAAAGAAATGGAATCCATAAGGCAGATTCAAGCAGATATCCAAGAAAACAAAAATTCCATTGAAAGTATTTGTAGCAGATTAAGCCAATGTGAGGAAAGGATATCAGATATAGAAGACAGGCTTGCAATTAGTGATCATGAAAAGAAAGAATTCTTAAAAACAGCAAGGGGCCATGAAAAATCAATTCAGCAGCTGCTAGATGACTCAAAGATAAACAACTTAAGAATAACTGGAATAAATGAAAAAGCAAGAGATAGCATCAATGACATTAAAACCTTGTTCAAAGACATTATCAGGGAGAACTTTCCTGGAAGAGAAAAAGAATTTGACCCCCCCCAATAAGTGAAGCTTTTAGAACACCAACTAGACATGATCAAAAAAAACCTTCAGCCAGACATATCATAGTCAAGATCCCAGAAATTCAACAGAAGGGCAGAATCTTAAAAACTGTTAGGGAGAAGAGACAAATCACCTATAAAGGAAAACCCATCAGAATCACAGCTGACTTTTCAGCACAAACCCTCAATTCAAGAAGAGCTTGGAATGATGTATTTCAAGCTCTAAAGGAAAATAATTTTCAACCCAGATTGATGGACCCCGCAAAACTATCTTTCAAAATTGATGGAGAAATAAAATACTTTCATGACAAAGAACATCTGAGAAAATTTATGACCACCAAACCAGCACTCCAAAATGTTCTGAAGGACATTCTAGAAAGAGATAGGAACCCCAACAGAAGGAATCCACCAGGCAGGGCAGATAATTAAATAGCAGGAAAGGGGAAAAACAAAGAGTGGGAACCAACAACAGGAAAATATCATGACAAGTATAAGTCAATACATATCAGTTTTAACCATCAATGTTAATGGTCTCAATTCACCAATCAAAAGGCACAGACTGGCAAAATGGATCAAGAAGCAAGATCCAATAATATGCTGTATACAAGAAACATATTTAATTCAGAAAGAAATTCATAGACTGAAAGTCAAAGGATGGAAAACAATACGCCATGCAACAGGAACCCAGAAAAAATCAGGGGTAGCTATTCTTTTTGCAGACAAAGTGAATTTCAAGCCAAGAATGATTCAGAGAGATAAAGATGGTCATTATATCCTTGTAAAGGGAACAATCCAAGAGGAAGAGATAATGATCATAAATATATATGCGTCAAATACCAAAGCACCCAACTATATAAAACAAGTACTAAAGGACATGAAAAATCAAATAAGCACTAATACAATTGTATTGTGCGATCTCAATACTCCACTGTCACAAAAAGACAGATCAACTGGACAGAAAATCAATAATGAAATAATAGAACTGAACCAAACTTTTGAAAAAATGGACTTAGTAGATGTTTACAGAGTGTTCCACCCCACAACATCAGAATACACATTCTTCTCAGCTGCACGTGGGACGTTCTCCAAAATAGACCACATACTAGCTCATAAAACCTGCTTAAGTAAATGCAAAGGAATTGAAATTATCCCATGCATATTATCAGGCCATAGTGCAATGAAATTGGAAATCAATGGCAAAAGAAATCACAAAAACTCCCTAAACACATGGAAATTAAATAGCACCCTCCTGAACAACCAATGGGTCACAGATGAAATTAAAGAAGAAATTAGACAATTTCTACAACTGAATGATAATGACAGTACAACATACTGGAGCTTATGGGATACAATGAAAGCAGTCCTAAGAGGGAAATTTATAGCATTAAATACTTATATTAGGAAAATAGAGCAAGCGCAAATAAACAACTTAATAGCGAACCTCGAACTTCTAGAAAACGAAGAGCAGGTTAAGTCAAAAGCTCGTACAAGGAGTAAATTATAAAGATCAGAGCAGAAATTAATGTATTGGAGACTAAAAAAACAATACAAAGAATCAATGAAGCAAAAAGTTGGTTCTTTGAAAGAATAAATAAGATTGACAAACCCTTATCCAACCTTATTAAAAAAAGAAAAGAAAAGACTCAAATCCATGCAATTGAAAATGAAAAGGGTGATATCACGACGGACCCTGCAGAAATCCAGAAGATCATCTATACCTATTTTAAAAATCTATATTCTACTAAGATGGAAAATGCAGAAGAAATGGACAGATTCCTAGATTCATATGAATTACCAAAGCTGAATCAAGAAGATTTAAAAATCCTAAATAAACCAATATCAACCAATGAAATTGAAGATGTAATTAAAAACCTCCCAACAAAGAAAAGCCCAGGCCCTGATGGATTCACTGCCGAATTCTACAAGAAATTTAGAGAAGACCTAACGCCACTACTTCTCAAACTTTTTAATGAAATTGAAAGGGAAGCAATACTCCCAAATTCATTCCTGGAAGCAAGCATTACCCTGATACCAAAACCAGAGAAGGACCCAACTAAGAAAGAGAACTACAGGCCAATCTCCCTAATGAACATAGATGCAAAAATCCTTAATAAGATACTGGCAAACAGAATCCAACAAATCATCAAGAAGATTATACACCATGACCAAGTTGGATTCATCCCTGGGATGCAGGGATGGTTCAACATACGTAAATCAATAAATGTAATACACCATATTAACAGAACCAAAGACAAAAATCACATGATCATCTCAATAGATGCAGAAAAAGCTTTTGACAAAGTCCAGCACCTTTTCATGATAAAAACCCTACAGAAAATTGGAATAGAGGGTCTTTATCCCAACCTGGTAAAAGCTATCTATGACAAGCCAACAGCCAATATTATACTAAATGGCCAAAAACTGAAAGCCTTCCTTCTAAAATCAGGAACAAGACAAGGATGTCCACTGTCCCCACTCTTATTCAACATAGTTCTGGAAACTTTAGCCAGAGCAATTAGACAAGAGAAAGAAATAAGGGGAATAATGATTGGAAAGGAAGAAGTTAAATTATCATTATTTGCAGATGACATGATACTCTACACAGAAGACCCCAAAAACTCCACTAAAAAACTGCTAGATTTAATAAGCAAATTCAGTAGTGTAGCTGGATACAAAGTCAATTCTCAAAAGTCAGTAGCCTTCCTGTACACAAATAACAAACCCACTGAAAGAGAAATTAGGGAAACAATACCTTTCACAATAAAATCCAAAAAAAATGAAATACCTAAGAATCAACCTCACAAAGGATGTAAAAGACCTCTACACTGAAAACTACAGTACTCTGAAAAAGGAGATTGAAGAGGATATCAGAAAATGGAAAGATATCCCTTGCTCCTGGATAGGAAGAACCAATATAGTGAAAATGGCCATACTTCCAAAATTGTTATACAGATTTAATGCAATTCCAATCAAAATTCCAACAACATATCTCACAGAATTAGAGAAAACAATCCTAAAATTCATTTGGAATCAGAAGAGACCTAGAATAGCAAAGGCAATTCTGGGCAACAAAGGCAAGGCAGGGGGCATCACAATCCCTGACTTGAAATTATACTATAAAGCTACTGTGATAAAAATAGTGTGGTACTGGCAAAAAAGCAGACCTGAAGATCAATGGAACAGATTAGAAGATGCTGAAATAACCCCAGACATACTAAGCCACCTTATCTTTGACAAAGGTGCCAAACACATTCAGTGGAAGAAAGATAGCCTCTTTAATAAATGGTGCTGGAAAAACTGGCTCTACACATGCCAAAGATTAAAACTAGACCTATATCTTTCACCGTGCACTAAACTAAATTCAAAATGGATCAGAGATCTAAATATTAAAACAGAAACATTAAATCTGCTGGAAGGTAGGATAGGTAAATCCCTTAAAGACATTGGTGTAGGCAAAGACTTTATGAATAAAAACTCAACCTCACGGGAACTATCCCAAAGAATCAATAACTGGGATCTCATCTTATTAAAAAGCTTTTGCACAGCAAGAGAAACCACCAACAGAGTGAAAAGACAACCCACAATGTGGGAAAAAATGTTTGCCAGCTGTTCCTCAGACAAAGGATTACTATCGAGAGCGTATAAAGAACTCAAAAAAATCAGACCTCCCAAATTTAAAGACCCACTCCAAAAATGGGCATCTGAGATGAATACACATTTCTCAGATGAACAAATACTAATGGCAAATAAATATACAAAAAAATGTGCAACATCACTAGTCATTAGAGAGATGCAAATTAAAACACTGAGATACCGTCTCACCCCAGAAAGAATGGCTACTGTAAAGAAAGCAACTAATAACAAATGCTGGAGGGGCTGTGGGGAAAAAGAAACCCTTCTTCACTGTTGGTGGGAGTGTCGACTGGTACAGCCACTGTGGAAGTCAGTATGGAGATTCCTCAAAAAACCAGGGTTGGAGGTCCCATTTGACCCAGCTATTCCACTTCTGGGCATCTTCCCAGAAGAATTAAAAACATCGTACCACAGTGATATATGTGCACCCATGTTTATAGCAGCACAGTTTGTAATAGCTAGATCTTGGAAACAATCCAAATGCCCATCAACTGAGGAATGGATAAGAAAGATGTGATATTTTTATACAATGGAGTACTATTCAGCCATAAAGAAGGATAAACTGGAGACTTTTATAGGTAAATGGATGCAACTCGAGAAAATACTCATAAGTGAAATAAACCGGATGCACATGTGTAAGCATTGTATTGTCTCTCTAGTATGAGAAACTGAAAGAGTAAATAAGATCCAAAATGTACAATAGACACGGTGAATCAAAAAGAAACTGGTCAATAAGAAAGAGAGACTGGAATACGGAAAAGAAAGAAGGGAAAGGGAAAAAAATTGTATATATATATAAGATGGTTAAGATAGGTACACTACCAATTTTGCTTAGTTCATTGAAGAGTAAGGTTTGAGCCAAAAATGTTTGGACAATTGAATGCTAATGTCTGGTATCCTGAATAACTAACTTAAAGATAATAATACGTAATGCATTGACCATTGTTACCCTCATATTATGTTGTTTTGAAAATTTGTTTTTTTTTTATTTGTTTTGTTTTTTCTTCTCTTTAAAATAAAAAAAAACATTAGTACATGTTTGCAGTACATAATTATTACATTCATTGTGGGCAGTTTGTACATGGACATAATACATCTTAATTCCTTTTCCATCCCCTCTTCCCTCCCTCTCCTCCTTCCATTCCTTGGTCCCCTTTTCTTTTGCAAAAGACTTCCTTGTTTCTATTATCTATCTTTTGTTTTATATAAATAAAATTAATGGAATATGAGTACTTTTGAGGGGCAAATCCAGAGTTAAAGGTATGAAAACTTTTCTTACCTGTGATTTTCTGTTAAAAACAAAACACTCTCCTGGGGAGTATGATATATTCTAGTAAGTCTCAACTAGTCTCAACATCTACTTATTAGAGTTACATGTAGAATTTGTGTGTGTGTGTGTGTGTCTCTGTGTGTGTGTACACACAACCAAGTGTCTAGAGATTCACATTCAACAGAGCTATAATGGTCGTGTTCCATTATTCCTATATTACAACTGGTGACGCTAACATACAGCCAGAGTAACAATCAATGAATTACTTCTATCTAGTAGTGTAAGTCAGATATATCAAATTTGACAAAATATTTCAAATATGACATAGTGATGGAAAAATTTTCATAGAAATCACCTAATAGTGGCCTTTGGATATATTATGTTAAATGATTATATGACCTTAACTGAACTTTCCCTGGGATTTCTCATCATTACAGTGAATATATTAGGTGAAAAAATTCCTCATAATTCTTTTAGTTTGTTTGTGATGCTGGAGATCAAATCTTGGGTCCTGTGCACCCCAGCCAAGGGCACTAACACTGTGCTATATCCCTTGCCCTATATAATACTTCTATTGTGTTACCATTACACAAATATTGCTAAATTTTGATCAATATGCATTGTCCAGCTGTGTACTGTTGCATACTAACACAAAAGTTGGTGTCTTAAAACAGTGACAACTATACTTTGCTCATAAATATGCACTTTGTGCAGGATTTATGACTATTTTGCCCTAGTAAATTATTAGCTAGGAGAGGAGCAGCTCGAATTGGAATTGGTAATCACAGACAGCTCGCTAATGTTAGGTAAGGATGTGGTTCAATGGGAGACTGCTTATATAACATGCTGAGGTTTGATCCCCAGCACTGCAAAAAAGAACTTTTTTTAAAGCTCAGTTATTTACAGATCTCGTGGTTGATGCTTTCAGTTAACTGAGAAGGTTCAAGTGTCTGAGACTGCAACCAGAAGTCATATTCATGGCCTTTTCTGCATCGCTGCTTGATTTAGCTGTTGGATCCCAAGGTCAAGCATTCCAAAAGAGAGGCTCTCATGTAGAAGCCCCTCTGTCATGCATGACTTCATTCCAGAAGACAGGCAGCATTCTATTCATCAAAGCAGCATGAAGACCTTTCCAATTTTAGGGGATGAAAGAGTGAGAATTTTTTTGAAGAATATATAGCATAAGAAATATTCCTGAGACTATTTTCTGACACAGTTACTATAGTGTAGAGTTATTATGATAAACATAATATTAATACAAGATTTGTGAGACAGTATATAGAGTTGAGTGGGATTTTACAAAAAACTTATTAGAGTCGACACAACTTGCTCAATTTCTGAAAAAAAAAAAGAACCATAAAGTCACTCTAGTAAATCACAAAGAAAAGCATCTGCATTTAACATAATAGATGGGAATTTTCCCCCTGTTTAAAGAAGCAAGGCTGGGAAAGTGATAGGTTGTGCTCCAAGAGTAGTATCAGTGACACATTGCAGAAGAAAGTATAAGAATGTTCTTGGTGAGATTCTTTGTTGCCTCCTTCCGTAGTACCTTTCTGCTTTTTCTGTTAGGGTGTCTCAGATTTAAACTGCACACATGACCTAATGGAATAAAGTCTCCTCTTACGAGTCTCCCTTATAGCTTTGGGTGATAAAATACTGCTATGTGCAACGTCTGCGCAGCAGTTTCAAAGGAAGGGAAACACACCTCCCTTTTGCCCACTGTGTCTTTCAATCTTTCTGATGGCTGGAATGTTAACCATGCCTCCAGAAGTTCATGGTGAAACATGAAGCAAAAGACTAGAGATGGATCTCTGATAATTGTAAAGTCACTGTTCCAACAAAGGATTCTACTCCTCTCCCATAGACTCCATTCACATGAGAAAACTTAAGATTATGTCTTACTATCTCAATTTTAGTCATATTGAACAGAATCTACCCTAACCAATTCAGAATTCTTACATTTTTCCTACTTGCAGTGACTACTGCATTACAATTACTGCACAATTTTGGTGTTCTTATGTGCCATCGACATTGTTGGTATTAATGAAATCCCTAATAGGCACAAAATGTATGTCATATACTCACCATGTCTTCAACTATTATATTGGAGGTCTTCCATTGGCCTATATACTCTGCAAAATTAAATATACTTTATAATGTTTGATTAGTTAGTTTGTGCTATTAAATGGTAAAACTTTTTCTATTATGTAAAGTAGAAATGGACTATTTCATAATATTTGGGGGGAAATCATATGAGATAATATATAAAACAATCACATGATTGAATTAAAGTAAGAAATAATTGCTGTTGTTTTTGGAATAATGGTGGTGGAGGTGATGACTTGCTATTTTTCAATAATAATTTATTCTGAATTGATTGCATGGTGATTATAAATATCAGGGAGATATATACTTTCATAACAGGAGCAATGAAAACTGTGATCATGATTATACGTCTGCTCTTTTATCTCTTCCAGTTCTCACCTTCAGCAAGTAAGGCCATGCTTGGCCACAGGGGCAGGCACCTACTTCAGGGCGGCTCATGCTCATGAGGTGGGTCTGAGAACCTCATGCTCATGACTGTATTGATTGGTCTCCAAGCAGACATAAGCATGTAAACCAGAAAATACAATGAAAAGCTAACCAGAGATTCTTTTTTAAAGAGAACATGGGATAAACCATTGTAATCACATACACACAACCAACCTCTGAAAGCCACAATCATCCCAGATAGGGAAAGCCCAGCAGCAGCCAGAGAGATTGATGCTATGTGCAGAGATCATCAGAAGTATGGAGATGTAGAAGACAGACAACAGTGGGAGAGGATTGTTCACCTTTAATATTCATCAAGTCAAAGTTCCAAACATATTTTTAAATCAGGTTCACTCTAACTTTCCCAATTGCAAGAGTAAAAATCTTTTTCTATTATGCTCAAACTTCATGCATTGAATTTCCAACTCATAATTAAATGAATCTTGGCTATGTTGATGAATTAGATCAGATGGACAGACATATAGGAAAATGTTATATGTACTATATTCTTTGAATAAAGAAGGCCTCAGCAATGTGGCGATGTGGTGATTGTATTGTGTGTGTATAACAATAGATGATACACACAGTGAAAACACATTTCTTCTTCCCAATTTTATCTTTAGATTTTACCATATTTTCTAATATCCACTTATTTAAGTAGTTGAAACCTCAACATGTAAGCCATGCATTTTAGTTTCAATAAATTTATTCAAAAGCTTGATTTGTGTAATAAACAGCAGTCTGCAAGGCAATTAAGGGCAAGTTAGAAACCATGTAAATCTGAGAATGTATTCATATTTCCTGCAAGGCTCATTCAGCAAACATACTGCTTGGCTTTGAAGATCAAAGTCAGTTTTATCTTTTGATTATAATCCTTTATTTTCCCCACAAAACATAATTTAAAAAATTATAAATCATTTTATTTTAAAACTTTTAAACTATTTTAAAATTATTTCATATAACTCAAAGTAAGTTTTTTTTTAATTACTAAATAGGTCATTCCTTAAAAAGAACTGATACAGCTATTGTAAAAAACTGTTTTAGATAAGAGAGAAAATGTTAACTTCAAAGATTTCATGTAGGAATTGCATTAGTGAAATTTCATGTATCAGCATATTTGTCAATAATTTTTGTTAATGTAGCTGACCATTTTTTAAAAAAGGAAACTAGCTTGCATGCACATAATGCTATTCCTTCAGAGACCTGTGTGGGAGTGTGAGTGTGTGTGTGTGTGTGTGTGTGTGTATCTATATCCATGTGTGTATATATAGGTACATATAATTATAAAATGCATATTTATTTCTCTTAATGCTATTAACTATTGTTGTATAAACCAGCAAGTGAAATATTTATTATTCCTAAAATAAGTAAATCATGACCTTAACATTTAAAATAAAATTGTACCTGACTGATAAACCTAATATCTGTCACTCCTAAAATGATTCTGTTTAGTCTAGTTAACCAGTTGGATACAGTGCCATCAAATTAGCAATAAAGATTCCAAAGTGTCCACTGAGATTGTTACCAGATAAGCACTTTTTCCTATTGTCCCACTATAAGACCTGTCTAGGAAATCTCAGGAGGTACTTGTGTTCATTTCTTTTTCCATATCTCCCCTTTTCTTACTCTCTACTTTTTCCACTTCCTCCCTCACACTTATTTTCTGTATTTGCCTTCCTCAGCTGTTTTCCTACTCCATGCAAGCAAATGAATACATTTCCAGCTAATGAGTGCCTTGACAGGGAAACATTTTGTGGTGGCTGCAGGCTGATTATGGCACAGTACTCTGCATGAGTTTCTGCTGCACCCAGAGTTGCTTTCCATTTCTGGATCTCCCCTTCTCCATTCCCAGGGATATACTTTCACGCCTGCTGCAAAACGGACCCTGTTATCCATTTCCCAAGAGCTTGGAGCAGAAAGAATAATTCCTCCTTATTAAGAAAAACCAAGTAAACCATAATAAAGTATAGGCGACTATTTAATGAAATCCTGAATCGTTTCTCTGTTTTAATTGCCATGAGAATAACAAATGGTTTCTGCCTTGAGGAAGGCTATAAATGCATGCAAGTGTATATAAGCCAGGGTTTCTGGTTTGAAATTTGAAACACCAGTCATTGCAACACATGCTCAGTATAAATATAAGTACCAAAATACACATTTTAGGAAGTTCTTAATTGCTTTTCCTTCACTCCGAGCATTAACAGCTTAATCTTTAGCAAGAGATATGGGTAAGCAGTTGGAATTTCAATGTAGTAGATTTGAAATGGAATACAATTCGTATGCTAAATTCCAGCATCATTAAAATGGAAACATGTCATTGTGCAATACAAAGCCAAATACCACCTCATGGTATTTATGAGGATCTAAGTTTCTGGAAACTATTTAAAACAGAGCATTTTGGAGTTCTGTAATAGGCAATGTATAGTCTCTCTGCTTCAAGAAAATTAAAAAATAATAGCATTGATTTCAAAATTTAATATATTTATATTATCATTTCTTCTATTATATATTAAAATAGATAAATATTATTGTGTAAAATTTAAAAACTGGTATAAGTATTTTGAGGAGACAGTTCATCTAAAGTAAATGAGAAGATTTATGAGAGACAGTGAGATTTTCATCTCAACTGACAAATATCCTGGCAAGTGATTTCAGGTAAGTCTTCCAAGATTTCAAAGTAAGTCGAGGTAAAATTAGTGAAATAGTACAATTTTAACAAATGAAACCTTGGTAAAATAGGCAAGGGTTAAAAAAGATAAATGCAGATGTAAAACCAGAATAAAGCAAACCCAGAAGCAGAGTATGTTCCAAAGATGACCCTCGAAGTAATTTGACACAAAGCAAAATGAGGCAATATTGGAAGGTGTTTTCATATATTACTCCTTTCCCAAAATATTCTTCAAAACGATTTCATGATGAAATATGTTGGAGAGTACTGTATATTTGTCTCTTCATTGCAGATTTGTGACATAAAATATCATATTATTTATTTTGATAACTTCAGGAAAGGTTAACTTCATTATTCTTAGTTAAATAAACTCAAATTTATTTAAACAAAAGAGAAGCATTTAGAAGAAGACTATAAGCTAGCAGTGTAATGTTAGCAAGTGTATTTGGATCCCACAAAGATTAATATTTAGATGTTTTAGTATCCTATTTCCATGTTTCAATGCTGACAATCTGAACATGTTCTTCCTATTTCACAATGGGAAGGGGGACTAGGAAGGGGAAAGCTGGAAAGGAAGGAAGAGAAAAGAAAAAATGAGAAAAAGAAAAAATGGAAAGGAAGCTTTGTAAATAAGTGGGGGGGGGAGAGAGTTTGAAGGGAGGGTAGGGGAATGGAAACAAAAGAATTAAGATGTATCATAGTCTGATACTAATTTCCTATAATGAATATGATCATTATGTTTACCCAAAATATACCAATACATTTAATTAAAAACAAAACAAAACAAAATGGAGTTTCAACTCAGAAAAAAATAATACTGACAATCTGACTGACCCAGCTTAGAGGAGGTTTACATATACTTTTTTAAAAATTTTATTTTAAAGAGAAAAAAAAATAAAAACAGTGATACAGAATTTCAAAATAAGGTAATAGTAAATTAACAATTGTTGATATATTGCCTATTGTTATCTTCAAAGCAGTTGCTCAGATTATAAGATATAGGTACGCAGAATTGATCAAACAATATAAGCACAAACTGTTCTTTCCAATGAGGTAAAAGAAATTAATAGTATAATTATCTTAGCTGTCTCGTGTATATACATATATATATATTTTTTTTTTCTTTTCCCTTCTTTCTTTTCTCCTTTGCCCCATCCCAGTTGTTCTTTCCTTTTGAGCAGTTTCTTTTCCTCTCATAATATCTATTATAGATTTTGGATCTTATTTACTCTTTCAGTTTCTTACACTAGGGAGACAATATGATGTTTATATATGCAAGTTTGATTTATTTCACTTATAAGTACGGTCTCTAGTTACATTGATTTACCTATAAAAGCCTCGAGTTTATTCTTCTTTATAGTTGAGTAGTACTCCATTATGTAAAAATGCCACCTCTTTTTTTATCCATTCTTCAGTTGATGGGCATTTGAGATGTTTCCAAGATTTATTTATTACAAATTGTGCTGCTATAAACATGGGTGCACATATATCACTGTGGCATGATGTTTTTAATTCTTCTAGAAAGATTCCCAGAAGGGAAATAGCTGGATCGAATGGGACCTCTAATCCTAGTTTTTTGAGGAATCTCCACACTGATTTCCACAGTGGTTGCACCAGTCTACACTCCCACTGACAGTGGAGAAGGGTACCTTTTTTCCCACAGCCCTGCCCTCATTTGTTATTGGTTGATTTCTTGATGATACCCATTCTTTCTGAAGTGAGATGGAATCTCGGTGTTGTTTTAATTTGCATTTCTCCAATGAGCAATGATGTTGAGCATTTTTTCATATATCTATTTGCCATTCATATTTCTTCATCTGAGAAGTGCATATTCATCTCAGATGCCCATTTTTGGATTGGGTCTTTGAATCTGGGAAGCCTGATCTTTTTCAATGCTTTATATGTTCTAGATAGAAGTCCTTTGTCTGAGGGACAGTTTTCTACAATTTATTCCCACTCTGTGGGTTTTCTTTTCTCTCTGTTGGTGATTTCTTTTGATGTGCAAAAACTTTTTAATAAGATAAGATTTCAGTTGTTGATTCTTTGAAGTACTTCCTGTGCAGTTTGCTTTAGTTCATGAACTCTCTGCCTACTCCTATGTCTTCAAGATTTCTACCTACTTTCTCTTCCAGTAGATTTAATGTTTCTGTTTTAATATTTAGATCATTTTGACTTTAGTTTAGTGCATGGTGATAGATATGGGTCTAGTTTTAGTCTTCAGCATGTGGAAAGCCAGTTTTTCCAGCACCATTTGTTAAAGAGGCTATCTTTCTTCCAGTGAACATGTTTGGCACCTTTGTCAAAGATAAGGTAGCTGATTGTGTTTGGGGTTGCACCTGTATTTTCTATTCTGTTCCACTGATCCTCAGGTCTGTTTTTTTGCCAGTACCATGCTGATTTTATCACAGTAGCTTTGTAGTATAATTTCAAGTCAGGGATTGTGATGCCTCCTGCCTGGCCTTTGTTGCCCAGGATTGCCTTTGATATTCTAGGTCTATTCTGTTTCCAAATGAATTTTAGGAATGTTTTCTCTAGATCTGTGAGGTATGCTAATGGTATTTTGATCAGGATTGCATCAAATCTGTGTAACAGTTTTGGGAGTATGGCCATTTTCACAGTGTTGTTTCTCCCTATCCATAAGCAAGGGATATCTTTCCATTTTCTGATATTCTCTTCTATCTCTTTTCTCAGAGTGCTGTAATGTTCAAAGTATAGATCTTTTATTTCCTTTGTTAGATTGATTCTTAAGTATTTCATTTGTTTTGGATGCTATTGTCAAGGGTGTGGTTTCCCTAATTTCTCTCTCAGTGAGTTTGTTGTTTGTGTACAGGAATGCTGTTGATTTTTGAATGTTGACTTTGTATCCAGCTATGCTACTGACTTAGGTTATTAATTCTAGAAGTCCTTTGATGGAGTTTTTGGGGTCTTCTATGTAGAGGATCATGTCATCTGCAAATAATGATAATTTAACTTCTTCCTTTCCTTTCCTATCCTTATTCCTTTTATTTCTCACTCTTGTCTAATTGCTCTGGCTAATGTTTCCAGAACTATATTGAATAGGAGAAGTGACAGTGGACATCCTTGTCTTGTTCCTGATTTTAGATTGAAAGCTATCAATTTTTGTCCATTTAGTATGATGTTGGCTTTGGTTTGTCACAGATGGCTTTTATCAGATTGAGGTACAGACCATCTATCCTGATTTTCTGCAGGGTTTTTATAATGAATGAGTGTTGGACTTTATTAAAAGCTTTCCCTGCATCTATTGAGATGATCACATGTTTTTTGTCTTTGGCTCTGTTGATATGGTGTATTACATTTATTGATCTGTGTATGTTGAACCATCGCTGCATTCCCAGGATGAATACCACTTGGTCATGGTGTATAATTTTCTTGATGATTTACTGCATTCTGTTTGCTAGTATTTTATTGAGGATTTTTGCATCTATATTCATTAGGGAGATTGGCCTGTAGCTGTCTTTTTTGTTGGATCTTTCTCTGGGTTTGGTATCAGGGTAATACTTGTCTCCAGGATGAGTTAGGGAGAATTGCATCCCTTTCAATTTCACTAAAGATTTTGAGGAGTATTGCCATCAAATCTTCTCTAAATTTCTTACAGAATTCAGCCATGAGGGCCGGTGAGATGGCTCAGCGGCGTAAGCGCCTGCCTTGCAAGCGCGAGGGCCCGAGTTCGACTCCCGGATCCCACATACGAAAAAGGGGCCGGTGATATCGCTCAGTGGCACGGGCGCCTCCTGGCGCGCGAGGTCCTGAGGTCGTCCCCCCGGTACCCACCAAAAAAAAAAAAAAAAAAAAAGAATTCAGCCATGAATCCATCAGAACATGGGTGTTTCTTTGTTGGTAAGTTTTTTACTACATTTTCAATTTCATTAACTGATTTTGGTTTGTTCAGAATTTTTATATCTTCTTGATTCAGTTTTGATAGTTCATACATTTCTAGGAATCTGTACATTTCTTCTGTGTTTTCCATCCTATGCGAGTAAAGATTTTCAAAGTAGATATTGATGATCTTCTGAATTTCCACAGGATCTGTAGTGATTTCACCCTTTTCATTCCTTATTGCATGAATATGAGGTTTTTTTTTTCCTTTTTTTGATAAGGTTGGCTAGGGGTTTATCAATTTTATATATTCTTTCAAAGAACCAACTCTTCGATTCATTAATTCTTTGTATTGTTTCCTTAGTCACCATTATGTTAATTTCCACTCTGATCTTTATAATTTCCTCTCTTGTATGGGCTTTGGGCTTGACTTGTTCTTCTTTTTCTAGAAGCTTGAGGTGCAGCATTAGGTTTTTTTATTTGTGCTCATTCTGTTTTCCTGATGTGAGAATTCATCACTATAAATTTCCCTCTTAGGACTGCTTTCATTTTGTCCCACAGGTTCCAGTAAATTGTATTTGCATTTTTGTTTGATTGTAGATATTGTTTAATTTCTTCTTTAATTTCATCGGTGACCCTTTGGTTGTTCAGGAGGGTGTTACTTAATTTCCATGTGTTTAAGGAGTTTTTGTGGTTTCTTTTGTCATTAAATTCCAATTGTATTGCAGTATGGTCAGATAATATGCATGGGATAATTTCAATTCCTTTGAATTTACTTAAGCATGTTCTATGGGCTAATATTTGGTCTATTTTAGATAAAGTCTCATGTGCAGCTGAGAAGAATGTGTATTTTGATGTTGTTGGGTGGAACACTCCGTAAATGTCTACTAAGTCCATTTGTTCACAGATTTGGTTCAGTTCTGTTATTTCTTTGCTGAGTTTTTGTCTAGTTGGTCTATCTCTTTGTGACAAGGGGTATTAAGGTCCCCTGTTACAATTGCGTTACTGCTTATTTGATTTTTCATGTCTATTAATATTTGTCTTATACAGTTGAGTGCTCCTGTATTTGGTGCATATAGATTTATGATAGTTATCTCTTCCTCTTGAAGCTTTCCCCTAATAAGTATGTAGTGACCTTCTTTATCTCATGTAATCTTTCTTGGTTTGAAGTTCACGTTGTCTGCAAACAGAATAGCTACCCCTGCTTTTTTCTGGGTTTCTGTTACATGGAGTATTGTTTTCCATCCTTTGACTTTTAGTCTATGAATTTCTTTTAGAGTTAAATGTGTTTCTTGTATATAGCATATTGTTCATCTTGTTTCTTGATCCATTCTGCCAGTCTGTTTCTTTTGACTGGTGAATTGAGGCCATTTACATTGATGGTTATTACTGATATGTGTTGGCTTTTCTTTGTCATGTTATTTTCCTGCTGTTGGTTCCCTACTTTTCCCCTCTGTTTAATTGCTTGCCCTGCCTGGTGGTTTCCTTCTGTTGTTCTTGGAATTGTGGCCATTTTTGTCTCTGTCTAGAATATCTTTCAGTACCCTTTGTAGTGTTGGTTTGCTGGTCATGAATTTCTTCAGTTGTTCTTTGTCATGGAAGTATCTTATTTCTCCATTAATTTTGAAAGATAGTTTTGCAGGGTACATCAATCTGGGTTGGAAGTTGTTTTCTTTCAGGACTTGAAATACTTCACTACAAGCTCTTCTCAACTTGAGGGTTTGTGTTAAGAAGTCTACCATGATTCTGATGGGCTTTCCTTTATAGGTGATCTGTTTTTGTTTTGTTTTGTTTGTTTTTTTTTTCTCTAACAGCTTTTAATTTTCTGTTCTTTTGCTCAATTTCTGGGATCTTGATTATTATATTTCTGGGTGTAGATGTATTTTGGTTATGGCTAATTGGTGTTCTATATGCCTCACTTATCTGTATGTCAGATTCTATTCACATGCTTTGTAAATTTTCTGCTATTACTTCTGCAAATAGTACATTTTTATGACATTTGTGTTGATTTCTGCTTTTTCATTGACACCAATTTTTCTTATATTATTTTTCTTTGTTGAATTGTTATTTCCTGATCTTTATTATTTTCAGGAGATCTTTCCTTTTATGATTGCTAGCCAAGGTCCTGTCTTCAAGGTCTGAGAATCTGTCTTCAGTCGTGTTTAAGCAGTTTCGCCAGCTTTCAATGGAATTTTTAATTCCCTGGGTATCTGTTTGAATCCATTTCATGCATTCCATTTCTTTCCATATTGATCCCTCACAGTTCCCATTTTCTTCCTGTCATCATCTATATTTTTATCTATCTCTACTCTAGATTTGCTGAGCAATTCCTTTATAAATGTTGACATTTCTTTTTTTAACAGAGAGATTATTTCTGATCTGATTTTTCTCTATGGCTTCATGGATTTATTTCTTTACTTTGGTTGTTATCATTTCAGAAATTTCTGGTGTGTGTCTTCCAATTTCTTCTATGTTGGTGTCTCCTGGACTTGTTTTGGGTGGGGTGGTGGAGGTCTGAGATTGCATTTTGCTTCTATGTCTTGTCATTTTGTATTTCAAAAATTTTTTATTTTGTTTTCTGTGATGATCCTTGTGAGTTTTTGTAGTAGGTAGCTGTATCACTAGTATCAAGGCCTCTCTAGGAAAAGTCTGTTCTTCAGGGATGTCTTCTGTGAGTAGGAGATTTTTGGTTCATGTCTGTCACAAAAGCCTATCTTGTCAATTAATTAAGAGTGGGATGTTGATATCTGTTTGGCTCAATCCCCAGTCCTTTAATATAGGGCTGTGGTAAGGTTATTACCCTAGAGCTTCCCAGGATTGTTACAGAAGGGAGAACAACTGATTACAACTGATATGTCATTCTAGCTAAAGTGGTAAAATTAGCAATAACAATAGCATCGAGCACAATTGAGAAACTGACAAACTGGTAACTATTGATTTTGTACTTTAGACCATAGGAGCAGAGTCTATAGTTACACAACAGATCCCATCATAAATTAGGAGTTTGTGTGAAGGTGTTTCCCCTTGGTAGAGGGTTTTACCCTGTGATGGGGAAATTTAGGGAGGATAATGTATAAAACAAAGATAACTGGAAAGGAAGTAGAAGCAAGGCTGGAAGACAAAGGATGTCCATGCAAGGTTTGGGAAACTAGAGAAGTGGGTAGAAAAGAAAGAATAAAGGAGTATTCAAGGGATTATTTTAACTTGGTCTCTGGGTTTGTGGGATGGGATTAGTTTTCTGTGGCTAGAGTTCTCCCCTGCCATTTAGAAAAGAGAGAATAAAAGAAAGAAAGAAAGAAAAAAGAAAGAGAAAAGCAAAGAAGGAAAGAGAATGAAAAGAAGAAAAAGAGAATAAAAATTAAAAAATTAAAAAGAAACTGATTGTGAGCAAAGGGCCAGTTACCAAGAGTCCTGGGTTTTTCTTGAGCTGGTTGCCAGTCCTGTGGAGGCCTCAGTCACCTGGTGGCTCGTATTGTTATTGTTGCTTTGGACTTTTCACACCACTAGTCTTGCCTGTCCATCATGTGCACCTTAGTTGGGAGCCTTCTGTGTCGCTGGCGTTCCCTCTGGTCTTTGGGCCTACAGCATGGTTCACCTGGGTTCCTGCCACTGATAAAATGGCAATGGGAGGGGCACCTGACTCCATCGTGTTTACTTGGGTTCCCGTGTCTGAGAAGATGGCAATGCATATCTTTTTTAAACAACTCCAGATTCACATGACTTGATGCTGAATCTTATTTCAGAAACTCAAAAAATATCAAGATATATTTCTCATATTAAAATCCTACACTTTAATATTTCTCATGGTTAAAAACTTTACTCCATGTCTTTTTTTTTTTTAACCGGGAATTGAACTCACAACCTCATGCTTGCCAGGCAGGCACTGTGCCACTGAACTATATCCCTGGCCCTCCATGTCTTCTTATGATTAGTGCTCTTTTCTTCATCTTACACAATGAAAGTTTTTATATGTTTTTTTCTTATAGCCCAACTTTATAAATAATTTATTGTTCATACTCTTCAAATCTGATTCATCTCCCTAAAACAACATTGAATAGTCTAGGTCAACAATTATCTTCATGTCTTATCTTTAGCAAAATCTCTTAGTAGTGTTTGATAGAGTTGCTCATTCCTGATCATTTGTTTTCATGTTATCATGATCTTCTCTTTCATCTATCTTACTTTCTTCCTTAAAATTCTCTTCATTTTGTATCCTATCTTTAAGTGCTAAAAAGGGGTGATATCCCTTTTCTCTGAATTTTATGAATTCATTCATTCTCATCACTATTTGTTGATTACTGGAAAATCTTTAAGTCGCTCTTTTCTTTCCTTAGAGCTATATGTGTCATGTTACTTGACACTTCTAAATATCTATTTGCTATTTCAAATTTAGAACATTCACAGTGGTGCTTATGATTTTCCTTGATCTCTGTACCAGCAAATGGTAGTGGAATCCATACAGTAGTTTGAGCTACTTGGAATCAACCCAGATTCATTTCCCACACACAGAATTCAATAATATCTTTTATTTTCAAAGAGGTTATCATAGCTATCCACTTCTCTTTATCCTGATTCAGGAAAATGCATGATTAATCTTGATCTAATGTTCACTAGTGTGAGTAATTACTCTGCATTTTCCCTTTGGTTCTACTTGAATGGTAGTAGATAGGTTGATTTCTTTGCTTCTATGACTCATTCAATTCTACAGATAAGTACCAACACTTTTAGATTTTGTCACATTTAGCTACCAAATCCTATAACATGTGGGCCAATTTTTATTAGGTCCTTGATAATAGGTTAAACACTCTTTTGCTATTTTGCCAGCTCACCCAAACTACCAGCTTCCCCTGCTTGAGTAAGTGCTTATTTCTGGATAATGACAAATAACTGAGATTCATATATATATAGACAAAATACAACAACACCCCCCTTAGTTGTCTCTCATGTATTCCTCTTTTGCATTTCCCATTCACATTCCACCTGCTTATGACATTGTGTTCCTTTTCCTTCTATATTGTTTATGACATTCTTTCTACTCTTCTTTTTACTCTTTATTTTGTCTGATCTTTAAATTTTGTCACTCTTGATTGCACAAAATTATTTCTATAGGATGAAGTGTAAGCCCCTGGCCCAATATATTTCTTTTCTACTGAGGGGTCTTGAACATAGAGATTCTCTAAAATTAGGGTTTGTGGCTTTATGAATAAAAAGATAACTCGTAAAAATCTGTTTAGAAAGTAATCTAAAGCTGGCAGTGCTTAAACAACAAGTTTTTGCATCCATCCATAGACTTAAAGTCACATACATTGTCCTACTCTCAAATATAACATAAGGCACATTGGAGACAGACAGGGAAAGCAAGATATGACAACCAGCAAGCATATGTAAGCTGAGGTGAGTTTCTTGAACAGAGATAGCATGTGAGTTCCAATCTTATAAAAATTATATGCCCTGTGGCCTTTTACATAAAAAAGCAAAGTGAAACTGAAATGGACATATATATTATTCAGAAAAATAAGTTTTTTCATGCACTAAATTAAAATCAAAATACTTAAAATGGAAACAACATGCAGGAAGATAGAATAGGTAATACTCTTCAAGTCATAGATTTAGGTAAGATCTTTCTGAACAGAACTCTGGTTCTATAGGAGATAGTACCAAGAATCAACAGATGGGATCATAGAAAATTAAAAGACTTCTGTACAGCAAAAGAAACAACCAACAGAGTGAAAAGCCAACCTATAGAATGGGAAAAAATTTCTCCTGTTATTTCTCAGAGAGAGCACTAACATTTAGAATATAGAAAGAACTCAAAAATAGACCCTCCAAAATAAAAAACACAGTTAAAAAATGGGCAAGGAAAATGAATAGACATTTCACAGAAGAAATACAAATGACTAACATAAACATGAAGACATGTTCAGCATCGCTGGGCATTACAGAAATGGAAATTGAAACAACACAGATTCTTTCTTACCCCAGGAAGAATGGCCATCATTAAGAAATCAAATAATGACAAATACTGATAAGGCTGTAGGGAAAAAGGATCCCTTCTACATTGTTGGTGGGAGTGTTAATTGCTACAATCACTATGGAAATCAGTATGGACATTCCTCAAAAACTAAAGCCAGAAATTCCAATTGAAGCAGCCAATTTCCTTCTAGATATCTTCTCCCATACCCATGTTTACAGTAGCTCAATTCATAATAGCTATACCTTGGAAGTAGCCTGTATGTCCATCAACAGATGGATGGATAAAGAAAACATGATATTTACACAAAATGGAATAGTACTCCACCATAAAAAAGATAAACTTGAGTCTTTTGTAGAAACATTGATGTACCTTGAGACTATAGTATTAAGTGAAACAAATCAGACTCACAAGCTTAGATACCACGTGGCTTTATAGTCTCTTGCCAGGGCTCTGTATTCTCTCGTATTCTGAGAAATCAAAAATATAAATAAAGGGCCGGTGAGATGGCTCAGTGGCGTAAGCGCCTGCCTTGCAAGCGTGAGGGCCCGAGTTCGACTCCCGGATCCCACATACGAAAAAGGGACTGGTGATATCGCTCAGTGGCACGGGTGCCTGTTGGCGCGCGAGGTCCTGAGGTCGACCCCCCGGTACCCACACACAAAAAAAATAAATAAATAAATAAATAAAGAGCAAAATAAAAGATAAATAATAAGAGATGGGGAGATATATGTTTCTTAAATGAAAGGGGATGAAGAGATGGAGGGAGGGGAACAGAAGGGAAGGAAAGGGGATGAAAAAGGAATGAAGGTATGTTATCTATGGGTACCAACTCCTCATAAGGAATGCAAACATTATGTACTGCAGACACGTACTAATAAACCAAAAATCATTATTTAAAAAAAAAAACTGCTCAAATGTATAACAACTGTGGCTTAGTAATTCTGTGTGTTTACTTCCCAAAACAATAATTGACAGGATAAGTCAAGCAAGGCATACAGTTAGGTTTTCTGCACATCCTGCACTTTGCAGTCCATAGGTTATATGAGCAAGCCCCGTGGAACTGCAAAGGATTTTGCGCTGCATGGGAATTTATAGCTTCCACCTCATTGCTTCAAAAAACCTGTAAAGTTCTAAGAGAAAATACTTGATCCCACATAGGCAGCCACTACTTTTCAGCTGACTCCTTGAATGTCTTTAGATTCATGTGAGTGCATATGCACTTATAAAAAAGAATAATCGATGATAGGGATGTTGAAAAACTTCAGAGAATTGATTGGAAGTAGCAATGTTCTTCAAAAGTGGTTTTTCATGAAATCTTTATACTGATCTTAGCATTTTTATAGTAATCGCGTAACAAATGGCGATTTCATAAATATGATTAACTTATGAAATACCGATATGATTTTATATCAGTTGCCTTAAATAAGTGTTTACTACTTATCAAATTGGTCTTGACACATTTTCTTAAATACAGTATAGTTATCCTAAAATAATCACATTTTTCCCAAACTGACGTCCAACGAAAACTTAAGAACTATTATGAATGTATTTTTAGTTTGCCTTCATATTATATCTGTTAAGTTCTCAGTGGAATATTTATTTATTTATATTTTATTTTTTAAAAAGCCTGAGAGTAAACAATAAAAATTTAGAAAATCTAGATAAAAATTAGATTTTAGATTTGCATGCTTAAGAAAAATTGTTGTACACCTCAAGCACTGTGCAACTTCATTTTGTATAAAAATTGTAGAAGTGGTGTATCTGACTGAAAAAGTTTTTTGAAGACTAAGTCAGCATTCATAATCTGAGATTGGATAAGTGAGGCAGTTATACTTTTTTTTGTGTGTGTGGGTACCGGGGGTCAACCTCAGGATCTCGCACGCCAGCAGGCGCCTGTGCCACTGAGCGATATCACCGGCCCTTTTTTTTATGTGGGTTCCAGGAGTCGAACTCGGGCCCTTGCGCTTGCCAGGCAGGCGCTTACGCTGCTGAGTCATCTCACTGGCCCTATACATATTATTTTTAAAAGAAAAGAAATTGCTGCATTTTTAGAGTTTTATTTTGTTTTTTGTTTTTGTTTTTGTTTTGAAACTATAACTCATTCAAAATGTTTCCAGGGCTCTGTATTTCTGTTCATCATTGACTTGATTTAAATAATTACAGAGCTACAGAGAATTTTCCCCTGGGAATTTTGTTACTGTATGGGGTTGAGGAGGGCAGTTTCTAAACTAGAAAATGGCACCACTTCTCATTTGGTCTTCGTTTCTACACAGGTTTTATACAGCACTTGATTTTGCCCTGTTGGTCCTCGAAGAACATGGGTATCTAATTTGGGCTTTTGGTAACATTTTAAGCAATATATCTTTATTTTCTTACATGTTCAGGAGTAGAGAAAGCCACGTGATGTCATCACACATTGGGGGAGACTCTAGACTTGAGCTTTAAGACAAATCGACTTTACCTATCTTTGTGATCTTTGCTTAGATGCTGAATGTGAGTAAATTTTACCTCAGATGTTTTGTGATCACCGAAAGAGAAAACATGGCACCAGGATGACCTCTGTTAAAACCTGGAAATTCCATTTTTACAGTATTATTAGACTTTTTATCAGTGTTACATTGTGAGAGTGACTTCAATAATAGAGTCACTAAGATGAATGGTATGATGCATGACTCCACAGAGTCATATATTATTGGAAAAAATAAATTATATATTAAATTCATTTTTTTTGTCATTTGTTTTCATCAGAAGGAATTTTGATATAAGTAAAGGGCAATTGCTACAGAAGTACTGTAAAAAAGTGACTAAGAATTTTGATATTGTAGAACCTTAAGAAATATAATTGCTATTTCATACATTAGGTATTCAGATATGAAGAAGTTCCAAATTATGTACCTTACCATACGTTTGCAAAACTTTGGTGTAGGAAAAGGGTCCGACTTTTAGGATACCTAAGCCTCCTTCATTCATGATGGAAAACTGGTATCCAAATGCATTCCCACCGACACAGCTACAAACACGATACAGGGCTGTGTTGTGTGACATGATCTTCTGCTACCCCAAGACTACTGAGAGGATGTGTGAGTTCTTGACAGCAATAGTGAGTAAAACTACCGATCATAAGGGAATAGAATGGTTGTTGCCAAATCATGGGCAACTATTAATGCATACCTATTGAGTCCAATTCTCTTGGGGCCTTCTGCCTGCCAATAGAACTTTTGCGTCATATGTTGTCTTTTCAGTAAAGGAATAAAATTTACAATTTAATTTCCAAAAATAATTCTGCTCTATGAATTCTTTCTCATGGTCCTGATCTTGTCAATATTGTGCCAGTACCTTAATTTTACCCCTGCTATGTTAAATCTCATTCTCTCTCTTTTAAACACTTGTCAACAATCATTATCCTGCACCTTGGTGCTTAGCTCTAGTTTGTATATTTAGTACCTTTAATCGTCCTTACAAATTAATCAGTCTTAAATTTATTTCAGTGGGAAAGGTGCTTGACTCTGACCTACCTCTTCAAGAACTTTTAGAACAAAGTGTTATCTAAATATAATCCTACAGAAATAGGTTAGACTTTGCATAAAAGAAGGGTCACTAAGTTGGCTTCAAAGGTGGATACAGAATTTGTAACATATATTCCTTTCTCATATTAAGTTTCAGGCAGTGTATTCATTTCAGACAGACTTAAGAGTGGGGAGTATCTTTACCAGAGGATTGATTTGGTTGGCTTGTATGTTGCTGTATGAATATGCCTTTTGTCTAATAGGAATGACCTTAGTGAATTTTATCCTACACAAAGAAACAAACAAAAATTTCTAATCTTAAAGGGTCAGAAGATGTTACCAAATTTCCTCTGATTCTCTCAAAAAAAGACATATGTAAAAGTGTGTTACACTTGAAGGATCCAAACCCACACTTCTATAAAGGAGAAAAAAGTTTAAAGATCATTCTCAACTTTTCTCTCTATAAAAAGCTAGGACAGATTGATCATGTAAAATAAAATAAGACAAGCTTGTCAGTTATATGAAGTAATGGGAAAAAAGGAATATGCTATTAAATGAGTTATCTGTAATTGTTTGGAGTATTTTTATTATTTTAAATCCTGCCATAATGTTTACATGTCTTCTAAAATGACTGTTAAAAATAGGTGAACTTCTTACAGGAAAAGTATGTTAAATGAGATCAAGTTTATTTCTCACAAGTTTAGCAGAATTTTTTCACAACCATTTGAACAAAAAATATTTTCCTAGTACTACTAATAAGGTTATTCTCTTAATCCATATTTTGAAAATATCCAAATATTTCTTTAATGTTTCTGTCATGGTAGTTTCTCCTAATTTCTAACAATATTTTATATAAATTTCTCTAGTATTCCATTCAAACTATTAAACTTAAATGTGAGATTTTTCTACCCTCCTATACTAGAATTGGGGAACAGGATAAAACAAAGAAAACCTCAAAATACTTCCATCAGAAATTAAAGATAATGCTTTTCTTGAATATTTCCTTTGAATAAATAATATAAAAATGATGCTTGATTCCTTTATTAGAGAACTAATTATTGTCATTACTGTCTTGAGTTCTCTCCCTCATTGCCCTGGTTTTATTACGCTTTCTTTTTCTGTGAAAGTCAGGTATCCAGGATAAGCATGATCACATCTATTATCATAGCATGTATTTCTGAAATTTTTTTTCACATACCATTTTAATTTGTTAAAGTAAACATAAGAGCAGCTTCTATCTTAACGATATAGCATTTAGTCACAGCAGCTTCTTAATAAAAATGTTAGAAAATAAATGTTTGAGTATTTTTATGTGTAATTGATTAAGAATACTAATTCAAAATAATAAAGTGTCATTATTTCTTTGCTTTCTTTTCTCTTGGGATGAATAGAAAATTCTTACCTAATGGATGGAATCCTTCTTAGGCAGTATTTTAATCAACATGACACTTGAGAGAGGAAAATTTAGGCAAATAGCTTTTCATGACATTCCTCAAGTTTCAAAGTATAGAACTCTTGTGACTAAATTATTATTTTTCCTGCACTGAGTAGTTTGAAATTATTGTTTCTGCTACTTTTCAATGCTGTTCTGGAGCTCTGTGATTCACAGATATAAATGGAGAAGAGTATATAACAAGGAAACTACTCTTAGGATCATTTTGAAAATCTGTAGTCCCATCCAGCTTTGGAACCTGAGAGTTAGACATTTTTAAACTCTTTTTTTTTTCTTTCCACAGATCTAGTCTTGTCCCAATTGTTTGGGCAAACTTTTAGGAAATTTTTGCAGTTGTTTTTCCAAATGGTATTGCTCTAACTATGTTTTTCTATTCTTTCTCTTTCCGTTCTAAGAAGTCAAATGCCACAAAAGCTCTACCACTCATTGCTCTTCCAAGGTGTAGAGCTAAGCCTAGTAGTAAAAAGTTTTCTTGCATCTCTTAAGAAAATTCTTCAATATCCTCCCATTATACTTAGGATAAAATAAATTTTTTTTAATTACCTGCCAAATCTTGTATGGTCTAGCTCACACCTTCCTCTTTCTTGAATGAAAGAAAGCAGATTAACACAAAGGCTTTTGAGTACAAAGTCTGTGTATTTAAAGATCTTTTTAAATCCTGGTAATTGATTATACGTATAGTCAAATAAGCCATAGCCACAAAGCATGGAATTCACTGAGGAACGAAAAGGGAATTAGCTTTTATTGAGCACTAAATGCCAGAAAATTTTGTCTACACTTTAACAATGTGAAATAGGCAATATCCTCCCCATTTTTCAGTTGAATCAATGTAGAGTCAGAATAATTGAGTGATTTCCCAAGTTAACAAGCTGCTAAGTAGAAAAGCATTAATTCAAACCTAGAAAAGTATGAAAAGCCTAAAGCTATAATATTGAACTATATCAGCATATATGTATAGTAATTGTTTTTGGTACAAAGTTTTCATTCACTCATTATTTCTTTCATCAAACATTTCCTAGGTGCCAGTTGTCTGCTTGGTATTCTTCAAGATGCTAGTGCCAGTGTTTTGAACAATACCCAGAAATGGTCCTTGCTGTCTGGAAGAATATAATACAGTGAGATGCCAGACCTTTAATGAATAATCATGGTATTGACTATATGTAGCACACAGTTATTTAATATAACACATTCTCTGAAAGAACAGAATACAATTCAATCAAAGTCTACTGACATATTTTAAAAGGAACTGAGATTGAGGGCCCAGGAAAAGTTTTCTGGAGATGGTGATAATAGATTCCTAAAGGATGAGTAAAATTGATTTTAAAAATAGAAAATCAGGTAGGGCTGTTTTCAGAAAGAGGGTACAGCTTTTGTAAGATCTTTAGGGAATCTTTGGGGAATACCGGACAGTGAGGGAGAGAATGCTAAAAGATGGGGAGAATGAACACGGGGATAAATGTGTAGAACTTTATAGGCCATGAAGTAATGTATTTCCAGATAAAAGGAATCAGATCTTCCAGGAATGAAGCATTTGTTAATACTGAGGCATCTGTTAATATTGAAGATAGCAATAGATTTGGTATAAAGTATTGAGGCTTTTGTACACTGTTTCTGAATACATAGTGAAGGAAATAAGCATGTCAAATATTTCTTTATTTCTTGATAAATTACATAGAAAATTGAATCATTTGTATCCATAATTCCTCTTTAAAGAAACTAACTTATATATCTCCGATTTAAGTTTAAAAGACATTATTTTTATAGACACAGGAAAATTTTGCTAAATCCTAAGGAAGCTGGGATGTGGGTGAGTGGTAGTCAAGAGCTAGGATAAGTTTCCCGAAAAAGTGCTAGTTGAGTTATATTTTAAAGGATGAATACTAATAGAATTTTCAGAAATGACTGAGAATGGCTTTCCAGTGTGGCATACAGTAAATCCCATGGGAGAGGGGGAATATTAATGAGGAACATTACAAATGTGTAAATATAAGCTTGTGGTAGATTGTAGACTCTCTTGAAAAGTGGCCTATTTGGAATTTTTCCTGAAAGAGAAGATCATTACTGAGGGAAGACAGGACAACATATACATAGTCGAGTTGCAGCAATGTCAATCTTCCTGGGAGAATTTACCTGAAATAAGTTGCATGAAATTTCCATGTGGAAACAGGAAGCAGCTTTGTTACTACCAAAATGGTTTAAGGAATACTTTTTCAACTGTGGATCCAGCTGTTGAGGGAAGTGACCCCCTACTTTCATCTGTCAGCCTACACAACTAAGATGTGAAAAACGCAAACAGGCAGGGAGCGTCAGCAAGTTTCACAATTCCCTCCCATTAATGCATCTACCATACTCTATCACACTATGGAGAAAACAAGTGTTATTGGAAAACAAGTGTTTGAGATCCACTATGAACCATTAAGGCAACTGCCTCTTGTTGCTTCTGTTGATGTCAAGTTTGGCAAAGACTGATCAGAGAGGGGGAATCTGGATGCTGAGCACTGATTTTCATGTATTCCAAATCTTAACCACCACCTCCGGAGTTTACCCCTGCTTTCCTTACTGGTGTATTCCTTGTGGTTTTGAGGAAAAATTTTAAATTTTTTTTCCAGTGTTATTGGAAAAGCTTAGCACTTTGATCTCATTCTTCCAGGTCACAGTGTCTCCGTTATTCTGGTTTTGCTCTGATGCCCTGAGATTCCTGAGCGATATGGACGAATTTCATCAAGGAGTCTGCTTTCTCCCCTTTCAGACTTTTCCATGTGGAGCCCTGAAGACTCTCTCTATTCCTCAAGCGATAGCTTCAGATTTACTGTTTGTTTCTTTGTTTCCATCTTTTATTACTCACTTTATTTCTAACATATCTTTAGTTTGTCATTTTCTTAATAGTTTTTGAAATATTTCTAATATCTGGAAACTGTTCCTGAATTCTTGCCTCATGGGCATTCAAAGAGTGTTTTAATGATGTGGTTAAAAAAAATGTGGAAAAAAATCTTCCAAGGAACAATTACTACTTCTTGCCCTAAAACTATTCAGCATTTGGGTTGACTAGACACCCACCCACCCTGTACATTTTATGTTTTTTCAGGTTTACTTTATCTTTTCCATGATACAACTTTTCGCTTATATTTAGCATGTAAAACATTCCAGGAGAATTAAATATGTTTCCAAACAAGAGCTTTTGCTGTCTTGGGAAGTACAGATGGGGGAGGAATGAAATGGGTCCCTTTTGTTTGAAGTCAGTTGCTCCCCTGGGGTCACTTACTGGCTCCATCTGCAATTACTTTTTACTAAGTGCTTCCCTATGTGATCAAAAACAGCCTGTTTTGGGCACAACTGGAAAATGTGAATGCTTGTGTGCTTAACTTTTCCTTTTGTGTGTTAAGTGTGTGTGTGTGTTCTTATAGTCTCACATTGGGTTTCATTCATCCATTCATTTAACGTTTAAGGTGCACCCATGGGGTCTGGCCCTATCTCAGCTGCGGAAGAAACGGAGCGATGGGCGTCTTGTCAAACAGAGGGAGGACACGGGCCTGTGTTCAGCTTGGGAGAGACCTATTCTTTTTTGGTATCCAGGATAATGAATACTATTGAAGAAGGATACTCCCATTTACTTCAAAGGGTGCTTTGTGAATATATGAGACTCCCTAAGAGCGCAGTCAAAAAGAAATAGGGCTAAGATTAGTCAGAGTGGGTGAAGCTGAATGTTTCAGAGAACAATTTCAGTGTTAAAAATATCTCAACAGGAATAAACAAACAACATCAGCTGTGTCTTATTATATTGTCTGTGAAGACTGTAGAGGGCAGGATGGGAAAAAGAAGGGAAATAAATACTGATTAATATTCAGAAGACAGAGAGATTCACAATCTAAATAGAAACAAAAGTATTATTTCTGTGCTGCTGGTTTTGGAACCAGCCAGATATAGGAGGGTGAGCTGTCATCTCCCCTTGCATTGAGGGCTCTTAGAGAATAAGCAAAATCATTCTCAAAGTGGCAAAGTGGTTACAAACCAACGAAGTAACACATAACATATTTTTTCTTTATTGCTTTATGAAGTTGCTTATAATTGAACCCTTTCTTTATTACAAAGAAAGAGGCATTGCACTAGGGAAAAAAAACAATTTTTTAAAGAAACCTGTTATAGCAGATATTTTATTTTATAAAAATAAAATATGATTTTAACAAAAGAAGTGAAGCATAAATGGATATACAAAAGAACATAAGGAAAATAATTTGCCCAGATGTAAATATTATTACATACTCAGTAGAAAATTGTAGGTATATAGACTTCAAAAGCTTAAGATTAGTGCTAAGGTAAATGTGTAAGGTAGTTTCATTTTTTTTTTTACATAACCAATGGTCAATAGTTACCTAAATTGCATTTAGGTGTTTTAGCTTTCATGCGACTCTCTGGTCTGTCATTTCCACTTAAAAAAAAATCTCATTTATTTTCATATCTGAAAAAGATATTTTCTATGCTGGGTTTTCAAGAAGAACTAAAGCACTTTTGTAAATTTATACACATTCCTTATATTTTCTAAAGGATTAGGTTTGCATTTTTGTAGTTTTTTTTGGTAGGAATTCTGATAGGACAATTTGATTTTTGGTATTTTGAAGAAAAGTAAATTAGGAACTGATGCAGAAGCAAAACATGTAAACATAGAATGTTATTAATTTGTAAAAAGAGATGAATAGAGAAATGGGAGCAAATCCAATGAACAAATGCATAATTTGGTAAGCCTCAGTGTTACCATAACTACTGCAACTCAACCATTTACAATTTTACCTCCACAAACCACAGAGATTAGAATGAATATATTTTAAACCACCCTAATTTGGAAGACAGTCAAGTACATTCAGAGTAATTTTGATATTCTGAAAACTTTGTCCTAAAGTTTGTAAATCAACTTGTCTCAAGGAACTAAAACAATGCTGCACGTGTTTTGTCATATCAGAACATATCAAGTACATGAGAATAAAAATCAAAACAATCTTTATTTTTATGTTAGTACTAAACATTTCCAAATACAGGAATGAATATATTTTGTTTAGTGCACAGATTCTGGAAATACAAGTCATAAATCAATTTAATGTGCATATTTCCTGTCACAAACTATCACAAAATTTTAGTGGCTTAAAACAATATGTATAATTATTCGATCACATTCCTGGCATTGAAAAGTCCTAAATTAAAATTGCTGAGCTGAGAAATCAAGGTGTCAGCAGGGCTAAGCTCCTTCTCAATACCGTAGGGGAGAATCCATTTCTTGGTTCTTCCAGCTTCGGGTGGCTGGTGACATTCCTTACCTTGTGGTCAGAGCAGTCTAATTTTCAAGGACAGCATCTTCACGTCTCTGTCGTCATATCACCTCCTATTTTGTGTCTGTGTGTGTTAATCTCCTTTTGTCTCCATATTATAAAAACACATGATTGCATTTAGGCTGGACAGTCCAGTATAATGTTTTCATCTCAAGATTCTTACTTTATTCACACTTGCCAAGCACTGTTTTATTCAATATGAAATAACATTAAGTTACAGACACTAACATATAGATATCTTTTGGCAAGAGATTTTGTAGCTGATCATGAATGTTAAGAGGGGAGACCAGATTTATATAATAATAGAAAAAAATCAGTAATGATATTTACTTGACAATTACTACCATGCTAGTGTTATGGTAGGCAGAAGAGTTAAATGCAATTGAGGCAGGTATGATTCCTAGTGTCACAGAACTTACCACTGTGTGGGGGCTGATAGTTTTCATCTTTCCATGCAGAGACATTTCAAGAGATTAGGTGATAGTTGGTAAGGTGGAAGATTAAAGAATAAGAGAAAATTGGAAATGGCTTTTGTGAGAACTAGAAATACATGACAAGAGACAGGAGACGACACTCTTTGAGGAGCCAGGTGTGGTAGACATGAGTGTTATCATTTGTTTCTAGGTTTTCACCCTCTAATCCATGTCCAACTCAAACTTCCTATCTCCCTCAGAACCACTTCCACACAATGACTTAATTGTCAGATTTGATGAATGTTATTTCTGGAATGAAGATTTGAAATGCCAGTTGAAAACCCTCTAAAACTCTCCACAACTAAGAAATATTTCAACCAGGCATAACGGTGCATGCCTGTAATCCCAGCACACTGGGAATGTAGCTCAGTACAAAAGCCCTGGGTTCAATCACAGTACTGGAAAAAAAAAAAAAAAAAGAAAGATTCAGTGTCCACTCTGTCATTTTGCTTCTAAAGTTTGACATGGAGAAAAGGCCTCAGTCTATGACCAATGAGCATAAAATCTGAAGAAGGAATCTACCTTTACTTTATGCTATTGAAATTCTGAGGTATTACTACAAACTAACTTGTGTTATCCTATTCAGTAGAACAGAGGTGGTTAGAGGCCAGGTTTATATTGGTCCTCATTGGTCAGGTGTTCACTGTTCTTTGTCCCAGCTGGGAAGCAGAGAGAATGTGAAATAGTGAGTAGTTAGCTTGGTTCACCCAGTGTCATTATGTTTCTGAGGTTATGGGGAAGGAGGGAGATTGGGAAGACAAAAGACATCGTTACAAAGCTTTTTACTCTGCCGTTTGATATCATCATTCAATCTACTTGCTTTAATTAGTAACAATAAGAAAAGCACCAACCAATTTGACAAGTAAAATTTCCAAAGTTTAAGCTTTTTTTTTTTAACTGTTCTTGTCCTGTCCACAGTGACAAAGCATTTTTATTTTACATACATTTGGCTTAACAATATGCATCTTTATCTGTAATACCAAGTGGAAAAAAGAAAACAGTATTTATTTGCTCAAAACATTGAATGTTTGACATGTTTTTTGATAGTTAAAAACAACATAAACTGAAAAATTTAGGACTAGCTTACAAACCTGTTTTTTCATTTAGTGATAGTATACCCTATACGTAATAATTTTAGACTTCATGCTTCTTAACTAGTTTTAATAATTACCATCAAATCTTTCATGTAATTGTCTTCCTACTCTTTAATTATTTTTAATTCCTGTTCTCTGTTGGCTGCAGTAAATCACTCAGCAAATTTTTCAGGGAAGGTTCTTGGCTGATAGTACTTCCTTAACCCCTGGATATCAGAGAATGTCTTCCAGTTGCCTTCATACAGAAATAATAACTTGGAAGAGCATATTATTTTTAATCTCCTTTTTTTTTTTTTTTTTGTACCTGGGAATTGAACTCAGGACCTCACACTTGCCAGGCAGGCACCGTGCCGCTGAGCTATACCCCCGGCCAGAGTATATCATTTTTCTTCAAAATTATTTTTTCTAAAAACTCTGTAGGTATTGTTCCATTATCTTCTGGCATTTAGAATTGCAAAAGAAAAATCTGGGATCAGCCTGACTTTTGGCCCTTTATCATTAAATTACCTTCTCTGTCTAGACACTTCCAAAAGTTTATCCTTTAAATTTAAATGTTACCAGGATATGTCTAAATTGGTGTTACTTTTTTTTTTTCATTCAATTTTAAAGGTACCTTGTGAGCTTTTTCCATTGTAGGCCTAATTTACTCTTCAACTGTGGAAAATTTTCTTCAATTAACTCCTTAATTATTTGTTCACCTTTGTTCGCCTTGTTCTCTGTTTCAGGTATTCCTATTAGATTACATCGCCTGGACAGGCCCTCTACATCACTCTTTTTCTCCTCTTTCCTTTTTTTTAAATTAAGTTTATTGGTACAATTTAGACATACATAATGATCATATCCATCACAGGGAATTTGTACCTGTATATGATATATCTTTATTCCTCTTATTTTTTCATACCACAGTGATATATGTGCACCGATGTTTATAGCAGTACAGTTTGTAATGGCTAAATCTTAGAAACAACCCAAATTCCCATCAACAGAGGAATGGATAAAAAGATGTAGTTTTTTGTACAATGGAGTACTACTCAGCCATAAAGAAGGATAAACGTGAGACATTTCTAGGTAAATGGATGCACCTTGAGACCTTATTAGATTTCACCTTAAGTGAAATAAATTGGTCACGTGTGTAAATATCACATTGTATCTCTGATGTGAGAAACCAAAAGTGTGAATAAGGACCAAAGTATATAATAGGTATTGTGAAATAGGAAGAAGTGGTTCAAAAGAAAGGGAACTAGGGAGAGGGGAGGGGTAAAGGAAGGAAGGGAAAAGAGAAAAAAAAATAAAAGAAGGATAAAATGGAAACAAAGCTTTGTAAATAAGGATGGGAAGAAAGGTTGGAGGGAGGGGAGGGGATTGGGAAAAACCAAAGTTTAAGCTTTATACTGGCATAATACTTTCTCTCAGATACTGCACTAGGTGCTAAAGAAGATACCACGGTGCATAAAGAGCACAATGAGACAAGCTTAGTGAAGACCTCAGGTTCATGTGGCAGGATTGGAACTAAGTTTTATTTGGATTCATGACGAAAAATAGTTCTTTAGATTTCAGATTTCTTTTTTATTCTTGTATGTCATGTATCCTCTTAAATACTGAAAATCACAGTTCAACTAGTAAGAAGGGAAGGTTTTAGTTTTCTTGGAGGAATGATTCCAGCATATTAGACATATTTTATGTCACGTGCAATGGTCATAAAACAATTAGAGAAAAGCAAATTTTTGAATCAGTATAAAAATAAAACTTACAAATCTTTACAGAGATGAAACCCTAACTATAAGAGAAAAGAAAAAAAAAAAAAAAAAAAAACAAAACCTTCCCTTCTATCTTTGTGCTGGATTCTTAAAAATAACTAAATTCACGAAAAGTGGCGAGAGATAGCTGTTGTGGTACCCAAACTCAGGACCTCGCATTTTCTCCTGTAAGTATTCCTTTTGTTGCCTCAGAAATCAAATGTAGAGAGCAAAAACATCTTTTCCTTCTACTCCTCTAAATATGTATGGTGGGGGGCCACTATAAGAAAGACAGAATAGCATAAGTAGTGTACAATTTTATTTCATGTATCGATTACTGGATAAGGGAAACTTCATAAAGAAAACAAAGAAGCAAAGAAATGATTAAGCCTGTGTTACTTTTAAATAATGAATTCAATGAAAATTGGATAGTTTTGGACAAACATGCAGGGCAAAGTGTATGAGTGAAGTGAAATAAATTGGGGAAATTTAGCAAGGCCCGTTTGTTCATCTCTGTATCCACGTGACTTTGGGCGGAAAGATGCTCCTTTCCTATGGGAGTTGGAGGAAACTTGTACCTGTGGACTTCCTGATCTGCTTCAGAGGAAGGTCGGAAAAGTCTTTCCCAGGTCTTATGACCTGCTTCCCAGGAAAATACCAGTACAATATCGGATAGATTTTTATGTTTTTATGTTTCATCTTAAAATTCCAATTCAAAAGATCCAATATGCTGAAATGTATTTTGTGACATTTTGTGGCTGTATGCCCTGAACTTTACAACAAGCATAATTTTATCATTTAAATTATAGGTATAAATTCTCCAGATCTTATTAAGTTGCTGACATATTTCATTATGGAGAAAGAACAAACCCAGTATATACAAATAAATAGCATTACTATCATCTAGTAGTACCTTGAGGAATTACAACGAGAAGTATCAGAAACTTGGCAGTTGAAGATATAAGTCCTCCTGGAATCTTGAGATCTTTGCTTGATATCTGATTTGGAAATTTTGTATATTTAGATATTTAAAAATTTATGATTCTTGATATCTTTTGGAGAAACTGTGTTGCTTAAAAATAGATGAAAATCTAGGACCCATCTCTGAGAAATGTCAGTATTTAAGAATTAGCAGAGAGGGACATTTTAAAAAGTATATAGAAAGATGTATTTCAGAAAATAGGAAGAAAATAGGAAGATAGTGAAAGTTGAGAATCTTTAGAATTTTCTTTTATCCCTACTCTACAGAGTCAGAAAATCTATATAGGTGAAGATCATTTGTGCCTGCCTAGGCTCTCTAATAGTAGGTTTCCTGCAATGCTTGTGTTTCAAGTGGCAAACACAAAACCATTACTAATCAACGATTTTGTTCCAATGATTTATTAGTTCTTTTATCTTCAAAACCCTATGTGATATCAATTATTTGAAACATTTAAAGGACTTTTCTAGAAAAATAATTGCCTTAAACATGGTCTCTTATGAGAAAATAAAAACTTCTTTTATTTTATGTTCTTTTTTATTTAAGGTGCTAGTTTGTTTTTATGAGAGCATTGAAATAGAAAAACTTGGATACATTTTTTGAGGTAGTCATGGTTTTCTGGGAAGCCGATTGCACCAGCTCCAATAGCTGAGCATGTTATATAAACCTGGTGTTTGCACAAAAGGATCAAATAAATTTACAAGAAGAACGTGCTACCGCCGTAATTCTTAGTATTTTTCCTTTATCTTTCTACACTAATGATGATGGACTCTGTTTATACTTGTGTCTGGAATATATTTTTATGCTTCGGAGTTTTTCTTAGAAAGAGAAAAACATTAAAATCAAACAACTCCGTATTGTAATGTTTGCCTCAATATTATCTCCTCCCCTAATTAAAAAATAAAACTGAATAATGAGGTAATGTTGAAAGCAAAACTTAGGCTTGAAAAAAATTCATGGATTTAATTATCCATATTTTTTGAGTTTTTCAAATCTCATTCAGTGATTTCACAATCACTTTCTATTGCCATTGATGGTCGCACCTTTGTCTTACATATATTCTAGTTTTGACATTTTGTTTAGTTTCTTCATATGCCAAATTAAAACAGATGTTTCATAAATACTCTTACTGGATCCTTTTAACACCGTTATGGATATGGAGTGAAATAATATGTTGTTAACAATGTTAATTCATTACTTTAATTTCCACATTTTGCCCTCTCTCCCCTCTCTATTCAACAAATAGCTTGTTGTTAACGTCTTTCTTGAGAGGACGAATATGGCATGAAAATCATGTCTTTCATTCCATAACTGCAACCTCAGGGTGGGCAAGTATTCTTAAATATTGACGTTTTCTGCCATTGTGGCCAAAAACAGAGCTGACAGAGGAACTAACTGGTTCTCCTCTTTCACCTTACTATCAAGCTGAACAAAGAGAGAGGTGTGTCCTATTGTCTCACTACCAGCAGAGAGGCAGCAAAATCAAAGAGAAGGAGAACAGATCTAGATAAGGATTTCTCAACCCGGATGCTATTGACATTTTGCTGTGGAGGATGTACATTGTAGGTTGTTTCACAACGGTCCTGGCCTCCACCTAGTCGATGTTGGTATCACCCTTCTCCTCCATTGTGACAGCTAAAATACACCCAGACATTAACAAATATGTCTTTGGGAGGGAAGCCATACCATCCTCAGTTAAGACTCATATAATCTCTTATGATCAGGCAAAGCACATTTTGCAGAGCCCCAAAGAGACTTCCTTCACCTGTGCTGCTGGAATTTTCAGCCTGGCTCAGTGTGTCTCCAGAATTCTTGAAAGCTAATTTAAGTTTACAACTTCCCAGGTATGGAAGCTTATAAAGTAGGGGAGCTCTTAATATATATTTGAGATGCCCTTGTTATTTATCAAGGAGTGTTTAGCTTTCTTTTAAGACTGACCAATAAAGAATTGTTTCCTTAGTGACTGAAGATGAACTACTGTGGAGAACACTCCTAAAAAAGAGAGAGACAATTTATATGCATTGCTAGATACACTTGGAAAAGTTTAATACATATAATTTTACTTAAGAGTTTTTGGAAATACTGTCTTGAAATTGGTTGCCCTATCCATTATTTTACTTGATTTTGGTCATTTAACTTTAGGCTGTCTATCACCACAGCATATTTAAGGTGGTTATTAATTTAAAAAAATACTCTACAAAATAGCTACACAAGCAAAAAGCTAGAAACCTAGAAAAAAAATGGCAAAACAACTGTGCCAGAAACTAGCGTTTAGCACTGTCTATCTGAGTTTCATTGCAGGTAGAAGAAAATGAAATGAAGCCACTCTTTGCCATCTCCTAATCAAATCAAGTGATCCCAGAAGGCTGATGGGAGAAATGCAGACTGTCTTGTAAGACTTCTGAAATCTTTCCTATCACACTTTTTTTATTCTGAAACCAATAAATTTAGCCACGTAATCTCATTTTTACTACTATTAAAATGAACAAGAATTGTCTGTTCTCTCATTTATATTACATGTACAATCTTTTTATTTTCTGGAAAAAAGTTTTGTAGAACACAAGGGTTTATTTTGTTCTATTTATAATTAAATATTATGGGGGCTTTGCAAATAGGAAATATGTTCATGGTAAATGGTTCAAAAGTCATACTTAGGCAGAAAGGTTAGAAATGAGTCAACTTTCCCTCTCAAACTACTTTCCATTCCCTCCTCATGAATAATCATTGTTCTCAGCTACTTGAGTCTCTTTCTAGCAATGTATGGTCTTATGCTTTAAATAAAATTCTAATGAATGAAAAAGTTGTTAGATTTTAAAGTAATAATAAACTTTTATTTATAGACCAATTTTTGAATTTGACTTACATTTTGGCTATCAAATGCCTGCTGCTTGTACACATTAATCCTGGGCATACGTATAAGGACATGTTATGAATTATATCCCTTATTTTGAGAAGTTTTTGTCTTCACCTTAATTTCTGTGTTTTTAGTTGCCTTCAGGTCTCTTCCAGTTACTTTTGTAGCTCATATGTGATGTCTTGCCTGTGTGCACCAACCAGGGTTCTCCGCTTGCCCCATCAGCTTGCCGTCTGCACACTGTAATTGCTCCATGGAAACTGCATGAGGAATTTAGACCTTGCCTCTGTTGTTCACAAATTAGGTCACAGCACTTCTCCACTCTACCTTGCTGATAAGGACCTTGGTTGCCTCCAGACACAGTCCTCACAGCTCTGCTGGAGTGTCCCATGTCCATTACAGGAGCGGAAAGACGCCGGCTCTCCTTTGGCTTCTCACCAACTCTGCCAGTCACTCGACGTCTCTCCAGGTTCAGTCAGTCAGTCACTTGGCAACAGCGCTTGGGGACTTATTTTTAAATAGACATTATAGAATAGTCCTATATATCTCAAGTATTGGGGGTAGGCATCACCTGTGTGTTTATTTGTCTTTCTCTTCAGGAGGAATGCTGCCCTAGGGGACACGGGGACACTCCCACAAACCAGCTCCTTGTAGCTCCATCTTACCAGACCATTGGATATTTCTATACTTCTCTGGCACTTGAAATAAACACAATTCGTTCTCACAACTAAATTTTCTAACTACTTATATAAATGACCTCCCTCTCTAACCTATGTCTCAGCCTCTTTCTTCTCTCTCTTCTGTTTCCCTACATAATACTGTTTGAAATATTGGATCAAGAAAAGGACAAATCACAGTAGCTTTGGACTCCTCTCTTCACTTCACTTTCTACATTCATTTGAGTTTTCTGGCTTTGTAGATGTTTACTTCTGCCAATATTTAGACTACTTGATCGAACTTTTCATTCTTTTTTCCAATAGCGAGACATGTTTTAATGTGATTTTCATACATAAAGCCTCAGGATGTTTTTGTTTCTGTGGCAGTCTAACCTGGAATTTTCTAAAGTTATTTATTATGCACCACTTTCAAAATCATATCATTTTGCTGGAACAATATCTGAGATTGTATGTTATAATAATTGCCTCTAACAAAAATGCATTCTGTGTACAAACATATTTTAAAATGACCTCTATTAAAGTAACAGGAAAATATTTAGATTAGATTATATTAGTTTAATTTGTTTTTCATTTGAATAGTATTAAATCAATGTGTTTACTCCCCTTATGTGGATCCTTTGAGCCTTTTCCCTTCCAAAGTTTAGCCATGAGTTTTATAGTCCCAGGAATGGAGAGTGTCACTACAACAAAGAGGCCATTATTCAGTTTTGTTTCGTGCTGACATTTTTGAGCCATAAAATAACAATGACCTCTATAACATATACCATATCAAAATTCAGTCTTATCAGACAAGGTCATGGAACTTGACTGTAGACCCAAATTACTCATGGCATCGTGAAGGTATACCAGAAAGCTCAGCCCTCCTGCCTGAGAAAAGTGGAGAGGAAGGCAGTGGAAAAGGTCACTCACATCCTGACTCCCCTTCTCTAAATGAATATGGGAGAGGGAAAAACCAGGTTAGCTTTGGTGATGAAAAACCTAAAATAAAGGAAGAATTTCTGCCTCGCTCCCTTTTGAGGATGCTTGGAAGAGACTGCGCTGCAGAAAATCAGCTTCCTCTTTCCCACACTGACTTGGGGAAGAAGCATCACAGTGTAAAGTGATCTTTTTTTTCTGGTTAGAAAGAGCGGGGGAGAGAAGACCTTGGTCTAATTTGCTTTCTTTCTCCTAATTTTGAAGGTTCTCAGAAATGCCTAAATGTTCTTCAGCAGAATATGCTTCTATCCAGCGATGTAGAAGCAGGAACATAAGCTAGATTTCTGTGCCCTGTTGAAATAACTTTGACCAAGGGCAGCAGGGAGGAGGACTCCACTGGGAATCTAAAGATATTCAACCTGAGAGACTAAACCTGTCATTGCCAGCACTGGGCTGATTAGCAGGGATGACCCAGAAGAGAATGAAGAGGCCCAAAACACAAATGGAGACCCACATACCATATATTTCATGAGCAGAAGCTGCAAATCCTGCTTTTTAAATGAAATTTGTTCCAATCACCTACCTTCACCATCACCAAGAGGATTACAATTATATTTATGGCTGTAGTACTACTTGGAGTTCTCTATCAGACCATGCTAAAGTAGGGGGAACACCCCCAGCTGCCTCTCCACTCACCGTCAGTGCCCACCTTCCTGGCTCCATTACATTTCACCAGCCTCGCACCATGCTTAAGAACACCACAGCAGCCCACCTGTCCAAACTGCACTCAGTCCTTCCCCCAACCCTGCCCCTGGCCACACCATAGACCTAGGGCACACATCAGTTTTACATGTTGCACAAAAAAATACCATAGACTTAGTGACTTAAAACATCTACATTTATCATCTTATAGTTTCTTTAGGTTAGAAGTCAAAGCATGGTTTTCTGTGTCCTCTGAGTATGGTTCTTACAAGGCTGTAATTAGAGATCCAGTCCTGAAGCATTCTCAGCTGAAGGCTTAATGGGGAAGGATCCATTGCCAAGCTCCCACAAGATGTTGGCAGAATTCAATTTCTTAAGCATGCAGGATCCATGGCTTCCTTCTTCAAGGCTAAAAGGAGAGGAAATTCTCTACATCATTCAGGTAGCAAGACCAAATCTGGTATAGTGCAGATGCTGCTTAACTTATTAGGGACTTATGTCCCAGTGAGCCTATCACAAATAAAAAATGCATTTATTATTCCAACAAGTCCATCATACAGTTGAAAACTCATAAGTCATTGGGAGTAATAGATTGTATAATATACAATCATGTATTGCTTAAAGATAAGGTACATTCTGAGAAATGAGTCTTTAGGTGATTTTATCTCTGTGTAAACAACATAGTGTGTATTTACATGATTTAAGACAGCTACAACCTCTCTAGACAATATAGTATTATGAGACCACAAAGTGTATATGGTCAATCGTTGACTGAACCATCACTATGTTGGTGATGAGGTATTATATAATATAATATATAAAACATGGGAGTGCTCTATCATCACCTTTGTCACAAGAGTGACATCCCAATGCCATTCTCAGAACTTACTGATTAGAGCAGTCACAGGTTTCTTATACACTCAGGAGAGGATTGGAGATTACACAAGATGTGAACAATGGGAAACATCAAACTTGTGGTCATTTAAAAATTTTCCCCAGGTCCACACACAAATGATATAGACCAGGAAGGATGAGTTAGGAAAAGATGATTGTGCACAGCTTAGGAGCGGATATGGGCCCATTTGGAAAGAAATTCTGAAATACAGGTCCACACACAAACGATATAGACCAGGAAGGATGAGTTAGGAAAAGATGATTGTGCACAGCTTAGGAGTGGATATGGGCCCATTTGGAAAGAAATTCTGAAATAGAGTACCTGAAATATATTTTAGAAGGTAAGGTGAATATATGCACTTCAGATTGTCCTGTTCCCAGCTCAGGGAACTCCTCACCTCAGGGAAATAGGACAGCTAGAAAAGGCCAGAGTGGAACTCTTTAACTATAGGTAGGACCCAACCCATAAGCCTTTATTTCCTCAGTCTGAGAACAGTATTGTCCCCAACTTTGAGTACCTCACACCTGCAGTGCATGCAGTATTACTGCCCCAGAACAGGATAAAACCAGGAAGTCAAGGACCTGTCATTGAAGAGAGCAAAAATGACTAAGAACAAAAAGATATACACACACATATACAAGAACACACACACATATATATACAGAGAGAGACAAAAGAGACAGACAGAGACATCTGGTTTAGGCATCATGCTACTAATTGGTCTCAGCATCACTGTTCTTGGAAGCTGTTTATAGACTGAGTTGGTAGTTAAGTTGATTTTTAAAGTTTTCATGGAAAATAGAAAAATTCTTACTTGAACCTCATATGTTTAATACTTTTAACAGGTTTAACATAAGAAAGTAATGTAGGAATGTCTTTATTCTGGTGGTTGTAACATAAGATTCTTCTACATATATTAACAAATAAAAACCAAGCTGGACACGTATTGGAAACCCTTTCTACAGTGCCAGTTTTCAGGGACTCCTGCAGTGAGTCCCCAATCTCCTGCCAAGTGTTACAGTGCACAGGGAGAAGAAAGAGCAAGAGACAAAATAGAGGTGCAGGCAGGGATCTGGGATGGCCTGTTGTTCTCGGGGAACAAAAGACCACAAGCCCACACAGAACCTTGGTATTTATTCCTTACATCTGAGTCAAGGACAATGCACCCATTGCAAGGGCAGCGGGTGTTTCCGTGAACAGTAATGGTGACTATGGTGGGCTAGTAAGAAGAACAAAACATTCTTGCAAGGACAAGGACAAGGATGAGATGGGAGGGCAATGAGGAAACTATAGTTTCCCCAGGTGCCTATGTCTCCAGCAGGTCTTATCTTGCCCTTTGAGTGCCACAGCAGTCATTAGCCCTAGGGCTTCCAGCTCTGACCAGAAAAGAGTGGGGAGTTTCCACTTTCCAATCTGGCCCAAAAGTCAAAACAAGGACAAGCTTTGGATGTTCCCTAGACTCAATTTATTCATGGTCCCCAACAGGCACGGTGGCACATGCCTGCAATCCCAGCATTCCAGGAGGCTGGGGCTGGAGGATTGCAAATTTGAGACCAGTTTGAGCAATTTAGCAAAACTGAATCTCAAAATTAAAAAAAAATTTTTTTTAAGGGCTGGGGACGTAATTCACTGCAAAGATCCTGATTCAATGTCCAGTACTCCAAAAAATAAAAATGAATAAAATAATAAAAAATGATAAAAGCTAAATTTGTAGATGAATATTAAACATCTTACCTGAAGTGTCTCTTATTTTCAAGATAATTTGATTGACATTGTAAAGGAAACTGTTGTTTAGAGAATACTATTAAAAACCTAAGTGGGCAATCTGGAAGGTCCTGGTTATCACAAACTACCCGAAGTAAGCAATGGGTCCAACGAGCCTCCAGGGCCAGAATCTGACTCACCCTGGTTTATGCATAGGGAAGTCTTTTCTACTTAGATACTATCCTTAAGGAAATTTCATCTTTGACCAATATTCTTACTCTTGGTTATGTAAGAAGCAGAATGTAAGGACCTCAGAGGTCTTCCCTGCTTGCTCACTCAGGAAAATCATGTTTTGAATATGTGTACCTGGTCTTCCATCTTTAGTGAGAGAGTGATAAAATGCACAGGGAACATATTATGAGGGTTTAGTCAAGGCCAAGGTTTAATGAGCTCCATGGGAAAACTACAAATACTTATAATTTCTGTAATTTCTTTTCAGATTGAACTTAAATGCACGGATGAAAGGAGCAAAGCTGGTATTTTAATTTAACATGTTTGAGCCACTTACTGTCAACTCTTGATTTGAAGGGTACATTAATTTATATTTCTTGATGTTATTGGTTTTATTAAATTAGTAAAATTCCTATGCTATATTCTAATATTAGTAAAAGACAACAGGTCAATCAACTTAATCTAATACAGATTTATCATAATAATTTCTTTCTTCAAGTGAGAGAGTAAATATTCTACTCCATTTCTACTCCATCATACTATGACATACTACATAATATAGCACTAATTCCTTTATGTTTTCAAATTAAGATTTATGTCAATAAATCCCATTTTTTCTTGTCTTGCATGATCACTTGAAAATCAAGCCATATGTCCTAAAATTATGATCATCATTTTAGAGAAAAGAAAATTACAATCCAAAAGTATAAGACAATTTCTCTAAGATCACATTGCTAATAACTGAGAGGTAAAGACTTCTGAATAAGCAAACTACAAAACGTAGCATTAAAAATACTTGTCAGTGTCTAAAACTGTAGCCAGAAGGGCTAACATAAAAGAATGAAGTTAAATTGAGTAAATATCTTGTCAAAACTTTGAAAAATAAGCATACAAAGTAACTAGTTTTCTCAATTTCTGCTGCTAATGGGTGATAGCTACGTCCATTGAGAATAGTTTTTTTTTAACTTATACAATAATTTAATTGATTAGGTGAATTGTATATGAAGCAAGAATCTGTCCTTGTGTCATGGAAGTTAAACCTTTAGGAAAAATCTATCTCCATTATCCTTCCATTGTATAGAACCAGTGATACACTAGGCTTCTATATCATTAATCTTTTACCCTATATATTAAATTCCCTTATAAAATATTTCATGAAAAACTTTAAAATCTATTGTACAAAAGGAAATTTATCTGCCATAACTAAGATATAGCCTCTTATGAACAGTCTTCTTATTCAGTACAAGTTAAGTGTAACACTAGTTGAATTTTAGCAATTGGAAAATGGAATCTGGTTAAAATAAAAAAAAGCAAAACCAAGAAAATGTCTTTCCATCTCACAGATTCTTGAGAGAATACAGCATTCTTCTTCGAGTATAATGAGTCTTAAAATCACAAAACATGCTTACAGTGTAGAATAATCAATAAATGCACACTTGCTCCCACATTTTATTACATAGATATGAGTCAAATGGGAAACTGTAGCTTACACTTTAGCGCTAAATATGTTTTTATTCTGTCTGAATTATCATTTCAAATTAGTATTCCCGGGATTATTGTCTTCAAAAACCAATTCTGTTGCTACAACCTTTATAGCTAATCTGACCTTAAAAATGGCATGAAAAGTCAGAACATGAAAGTAGTAGGTGATCTACTTAAAAGTAAGTGATCTACTTATTCACTGCTTAATAGTTTTCTTAATTCCACCCTTGGAGTAAATGTATTAGTTATGTATCACTGCATAATATTTTACTCCCAAATTTAGTCATTTAAAACAATACACATGTATAGAGGCTGGGAATGTAGTCAGTCATAGTGTACTTGCCTAACATTTACAAGGCCTTGGATTCAATCCCTAACATTGAAAATAAAACAAAACTGGGCCAGTGAGATGGCTCAGCGGCTTAAGCGCCTGCCCGGCAAGCGCGAGGGCTCGAGTTCGACTCCCAGAACCCACATACGAAAAAGGGGCCGGTGATATCGCTCAGCGGCACGGGCGCCTGCTGGTGCGCGAGGTCCTGAGGTCGACCCCCCCAGTACCCACAAAAAAAAAAAAAAGAAAATAAAACAAACAAAAACAATACGCATTTATGATTTCACAGTTTCTGTGGATCAGGAACCCAGGTGTGACTTTCCTGCATCCTCTAGTTACAGCATCTCCCAGAACTATAATCAGCTCAAGACTCTTCCGTGAAAGGTCTTACAGGAGTCCATGTTCATTGGAAGGGTTCAGTTAGGTATGAGCTCTTAGACTGAGGCCTCAGCTTCTTCCGAATTGCTGGCTGGAGACTATCTCAGTTCTCGTCATTTGGATTTCCCCATTTTATAATCATATAACATACCAGAAAAAAAAGAGGAAGAAGAAAACACCAGCATGAGAGAATGCTAGCTAGATTGAGTCACACCATTTTGTCACCTTATCAGGAATGTGGCATCCATCGCACTGCACATATGCTTTGTTATAAGCAAATCACTAGGTCCAGCTCACACTCCAGGTGAGAGCAATACACAGGAAGGTGAACACTACCAAGAATGTGGGGAGTATCACGAGCCATTTAAGAAGGTTGCATACCCCAGGATATATATTTATAACTTTGAGGAAAACAGAACTAGATTTCATTGTTTGTAATTTACCTCTTCTTTTAAACTTGATTTCAGACCATAAGCACATTTATCATGTCAGTCTCCCCTAACAAAAATGGACAGTAAATATTTCCTCACTTAGAGCAAATAGGCATGTTTTGTTGCACTGAAAGCAAAAGGAAAAGAATTTTTATAAGAAAAGGAGCAGTTTCCCAGTCTTTTTTTCTCAAAGGACATGATTCTGAAATTTTATATTTAAGATCAAAGCAACCTTATAAGATTTAATATTTTTTTTTCTTAATGTTACCTGAGATTTCTAGACTGGTTTAGTTTAATGCATCCCACAATCATAACACCAGGACAACATTTAGCATATTACAAACATGCACAGAGCAAAAGTAGAGATATATTATTTGCTCTTAGCTTCATCAAAAATTGGTTCCTTGATTTATGAAAAAATGGAGCTTAATTACTTCTCTGTAATTTTTGGAACTCTCACTATTCTCTATATTTACTTCTTTGGATTTTTTCTGAGTATAAAATTGAGGGAGCAAAATCTACATGGACATCATGATCTTTCTTAAGATCTCTCCTGTGTATCTTCCTTGTTAACTTCCAAATATTTTTAGAATTTTGACAACTCCTCACTAGGTCTTTGTCTGTTACTCTGTTTTATGATACCACAACCCCACATAGATTACTGTCATTAAATTCTGATTTTTCTTCCTGATTCTAAACATATGCTCTTCCCCTACAAAATTTGCTCAACACAGCAGCCAAAATAATCCTCCTAAAATGTAAGCCAATTTACATCTCTCTTCTGCCAAAATCCGCCTCTGCTTTATCATCTCACTGAAGTGAAAGCTGTGGTCCTTTCAAAGACTTACAAGGGCCTACAATTTGGATTATCATTGTTTCTCTGACCTGGTCTCCTTACCATTTTTGCTTCTTGATCATGGTATTTTATACATAATGGCTTTCTGTGGGTCCCTGAGTACCTCAAGAATGTTCCAGCTTTTCTATTAACTATTCATCATGCTAAGAATGTTATTCTCCCAGGTGTCTGCTTTAGTTAGCCTAAAGACCAGAACAATGCCTGGAATGTGATCAAGAGATTGTTTTTGAAAATAGGTCCCATTTTTTTCCCTTAGAAAAATAATTAAACCATGTACATCCTATCTTACTTTAGGAAACAGGAAATATGCATTACTTTATTTATTTACAACACAGCCATGCTCGTTCTATTTTCTTGTTTTTGAGTGAGTGTGCAAATTGAGTAGAGTCTGCATATGGACTCCCATATCTACATGATACATGAATTACGTAACCTGCCTTCCTGGGATAACCTGCACCTAATACATAGCAATAACAAACTATTACTCAGTATTTTGATTTTACAATGAATAATTGTTTTCCTGTTTACTATTAGAGTGAAGATTTATTTTTTGACTAGGTTAATACAATAATTAACATACAGTTAATACAATAATTAACATATAATTATTTAAATTACAGTGGCTCACATTATGTTCCACTATATTTTACTACTTGCAAAATATGTATGTTTTCTAGTTCAGAGGCTGGGAAAGAATTTTTTCCTCTTTTCATTTATCTTCATTCCTGTATCAGAATTTCTCTCAACAGGTGAAAGGTAGGTTTTAACATATTGCTTAGTTTTAAAGTCTCTCACACTGCGTCAAAGTTTGCTTTCTCTATTTGATCCAAGTTTCCACTCTGCCTTTACCTGGTACCTTGATAGGCATCTTCAAGAATGATTAGGTAAAACCTATCAAGGTGAAATATCATAAAATTGGATGTAACCAATTGCTCTAATTTGGTTGTAGAAACCTACTTAGGATCTATGTAATAGAAGTTATGTAAATTATTTTAGTGATCTTTAATTAATAAGAAATTACAACACAATGTGTCTTCTATAAATGCTATTTCTGAGCTAAGATTTTACTATTTGTAGCATATTAAATTATTTATAATAAATTAAAATGCAGTTATAGTCTATTCTGCATATAACAGCATGAGGTACTGGATTTGCATATTAGGAAAGTTAAAAATCTAGAGTAAATTGATAAGAAAAGGTTTTAGCACAGAAAGGCTGTTTCATAACCCTACTTTGTAGCAGTGAGGAAGTATTTGTAGTAGTTAGAGGAAGGAACATGTAATATAAAACAGGTGCCTGGAAGAAGAGGATTTAGAAGTTTAATATTGCTTGAAAAGTAAAAATAAATGAAATGTATAAAAGAAGCAGTTTTAGTTTTGATAAAAATTTAGACTTTTTAACAATATGAGCCATTGGAAAGTAGACTGTGTTGCCTAACGAGGAAATGAGCTCCACATTGCAAGACATATTCGATCAGAACTCCAGATGTTTAAACATTAAATGAGGGCTGAGGTTGATGATATTTAGTTTCTCTCCATTCCTATACTTCCATGTTTTTTTACAAAAAAAAAAAGACTGAAGAAATCCAGTAGATGAAGCAATGGAGTTACATTTTAGAGATGCTACTTATTTAATATGATAAAGAAATTCTCCTTAATGCAATTTACATTCCCTTAATGTCAGAGGTGAAGTAAAGTCAAAAAACAAAACTTAAAAGCCTGATGAAAACACATAGTGAAATATATAGGCACCAGCAGTAGTTTTAATTTAAGGGAAAGAAAAAAATAAATCAAGCAGCTCAAATCTCCAAATAATAAGCTCAAGCTGAGAGAAGTCCTGGCTTCTTTACCAGTGCATAAGTACATGAGAGGCATTGTTCACTGTGACCTTCATACAATCTGGACAAAGAAAAGGCAAGAACAGCCGTATCCTGGTGTAAATCAACACTCAGTGTGTTGCGCTGTCTAGAAAGGCGGAACTGAAGGAGGGAGAGTATTAAAGGAAAAAGTCATTAGGCTCATATGAGAAAAGTTCCAGCTGTGTGTCCCTCAAGATGGTATCAATGGGCTGACTGTGAAATGTTTCAAGCCAGCTGGATTTAAAATGGTGACATTTTAGGAGCACATACTCACTCACCTTGAAAGATTTAATGAGAAAAGCAAGAGCAACTAAACAGTCTCTTGGCATTGCCAGCTATATCCAGAACCTTCTTTTCCAGCTATGGGTATAGGCTCAGGTCTTTTACTTTTAAGTTTGCTACAGACTTGCCTGAATAATTTCTCACTAGTTTCATTTATTGAAAAAATAAGAAATAAACAAAACTTCAATTGTCTCAATAGTGTATAATAATGGGCTTTTATTTTTCTTTTGGTATAATAGCTCAGTAGGGGCAGCAAAAAAATTTATTCTCTGATAAAAGCCAGAGATATATTTAGTATGTCTTAAAAAGTTGTATCATTGAGAAGGTTTAAAACAGACATTTGTAATCATGTTGAGAGAAACTGATTACCCAGTATAAATTACAGGGCACTTAAGTAAAATCTATACTGGGTCAGAGCCCCCTTCTCTCCATCTACCATTGTATTTAGTTATGATAAGACAGAACCAACTAGTGATACTTTCTTTTCTCTTTAGTCATAGAAATATTTCACTTCATCTTTTCTTATTTTACATGTTCGATTTACATAATTTTGATATCCAAATTATGTACTGTTGCTGGACTTCATGAAAGAAAGGGATGAATAAAGGTAATGTCCTTATTTTCAAAATACTGAAAACACTAAATTCATCTAAGGTTTCTGTATATGCAAAAAGTTGTTTGAAGTCTACACTAGCTTTAAATAAAAAGATATTGATCAATGGAAGAAATATTTCTGGAATTGGGGCTATGCACATTTGTGAGGTTGAGTCTCTGATTCTTTCTGGAGAAAAACACTTCCCAGTTACCATTCAATATGAATTGTTACATCAATGAGATAATAAACTGGGAAAATATTGCTATGACAAAATGTATTTGTGCACAATATATGTCTTCATACGGTATGTGAAATATTACATTGTATTTGTAAAATTATGAGATGATGAGAGTCTGAACTTTAGCAATGGCAAAAGTTGAAAGGTTATATTAGGTAATTAGAATTTTTTTTATATTGACTTTCAAATTTTACCCTATTGTTCCCTTTAGTCAATGCAAGTTCCATGTTATAAGGCCATGGAGTTGGGTTTAGCATTTTCCAGTCAGAATGAGTCATTTTTAATGTGTTGGAGATAATTTCTGTTTCTTACACAGTATTCATTCAAAGAGAAATTGCTAAAGTATATTAACAACCCCCATTAATAGTTTTCAGATAGGATGTAGAAAGGAATGTTCAGTGAATGAAGAGTAGCAAAGAAGAATGGTAAGGGTGAGGAAAGTTTAGATGCTGGTTTGATTGATCCCATTTATCTCTATGGGTCTTGAACTGAAGAAAGAAATTCATTAAGAACAGATTACAAACTTTCTTCCCCTCAACCTTTCCTAAGAAGTTTCAGTTACTTAAAAGTGTTATTTACTGTTTTCCCCTCTTTTTACTTGAATAGCCAACTTTTGTTAAATTTTGAGTTATAGCAAGACTCTAAATGAAAAGAAAGACCTTAATACAGAATCTCAATCATAAAACCATTAGCAAATCTTTCACTATGGTTTTGCTTTATAACAATCAATTTCATAAACTCTTTTTCTCACTTGCAGCCAATTTACTATCATATCATAAATCAGAACCAACCCCCATCCTCAATCTCATTAAAAGAGCAGTTTTAATCTCTTCTCCCTAGGTTCCTTATCACCAAGAAAACATATTCAATAACAGAGAGCATAGTGGAGCTGTCTAGGATTACAAAATTTCATTACTTTCATAAAATTTGTCACAGCACATTTACAGATAGGTAATGAATTATTACAGACTACTACATCTGTCAAAATAGATGACTTGGGCTCTTTTGAAGATTGGACTAAGTAACCACATTATCCCTTCAGTTCCAACTTTCCTGAGATTCTGTGATGATTATGACATGAAGCCTGAGGGGTTTCACTTTTTGGGGAAGAATAAAGCATTAAAAACAAGGAGGTGGCAGGTAGACCAGTTAGGTGCTAGGTGACTCCAGAGGTAACTGGACCTAGTAGAAATATGGTTTGTCTCTGTCAAAAGGTTTTCCTTTTCTGGATGTTTACTAAGGCCAATAAAAATGCACAACTATATGAAAAAGGACTTCTTCTGTAAGTTACCAATTGGTTTTTTTAATGCTTTCAATTAACCTATTATTAAGAACCTCTATATTTGGGATTGTGTTAGGTGTTAAGAATCTTGCACTCAGTTGAAAAAGGATCATTTTCTGCTCTCAAGCATCTATAATAAAATGTTTTATTTCAGTTCAGTAAATATATACTGTTAAATTGGTATTTAAAGAAAAAAAAACATAAAAGAGGACAGTAAGTGAAATGTAGAGGTCCACAGAGAATCTCTGGAGATGTGGCATTTGGTTTGATAACTGAAAGAAGAGAATTTGGTCAGAAGGATGGGTTGTGCAGACTAAGCAAGGGTCAATAAGCATGAAAGCATGGATACTGAGAAACCTCTGAAACAAATATACTGGGAACCTCAAGAAGGACCGCACTGTGTGTTCTTGAGCAGAAGGCAGATCCTTAAAAATGAAGAACTTTATAAATTTAACCAAGACATCTGAATTTTATCCTGGAGACTAACTGGAAGTAGTATTTTAAGGGAAAAAAAGAGTGGTAATACTTTCCCTGGAGAAAGTCATTGTCAGTCACGACAGTACAATTTGAAGCAGTAATCGGGAGGAAGAAAGAAAGCAGTTCTAATAGGATGGTGGAATATGGAAGATAGAGATGAAAGACAAAACCACAACATTGGGAAAGGAAGGGAAAGCTGACCCCAGACCAAACTATGACCCTAACAAGGAATGTGTAGGAACAAGATGTGTAGGCTTTGATAAATTGCTAGATATTTAGATGAGGAACAATCACTGGGTAAAACATAATTTTATTCTCCAAAATGGACAAAATATGAACAGAAGCACAATGGAAAGTTTCATTTTGTCACATTGGTTCTGATATGTCTGTGGAGCAGGCATATTCCAGACAGGATATCAAGAAGCACTCCATAGCCTTGCCAAAGCAGAGAGCATGATTGAAGAGAGGGGAATTCTTGACCTGACAATCACAACACTGAAACTTAAAGAATCTATTGCCCACTGAGCTCCAGTTTCTTTATCTATAAAAGGAGATAATATCATTTCAGAAACATGATTTGTCCCAAGCAGTGCCTCGTATGCAATTTCATCCTGTTGGAAGAAGGAAAGACTATTTTCTTTGATGAAGACATCAATTCCTAGCCAGTCCGTCTCAAAGTATCCCATGATATGAGGGGGGTGAAGGGAACTAAGTGCAGCTCATAAGTACTTGTACCTCTTCAGCTACTCTGTATGATGAACTATGTCTAATCAAAAAACTAAATTTTTGAAATTCCAGAACATGATGGATATTTATTAGCATGCTAATTGTCTTCTTTTTCCTTTTCTACAACTATTTTAGGATTTTTTGGCAAGTAGCTTGATGATAATATAATCTGCCTTATCCCAAAAAATCAAATTAGAAATAAATTAGCATTTTAATGGTAGTTCTAAAAAAATGATACAGGATGGGAATTCCTTTATCCTTGTGAGATGAAGATGATGGAAGCTCATTCTACTAGGTGAAAAAATTTTCCACTGTCCTTTGAACCTCCCTTTCATTATTGATTTAATAAATAATGTTTCTTTTCAATGTGGCAAGCACTGTTTTAAGCAATAGTTACATAAAAGTGTGTTTGATATTGTAATAGTAAATAATAGTTTCAAATAGAAATACATACAAAATTTGAAACAAAATAATTTTAGGTAGTGACAAGTATGAAGCACGTAAAACTAGGGAAAAGATAGATGTAATGTGTGAAAATAGGAGGTTAATGAGTCAGCTTGTGGTAAGTGGTCAGAGAATGTGTCCATGAAGAGAAGACAGTTAAATGGAAACTTAATGACGACATACAGAGAACCAGGGATCTGGTGTTCTAAGAAGAAGAAAAAGAAAACCCATGGCAGGAGGCCACCTATCTGTTTTCAAATAGCAGAAAGAAGGTCAGTGTATCCAGAGCTTAAATGATATGGGGGCAGTCTGATGAGAAACGAAAATGGAAGCAATGATAGAATGTGAAAAACCTTGGAAAAGTTTTGATTTTATGTTAACTGAAATAAACAAATCCCTAGAAATTTTGAAGTAAAGGAAAGAGGGGAATGATGACACGATGTAGATCTTAAGAAGGTCATTTTGGATTGCCTGGGGAGACAGGGTAAGACTGAGGGTGACACCATTCACTTATTTATAAGGATAACCTCCTTTCAAGAAGATCTCCTGAGTGAAGCTGGCAGGCCACCAATGAGAGCTGGTTAGAAACCATGGCTAAGTATTAATCAAAGAAACATGCAACTTAGTAAGAGGAGTTCTTTCCTGCTGGAAACTATCATTAAATCATCACTTAGCATCAGAGAAAATCCATAAAGAATTCCATCTTTTTATCTTAAAGTATTTATTTCCCCAGTTTCAGCTATACATTTGATGTATTTTTTTTTAAATTATACTTTTAAAATAGTGACAAAAGCTTCATTTTCTATCTTCCCAAGTATTTATGTGTAGAATATAATGCATTGTGACTTGCTCAAAGCATTCAACACTTAAAAGTAAATTACATTTAAACATTTTTATTTTAGACCTAAAAAGCTAAATAAAACCATATTTTATATTGAAAAAGAAAAGACTACAGGGAATTTAGTTAAATAAGATCAGCACTATAACTCCAACTCACTTATAATTTGCAGGGAACTGTTTAACTGCATAATTGCTGGTGAAACAGCAACTAACTACAATTTCTGTAGCAAGGAGAAAGAAAATGGAGAATGAATAATATTTTGATGCAAAGCAATTAAAGAATCATAAAAATCTACAAATGTCAGAAGTTATTTTAAAATATTGATAGGAATTATGTTGGAAGCAAATAAGTACTTAAATTTTATTATATTTATAACACTTTGATTATAAATGCAAAACCGTGTAAATTACTAAATAGAATAAAAAGGTGTGGCTTTTTGGGGTTTAGGCCTTGTTAAAAATCTGAGTAAGCCAGATACAACTGTCCCACACCAGAGAGTGATTGGCCAGGCACCATTGTGGGGGGTGCGGTGAAACTCAGAGTGGCGCAAAAACACAGCGCTCGGGACTCGCGCTCGGGACTCAGCGCGGCGCCGGGGCTCTCAGGCCCACGGAAAGTGCGCTGACAGCAGCAGGCGAACGAGACTGGTCTCCTCCTGAAAGTACAAGCTTCTGCTCACTGCCCCGCCAGAGGGCCTCCTGGCTTACTGGATGGACCTGCATGGAACAGGGCTCTGTCACCACACGGTGCCTGCCTACAGCAGAGTCAACACCTGGAACTGATTCTTTTTATTTTTATTTATTTATTTATTTATTTATTTATTTATTTATTTTTCTCTCATTTGTTTTTTGTTATGGTGAAGGGTTTTTTCTTTTTGTGTGTGGGGGGTTTTATTTTTCTTTTGTTTGTTTGTTTTGTTTTTTTGTCTTCCTTTTTGTTTCTGTTTGTCTATTTGCTCTTTCCTTCATTATTCTCTCTGGTTTTTATACAAGTGTAAACAGAGCTTCTAACCTCTTTGTGATTGTGGTTGTGATCTGATCTTCCTTTTATCCCTGCCTTCTCTTTTTCCCACCAGTCCTCTGCACCAGTTTCCCAATGTTAGTGGGATCCCTCTTGGTCCTCCAACCTTACATCTAATTCCTTCCTCTTCTCCCAATACTCTATTTCCTCCTTAACTCATTTTAAATTTAAACTCTTGAGGGAAAAATTGACATATTAAGGACTTTTATACTGCATATAATTTTTCTGGTGTGTTTTAGATTTTGTTATATAACTGTAACTCTACTTTATATGGTTAAAAGTGGCAAATAACTGGTTAGCTCAGTCTGTCATTTTCTAGGCTGTGTTTGATGCTTTAGGTACCATTATAGCCAAAAGTGAAACAATTGTTCTAAACAGCTTTCCTTCCTGATACTCCATGACTGAGATTGACTAAGGGTCACAGAAAATACAGTGGCACAGTACCAAAGAACCAAGGACTGGGCCAAACAGGTAGCAACTTCTCATATCCAACAAATTGAAGAGGTAGGATCTGGCAGCAAGCTCAAAACCCCAAAACAAGCTTCACTTGGAAGATACTGCAGAGAAGTAGTCATCTCCTAAGGATCTTGAACACTACCAATAGAGTAACCTACCATAGGTAATTTACAAACTTCACTCCAGGAATTAAACTAAAGAAAGAAAATAAAATGAGACAACACTTAAACAAGGTGCAACCCCACACATCCAATTCACCAAAGGCAAACCTAGGGGGCAATGAGGTGGGACAATCCAAAAGCCACCCACCTGGCCTATCTGAAGTGGTAACAACAAAGCAACTGAATGAGGCTCTGGGAAAAATTAAATCAGAAATAATTTCACAGAAAACTGCAGAGATAATGTCCACACTGAAGACCATGGTTAAGGACACTATAGTTGATACAGACAAAAAAAAAATAGATGAGCTTAAGAAAATTATAGAAACCATGAATGCTCAGCATAGCAAAGAAATGGAATCCATAAGGCAGATTCAAGCAGATATCCAGGAGAACAAAAATTCCATTGAAAGTATTTGTAGCAGATTAAGCCAATATGAGGACAGGATCTCAGATATAGAAGACAGGTTTGCAATTAGTGATCACAAAAAGAAAGAATTCTTAAAAATAGCAAGGGAGGGCCGGTGAGATGGCTCAGCGGAACAAGCGCCTGCCTTGCAAGCACGAGGGCCCGAGTTCGACTCCCGGATCCCACATATGAAAAAGGGGCCAGTGATATTGCTCAGCGGCACGGATGCCTGTTGGCGCGTGAGGTCCTGAGGTCGACCCCCTGGTACCCACAAAAAAAAAATAGCAAGGGACCATGAAAAATCAATTCAGCAGCTGCTAGATGACTCAAAGATAAATAACTTAAGAATAATTGGAATAAATGAAAAAGCAAGAGATAGCATAAATGACAATAGGACCTTGTTCACAGACATTATCAAAGAGAACTTCACTGGAAGAGAAAAAGAATTTGATCTTCATATAAATGAGGCTTATAGAACTCCAACTAGATATGATTAAAAAAAAAACTTCAGCCAGACATATCATAGTCAAGATCCCAGAAATTCAACAGAAGGGCAGAATCTTAAAAGCTGTTAGGGACAAGAGACAAATCACCTATAAAGAAAAACCCCTCAGAATCACAGCTGACTTTTCAGCAGAAACCCTCAAGTCAAGAAGAGCTCGGAATGACATATTTCAAGCTCTAAAGGAAAATAACGTTCAACCCAGATTGATGTACCCCACAAAACTATCTTTCAAAATTGATGAAGAAATAAAATACTTTCATGACAAAGAACATCTGAGAAAATTTATGACCACCAAACCAGCACTCCAAAATGTTCTGAAGGACATTCTAGAAAGACATAACAAGGAACACAACTCCACGAATCCAAACAGAAGGAATCCACCAGGCATGGCAGATAATTAAATAGAGGGAGAGGGGAAAAACAAACAAAGATTGGGAACCAACAACAGGAAAATATCACGACAAGTATAAGTCAATACATATCAGTTTTAACCATCAATGTTAATGGTCTCAATTCACCAATCAAAAGGCACAGACTGGCAAAATGGATCAAGAAGCAAGATCCAACAATATGCTGTATACAAGAAACACATTTAATTCAGAAAGAAATTCATAGACTGAAAGTCAAAGGATGGAAAACAATACGCCATGCAACCAGAATCCAGAAAAATCAGGGGTAGCTATTCTTTTTGCAGACAAAGTGAATTTCAAGCCAAGAATGATTCAGAAAGATAAAGACGGTCATTACATCCTTGTAAAGGGAACAATCCAAGAGGAAGAGATAATGATCATAAATATATATGCATCAAATACCAGTGTACCCAGCTATATAAAACAAGTATTAAAGGACATGAAAAATCAAATAAGCACTAATACAATTATATTGGGGGATCTCAGTACTCCACTGTCACAAAAAGACATGTCAACTAGACAAAAAATAAATAATGAAATAGGAGAACTGAACCAAACTTTTGAACAAATGGACTTAGTAGATGTCTACAGAGTGTTCCACCCCACAACATCAGGATACACATTCTTCTCAGCTGCACATGGGATGTTCTCCAAAATAGACCACATACTAGCTCATAAAACCTGCTTAAGTAAATGCAAAGGAATTGAAATTATCCCATGCATATTATCAGACCACAGTGCAATGAAATTGGAAATCAACGGCAAAAGAAATCACAAAAACTCCCTAAACACATGGAAATTAAACAGCACCCTCCTGAACAACCAATGGGTCACAGATGAAATTAAAGAAGAAATTAGACACTTTCTACAACTGAATGATAATGACAGTACAATACACCGGCACTTATGGGATACAATGAAAGCAGTCCTAAGAGGGAAATTTATAGCATTAAATACCTATATCAGGAAAATAGAGCAAGTGCAAATAAACAACTTAATGGTGAACCTTGAACTTCTAAAAAAAAGAAGAGCAGGCTAAGCCGAAAGCCCGTACAAGGGAGAAATTATAAAGATCAGAGCAGAAATTAACGTATTAGAGACAAAAAAAAAAAACAAAAACAATACAAAGAATCAATGAAGCAAAGAGTTGGTTCTTTGAAAGAATAAATAAGATTGACAAACCCTTGTCCAACCTTATTAAAAAAAAGAAAAGACTCAAATTGATGCAATTGAAAATGAAAAGGGTGATATCACGACGGACCCTGCAGAAATCCAGAAGATCATCTATACCTATTTTGAAAATCTATATTCTACTAAGATGGAAAATGCAGAAGAAATGGACAGATTCCTAGATACGTATGAATTACCAAAGCTGAATCAAGAAGATTTAAAAATCCTAAATAAACCAATATCAACCAATGAAATCGAAGATGTAATTAAAAACCTCCCAACAAAGAAAAGCCCAGGCCCTAATGGATTCACTGCCGAATTCTACAAGCAATTTATTTTATTTTATTTATTTATTTATTTTTTTGTGGGTACCGGGGGGTCGACCTCAGGACCTCGCGTGCCAGGAGGCGCCCGTGCCGCTGAGCGATATCACCAGCCCCTTTTTCGTATGTGGGTTCTGGGAGTCGAACTGGGGCCCTCGCGCTTGCCGGGCAGGCGCTTAAGCCACTGAGCCATCTCACCGGCCCCTCTACAAGAAATTTAGAGAAGAGCTAACACCACTACTTCTCAAACTTTTTAATGAAATTGAAAGGGAAGCAATACTCCCAAATTCATTCCTGGGAAGCAAGCATTACCCTGATACCAAAACCAGAGAAGGACCCAATTAAGAAAGAGAACTACAGGCCAATCTCCCTAATGAACATAGATGCAAAAATCCTCAATAAGATACTGGCAAACAGAATCCAGCAAATCATCAAGAAGTTTATACACCATGACCAAGTTGGATTCATCCCAGGGATGCAGGGATGGTTCAACATACGTAAATCAATAAATGTAATACACCATATTAACAGAACCAAAGATAAAAATCACATGATCATCTCAATAGATGCAGAAAAAGCTTTTGACAAAGTCCAGCACCTTTTCATGATAAAAACCCTACAGAATATTGGAATAGAGGGTCTTTATCTTAATCTGGTAAAAGCTATCTATGACAAACCAACAGCCAATATTATACTAAATGGCCAAAAACTGAAAGCCTTCCCTCTAAAATCAGGAACAAGACAAGGATGTCCATTGTCCCCACTCATATTCAACATAGTTCTGGAAACTTTAGCCAGAGCAATTAGACAAGAGAAAGAAATAAAAGGAATAATGATTGGAAAGGAAGAAGTTAAATTATCATTGTTTGCAGATGACATGATACACTACACAGAAGACCCCAAAAACTCCAATAAAAAACTGCTAGATTTAATAAGCAAATTCAGTAGTGTAGCTGGATACAAAGTCAATACTCAATAATCAATAGCCTTCCTGTACACAAATAGCAAACTTACCGAAAGAGAAATTAGGGAAACAATACCTTTCACAATAACATCCAAAAAAATAAAATGAAATACCTAGGAATCAACCTCACGAAGGATGAGGATGTACTGAAAACTACAGTACTCTGAAAAAGGAGATTGAAGAGGATATCAGAAAATGGAAGGATATCCCTTGCTCCTGGATAGGAAGAACCAGTACAGTGAAAATGGCCATACTTCCAAAATTGTTATACAGATTTAATGCAATTCCAATCAAAATTCCAACAGCATATCTCACAGAATTAGAGAAAACAATCCTAAAATTCGTCTGGAATCAGAAGAGACCTAGAATAGCAAAGGCAATTCTAGGCAACAAAGGCAAGGCAGGGGGCATCACAATCCCCGACTTGAAATTATACTATAAAGCTACTGTGATAAAAACAGTGTGGTGCTGGCAAAAAAGCAGACCTGAAGATCAGTGGAACAGATTAGAAGATGCTGAAACAACCCCAGACATACTAAGCCACCTTATCTTTGACAAAGTTGCCAAACACATTCACTGGAAGAAAGATAGCCTCTTTAATAAATGGCGCTGGAAAAATTGGCTCTACATATGCTGAAGATTAAAATTAGACCCATATCTTTCACTGTGCACTAAACTAAATTCAAAATGGATCAAAGATCTAAATATTAAAACACAAACATTAAATCTCCTGGAAAATAGAATAGGTAAAACTCTTTAAGACATTGGTGTAGCCAAAGACTTTATGAATAAAACCCCAATGGCACAGGAAGCATGACAAAGAATCAACAACTGGGATCTCATCTTATTAAAAAGCTTTTGCACAGCAAGAGAAACCACCAACAGAGTGAAGAGACAACCCACAACATGGGAAAAAATGTTTGCCAGCTATTCCTCAGACAAAGGATTACTATCGAGAACATACAAAGAACTCAAAAAAATCAGACCTCCCAAATTTAAAGACTCAATCCAAAAATGGGCATCTGAGATGAATACACAATTCTCAGATGAAGAAATACAAATGGCAGATAAATTTATTAAAAAATGTTCAACATCACTAGTCATTTGAGAGATGCAAATTAAAATAACACTGCGATTCCATCTCACCCCAGAAAGAATGGCTATTATCATGAAGTCAATGGGCTGGTGAGATGGCTCAGCGGTGTAAGCACCTGCCTGGCAAGCGCGAGGGCCCGAGTTCGACTCCTGGATCCCACATACAGAAAAAGGGGCCGGTGATATCGCTTAGTGGCATGGGCGCCTGCTGGCGCATGAGGTCCTGAGGTCGACCCCTGGTACCCACAAAAAAAAAAAAAAAGAAGAAGTCAACTAATAACAACTGCTGGAGGGCCTGTGGGGAAAAAGAAACACTTCTCCACTGTTGGTGGGAGTGTCGACTGGTACAGCCACTGTGGAAATCAGTGAAGATTCCTCAAAAACTAGGGTTGGAGGTCCCATTTGACCCACTATTCCCCTTCTGGGTACCTTCCCAGAAGAGTTAAAAACATCGTACCACCACGATATATGTGTACCCATGTTTATAGCAGCACAATTTGTAATAGCCAGATCTTGGAAACAACCCAAATGCCCATCAACTGAGGAATGAATAAGAAAGATGTGGTATTTTTATATAATGGAGTACTATTCAGCCATAAAGAAGGATAAACCGGAGACTTTTATAGGTAAATGGATGCAACTCGAGAAAATACTCATAAGTGAAATAAACCGGATGCACGTGTGTAAGCATCATACTGTCTCTCTAGTATGAGAAACTGAAAGAGTAAATAAGATCCAAAATGTACCATAGACATGGTGAATCAAAAAGAAACTGGTCAAAAGTAAAGAGAGACTGGGATGGGGGAATAGGGAAAAGAAAGAAGGGAAAGGAAAAAATAATTGTATTTATATATAAGATGGTTAAGATAGATAAACTACTAATTTTACTTAGTTCATTGAAGAGTAAGGTTTGTGCCAATAATGTTTGCACAATTGAATGCTAATATCTGGTATCCTGAATAACTAACTTAAAGATAACAATACGTAATGCATTAACCATTGTTACCCTCCTATTATGTTGTTTTGAAAATTTGTTGTTTTTTGATTTGTTTTGTTTTGTTTTTTTCTTCTCTTTAAAATAAAAAAAAAAATCCGAGTAAGCAATTTACAAGATATGTTGTAATCTTTTCAATAAATTTAAAATCTGAGTAAGTAATTTACAAGATATATTGTAGTCTTTACAATAAATTTAGCAATGTGATTATACAATAGGACATTTACTTTTCTAAGAATACCTCATAGCCCCTTAAACATCCACAGAATTATTTTTTCTGTTACTAATTTCCCTGCAAGTCACTGAATATTTAGATTATTTTTTCTTGATGTGTTTACTTTTCCACTTATATGATCCATACATATACTCAAAATCTAAACATCCATACCATAACTCATTATTCCTGGCTCCCCTCTACCATTAAGCTGATTAACTCTAAGTCTTTAATGAATGGGATCAGAGCCTAGCCGTACGATCACAGGGTTACCAGGGTCCCTTCATCTTCCTCTGACTCCTTCATTTTCTTCTCTCCCCTATTCACCAGGTCAGTCCATTGACTTTTTATATCTACCATTAGAATTGTGGCATAAGCTATTCTCATTTCTCGAATACATTCCTTTAACCCCATGATAGAATCTTTTTTATATATATAGTTTTTTATTCACTTAGGCACCAAAATTATCTATTTCATAGAAATATTGGAACTTAACATCATGGGAGGTTTTTCATTTTAGTTATAATAACCGCTGAATTCTTTCTCCTGGACCACATTACCTGCCCATCTAACACAGACACCTTTGCCAAGTTGCATCCACAATGTTCCCTCTTCTAACACAAAATGCATGTTCCTGTTGATGGTCCTTGCACTAACTAGTGACTGACTGCATTTCTCTTCAGTCTATTTTTTTCTCCTGTTTTTCTTATATGTGTTTCAGTTTAAATACTGTCTCTTAAAGGGCTTTTTGCTACTCTTTATCTGTTGTGAATATCCAGGCATGCTCTGTCATCATCTCTGCACAGTACTGGCTACCATCCCATAAACTCTTATGAGATATATGAATGCTAAGGGAACAAGTACTGTATCTGTTGCACTACAACTGCATACTCAGTTTTCGATTGGTACCTGGTACGTGGTAAGCTCCATATCTATAAGATATGCATATGTGCTTGTATATGCACATTTATATGTGTATCTCAATTTATATATCTGATTGAATGAATGAATGGATAGTTGCGTCTGGTTCATCCAAATACCACCTTTGAAGTACTTCACTGTACTATGTTTTATGATAGTCAATTAAATAATTCAAAATATGTTTATGCTAATTTCCATAAAATTAATATTTTTTGAAAATTATATCATACAAAACTTATATAGCCTTGTTAAGATAGCTCAGTTTTTCAATTTATATGCTATTTATATCAATATGTATTTCCAATAACAGGAACAAATGCCTTGCCAGTGGAACAACTGTTCTACTCTCTATTCTGTGGGTAATTCCTTAATTGTTTGGCTTTTTTATGTGTCAAACTTTTAAATTTAATTTTTAAATTTTTATTGGTATGTGTTTTCATTGTATGATAATTATATACATCATGAGGAAATGATAAATATACATAATACATCATAATTATTATTACTTCCCTTTTACTTCTCCTCCTTTCCCCCTCCTGACATCTCTTTGTCCCCTACACATTTGCAAAAGATTTAGATCCTTGTTTCCTATTATCTAGTTTTTATTTTGCTTTCTATACTTTGGATTTCTCATATTAGAGAAACTATGTGATATTTATGATTGTGTGTGTGAATTATTTCACTTAGCTTTTTTTTTTTTTTTTTTTTTTTTTTGGTGGGTACCAGGGGTCAAACTCAGGACCTCGTGCTTGCCAGGCAGGCACTTATGCCACTGAGCTATCTCACCAGCCCTCACTTAGCTTTTGATCTCAAAGTGCATGCATTTTTCTTCTCTCCACTTACATCCCTTGTTGGGCAATTTTTACCTTGAACTTTTCAACACCATAAGTACCTATTAATATTAACCACTGTGTAAATAGCCTTGAATTCATTTTATTGATGATAGGAATCTACATTTTACTAAAAAAAACAAAAGGACAACAGTAATACCAAAAATCATAGTAGGATTTCTCAGGCAGTTTGATGTCTTCTTGACCATCCCCTCTTACTGGTATTTTTCTTTTCTATTTTCTTATATATATTTTTTTTTTTTTTTTTTGTGGGTACCGGGGGGTCGACCTCAGGACCTCGCGCGCCAGCAGGCGCCCATGCCGCTGAGCGATATCACCGGCCCCTTTTTTGTATGTGGGATATTTTCTTATATTTTTATTCAAGATTTCAGATTCCAAAATCAGACAAGCACTTGCCTAAAAGAAAACTCTAGGCCTATCTCCTTAATGAACACAGGTGCAAAATCCTCAAAAAGATACCAGCAAACAGAATACAACAAATCATTGAAAAGATCATATATCACACCAAATAAGGTTTATCACAGGGATACAAAGATGGTGCAAAATACACAAATCAATAAATGTAATACAGCACATAAACAGAAGTGAAACAAAAATCACATGATCATCCCAATAGATGCAGAAAATGTCTTAGACAAAATGAAACATCCATTCATGACAAAAACTCTGAAGAAAATAGGTATAGAAGGATCTTATCTAGTGTTCTAAATATTAGCCAGAGCAATCAGGCAAAAGAAAGAAAGAAAAGGGATATATACAGGAAAGGAAGAAGTCAAGCTATAATTATTTACAGATGACATAATCTTTTCATAGAAGACCCAAAAAATTCCACCAAAAGACCCTTAAAAATAATAAATACATTCAGCATTGTAGCAAGATACAAAATCAACACACAGAAATCAATAATGTTCCTGTACACTAATAATAAATCCACCAGAAAGACATAGAATAACAAAATTATTCACAATGGCCTCAAGAAAAATTAAATACTTAGAAATTAACTTTAAAAAAAAGTGAAAAACTTCTATAATGAAAACTATAGCACTTTGAAAAAGGAGCTCAAAGAAGACATCAGAAAATGGAAAAATATCTCCTGTAACTGAACAGAAAGAACCAATACTGTCAAGATGGATTTACTACCAAAACTGATATATAGACTTAAGGTAAGCCCAATCAAAATACCAACAGTATACTTCATTTTACTAGAAAAAATTCCTAAAATTTATATAGAAAGAGAATTGACCCAGAAAAACAAAAGCAATCCTGCGCAATAAAAGAAAAGCAGGTTACATCACAATCCCAGATTTCAAGCTATATTACAAAGGCACATTGATAAAAAAAGCATGCTACTGGCACAAAAATAGACATGAGAATCATTGGAACAGAATAGAAGATGCTGAAACAACCCCAGGCACATTCCTTTATTTGATCTTTGACAAAGACACCAAAACATACACTGGTGAAGAGACAGCCTTTTCAACAAATGGTCCTAGGAAAAGTGGTTACACATGTACTAAAGATTGAATCTGGACCCATATCTATCACCATGTAGTAAAATAAAATCAAAATGTACCAATGAACTGGAATTTTTTTTTTTTGTGGGTACCGGGGGGTCGACCTCAGGACCTCGCGTGCCAACAGGCGCCCGTGCCGCTGAGCGATATCACCGGCCCCTTTTCGTATGTGGGTTCCGGGAGTTGAACTCGGGCCCTCGTGCTTGCAAGGCAGGCGCTTACGCCGCTGAGCCATCTCACCAGCCCATGAACTGGATTTTTATATGGAAACATAATCTGCTCTAAGATAAAACAGGTAAAACTCTTGAAGACATAGGCATAATGACTTTTTGAACAGAACCCCAATTGCACAAAAAATAACATCAACAATCAACAAATGGGTCTATATTAAATTAAAAAGCCTCTGTACAGCAAAGGAAAGAGACAACTACAGAAAAGAAAAAGTATTTTGCTACCTACTTCTTGCAGAGAGGACTAATACCTGAAATATATAAAGACCTCAAGAATATTTGACCTTCAAAATAAAAGGTGCAATTGCACTTAAAAAATGTGCAATTGCAGCAAGAGAAACCACCAACAGAGTGAAGAGACAACCCACAATGTGGGAAAAAATGTTTGCCAGCTGTTCCTCAGACAAAGGATTACTATCGAGAACATATAAAGAACTCAAAAAAATCAGACCTCCCAAATTTAAAGACCCACTCCAAAAATGGGCATCTGAGATGAATACACATTTCTCAGATGAAGAAATACTAATGGCAAATAAATATACAAAAAAATGTGCAACATCACTAGTCATTCGAGAGATGCAAATTAAAACAACACTGAGATACCATCTCACCCCAGAAAGAATGGCTACTATTAAGAAATCAACTAATAACAAATGCTGGAGGGGCTGTGGGGAAAAAGGAACCCTTCTTCACTGTTGGTGGGAGTGTCGACTGGTACAGCCACTGTGGAAGTCAGTGTGGAGATTCCTCAGAAAACTAGGGTTGGAGGTCCCATTTGACCCAGCTATTCCGCTTCTGGGCATCTTCCCAGAAGAATTAAAAGCATCGTACCACAGCGATATATGTGCACCCATGTTTATAGCAGCACAATTTGTAATAGCCAGATCTTGGAAACAACCCAAATGCCCATCAACTGAGGAATGGATAAGAAAGAAGTGGTATTTTTATACAATGGAGTACTATTCAGCCATAAAGAAGGATAAACTGGAGACTTTTATAGGTAAATGGATGCAACTCGAGAAAATACTCATAAGTGAAATAAACCAGAAGCACATGTGTAAGCATCGTATTATCTCTCTAGTATGAGAAACTGAAAGAGTAAATAAGATCCAAAATGTACAATAGATATGGTGAATCAAAAAGAAACTGGTCAAAAGGAAAGAGAGACTGGAATAGGGAAAAGAAAGAAGGGAAAGGGAAAAAAACAATTGTATATATATATATATATATATATAAGATGGTTAAGATAGATACACTACCATTTTTACTTAGTTCATTGAAGAGTAAGGTTTGTGCCAATAATGTTTGGACAATTGAATGCTAATGTCTGGTGTCCTGAATAACTAACTTAAAGATAGTAATACGTAATGTATTAACCATTGTTACCCTCCTATTATGTTGGTTTGAAAATTTGTTCTTCTTTTGATTTGTTTTGTTTTTTTTCTTCTCTTTAAAAAATAAAAAAAAAAAAAAAAAGAAAAAAAAATGTGCAATTGAAGTGAATAGACACTTCCATGAAGTACAAATTGCCAATAAATACATGAAGAAATGTTTAACATCATTGGCCATTAGAGCAATGCAAACTAAAATAACACTAAGATTTTACTTTATGCCAGAAAAATGACTGTTACCAGTGTATTAAATAATAGCAAATGTTGATGAAGCTGTGAGGAAAAAGAAATACTTCTACATGGTGGGAATATAAACTAGTACCACCACTATGAAAATCAGCATGGAGATTCCTCAAAAAATTAAAATAAGAAATTCCATTGACCCAGCTATTCCCTTCTTGGTATTCCAAAGAGAAATAAAGACATCCTATCACAGTGATACGTGCATTCTTATGTTTATAGCAACACAATTCTTAATAGCTAAAACTTCAAAGAGGCCTATGTGCTCATAAGCAGATGATTGGATAAAGAAAATGTGTTATGTAGAGACAGTGGAATACTACTCTGCCATAAGGAAGAATAAATTTGAGTTATTTCCAGAAAAAATATGTGGGCATTGAGACCACAATATTAAGTGAAATAAATCATACACACAAGGTTAACTATCACACAGTTTATATAATTTAAAGAGCAAAATAAAAGATGGACAATAGTAATGAGGGAGATGTATCTTTTGCAAGTGGGAAAAGAATCTGGGGGGGGGAGAAGAGAGGAGAAAGCGAAGCAAAAATAATTAAAATATTACCTACATGTATCAACTCCCCATGAAGAATGTAATAGCTATATACTACAAACATGTAGTAAAAGAAAAAAAATTTAAAAGATTTCTGTTTCCAAACACTCTATTTGTTTTCTAATTCTTTTGATCAGTAATTCAATGATATTTAAAATGGAAGACTTGAAAGTGTATAAGAAACCTGATCTACTGGATTGTAAACACTGAACACTCCTTTACTAAAGCTTCCAAACATTTCAGAGGGATCATTTGCCTGTTGTGAAAGGGTAAAAAGCAAAAACAAAAACAAAAAACCCCCCACAAAACTGAAGTTTGCTTAATTGGGCTGTATGTTATGCGAGGCTCAACAGGAGCTTAATGATTACAGCGATTTATCCCATTTCCTATCCCCCTATCTAGTCATCACTTCAGCACCAACCATGTGTACATTTAGAGGGAGGGAAAGAATGTAAAATCTATTTTTATCTTCCTTTTTACCTGCCCTATTTGTATAGTATGCTTTATTTTTTAGACTTGCATTGACTTTCATTTTACAAGTTAACAGATAAAAATGATTTCTTGGATTAAAAAGTAGGGCAATGAAGCAGAAGCAGAGCAGACATAAGATACACAAAGTTTTATATCAGGCAAGGGAATTATAAATATATATTGTTTTCCACCTAACAAATTCATTTGTCAGCAAAGGGAACTGTTTTGAGGGAGGATTATTTTCACTGCATGTGTGTGAAGTGTGCATAATAAGTCATTTAAATCAAGGTTATACACTGTCTGGAGGCAATTATTCTCTTCTTTATTTGTCAAATGTAAAAAGCCAATTGTAAGCAGTTTTGAACTGTAACTTCGCTGCAATTATGCACTCCTTTGACAAAGGATAATGATTTATTTTACAAAGAAGTTGCTGCAGGGTTACTTTATGGAATTTCTAGTGTAACGGGGAGAAATAATTAACCAAACAGGTACACAGGAGAAAGAAAGATATAAGCATAGGATCTGAAATAAATCAACTCACCTAAAGATTGCTATATACAGTTTAAGTTTTTCATAATCACTTTAGATCTGCTTAACAACATCTGAGCACAATATTAACCCCAAATGAAAATTTTAATTTTAACCTCTCTTTTCTATCCCATGAGACTAAGCTCTAGAAAGGGGCACAGGTGGTACTGTACTATTTTTTTAAAATGCTAATGAGAAGTTAACATTAAATATGTACGAGCCAGAAAGTGAGAGAGAAAAGTTGACATAATGAACTCAACCACAAGTGGAATTCATGAGAAAGCGTCACAGCAACGTCAGCACATCACATTGTGAGCACGCCGGGCATTCCAAGGGGGGGGTCTCTTTCAAAGGCCTGTTTCAGCCAGGGAATTTAAGATGAAACACTTATGGAAGTTAAAATATAATCAATAATCTTTCTGCTGACATTTCACTCAATTTTATGATTTCAGATCAGTTATATTTGTTGAGCTGTTAATAATTGAAAAAAATTAAAAATTAGTAACTTTTAAACGACTTTGTAATAACTCTTTTCATGTTTGTTTTACATTGTGTAGAACAGCTTTTGCTTTAGCCCACAGGGCACTAGGGAAAAAATAATCACAAGAAGAATAATGATAACAAGCATGCTGTACTCTTCTTTTTTAAGTCCTGCCAAGCAGAGTTGTTGGAATTCTATGTGTTCCCTGTTCCTTTCATTTCCTGGCAGGGATTTGTGTAACTGGCTAGGTCTACTTAGTGGCCTTGTATTTGTCTGTCAGCATTATTTTTTTTTTCTTTCATGCCATCATCAAGTTTTTTGAGTGCTGTAATTATGTGGTCATTATGTGGCCCAAATTTGAGATATTTTGCTCTCGCAGTGGTATCATCTATTTTATAATTACTAATAAAATCTGCTAACCTTCATCATTAACTGTTTCTCTCACTAATGAATGGTTCCATTTCTACCTGTGTTACAGCTGTACTTGAGCTTACCATGGTGGAAACAAACCTTCCAGATTGTTTTAGCCAGTATGTCAAATTATAGAGTACTTATATTTATCTATATTTCTCATTTCTTATGGCTTGGTTTTTTTTTGAGAAATTTGTGTCCAGTTGCCTCAGTCCTGAATAGAAAGATAAAACTGGTTCCAACCTAAATCTATGCCTCTCATCCTAAAATCAACTCCTGTTCAAAACATGTTTTCTGCTCCAGTGGAAGCTTTTCCCACCCAAGAAATAAAGGAGCTTCTACCCCTACTCCCAAACTTCTTCCTGATAATCTAAATAGTCTGGGAACTGACAGAAGTCATGTCAAGATGAACTCTTACGTCTCTTTTCTGTTGATTTTCCTGAGATCCTCCAGACTTCTTTGCAGAGGTAATTCTTGTATCGTTTGTTCCTCCAGCTTCATGATTTGTATGCTAATCTTCTTCCCTCCCTGATCTCTAATCCTAGAAGCAAGAAATTTGTACTTTGGTTCAGATACTACGTACAAATGATTTAAATATGAAAAGATATGTATTTCAGGTATGAACACATTTTTCGTAATTTAAAAATTATTAGAAAAAAGGAGTTTTAGTCTGCTGAAATACATACACCAAAAATTACTATTCAAATTGAACATCATTGGTAGTCTACTTTTTATGTTTTCAGTTTGTCAGCCATTATAACAAATTTTGCTAGATTAAAAATGACAAAGTAGTTTTTCTTTTTTACTTTATCTTTTTTTTGTTGACACAAGTTAATTAATTGTACATATTAATTAAGTGCAGAGTGGTATTTCCATAAATGTGTACCATGTGCATTGATCAAATCCAGCCTTCTTTTCTGCAGTCCTCTGCCTATCCATCCTTCCCAGTCCCTAGTAAACACTATTCTACTTTCAGGTCAACTTTTTACAAACATGTGTATATGAGAGAGAAGATATGTACTATTTGTCTTTTTGTGTCTCGCCTATTTCATGTAACAATATTCTCCAGTTCTATCAATTTTACTAAAAGTGACAGGTTTTTGTTCTTCTTTATGGCTGAAGACTACACCATTGTGAATATTTATCACACATTATTAATCCATTTATCTGTTGATAGGCTCCTAAGCTCATTCCATGCTTTAGCTTTTGTGAAAGTACTGCAATTAACACGGGCCTGCAGGCTGCTTATTTCACTTCTTTTGGATGTGTATCCAGAAATGTGATAGCTAGGTCATATTGTAGATTTACCTTGTAGATTTTTCAGGAACAACTTCACTGTTTTCCATAATGGACGTACTAATTTATATTTCTACCAACGGTGTATAAGAATTCCTTTCTAGCCACATACTCTCTAACTTTTTAGATAATAATCACCCTATAGTGGATAAAATGTTACCTTATTATGGTTTTGATTTGCATTTCCCTAATGGCTATTGATATTGAGCATTTTTCATATATTCGTTGGCCATTTTTATTTCTTCTTTTGATATCTATCTATCTATATAGATATCTATAACTATTCTGTATAGATATCTACCTATATTCTGAATATTTGCCCATTTTCAAAATTTGCATTTCTTTAAACCTTTTTGAATAGGTAGTACAATCTGGATATTAACTCTGTATCAGATGAATAGTCAGCAAATAACTTACCCCATCCTGTAGGTCATCACTTTACTCTGTTGGTTGTCTTTACTATGCAGAAGCATTTTATTTTCTGTCATCTCATTTTGCGATTTTTTGCGTTTTTTTCCCTGTATGTTCGGAGTCCTATGTAGAAAATCACTGTGTGTACCAATGTCTTAAAGATATCTTGAATTGTTTCCTCTGTATTTTCTTCTAGTAGTTTCAGAGATTCAGAACTTACATTTGGGGTGTTGATACATTCTGAGTTTATTTTTTATATAGTGTGAGAGGAATCAAGATTCAATATTCTGCATTTCTGCATGTGAATGTCCAGTTTTCCCAGCACCATTTGTTGAAGAGACTGTCCTTTTTCCAGTGTATGTTTTCGGTATCTTTGTTAAGAATCAACTGTCTGTAGATGAGGGGGCCAATTTCTACGATCTATACTCTGCTCAACTGATCTGTGTATTTGTATTTATACAAATACCTTGATGTTTTGGTCACTATGGTTATACAGTATGTCTTGAAATAAGGTTATATGATGTCTTCAGCTTTGTTTTTGTTGTTGGAGATTTCTTTGGCTATTTAGCATCTTTTGTGTTTTTTTAATTTAAATTTTAAATAGTTTCAAGTTCTGTAAAGAATGTCATTAGAATTTTGATGGGGATTGTATAAAATCTGTAGATTGCTTTGGGGTGTATGTTCATTTTGACAGTATCAATTCTAATCCATGTACATGGAAGGTTTTTCCATGTTTGTGTTTCTTTAATTTCTTTTACTGTGTATTGTAAATTTTATTTTTAGGTTTTTTTTTGGTAGCTATTGTAGATGGCATTGCTTTCAGAATTTCTTTAACAGCAAATTCATTATTGGTGTATAGAAAAGCTACTGATGTTTGTGTGCTGATTTTGTATTCTGCTAATTTATAAAATTTGTCCATTCTAATGAATTTTGGGTGGAGTCTTTCGGTATTTCTTTGTATAGGATATTGGCAAAATAATTTATTTTCCTCCCTTCATAGTTGGATATTGTTTATTATTTATTCTCTTGCCTAATTGTTGTTGTTAAAACTTCTAGTACTATATTGCATAAAATTGGTGACAGCATATTCCTGACATTGGAAGATGAGCTTTTAACTTTTCTCCACCAATATGATGTTGGCTGTGAGTTAATCATTTATTATATTGAAATACAAATCCTTCTATACTTAATTTGTTCAGGGCTTTTATGATGAAGGGATATTGAATTTTCCTGTAATTGAGATGACCATATGCTTTTTATCCTTCACTTTTTCAATGTGATGTATTATGTTTGTTGATTTGCATATGTTCAACCACCTAATAAGATGGTTTTTATCCAAGACCTCATAAATTAGTGAGGGAAAATACTTATACAAAATTCAAAAAAATGCTGGTAAAAACTGATAAGTGGCATTATATAAAAATACACAAGTCCAATGGTTTTGAGAGTTATACATGAGAAAAATAACTATATAATCACTTTATACTGAGTAGAAAGAAACATTATAGTAAGTTATATTTCTCGTTTTTTTTTTTTTTTTTTGAGACAGGGTCTTTTCATGCAGTTCAGACTGGGCTTGAACTCACTATGTAACCTAGGCTGGCCTTGAATTCACAACATTCCTCCTCCCTCAGCCTTCTTAGTGCTGAGATTACAGACCCAGCCACCAAACCCAGCAAGTTATATTTCATTTTATCAAGATATGAAGAATTTGTAAAATTCAAACGACTAACCTAAATGATGGATCTGAGTATATGGAACAGGTTAAAAAATAATGGAATGTAGAAATTTACCAGAAAACGGGAGAATGATTTTATGATTTCTATCAGAAAGCAAGTGGCAGCTATATAGAGCAGAAGATGAAACTATAGGTCTGGAATTAGACATTTTCTGATTTTATTCATGGTGTTTTTCAATAATTATGTGTCATTGATGAAGTTACCTAACATCTCTGAACTGGAGTTTTCTCACACATGAATTGGGACTAATGATGTAATGAGTGGAACAGGTAGAATTTCTGGTCACTGGAAGAGAGGAAGAGACAGAAAGATGAGGTAAGAAATACAGAGAGAGAAAATACAGCTTTGAGATAGCTGCTGTAGATATTTAGATTTCTTTACATAGGTATTTAAAATTTAACTTGAGTTGTATGATTGGTGTATTAAACACATAAAGCTATTATTTAAATAGATTAGGTTCAGAATAATTATTAGTTTAAACAATTCAGATTAGTTCATTTAATTTCCAAAATTAACATCTTGACATTGAAAATTCAAAGATGAATTATAACTACAATTTATTTTCAGGCCATTATATATCTGACATTTTATTAGAGTCTATACAGTATTAGAACTTTCAAAAAAATATTGTAGGGAAGACCAAGCAATGGAACAAAATATTTCTTAGGTAATATATCAGTCTGGTACTATAATATGTGGTATTTTATATAATTAATGTAATGATATATTTTATGATAATATAATTCTTAAGTCTGAAAAAATATTCTTCCTAAACTGGGGGGTTGAAAACTGAGAGCAGTAATTTCACTTTGCCCCTTACACAGGGCACAATATGCTTCTTGATTAATTTGTAGAGAGGCTCATTTTCTTAATTGACTAAACAGAGGATCAAACACAGATTTTCCAAATCATCACACGTTCCAGAAAATAATGTTTTATTGCCTCAGAATTAAAGGTTAAAAGTGACTTTTAACTTAAATAATTAATAAATAATTGTTTATTGCTTAAATAATTGTTTTAATTTGCTTCTTAACTTTCTATTTATTGACACATAATTGGGATTAAACAGGGTAGTCAGGAACTGTGCTGTGTGTATTGTATCAGGGACAGGTAATTAGCTGAGTAGATATAAATGATTTAGCCTGTGTTAAGTGCATGCTCAAAAAATTATGCTACAATTTTCTTTTCAAATGTTCTACTAATAAAAATACCATGAATTTGAAAATCAGTGCATAGAATTGTTAGACACATTCAAATTTTAGAACAATATATTTTTCTTTTTTCTCATTAGTAACACTAAACCTTTAATAGATATATTTAGATGCCTTATTCTTTCTGTTTGTAAATCGTATCTTGCCAAGTATTTGGAAAAAAGTAATCCTGCAATTTTTTTTACAGATTGTTACTTATTATTTCAGTAACCCATTTCAATGTATTTAATAACTAACTTTGATGATTTCTTCAAAATTTACATAACTCATTTTCTTATAATTCTTTTTTTTTTTTTTGTAGCGGGGGTTTTTTCATATGTGGGTATCAGGAGTCGAACTCAGGACCTCACGCTTGCCAGGCAGGCGCTTATGCCGCTGAGCTATCTCACCGGCCCCCATTTTCTTATAATTAATGTGAACTCTAACAAGGAGACTAAAATGGCTCAACCTCTAATGTCTTCACCTCTCTAATGCATATTTCCCCCAAAACCCCTAACTGCACAGTGTGCTCGGGTTCACCGATCTCTGTTTCTCTGCCTTTCTGGTGACTCTGTCATTCCCATCCTAACGGTTGCTCTCATTTGATAAATTATACTGAGATAATTTAGTTATTTTGAGCATGATTGTAATAAAAGGCTATGATTTCTTAACATAAGCTTTGCTTTTGTATAATTTCATATATTTCTGTGTATATGCATACATTTTTATATCTTGCATTTTTATTACATGCTGTGTAATATATGAGTCATATTATAATTTATATAATTATATATAAACATCTATATATGTTGAATCAATATTACTAAATAGATACATGTTCAGAACTATATTTCTATAGTCTCACTTCTTTAGAAATTGTATTGTATTACTAATGATGCATTTTGCCTTAAAATTTTTTTCTGATATTAATATTTCATACCACTTTTAGTTAACTATTACTTATATGATACTAGGTGTTCCTAACTCTCTTCTAATGTGTAATTGTTTAGGTGTATCAATAGTAAATAAAAGGTACAGTACTGGGATTTTAGATTTATCTACTTGTAAAAATTTAATCATTTAACAAGCGTATAAAATTTGTTTACATTGTGATTACTCTTAATTGTAAAGATTTAAAAATTTACTTTCTTTTTTAATAATCATTGCCTCATTTTTGCTTTCTATTGCATTGACAATGATTTCTTAAATTCTCTTCATATCATACTTACATAATCATGTGTTTACCACCACATTTGTTGCTACATATTTTAATATATAGATGGTAGAATTTATTGTCTCAAATATTCTTACTATCTTTCATGTTATTTTAGTTTATTTAGTTTCATGTAATTTTTTTTTTTTTTTTTTTTTTGTGGGTACCGGGGGGTCGACCTCAGGACCTCGCGCGCCAACAGGCACCCGTGCCTCTGAGCGATATCACCGGCCCCTTTTCCGTATGTGGGTTCCGGGAGTCGAACTCGGGCCCTCGCGCTTGCAAGGCAGGCGCTTACGCCGCTGAGCCATCTCACCGGCCCGAGTTTCATGTAATTTTTAAAACCAAAGCAAATTATTCATTTTTATATTATTTTGACTTTTATTAGTACATGTTTGCAGTACATAATGATTACATTCACTGTAGGGAATTGGTACATGTACATCACACATTTCAATTTCCTCTTCCCCCCTTCTTTTACTCCCTTTTATTTTTTCAGTATCAGATTTATTTATTTTATAAGACCTTATGAAGTTAATTAGAATATTTACAGATTGAAAATCAGAATAATAGACCAAAGAACATATAAAACATGCAAGGCAATTGTACTAAGTCAAGGTACACTTTTAAATACATCATTTGCCCTGGAATACTATACCTTTCTCTTTTTTTGTATTGTCCGTCCTTTATTTTGTACTTTATATGTATAGTACTTCCTTGCTTCACGAATTCTTCTGTTCGGGAACAATTCATTTCGCAAACAGAAGCATTTGGCAAAATTTTGCTGCCGTTCATGAGCTCCACCTTGGGTAATGAACACAACAGTAGCCATCTTTCCTGCGCAAGCATGAACGGAGCCATTTCCCCAGAATCGTGGAACAAATTAAATTTGGGAATCGAGGTACCACTACTTACTGAATTCTCATAGAAGAGAAACTATGAGATATTTAAACTTGTGTGTCTGAGTTACATCACTTAAGACTGTGTTTCCAAGGTGCATCCATTTTCCTACAAATGACTCGTTTATATTTCTTTATGACAGAGTACCACTCAATTGTGTATGAATACCACATTTTTTTATCCATTCATCTGTTGATGAACATACAGGCTGTTTCCAAGATTTAGCTCTCATGAATTGTGCTACTATAAACATGGGTATGCATACATCACTGTAGTATGATGTGTTTTAACTTTTTTGAGAAGATACCTAGAAGGAGAATCATTGGGCCAAATGTAATTTCTATTTTCAGTTTTTTGAGAAATCTCCATACTGGCTGTATCAGTTTACAGTTCCACCAACAATGGGGAAGAGTTCCTTTCTCTCCACAGCTTCACCAGCATTTGTTAGTGGTTGATTTATTGATGGTAGCCATTCTTTCTGGAGTGAGATGGAATCTGAGTTTTGTTTTAATTATCTACTAACAACATCATTTACAATCTCCTCGCTTACCATTTCTTCCTGAAACATCTTAGTTTGATTTCCCTATTTCCTACTATTTGAATGTTACTTGCTAAATATTACAGAAGTTCCTCTAGCAAGAGTTATGAATGATAAATTCTTTTAACCTGTCCAAAGATGTCTTCAGGTGACCCTTAAATAAACAATTGTCTAATTGGATGTGTACCTTGCAGTTGACATGTATTTTCTCTCAACTTGATAAAATATTCTCCTGCTTCCTGATGTCAGTCTTGGTAAGCTGCAGTCTTCTGACAGTTTAATAGTTGTCCTTTGTTTGCAATTTGCCTTTTTCTTTTTGTTTTCAATATGTCCAGTTTGCCTTTAAACTTCTTCAATTTCACTATAGTTTATAGTGATGTGGATTTATTCTCATTTATCAGTCATTTGTCTCAGTCTGCCTTCTCTGTCAGAAGAATGATATTCTTCAATTCTGAGAAATGTTCAACCATCATCAGTTCAAACTGTAGCTTTTTCCTGTTTTCTAGTATCTTATTTCAAAATATCTGTAGATGTATTTTGAAATCTTATTCAGTGCTCAGTATCTTTTATCTATTTCTTTCTTCTTCATCTCATTATCTGTTTTCTTACAGCTAATTTCCATTTCCCATTATTCTCAAATCCAAATTAATTTACTTAAAATGTTTAAGATTTTTTTGTTTTTTAAAATGTTTATGATTGTTTTTCTCTTAAAAAATCTATTTGGTTTATTTTCTTTATTCCATATATGCTTGTTCTTTTCTATAATATCTTTTATTTTGGTATGACTCTTTTCTCTCATTTTCTTTAATTACCTTTTATAATATATATTTACTGACAGTTTTCATATTTCTACTTTATTGGTGAGAATTATTTGATATGCTTTTTGAAAATCCATGTTGCTTTATGTGTGTGTGTGTGTGTATGTGTGTATGAATTTTTTCAAAACAATTGACTTACTCATGGGATATCTTGGTGCAGATATCCATGACTAAACTTAAATGCTAACATTAATATTGAAGGACCAACATATGGGAAAGGAGGATTGAAGGAGTAAGGAAAGTGAGCTAGGGAAGAAATAACAGTAAAAAAATATCTTACTAGCTGTCCACAAATTTGTAAAATGTACAGCTGATGCTTAGTCATGCATGCTATCTCAAAAAATTCCATGCAACACCGTATTTTAGAAGAATCCACTGATAGCAGGATAAAGGGAGGATAATCTATCCCATATCTTCAAATCTCTTTCTCTGACTAATCAAATTCTACCACCAAGGGGGAATGTTCTCTTTTACCTATTTACCAGCTATTTTACCTAGCTGCTGGGAAAAGCAGAATGTCCCCAAGTCCATTCTAGTCATTGTGCTAGTGTGGTAGATTCTTTTGTTCATTAATGCTGTATGCATGTCCTCTTTGATCTACATAGGTGTATGTGGCATTTGTCTTAGTTATCTTCACTTTGCTGAGCTACAATACCCAACATCTGTAACTTTAAGGGGTAAAGGTTTATTTTGGTTCATGGTTTATAGAGGTTTCAGTCCATTGTTGGATGATTCCAAGGCAGGATGGTATGGCAGCAGGGAATGGCAAAGGACAAACAGTTCATGGCATGGCAGTCAGGAAACAGACAGGGATCAAAGAAGGAGGAGGGATGCACACCCTTCTGGGCTATGCCCACAGCGACCCATCTCTTCCTACCAGGCTTCACCTCCCAACATCACACCCAGCTATAAACTCACCAGCGGACTAATCCAGTGATGAGTGTCACACACCCATGATCCAGTAACCTCCCAAAATCCCACTTATGCATGAATGAGGCTTTGGGGGGACATTTAAATATAAATCATAACAGCAACTATAATGAGACAGAGATATTTAAATATAAAAAAAATGAGTCATTGTTAAGAGTTCTTCATATAGAAATTGAGGCAAACAAATGAGGCTCTGGTAGTAGGGAGGCCAAACTGAATAGGTGAAATAAATAAACTAAACTGGAAAGGAGGACATGTTCATTTCATGGGAGTGTCATGTGTCCTGGATCCCAAAAGATGTTTGTTTTATGAAATTCTTTCTTGGCTTAAGGGGTCCTCCATCAGTTTTCATGTTAGTTTCATGACTCAGTATTATAACACCATCATAGAAAATGAAATTTTGTTTCAATATTTATCCATAAAATGAATTTATAGTAGATGACTTTGTCTCCCATCTTAGAACTGAGGAACGTTGAAATTTTTTTTCAATAATTTTCCAAACTTTTACTGAATTGGATCAGCCTATACAGGTTTATTTTTATAAATAGAAATAAGTTGTAGTTACACTTATCTCCTAGTACCCATTAATAGATATGAAAAACTAGCTATAAGACCTTAGATCCTAAATTTGGGTAAAATAAAGGAAAAGAAGAAGGAAAAAAGAAAATCATAGTAGCTTTAACAGAGTGACTGTTTGCTTATTTCTCTGGCTTTAATGGTTTTTTTTTTCTTCAAGATTAATACCTAGGGATTTACTTTACCTGTTTTTTAAGGTTGTTTTTGATTTAAACATTTTTGCTATGTTTCATTTATCATTTCAGTGTGTTTATAACAAATAGAAGAGTTCTTTGATTTCAGCTCAGTTCAATGTATTTCTGGAAGTATCAATCAAAAGAAAAATGGACACAGCAGAGAGGAAATTATCTAACCCAGCTGGAAAGAGTGTTCATAGTAAGGGGAATGTGGCCTGAGGGCTGAGGCCTGAGTGTAAATAATGCCAGAGGCTAAGGAATTTTGTGTGGTCCAGGATATAAAAGAATATGTTAAGAATTTATTCTTTACTAGAAAAGTAATAGGATGGCAGTGAATAATTTTAAGTAAGGAAATAATGGAATTCTTTTATTTTTTAAATGAAACTTTTCATAATTGACTAAAGAGTATATTTAATGGACTCAGGAAACTAGTTAGAAGACTGTCAAATGGCTGTTAACTGGCCAAAGAAGAAAACAATACAACTTTAATACAGTGAAAGAAAAAATTACAATGATGGTTTCATGTTTTGCACTACGTTCCTTTCTACCCTATGTAATAGTAACTCAGCAGCAATTCCTCTACTTAACTACATTTACTACATTACTATGACAATTGATACTTTACTACTAAGGTAAAACTGGTCATTCTACTTCAACCTTACCTTCTTGAAGGCTATATGTCCTTCAGAAATTTCTCTGAAATTTGAACTAAATCATAGCACTTTCTGAATTTAAAACTTTCCATGGCTTCTCACCAACCTCCAGAGAAAGTCTAAACTCTCAAAGTATAGAAGGTACACAAAAATGGGTCTACAAGCCCCTTTGCATTTGGCTTTATTTATTTTTTTTTCTTTAGAATAAACTATCCACTCATATCACATTCTGAGATCCAGCCACAGTAAAGAATTTTGGTCCCACAAATGGGTGACAACTCCTTCTCGCTCTGAGACTTTAAATATTCCTGTAGTTATTCTCTACCACCTCTGATGACCTGTCCTTTCTTCCTATTCCATCTCCTGTCATATATAAAGATGCCTTTATCTGAAAAATTATTGCTAATAATTCAAATTAGAAATTAGACATCATTCATTAATTCCTTTGGAATGACTTACAAATTCCTCTTACCAAGATTGGTGATATCCTATCATAAAATTATTTAATTTTAATTTCTCTTAGAAACTACCTCTGGATTCTGTTTGAATAACAATATTATTTTCTTGTTCTCTGAAGAAATAAATTACTGGGCTGGTGAGATGGCTCAGCGGCGTAAGCACCTGCCTGGCAAGCGCAAGGGCTGAAGTTCGACTCCCAGAACTCACATACGAAAAAGGGGCCGGTGATATCGCTCAGCGGCACAGGTGCCTGCTGGCGCGTGAGTTCCTGAGGTCGAACCCCGGTACCCACCCCCCAAAAAAATAAATAAATTACTGAATATTTGAATAAATGCCCAGATTTAAGTATTTTATCCCCTTTTAACAGTATTCAGTCAAAGCTTTGTCAGTTAGGAATAATGTAATCCTGGTGACTTCTGCACACCTTCCCAGTTAAGCACCTCATGGTTGGTGCCTGAAGCCGGTGTGAGCTCTTAGTTGCTAATGAAACCACACAAAAAATAGTCATTTTTAATTATGAGTTGACACATAATACTGAAGAGCATGAAAAATAATAGGCTGCAGGGATTCCCTGGTTCCTGGCTTATATTTCTGTTCTCTTGCTTCATGTCTTGGGATAAACATATATATATATATATATATATATATTTTTTTTTTTTTTTTTTGGTGGGTACCGAACTCAGGACCTTGTGCACCTGCCAGCAGGTGCCCGTGCTGCTGAGCGATATCACCAGCCTTTTTTTCGTATGTGGGTACCGGGAGTTGTACTCAGGACCTCATGCTTGCCGGGCAGGTGCTTATGCCGCTGAGCTATCTCACCGGCCCAGGATAAACATATTTAAGACTTCTGTCTCACACAACTTTGGCACTGGATCAGTTTCTAGAAGACTGGTGCTTGTACTCATTTTCTCCCAGGACCCTGGATGGAATCTGAGAGTTATTCATTTCTAATCCAGTTTACTGCCTACATCAACACCCTTATCAGCACATCTTTTCCTAAATCTGTGACATGATTAAACTATGATGGATTCTATTGGTCATTAATATTGACATTGTTTTCCGCTAGTTTCAGAAACACGTGATGCCCTTCGGAATATTTGAAAGGAATTAATAGCTTGTCAAGGAAAACTGACCAGACCCTGAGGTCAGATTGAGATATAATTAGGACAAAATAAATAGATTAACCTTAATTATATGAAGAGTTCAATGTTCCTGGCACATTATTATATCCCATTGTGTCTGCTTATTTCAGCTTTAGTCTTATGTTTATTCTACCACATCTTTTTTTATTTTTTATTTTTTGTGGGTACCAGGGGTCGACCTCAGGACCTCGCGCTCTGGCAGGCGCCCGTGCCACTGAGAGATGTCACAGGCCCTTTGTCGTATGTGGGCTCTGGGAGTCGAACTCGGGTCCTTGCGCTTGCCAGGCAGGCGCTTATGCCACTGAGTCATCTCACTGGCCCTACCATATCTTTTAAAAGTACAGATTTATGACTATGTCTGCTTTCTAGGATTTCTCCCATTAAGCAATCTTATTTCTTTTCTCCATATGATAAAATTTCTCTCTTTGTGCATTTGTTTGTTTGTTTGCTTGTTTTGAGACAGGGTCTCCCTCTGTAGTCCAGGCTGTCCTTGAACTCACCGTGTGACCCACGCTGGCCTCAGGCTTGTGGGGATCCTCCCGCCTGAGCCTCCTGAGTGCTGGGATTACAGACGTGAACCACCACACCCAGCTTGCCCACTTTTTTCTATAGGATTGTTAATTTTGTGGTAAACAGACTGGAAAAGACATTTCCTGTGAATTTACATTTACATAACAAAAATTTTGTTTGAACTATTTGGTCCCAAACTGTGATAACAAAAGTGTCTTGTGAACAGATAGACTTGATGGTTTCATTGTAATGAAAAGTAGAGGAATGATTTAAATGATGACGGTAAGTTTTCTCATTATACAGGATTTCATTCTGAATTAACTTTTTGGTTTATTGTGATGTATACAAATTGTCCAAACATGAAGTGTTTGTAGAATCCCAGAAATATGTAAATATATTCTGAATAATTCTTTATGTAGAGCTGTACTTTCAAAGAGAGTGCTAATCATTCATTAATGTTAATGTGTTTTGATATGATTTTTTATAAACTTGAATCATTCTTAAAGGGAAATATCTATATTCTTCTATATGAAAAAATATTGCCCACATTGCATGTTATTGGAAATATTATGTAAATATAAAGACAAGTCTGACACATATAAGCACTCTATTCTAGCTCATTTGAATGTTTCTCAATCTTTTATATTAATAATCCATAAGTTTTGTTTTGTGATTGTTTTGCTAAGTTTTTAAATCTATACCTTTACGTTCTTATTTTAGAAATTAAAGATATTTCATTGCCTTAGATTTCTATTAATAACATTTCAATTAAAAAAAATTATAAGTATCTACTGTAGATAATCTAAATCAATTCAGTAAGAAAATCAGCTTCAGGGCCGGTGAGATGGCTCAGCGGCGTAAGCGCCTGCCTTGCAAGCACGAGGGCCCGAGTTTGACTCCCGGAACCCACATACGAAAAAGGGGCCAGTGATATCGCTCAGCGGCACAGGTGCCTGTTGGCGCGTGAGGTCCTGAGGTCGACCCCCCAGTACCCACAAAAAAAAAAAAAGAAAATCAGCTTCACACAGTTGTCCTGCTACTCACTGTTAACATGGCACATTTCTACATTAGTCTTTTTGTATTTAACATAAAGTTCACTTTTCTGAAAAGTCTCATTTTTATACATTTTTGTAGATGAATTTTAGAATCAGTGTAGCAGTTTCCCACTGAGATTTTGATTGGAAAACCATCTAGCTTAAAAGTTAATTGAGGAGAAATAATATCTTTACATTGTTGATTCTTCCCTTTTTAGGACCTGATATATCTATTTTAAATAATTTTTGAAGGTTCATATGTTAAGAGTAATAATCTTATTTTAATAAAACTTAAACATGCTTTTGTAGATTAAAAGTACATTCTAGTTTATTGCTTTGGGAATGTTTCTTCCCCCATTGCAATACCCTACACAAAATTCCCATATTGATTTGTTGATTTATACTGTTGTTGAATTTATTATATTTATTTGAACACCTAACTCTGCTTTCTAATTCCATTTCCCTTATTTTTTTAGTCAATTGAGTGGGAAATCATATCACATTACCAATAATTTTATCTTAAGCTTTACAAAGTTTAGAAATATTTTTTTAATTGATTGATTTATTTGGTGTTAAGAAACCATATTGAAAAGTAAAAGCATTAGTAAACATCCTTATTTTATTATGAACTTCTGTGTATTAGAAATCATTACAAAATTAGAAAACAGTATATTCAAAAGTATTTCTAACGTTTTCTGTATGTATGTTTACCATGATAAAAAACTTGTTCCATTTATAACGCACTAAGATAGTTTTTTATTGAGTAATTAATGGGCTTTGAATTGTTAATTAAAAATTTGACATGTTGGAAAGATGAACATATATTTATTTCTTCCTTATTCATTTAATAAAGAGAATCCATATACATACATATATATAAAAAGCATATGTATAAAGCATATATATGAAGCATATGTATATATATATATATATATATATTTTTTTTTTTTTTTTTTTTTTTTTTAATGCTGAACCTTTCTTAAATTCCTAGGTAAGTCCATTGGTCATAATGTATAATGTTTCTAATATGCTCTTGGATTTAGTCTGTGAATTAGTTAGAACACCTTAGGTTCCCATTATCTACAAATCAAATAAAACAAAAGGGGAAATGTATTGGCTCATGAAAGTCTAAATTACATATACTAATAACAGGGTGAGTGAAAAGCTAACTAATATGATTAAGGATTCAGTTTATTCTTGTCTTCAATGCCATCCTCAGGACATGGTGTGCCATATTCATGGTGGTTATAAATAACATGTTGAACAGTCAAATTCAGTTTCATAGATAATCTAGAATTCATTTAATCTTTGCCTGTGGGCTATATATTTAGATTACCTTAAATAATTTAAACTTATGTATGACAATCAGAAAAACAAATCTGGCCTGGTCTTCCCTACGTTGTATATTTCTTCCTTTAAGTTAGACTCAGAAAATTGGATGTACAGGATCAAAAGATAAGGACAATTTAAGACTTTAATCTAGAAACTGTTTCATTCCCAATCAATGCCTCGGTCTGAACATTTCTGTTCCATTGCTTATTCTCTCTGTACTGTCACCACTCCTGAGTGACGGCTCTTGTTAAAAAGAATAAAAAACCCGTGGTTATAACAATATGTGGATATACACATTAATTAAATATTTCCACCACTATAACATCATAAACATATTGCTTAATCACCCCATAGTAATTACAGAGCCTCGGAAATTTCATCTCTTTCTGTGATTTGGGGATAAATCTTTGTGGTGAACAGGGAGTATTGAATTAATTTTGGGGAAGAGGCAAAGAGTGGAAAAGTACGTAAATGCAGATGATGACAGTGAAAAAATAAAAACCTAAGGCATACTTCTAAGGATTATGATTCCTTCGTGGTACTTGATAAATGTAAGTAGGGGATTTGATGTATGTTGAAATTATTTTTGATTGCATGGATTATATTTTATGATTCACAGCATTTCTTTGAGATTGAACCACATCATTAAAAAAAAAAATAAAAGCTTTCATATCACATTTTGATTATGCCCAGCATGGGCATTACTAAATCCAAGTCATTTGGATAACAAGTCAGTTTTTGCCAGTATTTTAATATTTACTTTCCACTATTCGGTTTTTTCTTATTTTTTATCTATAATGAGAATGATTCTTTAAATTCCCAATCACATAAGACAACTAAGCATCTGCTGGACACCAACCACATCCGATCTGATTTACTGGCTCTGCGATGAGGGAATACAAAGAATGTACTTAAAGATCACTCGGAAGATACAGATACACACTTCTATAAAATGATTATTTGCCTACTCTCATCTATTCCATACTATCTCCTTCGTAACAGACCTTTAATTTATTCAGATGTTGATGACAAACTACTTCCATTCTTGGTTCCAATAGTGGGTCATGATTTGCTTTAAAGAAGCACATGCCATGCCATGCTTGTGGTTATTGGAATTCTGGCTCATCAGATTTACGGAAAAGGCTACATTCCTGGGATAAGGGAGAGGTTCCCTTCCACTAGACGTTAGTAAGAAAGCACGTTCTCATTGGCTGTTGAGAACCCTTACCAGATCCCAAGGGCAGTGAGCCTCAGGACGAAGCCAGTAATTTGAACAACAGAGCAAAAGGAAAGAAAAAAAGTATGTCCATGATGATATCATTAAGCTACTGAATCAATAATCGATGACATCTTCCTTCCTCTTGACTTCCTGTTATAGCGCTAATGATTCTTAAAAACATTTTAAACTGGAGTTTTTGTTAGTTACAGTTGAAGGCATCCAGTTAATAATTAAATAAAACTTTCTTATTTTTTTTTTTTTTTGCAGCATTTTCCCCTGGAAACTTCTACTTATTGCTATATAGGGATATATTTCTGGGGTACACTGCTATTTACAGTGCAGAGGATAATATTAGTCTTCTTTGCAAACATGACTTTGTCTTAGTAACAGATTTTTTTTGCAAACCTACTGACATCTTCCTTTCATTTACCTGTTTAAATGTTATGACTCAAAAGTAAAATATAACCTAAATATTTATGCAACCAGACTTGAAAGACTACCCTCTCCCATTTTAATGTAACTTGAATATAACATGGATTCCTGATAAACTGAAGTTTTTAAATATTATGCCATGTATTAATGAATTTTTAATAGCTGATTATTTTGGCAGAAAATTGTCTTATAATGTTTGTGTAACTGCTATTTTTGTATTTACAAGATCTAATGGATTAAGTGGACATGTTTACACTTTTAATTTCTGTTATTAGCATTATTATCAGTGATTAAAAATTTCACAAACCTCTCCATATCCCATATTATTAATATTTACTATAAAATCTTAATGTGATGAAAATATCAACTTGATAAGTCATTAGTGAGGAAAAGAATGTTTTCTATTTTGCAAAATAAAACTCAAAATTGCAAAATGCACTGGTCTGAAAAAGATTAATTTTTTTTATGCAACAGACAAAACATGCAGAGAGCCAAATCAACCTTCAAATGTGTAAAAGCTAATGTTACTTTGTTTTGCATAACCTTGTGCTTTCCCGCAATAACTTACTCACCTTGGTGCTCCTCCAGTAGTAATTGACATTCTGAGAAGCAAACGTGCCAGAGGAAAGCCAGAACTGTTAGAGTAAGGATTATGTTTAGACAGCAGGAACTTATAAATTTACTGCTTATGAATTTGGATTTTAACTGAACAGCCTCTAGTCTTATTCCTTGCTGTGCTATAATGTGTTGACACAACTGATGAAGAGACTGGTGGTACACAGTTAAAGGGTCACCTGAAAGGAAAATCAAGATGATGCTGAACAGATAGATGTGATAAAAATCTCTCTACTTCTTATTAAGGTGTATTGAACAAAGATGAGGTCTCTACTGTGGGTACTTGGCTAAATTTTTAGAACCAAGTAAATAATTAGATACACAAATAAAAAGTCTATTGTTTCCAACTTTTCCACAGCATCATGAGCTTCATTATTTCATGTGTTTTGTACATGGGGATGGGGCATTTGTTTCAAGTGAAAGAGTCACCAGTGCTTTTTCTCTCATGTTCACTGCTGTGTGCCTTACTATGAACAGAGCATAATAAGTAGTCTATATGTCTTAATACATTAATAAATACATGTGAAAATGTTGCATATGATGACCTCAAATCTTCTGCTATAACACCTATTTACAAGAGTAATATCTCATTCTGGATATTTTCTTATTTAACCAAAAAAAATGTATGTTCAAGAAGGTAAAACACCACAAAACAGGCTGTGAGCATAACAACCCAGGATTTTGGCATGTAAGAGGCTTTTTTGATATACACAAATACCTTCTGCTCCTTACAACACTATTTTATTCAATTAAAAACATGATTAGGATTTTATCTAAAAAAAACTTTAAATTGACCTTAATTTAATTTAAAATGACTTACATACTCCATTATTAGTTGTCTTGATTTTCTGCACACCTCACATCTCAGAATACTGCTACTGATCTTCACATTTGCATAATATGTACAACAGTGCAGCCCAGGTTTTCCTTAAATGTGAGCCGTAGGCTCAAGAACTGTATTTGAATTAGTGGTGTTCATGATTTTATTTTGGTGTCTGAAAATGACTTGGTTTAAATAGTCTTTACCTAAAGAGTTGATGGCTTTAAAATTACAATCCAAATGTTTTGACCTTGCTATCATTGCAAAAATGTATAAAATGTGAGGAAAATTTTGTCTTCAATTTTCTGATTCATTTACCCATCAAACTATCTTATTAAAGCCACTTATATTCAAGAAACTTCTTAGCAAATTATTTCCAGCTTATTTCAGAGTCCTGGGAAGTTGACACTTACTGACCCAACCTAAATCCCTGTGGATTCTCCTCAATGTATAATTCAGAGCTCACAGATGTTATGTTACTACAATTAATGGAGAAGTAGGTCTCCAAGTCCTCCCTAACATGTTTATTGTGAGTGACTTAAACCAAATTTCCTGCAATTCTTCACTCCAAATGCCATTCACTGTATACATTTAATAATTTTTATTCTCTTGTTTCTGAAGTTATGTGTCTTAATATTAATTTGAATCTTACTCATTATATATCATTTCTTTAACATTCTGGGTACTCTGTATTCCTTAATATTCCTAATTAGTGAGATTTCCTTTTTTCTTTACAAAACAGTAAAGCTTTAGTCTTTTGATCTTTTTTCCTTTCTGAAAAAGGGAAATAATCTATGACTTTTGTCCAGTATAACTAAAATCATAATTTCAAGGAAACCGACAGGAACGGCAGCTCTACACACAAAGGAATATGATTTAACTTGTGCCAAGATGGAAAAATTAAAGGTCACTTGCTAACATGTTAAATCTAAATTGGAAATCATAATGAAAATAGATGAAAGAAAATAAAAGACATACTCTGGGTCATTGGACTAAGGTGACCTGGAAAAAATAGGGATATATGTGTACAGATAATATATATATGGAAGACAGAAAGCATAATTTTATGAATCGGATATCTATAGGATTTTTATGTAAATTTCTAAGAAAAATGAGGAAAGGGATGAAAATAGACAAACATAATTTAACAGGGCATTATGGGGGCTGCCCCGAGTTGATTGTAAACAGGCCATATAAGCTCTAAGCATGTACTGGCCAGCTAGGAGTGCTACAAGCTGGAAACAATAGAATATGCCTCCTGGAAAGGGCTGGAAAATGTGCTGATTTTTTAAGAAAGCAAGACAGTGAAATGTTGAGTAGGACAGAAATTTAGATGCGTCTTGAAATTGTTAGGGTGAGCTTGTTTTTAAACTACAGGCTATAGAGCACACTCCAGGATCTGTTGTATGAAAAATTTGCAGAAAGGGGCACATTTGAGATTCATTTTGCAGTGGACCTGGAGTACTGAGTACTGCATCTCTTCCATACATCCACTTCTCAGGTCAGCCTTGGCCCTACTTTATTGATGCATATTTGTGTAAAATAAATGCACACATACAAATGAAAATTTCATGGGCTTTGACAAATGTATATTTTTTAAAAATTCTCTTATCAAAAAGAAAACACTTCTATCAATGTAGAATGCTCTTTCTCACTCACTTCCTGCTAAACTCCGTCTGTTTCATCCACTCAAAGTTATTATTATTCTTACATCTCATGATACATTTTACTTTTTTTTAACTGTACATAAATGGAATTATACAGTATGTAGTTATCGTACCTTGTTTCTTTTTCTCACTATCTGGTATAAGGTTCACTAATTTCTCCTTTTTATTGTTGAGTTGTATTACCTTATACGATTATACCAGATTAGATTGTCTCTTTTTAATGGACAATGGAATTACAGTTTGTTGTAACTGGTATAAACATGAATATTCATGTATTTGTCCTCTTTCAGGATTCTCTTCTGTAAGAGTAAAAAATATATATATTTTTAGTAGGTTGAATTTTGGCCACATAAAGTATCCAGAAATTCTATTTCTGGAATTTGAGAGAGTTAATTTATTTGGAAAAAGAGTCTATGCATATATAATCAAATTAATAATTTTGAAGCTAAGAGATTCCCTTTCATTATCCAGATGGGCTTTGAATACAATCACTTACACTCTATAAAGGAAAGGCAGAGAATTCTGAGAGACACGTAGATGAGAAAGAGACCTTGGGCACCTGAAGGTAGAGATTGGAGTGATGTGACCCTGCCCAAGGAACATCAGGAGCTGCCCACAGCTGAGGGACAAGGACAGATTCTCCCCTAGGCCTTCTGGAAAGAGAGTATCCATGCTGGACTTAACACTGCTAGCTTCTAGAACTATTTACAAATATATTTTTGTTGTTTTTAAGGCACCAAGTTTGTAGAAATTTATTATAACATCCTAAGGAAATTAGACATCTTTTTTAGTCTCTCCTGCTTTGCTGGCTTTTGGCTTAAAATTCAGGCTGCTTTGGAAAATAATCTTATTTGCAAAAGAAGGCATACCCTTCCATGCTTATTATAAACCTCAATTTCTAACTTAAAATTGTTTATATTGACATTAAATATACTTAGTAAAGATCAAGTTGCCATATTTTTGATAAAGAGGGAAAAATATTTCATCATGGTACATTTTTTCTTAATAGTACAAATAGAATTTGAATCTCAAGAACTAGAAGGAAAATTTGAAATTAAAAAAAGAAATTCACAACACTCTGAGGAAAAAAATATTTGAGAGACTTATACTAAGTAACCCGACATGCATGCTTGCCTATAACCCACATTTTACTTAATTAATCACCAACTTCTAAACTCTCACAAAAATATTTCTATTAGGTTTACTGAGAGATTCTGCATAGTACACAGTCATCTTTAGTTTTATCACCACATTAATTAAAGAACCCATAATTAAGCACATAGCTTCTAAAAAAGCATGTCTGGGTGAGCAGTTGAAAAAATTGGGGTTCATATCAGGGTCAGCCAGTGTCTCATCTCAAATTGGTTCCACTCAGTTGTAAAATAAATTTGAATTGGTAGTTGTTACAGATAGAAATATGCTCAAACAATATTTACAAATGAAAAAATATAACAAATGTTAACATTAAAAAAATACTTTTAAATCCATATTAGTATTCCTATTTTGATTCAGGTTCAAAAGAGAGAAAGTATAATTCTTCTCTAATTTAAAAAATACATACACACGTCCAAGCAAAACATTCACATTTCTTTCAGGAATCTTCATGTGTACCTATTTCATAGGTAACCTCATTGAAATTTTACTTACCACCATGCAATGCCTTCCTTTCTTGAAATCAGACCTCCCATCTCATCCCTCCAACATCACTTTCAGGCAAATGTTATTAATGACCAACTTGCCAAATTGCTTCAGTTGTCCTTTTGAAGGTTCTCTTTCATTGTTCTTCCATTGCATTTGACACTGTTGACTTTTTCCGAGTTGAAGGTTCCTTCTTTGCCTTCCATGCAACTGCTGAAATTAGAATGATAGACTAGTTTATTGCTTGCCCATAATATGAACTCAGTAAATGTTTGTATAAAAGAATTGATAAATTATTTTACTACCTGTATTAGCTCATAGCTTCCATATATAATATGACATATTTCTAAATGCAACCATACAAAAAAGTCCCTGCATATATTAATACACAGAAGGAGTCATTTTGTGATTACAAGGTGCTTCATTTTTTTTCCTATTAAGTATATTTATATGATATTTTGTATAAAACAATAACTTCTCATTTACATACTACAAGATTATTTCATACATTTTCTCTTTAAGAATGAGATTTTGGAGAAAATGTTCATTAAATTTGTTATAAATTAATTTTTGAGACTGTAATTAATTATCTCACTGGGAAAATAAATTGGCAACACTTTGTATTTAAGCCCTTATTATTTATAAAGCTATATTTTTCCTAAAGTATGCAGTTTTACTTCAACTAGAACTTCATGCTGTGCTTGATTATTTATCATTTTTACTATTTTACTATGGATTAGTATTAATACTCTTTGGAATCCAATTATTTCCTGAATGGCTTACCTATTCCAAATCATAATTGCCTTTGCATTCTATTTCTATCTCCAAACTAATTAAAAGTACTTTCAAAATATTACAAGTGTCTTGTTTATAACCAAAAGCTGAAGAACGTCTTTTTAATCTTCATCATACATTTTTTCTATCATTCTATACTTTAAAGTTTTAAGATCTTGAGAATAATTTACATTAAAGAATAATGTATTTTTAAAATAAAATATTTCACATCAAGGAACTTTTAAAACTGTAACATGATGTCTCCACTGTCATCTTGGTAAATTTCCAAAAGAAATGGACTCTAGACACAGGGTCAGGTTTTGAGAATCTATCATATCTATTTCTTTAAAAAAGTATGTGTGATATAAACTATCCACATCTTTAAATTTTAGGCATGCTAACATAACCTGGATCAAATACTTGATAAATTTTTCTTTAAAATTGAGAAATATATTGTAATTTATAGAAGTAAATTATATACATGCATATGTAATGTAATTTAACAATAAATGATTCCCAAATTTTGAGTAATCAAATTATTAGGACATTACTCATGTAATTTATCACTATATAATCTTCCATTTTAGGATTTACTTTCCATCCTTTAAATTTAATATTATGCAGAATTTTGGTTAATGATTCATATTTTTTAACATAATCTTATTGGCTTTTCTCCAAAGAAACAAAAAGACATGCAGTCTAAGAAATGGGTTGTTCAATCCATGACACAGAAAAATTTTGAGAAAAGAAATATAAATAAAACAGGAAATCAAACAATCCAAATGGTAACAGAACAATAAAGATTCAAAGAGGATATCTCAGAGAAAATGCCAAATTAATATGTTCTTTGGGATATGTATTATTTATTAGGGGAGTTTAAATTTCTGAAAATGTTTGAGGATGAATGAGAAGACCAAGTAAATGAAAATTAATACAGTATTCAACTCCAAAGAAAAAATATGAAATAAGATGCAATTATGTTGTACTACATAGATTATCTCTAAATAACATTTGCAAAGATGAAATAATATAAATTTCAAATATTGTTTTTGAATATGATAGAATACATTTGGAATGAATATGATAGAATACATTTGGTAGGACATTATACCATGGGAATATTTGTGTCTGCAAGTTTGAGTATTTGTGTTTGTGCACAAAATGTGGAACATAAATAAGAGTTCAGTATTCATCCCAGACAGTAGAAAATCAGGACATGGGGGTCTGAAAACAAGAAAAAGCAATAAAAACATGTCAGTTTATATGCATATAAAAATTAGAAGAAATAATTAAAGTATTAAAAGTATTTACCTCTCTAAAAAAGTTATAAAGGGAGGCTGGGAATGCTTGAGAAAAGCATGCATGAATGACTAGCTTTGATCCCCAGCACTGACAGACAGACAAAAAAGAAACAAAGAAAGAAAGAGAAAAGAAATGAAGGATAATTATCTTAACTCCATCAATGGATTTCAGAAAATAACATCTAAAATGATAGAAAATAAATTTGTGTATAGTCGAATATTTTTTGAGATATTTACTAATGGGTGAATATAAAATGTTTGCTATCATAAGTGGGAAATGATTTTTCTGAGACCAGTTTTTGTCCATTGACCCAACAATTACAGTGATTTGGGACTTTCGGTCTTCTGATTTCTTTTAACATGACACAGTCAATAAAGGCAATCATTATATAATATCTATAGTAGTCTTATACTGGACCCCCAAAATTTGTGGGGGTTACATTCCTAGAGCACCTGTGAATCGTGAAAAACTACGAATTTCAGGTTTGGTCATTAAAATGCCTAAAAAATGCCTATTTTTATAGTTTAAACCCTAAATATGGGATGTCTCCCTCAGTTAGTAATTTAATTTAATAAAATACTGTATTAATGAAGCCTTAGAAGGTTCAGGGAGTTTTGGTGGCATCTTAGAGATCTTAGGGCTTTAAGAGGAACAAAATAGTGTACAGCCACCTGTTCTGATGCGGGAATGCTGGTGCATCTGCCAGAGATGGGCTACAGGGCAGCAGCCAATCAGCAGCAAGGATAGTTGAATAACGCTCTCAGATTGGCTACCTGCAAACCTGCCCCAAAAAAACAATTGCGGAGGATGTTTGCGGTCTCCACGAAATTGCAGGTTTTCCGCCAACAATGATTAGTTAGGTTGTAAGGAAAAATGCAGGTACTACTAAGGCTGAAAACTGACCTGCGACTTCGCGGGGCTATACTGTACCTCATTTTATGAAAATATTTTAATCATAACTTTTTTGAAACTAAATTATAGGCTTACAAATATCTGCAGTAATGATAATATTTCCCATTCATTTTTTTGATCCTTAATTATCTATCCTTAGCTTCCTGTATGGCAAGAACCAAGTGTTTACTGGCAGTTTTCCACAGCAAGAAACAGATGTGGACCCCACTTCTAAATTCTTTTCATATTAAATTACGCTCTATTCTTTTCTATGTTGCTCAGAGGTTCATAAAATGGGATCAAAATTACATGGCTTTTATGTGTAGTCCTTGTAGTTTATTTAAATTTTCTTCTAAGTTTTATCACTTTTGGGCAACTAGCTACAGCTTTTAAATCCAGTAAAGTTGTTCCTTTTAGATTTAGATTGCTTCACTATTTAGGAAAAACATGTACTTTACAGAAGTGATTCAGAATTATCTTTATTAAATTAAATATTTCTGTTAGGTTAATGTTCCTGAAGTTATTAGACTCATATTTTATTGTTCTTAGAGTAGACCCATGATACAACCCAAGGTCTAAGTAGTTTTTACACAGAAATGATACTGATTGTTTAATTAAGTTTGATGACAAAATAATACAATCAATATTGTTATTTTAACTTTTCCCTTTTTGTGGAATGGATGAAACCCGTACTTAAAAAATACTTTAAGTTCTACAATTTGTTATAATTTCAAGTTATAAAATAATTCACTAGTTAGATGAGTGGCTCTGTTCTCACTATTGATTTCTGCAGATTTGCATAATAAAAAGTAAAGGCATCTGCTCATATGCACCCAAACCTTTGTATGACTTCCAAATATTGAATTATGTATTTTACATAAATAGAATTTTTAAATTTTATGGTTCATTTTTCCAATGTAATTCCCAGCTGAATTCAATTTTCGTATAAGTGAGGAATCAGCTCTCATAGCTTAAGATAGACAGCTGCATTGGGTATAATGGAAAAATTAATGCATATTAGTCATACAGATAGCCAAGACTCCCATCCATATCTGAAGTAATACATTGGGAAAACTGCTCACTCATATAACTTATGAACGTGATAATCAAATATGACCAAAATACAATGTGCTATAACAAAAAATTCATTCAAATAAGTAAAAATTATGAAATGTAATCTACATAAATTCATCAATATATAATAGAATAGTCTTTAAACAGTTCAACATTTTAGTAGTGTATCTTTATTTTCTGAGAAGAATAGTAAGAGAAATAAATTGTACTTACTTGATGGAATATCTTTTGGTTTTGTTGTGAATTAAAACACTACACTATAAATAAACTAAGAATCTGTATACAGTATGGTATTTTTAATGTAGTTTAATATTTATTATGTCATACCAATTGTGGGTGAGCAAGTGAATATAATTTAAAAAGTTATTTTTATTCTTGGTATAATTCTTCATATAATTTTATTTCCAAATTCATAGATACAATTTCTTTGAACAATATTCAACACTCATCTTTTAGCATAATGATATTTTTAATAACATTATCTTATGGCAAGGTAAATATCAATTTGTTTATAAGAAAAGTTGTTAGTGGTGTTGTGTCACTGAATTTACTTACTCTTTTTCAATATATATAAATCCCACTGATCACCCTCTACATTTTAAAATATGGAATACAATTGAACACAAATTTTTTAGTAACACCTAACATTTTAATTATATTTCTAGCTCTTCAGTCACAGAGATGATGTACAGTGGTTTGTATTAAGCATTGTTCCCACTAAGAAATCTATATAATATCACTACATTTGTATATATAAAGTTTATAGGTAAAGGGATGTTTATTATGTCCAGAGAGAGGACAAATTTGTTTAATCATTACAGTAGGTTTTTCAACCTGGATATCAAAAAGGCCATTTTGCAAGCATAAAGAGAAAATTGATGAGTAAAATAATGCAGAATGCTAGGAGATATTCTTTGTTTGAAAATAGACAATAAATTCTATAAATGTTATTTAAGGTATGTGTCGTATTTTAAACAGAATATGTTGTACTACTATAGTGCTAAGAATCATTTCATAACTTTCAGGAGGTATTACAGGTATGTTAAACTTATGCTCATGTATAAAATTTTTGTTATACAAAGAAAATATCACTTGTCATTTGTTGGCAAAGTTATTTGTATTTTTAATCATTTAATAAAGTAAGCTACTTAGCCTTAAATAGTGGCACACAACTGTAATCCCAGCACTAGGCAGGCTGAGGCAGGAGGATTGCTGTGAGTTTGAATCCATCCTGGGTTACACAGTGAGTTCAAGACCAGCCTAGATTACACAGGAGGACATTGTCTCAAAAAAAAAAAAAAAAAGCTAATTAAAGGATAATTCACAATAATCAGAAAAAATTGACATTTATACTTACTATATGTGCAGTACCAATAAGTATATGCAAAATTCAATTTATTTTAATTTATAATGGTCATGTCTACCAGCAACAATAGCAAAAATTACATTAAAATGCATTAAAAAGTGACTCACATGAATTTTCTTTTCCTTTTCCTTTTCTTTCTTTTTTTTTTTTTTGTCTTTTTGAGACAGGGTTTCACTATCTAGTTCAGGCTGGCCTTGAACTCACTTTGTAGCCCAGGCTAGCCTGAGTGCTGGGATTATGGGTGTGCCCAACCACGCCCAACTGCACGTGTATTTTCAAATACTTGGAAACTGTAACACATGACCTATTTCTGTACATATAAATGGTTAAGTCTTTGTCTCCTTGTTTTATGTTTTTGATTAAACAAAACAAAAACAAGTTTTAAGCACCCTGTTAATTAGAAATCACTGGGTGAATGCTCTTTGTCAAAATGATATTGCAAATTCAATCTATGGTGCACCTCTCTTGAAATGATAAAGAAAACATAAAAAGAGAATGAGAACCAAAATTAGAGAACTGAGAAGAGAAATTGTGTATATTCATGGCCCAGTTAAGGGACAGAAATGGTGTAAATACCTCCAAGAATATAGAAATATCCAATTTGCATATGATTATGTGAGCGATGAATGAGGATCTGTCCTGCTGGCTCAACGCGGTCATCTCAATTTTGCTTACAGGATGTGGGTATTTGCAGAGAAGGATAAGGAGGGAAAGGAGAGACAGTGGGAAGGAAAGATATTAACAGAAAGTGCATCTTTCAAGTCTTCTTGACTGTGCCTCAGTGGCATGGATGTAAATATGTGACTTTATGTAAACATTCATTAAGTTAAAGATTACAAAATTCAGGACCAATGTAGTGAATGCTCAAAGAGGAAAAGGAGCTGAGAAAGCCAGTGGATTCCATGAGGCCTGGCTAATTTATTCAAAAAGAGATCTGAGCCTCATATTTCTAAACTAAGATCAGGAACTATGTCTCCTTATTTATCTACTGCACTGTAAGTTTTGTGTAAATACTGCTTAAATTCTAATGGGGTTTTGGACATTGTGCCACACAGAGCATGTGAGGTGACAGAACTTCTCCTAACTAGTTTTGTAAATTGAAGATCTCTGAGGATTAACTGACGTTACAGTGAGATGAAAAATCACTTCGTGGATGCTGTGTTCAGGTAGAAAATTCTACAGGTGAAATAAAGCAAGAAATGAGCTCTGAATTCATAGTGTCTTTCCCTTTGTGCCGACATAGAAATCATGTCTGGCTGAATGCCTCTAAGAAACCTTTCTCGGCTGGGGTAGGTCCCTTTCTGAGAACAGAAAATATCACTATCCCAGAGGAGAAGCCGTAAGCCATCCTGACCTTCTTTGTCTCTGCTGCTCCATTTCATGGCAGGAAACAGACCATCAGCGTTAGGAGGGATGCGTGCAGAGAATCACAACCTAGTTCACATGTGTCTGCTTGGATAACTCAAGTATTGGGAGACTTCTAAAGCTTGGTGCTTTTGAAATTTGTGTCGCTGTCCTAATTTATTATCTCTTGTACCACTAACATACGAAAAGACCAGATTCTCAAATGGTTTGTAATGGGCTCTGTATAAAGCCAAAGATGTGTTATTCTTCAATGTGCCCTTAAGCAAGATGGAATTGTGAAGTATAATTAGTCTTGAATACACTAATTAATAATACATCTCCAATGCGTGCAAACAAAATAAATAGCTAACAGAGTATGTCTAATGATTTTAATTATAAGCAGAAGGACTACACCAGCCTACCAAATATTAGTAACACATTTTGCTTGCCTTTTAAATTCTGAAAGTAAAAGCCGCTTGATTATGGATTCTATAAACTTGTACATTTTCTGGTTACTCCAGCAAACATCTTTGTGTTGTTTTTTGGAGAGGAAGCAGTGACAATGTTTCTTTAGTGCTTCGTGTGACTCTTGCTGATTCACATTGGCGAGATAAGTTTTGACAGCTGTTTTGTTCAAGTGACTTAAATACCTGAGAAGGGCTCAGTGAACTAATAACAAATAATTGCATAAGGATTCAGATGAAGTTCCTCTTTCTCTCTCCATTCTTTTTTTTTTTTTGTGGGTACCGGGGGTCGACCTCAGGACCTTGCGTGCCAACAGGCGCCCGTGCCGCTGAGCGATATCACCGGCCCCTTTTTCCGTATGTGGGATCCGGGAGTCGAACTCGGGCCCTCGCGCTTGCCAGGCAGGTGCGTATGCCGCTGAGCCATCTCACCAGCCCTCTCTCTCTCCATTTTGATTCTGTTTTATTTCCATCTACTCTAGATGAAAGTTCCCACAAAAGGAAACCTAATTGCCACAACTCCTAATGTTCCCATCACCATTAGTTCACCAAATCTAGTAGTAGTAAAGTCCCGCGGAAGACTGTGATTGACCTAGCCTCATGCCATGTCTACTCCAAATCAGTCTCTGTAGAAGAGGATTAGGAAGATCTGCTTGGTCAGGTTGGGTTACAAGTCCAGCTCTTTCATGAGGATGGGGTGCCATCTTGACAACGCTGCCTCTTCCACTAGCACCAAAGCATTAAGAATGGAGGGGTTCTCCAAAGGCAAGGATGCTGGGCAAAATTCTTATGTTTGCTCTGGCCACAATATGAATTATAAACCATATTATGAATTACAAAATGGCCCTATATACATGAATCTTTTTTTTTTTTTATGAATCTTAAAATGTAGTTATTTATTGACTTATTAAGAAAGTGATACCACTTATTTTTACAAGAAGAATTTAATATAGAATAAAGTAGGTGGGCTGAAGGGATAATGAAAATATTACAGTACCTCAGAAGGAGGAATTGTAAAAATAGGTACCACCTATAGACCAACAAAAAGTGTTTGGGATTATCAGAAGCTAGAAAAACCAATAAGTACATGAAAAAACATTAAACATCACTAGTCATCAGGGAAATGCAAATTAAAGCCACAATGAGATATTGCTTCATGCGTATTAGAATGGCTGTAAATCAAAGGCAAATAGTTAAGTGTTGGTGAGCATTTGCAGTAAAGGGAACTCTTGCACACTGTTGTACAATAGTAGTTGGAATGTAAATTATTACAATTGTGAAAAACAGTATAGATGTTCCTCAAAAACTTAAAAGTAGAGCTAATATGTTATCAGCAATCTGACTCTTGGGTGTATACCCAAAAGATATTGTTATGGCTTGTATTTGGATGTAGCCCAAAAGCCTCACGCTCTCATAGGTAGGGATTTTCCAAGGTGTCTAAGTGGATCTATGATGTTTGACACTGATCAAACACTGAGATTAAGGGTGTGTGATAACTAAGTGAGCTTAGCACAGTTCTGGGTGTGGATAATGGAATCCTTACCCTGTGTGTGGGTGGCACCAATCAATTGGCTTATAGCCTGGATGGAATATAAAGAGACAGAGGGAAGGCAGTCTTGCTGCTGTTGCTCGCTGCTTTGTAGCCTCCTGCCTGCTTTGCAATGGACGGTTTCTCCTCCGTGATGCCACCCTGCCTTGGAACCAGCCAACTATGGACTGAGAACTATACAAATTGTGGGCTGAAATAAACCATTCCTCCTTTAAAGTGTCAGTGTCAGGTATTTTGTCTCACAAAAAGAAAAATAGCCAAAACAGGCTTGAACTCAGTATATTGAAGAGTTATCTGCACGCCTATTATGCATTGCAGCACTATTCACAGTAGTGCTGATTGAGATACATTGTGATTTGGATTTTAAATGTCCCACAGAACCTCCTGTACTGAAAGCCAGGTCACCAATCCAGCAACGTTCAAAGTGAGTCTACAGAAGTGGTTGGATCATGAAGGCTTTAATTTCATCAATGGATTAATAATCCGGGAGGTGATAGAAACTTAAGTGATGGAGCATAGTAAAATGATGGGGCATAGTAGAAATAAGTAGGTCATGGGGCATCTCTCTCTCTCTCTCTCTCTCTCTCTCTCTTTCTGGCCTCCATGAAGTAAGTAGCTTTGCTTATCACTATTTTCTACCATAGGCCCAGAAACATCAGAGCCAAGTGACCATAAACTGAAAACTAAGAAATTGTGAGCCAAAATATTTTTTCCCCTTTAAGTTGATTTTCTTAGGTATTTTGTCACTGCAACAACAGACTGACTATCACATGTGGAAACAATCCAAGTGTCAGTGGACGAATGGATAAAGAAAATGTGATATGTGTACAAAATAGAATAGTAGTCAGCCTTAAAAAGGAAAGAAATCTTGTCATTTATAAAAACATGAATGTGCCTGGAGGATTTTCAGCAACATGAAATAAGCCAGGCATGCAGTGACTAGTACCACGTGATTTTATTTATATGTGGAGTATAAAAATGTCAAACCCATACAAACAAAGAGTAGAATGGAGACTGACAGAAATGGATGGATTAGAGATCATGAACAAAGAATACAACATTTCAGCTAGCCAGGTCTGTTCAAGAGGTCTATTGCACTGGATGACATTTGCAGTTAAAACAATATATTGTATTCAGGAAAATTATATGAGACTAGATTTTCAGTGTTTTTCCCATGAAAAGGTATGTGATGTAATAGATATGTTAAATAGCTTTATTCAGCTGTTCCACACTTTATGCATATATCAAAACATCATGTTGAACATCACATGTTAATTTTACTAGTTAATTTAAAAAATCAAATATTGAGTTACTCATTAAAAAAGCAAAATCTACAACAGTGGAGCAGAGTTGGGCCCCAGACCCCTAAGGAGAGTACTGGCCTAAGCAGAGTATGCTGGTGTCTGTCAGGGGCTGTGGTAAGGCTCCTTCTTATCACATGGAAAAACAAACTGCACATGGGAGTCAGATGCCAATCTGAGAATGAAGTGACCTTGAAAGGAAAAGAATGCAAAACAAGGAAGAATAAAGTCTTTCTTTTTCCTTTAACTTTCTAGTCTTCTATCATCACTCATTAGTGGCGGAGACCACAGAGCAAGGTTGCTGTTTAACAAGCCCCAGCCTCAGCGAGCTCCACCGTGAAGAGGAGTGGGCTGGGATGGTTTTGAGAGTAAGGGCAACAGTGTGAAAAACAGCGCACATTGAGGGTAACATCAGTTCTGCACCGAATTGAAAAATACACGCTTTGGCAGTGAGCTTTTTAATCTGTATCTATAAGTGCAAAATATTTAGATAAACACATCTTTGTACAAATTGCCCACAGCCATCTCTTGCACTGGACCTTGTCTCACTACCCACTAATGTCTTTAGACCCCACAGTCTGACACTAAGTTCTTTCTAGTATTCAGATTGGAGACTTCTGGAATCATATTCTACTTGGAGCATGTTTACACCTTTCAGGGAGGCTGATGTCTACGCTTTCCTTTGTGTAATTTATTTGGAACTATCTGCAGTTTGTTCAGAGAGAGCAGTTCGTGATTTTCTTTAATTTTATTTTTTTCCTCTGTCTCAGTAATTCTGCCTTAAAAATGAACTCTACCAGTGCCTGAACTCTGGGCTGGCAAAGAACTTGTAGAAACTTTTGACAATTGTACAAAGTATCTATTCCATGGCAGTCATTTCTGGGATTTCTCACACTTATCTCTCTCATAAATGGAGAATTTAACACAAAAACTGGAAAGTTGATGTTCTTTGTGAACATTGCCTAAATCTACCTATTCGTTTTGTTTTGTTTTGTTTTTTAAGGTGAGTACCGGCAGTGGAACTCAGGACCTCGTGCTTGCCAGGCAGGTGCTTATGCCGCTGAGCTATCCCACCAGCCCCAAATCTACCCTATTTGAACCAAAATGATTTTGAGTTATTTTTTTCTTATAAGTTCATATTTAACTTTTTATAAAGGAAAAATACTGAAGTTTTTAATTTTCAAATAAATTTTCATACTGTTCTTTCCCTTTCTTTTCTTCTTTTTTTCTTTCTTTTTTTGTTTGTTCATTTCTTTCTTTTCTTTCTCTTTTTTCTAAAATTTTCATTTTACCCACAGAGCATTCTGAATGTTTCAGAAGTCATGGACTCAAGTATTTGGATGATTTTATAGTTAGCCTTTAAATTAATGAAGGGTACAAAAAAATAGCAATTAGGATTTTATTATGATAAACATATTCTGAATTCCATCAGGAGCACTGTAGCAACCCTGATAAGAATATATAAATTATTTGTTTTTGAAAATCTACTAAATAGCAGTGGAAAAGTTTAATGTGGAATCTAACCACAGCTAATTATACATATTAGCTATGTGGAATAGTTTGCTAGCCCAGATAACCTTTAAACTTTAGCTGTAATGATAATTTACTTAATGGAGAGGCTTAATAGAAATATTGTAACAAATGTACCTCCTTAGATTTACAGAGATTGGATTGGGAAGTTAGAAGACAAGAATCTGCTGTGCACACATACTGACAGAAAGCCATGTCATTTTAATGATTCATAATTTCTAATTAGCCATGATTATTCTGAGTGTGGATATACATTTTAATTGTATCACATACTGTAATTTCCAATTTCCGTGGAGACGCTGATGAAGTGAAAGTCATATTGCAAAGTCATCATTTAAATATTTGAGAAATGGAAGGCTTGAAGAGGGATAAATATCCATAGCTTAATTATAATTTCTATTGATCTCAGTAGTCAATTTTGTCCTAGTAATATAGATGGCTGTCTGCTTTCTCTTCACTAGCACAGCTCTTCACTAGCTGGGTTTGGAAATGCAATGCATTGTTCTCCATATATGGAGAGAATGCCATGCTTCATTATGTATTCAGCCTTCAAGAAGACAGAAAACATGGTTGGAAGAACTGAGGTAGGGCAGATACAGCAATGGATGGATAGCATCCTTATAGTAGGACCACATAGTTTTTGTTAGAATTGAGTGCTGAGAGTTAAAAGGTGTCACTCATGTTGAAGCTATTATTATATATGACTGTTTGGTAGAGCTACCTGGAGAACAGTTGATAAGATTCAGCGTGTCTTTAAGCTTTTAATTCAAAGCAAACAAATTGGTAGCACTACAAGGTAAAAACAAAATTGCTTAGGCAAGGTATGCCTTCCAATAGCTTCTGCTGTGAAAAAGGAAATAAGTGGGCTATCAGATACATATCTCAGTGACAATAAGAATTACATAAAGCTACTTAGTAGCTGCTTTTAGATGTACAACATTTTAGGTACCCTGTAGGTCTTGTAATTTATAGCATGCATGAGTTGAAATAAGCCTATATAAGAGACTCTTCTGAGAAGGAGTGTGAATCTCTGCTCATTATAAGATCCATAAAGGTCAATGCAACAATTAAGAAGAATTCAGCACATCTGATATCCATTTTAACAGCACAAGGTTCAGTTTCTTAACTTGGGAGTTCATGAAAATAATCAGAGAATTGATTATAAATAAATATACTTATATTTGGATTATGAAATAAATAGAGTTTATGACAGATTTAAACAAAATACAAATTACTTATCCAAAGTGTAGGTGCTATACAGTTGGGCTTGTGATAATATTTTCAATTCCTCTTCACCCATGAATGTTGGTAAAAAATAAGATATGACCAAGCAAATAATCTTTGCTTCATTTTCTTATGTGTGTGTGTAGTTTTTGTTTGTTTGTTTGTTTTTGTTTTTGTTTTTTTAGATTTGGATTTCTCTTCTTGTATTATGTTGTTTTTTGTTATTACTGTTGTTGTTGGTTTGTTGTTTCATTGATTCCTGAGGCTTCAGTTTATTCTTACACGGCTACAAATACCACCTTGGAGGCGGTGCCTGAGGGGTCAAAGTTGTTCACCCCATGGCAGCTGGAAAGCAGAGAAAAAAGAAGAGAGGTCTAGGGACAAAGTATGGCTTTCAAAAGCATGCCCTCAAGTGACCTACTTCCTCCCACTAGTCCCCCATTCTAAAGATTCCACCACTTCCCAAGAGCCCATTTAGCCCTGAATCTCTCAGCTGATTAATCCATTAATGATCTTCCAGCTTTCATGATCCAAACACCTCCCAAACTCCACCTCTGAACTGTGCAGCGTTAGGGACCAATCCTTCAACACAAGAGCTGTTGGAGGGCATTTGAGATCCAAACCCTAACAGTTTAAGGATGTAGCTTCTATATATGAATGCTTAACACCAATTGGAAAAAATATATACATATTTGAAGTTTATTTAAATTACTATAACATTGCTCAGCACAATTGTTATAAAGTCTGAAAAATACATTAATGTATTTATTCATTCAGACTTTCAACCAAATACTTGTTTCAAATTACCTGTTACAGTCACTTTCCTGTAGCTGGTTCACAAGACCTGACACCTACAACTTAAAAGAGAGAGGTTTAGTTTGGCTCACAGCCACAGTCTCTGGTCGGCTGGCTGCAAGGGAGAAACAGCATGGCAGAAGAGCCTGGCTGGAGGACAGCTGCCCATCCTGGGGGAACTGGGAAGCAGAGAGCAAAGGGAGGAGCTGCGAAGGGCGTTCTACCCTTCCGGTCACACCCTGCTCCCAGGGACCCACAGCTTCTGACTAGACCTGCACCTTCCAACAGCACATTCAACTCGGAACTCTTATGTGGATTAGTCCACTAATGAATATAGTTTCCCCATGATCCGGTTGTATTCCAAAAGCCCAACCTCTGAACACCTGAAGCTTTGGGGATATATTCTAGATCTAAAACATAATATTACAGAAACATTATCATCATTATCACTTTGAATGACACCATCAATGGTAATGTACTTAGTATACTGTTTGGAACATACTTAAAATTATTGTGTTATTATTGTTACTGATAAAACTATTGTAGTGAGAATTATCCTCTGAACCTTAGCCAAAGTAACTCCTTCTTGTAAACCCCCTCACCTTATTTCACTTTCCAGTGAGCCCTTGACATTTGATAAGGCTGTGAGGCAAACTGCAGCACAACAATTTCATCCGTTACTGCAGCAAGATGGTCCTTACAAATGCTGGAAGACTTTCCTGATAAGGTTGGGAACAAAACACACACAACTTTTCTAAGGGACTTCACTCACTTTTGATCTTGCTTTTGCTCTGTGTATGTGTGTGTGTGTGTGTGTGTGTTTGTGTTTGCGACATACGATAGTTAACACTTGTATGGAGAGATTGGTATATGGGTATAGAATATCTTGGTCATTTTCCATCCCTTTACCCCCTCCCCTTCCCTCCTTCTTCCTCCTCCTTTGAGCCCTTCCCTATCTCCAAAAAGCCTGCCTTTTTGTTTCCTATCACTTCTTTAATTCTTTTATGTATTTATGTTTTAGGTTTCTCATGTAAGAAGAACCACGAGATATTTAACTTTCTGTGTCTGACTTATTTTCATAATATTATGATCTCAAATTCCATCAGTTTTCCTGCAAATGATATGGTGTTATTACTCTTTATGGCTGAATAATATGCCATTGTGCATAAATATCACATTTTCTTTATTCATTCATCGGTTGATAGCCATCTACTACACTCTTTCCAAGCAATTGTGCTATAAATATAGGGATGCATATATCATCATTATATGATGTCTTTAACTCTTTTGGGATTATACCCATGAAGGGTATGACTGGATCAAATGGAATTTCTACTTTTAGTTATTTAAGGAATCTTCATACTAAGTTCCATAGTGATTCTATTAGTTTACACTCCACCAAAAATGTAGGAGGATGCCTTTTTCACTCTATGCTCTCCATCATTGGTTGTTTTAATTAGTGCTCTATAAAAAACAGTAGTTTGGCAAAGGGGAGTTGGCAACTTTGGTAATGCTACAGCATGAAAGTCATCCTTTCCTCTGTAAGTAACCACTAGTAAACTCATTTACTTGCCAAGCAAGTCTTGTCACTTTTCAGACTGTAAGCACTATCTCTGTTTGGAGGCCAAAGTTTCTTTTCCATACTGTATCTTTGTAGAATTTTCCCAATAAATATATATTCCATAATGAGAAGTGCAAACATGATAAGGCAATGATATATGTGATCTCTACCTCCTCGAGACTCAGAGTTTAGCCAGAAAGTCTGACTAAACCGAACCAAAAACACCAATAAAATTAATAAATACAGTGGTAAACCAAGTAGAGTTTTCTTTGAAAATACATAAGAGGGACAAATTATTTAACCAAATGGATAATTTCTTTATGTATGTCATTGAAGCTCTTTTATTTAAATACTTGGTCAATAAATATTTTTTCTCTGTCCCACTTCCAAGTTGTTCTCAATGTTCTATATCATCCTTATTTTAACATTTCCTGTACCTTCTCATCTTTGCAGAAGTAGAAAGACCTTTTCGGGGAGTTAAGATTTAAAAAATTATATTCTATTGAGTAACGTCGTATATTTCTTGATAACTCTTTTTAAAACATTATAATTCTTCTCTTTATGTGCAGTAAATTATAGATTTAATCACTTCATATTTGGTGCCAAATGAGGATTTTCTTTCTTCATGTAGTATTCTATCACTTTATATAAACCATAGGGTAAGACATCTGGATGTATATGAATATATATATATATACATGCTCTATAATATATATGTATTATAGTTGCAGTCATAGCTCAAAGGGACATCCCCACTTCCTGCAGAATGAGGATGTTAAACTACCAGCTTATGGGCCACACATATTCTATTACTGAGCTTGACAAGGCTTGAGATGGTGACTATGAACATTGAAATTAGCTTTTTCTTTATAGTCTTCCATGCATTTTTCTGGAGAGAGATCTGTCTTCCAAGCTAAATATATCTATTTTTCAAATGGGCTATTGTAAGGCATCTAGCATGTGATTTTCTTAAAAGAAGCTCATGGGGAAATACAAGAAGAAAGGAGACTCTTTATGACATTACGTGGAGTGTGTGTGTTCCTTTCATGTTGCATGGAGTGTAGAGATGAGTATGCCGTAATACAGCATGTGGCCAAATATCTTGAAGATACCCTACACCTGTAGAAAGACACTCTCATGAAGTAGTAAATTTGTACATAGGTGGCAAGGATGTTCCATTAACTTTGTTGGCATTGAATAATCTGAAGAGAGGCAGCTTTTCATAGTTACTAAAAGCTCAGAGCCAGTTTTCCTGAGTTCAAATCCAGCTCCTGTCACAAAGCTGTTCTGTTATTCTGGACAATTTTCTCAATTCTTTCTGCTTCATTTGTAAAATCCATATCATAGTAATGTTATGTAGTGCTTGGGATTGTTTTTTAAATTAAATGGTACTATTTATTAAATAGAACAATTTCTGGAAGATTATAAGCAACACTATTTTCAAAAATAAAATTGGATTCTAAAAGTCCATGTTGATAGACACTGCTGCAACTCTTATTGTATTTATTTGATTTCCTGATACTACTGCCCTCCATTAAATCTGTGAACCTCTCTACTGCTTTTTGCAATTAAGTTTTTAATAAAATGACAAGAATGAAATGTGGCCCCAGGTGTTAAACCAGATGTGATCTCTAGGGCAATTGCAATGGTCACAGATTTCAGAAACACCACTGACCATGTATATATGATCACATGTATACATGTGTATGAACACGATCATATATATGAATATGAAAAGATTTTCAGTAAGGAGTAGGTAAGGACACTATTTGGAGGTCATGATAGGAAGATGAACTTTGAGCCACTTATCGATGCCAGTGATTCATCTAAATTCTAAACTTTCCCAAAGAACCTTGAACATTTCAAACATGTATTATCCTAAGATTATATTGGGGATGGAGATGGACGAGAAGCTGTGATATAATGTAGACACAAATCAAGAGGTATATATGTTCTTAACTTCAAAACAGTTTTTTTCTCAAACCTTAACATACACAAATTATGCTATGGTTTGTTGTTTAATCTTAAACCTCTTTTATTAAAAGTAACTTCTAAATCTCTCAATCTAATTTAAGCCAAAAGACACCACAAAATTTTTCAGTGATATCTTTTAATTAAATTCTTTAAATGAAAGTTGTCAAAAGTTTTTATGACTATTTTCATGCAGTGCTTTTTCTCACAAGTGAGCTGTTGCAACTATAATTCACAGGTATAATCAGTCACCATACTGGAAATTTCTAGTTTCTAAAGAGTTTAGACTAATTCATTCCAGCAATTAGTAGATTAATATTATAAGTTCCATTAAATCTTATTCTCAATCAAATTTATCACTGGAATACATTTTCTACTTTTTTTTAAAGAGAAGAAAAAACAAAACAAATCAAAAAAGAACAAATTTTCAAAACAACATAATAGGAGGGTAACAATGGTTAATGCATTACATATTATTATCTTTAAGTTAGTTATTCAGGATACCAGATATTAGCATTCAACTGTCCAGACATTATTGGCACAAACCTTACTCATCAATGAACTAAGTAAAATTGGTAGTGTATCTATCTTAACCATCTTATATATATATATACAATTTTTTTTCCTTTCCCTTCTTTCTTTTCCCTATTCCCCTATGGAATACATTTTCTAGATAAATAAACTCTTCAAATGCTGCTGATAAAATAGACTTTTCAAATATAAAAGATATCTTTTTAATTCTTTTGTCTCTATGTATGATGTATAAACTGCTTCCCAAATTTGACTCATACTAAGAAATTTGACTCATACTAAATGGGGAGCTGAGCTATGATAAGTTCTGAAATCTTAATTTTTAAATAAATGTCCTGAGTGCAAAAAACAATGAAGAATTGGTCTGCAAAAGCTGCTTGAAGACTAGAATCCAGAAACCTGGAAAATAACAAGTTGGCAAAGAGAAAAAAAGAAGTAGATCTCCAGTAGTCAGGAAGGAACTAATAGGAAAATCAAAAATTACAGAGAAGTTGGAGAAATGGACCACAGCACAGAGAAAGAAATGAAGCAGTCTGGAAACTCTACCCTGGTTCCTCCAGAGCCCTATCTCTGCACACACACACACACCCTGTCTCTGCTCCAGGTTTGGAAGCTCCAGAAGGGGCCCGTGGCCACTGTAAGCTGCAAAAAGAGTGTGGGATTTTACTTCAGATGTACTCCTTCCACTCAACAGGGAACAGTTGGGGAAGGAATCCTGTGCAGTGCCCACCACATTGCCAGAAATTATGGAACACAACAAAAGCAGTCCTAAGGGGGATACAAAATCAATGGCATTCTTACAACCAATAAGGAATTTGCTGAGAAATAAATGAGGAAAACAATACCATTCACAGTAGCATCAAGAAAAGTTAAATTCTTAGGAATTAACCTAACCAAGGAAGTGAAAGTCCTCTGCAAAAAAAAAAAAAACAAAAAAAAAAAAAACAAAAAACTACAGTACTCTGAAAAAGGAGATCAAAGAGGACACGACTGTATGGAAAGATAGCCCCTGTTCCAGAATAAGCAGAACCAACATTATCAAAATGGCCCTACTTACGAAGCTGATATGAAGATGCAATGCATTCCCAGTCGAAATATCAACAGCATTCCTCGCAGAATTAGACATAATTAGACCAGAAGAGACTCAGAATAGCAAAAGCAACCCTGGGCAACAAGATGAAAACAGGAGGCATCACAATCTGAGAATTCAGGTTATACCACCAAGCTACATTTATAAAAACAGCATCATACTAGGAAAAAAAAGACACGAGGATTAACGTAACAAAAAAGAGGATGCAGAAACAAGCCTAGGAACGTTCAGCTGTCTGATCTTTGACGCTGGACCCAGAAGCATACATTGGAGGAAAGACAGCCTTTTTAACAAATGGTGCTGGGAAAACTGACTATGTATGTGCAGAAGATTGAATCTAGACCCGTATCTTTAGCCATGTACTAAGTCAAAATGGATCAAATATCTAAATTTTAAAGCAGAAATACTTAATCTGGTGGAGGACAAAATAGGTAAAACTCTTCAGGACATAGGCATAGGCAAGTACTTTCTGAATAGATTACCAATTGCACAAGAAATAATACCAAGAATGAACAAATGGGGTCATATCAAATTAAAAAGTTTCTGCACATTAAAGGAAACAAACAACAGAGTGAAAAGATAACCTACAGAACGGGGAAAAAATGTTACCCACTGTTCCCGGTAAACAAATACTTAGAGAGAACTAATATTTAGAATATATAAAGAACTCGAAAAAATTAGACCCCCCCCAAATAAAAGACATGATCAAAAAATTGGCAACTGAAATGAACAGACATTTCTCAGAAAAAGTACAAATGGCCAATTGATACATGACGATACAGTCAACATCTCTGGCTATTGGAGAAATGCAAATTAAAGCAACACTGAGACTCCATCTTACCCCATGAAGAATGGCCACCCCCAAGAAATCAAAAAAGAACAAATGCTGGCAAGGCTATGGGGAAAAAGGAACCCTTCTATATAGTTGGTGGGAATGTAAAGTAGCACAACCACTATGCAAATCAGTGAGGAGTTTCCTTAAAAAACTCAAACTACAAATTCCATTTGACCCAGATCTTCCCCTCTTAAGTATCTTCCTGAAAGTGCTAAAGGTCTCATATTACAGTGATACATGCATAGCATCACAACTCATAATAACTAAATTTTGAAAACAGCCTGTATGTCCATCAGCAGATTGAGTGGATAAGGAAAATGTGGTATGTATACACAATGTAATAATACTCTGTCATAAAGAATGATAAAGAAGTAATTTGTGGGAAAGTGGATGCACCTTGAGACCATAATGTTAAGTGAAATAAATCAGAAACTAAATCCCAAACATTGCATGGTTTCTTTTATATAAGAAACCCAAGCTATAAATAGAGAGAGATAAAAAGCTGTATAATAAGAGATGGAGGGAGAGGGGACAGAGGCAAGGTGAAAGAGATCAATCAAGATTTAAGATATATTATGTACATGTACCAATATCCCCCATGGTATGTGATCATTATATACTAAAATCATGCACTAATAAAAAACAAAAATTGATAAAAAAATAAATGTTCTAAGTGATTTTAAAATCGGAAAAGTGTATCAATATAAACTAAAAAGTGATTCAGGCATACTGGGATATTTTGGGGACAGGGGAAACTTTTGGAGGGATTTAGAATTATTCTCTTCTGGGTTCTATCATTGTTGGTTTTGTAAGTCAGAGAAACTTGAAGTAAGAAACATGGATAAATTAGAAGGCTCGAGGATGCAAACTTTCCAAACTACTGCTGTTGAACAAAGCTGATATATTTTTACATAAGGAAAACAAAAATGATATTGAAAAAATATTATAGCTCTCATTTTAGTTACAAAAGAATAATTATGCACCACTACTTAAAAAATCTCAAAACTAACAGAATCATATGGAACTGATAACAAGAGAGAGACCGCGTGTATTCATTCACACACTGGTGCTCCCAGAAGAATGGAGACTGATCAAACTTTCAATACCAGCTAGGTTACTTCCATGATGGTCACTTCCACAAACAAGGCTTTCCTGAGTTTAGACAAAGGCAAAGGATGAAACAAAGACAATTTCTTTTTCATTTTTTAACTTAAGAGCACTAAGAGAGATTATGAAAATAAAATTTAATCCCCAAAGAGATCAAAGCTCTTTACCTATAATAAAAATCTGTAAATCAGAAGTTACCTATAACCAAACTCCAATGTCAAATTTCATACAATGTACACTTTTTGTCTAAACATAGTCCCAAGGCTCCCTGAGCGTTGCAAAACTGGAACCCCAATTGATATTTATGCCTTTCCAGGTCTATCCTGAAAATGTTTTTAAAGCTCCTTCACTGAGATTTTAAAGCAGTACATTGTTCTAGATAACAAACTGTCCTTGGACAATAATCTGATATTTTCAACTCTGTGCTCTATTAGTCAGTGTTCTCCAAAGAAATAGAACCAATAAGAGATAGGATAGATAGATAGATGATAGATAGATATAGATATAGATATAGATATACAGGTAGATAATTATTTTTAAGTGGCTCATGGGATTATGAAGCTGAGAAATCCAACCTGTTGTCTACAAACTAGAGAACCAAGTGAGCTGATGATGCAAATCCCAGTCTGTGGTTAGGAGAAGAGATGAGTTGTCCCAGGTCAATCATGAAACAAGCAAGAAAAAAAAGTGAATTCTTCCTTCCTCCTTATTCTGTCCTGCTCAGGCTTTCAGTGGGTTGAAGGAAGAATATCCAGGTTGAGGAAGTGATCTAGTTTACTGCGCACACAGACTCAAACACTCATCTCAGCTTGAATTGCTCTCACAGACACACTCTGAACTTATGCTTTGTCTGAGAACTACTTGGCCTATTTAATTAACCAAAATTAATCGCCACACTTACCAACAGGCAAAGTGTCTTACAAGTTTAAAGACTTCTACATCGATGCCAGAAATTACCTTATAAGGATAATTTTTCCTGAATCTCCATTGAGACTGTGAATCCACAATCTATACTTTCTTTATGTCTCAAGCCATAAATTGGCCTCCGTTTTTGCATTCACCATCAATATCTTATAACTTTACCCATTTTCTCATGGTCATAAATCTAAAATACATTGGAAACAAAATCACAGAATTTTTTACTCATTTCTCCTCTTTTTGCTCCTAGCATGTATGTCCCTGAAATGAAAGACGTCCTCATTAATGAAAATTTGTGAAAGCCTTTTAGGCCCTGATTGCTGCCAAATGCAATATACTTAAGTGCCTGAACAGCCAGTCTTAGAGAAGAAAGTGGTTCTATTTGTAAAAATTCTCCTTGTTTTGATTAGTTTGCCAGAGTTCTTTTGATATAATTATATCATCTTTATTTTCTACTCCAAAACATGCGTGACTTGGAATACATACTAGGAATACAACTTGTGGGAGCATTAACATTTTCCTGCTCATCTGTATTTGCTTGCATAATTTCCAACTAGCTTGGTCTGCAGGAAACTATCAATGCTTGTGTACTAATGCCACTATTCAGTAATTCAGCCAGTAATAGCTGGAACTCAAGCAATCGCCTACTGTTCACTCATGTTTTCTTTCCTTATTACCTCTTCTTTGGCATATCTAGCAGCCATGAAATAAATTATTTGGTCATTTAAATATCAATAGACCAAAATACACTAAAGCAAATAAGAAAATGTAGAGGCTATTTCCAAATCCCTGTGCCTATCTCTGTAGAAACCAAGTCTGACATCTCAACCAATGTTGTTTCCGCTGCAGTAGATTGCCTCTATTGACTGAATTTGATTTTACTTCACTTTTCTTTTGTGTTTTAAAACCACCAAAGAGTAACAAAGTTCCTATTCTTATTTAATTTGTGAGTATGATGTAGTAGTATAAAAATATCTTTATTACAGTTGATTTACTTTAAGCAGTTCCACTATACCTGATTTGTAAAAAAAAAAACACACTATGGAAATTGTAATAAAAATGACTTGACAATTACTGTAATATATCAAATCTATATAGTCTGTTTTGTTGGTTGATAAAAATTAAAAAAAATAATTACAGATTAATCTCCAACTTTGTTAAATATAGTAGTCTCTAGCAGTCACTAAAATGATAAAATTTATATTAAGATACTTTTTTCTCTCCAAAAAAATTATCCTTGTGTAGATAACAAGAAAAAAAGGAAAGATGGTGGGACATAGGAAGTATACCAAACACCTAACCAGAGCTTTTTGAATACACCAAGAACTGACTGTATATTTGTAATGATATAATAGAAAATACTTGTTTGAATGTTGTCCAGAAGGAATAAATGGAAATCAGAACAACCAATATGTTCTGGTTAATTTTGAAAATAAAGATAGAAGTTTAATGTTCAGTAAAACTCAGGCACCCAAGTCCCCCACCTGCTGCTCCATTTGAGTATTTTTCAGATATTATTTTGACACAATAAAACCTCAGCATAAAATATTGTAACAATATTCAAATTCTCAGAAATGTTATCAAAGCACGTCTCCAATTATAATATGATTTGAAGGTTGGTGATATTTTTTGACATTTTGTATTTTTCCTCAGACACCACTGCAAATTTGGAATGAACACGTTCATCATTCGTCATCCCTGTATTGCTCCCTTTTTGGAGTAAAAAGAGGGCTGCTGATTACACACTCATGATTTTAGGTGGAAACCTTTGTGTTGGAGGATTATCCAGATTAATCCTGTTCTTTCCATTCCTGTTCCTCAGAACACTACAAACACTGCTTTAGCCTTTCCGAGCTATTGCATGTAACTAAAAGGTTTATTCTGCTCCCTGGCCTATCTAAACCTTATTTCAGGATCTATCCTGCCCGTGATGATTCTTCTCTACTGTTCATGGCTTCTTCTTACTGCTACATAACCAATTCTCCAGGATGAGATGTTTTTTCATTTAAGAGAGCAGAAGTAAAAGTGTCGGAGAGAGGACAGATTGGAAAAAAAGAAACCTCCACACTTGCCTGTACAAGACTTTAGTAAGAAGTTGATTATATGTTTTGGATATTTTGTCAACAGGGATGCTATGATTTATAGCCTCAGTGCTGTTCCAAAACACTCCTGGTTTCCCAGAAAACCTATCCCTGCCAAATTAATTTACAAAAACAGGTCCCAACCTACTTTTTAACTGTAATTCCTAATATATATCCAATTATAGCTCTATTTATCTAAAGAATACTTTCTGTAACTAATACAAACTACTGTAGCTGACTTACTTATTTCTTAAGGACTAAAATCTTAGTTGGCTCTGTCAATAAATCCTCCACTACGTAGTTGGAAGCACACACACAAACACACACATTATAAATAACACCACCGTCTTCTGACTCTGATTCTATAGATAGAACTTGTGCACATGAGACTGGGCATCAAAAATACGCACATACACACATGCACACACACACACACACACACCACTCTACCACAGGCTTCCAACTCTGATTTTATCACTAGAATTTATTGAACTTCTTGTGCACATGAGACTGGGTGTCATAAAGTTATCATTTTAGTCCAGGTTCTGCCACTAATTGTGTGACTATGGACAAATCCAAGGCAGAAGAATATGAAACTGATAAAGCTCAAGTTTGAGTGCTAATACCTACAGAGGTTTCTTTCATATTACTGCAAGGGTTCTTATTAACATGGTTGCATGATTAACATGGTTGCATGGTTGCACATGATAAGGTCTCTGTAAAAATTCCAGAGGTAAGATATTTTCAACATATTTGGTAAGAATGAACTTTCCTTCCATTGAAAATTTCTCTCTGTTAGAAATTACCTATTGTTTGGTGGCATTTCAGCTGGTTCTGACAAATTTTGGATCTAGTTAGAGGAAGTTGAATTGAGGATAAATTTGACTGAGGTTATATGGATGTATTTATGTAACTTTGAGTTACTTTTGTCTATAATTAAGTAGAGAGCCAAGTGCAGAATAACTTTCAGAAATATCCTTCCTCTCATTCTTGTTGACATATCCAAGAGGTAACACAAGATACAATGTCACCAGTGTTTTGGCCAGTTAACTAAAAAACATTACTTTATTTTTCTGAATTGTTGATATTTGTAGTTTAAAATTTCAATTTCTGTAACCTAATAAAGAGAGTAATACTCTCTCATCCATTTAGAAATAAGTCATGATTCTACCTAATTCAAGGGTAGAACACTACACAAAAGTATGGATAACAGGAGGCAGGAAATAATTTGGGGGCAACTTTGGAGTCTGCCCACCATACCTTTCCCAACTACTATTGGTTTCCCCACCTCAGCTAGGATCCATTTGTTTGACACTCAATTTGAACAAGTTTAAACAAAAGTTAGTGTACTATCTTAAAATCCATAGAAATGTTAAGGAATGGATGCTGGTATACCAAAGAAATTATACTAATCTGGCAATCAGATGTCTCCAAGACCACCTCTTAGCTCTACTTTCCTACACAGGATCATGTGGCTTGGTTTGGCTGCCCACTCCTGCAAGGATCAACCTTGGTCAGGTGACTGAGTAGTCTCATTGGCCTAGGTTAGATCAAGTGTCCCCTTTGGTTGAATCAATGCTAGTTAGGTACACTCATTTAAAAACACATTAACTCTTAGAAAAATTGGAAGGGAAATCTCAAAAATTTAATAAATAACTCCAGAAAGATATATATATGTATATCTGTTTCATATGCATATGAAATATATATATATGAAACAATAAATATGCATATGAAACAATAAATTTCCCAGAATGTTTTTTGTCTGTGAAGTAGTCACAGAATTTATTTGTACCAAAGTCATTTTGCCATGTAATTTATGTGCTAATGTTTTGTATATTTCTACCCAACATGCTACCAGGCCAGAAACTTCTAGGTCATTTTTATCCTGTTCATTACATGGTAAATGTTCAACATATGATTGGTCAATAAAGTAATTCCTTACTAAAACCTTAAATTTAATGTACTCCAGTGAAAAGTTAGCACTATTTCCATAGGAGTGGTTGTTTTTAAATTCACGATTTTTTTTTCCACATAGAAATTAAGGTTAACACAATGTCTTTTACTTTTAATGAAGGGAACATATATTGATAATTTTAAATTCTTTTTGAAGAAGAAAACAACTATACCAATTGTCTTAGAAAGTAAATTAGAATGGAGTTAATTTATTGTTAAGATCATTTTTTCAGGTTCTTGTTTAGCACTTCACATTATTAATCCCTACACACCAGATTCTGCTCGCTAATATTTCTTGTCTTTTCTATGCCTTATTTTGTTCAATCTATAATGATATGCTTATCTATTTAGTTGTCTATTTTAATAAGTAAAAATGGAATTCATTAGAGAAAGTACTTTTCTGCTTTAGGATCATAGATACTAAACTTTTACATAGATGGCAAGTAAATCATGATACTAGGAAAAAAAATCCTAATTCACTACCCTTATGAGTAGTTCCAGAAATTAGATTGATATATCCAGAGATGAGCAGAAATTAGATTTACTCTGACAGTTTATGAATCCTTGGCCTGAGTTACAATGCATTTGCTCACTGAGATGGCAGCCATCCAGTTTCCTAATCCTACTTCTAAGATAGCAGCAGAGCTGGTGGAAGATCATGAGAACTGTGCTGATACCTGCCCTGCCCGGGAAGATTTCCGTGTGTTAATTTCAGTTTAAATCAAATTCGTTTGTTCGATTTTGGTGATTGTTTCTTAATAGAACTACACAGAGCTTGTAGGGCAGTTTGGAAGAATATGTGGTTTGAACTCAATTCTTTCCTAGTGACTTTTTGCCTATTGCTTTCTTGAGCTAAAGGAAATACTGAGGAAGGAATTTTCTTAGTTTCCTGTTTATTAGCATAGGCTGCCTGGGGTTAATAGCAGTCTAGTTTTATCAGCCACTTTAAATTCTTTGACAAAGTCAGGAAAATAGAGAAAAAGAAGAGTAGAGAGAAGGTGAATTTTATTTCAACAAATAATCTGGGATAAACATGGAAATGGACTGAAAATTAGCATCATTTCATACTTAACTTGAACAAAGGTTTTCTATTTTGAGGAGTTCAATTCAAATCAAAATATAGCAACTGTTTTCCATTTCTTTTTTCTTTTCTTCCATTCTTAAGCTATCTCGACCTTTTCAAAATTTCCTTTTAATAGAAATACAAAAGTTCAATCTCATGTTTGGAAAAATAAACAAGTTGCGAGCTGGGGATGTTATTTTATAAGCTGCATACTGGAGACTTGCTGTCTACTCCTGGCTCTTCCACATTTTCTGTGGTTGCATCAACCTTTTTGAATACTTTATATCAAAAATGAGGAAGTAGAGCTGATATGTAAGGGAATTTTCAGCTCTAGCAGTCTTGTGATTTTTTTTTTTTTTTTTTTTTTTTTTTTTGTGAGTACCGGGGGTCGACCTCAGGACCTCCCGCGCCAGCAGGCGCCCATGCCGCTGAGCGATATCACCAGCCCCTTTTTTCGTATGTGGGTTCCGGGAGTCGAACTCGGGCCCTCGCGCTTGCTGGGCAGGCGCTTACGCCGCTGAGCTTTCTCACAGGCCCCAGTCTTGTGATTTGACTCTTTTGTTAATAAAGGATCAGGAACAATTGATTGCTGCATGTAAGAGGAATTGCAACACCTGGTTACAGCATAAGCCTTGAAAATCAATGGTTTGATTTTTGTTTTCAAACTGAGGTAAGGAATGAAGTATAAGGAAGGAAGAAGGCAGTTCATGTGGCAGGACACTGTAGGCTTTCCATTAGAGTATACACCAGTTGGGTTGTAAATGCATGTGTATTTTGCATATATTTAAAGTTTGAGAAATTCTTCCATGAAACATGAATGATTTTATGGATGTAGTATTAAGGAGGAAAACTTAAAGAATAGACACAAATTGTATTTGATTCCTAATACAGTCATCTAATGAGGAAAAATTTTCCAGCACATGTCAAAGATAAACAGGGGAAGAGGATTTAAAAAAAAAATGAAAAGAAAAAGAAGTAAGATGTGTTTTGTACACGTACCAACTCCCTGAGATGAATGTAATCATTATGTACTACAAATGGGTACTAATAAAATTAAAATTTTAGAAATATAAAAATTTAACAATAAAAATAATCTAAAGTTTCAAAATTAATGTCATTGCCATAATAGTAATGGAAACAAAATCCACCACTTTTTTATAGCTTATTTTTCAGGCAACAGTGCATATAGAAGCTTTGTTAAAAATCCTGTATGATTTGATTTCTGTAGCATTTGAATGCAGTATGTGGAAATATGACTTACTCTTTACTATTCATTCAATAGCACTCTACTCCAGTTTTGGTTTTCCCTTTCTTTTCCTAAATTATCCAGGAGGAGGGTAGTTATTATTAATCTGAAGCAGGAATCATTTAAAGAGGAGGCATCCTCTTTAGTTGCTGAGTCATTTATTTCTGGCCAGGGACATTGGACAAGACTCTGAATTCAGAGGCAGGAAGATGGCCAAACGGGTCAAGGGGCTTGTAGACAAATGGTTCTTCACTTTCTCTGGAGAAAGCTCTAATTTCCCAGAGGCTCTGCAGTGGAAAGCATGAGGAATCAAACACTGGATTTTGATGATGGTGATATTAAGATTTTGTTGAAATGGAAAAATATTGATTGATTTTTACCTTAATCTTCACCTCTGCAAAAATCAATGTTCGTTTATTATAATCTTCTCTGAAGCCATATGCATCTCTAGTTTATAGCATATTTTCAGATGTCAATATTATTTTGAGTTCTGAAGAAGAGTAAAGCCAAATATTAATGAATTATCATTAAGGTCTGTATAAATGTTAGAATTAACTCAGCTGAGTTTTATTTAAAACCCTTCAACAATGTGAAATTATTAAAAATTCAAGTAAATAATAAGCTATTTTACAGCCCATGTTTCTAAATGTGTCCTTTTGCCCTTTCTCCTCTCATCTCCTTTGTCTGCACATATTTCCTACGTGGCATCAAGTTCTGGATCTATAAAATAGAGGTCATTCTTTTCCCAAAAGAGAACTGTGAAACTTTGACTAACCACAAAAATCACTTCCAGCTTTTGCAACACTACAATTTTTTCAACTTGCTAATTTTAACTTTCTTCCCTTTGGCCAGGAAATTCAGAAAGATCCTACATGCAGATACGAAAGCACTTTTTAAAAAATGGCAAAATAATGCATAAAGTAATGTAATATATGGCATGATCTTTAATAATAGTCTCTCCAGAAATGTTGCTATGGATCTGTGCCAGCCACCAGCTTGATATCACTGTTCATTGAAGCGTCCAACCTGGACATGAAACCAGGAGAAAGAATGAGAAAGACAAAACATCCTTAGGAGGGACAGGAGGGGTGATAGGTGGACATCAAGTCCTGACAAGGTTGGGGTTTTTAGTCTAAGTTCGGGTTGAAACTCGTTAAGTAGCACCACATAGTCATTCACTCTTGAAGAGAAGTGGATGGCTCATATTGACATGAATCAAATCATAGACAGGGTGACTTATTTTAGAGATAAGCATCATAAATCCAGGACTACAGAGAAGTTCAGCATTAGACAAAGATGGAGCTGGGGAGTTATTGCTATAATCACTAAGGAGAGTTAGCCCACATTTTATGACCATTGGTGGGGAGCATGTTCCATGTATTAAGAGCTTTCACATCTGTCTACATTAGCAAGTATAAGTTCTTGAAAAATCAAAAGCAATAATTTAGCATACTCTAAAAATTTTTTGACACTGAGGATAAAATCCAAGGGTCTTATACCACTAAGAGATATTCCCAGTCCTTTTTTTAATAACAGTAACATTTTCATTTTTTAAATTTTATTTTAAAGAGAAAAAAACAATAAAAACAATGATATAGAATTTCAAAACAAGCTAATGGGGATTAACAGTGGTTAATATAATGTGTATTGTTATCTTCAAAGTAGTTGCTCAGATTACAAGATACAGGCATGAAAAACTGATCAAATAATAAAAGCACAAACTGTTCTTTTCAATGAACTAATAGAAATTAGTAGTATAATTGTCTTAGCTATATATATTTTTTTCTTTTCCCTTCCTTCTTTTTTCCTTTCCCCCACCCCAGTTGTTCTTTCCTTTTGAGCAGTTTCTTCCCCTTTCACAATATCTATTGTAGATTTTGAATCTTATTTACTCTTTCAGTTTCTTACATTAGGGAGACAATATGATGTTTACACATGTGAGTGTGATTTATTTCACTGATGAGTACAAATGCTGGCAGGATTGTGGGAATATAGATCTTTGTATTATTGCCTACTACAGATATATAAAGACACTCTCAAACTTATGCTTATCAACATAGGGTGTTTTGACTTTTTGTGGCACAAAATCCATGTGCAACCAGTAGTAATTGCACTTCTAATTTTGACATTGGATCCTCTCCTAAACTAGTTATATGTGTTCTAGTACTCTCTCATGATGTTGAGCTGTAGTAAGGTACAGTCGGCCACCCAATCTTGAGAGTAAACAAATGATACTTTATAGTTTACTAGATTGCTGGTCTATTATATTGGTAGGTTAAGCATATTAAATGCATTTCCAACTTTCTATAGGTTTATTGCGATGTAAATTCATTGTTAAGAAGCATCGTATATTTAATTTAAATAAATATTGGGCTAAAATCTCATTATTATATTCCCTTTTCTACTCAGAATTTATTTTTAATATTACTCACTTTCCTGTGTACATTTTAGCTTTTTGCTTTTAATTGCTGTGTAGTATTACATAGAAAACCTATACAATATTCTATTTTCCTGAAATTCCCAAAGTGACTGAGATGGAATCTTTAATTCCTAAATTGACTACATATCTGCTACCACAAAGTTGCACTGGCTTTTCTTTTCTCTTTTGGGGGCTTGCATTTAGGTAAACTTTGGAATTGTTCACAAACAGTTCTGGTCTTATGTTCAGCTGCTTTATCAAATTACCACAGTCTGCGTAGCTTCTAAACAAACAAACAAAAGTTTCACACAGTTATTGAGGTTGGAAGTCTGAGATCCAGGTGTCAACACAGTCAGGTTGTAATAAGGGGTCTCTTTCAGATTGCAGAATGCCAAATTCTTGCCTTCTCAGCCATCCCTTTTTGGGACTCTTTTATAAGTACACTATTCTCATCATGAGGTCTCTGGTCTGATTCCAATTACTTCCCAAAGACCTCACCTCCTAATTTCATCACAGTGCAGAGAAAGACCTCAATATATAATTTTGGGGGCACAAAAACATTTAGCCCACAACACTCCATATGTGAATATATGGGAGGATGATTGCAGTCTTTGATCACTTATGTCATATAATTCTGGCTAAGTAGTATGGATTAACATTGCATGGGTCACTTCTGGCTTAGTGTGTTTAATTGCTGACTTGAAACCTCCAAAACTCACCTGTCCACTCTTCACAGAAACCAAGAGAATTAAAGATGGGTGGGTACTCCATAGTCTTAATGGATACAATGAGCAGGGTTAACCTGCCCACCTGGGATTCACTGGCACTCTGGAAAAAAATCAACATTGTTGATTACAATGGACAGATAGGGGGTTTGGGGTTCACCATGGCATCTCCTAAACTCTCCTCAGTGACACAATTGCCATCAAGGCTTCTTCATTTCCCACGAATATTTGTCCTAATATTTTGGTCTATATAACCAAGAGTAGAACTACTGGGTCACAGAGTCTATTCCATTTTCAGCTGGAGTAAGTACTGCTGAAGGGTTCTTCAGTAAGATTAAGGAAGTCTGTTTTTTTTTGCATCCCCACTAATAACCACCACCTTTCAGTTTCTAGTTTCTACCAATCAGATGGTTGTAAAGTGGTAAATTATTTTTCTTTACTTTGCATTTCTCTGATTAAAAATGAGCTTGAGGATCTCTTCATATACTTGATAGCTATTTGCGTTTCACCACCTGCTTATTATCTGTTCATATCATTTGCCCGTATTAGCTTCTCCTCACAGAATAGATGTTTAATATGGTATAGCATATTTACATATACAAGGCAGTGTGCATATATATATAGTATATATTATAATTTTTCCTAAAAAGAGAAATGGATATTAACAGAAAATTTCTTACTAAGGTCACTAGTAACTATTTCCTGTCTAATTCAAACAACTTTTCTCATATACTCATCTTTGATATGGTTATAAAAATCTGATATTGCTGATCTTTCAAAATTGCTTAGAATGCTTTCTTCCTGAGAGTCCTTTGACTGTACATTCAATATTTTTATCTGTCCTATTCTCATTGTTATTTTTCAGTTCCTTTCATGACTCTTTTTAAAGGTTAGTGTTCAGTCTTTCATTTCAGTCCTCTTTCATTTTGTTCCTATCCCACAAGGACTCATGTATCGAACTATTACCTTTTTATTCAATAGTGAAACAGTCAAATCTCCCACTTTTTGTGTGTGTGTGTGTGGGTACCTGGGGTCGACCTCAGGACCTCGCGCGCCAGCAGGCATCCATGCCGCTGAGCGATATCACCCGCCCTTTTTTTGTATGTGGGTTCCGGGAGTCGAACTCGGGCCCTCGCACTTGCCAGGCAGGCGCTTATGACACTGAGCCATCTCACCGGCCCAAATCTCTCACCTTAATGTTTGCTATTAGGGCTGTAATGCTAACTACAGCTACACCACTATCTGATTGTCTTCATCATCATCTCAAACTCAGCCAGTTAAAATGGAAATGAAAATATCATCTTGAGAAAGTGTGTCAACAGTATATATAACCCATTAGTTTCAGTTGTAAATTGTCGCTCAAGAGAAGACTTTGAAGTATCTTTTGATATTAAATTATCTTTTATCTGCTGGGCTGGATGATGAATTCAGATATTTTGTCATTGCAAATGTGTTTTGGCTTTGGCTTCTTTTCTCTGTGACCACTTTCCACTGTCTATTGTTGCTTTTCTACCAAGAAGTTTACCACTTAATACGCAGAGCAGTAAGAACCCACTAACTAGTCTCTGCAACTAGGGTTTTACATAGTTTCCCATAAATGCCACATTGTTTACACTGTGGTCACTATATATTTCCAGACATTATTTTTCTTCTTTAAATAAAACAAAAATGTATAGGGATAGCCTATGTTATTAGAAGAATTGAGTAATATGGAATTCTGTGAAAATAAAATATAACATTCCCCCTTCATATTCACTCATCTCAAGTTAGTATTCCTGTCATTTTTACCAAGAAGTAGCCAATGTAAACAATTGTTCCCAAGTATTTACAAAGTCCTTCTACCCTTTTATGTGAATACTATTTTAGGCATAGATTATTCTCTATATCATCATTTACAGGTGAGGTGACACTTTTATTTATACACGTGATCTTTCTTTTTTACTTCACCTTCTGTATAAGTGACTTTGCCGTGTCAGTCAACATGATTGCATATGTCTTAAAACAGATTAAAATTGAGAATGTTTGCTATATAGTCTATGATGCTTTGGTAAAGGGAGAGAGAAGTAAAAATACATAATGAATTCCAAATTCAGGAAATATGGCATTGGCATTTATGAAGTTATTCCCTTTTTTTCCTACATTTACCTTTTCATTTTTTTATGCAGGAAGATAGTTGTCAATGTGTTGTTTTACTTTCTGTTTGTGAACACAGAAGCATGGGAGATATTATTTATCTACTAACTAAATGTTTATTTCCATCACTACAACTTAGTCCAACTCTGATTCAGGCCAAAGAATTCAGAGTGGGCTAGAGGACATTAAAGTAAAAAAGAAAATGAAGTTAAGTAGGACAAGGTGGTGTGGGAAGGCATTCTTCCTGACAGCCTGTAGCAAATGGTGCCTCATTTAACTCTCTCATCTTGTATTTCGTGAATGACAAAATATATTCTAATTATATATATTCAAAATGCATTGTTTCTAGAGTATTTTTTAAGCAAAGATGCACTGCAGTAAAAGAGAAAAAAATTTAAAGAATATATATATTTTCTCTGCATACCTCCAAGGCAGCTTTGAAGCTCAGTGATATTTTTTAATATTTCATATGAATCACTACTGCAGGCAGACTTGTCATCTCAAATGTGAAAATATTGTGTTGGGGAGAAAATTACATTGTGAAAATATTTTCAATGGTTTTCTTTTTGTAAAGTGGGAAATGTTCAGTTTTATATTTTGATACCTACTGCCAGATGATTCTCTAAAAAAAGTACCCATTTACACTGTCATCAACCAAGTATCAGAATAACATGGCACTTTCTTTAAAGAGCATTTTAAAATCTCACTTTCACTTTTGTTAATCTTGGCTACTTCATCCTCATGTCTCACCCTTAATGTGGAATTGAGCTACTGTGTCTAAAATTATTTTATTCCCACTTCTGTTTTTAGTGCAACTATAAGCCTTTTCCTTTTTCAATTTTTTTCATTTGATGTTTAATTAATGGTTCTTTATGAAATCCAAGAAAATTATCACTAATCCACTAAAAAATATAGTGTCACTTATATTCTCATTTCCTTACATATATCTAGTATAATTAATTATATAAAAGTTTTCCCTTTTTAATGCACCATCCCTATTTCCTATAAATATTGACATAATTATTTATAGTCCAATAATTTGCTATAACCTCTGTGTTAGTCTGCTTTTCACTGATACAACCAAATACTTATGAAAAGCACCTTGGTAGAGGAAAAATTTATTTTGGCTCATGGTTTTAGTGGTTTCAGTCCATAGTAAGCTGGTTCAACGGCTGGGGGCCTGTGGTCAGGCAGAACATTAAAGCAGAAGGGCATGGTGGAGCAAAGCTGCTCACTTCATGACAGCCAGAAGCAGAATGAGAAGGAAAGAGTTTAAGAAGAAAGGGCTAGGGGGAAGATGTACACTTCAACACCACACCCCCATGGCCACTTGGGTTCCTCATCCCATTCAGTCCATTGAGCTATTAAGCCATCAGTGGATTAATTAACTTCACAAAGTAAGAGCCCTCATGGTCCATTCAGTTCTTCACATCTCATCAGATGGCAACCAAATCTTCAACACACAAAACTTTGGAAGGACATTTTGGACCTGAACTATAACAACATCTCCCCTTGATTGCATTTTATCAGTCAGTCATACTTTCTTTTGGAATTCAATTCTCATACTCTCCTATGCTCAAAGATTTTTAATAATTCAGTTTTTTTTCCAGTGTTGCTATCCAATTTTTGAAAAATGAAGGATGCCTTCTAAAAATTATTGCTTTAATATGATAAAACTTTCCCTTATAGTAAAAAAATTGAACTAGAGAAATGTAGCATGAAATGTCTTTGTATTGAAATTCAGCATGTGACCTAGCTGGTTTATATAAGAACTTTATTTCTGTCGCAGTGCCCTGGATGTGCTTTCCCTTGCGAGCAACCCCCGTGAGTACAGCTGTGAGCTGCTACTCTGGATCGAGAGGTCCTCAATCTGGCCAAGGCAGCAAAAGACATTTGAAAAGGACAGATTTCCATAACCAAATAAGCAGGTGCCTAGTTTTAATGAACATTTAATGAAAACATAAAAATAAATCTTCATGATTCTAAATTAACAGTGATACTGGGGTCTTTACATTATTTACAAAGCTAATATGAAAACAGTTTGCTTCAGGTATAAAGAGAGTGATATAGTTTAACTCGAAATATGCATACTCAAACTTTTAAATGACTGTATCCTTACACTGAAATAATGTCTACTCCCAGTATATTACATTATATACTATGTAGACATAAAAATTAATATTGACTAATAAAGGTTATACTATTAGATATTGTCCTGATGTTAAAATAGGTGTGTTGCTAAATGCAATTAAAGGTAGGTGATGTATATGTATTTGTCTTGCTGATATAATGGATTTCAAACAGCCATTTATAAGTTATTTATTTGTGTTTTCCTTCTTTTATATTTTCAAATATATATTTTAATCATTAAAATATAATTAAAATATTTTAAATTCTTTTTTGACATTTATTATTACATGTTTGCAGTACCTAGTGATTACATTCATTGTAGGGAATTGGTACATGTGCATAACACATTTCAATTCTTTTCTTCCCCTCCTCTTGATCTGCCTTTTATTTTGCCAGCATCTTATTTATAAGAATTTATAAAATTAGTTATCATATATACAAATTAAAGAAAAAGACTAATGGCCCCAAAACACATAACACATGTAAGACAATTGTACTAAATCAAGATACATGTTTAGATACATTGTCTGTGCTGTATTATAGTAACTTTTTTCCTTCTCCCTTTTTTCCTACTGTCCATTGTTTTTCATATAAGAGAAACCATGTAATATTTATGATTGTGTGCCTGATTTAGTTCACTTAACATTATGGTCTCAAGGTGCATCCATTTTCCTACAAATAACTCAAGTTTATCCTTTTTTATGGCATAGTAGCACACCATTGTGTATAAATACCACCTTTTCTTTACCCACTTATCTGTGGATGGACATATAATCTGTTTCCAAGATTTAACTATTATGAAATGTGCTAGTGTGAACACGAATAGGCATGTATCACTGTAATATAATGTCTTTAACTCTTTTGACAAGATACCTAGAAGGGGAATCATTGGGTCAAATGTAATTTCTATTTTCATTTTTTTGAGGAAATTCCATACTGTTTTCTTTAGTGGTTATATCAATGTAAACTCCCACCAACAGTGCCGAAGGGTTCCTTTCACCCCACAGCCTCGCCAGCATTTGTTATTGGATGATTTCTTGACTTTATGGAAATAAAAGACAATAATGATGTAGAGATTCAGAAACACTGACAAAAAGTACATAAGATAAAACCATCTAGGGCTGGTGAGATGGCTCAGCGGCATAAGCGCCTGCCTGGCAAGCGTGAGGTCCTGAGTTCGACTCCCAGTACCCACATACAAAAAAAGGGCCGATGATATCGCTCAGCAGCATGGGTGCCTGCTGGTGTGCGAGGCCCTGAGCTTGACCCCTGGTACCCACAAAAAAAAAAATCTAAATTAAAACAAATACACATAATTTCCTCAAGTCTTGTCAGCATCTTCTCTCAGCTTCTTTCTAATTTGCTTCCTGCATAAAGTCATTGCTCTTTTTCCTTTCTGATTTTTCACTCTTGTTCGCTGTATAAATGAAAATTAGGGCAATATAAATGACAGGAAGTCAGGTTATATTTTGCTAACAAGTTTTAATTGACAGAGATCTTCTGGTTTTACATTGTGCTCAGTGAAAATTACTCTCACGCCAGGACTGAGCAGTTAGTTAACAGAAGTGGAAGCTGAAAACACAAAAGCAATGTAGAAGTCTAGATGAGAATCAAAGACACAGAAAAGACCCATAATTGTGAGAAACTTCAGAACTGACACAGAACTGGGCACAGGGTATAAAACTGCAGGTTTCTAGTAATATCTATTTAAAATGGAACAAAAGTACATAGATCCTGAAGAAATTTGGTGAAAAGGAACAAAGTCTGCTTTCACAGAAATCACATTCCAGTGTAGATGTCAAATCAAATGCAAGAAAAAAAGTGACAGTGATCATTTTAGAAAGTGTAAAAATAAGTCAAAAGCAATAAGTTTATGTCATAGTGATTATCAATTTGCAGATAGATTATGGTCCTCCTGCAAAGGTCTCCCGAAGGAACCTCCCAAAGGATATTTCAGCAGAGTTAGATGTGGTCAAAAAGGAGAGTGAGAAAAGGGAGTGAGGAGGCTCTTAGGAGGATCCCAGTTTCTGTGTCAGAGAAATAGGGGGAAATTACATGTGGCAAGACCACACTGCACGAGGGCATGAGATCGTATTCCAGACAAGGGCGGGTCAATTTTATAGGGCTACAAACATGGAAGTTACGCATTTAGATGTGATACTAAGTAAAACAGGAACTAACGAAGGGAAAAATGAAGAAGAATATAGAGACTACTTTAATGTATTAAGGAGAAGATTATAGAGGCTTAATTTAGGATGCTAGTAGAAGAGAGAAGGAGAGAAAGATGTGGTTAAAATATAGTTTTGTTGCATGATCAGTTAGCAGCTGTGGAATACTTGGATTGAGGGAAAGCGATGACTCAGGGTAATTTCTTTAGATATTTGTCCTGTCTATTAATTTGATGATAGTATTACTAACCGAGTTGGGAAAACCGAAGGAAGAACAATTTGGTTGGAAAAGAAAATTAGCTTTTGGTTTCGTTAACATAAGTGTCTTATGATTATTGGAAATGCACATAGCAAATCAAATGGAAAGTTGAATGTCTCAACCTGGATGTAGTAGGAAGGGTCTGGGCTAGAGTTACAATCTGGCAGCTATCAGCATATCATTGTTATATAAATCTATAGTTTTGGGCGAGCTCTCCTAGTTGGGGTTACAGAAATAGACAAAAAAGTAGAAATCCAAAACTAAAACCAAAGATTCTGCAGCAGTTAGAGATAATGCAGAGAAGCAGAATCTAGGAAGAGAAGACTGGAAAGCAGCTCCACTAAGCAGAAGAAAGTGTAAAAGGCGTGATGGCACAGAGCCCAAGAGAATAGGAGGTGTAAGAAAGAAGTAGTGGCAAAATGGGTCAACAGACACTGATATTTCAATTAAGAAAAAACAATACAGTGACCAGGAGAATTTTCAACAAAGTGCTTTTTAGTGACATTGGTATGTGCAGTTTCAGTAGGAAAGTGGCACAAAATCCTGAATAAACTCAGTGCAAGTGGGTGTGGGAGGTGAAAAGTAGAATTAGTGACAGCTCTTAGAGATTGCAAAAAACTGTGGAAGGGACATATGAGAGAATATTGGATGTTCTGTGGTTTACTGGAATGATTCTGCAGACAGAGAGAAATTTCTGATGCATAAGAGAAAGGGGATATTTGCATAGTAGGATACTGACATTTGATAGGAAGAAGCACAATGCCTCAGAAATAGCAGAAAGGAGGAAAAAGAGAATGAGATTTTAAAATGAGAAGACAGAGGAATTTCTTGCTTTTAGTGTTTATGTTCTCAGCAGACAGTGATGAGCTGGAGAAGGTATCTAGTCTGTAAGTAGGAAAGAATAATGATTTTTACAGAGTGTGAAATTGAGCATCTAAGGGAAAATAGTATGTTTTCTAGGCATTACTGAATCCAACTGAAATTTTTACTGTTGAATTTAAAATTAGATCAATCAGCAAATTTCTTTATATTTGTGTTTTCGTTGATGTCAAGTGTTTGGGTGGAGACAAGGTGTAGGAAGACATAGCCTAATAAATATTATACTTGAAAGTCAGATATGGTAAGAGATGAAGTTACCAAAGTAAATGTTTCCATTTAGAAATGGGGAGAATGGGAGAGAGAATTCAAACAGTGATAACACCAGCTGTGACTGTCATGGAGGTAGGCGTGAAAGGGGACCCATCGTCTGCATGGAGAACATCTTAAATAGATCCCCAGTGCACTTCCTTTGTCATTTTCTCCATTCTGCCTTCTAGTAAACTTTCTTTTCCATTATTTTCATAGCCATGAAGAAAAAAATGTATTGGCAAATGTCACCATCTTGGGTTCTGTGTTCTTTCTTAGCTCATGTCCCTTGTACAGCTAGATGTGTCACCTCAACTTTTAAACTTTACATGCTCTCTTTCTTTGCTTTCATTTACGTTTTTAAAAGTTCTGGTTCTTTTTGCAGAACATTACTTTCAAAAAATGTTTTAATGTTCTTATCAAGTTGATTTTAGTGACTTTCATGTGTTAAAATCCATGATCACAGTTCTTTTAATACATTTTTCTTAATTTATGCTGTCTCATTTCTCTCTTAGCTCTATCTTTTTTCTTCAGATTTAGTAATGGGTACATGAACCTAGCTAGCACTGCTCGGAGGAAAATCCAAATGCTTTGTCAATTTTTATTTTCCAGTTGAAAATATTTGTTCAGAATTACTTATTGCAGTTTTTAGAATATCATAACCAATTCTGAATATTTACTGCTAAGGATATCAGTCATTTCCTTGATTTGATTCAGTTGCAATCTGAAATTTTAATAGCATTTTGTGATCAGCCTTCTTCTCACTTGTATACACTACATGGTGGAGTTGGGAATTATTTGCCTCTTTCACCCCTACAAGATTCTTATACTATCCATTCTCTGTTATATTAAACACTTTTCCATCTGACCAGGTGATTTTCTGAGTTTATCTCTTTCTTTTTACCACACTGTGAAATGCAATTATACTGTTTTTTGCCATTTTCTAGAGCTATAGGAGGTCAATAGAATCCTAATCTTTTATCTAATTTACAATAGGCAACAGCTTTATTAAACTTGTTATTATTTCTAAATATCAATCTTTTCTATATTTTCTAATAAATATTTAATTTCTGACAAATTGATCACTATAAACATTACCATATATTTTAGATTTTTGTTACATGAGCATCACATCTTGCTGTACAAATTTCAGTGTTTTTATTATTGAATGCCTCCCAAATCTCAGATTTACTGCTTACTCATAACACAAATCCAATCCAGGTACCTCTGCTTAGGGACATGGCAGAAATAGACTCTATCTTTGCATGTGCCCCCAATATCTCTGGAGAAGGGGCAACTGAGATAAACTGCATGGCTCTGAACTTGTCTTCCTGGATGTAAATGTAACATTCTGCTTATATTTAATCAACCAAAGCACATAACATGGCCATGCCTACCTCCAAAATGAGGAGTGTGTAGACCTGCCACAACTAAAAGGAGAGCAGTGTGACGATATTGGTGAAAAGCCACTGTAACTGTCTCATAGGCCACTAAATATTTTATTAATTAAAAGAATAAGTTCATGCAAGGAATAAAGAATAATAAAATAAAAGACACGGATATCTTTTTCCTTCAGTAAGAGGAAATGGAAAATGCTAAGGATTTCATTAACATAGATTCATGGACAGGAAAGAAATTATTTATGCAGATGACCAGGTTAAGAAATAAATATGAATGCAGAAGGAGTGTCTAACAGCAATCAAACAGACCAGAATATGATTAATGTAAACCTTTTACTGAAAGTGAAAACATCATACCAAATAACAGAGTTACTTATAGCTGCTGATTACAGATATTTTTGGTTATAAAAGTAAACCATTTTGCAATAGGATATATTAACTTTTCTTACTCCTTCAAAGACAATAATTTTCTCTATAACCAGAAGCTGAGACAAGTAATGCAATGGAAAAATTCTCAGACTGGAATTATGAATCTGCCAACTCCCAACCGTAGGAACTTTGATCTACTACATGGGGACATCTTTCAAACTTGAGTTGCTCATAGTCTCTCTTGTGGTTTAGTCTCTTAAAAAATATTAAATTCTCCATGCACAGAATATGACTCTGCCTCTATCACTCAATTAAAAATGTCCACTTTAATTCTTCTTTCTGTGCACACTGCATCTTTCTTTTTCTTACACTCATACATCTCACCTAGAATATTACCTACTACATAGCCCTTTTGGTTCCAGATTCTCCTTGCCTGGCCTGTCCCCCAAATTCATTTTTCCCATGACTTCAGAAGTGATCTACCATGCAGCAGTTGCTTACTATTTGTGTGCTTAACTAACCTGGATGTTGTTTAATAATGCTCTCTACCAATTTGGGTGAGCCTGGGGAGGAATAATTCTGATTTTTGAGGGGAGCTGTACACCTACTCTGTTAGGAGGTAAAAAATTTCTGTTCCACCCCTCTCTTTCCCTTCAGGATGAATTTTAAATGCTTTTATAAGATAATTTAATAACTGAAATCATACCAAATGGTGTGGTTCCAGATACTGTGTCCTCACATATCATTCAATTCACAAGGTATTGATGGTGAGAACTGTACAATACAGTAAGTCCCCAACTTACAAATGAGCTCTATTCCAGGAGAAGGTTCATAAATTGGATTCATTCATAATCCGACAAACTGAGTCTTACACAGCACACCTGTGAGTGTTTACAACTCGAATGTTCCTAAATTGGGGTCTTACTTTAATTGAGAAAACAATGCCTAGAATACATACTTCTTTAGTGCTCACTAAAGTGTGACCCATGAGGAGGTACTCTATGTTTCAAAAGAAATAATTACTATAATTCATTCAGTTAAATCCAAAGAATGTGCTTAGGAATGGATACTAGGGCTAATGATAGATCAAAAATAGATTGGACAAATTTCTTGATACAGTTCACAGAGTTTCTATAGTTTGTGTTGTACCTCAGGCAGTTAGGTGTCCAACAATTGAATTCATTGGTTGAAACAGTCCAAAAATATAATACCAGTGAGCAACTTGGAAATACCCAGTCAAAGCAACAATTCGAATAATTTGACTTTTCTAGGAGTATAATGTTGGCTAGTTGAACATGACATTTCTAAAATTTAAATAGAAAGAAATCTGATTTAGTTCTTCCTGGCTGCAATTAAAAAATACTGTAAACTGCGTCTCGTATAAACAAGATAAGTGTATTTCTCAATTTTGGAAGCTGTGAAGTTCAAGATCAAGACACTTGGAGAATTGGTGTCTGATGTGGCCTGCTTCTTCGTAGATGACTGTCTTCTCCCTGTACGCTTACAGGGCAGAAGGGAAGAGGGATTTTCCTTAGTCCCCTTTTATAAGGACATGAAAATTATTCATGGCAACTCTGCTTTCATGACTTGCTTGTGGCCCCAAATCCATGTGATGTCACCACTTTTGAGTTAGAATTTCAACATATGAATGTTGGGGTTACATTCAGTTCATTGCAAAATGCTTATTAATTGTTACTTGATGTGTATAATCAGGAAAGTTCGAGGTCACGTGAATGAAACTCTAACCTAATTATCCTGGCAGAGGTGCACAGGCCCCAAACAATTCCCAGACTTGAGCCAGAACACTATTAATAAGGAGGAAGCCTAGTCCACTTAAGAAAGAACCTGGGTATACTACTAAAATTTCACACCATTAATATTTCTACTTAAAGGGACTTTTGTTGCTAGGATGGAGCTTTCACTTTTAAGTACGTTACCTGCTGGAAAACTAAAATTCCTATGTTTTTCTTAAAGAATTTTTACACACTTAAGATGTATAAATTAAAATATGCTTGCTTATTACATAGATAATAACAGAGATTTTTAGATTGTATCATCTTTCCAAAAGACATTGAACATTTCTTATTAGATAACTACATGACTAAGAATAGTGTTAGTGTTCATATTTATTTAGAGCCCTGTTTTGCAACTTCTTATATGTGTTCTAGGCCATTTCTCAGAGAAATCAAAAGTTTGATGAATGCACATTTAAGGATTGACATGATTGTTCATATTCAAGCTAAAGGTTTTTGTTTTCCCTTCTCAATGTATCTCACAGTAACTTTTATCTCAAATAGGCAATCAGAAGCATTTTTGGCAACCCTCAATTTTCTTTAAATTTCCTCACATTTGACATGAAAAATAAGCACAGAAGATGTAAGCATGAGTCTAGCACAGTAAGAGCCACACTCCTGATGTCACCACTTTTGGGTTTTCAGTTTTACAAAAGTATGAAGTATTCCATATAGTATTTTTTGAAAAGTGAGAAAATTCTCAGAAAAAAAATTGAGAAATTGAAAAATTGAAAAATTTCCTGATCAATTTAACTTCCATTATTGGACAAAAATCTTTGATTTATGTTTTATCGGTTTCTGATTTATGTATGAGACAGCATTCTATTCTACACTTTAGAAGAGCAATTAAAGTATTTTAATATTGGAATCATAATCTCTCTCATTCAATACTTATATAATGACTGAATTACATAGGATTTCATAACCAATCTGATTATTAATAAAGTTGGAATCCCAATGTGATCTACCTCAAAATTAGAACGTGTTCTCAGAAAAGTTTATAGTTAAATTACCCAGTGAGCTTATAAAAACTTGTTAAGAGTTTTGCAATTTTGACAGCAGGATGGCCTATTATGTAGAGTCAGCTTGCCATGGAGAAATATCTCCATTTGTAATTTTTATCATAGGAAATTAATTAACAAAGCAATTTCAGCTCTTAATTGAATACCTTTATATATTTTTGTAGAGCTGAGTTTGACTGTCATTAATATAATTAAAAGTAAGTCTATAACCAATGCTAATATACCCAGCAAAAAAGATAGTATATTCCTCAAAAACAGAAATAAAGGGGCTGGTGAGATGTCTCAGCGGCATAAGCGCCTGCCTGGCAAGCGCGAGGTCCTGAGTTCGACTCCCAGTACCCACATAAAAGAAAAAAAGGGGCTGGTGATATCGCTCAGTGGCACAAGTGCCCGGCAAGTGCAAGGTCCTGAGACTCCCAGTACCCACTTAAAAAAAAAAGAAAGAAATGAAAAATATTTTGGACTATTTTTTTTTTAATATGGAATAGGAGATTTTGTTGCATTGTATCTCCTTTTACAATTTTACTGTGAGGTTGGTAAACCAGCCCTGTTGCAAAGAAAATCTCTTATTCTCAACTGTTACCTCTAGGATTCTTAGCTACATTTTAAAGCTAGAATGACAGAAAACTCCATTAGTAAGTCGACTCTTCTAACTTTGGATAAATTTGGTTACATTTTGTTAAACCATATTCTGTTTAGTAACTGTTTGTATTAAGGAGTTTCAAATAACTTTGGTAAATACTGTAAATCTACAAGCACGTAACTATACACTTTTAAAAAGGGAAATACTCCAGGAAATTTGAAGAAATTTGCTTTTTCAGAAGGAAAAAACAAGGATTTTTGTCTGCTAACTTGGATTATGAAAATCGTGGGTGTATATGATAAAATCTGTGGTAAATTTTCTTTATTATTTAGTATCCTATAACCCTCAGAGATGGCATGTTCTGTATTTAGTTTTTGAAAAGACATTTTAACTAATACTTATCAAGAAATATCAAGGAAAGCATAAAATTTGTGACTTTTATTTAAAAAGTATCTTTTCTTTTTATGAAATCAAGATAACCCAGAAAATGTTATTGTGACATCTTTATAGTTCAGCTAGAAGCACTAGATTTTCAAACACTTAGCTTTGTTCCTTTATTAGTCATTTAAATTGACTTAGACCCCATCACTTTTTCTCTCTTTATAAATATATCCACAATAATTGATATATATCGGTTTAAAGTATTGAAAAATAAAACAGGGAAAATTTGTATTTGCTTAGGCAAATAAGCCGTATAATTTACTTCTATCTGGACAAAGTAGGTCATGTAAAGTGAGAAAATTCATAGGACTTGAATAAATGTAATATAAAAATCTCAACACTTTTTTTAATTGGAGTATAACTTAAAAGTTTTGGTCTGAAAAGTATAATAAATCTATAAGGTAAACTATATTTTTTCTCATTTTTTTCATAAGAAAAATACCATGTTCTTTCTCTTCCTTTTTCTCTTTTTTCCTCATTCACTGCAGAAAATCTTTTAGAAAAAAAAAAAAGAGAGAGAGTAGTCGTCTCTCATCTCCCATTTCACTTCACGATTCGGAGTGCACTCACTTTATCACAGGGGAGCTAAAAGGCTCCTGCCCTAAAACATTCCCCCAAACCAGCTGAAATTTATTTTATGTTGTCTTGCTTCACATAATCTCAATAATTTATGATATGTTCTTCCTTATAAACATTTCCTTTTAAAAAGAGACATTTTGGGGAGCTATTAGTTCTTCACACTTTAGGGTGAATGTTTCTAAAATGATTACACTCTAAGAGAGTGGCCCCATATGTGCGGGGGAGGAGTGGTAGGACATTGCCTCATGAAAGTCTTTGGAACAGCCCGGCCCTGTCGGAAGCTCTAGGGGAGGAAATGAAAGGATTACCGAGAAGGAATGGACTCACTGCGTCTGTGTGACATTTACCTATGGCAATAAGCAAGGTTCTCCCAGTGTGGACACTGCCAACGCATTCTGGAAAATTTGACTCACTGAAGAGTTGAAGTGTTTAAAAAACTTTGCCTTTATCATTTGTACCTAATTCCATCTTGCTAATCTGAGTATCAAAGTGTCTCATTTATTTTTCTAATTGTCATTTCAAAATTATTTTGAGGTTAAATATTTTTACATTTTCTTATTATCCATTATATTTTATTTGATCATCATTTTAACATATTTGACATATGTTTATCATTGATAATATTGTTTATATATTATAAACTGTATATACTGTATTGCAAATTTTTTAACCTGTCATCTGACTTTTTTCATTTTACTCTTTTGGTCACTGCTTTGCTTTATAATAGAAAAAGGAAAAGGCATACTTAAATCATCCAGTTTAAATGTCTAAATAAATAATGGGGGATCTGGGGCCGGTGAGATGGCTCAGCGGCATAAGTGCCTGCCTGGCAAGCGCGAGGGCCTGAGTTCGACTCCTGAAACCCACATACGAAAAAAGGGCCGGTGATATCGCTCAGTGGCATGGGCACCTGCTGGCGCGTGAGGTCCTGAGGTCGACCTCCGGTACCCACAAAAACAAAAAACAAAAAACGGGGGATTCATACAGTAGATACTATCCAAAACAAGAAGTCTACATTATTTGTAATATTTTAAATCATAAACATACATTTTAATTAATTCAAAGCAGTGAGAAAATGTATCCATATATACATGGATGATGTTCATAGAGCATAAACAAATTTATCTATAGATATGTTCTTTTTGAATGCATACCATTAGATTTAGAATGTAATGCACACTAAAACACTTTAACCTAAGAAAAAAATTCAAAAGTAGGAAGTGAAAGAGAAATAAATTTAATTTTTACTTTCAGTATTTCTGCATCTTTGAAGTTCTTAAAAAAATGAATGTATTTTTATAGACTATTAGCATGTTTTTTAGTTTACTCTTTTGGTTATACTTCTGTTGTTTTATTTTTTTTTTATTTTTTTTTTTTTTTTTGTGGGTACCGGGGGTCGACCTCAGGACCTCGCGCGCCAATGGGCACCCGTGCCGCTGAGCGATATCACCGGCCCCTTTTTCGTATGTGGGATCCGGGAGTCGAACTCGGGCCCTCGCGCTTGCAAGGCAGGCGCTTACGCCGCTGAGCCATCTCACCGGCCCTGTTGTTTTATTTTTAAAGCAAGGTAATTAGGATAACACCAATGAAAGAAAACTTCTGAAATTTGATTTTGTATCACTCCCGCCAATTGATTACATGTCTAGGACTAACTTTTCAAGATGTGATGAACATTTGGGGAACCAGAGTCTTAGATATGTATAGTAAACAGTGAAAAAGACTTGAGAATTCCAGAGAATGTTCTAATATCTCTGTATGGTAGTGGTGGGGTGGTTTTTGTTTCTTTTGGGTGGGGGAGAATAGCTGCAATTATATTCGTTTCCATATGAGGCAGAAAGATTGGTAAGAAGGGTGAACACAGACATGGACCTTATATTACCAACACACCAGAAGAAAAGAATGAGGCAGAAGCAGTGACAATGAAATAGCATGTCCCAGGAAAATCATCTCATTGTAAAATATAGTCTTCACATTTCTACTGGGTTAGAAAGGCCCGCAGGATCTGGCCTTTCTAACTTTATTGTCATACACTGTCTACCCACCCACTAAGCCATACTGCCTCTTTTGTTCTTTACTAAACAAGTCAAAACTTCCAGTTAAGGACTTTTATCATTGCTTTTCTTTCTTTTTGGAATGTGTTTGCTCTGGCTCTGATTAGCAGTCATCCCCAAAACTATCTCCTGTAGGTCTTTCTTGGCTACTGAATCTAAAGTAACTTCATACTGACTCTTTTTCCACATCATTCTTCATTGTAAGCTTTTAATATCTATAGTTGTCTTGTGTATTTACTGTTTGCTTCTATAACTTCCTCTGTCATTCTCCAGATCTCTCATGTGCTCTATAAAGGCATCATAAAAGCAAAGAGCTTGTTCTTCACAGGGCTTAGAACATGCTGAGCACAAAGCAAGTGGTCCATTAATGTTCTGTAACAAATGTATGGAGGAAATAACTACTTACAATGCATCTTGACACAGATTTTTATGTGTTTCTGCCTGTTTCTACCAATTTAATGATGCATCGCTTATTTTTACTAACTGACATAATAAGTGTTCATTAACAGAAAGCAGTTTCAAATATGAATATTACTTCTGCATCATACATGACTATTATGATTTCAAACTTAAGTAGGAAAGTATCTGAAACCACTATTCCATAGGAAAAAGAAATAACATATAATTTAATATGAATCTTCATTTCAACTGGGAAAAATAGAATTGTCAGGAACCTGCCATTCACTCACATATAGCACTTGAATGTATCATTAAAGATATTTCACATAGGAATTAAAAGAGTAACACACACCATTTGTAACACATTATTAAGTGACTTAATAACTCATAGTAAAATGTGAAAGAATCTCTTCTGCACTTAGCAACATTGAAACTAATTTTATGTGATTTCTGAGATTGCTTTGCAACCAATAAAAAGTAAGAATGCTTATGAAGAGAACAACGGTGCAGCTAGTGGAACATTTTGAAAAATTTTTGAGTGAGATTTGTCGTATTGGTTTTTATCTGTAAGATGATCCAAGAGCAAACTTCTGTCCTCTGAATTTTTTATATGATCAACTCTTGTGTTGAGAAAATGGATATTTTAAGTGGAATTTTGTTGTACTTGGAGTAAATGTAATTCAAATTACAACCACTGGAATAATTCACTTGCAAAGGTTACATGGGACATGAAACAAATATTTGAGGACAGTAATTTACTGCATTGTTTATTCTTATAAAAATTTTACATTCTAAAAAAGCAAAGTCATATGATAGAAACCATGTAGGATGAAAAATGGTATCCAAAAATATCCCTTAACTTTATGCTTCCTCATGCTGTGATAATCAGGCATCAGGAGTCCTACTCATAAAGATCGAATCTAGTATGTCTATAACCAAGCAATGAGCATGAAGGTCTGCATGTATGTTTTAGGATCAGAACTCCAAAAATTGTGCAGGCTCCCTTAAGAACTTTCCCAAAGCTGTTCAAAAGAAGTTTGAAACAAATTCCCAGATTTTACGGGCAGTGGTAGAAACCCATTACATTAGAGAAAAGATATGCAAAACAGTGAGTTATTATGAGGATAAAAAGGGGACGAAATGGTTACATTTACGAAAGGTGAGAAGAGATATTAGAGCAGTGGTGAGAAAGAGGATGGGGGAGGTACCAGAAGGTGACAGAATTTTTGAGAAATGCTTGCAGGTTTTGTGTTAAAATAACAACACCAGGCCCCTGTAGATCAACCATGAGTTAAATAGCAAAGCTTCTCCTCTGCATCTAGTACATGTCCAGATATTGGGGTATGGACTAATATACACACAATAACTTCCTTAACAGGCAAATCATTTAGAGGAATAGCCAAACAAACATGTACGCATTTACTCAGAAATATTTTCTGATTTCCTCTGCGTGCTATATAAAAGGCATCAGTAATAATGCAAATTTCTGAAAATGGAAAGATCAGGGGAGGGAAAAATATTTCTTATTTTGAAATGTGTAGCTAAGATTAAAGATCTCCTTTCTGTATATTTTAAGATTTTGAGATGCAAATTGCCATAGACTGAATGTTTCATCCCTGAAAATCCATATGTTGAAAACCTCATCCTCAATGTGATTGTATATTTGGAGGCGAGGCCTTTGTTAGAGAATTAGCTTTTGATTAATCATAATGGTAGAGCCTTCATGGTGGCATTAGTGTCCCTGTAGGAGAGGAAGGGGTCAGAGCTTTCTCTCCACCAAGTGAGGATACAGAGACAAAATGACTATCTGAAAACCAGGAAGAGTCTGCACCAGAACCCGGCCATGCTGGCCCAGTGAGCTTTGACTTCTCAGTCTCCAAAACAAGAGAAATGTATTTCCATTGTTTAAGCCACACAGTTTATGGCAGTCCACACTGACTAAAGCATTCATTGCCTACAATTTTCACTTTCATCTTTTTTCAAAATTAGAAGAATCTTAATTTTTAGCAGCTTCTCGACCTCACTGACAGATGTGACAAAGGGAAGCGTAAGTCAAAGAGTCCAACTTTGGGGATTATCTTAAAAGGAATGTGCTCTTCTAATTAGCTTCTTCCTCCTTTTAACTTGGGCAGTAGTTACTAAAGACTGCCAGAGGCACTGATAGTTCTTCCAAGAGTGAGGGCCCTACTCCTCTCCATTTGTATCTGTGTTACGTTTCTAATCAACTCCGGAGTAATGATGATTGTCCTGTATGCTTGACCACATTTTGAATAGCAAGCTTCTAACGGTAATCAGAATCGTTATCAATGGCCTTAATGGGAAATTTGATTGGAGTGACAGGGAAAATTTAATGCTGAAATGAATTGAAAAGTGAAATGGAAAATTATTAATTATGAATGAACTATAAACTATAATTCTTTGAGAAGTTTTTCTTTGAAGAGTGAGAGTGAAAGACTGAGATATTTAGGAGATATGGGACAATGGAGACAATTAAGACATGGGATATGGTGGAAGCTGCTTGTATTATAGGTCAAATAATCTAACAGAAAAAAAAAAACACTAAAAGGAAGGCTAGATTTTGGGAAAGGAATAATTTGTCCACTGATGAAGACAGGAAAAATTGAACACATACATTTTTACTTTTGTCAGTGGGAATTGAAGAGGCAAGTAGTTCAATTTGACCTGTCACAGGGTTGCCTGATGGTGAGTGGGAGAGATATTATCATCCTTAACAATATTTTCCTCTATCCACTCACCTCCTTCTTGTGTACTGTTCTATACTTGCACATTCTAGATATCTAATATTGTTATTTTTTTCAAATCTCACTTTTTCCTGAGAATATATTATCAAGTGATACAAAGCAAAGGGCAAAAACAATATGTAGGTAGATGATAAATAGATATAGATAGATACAGATTTTGCATAGGAAAGAATAATTAAAAAGTACACGTATATATCTGCTCCTACAAGAAAAAATATAAGACAAAACAGAAAATTATGGAATTATTACTGATGAGGTTTGAAGGAGGAGAAGGGAAAATAAAGTCAGGGTTACTTTTCTAAATGTATCTTTCTACATAGTTGTGATTCTTGATAGCACGTTAATGTTTTACATATTTAAAAGTTAAATATATGACCAAAACAATGAAAAAAAAAAAACCTTAGCTGATATAAAAGTACCCAAATGAATCTCAAACATGTAAGATAATCACACCAAAGAGCTTAAAATAATCCAAAGGCAAACCAAAGAAAATCAAATCAAAGTAACTTTAAATTATTTGACTAGTACATATTGATTATACAGAGTAGAGGGTTTCTTATGGTGTTTTCACATGTGCATATGAATATAACGTATTTTATCACATGTCATATCACTGCATCAACTTTCCTAACCCTTCCCTCCCCACTCCACCAACCCTCTTCCTTTTCCCTAGTAGTGTGTCTTGTAACAAACTAACTTTGACCACAGTATATAATTCAGTCCACAACTGGGCTATGTGGATTAGAAGAGATATGCAAAGAAATCCAGAATTTTTTTTCTACTGGGGATGGAATCCTAAGTCTTCAGATGAACTGCAGAACTTTTCTTCTTATTTTATCATTTTATTTCTACTTCGAGCAAGGTCTCACTAAGTTGTTAGCTTGCCCAGGCTGGGCTCAACCTGGCAATCTACCTGCCTCATCCTCACAGAGTGCTGGAATTATAGCTGTGCCACCATACACAGCTTAGTAGAATTCACTTTTACATTGCTATGGATGAAGTAATTCTCCACCTGTTATAAATAATTTGTAGGACTGAGTAAATGAGTACATAAATATTGGGGCATCCAGAAATTTTACGGTGGATGAAAGAAAATACAGATATGTATTATTGGAAGGAAGGAAGAACCACATTAGGATGAACTGTAGTTGGAAGCAATGCAAATCTGTGTCACAAGCACCAGTTCTGTCTTTTGTGGAGACCAAGAAATAAAGAAACTGTCCTGGTCACGAGCAGGTCTACACCCACACACCTTTACAACATTCCCCATGAAGAAGAATACTCAGAGATTTCAACAGTTCATGGTCTGAATAGGGTCAGTTGAGTCTGGAATAATTTGTTATGCTAGAAACTTAAAAAAAAAAAAAAAAGGGGCTGGTGAGATGGCTCAGTGGCATAAGCGCCTGCCTTGCAAGCGCAAGGGCCCGAGTTCGACTCCCGGATCCCACATACGGAAAAGGGGCCGGTGATATCGCTCAGCGGCACGGGCGCCTGTTGGCGCGCGAGGTCCTGAGGTCGACCCCCCGGTACCCACAAAAAAAAAAAAAAAAAAAAAAAAAAGATGTGAAGAAGAAAATGATAGAGAGATGTTAAAAGACAACTTCACCACCTTTAATGTGCCCTCCCCACTGGCCGGGTTTGGAACAATATAATTAAGCATGAAAGATAATGATATATAAACCATTGAGGAAAAATTGGAATTATGTGGCTATAAAGATAATCAGTTAATTAAGCAATCAGTAAATAAATAAAAGAAAAAAGGAGTGAGAATGTACGACTCTTTCATAAAGTAGAATTATGATAATGAATAAAGGTATTAGGGTATTAAAAAGTTCCAGAGTTAAACAAAATCATTATTTTTTGGTGATTATTTATAAAGCTTTAGTCAAATATGAAGGGATATTTTGGGGAGGAGCAGAAATTTTCATGGTGGTTTCCACACTGTTTATAAGATCTAAAAAGAAATATGGTAATTGTGCAGTGGTGAAACCAGACAATGCCTGTTGGTTCAAATTGACATCACCACTGTGCAACAGGCTGACGTAACAAACTTCCTAATGTGACCCTTGAGGAGGACACAATATCTTCTTCATATAATTCAGATTTGGATGCATGATCTGTCCTGAACATGAAGAAAGTTCTACCAAATCCATTAGCACACATTATTAGATAGCAACAGGAGAGTTCGTACTCTTCAAAACCGTTTCTGTCACAAAAGACAAAGAATGGCTGAGGAAATGTTCCAGATTAAAAGAAACTAAAGAAGCATGACAACTAAATGCCAAATGTGATTTTGGACTGGAGCTTGAAGAGAAGGGAGAAATACTACAAAGAACAGTACTGCCAAAATTAAAGTGGTACCTTAGAAAACATAAAGATTATATCAATTTTAAATTTCTTAAGGTTTTTGACCATTCACAGTATTTATGGAAGAATATTCTTGTTCTTAAGAAATGCACCATGAAATGTGTAAAAGTTAAGGAGCAAGAAAAGATGTGTAGATACAAGGACATGTAGATATATTCAGTACTAAGACAAATGAAGCAAAATGTTAACAATTCATGAACCTGGAAAAAAAGGCACACAAGACGCCTTCGTCCTATTTTATCCTCTATGTGAGCTTGAAATTATGTCCAAGCAATAGCAACAAATACACTTTTTAGGACTACGAATTTTGTTATATCGCTCTGTCTCTTCAGAGTGGACATCTAAACACTGGTGAATGGGAATATGAGTGAGGTAGCCTAAAAAGTACATGCAGCATATTGACAATAATGCATTTTCTGTGTGTTTAAATGTAGCCTCTGCACACGCTCAAATGTAACATATTCATAAGAGAACAGGAAACTAACTAGACTGATGTTCATTTGGCTAAAATGCAAGACAGAAAATAGAAATAATGCCAGTTACAGAAGGGAAAATATTTTTGAGGAGGTTACTAAAAATATGCTGCAAATTAGGAAAGCATATATCAGTATTACTGTGACATTTTCCAGTGTTTCTTAAGAACACATGCCTTGCTTAATTACTGAAAAACTTGAAATACATAACTTTAGCTATTCAGAAGCTATCACTCTGAATCCCAGTTTGTCTTGACCCTAATACATCAAGTTTACAATGAAAGCACATTTTATCCTGATTTCACAAGGCAGGAAACATAAACTTAAAGATATTGTGGTGTTTTTGTTGGCTACTGAATTCAGTTTGTAGGCAGTTGAAAATTTACATCCACTAAGAAGGGTATATTATAAAGAAGTTATTATCCACTGCCTCGTCATCACATCCTTTTAGTTTCATCTAAAAATATAGTAATATTTAAGTGTTCTCTATTGTGGATCATTTTCTTTCTTCTCTACATCTTCTTCTTACCCTGAATTCAAATTCTGGTGCATCATCTAATTTCAGATTCAAGCAAGTATATATTTAGCTACTTATTTTTTAAACCCTACTTTACTGCCCTTTTGCTATTAATTTTAAAATACAAATAAGACGACTTGATCTCCCCTTCACGATGATGTAATTTTTGAAATTATGTGTGATATATGAATTTCATGTATACTTTTGATAATGTAGAGAAAATCAGTTCTTTAAAGTTTTGAGAAAAATTTTCTTTCGTTTTGCTATACTCTTGCTGCTTATTTCTTGTGTCCTAGAATGAGAGGTTAGGTCAACATGAGCAGAAATTTTGCATACTTTAAGTGATTTTGTTTGCCTCCACACTGCTTCACGCTAGGTGTTCATGGAATGTTTGGGGCTTAAAAATTAAAGGAGGAGAAAATGCTCACTCTGGTTATATGTACCAACGTATTCTGTTAATTTGTTGGGTTAGCTCAGATGGAAAAGGTTAATTTCAGAACTCTGGCTCACAAAACATGTGCAAACATAGAAGACTAATTTAACTAGTGGGAGAAAAAAATAAGTGTGTAAACAAATATATATTATTGAAGGAAATTCCCTGGAATATCACTGATACAAATATTTAACATAATAAATTTCAATCTGCCATGAAAACCTAACCCAAATCCTAGCATTGAGGTGCAGGAACTAAAATTTATTAAGTGTAGGGAGAAAAAGTATTTTTTCCTCACAAAATGTAAGGTGCAAGGCTAACATTACTATAACAAAGGACACACTGACAGAGAAAAATATGCCACATTTATTTAATCAAAATTTTAGGTGAAGTAGAATGCTTCAGAAGTGAAGACCAAAAGATCCATAGTGCATTATGTTTTGTGCTTACATTTAAATTCAGAATGAACAATAATATTGTCCAATAAATAATGTCCAAAACACGACTGGACAAAAAGAGTGTGACCTACTGGTAGTAAACTATGGGAGGGCTCCAACATGACCTGTCTGATGAGATCCTGTTACTCTTCAGGTATAAGGAAGGACACCTGTCACATGAGGGCTTTTTGTTCTTGTTGTTGCTGCTGTTTCCAGTGCTGGCGATTAAACCAAGACTCACAAACACTCTGCCACTGAGCTACGTTTTTCAGGCCCTCATGAGGTTCTTACGACCTACTTTCCCAGCAAGTAAATAGGATAGGTAGTTCTTTCATGGCCAGCTGTCATCCAGAGGGGTGAGAAAAGGCTCAGAGAGTGACTTTCTGCTTCTGCTCTTTTCTCAGTTTTCAATGTGACATATACTGAGGCAATGAATCCGAGACCAAGTGTAAGTATCTGGTGTTCTGTAACATTGACAAAAACTTAGGTAGATTGGTTTACTTATTTCTCACAACAAAAATATGAGTTATGTTTTCTTTCTTTTGTAGAAGAAAATACTATTTTAGTATTTGAATTTATGTATGAATTCACACAGCTCAAAAATGACAAAACTAGAATGTATACTTTGTTCAATTCCTCTTATATTTGTATGTGAATGTGATTGATCTCTTCTAATGAGCAGGCATGTTTGCTATGGCTAGGTGAGTCAAGGAATTTGAAGTTGTTTCCCTTTGGGCTTCGTGGTATTGGAAAAACTGGAATTCAGTTGTGCGCCTATAAGCCAAGATGATCCATAGGGCTGTGTGCCTCAAAAATCTGTGTATGCAAGGCTCAATTTGGAACAGATCTCTCTAGATATTCAAATTCCATGTCTAGTCAGTGCTTACTAAAGAAACAGATTTAATACAGGATACACAAATATGTAAGAATTTACAAGGGTGGCTTACAATTGCCACCTACAGAGCCAGGTGTGGAAGAGTGCAAAAGGTCTGTCTGAGGCTGGAGATCCAAAGGATCCACTTGAAGGCCTGGAGCTCACTGCAGTGTCTCCCATATAAGGAGGCCGAAGGGTCTGTGATGGGAGGCTGACAACATCCACAGTAAAGCTGAAGACTGGAGCTCCTCCGAAGAAACAGAAGCGCCTTCCATCTTCGTTTTCCTTTTATACCGCTCAGGTGACAAGCCTCCTTAAGGTGGGTCTTCTGTGTTCAGTAAATCCCCTCAGCCACACCCCGAACTATGCTGATCCAATTTAGTTGGGCTTTTCTTACTCAAGTTGATGCAATCAGTTAACTATCACACACTTTGTGCTAGTAAGTGTGTTACCCAAGAACAGGGATCAACAAAGATTTCTTACTCTAAGCCAAGTGGTTTGTATGAGATCGCTTGTTTGAGATAAATGGTAGTGTAAGGGTTGCAGGACCCTGAGCCATATGAGGAAATGTGGTATCCTGGATTGCTGTGTGTGGAGTCCAGGATAGGTCATTTGGAAAGAAGGACCTGATTAGCAGCTGAAATAAAGATCTAGTATTCCCGCTCAATGAATTAAGTGAAGGAACACAGCAGTAAATGTAATTCAGGTGCAAATACACAATCAGAGACCAAGTACAACTGAGAGTGAACACATTGGGAATGGAGCATAATAAATAAAAACTTCTAAAATTGCTTGAATTAAGCAATATAGCTACGGTGCTGAAAATTAATTCAGAGAGAGGAAAAAAACCTAGCTTGGGGTACAACTTTGTGGTACTTGTGTGTTGTACTATGTCCCCTCAAAAATATGTGTTTAAATTATAATTCCTGAAACCTGTGCATTATACCTAATTTGATAAGAGGTCTTAAACATGTAGTCAAGTTAATATGACATTTGATTGAATTAGAGTGGGGGAAGGAAGGAAGGATGAAAGGAAGGAAGGAAGGCCAATGGAGCAGGATAGAAAGCCCTGAAAATAAGCATAACCATATACAATAAACTAATTTTCCGCAAGAGCATGAAGAGGACACAATGGGGAAAAGATACAGTTCCTCTCAAAATTGGACATTTCCAAGCAAAATATTAAATTTGGATAAATTTACCCTATGTAAAATTAGATCTGAAAAGAATAAAGAATTTAAAATACAGAGCTGAAAGCATGAATCTCCTAGGAGACACAGGTATAAGTCATCTCGACATTGTTCTTGGCAGTGACTATTTAGCTATCACACTAAAAGCTCAGAATAGAAAAGGAACAATGAATACATGGGGCTACTAGAAAGCTTCTGCGCACTAAAAGAAACAGCGAAATGAAAAGGCAACAACACACTGGGAAAAAATTCAAACCAGTTATCTGATAAACCCTATCCAAGATTTATAATGAACTCTTAAAACAATAGTATACAAATAAATAAACCAATTAAAATGGACAAAGGACCTCAATGGACATTTCTCCAAAGACATAGAAACAGGTAAATGAGAAGGTACTCTGCATCAGCAATAACCAGGGATCCAAACCAAAACCAAGGTGAGATATCACCTTGAACCTGGTGGGTGTCTCTATCAAGAGATACGACATAACAAGCACTGGTGTGGTGTGGAGAAAAGGGAATTCCTACATTGTTGATAGGAATATAGACAGGTGCAGCTATTGTGGAAATCAGTATGGAGCTTGATTAAAAAAAAGAAAGAAAGAAAAGAAAAATAGAACTACGATAATGACCCAGAAATCTGTCTTCTGGGTATATACACAAAGAGGATAAAATCACCACCTTGTAAAAATGTCTGCACTTTCAGGTTCATTGCAGCATTATTCACAATAGCCAAGTTATGGAAATAACCTAAATGTCCACTGAATGATAAGTGAATAAAGAAAATGCATATTAAGAAAATTAATATTATTCAGCCATAAAAATCTTGTCATTTGCCATACACAGATGGAACTAAAGGACATTATGTTAAGTGAAATAAGCCAAACACAAAAGGAAAAATATTGCATTATCCTATTTATGCAGTCTATTTAACATTTTTAAAAATACGGAGATACAAAATATAATAGGGTTTCCTTGAGTGGGGTATTTGGATGGGAAGTGGGAAGATGTAGCTCAAAGGATACAAAGTAGCAGAAATCTAGAATCCACAAGGTTAGAGATAAGAAATCTAATGTTCAACATGAGGACTAAATTTAACAAAATTGCACAATATTAGGAATTTTTGTTTAATAAGTATATTTCCGATGCGCTTTTCATAAATGTAACTATATAAAAAGATAAATATGTTAATTGGTTTTTCTCTCATAATCATTTTACTATATATATATATATATATATATATATATATATATGTCTCCTAACATCATGTTATAAACCTCAAGTATACATAATAAAATTTATTTTTTAAAAAGTAAGTAACATCTACTTATTGAAGATTTTAACATAGAAACAACTAAGAGTTCTGAATTGACATATTATTTGAGTTTGTAAATATCTTTGAAAAGATCAAAGTCTGCTTACTTTTGTAAAAGTACTGTCCTTACTATAGTCTGTAGAGGGATTTGGATGCGTACAGAAAAATCTCACGTGGAGGTGGAAGCAGATACCTGAGTGATGGTTCTAGGCTGAAGAATGCTGAGAATTGTAACTGACCACCAGCATCTAGAAAGAGACAGAGGCATAGTGCTTCTCCATCATCGGGCTGCACAAGGTTTTGCAAATGCCTTGATTTCAGACTTGTGGCCTCCAGAACTGGGAGACGATACATTTTTGATATTGTGTTACCTGATTTGTGACACTATGTTACGGTAATCCTCAGAAATTGGTGCATTACTGCTATCAACTTGCCTCTCCTGCTGCAACCTGAGAAACAGAGGAAGAGCTTTCTTCCAATTCTGCATGTGAGCACTGCTCCGTTGAACCCTCAAGCAATGAAAACTTTGTTTGATTAAACAGTGGGTCCCAAATCTAAAATCTGCCTTAACTACTTTCCAGATCTACCACTATAAGGGCAGCACTTCTTTGGAAGCAAGAAGATATTGTGAAATGGGAAGAAATTGTTCAAAAAGAAAAATGATCTAAGATGGGGGAGAAGGGAAAGGAAGGAAGGGAAAAAGAAAAAAAAAACAAAATACAGCATAGTTATATTACTAGTTTCTCTTAGTTCATTGAAAAGAAAGGTTTGCGCTAATATCATTTGAAGAACTTTTTAAGCCAATATATTGTATGCTTATGAACTACTTTAAAGATAATAATGTATTAACTATTGTTATTGTCCTATTATTTGTTATGAAATTTTGTTTTTACTTTTTTTTCATAAAAAAAGAACGGGGTAGAAATTTTGTGTTTTCAGAGTATTGGTGACTCTTAAAATCAACATCTGAATTTCAAATTTTGATAATTTTTGTACTAAAACTATGCTTTGTGACTATATTTTCCCCATTAAAAATATATTTTTCCTCTAGCTGTGGACTCTGCTTTATCTAGTAAAAGTAGAAGTTAAATATATGCATTTAAGATATAGACATAAAAGTTTGCATGAGAATAAAAGAAAATGAGAACTAGATCATCAAATGAAGCCCCAGTTAAGAATGGGCCACACGTTCCCGCATTAACAGCTACATTACAGAGAAAGACAGACAGACAGACAGACAGACAAAGAGACACAGAGACACAGACAGGGAGGGAGACAAAAAGGGAGGGGGGAAGGAAAGGAAGGAAAGGAAGGAAAGGAAAGGCCAGTTACACAATCAAGTTCATACAACAAAACCAGTTACTAAGCAGAACGACCTCTGGTACTAAGACCACAACAGAATTTCTCTCAGGACTCTGTTATAAAGAACAAAATCATTGAACATGCTTTGTAATAGGCTTAATGTCAAATTTCAAGGGCTATTTTTATAATTATTTTTATAATTGGTTTTCACCCAAATCTTAGCACAATGAAAACAATGCTGTGGGTCAGTGTGAATAAATTCACAAGCCCAATTATTTTATTATCTGTTTAAATTAAATTGATTCCCTCCTTCAATCGGCATCATATAGTTTACCTCTCCTAAGTTGCTTGCTCCCCAGTTCTCCATATATATTTTGTTGCTCCCATCCTCTGATTATTTCTTTATTTGATATTTAATTATAGTCTAAGAGCTTACCTTTGAATTAAAAAAAATCTTACTCCTATGTATATTCCAGAAAATCTTGACACTATGATTTGCACAGTGATATAGCTAAATGTCTATTTCGCACGTAATAAAAACTTAGCCCATTGTAGTACACAGGTAATCGGTAAAATCATTTTACTGCCATAACTTATCTTTGCTCTAAAAACAAAAAAAATAAAATTGTCCCTCTAAGATGAGTCTACAGGGTGTTCTTAATCACTTTCAAACCTGGGTTCATTCTGCTTTTGTAGACATCACCTACAGCACAGACGACACATACTGAAAAATGTATTGCCTGGGGATGCTCGTGGAACATCTTGTTGATTTTTGTGACTTATCTGCCCTCACTTGTCTTTACTCTCTGAAATATTCATACTGACACTGTTGAGGAGAAACATTTTTATGCTTGAATGATACCTTATTGCCTGTTCACAAAATTTGTGATCTTAATTTTATACTGAAATCCTAGTGATATTTTTCATTTGATTCTAATTTTGTGGTGATGTCCATCCACAAGGCTCTAGCATTGTTCTAAAAAAGCTGTTTCAGAAGACAATCTTCAGGTAAATGAATATAATAACAAGGAGGATTTCATCCACTGAACTGGAAATTGATATTGGACCAGTGCCCCAAGAAGATAAATAGCCAAAGGCTTGGATGATGTGCTAACACACTTGTCCTTAATAACTTTTACTGTTTGCTTTCCCCCATTCATGTGTCCAGCTTCATGCCTTCTGCTACCTTACCTTCCATTCATCATCTCTCATTTGTTCGAATCTCTAGAAGCTATTCAAATTAGGTTAGAGCCTTTGTTACACTAAATATAATAGTCTCCCTCATCCACGGGGTATATGTCCCAAAACCCTCAGTAGATGCATGAGACCATGGGTATTATAGTATATATGGGTAGTGTATCAGTCCGTGCTCACTAGAGAAACAGATTTAATGCAAGATAAACAAATATATAAAAATTTACAAGATTAGCTTAAAAGGACTGCCCACAGAGTCAGGTGTGGAAAAGTGCAAAAGGGCGGTCTGCCTGCTGAGGACCCAAAGGACCCAGTGAAAGGCCCTGAGTGCACTGTAATGCACTCCTGATATCAGGAGTGCCAGAGGGTCTACGCTGGAAGCCAGGAGGCAACGTCCAAGGTGAAAGTGAAGACCGTAGCTCCTTCAAAGAAACATAAGCAAGATTTCCTTCTTTGTTTTCCTTTTATTCCATTCTGGCAACAGTCCTCCTAAGGTGGGTCTTCCACACACAGAACTATGCTGAGCCAATTTAGTTGGGCATTTCTTACTCAAGTTGACACCATTAGTTAGCTATCACAGGTAGTATCGTATATTGATAAGTGGAATGAATGCTATGTGACTATGTGGAAGGTAGCATATCCAGGGTGGATACAGTGGTGAAAGGGATGATTCCCATCAAGGGTGGGATGTAGTGGGACTGTGCAAGATTTAATCATACTACTCATAATGGTGTGCAATTTAACACATAAAGTATTTATTTCTGGACTACTCCATTTAATATTTTCAGATGGCAGGTAACTGAGATAGTGGAAAGCAAAGCAAAGCCTCAGATACTGGGAGTTTACTACAAAAGAATGTACAAGAAAACAAATGATTGTATTTACTTTGGAAGAGAGGAGTTACTCATAACATAATATAAGAAACACTCAAATGATGACAGGTGCATTTCTGCATGGATGAAAAGTTCTGGAATCAAAGAAAGTTCCACAGTGGCCATGTAACACAGGTGAAACAGAATTATCCAAAGTGACCTAAAAATAGATATTTTATTATCCTGCAACTCCTAAACTATTGTTGATGACCAATTGTGTGACTAAATTTTGGAATCCATGATTTCATATACAGTTTCTGTGAAACAGAAATTCAGCTTTCATTCCTAGCTGCAGTACGACAATTTTACTTGCAAAAATTAGCGAAGTTTGTATGATCTGTTTCTACAGATGTAAAATAGTAAATATTTGCCCATTACTACCTTTATGAACCATATAAAACTTGAGATCATGAATGTTAAACTACTTTGCATATTAGAAAAACCTATAAATATAAGATAAACTTTCAGTAGTCAAAAATTTTGCAGGGATGCGGTACCAGAGAGTGTCATACAAAAGACAGTAGAGGTTTCCCTTAAAAATAACTGATATGGGGCTGGTGAGATGGCTCAGCGGCGTAAGCACCTGCCTGGCAAGCATGAGGGCACAAGTTCGACTCCTGGAACCCATATACGAAGAAAGGTCTGGTGATATCGCTCAGCGGCACGGGCGCCTGCTGGTGCGCCAGGTCCTGAGGTCGACCCCCAGTACCCACAAAAAAATAAAAATAAATAAAAATAAAAATAACAGATATGATTGTCGGAATCCATATTTTATAATGTTAATTTAGGCATAAATAAACTGAATTTTAATTGGAAAGATCACAGCATCTTTGTCATGTAAGTAAAAGGATTCCAGTATTGTGCATGAAAAGCATTCTTTAATTAAATGTCTAAAACAGTGTATTTGAAATATTGTTGCCTTAGTATCATTTTATTATGTATAAATATTTAAAACTGGAAGGAACAGTATATATTAGTATGGTAGCATTATGGATGATTTTGTTACATTTTTATAAGTAATGGCAATCAAACAGTATGACTTAGAAATGTCTTCATAGGAAAAATGCATTTTAAGCTGAGAATAGAAGAGGGTATTTATGTAAAAATTTGCTTCTGGCACCATTCTGAAATGAAAACTTTTCATTTTCATCCCTCAATTATCATGAATAATATTTCATTTTTAATTGATCATCATCATAACTCATCATCAAATTATCAAATTGAGCTTTTATGAAAGGCACTACACAAAATAAAATAATGAAGATGAACCCTGCCATTTTTCTATTCTGTGAAATAATTGTAGAGGAGGGATCCATCTGCACACTTTTGCTCTCCATCTGCATTTATTCCCAGGGAAGAGGCTCTTCTGTCCTGAAAATACTGTAATGTAAGAGAGATTTCAGAAAAGACAGTTCAGGTGGCAATATCTGATGAGATTCTCAATAAGTGGAAACAATTTCCCTAATCTCTGCCTACAGGTACTTTATAGACCTGGGTGTATAGGCATCTCCCCTTAAATACATAAAACAAATAAAATTTCTTTAAATATACAGAGCACATTTTGACAGTCAAACTCAGAGGAAAAACCCTTGAAGAAAAAGGACTCCCAATACTACTTCATGAGATTTTGGCTTTTTCATTTCTAGTATTCTTACTTTCATTGCTACCTTTGAAAATGATATTTTAGAGCCACACTTTGGAACATTATATTGCTACTATCACATGTGGGAATAAAAAGAAAGGCTACTATTACATGTGGGAATAAAAAGAAAGGATCATCTTTACTCATTGCAAGTCCAAGAATAAGAAGTGCTGACCCTCTTCTGTATTCTGCCATCAAAACTTCTTACCCATGATGCTCTGCTTTTAAAGACACCTCTGCCACCATTAAGACTAGAACAGAAGAAAGAATTGTTAAGCAGCTACATAGGTATAATTATTTCTGAAGCATATGTGGGTGGTCTGCTCAAAAACAATAAGATATATAATGAAGCTCTTTGCAAGGGACCATGCTGTGTATAAACATGAATATATACCTGTGTATATAATTAGATGTAATTGAAATAATATGAGGCCTCCAGGAGAGATGATATTATTGTTAAAGACCTTTCCATTTTTTTCTTTTGTTTAAAAAAGCAAATTATATTTCTTTGAAAATAAGAAACTTTGTGAAATATCTACCCTAAAGGATACATTTTCCCTACCTCCATATTTACCTATTTAGCTAATGACCATTTCCACACATATATAGACAAATTCATTCATACACATTCTGCCCAAAAGATTTTCTAGGAAAAAATATTTCCTTGACATTAAAACCTTATACTTTATAGGAACCTTGATTTTTATAAATGAAATACTTTAGGTGTATTAAATATAAAGGGATTTTTACTGTGGATATAGCAGTCAAAAAATGTCATTAGCTCTTCGGATCAACCCCACATTCTACCTAGAGGTGTTACTGTTGTTTTGTTTCTGGGTGTGAAGTGTGTCCCTTTGAAGCACCCAACCAGGGATAGTCTCAAACTCACACTATATTCTGTATATCTGTACTTCTTTTCACATACTTATAGCTCTTCACACCATTTCCAATTTCTATTTTTATTTCCCATCTGTATTAGTCAAGTTTCTCTGGAGAAAAAGAACCAACCGGAAGTATATATTTATATATTCAGAGAGAATTCTTTTAAAGAATTGGCTCATGAAATTGTGGAGTCTTAGTAAATTCAAAATCTGCAGGGAAGGCTGGAAGCTGGAAACTCAAAGAGGACCTAGAGCTGGAGTCCAAAGGTGTGCTCGTGGCAGAATTCGTTTTGCTTAAGAAAGGTCAGTCTACAGTCTATGAAAAACCTCCAACTGTTTGTATGAAGTGCAACCACACCATAAGAAGGTATTCTGGATTAATCAGCGCCAACTGATTTAAATATTAACCTTGTCCAAAAATGACCCTGGTGGAAACATCCAGAACAATGTTTGACCAAATATCTGGGCACTGTGTTCCAGCCAAGTTGATATACAAAATCAACCATCTACAGAAAATACTAATCATCTATAAATATTTGGGAAATGTCTTTTTTAAACAAATAATAGTGAACGGTTCTCTATGATAAAACTTTGTGAAATAAAAAGGAGAATATGTGAATAATTTAAATTCTAGTTTTGCATATTCTGTAGCTGATTTACCTCAGTTAAACTATTCACTGGAGGCTTGCTTTTTCATCTGTAAAATGAGGATAGATCTTTCCACTAATTCACATTTCATTGATTTGTTCCTGTTTCAGAACTATAGATTGAATTAGTAATTTTCTAACATTTCTAGGCTTAAAGATATTTTCTCCAAGCTGCTTTCTGCTTGCTAATTTTTTTTAAATTTACATTTGTATGGTTCCTGACATTTGCAGTTGTATTGTGTTTTCATTTCCATTAAAAGTAGTAAATTTTATGGGTTCAATACCTTGAAACTTCAACTTGCCAAACCTCTTGCCCTTTTATTTTCCTCGCTATTTAAAATTTAAATAGGAACAATAATGAAGAAAAATATTATCAGTTACCTATGATAGTCCTCATTTTACAGGATTTTAAATTTTAACATAAGTTAAACCTCAAAAATAACTGAACTCTGTCACAGCAACAAATGGAATGAAGAAGCAGTAAGGAAGGGCAGTTTCTTGGTTTTGCTAAAATTCCAATTATATTGATAGGTGTCTCCTTGTCCCTCATTTCTTTCTGAGGGCAACCAGTTTTCCTGGAGGGAAGCCTAACTGAAGTGAAGCTTTAGTTAGAGTTCTTTCATTAGTGAACGTCTTTTGAACATTTTAAGTACAGTACAGATTGTTTTGCTCTCAAATTTTTCTGAAACAGTCTTAGCATCTCACATTGTGGCTATCTTTTAGGGAGAAATTTGGTGATTTTATATATATGTACGATATTTAGAAACAAATTCAAAACTATGATGTATGATAATTAGAATGCCAACACTGTCATTATTTTAAGGAAATATAGTTGGGAGATGACAAAAGTAGATTTTTGATTGGTTACTGAATAGGGAATTATTTTCAGAGAAAATTTTATTCATGTTCATTCTCCCAGTGGCATTAAGAAGGAACAGATGTACAATAGAAGAAACATAGTACAGTGTTTGTTCAGTATTTGTTTTTCATAATTAAAAATGTCATTATAATAAAAATGATAGCTTTTTAAATCCTCAACTGATATATAGTATGTTCACAGATCATATATATATATATATATCGTAGGTCAAACAATGTGGAATGTTTGCTAATGTCTTCAGAGAAATCCTTTATGGATATGGATATGGATACACATACATACAAATAATGGATCATATATATCAAATATATATCTCTTGTTACTCTACTGAACAATAATTCACTTTCTTCTCTTTATCAAACTTCCTCACTTTTAGGTTTTTCAATCACAAAACTGTACAAGCAGAAAATAATCAACAGTTTTACTCCAGAGTGCATGCAAATGTTTTCATACAGCTCTGTTATTAACAATAATGACCTCAGCACAATACATTTCCAAGGGAATTAATGAGGGGGGTTAATGGCCCGAGGCAAAGCCAGCCAGTCATGAATCCCTGAGAAATGCCCTGTGCTTTGATCATTATTGCTTCATTACAACATAAAAATAATCAGCAGCAATTACAATTGGAACTATGGGAACAGTTCAGCCTTGAAACTGAACTCTTTCAGGCTTGATGTAGCTGCAGATCCCACTGCTTCTAGTATATTTCGTACAAACAATCCTGAAACCAAAGGAATTGATACAAATGATACTAAAACCTAATGTTATCCCAAGTAGCCAATATTCCAATTGAAATCAGAGATGTGGCTGGGTAAGTAAAGATTACATGAGCCAGTGCAAATATAACAGTAAGCAAGTCAACCTGAACTTAGAACTTTTTTTTTTTTGTGGGTACCGGGGGTCGACCTCAGGACCTCGCGCACCAGCAGGCGCCCATGCTGCTGAGCGATATCACCGGCCCCTTTTTCGTATGTGGGTTCCGGGAGTCGAACTCGGGCCCTCGCGCTTGCCAGGCAGGCGCTTACCCCGCTGAGCCATCTCACTGGCCCCTGAACTTAGAATTTTTAAAGAGGCATTTATCTCAGGATCGGAAAAGAACAAAATTAATAAATTATGTAATAATGCCTTATTTTGATGAGTTTTAGTAAAATATTAAAAGGCAAGTAAAATGATAATCTAATCTTTAGAAAACAGTGAAGTTCATTTCCATATACATTTTTAGAACTTTGGTTATAAAAAGCAAAAATAAGATAGTTTTTACCTTGCATACCAATTTAAAAATTTTTCTGCATTTGTGTATATTTTAAAATTTTTCAAATAAATAAGCAAGTTATAGAATTACAGGATGTCTGGGTTAATTCTTTTTTTGTGGGGGAAGGGGGATCGGGAATCGAACTCAGAACCTTGCACTTGCCAGGCAGGTGCCGTGCCGCAGAGATATATCCCCAGCCTGGGTTAATTCTTGAAATTGAACATGCGTATTTGATAAGATAGAAACATATACTTACTACTTTATTTCTCACTAACAAACTCCTTATCAAGATGACCAGCATCCTTTGCCCATACTTTTTATTCCTTCAGTAGATCGGAATTTTACACAAAATTTCTCTTTTTTTCATGTGTAGCACTCTTAATTTTGTTTTCTCAGCATTTTCCTCTTCCCAGATTTTCTAATATTATTGTATTAGTCAGCTTTCCTGTTGCCGGACATAATATGTGACACACACTAATCAATAAAAGGTTAAATTTGACTTATGTCTTAAAGTGATTCAGTTTATGGGTAGCTGGCTTCATGTCAGGAACATCATCGGAGAAGTCCATGGTGGAACATAGCTACTTAGTTCATAAGGCCTGGGAAACAGAGCAGGGAGACTGTATCCGAGCGGAAGGGAAAAGGGACCAGATATAGCACCCAACAGTCACACATCCATTCCCACAGAGACGTACCCAGGAGTGTACTCAACCAATCCACCAGTCAGCTCCCAAGGCAATCAAGTTGACACAGTTAGGTTTAACAGCCCACCCACTCCTCCTTCCCACCCCAAACAAACACGTCTTCTTAAACCATACTTAACCTCCAAATAAACATAAACTCGTAATTCCTCCTAATATGATACGATGTCTTGCATACAAATGAAAATACAATAATCCCTTCCCCCACGTCTCAGAGGTTGCAATATTTTCCAAAATTCCAAGTCCAATTCTCTTCTGAGACTCAAGATAAACTCTTATCTGTGAACCCCTGTAAAAATCAAAAACAAATTTTATAATCCCAAGCTACAACGTCCTAGGGTAAATATTCACATTCTAAATGGGAGGAGTAGGGAGATAGGAAAAAATATGGGAGCAAAGAAGACTGAAACCCAGCAGGGCAAACATTAAATCTCATGGCTCTGTGTCTGACATGTGGAGCACGTGGCAGTGAGGTGTGTTCCAGAGGGCTTGGACAGGTTTACCACTACGGTCTTGCTTGTTGCAGCCCACATGGCCTTTCTCTTGTGTTGGCTCCACCGATGGGTGCAACATTCCTCAGTGGATATTTCACATTTCTGGCATCTCCATCTTCCTGGGATCTTTACAGCACTTTTGGCTTCATTCCCACTGTTTCATACACCCACCTCTCAGGGTCTTCTTATCTGGTTTCCGAGGCCTGACTCTGAAATCTGGGTGGAAGCTTCCCAGAACTCACCACTCCTGCATTCTGCATAATGGTAAAACCAGCATCACGTAGAGGACACCAAGGTCTGTCAGCGGGAGTAGTAGCCAGGCCCCTTTGAACTGTGGATTCATTTGTGTCCCGGTGCCTGGGTGACTGAACAAAATGAAATGAATGCTAGGAAGGCAATTCTCCAGGAGACCCTTCTGGTGCAGGGGGCCCCAAAACTCTTGTTTTGAAGGAAACATGTACACTTTAGCACACTTGAGCCTGTGATAGGTGGGGTGTTGCTGATTTCTGAGATGCCCTTTATTCTTGTCCAGGTAGAGGATACTTGGTTATTTAATCTCTTGATTACCCTCACCTCTTTTGGCTCCAAATTTACATATAGTTCCTTCTGAGTCAAAATTTAAGCTTATCAAAATTTTCTGCTTGCTTTTGTCCCCTAATCCTCACTATAAATCTAGCTAAAAGCAGGCAGAAGTACCATGCCATAGCCTGAACATCAGGTTGCTTTGAAATGTCCTCTGCCAGATCAATTTGTCCACTACCCTTAATCTCAGTCTCCTGCAAAATCTTGGGACAAGGGCAAATGTAGACAAATTGTCTTCCAGATTGTAACACACATGACCTCTATTTCAACTGCCAATGGAAACTTCCCTAGTCTATGCTACGCTATCTGTACTTCTGTTAGCATTCCAGTCTTCTGAGGTCTGACCAGAATCAAGTTCTGTTTTCCATCATTCAAAGGCTTCTCTCCCATACATCTCCAAACCTTTTCAAACTCCTCTGGAAACCAGTTCCAGGGTCTTTTGATCTATTTGGCCAGGTATAGTCACTGCAATGATTCATTTCTCTGATACCAATTTTCTGTATTAGTCCAGTTTCCTGGTGCATGACACAAAACCTGACACCTGCAACTTAAAGAAGAAGCAGTGTAATTTAGGTCATATTTGAAGGGAATTCAGTTTGTGGTCAGCTGTTGTCAACATTAAAATACTATATGTTTAAAATGTACAACTTGATACTTTTTAATTGGGAAATTATTACCACAATAAAATGAATAACCAAATCCATCATCTCCCACAGCTGCCATTTGTGTGTATAATGGGGTGAGAACATTAGTTTCTACTGTCAGCAAATTTCAAGAATAGAATTCATTGCAAATGGTCTATAAATTTCAATGATTTGATCTATAATTTTTCAACATTAAGATGCTTCAAAAGGGACACATCTATAGCAACAATTACACATTGAATTTCAATTCTGATCTTTTCCAAGGTTAGCTATATGTAGTAACATAACATATTCTTTTGCTATGCTGAGCAGCAACAGGCAGCCACAGCTCCCAGCCAGTTATGCCATCACAAAAGTAAACAACTAAAACTCTACAGTGTGCTGTGTTGCTAAGGTATGGTGTTCAGAAGATTATTTTACAGGCATGTTCAATTTATGATGAGTGTATCAGGATGCAATCCCATTATAAATCAAGAAATATTTGTAAGTCAGAGTTTTTCATCCCGCATTACTGAAACTTTGTACACTTTAACTAACACCTCTGGGTTTCCCCAACTACCAGCTGTGGTTGTCCCCTTTCTACTCTTTACTTGTATGAATTCAATTGTTTTAGATTCTACACACAGTAAGACCCCAATATACAAACATTCGAGTTGCTAACTTCCACAGGTGTACTGTATAAGACTCGCTTTATCAGATTACAAACAAATCAGACTTAAGAACATTCTCCTGGAACAAAACATGTTCATAAGCCAGGAACCTACTGTACAAGTGAAACCATGCAGTATGTTTTTCTGTGCCTGGCTTATTTCACTAAGCCTAAGGTCTACCAGATTCATCCATGTTATAGCAAATGACAGAATTTTTTCTTTTTAAAAATTGAATATATGTCAAATATATATATATATATATATGAATATATACATATGAATGTATATTATATATCGCACATGTTAATCAGTTCATCTCTGTGAAGAGATGCTTGGCTTGTTTTGGTTATCATGAATAGTACTGAAATGAGCATGAGAGTACAGATATCTCTTTCAAATACTGATTTCATTTCCTTTGGACATTATAACTGATAGTATAGTATACTAAGTGAAAACTAAGAATATACCAACTAGTAAGATAATGTAGAAGAAATGAATAAATGCATAGAAATACAGCCTACTAGACTGAGTTATGAGAAAGTTTAATAAATTCAAAGATTAATTCAATAATAAGAAATCACCCATCAAATAAAATCCAATGACCTAATGGTTTTATTAGTGAACTGTGCCAAATATTTAATGAAGAATTAACACCAATATTCTTAAACTTTTCAAAAAATTTTAAGAGGAGAGAATATTCCTGCCCTAATCTGTTTGAATTTCCAAACAGGAGGATTTTTATTTTAAGGCCACTTGTCCTATGAAGTGAGATCCTGACTGAAACAACAACATAAAGGAAACAAATAAACAAAAACTAAAGCAATTATAAGAAAACATTGCACATTTAGAGCATTTATAAATATAGATGTAAAAGTGTTTGGCATTATTATGAAACTAATTCCAGTAACATAAACTATAGTACCTCACAACCAAGCAGGGTTTATTCTGTGAATGCAAGATTGGTTTCATATATGAGTATTGTTGTCCTTTTACATATTAGCAGACTAAATACAAACTCACATGGGCTGAGGAGGTAGTTCAGTGGCAGGGTGCTTTCCTATGCATGTAAGAGGCCCTAGATCTCATTTCCTGCCACAGAATAAGCATAGAGAGAGGGAGGGAGAGAGAGACAGAGAGAGAGACAGACAGAGAGAGAGACAAAGAAGAAGAAGTAGAAAAGAAGAAGAAGAACAAGAAGAAGAAGAAGAAGAAGAAAAGAAGAGAAGACCAAAAGAAGGAAAGAATAAAAGGAAAAGAGAATGAAAAGCACAGTGTATCCAGAACATTATTGCTAAACTCGGCGTGGTGACTCATGCCTATGGTACAGCCTCTGGAGAAGCTGAAGCAGTAAAATCACTTGAGTCTACAAGTTAGCACAGCCCTGGGCAACATAGCAAGACCTCATCTCAAAACAAAACAAACAAAACACCCCCAAACAGTGATTATTTATTTCAACAAATGCAGAAAAGAGCACTTGAAAAAATTTCGTATTCCATTACTTATAAAAAAAGAACTCTCTGCCAACTAAAAATAAAACATGGCCTCAGCCTCATAAAGAGCTTCTATAAAAAACCTAGTGCTGGTATCATAGACAGACTTATTTCTCTGCTCCTAAAATGGTGAACAAGACAAAATGTCTTCTTTCATCCCACCTCAACATTATACTGACAGTGCAATTAGGCAACAAAAGAAAATAAAGGTATCCTGATTGGAAAAGATTAATCACAACATTCTGTATTTAGACAATATAATTGTGTGTATGTATACAAAGAAATATCAGAATTAAGCAATTTTCACAAAGTTGCAATATGTAAGATCATTATCATAAACCATCCTTGTATTTCTTTATTCCAGCAATGAAAAAACTGATATTCCAAATGTACAAAATACACACACAAACACACAGTCCACAATAGCACCCACCATAACCACTATTATTAACTCCCTGGCACACACAGAAAAAAAAATCTGCTCATTGCTCATCTAGCTATATAAGATTTTGCTCAATTTCTGTCCTATTCCTGCTAGATAATGAATTTCATATCTTCTTCTGCAATAGGACAGCCTAAAACTGAGTTGTGCTTTCTGGAAGCTCAATGCACTAGAGACCCCTTTATTATATATGAGAAAGGTCTGAGGACATGAGAGCCCCGAGTTTCCTCTGGAGAGTTGCCTCTGGGAATGGTGTTTCCAGCTACCTTATGTTTGTCTTACCAGGTGGCAGCTCGGGCTTTACTTGGATATAATGTTCCTGTGTAAATAGACACTGGGTACAAGAGGAAAAAACCAGCAATGGAAGCAAAACAAAATTTTACCTTCTCCCAAAGAAAAAAAGAATGCCACTTAGGGAAAATTACACACACACACACACACACACACACACACACAAACATGTACTGTAATTTCTGTCTTTTTGGCATTAAGTATTCCACAAACAAAAGTACAAGTGAAAATAGAATAAAATTAGGACACTTTACCACAGATGTTATAAAGATAGCTAAGAACAATTTGTTCTTTAAAGACATCTAGTTTATTATTTTGAGATGTATTAACTATGATTTTTATTTCTGAAAGGCATTACACAATTTTCCTTTTGTTAAAAAGTTTGAAGTAAAGTTAATCCTATTATCCAAGAGCATCAGTGAAAGTATCTATTCTCCAGGTTCATCCAAGTTTGTGATATCAGAGATTCCACTGTGTCATGGTAAATAAAAATTGGTTCCTCTTTCCTCAATAGTATCAATAAAATGTGTGTATAACAGTACTCCCTAAAGCCAGATGACACACATGTTGACTTCTGTTCTTAACAATTAGATCTAACAAAAATGGTAAGTTTTGTTTATTTCACTATTAGATGCTCTCATTTACACTTCATCAAATATAAAACAAGATTCAGCGCTGATATCTTAATAAAACCGTTGGCTTTAACAAAAAGATATCTCTCCATACTACTTTCTTTTTTCCCTTTAGGCATTTCTCTTTGAAGTACTGCAATGACTGTCTTCAAAATTACCACCTGTAAATATTAATTTTTTCACACGTAACATGCATATACAAATACAAAATATATATTTCACTATAAAAACAATAAGCAAGTAATAGTCAAATTTCTTAATCAATCAGACAGCAGTTTATTTCTAAGCAAATATTATGTGCCTGGCACTGTGGGGGAATGGAAGAATAATTTCAGATAATGCTTCTTGTCCCTTGCAGCTTAGTGTCTAATTGGACAGATATGTTTAATTTATATAATACACTAAGAAAGAAATTTCAAAAATCTCTAATCTTTTTCTATATTGGCCAAGAAGTAGTTACATGCAGATCTACAGGGAGGAGCTTCTAATAGAATAATATACACAGCTTCTCTCTGACCCTAGGGGTAGGGGAGATCCTCATCTGGTTGGGGAATTTTTTATAAGCGCTGAGGAAGGGAACATAGTTTGGGGGATTTTGAAAGAACTCAGCTTCCTGTCTTGTTTTTTTCTCTATGGCGGCTGGCAGAGAACATGCACTCTAGTCTGCTTTCTGCCAGGCTGTAAGGTCTGCTTATCCAACTTTAGGCTGAAATAATTAGTGTAACATTAGTTCTGAGTCACATAAGTTCTAATTTAGCCTATTTTTATAATAAAGTTCATATTTTAAATTCCATTTGCCTCATTTGTTTCAAATTTGGGTAGAAGGGAAGCACACTAAATTCAGTCTCTGTAAAATTCCAATTTTGAGTATTAATGCAAAGAAAATTAATAAAAACTAGATACCTTGTGAGGTGCCAGTAGTGAACAGCCTGAAGAGGTTTATACTGGGCTTTGAGGGATGAGCAGAACCCAGAGAAACACAGTGTGTAAAAGGAATTCATATCATGCAAATAATAGGAGGGGGCAAAATACACTCACAATTAGGAATGAAAATGACATAGCTCCATCTGTGAGGAAACTAACTTGCCTCTAGTGGATCATTCTGGGGCATTCGGTTTAATCATATAAATACGAAGGCTTCGAGAGCTAGATCAAAGTGTATATAATTAACAAGTGGTAGAGAAATATTTCATACCCTGGAAAAAGGGACCAAAATAGTTTCTTAGAGATAATTCTTGTTTTGATATATAGGATTTGAGTAAGACAGGGAGGGATCATGGGCACATCAACTAAAAACCAAAATATACAGACTGACCAGAAAACATCCGGAGTCCTGGACTTGAACAATTGGAGAGGAATGGAAAGAGTGAGGGAGCTCATGATGCAAGATTGGCCATTTTTCAACGGACAGTTCTCTTTGCAAATATATCACCTTCAGAAAAGCAGAGAAAATTAGGCATCTGGACTTTGCCTTTGAAAATAATTTGTAATTATTTGGAAAGATGATTATATTACAAATCTACTGATTTGCAGCTTTGATTCCAAGCATTGATTTAGAGAAAATGGAATTTAAAACTTTAAGGGTCTTTGAAGTACTTTAGATACGTCAGTATAGATAAGGGTACTAAATCTTAAAAGGAATTTGTTGAGGTTGCATAATTTGTGTACAGTTGAGACCAGGCACGTAACTTGGTGTTAATCCTCAGCCGACTTAAGTCCTGTTGCCATTAGTTTATTAATGCCAATCACATTTTATGAGACAAACACTGAAAATGAAATAATATGATTAGTGGCAAATAACCTGAATAGGTCATTCATAATAATAAGTGAACATTTCTGACACCGGAAGTGTTCGGTTCACTCAAAGCTGGTGCCAGTGATATGCAAGAGATATATCATTTGTCTCACATAATAGTCCCGGTCACCTCTGCAGATTTACTTTTGTACCCACTTTTGAATATATTTTGGTCAGGAAAGGAATTTGATCACGTTGCTCCAACAGTTGTCTGAGGCTTTCGTGAAGTCTCACCAGTGACAAACAGGCCCTGCCATAGAGAATACAGCGATGGAAATACCCCATAGGTAGCTGGGACGGCAAAACTGGAAACATATCTGTGTAATGAATGTAGACCCCCACACAGCAGTACACTGGCTTACAAACATCCAGAAATCCACAGCTCCTTTTAGTCACTCCACAAAGAGCTGCTGTGTCTTCGGTTTCAGTGAACAAACAGTTTGCAGTGTGAACAGCTGAAGCAAGCTGTGTCAACAAGACAGGATTTGAATTATGACTCGCTGCTGTGTCTATGAAAGCAGAAGAAGGGAGTACATGATTACGGCCTAGAGCATGTGGTTAGCAAGGGAGTAATGGTAGCTCCCCAGCATCAGTTGTTGATGGAAAACATCTGCTTCCTTCCCCGTCCCCTAGAAAGATTCCCTTGGGAAACAGGCTCCTGATGCTATCACTCTGCACCAGGGCAGTTCCCTCATCAGACTTCTGGGGCAATATTTGAATGTGTTGAGCAATTATTAAAAAGAAAAAAAACAGTACAAATAACATGTTCAGTGAGAAAAAAGGGGATGTGATAAGAAAATGTGAAAACTTACTGCATTCTCAGCCTGAAAATATAATCTGTTCTTTCGCTCCTAATTTTCACACTTCACAGCTGCTAATGGATCTCAGGGAACTAAAGTGAGACTGGTGACAGAAAGATACGTCTTTTTGTTGTCTCTGACATGATTCGTCTTCCCTTAGTCTCATATGGAAAGTTCTTATTTGTCTCAAAGTTCCCTGATACAATCTAGGTTGCTTTTTAGTTTTCTTTTTTCAACTCGTCTCTCTTCTTTTTAAAGAAAAAAAAAAAGTCTTTTGCAGCCACCAGAAGGATGGAGATAATAAAGGGCGATGGATATCAACAGCTCCCTGTGTCTGGATTGATTGCTGTGAAGTCATTGGAAACAAAACACCATAGGGGATTTGGTAAGGTGCCCCGGTACTCAAGCGTTCCAGGTGTTAGAAGACCCCTGCAGGTCCTCAGATCTGGGATGTTTCCAAACAAAACAAATGTTCACACAGGCCTCTTAAGATCCTTACCAGGGTACAGAAAAGAAAGTTCAAGCTAATTCACTAATAACACGAGATAACAGTGAAAGGAAAAAGAAAGAGTTCACTAACTTTAAAAGCTCTGGTGGCATTGCATAATGATACCAATCTTTCAAAATAAAAGACTCCTGGGTTTCTTAGTTAAATATATTCTCCAAAAAAGTTCTAAATTTCTTTGTTCATCCTTGCATTTTCCATCAGGAGTGTGGAGTTAAATGTCATTCAGATATACTGATAGAATCTGATTTGAAGGTTATTGACCTAATAATTCCAGAGCCAAAGTATTTCTTTTCTACATAGTTTATTTTCCATGTATTTTTCTCAGGAATATTTCCAGCTGATGTAGTTAAAATATAATGTTTGTGGGCTGATGAGATAGCTCAGCGGCATAAGCACCTGCCTGGCAAGCGCGAGTTCCTGAGTTTGACTCCCGGAAACCACATAAAGGAAAAAAAAAAGGGCCCGTGATATCGCTCAGCAGCACAAGCACTTGATAGCAAGCGCGAGGTCCTGAGGTCGACTCCCGGTACCCACATAAAAAAAATAAAAAATAAAATAAAATAAAATATAATGTTTGCTTTATATAGTTTTTGTTTGGTTGTTTGGGTTTGTTTCTTCGGCTTATATGATTTAGTTTTTCTTTCGTTTTCTCCCCCCTCCTTTCTTGTACTGTGTACTTCTCTCAGTTTTTCTCCACCCTAAGGGTAAGAATATACTTGAGTTGCATGAAGTAGGACTGGATTTACATGACTTCCTTTAACCTTGTTTTCATTTACTGTTTTTCCTAACATTGTCTGTGATGTAAACATTGTAGTATTCCCTTTAAATTCCCTTTTCACTAAAACATTCACAATTTATTCATCTCAACCACACAATACAAGCAGATCTTCAGAACCTTCTATTTTTATTAATTTCTTGCCTGTCTTATGAGACAATTTTTCCAGTACAATTTGACAATTTCTTATAATCGATTATTTCATCTCATGGTTCCTTTAACACATGATATAAACTTCAGCCTCAACCGTGAAGAACTTCACAGGTTGCCCTTGCGCGTTAGGGTAGAAAAGAACAGACCCGAAAACAAACACTTCCAGCAGAAAAAGAATGCAAGGAGAGGGAAGATTCTTCTCAGAGTGTAGATTCAAAATTGGCACACAATTTATATATAAATACTTGACATCGTATTAAACCAACTCAAAGTCTTTTCATTTAAAACAGTCACTTCACAAGTATTTGGAATCTTCCAGGTATAATGAAAGGATTATGGGCTTTGCAATCAAACATATCTGGCTTTGATTAGCTGTATGACCTTGGAGATTTAACCTCTCTGAACCTCAGTTCTCATTTATTAAAGAGATTTTAATAACAACAACTGCAGAGTGTGGTTGTGAGTATTAAATTAATTTAGGATAACACCTGGCACCCAGAAAGCAGTCTGAATATATAATATTTCAGGTACTGAAAATATCCAATAAATAAAATATAAGTCTACTTCTCTTCTGTCAATAAATATTTTTATTTAATAAAGCACCTGACAATAGGAATTTGACAATTGGGGTGAAAAAATGAATGCAGTGATATTTTTGCCCAAATATCTAGTGATAGTATGAAATAAATGTTATTAGAGAAAAAGAAGATGAGAATAACATAATTTGGAGAATAATTATTTGACTAATTAAGATTTGAGTTTGACAATAAATAATACATAGGATTAATAATGGTGAAGGCAAAAGGAGGAATAAATCCTATTAAACAAGGTGTTCTGACAGGACTCACTATACTGTGTGGGGCAGCAAGAAAATAAAAAGAAGTCTGTGTGTTGGAATAAAAAGATCATTACAGAAATTTAGTCCCATTCTTAAAGAATTATGAAAATTTTAGAAATACTTAGGAATTGATGTGGTGAATGGATAGAAGCAAATTTCAGTGGAAAGTAAACTGATCATAGTTTAATCTTTGTAGAGTTGGGAAGCCAGAGTTAGAAAGTGAACTGCATGTGAGATAGCATTTTCTTAGAGTAGGCAGGTTTGCAGTTTAGCTTCTGTGACTAAAGGTTTAAAACTAAAAATGTGAAAATATAGCTAAGACTTATGCAATCATAACTATAAACAGAAATAAATATGGTACTAGGCATATGAGATACACAGGAAAAATTTTGTTTCATGCACTGACTTTCTATAATTTCTAGACAAAGAGTTTCATATAAATTAGAACTAAAACAATTCCCAGAAATAGAGAAAATTGAACTGTGATGGTTAAACTTAATCATCAACATGACTAGATTAAGAAACTCCTGGAAAGGTGATTGGATCTTAGCATTAAGCCACTGATGTTTATAGTGGAATGTGCTGTTGGGAAATGGGGCCCAGTTGGAGGCCTCCCTTTGGAGGGTGCCTTCCTCAGCTTGGTCTTCCCCTGTACTCTGCTTCTGGCTTCCGTGTAGCAAACACGTTTTTCCACTGTGAATTTCTACCATAACGCTTCCACTTTGGAGCCAGCCAACCTTAGACTGAAACTTCTGAAACCACATGCAAAAATAAACCTCTCTTCTTTTAAATTGTGTATGCCAGGCACGTCTACCCAGCAATGAGAACACTGATCAACAGGAAAGCAAATGTAGGAAGAAGAATGATGGAAGATAGAGATATGCAAGGGCTGAGAACCTGATATCAAAATGAGGAATCCAGAGCAACGTGAGGTGAATATATTGCAAACAATTGAGTTACTTGGATGTTGTAATGTATAATTTGTTGTTTACTCTTGCTTTATATACATTGTAGATGGCATACATGGGCAACTCATTTATATGGGCATATACAGAGAAATATTATATTAGCAGTCACCAAGCAAAAGATACTATATTCTAAATCTTGAATTAGTTTCATTTTAAATAAATTGTTCATTAAAAAAATAATTTTATTTTTAAAGATATTTTTGAGCTAGACGTTTGCAATGCTAAGGCTATTCATTAACCCTTTTGAAAAAAAAAGTGATATGGAAGGGAAAGAAAGGAAGTGCAGACAGAATAAAATGTCAACAAAAAATAAGGAGAAAATAAGATAATTCAAAATAAAAAAAAATCAGGAGCATAAAAAGTAGTCTGTCAAAGATCTCATTTTGGTATAGAGAATAAGAGCATCACGTATGCTGGCAATTCAAAAGTAGGCAAAAATTGAGGGTTAAAAAACACATTGGTTTTGGTGCAAGATCACAAGTCACCTGCCTGAGAGCAGTTACTATAAATGGTGAGGATAAAATCATTAAGGGGCCAAAGATTAAGAATTTACACTTGAGGAAGTAAAAGTGAATGAGTCCAGACTTATCCTTTAACTTATTAAAATCATAATGTTGAAACCCAACTTTGTCAGAAATTAAAAGACTTACTCCTGCTTGTTTCTGGGCTCCAGCTGAATGGACAGTTGTTTTCCATCTTTTTACTTTCAATCTGTGTGATTCTTTGTGGATAAGGTGTATCTCTCGCAGGTAACATATAATTAGATTATGTATTTGGATCCAGTGTGCCAGTCTGTTTTTTAATTTGGGAATTAAGACCATTTGCTTTTTGTTGTTGTTGTTGTTTGTTTGTTTTGAAATAGGTTCTCGCTATGTAATTCAGGCTGGCCTTGAATTCACTATGTAGTCCAGGCTGGCCTCAAACTCATGGCAATCCTCCTGCCTCAGCCTCCCAAGTGTTGGGATTAGAGGCCTGCGGTGCCACACTTGGTGGGAGTTAAGACCATTTGCATTCAATGTTATCATTAAAAGGTAGTTACTGATTCCTATCATTGTGTTATTTTTCCAGTGCTGAATCCTTCTTATTTTCATTTTGTTTAACTACTCTACTGGTGAGATTTATTCTTTCATTTTCACTCTTGGGTGATATTGACCTCATTGTCTCTGTTTAGCAGTCCCTTCAGTAATTTTTGCAATGCTGGTTTGGTGGTCATAAATTTCTTTAAAGGCCCTTATTTCTCCTCCAGTTTTGAAGGACAATTTTGCAAGGGATGTAGTAATCTGGGTTGGCAATAATTTTCTTTTAGAATTTGGAAAACTTCACTCCAAGCTCTCCTGATTTTTAAGGTTTCTGTTGAAAAATCTGACATTATTTTGATGGGTTTGCATTTATAATTTATTTGACATTTTTTCTCTAACACCTTTTGGTATTCTTTGTTTGAATTTCTGGGATTTTGGATATGATGAGTCCTGGTACATGTGTACTTATGTGTATAGCTGTGCGATTCACAATAGGTGAGCTCTGTAAACATCCTAGATGCTCATCAGTGGATGAATAGATAAAGAAAAGGTGGAGACATATACAGAGTGGAATTTCTTTCATACATAAATAAGAATTAATTGACATTATTTGCAGAATAATGGATGCATCTTGAGACCATAGCATCAAGTGAAATAAATCACACACAGAAAATTTAATATCACATGGTTTCTCTTAAATGAGATACCCAATAACTAAATAAGTGAAAAGGCAAAATAAAGGAGTACTGATAGAGAATAGGGAGGCCAAGATTCTGGAGTTGAAAGAGGGAAAGAAGGAAGGGGTAACTGAAGGGAGAAAAGAGATTAAAAATATTATCAAGATGTGAGATTATATGTATATAATCTAGTATGACTAGTACATAGATAGATAGATAGATAGATAGATAGATAGATAGATAGATAGATAGATTTCCCAAAGAAATGGAAATATTATGTGTTGCAAACATGAGCCAATAAAATAAATAAAGAAGTAAAATAGAACAAAAATTGTCAGAAGGACAACTTTTGAGAGAGGAAAATGTTTTTTGAGGAGAAAAGGGAATTTACTTTTTGAGATAGGAGAGATAACTATATAGAAACGAAGAAACGAGTTACTACAAAAGTTACTAAAATTCTTGTGGGTTGTATTATTGATAAAACTGGTCTTATATAGATGCCAGGATAAAAAGGGATCAAGCTTTCAAGTATTAGGCTAGAAAACAAAGAACTATTTATTTATTCAATTAAAAGAAAGGGAATGGAACCAGAATGTGAAGAAATTTTAAAAGATTGGAATAGCTACAACAGGGGGCAGTGTAAGAATAGAACAAAAAATTAATATAAGGACTGTTGAGATGCAGGAAATCCTCTCTGAGCGTAGCTTCAGTAATTATTATATGTAATCAGTCCCATTGATGGACTTCACATGCCAACTTTAACAAGGCGGAAGAGGGCATGAACTACAGGAATGCACGACTAAGCTTCCAACAATGAAGCAATTGAACTTCTTCCGTCCCTATCCATATCCCTTTGATTTCTTTCTCTTGTCTTATTTCTTTAGCTAATACTTTGGGAATTATATTAAACAGAATAGTGACAACAGACATCCTTATCTTGTTCCTGATTTTACAGGGAAAGCTTTCAGCTTCTTTCCATTTAGTATGATGTTGGCAATTGATTTGTCAGAGATGGCTTTTACCAGGTTGAGACAAAGACCTTCTATTGCTATTCAGTGTTTTTATTATGAATTGATGTTGGATTTTGTCAACTGCTTTTTCTGCATCCATTGAGATGATCATGAGATTTTTATCCTTGCTTCTGTTTATGTGGTATGTTACATTTATTGATTTACATCCCTTTAATGAATCCTACTTAGTCATGATGTATTATCTTTTTGATAATATGCTGCATTCTTTTTGCCAATATCACTGAGGACTTTTGCATCTGTGTTCATTGAAGAGATTGGCCTGCAGTTCTCTTTTTTTGGTTAAGTCCTTTTCTGGTTTAGGAATCGGAGTGATGCTTCCAGGAATGACTTTGGGAATACTGCTTCCCTTTTGATTTCCTTGAAAAGTTTGAGGACTACTGGCATTAGATAATCTCTAAAGTTCTAGAATTGGGAAGTGAATCCATCAGGACCTGTGCATTTCTTAGTTGTTTTTTAAAATTATTATTACTTCTTCAATTTCACTTACTGATGTTAGCTTATTCAACATTTTTATATCTTCTTGGTTCAGCTTTTGTAGTTCATGTTTATACAGGAATTTACCCATTTCCCCTGAACTTTCTATTTTATTAGAGTACAAGTTATCAAAGCAGTTACTGGTAATCTGTATTTCAGCAGAATCCATTGTGATTTCACATTTTTCATTTCTAATTGCATGGATTTGGGTCTTTTCTCTTGTTATTTTGGTAACATTAGCCAGGGGTTTGTGTATTTTGTTTAATCTTTCAAAGAACAAACTCTTCAATTCATTGGTTTGTTGAACTTTTTGGTCTCAATTTCATTAATTTCTGCCCTGATCTTTATTATTTCCCTCCTCACATTAGCTTTGAGTTTGGATTGTTCTTGTTTTTCTATGACTTTGAAGTGCATCATTAGGTTATTTATTTGAACTTGTTTGTTTTTCTGATGTGGGAATTCACTGCTATGAACTTCCCTCTTAGATCTGCTTTCATTGTGTCCCATAAGTTCCAGTGTGTCATATTGGCATTATCGTTTGATTGTGGAAACTGATTCCTTTAATTTCATCTGTGACCCATTGATTATTCAAGAGACTATTGTTTACTTGTCATGTGTTTACATAGTTAAGATGGTTTCTTTTGTCATCAATTTCTAGTTTCATTGCACTATGATCTGATAATATACATGGGATAATTTCAATTATTTTACGTTTACTTAAGCATACTTCATTGGCTAGTATGTGGTCTATTTTGGAGAAAGTCCTATGTGCTACTTAGAAAAATGTTTATTCTGTTGTTGAATGGAACACTCTGTAGATATCTATTAAGTACATTTCTTCGAAGGTTTGGTTCAATTCCGATATTTCTTTGTTGATTTTTTGTCTAGTTGATCTGTCCATTTGTGACAGTAGGGTATTGAGGTCCCTTATTACTATTGTATTGGTGTTTATCTGGATTCTCATGTCCATTAGTGTTTATTTTACAAAGTTCAGTGTACTAATATTAGGTGCCTATATGTTTAAAATTGTTAATTCTTCCTGTTGAATTTTTCTCTTAACTAGTATGTATGACCTTCTTTGTCTCTTCTGATCAGTCACAGCTTGAAACTCATTTCGTCTAATATTAGAATAGTGACTACTGCTTTTTTCTACGTTCCCATTACGTGGAATATCACTTTCCATCCTTTGATTTTTAATCTGTATCTTTTTAAATTAAATGTGTTTCCTGTATGCTGCAATTGTTGGTTTTCTTTCTTGATCTATTCTGTCATTCTGCGTCTTTTGATTGGGGAATCGAGACAATTTACATTGAGAGTTATGACTATTTCTCCATCAGTTTTAAAAGAAAGTTTCGCAGGCTACATAAGTCAGGGCTGGAAGTTGCTATCTCTTAGGGCTTAAAATACTTCATTCCAAGCCCTTGCCTTTAAAGTTTGTGTCCAGAGAAGTCTGTTGTGATTCTAATGAGTTTACCTTTGTATGTAATTTGTTCCCTTTCTCTAATAGCTTTTAAGATTTTTTTCCCTGTGATGGACTTCTAGAATTTTGAATATAATGTGGAGTAAAGAGTAATGTAGCCATGACTATTTGGTGTTCTATATGCATTATTTATATGTATATTTATTTCTTTCCCTGTATTTGGGGAGTTTTCTGCAATTATCTGTGGGAACAGGTTTTTTATGCCATTGTGCTGTCTTCTGATTTTTCACTTAGTCCAATAATTCTTAGATTAGTCTTCTTTGCATTATCTAGCAGTTGTTGGATCAATTTTTCATGTTCTCTTGCCTTCTTAAGGTGTCTTTGAGTAGTTGGCATTTGAAGGCATCACTGTCTTCTAGTTCTGAAATTCTATTCTCTCATTGTTCTGTCCTGCTGCCCATATTTTCAATACAATTTTTAATCTCCTAGATTTCTGGCTGAAACATTTTCATGTACTCTAATTCTTTGATGAACTGGTTATTCATGATTTATATCATTTTGTTTAGCTCATCTATCTTTCTATTAGTGCCTTCTGAGAGTTCCTGCATTTTTGCACTATAAATTTAGTTATATATTCTCTAATTCCATTGAGAATCTCTTTCAATTGTTTTCTAACCTCCTCTGCTATGCTTTCAAGAAATTCAGGTGTGTAGGTGCTCCTTGGTGCCCCCTGGATTGGTTTTGGGGGAGTTGGGGGTTTTGAGAGGCATTTTGTTGCCTTTTCTTCCCACATTTATAATGTTTTTGTTTGTTTGTTTGTTTCATTTTGTGCTGAAGTTTGTGGATGCTTATAGTACAAAGACTTTGTTGCTAGTATAGAGATCTCTTTAGTTGCTTTTCAGGGATGTACTTCGGGTGTGGCTAACTATAATCCTTTGCCATAGCCCCAAGCTTCAACCACCTCGGATATTTTGGGAAAGAACACGCAATGTAGTTAGATTAGCAAGCAAGTTCTCTGAGAATGTACTATAGTATTGTTAATGTCACAAAGGCAATCTGAGTGTTGGCTTACAGAAAAAGTAGGGACAATTATGTGACTGTTAATATCAAGTGAAACATCTACAGTAATACTGCCTGAGACAAATTAAATATTAGCATATCTAAATATGTCTAACATATCTAAATTAAAGAACCAGTTATGTACCACCCTTATTTCTAGAGAAGACACCATCATTTATGATGCAAACATTAAGGCAACCCAGGTATTGACTTATAGCCAATATGTAGTAAATGTAACAATTGTATCTCTGCTAGTGGTAGAAAAACATTCAACAGTAATTTTACAGAGTTAACTATCAAAAGATTAACAAAGCCATACTATTAACAAAGTTATACTATTAAAGATTTAGGGTTTGGGAATAGGGGAATGCAAAAGGAAAACTTTGAAATTTTAACCTCTATGATATGAAAAGGAGAGGAGAGAAGTGGTACAAAGGATCTTATTAGGGAGTGGAAGGATAGCTACATCAATGGGTGAAGGTAAGACAAAACACTGGCAAGAAATAGATTAAAAATGGAGAAAAAATAAAGAAATTGTACAGAGAGTAAAAATAAGACAGAAATAATTAAGGGGAAAAGATTTCAAAAGGACAAGCAGAAAAAAAAATAGAGAAATAAGAGAAGAAAAAGAGATTAGAAGCAAGGCAGAAAGACAAAGGAAGGTTACCCAAGGCTCAGGAAACTGGTGAGGAAGACAGGAGGGAGGGAAAGAAGGAAAAAAAAAAAAAGCAGAGAAAAATAAAGAAATATTTTTGTGCTTACAGGCTGTGGTTATTTTCTTGTGTCTACAGTTTCGTGACAGTGTCCCATTCAAGGTGTGACTCTGCCCCCAGTGTTAGAGAAAGGAAGCAATCAGAGCTCAGCTCCAGGCTGGGTAATCACCAGTCAGCCTGCAGGAAGGTTAGGGTGGGGTGCTAGTTCTAGGACTTTCCAATCCTTGAAAATTCAGGCTGAACCTGGCCTCTGTTCACGGGTGCCTGAGTTGTTTGGCTTATAACAGTCTGGCTGTCTCTCGCCAGTCCAACCACGGCTCCTCATATGGGTGTCTCCTATGGTTGTCTTTCACCCAGTCACTGTGGGAGTTTAACCCTGGGAGCCCTGAGATCAAGCTAATCCATGGCTGCTCCGAGTCCAGGTTCAGCTGTCCCCTCCCAAGAATGGCATCTGACCAAGCACTCTCTCCAGGGGATATGGCAGATGCTTGGCTGGAGTCACTCACCAGCTCTGTTATAGCACACAGCATCCACTACTCCATTCCACTGGTACGTTTCATCTGAAGCCCTCTGGAGTCAGTTGCTTTCACTGTGTCTCCACAAATTTGATCTTCCTTTCTCAGGAGCTAATATCTATGAGCTGCAGAGGAAGTGCAGATGCCCCCTCATTTTTGCATTGTGGTCTGTCTCTCTGATTTCTCCATAGGTTCCAATTTTCCAGTCAAATCTTCCCTGCATCTCAGGGATTCACTTACCACCTTGTTTTCTCCCCCAGGTTGTTATTTCCAGTGTCTGATTCCAAAAACGGGATCGGCTGCTTTGTTGCTGCTTATTGATCCACCGTCTTCCTGGAAGACTCCTATTTCTTCTTCTTGGACATTATTTTTAACAGGAAGATTTTTAACAGCCTGACAGCTTTTTTCCTCAGCACTTTTAAATGTCTTTCCATTATCATATATATTTCATTATTTCTCAAGAGGGGTCTGTAGTCATTTGTGGTTAGGCCCTCTATTTTTAAGGTTTTATTTTTTCCCCTCACTAGCTTTCAATTTTTATCTATTTTTTAAGGAAATTGACTTAAAAGGTTTTAATATTAGGATAAGTATATGAAGGTAAGAGCTCCCTGCCTCACCCCCTACACATAAAAGTAAGTAAATTAATAGATTTTACTGTTTTTTCAACACTATGATTTCAGAAATTTCTGGAGATAATTCTATGGAAGGATGTATGCAAAATAGGGATAAAAATATTAATCTTCTCAAAGTTTTGGTGTTAGACTACAAGAGATATGTATGTAAAATGCATATAACTGTCTTACATTATATCTATTATTATATATAATATGTATTAGTGTAAAATGTTATATACACTATTTTTACCTTTTTTGTTTTTTTTTGTGTGTTTTTATTTTTTATTTTCTTGATACAGGGTCCGTATGTAGTTCAGGCTGGCCTTGAACTTACTATGTAGCCTAAACCAGCCTCAGACTTATGGCAATCCTCCTGTTTCAGCCTCCCAAATCCTGAGACTACAAGCATGTGCCACCAGGCATGGCTTACTCTTTTCCATAAAAGTAATACTAATTGACTACTAAACTAAAAAAGACTTTTGTACATTTGTAGTTGAGTTTCTTTGAAAATATTATGAAGACCTGACATCTAACGTTATTGAACCTTTCATCATTTGTGCATCAACAGGAATAAATTAATTTAATTACTTTCTAAAAGCAAGTGCTGCAAAAGTGGACCAGACAAAGAGGACTAAGTTTTCAATATATGCCAGAAAAGTGAAGGTAAAAGCTAGAGGCCAAGAGCTGGTTTTTCTTTTACTATCTATGCTCTTTAGTGTTGCCATATGATTACATAACAGATTATGTTTGACTTTGAAAACCTCTCTGCCCTATACAGTTGCATGCATATGTGTGCATGCAAATATACTACTACATGCACCAAAGAAGTGGCTTGACTTTTATGTACAAGTGGGAAAGTTTCATCAGAATGATAAGTTGGGGGAAAGTCATCAAATTCCATGATAGATTGCAAGGCAAGAATGGAGGAAAAAGAATTTGTTCTGCACAAAACTTTATCTTACTCAGGAATCTGCCAGAAACAGCCACAGTAGACAGCACCATTAATATCTCGGTTTAATAGTTTGGGGTGAATAGCTCTAAGGAATGTTCCGTTAAGAACTGAATCTATTGTAAGCTTCTGTAGACAGCATAATTAAAGGTAGAGTGATTATCTCAGTGGTAATAACTGAATTCTGGAAGTAACATTCAGCAAATGATTTTGTGGATTGCTATCATCACATGAAAACACATCTTAAACCATAATTTTTTCGGCTAATGTGTTTATTAATGGTAAAAGCAACAAATGATCTGGAACAGGGTGAGGAGATTTCAAGGAATTAGTATTAAATGATCTAGCAGAGAAATTAAATTAATCTGAGATTTAAACAGCCTTGGGGTATAGTAGCTTTTATTATGTTGTTACATATTATAGATGAGAGTGAGCATGACAGTTTAGCTTACTAAACAAATAGTTTAAAAATTTGAGAATTCTTTAAAATTATTCTTAACATAAAAGTCAGAAATATTTACATAGATGGTCATAAAATGCATGAAACCATTTTATAAGTTGTATAGGTTTTGTATATTATAATATTTCACACATAATACTTGGATTACATAATAATGTGCCATTTGTAAAACCAGTGAAAATCATAATTATGTTTTATTTACCAACATTCTTTTTGATCTGTAGGTAAATTTTGAGACATAATGAATGTCTTTTACTAATTGTAGAAAGACATATATGCTAAAAGAAGACCAAACATATATTAGTCAGTAGTGTGCAGGATTCCAGTAAATAATTTAAATATATGATTTCACCATTTATTTGCAGCTGCAGCTTCTGGCTATCAGCTTCATAAATTCATGCTGCAATTACGTCCATATTTAGTTGTACTATTTTGTATAATCCTGGAAACTGACCAAAAATAGAGTTTGAAAAAGTAATAAATGTCCACTTATAAATATTTCTGTCAGCAAGTTATAAAAGAAGCTGGCTAATAATAAAAATACAGTAAATATTAATGATAATGAATTACACTACTGATAAAAAAGTACTAATCTATCCATTGAAGCAGGAAAATTTTTCTGGTTCAGAACAGATGGTCTAAGTAAAAATTTAGTAGTTAGTAAATATTTTAAGTTAATATAGTCATTTAAGAACAATGGTCACCCTTCATTTTTGAACTTTGATAAAATCAGTGTTTAACAGTCTATGCTGACTAGAAGAGATAACTTTATCAAAATGAATTAATAAACTTGATTTTATATTAAGGTATAATTTGCATGTGCCAATACAATTCAATGGCTATTTATTTCCCTTGGAATTCATATGTTGAAATCCTACCTACATATTTTGGCTTCAGAAGGTGGAGCTTTTGAAAGAAGGTTAGGTCAGCGGGAAGAGTTCTCATGGGTGGTATTAGTCTCCTTATGTAAGAGACCTCCCTCACCCCTTCCACTCCGTGAGGATACTGTGGAAAGTTGTCATCTACGAACCAGAAGAAAGTAAGCTTTCACCAGGAAACCAATCTGTTGGCACCTTAATATTGGATTTCTCAGCCTCCAAAACAGTGAAGAATAAATTTCTATTGTTTATAAGCTACCCGGTTTATATACAATATTTGGCCATAGATGCCCAAACAAACTAAGACAGATAAGAAAAGAACTCCTAGTCCCCAGAGAAGAAAACAGTTACAAGTATGTTTTTGTTATTAGTATGAATCTTGTCAATTAATACTAATTAATAATTTGTAAGGTTTTTCTTTGAAAAAGTAATATTTTTCCTTAAATGCTGCCATCCTAAGATCCTAAGTACATTTCCCTTAGTAGTCCATATTATTTATGCATACACACACACACACACACACATATATATATATATATATTTAGTGTAGACATTATGATGAAAAACAATCCCCTTCTTCCAAATATCAAGACAAGAAAGACCTTCCTTAATATGCCAAAAACTATCAGAAATATTACTAGAAAGCACAAGGTGTTTAACGGACAAGAAGGACAAACAGGTATCATTTTAGAATAAGAACCTTTATTTTAACAACAGAAATCCCTGTGCCATAGTATAAGCTTTTGAAAAAATGTGTTGAAACATTTACTAATCATAACCACTTGAAATGATTTTCCTATCCAAATGTGATTTAGATATTCTAATAGTAATTTAAGAGTATGCTGGTAGAATTTAGCAAAATATTAGGCTTATGAACTTAAAGAGATATGTAAATGGTATTAGCTAATAGTTTTCTTTAGAAAATAGTATATTTCACTTGTAATTTATTATCTTGTTCTTTTTCATTTAGGCTATATAAATAGTTTGTTGAATACGCCTACTACCATGAGGATATTCACGTTAGATAATTCAGCTTCAAATTATTTTTGTTTTGTTCCTTAGGAGGGTTTCAGATTCGTAGTTTCCCAATTAAAATTTTTTATTTTAACTGTGTTGACAGCATTTGTCATGTCACAGGCAGGATCACAGCACTCTCTTACATTATATCAAAATGTATTCTTAATAATTCATATAATGGTGTAGCATAGAAACATAATAATAAAACACAAGATCAGGCAACAGATGTCCAATAGTCATTTATAGAATGAGAGACTTTATTCTGTCAGAATCCTAGTCCCTATCTCTTGCTCTGTACACCTAGCCCAGGGCACCAACACCAAAACATAGACAGGAATGGATGAAGAAACCCAGGAGGCTCCGTGTTCTAATTTCCCAGATAGCTGATCATAGTGTAGATGATAACGCAAAAGTGCTTATGCAGGTTAATTGGTGATTAAATAAAACTATTAAAGTGTTTCTTAGTGAATTACTGTCATTTTGAAGGTATTTTAGGCTGGGTAGAATTGCACCAAGCCTTCAAGCTTATGAAACAATGATTCATGGTTATTAAAAGCAAATGCCCTAGAGAGATTAATCCACACTATCCCAACAGGCTGACCTTTTCCCAAAGACATAGCAATTTAATTATCTACTTTGAAAAGCACAATTATTGTAAAATTCAAAACCTGATTTATAGACAGGCTTTATATTCTCATCTTTAATGCATGTAAATAACAACCTTGGAGTTACTTTTTTAGTGATGCTATGCACATATCTTGTAATTAACTACCAAAATAGTTCCTGCTTTGTAAACTATGAATCTGTTTTTTAATTAAATAATAGCTATAAATAAATATAATATTTCAAATCATGAGTTTTTTGCAGTTTGCCTTCTAAATTTTGCACTACTGTAAATAAGCAGGTGTTTCTGTAATTTGCAAACCTGAAAAACTTGACCTGAATAGAACTTCTGCTTAAACACAAGCTGATTAAAATGATATCACTGTTTATTTTTGAATGACATTGTATTTTACCTCATAGAAGCATGAAGTAATATAATCATTATAATGTGGTCCTTAAATTTGGAACTGGCTATAATATGAAGTTCAAATAAAGGATGCTGTTAGCTCATCTATTTCAATATTTATTAAGGTTCCATCTACTTGCTGTCATAATCCCACCTCCAACCAGAAGAAGAGGGATATTTTAAAGTACTTGGGCATGGGCGCCTGCTGGGGTGCGAGGTCCTGAGGTCGACCCCCAGTACCCACAAAAAATAAATAAATAAATAAATAAAGTACTTGTGCAAAAACACATACACCACCCCCAAGCAAAAAGAGTTAACATCCCGGTCCTTTTATTTTTGTGTTTTCCATGGAGATAGCCTCCTTATTCCATAATCCTAGTAACTGCTGGCTATCTACAATATCAATAGCCAAATCATTCTTTTTTTTTTTTGTGGGTACGGGGGGGTCGACCTCAGGACCTCGCGCGCCAGCAGGCGCCCGTGCCGCTGAGCGATATCACGGGCCCCTTTTTCGTATGTGGGTTCCGGGAGTCGAACTCGGGCCCTCGCGCTTGCCAGGCAGGCGCTTAAGCCACTGAGCCATATCACCGGCCCCAGCCAAATCATTCTTGATAAATCTTTTTTGTTCTTATGATAGCATTCACAATGCCCTGTGATGATATAATAGTGATTTTTTGCAGCTATAGCTGTTTATGTTAAAACATCATTGTGAAATTTTAGGAACTTTGGGTTTAATTGAAACCTGCTATAGAAATGTATATACTACAATGTAGGCAAGAAAAAAGCTGGTGTTCAAGAGGGAGCAAGCCAAGGAGCTGAGACCAGAGGACAAATATGTCTCAGCAAGTAGGAGAAAGTGAACAGAATGACTGCAGAAATCAATAAAAAACAAATGGCTCTTTGCAAATGATAGACCATAACAGCTTACTGTCAGCCCGAAACCATGCTATATACTGTGTATATAAAAATAGAGCAACAGTTCAATAACTCTAAATTGTTTGGAGATGGGAAATGCAGAACGACCATATTCACTTCACAAAAATGTGGAGTGTGGAACCAGAATATTAAATATATATCTTAGAGGCATTCTGAGGGGTAGACGTGATATGAAGGAAACTGAAAAAATGGAGGTGATGAAATCATTCAAGAAAAATGAAATGGATTTTCCTGAGCTGAAGAGCGTGAGTTCCAAATTAAAAGAGCCTGAAGAAGGGCAAAACAGAATAAACGTTACAATACTCAACACCAGACACTAATGAGAGGCTCTGAAGAGCTTCTAAAGAACAACTGTTTGCCTTTAAAGGAAGGAAACAAAATGCAATAGACAGGTGATAAGCAACAGTACAGTAGGAGATGCTACAATTCAATAGAACAGTGCTAAAAGAGATTTGATAGAAATTATTTTGAACCTAAAATCCTGCAATTATACAAGCTCTTCCCAATTTGCAAAGGGAAATTAAAAGTTTTATAAAGAAAAATGTCAGAGAGTTTTTTCTTTCAATAATACTTTACACACTACATTTTTGTTTGTTTGTTTTGTTTCTTCAGTGATGCAGATAGAATCTAGAGCCTTATACATACTAGACAAGTACTTTACAAGTGAATCATATTCCCAGCCATAAATAATTCCTTTAGAAATGACTACAGGATATTACCTAGAATAAATTCAAAAGGAGTACTAAAAGAAGAATTGAACAGTGGATTGATTACTTAAAAAACTGCACCTGGAATGTTACTGATGTAACAGACAGAGAATTTAAAAAGCAATTGGCTTAAATTATCACAAAATACTGCATCTGATAACCAAAGGGGTCAGAGAAGTAGGTCTTCAGAAAAGAAATAAATGTTTTAAAATAAATTCTGTGCTTAAGAAAATGGAATATCCTACAAACATGATAATGAAATCATAATGTATTTTTGTTGAAAGAAAAGAAGGAAGGAAGGAAAGAAGGAAAGAAGGAAGGAAGGAAAGAAGGAAGAAGGGAGGAAAAGAAAGAAAGGAAGGAAGCAAGGGCAAGCGTTTCCAAACTCCAGGAAAACATCTATCTGCACAAGAAAAATGGTCTAAATACGAAGCAAATTAAATAGGCATTAGCATCAGCTATTTCTCACTTATTAGTGCTATCCTTTTTTAAATTCAACTTAAATAAAGAATATGATAGACATTTAAGGGCATCAAGAGACAAAGACCAGTCAAATGTACTTTTTTTCCTAACAAAATAATTGTGTGTGTGTCAGGATAGGTAGGTTAGACATTCTTTTCTGTATCCTGAGTCTCATGACTTTAAATACTATGAAAGTTTGTTTCTTCATTTTATCATTGATGAATACTGGTCCAGTTGCTCTTCTGTGCACTATCGTAAGAACCAACCTCCTTCTTCATGTAGCTCTCCAATTCCAGAGTTCACACCGACGAGGAGAATAGAAGGCGTAAGACACTTTAGGGGGCCACCTCAGAAATGTCATGCACTGCTCCCATTCACATTCCACTCACTTCTATAGCCAACAAAACTGAAGGCACATAGGAATATGTGTGAACATGACAGTTTCAGCCACAAATACCAAGCAATGTCATGATATTGTCCATATTATTTAACACCTTGTAGTCTAAGGAAAAACAAAGTTGCACGACTGAATTGTTCATAAAGAGACACTAAGGAGTTTGCCTTGGACTTGCCACAGAGCTTTGTAAGATCCACCCATCAACTCTGTTAAAATGGAGATATTATTGCAAATTCTTTTATTACCCCTTGGAGCATTAATTATGAGCCTTAAAGACACACAATCACAGCTCTATAATGTCAACTGAGGTACTGTTTCTGTGTAGATCCCTCTCTAATTTTAATAGATAATTAAAAATGCAACACATGAGCACAGTATTTGGAAAAATTTTGATGTTTCATGTGAATTCCACACACTTTCTAGGTCTTTCTCATGATTAAAAAATACTTAACGTTACTTCTGAAATAAGGACAAAAGATCTTATTCTAATTTATATTTAAGGAAAGATGCTTTTCAGTTCCAATCTTGTTGCTTCCATAGAAAGCATAATATTATTAATTAAGGTGATCACTGGGGAACTTTAATCTCCCAAATCAGTCATGATTTTGAGCAATTGAAAGGATAAAACAAATCTACCTGACCTTGAAAACTTGTGTCATTCCCCTTTGAATACACATACGATAACATAATTTTCACCTGGGGTCCAATCACTGCAGTGAATGATGTGCAAATGAACACAAAATCCAAATCAGAGTTCATTGAATTTCAATTTTTAGAATCTATATGTAAAGCACAGAAGAAATTAATTAGCAAAATTTGATTAAAATTGATGAAACAAGAACTACAACAAAAAGTGGCAAATAGTATTAACTTTATACTTGGAAGGTTGGCAGTGGGAGATCAGTGATGAAATAGTGGTAAATTCATTACTTTTCTTGACAGGAAAAATGAGACATTTAGACATTCCCAAATGGGCGTATAAAGAATATAGTTCTAATTATGTTATTCTGTTTTTTTTTGGTTATTAACTAAAAACTGAAAAACAATTTTTTTTCTTTATGTGGGTACCAGAAACTGAACTCAGGACCTCACACTTGCCAGGCAGGTGCTTATGCTGCTGAGCTATATCACCAGCCCTGAAAAACATAATTTAAATCCAAATACTTCTAGGAGAATGAGGAAAAAGGACAGACAATAGTATTTTTCTTAACATTCTATTGCTTTTTTTTTAACCATACAAATGTCTTACTTTACATGTATTACTTTTAGGATAAAAAATAACAACTTTCTGAATATCTTTTTTTTGAGACAATGTCTCTCTACGTAGTTCAGGCTGGCCTTGAACTCCCTATGTAGCCCAGGCTGGCCTCCAACTCATGGCAACCCTCCTGCCTCAGCCTCCTGAGTGTGGGGATTACAGGCATGCGCCACCATGCCTGGCTAAAACATAACAACTTTGCAATAATATTAATATCAGAAATTTTTCTCCACTGTTTTTGGCATGTTAAAGGGAAGCTCATCCAAGCTTCTTTCTATATGTGGATCATTTCTGCAATTTTTAAAAACACTACTCTAATGCTTTTGATGAAGGGAAGGCAAGTATTTTTTAAGTGTGGCATTCCACTTTAGTATAGCTCTAATCATGAATTTCTTTATTATCAATCTAAAACTCATTTCAGCTTTGCCATTTATTCTTGGTTTAATTACTGATGAATAATATTTGAATTAGAACAGTTACAATATTAGAAATTCAACTTCAGAAATATTTTCATCTCAAAAGTGGAAATATAGTACATTTGTACTTATTATACCAGTTTGTTAACAATTCACCGGATCTCAGTTAAGTACTATAAACGAGCACCAAGGGATACATCCATTTTATCATGTGGTAGAATCACTCTCCCATTAACAATAACAGGCTTTATTATTAAAGTGTACTATGATCCGTAAAGAAGTGCCAACAGATAATTTTAATTCAACAGAAAATTACCTCTATTACTATTTTAAGGATAAACAAAACTAATAAAGCACTAATCTAAATCTACATACTGTTGGAAATACATAGTCATTTATGGGATATTTACACTACTGGATATCTATTTTATGAGCTCTTCCAATAGTAGAATCAATCTCAGATTTTCCCTCTTCATATGAACTTATAATCGTCTTTATTACTATGTAATTATTTTTCCCCCTATTTAACTACTTTTTATCCCAAGGACGAGAGAGTGTATCAAAAAAGTTTTCATTCTGATATAATACAGGCTTACAAGTTATCCATACCCAATATAATACATGGTATAACACTTCCCCAAACGGAAATCTAAACATAAAGCAAGGTAGAAAATTGAAAATCCAACAAAGCTCTTTGGTCTTCAAACATTTAAAATTCCTTTCAAGGTAAAAGAAAATAAATAGACTCGATCATCAAGAGCCATATTCTTCTGGGTCAGTAGTTGAGAGAGTCTGTGGCCGTGGTGCCTGGGTATTGAGTGGTCCAGCGAGCCGGGCTACCCTTGACCAGGGGAAGTGACCAGGGCTTTGTGACCAGGGGAAGTTTTCTGAAGCTCCAGACAGAGGTCTGCCATCCACAAGTCCTGTGGTCCATTTGGCCGAAGCCTCTAGACTCATCTTTCACAAGTCGCTAAACAGCACACCTGTGCATGCACATATAGATTTCTGACATAAAAACTCTAAACACTATTAAAACATTCTTGTATGATTGCTAAACTCTATGTGCAAAAAATGATCCTTAAAAGAAGTATGGAGATAGATCTTTTATAAATGGGAAGAGGGCCAAGAGATAGAGGAAGGGGACAAAAGAAAGGGGAAAGAGATGAAAAAAGAATTTAGATGTGTGATATACATATACCAACTCCCCATGATATCATTATGGACTATAGACATGTACTAATAAAAATAAAAATTAAAAAATCAAGATGATGTGTTCTTTTAGGCAAGAAAAAACATATAGAAAAATGATTTTTCTTTTTCAAAATGAAAGAGGGGTTTTTGGATAAATGATAGCTACAGAGAAATAGTTTTGGATTTCGTCAATATCCTTATTTAAAAAACCACCAGCAACAGAGAACAACTACAACAAATCTTCGTGATCATTTATACTCACTAATGAAACAAAACGAAAGCAGGTAGAGCCCGTATTCTACCCAGTCTTGCTCCAAGGCCAAGCTCTAACCATGCTATGCGATGCAACGCATGTGCAGCCACCATTGCTGTGTGGCAAATCTTCTGGGCCTTGATTGATTACTTTTGTATAAAGATAGTGGTAAGACAACATCACTTTATTCTCAGTATGCTCCAAGGACAAAGAAAAATAATCTTTCAAAAGGCAGCTTTTCCTTAAGAATGTCTCTTGTATGTGCACATGTGTTCGCCTACTCGTGCTATTCCCTTTCACCCCAACATGAGCACTGGGATTAGATATGTGACTGCCTTCAGGACCTGCTTAGGCAAACAACATCACAAATCCCACCAGAAAGATGCCTTTCCTATTCTATTATGGTGACAAGTAAAGGATTGGTTGAAAAATCACTGAATCTAACAATTTAGAATGTGAATTCTGTTTTGATGTACAGTGAATTTAAACATAATTACATAAAAGCCTATAAAAGATGAATTGTGGAATTCAAGTATCGAGCAGTAATAATATTTTATTAAAGAAATCATAGAATACTTTAACCAAGATGGATAAAAATATCCATCACAACTAATTTTTTCCTCATTGCAAAACTGTATTTTCTCTTTGGTGCCACAAAACTTCTGTTTCTTGATTGGCAAGTATTTGTTTCAATACCTTTATTACTCATTTTTAGTCTGCATTTCAAGAATGCAAATCTCACTAATTACAACCTTCTTAAGGTGTGCAAAAATGCCTGCTGCCTGTCTTCCTTATTCTTATAAGAATGGCTTTCTCATTGTCAAAAATAACTCTCTTCATATCTTGACTGTTGGACATTTATTCCAGTAGTTATGGTGGTGTTTTTATTTCTTGTGTCTTTGGCAGAAACTGACACATTTTTGTATCTGAACATAGACTCTCCCCTGAGATATTTCCTGTGTTAAACCATTAAGCATCAGCATCAGAAACACTACTTCGGGAATATTATTTTCCAATTTATTCACTCACAAAGTCATTAAGGCAAAATGAAAAAATCGACATGAGTTTTCAGCACAATCTTCTTTCACACCAAACATGAATGGCCATAATGGTTTTTGGGGACTGAACAGTATACTGGACATCAAAACTTGGAGTTAAAAAGCATAGAACTGTGAGGGCCAAATGCTAATGCAAAATGTGAAGGAGTGCCAGGGTGGAGAACAGAAAATCAGATGTGAAATCAGTAGTACAATCCAGGTTAAACAAAGGTGATTTCTGTATTCAAAAAAACCAACAGAAATACCATGATGATTTCCAAAGCAGATAGTGTAAAAAAATGTCACTCCTCTGTGGGACATGTTATCTTACTCAAAAGTAGGTAGATCTAGGGCCAGTGAGATAGCTCAGCGGCATAAGCGCCTGCCTGGCAAGCATGAGGTCCTGAGTTTGAATCCTGATACCCACATAAAGGAAAAAAAGGGCTAGTGATATCACTCAGTGGCACAAGCACTTGCTTGCTGGCAAGCACAAGGTCCTGAGGTCGACTCCCGGTACCCACATGGAAAAAAAAAAAAGTAGGTAGATCTTACAGATGTGTTTACAGATGAGGCATAGAATCGACTTTCTAATTTCATTTTGTTTTCTTTTGACTCCATAGGAAAGCAACATTTGAATAGTAACGTATCAGATTGAGACTTATACAATAAGAATCTAAATTCTTACTTTATTTGGAAAATACATTTGTATAATATGGGTGAGTAGTGCTATAATGTAATAATTTACCTACTCTTCTCCTATCAGCTACCCTTGGCAAATTTAAGGTATATGAGAATTCTGTAATATTTCAAATGTTTATTCTTTCTTTAAAAATAAATCTGGGGCCGGTTGAGATGGCTCAGTGGCCTAAGCGCCTGCCTGGCAAGCGCGAGGGCCCCAGTTCGACTCCCGGAACCCACATACTATAAAAGGGGCGGTGATATCACTCAGCGGCACAGGCGCCTGCTGGTGCGCGAGGTCCTGAGGTCGACCCCCGGTACCCACAGAAAAATAAATAAATAAAAATAAATCTGAGCAGTGGTGACTGGAAATTTCTATATCTTTGCAAATATCATTAATAATTTTCAAACATATCTAACATTTTTAGAAAAAAAGATTTTTGTATTATCATATCTATGTAAACAGAAAATGATAATTAATTTGTCTTTACATGGCAGTGTAAGTCTATTTCTCAAGTAAGGTATTAATGTGAAAATTTCAGCCCTTTCCTGAGACTCATAAACATAGTCTTTTTCATTTGCTTATTTTTAAAAATATATTCATTTATAAAACATTCACATTTGAATAATGAAATTTAGCCGTCTAAATCCAAGTAAAAAAGAACTCTCTGAATCAAAGTTATTTTTAAAATAACTTACAAAACAGGTTTCTCTGGACTTTAAAGAAGTAGAAAAATTTTAACCAACAAACCGATATTCTTAAAGCCTGCGTATTTACTTAATTATAACTAGAAGAATCTAGTTGATGTTGCAATTCACTCTCAAAGTTTGCTATTTTTTCTAAGACAAAAATAATTTCCAGTTATGTTGGATTACCATTGAACTATGTTCAGTTATCACTGAAATGCTTATTCTCTTCACTAAATTCTCATTAATTTTGCCAGCACTATAATGTCCCCCATCCTGCTTTGTAAGGGAACAGAGGTACCAAGTGTGCCAGATGGGGCTCCTTCTTCAATGACCTGTTGAAGGATGGGCACACTCTTTTCTCCCTAGCATCTGTGCAATCTGCCGCTCTCAGAAGGCAACATTCTGACAGCTAACGAAGTGAGAGGCCAAGATCCAAATTACTTATCAAGTGTGAATCGCATACCTGGCAAGATGGCACTAAAAATTCCTGCTGAGCTACTGAGTCAGCTGTCGGGAAACGATGCTGGAAACTCGAGTGCTTGACTTTTCATTGTAGCTATTTGCACTACTTTCCACCAAAATAAAGACTGCCCCGAATCACTCACTAAGCCAGTTCCCACTGCATACCCCCTGCAAAGGGACACAAACAGTGTAAAAGGAAAATACAGAGTAACATCACTGATTTTACAATAGGTTAACAGGTTTACCAGGTAATAATAGTTCCAGAAGACATGTATACTAGAGAACGCTTTCATATTACACTGATAAAGAAAATAACCGTGGATTATGGTGATTTCACATAATCATAGTTGTACAGCTCTCCCAACGAGATGCATACAAACCCTAACAGTGAGGGAGGAGTATTTCTTTTTCTTGTGCAAAAGGTACATATGATATTGCAAAACAGTATTTGAGCAATGAATTTGGCCTTTCTGGCCGCTTGTTAGATACATGAAATAATTGATTGAGGTTATGTTTCAGGAATCCAAAAATCTAAATTTGTCATTTATAGCTCAGGTACACATTTTCTCTATGCCAATCTATGCAGACTTTTTTTCACTATATCCTAAAACAACAAATTTACTTAATTACTGAAACTTTTAAATTAATTTAGAATACGTAATAGTGCATAGCTACACAGATCATGATTGTATTCTTCCTCAGTTATTTAAATAATTTCAATTAAAGTAACATTTACACTTATTGTGTAAAAGATAGTAGTTATAGTTGAAAGTGTTCATTCTTGAAATAAGTTAGAAATATTTGTGTTCAAATCTTTGCTTAACTAGTACTTCATAGCATGGTACTTTGCATGAAGCTTGATTTCTTCATTCATAAATTTAAGATTTTTCAGAGATTTTTCAGAACAGAATACATTTTATGTTTACAGCACATGGAACTGCTCTGCATATGCTACACTGTAGTCATTATTTCTGGGTAGTTAAAATACTGAAGTAGGAATAATGGGAAGAAAATTATTAAATTTATATTGCAGCCATGAAAAGAGAGAATTATTAAATTTATATTGCGGCTATGAAAAGAACCACAAAATAGGAGTTTAAAACAACACAAATTATTTTCGTTAATATCTTCCAGTTCTAAATATCTGAAGTTAAATGCAAATCTCATTGGGCTAAGATCAATGTGTTTCTTTTCCAGAGGCTGGGGGGGGCCCATTTTCTTGCCCTCTCCCCCTTCTAGTGGCTGCCCACATTTCTGTCCTCACAGCCTCATCCTCCATCTTTAAAGCCAGCAGTGTCGCCTTCATCCTTTTCATGCTGCCATCTTTGTAGTTCTCAACTTCAACCCCCTCTTCTGCTTTTAAGGTTCCTTGTGATTTTATTGGGCTCGCCCTGATAACCCAAGATAATCTTGCTATTCAATGTGGACTAATTAGGAGCGTTAGTTCTATTTGCAATGTTGACTCCCCTTTGCCTTGTAATGTAATATATCCACATCCTCTGAGAATTACAGTGTGAATGTCTATGTGGGCCCCTATTCTACCTGCTGAAGATGGCTATAGATATAACCGATGTCTAGATTTTTGCAAGTACTGTCCAAGTCAGATATGTGATCCCAGTAGTCAGGGTGATTGTTCTTGTTATCTGAATTATTGGTGAGAAGACATTTTGGTATGATTTTTTGCAAAATTAAATTCCTGCTTTCTTATGTTTGTGCCCGAATCATAATTCCATTTTCTAGTGACATTTCTGTGTTAATGATCTATCTAGAGTAGGGTGACTATAAACATACACACATCTAAAATGTCCGTCCATTCTTAGGGCAAATTGATACTCATTTCACTTTGGGGCCTTCACCAAATTAAAAAAAAACAAGAAATACATGAGATGGAAGGTACAGATGAAAAATGATCAAGATATGCTATACATAAGTACTAATTCTCCAAACTGAATGTAAATATTATGTATTGCAAAGATGCACTAATCAAAAATATATTTAAAAGACAAAGAAAATGACTTTTAATTTCCTTCATTCCTCCTTCCCTGCTTCCTTTCTTGTTGTTATTTCTTTGGTTTAGGTCTCAGGGTAATGTTATTTTTAGAATGAATGTTAAAAGATCTTCTCCCTTTCAACTCTTTGGAATAGTGTCAAATAAATTTATATTTGTTCTTCTTTACAAACTTAGTGGAACTCTGTAGTGTAGCCATCCAGGCTTGAACTTTCTTTTCTGTACAAATTTTTTTGGTTAATTATTTTTTTATTTATGTAAAACAAAGATATTATAAAGAAAATATAAACATTCTTCTTACTTCTATGAAAAAATAAAATAAAATTTCATAACAAAATAATTAGAGAATAACAATAGTCAATATACTGTATATCATGATCTTAAAAGAGTGGCCAAAATATTACTCAGAGTATAAGTCACAGACAATAAAAATATTCTCTCCTACAAAGAAGAAACAAACAAATAAAAGGACAAAACTTTCTTTTCAATGAACAAAATACACTAGTAATAGAATTGAAATGAATTAGTGTTTATTTAAAAATATTTTGAAAACAACAGAAATAGATAATTTGGAAAGTTATTTGAACATCTATCTATCTATATATCGTCTATCAACATTTTAGTACTTATTCAATCTTTTTACTCATTCTTTTTCTTTTTATCCAGGAATCAATTTCATGCACTTGCTAGGCAGGCACTGTTCCACCGAGCTACATCCCCAGCACCTTTACTCATTCTTGATCTAGTCAGATTTTCTATTTTTTTCATGACTCAATCTTGGTAGAATATACATGTGCAAGAATGTATGCATTTCTTCCTTTTTCTGCTTTTTGGCATATAGTTGTTCATAATAATCTCTAAGTATCGTTTACATTTCTGTGGTATCACTTATAATGTCTCCTTTCTAACCTTTGATTTTCTTTATTTGGGTCTTCTTTCTTTTCTTTGTCTGGCTAAACATTGGCTGATTTGGCTTTTCAAAAAAACAACTTTTTAACTTATATTTTATACTGTTAATTTAGTCCCAATTCTTATTTCTGCTCTAATTTATATTATTTCTCTTCTTCAATTAATTTTAGTTTAATTTGCTCTTGCAATTCCCACTCATCACAGTGCATCATTAGATTGCTTACTTGAAATATTTCTACATACATTGCAGTGCTAAGGACTGATTCCAGCTCCTTCCTGTGTGTTAGGTAAGTACTTTACCACTGAGCTACAACTCCAACCCCTCTTTCCATATTTTTCATGTAGGTATTTATTGCTATAAACTTGCCTCCCTGTAAACAATCAAAAAACATGACAGCAAGGATGCAGAAAGGGAGAATGCTTGTATCCAGTTGATGGGAATGTAAGTTGGTACCACCATTATGGAAAAAATATGGACTTTGTCACACAACTAAAAATATAAAAATTATATGGTCCAGAAATACCATGACAAGGTGCAAATCCAAAGGAAAGGAAATCAGTATATCAAAGCAACATCCTTATTCCATATTTATTGCAAGAGTGTTCAAAATGGCCAAAAAATAGAATCAATCTGAGTGTCTATCAACAGATGAATGGATAAATAAAATGTCATATGCATACATAATGGAGGAGTACTGGTCATAAAAAAGAGTGACGCAGTCCTATCATTTGCAGCAATATGATGAGTGTGGAGGACATTGTTCAAGTGAAAGAAATGAGAAATGGAAAGCCAGATGCTGCATGTTCTCACTCATATGCAGGAAGGAAGTGGTGCATGTCATGGAAGTAGGAAGCACGGTTAATATTTAACACAAGCTGACAATGATGGTTGGGAGGCAGAGAGAGTGAGATGCTGGTTAACAAGTATGACATTACAGCGAGATAACAAGAATATATTCTAGGGCCAGCGAGATGGCTCAGCAGCGTAAGCGCCTGCCTGGCAAGCACGAGGGGCTGAGTTCGACTTCCGGAACCCACATACGAAAAAAGGGCTGGTGATATCGCTCAGCGGCATGGGCGCCTGCTGGCATGCGAGGTCCTGAGTTCAACCCCCGGTACCCACAAAAAAAAAAAAAAAAAGAATATAATCTAGTGTTCTGGAGAACTGCAGGGTGATTACAGTAAACAATACTGTATTAAATAATTTGAATAGCTGAAAGAGTTGATTTTGAATGTTCTTGCCACAAAGAAATATTCATTGTTTGAGGTGATGGACATGATAATTATCTTCATTTGATCATTGCACATTTTATACATGTATTGAAATATCACACCACATTCCATAAATACATACAATATTTGTGTATCAATTAAAATGAAATAAAAAGGTAAACACAGATGAATGGGCTTGAGTTCTTATTAGCATTAATGTTCTGATTTCACATATGTAAGGTGGTCCTTAGAACTCTGTAGTTCTGAAAAGCTCCCAGTGGACGTTATAGCACCCTTAACAGTTTCTAGTACTGAAGCTGCTCCCACATAAGTCAGTTTAAATTAACAAAGGTGTCTTACAAAAACTATGCTGTCTTTTTCTTTTGCATACTTGTTCTCCTTAGTCTCCTGCTGCTTAAACATGACAGTTTAGAACTATAAACTATTGGATGTTTTCAGAGCAAATTGTTACATATATTTTTTCTTGTGACTGAGGTAACAGGTTGCTTTATATCTCCTAATGGGACCTGCTGCCTAGAAGTGTTAGGAATACGGTTGGAAGAGCCCTTGTAGCTCTCTGCAGTGGGACTGGTCCCCTTTTCCCCATGCCCTTATCTCTGACTGTGAGTCCTCCCATGGGCTGTCTTGTTTTAAAAGTTTCGGTGTGCTGCCGCTCTAGTAAGCCTTTGACTGGGGAAACCCCTTACTCACTGTGGCAGAAAGACAAACGTAGAAAGTGTGAAGCAGGTTCATGGTTCATGGTAATGAACTGTCCGTGTGTGAGATAGGTACACACAAAGCAAGTCAAATGAAGCAAATTTTGTTACTTATAAAGAGGAAATAAAGGACAACAGAAGTTTAGGATTCACTATGAGCCCGTTCGTCAAGGCTCAAAAAATGCCTAAGATGGATGGAGTCTCGACTGCATGTGCCCCATCTGTAGCACAACTAAGTGACCTCCAGAAGGACTCCACACTCAGTTTTCTATCTCAGAGTCAAGGATTCACTGGAATAAAGCGCTGAAAAACATCTAGTTTCTAGAGAAAGGCTGGAATGGAGTCCAGGCTATTCAGGTCAGTTCCTAGCTGTTATGGCTTAAATCTAGATGTCCCCAAAGCCTCATGTGCTCATGGGTGGGGCTTTTGGAAGTGACTGGATGATAGGTGCATGGTACTGATTCAGTACACTGATTGGTTTAGCATAATTCTGGGTGAGGCTGAAAGTACTTACTGAAGAGGGAAAACCCTCCCTATGTGTGGGTGGCTTCAAGCAAGAGGGTTGTAGTCTGGGTGAAATAAAAGAGAAAGCAGAAGGAAGGATTGCTGTCCCTTGCCTGCCCTGCCATGGATGGTTTCTCCTCTGCCATGCACCTCTGCTATGCCACCCTGCCTGGGAGCCAGTTGGGTATAAACTGAAAACTCCACAAACTGTAAAATAAAATAAACCTTACTTCCTTTAATTTGTGAATGTCAGAGATTTTGTACCAGCAACAAGAATGTGACAAAGGCACTTATTGTGTGAGAAAATTACATTCACAACACACCCTACAGTGATTCCTGAGAACTGTGAGAAGTGGGTTGGTCCAAAGCTCCTTGGAGAACTGCCTAGCAGGAAAACACAGGAAAGGGAAATCTGGAGGACATCACATGGGCCTTGGAATTGTACTGTCAAGATTCACATCCCATCTCTGACACTTGCTAGTTGTATAACCTCAGGCAAGTTACTCACATTTTCTGTGCATTTAAGGATGGTGACTGCGATGGTTTGGATGTTAAATGTCCCCAAAAGGCCATGTGTTGAAGGCTCAATTGTGATCCCGTGGTGCTATTGGCAGGTGGCGCACCTTTAGGAAGAGGATCCTGGCGGAAAGAAGCTAAGTCATTGAGGGGAATGCTGTTGAAGTGGACATTATGGCGCTGGGCTCTTTCCTCCCTCTCTCATTCCTTCTTGGCTGCCTTGATACATCACATGCTTCTACCATGATATCCTGCTTTGCCATATGCTCAGAGCAATGGTTCAAAGCAACCATGAACTGAAACAATGAACCAAAATAAGTCTCTTCTCCTCTTAAACTGTTTCCCTTAGTATTTAGTTAGAGTGATGGAATACTGAGTAAAACAACATTAACAAAATTCTCTATCTCATACAATGCCTATAATAGTTAAGTTACAGAAAATGCCTGTGAGTCCCTGCCATGTAATCTGTGCATGAAAACAATGATATCATCAAAGGGCACCAGCTCTTTTTTTTTTTTTTTTTTTAAATCCTGTCTATTCCTTCTTCATTCTCCAAAACTCTGATTCATATGTTTGGTTTTATTTTGGCTATTCCTTTCCATACTTTGCAAGAACTTTGCTTTATTTGGTAAGATTTATTTTTTCATTTAAATTATTACATGTTTGACTACTGTCTTTTCTCAGCCATAGTAACCAAATTGTATGTAATGCTCTAGGTATCCAGGAAGTACAGAGGCGCCAAATCAAAGGAATATTTCTGTTTCTATGTCCACAGCTAGAGTTGGATTTGGCTCGAAATATACACTGTACGATTTTACTACTTAATATCTTAAAAATTACTTCTCTAAACTGGTACAATCAATTATGTTTTGTCCACACTGGTTTGCTTTCAACTTCAAACATATTTGAAAATGTTGTCCTCCTTGCACTATTTAAAGTTCAATATATTCAAAGCTGAGGTTATGAACAGAATTACATTATATGATGAATCAATTTCTATTTCCAGGAAATTACCATAATTTCACAAGTTTGTTTCATTCTTGGAAATTGCAAACAGAGAAAACCACATGGAAGGATTTCAGCATAACAACTTTTGTACTTATTTAACAAGAATAGACTTCAATCTGCCTCTGCTGAATTCATTTTTTAGTTGGTAGGATATATTTTTCATAAGATACTTATCTCTATAATTCCTATTTCTATATCAAAATCATATCTAAGAAATCCATTAGAAATTGCCAATGGTAAGCCATCCTGATAATTTTTATTAGCCATACTTTATGTGCCAGTGTGTGATTAAACCAAAAAGTAACTTAATAAAGGTTGTATACGACAAAACTCAACCAACATCATACTGAGTGAGAAGAAATTGAAAACCTTTCCTCTAGGTCAGGCACAGACAATGTGTCCACCCTTTCTGCTTTCATTCAATACTGAACTAGAAGTTTTAGCCACACCAATGAAGCAAGAGAAACAAATAAAAGATGTATAAATGGGAAAGTATAAAGTAAAATTATCCCTGTTTGCAGATGGTATAATTCTATAAGTAGAAAAACTGAAAGACTTCACCAAAAGATTCAGTAAATTAACATGATACAAAAATCAATATTCAAAAATCCCTGGTTTTTCCATACATCAATAATGAATTTGCTGAGAAAGGAATTATGAAAGAAATTGCCTTCACAATAGCCACAAAATATCAATGAAATAAAATGCCTAGGAATAAATTAAGATAGTAAAATTCTCTGTAAAGAAAATTCTAAAACAATGCTAAAAGAAATTGAAGATGATACTAGAATATGGAAAGATTACCCATATTCATGAATTAAAAGATTTAGTACTGTTAAATATCCATACCACCCAAAGCAATGTATAGGTTCAATGCAAACCCATTGATATGAATGTCATTCTTCACAAAACCAGAAAAATGCAAAATTTGTATCAAAACATATTAAGACTGCAAATGACAAAAAAAAAAATCTTGAGCAAAAAGAACAAAGTTAGAGGCATCACAATACTTGATTTTGAAACAGTATAGAGTCATAGTAACTGAACAGCAGGGTTTCGGCGTGAAGCAGAAACACGGACCAATGGGACAGCATGGAGATCCCTAGATATAAATCCCCCACACACATGGCCAAACTAATTATCAAGTGAGATGCTGAAAACGCACATCGAAGAAAGGATAACCTCTTCAACAAATAGTGCTGAGAAAACTGAATATCCAAATATGAAATATTTGAAACCTTATTCCTCTTTCTCATTCCGCACAAAAATCAATTCAAAATGGTCAAGGCCCAAAAGTAAGACCTGAAATTCTGAAACTACTGAAATAAAACAGGAGAAACACTTCAAGATATTGGTAGAGGCAATGATTTTCTAAATAAAACCTCAAAAGCATAGTAACCAAAAGCAAAAATCAACACATGGTGATACATCTGAAAAAAGCTCAAAATAGCAGATACAAGCAAAAACCATCCTGTTTTGGATACTTTATGGCTTTGCAGTATGCCTTGAAGTCAATCATGGTGATGTTGTCAGCTTTATTCTTTTTTTCTCAATATTATTTGAATATTTGGAATCCTTTGGGCTTCCCAAATTCACAGGGAAAAAAAGCAAAAATCAACAAATGGAGTTACAACGAAAAAGCTTCTGCAGAGCAAAGACAAAACAAGGTAAAGAGACAACCTACAGAGTAAACATTCAGCCACTATTTATCTGACAGTTAAAATCTAAAATATACAATGCATTAAAAATCTTAATACAAATCAAGTAACTCCATTAAAAATCAGAAAAATATCTGAATAAACACTTCTTAAAATAAGAACTATAAATGGCTATAATGTTCAAAAATGGTTAACATCAGCCCTCAGAGAGATGTAAATCAAAACTTCAATGAGATATCATTTCTTCCCAGTTTGAAAGGCTGTCATAAAAAATACCTAAATAATGAGTATTGTCTCAAGTGGCATCCATAATGTCTCAAAGAAAAAGAAACTGAGATGGTGGAAAGGAGAAAAGAAGGAAGGGAAAAGGAAAAAAAAAAAAAAAAATATATATATATATATATATATATATATATATATATACAAGACAGTTAAGATAGTTATACTAATAATTGCTATTAGTTAGTTCATTGAAAAGACAGGTTTGTGCCTACATTGTTTGATCAATTTTTCATGCCTATATCTTGTAATATGAGCAACTACTTTGAAGATAACAATATGTAATGTACTAACCATTGTTACTCTCCTACAATCTTGTTTTGAAATTTTGTACCATTGTTTTCATTGTTTATTTTACTTTATTTTATTTTTTTTGTGTGTACCGGGGGTCGACCTCAGGACCTCGCGCGCCAGCAGGCACCCGTGCCACTGAGCGATATCACCGGCCCCTTTTTTCGTATGTGGGTTCCGGGAGTCGAACTCGGGCCCTTGCGCTTGCCAGGCAGGCGCTTACGCCGCTGAGCCATCTCACCGGCCATTTTTTTCTTTAAAATAAAATAAATATTAATAATGCTGGCATAGAGTTGAAAAAAAGGACTCTTGTACACTGTTGGTAGGAATGTAAATGAATATAAAAATTATGGAAAATAGTATATACTCATCAAAAGGCAAAAAAAGAGCTACCATATGATGCAGCTATCCTGAGCTATATTCAGATGTATATCTTGCGAATGTACCCAAAGTAAATGAAGTCAGCATATTACAGACCTTCCTTCATGCCCATGTTTACCGAATCACCAGTGATAAGAGCTAAGAGATGGAGACAACCTAGATATCGTAAACAGATGAATGGATAAATAAAACCCATCACTATTTTAGTTTGGATTTATAATGCTCCCCAAAGTCTCTTGTGTTTACAGACTGGGGTTTTGGAAGATGATTGGATTATGGAGACCTTATACTTAGTGGATTCGTCCACCAGTTAATTCATCGCTGAATTTGCTGTAAGAGGTGGGGCCGGGCGAGAGGAAGTAGATAATTGGGGGTGTGAGCTGAAAGGGTATATTCCTGCCAGTGGAGTCTCCCTACTCTCTGATTCCCAGCCACTATCGGTTGGGCGGTTTTCCTCCTTCATGCCCTTTCACCACGCTGTTTCTATGGGAGCCAACCAAACATAAATCAAACCCTCTGAAATGATGAGCCAAAATGAACTTCTTACCCTTGAATTGTGAGTGTCAGGTATTTTGTCCCACTAAGGAAAAAGTGGTTAATATAGGCACACATACACAGTGGAGTACTATTCAACCATAACTAATGAAATCCTGTCGCATTTTGTTGCAACAAAATGCATGGAGTAGAGGACAGTGTGTTAATTGAATTTAGCCGAAAGATGCAATATCTCATGTTCTGTCTCATTTGTGGAAACTCAGAAAATCACACTGAAAGTGTAATACTGAACATAAAGGAATTACAGGATTGTAGTGGTGTTAGTGGAAGGAAGGAGATTGGATATAATCAATGCACACTATATCACTATGTATATATGAAATATTACAATGAATCACATTAATAGGTACAAATAATGTTTTAACAAAAAACCTTAAATCATATGCAGTTTACTTCTTGATGTGCTTTAATCAAACTAAAAATCACAGTCAATTACCTTTTGAGATGTGACAGGATAAACAAAAAATATTAGTGATAATAACAGTGTAATATATAACATGTAGAAATAAGTCATTTATCTTATAGCTTTAAAATCTTATAATTTCATTTCTAATAACAATAATTTTAAAATCTAATTTTTCTCCTATAAAGTTCAAATAAACTTTAGCTAAAATACAATTCACCCAGTTTAAGAGTACAATTCTATGAATGTTGACACATATAGCTATGTAAACCCCATCACAGCCTAGAACATTTCAATCATCCTGAAACCTTCCTTCATGCACCTTTTCAGGCAATCCTGCTTTAAAAAACTTATCTTAGCAAAAAACTTATTTAGGCTACTGTAGATCATGTCCATAGTATTTTACCTCCATTTATAACATTATTAGCAGCATTACAAGTGTGAAGTCTAATATATATCTTGTTAAATTTATACAAAAGTCTTGCTTGATATTAGATGTTTTTGTAAATGACATTATATTTAAAATTTTATTTTCCAATTGTTTATTGTAATTATATAAAAAAATTGCTTTTTGTATGTTAGCCTTGTGTCTTACAACTTTGCTTTTGTCCAAGTAGTACAGTATCTATTTTGCAGGTGTTAAAGACTTTTCATTTACACAATTATGTAATGTTAAAATAAAGTTAATTATACTTCTATTGTAAATGTCTTTTTAAAACTTCCTAGACACTCAAGAACAGTAATAAGTTGAAATGTAAGAATCGGGGGAGATTTCTTCTAGTATGCTAAGAAGTTTTGTTTTCCTTTTTATGAAGGGATGTAAAACCTGATCAAGTGTTAATACTACATCAATTGAGAAAAACTGTAAGACTTTTCTCATTGTTTAATTAATATTATAGATTTTTACAGAATCCTTTTTGAATATTAATCATGTTTGGGGTAAATTTTTTTAGTTATAATGTGTTATAGACTTTATTTTTACTGGATTAATTTTGACATTTTGTTAAGAGCTTTGAATTTGTGTGCATGTTCTACAATTGTGTGACTCTGTGTGAGTGAGATGTGTAAGTGTGTGATGTCTTTATCTGATTATCTGTGCATTGTTGACATATAAAATGAATTAGAAAGTACTTTCTTTTGCCATATTGCCTGATAAACCTGTGTACTTTGATATTATTAATCATTAAGTGTTGAATAGAGTTTATCATTAAGGTTGTTTGGGCCTGAAGTTATCTTTGTGAGAGAGACTTTGTGAATTCAATTTATTTAATTGATTTGGTATAATTAATATTTTTATTCATCCTCATGTTATTATGATATCTTACGAATTTTTCTCTCTAGAAATTTGTTTCATAAAATTTCTCAAATTTAATGATAAAGGTAATTTTTCTCTTACTTTTTTATTTTTACTTTGAAAATTATGTGGTATCTCTTCTTTCACTCTTGTATATGATGACTTATATATATTATATTTTTTTCTTAATCAGTCTACCTAGAGGTTTATTAGGTATATTGATTACAAAAGCATGTTTGAAAATATATAAATATAGAAACAGTTTACAAACAAATATACTCTGGTAAGCATCACCCTGGTTCTGACATAGAATGTCAGCAGCCATAAGGGACTTCCTTCTTCTCATTGTCTAGCCCATATTTGACCCCAAGTGAACCACTCTCTTACCTACAATTAGCTTTGCCTATTTTGGAATCACATGTAATTAGAATCATACAAAAAATTGCTTTCTGTGCCTGGCTTCTTAAGCTCAACATATTTGTGAGATTTGTCTATGTCTTTATACATAACAGTGGTTAAATTACCCAAGGTGAGTAACTTAAAAAACGATTGAAAACACAGCCCCTGAACTTTCTATGTCTTTGTAAAATGTTCTTTCCCACCATCCTCCCACTCATTTTTGTGTAAATATTCAGTTAGATTCTAAAACTCTAGAGACTACAGAATATTTGCTATGCTTCCCTTAAAATACCTTTTAAGTCCTGGGCATCTGTGTAGTTCTCAGTGAAGATTCATTGACCTGATTAGAATGGTTAGGAGTATTCAGAATTTTACTACTGAGAAAAGTTCAAAGAGAATAAGCCTTGACTTTAAAGACCAGTATTGAGCTATTTCTTTGTTACTATCTCACTGACTTTAGGTAAGTCACTTAATTTTACTGAGATTCGCTATTCTTCTTCATAAAGTGGCGATAATAAGATTTGCCTTACTTATCCTTTCCACAAGGATGTAGTGGGAATTCAATAAAAATACATGCAGCTGGACACAGTAACACATATGCCTTTTATCATGGCTACTCAGCAGACTGAAACAGGAAGATCTCAAATTCAAAGTCTACCTAGCTAATGTAGTGAGATCCTGCCTCAAAATTAAAAAAAAATTAAAAACTAAAATTAAAAATTAAAATTAAAAAAAATTAAAAATGGCTGGAAGGTACCTTAGTGGCAGTACACTTGCCCAGCATATGCAAGGCCCTGGGTTCAATCCATTCAACTGGAATAAAAGAAAGTAAAATTACATTGTCAGTAATAATCCAACAAATTATTTATAAATGTTTTATTCATAGCAGAGAACTGATGTTTAAGATTCAAACGTTACAGGCTAGTAAAATCCATGGTGGCCATTTTCTGCCAAATCTACACTTTAACGCGATGATAGGCAGGGGATCGATGGGCTTTTCATCTCCTGAGACACAAATGCATCATGACGAGAGTTCTGTTCCAAAAGGGACAAAACAGAAAGGCAAAAAGAAGTGGAAGTTCTAGTGTGAGGTCTGTGTTCCTATAGTTCATGAAATATAATATTGGTATATAATATTATAATCTCGAACTAACTAAAGCTTTAGGAATTGTTATTTTATTTTATTTATATATGCTAATATTCCCTTGTTTTGGTGTAGAGCTAGCTTTTGATTTCATTAATTTTCTCTTGTATACTTCCCACTGAGTTCATTGTGTGTCCGTTCTTATCAAAAGTTTTGTATTTCTTTCTTTCTTTTTTTTTTTTTTTTGTCTTTTTGAGACTGCGTTGCAGTTCAGGCTGGGCTTGAACTCACTTTGTAGCCCTGGCTGGCCTCGAACTTGCAGAAATCCTCCTGCCTCAGCCTCCCGAGTGCTGGGATTACACTCATGCAGCACCACACCCAGTTCATATTTTCCTTTGTACAGATGTTAAATTTTTTATTTTCTTTTTCTCTTTTTTCCTTGGGGAGGTTGAGGCAGAAACTTAAAATGTTGATTTTAGGCATTTTACCTTTTTTAATAAAACATTTAAAAATAAATTTCTCCTTAAATTCTAACTTAATTCCACCCTACAAATTTTAATATCCTATTTTTGATATCCATATTAAATATTTTTAGATCTCCCTTGACCTCTCTCCTTATCCATAAGTTTTATAGAACTGTGATGTTTAATTTCTAAATATTTGGAGAATTTCCAGATATCTTTTTGTTATTTAAATATTTAATTTCATGTATTATTATAGTATTGCTTTAAATTTTCTTGCATTTTTTATTATTGAGACATAAAAATCCAGTTGAATTTTGTATATTGATCTTCTGTGTAAAAATTTTACTAAATATAAACATTTGTTTTGGTAATTCTTTTTTAAAATTTCTTAAAAATTTTTGTTCACATATTGTTTTCTGCAAATAAAGACAATTTCATCCTATCCTACTTTTGCTGAATGTGTCACACAACACATTTCATATAGTTTCCATCCTTGTGAATGTGTTCTGTTTTTTATGCCCCTCAGACACATCCATTTTTTGTGAATATTCCACGTGTTCTTGAAAAGGATGTGGATTTTGTCATTGAATGGGTTGTTCTCTAAGTGTCATGTTAGCAAGTAATTTTGTTCACATCTTTTAGGTCTTTTTAAATTGTATTTTCTACTTGTCAATTACAGAGATGGAAGGGTATATTCTAATTGTGAACATAACTGTTTTTCCTTTTAGCACTGTCCAGTTTTGTATTTTGAAGTATTTCCCCACGCATAGTATTTAGAATTGCTATTTCTTCTTGACAAATTATCTTTATAAAATGTCTCTAATATCATTGGTTATATTCCTTTTTCTAATGTGACTGTGTCTGATATTAATCTAGCCAATTTGGGTCCCTTACGTTTAACGTTTGCATAGGATAGCTTTTTCCATGTTTTGCTGGTAATTTGTGTGTTTGTATTTAAAGTGCCTTTTCCCTTTTCTTAGTGATCAATTTTATGCCCTTTTGTTGTGTCTGAAAACAGCTGTTAAATAAACGTTGCCTGTTTATCTTTCTTTTGCAGTGGGATGACAAGTCCAGTGGTAACATTATTCACTCATAGTTGAATTTAAATATATTTATTTGCTTTCATTTCCGATTGTTGTGCATCTAGCATTTACTCTGTATGACTTGCTGACATCATGCACTGATTACTGTACTTCAGAACATGTTTCTTAGTAGCAGTCTTACCAATTGAGTAAGTTTCCATTCTATTTTATGACTCCAAGTGAAATGAATATTGCTTATATATAAATGACACATCATCAAGATGTATTTTTAAAAATCTCAAGGGACTAAAATGCATATCTATCCTCACACTTCCAAATATGAGCCACAATACAGATGAAAAGCTGTGCTCCTCTAGTAATGGAATATAAGCAAAAGAGGCATAGAATGTCTCTAATATAATGACACACATATTCAACATTGAATGATAAGTTGAGTATGAAGAATTACTAACAAGTTCCAAATGGAAAATAAAATTAAGCATACACTGAAAAATAACTTTGCTTATGTTCAACATTTAGATATCCAACATGAAGTCTCACTTATATCAAGAATGGCATGTAATGTATATTAAAAATCTATGGTAGTAATTTTATTAGTACTTATGGTTTAAAATATTTTATATCATTGTAACTGGATGTCAAGTAGCTCTTGTTTTATTTTATTATATTTATCATTAGTGCATGTTGACAATACAAAGTGGTGAAGGTCATTTGCGTAATTTGGTAAATGGATTTAATATATCTTGATATTTTTCTGTCTCATTGCACCAGCCTCCCTCCCCCTGCCACTCCCTTCCCTATCTATAAAAGTTAACTTTCTAGTTTCCTGATGTCTCTACTTTATTGTATTTACTTATATATTTGTTTATTCATTCAGTCAGTTGGTTGGTTTTTTAATATAAGAGAAAACGTAGAATTTAACTTTCTTTTTTTTTTTTTTTTTTTTTTTTTTTTTGGTGGCTACCGGGGGGACGACCTCAGGACCTCGCGCACCAACAGGCACCCGTGCCGCTGAGCGATATCACCGGCCCCTTTTTCGTATGTGGGTTCCGGGAGTCGAACTCGGGCCCTCGCGCTTGCAAGGCAGGCGCTTACGCCGCTGAGCCATCTCACCAGCCCCGAATTTAACTTTCTAACTGTGGTTTATTTTACCTGGCATCACGGTCTCTAGTTCCATCATCATGCCAAGTAATATAATGTGGTCCCTGCAAATAACATGATTTAATTTTTCTTTACGGCTGAATGATATTTCTGTATGTATGTATACCACACTCCTTCATCCATCCACCTGGTGACAGGCATCTAGACTGTTTCCAGTGCTTGACTATTATGAATTGTGAAGCTGCAAACATAGATACACATGTATCTCTATAGTGTGCTGACTTCAGTGATTTGGGGATATTCCTTGTAGTGTTACAGCTGGATCAAATGGTATTTCTATGTTTAGTTTTTTGAGGAATCTCCAAACTGATTTCCATAGTGGTTGTATCAGCTTACATTCCTATCAGCAATATAGGTGGGTTCCTTTTTCCCCACAGCCTCGCCAGAACTCATTGTCTTTTGTGTACTTTATGATAGCCATTCTGAATAGGGTGAGACTGAATCCCAGTGTAGTTTTGATTTGCATTACTGTAATGCTGAAGATGTTGAACATTTTGTCACTTATTTTTTTGCCATTTTTACTTTTAAGACGTGTCTATTCAGTTCATATGCCACTTCATCTGTTGATTGGGTTGTTTTATGGGTGTTAATGTTTTAGAGTTTTTTTTGTGTGTGTGGGTACCGGGGGTCGACCTCAGGACCTCGCGTGCCAGCAGGCACCTGTGCCGCTGAGCGATATCACCGGCCCTTTTTTCGTATGTGGGTTCCAGGAGTCGAACTCGGGCCCTCACGCTTGCCAGGCAGGCGCTTACGCCACTGAGCTATCTCACTGGCCCTAGAGTTTTTTTAATATATTCTAGATATTAATCCTTTACCTAAAGAGTAGTTAACAAAGAATTTATCTCATTCTGTGGGTTGTTTTTCACTCTGTTGTTTCCTTTGCTGTGTAGAAGCTTTCTTATTTGTTATAACCCCATCTATCGATTCCTGGTATTTACTCCTATGCTTTTGAAATCACATTCAGGAAGTCTGCTGGTGCCTATGACTGTAATCTAGGTCTTGGATCTATTTGATTTTAGTACAGGGTGAGATATAAGGATTATTTTCAGACTTATGCATGTGAATATCCAGTTTTCCAAGCATAAGTAAGCAAATAAAGATAAATTATATAATAAAGACACAGCAAAAGAAAATTATTTTGTACAACTGTACAATGTGTTTGTGTTTTTGTGTTATTATTACAAACGAGTCAAAGTTTTAAAAATTAAAATTTTTTTTAAAAAAGAGTTGCAGGGCCGGTGAGATGGCTCAGCGGCGTAAGCGCCTGCCCGGCAAGCGCGAGGGCCCGAGTTCGACTCCCGGAACCCACATACGAAAAAGGGGTCGGTGATATCGCTCAGCGGCACGGGCGCCTGCTGGCGCGCGAGGTCCTGAGGTCGTTCCCCCGGTACCCACCAAAAAAAAAAATAAATAAAAAAAAAAATAAAAATAAAAAAGAGTTGCAGTCAGTAAGCTAAGGCTAATTTATTATGGAAGAAGGAAAAATTATTTTCTTATAAATTCAACATATCCTGAGCACATAATGTTTATAAAGTCCACATTAATGTACAATAATGTTCTAAGCCTTCATATTCACTCACTGGTCACTCACTGACTCACCTAGAGTGACCTGCAGTCCTGTAAGCTCCATTCGTGTAAGTACTCTATACTGGGGCAACATTTTGGATCCTTAGTATGATATTTTTAATAATATTATCTCGAATATAATTTTACTTGATATGATAGTCTAAACATATTAGGATACACAAACATCATTGTGTTACAGCTGCCTACAGTGTTCAGTACAGCAGCATGTCATACGGGTTTATAGCCTAGGAACAATAGTTCTATGCCATCTAGCCTACGTGAAAATAAGATACACCAGCTGGGTTTGTGCAAACACACCCACGGTGTTCTTATAATGATGAAATCACCTTACAATGTATTTCTCAGAATATAACCTATTGTTAAAGGATGGATGATGGTATTACTATAGTGAATACTATTTATGAATTCTTTCATAATTTTTCCATACTTGTCTTATTCTTTCTGGTCTATTATCATAAGGTAACAATAAAATGGGTTGCTTATTAAAAAAATATATATATATATTTCTCCCAGTTCAAGAAGTCAGAAAATCTTAGATCAAAGTGCAGGAAGATTCCATGTTTAATGAGAGCGAGATTCCTGACTGATAGGCAGCCGTCTTCTCACTTTGTCCTTACACAGTGGAAGGGATGAGGGAGCTCTGTGGGAACCATTTTTAAGGGCACTAATCTTATCTATGACCTGATAACTTAATTACACCCAAACCTCTTTATATAAATACCTCCATTCCAGTGGTAGGGCTCAACATCTGAATATTGAGGGAAATAAACATTCAGTCTATACTAACACTCATATTTTTAACAAATAAAGTTTCAAAGTTATACTTAAGCATTCTATGTGCCTAAAAAGTTCTCTCTTCCCTTTTCTCCCTCTTTCCTTCTCCACGATAAACTCTAAACTTACTATTTATAATTTTATAAAATTGCTTAAGTGCTGTGAAACACAAACAAGAATCCATGAACATGTATGCATTTTTGTGGCATACTTTTATATTTCCATAAATTCGTAAATATTATATCCAAAATTCTACAATGAGATTTTATTAAAATATTTACTTAAATATTTACTATGACTTGTGTAGTTTTACTTTTAAATTTTAACTGATATACAATACTCCAATTATATGAATATATCATAATGCATTTATCTATTCTCCTTTTGGACAGTTAGAGAGTTTATAATTTTGCACTATTTTTAGAAAACGCTCAAATGAACATTTTTTAGAGACTTTCTTTTGCCATATCTTGGATACAATAAGATAATATATGAAAGTGGGTTTCCCAGTCCAAGTATGTCATCTTCAGTGTTTCTAGCCAGGCATGATGGCCCATGCCTGTAATCTCAGCATTTCGGAGGCTGAGGCAATAAGATCGCCTGACCTACATAATAAGTTAACAGCAGTCTGAACTACATAGCGAGATGCTGTCTGCAAAACAAAAAAACTTTCTAAACATAATCTAAGTGCTTGTACAAATTTACATGACCAACTGCAGCAAAGGAGGGCCAATAGATTAGTTTTATTGCTTGACTTTAACAGAAATCAAAAATCAAATGAATGATATACCAGTCATATTTTCTTCATTGTTTGTAGGAACTCAAGGAATATGTTAATATTTATTCTAATTTGTAGAAATATTTCTGGAAAACTTAGACATTATTTGAATTTAATTTTTGGAAGGTTCTATTATGTTACATGAATCTTAGCTGCTAATAATTGGCCATATGTTCAAAATGCTTTTTCATCCATTAATTGTAGTGCAACAATTCAAGAAAAAGTCTGTATAAAAAGTATATATCATTTTTATTTCTTCCGTAACACTGCCAGAAAGAAACATTTTTCTAGTGACTACTATCCATACCGAAAGTATCCCTCATATCACTTCAGTTTTTCATAAGTTCTGAAGGCACTATCACGCTACATTTCCTTCATTCTAGACTTCCCACTTTATGCTTCTTTGAATACCATCTTGTTCCCTTGCTGCCTTTGGCATCCAAAGATGGGTGATGTCTTCTCTTGCCACATCACCTTTCCCAAGCACATTGTATGCAACAAAACTAATGTAATTGGAAAAACCTGAGGACTTTATTTGTGATTATGTCCCAAAAAATACGGCAAATAATTTATTTATATTATGCAGGATCTCTTCTTAGTTGATCAGTCAGTTATTCCCAAACTTTGATACTTTTAACTACAAAGGTGACAAATACTTGAAAATTTTCAATCTAGCTTCAAAAACCTTCTTGTCACATTTTGAGGATGGGTTGTTGTAATTTTACATTGTAATGGCTAAATTGAATATATTATAAGTATTAACATCATTGTAATTCAATTATTTGGAAGATTTTTACTTCCTTCCAAAAAAGGAAAATTGAAACTTTTAATACCAGTAAGGAAACAAATTATCATCATTCCCTATGACTCATACATTTGTCTGTATTATGCATATTAATCTACAAAGAATTCATTCAGTGAAATTTCAGAGGCCAGTGGATTACACTATCATCACACAGAGAACCATGTAGCAGAATTTCATTAAATTATTTCAATAAGTTTGTCGAAAAGTGCCTGGATTTTGAAAATATATTTGTGTCATTATGCTGTTAAGATACATTTCATGTTTTTGATAAATAATCTTTCATATTTCACAAAAATCAAGCTCTTAGCCATTGCATATATAATTGATGGTTCTGATGATGGGCTCTGAACCATGAATGCCTAGAAGGAATTCTGGTATTAGTTAATGAAACAACTAGCTGGCTACTCTGTAACCCCACTTTTAATTCTCTATCCTGAATGTATACCTTAAACAATAAACACGCACACACACACACGCACACACACACACACGCACGCAAAAAGTGGGAGGTGGGAGAAGGAAAGAGAGCTGTTCATTTCAGCATTGTTTATTATTCCAAAATATTGGAAACCATAAAAGTATTAGTATGTAGGAGAACGGTTGACTAAGTTATGATCCACATAACAGTATTACACAAGTTTTTGTGAATTTTTATGGGGTTATATTCATGATATACTGTTATATAAAATAAAACAGCAAACTAAAAAGTGATACCAAGAGTATTCTATCCTTCTTGTAAGAGATCGGAATGTAAAAAAAATATAGCTATACTTAATTTTATTATGCTTAGCTTTATTGAACTTCACTAAAATTTCATTTTTTTGCAGATTGAAAGTTTGTAGCAACCTTGTATCACGGAGTCTATTGGCTGCATTTTTACAACAGTATGTGTTCAATTCATGTCTCAGTGTCACGTTTTAGTAATTCTTCCAATGTTTCAAACGGTTTCATTGCTACTATGTATGTTAGGTTGATCTGTGATCTCAGATTTCTGGTGTCACTGTTGTAATAGTTTGGGAGCACCACAAACCACACCCCAAAAATATACCAAACTTACTTGATAAATGTTGCAGGTATTCTGACTGCTCCACCGACTGACCCACCTCTCTCCTTTTGCTTGGAACTCTTTGTTCACTAAGACACAAGTTAGGCCAGGAAGTAACGATACAGCCTTTAAATGTTCAAGTGAAAAGAAAAGTTGCATTTCTTTTGCTTTAAATCAAAAGATAGAAGTGATTGAGCTGAGTGGAAAGGTATGTCAAAAGCAAAGAGAGGTCTCTTACTTGAAACAGCCAATTTTTAAATGCAAAAGAAATGCTCTTGAAAGAAATTCAAATGCTACTCAATGAACACATAAATTTTCCTAAAATGATTAAATAGACTTATTCTCCTATGGAGCTTTTAGTCATTTAGATAAGTCAAGCTAGCAACAGCATTCTTGTAAGCCAGAATTTAAACCAAAGGAAAGCCCTAATGTCTTCTGTTCTGTTAGGTCTGATAGAGGAAGGTGCAGAAGAAATGTTCAGAGGTAGCTGAAGTTGGTTCATGAGCTCTAAGGTAAGAAGTCATTTCCATAAGATAAAAGTACAACATGAAATATCAAGTGCTGATGTGAAAGAGGCAGCGTATTATCGAAAAGATTTAGCTAAAATATCAGGGACATGGCCAAGATCCCCAACGGCTTGTATGAGGGGTACGGTGAAAGGCTGAAATAAGAGACAGACAAATTTAGTCATGCATAGAGGTGGCCGATCAATGCCTCAGGATGGGCAAAGACCAAGACTCTCCAGCTTGCCGCTATTTTATTAGCCAGTGCATGGGGAGGGACAGTGAGAGATTCTGGGGACAGTAGGGGCAATTCGTGTGGACTAGTAAGAACAGCAAAGCAATCTTGGAAGGATGAGACATGGGGCAATGAGGAAACGATAGTTTCCCCAGGTGAAACTTTTTACTTCTGCTACTACATTGCTTTGAAGATGCTTGTCATCCTCAGCAGGTCTTATCTTGCCCTGTGAGGCCCACCGTGTCACTAGCCGTGGGACTTCAGGTGTGACCAAAAGAAAGCAGGGAATTTCCCCATTCCAGTCTGGCTCAAAAGTCAAGACAAGGATGGCCTTGGACATCTTCTAGACTCAATTTAAAATTTGTGGTCTCCAAAACTAAGATATTTGATGAATGTGGCTACACCAAGAAACAGATTTTCAAGGTAGTTGGAAAAGCCTTATATTGGAAGAATATTCTATCTAGATGATAGCTAAAGAGAAGTCAAAGCCAGGCTTCAAAGCACCCAAGGACCAGCTGACTTTCTTGTTTGGGGCTAATGCAGCTCGTGGCTTTAAATTGAAGCTGATGTTCATTTACCATTTGAAAAATCATAAGGCCTTTAAGAATAATACGAAATCTACTCTGCCATGCTCTACAAATGGAACAACAACAAAGTCTGGATGAGAGGACATCTGTGTACAGTATGGCTTACTGAATATTTTAAGTCCATTGTTGAACACATTACTCAGACAGAAAGATTCCTTTCAAAATATTATTGTCACTGACAATGCATGGAAGATTTCTCATGGAGATGGAAGATGAGGTAAGTATTGTTTTCACGCCTGCTAACCCAATATCCTTTTTGAAGCTCATTGATTCCATGGGTCAAGGAGTAATTTCACTTTTCAAATTGTTATTTAAGAAATATATTTTCTAAGCTCATAGCTGCCATAGATAGAGATTCCTCTGATTGATCTGGGAAATGCAAATGGAAAACCTGGAAAGAATTTATCATTCTAGATGCCATTAAGAATATTTATGGTTCATGGGATGAAATAAAAGTATCAGCATCAACAGGAATTTGAAAAAGTTGATTCCAAGTATTATGAATGACTTAGAGATTCAAGACTTCAGTGGAAGAAATAGCTGCAGATGTAGTGAAAATATCAAAGTGGAGTCTGAAAATGTAATTGCTGCAATCTCTTGATAAAATTTGCATGAATAGGATTTTCTTTTTATGGGTAGGGGTTTTTGAGATAGAATATGCTCTGGGGGAGGATTCTATAAAAATTGTCAAAAAGACTGAAAAAAAGTTTAGAATATTACATAAACTGAATCGATAAAACAGTGGCAAGTTTGATAGTACTAACTCCATTTTGAAAGATGTTCCCTTGTGGGTAAAGTGTTATCAAACAGAATTTCCTGCTATAGATAAATCTTTCATGAAAGGAACAGTCAATTGATGCAGCAACTTCACTGTTGTCTTATTTTAAGAAATTGCCACAGCCACCCCAATTTTCAGCAGTACCACCCCCCCCAGCAGTCAGCAGATACCAACATCGAGGCAAAACTCTTCACCATGCTGTTTTCATACGTGTACTAATAATAAAGAACTCTTACAACAACAAACAAATAAAACTCATCAACAAAAATACAACTCTCTCATAATTATTGGCACTTTTTAGCAACAAAATATTTTTAACTAAGATATTTGTTTAGACTTATTTGTTTACATTTAATGCTATTGCACGCCTAACACAACACAGTTTCATGTGAACATGACTTTTGTATACATTGGGAACCAAAATTTTATGATTCACTTTATTGCAATATTTACTTTATTGCAGAAATTCATAACTAAATGTGTAATATCTCTTGAAGGAAGTTTATATATTTATCTTCTTCTTATGTAAAATACATACATGAAGGATAAACCAGAAGCTCAAGAAATGTTACCTACAGTAGTTGGGGGTTAAAGTGGTGGAAATTCAGGGGAAATGAGAATATTGTGGTAATGATGCACTGAAAAAAACACTACTTTTCTGAGTGTACCTCTTTGTTTATCGTTAGCTAGTAATTTACACTAGTAATTTTTCATATTCCCAAAATAATAAGTAACTGAAATAAACAAAAATTGGACAGGGGATAGGATATAAACAGCAACAATGGACCTAATAGGCAAATATCATAATAATATCTCCTCACAGAAGAGAATAGGGAAGAAAATATCTGACTTAAGTGATTTTGAAAAAAAAGCACTTTGTTTACAAGAGTGGAAGATGAAGGCAAAGAAGAAGAAGAGCAGCAACGACTGTACAAAATATTGTACTTAATAAATTTTATAGGTATAGGCTTTTACTACTCTCTAAGCTATTAGAGAATGTGTAAGCTAAAATTGAACACACAATTGAATCTATTTTAGAGTATGAAAGCAAGTTTTCTCACTGTGGTATAAGATTAAAATCAGAGATATCAGTGTGGAATCTTGGTTTATAATACGCACACACAAAGATAAATATAGAGGAATAAATTTATAGGTATGCGTGGTTTAGTATATAGAAATATATTTCCTAACTCTCTGGAGAGATATAAGGAGGTAGAAATTCCAAATAAGAATGAGAACACTTAACTATGTTCCATCTTTCATTGCCTTCTCTTCTGTGTGTGTAAAATTTCCTTCTGCCTTTCCCTTATGAGGATACCTGGGTTCACATTTAGAAGTCATTACGATCATTAGGCTCATCTCCTTATCTTCTGATCCTTGCGGTATTCACATCATTGTCTGTATAAGGTATCTTAGTCACTTCTCATTCCTGGAACAAAATTCCAGATAACTGTAACATATAGGAGGAGAGGTTTATTTTGGCTCAGTTTTAGAAGCTTTAGTCCTTGCATGTTTGGTATCATGGCGGAAGGGCCTGGGTGGAGGAAAATAGCTCATCTTCTGCTGTGCAGGAAGCAGAGAGTGAAGGGAGTAGCCAGAGATGGAGATCGAGTCTTCCATGTTATGCCTCTAGTGATCTTCCTCTCCCAAGCAGACCTCACCTCCTAACAGCAAGTCAGCTATACCAAACCCATAATTCAGTCACCTGCAGAAAGCTTCACTTATGAGCACATGAGGGTCCTAGGAGAGGTCTAAATATCAAACATAAGGAAACGTTTATCAACTAGGTTGTGATGGACAATTTTATATGTAAATTTGTCTGGATCACATGATGCTCGAATATTATTATTATAAGATTATTTCTAGGTATGTCTGTGAGAATATTCCCAGAAGAGATTAACATTTTAATTGGTGGCCTAAGAAGATAGCCCTCCCAAGTGTGAGTAAAGAATATACAATCCATTAAAGGACTGAATGAAACCAAATGGTGAAGGGAAGGCAAGTTAACTCTGCTTGTTAGTTGAGATAGGAAACCAGTCTTCTACCCATGGTGCTTCAGGGTTTCCAACTTACAAATGGGACTTCTCGGTCACCGTAACAATGTGAGCTAATCGATATACACAATGTGAGCTAATCGATATACACAATGTAAGCTAATCGATATACACAATGTGAGCTAATTGATCTACACATATGATTCTGTGTTGCTGGAGAAGCCTTAATAATGTACAGAATGGGAGGGGATTTTTCAACATCTCACATTACCCATGAGTCCATATCAATGAAAATAGAAAAGTAAATTTGGGAGAAGGAGCAGTCATTCATCTGAGAAGAATTCAGTATTTTTAATGTAGAAGAAATAAATAAAATAGGAAATCATCATAGGCAAACACTATAGTAATGACTGTTATGGTAAAAGTCCACTGACAGATGTTAATGAAGTGACACGTTAAACCATGGGCAAATGTTTGATGAAAAGCGGAAGTCATTTCCAATAGTCTTAAAATAATTCTAAAGTTTTTTTCAGAAGTATCTGTCTTATCAATTACAGGGTGAAAGATAGTAGTTATATGAAGAAACCCAAAGGACATCAGCAAAACCAATATATCAATGTTAACACACAAATAATGAAACCTATCATCACAATGTGCTCTTAATGTGATATGCTAAGAAAATCACAACAACTTGCCTGGTATCTCTCCTAAAATTGTGTAACCTCTAACTAATCAGGAATACATATCAGACAAGCTCAAACTAAGGGAGAGAGTGCAAAATACCTGATCAGTACTTATCCAACGTATCATGAAAGACAAGGAAAGACTGAGGAACTATGTCAGTTTGGCTGAGACTAAAGAGATACAGAACTAATGCAATGTGGGATCCCAGGCTGTTTTCTGGATCACAAGAGCATGAAAGTGGAAAACGGGTAAACTTTAAACAAGACCTGTAATAAAATAACTTTGTAGCAATGTTAACTTAATAGTTTTGATAATTGATAAATCTGTACATTTTTAACATTATGGGAAATATGACAAAGGCTTTATGTGACTACTTTGCACTACTTTTGCAACATTTCTTTAAGACAAAAGTTATTGCAACACAGAACAAAAGAGAACTGCTTAGTTCTTATATGATGCATTTTAGTGGATACAATTGCTGACTAAAAGACAAGCCCCATAAAACACACGGACCATCAGGCATCAGCCATTTTAAGATAGCAGTGCAATGTCAACTTTGATGTGCTACATTTTAACAAAGGAAGCATTCCCATGCTAGCCATTCTATAAATGAGACATACATAGATAGAAAGCCAAATAGCTAGATAGAAAGATAGCTAGTTAACAAAATAGATAGATAGATAACATTTTTTATTGTCAAGTAACATTTTAAAAAGGCATCCTTACTTTTTTGCTAAGTCCATTTTATCCCTGACCTGTTTATGATAATCCCAATGTATTCTTTAAATACGATTTGAGGAAATTGAATAAAATGTACCTAGAGACAAATTGAGTTCTAAGGGATTCATAATAATTATTACTTCATTTTCAGATTGTCAAACCAAAACATACTTTAAAAAAAGAAATAAGTAAAATGAACTATCTTTATCAGGGTGAGGCTTAGCAAAGGTCAGGTCTGTGTTGCTTGCACATGTTTGTAACAAAAAAAACCCATAATATATCTTGTTTCAAAAGAGCTGTTAATGTGACTGTCAGATTTTCTCCAAGACGAGGCATTACTATTCCTGGATAGGCAGAACCAATATTGTCAAAATGGCCAAACTTCTAAAACTGATATACAGATTTAACACAATCTCAATCAAAATATCAATAGCATTATTCACAGAACTAGAGAAAACAGTCCTAAAATTCATATGGAACCAGAAAAGAACCAGAAGACCACAAGCAATTCTGTGCAACAAGAACAAAAGAGAAGGTATCACAATCCTGGACTTCTAGTTATATTACAAAGCTACTGTGATAAAAACAGCACAGTACTGGCATAAAAATAGAAATGTGAATCAGTGAGACAGAACAGAAGATGCAGAAAACCCAGGCACAGTCAGCTATCTGATCATTGACAAAGGGGGCAAAAACATATGCTGGGTAGACTCCTTAACAAATGGTCCTGGGAAAACTGGCTATCCACATGCAGAAGATGGACTTGAAACCTGTATCTCTCACCACATACTACACTAAAAAAAAAAAAAAAAAAAAAAAAAAAAAAAAAAATTAAAGCTCTTAATGTTAAAACAGAAACAATCTGCTGGAAGATAAGATAGGTAAAATTCTAGAATACAAGTGTAGGCAAGTACTTTCTGAAAAGAACCCCAAAAGTAATGGATACATGAGTATTTTAACTACATATTCTCAGAAAGGGCTTGTTGCCAGACCAAAACTACAAATAAATCTGACCCATTTCCCTTAATTTTAACACCATCTGTAGTGACTATTTTGGTGTATTTTATGAGTTCAAAATCCTTCGGTGAAGTTCTTTTCAAGGAGCACATCTAACAATTATTATACCAGTTCAAAAAATCATGCCCTTGTAATCAATGAATTTAGTAGTATTTGAATATTTAATTCCTGTGATATATAGTTTATATCATAATTTCAAGTAACTTATTTTACAATCTCCAGGGCTAGAACAATGACTTTCTAAAAAACAGTTCAAGGGTTTTTATTTTTTTTGCCAAGAAAAAATTTTTATTAAAAATATTTTAACACATACTTCAGTAATATATCATCAAATATCATAGTAGCATCCTCTACTACAATATATATGAAATCAGTTTATTGAAACTTCATATAACATTTTAAAATTCAGTATCTACTCGAAGCAAACAAATGTATGCTGGATCCTTTCCATACATGCACTTGTTGATTGCCACAATGGTGATCAACTGCAGTTACAGAGATTAAGGATTTATTCAAGGTTATGCGACTGGTCTGAGGCAGAATCCAAGCCTTCTGATGCACAATGTTCTGCTTTTATATTGTCCATGATTTCACACACACTAAAGAAATGCTGCCAGCATTATAGTTGACATATTTTTCCACAGAAAATGTGCAAAGAGCAATAAAGAAGGTCAAATAAGTTTATTCACATGCAAAGAGTATCCTATGTTCTTCAGTCAGTTTCTACAACAATTAGAGTGCTTGATATCCGCTCATTCCAGTGTTGGTTCACGTTGGAATGTCCTTGTATCTCTGTCACACTCCAAGGCTGTCCAGGATCCAGAGAATGTTGCAGGTAAAAAGAGTTTCTGTGGAATTTAAAATGAGTTTTGTAGGTTGTGGGTTTGCCAACATACCCAACATGGTCACAGGTGATTAGGATAAACCCATTTGTAAAAGGTGTACAATCTAGGCAATGTGCATACTGCCCATGGGGCAAGACTAAGAATCAGTGATCAAGCAAGCACTGACCCTATTGCTTTCAGTGTATGGTAGCACTTCTCAAAAACTGGAAGCAAACATAGCTAAAGGTTACACTGTTCAGTCATAATCAGATCCATGTGACTCTTGCATTAATGACATTAATTATTTTTCTCTTAAAGACACCTTCTTCTGTGTTATGATTGCTTGGGTAAATTTCCTCTGAATACACTATTTTACTCTAATAAATGTGCAGATAGTACAATAAAAACTCTGATGTTGTAGTAAATAAATACTTCCTTGAGAATAAGTTGTCCACATCTTTGCAACAAATGCACGCTTGCACAGAAAACTTCACTTGGGTTTCTGGCATCTGGGATAGTTTAGTTCATTTAATATGGATGTGCAATTTACTGTCAGGGAGGAGTTTATGCACCATAAGACCAAACCACTATAAGATTCCTTAAAATGAAATACATGCATACTATGTTTCACAGAAGATTTTTTTTTCTGTGTAAATATACATTCTCAATGTCTGTTGGTCATTTCAAATGCCAATAGTATGTGCAAAAAATGAGCTGCGATTATAAGAATAGACGTACTTACAATAAAGTGGAGTTGAGATTGAATAAGCAGGAGCTGAAAATATGATTTAAATTTTATCAGACCGTGACAAGAGTCATCTTTAATCACTCTGAGGTATTTAGAATAAATAAACTCAAATATTTTTTTTTCATGTTATGCTTCATCATGTTGCTCTAATTCCTGGCAAATCCTCCTTGACTGTTTTGCTCTGAAAAAATGTTTTATTAATGCTCCTGTTAACATTATCCACAATGCTAGTAGCAAACTAGGCTTATTAAAAAGATTACATTTCAACTTTTAGCTTTTTACAAAAACTTAATTTTTGGACCTTAAGAAGCCACTATCTAAACTTGCAACTTTGGCACCTTTATCTAATCGATTCCATTGAAAAATCAATCAGCTGCATTATATTCCTCTTTGCAGGAAAAAGATATGTTCTTAAACTCATGAGACCCTCATTGCATTATAAGAAACTATGTATCATATGTATCTCTCTGTAGATACACCATTTATAAACAAACAAGAAGTATGGTACTATTTTACTCAGAAATATTTAATATTTATGCCTCACATGAATATGAAGAAATGAGGTAAAAGTAACATAAGGTCAGAGATTTTGGTTCAAATATCAGCTACACTATTAACAAACTATAAACTTGGATTTTATTTATGTTTATTCATATGCCATTGTAACGAATAGATTATTTCACCTAAAATTAACATTAAAGTGTAACGTGTAGTGTTGTCTATAGATTATACAATGGCAGAAAAATATTAACACAGTGGTTGGAGAAAAATAGAATATAAATAAGACTTACTTCTCTTTTCTTTCTCTTGTTCCTTGAGTGTGTATCTTAAATGTTTTTCATTTTTGATGCTCTCTAAATATATTTTAATTTGATTTACTAATTGAGTAAATATACAGGAATTGACCAATTTATTGAAATAGGTTATAATGGCATCTTCACAAAATATATTTGGAAAAATATAATCTTAACTTTCAATTAATCTGCTAACATTTAGACAATAACTATTGTTTAGTGTCAGGAATGAGATAAGGTAAAGAGTACATGATAAGGAAAATAAATAATACATACATTATTTGACGTATATATTATTATTGATGTATGCCCATATTTTATAAACTAAACAAAACATTTACCTTAGAGTAAAAAACTATAGGAATTCCTATTGTTAAAAAAAAAGAATTCCTACTGTAACATTTTTATTAATATTAAAGAATTAAAAATAATCAAAATATACTTACAAAGGCACATAGTCACACAGAAAGCATATAAGAATTATTACTAAGGAGAGGAAACAAAATTTTTTATAGAATGTAGATAAAAGAGTTTCTTTTCTTTTTTTTTGTTAATAGTAAAAAAATACATATAATGAATATGAAAAGAGTTTTGCGAGTGGAGAGGTTAAGGGTGGACAAATGTTCTGTTCCTACATTATATATTTCTCTAATGCTTAAATTTGTACTAAATTGCATATTGTACTATATACTATTACTATTTTATAAAAATAATATAATCTGAGTAAAAATAAATAAAATAATTTGACAGCTTGTTTATTAATGCAAATAGCAAAAGTAATTATTTGTATGTTTCTGTTTTCTCATCTGACAAATGTCTAACCTACTTTACAGAAATGTGGAAATAATTTGAAATAGGGCATGAGAGACCACTCTGCAATGTACAGTGTAACATCCTAATCTGAAATCTGAAGATGAATTTGCTTTGAACTATTGATGAGATTATCTTGCCCATCTGTAATTCAAGGTGGAAGACAGTGCAGTAAATGGCTCTTACAGAGATAAAAAATTACCTTCCTTAGCAGTCAGATTTAACTCTTTCAGAAACAGGCTACCCTTGTCATTCAGTATTGCAAATAAATCTCTAACCCTTTCAAATAGAAAAGCTCATTTACCATGTTGCTGCAAAAAACAAAGAATAGTTCCATGCGATAATGACCAGCTGATTCTTTCTTTGTTTATTTAATTGGCTTATTATCCAAATGTAAGACACTTCTAAACATTAGTATTGATGATCTTGAGTATTGAAGCAAAACAGTCTGAACTTATACTTGTGTGGTTATCATAATATTATCTGGAAAAGCATAGCTAAACTGTAAAGGACTGCACAAAAGTAGGTTGACACACTCACAATGTGTTCTTTTCCAGATTTTTACCAGTGAGCATGGAAAAATAAAACAGTGGAGACAGATTTGTTAGTAAGTTTTCGGTGGGTTAAGGCCGTTAAGTTTTAACCAATAAGTATGTTAGTAATACTAATATTTGCTGACCTTCATCCAAGGAAATTTCCGTAGTTGTTATCAGATATTTACATTACCAAATGATCACTGTTTGCATTGTGATTTAAAATGCATACTGATTGTGATCTGATTAGTTATTAGCATACCAAATACAGAAAATCCGGGCTTCAGAAAAGTTGTAAACAAGATTGCACTGTCTTCAAACTGTATGATTTGTATCTTTTTGAAAATATATACTCATGGTGACATCTACTGTGTATATTTATCAAATTTGCATGTCCACCAGTGACAATCTGGATCAAGACAATAAGATATGCAGAAACTTTCATATGTATCATGGTTTATTTATCCTTCAAGTAAATCTCAGTTATGTTCATAAAACCAATTCCAACTTTCTTAATAAGAAACTGAAATTTAAATTTCTTTCTATACCTACTAATACTTAGATCCATACTATCTTATAATTTGTCCTCCTATACTTTTAAGAAATTGGCAGGTATTAAAAAAACATTTTGGAGAAATTTCAGGAAAAATGAATGCCTTGAAGTTAATTGAAATGAAGTTATAGTTTTTAAAATCTAATTCAGCATAGCAGATAATTTCTGAATGTCAAATATCTCCCATACAGGAAATCAGAGAGAAAGAGAGAATCCTTGACTTCAGGGGACAGAGAAATAGCTACAACTTATTGAATACTTACACTCTTAAGTACAGTACTATTACTATAATTTCTAGCCTGCTAACACAAATAATAACAAAATTTTTTTCAAAATATTTACTATGTGATAGATGTCATCTAACAGATTCCAAACTGTATCTTTGTTTAGTCTGTTCATAAACAAGCTTATGAAGTTACATGCTTTTGTCAACTGAAGGGGAAACTGAGACCTAGAAACATTACTTAACCTAGAAAATGAAAGAATTTGGTCCTAAGATTGTGTTGAATACAGAAATCCGTAAAATTATAAAATACAAGGCAACAAATTATACATTCTACAGGACAATTCAAGCAAAGGCTGTCAATGCCAAAACAGCAGGTATGTGTATTTGACTTTTTCCATTCACTGATTTATGCCAGATTTCTAGAACTATATCTCATAAGTAAAAGATGCTAGATAAATATGTGTGAAACTGAAAAAAAAACCTTACGGAGAGAAGTTTGTACTCACAGGGTGTGAAGGTTAGGGTAGAGTTGCACAGTGATTCAGAAATGGTTGTGAAGGCAGTTTCGAAGCACTCATTACCAGATACCTGTTAGTTCTTGCGGTCAGATATCTCCACTGCAACTGTCTGATTGCAAGATATCCATACAAGTCCTCTTTGGACACTATTCCTCCAAAATTTCTAAACAAAATATTTAGATCAGAATTGTTAGATCTGCAATAGGAGTTTTCAAATATGAGACACTATAAAATTTCAGTATTCATGAATTTAGAGGGTTATATGGCTGTGCTTGTGGTTAGTACAAATTAAATTACTGGAGTTAGGGAGGTCGAGGAATTGCGAGTGATTGAATTACACCGCATAGACATAGATTTTACAGGAGACAAGGTAAAGAATGAAAATGTAGACCAGGTGTTGAAATCACTGAAAAAAAAAAAAAAAAAAAGAGGAAGAACATCTGTGTAGCTCAGGAAGCAACTGTATTAAAGGACAGAAACCACCCCCTGCCGAAATGTCCTGAAGAAAAGTGTGAAATGACTGCATTCTGGCCACTTTCAAGGGAGCAAAAATGTGCAAAAGATTTCCATTGTTGTGGATTTCTGTGGAGCATGTTAACCAACCAGGTAGGATGTTTTGGTGAAAGACAAAAGTGAAAACTGTGTATAAGGAAAAGTCTGAAAATAAATTCCTTCGGCATGTATTTACTGATTAAGTGCCTATATTCTGCCTGTCCTTTTGCTAGGCATTATGGACACAGAAATGCTTGTATTTGTTAAACAACAATTATCCCAAAGGGAACTGTTAAGAAGTAAAGAAAATAACACATAAAATAGGTGATTTTGATGAAAGTCTGCCTGGGCTAATGCTGATGAAGTAGGGAGGCAGTTTTGGGGAAGAGGGAGTAGGCCAGTGCAGGAAGAGGAAGCCAGCGGTGTAGGAAGTATGAGGATATGGTATGGACATGTTGCAAAAGTTAAGAAAGTGCAGAATTTAAAGGTATATAGGAAGAAAAGAGTATTTTAAGTAAAGATGAGTAGCCTTATTCAGATATGTGGACTGCTACTAGGTATAATCACAAAATTATTAAACAGAAAATATTTAGAAAGTACAAGTGTTTGACCATAACTTAATATGATTATATGAAAATTAATCACCCCAGAACAATTTAATTTCTCCATGACAGTGATGACTAAAAGAGAGTAAGGCTTTTAATATATATAGGTTCTAGTAAGGCTTCTAATACAAATTCACGTGCTATTTTTTGCCAAGAAATTAGGGTTGTTTTGTAAAGTGGGCATTTAACTGGTGGGAAGGTCATTTCCGTAGGTGATCAATGACGATATGACAAAGTGCGTCACATATTGAGAGCTTTTCCCCTCGGGCCAGTTCTAAAGCCCGGAATTTCTCATACACTTTATCAACAGCTTTGAAGATAATCTCATTCACCAGCTTAATGAGAGCACTATCTGTTCTAATCTTGGAAGGCTGCCAGCACTACAAGACACAAGAATAGAATTCAAGGGTCCCTGATTAATTGGGAACTATTCTATCAAAAGTGTGATTTAAACCACAGGGAGAGGCCCTCTTTATTTAAGGGCTGAACACTAGCTACTGGAGTATACAAGCTTTCACCCATTAACATAGCCCCAGAAAATAACTAAAGACAAGGGAAGTCCTTTACTGGCCTCCATGAATTACAATGAAAATCACATTAGGTTAGCAAGAGTATCTTGATGCCTACTATGTCCTAATTGGAACATTATTACACTTTATCACCCCCTATTTTCATTGTGAAAAGGATACCACCAACGGATATACCAAAGAAAATATTAATTGGCAGAATATGAAAATTAATGTCAGGGGTCTTTTATTTGTAAAAAAATTCCACATTCTTTTACTCAATGTTGGGCAGATAGAAAGATTTTAAGCAATATTTGTTAAATAAACAATGATTTGAAGAAAGCAAAAACAGACAACAGATAAGGAATGAAAGGAAATTTCTTCATTCATACTCATTTATTCAATTCAGTGGAAACAATTGTGCTTTTATTATTTGCTAGATATGTGTTAGGCATTGGGAATACAGTAATGAGTGAGTCACTGAGCTTGTTCAAAGAAGCAAACAGTCCAAAAAAATAATAGGAAAAAAGGATAAAAAAAATCTGTGATTACCATGACATGCAACAAACACTCTAGGAGATACATGGCAAGGCAGAATGGGACTACGGGGAATGAGAAAGTAATTTGGGGTAGGATAGTAATTTAAGTTAAACTTGAATAATTAATATTTGAGCTGAAGATTCAACTATGACTTAATCTTACTTGTGTGTGGGTGTGGTTGTGTGTGCGTAAGGAGAAAGGAGATTCTTGCTGACAAAGGAAACAATTAGCAAAGACACTTGAAAGATTTTGCTAGGGGATTTACAGACTTTATCTTTTTCTCTTTAGAAAACACTAGAGACAAGTTGACTTAAAATCAAATGAATTGAATTTAGTCATCAAGTTTCTGTTGGTGTTTTATCATTGAAATGGAATATTCGCAGAAAATATTGATATTTATTCCTGAAGGTTATTAAAATGGATTTTCAAAAAATATATCTTCACTCATCTTATTTAGGAAAAAACAATTTAGGACCTAGAATTGATATCAAGTTTCCTCTTTAGAATTAAATATACTGTTTTAATTGAGAATGAGAAAATACATTCTTTGAGCATTTATTTCATGTCTGGCATGAATACTAACTTTACACTCAGGATATTGTTATGATTTAGATCTAAAACATCCTCCAAGAGTCCCACATCCAGGTCTGGTCAAAATGGAAAGCCCAGTGGGGGTGTGATTTAGAAGGGTATATATTCATCCCTGGCTTCTTTCTTCTCTCTCAACTTTCTGGCTGCCATGGGTTAGAAAGCATTTTTGACTATGCCTTTCTGTGTTGGAGTGAACCACCTATGGACTAAATCCTCCAAAAATTGAGAGCCAAAATAAATTTCTCCTTATGTAAATTGCAGGTGTCAGATATTTTGTACCAGGGATGGGAAAGTGACTAATACAGGTAGCTATTTTAGTCTACAAATATTATGAGTGATTTAATCCTGTAAAAGGTTATTTCTCTGTATGTCTGACACATTGTCTCTCACAGCTTATTAGGAACTTGACTCACTGTGGTGATTTAAAGAAACAAGTTGAAAGAAGCGTTCAAGGTCATCACTAAGAAGACAACGGCAGATTGCACCCCGGTTCTTCTTCACACTTCGCACTTCACTGCTGCTCATTTTAGAAGCAAGTCTCAAGGCCAAGTCTATTGTAAAAAAAAAAAAAAAAAAAAAAAAAACCCAAAACCAACGTGGAGTTCAAATAACAATAATATTGTGACCTTGAAGAGGAAAAAAGAGACATTGTAGAAAAGATGCTGTCATAATCTAACTGTACAAGAATGGGGGTAGGAAAATGGTGCCACTTTTAGCAACATCTCTTGAACGTATACCTTCTATGGGCATCCAGTCTGCCTCTGCCCTGACAATCTGGTCACGTAGCCCAGCTTCTGTTGCTGCTTTATGGGGTCTCCGAAAATGGGGTGGAGGAAACATGAGAAAGAGGGAAGAAGATAGTGAATGGGATAGGCCCTTTCATTCTCCTGCCTTTCTGTTTTGATAACATTTGCTTTTTATTAATAAAACTGCGTGAGAGAAGACAACATCATTGCAGTTAAGGACGAATACAGCTGGGTCACTGGCTAGGGTTGTGCATCTCACCGACCACTGAGGTCCTATCACAGCACAGTAAATACCACCTCATCGGAACAGGAAGAAAAAGAGTTATAACTGACCAAGTGAAAAATACAATGCTCTATAGTTAAATTGTTAACAGATACATAAATAATTAACCTGAGACTGGCAAGTCACAAAACAAGTTAGTTTGCAGTTAGCACATCACATCTGTGCCTGACTCTTAAATCCATCAAGCTTCAAATTTCCTGTTAGATGATGACCTTGTTAGGAATTATGCAGATCAAGCTGTTGTTAGGAAACAGAGCAATTCTTGCTAATAATCGTTTCTTTCACTTTTCAGATGCTGAAATCAGCTCAAGTAGCATTTATCAACAGTAGCAACAACAGCATTATTTTTATTTTGTTAAATGCAGCTAAAAATGGAATAAAACTTCCAAAGTATAATTAGTATACACTATACGCCAACTAGAAATAAGATTTAACTATATATGTTCAAATAAGCAAATATATATCTGAACATGTACATTTTGGCAATCATATTTCCATATTCTCCTATGTATAGCTATTCCTTAGGAAAAATCATGCACATACATAAATTTTATAAGCATATGAATAGGAAGAGAGTGTCCCTAGACTGTTTTTCAAATGCAGGATAGAAACATCTTTGGTAACTTACTTTACAGTGAATGTCCTAATGTAACAAAATGACCCTTATTTCTGACCTCACATGTTATTTTAAAAAAATAGCAGCTGTCATTAAAATTTATCATGTATTAGGCAACAAAACAATCACCCAGGCAATCTTTTTTCACCCTTCCACCCACATCTCCTTTAAATTGCTTCTTGTGTAACAATATTTTCTCTCCAAGACCTTCTTGAATTTAGAAGTTTGGAAAACCCAATAATTTTTGTAGCTTCGTTCCTCTCTATCGATAACAGAATGAAAATTTAGACACACTGTCTATAAAAGATATTCTTAATATTTCTGAATTTATGCAAATTGAAAATCTCATAAAGACATTAAATTTTTAAGAAATCATATGTAGTTATATCTGCAACAAACTTTATCTTCAGAATATAATTATATGAAATTAGGATTTTTCTAGATAATTGGAAACATATAACAGACATATCTATGGCCAATTACCTGTTCTAGTTAAGAGAATGGCTATGGGCAAAGTCAAAGTGACCCCACATTTATGCAAAGCATAAAGCCTGCATGGTAGGTTTATATGTGATGTTTCTCTTCGACACACTTAAATTTCTTTAACTTTGAAAGGAACACATATGCACATTTGTATATATGTCCATATTTCCCAAGGCCCTTGAACTATTTTTCTGGGAAGCAAGGCTAGTTTTTAATATTTTCAACTTTCTGGTAAAATCAACTTGACAAAAAAAAATCCCTTTGCCTATGTACATCTGCAATTATATTCATGGTGACATAACCCCAAAAATAAAAGCTCAGTAGTTAAAAGAACGAATTGTATTGACTCCTTATTCTAACAACTAAAAATCATAATTTGATTCTACTACATCATCTCCTTGTGACCTATACCAAATAGGTCGATAGTTCTATGCCTCAGTTTCCATTTAGTATGAAAATATAACTAGTCCCATGGGGGCAGAGCTGTGGTTAGGATTACATGGTGATGCACATGATGACTGTATCCTCATTATGTAAAGTGTGGCCCAATTACTTTCATGTTAGGAAAGAACTAACCTATTTATAGAGATGTGCAGGCATCAGATTACACAGGTGAAAATGAAGGTAAGAAATATTTCCAATTGTTATTTTTCAGAATGATTAAACACTGACATCACCTAAAGTATAGCTTGTAATTTTCTGTTTTTTTCATAGACAAGCTATCCTTAGCTAATAACATAAGGTATTAGTTGGGCTTTAATTTATAATAAAATTGGTCTACATTCACCCACTTTATTTCTATCTTTCATTGCAATGCCTGCCACATGAGAAAATTGACTTTTGTGCTCTTGTCACAATTTTAGTCACACAAATTAGTTTTTCTAAATTCAGTACTCTCATTTTATTTTACAAAATATCCAGCCATGCCACTACAATTTGACCTTTACATCTTCCAAGGAACCAGGTCATTTCAAGGTTGAAAAAGCCAAATTTTGTAGTTATTTTTTTCTCATACATTTTCAATGCCACTGAGCTAGCAAAGTATACATTTTTGCATGAAGGTTTCTTTGAATGTTACTAAACACAAGTAGTTGCACACTTTATGTTTTTGAAGCATGGCTAAAAGATCTTTTAAGGCAGCATTCGCCAAACTTTTTGGCACAAGGAACTGTTCATGGAAAACAGATTTTCCAGGGACAAGGTGTGAGGATAGGAAGAGTTAGGCTATCACGAAGAGTGCATAATCTAGACCCCATGGCAGTTCAGAGTAGGGTTCGTGTTTCTCTGACAATCTAATGCCTCCATTGAGTGAGTTCCTAGCCAGGGCTTGAGGCCCTGTTAGAGTATGGTTGAACTAATTTACTTCAAAAAAAAAAAAAAAAAGGAAAGCTATATCACAGTTTGAATAAAAATTCAAGAATAAACTTGAAGATTAAAATCATTATTTTCTACCAATTTAGAAATGTAAATATTTCCATAAATTAAATGTCTGTAATTATGGATCAATGTGAAAACCTGAGAATGTATGCCTGCCGTTCAATAAAATGTGTTCTGCTGGATCATGTTACTCTTTAATTAATAACTATTTTGCAAGTAGTCACCTGCCAGCTATTGTAGTAGGAGGCAGAATGTCTTAACCACGCAGTCTTTCATTTACTTAGATGTATTCACTAGGCATCTATATTTGCTGGATTTTGTTGTTTGTGTCTTTTCATTGTCATTGGCAAGTTTTTCAGATTTCTCAATTTTTATTTTATTTTTTAATTTTTTTGGGTGTACCAGGAATCGAACTCAGGACCTTGAGCTTGCCAGGCAGGCATTTGTGCCACTGAGCTATCTCCTCCAGCCTAGGATTCCTCAATTTTTAGACATAGAAGGCTTTTGTTGCCGTTGTATTGTTTGAAATCTTAAAGGGAATAATGAAATGTTTCTGCAATTTAAAGGTGACGAGCTTTCCATTGTACTGTAGTAGATATTTAACATAGAAGATCCTCGGTGGGAAGAATATTTTATGAACCTACTGTTATCTAGTAGATAACATAAGGGTTTAATTTTTTTCATCATCTTCTGAAAAATTTTCTGCCCTGTAACCAAACCTGATTATACTCAAGAACACACATTTAAACACGTAAATCAATGACAGAAAAGATAATCAGAATCATTTTGGAAATAAAAACTCCATAGACATGAAAAAAGTTTAAACCATCTAAAGAATTACCTTGAATCATCACACAACATCTGTTCACATCTCAATTCATTTCCTTGTCTTTATCTCTGGGAAAGATGCCCAGGGTTCTTTAGGGGGAAAAATTGAATATTGGGCAGGCAACTAGCTGTTATTTTGCCCACCTAAACATGAATACATACATTATTTTTTCTTTGTACAAGTAAGAAACACTTGCCTCAAAAGAACCCCAAGGTCTCATAGATTTTGCATAGAAATCAAGAACCAAAATACCCTAATTATCTGCATGTGTATATACATATCATTATTTATTCGTTTGCAATCATCATGTGAGCTGACCATTTTTCATTGTTGTTATATTTCATCATTATTTATGAAACTGTTATATTTAAAAAGTCAAAATGTTATTTATTCTTACACTTCAGGTATTTATAATCTATTTAGTGAGATGACAGATTTTTTTAAAGCAAAGCAACAAAAAGTTTTTAGAGTAGCATTTATGGTCAAATATTTTTAAAAAGCGGGAATTATGCTACATGACAACTTAATCAACTTGAAGATTCTCTATAGGAGTAATCCCGAAAGTCTTTTTGGAGGGAATACATTTTTTTCTTTGCTTTATTTTTTTCTTTGTTTTATGGAAAAATAAAACAAGATTTCATGATGAAATGATAAGAGAATATGCGTAGTTAATACACTATGTATGACTATCTGCAAAGTAGGTATTCATAGTACAAGACATAATCAAAGACATTCTTACAAAAAGAAACAAACAGATAATAACAGAGCTGAACACAAAACTTTCTTTTAAATGATGGATGAATATTCTGTGAAGAATTTAAAATAGTTGGAAGAAAAGTGAGGGGACCTTCCCCAAACAGATAGAATAGCACTGGGGTAGGATTGAGTAAATAATGATGCAAGTATTTCCCTATGAAAAAATGCAGCATGATAAGACTTGAATCTACAGATTTCTCTCCAACATACTTGTGCTTGGAGAATTCATATCAAATAGATAAAACTTAAGGTGGATGCTATCCCAGATTAAATTTAAGTAAAGACCCTGGGGAGCTCTGGTTCACTGAGAGAGGGCAGTAGTGAGCTGTGTGAAGCGCCCAGGCAACTGAAACCGCAAGTGGAATGATTCAGTTGGTACCTGTGAGTGTTACGGTAAGGTCTAATAGCATCTGATCTGAAGTTAAGCCAAACTACTTTTATCAACAGCAACATTAGTTACTGTTCAGTATGGGAAAGTTTCTTTAATATTTCTGTGGCAATTATACACTGTAAGCTTTTCGTTGCTTCTCTTCAGAGCCCCCTCCCTATTCTTCCTCTTTTAGGATCTGGCCTTCTTCCTCTGCCCTTCCTCCACATCCCCTCACTGCCAATGTTGGGGACGTTTTTTAATCCAAGTATACTTTTCAATCCAAATAAGTTTCTCTTTCATGATGAAGCTTTGTATTTTACTTCTCTTCCTCTAGCTAGTTTAAGTAGAGATTTATTACAGAATTCTAGAAAGCTGGAGAATTTCTAAATTCTAACCATAGATGTTAGGAAAAAGTTCAATTTTATTTAAGTCTTTTCTAATGAAAGCCCAAGACTACATGTCATAGCAGTAGGGATATGTGATGTTAGGAAACAGATTCTCAATTTCCCACTAGAGCTGAATGCAAAGCATTCATCCATTGAACCAACGTCACCATGACTCAGAAAAGATCCAACACCTGTCTACATACTTCCTGTCTCTCAGTGCTCACTTCCTCCTTGTTAGTCCATGTGGGTATACCGAATCAGAAGATGCAAACGTATGGAAATACCTACAAGAGAATTCGACAATGTTAATTATGCATATGCATCCATATCAATTAATAATTATGCATTTATTTTTAGTTAACTAGCTTTTTTATAATGGAAAATTCCATTAGAAAGAGGTTAAAAGGAACATTAATTCAACTCAATATTCTGAAAACATTTCACTTTATTTGTTTCAAATAGTTATTTTGTTTCAAGTGACCTTCAAAAAAATACAGGAAGAAACATTTGAATTATATCCAATAGCAAAAATAAGGAAATAGTTGATGAATTGGGCCATTGATCATTTCATACTTCTGAGGGTGATGTACTAGAAAACATACAAGGATGGTCTGCCTTCATTTCTGTTCTTTCTCATCCTGTTCAGGTTGTGGATGTGACCAAATTTAGAAGGCATTCACAAAGGGTGGAGATAAAGACTGCAAATATGAACAATAGCGCTGTAATTCTTTTCAACTCAGAGTTAAATATAATGAAGCTAACTAAAGAGATTTAGCTGGAAACTTATTCAGATAAAACAAAATTCCAAAAAGATATTACACAAACCCTAAAGTGACTGATTTACTTTTTTTTTTCTTTGCCACGAGATTCAAATGTCTTGTAACTATTTTATCAGTACTATTTTACTCCCTGCTAAGCACATGGAATACAAAATAAGTAATTTCAAATTTCAAAGAACAAACTCAGCATAGTGTTTGCTTTGTTTTTTCCTATTCAAAATGAAAACATGCCAGGTCATTTCACTTTCAGAATGAATTCCAAAATACCAAAGTTTTAAATAAAGAGAGAAATAATTGCTCAATTATCAAAACAAAGTTGCAAGTTTTTATGAAGAAATAAATATTCAAAATAAACTCTAGAAAGAAACAATGCCTGTGCTTCGTGATACAGACATCCATCTAAGCCCTCAGATTCCAGGTAAAGAGGCTGGAATTATAAGTCTTGCTATGGCCAAATGGAGGGAATAATTTTTGGCTTTTGATTCATTTATATAATTGAAGAATATGCTACATCCCCAAGAAAATATATGCTTTACATTTCTTTCTGCTAAAAGTTTCTAGACCTCAGTTTTTGATTCATTATCACACATTTTGTTTCATAATGTCTTAAAGACAATATGTAATTATTTTACTCTTCAATTTTGAAATACAAAATGCAAAGATAATTTTGTGTTGCTAGAAATGGGTTATTTGTGTTTGTATGCCAAATATTTTAGATTCTTTACAAAGTAAGGGAAGAGGAAGTAGGCGAAGAAAGAAGAGGAGAAGGAGGAGGTAGAAGACAATAAAAACAAAGTCATGAAGGAGAATAGGAAAATTGGAGGAGGAGTAACATATCAAAAGAGAGATTTTTCACTTCTCACTTTCCTTGATTCAGTCTACACACTAAACTGTACAAGCTAAACATCTTTAATCCAAAAATCTAAAATCTGAAGTGCTTCAAAAATATTGTATAAAGTTACCTTCAAGCTATATGCTGTAATTTTTATATGAAGAACAACTAGGTTTCATGTTTAGACTTAGGTCGCATCCAAAAGAATTCTCTCTCTCTCTCTCTCTCTCCCTCACACACACACACAGACACACATGCAGACACACACACACACACAAAGACAGAGGCAGTAAATATATACATATTCATACAGTAAAACTTTGGATTGTGAGTAACTTGTTCTATAAGTGTTCCACGAGGTGGCAAACATTTCTAATAAATTTTAACTTGGTAAACAGGAATATCTTGCAATATGAGCAGTACATGAACATTGTCTTATGCAATAACCCTCCTCTCTTGTCTCCCTCACCCCAGTCATGAAAGTTTTCAAAGGTAAGTGGAGGTTAATTTGTTTTTTAAGCTTTTCTTTTACTGTATGTTTTTTGTTATTTTGTATTATATTACAGTATTATTATCATTTTATGTGAATGTTTTTGGGTTGTGGAATGAATCATCTGAGTTTCATTATTTCTGTTTTTTTTAATTTTAATTAATTTTTTGGTATTTTAGATATACATAGTGATCACATTCATTCATAAGGGAGAATTTGTACCTGTACATGATACACCCTGATTCCCCAACCTGCTCTCCTCCCTTCAAGTCCTCTTCCCATCCTTATTTACAAAAGCTTTGTTTCCATTTTCTTCCTTCTATTCTTTTTATTCTTTTCCCTTCCTTCCTTTCCTCCTCCCCCATCCTTTGTTCCTCTTCCATTTCAATGTTTTCTTCCTATTTCCCAGTGTCTATTATAAATTTGGGTACTTATTTACCTTTTCAGTTTCTCACACCTGAGAAATAATGTGATATTTAAACGTGTGTCTGATTTATTTCACTTACAAGTATGGTCTCAAGGTATAGCCATTTACCTACAAATGGCTCAAGTTTATCCTTCTTTTTTTTTTTTTTTTTTGTAGGTACCGGGGCGTCGACCTCAGGACCTCGCATGCCAACAGGCACCCATGCCGCTGAGCGATATCACCAGCCCCTTTTTCGTATGTGGGTTCCGGGAGTCGAACTCGGGCCCTTGCGCTTGCCAGGCAGGCGCTTACGCCGCTGAGCCATCTCACCGGCCAAAGTTTATCCTTCTTAATGGCTGAATACTACTCCATTTTATAAAAGAAACCCCACATCTTTTTTATTCATCCCTCAGTTGATGGACATTTGAGTTGTTTCCAAGATTTACTATTACAAACTGAGCTGCTATAAAAATTGGTCTACGTATATTGTCGTGGTATAATATTTTTAATTATTCTGGAAAGATACCCAGAAGGGGAATAGCTAGGTCAAATGGAACCTCCAATCCTAGTTTTTTGAGGAATCTCCACACTGATTTCCATAGTGGTTGCACCAGTCTACACTCCCACCAACAGTGGAGAAGGGTTCCTTTTTCCCCCACATCCCCTCCAGCATTTTTTATTGGTTGATTTCTTGATAATAGCCATTCTTTCTGGAGTGAGATGGAATCTCAGCATTGTCTTAATTTGTGTCTGTCAAATGGCCAGTGATATTGAATATATTTTCATATATTTATTTGCCATTTGTATTTCTTCCTCTGACAAGTATGTGTTTATCTCAGATGTCCATTTTTGGATTGGGCCTTTAAATTTGGGGGATCTGATTTTTTTCAATTCTTTATATGTTCTAAATATTAGACCTTTGTCTGAGGGACAACTGGCTAAAACTTTTTCTCACTCTGTGGGTTTCTTTTCACTCTATTGGTAATTTCTTTTGCTGTTTAAAAAGCTTTTAGTAGGATGAGATCCCAGTTGTGGTTTCTTTGCATATTTCTCTGCGATCAAAGTTTTGCTCATGGAATCTTTGCCTACACCTATGTCTTTAAGAGTTCTACCTATTCTCTCTTCCAGCGGATTTAGTGTTTCCATTTTAATATTTAGACCTTTAATCCATTTTGGTTTTAGTTTAATGCATGGTGAAAGACATGGGTCTAGATTTAGATTTAGAAACTGGTATGTGGAAAGCCAATTTTCCCAGCACCATTTATTGAAGAGGCTATCTTTCTTCCAGTTAAAGGGCTTGTTCCCTTCGTCAAAGATAAGGTGGCTGAGTGTGTGAGCTGTTGTTTCTGCATCTAATCTGTTCTGCTGATCCTCATGTCTGTGTTTTTGCCAGCACTATGCTGTCTTTTTTTTTTTTAAATCACAGTAGCTATACTCTAATAATAAGGGAAACACAGAAGAAATGGACAGATTCCTAGATACATATGAATTACCAAAGCTGAATCAAGAAGATATAAAAATTCTAAATAACCCAATATCAGTCAATATGAAAATGTAATTAAAAATTACCAACAAAGGAAAGCCCAAGTCCTGATGGATTCCCTCCCAAATTCTACAAGAAATTTAGAGAAGATCTAATTCCACTGATGAAACTCTTTAGTGAAATTGAAAGGGAAACAATACTCCCAAAGTCATTCCTGGAAGTATGTATTACCCTTGTACCAAAACCAGAGAAGGACCCAATCAAAACAGAGAACTACAGGCCAATCTCCCTAATGAACATAGATGCAAAAATCCTCAATAAGATACTGGCAAGCAGAATGCAGTAAATCATCATGATTATTTACCATGACCAAGTGGGATTCATTTCAGGGATCCAGGGATGATGGCTCAACATATGCAAATCAATAAATGTAATACACCATATCAACAGAGTCAAAGGCAAAAGTCACACAATCACCTCAATAGATGCAGAAAAAGCATTTGACAAAGTCCAACACCCATTCATGATAAAAACCCTACTGAATATTGGAATAGAAGGTGTTTATCTCAATCTCATAAAAGCCATCTATGACAAACCAAGAGCCAACATCATACTAAATGACCATAGACTGAAAGCTCTAAAATCAGGAAAAAGACAGGATGTCCACTATCACCACTCATATTCAATATAGTTCTGGAAATATTAGCCAGAGCAATTAGACAAAAAAAGAAATAAAAGGAATAAGGATAGGAAAGGAAGAAGTTAAATTATCATTATTTGCAGATGACATGATACTCTACATAGTTGACTCCAAAAACTTCACCAAAGGCCTTGCAAATTTAATAACAGAATTAAGTAGCATAGCTGAATACAAAGTCCACTCAAAAATCCATAGTATTCCTGTATGCTAACAACAAAAGCACTGAGAGAGAAATTAGGGAAACAACACTTTTCACAATAGCATTTAAAAAGATGAAATACTTAGGAATCAATCTAACCAAGAAAGTAAAAGATCTGTACATTGAAAATTACAATACTCTGCAAAAGAAGATTGAAGAGGATATCAGAAAATGGAAAGACATCCCTTGCTCATGGGTAGGAAGAACCAATACAGTGAAAATGGGCATACTTCCAAAATTGTTATACAGATTTAATGCAATCCCAATCAAAATACCATTAGTATACCTCACAGAACTACAGAAAACATTTTTAAAATACATTTGGAACCAGAAGAGACCTAGAATAGCAAAAGCATTCCTAGGCGACAAAGCCAAGGCAGGGGGCATCACCATCCCTGCCTTGAAATTATACTACTGAGCTTCATTATTTCTTATGGCAGAATTCCTTTGATATACAAGTGCTTCAGATTACAAACATGTTTCCGAAAAGAATTATGCTCACAAACCACGGTTTTACTCTATATACTGTAGATGTTAATATTTTAGACTCTGGAAAAATCCAAAACCCAAAATACTTCTGGTCCCAAGCATTTTGGAAAGTAATACTTACACTAAATTTACATTGATCTGTATCTTCTTCCCTCTGTAATTTGCAGGTATGTGATAATTTCTTCCCAAATCTAATGATTTACCTTTAAGGTGAATATTTTTCCATCTCCTCCATTAGCATGGATCTGGCTTCATGGATCATTCACTATCTCACATGTGGCTCAAAATTTTCCAATTTGTTTCTTTTCTGTGAGGAATTAAACATCATATATCCATCAACTCAGACAACAAGCATAAAATCAATTTTAACTTGACCTTTATACCTTGAAATTTATTACAGTAACATCATTTTCTCCTGTACAGAAGAGGTATTTTTCTTTTCCAGTTTCATATTCATATGCCCATTATTCTCAAAGTGGTCTGGCTTCCATTTCAAATAATTAAGTGAAAAATAGGAGGTGGGCTCTGTAGAGATGGGGACAGAATTTGAGAGGGGGAGATGTAGAGGGAAATGGGAAGCAAAAATAATTAAGGTATAATAGGTACACATACTAATTCACTAAGATGATTGTAATTATTATGTATCACAAGGATATACCAGTAAAATATATACATTTATAAAAATAAGTAAAATTCAAAACATAGAAAATTTTAAGAGTCCTGCAAGTTGCTGAGTTTCAGGAACACTTTCAAATTGGGATCTTCATTGATGCCATATGATGCTGTTAGACTGTGTCATGCCCCAGCCAAGAAAAGGCACCCATCTCTGGATCCCTTGGTATTGGTGTCTCAAAAAACCAAAATCTCAAGATTTTTCTTGTACACTTCTAGACATTCTTCCTCAGCTGAGCTCTTCATCCACTTATCTTTTATAGTTGTTATAGCGTCACATTCTTTTTTTTGTTCAGTTTGCTTCTTACCCTACAAACTTTTCTCAAATGATCTTGTGTATATTCATGCACTTAAAACTTACATCCTATATCTTGGGTTTTAGAGCAATATATATATACATATATGTATATATATATACATTTTTATACAACCCTTCTTCAGAGTGTCAAAACCTGAATTTATCACCTCCTTCAAAAATTCCTATTATGTATATTAATAAATTGCCACACATTTCATTCAGTATCCCAATCACTGGAAATCATGCTACTTGTTTACTCTCCCTATGGCCTGTAATACAATCAGTCTTAAAGTCATATAAACTCAGTTTCCAAAAGATTTCCCTATACCTTCTGCTGTTTCCTTAGCTCAGATCTTCCCCATTTCATAACTCAATTATCATAAAAACCAATTTGCACACATGTCAGCATTCCAGCCCTCAATATCTTGTCATTTCACTAAGTCTTCCCCCAAATTTTTGTTGACTTCAAATTACTGATTCTGTATTATTAACTACTACATTGTCTGCCTTGAAAGTATTAAAAACATGGAATTAAAGTATAGTCGAGAAGTCAGGACTGAAGTAAACAGCCCGTATTGATCAACGCTAGTACTATCCAGACATTTCATGCATTTTAAACCACATGTTATCCTTATGCACAAAGCATTATTATTTTCCAAAATTTTACACAGGGAATTCAAAGCATTGGAGTATTACATTTTCCATCCATGACCACACATCTAGTAACTGAAAAGAAGTTCCAGGAAGTCAAGTCCAGAACCCAGCTCCTTGTAGCTACAGGCAGTCAACTGAAACCACAGTGATACTGTTCTCCCAGATGAGCACAAAACAGCAAAAACGCAAGCGTAACAGATACGTTCTGAAAGACAGCTGTGTTCAAGGAGAGGGAGACAAAGGAACAGAGAGGTAGGTGGGCCAGAATAAAACAACGAATAAATTATAATGAGAAAATTTGCACTAGAAAAAGGTAGTGGTTCATAATGTTAAGGACCCTGAAATGGTGAATAGAGAAAAAAATATTTTTAACAGGCTTTTCAATCCTTCTTAGGTAAAAATGGATGGTACTTGATAGAATGGCATTTGTAGGCTTATTAATGTGGGAGTTATTTTTCATAAACTCTAGGTTACAACATTTTAATATTTTATCCTAATTGATGATTTACAAAAACAAAATAAAAGAGTAAGATTAAACTAATTTTCAATATGACTCTTTGTACTAAGAGTAAAACACTTTATTTGCTACTAAAATAGTGTAAGTAAATAAAGAACATAGAGAAACTGTGTCATGTTATTTTAATAACTATTTCAACATGAAGAGAGTAAACTATAATGAAGTTGCTGAGTTTCAGGAACACTTTCAAATTGGGATCTTCATTGATGCCATATGATGCTGTTAGACTGCGTCATGCCCCAGCCAAGAAAACTATAATGAATTATAATGTCATTGCTTGGTGCTAATGACATAACATTTTGCAGTTTTAAAGATAAAGCAAAATGCACAATTTGAACCAGACGTTGAATAGTTTAGGGTTAGTTTCAAGGACAAATATTTTAGAAAATATCTGCAAGGTAACCACACATTTGTTACTGGAAGTCCTCTATTCAAGTGTCTACTTTTACTGATTTCTCAAAATGAAATTATTGTCTGTCCTCAATACTTTATATTTTTAAAAATAGGACAAGCAGTTTAGTAAAATGGCTAAGAAACAGTGTCCAGTGTCATATTTTTGGGTTTATCATTTCCTGACTGTAAGATTTTAGGAAACAACTTATCTTAGCCTCAGGCTACTTGTTTGAAAATAAGAATAATAGCAGTTAAACCAACTTCATAAGATCACTTGTTTAGAGCAAGATATCCATAGAGGGATTTCTATTATAATTTAGTAATCACTAGTTAAAAGTACCCACTACTATAGATATTATTGTTACTAATACTATTTTTAATCACTACTAAAAAGAAAATACTTTTCAAAATTATTCAATTTCTGCATTTAAATAATTATTTTGGTTTTGCATAACATAATAATTGTATACATTGGGGGTTCCATGATATTTCCACATATGCATATAAATGTGTACCCCTCAAATCCAACTATGCGTTGTCTAGCCCCACCAGAAACATACCTTCTATTAATCACTACCCCGGATCAACTTTTTTTTAGCTTAATCATATGAGAAAGAACATGTAAAACTTGTTGTTCTGGGTATGGTTCATTTCACTTAAGACAATGTCCTCCATTTCCATTCATTTTGCTGTGAATGATAGAGTTTAATTCTTCTATATAGCTACATAATGCATCATTGTATGTCGATACCACATTTTATTAATCCACTCTGTCAATAGGCACACTGGATGATTCTATATCTTAGCTGTTATGAATAATGTCACAATAAACATGGCCATATGAGTACTTTTGTAAGCTGATTTAATTTGCTTTGGATATTCTAGGTGTAATCAAAAGATACAGTGAATATTTAATTTTTTAAACAAATTTATTACAAGAAAATACAACTTGCCTTTAATCCCCTTGAAGTTTCTCCTTGCTCTTAATACACTTATCCCATCATTCTTGCCACTATCTGAAGTAGTTCTGGAAGTTCTCTTACATGACTGTTGTTTTGGCTTCTATCTAAATATCTCCTCAAAGCCTCATGTGGTGGTAGGTTGGGCTTTTCAGAGAAGGCTGGATCTACGGTGTGTGATGCTGGGATCAAGGATGTGATGTTGGGATTGATTCATGGTGTGATGCCAGGATTAAGGCTGCCCCACCCTGGGTGTGAGTGCTACCCAGTCTAACAGAAAGAGAATTGGTGAATGTCATTTATTGCTTGCTTCTTTGCTGTTTCACTGCTTGCTCCCTTTTGCTTTGCTGTCCTCTGCCCACCATGAACTATTTCTCCTCTGCAATACCCCTCTGCCATGCCACCCTCCCTTGGAGCCAACCAACTATGCACTGAAACCTCTGCAAACTGTGAACTATAATAAACCTTTGCTCCTTTAGCCTTTGATGTTAGGTATTTTGTCTCAGTAATGAGAAAAGTAAGTAAGAAAATTATCTTCAGTTTTATGGTTATGGCTGCCTCTATGTCCTAGATTGACTCAAACCATTTACTTTTCATGGTCATTTTGCCTTTGGAGAAGAGCCAGATGTTACATGGTCCCAGATCCAATGAATAAGGTAGATGATGATACTTCCTAATGTTTTTGTATGCCTCCTTTTCCATTGGATGATATTTAGCAGCAGTATTAATCATATTTGTTATCACACCTCATAAAGATACTCACAAAATAGGACTTTTAGAACTGGTTCAGAGAGTGGCAAAATAATGGGATAAGTGTTGTCAAAGCAAGGGACAGTATTTTGAGGGAATTAATGGCAATGCATCTTTTACTGTAATATTTTTAAAAATTAAACATTAACCATATATGTTCTCACACCTCATATACCCAGTAGTGAAATTACTAGATCATGATAGATCTATTATTAGCTTTTTGTTGGAAACTCTGTTCCGTTTTTGAGAATGGCTGCAACAATGTTTAAGAATTTCTTTCTCTGCACATCTTCCTAGCATTTTTTTATTTTTAGTTGTTGTTTCATTTTGTTTTTATAACTACAGCAAGGCCCCAACTTAAGAATGAGTTATATTCCAGGAGAAGCTTCATAAGTCAGATTCGTTTGTAAGTAGGACAAAGAGAGTCTTGTACACCTTTGTCACAGATGTACAATGTATATTGCTTTGCGTTTCCTAGCAGCCCCCTCCGTGTCACCACTGCTTTTCCTCTTGATTCTGGACATCTCAGGCTCTAGCTGAGCCCTGTACTGCTCTGCAGTAAACATACAACAGCACAACTGTGACCAGGTCTGGAAGACACCTGAGCTACTTTTGTGATTTGTTTGCATCTACACATGTTCATAATGCAAGGTCCATTTGTATCTGTGAAAGATCACAATTTAAAGTTCCTAAGTGGGGAACTTACTCTATTCTAACTAGAGTGAGATGATATTTTACTGTGCTTTTGAGTTGATTTTTCCTAATGTCTAATGATATTGAGCAATTTTCCATATATTTATTGGCCACATGTTTCCTTTTTTTTGAGAAACGTCTACTCAGATCATTTGTCCATTTTTAATGGAACTACTTGTACTTTGTTGTTGAGTTTTTGAGTTTGTTGTATATTCAGTATATTCATCCTTTATCAAATGAACAGTTGACAAATATTTTCTCCCATTCTGTAGATCGTGTTTTCACTCTGTTTACTGTTTCCTTTGATGTACAGAAGCTTTTTAGTTTGATGAAATCCCATTCATCAATTTTTGCTTATTTTCGGTGTCCTGCCCCCCAAAATCATTGCCTGTACAAACGTCTTTAAGTGTTATCCTATGTTTTCTGCTAATGCTGTCAGTTTTTGGTCTTAAATTTAGGTCTTTGATCCATCTTTAGTTGATTTTTGTACAGAATAAGAGACAGGGATCAAGTTTCAATCTTCTGCATATAGATACCCAGTTTTTCCATCACCATTTAAAGAAGATGTTGTTCTTTCTACATGTATGTTTTTAGCACCCTTGCCAAGAATCACTTGACTATAAAGGCACGAGTTGATGTCTGGGATCTCTATTCTAGTCCATGGATCAATGTGTATTTTTATGCCAGTGCAGTACTGTTTTGGATACAATGGCACTGTAACGTATCTTGAAATCACATATTGTGATGCGTCCAGCTGTGTTCTTTTCATTGAAGATTGCTTAACCTTTATGGACATGAATTTTAGAATTTCTTTTCTGGTTCTATGAAGAATGCCATTCATATTTGGTAGTGACTACATTGAAGTTGTAGGTTGCTTTAGGGACAATGCATATTTAAACAATCTTAATTCTTCCAATCTATGAATATAAGATGCCTTTCCATTTTGTAATGTTTTCTTCAATTACTTCTCCAGTATCTCATTATTTTCATTGTAGAGGTCTTTCAGCTTTTTAGATATGTTTATTCTAAGATACATTATTCATATATTATTCATTTATTTCTCGTGGCTATTGTAAATAAAATTGCTTTTCTGATTTCTTTCTCAGCAAATTTGTAATGGCTGATTTTTATGGTGATTTGGAAGTTTACTGAATTCCATTATCAAGTTCTAATATTTGCTTGTTGAAGTTTTTAGGTTTGCCTATATATAAAAGATATCATATGTAAGTGGATAATTTACTTTCTCATTTCCTATTTATTTCTCTTGCCTAATTGCTCTGTCTAAAACTTCTAGGACTATATATTACATCAGTAATGGTGGATATCTAGCTTTGTTTCTGACTTTAGAGGAAATCCTTTCTGCTTTCCCCTATTCAGTAAAATGTTGGCCATGCATTTTTTATATATAACTTTTATTATGTTGAGGAACAATGTTCCCATACCTAATTTATATAGATTTTATCATCAAAGGTTGTTGAATTTTACGAGTGAATTTTCTGTATCAATGAGATGATCATATAATATTCAGTCTTTATTCTTTTGATATATTATGTTTATTGATTTTCATATGTTGAGTCACCCTGGGATACCTTTTATAAAAATAATTTTCATCATGTTAAATTATCTTTTTCATGTGCTGTTGAATTTGATTTTCTACTGTTTTGTCAAAAAAAATTTACATCCATTTTCATGAGGGATATTTTTGTCTTAATTTTTTGTTTTTGTTTTCTGATATTGGTATTACTGTCCTCATAGAATTAATTTGGGAGGATTCCCTCCCATCCAATTATTTTAATTACTTTAAAAATTATTATTAGTAGTTCTTCTTTTGAGGGTTGATAAGGAAGAGAAAGAGGATGAAAAGAGGAATTGAGATATGTGTATGTACTAACTCCCCAAGAGGAATGTAATCTTTAAGTACTGCAAATGTGTACTAATAAAAAAAATAAAAAAATAAAACAGATGTTTTAAAAATGCCTCTTTGGGGCCAGTGAGATGGCTCAGTGGCTTAAGCGCCTGCCCGGCAAGCGCAAGGGCCCGAGTTCGACTCCCGGATCCCACATACGAAAAAGGGGCCGGTGATATCGCTCAGCGGCACGGGTGCCTGCTGGCGCGCAAGGTCCTGAGGTCAACCCCCCGGTACTCACAAAAAAATAAAAAATTAAAAAAAATAAAAATAAAAATGCCTCTTTGGGAGAATGGTTTCAAAACAGAACATTGCCCATAGAACAAGAGGAGAAATCTCTGGCCTGTATCAGGAATTAAACATAAATTACTGCCATGTTGGACAAAAGTGGATGAATCTTACAGACATGAGGTTGGGTGAAAGAAGCTAGGAGAATGATAACTTCTGTATAATCCCATCCGTGTGAAGGTCAAGAACAGGCCACCTAACCCATGTGAGAGAGTGGTGTTATCTTTGGGGCAGAGGGAATAATTGAGAAGAAGCCCAAAGGAACAAAATCTTTTGTGTCTTAACTTAGGAGGTGATTACATGGGTGTTCTAATGTGAAACATCATCGGGTGTACATAAAGATTTATGTACTTTTTTTTTTTTTTAACTCAGGACCTCATGCTTTCCAGGAAGGTGCTGTGCCACTGAGCTATAACCCCGGCTGCAGTTTTCTGTATGTAAACTACACTTCCATAAAAAGGAAAACAAAAATTACAAAACAAATTCAAGTGTGAAGCCATCTGGTCCTGGGCTTTTCTTCTTATTATTGATTAAATCTCATTTTCTATTGTTAATCTATATAGCTTTTTATGACCTCATGGTTCAATTTGATACCCAAAATTTATTTAAAACATTTATTCAGGATTTTTCTGTTACTTATCATAAGAATCCATAATGATGCTTTGTATTTCTGTAATATCAGTTGTAATATGTCCTTTCTTCTCTCTAATTTTTATTTTGCTCTCATTTTTTTCTTGGCTATTCTAGCTTATGACTTGTTTGTCATTTCATAAAAGCAACTCTTCATTTAATTGATTTCTGTCTTTTATTTGTGCCTTAATGTTTGTTATTTCTTTCCTTCTACCAAATTTTGAATTTGGTTGTTTTTGGTTTTCTAGACTCTTGACATGTATCATTAAGTTATTTATTTGAAATGTTTCTACTTTTTTTTCTTGATGTAGGCACTTACTGCTATAAACTTCCATCTTAGTACTGCTATTGTTGTATCACATAAGTTTTGGTACATCGTGTTTCCATTTTCATTTGTTTTGAGAAATTTCTTAATCCCCTTTCAATTTCTTGATTTTTTGGTCTCCATGTATTTGTATAATTTCCTAAGTTTCCTTTGCTGTTGGCTTCTAGTTTTTTATTCAATTATGATAAGAAAAGCTATGGATATGAATCCATTTTTTTGAATTTGTTCTGATGTGTGTTATGGCCTAATATACGGTCAATTCTAGAGAAAGGCCATGTACTGATGTAAAGAATGTATACTCTAGAGCTGTTGTGTGATATGTTCATGAAATATCTGTCAATATTATGCCATCTTGTATAATATAGCATAAATGATATTTCTTTATTAATTTTTGTCTAAGTGATCTCCTAATGATAGTATCTCTCAAATTTTATTGTACTGGAGCCTGTCTTACACTTCAAGTCTAATAGTGTTTTATAAATTTTGTTTTCTGACAGGTTCATATACATTTTCTTCTTGAATTGTTCTCTTGATCACTATATGGTCACCTTTGTCTCATAGATTTTTAGCTAATTAAGTTTATTTGTACATTTTAGATATACATGATATTGTAGTCAGGGTTTACAAGGGAAACAATTTAATACAGGACACATAATTTATAGAATTCTTTTATAATATTCACCCCAAGATTCAAATGTAGAAGAGTGCGGGAGATCTGTCCACACAGTAGAGACCCAAATAATACAGCTGAGGGCCTGGATCTCACAGCAATGTCCTGCACGAGTCCAGCTGGAGGCCTAGAGCCCATGACAATGTCTCATGCAAGTCTGTACCAAGGATCTGCACTGGGAAGGCCCAAAGGTCAGTGGTAGAAACTAGAAAGTCTGTGCCAGTGGGATGAGGGATCTGTGCCAGTAGACTGAGAGATCTTCACTGGAGCCAGGAAGTGAAGATCAAAGTGAGGACCAGAACTCTCCAGAAGAGAACCATAGCCATCTTCAGCAACAGTGAGGTCCTGTGCTCCTCTGACGATGAAAACAGCAGAGTTCATATCAGGGAAGACAGTGCAACAAGTTTCTCGAGGAGCATCAATAGTGCACCATCTTCCCCTCCAGTTCTCTTTTTATGCTGTTGGCAACAGTCCTCAGGTGGGCCTTCCACACCAAGCACCTCACTGATTCAGTTCATCTGGGTAAGGATACTCTAGAGGCTCAGACAGAAGTGGTACAGTCAACAGTGAGTGTGGGGTGCTTAGTCATAAAATTGGAGTGGTGACCCCAATCATGTGTTGGAGTTTTTTTCAGGCACTGTTGATATTAAGTCAGCTACTAGCACAGGCTTCTGGCAATAGTAGTCCCAGCAGTGGTAAAATGCCTGAATTACCTTCCCAGAGACCGTGCAATGGTATAGGCCCAGACACTGAAATGGGAGAGGTAGCAGTGGAAACCACAGTGCTCTCCTTGTAATGTTCACAGCATGTGCTTTAATGTGATACTTGGGTGGGGGCATGACAGAGTCGGACATCGGTGGGAACCATGTAGGTGTGGTGGCAATGGGAACTACAGCATTTCTCCAAGCCCCTTAGGTAGCAGCGCAGGCAGTGTGGTGGGGGCAGAGGCTAAGCCTCCAACATTTCATGTGGTCTCCTTGGGGAAGTTCCCAATAGTCACCTTCAGCAAGCAGCTGTCCCATTGGGATGGGACAGCTGCAAGAACCTTGGTGTTCCCTCCGTGTACTTTCAGCACCAGTCTTCCACATGCGGTGTGGGGTGAGGGACATCAGGAACCACACAGGCACCTACCTTGAGTCCTGGAACTGGTTCTTGATCTCAGAAGGCAACATCCCTATCTCCTAGATGTCAAAGGTGGTACCTTCCATTCCCACTATGCTGCAACCTCCAGTCCCTATGATGTAGTACACCAGTGGGTTTGGGGGCTGTGATCACAGTCACTCTGCTGAGTTAAACTGGGTTCAAAAGGCTGCAAATCCCTCAGTGCTGTGGAATGCATGTAGGATTCTGTAGTGGGAATATGTAGGGGCTTACGACCCTAGAGAAGCACAAATTCAGACAATACTTCACTCAAGACAGCACCTCGCTACACCAGCCTGGTAGTTCACTAAAAAATAACGTGAAATCCTTCTCCAAAGCAGAGTTGCTGTGTGGATTTCAGATTACTCACTGTGTAAGTCTGTTTTTCACCACAGTAACCAAGTAGCTCATAAAAACCACTTAAAGAGGAAAGGGTTCTGGCTCACAGCTTCAGAGGTTTCAGTCCCTGATCAGCTGTCTCCATTGCTTTTAAGCCTGAGCTAAAGAAGAATATCATAGTAGAAACGTGTGCAGGGGGAAAAGCTCTTCACCTTGTGGTGGCCGAGAAGCAAGCAAAGAGCCACAGGGAAAGGGGCCAGGGACCAGCTATGATGCCTAACATCATGCTTCCCTGAACTACTTCCTCCAACTAGGCTCACTTCTATTTCCATTACCTCCCAATAATACATTCAAATTATGATCTCTCACCATTGGATAAATTCACAGATGAGGTCAGAGCCCTCGTGATCCCATTAACTTCCCAAGTCCCACTCTGAACAGCTGAGATGTAAAAGGTAGTAGGTCTAAAACCCAGCACTAATCTAAATGGGCTGTGTGGTCTGTGAAGTCTGCGAAAATTTCCAATAACAAGAATTGCCAGCATTGTGCTCATAGAATATTCTGGGACTCTTCACTCTGGCCCCTAGAAAGGGAAGCTGGTTCCCCTCTTTGTAGTGTAGAGCTGGGAATGAGGGGAGTACCCTCAATGGGTACTACATTTCTCTTTCTATGCTGTTGTTCCAAGTCTCAGAGTCTTTCTAGGTTCTGGTGTCTCTGTTGTTGAATTCCAGCATTCTTCCGTGGTTACTGAGCTACAATTTGGCTATGTACTTACTACTTTATTTCTTCTTGTAGAGGAGTCAGTGAATGCTGAACATCCCTCTTAGCCATCTTGACACTTTCTCGAAATTATTTACTTTTGATCTAAACATCATTTCAATCTCACACACTATCAGTGTTACTGTTCACCCACTGACAATTGTGTTAGGCTCTTTTAAGTTCCATGGCACAGAATCACACCTTTCCTATGGTCTAAGAAGCTTATTTTAACAATATTTAGGGAAGTAAGGAAAAACAGAAAGTGGTTTTATTTTTATTTTATTTTTTTTTATTTTTATTTAATGTTATTTTATTTTTTGTGGGTACTGGGGGTCAACCTCAGGACCTCGCGCTTGCCAGGCAGGCGCTTATGTCGCTGAGCTATCTCACTGGCTCAGAAAGTGGTTTTAGAAGCCACCTTAGACCCTAAATGTCATTTCCTACAGTTCTTCATGCAGTCCTACTCTTTTGGTCTGGCTATACCTGTACAAATTCACTAAAACCTCTGCTGGTCATTTCTACAGGAACTGGTATTGTCTCAGCCCTATAGAAATACTCCCTAGGAAGTAATCCCTTGTAAATCAACTCTGCAGCTAGCAGAAAGGGAGCAGAATTTGCCAAGATCAATACAGACCTGGCTGTTATTTTGAGGATCTTTGAAGGGATCAATATAACTGATAGATGCATTGCATCATATTCTTGCACACAGAGAAAGCATGTTGGGGGCACAGCAAGGCTCTTTTTGAGCTTGTTGGCTTCTCCATAAATTATTTTGGAAGTTTCAAAATAAGTATTTGTATTCATAATGTATTTCTTTTTTTTTTTTTTTTTTGTGGGTACCGGGGGGTCGACCTCAGGACCTCGCGCACCAACAGGCACCCGTGCCGCTGAGCGATATCACCGGCCCCTTTTTCGTATGTGGGATCCGGGAGTCGAACTCGGGCCCTCGCGCTTGCAAGGCAGGCGCTTACGCCGCTGAGCCATCTCACCGGCCCCGCATAATGTATTTCTTGAGGGAGGTCATGCAAACCTGTTTCTCCAGATCAGCCTTGTTTGGTGACCCTTTTACCTGCTTTACCACGGTATAGTAGTGATCAGTAGTGATCAGTCCAGGCTCATGTTTTATACAAGACACAGTTCTCTAACTGGCTAGGCCGTTAGATGCTATTTCCAAATGATGATCACTTAGCCTAAGGTGTTCACATTCCAAGCTCAGGAGTCTCAAACTGTCATTGAGAAAGAGGTCTGTTCCAAGTACAACATGTCAACTGACTGTTTATCAGCCATGTTTTGTTGTTTTATGTGTGGCCAGGAAAATTAGAATAAGCTTATCTTTGAGAAAAAAAAAACATTGAAACAGACATAAAGAAAGGCATAGGGGCCGGTGAGATAGCTCAGTGGCATAAGTGCCTGCCTGGCAAGCGTGAGGTCCCGAGTTCGACTCCCGGAACCCACAAAAAAAAAAAAAAGAAAAAGGCATAAAACTTTCCAGTTCCAGTCTTTAAGTTGATACCTACCCTTCCATTTTATAAAATATTCTTGTATCACTATAATACGTGTGCCCTGTATTGCTTAAGCTAGGGCCTCTAGCACTTGTATCTGTAATTTGAAACCTAGGATTATAACAACAGTATAAAAATAAATTATTTTTCTCCCAAGCATGTAAATTAGGCACTACAGCCTTCTTAAATAAATATTGCAACCATTCTTTAATCATAAAGCTGAAAGATTTTTTGTTGTTATAATTTCTGATAATAATATGATGGTAATGACCTCAGCTACTAATTAGCCTTAATTATTTTTGTTTTATCCTTGTTATTGAAATTTGCTATTCTTAACATATATTCTTGGTGACATATACCATGGCAAAGAAAATAAATAATTATCTTGAGACTTTTGATTCAAATAAGTCTCAATTACTGTCATTGTTTAGAAATATTAAGAGATGGTAAAAGGTTTGCTCTAAATATGGGACATGTTTATGGATTTTAAAGATAAGTATGTGTTACTAAACCTAAACCTGGATATAAATATATTTTCTTGTTATTTGCCATTTTCATTATATGCAACTACTTTGAAGTTTCCTATAATTAAGTAGTACAGATATATTTGCATTCTAGCACACAGATGCGTAGCTGGCTAAATGGGTAATATTTGGGCCTAATTGTTACATCCCCCAAATCACAGTCTTGCAGCTATTTCTAACTCCCATTAATAGCTAGTTTTGGATAGTACAGGCTTGACAGGGAATGATCTATTATAGCTGATTAGGAATAGATGAACCTTAAAGAACTACTAAAATAATTTACTTTTCTGAGAGTTCATTTCAAAAGAATTTTTTTTCCTTTGTATGACTCATCTGTTTTCTTGGTATGTTAAAAATTGGAGGAAAGTGTCTTCCCTTCTATTAATAATTCCTTATTTTCTCTAGTGTTCCAGTCATTATTGCAACACAACAAACCAATCTTAATAGGATGACCCAAAAATATCACATGTGACTGAGATTTTGTGAGTCAGGAATTCAGACAGAGCCCTGCAAAGATGGCTGTTGTCTGTTCCAAAATTCTGGAAACTTGGACAAGTAGACTCAGCTCTGTGGGGGTGACTCAGCTACTTAGGGACTAGAGTTTTCTGGAGAGTCCTTTCCTTATGTATCTGGTGGCTGGGGGACTTAATTCTGGCCTCAGCTGCTGCAGTCAGCTGGATCATCTCGCATGTCTCCTTTGGTGGTATGAGTTTTTCCCGGTGTGAGATCTGGGTTCTGATATGAGGAAGCATCAGGAAAGTAAGTATGCTAGAGAATGAAGTCAAAGATACCTAGAAATTGTATATCTTAGCCTCCAGTGTTATATAACATTACTTCCTCACTCAGTTTATAGGAGAAGGGATATAAACCATGTTTCAATGGAAGAGTCTTTGAGGAATTTGTAGCCATCCTAAACCCAATCAACTTAAAGCAGTCACAAGAAACCAAATGTAACTCTAATATATATTGATGATAAAATTAGATTGGAAAATAGGGCAGGGGCATACTACTTCCCACTGTTTTTTTAATTTGGCTACCTAGAATAGCTGTCTATTCCCAACTTCTCCAATTTATTGTAAAGAATGGTAGATCCCAGAATGTTCACCACACTACAAGAGGAAAGAGGTAAATAATTCACTCTGCTTATGACAGACAAGACAGGAAAGCAAGTGTTTGAAACACCAACTGCTTGTAGGATAAATTAGATATTAAATATTCCTCCTGTAAGTAGTAGTAAGTGTAGAACAGAACGATGTGAAAATGTATAAACATGGGGAAAGGGCTGGTGAGATGGTTCAGCAGCGTACGCGCCTGCCTGGCAAGTGCGAGGGCCCGAGTTTGACTCCCAGTACCCACATACGAAAAAGGGGCCAGTGATGTCGCTCAGCGGCACAGACGCCTGCTGGTGCAACAGGTCCTGAGGTCGACCCCCAGTACCCACAAAAAAATAAAAAATAAAAAATAAATAAACATGGGGAAAGAAAGAATTTTTCGCATTAACTCTATATTGCACTCCCTCACCATCTTCCACCAGCACCTATGTCCTTCAAACCTCAAGATGAGTGCCAGCCAGTATACGTGTTGGTCAGCTTTCTACTACCGTAACAAATACCATCAATAATCAACTTGTAAAGAGTTCACTTCAGTCGCAGTTTTAGATATTGCAGCCTATGATGAGTTGGCCCTATTGTTTTGCCTGTGGCAGCCTCATAACAGGAGCACTTGGGAAGAAAACCTCTCATGTCATGGCCAAAAAGCAACAGTGAGAGAGGAAGCCCAGTGTTCCACAACCCCTTTTGAGGGCATGTCTCCAGTGACTTGACGGTCTTCCACTAGGTTCCAGCTTCCAGTGTTTCTTCCATTCCCAATAATGACACACTGGCTGGAGTTCAAGATTTTGTCACACAGACCTTGGTAGACATTTAAGATCCAATCTATAAGAGCATATCCCAACCAGTGTTAATGTTTTCTTTTAAAACCAGGTAAGAGAAAAGACAATAGTCTGGTTTATTTGGCTCTCACAATTAAACAGAAAGATAAGAAACATTTCTATATAGCCAATATATTATTATTTTGTTTTCTTCTGTGTCAATTTTTTTAAACATTTATCAAAATGCAGAGAAGACATATGTATTATTAATTATTCTCACTGTATATACTTGATTGTTAGTAATGATCTAGGATATAGTCATGAAGTAGAAATACTTAACAATATATTTGTTCATTCTTGTCCTCATAGAGTTTATTATGTTATTTTTATTGTAAAACTTTATACAATTTTCATTAGTGAGTTATACATGTAATTATTCAATTACTCTCTAACATCTTTCTAGATATTGTAGTTTATATTAATGGCTCCAATACTTCATACTCTTTTCAGTCAAACTTGCCTTGTAATATTTCACTTACCTTCATGAAAACAGAGACTTATTTATTCTTCTTGACTTTGGTTTTGGCCATCTAATTTGCTTGCTCAATAGAATGAGGCAGAAGGGGTGGTAAGCTGGTTCCAAGTCAAGCACTGTCTACATGTATCAATGCCATCATCACAAGAAAGATGTGCCTGGTCTAGCCTATTAGTATATGGGAGAGAATAAGAAACACGTAGAACACAACTTCCCAAGCTAAACTAACCCAGATAAATTCAACCTAGACCAGACCCCGCTTGTCTGGGATCTCTGCTATGCCCGTGGTCTGGCTGGCTCACTTAAGCATTTGCATACTGCCAAGGGCTCTGGGGGCATTGGCTGAGGCAACTTCTCTGATTCACCTCTGCTCCACATGCCATTTATCCTCTTTAGGGAAGTGAAAACAAACATATTCTTCTTTCAGTATTTGTAGAAATGCTGAAGAGCAAATAAAATGCATGAGGGCCCTTGAAACCTAGGCTTAGAAATGACATTCCTTTTAGGCATTAATCAAACCGAGTTATAAATCATATCGGGAAATATTTTGCCTTTAGGAAAGAAACTCTATGGTCATTTGATAAAGGGGTATGGTTAGAAGAAGGGATGAAGAATCAGAATTACTAATAAAAATTTCCTCATTCTTTTCCAGATCCACTTGGATCAAGAGCCCTTCTCATGCCCTCCTTCAATTATTACTTGTAACTTTCCCCACAAATAAACCATTATCCTCACTCCTATTGTAATAGATTAGTTTTTATAAAGTGGAATGGTAATCTCTGTATTTTCCTGTGTCAGGTATGTTTATTTTAATAAAATTTTTGTAAGATTCATAAATATTGTTGTAGGTAGCACTACCAATCCTTTTTAGTGTCTTATTTTATGAATATGCCACAATTTATTACTAATCATATTATATTGATAGATATTTAGGCTATTTTCAGTTTTTGACTATTTTGAATAGTGCTGCTATAAATACTTGGCAAACAATTATAAGCATCCCTTTTGTGAATATGCTAATAGTGGATTTGCTGCAGATTAAAAGACTTTCAATTGCTCCACATTGTCTCCATCATTTAGTTTTGTTAATGGTTTAAAATTCAGACATTGTAGTGGGTATCATTAAATTTCTCATTCTTTGTATAATTTCAAATATTATAAGTTTAAACAAAAGATTATAACTTTCAAACATAATTTTACTTGTTCATTATTAGTATATGGAAGTGTGATTAATGTTTATGTATTGATCTTGAATCCACTGTCCTTAAGTTCACATGTGAACTTATTTATATCTTGTTCATAGACAATTTCGTCACCTCTAAATAATAGCAGTTTATTACTTCCTTTTCATTTTTATAGCTTTTGTTTCTCTAGTGTACTTGTTAGAATCTCCAAGGCAATGTTGGATATTAAATAAAATGTTTTTAAAATTTAGTAATAAAAAATATTTCTGCTCATTCCAAATAGATGGGGAAATGTGCTCATTATTTTACCAATAATTGTGATAATTGGTGATATTTGGTAGCTACTCTTTATATTTTAATCCCATTTTCCCCCTTTAGCATTAAGCTATACATCCTTTAAATGTCTATGTTGTTATTACCTTAGTTATTTCAATATGTATTTTGACCTATTAAGACTTAATATAAATTAATATGATTAGGACTCCTGAGAAAATATGAGGATTATGCATTTATTTCAATTCTACTTGTTCTCTCCAACTTTTGTGTTATACTTGCTGTACAATATGTATACTATTGTTCTATTTTGCTCTCATGGCTTTATAATGTCAATAATCAATTTTTATTTACTGGTACATTTGCATTTGAATAACACACTTATTTGGCTGCTGCTTTTAAATACACAAATGATTTTGGGGTGGGGAGAATACAAATGTCTACAGATAACCTCTCTTTGAGAACTTCACTTTGCTACTCTGTGGGATCATATTTTACAAAAAATTTATTCTCTTAATAGCTATCTAATATCTACCAACAGCTGTAATCTTATGTATTTTTGTGTTTTGTCTAGAGGCTGTTTGCTTTTAAAAGGAGTTTGGTCTAAAACAAGGTAGTCCACTACTTGTAGAAGCAACAAAATATCTGTCTTGGTTACTTTTCTCATTGCTGGGACAAAATACCCAACATCCAAAGTTAGAGGACAAAAGGTTTATTTATCTTACATTTAGTAGAGGTTTCAGTCCATAATCTGCTGCTCTAAGGCAGGGTGGCACATGGCAGAGGGGCAACAGTTCATGGCAGCAGAAGACAGCAAAAGCAACAAGAGGAAAAAAGGAGGAACAAACCTCTTTTCCATCCCTTATATTGCATGCGGGCTACCCACCCTAGGGAGGGTGTAGTACTCACAGCCCCAATCCCAGTGCTAGACAATGAACTAATCAAAAACTCTAGATTCAGCTGCCCCCAAAGAGCCCACCCCCCCATAATTGCATGAAGCTTTGGGGGCACATCTAGACACAAATCATAACAATATCCAATAATTTCTCAGCTTTTACATTTCCAAAAAGTAAGAATTCAATTTCCAAGGGCAATACACACTAGGAACTATACACCCCTACCAAAATTGATAAGATTCCCATATAACTGGGAATTCTCTAAGGCACCACACTCAATAAAAGAAGAAACTCCCTAAGAGATTAATATAACATTGACCCAGACTTCAATTAAGTTCTTTAGAGAACTTGAACTTTACTTTATATACCTTAGAAGGTTACCAGAGTTTTACAAATTAAAATAATATGGTTACATTAAAATGTTATACAGTAAAATAAAAAGCAAAAGACTGCATCAAATGAGGATTATTTTTATGTTTTGTGAAACTTTATGTTTACATCACCATGTAAAATAAATCTCTTAAATTTTTTGTTCTGTGTCATGGCCCAACATTTGAAAGATACAGCCCTAGAGAAACACCTATATGTAATCACAAATTTTCAAGTAGCATTGTTCACATAAGTGAAAAACCTATACAAGAATCTACAAGCAGAAGAGGGGTAAGGAAATTGTGGCATATCCAAGTAATGGAGTACTAGGCAGCAGGGAGCACTGGTGAACAATGGCTAAAAGGAGCAATGTGGTTGATTCCCATGGCTAATTAATTTAAAGATTGTGTTTCTAAAGAATATTTATAGTATTATTCCATTTATATGCATTCAAAAGTATTCACAAGTGAACAAAATACTTATTATGTGTGGAAGCATATGCAATAAAAGTTAAAATATGTAACTCAGTTATAAACACAAATTTTACAAGGCTTAGAAGGCCTCCATTATCTCTGTTCATTGCCTACAAGTGAAGAATCTGAGCTCTTCAAACACCAGCTACAACTGCCTAACGTGACCCCAAACATCTAAAATGCTTTATAGTCTGGTTTACTGGTACCCATGTGTGTGTGTTTTGAGTGCGAGTGTATGTGGGTGTGTGTGGGTGTGTGTGTTGCTGAGGTTTAAATACAGGGATTCACACAAGTGAGGCATATGCTGTACCACTGAGCAGCTACACACCCAGCTGTGTTGATGCCCAAATCTTAAATTCCTCCAAGGCAGTTGCTAGTTCTATGCATTGTTTTGGTCTTTAAGGGCCAGTCCTTACCTATTTCTTAATTTTTTCTGGCAAAACAAAGTAATTAAAATCTTTCTTCCCTCTTAAGATAAAGAACATAGTTGCTCCAAGAAGCATAAAGGGAAATCAAAATTAAGAACTTTTTTTTTTTTTGTGGGTACCAGGGGTCGAACTCAGTACCTTGCACACCAGCAGGCGCCCGTGCTGCTGAGCGATATCACCGTCCCTTTTTTTTCTGTATGTGGGTACCAGGAGTCGACCTCAGGACCTCGCGCTTGCCAGGCAGGCGCTCATGCCACTGAGCTATCTCACCAGCCCAAAATTAAGAAATTTTGAAGCTATAAAACAAAAAAGAAAGTTACATTTAAAATATCCTGGTGCTTTATTGTAAATTCTGGGAAAAGGCAGTAACTTTGCTAATGCTATTTATTCTCTGAGAGCACTGATATTATGTATTGGTGATATTTTACTCCTCTGAATATAATAAAACCAGTTACCATGATTATTCTTGATGGGGGGACTTTGCCAATTGGGTTTAAATTCTCAGGTCATGGTTTGTATCTCGCAGCTCTGAACAATTGCAAATTAACCCATTTCCCACTCAGAAAAATAAAACTGCAACTCACTGCCAGCATTTGTTTAATTTTACATAAAAGCTGTCTTTGAGGCTGAACCAAATGTGATTGGTTCTCAACTTGAAAATAAATTACAGGGCCGGTGAGATGGCTCAGCGGTGTAAGCGCCTGCCTGGGAAGCGCGAGGGCCCGAGTTCGACTCCCAGATCCCACATACGAAAAAGGGGCCGGTGATATCGATCAGTGGAATGGGCGCCTGCTGGTGCGCAAGGTCCTGAGGTCGACCCCCGGTACCCACAAAAAAAAAATAAATAAAAGAAAATAAATTGCAAAAACTATTCTTGCAGTTATTTCTAAACATAATTTGTTTCTAATCCTAATGCTTTAGAAACGTACAGGATAGTCAGTACTTACTGTTCTTTCTTTTTTTTTTTGTGGGTACCGGGGGGTCGACCTCAGGACCTCGTGTGCCAACAGGCGCCCGTGCCACTGAGTGATATCACCGGCCCCTTTTTCGTATGTGGGTTCCGGGAGTCAAACTCGGGCCCTTGCGCTTGCAAGGCAGGCGCTTAAGCCGCTGAGCCATCTCACCGGCCCTTACTGTTCTTTCTTTTTGTCAAATTTCTTGGTTTTGTGAACTAAATTTTTCTCAAAAACTCTTTCTGTCTTATGCAATTACTTCTGGACCATGATAATTAGAATAGATAGTGTTCTAATTGCTATATTATGAAGAAAGGAATTTTTTAGGGAAGAATTATTTTAAGGCTCATTCCTTCCTCATATAATTAAAGAAATAGCACTAGTTGTATTTTGAAACACTTGATGTTATATGGATTTTTTAGTCATGAAATAGCTTTTTAAAGGAAATTATTAAATTGGTAAGTCAGCCTGAAAAGTTCAGTGTTTTGGTTCAACTGAGTACAATTACTTAGATTTGATAATTCATTATAAATGCCAGCTTCCATATCTCATTTTCCTTCCAACTATTCAAATTTTATGTTCATCCAACAGCTGTATTCAAGGTAAATTTGCCAAATGTGAATCATTTTCTATGCTACTGGGTACCAGTTGCTAGGAATGATGTTTCATTGTTTTTCTCTTCAATGGTATCATTAAAACTCTAGTCAGTTAATCATCAAAGGAATTACACAAACAACATTTTCAATTGCACCAAACATAACAAAGCTTGTCAAATTTATTTTTATACAAAATTTCCATGACAATAATAAAGCAAACACCAACGTCTGTCAGGCAGCACAGTTTCTGCGTCAGCTTTATATTTATCCATCCTAAACTTGTCAAAATATGATGACTATCCATATACAAATTTATTTGCTTGAGATTTCATACACATCTTTGCCAAAATAAAATGCTTGAACAATATGCGTACCTGTGAATGTTCAAATCTAAATGATAATAATGTAATGGGGAATATAAATGAGTATTTTGGGCTTCATTTTAAACCTTTTTTAATAAATATTTTGTATGTTTTAGGCTTTAATATAGTCTCACAGTCCTTATTTTTGTGCTATAATTTAAATGAAGAGCTAGAAACATTCCAGTGATATCTGGAGAAAAGGGGTTAAAAAAAGGTTAAGTAAATTTCTTACACCTTTGTTTTTCTTTTCCTTCCAGGCCCCAGAATTTGGATCAGTTTCTATGATCAACATTATCTAATCTTATATTGAAAGCTGAGGAACACGTAGAACACAGATCTGAGAGGGTGAAAGAAGTCGTCAGTTTAGAAATCACCCAAGTCCATGTTCTGATTTAGAACCATGTTGAGTGTCATCAAATAGAGTCAGGGTGAGAGTTTAATATTTGGCCCACAGACAAACAACTCTGACCTTGAAAAATTGTTGCCATTTCTATTTATGCTCCGATGGATAATTTCTAGGTTTTTCATGACAGTATGAATTAACTCTCCAGTGCAATAGATGGGCTATTTTTAACAGCATGTTCAATAATGGTTTTTCAAATTTTCTTTTTTATATTTCTCATGTAATGAAATAAATTGTACTAATGCAGTTTAAGATAAAACATATGTCCATATTTTCCTCTATATTTAAGAAATAACTTCCATGAAATAATAAAATCACATTTTCAAATGCATATTAGCATGAAAAACAATTTCCTCCAAGTAATTTGAAATGGTGAACTAACAAATCCTAATATTAAACTAATGTGTTGTAATCAAAATAAATCACAAAATAACAGTAATTAAACCAAAAGTGAAATATAGCCCCAGAAATTCACAGCAGTACGATTAACTGCTTTGCCCTGCTTGAAGAAGCTTTCTAAAATAGCTAAGAGTACAAGTCCTAAAGCTTTCATAATTTAGTTAAATTTTTCACTAGTATATACTCAATAAATATAAAATATTAAATAATAGCAAATATCATGCACAGGTACAAATTCTCTACAGTGAATGCTACCATTATGTATATCTAAAATGCACCAATAAAACTTTTAAAATGCAAAAAACCAAATATTAGTGTGCTTTTATTTTTACCTTTTTAAACATTTTAATACATTATTTTATGTATAAACAATACTTCACATAAATTATAAAAAAGAACGACGTGAAGAAAAACATTAACTCCACTACCCAGTCTCCAAAGATCACTTCCCATAACTCCGTGCCGTATGCCGTGCCACCGCAATTGCGTCTCATTTAGAGTTAAACACTATCCTGCTTTCCATGACTGCTGCTTCCTAACTCTTCTAGTTTTATCATGTACCTAAATTATATATTGTGTTGTTGTTGTTGTCATTTTACAGTTCTATTGGTAGGTGTGCTGGTTAAGCTTGACTGTGTCACCTTGGTTGGCTCGGGAGCCACCCAGGGATTGGTGGGGGTGTCTGGGTAGATCATGAAGGCATGGCCTTGAGGACTATATCTGGTCCCTGGTCCCTTTCATCGCTGGGACTCACCCCCTAACGTGCTTCCTGGTCACAGTGAACTAAGCAGCTATGCCCTGCCACGCCCTTCTGCCACGATGCTCCTGCTTTAGAGCCTACCGAACATGTACTGAGTTCAAGTTGTTCCAGAACTTATTTTTGCTCATATACATTTTATTTATAAGATTTATCCTGTTACTTTTAGCTATAGTTCACTTCTTTTTTTACCGTTGAGTTTATTCAATTTTGTGATACAATCAACTTATTCATATTCTTGTAGGTGTGTTTTTGGATTATTTCTAGTTGTGCCAAAGAGCTTGCTCTCTCTCTCTCTGTCTCTGTCTCTCTCTCTCTGTCACACAGATATGCTTTCTATGTTCCCTAGGGTATATGTGCAAATGGTTCATTAAATATGTATTTCCTCTTTGTACCGAGTACACAACTAGACTGCATCTCACAGGCTTCCTTGACCTACCCAGGCAGCTGAGTTCTAGCCAATGCAATGTGGGGCATCTGATATGTCTGAGATTCAGTTTTCGGTTGTATGTTTGTCCTTTCCATCTTCTCATTCCCCTTGTCTCAACGGGTCACGGAACATAGGCGGCTCCAGACAATGTAGGACACACAATGTGAAGAACCTGAGTTCCGGGCTGGTCATGTAGAAGAAGCTTCTCATTGCAAGTATCTGAAGCATTATTTGAATAAGCCACAAACTTACATATGATTGAGTCTATTTTTTGAATTTTATAATATGTTTGTTATAATTATTTGTATTCTTTTAATTCATGGGTTCACTGAGTTGGAATTTTCCCCACCCAAGGGAACATGTGAATGTTCGTCAAGGCTGGGACCAGGTGAGGAGAAGTACGCCAAGAAAGTATTAAATTCTGCGCTCTAAGCACCTCACTTTTAAGGAGCATTGCTACTGGCATGTACTACATAGAAACCACAGATGCTGCTATCTTCCCATGAAGTCTCCCATAAAAACAAATTATCCTACCCAAAGTATCAGTAGTATCAAGGTTAACAAAAGTTGGCCTAATTAAATATATGAAAATAACAAGAATTTAATAAATGGTAGTCACTTTAATATAGCTTGAAATCTTTCCAGACTAAATTTCTGTAGCCATCTGACATCACCCAGAGCTTTTAACAATCCAAGTTCACAACAGTATGCTTGCAAACTTAGTAAAGAATATGTCTTACAGGTATGGTTTTCCATTTTTTGAAATACACAAATGCTCTTTAAAGTATAAAATGCAAATACGTAGAAAAATATCACTGTTTTAGAAGTATTGTGTCATACATATTTCATCAACCAAAAGATCAGGTCCTAAGGTGTAAACAATAATCTCTGGTTAGTTCACAAATGTTAGATGCTTAAAAACATACTGGGAGTGATTTTGTCTTAGTTACTTTTCTTTGGTTGCTGAGACAGAATAGCCAAAACCCAAAGTTAAAGGAGGAAGGTTTATTTAGCTCACAGTTTGTAGAGGTTTCAGTCCATAATTGTCTGGCTCTGAGGCAGGGTGGCATCACAGAGGAGAAACAGTTCATGGTAGGCAGCAGGAAGCGAAGCAATAAGGGACAATTATAACTCTTTCTATCCCTTATATCTTATCCAGGCTACTTAGGGAGGGCAGCACTCACACTCTTAATCCTAGTGCCCTTGAGCCTAGCATTGCACTATGAATCAATCCCAGCATCACTAACTCTAGATCATCTGGAAAAACCCCACCTATGACCACATGAGGCATTAGGGGACATCTAGACACAAGCCATAACAGATTGGACTATCAAAATTAAAATGATTACAGTATGACACAAAAGGCTAAAACTACCTGCCATCATAATGTACCCATATGCTTTCAACATGTTGTTCCAACATAAATTCCTAGATCATTTAATCCTCAGGTTTGGTGTCCACACAAACACTAACTCAATGCATTAATTTTTTTAGCTGTCCTAGATGTTGGGCTCAGAAGCAATTTCTCTCCTGTGATGGATATCTGTTGCTTAGGTTGTTACTTTGCCAGTCTCCATTTAATATATCTAGTGGATAAAAAGGGAGGTAGTCAGACAAAGTATTTAGGGCCAGAAGCTCTGATTTAAAGGCGATATTTATCACTTTTAAAACCAAGAGCGTGGAAGGGAACAGAAAAAAAAATAGAATGAAGGAAAAAATGGGAACAAAGATTTTGTAAATGAGGAGGGGAAGAGGAGTTGAAGGGATGGGTAGGAAAGGGGGAGAAAAAAGAGAATTAAGATATGTCACATACAGGTACAAATTCCATATGATGGCCGTGATCATTGTGTATACCTAAAATGTACCAATAAAATTGATTAATTAAGAAAAGGCCATGAGTCAGATGTGACTCAATTTCCTATCTATAGCATGATGATAATTGGAGAGTATGAGGGACAAATTAGTAACATATGTGAAAAACCTAGGCAAATAACTACACATAGTAAATGCTTTAAAAGCATCAGCTTGATTAACATTAAATTATTTAGTGTCAGTTTTGCTTTCATGTTTTGGAATTTTCTGATTCTTGTCCATATGCCTGCTTCATTTATATTTTACTGATGGTTTGACTCTTAGCCCCATGCTAAATTTTCTGTCATCGTATTCTATATTACTATCTGTATTAGTCATCCTTCAGTGGCTGGGATAAAATACTGACACCTGAAACCTAGCCCAGGAGAGATACATTTTTGACTCCTTTTAGCAATTTCATACCAGGGTCAGCTGGCTCCAAGGCAGAAAGAAACATCATGGCAGAAGGGCAGAGCAGAGGAAAACTGCTCAAATCTTGACAGCCGGGAAGCAGAGTTCAGGGGAAGAAACAGAGAGGAAGAGGCTAGGGGCCAGATGCAGCCTGTAAGGTCATTCTGGCATCTCTCGCCCCAGCACACTCAGGAATGTGCTTTACCAACCTCCTAAGCATCTGTAAGTCCAGCCAAGGTGACGATCAAGATTAACCATCATGCTATCTGCTTTGTCTTTTGTTTATTTCCATGTTGAGTATATAATTGATATAACCATGTCTTTGAAAATGTCTGTGGTTACCAAATATATTCTACTTTGGTTATGGCAATGAGCCAAGCAGGTGAAAATATCTGCTCAAAATTTCAATTCTATTAATTCATAGAACAGCCACTATAGAATTTAAATTCTTGTGCTTACTTCATCCATATCTTGATGTTTAACAATATTGCTGGAGTCTTCTTTCCTTCATTGTTACAGAGCTGATTTTCTTATCTGAAATTTTAAATTCAGTGTATTTTTTTTTACTATTCCCATTATACCTTCTGTCTTAGTTACTTTTCTCTCATTGCTGAGACAAAACACCTGACATCCAATGTTAAAGGGGGAAAGATTTATTTAGCTCACATTTTTTAGAGGTTTAAGTCAATAATCACAGCAGGGTAGCATGTCAGACAAGCATTGCAGAGGAGAAATAGTTCATGGCAAGCAGAAGGTATCAAAGCAAGCAAGAGGGCTTAGCAGCTTCTTTCTGCCTCTTTTATACTCTCTAGGCTACTGGGATTAGGACAGTGCCAAACCAATCAGTGGGCTGATTTAATAATCATACACCTTTAATCCCAGCATCACACACTCTAGATTCATCCGCCTCTGAAAAAGCCCCACCTATGACTGCATGAGGTTTTGGGGAAACATCTAGACACAAACCATAACACCTTCTAACCTTCTCTGCTACAGAACAACTGACCAAGTGTTGAATAGGTTCTATGACTTGCAAAAATCACTGCACAGAAATGAAAACTAAGGAAGAACTGAGTGATCATTTGCCTCATCCTTGAGATAAATTTACTCAGTGTCTCACCAGGGTTGGGGCAGATAAAAAACACTAGAATTAAACCACACGAAAAGACCAAGAAGTATCCAAGGAAAAATTTAGAATGATATTTTAAGCACTGTGAGTTAAGTGGGATCAAAAAGAGGATTTTTAAAAACATGCTATAGGATAGACATAAGGTATTCAGAAACAACTTCATCATCCATAGGTGTCCTAAAGATATTCCCATTGTGTTTTCTATGTCACTGTTGTCCTGAATCTGGGTACAAATACCACTGGAATGGGAATTTTTCATGATATTTTTGGTGACAACATCAAAAATGAGCTGGATAGACTGTGCACCTGATAAAAGGAATTCTTCAATGAATATATTGAGTCTTTGTTTATCCAATGGAAGGTGGAAGCCCTTGGCTATCACCTAAGTTTCAAAAAGTTAATTTTCTTTCCCTTATTTATGTTTTATGTATTTAAATTTGAAAAAAAATGACTTAGGTAAACTACACAATGGGCTTTTTAAAATGGATAATTGTGCATCTTCTATATCATAGATATAGGGCCTTAAAGTTATCTTTGAATCAAGCACAAGATCTTTAATTCACTGACTAATGCCAGATGCCTTTCTAGCACACAAGGGAAGGATTAAGGTTGTGTAGGAACATGTAAATGAAATAAATCAGTCACAGGTGCTAAAGGCACATAATGATTGCCTTCCTAAGAAATAATAACCCTGATGTTGTTTAAACAGAAAAAAGAATTCCTCTTGAGAATATAAAAATCTAGTCTTGCAGCAGTTAAAGGCTATTTTTTTGTGAAGATATTTTCAAGTGAGCTGATGAAAGAAGTCATATAGGCTTGTTTGATGTGTATCAGAACAATTGTGTCACAGCATAAGGATATCAAGCACACAAATCTACTAAGTGAAACTTTCATATTTTGAGCAGGAAATAGAGTCAGACAATGCCATGCAACAGTTCTCTTTTCATTTGTTTGCTTCTTGTGTAAGCATTGTATGTATTTTCTTTCAAACTTTTATTGCTTCTTAATTAGCTATGTTTATTTTATAAGTGAAAATGTTTTCCAAGTGAATAAGGCTCACAACAAGTAATAATACTATATGTGATTGAGAGGCAACAGTTTGTAATCTGTATGTGTGACATTTATGAACACCAAGGATTAGGTTAATGTGCCACTCTCACTTCAACTAGTTCACAATGAATTTTATTAATTTTTTTATGCAGCAAATTAATGCACTACTGGAAGAGTTTAGTCATGTTAGAGTACTTGTCTTCCAAATGACTCTTTGCAATACGGCGTGTGAATCTCTTGCTCTGTCAATTATATAAATTGTTTTTAAATTATACTGTAGACCTGTAAACTGTCTTACAAAAAATAGTAAAGACATTTCCTAAGCATGAGAGGCCACTAAGGATGGATTATGCCACATAGCTTTTAGGAAAAGCAGATGCAAGAAGGTGGACATCCAAAGCTGTTTTCTATCCCGTAGAGAAAACCATGTGAATTTAATCTACTACAGGATGTTCATATGAAATTTGAGCAATACTGGTTACATACATGCCTATAAATCTGTCTTTGAAATAGGAGTCACAATATTTCATTGCAAGGACATGTGAAATCCTAGAACCTTGGTCTATTTGAAGACTAAAGTTGGCTCATTTCAGAAATTTTTTTTAAAGCATCCTATCCAGATTTCCCTTGCACAAATAGCCTTCTCTACACAACTAGAAATTAGAGATGCAACATTTAAGAACATTTCAGGAATCATTTATATTTAATTAATGTTCTTAAGATTCCTGTCATTCTAAACACCCAAACTTTCAAACTTTTAGGTAAGAATGTACAAATGTAATTTTTTGCGTGTGCTAATTCTTTCATAATTTTACTAACTTGGCAAGACAAGATGATGAGCGAATTATTTGGAGTAGTGAACTTTCTGTTCCTTAATAAAAGATCAGTAGAATATAGACTGCTGCCAATAAAGTAGAACAGCCTGGCTTTATTCAAAAACAGCAGCTGAAGTCAATAAAGTAGCTTAAAATAAAATAAAGCTACTACTCCCGTCTTTTCTTGCCTTTGATTTGTCTCAATAAAATGTGGATTCATGCATGCTAAGATTAGCTTGCTTTATTAGCCTTCATAATAACAAAAGCACTTTTCCTCATACAGGAGAAGTTTAATTTCTTTCCCAACATTTATACTTTATTACTACTATGGTATTGGCACTTTACATAAATATTAAGTAGCTATAGCATTAAAAAGTCTGTGTGGTCATCCTAAATAAAAGGTAAATATTTCTTTCAAAATGCTTGTTTAATTTGTGTTAAATATTTATCTCCTATACACAATAGCCAGATGTAATATAGGTTTAGTCATTTCCTAGCATTTAGCATTTAATTAGAATGCTGTTTTGTGTGTCTTTATTGTCAATAAAAGACAAGGCACTTTCCAAACTTAAAATATTAATTTATATTTTATTTACTGCACTGCTTATTTAAATACAATGCAATTTTTACTATTTAAACCAATTAGAGTGACTAACTATTGAAGAGTCATCATATGGATTATAGTAAAGAAAATAAATGGTCAAAGGCTTTTTAGACTTCAGAGGGTATTTAGCTCTATCTAATAAAGAAAATAATCATTTCCTAGATATACAAATTATATTGAAGTAGTATTTGTGATAACAATGTAATACTCTTCTATAAAAAATAATATATCTGTAACAAACTCCAGCAGATCAGTACAAGTAGATGTTAAAGACAAGCTATAAAACTATAGAATAACTGAAGGAAGAACAAATAAATATTATATCCAGTTAGACATGGATTAGAACTCTTTACAGTTTATGATTTAATCCTCCGTTTCAATTTTCTTTAATAATATTTAGGAAGTAAATCACTTTTTTCTCAAAATTACCTACCATTTTCCCCCATATTATGAATGTTAAACTGATTTTAAATTCATTAGAATAAAGACTTATGTAAATACAAGAAGCAAGATGATAAATTTCCAAGTATCTTATAAATTTAGATTATATTTTCAGCTACTAATTGATGCTTCTACTATAGGAGAAAGACAGGGATGAGAAAGAATTAAAAATAAATTACCTAGTTTGACTCTAAGTGACTGAAATTCATAAAGATAATTGACAACTTTCCTTTTGTAGTGCCCAGCCTGGACCTCAAATCAGTTATTTTAAGTCATCCCACATGGAGAAGTTTATCCACTTATAACACGCTTAAATCTGGGAAATCTGCAGCTATATAGCATTAGCAGCATGTCAGCAGAGAATCACATCTGAAATTCAAAATAAACAAGAAAAAGATCAGTCAATCTTAGGCTTGTTAAGTGCACTTGCATTGATTGTATTTTCTTCCTTCAGAGTGAATCCAAAGGACAAAAACCTGCTCCTGTGGCTTTTACTCTTTCATTATCCCAAACAAGAAAGGAACAATGATGTCGAGAACAGGAACGTAAAATAGCTGTTTCTGCAAAAATGATCACCTTCCTTCTAGCTTCATAATTTACTCCCAGCCCATAAGGTCCTCGGTTCCCGTGATTGCGATGATGGATGACTCCACTTCAGCTAGGGCAGGCAGGTACACCGCAGTGTATCACTCTGCAGGATATACAATAGAACAAACGCAGCAGCAGGACTGAATGGCAAGCAGGGGTGCCCAGGGAATTCTCTTCAGTGGAAGAGTAGATAGTCATTCCCTAGAATTATGTAAAAAGGCAGCTTGTAAATATTGCTCCCTTCGTGGACATGTGCAAGTGCAATTTGACAGAAAAGGGCAACACTGGCATAGGAGAATGCAGAAATATTTTCCACTTCAGTGACCGTATTTTTCACATGGTTGGATTTTGCATTAGATGAAGCTCTAACTATCCTAGTGAGTGGCTGAGGATGTAAATATATACATTTGAAGATAGAGGGAAGCCACCTTTGGTTTTATCATTGATATTTGGTTTACTCTAAAGCTTGTAATTCAACACAAAGGTAATGCTAAATTATTTGGCAACACTTGCCTAAATCACATCTCTACAATCACTCCATCTCTTTATAAGTCAATATTAAATTTCAACTAAATTAACGCATGAAACAATACAAATCAAATTTGAGGTTTTCTGTCCTTTCTGGCACACATTAAAAAAAAAAACCTTGAAATTCCAGCCTATAATGCTGTTTTACTAATTCCTATCCCTGTCCTATGCACCTCAGGTAGGAAAGAAAATTCTAACACAACTGTCCATAGTCTCACATAATCTAATACATATATAACCTGTACAATAAGGCTAAATACTTACAGGACCTTATTATCTACTGCCTCTCATTAATGAGGAATTAGAGTGCCTGTTATAGTTTGTATCCAGATGTCCCCCCAAAGTCTCATGAACTCATAGGTGGGGCTTTTTGGAGCTGGCTGGATCTAGGGTGTATGATACTGGGATTAAAGGTTTGTGGTACTAAATTAGTCCACTGATGGGTTTAGTACAGTTCTGGTGTGGATAATGGCAAGGCTCACACTGGGTATGGGTGGCACCACCCAAAAGGCTTGTAGCCTGGATGGTATATAAGGCAAAGAGAGATGACCTCACTGCTTTGTTGCTTCCTGCCTGCTTGCCAGTGGGCTGTTTCTCCTCTGCCATCTCCCTGTTCCATGCTGTCCTGCTTTGGAGACAGCCGACTATGGACTGAAACCTCTACAAACTGAGCTGAAACAACCTTTCCTCCTTTAACTTGTAGGTATGAGGTATTTTGTCCCAACAAGAAAAGTAACTGTGCCTATTAGTAATTCTTCAAGTTACTAGTTACTAGCAAAAACCACTCCTTGTAAGCTCTTACAATCTCCAGATCCATTGTACCTGACTCTTCTTTTATTAGTACATGTTTGTAGTACATAATGTTTATATTCCTTGTGTGGAGTTGGTACATGCATGTAACACACTTCATTCCTTTTTTTATCCTGTTTTCCTCTCCTCCCTTTTCCTTCCCTCCATCTCTTGATCCTCTTCCCATTTGAGAAACATCTATCTACCTAATTACTAGTATCTAGCTTTTATTTTGCCCTTTATCTATAATTTGATTTCCTCATATGACAGAAACCATGTGGTATTTAAACTTATGCATCTGATTTATTTCATTGAACATTGTAGTCTCAAGGTACATCCATTTTCCTACAAATAACTCAAGTTTTTCTTTATGGCAGAAAAATACTCTACTGTGTGTAAATATCTCATTTTCATTTTCCCTTCATATAGGCTATTTCCAAGAGCTAGCTATTATGAGTTGTGTTCCTATGAACATCGTTGTGCATGTATCGCTGTAATACGATATCTTTAACTCTTCCAGCAAGATACCCAGAAGGGGAATAGCTGGGTGAAGTGGAATTTTTAGGTTCAGTTTTTTGAGGAATCTCCATACTGATTTCCATAGTGGTTGTGCTAGTTTACACTCCCACCACCAATGTAGAAGGAATCCCCCCCAGCCTCACTATCACTTATTATTTGATTTTGTGATAATGACCGTTCTTTCAGGGATAAAATGGACTCTCAGGGTTGTTTTAATTTGTTTTCTTTAATGACCAGCAATGTTGAAGATTTTTTTAATGAATTTATTGGTCACTTGTATTTCTTCTCTGAAGTGTCTTTATTTACCTTGTCTAGCTTTTGATTTGGTCTTTTATTTTTTGGTAGGTCTAACTTTTTTCAGTTCTTTATACATTCTAGATATAAATATAGATATTCTGTCTGAAGAATAGCTGGAAAATTTTTTTCCCATTTTGTAGGTTGTCTTTACACTTTGCTGGTTATTTATTTTGCTTTGCAGAGCTTTTTAGTTTCCTGTGATCCCATTTGTTGATTCTCGGTGCTATTCAGAAAGTCCTTGCCTTCAAGTCCTTTTGACTTCAAAAGTTTTATCTATTTTATCTTGTAGAAGATTGTTTCTATTTTAACATTTAATTCTTTGATCCATTTTGATTTTAGTTTAGTATGTGGTGAGAGATATAGGTCTAGATTCATGTAGATAGCCAATTTTTCTAACACCATTTATTAAAGAAGCTATATCTCTCCTCCAGTGTACGTTTTTCTTCAGCTTTCTCATATGAAAGTTACTTGTAAGAAGTACCCTAATGGAGTTCCAGGCACCCACCTCTATACAGTTCAGCAACATTTAATTCATGTAATCCTGTAATCCCAGCACTTGGGAAGCTGAGGCAGGAAGATCACCAATAGCTCAAGGCCAGCCTGGGTTACATAGTGAGACTTGTCTCAAAAAAAAAAAAAAAAAAAGAATGAGGAGGAGGAAGAGGAGGGAGGGGGGAGAAGGCAAAGGAGAAGGAGAGAAGAGAAGAGAAGAGGAAGAGAAGAGAAGAGGAAGAGAAAAGAAGAGAAGAGAGAAGAGAAGAGAAGAGAAGAGAAGAGGAGAGGAGAGGAGAGGAGGAGAGGAGAGGAGAGGAGAGGAGAGAAGAGAAGGGAAGGGAAGGGAAGAGAAGGGAAGGGAAGGGAAGAGAAGAGAAGAGGAGAGAAAAAAGAAAAGAGAGAAAACATACTGTGTGTGTGGTGGGGGATAATTCATAATCTTACTTAAACTATTGGGCTCTCATGTCAGAGGTGGTGACCTTTATAAGTGAATGAATCCAAGATGTGAATTTCATCTTTTACATGTTGAAGTAGCCATATTTGATGTCTTCAATTTTTTTCTTTTATGGATTTTAATACTTTTTTCAATTTTGGCTCAGAAAAAGAAAAGGGAAACTAAAAGGAAAAATGCTTATCATAAAATGGATTTTGTACATTTTTTATTTTCAGGAAAAAAATGGGAAACTGCACTTCTGCTTGAGAATGGATGGTAGAATTCTACTTCAGTTTCACAGAACACATGGTACACATTGTATTTCTTGTTTTGATTTATAAAATGTTGTTAATTAAAAGAGAGGTTCTGTGGTCAAAGAAATGTGGGACATACTCAGTAAAACAAAGTTAAATTGTAACTTTTACTGTATAACTTTGTGGAGCCTTGCATGTGTTGGTGTACACTGTAAATATCCAGTAGTGATATTGCTCACAGTTTCTCTCAGGTGTATTTAAATTGGAAACTTGTTTTCACTTAAAATCTATTGATATCTTCAGGAACTGACATTGTACAAAGCATATCTGAAAACTGTACCTAAATGTTGCACTCATGAACAGCAATAAATGTTTGATCGATCTTATACTTTAATCATTTTTGTCGGTATGTTCATAAAGTGGAATGCTAAAATCTATGCAAACTTCTCTGTTTATGTATTCTATTTTGTTTTCCTTCCACTAGTTTATAAAATTAGAATTTATGTGAGTTCTTACTTTTCCTTGAGAAAAACCTCTATATAGTTGATGGCTAAAATGACACATATTGAAGGGACTCTAATTTCCTTATAACTAGTACCTCATTGGTTATGCTTTGTAATCTAGAATTTTGGATTGTTTCCTAAGCACTTTTTAAGAGAAATTCATCCCAATACAAATCGTAAAAGAATATGCGGGCCAGGGAGATGGCTCAGCGGCATAAGCGCCTGCCTGGCAAGCGCGAGGTCCTGAGTTTGACTCCCAGCACCCACACACGAAAAAAGGGCCGGTGATATCGCTCAGCGGCACGGGCACCTGCTGGCGCGCGAGGTCCTGAGTTCGACCCCCAGTATCCCCCTCCCCCAAAAAAAGAAGATGCAATTTTGAGCTCTAATTTAGATTGGTAGTTATTAAAATACAACTCTTACTTTGACATTCAGAGACTCAAGTTCAATGAAGGAAGATGGTATATTTTAATGGAAACAGACACAGGTTCAAGGAACCAGAGTTTAATCACCAATAATAGTACAACTCCTGGCAGGTCACTTTCTGGGCCTCATTTCTCATACGTAAGATGAAAAGTGTATGATAAGCAAAGAATTAAAAATCAAAACTACACAGATAAGTTATAGTGGTTATTTCTTTTTAAAATAAATGAGCAGCTCTATTGCAAATTAAAATCATTTAAACTTGAAATTGTATTTCTGTATTTTCTTAGTTTTTCACCTAAAAATATGTAAACAAATAGATTATAATATGCTGTCTGTTTAGTGATGCTTACACAATTAAGGCAACATTTCCGCCATTCCTCATACTCGTTGGTTGAATGATATGCTGCTTAATAAAACAGGAAAGAGTTCAGAGACTTTTTGTTTTTAGCATGTGCTAATCTATAGGATTTTACCACCTCCAGAACGGTCTTTAATAGATTCAGAATTCAGTTGCATGCCTTTCAACACATCAATCTAGCAACACAATGCTTTCTTAGCACCTCTCTGTTTAAAGAATGTGTACCTACTTGTTAGAAATCTTGGCACTTTCTCTTTTCTCTATGTAGATGTAATAGCTTGACATTGAAAGAACTTAACTTCAACAAAATATACCCATTAACTGTCACAGTTAAATTCTTCTTGGCAAAGAAAAAGGAATGAAAAGGAAAAGTGTGAGTACATGAGAACAAAAATTAAGCCTTTTAAAATTCTTTTAGTTAAATACCCATGCTTTATCTATTGTTCAGTAAAAGACATTCACTACATTTTCTATAATTCATTGCCATCATTTTTTAAATTTTAAATGTGTCAATTATACCATCTTAACATATGCATGAAATGCTTTAATCCATTAACTATTTTCAGGAAAAACATGGCCTTGAATGTTTTTGAAGATATACTTCAAAATTTGTGCTTAAAAAGTGCAATGACATGAAAATATTAAAATGTTTGCAACTGCCATGGTTTATGAGAGAAGGCTTAGAGCAAATCTAAACACAAAGTTAATATATTTTATCTTGAAAGGGTAGAAAAAAAATTTTACTTTTTTTTTTTTTTCATTTTAAAAAATAGAAGCCTTTCACTTCCTTTGTCGGGCCATTCTATGCAGCTCTGTTCAGGTTCTTGTTTATCGTCTCACTTGGACATTACTGAGGTACAATTTCCAGAACAAGAGGCTACAGTAAGCTTGTGAAAGATGATAGGTGTTTAGTTATTGCTTTAGGGCAAGCAGATGGGCTCCCCAGAGCCTGGAGACACTGAGTTTTGTTCTACCTGCAGGCACTGAAGCAGGTGTGTGCTACTGATGGGGCCACTCCGAATGGAACAAACCACAGGTGATAGTAATTAAGGAAGCTCTGGGACTGTGAAGGAGCACAGTTACTGCTGATGGTGGAGTGCCAAAGGTTAGTGAAAAGCGGGCTTGTCTGCTGGCCCAGGGAAGATAAGAACACAAAGGGCACAGAGATGGATTTGAATACAGGCACTTATCAGCGTGCCTTGTAAACTACATAATGCTGCTTATAATGGTGTGCTTTTAGCAGTAGAATTGAGAATCAATTTATGAATGCACTAATTTATTAACATCAATTTGTGCACCATTTAAGTAGTTCTTCTCTTTTTGTGTTTTGAAGAGGGAGCATTGAGAAAATATTAGACCAACCTCAAACAAGCTATGATTAAAATAAAAATTAGATATATCATGCGATGATAGATAGTTTTATATAGTGCAACTTTATACCCATATTAAGATTAAGAAAAATTGTTTTAATTTCAATAGCATATAAATCAAATAAAATTTCATTTCCCCCACTTTACATGTTATTTGAAAAGATACTTATTTAGAGATGTAAACCCTATATTCCACAGAACAACATAATTGCATTTTATTGACATCATGATCAAATGGCAAGTTTGAATAATTTTAAAACAGAATCCACACTAAATTTGTAGTAGACAATTTTAAATTTTTTAGACATTATGTCATTATTAACTATGTTATATTCAATTTAAATTAATTATATTAACCAGAAAATTGTCTAAAAAACAATGAATATTTAAAATTAGGAAAGCATATAGTTTCAATATTGCAGATTTCAGCATGATTTACAATACAGTAGCAAAATGAAGATAAAATGTGCATAGATAACTTTAATTTTAAGTGTGGTATAATTGTCATTGTGAAATTTAATTAGTATCAAGTCTGTATTTGTTGTCCATTGTTGCTCAGCAATCCACCCAAAACTTAAATCAGAAGGTGGGTGTGCTTGTCTAGGCATTTCTTCTGTACTTTGGGGTGTTTCCTGGGGTTAAGAATTTGGTTGTAGTCAGCTAGGTTATCCACTTGTGATCGGGTTCAGTTGGGTGCTGGGCTAGCTGAACAATTAAATTCACTCGCCTACATGATGCGCCAGCTTGAATGATTGGAACATCTAGAGGCTGGCTCGGCCTCTCTGGCTCTCTGTCTCTCTCACCCTTTTCCTCCTTTCCTCCAACCCATGCTGTTTTTCCAACAGGTCTGAGGACGTTGACAGAAGAATTAAAATCTGCTGAGAGTTGTGCTCAAGGTATACACAGTGCCATTTCTATTGCATGCTATTGGTCAAAGCCAGGCACCACTCAGCCCACATTCAGAGAGATGGAATAATAGAATCCAAAATTTTATCACTGAGTGGAATCATAGATATTATTGTGGTCATCTTTACGAATACAATCTGACTCAGTTTAATACATTTTGGTGTGCTCCCACAAACTGTCATATATGTTACAGAATTATCAACCACATTAACAATCGGAGGGTCATTATCTAAAAATAATATTTATTTGGGAATAGCCAAATATGGTAATGGTAACGTGTGCAATAGTAAACAATGTGCATATTCAAAGAGGCAAGAAGTTTTTAAAGACAAAAATGATGAGCAGCTCCTGATATAGTTTGAAAGAATAATTTTTGGCCATGAGTGTTAATGAGAAATTAGAGCCAATCCAATGTTGAACAGACAGCTGCTAGTCAAATATCCATTTGTATAAGTATTTTTTATAAGTTCCTAATGGGCTTTGTGCAAGCTTGTGGCTCTGTGTCTTTTGTGATATGTCCTATTAGGGAATCATGCATAAGATCCCTCCCTTCCTTGTTGTGTTAAGATTTTGTTAGTTCCTGAGTTCGATTCCCGGTACCAAAAAAAATTTTTAAAAAAAGATTTTGTTAGGGTTGACACAGATGTTCCATTTTGAATCTGTAAAGATGTCACATTTCTTTTACAGAATTTACATTACAAATTATACCTTACACACATTATCTCCTGAAAAGAGAAAAATTGTGTGTTAATACCTTGCTAAATATGTAAATTTTATATCATTCTGAAAAATAACCAAATAGGAAGTCAGTATCTACATCTACATTTTCCTGAAGCAGTGCACCAAGAAACACGTGCTTACTATCACAAAGCCAAACCATAATGTGTTACCAGAGTTTGGGGGCAAAAACCCCAGCTCTGGGAGTCCCAACAGTTCATGCTCAGTACCTGTCCCATGTACCAATCAAGGAGAATTTTGAGCAGTGGCACAGGGCAAGAAAGAGCTTTAATCATCATAGCCAACTGGGAAGGCAATGGTTTCAAGATCTGTCCTCAATGGCTTGACAGTTTATATAGTAAAGGGGAACAAAGGCAAAGTTTGGGGGCTTGCATAGCAGGGGTGTTTGCCTAGTTGACAGAGTGGGTAATCATGGTTGAGGTCTCAAGATGAGGTCTGTTTGATCGTTACCTCAGGATGGATTCTGTGAGAGGCAGCATCCCTTGAGACGGCAATTTGCTTCTCACAGTGAGAAGATGGCTCCTGCTTAGTGGGGAAGCCTCAGTTCCCATTATGGAATAAACTGCTCCCTCTTGGGAGTGATCTGTGCCATGACGTACTTTGGGTCTGTTGTCATAAAGATGTCTACTAATCACACCTGCTACTCCTGTAATCTAAGGTGCCTGAAGAGAGAGTAGCTGTGAAGAAAAAGTTAAAGAGACAAATGGGATCAAAGAGGGAAAAAATGGAGTTAGGGTAGTCACTGGGCCCTTCTTCAAAGATACTTGGCCGCTCAAGGAAATCAAAACTGAAGTAAATGAGATAAAATGCTACAGGAAAGAATTTCCACCTACCATTTATGTAAGGTTCTCAGAAACAAACTACAGTAATACCTCAGTTCTTGAACACTTCTGTTTACAAACAATTCAGTTCACAAACAAAAGCATTTAGCAAACTTTTGCTTCTATTTGCAAACTTTCATTGGGTGACAAACATGACCACGATCATCTTCCCAACACAAACACAAGCACAGCCATCTTCCTCAAAACTGTAAAACAAATTAAGTTCATAAACCAAGGTACCACTGTACTAACAACTTGCCAGACTATGTAGTGGCCTCGCTTCAGGAATTTAAGAGTGCTCACTCATTTCCAGCAAGATATCACTGAAACCATAGAGACACCAATTTCTTAAAAAGCCTGCAAGGAGTTAACTCCAATACCCAATGATGAAAACCCAGTTTTGTTTTAAGCAGAGATGTTTCCAAATAATAAAGCTGAAATAATGAACCGCAATAAACAATTTTACAAAGAGTTTGATGTTCATTTATTTCAGCATTCTCATTTCATTGGCTAAAACAATGGAGCATCAAGAAGTACAATCTTGCTCAGAGTGAAAGAACTAATACATTGTTAAGCCAGCACGCTTGATCCCATTCCTTTCTACCTTCCGTTGCACCACATTCGTTGACACGACTTACCTTTGTAATTCTAGGTCAGATATTTGCAAACTAAGCTCTGTTTTTGTAGAGCCCATAATCTAAGGAATTTTTTTTTTCATTTTTAAGTAGTCATAAAAAATAAAAAGAACATTTTATGATGTGTATTGTTGTATACACAATTTAAGTTTTAGCGTTTATGCATAGAGCATTTTTGGAACATAGTCACACCATTTCATTTCTCTAGTTTTTGAGGCTGATTTCAGTCTACAAAGGCATAGTTGTATAGTTTGATGGAGCTCCGTTTAGGTCCACAAAGCCTGAAATATTTAGCATCTAACAGTTTAGAGAAAAAGTTTCCTTACCACTGCCCTTGGTTTTTGCCTGTTTTATCTATTATTTATTTATTCTTCCTTTGCCTGCCTTTTCTTTCTTTTTTCTCTTTCATATACTCCAACCTTTATTCTTTCTTCCTACATTTCTTTTTATTTCTCTCATACTTTTCCTTTTATGGTAACAATCCCCTCCAAATGGTTTTCTCTGATTTTTGCATGTGTTTATGTTCTTTACTTCTAGTCTATCTACTAATGACAAAGGCCAAATTGTTTTTCAAAATGGCATTCAGCCCCATAAGCAAACATTTCTTTCCTTGTTATGTACGTGGACAACTTCAGTCAGCAATATCCTCAACACTGAAAAATTCAACTGAACAGGAAAGATGTTAAAACCTATCATATTAATGAGGTCCTGAGTTCGACTCCCAGTACCCACATATAAAAAATATATGCATATATCACATTAAAAAACAAATGAAAATAAACAAAAACAGAATGTTATTTGCACCTGGGCTCTAAGGATATCTATGGTGCATTTCTTTACCTTGTCCAGTGTTTTGCTTGAATACCCCCAATGTTTTCTTCCACCACTGCATTGAAAGTTACACAGACACCCGCGATTCTTTTTTGTTGTTGTTGTTGTTCTCTGTTTTAGTTTTCTCAGATATTATCTCTTGAGACAAAAAAAATAGCTGCAATAATTTGATGCTAAATATGTAACTTTGAGATCATTCTGCAAAATAATCAAATAGGAAGTAAGTACCTACAGTGTGCACATACCTGAAACCTTTAATATAATATAACATATATATTTGTTTATTGTCTTTTACTAGAATGTGAACTTTATAGGTCAGAGATGTGGATTGCTTCTGTTTACTGTTATTCCCCATTGCCTGAACCAAAACAATCAATATTTCTTGAATGAATAAAAAAATTACTTTTTTATGCACACGTGACAAAATTTAAATGAAATAACAAATTTTAGTTACTTTACTTAAATTCAAACTAATTTTAAATTTTAAAGTGAAGTAAATTTAAAGTAAAATTTGCAAAATAAAGAGAATTTAGCCCAAAAAAACTCTACATTTTTAAATTGAAGTATATTTTCATTTTTTTCAATAAAATAAAATAAATCTGAACTATTTTACAATATTTAAAAACATTTAATGTTTTTAAGTGATAAGACAATGGTTTAATATCTCACTAATTTTGAACACCAGAAAATTGGGAAATTAATGACAACTGTGAATGGGTAAGAAGAGAGACTTATTCTCAAACTTATAGAAAAATTGAAATTACAATAGTAAGAACATTATTTCCTGACCCAAAATTGTAAAAATCTTGTTATAGTGAAAAGGTCCATTTCAGAAGCAGGCATTGCATTTAGTGGCCATGCCTCATTTCTGTCAGTATGGAGCAATTTCTCCATTCTTCATTGGTTTCTTGACCTTGATAGCCTTGAAATTCACAGGCTAGTTAGTTTATAGAATATCCCTCTTGGATTTGTCTAATATCTTTTCATTATTGGAATTAGCTTATGCATCATAAGTGAGAATGTTATAGAAGCGATGCTATTTATTTCTCATTGCATGCATCACATGATTTATATTTTTCCCCCTTTTGCCCATAACATTGCTCACTTGTTTAAGGTGACATCTGCAAGCTTTTCCATGGTAAAGGTGTTCATTTTCCCCTTTTGACTGCAAAGAATTTGGAGAACAGGCTATTACCGTGAAGTCATGGATAATTTCTTTCATACTCTTCATGAAAATTTCAATTAATTCATTTATTCAATCTACTGACATGAATTTGTCAAGGTTGCCTGATGTATTCATTTGGGCCTGATCTATTACTATTATTATTCATTTTCATACTGAATGCATGCTTTCTTTGTCCAGTTGGAGCCCTTAGAGCTGTGTTTTGCATGATTTTGTCATCCTCAGCATTCTATAAGTATGGCATTGCTTTCCGATGTAGCAGGGTATGTCAGGCTTACCTTGTATGTTCTCTTCCCTACTCTGGTGGAATTTCCATCATTTCTCTTGGACTATAAATGTTTCCAGGTCCTTTCAGTGGGCAGATTGAGGAAATACATGTATGTGGATGTTAGATAGATTTTAAATCCATCCTACTTTCTCATGTGAACCTCTGTGGGTCCACTAAAGGTATGTTAATCCATAACTGGGTAACCATTTGTTCTCTGAGAGCATTCACAAATGCAATTACTCACTTACTCTTTTAGTAAAAAGGTGAGTGGCCAATTTCACTTGCAATTAACCAATTACCCCATGGTTTCATTTCCCATGCTTGAGCCCATGTGTTTTTAAACATTGTTTGTACTTTATCCAAAACATACCGAGGGAGGTCAGTGCCAAATTTTAAACAGTGGATTAATGCATTGGAGGAAGCACATACTTTCTTCTAAAATATGGCCCAAACACTTAAAATTAAAATTTGTGGAAACAGCACAATTATATTTGTCCTTTTTTTAAGGAACACTAAAACCCTATGTGGTGAATTGTAGAACTGCAGAATGAAGTATCAATGTCAGTGCCTTTAAAAATCACTGGCCAGTGCAAAGGCTGTCATTTCATAGATCATTTGTTGCAATGTCCCCACAAAGTCAGCAGATTTTAAACAATGAATAAAGTGCCTCTATTTTCTTTTCAATTTTAAGGTAAATGTAGTCATAGATGATAGATGAATGGAGGGAGATAGATAGATAGATGATAAATGATAGGTGATAGATGATAGATGATAGATGTATGTTAGATGATAGATGATAAACAGATGATAGATAGATAATAGATAGATAGATAGATAATAGATAGATAAATTATAAAGGGATGACTGATAATATTTTAATACATTTTCTTGTTGCATTTCAGCTGAACAATGACATTGAATTTCTATAAAATTCTACCTTAACTATACAATTCAAACACCTTACTTTACATTTTCAGATAGGGAAAGAAGAACTGTTTCTGTGTCTCTCTTCTCTTCTCTGTGCCCACCATGATGTTACCTAATCTTTTCCTCATCTTGAGATGTGGGTTCTCCCTTCCTGTAACTTGAATAATGATAGCGAGGGAATGACTGCTTATATGTAACTCACAGTGACAGGTAACACTTGGAATTTGCTGTCTCACAAATTAAGGACCACCTTGATCATTTGCCATGTGCTGATTATTCTTATACCTGAGAAAAATGGGATGTGATCACCAGTTCCACAGAAGCGTGTGATTATGTGGGTTGGGATAGTCTATTCCACGAAGAGAATTTTTTGAACATTTCAGCAATGATGAGAAGGCAAACATGAGATAGTCTTCAAAGACTGCATACTTACCCTTACTTCACAAGAATAAGAAAATATTAAGATTTTGGCTGAGAATATTCGAAGTCATTAAATATTTTTTAAGTGCTTATTCTTACCTCACATTCCATAAAGTTACATTAGATCTAAAATGATCCCCAAAATCTCATGTTCAGAGGCTGAGCTTTTGATATACATATGTACATTATACACACACATACACACACATATATATGGATGAGTTCATAGCTGAATATGTTAGGAGGTGAATCTCAATTGTTCACAGGGGGGCATGAATTGGAAGGATGTATTCTTGTCCCTGGCTCCTCCCTTCCTTCTTTGCTTCCTGTTTGCCATGGGTTAAGCATACTTCTTCCATCATGCCCTTCTACCATGCCATTTCTGCCTTGAAGCCAACAAACCATGGACTAGACCTACTAAAATCATGAGCAAAATGGAATGTCTCATCCTTTAACTTGGGGAAATCAGAGATGACAAAGTGAATAACACAAAGAGTATCTGATACAAAACAGATGCTGTGTGTTTTTTTGTGGAGTAAATTAATTTCAAAGCATGAAAATATGACAAAATCCAAGGTGACTTTTAGAAGTGTTACACTTCCTTTAGGCTCGGTCTGCATCTCCTTGGTCCCAAATGAAACAAAAGGTAGTCACTGTATTACACCTCCCTTCCAAAGATAGGTTCATGTATTTTTAAAAACGTATATATAAAGGGCATATGTCACTTGACTATGTCTCTGTTCAAAGTGTGTTTATACAAAAATAGAACTCTGAGATATATGTATAGTATATAGTTAAAAATATTACCTTATTAATCATACTTAACTGATGGTATATTTGATGAACAAAATATAATAATCATTCCCAAATACATACATAGATACTACTGTTGGAGTTATATTCACTCAACCCTAAAAATTGGATATGATTAAACACCAAAAAAATAATTGCTGGAAAGAAGTGGTACAATAACCAAACATACTCAGTCACACTGGACTATTACTTAGTCTAGCTGGTAAAAATAGAAGAATCCAAAAAGCCTAAAAAGTATGGAAACCATGCATTCACCACTGAGTCTGGTTCAAAGTTCATTATAATGAGTTTTAGTAGTCCATTCAATGCACCACGGAAGTTCTTTGTTAGTAAATGTTTAGAAATTATCAATATCACACATATTTTGTTTCTAAAAATGTTTGATTTGTTTTGCATCTATATATTAAAATTAACTCCAAACCCAAATACGAACAAAATGTGTATCATCTATTATTTTAAAAAACTAGTAACTAAATGTCCAATTATAGCTTTCTATTTTAAAATGTTAAATTAATACTGTACTTATTTTCTTTAAATATTTCAAAATAACTGATAGAATTTAATGTCTTTATATTGTTTAAAAAGTGCACACACATGTATATTTAGTTTTTAGATGCTAGGAGGGAATTTTCACTGTAACTGGAAACCAGATGTCAAAAATGTCCAGTTCTTATCAATTGTTCTGTTTATAAGGCATCAAAAATGATATTTCATGTTATAATTCATCTAAATGTTCATTCTTTTGGAATATTATTTTCCACAGATAGTAACAAAACTTGGAATAAAACAAAATGATAATACTATATATATTTTCTATTTCTGCATTTCTCCATTTCTAGAAATGGTCATATGATCATTTTGTGGCAGATTAATATCATCCATAACCTTAAATCACTAAGAGTAAAAGTGTGAGATACTTTTGACTCAGCTTCCATAAAGAAGAAATGTTTTTTAAGACAGTTCCTTGGAGTATCAACAGATTTTTTGGTTTTACAGCACATGTCTCGCAACTCCCTCCATTTTGCCCCAGTTGTAGTTCTTTTCATCCTTCTATGCACATGGATATGGTTGATTTTGAAAACTACTTTTTTAAAAACATTTAGAAGTTTTTGGAAACCAAAAACACATTTGCCAAGTGATCTTTTTCCCCTACATTTTAAATCCATGGATGACTTAAAAGAAATTTGGTTCATATGCTACTTCAGATTCACTTATATTAAAATCCTGAAAGTTACATTTAATAGCTGTTTGACACACAAGGAGCTTTCAAATTAGGCCTCAAAACTTTGTATGTTTCAAAACACATGCTGTTCCTTACCCATCTTCACCACCTCTTCCCATCCAAGAAGAGATCAGATTTAATTTAAGATTTATAAATTAGGTGCTTTCAGTCTAACAACAGTGATTAACAAAGAAAAGTGTATTTATTTTTTCTCTTTCTCTAACTTTTTATGCTTTGCTTAAAAATACATCCATGTCACTTCTGAATACTTTTACTTTTTGTCATGATCAATAACCTGAGAAATAAAATAGAATTTTCATTTGTGGTTTTATTCATTCATTTATTTATTTGTTTTTTGATACAGGGTGTCACTATGTAGTACAGGTCTTGAACTCACTGTATAGCCTAAGCTGGCCTCAAACTTGTGGTTACCCTTCTGCCTCAGCCTTCCTAGTGCTAGGATTACAGCTATGCACCAGCCCGCCAAGTCCTACATTTGTAATTTTATACTTCCTATATAGTACATTAAACACATGAGCTTTTTAGAATGTTTTGCTGTTTAATATATGAGCCTTATGTTAGCAATAATATAAAGAAAACAGTATTTAATTGCAAATAATTCATTAAGCTATGTTACCAAAGACTAATGCTACTACTGTTTCATTTTATTTTTTTGTTTAACCAAAGATGTATAGACAAACATACACTACAGGTTGTTCAATCCACTAACAAAACATCCATTAATTTATATGTATCATAAAATTCAAACTTACTTGAGTACTCTACAATTAATAATTAGGTGCATCTGCCATGCCCACAGATTCTCCTGAAACTGGGTTCTCCTGAAACACTTTCTGATATGAAATGACTCCTACTGTTTTCCACTGACAGTAGTAATTTAACATTCTGAATATGAGTTTTGTGGACAACAACTAAATATGTGGTATCCTGGAAACAAACCAGTGGAAGTAATGTGTGTTTGTTGGTGAAATACATAAAGGTAGAAAGGGATATTCACATACAAAGGGGTGGATCTCTTCTATACGCTCAATTCTACCCTCAATTGTGCCAAAAAATAGCCTACTCTGTGTTATCAAAAACAAGTCAATTGACATAAAGTCAACCATTACCGTCTAAGGAAATTCAAGGTTGTGTCAACAAATGAGTTTTTTAACTACAGAAATTTCAGAAATGTATTTTTCTTTTGTAATTATAAACATAGAGCAATTTTAACTACAGAAATTTCAATAAATTTTTTCTACAGCTGTAAATATATTGTTATAAAATGTAAATAAACGCATCCAGTGTTTGAATGTATTCAAATTCTGCTTAAAACTCTCATTTGAAATGATGGCCTCTCTTTTGCTCATACCAGGAACGTTATCATCGACCCAATGCTCCCCACGGCCTCCTCTCTCCTATGGCAGATTGTTAGGATTGACAAAGCACAAAGCCAAGTGCAAATAGGCATCTGCGTGCACGTAGCAGCCTTTATCCTAGGATTTGCTTCTTGCTTTACAAATTTTTTTATTTCCAATGCACAAATTTTAAAATCTTGTTGTTAGACAATGTCTCAATGGCAATCAAATCTCTGCCTAATTTCCCCTCAGCATGCAGCAATATTTTGGTCCGTTTTTGGAACTATAGCTGCTCAGTTTTCGATGGGATGAAGCTAATTCTACGTTTGCATCTTTCAGTCTGGTTCCACTATCAGAATTCTACCTTTCCAAACTCTTTTTTGTTTGTTTGGTTGTTTTTATAAATTTGCATTTTGTCTATTTCCTCAAAGATAAGTAATAAAACAAAGAAGTAACAAGTCTGCTTGAGACTTTATGGTGCAAATCCGAGGACAAGACAAAGTTGAAAGACTCGTTCACTCAAGTTAGACGTTGGGAAAGCTTAAAACATATTTTTCTCTTTGCACAAAGTAGTTCCACTCACAAAGTATCTAATGGAAAAATAATAATTCCTTCCATGTTTTATCAAAACTTTAAGGTTTTATGCTCCAATAAGCCTCAGCTGTTTGGCAATGGTAGACAAAAGTTTCAAGATCAAAATGTCTTTATTTTCATCATAAATGATGATTTCAACCATAATTATAGTCAGATCCACTATAGCAGCACTTTCCTTTACTAATTCAGTTTTCACTGCATAATACCTGAAGGACTATTTGTTAGTTCAGCCTCCCCTATGAAAAATCACACCTGGATATGAGGTGAATATTGGTTCTGCCATTATTAGTAGTAGTATCAGCATCATCACTCTTATTTATTTTTCACAGTACTGGAGATTGAATCCAAGTCCTTGTACATGCCAGGCAAGTACTCTTCCTCTATGCTACATCCCAAGTGCTGGCTCTGTACACATACTGATCAGTCTGAAGCAACACAACACAACTTTTTAGGAGTATTTCTGAACTCTGACAGGATTCCTGCTCTGAAGATTTCAAGTTTTACAAATTTTATAGTAGTGAAAGATAGGCAACATTTATCAATATCTTATTACACTCCAGACCCTATTCTAAGAACTTTATGTGCAATAATCATCTTTACCTTTTATCTTTTATCTTTATCTTTAATGATCATCTCTAGTCCATGAGAAATTATTTTGTCAACTTTTATGTAAAGGGATTATATTTTAAGGAGACAAAGTAGCTTAATGAAGATCACATAGTTAATAAATTTTGAAAAATGTCATGCTTTAAAACTATAAACTTCAGAGCTGGGCGTAGTGGTGCATGACTGTAATTCCAATACCCGGGAGGCTGAGGCAGGAGGATGCCGTGAGTTCAAGGCCAGCTTGGGCTCCATAGTAAGGCTAGCCTGAACTATGTAGCAACAGCCTGTGTCAAAAAACAAAACAAAGCAAAGCAAAGCAAAACAAAACAAAACAAAACAAAAACTGTAAACTTCAAAGGTACAGCTAAAACATCAAGACTTCTTGTTATCCTTTCTGGTAGTGAACCTGTAGATGTACATTAAAATTTTTCTCTTATCAACATGGCTCCAAAGCATTTAGTAAAACTAAGAAAATCTGAACAATGTATAGACTTCAATTAATATAGCAAAACAATATCAATTTGTTAGTTCTGATAAAGATACCATACCAGTGTTAAAAGTTACCAAACTTGACTTTTGAGTGTGAGGTACGTAGAAATACTCTGCAATGTTCACAACTTTTCTAAAAATATAAAGTTATTCTAAAATAAAAATTGTACCTGAAAAATACATCCATATTTATACACAGCCAGTATTTAAAACACTCCATTCTACCCCTGAGACAATTATATATTTTTTTCTAAAGAAGGATATATCAACTCATAAAACAAACCATTTGGTTTCATTAAATACACTTCATCAGAAGCCTTTATTCCATCTCTTCAAAGCCATGATATTGCAAGGATTGTGAAAAACTATGAAAGCAAATTAGTCAAAACAATAATGTTTACCAAACAATTTTTTCCAGTAGTGGAGATTGAACCTAGGACCTTTTCACTGTGCTACATACCTGGCCCTTTTCAATTTTTTTTACTTTGAGACAGGGTCTTGCTAAGTCTATGAGTTGCTCAGTCTGGGTTCAAACTCTGATACTCCTGCCTTAACCTCTCAGGGTGGTGGGAGTATAGGCATGTGCCACTATACTCAATGTACAATACTGTTATTAAAAAGCAATCCATTTTTACTAATGTGAACAATTTTTTTTTGAAACAATGTCACATTATATAGTTTAGGCCAGTCTGAACTCACCCAAGCTGGCCTCAAACTCATGGCAATCCTCCTGCCCCAGCCTCCTGAGTGCTGGGATTACCAGCATGTGCCACCAGGCCCAGTTGCAAACACACTTTAATAATCTTGGAATGACACGAAGAATTTAATGTTAAACAAATTTACATGGACAAAGCATGTAAATTTGGGGAAAATTTTCAACTTTAAGCACTAAAGCCTTGGTTCATAAATCTGAAGGAAAGTAGAAAGTAAGGCTTTGGAAGAATATTTGGAAAAGTATAAAAGAGTAAATACCTCTTTCATTAATCTGATAATCTTTCATTAATTATCAGCAAACACACTACAAAAACAAGTGTAAGTTTTGAAAAATGATTATGAGTTCAGAAGTTTTCAAGTCAATAGAACATTAACACTTTTTTATGCAATAATTTACAGTATCCTAGTTGAATGAAACATTTTAGAATATAAACTTCTCCTACTAAAGCACACTTTGCCACTTTAAAAATGCAAATTGTTTTTAAGAATGGATTAGGAAGATTATCAAATGCATAGCAATAAATCATAAGCACTTATCCTAATAATCAATTTAAAACTTATTTTATAGAGTTTATTAAGAAACATTTGTTCTTTTCATCTTATTAAGATTAAAATTTAAATGATATCAATCCTAAAATGTGCTTTGGCTGTAAACTAAATACATATAGCCTTCTTGTTCTTGTATTCCATTTAGTAGGAATTCCAGCAGACCACTTTCAGAGAAAAACTTGTTGAAGTAATTACCTATTGAGGACTACAAATCCTGAGAGATTAGTTATGGATACAGAGCTTTCAAATTTCTAGGTCAATGAATGGAATTGAAAACCCACCCCACAGTGACTGAAGAGTATTATCAGGAAAGCCTATTAAATGACCTCTATCAAATGGCCTCAGTGGGAGACAAGTGTCCACTGTTGCTGACCATCTGGGTTAAGAAGCAAGAACATAAAAGGCCATAATTGCCCCTGAAATGCTCTATAGAGATTTGGTTTAGGCAAAACATTGGGGGTGCACAAGATCCATGGCACAGAGTTAACGTAATTTATCTTTGTTGCATCTTCCATGTACGCAATCCTCCACACATGTGCATTCCTACATAAACTTTATGAAAAGGCATTTATTAAAAGGGTAATTTAGAGAATTATCACATCTGCTTTGGTAATGAAAAATTCAGTTTTCTCAAGAGGTATTAAAATTAGGTTAACTACAAAAGGATGAAATATTAAAGCTCTATATGTATAAGAAAATGTGTATATTAATTACACTGGTTATGAAATTATGAAGACAAATTTAAAAATTATTTTAAAGTAGTTTCAAATTATAGTTTCATAAGTGGATCATCCTCTGGTTTGGGAAATGCAAGCCATTGCTGAGACACATTTATAAATTTTTGGAGGATGGAGAAAATTACATATGGTAGGGTTGGAAAAAGTAGGAAGAATAGTGGTCCAAGTGCAAAATTAATGATGGAGCTGAATCAAACACTTTTCATTAGTTACTGTGATAAACTGCTTTCATAACCAGAATGTGAAATTGAACTGTATGTTTAGTACTGAGCATGAACATCACCGGAATTCGTGCAGTAATGCTGGGGAATGAAATAGCGGTTAGAACTCTCCCCACCTTTCTACCACTTTACTAAGTGGAAGAGCACATCAGAGACACAGTTTCTGTGACTTATTTTGGACACAATCAGTATGGAGACTTGTGTCTGGTATTCAAATCATCTTGCTACATAGCGTACTAATTTTAACTAAGCTATTTCTTTGAAAAATGTGCTTTAAAAAAATTAAAGCTGCTATACAAAGACTTGAGAGTGAGATGGGGAAAAGCCTGTGGTTGATGAAATGCAAATGAGGCTTGCCTCAGACAGCTGGCTGCTTTGGGATGACACGGGTGATAAATGGTTCTTAAAACATGAGCAGGCATCAGCCCCCGATTCTGTGTCAGCCTGGCACAAACAGCAGTATTACTAGATGCTTCCTTTAATTAATGCAACACTACTGCGTTAGTCCAGACACTGCCGATAAATGGGAAAGAACTGATATCAGCGGTAATATCAGAAATCTTTCAACCTTGAAGCTAGGCTGTGTTGGCCAAAAGCTGCAGTACCGTAAGAGGTTTAATTGTATTTGTAATGTACCAGTGCACCATGACAAAAATGGGGAGATAGTGTAGTCAGGACCAGGAAAGGCTGTGATAAATGAGAAAGAATGAGTGATTACACAGCTAGGAGGAGTGTGAAAACAGACAAAGGACAAGCAAATGGATCTGGGGAAACCAGCCAGCACAGTAATTTAAACAATAAGAACTAGAGAACTTTGAAGTGGAGAGCGGTGTAGTAATTATTTGGTTCTCTGAGATTGGCTAGGACTGGAGGAAGCACATGACAAACAACTGGGAGTACCACAAAATATACTTTACCCTAGATGAAAACATATACATTATTGAGGCAATTTTTGAGAAATATTTTTAAACACACACACACACACACACACACACACACACACACACACACACTCATACATACCAGATGTTTTATAGAAAATCTGGACTTAGCTACCTTTCAGTAATGTCCTGTTTCCCTTGGCTCATATTTCCACCTAGAAATCAAGTTAAGTCTTTCAGGTGGCACTTTATTATAAAATATGCTGTCTCAAAATAAGCTTTTATTAAAGTAGGTAAGCCATTGATTAATTTTCTGCAACAAGCAAATGACAGAAGCAACTACCTCAAATCTCACAATGGATACCAGTGGGAATTGCCAGGAATCATGTCTCCTTTCCCATTTGTTAGTTACAATCACTATAAATACACATACAACCGTAACTATACCTACAATCTGTCCTTTCCTGAAATAGTTAGCTGTACTTTCCTACTATGGTCTAATATCTTCTATCCATGCCTCCCTACAGTACTTTATGGGAAAGGTGAACAAACTGCAAAAGCTGGCTGGATATACTAAGTTTTGTGGGACATCACATCTTCTTAAGTACTCAGCTGCAACTACAGAGCAAAATCAGCAATAGACAATAGGTAATGAATAAATATGGATGTGTTCAATAAAACTTTATGTTTAAAAACAGGCAGTAGGCTAGGTTTGGTCCAAGGATCATTATTTGCCAATCTCTGATGGGGCATCAAAACCTTCCATGGTTGGGACATTTGCAAGTAGTTATAACTCTTCCAAAAGAGCTTACAAGTCAAGCACATGTCCTTCTAATATAGCTACACTGGAGGGTATGCTGGTAAGTCACCATGTTACATCATAGGATAGCATCCTTTCCTTTCCTTTTGCTTCTCCTATTTTGCCCTATACTAGGGAAGACTATTTACTACTGTTTTCTGATGGAAAAATTAATAAGTCATCTTAATCCAGCCCTTCCTGCCTCTTAATTTTAGCACTGAAGTTTCTTTACCCAAAAATAGCCAAGACATTTCAACTCCTCTTTAAGTTTCTGTTATTAATCACTGTGTTTCCTTTTAACATTTGCAAAATTCAGGGGAAAGAGCTTACAGTGTTATGCTGATTATCAATTTCAGTCTATGCAACCACCCTACTAGTCAAAACAATAATCATTTATCCCAGTGATGGCAAACCTTTTAGAGCTTTGAATGATAACAAACAACCCACTGCAACACACATGCCATAGGTTTACCACCAATTGCCTGATCTTTCAGCTCACACACATAACATCTCAGACATGGCTGATCTAGCACAAGTGCAGTTGGACTTGACTGAACTTACGCATCTGCAGTTCACTGGCAGGAGGGAATTCTGCTCTTTACAGACTTGTTTTGGACAGCTTATTTGGGAAGGCTCTGCTCCAAGTGTCTTTCATTTTTTTCCTGGAATTCTTCTAATGGTAATGAAAGAAGCACAACAAACAGATCAAGTCCCACTGTGCAAACTCCACCTGTTGCTGTCATGCTTGTTGAAATCCCATTGGTCAAAGCAAGTCCCATGAGAAAAGTCAGTTCCTCACCAAGAGCAGAAAAGCACTACACTGGGAGTGAATTCAGGGAAATGTGAATATCAGATATTCAGTCTACCACAGGCTGGGCCTTAATGCTGGAGTGTAACTGCCCTGTCCCCATGCCTCCCATATAAGATTATTTGAGCAACTGGAACAATTAAATGAGAGACATGAAATGTGTAAAGCACCTAACACAAAGTTAATCGGTAAATGTGCTATAGTAGTCCCTCATTATAGGCAGTCACCTGATAACCTCCCGATGTACAGTCAGAACATCCATGTCAGCCTGATGCTGTGTCACAGTGCCTCCGTCATTCACCTCAATTCATCTTTTCAGGTAGACGCTCATCATCTCATCACATCCGAGGAGAAGAAGAGTGAGTACAGTGTAATAAGACATTTTGAGAGAAGAGGAAAAGAGCCCACATTCATGTAAGTTTTATTACATTATATGGTTATAATTATTCCATTTTATTTTTAGCTATTTTCTTAACCTCATGCTGTGCTTCACTTGCACATTAAATTTATCGTAGGTCTGCGTGTCTAAAATATTTGTATGTATATAGAGGGCTCAGTACCAAAACACTTCAGGCATCTGGGGAACTTTGGATCCTCCCAAAAAGGGGTGACTACTCTGTATTCTTTACACATTTTGAGGTCAGGAATGATCACTTTTCAATCTTATTGTGGCATAAGGAAAACTATAGATTTACATATTTATATATAATTAGGACCTAGCAACATGCATAAGCAAATAGTGATCTACAATCTATGCTGGAAGTAACAGCAAGTTTATATTAATTTAGTCCACAACAAGTTAAGAAAACCTGATATTCTGCAATGTTTAGTTGAGGAGTTGGCAGTTTAAAATTTACCGCTTGTGTAACAATAGCAACTTGGATCTCTATTAATAAATCTATTAGTGTAGAAGATAATGCTGTGGTCTTTACCAAAACGAGATCTGTTATTGTTCAGCCAACAATTGATTCTTTCTAAACTACTTTTAATTTTCAGTCTTAAGAAACAAAGTTCTGAGCCGGGGATATAGCACAGTGGCACAGTGTCTGCCTAGCAAGTGCGAGGTCGTGAGTTCAATTCCTGGTACCAAAAAAAAAAAAGAAAGAAATGAAGTTCCTTTTCCGTGATCGGAAAGCAAAATGTTTGAGTTCTCATATAGATTTCACACAATTGTGAAGTGTTCAATAAGGCCCTGACAAATGATATATTATCCTTGATTCTTTGTCCCGTCATGACCATAATTAATTAAGCGTACCGAAAAATGTATTAACTCTCTTTCCACAGGCTTAAGGCTTGAATCTCTCTCTTAGATTTTAATCAATTTTCCTGATTTTTGAATTGAATACATTATTCCTGGCAGTCATTCTCTAACATACAGATTTTTCACATGATCTTACTGAGATACAGCAGCCTTTGCTATTCCTTGATAACTTTTCCTGTGTAATTTAAAGTTCTGAAAACTTATTTTAGGGAGTAGGAGTAACTGAAAAACCAAGACCACACCCACCCCCAACACATACATTAAAGTGCCTCCTCAGGGAAGATGGATTTGACTGGAGTGAGTTATAATTCTTTTCTCTACAATGCTCATGACATGCTCTAATGAAAGTGTTCACCTTTATGTTCCTCTTGATTATAACCAAAGAATTTTTGATGCTACATAGGCATAAATTTTTGTTTCTTGATTGGAAAAGGGCATGCTAGTTGTGGGGTTTAACTGATGAAAGATGGAATTTAAGAACTGGACGTCATTCTAAAGATATAGTTCTTTCCTGTGTCTTGACAAATAACTGAAACTTCATTTTGTTTAACTTGAGGTTAAGCTTTATTTTCTGAGGTTCCTTGTACATTAACACATTCTAAAACAACTGTCTACATTGATAGAACAGTAAGGCACTCATCTCCCAACAATGTATACAAATACATGTGAAAATGAGCCAAAGAACATCTTTCTGAGGTTGGCATCAATACAGAGACAACTCCACTACATGCAAGAAAAACAAAAAACTAAAAAACAAAACAAAACAAAAATGTTCTTTGACTCTCCTGTTATTGAAAATAATGCATTATTTAGCAGGAAATGCTAGCAGTTTTGTCAGAGAGAATAACAATATTTTTTGTTTTAATTCTTATCATATAATGAAAGACTATCATTTCTGAAGTTACAGAGATCTCATTAGTTTCTTAATGTATAAATTGGAGACAAAAAAAACATGTATTTGAATTTGAAATAGTATTGGGTAGTGTCTAGTACCTTCCCTGGAATAAAATACACAGGCAGTAATTTGTAACTATTTTTATTATCAGTCTTTTCAAATGGATGCAAATGTGATCTAAATGTAGACTAATAATAGTGGAAATTTCTAGGTACATGCAATGCTAAAAAAGAGATGGGTTGACATAAAAATACTTGAAACATCTATTTAGAATCAGAATCCCAGGCAGTAGCTAGAAAGACATAAAAATAGGTCCAGCCCCCTGGTAGAGTTAGAAGTGGTAAAAGTTAAGGAGTACAGGGAAAACCTCTTTTTGTAATAAGATACCAAAATACAAATCACAAAAAAACAAGGCTATAGACTTTGCCAGTGACTGCCCAAATGTCACTAGATTTTAGAGAGAAGTAATGTTAAGATATCTGCAACCATCTGTAGTCTTGTAGCTCAGTCTAAGACCTTCAGTATCTGGCAAAGAGACGTATCTGCTGAATGGCAGCAGCAGATGATTTTACATAATTATATCCATAAATGTTATGGACATTTAGTACATATAAACCCACATGCAATACATTTAAATATTACATCAAATTTTAAACTCCATTGTTATCACCACTGTACTTAATTTTTCAAGAATCCGACTACCTGCCTACTAAATCCCTGCAGTAAATATCCTTTTTTTTCTACGTTTATTCAATTTACACCATCTTTTCAAGGCTCAATCAAGTTAAGGTCTCCCATGAAACTTTCTCTGAATTCCCCACAGTCTAATCTTCTTTTCCTCTGATCTTTTGTTGAGTTTAAGCTGTAACACTCAATTTAGCACATGCCCCATCTCTAATCTTGTCACATTATGTAAATCCTGTCATTCCATAAACTTGTAAAGCCTTCATGAGCACTGACTACAGTGAAGAGTAATAACTGACTCTCAACCTCTATTCTATCTCTTTTTTCAAACTGAAGAAATGCAAAAGATAAAAATAGTCCGAAGACAGTAGTGGTGGTACACACCTATCTCCCAGCACTTTTGGCAGGCTGAAGCAGGAGGACCACAAGTTTGAGCCCAGTCCAGTCAACTTAATGAATTAGCAAGAACATGTCTAAAAAAAGGGATAGAAAAGAAAGAAAAAAAAAAATACTGGTGGCTAGAGCTGTAGTTCAGCATGAAGGCTGTAGGTTCAGTCCCACTAGATTTACTTGCAAAAGACATAGAGTGTAAGAATAAAACAAAAGTTATTTACTGTATTTGCACCTCTGATTACGCTGATGAGTGATGTGGAGTCCTACACTATTTATCTGAAGTGACATTTTGGTCCATTCCCTTCCTTACCAAGTGTTTAGAACCACATACATCAGTAGCAGCAGTGGTGGCTTTGTTGATGGTTTCTTCGCACATTCCTGTCACTCAGCTACACTGCTGTGTTTTTGAGCTTCTGGTACCACTAATGGTCTGTCGGCACCTGACACAAAGTAGAAGATCCAGTTCAAATGTTAATAAACACTTGGATGGGTTATATTATTCATTACTATAGAATAAATCACTCCAAAACTTGACAATTTAAAACAAGAAACATTTATTTTATCACGTAGATTAAGACCGTCAGGGATCAGCATTAACTGTATGGTTCGATCTCCCAGTACCCGGGAAGGTTGCCACTGAGGTTTAGGATGAAGTCTAAAGAAAGCTCGATGGAGACAGTAGGACACATTTCCAAGTGCACTCATGTGGCTGTTAACAATGGCCCTCAGTTTCATATTGGCTGCAGATCAGAGGCCTCAGTTCCTCAGTACATGGTTCTGTTATGACACAAGAGTTGACTTTCTCCAGAATAAGTGACCTGAGATAACCAAGGAGGGAGAGGCAGATGGGGGTGGGTGGAGGGATTGAAAGTGCAAAGAAGAAAGTCATGATATCATTTATAATCTACCTCAGAAGTAAAATGTCATCACATCTAAGAGATCTTATTTGTCAAAGAGTTTATCTAGTTAAAGTCTGGGAAGGTACTATAAAAGAGTTTGCCTCCCAGGACATGGGGTTTATTGAAGCTAACTTGGAGGCTGGCTATTACAGTCTGCCCTTTTCCCACCAATAATTCATATCCTACATATGAAGTTCACTCCCTCCCAGAAGACTCCAAAGTCTCATCCCTTTACAACTTCAGGGTGACATCCAGAATTTCATGATCTAGATCTGGTCTAGGTACAACTGATACTCTCTGTGTGTAGTTCCTTAAGCAAAACTCCTTGGGTCCAGCTTGTCTCAATCTGGAGATCTGTAGGTTAGAAAGACCTGTGATCTCTACCCACCACGCACAAACACACAAAATCAGGATACAGTAGCAGGACAGGCTTAGGATAACTGTTACAGGAGCTCTTACTCAAAATGGAGGAGATAAAAAAATGGAGGAGAAAATTGCAAGTCACACAGATGGGTCCACAGTGAATCTGACATTCATTCAGGCTCATGTGGAAAGTTCCTTGATTAGAACTCAGAATAACTTCTACCTGCAAAAGACTTACCATAGTTCTGGGCTCCCTGCTCTGGAATCTCTGTGCTGCCCTAAGTTACCCTTTCTTTTTCACTGAAGGGCGTGTGTTTGCAGCTGCTTCCTGTTTGCTGAAATTTGGAAGTACAAAAACTTTCATTTTCTTCTGTCTGTCCCTTTCATCTAAGATCTCTGTGATTTTGCAAATATAACTTTTCTTAACAATATTTTTGGATCTTCTTAAAGTTTACTTTATTAAACAAAGGTCACAGTCACAAACTACTTTGAGATAAAAGCTTCTCTACTTGGCACTTCTGTTAAAATACCTGAGGAAATATTGCTTTAAATTTCTTAAAAGCCCTATTGTCTGAGAGAAGGGATCTGTGAATCCGTATCCTCCTGATGTATACTACTGGGCACATGGACTAACCCTAATGCAAGGTGAGAATACTACATAAAAGCATGAATACCCTTTGGGAGCTGGGATTATTGAGACACTTCTTGAAGTCTGGCTACCATAATGCTCAATAGAGTCCCAGATAATATACGCGCATTCCTTATTAAGTGTTGTATCCTAAAAGTTTATTGGGTGTCCATACCTATTACAAGCTTCTAAATGTTAACACATTTAATGAGTCACATATTCTGAGTCATACATACTGATCAAGGTTCTTCAAAGAAACAAACACTGCAGTGTGCATATGTGCATGTATGTGTGTGTGTGTGCACACGTGTGTATATTTGAAGAAAGATTGGGAAAGATTTAAAGAATTGTCTCATGCAATTATGGAGACTAGGATGTGTAAGAGTATGCCAGTAGTCTTGACACCCAGGGTCTTAGCCTGTTTCAGGCTGCTATAATGAAATCTTATAGACAGCATAGCTAATAAACAATAGAATATAATTTCACACAATTCTGAAGAACTGGAAGTTCAAAATCAAGGCAGATTCACACTTTGGAGAAGATCCATTTTTTGGTTCTGAAATGGTGTTCTATAGCTACATCTTCATCCATAGCAAGCTAGTTCTCCGAGTCCTCTTTTATAAAAGGATGCTAGTCTTATTCATGAGGGCCCCATAAAGATTCCATTTTCAAACACCATCACCTTGGGAGTGAGGATTTTAACATATGAATTTTGAGGGGGCACAGATATTTAGACTATAGCATCAAGAGTAGAGCCAATGTCGCAGGTCAAATCTGAAGGCTGCCTGACACAGAATTCCCATTTGCTTGAGGGTGGCAACTTTTTTGTTCTGTTCATCCTTCCACTGACTGGAGGAGGCCCCCTCACATTATGGAGGACAATCTACTCAAAGTATACCCACTTAAATATCACTCTTATGGAACAGGATTTCATAGAATCATCTAGAATAGTACTTGACCGAATATCTGTGCCCTATACCCAGCAAAGCTGACACATAAAATTATCTATCACAGCATATAAGTACCTTATGGACATTTAAGCAAAAAGCTGAGATACGATGTTTGGGCAAATGAAATAGACTATTTCTCTTATACCACTATCTATGTTCTTTGATTTACCTTTCAAATGAGGTTCAGTCTAATTTCAGAGATTCTAGAAAGGTAATTTCTGCCATGTCTAGAGTGCAAAAAGGTAGTGTACAGTAGTGTACAGTACTACTGTTGAGGTATAGTTATTTAGTATGCTTCTCTTATTGGGGTTAGTAAACAGAAAGACTTACAGATAGACTACAAGGAGCCACAAGAGAAAATTACCAAAACAGAAACAGGAGCCTGTATTACCTACCGTTTTACCTACAAAGCCTGTGCACTTAGCAGAGAGTGGTGGATTCATGAATAGGGAGGTGACAGACAGAATAATCAGTTGCGATCTGACCATCTGATATGACCAGTGCATATCTAAGCACTGGGAAGAAAAATACCTGGGTTGGTGAAAACAAAGAATCCTTTTATTTTGGAACCCTAGAAATACTACTCCAAGAATAGCAAAAGAAATCAGATGAACTTTTTCCCCTTCTCAAGAGACCGCTGTGCCATATAATATAATTGGAAGAGGAAATTAGAAGCCAACATGCGGCATTGGTAGGTCTCAGAGTACAGAAGTACAGCAGAGCAATTAAAGCCAGCACTTGTGCCCAGAAGACCTGGGAGAGATTCTATGTCTAGAAGACTGTAGTGAGTAGAAGTTTACACTAGTTTATGATCATTGTGTGGAATATTAAGCATACTTGTGGGGAACTATGAGAGACACTGCAGTTTCTAGGTGGGCAGTTTCTCAGCACAAGGAGGAAGGAAGGGACGAAGGAAGGAAGGAAGCATTATTTTAGGAAAAAATGCACATTGATAACTAGAACTGAGGAGTCCAGTGCCCTGTGTCATGTACTAAGCAAATAATTTCACCTAATTTCTTGGAATCTGAGTTTATTAATGAAAATATTTATTAATGAGTTTATTAATGAGAATATTAATCCTATCACTGAGACAGAAGCTTAAAAGACTAGGTGAGATAGTAAATGTGTAAGAATTAGGTAGAGACTCTCTACAAACACAGTGAGGCATAATTAAATTGAGTAGCCAGTCCCCAGTCAGCAACCAAAAAATTTTCTTCCTTACAATATATACCTTTGAGTGGAATAATCTGTTGCTGCGTGGGAAGATGTGACCGTGCAGTTAATTACACTAGCACTTACTTTTCACCAGACACTGGAATCAGCTCCATTTTTAAGGAGATGCTTGGTTTCCTCATTGCTAAGAAATTTTGCAATCCACATAACCATGGACAGTTGTGGTTGTGGGGCAATCAGGTGGTAGACTTGCATTTCATACCACTAATCAGCTCTAATAAGGTATCTTCTAAGAAAACAGGTAAGGAAGCAGATAAGAGATATTTTAGGCTTCCTAGGCTATGTGGTTTCTGTTTCAGTGATGACCATGTCCTTTATCAGAACAGCCATAGGTACTATGTCATTCAGAGCTGTGTTCCAGGGTCCATTATTTGTATTAGCTAGTATGGGGCAAAATTTGTCCCCTCAAAGTTACCATCCCTGCTTTAAATAATTATTAGAAAATACTTTGGTGGCCTTTATATGTAGTTTAAACAGATCTCCTATTTCTTATTTATGATGGCTTTATTTATGAATTTTAAAGGGAAATTACCCGTGTTTCTCATTTTTCACAACAAAAATCTTTTAGTACAGTATTTTTCATTTTACATATTATGTCTCTATACTTTAAAAAAATACATAAATTACAGATAAAATAAAGCCCAAATAACTACCCAAACCCTTATTCTTTCTCCTGTCTCTGTATCAGTCAATGTTCACTAGAGAAAGAGATTTAATGCCAGATATATAAATATACAAGGATTCACGAGGTAGGCTTACAATGGTCGCCCACAAAGTCAGGTGTGAAAGAGTGCAAAAGGACTGCCTGCATGCTGGAGAGCTGAAGGATCCGGATGAAGGCCTGGAGCTCACTGTAGTGTCCCATGCGAGTCCATATCAGGAAGCCAAAGGGTCTGCAATGGAAGGCTGAAAAGTCTGTGCTGGAAGCCAGGAGACGACGTGCAAGGTGAAGGCGAAGACTGGAGCGCCTCTGAAGACGCAGAAGTGAGCCTTCCTTCTTTGTTTCCCTTTTATTCCATTCAGACTATAAGCCTAGTGGTTGGTGTCACACCCAGGGTTGATCTTCTGTTGTCAGCAAATCCCCTCAGCCACCCCCAGAACTATGCTGATCCAGTTTAGTTGTTTTAGTGTTTCTTACTCAAATTGACACAATCAGTTAACTATCACAGTTTCCCTTAAAGTAATCATTATGATGATTCTGATAAATAGTTTTTTACTTTAAAAAATTAAAATTCATGTTTAAGTGAAAATATGCTTTTATACAAACCAGTGTATGCTCCTACCAGTAGTATACAAATCTACTTGTTTGCACACATCATAGTCAACATTGATATTGTCATAATTTTATCTGCCAATCTAATAGATAAAATAAATTCATGTTAAGCTTTGCCCATTCTGTGATTTTACTTCAATCACAATGTGCTCGTTTTAATGTGTCTTTTATGATTACAAATGAGTTAAGATAATATCATACTTTGGCTGTGACAGGCAAGATAATATCTCATCCCCAAATATATCCATGACCCAAACCCCTGAACCTATGAAGATATTACCTTACATCAGAAAAGGGACTTTGCAGATATAACTAGGGTTAAAGAGGTTAAAATGAGGATTCGATCCCAGACTACTTGGGTTTTTCCAGTCTAATCACATGAACTCTTCAAAGCACGAAAGATAGCAGAATAGTCCGAGGAGTCCAATGTGAGAAGGTTTCATCTATTATTCTGGCTTTGAAAATGGAACAAGGGGAACAAAAAACAAGGAATATTGCAACCTTTATAAAGTGTGACTGATCTTTTTCTATAGCATGCAAGAAAATGGGGACCTCAGTGGTACAACTTCTAAGAACTGAACTTTGCCAATAGTCCCAATGAGTAGGAAACAGAAACTCCCTTAGATCCTCTAGAAACATGACATCTGTATCTTCCTTTGGCCTTATAACTAAAGCTAGACTTGCAGACAGACAGAAAAGCACTTTGCTCGGCCCAACTGTCTCACTTTAACCATAGTTATGTGTTACTACCACCGCACAAGCTGGTCATTTTCCATAGCAGACGCATGCAGGTTTCTAGTTTATTCTTCAGTGTATACACTCGCCTGTTTACCTTTGCATGGTTATCCTGAAAGCACCAGAGCTCATGTCAGCATAGCATTCCAATGGAAAATCTTTGCTTTCTTGCACAAGTGGCAGGCTATCATTATGTGAAAAAACTGGCTTTGGAATGTTTTGGGTCATTGATATTGTTGCTATGGTTTCTTTTTAATTGAAATCAGGCACAGAGGGAGTTGAATCCAAACACTAACCCCTGTCCACTGCTAGGTAGAGAGTGACGTTAAGTTTCTCTCCCACAAACTGCTGGGAAACTTTGTGAGTCTGAAATGTAAATAACATTTCCGTATGTATTGCAAGATTTTATATATAAAACCAGTGAGAAGTGAGGCTATAGAAAGCTTTCTATATTTGATGAAGTTCTTCATTGTCATCTAGGGATGTGATCCAGGAAATATTTAATGCATTTTCTTCAAACTCCAAGTTTTGCCATGGCAGATGAGTTTAGTCTAAGAATACCCAAAAGCCAGTTCTCTTTCTGAAGAAATAATAATAATGATGAATATTGTTATTACAATGACGTATTTCATCAAGAGTCTAGGTGGTTTATTAACCAGAATTATAATGTGGTATAATTTCAAGTTAGAAATAGAGCTCTTTTCATCCTGATAAAGATTTCTATGTTAAAATTAAAGCATATTTTAATGATGAGCTTCTTCTACAGTATGGAGAAAAAGAAAAGATCAATCAGAATATAGATAGAAACTAGTATATAATTCATTTATTTGAGATTGGTTAACATTATCAAGCCAGTTAAAGACCATTTAGCCTACTCATTAATGAAATCTGTACACAAAGGCAACCTTGAAAACTGAATTTGTGAGTGAAATTTCAGTACAATAAAGGGGGTTTTACAGAATCTTACTCTTAAGATACCCTAAGGAAAAAAAAGTAGTTTGTAGTCAAATGCCTTTGAAAACTGGTATACCTGTGTGTGTGTGTGTGTGTGTGTGTGTGTGTGTGTGTATAATATATATTACATAAACAATTATATATAGTATGTGTATATATCACATATACATATATATATATATATATAGTCACAATATGATTAACATTTAAAAGGTTCTGAGACATACTATCATAATTTAATTTGGCTGGGGGTAGGGGTACTGCTCAATGGAAAAGTACATGCTTAGCCTGCATAAAGCCCTGGGTCCAATTTTTTAAAAAGTTTTTCCTATATTTATTTAATTGTAAGTATTTTATCTTGAATAACACCCCTTGATATATATCAAAACTACATTTCCACATTTAATATATTCTGAAACTCTGATTTACTTATTTTTTACTTATTTTTTACTTATTTATTACTAAGAGATCAGGACCCTAAATATGAAAACTCTTGTTTTAGATTCTAAAAATAAATTTTATTTTAAATTCCAGCTATGATCTACATAGAATGAAGATAATATATGCATTGTTATTATTATCTTACTTCATCCATTTCTATTTCAAAAAAATTGTCATTTCAGAGCATGAAATTGGCCACATCTGTTATATTGCGCCCTTTAACTAAGTTGGGGAAGAACATGACCTTTTTCTCCTTTGAAATAAAAACAATCACACACACATAAAAGTGCATAATATTTCTCTCCGTTTGTTTACCAATTTCATATGATGGCAAGTCACTTTTTTTGTGAACAACAGAATAACTTATGAATAAACACAAAATATTTCTGCTTTTAATCAAGAATCTGAACTCTGCCAGAATATTCTTAGACATCTTTTTTACCAATGTTATGTCCAGTCTCCCTGAAGAAATTCAGTCATGTACATAGTTATCTAGCTACCCATAATTTTTAAAATCAGATATGAAAATCTAACCGGGTAGTTGACAATACTAAAGATGACTTATTATATGCATGACTACTATAATCCGCATGCAGAAACTTACCTGTCTTCAAATTACAGAAATCTCAATTATGTAGAAAATTATGATTTCAGTCTTTTTCAATGAATGAAGTCGTATTAGTTCAAATATCCTTATACATAAGGAATTAATAAAGAAAATGAATTTTCATTCCTCTAAAAACAACTGATTAAAGTATAAACACAGTATAATGTTATATGGTAAGTGTTAGTTGAATGTCTTATCAAGCAAGATGATCCTAGATTCTTGAAATAATCATGTAACTATAAAGATGCAGGTAGTAGCCAATGGGTACCATTATGTGGAAGACACTTGAGGGAAAACTTGATTATTCAGCAAGCTTTGACCTGAATATTTTTGTGCTTTTAGCACACTGGTCTTAACCATTTGTGAGCTGGGGGTGAAGCAAAGAAAAAGACCAACATCTCCAGTCCCAGATATCATTTTGACCCTTAAATTTTACCATTTTAAGGCGTGGTTGATTCAGTTACAGATTTAAAAAAATTTTTTTTCTCACAAAATGCAAAGACTTAACCTAATCTAATTCTTCTATCTGAATCTTTCAATTCTGCTGGGTCTTTCTGCCCAGTGGTTTACTTGCTGTGATTTGAAAGTCCTTTGTCCCCATGTACAGAAGAACGGCCACTTAGGGAAAATAAACATGTGGATTTCTTAATCTGAAAACTCTGTGGCCTATTTATGTCCTTAAACTTGGAGTTATAAATGCAGAAATGGAAGGCCATTGAGTTTCGCCAGAGGTCTCATGTATGTATATGTCTCCTTAGGGAGCTAATATTCTCAGAGTAGCTAATGGTTGTCGGATGAGGCCATGCTTCAGATTCCATAATTATTAAAGTTCTGAGTGCTGAGATCTCTCCCAGACATCCATATTTCTCCACAGCCTTTCTAAGTGATTTCTAAAACTGCAACCTTTGGTACTGACTAGCATGGGTTGCTCCTGGTAACCACAACACAACCACAGTAACAACCCTCAAAGAAGTACAGAGAATAATCTGGGTGCACCTTATTTAACCCACTAACAACAATGTAGCTTGCCTGGGGACAGAAAGGAGCATATACCACACTGAAGACTGAACACGAGGGTAGTAAAGGAATTCAGAGAATTGATACAGATAGTCCTAGAAATATAATGATATGCACCTGTGATAATGTCTAAGACATACATGGACCTCAATGACATTTTCATAAATGTTTTGCATTGAAGGCTCCAACATAGCCAGATGCGGGTTCAGAAAGATTCACCTGAGATTATTTTTATTCAGAGAGTCATAATTTTCACGAAATAGAATTTCTACTCAGAATAACTTCAATAAAACCAGAGAATGCATTAGGATAATGAAAAGATATTCCATAAAACACACCAAAGAAAGTATGTAGCTAGGCTTTAAGAAGAACTAGAGAAAAACAAAAAATTGGGTAACATTCTTTCTTTTCCTCTTAGTATCAAGCGATATCTCATCTCTGCTTTCCCTGTACTCTCTACTTTTATGATTCTGACTTTCTTTGCTTCTCCATAGCCATTTTTTGCTTAGATGCTCACAATAAAGTACCAGTGTTTCAGACCTCGATTCTAAGTATTGAAGAAAGATAATTCTATTTGCTAAATTGGGTCGTGTGTTCATTACTGACAGAATCAACCTTGAACATAAGGGGAAAATATGCCTTAGGAAGCCTAAACATGTAGCTGGGCGTGTATATTATACATAGTGCCTGGAAGGGAGCTATGGTGTGGGCAAAAAAATCACAATTCTGAATTATGAAAGTGGTAACGTTAATATGGTAATCTCATTTTTTAATTTGGATCAGTGGAGTTGTGGTCCACAGATTAATTAATCCAATAATATTGAGGAATACTAACTTCGTATGCTAAAAATAATCTACCATTTAAATTCAGGAGACACATTTTGTACAAATAACATTCTTGTAAATATAGCTTCCTATAGCAAACGTTCAACCATATCATTAAAATTTTAAGTCAACTGTCTTTCTAACAATAAAAATATCTGTCATTATTACAGGAAAGCCAGTCACATTTGTGGCAAACAGACTTAAAGCTAAACTTTATAGTGAGAGGACACAAAATACATAGGAGTTAAAATAAACATATTATAATATATACACACACATATATTTATGTAGCTATGGTAGCCTTTTCTCTTATTCACATGAACTAAACTAAATTGTTAATCTACTTCTTTTGTCTTTTAAAATCACTCATATCTTCTGAAAATTTCTTTTAATCAGGCTACTCTTATGATCAAAGAACAATTAAAGATATTTGGGAATGCTGAGTTTTACTTTTATACAAGTTACTGCAGAAGATATCCGCAACATGAATTACTCTCAAATGTCCAGTGAATGAGCTATCTATATCAAAGATGTTTGTTAACAACAGGATGAGGGCCTAAGTCTTGGTATCTCTTTAGAAACTGTGAGAAAACTAATTAGCACAAACTAACCCAAGAATCCAAACTTTAGGTATTAGAACTCAAGACAAAACCCTACTAACTGAACACAGGTTCTTACAATTTTTGAAGTAGGTATATAGAAAGAAGAAAAGAGAACAAAAATCACTAACTTTGAAAGCTCTGGTGAGCAAAATAAGTTTTACTCATAATTAATGACTTCTGAATATTCAATGTGTGCACCAGTTCCTACTGGTTTGGCAAAATAAGAAGAATTTGAAGGAGATGAAATAAAGCATACACTTCCCTAATTGGTCTCTTCCCATAACATCTGCAAAACTACACAAAAAGAGAAAAAACAGAGATCTACATATCCGTGGATTGCCTAGGGATGAGTGTACCAGGGCACTTCGTGAGTGTACAGCTTATCGTAATGTAATACATTTTCTCCTCTGATATTGAAAAAGAAAGAGCTTCTGAAATGCAATTTAAACTTTACAATTATATATTAATACATGTAAACTCACTTGCTTATTTACCAGTATACATAATACATTTGAGGCAATCGAATACATGAAAGTTTGCTGGCATGTTGTAACACTACAGGGAAGAAAATAGGACTTACATACAGGACAGTCCCTAAATGTCATATAAGTGAATCTATGACATAATTCTAAATTAAAAACCTAATTTCTCTTGACTCAGATTTAAGTGAAAAATTTTGAAACACAGTGAGACCATTTCATGTATATGGCAGTTTTTAATGAGAAAAATAAATAGTTTACATAGGTGACCTACAACGGAAGTTGACAAGGAGCTGCCAAGAGAAGCTACTCCACTGATGATTCAAAACTGGAGTAAAATCACAGATGTTTGGTCTCTGATAAGAATGAGGTGCTGTTATAATTTGCCTGTGCTGACCTTTTAAATAATGTCAAGTCCCCAAGAACTATCACCATCTGGATGGTTGCTGGCTCTAAGAAATGGCATAGCCAGTAACCAAGGATTATCTTAAACAGTGACAAACTGATCCTAATTTGTAATTGTCATTTGTTGGCTCCCCAATTTAGACCCATTTGCCTCTCTATGAGATTCCTAATTTCCTGGGAAATCAGAGCATTGGCCGTTGTCATTGCTCGTTTCAAAAGCCAACTTATACAAAGAACAAGGAGAATGATCCTCTGCCTATTTGCCAGTCCCAAATTTCTCCTAGAGGAAGAATCACGTCTGTAGTAGGGAACATGATATATGATGGGTCACTCCCTGATTAATTGTTTACACTAATTCTTGCCAAGTTATTGGGAGAAACAATAGATATGCACTGTACTGGGAACCATTCCAAGTATGCACAAAGTCACCTTTTACATATAATAAATTCTAACCCACATTACCAAGCTTGTTCCAAATATCCTAAAGATACAAGTAGAAAGATGTTTATGGTTCCACATTTAATTACTATTTATGTCATTTATTTTGTTTGTTCTTGGTATAATTTTTTCATAAAGTACTCTTCCCATGTCTAGTAACCAGGAAGGATAAATGGACCACATAACCCTTAAATTCATATTGTGTTCTTTACCACTTTACCGTCTCAATACAAAACAAAAAGAAACTAAAATCAAGATATCCCATTAGTCTTCCTCCTTTTTTCCTATCTTGTCCATTACCCCACAAATTCTTGGAGACCTGTTGTAGTCAGGGTATGGAAAGGAACAGATTTAATACAAGACACATAATTTACAGGATTATTTTATAATATTCACCCAAAAAGTCAAATGCAGAAGAGTGCAAGAGGTCTGTCCACACACGAGAGACCCAGAGAATCCACCTGAGGGCCTGGATCCTACAACAATGTCCTGCACGAGTCCATCTGGAGGCCTAGAGCCCAAGACAACATCTCATGCAAGACTGTACCAAGGATCTGCACTGGCAAGACACAAAGGTCAGTGGTGGAAGCTAGAAAGTCTGTGCCAGTGGGATAAAGGACCCATGCCACCAGGCTGAGAGATCTGCACTGGAGCCAAGAAGCAATGCTTAATGTAAGGACCAGAGCTCCTCTGAAGAGAACTGCAGCCATCCTCAGTGACAGCGAGGACCTGAGCTCCTCCAATGATGAGAACAGCTGAGTTCATATCAGGAAAACCAGCGCGACAAGCTTCTCCGGGAGCATCAACAGCACCACCTTCCCCTCCAGTTCTCCTTTTATGCTGTTGGCAACAGTCCTCAGGTGGCTCTTCCACGCCCAGCACCTCACCGATTCAGTTCAGCTGGGTGTTACAAGTTGGCCATTAGCTAATCCACTGCAAGACTTAAATCACTTTTTCCTTTATGCATCAACAACCTATTTTATACTTACTAACCATTCAAAATATCTTTTAACTTCCTATAATCAATCAGTAAGATCAATTCTAGAGTATTTATATTTATAAATTGCTTAACTTTTATTTCAGGTTAAATTAGCTCTACATATATTAGTAACAAACACACATGTGTACACACAAAATTGGCTAGAAAGGTGTTAATTCCAATTTTTTCAATTATCTACCCTGTATCTGAGATCTACATCCTTAAGCCACAGTGGCTTCTCTTCTAGCTCTGTATATAAAATTTTAAAGTATAGAATCTAGGAAGAAATAACCTGTAATGTTTGTCTACTGCATCTAAATTTTGTCAGTGATGGACTTGGTTCTTTTGTTCTCCTTGTTGATTTTGATGCTCTTAACAACTTTTTCATTACTAAATATTCAAATCACAGCTCTGTGGCCTCACTGTCATGCAGAAGGAAGCAGATTTTCAGTTAGATTATTGAACCAGTAAGTATTAAATGAAGATTTAGCAGAGACAATGTTATATACTTGAGACATAAATGTGATCCTTTTCATAAGGAGGCATTGTCTAGTGGAAGAAGGCAGAGAACAATGCTAAATATTATGCTATGTATTACAGACATACGAGCACATTTTTTGTTACTGCATAAACATGATATTGTAGAAAATGTAAGAAAGAGTTAAATATGTCTAGATTTACATCTCAACTCTGCTACTTAAAATTTGGCTTAAGAAATGTTATATAACATCTATAGGTAAATCTTCTTATCTAATATGTGACATTTCTAATCCATGACTGGTAAATATGTCAAGAGTTATGCAGTATTTGAAAGTTGCTTGAACATTGGAGAACCATAAACAAGCCAAATATGATAAACATCAAGAAGAGAAGCCCAGAAAAGCTTAATTCGTCCTGAAGACAATGAGGAAGAGAAGATCTAAGATGAGGTGACTCAGAATTGTAGGCAAGTCATATCCTGAAATTTGTGAATAAAGTGTGATCCAAACATAGGGTGACTGTTTTAATTTTTAAAAATTATTAAACTAAAGGACCCATTGCCATTAATCCCCCTCAAAATACCTTCTCTCACTTCTCACACAATTTTCCCATCCTTCTAGACACTCCCTGAACCAGTTGTGTAAAAACCTCCTTTAGGAGTGTCTTTAGTTCCACAGTCATGGCTGACTGAATGTTTCGATTTGATTTAAAACATTTACTTTTCATGGTCATTTTGACTTTGAGGGACAGCCCAAAGTCCCATCATGCCTGATCCAGTGAATAAGGTAGATGAGAACACACCATAATTCTTTGATAAGCCTGCCTTTTCATTGGATGGCACTCAACAGCAGTATTCACCATATATTTTGTTGTTGTTGTTGTTCATACCTGGTAAAGAGATTCATGAAAGAGGACTTTCAAAACTGCTTAAGGAAGTGACAAGAACAATGGGATAAATGTGTTCAGAGAAGGGGCAGCATTTTGAGGGGATTAATGGTAATATGTCTCTTACTGTGTTATGGTTTAGACCAAGAATGACCCCCAAAACTCTCATGTGATCAGAGGCAGAGCTTTTGAAAGGTGAGTGGACCATCAGGGCTCTGCAGTGAAATGTGCTGTTAGAAGTTGGGGCCTGGTTGGAACAGGCGGGTCATGGGGGACATGATCTGGATGAATGTATCTATCTCCCTCACTGACTCCTCCCTCTTCTCTCCGCTTCCTGGCTACCATGATATGAACACCTTCCACTGTGCCATTTCTGCTTTCAAGCCATCCAACCATGGACTGAAAACATGAGCCAAAATAATCATGTCCTCTAGTATGTGGTGTTGAGTATTGTGTCTGGGAGATGAGGAAAGTGGTTAAAACATAATATAATTTTTTTCAAAATTTAAGCATATACCTTATGTTTGATCAGCCCTTGTATATTGTATTAAGGATTTTGGACTTAAACCTGACACTACTATGTCATATTTTTACATGAAAAGTGAAAGATTTAAGTGAGCATTTTAGGAAAAAACATTTGGGTCACTACGGACAATATGAATTGGAACCAAGCAATGTTGTGAAGAGGAAAATTAAGTGGTATACTGTTGAATAGTTGAGAGCAGCAATTTCATAGATTTTAATTAGTTTAGTAGAAGTAGGCATGGACAGGACAGAAATTTGATGTTAAATGGCTATACAAGAAGGGCACAGAGTTTGACTCTGAGGATGCAGGTATACAAGCTGTCTGTATTGTGTCACCATCCAGTCATCAACAAAATTATCCATTAGGCTGAGCAGAATTTAGGAATTGGTAATACTCCAGTGGGGAGAGAAATAATTAGCTTCAATATAAAGTTTCTATGAAGGTATTAAACTGATGTTCCTTTGTAGTTTGTGGAACCAGACTCATAACTTTCTGATTGGGCAGCAAACAAAAGAAAGCTAGTTTATTTTGTGGGTAGTGCCAATTGTACATTTTATCTACTTGTCAAAATTTGCTTTAGGTTTTCTGTAATATGAAAAAATCCCCTAATGTCTTCTTTTTACATGTGTACTGCATCTTTTCTCTCAATACAGGCATACATGTATAGCCTGCCTCCCAAATTTATGAAAAATGAAGCTTGAGACAAAATGGTTTTGTCTTTCTTAGTTAACATCAACAATTAGCAATCAAGCAAGCAATTCATCTCTAACAAATGCTTTTTTGCCTCAGATTCTTTCTTATCCATCACTAACAAAGTAAGATGTACTCTGAAAAGTTGTATTTGCAAAAACAACATAATAAATCATCTTTAATATGATTATGTTACATGTTGGCTATCACAGAACGATTCCCTGTATAACTTTTTAAAATCCTAAATAATCTTTATTACATATTATTATATTATAGTACCAAAAAACAAGACAGTGATAAATTTATAATATTAAATGTGTGGACAATTAAAATATAATTGTATTCACAGTTCACTAAAATCTGAAGACGAAACTCAGTGTTGGCTTATATAAATCCATGTTAGTGTGAATCATGGCTCCAAAGTTGCTAAGAGTCATGTGCTACTTAATAACAGGAATTCTAAGAAATGTATCATCAGGTGATTTTACCATTTTATGACTATCATAGACTGTACATACGAAAACCTAGATGGACTCAATATCATGAAGAGATTCAGTAAATATAAGATGTATGAGGGTCCTGGCATAACATGTCATATTGTTTCACAGCAGATTTTATTATACATTATATATGGAGTATGTCTAGATACAATTAATAGCTAGGAGTACAATTAATGATAAAAACTATAAAGTAAATACATAAGACATAGACATGTATTTTCATTACATAAGCCATAAGCATTTATTTTCATTATTAAATTTTGTACTGTACATAATTTTGTTATACTTTATATGATTGGTAATACAGATTTGTCAAAAACAAACTGTTGCTAGAGATATAATGTTAAAAGAATTGGTCATGTAATCTCATAAAAATGAAAAACATGTTACCAGAAACTGGAATAAAGGATATCCTTATATGCTGCCAAAAGGTTGGCATAATTGTGTTCTATAGTGGTGCAAAAACAGAACTTGTAAATGATAAACTTGAGCATATACCAAAGGACATTTCCAGTGAAAAGGTTAGAGTTGTACCCTGGTTTATTCTTGTTACTTGTAGGAAAGAGTGATAGGATGTGAACTGAAGTAAGAACTATTAAGGAAGAGGAAGCTAGGACTTGATGACCGGAGGAATTCTCAGTGTATCTAGAGGGGGTAAACTTGCTTAATTGGATAGGCACTGTCAGAAAGTGGCTCAGCTCTGGACAGAAAGTCAAGGGTGTGACTGGTCAATGTTTTTGAAATTGTCCCTAAGGACACAGAGTTGAGTCACACCGAGTGCTTTTGAAGAGAGTAGATGTATATATATGACTTACAGTTTTCCTCATCCATAGGCAGAAGGCACCCTCCAACTTCCAAGTACTCATATCCTTTTCACATACAAAATACATTTACTCCACTACAACATGTTGGACATTTTCAATCTGTTACAGCATCATTTTAAGTGCAAAATCTCCCATAACTCATCAACTCAAAATCCTTAAATCTCACCATTTATATCACCTAAATTAAGGATGGATGAATCTGCAGCTATATCCACCTGTGGACTTTCAGGGACCATTTTGAACTTCAGAATTTGTTTTGTTTTAAGTGACAAACCTTGTAGCATTTTCTCACAGCATTAACTAGAAAATAATGAGCACACTTTAAAACTTTTAAAAATTGTAGTGTTATTGGGGGGTGTGGTGGTGCACACCTGTAATCCCAGCACTTGGGAGGCTGAGGCAGGAGGATCAATGCGAGGCCAGCCTGGGCTACCTAGTGAATTCAAGCCCAGCCTGAACTGCATAACAAGACCCTGTCTCAAAAAAAAAAAAAAAAAAAAAAAAAAGAAATTACAATGTTAGTATTTGATGATCTCTTCAAACAAAATAAAGCAGTTCTTGGTTTGGGAAATTTAAACAAAAATATTATCAATATTTTTTAGCAGATTATTTTTTCTGACAACAAAGTGAAAAAATTTACAGGTTAGTAGGAAGACAGTAAAGATATTCTGTCCTACATGATTTATTTTTATCTTTTTTAAATGGAAATTAAGATATTCTTTAAACTCTAATGTCCCTGTATTCATTTATGTCACAAGCCTTTGGCATGTTACTTAATTTTGCTGAGTTTCAGATTGCTAATGCATAAAGGAAGGAGAGTGTAGCGCCTGATTTATGACATACCTATAAGGGTCAAATTACATCATTTTAAAATTCTAAATACTAGTAATGTTAATCATTTATTATTTTCACCTTAATTTCTATTTCATTATTCCATTATTTTACTATTTGTTTAAATCCTTGTTGACAAGGACTTATTTTGCATGAGGATTTATTTCTTAAGTATAAAGTAAATATTAAATATTTTTAATCATTCAGGATTATTTCAAATTGTAATAAAATCAAAAAATTTACCAACTCGATTTTTTGTTTTTGTATGTGAATTGATAACAATTTAAGATAGACTTCTAGGTATTCCTTAGGTTAAGGAAACATAGTTTATGATATCCCATACCTACAGAAAAGATTAGGGAATAATTATTTATGAGTAGTGCTAATAAATTGAAATTAAATATTAAAATACAGTATCTAGAACATTGTATATTTCATAGTGAGGATAGAATTATGAGGCATTCTCTAGAATAAAATTTCTTCATGTACATGCATTTTATTTGACCTGGAAGAAAATCCCATCATGTATAAAGACTACATTTAGCTCATAATGAATATTCATGAGAATACACATTAATAATCTCAGAGCTGTTTGTTTTATACTTCTGGATTTTCTTTACATATAGGATTAAAAATTTAAACATTATTTTTATGTATTTCCTATCTGGAATTACAGAAAAATTATTTTAAAATAAAATTGTTTATCAATGTGGTATTAATCAAAAAGAAATACATTAAAGAAGATGGTATATATAATGTACCTTCCAAAACACAGTAGCACCTTCTTAAATACTCTGCAGGCATTAAACAGTGGAAATAGTTGTAATAAAATTTTAAAAATTATAACTAAATTGCATAACTGTATCATTATTCAGGAAGAGTTCAAGTGTTATATGCTTATCTATAGTGAGATTATTCTACAAAAGCATACTTTATAAGAGATTTTGATTCAGCCACAAAGTCAAAATTTTAAGTTGTCTTGCTTATTTTATGTGTTATTTTAATTTAGTGTAACCTCATTTGTAAATAATGTATTTTTAAAGTTCAAAGCATTCAGGTATTACTATATATACAAAATTTTTAAACCAGCATTTATGTTTTCCTCTCTTAGCATGGGTCTGCCTCGCACCCAATTTTATTATAAGTTTTATACACATGTTGTACACACCGTAGTTTCCTTTTATCCTCAGTTTTGCATTTTGTGGTTTCAGTTACTCACAGTAATATTCAAAATCATTAGAAAATTCCAAAAATGGAGGTTTTTGTTACAGAATATTATTTTTTTGGCTGATTTTACTACTGAGTAACTATTCTTACTATTGAATAACTATTGAATAACTAATTGAAGTTAATTCTTGTTAATTTCTTACTATACATAATTTATAAATCAAACTTTATCACAAGTGTCTGCTATGGGAAAAACAACATACATAGGGCTCAGTACTATCTGAAGTTTCAGGTATTACAGAAGGTCTTGGAATGTATCATTTATGGGTAAAAGGAGACTATTGTGTATATAATCAAAGTATACCATCGACCCTAATACTGAATTTGAGATGGTCCTGAGATTTAGTGGTATCAGAGTAACACTTGAACAGCAAGCAGAAATACACACACTACACAGTTGTGGTAAGTCACAACTGAAATTCAAGCACTCAGGGAGGCAGAGGCAGGAAGATCACAAGTTTGATCCCACCTTGGGTGACTTAGTGACCTAGCCAGACCCAGTATCAGGCTCAGTGCAAGGGTCTTGGGTTCAATCCCCAGCAATGCAAAAAATAAAATAAAATTAATTTGTTTCAAAAATCAAAATAATGCTAAATTATATCTGCCTAACTATATTCTTAAAACCCTGCTATTTAAAAATTAATAAACCTATTCATTTTGAAAAGTAATTTAAAATATTCAAACTTTTCTTTTTATAAATTGTAAACTTGGAAAAATTAATTATATATGATTTCATCACTACTAAATGTTAAGTAATGTTACTGTATTAAAACTTCCTGTGATGGGCCGGCGAGATGGCTCAGCCACGTAAACGCCTGCCTGGCAAGCGCGAGGTCCTGAGTTCGACTCCCGCAACCCACATATGAAAAAGGGGCCGGTGATATCGCTCAGCGGCACGGGCGCCTGCTGGCACGCGAGGTCCTGAGGTCGACCCCCGGTTCCCACAATAAATAAATAAATAAATAAATAAAACTTTCTGTGTTACTCTTACCATGCCCTCATTTTTATACACGTTTATAGTAGAACATCTGTTTGGTTGACATTTGAAAGGGGCCTAAACTAAAATGAACTTGACACTTGCTATTTGATACTGCATATAACTAAAATTAATCTCTAGAAGTGTAACAATGAGTCAAAGTGATATTTAGATCATTAAAACAACTGTCTAGAAAATCTAAGTGGTATAAACATTATTCGCTTTTAAAAATCTTTATGTGGCATGGAAGTAATTTCAGAACTCAGATATAAAAATGATACATTTGTAATGTACACAGCAAAAAGTCACTGTAGAAGAAAATGTATATTATAGCATGAAATAAGCATCTGACCCAATAAATAAAAGATAATAGTGTTTCTGGAAAGAAGAAATGGTTTTAATCCCAGCTTTCTATAAAGAGAAGCACCTCAAGTATAATCAAAAGCAACACCATTCAAGGTTTCCATGTGTTTATGGAGCATTGCTACAACACTGCCACCCATTTTTGTTGTGCCTGAGACTTGCCAATACATTTTCACATGCATTTAATTTTAACTTTACAACCATATTTTATAGTAGAAATTTGAACCCCATTATACAGACTTGATAATGAGACTCAAAGATTTTTTCCATCTGAAAGTCACTCAAGTCTGACAAACTGGAAGTTAGAAATTGATTTCCAAATTTTCTCCAGCCGTGTTCCCAGAGTCTTGATTTTGAGATGGTTATTAATAAATATTACAACCCAGATACACATCATCATGAGGAGAAATTATTTTTCTTGTTAGAATGAGCCTTCTAGATTCCTCTGAATGACAGTGAAGTAGTATTTGAGTTCAAGGTATGTTAAGTAATTATCACAGCTCTTCTCCTTAAAAGTACTGTATGAAATTATAACAGAAGTAAGGCAAAACATTCCAGAAGCAGGGGGGAAAAGCACCTTATTTGCTAATAAACTTGGAGAATGTGGCTTGGACACTGTGTCATACAAGGACTTCCTACTACTGATCCCTGGATCAGGGTGACATAACCCTGCAGTTGCCCTTGCCCTGGACGACCACAAGCTTTCTGTGGTGAGAGTCTTTGCTTCTAATTTGACCATATGACCAAGGGCACCTGACTTCCATAAGTGAACAAATTCTGCAAAGGAGAAAGAGGCCAGGTTTCCCACACTTACAGTTAGTGGAGTGAGGAGGTAAAGAGGGGCGCTGCAAGGAGGAAACTGTCAGAAGTGGGGAAGAAACAATTCTTCTCCCCAAAACGGACAATTAGATAATAATGTAGAACAAAAAATATATACGCATAGTGTTTAGATTTTTAAGAAGTATTTCAAAAAGTTACCAAGTGTCATCAATATTTGCCACCAAATGATATTTTATCTTTTTTTTTGTGGGTACCGGGGGGTCGACCTCAGGACCTCACGCGCCAACAGGCACCCGTGCCGCTGAGCGATATCACCGGCCCCTTTTTCATATGTGGGTTCCGGGAGTCGAACTCGGGCCCTCGCGCTTGCAAGGCAGGCGCTTATGCCGCTGAGCCATCTCACCGGCCCGATATTTTAAAGTTAATAAAGGAATGTAGAAGTCCTAAGATCCAGATAATTATTGGAATCCTTTAACTGAAGTCCTCACTGACCTATTTTAAGAATAATATAAATATGAGGGCATATCTGATTTTTTCTGCACTCTCTTAAACTAATCTAAGGAGGGGAAAGTTGCAACTTATTCAAACAATTTAGAATTAACAGTATCCCCTGATTAGGTCTAGCTTTGTGTTGGTTGTGTATTTCTTCTCCTCTTTTCTGGCTCAGAAGGAGAAATCTTATACTGAATTTGTTTACTTTAGTCTGTACTTTTAAATGTTTAATGTAATAATGAGTCTTACAGCCCAGTCATCTTCCAGAAACACATTTTTAACTATAAACCAAAGTCCTCATCTCTTTATATATTGGGATAGCACAGATTATTTTTTAGCCTCTGGTTCCAGCTTTCTCTAGAGCTATTATTAGAAACGGTTGAATTTTTTAGTCACTATCTATACAACTTTGAATGCTCTTATAGCATCAGATAGCCTTATGTTATTCCCTACTGAGCAACACCCCAACTGTGCTCCTCCTCCAGCTCTTCCTCCTCTTCCTTCTTTTATTCTTTTCTTTTGTGTTTTTGTTGTTTTTTGTTTTGCAATAATGAACCAAGCTCTTTGTTCTGAACTATAGATCCAGCCCTTTCTTCTTCCTCCTCCTTTTCTTCTTCTTTTTCTTCCTCTTCCTATTCTTCTTCTTCTCCATCTTCATCTTCTTCATCTTCTTCTCATTCTTCTCCTCCTCCTTCTTCTCCTTCTCTTTCTTCTCCTTCTTCTCATTCTTCTTCTTCTCCTTCTTCTTCTCGTTTTTCTTCTTCTCCTTCTCCTCCTCCTCCTCCTCCTCCTTCTTCTTCTTCTTAGACAAGTGCTCACTAAGTCACTAAACTGCTCAGTCTGGACTTGAACTGTAACCCTCCTGCCTCAGCCTCCCACAGGACTGAGATCACAGGTATGCACCATCAAACCCAACTCATCCCATTCTTCTTTCCAATTGCATGACTTGATGGCAAGTATTAGGATGCAAAAGGAAAATATAATTAAATAGAAATATATTTGGTAAACAGTAAACTCTTCCAAATTTTATTGTTAAATTTACATAAGTAAGTTTCATGAGATTCCTTTGTTTTAGTTCATAGGCAAATCAATAACTATATATCAATGTGGAAAAATTAAAAGTAATGCTTAAAGGGGTGCATGGATGAGGCTGTAGAAATCCTGACTTAATCCACATTGTACTTAGAACGTTTTCTTCTAACACAGAGTAACTCTCTATTATTATACTAATTCAATACTGCAGAAAGTGTGCTCTACACAACCAGCAGTGTCACCTAGGAACTTTCTAGAAATGCAGAATCTTGAGCCCCAGCCCCAATCTACTGAATTGACATGTGGATTTCATCCAGATCCTCTGGTGGTTCAGATACACACTAAAACTGAGGAAGCACTGTACTGAATCCACGAACACAAGGGTCCAATGATCATTTGGAACCCAAAAGCATAGTAGTAAATTAGAGAGAAATTTGGGTGATACAGAAAGTACCAGTTACTCTGTTTTAAACAGTGGAGAATATATACCTAGAAAGTGAGGTACAGATTTCCTGATCCACCTTAAAAAATAATAAAGTTAAAGAAGGTCTGGAAAATAATAAACACACATTTTTGAGGGGAAAGGCAGGCTTCCATGTGTGGAAGGCTAAAGGCTCATCAGCCTGCAAACAGGCTAAAGGAAAGATGAAGCAACAGTGATCAAAGTTTATAAAATCATGAAAGGCATGGAGAGCATGTTCTCCCACATTAGCGTCAGAGAACTGCCCACACTAAAAAAATATGCCTGGAGCATGACAGCACACGCCTATGGTCCCAGCACTCGGGAGGCTGAGGCAGGAGGATTGTTGCAATTTCGAGACCAGCCTGGGCTACAAAGTGAACTCAAGGCCAGCCTGAACTGTATAGCGAGACCTTATCTCAGGAAAAAAAAAAAAAATTCCTGTCATCTACCCCAACAACTGCAGATTACATGTCTGCCCCTCAGACAGCAAAGCGCCTGTTTGTGGTTACCAAGTGCTTACCTCCAAGCCAGGTTCAGTCAGGACTTTATCTGAACCAAGTGAGAGGAACATGAAGGCAGAGGAAGCCAAGGCAGTGAGCTGGCACTGTGTCAAGTTCTCATTCAATTCCAGACCATCGCCTACTGCCTTTTCACGTTAGCCTTCCAAGATGACCCTCAACAATTACTTTCACTGCCTGCCAGGAGGGGCGGATCATTTAGCTGGACTAGGGACACTTTGCTCACTGGCATGGATGTTCTCTTGATGTCATTGGCTTATCTCATCTGTGACTGACACCTGCCCAGACGCCCCAGCTTATCGGCTTCTGATATTTCTTCATCTTGGGCTGGTTGGTGAGCCAGGGTCTTTAGTTACGGGGTACTCCTTGGATCTTAAAGCACTGACATCATTTTAAAAATGGAAAATGTTTCTCCATAAAATAGCAAATCCTGTACATGGCAGACTACAGAACTATACATAGGTTCAAGAGTGTTATACGTCTTTATTCATTAAAGTACTTGAGAATACTTAAAAGAAAGAACAAAGAATTCTCCAACATTTTTGGCTAATATGATGGAGGACCTTCCCTAAATGCCCTTAATGTGGCGAGAGACAGAGCACTGAGAACATGAAGCATGTTCTCATCCAGTCTGGCATCTTATCCTAATTTATAAATTAAAAACTCCAGTTCTTATCTAATGTGTGGTTAAGGCAAAAGGACACAATGAAATACCTGCCGATACTTGGTAAATTTTTTTCTTTATTGTTCATAAAAGATTAAGGATATAATCTCCAATTTTCCATATTTTCAGTATTTTAGCACTTTAAGTGATGTTTACTTAAACCAGTTCTTTTTTCTTTTTCATGATATGGGAAGCAGATGGATTGACAAAAATGTACAGGAATCTGCAATATGATGAATTTATACAAGAGGACATTTATAGAACTGAATTTGTGGGCTAGCAAAGAATATATTTCTGTCAATGATTTTAAAATGTAAAGAAAAATGAGAAACAAGAGAGTAACATTTACTGGGTATCCATTGTATCCTAGGTACAGTATATATGCTTTAAATTATAATCAGATAAAAAGAATTTTTATAATCTCTGGGTTTCTGATCAACATATTCAAGGCCAGAAAAATTATGTAATAGATGACAGTACCTTTCTGATTTTAAATTGATTCCTTTATGAGATTTATAGGACTTGAATAGTGCTCCTTTCTGCCACCATTAACCCATCTACCTCCAACTGTTACACAAGGAAAGCAAGAGTGACAAGAAGTTGAGGGCAGTGGGAGTGATGCTTTGTTAGGAGTCAGTTTCTCTGTCTGGTCCCTTCTGTGGGATGGGAACAGGGTGGATTTCCATTTTCTCAAGCCAAGTGAGCATTTCATGGAAACTCCTGGACAACACGGTGTATTTTGCCTGAAGTTTGATAAAGAATCAGGTTGCTGATTCTTTCATGGTAACACTAACATGAATCTGACTCTTTTCCCCAGTTTTTCAACCTAAAGTAGCTACTGCTAGTTGAAATATTAATTAGGAAATTTGGAGTTTTAATATGATCCTGAGCAAGAATTTTAAGCCTAGGAAAATCAAACTGTCTATTTATTACCTAAAAGCTTTCTGGAAACAAGGGGTTGCAGTTGCTTCCTGTTATCCTACTGAGCCTAACTCATTTTATTAACTAGGATACACAGAGTATCTCTAATTCAAGTAGCATGAAAAGTCTGTCCATCAGCACACAGTCAGGAATTATTCTTTTTTCACTCCTACCAATCTTGTGCTTTTTTCAATAAGTCACATTGTAAATGCATTTACTGAATAGTCACACACCTATCTTTCTGCCTAATTCCTCACTTTTCAACCCAAAGAAAACTCTAGTCAAATAATTATTACCATATACAAACCTGGTTTGTTTTTTACTTTATTGTCTTGATTTTTAATTTGACTTCTCTTGCTTTCTGCCTATTTTATCCAAGTCATTTCAGCAGAATAGAGTCTCTGCTTTAAAGCACTCAAGTTTGAGCACGTGAATAGCAGTCATTGTGGGAGGTATGTACGGTGAAGGACACAGTACCATCGGTATTAAGGAGCTGATGGACGTGGCCAGGAAAGACATACGTATATACATGCACAGGTATTTTTTGTTAAAATGCAAAGCAACATTTGACAATTCAATACTAAACATAGGGTGTTTTAAAAGGATAAAGGAAAATATCACTGCTTGTAACCAGAGTACACTTTCTCAAAGAAGGCAAACATTTGTACAAGAGGAGTTGTTAGTCTTCTGTCACAATGATAAAATACCTGAGATACAAAACTTATAAGGAGGAAAGGTTTATTTTATCCCTTGGTTTCAACACCTGGTCAATGGACTGCATTGCTTTTGAGTTGGGCCTTCAGAACGTGGACATAGCAGAGGAAACGCCTCACCTCATGTTAGCTGGACAGCAAAAAGAGAGATAGGAAAGGTCCAAAGCCCCAATATCCCTTCAAAGGCACACCCCATGGTCCCTGGAGAAGTGCTACTGGCATTTATTGGGTAGAGGTTAAATACAAAGGACAGCTCTCTACAGCAAAACTTGACCCAGCACATAATGTCTGTAGTGTCCAGATTGAGAAACTGTTTGTTTTGCAGTCCTGGATATTGATTCCAGGGCTTTGTACATGCTAGGCAAGCACTGTACCAAGCTCAGGCTGAGAAAACATCATGTGCACAAACTTGCAGGTGTGAAAGATGCCCACCAGTTTGAGAGAATAATTAATTGTCTGGGATGAGAACACATAGCTGACATGCTGGAAGAAGACTCCTTGGCAAACAATTATTTTGGAAATATAATTTCAAATCAACCTGGGAAAGGATGTGGGTGCAGTTTTACGAAGAAATTTGCATTGATTAGCATTTATGGTAGTAGTTGTCTGCGTATGTTTTGGGGTGACTGTCCTGCATCTGGCTTCCTTCCTGACTTGGGGCCTCCCTATTGCAGGCAGTAACTCTGCGACACAGTGCATCTTCTCAAACTACGGAACCCGAAGTAAATATTCCTTTCTTGTCTTGCACTAATGGTGCCCTGCAGCAGCAATAGCAATATCCTGGCCAGAATATCCCTACTAAAATACAGTTATTGTATTTCCAGGAAAGCCTTCCCAACTGCTCTTTCACCCATGCATTTTTCAAATCTAGTTCTCCAGCCTTCCATTAAGTCAGTCATTACATTCAATTTTCATTGCTGGAGAAGTAGGATTGGTTTCTGAGCTTTCAGTCAAGAGCTCTGACTGATTCAATGGGTTATGACCTAAGGGTTTTTCTAGAAAAGGACCGATGCTTTTGCAGCTCTGCATTAGGGTGTTCATTCTGACATCAATTTGTAGTGTGGATGAAAAATAAAAAAGAGGTAGGACCCAAGGTAGCAAGAAGAAATATAGTAGGATAGTTTGACAAGACACAATGAATTATGAGCTTGAACCACAACAGGGGAGGAATGTGACTGTGGAAGTATACTGGTAACTTTCTATGACTTGGTGAGGAAAAAGATGAAAGAAAGGGCGAGACAGGTTATGAATCTTGAGGTAGTGGCATGAATAGAACAATGATGTGAGCTAGAATGAGAGACAGAAATATAATTAGATTCTTTTTAGAAATGCTATATTAGTAAAAAACATTTTCATACACTAACCAATTATTCTTGCTTGCTCCTTGAATGTTAATTTCTTATCTACAAATATTACCAACCCATAGAATAATGCCTTCATAAGTAAAAACATAAAACTCTTTTAACTGATTATAACATTATAGCATTTAAGTGATTATATCAAAAGTTATAAATAGAGACAGCTGATGACATAAAACAATCCTAAGCAGAGTTTCTATAAACTTTACAATGTTAGGAATATGTTATAATCATAAATAAGAGATCAGGGAATATCTCAGTATACTTCAACATACTCATAAACTATAAAGCAAATTTTATATATATAAAATATCTCAGTATACTTCAATATACTCATAAAATATAAGACAAATTTTATATATATAAAATTTAATAAAAATATAAACAGATAAAAAATAGATAATTTTTATTGGTTTTGAATCTTTGCCTTACTCCATTCCTAAAAAATGAACTCATGCACTTACGTTTGCTCATAGCAAGATAAAAATTTATTCCTTTGAGCTAAACCTCCTATTTTTATTATACTCCTTTCTCCTCCTCACCCAATCCTGACGACATTAATGCACAGCAAAATAACTAGGAAACAACTCAACCAAAATAAAATATTTGCCAAAATAAATTAATCACTCACATTAGTAATATCACTGTCCTAGAGGGAAATGAAAACAAATCATCTGACTCAGGCAAAATCATTGTAATGAAAAATTATTTTATAGGAACTTCTGGAAAATTGTTCTGTTTTGTATTGCTGACATTATCATTCCCATGAGATAGCAGTAGCTCCAAAATTTGTAGCCAAGAAAAATATTGTTCTCATTACATAAAATACAAAATAATGGATCTGAATGCTTTAATTCTCCCTCCTTTATTTAATGAAATGGACCTGTATTTATCAGTTTTCCCCTTGGAACTTTAGATTTTGATTTTAATCATCCTAATCAAAAACAGTGTCTGGGGCCAAGAAATTCTGTCTTCCAAGATATCTCAGTTAACTTTTCCCTTCTGTAAATTTGTACTTTCTCTTTCTTTCACCACATCCATAAAATATTGCTATAATTAATGGAGCTCATCATTTCAAAGGAACTATGGTCAATTAAAATAAGCTTGGACAACAAAAAGTGTGATATAGTTTTATTTTTCCTTTTGTTTTCTTCTTGGTTGCCTTCTTCAAGTGAAATAGAAATGAAGCTTCTGTAATTTATGAGCTATGATCAAAAAAGATGCTCGATGCTTAAATTTTTAAAAATTTTATTTCAGTAAAAGACACATTGTCACTTAACTTCTCTTTAGTTGCACTCTCATGGCTGCCTTGATGTCCTGAATCAATTCAAAACATTTATCTTTCATAATCATTTTGACCTTAAGGAAGAGTCAGAATTCACACGATGCCAGATCTGGTGAATAGGTGGATAAGGACACACAGTAATATTTTTGTGAACTTGCCTTTCTGTTTCATGACACATAGGATTCACTGTATTTAAGATCACAACATTAAAGACACAAAAGAGGACTTCCAGAAATGCTTCGAAAAGAGACAAGAATGATGGGATATATGTGTTTGAAGCAGGGAGAGAATTTTGAGGGGGATTAATGGCAATGTGTCCTTTACTATAATAAATTTATTTATTTATTTATTATTTTTATTTTTTGTGTGTGTGTGTGTGTGGGTACTGGGGGTCGAACTCAGGACCTCACGCACCACCAGGCATCCGTGCCTCTGAGCGATATCACCGGCCCTTTTTTCGTATGTGGGTACCGGGAGTCAAACTCAGGACCTCACACTTGCTAGGCAGGTGCTTATGCTGCTGAGCTATCTCACTGGCCCCAATAAATTTATTTTTAATTTAAACATTTACCATATATTTCAATCACACCTTTTATCTCAAAGTTAGAAAAAAGAAAGATGTTTACAAAACATCTACTACATCCGTATAATGTTATATGTGTGTATGTGTTATATATGTATGCGTATACATATACTTACATGTATATGTATAAAATCAGTCATTTTGCACTGAAAAGATTAATCTTCTTTTAAAATGTCATTAGATTCAGGCAACATCCCTGAACATTGGACATCATTCTCCATTTCTCTTTATTTCCGTACCCACGTAAGGGGATATGAGTAACATCAAATATCCCTAATAATTCAAGCCAAAGGCCAGGCAATTAGGAGAATAGGAATTTGGTGCTAGGTATAATTAAGAGAAATAAAAGGACCAAGAATCAGTTTTTGGAGTGGGCAAAATACAGTGTCCAATGGGAATGTTCTCCCTTGATCAGAGAGGTATCTGTCGAGGACCATTCTATATAATTTGGGGGGAAAAGTCATTTCATAATTAAATCGTGATTAGGGCTTGTCAGAGGCCTAGTCTTGCCATGCAAGCTGGCTATGGTATGAGGAAACATAACTCTGTGCGCCTTCGGTCATGGTTGAGGTCTCAAGGGTCCATGATGCTGTGATGCCACAAGGCAAGATTACATCAGCTGAAGACATCCTGGTTCCTTGAGAACCCAGTGGTAATAACAAAAGGGTTTCACCTTGGGGAAAGGACAAACTCACTGGTAACCTGCCATCTCTCCCCGCCATCCTCATCAGCATAAAGTCTCTTGTTAGCATAAGGCTACCACCGCCCTCTGAGTGGTCCAATAATCCCCTCACCATTTTTTTCAATCAATAAATGTGGAGGTACTGGCTGCCTCATGGCCTTTTGTTCCCCATGAACAACTGGTCATCCCAGCCTCCCCCTGCACCACCATTTTGTCTCTTGCTCTTTCTTCTCACAGTGCTCTGTAACACCTGGCAGGAGATTGGGGCCCACCGCCGGCACCCCAAGTAGATATCCACATTGCTTTTGAGAATCTATGAGTAAGGCTGCCATCAGTGATTAAAAGAACAAGCTGTATCTTTATCACATTGTGAAATTTGCTGTGTGAGTTAGAATATTTATTTTCTCCTGGCAAAAAATGACAATTAAATTTTCTACAACTTCTTACTTATAACAAAACTTCTAGCCTCCACTACCTAGGAAATAGAACTAAAACTGATTCTATGACAAAGTGTTAATATACATGTATAACAAAGTATACCTAGTGTTGTTGTGCATGTATTTGTTAAACATTTATAAAATGCTTACTATTTGTCATAATACCCTCTCAGAGAAAAGGAGATGGTAGACACTGAATTTGGCTCACACAACCAAAAAACTAGAATACTACTCATGTGTGAAACAAAGATAGAACTACATCTTATATAAATTTGCCAAGAGTAGCTCCCAAGAGACATCTCTAAAAAATGCCGGAGAAAGACAGGTTCTGTTAAAGAGCATGTAAGACCAGATCTTCATCAGAGTTTCGGGAGGAAATTATATCACTTCTTGTGTGTTATGGCTTATATCTAGATGTACCCCCAAGGCCTTATGGGCTCATAATCAGGGCTTTGGGGTGGTGATTGGATCATGAGGGCATGATACTCATCCACAGATTAGTCTACTGATGAGTTTATTGCTAAATGTGAGGTTGGGAGGTGAAGCCTGGTTGGAGGAGAGGAGTCACTGGGAAGGGTGTGGCCTGAAAGGATTTATCTTCTTCCCTCTTCCCTTTCTCCTTCTCTCTGCTTCCCGCTGTCAAGTCATGGACTCTTTCTGCTCTGCTCTTTTGCCATGCTGCCCTGCCTTAGAGCCAGCTGACTATGGACTTAAACCTCTACAAACTGTGAGCCAAAATAAACCTTTCCCTCTTTAAATTGTGGATGTTGGGTATTGTGTCTCAGCAACTAGGAAGTGACTAAGACATTAAGAAAGTGGATCCATAGAGAGAATTGGCAGAAGAACCCAAGCAAGAATCAATTCACTGGGGTCTATATTAAGGGCTTAGTCAGTCAGGGAGCTGTAACAAAGTACATAGACTTGGTGGCTTATACACAGTGGGACTTTATTTTTCACAGTTTTGAAGGCTGAAAGGCCATGATCAGAGTGTTAACATGGTAGGGTTTTAAATAACATCTTTGTCTGGATGGCAGGCCTATGAATTATTTTATCCTCACATGGTGGAAAGAAAGAGAACTCTCTAGGGTCTCTTCTATATGGGGACTGCAACATGAGTGCTTCATCTCATGGCTAAACCCCTTCCCAAAGGCCCTGTCTCCTCATACCACCCCGCTGTGGATTTAGATTTCAATGTATAATGTTTAAGGGTGTACGAACATTCAGTCCACGATGAGCCTTAGACCTGTGGTCGAATATTAAGCCAAGGTGAGTGGCCTGTTGTGGATGTGACTGTATTCTAATGTGAAAACCTTTTGCATTCAACCTACGTCAGAAGTCAGGAAAGAACGATCCAGGACCACATCCCCACCCCTTGTGTACTGTATGTTGCCCTTAAAAGTGAATATTTTTGGAGACAAGTAGGAGTAAAAGAAGAAAATTCCAATTTTCCAATCACCAACAAAGAGACACAAGCAATATGGGATCAAGCATTTTTACATTAACAACCCGGAGCTAACAGTTTAACTCATGGAATTTGATTTGTTCACAATACTCCTGTAGTTCTTACTGACAATGCAGTTGATTTACATGACAGATGAAAACCAAAGAGATCCAGAGTTGCAAAAATTAAGTAAGGCCATTTCATTTTATTTCTGAAATGAATTGGACAAACATGTCCAACAACATAGGGCAACAAACCCACCTAAGGAACTACTTCTTAGAGCAGGAAAATACTTATAAGTCTTGTGATCCTAAAAGAGACCAAAGGTCCAACCCAATGCTAGCCAAATGCCTTCATATAAAATGTTGCTATTTCATGCTGTTTCACCTTAAATACCCAGTATCTCTTAGCCTAAACTATTGAGGTATAATTTAAATAACTGGCCTAGGATATCTGCTGAAACTCCTTAGTACCTTCAGAGCAGGAACCCCATGATGTTATCAGGGCTCTAAATGACTGACACATTTGTGATGAAGGCAGTGAGCACATCAGGCTTTCTGCTTACTTCAGTAATTGTTATGAGATTCATGTGCTTTTCAAAATGTGGCAGGAACTGACTTTTGTCGGGAGCCTTAGAGTTGACTTTGGTTAGGTACTCACCTAGCCTATTTTCTACAGTCTAGGCTGCAGAAATATTTCCAAGCCTCTCTTAAAGTTAGCTTGGAGTTCCAAGGGACGAGACTCGGTCATTGAAATGTGAATGAAAGTGATATTTTCTTCTCCCCATCCTGTACACTAAAATCTCAGAGAGATTCAAGTGAAGCTGTCTCTCCCATCCTCAGGACCCTGAAGATGAATGCAAAAAACTCAGACATACCAGAGTTACATGATGAAAAGAGCCAAAATAGTCACTCACAACTTTGCAGGAAAACCTTGCACCTGAAAGACACCCAGTGTACATCAGACTGTTCTATGAGTATGAAGATAAATTGTGTGTGTGTGTGTTGTAGGCCACTGCAGTTTGCAGGTTATTTGCTACAGCAATTCAGCAATTCTAATACAGACAAATTTTAAAACTGCATCCCCAATGTGGTCTAGAGACCTTAGGAATCATGGCTCATCCTTGTCCAAAATCCTTCAAATCAGAAACAGGATGTGCACATATATACAACAGCTCCCAGTTGTTCTGTCTTTACAACTGAACAGCTGAAGCCTAGCAACATACTTCTGTCACAGACAGGCCACCTTAATAACCCCAGTGTATACCACTAAGCTCAGAAAATCTCCACTCATGAATGATGCAGAAAAATTTTTTCCCAGCTTATGAATTTCCTACTCTATCTGCATTCTGAGGAAGACACTTTGAGATTTGTTTACAAGTATAAAAAAGTCAGGGTCAACTGCATATCCCACACAGGGCTAAAACTTAGAAAGATTTAATGGAACTCCATTAAAATATACTAAACACTATCTTTAAAGCAGAAAAGAGAATGGAGTGAACATTAAGTTTTTCCTAATCTGTGTCTGTATTGCAGCTAAAAATGACCTCTATGGTTCTCACTCTCCAAGACTATTATAAAGTGGGAGTCGTAATTCCCGTAGGAATTTATGTTTAGAGAGGGAAAAATATTTAATCAAAACTGAGTAGTTAGGACTAAATAAATTTAAAATATCAATCTGAAACTGTTATAGTATAGCATCTTAAATAGCTAGAATTCATTTAATTAACATTTGACACTTAGCTGAATAACATTTACAATCAAAGAGCTATTTTTTTCCAAGTGAAAGAATTTAAACGAAAACCTTGAAGATGTTTCATGAGCAGAATATATTAATCAAATAACTCAAAAATATTCCTTTTTAAAATCCTAGAGCCAAATTAAACCTGCCAGGGGTTGACATACTTCTGGGGGTTCCCATGATGACTAATGAGAGGCCATGTATACAGCACTAAGCTAAATAATAAAAACATATAGATAAGAATTTAATGAAATGAATTTAAGGATATTGTTTTTTCCTACATAATCATTTTGTTTTGACTTTTATTAAAGGAGATGCTCTAATGCGTCTGACATTTCTAGAAGGTGGGACTACCTTTGCAATTAATCTTTCTTTATTTTGAGATAGGTGCCAGGAAGAATCCTTCAGTAAGTTGCATATGCATAATATAATTCATTCAATAATTAACATTGCCTCATCATTCAGAGAATTATCATTTCCTGTCATTCAGGGAAAGAACCTGAAGTCATCTAAATTGGAATGGCGATATTAATGGATTATGTATGGTTATATAAAATTGAATTTATCTATACCTAGGCAATCATTTTATAAATTATGAAAACTTTTTTCAGTGCTGGATGTCCAAAGTGGATTCTCATACACCTTAGGCCAGTGCTCCACTACTGAGATATAGCTCCTGCCCTTTTTCTGGAAGTAAATAAATATCTAAACTGGAATGTTGATGGCTTTTGCCATAGACTACTTGGGAGAAATAGCAGGGATTTCTTTTTTTTTTTTTTTGTGGGTACCGGGGTGTCGACCTCAGGACCTCGTGCGCCAGCAGGTGCCCGTGCCACTGAGCGATATCACCGGCCCCTTTTTCGTATGTGGGTTCCGGGAGTCGAACTCAGGCCCTCGCGCTTGCCGGGCAGGCGCTTAAGCCGCTGAGCTATCTCACCGGCCCTAGCAGAGATTTCTGAGAAATTGCCTTTGCATTATTTATTCCCTTGCTCGTCGGATGAATGTCTCCGTGAATGAAGAAGACTTCCACTACACATTGAAAAAATAGTGTAAGACCAGCAAAGGGTGTAGTTTATTTTCAGTATCTCCTGACATTGTAAAACTTGAGGAACACATGGGAGATAGAGACATGGCCAGCAATTATTGGTCCAAACCACTTAGTCTTCCCAGATCTTGACAGAATACGACACGGTGAAGGAATCTCTGAAGACTAACAAGGCTTTCCAATGACATTAACTAAGATTGATTTGCTCACAATGAACTCTGGTGAATTTTGGAGAAAATATCAGGAAGGAGAACTGGGGAGTAGAATGGGATTCCATCAAAACATAGGATCCTTCTAAAAGTCATAATGATTTAACATTAAAATGTATATAATTTTATAAAGAACTTGAAGTTGGTGAAAACAAACATACTAGTGCCCCCAAATTCTTTTTTACTTTGCAATAACTTAGAGTCATGACCTCTTGATTATAAGTGTTGATATGATTATAAGTTTTTGGTATCCCTAATTTTGTTGCACCTTGCCTGTAGGAAGGAAGGAAGAAATAAAACTTGAGCATTGTTTTTAAGATTTACTTGAATGAACACGGTATTTTTCTTCTTCCAAATGGCATCCTAAGTACATTCTAAACTAAGCCTGACATTTAAATAATCCCTTAGAAGTCCACCATGCCTATTATAAAGGAATTTTGCTTTATCGTAAGGAGATATTTTTGCCAGAGGGCGGCAGTTTGGCCACTTAGCTTCAAAGCAGACTTACTTCCACTCTGCTAGCTCTAATTCTTAGTGTATTGTAGCCTTTAGCAAAATAGCTTTAGCAAGAAATAAAGAAATTCAATGAAGAACAAAATCAAGGACAATGAATATAGCCTTTTGAGCTATCATTTATTTTTCTCTCAGACTGAAAATATATCAGGTTGTTCTTATATCAGTTTCCACTCAGCTAGTTAATAGCATGAAAGAGATAAGATAAAGCTTGTGTCTTTAAAACACTGTGATTTCTTATTTCATGAGCAAGTATTTTTCATCTTCATAGTTCAATACACGAACTGAGCAAGTTGATGACTCAAGCCTTACTTGGTGTCATAAGCAAAACTGGAGTGTGTTTTTTCCAGATCTTGTGACATCATTAAATTAGAGTACAATATGGGAGAGATGCTTTACAGTTAAAAATAATGTCATTGCAGTATTGATTCTTACAACCACCATGATAAAAAGAATTAGCACTATTTCTCACTTTTCATTAAACAGAAGAGGTAAAGGGCTTGAGAGTGTGGCTGGGCAACTGGAAAACGCTAGGCAGAATCGAACGGCCACACATTAGTCTCCCTATTCTGTACAACACTGAACATTGCCTTAGATTTATATATAATAGTTTTTCCAAATTTTTAAGAATTACTTAACTTAAACATTCTATAAATTTAGGCACAAGAGATCAATAAAATGACCAACTAACATAGGAAATAGAACACAGTTATAATAGTTCCCATAACATTGAGCCCCCTCCTATATTTATATACTTTTATATTATGTATTAGGTCAAGGTGTCAGACAAATTTTTTTTTTTCTGGAAAGACAATCATTATTATTCAGGTTCACTTTTAAAGAAAAAATGTACGGTTAGGAACAATTACCAAGAAGAAATGCAGAAAATAAAACTTCCTCTTTAAGCAGTGAGATAATAAATTGCTCTAGCACGGCAATGTGAACTATTTTATATCAACTGGAGAACTGCGGTTATTAAAATGATCTGTCAATAGAAATAAAGCAAAGTTCAGGTGATGAATAGCTAACAGCTGCACCTTTCCTGCCTAGTGAGGAATTTATAATGAGGTTTAGGTACTGTTTTTCTTTTCTTTTCACTTTTTTTTAGGGGGTATGTGGGTAAGTAAGCAAAGAGGATTGAGAAAAAATCTTCAAGACAGGACTTTATGTTAGACTTCATTCTAGGTTTAAAGTGTTGCAGAATACGTACGTTTACAATGCAACTTCTAGGGTAAAATAACACATTTCTTCTGCACATAATATCTTCATAACAGCATGTGAAAAACTAAGAAAATTTACACCAACCATAAATAATATCCATAAGTCAAGGACTGAGTTTTTTCAGATAAGGACTACAGGAAACAAACTCTCTCTTACAGAATAAAACACACACATTTTAAAACCCATTAATAGAGATAAGGCTAAGGGTTTTTAAAATATAACACAAAATTGACATTAAGGAAAATCTTCAAACAATAATTGTCTAATTTCATACTGTACTACTTAAAAGACCTCCTTAATCTCAAGTCTCTATAACATTAAATAATAATAATAAATTGGGACATAATAAGTTGGGAATTATGATATGGTTAACTTTTGTCTATAGTTGTCCTTTTCACCTTTTCACCTTCATTCTTTCTGAACATTGTAGCTAAGATGACTTCATGAATTAGACTTTCCCAAGTATCTGGGCCAAAGTGTGATTCTAGTCAGGTTTAACGTATGCCAGTTTTATGGCAGAAGTAAATCGTATTTGTCCAAGCATGCTTGTTCTAAAAACTGGTCTCTTTGTAAAACCCTTTATCCAGAAAAGACCAAAAAACCACACACAAATACAATGTTACAAAGTGGGCTTATTAGTTTCCTGAAGGCTGAGATAATACAGAGCTACTGTGGGTCGATTTGGGAAGGGAGAATATGGGTTTGGATTGTGCTGGTTGATGGACTCAATCCTTTCTCCTTTCCGTGTTTCTAAAGGAGAAGGACATGGAAGTGGGGGCTTATTTTTGAGATGGGTGTATTATTCTCCATCTGAGGATTTCACTAGTCTTTGCTCAAGAGATCATAGAAATGAAACAAGTTTGGGAATGTCATTGGTAAGAAAGCAGCAGTCACTCTGAAGAAACAACTATTAGCAATTTCACAGTTGTGATGTGACCTGGGATATTATTCTGTTGGAAACATGTTTTTTTTTTTGCCTTAGATTTGCCTCTGATACATTGGAAAATGTTTGACTTTCCTTTAGAAACGCGGAAATCTTATTAGCAAGATTGATTTTTACTTTCACATCTTGTTCTTGCTCTGGAGAAGTCCATACAACAGATCTCAAGTTCTTATTTTATTCACTGGTATCTTACTTGTAGTGTACTGTTCAATGGTACTGTACTTTTGTATTATTTTGAAAAGAACAAGAACAAACCTGAGAATAACTTTGAGTGCAGTAGTTTTGAAGAGCTCTTTCTCATTGCTAATGCCTTTATGGAATTCTGCTGCAAAATTATGTCACCTGCAAGAATATCTGGCTGTTTTACCTGCAGGATAGTTTCATTGTCTATACTTCCCCAGTGCCTACTTCAGGGACTTTTCCTAAGTTTCTGCTTCATCTTTTTGTTTTGTTGAACCCTCTTGTCCAATAACCAACTGGAACCCAGTAGAAAGAAGGAGAAGGAGGAGGAGGAGGAGGAAAAGAAGAAGGGGTGAAAAAGGAGGGGAGGAAGGCAACGCACACATGCACACAAATTTGGCCAGAAGTACAAATATTTTGGGTTTTGGAAATTGAAAATTCATGCCATGGAAATACTAATGAATGGTTTATAGATAGTAATTTACTTTTAAAAATCAGGTAAAGAAAAAAAAATCAGGTAGAGCACATTAAATTAACTTAAATAATCACTGATGAAAAGGGAAACATTTCTTGTTTCAAAACTAAACTAAAATAGCTTGGGTTTGAGTCTTGCTATGCTATTCACAATGTTAAAATCATTTAACCTCTTTGACCTTGACTTGCATCTTCTATAATGAGATAATGATAAGATATAAGGATAATGCCACCTCATCAAATGGTTAATATATAAAGTGCATATTATAACAGCATCTTGCTTTTGTTTCAAAAAAAGTCAAGTTCTAAGGATAATTAGTTGGAGCAAAAAAACTGAGACCAGCTATTAAAAAAGTAGTTTTTTATTATTTATAATTAAATGATTTATTATTTATAATTAAACGATTTATTATTTATAATTAAATGGTTTATAAGTTAGTGCCATTCAACAGAACATATAACAAAAAGAGGAATATTTCAGTGATGTAATTTCTGTGATAATATACCAAGAGTCTGCTGATTTTAGTTGCAGTGGTGTGGCAGCACTAACACAATTCTTAGGTGCCATTTTTAGGCCATTGTTTAAAACATTTAGCCTTTTGCAATCTCTATTACTGGAGGCATTAAAAATAAGTACATATTGTATATCAAAGGAATAAATATAATGGCCTCAGACTTTATCAGTAAATAAAACATGACTATTAAGATATCTTAGTAACTTGTAAAACTATACTTAATATATAAAATGTGGCATTATTTTGCTTCTCTGAAAAATTTCTTTTAACTCAACATTTTAAATTACTCACCCTTGCTGAATACATTATATAAAACATCCTGGAATATTTTGCCAACCCATGGAGCAATGATTTAAATGAGACAAATTCTGTCTACTTCATTTTTTCACTTCAAATATTGTACTGGGTACAAACATACAAAACATCACTTTCTCAGATAGATAAGGTGACAGTTTTCTGAGCTTTGCCTAGAAAGTCTTCAGCCCTACTGAACTCCATCATTGCCTTCAATTTGTTTACACAATTTCATTTTCTTATCAGCCAATTCAGCACAGTACCCAAACATCAGAAAAGAAGCCTTCTATTGTACTCTCTACCTTTATCGAACTCCAGCAAGCATTCTCCACCTAAACATTCTTTAAAATTAACTTTAAATCTTTGCCTGAGGGGATTTTTTTTTCTGCCTTCCAATTTTCCACTTCCGTGGTCTTCTCTTTGCTTCCACATATTCTGAAATGTGTGCAGCTGATAGGAACACATTTGGGAAGGCAGTGCCAAGGAGCAGAGAGTGCGCCTGCTCTGCTTCCAGGCAGCTGCTCTGGTTTCCTGTGTTGTGTGGTCTATCATGCTGGTGTCTGCCTAAGCAGTTCTTTAATGTTTTAGGCATCTCCTCCATTCCAACATCTAGTCTCTGCTTTGTTTTCTAACGTGGAGACAGATTGCCAGTGAGACGAATTTTAAATAACAGTCACAAAAACTCTCCAACTTAGATGACATAAAAGGCACTTACTAAAGTAAATCATATCTTGGCAACTTAATGTCTTGCAGTAATGAGAAAATTTGAAGTCATTGCTAGTGACAATAGATCATACAGCTGTGTCCTTAACAGAAGCTTAAGATAAAATGGGGGAAAATGCAATATCCATTAATAGAGGAAACTGCCATGAAAATAAAACTTACATGAAAGTACACTAAATCAAAGACTTGAACAGCTTAAAAAATAGTACTCTTACAAAAAACGGGAAGCAATTTTAGGCATAGCAAAAATCCTTTTAAAAAATGACAATTCAGTAATCTTCAAAACCAATTTCATTCCAGGCAAAACATTGTGGCACTCAGTAAGCATATGTATATAGTTTCTAAGACAGGTGAAACGAAACTTTAAAAATTGGACTTGAAAATTCTTCTTGTAATTGGCATTTCCCTTTATAAAGAGTAGGTATTTCTGTTCATTCATCAACAGTAGATGCTTTGAAAAATAGTTGATGATATCCAGGGAATGGATTTTATCAATTCACAAGTTGTAACCAGATACAAAACATTTGTACATAACAAATGCAAAAAAACTTAATATTACATTTAAATGTCAAATTATTAATTCCAGCTAGGTATGCAGAGAGGGAAATAATTTCCTGAGTTTTCCTACTCACTACCACAAAGAAGTTCTTCATGTAGAAAATCTAGAAAATAAGGGTAAACCGTAAACAGAAAATAAAAAATTAGCCACAGTTAAAATCCAGAGATGAGTACTGGCAGCTTATTGATGTGTATCTTTCCAGCCTTTTAAAACATATTTGTATCATTTCACATATTATTTTCATATAATATCCAATATTTATAATATTATTATTTAAAAATGGAAAAATTATACCCTAATACATACTCTTTTATAAATTAGAGTTGTTATTGAATAATATATAATAATTTTTCATATAATAAAATACACTTCTGAAACAAAATTTTATATGACTATTTAGTGTTCCATAGTTCATACGTTGTTTGAAACTTAAAAAATTAAAACAGTTCAAAAATTCACCTCAACCTAAGAAGAAATAGAGACAGGTAGAATGGAGACAAAGAAATTGGCATTTTGTAATTGGGCAATGAGAAAATAAAACCTCTATCCTCAGTATACAAAAGTTACTGAAGTCTTTTTTTCCTTCCAATAAACTCACTCAAAAAGTCCCAAGGGTCTCAATTTTTAGTGGCCATGAAAAAAATCTTACCATGAAAAAACCCCAAATCTCCTTTGGATGAAGTGTTCATCCATTCAGGGCTCTTACCCCTTTCTGTGTAGGGGAGCTGTGCGTGACTCCTGAATGTATGTTGGAAGCTGCGTAGTCTTCCTCTGCTGACTCCAGCTACCTGTCCTAACCCTAAATTTGGCTCCTAGTGCTTGCGGAGTCTACTGTAACTTTCATCTTCAACTTGGTACTGGTGAGAGGAAGAGAGGTACATTTGTTCTGGATGGATTTAATCTGATGTCTTTGATCTCTGATGCTACAGTGGCTTTGGAAATGATAATGTCAGTTGCCCTTCAGTTTCAGAGGGTCCTCAGCTTCTCCCCTTGGCTTCTAGTATTAAGTCTGAAACTCCCAAGACTTTTTCCACACCATCATTTGGCTGAATGGCTTCCAGCTCCATTTCATCTTTCTCAAGTTCCCAAGAACCTGGTAGGTTATATTGCTATCTCCTGACATGCTTGGACAACTTGTAGGAAAAGAGAGAAGTATTGTGTGTCTTCCAGTATGTCTTACCGACCAGGTATACACCACAATCCTCAAGCACTCTGAAAAGGATATTTTATTGGGTTGTTTCCTTAAAAAATTTCCCGGCATACAGCAGGCATTTAGGGTTTTGTTTTGTTTTATTGCCCTGTCTTTAATGATTAGTTTTATGTGGCAGTCTGGCTGGACCAGGAAGTACAGATATTTGTTCAAAAGCTCTAGGTGATTCAATAAAGGTGTTTTGGGGTGGGGTTAACATTTAAATGAGTTGACTTTGAATAAAGATTATCTTATATAATGTGGATGGGCCTCATGGTGGCTGTCCTTTTGTGTCTCCCACTCCTCAGGCTGATGTCAGGTATAGGCCATCCTATCCAAAACTTGCTACAGTTCTCACAAGAAAAATTAGGGATGGCACTCTGATTGGCCTCACGCGTAGGGCTTTAGGAAATGTTCTGTTCATGTGTCATGGAACTTTGTAATTAACAGGTTATGCCCACTTCCCCAGCCAGTTAGCCATGCCCTAAAGAATTTAATAAAACAAAACTGAGCTCCCCGGAGAAAGAATTTTGCTGCCTCTGACTCTGACTCAGACCAGGACTCTTCCCTAGGACTATAGTTACCCAGCAAATTTTGAACTGACCACTCTACGACCTCTTAAAAAAAAAAAAAAAGAAAGAAAAAAAGAAAACTATCTCTCTGTCTCCCTCTCCCTCTGTCACACTCACTCATACACACACACACACTGTTGATTCATTTTCTCTGAAGACCCCTACCACCCTAAAATTTATTTCAGAGAGTTACTTTGCCCTCTATCCCCATCCTCTGTCATTGGCCAGGGTCTGAGGAGGTTTATGAAGCTGAGATAAGGAACCTAACGCATCCTAAGCACAGAATAAGCTCTCAGGTTCTCTGATTTCTGTTGCAGGAAAAGAATTTTTAGGACTAGTCAACAGGAGGCACAGGAAAGCTGTTTAGGCAGAAATTTTAGTATCCACTCAAAGTGGAATGCGAGTATTTAGGGAAATGGAATTTCTTAAAAGAGGGAACATTTACGCTTCCGTTGAAGAAGCAGAAACCCTGGGGAAAGGTGCCCCCTACAAGGGTACTAGCTTATTCCAGTTATGGGCCCACTATTTTGTAATAGGTGATTTAAACATTCTTCAGTTTCTCTCAACCTGTTCCTTTATCTTAGAATCAGGTTCCTGCTCTTCACTTTCTCAAGTAAGCCAATTTATGGTTATACTAGGTTTTTGAGTATAACAGGTTTGAGGAAGGAGATCAGAGAGCAGCAAACTGGCTGGGGGAGTGGGTGTGACCTGCTAATTACAAAGTTCCAGGACATAGATGCATGAAAGTTCCAAAATCCCTGCATGTGGGGCCAATCAGAGAGTGCTATCTCCATTTGTTCTCGTGAGAACTTGAGTAAGTTTCTGATAAGACACCCTGGACCTGGCCTCAGCCTGAGGAATGTGAGATAAAAAAGGGCAGTTGCCACTGAACTCAGGACTGTGCATTCCTTCTTCCACTGTAGTCCATTTTCATACTGTATAGTGTATTATTTCTTACTTTAACTTGGCCCAAACTCAACTTGCACAACATGTTTCTTTTCCTGTCTTTAATAAATGGAAAACCTCTGCTACCTTTTCCAACTGTTTTGTCCAATTCTTTGTTTGAGACAATAATAACCTAGAAACCACCTCTGGAAGGACACCCCAGAACCCAGACCCAGCCACGGGTTTGGAAGAAGCCTAAATTTAACCAAAGGAAAGATGATATGGATCACCTTGTGTAATTGCAGCTGGGTCCTGGAAGTTACAATCTTCAAGTACAATTTTTAGTTATAATTTCCTTGTCTCCTATCTATCTTTTATTTCTTCTATCTCACTTCTGCTATAGGAGTGACCCCGGGGAGTAAAAAGGTAATGGATTTTTATCTTTGCGCTCTATAGTAAATTAGATGGTGACACCTGAAAAGGTATATCCATTTCTGGATCTCCTACGAATACCACTTTTTTATTTGAAAAAAAAAAAGAGTCTTTACAAATATAATTGAGGTAGTGTTCTTCAGATGAGAAAATCTTAAATTGTCCAGGCGGGCCCCAAATCCAATGCCAAGTGGCCTCTAAGAGGAAGGAGATTTGAGAAATGCCACAACCTGACCATGGTGGCAGAGACTGGAGTGATGATGCCTCAAGTCAATGGATGCCAAGAGCCACGAGACACAGGAAGAGGCAAAGACCAGCTATGCCCTGAAAGGTTTGGAGAGAGGATGACCTCGATGATGCCTGGCCCTTGGACTTCTAAATTAGCACAAAATCAATTAGTGCTGATGTAGTCTACCATGTGTGTGGTAATGTATTGTAGTAGGCATAAGAAACTAAAATATCTGTTTTTGTAATTCATTTCTCATCTGAATTCTTTTTCAGTTTTGTTTTGTTTTCTTTCATTTCAAGCACTCTTTGATTTACATGGAAAATGGAGCAAGTAAGGTACAGAAACAGATTGTTTTGGAATGTATTTCTATTTAAGTTTCTACTCACACTCTCCCTTGAAGACACCAATAATGGCTAGTATGAGAAAGCTATTTTTTGAAACCTTAAATATAAAGAATCCAACATTATTTTAAAATTTTGCTTCTACCAAAAATTATCTTTTGTTGTATATGGTTTTACTATCTATTGAAACAACACTGATGTTGTTGTATATTAATCATAAAATAGAACACTGCAATGATCATATTTTTGGCTAAACACCAACAATGAGGGTGGGAAATTGTTAAGTTGAAACGCTGCCTTGAGAACCTGATGTTGTCACTGAACAGGGTCCTAGAAGATTCCTAAACGCACCCTACCCATAGAATTCAATTGCTTTCCCATTAGGGAAAAACAATTTTTAGGACTTGTCAGTAAGAGAATAAAGAGATTTATTAGGGAGAAATTTAAAGTACACAAACGAATAGAGTGAGGACCCTCAAAAGACAGAGAGTCACACTTTAGATTCAAGCTGGGAATATTTGTGTTTTTGGCGGTGGATACCTGTGGAATTTGTCGATCTATTGTCTTGGTCTTAATTTTGGGAGGTGGCCCACCCACAGAAAGATAATAGTCTATTTATAGGGAAAACCTATTTTACAGGTGAAAAGATGTGGTCTGTCCACAGGTGACAGAAGACCATTTGGAAGTTAAAAAAGGAATGGTGGAACCCATGTTCAGGTAAAAAGGAATTCCCCAGGTTTCTGGTGTTTTGGGAGAAAATTTTAAAAAGTTAAACTGGCTTGAGTAACTTTTATGTCCTCAAGCTGCAATTTTTTCTTAGAAGTACAACTTTAAAATCCCAGATTTCCTTTTCTCCTTTCTAACCTATCTTTATTTCTTCTATCCTACCTCAGTGTGACCTGAGGTCTTGGGTTTAGGTGATAGCTATGCTCTGCCTGAACAGCAGCCTGTGATAAACCTATTAGGCAGCTCAGTTAGATAGAAATTCATATGTAGTCATAGAGGGACTAGGCTCTAAAGAAAATGAGACACACAAAGGTTGTGGCTGGAGGCAAATCTGAAGTGAGACAGGCCTCAAGATTGAAATGCAACAGTCAGAACTTCAAGCTTCCCTAGAGATAAAGAGCAACTTGAGATTATACTGTAATTAGCACCAACTTGTCCAGTAAGTCCAGGTAGGCATCAGGTACATACATGGATGACCAGAATATCTGGACCCATCCTCCCATCCTTTCCTGAGAATGTCTTTTTCTTTCAATGTTAGAAATTATAGATAAACTAAAGTTAATAATGTTAGCTTTTATCCTTGCTACATGACTTGTTTCCCTATTGAATCAATATGAGCCAAACGACTATGCTTGTACTCCTAGAGGTGGATTGTAATTTTGAAGCAGGAGATTAGGGCATGGCAAACTGGCTGGGGAAGTGGGTGGTCCTGTCATTACAGAGTTCTAGGACACATGTGCAGAACATTTCCAAAGCCCTACACTTGGAACTAATCAGAAAGTGCTATCTTCAATTATTATTGAATCAGTAATTATTATTATCAGTAATTATTATTATTACTGTTGTTGTTTTTGAGACAGTGTCTCCCTACATATTCAAGCTGGCCTTGAAGTCCCTGTGTAGACCAGGCTGGCCTTGACTTCACGGTGATCCTCCTGGCTCAGTCTCCTAAATGTTAGGATCACAGGTGTGCACCGCCATGCCCAGTTATCTCCAATTCTTGTGAGAACTCAAAGAGGTTTTTGATAGATTGGCCTAGAACTGACATCAGTCTGAAAAGTGGGAAGTACAAAAATGATGGCCACGGGCCGTTGAGATGGCTCAGCGGCGTAAGCACCTGCCTGGCAAGTGCGAGGGCCCAAGTTCGACTCCTGGAACCCACATACGAGAAAAGGGCTGATGATATTGCTCAGCAGCAAGGGCGCCTGCTGGCGCGCGAGGTCCTGAGGTCAGCCCCCAGTACCAACAACAAAAAAAAATGATGGCCACTATCAAGTTGAGTGACACCATTGACTCTTTCAGTGGCCCACCCTGTGGTTTTCAGGGTGTATCTCTTTCCTTACCTTTAGTTGGCCCAAAGTCACTCTCCAGAATATGTTTCTTTATTTTGCTTACTTTTAACCCTCTTACCTTTAATAAATGTAAAATCTCCCTATTTTTGAGTTCATCTTGATCAAGTCTTTGTTCAGGACAGAAAGAACGTAGAAAGCCATTTTTAGAAGGAGACTCCAGCACTTCAAAACCCAGTAAGTTTGACCTGTGTTATGATTTTGCTGAACAAATTACCCCTGACAAAGAGCCTTGGTGGCCACCCACTCAGAAACCCTCCCTGAAATCCAGGAAGTATTCTCCTTATTTCCAATAAAACTCTCCTAACTTTTTCCTTTGGTTCGAGTCTTCATTCCTTGATGTTGTAAGACCAGGAACTTTGCACTTCTGACATGTAAACCTTGGGAGTTATTTTTCCTACATCAAACCTTGAACTTTTTCTTCTCGTGTCCTAGACAGGGTCTGAGCAGTTCCCCCAAAAGGAGGTGGTAAACTCAATTCAGTCCCCCAACAGGTTTTTGAGTCTCCTCATAGAAAAAATTTCAGAATATGTTAATGAGAGGGAGAGAAAAGTTTTTAAGCAGAATTAAGAAAGTACACATTCAAAGGAAATGAAATGTGGGGCCTTTAAGCGATAGGCACATTATTATCTGGAGCTCAAAATATTCATGTGGGATTTTTTTGGGCCGAAAATCTGTGAAATCTGTTAATCTATAGAAAGTTCAAACTCAAGTGGAAAGTAGAAGGCCCACTGACAGGTGAAAGACACAAGCCCAGTCTATTGTATTTTTTTAAGCTGAGTGATCTTTGATGTTTTAACTAAAAACATTCTTTGAATCCTTTGAATCCCTATTGTATAATCTGGTTTCTGCTCTTTTTCTTGTCAACTTAGCTAATTTACAGGTTTATAATATCTTTAAGGGATTCTTATGGGCCTGGAAGTAAAAACAAACAATTTAGGAAGCAAAAACAAGCCTGGGGAGTAGAGATACAGAATATGGTATAGACATGGATAATCTTGGATAACTCTGGTCCTGAAGATGCAGTCTTCTTAAAAGTACAATTTTAAAATTATGACTTCCCTTGTTTCCTTTCTACCTAACTTTGTATCTTCTGTCCTACCTCACTTGTAGAGCTTACAATAGCTGGGGCTCAGAAAATGATATCGCTGTGTGGTGCTTGGGAATGATGAATGCTTTGAACTAAGGAAGATTGGAGGCCCTGCAAAGAGCCTCAGGAGCAAGTCCTCCATGGCCTCCTCCTGCTGTCCTATCTCTAGTCTTCCATTCACCCCAAAACACAGGGAGGGGCTTTCTCTGAAGTTTCTTTTCTACCAAAAAAAAATAGAAACTCTATAAAGAAAGTCAGTTGTCGTTAGTCCCTTCCCCGGGAAGCTCATTAACCAGGGAATTTTAAGTGTAACACAGGAGAACCTGACAGCGAATGCCCTCCTCATTTAGACGGACTTTGACTGCTCTAAGGCAACTTTATAACATGAGAAATTTATCTGCATAACAAGATAACCAACATAGTGAAGATAGACACTGCTCAGAAAAAGTACAAATGGTCATTAAATACATGAAAAATGCTCACCATTGCTGGTCATCAGAGAAATGCATATTAAAACTGCACTGAGATACTGTTTTACCCCAGAAAGAATGGTTATCATTAAAAAAAATCTAATAATAACAAATGCTGCTGAGGATGTGGTGAAAAAGGAACTCTACTACACTGTTGGTAGAATGTAAAATAGTACAACCGCTATGGAAATCAGTATGGAGGTTCCTCAAAAAACTAAAAATACAAATTCCATTTGACACAGCTTTCCCCCTTCTAAGTATCTTCTCATGGTGATTGTAGAGCGATAGAATGTTGTGGCTCCAAAGCTAAAATCATCACTACAGGGACACATGCAGACCCATGTTTATAGTAGCACAATTTATAATAGCATGATCTTGGAAACAGTGTAAATGTCCATCTTCAGATGAATGGGTAAGGAAAATGTGGTATTTATACACAGTGGAGTACTACACTGTCATAAAGAAAGATAAATTTAGGGATTCATAGGTAAATGGATGCAACCTGAGAACATAATATTAAGTAAATAAATCAGATACATAAGGTCAAATAACACATCATTTCTCTTATAGGGGAAACTCAAATAAAGAACCAAATAAAAGATCAATAAGTAGGAAATAGGGAAAAGTTCAAATACTTGCTCAAACTATGAATTCCATTGTTTTAAAAATATTTTAATACATATGCTAATTTGTTTCATTTATACCACTAATTTTTCTTAGTTTGTTGAAAAGAACAATTTGTGTTATTGTCTGTTTATTTTTTTAAGAATCATTTTGGTTTATACTTTGTACTCTGAGTAACTACTTTGAAGATAATGATACACAGGGTAATAACTTATTTATCTCTTATCATCAGATTATGAGTTTTTTTATTGTTCATAAAATAAAAAAGACAACATTTGCTTACCACATATTCATTCCTTTCACCTTTCCATAACTTGTCACCACTTCTTCTCCAGGACCCCCAAGCCCATATTCCTTTCTGAAGCTCAGGAGGTACATGAAATTAAATGATTAGACCCTTCGTCAAGCCTTATATTTTGCAGGACTTTCATGCAGGTGTATATAATTAAGATGATTTTTCTCCTGATAAACTGTTTGCTGTCAGTTTATTTCATAGACTCAATTGAAACTTCAACTAAATGCAAAGGAAATTCTCTCTGTCCTACAAATAACTGATACTCGGGCAGATTTGGAAAGTCAATGATTTGCATTTTTTAAAGAACTATCTCAAGAGCTGGGCATGGTAGCACATGTCTGTAATCTCAGTTACTCAGGAGGCTGAAACAGGAGGATCTTAAATTCGAGACTAGCCTGGGCAGCTTAGCAACCCCCATCCCCCATCTCAAAACAGAGTAACTAACTTTCTGCTTAAATTAGCTAGGATTCTCTCCCTCTCCCTCTCCCTCTCCCTCTACCTCTCCCTCTGCCTCACCCTCCACCTCCCCTTCTTCCTTTCTACAGATAACACTGACTAAGAACACATGAAGTATATTTGAGAAACTCAAGGCTACATTTATTGCATAATTTTCTCTACTGATGACCACATTAGGACATTTGGTGTGCATTCTGAAATTCTGAGAAAATACAGCATTGTTTTTTTATCAAATATATTTGACTATAACAGTTATTCAAAGAAAAATCATATAAGACTTGTATTCCATGGAAGACTGAGAAATGTTTCAGGTTTCTCTAATCTACCTGCCATACCAGTGAAAGAGGTGAATTGATATTCTCTGAAAAAGCTGCATCTATATTAAAAATCCTGAAGACTGATTGACCTTGGCTGGTAGTACATGGTGGTTGTGGAGAGATGGAATGTTGAAGGTCCAGAGCTAAAATTATCCTGGGCTACCTTAAACTCTTTAATAATCATTTATCTTAACTTTTGTATCTGACCATATTCCCATGGCTATTTGGTAAACTTCTCTGTAATGCATTGCTAAGCTTAGCCTCCACCAACTCTAAAGCTAAGAATGCCTCCAGATAACACCTGAAAACAACCAAAAAGATTTTCCTTACCTTGCCCTAGGGAACACCTACCTGATGTTCCCACCAATGTAATCAGTCTTGATTTATGACTTTCTTTTGCTCTGTCACTATAAAAATTCTTATAATTTCTCCCATGGTGGAACATGTCATTAAAGGTAACTGGAATGGAAAAACAAAAATACAAAACAAACAAACAAACAAAAAATATGTCCAGGAAACATTAAAAAAAAAAAGTCTAGGGTGTAAAAATATAGAATACTCATACAGCGTAAATAACCTTGGATAACTTTTATTCTGCCCCGAAGATGAAATATTCTTAAAAATACAATTTTAGGGGCCGGTGAGATGGCTCAGCGGCATAAGCGCCTACTCGCAAGTGCGAGGTCCTGAGTTCAACCCCCTGTACCCACACGCACACACAAAAAAATACAATTTTAAAATCACAATTTTTCAAGTTTTCTTTCTACCTACCATTACTTTTTCTATCCTGCTTCACTTGTAGAGCTTTCAATGATAGTGAGATATGGGATTAGGGCTGGGGCAACCCAAGTCCAACAATTGGACAGAACTGTCAGCGATGAGACCCGGGGAACAGGCACAGAACACAGAATCCAAGATGACTACGCAGTTCCTGAGCACTGTATGCAGAACCAATCAGAAAAGTGCTAGTTTCAATCCTTGATTTACATCTGGCTTGAAAAGAAACTGAGTGTTCAATAGGACAGTTTAAATCTGGCATCAGGCCAAGTGTGTTTTTGATAGGAGAGTCATCCAGAATGCTTTATTTGCATGAGGTAGAAGCCAGGCTAGGCTACAAAAGACCCCTTTCCATTATCCTTGTGGCCTCTGGGAGCGTTTTCACCAGCCCGCTCTTATCTGCACAGTGAACTTTTTTTCCACCTTCAATAAATGTACATCCCTGCTACCTTTTCTGTGCATCCTGTCCAATCCTTTGTTTCCTATCACTCTGAACAAGGACCAAAAACCCTGAGAAAGCCTACGAAGCCCAACACACCTGCCTGTCCCCACGTCTGTCACCTTATCTCTCATTCCCCTCACTCTCAAGCTCCAGAAACAGCCTCCTTCCAAAGCAGTGCAGCCACCCCCCAAACCACAGCTCTGTGCCCTTCATCCTCCTTCTGCTGGAACCCAACTTCTCGAGGTATCCGAATAGCTTACCCCCTTGGCTCTTTCTATTCACTATTTAACTGTCATTTTCTGAGCAATACCTTCCCTGAGGAACCATTGAAATTGTTCATATATCCTCAACCCTTCCCATATTAGTCTCTTTTCTTCTTTCCTGCCAAATTTTACTGCATTCAATGTGTGGTAGATAAAGCTTAGTTATGTCATCAGGCTTTCTCAGGGTTCTTGGTCCTTGTTCAGAGTGATAGGGAACTAAGAATTGGACAGGATGCACAGAAAAGGTAGCAGGTATGTACATTTATTGAAGATGGAAAAGAAGTACACTGTGCAGAGTAAGACTGGGCTGGTGAAAAGGCTCCCAGAGGCCACAAGGATAATGGAAGGTGTTCTTTTGGTTTGGGAGCAGCCAAGGAAGTTAGTAAAGAACATTTCCAGGTGTTCCTGGGTGAATATTGAAGGCATGAGATTGGGGTCTCTATCCCGGTCCCTCAACCCTTCTTCTCTGGCACCATTCCCCTGATCTGCTTCTGGGCTGCCATTACCTAAGCATCTTTGCTCCACCATGCCATCCACCATGATGTTTCTGCCTTGAAGTCAGCTAACCATGTACTGAATTGCCTGAAACCATGAGTCAAAAGTTAGTTCATCTTTTATTTTTATTTTTTTTTTATTTATTTATTTTTTGTGGGTACCGGGGGGTCGACCTCAAGACCTCGCGCGCCAGCAGGCGCCCATGCCGCTGAGCGATATCACCGGTCCCTTTTTCGTATGTGGGATCCGGGAGTCGAACTCGGGCCCTCGCGCTTGCAAGGCAGGCGCTTATGCCGCTGAGCCATCTCACCGGCCCTAGTTCATCTTTTAAATTGTAGTTTTGGGTGTTGTGTTCCTGGTATTGTGTCAGGTATTGTATCTGAGCTATGGGAAAGCTTACTAATATACAATGTATCTCTTTTTAAAATTCTATATATTTTTTTAAAATGTATTATCCATCCTTCCCCTAACACACAAACACACACACTCTATACCCTACACATCGGAAAACAAATTCCTCCTCTGGTGACAGAAAAATTTCTCTTCTGTTATTATATGAATGTGTTCACTGACCATCCAACCTACCTTAAAGTACCTAGATAAGTGTAAACAACCTACCTTAAAGTACCTGGATAAATATTTGAGAAATACATATGCAGAGGAAGCCAACCATGGGAAGTCTGGAAGACAGATATGCTAACAGAGACCTAGCTTGTTCAAAACACAATAAAGAAGCCAACATGGCTGGAAGAGATGACTCCAGAGAGGAAAGTTGGAAAACATGCAATATGAAATGCATTATCAGCCACCACAAGGATATCTGCTTTATTCTGAGTACTGTGCAAAGTCCTGGAAGAATTTTATCAAAATTCAGTGTAATGGGCCAAAGCTAAAATGGGAAGGTCAGTCAGAAGAGCAAAGCCACAGAGCAGGGTAGATGTAAGGAATGAGGCATAGCTTCTTATAAAGCCTGCAGTGTCTTTATTTGCTCACAGTGTTTCAATCACTACAAATCTTATTGGTATATATCTCCTTCTCTTTCTTACTTTTCTTTTTGTACTCAGCACTACATTTCCACAACCCATCCATGCTCATGAGTTAACAGGCAGTCAGTTGCTTTTAATTGTCGAATAAATTTTCAGTATCCATCTCTTTTTTCCTAACGTAAACTAAAAAGAAGGTCAGAATTGGGATAAGTAGATTGTTAGAATTGGGATAAGCATTAAAAGAATAAAAATAAAGATCAGTTCACTGAAGAGAATAGGATAATATGAACAAAACAGAAGAGCTGAGATGGATTAATCCATATCGGAGGTTGCCAGATGGAAACAGTGAAAAAGAATAAGACCAAAAAATTAAGAAATTCACCCAAATGATAAACCATAGGGTCCATGTGGATATTTATAATTAACAACAAGGTAGTTGGTACTAAATACTTTCAGTAGGTAAGTCATTGTGCTAAGCATTCCCATGCAGTGAGAAAGGTACCAATGTATTTGGAGAGCTAAACAAATCAAGACATTTAATACCGCATGGAAATCAGCAAAGTGATTTTAAATTTCCATGGAAATTTAAAAATTAAAGAGTTAGGTTTAAAAATGGAGAATGTGGCAGAGAGGTCCACACCTTATCCATGAATGATAAGATCCAAGTGCATGCCTGAAACTGTGGATTGTACCAAACATACACTATATTTTTTTCCTATATAGCCTGCAATTTTGCAATATAATGCCCGGGTTAGCCTTTCCTTCCACATTTCATGCCCTCATGCCTCTGCTGCTCTGCTCTTATGCTGTAGAGTCAGTATTAAGTAAAATAAACATACCTGAACAAAAGCAGTGTGACAAACTTCTTTATATTTCTAACGATTGATTGTGGTACTAGAGATCAAACCCAGGGATCCAAGCATGCTAAGCAAGAGTTCTACTGCTGAGCTACAACAGCCCTAGCACTGTGACACTGTGACAGTTGATCGTCACCAAGATGACCAAGATACAACTAATAGATGGTAATGTGTACCTGGTGGATATCCTGGACAAAGAGATGATTCATATTTTGGATAAGACGGAGCAGGATGATACAAATTTTATTACACTACTCAAAATAATATGTAATGTAAAACTTATGAATTGTTCATTTTTGGAGTTTTCTACTTAGTATTTTGAAACCAAGGTTGACCATAGATAACTAAAACTACAGACAGTAAAAGTATAAATAAATGGAGACCATTGTATTCAGATGAGCTAATAGTTAATTTTCCAGAGTGAGTATGTTCAAGATGATGACAGGTATAGTAGTATATGTCTTTGTAACTAGAAAGGGACTAAGATGCTAGAGAATCAGGTACAATGGATATTGAAATTCTCTAAGATAATATTCTGGATGCAATGGCTGCAGCTGCATTTGGGAGATATGATGACACCATTGCAAACTCATGTTACATTGACTTGTAGCACAGAGAGGAATAAGATGCCTTACCAAGGAGGACCATGGGAGAAGCATACCAATAGAGATGGGACGGATTAAATGCACTGCCAAAAAAGAAATCTGAATGGAAGGGAGATTTTTGTGAATGGATCAGGGAGTTGCAGAGGTCATAGTAACAAGATCTAGTTGAAGTTAATGGGAGGATGCACGTAGTGGTTAGAGGAGAGGTAAAACAGTGGACAAGATATTAGAGAGACTGAAACAAATTCATTAATCACATAGCTCTAAAAAAAATGGCAAATTTACCCCAATTAGTTAAATAATTAATATGGAATGAAACCTATTAAATTAAAAAAAAGGGTTTTTGTTTTCTGATTACTAACAAATGCAACAAGGGAAGAGTACCTTCATGGGTGGGAAAGAAGAGTAGGCTTTACTCAAATGCCCTGTCATTCTTTTCATGTTCTCCCCCACTACACACATACATAAAATAAAAACGAAATTTATTTCATATAGTGTTGTCATGTTGACTGTTTGATCAACAAGGAAATATTTGATGAGCTATCATTTCAAGAATCACATTCAAGGGTCTCTTATTCTCCTTTCCTTCTTAGAGCAAATAAATAAATAAATAATAGGATTGAATAAATGTGACTTTGAACCTTAAATAATTTTAACTTCTTTCGGGCCGGTGAGATGGCTCAGCGGCCTACGCGCCTGCCTGGCAAGTGCGAGGGCCCGAGTTCGACTCCCGGATCCCACATACGAAAAAAGGGGCTGGTGATATCGCTCAGCGGCATGGGCGCCACTGGCGCGCCAGGCCCTGAGGTCGACCCCCGGTACCCACAAAAAAAAAAAAAAAAAAAAAAAAATTTTAACTTCTTTCTTCAGCCCTTGGCCAAAAACATTTAAAGCGATTAACATTTTGCCTTCATAATATTTGATACACATATAAACCATTAATAGATCTGAATTTTAAGTAAATAACAGAAGTTTTTTTTTACTCTACTATTTGCATATCATTCTAAAAATAAAATACGACAAGTTACAGCAGTTTCTATTTTGGGAAATCACAGTGTGCTTAATACTCAAGTGACAGAGTTTGTTTTTAAAATTTTTTTTTTAAATCCATACTAATCACGTGACTTCTAAATACAGCATCTCATCTGCACAGTACCTCAGTGTGTAGTAGGTGAGGAATCATACAGCCCTCTGTGTGTGAGTCATGTGCCTTTTCTTGTTCCTATTGCTTCATTCTGAAGTGAATCTAGGGCCATATTTGTTGCTATGTAGGTTACAAATGTCCCGTGGAACTTGTCAGAAATAATGACTGGATTATGTTGATGGGAGTCAGAGTACCTTAAGTCAAAATATGGCACTTTGGCATTTGATAAAGCAGTAGAAGCAGGGAGGTCATTCACATTCCTCTTATCCATCCTTCTAAAATAAATCATAAGGCTCTTATTTGTAGAGAAGAATCAGAACGAACTATCTTTGTTTGGTTCTGCTCCATTGGCTACCTTTAGATTATCCCCCGTTTTGTCCAGTCATACATGAGTCTAATTATACATTAGTATTTATCATACCTAAGCATAAAACCAAACAGGTTTTCTGCTTTGTAAGTGGTCACTTCGGAAGGATCCCATATAATATAAAATTTATATCAAATATGCTTTTCTCTTTTGGACTTCTCTTTGGTCATAGGGGCTTCAGCCATGAACTTAGTGATAGGCAGAACTGTTTCTTTCCCTACAATGTCCTCAGAGGCTACAGCCTCTCAACTGAAGGCCCCAAGCTCCATTTATTCAAAATTCTAGTAGAGAACGTAGTTATAGGTAACTTAGGGTATGAAATCATGACAATCACCAAGGAATTGCTAGGTAGAATTATTTACTAGCAAAAGCGTTCCACATCATACAGACCAAGGATGAATAGATAAGCCCAACTTTAACATTTGTACTCTCCTTTCTTCAACATTACCATTGAGCCAGATGGAAGAAATAAGGGTAAACTGAATATGGAATTGCCCCAAAAGCAATACATAATCTATTGAGGAAGATTGATATAAAAACAAGCGCTCACAATGATTCATAAACATAACCTTAGTGTGGCTGAACTGTCTGGAAGAGCAGAAGGGAGAGTCTAACAATAGTAGGAAATTAAACTCATTCTTAATTATTCGTGAACAAAAGCCAGCTCAAGGTTACAATATAAAATCTTATTTTGCTTTTTTTCTAATAGGAAATATTTACTCTCTTTAGGGTCCTTTTCATGTGGCTATCAGACATCTCTTCCCTTCTTGTTCATTCTTTTTCCTTTTTCTCTCTGCCTGCTTGGTTTTGAGTCCATTTTACCTTTCTAGACCTTCCAGAAGAGTCCTGGCTCAATCGTGGAAAGATAATGATAGATCCTTCTGGTCTTCATACAAGAAAGCTAGTCCTTCAATTTCTCCAAAGCAGAGTAGCTAAAGAATAAATCCCTCTCCATTAGCACACTGTCATGCCAAAATTTCCCCAGGTTATTCTGTGGTATTTTTATACAATATTCTCTGGGCATCAATGAGCATGTTATGACTGTTGAAAAAAAAATGGATCAGCTCATGCATTCTGGTGCCAAAATGACTGGATTTCAAAAACTACTTTGGCAATACGTAACATCTTTCTTTTCCTCACCCTATTGTTTGGGATTAAATTAACTAATCTGAGTAAAAAGCAGAGAAAATGTGAACAATGAAAAGTCTGATGGGAATGACTGAAAACCTCATTATGCCATAGAAAGGTGAGTAAGCAACCCTAGAAACCAAGGGCCACAAGGTACACTGGCTTTGTGCTAACCCTCTGCCACTGCACTCAGATCCCCTTTTATCTGGAAGAAATCCCTACTGTCTGTTCTCCAGAAGCCCCATCTGTGGCTGCCATTCCCATGGCTAGGAGCAAGAAAGTAGCCCCAGTGGGTTGGTGCAGCCTGTTCTAATTACATCAAGGCAGAGAAGTGAACCACCATCTCCCAAATCCAGTTTTCCTAACCATGTGGGAAGGCTCTTCTCCCATGGTAGAACTGACTGGTTCCAAGAGCCCAGGAAACCCTCATTTTGCAGATTTCCTTATTGTTCTTATTGCTCTGACTCTAGCACTGTATTTGGAAACGTATCTCTCAATGGTACCATTTTGTCAGCTGAAGTTTAACCAATCAACTTTGATTTTAGTGCTGTGGACCCCAAGGAGTAGGCCCATTTATTTATCTCCTACCTGGGGACACTTAACTGATCAACACGTATTCCTTAGACATAAAAATCTAAAGATGCCATCAATATTATGGTAACGCCAATGTGATCCAGTTCATAGGATCACATTTTCATAAAGCCGGTGAGAGGGGGTGATAGGGAAAAGGGATGGGCCTGTCTACTCTACCTCCTTTGTTGGATGAATGTTTCTAAGATCAGGGCCCCATCCTCATGCTCCTGAAAATATACTGTTTTTAAAAACCTTTCTTAAATCTTTTTTACATTTCTTAATCTTTTTAAATCATTCCATTATGCCTCCACAAGGAACTGAATATTCATCCACAACATGATCTGTAGCTGAGCGCCTTAGATCCTACCAAAGACTGCAACTGGATGCTTTCAAAAAAAATGCTTACTCTAAAGGGGAATATATAAAGAGAGACTGTTTTCAATTCTGTAGCATTATCTGTAAGGTCACTAGGTAAATAGTAAAGAATTTTTTTCTTCTAGAAAAGAATACTCTTCATAGACCTAAAAACCCAGATTTAAAGCAATTGATCCCTAACAGCTCCCTAAATGGAACAAATAGCAGTATAACATAGTTGAAAGAAGTTAGTTTTAAATCAGCAGGAAATGATTTAAAATCTCACATCTACTATCTGCTGCCCCTAGATTATTTATTATATCTGAGCCTTTACTTCTTCTTTTATAAAATATGTATAGTAATTTTTACTTTATGTGAATCTTTCTGTGCTAAAATGAGAAAACATATAAAGCTACTACTAGAGTATAGTGATCATGAGAAAACCCCCCAAAACCAATTTATTATCACTATATCAATTCAACTATATAATTTCCAAGAGCCAATGTGGAATTTCTTACAAGTGAAAAAAAATCAAATTAATTTACTTCTCTGGAAACTTTAAATATACTGTAGCTTTAATTTACCTCTCTGAAATATTTAAATACAATTCTAAAGAAATCTACTGATTTCTTGAAGAATTTTATCAAGAGGAATTAGATGATTTATTCAGTAATTTTCCCCAAAGTAATCACAAAAAATATATTATTCTTGTAGTTGTACAGTTAAGGTTCACTGAAAATGTTTGGACCAGACTGTATAATGAATGTGCGACTCCCATAATTGCAGAACACACAGATTTCAAGCAGCCGTACGTTTTTCCAGATCATGGAAGTGTTGCAGTAAGTAATTGATATTATTAAATATGTTTGTTGCTCGTGCAGTGACACGGCTGAAATGTGCTTGCTTTTCTATGCACAGAATTGATGGGATATTGAATCTGATTTCAGTTCTACAGTGGATGTCAGCATGTTTCTTCAACATGTAAAGTGAAGAAAGCAGGAATGGTTGACAAATGCCCTTTCTACATCAGTCTCTGAAAGTAAGAGGCATCAAACGTTGAAGATAACATATGCTGCAGTTGCAGCCGGTGTGTACATCAAAAGCAGGAATAGCTGGTTCAAAGCAGCTCGGTGTAATCCACAGAATGAGTCAAAGCACTGTGGGGCCAGAGAAACTGGCTCTGAGCCCACTCTAAGACAACAGCTTGCGACAGGCTTTAGCCATTCTTGTGGCTGTCTTCTTAGATGGTACACGCTTTATCGATTTTGGAAGAGGTATGATTCTTCACTGCCCTGAATGTATGGAAGGGGTGTCAGAAAAAAAAAAAAAAAAAAAAACAGATGCATTAAATAGCAAAAAATCTTTGTAAAATCATGACCAGAAAAATTGATTTTTTATTAGAAATACAAGGGATGATCAAAATATAGAGCAAATGTTTAAAACTTTAAAAAGTCATTGCAGTAAAAAACATATTGCCATTAATTCCCTTCAAAACACTCAGTTATCCCACCTTTCTTGCCCCTTTCTGAAATAGTTCTGGAAGTCCTTTTCTGTGGGGGTCTTTTAATATGTGATAAAAAAGAAATACAGTGAATACTGCTGCTGAGTGCCATCCAATGGAAACACAAGCTCATGAAAACATCAGTGTGTTCTCATCTACCTTATTCACCAGATCAGGCACCCTTCTTCAAAGTAAAAATGAGCATGAAATAGATGTTGAATTGATTCAGGACATCAAGGTAACCACCAGAACAGTGTAACTAAAAACACTCATGAAAGAGGACTTCTAATACCGCTTCAGAAAGTGAACCCATTGGTGCTGCAATAGTGTTGATGGCATCTTTAAATTCGTATGTCCAGGGAACATGTTGGGCAGTTAAGTGTCCCCAGGTAGGAGGGGACTGAATGCATGGGCCTACTCCTTGGGGTCCATGGCACTGAAACAGAATTTGGTGGGTTGAATTTCAACTCACCAAATGGTAAGAATGATGAGGTAGGTGTGTCTGAAGTGAGGAGGAGTACTTTGAGTGTCTTCATTGTAATAATTTAAAAAAAATTAAACATTCACTGTATTTTCAATCACTACTCATAATGTAAAATGAATCTTTTTCTGTGCTTACAGTGTATTGTATCTCAGAGCACTGCATAGACAAAAAATCACTAATTGACATCAAAAGATGAATAAACAAAGGTCTTACTTTCTGCAAAGATTAAGGAAGCATTCCAGTGTTTTCTGTTTCATAATTTTAGGTTACAATCTTTTCTACACATTAGAATTTTTCAATGGATGGACAACATGTACATTTATATATATAAAATCATTATTCTGTAACAAAATAATATAGTTTCTCATTCTTCATCTTACTTAGTTTTTGTAACAATCTTATAACCAAATTGAGGCAGCTTATTTCTAGCCTTTATATCATTTACTCACATATGTCAAAAAAGAAAAACTACCAGAATTTTCCTTCCAATAGATACGATTGATATAAAGGGAGATTTTCCTCCCTGAGCTATAATGATAGAATGTTAGATTTGGAAGACATTAGTGATGATGTAGTTCAATCCTTGTACTAGACTGGCTGGATTTTTTCAGTGTACACCTTGTATAAATTTGGTCAATCTTCTCCGTTGTTTCTATTTTGATTACTAACATGCCAATTTCTAACCTTATATGTGAACTATATTTTCCTGCTCAGTTTCAAACTTTTCAAGTATGATGTTGAACAAATCAATAGAGAATTTGGGCTATGTAATAAAAGATAAAAAGAGGGAGAGACTAACTATAAGTGTGGGGGAGGGTTTAGAGAAAGCTGTAAGAAATGTGGCAGAACCTTGGAGTCATTACAATAATACCTCTGTTCATGAATGCTTCTGTTTGCAAACAATTCGTTTGGCAAACCAAAGCATTTAGCAAAATTTTGCTTCCGTCCACAAACTCCACATCAGGTGATAAACATGACCACAACCATCTTCCCCACACAAACACAAACACAGCTGTCTTCCTTAAAATCATAAACTGAATTAAATTTGTAAACTGAGATACCACTGTGTCTCTCTAGGACTGAAGAGACAAAGGAGGGAGCAGACACCAGCCCTACAGAGGATAGCCATAGGAGAAGATTACAGTGAGCCGGTGAGGATGAAGGAAGCTGGTGAAACAAAAATCCCAAACTCATTGCCTCTGATTAACAATATTGTGCCTTCCTCCCACGCTCCCACATTTGAAGCTAGATGGTATCTGAGCTCAAGAGAATTTGAAAACAGCCACTTTTAACACATCTGGGCCAACAATCCCAGGGAAGCAAAGTGAGGGCCAAGGGAATAAAGTACAGTATAAAAGGAACAGCAAAATATTTCCAAATGTGTTTTACCTGAGCTGGACAAAACTTCCCAACAAGTGGATTGCTTGATTTTCATCAAACATACAGAGAAGTAATATAAAACTAAGGTGCCTTTCACGTCTGGGGTTCCCATTGGCTATCAAGAGACTCACGAACTGTCAGTTCTCCCGATTTTCTGCACTGTGTCGTGAGTGGTCACTGAATGGTTTTGTGGCGTCTCCCTCTCAGCAGCAATGGTAAAGCTGTCTGGTGCAAGGAAAGGGTGAGAACTATGAGCCAGGTGATGTGTGGACGTGTCTTTGAGCTCTCTGAAAGAAACAGTCAAAACAGAGGCACTCGTGGCCCAAAGCGGCAGCAGAGTTCTAATTCCATCATCTTCAAAACAATGTTCACCTGGACTAGGGCTGCACCAGAAACCCAGCAAGACAGTGCTGTGGGCTGGAAACATATAAACTAGAGGGCAAGGACATCCAGAAATGTCAGCCTCACAGGGTTCAATGGTGAGGCAGGAATCAGGAGAGAAGACAGAGAAATAGGTCTGGAGGTTCAGACAGAAAATATTCATCATGTGTGTAAAAATGGGGAGAGGTTTCTACAGACTGGGTGTTGTGTACTGAGTGTTTATGACCCCTCAAAATTCATATGTTAAAACCCTAGCTTTCAGGCTGGTGGTATTAATTAGTGGGACTGCGAGGGGTTTGCTTTTGAGAGTGAAGCCTCAGGAACGGGATTAGTCCCCTTCTAATATATACCCCAGAGAGCTGCTTTGCCTCTCCTGCCACGTGAGAATGCAGAAAGAGGCATCATTTACGAAGCAGGAACAGGGCCTTCACCAGATGTGAAACTGTTGGTGGCCTGATTGTAGAATTCATGGCATCCGGAACTGTGAGAAATACATGTTTTAACATTCAGTCTGTGGTATTTTTGTTCGAGTAGCTCAAAATTTCTAAGACACTGGCATGCCCTATATTACAAAACTATATTTTAAAACCTAACTTTTTTATTCTGCATGTTAAAGTGACATGATAAGATTGTTTTATGTAGCCTGAAGTCTGTGCAGAGTCACTCAAAATTTTGCTTTGTTCTCTATCATGGCTATTTTTTATCACCCAATACCCTGTAAAACTGTATTATTGTCACCACTCATTCTTGCAGTACATTTTTCTGATTGTCTTCAAGCTCTCTTCCTCTTGCTTTGCTTGAGACCCTCCTCGTCTCTTGCTTGGAACCCTGATTGCATTTCACTACACAGACAGGTTTCATTCCATTCCTTCCCAATTCTTCACAATGATAACAGCATTAGCTTTCAAAAATACAAAACTGATCAAATCATTATCTTTTAAAAAATCTTTACTATCTTATTTGTAAATTATTTTGTAAATCTATATTGTAAAATAGAAACTTTATCAGTTTTATATTAACGTGTATATTTTGTGGTCTTATAAGAGTCCATTTGGTCTTTATAATGGAATACTACAGCTCTCAATTACTGATTCTTTCAGCACAAAAAAAAGAAAAAATACTTCCGGAAACAAAACTTTGAGTGTGTCTGTTTATGTATTCCAGCTTATTCCATTTTTTGCATTTTCCACCTATGTTCTTTCACTGGAAATGTTGTCCTTTCCTCCTGTTTACATAGATCATTTAAGTATGTTTATGATACCCCTTATGTCCTATTATAGTAACTCCTTTCTGACCAACAGTCAGTGAGTTTTACTTATTTGAAACTCCATGAAATTGATACTAAGTGAATGATTCTGACAGAAATGTAGACTCTAACGATTTGCTCACAAATCTATTTGTTTCTTCATTTTATTTGTTCCTACTGATATGTGCATTGATATTTAACTTTGAACGCTGGTTTTCAGGAATAAATCAGACATCAAAATAAAGATATAGGCCAGACATGTAGAGAGTTCCTAGCTACTCAGAAGGTTGAGGCAGGGGGAATTGCAAATTCCAGTCCAGCCTGGGTAACTTAGCAAGATGCTGTATCGAAATAAAAAGTGAAAAGGACCGAGGATGTATTTCAGAGGTATTAGGCTTGTCTTGCATTTGTGAACAAAAATGTTGCGTATTATTTAATTATATGACAGTCTGCCACAGAATGTAAAAGAGTTTTTCAAAAAAGGTTTTCTTTTCTTCGGTTCCCAAAGCTACTTCTCCTACCTTTAAACAGTCCGTTCTTGAAAGGCGTTAAGAAGTTTTACCACGTAATAGCGGTCTGTCAGCCACTAGTTCACTTCTTCAAGTCTCAGGTTCACGATCAGTAAAATGGGAGGTATGATGCCCACCTCATAAAAGAGCAAGTCTAACCTAGTTCTTGGGCAATGCATTAGTTCTCTGTCCTCTCTCCTAGTCTACAATTTAATTTCCAAAAATGTTTGTTACATATGAATTTGCTAATAAAATATATTGCCAGATAAAATTATATTGCTGGATAAAATTGGCTTACTCATTTACTCCGCCAATATATAAGAATTTCTAATTTGAACTATTCACTGTGCTGAGTACAGATGATTTAAAAAAGAGTATTGATTGAGTTATAATCTCTTCCTGCCCCTAAACTAATACAGTCACCCAAGGTCTGAATTTAGAGGCAGCAATTACCTATGCATGCAAAGTGGGCAAATTTCATGTTTACAGTCTCTCCTTACAGAATTCACTTTTTGCTTTTACAACTGCAGCTCCCTCCCAACTTGAAAGTATTACCAGTGTTCACACACACACATTCTCACACACAGACACACTCACACACACACACAATTGCTTCATGCCTTCGTGAACATGGTGTCATCATGATGTTTAACACAATAATTTTTTGTGTGTGTTTTTTTGAGACAGGGTCTCACTATGTAGTTTAGGCTGGCCTCAAACTCACAGTGATCTTCCTGCCTTAGCCTCCTGAGTTCTGGGATTACAGATGTGTGCCAGCACACGCAGCCATAACAATGTTTTTTATTTTTGATAATTATAATACATTTAAAGTTTAATTATCTTATTAAAGAAAATAGCAGTTCTTTTCTTCAATACAGTAGAAACTAGCCTAATGTAAAAGTACATTTGCATTTACTAATGTCAAATGTCTTCTAGTACTTGTAATTGTGATTGGAACCATAGTGGGGTAAAGAAGAAAAATAAAAAGACTTGCTTACATCAGCTGTCCGAATTTAACCATCAGTTAATACACGCAGGTGCTGGGAAATTTACTTAGACACGGCTGCCAGGGCACACCTTGATCTACCCTGGAGGCATTAGGCCTCCAAGTGCGTAACATGGAAAGGAACTGTGCAGGTGCAAGAAAAATCCACAGACGAATTGCCAAATGCCTGGTTTTGTATTCTTTTCATTCTGAAAACAATGTCATCAGCCTGGCTTGTATTAGCTTTTGATAAAATCTAAGAAATAAAGACCAGAAAAGAAAATATAATCTAAACAAAGGATAGTCCACAAAACTAATAAGATTTTAAAATAAATCATAAATTAGTCTAATGTCTTTCCTCCACTCCTAAACCTCCTTTGCCAAATTAAATATACAAGTCACCTTTGCAAAGGTGGAACATTAAATATTTTGCTAGAAAGACATAGATATAATGCCCAAGTAATGAATATTTTTGCCAGAATCTTCTTTTCATTTACTGTGCATGTTGGGGGGGTAGGAGTGTGTACAAATTAGAAATTTGCAAGCTTACTTCCTTCTTAAAATGGAATATGCATGACATTCTCCCTGACAACAACAGTAATAGCTACATACATAACCATAATTTCTTCACAGTAAGAAAATCAAATAGGCTACTAACTACAAAGGTAATATTACTTTGGAATAGTTTAAAGAGCAAAACTTAGCACATTATTAAAAATGTCTTTGTGTTTTGACATTTAAATTCAAGGTTCTGACATTTAGGTGACAGAAAGGACCAGGGTCAAGTTCTGGAATGAGGCCTAGACCTGTTATGTGTGGCACATTGTGGCCAAATTCACAGTTTTGTTTCGTTGTTTGGACACACCATACTTTTAGGAGCTGAAGATGGTTTGTTTTCTTTCTTTATTTTACTAGTACTAGGACCTGTTCTGCGTTGTGTACCATATTGTTAATGTTCACCTGATACTATTTTTGTAAATCAAAGTGGAGCTCGTTTTCGTGTATCGCTGCTTCAAAATTGCAATGCTTCAAAGAACACTGTAGGGTGAATACCACTTCAACGAAAACTTTCTCAATATTATCTCAGTTTATATTTTCCTACAAAAACAGTTTTAAAAGACTAAAATTCCTTTAGGACACATTAAAAAACACTTGTGTTATATTGCTAGATGGATTTCTAAAGATAAAGACATACTATTTACCTCTCCTTATTTTTACTGCTAAGAAAAACTAAGGTTTAGAGGGCAAGAACACAGTTAAAAAGACAAGGCACTAAGAACAGAACAAAGGCAATTTGTTTCTGGATCCAGCACATTGTTCGCTATTCTATTCTAGATCATAAATCAGTGTTTTCAGAATGTAAAACCATGTCCATCTCTGTCACTTAGATATTCTTTGCAGCAAACTTCTGGCCCACCTCTGAGATTCCTATTCTGTAGAGATGACAAGAGACCTTAGCATCTGTATTTTTTAACAACGATCTCCCCAGGAGGTCTAATGCACACAGAAGTTTGAGACCCGTGCTACAAGTGTGATCCTTTGTATCACTCAATATAGTCTGGTTTCTTGCTTCCCACACTTTTGTGTTAGAACAAACAAAGTATCTCTGGTTTGGATAATAATATTCAGCTTCTGATAAGGGGCAGGAGAAGCATCTCATACAGTAAGACTCATCTAAATAAATATATGTACAGAGAGGTGGTAGATAGAGTTTGATAACACAAATTATGTGCCAGCCAATAAATGGCATTCACTGAGTCAAAGTTAACTGTTGTATTTTATTTCTTCACAAAAGCTGGCAACTAGCTTACCTGTATATGGTAGACCTATTTCTCTCAGCTAAAAGCCATGCTCAGATCTCAGGGCATATTTAGCTAGGGGCACTTAAGTATATCAGGGACAAAATAGAGGATTAGTGACATTTTGAAAAAGCACTGCAAATACCATTTACAAACTTAGAAATGGTGTTGTTGAGCCTCAGTATGATATAAGATTATGACCATTAGCAATATATTAGTACAATATTTGTATTGAATGTTGTGATTGGAGTTTTTAATTCACAATGTTGAACAAGAATTGGATAGCATTTTTCATGTCAGTTTATGTTTTGTTTTTGTTGGTTAAAGAGGACCGAGGGAAACATATAGAAGTTTGATTGCAAACAACCAAGTGCTTACATTGTCTACACAAAAAAGAAAGCCTCTGTTTTCTCATTTCAAGCCTGAATAATTTAGATTATCTGGAAGGCACGTGAGCTACAATGCCAGAGATTCAAGTCAGTGTCACTTGCCTTTGTACAGGAGACAATCAAGTAGCAAGGCACACTGTAATTTTTCTTTTATGTTCTGAAGAGTTCTTTAAAAAGATTGTATTCTTCCCTTACATTTTCACTGCCACAGCTGGTGGCTCCCTCCTAAATGGTATATTAGGGACCTCGAGCACTTGATGTCTATCTTCACTCTCTTGACTAACACAATATGTGTAAAAAATGTAAATAGTCTAATGCAGAAGGCACATGAGTTCAAGGAGAAACTCTAAAACTGTTTCTAAAATGCACCTGATGTGATGAACTAAGAGAAATTTCAACACATGACCTTCTAGCCTTGTGTAATTCTATGCTGGTACATTTATAAAGCTGTGTTAATGACCACACTAATCTATACCCGCTGAAGGGACTGAAATATTCTCTCTCCTCTACTTGAACACACAGTACTTTCTATGTGAATCTAGTGTAGATTATTCACAGCTTGCTCTATAGCCCTACAATTCCTTAAAGCTAAATTAAATTAAGCCATTTCAGGTTCCTTTACTGGTTATTAAGGAACAGTGCATTTCATTTTTAGCACCTTATTCTAATGAGATTTCTGTTAATGAAATCATTAAGCATCAATAATGCTCTGCACCTAACCAATATACAACTGGATACAGTCTTGAAATGTCAGAGATGTTGGAAGCTGAGAGACTTAGGGACCATTTAGTTCAGCGTATCCTCACTTTATTTTCAGATTCAGCATTCCTTAAAAGCTGATGTTAAGCAGTTACATGGAAAAAGCTAGTCCTATACCCAGTTTTGGGATGCATCTTCAGTTGTGCCCACTCTCTGTCCACAGAGTCATCATCCCTTTGAAAGTGGAGATGGAGAACATTTCATGTGTAAAGTAAAGATAGCAGATATCCTCAGCAGGTAAAATGCCACTCTCAGGTTTAGGCGTCTTTCATCCTCTCATCCCCTCTTACTTCTCATACTTTCCGGGTGCCAGGTTATTCTCAGTACCCTGCTAAGAGCAGTGAAAAGAGATTAATAAGAAAATACAGTATTTACTGTAAATAAACTAACAATTTTAATAGCAACGAATAAAATTTTTTCTTCACTCATACAACAGAAACATTTATTAACATATTTATCTTATATGAAATATATTCACGAAATGAATAATTTTCAAAGAGGCAGCTTTGAATTCCAGCTCCTATAGCATCTTCAAAGAGCGTAATACATTTTTGGCACAAGTGAGAAGATGAAGGTCATGGAGTCTTCCGGGAAGGCAACTTGTGGAAAGGCAGATAAAGGCTAGTTAGTAAATTCTGTTAATGAAGATTTCTTCCGGTATCATCTGCAGGTCAGTGTCTAGAATTGCATTTAGTGGTTAATCTTTGTTCTCTGTAGTAGAATTGGGACTTTCTTGTTTACTTTCTCATTGCTGGGACAAAATTATCCAACACCCACAAGTTCAAGAAGGAAAGGTTTATTTTAGCTCAGAGTTGATAGAGGTTTCATTCCATAATCAACTGGTTGCTGGTGGGGAAGCACAACACGTGGCGTGGCGGTGGAGAAGTGGTTCATGGTATTTTTTAATTCCAGTCAGGCTACAAGCCTTTTGGTTGGTACCACCTTCACCCAAAGTGGGCTTTCCCATTATCCACACCAGAACTGTGCTAAACCAATCAGGGGTCTAATGCAGTTACAAACCTGTAACCCCGTATCAGACGCCCATGAGCCTGCCACTCTCAAAATCCCCGCCTAGGAGCACGTGAGGCTTTGAGGGGACATCTAGGACATCTAAGGCATAACAGGAGCAGGATGCTGTTAGTATTACTGAATTTATGTTCTAGGCAAGTACTGGGAGGACAAGGAGATTTCTCTGCTTCTTTTTCATTACCCTCAGGTAAACAATGCTTTGTATTTTGGGATAGCATATTCTTGTCTCCCACAAAAGTAAAACTTAAAAAAGATATCAGAGGATGGAAAGATAAGATTTGCTTTCGGGGTGATGAAATGCCTCAGCTTAACTCTCCAGCCAGGTAAAATGTTGCTCTTTTTTTCTGCTACTTTTCCTACAAAATCTAGCTGATGCTCTCAGGAGATGAAAATAGTTCTTATCTTACAAATACCATGGCCTTTCATGTCTCTCACCCCTTGCCTCTTTAATCTCTTCAGAGAATTTTACATAATTTTATTCCTACCATTCCTCCTTTATCCTCTCTCTCTCTCCTTCTCCTACACATACATGTACCCTATTCACTAATCATGGTTTCTGTTGGGTCACTATGCATACATTGTAGAAATAGGACTAGTCTACTTTACAGAAATTTGTATCATTTTTACCTCATAATTTATCCTGGCCTTTCTCAAGTAGGAATGTAATAATTCAAGCCTACCTCAAATAATGGGAATGGCTAGGTTTACAAAGCAAAGGACTATCTAGTTGCATCTTTGTATGTTCAGTAGAAACATGTTCTTATTACAGAACAGACTTCTAAATTACATATCTATAACATGTCTTCTATTAAAATGTATTTCTAATCTGTTTTTACTTGTACATCTGCATATATTTGTACTTTTGTATTTGGATAGAATGAATTACATTAAAGCTTCAGTTGGCAATAAAAAAGATTAATATATAGCATAAATAAAATTTGGGATTGTGTCTTTAGATCTCTCTAGTCTATTTACTATATCTTTTAGATTGGGACAAAGCGACTGATTGTTAATTTTAACTACAATATATCAAGTTTTCTTAGTTTTGGTCTTAAAATGATATAATTTTTTAGTTTGGGGGCTCTATTTTCAACAAGAATGGAAATCCAGAACACACTGGTAGGGACCACTATTAAGCCATTGCCTCAGTTTCAGAGTGGAATTTTTACTTCAGTTTACTTAATAAGTAATACATGAATTTCAGTGTCAACAAGATGATAAAAATAACTCACATTTGTATAGCATTTTAAATGTTAAAACCAATTTTAACTTATTTTATTCTCAAAACCTTATGAGGGCCAGTGAGATGGCTCAGAGGCATAAGTGCCTGCCCGGCAAGCGTGAGGTCCTGAGTTTGACTCCCAGAACCCACACAAAAAGGAAAAAAAGGGCCGGTGATGTCGCTCAGCGGCACAAGTGCTTGCTGGCAAGTGCGAGGTCCTGAGGTCGACTCCCGGTACCCACATCAAAAAAAAAAAAAAAAAAAAAAACACCTTATGAGAAGAAAAATTTCAGTGGATAGAAAATGAATCATGAATAAATGAATCATCAGTACTTTTCCCAGTCACAGAAAAGACCTCTCATGGAACAATAGTCATTTTCCTCAACATGAGAATTCTGGAATGTAAATCAGGTTTGCTTCTTTGCAGAATTGAAGAAACTGCAGAGCCAAGATGTATCATATGGAGCTACCAATACTCATAAATTTGGTAGGCAAGGATATTTCCACACATATGTGCAACATCTCACTCTTGCTGGTCAGGAGTAGTAAGTATGCATGAATGATGGAAATGCACAGATAATCAACAAACTTCTTTCCCTTGAAGGTTTTGCAGCTTATCCTCAAGGATACTTTTGACCTGATCTCTACCTAGAAGGGGAAATTGGCTGCTCTTTCTTCTTCCTCAGTTCCTTTCCCAGCATGCGGCCATGAGGCTCCCCTCCAGGAGTTTGTGTAGCAACTCCATTGGAGGTCATCTTTTTTTCATCACCATCTGGAGGTCTTTTCCCAGGCACTTTAGTCCTGCTCCACCCGATTACCATATCCCACTGATCCTGTTTTGCAATCTCTGCTTCTTAACAGGATCTCTCTTTGGTGTCCCAACACCGCAGAGAAGTTAATAATGCATAATGAGCTTGGACATCAATAGTTTGAGCTGCAGTGGACTAAAATGATTTCTCTTTCATGGCACCATGAAGGCAGAGTCTGATCATAGGTTCACTGAATTCCCAGGTTGTAAAGACAAATAGATACATGTGGACATTATGTGAGCAACAGTAAGTCTACAAGCATCAACTACAGAAAATGCACTTCTCTCCCTCATCCTACTCATCTGGAAAAATGATAGCTTTATATCTGTCCTTGAAACACCAGCAACTAATAGTCTGGAAAAACTACCTTTTTCTTATAAAATGCATAATGTAATCTTTGCCATTTCCACATAACTCCAAATAGTATTTCATTGCCTTTGGTTTTGTATTCCTTAATAAATTATGATTAGTATGCTTAGCCATGCTTTTTAAAAATATCTCTTCTCCTTCCAAATATAGGAGAGCTATGTTTAGGAATGTCAAAAGCTTCTAAAATCATGTTCCGTTTTTTCTTCCTTAGTATTTTAAAGGAAAGGGAAGTGGTGAATTATGAATTGATTGCTTGGAAAAATAAAACATACACACACAAACTACTATTTGGTAAATGAATACACTAATAAACTAATCCTTTAGAACAACTTGGGGACATGGACAAAACGTTTGATTTCAGGAAAGAACAAGAAGTAGGAGGCAATTTGGGATCAGTATTTGCTCCAATGAGTGTAATTATTGTGTGAATTGTGGCTCCTGACAAAAACCTCTGAGTCCTGTTGAGATGTTGTTAATGCCCCAGGAAGAAGCCTGCCTTCTCCAGTGTGATTGCTTACAAAGATGCTGCCGCCTCCTTCCTCCTTTTCCCACAGGAGACGGGCAATTTGCCAGTGTTTCATTTTCAAGTGCCATTGTTCACATAGAGCTTTAGGAAAAGCTCCTGCTTTTTTATTGTTAATCCAATCCTAAGTGATGATCTTTTTTTTTTTTTTTTAAATCCTGTAACATATTAAAACAAATTTATTAGGCCCTGACATTAGCCACTATGGCCCAAATAGCTCTGTCACTTATTTTTTAACTTAACAAGTAATTTAGTAATTTATGCAACCTCAGAATTACTTTACTGGTATGTGAAATCTGGTTTTATGAGTAATTTATGGGAAATATTATAAATCGAGACCTGTGTTTCTGCAACACCTTTCCAACATCATTCCATTAGTTATAATTCTAACAAAAAACAACATGATAAGGTTTATGACACAATATAATCCTTGCACATCATATTTTACATTGTATATGTATAGAAAGGCCCAACTGTACTGTATTATGAGGAAATAAGATACATTTATTCATTAAAGAAATTGAAGAGTAGGTTAAAGATGTTAATGATCATCAAATGTGAGCTCATGCTGGGAGCTTACGTGAATTAAGTTTGGCAGTCTCAGATAAATTCTTTATATTTAGCACACACTACATACTCAAGGAGGAGGGTAATTTCCTGAGTTTCATCATAAAGATTGAAGCACATTCAAAATGGATGCCAGAAGTTGAAATGGTTACATGCACAGATGTAAAGCAAGCAATCTTCACTTTTATCAACCTGTCTAACAGTGCTTTCAAATGGTATTCCATGCTCTACCCTCACCTGTCATAGCTTGCCCACCTCCTAGGGCTTTTGATTCCAACCTTTCCCATACCTCTCCTCTTCAGTTCGAAAATTTCCTTCCAATGTTACATTCTTTTAGAGCCCTGTCTATTCCTGAGAACAAGAACATTGATTTGTGTTTAGGAGTTAATAGCTGGTAGTAGCTGTTAATGTGACACCCTTCCCAGATATAATTTGCATTTAAACAGCTGCCTTAACAGAAAGAATTGGAAAATACTGAGGATTTCAGACTCTGAGACAGAGCCAATGAGAGTTATTTTGTTTACCAAATCATTCCCAGTACCCCTCAGGTGTTTAATCTGCCTATAAGACATTAGGAGAGAGAAAAACAAATAAACAAGACTTTGATTTGATTCCAGGCTCTGACAATTACTAGCTGAATGACCTTGAGCTAGTTCTTTAGTGTTCTCAACCATAAAACTGGGCTAATAAGGTTTCATGAGGACTAAATGAGTAGGTTAGCTAAAACTCCAAAAGAGACCTATCTAATATTATAAGAATGTCAGTTAGAAATCCTTTGATTACAAATGACAGAAATTCAGCTGAAACTTACTGGTATGTGTACTTTTTTCACTAGCAAGCAGAACAAGGAGTTCTGGTATGGGTAGTAATTGAATCACAGTTCAAAAAAAATCACTGTTCTAGGGGTCCAAGAAATATTTCATAGGCCTTAAAAAATGTAAGGCAGGAGATAAAAGAGAAAGCAATTGTGCAGATCTAAAATCATCAATGGTAGGTTTGGCAAGGAGAAAATAGAGAAGACTGAAATCAGAAATATCGTGCCCAAAGCAAACAGGAAATTATTTACTAAATCTCTGAACACTAGATGATAATCCTTGAAATTGGAATGAACTAATTTTAAAAGGAATATAGAAACTATCTAAAATCAGAGGAGGTAGTTGGGCCACTCATTAGTAGTAACCTGATGAAAGGAACAGAAAAGCTGAGAAGTGGTGAATTAGAAGACGTGGGCATGGCAGTGTGGCTAGGAGCAGCTGGGCATGAGCTGTCGACTGAAGAGACTTCAACTGCAGCAGCTTCTGAGCCTGACAAGAGATCAAGCCAAGCCCTGCACCCCACGCCAATCCTCTGGAAACATGTAGCACCGCCGAATGTAGCACCTGATACAGGCTTCTCTCATGAGACCAGATGGGACCACCTGGGTCCACAATCAGAGAGGATGTAAGCAGTTGCCTTTGGGTCTCTGCACTGTTGTTCTGCTTATAGTGTTCTTTCAAAGCACCTTTCTCCTTGAATACTTCTTTTGTGCTTTTTTTCCCTTTTCTTCTTATTTCTGCCTAAAATAAACAATAATCTTTCACATTCAACAACTGTCTTCACCAATTCATTGAATGGGACAATAAGACCATGGAGAGCACCGCTGGTCCCTACTCCACTCGACAACAGTGCCAAAGACTGGACATGAAGAAAGTAGTTCCATTTTTCTTTAAAGACCCAAAATTCGGATTCTTCCAAGTATAATGAATCGTAATGTCAGTCACAAGAGAGGTTATTTAAAGGACTGTTGAATGAAAGATCCTAAGGACTTAATGAAAACCATGTTATTCACTGTGAACCCATAACCATTTCTTAAGAACAAGTCAGAGTATTTCTATTTTTCATAGAATAACTACAGTGGTAAATATTAGATGACTAAAGAAACCTGGCAATACACTGTGCCTGAATTTCAAGTTTCTATGAATTTACTATGATAAAGAATAAAGAGGGCTGGGGATATAGCTCAGTGGCACTATATTTGTCAAAACAAAAAAACAGTAAGAAGAAATGCTTTCTGAAGTTTTGCAAATTTCTTTAATGTTTGGCTTTATGGGAGAATGAATGGATTTTCCAAGCTGCCTGTTCACTGACTTGGTTTTGATATAGCAGAATAATGTGATTCAAGGAAACACTGCTCATCCTCTCTACCACACCCTTCTATCTTATCAGATTCTGATTCTGTCAGTGCTATTTTACCAGTCTGTGTAGGTGTAAGTTGTGGAAAGATATGCAAATTCTGTCTTGTCTGACAGATGTTCAAATGTCTTGCCTTGAATTCTGTGGAAAAAAACAGGTTTGCCTTCATTTACAATTCATTTCACATTCCTTTACTCTACATAACTTTGAGCTTTGACTTCTTTAAGCCAAGCCTCTTAATGTCTGGTTCCTTCAGTTAACGTGGAGTGTAAAAACATAAATTCATGATGATTTTGTATCCAAGGGACAGGTATGATTTTACCTCTTAGAAGTTATTTTTAATAGTGCTCTCAATTACCATGTACATTTGGAAAACTCCACTGTGTACTTATGGAGTATGAGGGCAAAAGAGAAAAATAATGCCCCAGATACTTTTGACCTTACCTCTAAAAACATCTTACGGATCTCCAGAAATCTCAGAAGCATATTTTGAATACCAACACATGCTTCACAATTTTGAGAAGAGCAGGCTCATTTAATAATGCCAGTAAAAATAATCTTTTTTATTTTTTAAAATTTTATTTTTATTACTACATGTTTGCAGCACATAATGATTACATTCTTCATAGGCAGTTGGTACATATGTATCTTAATTCTTCTTATATTCCTTTCTTCTCTCCTCACCCCTCCCTCCATCTCCTGGTCTCCTTACCATTTCCAGATCTGTCTCCCTGTTGCCTATTATCTATATTTTATTTTGCTCTTTAATTTATTTATACTTTGGGTTTCTCATATAAAAGAAGCCATGCAATAGTTAAACTTGTGTGTCTATTTTATTTCACTTAACATTATGGTCTCAAAAAGTCACAAGGAGCCATGTGTGGTGGCGTACACCTGTAATTCCGGTACTCTGGAGGTTGAAACAGGAGGATCAAGAGTTCAAGGCCATCCTGGGGCTACATAGTGAGTTTGAGACAATCCTGTACTAACAGTAAGACCCAGTCTAAAACCACAAAAAAACACAAAGCCCAAAATCACTCATAAGGATAGTGTAGGGAATCCAAAATAACCTGGTGGAAAGGTTGAAGACACTTAAGTAATGCATTTAGCAAAGAGAAGAGAAAACGTAAAAGAACATGATAACTATACTGAAATATTTAAAAGGTTGTACCTAGAACTATGACTTCTTCCATGAAAAGATGGAGTATGATTCACTTCCCCTTGAATTCTGTGCAAATTTAGTGACATGCTTCTCATGATTATACTGAGGAAAAGGGATACTGAGTGACTTCATCAGCTAAAGATTTAGAGCCTTCCCAATATTCTATTGGATTATTTGCTATTAAAACCCAGACCCCACTTTGTAAGGAGAAAATCTCAGATCACAAGGAGAGACTTGCAGTAAGTGCTCCTGTTGCTGGCCCCAGTCAAGGAATTTCCAAATCAACAGCCAATATGCACCAGCAGAGGAAATAAATAAGACTTCAGCTTTGGGCCTGGACAGTTGAAGCAATTAGAGTAGAGAAAAGTGGATGACCATCAAGACTGGGCCAACTTGAAAATCTGTGGTAAAAATTTATGCTGCTATATTTTAACAGCAAACTTTGAGTGGTTAGTTATAAACCAAGAATATTCAGACTGAAAAAAAATTACTTCTTAGAAAGTTGTCTTTGACTTTTTGGTGATAATATCAAGGCAATTAATTTTGTGTGATTATAAAAAAGGTTTTTATAGTAGAAGTCTATCCAAAAATTCATCAGAGAATGAGGATGTTTAACATTGGTGGAATTGCACTATAAAGTTATTGTGTCCAATTATTTTAATTTCCAGAGGAAAAAACATGGACTGAGCAAAGTTAGATGACTTTTTCCTTTACTCTTTAAAGCTCCTGTCAGAGTGAGAACCAGGAAAAGCCAAATCTTAATCAGCTTCATTTTCCACTTCATTTTCTCTTTTTCATTTCAACTGGAAGGTCTTGGGTTTCCTACTTCTAGAGCTTTTTAAAATGCATGACTACATATCTGTCAGGGTTGTAATATAATGGAGTAAAAGTTGGATGGTGTTTATCCTTTTTTTTTTATTAGATGATAGGCAAGGACCTTTTCAAAACTGAGACATTATGATTCTGTGTCTTAAAGAGGAGAAAGTTATTTAAATTTTCCCAGTCCATATTTGTAGACCTATAAGAAATGGGGCTACTTTAGCATACTTCTTATAATTTTCTGTGGTTTTCTTCTCCCACATTAGTAATTAACCTATTTTTATAATTTTAGGTATTATAGTATTTCAATTGTTGATTATCGCCGAATGAGACTGACAGTTGAGGCATTAATTTATGGACTCATTTGTTCATTCCACTGATATTTGTTAAAAGCCTACATCTGTTGCACATTTAAGCATTTAATTTCATCTCATCTAATTCAAGTTTCTTCAAATATACTTCCATCTTAGTCAATTTTTGGAATCTATTTTTCCTAATCCTAATATTTACATATTTAGGAACAGGTATGAATATTTGATTGTTTTTATTAAGTTATAGATTAATTAGGAAAAACATCAAAAGAAGTAGAATTGAAGATGTGAAGATTTTTGTCACAAGACTGCACTGGTGAAATTAGAAATAGACTGTCATGACATTTGAATATTTGCTTTCATTTTTTCATTATTATAATTAAAATGTATGATATGTTTTTAAAAAATACAGGAAAGCAAAAGCCAGATTTTTAAGAGTGTTCTAACGTTTTCTTTTTACATATAGTTTTGGGGAAAGCTTGGCTTCCTATCATGATGAGTCCCTTTCTTTATTTGTTTGCCTACCTAGGTGAACATAACCTCTTTCTCCTTCCTTCACGTTGAATATTAATGTGATCAAAGCAGCTTCAGCTTTTGGCTTTCTGATCGGAGGATGCCAAGATGCAACTTTCTTCTGTCGTCCCACATTCAGTTCATCCACAGCAGCCACCTTCACCTTGCTGCCCAAGTTCAACCCCAAGAGATCAAAGCCACACATCTGAGGTGCTCTGGTCTGCCCTGGCCCCCGAGATTGCTCTCTGGATCTGTCTCCAAAAAGTGTGGGTGATGACATCACCAAGGCTACTGGTGACTGGCAGAGTCCGAGGAGTACAGTGAAGCTGACTGTTCAGGACAGACAGGCCCAGGCTGAGACGGTGCCTTCTGCCTCTGCCTGATCATCAGAGCCCTCAAGGACCCACCAAGAGACAGAAAGAAACAGAAAAAGCACTAAGCACAAGGGGAATATCACTTCTGGTGACACCGTCGACACTGTCCAACAGATGGGGCACCAATTTCAAGCAAGAGAACTTTCTGGAACCATTAGAGAGATCCTAGGGACTCCCAGTCTGTAGGCTACAATGTCATTGATGGCCAGCACCCTCATGACATCTTGGACGACACCAGAATGGTGCAGTGGGACACCCCGCTACCTCAGAACCATAAGAGAAAATATTTCAATAAAAAGACATCTGACCAAAAAAGATAGCACCAACTCATGGAGTTATAATAAAGAAGTTAGTATTTGTAATAGTATTTAGAATAATGCTTTGTCTCCTGGTTGTTATATATAAAAATTTGTTAAAATATAGACATGCAACAATATTTTGATTATTCTCCTTTTTTTTTTTTTTTTTTTAATGTGGGTACCGGGAGTCAACTTCAGGACCTTGTGCTTGCCAGACAGGCGCTTATGCCACTGAGCCATCTCACCAGCCCTCCCCTTTTTTCTATGATTCTTTACAAGCCAAGTTCTGTGGCTTTACCTGATATTTTCTTTGTAAACTGATTAACAAAAGGCTTAGGCAGTAATATAGGAATATCAATAATTTCCCATTTCTTTTTCTTTTTGAAAATCCCCTAACATTTTGAAACCCAATTATTTAAACATAATATATACGACATATTTAATGTCATTAAAGTTAATATTAACCTCAGGGTTTTTTGTTTTTTTCCTTTTAATTTTGAGATCTTGGGATACCTTTATTCCACTGTAGGGACAGGAGAGGGATATGCTCTGAAAATTTCATTAAATTTGTAATACTACCTTTCACTCATTTTTTTATCTGCCTAAATGAAAGTTTCCTGTGTGGTTGTAAGATATGAACCTAGATTTAATATTATCATCAGGGTTCCAAATGCCATCTGTTAAACCATCCATATACAAAATTAATTCTGTCATACATACATATATATTGTTATATATGTATATAAGATATATATCTAAACATATTTATATATATACATATATATCTAAGCTTTCTGTTGGTCTATTTCTTTTGCTTTACCTGCGCCTCTTTATTTTTATAAATTTATACTACTAGCCATTCTTTAATGAGCAACATGTTACTTAGAATAGTAACTACCAAACTGTAAAGTTTAATGACAAATTCTCCTTAAAAGGAATAAGGACAGTGCAAGAAATGCAGTCAGTGAGTAGTGAAGGTAGGCAAGAAGAAAGCGGATGAACAGCAAGCAGGAAGTGACAAACATTAGTCCTCAAATTAAAAGCCTATTAATTCTCAAAGTTAGACTATTGTTAGAATTCGGAGCCTAATCTCCATGAGACTGACCATATGTGACATTCAGACAGCTGTTTTAGCCCATTTTAATCTATTTAAGATTCTAGCTTCAATTACCAATGCAAAATTTGGTTATTAGCCATAAACCCTGAAGAATTAGACATCATAACACAGAAAATTTCAATGGGTCCAGGCTGCCCTGGTTTCTCACTGAAGGTGGAATATGTAGAGCATGTCATCCTCACCTTTTCTAGCTTGGGTATAGACCTATGATAAGAAAGTGGGGGAATGAAGACTGTGACAAAAGAAACTAACTCACTTATAAAATGTAAATAACTAAAAAGCTGCTTCGAATGTGGCACAGTTTTGTCTATGCTCTGTTATCTCCAGACAACATTTTGAAAATGCATCTGTCTGCTGCTTATAGTGTAGCTGTCCTTTATCCTGGATTTTCATAAGAATTCTGGAGGATTGAGGAAGACCAATTAATCAATGCCAGAGTACGCAATGATTTATGACCAGAGTGAAAATAGGAGTGCATACCTTTCAGTATAGTTCCTTCTCTCCATTGACCAGATTTTTTTCCTTTTTCTTGGAATGACTCCAAACATCTTGCTGGCGAAGAGAGTGTATTTTTTGAGATAGCAAAGTTGTTTATTGAGCCACTGAGTTCAATCAGCATCAGTACCTCCTGAAGTCCAAGGAAAATTGGAAAGAAAAAGCTTAGCGTAAATCTTCAAACATGGAATAACCCATTAGCTGCTTCAGCAAGTCTCAGAACAGGCTTTGGAATGTGAATACTTTGTAGAGGGGTGGGTGTGTTGTCTGTCTGTTGCAAAATATATGGGATAGTTTCTATCTATCAAAGCATTTTCATTATGCTGCCACATCTGTACCTGGGTATTTTGCCAGTATTGCTGGAATAGCCCTTCCAGCCAAAATAAAGTATCTGTATATTTTCTCCCTGCTTTCTACTTTTATCCTTCAAGATATCTGGTTCAAAAAAAAAAAAAAAAAAAAAACCTGATGTGAAAACAAAGAAATCTGTTTCAAATATTCAATCAAATCTTATTAAACTTTGTTTCCAAATCATAAAATGTTTAACTAAAACCACTTCATTGATGTGTCGTACAGAATAAGATAATATCTTATTTCTTTGATAGGAGATTATGGCATGCTACCTTTATATTGCTGAGATTTATGTTACTCTTTTCAGCAAGAGCTACTGTAGGATGGTGAAATGAACAGTAATAAAGTTGGCAGGCTGAATGCTGCTGTGTGTGTCTAATGTCTGAAAAAGAAGTCTGCTTTTATGCAAATACACACTGGCTGTGAAGCTTGTAATTCTGGAATGCAAACATCTAGCATGTGTCCTCTGTATGACCCAATGTGATTTGAAACGCAGTGGAGACCGCAAGGACTGAGAAGGCAAATCTTAATGTTATTTGTAGATATTTGTTAAAGGTCACTACCTTTTAAAGATAGAAACTCAAGAATGAAACTACTGCTAAATTACAATCTTAGTAATGAAATAAGAAAGAACTATTGTTATTATTTTCTCTGCAGCAATAATAAGGGTTAATTAACATCTAACACTGCCTTTGGTGGTGAGTAAATAAGTGGTTTCTTTTATTGTGTTGTGATTATTAACAATGTTCCTTTTGTGAGGAACGATAACAAACAACAGTATGACAGATACGTGTGATAGATCTGACCTGCTTAAAGAGCCTGCTGGAATCTAAGAGCTGGGATCCCTAGATTATTCTCAACCATATGGAAGAAGTTACTGGGTCCCCAATGAAAACTTGATATGGGAATTGGGAACTATTTTTATATTTCTGTCCTCAAAATCTATTGTTTGATCTGTCCAATATTCCCCTTCCAGAATTTCCTCTATTTATAATTTCCTCGACAGTAGCCATGTTTCATAAGTCCATCTCCTAAGTACCATTGGTCTAGGCGGGAGACTCCAACCAAAAGTAAAAATTATACTGCCTGGTTCCTGGCAGTGGTCGAAGCTTGGGAACTCAGTTATACCAGACTAATCAGGGTAAGTTCTTCTTTAAGATCTGAAATTTTAAAAGCAGAATCTATTCAAAAGCAACATTTTTCACCATGTAGAAGAAACATTGACAACAATATATACTGAGAAAAATGACGTCAATAAACAAGTGAAAGCTCAGTTAATATATAGAGTCTTGCAGTCCTAAAAGCCCCATCTTATGGTGTCCCTAGACCTCAGTGGCAGCCCTGTCCTGGCTATGTATTGGACATTTATCTATTTCTTATATTCCTTAAGCTGAGATATTCTTTGTTTTATCCAGTTGATTCAAATTAGGATTTTGTCACTTGCAACCAGAAATCCTGACTAATACAGTATCTGAAATTAATGATTTTCAGGCATCCTTGAAAGAATTATTGTTACATATGAACTAGGTTGTGCATAAATATTATAGTACCTAGTTTGTGTCTAGAATTGGTCTAAATATTTTTTCTTAATGAGATCATCTACATAAATCATATTTAAAAGGTTGAATAATCCTGAAGAATATTTAATAGTTAAATACGACACAAATACAGGTACAGTTTAATCCTATTATATATGATTATGTCAAATATAAAATATTTGACATAAGATAAATATAAGATTAATCATTACTCTTTTTTTCTAGTTCACCAGAAACTCTGTATGCTTTCTAGCACAAAATTAGCTGGGCAATACTAATTAAAAAATAAATATGACAAAATAAAATTGGACAGATTTGAAATAGCTCTTTGCGGAACAAGTTGTAACCCCCCCACCCCTTGTTCATGTTTATTTATAGAGCACATACGATCCAGCAAACACTGCATAATCCAGGGGGAAAAAGCAGTAGTGATTCCACATACCGCTGGCTCAATACGTAAACTGCCAGCATGCTAAGTCCTCAGTTACAGACCAGTCCTTCCTGTGAAAACTTTCCACAATAATAGATGGGTTCTGTAACTTGTGCTCCCCAATCCTGTAAACCACTAGACTTGGGATATTGGGAGTGGCATTTGAGCATTTCAAATACAGCTAACACAAAAGGTCTAAATATTACTTTGAAATAATTTATATTTAATTAACAATATGCAACTACTGGGTACCGTATGGTTACACACGTTTAGAACATTACTTCATTTAGGACCCGAGTTTGGTTCTGCATATGAAAGGTATAGAGCAAATACTGACCTCGTTATCGACTAGGTTGTTTATAATCATAGCAACCACTACAGAGAGATCAACTATGATGAAGGTAAGGAAAATATATCAAGTCACTGCGCAGGGTCTAACAGTGAAGTTAAACACATATGATTAGTGAATAATTATGACAGAAGCAGCCATCAGAATGGGGTAAAAAAATAAACTTCATTGAATTTGGTAATTAATCCAAGATTTTTTTTTTGTGGTGATAGGATCTAATCCAGGGATTCATATATGCTCAGCAAGCCTTCTATCACTGAGCTATACCCACATCGCTTACGACCCTGTATTATATTATTGCAAGATATGTTTATATGTCAGTCTCTCCAGCTCGATCCACATCTATTTTTTTTTTTTTTTTGAGACAGTGAATCACAATGTAGTTCAGGCTGACCTTGAACTCACCACGTTGGCCAGGCCGTATTTGAATTCATGGCACTATCCTCCTGCCTCAGCCTCTTGAGTAGAGGAATTACAGGTGTGCACAACTGTGCTGGTCCCTATTGTACACTTCTTCAGATTAAGAATTATGATTGCGTGGCTTGGAAAAGCTAACAAAGAGACTCTGTCTTCTTGCTCTTGTTCTTGTTCTTCTTGTTCCTCTTCCTCTTCTTCTGCTCCTCTACCTCCTCTTTCTTTGTGACTCTTACTCTAAATTCAAAACTAAAGATCCGTGCCTTAATTATTACGTACAGATATACTTTATTTACTTTCATCCCTCCCAATGCTGAACTGGCTAAGAAATCTTTAGTACATCATAGCCTCATTTTCTATTGTTAACATATACATATTTTTTTGCCTTTTTTGAAAATATTAAAAGCAGTATCATTGATTTTATAAATGAAAGACTGTTAAACCAATGAACTAAGTAGGGGAATATGACACCAGAACATTAGTTTAGGTGATACACAGGGGCTGACTGATCATGAGGCCCTGGAGGACAATGCCAGTAAATAATAGTAATTATAATAGGAAGAAAAAAATTATAGATATTATGAGTTGAGCATTTGCTATGAGAGTCGTTTTCCTAAACATGCTGTCTCTATTCTTTAAGAAAATCATAACAGCATTTTCATGGTTTGGAATTATTTCTTCTTTACAGACGTTAATAGAAAAGGAAACTTGAGGAAGAAATAATGCCTGGAATCTTAATGATAAGTACATGAATATAAAAAATTCAAAGCTCCCCTAGGTTAGGTTGGATTCAGGAATACTCCCCCAGTATGATTGTCATAGGGATATATTCTAGCTTAATTGGGATTAGTTTAGGAAAGTTGGGTGGGCTGAATCTGCACATAGAGGAAATAAGAGGATCTACATATAAAGAGTTGAAGGAGATAGAGGAGAAGAAACATAGGATCAAAGTGCATAAAAATTTCAAATCAACACAAATATGAAGAATGGCACTAGGGAGCTGAAAGACTTTTCTTACACTTAACATATATTGAGTTCTAAAACACTTGCCTTGATTTGAATTCCTTTCATTTTTACTCATTTTCATGAGACAAGAGCATGATCAAAATATACAGTGAATGTCTAATTTTTAAAAATTTATTATAGTAGAAGCCACATTGCCATTAATCTCCCTCAAAATACGTACTTGCCTTCACATATCCCATCAATCCATATTTAATCCATCAGTCTTGCCACTTTCTGAAGCAGTTCTGTATGTCCACTTTCATAAGTGTCTTTATGAGGTGAGGTTAAAAAAAATGGTGACTGCTTCTGCTGAATGCCATCCAACAGAAAGGCAGGCTCATAAAAACCTACATTGTGTCCCCATCCACCTTATTCACTGCATCTGGCACCAGGCAACTTCTGTTCTTTCTCAAACTCAAAATGAACATGAAACGTAAATGTTTTGAAATAATTCTGGACATTGAAGAAGCTACTAAAGACACTCCCCAAGGAGGACTTCCAGAATTGCTTCAGATAGTGGCAAGAACAATGGGATAAGTGTACTGGAAGTGAAGGGGAATATTTTGAAAGTTATTAATGGCAATGTGGCTTTTACTGTTGTTAGTTTTCTCATTGCTGAGACAAAATACCTGACACCCAAAGTTAAAGGAGGAAAGGTTTATTTGGTTCACAGTTGTGGAGGTTTCAGTCCATAGTCGGCTGGATCCAAGGCAGGGTGGGATGGCAGGGGGGCATCACAGAGGAGAAACGGTCCATGTCAAGCAGGCAGGTGAGAGCACACTAGTCCTCTTCCTGTCCCTTATATTGTATGCAGGCTACCTGCCCTGGGGTGGATGTGGTACTCACACCCTTAATCCTAGCCAGAACTGTGCCAAACCAATCAGTGGACTTGTTTAGTAATCACACACCCTTGATCCCAGCACCACACTTTCTAGATCCAGCCACCTCTGAAAAGCCTCCCCTGTGACTACCTGAGGCTTTGGGACATCCAGACACAAGCCATAACAACCGTTACTCTTTAAAAAAAAAAAAAAAATTTAAACATTCACTCTAGTTTTCATTCACACTGTGTATGACTCTGATAGACAGAGCATATTCTCTCCTCCCACTCTGCTCTTCCTTCCCTTACTTGCTCTTCCACCTTTCTCCACCCTCCCCCTGCCAGCTCCTTCTAATAATTAACAGAGCCAAGACTGCAACCCTGAGCATCCGACTTCCAAATCCACAACATACTTCCTCTGCTACTTTTAAGGAAAATACAGATTTTATTTCTTGAGATCTATGATTGGGCAAGTTTACAGCATATGTACAGGATGAGAAAGAAATTTTAAAAGGAACATTGCTTGTAAAAGTCAACACATTGAAACTAAGCAGAATTAACTTAGGCCACAGAGAAAATGAAAATGTTACTTACACATACTTTGGCTTCTGCTTAGCATATGTTTGGTAAATTTTCACCATTTATTACACTCATCTTCAAACACCACTCAATTTTGGATTATTGGGAATTAATGGGGGAATGCTGGCTGAACACATGTGAGTCCCTGGGTTAGATCTACTGTGTGCATACTGGCACTGATGAGTATGGAAGGTGTCTGAATTTTACTGAATGAATCATCTTGACACCTGCTTATTTAGCAGTTCCTTTGTGATACATTCTGTCTCCCTGACAATAATGCAGAATACAAAGCTCTGCACAATGCATCCCACTTTCAAGCATTTATCCAGAAGTCTTTTCTTAGATTTTCTGTTCTAACTGTGCTCTTTCCAAAACTGATAAGCCAGTTTACTCTGGCCAGGAGTCTGAGTACATCCTACTACAAACCACTCATTTCTCCATGTAAAATAGCCAGCCAGATGCCCTGGACAAGCTCAACCCAATGGGAAGATTTCTTCTTACTATTGTCTTTCAAGACCCCATCTGTCTTAGTTACTTTTCTCGTTGCTGAGACAAAATACCCAACACCCAAAGTTAAAGGGGGAAAGGTTTATTTAGCTCACAGTTTGTAGAGGTTTCAGTCCATCATCAGCTGGCTTCAAGGTAGGGTGGCATGGCAGACAGGCACTGTAGAGGAGAAGCAGTTCATAGTGACAGAAAACAGCAAAAGCAATAAGCAAGGGCACTTAATGGTGTCTTTCTACCTCTTTTATTTTATCCAGGCTACTCAGGGTGGGTAGCTCTCACACCCTTAATCCTAGTGCCCTTGATTCTAGCATTGCACCATGAATCAATTCCAGTGTCACACACTTTAGATCCAGACACCTCTGAAAAAGCCCCACCTATAACTGCATGAGGCTTTAGGGGGACAGCTAGGCACAGTGATAACATCACCTGCACCGTACTATGAAGCAGCAGGAATGTCTATATCAGCAATATCCCCTTAAATAATATCATGGCATAACAGGAGAGTAAAAACTCTGATCAAGATTGGAAGGATTACTATTATCTTTCCTGACTGTAAGTATATTCATCCCACCTAATAATTCAGAGGATAGGAAACTGCCGCAGGGTTAGGCTGTGTGTTGCTTGAAGCTGAACAGAACTCTATTTTCACTTGACCTTCCGCTCGAATGGGGGATCATAATGAGAGCTGGGGTCACTGGTACCATGTTAGCTTAGCTCTGTAACCAACAACTTTCAAAAGTTTACATATTCTTTTTATCTCAGAGAACATAGATCCTCTGAGAAAGTTTTGGGTAAATCTGTTTACTCCTACAGTAATGTCACAGGGTATTTTCTCAAACGTATTTGCATCTTCTTCAACCAAGCTCTGGTCTGAAAACACTATAAGGGATAATGATTTTTCACTGGGGTAGTTAATATTAGGTCACCTATCTTCAATTTTGCTGATATATATATTAAGCTACACCTTGTTGGTTGTACTTTTATCTGCTTTTTGAGAGTATTGTAGTTGAGTAGCTATCTCTATAGATCCCTATGGTTAAGAGGCCCCTGGTATCCATTGCAGTCATACTATCCATCATGGTAAATGCACTCATTCTGTCTGATGGGTAAACATTGGCACCCTCCCTCTGCTGTTCTGTAATATTGTCATCACCATAACAACAGGGGACGCAGTGTCACAGCAGCATTTGCTATGATCAGTACTGTCCTCAAGTGAATTGTCACTGCTCAGACCCTGAGCTTCCCTCTTGCTGTCCCTCCCTCACTAAACTTTCTTAGTTAACAGAGAGTCCGACCGTCCCTCCTAGGAAACATAATTATTTGGAATGTAATTTGGCTAAAGTGATAGATTCATTTTTATATTTCTACTTTTCAGTATTTTTATTCCTTCTGCCAACAAAATTCTGTCATCTCCTGATATTTAATGTGGACCATTACTTACTACCTTTCAGAAGCCATCCCAACAATGCATTAAGATAAAGCTTTTGCCAGAATTCTGTAGCTGGGTCATGGGAAAGGCTCTTCATATCATCTCATTCTTCCAATCCAGCCTTAAAACCACTTCTAGTCATGCTTTCTGGTGGCTGTGGAATGCTATCAACACCCTATTGTTCCTGTGGTGAATAATCCTTATCCTCCCTAAGTATAGTCAGTGCTTCCTACCTGGCCATCCTGAGATTTGACTGCAGTTATCGATGTTCTAGCCTGGGAAATAATCCTCAGGAAAGGATTCAGCATGGCTTTTAGGCAATGGATTATATCTGCACGGTCTTAGGAAAGGGAATCTGGTTGTGGTTAAGCACAGTAAGTGATCACTTTTTAAAAATGGAAGGTTGGAGATAATGTTAGATGCAATGTATTCCAAAGCACATCTACCCAAACATCCCCGTGTGAGTTCTTAGCATCCTACCCTTGTCCTGACTTTAGAATTAGAAGGTGCCAAAGGTGAGAATTTAACAACCTAACTCTGCTGGATTCACCACTGAGTTCTGGATCTATCTCTCAGTGTGGCCTGCTCTCTGGCTACATGTGATAAGAGTCTCCATTAATGCTACCAAGAAGACTATTTCATTTTCATGTTATTCCTTGAGTTGATAATTGACTGAGTTTGTCATTTTCTTTCTTTAGCACATGAGTCATCCCTAGCAGAAATCAATTACCTCTATAATCCTTAAATAATAATTTCCCCTACATTTTTGGAATGCTAGAGATTTTGCAAAGCCAATACATTCCTTTCCATCTTCATTTCATTCCAATTAAACACTAAGAAAAGTTTTGGCAACTGTAAGGCAATATTATACCAGGGGTTAACATTTAATTTCTACCAATAATTGCACAAATTTTGCTATCAGGCTTGTAAACACCCTTCCACCTGCCTGTTTTTTAGCTTTACCTTTGTTAACAACTCAGTTAGATTGAATTCCCTAGAATCAAATCCTGAGAAATACTCATGTGAAATGATTTTTTGGGGGGAACAATTCACTAAAGAAACTGGTGCAGAAGTGGGGAAATAGGATTGGGAAAGGATGGATGTGGCTGTGGTTTGAATATTTGGCTTCCAAAATGCAGGTATTGCCAGTGTGATGGTACTAAGAAATGGGCCTTTCAGAGGCGGTGGTCTAGAAACAGTCCTCCTTTATGAATGGGATTGAGGCCCTTATAAGAGCAGTTTGCTCTTTGGTCTCCTACCACATGAGGACACAGTGTTCCTCCCCCTGTAGAATGCAAACCTCACAGGAAAATCAAATATTCTGTTTCTTTGATCTTGGTCTTCCCAGTCACTAAAACTGTGGGAGATAAATTTACATTGTGTATAAATTATCCAGTTTTGAGTCTTTTGTATAGCAGAACAAATAGACAATATTCAAGCAATGCAATAGTGTGGTATAAAGAAAAGTCCTACAGGCACTGTTATGACTTGTGTCTAGATGTCCCCACAAAGCCTTATGGGGTCATAGGTGGGGCTTTTGGGACGTGGTTGGATAATAGGTGTGTGATACTGGGATTAAGGTTGTATAGTACTGGATCAGTCCACTAATTGGCTTCACTTAGTTTTGGGTATGGCTGAATGGATTTACTAAAGAAAGAAGGCCCACCCTGGCATGGGTGGCAACAAACAATAAGTTTGTTAGCTGAATGGAATAAAAAGGAAAGGGAGGCTAGTTGTTTGCTCTTTCCTGCCTGTGCTTCCATGGACTGTTTTTACTCTGCTATGTCCCTCAGCCATGCTGCCTGGCTTTGGAGCCAGCCAAACATATAATGAAACCTCTACAAATTGTAAGCCAAAATAAAACCTTCCTCCTTTAACTTGTAGGTGTCAGGTATTTTACCCCAGCAACAAAAAAGTAACTAAACTAATTAATTTTCTATCACAGTGTAACAAATTACTACATTTAGTGAACAAAACAACAACAAAAACTACCCACCTTATAGCTGTGTAAGTCAGAACTCCAGACAGGCTCAGGCGGGTTCTCTGATTAGGAGAGCACAAGCCAGCATCAGTGGGTCAGCTCGGTTGAGCTCATAGCCGGAAACTTAAGATGATTTGCCTTTGTTCATTTAGATGGCTGGCACAATATAATTCATTGAGATTTTAAGAACGCACCCCCGTTTTCTCGTTGGTGTCACTCAACGCTGCTAATGTCTAGCTCTACAACCTTCACACAATGCCTCTGTTTTAAAGTCAGCATTGGCTCCTTGACTTGTTCAGTTATTTTTATTTCTCTCACTTTCCCGTTTCCAACCAGCTAGAAAATGTCCACCAATTTTAAAAGGTTTGTGTGACAATGTGAGGCCCACCTGGATAATTTCCCTATATTTAGGCCAACTAATTAGAAACTTTAATTAATTCTACAAGGTTTCTTTGTCAGATGACAGAGCCAGGGAAGTAATCCAGGGGAAAGCATGGGCTCATTTTAGGATTCTGTTTACCACAGTCTGATACAAAGGTGCCATCCAGTAAATAAATAAATTAATTTTTTATTCTGTTAAAGAAATTCAATATACCATCCAATTCAATGGATTATAAAGTTAAAAGAGAGAATCCATGTAACAGTGAAAAGGGCCCCCAATTTACAGTAGTTGTAACTTACAGTTTTTTGAATTTATGATGGTGTGAAAGCAATATGCATTTAGTAGAAACCGAAATTAAACATCGGATTTTGGCTTTTCATCTTTCTGGTGCTAGCAATACATGGAATGATGTTCTCTGTGACACTGGGCAGTGACAATTAGCCACAGTTCCCAGGCAAACACATGATCACAAAGATAGCAATTCATACTTTGTAGTGTACTGGGTTGCCAGTGTTTTTTGGATACGGCATTTTGCGTTTTTGCATCTCATCATGTCCAAAAAGCATCGTTCTGTATGTGTACAGAGCTATTTAACTCTTCATTATAAAATGGATTTTGTGGTAGTGATTTTGCTCAACTGCAAGCTAATGTGAGTGTTCTGAGTAAAGTTAAGGTGGGCTAGGTGAAACTATGATTCTGGGTAGGAGCAATTGTGTTAGATACTCTGTTGACTTATGATATTTTCAAATTTCAGTGGTTTTTATCAAATTATAACCCTATCCTAAGGTAAGGAGCATATGATTTAAAATAGTATTTGGCACATAGTAAACTATAGCAATTCACCCAGCTAGTGTGCTAACAAGATTTTTGTAGCTTTTCTCTAAAAAGGTATCTCAAAGGACCAATCTTCCCAGTATTAATGTCCTTGTATAATTCCTTTCCTTTGAAGGTAGTCAAACCCTGTGATTTACTGGTAATAAGACGTAATATTGCCTGACTTCTGATTCTATGTTATAAGAATACTTGCAGTTTCTTCCTTAGTCCCTTGGGATTCTTGCTCCAGTGAAAAACATCTTTTTGAGATGGTCATGCTCTGTGGAAACTCCAACTAGCCATGGTAAGAGGTACCATGAAGAGAGAGATGCCTGGGCAGTCCTAAGTTGTTCTGTGTAAGTCAGATGATAGACCTGTGATTTAAAAAGATATTTTCTATGGCTAGCTCATTAAACCTTCAGAAGTATCCAGTTCCTATTGGCCTCTGAGTACAATCTTAAGTGAGACTCTGAAAACAAGCAGAGATAATAAATAGTTGCTTAAACCAACAAATTCCATCATGCTTTATTTTGCAAGTATAGACAAGTGAAATGGAGTTCTAACCAAGTTACAAAATTAAGTCCTTATTGTAGGATACCTTCATGGTTCCAATTCATGTTACATATTTTCCCCCAATTCTTATATGATTTTGAGGCTAATTAAAAGACTGTCTGTGATGGAGGGATCCGTCTTTTATTTGATTTACCTAGACTTATTATCCATTAGAACACAGTGCCATTCTTTGACAATCTGCAATGAATGTCTATGTCTATGCAGAGTCAAAACTCAGATTAAATCTGGCATACACACCAAGTTAGAGTTAATTCGTCCTCCCTTGGCTCCCTCTTATTACAGAAAGACCTACTCATTTAAGTGTTTTCAAGCCACACATTCCTGTAGTTGGATGTTATAACATGTTTATGTTATCTTCACTGACATTCACTAGCCTTGATGTGCCAGCGAATTTTAAATGGAACTGAGAAACAAAGGCAATGCAGTTATGCAGACACCAGAATGTGAAATAACACTCCAGTGACTCAAAGAAATGGGATCCCTGCAGCCCTAATAAAATATGAAGGCTTTCCAGTCCCAGATCTTATTATCTCCAGTGATATTCTAGTTGTCTGTCTTTTAAAAGTGCAGATGCTGTCCAGTTAGAAAAATGTCACAGCTGTCCAGTAAGAACAGCACGCTCTACACTCACAGTAATAGAGGTTTCCTCCTTCAGTGAACATTGCTTTCTTCATTTCTCCATGCTAAGTTTCCTCCCAAATCTCAAAATCAGTATATTTGACAAAGGGTTTGTTCCTGTTCTCAACAGAAGCAAATATCTTCATTAACTTGAGTAATTTGCCCAAATTAAATAAAGGAAATGCAAGAAAAGCTATCAACAACAGCGGCTGGAAGCGGTGGAGCAGCATGGCTGGGATGTATGTCCAGCACAGTGCCTGCATGGACTATCATCTAGGGCTTATTGATGATAAATGACAGCAAGGTCATTATTTCCCTGAACCCAATTGCAAAACCTGCTCATTCTTATACACACAGTCATGCTTGAATGACATTTAAAGATATTCGTGACTGTTTGGGAACATGAAGTCTGTACTCTAACCTTAATGAACAGACATGTCCTCTGAAGAGCATAAGAGAATTGCCCAGCAACCTAAGACTTCAAACTTTTGACAGTGAAGTAAGAGTGGCTACATTCATAGAAATGTGCACTTCTGCACCAGGAAACTGGTGTGTGTGGAGGGGCTGCATTTTTCAATATGTCCGTTGATGGCTAAGTCCTTATTTGCATGGAGTGTAAATATTGCTAATTAGAGATCAGGAGATTTTATAAAGGAATTTTTTTTTTTGGCTTTGCCTTTTTCCCCAATTAAATGTTCATCAGTCTTTAAAAATACAGCCGTAGTGTATATTCATGCTTTGAGGAGCTGAAGGAAATAAATCAACAAATAATCATTGAACTAGAAGTGATTCTATAATTCTACTAGTTCAACTCTTGGCTTCTCCTTGATTACAGGAGCCTAGAGAATGCCTTGTGAGAGGTCACAAAGCTCATATGTGATAGCCAAGACTCAAACAAGAGTCTTTGTTTCCAAGTTTTTTGCTTATCCCGTTGCTTCTCTTGAGAAGCAACTGCTTTGTGGTACCCTTGTCCTTATGGTGCCAAAGGTCCAACACTGACTGCAATGAGGGGGGGGGTGAATGTTCTAGGTTCATTAAGATTCAACAAAGTAGGCTAATCAGGGAGTTTATGACTGTGATTAAAATACACTGAAATTCAAAGAAAGATATTCTATAGAATGTTGGGGATTATTGACAAAGGTTGTTACACAATATTAATTTGAAATAAAATTAGTCTATTCTCTGTTTTGAAGGCCAAAAGACCAGGACTTACAGCCCAAAGAGATGTTTAAAATCAGGCCACACTTTTCTTTACTTTTAGGATTCATTCAGGAGCTCCTTAGTCCCACACATACATCCCACAGACTTTATGTTTTGGTTATTTGCAATTTCTCCTATTCCCTATTGAGTCATCCTTTCATTCTTAACAGAATTCAGTGGAGTTTTATCAAAACAGCAATGTTCTCAGCTAAACACATGTTTTCTCAGATCTCTTTGTGGGAGTACAGTGGGGAAGGAGAGTGAGAAGTGACATGTGACACCATCAGGTTGAGATCTAGCTGAATTCATGTGGGAAGGATTTTGGCAAAGCCTTATCTTTCCAGATGAAACAGAATGGCCCTAACACCTACGCTGTGCTTCCTCTTCCTCCTGCTTGGAAGATATATGTAATGTCTGAAGCTGTAGCAGCCTCCTTGCAACAATGAAGGAAAGGCATAATTGAACCAAATCTAAAAATTACCTATTGTGAACTTTCTTCTTAAGTGATAAAAATAAATACTTTATTGTAAACTATTGTCTTTATGTCTTCTGTTATGTACAACACACTGCATTCCTAACTGGTAGGTACCTCCCTAATTATTTTGAGAGACTCTAAGGATTTATCTCAATTCTCTCTGCATCTCCATGCTGTTTTATATTCTGACCCTTTTGAAACAAATGCCTTTTTTTCCATATCTGTAAATGGTTGTTCTACTTTCAAGAAAATGCTCAACTATAGTCTTTTGTTGTTGTTGTTGTTGTTGAAATCACCCTCAAATTATCTACAAATTATTAATTCTATGGCTTTATGTGTCCTCATTGCCACATTCATTAGATATCAGCTATATATTAATTATAATTACACATGTAACTGGCATGTCCCAAGTCAGGCTCTGAGGTTGCATTAGTATTAAAATTCATTTTGCTGCTTCAGTTCTTGCCACATTCATAAAGGCAGTTCCCAGAAAGACTTCCGAGTTCCACCCACCTCTCAAGTATTGTGAGGGCCACAAGTGTGTAAGGATGGGAGCCCATCTCTGAGTGGGGCTGCCCCAGCCTCAGGCCTCTACTGGTACATTTTACTCTCTTCTAGGTATCTGTTGAATCTAATGAGTATGTACCTCTCTGCTCTGCCTGCAACCAAAACTCCTTCTTGGGGAAGGATACCCTGCTCCTGCTCCAGAAACTGAAATCTAGGACAGCCAAAAGCTACAAAAGCATCAAAGCAACACAATCACATTATGCTCCCAAGTGTAAGTACCGTCAATCACTGCTTAGTATCTTCAGGTTGCAGCACAAATCCAGTTCCCTGGTGATTTGGGAAACCAGATGCCATAGCAGCCTGACCACTCCTCCATATTTCTCCTCCATTTTCCACTGTAAAGCAAGCATAAATCTTTTTTCTACTCCCTTACTACTATTGCTAAGGAATTCTCATAATTTTCACATCTGGAGTACTGGTCATTGACCACAAATTTCATATATAAGCAAGTGAATGTCATCAGGGTCACCTGGGACATGCTGACATATTTTATATCTGTTCCTTTTACAGGATTATAAATTATTTTGGAACACAGAATTTCTAGTTGAGTTGTGTGCAGGGTGTGTACTTGATGGTTTTATTTTCTTTACCTTTTCCGTTTAGCATCTGACATACAGTAGGTCTTTGACCGATACTTATTTGGTGATTTCATAAGGCTGAGAGAGGGTGAATCAAAATGACCCGAGCTCTTAGGGGCACAGCCAGTATAGAAGTTTCTTTGATTTCCACGTTCACACTCATTCTTCTTTAATGAGACTTTAATGAGACTTGGGGCAATGAGAGTGGGTCTATTTCTTTGCAATGAAAGCATCTCTTTTGTACGCAGCTAAATGAAGGATTTATGGTTTGAGAAAGAGAAGTTTATCCTTTCTTACATATGATGTATGCTGTGTCCCATTGTCCAATGGTGTCTTGTGCCATAAAAGTCCATGGGTAACCCCAGAAAATACAATGGAGGCCACCTCTAGTTCTGAGAGAATTTATAAGGTATAAAATGAGTTACTAATTCCTAGTTGCATTGGGGAAAAATACAAATAAGCATGAGTAAGATTTTTGCAAATTGACAAAGTATCTCACCTTCTTATGTACAAACACTCACAAACATACACACGTGAACACAAACACATACCCTATGCACATTGTCTCCTTATAAATATATCTCAGCAAACTCAGAGGACAGAGCAAAGGGAGCTAACAGAAACAAAATGACGGTAATCAATACTTGAGTTGCCCTGGCAACTGATGGTGGGGAAGGAAAGCCACTGCCAAATGATTCATATGATGACAATAGTCTTCACTGTGAGTCTTGCAGTAGCACTATTAGCCATCTGGCTCAAAGAACAGGAGAGAATAGCAGTGCCAAGGCAATATATTATTTTATTCATGCTTCCTCCTACTCTCCCAACCCAAGCTTCTGACCTAAACTGGTAACAGATTCAGTTTTAAAAAAAATAAAGACAAAAGCTACATAAGGTGTGTAAAGGTAGGGGAGATACTATCTTCCCTATATCTAAAATTTTAAAATGAGAAGTATTAGTCAGCTGAGGCTGCCATAAAAAAAAAATAAATAAAAATAAAAATAAATCCATGGCCTAGATGGCTTAAACAAAGGACATTTAGTTCTGTAGGGCAGAAGTCCCCAGTCTTGGTTGGGCAGGTTCATTTTCTGGTAAAGGCTCTTTTTCTGGCTTAAACACTGTCGCTGTCTTGCCATTTCCTCACTGAATCTTTGATCTGTACATGAACATGGAGAAAGACAGATCCCTTCCTTCCTTCCTCCCTTCCTTCCTTTCTTCTTTCCTTCCCTCCTCCCTCCCTCCCCCTTCCTCTCTCTCCATCTCAACATTGCTGGGGACCAAACCCAGAGTCTGGTACATGCTAGGCATGCACTCTACCACTGGGTTATATCCCTAGGCTTTTCTTCCTTTTCCTATAAGGCCATCAAACATTAAATTAGGACATTGCCCCACATGACCTCATTTAACCTTAAATTTAGAGTATAGTTTTGCAAATAGACCATTTTTAAAAATATAAAATCTTAAAATAAAATCTAAGGACTGAAGTTCCAGTAAATATTATTTTATGCAAGTCGATTTTATTGGTGGGATTATAATGTAGATGGTAGGCCAATACTTTTTACCTGCAGAGCTTAATCTACTTAAGCAATGTATAAATTAAGGAGCAAATAGTCAATATTTTCCTATAATGTGATCATTGGAGCATTTTTAGCATTTAACGAATACCTGAGTCCTCTGTTTATTGGAAGGTATTCATTATTGTTAAGCATAAAATGGTTGAGGCTTTATTCCTAAGTATAGTCATATTAGGCTTAGGACTTCAAAATATGAACTTTAGGAAGAAATAATATAGGCTATAGCTTAAATTTCCTATACTTCTTTTGTGCAAAATACATTTACCACAAACCAATTATCTCCAAAGTCTTATCCCGACATTAACTCAAAGTCTAAAGTACGAAGTCTCACCTAAATATCATCTAAATATGAGACTCATTGTAAGGCAAAATTGCTCTCCACCTGTGAAGTTGGGGAACCAGACAAATTATGTAACTCCAAAATACAATGGTTGGACAAGCAGAGGATAGATACTGCTATTGCAAAATGGAGAGAGGAAAATGGTGAAAGTGACAAGTCTCCAGAATGTTTGAAACCTAAAGAAACAAATTCCATAAGATCTTAAGGCTTGACAATAATCCACTTTGGCTCCATATGACCCTCCAGGCTGCAGCATTAACCTCTGAAGCTCTGTAAGGCAGTCCTTCACCCTCGCCTAGGCGTCTTTTGGGGAAGTCTTCATCCATATGGCTGTTAGTGGCAAACGGAAGTTCCACTACAATGGAGGAGGAAGCAGCCTTGCCCCTAGGCATGTGGTGGGAGGGGTGGCCATGATTATCTCTGAATTATTTTGGGGGTCCTTCACTTTTTTCATATAATAGTTCATGTCCACAGCCTTTATTTAGTCCTATTTACTGTTTCCTTTATCCCAGCAGAGTGTTTCTTCTAGGACTATATTATCCTGGTTTTTGCTGATCAGTCATTGCACAAAGCAAGATCAATATGGATATTGTACATTTGTCAACACCTGAGTGGAAAATTTTACACTCCCTCATTCAAATGGCAGGTTAATTTGGTCATAAAATATGCCCAGTGATTTCTGGGGGGCTTAATATATGGAAGTGCGTGTTTTGTTTCATAGTAGTAGCTCAGTATCTTTAAAAGAAGTTCTTTTGTGAGAACCATTTTAGTCCTAAAGGCAATGAATATCTTCCATTAAACACAGGACCCAGGAATTTGCTAAGTGATAAAGATGATCCAAGAATCTTCTTATAGGAAAATATTGACTCTGTCTGCCCCTTAGCTATACATGCTGCTTAAGTGATTTGACCTTTGCAGGTAAAAAATATTGGGCTATCACCCATACTTGAACTCTACCGATAAAATTGCCTTGAATAATTTACTGGGATTTTGAGTCTAAGATTTTACAAAGGATTTATATTTAAAAAATTTTATTTGTAAAATAGTACTTTTACAAAGTTGTTAACAATTGTGCTATTTTCTTAACCCAGCACTTACATGAAGAATCACCTGGTAAACTTTTGCTTGCTTGAGAGTCTAACAGTAGACATATTGTTGTCTCATCATAGGAAACTTAGCTTGGACTTAAAGAGGTAAAATGATGTCTTATAATGCTTTATTCTTCATAGATTGATTTTAAACCCTATATTCTCAGTTCAACAATCAAGTGCCAAGTAGCTTCTAAACACATTTTTATTCTCTCTATTCTGTTTCTAGTCCTTTAATTATCTTATTTTGCAAAATGTTTAGTCTTTGGATTCCTAAATAGGATATTTAATCAAATGCAGAATGGATGCTTTTACGAGTCAAGTCACAATGTACTTCAACTTAGTTTATTAAAATAAGTAGGTGGGTACCAGTACATTCAAATCAGCTCAATACATATTTAGGCGGCCCTGCATTTCAGTGGTGTGCCAGAAGCTGGCAGTCATGAAAGGACTGTGAAACATAGCATTTTAGTGCTTTACATTTTCTAAAAATCCACAATCTATTTAGAAATGATTTCTCAAACCTCAAATGGTTGGGGAAATAAACATGTCTTTGAGGGGAAAACATCATTTCTACTAGCACCAAATTTGAGCATGGGAACATGAAATTCCCGATGACAAGCTAAAACTAGAAAGAAAAGTCAAGTAAAATGTTGAGCAGGTATAGTTTACGCTTCAAGAACTCATCCAGCAAACTCGTGTTCAAGTCTGCACTGAGTACTGCCAATGAGTCTCCCACCAAGTTTGTGTTGTCAGCAAATTGCTTAATGTTTGGTGTGTGTGGTTTACAAAATGAAAGTTTTGTACAATTTATAACTATAAACTCATTTTAGAAGAGATGCTCACAAGGAATGGATGATTAATTATATTTTGTCATTTTGTAATTATCCATACTTGTTCTTATACTCTATTTTTCATGGCTCTAAGCTTTTCTGTTGTTGGTTTTTAATAAGAGATAATCAACAACGCATTAGGGTCCTGGAGGAAGGCACGGTAGGAGGGAGGAAGGGTGGGAAAGCCAAATTTTGCTTTCAATTCCATTTGTCCCTACTAAATTTTATTGTATGTGATTATCTTTGTTTTTATTCATCTGTTCTTCCCAGGATATAGCTTTGTTTGTGCTTTTGTGGTTGGTCCTCAGAGAGATAATTGTTGTAAGACCTATCATCACTGGAAATTGACTTCATTAATTTTCTTTAATGAAGTTCCTATTTGAGTTCTGGGGTCTGATTTGATCCTGTCACATTCCACTCTACATTTGCAGAAAGTCACTCTGACCAATTTAGAATTACACTCATCGTACTGGGTTACATTCCACTTTTGTCTGGTATTTCCTGTTGTTGTTTACTTGAAACTGCATCCTTTCTAAATGGAAATATTTCACACTACGTTATAGTTATGGTATTTATTTAGTTTGTAGTTCCAAGGCTTGCATATAAATCCTTATATCCCACATTCTACTTTAATTTCTATAACATTATCTTTGTACTCACCGTCAGTGGGTGTTCATGGTAATCCGCCATTTTCTCTTTTGTGCTTCTGTATGTACTAGTTTCTGAATATTCTGATGTTTATCATTGCAAATAAGCTATATTTCAAATTCCACTGGAACATAACTTTATATCATCTTGTAGAGATATGCCTCCTCCCCCTGACTTTTGTGTTATCTACTATTATTTTTAGCAGAGTTCCACTTGACATAGAACCTAGTAATAATCAACTAGTAATCTTAAAATTAAATAATCATCCTTTTGTGAGAATTGGAAGCTTGGGGTGGGGAGACATAATGAAGGTATTTTCATGGTTTACTTTTAGTCTAATGTTTTCTTTTTTTTTTTTTGTGGGTACCGGGGGGTCGACATCAGGACCTCGCGTGCCAGCAGGCGCCCGTGCCACTGAGCGATATCACCGGCCCCTTTTTCGTATGTGGGTTCCGGGAGTCGAACTTGGGCCCTCGCGCTTGCCGGGCAGGCGCTTAAGCCGCTGAGCCATCTCACCGGCCCTAGTCTAATGTTTTCAAAAGTTGACAGTATACAAAAAAACTGTGGAAGGGCTAACGAACATAACACAATCTTACCTATTGCCAAAGTGCAAAGTACTGATCTCCATAAAGTTCATGCACCACAATTTAATGACTTAATTTCTCACTGCACATTTTATCCATCATCTCTACAGAAAACGTGGAATTTGCATGTCTCTTTCCTGTTACTTAATGTTGCCTTTAAAAAGAAACCACAGGGCCGGTGAGATGGCTCAGCAGCTTAATCGCCTGCCCGGCAAGCGCGAGGGCCTGAGTTCGACTCCCGGAACCCACATATGAAAAAGGGGCCGGTGATATCGCTCAGCGGCACGGGCGCCTGTTGGCGCGTGAGGTCCTGAGGTCGACCCCCCGGTACCCACAAAAATAAATAAATAAACAAATAAATAAATAAATAAATAAATAAATAAATAAATAAATAAAATAAAAAGAAACCACAGCAATACATGGCATGTACTGACTTCGTGGCTCTTAAAGCAGATCTAGGGGCAGAAAAGGGATGGTAATTCCTAGGGTAGTTTTTTCACAGTACTAGTCTCATAATATGCCCTAGGACACAGGGCTTTATATCACGGCAGATTTAAACAGATTTGTAAAGGAGTCAAGATGTATAGAAATCTCTTTACATATTCAACTGTGGAATTCCGTCCCTTATCTTCTTTATTTTTAAAATGCTAATTAATGTTCCATAGACTATTTTGAGAAAGACTAGAACATGGATCATATGATGGGAGTAGGAAATGTTAATGAAGCTAATAGAGAATTTATTGATTCACAAAGTATTTGAAAGCTTTATTTATTGGTTCTTTCTCCTTAGCATAAAAACATTAATCAAAAAGATACTTTCCTAGAAAACAGGGCAAGGTTTAACGGAGGATATTAATCTATTTTTGAAGGCAAATGTTATTTCTTTTTAAAGCATTCTGAATATTTAAATCTAAGCACAATATCTCTCAATACTTGCTTGCTAAAGAATAAATAATAAAGAACCAGAGTTTCCAAAAACAGATTATTGAAAAACATTGTCTAGAAAAATAGAAAAATTGTTAAAGATGTTGCCTACTACCTAAAGGCTATGTCTGTCAAACCATTTTCTTTTAGGCAAAGGGTACTGTAGTGGCATATTCTAAGGGAATTTACAGTGGTTTGCAATGGACATTAACCTTAGCTCAAGGTCATCGTATTTGAAGCATAAATGTAGCTTTCTTTTAGATATCTGATTTATATATAACATATATTTATGAAGTACATATATATAAAACATTGTATAATTAAACATGTAATCAAATATCTTGATGATATATAGGTAATATCTTGTCAGATATCTGGGAGATTTATATATCTGTCTATATATGACTACTGCAAAAGGAAAACGTTATAAACACAAATCCTCAGAGTTGTCCTGTATCTGTTTTTGGGATGCTGGCTGGACAGGTTTGTGACATTCCCATGCACTGCATTTCTTCCTTGCTTTACGGAGATGAAGGACAAACTTGAGACTGGGCTGCATCATCGAGGTAAAAGAGATTCTGAGACAATATATTGTCTTCCCTCCACCTAGCTTCTCTACGTCTTTCTCTCTAAATTCATAAAACTTGATTTTCTGTTATTGCATAGTTGGATTACATATTTCTGTTATAAAGTTTAGCATGAACTCTGATGCTCTCCTCTGCAAGAGACAAATAAATTTTAGAAGTTGAAGATATTTAGTACTTTTTATAAATACTTTCTGCAATGTTTATGTATAGTTTTCTAACTAATGTATATAATAATCAAGGGTGCACATTACATTATAACTAACCTTTCTGATAATTCTTTTACTTTTGTCAAATGTAGATGTTTCCACATACAAACTAATTTCATAAAACAATGGTCGGTTTGTAATTTTTCTACCATTTATCATATTGGAATGCCCCCCCTTCCCCATGAATAAATGTAGTATTCAGCATTCAGAGGTTGGGCTTTTGGAAGGTGACTGGATGAGAAGAGTGCTACACTTATCATTGGAGTAATCCATTGATGAGTTTATACGTCAATGTGCTGTTAAAATGTAAGGCACTGTTGCAGGTCGCTGGGGGCATGACCTGGCCCTTGTCTCCAGCTCGTCCTTCCTCTACTCCCTGGATGCATGAGATGAGCAGTTTTGGTCTGCCAGGCCCTTTCATTATGCCATTTTCACCTTGGAGCCAGTAGCATGTAGACTAACCCGTGAGTCAAAATAAACCTTTCCTTCTTTAAACTGTAGGTATTGGATATTTTGTTCCAGCGATGGGAAAGTGACAAATATAGTAAATGATATATTTTTGTCGTTAATTCACATGTTATATATCCCCATTGTATTATATTAATGCCACATGATTTGTCCTTAACCATATCTTACTAATACTTATTTAAATTACATAGAATTCTAAAATATATTTTCCATTTACCATGTGTTTTTAAATATATTTTTGAATAGAATGTTCTATTAAAATTTTCTTTTTTGTTATTACTCTTATTTATTTATTTATTGAGACAGGGTCTCAGTATAGTTCAGGCTGGCCCTGAACTCACTATGTAGCCCAGGCTGGCCTCAAACTCACAGTGATCCTCCTCCCTCAGCCTCCCAAGTGCTGGGATTACAAGCATGCACTACCACACCCGGTGTGATTATTATTTTAAGAACATAAAACTTTGAATTTTTGGAGAGAATCAGATCCTAGGGCTGTAGTTCATAATGAAAAATAATGAAATATTTATGAAGTATCATGAATTTGAATATTTTCCTTTTCTACACAGTCTACAAGGTAATTTTTCAACATCAAACATTTTAAATGTAATTTATCATTATCTATTTCAAAGAAAGTAAGAAATATCCACTTGCTTCCAATCTCATAGTTACATTTTTAAAATATTTAAAATACTTTTATAGATAAAACATCTGTGCTATATCTATCTAGAGATCATTGTGGTGTGAGGAAAGTAATAGATCAGGAATGTAATGCTCATAGAGTGGGATGTATAATTTCAAATATTTGTTACATTCATTATCAGTGTCTTTTAATGACTGCTGTTAAGTCAATGCCATATCCTATTTATCACTTTTCAACCCATGGCTCAATTAGAGAATGAGATTATCTGTCTGGTTACAAAATATTAATGTGGAGTTCTAAAAGTGACAGAATGGTCTATTTTTGGCTTTTCTACAAGCAAGTTTGCTTTATATAAATGGCTGTTTTACAAATTTGAAATGTGAATATATTTTATTTTTCCCAGTGAGTACACAATACACAATTCTTTGACAATACTATTAACCAATTTTTATGCCAATTTCTTTGCCAATCTAACAACATCAAATGAAATACAGTAAGATTTTAGACGCTGTTTTGTGACTTAGACAAACTACAGTTTAAAAAAAGGATCTACCTATAAAACAAAGTATAAAAAAACTACCACGGCCACAAAATCCCTTATCTTGCAACACTTTTAAAGTCACAATAAATGCTTTTGAAATCATGAAATCAAAGAAAATTAGTATGTCACTTAAAAATGAATGGCATTTCATTTGATGCACACATTATAAAGAAGCAAAATAAACATAACTTCACCTCTAAGATAATGTGGAAAACATGTTGATTTACACCAATGCTTGTCATGTAATTCTATAAACACAACGTACAGAAGCAGATGAGGAAACTAACATTACTGAATGTTATGGTTCTGCATATCTTTAATACTGACACACATCACTTTCCAGTGGAGGTAATCCACAGTTTAGAGCTCATTGGCATTGTTATTGTTTTATTGTCAAGGGACAATTACATAAATATATTGAAGAGAAATTGGGAGGTGTTCCACGAAAGCACATACAAACTTTGAACTAAATCCCATTGAAAATATATTTAAATACCCAGAGCTTTCACCTACGACATAGAACACCATGAATTTTGTTTTGTTTTACAAAGCAAATAAACTTGCAATGGTTCTATTTCCCTTTGGTTGTGTGATACCTTACACGTTGGTCTTGACTTTCCTTTATTCTTTCTTAAACCGGATTCAAATCCTGTGAAGGAAATAATTGTTTTTATGCCCCTGCACGATCCTATTTTTAAAATGGCATGGCAAGGATTTGGAGGAGGGCAAGCTGGCTCTACTGCATACACTGGCACACCTGAGAAGTAGACTCTGCCTGTTACGAATGCACTGTCTGGCATGACTGCATAGCATCACTGCCTAGGAGTGCAAGATAAAATTACATTCTCTTCCACTCATTTCCCTCTGATCCCATACACTGGCCTCTGTTTAGCCCTGTGAAGAGTGAGCTCAGTGAGTTTCAAATCACATTCATTTAATCAGCCACACGAAGAAAAGCCAAGGTGACTGTTATACAGCTTTGTATTATTCTGTTGATATTCTGACTTCACTGATAGTAGCTTTTTACATATAGCAAGCTGATGAAAGCTTTTGATTTTTTATATGGTTCCCAAATTCATATAGCTGTAGTATATGATCCTCCATATGAGGATACTATGTATATTGGGTGCTAGATTTGATGGATCAATTTATTTAAAATAAGATTTAACAGACGATATGGATTATTGTAAAAGAATATTCCAAGTAACCCCAAGGTCTGTATTGACATATTGTTAAATTTTCTGTGTACTGAAAACAATCAGAAAAGTATGATGCTATGCCCTGCATTATTCTACAAATCATCTGCAAAACCAAGATACAGCTTTGAAGTCTTGACTTACTAATCACCTACAAGTGCCAGTTATTAAGGGTAAAGGCAATGTGTAATATGTGTAATATACTGAAATTTTAAACTAAATTCCGTTACTGAGAGGAATAAGAAGAAAACAGATGAATAAAACACCTTAGAAATTTGCTTTTAAATGCAGGAAGGTGAAGCAAGGAACTGCACAAATAATGAAATTACATCTTAGAGTTGTGAATAATCACGTATCATTTTTGCAGAATCTTTTCACCTTTCCCAGTCTGTGTCCCAAAGAGAAATCAAACTGCATTAAGATTCAGGCACTGATGGTAGAAAGTTGGTAGCGGGTTTAATAAGTGTGTCCAAAAATTCTTCTTCTCTTCAGTGAAGAAACAAACTGTGTGGCACTGAGAAGATGGTGGGACCCATCGAGAACTCTGCAATCTATGCTGCCTGTGCTGATGCAGTCTCGGGGAAAAATGATGGAACATTTAATGTCACCCTTTAGCTATACTGAGCCAAAGACACAGGGTGTGAATTGTCATGCAAGGGGTCCCCTATTTTAGAAATTATCCTGGTCATCACCTGGAGTGGTTTTCAATCTACCAACTACTGAACATATAGAAAAAGCATTAGAAAATATAGGCAAAAACCGAGTTTAAGATTGTGCAGGTGGCACACAAGAAAATGTCACAGGTGGGAATTACGGGAATCTTCTACTTTACTGACTGACTATACATGTGCAGTAGCTTAACAGATTTCAGAGTCACACATTTTGAGTGTAAATAACTGACGTTCAGGAACTTTTTGTTCTCAAGGTTGTGAAAACAAATGAGGCAGGACACTGTTATTAATGTCCACTTACAAGGTTTGGTTTTATTTAAAAAGTGTAATAAACATGCATTTTTCTCCTTTTTAATTTTCTTTTGCAATTTACTCATTCAAAATGGGTCAAACAGATTTTAATTGGTAGCCAATTTCTGAGAATGTACCAAAAAGTATTTATTCCAATAAATCTACTTATTGTGAACTGAACATACTCTGAACACTGCTTTTTAAGCGCTTACAATTTGGCTATACATTGGGTGGCATTGACTTCACTTCTTAATCAAATGAAACACAAAATTGTATGCAGACTGCATTATTTTTATAAAAGTCGCGAATTTAAGTGATGCAGCTCTAACCTCTATGTGTACTGTACATGTATTGGAAAGATGAAATGAGATATTGCAATCGAGTTCATATTTGGAGGCAGCCTGAGTATGTCCTAATAATAAACAGCTTCTTTAACTATTTGCTAGATATTCTAGAGTTCATTTTGTTTGTTTCCTTGGGGAGCTTCATGTTATATTCTGACTTAATGAGTTGGAGAGATTAATTACGATAATTCAGAAAATGCTATTTAAAAACTGTAGTATAAATACAGCTCTTGTGAAACACCTTAATTTCCTTTTGCTTCTTGTAATTCTCAGGTGGATCAATTAGAACCATCGGTAAAATTGATTCTAAATAAAACTATCTTTTTTTTAAAGCAAGATTAGTTCATCTTCACTACCTGCATCTTATAATGCATATTCAGTCTAAAGACTTAAACTTCCTTCCTTTGACCCCTGCTTTTGTCAACAATAAAAGCTTTGTAAATTGACTCACTTTTTGATTCAAAGAAGACTTTGCCAGTACCATTGTTCCTCTGCATCTTGCTGTTTCTACACCCCAACTGAAAACCATCTAACGTGATGGGTTACACCAGCATCATCCACCTAGCTTACAGTACAGAAACTCCCTTCACATACAATCTTTCTTCATGTCATGAGGAGTAGAGATTTGTGCTTATCACCAAATAAAATTGCAGTGCAAAATTTAAACATAAAAGTTACACAATTAAAAGTTAATATATGGCAACACAGCCTATTAATTCACATATAGTACAACAGACCATTAAGAACAGACAATAATATGAACAGAGCTAAAAAGAGTGAGCTTGCATAGCAATGCACAAAAGAAATTATATACAGAGGAAAATCCTTTTCTTCCTGGAAGGTGAGTTTTTGAGTTTTGTTTTCTTTCTTTCTTTTTTTATATACTCCTGACAAGAAAGAGTTAAGGTGGGTGGTATACTTAAGAGAAGAACACAAGTAAGATATCTGTGGGATATGTGTGGCTGTGTGTCTTTACATTGCATTTACAGTTCTTTTAATAGTACATAAATAAAGAAATTGTTCATTGCACTGTTTAGTGTCATCACTTCCATGAGTTTGGACCTGATGGTCCTTCAGAGCAGCTTTGAAGGTCTCCTCTCAGTTACTCTGGAAAGAGAGAAAATATCAGAAATCAGAAATAATGCTCACATTTAAATTATTCTTCTTTCTTGAACAGTACAACTGAAAGCAGGGCAACCAGATAATAAATGAAGATAAAATCATCAGATCCTATGAGTTTGTGAATGTAAGTAATTTTACTTGAAGGTCTTGAATATAGAAAGAAAGATGAACGATGTAGAATTTAAACATTTAAAATGCAAAAACAGGTATGTTTTACATTCCTTGTGAGTCTACCATTATTTCAAACAAAAGTTAAAGAAAAACCTAACTAGCTATAAATTAAAAATGACAAATAATTTACAATAATCATCAGATTAATAATAGTTCAAAATAACTCAGATCAATAAAGCGTTAGTTTGAAAATATTTTGCTTTTTATCATCTCATGAAGTCTCCTAAACAGTATGTAATGTGAACATAATAGTAACCCTATATTTTTTTACACAAATACAGAGACTAGGAAAATAGTTTATTTTCTCATGTCATACCACCAGTTCAGTGGTTGAGAATGTTGGAACCCATGGCTGTTCTCTTAGGAGAGAGTTTAAGCTGAATTCAAAGAAGCAAATGAAAATGCTAAGGGGTATAATTCTGACATGAGTTAGGGAAATGGTAAATTTCCAAGTGACATTAACAGAAAGAGCTCAGTGATTTCTCTTTGACACACTGTGACATTTCTATCTTTCTTTAGTACATAGTGTTTTATATTTGAAAATTGATTATAGTAACTATCAGTGCCTACTCTTTAAAAAGATATATGTATTTATAGGATATATCATTATAGTCAAAATATCACAAATTAAACTACAAAAATCAACTTTTCAAGGTTGTTGCTCTAAATTTAAAAAAATTAAATAAATGCAGAGGAACTAGAGAATTTCTTTTTTAAAGAAATTCTTTAAAACTACAGAGACTTTCCTCAATTAAAAGGGCAAGAAAACTATGGACTATGTATAACTTGTAAGGACTAAGAGCAACTGCCTACATTAAAACAATTTTTATACAGCCTAAATCAACTTGAAATATCAATGAAATATTTGTCATTGCTGGCTATAAATAGCAATCATCTAAGTTCTGCTCAAACGTTCAAAATCGTAATTGATTTTTTTCTCATAGCAGAGCAAAGTTTTTATTATTCTGAATGTGTTTAATATGGCGATAGTCTTAGTCCAATATTCTCTTTGAGTCATAATAGCCTTTAAGTGACCCAAAACACTTACATAATTCACCTGTAAACTGTCCTTGACTGTTTGAACCCATATATCCTATGTCAAGAAGGTCACTGGCATTGCGCTGGTGGCCTCCTCTCAACACCTCGGCTTTCCTGGGTCCAGTGGATCCTTTTGAAGAAGATGTTCCTGATGAGCTGTGGCCACCGGGAGATGGGAAACTGGGCTTGCTGTAGGGCACCAAGGCCTCCTCTGAAAGAGAGAAAACACAAAAGGCTAAATTGAACTGCCACATGTGTGCAAAAGAGAAACTTCACTGTCAAATATTAAGCTCAGAATGGACCATTTTATTATTTCATTCTTCAGCAAAATTAAAATTATGAGGTTTAATCAGGCCCGGATATTAAAGGAATTTCCACGGACAAGCAACATTTCCTACAATAGGAACTGAAGCAGGTTTAAATTAAAAGAGATCTTGGGATAAGTATATGATGTTATATATCATTTGCAAAATTTAAATTCGTTATAAAAGAGAGTTGTATACAATGAACCATAGTTTGCTTAACAAAAAGCATATCTGAGAAAAGTTTTCAATAAGGCTGCAATTTAATTTTCCCATTAAGATGGAAAGAGTATAGTTTTTGGTTTAATTTAAATTACAGCAACATTTTATCAATCAATTTAAAGAACTCTATATTAGTTAATTAAATAAACCTGTTAAATTTCTTTTTTTCTTGTGATATAAATATATTAGAAACATTGTGTATTTCATTAAAAGAAAGAGAAACCCATACATTTTAATACATGTGTTACTATTCTCTTAATATATTGTCTCTCTACAAATGACTCATGATTTATATTACTAAATAATTACTTAATACTTTGAAACTTTCTCTTTTTTATCTTCTCATATTTTCCTACCTCCATTCCCACCCACTTTCATTCTAATATTTCCTTCTTTCTAGGTGTATAAGCCATTATTAAGTGATTTGCTAACAAATGATGATTGAATTTAGTATCTCTCCTTACATGGTATTTAATGCAGGAACCAGCTATTTTTTTCTCTCACAGCTAGAATGGTATAACCTTCCTAAATGTTTCACTAGATCTAGATATTAACATTATCATATTCTTTTTTTTTTTTTTTTTTTTTGGTGGGTACCGGGGGGTCGACCTCAGGACCTCGCGTGCCAGCAGGCACCCGTGCCACTGAGCGATATCACCGGCCCCTTTTTCGTATGTGGGTTCCGGGAGTCGAACTCGGGCCCTCGCGCTTGCCGGGCAGGCGCTTAAGCCGCTGAGCCATCTCACCGGCCCCCAACATTATCATATTCTAACCCTTGTACAAATTAAATGTTCCAAACACTTTAGGACAAGTTGTGACACAATATAATTATGAAAATGCATGGTGAGAGGACATATCTAGAAAAGACTGAGTCCAATTGAATAAATGAATGAATGCAGAAAGATTTCCAAAAGCTCTGTGTATGTATATAGGTGTTAGTACCAAACGAATCCCACTGTGAGATGTTCCAGAAAATGTATTTCTATAACAGGCTCAATAACCCACCCCCAATAACATCCAAGCAGAAATTATGACATATCATTTGTATCATTTCCAGGAAGCTTGATTTATAAACAAGAACATTCCTGTCCAAGAGTAAACAATGAACTACATTTAATCAGTTGGAGAAGGTATAAATCCAGTTTATGCTTTTCCAACATGAGGACTCTGGGCATTTACTTGGAATTTTATAATTTCAATCAAATCACCTATTTGACTGAAGTGAGTTATACTTTCAAATGATTTGTTACTTCAGTCAAAATGAGCAAGCTTGTTGAAGGCAGTAATTGAACTGACACAAAAGTTGAACTTTAGTCGTCTTTAAAGTACTCAGTATAAATATTACAAAGCAAAAAATTAACTGTCTCCTACTACTGTTGATGAAGACTGGAAGTCTCTTGGACTCAAACACCCTATAGATAAACTTGAGGAACAATCTCCATGGCAAGCATCCTTATGGCATATGCCAATGAGCTCTGCTGAAGAATTCTAACTTCAATTACTGATTTAAGGCAAGTGGATTTCAAAGGCCCTTAAACAAATGCCATTCTAAAACACCTGGTAGGAAAAAAAAAATGGTAACAGTCCACGCTTCCCTGGGACTGTGCAGAACACACCTGATCCAACACCTTGTTTGTGTGGGGCTTTCCGTGTATCTTCGTGGCGTTCTGTGGAGTTTATCCATTCCTGGGTTTGTCGCGGCCGCTCTAGAGAGGTTTTAGCGGGACACTCCAGGGAGCTCTTTGTGTCTTCTAAGTTGGGTGCGGGCTGTCTTTCCAGACAACTTCCTTTTCTCTCTGTTGAGTTTTCCACGTTACCAGTGTGCTGGCTCGGGCCTATTTGCTGCCTTAAACCCTGACCTGGCGGGGGATCTGGTGGTGGTGGAAGATCTAAAAATTTTGAATAATGTTTAGAATGGACTAAAATTTAATGAAAAATACAAGTTTTAGTTCAAGTTGAAAAAAAAAATACCTTTGCCCTCATACAAGTATCACCCATGCAAAAGAAATCTAAGGGAAATAAAAGTCAATTATTGATATCCAAAAAGCACATAATTGATCTCAGTGCCATCTTCTCACCACAGCATCACTGAAATAAAATTGACTGGTTTTGTGCAATTGTTAAACATGAAAAATGTTTTCAAGTGCACACTGGGGCTAACATTCAAGGTTAAAGGGCAGTTATGGTTTATTTCACTTCATTGTCAACCTCCTTCAAAGCAAAAATGCTATGACAAAAAGTGAGATCACTTGGAATTCTAGTAACTGTGCTAATAAAAGTCCCTGAGATCAAATCTCTCCTGCCCATCTCCATAGGAAATTTCACCCTCAGGGAAACGATACGCCATATTATACGCAACATATGACTGCCCTTACCCATGTGTGTGGCACATTTAGCAACAGTCAAAGTGTTAAGCTAACATTTATTAAATATAATTAACATTCTGCGTGACAATCAATTATGGCTATTCGTTTCATGAGTTAGCTAATGAGTTACAACTAATATATTATAATCTTCTAACGTATTAATTTCAATAAGTAATAACCAATGTTCAGAGTTCAGAGTGAATATGATAGAGCAGACAGTATATCATAGAAATTTGAGATGTAGTGGAATACCTAATTTTTCAGAAAACCTGTTAAAATTAAATACTGAATATGAAAAAATTTGAAGTTCAAGTATCAGCTAATTTTTCAGTTCCTTTTTTTAGCTCTTCAGATCTTTACCTTTATATTTTTAATATCTTCAATCATGAAATCATATTTCCTTCATACTTGTAAGTATTGTACTAGCTCTGAAATAACTTCGTTGAAGAAGTAAAATCTTCTAAATGTTCATTTAAATCAACTTGTTAGAATTTTTCTTGCATGCTATTTTAAACTTCTTTGTTCATCCATAGGGTATTGATAATTACATTATTTGTTCATAACAACCAAATATACATACTATATACTTGTTTTATTAACAAAAGACATTATATGTAATAGAGACAATTATTTCCCATGCTGTTTTTGTAAATGTGTCTCTTATTTCTAGTAATATTCTCTTTGTGAAATTTAAAAGGGAAAAGTAAATTTTTTATCGACAAAAAATAGCTTCCTGAAAGTAAGGCTAAGCTGATAGTTTTAAGCTGTATTCTTTGTATTATGAAAAGAAAGGTATTATCCTTCATTGCGTAGATAAAAATGAGCATCTACTCTGGAAATTTCTAAATTGAAGAAGCATTTTTAGTTCTTATGTACATCCTCAGGTTAGATTATGGATTATTCATTATTGAAGGAGATAGTGTCTCTGGCTGAGATAATAAAGTTGTATTTCAATCATTTTTTCTAAAATGAAGGGCTAATACAATACTGAGATATAGGTAGTCCAATAAGTTTGGTATTTACATTCAATATTGACTTTATTCCCTGTACATTATTATATATGCAAATTAATTGTTTAATTTGAGTTATTGGACTTAGACTGTCAGTGAGGAGAACTTATTGTATTTGCTTCCAAAATAAAATATCTTGTCATTGATTTTTATTCTCCATCAGAGCAACTTAATTTCTAAAATAGACAAAATGGCATCTGCTTATATCAACCAACATTCTGATGACTATTTAACCTGAAATTATATAGCTTCATAATTAAGTAATATTCTTGCAGATTATATCAACAAAGAAGAAGAGATATTGTATGCAAACTGAAATAAATAAATTAGAAAGAGAGATGGAATTACAAATGGTTGTAGAAAAAATAAAAGTATATAATCAAATAATTTTTCTTAAATTAAATTTATTATTCAATTCTATGTTGATCCATTTCAACTAAGTCAATTTACTAAAGAGTATCTTACTGGCATACTGAGAATTAACTATTGTCAAACAACAGCAGTCCATTGAAATAGATGCCATTATTATCTTCATTTTTTAGTAAGAAAATGGGGTACAAATAAATTAAGTACAGTATTTCCAGTCTGCATCTCTCTTCCAGTGAATTCCAGACTCATATAAGCAAGCAGACTTTGGAAATTCTCTGTTAGAGAGTTAGATATTAGGAATACACCCTGGAATTAGATACTTGGTGGAATTCTCAAATTTCACATATCAAAATTGAGCTGCAAATCATTGTGTATGAAATATGCTTCTTCTGTAGTGTTCTTCCTCTCAATTAGTGGCAATTCTATTCTGTGTGAGAACAATTAAGCGATCTTTAACTTCCTTGCTTTCTATCCTAGATTAAGTTCATTAAGAAATTCTGACCTCCAGAATACAAACTTTTCATTGCATCTACTAATTCTACCTCAGTATGATCAGCCATTGTCTATGCCTTACATTGCTTCTACATTCTCCTATGTGGTCTGTTTTTATGTCCCATTTAGGATACAGCATTTAGTACACAGTATTATGCCCCATTTAGTAGATAGCAACACTACCGCTAGTGTGACACTTTCAAAATAAAAACATATAGAAGATCACACCACTCCTCTGCCTTTAATACACACACACATACACTCAGCTCCAGGACGTTCCCATTCAAAATACTGTATTTGATTATCCTGTTGCTCTGCCTGCTTCAGCCACACTGCCTCCCTGCCATTTTTATCAAATAAGCCTCCGTCCTTCACTTGCTGTTCTTATTTCCTAGAATGACCTGTCCTTAGATATCAAGCATTATTCCTTCACTTATATTCTTCAAGTCTTTTCTCAAATGTCAGTTATATTTCTAAACTTCCTTCCCTTTGTTTTTCCCCATGGCAGTGATCACCCTGTTACATACTTTGCACTTTCACTTATATATTTGTCTATCTTTCCCCACTAGCATGTAAGCTCTAGGTAACCAGGGAATTTGTCTATTTGGTTTCCACTGCCTATCATATGACATATGCTTAATATATATTTGAATTACTAGATTAATGAACACATGAATTTGCTCAAAGGTCAAAGCTAGTACATGGCCGAGCTAGGAAAGAGCCCTTTCTCTGAAAAAGGTATTAAGAACTAAGGGAAAGGGAGAACAGGTTGGAAGGAGACGGGCTAGGAAAAAAAGCTTGATGGATAGAGATCTTTCTTTAGCATTGGTGAGTGTACTGGTTTCAAAGATTACTCTTTAACTTACTGTGTAAATAGAAGATCTGTATTCAGCAAAGCTTAGTTAGGAGAAACTTTACACAAGGGAATAGAGAATAATATTTCAAGGCATTCCCAGTTCCTCCTATTGGACACAGAGATTTCTTTCCTACCCCAGAAGTTAGTTTGATACCGTGGGATAGAATTCTTGCCAATGAAATGTGAAAAGCGACATGTGCCACTTGCCATTAAAACCTCCCAAAGATAACCTATGTTTCTGTCTCCCCCTTGTTAAGAAATCATAATAGTCCAGTCATGAAAATGGTGGCATTCCCATACTAAAGAGGTCTACATACTTACATTGCTGCTTAGAGGAAAGCCACGTGAACTTGGTAGATCATTGTGTTGATGTGAAAGAATTTTTACTGTGCTAAGACTCTGAGGGTTAGAGGTTGTTTGGTAAAACAACTAGAAATAATTACCTCAATTAATATAACTATAAAACAATAATATAAAATCTATAATGCAGAAGTTTCAGTGTAAAGTATCTGCCTATACAATGAATGTTACTAAGCAGCAACCTTCTAATTTGATTTTACATGAAGATACTTGAAATTATTCCTGATGTATGGATTCCTATCCTATGAATGTTGTGGCATAAGCATTTGTTGTAAAATAACAGTACTCTTAAGGACAATTTATAGAGTGGTGTTTAAAATAAATGTCCTTGTATCATAATTAAAATGTCTTCTCCTTGAACATTTGTGAAAATATGTGAGCCAAAATTTCCTTTCCAATATCACTATTTCTAAAATGTACCTACTAATAACACATAATCTATCACCATTTTTTAGAATGCTGGAATATTTGGACATGTAGGGATCTAATCTTTATAAAGATAAGCAATATGTTGATCATGATTTAAACCAGGAAGTAAACTGTTTTATGAAGATTTACAGAAAAATCTTATAAGAAAAATATAGTGGGAAGAAAGAGAACTTTCAATTCTGTCGATTCAGATTTTATATCATACACATATTCTAGACATGGCCTTCAAACATTCCTGAAAAACCAAAGAAAATATTCAACTAATTTTTTCTCTTGCCATTGTATTCCAAGAAAAATATGCAAAATTATTAATTCTTAGATTTATAGCTACTATATCTACATGATATTTCCTTTTTTTAGGGAGAATAATATCAACAACACAGACTAAGTGCTCAACTAATCTTCAAAGCTTCTGAGGCAGAAAACTAGTGGTAAGCATTTTTATTCACCATAGGATAACTATTTATAAAAAATTTGGAAAAAACCTCCATTGTAACCTTAACCCTCATATTTTACATAAATTGTCCAATAAAAACAGTGAAAGCAGGAAAAATAAATAAACTTGAAAGCTTTTACAGTAAGCGTGTTTGGTTTTTAAGTCTTAAAGTATAAGGCGATAAAAGAAAGTGGGAAGATGGCTGCCAGACAGTGAATGCCACTCCCTTGAAACAAACAACACTTTCTTATTTTCCAACTAGAACTTCCAGAACTTTGTTTTTCAATTTGTTTTCTTTCAATTTTAAATTAAAAAAAAATGGTACAAAATCTCAAAAGAAGATTGTAGAAGAGTAAAAATGGTTAGTGCATTGCTTGTTATCTTCAATGTAGTTGCTCATATTACAAGATATAGGCATGAAAAATTGATCAAACAATATAGGCACAAACTTTTCTTCATTCTGTCCTACAGTAATAAGTCTAAGAGTGCTAAGGATTAAATCATAGCTTCTCTAAGACAGATATATATTAGATCTATGCACTGAGCTTCAAAAATACCTATAACTGGGTTTTACACCAGAATAATTTGAATCTCCAGGATATATTTTCATATTTCCCTAAATGGTTCTAAGATTCAGTTTGGCTAACTTCATTCTTCTGGTGTTTAGCAAAACAATCTCAGGACAAAGTTTATATGCTTATAGGAGAAGGGAAAAGAAATTTACTATTGGGTCTAACATTATATTGAGAAGTTTAAATGTATTGTTACCTTTTCTTAGAATAAAACTTGAGAATAAATACTTTTATTAATTCTTTAAAAGAAAAGAATTGAGTGGGAAATAACTGGGAAAATGTGAAGAATAGCATGCATTCTGTGGAACTGATGAAATTGTGATATTGTTTTCTGAAACTGGTAGTTTTTAGGCAAATAGTCCAAGATTAGATGATATACAAAAATAAAAGTATTGAAACATATCAGCAAACTACTGCCTATAGGCCAAATTCAGGTAGTACCTGTTTTGCAATAAAACTTTGTTGGAATTCAGTTACACTGCTTTTTTTTTCCAATAGCTATACTCATGCAACAATGGCAGCATTAAGTAGCTGAGATAGAGACATTTGCTCCCAAAGCAAAAAAAAAAAAAAAGTTATATTTGGATTTTAATAGGAAAATAAATTACGACACATTCTTATGGTCTGAATGATTGTATCCCCCTAAATTCACATGTTGGGGTCCTAACCTCCAGCACAATGGCATTGGGAGGTGCAAGCTGTGGATGGTGATTAGGTCATGAAGGCAGATTCCTCATGAATGGAATTAGTGTCTGTGTACAACACACCCAGACGGATCTCTTCCACCATGTGAGAACACAATAAGAAAGCACCAGAAAGAGAGCCCTTGCTGGACAGCAAATCTGTTAGCACCTTCAGTTTTGACTTTCTAGATTCCAGAACTGTGAGAAATAAATTTCCAATGTATTTAAGGCTATAATAGTTATCACAGCCCAATCTAACTCTTCTTCAACTACATGAGCATGCTTTGAGCCCTGAAATTCATGAAACTGAAAGATTATTTCAAAATCTTTTCCAATAGTGAAATATCATCTAAGAGCTTATAATTTAATATCGTGTTCTGATACTATAACAAGTGCACATGCTATTTATGCTTTCTTTCTTAATCTTGAAGTGAAATGTTTGCTAAAAATCACTAAAGAAAAATGCCAGAAGAGTAGAAAAATCAAAACTGAGAAGTGGTATGGCAAATCTTTCTTGAGGATTGGTAATACAGAAGTAGTTTCAGATTGTTGAAAATAGGGTGTTTTATTTAAATAAGACCATATGGCTGGGCTTCTGCTTTGTTATGTCATGAGGCAATGCCTAATCTATCAAAGCTATTTTCATCTAGGTTAATGATTGCACAGAGCACATCTCTTCAGTAAGAAGACAAGAGGAAAGGAAATAAACCTACCATCTGTCATTCCTTCCCTTCGATGAGGCAATGCTGGCTGTTGGTCCATTCGCCCTCCCTTGTGTTTTTTGGTGGGCCTAGGCCTCTGACTTTGATTCAGGGCTGCACTGGTATTACTGTCAGTAGAAAATGGGCTGGTGGGTCGAGGTCTTTGAGAGGAGGTAAAGGCTTTTCCTAAAAAGTAAAGGGGGGAATGAAGTACAGAGAATGTCATTAGAATGACAAATACTTGATTCGTCATGTATTTCTGCTCTAAAACTAACCTGTGAATCTACCTATGGGTTCCTTTTGAAGATATCAAATATTAATGCATCTCTTTATGGTCCTGCTGTATATAATTTATCCAAATTCTAATAAAATGAAAATACCCCATGCACCAAATAGTATTTTAAACAAGTGAACATAAGCAAATCCACCAACAGCTCATTATTATTTGATTATATTTTTATTTAACCTTGACAATCTTAGTGATACTTTCATAGATATATAAATATTCATGCAGCATGTACTTTTCTAAAGAGGCTATTTCTAAGATGAATTGTGTACTGTTTTATTTGTTTACACAAATTTCATCCTTGGAATCTTACAAACTTCCTCTGAAAACAGAAAATATGTCTTGCAGTAATTATGTTTGAAATGTTACACAAAATATCTACTCAGATACATATATTCAGCTGACCTTACCAAGAAATGTGTGTACATGATGTATTCTACCTTTGTTTTTTAGCAGAAACTCAATAATATCAAGAAACAGCAGGTTAAAATGACCTTGTATATCCATAGTACAATAGATGTTCTCTGAAAAATGTTATTTGTATCTGAGCAGATTCTAAATTCTCACTGAAAAGTGAAATATGCTATTTTCTTTGTGATTTAGTACATATAGAAAGAAATTTATTCTAGGGAAAGGTTAGCTAGTAAATTTTCAACAGCTTATTATTTTAATACTGTGTTTATTATAGTTAAGAGTGTGTATGTATTTATTCTCTTGTGCATGTTTTTATTCCATACAAAATTATTGTACATAGTTACATTTTCCTAAGTCAGTAAGACATGATATTGCTTAATGCTTTATTAGCAATTAGCATACATGCAAGAAATGCATTTTTGCCTTCAAATTTATTAGTTTCCTTGCACTTTCTCACTGCTCTGTTTACAGCTAATGCCACAAAAAGCACTCAGGCAACATAAAGTTTTTGACTTATGCCTTATAAAGTAAGAAAATTCAAATAACAGTTAACTTACAACATATTTTAGTTTAGATGCTATATGAAAATAAACCTCTGCAATGCTTGAGAAATCTTTTTTATTTTGTTTGAAAACTACTTAATCCAGGCTCAAAAGAAATATTGATGGTATTTTAAAAGCAACTTCCGAGATTCATTTTTATGACTTAAAAGTTTAGCAAAGGGTCAAAATCATTTTTATTTATTCTTTGAATGCTACTAAGATTTAAAAAGTGCACTTAGATCTCTTATGCTGTTATTTATTCTTAGAAATCAAAATTAAATGACTCTGAAGAGTGATATACATGCAGTCATCATTTTATTCAACTTGCCAATGCAGTAGGTTTATCTTTAATTAGCATCCTTTAAATCATATAATAAATTATTGTATTAAAATCTTAGCCAAACAATTAATATGACCATCAGTTATTTGAACCATTAGACCAACAGCCTTAGGCCCATTCACCCCATGCTGAGGAAACATTCCCAGAAAATGCATTTGCAGAAAGAGATGGGCAAAGGAAAGTAATGAAGTTAAAAGCTGAATAATTTTAATCACTAGGTTCATTATTGATTTGTAAGGATTCTGCAAAGTGTCAGTTATTGAAAATTTAATGGCAATCTTAGTTGCTGCTTTGTTGTAATATAAAAAGGAGGCATATTCCAATTAATCAGCAGACCCATGAAGAGAAAGGGATTAGAAGGTAGTGAGTAGACTATTTTTGGCTCTATAAAATGAACATCAGAAGAGAGTTCTGGTAACAGAGCATCCAAACTGTGTTCATGCATATTAAAGAAAGCCCTGTAGTCAGACTCTCTGAGGAGAAAGTAAAGGAGAAAAAAGGTCAGTGTCCAAAGGACAAGATTCTCTCATGCAAAGAGTGTTGACTTGGATTCTACCAACCTGTTCTTGTAAGGCTGGTTCCATCCAGCCTAAAACCAGCTTTATCTGCTGCTGCCACCAGTGCTTGTGCAAAACTGCCGCTGGCAAAGATGGAGCCATCTGAGGAGCTACCTACACTAGATCTATGACTAGAAAAGTTATGATCCTCATCAGATGCAGAGCCCCATCCATTTACCATTGAACCTAAAAACAAATGTAGTTGTCTAGTGAGTTGTATACATTGGATATCTTATCTTCTTGAACATACTATACTAACGAGCAAGTAGGCTGCCTCAACACCTCGGTTCATCTTTGAAATTTCATCCTGAATTCATGACAAATATCCATGTTTTAAATATTCTCAGTGTAGCAAAAAAAGAAAAAAAGAAATATTCTCAGTGTAGAAGAATGATGCTAATTTAAAATCTGTATCCATTTGCAGCAATGAACAAAACATGTTCTAAATGGTTCAATTATTACATTGAAGTTTTACATGATCAGTTTTCCAAAAAGAACTGTTATACGTATTAAATTCTAAAATTCAAAGAAGAACTTTTTATCAAAACAAATTAGTGTTTTTAAACCAATCAGGGATTTAACTGAAGAAATAATGTAAATATGTTTTATAATGTAAATATATTTTAAAGTTAGTTCAGACTTCAACAATATAACATGCATAAATACTTGTATCTCAGATATTGTACATATACTCCTCTATTATCAAAGATATAGGATTATTTCAAGATTTTAAAATAAAAATTAATGACTTGAGAAATAGCAAAAGTCATAAAATTTTATAAACACTGTTAAAACAACAAATGTAGAGTATAAGGAACAGGTATTTTATAAAAGTTTATTAATTCCAATACTCACTATGCTTTCTTTCATTTCAATTATTTGAAAAACTTCAGTTGTTTCTTTAATACTAATACTTATCTTTAAAACATAACCTCTAGAAAGAGTATCACCAGAATTAATACGGATTTTTTTTTTTTCTGTAAAAGGCAACATGGCAATAGGGGAGATGATTTTAGCTGTATGTGTAAGGAACTGTTAATTTTGAAGATACTGACAAATAACTTTATTATTAACTTTCCAGGAAGTCATTAAACATTTTATATATTTTCTTAGAAAAAAGCATACTAGGAACTTATTACTTAATACAATTAATATTACAATATTTACTTAAGTTGGTATACCATTAATTGATGACACAATAAAACACCACTCTAATTACTGTAATTTTTGTTAGGATAGGGACAAAACAGTATTTAGAGAAAGCTTATTTAGGATTTCTAAAGAAAGCAAACACATATGTACATGAAAGAGGTGAAAATCAAATGTTACAGACTATTTCTCCTTTTCTTCCATAGTTAAGAAACAGCACTGGGACCGACAAGATGGCTCAGCGGCGTAAGCGCCTGCCTGGCAAGCACGAGGTCCTGAGTTCGACTCCCGGAACCCACATACGAGAAAAGGGCCGGTGATATCGCTCAGCGACACAAGCGCCTGTTGGCGCGCGAGGTCCTGAGGTCGACTCCCGGTACCCACAAAAAAATAAAAAAGAAACAGCACTGTAATTAGGAATGTGGCCATGATGCAGTGTTTGTATTTGCAGTCAACGTGCCAGAATACAGTAACATGGATTCACGCACTCTCAAGATAGGACAGAAACTGCAGGGGTTAGAATGATCTGAGAAGTTAAAGGGGTGTTAAGTTCTGCAGAGAAAGATAGAGTTTTGATTCTATTTGCCAAAAGCACACAGATACACTTTTTACTTTCCAAATTCCCTTGATACAGGCCACTGCAAGGAATCTGAGATAACACCAGCAACTGAACCTCCTTGGAGAGATTCATTTCTAGGTTAATAATCACAAGTCAAGGACCAACAGTCCAAAATGAAAGAAGTGATGCAATAGGCCTTGCAATATAATGCTACAGTAGATAAGAAAAAATCAAAGTGATTCAGTCAGGGCTCAAAAAAGAATATGATACTCTAGATCTGAGAATAGTTTTAAAGCATTTGAAAACTCAGTTCCGATCCTTTCCATGTGCTGTTTTCTGTTTTTCTAAATGCTCTCTCTTTCCAAACAAGCAACTCTTTATTCTTCACCTCTAAACTTTTGATTTCCTTCTAATTATGTCTTTCTGATTATTAGCTGAATTATCTTTCTGAAGCACTCGTAATACTCTTTAGCTAATTTATTTAAATTCTTACCTAGTCCACCACACCCAAACTGCTCCTTGAGTCTTTTGAGATCCTTCAATATTAAGACCAGTCTGCCTTCGCTGCCCTGTTCTTACAGCCAGGACAATCTTTGCCTCACCTATGCACCACCTCCCATTCTTTGGGCGTACTTCTGTATTACTGCAAGTGCTGTTAACCACTGCCAAACTGCAAAGTCTAAATCAGATACCTTTTACCTCATTGCCTCAGTTCTACTTCACCTATAACTTTATGTCAGAGAAAATCAGTCTCTCGTCTTTTTCCTTTTTATCCAAACACTGTGCATAGAGTAATGCATCACTTCTCTGCCTATATTACAGTTTGTTGCATTTGTATGTTTTCTCTTCTTGGAAGGAGAATCCTGGACATTAAGAACTAACTCTTATTCATTTCCATATTTCTTATACAAGGGCCATTGTAGAGTAGAAATTCAATAAACACTGAATATTCTGAATTCAGTGCACTTAAGATTTCCATTATTCGCTGTAAATTTATGTGTGATTCTATTTGATATATAATTTCTCAGCAATGACCTTGTTTTCATTGCAAAAAGAATGTTCTCATAAGCAGGTCTAGAGAATTTATTGAGCAAGGAATACAACGTTAGTAGTCCTTGTTAATTACTCAGACAAGAGGAAAAGCAATGTGATTATCATCCAAAATGAGTAAGTTAACAAATAGAACACATATACCTTCTATTATATAATAATATGTGTTATAAAATGAAATATATGTATATTCTTTATATTTTGATATATTTCCATATTTATATTTACTGATATTCAAAATTAAGACAACAGATTTAAATCAAGTGACTATTAATCATGTGAGTGTGCAACTTCTCTATCCACACTGACTAATTTTAATATGCTTAGCTCAAATTTATTTTGTTCTTTTAAATTATTTCTCTATTACTATCAGCCAAGAAATATTCAAGTCTGTTTTGTTTTCTAAATGCCAATGGTATGAATCCATCCTGAGCACCTAACATACAGACAATTTTAGTCTCCGAACCTGCAAATTTAGAAAAAAAGTCCCCCATCATGGCAGTATCACCAAAGGAATGCCATCTGTGAAACTTCCTAGTAGAGAATTAGCTTAACTTTCCTCTCAAAAATGCTATTTATCTTCCTGCCAGTGAGTCCTTCACATGAAAATTTCCACACACACATTCATCATACTCTAAACAAATCAACTACTCTCCTGCCTTTGTCTTTGACTCAATCTCTAAAGCTTCTAGCTATGTCTTCAAAAGTCTCACTCATGCAGTTTTTCCAGATATTTCTTTTCTCTTTTCTGGGAAGAGACAGTTGTATGGGAGATAGGACTTCAAGTGAGTGTAAGTAAATAAACAATACCTTCATTGTTCATACTTCCCGCAAGAGCAGAGAGTAGATGGATGGCTTTAGAATAGAAGAGACATACAACATACATATAGTTGACCACTTTAGGCCATGAGAAACCTAACCACCCTAAATGAAAGGGAGAGAAGGCAAAGAATATAGAAAGTAGTAAGTTTTTTTCTCTTCGTCCTCATTTCTCTGCCTTTCATGTTCAACAAATTCCCTCTGAAATGGGAATATAATATACAGAATGGGTACACCTGTGGGGAATATTTTTAAAGCTATTGGGCCACATTCCATGAATAAAAATGTATATGAAATATAATAAAATTAGGCATGTATAATTGTTAAAATTTGTGTAACATTTGTTGATTTCACATCTTACTGCTTATCATTTTTCCTCTTCTTTTACATTTAAACACTAAGAATGGCCTGAAATTTTAGGTAAACGGTTACAAAAACAACAACAACAACAACAAAACCACCAGGACACAGTGATTGGAAGAAAAAAAATAATTCATAAATTAAAAGCTCAGTCATTTTTTGAACTACTGTTTTTTCATAAATGTAGATAGAAACATGAAATTCAAAGTAAACATCAGGTAAAAGCACTCAGCTAGAGATTTAAGACAAATTGCAGGAATTTATAACCATTTGACATGTTATAGTCCCAAACATAATCAATATATATTTAAACATTTAATGAAAAATGAATTTATGTCACACAGCCAAATTTATTTGTGTTCACATTTTCAATCTTTCCAAAATTCTCAGGTTTAAAATTGCTGAAAGGCCAAAAAAAATCTCAAATTTATTCAAGCTGCTAAAGAAGAACAGCACATAAGACATTAAGTTGTTGCTCACATGTTACTGAGCATAAAATACCATGATAAAGTGGCATCTTGCTGTGTCTCTATTACATCTTCAGCACTAAAATTAATTTATGATCAGTCATCAATTCATTTGCATGTCATTTTATGCTAAATCCTTCCTTGCTGATAAATGCTTATCCTAAGATCCATTAAACTAGGGTAAAGTCTGTGCTTTATAATATGACCCTGCTAATTGTTGCATTACCATTTTTATGAGATACAAAAACTAACAGTTCCCCATTCTTTGAGCCAATATTTAATCCAGGAGTTCTTCCTATTGAGTGCTATTTGTTTCACTACTTGCTAAGTAAAATCCTCAACTATAGCCTCAGACACTGACTTCTGTAGAAAAACACCTCTAGTCTCCAGAAGTTCCCTTTTCACTCAAATATTTCGAATATACAACAATTTCATCTACAATCCTCAAAAAGCGAGGAATGTGTAACATATAGGATAAGCAAAATAAGTTATAAGAATCTCTTCCTTGGTACACATGACACCTATTAAATTGTTCTACTTCAAAATCATACACACAAGCTTCATCTTTTTATCCATTAAATTCTGAAGTATGTATGTTGTTTCTTTTCAAAGATAACATAGCTGTTAAGGTAATCTGAGAAAATAATTTCATTATTTTCAGCATTTCCCTTAATAGTAAAATTATGTTTCTGAAATTTCTGCAGCAGAAGCGAAGCTTCAGGTCAAAATGTTTAGCGGCTACGGCCCTAAGAGCTGTGTGGTCAAGTCAGATACTGAGGGTGGCTGGTTTCACTGTTTTCAGAGTGATTGGGTGTGTGAGTTCCAGTAAAAACCTCTGAAGACATAAAAAAGAAAATACAGAGCCACAGCTTCATCTCAACTGTGCTGTTCTTGTGGGGTCCAGCAGTCAGGGGAACTTTCATTCCTTTTACCTAAAAGGACTCATTCTAGCCTTGTTGTTTTGTGATCACGGGGGCAGTTAGAATCTCGGCTACAAGTTCCAGAGATTTTCATCCTGCCTTCTCTCTTGTTGCCTTCTGTTTCTTTTTTCATGGTGGTATCATTAAATTCAGGAAAAACTTACCCTTGACTCCCACCATGAAACATACAAAAAAATGTGCTGAAGCATGTCCCTTCCCTGTTACCTGAAAGTGGTGGGTTTGGCATTAAGGAAGAAATATGACAAACATAATTGTAAAGACCGAAACAATTCTGTGTGCTTATATTCTAGCTCAAAACACAGTGCAAAGTTCTAAAATAAAAACAGTTCTGTACTTTATTGCAACAGAATACGTGTGTATTATAGGCATAGATTAAAATAAAAATTATAAAAATGATCTTGTGTCTAAAAGGGCTGGTAGTATTCAATTTTGTTAGGTCACTTTAAATGAACACAGAAATAATATGAGAAAAAAATAATAAACTCATGTCTAAAAATTAATTTTTTGATCTCAAGTGCATAGTGGTGAAGGAATCTTTCCAGAGATAAAATTACATTGAATTCTTATAAATATATACCCATGTTTATAGTAACACAATTCATGATAGCTAAATCTTAGAAGCCACCTATATATTCATCAACAGATGAATTGATAAAGAAAATGTGTTATTTACACAGAATGGAGGACTACTCTGCCATAAAGAAAGATAATCTTGGGTCATTTGTGGAAAAGGATACTCCTTGAGAACATAACATTAAGTAAAATAAATCAGACAAACAAGCTTAAATATCACATAGTTTCTCTCATATAAGAAAGCCAAAGTATAAATAAAGAGCAAAATAAAAGATAGATAATAGAAAGTAGGGAGAGAGATTTTCCTCTAAGAGGAAGGAGATCAGAGATGGAGGGAAGGGAGATGAAGGGAGGGAAAAGAGATGAAAAAAAGGAGTGAAGATGTGTTATGTACATGTACCAACTTCCCACAAGAAATGTAAACATTATGTATTACAAACATGTACTAATAAAGAAAAAGATCAGAAACAATAAATATGTATCTATTCACCTACACACACACCTACACACACTGACACACACAGGAAGGTGCACAGGTAAGTACAGACCAGAATATTATTTTCCTTTCAGATATGATAATTCCAAAGATTAGAAGAAAATTGGGCATCTATGGAGCAGGAATCAGGGTAATTTATGTTTAGAATAAGATACTGATTTTGAACATTTTTCTGACACTTATCAGATTAAGTGACCTTGAAATAAGATTGAAATCCCTCTGTGATTTAATTTCTTTATACAAAAAAATGAGAGCAGTAATAACAGGGTTCTGAGCATTAAACTGTCAATATATGGTAAAACTTTAGAATGGGGGTAGCGAATTTTTTTCTATAAAGTGTCAGATACTAATTATGTGAGGCTTTGTCATCCCTGTCATACATTCTTCTTTATTTTTGTTTTTTGTTTTTTGGTTGTTGTTTATTTCTTATTTCTTTAAAACCGTTTAAAAATGCTCACTGGGCCACACAAAAAACAGGCCAATGATAAGGAAGCATTGAATACTTACTAGGGACTAAAGACTTGCTACCTACTATAACAGTTATTGTTATGATTATTTAATCTAAATCTCTAATCAAGTGATTAGAAGTAATGAAGATAAATGTTTGATGTTAAATTAAATACATAACATAAACATAAATGCAAATATATATTTTCATTACTGAGTTCATGGAAAATGGAAGTACGGATAGTCTCCTCTTTTCTTATGGCCTTTTTTGCTCATGAATGATCATTTCAAATTTTAAGAAGTCCCTCACAATTTACTTAGTTGTTTTTTGTTTGTTCATTTGGTTTAGTTTGTTTTGGTTTGTTTTTGAGATGGGCTCTTCCTGTGTAGTTTAGGCTGCCCTTGACTTACTAGGTAGCCCAGGCTGGCCTCATACTCACAGCAATCCTCCTGTCTCAGCCTCCCAACTGCTGGAATTACAGGCATGCACCACTATGTCCAGCTGCTTAGTTGTTAAGAAAACATTTGGAGTTAATATGCATATTTCTTTACAAAGATGGGCTTTGTAGCTTAAGCACTGATTCTTCCTAATGTGGCAGCTGTTGAGTGCAATATATCCAGGTACACGCCTGCATGATTTTATAGATAGGCTTGTTAACTCAATGTGCTATTGCCTTTGTACTACCATTCTGATAGGCTTCAGAGTTTCAAGAAATAGAACCTATCTGTTTACTAAAAATGGTCATTAGTTTCATGAAAATGAAAATATTGGGGAATTTTAATTGAAAATAATGACTAAGTTACACCATGAGCATGTTTAGAATCCAAAGTAACTGATGGCGAGACCAGAATCCTCTCTGAAGGCATTCACCATCTTACAAACACAGTACTGCATGTTTTACTGTGGACTTATTTTAGCATCACTAAACTAGCCTTAAGTGTCCAAAGAAAACGTAAACACTTGAGGACAATATTCCTTAGCATGTTGATTTCTATAACATGTTTTCTGTACATACATCCACCTGTAGGTTAGCCCCATGTATACACACATGAACCACATTCTAGTACACTTGCATGCCTTACTGCTCTCTCACGCACGACCTATACACACTCACTCCATACATACACCCACTTATGCTTTCTACTTATACTTACAAGCTCATCCATACTCTCATATATTTATACACACACTCACACTCTCTACACAAATGTATGCATGAATACACTCCCACACCCTATACCAGTGATGGCAAACTTTTTAGAGCTTTTAATGATACAAACAGCCCACTGTGGCAGGGGCGTCATAGGCTCACCACCACTGCCCTATCACCAATACTCTCCTATGTATGCTGGATCACATTCCCAAACACTCTGTGTATACTCACCATCTTATCTACACTTATATACATATTTATATTCACACATTTACACACCCTACATATGCACACACACTCTAACACACTCATATCTGCTATACACATGTACTTATACACACTCATATGACACATATACATCATACAGAAAGCAAATTAAATCTTTGACCAAGCTTTCTTCTCAAAGTTAGTACTACACTGAAATACAAAAAATGGAGGCTGTCTTATTTGGTTGTTTCAGTAGCAAGGACAACTTCTATTAAAGAGATGTTTTATTCATAGGGTAAATTCATTCTGGAATACATAGCTAAACATCCTGAGGTTTTCTATATGGCAGTAATTAAGTAGTGAACCGAAATAGGAAAACAGACTTTGTTTTCTTAGCAGTAAAAGCTTCCTTTGGAATGAACATTATATCAGCTACAGGAGGAATGTAGATTGCTGGAACCGTGGTCAACTTGGACAGTCTGACATGCTCCTAACAGGTGAGCATGTAAAAGAGCAAAGTAGCATTCTCCTAATTTATACATGTATTTATCAACTTGTGTTTATAATATTTAATACAAGAAGTATATAGGCTATAGCTGACTCTTTCTATTATTCTTGGAATTTTTACTGCATTTCTAAAAGCGTTCAGTACCATTAGTTGAAATATGGAAAAATATACAGAATTTTACCCTAAAGGAGATTATGTTAGAAATCTAGGCATAGAGGCTTAAAATAATAGTGCAATAAGAAGTCTGGTCTCTGTATTCTAAGATTTTAATGTTTGCTCTGGCACCTTTCGTTGGATATGGGTTTCAGATCAGTATATCTCAGGGTTTTTAAATCTTAATTAATTAGCCTGGTAAGCAGACCAGCCCCCAGGAAAGAAGAAAATTAAAAAGTTGGCTCCTACATCTCACATTACGTGTAATTTATGAGGGGATGCAGAAGAAAATCACAGGTACTAACTCTTCTTCACTACTATCATAAACCAGTTTCCATGAGTGTTTGGAGAAGCAACATGTAGCACAAAATCTGTGGAGGCTGGGAAGCTCTTGGAGTAAAAATGAATTGAAACTGGGATAAAATACCTTCTAAAAAGAAAGATGCCATCAAAGTAAATACAGATGGTGTGGTTTTCTGAGAAGATTTAATGAAATGCAAAGCACAGACTTCAGGTGGTAGTAGGTATGCCTTCATAGTCATGCAATGGGCATTCTTGTGTGTCAAAAATGGATAACTGGGGCCGGGGAGATAGCTCAGTGGCACAGCGCCTGCCTGGCAAGCTTGAGGTCCTGAGTTCGATTCCCAGTACCAAAAAAAAAAAAAAGAAAAGAAAAAAGAAAAAAGAAAAAGAAAAGGGATAACTGGCTGAATAGAAATACTGAATTTTTGCTTTCCTCCATATTCATTGTATAAACTTGTGGATTTAAAATTAAATTTAAATCCTTGGAAATAGGTCGTGTATTGGCCCTATAATCATAATGGGGCAGCACCAATTGAAGTCTTTCAGTTGGTGAACAAGGCAAGAGGAAGCCAAAGAAGTAAACATTCAAGATGATTATACTTTTTGGGAGAGGAGCATTACCGGATTCACCAATATGAAATTCATAAATGTATGGGTTATCTCACTGTACATTTTCCACTCTACCACTACTTTGTGTAACCTAAGAGAGGCTTATTCTGAAGACGTGCTTATTTTCATCAGTGCATGATTTTACAGAGTGAATATCAAGAAGTACTTTAAGATTGCATTCGCTGCGTATGTTGCTCCTGATATACAAAATATATCATTTCTAAAAGTTAAGGTTTTTTTTTTAATGTAATAGACTTGGTTCCCTAGCAGAGTGAACTTTTCATGAAAGCCCTGGATATAATTGAGTTTTCTTTCATGTCTTTAAAGCTTTTTAAAATTCATGAATTTTCTTATCATTTTTGCAGCAAAGCAAAAGTATTTCCAAATCCTTTTTGAATTTTGTGTTTAACATTAACATATTTAAAACGTTACGGGAATAGATGGAGCGGAATAAATCTTACATAAAAAAGTATTTGACTTTTGAGGCATTTTAATGTTGCAAATAGGTTGGTTATTCCTACTAAATAAGTTCCATTACCTGTCACAGAGCTGTCTAGATTGTCCATACTGGATCCTGGTGTCTGGTCTAGTGCTCTCAGGGGCCTGGGGATTTCTAAAGCTTCCTCTTCATCATCAGCATCATCATCATCTGGAACATCTGTTTCCAAATCAGAAATCAAGGCTGCGGACACATAACCTAATGGTGGAACAGGGGGCTGTGGAGGTTGATTATTGCTTTGAATGTGCCTAGAATGCAAATTAAAAAAGAAAGAGAGAAAGAAAGAAAGAAAAAAACAAAAGAAAGAAAGAAAAAGAAATTGCATTAACATTTAACACAATTATTATTAGAATTAAATGGCATGCTTTAGTATCTGATACTGTCTTTGTTACCATTAACTAATTTTGGAGAGTTCAGTGTTTTCTTATATTTAGGAAAGACTATGAGCTATGGACACATGCCTTACTAAATAACAACATAGGCTAATAAAATTCCCCTATTGATATTTATAGGGTGATACACAGAGAAAAAAATACAGATGTAGTATTTTTGCATAAATATCTCACCCATAGGAACATAGGAGTATTTGTCACAAGTAGCTAAAGTTGACCTTCTCCTCAAAAAGGAGTGCAGTTAGTTTTCAGTTTAGTGATGAGGTTCTATTAACCTATGTTACCTGTGAGCTTTCTAGCCCCAGTGAAGAAAAGATGTCATTCAAGGGTCTGATGCCTCGTTGGCTCCACCTTCAGCATATTGCCCGCCCCAGGAGGATCCTCTCTGCACCATCCCCTCACAGCAGGCTGAGCGTTCGTCTGCCCTTACCCAGCTACTTTGGGCTCCATCTTCCTATTCTGGATCTAGCTCACCCTCTGGAGTCTATAACTCCTCTAACGCAGGACAGATTCATCTCCTCAGTCTCTGTGGTCAGAATAAAGGGTTTGCTGAAGAAACCCTTTACAATGAGTCAATAATTTAATCTCAAAATTGTACGCTGCTTGGATAACAAAATGTGTAGCTGGACCCTGGAATCCAGTTGATTTGATTTGAGACTACATAAGAGTTTTTTTAACCTATAAAATGCTAAATGAAAGCAGTTCATTGTTATAGGTAACTGCCTTTAAAGAGTGAACATATTACATGTTTTCAACAAACGAGCCTTTTTATTACCTTCATACAAGAGCATTTTAAAGATTCCTCTTACTGAAGGGAGATTAAAAGTAAGTGCAAGGCATTTTACTTTTAATGAGAGATATAAAGATTATTTTTCTTCTCATTTGCATTCTTTTGGGAAATATTACAGTCTTCTAGAATTAAAATACCATTCCTCTCCCAATTGTACTCTTGAATATGGAACTAAGTCCAATGTTAAAAGGATTCTAGATCTCTTCATACTGAAAAATCCAAAAATGTTAGTTCTGGAGGCTACCACAATATCATGAGACCCAAATCTGCAATAAAACAGACCAGGAATTGGAGGTCCCAAGTTATCTGTGGCATTCATCACTGTTCATTGATTAAAAAGTCAGAAATAAAAAGCAGTTTCCTAAAAACTATTAAACAAAACTTTGAGAACAAATTAGCACATTTGTCAGTAAGTGTGGCTTCAAATTCTGTTTGTGAATCAGGGGTGGAGAGATCGAAGTGGTGAGCGACAGGATATAAGGTGATATTTATACACATGAATCATTTTTCTGTATCAGTATGGATTTTGGTTTTGAGTAGGATGGATCACACCAACATTCCACACTTATGTCATGACTGGCACTGCTGGAAAAATTCGAGGGGATGAAAACATGCACTCCTTAAGTTAAGCATAATTGAGAGAGAAAGTGGAATACAGGATCAGCATACATAACATTCATAAATATCCTCTAGCAGCAGGGACTGCACATTTCATCAATCATTACAAACTACAACTCCTGGAGTTGGAGACTGGGAATTATTATCTTCTAAATAGTCACCTTGTGAAGTTGATATGCAACCCTGATGAAGAGCCACTTCTAAACCAGAAGGGCAGCGTCTTGTATGGTCACATGGAGGCTCACAATTCCCACATGTGGAGCCCGCTCAGGCATTCTGGAAGGATGCTGGATTAAGTAGGTGTATACTTAGAAGAAAGAAATAAGGCCTAGTACTGAGAGCAGGTACAAATAAACTAGCTTGTGCATCCATTTAGCAAATACCTATTGAGCACTTTCTAAGTGGCAAAATCTTCCCTGAGTGTGCAAAGAGATCACTGAACAACTCAGGTGAAAACCTAAGCCCTTCTGAATAACAGGCAAAACATACATAGTAATTTTTTAAGTACTGTGCAAAGGAAAGCTCATTTAATTCTCTCAAAAACGATGGTACATAACTAAAAATTTAACCTGGACCCAAGAGAAGATCCTTCCTAGGACATTCCTAGGAAGCAATACTAAGCCGTTAGGATTTTCTGCCTGTTCAAAGGGTCTCTGTTTACCCACACATCTTAGGCTACTCCAGGAAGTCTAACAATACAATCTATGGGGAAGGCTGGGGGGATTCAAGTCACACCATATCAGCTTGACCTCTGGCTATGTTGGATATTGAGGTTAGCTATACAGGGCTCAAATAAAGCTTCTAGGCTGGAAGGTTCATGTTCATTTCCCTGGTGAGCAATATTCCCGTGTATCATCATACTCTTCACTGAGAAAGCAATGCTGTTCATGACTCCACTGGAAGAAGGCAATTGGAAACTCTGCTGTTGGAATTTTCCTGCACTCTGCACTAAAATCTTGTCTCTCGCTTGATTTTAATTTGTATATTCTTACTGTGATAGACAGTAAATCCGCATATAATAGCTTCCAGTCAGTTCCATAAATTCTTCTAATGAACCTTTCAACATCAAAGTATTCTTGGGGACCCCTGAAACTTGTAGTTGGTAGCAGACATGGGGGTGGTCTTGGAACTGCCCTTTGATTTCATGCATGAGCCAATTAATATTAACTCCATCCTTTTACACATGGGACAACTATAGCATATAAATGCTAAGCAAGCTGCTGAAGGCCATACAGCTAGTAAGACAGATTGACCTTCATGACACTGACCCCAATCTCAGCTGTTCTCAGTCAAGTCCTGGACTAAGCAAGCAGCATCAATCTGAAGGTGGAACCGAAGTATCAGTTTACTTTAAGGTTATCCAGATAAGTCCAAAAAAGCAGACAATTTGAGAACCTACAAGCTAAAATCTCTGCTATAAATGACCAAACTACATGTCTTCATTACTTAATTTGAAGGACGTTCTATCATTCTTTCAGCAGTTGGCTTTAACTTAAATAGTGATATTTTATAAAATAATGCTTATTTATTTATTTAATTTATTTATTTTTTGTTTTTTTTGGGACAGGGTTTCACTATGCAGTTCAAGCTGGCCTTGAACTCACTATGTAGCCCAGGCTGGCCTCAAACTTGCAGCAATCCTCCTGCCTCAGCCTTCCAAATGTTGGGATTACAGTTGTGTGCCACCATGTCCAGTTAATAAAACTGTTTCATAGTAGGATATCATTAATTATTGAGAAAATGTCTGATTTCTGTTTTTAAGAAAATGTTTAAGAGCCTCTCATTCGGAGAAAATGATACGTGTATGACTGCCTTAAGAGATAGTCTTGTAGTTGGTATCTCTTTAGAGATATATTTAGCTACACTTCAAAAATAGTTAACTAACATAGAGAAAAGAACTATCTCTTTATTAACTTATCCCAGCACCCAATGCTATCAGAAAAGCAAAGAGTATTTAAAAAAATGTACTCTGATTTTAAGCCCAGAGTGTAAATCAACAGAACATAAGTTGAGGTATGTCACAGAGATTTTTTTTTTTCAAGTATCCCAGCTTATATATCACTCTTTGGGAGAAAAATATAAGAAAAAAGCAGCTCAATAAAATTGTAGAAGTTGGTTTTTCTTGTATTCCTGCTGTATTCACATAGGAGGACATCTTAATACATTGCATCTATAGTTTATGAATCCTTATGGATTGATCAGAAAAATGAACTTGGGGTCTTTAATTTATTGTTGGAGGGTTATTTTCGGATGCACATACTGTTACTAATATTGTTTTTCTGATTTGTTTACTTCAGTCCCAAAAGTCTTTTAATAACTGACATTGACCAAAAGTGAGTTGCAGAACATTATATTTGCATATTCATAACCATACACAGAATTCTTCACAGGCACTTTGAAGAATCTAAAAGGAGTCCTTATGGCATTAAAAAGTGAGTTCAAGGATAAGATAATTGAAGCTAAATTGTAAATTAGAAAAGACTCCAGTATAGCCAAAATCGTGTTAGTCTGAAATTCAGCAGATCAGAATTCTGGCCCTGTTTCACTAACTAGTTAGGTGACTCTGGTTGAATTATTTAACATTTTTGTAGTCAGTTTCATTATCTAAGTGATTAAGGAGTAGACAACATTTTAAAAATCCCATCTGCATAGTTTTATGAGAATTTCGTGTGAGTTTGTGTCAAGGAAATTTCCATGTGTTGAAACCATCCCCTTCTGAGGATATTTACCATGTTTGTTTTGCTATATCAAACTGATAGGCCCTTGTCAGCTCGTCCAGGTGAGCCTGCAGCATGGGTTGCATCTCTTCCCGTGGGGAGGGAGTGAGAGTGGCAGTGGATTGCTGTCCAAAGGAGATAGCAGGAGAAGAAGCCACGCCTCGAACAGGAGGTGTTGGGACCCGATCATCGTCTTCTTCCAGTTCATCTTCTATACCCTGATGTAAATATGTTTGCACAGGTAATGGTGGGCACCAGCTATCACTGTCATAGCTGAAATAAGATAAGACAAAATGCACATTGAGACATATAAGAATGCACACAATTACACTGCGACAAATAACAACCATACTGTATCTAAATTGTTCTCCCAGTTTATTTCCTCTTGCTGGTGCTACCTCAATAAATCACCTGGCTATTATCTTAACTTCCAATTGTAATTACATCTGTTATCTCAATATCTCAGTTTATACTTTAAAGACCTTATTAGCTAATTGCTATCCCACAGTTACACAAGGCAATAACTTCTCGGCAAAGTTACTCGTGTGGAAACACCAAATTGCTAATTAAAGACAATTAATGAATTTAGGGCTTGTAGATTTAACTACTTCCTTCTCTTGTTCATCCTTGATTATCTATTTAGTGTTTAAAATTTTATTTTCTCTTACTATAGATCTCTACGAACCTTTCATTCTGTATGACATACCAATAATTATAAATAGTATTATTGGATATAATAGTCTTATAAATCCAGCCACTTAAATACCTCCTGAGTCTGTCGCCAGTATTTCATCCCTACTTCTGTAATAGATCAGTCTCTTTCCAGTGTAAACTAACTCATTAGCTCTATCTTAGAGCTATCATAGGCTCTTACCTTGTTTTCTACCCTATTTTTGATCCAGGCAACAGGATTATATTTCTAAAATCATTCACATCACACCTATGCTTAAAATCATTCAGTAACTACAACTAATAAAAAGCTCAAATTCATTAGCTGTGCTAAAAAGACCCTTCCTCGGTAGATCAACCCATTTTTCTAACTTCATTTTCAACTCTTTCCTTCGCCAGCTTTATGCATGTTTTTCTAAACTCTGGGTCTGCATGTGTTCTTGCACCTGTGAGCTCCTGCCCCCCTTCAGGGCTCATCTCAAATGTCATCAGCTTGGGGAAGCCTTCTCTGCCATGGGCCTGATTACAACTCCATAATAAGTACTTACACTGAGTTATTACCCATATTGTATTTGGCTGATTTGTTTCTGCATTTTTTTCTTCTACTACTCTGTAAGGTCTTCTGAATGTATATATATATATATATTCTCTCTCTCTCTTACAAAGAGTACCTTGGAGAAATTCAGATGTTTTTTGAATATTCACACTTGAACACCTTTTTATTTATCCTGTTTAAAACTGAAAACCCTGTTTCAGAAGGCTTGCACTTTTTGATTAGAATAACTGTAACAATATAAACAATAGTCACACTTTAGTGTGTTGCAAATAATAATTTTTCTATACTGGAAATTACTATTGGTTAAACATACACTCATTTGTTAACCACATAATGAGTGCCCAATCTGTATCAAAAAATACACTTCACTACAGCTGCCATTTTTATCTGTTTTATATGTCAGAGATAACAGATTCCATTTGAAGACTGTATTATTTAAAACATTTTTAACCTACTGTTATGCTGGGAATTGCTGCTTTAGACTTTCCCTATCCTCTATCAATCTTGCCCACCACTTACAAATGTCTACAAAAACAAAAATGGTGTAAATAAAAACTTATACTTCTCTTCATTCTATTATGTCCATTAAATATATTTAAACATCACCCTAACTCTAGAGAGTTTTTCTAGTCTTTCAACAAGAATTTCCTGCTCTAAGTTGTTTTGTTTCTTTCTTCCTTTGTACTTTTTTATCCTGGTACATTTGCTTACAGAATTCAACTTATCTCAAATAAATTGCAGTCCTCCAACTTTACCTATCTTACTCTTACAAATCTTCAAGCTACAGGCTAAATCTCATATATTTTATAAAAATTTCCTTGAGGAAGCTAACTAGCAGTGATATATTACTCTTCTGAACTTGTACTGACAATATTTTTGCACATTTATTTGAAAATTGATTATATACAACCTAATACCATTTCCAATGCTGGTATCTTTAATTGCTTAATTTATTTTAGTATTTAGCCTTTCACATGTAGTACCTTTTCCTTAAGTGGATTTAAACAACTTTATAATTAGGACATTGAACTATAACCGTTTTGTTACACCTAATATTATACCTTAAAAATAGTAGGTCACAATTATATTCATTGATTTGAAATGAAAATACACAAATTGTTCCATTAATAAGAATACTTAGGTTACTTTTCTTAATATATTTACTTGACTTTAAATGGCGCATAATTAAGTCAAACAAAAATATGAATAAGAAGCCAAATTACGAAAGAGTTGCTCACTTTGAATATGGAATATGCTTGCTATTATAATTCATCAATAGTTAAAATTAAATTCACTCCATAAGACTTGGAGCAAAGAGCATTTTCTTCTTTTGTGCTGCAGAGTAATAGTTGCACTTTCTTTAGTTACACTGACTTATTGCCAGAGATATGATAACTTTAAATAAAAAACTATACTGTATATTCAATCTTTCAAATGGAAATAGCTAATTATTTCCTAAAATTTCCCTACTCCATGAACAGTAAATGATTTTTACTTCCAATAATCTAGTGGACATATATAGATATGTACATATATATAAAATGAAAACACACAGAACATAAGAGAAAGGAGAAATATATGTTTACAAGCATCACATGTTAAGGTAACACAGAAAAAAGGTCAGAAATTTTATTTGATTTATTTTTCATTATTTAAATGTCAGGCAAAGGAGAGCCTAAGCATTTAAATACCATTTTTATATTATGTGAATTCCTTGCTGATTTATAAAATGACTAAAACATATTTCATTAGGTATTCTGTTAAGCTAGGGTGGGTGTCGGCACTGATTGGTCTATGCCTTTTCTTCAAAGATAACCCACAGCAGTAGTGAACAAACTGTGTATCTCTGCAGCATAGGCAAAACTGAGAAAAGTCCATGTATTCAAAAAAGAAAAATACAAAGAGAAAACAATTTTCCAAAAGACTAGGAAAAGAGTATAAAGGACTTGATAAAGAGAAGTTAGGATATGGTGCCCATCAAATAATGAAGAGGAATTATTCATCATTTCAGTGGTGTCTGTACCTCAATCTCTTCTGAGGAAAAACAATTTCCTTGGATGAAGACGAACAAGAAACTAAAAGATGACTATAAATTTTATGAAATGGGAAGCTCTATTTCTATAGTTTCCTTCACATTTTAAAGATATATTTGAGTGATAGAATTTTAACTTTTTCTTGTAGTAACACAGGCAGAGTGTGAAAATGCTCCGAAGTTCTTTTGGCCAACCATTCTGAGGGAAGTGCTTATTCTCTGACATTCTGTCAGTGAAGTCCGAGGCATCCTATTATCATCCTGCCTGATGAATAATGATACAGGTGACAGAAAATCGATACCGCATAAGAACTAACTTGTTAAAGGCCACACACAAATACCAAATTACTAATAAAATATCATAAAGTTCATCACTAGAAAAAGCTTGCCAGTGACTAATTGCAGTAACAAAACAAAGCACCGGTTTTCTGTTTAATTACTATTGAGTTCTTCTTAGCATCCTGTGGTGGTAATAACATTTATTATATTTGTATGTAGGAACTAAACATTTGAACACATTTTTATTCTACTGAAGAAACATATTGATGAGGATAAACATTCACTAGCATTGTTATATTATTGAATGAGCAATTAAACCCTTTTTATTTTTATTTTTATTTTTATTTTTTTTTGTGGGTACCGGGGGGTCGACCTCAGGACCTCGTGCGCCAACAGGCACCCGTGCCACTGAGCGATATCACCGGCCCCCTTTTTCGTATGTGGGATCCGGGAGTCGAACTCAGGCCCTCGCGCTTGCAAGGCAGGCGCTTACGCCACTGAGCCATCTCACCAGCCCTAAACCCTTTTTATTTGAACAATGATTTGATAATACGATATTTAGTATTGTGGGGGAAAATAGACAATGATTTAATAAATTTGATATTTAGTATTGTGGAGGGAAAACTTAGAAAGAAAACTGATGATATCTAAACTCCTAAAAACAACACTAAATATCTTAACAAAGTTAGAGACTATATTTTGAAAATTATGGCAATTCTTAACTAGGTACATCTCCTAAATCCATCCCCTTTTCCTCCTTTCCACTGTCTTTGCATTATTTTGTTCCCCCATCCTTTACCTGAGATCAGCCATTCTGCTATCATATTCCATACCTCATTCACCTACCCCTACCCCTTGAGTCTTCCAGTCATCTTTTGTACTCAAACATCAAAATCTTTCTATGGCATATAAGGATTCAAATTAGCCCAATCCATCTCTTCATAAAATCTCCTACACCACGTAAGGTTGAAACTCAGCAAACACATACAGCATATACTAAGTACTGAAGGATGCACAGAAATGAATAAATACAATGTGGTAAATACTACAACAGAGGAGTAAGCAGAAGGAACAGTGAAACATAAACGAAAGACAGATAACTTTAACCAGAATTGGGTAGGTTTCTCAAAGAAAGATGAATGGTGTTGTTTTGTCATCTTATTTAGTCTTTGAGCAGGAAAATTCTCTCCATTTGCATAGCAAATGGTGACACTGGTAATATTTTGTTGTAGCTGTTGGTTGATGATCTGGTGTGCAAGCAGTTTAGAGAGTATTTAGTGATGTGCTTTGTCATTATTTTTGGTTCTATGCCTACCATCCAACAACCTTCCAATTTTTGATACCATTATTTATGAATAAATGATTCAAGATTTGCTTCAATATTCAACTAAGACAAGTTTTCCTTAGGCTAACCTCCTCATCTGCCATAAATAATTACCTCTTTCTTGAGGCAAATTATTATTTTGTACACATCATTACCTAGAATTTGCTGTACAAAAATGAGTGTGTGTGTGTGTGTGTGTGTATTAAAGGGAGGTGGGGGTTAGTTTCTAGTGTCTACTCTCCACCTACCTCTCTCTGTGTCAGGGATCAGATCTTTCTAACTAACTCTATATTGTTCTTACTGGTCTCAGCTGCTTCTCTTCGTAGCAGGGGCTAGGCACTTATGTATGTACTCGTAAAAATGTTTGTTGAATGATTTCTCTATCATAATATGTTAAAAATAACAACAATGAAAGTTGTATATTACTGAAAGCAGTACAACTGCAGAATTCTTGATGGTTAAAAAGAAGTGTTGAAAACGAAGTATTAACTGTAGAATTTTTATATATTGTATATTAAGAAACCATTCAGATTGAATTATAAGGTTTTCGAATTAAAACATATAAAAGCGGTACAGGTCTCTTCTGTGTAATGTTCAATGACTTACAGAGTACAATCTGTGTTCAATAATATTTCCTTTTCAGTATCATGAGGTTCACACAGTAGAAAGCATAAAAATATAAAGAATATATAAAAAAAGAGATATCATCCCAGATCTACTACTTTTAATTTGTTTTTGTCATGTTGACTTGAATGAGTTTTTATCATAAATGATTAAGAAACAAACTTTCAAAGTTTAGGCTTTGAAAAAATGAACTTGATGAATGAGGATATCAAATTTTGCTGCCATCATCATTGACTCATCACAACCTAACCAATGTTTTGGATAAGAATACAGTAGTTATTTCTGCCAACATTAGTTTGTAAATGGAAATAAACACTCAACAATAAGTAAGAATCCAAATATATGCCATAAAGATATTGAATATTCAACTTTAATATTAAATATCTATATATACACATATCTGTATTTAAAATATATTTTTATCTCTTTAAAATATCAAGTGGATATTTAAAATATTAAATATTATGTACTTTAACTGAATATTAAAATAATTTACCAACCTCAAAATGTGTAGAAATAATTTTGTTTCATATCTCAAAATTCTGAAAACAATGTATTAAAAGATAAAAATCTGTACTAACATGTATTACTTCATCATCACATGAAAGTTTCCAATTCTCCTGCTTGATAGTACAATCAAGTGATAATTTTAACATTTATTTTCAGTAAAATAGATTTGTTTCAATGGATAATAGGCATTATCATATTCTATAAGTTTTAAAATTATACTCAATGGGGGCCAGTGAGATAGCTCAGTGGCATAAGTGCCTGCCTGGCAAGTGTGAGGTCCTGAGTTCAACTCCTGGTACCCACATACGAAAAAAGGGCTGGTGATATCGCTCAGAGGCACGGGTGCCTGCTGGCGTGTGAGGTCCTGAGTTCGACCCCCGGTACCCACACACACACACAAAAAATAGACTTAATGGAAAAAAGGAAAATATTCAAAATTATCCACAATTTTCAAGTGTTTTGAGTTCAAGATTTTGCACTTATAAAGTGCCAAAAGTGCTCCTTTTTCTTCCCACTCATTTTACAAGCACCATTTTTTTCATTTTCTGTTTACATTCTTTAAAATATAGCTTGTTAGTACCTAATTTTTTTTTTTTGGTGGCACACAATTCTCTGCATTTTCTTTGCTCAAGATTCATGTGACACTCATACATTTCATATACATAATTTTATATTTTTGAAGTCAAGATAAGGGGGGCCAGGATATAGCTCAGTGGCACGGCACCTGCCTGGCAAGCCCAAGGTCCTGAGTTAGAGTCCCGGTACCAAACAAACAAACAAACAAAAAATAAAGTCAAGATAAGAGAGGGTGTGTTCTTAGTTGCCTATTTCAAATGCAAACTTTTTTTAAAAGTAAAATAATAATGATATGAATAAATGTGGGCATTACAGTCCTAGGGAGACAAACGGAGTCTTCTGGAAGGAAGACACAGGGGAATAGGTACGTCTGCATATGTAAGTATACATGCACATATATATACACACATATACACACATTTGTATGTGTGTGTATACACATTTGTGTATGTGTGTGTATAGAAAAAAAGCAGATGTTATTTTCTGAAGGAAGAAAATGTTATAAGCTTTCTAGTTAGAAGAGTAATCCAGAGACCCCAAAGGTAGCAGTTATGTAAAATGCAAAGAATATGGAGAAAAAATTATAAGCATGTACATGTGATATTTATTTGAACCATGATTAAAAATAAAACTGCTATTCAAATACCATAACATGTTTTTATATCTAAATGTTTCTAAATGAAGAAAATGTGTAAAAAGAAAAGCTGCTCATTTTCTATATGTTTATTTAGGCTCCACAAAGGCCCAGTCGAAATACACAGTGACCTACAAATTTTAAGGAAAACACAGCAATAAAAATTACTAACATAGAAAAAAGAGTCTGAGGATGTTGCTTTTTGACTTGCTTGCTTATGGAATAAAACAAAAATTACATGTCGCTTTATGTTTAAAATCAATTAACACTTGTTAACAGAGAAAAGTAACACTTGTGACGTGTTTGGGAAAGACTAAGGCAACTGGTCACATTTAAAGGCCCTCAAAGGAAATTGCCTACCTTCAAATGGTTTTGTTATGGAGTGTGCATTGGCCTGCACCTCCTTTGTTGTTCTTTCCCCTAAGTTCCCATCAGAGCTAATGATTAAAGTTCTAGTCAGTAGCCAGGTCCCTACAATTACCCCATCCTGATGGCGCTCTACCGTGGTGCCCTGCTACGGGGAGACATCAGGTCATCACAGAACTGCAATGGAGGATGACGAAGGTTATTTTAATTCCTCTTTCAGCCCTTCTCAGGAGTAGCTCTTTAGTTCACAGAGCTGTGGGTACCTGCTTTCAAACTAACAAGCAATGTTATAAATGGAGCCTGCATTATGATGATTGCAGACAATCTAAGGCTCTTGAGGGCCAAGGATTCTCGGCCTTGATATATGCTGTTTTGTATTTACCAGCTAAAAATATATGGGCAGTGCAAACAGGAAAGGGGGGGGTGTTTGCAATGACTAGGGTGGGAAGAGAGCAAGGAAACAATAAGAGAACCCAGGGCAAAAAAGAACAATATTAGAGAGTGGCATGCAACCTCAGCCATTTTGTTGGTATATACAATATTTTTACCCATTTTCTTGCTCTTCTGCAGCATAGTGGTCCAACTCTGTACCAGGAAGAGGCTGGACTGGGGGAGGAGGTAGAGGAACATTGGCCCAGGTCGATCCATTGTTTTTCTGTGGTTTGGAAGAATTTTTATTTTTTTTCTTTTTTCCACCTTTCCCACCTGAAAGTAATAATATGTTCATTCAGAGCTGCTGCATATCAGAAGAAACAGAGAATGTCAAATAGAAAGATGCATTTATGTTTTCAAAACACCAGAAATCAGCATGTTAGAAATGGTAAAAGCTATAAACAATGAAATAATATAATCAGAAAAACACTTTTAGAAATCATTCAGGATGATACTATCTCTATCCTGGTGCATTAACTGCAGAGCTGAATAAACCAAAAACATGGATGTTGTATGAAAAGCACATTTATTGATTTGCTCATGTCTGCTGCCTCCATGTTTTCATTGTTAAATGAAATAATGGTCCATAACAAATTATTTTAAATGTCAGATTTTAGTGCATTTATAATACTCTTTTGCATAATCTCTCTCAGTGGAAACCAGAGTGTCTAAGGATACAGGCTAAAGTTTTCCAATAGAATTTACTCCATTTAATTAATCCAGGAGAGTAATATTTTTCTCTCAAAAGTCACTGATAAAAATCAATCAACTACAATCTGGAGAATACCTGCAAATCTCTCACAACAATACATTTCACAGATTTTTTTGACTAATGAATGATACAATTATTTTTGCATATAGTGAAAACAGTTCCCAGCAGCTTTATGCATAACATTTCATAAATCGCAAAAGGAGGGAAAGCACAGTAATCAGTTACAGTACTATCTGTAATAGAGATGAGCTCATGCACAAATATGAGCAGAAAGTAAGTCAGCAGTGTATGAACTATGTCTTGGATTACATGAAGCTTAATGAAATCTAAAAATAAAATTTATCCTTGCCTACTGCTGTAATTTTATTCTTCCAAGATTAAATAAATTAAGCTTCTTCATAAAATAATGGGTCTAGTTGGATAGAGGAATGAATACTTCAGGGTAAAATGTCAAAGAAAGTTTCAGGGGTCCCTAAGTAACTTCCATCACTCCCACCATGGTGCATAACCGTAAGTGAAAAGGTAGTATTGACCTCTCACATTTCACCTTTCTGGAACTAAAAGTTGGAGCATAAAATGTTTGTAGCAGGGACTTTTAGTCATAAGATGTAAAAGATGTCCTCCCATCTTCTTTGCTCTACCAATTACTAAATTAGTTTACACGATTTAATAATAAAATACCAGAAAGGGATAAATCCGTTAAACTAGACATACACACTACTGCCAATTATGGAGTTGTGTATGTTTGCCACGTAGCATGCACACATATAAATATCCCTGCAAACAAACATTTTCCCCTTTCTTTTCACTTCTTGTTTTTGATATGAAGGAGGGCAGGTCCCTCATTTTTAGAGAAGAGCTTTATTTCTGGGTTTGAAAACCAGCTCCTCACTTACTTGAGAAGTTAGTCAGTATTGCTAAATTTCCACACATGTAGTGAAGATATAAAGTTACTTCTCTGAATTATCTTTAGGAGTATTTAAGAGGCAATGCATGTAAAGTGCTCAACATACAGAAGCCTTAATAAATGCCAGTCATCATTGTTCTTTCCTATCCTTTGTAATAAATCCAGCTTATATATATATGTGTGTGTATATATATGTGTGTGTGTGTATATATATATTTTTTTCTTCCTTTTTTCTGATTTTTTTTTTTTTTGAGACAGGGTCTCATTACATAGTGCAGACTGGCCTTGAATTCACTTATATAGCTCAGGCTGGCCTCAAACTCACAGCAATCCTGCTGCCTGAGCCTCCCAAGTGCTGGGATTACAGGTGTGTGCCACCACGCCTGGCTTTTTTTTTTTTTTTTTTTTTTTTTGAAACAGTGTCTGCTTTTTAGTTGAGGCTGAAGTTGAACTCACTATGTAGCCCAGGCTGGCCCCAAACTTGCAGCAATTCTCCTGCCTCAACATTCCAAGTGCTGGATTACAGGCATGTTCCACCATGCCTGGACTATTCTTCTTTTCTTTTTTTTTTTTTTTTTTTTTTTTGTGGGTACCGGGGGTCGAACTCAGGACCTTGCGCACCTGCCAGCAGGTGCCCGTGCCGCTGAGCGATATCACCAGCCCTTTTTCAGTATGTGGGTTCCAGGAGTCGAACTCAGGACCTCGCGCTTGCCAGGCAGGTGCTTATGCTGCTGAGCTATCTCACCGGCCCTCTTATTTTCTAAAAGGGTGCTTTACTGCAACTTCTCCAGGCCCAGTTAGTATGGAGTAATAGTCTGAACGATGAACTTACTTGAATATAAGTCTGTAATTATTTGTAAAGTAAATGAAGCTCAGCCCTTGATTTTCTTAACCTACCAAAATCATAAACAAAGACTAAGGACCATATATCTTTTTGTAGTATCAGAACTACATTTCAACAACTGAAAGAGGATTGGGTTGAACTACTCATCTTGCCAGACTTTCCCCTTTATGCACCTCCATTATGCTTTTTGTCTTTGTACATGCACGGTCCTTTTCTCTTTCTACAGCACTTTTAGAAGTGTTATCTGATTACCTCCAGAACTCTCACAGAAACAAGGAAGTTGTTACATGTTATTTGCTAGGTGAAGATACTGAGAACCTTTCTGAGTGTTATTTGTCCATATGCACATAAAAGAGAAAACTCAGATTTACAGTACTATGCGGTAGCTTTACTAGGAATTGTTCCAGAGTTCTGAATGCAACCTTTGAAGTCCTTGCTTAAATTCAAGAAATGTATTCATTACCTACTCTTCCAAACAATAGGTTTAAAATTGTTGCTCTCCAAGGGCTTTCCATTTTCCTATCTTTTTGGGAAATATATTTTCTCATTTTGAAGAGTCTAGTCAGGACTATTAATGATCAAGGCTGTTTTCCCTTAGCAGTGATATAAATGGTAGACGGTTAGCATGGTGGTGAGCATGTGACATAATCAAAAAGAGTTATTCATTTCTTTCTGAAATCTCGATCTTTAGTGACGTGAACACAGTCTGCTATTACTTGCAACCAAAGAACCTTCAATCATTTTAATGTAAGAACCACCTGTATCATGTTTCAAAGGAACATATTTTGATGCTTGGCGTACGTATTTGACCCCTATGTCTTAAAATCAACGTGTAAATATTTGGATATTTTTATGCCTAATAAATGATTTTATTTAAACAAAATTATGAGATCAACTCATTTTAAAATTTAATGTCTAGTTAATTTTTTAAAAAAAGATATTAGTGTATTGAAAGATTTATTTGTTGTTACCAATGCTGTTGTGTTATCATTTCTGATACTATTTTGCAACGTCTGAGATTTTTAATGCTTGGATTTTTTAACAGAAGTACTCTGAATAAATATTGAATATCTGAATATATTAAATAAAATTGTAACACTGTTTCAAAGAAGTTCACTCAAATAACTGAGAAATGTCCTACATTCTTTATGACTGTGATTATTTTAAATTGGTTTCATCGCTATATGCAAATTAAGAAAATCCCTCAATATGTCATGATTAGTTAGCCACAGGGTAACTTGATCTTAAATTTGAGGCTTAGGAAACATACCTACAAATATGAGAATTAATAAAAACTCTAATATTAAACTCACTTGGACTAAACTAAAAAGGAATAATCACTCCAATTTCACCTATTGAAAAATGCTATCACAAATTTAAGTAATTTTGCATTCAAATGTAAATGTAGTTAATGTAATTCCTAGATATATATAAATGTCATTCAAGAGATTAATGGATACAAAAAACCTAGCAAGCACTATTGTGAATCGTGTTCTGCTTACAATTACTCAAAAGATAACTTAAAATTCAGCAATAATAAATCAATATGGAATATTTAGAAAGCTTCACAGGTCTTATGGTGTGCAAGGCTTACAGTAATATAGGTTTCTTTTAATATAATGCTTGATCTTTATGTATCTTTAATAAAATAAAAAGTGAAGCTTCAGAAAAATTACTTTTTAATTATTCAGAATAATTGTGGGACTAATTATAAATAAATGACAGCGTAAATGACAGATAAGGTCATTCAAAAAGTTCTTCTATATCAGTAAGCCAGTTTAAATTCATAACAGATGTTTAAAATTTTCTGAATTCTATAATGTATCTAGTCCTACCAATAGACAAGAAGAGCAAATGACTTGTTTTGGAGGGAAGAGAGAGCATTAACATTTTCAGTCTGAGAGGGTTCCATCTCCTGAGGAAAAGTAATTTAGTAAATGTAACCCTAATGATGTAGAAAAGTTAACTCTTTATGGCCTTGATGGTTAGTAGCCTGAGACATGTCACAGAACACGGGAATCCTTTACCATTAATATGTAATTTAAAAAAGGAAGTAAAAACTCCAAACATGGCTCAGTGGCATAAGCGCCTGCCTGGCAAGCGCGAGGCCCCTAGTTCGACTACCGGAACCCACATACGAAAAAAGGGCCGGTGATATCGCTCAGCAGCACAGGCGCCTGCTGGCGCACGAGGTCCTGGGTTCGACCCCCGGTATCCACAAAAATAACAAAAACAAACAAAAAATAACTCCAAACAAATAGCATATAGTTAATATGAACATATTAAGTAGTAGTGTCATGGAATCAATTAGAAATACACAGATAATCAACCATACCATGTAAATATCATGTTTAGATAATAAAGTGTGGATACCACTGATATTAATTATAATAGGAATATATTTCTGTCTCATGAATGTTTTTCCCTCATGTGCTATATAATATGTATATCATGCATTGTCAGTTTAGCCTATAATTGTTAAATCCATTTAAAATTTAGAGCACAAAATAATTATCTATATCAAAGATTGTATATATGCTTTCTAAAAATTAAATATTAATAATAACCTCTCAAATTAGCATTCATTTAGCGCAGTATAGTTTCATTCACTAGATGTTAACCTGTATATTTTGTAAAGACTTTCCAAAAAATAGGAAGTCACATCAATGGAGTCCCAATACAAAAAGTCTTCAAAATCATTTTTATTTTAGTTGCAGTTATCTTTTGGTATCAGTGACATGGAATTGGCTTTTATGTAGGATCTTTTTATTATAAAGTTCTCTTGACTAAGAAATGGCAAAATGATCTGCTTTTTAATAAACAGTATTGGGCGGTGAGATGGCTCAGCGGCATAAGCGCCTGCCTGGCAAGCGCGAGGTCCTGAGTTTGACTCCCGGTACACACATAAAAAAAATAATAATAAAAAAATAAATAAAGATAAACAGTATTTAGCAAAATGGAGTTATTTTTCTTTAAATACATGATTATACAGGTAGTATATAAAAGATGAGTGTGATTTTTATTCCTCCTCCTCCCCCCACCAAAGCAGGATTTCATTAGAATCAAGTGTTTTTGTCATTTGACAGATAAATTCTTGATGGTGGGCTGTGATTCAGTATTTCTTCATCAGTTGTTAGGAACACAGGTCATATGCTGGTGACAAACAAATATTTCTCCTTACTGTGACAAGACCAACCTGATAGACTGCCACTCCTCTCTGAGCTGTTGTGAGAGCTGGTGGTGCTGAAATCCTGTGACTGGTTGTGTGGCATTCTATTAGACAATCCCTCAGCCAATCGGTAGTCAGGGATGTAAAGTAAGGCTAAGGGTTAAAGGGCAGAGGTCATAGTGGCATCATGTGATTAGTTCACAGCACAAGCCCATGCAGAACATGCAGTTAGCAACTCAGAAGCAGATGTTGTGGGACAGTGAAGAATGTTTTATTTATCCTGTCCTAATGGAAGCAGAGATGGATTGCTGATCACTACACTGAAAAAGAGCTAGAAGGATGGAACCGACTGGTGTTGGTGTGTGGTGGTGGCGGCGGAGGCAGTGGTGGTGGTGATAGGGATTGTTCAAGATACTGAATACATGCTGGTAAATATTTTTAGTTTAGGAAGTAAACCTGATAATGAATCACTAAACTGAACAACAAATACTAATTTCTATCCCATGCATAAATGACATGAAATTAACTTCTCAAGACTCAAGAATTGGACTTACCATTGTTACCTTTGTTCTGATCAGGTAGAGAATAACCAAATCCCATCAGATCTGTTTTTTGCTGAATTGAGCTTTTCCATTGTGGATCAGGCAGATCAACAGCCAATTCATGGATGCTACTGGAATGCAAGATCTGTGTCGTGGCATACGGGGTCGCCTGTGTTATTTGGCTGGAACTGTTGTAAGTGGTTTTGGTAGTGAAGTCAATGCTACTATAAATGGCTCCATCTGAGAGCATCGTTGCTGTTTTATCTCCTTGGCCTGGAACTGGTGGCAGCACATCTGTGGTGAACATAGGGAAATGAAACAATTTAATGAAGCACAGGAAGCCCAAAACTATCAGGATTGAAGATGAAAAATAAATGTGTCATGCCACACGTTTGCATTTCAGCTGAGATGGGCTCCATGAGCCAGTGAAGGGTAGATGATATACAACCATCGCCAAGCTATCAACCTCAGTGACAGGCAGGCTCACTGCTTGTCCTTCACGTCTCACTGCTTAACATATCCCTTCCCTTTTTTCTTCAACCATGAATGAGAAGTTCAGGATATTTCAGTAAAGAAAAATGCTTTCAGTTGTTCACACTGTTTTAAAACCAAAGAAAGTATTAGTGCTTTACTGAAGCACTGGGAAGAGGATAAGAGGGAGTCTACAAATCACACATGAAAATATCTCTTTCCACTTTACCATAAAGGACATATGAATACAATTGCTGACTAGTTGTGAAATTTTACAAAATTATAGTATCCTGACTATGAAATACATTTTTCTGAATTTTTAACTTGACATTTATCTGATTTAATTTCATAGCACTAGAAATGGAGAATAAGTGATGGTAGAAGATGTATTGTTTTTTTACTTGGATAACAAAGGAAAATTTTCATGAATAAGTCATTTTCACAATACAGCAAGATTTAACTATAGAAAAAGCAATCTCAGTGATCAGGAAGTTTAATTTATGCTATCAAGTCTTAGAAGTGGAGAATTATAGTTTCACGTTGTAAAACAGCAAGAGTAAAATTAAACTTCAGGAACAACACTGAATATCAATCAGTCCGTTTATCATTTTGGTATGCTAAATTATCTTTACATGATGCTTTGTAATTCAGATCTGCCACCTCTCTCCTGAGCACTTATTTTCCATTTTCAGAAGAACAATATTGAATGAATCTAAAAGAGAAATCATTAACACTAGTTTTAATCATGTAGCATTAAAATAAATCTAATTATGATGACTTCCTTAATAATATATGCTCTAAAAAGTCACTTCACAGGACTCAAGGCTATAAAATCACTTGATCTCTTCATTATAGAAATTTTTCAACTGTTTTGCAACTTTCAGGTTCAGTGATATCCAATCACATTTGAAATAAGGATTCTTAGTGAAATATTAGTTTTGCTTTTGCATTTCACAAAGATAAAAATAGTGTCCTTTAGGTATAGTAATAAGAAATTTATATTTCATACACTATTACTTTGGTCTCTCTGGAGGTTTTGAGGTTTGCCAACTTATTTTACAAGTAATTGGATATGTACTTTATTGATATAAAATTTTAAATGCATATGAGTGGGTAAACATATCCAAATTTGTAGCATTTCAGTAGGCTGTATTGGCAAGTGTTATGGTTTATATCTAGATGTCCCTCTAAAGCCTCATGTGCTCATAGGTTGGGCATTTGAGAGTGACTGCATTATGGATATATCATACTGGATTAGTCCATTGATTGGTTTAGCATAGGTCTGGGTGTGGATGATGGACTTACTGAAGAGGGAAGACCCACCCTGGGTGTGGGTGGCACCAACCAATAGGCTTGCAGCCTGGACAGAATAAAAAGGGAAACAAAAAGGAAGCCTTGCTGATTTCTGCTTGCCTTGCCATGAGCTCTTTCTCCTCTGCCATGCCACCAAAGCAGCTGACTATGGACCGAAGCCTCCAAAAACTGTGAGCCAAAGTAAACCTTCTTTAACTTGTGGGTGTCAGTTATTTTGTCCCAGCAATGAGAAAGTAAATAAGACAGCAAGTAAAATTGTTTTCATATTCCAGAATTTCACAAATACGTTCTTACTGTCTTTGTTTTTAGCTGCATACTAATTGCAAAATTGATGTTGAACATGAATATTTTATTTTATTCTCAATAACATACTGTAATAATATATTAAAGTCAGTGAAAATAGATGTACTGTAATAATATATTAAAGTTGGTGAAAATAGATGCTCTCTAAGTTTTCATACTTTTGCTTCTGTCTCCTCTACCCTTCTTCTGATGACTATTAATTCAGTAGAAATACCTCTCCAACATGGGCTTCAGTTTCACATAATATGAATTTGTGGTTCTCCAATGCTTTAGATTAGATTGTATGCCAATTCAGCTGCAAGCTATTGGCATTATTTAGTGCTCAAATGATTAAAAAATAGAAAAAATGTAGTCTAAGTATCCAGTCCTACATAATTTTAATCTACAACAACTACATATTTTCTTCAAATACTATTTGATCACTCCCACATTTTCAAAGATGAGTTATATCCCAACATTGAAATAGGAGATTATACATGAATGTCTGTATATGAAGGAAAGTCCTGTAGTATCAAGTGGTTTGGAAATCCATGCCAGAGTTTCTCCCGACAAGCTGGATCTGAATATGTGCTTATACTTCTTATTGTCCCCACCAATCCAGCACTAATGCCTCAGGTTGTCTGATTGATGCTTGTTACTTTATGGCTGAGACCCATCAGTTACAGAAATTCTTCTCTCCAGTTTGATTTAGTGATGCAACTTTTGAGGATGTTATTTCTACTGTACTCGTGGATTTGTTTATTTAATGCCTGGCATGCCATTCCTATGAATAACTGTCTTCTTCACTGCATCCTAAGTTACTTGAGGACTGGTGCCAATATGATGTACATCTTTATTTCCACAATTCCTCACTCACCCAGTGTTGTGAGGGGAGTAAACATACGATGAAATTGTTAAGTGAATTTTTTCATAATTTGTATGACAAAACCAGAATTATTTGATAATCAGTAAATTATTCTTCACATACAATTTTCACTACATTCAAACATGTATTGGTATTTCATTGTTAATAACCAAGTGTCTCTACCATGATTACTCTTCTCTGTGAATATGGTTACATAGTCATACATTGCAATCCAATTTTGGACTCTAGTGTATATAAAAGAACCAAGCAAGGCTTCAAAATTCATCAGAACTGCATGCTCTGCTCACATCTCAAATGATTCATCTTGATAAACCTAACTTTCTTGACACTTAAATGCAAATATTGTTACTTACAACTATGTGAAGAACATGAATTCGAAAGTACAAAAACTCCCTCAGTATTTCTGGAGTACAGTAAATGCTTAAAATGACTATCACAGTAAAAGATAGAGTAAACCTGGCAAAAACTGTCTTGGCCTTAAATAAAGTCAAGGGTCAACAAATGGGTTCATATTAAATTAAAAAGCTTGTACACATCAAAGGTAAGAACCAACAGAGTTAAGAGACAACCTACAGAATAAGAAGAAGTGTTGCCCGAAATTCCTCAGACAAAAGACTGATATGTAGAATATAAAAGAACTAAAAATAATCAGATTCTCAAAATAAAAGTCCCAATCAAAAAATGGACAAGCAGAATGAATAGATACTTTTCTGAAGAAGTACAGATGACTAATAAATGCATGAAAAAGATGTTCAACATTACTAGACATTAGAGAAATGCAAATTTAAAACATCATTGAGATAGCATCTTACTCTAGAAAGAATGGCTGTCATCAAGAAATCAAGTAGTAACAAATGGTAGTGAGGCTGTGGGGAAAAAGGAACCCTTCTAAGATACTGGTGGGAGTATAAACTAGTACATCCACCATGGAGATCAGTATGGAGAGTCCTCAAACAACTAAAAATTGAAATTCCATTTCACCTAGGCAGTCTTTTTCTAGATATCTTCCCAAAAGAGTTAAAGTCCTTCTATTACAGTGGTACAAACACACCCATGTTCATAGGAGCTCAATTTATAATAATAGTTGAATCTTGCAATCAGCCTATATGTCTACCAACAGATAAATGGATAAAGAAAAGGTGGTATTTATACACAATGGAGTACTACTTTGCCATAAAGAAGGATAAACTTGAGGCATTTTTAGGGAAATGGATGTACTTTGAGACCATAATGTTAAGTGAAATAAATCAGACACAAGCTTAAATATCATAGGGTTTCTCTCACATGAGAAATCTAAAATATAATTAAAGAGCAAAACAAAAGATCGATAACAGGAAATAGGGAGATCTTTTTCAAATGGAAAGGAGAACAAGAGATAGAGGGAGCAGGGAGGAAAGTAAGGGAAAGGAGATAAAAAAAGAATTGAAGAAAAATGCAAATAGAACTTTTGCAAATGGTAACAGGAATAGGGCTGGAATAAGGAGGGGAAATGGGCAAAAAAAGAATTAGAACATGTTATGTACATGTACAAACTCCCCATGATAAATGCACTGCGGAGAGCTGCACTGGCCTTGATGTTCATCTGTGAAATCTCTCATTTTTTGTAAGTGAGGCAGACATGGAAGAAAGCCTTGCAAATCTACACATGTATGTACCCTTTGTTTAAATTAGACCAAGACATCTCAGATGTTAATGTAGTTAGCTAGAATGCGAAAAAGGAAACATTTTCATCTTTAGGCATTTATTTCATGATATAAAGATAGAACATTTTATCGATCTAACTCATACACACTAAGTAAAAGAGGCAGTTATTCCTTGATTTGATTAAAGCTTGGGGAACCGAATTTCTTTAGATAAAGTCAGTTTGCATAGTGGGAGGAAGGATGTTCTGCTTTCCTAGTGAGGAGATGCTCAGGCCGAGAAACTCCCCGGCACAGTGATAACACAGTTTCCGAGTCTAGTTACCTAGAGAAGGCAGCTACTTGTACAGTATCTGGCAAACGAGCACCCTACGTGTTGCATTTGCTTACACAGAGGAAGCCAGAAGCTGAGGAATCATACAACTTGCTTTCTCTTCTCTCATTTCCTACTGATGCTACTTGGCGCTAATTATACGCTAAGGTTTGTGCTAAACCTATATACATACATGTATTTTTTCATCTGTTTAATTTTCATTAGGCATCTATTTTCTGTATTTTATTTAGATAAAGGGAAGGAGTCCACCTTCTTAGATAATATTGACAGAAAGCAGGCTTGCAAAAGACTTCATAACTTTATTATTTGAAATAATGTTTTAATTATATTTAAACATATTGATAATCCATTCTTAAAGAAAAAAATACCAGCATCCATGATTGTCCATCTAAGTCAATATGGTTATATACTCATGCCTGAGAAATCCACCTTCTAAGACTTTGTGTAAAATTCAGACCAGTTTAGCACAGTCCTGGGTCCCCTGAATTAACTCTAGAGATGTAGAAATCTTCTAGGGTATTCATCCAAATTTTCTTTAATTTACATAAATCTTATTAACCACAGCAATCTTTTACTCTTATTTCATTTTATACCCAGCAGCAGGCTGTACAATTTAAAAAATGCTTAGATCCTAGCATTTTCCTCTTTAAAACCATCAATGGCTTCATATTACCCTTTGAACAGTTTAAGCCCTTTATGTGACTTAGAATGTCTTCTGCTATGTTTCCTTCTGCATTATTTTTAATACCCCCGCTGCCTTGTAGTTTTTATTCATGTCATCAGAAAATCCCCCTCCCTCCCTCGCTCTTCCCTCCTGCCCGCCCACCCTCCCTCCATCCTTCCCTTCCTCCTTTTCTCCCTTCTTTCTTTCCTTCCTTTCTCCCTTCCTCTTTCCTTTGTATTTCTTTCTCAGTGTTGGGAATCAAACCCAGGCCTGGTGTGTGCATTCAAGTATTCAATCACTGAGCAAAATCCCCACTTTGCCATTCATTTCTTTAATAGATCAATGTCTATCTTATTCCAGGACTTTAAATATGATAATTTATTCTGTACCTACCTTTCTCACTGTTTTGGCTAATCCTTAACACTCCTCCAGTTATCAACTTAAAAAATACTCCCTTCACATAACTTTTTGAGACCACATAGATAACGTTCTCACGTAGGGTACTGACAAGGTATTTCAAGTTCATTAACCATTTGCATAGTCTTTTACGAGGGGATAACACACATGTACTGTTGAGTCAAACGTTGGAGTCAAAGACTCCTCTATTCTTCTCATCTTTTTCTAAGTTCACTTTTGCAACTGATTAGATGTAACGGTGGATTTGGGAGGAAGTAGTTGTCATGGTAGATCCTATTCTGTCTCTTTATGAAAACCTAGAGAGGATTCTAGCACCAAATTCTGGATGCACTAGCATGTGATCTACGTCGTATCTCCATAGTACTGCTTTATCTTTCACTTGGTATACAATTTATCAATTGTGGAACTACAGAAAGTGCTTTCTGAACACTTTGTCCTATTTACTTAACTGCCTTTTCCTCCTGTGATACATTACACAAGAGTAAGAACAATTTTTTACACTGATATTATGTATTTACTGACTACCTTACAGCCAGGTACACAGGAGATAAAAAATACATGTTGAAGGAGATTTAGAAAAGCAAAATGTGGTTTTTTTCAAAATCATAGGCCGGTGAGATGGCTCAGCGGCGTAAGCGCCTGCCTTGCAAGCGCGAGGGCCCGAGTTCAACTCCCGGAACCCACATACGAAAAAGGGGCCGGTGATATCGCTCAGCGGCACGGGTGCCTGTTGGCACGCGAGGTCCTGAGGTCGACCCCGCAGTATCCACAAAAAAAAAAAAAAAAAAATCATAAGCCCTCTTTAGCAACATAGGTCTCTATTTTAGTAATCTTATGCTGGTATTTCTGAAAACAAAGTATTAAGAATACTTATTTTCTAGATTAGCAATGACTTCCTTATGAGCCTAGTTCCACTTAAGGCAATATAGACATATTAGTTTTATATTAAAATATTTAGTAAATGTATATATAGCACTATTAGTATGTGTACTTTATATTGTGACTGTAAAACAAAATACTAATGACTTTAAAAAAACTACTAACACAGGCAAAAAAACCCCAAATAACATTATTTTGAAACACACAACTTACCTCCACGTCCAAAATTCCCAATTTCATTTGGGCCACTATTGCTATTGTTTACTGGCAAACTTGTGGCTGGCCATGAATCAGCAAGCCATGGATAATTGGGATCACCAGCATTTAGAAGACCTGGACGGCTAAAGTAGAAACGAGAAAGATATCAGCCCATAGAGCTCAATGTAAGATGTTGACACCTGTATCATGCACTAAAAAGGGTTCAGTTTTTTAAAAAGATTTTAATTTACTTCAAATTAAAATGTGTAGGCTCTCAAGAATTAAGGAACTTTAGCAGTTCATTAAGCCTATATGTAGCCTGTCGGCAGAAGCAGAGTCCTTGCTTGGGATTCTGCCTACATCCAAATGAAATCTGTTGTCTGCCCTGAAAGTGGTAGGAATTGCTAACATAGGAACCCAAACAAGGTATGAGGATAAGTTGAGCCCTTAGGGGAACAATTATTCAGAATAGCTGATTAGCAGCAGCCATTTCCAGGACTTTGGGCTCTTCCATTCTCAATTCCTGCAGTCGCCAGGAGTTTGTCTTCTTCAGGCAGTCACCCTTGTTATGAGCCCTTGTTCTTGTTTTAGAGGCCAAGAACGTGAGGAAAATTAATGCACAGTATTTATACTATTCCATCAATAGCACATTTCCTTGTTCTCTAAATTGCAAAATACTAAGAGTATATCAAGGGATTTTTTTTAAGGTAATAAAAGATCCACTGTTATTTGATCCAGCATGTGAGTATAACCTTCAAGGGAAACTTCCTTCACATCATATTTAATAAAGAATTCCCTACTTTAATCTAAAAGATGGATTCTAATTCTTTGCATACTATTACCATATTTACCAAGAAACAGAACATCTATAATCATTGTACTTTTTTTTGATAGACCCATTCTGGTACAATCCCTAAGAGAAACATGTGTTTCTATGGAAACTGCAATAAGAAGATTCAACTGCTTTCTTATTACATCCACTAGCTCTCATTAGACTTAATCTCTTTTTGCTAAAATATTGATTAAATGGGAGATTGGAAGTTATTACCAGAGCCTAATTACAATCTCCATATTGGCAAAGGGAGAACAGATGAGGATATATGGGTTTGTTATCAGCTTTTATCAATTTCAATTGAGTATCCAAAGTTGTGGAATCCAGTCCTATCAATCTACAGCCTATTCATCATCCATGAATCATTTACTCTGTGATCGATTATGTGTAATTGTTCACTCATAGCAATTTAGTGAGAGCCAATAAGGAGTCTTAAACAACAGCAACTTCATTTGCTAATGTCTAATTAATGCAATAAACATCCTGCTAACAAATGAACACATTCCTTGTGATATTTACTACTAATTTCTTCAGGGGCATCTGGGAGATTTGAAACATCTGGACTTGATTCCTCTAAAGTGCACAACAGATAGATCATTAAACCTTGTGGTAAGCCATTTAATTCCTACTAGAATTCTCTGACTTGTAAGTGATCATTTATTACAATAATAGCTGCTTACTACAGACTTTCCTCAGTCCTGATTAAAAATAACAATAAAAAAGAATCTCCTTAACATACCTCCCATTGCTCATGAGTCCTCCATCTCCTCTCTGAAATGTAACTGTAAAAAAAGGAAAACACACACACACAGTCAATATTAATTACGATTCATAACAACTACATATTGGACCTCAGTTTAGAGCTGAAGCCCCTGGGAATTTTAACAAAATATAATTAACATAATTGTACAGATTGTACAAGCAGTAGTTTAGCTCAGGGCAAAGCCAACATTTGTTTCTACTTTAATAGAATATTTCGAGTTTCTTCAAGCCAAATGTATAGTTAAGTTAAAGTGGCACTTTGTATTTAGATGTCAAACACCATTGCAAGTGGTATATATAGTGCTATTAGAAGATCAACATAGCATTTTGTGGAATTATTAAACCAAGATTATCTTAACACAAAATTGTCTTAATTAGAAGGCATACCAAAAAATATACACAATAGAAATTGAAACAGGATTATTCCAACAGGTAATATTCTTTAAATAAAACAAGGGAAACAGATACTTACTGAACATATATTTCTATCACAAGTCCTTTTAGTTATACTCATGAGAACCATGAATTGAACAGGTATAAGTACAATAGATATGGGTTATAATTAATATAGAATAACAGGCTCATGAAAACAAATTTTTCAAATAATTGATACTGAATAGATACCACTGTATGCAAAGATTGCAAAGCTCAAGTTTTAATCAAAACAGTGGAACTTATTAGGGATACTTAACAAGCATGACATAGGACTGGGGTCAGTGGCTTCCACTTCACAAAGCCAAAAACCTGAAAGTGGGTTTCAAAGATCAGCCAAAGTATCTAATTATTACTATAGATCCATGTCTTTTATACAAAACCTCTGCAGTCAAATGTACTTGGATTTCAAAGCGATTTATATCTGAGAAAAGTAATACACTTTACATACTACAAAGAGGGTATGAGATAAATTGTACTCAAAGTTATACAATATTTTTGCAATGAAATGTGAATAGCATGAATAGTGGGATAAACTATAAATAGTTTCACATTTGTTTGGATCAAATTTTGACACAAAATTACTCGACTAGAAAATTATGGAAATTAAATTTGTTAAGAAGTTTATGGATTTTACAAAATTGCAGTGAACTTGTAATTCTGACCAAAAATTTTATGAATCTGCTAACCAATCATAGGCCCAAAGGGAAACAATACCGTTTTCACAGCTGTGAAACCAACAACCAACAGATCCTTTAGAATATATTAATTATGTTTACTATGTTTGCTATGCATGGTGAGTTAAGGTGAAAATAACTTTTTATTAATTCATCCTTTAAATAAATGGGATGTATTTCTACTTATAATTGTATACATAATGAGTACTTTTAAATTTGAATAAAACCCCTTATCTCTTTTTGAAGTTTCAGCTATCAGCTATGATCATTCTTTATGCTTTTAAAAATTTTCTAAGTGTACTTCTCCAGTCCCTTCTTAAAGATCATCTAATAAAATTATCTCTCATGACATCATAATCAGGCAACATGATCATAATTCCAAGCATCTTTCAGAGTTTTATGAGACTGGAATATGTCAGGGCTTCCAGACGTAGCTTCTTGGTACTGAAATATACTGCCTTATCAATTTTTTTCGGGTAACATCTCAAAAGCACTGTAAATCAATCCTGAGAACCTTCCCACTTGTCCAGAATTGGCCATAGACAACTCTGTAGAGAAGATGAAAAAATACTGATCACTACTTGCCTGCTTGTGAGTGGGAACCAGGAATCAGCAGTGCATCTAACAACTACTTTTAACAAAAATGAATTGATCTGAAACAATGCAAAATATCGTACACTGAAAGTATTAAATAAAGGCCTGATTAGGACACCCTTGTGTGCATCTGCACTTACACAAACACACACATACACACACACACACACAGTGTGAAAGTGGTTCAGCTAACTAGCTTTCTATCTAATAATGTGTTTTTAATGAAATATCAAGTCATTGTTTTAGTCTGCTAAAAGAGAGTTAAGACAGTGCTGTGAATACCATTGTGACTATGCAAATAATGGGCTCTGATGGGCTACACCTCAAAATGTGCTGTTTAAAAGATATGCGAAAAACTAAATAGCTTTCCCTAAATTAGAACCCCTTTCTCCCAATACAAATTTTCTGTCAGTGCCAGAGCAATAAATAATAGTGGAAAAAAAGAAGACAACTGAAGCAGAGGGATGGGAGAAAGGAGAAAAGAAGGAAGAGAAAAGAATATATATAGATATCTAAGATAATTATACTACTAATTTCTTTTAGTTCATTGAAAAGAACTAATTGTTGATCAATTTTGCATGCCTATATCTTGTAATCTGAGAAACTACTTTGAAGATAGCGCTATGCAATATATTAACCATTGTTAATTTCCTATTGTTTTGAAATTCTGTATCATTGTTTTTATTGTTTTTTTCTCTTTAAAATTTAAAAAAAAATGAAGCCGTACTTAACTTTAGATGCTATCCAATGACAGATTCTTCATAAAATGTAAAGCTTAAAGTATTATGATATAACACACAAAACCTTATCAAAAAGGAGTTATTCGTTATGGTTAATTTGCAGGTGTATTAGAGTATGGACCTTGTGATATGGCCCACATTGGCCAATCAAGAACAAAATTTTGTGATCAAAAGAATTTAAATTTCAATGCATTTCGTGTTCACCATTCAGAGCATACACACTATCTGTTTGTGTCCCAGTCATCATTAAAATATGTTTTCCAAATGCTCCCAGAATTCTAATACGTTGTCAGACATTCCCAAATCACTTTTATTTCTATCTTTGCATAGCAACTATACAAGGCAAAAATTCACAGGACATTATGTAAACAGTCGACTAACCTAAAATGGCCCCTACTCATTTTGAAATATTTAAGAATCTTCCACTCAGTATATTTCTATCAAAAAGAAGAAGAAAGAAAAAGGAGGAGGAGGAGAAAGAGGAAGAAGAAGATCAAGAAGAAAAAAGATGTGGTGTTGAACGTGGAGGAGGAGGAAGAGCAACAACAACAACAAAAACAAAACCACCACATACCCATCCTTCATCATAATAGGGTTGACGAGCTGTGTTTTCAAAGAAAGATGGGAAAGAGAACATATTTTCAATATTCTTTTTCACCCTTTGCTCCAAAGTTTGTAAATTCATTCCATTTTGAAAAGTGTACTAAAAAAACTTAGTTCTATTCGACAACGAAATTAAAGTTGGACTACAAATAAGGATGAACAGTTAGAACTCGGAAAATGGAAATTATAAATGGTATTTGGATCAGCATGGCGTGTTTGTGTGCAGAGAGAACATAAAAAATAAATGCATAGTAGGCTGAAAGCTTTTTTTGAAGTAGTTCTCAATTTAAATAAATGTTTGCCTCAAAGTGGAAAGAAATCCGGAGTGGGGGTGTGTGTGGGGGTGCTTGGATAGTTTCCTCTTGTTACAATTTTTATAATCACAGTGTAGTAAAATTGTGTTTATATGAGATTGAATATCTATGGTGTTTAATCTGACGTGTCTGCTAGCATCTCAAATTAAGAACTTTCATAGAGCACAATATTGGAACTTTTAACAAAGACTAACCAGAGCGTTTCCAGAAAGTTCCACAGACACTACAATCTAGATACGCATGAAATATTTTGAATTTGTTGGAATTTTTATGATGGATATAAGTTTAAGAGATTTTGTAGGATTATATTACACACAAAGTACCTCCCCTATTATCTGACAGGATTAATCTTAATCTTATGGCTGCTAGAATTGGGGGAGCAGAGGAAGAAAATATAACTGTGGTAAATTAACATTTTTAGGTAAGGAATATTGCAGAGCATCTATCTCTAGTAGATCACATTTTTTTACTCTAAATGTACACTTTAATATTGCAGTCAAACCTCATTCTCTGCCCTGATAAGTTATTCCTGAAAAATGAATATAAATTAATCCTCTTTTAATAATCATTAACTAAGCCTGGATAATCGGGTATAAAAATTCCATCAAATCTTTTAACTACTTTTGGATAGTTTTGTCAAATAATTTGTATTTCAACAACAGTTTTAAAACTTATGTGTGAAATGTTTAGTACACTAAAATTTGCTCTCTGTTATTACATTGTTTATATTTACTAATTTCATAAGATGTTATCCTCAGATATAATATTCATAAAGTACATATTACCCTTTCATTAACACTTGATGACTTCGATAATTCTACATAGACAAATTGAAAAGAGCCATGTATTTTTCATAAAGATTTTAATATGGTTATAAATAATCCTCATGAAAGCTACAGAGATGTTTTTGAACCTTAGGTTATTCATTTATCTACAAACAAAAAGTAGTATGGATATAAATCATTTACTTTGAATTCAAGATCATCTAATATGGTGTATTTTCCACCAAAATTTATCTATGATTCTCCTTTACCTGAAAACAACTGAGACAGTGAAGTCTCCCAGCATTCAGGAACTGCAAATGCAGTGATAAAAAGATTGTTAGTGCTCACTGAAAAGATAACACTGCCTGTTGGTCTATAAAAGTGTAGAATTATTTCACATTATAATATGTGATGCTTCTTTGTACCAGCAGCCCTTTTAGTGACATGGGAATATCTACGATGCGTATTTGTATCTGAACAATTTAAGTAAAGGATAAATATGGAAAAATAAAACCGTAAGTATATGTGTGACACTGTCCCAGAGAAATTCCTACTTTCTTCTGTGTAAAGAAGCAAAACACATTTAGGTCAAATTCTCCTCCCATATGATTTAAATGTATAAATTTATATTATATTCTTGATACTTGTTTATACAACCCAAGGTTTAATCCATTAGTGTGCAATAATAAATATGTGAAACCCTCTGACATCAAATGGACAATTTAGTAGTCTTTTTCTTTTCTAAGTTTTCAATATAATTTTCTATAATAACAGCAAATGAAGCACCAGAAATAATAAAAGTTAATAGATGATGTTTTGTGTACACAGATGAACGGAAGGTATCCTGCCCAAAGTTAGTATCTTACCCTACAAGGTATTCATAGACTCCCACTAGTTAATATCTTTTCTATTTTACCTCTAGAGGATAAGAAGAGACTTGGACAAAAGGGGTAGGAAAAAGGGAATGCGGAAATCAAACATGGCTTTCTGTATAATCCTACTTATCCTCAGTCTAGCTTTACTAAAAGTACATGTCTGCCAATATACAAATCATCAAATGTTTAATTATCAGTACAACTGGAGCTTGAAATAAATGAAGTATTTTATTCTATAAATTAATTTGAATACTGATTCCAAAATTGACTCTGTTTGTTATAAGATAATAACTCTCATGCATCAACATTTTGAAACCATATAAACATATATTTGAGACTGTATATACATTATCATGTTGTGAAAAATGAAAACTACACTTTTCATGTTGTGAAAGAAAGCATATTGCTTTAATTTTATTGAGTTTAATTTTCATACTTGTAAGCCATAAGAGAAATTTTTATGAAAACCAAAATGTAAAGAGAACCAATACAAATACAGTATTTCCTCTGTGATTTTTACAAAACACTTCAGAGAAAAATAATTCTGCATGAAATTGCTGTGCTCTTAAAATGATTATTGGCTCATATTTGAAATATAAGAAATATAAATATGATAGATACATATTCCACTAATCCATGTAAAAATTTCCATGTAAAATCCCCATATTCTCAACGTTGGATAAAGAAAAGAATGAAACATTTTAACATGGTGGAGAACGGTTATTTTTGGAGAAAAATGTGTAAAAAATATCACAAGTGAAATGTGTACCACTAGGTACCTGTGGCGTAGCAAATTTTTATTTGCTTCTCATCTATAAGAAGAGAAGAGCAGTTGTGAGAAGGCAAATGACTAGCTGAAGGGGGATTCATTTTGGGTCAGCCATCTATCAATTAAGTAAAAAAGTTTTGAAAATCTTTCCTCTGGCCTGGCCTTCTTCCAAAATGTTTGAAGGGCATAGCACATTCTGGGTTAGCAATTCTTCTAAGCACAGGGATATCAACCACAATGAAAAATGATAATAAGAAATGTACTATTGTCAAACCCAAAGACCAACAGATATTCTCAAATTAAGGGCACATGTTTTGCAAAGAGCTGCTATCAAAAAACATGAAGAAAAATTTGTCTGATGTTAATTGTACTAAAAGTGTAAACCTACCAGCTATGAAAGATATTTTATTGTGAAAAGTGAGGGGATGGAAAAGTAAGGAGGTTAAAAACACATCATTTCGTATTGAAATATATTAGAACTTTGACCTGAAGTGGCTTGCATAGTATAAGTTTTATTATTATCACTAAAGTCAAGTGAATGGATAAACACAAAACTGTCCTTGAATTAAATCAGTTATTCCTTACATTTTACATGATTTATGCAAGTGTGTCATGGAGATAAAATATAACACAGAGATGATAAAGGAGCTGCACTGATGGACAATGCTTTCATGGGTGCAAGAAGAGGAATGTATTGCAAAACAAGAAGATACATTCAAGTAGTTCGAATGTCTAAGACTCTGACACTCGGCAGTTACTCCTGAGCATCTCTTCTGGGAAGGAATCTCTAATTGGTGAAGTGATTTAGCACTCAGATGACAAAGCATAAGGAAGCAGAGAGCCAGAGACCATGTAGAAGTGAGAGTGGCAGAACTGTATTGTGGCACCACACACAAAGCCTTTTGTCAATGAAGATGCGCTGGTACTTTCCCTAGTCTCAGAAATTCATACAAAACAGTAAATAATAAATTTCATCTTCATAAGATATACACATAGTTCTCACTTCCTTGCAACTCTATCTTGGATTTTAGGAAGAAAATAACTTTGTAAACACGTAGACCATCTGAGTTTTGTTTTTTGTTTTTTTTTATTTTTTTTATTTTTTGGCTTCTGCTTATTTTTCTTCTCCTTTTGCTTCCCTTTTCAATTTTTTTCCATCTAAAATGCTGCCGTTCACATTAAAATACATTCAATATGTGAGTTGTAAATCACTTAATTCATGCCTCATCAATTTTATTAACTCTGGTAAGATTTTTTCTTGTTTGTATTTTCCATCTGGGACATTCCCTCTTGTAATCTGCATCCTGACATACTAAAAGCTATATTTCAAATCTCCTTTTATTTCTGAGCATGTTAGTAATGTTCTTGCTTAAATACACATCTAAAATAATTGCTTCATAGCACGCAAAGCATGTATGTGCGTGGCTGCAAGTGTGTGTGTGTGTTTGTGTGTGTGGTTTTGAAGGAGTATTTGAGAAAAACAGCTGAGCACTTTATCAGGTTGTACTCTTGCTATATTTCATTGGAGGTAAAAGCAAAAAAAAAAAAATCCTATAGTCATAAAGTGATATGATCTAGACCAATGCATTAAAGCCTGATGTTTACCACTGCATTTTACAGAGTAGGTCTTTAAAATAAGCCAAAATCATTCATTATTTCACTGTATTTCCTCTTTTCATTTTGTTACATTCCTAAGGATTGGAAAATTTCTGAATATTTTCTGGAAATAATATCTTACCAGCATAATTACTGAGTCCCTTTCTCTTCTTTCTTCGCCAATACAACCAGATGCTAAAACCCATCAAAATTACCCAGCAGGCACCACCAATACCAGCTATGAAGGCTGGTTGCTTCACAACATCGGTGATTTGCTCAGTTATGCTGTTATTGTTCTCAGTAATGACAACTTCATTACGTCCCCCTATGGAAGAAACAATAATGTTAGTAAGTATTCAGACACGAATAGACACAAGAATACATATATGGTGTACCAAAGGCACAGAAAATCCTGTTAAACTCACGTAAAATTGGTTTTCTGCTACACTTATAACTATTGATGAGCATATTTTGTAAGTTTAAAAATAAAAATCAAATCATGTGTTTATAAGTATGATTAAGAACATTTGTTCTCTTTTGTTTTTATTAGCCATTACCAAATTCTGAAACACTTCTTGATTTACAGTCTTATAAATAAGTAAACAAACACATAGTATGATCTGAAATAACACTTGCTTTTTCCTTCCCTTCCTCACCCTCCCCTCTCCTCTCCTTTCCTCTCCCTTTTTTTGTGCTTTGGATTGAGCCCGGAGCAAGTGCTAGGCAACCACTCTACCACTGAACTATATTCCCAACTACATTCCATTTTGAGACAAGGGCTAGTTTCCAGCCTGACATCCTCCTTCCTCAGCCTCCCCAGTAACTGGGATTACAGGCATGTGCCACTGTGCCCAGCTAGCAACTTGTCTTAGATTAGATAAAGTGTTTTCAAAAATAGTTCTCATAAAAAGCAACTTATTTAACACAGGGTATTTAAAAATTGCTTTTCTGCTAGAGCACTGTCTATGTTCAACTGGTCATGATTAACAAGTTCATGCAGTTTTATATTACCTTTTATATTCTATTGGAGATTTTATTTTGTACAAATATACTTCAATTTTCTGGAAGGTATGAAAGTTTCTATGTAAAATGTTTACAATTATGAAAACTTTATTTCATAGAGATTAGCATGCATAATTAAATATGAAGAAAGGGTAAGACTCATGTTATGCCTTATACCAGTGGTGGGGACCTATGGCACCTGTGTTATTTGTTTTTCTTTTAAGACAAAAGACGTTAATGTACGAGTTGTTTTTCCTAAACTAAAACCTCCATATTCACGTTTAATTGCAGTGTTGGCTTCTTGATAAATAAGTGGGTTTTGGGTTACAGTTTGGGCACTCATCTCTAAAAGGTTTGCCATCACCACCTTATACTATTTAAAATTAATTTGATAATCCATTTAAATGCTGAGTAAAGGATAATTTTACAATTAATGTTAAGGTCTCTATAATAAAACAAACATTCACATATGGATTAATATTATTCTAGAAATGGTCATGTTTTGAAAATTTAGATCTCTCAGAGATAATTAAGAAAATACAAACATTTTAAATAAATTTTGAACTTATGGAATCATAATATCATTGAAGATAAAAGATATAGATGCTCATTTAATAGACTAACTTAGTGAGAATTAAGTGATTTCTAATGCTAATATTATATGTAGTTTAGTGTTTAATTAAAGGTAAACTACAAGCCTAATATAAATGGCATATTGTAGCATATCATACCATAGGAATGTGTGGGATTATCATCATTGTAGCTATCACAGCGTTGTAATATACTAGGAAAAGCATGATCTTTGACATCCTAGATTGAGACACTATCTCTGCCACTTACCAAGTAAGTTAGGAGTAAACTTACATAGGGAATTTAATCTTGTAAGCTCCTGTTTCACTCAGTCGGCCACAGTACTATCTACTTCATATCTTTGGGAGGATTCATTCAGGTGATTGATAGGAAAAAGCTATTAGGGGCACCATAGCTTTGACTCAAAATTATGACTCAGGTACTGCTAGGAGTTACTTTAAGACCTTTTCAGTTAACTTCAAGGACAACAGTGGTAAATCATCTAGATTTGAGAATCCTACAAACCACAGGAGACTTGCTTAACATTCTGCTTCTCCTTTTCGCAGGGCAGAAAATTAGCCTAAATTTCCCAGTCTTCCTTGCAGTTGAGTACAACAAAGTGACTGAATATTAGCCAGAAGTATGTAGGGACAAATGAGGTGGATTACCTCTAGCCTAAGCCATAAAACTGCTGTGACAATACTTGATATTCTTTCTCTTTCCTCATGTGTTAGGCAGAAGTACAGGATCTGCAGGAAGATACTGAGTTCTTAAGAAATGGTAGAGCTATTGCTTAGAAGGATCCAAGGACTTAGAATGACTGGTGTGGACTAAAGAAGCCTCCTTCCTCTATCTAGTGACTTATATTGAATAGGTTATGAATAAGGACAAAAAAAAAAAACCTTTACTTAAGCCAATCAAAATGAAAGTGTCTTTGTTACAGTTGCTAGCATTACCTTATATATACACTTATATTTCATTCTTGAAATATTGGAGCTTAATATGATAAGCTCCAAACTTAAAAATCAGATTCACTTAGGTAAACATGTTCTATTCCATAAGTCTATCTTTAATTTATATATATATATAAACAGAATAAAAACTATGCTTAAAATAGCTCATACTTCCAATAGAGATGTTGTAATTTTCTCAAATATTAGCAGTTACTAAAAAGAAAACAACTCTTACAGAGCAAGAGAAAAGAAAATTTGCCCTTCAGTTTTGTGGATTCTACAAAAGAGTATATTTAGTATTCTGTAATATTTATATTAGCTAAGGCGTATTTCTTTTTTTATGCTGCTGGTATTTTAGAGACAATGTTGTCAGTTGGACTAATTAAAGCACAGACAAGGATGTGTGTGACCTGTAACGCTCCATTGTTCTTGCAGACAAAAAATATAATGAAATATAATGTCTCCCTCCCATTGGAGAGTAATGAAGAACAAAACTAATTTGTTGGACTAAAAATTAATTAGACACATCAGATTTGATTGTACCTATTACTATGAAAGTTTGCAGCTGTTCCACATATTATCACCAACTAGGAAACATAAGCGTGAAAGGGCCAAATAATTAGAGAAATAATAGCTATATTATTAGTAAGGCTACTGAAAATTTTAAGTCATGTAAATTTATGACATGCAGTTTGATGGTTATATATGTGAACATACTTGGCTCATTTTTGTGTCTGAGGGCCTAGTGATATAGAATTATGGACACTTTCATGTAAAAATAACTTTTCCATAGAAAATTAAAGAGAAAAGAACACTAATTTTAAGCCTGTGTGGATTCTGCATTATATTTTTATAACATTTTAATTAATGGTCCCTTCATGGCTCTATTTGAAATGAAGATTAAACTGAGAGGGAACAGATGAAATTGTGTATGGTCTGGCATAGAACAAATTTAAAATTATGAATCATGAATAACACCCAATGCCAATACCTGTTTTAATTAAAGCAAAAGGAAATGAAGTAGAGCTTAAGTCACTTTAAATGCTGTTTCTAGTACTGAATGGACAATAGGGAAAGCATGAATTGAAATAGAAAAGATTAACCATCACTAAATCACTATTCCACTAAGGAATAACAATTGTGTAGACAGTGTTATCAGACAAGATGTGAAGTTAGATATGGAGGGATAATTAAAGAAACAATTAGGAGGCTTCTCAGTACAACAGGAGATATTAAAAAGAAATAAATCTTGTGAGGACAAATAGGCTTATCTGGGTTGAACTGTGTGTATGTGTATGTGTGCACACATGCTCGTTAAAAGTACTACACTTCGATTTTATATGACTACCTCTTTGCACAGCATATTCTAATTTTCTGAAAAGGATATTGCAAAATCATTTACTAGATTGTTTTTATTTCACTGAAAACTTTGAATGACAGTTGCACGGTACTCTAAGTTATAAATCAAAAATTTTTCTTTATCCATTTGAAAACATAGTCCTTTTAAAATGATAGAAATGAGTTAAGCAAAACTTTTTATTTGATTTAAAGTAACCTAAATTAACTTTCTTATTAAGTTAGCATTCATTTTCATAGTATATAACTATGATCTGTCATGACTCCAGCTAGGTCATATTACATGCTTGCTATCTTTTACTTGCCTCCTAAAGCAATAACTCCACAATATATGGTGAAGCACATAATTGTCACAGGAAATAAGAACAAAGAGGGCCAGTGAGATGGCTCAGTGGCGTAAGTGCCTGCCTGGCAAGCGTGAGGGCCGGAGTTCGATTCCCAGAACCCACATACGAATAAAGGGCCGGTGATATCACTCAGCGGCACGGGCGCCTGCTGGTGTGCGAGGTCCTGAGGGCGACCTCCAGTACACACAAAAAAAAAGAACAAAGAAAAGTTTCCCTGCTTAACAAATATATTTATTAAAGAAGATATCAGGAACATAAGACAGGGAAATACAGTTATTTGACAACCTTCCTTATCTTTAAATTATAATAATTATATTCTCTCAACCCATGTCATATATACACTAAAAAGACAATAGAAAAACAAAGTTTATTTACTGACATAGATCATCCCACAAAAGCATGATTTATATATAGTTGTTTTAGTGAAAAGTTAATGGATTATTTCTAAATATCATAAGCTATATATATACATATGTATCAGTTAAGTCCTTTTAGGTGTACCTATATTTCTTTCTTATTCCAATTTATTTTAGAAAATCTCAGAAGGGCAAGATTGTAGGTTTCCCCCAGGTTAAGGAATTAATTCAGTCTGAACAACTAATTAAGAAAGGAAAGGCAATTTACAGAAAATGTAAGACTTTAACTTTTACCTTCAATGTTTTTAACACATAAAACAAAGAAAACGTGGAGAATCTAAAAACTTTTATCATCGTAACTTGATGTAAATCTGTCCAACTGTAATAAATCCTTTGCGATAGAATTAATTACCCAGAAACTGGCAATATGTTCTCTATACATCATTTCAGAAAACAAACAGGAAAACAAAAATGGCTTGTGTAAACTCTGGACAAATAATTTTAAAATATTTTATCTCTTGGAAGAATATTTATTTATTTATTTTTAATTGAAGGCACTACCAAGCAAATAAGCATAGGGAAAAGAGAAAGGGATTTGCCTTTTTAAGGAAGAGATCTGCCAGAGGAAATCTACATTTCTGAGTCCTTAAGAGAGATCCTGAATCTCTGCAGTGGAGGAAGCTGCCTAAACTGGAAAACCTCCATCTTGCTGGTATGCTGTATCAAGATAGAGTACAGGGCTTCAAGACCGACTGAAAATTGAAGGAAAAGCCATGTACAGGAAAGGGCCGGTGGACAGTAATGTTCCCAAATTTGCAAATAATCATTGTTTAAATACTAGGGTAATCCCTCAACGTGCATTTAGGAGGAAGGTTGCAAGAATCAGGTGAAAAGCAAAAGTTAGAATGCTCAGTGATTAAACAGGTTTCAGCTGATAGCCAAGCAGAGAAACCAGTGCTTGAAGCTTATGTTTCATCTAATGAGGGGAGTCAGATAAACATATTAGTCTTTTTATTTAAAGTTCAGGAGAGCTACAACTTTGAAGTTCATGTCAAAATTAATTCGTTCCCAGAGCATAAGGGCAAAATGTACACATGTTGTAAAAACCAAGACATGATAAAGTCAAGGTAATCAGCCAGTAATGCAACTGCCTGTTAGTAGTGAAACCAACATCCTCGAGCAGATCACACAGTTTTATAGCATGTCATCAGCAAAGTCCAGTACACAGTAAAACATTACTAAACATGCAAGCATAAACAAATAACAAACTAGAAAATATGACCCAAGGTCAACAGAAAAAATGATCAATAGAAATAGATCATAAGAAAACATAGGTGTTAAATTAGAAGAAAATAATTGTAAAGCATTATCACAATATGATTATAGATCCATACAGTTGTAATGAGTGAGGGAAATGAAAATATGAAAGAAAGCAAGTGGAAATTGTAGAACAGAAAAATACAATATATTAAGTAAATAAAACCCCATGGATAGTTCTATTTCAGACCATGAAGGAATAATAGGTATAAGATGTACTATTCTCCCATCACAAAGAAGTAAAATACTAGATAAAATATGTAGGGAAAGTAAGGGCTGAATTGCAATTCCCTGAGAGAAAAGAATTAAACATGGGGAACTTTGCTATCTTCTGCTTTTATACTTGGAGAAAATTATCAAAATGGGATGTAGTGAAGGCCAACTCAAATATGACTGAAGAATTCGTATGAGTTAAAAAAAATGGAGCACTTAGGAAGGGTGAAAGATTTAATATCAGGTAAATGCAATAAAATATTTTTCTTATTTAAAGTTTATTTGAAAGATAATTGACTCTTCAGAGCAAGTTATATATTGGAATTTATTACATATATAGAAATAAAAGGTATAACTAGCAAAAAAAGAAAGAGAGGAAAGATGTGGAATTATATTGCTCCAACATCCCTATATGCAAATTCTAGAGTAAACATTAGGAAAAAAGGAGATATACCTAATAATCCATCAGTGAGGTTAAAATGTAAAACCCAAAGTTTCTTAGTGACTTCTGCCAGAAAGGAAGACATTAAAAAAGAGAACTAAAGTGAAAAAGGAAACAGGAAGATGGTAATTCGAAGCCCAAAATCACCAATAATAACATTAATGATAACAGTCTGTATACTGCAATTAAAAGGCAAAGATTGTCAAATTGCATAACAACCAAGACTAGAAAACATGCAACTTAAATAATAAAAATATACATTATATACATAGAAATAGAGCTTAACACAAAAGTTGGAATAAATACGTACCATGTATATATTTATAAGATGGTAAGGCTAAATTAATATTGGAGTCAATTTCAGGACAAGGAATTTTATCATAAAATGAGGTGGAATTCTCATAATGATGAAGTGTAAGTTCATTAAGAAGATCTAATATTCTTAAACTGTATTCATTTAAAACAAGGTAGCAGGGCCGGTGAGATAGCTCAGCAGCATAACCGCCTGCCTGGCAAGTGCGAGGTCCTGAGTTCGACTCCTGGTACCCACATAATAAAAAAAAAAAAAACAAGGTAGCAAAACAAGTATAGCAAATGTGAGAGATGAGAAGGAGAAATGAACAAATCCATAACTGTAATAGATCTGCAGACCTATTTTTAGTATGCCAAAAGAAAAATAAAATCAATGGGGACCTGAATAATACTACTAACTCATTTTATTTGTCATTTATGAAACAAAAGGATACACATAATTTACAAGTAAACAAAAATCATTCACTAAGACCAAACACTGAGCCATAAAATGACTCTGTATTTAAATGATAAAATTCACATGAAGTACGTTCTCTGATCTCACTGGTATTCCACTATAAATCAATTTTAAAATATATACCTGGAAAATCTCCAAACATTTGAATATTAAACAATATACTTCTAAATAACCTCTATAAAAATAAAAAAGAACAAAAAACAAAAACCAACCACAACAATGACAGAAATTTTTAAAGAAAGTACTCCATACTAAGTGACAAACAAAATATATAAATATTTGTAGGATTCAGCTGAAGAAGTTCTTCAAGACAACAACTTTAAAATATTCGTATCAGAAATGAAGGTCCAACCAAACTCATTGATTTAAATTTGATATTAAATAGCAAAATAAAAAGCAAGTAGAAGAAAAAAGTAAGTAGAGAAACAGTAGAAATCCATTAGAGAAATAAAACCAACAAAGATTAAATTATATACATTAAAAGGATTTTATTCGATACTGAATAAAAGAGTAGGGGTAAGAGAGGGAGAGAGAAAAAGGGAAACAACAACAAAGAGGAGAGCCAGAAAGAGAGAGGAGAAAGTGTGCATAAATACGCAGCATTTAAAAATAAAAGAGATGACATTACTATACATTCTGCAGACATTACAAGAATCATAAAGTAATATTATAAGAACCATATACTAATAAATTCAATACTGTAGGTCAACTAGACAAATGTATCAGTGTACAAAAAATAAAAATCCACTTACCACAACCAACAGAAGAAGAAATAAAAAAATTCTAAATAGATCTATATTCATTAAAAACACACACATAGTTCTAGGCATGGTTATCAGTACTGACGTCTAGAAAATATTTAAGGCAGGCCTAAAAAATTGCTTAAAGAGGGGCCGGTGAGATGGCTCAGCGGCTTAAGCGCCTGCCTGGCAAGCGCGAGGGCCCGAGTTCGACTCCCGGAACCCACATACGAAAAAGGGGCCGGTGATATCGCTCAGCGGCACGGGTGCCTGCTGGCGCGCGAGGTCCTGAGGTAGACCCCCCGGTACCCACAAAAAAAAAAATTGCTTAAAGAATATAGAGGAGGAATCCCCAACTTTATAAAGCCAGCCTCTCTGAACCTAAACCCTGACAAAGACATTAGAAGGAGAAACAAAAACAAACGAACAAACCAAAAACACTATCAAGCAATGTCCTTCATGTTCCTTCATGAACATAAATGCAAAATTCTTGACCAAAATGTTAGTAAATCAGATACAGCAACATGTGTAAAAAAGATAATATGTCAGGTCCAAGTGGGATTTATCCCAGGAATGCAAAGTTGATTTACCTTGAAAACCATTCAGTATTATTCATTGTGTCAATTAAAAAAAAAGGTTTAAATTTACTCGGAAAAAGAATTTCACAACTATAAAATGAATAAGAGAAGTTGGTAAAGTCACAAGATACAAAGGCAGCCAGGGATATAGCTCAGCAGCACAGCACCTGCCTGGCTAGTGCAAGGTCCTGAGTTTGATTCCCAGTACCAAAAAAAAAAAAAGATATAAAGGCAGTATAAAAAACTAAATATATATATATATATATATATATATATATATATATATATATATATATAGTATAGATATATACATATATATATAACAGTTCGAAAGGGAAATTGCAAAGTTCATTTATCATATCACAGAATAAAATAAATCAAAATCAAATATTTGGGAAATATTTAACGAACCGTGTAGTGTCATATACTGAAAACTACAAAATGCTGTTGTAAAATAGTAAAGAAGACATCTATAATGAAGAAGTATACCATGTTGCTGGATAGAAAGACTCACTATTAGTATGTTTACCCAACTTGATAGGTAGATTCACCATTTTCAATCACAATTTCACCATATTTTTGTAGAAATTGACAAACTGATTTTAAAAGTACTGTATATGAAAAGGCAAAAGGCCTATAGTAGTCGAAACAATTTTGCAGAAGAAAATGATGGAGTATTCACATTACCTGATTTCAAGAGTTGCCATAAGCTACAGTAATCAAGACCATGTGGTTTCGCTTATAAACAAATACAAACATGAATCCAGAAATGGATCCACATATATATGGATAACTAAAGGAAAAAGTGTTTTCAATAAACGGTGCCTCTATAACTCAATATACATATGGAAATCCATGAGCCTCAATCCTTGAACCACATGTAATTAATTTAAAATGGATTATAGACTTAATTATAAAAGCTAAAATTATAAAGCTTCTAGAGGAAAATATAAGGACATGTTCTCATTATCTACTGGTAGACAATAAATCAATAAGTATGAAAGAAAAAATTAATAAATTGTGCTGTTCATCAAAAGACACTAATAGGAAAATGAGTAAGGAAATCACATACTAGGAAAAATATATATATATGTCAAACAATTTGTATCCAGAGTGTATAAGAAACTTAATATTAAAAAGGCAAAGATGTGAGCAGTTTACAAAAGAAAATATGTGAGTGGCCAATAAACACATGTGAAATTGTGCATCATTAACTTAAATTCACAAGGAATTACTTTTCAGATCTACTAAATGGTTAAAATCACAAAGACTGGCTACATCAAAAGTTTTTGATAATGTAAAGAAACTGGAAGTCCTTTTCCTTTCTGTTGGGAGTATATAATTTTACAACAATTTGAAAATTGTTCAGCAGTTTCTTATAAAATCATACTATACCATCCTCTTAGCCAGAAATTCTACTCCTATGTGTTTCCCTCAAAGAAATGAAAACATGTGTCTTCAAAAATGCTTACACAAGAATGTTCACTTTAGGGCCGGTGAGATGGCTCAGCGGCGTAAGCGCCTGCCTGGCAAGCGCGAGGGCCCGAGTTCGACTCCCGGAACCCACATACGAGAAAGGGGCCGGTGATATCGCTCAGTGGCACGGGCGCCTGCTGGCGCGCGAGGTCCTGAGGTCGACCCCCCGGTACCCACAAAAAAAAAAAAAAAAAAAAAAAAAGAATGTTCACTTTAAAGAGAATAGCAGATAAACCAAATATGACATATTCATACAACTGAATACCACTCAGCAATAAAACATATGAATTGCATAATGCACTCAAAAAATTTAAACTTAGTGAAAGAAGCCAGACATAAAATATCATATGCTGTATAATTCCATTTATATACATTTCAAGAACAGAGAAACATAATCTAGGGTAATAGGGCATAATTTTATGCAATGATAGCTGATTTCATATAAATTTCTTCTTTGGGATAGTGTATTTGGATTACAAAGCTTCTTTTGGCTTGTTGCTAGTTAATTTTTGACATATTTCTGAATAAGTGGGAGAATATAGATTTAGATTTAATGTACTCTCTCAGTAACTCTCATTTTCTATATTTCAATGACACCAAAATTACTAATAGAAGTATAGATTAAAAATAATTTTTAACCACCTTTCAGCATTTAAACTCAATTATTGTAGTTGTAAGATTCGGGGGACTCTTAAGAACTTGAGCAATTGTACCAATCATTTTTATAAAAATCCTAGTCGCTTAACTCATTTGCATTTATGACGATTGCTCCCATCTCACTCATAAGTATATATCCACAGTTAGGACGTAGATTACAAAAAACTCTACCTTGGCGTCAACTGACTGATACTAATGTACAGACCATATAGATTGATACTCACCAATTATTATTGGCTGTGGGTCACTTTTTACTCCAACCCCTGCACTGGTACTAGCTGCAACCTCTACCCGGTATTGAATACCTGGGAATAATCCACCAATTATTACAGATCGAATAGCTGCATCCACAGTTTTGTTGATATGGAATCGAGTTTCATTTCCTAGACACCAGATCTACAGAAATGGAAAATGAAAACAAATAAACATGAAACGTCCTTTCTGGGAATTAGGCTATAACTGATTAAATGTTTTCATAGTCTTCAATCTATTTTCTGGTTTTAATGAAGTGTTTTGTAAACGACATTTTCTAAAGCCCAAACCAAAGCCCATTGTATGTGTGTGTTTGTGTGTGTGTGTGCATGTGTGTATGTGTGAAATAAAGAACAGTAAGAGAAGGTAAAACTATATCATGTTCATTTATATCTATCAGCACTGAATACTCTAATGAGTAACTTAAAAGGCACCATTATTCCTTAAGCACCTATGGAAAATGGCCTTTGGTTGCAAACAGCTTTCTGGTATGGACTAAAACACATAATTTCCTCTGCTTTATTTTCCAAATTTATTGTGCATGTGATCTACTATAAGTATAGTAATTGTGAATTATAATATCTAAGTATATATGTGCACATCTGAGTAATATATAGTGCATTTAAGAAAATGTTAACTTATAAAGGAGTAGTTAACAAGATTAATTGACCTAAATTATAGATATCAACTAAATTAAAATTAAAGCCAATAATTTTATTTACACTAATAAATCTTAATATTGATCAAAACATGTACATGCATGTAAACAGGTACACAGGAAAACAAAGGAAAGTCTTTAGACACTGATGTTAAAGCAGCTAGGCTCTCATCCCAAGTAAAAATCAAATTTTAGAGCATATTTTCTTCAGGGATATAGAAATCTATTTCCTGTAAAATGATTATAAAAAGAATCCCATTGTGTATATTTGTATTCCCATTATATAATACTTTATCACCCACAACCTCAATAAATAGATAAAAGCAGCATGAAGATTGGGAACTGTCACTGGTACCTCCTATCTCTACAACACCCCTATCTCTCTAAATCCCAAAGCATTTTTGTGTTTGTTTTTGTGAGAACCTGGTTTAAAACTGCCCTAAAGTTTCTTAGACAGAATTCTAATAATAAAGACAAAGTCAGTTTCTCGGTGAGGGCTTCACAACCTTCCTACCCCAGTCCCCACCTCTCTAAATCCTTGAGCTTTCTGAAACATGACCTACAGAAAAAAACACAGTGCCAAGGCTTAATGTCCAACTAAGTTTGGGGTCCACCCCCTTGTGCATTTGTTTCCTCCCCTTCACACACAGAGTCACTTTACCCTTACACCGAATAAGGTTCCAGCCTTATTCAGAGACAAGCCTGTCGCATCATGCTGTGATTTCTCCAGGCAACTTTGCCTGTGAGCCTTCCTTCTTCTTCACCAGGGCCTACCTTGTATTCTTGGATAATTCCATTCTGGTGGTCTGGGGGAGGAGGATCCCAGGAAACACTAATACTTGTGCTATTGTGGCTTCCGACTGTCAGCACAGTGACAGATTGTGGAGGGGCGCTTGGGGCTGCAGAGGAAGTGATAGAATAAACGTAAGCTGTAAGTCTTCCTGGGCATTATGCCGCTCTCAGAATATGAATAGAAAGATAAGACCTATGAGGTTCTGGCTTCTAGTAGTTCTGAATCTGCATATGGTGTTCAACTGCGACAGTTTTTTGAAATATAGCCTTTAAATGCAATGCATATTGAAAAGCGAATCTAACAGGTGTGGTAATATACATTCAATAATAAATTTAATAGCTAACATTCTAATGAGTGTTTTTATAGGGCCAGCATGGAGCTAAATGTCAATTTTAATTCTCATAATAACTTCGGGAGGTAAAAACAACTCTTATCTCAGTTTTACAGATGAGGAAACAGGCCACAGCAAACAACTTATCTAAGTCAAACACCAAGTCAGAATTTGAATCCAGGTATGTCTGATTCTTGAACTTTGATTATTTAAACACTAACAGGCTATTTCTAAAAGACAAAACAACATTAATAACAACAAAAGATTGTTTCTAACTAAAAATATTTTGAGAGGATATATCCCCAAATTTTACCAAGTGATATTTCCGAATAGTATCATTATTGACAATCTTTTGTGTGTGTTGTTTTCAGTTGTGTTTACTAAGTAAAAACAAAAACACAGCTATAAATTTGGCCAGCAAAGAAAAGCAATCCTTTTCACACAGGGAAAAATAATTGATTGTTATAAACTGACCCATAATTTAAAATTTAAAACTTATTTTATATGGTTGGGCAAGGGGTTCTAATGATAAAAATGAAAACAGGTTCATGTTGGGTCAAATGTGAAATGGGAAGATTTTGATCTCCTGCAGTAATTTCCTTCTTTTATAGTATATGAGTGAGAAGCAATTCCTGATTTGAAACTGCAATGCCTTCCATCCAGTCTGACAGCTAAGAAATACTAATTTTGGTAAAAAAATCATTTATTTTCAATCAATCTCTGAATTTAAGCCAAACAGAGAGAGTACCATATAAAATCCTCCTTTTTAGTTAAAGCAAAGAGTTTTGTGTCATTAAATATTTTTATGTAAAACCATTAATGCTTTCCTAATTCTACATAGTTTAGTGCCTTGAAAATACCCCAAATATCTGAAAGAATACTTCAAAGGCCTGTTGATAAGGTCTCTCATGTTTGGTAAATTTGTCATGACATATTTCATTGACCATATTTGCACTGCAATACAAAAGCTACCCAGACATAGGCTAATACAATTTATTCTTTGCTATTTTTCTATGTGACAATATTGCTCCAAAATATGGCACAGTGACAGAAATCTGACTTCTTGTCTACCAGCCTTGTAGTTATAAAGTGGACGGCTCTAAAAAATAACACTTTTGAAACTGGCTTTTCATTCTCCTCGCTGCAGGCTTGGCAAAAGCACCGTGCCAGCTCCTTGACAGGTCAATTATTCCAGTACTCAGCTTCCTCCTACACATGTGAGAGAACCCAAATCACCGCTCATCGTTCCCAGACATAGCCCAGCTGAGCTCCATTTGTTACCTTCGCAAGGCCACAGAAATCAGAGATGAATGTACACTCAATGCTGACAAATGTCCGATCCAGAGGAAAAGTCTGACTGCAGTGTAATTGATTTTTGGAAAAAGGCTTCAAACATAACCTTCTGTATTAAAAGTATCATTCTCACTAACTAGCAGTACCAATTTGCAACGTAAGGTACCTTTTAATGGTGGTTAAAAAATATTATTAATACTTTTTACTAATTTTTTTCTTTTCTGTACATATCCTAATGTAATCTAATAACACCTTCATAAATATGCACTCCTCCCCTGTCAGTACTACATACTATAAAGCAAAGTGAGATAACATTTTTGCTGTGTATCATATTTAAAGAAACGTGTAATTTAAAACTCTTGGTCAGATATGAATATCTACGGGTTAGCATGTGTAAACCATATACATTTTCTTAATACTGATTTAAATAATTTTGTACAAAATATATGTTTTCCTGTCCATCCTTTGGCCTACAAGTAGGACACATCTAGGGAAAAGCTTTGTACACAATGTATACACAAAAAATTATTACAAAGCAGAAAAGGGGGGGTTTATTTGCTATCTCACTTTTTTGTGTTACTGGGAATTGAACACAGGACCGCCACAATGATCTAAGTAGCCACCCTTTTTAATTTTTTATTTTGAAACAAGGTCTCACTAAGTCACTAAGTTGTGATCCTCCTGCTTCAGCTTCCCAGAGTGTTGGGATTACAGATGTGCACCACCATGCCTAGCACCACCTCACTTTTATACTTTGGTGACAACATTATAAGGCTCTCCTTTAGTAAAGAAGACATTAGAAAATGGACTGTTTGAAACAAATATTAATCTTAGTACATCAGAGACTGATTTTAAAATATTCCAAACATGAGAGAGAGTGAGGGAACTCTACAATGGAAAGCCATGGAAAACACGCAAGTGACTTTCCAAATTAGAAATTATGGGTCAGACAGTCAATGTCTATGGTGAAAGAAAATGTCACACTTTACTATAACAAGAAAATATTCATCACTGTGAATAACCCATGTTCTTGAGCTTTCTACAGCCTGTCCTTTACTGAAGCCAAATGAACTACATCTACATAAAAACATGGAAATATATTATAATCAAATGCAAATGTACTGAATATAAGATTTGGGGCAAATGTTTAAAAAATTCAAACTCAGAGTCATTTTCTTTAACTCTTTTAGTCACGGTGGGGGTGGATCAGATTCTATAGAATACTCAGAATATGAGGGGAAAAGGACAGACCTTGTGCTCACCTTTAGATGACCTCTTTCTAGTCTTACAAGGATGATGATAAGCTAGAACTGTAACAGAAACTTGTTTAATCATGGTGTAAGTTTGGTTCACATTCGAATTCTGGATACTGACCTTCTTCTGTAGTACGGACCGTTTTAGATTCACTATCCATTCCTTGGAACTCATTAAAATAGGGTCGAACTTTAATTTCATAAGTCACCCCCTTTTTCAAATTGGCTAAGACAGCACTTCGCTCAGTGGGGACTTTGGCATCCAAATTCTGCCACGATGCTGTAGCTTGCAGTCCTGAAGTCTGACGATACATGACTCGGTAGCCTTGAATGAACTGCGGCTGGCGATCCACCTGAAGCAGACCAAAGGGCGTCTGAAACTGCGGGCAAGTATGTCAGACATGGCAGTGGGTCCATCCTCTCTTCTCTGGTCCCATTTCAGCCCTTGTGACCCTCCTGGGGAGTGATGCCATGTTTTTTTATTCATCCCCCTGCTTTTAATAATCTCTTCAATTCAAAACTCACATTGCTCCTAAGCTGATTTCTAAAACAAAGAATGGAGCAACTCTGTCCATTGTTTTAAATGCCTCACAATATCTATGATATCTACATAATTAATTCAGATCCCTTGGATTAGCACAATGTCCTGTCAAGGCCCAGACCTGTCAATTATTTTTAGCTTAATTTCTCATTTGCTTGGCCTTTTCTTCCAGTTAACAAATCTCCTTTTTCATAGTTTTACATGTAATGTGCCATTTGTCAGAGATTTCAACTCTCACCCCTTATCCATTCACTAACACCTTCACTCACCCAAAACACACTAAGGGCCTGGAATTCTGCTAAGCTCTGAAGAGAAAACAGACGGTACTAATAGAGGCAGTTTTCGTCCTCATGGTGCTTAGTGTCCAGGGGAAAGGTTGGCGTCATCTTATCACTCAAACCACAGTCAAGTTGCAATCTTAAAAAATAGGCAAAAGCCGATTTTATGAATGAGATACACCAGAAAGTATGAAATTTATAATGGAGGAAAGCTGACTGAGTCAGGATGGGGAGATGATTTGTTTCCCCGAAGACCACACTAGTTCTGCCATCCAAGGGAAGAGCTTGTTTACCCAGGAAGAAGTGGGGGACAGAATGTGAAAATTCCCTGTGGCTCAAGGAAGCATAAGACACATTAACATTGTGAAGCTAGAATCTGTTTAAAATGCATGGAAAAGTTTATACTCATCACCAAATATTCAATAAAAAACTGTTTTTGTTTTTTTTTTTTACTCCTTCAAAAGGTCTACTTTTTTTGGAGACAAGGTCTTGCTATGTAGCTCAGGCTGGCTTCGAACTCAGTATATGGTCCAGGCTGGCCTCGAACTCCTGGCAATTCTGCCTCAGGCCCCAGTGCTGGGATTACAAATCTGCACCACCACATCCAGCAAGTTCTACTCTTGACCTGGAAACATTCTTATCTCTTCATTTATGTGACAGCATCTATTTTAATAACAATGTGAGCCTTTGAATTGAAAGTCATATTGAAAAGAAAATTTTACAAGTGTTTTGGTTAAACATGTAAGTGCATGGAAATTAAATACATATAAAAGCAAGATTAAAAAATAAAGCACGTACTATTTATAGGGGTTTTACAGTTGTTTCAGTTTCAAGAAGTTTTACAGTTGTTTCATTTTCAAGGAGAAAAGGATTTTTAGTTTTGTTTGTGTTTTTTTTTTTTTTTTATAGTTTTTAAATGCCCTTCCTTGTTTCTAGAAATGTTTGGCTTAAACATAAATTATCGTAGCACTTTTTCCGATTAACACCCCATGTCAGAATTTCATAGCGATGTTCCAAGAAGCTTTAAACTTGACACATTTCTCTTTCAAATAAAATGTAAAGATTAATGGAAAAAATAAAATTACCTAATTTCAAGAAAGTTGTGGAGAAAGAAGAAATAGAAAAAGGTGACGATGCAGATATTTATTTCAGCTTTTACAAATTTCTTTATCCAACTGTCAGAATGCTATAAACAAAAGGTTTTATTTGATGCATTAATTTCTAACATTTCTTTTCTAGTCACAGCATCATTTTATAATACTGTAAATGAAGGCAGCAAATCAATGACTATCAGATTAAAATATTTGCTTTATTATGTTAAAGTGTAGAACTTCAATCAAAATAGGGTGGAATGAAAGAGTATTTTTCTATGAGTAGAATGTCCAAGCTAGAAAACTTTATGAAGGTGAAGGATATGAGTATGTGTTTTTATATGTAGCTAATTTCAACCTTTCAAATGAGTGTCAACAATGCCAATTCTTTCCCCCATCTGACAGCTTTCTAACCAGAGATTTTCAGGAATTAGGATTTGTACAAAGATATATTAAGAAAAAGTACTTTTGGGTCTAACATGGAAGCTCATGGTCTTTCAGTTCTCATCCATACTACCATGTTGGTACCAACTGACATAATTTTTTAAAGCAGTTGTTCTAACATTAAATAATAAGACAATCAAGCAGTAAAAAGTTAAATTTATGAGAGCCAAAGAGAGGTGCCTTTCATCAAAACTGTTGAAGTTCAAAAAAATTCTTGCAACATATGTTAAAACAACATTAAGCTTACATTTTATAAACTTCTCTGTGTTTCCTTTAAGTGAATTTATATACTGAAAGAAAGACATAACTCACAATAATAGCTTGTTAATACTGAAAGAAGCAAGCTGTGTTTTTAAGAAGAACATTAAGCAGCTGTTTCCAGATGAAGGGAGTCTGTAAATCAGGGTAAATTGGTTTTATCCATGTTTGGTTTTCATTAATTAAGTGTTTTACGGACTTTATGAAGCTAATGTTTACTGCACAACATTGCCTTGTTCACTTCAGTGAGCACCGCCTTCGACTAGTATATAGTAATGACCTACTTAATAACTAAATAGTATCACTTAATTTTGTGCACCCTCTGGCATTTTGGGGGAGAGGAAATTTGTTGTCACATGTGGAGCAAAAACGAAAATGCTGAACATTACCTTAAAAATATGCAAATGTTTTTGGATATATGTTCTATATCACTAACTTTTGGAGCTCATTTTGACCGGCGATCAATTTTCAGTTAAACTATATGCTTCTTATTAGTTTCATTAATAATTTGATTATAAGAAAGATGCTCTTTTGAAGTTGATTACAGAGTCTAGCCATTAATTCATGGGTTTATACAACTTTTAAAAACTAGTATTTTTGATACATAAATGGAAAAGAATTTTCCAAAGGAAAAAGTGTAATAATGAGAATGTCATACATCCATTCATAAGGCTTCCATTTAAATTGCAGCTTGAGCTCTTGAACTTTTTGAGCCTCAGTATACTTAATTTTGTCAGATAATACCTACATCTCAAGGGCACAGAAATAATCAAATGATGAATTTAGGTGAAAGCTCTTTGCAAACTGTAGAAATGTGCAATGATAAAGCTTTTCTTTGTTAAAGAAGGGACACACAAAAAAGGAGAGGACTCACATGTGGCCTTCAAATTAGCATTTTAACAAAAATTTTAAGTGAAATGCTCGATAACTATCTTTTTTAATTTATAAAATAAGACAAAATCAAGAAACCTCACCTAAACAAAAAATTTGTAATGAATTTTCTTTGAGAAGCTTAGCTGCTGAGTGATTTAAAAATCATTCTTTTCAATCCTAGTGACATTAACACTGTGATTCCTTTTGTTTTTGAATAAAAAATAAAAACACAAACAAGTAAAAGTATACTCAGAAACAATCATTTTCAGCAAGTGACTTACTGCTATTTTCTTTTGTAGAATAACTATTTTTTATTATTTTCATCTATCCTTCATAACAGCACTCATTTTTTAGAAAGAAGCCACTGTTAATATCATTGCTTTTGTTTTAGCCTTGGAAGGCAGCTGGCTTTTCCAATACGAATGTCATGTGCTTTTGATACTTGAATCCTGCAGACCTTCAGTTAACCACCTAAGCTGAACTCAAATCTAGATATATGGGCTGGAGCATATATTCCTTCTCTCAAAACCCAACAGATGTGTAAATTAAATACTAATAATGTGATAATTTAAACAACATATATATTTAGCAGTTGAAAATATTATATGAAAATAAAATACTATTTCTTTGGCAACTGGCCCCACACCCAAACTGACTCGATTACATTAAACCTAACCTCTCTCAAATACTCTTATCTCATGTAACTAAGAACTCATAAGGAACAATACCCTGCAATACTAAGAATCCCTTATGCTTTTGAAACAAAAATAAAGGTGTATAGAACAACTGATATGATCACTTCCTTAGGCAGTTACTTAAAGAGTATTTTATACTAGGCACTGGGATCTGGAAAAACAAACATGGTCTCTAGATTCATAGAAGTCACTGCCTCTGCGGGAGACAGACATGCAACTAACAGTGAGAAGTTATCTAGAGACCCAGAGAGGAATATGGTGTGCTCTCTCCCTTTTTCCTGGAAAAACAGTCAATTTACTGACATGCAATTTTGATCTAACCTCATGTACTCTCTTAAACTTCGTGAATCTTAAAGTGATTAACATTATAAACATAATGACTTGGATTCTTACCCAAATGTTTCCCTCATTCAGAAGAAGCTTAAAAGAAGTCCCTTTAAAATTCCCAATAGAGCAAAGAATACATTTTCAATTTAGAATGACAAAGAAAAATCTGCTAAGAAAACCACAATTACTTCCTTGTTTTGGTAGTTCGTTTTTTTTCTGTTTTATAATCCAGTTGAAGATACTGAGAAAGAGAAACACAGCAGATCTAATTCTTACTATGCCAATGGAATAATGATAAAATAATTATATTCCTTTCATAGGAACAAAAGGATAGAAATCATTATATACAAAATGTAGACTAAGGTTATGTAAAATTTTATTAAAATGATATTAGAAACATTGTATTCCTAAATAATCATCATAAACTTAATCTTATTTTATTAAATAATTACCCAAACCAACAAGACAGACATAATTATATATACTTTCCAAATAAACATTATAATTAAAGTGAAAATTCTTCCACTTATGCCTATTCAAATATTCATTATTTATATATATTCTTCTGCATACCCAGAAGACTTCAAGCAGTCGTAAATTTCTATCATGCTAGTATATTTCTTTTTAGATTTTAAGCATTTGTAATGCAGAGAACTTGGTCATAAATGAGAAGTTGGTGCTAATTGTGTTAGCCAAAGAAGAACATTATCTGGCTCCTCTCAGAGTATAAGCAAACACACACACACACACACACCCCAATATTTTCTGCTATAAGTAATATTGTTACTTCCATGCTATTTATTGTTTTTGCTAGAGTAGCTATCATCTGATAAAAACATTCTGCCACTGTATTCTGACACAATTAATACATAATACATGAACTTCCCTAAAATATATGAAAATGTCAATCAATTTCTTAATGTCACCTAACTTTTGACTATGTATATCAAATTATTAAAAATGTGCAACTCCTGAGTCTGTTGGATGAAAGTTGAGTGTAAAGATGATTCATTTAAATTTAGAAGATAACTCCATCAAAATCAAAATTTTTTGTGTTTCCAATGAAGCCATCAAAAAAAAAAAACACAGACTGGCAATATTTATAAATCATTTCTATGATAAATGACATATCCAGAACACAAAGAATCCCCACAAGTCTATAATAAGATGACAAATAAATAATCTAACTTGAAAATGGACAAAGAATTTGAATAACAATTTCTGTAAAAAAGATACAAAATGCCTGATAAGCATATGAAAAGACAAACATCATTAGTTATTAAAGAGATGCAAATCGAAATAACAGTGATGTAGCACTGCACATTAGAATTGCTACAGCCAGAAACAGTAAGTATTTGATGAGGATGGAAGGTAAATTGAGACGCTTTAGAAGAAACTGGAAAGTTAAAATATTGCAGTTTGCAAGACAAAACGGTGCAATCACTTGAAAACATTTGGTAGTTCATTAAAATATCAAGTAGGAGCTATCATATGATTTGACAATTTTTAGTTGTATACAAATCGAAATGAAAATGCATGTCCACGTAATGAATTCTCATGGCAGCAGTGCACATAGAACCCAAAGTTGAAACAACCTAGAGGTCCTTCAAGTGAAAAGTGAACAAAATATGACATATCCATAGGATGGAGTACTATTTGGGACCACTGAGCAGAGTGGAATGAAATACTGCAAAGCAATATAGTACACTGCAGTAACAAAGCACAGAGCCATGCTACAACATGAGGGAACCTCAAAAACATTATGTGGCGTGAAAGAAGTCCAATACAAAGAATTATTATAGGACTCTACATACATATGAAAAGCCTTGCATAAGTAAATTTATAGAAATACAGAGTAAGTTATTGGGTGCACTGGGGTAAAGTAGTGAGAAAAAAATGACTGCTAATGGACACAGGTTTCATTCGGGGATGATGAAATGCTCTAAAAATTAGATTTTGGTAAGACTTCAAATCCCTTAAGTATATTAAACAGATTCATTTGTGTTCTTTAACTAGAGTATGTTAATTATGTCTCAATAAAGCTGTTAGAAATTCAGAAGATGAAAAGGTCATGTTTATATCACAATTCGTTACTCTATTCTTTTATCTATGGAATATTTTCCTTTATTGTCATTGAATACACCTTGATTTTAAGTAGTGAGGGGTTTAATTGCTAGTTTTGGTTTGTCTGTTTGCACTTTCCTTTTTTTTTCTTTTTTTTTTTTTTTTGTTAAGGGAATAGATAGTCTTTGTCACCATATAGGAAGCCTAATATAATCTTTGAAAACTTACCGTCCACGTGACCTGAACGGTAGTGGGAGTCAGTACAACTGGTGTGTGAAGGCGAACAAGGACGTCTCCTAATTCTTTCTGTACTTGTCTGTGGTCTACTCCTTGTGCTGGAGGGCTGATATCTGCAGTCAGGTGAGATAAGCACTCCCAATTTTTAAAAATTCACAACACAACCGTAATTTATTTTTATATATGCCAACAGTATGCATTTAGAGCTCAAAACTAGGAAAAATATAATACCTTTTTGTGTCAAAAACTAAGCACATACATATATTTGTATTTATATATGGAAGTATATAGAAAAAAGTATATATATATATAACCTACAATGGTGAAATATTGAGATAGGACATTTATTTTTATTAAGATGTGTTATTAAAAGAATACTATTATCCCTCATCCCCATTCAAATACAGACACATTGTTGTTTTCAAAATCATTAGTATGCTCACTCAGAAAAAATGAAGTTTGTGGTATATGCTAGAAGATTTCTCTAGAAAGATCGGCTTTATTTTGATATTGGTATGTTGAATGATTTTCCCAAGAAGTAAATGCAGACATATCTGTACATTGCAGTTCAGGAATTTACAGAGTCCCCTGTCCCAATAAATAGGTTGTGTTTTCCTACTGTTTGACCTATTTCAGGCTGGAAGCATGGAAGGGAAAGGAACTGGAGCAAAAAAAACTTGTAGCTGAAAAATTTAGAATACTCATAAAATGCTACACAACAATACATTATGGACAAACTGTAATATCTGAAAATAATTTTTTTCTCCAACTATTTTAAGGAAGTCTAATTTAAAATGATTTTTAAATCTCCTTTCATCTATGTTCTTAGAACACAATGTACAGTTTTTGCAAAAGTATTTAAACTGTGTACCTTAGCTATAACATAAATTAGGTGCAGTAAGTTAAACTGGACATTAATAATTGGCAAACATACTTCAGTGACATTTTTTCCCAGCCCTCCACTTTATTTCAGTTAATGTAAACAGCCACATGAAGTCTTACTTGAATTGGGGGAAAAGTCACTTCCTGGAATATTTACCTTTTCTGATCTATGTATAGTTTACTCTTATACTGACATTATGCATGTATTTAGTGAAATAATAGATTTCTAGATCCTGTGGTACTTAATGCCTTTGAAAAATAAGAGCTCATAAAGCAAAAATATTCTTAGGAAGTGTTTTTGCAGGATGCAAACCTGCTGAAAGTGTGATATCAAAAATGATCCTGACATTCAGACTCGAAATGTGAGTTTTCCTATTAAATATCTGTTAAGAGAACATAAATCTTTTGCTCTGTTTAGTCTCTCAACTGGAACAAGCCAGATCACAAACAACTTTTCATTAATCTTTTTTGACCTTTTCCCCAAGAGTTATTTTATGAGTCAAGATGTAGTGACTGGCATAGTTATTGAATGATCAGGGAGGTCTGCCAGACTTAATCACACCAGAAGTCTTCCCCATTCTGTTAACTCCCCACCTACCACTGCAGTGACACACAGATCTATTTCTACCCACATAGGTGGAAATTAGCTAGGCAATACGATTTCTTGACTTAAAATTATACACATCTTCATTTCACATTCAATAATTTAATTTACTCATTAAATTCAGATGCACTAAAAGCAATTGGATCCAGTTAAGGTAAAATATAACTAGTTTCAGGTCTTCAAATTCTTTGTTGTGCTTTTTCTTTCTCCTGAGACAGGTTCTTTACCTACAGGCTCTTTATCATCATGGAAAATTAATCACATTACTGCTTAAAGAACAATAGCAAAGTGGCATTCCCTCCTCCCTCGACTGTCATCATGTCAGCAGTGTTACAGCCACGTGGTGACTTTATTTTACTTGATTTCTTTAAGGCTCCCTTCTCTGTTATAATGGCTTGGTAGTTACTATCACTGAACTACATCATAATTATAATAATGTTTCCTGGCTGTATGGTGCTTTTCATAGCATAAAATACTACTTGGAATTATATCTTGTTCAAAGCCCTTTACAAATAAGAAATAATTAACCCTTTCTCAAGAACCCTGCAGGGAGTAGGTAGGAACAAATAATAAAGGCACCATACCTATTGTATTAATTACCTTCCCGTGCTAACAGTAAAGGAATCTATAACCTAGCATTCTGCACTAAACCTCAGATTCCGGTGGGTTACTAAAGATAAAATGAAGAGCTCTTCCATTTTGAAATTACATTTTAATATTCTGAGGGGATTTTTGTTAATCAAAAGAATCAAAAGCCTTAGGAAGAAAACTTGATTTACTATTTTCCGCAAAAAATTACTCCTTGCAATATGTGAATGAATAAAATACATTGTACTGGAGGTTGTTAAAGTTCAGCAGCTGTGTCACCTGGAGGGCATGTTAAGGGACCCAGGGCCAACCCCAGCACTCTGCACTGGAGCCTGAAAATAAATGTTTCTACCAGAGTCAGAGGATGCCATTCTGCCCATTTAGGATCCATATTTTGAGAGCCACTGCGCTATACAAATGGAATGTCTGAACAGTAGGGGAGTTATTTTATATCCCTTTCTGGGCATCTATTCATTTTAATTATTTTTTTGTTGTTGTTATTGTATAATTTATACAAAGAAAGATAAATATTTCCCTCTCTTGTAAATATAATAAAGCCCTAAATTAATGGATTTAAGTTTTACTATGTAAATATATCTAGTTACTTGGTTTATTTCTTAACTCTACAGACCTTGAAAGCTTCAGAAGGAGCACACATTTTAAGAAGGTAAACAACATATTTGCTTCTCCTGACTTTATGAAGTCCAAGGAATGATCACCATACAGGGAAAGGGAAGTAAAAAAGGATCAAGATGTGATATGTGTATATCCCATATTGAATACATTTATTATGTACCGCAAACATACACTAATAAATTTTTTTAATAAATAGCAACATGCATACAGAATCTTTTAATCATGTAATCTCGATGTTCTAAAATATTTACCTGATGCTTCCTTCTAGAACCAGTCATGTTTCAACTACTAAAATTACCTTGAGTTCGCACAGGATCTGACATAGGGCTCGGGTCACTGAGACCTTGGGGGTTGATTGCTCTGACCATGAACAAGTAGATTGTATTGGGCCGCAATCCTCTCACAGTATAGAGGGTGGTCTTTACGTGGTTGGCCACTGTCTGCCAGCTATTGCTCACCGATTGGCTGAAATGTGAACAGAAGTTTCATTTAAAGAACAGTCATAAAGCTATCGGAAATGGAACTGGGCATCAATGACAAAGGTTAATGGCTGAAAATTAAACACACACACACACACACACACACACACACACACACAACACTTGAAGTGTTCAGCCCAGTAAATGAAACATTTGGATGATTTCAGTTTATTCAACAACAAAGCCGAGCCCACCTAACGGAAGTGCCATGCACAACAAAATCAAACTCAGCCCAGAAGATGTGACAGCCCTTTGCTAAATGCACAGCAGCCCACTAAATGAATACCTGTAAAGGAACAGAGGCCAAGATCACAACATCAAGGTTATACAATAAGTATGGTCCTCATAAATGCATATTTATATATACCTTGAAAAGAATTAACCTGCAGAAAGAATAATTGGACTACAGAGTAAATTATGCCAATACATTTTCCTGTTACAAGGTGTGTTTTCTTTTGCATCAATTCCACATGCAATATTATAATAGAGCCTTCTAAAACTACATATCTGTAAAAGAAGAAAGGAAGCATGTAATGAATATTTTCCCTTGGTTACATTTTTAATAAAATTCTACATTACACAGAATTGTGATTTCTCAAAATGGCGAAATATCTCTGAATCTGTGTGTGTGACCTCTTCACAGCCAGCTACAGATGGATGACATATTAGAACACTTTGCATAAGGTCAAATCCTACTTATTTTAGATAGGAGAAAAATATGATTTTTAAGTTTGAGTCTATTTTTTAGATATCTTAAAGAATTAAAGGTAAATTTATAGAAAAGAGCATTTTGAAATTTGGAAACGATGTACCTAACATTACCTTAAATATGGATTAGAGAAGCTTAACTTGACAGTGGCTATCCTTTCAAACTACAATATCAAACTGATGAAACTGAATATGAAAGTACATTAAATCCATCTTCCCATATGTATAAGTATTTTATCAAATTCCTATAGGACAATTTTATAACAGTATGTCCTAATTTATTATCTATATCTTTAAGTTAATGACAATTATTTAAAATAATACTTAGAAATATTTTTTCTTTGTTAAATTAATGACAATTGTTTAAAATAATACCTAGAAATATTTTTTGTTCAGCAATTAGAAGGACATGGAATCAATTTTGTAATTGTGGTTTTGTATTTTCTAGAATAATATCCAATAGATGTATTCAAGTACATAACATAAAAACATTGGAATTGTTTTATGTTCTGCTTTATTTATTAGGAATAACTATTCCAAAGTCTCATGTATCAATAAATATTGCATAAGTTTAAAAATGTCTGTGCCGAATTGTAAGTATTTCCTGCTTAGTTCTAAGGCTCATATTCTCATTTGAGATTGCCAGTATAAGGAATTCAGCTAAATGGTTATGTCCCTCACTACATTCCTATAAAGCTAAAAATAGATAATGCATATTTAATATTATAATTAAGTTACAAATAGAAAAGCCAAGTCCCTTGTTAAGGTCAGATATAAATGATAAATTCTTAAATGCATTGATTGAATATGTCTTTTACATAATACACCACGATAGCTCAGTTGAGATTTTACTATCTAAGAACTAAAGCAAAAACCAAGGGCAGAAAATACGAGTTGTCCCATACCTGAAAGCCTCAATGATATATGCACTTGCTGGAAGAGTCCCAGGGGGACCTGGCTGCCAGGACAAGGTGACACTGTTCTTAGTAACATCTGTAACCTGTGGTTTGGATGGTGGCCCTGGCAGGTCATTTAAATCATAATTTTTACTGACTGCTGGTCCAGATTCTATAATGAACAGACAGAAAAGAACTTTAATTCTGCTTGCCTAAGCTATCGGTGATGTTTAAAAGAAGGAAACAGTCTAGCAAAGAAGACTTGGCAGTGAGCAATTTAATGAATCAGAAGTATATAAGCAAATATCTGCTTCTTCCAAACTAACAAGTGGAAACTTTCTTTCCATATACGATGACTAGAATTGCTTGCATTTCAGGGAAAGTAAAATAACAAAGTTATCAAGAACAAATGTAATAAATTGCACAAATGCGATGTTATGTGGCAAATGTTAATACAGGAATCAAAAGTGCCATTGAATGTGAAGACTTAGATTTATCATTAATGAATTTAATACCACAATCTCTCCTTAACTTATTATTTGATAATCATCTCTCAGGGTGAGTTCAAAATTTCTACTCTTTAAATGATTCACAAAGAACTCACCTGTCACGTCCAGCACTGCACTCCAGGAAGTCTCCCCACTTGAACTTGTAGCCACACAAGTGTAAGTGCCAGTATCAGAAATCTAGTGTACAGAGAAGGGAGAGATTTCAATTGTAATCAACTTGGAGAATAATTACTCGATTTCACCCAGGCAGTATTTACTTTCATAAATTGAGGCATATCAATTGGCTGTCCAAATTTTTCATTACAGTCAATAATGTGCATACATAAAATATGAAAATTAACTCAATATTATTCATAATGTTGATTTAAAAGTTGTTTTAAAAGTATATTTCTATAACAAGTGTTATCTGAAAATTCTGTTTGTATTATTCTCTTTCTTTTCCCATGGAAACATTCTTATCTCTTAAATCCACTTTCTGGTGCAAATTTACTGTGTCAGCGCTAGATACAGACAACTCAGGACAGAATTGTTTCACAAACCTATAAGCTTACAGAGTGTCAGTAATGTTAAAAGGTCTTTCTCTTTCTCAAATAAAACATATTTCAATAGATAAAATTGACGCAGGTATAAGTAAGCAATGAGATAGCAGTGGGCCACATTTCCCCTATACAAAGAGAAATATGGTGAAAGAAATAATTTTTACAAAAGGAAAACTATTTTTTTCCTTTTAAGGAATCAGTACTCACATGTGAAGTGGAGCAGTATAGCACTGAGTAAAATAAAGTTGCAGCATTACAAAACAAACCAACCACTCCTACAAAGTCACTACAATTTAGGACTGAAAAGGAACATAAAAATAATCTAACACACAATTCTTTTTAAAGAAACATTTAAAAATTGTCATTTCATTGATCAGTTAAAATGCTTTTGTTATTCATCGAAGAGTGGCTGAGGACTTTACAAAGAGTTGAAAATATAATCAAGAGTTCTCTTTTATAATTCTGTGCACGCGTACTTTGAAAACAGACCCCAATCCACTATGGTTGAACCCTACTGTCTTATATTGCAAATGATATTCATTTGCATTAGGTGAGGTATATAGGAAAAAGGCGGCAGAGAACGGAAACTGATGGACAAAGAGAATAAAACAAGGCAGAAGACGTAGAATTAAAGTTCTGTGATGAAAGTGGGTCTCATTGTTGAATAAATATGGAAGTACATAGACTATTACATCTGCTCGGTTCAAAATGTAGGTATACTAATGACTTTAGCTTTCACAAATGATTCTCAAAGAAATCAGTAGTGCGTGGATGTCACTGCCATTTCACCATTTTAATTGATTTTAAATGTCATTATGTATTTTAACGTAAGTTTCAAATTGCTCTGGCACGTCATTCTTTACCTTATCATCTCTGTACAATTGTCTTCTATTACACAGAAGCATGATGGGAATAGCCATTGTGGAAAGAGCCATTCTTTCATATGCGGCTGTATGCACATTATAATCATTAGAAATCTTTGCATTTAAGAAGCATCACTCACAAACTAAATATAATGAGCTGAGGTTGGATTTTAATGGGATGTTCATTTGAATATGGACTGTGAAAGAGTAAAAGAATTTGCATTTTATTGTAGCTGTTAAACTAAAATGGAGCACTTGTTATTCTCTGCAAATGCCAAAAGAAGAGTATGTAGGTAATGCTTCTTAACTGCATCTCTTTGTCACCATGGGGAGATAGAAGTCTGACATTAGCTGTAGTAGGTAGGCTTTAATGAGTTTTGGAATATTCTACTTTCCAAAAGATACAAATTTAGTTACCAATTAGCTGGACTATGAGAACACAGCATTAATCACGTTATTTTTTTTCTTCATTAAGTAATAAAATAAAAGTAGTGAGACACAGAGGGATATGACCTTTAGTAAAATCTCTCAAGACTGGATGAGGGAAGTACCATAAGGCTCCTTTTAATCTCACTTTAAACATAGTTATTTTACATTAACAAAAACAAAAACAAAAAACAACGTGCTTACTTTGGAGTTTGTGATGTTAAATGGCAAAATATCATTTGTAAAATTTCATTGTATCACCATCAGCTTCCATCATCATTTCTTTTCATTGTTTTAACTTGAAGCATTTTTTTTTTGTTTTTGTTTTTACTTGGGACAGAAGTCCTTCAATTCTTTCCCATCCTTATCCTCTAATTCCTAACAAATTGCTTTAAAAAGAGATTAATGTGTAGCGTACGCCATCACCTACTATCGTCCTTTGTGCAGTTGGCTGCAGTCGAGCCCTCAGGAGCAGAAATCTCACAGACAGACGACTCAGAAGCCTGTCAGAGGGCTCCAAGTCTGGCATCATCAAGCACCCACCTTCAGCTGCTTCTTTCAAAGTCTACTAGGCATCTTGGCTATCCAAGCACACTCCCAAATTCAGCAAAACAGTGAAAATACATTAACTCTATGGCTCAAGTCAGCCTTCAGCCCAAAGAAAGAGGTTAAAGTGTTTACATAAGGAGAATTGGCATTAATTTTTTAATAACTTCCAATTGTTCACAGAACATTAACAACTAATTCATAATCAATAAAAAGACTTAAAAGAGTCTTATTAATTTATTTGCCTTTAACCAAAATTGGCAGCAGTTTTCTTTGAGAAAAAATTAATTCCTATGCCTCAAAATCACAGTCAAATCATATATATTAATTCATTACATTGTTTTTATGTGTGTTTGAATCATTCTTCCATTTCATCTGCATGATACAGAGATGAACAACTAAATAAACTGTAATTGTAAATGTACTTTCCCCCTCAGAGTGTGATCGTCCTCCTACGAACATACATGTAGCAAAATATTTTTACCTTCCTCTCTGTGTTCTGAATGTGAAAACTCAACAACATGATGTTTGTTTTTTCTTTTACCCTCATTTTGGTTCTTAATTTTTACCTGGCCACTAGATTATTTTAATTTGTGCTTCCACTAAATCATTTTCAAGCAATTTGTCTTTATGCACTATGACATCAGCTACCTTAGTTCTGGTTCTCAGCTTCAGTCTTGTGCTTACCATAATGTACTGTTCACCTGAGGGCAGTGCATGCTACATGGGGCAGGTTAGGACAGATTTACTATATTTGGTTGAATGAATTGAATATACAGGAAAAGGACAGATCCTACATATTAACATCCACGTGCTTTTCCCACCTTGTGTAATCTTTCACCTGAATAAAGTGTAGGTGAGACTTTTAGATTTGCCTCTGGCCAATAGACTATTTCAAGGTTTCAGTATATGTTGCTTGTGATTTTGTTCCATACAATTACAATGTCCTTCTTTTTAGGAGACTTTCGTCCTTGCTGACTTTGAAGAAATACACAGTCATACCAGGAAAATGCACATAGAGACCAAAAGCAGCCTCCAGCCAACAGCCAGCAAGATGCTGGGGTTGTTAATCCAATAGCCACAAGGAACTCTACACTGTCCTACCAGCAGCCTTGTGGCCTGGAAGCAAATCAATCCCTCTGCCAATCATCAGATAAGATCATAACCTTAATCAAGTAGCTCTGTGAACCCTGAAGTAAAAGACCCATGTAAGTCATGGCCATGCTTCTAACTCATACAAGCTGCCAGATAATAACTGTGCATTATTTTAAATTTCTTGGTTTTCACTAATAGTTACATGATAATAAATACTTAATACAATATTCAGAAGCACACATTTTATTTTGGAGTGTCCTTGAAACAGATCCAGTTTAAGTTTCCAATAGTTATTCTCTTTCACATAAACTTCAAGTAAAAGATCACCAATGACTTTTTCTCATTTGGAGGTTTAAATGTAAAACTTACAGCAGCTTAACCTAAAATCTGAGGGCTCCCTCTGAGTCAGTCTCATCTCTTTATTCTTTTCACACAATTATAAAATTGGCCAATCCAATTTATCTACATTTCTCCACAATCTTCCTTTACAGGTGAGAGTAAAATCATAAAAACTGTCACTTTCAAAGACTTTAAATATCTTATCTACTATTATTAACTTTTACTGGTATAAAATTTCTAGTTTCAGTTATTTAATACATATGAAATAGGATATTGGAATAAAAAAATTCTAGATCTGTTATGAATAAAATAAGGACAATGATCTTCTAACTCGGGGCCTCGCGTTTGCCAGGCAGGCGCGTAGGCCGCTGAGCCATCTCACCGGCCCCTGATCTTCTAATTTCAATTAATCATTTTTAAAGTAAGAAACATGATCTGTTATAAAATGTTCAGCAATTACATTCAAATGTAAGATTCAAAGTTTACCAAACAGTTTTTCCCTGGAGCACTACTTATGCTAAGATGAAGACAAGTTGAATATCACTTACCCGTAAATTCTTAATCTGCAGTGTTCCTTGCTCTTGGATGGTTGCTCTTGGATCTCTACCCAGAAAAGTAAATCCCTCCTTTAACCAGCTAATTACAGGAAGAGGGTCACCAGTGGCTTTACATTTCAGTAATGCTGTACCTTCTACTGCTAATGTTTGGTTTACAGGACCTTGTAAGATTATTGGTGGAGGTCTATCTGTCAGAACTAAAGAATAAAAATATAATCAGGATATTTTTACTTTTATGACATGCAGTAGTTTGGAATATTGACATTGAAAGAAAGGTTAAAACCATACATATTCCTCATAACTTATTCTGTATATTAAATACCTATAGTAGAACCTCCATCCGTACGATACATGCATCTATATGTACTGTACTAAGACCATACTATTGTTCATAACTTATTCTACGTTAGACATAATTAAAATGATGAGATAAATCCTGACATTTTAGAAAGGTTTATTTGTATTAAAAGGCTTAGCTATATTAAAATTAAAATTGAAATGAATAGTTTATAGAAGTCATTCATAAAAAACATTCATTTTATCACTCATACGCATACTTAAGAAAGCCCTTGCAGGATCTTATAAATAGAACCAATCTTCACTTTTGCTTTCTTTTAAATATATGCACAATTTCTAATTTACTCCTTATTATTCCAGTGTGTGCTATATTTATATTAGCTAAAATAATGATGTTAAAATACTAAATATAAAAATGTATTTCCAAGCTCATGATATTAGTTCTTCAAATTATGGTTTATTTGGATGATTTTATTTAATTGATACATATAATTATGGAAAATAAAGCAGTCTAGTGAGACTATGATATTACTACAATAGAAATTCCGTGTAAAATACGTGTTTATATATATACATTATATATATATATATATAACAATCTCTGTGCTTATTTGGGTAAATTTTCCACAATCTCATAAACTTTTACTGTAGTATGTCTTGTTTATAAAATAATTAATGCAGAAGTATCTTCCATGCCTCCAGAAGTATTTAAAAATTACTTAAGCACATCTGAATGCTTAGCATTATTTAAATGGTACGTGAAAATATGTAGTTAAAAGAAGGTGAAGTTTCACTAAGAATTCATTAGAATGAAACTAAAATGCCCAGATCCAATGAAGGCTTTCTTAAGAGAAACTTCAGTAACAGCATAAGAAGCATAGATTTTGATTAATTTTCCCCAAAATTATATATATACATATACGTATGTAATACGTACACATATATACATACATACACATATATACATACATACATATATATATACATATATGCATATATAATTCCAATTACTGATTAGCAATGCTGATGAGAAATAGTCTTTTCCTGAAAAGGTCACCTTGCATTACAATGTACATAATCAGAAAATTTATGTCATTTTGCTTGATACTCTAAATCCCTTTGTCCTCCAGCTTTTATAAACATGAGCTTACATGACTATTTTCTAATGTACATATACCATCTTTATTATTTAAGTTCACAGAGTTGGGGAAGAAATCATTAAAATTACCAGGCCCTTCAAAACATTCCATGAGATCACTTATAATTCAAATTAAAGGTTATGATATATGTCCCCTGAATATTAAAAAAACATGGGTTCCAATCAACCTAAATCTACTATATCAACCGTAAAAACCTGTGAAAAAAATCACAAAACAATTATTTGTTGTTCACAGACTAAAACTGGAACAACTTATTTCACTGGTTTTCTTGTTCACGTTCTTCATTTTAGAAGTTAATAAAATAATCTTAAGAGAAGTGAGAACACAGTATTATAATTCTGACACATCTAGCAATAATTGGGCAAATAAATTCAAATTGAAAGTTTTATGAAATTCCTTTATTAGTCAAAATCAGAAGACCAGTTCAAAAAACTTTATGAATAATTTTTCAATTCAAGGAGAAAATAGATTTTCATTATTAGAGAACATTTTATGAATTTTTAAGTGATGCTATTTCTTTATTTCAAGTTAAATGTCAACATAGAATTCCAGGAACATCTTATAACCTGTTTTTACTGCCGTATTTCTAAAATTATTAGATAAAGCCAAAGGTCATCTCTTATGGAAAAGGAGAAATAAATTCTACGGCAGAGAAGAAAGTTGCTGAATCTTGTTTCTACTTTATCTTAGCTTGCCTCAAGATTTCAATATGCGAAGTGCATCAGTGATCTAAGCATATTAGTCTGTTTCAGAGTAGACGTTCCACCTCTGGTGACCATCTCTATCTTAGAAATCAGGGAGCAGTAAGATAGACATCACCTACATAAACAACATAATTTGTTTATTGCCTCATGCAAAATGAGGTAATTGTAATGTTTTCTTTGACAGAATTAGTTTTCTCTCTCTCTCTCTCCTCTCCCTTCTACCTAAATGAGTAGTAGCTCATCGTGTTTTGATGACTTTGATCAATAAGGTAAATGAAAATGCCCCAGCCAGGAATTTTCAGTTTCAAAGATCTATTCAGTGAAAGATGATCACAGGTTTCTCTGACACTAAGGTCAAAGTTTAAATGAACATTTAGGGTTCCAGTGATCTGTGAACAACTCCACAGTCTTCTCTAACTACGCATTATAAATCCTCAATAAATGATTCATATCAGATCATGGTGTGACATTTATTGTCAGTGTAATATATAAATATATTTCATCTTTCTAGTCCTTTTAGATTCTAATGGATGTCTCTACCCATAGAATTTTCATTAAAATTTTCTAATTTTCTAAGAGTAAAAGAGCAGGAAATAAAGGAGAAATGAAAAACAGTGCCAGTATATAAATAAAATCTTTTAGAAATATATTTTGTAAGTATATTTAAACATCTTAGCTCAATTCATAATCAATAAATTACTAAACATGGCACTTGCTTTCACCATTAGCAATATCATCTTATATGATCGCTTGAATTTACAGTATTCTCAGGATATGAGTCTAAAAGCAAAAATATAACAGTAGGAACATTTTTCTAGATGAAAGTTTTACTTGTTTCTCTGAACATGACATGTATTTTCATTCTACAATGGAATTTCAGTTGGCTCAAAATTTCCATGGATCATTCAAAAAAGGATGTTCAAAATTAAAATGATGGCTTAAATATTATTAAAGCACTGACAATCTGAAAAAAATCTAAACTATGAATAAAAGCTGAAATCATCAACCAATGTGGGAACTTAATATTTAGAGACAGATTATTTATAATATTTATGTGTATGTAAAAGTGAGATTTTTAATTATGGAAATCAACAACTCTATACCTACATTAAATGTTTCTGCAAAAGGATTTTGATATTTTGTTGCTTAATTAAGTAAAAATCAATGAAGGAATTATTATTCAATCCAGTTGTAAAACATGTTCAGAGCCATTCAGTCATCAAAAAATTTAAACTTAGCCATTACTCTCTTAATTTTGACCTCTAAAGCGAAGCTAGTTTCAAAAAATGTCCTTTTCATTGCTTCAGATAATTCTGAATATCTATCTCATGAATCCTATCAGACACATAAACCACCCTTCTAATTCACCCATTTTGTTTTCTACAAATATAGCTTTCCTTTTCCATAGTATTCATTTAGAAATATTCAGAGTTTTTTGTTGATACTATACTATAATATAGTTGATATCTTAGCATTATGTTTGAAATTATACATAGCAATCAGTAATATAGACTGATAGTGAGGCTTTAGCCCTAATATAATTTCCATGTATATGTATCTAGACATTTTTGCTGATAGAAAGTATGAAAACTTTAAAAAAACTAATAATTATCTTTTGCTCCTTTAAAGACATATTGAGGTGTGAGAGATGAAAGATCTTATGCATCTTGGGAAGAATTCTCGTCACTGTTACCCTTGAACCTGACTTCTTTCACTGTGCAGCAGTAAATCTCTGCAGAATCAGCAGGTGCAACCATTAAGGCCTCAGAGTCTGCAGCCGATGTTTGTCTTTGCTATTTATTCCCATTCCTGACATGATGCTGAACCAGGTCACACCATGGACAGATATTAAAGGATACTGCCTTTCTGTTAATTTCAAATGACCTTTTAATCTAGATGTAAATTTGAATTCTATGAAAGCACATGAAATTCTATCAGCAGAGAAAAGAGAGAATCAGGCCACATACCAAAGTCCTTATATTTCAGAATGCAGCATTATGGGTGAAAACATAATATCTCACAAATATAAGACAAGAAAAAAGAATTTTTAACTTAAGAAATCAAAGAATAGTGTTGAAGTTCAATCTCAGAGATTTACAAGATATCTAAAATCCTGTAGCTCTCAACTGTGACAAAATGTTGAGAAAGAACTAGATCCTTTTCAACTTTCACCATGAATGTTAGTACCTCGATTAAGATTCAAAGTGCATATGTGCAAGGAAAAATAAAAAGTGTAGCATTCATCAGTACTTCAGAAGTTATTTAATTAATTTAACTTAGTGAATGTATAATTAAAGTCATAGGAATGTCAAAATGTGATTAGCTAACTAAAAACTCATCTCTCTTATACTGGCAATATTAAAGATGATATTTCCTCCTCTTTCAGTAAAATAAAATTATTAATATTCATTAGAAGCAGCCATGGCATTGTAAGATTAAATAAAAATATACAGATTACATTTCTAAACATGGTGAGATAGCTTTTCTTTAAAATAATGCATCAATGTATATTTTAGATTAAAACATTGCATTTGATGTTATTTTTGAGGATTATAAACAGAATTAACTCAGAATTAGATACTACTTGAGAATGTTACTTCACTTAGATTCAAATTTAGAAGATAGGCATTGTTCTAAATCATTCGAAAATCAGAAAATTTCACATGATGAATGTCATCTTGAAATAAAAATATTTTCAGGAGACAAATGAATAGCAATATCGCACCATCAGTAACCTCCAGTTGAGCTTTTGCTAAAATGCTTCCTGCCACAGTTAGGGCCTGGCAGATGTAGTAGCCGGCATCTGAGCGCTGAATGTTGGTGATCGTGAGGGCTCCAGTTGGTGACACGGAACATCGACTGTTGGGCTGCTGGGGTTGATTTGGGAAAAGTAGGTTCTGGGGAGGCAAATACAATCTCATCAATATTCCATTCCCACTTGGAAGTAAAATTACATTAGCAACTATTAAAATTATGGGAATATGATTGGAAAAAGAAAAAATATAGATTTGAAAATATATGATACTGAAATAACATAGCACACATTGGGTTTGAGTGGGAAAGCTTTTCCAAGTATGGAAAAATAATATGGTCTATGAAGTAAGCATGGCATATAGTTGAAGAAACAATTTTACCATGTGTATTTTTGGAAACATGGATTTTAAAGAATATTTAGTTTTTTTACTAATATTTTTACTTTTATTGGGTACAATGTAATATGTCAACACAGGTAGAGAGTATATACTGATCAAATTAGGGTAGTTAACATTTGTATATCTCAACCATTTATTCTATCCCTGACCTTCTATTAATTATTTAATATCTTTGAAACATAGTTTCCCCATATGAAAAGGGAGCAGAAAAATATTACTGTGATTGAATCCTCAGACACTGTGAAGATGTAGACTGTAGCATTAACTATGCATGTACTTTATTAACTGTATGTTAACAAAGAATGTGAGTTACAGTAGCTGCTTATCATTTTCAATACTTTAGGATAATTGAATTTACCTTAAAGATGTTCAAAAGTGTGTGTACTTGTGAGATTGGAAAAAAAGACCTGAATCTACTTCTACTATAAGATTTCTGCAATTCATAACAGCTTTGAAAGGAGTTATAACTGAACAGTACAACCTAGGTAAGATAAACCAATCACTGAAAAATTTAAAAGGATGTAGAATAACTCTGAAAGTTTGCATGTTGCTTCAAAGAATTTTATAGTATTACATTTAAAAAGTTATATATATATTCATATATATATATATATTAGCCTTAAAGCCTATCATATATCTCATACAGCCTAACACAAATTTTTATAGTTCCTATATGAGTAACATTAATTTGGGTGACCTATGTTGTTTTACTGTTGTTCAATTAAGAAAACCGTTTGGGTATAATAAATCATATTGAGGTATATTTCCAAGTTGCATTATAAATAAGGACATATCAACTCTTATGTTGTATTTACCCACAAAAAAGAACAGTATAACCCTCTGGGATCTGTTTCTCAATATAGTAATTAATTTTCCAGGTTTGTAATTAAACAGTTTCAATAAGTAGCACTCAGGAGGTAATAACACTCAATTAAAGGCACAAGACACATTTTCACCTTAAAATGTTTTTACCCTTGAAGTAATACCAATGGAAGAGGATAAAATAGGGTATTAACACTTTTCAATTACGCTAAATGACTTTAATCCTGCAAATGATGTCCTACTTTAATTAGAACCTCTTCTCTTTATTGCAACATGATGGATGTCCACTTTATTAGATTCGAGTGTGACACTATAAGCCCACTTTACATAAACATTACCACGTTATTAAACTCCTTCTAAAAGGAGAGATGTTTACAAGCATATCAGGAATATAATTTGAAAATACTACTGCCCTGTGCTAAAGTGTATATTACTGTATAAGGCTAGACATGTTCATACATATGAAGCATAATTTTGAGAACATGTTAAATCTCCTGTGCAATCCAAATGTATTAGAGAAATAAGCCATCTGAAAGAGAAAGGCCTAAATTTTAGAACCACTTGAAAATGATACAATAACTTAAAGTGCATACTTTCCTACAATTAGCCATTAGAACACTAATTTACATAGCTCTAATCCATCAGACGGTCTAATTCTCTCGGGATCTCTTTCTCTGCAATGTAATATCAGTCTACCTTAAAAATGATTCGTTGACATGGAAAATGGCATTTGATTGAGGTTAACCCATCATCTTTATTCCCTGCTTATATGACATAGGCAAAAAAAAAAAAAAAAATGGATTACAAGCAAAACCAGGACCTTCACAGAGCTCTTCTTGACTAAAGTGCCGGCATAACCTATTAGTACTAATTGGCATTATCAGCACATATTGGAGAATATGGACCATTAAGTCTAGGCTCTTAACTCATTCTACTGATGGATGGTCATAGCTCACTGTAAAAATTGGGTACTAGAGACAGCAAGACCAATATATTTTTCCTAATATCTCAATTCATGATTTAAAAACGTATAATTTTCTCATACTCCTGTGTTCCTTTCCCTCTCTCTTTCTCTCTCTTTCCCTTCCTCCCTCCCTTCCTCCCTGCCAACTGGTGAAGAAAAGCAAACTAGAGTTAAGGTTAGAAAAATATTAAAGTGCCTCACTAAAATTTTGTGTAGCCTTTGCCAATAATAGCTCTGGAATTACATGTCACTTCGTCAAATAATAGAAAAAAAAGAATGCTAAAATGCTTTTGAAAGTCATTTTTTCAAAACTATCGAAACCAGTGAGTGACATATGCTTATTGAACTACAGGACCAATACACATATTATCTTGTATCCCACTTGGAGGTATTTTAGGAGATGTGATTTCCGCATGAAATAATCTTATATAAATAAGTCTCACCTATACATATATATGTGTATATATATAAAGCATACTTCATTATGAAAGTATCTCACTCAATATAAGAAGTTAAAGTAAAGTTGCAAAAATCAAATTGCTTTACATCAGAATATTTACTATCGGTGACATAACATTCTGTGAGGTCTTTATAATGTGTAAAGCACTTTTATATAAGATGTTCATGTTATCTATAATCTTCATAACTCATAAGAAGGAAAATGTAAGTCTCCACATTTTAGACTGATAATACTAGCTGCAGGAAAGTTAAATAACACTGTGGTAGTTGTGAATTTTAAAAGAAGGAAAATGGTTTTGAATTTTCCCATTGTGTATGTACATGTATTTGTTTACATGTTGTTGCTGTAGACTCACTTTAATATTTGTAATAACTTTCATCTGAAAAATTTTAAGTGAAGTGTCAGGAATTCCATGAGTAAAATTATTTTATAATAAAGTTACTGAATGATACAAAATGATTTGTCAGTTAAGGTCTGAAACAATTCTGATATGGGATAAAGCAGTGACTTCACTTGTGCTTATGTTTTTCTCATTGTCTTTATATCCCACAAATCAGAAAGGAAACCAGAAAAGCCGAAGAACATAAGAAAGACGATTTGACTACCCAGACTGAGTCATGAAAACCGCTAGCTTGGGGCTGGTGCAAGAATATACAAGAGCCCATTACGACTAAGAGAAGATGGCTAAACAGAACTTCTTAAAGGCTCTCTAGCCAGGAAGTCAGACATGACTTCTACTCAACAAATTATCTTAAAATATTGTCTTTCTCTGTCAGTGTTCAAATTTCCTAAAATGTTTTATTTCTGTATGCTTGCAATATCTAAAAGTTATGATGACTTTGGGGGAGTTGGTACGTGTACATCACATTTCTTGGTCATTTTCAATACCTTTATCTCCTCTCCATTACCTCTAATCTCCCCCTAGTCCCCCTCCCCATCTCCAAAAAGTCTGCCTTCTTGTTTCCTACCATTTCTGTTTTATTTACTTCATTAATTATTTATATCTTAGGCTTCTCATGTAAGAGAAGCTACATTTAGTTCCATCTGACTTGTTTCAGATAACATTGTGATCTTGAGTTTCACCAATTTTCCTGCAAAAAAACCCATTATTTCATTCTTCTTTATAGCTGAATAATATTCCATTGTGTACATATACCATAGATAATTTTGGTGTTGGGATTTAGCTTAGTGGTAAGGCACTTGCTTAGCATGCACATGCCCTAGGTTCAATCCCAAAAATAATAAAAAATGAAAACGGAAACCAAGACAAATTAGTTTCCATTAGTTCCAAGAAATTCTTCCAAAATTTGGATTAACAGTAGAAGGTGCTGAGAGAAAATGCCAACAGTTCTATTTCTGAGAATTTCATGCCTCGCTGAGATGGTTCTAGAGTCTAGAACCAAAATATATCTAGGTCCCCCAGGAATACATAAATGGTTAGGTAAGGGTTACAAGTTCTGATCTAGATTAAATTGGAAATTCCACTTACTGCCTCAGAACCTAGAGGCTAAGCGATTTTCCAAGTCTGGACCAAGATCTAAATGAGAGAAATAATGTATTCAGTTGACTTTTGGAGAGACTTTGAGAGGCTATTCTACTTACAACCAGCACAGAAAGATGATGTTATTTCTTAATCTAACCCTACCATGCAGAAATCCAGAAGGGATGTAGAAGACCTGTATTACCCTTAAATGGAAATATGCTTAAATTAATGATTTTTAAAAGCCATTTACACTGTCTATTTAAGAGAATAGATTGAATCTGGGTTTTAGACCAATTAATATGAGAAATATTTCTGACTGTTTTCCATGTGCTAGGTAATGTTTATATGTTCTAACTCACTTAGTCATACTATGTAACTCAATACAAGAAAGTAAAATGACTTTTATCTTTAGAATTTAAAACAGCTACAGAGGTTTTGACTGGAATATTTGTTAATTTTTTCCATTCCTTTATTTCCTTTTTATGTAAGATATAGAATTTTAAAAATTCAACCAAGCAAATAAAAAGGTCTATACTAAAACAAAGCTGCCATTTATTTATATAAGAATCATTTGCCTCCTTTTTCATAAGTTCAAAATTGATAGCAATACAGGCAAGGCAAGTTTGAGGGTCACCAAAGCAGAGGGGGGTTCAAAGATAGCAGAGAAACAATCCAGCCTTACACTCACCTGGCTGCCCTCCTTCTGCCAAAAAACAGCTGGTTGTGGGTTTCCTTTCGTTTCACAGGGAAATGTCACTGTTCGACCTTGAGCAACAATCTGATCCCTTGGCCTAACCACAAACTGTGGAGGAGCTATAATTTAAAAAGAAAGAAAGTGTGTAAATATCAACTGCTGACAAAGAAAACGATATCAAAGTCAGAATCTGGCTCAAGCTGGATCACTTCGTGCCAGAAGGAAGGGTATATTTTTTTTACTTTTACCAAGGTCTCAAAACACAAAGGGAAAGGGGAAAGAGTGCTCTATTAAGTGGGAAAAAAGTAAATTTATTTGCAAACTTATTTTAATATTGTACATTATAATCCTGTATTCCATACACTTGTGGAGGAAAATATGTAGATTTCTTGTGATTCTAATATTTTTAGGGAAAAACATAGAACTCAATTTGTTTCTGCTTTTTGATTGAAGATGGAAGAGAGTTTTTATATCTTTACTTTAAAATTAATTTATAAGGTAAACATTAATTTTCTTACAATGTTTGTCAGATACTGTATGAGGCACTGGGATATTAGAAGACGTAAAATGTGATCTCTATTGTTAAAATGCTTATATATTACAAATGAGAAGTTGAAGAATTAAAGGCATTAAAGTAGTTAAGACAGGGGAATTACATACAAAGTTAACTAACAGTATAAATACATGTATTCAAAGAGTTTGTTCAATTTAATTAATTTCATTTAGATAGATAAACAATAGTCAGGCAGCTACTAGTTTCCTCGACTGGGCACTAAAGAAACAGAGATGAAAAGCTCTGATAAGTCATCATGGAGCTCTTCCAATGGAAATACAAAAAACATGGTTGCAATGACAATAATAAAAACAAACTAAGCCAACATTTTTCTAAGACTGTTAAGTGTAATGGTAGAGGGACTCTCATTCCACAGTAAAGTAGCACATAAATTATAGTACATATACTCAATGCGATAGAGCGTTAGGACAGAGGAATTTCTTAGTTTTGTGATGGCTGTGAAAGGCTTTGTCATTACAGTAGCTTAAGCAGAATTTGCATAAGTGGAATGATGAGCACATTCCAAGCAAGGTGGTTACTGGATAAAGAAGCAGCAATAACACACCTAGCACACCTATGTACGATCTAGCAGGAATGGAGGGTCCAAATTGTGTAACCATTATTGCAACAAAGGAAGATTGAAGAAGCAATACACTAAGGATTTTATTCTCTTTCTAAACTGAGGAGTGATAGATGCAAGGAATAATTTTTGGAAGGTTTAACCCTGTAATGAACACACAGTATAAAATGGGTAGAGTGAGAGGCATTCAACTGTAGTTTTCTGGGGCCGGTGAGATGGCTCAGCGGCTTAAGCGCCTGACCGGCAAGCGCGAGGGCCCGAGTTTCACTCCCGGAACCCACATATGAAAAAGGGGCCGGTGATATCGCTTAGCGGCACGGGCGCCTGCTGGCGCGCGAGGTCCTGAGGTCAACCCCCTGGTACCCACAAAAAAAAAAAAAAAACAACTGTAGTTTTCTTGGGAGACTAGTAAAATGCTGTATTTGAAGATGAGACCAAGACACAAATAACACTTATAGAAAAGAAAGGGATAACAGTATAATATTGCAACTGGAAGCTTTTTCAAGGACATCTTCCTCATACCAAACCTCACTTTCGTTGGGGAAAAAAAAAAAAAAAACATTGTTTATCCCATGACTTTTCTAGTCATCTGTTTCCACTTTAATCAGTTGCTTATGCTGGAAAACTAAGACCATGCAAACATTCAAAAATCAACTTTAATTTGTAGAATATGGTGTACTTGGCAACAATCTTAAAATGTGACTTCTAGAGAACTCTGAAGAATAAGTGGTGTCTAATAAAGTCCTTCACCTGTAATGGTGAACCCTGTACATGTGGGTCCAAGAACAGACTAAATGCAGAGCATCCCCAAAACACATCCAATTATTCATCTTAATACAAATGCTATCACTGAGAAAGCAGCAGCATTTTTTCTCAAAAATATTCAGTGAGATTTGAATTGACTTATTTTTTGGTGTTCTATTAAACTGATTCCTAATTCAACACAGCCAACACATGCCCTAGGGACAGAAGAGATAAATTTACTAAGGGAAATCTCTTTCTGTAACTATAGATAACAGAAGATTCGTTCTAACAGTATGGAGAATCCAGATTTATGGATCTATTTCACCATAGTGTGGTTTATGCTGCCCTGCCTTTTCAGGAGATTACATTCTTCTTACAATCTTCTTGCTATTTTTACACAATTCTACTGAATCAGCAGATACATTGATTTTTGTTTCATGTTTTTAATAGGAATGATATTTTATATCAGTGTTACAAAATTACTTTAGGAAAAACCGAGAACACAATAGTGTCTATTTTTCTGCAGAGATGTGAACTACCAGGTACCCCAAGAAAGACTTAAGGTTGGTCTGTATAGTAAGATCAGTCTCTATCATGTGTACTTTCATGACAATATGAATATTACTACTTAATAATCAGTGTATAATAATCAGTATATAATTCTTTACCCTTGCAATCCTATAAATAAAAGATAATAATGCAAATCTGTATACTAGTTTTAAGAGAAGTATTGAGTATCTTAGTTTTTACTTCAACATTAAAAATTAAAAGCTCAATTTGGTCAAAATCTGTTATTTATCATTATTTAATAAAAGTCACATATTCAAATATTAGTCCATTTTCACTGCTTTTGGTGAGAAAGAATTTAAATTAGCCTACACAATTAGTAAAACCTTAGAGTCTGTGCGCTCTATATAGCCCTCCTTTATATAATTTAAAAATGAAATAACTGAGAATGAACATGACTGAAACTATCAAATGAAACATACATGAAAACAATGAAAATCTGTAGTTTTAAGCATATTCTCTATCATCCACCTATTTCAGAAAATTCATTGTCCACACTTTGACATAGCTAATACTCCCTTGAATTAATTTTCAAAGTTTTGAAAATATTTTTAGGCCAGTGATTCTGCAAAATATTTTTGAAATTCACATCCTACAACTTTTAAAAAGTTTCCATAATATGCTTTCTGAAATAAGGACTGGCAATTAATCACATCTATGTGTCCACATTTCTGAGAAGATATGATACATCATTTATTAATTCAAAATGTATTGAGAGACTATTCGATATGAGACGTCCTGTTATGTGCAAGGGATGGGAGGATAAATAAACAATGGTCCTTGTTCCAGGGCACAGAGTTCAAAGTAAATATACAAACAAATAAATATAGTAGAATGCAATTTATGTAATAATAGAAAAATGCAAAAGATACTGAATAGAAGCAAATTAAACCATGAGGTGAAGAAAGAAGAATAAAAATGCCAGAAGTAGCCTACGTTTTAGTTGTATTTTGAAGCACAAGTCAGAGTTCACTAGATGAGGAAGAGTACGGTCTCTTGGCAAGAGAGAAGCAGCATCTAGGGCAGAGATCTGTGAGCCTGGATTTGGTAGAGGGCAAAGGATTTTAGGAAAAAAAGGAATCTGGTTTACAGAGCTCATGTAGATAGGGCCAGATAATTTGTGCTCAAGGAGTTTAGATTTTTGTCCTGAAAGCTGTTCAGATCTGTTGAAAGATGTTTTTGGAAGACAGATATCATCAAGTTTGTGCTTCAGAAAATAATGCTCTGGAAGAAATGGAGATGGTGATTGGAGATGAAGATTGGAAAGGCAGAAGCAAAGGACTGGAAAGCATTAGCAAGTTAGGACAGAAAATCCAACTGAGAATTGTTATTCATAGCAGCACCTAAAGAAAAGATTTCATCAGAACTCTTAAATAACAAAAAATTCTAGAAAACTATAACCAATATGTACCACTGATGATATAATCTAAAAATGTCAGGAAATCATAATTTGTTAAACTTTTATCCATTTCTAATTTTTTAAAGACCACTAACAAAAAGCTATCAGCTTCTGTGTTACAAATTCCAAAAATATGTATTTTCTTGTGATGTTTATTTGTGTTGCATTTTTGTTCTAAGTTATTGCAAATATGTTGTATTTGTAATGTGGTCAATACCTTGTCACTAGAACCTAAACCTCACAGAGCTCAATGGAATTGGAATCATATCATTTTGAAAATTAAACAAACAAACAAACAAACAAAAACTAAAAATGTTGAATGAAACATTTTAAAAAGCCAAAAAACTTAAGGAGCATTTGAGTCTCTGAAAATGTATGTCCTTTTGTCACCTGATGTCATGCTAACAAAACAAATGGCAACAATCACTTTTACTTTTGTAGACTCGCTTTCTCTGCCCAAGATCTATATTGCAATCTTCTGTGAAGGGATATCAGCTAAAGAAATTTATTTTCGAGGTTTTAAAATGAAGCACTGCATCAATATTTCTTCTGTGAACACTCCACAATTTCAGTATTTCTGCCAGACTGCAGGGGAAATGGTTTCAAAAGGCAGCACTTGGCTGATGGCACCAATGGGAGGGAGGAGACGGAGGTGGCATTTCATCAACACAGCACAATAGTGCAAAGTGTGCTATACATAAAATTGATTTTCTAAAATAGCTGTCATTAAATATAAAAAACACAATTAGGTCCTCAAGATGATAATTCAAAACACACATTTAAGTCCAGTGTGAATTAAAGTGATTGAGTTATAAACTCCAGATGAATATGCTAGTTACAGAATCGGCAATTCTCCCATAAGTTTGTAAGTCAGAGGGCTATAAAATATACATTTACGTCCGCTCTAAAACCTGAAAACATTAGACAAATGTCTTGTAACTACGATATAATAACATACTTTCTTAATCTGGCAAGTGATTATACCTTATTGCTTCAGCTATAAGAAGAAATGAGATGAAGCAAAAAGGCACAATTCAGCATTTAATCAACACTTCCAAGTTAAAAAACAATAGCTCCGTAAGAAAAGTACGTTGTGTGCTTTCCAGAGAAATAAGACCCGAATATAAAAAGGTCAATTAAGATTAGAGGTCTGGGACAGTTCACTTGAAACAGTGTTTTGAGAATTTAAATACAATGCACAGTAAATTAGATTTGATTTCTGCTAAATTATGCTTTGATACTGCATTCAGCCCAGGCTGGCTTCAATCTAAGCCACGCTACAGCTCTGTTATGCTAATGCATGCTGGGGAGAGTGAGCGGGCGATATGGAAATTAGATGGGTGAACAGGAGTAGGAAGCGAAGGCCATGCATGAGGTGGGCTTTGAGATGAGGGGAGGGGGGACCTTAAGGTTAATCACATCATGTTCAAGTTGTTTCTACAGGAAAATATGGCTTTCTATGGCAGGCGTTAACGTGGAGGCAGTTACACAGCAGTTAGGTACATTACTTTGCCATACAGGGTGGTTACAGGCGTGCTCAGCTGCCTCACTCTTGGGGTATGATTTCATGCCTGAATGAATAATCTCTTGCTTCTGTATTAATAAACATTTTGAACTTTGTGACAAACTGAAATAGAAAACAAATTTCCTTTGCTGTTTAATATAATGCTTAATACATGTTAACATATTATGGAAGCACGTTTAAAAAGCAATCTCTCTCATCATTTGAGTTAAAGGTTTGCTTAGTCACAGAAGGCTTAATACAATAATTATCATTAATTGAGGGTTTATTAAATCGCAGGGACTATATTAAGCCACCCACAAGCATTATTTCCTTTAAAATTTTAAAAGCCTTATCTCTGATCTACTACCATTCTGATATAAAGACCAATAAACTGAATCTTATGATGAAGGGTATACACTTACTTAAGGTTAAAATATTAGACTGGAGGACAGGTTTGACTTTTCATTCATCCCAAAGCTGTAGTTGGCCCTATTACAGACCAACCTGCTAATTTAATTCACTTCACTTCAAATCATTATCTGATTGAGAATTTGTCAGGTCTAGCACTGAACATAACAGTAATATTTTTAGGCCACATTTTTAATGTGATATAATATTTGAAAAATCATATAATGTTTTTCTTGAACAATCACTTTTATTATTAAAGTAAAATAAAACTGAGTCTTATTCTTTTTATACTACCTACAAGTTCAACATTTCTAAAGTATTCTTTCTTCAAGTCACTGGATTAGAAAAACCTACAGTGCTTTTAATTACATAGTAATAAAAACCTACAATGTTTATCATCAAAATGCTTGCAAATCGTTGTCCTTCATGTAATATTTTGGCTATTAGCTGGTTCAACATTTTATCATTCAGATACTCATTTGTCCCCCAACCAGCTCCAGAATTTTGACAGACCAGTATTTCAATCACTCACATCTGTATTTTGTTGTTCTTCTGGTTAACCCATTTTTTTTTTTTGTGGGTACTGGGGGTCGACCTCAGGACCTCGCACCCCAGCAGGTGCCCGTGCTGCTGAGCGATGTCACCAGCCCTGTTTAACCCATCTTAATATCTATTATCCTTTGATCCACCTTATCAACAACTATTAACCTGAACATACTCTGACCTCACTTGCCCTTGCTTGCCTTGTTTCTCTAGCCCTCCCTCCTGTTCTATGTGACTTGCTTCCTCAGTTCAGTTGTAAACTCTTACTAATACGCAGTGATGGCTACCATTTTCCAGTTCAATGTTGTCCTTATTTGACCAAGAAAAGTCCCAAACAATGATTTCTAAATGAATGGCTTGGAACTGGGAATATTTTTTAAATGATCTAAGGCACATATTCACTTTTTTTTTTCCATCTCAGTATTAGCAGTAATTTGGATTGAGAGAAATCAAAGACAGTATGTTATTTGGAAAAAAAAAACAAAAAAAAACCTCCTAACCAATACTGACATGGCTTTCTTTAGAGATCCTCCTATCTAAACTGGAAATTTATTACCCAAAAGACTATACATGAGTAACCACAATCCTAAAGGAAAAAAATACATAGACAAATACAGGCATGATGTAGTAATCAGACAGAAGTTCCTGCAAAAATATATCATTAATAGGATTGCCCCAGCAACAAGAACTAGTGAGAAGTCATTTTATTACATTACACCAGATTTGAGATATTTTTAAGCTGGTAAATAGAATAAGTTGGCTTTTAATTGATAAAAGATTGTTTCCTCAACTTATGTAATTCTATTTAGTTTTCACTTTTTTTACTTGATAACAAAATAATTTCTGTAATATTGTAAATGCATACATAATGTCATAAAATATTTGAATTGAAGCATATTAACACATAAAGCATACAGAGGAAGCAATGTAATGGAAAATTCAAATCCGGAGTATAGGACTTAAAATAATCATTTTTATAAAGTCCATTTAATCACATTTTATTCATTTGTCACTGTTTCCAAGGAATACAAAGGATCAAATTACTAATTTACCTATCTTTCAATTATCTGTTTCTCTTACCTAATCCATGGCAGTGCCTCTTCTAAATACAAGTCAGTAACTTGCAGCTAATATTAAAAATTCTTACTCCATGTTAAAATACTAGTACCTATACCTTTTCTTTCAACAGTATCTATACTTTTTCTTTCCTATGTATCTATCTCTCTATCTGCTTCTTAAATGCCAAAATGAAAAAAGGCAAAGTATTAGATAGTTTACTGCTTTCATGAATATGAAAAGTGCAGCAAATTGTCAAAGAGAAAAGATTGACTGCAGTGGATCACAGTCCTCAGATTCTGTAACTGCTTAGACTTCGTATTTCACAGTCTTCCAATTAGAGGTCTCACATACACATATAAATTGCATTCAGCCCTTGTATGAGTAAAGATATGTTGCTGTTTTGCAGCTATGAATCTTCGCATTTTTGGATCATTCTTAAGGAATTTGTTGATTGTGGGAAAATAAACTTTGGAGGGCTCATATGATGTCTGACACCACCCCCCGAATCACTTTCAACTATTCAAAACTGCATAACTAAAGAAGGCAGTGAAGTTATTATCTTGCATGAATATAAAATAATAGAAGTGGTCTTCTAACTTGTCATGTATAGCAACCATGAAAGCAATTAAGCAGAGTATGTCAGTAAGGAGATTTGATTTGTTTTAGTAGATGGAGAAGGTAAGAAAGGAAGGCTGAGAGGTTGTTCCTCACGGAGGGAAAAACACATGCATCGTTTTAGAGGTACGAGTTCATCAGACTGCACCAACTCATCGCTCCTTACCTGCCTTCTCTGTCACTATGGTCAATCTGGGTCTTTCTTTTTTTTTTAGTCAGCTTGTTAAACTTAGGATTTACGTTAGTAGAACCACATATTGTTTTCTACACAAATGATCTTAACTGGCTTTATAAAATCTTTAATCCTTCAAGGATATTAAGTATTTCTCCACTGCAATATAAGTACTATTTATTGTATAATGTAACTAAGTTGGAATATGAACAGATAATTTTAAACATTATTATATTTCAGATTATTAAAGCAGACTTATTTTCACTTATAGGCATATACAGGAAATCAGTCCTATTAAATATGGAAATTCATAGAACTTTTGAATTGTACAAAAGTTATAAATTTAAAACTTTCCAGAAAAATCTATCAACATTTTAAACAAATTCTGAACTTCTAAATCTGATTTGTCCTTATTATTCTGTCCTGTATCTTTGCTTTTCTATTTGCCTCCCTGATTAAAATACTAACAATAAAACAATAAAACTTGGTTTAAGGAATTGCTAATTTGCAAGAGAAATGCTATTAACTTCAAAACTAATTAATTATTTAGAAAAACAATATCGACATTATTACTAAAGCAATTGTCTCATTTTTGACCAGCAAAAGAATAATTTAAAGAGTGGTGAAAATAAAAATCCCTTCAAGGTACTAAATTATTCAATTGGGAAAACCAGACATCTCAGGCATAGGGAAGAAGGGATTGTAAGAGTGCGAGCAAGAAGAAAAATACAGCTTAAAAATGACTCGAATAAATGGTGAGACAAGACATCCCTTTTCACTCACTTAACCTGTCAACTTGCCAGAACTGTCATGTCAGCACTCCAGCTAAACCACGAGGCTGATCACTTCCCATTATCTCATTTTTTAGAGAAAGAGTGCATGAAGATGCCAATCAGAAATAGAAAAAGGAAAAAAAATCTTGAAACCAAGAAACAAATGTACTAATGCTGAAGGGTTGCTTAGTTAACAGAATTTTAATATGCCATTGCAATGTTTCTTAATAACATTAATTACACGCTTAGTAAGGCACCATCCTAACTCATTAGTGCTTTCTTTTTGTTTTATTTTATCTCCCACTAGCAGAATGGGGAATATGTGATTGGCCTGTTACCATTAATGCTGCTTAATCTCTTTATAGCGCTAGTTAAAGCTGCTTGCATTAACATCTTCTGGGCAAGTATTACCTATATATGCATATGTGTGTTTCAGTGAATTGCACCAGCATTGGGCATGCCCCTACCATACCCAATGTTATGCTAGACCTACAAGCAGCAGAAAGATTAGCACAACCATGTATTTTCTAACCAAGAAGTAAGAGTTTTATAGGGTAGATGAAAATAATATCTCCAATATATCTGGGAAGCAATACTTGTCAGATGGATTTAAAAAGGCATTCAGATATATTTTAACTCGAAATTTAATTTAATTTGCTAGTTTATATATTTTCATGAATATAATTATGTACTAGTCCCTTGAGTAACTTTTAATATGTTTAAATAAGTAGTGTAGTAATTCAAATGTCATGCATGTAAAATCTAGACGTAATGCTTAACATAGCACATTTTACAGTGTTTCAAGTTACAGTATCTCTATCTACAAATTACTATAATTTATGAAAATTAAAATTTTGACTTTTTAAAAAAAGTGTGGTTCAAATGTTAATGTAATTTATGCTGAGTACAACCAATGAAATATCTTAATACTTATTTTACAGTATAGTTTTTGGCCATATTTCTTACATTATTATTCTTATTATATTTAATATTGATAGTACTTTAAGTACTAACTAACCTAAAATATCTAATATTTATTTTATTCTTATTTGGAGAAAACAAAATTACTGAGATTTAAATATGTTGATATTTAAATTATTGGAATAAAGGATCATTGTTTCATTTTCCTTTATTGAAAACAAGAAATAAATAATATGAGACAACTACCATAGTCCAAACTACAAATTATAAAATATTCTTGTCAATAAAGTATGCAGTAGAATGAGGAGACATGCCAAACACCAACTTAACTATCCTCAATTCGCTATTAATATTTATTATAAGAGATCTGTCAGCATTTTGAGAACTCATTTCTTGATCCTTTAGTCATAATCTAGAGTCAAGAGTGAAACTTGGGAAATAAAAAACATAATTGTGTAGAAAACTAGTTAAAATTGAGAAGCCCAGATAGGGATTAAATAAGGATCCATGCAAAACAAAGCAGTATATTAACTAGTTAATATATAATTAATGACATAAAAGGGAAAAACACACAAAACACATAACACATAAAAGTGATTAATTTATAACTTATAAGACTTGTCAAAAGAAACATAGACATATATTAGGATACTTGTCCATAGTCTAAATGAATTTGTATAAAATGATAGATGGACTAAAAGACACAAGTAGATGAATGTTACATGAGAGCTTAGCAAGGAAATGACAAAAGAACAAAGTTAAAAGTCAAGGGGCTGGTGAGATAACTCAGCGGTATAAGCGCCTGGCAAGTACAAGGTCCTGAGTTCGACTCTCGGAATCCACATTAAAAAAAAAAAAAAAAGTCAAGCACATTTCACTAAAAAGAAATGCATGATACTTTTAATTGAGAAGGGAGGTAGTAAATTGGTCTTATCATCATAAAATATGAAATAAAATTGACAAATTATTACAGAGAAAGTGATAAATATGGAATGTAGAAAAAAGTAAGCCACCATAACCAATATAGTTGAAGAAAAGAAAACCTGAAACACGAAAAAATATTCAAGGATAAAACAGAAAAAAATATTCATGAAACAAAGTAAATTAACAGGATTCTATAGATTCAAGAGTCTTGATGTGTCCCAAGAATATTAAATACAGGATGATCGACACTAAAGTATAAGCCAGCAAAAGGTATCTGGAAGAAAAAACTACGTAGGTATACATACAATACAGTAAAAGGACATTCCCGCCCAAAGGGAAAAATATTCTGGAAGCTTTAGACTTCACTACAGAACCATCTATTTATTTATTTATTTATTTATTTATTTATTTATTTATTTTTTGTGGGTACCGAGGGTCGAACTCAGGACCTCGCGTGCCAGCAGGCGCCCATGCCACTGAACGATATCCCCGGCCCCAGAACCATTTAATACCAAAACAAGAGATCCTTTTCATCAAGTTGTGAGAAAGGAAAGAAAAAAATACAATTCAATAATTTTATTCCTAGTCTTCCCTGTAAAGACAATGGAAAGACACCACCAAACACACAACGATAAAGCCAGTTTAGCATGAGAAGTAACTGGCGCTTGCTTTGCACTTTAAAAGTACTGTTAGTTTAAGATACTTCAAACATTTCACATTGTGTAAACTCTGTCGGAGTACACAAGCTAGGACTGAATGTATTATTTTCAGCCTATCATTTAATCAAACCATATGGAGCAATGAAAAAACGTGATGCTTAGTAATAATTAATTGGGAGTCTGCATAATGTCGTTAATTAGTGCCAGGTGCAGGAAACATTAGGCGCTTTCAGGAAAGAGGGGATCACCTCAGGTCATGGGGCAACAGTTTGTCCAGAAAAGGGATGCAAGGAATAAAATTCTAGGCCTACTTACAAAATAAACTCAGGACATCTTCTGCAGATAGTGCATCTAAAAATGATACACCCAAACCACATGTTTTCTGATTTAAAAAAAACAACTGGAATGTTTTCAATATTCATTTAAAATATATGCAACACATTAAATTTTCCAAATTTTGAGGTGGAGTGGGAGATGGAAGTTCTGGGAATATCTATCATATATTTTAAAGTAATATCTAGTTTCTAATATGCTGAGATGAATTTTTCAATCACTGTCTTTATTGAACTTGTAGCCTCAAGAACAAAATGTTCTACAGAATGTTATAACAAAACTCTACTTCATCTCATGAAACAGAACTTTCTAAAATGAGAATATGTTTATTATTGTGTTTGAGCAGTAAAACCATTAAAAATATGTCCCTACAGATTTCCTTTTTTTTTAATGAGTACTTCTGTTAAATAATCTAAGAATGTTGAATTTTGCTACGAATATGTATTTTTCAATTCTTATTTATAAATTCTAGCACAGCCACTGATATTTTTCTATCCAAAGGAAACATGTTTTAATGTTACGGAATTGAGAAACACATATAAATTTCTTTAAACTTGTATATTGTCACTTTGGTTTTGATATTTTAAGCAAATTTCACCTGATACACTCAGCTTTTAATTTCTATACTTGAGGGGATCAGCAGTTAGCATATGGCACATAGATACAAAACAGCAAGGCTCAGCTTCACAAGTAAGGCAGCTGGTACATTTGACAGTTCTTTTCCAAATTACTCATCATGTTTTGAGTTGCTGCTAGGAAAAAATGTGTTGCCCATCTCCAAAATAGATGTTCTTTTTTATTTTTAAGCTTGGGAAGGGCTTCCGATAGAAAAATAAGACAGATGGTTATAGGAAGTAAGATATTTATCCATATTTAGACTGTTTTTTTTTTTTTTTCTTGTCAGTTCCTTCATCAGAAGAGTTTTCCAAATAAACAAATGAATATTTCAGCACTGGTAGTTGACTATACACTAAGATGCAGTTTGGCTTTTTATATAGAGAATGCCTTTGGAACAGTAAAATGTCAAAATCACAGGAAGGTTTGGAGGATTTCTAATTATCGAAGTGGTATTAACGTAGATTTTGTGGTAACTAGCAAATATAGTAGCTGCCTTAAAGGGCTCTTTTTGAGATGTTGGTGACACTACAGATGAGTAAATATAATCTATAGTTTCCTTTGTTTGCAAGTATGTAATTGACTGCTTTCAGTAATAGTCTCCATTTGAGAATTATCTGGATCAAATTTTCACAGAATCTCAAAACTGTGGTGTAGAGTGTTTAATTCCAGCTGGAAATTGCATAAAGTTGCAACGTCTTTAACTTAACTGAAGCTCCTGAGCCTTCCAGTTGGATAAACTTCCAGTTTGGGATTTATAGAATAATGTTTAAATGGGGCTTTCCACACAGGAGAAGTTTCAACTGGTGTGATGCAGTGATTGTTTTCTGAATCTGTAATTATTCCAGATTCTGCATGGATTTCTAATTTTCTTTCAATAGCTTCAGACAGTTACTACTCTCTTAATTTTATGTACTTCACACAAATTTCTTTATATACTTCATACAAATTTCCTCACCACATTAATATTAGAATTAAAAACTGGATTTAATTCATTATATTACTTGACTTTTATCTGCTGGCCTTACAATAAATATTTTAAATATCTACAGTTTCTGAATTAAATTGATGCAAGGAGTTGATACAAAGAAACACCAGGCTAGTTTCCTCATTATCTGTCTCTTCTTTCATAATCCAATAAAATATATCTAACATTCATTTCCAATATTAATAGTAGTTGTCAAGTTTAAAGTATAGTTCTTCATATTTCTGAACACTGTCATAAGTCATCTGAGATAGATTTATGAAATGACAGACTTCCCAAGAATAAAGTACAATGTGTCAAGTAGCTATTCTTTATTTCCAGTCCAATGGGAATTTAAGAAATCATTTCAAACAAGAATAAAAATTAGAAAAAACTTTTGAAATGCCTTGCAGGTGACAGATACATCTTAATACCTTTAAAAATCACATCACTTTAATCCCTGTACTTTTTTTCTTTGTTTAATAGTTTTAAATATATCATATTTTTAATGTGTTATGTGCTGAGAACTTGTAACATTATATAAATAAAGCACAGTGTATTTACATACGGTTTCTATGGAGAGATATATATTTTAAATGTGATTTTCTTCTGTTTGTTTGAAAGGTTTTTTCTCATAATTACAATTCCTGTCAATGCAAAAACAATCTGAAATCTGGGGTACCTAACGCCATCCTTTTACTGACAAATATATGCATCTATATCTTTTAATATTTACTATAAAAATATCAGTTTAGTAACTTAAAATAACTTGTTGGGACCGGTGAGATAGCTCAGCGGCATAAGTGCCTGCCTGGCAAGCGCGAGGTCCTGAGGTCGACTCCCGGTACCCACATAAAAAATAATAATAATAAATAAAATAAAATAAAATAACTTGTTGGTAAACTTGTGAGGTTTTTTTAATTGCTTAGTTATCAAGAATTCCAGAAATAGTAAGATTGTCATAATTAGTTCCAACTAATATTTTATGACACATAATCCACAATTTTATTATGTATAACTTATATATATATAAGTCCCCCCACTTATATTTTATTATATAAATAAGTGTATATAATAAAATGCTTCCATTCTGACACACAACTGAATCAATCCCTGCACCTGAAATCTAGTTCCCAGAAGTTAAGAGAAGAAATCTAATAGAGTGGTCAGGTAGCCTGTTATCACTTCCCTATCTTTTCCTGGGTCATTTCATTCTGTCACATTTTCTTCTTAATTTTAAATGTCAACTCACTGACATATAAAGTTAGCATTAATAGGAATTGGTACACATGTAAGAAAATGAGAATTAAAAGTGATCATAACACACTCCTCAACTTTCAAGCATTGATTTTAAAAAGCATGACTGATTTAACAACTGCCTCAAAAAATTTCTTGCAATTTATATTTCAGTTAACTTAAGCCATAACTATATTTTAAACATCAAAATGCAAAAAAAATATGTCTCAAAAACTAGGGATACATTAGAAAATACTGGCACACAGAACACTTTTCACAAATAAATCTTAAACTCTATCCATTTCTGTAGCAGCTTTGATAAGCCAATATTATTCTCTCCATTTTATAGATAAGATGAATGAGGATTAAGGATATTAAAACAGTAATTAAAAAACAGGACTGATAAAAAACTTCATATTAGAATTTTAGGTTGGGAAACCAAAAAAAAAAAATTTTTTTGGTACCAAGAATCGAACTCAGGACCTCATGCTTGCCAGGGAGGCGCTGTGCCACTGAGCTATATCCCCAGCCCCAAAATTTTATTTACTGTATTTGCTAAGGATATAAGAACATACAAGTATAATAATAATGTCTATGAATATTTCAACCAATATAGGTTAAATGGAAACAACATCAAGCCAGTATATTAAGAAAGCTTTTGAAGCCTGATGGACAATTTATAAACCCCTGGAAATTGAGTAAGTTATTAACATATCTTTTGGTTTATTAAAGAAGCAATGTGCTGAATTCATTCATTCATTCAGCTACCCATTTATGCATCCATTTCTTCATTTACTTATACCACAATTACCAAGATTTACTTTATTTAAACTATTGGTGGGTTAAACTTTGAACATGCTGCAGAAAGTTTCTTACATCGATAAACTTGAAAATATTTCATCATCCCAATGTTTACAAATAATTATCATTTAAATTTCTGTAAGTGCAAGCTATTCAATTTTGCAAACCAAATAAGGAATGAGATATATTAAAAAAGCAATCACTAAATTTTCATGCCAAAGAACAAATTTTCTTCTCCCTTCCACACTAAGGACAAGAATCTATTTATAATAACTTAAAACATTCTACTTAATTTTATTCAAATGGACATGCCAATAATAAGTAGCAGGTATAGCAGGTAAAAATAATCCTCAAGAGCTGGAAGTCTGAGCACTTTAAAATAAAAGTGAGTAATTAATCTCGCTCCTTAATTTCAGTTCAAAATTTTTAACCTTAACTAATAACAGTCATAACTAATAACTTATGATGGTATACATACAATGGGAAAGAGAAGTATACATTTTTTACTTAAGAGAGTTAGCAGTTTATAAAATCTATCACTTTTCTATTCTTTTACATGAAAATTGGGTACTTACTGATTGCTATGTAGTGAAATCATTACAAAAATGGTTGATCAAAGGGATGACAAAGTCAGAAGCAACTTTTATAGCAGACAGCTTCTCAAGTAATAACACAGGTGAATAAATGCAGTTAGTTCTTTTAAGTGCTAATATGCATGAATTATGAAGCATTATACAAAGCCATGCTAAATGGATAGAAGGATGGCTACTTACCAATGGGGCGAGCTGTAGACATTACAATGGTGTGGTGAGAACGTAAAAAAAGAAATTAAAAAAAAAAGAAAGAAAAGAAAATTATCATAGTGCATGATGTGTAATGCCACATTTAAGTATGGACTATAGAATGATTTCTAGTCTCATAATTTAACCATCAATAGAATGTTCTGAGTTTGATAAAACTGAAATGTATAAATATAATTCTAAGAAAATACTTATTTTGAAGTTCAGGACTGACTGTAATTTGAGAGATATTTTAGGTCAAATCTTACAAGTAACAGTTACTACAGGTATCATTTCAAAGACCTGGAGTTAAATAGTCTTGTGTTACCCCAAAGATAAAAACCTGCTGAATATAACTATTCAGGTCACAGACTGGTAAACATCATGTCAATAAAAGAAGGCCTCACTGTCTGATTGGATTGGATTTAAGCATGATTAGTCAGAACCATTATAAGGACTACAGAAAAGCCCCTGATGTTGTTTTCGGTCAGTAGTAAGTTAAGATCACATCAGTTTTCATCCATGGACAGGATGGATGAAAATATAACAAATAGGTTGGACCATTCTTAAGAGTTTTCAACTCAGCAGCTCCCTACCTACTGTTAAACTTTTTTTCTTCTTTTTGGAGAGGCCAGGATACAATGACTGACAAGTAGAATGACTTTCAAACTGCTGTTCCAAAAATTATTATTTTTTATTACACTATAACTTTCCATCACTAAAATCAGTAGTAATAGGCTGCTCTTGCAATTAATGCACAGAAATTGTAAGAGATATTCATGAGCTTAATAATACTTTCTTTCAAAAGAATAATGACAAATCATTTTACACAGTAAACCATTTTATATAAAAGTAATGGATATTATAAAACATGTGCCCTCATCCATATGAAGGAGAAATACAGTTAAGATTATGTGAGCTTTTATGAAGTCTTACATTCAAAATATAAACTTTTTCAACAGAGCAATCTTCCACTCACACCCCAGTGGATATGGGCTTAGTGTACCATAATATGTCCCCAGAACAACGTATGGTTAGTTTTCTATTGATGATGGTCTTTGGGCATAGCGAGATAGATACAGCATTGCAAACATGTTTATACTTATTCACTAACTCAACACATACATCATAATCTAAGTTTTGTATAATCTCTAAAATTAATGATATAGTTGCATCTATCTGAAAGTTGTGGTCTTTTACAGTAGTATTATTCACAATTAAGAAAATAGAAAAAATAATAAGGCAAGGCAATTGTAGTAGCAGTATAAAAATTCTAGATTAGGGAAATCCTATTTTGTCCTATAAGATATAGTAGGTTTCTTAGCAAGAGGAAAAAGGAAGTACGTTGCCCAATGTACCATAATTTTTTTTTTGCACAAGGGTGGAAACCAGGATAAAAATAATTACCCCAATGTTGATGGAAGCCCAGGTAGGTGGATCACAATTTAGAGTCCCACCTGGGCAACTTAGTAAGATCCTGTCTCAAAATAAGACAATATTTAGCTCAGTGGTAGAATGCCCTTAATTACAAAGAACCAGATCACAGATTAACATCATAAAGTCATGCCTTATTCTAATTGATCAGATTTCTCATTTCCTCAGTGTTCTGCAGAAAAAGGACTTTGCCTCTCATCTTGCAATTGGTACTATTTTAGTAGCTACATAATGCTGGATTTCAAGCATTATGCCTTTTTTATGCCTTAAGGCATAAAAAAGGTGTTTTGAGTCTATAATATTTAGGACAAGAAAAGAAGAACCTCTGGTGAGAAATCAGGCTGAAATAAATAAATTGCTCTTTCACTTTAGAATAAATTTTTTTTTTTTTTGTGGGTACCGGGGGGTCGACCTCAGGACCTCGTGCGCCAGCAGGCGCCCGTGCCGCTGAGCGATATCACTGGCCCCTTTTTCGTATGTGGGATCCGGGAGTTGAACTCGGGCCCTCGCGCTTGCAAGGCAGGCGCTTGCGCCGCTGAGCCATGTCACCGGCCCTAGAATAAATTTTTAAGACTTTATTTTCTTACAAAAAACTTTTTAGGAAGGTCTTTGTTTATGTAAAACTAATGAAACAATTGAAAAATGGAGAAAATTATTTTTACAGATATGCACTTTGTATTGTTTTTACAGATATGCAGTTTGTATTGTTTAAGCCATTTTAAGCAACTTAAAATTTTCTATTAGTGAATTATTACATTAGGGAATAAATGCTAGGTTTGTCATTGACTAACTTCGTTTCTTTCTAATTTTTTGTTTACCAAATCAGAAAAGAGAGAAACTACTTGATGGTAATCTTAATTTTAAGGTCTATTTTTATGATATTTTTCTAATGGAAAACAACATAGGATTTCTCTGTTTCAGATGTTGATTATAAAACTCCCTTAAATTCTCCTCCATTAGCTAAAGTGAAAATCATGATACAATTTTAGTAGAAACATCCCAATAAAAATTTGTTACATAGCAATGTTTCATTCTGAAAATAAAAGAGCCATTGGGTGTTTTCTTTTCTTTTCTTTTTGTGGGTACCGGGGGTCGACCTCAGGACCTCACGCGCCAGCGGGCACCCGTTCCTCTGAGCGATATCACCGGCCATATTTTCGTATGTGGGTTCCGGGAGACGAACTCGGGCCCTCGCGCTTGCCAGGCAGGCGCTTATGCTGCTGAGCCATCTCAACAGCCCCAGTGGGTGTTTTCAAATCAGCAAATTAAACTAAGCTGTCTTCCTACCTTAAATAGATGAAAATGGACATTGCCTTTTGGTCAGTTGACATTGTTCTATTAAAACAATCCCAAAAACGTCTGAACATTTTACTATGTGCATAAAAATAGCACAGAAAAAAGAAAGTAGATAATTTTCCCTTATTAAACTCTTTTTTTTTTGTGTGGGTACCGGGGGGACGACCTCACGACCTCGCGCGCCAACAGGCACCCATGCCGCTGAGTGATATCACCGGCCCCTTTTTCGTATGTGAGATCCGGGAGTTGAACTCGGGCCCTCGCACTTCCAAGGCAGGCGCTTACGCCGCTGAGCCATCTCACCGGCCCTCCCTTATTAAACTCTTAACATGAGAAATCCCAATTGATTTCTTTCCTAATGGTAAAAATGTTTTTAAATAATATTTCATTCTACATTACATTATATTCTGGAGATTTTTTTTTTCTTTAACGCTGGTTTTGAGGTTTCAGTTGTAGACAAGTGATAAATTTATACCACATATATTGAATACTCTAATCCACCTAGAGGCTATAGGAGAAACCATTTAAGATTTGCTGATTTTTTTTAAAAGTTACTCAAAATAAACAATGTTTTTTACTGGTTTGTAAGTTCACTTCAAACATTTAAGTATGAGGAGCATGGTTGTTAAATGAAATGTGAAACCTGAAACTTTCAACAAATCGTGAAAACAACTGGAAAAGATCTTAAAGCAGACCACTTCGAGTCTCATTGATCCAAGAATAGATCCAAGTATAAAAGAATCCCTGCTGCTTTCACAAACATCTCCCCACATTTTTTTACCATTTGTTTAGTCAGCAAATATTTTTTGAATGAAACATTTCTTACCGGGTTATTTATTTTATTTTTTCCATTCACTTCAGAAACACACACAAAATTTGGGATAATTTGGTCAGGTAAATTGTTTTGCAAAGGGCTGCCTACTTAAAAACAAACAGTGTGTGTAAGCTAAACAGTGTTCATTGCTTCATGGGCGTTATATTTTGATTAGATTAAAATCTATCTATCTATCTATATCTATCTACCTATATATATTCATATATGATTATAGTCCTTAATGATCTGCTATCTAATGAGCGAAAATGTTTTTAAGCAACTAACTTGTTGATTTTGTTTATATTTGTTCTGTAACTTGTCGATTTTGTTTATATTTGTTTTGTATTGAAGTTCACACTAGACTATCCAGAGGAAAAAAATTGCTTAGATGGATTAGTAATGAAACAATTGAAAAACATAGAAACACAGTATTTTCCAGGTATATGGAATGGAATGCCTGTGTCTTAAGAGTTACCGAGGGGTAAATGAGTTTTGTATGATTTGAATCCTGTATTGTAGGTCTTCAAAAAAGCCATTTTTTTTCTTACCGAATGGAGGAGCACTTTTTAAAAAATCCCTGATTCATTTCTTACAACTTCATACTTCTCCAAATTCTTCTCCTAATCTTACAGAAACTGATCAGAGCAAAGCTGCCCAATGGTAACCGTTAGGACTAAACAGCGCCAGATGCAACTGATGGTCTGAGGAACACATGCAGCTAACCTCCTTATCACCGAGGATGACAGGAGGAGGCAATGTTAGTAGTGGAAGAAAGGTTGAACGGCTGAATGGAGATGAGCTTGTATACCTCTGTTTAAAGTCCTGTGAGTGTAAACAATGCCACAGTAATGTCTGTTTGGAAAGGGTAGATGTTTGCTGTCTTTATGATAAAACTTGGTTCCCTGGATTACATAATTTACCTCCTGTGATGAACATGTCCCACTAGGAAGACAGTTAATTCATCTTAGTGCACTGTAGGATTTAGCGATGCTTTCTTTCACTTATAAGCAATTCCAATGAGTCTATAAATGAACTTTATTGCAGGACTGAGAAAGCGCATAACACCCAGAAAGTGAAAGTTATTACAAGAGCAGCACTATTTCAGTTATTTAAGGCCAGTGAACTTCATGAATCACTCTCTAAATCAGAATATCAGTATGCAGCAGCTTCTCTGTTATCTATTTTCACCTTATTTTCATGGTTTTTTTTCAGATTGATTTTTTGAATGCCAAATTACAACTATAAAGTGACAAACCGATGAACAGAAAACATTCAGTACCTCTGAAACTGATTACACTTATAAGCAGTAAGCAGTTAAAAGCAATGGAAATTTAAGAAACTAATGTATATCTTTTCTGTTTTTAAAAATTTAATTTGAAGCACTATAAACTATTTCATCCACGTAAGTTACTGTTTACTAAGAGTTAGTCTCTTCAGTCATCATCACTTGGACCCTAAATTTGGAAGTACAGTAATTTTATTTCAACTAATGACAGAAATTCACAAAATCTAAGCATTTACTATAACAGTGTTATTTTGAGTGTGAACTCACTTACCAACTTAAACTATTAGCCTTCTGGTTCAATTCAGTTATATTTGATATCTTAAATCTCTTACCTCGGACAGTGAGGGTAGCAGAGGATTCCACTTTTCCCACCCGATTCTCAGCAACACACATATAGGTACCTTCATCTGTACTCATAGCCTTTTTAATTCTCAGTGTGTAATCATCTTTGATGTCATACCTGTGTAGAATATAAACTAGCTTCATTAAATAGCACTGATCATATAGACAATAACAGTGTTAATCTTCACTTCGTCTTTTTATAATTTACCTAAAGAAAAAACACATACAAACAGTATTCAACCATAAAAGTACAATATTTAGACTATAGTTATTAACAAAATGATAACTAATTTCATACCTGATTTCTAGCTGCTTATCAGTTACTTAATTTTATATATGTGCACAACTGTTGCTATATCAAATCAAAGACATTACCACTTGGACCTTTCCTTGGCAGCTCTTTACTAGTGAGGACAATAGTGTACATTTCAGTTTCTTGGTGAGTTATATTATTCTGTACATTCATTTTGTTCAATGTGATTTTTTTTAGCATCTTGATAATAAGAAAGCTGAAATATATTAAAGGACATTGTCTTGTTGGCAAAGTGACAAAATAAATAACAATTAAAAGCTGAAGAAGAATAATGAATTTTTTTAGAAAATTAACAATATTAACTCTTTAAATATCAAGACAAAGTGATTTTTGGAAGTCTACCTCATCACCTCTTTAATACGTATTTATAATCTCACTTCCATTTCCTAAGTTTAGACTAACAGATTAGTTCAAAAACTAAAATTGTTACATGAACTTTGGGGGAAAACTGCATATGAATATATTTTCGTTAGAGTCTAAGAAATTACAACTACATATGAAAAGTAGTGAAGCTTAATGAAGCTTTTTGTTTTTCATTCTTCTATGTCTGCTCGTCTTTATTCTCACTCATGGTTTTTTATTTCAAGTGCACACCTTTAGCAATAGCTTGTGATTGGCCACATTACCTCCCTTATACACAAAAGAGTTGGATCTATGTTAATTAACAAAATACTGTTTCAATTGGTTCTATCTGTTCAAAGCTAGCTGTGATATTCTATTATTTTCAGGACAAAAGCAATGTTTAGGCTTACATTTAAGACTACCACAGTTGGACATATTCTCTTTCTAGCTTTAGCTAAATGAATAATACAGCTTATCTTCATTAGACCCTAAGAAACAGACTATTCATATTTCTATTTTGTAGACCTCGGCATGACAAAAAGCAATCGCTCTGTACCAGTCTTGCCAACTAAACCTAACTATTCCTGTTCCTCTATTCCTTAATTACGGTGGCTACATTTGGGTCTGCCTATTTTGCCTTAAATTTCTTCTTATTTACTATAATTCTTAGGAAAATATTTATCCACTACTCTTATTTGAAGACTTCTATTACCATATTAGAAAAATACGATTACTTTTCCTTGAAACTCATTGAGAGGCCACTGATGATCCTGCACTTACATTTCATATTGTGTATTTTGATAAAGGCAGAGCTCTTGCCTGCTTCACTAAGCACTACGTCTACACCCCCAAACACAGAGCTTTTTATATTCACTAGCAAAATCATGTCGTTAAGAGGCCCAGACGCGGGAGCAGAACTGCCAAATTTTAATCATGGAGTTAGCCTCCTTCTCTGCTTGGGAGGTTGGACGTGACGCATAAATTCTTGGGATCTCAATTTCCTCCTTAACAAAATTGTGCTAATAATAACATCTATCTAAAAGAATGAGTGTGGACTTTGAATGAGGTATTGCATATAAATTGCTTTAAAGTACCACAGAGAAAGCACAATTCACGTTAGCTATTTATTATACCTACTAGAAATATTGGTTGAATGCATGATTGTTTCCTGCTAATAGAAAACCTAACTAAATGTAAATGTGTTCAAGGCTGCGATTTCCCCATATTTACCTACTAAGGCTTTCATATGGTCTACATTTACAGTTTGGAACAAGTACTAAACTAAGATGAATAAAAGTAAAAATACAGAGTAATATTTTCTGATTAACTTTGTCAATAAAAAGCATATCTGAAAAAGTGATTTTGATGACGGCTTCAGATATAATGAAGTGATATAATATATAACTAAATAATCTTTCCTACAATTAGTCTTTCTTCTGGATAACACACCTAGCTGAAACCTATAAACATTGAATGAAAAAAGTGGATTTTGTAGTATTTCCAATCCACCTAAAAAATACCTGAATTCCTGGCTACAGTTATGCCATTGGTTGCTACTGTTTAGACTTTCTCTTTATTGTTCTACAACTGAGTTTTCTCAAAAACTAAGAGATAAGAAGAGCTTAATGATCTGCAAAGTTTTTTTGAATCAAACCACACATAAAATCTAATTCTAAAAAAAGCCTAATTCTAAGTAAACAAAAGATACTTAGACTGTACATTATTTCTAAAGTCATCAAGAAAAAAATTTGTGTGTAGTCTCATCATTGAAAAGACAGGATTGCATACATTGTTCATGGCATTCTCAAAACAATATACTAAATTAGAAATTGTCATTTTGTAGATAAAAAATTTGATAGTCCAGTAAATGACATGTACAATGTCCTATACTACTAAAGGAAAAAAAAAAAAAAAAAAAAAAAAAAACAGAATTCAAACCACAGCTTTCAATGTGCCCTTTACCCTAATCTTCCTTGTAGGGACAATATTTAGTCTAATTTTATTTTATTTTTATAAACTCACTCAGAAAAGCAAAAAAATATATACATAGTAATGTGATCTTTTGATGCTTTAATACATGTATACATTGAGTACTATTTAAATCAGGTTAAATATATTTATTTGCACAACCATCTATCATTTCTTCATGGTGAAAACATTTAATTTTTTTTTTCTAGCTTCTTGAAATAGCCAGTGCATACTTGTTACCTAGCCTTAGTTTAATTTTTAAATGCTTACATGAGACATGACTACATAATTTAGTTAGAAGTATAATTTCACATTCAATGAATATTTGGTTTTAACTTCTGAAAAAAATTTCATTCATGTGAAATTATTCATTATATAGGCAAAAACACAGAAGATAAATACAATATGAAAGTCATTTCTCTCTTGCTTAAGAAAAAAGTACGTTTATTTTAAAATTATAGAACATATAACTTTTGTACCTAAAATAACTCTGAAACCTGACTTCCTCAGATTTTTTGGTTATTTTCTAAAGGAGGTTAAAAAGAAGGATAGGAATGAGAACACTATATTTTATGTAATGTTTTGAAGGTTTTTGTTTACTAGGTATATCATGATCAGGAATACAACTAACTGTGAGTCCTGTTGTTCAATGATTGCAGATTATTCCATAGGAAAAATTAAAAATAAAGTATTGCTCAGTATGAATAAATAGAATTAATCTTAGCTACTTATAAAAGAGGCTAAGTTTCTTCGCAGGAAAATTGAATGAATTATCAGAAATTGAATTATCTTTTGGTAACTGTAAAACAGGTTTTCAGATGCAGATTGTAAAACAACAACAACAAAAAAGGCAATATTCTGGTTGTACAAAGATTCTTGTTAGAATACTTCCAGGTTCAGGGAGTACATGCATACAGGTACTGAACCTAGTAAATTAGGCATGCTTTGGAGCTAGAAAAGGATTTGGGGTAATGATTTTTAATGATTTGCATGACATACTGTCTTTTGTAGTTCATAGGATTGATAGAAACAGAAACTCATCATTGTCTCATTGTAATTTCTCCTTGATTATCATTGAAATTTGAGATTATAGTGATTTCCTTTTCCTTTGGTACTGGGGATCAAACCCAGGTGCAGTCTACCCTGAGATTCATCTCTAGACCATTTTATTTTTTATTTTGAGAGAGGATCTTGCTAAATTGCACTGGTGGGACTCAAACTTTCGATCCTCCTGCCTCCCAGCTTCCTTCATCAGTGCTGGCAACAAAATTGTGTACCTCTGTGCCTGGGTAATAATAAGTATTTACATTTTTAGGTGAGCAATACTTATGGCATATATCCTATATGCCAGGCACTCCATCAAATGTCCAGGGACATGTGCTTTTACAGGATTTAGAACCTCATGAAATGATCATCAGCTGAAAGGATGATGTCAGCCTCCACAGGGCAAGTGTAGATCAGGGTTCCCACAGAGTCGGCAGCTAACATGCATTTCCCAAAATGCAAGACTTGAGATGCTCACACGTCCTGACCTTCCCCAACTATAGACAACTGGTACAATGCACTAGCAGTTTTACACAGCAGTGTTGCAATCAAACAAAACAACAACAACAAAAAAAACTTTGAAGATTCAGACGTTGGAATGCTCAGAATCTTAAATTAACGTTTCTTTTTTTAAAAATTTTATTTAAGCTTATTGGTACAATTTAAGCATACATAACAATCACATTCATTATATGGAATTTGTACTTGTACATGATATGTCTTGATTCCTCTTTTTTTTTTTCCCCATTCCTGTCCCCTCCTTTGAAACCCCCTTCCCTTCCTCTTCACAAAGCTGTTTTCATTTTATCCGTCTTTTTGGATTTTTTCCTTTCCCTTCCTTCCTTTCCCTCTCTCCCCTCCCTAGTTCCCTTTTGCTTTCAGAAATTATCATTTCTAACAGAATCTTTCCTTGAGGAATGACTGCAAGTATTACCAGTATTATGAATTTATATGAATATACTTTGAATATGTATAAAGTGATTGACTCTCTATGGTAAAAGAAACCAAAAATTTGCCTTGCGTAACAATCCATCAACTCTTGGATCCTATATAAAACATGCAACTAACTAGTTCTTCACCCCATTCCTAAGACTAGTAACTTATTCCATTTTGAACATCTCTATTAGGTGATCTTCTACATATGATGTCGCAAAACATTTCTTCCAAATGTTTCTACTCATCACACTATTTTTAGTGCCAAACAGAACAGTATTCTCGATTTTGTGAGATGGCCCTTTGAATTTTGGGTTTTCTCTGAAAACTCATAGATTATAGTAGCTGTTATATAATCTAAGCGTTTTAAGGTAAACTAAGAGCATCAACACAAATTCATTGACTAATAAATATAAATTTGATTATGTCATGCTACTGTTTGAAACTGTCTAATGGCTTGTCACTTAGAAAATGACTACAGTATTGCTTTACGGTCTTCATGGCTTTAGGTAAACCTGTCCTTGTCTACCTGTCCAATTTCATGTTCATATAATCATGGCGCTTCCTTTCCTGGCTCAACATTAGTCAGTGGCCACTGTGTCTTTTTATTATCATCTGAGATTTATAGAATATTTTTGCTCTGTGTTTTCCATTGTTCATCCTTTTTGACTATCATAACAGCCCAAATATCATTTCTTCAAAAGCATCCTCTTATACAACAATGTAAAGTAACTGTCTATCCACCCACCAAGTTATTTTTTTTTAATTGCTTTAATTTCCTTTTATTCTTTGTTTTATAATTAATGTTTATTTTTGTCTGTTTCTTATGTCCAGGTAAAATTTTCAAATGATGCGGTAATGATGTTATTCCAAATTTTGACATTTTCAGATACAAATTTGGATTATTCAAAGCAAGGTCTCTCTTAGTCCAAAGTGTACATGCTATATCTGTGTTGTCACATGTCCTACATGAATTTAATACAATCACAGACCTTACGGCTGGAGATACTATGTCCCTTCCAACATTACTCAACTACTGTCCCAGCCTCGAGTCTGAACCTGAATAGTGCAACAAACCCAAGAGCCTGAAGCGCATCGTGGCACCTTTATGAGCATTCACGGTCTGAGGCCAGAGAGATGGCAGGCCCATAACTGTGACAGGATTTGCTCTTATCTGCAAAAGCTCAGGAATATAAGGACTGGTTTTAAAGAAATTGTGCCCAACTAACTTCAAAGCTTAGAAATTAAGTATTGCTAGTTTCACATTTAGACATCCTAAAGCAAAACATGACTAAATTCTTTTCCTAAACCACATATGGAGGCAGTTGTAGCTGGGGGAAAATTTCACAGAAGTTTCTACTACCAGTCTCTGCTCTTTAATGGGTCATGTTTTCCTCCAGACGATAATTTGCTTTGTAACGTTACACATTTGATAAGTAATTCTTTGTCAAATATTATTGCTGGCTTTAATTAGAAACAAGAAAGAAAAAGGAACCAATGAAGAACCATTTTTGATGAGGCAATTGTACTAGAACTGGAGTGATTGTCATTGTGTAATCTACCAGTCTGGGACTTTCATAAACACAGTCATTGTTGCCAGGTTTGATTAATGACGGTTGTACAATCCTGTGCTGACAGTCCTCACCATACAGATACCTTATTTTTTCTGATATGAAACACTGCTGAAAAATGCAACTCAATCAGATTTGGCCCCTGGACAACATGTGCTATCATCACTGTACCGTGAATTGAGATTGATTGGTAACCAGCTGTGACAAAGTGGGAAAAGCAGCTCCGTTTTTCTGTGGGTCTTTTCCCCAGGAAAGAAAAAAAAAGAAAAGGAAATCAAATTGTGTTAAAACCATTACCATCTGTTCAGCTAAATAATAAACAAAACAAAGTAAATTTATTTTAATACTTAAAACAACAGTTTGTATGCAACGTTCTGTTTATGTGGGATCTTATATTCGATGAATAATCCTAAAAGCACTTCAAAAGAGAAATATTATTATTCTTTTAGAAAAAAAAGTGCTGAATACTAAAATAATTTACAGCTTTAAGTAAAAGAATTTTGTTCCTTCCTTATAAATAACCCTACTCTTACATGTAGTGGGAAGAGTTTCTATAAATCCTAATTTACTATGAAACTATCAAGCAAGATTTGAAAAGTAGCAAAATTTTATAACACAGCCAAGTTTCATCCATTACTCATATTTTGCAATTCCCAATGCATGTTAAGCCTTTAAAGGTAGAAATTTCTCATGATTTTCTGGTTTATGTGAATACAATTCAGATAATCAGGGACTCTCAAACCTTTCACAATGGGCATGGAATTGGGGAAGAGAAAAGAATGAATGAATATAAGCTCTGTCTTCCCTTACAAACTGGAATTGTTCCATGCTCAGTTCAAGCCTGTGTACTTTCACCTTGTTTGAATTATGTGAGGAGCCTATAAAACTTCCTGAATAGCAATTCTCATTTCAAAAACACCTTTGGGTGGATGGAAATTTATTTTCTCAACATTTTTAGTTTTTAGATCACCTACTACTTCTTGTTAGATGGATTCTGGCTCCAGTACTAGAACAAATGTTTTGCATTAGTGCTTACATTTTATTATGCATCTGCTTTATTAAGTATTAAGTTGGCCAATAGTAAAAACTATGGATTGAACCAGGAAACATTTAATGTCTATGCAAGTAAATGTTTCTTTACATTTAAGGAGACTTGAAAGGTTTGATTTCAATTTCAAAAATACTTCCTCTGAATTCTAATAGTTGAAGATCACCATACACCTTTTAGACTGTTCCAGAAAATCAAAGTATGTAATGATAGGCCTCCCAAAATTCCATAATTTAATGAATATTTCACCATGAAGCCTTTATGAAAAAATATCGCATAGTTTCTTGCTCTACTGTCAATGTAAAGATTTTTAGGATACAATCATTTATTATTGTTATGGAATTATTTATTGGTTATTAAGATACAAGCATCAACTATATATTACTTTGCCATGTTAAGGATATAGAGATACAGCCATGTAGCACTCTGTCACAGTGTTCAGTAATTGCTAAAAAAGGAGAATCTTAACAACACACAAGTTTTGTCAAGACACTTATCTATAAGACATAAATCTTCCTGGAGAAAGTTAAACTGGTGCCTCTTTTACTTTTGACAACCAAACAGGGAAAGTTGCTTAATTTTTCTGAAACATTCTCTCTGATAACAATTTTTCTACCAAAACACTTCCACAGACAATCCTTGAAATTTTTATTTATAATAGTGGCATAATTCACAATAGCTAAATCTTAGAAGCAGCATATATGTCCATCAACAGATGACTGGATAAAGATGCGGTATTTACACACAGTGGAGTACTACTCTTCCATAAAGGAAGATAAACTTGACTAATTTGTAGAAAAATGGATGCAACTCGAGACCAAAATGTTAAGTGAAATAAATCAAGTCACACCAGCTTAAATATTGCATGGTTTGTCTTACATGAAAAACCCTAATAATAAATAAAGAACAAAATAAAATACAATATGAAGTTGGAAGATAGATCTTTCTCAAATGGGAAGAGGATCAAGAGATGGAGGGAGGAAGGCAGAGGGGAGGGAAAGGAGATGAGAAAAAGAATTAATTATGTTATAGACATATATTAACTCCACACAAGGAATGTAAATATGCACTGCAAACATGAACCAATAAAAAATATAAAATAAAGCAAAACTCATTTTACACTGCTAATGATCTAAATCCCACACGATAAATTCTTTATCTTTAATAATTAATATGTGTTCTAAAGGCCAACTCTTGAACCACATTTGAGGTCTGGGACCCCAAAATGAGCCCAGTAGATCTCTAGTTTTCTCGCCAAAGATTAAGTCACATTCCTTTTCTGCCTACAATCACACTGCAGGCTAACGCTGACAGTTTGAGTGAATCTTAACCTATCCATTCAGGAATCAGGGCACAAGCAATTTTGAGCAAAGCACCAAACACAAGTATGAAGGACAGATATCCTTAATTAAAAATAAATAAATAAATAAATAAACTGCCACAACATTCATTAGAAAAGGAAATGAAACAAAAGTCCTGGGAGGGTAGACCTGAAGAGAAATAGTAAGAGGCAAGTTTGTCCCAGAAGTGAACTTGCTGTTCTGCCCTGAAAAGTCTACAGAAAACCTGATGAAATGTGAAACATAACAGCATTTTTACTCTGCTTAACTAACCAAACAATATTTTAGCCTCTCTTAGCTTTCCATAAATGCTACCCTTCACACCTCTACCCTCCAGTCTTAGGTGACTCCTTCCCTATCAGCCTGACCCACAGAGCCAAATCCCCTATACAGTCATCTCCCCTTCATGCATGGTTCCACTTCCTGCAATTTCAGTTATGATCAACATTGGTCAAAAATATTAATATTTGTCTTCAATCTCCTGAGAGACTAAATTCACATTGCTTTTATTATCATATATTATTATAGTGCAATTTATTCTTCATTATTATTGTTAATCTCTTACTGATCCTAATTTATAAATTAAACTTTATCATAGTGTGGATGCATAGGAGATACCAGGTTTCCCTTAGCACAGCTGACTGATGCAAGGCAGTTTCAAACTAAAAAGCTAAGTGAAAACAAACAACAAAAGACATTTACAAATCTCCATACTTGCTGAGATGAAAGTAAACAACACATACTACAAACATGTCCCAAAAAGAAAAAATACAGAAGAAACTCCCATATTAGGATAACAATAGTTGTCTTAACAAACTGAAGATTTAGGATTTTGGTTCATCTCACAAGATCTCTAGGCCCAAAAGACAAAGCCTTGGACCACTGTTAGGGATTCTGGGTACTGACCACCTGGGCACTGAAAGCCTTTTCCTGGAGCTTGGACATAAACCAACTGTCAGGTGGGCTCTTTTAGAGAGGCCAGAGCATCCTCCACTCCCTAAAGTTTTAAGAAGTGTGGGCTGTGGCTGACTTCTGAAACCCCATCTCTCCCATCTTCTACTCCTCCATAGATTAATTCTCTTGGCAAATTTGTGGCCAAGAGTAAAATTCACAGCCTGTTGTACTTGGTCACCACTCAAGTTTCCATCTTCTACTGTCATTTTGTCTCATCTTTCTCCTCCTCTGCCATGTACTTTATCTCCTCTGATCTAATCTCTCTCAAAATGTGTGTGACTACTTCTACAAAGTTTTTACTGTGATTTCTAAACTACCCATTCCCTAATTTGCAAAACTTCCTTATTCTCCTGCTTTCTCAGATACTTCTTTTCCATGCCTTAAAGGAAACTTGGCTCTTTTGTGAGGGTTTGTTGTTTGTACTTAGGGCGATGTCTTAGGGTGAAGGCCTAAGATGTGTCACCATCCCAGACATTCCAGACAATCTCACTGTCTGACACAGAGCACTTACTTAACAAAAATTTGTTTTGGAATGAAATAGTTATCCTCTCTAATGAAAATCAAATAAAATAACCAAAAAAATCTGATTTTATTGAATTTTGCATCATCCAGTATTTGAAGGAAGGAACTTGAATCAAATCTAGACTTTCTTCCTCCTTAATATAATTAATAGTATCCACTTTACAGGGTGTTGAAAAGTTTAAGATAAAAAATGCAAATACATCACAATTAAGCAGAGCAAGTTGGAACAAATGAAGTTGGGGAAACAGGTTCAATTATCCTCCCATTTAGAAACAATTACCTTCTTGGCTTACATTCTTTTAAGATAATTTGATTATGTAATAAGATTAGAAATTTCAATATCAGATTGGGAAAAGTGGAAATAGCTCATAGTCATGTGTTTGGAGAGTAATTAACTTCAGCTGTAAATCTTTTCAGAAAAGGACTGCAGGGATTAAGGCCACAGGAATCCACAGAGCTCCCAGCTCAGACCCAAAGTTTTTTGAAAGGTAAACCCCATTCTTGCACTCACTGAAATAGGAACAAATCTGTGCAATAAGGGCCTACATGTTTGGTGTATACTGGACTTTTGAACATGGAGGTGGCCTGGCTATTGTTTCTAGACAAACTCTAAGAAGTTTCCAACTGTCAGAAGGATGCTTCATCTGGACTACGTTCCGACAGTTTGAAAAGGCTCTTTCTTCTTCTGCCGTCTGAAACTTCCTCATGAAATGGGATTGTGGAACAATTTAGAACTTTAACACATCTTTATAGAGGCAATTCTGAACCTTAAAGATGGCACATGACTTGCGCATAAGTACATCTACTTGACAATGAAGCTTTAGACACTTATGAAGGGTTTAAACTCGACTAGTTTCATCAATTCAGCAACTATTTAATGAGCAAGAAATATAAAGAAAAATTCCCCAATGTATATTTTCTATAAAACATGCAAAATTATACATTCATCTTGAATCATTAATCAAAGGCATTCTTTTCGAGTTTAATGGTGACATGTTTTGTCAAATCCAGTCAGGGTATAATTCGTAAATCTCACTTGGTGGAACTTGCACATCTAAAGCAACAAGGAAAGGGTGCTACCTTTGAAATGTGCTCTATTGAACTATATTCTATTACTTTGCCTCACAATTAAAAAATGAAAATCATATAAAATAACATTTAATCAAGCAATGTCCTGATTCATCTTTTCCACGAAATCAGGCTTTCTCAACCTCAGCATCACTAGAATTCTGGGTCAGATTATTTTTGGCCGTGAGTGCCGTCATATGTATAGTAGGATATTTGGCAACATTCAGGTCCTCTACCCACTATGTGTTGGGAGCATCCAACCAAAAGCATCTTCAGACAATGCCTAGTGTCTCTAGGGGAATGGGGAAATGAGAATTGCCCCCAACTGAAAAAACATTCTACTCAAATGTGTAACTAGCGAGTACCACATGTCAGACCTAGGGGTGGGTATTTGTGATCAAAGGCAAATACAACAAAGGTAGTTGGAAAGATTGAGAAACAACAATCTCAGCACTACATTCTTAGTAATATGGGCATACAAAAAAGCAAAATGTCTGCAGCTGTTGAGTAAAATGTGGAATAAGAGTATTCCAAATCCAAAATGGAAAATGAGCACAAGGTTTTAGCATCAGAGAAACTTTGGGTTTTAGCTTTGCAATTCATGGGTCCCATGACCTTGAGCCTATTCTTTCTCATCTCTAAGTTTTACTTTCTTCCTTTGCTAAAAAAGAGCATTCATACTTTAAGGCTATTGAATATATCAATTTTAAATTATGTAACTGCCTGGCACAAAACCAGTGGGCCCTCAAAAACTTATGAGTTTTTGTTATCATTTTTAAAAAATAGGTTCCATTAGATGTGAATTATTCCATGTAGTAGGGGCTTTGGAGAGAGAGTGTTTATATTTAAACCTCTCAATTTGCATTTCAGAGTCTTGATTTGTAAAACAGAGATGATAAAAAGCATTCGTTTCATGGGGCGACTCTGAAGAAAATATCTCAATGTAACTACCTTTCCTTATATATAAAGCACTTGTAAATATTAGTTAATAGTTAACAAATATTAAGGTGCATTTTTTTTTTTTTTTTTGGAATCTGGAATCAAACTCATGACCTCTCACTTGCCAGGCAAGAACTGTGCCACTGAGCTATATCCTGGGCCCACATATTTTTCACATTTTAATATATATAAAATTAAAATTCATCTTAGCACACATGCCAAATAATAATTTGGTAATTTTTTTTCCTTTTAAACTCAGAAAGAATTTTTTGGATATCTCAATTCTATCCTGGATACAGTGATATAAGTTATAATTATATGATTAAAAATGATAAAGCAATAAATCTTTTGAATTCTTTATAAGCACGATACTTTTTACTCAGGCACCGAAATTATAAACTTCGGTGTTATTTTAATGTTGTCTTTCCCATGAGGACCAACATTCAATCAATTTTCAATTCCACAAAAATGCTTTTGTTTCTTTTTTGTATTATTCTCCACGTTTGTATATTCAAAGAAAACATCTCAATGTAATTACCTTTCAAACAGGTATACTAAGAGACATACCTACCTACAAACTCCCTCTACTCCAAGCTACCCTTCACAGATATGCAAGAAACAATTTTTTTAAATGTGCACACAGATGCCTTTCTATTAAATGTGCTTCAGTGACTCCCCATTTCAACTGTTCAACATAAACACTTCACTTGGAATTAAAGGCTTTCATTATAAAGCCTCATCTAACCCTTTTTGGTTTTAAGTGCCACTCCTCTATCCTCCCAGCAAATAACTGTGAGCGTTGGCCTCTACTTTCCAAAGCTTTTTCATCCTGCTTCCTTCTCTTGAAACAGTTTTTACAGCTCCTCCTATGGAAATCTATTCTCTGTTTCAGACCGGTCTCTAGAGTTTATGGGAATAAAATATCTTTTATTTTTCTGACACTCCAAAGAGTTTTGTGTATCATAGTTCTCTATAATTTGCCTCATTCAAAAATATAACTATCTCATATGCCTTAGTATAATCCTTGAGATCAGACTCATCTTTTTATTTGTTGAAATATCAATACATTGAAATGTTTGGTGAATGTGTTTGGGTATTTTTAAAATAAGTCTTGAAATGTAGTATTTTATTAGCCTACATTGGAGACTGTTATTATTCCTGAAGAAACTACCATCTTACTATAAATTAAGCTCATAATAAAGATAAAAATATTTTCTTTCTCTTTACATAATTTCTTAAAGAGGCCTGATTTGTGTTTTTGATTCTGTTATTTGTTGTGTAAATATTTAGAAAAATTGTTAGAAAAGTAGATTAATGGTTAGAATGTTTATGGTTGTGTTATGGTTTAGAACTTAAATGTTATCCCAAAGCTTGCGTATTGAAGACATGGGCCCCCACTGGTGGTACTCTTTGGACGTGGTGGAAACTTTAGAGGGTTGGGCCCATTTGAAGAGGTGGCTCACTGGAGATGTGCCTTTGAAAGGTATATTTTTTGCTTGGACCTTTTCTTTCTCTGGTTCCTGGCAGCTGTGAAATGCTCTGATCTACTAAGTGCAGAAATAATCTTGCCATAATCTAGCCTAGTCCCAGAATGATAGGTTCAAACAACCATGGACTGAAATCTCTGAAATTGTGAGCCAAAAACAAATGTTACCTCCTTTAGGGAGGTTATTTCAGGTTATTTTTCATAGAGACAGAAAGCTAACAAACACATATTGTCATCAAACATATTTTTCATAACAAATACCATTTGCTGTATGAACTACAAGGAAACAGAATACCCCAATAGCTATGCCTTATGAAGGCTCCAACTGCCTACTCTTTTGAGCAGATGAGCTAAAAGATATCATAATACTTTCTGTACTTAAAATGAGAACAAATCATAAGCACAGAATTTCTACACTGAAATCTTTTTATGGTACTTACCCATGGATTTATAAAATGAATCACATCAGAAGCAACTTAGTAATATTGTAATTATTTGGTAGAGTTCTCTGTACTCCTGTGCCACCTTCCCACCTCCTAGTACAGCCTTTTGAAATAAAGCTCAAATGAGTTAATGCTATACCAAAACAGATTTCCCTAATAAATGACTTTACTATAGTAGAGCGGGGCGTACTCTCAAAATATGTTGCAAGTATTTCTCCTTCTGTCTCTTAATTTCACAATTATATCTCCTTCAGATACTAACATATATTACACTTACATCATGTCATCGTAATACTTGGTGTCAAATTATTTTTTGATTCTTTGATGTATGCATATGTATATCAGGAAATATAAATTTTAGATCTCAATAACTCAGTCCTGCCTACCAATTCATAACTGTCCATGGAATTGTTTTAATCAAACATTATCAAGGAAACATGAAAAAATAGTAAATTCAATGTTCCAAGAAATATGCTAGGCAAAGAAGATAAGCAAAAATTTCATATATACTAAAAGAGTACATGTTTTAGCTTTATCTACTTATATTATTTGACTTTTTCAGCAAACATTTGTTTGGATTCTGATGACATTTTTTCCCCTGATATGTTAGGAAAAAATAAGAATATGTTAGGTTAAAATATTTTGTATAAAAACGTAGATTTTCACTAAATGTGCAAGTAATGATAATTTAAAAGCAATAGATATGACTTTATTTTTGATTGATACGATGGATTTATGTTTTTGATGTTAAAGTATAAAAAATTATTAAATATTATAAAGTATTTAATACATATTTCATTACTCAAATGTGTTTTGTGATTATATAATACTTCTAGGCAAGTTATATTAGATTGTCTTTTCCTAATCTTCAGTCTGAAGCAAAAAATGGAAAACTGTTACTAATTCCTTTCTTTAGTCAGTGGTCAGGACGTAGCCTATGATCCTGACAGCCTGGGTCCATCTCAGGTGAGTGACTCCGGCATCCTTACGCTCTTTGTGTATCAGTTGTCACATTTGTATAGGTAATAATTGCATTTACGTCACAGAGTTGTTCTAAGGATAATAGAGTGTTAATGTTCAGTCTGATATAAGGCCTATGTAAATATCATCTATTAATATTATATTTATGAGAAAGAAAAATGCAATGGAAACTATGCTTTTGAATAAATACTGAGGTTTTTCAGTAAAAGCCAATGGAGCATTCACGGTGAAGACCAATTATGAATTTTAAAATGTCCAAACACCCAGAAATTTGGCAAAATATAGGCAAAATATAAAAAATAATCGTTTTCATTAGAAATATATGGATAATTTTAGTTTTCTTCTTTAGGTTTATATATTAGAATTTTAGGGGTTTTTTCTTTTTCTTGTTTGGGAGAATGTATTACTATGCTTCTTTAATTGTTTTGGCTCATTGCCATGGATGTGTATCATTTATACATTTATAGATATCACAGAACCCACCCAGTTTATTTGCAGATGGGAACTCGTATTCAAACAGGGTATGTGCATTGCCTAAAATAACATTATGAATTATGGAAGATCTGGAATAAGAACACTCATCTCCTAAAAGTTAGTTTATCTTTTGGCATAGCATTATAATTCCACTATCAATAAATAATGACAAAAATCCATCAGATATGTATCTTGAAAAAAACCCTGGGTTATTAAACATCACTTAAATTGAATATGAACACATATTGTCTTACAAATGTGAGGATTTATTAATATATTTAATTCCATAACTTTTTCCTTTTTAGACTTTGTGTAGTTAAGGTAAGAACCTAGGAATAAGGGGGAGCGTCACAAACGGTAAATATCCAAACCTATATGGTGACTTATTCCTGAAAGACCTGTCTCTTCCTACAGTTAGGGATAAGGAAAATTTTACCCTAGTCCACCCCTCAGCCTAACTGAATGCTCCAACATGCCACACTTTGATAGAAAATCCACACCTACTGGCTCCCATGTTGGGCAATACCCACATGCCAATGACAGGTGGCACTCAGACAGATCCTTTTGCTTTGCAAATTGGCACCTGCTCTTGGCTCTGCCCACACACAACAGAAGAGCTGCCAGTTAATGGACTGCAAAGCATCTCAGACTTCAAGGCACTTCATAGTCCAAGTAGGTTCCAGATTGTTAGTTGACCACTGGCCAACACCCAAATTGGATGCCAGTTCCAGCATTGTTCCTAAGCTGAGAGGCTCAACAGATGGGCCAGTGCGGTCACAGGACCAGGCAGCACCCACGCTCCACTCTAGGTGGCAATTAGTTTTGTGTTGACAGCGACTATTAGCACCTATTTGATGAAAACACAATAAAAGTACCATTCTGGCAATCGTCTGAAAGTTTCCAATTACTCCTTTTTGTAAACAAAAGCTGTATCTTCAGCTTCTAAGAAGAAAATTTAAACTGTTCTAAGTTTAAATTTTCAGAATACCAAGACTTTACATGTGTAGTTTCTGAAATTGCTCTAAAAATTACCCTTAACTATAACACCACATAGTATTTCTATGTAGTAATCCCTATATAGTATCTGTAATAAATTATCTAAAATTTTTACCTAAAATACACAATTTACAAGTAGGCCAAATGCATAATGAACAATTATACAATTGTATAGTTTACCAGTTTAAAATATAGATTTCACATTAGGTAGATTGTAAGTCAAATCCTAGCCACAAAACTTAATAATGTTTGACTCTGGAAACTTAATTTCTTAAAACTCTGTTTCCACATTTCTCAAATGAGAGTAATATTAGGCTGAAACAATATTCTTTAAACTTAGAGTGTATATATGGCAGAGTCCATGATACATTGTAAGTCCACTAAAATGTTTAATTTATTCCTAACACAAACCTTTGATAAAGTGGTGGTATTCCAATTACTAGGAGAAAACAGAACAGTATAATGCATGAAATGTAAAGGTACTAATTTAGAAATCTGATTTCAATGGGGCTAGGCCACAACACCTGTAGGATGTACAACTTCCCAGAGGTAGAAAAGCAGGTAGCAACTTTCTGGCTTGGCAAACAGGCTAGCAAAATTTATAAATTAATCAATGTAATTTAAGAAAAAATTATATCTATTAAATAAACAAAATGTTATGTTTCTATGAAAACCATTTTCCAAAGGAGAATGTGTAATAAACATATAAAAATTGAATACTTCCTCTTTGTCATCATTAACCATTCTTATAGCTATCTGTATAAAGAGTAAATGCAACTTATCAGTTGGATTTATAAAATTGGAACAACTTGGATATGCATCCGTTGCACAATGTTTACCATGCCTTGACATAGTTGTATTGTTTTAAGAATCCTTTGATTTAGAAGATAGTACATAATTATTCACTCTGTATAAACGAATCAAAGCATAAGATAATCATTAATCCCCTTAGTGAAGATGTTAAACACAAAGAGTTTAAATAGCTTCTTCAATGTCATACTCCTAGTTAGTAGTAGAGAAATCTGTTGAACACTCTTTTCAGAATTTGGGGGTATACTAAACAGATATATGATCAAACAGTGGTAGAACAAGGTATAAAGTCCAACATCCCAGGCAATGGCCTAAATACTCTTTATGCTATTGTTATCTGAATGAAAAGATCCCTCAGTAATTGCCCTTGCAGCTTCTAATATTTTTTCAGACAAAAATGGCAAAGACATCCGTCTAGCACAAAAGACAGAATTTTCACTTACATTCTTCTTTATATATCAGACTTTTGAGGAACAATCCATTTCTTAAAATGTCACTTACAATGTGTTATATACATTGCTTTCCTCCTGTTCTTAGTTTCCACCTTCTTTTTAAAAATCATTTTAATTGTCTAATCTTCATCACTCAATCTAATCAATGGTTATTTAGTAAAAGCCCAAATTACCACCTGTCCTTGAGGAACGCACTATCGCTGAAGAAGGCTGAACTCCTCAGCAGGGCAGCTGAGCACCTGGTTAGGATCCATGTAAGCCAGTAGCATAGGTTCTAAACAACGGAGCTTTAAGACAATTAACGTAAGAACATTTTTGAAGACTAAGTATAAGGAGCCACTTTGGGTAAAAGTGCCACAAAAGAGAATTATAAGTGGTTCTATTCAGTTTCTTTTCTTAAAGAATCATGTATTTCTGTGAATCTCACATTTCATGAAACTAAGAACTCTAAAAGACTCTTAAAATAGACTTGCACTTTAGAAAAGGAATTTGTCAGTGAGCTCAGGAAAATTGATAGAATTTTGCACTATATATCTTGTAATACTTAGTCTCTAGTCCTTTTTCTGTTTTATGAAATATTCATGAATTATATCACTATTGCAAGCCATCAACTCCATTTAGAATTTGCAGGCATACATAAGAATGTAAATGGCATACTTTATTTCCTTTTTTCTCTGACAAGCTATTATGAACATTCTTTTCTATACTGTAGATCTTCTTGAGGAAGTTAGTGTCATTTTAGAGTTAGTTTAGAAATAAATAAAAATGGATAAAAAAGTTTCTGAAGCTAACTAACAATGATATGGTTAAAATTGTATGATTGATGAAGGATGTTTAATCTACAGCTTACAGTTCTTTAAAGACTACAAATAATTAAATTAAATACAAACTGTGCTGAGATGCCCAGATAAGAAATCACAATTAGACTAATCACACTACATTTTAACTAAATTCTGAGAGGGATTTTTTAAATTTTCTTTGCTACTATGTGATTGAACAGAATATTGTAGCAGTGGCATACTTTAATTTTAATTTTATTTCTTTGGTTATAAGTTTATTATGTTCAATTTCTCTATGTTTATATATGATATTTTCATGGCACATACATATTTTGATATAAAAATATGTAATACTTTTATACTGTGATGAAGCATATGCCATACAATGGAACATTGCTTAATTTCTTATAAATACTGGAAAATTCTTTCATTTAAAACACTTGCGGGAAGATACATTGAAGACATTTGGTCATCAAGAGTAGTAATAAGTGGGCCAGTGAGACGGCTCAGCAGCATAAGCGCCTGCCTGGCAAGCGCGAGGGCCCAAGTTTGACTCCCAGAACCCACATACAAAAAACGGCCGGTGATATTGCTCAGCGGCACGGGCGCCTGCTGGCTCGCGAGGTCCTGAGGTCCACCTCCAGTACCCACAAAAAAAAAAAAAAAAAAAGAGTAGTAATTAGTAAAAGGGTTTAGGGTTGCCTGAGGAAGAAAATTATCTCTATGTTTATTTTCTTTAATATTCGATATATAAATACATTCCCAAATTGCCTAGTCTCATTAACGTAAAATTAAAAAAAAAAAACAAAGAATCAAAAGCAGTACCTTTAATTCGATAAATGACTGACTTTTACAAACAGGCACTGAACACTCTCAATACAGTAGGTAATTAATAAATGTTGGTAAATCTGAAAGTTCATCTTTTATAATTTAAAGTGTGCTTTTAAAAATTATGCTTTAAAAAAGCACAACCATTTTAAAGTATGAAATGCCTTACCCTTTTGTTCCTCCTATTCATTTTATTTTCATATAGGTACATTAAATTACTATGCCTAATAAAGTGTTGATTTATTCTAATGCATATATGCTGAATTCTTCTAGTAAAACATGTATTGATATTTAGCATAGTCACAATGAAGCACAGATTTTTTTTTTCTTCCTGAAATATTCATTATAAAATTGTAATACCTTCAACAATTTCTGCAAGGAATTAACATTTTTGTTAACATTGTCATAGGAGCATATATAATGTGAAGATTCCTTCCAAATTTGTTCCTTTGTCATGTGAAAAATGTCCACATGAATACCTTTTCCTTGGCTGGGGATAAGGAGTGTTGTTAGACTTGCTGTACTCCCTACTTCACTGAAACAGTCTAGTTAGAAATGTTTCCACTACAACTTACCAAGAATATATTGTAATTTCATTAAAGTAGCTACTGAGAAAGATCAGGGATTTAAGGCTAAATAAAAGAAAGAGGCACATGGGTACTACTTAAAATATTTTCACTGTAAGGGGAAAAAAATACTCCCTTAATTCATCTCTGGTTACTGAGAAGCTGGCACAGATAACTTCTTCTGTGTTGAAGGTTTAAATAGCTATCACAGCATTTCATAAATTTAAACTGGAACTGGAAGCTTTTCTTGTCTCCAAAAGAAAAATAGTCACATATTACTTACATAGTAATTACAGGCTACACAGCTGCCCTAGAAAGCTTTACTATAAATGTGTTAAGCATGAACCACTACACAACCTTATTCAAATTTCATTATACATTAAGCCAAATAAATGTCATCCTCCACACCAATTGCTTGTACAAGAACAATAGCTATCTCCCTTGTCAGACACCTAAATAATGTAATAGAATCAATGTTGTTGATTTGGTCTACAGTTGGCGAAAAGTCATTACTGTGATTCCTCACCAAGTAAAGAATACTCTTTCCCCCTTCATTATGCATAAGTGAAGCTTATGCTAATATGCACACATTTTAGAATTAATAAGCTTCTTTGGAATATCATTTAAAAATTGAGAATAGAAGTACATGGCTTCTATTATGATAAAAATACTGACCTCAATTTTTATATTGCACTGATCCTAGCTGTAAGCCATTCTAATGTAACAATTTAAAGCTTACCCAGCACTTCTATTTGCCTAATGCTTTAAAAAATTTAGCTGGTCACACAGTACAGCTATTGCTGCCATTAACAGAAGAACAGAGGCCAAAGCTATGAAAACATGTTAAAGGAAGTTAGCGGAATTGAGAGTTTTCAAAATTTCAACCTGGTCTTTAGAGGTCTTGATAACAAACATTCTGAAAATGTAGCTTGTGTGTTGTTGTTTGATTTGTCTTTGTTTGTCTGAATTTTTATTGTAATGAATTTGACAAGATTTGGAGAGGAGTGTAGCAGCTAAAATTGTCAGGTTTAGGACAATGCCTGTATTAAACTTGCAATAGTCAACCTAGCATGATTTACTTTATCATCATTCAAAATATAGACATTTTAAAATGCAACACACTCTTATGACTTTCTGTTTATAAATCTGTCTTCCAAGATCAATAGTACTTTTTTATAGCTACCATGCACCCCTGATTTCAGTGCAAAGAGAAGACCACTTCAGTTTGGTGGCCTTCTTTCTAAAAGCACATAAAACCAGACTAATCATGAAAGAACACTGGGCAAATTCAAGTTTGGCATGCATTCTATAATACACCTGAATGGTGTTGTCTACACAATTATCAAAGTCATGAAAAAACAAACACTAAAAACCTGTCACACACCAGAGAAGACAAGAGAAACATGACAAGCAAATGCAATAGCTTATGTTACCCAACTAAATAAATTTCTGGGATTGAATCCTACAGCAGAAAGAGTGGAATATTAATGAAAAACTGGTGAAATTCAAATAATATTCATACTTTGTTATATATCAGCTTTTTTTAATAGTTGTGACAAATATTTCAGAGTCATATAAGATGATAGCAATAAGAGAAATGAGGTTTGGAGTGTACAGGAACTCTCTGTACTAACTTTGCAATGTTCCTATAAACTCAAAATTAAAAGTTATTTTAAAATGGACAGTAATTAGCTGGGCATGGTGGAACACACCTGTAATGCAGCATTAGGGAGGCTGAGGCAGGAGAATTGCCATGAGTTTGAGGCCAGCTGGAGCTACATAGTGAGTTTAAAGGCAGCCTACATAGCAAGACCTCATCTCAAAAAACCGGGGGGGGGCAGTAATTATCTCCAGTAATCAAAAATTAACCATTGTCTACACTACAGTCATTTTTATTATATATAATGAATCTCTTAGTCTTATGTCAACATTTAAAAATTTATTATTATGGGCTGTTAAATTTGAAGAAACTTTTTGACTATACATAAAGAATGGTAACAACACAATTCTGTAAACTGCTTCCTTTGTACTTTGCTTTGCCATGAGAAAGTAGAAGCCTCATATTCACAAGCTTCTGGCAGTGACATTCACAGATGTTTGCTGGAAAGTGACAGAAAACAAACAATAACAATGACAAAAACAAAACAGAGTTGGCTTTCCCTGGTATAAAAAAATTAACTGAAATATTATTTTTACTTGCTGCAAAGAACAATTAAAGAACAAGTCATCTGACTACTTAAAATGTTCACTCCATTTGCAAGTAGGCTGCTGGTAAGTTTGGAAAGTGTGCTGTAGTATCATAGATGTAGGGATACACAAAATTCAGATTTTGAAGTGAGTGTAAAAATTCAGTACACTGTCTAAAGTGGTGTCAGTGAAAGCACACAAGAGGCATACAGCTTCTGTGGAAATATGCTTAATTGCTATTGGCATTTCTATTGAGTGCAACTTAATTTCTTAGGAGGGAAAAACAAACAAACAAAAAATGCAGGATGCACTCTTTCACGCAGACAATGTGTAGTAGGTGTGACGGCTGCAGTTGCAGTGGGCAGAAATAGAAGAAGGCAAAAACAAATATTAGAGATAGATTTTTTTTTCCTGGTATAGGAAATGATTTATTTGACCACAAAGGATAAGGGCATAGAGGGGCAGGTGCAGGAAACAAAAAAATTTATGTTGTTTTTATAAAAGATGCTAAGCGTTTTTTGATTCTGTAGATAAATGAGAGATTGAGTGATAGGTTTTGCGGAAAGAAGGAGAGGAAGGAGACGAAGACTGCATCTGTGCAGCAAGGGTGGGGGACAGTGACAGGAGGTCCCTGAGGACACATTCCTGTGGGGGCAGTGATGCCAGTTACTCGCTCCCCTCCACTGCTGTTGCCTCTCCTTACTCCAGGGCCTGCAGTCAGCCACGTTGAGCAGCCTCTTGTGAGAGATGCTTTGGGCATTGAAGGAGGGCAGATGGCATAGACTGTAGAGGAAAAACCACGGAATCAGGGCAGATGCTGAGAGAGGCAAATGGGATTGATGGGCAACAACTTAGCAGAAAGAGAATGGCACATCTACAAGGGACACGAGAAGGATAGCACCTCAGCAATTCATGATATTTAGGGATAACAGATGCATTGAAAGATGGAACTTAATGTGGATGTTCACCGAAGGAGTGATGTCAAAAGTCTCAAGGACTGTAAAATGCAAATAGCAGCTATGTGGCTGTTACATATAAAAATTACATGTGTGAAGCTGAATGTGGTGGCACATACCAGCAATCCCAGCACTACGGGAGACTGAGGCAGGAGGATCTCAAGTCCCAGGCTGAGCAACTTAGCAACTTAGCAAGATTCTATCTCAAAATAAAACAAAAAAGGGCTGGGGATGTAGCTCAGTGCAGAAGCCCTGGTACCATGAAAAAGAATACAAAATACAAAGTGTCTGATATGTAGAATATTGCATGTCTTTTTCTTTTCTAATTATTCATTGGTCATTTAACAATCTTCACTCCACACGATGCTCTTACCTTCCCCGTGGCAAGTCTGCATCATCCTTTTTCCACCTCACTGTTGGTTGAGGATCTCCCTGGACCTGACAACGAAATTCTACAGCTTCTTCCTCCAGCACCACCTGGTTAATTGGCCTCCTGAGAAATGTCGGTCGTTCTGGGAAAAACCAAAAAAGTAAACAGTAAAATGTGCTGACTGTTTATGCTTTAAGTAAAGTATGGAAAAGTAAAGGAAGTGTTATTTAATTTTGGTACATAAATTCATAACTATCTCAGCTATACCTGACAAGGCCTTATGTATATAACACAATAAAATTAAATATTCTTAAAACAAGAGTGATTATAGTTTGTATATAAGACCATAAACCTTATGGAAAAATTATAAATTTATTTTGGCGAATTCCTGAGTCAAATCAGGTGGCTACTACCATAAAAAATCAGAACACTGAATTTAATAGAAATAAGGAGAGTTTAAAAATGATTAATGTATTTCCATGTCTCAGAGTGGTAAAAATTAAAAGTTGAAACACACTTAAACATTAAAAAGAAAGCAAATATTAATATTCCATTAATAGAAAAAAATTGTACTCTTAATATGTTATCTAAAATTTCCTACTAAAATTATTATTTAACAAGGATCCAACATGTTCATTTTACTTCCCCTTCATGTATGGAAAGTTGTCCACCTGTTTTTTTTTTTTTGTAATGCAAATATTTTCATTATCATTACAAGCTTTTTACTATCATACATAATTTTAAAGATTGTCTAGGTGTTATAGATGCTCACTTATTTTTCCTTTATTAACTATTTTTTTCTCCAGTATAGGTTTAGTAATTCTGCACTTTATTCTTTTGTTAATCTTACCTGGCCAGATAAATTGTGTCAACTCCCTTTGGATCTTAATACAATATTAAATTGTATTCTAGCACCCTTCTAAACAAAACAAGATGAAAATAAATTCCTAATCATAAGACTCTTAGCATCTAAGAAAAATATAAAACAAAAGTACTCGTATGTATCCCTAAACAATCCTATTCTTTAGTTTCTTCCTTTTTTGATAATGGTCTGACACCGGAAAATTTATCATTTAAAATTTATTAGCACATGTCTTCAAATCATAGGCAAGTCCAATATTGCTAGTTATTCAAGTAGAAAGAGAACTAAGTCCAGGAAAAGGAAGATAAGACCCATAGGGAGTTGACACAATTTATCTGGCCATCTGGCCCTATTTAACTACTTAGGACTTTAGTTTCAAATGTTCTAGTTTAGAATTATAAGTACAATGGCACAAAACTTGAAACATATTAATCAAGAAATCTTTGAAAAAAATAAAATACTTAAAGTAATATATGCTAAAAGTATAGACTGGGTTTATATGGTTGTAGTAACTAAATCAAGATCCATATCTAAGAAATAAATGAGTAAGTTGCAAGAGAAATATTGTTCTTAGAAAGTCAAGCATCACTGGCATTTAGAAAGGAGACAACTGAATCTCTCCAATAAGAATTAGACAGTAAAGTTCAAAACTTTCTTTAAAACGCAGGCCTGCATACATCCTGTATCTGCATTCAGAGATTCCAAATTTCCAAGCCATACACAGAACAAGGCAAATGGAACTTCATAATGGAAAGTTTTTTTAAGAGTAGAATTTACAAACAATCCATAAAAATTAGAGAAAGCCATAGTTGCTTCTAAAGACTTCAGGTAACCGGAATTAATTAGCAGCAAAATATCTCACCTAAACTACAGAACAAATGTACATATGTGATGAGATGATTTACAATTACCCTTTTGAACTCTGCAAACTACGTTCTGAAAACAACTACTGTAAAAATAACATACCTGATACTGAGTTATTGTTTCTGGCAGTAAGTAGACAATAACATTATTATATCCTTATGGGTGTTCCAAATGTTAATATACCAGATGTGATAACAAGAATGGTAAATGCTTAAAGTTGTAAAAATTATTACAGTAGAAAAGGTTGGCATTAACTCCCCTCAGAACAATCCCCATCATTTCAAATATATCTATCCCATCCTTCTTGTCGCATTCGGAGCAGTTCTGGACATCCTCTTTCCTGTCTTTTGTTATGCTGTCATGGCTGCCTCATATCCTGAATGGATTCAAAACATTTACTTTCATGGTCATTTTGACTCTGAGGAAAAGCCAGCAGTCACGCAGTGTCAGATTTGGTGAAGAAGGAAGGTAAAGGAGGACACGCTATAATGTTTGCCTGAGCACGCCTTTCTGTTGGGTGACATTTGGCAGCAGCATTCACTGCATTTGTGATCATATCTCAAAAAAAACTTACAAAAAGACTTTCAGAACTGCTTCAGAAAATGGCAAGAATGATGTGATAAATGTATCTGAAACAAAGGCGAATATTTTTATGGGAATTTATGGCAATGTGTCTTTTACTGTAATTTTTTTTTTTTATTTTAAAGAGAAAAAAGATAAACAATGAAACTGAGTTTCAAAGCAGGCTAGCAGGACAGTTACAACAGTTGATACATTGTGTATCATTTCTTCACAGTAGTTATTCAGAGTACAAGATATAGGCATGATATCTTGTCCAAACAGTATTAGCACAAAATCGTATTGTCTCACTAGTGTGAGAAGCTGAACAAGTAAATAGGATCTGAAATGTACAATTGATATGGGAAATTGGGAAGAAACTGTTCAAAAGAAAACATAAACTGTGATGGGGGAGAGGAGAAAGGAAAAAAGGGGAAAAAAAACATGTATACACAAGATAGTTAAGATCGTTATACAGCTAGCTTATCTTAGTTCCCTGAAAAGAATGTTACTATACTTTTTTAATAAATTTAAACATTCATCATACATGTTGATCACTGCTTATAGTACAAATAAGTCATTAGCATAGGCAGTGGAATTGAATTTTCTGCGCTATCTGTTGTGGCTATTCATCCCATTCATCTAAATACCTGTATTAATGCACTGTGTAAAAGACTAAGGCCACTGGGCAGAGTGGTGCACACCTGTGATCCCAGCTACTTAGGAGGCTGAGGCAGGAGGATCTGAAATTCAAGACTATCTTGGGCAACTTAGCAAGACATTGTCTTAAAATAAAAAATAAAAAAGGTTGATGTGTAGCTCATGGTAGAGTGGCTCAAAGACTAAATCACTGATACCATTTTGAGATTGAAAATGATTTATCAAGTTGTTAACAGGAATATTGTACTATAAACTTGCATGTAAGTTACCAAGCTAGAGAAGTCTTTCCTCATCCATGCAGGCAGTCAGCACATTTAATATAAGCCTCTGCTATGCCAGGCTCTAAGCTTAGTGGGCAATAAACGACTGGCAGCTCAGGGTCATTGGTCAACGATGGGAGATGAAGCCTGCCAGGCAGTGAGAAGCAAGACCACAGAGGGCTTGTGTGCCAGGAAAGGAATGGGACCTCTGCCCTCAGGGTGACTGAGAGCTGTGGACGAATATTAAGCAAGAGAGTAAACTTTTTAATAAGCATATGAGGAAGATCATGTTGGCAGATCTGTGAAGGATGAAATAGAAGAGAAACATGAAGCAAAATATTAGGTCAAAGAGTTCCCGTAAGAACCCGTTTCAGCTTAAACTGACACTCTGATTCTGAGGATATGGAAAAGGGGCGGACTTCAGAGACCCAAAACTGGGTGATCAATCAGATGATTACGGAATAAAAGAAAAGTCTTGAAAGATTTTCAACTTTCCATTTAACGTATCTGAACATATTGACAGGTAAAAATGGTGGGGTGTGGTGTGTGTACGGAAAATGCCAGGGCTGTGAAAAATTAACTTCTGCTTAATTAACCTCATTGTTCATCACGTTTGTCTTCTTTGAAGTTAAACTAATTCTGACTTAATAAGACGAAAGTCAATACTTATATAACAGAAAGGGGAAAAATAAAATAATATCCGTAGATATAGCTTTTTGTTTAAAAAACCTGAAAAAGGAATCAAAAGAGAGTTCTTAAGGGTGATGAAGAGTTTTTTGTCAGGAATTAAATGCCAATATTAGTTTAAAAAGTACGATGCTACTGTCATGCTCACTGCAGTCAGTAGTAAGAGAAACATGCCAACATTAGTAATCAGTAAGAAAAAGAAATTGTGAATATTGAAAAAGAAGCAAGATAAGCATTATTTGTAAATATTACAATATAGAACAATACAGAAAAATAGCTTTGATAATTAATAAGCACAACAAAAATAAGAAATATATATTATTGTAGCAATGCTGACAAAATTGGAAATTGAGAGATTTTAAGGTAAAATCCTAAACTGTACAGCAAATCCATACAATGAAAATCTATCAAGTCATCAGAATAGGAAAGCTATCTTTTTTAGTATGTAATATTTTTAGGCATTATGCTGAATATAAAATAAACCACAAAGACAATACATGAAGCTAGTTCCATTAAAACACGCACACATAAACACACACACACACTGTCAGGCAAAGTATCTGTGTGTTTCTCTGAATAGGTACCAGTAACAATATTGCAACATGTAATTAAAAAGCAAAATTTCCATTGGGCATGTTACAAAATTAAGTTCTCTGAGAGGACACCAACAGGGATCTTTAAGGAGGTTTTGGTTATCATGCATGTTCTAAACCCCACTGTTGTGTATGGTGACACACGGAAGCACCTGATTTATAATTTCGAGAAGAAGCAAGACACAGGACCCCCACTGCTGTCCTGATGAACACAGCAGGAGGGTAGAACTGCACAGTGCTCCTCTCTTCACTTCTGCCCTCAAGCAGAGTCCAGTTGCTTAGCAACTCAATAGCCACAGGAGAGTGTGTGATGGACAAATTTTGGAAGCCTGATGTTGGCTCATGGCAGAAGATGTAATTCAATTGATAGAAAATATTAGATGCCAAGAATAGCTGAGATAAAAATCACTTACATACCCATGATACGTTAAGATGGATTTTAACTGGAGAAACTTAGGTTATGGCTTTCAACAAAGAAATGTGAAATTTAATGATATACCAGTGAGTGTTCACAAATTTTAAAGTACTGCCCTGAGAATTTCCATAACACCCTTTCTAATGAGTATCTCCAAGTTGTGGTATCCATTATTCCAATTGTTTTGTTAATACACTAAAGTAACTTTCTGTTTTGCAACTTTCCTAACTGCCTACAGAAGACAATAAGCTAAAAATTAGATTTCACTAATATTTTTTCATGGAAGAAAAATTTTTGTAAGAATTGTTTACCATTTTCCTCAACCAGATTTTATTTCCAGAAAATCTAAGAACTGGAAATATGAATACTAAAGACAAAGGAAGTTATATAACTGGAAGATATATATCTTACAGGCTTTCCCTTGGTAGTGGCTAATGTTATCATAAACAAATCAAAGCTAAGCCCCTTTCAGACATAATTATGAAAACTACAAGGAAATCTCTTGAGATTCTTTTTTTGCATCAAAAGTAACAAGGGTTAGAAAGTAGGTTGATAATAGAACAATATATTAAATCAATAAGTGATCACACTCAATATTCATTAATTTCCATAGATTGTGTCCATGAAGCTCTGTACAATTAAATATGTATGAAAATCTTGAACTATTGAACAACAAGCAAATTTAATTTTAAGGCATGTCAAAATAAGGTCACTGAGTTTTCCATGGCATTGCCTTACGTATGACCACATATTGAAAAACAGAGGGAGAAATCTCGAGGGCTGTTTGCTGACTGCTTATCAATTAGATTAAAGTCTCTCGGAATGGCCTGATCTCTAATTATATAACTGTGGAATGATCAGAAGCAATGCCTTTGCCAATGCAATTAACATTTTTTTCTGTGAGATTAACTGGATTTGAATCACCTGCATAACTTGCTTACAAGGTTAATCTCTCCTGAGACAATAGTATTGTTTGCCACTGTGTTGCTCTGTAAAATATAGTTCTCAAGTAGTCTTGTCAATTTAGTTACAAATTGGCATTCTGGAAAAATCCAGCTTTATACATGGCTATAATAAAGTCTAATGCAAAGTCTCATTTTAGTTATGATGATAATATTCCAAAAGTGAAATATTCTTTTTTTGTGTGTGTGTGGGTACCGGGGGTCGACCTCAGGACCTGTGCGCCAGCAGGCGACTGTGCCGCTGAGCGATATCACCGGCCCTTTTTTCTTATGTGGGTTCCGGGAGTCAAACTCGGGCCCTCCTGCTCGCCAAGCAGGTGCTTACGCCGCTGAGCCATCTCACCGGCCCCCAGAAAGTGAAATATTCAACTTCACAAAAAAATACCATAAGTCTGAAATAAGATTGCACAATATCTCTTAAGGTTCTTTTTATATGCTATGAAAAAGGAAATTAAGTATTCAGTTAACAAATTTTTCAACTGTATGCAGTCACTGAAAATGGTTATAAAACTGCCAGTGGCTGTACCATGCAGCTATTTCTAGGATGACCTCAGTAATTTTTAAAATAAACCTTGCTTGACATTGTAAGAGTAGTGTCATGGCAATTATTACATAGGTAGACTCCTTTAAGTCCTGTGACGACAAAACTGTGCAATAAAAAACATCAGCGCTAACCACTGCTTTAAACCTTATCTTGACTTCCACTGCCCCAGTAAGATCTGTCACACTTCCATGTCTTTTATTTATTTATTTATTTTTTTTTTTTTTTTTTTTTTTTTTTGGGGTGTGTGTGTGGATACCAGGGGTTGACCTCAGGACCTCACGCGCCAGCAGGCGCCCATGCCACTGAGCGATATCACCGGCCCTTTTTTCGTATGTGGGTTCTGGGAGTCGAACTCAGGCCCCTGAGCTTGCCAGGCAGGCACTTACACCGCTGAGCCATCTCACCGGCCCCCATGTCTTTTAAATGAGGAAGTCGGACAGCTGGCCTGATAGATCCCCTTTTATTTAACGGGGTATGCATGAGGGCAAGGTGGGTCTGGTAGCTACTGAACATGGTTATTCTGTCCTTCAAAAAAAAAAGTTGGATAACTGGATGTAGGCCAGCTGAAATGGTTAAGTAAATCATGACTGCATTAATTTCTTCTTACAAAGATAAGAAATTTCCTTATCTGGGCATGATCACCCCAGGAAGTAAATACTAACACAAGTAAATGTTCTCAGAGGAAAAGAAATGCCTTTCAACGTATTTTTAGAGGCCAAATTTCATGTTATTGCTGATAACACAATATGAGAATTCACTTGAGAGTAATTCTCCTAACAATCATATCGATATTTTAATAACATCTTATATTTTGAATTCTTACATGAAAACCACAGAATATACTTAAGATACAGATATTTCTAAAGGTTTGGCTTGAGTTATCTTCTCTTACAGCTTTAGCTGTATATATCTCAACTACTCGCCATCCTTCATTGCAATTATCTGTCATCCAGTTACTAAAAATCAGCAATCAGCATCATCAGCCCCAATCTCTGTCCCATCCTCAATGAACTGGCTACTTCCAAGTCTGGACATCCTGCATTGAAATCCATTGGATGACACAGTCTTAATAATCTTTCTAGCGAGCAGCAATTAAATATGAATAAACAACAATAGATTGCTATTTACAGAAGTCTTTCAGTGTAAAAAACAGAACAATTCAGGCAGGAGAGTGCAGGCAAAAAGCAACTAAGGAAATGCAAGAAGGGATACAACACAAAAGTTAATTTAAAAACAGTGTTTTAAAACTGTCAGACAAGAGAAGATATAAACATATGAAACAAGAAAAGGATGCTATCAATAGGAAAAATTAGAGAAAAAAAGGCCTAGAAGGTTTAATATTTCATTAGTAACTATATGTTTGATAGAGAAATGGAATAGAAGAATAGTGAGAAAACTTCAATTAGTTGTTTTGGTTGATACTTTTCAGACTGATTGAGATTATTCTCCTTGAGTATACACAGGGAAAGAAAAGAGTGTCAAAACAAAACCTTTCAGAAAATTGGGGCAAAGAGACAGTACTAAATTTTGGAAAGAGAAAAAAAAAACTGATTACATACAAAGATACAGAAATACACTAATCAGAATCACAGCAGACTTGTCAAGAGCAACTTAAGAAGATAAATGATATTGGAAGGGTAATTTAAATATTTTGAGCAAATTTATTTTTATATTACAATTTTACAACTTAAGATCTAGTTAGAATAAATAGATTTTGGTTTGGAATATGCTCCAAGTTCCATTCAAGCAGAAAGCAAGACAGAAACACTTGCGAATAAAGGTAATAAAGAATCAAATACAGGATGCAGGAAGTAAGGGATCAAGCATAAAAAAGAAGAAAGAAAAAATCAAGATGAAGTTTCTGGAGATCTAATATACATCCCAGTTAGATCCAGTGGCAAGTCTGAGATCTCCAGAAAGCCATAGTAAGGAGGGGTATTTAATCACTAAGTAAAATACAGAATGTAGAAGATTTTCAAGAATTTATAACAGGTGTAGAAAAACATAGGTATATGGAAAAATGGATTATTATAAATTCACAGAAGAGCAAATATAGTATCAGAAGTGCAATAATAATAGTATAAAACTCAGTGTACAATTGGTAATATTTACAGTTACAACACTTTACTGAATATTAATAACATACCTAATTTTTCTAAAGTGAGTTTACTAGAAATAGTAGGGGCAGGTGAATAGAGTAAACTCAAAATAATTAGGTGGAAAAGGAGATATAAGTGGGCAAAATAATTATCTTCTGAAATATAAAGTAAAACAAAGTATATAACTGATACATCAATAAATAAAAGAATAAGCACATATGTAGAAATACAGAAATACTAGAAGTGAAGGATGCAACAGACTTTTAAATATGTTCAGTAATGAGGTGTGTGTGTGTGTGTTTGTGTTGGAAAACTATGGTGCATGACATCTTTGTATTTCATTGCGTTTTATAATACCTATGATATATATTAGAATTTGCGTGCACAAAATCTGCTTTCATGTATTACTTTAATAAGTTTTAAAATTATTAGGAAATATGTACATGTTATTTTTGATTATTTTTATAAAACAGATTTTTGCAAACATTTGAAATCAAAACTTGTTTAAAAATTTAATGGTGTACAGAACTTCAACTCTAGTTTCATTGACTTTGGGATCTTCGGGACTTACACATATGAACTGCAAGGGGATGTTCTGTATAAATTTATAGACTGTGCCATAGATTTTACTGTCATTTAAACCACGATAATGTATTTTAATTTTTATATTTAATAATAGCCATTTCGTAAGAATGGTCACGGACGGAAACTATCGCAGAAGAACAAGGAAAATACATAATTCATGGAGTATGACACAGGAACTTTTTGAAAATTAGTTTACATTCATCATGTCTTGTCAAAAGGGACCAGTTTAGCAATATAAGTGAAAATTTCAAACTATAAGACTTCTAAGTCAAAGCACATTTACTACAGAAGCACAATATTTGAATAAAGGAGAAATTTTTTCAAGGAATACGTCTCAGAGCGTAGATGACCATGCTGTAAGAAAAATAACATTTATTCCTTTCTGTGTCCTTGCAAGTCATAAACCAATTAAATTTTTTGAGAAACTCAATATCATCAGTTGCTTTTTATGTATAACATACGTTTTAAAGACTGAGTTGCAAAGGGCATTCAAAATCTTCTAGTGCATACAGTGGTTATGGTCGTCAGATAGTGGAATTGTTATTACATGAAAATAAAATGGAGGCAGAGTGTGAAATGTAATTGGGTTTGTAAACATTAGATAAGAAGTGATAATATTTAACAATGGTGAAATATAAAGAAGTTTATTAGAAAACATGTCTTGGAGGTAAGAGCACCAAAATGAAGCAAAGAAGTCTTCACCTTGAAGAGCACACTGTTTATGTCATGTTTTCTAACAACAGGGAGTCAAAGGAAAGAAAGGATTTCTTCCACACACTATTTGTCACATTCTTATTTGGGCTATTTCTTCCATATTCCTATTTTTCTTCTGAGTTTGAATGTTGTTTTCTTATCAATAATAGAATTTTAGTTTTCCCTTAACTTAGTATTTTCCCTCAACTTGTAGCACCTCAGGTCAGTTCTGAGTAGTTTACACCAGTAAATAAATGTTTCTCAGCTTCCTAAATCAATTCTTCAAGAGGAACTGCCTCTAGACAAATTCAATCTCTTTGGTTGATAGCTATGTTCAAAATAATTTAGAAGTTGCCCAATAACTCTTGACATGTTTAGGGGTCTCCTGCAGTTCTCATCATGTCTTTAGGAAAAGCAGGGTAAATATTTCATAATCCAGACACATTACTGATAAGTCTAATTGGTTGGGTAATGACTTAAAACCTTTCAATTTCCTTCTGGAGGCAGTACACTACAGTGTTTTTCTAATCCAAAGCTTCTGGCAGTTAAAGAAAAATAGCAATGAGTGTTTCTTTAAATCGAAGAGCTATACTTGTGGGCTTTCATTGCTAATGTTCAGTGACCACTAACTTCCTATCTTACCTGGGAAACCTGTATTTTATTCATTAGAGGGTAGAGTACACTGTGAATCTCTTAAGAGATAACTGCATAAAATTTAGGGGTAAACTGTCCTGAGCTTTCCAGGACAGAAATTTACATGCATACTTTGAACAATTTTATTTTTACTATTCAGTTCTTTAGACGAATTATGGGATTTCTCCTAGCTTTGCCATTTGGAACTTCAAGCTGCTTAGTATCCACAGGGAGTATTAGAGATTACACAGTACTCAGAGCGATTGAAAAGAGAAGCCTGCACTCTGGTACATATTCATAAAGCACAACCTTTGTTCTTGAAATACAATGGAAATCACAATATGCCTCTTTCCTTGAAGGCACTTGCATGGGCTCCTCCTAAACTGCAAAAGAAATTTCTTTAGGGACCTGTGCAGGACTTTGAGGCTATACTTGTGCATGTCCTGGAGTAATGATCACAAACAGGAATGGTATCATTTCATGCACAGACTCAGGGGATTATTTTATTGGCATAGAAAAATCACTTAAAAATCACAATCCTATCTTGGAGCTTAAAGAAATCACACAATATCTGCCATAGTGAAAACTTCTATTAAGGTGTGATTATATACACACATATCTATGTGTGTGTGTGTGTGTGTGTGTGTGCATAGATATATATGATAAATGGATCAAGGTGGAACAAGCAATACACATTAGATGGAGATAATATTTGAAACAGATCTTTGAGAACAGCAAATTTTTACATTTTGATGAAAGGTGAAATATTTTAACTATAACAATAACATTGGTGAACTAATGTTTTATATTTTTTCTCAAAATCAGTTTTTCATCAGACAAACCAACCACAAAAAAAGAAAAAAAAAACTAGAAAATTCTGATTGGTTATTGATTATCACAAATAATGAGCAATTGTTCATATATGATCTGGTTATAGTGTTAAAAATATCTTAAAGGAAAGGTGGACCATAAATAGCAATTATAACAATTTATAATTCCAAAGAGAGTTTTACCAAAGACAGTCAGCTCTGCTGGGTCACTGTCTCTTTCTCCCACCATATTGGTGCCTACACAGGTGTACATTCCTGCATCACTCTTCCTTGTGTTGGAGATCATCAGCTTCCCACCACGAATCTGTTAAAATTAAACAAAAAGTAAAGAAAAGGGAAAGGAAAAGAAAAAGGCAAGAGAAAAAAAATTAAATAATAATTTTGAATACCTAAACATATTTTCTTTCCAAAAGACAGCAGCTGTGTCTTAAGACTCAAGTCACTCTTACTACTTAGGCATCTGCAAGTATGATTTATTTTATGAATACAACCTCAGTATAGGTCTCCATATTAGGGAATGATTCTTTACAATAGTCTTCCTCTCTCCTGCCTGGTCTTATTTTGAATCATATGACAGTCTTGACTAAATCCCAAGGGTTCATCTTCATGCTGAGATGCTGTTGAATGAATTGCTATTTTCATTTGTCATCAGAAAGTTATAACAGATATTTGCATTGGATGGTATAGTAGAAACCACCTGAAATAGATTCACCAAGTATTTATTGAGCATTTATAAGGGCCAGACAGGATATGCCAGGCATTGACTGTATGGTAGCAAGCTAAATAGTGAAAATCCTTGCCTTTGTAAAGTTTACATTTCAATTGATAGTGTTAATCATCTTTGTTTTATCTCAATTGAGATTAAGAAATAATTTTTGTAAGGAGGACAGGTTGGATAAAAACAAATTATAAAACATACTCATTCTGATTATGAGCACCAGTATGAATTTATACAAATCATAGACATTAATAAGTGTCCTGTAAATAAATATTTCTTAAATGAGAAGCATTTATCAAGTGTATGAACAAAGGCAGCAGTATAAAAATATCTGCTAAAGGGAATATTAAATCAGAACTATTTTTAGGTGAATGAATAATGACTCACTGCTTTCTTCTAGGTTTTTTAAATTAATCTAATGAAACATTCCTAACTTTACAATGATTGAGCATTCCTAAAGAGATATGAGACAAGAACATACTGGCTCATCCATTTTTTTAAATTTCATAGGTAAACAAATCTCATGTAGGTTTGTTGTTATCAAAGACAGATGAGAAACTTAGTTCTGAAATTTGCCATGTAATAGAAAAAGACTTTTAATTGTTTTTCACACAAGAAGAAAAGACTATCAATATGTCCTCATTTAAATCCAGTATAACGGTAATTTATAAAAATGATCATGGAGTTTATTTCTCCTCCCCTTGAAACTGAGTTTGACGATATGACCTCATTTGACCAAGTAAATGTTTCGTCTGAAAATAAAAAGTTGTTTACACATGTGGATTTGCTTTCTTTTGTTGCATCTAGGTCCTGAGACCATGGGGCCAAACTAAGCTACTCTACTGAAAAATTAGAAACGACGGGTAGAAGGACTGAGGTGTCTACCTGCGAGTCATTTCACTGCCGGATGTGTGTAAAGTCCTGCTAGGTCATTCGGCTGCTAGTATACTTTAAACAAGCCACGGAGGGTGAGAAAGTCTAGCAGAGATCAAACAAGCTGATCAGGGAAGAATTATCAGCTTTCCTATAGAATCACGGTCTCAATTAAATTATTTTCATAAGCCATTTAACCTTGGGGTGGTTTGTTACAAAACAAAAGCCAAATCACACATTGTCAAAAGTTTGATACCCAAGCCTGGACCATTCAGAACCAAATTATCTTTGGGAATGTAGGTCCTCATAATGTCAACAGTAAAAGCCAAAAGATATGAACGTATGTTGTGATTTTTTACATGACCTATCAGTTCTGTGTTACACTGTAATCCCAGTGGGAACATAGGATAGTCATCATTTATAATATATATATTTTCAAAGATAAAACTCAAATCATATGAACTTTTGATTGAAATAGCACATTGGCTCAGTCAAATAAGAAATTACTTGAAATAAAATACATTCATTTTCAGTTATTATATCGACTCTAAAAATTTTACTACCAAACATCAGAAGATATATTCTACTTCAGGGGGTAGGTTCTTACATATAAATTTCACATACAAAAACTAAGTGAATCTGCTAAAAAATAAAAAGATTACATGCCATTCCCCTGTTCTACTTCATTACCACTTTCTGGTTGTCTTATTTTGAATCTTAAATCAATTAATGAAATTATCTTCAACTTTATTTGAAGTAAGAATATTTCCTGCTTGAACTGAATTGCAGAATCAGTCAGTTTTATTGCTATTTTACTTACCTCTTTTAAATTCTTTAAAATTAATTTATACATAAATTTGTGATAAGTATTATATAATTGAAACAATTAGAATAAGTGAGATGTTTATCGCCTCAAATTATTTCCTCTTATAATTTTGAAAATGGTGCAAAATGAGATGTATTTAATATGGCTCATGGATAGCATCTATAACTTTAACATTAGTAAAGAAGCCTTTGTAAACTTTAAAAAAAGCAAAGGCATCAATATCATACTGCAGAAGTATATTTACATATTCAGAATGGTACCATTATCAGTATATCACGTACACCTGATTTGTACAACTTGTCTTTGAAGCCTCATGCCAGTTTTTTTTTTAATTTTATGGAAAAAAGGTAAAACAAAATTTCATAACAAAATAATAGGAGAATAATAATAGCTAATATATTGAATATTGTTATCTTTAAAGTAGTTACTCAGAGACAATTTTTTAAAGTCCTTTCAAAATGCTTTAAAGAGTAACCAGCATTAAATACAATTTTATTAACAATAAATTACAGAATAAAATATATTTGTATCTAGATATGGAATTCAAACTTCCTAGACCTTCAATGCAGTTTAACTCACACTTATTCTTTCTTCCTTGTCATCAATTCGAACTTTGTCTTTTTTCCAGTAGATGGTGGGTTCGGGGTGTCCCCGTGGTGGTTGGCACTCCAAGATCGCAGGCTCTCCAGCTGCCACTACCACATCAGTGGGATTTTGCCGGAAGTCATCTCGCAACACTGAAGAAAAATGATTACAATAAAAGGAAACTCAGTTTCAGTAACTTCAGTGTTTTCTTGCAAAAGGTAGCTTCAAGTTTCACTTGTTCTAGTAAAACATTGCTTGAATATTTACAGAAGTCATAGACATGCACATCTTAAAGTATTTTAGAGCCAGCATATATGTTTATTAATAAGAGAATAGATGATTACATGGTCATGTATTTTGGCTCAAAAATCCAATTTTAATACTGCGATGAGTCTCAGGACAAATAGACAATAAATATTTATGGTATAGTTTGAGATTTAATTAAAAATAAGGCACAGAACAACTTATGTACTATAATTCTATTATCTATAAAGGAAAGACACACATACATTTATGTACGTACATACATTTAAATAAACATTAAAGATATACTAAAACCTGAAGCAAGTCATGTACAGAGGTTTGTGAGCATCTATTCATTTCATTCCCTGGGGGAGGTGGAGTGAGAACTCCCTGAGAAAGGCCTTTCTCATGATACGAATATGGACAGGAGCCACACTCTTCATTACACTTCAGAAGACAAACTCATTGTTCACCCTTGCAATGCACTAGCACCCACATCGACAGGGCTGTATTTTCATTCTCTCTGTTTCTCCACCTGGCAAGTGACATCTGGGCAGCGTGACATTCAGAGCAGAGATATCCCTTATAGCACTTTTGCCAGTCTGAATTACCCTCCTTTCATTACGGAGAACAGCAGGTTGGACCTCCGTGGTAACCTCTGAAAATCTGGCACGCCTAGCTCTCCAAATGTCACCTATCCATCAGTGTTTGCTTTTCTGCTGCTGGCAAGCTGAAAAGCCTGGAGAAACCACTTGGCCCTATCAGATTGTAGAAAGGTTGGCTTATATGGCAGATAACATCTATGACTATTTTAAGATGAACATTTGAAAAAGCAGAGACCAGGTAATGTGCCATATCTTCCGGCTATCTCTGCTATTCTGTACTGTCTTCACTTTTCCTATTATTTGACATTCCTGCAAAAAAGAACCACATATAGGGTCAAACATGTATCTGTGTATACATGCACATATGGTTTGTTATATATATTATATATAAACATCCTCGTATGCACACGTATACAGTGAGTATGTGTGTGTATCTATGTGGTGTGTGCCTATGTGTGCATGTGTGTGTATTAGTATGTTTATAGGAGGGTGTGTGTGTATACGTACATATGTGTGCAGGTTGAATTCAGCATTAGGCAGCTTGTGCTTGCCCGCTATGTAAATTATCTCGTGCAAATGAGGATTAGGTCAAACCAACTGCCTTTCCTGTCCTGTAATGAGACCCACTTCAGCACTGTTTTTTTGTTGTGAAAAGTCTCTAGGTTAATTGTCATTCTCCAAATAAATAAAAATCTCTGTCCTAAAAATAGCTCTAGAGATTCAACTGAGTGGTTTTTAGGGTTTTCATTTCTTCTCTCTTCCAACACATCCTTTAACATGGTTTTCCATCTTAATGAAGTCATGGCCCTTTGTGAGATTAGAGAACCTTGTTTCTTACTGAAGGACCAGTAAAAAAGAATTCAGCACAAATTGTTCACTCTCAGCTTATAAACTGATTAATTGACTGCTTTTGGTGCTAAGAAAATGTGTTCCACTTTAGCATTGTGAACTGCACGTTTTGGTCCCCTTGTCTAACTGGCAAGAAAGGTGTGATTTATATGCATGAGGATTTGCTTCTGAATTGGCTTAGAGAAGCAAGCATTTCAATGTGACACTCATGCAAGTGATCAGAAGGGGTTAACACTATGGTTCCCTTTTGCAGTTATATTCTCCAGGGAGAGCAAGCTGGTGACTAATTTATATTCTAAATACAGAACAGCTGCCTGTTTATGCAACGTTAAGAAGTGCAAAAATATGGTAACAGGGTGATGAACCCCCCCTACAATATCCGGTACTGGCAACAAATGGTGTTTTGGCAGACCTTCAATCTGTTCCAAAATGGCACATCTGGCTAGTTGAAGGGCCTTGTCCAGAACTGGTCTCCTAACAAATGACATGCCAAAAACCCCTTAGCTCAAATGGTACTTAAGACCGTTGCAAATCATTCGGAGATGAACTGTTACACTGATTTGCAATGATCCAAATTAAAAGGGAAAAAAAGGACCTTTAACAGGAGGAACAAAAAGATGAAAAATATCACAACAAACTCTAAGGACTGCTACTCTTAAACAATATAACGTGTGTTTATGCATTCACCAAAAAAGGGAAAATGACTCCGATTTGCACATGGAGCCGAGAAATCTAACATCAACTATAATTTTAGGCTTTCAGACTATTCATTCAAAGAGTAGGGTGAGATAATGGTATAATTGGTACTGTATCCTCTGCAACTTATAATATGCTCTTTAGGGTCTGTGTATAACTCAGATAATTCATTTGTGCTTAGTGATCATTTCATTTACTCTAAGTCTTGGGGTAAAATATGTTTCTTCACTTCTCAAATTAGAGCTTTCAGGAGAAACATAATATGACAGAATATTGCCTCTGAGCTTAGATTATAAAATATTGTGACTTTCATATTTTTTTGGTCTGTCTGTCTCTCTCAAGTACTTCACCTGGCATCTTGCAAGATGCCATGTTGTCTGATGGAGAAACTGTGCCACAGATTTGAGATAGCTTCTAGCCAACACCAGCAAGAAACTGAGGTCATCATTCCAACAGCTCTGTAGGACCCAAATTGCCACCGAGTTTTGTGGCGATTTGTATAAGGCAAAGATGCAATTTTTAGATCTTAAGTCTTTGTTTCTTGCTTCCTCAAAACCCCACATTCTTTTACTCCCAAGCCCTCTCCCATCTGTCTTAAATCACTAGTTTTCTAGGATTTTATGTTCACTTGGAGCAAAGCATTACTCAGAAATTCCCATTTTACTTTATTAAAATAAATTAGCAATAAACAATGAGGTGGACTGCATAAGGAATAGGCTTCTGAAAGATATAACAGTGATTTCAGAAATTTCTGAACCATGTTGTACAAGGCATGCTAGTGAAGTTATTAAAAATGTAAAGCCTAAACACATTATTGATAAAAGTATTCATGCACATCATTGCATAAAGAAAACCATCCTAAACAAACTAAATTGGCTGTGAGAAAGGTAATCTAAAAACAAATTATAATGACAAGCATGACTAGCAGCAGTTGAAAACCAAATGCAACTAAGAGAACACTGATCACCAGGCTCCTAGCAGGTAGAACATGTGTGTACATGTGTGTGCATGCATGTGTGTATGTGTATGTAAGAGCTGTGGAAGCTTGTGATACAGCCACATCCAGATTTTTAAAGAGAAAATTGAATCTGAGTCCCAAGCAGATGCTTATCTGGTGCATATTTTACTTTATTAATACAAAATTTCAGTAAGTCATGATACTGACTAGGATACACAGGAACTTCCAGACTTACACATAGATTGTACATGAAATTATGTGCTGGCTTTCCGTAAGAACGGGAATTGATCCAAATGTCCTCTACCATTGAGCTTCCAAGTTTCCTGAATTGCTTTCTGTTTGTTTGTTTTGACAAGTTAGCAGGCACACATGAAAATATTTTTGATCTCTATTTTAAAAATAACTGCTCCAGAATAATGGCTAAAATTTGCCAAATACACAATATATGACAAATGCATAATGATGGATACGCAGTAGGCCATTCGAACCTCATCTATTGTGTTCTTTGAAACCAGAGTGTATAACTATGCACAGTTACTATGTTCTACTGAATGTAACATCATGTGCTTCTAATTCTATTGTCCCCACTGCCTTATTTCAGAATATTCTTACATCTTCCTATTTGTCCCTTTTCTCTGACTTCATTGTAGCTTTTATGAGTTTGCTAAAATGAAAATATGATCAGATCACTTCTCATACTTTGTAATCGTTCTTAGGATAACAATTCTGTCCTTAGTATGACTGCAAATGCTCTTTGGAATTGGGTCAGTGCTTATATCTCCAGGCTTATCACAGATATTTTTGCTATGCTTACACATTAGGCCTATACAGGAACAACTAATTATCACTGTACATGGGTTTATAATGTCCTTTTTCCTGCAAATATCTCCTAGCTCCTCACTTTTCCCTTAAAACTTGCTTATTCTTTTTCTCAAAAGTATATCAAACCCTCAGTGTCAGTTTCAGGCTCATTTACCTGAAATTTCATTCTGTAAACTGGACTAGGTAACCTAACAAGGAAGAACCCCCACCCTGAATGGCATCGGAAGATTACTCAAGTCCTCTTCAAGAAGAATATTGCAGTCCTTTTTATTATATAATCTAGATTGCAATGGTTTAATTTTAAAGTGTCATTTATGAGTAGGTGGGACGTAAGGGACAACCTACTTGTTTTGACTACCTATGTGTGCTAAAATAAAAGTCAGAGAATTCAAAAAGGTCAGAAAGCAATCTTGCAAGGAAACAGATTTATGTGTAAAAAAACTGGTGGCACCAATTATAATATAAAGTAGTTAATATAGATTAAAATGAATATTGCCACCTCTACAACAATAGCATTATTTCCTTAACTCTTTCACCCCACCAGCACCACCACTATTGTCAACTTGGACAATGATCTAGTGTGAAGCCAAATAGCACGATCCTGAAGAGTTGCATTTCAGTTGGGAAGAAAGCACCCTATCTTCTGGACTAAATGACTGTTGTTAGTAGCCATGGTACAAAACCAGTGGAGACCCATATCAGGATGAAAGAAATTACGCACACTAGAGCGTGAGCTTGAAAATTTGAGTTTCTTTGTGACATGGGTGGGCAAGTTAATCCTGAAGACTGTCTTAACTTTCAACTTTCTCCTTAGGTTTCCCTTCATATTGAAGCCAATTTCAAGTAAATTTTATCTTCCAACTGAAAGCCCTCCACTGTTTGGGTGCAATAATTCTACAATTTTGTGAACTTTCCATTGATTAAAAAAAATAAATATTAAGAGGAATGGTCATTGTATATTTGGTACAATCAAAATATGGCCAGAAAAAAAAATTAAAATATGGCCAGAGTGAACAGGTCAGGCAACAGCTAAAGAGCTAATTCAGTCTGATACTTGGCAAAGAAGTCACAAGTGGTGTCTCCTACACAGAAGGGGTCTGGGGAAGAAGTAGGTCAGTGGGGAGATGTCCTGCGACTGAGGTGCCAGCTGACAATTCCAAAATGAGAAGCCCTCACCCCCACCTCCACCAGGACTCGCTGTGTAAGCAAATACACTCAGTGAATGATCGAGATAAGCCAGCGGTATGAATTGGAGCATGTTGAATAAACAAGAATGCCCTATGCCTGGTTCATTTTCAAGTCACAGCATTTTGTGAAGCCTGGTATTCTGCAGGGAATAAAATACACAAACACACAATTCACACAAGAGGAATAGCCAGCTCTGAGTTTCTTAGCCAAGTCTTTATTTTTGAATCCTTTTTTTTAGCCCTGCTCTGTCTTCACCCACAGTATAATTTGAAGTCCTGCTAAGAGTGCCAAGTCTTCCTTAATGTTTTCCATTAATGTTTAAAACTTGCTGAAGGATTCTTAGAAATTGCATGGAAACATTGTGCTGTCTGTAATTTGTATCCATAACCTCTGTAATGCATATGTTCTCCCTGGGGACCAAGTGTTGAGATCATTCATAGACTTTTGGATCACATGTGGCACTGCAAACTGGTGACATCTGACCACGGCAGACTTGAGGCCAGTCTCTGGCAATCATTTCCTTTGCTTTGTAGTCAAGGAGCCAGCAGTTGGCACACCTTCAACACTTGGAAGTCCTATTTTTGGCAAACCCTTGCATCTGATATTTGACAGGGATCTGCATACCCGGTCCATTAGCTTATGAGGAAGTTGTGGATTGAGGTTAATAAATGTTTAATCAGTCCCTCTGTTTTTTCTCCCTTAAAAAGTCACTGTCCACAAAATTGTTCATGTGATATTGATGTCTCCAGAATCACACAATACTCAAAATGGACAAAAGCAAGTTAGAGAATGTGGCCAAATATAGTGTGTGAGGAAGAGGATGGTGTCCAGGAATGCCAGTATTAAATGTGTGAAGGCAATGCAGTTCCATGTCCCCAAAATATTCTGTTCTGCTCCCAAACAACTGCTTTTTAGCATTTGCTCATTTAGAACTAAGTCCAGTCTTGGTCATAAAAATGCCTGTAACTATGGTGATTAGACGATATAGTACATTTCTTTTAAAATTAAAAACTATAGAGTCTAGTTTAAAAAATGAACAACATTAAACAGTATTGCTCAATGTGATAGCAAAGGGAAATCCCAGGTTATTGAAGTTTATAATGTTACCTTAGCTTCCTTAGAACTAAATTTAGATATGATTAGATAAATAAATAAATAAATGATAAGGAAGCAAGCACACCAGTTTTATAGGATTTGCATTTACAGGATGATTACAAATAACCATCTGTCTGCTTCTAGATTTTCAATCTGTTTTCTTTCCCACGAGCCACAAGTCTTTAGCCAAAGTAGTCAAGCCGCTAAGCACCCGGAAGTCTTGTTGCAGGTGTTTGGTAGAATGGATTCTTTGCCCACTATTTTTCATATCCTACAACCACCCTCATTATTCCCTCATTTACCCCTCACCAGTTGAGTAAAGAAAATGAATGTGAAAGGAGATACTTCCATTTATACATATTTATAAAAATTTAAATTCAGAATATTCTTTTATGTATACTTTTAACTTTAAAATGTATAGAAGTATATATTTAAATTCAAACTTCAGGATTCATTACTCCCATACAGCTACATCTGTCAATTTGAATAAAGAAAATGAAGAGTGCTATCGAGTAAATATTAATGTGCTGCTTTATTCTGGATCCCAATAGATTACAATTCTCCTCCCACCTTGTTAGTCCTTATCCAAAGGCATTAGCTTTTACAGCATTTCAGCACTGAGCAGTTCACAGGGGTACTTGGTCTCAGCAGCATTTTCCTCTAATTCCACCTTTTGCTGGTATCAAGGCATTATTGCTCCAATATTTCTCTCCCATGGTGTATTCTGATGTGCATGATCAACATGAATTACAATGCCAAGTAACTGCCAGATGTCGTGAGTTATAAACTCAATAGTCTAGGGATTATTACACATTAGGGCACCCTACAGTGCAAGGGTGTCCTGGAATTTATGTGTTATTTATTACCTATTGGCAGGGTCTCAAAGTAATCTCACCCCTGATGATGAAATGAGGGTGGGAAGGAGAAGAAGGTCACGGTCAACTTTCTTTGTCAAGAATGCTAGTTACTTCAAAACTAATATTGCTTTATCTTTTTCCCTTGAACAGTACCTAAAACTCAACAAATCTCCAAATAAAGAAGACACATATTACAAGGTCTTTATGGACTTTCAAATGAATTCTTCCGATTTGACAATTTTCGTTGTTTCACTTGTTTTAAGAACACATTTTTTTTTTTTTTGTGGGTACCGGGGGGTCGACCTCAGGACCTCGCGTGCCAGCAGGCGCCCGTGCCGCTGAGCGATATCACCGGCCCCTTTTTTGTATGTGGGATCCGGGAGTCGAACTCCGGCCCTCGCGCTTGCAGGGCAGGTGCTTAAGCCACTGAGCCATCTCACCGGCCCCAAGAACACATTTTTTAACCATAACTACTACAGGTCCAATTGAGAGGGTTCATTTGAAACTCACAATAATCTTTTCATTTAAAAATGAATAAATTGAGTGCTTTGTTTCTTTTACCTTTTTGTACAGGAACATGTACCAAAGCTTATCTAGATTAGACTGTATTTGAATATTTAATTAAAAAATCATATCCCACATACCTGTGGACTATTTAGTCTTATTCAATAGGAATATGTGCATATATCTACATCACAAAATACTGGTTATTACTCTATACTGTCATGAATTTTGCTGAAATGGATGCAGTTTTGCCGCTTGGCATCTTCTGTTCTTCAGGATATGTGTGGTTTGATTACTATATGACAAGAAGCTTGAAGTGTTTCCTAATCCAGAATGTAGCATATTTACTTTTAAATTGTCTCATTAAAAAAGCTCTATCACCTCACTTCTCTATCCCAGATCCCTAGTACCTCTTTTCTTTTGCCACCAAATGATTTCTGAATACTGCAGTTAACATTCAGCAATCTCATTACTCGTCTACTGTAAATCTTCAAAAGCATCACCATGTTTTGACAGTTAAGTAGAAGAAGGGGAAGCGGGGAGCATATCTAAGCATTTTCATGAATGCAAATATCGCCAAGATCAAATTTAAATTGTTTCAGAGAACTCACATCACACCATTGACAGTGATTGGGAAACAATGTGCTTGACAATTTTTGTTTACCTATGAAAAGTACAATGCTATATGACTGGTGCCAAGTCCATCTACCTCCAGGCTTGATATATACTCTGTGAAAACCAATTGAATATCATTTTAAGTATAATTCTGACTTCCTGTAGCGAAAATTAAGTGTACGTGTATTCTTCAAAAAAGTGATTAAATATTTAAAAATTTATGCCTGTTTTCACCGAGATTTCATGTTTGATGTGAAACTAGAAAAAAAAATCCTCCTATGAATAGTGGTTTAAAAAATATCCCCCTCCCCCTTCTTCAGACGTGCACTGGAACCAGCCTTGGCCAGCCACAGAGCACAGGCTCAACATTAGGGAATAAATACAATTTCCTATTGAGTCCCAGGCTATATTTCATTCCTGGGCTTTTCTTTTGCTCCAAACATGAGGACTTAACTATATATACTATATTTTCACTCTCAAAATGCTTGGAGACAAAATAACAGGGTCACTTCCTTTTTGTCTAGAAAGAAACCAGCTAACTACACAGAGATGAATACCTCACTGTCTTTTCCTTCAGAACTATAGCAAAGCCTGCTATGTAAGATATACGAGGGAGTCTGTCAAACTTCATTTTTTTTTTTTTACCTAGTACAGGGATTTCATAATGTCTTAGTACTGTATTAAAACTGATGAATTATCTTAATCCCGAGTGCTGACCATATTCATGCCTCAGATATGAACTAACCATTTTGCCTAACTCACTTGAAAAGCTGTCTACGAATGGTAAACTTTCATTTCCTAATTTGCCAAGGAGATGGCAGGAAAATATAGTCATTCTTAGAAAAAACTTCAATACGACCTACAAATTGGATAACCATCCATTTTATTCTCTAAATAAGATACTTTTAAAGTCAAAGGAAAAACTATACGTTATTACAGATTGGGTATTGTGATTGGGGGGTTAAAAATGAGGCTCCTGAAATTTTTTTAAGAGGAAAAGCCACATAGATTTATATACAGAGATAGGCAAATTTTTGGTTTGGATTTCTTGCAACTGTACTGGCATAATGACTGCCAAACGTCATGCCTTTGCTAACAGAAGAGTTACTACATTGCCAATAGAGAATTACTACAAATGAGTATCGTGTTATGACTTATATAGTAATGCAATTTCAAGTCAAATGTGTTTAGAGGTCACTGTGCATATTATAAAGTATTAGTAGGGTATCAACATTTCAATAGTTCCTAACAATAATATAAAGTTTTCCCAATAAGTTATACTACATTTATTTCTAAAAAATGATTTTAGTATAAAATTTAATTTTGCTTTGCTTAATTGATACCAGATAAGCTAGATATCTCTTGTTCTCTTTTCAACCAATTCTAGTTGTAATTATTCATGTTTGGTAACAGAAGCATTTTCCTTTTCATTTTTTCACTTTTTTACTCAACAAATATACATTGCCCATTTTGTTGGTTCAAGGCACTATAACAACATATTGTAGGAGTATATATTTCAAGCAGAGATCTTCCCTTCAGGATCCTTAATAGACTTAGGAATAGCTCAGAAAACACAATCTGAGAGAAAAAGGAATAAAGTATCAAAGCAAGTATAAAAAAAAATTCCAGAAGGTACAAAAGAGAAACATTGACAAAGGAAGGCATTTTTGAAGAATGAGCTTCAGTGCTGGGTTTGGAATAGGAATTACGTGTTTCAATTAATCACAAGAACGAAATAAACGTGCTGGAATGTGCTTGCATGTACATAAAATCATTTCTGGAATGACACAGAAGAAAATAATAACATGTGCCGTTGAGGAAATACAAGCACTGGGAAGTGAAAGAGGGGAGAGGAAGACTTCACTACATTTGTTTTATATTTTAAAAATTTTAAATCCTAGGAATGCATTAATTATTAATATATATACTTAACAGTGAATAAAGTCAATAGAAAATATATTTATTATTTTCAAATCATACTGTCTATCCCAACTGGACTGAATTCAGAGTTTTTTTTTGTTTTTTTGTTTTTTTTTGTGGGTACCGGGGGGTCGACCTCAGGACCTCGCGCGCCAGCCAGCATCCGTGCCGCTGAGCGATATCACCGGCCCTTTTTTCATATGAATTCAGAGTTTTGAAGAGGGTTTTAAAACATGGTTTCATAAAATGTCATAGTAATACAAATAGAAATTTTATAGAATAGTGGTGCTTTGAATGTTAATGTCAATGAAATATCTGTAGGACAGTGGTAAGCCTCACTTTAAGGCTGATCAAAATATATAACTTGATAAATTAATTTTAAGAGAGAATACAAATTCATAAACTTTAGTGTTGAGAAGTTTCTTCATTTAACATTGATAGAAATCCTATCGTGATCCAGGTCAAGAATAAAGTCGAATAAGACAACAGCTTTTGATCTATACTTATGTTTTTTTAAGTGCCTAGAGGATTAGATAAATAGCAGCTTATGAAGGAAGGAGCAAGTGGTGGTGATTCTCCTGTAGTTGAGAGAAATATAAAGACATTGCATATCTGTTCTTCTCGCACATTCTCTGGCAGAGCCAAAATATAACTTATCTAAGAAATCATTTTTCTCTCAGGTTATACATTATGAATCTATAAACCCATTTTAGGCATATGATTTAAGAAAATTTCAAATGATTCTTCCCTTTAAAAAGAAAGAAAAAGTCACCATATGAAAGTTCTTTGTGAGTATTCTTTAAAGGAATTCTAAAATACCTTTCCTAATCTTATGACATTTTGCCTTATTTTCTTTTATATGCTACTTTATATGGTCTGAATATAAGATAATCTTTAACTCTTATTTTTAAATGAGATAAAAGAATATGTATATGTACAGATTAAATGTAATTATATTATTCAATACCTTAGTTTAACTATTCTTATAGAATGATAATTAATGGTGTATGCAAAAATGTATTATATTCTACTTTAAACAATAAAATTAACTCTTGAGGAAACTTTCCTAATATCCATAAATTCAATTTTGACTGATCCTTGGGTTTATGATAATTTCAGCTCATTAAAATATTACTTAAGACTCATTAAAATGCATTCTGAGAGGTAACAACTTCATTATTGTAATAGCATGTAAAAAATAGAGAATATTTTATTATCATTTAATTGATTCAAAATGTATACATTTACATAACAAAAAGATTCACTATATATTTTTGATGGTCCAATAATTAAGCAGCCATATAAATAAAAATGTATTTTTTAAAAATAATTTTGTTACTGCAGAATTCTATTTATTTCCATTAAATTGATCATGGAATAAAAAATGAACATTAAAAATGAATAGCTTTTCTATTCATTAGTCATGAAATAGCTAAGAAAGAAAACAGAAAAAAAAATTCCATTCACAATAGCTTAAAAGAAAGTACTAGGAATGAACCTAACCAAAGAGGTTAAAAACCTCTACAATGAAGAAAGAAATTGAATAAAGCTAGAAGTTGGAAAGACCTCCAACATTCACAGATCAGAAGAATTATTAAAATGGGAATATTATCAAAATGATCTATAGATTCAATGTAATCCCCATAGAGATCCCAATTAATTTCTTCACAGAATTAGAAGACAGTCCTAAAATTCATACATAAACACAAAAGACTCATAACAGCTAAAGCAACCCTAAAAAAAAAAGAGCAAGGAAAGAAGCATCATAGTGCTCAATTTGAAATTATACTACAAAGCCATAGTAACAAAAACAGCATGACACTGGTAGAAAAACAGATACATAGATCAAGGGAATAGAATGGAGCACACAGAAAAAAAGAAAAACAACAACAAAAGTACAACTACAACCATTTGATTCTTGACAAAGGAGCCAAAACATACCTTGGGAGAAAAGACAGATGCTTTAACAAATGGTGCTGGGAAAACTGGATATCCATATGTACTAGCTTGAAAGTACAATCTCTCATCCTGTGCAAGTATCAACTCAAAATTAATCAAAGATCTATACATAAGACCTGATACTTTGAAACTGCTAGAAGAAAAGATAAGGGGAATACCTGAAACCATAGGCACAGGCAAACACTGTCTGAATGGGAATCCAACAGAACAGGAAATAATAGTAAGAATCAACAACACATGGGAGTAGATCTAATTAAAAAGTTTCTGTATATTATGGGAAACAACCAATACAACAAAGAGCCAGGCTACAGAATGAGAGAAAATGTTTGCCACATCTTCTAAGAGATGACTAGTATCTAGAATGTATAACAAATTTGAAAACCTTAACACCAAAAAAATCAAATACTCCAATCAATGGGCAATATGGGCAAATGAATTAAACAGAGTTTCTCAGGAGAAGAAATACAGATATGCCAAAAATACACGAAAAAGTGTTCAACATATTTACCCATTATGGAAATGCACATCAAAAGTGCAGTGAGATGCCATCTCATCCCAGTCAGAATGGCTATCATTAAGAATACAAGAATCAGTGCATGCTGGCAAAGATGTGGGGGAAGAAGATACCCTTCTACACTACCGGTGGGGATGCAAATTAGTACAGCCATTATGGAAATCAGTATGGAGGTTGCACCCCAAAACTAAAACTAGATCCCGTTGTACCTCTCTTTAGTATATAACCAAAGGCATCACATTCAGCATAGTTACAGAGTACCTGCATACCTATGTTTATTCTGGCAGAATTCCACATTAGCCAAGAAATAGAAACAGCTTAGATCCAACAGATGAGTGGATAAAGAAAATGCATATGTACAAAATGGTACATCATCCAGCCATAAAGTATTTAATTACATTTTTCATAGAAAAATTGATAGAATTGGTGACCATCATGTTAAGCAAAATAAGCCAGACTTAGAAATTCAGGTATCATTTATTTTGCCTAATATGTAGAATCTAAAAATGATGTGAAATAATATGAAAGTATAAGGGAGACTATAATTAGACAGGAGGGATGGAAGAGTGGTTGGGGGGAGGGAAGGTAATGGGGGTAATGGATACCATCAAAATATACACGTCATGAAAATAGCAAATCGAAACCTAATATTTTGTAAAATTAAGAGACACTAATGAAATATATTTTAAAAAAGAAAAAGAGACCACATTAGAGATAGTGGTTATTAGAAATAGAAAATCATTTTAAATTGTACTAAAACATGTTAATTACAATAGCATTTATTTCTCTTTCAGTATTTGTAAGGTGTAGATAGAACAGGATTTTCATGCAATAGAGGGTGTTTGATCAAATATGATTAATTGCCTTGATTACAATATATGTCAATCCTTGTAAAACTCAAGAGTCTAATGACAATGAAAATTAGATTAGAAATTAGCTGTTTTTAACACAGATGTAAATATTTCACATTTTTCTTTCCTAATGTTTTAGCTCTACTTAAGTGCTTAGAAATATTTGCTGAAAGTAACAATATGGAAAATTCATATGTAATATTCTTATTTCCATATGCCAATTCTTCATGAAATCATTACCATTAAAACTGCACAAAATATATTTATTTTAAATATATATTTCTTTTTCTTCCTGCGAGGCACTACTTTTCTGTGTTCTTTGCCAGAAATTTTCTGTTCTTAAATCATAGTCAATGTCATGGGAAACTGAGAGGCCCTGCTTCTTAGTTAACTTCTTACAATTCTACCTCCATGTTAATGACCCCAAAATATATGTGACTGGCCTGAAGGCCTCATTAGAACTTCAGTCTTGAATCTACCCACCAGCCCTACTGACACTGCCAAGTGAACATCTTTAATTTTACATTGACAAATTAAATTCTTGATGTTGTCACAAAAGCCTTCATCTCCTCAACCTTCCCTATCTTTGCATTTGGTACTATCATACACAAATTGCTTAAGGGATGTTCTTCTTCCTCCATGTCTGTCACACATGGATAGACACACATAACACCCCTGTAGTAGACTGACCACTAGTAAGGCCCACTGATTGTGAATCTTGTCCAGAATTTGTTCTCTTTACCTCCATTCCTATCACTGCCAGAGTCACCATCATTTCTCATGACGTACTGCCAATGACTTTTAACAGTCTTGCTTGGCTCTTGTCCTTCCTGCAGTCAATTCTACATGCAGAAGACTAATCTCTCTAAAATTATATCATGGAGCAAAACAAAAATTAAGAAACACGGAGATCAATCTTTTACAAAAGCAAAGGGGACCAAGAGATGGAGGAAGGGGAGGAGGAGGGGAGAGGAAGGGGATGAAGAAAAAAATAAGATGTGTTATGTACATGAATCAACTCCCACAAGGAATGTAATCATTAAGTACTGCAAACGTGTACTAATGAAAAACAGAATATAAAATAAATAGAACTGGGGGCTGGGGATAGAGCTCAGTGGCATGGCGCCTGCCTGGCAAGTATGAGGTCCTGAGTCGATTCCTGGTTCCTTCTCTCCCCCTGAAAATAGAATTGTTTTGCACAAAAAATTATAAAGTAAATTTTGTCATCCTTCTGTGTAAACATCTCTAATGGATTCCCCATCACATTTAGAAGAAAATCAAAATACTCTGACCCCTCAGGCATCTTGAGATCTGATCTCTCATCTCATAATAGCTACTCCTTGTGCTTGATTGTTCCCAGCCATGCAGACCCTTCCCCTCTTCAATCAAGCTCAGTTACTTATTCAGGTCCACTTTCTACACTGTCCAGTCAGCCTGTGGCATGATTAGCCCTCCAGCCTTCCTACAGCCTTCCTTGTCTTGTAAGTCAAATCTGTTTATAATGTCTGTCCTTCGAGTTGTCTTTCTATAGCTACCAAGTCTGAAGGAGCAGTAACGTCACACATCGCACCACCCTGATTTCCTCCACCCTAGCATGTCGTATTGCATTATACAAAATTACATTTATTGCTTATTTGTGTTTTATTTATCTGCCTTCCATAGAATGTAGAGTAACTACATTAACTAACTCTAAGAGAGTAGGTATTAAATCCAACACCCTAGGTAGTAAGTTCCCTACATTAGTCTAGATTTTACTCATTCAGTCCATAAGAAATGTCTTGTTCTTTGAGAGTCCTAATTGGATAAATATCTTCCATAAAATACCAGTAGTTTCTTACATTTGAAGCTAATAGCTAACTCAAATTTTATACTTTTCAGTCAGGAAAAAGGCAGAAATATATAAATATTTCCCTCAGTCATAAACTTTTAAATATCATACTCTGATTCTTTATTTTAGCATATCTCAGTTGTCCAGTGCAGTAAGGTGGATCGGTGTCTGTTAAACGGCAAAGATTTCTCAACTATAAGGGCAATGGAGATCTCACCTGTGAGTTAAGAAAGTTTTGTGAGTGAAAACACAGAAGCTCCAAGATGCCCAGACTAGGGCCAGTGAGATAGCTCAGCGGCTTAAGCACCTGCCTGGCAAGCGCGAGGTCCTGAGGTCGACTCCCGGTACCCACATTGAAAAAAAAAAAAAAAAAATCATGCCCAGACTAATCCAGTTAGTAAGAAAAAGAACCAGGATTTTAAAAATAGATCATTTTCTAAATCTAGACACTACATTTAAAAATATTGTGATGAAAATTTAGGCAAAATGGATTCTGTAACTTAATAATTAAGGTGTATTAAAAATAATCTAACCTGGTAACTAAGGTCTTCATTATAATCAGTTATTGTATCCTGCTGGGCACTGGTGATTTTGAACATTAGGCCAAATCTAATTTTAATTCAAAATTCATAATGAAACTTCCTACTTTGAATAAATCCCTAATAGCTTGATTCTGTATACTTGCTTTTTTCATAAAAACCTGGATAACAAAAGCTTATGGTGAGTGAATTACATTGCTATATTTTCCAGTGATGAGCTTGCAGCATTTTGATGGTATGCTCAAACACTTAGGATTGTAGCTTTACTTTTTCCCCTATTTAAACCAACCTCTTTTTTTGGTAAAAATAGATGAAAACTAAAAATTAAAACTTCATCACTAGTAAAAATAAATAAATAAATAAAAATAAACCTATCAGCTTCAATCTTTTATCTCATTTACTTTTTTTTTATTTTATGGGAAAAGGGTAAACAGAATTTCATAACACAGTAATAGAATAACAAGAGTTTATACATTGCATTTTGTCATCTTCAAAGTAGTTACTCGGAGTACAAGATACAGGCATAAAAATTTCTCCAATAGATATTAGCACAAACCTTCATTTTCAATGAACTAAGAGACATTAATAGTATAGCTAACTTGCATTTTTCTCCCTTTTCCCTTCCTTTTTTTCCCCTTTCCCCCATCCTAGTTCCTTTTTTCTTTTAAACAATTTCTTCCCATTTCACAGTGTCTATTGTACATTTTATACCTTATTTACTCTTTCAATTTCTCACACCAAGAAGACAATACAATGTTTACACATACACGTCTGATTTATTTCATTTATGAGTATGGTCTCAAATTACATCCATTTACCTATAAAAGTCTCCAGTTTATCCTTCTTTATGGCTGAGTAGTACTCCATTGTACAAAAATACCACATCTTTTTATTCATTCCTCGTTGATGGGCATTTGGATTGTTTCCAAGATTTAGCTATTAAAAATGATGCTGCTATAAACATGGTACACATATATCTCTGTAGTATGATGTTTTTAATTCTTCTGGGAAGATACCCAGAAGGGGAATAACTGGGTCAAATGGGATCTTTAATCCTAGCTTTTTGAGGAATCCCCATACTGATTTCCACAGTGGAAATCAGTACCAGTCTGCACTCCCACCAAAAATACAGAAGGGTTCCTTTTTCCCCACAGCCACGCCAGCATTTGTTATTGTTGATTTTTTGATGATAAATGTTCATTCTGGAGTGAGATGGAATCTCAGTGTTATTTTAATTTGCTTTTTTTGAGTGACCAATGATGTTGAACATTTTTTCATATATTTATTTGCCATTTATATTTCTTCATCTGAAAAGCTTGTATTCAACTCAGATGCACATTTTTGGGTTGGGTGTTTGAATATGGGGTGTCTCAGTTTTTTCAATTCTTTATATGTTCTAGATAGAAGTCCTTTGTCTGAGGGACAATTGGCTAAAATTTTTTCCCACTCTGTGGGTTGTCTTTTCACTCCGTTGGTGATTTCTTTTGCTGTGCAAAAGCTTTTTAATAAGATGAGATCCCAGTTGTTGATTCTTTGAAGTATTTCCCATTCAGTTTAGGTTTCGTTCATGAACTCTCTGCCTACACCTATGTCTTCAGGATTTCTACCTCCTTTTTTCCCAGTAGATTTAATGTTCCTGTTTTAATATTTAGACCTTTGATCCATTTTGACTTTAGTGCATGGTGATAGGTGGGTCTTGTTTTAGTCTTCGGCATGCAGAGAGCCAGTTTTTCCAGCACCTTTTATTAAAGAGGCTATCTTTCTTCCAGTGAACATGTTTGACCACTTTGTCAAAGATAAGGTGGCTGAGTGTGTTTGTAATTGTGTCTGCATCTTCCAATCTGTTCCACTGATCCTCAGTTCTGTTTTTCTTTGCCAATACCATGCTGACTTTGTCACATTTGCTTCGTAGTATAATTTCAAGTCAGGGATTGTGAAGCCTCCTGCCTTGCCTTTGTTGCCCAGGATTGCCTTTGCTAATCTACATCTCTTCCGTTTCCAAGTGAGTTTTAGGAATGTTTTCTCTAGGTCTGTGAGGTATGCTAACAGTATTTTGATCATGATTGCATTAAATCTGTATAACAATTTTGGGAGTAAGGCCATTTTCACCATGTTGGTTCTTCCTATCCATGAGCAAGGGATAGCTTTCCATTTTCTGATATCCTCTTTGATATCCTTTTTCAGAGTACTGTAATTTTCAATATATAGCTCCTTTACTTCCTTTGTTAGATTAATACCTAAGTATTTCATTTTTTTGGATGGTATTGTGAAGGGTGTGGTTTCCCTAATTTTTCTCTCAGTGAGTTTGTTGTTTGTGTACAAGAATGATATTGATTTTTGAGTGTTGACTTTGTATCCAGCTATGCTACTGAATTTGCTTATTAAATCTAGAAGTCTTTTGTGGAGTTTTTGGGGTCTTCTATGTAGAGTATCATGTCATCTGCAAATAATGATAATTTAATTTATTCCTTTCCTATACTTATTCCTTTTATTTCTGTTTCTTGTTCAATTGCCCTCACTAATGTTTCCAGAACTATATTGAATAGGAGTGGTGATAGTGGACATCCTTGTATTGTTCCTGATTTTCACTCTAAAATCACTTTCACTCTAAAAGCTTTCACTCTAAAGCTTTCAGTTTTTGTCCATTTAGTATGATGTTGGCTATTAGTTTGTCATAGATGGCTTTTATCAGATTGAGGTAAAGATCATCTATTCTGATTTTCTTTAAGGTTTTTATCCTGAATGAGCGTTGGACTTTATCAAAAGCTCTGGAATGCAGGGATGGTTCAACATATGCAAATCAATAAATGTAATATACCATATCAACAGAGCCAAAGACAAAAATCATGTGATAATCTCAATAGATTCTCACTTACTTTTACCATAAAACTAGCAAACATTTATAACCATCTTGAAGATGGTTTTGTGGAGTTCAGGCCAAAAGATTTTGGTGAATGAAAGCCTATAGTTTGAGTACTCCCGATTGTTGCTTACTAGCTATGGAATTTAGTGCAGGTTATTTACCCTCTCTAAGTTCCTGCTTCTTCATAGTTAAAGCAGGATACTGGCATCCATCATCTAAAGTGGCAATAATGATTAAGTAAAAACATTGTCACACACCTGGCCAAGAGCAACTAGCCATTCCACATCATGGTTTTGTATAATCAAGTAGGTAAAGATGTTTAAAATTGTACACATTTTTTCTTTATAAAGTATATATCTTCTCAGTGACAATTCTCCTAGTTAAGTATATAAATATACAACTAAATTGTGGATCACATGTAAAAAATAGAAATTTTATTTCATTACATTAATTTAACAATACAGTATTTAATAATACTTTATACCAACAAAATAATACTTCTTGGGCCTGAAAAATCTGGCTAATACATCTATATTAATTAATCTCTATAAATATTTGTGACATTTTAATTTTGCTTTATATTAACTTATGAAAAAATAGTCATTTACTTTTTGGGTATTCTCAAAAAAATAAAATGAGAGTAGAGATTTTTAGCAAAAGTAAAAGTTGCTGATAAATAGCAAATAAGTGCATACAATTCCTCTAATATCAAACAATTTTATGCCTAATTTTAGTAACAATCATTTAGTTTTTGATTGGGTGTAGATACTTTAACAAAAAATTATTTTTTGTTAATTTTGTACTATGCTCAAATTTGCAAGATTTTCTCATAATATATTTTTAACTTGCCCTAAGCAAATATTTGCATTGTTGACTATATTAAGGACCTTATCCTCAATATCATATAGCTGTCACCATTGAAAATCTAAAAGTGAATAACTTAATTCAAGACCATAAAAAGAACAAAAATGTTGAAGCAACAAGAACAAAACAAAACAAATGATAAGCCTATTTTTTGTTGAGAACCAAGAATCACCTGTTCCTGACAGTTTCATCTTCCACTGTCCAAAAGCCCATGAGTAGAAAAGAGCAGCCCAGCCCACCCTCTGACATCTTTAATTGACTTCTTAGAGAGTGTTATCAAGAGCTACTCAAGTGAGGCTAATAGTGCCTGTAGATTGCTCACACATGGTAAGGCTGGGTGTGCTGGACTCTAAAAGAGCTGGAGGGAAAGCATAATCTCTACTCAGTGTGGGAGCAAGTACCAAGGGTTACCTAAAAAGCAACAAATCATCTGTCAGCACTCTTGACACAGAAGGGTGATGTGTGATGGGGAGACAGAGAAATTGGTGCTCAGATGCTGACTTCCACTATGCTGCCCATCACCATATTTAGATTGGGCCCTGTATTGTGTTCGATGATGGGAACTAAATGACTGGCTATACAGAGCCTTCCTTTTCACAATGAATATGGGTAGTTCTGTGAGCATATTGTACTGGAAGAGCCTTCTTAATGTGGAGATGAAGCACAAAGAATCTGGCAGAATTCAAGGCAGTCTATTCAGTTTAGTTCATTTTAAAACATCATCCCCCTAGGAAGAGTGGTACATCTGGTGCCTCAGATCGTCTGCGTGGAGTTCTGCCTTGGTCCATAAGGATGAAGTTTGCCTGGGTTTATTTTATTTTATTTTATTTTATTTTGTTTTATTTATTTTGTTTTTGCCACTGATTTTCTCAATTTTGTACATTAGATTTCAATATTTAGGCTGGGGATATAGCTCAGCGGCACAGCGCCTGCCTGGCAAATGCAAGGTCCTAAGTTAGATTCCCAGTACCAAAAAAAAAAAAAAAAAAAATTCAATATTTAATTAGACTAGAAGGAAAGTCTTGCATATAAAATCCAGCATGTTGCATATCTTTTAGCTTTTATTAAAGCATCACATATAGTATCTTCACATCAATGCTTGCCCATTATTTCCAAGACTATCTCCTACCTTCTCCCTGCAAACCCAGTATTTTTTCCTTCGAAGCAGAGCCAAGTCTGCAGATTTTTTTCTATTTCCAGTACAACATAAATATGTTTCATGCGTTTAAACTGCAACTCTTGTTTTCGTGACTCGTGTTTTCAGTGACTAAGTTCACTCTCTCACTGTGTCAAACTATGAAAATGTTCACATTATAAGCAAAAAATAAAATGTAACTTTCAATTTCATTATTGTTTTTTACTAGATGTATCTATAGTTGCACTCTATTTATACTTGTAGTTTTATATAGAGTGTGGATTTTACTCTAGGGTGCTGATTAGGATGCTCAGAATTGGAGATGACAAAAAGAATACAGATTATATTGTCTGAATAATTCATCTAGAACTCTACAACAAGAAGACATACACAGTCTTAATGATTTTTTTAGGCTAAAGCATGAAATAAAGAATTAAAATAAAAATTTATATTTACTTTAAAGGTTCCTCCTACATTTAAGAACACTTTTTTGACAAAATTCTTTAGTTCCATCAACCTCAAGAGATTTTACTATAAAGAAAAGCATGAAAACTGCTTTGAAAATTAGACATATATATATATATATATATATATAGTACATATGAATATACAGAGAGATGGTGGTAGATTATATAGATATATATATATAGTTATTAAATGAATGAAAAGACATATTGGCTATTGCCTTTAATATTTGAAATAAGAAGAGCCATTTGTTTTGTACTAATTAATGATATTCACAAAGTTAGCTATTCTAGGAAAATTAATAATATTTAATATCATAATATTCAAATATTTGTTTCCACATTTTCTTTCCCTTAGTTATTTTTGATAGTGTGACTTTAAATTTTTTTCAGTGATGTTTGTAACCACTCCAACATGTTTTCAAGTTTTCTTTAATGTCAGTGTCACCTTCTCGAAGATAGGAAAAATACATTGTCATTAATCAAACATTCAAGTTTCACTAATTATAGTAGTAATTCTATTAACTGTAAAGGTGATAGATTGATTGTTTTGTGGTGAGTCTCCTATTATAGTTCCATTTTACTTTTTTTATTTCCCACATTATTTTATCCTTTTGAAGTTACAAGCCAGAGAATAAAATGTCTACATTAGCAATAGTAAACTACTCAACCATTCCTTTTGCTATCTTTTACTTTGAAGCCACTTCTCCTCTCCTAGGAGATGGTAGACAAATTACAGATATATACTGAGTGTAGGAAGTGTGTGCTACATGGAAAAGGTAAGTCATCTAAACCATGATCACTTATATACTGTCCCAATGAGCAAACTAAATTCTGTGTCAACCTCTACGGCAAATGAATGGATTTAAACTGACAAACACAAATCATTAGAAAGGGAGAAAAGTAGAATAAACCTTTAATTAAATAAAAATTTCTATATCATGAAAAATAATCATCCTAGAAATTTTTAGCAGTACTTGAATAATTGTTTCATGCATAAGAACTGCAACTCTTGTGTAACAATATTTGGCTTATAAATTTGAATGTGAAAGAAATATCCAAAGGAAACACCTTTCAATGTGTCAAACTGAAATATTATAGGTCACATAAGTTATGGACTAATAAAATTTACTATATAGATGATATCAGGTTTAAAGTGGTATCAGAACATGAACATATCTGTGTAGACAATTAATATAGAAATCTTTAGCTTTCTGCTTCAAAATGTATTAGAATGAGTAATACCTAAATTAAAAGGTTCATGTACATAAAACCTGGTATGCAATATGTAGAGTTATGATTGCAAAGGATTTTGTGGCTTACCTTAAGTCCATTTCTCACACTATAACAGTAAAAATATATATATAGAAATTGATGAGGCCAACTAAAGTCTCCGCTACACCAAAAATAGTACACCAGAAAATGCAGACATAATAAACCAAAATTGAATGCTTATTTTTTTTTAAATCACAATTATGTCTATTGGTAAGCAAAAGAGAAACTATCAAAATAAACATCAGTGTCCTGGACAAGGTAAAAAAATATAAAAGGAATATGCTAGCAGATATGTACATCAAAAAGGATCAAATATTTAAAATTAGAGTATTACAGAAAGGCCTAGAGTAACATTTTGAGGTATATTCTGATCTCAAAAATGGCTATACACAGTTCTGTTTTTACCTCCCCCCCAATGAAGGTATCTGGTCAACCCAGGAGCAATTACTGATGAGAAATGAAGATTGAGAATGAAAGTCCTCACTGGATGGAGGCAGGGAGAAAGGACAGGTAGTTGTGCCATAGTTAAAACACATTGGAAATCTCCCAACCTCTTAGTGATGTGTTTTCACTTTTCTTACTGAAAGCTCACATTATGAGAAAGCCAAATTGTTGTTTGCCTTTGACTGGGGCAGTGAGCTATTCTACATTAACCACATAATTGTTAAAGTGCCATTCTTTGCCATGCAGTCAAATAAGTCCTCAGAAATAACGGTTAATCAGATATAATTTTCTGTCCTCAAGGATCTAGAAGTCAAATGGAAACTACAATATAAAAAGGAAAACATTGAATACACTACTTCCTCAGTAATCAAATAAATGATACATAAAACATGATGGAAAACTTTACCTATAAATTAAATTTTTTTGTGTTTTAGATTTTATTTTATTTTATTTATTTATTTGTTTTTGTGTGTGTGGGTACCGGTGGTCAAACTCAGGACCTCGCGCTTGCCAGGCAGGCGCTTATGCCTGCTGAGTTATCTCTCCGGCCCCCTAGATTTTAAAGACAATACCCAGTGTTCACATGCAATAGGCTGATGGTAGGTAGGAATAAGTATAATTTTACCAGCAGATCATTTGATAATAGGCATCAAAAGCTTTCAAATGTTTATAAATGTTACACAATTGAATTGTGGGGTGGATACATGACTAATGCAAAGGTTATAGAATGTTCACCTAAAAAGATTGAATTTTGTTGTCTGTGAAATATGCCTCAATAAACTTGACTTTTAAATTATCAAAAAAGGAGAAACATTTAATAATTTTCTGAAACAATCAGGAATATTAACTATATTTTACATAGTACATATCATTGCTGCTTGACAATGGAAAACGTCACAAATGGTTTGAAGCTCAATTAGCATCTGTATTTAGGAGATTAGAATAGATTATTCCTAATTCCTTTTAATCCTTCATTCTCTAATATACATAAAGTGATAATGGAAACAAGCAGATAAAATCATTGAATCCAAAAATTACAAGTTTCAGTTAGTGGATGGGATAAGAAATTTAGATTTAATTAAAAGAAAAACTATCCTGCAATATTGTAACCAATAAGAATAAATTCAAGTAGGTGAGCATCGATGAGACCCTGTGTTGTATTCAGCATGCATGGCCACAGTTTCAGACAGTGATGAAAAAGTTATTCAATAAGTGTCTACTAAATAAAAGACATGGAAGATCATTCATGGAGCAGATGTAATATTTTTATTTTATAAGTATTTTTTTCTAAAACTTTTGAGCAGTCTAATAGATAATGTGGTAAATACTTTTAGACAAATGAGAAAATAGAGTAAATTGCCTATAAGATTTCCAGGTGACATTACAGAACAGATTTGGATATACATATCTGTGATGCCCCAGCTGTGGATATATGTTGGAGAAATGTCAGCACCCAGAAGTGACTGAAGACATGGGATTAGAAGACTACTCAATGAGATGGTAGGAATCCTGAGGGCTCTGAGAAATACCAACTTGAAGGATGAAGAAGAAAAAATGGAAACTTCACGGAATATTGCAATCTACTTCACATTGGCTTATATGTATGCTGCTGACATTCAAACCTATTTCTGCAAATGAAATTGTTTCTACTGATTTCTATGAATAAATTATGTTGGGTAGAAAAACGTCTTGGTTTTAGGTCTCACAAGTGATATTCATCAAGTTAATCATTGAAGCTAATCCTGCCATTTACAAATTGGATATACTAATACAAGGTACCATTTATTGAGCACTTACTGTATACTGTTTACTGTTATACACTTCATATATATTTTGACCTTTAATCTTAAAAAACATCTGCAAAGATATACTCACATTATTACATTGCCATTTTAAAAATGAGAATATGGAGCCATATAAATGCTTACTTGATAAATAATTTGCCCACTGTTCTAATGTTAGTAAAGTGTAACTGGAGGATTAGAATGAGTATTTTACCCAAAGCCATGTAGTAAGAATACACAGTTGAAATATAAACATGGTTACTTTATCTGAATTTTACTATATATACTTAGATGAAGTGAGAGAGGGAAAAAGAGACTATATTTGCACAGCTTAGTCACTTCCCAAAAATACAATGTAAAAATCTATTTTCCAAGGTAGTGAAACAGCTCCCTATCCTGATCATGACCGATATGTATAATACTCTGTGGATAGATGTAAAGATTTTTAAGAATCATTTTATATCATTCTGCCTAACTTTCAAAATTATTTCTTGCTTAAAGTATAATTCAATGAAATGTATAGTTTTGGGGGTTTTTTTGGGGGGTGTGGGGAGAAGAAGAATAAAGATAGGAAGAAAGAGTCAAGGGAGAAAAATAAGGAAGAAAGGTGAGGGATAAAGAGGAAATTGAATTTAACACCCATCCTGAATGGTATCAGTAGAATATTCAGATTCAAAAGGTGAGACAGTGCAACTATCTTCTCATTTACTCATTTAATAAATATTAAATAAAACCCCAGTTTGGGCTAGTGCCACATTAGAGTCAGAGTATGTAACGCTGAGCCAGAACATACCTAAGCCCTGTGCAGTTTAATTACAATAGCGGGAGGACAGTAAGCCCTAAGTGTGTAAGCTGAATAGTGAGAAACAGGAGTTCAATGAAAGGAACTAAGAGATCATAATGATTTAGGAAGGAGGTAGGAATAACCAAGAATGATCATAATAATTTATGAAAGAAGAAGTATCTCTCTTTTTTTAAGTTTAAAGAATCCCTTTGCCATAAATCAATTGACAGGGCAACTTTTAGCTTTTAAAGTTCAAAGGACTTAAATGGAAAGATCTGGAAATCGTAAGTGCTGCTTACTGAAACTTTATACTGAATTTCAGGCTGTTGCAGAAAAATTTGCTATAACAGGACTAAAAACAGATATACAACTCTTCTGATTTTGTTTGGGAGTCGCAGACTTTCTTAAATTTAGATTTTTGAAAAATCATATAAATGGCAATTAAATGAATATAGTTATCTTGGTTACTTTTCTCTTGTTGCTGAGACAAAATACCCAACATCCAAAATTGAGGGAGGAAAAGTTTATTTAGCTCACAGTTTGTAGAGGTTTCTTTCCATATCGGCTGGCTCCAAGGCAGGGTGGCATGGCATAGAGGAAACAGTTCATGGCAGAGGAAGACAGCAAAAGCAACAAGAGCAAAATGGACAAAAACGGAGGAGCAAGGTTCTTTTCCTCCATTATATTGAATGCAAGCTACCTGCACCGCCAACCCCAGCACTAGACAATGAACCAATCACAAACTATAGATTCAGCTGCCTCCAAAAAGCCCGGCCCTCCATAACTGCATGAGGCTTTGGGGGGATATCCAGACACAAACCATAACGGTAGCTCATAAACTTGACTGATGTATATAATGAAACAAAATAAAAATATCTATGAAGTTTGGGACACACTTTCTAACTTGACAGAATTTCAAAACTGAATTCAGTGAAATCTACAATTTTTAATACATTTCACTGTATTTGGCTATTCATTTAATAAAGGTCAAAATTTATTTCTGTAATGATCCAGCTTAAATGTCATTAATCATCTCAAAACTGATTTTAAATACGTAACATAACAGAGATATTTTCCTTCCACTACCTTCATCTTTATCGTGCCTCAAGTTACAGATATCAGAAGGAAGTCTCTAGTCTTTATAAAACTTCTCTGTATTCTACACCAGGTGTGGTGGTGCACACCTGTAATCTCAGCACTTGGGAAGCAGAGGCAGGAGGATTGCTGTGAGTTCAAGGCCAGCCTGGGCTACATAGTGGAGTTCAAGGCCAGGTTGAACTACATAGCAAATCCTTGTCTCACAATGTTTCTGAGTTTGAGAAAGTGACTTTCCAAAGGTCGTGTATCTTAGAAATGGAAATATGGAGCTCTGTGTCCTATTAGTTTAAATTTGCACTGTCAATATTCCATGCTAACAAAAGGAGTGAAGTGTCTGATTTGATAGGAAGGTGAAAAAAGAAGATTTAAACCTCTTAACAGGATTCTCAATTCTAAATAAGAAACTGCTGACTTCACAACACAATTATTCTAAAATATGCCCAGAGAAAACTGCCTAGAGAGTATCTCAATATTAGCAACCGGATACTTCTCATGTGGCGAAACAAAAGCTCTGGCACACTTATAACTTAAAGCATTTTTTACGCATTTATAAAGGATGTCCAGACTATTTTTTCATTTGAGCTAAAATAATATAAGCTAGAGCAGAAAATTCCTCTATTAATTGGTGAAGTTTATTTTTAGATAAGTTGAAAATAAAAAGTCCATTGTGCTAATCAAGAAGGTTTTTGCCTCCCTTTTTAACACAGCAGGACTCACTTACTAATACAATGCTGGCCCATCCCCACGGTCCCTTCGAGGCCTGACCTTGCTCACTGTGAGAGACACCATAGAAACTCAGATTTTGCTAGCTAAGCACACCTAGTCACACGGTTTAAGCATTCGAAATGTAGCATATCACAAAAACTGCAGCGCTGCTTCTGTCAAAACCCGTCGCCTGATGCATAAAATCGTTGGTTTTATGAGTCATTTTTCAGAGAACTCTAATGGAAACGTGGCTAGATGGAGATTTTAACGAAAGACACGAATTTCTTTCTTCCTTTCTTTAAATGAAACTCAACTAAAATGTCCTGTTGGTGATTAAAATTAAGATTTTTTTTTAAATAGAGAAAATCTGTTTTCTAATATGCTTCAAAATTTATAGACGTACAGCAAAAATTTTGCAGACTTACAGACTGAAAAGGGACTTATTATCCCTTTGCAGCCCTCAGAATACATATGCCTATCCAACTGTGTATCTAGCCACATACAATTTATTTACCTCATGTGTGTTTTTATTTTAATTCTAAGTTGAAAATTTAAAATATATACCTTTTCTTCTTCTCACCAATATTTTGTTTCCATACCCTTAGTAACAATTTGCCTCTGTTACTAAAGTGATTATTTCGTGTTATGAACTGCAAGCTCAAGGTTTCTTTGTTAAACCTTGGTTAATAGAATTATGGAATAGAGTTTTTAATATATGTTAATTCTAAAAAAGAAGATAATTTCAGTTTTATGATTATTATATACCCTTATATGAAATAAATTGATTGAATATACAGTATTTATAGAAAGTAATCTATAATTTTCTATTTCGGGAAATGTGATATAATTACACAAAATAAAATTGATAATAATCATATTAATACTACTGATATAAATCATTTGCACATAATTTGCCTATAAATATTTTACTTTGTCTCCTATAAATGACTTTATGAGGACAAAACTTAATGTTAGTCTCAAGTCTAGAGATGAACAAGATGATAAAGGTGATTACTGAAGGTATAAACTCACAAGGTGATATAGTTTCTTTATGTATTTCCCCAGTGAAATTGCCAATCTCTGGAAACAAAGTTTTCTATTACCACATTTCATTTAGTTTTTTCCTTAACAACTACTCTCTACCAGACAGTGAAAGGTACATACCCATCAGTAATACTTGAAATTTTTCTTAAGAGGCATACTCATCAGCTAACTGTTGCTGCCTCATCACCACCAAACCTCACGACTTAAAGGCCAACATTGGGTCACACAGTGATTAGGGCTGATTTTGCTGAGTTAATCTCCTTGATGGGAATACTCATCCATGTACTCATCCATGTAAAATTATCTAGGGACTTGTATGGTCAAAGATGGCCACAGTCGCATTAGTTGGGGCTTGTTATGAACACTGGGACAGCTGTGTAGTTAGGCAGATGGATTATTCTACCCATTCGCTCAACTTCTTAGCCGGATTAGTTGACATTCCAGAATCAATATTCCAAAAGGGTAAATGATTAATCAGCCAGGGCCCTGGCAAGGTGTGGGATCAGTACATCACTTCCACTGCATACGATTGATCAAAGTAAGAGATTAGGCCAGCCTGGATTCAAATACTAGAGAAATAAACTCTTCCTCTCGATAGCAGAATTAGTGAAATCACACTGCAAAGAATGTAGGAACAAAGATGGAAGGAACCACCATACTCATCTTGCAAACATTCTGCCTACCATAGCTGTTAATTTTACCAGAATATTTTACAATCTTTACACTGAATAAACAAGAGTTTATACTACCAGAATATTCCTCACACATATGACCTTAAATAATTAAACCTTGTACAGGCTTTTCTCTACATCTTTCCATCTCTCAAGGATAATTAAAAAAATATATTAACTAAAGACAAAGCGGAGGCACAAAATACATGGATTCTTTCTATCTTTATTGTGCTATACACAAGAACTTCTCAACTACTAACTTTGACTTTAGAACCAGCAGATGAGATCTTAACTATACTTTACTCTGAATTTAAGGAAAAATAATTATTAGTTCAAAGGGGTACTATTACTTATGCTCTTGCAAGAACTGTATGAATAACAAACATGAAATCCATTCCAAGCAAGGTGTGATACCAAAATTTTTCTAGTTTAAATAGTCCAACTTGTGAACATACTTGTTCCTCCAGAGATACTACATGAGCACATTACAGGGGTCATATGTCAGAGTAGAAATAATTAAAAGCCTATTATACAAGCTGTGAGCATAGCTCAGTGGTACAGCCTATGCTTAGCAAGCACCAGGCCCTGGTTTTGATCCCCAGTGCCACAAAATAAAAAAAGTAAAAACCTGATTAAGTTTTAGTTTAGTGTATAAAAACTATAATTCTTACAAATTTATTGTATTTGAATGTTCTCAGAATTTAATAAAGATTCTAAACTCCATAGTTACAATGAAGAAGACCTCATTATTATTAATAGACAGAAATAAAAGCCTAATAGTTAAATATTTCAACACATGGTGTCTTAGTAATATTTTCTCTACTATAATGAAATAGCTGAGGCAGGCTTCTTTACAGAAGAGGTTTCTTTTACTCCCAGTTTTAGAGATGGAAGAGCATGGCACTGGCATTAGCTCAGCTCTAGTGTGGATCTCAAGACAGATGGCATCATAGTGACAAGAGTGTGGTGGGGAGATCATATCACCAGACTGGAAACCAAAGAGGATGGAGAGTGAGCAGGCTTGCTCTCGTGATAGCTGTGTCTAGATGTCCCCCCAAAGCCTTATGTGGTCATAGGGTTTGGAGGTGGCTGAATATAGAGTGTGTGATTGATTTGTAGTGCAATGCTAAGATTAAAGGTGCTGGGATTGTGGACATGAGTGCTACGCCTGCTCTAGGGCAGGTAGCCTGCATAAAATATAAGTGACAGAAAGAGTTTCTTTTGCTGTTTTCCACCGCAGTGAACTGTTGCTCTCTGCCACGCCATCCTGCCTTGGAGCCAGCTGATAATGAACTGAAACCATTACAAACTGTGAGCTAAATAAGCCTTTCCCCCTTTTACTTTGGGTATTGGGTATTTTGTCTTAGCAATGAGAAAAGTAACTAAGACAATAGCCTTCTTGCAAGAAATACCTCAGAGATCTCATGAAAACTACCTTAAGCCTTTCTGAGGGCACATCTCCAAAGACTTCAGGATTTCTCACCAGGCTCCATCTCTTAACATCACCACCTAAGAGACCAAGCTTCCAAGACATGGTACATTGGGGGACAGACCACACCCAAACTATAGCATATAATATTCAGAATAGCATGTTTCTTGGTATAGCAAACTTGATCCGAAATATGAATAGTGCCTTGTACCTGTATATACAGAACAAATATTCATGGACTATCTAGCAATAGTGCTAAATAACTTATTTTTACTGGCTGATGTTATGAAAAATTCATGGGTATAATATCAATTTTAAAACTCAATATACTTGAGAGAACATCCCCTAAATAACAATGGATTATAAATAGATTTTCCTTTATCAAATTTTCATCTCACTATTCCTTGGGAAAACTTCTGACTGTCCAAAAAATTAAACAGCATCGAATTGGCTTGTTTACACTTACTCATTTCCCAAAACCATTTTGCTTCATTTACTGCATTCTGTCACAGTGAAAGTGATTTGGGGATTTAAAACAGATTCACTCTGCTCAAACAGATGTCAAAGATGAGGTACATTGGTTTTAACAACTATTTAGGGGCCATGAGAGGAATGGCTTTTCCCATGTAAAGTTTTATTGTGAGCATCCAAAGGACTGATATCTATTTCTTCCTCAGCTATATTTTATTATATTAAGTCAAATTTATTGAGCAATAGTTTTGTGTATGAGTGCAGAGAACCAACAAGCATCTTTAATTTAAAATACACTGTGAGTGTATTGTAGAAATTATTATAAATGGAAATATTTTCATCTTACTAGAAACCACATATAGAATTTAAACACCGTAAAAAACATAATGTCTATTTTTATATACATAAAGTGACTTTCAAAGAAAAACAAAAGTTGTGCACTTTATGTTTTCAAAGGATACAACAACATAGTGAAAAAAATACAGATATGCTTTTTTGCTGTTGCTCTATTTTTTGTGGTAGCAATCCTGGGTACCATGATAAATTAATTACCTGACCAGAGATTTAAGCAGACCTGGCTAGAGTTGAGGGATATAGTAGTTTTAATATCCTTTCCAATTATTACTAGTTTCAAGTTAGGTAATACACATTACAAAAGATTACCATGAGAGACAGGGAAATAAGAAAGAGAATATTAACAGCCTGTGTCATCGTTTTCTTTGTATTTGTGTCAGTGAGTCTGAGTATGTGCGTGTGTGTGTGTGTATGGCTTTGAGGTCTACAGTTTTGTCTTAGTAAGTGATTCTTTGACAATTAGATGGTGCTGAAAAGTATTTAGTGACCTGAAGTGTGATGCTATTAACATCAGCTAGAGTGACAGAAAAAAAATCAATACAAATTTTGCTCACAATTAGCAAATAATTCAATGATTTCTGGCTGGTTCTCTAGAGAGAAGAGTTGTAGAATCCTTGATTTCAAGGAAAGATACTCTGGATTTATTTCTACAGAAAAGCTTATCTCACAAACCTGATGAATAAAGGCATAAGTCTAAATGAGTCAATGCCTTTGGGTAATTGCAGTTACAGATCCAATTACTACATGTCATCCTTGGTAATTATTTCACCTATGCAATATATTAGACATAGCTTCAACATGATAATACTATGGTTTATAGTTCAAAGGAAAGCTATTCTTACTGTTAAAAATAGCAAAACCACACTTTGGTTACAAAAGCAACTAGTACTATTATATGCTAGCACACTTAATTAAACAATTTTATAAGGTACAATTTTATATCTTTCTTTTTTCCTAAGAAACTATCATGGAAATTCTAGCTACTCCAGTTACCAAGTTCAGGATATATTCTTAAACTGTGTAGTTATTTTACTGACTTTGTGGGCAAATTTATGGAATTTCATGTTTTGTTTTATGAAATTCTTTATAGTTTTATTTTTACCTATTAAGAATTTGGGTCAAAAATCACTGTCAGTATGATTTTTCTTTAATTGATGTTTAAGGGTCAGAGTACAAAGAAAGACACATAATCATTAAGGAATGGGTATCTTTTATAGGGCTTAATGCTCATATTACATCAAATAAATTTTCTTTAACTTATATTTCATTTAATTAGAGATAAAGGACAACAATACCACATTTGTTCACATGATTGCACACATTACGGAAACAGTCTTATTTTTATTTCAAAATTTCACTTAAATTAACAATTAAAAAAACTATTATTTGTGTAATGTATCTTTCCTCTACTGACAGAATGGCCACTGAAACCAGAAGTCAGGTGTCCCTCTTTCCATTCTTCTATGAGGCATTCTCTTAAGACGCTGAATTATTTCAGCCCTGACAAAAGCTGTACCTTAATCAGAAGATGCAAAATGTCAGGATATGGCAGGAGATGTCACCAAAATGGTGTAGCATGTCAATCACTTCTAATTATTTTTTTGCCAAAAAAGGCTAATATGCCACTTAAATTATGAATTATAAAACGAAACCAGCCCAGGTTTTGGAAATGCACTGCACTACAGTCATGGGCTGCAGTACAGCCCATATGATTCAGTCCCTGCAAGCCTCCTGCACTCCACATGTAGGTGACAATTCTGCATGTCTCCTGACAAACGCTAACTGGATGTACTAAGCAGATATATAACCCAGCCACTTTGCATATACACTGTATCACTGAAATAAAGGTTTTTCCTCTTTCCCAAAGCCTGCAATGAACAGATGGGCTTTCCTCAGTAATTGCCACCTCTTCCCCACAAATGACATTATGTTAAATTCACTCAGATACCTTGCTATACAAGCAGCAATTCTTTATAGAAAAGTCAATGCTGCTAATTCAAGAAGTCCAAAAACTAAGTGAACCTCTTTTGCTTTAAAATTTTTCAGAATGGCAAAACGCTAGTATCACTTAAGTGAAGCTAGGCAAATATAATTTGTATCAAAGGACAGACCAATAAACATGATCAGAAGATTTTGGTAGAAGATGTCATTGAAAAGAGTTATAGAAGATGTTTACATGGAGATATATGTTCATATATACAGAATATCTATTAAGATATGACTGTTTTATACCCATATATCTAACCAACCAGTGCATAATTATATGCTAAAATCTAACAAATACAATAAACATATATATTCCCTTAAAACTTCATTCTCTATCCTAAGTATGCGAACTACCCTTCTAATTAGATATATAAAGCATAACTCTAAATTTATTTATGCAAATACATGGGTAAGAAAGGAAGTACTCAATATTAAAATTCTATTCAGCAGCTTATTCTAAATTTCCTCTGTACAGAGTTTTAGAGAGGAATGTTGGATACGTGGAAGATCAAAGATCACAAATAAAAGCATAGAAAAATAAATGCAGAAGTAGGTCTGGGGATGTAGCTCAGCAACATAGCTCCTGCCTGGAAAGCGTGAGGCCCTGAGTTCAATTTCCGGTACCAATAAAAAAAAAATGCACATGTTATCAGAAAGAAAAGATTTAAGAATAATTTGGGACATTATCTGCTTACTTTGTAAATGATTCTGCCTAAGATGCCACATACAGATTTTTAGAAGGCTGTGTAGTTCATTACAGAGTCATAAAAATAAAGCAAAAGTAAGTTTGAGTATGGGGGAGGACATCCTCCCTAGGTAAATCATGGCTTTGCCTTTAGCCTTACTGGTATGTCTGCCTGCTGGTACATAGCTACAGCTTGCTTGGTGAAAAGATAGACGAATAAAATTAGAGATCTAAATTATTTTTTATTAGTATGAGTTGTGGTTAAGATGTTAAATTATACATTATGTATATTGATTTCTGATAAGGACATAGTAAAATGGTTTGTAGGAACAATGAAGCAAATTACAGCAATTTTTCTCAAATTTCTCTATTATTTTCTATAATGCAACTTTAGTAAACGTGTCCTGCTTCCAAACCCGAAACTCCAAAAATGCATACATTTATTCTTTAATATCTGACAGAGTATTTCATGGTACTGACAGTAACTTAATGTTTATAGAGTTGACTGGAACTACAGTATATAGATTTGGCAACGAATAAGATTTAGATTATTTTATGTCTCACTGTATGCAAATGACACAGCCACATTCATCCAAGATCTTACATATAAAGGTGTCTGCAACCTAAGATTCTGAAGGAGGAAAAACTGGTGTCAAAGACTAATTCCTCTGAGTCTATTTCTTCTTCTGTTAAAAACTGGTGATAATAATAATAACTATCCTGTCACACGTTTCACAAGATAGACATGAAGATTATTGAAAATAATGTGTGAGAACTGGTTTTATAAACTGTTAAGCACACAAATATAAGTAAACTATTATAAGACTTTGCCTTCTTTTATATTCATTGTTCTTCTAATTGTATCCAATTAAATCCTGCTATTCCACAGATGTATAAAGGGTTGCAGTATTAGACTGAATTTTACCTGAAATGTGGCTTTAAAATATTTTAAATATTAAAAAAAATCAATGCACAAAATACATTACAACCCATCTACTACATAAGAACCAGTCTGTGCTCTATGTGTCTTAGTCTCAAAATTTTCCTATAAATTGAAGTGTTTGTTATTACTAATATTTGTACAGCAGCGTGAGGTTTGCAAAACCATTTCAGATATTTCATAGGGGAATAACACTATAACACGACGGGGCTTGGATCACAGGTTGTGATTTAGCACTGGACTTTTTTAATTTAATACTTGCCATTTGTTCACTTGTAAAACAGTACAAAAGAGAAGACTACATGTAGGAACTCTGGGGGAGCCAGTCAACAGGTAGGGACGCCTGCACAGGGGAGTAAGTGCATGCGCATGGTATTAACGTTGATTAATACCAATCTGATGAATCATGTCATATCACCATGATATTATATTAGAGATGACTTTCACCTCATGGTTTGGGATGCTTATCATCAGACATTTATATTCATGCATCTTTACATAGTGTTTAATTCTGTTTTATATATTATAGTTCTGCCACTAAAAATATTTTCCACTTGTTCATTTTAAAAAGTTTAAAAATCATACTCCTACACACTAGCATGCCTTGTAGAAAGGCCCTCTTTATTTTTGAATTGCAAGGAGCCCATGTAACAGCTTGTGACTGTACCTTTTACATTAGCCTTATGCTTCCCGTAACATTTAGAAAACAACTCACAATGTGTCTAAGCCTCAAAAAAAAGTTAACATATTTAAAGCTTTATTCTACTATAAATATTGATAAGAATCAGCAAAAAGGATTATTCTTCTTATGTGTTCTCTTTGATTTACTGAACAAAATAATAACTTGAAAGAGCATTCTTCTCCTATCTTTAGGCTTATATCCCAAAATTGAATTTTAAAGTTTAGAAACCAGAAGTTTTGTTCTCTAGAAAAGACAAAAAGTCACTTTGAAAACCTTGACTGAAGACATTTATCTTGTAACTTTTCCTCTGGATAATCATTTTTCTTCAGTTTGATCCCAAAGGCCTCTTACACAAATATCCTTTGGAATAATGATTCCTTTTGCAGTGCTACTGATTTTATAAAGGAATAATTTTCTTTTTAAATTGGGACATGAAAATACATTTTTCTCAGTACCACTTATTTTTAATTCTTCTAAATTGCTTTTACAGTACTATTTTACAACAAAATTTAATAAAAAGTTTTGGTACTTTTAACATAGCAATTTTAGTAGATTTTTCTATATATAATTTCCTGAATGTTTATGCATAAAACATGTGCATAGATATATTTATACATATATACACAGTCACACGCTTACATTTGAAATGAAACAATCATATCTCATCCCAGCTTGGTTTAGAATCAACACTTTCAAATATCATTCTTTTGAAAGCACCCTAGTTTTTACAAAGCTGACTTACATTATATTTCTTGGATTAGAATTGTGAATACCATGGTATAACCAAAGAGGACTGAAGAGAGCTGCTCTACTGCAAAACCAGCTGGATAAGGAAAGGCCCAGTGGGTGCAAGTTCCCAGGTTAAAGAAGACGTCCGCACAGGGAGAGGATGCCCTCTAGAACAGCATCCTCCTCTCCTCACTTGTATCTCACTTTGCCCTTGGACACTCTCTTTCCAGACACAAGATGACGTACTGCCAGAACGAATCTCATGGACTTCGGAAAATTTGCTTAAGCAACAAAAAGGGTAAGGAAAGGGAAAATTTGAGACAAGGGAGAGAAGACAGAATTTTTCTGTATCTGAGTGCTCAGCCTTCCTTGTTAATTTCTATCCCACCTCTCAAATATTCTAGAAAGGAGGCTTGCAGAAGCCAGTTGGTTCACAAGAGTAGAAACCAAAAAGAAACTCAGCAAAAATCAACAGGCTGTCTTTCCTTCTTCCCAAGTACAGATCAACAGAGGGGGTAAAACTGGGCCCTCACACAGGGAGTGAGATTTAGGCATCTCAAGACATTTTATTCAAGGAGAGAATATGGAAATTTCAGGACACTTTATTTAAGGAGAGAACATGGAAAGCTACCAAATGTTTACTCTAAGCACAGTGAAGCTTTTTATTTTTGTACTGTTTCTAACAGAATAACTTCCATTTACCATATCATGGCCCACAAATATGGGCTGAAATATTTAACCAGTATACATTATAAAAAGGAAAACCATATGCACCTCAATGTAAAAAAGAAATATTTATTATGTAAATGCAAAATTTTTACACTTATTTTAAAAATCTAACTTTTATTTAGATCAAAAAACTTCCAAGTTTTCAGTGAATTGTGTTACTCAGTACAAAAGAAAGATGTAAAATGGCATATGCCAGGAACAACATGGGAAAAATCTGGATTTGGTAATACACTATATTAATCTTTATAGAAAACCAGTCTTTTTTACTAACCAAAATTATATAAATCAGTATCATATGTAAAGGCAAGTTAAAAATTATGACAATAAAGAGATAATATTAGCAATGGTCATTTCATTGAGCAATTTTTCATTGTTACTTTATGTAGTAGGGAGCCACAAGTTTTGTGTTTAAGTTCTATTTATATTCTTTGTTTCTCTTTTTGAACCCATATATCATAACTATCTTCTGATTTTTAAACTATAAGGCAAAAATCCATTTCTGTGTGCATATACTTCTGCTACACCATTCATTCAATAACCATTCCCCAGCTGCTCTTTGGACCACTACGTGACCAAAGTGTGATAACCTGGTTAAAGATCAATTAGAAGATAAGGTATGATTCACATGATGTGACAGAAAAGACATGCAACATCTCAGAAAGTGAAACATTCCGTCTTTTCCACAGCTACTTTGGATACCAAAATTACTAATTTGTATGACAAGATGACACAAAACTATGCAACTTCATAAAATACAGATTGAATACATGGAAAAGTCATCTGATTATTGCATTTCACAAACTATATAATCCTCATATTTTAATATATTTCCTTTATCATAATGTTCACTTCTGAACAAATAATGTGCTGTTCAATGAATTGATGAGTCTAGATTCTAGAAAAAAATTTCTATTATTTTTAGTGATATCAAATATTACTTATTGCCAGGTGTGGTGTTGCATGCGTATAATCCCAGCACTGGGGAGGCTGAGGCAGGAGGATTACTGTGAGTTCAAGGCTAGCCTAGGCTACATAGTGAGTTTAAGGCCAGCCTGGACTACAGAGTGAGACCCTATCCCAAAAAAACTAAAAACAAAACAACAACAACAACAACAACAAAAATCCACTTAAATAAAGAAATAAATAAATATTACTTATTTTTGCTATTAATTTAATAGATATCTGATAGTGGTAAATGAAAGGTTTTAGTCTATTACATATTTAGAAAAATAAGCTGTCCAGCTATTGCTAATTGTAAGAATGTAAAAATCTATAATGTTCATTGGTATTTTGTATTTTTTGTGGACCTCAATTATTATGGTTTATGATTTCAAATTTTCCTTGAACTTGTGAGGGCTTTTTTTTTTTTTTTTGAGACAGGATCTCACTATGTAGCCCAGTCTGGCCTTGAACTTCAACTCACTATATAGTCCAGGCTAGTCTCAAACTCACAGCAACCCTCCTGCCTCAATCCCCCAAGTGCTGGGATTACAGGCTTGGGCTACCATGCCTGGCAAGGTTTATTTTAAATGACTTTGACAAGACAGAACACTGCAGATTTAATATCTCTGTATGTAAAGCCATCTCAAGTGCTATTTCATTTTTTTCTTACAAAGCCAAAATGAGTTATTCAGTTTTCTAAAATAGTTACATGGGACCAAATCCTCCACAAAAGAACTATCAATCTTGAGTGGTTACAATGTGAATAGATATGAAATATACACATATTTACATATATTAGAAATAAATAGTAGTATTAAAGTCCATATGATATCATTTACATAATTTCACAAACACACATACACACACATTTGTGCACCCTGCACACTAAAGTGCCTTCAGTGTCATAGAAAAAAATTGCTGCTTTTCATGAGTTGCAGACACACTCTCTCTCCACCTATGTGCGTATAGATTTAGTATCTGATATAATTAAGTCTTCAGTCTGAAATGCATAGACATCAGTCTAGGTGATTAGGCTATACTTCCAGGGATCATTTCTATCCTATCTCACTAGAGAAGTTTCTCTGATCGCGCACAGTGTAGGTGGTTAGCACTTTGGGCTATCGCTAGTCCTCTTTGAATATCCTGTTGCTGTTGCTATTTTCTCAGCCCCCTCGGGGTCAGCTCTGTCTTTGTCTCTCATTCTACATCTCACTATCTCCCTACAGATAAATTTATCAATCAAGAGAGAGAGACACACACAGACACAGAAGGCAGAGACACAGAATCAGAAATAGAGAATGAGAACAAGAGACAGGAGTGAATTTGCATTTTGTAGAACAATCGTAACTATTCAAGCTGAAAAATGTGTGTCTAAGTGTATGCAGGGAAGAGGGCAATGTCATACATAGGGCAAATTCCCTCTGTGTTATATCCATGTGGTAACCTAAATCTTTAAATTGCTATGAGGCATACCTTTTGATATAACAGTACTGTAATATTTTATTTAGCTTTGTATATTGTAATGTCTAGGCTGTCAAATGATACAAGTTTGGTATCCAAATACTAAGATCAAGAATCTACTGGCTAGTGGAAAAGGTATATAGATAGAAGATTGTCATCTTGTACTGTAGACATTTTTTCAAAGGCATTTTTTTCCAGACAGCATTTTGAGTGGATCACCAATTTAAGAAAGTTAGCCTGTTTTTCTACTAGTTTGTGGGGAAAAAAATGTCATATTTCCTCACTGTTTGCGAAATTGTGATGAATGATACGAGATGTGCTAGTTGTTGTACTTAGAAAGCTTAGATATTTCCCTGCTGTATACAAATACTTATTACAAGTGTAAACAATAAATAAACTAAAATATGCGGTTTCAAAGGAAATAAAGTTTGTTAACTTATAAAAATAGTTAATATGTTTGTAATACAACAAAAATAATCACTACTGCTACTTAAGTCCAATTATTTATACCTTTGAATAGTAAAGTTATAAATCCATGACCCTAATCATGTTATAACCAGTTCCTAGCACATATTTTGTAAGATAAGAAAATCTAGTGCTGTCATATTTTGTGCTTAATTGAAATGTTATAAAAATAAGAAATCTTCATACTGTGAATGAAATTTTAGAAATTACAAATTTGAAAACAATAATTTCTCATTATACTCAAATAATTTCAATGTTGGTCAGTGGTGAACACTTACGCTCTTCTCATAGGCTGTACCACTTCAGCGATTAGAAACAGAAATCTATTTTCCAGGAAATATAAATGACAGAAACTTTAGATTATGTGAGGTATTCAGGAACACATTTTCTTGAATGAATTTTGATGACTATATATTAATATATCTATGGACCTGAAGTAGGAGGTATGCAAAGATGTAGTTGTTCAGTAATTGTTACTATAGCAGTCTCACATCTCATAATGATAAAATTGCATAAACAATGTGTGCACATGAATGTTAGTTTTACTGCACAGCTACTGAACTTTAGGACTGCAAGATATTTTCTCTGGATATAGGCCATCTTAGTTTTCTTCCTTATTCCTTGCATTTTAAATATAAATAGACATTCAAACTGGTTTTAAAACAAAAAAAAAATCTAAGTAAATTCTAAACATATCTATTTTATTTGAGCTAACATTCTGATTTTACATTTGATTTTAAATATTATTTTATTCTTAACTCCAGTATTTTCACACCTAAATTTGTTTCTATTGCTTTTGTCTTATTTCATAAAGCTTTTTCTGACCATATTCAAAAATATCCTAAGACATGCTAATTTGAGTAATTCATCAAACTGAGTATTTTTACTCTCAAAGTAATGTTGATATAAGCTAGTCCCCAGTTTTGCACTTAAACTATAACAAGTCCTCTAAAGTAAAAACTGTAGAAAGCAAAAATAAATAAATTAATGACTAAATAAAAAGAAGAAAATTGTTGGTAGACAATTTTTTCATACTATAATGTCACAAAGAGCCTCTTCTGGTTCTATAACATAGCTTTATTTCTGCAATATAGTGGTTATGACTATGCAAAGGAAAATTTTGCATGTATATATTTTACTGCAAAGCTGTCAGTTTGATGAATTACTACTTTGTGATTATGCCAGGGAATATTTCTCCCATCTCTCAAACTCTTATCAGCCCAACATGATATATCTGCTCTTTTAATATGAAATTCAAAGAATTCTTTAATATAAAACATGGACTAGAGACGCTCAGAAGCAACTATATTACAAATCACACACATTCCACTTCCCAGGACTAAGCATAGGTATAGAATAAATATTAATCAGAGAGTTACATAGTTACTCGAAATACATATGTTACACTCAGAGTCATGAAGAATCGATATATTAAAGAAATTAATTAGGATCCAGAATTGTAAGGTCTGTAAAGAGCTATTCAAATCATTAAATAAATGGTTCTGCATGGGGAGGGGTCATTCTGATGACATCAAACTATCACGAAGGACACAAGAAAAGTATCGGATAATAGGTCAGTATATCTCTCACAAAAAATTATATTGTCAAGCTTAAAGAACATATGCCTATTCTAATCAAAACCTGAGAACATACAAAAGGTAGACAAGCCCTTTGGTTCCCAGAGGACTGTACAGGTCAACCTTCAGCATCTACAATAAAGCCGATAGGGAGGTGTCACAGAATTATGGACTTAAAGACATCTGGATGATACAAGTATTGGACATGGAGAATGGAATCAGGCTTTTAACAAAGATTTCATATCTGACAAAATGAAAATAAGACTACTACATATCATGTCCTTCTTCTGCAAATTTCCTACAAAGTCATTCTTGATTAAGAAGTGAGTCTTAGTTTCTTCAAAGGAGCTCTCAGGCCCTTGACATGGTCTGTAGTCATTAAACATTTATGCTATGAGTATTTCTGCACAGGTGTTCCTTACAAACACCTACCAGATGAACTTTAAGATACATTCATTTTATGATCTGCAGTAGTCTTGGCTACTCTGTTTCCTTCCTGACCTTTATCCACTCTGCTTCATTCTTAACTGCTCTATGCTTCTCATACACATTGATCTGTAGACAAAGCATTGTCAGATGAAATCAATATATCATTCCTTTGGTATTGAGACTGGCTCTTGCTTAGTTTACTTTCATTTTTTTAGCAGATCAATAGTGCTAAACTGATGCATTACAAATTGGGGGTACCATTAGTATCTGTCTTCAGATTAGTTAACATGGGAATACAGCTTGATAGGTAGAATTAGGTTGGAAAAAACATCTCTTAGAACTGTTAAATCTATATTTAAAAAGAAATTTTAAAATCCCTTTAAAATAACATCTTCATATTTCTTAATATAAGAAGACATTTTCTTACTAGATTTGGTTCTTAATAAAATACGATATAAAACAAAATATTTGTCATTAATGTATCAGGAAAAGTAGTTTTTGATTCTATAATACCTAGTATAGAAAGGAAGACTTATGATACTTAAAGGTATTAATTTTAAATGAATTTTGTAATAGAATTAACCATATTCTGTTATCTACATAAAAATCTATACTTGTTTTTAAAGTCTTCAGAAAATGTTGAATGTGAGCTTTGAATACTTACGTGCTTTAATGTCTTCTTTATCTACTTCCTACTCTTTACTGGAGGGTTCATCTCATGGCGACAAAAGACCACTGAGCCTATTTTCCTTCAATCTCATCAATATATTCATTAACAGAACTTCATCAATCTCTTTGCACTAAGAAAATACGAAATCTTCCAAGCATATTAAAGTTGATTTCATGATTTGGCGATCAAGTGTTCATTATGTGTCCATTTCTTCATTTTATGTGTGAGTGCATTAAAAATAATAATTCTCAGAATAGTAGCCATAAAAAGGCATTCAGTGAAGCCATTATCTATGAGAAGGGAATAAAGTACACAATTTATTCAATTTGACCCTTACCACCAAAAACACTGCTACATATTGATTTGCTCTTCTTACCTAGAATTCAGTAGCTGGACCTCATCAACTTTTCATTATATGTGGTAATAGAGACCAGTGGGAGAGCAAATACACCCTAAACCTTGGTATATATTGCAGTGCATGGTTTGAGGATTCAACATCCTACATTTGAAAGTTAGTTTTCCTTAGTTATCATGAATAGTGATAACAACAAGAATCTTTTAAGTTTGTGTGTGTTAAATTACCTTATTCATTTAATCAGTCTGTCAGCATATTGATTACTTGAAAAACTAAAAATATATTGTGTTATGTGATGCAAACTCTGCCCTAAGCAATAGAATATACCCCTTGTCTTTCTATAAATTACATTATAGTGAGACTAATGTATTTTATGTAATTACATACTCATTTGCTTAATTATACTTTTGTTGGTAAAAGCAATTGAATAGTATTTTTAAATATATTCTTTATTTTTATTAGTGTATGTTTTCACAATGATTGCATTCATACTGAGGTATTGGTACATGTACATAACACATCTTAATTCATTTTTTATCCCCTTTCTCACCCCTTTCTCCCCTTCACTCCATCTCTTATTCCCCTTCCCTTTTGTAAAAGATCTTTATAATTTCAATTATATCTACATATGGGAAATAGGGGGCTCCTCACTTAATCTGATCATTCATGAAAGATTTATGTAATTGATGTGATTTAAGTTCTTAAGAAACAAAATATACTAGACATGGTAATTAGATTCAGGGGATAAGGGCAAGGAAAGGAACACAATTGACACAAGAATTACTGGACTCAGAGATTTCATGGAAGGTAGATATATTTACCAAGATAGGTTCTAATCAAACAGTAAGATAAAATGACTATGAATGAGCTTAGTGGGAATGTTTTTATGTAGATAGTTGGATATACAAACCTGAAGGTCAGAAATTAGTTCCAGAAGAAAATTATACATTTGAAAGTTATACGCTTATAAAAGCCAGTTGAAATTATGAAGTAGATGAGTTGTCCAGGGAGATAATGTAGAAAAAGAGGTCAAGAGAGACCACAACTAAGCCTACAGGAGCAAAAGCATTTAAGGAAGAGGTGGAGGATTATATCACAATAGAAGGAATAGGAATTACTAGAGAAAGAGAGGGAAAAATTTCCTAGTGCAGAACATGGAGAATGCTGAACACTGCCTATTCCATGGTAAATATTCTGTGTCATTTAAGAGTTATACTGATAGCGTAACACAGAATAATAGGTGATAACACAGAAGAGCCTAGAAAATACAATACACAGTAGAAAATACCTAACTCATTTTCATCTCTACAAGCTAATAAACAATCTGAGATATCTCAGTGGTGCGAAAACCTCATTTTCCTACTCACAAATACTTATTCTACCTCTTTATATCTTCCTTTCTTGTTTCCGTGGCTCTTGTCCCAAAACAAAATTTTTAACTTTCAACTCATTTCAACATGGCACCTCTTTAACCCAAGACTCATCTTGAGTAAGGACTGTGATGTGGAGGGCGCGGTGCGGACAGTGAGGGAGAGAGTGCGAAGAGAGGGAAGGAGGAAGCACAGGCGATGCCACTCGGTGGGCAACTCCCACATCACTAACCCCCACAGATGGTGCATCTGAGACAGAGCTCTGTGTCCCCAGTTCACCCAAGGATTTGAAACAACAGAAAATGTAATCCAGGCCCACGCTTTTATACCTCTAATCTTTCCTGCTCAGACCTTGAAAATCAATTCCCACCCCATGAAGCTATACCAGCTATTAGTGTCTGGAGGGTCGGGTTCCTAGAAGAGGATACTCTGAGACACAGTGAGTTGCTGCAGGTAGTAAGATGACTTCTTGATCAATATTCAGAGTCAGAACTCTTAAGGAACTTCCTGACGAGTCATTCTTTCCTATGGTCATTAATGACTGTCCAAGAATAGGCAACTTTTTTTCCTGAAGAGTTTGGTTTTGTGGACAAGTTTTATGTTGCAACTACTTAATTTTGCCACTGTGCCCTGATGGCAAAATGGACACTATACTAATACATAGGCATAACTGTGCTCCAATAGAATTTTAAGTACAAAATCAAGATGTGGATAGGAGCTGACCCAGAGATTCCACTTTTTCTAAGCTGATTGATAATATCATTAGTTCCTTTAGGTACTGAGCTAAATCAGGTTTTGTAGACTGGTATGGGCGTAATTAAACACGACACTTGATACTGTCTCTACGCAAAACCACGTGTCATGTTGCAATTGTTGTTTACAAACGTATTTTGGGAACACGATCATTTCACCGAAGGTACCTGCATCATTCACAAAATTCCTTCTATTGATAAAGGATTTTTTTAAAGTCTACTTTAAAATGTCATTTCTTACATTTTCTATAAAATTCCTTAAATTCCACTGCTCCATCTTCAATATAAAATAACTTTCATTCTATAATCCTTTCTTTGGACTTATTTTTATGGGGTTTGTTAATAAAGCAGAAAAGGCAAAATAAATCCCTAAGATTTTATTCCAAATTGTTAAAAAGAAAAATCAGAAGCATATGGTATGTACATTGTATACTGCAGATGGAATTGTTTTGCTCATTTTTGCTAAATATTTATAGCTACATCAATATCCAACATGAGTCTCTTAATCCTTACCCTTAATTCCAGGATTTGGTACTCAAGAGTGTGCCTATATCCAAAAACTGCTGGACTTTTCACCCTAGACACAGTGAAATATCAGAGACAAGCAACATGCTTTTGTTATTGAATCTACCTTCTGCACTTCTAAGAGACTGATAGACTTGCCTGGGATTTGTAATAAACTAAACATAGGCTCCCTAATTTAATGCTGGTCAACATTTTCTCTTAGTCTGGCAAGGACTGAAGTCACCCAGCCTGCTCCTTGTCATCACCGACTGACCTTGCTCTTTTACAGTGCCAATTATAGATTATTTCTTAACTCAACCCACATTTATTGAACAGTATCAGCCAAACACTGAGCTGGATGCTGGGAACTCAGGGTAGAAATAAGACAGATTCAGCTTTGGGAGGCCTCAGAGCCTAGGAGAGAAATATTTCAGGAAGAATGTGCAAGTAAGGTCAGCACTAAAAGCTGAAAAGAGAGGCTTCATTTAATAGAGATCAATAATTATTTACGTCTATGTTTGAACTTTAGGTGCCTTCAACAATTAGTTAGAAAACTGTCTGGTAAAGTATATGGAACATTTAGCTTTTCTTCATTAGTTTTTGCTCTTCCATAAATATTTATTGAACAAATGCTTATATCCTTTCTGTGTTATAGACATTCGTAACTCCTTTATCCATGCATAAATTGTTGAAATCTTCTTAACCTTCGTCTTATTTTTATGTCCCATCAAATCACATTAATTATTCTATAGACTTTCCCACACCAACTTTCCTTCCCACTGATGCTGTAATTAAGGTTATCTCCCCCTCTTATACATTCCAGTGTTTGCTGGAGCCAGTTCATTCTGGACCACAAGAGCTACTTGCTAAATTTTTACATATTTTTGAGTTTATTGCTGAATGATATACACTTGTAATTAATACAGAAGCTGGAAAAGTTTTTAGTTTAAAGAATGTAATTTATATCAAGGTAAGAAATAATGAAATAGTAGATCATGTTTCAGATGTAATGAAAATAAAGTAATTGGGAATGAGAAGATTGGGATGCAACTTCATTTAAAAAATCATGGTTGTGCTGCAACTATAGACTGGTTACAGACAAAAATGTTCAACAAAAGTCAATGACAATATCTTGAAATAATCAAATAGCTATGTGAAATGTAGAAGAAATGAATATATGCATATTGTTTGCACTGCTATAACAAAATAGCTTATAATGGGTAACTTATACACAACAAACTTTTGGTTCTAAATTTCTGGAGGTTTGGAATTCCAAGATAAGTTTGCCAGCAGTGTCTGGTGAGGGCCCACTCCTTTATCGATGGTGGCACCAGCTGTGTCCTTAGGGAGAGGGAGGGGCAAGACAGCTCTCTGGGACTTTCTTAATAAAGCTACTAATACCATTCCTTAGGGCTCTGCCAATGCATCTCCCTAAATGCTCCACATCCTAATGTAATATCATTACCTTCTGTGGTAGGATTTCAAAATATTGATTTTCAGGAGAAACAAACATTTGGACCATAGTCATATATTTTATAATTTTTACAAACTGGGTATGCCATATCATTTATACCAGTAAAATTTTTAGCAAATCAATATGTCCCTACATGTTTTTATTTTGGAGACCTGGTTATTAAATGCTTACCAGCAAACCTCTGACTAAGAGCCATGCCCCCTGCTAAAACATACATATACATACAAACACAAAAACTACAACAACATGTCAGAGAATCCGCTTGCAGAAGGTAAAACAGGGTCATTGATCATCCAAGGGTTTTCACAAGGCCTTCCTGTCCAGGATTCCACAATATCTTCATAGAGCTGTGAGCTCCCCTCAGCCTCCTAGTAACCATGCAGCAGTGTTATTGGTGAGTCTTACCTGTGGCCTTTATCATGCTACTCCCCCAGTCTAAGTTGCTCTGTCTTCCTCCCCTGCCTATGAATTTCTACTCTTTCCTCAAAAATGAGTCCAAGAATGGATTTGTGATCTTCTCCACAGAATTTATTAAGGCTGATGATGAACCGTGGTTTAGATTTCTAGCTAACATCCATGTCTCTGTCATGTTTCTAGTTAGATCATATGAATCACACCTATCACTGCCCCTCCACTAATAGAGACACAGTGATCTGATGCCATGTTCACAGCAAGGTGGACCAGGACAGGCTCTCATCCTCTGGCTTTGCCACGGCACTGATCCAGATGTTCTCCCTGGAGATACAAAAATTGCTGGCATCCAATAGAGAGCCTCAGAAGTAAGGGGCTGTGAAGTTGAAAGGTGGGTGGGGCCATTTCAAACCACAAAGAAAGCAAAAGACAACATGAAGACAAATACAGGACATAGAGCGAAGGATATACAGTATTCTTTAGTATGAGAGATTATAGTCTCATATTGCAACTTTCCAGGTTTGATTCTCATAAATTTCCTTTTCTGTCTTTAAATTACATGAAAACATGGGAGTACATTTACAGGAAACCTGCTTTTTATTTTAGTAGTTTTGATCTACTTTCTATTACATGCAATCAAAAGATCCATGAATAGAACAAAAGTGCAAAATCTTTAGTGCTCTATACTTCAATGGTTTCTCTCAAAGATCAGCAGAGTAGGATTTTATTGACTGACAAATTGCGTAAAGGGAGAATTTTCCTTCAAAACTGAGGATGGGGAGAAATGCCACTTCGTTTCATTGCAAATTGTTGGTTTCTGACCAGTTGGGTACCAGTTGTGGTTATACTAATAACATAAAGACATGTGTGAAAGCCCAGATAAACAAGCCAGGTGCACTTATAGGACTGTTATAATATATAGCTTCTGGACTGTTTCCAAAGTCAGTGAATGGAAAAATAAATATGGGAGAGAGATTAGATTTGTGACCTTCTGCTTTCCTACTTGAAAAAGTAGTCAGGAATACTTTTAAATTCACACTTTGGATATAAATAGCTGACTTACTTCATAGTAAGATATAACTCTGAAATATATGTGCCTAATGTTTTCAGATGATAGAAATAAAGTATATTCATGGATAAAACTTGCTAGTCGATATAACTTTAGAATATTAATTATTCATTTAGTTCCAATCTAAAAATGATTCAAAATTTTATAGAACAGCTCTGACTTTCTCTTTCACAGATAATAGTTTTGACACACAATGCATTGTTTTCATATTAGTAATTTGAAAATGCTCACTTTAAGGCTTCTTCATGCCATTCATGTTTGCATTATGCAATCTAATTCCATTGTGCAATAGGTCAATATGACTACAAACTACAAGTATTTCTTGCTATATAACTGTCCAGCCATAGCAGAAACATAAAAATAAATGAAAAGCTATAAAAATAAACATTTTTCAAGGGGCCAGTGAGATGGCTCAGCGGCATAAGCGCCTGCCTGGCAGGCACAAGGGCCTGAGTTTGACTACCAGAACCCACATACGAAAAAAGGGCCGGTGATATCGCTCAGTGGCACGGGCACCTGCTGGTGTGCGAGGTCCTGAGGTCGTTCCCCGGTACCCACAAAAAAAAAAAAAAAGCATTTTTCTGAGAATATCCAAATGGACATTAACACTAAAATAGTACCTAAACTTTCATCAGAATGCCACAAACGTATATTTCCATTGTTATTTTTTTTTTTTTGTGGGTACCGGGGGGTCGACCTCAGGACCTCGCGCGCCAGCAGGCGCCCATGCCGCTGAGCGATATCACCGGCCCCTTTTTCGTATGTGGGTTCCAGGAGTCGAACTCGGGCCCTCGCGCTTGCCGGGCAGGCGCTTACGCCGCTGAGCCATCTCACCGGCCCTCCATTGTTATTTATTACAGATCAAATAATTTTGATTCTGCATTGCTATTAAATTTCAGTAACAAATAAGCTCACATACTTCCTTTAGTTTTAAGAGGAAAAGATATCAATCTTCTCAAGTAACAGCAGTAAGGTGTATGTGTACCTGGGAAGACTGAGGATGAAAATTTTAATAGAACTAAAAGAACACATATTTCAAAGATTTGCTGCAATGATTTTTCTTAAAAACGCAGCATTCATCTTATTGTATTTTCTTGGTAAGCCACAATATTTTTCTGTTTCTAGAATGAGATACCAAATAAGAATTCGATGATAGAATAACTGCCACATTTTAGTGAAAAACCAGCTCAGCTCAACTATAAGAAAGTAAATTGCTAATGGTTGCCTATAAGGTTAAAAATAGAATTTAAAATGAATCTTTTTATACCAAGGATCAATGCAAGCTGAATAGTCAAAATTATTTCTCCTTATTAACCATATCTTTAATGATTTATTGCATTCTCTATTGATAGTTGAAATTATTCTAGCGAGGTAATTAGCAATCGCTGCAAACACAATGAAGCTGACTGCATGATTCAGGTGAGATGGGTCAGCAATGTAGCAGATGCTGAAACTGCAAGGCTTGCAGTTGGGAAAATTACATTTTATGCAATAACGACTTGCTGTTATTCCCACTCTCTCTCCCTCTGTCACTTTCTCTGTCTCTGTCTGTCTCTCCCTCTGCCTCTTTCCCTCTCTGTCTCTCTATCTCTTTATCTCTCTCTCTTCTGCCTCTGTCTCTCTCTCTCTCTCTCTGTCCCTCTCTTTCCCTTCTCTCTGTCTCTCTCTTTCCTCTCTCTCTCACCAGTGGAAGCCAGTATACCCTTCATTCCAGCAAATAGGCAAGCATTCTTTCCTCTGGGATTGAAATCTTTTATCCTTCCAATCATTCATCTCAACCATCAAATAACGATTGCACTATAGAATTTCTAAGGACAAGAGTTCAAATCGTAGTTCTACCACTGAGGAGCTATGTAAACTAAAGCAAATTCTTCCTGCTCATATGAATTTCTTCACTTATGAAACAGAAAGAATAGTTGTACCCTGTTAAGAGTATAGTGAGAATTAAATTAGATAATATGTTAAGTTCTTGCAATATTGCCTAGCACATCATAAATAAAACATGGTAGCTATTTCATTATTAGTATGATCCTGTCTTTTCAGTATCAAGCATTCTGTACTTTGATAATGCTTCACAACTTTATGAGTCATGCCCAATACCTAATCCAATGATTTTAAATGTTCATTTCATCCCTGTTTCAATGACGCTACACATGTACAACTGTTTATCCAAATTCTGCATGCTCCATACGCTCTTTCCAGTAATCTAGGATAAGTTTCACGTAGCGATGGCATTTCTAGAGGTTTTAACTCAGTGTTAAATTGTGAAGTTCATTGTTAGCAAGTAATAACAGGAGTATAACTCTTCAGTAAAAAGAGTTCAAATATGTTCAGATTTTCAGTGAAAATCCTTACCTTACATGAACTTTTGAAATTGAGTTAATATTCATATTTTAATTAGTCAATTATTTCAATTTTTGAAGTAGATTTGAACATAGTTTTTATCAGGCTAATACAATTTCCTTCCTTCACGTCTTCCCTCCCTCCTTTTCTTCCTTTATTACTATCTATCCAAATGCAATTACTCTTTGACTCCAAAGATTTTATGTTTATGTATTTATATGTAATATATTTTACATAAAAATATATATTTCCATTATACACATATTCAAATAGGTTTTTATGGCCCTATGATCAAGAAAAAGAATTCTTGTATCTTCAGTTATTTGTTTTTTCATTGTTCAAATCCATATGTGCAATCTTATGTCTCACCCAATCTGTGAATACTATAAAACATCTCAAATTGAATGATAAGAAAGTATCTCAGGTTCAGCATATAAAACTGAGCCTACCTTCTTCCCCTAGAAACCCACTCACCAAAATGGTACCCTTATCCATTAATGTCTCCTCCATCTATCCATCCTTAGAAATCTATAAACTGCCCTGGATCATCAAAAAGCCAGCCCATCAAGTCCTTATTACTCTCTTCACCCATGTTCCACTTTGGTATGGTCGAAATCATAAATATACCTCAATGGCTGGATGTTGAAGTTTTGGTCACCACCCTGAGGTAATACTGGAACTTCCCTAGACAGAGACATGCGGGAGGAAGTTAAGTCACTGGGGGTGTGCCTCTCTCTGAAGGAGACGCTGGTATCCTAGTGCTTTCCTCTCAGTATCTCTCTTCTTCCCAGCCAGTATGAGCTAAGTAGCTTTGTTCCACCACATGCTGCTCATCATGATGTTCTGCATTGCCACAGGCCCAAAGGCACAGGGACAACAACCATGGACTATAACCTCTGAAACTCTGAGCCAAAATAAACATTGGCTCCTTTGGACTTGTTCAGCTCAGGTATTTTGTCACAGCAGTAGATAGCTGACCAGCATACACTTCTACCATCCAAGGCCAATCCACCATTTATGTTTTTTTTAAGTCAGGAAACCTGAATGATCTGCTAACTGGCATTCCTAGCTCTCATTGCTTTCCATTACCCCAGTCTATCCTCAATACAGTAATCAAAGTAAGAGCCCCTTCATTTACTTTCCTGTTTTAAACTTTCCCCTGGTTTTGTTAACACTAAGAACAACACCTAAATTCTTAATATGTTCTAACTCTCCCTGCACGGTCTGGCCACTCATGACCACCTCACCCTACTCACACTCAGTCTTCTCTCACATTCAGTATGACTTCCTTTCACTTGTCTAACACGGCATCCCTAGATTACAAAGTTCTTGTCTTAGGACCACTGCACATATACTTCCACCGCCACGCGTCTTTTACATGGGTGACTGCATCTTTGAACTTAGATCTCGGTTTATATGTTATCCCCTTAGGACACGTGTCTCTGGCTACCTTCTTCAAAATAGTACATCCTCCTGAACTATATTTTATCAAATTGCTTACTTTCCTCAAAATACTTTTAACAATTTGTAGGTATTTATCATTTAATTAACTATCTCTTCACTTAATTCACTTAATTCAAAGCTACATGAGAGCAAAGATCATGGCTGATTTCTTTTTCCATTGTGTCACTGGCAACTAACACATTGCTGAGCATGTGTGAGCAATCAGTAAGTGGTTGTTAAATGAATTAAACACAAATCAATATAAGAAATTGTTACTAATTTGCCCTTCACTCAAATATTATACATATGTATAATACATACCATATACATACATACATATATATATACATACATACATATATATATGTATGTATCCTGAACCAGATTGAAAAATATATCTTTTGTTCTTGCTCACAGTAATTGGGAGGGGCTACCTGTCATGGCTTTCCTTAGAAGAAAGTTAGAGTCAAGGCCAAATGCAAGAAGAAAACTATTAATTAGTTTTGCATGTCATGCTGTGCAAAGAGGGAGGGTACACGAAAATCCTAATAACCCTATGCTACACTGACAAAGGGCTCCTTTCCACTACTTCCTTCACAGTACCTTACCTTACGACTTTACACCTGCAAACACACATACACACAAAAGAGAACTAAGATCTGTAGCTAAGGCTCTTCAGTGTTTCAGAATTTACAGAAGTAATTTGATGAGTTTAGAAAATACAAAAAGGAAAATTAAGTTACAAAACCAAGTATGGAACCTCAGTTGTTTTAGTTAATTAGAAATACATTTACATATAAACTAAATTTCATAGTTTGAAGTTGTAAAGAATTTTCAATACTATTACAACCTGTATAATACTTTGATTAATTGTTGTTCATTTTTCTACATAAATGGAACAATTTCTAGAATATCACATATATAGTAACATATCAAAATCCAAAGGCCCAAGTACACATACCATCATCCCATGGCTAACATCACAGAATTTGTAGGAATATGAGAATAACTATTGACTCACTCTAATATTCTCTTTGCTTACTCTTCTCTGCATATTTTAGGCTTTCCTCTCTCAATTTTTTGTTCATAACATCTCACTCATTTTCCCATTTCCTCTACTTGTCCAAACTCTGCCTATCTTTCCAGATCCAACTTAAATCCAGTTCTTCTATAAAGCCTTCTCTGATCTTCATTGCCTAGGGATATCCTAGAATTATCTTTGCTTGGATATCTGTGCCAATTATTACCCATACGATTTTAGATTATTTTAATATGTTGCTTGTGCTATCCCTGTTATTACTCAGCTCTTAGAAAGCAATGACAAGCTATTTTTATGAGCCTCAGTTTTATTATTTGTAAAATGAGGGGCCAAAACTAGGAAATTTATAATCTCTTCCAACTGTTAGCGAATTATTAATACATTCACATATTCATTAATTCAGCACTTATTTAGCTCTTGTTACATGCCAGTCATACAAATAAGCTCTAGAGATACAAATAGGTAATAACATCTACTTTCTTTTTCTTTTTTCTTTCTTTTTTTTTTTTTTATGTGGGTACCAGGAATCAAACTCAGGACCTCGTGCTTGCTAGGCAGGCGCTTATGCCACTGAGCTATATCACCAGCCCAACATCTACTTTCAATGACACAAATAAGTTATGAAACTGTCTTAGAGGAATTATTTTTCAAAAAGTACTAGAGTAGGGTTAGGGGTGGATGAAATTACATGCTATAAGATATCCACATGTTGAAATATTTTAAATGTAAAAGGTCTATTATCAGTAATGCAGTACCTAAGTCTTTCTGTGAATGTCAGGAAAAATACTGAACACATATAGGGTTCCAGCTGAGACTGTACAACTTAAAAATAAGTGTTCCTTCCACACAAAGTAAAAAAGGGCATCACAGGCAGACACACCAATAGGGACAGAAGCACATAGCTGAAGAAATATAAGATATTAGATAAAATTATAAAATTATATCTTAGGAAAAAAGAGTTGAAAAGTGGCAACTTCATATATATCAATCTACCACAACCATGACAACTGTTTATTTTAAATTTTTATTTATACTATTTGTCCACAGTTTTGTATTTCACACTTACGTCTTTTTTTTAATATTTATTTTTTTAAAGACAACAAATAAAGACTTATTGTCACACTTATGTCTTGATTCTGAAATTACTTTGAAAGCTTTGACAAGAAAGGTCCATTTTTTTTTTTTATGTGGGTACCGGGAGTCGAACTCAGGACCTTGCGCTTGCCAGGCAGGCGCTTAAGCCACTGAGCCATCTCACTGGCCCGAAAGGTCTATTTTTAATATGTGAAATCACTGGACTGGACACAGCAACTCAATAAATATGTAACTTATAAGTCAGGGTCAGTCACTTAGACTTAAAAAAAAAAAAAAAAACCTGAATATTTTCTTAAGGACTAAATAGTAAGATTTTTTAAAATGTTGTTCCATACACTGGTTAAAAGTACATGGTTTTCCATAACTATTATATGTTTCAGTAATTTTTGCCTAATACATAATGAGGGAATGAACAACAGCTATTTATATCAGCATATCATTATATTGCATCTGATCAAGGGAATTTGCTTTTTTTAATCATTTGAGTGTAGGATTGTGATTACCACAGAGAATATACTTACCCATACATAGGGCAATTGGGAATTGATAAATAATGAAAAGTAGTAATTTACATAAAGGACCAAACAATTGCTTTCCAGTGGCATATCACATCTGTAACAGTGAGCAAAGTGTTTTATTCAAAGGGTACTTGAGTATTCATAAAAGGAGGGCACATTATTTTGTAAGCCTTCTGTATGCTTTTATAAAAAGTCATATAATTATATAATCATAGGCTGACATGTCCATGAAAAATACATGCAAATCACTGAGTGTCAGGCAATGCTTCATATTTAAGCAATAACAATAGAACAATTTTACTAGAAGAGGTCAAATAAATGTAGCGAAACATACTAGTTGTATTTTTCAGGAAAATATGAAAAATATCATTTTTAAATCCATGCTTGTAATGCAGTTCTATTTAAATAATTCTGTGGTTCAATATCATTGAGCTGACTCTAATTTATGAAACAGCAGTGTGGGAGCACATTGATTCCAGAGTCATACTTACATCGCAAAAGGATATGGCAAAGATATTTGTAAAAATCTGTCCTGAATGCCCACCATATGCAATAATTTGGGCCAGAACTAATCCAGGATGCAAAGACAACCAAGACACAAACATCTGGTAGGGCAGAAAGATACATATTAGTTACAAATGCTTTCTTAGTCTTCATGTCCATTTCTGAGGAAGATTCATTCTCTTGACACAGAAAAATATAATGGCCACAGCAGGGAAATGAAAGGTGTAAAATGTGAAAGAATCCACTAATCCTTTGCCTTATTCCAGAACAACTTGATTTTGCCTTCAGCTACCAGTACCATGAAACTGGCTAGGCTGCTTATGCAGCTAGACTGACACTGTAATTAGGTAAATGGCTTCTTGACTTTTTGACTAATCTGCCGATGTTCGCGTTTTCAATGGTGCTGCCTCAGCATTCAAAATTGCCAGAAGAGTATAAAGCAAAGTGCCCATTAAACCCAAGAATACAAATCAGCACATGAATCTAATTTTTCATGATATTATTTCTAATCCATTTGAATGAATTTTGTTGAACTCAAAATTAGAGGAGTCTCAATTATCATTATAGTGTACAAAGGAGATAACATTTTTGAATAGAAGATCTTGTTTTTTAAGTCTAAAATTATTTAACGTTCACATATTTCATTTGCTCATTAAAATAAAATTTTGCTTTACCCACTATAAGTAAAAGAATCAGTGGATTATTATTAAATCCTATTTACCCACATTTATTTTTCTATCTCCATCTGCTTCTAATTTTTCCTTTCTACCTACTTCAATTAACTTACAGATGTGTGTTTTTTTTTTGTTTTTTTTTTTTTTTTGTGCATACGGGGGGTCGACCTCAGGACCTCGCACGTCGGTAGGTGTCCGTGCCGCTGAGCGATATCACTGGCCTTTTTTTCATATGTGGGTTCCGGGAGTTGAACTCGGGCCCTCGCGCTTGCCAGGCAGGCGCTTACGCTGCTGATCCATCTCACCGGCCCTCTATGGGGTTTTGAACAGTATTATCCTCATTGAAGGTATTCACTAGCTCAGAACTTGTGTTGATGAAAACCACTGAGGTCCAATAAAAAATGCATGTGTAGAGGGCCTGTGAGATGGCTCAGCGGCTTAAGCGCCTGCCCGGCAAGCACGAGGGCCCGAGTTCGACTCCCGGATCCCACATACGAAAAAGGGGCCAGTGATATCGCTCAGCGGCACGGGCACCTGCTGGCGCGCGAGGTCCTGAGGTCGACACCCCGGTACCCACAAAAAAAAAAAAAAAAAGACAAAAATGCATGTGTAGAGTATTTCTCCAAAACTATTAAACAAAATTCTGTGGGTTTTTAATATGCTACAGAATTATATGATCTAATGCTTACAAAGCAGATGTTTCCTCTCATTATGGAAATATACACACATACAAATTCATACAGCTGTTACATTACTATCTGTAGACCATTAATGACAACAAAATATTGAAGGTGGTAATGAAAAAGAAATAGCTATATATGGTCAGGTTGTGAATGAAACAGGAAAGCAGTAGAAATGAAACTTCTCTCGATGCCTATTGATATAGATGCCAGTGGAATAGATAATTATATAAAACAAATGTCTCAAAACTTTTTAAAAAGATAATATTAAATATTTACCTAAAAACAAAGGGCCTATGATAATATATGCTGATATATCTAAACAAGAAAATAACTGTGTTTTACAGATTGCAAAACTACAGAGTGGTTAAAGAGCATGACAAAAAGGCAAATTCTGGTGGAGGCCAGTTTCCCAATTTGATATTGCAATGTGATCTTTCTTTCTGTATTACACTGCCTATTTTATACACAACTGTAAAAAACTGTAGAGAGATTGAACTGGGAGAAAGGTGAGGTGGAAACTGTTATAGAGTTTGACATACAATTAGTAGGGTTAGGAACACATATACTAACTTCAAATTCTCAGTGAGGAAAAATGTGCCTAAGTATACTCATGTTTTTTATGTATAAAAAGAGTGTACTCAGAGAGTACAGCAAAGTAGCATGCGATAAAAGAAATAGTATAGAATGTCTTATTTTTCAAATTTATCTCTCCACTCTTTATTTGGGGATGGCATCTCCAAATCCATGGAATCTGGTACCTTGAAAGAATCTTCTAAGCATTACAGGAGTTAACTAACAGCATATATTTTCTATATGAATATCTTGACCAGTTTAATTTACTTCTCAAAAACTCAATCAGAATGACAGACAACACATTTGGTAAAGCTTCAATCCTGTCAATTTGGCTGAAATCGTTAGAGGAGCAGGTGGCTTTTATTCTGTTGGACGTTTCCCAGTTGTACAGCTGCTAAATGGGAAGTAAAGAGAGCAGCCATCCCCAGAAGGACGTATGCCCAGGAAATTTGGCCTGATTAGGAGAGCCAATCCCATGAAATGTGAAGGCTTCTCTCTAAATAGCAAGAGACTGCACAAAATCTATTTTATTTTTTAAGAGACACAAGCATATATAATATATACACAGACATAGGCTTATTAAAAACAAAGGCCTCCTCAAATTCACTTATTTCATTAACAAAATTCAGCCTGTAAAATATACACACTAAATGTACAGTTAATAGAAAACATCTTTGAAATGAAAATGAATGGAACCATTTCAGAGAGAGAACACTCATTTTAGGACTGTCTCTTCTATCATTTATTTTTAAAAAGGATAAATTTTTAAAAATTAAGGAAATTCTGTTTTCAGGGAAAGAATGTTGTGAACACTCATATGAAACTTAGCTCAAAGATTCTTAGGTATTTTCTATCAAAGAATTATTTCAGATAGCTTTTTAAAATATCGATTGTCTCACTCTATTTCCTGAGACTTACATATAGGAACTAAGAAGTTTGGCACAGTACTCTTAATTTTTAACTATTCCTCCAACCTCCATTTTCAGGAAGACTATTTCGTGATCGCGCTTGAGCAATACTAGCCTGACAAGGTAACCAAAAAACTTTAGGCTCTTCAAGCACAGAAATAAAGTAATTTCTGAGGAGTTCTTGGGTTTTTACTTTCTTTTTAACAAATGTCCACTTATTTATAATGGCATTGCATATTACATTTTTCTTTTTTAGATAAGGCTACTAATCCCATCAATAGTGCTTCCAATCTTTATCTAGTACAGTTTTTATTTTTGCTGTCACAGTAAACAGTCACACAGCATTTTATATTGTGTAATGTGTTTTGCTGCAGAAGGAAGAAGCAGAAAGTACTAAAAATTAAGTTGCTTATGATTCATAGCATCCCATTTCCTCTGTGTCATACCACACTACCATTTTAATATTTATGCCTATGCACTTTTTCTCAATTTCCATAGTAATATATGATCTCAGGTTCAACTCATTTTATTATTATCCTGCTTATCACATGGAAATATTTACAGATACCATCAGTAATTAAACTCTCTAAGCCTCAGTTTTCTTATCTTTACCAAGAACATGCCAGTACTACTCTTGAGGTAAGTACTAAATGAGATATATATGTGAAACACTTATCTGTGCTCAATACATAATAGCTATTATTAATATATTATTATTCACTAAATCAATGTATCTCTGTAAGCTGATGAAGTATGAGTTAAGGTTTCCTACAGTAGGATTTTACTGAAAGCAAGCAAAAGAGTTTATGTTGCCCTGGAAGACATTTTCGTTATCTGCTTATTTCTCTTTCTGAATTAAATAAAAACGAATAGTGAGAAATTATTATTTTTCAAGAGTAGGCATGGAAAAGTTTGCACTCAGAGCCTCAAGAAGGAATCGAGTTTGATAAGAGAATTCTGGCCCCGTGAACACAGAGCGTGTACTCTTATTGTAAGCCTCCCACTGTGTGCTCACGTTCACGACAGCCCTAGCACGCCTAACGCAGCAGTCATTCCCTTCTTCCCACTGTCTTTCGTGCACCCGTGAACACATCTTCCTTCATCATGCCTGACACAGGCAAAGGATCAACTTTTCTGAGGCTTCCTTGTTTCTTTAACCTTTTTTTTTTTCTTTTTGGTGTTCATATAACTTGACCAAACTAATTCATAATAATTTTTAGAAGTTCCACAACAGAAAGTATTATGTTTTTTCTCATGCCAAAGGTTTCCTGCAGGGCGAGGTGGCACACACCTGTAATCCCAGCATTCTGGAGGCTGATGCAGGAGGATCACTGCAAGTTCGAGGCCAGAATGGGCTACAAAGTGAGTTCAAGGCCAGCCTGAACTGCATAGTGAGACCCTGACTCAAAAAGACAAAAAAAGAAAAAAAAAAGTCTCTGTCCATCACGCTGGTAGTTCTTGGAAAAAAGCACTTTGGACATTTTTTTCCCCTACATCTCATAACCTTTAGTAAAACAAGAATTTGCACGGAATTATTAGTCATACAAATGTATATGAATCACAAAATTTTTATTTATGGTATTTAAAGAGATTTAGAGTCAGGCCATATTTGTTTTTTATTTTTGCTACTTTCTTTTTATTAGTGTTTATGAGACTTAATAAGTACATTCATTTTGAGGAATTGGTATACATACATATCATATTTTATGTATTTTTATTCCCCTTCCCCTCCCATCCTCCCGTCTCCCCCATCCCCAGATCCCAAAACCTGCTCAAGCCTGACCCCCACTGCATGCTACACACAGCTAGGGGTCACCTCAAAGAGAATGAAATGTGGCCCAAATGGCTGCTGTGACATTTCTGTGTATCTTTCTGCAAATGAGAAACTCATGCAAGGATGTTACTTTCAGGGCATTACTAACACTATTTCAAGTAAGGCTTTTTTTTAGATAATGAAAATTTTTGGTAGCAACAGTACTCATTTTTTAGTGTAGTTCGCATATCTCTTATTCATTCACCTTTTCTTTTAACAAAGAGAGACTATAAGCAAATAATAAAGTCAGTTATAAAAACATTGAAATAAAAAATTAAAATACAAAATGAGAACATTATAAATATGTAAACAATAAAAGTAGTTAATAAATTTGCCATGAATATGTATTAAATTTAGCTGTAAGTTTCCAAGAAGAAACATTCCATTGAGTGTATACTATCTTACAATAAATAATGGTAAAAATAAATTCATATGATAATCTACCCGTAGGTAATATTTCTGAGCAGGAGAATACTATGCTAGTATAATTGGAAAATAGGAGAAAACATGTATTTCTTTACAATGAATATACTAATTTTTAAAGTTTTAAATATATTGAGTTCATAGACTAGAGAGACACAAATCAACGCAGGCTTTGTGGATTGGTCACATAAGCATTCTATTCTGTCATTAAGTGACCTTGGCATATAATTAACAATTTACTGCCAAAGGGAGTTTGATACATTTATTGAGTATATTTTATTGAAATTCTTGGAAATCTTAAAGCTATGCCCCAAAGTATTTTCCTCTGGGCACATAGCCTATATAAGAAAAGAATATCTTCAATTAGATTACTCATTTTCTTTATGGTGTTTTATTGTATCACATATTACTTCATCACTTCCTTCTAACCATATTTCCATGTTTTCACTAATTGTTTTCATCTATCAAAAGACTAGCTGAATGTGACTATATAATAACAAGAAAGAATCAGTGGTAAATACAAAAACTTACAAAAATTATTTCAAATAAAAAAATGGTTATTCTGAATTAAAAATATTGAAAGTCTTTGACTTTTCTAGGTATATAATAGGTTCATCCTTTAGCAGTTAATATCTTTCATATTATTTTAATTCCACCTGCTATTTCTTCTTGTTAAGTTCAAATGATAAATTCAATGTCAACTGAAAGGAAGGAACGATGTCAAAGATACAAATCTCAGACTTTCAAACTGCTTGAAATTACCTAACACTCAACATACACGTAATGCACTTGGGTTTGCTCACCGCTTGACCAAAGCTGCTCATGCCAGGCATTCTGTCTTGACCAATGACATTAAAGTGTAACTTTTACCCTAAACGGAAACCTCATAGTTATTATTACATTTTCTGTCACTTTCCAAATAATTGCCAAAGTCTAGTTTCTCATCCTCTAAAAAATTCGGATCCACACCTGCTCTCAATACCTTCTGCCCTTGTCACTTCCTTATCCTGTAAGTGTGGTCTATTAGGGCACCTAATATTTTATGGTTTGTGATCTTTAATTTTGACCAGTCTCTGCCCTACACAGATGCCAGAGTTATCTTTCTAAAACACAGACATAATTATGCCACCCTTGATATTTGTAGAATATTGTCTACACTCCACCAAATGACTTTCATTCAATATTTCCCTAATCTACCTGCCCAGGTTTGCTTCTTGCCTGTCCTTTTGTTTCAGTAATTTTTGAAGCAATAGTTTTGCTTTCCCACACCTCTCCAGTAAAACCGAACATTATTTCTCTGTATCAGCACTTGCAAACATCTGATACTAATTACAGTAATAGTGAACATATGCTCTGAGTATTCCTGGATGGCCCTAATGTTATTCTTTCCTGTTGTCAGCCTGTGGATGGGGCCATCAGTCTTGATTTTTATCTAAAAAATGTGGTCACATATAATTCTGTGCTTGTCGCACCAGGTAGGCAGCTCCCTGAAGGCAGGGGTGGGGTCTTGATAATCTTCATGAGCACTCAATGCTTCACTGGTTAATGAAACCAAACTGGAAAAGAACTTTTCTATTTATACAGATTCCCTATAAAAGGAGTCATATGCAATAGATTATCTAAGACCTCAACACTGTCTGGAAATCTGTTCTCTTTCAACAAAGTCATTGTTCTCCTACTAAACAATGTAAGCCAGTGTTCCCATCTTTTCCAAACATGAAATTGAAAAAAAATGAATGAATTATGAATCCACAATATGAAGATCAAATATACATGATTACTCCCTTATTCATATGATCGCTTCCGGCCCCTTATTTATCTTCTTTCTTGAAAATGGATGATCTGTCTATGTACCTAAATTGGGAAATTTCTTCACTTGTGCCCAGCTCTTGCCTACACGAGGATTTTGCTTTAACAATATCCCCCTCTCTCTGCTTTCTCATCGATTTTTCCATTTTAAATAGATGATTCCCCCAGGCATACAGACGTGGTTTTATGTATTCCCTTTTAAAAACAAACAGCCAAGAACCTGTCTATTATCACCACATTCTTCTCCTAACACTCCCTTACCTATGTCCCCTGAACTGCAGGGAAGTGTGAATAGCATCACTTGCTATCTGTAATGTCTCCTAGGTTCTCTAGAAACTCTTGCAGTAAAGACTTCTCCCCTTCTACTTCAGCAAAATTGCTTCAATAATGTTGAACAATGATCTCCACATTCCTATTTCCAATGGTCAGTTCTTCCTGCAAATCTTTTGTGAGCCTTCAGTAGCATCTGACAGCATGGGACATTCTATCTTTAAATATCTATTTCACTTAACTTACAGAATAGCACGATAATACTATTTTCTGCCTAATATTTAATGAACAGGCCCTAAGCTCCTCTGCCTTCACGTACACCATTTGTTGTCTTACAAAATCTCACAACTTTGATTATTGCATGTAGGCTAAGATTCCATATTTGTATGTCCAAACCAGACCTCTTTCTCATACTTCACTACCCACATGACATCTCCACTTTTAGACAACTCACGGCACACTTGACTTGCTCGTAAGAGCCACAACTCTCAGCCTTTCTATGTCCCTAAATGGCAATTCTATTCTTCCAGCTAGACAAAAAGAAATTAAGTCATCCTTGAATCTTTTCCTTTTTTATTTAACCTCACATAAAATGATCTAATCTTGATGGCTTTGATTTCAAAATATACCAGGTTTTCATCACTTCTCACCAATCCCCTGCCTCCATCTGCTTATTACTCACTTGGATCACTGTAACCCATCTCCCTCTCTGGGTCTTGCCATCTTTGAGAAATTCTCAACTAAACATCAAGAACATTTCAGTAAGACAGATCATCTCCTTCAAATAGTTTCAGTGGAAACCAAACTCCCCAAAGGGACTACTTGACCTGGCCTCTGCTCAGTATTCCCACTGCACCTCGTCCTTCTCGGCCTCCCTTGCTCTTGCTCAGGCTGCTTCAGCCATTACCCTCATTCGTCCTCTTAACTTGAGTACCCTATTTTTTCTCTCCTCTAAAACATTCTCTTTCCCCATCCCACTTTCACATGACTCATTGACTTTTTTCTTTTCTTTCTCATAAGTCTTCACTCAAAATTCACTATTATGGTTTAGATTTAAAATATCCCCCAAAACTCACATGCTAAAGACTTGCTTGACAGCTGATGGGCTTTATGGGAAGTGATCAAATGATGAAGATTCTACTACAGTAGTGGATTAATCTACTGATGGATTCATAATTTAGTAACATTGGGAAGTGATGGAAACAGGCAGAGATACTTAAAGAAAGTAGATCGTGGGGTCTCAAGCATGGAGACTCTACTGCATGATTCTGGCTGCGGGCCCCTTCCTTTCTGGCTCTTTCCTTTCCTCTCTGCTCTTGGCTACCTTGAGGTAAGTAGCTTCCCTCTTCCACCTTTCCACCATGAGGTTTCTGCCTTGGTATAGACCAAAAAGCAATGGAACCAGCTAACTCTAGTGAAACCTGTGAAATCACAAGCCACAGGAAGTTTTTTCTCCTTTAATTTGTTTTTTTTTTTAAAGATATTTGTCATAGCAAAAAGAGATAAACAAACTCATCTTCTCAGTGAGTCTTCCTGGGCCACTATGTTTAAAATTGCAAACATCACCAGTACCTACTGAACCACATAAATACTCCCCCCACACACATCTTTTATGCTTTTTCTCTTGCCATGCGGTTTTATTATTACAATAATAAGTTTCCTTTATTTGTTTCATGGTTGTCTACATCCACTTTCAGGAAGGAAGCTCCAAGGGGATATTTTGGTTCTTTTTGTTCCCTTATGAATCTATGGTACCCAGAAGAGCACTAGGCTCAAAGTCTGTGCTCAAGAATTTTTTTAAAAAAATAAATGAATAGAATTTAGACAATCCACTACACTGAGTCAGCCCCAAACTCAAGGGTGAGAAAGGCAGTGCCCTGGGACGGTGTCCGTCTGTATAAAGACTTGTAGGGCTGGCTTTAGAGTAAAATGCAAGTAAAAGGATTAGAAAAACATTTTTTTGGGATCTGTCCTGGCAGGACAGGCCCTAAAGAGCTTTGCAAAGACTTTCAAATCTTTAATTCAGAGAACCCAGGACTTGAGTGCTCCAAGATTGCCTAGGGTTTGAATGTTCCATGAACAAACACTTCTTGATGGGACCCTACTGTCCCTGCTTACAAGCACGAGGAAAGCAGATCAGGTGCACTGGTCATGCAGCAACACTTCTTTCTACAGTGTCAGAGGGGGCTCTAGAGTCTTCCTTTTTAGCAGACATTCCATTATAAAACGTAGGCATTGTGGTATGCATCTTCATGGCACGTATCGTAGTCACACTTTGAGATACACTGGTTTGGAGCTCAGCATCTCTATCCCTTCTGAATTTGGAGCGCGCACAGGGAAGTTCCTCGAGAGCCTTGTACGCATCAATCTCAAGGTGAAATGGTAGTGTGTGTAACTGTGACTACCTGGTCTTTTATCAAGGATGTGCTCCATTTATCTTTGAGTTGCTGACCTAACTTTAATGAAATAATCATGTGAGTACTGCCTAGAAAGTGCTTTCAGAACTTTCTGAAATTTAACCAGTCAGAATTCCACACGTGTTTATAATGCTGTTTCTATATCAGAAAAATGCCTGAAAGATATGAGGCTGCCACAGTCACCTCCATGTGATCATGAATTTTGATCATTTTTCTAATAGGTCAAAACTAGTAAAAATCTTAGAAATGAAAGCCTTACATTAAAAGTAGGGAATTTAAATATTAACATGTATACTACAACTTTGATTCATAGGAACAGATTACATTGATAAGTGTCTTAACCCATTTATCTCTCATGTTTTAAGAATTTTTGTAGATTTCTTCATTAGATGTTAATTTAAAACCAATTTCGATACTAGTAGGTACTTAAAATCATCAAACAGCTACTGTTTCCAAGAGGATATGTAAATTAGTTTTGCTTGCAATTTAGTGATCACTTTGAAGATAACCCAATTAGGGAAGTAAACATTAGCATATATAAATTTAATTGCATAAGTAGTTTCTAGTTTACTTAGATGTTTTGTGGTATGCTAAATGTGAACATTCTAGGCTTCCATTTAAATCTTTACACAGAAAAGCTACAGGATAAAATTAGTGTATGTATAGGCGTGTATATTACATATTACTCACTTTGACCCTTCTGTTGGCCTGATAATTGGAGATATTAGCTAGACATTTATTACATTTGGGCACCATAGCTTCATCAGAATAAGCTGAGCTGCCAGAACATTTTTAATGCTACTTGAAACCATTAATGACAAAGAGTCATTTGGTTACCCATGGTCCAGTCCTTCTCCAGCAAAAATTACTGGTCATGAATCTGGTAAACATTTACAGGAATCTGCAAATGAAACAGCTAAATCCTTGACGACAAGGAGTCTCATAAAGTTGGCTCATTTATTCTCCAGCGGCACTCTTCGCCACTGGGATCAATAGAAAATCTCATCTGATATGTTCTTAAATGCCATGGTGCAAATGCTCTCTTTGTAATTTTGCAGCACAAAAGTCCCCTTTCCACTTTAAGAAATTGACATCAAGTTCACTAAACAAACCCAAAGAATGCCACCCTGAGTTTTCTTTGTATAACAGACTATAGAATACAAATGAACATTTTTCTTTCATTGAAAACAGTACAATTCAGATATTTGAAGGTTTTGAAGTTGACTATTAAATAATAGTTTCTAATTTGGCCACACATCAACCAGTGTAAGCATTAACTGTTTTAGATTCCTAAACAGCACATATGAATTAGCAACTTTTTACAGTATAATTGTTCTGTAGTCTTTACTGGTTTACTCAACAAGAGCAATTTTTTATTTCAATAAAAGATACTACATAACATATATCTATATGTTTATTGGAGATGCTAGCAAAAATAATTCTTCCAAATATATGCCTAAAAATATAGGAAAGAAGTAATTCATGTAGGCTAAACAAAAGTAAAAATTCTTAGCAATTGGAGAAACAAATAAGACAAAAAAATCAAATTTAAAACGACAGGAATTTTGGCTTGGGACCTGATGTGATATTAGAAAATATGACATAAGAGATTTTACTCTTTCTAAGGTATCCTCCTGTTTGAATGTCGTGAATCCTCACTGGCAATTTTCTGTTTAATTCGTATGGGAGGAGATGGTCAATTCTAAAATCTTAACATCCTAATAAAGCACCTTTGGACAAGAGGACAGATTCTATTATGGTTGGTAAATTAGAAGGCTAAGGTATCTACACAAGATCATGTAATTTTCTTTCAACTTAGAGAAGCTTTCCAAGGATAGTAAATCTTTTTATTCATTTTTTCATTGAAGAAGCAAAAGTACACACACACACAAACACACATGCATGTATAAAACACCACAGCTCCAACCACAGTTTTTATACTCAGAGGTGTATTTATTCTAAGAATAGTAAGTTACTATCTAGAAACCCATTAATTTCATTATTGCATTGTGAAGTCCAGAATGTTCCTCAAGGAAAAAAGGTCCAGGAAGATTTATTTTTCCACACCCCTCATTACTTTATAAAATTTTGTCATCTGTTGTCAAATCTGTGTAAGGAATAAACATTTCTTGAGAAGGGTATAGTTTTCCAGCATAATGAAAGCTTAAGATTTATATTACAAAAAATTTATTTCATCTGTTATAATCATGCAAACTGAACAAATAAATACTGTAATTCTGTTGGTAAAAAAGTATGCATTGAAATAAATTTTTGTATTTATTTTTAAATCAAAACTACAGAAGAAGCTGATCATTCATAATAATTTGTCCCTGCAAAGGTCCTATTTAAAAAATAGTAACAACCTTAAAAATTTAGGAATTTGGCATAAAATAAGCATGAACATTGCTTTTTTAGAAATCCGCTTTTCTCTCTTAAACTGTGAAAATATTTTGGTTTAGCCAATAGCTTAGGAGGCAACAGGCCAGAAGGAGCCCACAGGGATTAGCCCTAATTACCTCATGTTTCACCTTAATTAACTCCTGATCCAAAAAGTAAATGTTGCAGGAATGATGGAGAGACCTTAGGCCAGTAGGCAAGATATCTAAGCTCTCTTTGTTTGCACATGATAATCTTTCTTTGGAATTTCCCTTAATTCATCCCAAAGATCAACTGACCCACACATGTTACATGGTTATTAGCTGGGACACAGTGATACAATGCTATTTTTCATATTTATTCTTGGCACGGAAATCACATTCTCAACAAGGTGGCACTCCAGGCAATGGTCATAGTACTTACATTTGTTTATAAGGTAAAATAAATATCTAAAGTAGCTTTTCTAAAAGACCCAGGGAAAAGTAGGCCAAGGTGATTTCCTTCAGAAAGATATTTGACCAATCCTCTAATAACTTCTCTTTTAGTCTATGAATCACCCATTTTCCCGATGTCCCTGTGTCACCTGTTCCTTGAATTTATGAGATATTATGAATATTTCCCATTCCTCATCACTTAGGACTGATAAATATCTACAAGCATAAAAGTAATCATAGCTATTAAAAGAGTTAAAGCCTTTGCTCACAAAGAAAATTCATTGTAAATACTCATCACATGGCAACCTGAAACTCAAATATAAGATGCTAAGTTTCAAATGTAAACATTAACAAAGTCTCATAATGTACATTTTTTAAGATTTCAAACTTCTGAGAACAAGCATTAAATCATCCAAAAATTAACAATAGGTCAAAACTGTGAATTGCCAATGACAAATGGGAAAGGGTGGAGTGAGAATGCAAAGGGCCACAGAAACCTAGAATTTTGAAAATGTGTGAAAGCTCAATGAACCACCTGCAGCCATATGTTTAATGTTCATTTTATACTTGATATATTTTAAAATTCAGGGGAAATTTTTTTAAAAAGGCTGATTTCTTGCATCCTATTAATAACAATTGGTACAAGTGTTTTCCAATAGCTTCCATTTATATTAAATATAAAAAAAGAAGCATGTTATCTCAAACCTCTTACATATGAACTAAGAAAAGTAATTGATTCATTAATTTCTGACTGTCAATTTTAACTCTAACTTTCATTTACGAGGTAAATAGTGGTACAGTCATGCCTGCATGATATTTTGGTCAGTAATGGACAGCAAATATGGCAGTGGTTTCTTAAGACTGCACTGCCTAAGGATGTAGCAGTCATCTCTATTTGTATAAGTACATACTTTGGGGTCTGCATGACAATGCAATCCCTAGCAATGCACTTCTCAGAAGTACCCATAGTAGTATAATGCATGAGGGTACACAGAAGATCATCGGAAGTGCTGTGGGTGAATCTGTACTTATTTCTGTACTCTTTACTCAGACTTATCATTTCTTGGCAAATATGGGTCAGTAAACTATTTGTGAATGACAAGACAGCATATATTTTACTGGATTCTGCCCATGAGATCTTGTTGCTTCCTTCTGCACCACCAATTTATATGTATTACTTACATTCCAATGTCATTATTTTCCCCTTTCCCATTAAACAACTAATCTACTAAAAACCTTTGATCTTTTCATAGACTTGGAAAATTTTAGATTTTTCAGAAGTTTTTATTCTATTATATATATATATATATATATATATATATATATATATATATCAGGTATTTATATTTATAACTAATATGCATCCTAAAGTGAGTAACTGCAATTTTGACTTCTACACATTCTCAATCTTTGCCTGATATTGCCTGCAAAGTTAACTTACGTTTAGTGGTGAACACTGCTGTGTATTCATCATAAAGACTTTATTGCAATTTAAGGTTTAATTACAAGTAGAATCCAAAGATATAAGTAGTATTATGGCAATTTTAATTTTCTAAAGTATTATTTTATGCCTAGGTAAAGAATAGTCTTTTAACTCTCTTGCAAATAAAAATGGAAAAATCTCAAAGTAAGAGGCACAAACATTGTGGTAGATAATCTTGATTTTCAACTTGTTTGTATCGGGGATATTAGCAAAGTACACTTCTAGATGTGTCTGTGCAGTTCTTTCCAGAGATGACTGGCATGTGGGTCAGTGAACTATAGCGAGAAAGACTTGCTGTGAGTATGGACACAACTGTCTTATAGGTCTGAGGCCCAAGAGGAAGCTGGCCAGCACAGGTCCTTTTGCTCTCGTCTTTGCTCCTGGCTGCTATAAGGTAAGCAGCTTCCTTCTGCCACACTGCATGATGCCTTGGTAGATGCCTTACCACAGATCTACAAGCAATGGAGCCATTTGACCATGGACTGCAACCTCCAAAACTGTAAGCCAAAACATATCCTTTCCCTAGGTTCATTCTCTCAGGTGTTTTGTCACAGTGATGGAGGCATACTAATTCATTCATTCACTAATCATTCATGTATTTTTCTTATAACCATGAATTCTTATTTATCACACTTGGATATAAGCTATCAGTGTAAGAAATTGAAGATATCCTGAAAATAATTGAGTATGCAACACTATTATAAGAGAGGCCGCTGCTTTCAAGAAATTGGCAGTTTGGTGGGGAAAGTGAGTAAACAAACAATTCTGTGATTTTTACTGTTGGAATATTATGGACAGGTATATGGATTACAAAAAATACAAGAAGTGGAAGAAGTAACATCACTTGGGGAGGCTATGTGTAAATTTCAGAAAAGGGAAGAGGGGCCTGGAACACTCTCAATACACACTGAAGTCTGTCCTTCAAAATCAGTTCCAAAATTTGAGGGCATCTTTCTTATCACATTATTAGTTGAATACAATTAATTCCTGTTGATTTGAATTACTCTCATTTTATCTTTTTGGATTTTTAAAGCTTATAACAAATGTAATTATAACAAAAAGAGTAAATTAATATTTAATTTCCATTGTGACAAATTTCTCATAATTGATTCCAGGTAAGTTCTCCTTCCCCCATTAAATTGTAAGAATATCCATATGTCCCCTGTAAAACATTACATTAATCATTTGAAGAATTTCTTTTGCATTTCACTTGAACATATGCAAAGAATAACATGCTTTGAACTGCAAAATGCATTTTTATATTAAAAATAAGCAATAGAATTTCATGTTTATGCCAGGCCATATTTCTAACCTTTATGATCCCTTGTTATTTATGTTGATTTCTAGAATGATTACTAAATTTAATTATGACATCTGTATGCTCTTAAAATGTCTAAGCTTATCGTCCAACAACCATGAGAAGAAATACTGTGACACAGAATAAAAAATGCAATCCTAAAATTACGTTTTATATAAACACAATTAAAATAGGTTTTTGCCTCCTTTTATACATGCACACACTTAATGTTTACATAGAGGGACTATTTACACAAACTTACTCATGAGATATTTTACAGAATAAGGCTTTGTCCAATTTAATGAATTCCCCATGCTCAATGCTTATTTTAAAACTCAGAGCCCATCAGTAATGATCTAATATAGAAAGACTATCACATAACAAATTCACAGCCTCATTGTACTGAGGAATTTTATTCCCCAAACTTTTGTTCATAGCTGAGAAGCAACAGAGGTACTTGGGCACCTTTAATTGAATGCATCCAATTTGAAAAACCAGCTATTTCTAAGTACAGTTCTAGTACGAAAGTATGACCTGCATCAGGTTATCCAAGGCTGAGAACACATTACCAATTGAAAAAAACAAAAGCAAAAACAAAAACAACAAAACTCACCTCCTTGGTCTCATTGAACTCCATTATTTTGGCTTGAATTAATCATTGTACTGAAATGTTTGGCACATCTACATGGACCACATGATTCGGCAATTGCACTACTGGGTGTATACTCAGAGGAAATAAAATCAGTATGTTGAAGAGATGCCTGCACTCTCAGGTTCATTGCAGCCTATTCTTGATGGCCAAGATATGGACTCAATCCAAGTATTCATCAGTGGAGGAACACACAAAGAAAATGTGGTTTATATCCAGAGCAAAGCTGCTCAGCTCATGGTGGCTGAATGCTGAGCACAGGAACAGTGCCAGAAAGGAAGGGCCAGGGACCAGATACAGACCTCACAATCACACCTCCATGACTCACCTAGGTAGAGCCAGCAGGGTGCTCTACTAATCCCCTGGGTAGCCCTAAGCCAATCAAGTCAGCAATCCAGTTTAACTGTCACATCTTGATTTAGCTGTTCCAAACTGTATACATATTTCAAAACATCATGTTGTGCACCATAAATATGTGCCATTTTTGTGTGTCAATTTTAATTCATTAATTTTCAAAATATTTAGTCTATCATTGCTTAGTAATTCCACATAACACACCCCTTTGAGCTTTTACTCTGATATTTCAAAACTCCCTGAAGGCCATCCGGCCACAAAGTATTCAAGTGCATACCCCTGCTATATGTTCAATAAATGTAATTTTCTTTCACAGTTTTTAAAGACATAGGTTAGTTTTCAAAATGATTTACAATGTAAATCTAATTCAAGAAGCATTTGGTAAAGTTCTGTGTTGTATCCTATATATAATACAAAGTGGTATAATAATCCATTATGCCTGCACTGAAAAAGTTTGAGATCTAGCTGGGAAGAGGAGACTTGGATTCATGAAAAGATATGTTACACTGTATGAATGCTAGGCAGATAAACAAAGTCCTTTTGCCTTTTAAGGTTTGGCATCTCCTTCCTTGAGTTAAAAAAAAAATTATAAACAAATCTGCAGTAGCACACGACCAAAAAAAAAAAATGAAATAAAATAGAAATTCATAACCTATCCATTCAGAGCTAGAGCTTTAATAAACTGCAGGGACCAATGAGTTTGATCTCTAAACAAAGGCATGAAATTTCAGGATCCATTTACTTCCACATAAAAAGCTTTGCCATTCTTCTTTATGCCCATGGCTTCTATGGAACAAATGACCAAGAATAAAGAGAAGAATGTGAAAACCTCATAGACCCATATATTTTTATATAGGAGTCTCCTAGAAAATGCAGGGAAAAAACCCAAATCATGTCCAAATATATTTAAACTTTGTTTCAGACAGAATAAGATATAGGAATTAACAGCAGAAATTCTGTTATTAGAAAAAAAAAGATGAATTACAATGACAAAGTCAGTATGTCTAGATTTTTGAGAACTCACCTAGATTCTACCTCAGCTTCACTCATTTATGGAATGGAGATCTTAACACCCACCTCACAGAGTTGTGGTGAAGAGTAAATACAGCTGCATGTAACTCACTCCTACATGCAGACTAAGCCCTCTACTAACCAGTATAAATGTGTTCTTCAACCATAACAAGGCAATCACAGAAATACACACAGTGTATCAAAGAAATAGTCTCAGAAGGGAAAATTGAACACACTTATTACTTAAAATAGGTTATACAGATTAAATGTTTTAAAACAATTAGTCTCCCCTTAGCAATAAGGAATATGTTCTAAGGACCTTAATGGATGCCTGAAACTGCAGAGAGTAACAAACCTTATGTATACTGTGATATTGTAATAGACAAACTGACACCAAGATGACCACTAATGGGCAGGTAGTGTATATTGCTTGGACATGCTGGACAAGTGGACAATTCATGTCCCGGCCAACAGAGATTTCATCAGGCTACTCAGAATGATACCTGATCTCAAGCTTCTTATAGATTGTTAATTCCAAATATTATCATTTCAATATTTTGGGGCTGAACTTGACCACAGGCAACTGAAATCATAGGAAGCAAAACTGCAGATAAGGGGAGATTCCTGTATTTCTGAAGTGATACTTTCAGCAGAAAGAATGAATTGGATAATCTGTAATGTGAAAAGTCAATATACTTTCTTTTTACAGCTATGTACCTCAGTATCTGATTTACTCAATTTGACCAGCAAATCTGTGGCTGATTTCTCATTATTGATTATTGATAAAAGAGCACAGAGCTACAGAAAAAAGTAAAATTTAGAAATGGTAACTATCAGTAATTACTCCAGATGACCTTACAGTTATTGAGCCATTTTCCAGATGACCTTACAGTTATTGAGCCATTTTAATAGCTTTGTATAATTAGAATTTACCAAATCAGAAAATCCGTAATATCTACCTAGTTCCCTTTAAGCTATGTCTATCACTTTTAAGACTTTAATTTTTGGATGTATGATGACATCCTGGGCCAAAAACAATAAAAGTTTTTGAACAGCCTAACTACATAATTACAGTAATTGAAAATGACAATTTAAGAAGCAAAATATAAAAACAACAACAACAACAAATTCCATGCTTCTACTGCTAGTTCACTATTTTTCTCTTCCTGCTCATCCATGGCCTCCTTCACGGCCCACGATATCTCTCCTTCTGTCTTTTCCTACCCGATCCACGTAGAAGAAAATACCTCCCAGATCAACTCAGCCGAAGGCAATACACTGAAACTTTGATCTGCTCTTTTGACAGGATGATGGATTTCAGTTTCAGCGACATAACTGTGTGATCTGGCCAGGTTATGTAGGGTTTCCCTCCATTTTCTGGGACTAATACAGGTTTTTACTTTAGGTAGATGTACCAGTTTCATTCAAAGGAAAAAGAAGACAGATGCACATATGCACGCCCTGTGTATTATATTTAAACGACTGTGTGGGCTCCACCACGTAGTGCTACATAGGTGTTAGGGTTCAGGTCAAGAACGACCCCTCCCCCACACTCTCATGCGCCCAGACACGGGGCTTCTGGAAGGTGATTAGATCATGGGGTGCTAGAGTTAAATGTGATGGCAGGAGATGAGATCTGATCAGCAAATGCAGTTCACTGGGGACGTGACCTAGGAAGTTATAGCTGCCTTCCCAGTTCCTGCTTTCTGTCTCTGCTTCCTGATTGCCATGATGTGAGCAGCTTTCCTCGGCCTGAGAGTGGCGATTGTACCATTAGTACCATTTAGTGCTATACAAGTGTCAGTCCTTATCAAGGTCACTTAAATCAATTTACACATAGATACGTGGTCTAATTCTCATTACAGTCTGCTTTGCTCCTTAAGGAACTTCAGGATCTATGGTTTGCTTTGATTGAGGCTTCCGCAGACACAATTTGAAATTCTTGCCACAGAACGCAGGTTTCAGATCCCTGATTCAGTAGTTGAAATTATACTGAATAGTGATTTAAAAAGAATGCCAAAACAAAATTATTGGTTTATCAAGCCAAATATTGCAAAGAAATAACCAGGAAAACTTTTACAAAATGTGTGCTGGCTAAAAGAACAGGATAAAAATATCAGTCACCAAAGAATGTGTTCATTAAGGCATCCTGTCTGCTAAGCTTTTCTAGGAAATTTTAGATACGAAGGGAATTAATTTGCCAAAACTAAATTTAACTCTTTGAATCATTCATTCAAAGCATTTAGCTAAATTATTCTAGTAGCCATTTTAAGTGCCTTTCTAGAAACATTCACTGTCAGTAATTCAAGTATTTTCTTGAAATCTACATCCAATGAAAACTGGAAAAAAATAAAATATGCAAAAACTCTGCAATTTAATTTGTCTTTTTAAGAACTCCTCAAAAGCATGTGTAAGTGACCAACTACTAGGAGATAATAACGGTTTTTTTGGTAATCTCTGAAACAGGAGTTTAAATCTTACCACTTTTAGAAAGGCAACAGTTAATAATAACTTTTGTTAACTCCTTTGCAAGACTTGTCTTTAGTGAGGTCATTAAAAATAGGCCTAGTAAAAATATTTGTTATCTACAAATTTGACCCAGAAAAAGTTCTTTAAGAAGGTGTATTGGGAATGTGAATGATTTTTTAAATAGATAATTTTACATTACACAAAATATAGAACACATATTCTACTGTGTTTAACCCCACCCCTGATTCTCTTTAAATTTCCAAAATGGAATAAAATCATTCGAAAATATAAGAAATAATAAAGAATAAAGCTCTTCAGGTTGACAAGATTTTCACTACCGACTTTTTTGTTCCTACACTTCATTCTTCCCACCCAAAATTCCAAACTTCTAACTCCTGCATCTTCCCTAAAAATCCCCCATTTTTGTCCTACTGAGTCAAAAGAGATTGCAATGAGCTTAGATGTCTAAAATCCATTTATGTGCTGGCGGTCATATAATTCACTTAAGAATGGTGTCTGTTATACCATTACTGAAGAAAATACTGACATATTTAATTTGTATATAAATACACTGTAAATGATATAGTGTACTATATAATTCTCCTGTGTAAAAAATACACGAGCTGTATAATGTTGCTCTAAGTGTTAAAGGAATTCTACTTAAATAGCAGGATTAAAATGGTTTTAAAATCTCTCTTGTTTTCTCTATTGTTTTTTTCCCATTGGTTTGTTCTTCCTAATTTTTCTGAAAGTATATTTAAAAAAGTAAATATAGAAGTAAAAATAAGGCTTATAGATGAGTGCAGAAGCCAATACAAAGGCAGACCAAGAGCACTTCATAGTTTTCATACTCATACTTTTATATTTAGAGCCCCAAAATATTACAGTTTATATTAAGGAAAAATATTAAAAGTTTCAGAAAAAGTTTCAAACTCTAATACATTGTACAAAACATTTTATGAATGATATTGACCAAAATCAATAAATATCATGTACTGCCAAAAGAAATATTATACATATACATCATTGCCAAATGACGTGGCCCCATGCATACAGGGTTGAATCAAGAGATTTTTTTTTATTCAGTGTAGTTTAGTCAAAGTAATGGATTTTATTCATACCGATATCTCTATCTCTAATTTGGGATGCTAAACAAAAGATTGCTCTCTTCCTGGTAAGTATAGCTCGTATAATGGAACTCCCAAAGATGGGATCGTTCTAGAGGATGCATCTCTACCCCTCAAACACTTCAGATGATCACTCTGAGGTGTGGCTGGCTTAAATGCATTGCTACGAAGACCATTTCATTTCTATGTAGATTGGATTCACAGAATCTCTTCACTGGCAGGGAACGTGAGCTGAACGGACCATGATCAATCTCACTGACTAAGTCTTTTGGTCACATTTCTCTGATATGCATTGAAGGATTTCCTTTCAGGTATGGCAACAATGTGTGCTCCACGAACTTGATTTATTTCTACAGTAACATTTTGGATACCTGCTTTGAAAAACTGGGCTCTATAATGATATATATACTACTCGCACAGATCTTTTTTCTAAAATTCAGATATATGACACCTTTAAGTATTTTTGTAATTGTAACCTCGAAAGTTTTACATATATTTGTATGTAATCTAAATATGCCAAAATTTTCGCTGTGCTTTTATTTTACTATAGAGCTCAAAAGATGAGCTCTCCATTATCTTTACAAAGAAAAACTAAATCCATTGTGGGGCAGGAAAAGAAAAAAAAAAAAAAAACAAAAAACAGATACCAAAACATAGAAAAAGACATAAGAATTTAAGTACAATAAACTAAAAATCAATGATGGCATAATTGCTCTCAATTAGTCTCTAGAGGCAATAACAGCAATAATGTAAGGCCCTACTAATTTTGAATGTCAAAGTGTTTCATGTATTCACATACTGGCCACTCCATTGAAATTGGAAGTTAATTAACAGGCTCTTACTAATTTGATTATTTCAAAGATGAACAACTCAAATATAGTAAAGAAAGTTTTTCAAAGTATATTGCAGACTGTCTAGCTTCAGAATGATGATTTGTTTTTTTATAATTCTCCTAAAAGTTATGACTCTCTTGCTGTTGTTGCTGTTTGAATGGCATCTGAAAAACTCTACATAATGTTATAATTTAGGATGCAGAAATGTAAAAATAAGACAGAAATAGGGTAAAGGAAGCAAATGAGACAAAAATCTTTAGAATTTTAACTTGGGGATAGATGAAAGTGAGAATAACAAGAATGTTGCTTAAGAAAAAAAAAAAAAAACAAACAAGTTCCCAGATGTAATTTTTAAACTTCATTGCTAGATTTGAAAAGCAACAACAACAAAAATATTGATCATTTGGATGTTAAGAGGATTAAGTTATTGTGGAATGATTTTTCCAGCAGTTGAAATTTTCAGGATATTTCTAAAATGAATTGGAAAGAGAAGAATAAGTTCTGAATATGGTACTTCTAAAGTTATGACTTGGTTTATGTCTTAGAAACATACAACAATGTTTCATACTGTTAAAGGAGTATAAAGTGATTCATGAAAACATAATCCAAAAATGTATAGTAAAATAAAAGAGTAGACCTATGTATCATGCAGCACATATTAAACTCCTTTAGCAATTCAGTAATAATCAAACAATTTAGTAAAATGTTATTATCAGTTAAACTCATAAAGGAGCTATATTATATCATACCCTATTATATTTAGATCTTCCATAGAACTTGTCCAAGTGCTTTTAAATACACAGACTAGAAAATCTTGTTAAATAGAATAATTTGTGTAGCAATTACCTAGTGGCAGGTTGGACTTTAGGCATTTTATTATTACAGACACATCTAAAATTTCATTCAATTTAACGGAAAGCTTGAACTTAAAAACTGAACTGGACCAACTCATTCTTACTCCTAATTTCACTGCTTTTCTACAACACAAATCTCCTCCTTTCAAAATGTTCAATTTTTAATAAAGTAACATCTGGTTTGAGGATGAGGCCACGCTACCTGCTGTTGCCCCACCCCTCCGGGAAAATGTAAAAGTAAGCAGTTATTCAACAACATTTTTGTTATCCTAGCAACAGCTGTGGTTAAAGGAATAAAAAAGAAGAAATTTTTAAAAATGAGAGTATTTGAACATTGTGTGTGGAATCTACTGTTATATGTATTAAATTACATTAAAATGAACACATCCTAATAGAAAATTATTCTGTGGCAATCCTATATGGGAACAGAACGGGCTGGAAAAGAACATATGTTGGATAATGTGGTAAACTATATAAATACATGGAGATACACGTTATCTCTCTCTCTCTCTCTCTACATATATATATATATATATATATATATAATATATACCTCCATACTTTGATGTTGCAAATGTAAGCATCCTACTAACTAGAGAAATGGAAAAATAAGTGGATTTATTTAGGTGAGCAGGACCTTAAGTAACAAATCGAATAATAGTTACTGAAGAATTAGCACCAAATTTAAATGTAGTAAAATATGCTTAGAAACTTGATACTTCAATATCAATAATGTTGCTAACATTCATACAATATGAAGTATGATTTAATGAATGAAGAAATATAAGGCTATAAATACTATAATGACAAGTTATTAGATATATCAATAAATCAGGTATTCTTGGTATCTTTATTGTTATTTTAGAAGACATTTTTATATTTTTGTTAAGTGTTATTCCAAATGTAGAGATGGGTATTCAAGCAAAGGAAAACTGATGGACCCAAGATGAAATGAGCTCCAAAGTCACTTACTTTTGGCATCTTTGACACATATATTTCTGAGATATTGTGAGAAAAAGGAATAGAAAAGCAAAACTCTTCTGAACATGAAACAGCCCCCTGTGATGTTAGCTCTATTATTTTCTTAACAATCAGTATAGAAATATGTTTTCATTGGATTTTTTAATAGTAATTCAATACTTCACCCGTCTTTTAACTGGTGTTCCTTCTTCCCTTTATTATCCTTAATATATTCCACTGAGAGTTTTCTTTCCCTTCAAGAATAGGGAGGCTACCAGACAACAGCGTCTCCCTCCCAGAAGCCTCTGCCGTGCAAACCTGCACACTAATCAGAAGTGGGTCAAATGGTCCTCACATGAAAGCATCTAACAAGGTCCCCAAGGAAGCCCTTCTAAGTGGCAGCAGGGAAAAGCACAACTGCTTTCTTTATGGAAGACGGATGCTAGCTTCCATTGGCCCATTTTAAAGTACAGATGCTTGCTGCTTTGAAGTTACTATAATCACGGTTGCTTTTGAAAGACTATTATAGCATTGGAAACAAATTCCCTGAGATTTGGGATTAGAAGCAGTTATGAGGGTTCTCTATATGAAGCAACGATATATATATATATATGCCTCTGGTTGGTAAAATAAAGACTTGTAACCTTCCATTTTTTAGGTTCCAATTGTAAATATTTACATTAACTCTAGGTTTAATGAAGTCTAGGTCAGACTTTAACAAACTAGAAGATGTATACAGAACTCCAAAGTTGGTTGCAAGGAACAACCAAATTGATCCAGTTAAATACTGCACAGCTGGTTTATGAATATTAAATTAATGACTATTGAATATAATATGTGACATTTGGATAAGTTAATAGAGAATATAAAGACCATAATAAATTTTCCTCAAGTATGAATATTCTAAACTACATGATGTTCTGGCAAAGTAATTATCATCATCGAACATCACTGAGAAGTCTACAATAGAGTATAATATTTAATTCATTCACAAATCCATTCACACTTTTATAAGAAACTTAATATGCACTAGTTATTGTGTAGTACTATAGTCATATAGAAAGTTTTCCTTGTCTTTGAGAAACAAAATTTGAGCATGTAGAAGAAAATAGTGATACTTATGTAAATTTTGACTCATTATGTTCATAAATTATGTGCTTTTCCAAAAGAAAAAAGAAAACAAGCAAACAAGACCATACATACATTTGCATTCTAAAGCGATCCTGTCATCTTGCCCAACATACCTTTACAGGGAAGTGGTTATCTACAAGGGAAACTGACAAATCATTCAATTTCTACAGGTAGACAAAATGAAGATATTTTAATTGATATTATGTCCATGAATAAAAGAATATAGAAAATTCAAATTCATTTAAAAATTTTTGGTAAATCCAAATGTGTTATTGAACCTGGCTTGAAATAAAAGTGCAAAATGTCTCTTCCTATCATAGAAAAAACAAAATGCTGTATTAATAAATGGTATTTAAATTAAAAGTAGTATTAAATTCTTCTGAACCTACTACTACTTTAAGGACAAGGCAAAATTTCTAATGTCAGCACAAAATAATAAGAAAGGTCACATTTTAGTAACATTACCAACTTGTTTTGTCCAAGATTTGCTTTGTATGTATAACACAAAACAGACCAAAGTTCATAATACTTCAGCAAATTCAGAAGGAAGGAGACAAAGGAGTTGCCTCCTTTAGGAATAAAAAAATAGTACTATGTTTAAATCCCACAAAATTAATGTTTAGCTCAAGGATTTGCTGTTCATCTCAGAAACCCTCAAGCCTGAGGCAGGATTAGGTCAGACTCATGTTCGAACAACTGGAGGAAATCAATGGATTTTACTTTATTAATAATTAAATGGCTAATGCAGACTGGCAAGTGATTAAAAATTTGTGGAACACATATTTATTACTGCAATTTAAAATACCTCCACAATATATAATTTTAAAATGGGCCACACCAGAAAAAAATGAAGTTATGTTACATAAGGACACTAAAAAAGAGAAAGCTGAGGCAGCCCTGGTGCGTCCACTGTAGATTTATAAAGTTTCTGCCTGCAGCACGAAAAGCACAGCTGATAACTAGTTGGGATCCGTGACAGAACGCAGGGTGACTATAGCAGCTTATTCTGTCACCCATAACTAAATTAATCCCCATTAGGATTTGTCAAGGGTGACAGAAACAAAGTTTGCACAATAAAGAACATTAAAGCTCTTCTGACAGAGTCAAATAGGTTGAATTTTAGCAATTCAAAAACCAAGTCTACTAAAGATACATGCTGCATCACAGTAGCAATACCTCATTTCAATAATCCACAGTAACTTCATTACTGTAGCCACTAATAGTTTAAATAAGATTTATGAAGTCCAAGAATAGAAGAATAGACTTATAAACTAAAATGCCAACCTTCAATCTGACTTCAAAGTGCTTCTTAAATATTGCTGCTTTGACAGTTTTTATTTCACACTGCAATTTCTTTTGTAGATGAAAATGTGCTATGCATGCATGGCCTGGCTAATATTAAGATTTCAAAGGATTAAGTCTTGAGGGATTGTTAGAGTTATGGACAATAGATCTTAAATAACAATGAGAGAGTCCATGCTATCTAAGGTATATAGACTTCTTAACATACAGAAAGTGAATGCTTTTTGTTCTGACATTTATAAATCATATTGGATCAAATATGGATTTGAATTCACCCTAAAAGCCCTTATGTTAAAGATTTGGAGCTGCCTCATCACAGGCCCATGAAAGTACAGGGTCACAGTCTAAAACATCCAAACCTGTGAGCCAATTAAACCCTTTCTCTTTCTAAATTGATTGTTCAGGTATTTTTTTTTTTCCAGTAATGGGAAGATGAGTAACACTCCAGAGTTAGCATCGGGACAAGCTGCAAGTGATTCGATAAACACACAGCAAACTGGATGTAAAGTGGCTAAGCCAATATGATCTTGCTGAAATGTTGTTTTTAAAAGTTAATGGTGTAAATCAAAAGTAAATATACTCAGAAGACAGAAATAAGAAGGAACAGAGGGAGAGGGGAAGGAAAAACTGAGGGAAAAAGGAAAGTGAAGCAGAACAGGAAGAAGGAAAATGAATAATTTATTAAATATATATATATATATATCTTATGCTATAGTTTGAATTTGTACCCTTTCCAAAATTCATATGAAAATTTAATCCTCATTACAGTACTATTAAAAGATCAGGCATTCTGGAAAGTGATAAAGTCACAGGGCTCTGCCCTCACAAATGGATCAGTGCCCTGTAAAAGGGCAGGAGGAAACTAGCTTAGGGTCCTGCCCTTCCACTCACTCTGCAGCAGGAACACACAGAATTGGTCCCCTCCTAACAATTCAGCAACCAAGTGCTTTGATCTTAGTAAGAGACACCTGGCCCTTCACCATACACTGAACTTGGTATCTTCTTGATCTTGGACTTGGCTTTCGGAACAGTGAGAAATAGTTTTGTTCTTTATAAGATAGGCAATCTACGGTACGTTGTCATAGTAGCACAAACAGATTATGAAAGGATACATTCTAAATTTTAAGAATGATTACTACTTCCAACTTTCTTTTTTAGCTGGATATTCAATTCTGTTGGGCAGCACTGTCCAGAACTCTGTGACAAGGGACATATCCTGTATCTGTGTTGTCTACTAAAGTATCCATCAGTTACATGAGGATATTAGGTAGTTAAAATATTGCTCATGCAAATGAGAAACTACTTCATTTCTTAAATATTTCAAATGGAATAAAGCACATGCAGCTAGCAGCTACTGCATTGGCAACATGCATCTGTGGAAGAAGGTTAAAATACATTTAAAAAGAATCATGCATTTGCTTTACATTTTATACTTTAAAATGTTAAATCCTTTCTCTTTTTAAAATTGCTTTTAGAGAACAATGCTCTTCAAGACGATTTTTAAAGTAGATTTTATTGGTATATTAAAGATCCTTTCTGATTTACAGTTGCTTTACTGTGGTTGTAAAAGGCCACAAATTGAAGAGCTGTGATAAAATACTTAAGACACATCACTCCTTCTTAGAACCTGGCATAAATTGTGAAAGTGGTCATCAAAATATCATGTTGTACAATTTAAATACACAAAATGAAAATACTTTTAAAGAAGAAAACATATTAAAATTGTCTTATTTTAATAAAGATTGAAAAAAGCCAGAAATAAATATTTTTTTAAAAAGACAATAAAGTAGAAAAGTAGGGAGGAGAAGAGGTATAGGGCTACATAGATCCATGAAGCTCAGCGTGCCTGCAAGGAGCACACGCTCTTCTGCGCGATGGGTGACCAGAAGGCTCTCCTTCAGTTGATTCTACAAGTTGCAGAGAGGTACTCATCTTTCTGTACAGATGGAGGCCCCTTTCTTCCACCTGAGAGATGGCCTTAGGGAAACCTTCTAGGCCTGGATGTTTAATTTAGAAAAACACTTTGAACAAAAAGAATAGTTAAAGCTCCACAGATTGCAACATCAGAAAAGATTCTTAGGTTAATAGTGTTAGTACAAGCCAGTGCACAGTTTGTCTTGAGAGCCAAGCATTATCAGACTTTAATCAATACATTTCAATTTGGCATCATAATTATCCTATTTAAAGAGTTTCTGTTGATACATACATATATGTAGATTTTAGCACTCTTAGAAATAATTCATCACTAATCTTTATTTGTGATGACTGAATTTTTAAAGAGCACATATTAAAATTTAGCATAGAACTATACATGGTGGTGCCTGCATGTCATCCCAGCACTCAGACTTAGGAAAAAGGACTGAGAGTTCAGTATCAGCCTGGACCCTATGACAAAGCCTTGTCTAACTAACATACAAACAAACAAAAATAATTAGCACAATAGCCCCCGTTTATCTGAAGTTTCACTTTCCATGGTTTCAGTTACTATGGTCAATTATTAGATAGAAAATTCCATAAGTAAATAATTAATAAGTTTTAAGTAGGTCTTATTACAGTAGTTTATTGTAAAATTTCTTTATTTCATTATTGCTGTTAATCTCTTATTCTGCCCAATTTATTACTTATCACATGTACTAGGTATAGGAACACACACACACACACACACACACACACACATAGAGAGAGAGACAGAGACAGAGAGAGATTGGTACTGCAGTTTCAGGCCTGCACCACAGGTCTTGGAACACATACTATGTAGGCAAGACAACACTACTGCATTGACTTTTATTGGTTTATATGCAAAAGTATTTTGCAACACTTTACAAGTGAACTTTTCAGGACAATATTTTTTGTTTTTTGTCAATTCTTTCTCAATACTTCTTAAATTTTTGATACAACTCATTTAGTTATATCTTCTACATATAATTTCTTCTCTTTCCAAATAAAGACCATTAAAGCTCTATTTTTTAGTGCTTTACTTGAGGTCGTCTTTGTAAGTTTACTTTTACTGAAGTGATAAAGTCTATGAAAAATTCAAGATTATATATGGTTGAAAAATCTCTTTTGTTGAAAAGAAGTGAGGAAGAAGCTAATGGAAAGAAAATATCCTAAATATTAAGTTTTTTTTAGGTAGTACATAGTCACTTCCCTTTTTTTCCATGGCAAACTGTGAAAGAAAATTCCTTAATTGTTATTTCTTAGATCAAAATCAGTACATCTAACTTTAGGAACATAAACAAACAAAGAAAACAGCTCAACATCGATTCATCCTAATAAGCCTTTAAGTTCAACAAGATGACTACGGGTACAGGGTTAAGTATATGTATACACCAAATAAATAAATAAATAAATAAATAAATAAATATTAATTTGTCCATAGAAATAATGAAGAAAATCTATGAATTTATAAATAATAAAATAGCTTTAATTTATAACAATTTAAAATGAAATATCGGGAAATTTAATGTATTTTTAAAAGAGGGGTTGTACATTTTAACTTTCATCTGTTAATTTTATGATTAAATAATAATTTGAGGCATTTATTCATGCATAACTGATTTTATTAGAGCAATGGTTCTCAAAGTAGAGTGTCTATCAGAATCATGAGGAGAGGGCTGGGGATAGGATATAGCTAAACGGCACTGCACCTGCCTGGCAAGCACAAGGTACTGAGTTCGATTCCCAGTACCAAAAAAATCATGAGGAGAGACTTCCAGAAGAGAAATCACTGGGCCTCTTTAAGAGTCTGACTTAATAGGTTTGGGTGAGTGATCAGGAATTTGCATTTCTAATGAACTTCCGGGAAGGACTGACTCTTGGCCTAAGGACCACGTGGGAATGACTCCCCTAAGGGGAAGAGTGGAAGTTGGATGGGGACAGGTGTAAGATTCAATCAAGCCTGGGTGTGGCCTGCAGAATTTCTGAGGGGTAAGGCAAGGATTCCTGGGAGAATTTAATCTTTTATGGGGCTTTGGGGGAGAAACAGGAGGAATTAGTTACACAAGAAGAAAGAGAGAAAGAGAACAGGGGAATTCCCGGCAGAGGAGCTGGCCAGGGGGCAGCACAGAGGCTCTAGACTGTAGAAACGCCAGGTTCCATAGGGCTAGGCAGTGAAGTTCCTGAAGAAAGATGTGATGTGAGGAACGAGTCAATAAGTAGACCATGGTCATCAGTAACACAATCGGCACCAAGGGATGTTGGTCACAACTGAAAGATATGAATACATAATCAGTTTTTTTTTTTTAATCTTAGAAATACAATATTAAAAATAGCCTGAGCTATAGACAGGCAGGTCAGGAAGATTTGACTGAAGTTTGTGATATGGGAAGAGGAACTGTGGGCCTGAAGTAGAGTGGTGGTTGAATAGTAAAGAGAAGTGGAAAGACTCGAGAAAAGAGAGGGAAACTCATGGTAACTTTTGGTGAGTGTGGTGGGTGAAAGGGAGAAGGAAAGTACGGCCCTGGAGCAATCGGATGGTGACGCACTCTAAGACACTTAACAAAACAGACTTCTACAGTACCAGTGCCGGCCAATATATGTGACAAACACTTCTGCAAATGTTAGTCTTCATGCTCGTCATGCAGAGAGCTTAAAAGAATAAATTATAAACTCATAAAAGAGAAAAATAAAATTTAAAATTGTTAAAGAAAACTTGCTTCCTGATTTGAATTAAGTCTCTATTTTACTATAGCAAAATATTAATAGCTACTTAATTTTTGTCAAGCTCTTTTACAATGTGTCTAAAAGTTAGTCCTTTTAGTTAGGTACTGCTATTATCTCCATTTTACAGGTGAGAACAATGAGGAGAAACAATGTATCCAGGAAATCACAGTTAATAAGAGGTTCTAGAATCACTTTCCTTATTAGCTACATGGACTCTAGTAAAATTATTTTCACTTAAGTAACTGAATTTTATTAATGAAAATTTATATAATGTATTTTAAATTTATCATTTTAAATGCACAAGCAAATTGTTGACTTTATGCTTTGCAACAAATAGAAATTTGCAGATTAAAACGATGAACAGGAATGAGAAAAAAATTGACACCAATTTTAAGTAAAATTATGTTTTTGCATATTAGCAAAGAGAGAAGTACTAAAAATAACCCATTTCTATAAAGAGCTGCATGTTTGCACTGTTATGATATAGAATAAATCTGAATTTTAATGATATTTTTAAAGGGACTACCGGATTTTCTGAATTCTTAATCATGAAGTGAAATTCGACTTTTTTCATGCCCATATCCAGGTTTGGTCCAATAGGGCAAAATATTCTATTTATTTGGCAGCTCTGCCCTTTACTCTTCCACTTGAGAAGTAAAAGATTATACTTAAACAAGCTCTGGCTTCATATATGTTCATTTGCTGATATGTCCTTCCAGTACTTGACTCCACCAGAAATTTTGAGGTGGTTTTGCAAAGCACCCAGGCCAAACTTTGCTTGAGCACTTTGTGCGTGGTTTTGGGAGGGATGGATGGAACTAAAGATGGCACCTTCCAATCATCTCAAATTTCTCTCTAGAAAAATAGCATGTCAAATAGCATCTGGTTTCATCACTATTTTATACCTCAATACATCAGAAAATTTCCATGATGAATATACTTTGGCTTGAAAACTGAATAGAATGGGACACCCAAAGCAAAAGTAAATAAGAATAACAAAAATTAAAAACAAGACTCATTATGAAAGAAAACCAACTAAGCACTCCCACATTTGTTCAGATACATACAAATGGAATTTTATCGGTTTTATTTTTTAATAATTATATTGACAAGTACACTTGCCTGTAGTCATTTTTCCTCTTCAGAGCCTAAATATTCACAAATATCTAAACTTGTGATTATCTAACCATGGGCAGTGTGTGCACTGTAATATATTCCTCAAGGGAACTGCAAATGTCAGGAAGACGCAAAAATAGTCAGAGTGTGAAATCACCAAAGGGATCCTGAAAGTTTAGAAGCTAACATTTAAAAGGCTCTTCATGCAGTTTCTCTGTCGAAAACTGTCCTGCATTTTACCTCTGAAGATCTAAGCTAGGCTCAAGAGACTGGAAATCTGATAATGGTTTTATGGGCTAGCAGGGCATCCTAGATACTTTAGACTTTCTATAGATTCCATGGAAACAGGAAATGTAAGATCATTGTCTTGATTATTCGAATGTGTGCTTTAGGAAGAAACATGTGGAAATGCCAGTTTCTTTTTCAAAGGAAAAAAGGAAAAGAATACTGTGATCTTACTGTCTTTTTTGGGTTTCAAGCTAGGGTGGGGATCCGGACGGGCATCAAAGATTTTGGTTTAAAACACTTTCCATTTGCAACTGTGCTAGTCAATGGAGAAAACTGAAAGAAACATTTATCCTCATACAGATTCACTACTGAAGAAATCTGTTAGCACTGCTGGGATACAGTGGAAGGAAGGAAGGAAAGGAGAGAGGCTCACATTGAGGAAGGAGAGAAGGAAGTGTGGAAGAGACAGAGGGAGAGACAGAGGGAGAGGCGGAGAGACAGAGAGAGAATAAGAATTATAGCCTAAGAATTTTAAGCGTTTTATAAGAAAACAAATCCCTACCAATTCTATTATTTGTGTGTGTGTATTAGTCATGATCAAACCCAGGGCCTTGTGCATTCTTGGCAAATAATATACCCCCAGCCCCCAATTCTATTAATTCTTGAATTCTATAAATTCCCCAGCTGCCATTTTAATCACTGCCCTTTGATTTTCATTTTTCTCTTTTTGCATTTATTTATCTTCACATTATTTGGAAACAAACATGTTTTAATGTGATGTTACATTTGTGTCCTCTGTCTTTTAACCTATCCTTCGACCTTTGCATTCCCTGCTTTTCTTACGACAGAGAGTACATGTTAATGCTCTGGGTTTCATGAAGTGAGTACAGCAGGTCATTGCTGTCACACTTCTAGCAGAAGGGTAATCGGGAAAGAGATGATTAAATAGCTCACCATGTAGTATGCTTGATCTTTTGAAGTACAATTTATATTACATTGGTTTCTTTCAAAAAAGTAGGATATTTCAGTGTTTATTACAAGAAAAAGTATTTAAATGGCTCATTGATGGTATTTATAATATTAACAAATTTCCTTGTTTCATAAACATAATATTAGCAGGTTCACTTCTGTACTATACTGAAGCACAAAGCAAAACCATTCAAAATAGTGATTTATTTACTTGTTTGTTTGTTTATTTTTGGTACATGTCAGTTTATTTATTTAATCTTTATTTTTATTAGTCCATTTGCATAACATTCAACACTCATCGTGGAGAGTTGGTACATGTATATACCACATCTTTAGAAGTGACTCTCCCTCAGGCCTTCCTGAGTGTTTTATGGTAATCCAAATAAATTTGCTTCTTCTTGGGGAAGACAGGAAATCTGCCTGTATTCAGTGAGCTGAGAGGTGGAGGTTGAAATCTAACAAGTGAGTGGACACAGGATGGAGATGTTCTCAGGAGACCAAGAAAGGCCAATGACACCTAGAGTTGACTGTGTTTTAGGGGACGAGTTGAGTGCAGAGGTGGGTGCACCGAGGTTAGGAAAGGGTGGACAGGTGGAACAGGAACTCCTCATGGAACAAGGGGTAGGCTCTGGCAAAGGGAGTGAGGGTGTAGAAAGGAGTTAGAGGATTCAGAGCACCAGAGGCATAATAGGGTTGATTCAAATGTAATATTGACAAAAAATAAAAATCAGAGATATCGTTCATAAAATTTTCACCCAAATGAAGAAAATAAAAATTCTATATTTTACTTAATCTCTCAAGATCACTTTGTTCAAGTTAAATAACTCTAATTCATTAGAATTGAGCAAAGATGAAGTTTGAAAAATGTGGGACAATATGAGTCATCATATAAAAATTTTTTTTGCATTGAGCACCTATGAGAGGCTAGAAAACATGCTTCATGCTTTAGAAATAAATAGCAAGTCATTAAAATTTACTGAAGGTTTAAAACTATCAGAAGACTCAACACATATATATATAATAAAGTGGTGTCATATGTAGATGCATAAAAAGATACTTAAAAGTCATTCCCAAAAGACTGATAACCTTGACTCATTCCACATGGTAGGTGGGGGAAGGTTTGGCCAGAGAAGTCTTCGCAGAAGAAATAGTAAGTGAACAGATCTTCAATAAAAATTGTTCAGACATTTATGCAAAAGTATTTGCATTGTTAATCATGCATGCAATTATAAAACACTTTGAGGAATCTACCACGGATTTGGTGAAGGCACAGTAGAAAATTTACTCATATCCATATCACACAACCAATTTCAAATAATTTGACCAATTTTTATATCTCTGTCTGTATTTATCAATATCTGTCTATACATTAAATATGACTATAGAGATTTTTGTTAGATTTGGGTCAAACCATGGCTTTGCCACACAGCAGATTCATGGCTTTGAGCTTTTTGAACTAGCGTCCTCATTTGGCAGGCTACATAAATTCAGTGATAAAAATGAATTGCATTTGAGCCAAAATTCCTATTTATTCTTGTTTGTTTTTAATTCTGCATTTACTACTTTCTAGTTCAGAGCCTTTCTTCAGTAATTTCTTAAGTTCTGCTCTTTGGCTTCCTTGTTCTATAAAATGAGGTGGAAAATATGACTTACCTCACAGAGTCTCAAAGAATTAATACATACAAGTCTTTTAAAGTAGTACCTGGCAAAGAGAAACCTTGCACAGTTTGAAGCTGCATCTTCAAACTGTGGGAAACAATAGCTATGGAGTTGCAATAAGACTGGAAATTTTCAAAAATGTTACTTCCTTTCTAACTTAGAAATGAGGAGGCTTATATATGCTGTCTCTAAAAAACTATAAAAATTATTAATCTTGCCAAAGTCTTGTTTCTAAGCACTAGATTTAGCTGGTGTCACCGTGTAAAGAATCCAATAGATAAACCTTATTCTAGAAAATGCAGACATGACCTAAATTACTATAAAAAGGAAACTCCAGAGACTCAAAGCAGAGAAAATAAAAATTATCCCTCACCTCTGGCATATACCTGATTGTATCTTGCTGATTAGTTCTGAATTGCTTTGTTTTACCACCAGTCTGAAGAACTACAGCCATTAGTCACTGATATTAAGGATCGTTATGTCCAACCTAATGGCAAAAGGGTAGGTAAGGTATACAAAGGATTAAACACCAAAACTCATGGGTTTTCTTTTTGAAATGGATATAGCCAACTAAATCAGATATCTGACTCCTATTACAGTAAGTTAATAACCTTCAGTCACTTTAACAACATGGTACAATGGCTAGACAGGCTTGCCATGGATCATGGTCTGATATCTTTCATATGGTTTTAGGGACATTATTGACTTGTGTGTAAATGTCTGCTGGATTTGTATTCCATAAGTGAAATGTAACAACAAAAGTCAGCTTGTATACAGCATATAATGTTATATAACCATAAAAGTGAATGAGGATGCTCTCTGGTATAGGTAATGAAGGGTCACCATAATATATCACATGCAAATTTCAAGGACCAAAAAACTATGTATAACATATTCATATTTCCTTTAAAGGGGGAGAAGGTATTGTGCATTTTATATATGTACTTGCATGGGTAATCACAAAATATTTTAAGAGAATAACCAAGAACACTGGTTGTCACTGGAAGGAACAACTGGATGGGACTGATGACATAAGATAATTTTTGTAAATTCTTTTATATTTTTGAATTCATATTCAAGTGAATTTATTTTATAGTCAACAAGAAAAATATATAAAATTAAGATGTAATTATCTAAAAAAAATTGAAAAATCAGCTACTGACTAAGCTCATAACTCATGACACAAATAATTTCAGTAATGAAAAACTTTTATCTTGAATACATTAAATTTCTAAATGAATTAACCTGGCTTACAAATTCTTGCTTAATGAAAAAAAAAAGAATAATTTTGGGTGACACTTTCTCCTAGATGTATTTATTTTCAGGAAGAGATGATATTTAAATGACATATTTCTGCCAAGTAGAATCATACTAATTGAATGATAGAAATGGTAATATTGGCAAATTGAATGGTAACTGGATGCTATAATATCCAAAATCATGGGCCGGTGAGATAGCTCAGGGGCATAAGCACCTGCCTGGCAAGCACGAGGTCCTGAGTTCGACTCCCGGTACCCACATAAAGGAGAAAAAGGTCTGGTGATATCGCTCAGCAGCACAAGTGTTTGCTGGCAAGGGTGAGGTCCTGAGTTCGACTTCCGGTACCCACATAAAAAAAATAATAATAATATCCAAAATGAGTATAAGTCTATAGAGTTTGAGCTGTATGGTCTGCACCAAGCTAGTCTGGTGTATGAAGACTTGCTAAGGGCTTTACTTACTATCTGATGGGGAAAGAGGAGAGAAAGAAATGAGAAAAATATACAGGTAATTAAATTTCACCACGTTCAAGACAAGTTAAGTGCTGGACTTTCTGAGTACATATAACAAGGATCTCCAAATAGCCCAGGGAGAAAAAGGAAAGAGGAAGTGACTTTATAAAAGGCCTTCAGGAACTGTAGACCACTCTAGTGCAGACCTATGGTATTTTAACTTTAATGCAAAAGTATAAGGAACTGCAGCTTGTGCACATAAACTTTACAAAACAAAAAATAAATACCATTATATTGTTTACATACCTCCTACCACAGCATAGATAACAAGATCTGCTATCAGTGGAAATAAGGAAATTTCCTGAGGAATATTTCCTGGACTATGCCCAACTCCCTCCAAATGGAAGTTTTAAGACCCTTACTGTCAAAGATGGCCTACTTGAAAAAAGGATTCCTTGGTTGGAACTGGTTTCCAAGGCCTGTCCTAGTCGTCACTGGGTAGAAGATAGGATTGTTAAAATAGCTAATTTCAGTAGGTACTTACTATGTGATTTTAGCCCCTACTAAGTGCTTTAGCAATCCTGTACATGGCAAGAGGTAAGGGAATTTGTGCAATAAGAAGTTGTAGGAAAGGGGTAGCGCTACTGATGCATCTACGCCAAGTTTCTAGAAATATGCATAGGGATAGCTCACATGTAAATGTGTGTCCCTAAAGAAAAGAAGAAAACAGTATGTTTTGCATACTATGGATACCTAATTGATATGTGATGTCTCTTAATTATAATGATCATAACTCAAACCCAAATATGTTATTAGCTTAGATAACATTATAGTAAAGAAAGTCTAAATGGAAAAGTTAAACCAAAAGGTACTAGTCCTCACAAGCGAAGGCTTCATACCTAAAAAGAGAAAGTTAAAGGAAATGAGCAATATCCTGAAAGCACTAAAGGTGAAACTCCATTATACATTAAAATTGCAATATTCTAGAATTTTTAACTTCATCCTTTTAAAATTCTTCCCTTAATGATTTATATGATAGCAGTTTGATGTTACAAAAAAGAAAACAAAATAAGAAGAGGGGAAAGACATCCCATTATCACTGGACAATGAATGGAAGTTAAATAGATCTACACAAAGACAAGAGGCTCCAAGAAAACATTTTAGTTTCATTATATGACTGACCATACTGAAAGCATAACTGTTTCAGAGAAGTTTTTGAAATACTTTTTCATGGTGAAATACAAGGAATGAAACAAGAAGACAAGAAGGTACTTAGCCAAATACTGTTGCTAAATTATTTTTTGGATTAGAAAATAATTCTATAATTAGGATATAAGCAACACTTGAAGTTCAAAGATACTAAGGGAAAGTCAGTCAATACATTTCAGCTATGTAATAATATAATAAAAGGACAGAAATTTCTTATACTAACAGGGTATAATAGAATAAATTGAGAATAAAGCCACATAAAAACATCTAGAAAAAACTCATAGAAACCTTAGGTAGCACAGGTCTGAATTATACTGTAGAATAACAGTAATCTGTGTACAGAGGTTTATGTTTTATTTTGTTTTATTGAGACAGGGTCTCACTATGTAGTTCAAGCTGGCCTTGAACTCACTGTGTAGCCCAGGATGACCTTGAACTCATGGCAATCCTCCTGCCTCAGCCTCCTAAATTCTGGGATTACAAGTTGTGCTACAACATCTGGCTCTGTACAGAGGTTTAAATGACAATATTTTCCATTGAACAAAATTTTTTAAGACCCACCAAGAGGTCAAGAGATTCTTAATTTAAAACAAATAAATTACTGGGAATGTAATCAGGTATGTTTTCAATAGCTATTTACTTTTTAACTATAATGTATTTCCTACTAAAAACAAAACAAAACAAAACAAAACAAAAACAGTAACTCTCAATTCCCTTTCTTCCCAGAACTTATGAAGTCACTGTACTTCCTATTTTATTCTTGATTCATATCCCAATTTCCAGTCTTATTCTTCTTGACAACAACAAAAGAACAAATAGAAGGTACACATGCCTTTCTAATACCAAAGAACTGGAAAAGTTATTCGGATTTATTTTTAAGTCCAACATTTGTACTCTCTTTGGTGTTAAGGCTGCTGTTGGATCAGTCTTGTGAGAGAGAATGAGAATACTAAATGCAGGCCCAAACAAGAGCCAGGCTGGGTAGACGACCCTTTCTCCTTCTTTTGGATAAATCCCTGCTGTGAATTATCTCCCTATAGAGAGGGCTGCTGGTGGCTGTCATTTCTCTGATCCACACAAGCAAAATGTAGGTTTCTTTTTTTTCAGCTCCCCTTTTCACCACGAGGCAGTTATCTGAAGAGGTGCTATTTACTCGACATGATGCTCTCTGTACTCACTTGAAATTCTGATATTAACACTAGTATTTTGACAAGCATAATTTCTTTATATGATAGAAAACCCTACAATGGAACTATAATGTTAATGCATGGAAAGTAAAAGCCGAGCCATTTTGGGCATATAAGTAAAACTGAGCCAATTAGCTAAGTAGCTAGCTAAAATTAACTCCAGTGGTAATATCATTTCCGTCTAGTTTATTCATCATTAATATATAAATAAATCATTAAGATGAATTAATACCAGAAAAAGGGTATAATTAAATATGGCTTGGCAAGCTCTGGAATCACTAAATGGCCTTGTCCTTTCACAAAAAACAAAACCAAAAACAAAAAAAAAAAACTATCTAAAATTATTAGCATGTCTTGTAACTTTGGTATATTAAATTTCTTTACAATCCCTGATTTTAACAAAAATGGCCGGGTGAGTGGACAAAGTATGTACTATTTCCACACCATTTAAACAGAGAACTTCAATAGGTGACACTGTAGCATATATATTTGTTGAACTTTTAGCTGTCAAAATCACCATTAATAAATAAAGGAGTAGATATTATTCATGTAAGAGACACTTTGCTTAGGACTCTTTTAGTAATCCCACCTTAATTGCTGTCATTCATCCAACGCTAGAAGGAAGTTAGTTCATTTATGCAAATCCAATGAGGAGAGTTTTCACATAAACTACAAGCATCCTGGAAGATACCCTTCTGCTGAGAGATGATTGTGTATTTCCACTTAAGGCAGAAAAATTTCAACTTTAATTTACATTTTATTTAAGAATAGAATACTTTACAAATTGGAAGAAACAATTATTCTATGGTTTTGAACTACAGATGTGTATAAATTTACTTCTGATAGTAATGCTTTATGCAAACAGACGAGATCATCTATTGTCCAAGAGACTAAAACTTTTCACCTTTATTATGGAACACCATTATTTATCTCCTTCTCTCCTACAAACTATAAATGGCATGAAATGTAGTTAAAATGTCATTTGTGAAAGAATCTTATGATCAGACTCAGAGATAGAAACTTAAATCTCTTTTATAATTCTTAAAATAGAGACAATGTTGATTTAGGAATGTCTTTTCTGTTTGATTTTTTTCTTTATGTAGGAATTGACTATGCACGAACTGAACATTTTTTCTTGTTGTTGTTGGTACCAGGGGTCAACCTCAGGACCTCGCACGCCAGCAGGCGCCCGTGCCGCTGAGCGATATCACCGGCCCTTTTTTCGTATGTGGGTTCTGGGAGTCGAACTCGGGCCCTCGCGCTTGCCAGGCAGGCACTTACGCCACTGAGCCATCTCACCGGCCCGAGACCCTGTCTTAAAATTAAAAAAAAAAAAAAAAGGATAGGTATATAGCTGAGTGCAGAGGCCTTGGGTTCTATCCCCAGTATCACACACATACACACACACACACAACCAAAAAAAAAAAAAGGAGGAGGAGGAAATAAGGTTTCATTATGTGTTTATGACCCATTTCAAGTATCACTATCACCTACCACTAAAGCCTAGTATAATAACGTCACCACAGATATTCATCTTTTCATCCCCAGAGAACAACTCACAAGAACACAACTCTCAGGACCAAGGCAACTGTACTATTTGGTCTGAACCATCTCATACCTTCCTTGGCGTGAGTCTGTCTGCAGAAGCCTGAGTCAGCAACAACAATGAGCAGTCCAGTGTCTTCCTGAAGGATCAATACAAAGATTCCAAAAACCTTTCACTGAGGGCACAAATTACTCCCTTATTTTCCACAGCAATCATTGCCACGTGAGATGCAATAGTGATGCACACAGCTTCTCCGTGGCCTTACAAAAAGGACCCTATCATGTGAGCTATTCTTGACACACTGATCTCTGCTCCTTTCACCCTGCGCCTTCCGGCAAGTTCTCACCATCTTATCTGTAAAGATCTCGTGGCTGCCCCTGGAAAGATACCAGAAAGAGGCCTTCACTTTTAGAGACGTATGAAACTTGCCTTACTTCTGGCCCATATTTGCATACCTGCTGGAATCACTTAAGGTTTTACATGACAGTTGCTTGGTTTCCAAGAGTCTCTTCATTTCTGCGACACTCATACTGCCCCTGCCTCAGCTCAGTGACTCAATGTGGGCTACCCCGGGATACACTTTGTGAAACCTGCCACAGCCAAGAACCTAGGCAATAGTGTGGCAAAAAAGCTCCGGGGGTGCAAAATTGAGGGAGCATATGCGGGACTCTAAGAGTGAAGACTTCATTAAATTTCGTACCAAAGCACTTCACTCTTAAGAACATATACATTCTCGGGGTGCTCAAGAACGTGGTTGGCTCTTGTGAGACCCAAATGTGAGCAACGCTGCAGGCTCTGCACTTGCCTCGTTGTAGTACTGCCTCTGCCGAGGCCATGACCAGGCGACGAGCTCACCCAGCTCTGTTCAAACTGGCTTTCTGAGGGAGCAGGATGGTGGCTCCACTTATCTCTTACTGTAAAATCACCTGTATTTAACAGATTTGTAGCCAGAGACTGACTCTACATCGGGATAATGTCTTAACACCTTGTTGGAATTAAACACAAAGTTTTTGAATTAATAAACTGATGTAAGGTAAAACCCAACATTGGTATTTATAGTGAGTACTGAGAACCTTCTGTCATATTAAATGATCAATTTAGGAAGGAAAGATCCTCATATTTGAAATACAAGTAGTTTAAAGGTATTAAGATTACCATAAAAAGATACAAGACACAATATATAAAGCATAAATATGCACACATTGACCCATAAGTATGCACAGACAAAGTAAAAAACGTGTTTGGACTGCATGTGGGCATTTTATCAAGCATATTATTGCAGCCTGTTTGAACCTTGGTATATTTGCCAGAGCCATCCAGAGAAATAACAGCTAATAAGCAAACAAACCTGGAGATCCCTACAGCTATTGACCATCAATGAAAAGATTTAATGCTCAAGATTTTTTTTCCAAAATTCTCTTCAGAGTCCAGAAGCCTAATATTATAGGAAAGAGTTTTCAGAAATGTAGACACATACAATGTGTCCATGTTAGAAATATATAAACACATACAAATAGATAATATAAGACATCTATGTTATACATAAACACGTATGCATACATAATAAAATTTATATATGCACTTGAGCATTTTTGTTTTAGTTTTCTTTTTTAAAATGATAGAGAATTAAATGTATTTTATCCCCCTGAGGATTTCAGTGAGTAAAAGGATAATGAAAATGTAGTGTAAACAAAACATAAAGAGAAAAAGTATAGAAGAATTGTAACTAAACCCTTAAATTTATAACCATAATCTATTTGATAGATATTTGATACATGTGTCATGAATGCTCTAAGAAAATGTTTACATGAGGAAAATATTCAGAAAGTCAGAAAATACAGAAAATTTCAAACTATTTATAAAATACACACTTCTGTAATTTGAAGTTAATATTCTTAGACAAAGGAAAATTGGGTTTTCTTAAAACTGAACAATCATAAAGAAATTTACTTTCCATTTCCATTAGAGAATTTTATAAGCTTCTGAAATTCACCAGTCATGTACTCACATAAAGCAGCATTAGATGTGTTAGACACTGGCAAACCTTAGCAGTCTATAATTTAACATGAGAGCAAGAGTCCTCGGAGAGAATAAACAGAATAAAGTTCTGGAAGTTGGAGGTAATATTTCAACCACAAAATTCATTACACAGAGTTCTGCTGCTAAGTATAGCATGTCCCATGGAGCCAGAGAAAATCACTATCGCCTGTTCATGAGGTGTGGAACTCTCCGTCTCCTCATGACATTTCTATGGGAAAATGAAGGGTATGTCTCTTGGAATCTTTACAACACTTTTAATTTTTCATGCTGAATGTCTTAGCTTTTATTACTTATCTAGGATAACTACCAGGGGCTCAGCTATTAACCTCACTGAGTTACCATCATTTCCAGAGTGAGAGAAGACTCTCGGAGAGTGTACAGACACTGAGCATTATTATGTGGCAGGAGAGGACGGACAAAGGAAGGGCAGCTGCACGCTAATGATATTTAGATACAGTGGAGAGCACCAGTCACCTCCTTAACAAATTGACACGTTTGGCTGAGCATCTGAGTTGATCACTATTTCAATAAGAGGCTTCCTGCTGGCAGTTTTTAAATATATGCCACATACTCACAGGAATATGATCATACCATACCCTAGTGGTCTTTCAATTCAAAGTTCAGTGTGTGTACAACAGTGGAAAACAGTGGTACGACCAGAAAGGTACAGTTACGGGTTTCAGAGTGGATGTATTAAGCTCTCTAAGCTGCTATAACAAAATATCCTATACCAGTTAGCTTATGAACAACAGAATTATACTTCTTGCAGTTCTGGACGCCAGGAAATACAAGAGGAAGTCACAACCAAATTTAGTGTCTGGATAGGACCCGCATACACATTCATAAATGACAATCTTCTCATTGGGTCTTGACATGAAGGGGTAAGGGACTCACTGGGGTTTCTTCCAAAAGGGCAATTAATTCCACTAATGAGGGCTCTACCCTTGCAACAAAATCTTCTCCCAAAGTTCTCACCTTCAAATACTATCACATTGAAGATTAAGTTTCCACATACGAAGTATGAGTGTATATAACATTGTAAATGGCAGTGAGGAATAGCTCTTAGCAGAAATCCCTGCACTAGATAAACTCCCATTTTTAGAAGACTTCCAAGTTTCTTCAAACTCTTTCCAAAGGTGGATGATTGAATTATATGTGCTATAACATATAATGAATTATATATGTTATAATATGTGCTTCTTTTCAAAAACACAATGGGAAATATTACTTCAGTTTTATCCTCATTTCAGTTGTTGTAACAATAATAAAATATAATCATTTCATCTCTACTATCTAATTATGTTATGCTGAACTGTTCTTTTAAAAATGGTAGAAAAAAATGAAGAAAAGAATCAAGATGAGTTATGTATATGCATTCCCCATAAGGAATGTAATCATTATATAATGCAAAATATATACTAATAAAAAATAAAAAAGAACAGGAAAAATTTTAAACAAAAATAAAGGTGGAGAGGACTCAGGCATGGTGGCGCACACCTAGAGTCCAGCACCACAGAGGCTGAACAGGAGTATTGCCAGGAGTTTGAGGTCAGCCCAGGATACAGAGTGAGTTCAAGGTCAGCCTGAACTGAGCTATGTACCAAGACCCTGTCTCAAAAAACCAAATATTCATAACAATTATGATAATTTTAAAAACGTAAAAATAACAAGGTGCAGAAGCAAACAAAGAATGATTTTTCATGTAACTATTTTCTAGACTTTTTAAAATCCTTGGATATAAAATATATAAAATTGTGAGAGTCAATACTTTTCTTTTCTCTCTTCTCTAATTCTTTTCTCTCCAGTAAAGTACAATGTCTAATATTTGCTGCTGTACTTCCATCCACAACTCCATTCTCCTTGGCTAAGCTACAGTAATAGACAGAGGTACACATAACTCATCCTTTGCTCACATAACTCGTCAGGTAGACTTCATTGCCATTATATAGTAATGTTACACAAAGCAATGAATCTCTCTAAGAAGAAAAGACAATCTTCTGGTTGTAGGATTTGTATAAATATTATTTTACACTGAAAACATTTAGATAAATGGTAGTCATGGAGGGTATTTAAATTTAAATCATGCCTCCTACAAATTAGCTGCCATTTACCCTCCTCTTAAGTCTCCTGCCTGGGAGAAAGACACTTAACACCAGGAGGTATGAATTCAGATCTTCTTCCCAGGGGTTTTAGGCAGGAGTAAGACTGCCCAGTAGAATCAGGAAGAAAAAAACAATAGAACCTTCTATACTTCCCCACTGAAACTTTCAACCACATTTTTGATAAAATGATGTAGAAACCCTTACCCCTAACTATTCGACAAATTGCTTACTATTGACTATTCCTGCATGCCTGTGAATTAAAACTCTCCTCCCAATTTTGTCAGGTAATTTATAGTTCCCTCAACTACAAAACCTAAATTGTTCAGGAGAGTTTTTCTTTCATACAGTGCTGAGAATTAAAAGCATTATCAATAGTCTCAAACCCAACAAGTAAGTTTTTATTTTTAAATATTATTATTCCCCTTTAAAAATTTGTAAATTGAAGCTTAGAGCAACTATTTGCCTGAGGTCATACTAACTCGTATGCGGGAGAATAAATTTTCTGATGCCAAAGTTGTTCTCTTTCCTGTATATACTTCCATATCTATAAGCCTCTGATAAAATTCTGATTGATGGTCAGGTCAAATCACAGATTAAAAAATGGTAATACCCTGATACTGCATAGGGAAATGAAAGAGGCTATGCTAAGAAAAATCAAAGAAACCACTTGCAGCTGTAAGTGATGACAGCAGCCACTCTGCCCAAAGCCCTACCAAACTATGGCCCTGGAGTCTCAAAGCTACAGGGAGGCCCATTTGTGAGACCAATCCATATTAACTAGGAAGCTCCAGCCTAGATAATGTTAAACATCACAGGGCACATAGTTCAATTAGGAGTGATGGGAGGGCAATGGGAGAACCATCAACAGAGATACAAAAACATTTGAAAATGAAAACCGTACTACAAAGAAGTGAAGAGAATTATAAGGACAATGCAGAATGGAAAGATATTGAAGTTTTCAGAAATTAAGTATTATAGAAAAAGTTCAGCTTCTGTAACCTTCAATCAATTCTCAAATTCGGTACTAGATGATGTATTTCCTGGTGCTCGGTATCTTCGTATACATATCTCAGAGATGTGACAAAACCCAATGTCTAATTCATGATCTCTTCCTTCAAACTTTGCCTGTGTCAGGAAATTTTAGAATCATCCATTTGCTTACCATATAGGTAAGAAACTGATGACATTTTTGGACACCTACTACTTCTTTAACCTCCATATTTCTTTTAATTTTTTCTATCCAAAATAGCTTTAAAAATCATTCAACCCGAGGTGAGGGTGAAGTCCAGTGGTATAGCACTTGTCTAGCATACCCAACTTGCTGAGTTCAATGCCCAACACCAAAAATAAATTAATAAACAAATAAAATCCAACTCTCTCTACTTATACTTCCAGCAATTAGAACATAGGTGAGCACTGCCTGTTTTTGCACCCATCATGCTAGGATGATTTTTACATCTTGAGCTTTTTATAAAATATCAAAATGTTACTGCATTGTGTTATATAAAATGAAGATGAAGCTCAAATTTGGGGGCTAATAAAGTTTTATTGGATCACAGTAATGCTTATTTATTTACCTATTTTTTATGAGTACTTTCGTCACAAGAATTGGATAGTTATGAAGGAAACTGGCTCCTCAGACCTTTTGTACCTACATTATTCTTTACAGAAAAATTTGTCAGCCTCCAAGGCATAGTGAACTGTCTAAATCTTTTAGCTAAGAAATAGACAAGCAACCCAGTCATTTATAAGCCTTCCCTCAGCACTAATCCTTCTTTCAAGCTGCTAGGTTTATCTTTTCAAGTGCAAATCTGGTAACTCTGAAAATCTTGCAAGATCCTCCCATTGTTTTTCACAAAAGAGATCAAAATGCCTACTGGGTCCCACTTTTAACTTGCTACAGACTTCCTTTGCTGCCTTTCTAGTAACACTTTCACTTCTCATGAGGGCAATCACAGATACCTCCTTTTAATTCCTCCGCTCCATATCTCCCATCTTCTTGGCAATTCTCTTCTTTTCCTCTACTTGTTCTTTGCCTAATTTAACCATATTTAGGCCTTGGCATTAATCCAGGTGAAGATCCTTTTATTACAGACAGCTAAGTTAGGTAGAAATATTCTAGGTAGTCAGACAGGGCTAGGCCCTCGAAGGAGTCAGTGTAGAGGATAAAAACACATTACAACTGTGGATGGAGGCGCATGTGTTGAAGGCCAGGCCTCAAGATAATGATGGAATGGCCAGGCATACATGCTTCCCCAAGGGATAAGCAATATAATTGGTATTTCCTGGTCCAATAAAGTCTAGATAGACATCAGTCACCCTGGTGGGGACCAAGGCCTCCGGATCCATTCCTTCCTAATAAAAGTTCTTTGTTCTTCCCGTGTACACTTTTGCTACATGACCTGCTTCCCCATTGGATCAATGTTACCTAAGCACTTATACTTGTAGTCTTATCATAGTTTTGATACATATTGTACTTAACTCGTGATTTTGCTCTATAAAACTTAGTCTGAGAAGTGAGCTCATTGGCACCCCACTTTCAGGTCCCCTTCTGTCTCTCAGGAGCTAGCTTTGTTAATAAAATTTTCTTACTTTTAACCTCCATAGTTCCTTAGAATTCATTCTTTGATTTGGGGAACACAAACTCTGTATATCTGACATCTAGCAGGTTGGAAGTTAAATTTATTTTCCCTATATCACTTTGCTTTACCAAACTTTAGTCAGCCCCCTCTTAGGCCCCTTTGTGTATTTTCTTATAAACTCTAATTTTACCAAGAACCCTGTTAGGTCATCTTAGCAGGAACTCCCATCCTGAATATCTAATCACCCTCAATATCTGACCAAATTCTCCATCCTCCACCCTCTCCCAGCTGTTGTCTGATCATCTTGTCTTCAGCAAGAATCCTTATAGGTTTGGTTAGCCAGCATGCCCTCACCCCTGATGACGAGGTAAATTTGAATAATGAATACTTTCTAATATAAGCATGTTCCATGTGAAGAATTGTGTCCCAGTACTTAGAAAATAATCATGTGTTGTTTATCTTATATTCAAATTTAACAGGGCATCCTAAATTTAATTTGGAAACACTATTTTAAAGAGATCCATAATAAAAAGTAAATTTGGTGGTTGAGGTTAACTTAGTAGACATTAACATAAATGTGTATGAAATTATCAAAGAAGATGTCTCATAAAATGAAAGGATATAACATTTTAAACTAATAATGCTTCACTAGAAAACTGCAAGTTTAGACTCTTAGACATAAGAAATTTATCAGAACTAAAACCAAACTATTTTCAACAAAAAAACAAATCTAATTATGAAAAAAACACTAAAATAAAATAAAAATAAGCCAAAACTAAGAAACATGTAGATTAAGTCTCTAAAGGATTCTCTGGATCCTCCAAAACGTATACACTATAAGGTGGTCAGATGAAAGGGCTAAGAAATCAGTTAAGAGAAGACTACGGGCCTGGTTTAGCAGTTTGGTTGGAAGGAAGGGTTACTAAAACTGTGTGTACCTAAAAATGACTCTGTCTCTAGAGTGTGTATTTAGTTAGAAATGAAAGCTAATTGCAAATCACAGGTCACAGTTTTATGTCTGAGACTTTAAAAGTTCAACCTGAAAAGAAAAAAAAAAAAAAAAAAAAAAAAAAAAGATTCCTACCATGCTAAATGCTTGGGCTAAACTATCACAAAGGAATTTATTGCTAAAACACATTTAGCTGCTATTAATTAAACAGGCCCAAGGTAACATTTAATGATTATAGATTCTGACAAAGTTCATTGATTTTAAGTACCTAGATTAATTTATTTTTACCTGCTCTCCACCCTTACTTTCCATCTTCTATATCAAAAATCCCAAATTTGGGATCAATGAATGTTTATTTTATACAAAATAACTTTCCTAAGGTGTCAAATTCATTCTCAATACTTATGAGAATGACAAAAATCTTACAGGCTCTCTACACTTTGTTGGAATATATACTCTAATTCTTGCAAATTAGTGCATTTGCAACTAGACTATTTAAGCACATTTTCATTCCACCCTTGACATTCTCCTTCCTACACATGATGTCTACAGAACACTTGGTCCAGCCCTAGGATGCTAAGCAATATTACCTTAAGTGCTCAATTGGAATCTCGTGGATTCTATCACTAGCAATGTTGCAAACACAGCAGAGATTGAGTACTTTGTTTCTACCATAAGCATCTAAGCAACTTATGATTTCTTTGATTAAGCAACTGAATTATGAGGGACTGGGAATGTTGCTCAATAGTAGAGAACTTGCCTAGCAAGCAGGAGACCCTTGGTTCAATTCCCAGTGCAGGAAAAGGAAAGAAAGAAAAAGAAAGAAAGAAAGGAAGAAAGAGAGAGAGAGAGAGAGAAAGAGAGAGAGAGAGAGAAAGAAAGAAAGAGAAAGAAAGAAAGAAAGAAAGAAAGAAAGAAAGAAAGAAAGAAAGAAAGAAAGAGGCCGGTGAGATGGCTCAGCGGCTTAAGCGCCTGCCTGGCAAGCGCGAGGGCCCGAGTTCGACTCCCGGATCCCACATACAAAAAAGGGGCCGGTGATATCACTCAGTGGCACGGGCGCCTGCTGGCGCGCGAGGTCCTGAGGTCGACCCCCCAGTACCCACAAAAAAAAAAAAAAAAGAAAGAAAGAAAGAGAAAGAAAGAAAGGGGGAGGGAGGGAGGAAGAAGGAAGGGAGGGAGGAAGAAGGAAGGAAAGAAGGAAGGAAGGAAGGAAGGAAGGAAGGAAGGAAGGAAGGAAGGAAGGAAGGAAGGAAGGAAGGAAGGGAGAAAGGCAGGCAGGCAGGCAGGCAGGCAGGCAAGCAAGATTAACTCCACACTAATACTCTTTTCTATAATAGCTTATGAATGGATTCTCCATACTATCAAGTAGAGTGGACCATCCAATTCCAATCCATGACAAATTCATACTTTCTCAGGTAACAGCCCTTTTCAGTTGTCCTTGATTCTTTTAATATGGTACTGCAGACAGAATCCAGGGACTTTACCCTGAGCTATAACTCTAGAATGTATTCATTCATTCATTCATTCATGTATAAATTTTGAGACCAGCACTCACTAAACTGCTAAATTGCCGAGGCTGGACTTGAACTTGCAATCCTCCAATCTCAGCCTTTCAGAATGCTGAGATTACAAAAGTGTGCCACCATCATACCAGACTTATGGTTCTTGATCTTTGAAGGTTTGCTGGATGATAATAATTTTGAGGATTAAGGAAAGACACATACATTTTGAGGTCCCTAATACAGCATAAGTTACTTTGCCAAACATGTGCTTTCTGCCCAAAAAGACAGACACACATGTTCATCTGTTTTCCACATATTATTTTTATGCTGTATGGTTCTGCCATAATCTCCTTCTTTCAAATTTCACTGGATCACACTCCAACTACATCATATAATGCTTCCCAGCCTTCAAAGCTGACACATAAATGCATTTTTCCTTCCTGTCCACATCCCTGCCTGCTTAGGCAGATTTTTCCAGGTGCTTCAGCTTTTGCAGTTCAATGAACATGTCCCTGAGAAGTGAATAAAATCTGTTGTTTTCTTGTTTCTTTTGCATCTTTTTCCAAAAACATTTGATCCCTATTTAGATACTTTTGCATTGTTTTCTATTCAATATAGGGTGGGAAGTCAGGGTGAAAAAGGGTACTAATCATTTTGCAGGAGACAAATAATTTTGTTTCTATAAGGCTTTCAGCCAGAGCGGGGAAAGGAACAGAACAGTACAGGTTAGACTTAAATAAAAATGAACATAAAACATACTCAGCTATAGCTTTTCCTACAAGGGTCTTTTTTCTCTTGAAGGCTTTCAATATCAATTTATATTACTAAAAAGCCATTTATGCACTAAATTGTTAGAATTTAATGCCATAAGCTCTTCTAAATAAGGACTTAAGGAAAGATAATACAGTTGTATGCCACTTGTTTCTATATAGGGGTGATATTTAAACATCTTTTTCTGAGGATATTGATATCTAGGTATAAAAATCTTATTTCATAATAACTACTGATTAAACTGTGTACTAGTCAGAAATAAAGAATAGCACCTATAGAATCATGTGAATATAAACACAAAGTTATATACTTAGCATAATTTGAACTTTTAACATGCTTTATATCTACCAAATTCAAGAATGCAAACTAAAACAGACTGATTATATGAATTTGTTTCCCTGTTTTTGTGGATGGATTTATGTCCTATAAAAAAAGTTCCATTGAAGTCTTTACCTCTCAGTAGTTAAGAACGTGGCTTATTTGGGAATAAGTTTATTGCAAATGTAATAAATTAAGATGATGTCACACTGGAGTAGGATAGACTCAATCTAATATGACCACCATCTTCATAAAAAGAGAATGTGAAGATAAAGAAAAGAAAATTATGTGAAAGTATATGCAACAATCTGAGTATACAGCTGCAAATCAAAGAATATCAAGGATTTATAGCCATCACCAAGAGCTAGCACAAGGCAAGGAAGGATTGTACCCCAAGTCCCAGAGGGAACATTGATTTTTAGATTTCTAGCCACCAAAACCAGGAAAGAATACATTTCTGTTTTAAGCCAACCAGTGTGTGCTACTTGGTTACGACTACCCTTGAAAACAAGTTCATCTATGTGCCCTTCAACACCCAGTGGGGACAGAACCCTCATTGCCTAATCACTTCTTAAAGGTCTTACAGGCCTCACCTTTTAAAATTGTTACAATAACAATACAATTTCAATAGGCGTTTGAGATGGGACAAGCATTCAAGCCAGATCAGATGCATGTCTAAGAGGAACTCTTGCAAAATTAAGTGTATAAGAATAATACTGATTGCAATAGTATTTGTAAGAACATTATTTTGAAATTTAAGAACAGTCAAGCTTTACAAAGCATGTGTAAAACAAATGTAAAAGATTTTCTTTATAATCATACCTGATAGGGTTAAGAAGCTACCTTCAAATATTTTCAACTGGAAGAATTTGAGAGAAAAAACGGAGGCAGGAAGGTCTCTCTGAACTTTTCTCCAATATTTCGCTGATCTAAGTCCTAAAAGCCAGGTCACTCTCTACCATTCTCACACAGTTCCCTCCTGATGCGGGTCATAGGAACTTCACTGATTAGGCAGGCACCCTCCTTATCCCTGGAGGACAGGACATCCCTGCCTCTGAAGACACAAGGACACAGAGAAGAATCTGAACAAGTAAGTCTCGCTGAATTTCACTTATTTATTATCATTAGATCATACCTCCACTGTACAATCGTATTTCTTGATGATTGGCCACTGCTTTACTATGATTAACCACAAAATACACAAGTTTCTCTGTTTTGAGGGTCTTCATTTCCAAAAAGCTTCTATGTCACATAAATTTATATTTAATAACTTTGTATGCTTTTCTTTTGCTATTTTGTCATTTATTGTATGGTCTTGAGCCACAAACATAGCAGCAGGTGAGGAAAGATCTTTTTTACCCTACAAACTCAACCCAGGCCCACTGAACTGCTGTTAATGTTTTAACTGTTTGATGTGCATCCAATTAGATTTCTTGATATTCTCTCTCTCTCTCTCTCTCTCTCTTTCCTCCCTCCCTTTACATATGTGTCTCTCTTCTCTTGGCATCTCCTTCCCTCTTTCTCACTCTGTCTTGCTCTTTCTTTGTTTCTCATACACACACAAAGCACATTTTTTAATTAGTTATCAGTGGAATCATGCTGAACAAACTGTTTTACAACTTTTTCATTTAACAGAACTTTCCATCACTTTGCTCATCCTCTTTTGAAATGAGATCCAGCTCATTCTTTTAATACAGACCTAGTTTAATCTTTTAATGGCTGCATAATACTCTATGAGCCAGTGAGCCAAAATTTACACATTCATCTCTCTATTCACGTAAAACAATATATAGCAACATACATAAACATAAGTACTATGTACTATAGAATGGATTCCCAGATGTAGAATTTCTAATCAAAAAGCATTGAGTATCTTTTTATATGTATATTGGATACTTGTATTTTTTCAGTAAATTATCTTTTGTACTTTTCCCAGTTTTCTTTTGGGTTGTCTCAAAGATTAATAGCTACTCATTATATACTGACTATATCTCTATATCCATATGTGGTTTTATGTACAAATAATGTTTCTTCCTTACTGGCATTAGTTCTATTGCTTTGATTGTGGCAACCCTTAATTTACACAAATTTTAATTTTTTATATTGCAAATTCTTCCCTACATTTTATTATGCTCCATTTTCCTTAAGTTATTCTTCATGCTAAAATTGTATTGAAGTCTCAAAAGAATTCATTTATTACTTTCACTGTTTTGAATATTGAGCTTTTTAATTTACCTGAAATGTTTTTCCCAAGTGAATAGTTCTCCTTCCTGCTCATATCTAAATCGCCAGAACTCCTCTCAGTGCAACTTTCTGTGTTTCTAAATCAATCAGTTCAGTGCTTCTGCGGCTGCTGCTACCTATGACCGATCCTTTCTTTTGCCTAACCTGCTGCAATCAATCAAAATTATTTCCTTTTTTCTTTCTTTCTTTCTTTCTTTCTTTCTTTCTTTCTTTCTTTCTTTCTTTCTTTCTTTCTTTCTTTCTTTCTTTCTTTCTTTCTTCCTTTCTTTCTTTTAAAACTCCTGGTCTCGAGTGATCTTGCCTCAGCCTCCCATGTAGCTGGGACTACAGACTTGTGCCACCATGTCCAGAAAATAACGTACCATTCTTCTGCATAAAGCCCTTGGTGTATACACAACAATTCGATGAATACCAAAAATATTTGGCTAAGTGAAATGAACCAAACTTCTTGAGACTACAATTTAAATAAATCAAATGCACAAGCTTAAATATTGCATGACTTCTCTTATATGAGAAACCCAAAATATAAAGAGCAAAATAAAAGACAGATATTAGGAAATAGGGAGATAGATCTTCTACAAATGGAAAGGGACCAAGAGATAAATGGGGGGAAGGGAAGGAGGAAAGGGGATGAAAAAGGAATTAATATGTGTTATGTCCATGTACCTACTCCCCACGAGGAACGTAATCATTATGTACTGTAAACACATACTAATAAAAATGAAAACAAAGGCTACATACTGTATTGTTTAAAATACAAGATATTCTGTAAAAGGCAAAACTATAGGAGGAGAGAGCAGAGCCAGGTTTCCAGGCAGTGAAAGCAGGAGGATTAGTTGACTCCAAAAGGACACAGTGAAGCTTTCGGAAGTGACAGAAATGTCCTAGGTGTTGACCGTAGAGATGGTTACAGGACTCCACCTGTTTGCCAAAACTCACAGAAATAGACACTAAAAAGAGAAAATTTTACTGATGTCAATCATAGTCCAATAAATGCTTGTGAACCTGCAGGTACTTCTATTGTATTTGTGGAAAAAAATGCAGCTTTTTCTGCTTTTCAAATTTACTTCTATAAGTTTCCCTTTACCTTATTTTAGGGCATTTTAGGGTAGCGATGGAAGAGTATTTGCTGTCTTAGAAGCACACCAATCTCATTCCCTTTTCAGGGCCATGTGTATTTGTTCTTTTACATGCCAGAAAACCCACTATTTGGATAATACAATTTATAATCACCAATTTCTAAAAACTGCCTACACTCAGGTGTTATCTCCAGGGCTTCTGACTCAAACACCCATGTCTTCAGTCCCACTTCCACACTGCTAGGATTCATGGCTCTGAGGCCAGCCCCTTTAACTGGCAGTCCTTCCCTGAGTTCTTCTTCTGAGATTAGGTCTTCAGCCTCACAGAGGTAGCTTGATCTCACTCACATTAGAAAGGCAATTTGTTTGTTCGTACTCTGTCATTTTCAAACACATTCTACATGTGGAAAATCAAATAAAAATAAATAGATCAATGCAACACAGAGAAATTAACATAGGAGAGATCAGGTAAAACCTGTAGCGACACCAGGACAAACAGGAAGCTATAGAGACTTGGCCTAAATTGCTCTGCATATTCTGGTCCCCCGTGCAAACTGAAAAGCAATCAGTTTTGCGATTCTTTGTGTCCAAGAACCACTTGCTCAGGAAAGAGAATGCTATTCCTGGTACTGCCCCTTGAGAAAGATCTCTTCTGCGGGTTTTTCTAAAGTATCCACTGGGCACTTCAGAGAAAAACATCCTGATTCGCCTATCAATGAAGCAAGGACCCACACTAGCCACCGACAAATATAATTTTTGGCTTTGCAATTTCTACCCTCAGGATGTCATTGACTTTCAACTGTAGGAAAAAAAAATTGCTCCATTTTCTGTAATTGATGTTTCTTCTGTTGACAACATTGCTGTACAGGGATGCGTAATGTCAGTCTGCTTCAGAATACCTTTCATAAAATAGAAAAATGCACAAACTGCAGAGAAACCCTTGCCATTATCACAGGAACCAAAGAGTTTGACAATACTTTTATAGTCGTGCCTACACCTGTATTCAAACCCCAGTATTGTAGCTCTCTCATTACACAACTCTGCAGTGCTTTGGACTAAGTTTCAAGTACATTCCTCTAGAATGCACATTTTAAATGCTGATACTTCAACTCCTGTGTGTGGCTGCAGACCCCAGATCAGATTACATTCTCTGCACTTCAACAGTGTTTACAAACATATTCTTTCTGATTTACTACCAACACCTTTAGGCTCTTGAAACACAGAAAGTTACTGAAGTTTCTCCATTTTAGGTGCTGATGATAAATGTGACCCCTGATGTCTAATGTACCACACTTCCTTAGAATTTCGATAAATGATTCTGCTATCTTGTTGAAGCAAAACATCCACAGTAACTGTGAGAAGCATTTTAGTTTTCTCAAAAACCAACCCTTCATGTGTTAGTCCTGATTCCTGGTAGTTGAGACTAAGCCTGGGGATAACCTTCCTTTTCCTTTTCCTTAACCCATTTTCTTGCTTCCATAATTTGTTTCATGTCCTCATTATCACACTTTCATCTTCAATTACTCATTTTTGTATTTGTGGTAACTGAATGGTACCTTGATTTTAATAGTAATTTTTAGCACTAGAAATAAAACTTGGGTATTCTTCTTTAATCACATCAGTGTATTTTGATATGTTTATATTGCTTTTTTGTTCTATAAAATTAATTATTCATGATCTGACTATGGTACAATAGAAATTTAAATTTGTCATAATAATCCTCCCTTAAATTTACCTTCCAAGGTGAGATAAATTTTTAAAAAGCAAGTCATGAGTAAAACAAACAAATAAAAGGAAGGAGTATTTCTTGCTAGGAATAAAATATTATCCATGAGTGCTTTTCTAGCTATTATACAATGCTTTAAAGGGAGAAGCCATTCAATCATAATTTATAGAAACACATATTAGTCCATAAATGCAAACATTAAAAACAATTTTTGTAAATTGTGTTTGGTAAATCCAAAAGTCAGGAAGTGATTTTTCAGCCTGGCTAACTTAGGAGCTTGATTTTCTTGTGTTGAGAGACAAGACTGAGAATTTCCACAGGGCTTCTTTTGTGACCTGTTCCAAACAACTATTCTGAATGAATCACTCTTCAAAATGACCTTACCCATGAACTGTCCTTCCACACTTCTGCTGATAAAAATTCAAAGTGCCAAAATCATGGCTGCTACTCCACAAGAATTGCTCCCTCCTCTGAAACACATAATCATCTTTGATCAGTTGTTCTCCAAAATGCTGAACTTCAGCTGGCACCTCCTAGCAAAGCCCTAGTTTTAAAACAGTTTGCCTTTGTCACGGTTTGAATGCGGTTTGTCCCCCACAGTTCACTTGCTGGAATACTGGTCCCCAGTGTAGAGTGCTGAGAGACAGCAGAAGCTTGCAGAGGTGAGGCCTGATGGAAGGTGATTTGATTAGATCCTGGGCCACCATGCTTGGAAGGGCTCAATGTCTGATTGCAGAAATGGGCTTATGTCTTGCAAAACAGTATTAGTTACTGCAAGGAGTGGTTATTTTAGAAAGTGAAGCCACTCTGTATGTTGACTTCTTTGGCACTTGCCTGCTTCCCCTTCAGCTTCTCCACCATGTTTAATGCAGACAGGGACCCCTCATCATCATGTGCTGGCACCATGCTATTTGGACATTCCAGCCACCAGAATCATGAGCCAAAAACAACAACAACAACAACAACAAACCACCTTCTTTTCTTTATACATTATTCAGTTTCAGCTATTCTGCTATAGCAACACAGTATGGACTAAGACAGTCCTCCTTTCTTAAGTTGGGACCCTTAAAACATTCATTTGCCCAGCATCTAAGCAGAGACTGATGCTAAAGAAGCCAACTGATCTTTTTCCACAAGTGCAAAGGTTAAGAGGATCTCTACATTTAGCAGAAGGGGTAAGGTACGAAACAGATTCACATCAAGTTAACCAAGTTGTGGTGACTGAATCACAAAATCACAATTCAATATTTTTTGTTTGTTTGTTTGAATTTTCAGAATATAAGAAGCAAATAAACTAGGATATGTGTGTCACTAGACTTAGTATACATTTTCTCCAGATACATTCTTTATAAGCAGCCAAATCATAATCCCAAGATCAGCTTATTAATTTTCATTAAGAAATAGCGACCATTAGGACCAGATCACTAGAATTACATAGAGTTACATTTTTTCCTTCTGTACAAAAGCAGAGCTGCATAGAAATTCAATTCATAGAATTCATAGAAATTCAGTGGTTTGGTGATCATGGAATCAGAAAAACAAATGAGTTAGTGAGATGAATCAGATGTTTATTGACAGAAGTTAAGAGAATCTGGTGCATCCTTGGACAGAGAAACTTCTGGAATTCTCATACTTCAATGGTTCAGGCTCCTGCCCGTTGGAGGCATTTGACCAACTTCTGCTTTGGAGTATCCTTTTGAGCACCTCTAAGTAGACCTAAGTATCTCTAAGTAGACCTCAAAGTCTATCTGTGCTTATTACCATTTTCTTTCTTTAGAAATGTTAAAGCATTTAATCAGTAACAGTCCCCTTTGGTTTAAAAGCAATTCTAGTTTTTAAGGTAACTAATTCATTACATGCCGATTTCACAGTGTAATTCTCAGCAGGCAATCTTATTTCTTCATTTCCAGGTTCTTGGGGGACTCTGCACTGTAGCTTTTAAGAACAGACAACACTATATTTTTAGCACTTTACATTCTACTTGGATGAAAACCAGGTTAGGAATCAAGAGAGTTGACTTTAGGTTTAATCTCTGACACTTAACTCATTTTGTGACCTTGGGCAAGACATATAATTGCCTTCATTTGGAAAAAAAAGAAAATAATACCTGCACAAGCTACCTCAAGGGGTTGTCACCAGCACCAAGGTATACTAAATGTCAATACATTTTCATGTATTTATCTTTCTGCTCCTCACCATTAAATTTTTATTGACCATTTATTGTCAATAAGGCTCTACACTGAGAGAGTAAGAAATATGCAAACAAAAATACCAGCTCAAGCACAGTGTAGATTCTAGATGGATGACACATAAGATTTCACAACAACCACAACAACAAAAAGCAGGGCTGGGATATAAGAAAAATCAAGTGAGATGCCAAAGGAAGGCTGAGAAGAATCCTTTCGAGGAAAGAGGTAAAGAAGGTGAGCGAGGTGGAAGATAACTGAGGACCTGGCAAATGCGAGACTAACAGAGGAGAGGTCAGAGTAGGTGCTGATCTGACATGAGGGTAAGAGTTAAATGAGGGAAAATTTTAGGAGGATTTTGCCATCATTCAGATGAAAGACTGTGATTGCTTGACCTTGGACAGTGGCAAAGAAGATGAACGTATATGTCCTGAAAAAGGAAGAAACAGGTTTTCACCATGGGAAAGAGATTGGAGGGGGAAAATGTACAAAAATCAATCAAAGGTCCAGGGTTTAATTGAACAGAAAACTGTGGTTGGAGCAGATTTTTGGAAGGCAGGCAAAAATAGGAGATCTGTTTGGAGAATACTAATTCAGAGATTCCCTTTGGACATTTTAATGCAATATTGAATAGTTAGGGAAGATCAGTGAAGGATATGCTTCCGATATAAATATGGTAATTATCAGCATGAGGGAAGGTAGTTCAATCCATAAGAATTGATGAGATCACATAGGAAATATGGTTCAATAAAAAAGAAGTCCAAGAACCATGAGCTGGGCATTTTGCAAGCAATGGTTTGGGAAAGGAGGTGAGACTGGCACACATATCTAGGAAGGAGTGGCCAGAGAGAGGAAAAAGGTGACAAGGGAGTGGTCCTGGAAGTGCAGTGAAGACAATGTGTCAAGGATGAAGGAATAATCTTCTGTGTCAGTGCAGTGTCAAATGCTGATGATGGCCTACTGAGACGGAAACTCAGAGCCACCATAGTTAGTAATGTGAAAGTCACCATAGTTTATGGTAAAAGTAGTTTGATAGAATGGGAAGAAAGGTTGGGTTTTCTAGAGTGTTTAAGAAAAACTGGGAAAAAACCGCATGCATAAAAGATCAGTATGGAAAGACAAGAAAAGAAATGGCACATTCCTTCTTTCTGTGTTTCAATGAGAGAAATAAATATGATCATGTGCCAAAGGGAATGATTTAGACGAGAGGGAAATAGAAAGAGGAAATAGCTACAACAATGCTCTTAAGAACATGCAAGGGCCAATTATGATGTCTACTTATTTATTAACATATAATCAGGAATACAAGATATTGTCATTGTTTTGTTTTGTGTTGTTCTGTTCTTGATTGGTCACAGGATATATCCCATGTAAACCTTGAGACTGTACGGTGTATTTCGAAGCAAAGCAGTCTTTCCCTCACTCACTCCAAGCTTCTGATTAACCAACACTATTTTGGAAGACAGAAATCCAAAGATATCACTGAAAGATGCCATTTCCTTTGTTATTCAATAACATAATGATGTAGCAGGATTCTGCAGATGGAATAAAGGTGACTGTTATGGTTTGTGTCTAGATGTCCCCCCCAAAGCCTCATGTAGTCATGGGGTGGGCTTCTAGAGTTTGTGATTGATTCATGGTCCAGTGCTGGGATTATGGGTGTGAGTGCTACTCCCGCCCTGGGGTGGGTAGCCTGCATACAATGTAAGGAATGGAAAGAGGCTTGCTCTCTCCTGCTCCTCCCTTTTTGCTCTTGTTGGTTTTGCTGTCTTCTGCCACCAAGAACTGTTGCTCCTTTGCCACGCCACCCTGCCTTGGAGCCAGCTGATTATGGACTGAAACCTCCACAAACTGTGAGCTAAATAAACCTTTCCTTCCCTAATTTTTGGCGTCAGGTATTTTGTCCCAGTGAGAAGAGAAAAGTAACTAAAACAGTCACTTATCTACTGACTTTAAATAAAGAGATACCTTGGATTACACTGGTCAGTCCAATCTAATTTCATGGGCCCTTAAGAGACAAGAACAGAGCTCGGCATGGTGGCATGTGCTCAAATTGCAGCAAGCTGCAAGGCTGAGGTAGTAGAACTGCAAATTCAAGTCCACCCTGGACAACTTAGCTATTTAGAGAGTCTTGGTCTCAACAAGTAAAACATTAAAAATCTTCAGATGGAGCTCAGTTTAAAGGCCCTGAGTTTAATCGCCAATATGGAAAAAATAAAAATTGAGAGAGAGAACCTTCTCTGCTGGGGGTAGAAGAGACAAAGAAGAGGATTCAGAGAGATTGGAAGCTTGAAAATGACTTGATCCTCCTTGATGTTTTGTGTGTGTGTGTGTACGTGTGTGTGTGTGGTAGTGCAATACCGGGCAATACAAAAGAAATACAAAGTCATTCCAAATGCTGCTCACTGACATTTAAAAATAGCTAATGTCTGAAGAGTGGGCTGAAGGATAATGAAACTACATGCATAGAATAAAATGACGGCTACTTCATTATCAGCACAACTGAAGGAATAATCAAAACCATATTTGTAATCACACAATGTATGAAGCTTAAATGTACATTTAAAATAAAAATCACACCATACTTTTGTTATAAAGAACATTTTGACCTACAAATATTTAAAATATATCGAACATTGCAGCCTGAATATACCATATGCCAGCTTAAAACTTTAAACACATTGTTACCTATTTAGTAATGTAAACTCTTCCTAAATTATACAGCCAAGAGTGTGGTTGAAAGCAACATAAGATGAGTGATTATGTTTTAGCAAAACAATCTAATGTGCTTATTATTAAAATTAGCACAATATTAATGTTGCACATTAATACAATGGCCAAATAACTAAACAATAATATGTGTAATTTCAAGATGTACCATCTTAACCACTCTAGAACAGCATAATTAACATTTAACCTACATTAACAGGCAAATAATGTGGCTAACATTTTAACATAACCATCCAAATTGACTGTTAATTGGTTGAAAAGATTATTACAGTAATGCATTGAAGAGTACACTGGAAAATAATCACCATCAATTATGGTGGACAAAGTCTTGATAATTTATTCCTGGCATATATTTTCACCTTTTGATTTACAAAGTATTTAATATCATTTTTTCATTAAATAAAGCTAATTTAAAAACCTGATCAGAAGAAAGACATCATTATATAAATGTGTACTCTAGAAACCTAATATGTATATTGAGGTTCAAAGATAATTATGTCAGTTGCTAGTTGAAAACATCAAATTAACTGTGGATTTTTTATATTAATTCAGTGATCACAATATCAAGATTAGTTGTTTAAATGCTAAGTATACTATTTCTCCCTAGAGTAACCAAGTAGCCAGCCTGCACAATGGCCATCACATTCTTCCCCTTCTGGTAGCACGCCTTTATGTCATCCCCTCCCATAGGAATAAGGCTGATCCCTATGACCACTACAGTAATGCAGAGCAAAAGTATGTGACTGTTACAAGCCTGTCACATATGACATTGCTGTGAATGACGTTGTTCCCACCTGCTTTGGATTGCTCTGAGGAATTGAGATGACACACTGTGAGGACATGTCAGCATCTCTGTGGATAGACAGAGAAGGAAGGAATGGAAGAGTCACCCAGCGTTAACTTGCGGGTCATGTGAGTCAGCCATTTGGATCCAGGTTGCTGTGCCTTGCATGTGGTTTGGGTACAGGCTTGGCACTCAGTGTGGTGATGTAGAGGAGGTGGAACCTTTAAGTGGAGACTAAAAGGAAGTCACTGGGGGCTCTGCCTTCAAACTGATGATGGTAGTTCTACTATAGTTGCTGAGTTAATCCTCGTGGGAGAGTTGCCATAAAGAGAACAAACCGAGCCCATCCCATTGCCCTGGCTGTCTGTCTTTTCATGTGATTCTCCCTCCCATACATACTCCTGCCATGGTGATGCCCTCTGCCATTGGACCTTCACTAGAGCCAGGTACATGCCAGTGCCGTTGCTTTTTAAATTTCAAAGCTTGATCTAAATCAACCACTTTTGGTTATAAAAGCACCTAGTCCCAGGTATTTCATTATACAAACAGAAAATATAGTAATATACATTTCCCACCTAAATGCTAGTTTAAAGAGTAGGGAAAATATTTTTAAAAATCACTTTGTGAAGAAATTATTTGAAAAAATTAATAAGCTTACAAAGTAAGCATTTTCAAGTGTATGTGAGGTTAAAGAAATCCTACAATGGGTTCCTAAGTATCATCCTCCTTTAACAACCAATTTCTTACTAATTCAGCGACCCCTCCCATCTCACTTTATTGATCCTATTATCTCTTGACTTGCTTCATTTGGCTACCAGACTCAAAATACCTTCTACTAGGTGTCTTTTAAATTATATACATTTATTTCAAAAATTTTGGCAATCAGACAGTCTACAATGAAGGAACTGGCAGATTTGAAGCACGGTGAGAGCCAGTGTCTGGTTTATAGATGATGTGCTCTGTGTGTGTGTGTGTGTGTTTAATATTAGGCATTAAACATAGGGCTTTTACATTGAGCTGCATGCCTAGCTTTTTTTTTTTATTTTTTTTATTTTCAGACAAGATTTCACTAAGTCACAAAGTTGCACAAGGCTGAACTGAAACTTGTGATCCTCCTGCCTCAGCCTACCAGATTCCTGGGATTACAGGCATATATCACCACACCCAACTAAATAATGTCTCTTAAATGTCCTCAAGCAATGGAAGGGTAATAGACATCTTCTTAGACCTCTTTATGAGGACACTGAATACATTCTTAAAGGCTCTGCCCTCATGGCCTAAGCACCTACTAAAGGCCCTCCTTCATAACACCGTCACTTTCAGGGTAGAATTTCAACATATGGATTTTATATTTTAAAAAAAGTCCAAACATATAACAAGTCATGTGTTTGAAGGAGTATTTCTGATATATGAAGGAAACTATTCCATTCAGCATAGAATGACTCTTCTCAATCCAAATTTAAGAAAAAAATTTTTCTATCTTTACTCTCTTCTCAGGAGCACGTCTCTGGCCACTCAAAGAGAGTCATTATTTCCGATGCTGCTATATCAAGGTCATTTCTGTCTTCTTCTTAGCATTTAAAGCCTTGATCACTTTTTTTTTTTTTTTTTTTTTGTGGTACCGGGGGTCGACCTCAGGACCTCATGCGCCAGCAGGCGCCCGTGTCGCTGAGCGATATCACCGGCCCTTTTTTCGTATGTGGGTTCTGGGAGTTGAACTCGGGCCCTCACGCTTGCCAGGCAGGCGCTTATGCCACTGAGCCGTCTCACCGGCCCCGATCACTTTTTTATTTAGTTGCTAATTTACTGTCTTCTCTCCTAGGAAATTAATTCAAGAATAGAGAGTTTATTTTGTTTACCACTATACACCAACTCTTAGAACCTGGAACCTGATACACTGTAGAATCACAATAAAAATATATAAAAATAAGAACATTTCATTCTCTTGATTTTGTTCTGCATAAATTGTTTGCAGACTCTCTCTCATTTGCCTCTATGTTGACTTTCTACTTGCCATTCCTTTTGCCTGGTGTTTACTCCCTTTCCTTTCTTTAATTGTCAAACTATCACATGAACAGATGTTATCACCATTGAAAATTCATTACTTTACAAACAACTGTAGTCAGTGCTTTATTTTTATATTAGGAGCAAATTCTGTTAAGTACTCTCAAGTCATCTTTCTTGCCAACTGTGAGTTCCTAAAATGTGCAATACAAACATGATATTCTTTAGGTGCTATGTCCCTTGGTCTATCCCCCTTCTACATAGAGCTGAGAATCTTATCAATGCAAAAACATAAATAAATGAATTCATAAATGATTCATGGAATTAGTATTCAATCTGCTGTATGTACTTTTTAAAAGATAATAAGAGATTATATCCAAAACATAGAGTATCCTTTAACATATGAAACACATTTTGTAATTTATTAGATTCAATATACAGAAATGATGGAGAAAATACCCCAACTCATGAATAACACATAGGTAGGCTGTGGTCCTCTCTCTTACTTATGTAATTCAATTTGTATCAAAAGTATTTGTTATGGGCTGAACTGTATTCTCCCAAAGTTCGTGTGGTAATACTCTGACCTCCAATGTGAATGTATCTGGAGATATGATTTTTAGGAGGTAATTAGGCTAAATGAATTATTCTTATCTGATAATACAGTGTCCTTTTAAGAAGAGCAGGATCACTTGATCTCTCTTTTTCTCTTCTATCCCTTTCCCTCTTTTCTTTGCCCTTCATAGTCTCTCTGCCCTCCCTCTTTTGTCTACCTCCCTCTCCCTGCCATTTGAAAACAGAGAGAACGGGGTCATTTACAAGCCAGAAAGACATCCCTAATAAGAACCCAAACATGCTAGTACCCCAGTCTCAGACTTCTAGACCTCCGGAACTGTGAGAAAATAAATTTCTTTTAAGGCATGAAAGCTATGGTATTAGCAGACCAACACAACACTTCAAAGGCAGCCACTGTATGAAGAACAGAGTGAAGGCCTCTGGAACACATAAACATATGAGGTAAAGTCAGTCTCAGCATAAAGATACTTACAAAGAGGCACACAATAACTCCATCAATAAGAAGGCGTGGGGGCCAGAAGTTTAATAAAAATGATTCGATAAAAATTAGCAAATGCAAGAGGGGGAAAAATGAATCAGGAGTTTGACACTCAATCAGGAGTTGGAATCAGCACATGGAGAATCTTCTAGTTCTTTGACACCAGGGAGACTCCTATTGCTATTTAAGGTACAGGAAAAAAGATTCTCAGGTGCACTACTATAGAAAGCACATTCAAGCAGACACAAAAGAGTTTACATCCATACATAAGTATCTAGTTACAAAGGAATAATTCTCTCTCCAACAATTATGGACTATTTTACTTTTAAAATCAACTCTTAAAATTCCAACCAGAGCAGGTCTGCTTTTGTTTTACAGTGACCTCACATTGCGCTTTCAATCCAGGTGTTGAGAGAAGAGAGGTGACACAACCTGCGCTTTCGAGACTTTAATGATGCCCAGAGCTTTCATTTCCTTTTACACACTGACAATGGAAAACATGGTCTCCTTATGTACAACATAAAACCTAATAAAGTATCCAGCTGTTCTTTCCCTGGTGATTCCTGCTGCTTCTATCTGAGGTACAGTAATGTCAAATTTTCATGAAAAGGGTTAGCAAACACTCTGTATAATTGTACCATGCTAGAATAGCCTTAGTACGTTTGCCTTTTTCTTTGTGCCTGTCATTATATATCAAGCACATGCACAGAAGCTTTATTTCCCAGTGGTCTAAATCTAGAAGATAATGCATATTCTTAATATCCAGTCATTTCTACATTGCTCTTTCCTGCAATATTCCAAGAATATGCTTTCTTTGTTCTCTTTTTGCCTCAAACTGCAAATGCATCCATTTCTGAAAACACAAATATGAAAAAACTAGAAATGTAGTTATAATTACTTTTAGGATTTTTAAATCAGAATACGCATAGAATCACTCATATTTCACTTTTGTCCCTGAAAAATTCTGCAAAATTGATTTCACAAAGCATGACTGTGCTTACTTAAGTTGTTTCTGATGCTAAGCTCAATGGCATTGATCAATGTCACGCTTCTACATGGAAGAGCCAGTGTATAGACGTAGAGAATATTAATATTCTCTTAGGTGATATCGAGCCTTGAGAACTATTTAAAAGTTTGAGGAAATTACTTTTCATTTCACAATATATTGCAGTTTCACCAGCCATAAAATCCCCCATTCCCATCAGCCACTGGACTTTGAGTGTCTGTGGGCTCAAAGACCTGCCCATAGTAAAATAAATTAGACTTAATGGCTTGAATGTGGTAGGGCTTAAGAGGTAAGGGAAATACAACTATATAAAAAGCTTTTTCAGGAAAATCTACAGTGAAAATTTGGCCTTCCATTTGGCCTGATCCGGTCATTTTAGATATGGTCATTTTCTTTATTCTAAAAGAAGAGGCCAGATGTGTAATGATTTCAACTCTGTTCTTATCAGTATATCCAAAGTGAAAGGTTTTGGGAATTAACCTCTTGCAAGGTGGTGCTCAATAAATTGGATTAACAAACTTGTTCTTTTAAAGGTCAGAATGTAAATATTTTAGGATTCCTGAGCCATATGGCTGCAGCAAGAAAGCAACCAAAGACGATATGTAAAGTAATGAGAATACCTGTGTTCAAATAAAACTTTATTTCTGGGCACCGAAAATTGAATTTCATGTATTTTTCACACATTATAAAATATTATTCTTCTTTTGATTTTCAGAAAGCCTTATAAAAATACAGGGCATTTCATAACTTGCAGTTGGCCAGATTTTTCCCATAGATTGTAGTTTGCTGATCTCAGCTCTACAGGTGGCAATATCACAGAACCTAAGCTGAATTCTTTTGTTCAGTGTAGATATCTTTGGGATCTCCAAAATTGTTAGCTAAGGATAATACAGCAAACTGTCACCAATGACCATATGGCATGTATTCTTATAGCTAGGTAAGTAGTAGTAGGATCAGTAAATAGTTTGTATGACCTGGAACTTGCTGAGCAAGAACTGACATAGCTGGTTTAAAGACAAAAAACTGGCTAAAAAAAAAAAAAAAGGCATAAATGTATGTGAACATGTGGTTCTCATGACCACCAGCAACATTAACTAGATTTCTTATTACTTGCTCTATACCAACTTAGGAAACAGACCTTAGCTATGTTTCTGAAAATATGATTTGTCCTCTTATGTCCAATTTTTACCTTATTTTGCCAGAGCATTCAAGAACATAAATTGGCAAATACAATCATGGGTCTTAAAAATATCAAAGAATTGGAATTACTTACCTAATTGAGAAACAAAGGGCCAAGTCATTTGGAATCAATCAGCAATCATAATTTCCAAATCCATGTTAAAAGACATGAAATGAAAGGAAAAAGGAAGCAAAATAATTCATTAAGATACTTTATTCAGAAAAGTAACTTTATATAGTCATATTACTAATTCTGTTGCTATAAAACTCCAGTTTTTGGTAATCCAGCTAAAAGCATGCTTTTTAAAAATTTTTGTTATAACTCATTACAAAGAAATGATTTTAGAAATACTTCATGTGGCACTTGTATTATAGCTAGTATAACCTGTGTGGCACTTGTATTATAGCTAGTATGAATTGACCAATCTTACTACTTATGATACCAAGTGACATAGGACAGTTTTGAAAATGACTCGAGTGAAATCCTTGTCTGAATATAAGCAGGCAAAAGGCCAGGGGGAAATTATACAATAAGAAGGAAATTGAACAATTCAGATATGTCTACAAAAAGCTTGCAACTTGGAGCATCTCATTTGCCATCAGATAAAACTGTTTTCATGATGTGCAGCAACAATCAAAAGTAGCTGTCTTGTATAAAAATTTTGCCAGCAGGGCAAATCTATGCAAATAAGCAGTTTTCAAATAAATGCACTGAAGTATATATATATAAACAAACACTAAAATGTTTGCATGTTGTCTGTATGCCTCTCCAACTCCTTTAATATATATTACCATGCCTGAAGCCAGTAATTCATGAGAAGGTCATAATTTCCTATAAATGTATGTTTTAGTTCTATGAAAAGGCCATGATAATAATGGCTTCCTCTTGCAGTTCTAAAAATGACACAGAATTTAAGACTGCCCAAAACTACAAAAAAAAAAAAAAATAATAATAATAGTAAATGCTTTTCTTTCATTTCAATTAGTAAATTTAATACTATTGTGACCAAGGTAATTTCTTGCATTTTGAGGCACATTAACGTACACTCATGAAAATTTCAGTAAGATTTTCTATTCAGCGCATCAACACTGTTCCAAAGTTAAGTTTTCTGAGAAGGCTGAGACTCAAGTACTTAAAACATGTTTCCACACATAGATAGTGAAAAATAACTGGAACTTTCAAGCTTGTAATAGTCTCTTATCTCAGAATTTCAACATCTTTTGGTTGAAATTATACGTGTAACCATCTTCTCTGAATAATCGACACATGTTCACATTTTCCTTATTTAACCACAGTCAGCAGTTACTAGGCTCAATGCAGATCAGCTCTAAACTAACTCTGAATGTGACTACTAAAACAATATGGAGAATCTATATTTTTAAAAAGTGGGACTATTTTTCAAAAATGTTGAGTGTTTTTTATTATTGTTGTTGTTTGTTTGATTTTTGTTTTGATAAAGAAGAAAGGAAAGGAGTCCCTATATCCTCAGCCCTTCCCCCCAAAAGTAAACATATTATAAGTGATTAAGTAACCAAAGGAAAAATAGTTCAAACAAACGCTATTTGCTTTTAAACATCTCTGCTATTATTTCCATCAAGACACTCCTATAATGTAGAAAATTAACTTTTTCCTTTTCATATATTTTTGTTTATGGGATACTAACTTGTTGGTTCTTTTTTTTTTTTTTTCCTAATCAGTACATGTTTGCAGTACATAATGATTACATTTATCTTCTTTTTTTGTTTTCATTCCCTAGCCCTCCCCTCCCTCCCTACACTTGGGTCTCCTTCCCATTTGTAAAAGCTCTGTTTTCATCACCTTTCCCCCTTCACTTCTTTTTTCTTTTCATCCCATTTCCTTCCCTTCCTTCCCAATCCCTATCTCTTGTTTCCCCATCCATTTGAAAAAGATCCCACTACTTCCTCTTTATTTATCTTCTATTTTGCTCCCTCTTCCTCTCATATATATATATGAGAGGAATATACATATATATATATGTATACACATATGAGCAAGAGTGAGAGCGAGAGTGAGGAGCGAGGTAGAGAGAAAGAGATTCTTATTTTGGAGAATCCATGTGGTATTCGAGCCTGTGTGCCTGACTTACTATGTTCTCAAGTTGCATCCATTTTACTTAGGGATGCATTTTAGGATGTTTAGCACCTCTAGAGCTGTTTCTATTGTTATATGTGCAGTGCCATAACAAATTAATTCTGTCAATACACTGGCTTTATTATTTTAGCCACACTTATTAATGTAGAATCAAACAATTATTTAAACAATTTCTTCAATAAAAAAGCAGTAGAAATATGGTACTGCTTGACTGATTTCAAATATCTAATTTTAGAAATATTCTTAACCGTCACCTAATATATTCGTATTTTTACAATACTGAATATTTGAGATTGCAGAGACCTAGTATTTGAAACATGTTCAAATCAATATTTTAATTCAATAGCAACACTCTGTGGTTTCTTTAAGATTGTTGCCTCTTTCTCCTTTCATTTTATGAGTTATAATAAATTATTTAAAAATAATTGCCACAACATTCTCTCACATGGCTCTATAGCAACCATGTGAGTATGTTTTACTTTCTGCATCTATTTTTGGAGTTATTTGTTAGAGACTTGAGCTTAGTTTTCATCTGCTCCTTGTTCATCCACTTTCCAGTAAGGTCATGATGATCCTGTCTGCAATCTCATGAACAATTCCAGAGCAACCAGATGTGGGACCAGAACAAGGAAGAAGCAGATGCTATCTAAAAAACAAAGTGTACTTGCCACAACAGTATCTAAAATAATGAAAAGTAGAAGAAACCTAATGTGGGAACTCTAAAATAAAATACTTTCTCTAAACAAAGAGTTTTCTTTGTCTCTCTAATCAAAATAAAATAGAAGCTCTGGCTTGTATTTGACATTAACAATAGGTCTGTGCTACCCTCCTCTGATGCTTGTTTTCTAAAACTTATCTTCAGAGTTGGAAAGAAATAATCTTGTTTTCTCTATTTCCACCAAGCATATTATTAACTGACCAAAGTTTATTGAAATATGAAAGTTCAGTGGAAACTTTCAAGGATACTGAGACTAAACTCCAACTGACATTTATACATTTATTACTCAGTATATATCAAATTTGACTTCATTGTTTTTGGAGCCAAGTTTAAAGGGTTTCTGTCAAGGAAATAGATAAGTCACCAATAAAATGATTTGGGATAAACACCTTTTACTGATCATACTATATTTATAAGACTTTAATACTTCATACTGGATTTTTTAACCTAATTTTTGCAAAATGTTCCTAAAAGAAATGAATTCAGTATTATGATTACTGAATACTTTTGTGATCACAGAATCTATCAGTTTTGGAGTGTTCTTCTTTATGTTTTATGTGGGCCTAAAGCGATAGCTTATTTGGGCAGGTTTTGCTATTTCTTAGTTAATTATTAGGTTCAAATAAAGTAACAATAAAAGAAACATTATTTTGAAAATACTGTGAAATTGACTTAAACTTAAGTAACATATTCAACATAAAATAAAATTGAGAGACAAAACTCAAAAAAATTTTAACTTCAGAGGCCTTTTAAAAAAGTAAATTCTCTAATATCCTTTTAGGCCACACAATGAACAGAATCAGGTGCATTATTCCTAGCTTAATATTCTTAGGGCTAATCTTTGGAGAGGGATACCATTTTTCATAGAGCTAATTTTTCCTTCCAATGAAGAAAGTTATATACTTTTTGATAACTGTGCCTGTCCAACATGTGGTAAAGACAAACTACTCCTGTTTGAAACAACAAAAGTCAGATATTTCAAGGTTTCCAAATTTATCTTTGTAACAGTGCTGCTTCTTTGGAATATCAGTTGGCATTCTAATAGCTACATATCACTGATGTTCATTCAGAAAGTAAACTGCTGGGTGTGGTGGTGCACACCTGTAATCCCAGTACTCCAGAGGCTGAGATAGAAGGATTGCTGGGAGTTCAAGTCCAACCTGGGTTATATGAGTTCAGGACCAGCCTGAACTACATAGCGAGACCCTGTCTTGAAAAATAAATAAATAATAAACAAATAATTTTTTCCTAACATAAAATGTATCTCCTATATTAAAATGAAACATCAACTCTTGGAGATGGTCTTCTTTCTCTTATTCTAGAACTTGTATTTCCAAGTGTCTATTGGATATAGTCATAAATTCTTAGAGACATAATGCAATTAGCAGAACAAAAATGGAACTTGGCTGTCCCAATTTCCCTCACAACCTTTTTCTATATCCTTTGGTTTGTTTGTTCGTTTGTTTTGTTACCTTAGTAAAAGCTCTCACCAACTGATTCAGAATTGCAGAATAGGGGCTGGTGAGATGGCTCAGGGGCATAAGCACCTGCCTAGCAAGTGTGAGGTCGTGAGTTCGACTGCCGGTACCCACATAGGAAAAAAGGGCCGGTGATATCACTCAGCAGCACAGGCGCCTGCTAGCACGCGAGGTCCTGAGGTTGACCCCTGGTACTCACAAAAAAAAAAAAAAAAAAAAAAAATTGCAAAATAGAAAACATGCATTTATTTACTTTTTTTTTTTTTCAAAAAATAATCCTTCAGAGACTGCCTACATTATGTTAGGCCAGAATAAGATTCACCAGGTTTTGGAGGGAAAGCAGAGATCTCTTCTGCCTTTGCTATCTAATGCTGCAGAGAAAACGCCACATCTACTGTCTTACAGAAAGCCTCATTAATTTGCCATTGTGCTATTGAAGAATTCTCTAATCGTTCCACATGGCAATAATCTCCCTAATGGCTACCAGAAGGATCATACTGCAAATAAGAATGAAAAAGGGAGAGAAAGGGAAAGAAAAGAAAGAGCACAGGAAGGAAGACGATGAAGAAGAGAATAAGGAAGAAGAGGAAGAGGATAAAAGGAAGAAAGGAAGAAAAAGGAAATAAGGAAAGTCAAAAAAGAAGATGAAAGAGAGACAGAGAAAACTATGAGACAATCAGGTCCCTCTTGTTGCTTGTGGTATAAAATCTTTGTTAACCTAAGACATCCTTTTCACCTTGCCCTCTATGGACTGGTACAGCACCACCTTGCATAATGACAAACTGCACCACTGCTCTGAAAGACTAACTCTCCATTCACCTACTGAGGTCATGCAACCCTTCACGGACCTCTGCCTTTGAGCAAGGAGAGAACACTGCCCACCCACTTCTCATTCTTCCCCAGCCACATTTCTGCTCAATCATGATCCCTTCTCAAAAGTCACAATGACCTTGCAGTTCTTAACTTTTCTTAGAAGAGTCCCTGGACACCCCACCCTTTACATCCCATCTTAATCTTACAAGGCTATTAATGAAACTCCATTTTACTACTTATCATTGCTCACAGAAATTACTTCAATAATCATGATTTTAGCTTATGAAGCTCTTTCTTTTTTCATCAAGCCATGAGAGAATCATTAATTTTACTTTAGTTAGAACTTCAAATGCTTCACTATCTCTCTGGTGTATGTGTCCATGGTGGTGTCTAACCTTTAAAGCCAAGGCTTCTTTATCTAGCATATACATAGACTCAGGTTCATTCAATAAATGATTAAAAATTATTTTCTTTACTTCGTCCTCCTTCTTGTTGTCCGTTCTGAGTCACAGAATGACCTGGCGCTTACTTTGCTTTATGTTTAATAAATGCTCCGTAAGTGAGAGGTATTCAAGCCATCTCCTAATCTGCAGGAGATATGTTCTAAGACCCGCAATGGATGCCTGAAACCACAGATAGTACCTCACCATATATATATATTTTTTTCTTATATATACATACCTATAATAAACTTACATTACAAATTAGTTACAGTAAGAGATTAACAACTAATGAAGAACAAAACAGTGTATTATAATAAAAGCTATGTGAGTGTGGTCTTTATCTCTTACAAGACAAGTATTAGTCTCTTCAGATCTAGGTTGACCTCAGGTAACCGAAATCGTGGAAAGTGAACCTGCAGATACACTACTGTGTTTATAATGATGCAGACTCAAGAGGGAGATGAGTCAGTTATGAGCAGGCTTAGGGTATATATAGTCACATGCTTCGTTTTTTTCTTTTTTAATGTGGGTACCGAGAATTGAGCTCAGGACCTCGCACTTGCCAGGCAGGTGCTTGTGCCGCTGAGCTATATCACCGGCCCAGGGTATATACAGTCAGGAAGCTAAACTAGATGAGTGAGGAGAGGTGGACAATATGAACATTCACTATAAAAATAAATATCATCATTGCTTTATAATTAAATTTAAGGACACAGAAATAGTTATAGCTGTAGCTATAGATACACACAGAAATACACAGACATGAAAAGATAATTTTTGACCTCCATCTTTAAACTTTTTCTAGATGTCAAGCTGTTACGATCGACAGCATAAACCACGTGAATATTACATATATGTGTAAAAGTATTTGAAGTGATTTGAAAAAAATCACTAAATTTTTATCTCAAGTCTTAGTTCCTTTCGGTTTGCATGGCCAACAGCTTTGTCAAGGCCCACCTTTCTCAGCTATTGGCATAGACTTGAAAATGTCAGATGTAATAAAAAGAGATAACCTTAAAAAACAGGTACATCTTGTTGATACTATCCTGCAGAGAATTCTCTTAAAGGCTATGTAGAGATTTCAGGATTGCAGATTACCCTTAGTTATAGGACCTAATAACTGTCACCTTAGCTATAGGTTTGGCTCTTACTAGGCTACATAACACCAAAAAAAAAAAAAAATTCCTGAAAAACATCTCGTGTTGATTATTTTCCCTTCAGGCATAAAATATTGTATCTGGCATTTCTCAGAGTACCAGTGAAGACCGACTGATTGCTTCTTCTTCTGCTAGGGAGATTTCTGTATGGTAAGGAATAGCCCAAAGCTTTAGAATTACCTACATATGACAGGAGAAAAGGAAGGGAAGGTGGGAGAGAAGCATATACATGGTGTATGAACAAATGAAAGTAGTAAATGCTTGCTCTTATCCTGTGCCAAAATAATCCCTTTATAGGCCTGGAAAGTATAGCAAATTTTTACCAGACTGGTCTGTATAAAGAAAGTTAGTAGACAAAGCCAGGCATAGGCAGCCAGGAACTTCCAAACTGTCAGTGGAGCAGATGATCAGCTTCACATGGCTCATCAGTGCCTAAGGTAGAATTACACACCTGACATGCTCCTTTAGTCTCCTTTCACTCTGCTTGGCCTCTGTCTTCTAAAGATCCTCAGGCACCATTCTTTCTCTATTACTGCCCATAGATTGTAAGCGCAACTGGAAGTTCTGAAGTTACCACTTCCTACATATCGACAAAAACTCTTATTCCACTGGAGTTCATCTAGACATTCAAAGAAAAGTCCCTATAGTTTTTATTAGGATCATCCATCCTAATGTATAAGAGTGGCGGGGGAATGGACCTTCCATTATACCTAAATTAAAAAGAAAATTTACAAATCTGGATAAATTTATCAGTACAATACTGGGACTAGCACTCTAAACATTGCTGATTTTCCTTGCCTATGCTGGATTAATTCCCTTTCCATCCTTATGTGAGAAAGAATTGGACCCAAAGTGTACATTTTACTTCTGAAAAGTGCACACTCTATCCCAAGCTATGGATAATTACTCTGAAAAACATAATGTGATGATTTTCATTACTGAAGCAAGTAAATAGTTACACAAATTAGTCTTTGTTTTGCATAGCACATTTGATTGCAGATGGTTTTAACAGCGTAGTGGCCACATAGTCCTAAAATTTAGGCATATGTGGTGGTGTATTGAGAACACATGAGATATATCTCATTGCCAGGTTTGTTTTCATGAATCAACAGGGCAATAACTTGTTACTGTTTGCTACAGTAACAAATACATTTCTCTTCATAAACAATGCACAAAATTCAAATCACTGATTTATAACAAAAATGTAGGTATAGGTTTTCATTCACATTGATCATTTCATAGAAGAGCTTCTATATTTGCATCCTTTTCATACAGATTACTCTAATTAAATTAAGTCTAAGAATTTTTATCATTTCAACTGCATAGAAGCAGAAAGTGTCCCTTCTAAGAGTAAAATTGTAAGGATAGTGGAAGAAGTAACTGAGGATATTTAGGAATAGCCAGGTTTAATTAAGGTGTCTGGAACACTGTCTTAAGAATGCATGATTGAGTCAACAAATCTAAAGCTATAGCCGCTTCACGGGTAATAAAATGGCTGAAGGCAGAATCTACCCCAAGCCTCAGTAGAATCCATTATAATCAACCAGCTTAAGCTAGCATAGCTGTAATCACGTGCATCACATCCTGTCAAGTAATTCTTTTTTTTTGGGAGAAGAGAGTCGTCTGCTGAGAATATGGAAAAGAGAGCCCATGAGGATGGATTTAGTACCTTTCTCTCAAAGTCAGCCAAAAAAAAGAGAAGAGCTGATTGTCAAAGACAATTTTCCTGATTAATGTGTGGAAGGACATTCAAATTTCCTATAACTTTGATGAAGTTGGGTTAAGAAAATTTGTTTTGATGATAAAACTATAACACTACCATTAATAATAGCACCGAATGTTGAACATTACTTTTGTGTCATGCATGAGCGCTAAAGCATTCACCAGCATCATCTCCTTTTATCACTGTGATAACTTCCAAAGGTACAAATAGATACTGCTCATTTTTACAGTTCAGACCAAGCGAGGTTACGTGACTATGTCAAGGATATGCACTTAGAAATTCATGGGGTTGTATTTAAGGCTTCAGAGTTCAATGCCAGAACATTTAACCACACAACTCTTAATGGCACCTGTGGAAGAAGAACCCACATAACTGTATGCCTGGCTAAGTCATGAAGCCACACCAGCGCTGGCCTATCTTACCGGGCTAAACTGGCTCATCTTCTACTGCAAATTATAATGACAAGTTTGTCACAAAACTTTCAAGTGGAAGCAAAATTAGAGAAAATATATCACCTGATTTTATTCACTTTAAAAGTATCAGGCAGTAAACGTGAAAAATTCATTGTCTGTGAATACAATAGAAAACATGACAGTTGTTATCTGAATAGCAATGCCAATTTAATTCCCATTGTAGGACTGTCTCAAGTCCTTTTAGGTTTTTAAATATGATCAACCAGGAATTTAAGTAATTATGTCAATATCATGTCTAAACAAACTAACAACAGCCAAGTGGTAGTAATCTTTAGTTCAACTAAGTAAACAGTAAAATTAAGAGTACTCGCCAGGCACAGGGATGCACTCCTACGATCCCAGCATTCAGGAGGCTGAGGCAGGAGGATTACCATGAGTTCAAGGACCAGCGTTGGATACATAGTGTGTTCAACACCACCCTGAACAACATAGCAAGATCTGTCTCAAAAAACCAACCAACCAAACAAACAAAAACTTAAAAGAGTCCTTGAATTTTAGATAATCTAAATGTCAGGTTTTCAGTTGTTTTATTTTTGCCTTTAGTGCAAGAAATTTGGTTGCTAACAGGGTTTTTGTTTTTTGCTATCAAGTAGAAATGTGATTACTGATAAAATTTGATACAACACTCTGGGGCACATAAACCACATCCAACAAAATACCCACTGTTATTATTCTTCAGTCTACCCAAGTGCAAGTGTCCTCAAAATGTCATCAACAATAAACTGTGAAAGCCTTCACATCTCCTCATTAAACAGTCTCCCTGAGGCATTAGGCTGTAAACAGAAATTGCCTGGTTCCTAAAAATGGCACTTATGAATTTAGACACAGACACTGGCACTTTTCCCAAACACAAAGTTATATTTTGAGGCCTGTTTTTGTAGCAATCAGTGAAGGGTGTATGGAACCAAAGAAACATGTAGGTAATTACCATATTAATCGCTTAATATTTTTCTGTCATACCCTAAATGTCTAGTGCACATTTGAAAATCCAGATTAGAGAATATGTATTTCTGATGCCCTGGGGCTCTTTTCTTGTCAGATTCAACAGCAAACACACAAATGATGGAAGACAAAGCTAACTTTTTCACACTGAGTTACACAGTCGATATCATACAGAATGCTCAATGATTTACTTTAAAAAAAAAACTGGATGAATCAGGTCGGTCAAATATTAAGAAACAATTTAAACAAGATGTTTATTTTTTGTGGAAACTTTGAATCATTAAAACACTTTAAAAACACTAATACTTTACCAAATATAAAATATTGTTGAAAAAGATCAGGTGGTTTTCAGTAATATACTTCAATGAAAAATAAAGTGTACAATATGTGGTCAAATCAAAGTACAGTACACTTTTTTTTATTTTTTATTTTTTTGGCTGCCTGTGAAGGCGTTGCATCATCTTGCACCAAAATTTGCATTCTTTACTCCCTAGACTGAGTCTTCCACTCCAAACTGAACCTTGGAAATCCCTAGATACACACCACAAACATCTACCTCTCTTCAGTAGTCTGGATAGGTTTCTTAACAGCAAACCCTGGGCTCACTCATAACCACCATTCCTGTAAAAATATGACCCATAACAACTTACCGAGTGATTGTTAGACATAAAGCATACCAAGTTCTAGCTCACTCTCTCAGAGGTATGAATAACAAATCAAGAATTAACGAGACTAATGCTATTCCTTGCATTTGTTCTTAAAGGGAGCATGGAGGAGAAAATTGATTAGCTAGAAAAGCCAAAACTCATATTGAGAGGTTTAAAACCTTACATACATAGCCAAATTACTACCTTCGCTTGAATTTGCCTTGTATTCTTTGGCGTCACATATATTTCCTCTTCTCTGAATCTTTCCTACGTAACCCTAAGCTTCAGGACTGTGAGAAGCAAATGAGAGAATACAGCAAGTGCAGTAAGCATACATATGTAATAACTATCATAGCGCCCATCTTGGTGTATCCCCTCGTGGGACACTAAATAGAAGCAGAGAGAATTTATAATCTGACTCATAAGTGTATATCAACAAATCATGTGGTGTCTTGCATCCTTAGATGGACTGTATAAACTGGACGAAAGCACTTTTCTTCAGCATTGTGGTAAGTGTAGGCCAAATGAGAGGTAGCTGGCAATAGAGTCAAAATTAAGGTAAACGGCCTAACAGAAAAATAGCTATGGAAATCACGGTAATACCACTTTCTCTACACTGAACTCTTTCATTTTTAGTTCATTTTACTGTATTTATTGGCACAAAGCAGCAAGGAAGATGTTTATGACTCATAAATGGTCCAGCATCACTCATTGTAAAGGTATTATATACAAACAAGAGTGCATGTTTATTGTAATAATCTGGATATGAAAACAGAGTATTTATTTCCCATGAAGGTAACTAATGCTCTGTAATTCTCGATCAATATAACAAAAGCAAAAATAGAAACAGAAATTCCCATAATTTAATCCATTCTCACATCAATATAATTTTATCTGCCTGTATCAGTCTAAAAAGTCTTATATCTGGTATTGCCCATTCTGTCATTCTTGTTTTTTTCTGAAGAGCCTTGTTTCTAATTTACAAAATATTAAATTAGGCTCAGATTATTTTTATCCTTAAAAAAAGACTACATCAATATCAACATGAGATCATTAATGAATGGGGAAAACTCACCAGCTAAACTCTATTTGGGACTAATGTGTGTTTTGGGGAGACTTGGGTCAACACATCAGAAAGCAATAGAGTATAGGGAATTCAGTGGGTTCAACAAAAGAATAAAAGAGAAATAAAAAAAGAGTTGGGTTCCGGTATTGTTCCTGAGATTACTGCCAAACTATCACAGATTTCAGCAGTTATGAAAACAGTATTTTTTTGTTTTCAAATATGCTCTTAAATTTTTCACAGGATCTATCAGATGGGATGCATTCTTGTCATTTTTGGAAAACAGGAGAAAACAGGCATGCCAAGACCACGAGCAGCATGTGGATATAACACTTTACATGCTATTTTTATGCCACTATTCTTTTTTTATCCCAGAGCATAAAGTGGGAAATGCAAGGGCAATGCAATGTTAAAAGGCTTTAAACTATATATACATATGTCTTTTATTGCATGAGGCACCCTGTTACATTTTTAACATGTGCTATTATTATTAATGCCAAACCATCATCATTACTATAAATTAAACAGAGGATCAATCACCATGTAGTAGCACAGCAAAGGATATACAGAAAAATGATGAAGCACTGGCAGGTGATCCATATATAAAAGTTAGATTGAAACTTAAGATTTTGTTAGATGTTGGCAGTCAATAAATTCTGGCTTGCTAATACCACTCTATAGGTTATCAGGTTGTACTTTTTTTGTGTGTGTGTGGGTACTGGGGGTCAAACTCAGGACCTCACACACCAGCAGAAGCCTGTGCTGCTGAGTGATATCACTGGCCCTTTTTTCATATGTGGGTACCAGGAGTCGAACTCAGGACCTCGTGCTTACCGGCAGGTGCTTATGCCGCTGAGCTATCTCACCGGCCCAGGTTGTACTTTTTTGACAAGGTTCCAGAAATTTACATAGCACAAAGTGTTCCATGTCTTAAAATATTAATTCCATTTAAGCTGTGTCCTAAAGTTTGTTAATAAACTCAGGGATAGCAGTTGTTAAATGCTCAGATCAACAAATACTTACAGAAATCTACCATGTGCCTCATCATCATCATGAGCACAACAGATAAGAAATGCTTAGAGCAATTTTAACAGGGGAAGGGAAGTGTAGGAAGCAGAGAGGTTTGCGGGGGCAGGAGAGGAAAATAATGAGGTGGGCATAGCAGAGATATCAAGATTTTCAATTTCTTACTTTTTAAATACAACAGTTCGGGAGAGCTATTCAGGCCAGTTTCAGAAATGGCATTAATGTGTGTGCATGCAATACCCAGGAACCTGGGTTCTGTAGCCCATTACCCTCAAATTAGTTTGGATAGTGGAGGTTTTTTTTTGCAAATTGTCACTAGGCATCTCCTTTCCATTTCCTCCTCTTCTTTCTTATTTTTTGACAGACAGGGCTCCCACATGCAGTTTCCTGCTTCCTTTTCATAAGTGTGCTGACTGTACTGAAGGGCATGCTTTAAGCTGTATGATGGTGTTTTTCTTTCCAATATTGAATCTGAAACATGAGTTAGAAATATTCTCATAGCACTGCTAAGACATGAAGAGGTTAGACTTTTTATAGTACTAGTTACAAACTATTCGGCTACATTAGGAGTTGAATAGGCGTTAGATGGCTAACCATGAAACCTAAACTTCTTATAGAAAAATGATTCTATGGTAAATTACAACCGTGTTACAAATCATCAATGACTTACCCATAGGCTTTTAGAATATCATTCAACTGCAAATTAGGAGCAGCCGGAAATCTGTTCCTTTGCGATATGAATTGTATTTCATTGTATTAGGTTAAGCAAAAGGCGAAATGTTGGTTCTTTAGAAACAAAGAGTGAGGCATTCTTGAAAGCAGAATTCACAGTGAAGAAGAATTCAAATAGAACCCAGTAAGGGGGAAAACAGCAGATGAGGGGTATGTTTCCAGCACCACCAGGGAAACTGCAGGAATTAGCTCATGTTGTGTTAGTTCTTATCCCCGAAGAAGCGCTGCTAAGCTATTTGAATCTGCTTTCTCAGAAGGATTATCTCCTTCAATCTGTTTTAATCACAACTAAATGCTTTCAATTGCTATATACTGAACTAGAATTAGAAAGTCAGTGTTCCCCTAGATCTTTGTGATTGGGTTAAAAAGAAAGAAACACCACATATTTGCATACTAACACATTCTAGAACTTAAATTGTCATCTGTCGCTGTTCATGTTAATCAGTTATATAAAAAGGTTATATTTTTAAACAACACAAAACAAGATCAATGTACATATTATGAGTGAAAATTCTTTAGAGATTGCAGATTTTCAGAACCAGGAAAATATATTCTTTACAAAATAGCTACACTTGAAGATCACTATAGGTAAATATAAGTGATCTGATAAAATGGGAACATGAACTATAATTTATAAATCAGGTATTATAAAAATAACAAAATTATTATTTTGTAAGCTTCTCAGATCCTTTATTAACTAAAACAATCTGCTACATTTATTTACTATTCTACACATTTTCAATTTTCTTAAAGGACATGTTAATCTAAGTATTTTAATAGGAAAAATTGATCATTACCCTATTCCATTTCTAGTTAGAAATGTCCCATTCGATATATCCTTACTCCATAAAAACTGTGAGGCTAATAAATTGCAACTTCCATTTAATATTTGTCAGATAATATGCTCTGTTAGTTGTTATTTTTCCTCAATAATTGAACAATTATTTTCTTGAATTAAAACTAAAGGGAAAAAACCAAAGGTGGCTCAATGAAAGAATTGCATGAATTGGGAATCTTCAATTCCATTGCAGAGGAGTAACTTAAAGAGAAAGAATAGATCTTGAAAGCATATTTCTGTATTTGAATCCCAGTTCTTACATTTTCCATGTACATAATCTGCCAAATGGGGATCACAAGAGTATTATTTATCTTATTAAATTGTTGCTAGGATCAGATGAGTGTTTAGCTTAAGGAGTGCTACTAGTATGTGACCAGTAGATAGTCATGATTCATATTTATAAGAACCAAATTTAAAACAAAGGACACATAATAATAAAGCTGCAATTTCATTCCCAATTATTCCCACCTGCCCATTTCCAAGACTTTGATGGCTATTTTATAGACATCAATAGATTCACATTTTGCCCAAGATGTAGAGCTATCAAATAATTTTATGCTGACATCAGTTGGCTCCTGACAGCTCTAACATATGAAATAACAAGCAGTCAATGTCAGTATTCCTAAATCAAGCCCAAGGGCCCCATGGCACTAGACAGTAGCAGCTTGTTACTGCTCAGGAAATGTCAGTTCAGTCAAAGTGTGGTGTTGTCAAAATCCAAGTTGCATCTGCCCTGGTATAACTAACTTTCTATAAGGAACATTCATAAAGATGTTGCTATGTTGCCCCAAACCCTGAGGCAGAACAGCTAAGATGGCTCTCAGAGTTCACGAAGTTGTTCGACTCCTTCGATCACTGAGATTTCTCCTCTAGTAGATAGATTCATTTTCTGTCCTCTGTTTCTAGGCACAATATTTAGGATCAAAGAGCGTATTTTTGCTCCAAAATGCTCTCAGTCAGACATCATTATATATGTGATAACTAACACTTGATTGGAATTCACAAGCAGCTTGTGAATCATTTCTTATTTACTTCTTAAACCTTTTTGTTTATAGAGTAACCTATATTTACTATCTTATATCATAACTGTACTTTAATTTCCTTTCACTTACTTTGATATCTTGCTATTATCTATTCTCTCCCATAGCATCTGTGCCATAGCAAGTGTTGTAGTCAGGGTTTGCAAGGAAATAGATTTAATAGAGGACACATAATTTATAGGATTATTTTATAATATTCACCAAAAAGTCAAATGCGGAAGAGTGCAGAAGAATCCAACAACACACTAAAGTTGACAACACACTAAAGACAAAAAAAATCCAGCTGAGGGCCTGGATCCCATGGCAATGTCCTGTATGAGTCCAGCTGAAGAGATAGAGCCAATGGCAATGTCTCATGCATGTCCATATCAAGGATCTGCACTGGGAAGGCCCAAAGGCCAGTGGTGGAAGCTAGAAAGTCTGTGCCAGCAGCATGAAGGATCTGTGCCAGCAGGCTGAGGACTCTACACTGGAGCTAGGAAGTGATGCTCAAGGTATGGACCAGAGCTCCCTTGAAAAGAACCACAGCCATCCTCAGTGACAGTGAGGATCCAAGCTCCTCTGATGATGAGAACAGCTGAGTTCATATCAGGAAAACAAGCGTGACAAGCTTCTCCAGGAGAATCAACAGCACACTATCTTCCCCTTCAGTTCTCATTTTATGCTGTTGGCAACAATCCTCAGGTGGGCCTTCCATGCCCAGCACCATGCTGATTCAGATCAGCTGGGTGTCACAAGTTGATCATTAGTTAATCCACCACAGCAAGTATCCCTTGCTTCTAAGGTAGCATTTTGGTTGAATTAGAGGGTCTTGATAGTCATTTTCTATTTCTATTTAATTTTAAGGATAGTTTCCAGTTAGGACATATATTGTTTGTTTGTTTTGCCATCTCTGTAAAATATGGTGATATTTTGACTTTGTGTTTCAACTTTTTGGACAACCAGCCCACTTTTGTGCTCTAGGCAACAAAAATAATAAAGTATGTTAGCCATTCTCAGTCTTATTTTGCCAATAAGTATTATTGCTCTTATACACAGTTTTTCATTATACTTGGCAAGGACCTTTAGTAGCACTTAGGGGCTTCAATCCCATAGTAGAACACAATCACCAATTGGAATTCCATCTTTTGAGTCCATGCTAGGAATTCACATTCATCAATATATTGCAGTACCTGGATCTCACCTTGTGCTGACACTGATAGACAGCCTTCTGTGACTCTTATCCTGAAGAGTGCGTTAGGGCTGGAACTGGGGTCTGCTCTACAATCATTAATCTCACATCTCGTGGCAGACTTTCCCGAGAGCAAATTGCAAGTCGCTCTCACTCCATTCATACACCAGTGTCAAAGCAAATACTTACATCAGTGCTACAAACCAATATGAATATACAGTAACAAAAACCAACATATGGGTTAAATTTCCTTCAAATTACACATGGTTATAAAAATTGACCTAAAAAAGTACTTGGAAAAACATGTTTTGGATATGATTGAACTAAAATATTTAAAAATATCTCAAGCTGTTTGGCAAATCTCAAAAATGCCAATTGATTTCCAAGCTTGCTCCCAACACTTCTGTCTGACACATGAGTGTTTGTATGAGTGTATGTGTGATGATGATGATGAAACTACGCACTATGTAATCATCTTCATGATTTTCATCCATAAAAACAGGCTAAAGGATAACACTGTTCAGTTATCTAGAAAATTTATCAGTACTGCAAACATTTATCGGCTAAGCTATTGGCTTAGCTCTACTTTGAACAAGTGGAGTTCAAAGGCGTGTACTTGATCTAAATAAGTGATGCCAAAGTTGTTTAACAAGAATTTTCTCAATCAAATGGGACATTTTCTAAGGAAAGCTATGTATTTCAGTTAATTTGGGGGGAAGCCAAAAATGAAAATGCAATGAAACGAAAACGAAAAGCATGGAGCGGTTCCTCAAATCACAAATTGATCTCATCTTCTGCTTGATATCAAGGGTTTGAGATAGGACTGGCAGGATATAATCAAGTTTCAGCTCAAGAGAACAGGTATGAAGACTCAGCATTCCGAGGGCATTGGCAAGGAAGGCTGGATGTTGACGCAGTCAGGGGAATGAAGTTCTTAATCCTGGGCAGCTGGAAATTCAGGAGTGTGTGAAGGTGGGAGTGAGCGTATTATCCAGGGTGGGGAATGTGTGTATGGACATTTGATAAAAGTAATTATACTTGTCCTTATAACTATAATTATAAATTTATGAATCTTATGTATATACCTCATCGATAACATTATACTGAGGATCACTGGAAAATGTGGTTGAATGCTTACATTTTCAAAAATTATTACAGAAAAGATGCAATGCCATTCATCATTCTAAAATACTCACCTCCCTTCAAACATCCTTATCTCATTGTTCTTGCCACTTTCTGAAGCAGTTCTGGAAGTCTCCTTTCATGAATGTCTTTATGAGGGGTAATGAAAAATACAGTGAATGGTGCTGTTGAGTGCCCTCCAGTGCAAAGACAGACTTGTAAAAGATTATGGTGTGTCCTTATCTACCTTGTCTACCAGATCTTGTGTGACTTCTTACTCTTCCCAAAAGGAAAATGGCTGTGAAAAGTAAAGTTTTCAATTGATTCAGGACATTGAGGCAGCCAGGACAGCACAACTAAAGACACTCAGGAAAGAGGATTTCCAGAACTACTTCAGAAAGTGACAAGGATAATGGGATAATAATGTCAGAGGTGGGGGTGTTGAGGGGAATCAATGGCAATGTGTCTTTTACTATAATAATGTTTTTTTCAATTGGAACATTCATTATATTTTAAAATCACACCTCATATGATACCCTTATATCTGTAATTATACCTGTCTCAAAATAAATATCTTACAGACTATAAAGTTCAAGTTTGAAGATATTTATAGAATATTAATGCAATGTAACCAATGTGCATACAGTGACAAATAGTAAATGATCTTACTTGTATGTGGAATCTAAAGAGTTGAAGTCACACAAGAGTGGCATGGTGATTCCCAAAGGCTGGGCAGAGGGGAGGGCAGGTGACCAAGAGAGGTGAAGATGGTCAAGAGGTACAAAGTTACGGTTAGAAGGGAGAAGTAAGTTTTGGTGTTCTATTGTAATTATAGTTAATAATAATGCTATATATATATATATATATATATATAATAACTAAAAGAGTATTTTAAATGTTTGTCACTGAAAGAAATGAAAAAAATTGTGGTGATGGATATTTAAAAAACTCTGACTTGATCATTTCTTAAAAAATGAATGTATGAACCTATGACTTTGTATCTCACAAATGTATACAATTATTATTTGTTCATTAAAAATGAAATAAAAATATAACCAATCTAACTAACTAATATATATTATCCAAATAACTATCAATCTCTCTTCAAATATCCCATTTCCTTACTTGGGGTGGCCAAGGTATTGATGAACAACTTGCCAAATTTGATTCTGTTCTTTTCAGACTTTTGGATTCCTTCCGATTGTTGTAAGATTTTGCCATCAAAAGAACTCTAGAGAATTATGTTAAATAAACACGATTTTTAGTAGAAGTGACAACTTTGACTTGAGAATAAAACCAGAAATTTTAACTCTACTTAACTCTCCCATCACCATGAACTTGATAATATTTTCAGATTTGAGCACCTCATCATTATACAACTCCTTCAAGCTGTACAATGGAATGCCAAACAAAACTTATCCCCTAAGCAATCTTTCCACACTTCTGAACAGAGGTACACTCCATCAATGTGGGACCTCCTAATTCTTTATATTTTTAAATTAGCATTCCTCTCATTGCCTCATTTTCTGTCCACTTGCCTGTAGCACATCTCATTTATATTTCCTCCATAGTATCTACAGTATAGCACCATCTTGGTACTGCTTAAATACTTTTCAAGAGGTTAAACAGTTGCGAACAAATAAACTCAAGTTAAAATCTTACCAGTCCATTTACCTATATTATCATTTCAATTTTATTACTTAACTTTTAATTATCTAGTGATTCTATTACCTCTTTCCAAATATTTCCCATTATGAAATATTATTAATATAAAGAGTAATAGAGAATATACCTATCACTCAATTTATACTTAACACTTTTTAATTCCTTCACATACATAAATCATGAAATAAATCCAGATATATTTTATTATCTTTTTAGTCAAATGTAATGCTTTTATTTGAATTTTTGTCTTCTCATTGGAGAACAAAATTGATAGTAAAGCATCTTGCCTACTTTTTCATATGTAAAATTATCAATTTAATAATTGATAAAATTTCTACATGTTTTAGGATGCTCAATTCTAGTTGAAAGCAACATCCATTGATACATGTGATATGTAAACAACTAGATAATGTTTTTAAAAGAGATAAAGGACTCTTTTTCAATATTTTGCTCATAATTGGTAAGTGAAGTACCATTTTGGTCCACTAGAGAGAAGCTTCCTTCAAATGCAACAAAGGAGAAAACCTTTTTTGGGCCTGAGATTCCAGTCACCTCTCTTGTCCAGTCAGGTATTTGCTCAACCTTCTAATCAGTACCCTTAATCAAAATTAATAAGTTGACAGTATTAAATAAGACACTGTTTTCTAAGATGTAGAGCCAATAATGCGACTACGGCTTGCATCCCTCTAGAGGCAAAAGGAAATCTATAATTTGCCTTGAGAAAGTGGAAAGAGATCAAGAGGCAAAGACAGAAGCAGCACCAAAGTGCAACCTTATTCCTTTACCATCTGTCACAATCACTGTCATTCCCCACAGGCCATGTTAGAAATGAGACGAGAGAGCTCCTAAGAACTTGAAAATGGTAAGAGTTCTGAATCAAATGAAATATTAAAACTCAGTGATACCAGCTAATGACTGCTGGAAATCAGGAGGAAAAAGGTCTTCCTATAAGCCCATGGCAAGAAGTGGATTTTAAAACAGATAAAGGAGGAGGAAGATGTGAGTAAGCCATTAAAAATGAACCTTTAGAAATATATTTCATAAAGGGCAGTTCTATGTTTTGAAATTGATTTACTTATGTACTTATGTATTGGCTATTAAAATGTATAGCCATGCTTTCAATGATTATTATACTGCTATGATTTGAATAGGTGAAATTTATTATGTGTAATACATTTCACATTGTTCAACTGTATACCAACAAAATCAATCAGCCAGACAACTGCCACACCAAGTCATGGACTGACCACATTATATTTTTGAGATCTTAGTCTCTCTGCCACTTGGGGGCAGAATGAACAGTGATAGGAATAGATAAGCAACATTCTCAATATATTTTCTAAGTGCTTTTTAAAATATGAATGGGTGAATGAAAGCCACTTCCATTTAAATGTTTCATGCGTACTTGGAGAATGCAGACATATGACATACCCAGAGCATAATTTAAATAATTTCATGCTGAAAGTTTACATGAAAGAAAAACCATGTTTAATATTGTTATTCATCACCAGTGCTGTTGGCCTCAGGCATTATTGATAATGGAAAAATAGACTAGACAGTCTCTTCTGCTTTCCTTCTTTCAATAGAAGTTTCAGTAAAAGCTCTCTTTTCATAGTACAGTCAGTTGTAGTATAAACTTTCCAGCCAGCGGGCCTCAAATGGACAAATACCAGTGACCAACAAAGGCCTAGACTACTTAGATATTCAGTGCTTGCTCCATCAGTCAGCATGGGCAATTAGGTTATTAGTTTGCAAAAACTCTACACAGATCCAAAGACAGGAGATTTCTCTATGCGTACCTGATCAATAACTGAAAACTGTATAATAAAAATCCTTAATTACACGTACCATAAGAGTTTCAAATAGAGAACATAAAATGCTAGTCATTTTACCTACCCATAATTAGAATAATGCACACATTAAATATATCAGAGTCCTGTGACTTGGTCATTTGATTTCTTTAAATTCAAAAGATGGACTCCTGAACCGCTGCTACAGGAGCAATAAAGCTCATAATGGACTTGGCCATTGCCCACACTGTCAACATTGTAAAAACAGATTAAGATTAGAAATAAAAACATAATTATTTTCTAAGTATTATAATATGGCATAAAGAGCACAGGCTAATCAAAATATTTGACTTGGTCATGTCTCCAGAAGATGAATCTGCCAGATTTAAATGGAAAAACACAGACCTGATAGAAGACAAGTAATAAACAATGTCATCTGAGAGTAGCACCCGAAAGGCACTAAAGCAATTCCAATGACCTGTAGTACAACGGCATTACTTTGACATTGATTTCTAAAATATGTCAATCATCTTTAGTTTCTCCATCATAAAATATACCAAAGATCATTGGCTCTTTGTTGTAGCACTTACAACTTACAGAGTAATTCCTGTATCCTAGGGTTATGTTTCAGCATGTACTTTTCATGTGTTATCTAACTTAGTACTTGACCTCATAAAGTAGGTGTCACCCTTATTTTATAGATAAGAATGCTGAGGTTTAAAGATGTTAAGTACTTTATGCAAATGTTGGGATCCTCATTTGAATGTAATTCAGCTTTACTTTAGAACTTATGGTTTTAATTTATAAAGTCTCTGTAACTTTGTTTTGCTGACATATCAGCAAATATGAATGAAAGAAGTACTTTATCCATAATGTTTTTTTTTTTTTGTGGGTACCGGGGGGTCAACCTCAGGACCTCGTGCGCCAGTAGGCACCCGTGCTGCTGAGCGATATCACCGGCCCCTTTTTCATATGTGGGTTCCGGGAGTCGAACTCGGGCCCTCGCACTTGCCGGGCAGGCACTTAAGCCGCTGAGCCATCTCACCGGCCCCCTCCATAATGTTTTTTGTACTGGTAAGACAGACCTCTGTGACAGATGTTTTCATGCAGTATCTTTATTCTTCTTTTCTTTTTTTATGACTATAATTCTAGATTTGGGAAAACAAATAATGTGACCAGCCACAGAACTACACTGCACAGTCTTCCCTAAAATGTGACAGTCTTGTGATAAAATGCTGGGCAAAGTTATAAGCAAGAAACACTGGCTCTTTTTAAAGGAGGTCACACTCATCAGCCACTTAACTTTTTGCCTTTTATCATTTGTACTATTCTATAAACAATATGCTGCACAGATCTTCTTGCAAACCGTGTAGGCAATTATGAGAGGAAGGCCAGGAAACTTATGAAAACCTCACATGCAAAGATAAATAAATTGTATATGATGTTAACTTTTGGAAGTCTTTTACTAGAAGTTGGATTAAGTCTCTAACAGATAACACCCCAGTTTTTAAAAATGAAAGCAAAGGGATTGGAGATATAAACCAAATGTCATTTCTCGCTCTGAAATTTTATTATTTTATTTGGTTAAACATCTCAAAGATAGGAGAGAAGAACAGATTAACTTCATAGGCTTTTACTGTTTGGTCCAACACTGTAAAATTTGATTAAGTGAAGCCCAGACTTGTTGGAATTCATCACAAAAAGCCATTCACCATCAGACCTTGTAACTCAAGTACATGAGCTGCTGGATGAGATAAAATCAATGGAGTCTGAATAATGAAATTTAATTTCCATTTAAAATCATGTGCTTGTTTCTATATAGTCACACTTACGATGCTTCTATTTATATAGTTATGCTAAGCCTGTTCTGCAAATAAGACCTTTGTGCAGCCCCAAGTTCATATCATTAGTTTAAGGAAAGTCGATTTTGTTTTCTCCATTGTACAAACAAGGAAACAGGCTTTGGAGACATTAGGTAAACTTCAGGAATCATATAATGTGGTCCGGCACTCTACCCCTGCACCACATTGTTTTGTTACTGTTATTTTGTTCAGAATATTTATGAACAGAGAAAATAAAGATCTGGATAAAATTTCCAAACGGATTCATTTGAAAATTGTTGTAAAAGAGAAAATATGATGTTAAAATTATCCAGGAAAGAAAGCAAAAAAAGACTTATTTTTAATAAAATAATCCCTAACCATATTCCCTACAGCATTGTTATGTGATAGCCTTGCTTTCCAATGAATTGAATAAAACAACATAGAGAAAGCATTTTCTGTTTGCCCTCCCACCCTAAGTGACTTGATATATGACGCTTTGCATGTAATTTTGTAGAAATCTAAGAAATAGTGATACATTGCTTAACAATTCCCTGTCAAGCCTATGATGTTAGGATTCTATGATTTACAGCCCGTTCTCTCTAATACTTGTAAAGTGACATGCAGAGTACATAAACACCAAGTCTCGGGGAATCGTGGGAAAATCTCCCTCAACTCCTAGAGGGCAAAATTTCATGCATAAATCTTAATCTGTTGAATCAATGTCATAATTATTAGGCTTAGTTACTAATGACATATTCACCAGTGTTGGTTTCGGCTTAAGATAAAACAACTTAAATTCACTAACACACAGAATACATACAAGGGAACATATAGAAGAGAAATCTGACAAAGGAAAAAGGGGGTCAGTGTTGAACGAAGTTTTGTAAAAGTCAACACATAAAATTCAGAGTCACGTCAGCATGCGGACCAAGTAGGCTGGGAGTAACAGAGTCTGCGGTCAGGTCAGAGATTTTTAGGTAGTGTCTGTGTAATCATGACCCCCGGCTGCTGAATGTCTGTGCTTGTCCTCTCCTCCGAACAGCATGACTCGATTATAGTTTGACTGCTTTGGAGCTTCTGGTGGCCGTGTGACTTGTGGTCTATGAATTGTGAAAGGATATGGTGGGCATTAGTACGGACTGAAGGCTTTATGCTTATGCAAATGCCCCGGAACTTTCCTTTCCCTCTGCCACCGTCACCAGCATCAGTATTCCTTCACCTCGGACCCTAAAGAAAATCATTGGTTATGCTAGAGTTTAATTGGATTAGGCATGTTCTCCAATGGGTGCTCAAACTTTATTTTATTTATTTTTTTACGTGGGTACCGGGAGTTGACCTCAGGGCCTCACGCTTGCCAAAAAGCGCTTGTGCCACTGAGCGATATCACCGGCCCCTTTTTTCCTTTATGTGGGTACCCGGAGTTGAACTCAGGACCTCGCGCTTGCCAGGCAGGCGCTCATGCTGCTGAGCTATCTCACCGGCCCAAAACTTTATTATTTTAAAACCACTGAAATTGTGGAACTATTTGTCATCACAGAATCTCTAACAATCCTGAGTGACACAATAAAAATTGGTTCTCAAAGTAATGTATGTACACTTGGGCTTTATCTTGTTCCTTTAATCTTTATCTGATGGATGGTGGAATGGAATATACCATTGTCACAGAAAAGGCATCTTCTCTGGCAAACGGCTTCTAGGTTCCAATTAGACATTTTATTTAAAAGTTAAGATAAGCTGTGTACTGTCAGCTGAAAAATTAAGTATGACTTTAGAAGCTATCAGCCAAGGTGGATAAAAGTTGCAGATTTACAGACTTGATGATAATTAAGATTTCTGAATTTTAAAACTGTGCAGGCTGATTCATTTCCATGAATGACTGACATATTTAATTCTGATGTGAGTTGTCTGTTAAGCTCTCCTGATAGAGGAAGGACTGGTTCTTTATTGACGAGAGATAACTTGACTCGCTTATAATACAAACCATGTGGACTTCCCACTCAAGACAGCGAAAGTGTAGCTAAGGAAATATGCAGTCATCAGAATCCTCAACTTGTAAGAGGAATCTATCATATTCTTTATGGGCTGGGAACAAAAACAATGAATTATCTGACTTGTCTAAGACACCTTCACTCAAAAATTTTAAAAGAGATAAGTTTCTACTTTACTACATAAGATATTACTACTTCCATACTGGTAAATGTGTGAATTGAAAGGTAAGACAAAAAATAACTCATTCACTTTCTCTTGTGACCTGGTTCGAAGCAGGAAATGTGAGGGCTTTTCTTTTTCTTTTTCCTCCCAAGGTATTTACAAACCTGGAATGAACTGATAAAAGGATTGCAGATAACCCAAGTAGGGTTTATCATTGGCAAACAATATAAGTATTAGATATAAAATGAAATTAAAATCTCCTTAAACCCCAATTAGTTGTGTTAAGAATTGCCTACATATATAAAAACAAAATTATCAAACAAAACATTTCTGTACTTTTGATTTATGAAATACCACATAGGTGTTCTAGAAATAATCTAAAATATCTGAAATTTGATAGATTTAATATCTATATCTATATATATGTGTGTGTGTGTGTGTATGAAAATTGCAAAAGAGGACAAGAATTTGGCAAACAATATAGAAGTTTTCTCATTTGTTTTAAGAGATGAGGCTGAGGGAATTAGGTAGCCGTTTATTGAAAATGATTGGAAGGAAAATAAATTAGTAATCTAAGTTAGAATACATCCTACTAACATAGAACAAAACCCGAAAATTTGTTTTAGTCAAGTGAATTCACTTGATTCTCATTTTCTTGTAGGCAATAATGATGACCCCAGTGACTGTTATAAGACAACTTTTATTAAACAATTTACTCTTAATCACTGTTTCAGTGTCTTCAGAATACTTTAAGCAATTATATTCTCACTAAAAGTCAGTGATGATCTTAGCTTGAGATCTTGTATGAGTTAAGTACATAACAATATAGATCAATTAAATGCACACACATATATATTTTTCTTCTGAGTTTATTTTCTTTTTTAATTAAGTGAATGGGTACAATTTAGATATATATAATGATCACATTCATCATAGGGAATTTGTACCTATATATGATACATCTTGATTCTTCTTTTTTTCCATACCCTCGCCTCCCTTCAACCCCTTTCCCTGCCTTATAAACAAAAGATTCAGTTCCATTTTATCACTCTTTTATCAGTTTTTTTCTTTCCTCTTCTTTTCTTTCTCCCCCCTCCTCCTTACCTCCCTTTCCCATTTGAATGTTTTCTTCCAATTTCACAATATATGTTATACAATTTGGTCCTTATTTACTCTTTCATTTTTCACACAAGAGAAACAATGTGATATTTACAGATACATATCTGATTTACTTCACCTAAGAGTACGACCTCAAGGTGCATCCATTTACCTAGAAATGTCTCGAGTTTATCCTTCTTTTTGGCTGAGTAGTATTCCACGGTATATATTTAAAAAACCCACATCTTCTTTATCCATATGTCTTTAAAATGACACACACATACACACACACACATGTATATGTATATGTATATATACATATATATGTATATGTATGTATATATATATATATATTTTTTTAATGTGGGTACAGGGAGTCAACCTTAGGACCTCATGCTTGCCAGCAGGTGCTTGTGCCGCTGAGCGATATCACTGACCATTTTTTTCCTTTATGTGGGTTCTGGGAGTCCAACTCAGGACCTTGCACTTGCCAGGCAGGCACTTGTACTGCTGAGCCATCTCACTGGCCCCACATATATTTATAATCGACAGTTTGGCAAAATTAAGGCTTATTGGTGAAATGTAACAAATCATGTCAAAGATAAACCTGATCAGAATTAGTGAAAACATTGGGATCTTTCTAGTGCACATACAGTAATGCCATACTGTTGAAAGTGTTTGTTTTACATAGTTGTGTGGTCTTTGCAAAAACAGGAAACGAAGTTGCAAAGAATAATTGTACCAATTATAAGCCAGCCAACTGATGAGGAAAAAAAATTACAAATGTATACATATATGGGGGTGTATCTCTTATAAATTAAATCCATTTTTTCAAGCATCTTAGATTTTGTTTTGATTACATAAATTGAGTCAGAAAATGAATTTAAATCCACCTATAAAAATTCATAATAAAATGCATAGTGGATTATTTCTGCTATGTTTCAGCTCACTCATCAGAAGACATTCGATTATTCCTGAATGCTTATATTACATTAGCCTCTTTACTATTCATGAGGAAAAGGCTGTATCAGACCTACTCCATTACTGATCTTTTTATTTTTTTTCCATTAAAAGCTCATCACGTGTGTCCATATTGAATTCTATACCTAAATAATAGAGTACTGAAATGGTAAATATTGGTCATATAATATAAAGTTTTTTAAAATTATTTTTCATCCATCAGGATGTTCATTAAATATTCTAGGAAATGGAGCTTCAGATCTGTGTGAAGCCTCTCTAGGTTTTTTTTTAATATTTCATTTCGAGATACCTCAATTGCAAAGAAATGCTTAATTATTCTGAAAGACCTAATTACTCTCTCTGAAAATTAATATTTTTCCTTTTCTCTAGAAACAGATTTGAACAAATGGCAGGACAAATAGATTCAAGATAAGTCTTTTCTTCTCATACATCCTCAATTTCAGAAATTTTATATTCAAAGCAGAGCTATCATCTTTCTCTCCTATATGCATTAGTTCTTAAGACACAAAACTGGAATTAGTTTCTCCTGAAAAAGGTCCCAAAGAACATCTTTCCTGTAGGTTTTCTCAACTGGTGGTAATATTCTACATAGTTATGTAGAGAATTCACATTAATCCAAAGCATTTTTCAGAGATTATAAGGCTATCAATAAGGAGCTCAATTTTATTAACATTAGATAGGAATTTTATAAAAAGACAGTTAATTTACTGCACAGGGGCTCTAGATTTGATTTTACATGGGCATAAAATTTGGTATATGATCCACTAAAAGAAATTTAAAATAGGAACATTTCTCACTTCAATCACTAGGCTCCCGAGAGAGGCCATCTTTCTCTATGTGAAGAATGTCCGGTAGCCATCTTTGATGGTGCCTAGGAGAGGAACGTGAAGTCTTCACACTTTTTTAACTGAAGAAAGAGCTCATGTCCAACTACTACTCTTTTGCTCCTCATTTTCATTTACTTTGACTCATCAGTAGGAAGATTTTGTGCTAAGGAACGAAGAAAATTACTTTTGCTAAAGCTTAATCTTGTTATTTTTTAAGTACAACCGTTTTAAAAAGCAGTCATCTCATTATGAACCCTTTAACAAAACTGCAGTCACAAATGTGGTACTTGCTAATATAAATGTTGGATTCTTTCTGGATTGTCCAGAGGTTTTGGTTGGACCAACATTTCTGGAGATGAGAAAGACAATACTTTTGTCTTTTACCAGACTGGGCAGTTACTTAAGAACCAAGTTTTTAGAAGATTGCCCAACAGCAACATTTAATACAAATGTTTTTATTTGTTGAATTCAGCAATCCTAATTATGAACTTTCCTCATTATCCAGAGATTGTGGATAAAATAATGCCTCCGTAAGCATGATGGCACATTACTAACAATCAAATTGAAGGACTTGTTGATCCCTCTAGGCTGAAACAGTAGAATCCAAAAAGAACCAATTAAAAAAGAAGTGTATCTCCCTCTTTTCCTTCTAATTAGCCCCACATTCTGCCTCCGCCTGTGTTTGCTAAATCTGTTTTGAAGATTGATGGTTAAGTATAGAAATTGTATTCACATACTGTGAACATATAAATGTCCACATTAATAGCAACCAGCATTCACTAGAATATATATGAACATTTAAAAAAAGGCAAATTTTGTTTTTCTAAGATTGTAAGCTCCCCTTCTCAGTCCTAGTCATAAAAACCAGAAACAATTTATGGCCTATCTCAGCCCCATAATGTGTGTGCCTGTGGCTTACATTAGAAAAGTCAGAATTACCATCCAGTGTTCACTTAGTCTCTTTGTTCTTATGGAAAAAATACCAGGCAAAGAGTCTAAAGACTTTAGATCAAATCCCAGATAAGCCATTTTCTTTATGTGTAGCTATGTGCTTGGTTATTTCAACCTCTCTAGGTATAATCTTCTTAATCAAAGAAAAATATAGTATTTCAAAATCACAAAGTTTGAATAGGGATGAGTGAAGTAATGTATTTTTTTCAAAAATAGAGCCATTTCAATAAACAAAATTATACAATTTCCCGGTCTAACCCAGTTCATTGAAGTTGACAGGAGGTGATCATCTTCATAGTATGTCACAGCTGTAACACCATAAGGATGGTCAGAAATGATAGTATAGTTAATTCTTCAAATCTGCAGGTTCCATATTCACAAATTCTACCAACCATGGATCAAAATATTTGGAGAAAAAATTACAGAGAGAGCAAATCTTGAATTTGACTTTTTCCAATGACTACACTAAATGCTTGTGAATGAAATGATTTTTAGGCATGATACTAGGTATTTTTAATATTTTGGAGTTGATTTAAAGTATATGGGAGGAAGTGATAGGTTATATGGCACCGCTAGGTCATTTTCTCATCTGTGCATATGGCTATCCACAGAAGTCCTGCAGCCAATCATCCAAAGATACTGAGGAAAGACCACACTTAAATTCTTCAAGAGATATTTTTGTATCTATATTTTTATGGTTTTTATCTAGATGTTCCACCAAAGTCTCATGTGCTCACAGGTGGGACCTTTGGGAGGTGACTGGATCACAGGCAAGTGATACTCAACAGTGGATGGATTTGTAACTAAATGTGACGTTGGAAGACAACACCGGGTCAGAGGCGATGGGTAACTTTGGGCATGGCCCGAAAGGGTGTATGTCAACTCCCTCCTCCCTTGATCTCTCTCTTCTGCCTGCTGCATGCCATAAGATGTTTCTCTTTTGTAGTGCCCTCTGACCTGCTGCCCTACCTTGGAGCCAGCTGACTATGGACTAAATCCTTTATGAACCGTGAACCAAAATAAACTTCTCCTCTGTTAATAACTTGTTGTCAGGCACTTTGCCTCAGCAACAAGAAAGTAATTAGAATGTATATTTAATATTAATATCCAGGCTCCTTTTTCTCTTCCTCTTCAATCCAGTCAACCTGGACTTTCCCAGTGTCACTAGAACAACTTTAGACCTGTAGACCATTTCAAGTTTCTTCTTTTCGCCCAGGTTTCTGTGTGTCTCCCCTAAACGCTTTATGTCCTGACACTTATTTTTATTACATTTTTATTCAAACATCCCTAGAAGACTGATGATGATACTATGAAACAGAATTTCAAGAAGGATACAGACTTTAATTATGATGTGAGCCTGTACAGAACATGGTTTAATATTTGGTTTAGACTTGTTGTCTGTAGTACGAAAAGAATGGTTACTACATTTTCCAACATTTTCACATTAATATTTAAAATTTCTTACGTACACATTGAATATGGACACTTTGAATGCATGCAATTTAGTTTTAAATACTCAAGTACCCTCCTTTCATAAAGTTAAAACTTCATCCACCAACTCATATGTCACTATTTTGTATTTAACTCTGAATTGTGCTAATAGTTATTTCACATTTCTTAGATTTTACTAATATAGTTCCTACTTCTTTTTAAAGCTTCTAAGTGTTAAAAAGAGTGGCTAGGGGCCGGTGAGATGGCTCAGCGGCATAAGCGCCTGCCTTGCAAGCGCGAGGGCCCGAGTTCGACTCCCGGAACCCACATACGAAAAAGGGGCCGGTGATATCGCTCAGTGGCACGGGTGCCTGTTGGCGCGCGAGGTCCTGAGGTCGTCCCCCTGGTACCCACAAAAAAAAAAAAAAAAAAAAAAAAAAAAAGAGTGGCTAGGACTTGATGAAGAGGGCAGAGTGTGAGCCATGCCTAAGAATTCCAGAGTGTTTAAAGAAAACGTGTCTGTAGTGTTGGCTGGATTATGCAGTTCAATGTAGTCCATCCACATCAATTTCATTCTTTTGGCTCCTGTATGCTTTTGAATTTGCAGGACCTTAGCCAGGATGATAAAATCTCTTTTGAAACAGTTGGCTTAAATGCTACAGAATATTTTCTGATCTATAATATTCTAATGTTAAGGAGTAATATTAACATTATGTTATATGGTTCCAACAGAATAATTAGCTGTACTTGGACACAGTGAAATTACAGGCTTTGCATCTCTTCATTATTTTTTTCATACTATAAAAACATAAATTATTAGATCAGTAAGCTAGGGCGAGACTGCAGGAGTAACTTGATTTCTCAACAATAAAGTTCAGTTATCATATACACTAAAAGTTTCCTGTTTTCCAGGCCACTCAAGGCTGCAATTTTTTTGTTTTGTTTTGTTGTTGTTTATATTTTAAGGTGATGATGTATCCACTTTTGCACTGGAGAGAAGGCAGCAATAATGAATTATTGAATATTTTTCAAGGAAAAGTAGAATGAAAAGTGATACTTTATGTTGTCAATTGAATAGATAATGCCATTCACAAATAATGCTTTTGTTTCTGATAGAAACAAAGCAGTATCAGCATGAAATGCAGTTTTCAAACTAAGATTTCTAAAATAAAATGTGCCAACTTTTCAAAACAAAAGTTCTAGCATTACACATTTATCTGATTTGTATTCCAAACTGTTAATATCAATGTTTTTAGTTATTATAAATCCATAGCAGAAAGATAAGTTATTGCCATGTATAGATTGGCACAAATAAATTTTTATGTTAGATAGATTATGTCTGTATCCTTTTTAAAGAATGATTTATTGTCAAAATTAACTTTGGCTTTCAGAAAATAGCTCATTGTCTATTACTGATCTTACCTCTTGATAAAGCATCACACAGAAATTTTATTGATTGATCGATTGATGCTGGAGATTGAACCTAGGCCTTTGCCAACTGCTCTACAACTGTGCTACATCCTATGCCACCTCACATGGCACTTATGTGTTTCTTGTAACAGAAGTTCTTTTGCTATAGAAGGAACCATACATTATAACTGGGTTTATATGTATGTGTCACATTGCTCTGCCCAAATAATCAAATGCTTTAAAAAGGTATGCATGGACATATTTTATAGTAATAAAATTGTATTTCCCATAAACAGAGTATTTAATTAAAGAAACTATATAAGAGATTGTGAAAGGTAGTTTTTAATCAATTAAAAAAATAATGTTTTAATGTTTAAATTTTGAACATATTTTTCAAAAATCTAATATGTAAAAAGATCATCAGCTATTGAACATGTGCATATATTAGTGCAGTAAGTTTGCTATTTGAACAACTTTATTTATTTATTTATTTATTTTTTTTTTTTTTGAGGGTACCGGGGGTCGACCTCAGGACCTCGTGTACCAGCAGGCGCCCGTGCCGCTGAGTGATATCACCGGCCCTTTTTTCGTACGTGGGTTCCGGGAGTCGAACTCGGGCCCTCACGCATGCCAGGCAGGCGCTTACGCCGCTGATCCATCTCACTGGCCCCCTGAACAACTTTCAAAACTAAAATTTAAAATGTCCTTTTTGTTTTATAAGTAGTGATTATTTTTTATTATTATGTAAAATAAAGGAAAATAGGATGTTCTAAACTTTTCCTAAACCTGAAATATTTTCATATCTTGTGGATTTATTTTTAATATTGTAACAATAAAGAAATTACTGGAAATATATGCAACATCCAATCTTCAAGAGAAAATGGCTCACAGCCACACCGACGGAGACATTAACCCTACGCAGATACTCATGTGTACGCTCATGCAAATGTTATGAAGCTCATTTCATACTCCAACTGGAGAAATCTTTATTTCTTAGTATTATTTTGACTTCAAAGGACTTTTGACAATGTTTCATAATTCGAAGCACTATACAAACTATAAAAATAGTTTTTTTGTTATGTCTTGTTTTTCTTTCTTGTTATTGCACTTTCAGAAAATGTTAAAATAGTTGCTAATCTTAGAACAAAGGTGGTATCCTTTAGCCTGAGAATGCTTTCTTCCATAAGTTTTAATTTAATTTTGACAATTTGGCTCAAGAGAGCATGAGTGAAATCACAGATTTTAATTTAATGTTTCAGAGTGGAAGATAAAGGGAGAAACAGACAATATCTCAACACCACAGATTGCATTCATCCATCCTTTTTACATCCCACCTGAGAACACCATCCCCAAACGTGTCAGCTTACAGTGCTGATGTATTGCCATGCAGGGCACATTCTGGGACTTGGCTATGGAGGCAACCTTCAGTTTTATAGTCTCACACTCAGAAAAAGCAATCAGGGTGATTTGCTAGGAAATCAAGTGAGCAATGTTACCAAAAGGGCAAGAGAAAGGCCTGGTTTCATCTTTTTTTCATGAATGCAGATGTAATCTTCAAAAACTCCATATTAACAATGGGAATTTTATTATATATTTTAATGGCTACATTTGAAGGGTATTTAGTTTTTAAATGTTGCAGAAATGGAGTCAAAATCTAATTCAAATAAAAAATTCATATATTTTTGTGGAGCAACTTTTCACATGCCACTGTGCTTAAATCTGCTCATTATTGAAGTGAACCAATGGAATCACTACTGGGCAAATAAATATTACCAAAAGGGTCAGAGAGCTGGAAAGGCAGAATCTTTTAAAGAAAAGTTACAATAATCCCTCAAAAATATTGAATAGTGCAGTGTAGACAACTGCATCTGATTATTTTAGGGTGGAATACCACAGACTTACAAATGCTTTTACAAAAACTCCAATTCTTCTATGTATCCTCTCATTAGCTGATTCATTAGAAACTAATTTACTCTTCACAAAGAACAAAATTCTAAGCACACTACATAAATATACACATTGCATTTATCATACTATGATTTTGCCAGAAAAAATCAAGCTTAACAAACGAAGTAAAAGATCTATACATTAAAAATTACAGTACTCTGTATAAGATTTCTAGTACAAATAAAGTGAAAATGGTCCTTCCAATTTAAGGTCCATAAAACACTTATTAAAGATAAAAGCAGCTTATTTAGCAGTATTGGACTTTGTGAGATGCAATATGTACAACACAATGAAATAGAAATTTCAGTGATGGAAAATCATCCTCCTCTCTTGATAGTATAATAACCTTTTAAATCATGTTTGACATTTGTAAGTTGAGTGAGCTGGCAGCCCTGTAAAGTCTACATGGTAATATATGTGGTAAACCCTTTCTGGAGCAGTAATCTCATCGCTGTGTCTAACGGCTCTCACTTCATGTGGCCCATGAGCCCCCGAGAGACTTATTTGACTCTGCCTTTCTTGAGCCACTGGTTGCTAATGTTCCTTATTATGAGGAAAGCAGAAATGTGCCTTCGGGCAATGGCCACTCTGCTAGAGGTACAACTACCAGCCAACCTTCTGCTGAGCTTTTTTGTTTTAAACTATTAAATATGCACATGCGTTATACAAAGGGGGTTCTTTGTGTTTCAAAAAAACAATATGACAGGGATATTTACTCTGCTCCATTTGCTAATCTGACAAGCTCCATCTGGTAAGCAGACCCTTTATCTTCTCATCACCCTAAATCTCCGAAGGAAAGTGGACACTAGTGGCATATGTCTATGGCTGGTCCTTATGCTTAATGAGGTAGAATATTTATAGGTGGAAACTTTTAGGACACCTAAGAGACATGATACTTGGTGTTTAGGAAGAACCTATTCCACTAAAGAGAGCAACACTAGTTCAATTTCTGTCACTCTTATTTCCTTTGTAACTTCAACTTCTTACAAAGGTGAAGTTGAAACTTAATTTTTAAACACGTAATGATCTTAAAGTACCACATTCAGTGTTTCCAGAGAAACTTCTGCAGATCCCCAGCAGTTGTGTGTAATCACACACACGCATGCACACACACACATATGCACATACACAGATGTTCATATATATGTGTGTATATATATGTGTGTATATATATAAATATTTAAATTTATAAAGATGGAATATATTCAAGGTATACAATGTGATGATTTGATTATGTAATATAGTGTAATAATTATTACAACTATTAATTAACACAACCATCACTACCCATGCAGTACAAAATATAGACAAAAGGTACAACCTTTCTGTTATAAGATGTCCTTATGTTTTAATTATCTTCTTATATATCTTTTTCCTCTATTCAAATATATATGTGTATATATATATATAGTGAAGATAAGAAATACAGACAATTTCTTAAGTTCATATAGTAAATGCTTTTTAATGTGAGTTGCATGAATAAATGCATACATATTCATTCTGTTGTAAAAGCAGAATATTTACATTTTTCATAGGAATAAGTGTGAATATCAAAATGACCCTTTATAATCTCAAAATCAAATATGTAGTTTATTTTTGCCTTCCACAAATTATCAAAGAACTTCATTTATCTTTTCTTCTTTTATTCATTCAACAACTAGTGAGCCATTCTATACTTCAAAATACCAAATAACAGCCATATTCACATAAAAAATTATCTAGGAATTCAAATTTCTAAATTAATTTGGTATTTTGTACATATAATATATAGTGTTTTGCAGTGATGCAGAAATAACATGGAATGGAGGTACTCTTCCATGTACATGTCCAGAAACAAATACATATTTTTAGAGAATTGGCAAAGTTTGTGTTTGTATTTGGTAGCACATTAACACTCAACGAATTCCAGAAATGTAGGGATTATAATTAAAAGTGATTTGTACATTTTAAAGAAAGAAATGTCAGTGTGTTTTTCTATTAGAAGCTGATGAAAAAATCTGAGCAGTAAAGATAAAACATTCCTTGCTCAATTGGTATTTTATATACAACCTAAAGTCAACTTTATCCTATGGGGATTTAAAAGCATCTCAGACTTTGGTTTAGAAGTGGGAAATAAATGATGAAATTTCCTCAGCCATTTTCTGGGTCACTTTCTTAATAATAAGGTCATAGCCAGCTGCTGTTGCTGCCTTCCAAGTACATATTTCAGCTATATGAATGTATTCTTCTATCTTTTTATCATTGAGAAGATAGTGTATGTATTTTTCCAATAGATATCTGAAATTACAGATCATTTTAAAATCTCTTATAATAATAGACTAAGCTGGAACATGGTAGAAAAGAGATATGGAAATCTGGCTTTATCCCTTAGACTTGGTGTCCATACCAAAATATGCTGTTAAGAACAAATACTCTTGAATGTACATTAGTATACAGAAATACACATAGGTATAATTATTGGTATATTGATTTCATTTTCATTTACTACAGCAGCCCACCACTGTTGAGTGGTGATTATAGAAAGGAAAGGAGTTAAGCTTGATGTTTATGTAGACCCAGTGAAGGCAGGATTTAGTCAGAAAAATAAACTTATATGAAGTGCTCACTGTGAACAAAACACTGTTTTAAGTAGTTTACATGTATTTGTTCAATCAGTCTTTACAACAGCCTTATGAGTAGGTAGCATCATTATCATCATTTATGGATGGGCAACTGAGGCTAGGAGAAATCAAGTAACTTGCCTCAGAGGCCACACAGTGAGTACGTGATGAAATTGGACAGTTTAACTCCAGATGCATACATTTAACCCTCACAATGTGTCTCCAAGAAGAGAGTTATAATATTTGAAGGTTGGTTTCTAAATAAAAAGCAAGGTATCATATTGCCTATTATTAAAAGAACAGGGAGAACTAGAAAAGATGATTTTTTTTTCAATTGAAAGTTTATGCCTACAATACAGAAGAATGGTATACTAATATTTTATGTGCGAATTTAAATATTCATAACTATTTGGGTAATAGGAAATCATTACATGTTTAATAAATGAATGGACAAAAGAAATATATGAATCTTTGCATAAAATATTTATATTATTGTACCATTTTGGAGCACTACATGCACATGCAATTTTGAAAGTGTGATTAGATGCTACATTCAAGTAGTTAGAATTTACCATAGAGTATTGTTCCATGAATCATATTCTGCAATGTAGATTATTACATTATCAGCAGTAGTAGGAATTTATTTAATACCAGCCTCCTAATATCCATCAATAATTTTCCTTAAAATAGTATTAGTAATACTATTAGGAATTTGCATGCTATAGAAGTCTTATAGAAAGTATTTATGAAATCAATTTTAAAAAATTTTGCCATGAGTCACTAACATATAATTAATAAGTTAATATCCAAATAAATAACCAGGTTTAGTATATCACAATTTGCTATCCTCTTTTTTTTTTTTTTTTTTTTTTTTTTGTGGGTACCGGGGGGTCGACCTCAGGACCTTGCGCGCCAGCAGGCGCCCGTGCCGCTGAGCGATATCACCGGCCCCTTTTTTCGTATGTGGGTTCCGGGAGTCGAACTCGGGCCCTCGCTCTTGCCAGGCAGGCGCTTACGCCGCTGAGCCATCTCACCGGCCCGCAATTTGCTATCCTCTTCTGGTATTTTTCTTATTTTTTCTTTCAGCTTGTTACTGTCAGTATTTTTGTAGTATAGCAGGGATAAAACTAAAAATTCTGAAGACTGATCTAAAAATAACATCTTCAAAATTAGAAAAAAGAACAGATGGGTTGGGCTGTTACATTCATGCTCCCAACATTAGATTAAATTGAGTAGAAGAAATAAGCATCTTCTTGGGTCCCTGCCTAAATATCTACTGAAAGCAAGAGAGGCTGAATCTTAAGCTACTATTGATTATTTGCAATTCTGAGTGGCTGCTGTACAGACTTAATCAACTCTCTAAATAACTTTCTTAGAATATTTTTTGGAATGTGTAAAGTGGCATAACAAATGATAAAATTCTAGGCCGAATTTATAGTTTGAATAAGAGCAATAACAAGAAATCTGACTTCCATACTGCAGAATTTAATTCTCTATCAATTTTTTTTTTTTTTGCTGAGTCTATGCTAATCGGTGAAACTAATTTGTTACAGTGTTTGTATTTGTGTGCATGGTATACATATACAATATATAATATATATGACAAGGGTGTACACTTTGGGTAGAAACAATGAGGTATATTTTTAAGTTATACATATGATGAGTGTTGTTGAAATATTTGCATTCCATATTCATTTTTATGATTTTGCCTTCCTTTATGTCACCAGTCTCAATACCTTTGAACCAACATGGACTCTCCATTTCCTTCCCTTTTGTGCATCTCCTTGTCAGGTCTTGTCTGCCATTTGTCTTCTATGTCTTCCATCTGTGTCATGATCTTTATTCAAATGCTGTTTCCCCAGGACCCATTCTCAGTCTAACCTGAGATTCAGCCATCATGATCTAAAATATCTTTAGACATTCAGGCTTAGTTCTTTTAGAATAACTTGGGCTCCCTTCTCAGTTGCTCTTCCTAAAACACTTCCTAATTCCACACCTTTACCTCTATTTACTCCTTTTCTTTCCCTGTCATATACATCCTACTTACCATTCAATATCTAGTTCAAATTCTACTTTTTTCAGCAAGTTTTCTTGATTGTAGTAATTCCATTTTTCCAAGGGATGAAAATACCCTTCCACTGTCTGATATGTCCTATCATCTAGATGATGTGACACCTTTCCTAATCAGTGTTTCATTATAATTGCTATACATGGCATATCTTCCATACTAACCTCAAGTACCTAAAGGGCAGAGTTTACTGCATTATGTATTTTATATTCTGCATTATGTATTCTACAGTGCCACTCATGAAGCCATGTGCATGGGAGGGATCATTGAAGGAATAAGTAATGAATTTGTCTGTAGCAGAAAAGGATTTGAACTCAGTTTTCCCAAAACCCCATAAAAGTATTCTGTTGACTCTTCCGCTGATGGCTAAATTGCTGTGAGTCAACTGTGATTGTTATGGTACACCTATTTCAATAGTGTACGTTTCCCAGGATCCAATAACCCATATTACAATATTCCAAAACTGACAGAAACCTTTCCCCACTGCATTTTCATCTCCTTATATTTTGCCCAGGTCTGCAGTCAGCATAAGAGAGTGAGAAGACTAAGCATTTATGAATGAGACAGTCTGGATTCCAGGCTTACCTCGCAAAAACATTTCTTAGTTTGGCAAATCATTTAGCCTCAATTTTCTCATTTGTTAAATGAAAGATTTGAACTGGATGATTTGGGACTTCCTTTCCAGGCCTGCAATTTAGTGAAGATGAAAGCCATAATCTGGTACCTCTGACCTTTAGAAAACCATTTTACATGCTGGACTTCCTAAGAATTATTATTAAATGGCCCTCTGCTTTTCTTGATGCTAGTTAGTATGGCTTTAATACTCATTCTAGACTCTAACTTCCAAAGGTTGTTTGAATTTTGCTCAATTCATGCTGAGAGGTTCCTCAGAATTTCCCTGAATTCTTCCCTCAAAAGGCTTCTTTGCCTTATCACTGACTCTTTTGATGGTCCTACGCCACACATTATTTGGTCAAGACTTTGCTGAATAATACATTATGCCCGCCTTAGGTAGCCCGTTCATTGACAGACTCATTGGTATGCTCACTGGTTTTCAACCTTTTTGGCATTTGTTCAACACTTCTCATTCTTTCTTACCCCTGAACATAAGCCCCCTCTTGTCAGTGGGCCTTCTCTTGCGGACATGTTTTTCTCTTTTCTACTCATGTTCAAGGTCATTTCTTTCTTTTTATATTTTATACAAACTTCCTTTACTTCTTTCGTTTGTCAAATTCTTTGTCTTGCTTAAGTGTATTGACTCTGGGTGTTAACGGGGGTCAGAAAAACAGAAGCCCTGGCAAAATTGTGTGGAGTTGACACTGAGGTTAAAAAGAAATACAAATGTGGGAAAATAATCAGAACCACACGATAGAAGGACGAATGTTTGCAGTTAGATCCTAGATAACAGATGAATGAAAAAGGCAATATAAGAAACATGATACATCTATGGCAAATCTCCAAAGGAAAAAGGGGGTTCCATCATTTCATTCCTGACCATTCTGAAGACTGGTTCCTTTAATTAGACATGCCTGGTGTTACGGCTTGTGTCTAGATGTCCCCCGAAAGCCTCATGCAGTCATAGGAGGGGCCTTTACAGAGGTGGCTGGATCTAGATTATGTGTCTCTTGGATTGATTCATGGTGCAATGCTAGGATCAAGGACACTAGGACTAAGGGTATGACTGCTACCTGCCCTAAGGGTGGGTAGCCTGGATAAAATATAAGGGCTAGAGGAGGCTTGTAGTTGGTCTCTTGCTTGTTTTTGCTGTCTTCTCCCCACCATATATTGTCTTTCCTCTGTGATGCCCTTTTGCCACCCACTCTGGCTTGGAGCCAGCTGATTATGAATTGAAGCCTCTACAAACTGTGAGTTGAAATAAACCTTTCCTCCTTTAATTTTGGGTATTTTGTCCCAGCAATGAAATAAGTAACTAAGACACCCGGAAAGGTCAGTTTTCTATTTTACAAAGAGAATGAACTTGGACAGATTCCTCAGGACATTCATTGTAACTTCTCATTTCTAAAATCCAAGAGATTCCCTTCAACCACAAGATCACTGTTTTCAAACTAAAGTATATTAGTGATTATTAGCTCTAGCTAAACATTAGAACCATCTAGGGAACCTCAAAATTTAGGCTTAGAAATCACTCCTAATTGACTGATTTGGGCTTGGGCAACATCCATATCCAAAAATATCCATAGCTGATCATCACACGCAGCTGAAGTCTAAAGCCCACTGCTATACAGTGTGGCTCAGACCCACCTTTGGTGACTGGCGGACCAGAAGCATCAGAGGTTTATCTTACAACTTTCTATGAATGATCTCAATTGATCTTTCATACATCTACCAACTTTTAATAACTCCAGACTATGGAGAGGGAAAAGCTTATAGTCTTTTGCATTGGACACATGATTTTTAAAAATATCTGGTTTGTCTTTTGCATTAGAAACTTAATTAAAAAAAATCTGGTTCATTTAAAGGTACACATAGGTCAACACATCAAAATGTGCATGAAAAACAAGGTTGACTTTATTCATATTGTTAAGGAACCAATAATGCTCATAGCTAACAGGTCTACTAACATTTCAAGTGCTTCCACCTACGTTTAGCAAAAAGCCAAATACTTTACATGGCTCACAGGATTTGGTCTATCAGACCTTCATTCTCACCCTGCATATGCCTCTCCCTAGCTCCCTCTTTTCTTTGCTCTGCTGGAACAGCAACTGACCTTTCAGCCTTAAAGTTTTGCCATGCTTCATCTTTAACACAAGGCCTTTTTGTTGCCTGCGCCATGCCGATAAATTGTTCTCTAACACTGCAGAGCACTAAAATGATCTGGGGACATTCTAAAATTTTCAAGGCCCAGTACATGCTCTGAATCACTAAGTCTGATTTTCTAGAAACAGGATCCAGACATCATTAATTTAGAATATAAACCAAACCTGCAAATGAAAACACCATTTCTTTAAGTGATTCTGATAAATAGCAAAGTGAATGAAGCAGAGCTCTAACCTCCTCAAGTAACCTCCAATTTTACTTCAGGTGTCTCCTCAACATTCTCCTACTGAAGAAAACTTTTCAGTTTTAAATCCGGCCAAATACCTCTGATAACAATCTCACAACATCAAGCATCTTTCCTCATTGTCTAGAAAATGTTAATTTTACATTTATTTGTAGAGCCTGCACTCTCTTTCCTGACATCACCTACTAGACAGTACGATCATTTGGGCAGTGATCACACTGGATTTTGTTACAATTACTACCCCTGGTTCTACTCACAGCAAAAACAAACAGAAACAAAATTCGTAACATGTATAGGTTTAATGATTCCATCAATATAGAGGTTCAAAACAGTGCTATAAATATACTGACAACTTTGCTTCTAACTTTTAATGATAACTTTACTAGATCTTATTAAACCGGAAAAATTGTATTTTCCATTTTAATATCATACAGTGCTACAGCACTCTTAAATTCTGGACTCAAGGTATACTCATTTGTATGCATATATTTGAGTAGTCTCTAGTCTTATTAATTTTTTCTCCCAGTACAAACGAATGCAATGCACTAATTGTAGATCCACTAACACATTCTGTTAATGAAGTTGTTCAGGAAAAGTGTGATTACATTTCTGTTTGGGTGTATTTTGTAAAAAATCTGCCATGTTGAAAATTTCCTCAGCTGTTGGTTCACAGAGGGTGTCAGACCTGTGGGCTGTCATATGGTCAAATAAGGAAAACAACACAACAGGCATGTTAATTAGTATTTCATAAGCACAGCCATAATGAAGTCTAATTGCTTGGCAGTGGCAGCTACTATCAGACACAAAACCCATACCAGTCTACTATGTATATGTCCAGGAAAAAAATTAGTAAAATGAAGGTTTCCCCCCACCAGAAAAACTTGTATGCTTTCAACAATGTTGGCATAACATGTAAAAGTACTTTAAAGAGAAGTGGTTGTCAGTTGAAGTTTTTGCCTTACACTGATATCTCTCTACTTTTATTCCTATCCATTACTATCATCCTTTCCACTCACATTTTTACTAACAACTGTTCCTCTGATTCTTGCCATCTAAATGCTCTCCTTCAATTTCTAAAATCAATTTCATGCTCGGTCAGTTTTGCAGTCTGTATTTGATCTTAGTGTAAAAAAAGAAAGAACAGAATTCATCACTACACACATAACATGTCCTATTCTTCAATAAACCCAAGGACTAAATGGGAAACCAAAGAGTTTTTCATGAACCTGAATTACTATCCACTGAGCTATACACTTTTAGTCAAATTGTGAGTGATTCAATGAGGATCTAATAGCCAAATGCCAACTATATACATAATATTTTCACTGATGCTAAAGAAAAAAATAATAAAGTCTGGATGTGGTCATTTTACAAGTTTCATTCATGCTAATGTTAATTTAATTCAAACTTTTCCAGGAACAATGATTAACAATTACATTAAACTATACTCTAGGGAAAGGCCTTCTGAACATGAGGATTACAATCTAAAACAGAAAAAAATAAGACATCCAGGCACTTCAGTGATCTGATTTGAAGTCATCCTTTAGAATGGCATGCTACGGAATTTTCAGAACAGTGGAATCTATGAAGTATCCAAAAACTTCTCAAAATATTTTTCTTAAAGATTATTCTCACAGAAGGAACAATTTGGACTCAGTCTAAAGATACAAAGGAAATAGCATGTGCTTCATGATTTGAGGAAGGCAAATAAAAAAAGTAAATGTTGAAAAATATGGGGATGATATGTTTCAAAAATTACTGCAGGTTTGTACTTTCATTTTGATCAAAGTGAAATGAATCATGAAAGCATTTTGAATTTAAAATATAGGGGATTAACAGTTTGAAGAAATAATTCTTATAGCTCAATTCAGAAATCAATAAAAGATAAGCAATTTTAAAATAATAATTGTCTTTAAATAATTTGAACAGTGTGTTGCAATTCCACTGTATAAGATTTTTTGTAAGGGCTCAAGTTTCTAATGGGAGCATGTTAGATGTATGTATACAGGTGTGTGTATGTGTGTATGTGTGTGTGTGTGTGTGTGTGTGTGTGTAAGAGTGGATGTGTATTAGTGTGCATATAGAATCTTACTTAACAAATTCTCATGGGTTTATTCTAAGAGTAGAGGGACTTAGTGATGGATCAATTCCATAAAACAATGGCTTATGAACTCCAGATATAAGGCTTTTGCACTTTGTCTAATAAGCAGAAGGATTTGTCAAAAAGAACCTTCTTTTCAAAGAGAGCCTAAGCAAATAACAAACTATTTTTAATCTGTTTAGAATTCCAAGTTGTCTTTTACTTGTACCAGAGAATTAGAGTGAAACCATTTGTTGTTACATTTTAGCAGCATATTATTTAACATCTGGCAAAGTCCGAACTTCTGAAATATAGCCTATACAAAACACTTGTGAGAATGCAACCAATAAATAAAAAAAATTTTTAAAAACCAAAATACTTCACATATTTTTCACTGCAGCTTTCAAGAACAATAGACTAGGTATTTATTCAGTACTCTTACTGAAGGATAAGGAAAAGACACTGAAGGATAAGGAAAAGACACATGAACAAATCGGAAAATAGTTTTTTTTTTTTAATTCCTTACGATTACAAAAATGTTAAGAGTAGTCTACAATTTTAATAATATTCAGAAAAGAATTTTATGGTGTTTGTAAAGTCATTCAGCTAAAAGGATGCTCTGTAATTTTATTTCTATCCTTTTATAAGTGAATATTTTAAATTCGCTTTATTGTTCAATATGGAAAGTGTTGAAGATATATGTTTCACTTAAGGAAAGAAAAAGCAGAAAAGAGTGTCTGTAACAAAGTACCACCTTTGTAAAGTACAAAGCTATGTGTAGGTGTGCAGATTATTCACAGGTGTTATTGAAGTGTGTATAAGAAAAGCAGCAACATTTGTTACTTCTGAGAAAGTCATGTTTCTTAGGACTTAGGATGCAATAGATCGAAAGCACAAGGTCCTGAGTTCAATTCCTGGCACCAGGAAAATAAAAAAGGATGCAATAGAGAATTTATTTTCTCCCTTCATAGTATTCATGGTTTTGTACTATATAAAGCATTGTCTTTGAAAAAATAAATGAAATTAAATTTTTAAAATATATTTCTATAGAGCATTGTCTTTGAAAAAATAAATGAAATTAAATTTTTAAAATATATTTCAATGCTACTTAAACTTAGAAAACCTTTTTTTTCTTTTGTATTTTGTTTTCTCTTCATTGAACATGATGCAATTTGGGAAAATGTATCTGAAATACATACACAAATTTCAAACAGAACTTTGAAAAATAGCAACAATGTGTGCACAATATGGAGGGAACAGGATCTATGAAGCCCAGGAAGGCCATGGTGCCTTATAATAGTTAGGAAAAGACTTGACGTAAAAGTGTAGATCTTGGATTTTTATAACTAGAAAAATAAAAGGTTTTGTGAAGAATTACTTATTCAAGGTACTGTGTGAAGAACAAGTTGGCCAAAGTAGAGCACCATAGTACAGGAGCCATGTTCATGTGGGAGGCGCTATGGAGAGAAATGCGGGCGTAAGTGCTAGAATGAAAATAGGTCAGACGGTCAGAGACAGAGGCTATGATTCTGAAAGCAGGGTAAGTGGTTGAATTATTTGATTTGCTTGCTTTCTTTCCTTCTCTATTCCTTTTTTTCTTATTTCATTCTTGTAAAGATTTTTAAACACATACAGAGCAGTGCACAGACCTTAAGTATTCAGGTCAGTGAAGCTGTATGAAATGAAAATGTTCTTGTAACTTACACCCATGTGAAGATTTATAATAGAACCAGCTTCCCAGAAGTCTCTACGGTTAATGCTCCACTCCCTTCACTCTGCCACACATATGCCTCAAAAGGTAATTAATATTTTTTCCTATCACCAAAGATTCTTTTTTATAATTGTGGAACTACATAAAATAGATCATACTGTAATACATTTCTGTGTAGTTTCTTTTGTTAATTTGTAAGATTCATCCATGTGGATACAGGTGGGAACACTTGGCACAAATGGGTCAAACTAGAACCCTCTTAGCTAAAAACTATACATATTCATTACCCCAAAGTACAAAGCATGGGAGTGAGTGAGGAAAGGTTAATAAGGCATGAAAAACTTTCATTTCTATTGATCTTATAAGTTACTTCATACAGTCTGATTCATTTCCCCATTACAATATGCAGACTATTTGAAGATGATATTGTTATTTTTATTATCTTACAGATAAACATGAGAGGATTACAGAGTTTAAAATACTGACTTAAGGAGCAACTAAAGGGGTAAGTTGTCATTCATATGCAGTTTCAACCTTCAAAATCCATGATCATAATGAAAAACCACACTATCTAAATTATTACTTGATTAAAGAATGTGAACAAATTATAAGAATATAATTTTTAACCCATTTCTCAGTCTTCAAAACTGCCATTATTTCTTAGAAGATGAGGAAGCTTATATTGATGTTGGGTAACATTTCTATTACTCCCATTATGAGCCAGAAAATAAGCGTTTACATTAATCTATTTAATCATAGACAGGTACCATCATTATCTCTATTATCCCTATTAATGAGACTACCCTGGATAGCTACCATCAATAATACCCATATGTGGTATGTATGAGTAGGTCTCATCATTTTCTCTACTTTGCAGACCAGGAAACTAATGCCCAAATAGATTAAGAGAACTTGTCCAAGTTCACATAATATGTTAGAATATCTAGTTACTAACCTTCTGTAAAGAGCCAGATAGTAACTATTTATCAATGTTTATATAATGCTCCGATAATACATCATAATGCAAATGTCAAGTAAAACTTAGTTTGTGGGTGAAGCTGTAGAAATATTTGAAATTCTGAAAGCTCAATTCTGCTGCAGAAGGAAACCACAGTATTTCTGAACCGAGAAGCATTTAGGTTAGCTGGATTTAATTTGAACTTGTTCTTCCACAGTGGAAGACCCAGCAATGCAAATGCAGAGCTTAATTCAGAGTCAAATAAGAAGTGAAAATGAGTTTCCTCAGCCCAAAATGTTAACCTTAACCTTTTATTTAACAGTTGTTTATGTATGGAACAATCTTTGTTGTGAAAACCGTTATACTGGCCAAAGGCTAGACTTCATTGATCTAGGAGTTACTAAAGGAAACCAGTTTGGTAGTTTCAAAAGCCCCAAATCAACACAGTAAAATTAAAATACAAACAAATTTATGTCATCTCTGAACAAGTAACTTCTGTCATTTTAAAGAGCAGTGTTTATGTTTTGATTTGAGAGATAAAAATGTGCCTTTGCTCATATTTTTAAAAACATCCCATGGTAAAAGCACCGTCATCTTTGCAAATTGTATACTCTGGTTGTCCTTCCCTTGGAATCCCGCTTATTTTTAAAACAAACATTCTGAAAACATCTTTGACATTGCATTCAGCAATCCATCTGCTTCAATGTAAATTCTTTCAAGTGCAGGTGGCCTGTAATGTTGTGTGAGAGCAATTAATGAAGTTCTGAATCTCTTTTGCTTTTTCACGCTCGGCTGAATGGTGAAAAGGGGTTATCATCTTTAATTCTCTAGCTTACCAGTATACACAATTAGATATTTCCATGCATTTTCATTTCCCTTTTAGATACATATACATGGTTTTCTGGTTGTTCTAGATACAGTCCCCAAATTCACTAATGATTTGCTGCATGGATAAATATATTAACATGTTAGTTAACATTGAATGCAAAGAAAATATTTAAATCTGCGACACTTGTAACTTAAAAGTCTCAAGTGTAAAACAGCAATTTAATTTTAAAATAAGCAGAAAGCTTTTCACACTAATATCAATTATTTATTGAAAAACCCCAATTATTAGATATTTGTTATTTTTAATTCATATATAAAATGTCCAATTTAATGATCATTTCACAGAAGATTTAGAAATTAATTTAAACCCCCCAATTTTTCTGATTTATGTTTTGAGGCTAACAATGGCTCAGAACAAATTATATTTATAATAAAATATAATCGAGTTTAATTTCTTACCTTGTCTGTGCAGATATACTTACAGAGTGTAATACTAAGCTCACTATGAATTCATTTATTTGAAAGTAAACACAGCTTTTATAAGGTATGAATGCTTATATGTTTGTGAATATCATATTTGTTTTTCTTAACTCTTCACACAAAATTTGTATTTCTGTTTTATAGAGACAAATATATTCTTAACACGAAGACATACTTTTAACATGGAAGCATGTGAAAGGGGAAGACCAAAGAGTAGAAATTCTAAAGAAATTAGCCCAGTGATGGTAAGACTTTTAGAGAATGAGTGCCCAAACTGCAACCCAAAACCCACTTATTTATCATAAAGTGCCAGCGCTGGGATTAAACCTGAATGCTTGGCTGCTAGGGCGATGCTGGGGCAACACAGCTTTGTGCTGACAGAGAGGGCTCTGCATGCCTGCTGTGGCTCAAGTACCACAGGTTCTCCACCACTGAATTAGGCCATCGAAAAAATCCTGTTACTTGGCCGCTGTCAAATATCATCTTTAATACTAGTTAGTTGTTATCTAGCTACCATATTACATCTACACATCCTTGGAACTTAAAAAATAAAACTTTCACTTATTAATTTATTCATGTAAAAATAAATGTAGCTATAAAAAGAGAGGAACAAAACACCGAAATTTCACTTTGTGTGGCTAAATTTATTTTGTAAAAGAGGCTCTGTGTGATCACTTAATTTTCCCATTTTCTAGTGTAGAGTTATGAGCAAACCACTGTGGGAAAAATTTTACTCATTTTTTAGACCATTCCTTTTGGATATAACATGGTTCATTAATTAATAGTTCACTAGGTGGAGATGCTATCTTCTAACAAGTAAGTCAAGCAAAATCTTTCATTTCTCAGCTGACTACCAGGTTTTATGGGGTTGATCAAAGATATAAAATATATGATTTCTCTTCTATAGATGGAAAGAGAGAATTCATATATTTATCAGCTACAATTTAAATTAACTGTAACTTTTTACATAGCCATTTTTTATGGAATGTAACCAATAATAAATACAAATTCAGCAATGAAAATCCTAAGGTGACTGAGGTGAGTTGGTTAAGGTCTGATAAAAGAAGGACTTTCTAAACATTTGGATGGTGCACGAAAATGTGTAAAAATGATACATCTACATTTGAAAAGCAAAAGTAATGGAACAGAGAGCAGATTAAAATGGAACACAGGAGAAGTGAAGATGTGTTTTGTATTAGAGTATAGTCCTTGGTGCTAAAGATTTGAAATAATAGCTAAAAATTAAGAAAGAATTAGTAGAGTTACTTAAAGAGAGGTGGGACATAACCTTCATCAAGAAATAGTAAAAAGAATGAGTTTTACGCTGAAGCAAATATCTAAAACTATTTAAACTATAATTTTAAGGTATTCTTTCCATTTTCCATAACACTTTAATTTCAGGAAGTGTGTGTGTGTGTGTGTGTTCAGTATGTGCAGAAAAATCTAAACAACCTCCAATTGTACAATTTAACATAAAAGTTAATAAAGCACAGACTACAGCATTCTAGCACATGGCATATACTTGATAGGAAAAAGCAGACATCAAGATTTTTTAAATGTTCTTTTTCTACCCACATCAAAGTAGGATAATAAATGGAAATTATATAATTTTATGTTCCTTTACTGAAGATTAATAAAGAATATGCCATATATTAATATGTGCATTCATAATGTCTTACTTATAATTTTAGTCATTTTGCTAAAGGAATAAAACCAAAATACCAAAACAAAACAAAACAAAACAAAAAAACTTACAAAAAATGAGCCAGCTCTGGACCAGTCCATTAAGGTTTCAAATATTTCCATGTTAAAAGATGAATATGCATGATTTCTGAAATAATTATTATGAACACACCCCACAAGTTAAGCAGAATTTTCTACTATGAATATTCAATGTGGTGTCTTTTTCAAATGCTAATTTGTTAATTACAAACTTTTTCTCAAGCTTAACTAAACTCATGGACTTCCTTGGGAGTCATTTGCATAATATGTTCACTGTGTGAGGACTGCAATCATTTAGATATTAAAAAGTTTCAAACTCAAAGATATATTTTGTTCAATTCAGAAAACTGACATTTATTGTTTTAGGCAATTATACTCCAAAAATAGATAAGTGTTTGAAAATTTTAGTATTTAAAAAATAAATGGCAAATTCAGTTTTTTTTTCCACATGGGTATGAGGTTTTCAGTTTTCATAGAGCACTATTTAATTACCCTTAACACATCTCACACCAACAAATAATCAAGAGTATCTCTAATAAAATATTGGAGTCTAGCACCTATGGAATATGATTAGCATCTCTGACCCTTTTGTCTCCTTTCCAGTCAAATAATAGTGCTGCTATGAAGGCGATGATTATTTAGTAAGTAGTTAACTACTGTCAGCTGTTATCACTATTACACTTTTGATAGTTGGTAGTTTCAAAACAGCCAATTTTCATATTCTGAGTTTGAGTTTAAGGCATGTTTCTCTTTATAAGTCATGGTGGCTATTTTATTTGTATTTATTGCTAGCATCTCCAAACTAGGAGGTAGAAAGAAACATTAAAAACAAAATTAATCAGCTTTTATATTTTAATTTCTCATACGACCATTATTAGCTAGCTATTAAAACCAGTACACTAAAATCCAATGTGGTCATTTTGCTTGCCTATAAAATAGAAATAATATAAGTATCTACACTATAGATTTATTCTGAGGATAAATTTGGAATATGTGTGAAGTTCATGGCTCTGTACCTGGATTCTAGTAAGCATGTAATACACATTCATGTGTCAATATCTGCTATATTAACCTTATTTGTAAAATTACGTGATTTTGCGTTATACTCATTGATTCACAGCCTAGTAAAATTTTTCCTCAGACCAGGATAAACCCAATATATATATACTGAGATAACAATATCTCTAATCTCTCAAATATATATATATATATAGATAGATAGATAGATAACATAAATTAAAGTAATAGGAAGTGTGTAGCTGACATTGAGTGTAGGACACTCCTGCTATCAGTAGTAGCATAGCAGAAGTCAACAGAAACTACTGGAGTTGATAATGACAAGTACCTTTAGTCCCTTACTATGGCTTTTACAATAAATATGCATGGCCTTCACTTATGCACTAAATATTAACTCTAAGAATGTTAATGATGAGAACTAAAATTGACATTCTAGGTTTAGATGGGAAAGAGCTAAGTTGATCTCATCTCTTCTCATTTTCCACACTGTTTTTGAAATAGGTAAAGACTGCATTCCTTTGAATAATATAATTATTAAAACATTTGTAAGAAGATGTCAAGAAAGGAATACAACACAGAAAAAAAGATGATGGAAGAGAAGGAAGGAAGGAGGGAAGGAGGGAAGGAAGAAGGAAGGAAGGGAAAGAAAGAAAGAGAGAGAAAGAAAGAAAGAAAGAAAGAAAGAAAGAAAGAAAGAAAGAAAGAAAGAGAAAGAAAAGAATAGAATAGAAAACCTCCTTAAAATGACCATAGGCATGTGAATGTGTCCGAACTACAATTGATGTCCCAGCACTGCCACAGAGGTGTCAATGGAGTGGATAGATGAAACCTCAAGGGGACATAAATAGATTACATGGATTTGAGGAGAGGAAGACAAAAACCAATTTTTTTTAATGTATAAAAACATAGAACCAGGGGCCAGTGAGATAGTTCAGCGGCATAAGCGCCTGCCTGGCAAGCGCGATGTCCGAGTTCGACTCCCGGTACCCACATACGAAAAAAGGGCCGGTGATATCGCTCAGCGGCATAGGAACCTGCTGGCACGTGAGGTCCTGAGTTCGACCCCTGGTACCCACAAAACAAACAAACAACAAAAAAAAAACCCCATAGAACCAGCATATGAACAGACACATAATTTACCAGTAGTATTAAAATTTCACGAGGATAATTAGAAAAAAATTATGGAAAAAGCTTTTTGAGGCTAGTAATGAAAAAGGGTTGAGAAATGCTATTATAGATATCAGAGAGTTGTTTTACAACCTATTAACATTAACCTGAAAAACACGTCAAGAAAAGCTGGATAAAACTAAAATGTGTACAAAATGAAAGCATACACAAATTTTATATAACAGGGCTAAGAATTTTGGAGATGTTGCATAGATTTTGAAATAAATTCAATTTACTGAATTCACAAACATTGTAAAATTTCATAGACAATTTCCTGAACACCAAATATAAGGAAAAACAATTTGACTTTATCAAATAGGAAGTGATTTCTTCAATTAGGAAGTGCAAACTCCATTTGGTTGAACAGGTTAATGTAGAAAAAGGTGAAGGTTTCAAGGAACAAATGTGTCCCTTCCAATACCACTTTTTTTAGGGTTTTATCTATGACTTAATTTATACAAAATAATTTTTAAGAAATGTTTTATATCATGATGTACACCATCCTATGGTCCTGGAAAACTTTTAATACCAGTGTCTTTGGCAAATTATATTACAAAACAAAGTCTATTACTTTGATACATGTTTTAAGAATCACAATTGCAAAAAAATAAAGATAGAGCATAAGGGGTTTAAAAAAGGCTCATAATTTCAATACAACGACTATGAGAAGAAAAAGAAATTATTAAGGAGAGAGATACACAGGGGAAAATAAAAACTGGAGGATATCTGCATTTACATAACAGTTTATTTCTCTCCCCAATTTTTTTTTTTCTACTTGTTGCATTACAAAGATAAACTGAAAGGGACAAGCAACCATAGTGAGGATGCAAATAGGATAAAATATTTTTAGCATTAAAATAATGGTAGACAAGACTTGTGATGAGGGTATTTTGGTAGATCCTCCTCACTACACTTACATTTCTGAGATCTTTCTCGATATTCTCAAATTTCTCATGAGATGCTATGAAAGATGAACCTAAAGAGTGTGGAGCTAGATAATTTTGAATAATAAAAATTTTAGTTTCAACTTCACAAATATGAAATTTGCCTTATCACATACAGTAACTCGTCAAAACTATCTAAAATATTGGTCTTCAAAAAACAAAGTTTTCGAAGTGATTTATAGCTATATAAGTATGTATCTATCTACTTAGGCTGAGTCATGTGATATATTCTCACATTTCAAAATAAAATTTTACATGTAAAATATTCTTCATTAAATGACTCAGTTCACTATTTGAAACATGAATCTAAGAGATGTATCAGTAATTCATACATTTAAAAAATTTCCAAGTCTGAATGAAATGATTTTTAAATACATACATAAAAGTATGAATACCATCATTCACTTCACAAAATTCTTAGTACTGCCTTCTGATGGATAAGGACAGATAGCCAACACTTATTTTTGAATCAACTTTTCTTTTAACTTTAAGAGGAAATAAAGGTCCTACCAAAATTTAAGGCTTTTAACTTTAATTTAAAAAAGAATATGTTGGAGCAGGTGAGATGGCTCAGCGGCATAAGCGCCTGCTGGGCAAGTGCGAGGTCCTGAGTTCGGCTCCCAGAACCCACATAAAGGAAAAAAAAAGGGCCAGTGATATGGCTCAGCGGCACAAGCACTTGCTGGCAAGCACTAGGTCCTGAGGTCGACTCCTGGTACCCACATAAAAAAAAAAAAGAATATTTTAATTGTCTAGTGTTCACAGACCATGTAATGTATAACTTTAAATTCACATATATGGCTTATTTTATTAATCCACAAAAATGACACTTGAGGATTATCCATTTGAAGTACTGATTTTTAAACTGTTCATGGAGATGTGTTTTCCCACATCTATTTTCCCAAAACCATTTGGAAACAATGGTACATCTTCAAGTTCATTCTCTCCAAGTAATTCAGCTCTAATCTAAGATAATCTCTGGCTTTCTAAGATGGAGAGCTTTAAAAACATCATTAATAAAATGCATGTCCTGAAACTCAGAACGCTCATTAGCCAGGCTACATGCTACGACATATTTCAAAGTGGTTCTGAAGTGACAGGTACGGTTATTAATCAACTCTATAGGAGATAGCCTTTTTCAGTTTTAAATGCCAATTCTACAAATTTTATTTTCATGAACAAATATAAAACATTCTAACAATATATACATGTGTAATTTTATTTTATTTTATTTTATATTTGTATGTGGGTACCAGGAACTGAACTCAGGACCTAGTGCTTGCCAGTCAGGTGCTTATGCTGCTGAGCTATATCACCAGTCCGTGTGTAATTTTAATAAACAGCTAGCAGTCCCCATCTGTCTGACAATAAAGTAATTCAAAAAGAATCAAACTAGAAAAATCATGCCAATTTATTTGGCTTTAATATTTCTTAGACAATAAAAAAGAGAAAAGACCATATGCTTTCTAATTTTCCCATAATACTTTATATGCAAATTTGGACATGGAATGCATGTATTTTATATGCACTTGTGTGATGAATGTTTCTTGGAGGAAAATGTGCTTAGTTTTGGTGAAAAATGTATTTTTCTATTAATTCTTTTTTTTCTTTTTTTGTGGGTACTGGGGGTCGACCTCAGGACCTCGCGCGCCAGCAGGCGCCCGTGCCGCTGAGCGATATCACCGGCCCTTTTTTCATATGTGGGTTCTGGGAGTCGAACTCGGGCCCTTGCTCTTGCCAGGCAGGTGCGTACGCCCCTGAGCCATCTCACCGGCCCACTATTAATTCTTTTTGAATGCTTACATAGTAACTAAAGGTAAAGTCAATTCATCTAACTAGGAATATAGAAGAGTTATAACTTATTTCATTAATACATTCATTAGTAAACTCATATTAGAACTTTAAATTATGGAAAATTTTAAAAGTCTGTTTAGATTAGGTTCATATCAAAATGAAGTAAATGATTAAAAACCCTATTTGGATATAATTTTCATGTAATACAAGTCATCAATTAAAAAAAGTTTGGTAACTATTGAAATATATACATAGCTGTGTATATCTACCACACTCTTGACGCGATTTTGATATAGAACGTTCTCATCAAATAAAAATGTTCCCTCTACCTTTGCAATTAGTCTCCTTCCCCAACCCCAGCCTCTGGAAACCATTGATCAACTTTCCATCCATCCCGTTTTATTTCTGCAAAAGGTTTATATAAAGCATATTGTTGATTGATATCGGTTCTTTTCATTAGCAGAATGTTTTCAAGAATGATCCATGTTATTGTCCTTTATCAGTGATTCATTCTTTTTATTGCTATGTAGCTTTCCAGTGTATAAATATGCCTCAATTCATGTATTTACTCACCCATTTATGTACATTTATCTTCAGCTTTATTATGATGACTAATGCTGTTAGTATAACATTCATAGACATCTTTTTGTGTAGATCCATATTGTCTCCTTTAATGGATAAATAACTAAGAGTGGAAATGCTGAAAAATCATGAGTTTAGCTTTATGGGATATTATCCATTTCAAACTAACTTTCCCACTTTCCTTCACACTAACAATATGAGAGTTCCAGTTCCTCCAAAATCCTCACCAGCACTTGATATTATCAGTCTTATTACTTTTAGTCAATCTAGTTAGTGGTGGAACATTTCAATGTGGGTTAATTTATACTTCCCTTACAGGAAATAACAAAAAAAATATTTTTATGTGTGTACTTACTATTAATTTTTATTCCACGAAGTGCTATTTTAATATCCCAAATTTTAAGTTTTTTTTAAAAATTGTGTTGTAGCTCTTATTGAGATGCAGGTATTCTTTGCATATTCTTTGCATGTTCTGGATAAGATATTTATTAGATATATGTTTTTAGAATAATCTTTTGAAAAGCAAAAAGTTTTAACAGATTAAGTCCAACTTATCTTTTTAATTTTTTTTTTTTTTTTTTTTTTTTTTTTTTTTTTTTGGTGGGTACCGGGGGGTCGACCTCAGGACCTCGCACGCCAGCAGGTGCCCGTGCCGCTGAGCGATATCACCGGCCCCTTTTTCGTATGTGGGATCCGGGAGTCGAACTCGGGCCCTCGCCCTTGCCAGGCAGGCGCTTAAGCCGCTGAGCCATCTCACCGGCCCTATCTTTTTAATTTTAATGATTTAAAATGTTCATTTCTTTGCTTGTTATTCCATTTGTCCTTATTAGTACAGCTTTATAATAACATTTGAAATTTATTGTCCCCTCTTTTGTTCTTTTTCAAAATTGCCAGTGTAAAGAATCTTTAGCTGACTTTGTGGTGTTCTTTCAGTAATTTAAAGAAGTCATTTCATTGTCACATAGCTTACATAGTTTCTAGGGACATTTTATTATTTTTTTCTTTGATCCTTTTATAAGCATTGTGTGTGTGCATATTTCTGACTTACTTTAGGAGCTTATCTTTATGTGTTGGTTTCCAACTCTTTGAATCTGAAGTAAGCATTTTCATTAAAGCATATATTAAGTGATTAGATTATTATTCTCACTAATTTTGCTTCCTAACAGTTAAATTTAGAAGAATTGCTATTCTTCAATATTTAAGGAACATATCTCATAACTTGCGGTTATTACATTTTCTTTCTCAAATATGATTTATTCTGCTTCTTATTAAGCTTGCACTTATTTTTTTATTTATGCAGTTCTATATATTTAAGAGGAACAGCACATGAAACATCATGTCATATACAAAGTAACTTCTATTGCCATGTTAAAGTTTTTTTTTTTAATAAAGCAATTATACCAAATAGCGGTAGAGAGTTAGGCCCAGAAATGCTGTAACATTTGAAATGAGACATAAGTAAGATAAAAACAATATTGGGGTAGTTTAGAAACTAAAATAATATCTCAAGAATATAAGCCATAAAGTGAAGAAAAATGGCAAACTAGCCTAGAGAAAATTTTATTAGTATAGTTTCACAAAAACCGTTATAATTTGCTGATGGTTAATAAAAGTGCCACGTCTCTTATACTGTTCAGTATATAAAGACCCAGATTTATGAATATTCCTCAGGTTCAGTTGAATCAGAGCCATTCAAGATTTTGGCACTGAAGCAAAAATCCATGCTTATGTTTGTCTCACAAGGCCATTTAAAGATACCTTCTGCCTTATAAAAACACACACTGACCTAAAAATTAGAAAATGGCAAAACTTAATATCTTAAATAACTAGGAAAGCTTTCTTCCAAGATAAAGTGTAATTATAATAATGAAAGTGTGATAAACTAGGATAGTTACAGTTACGATGCAGTCAGTAGTGGACAATGTTACCACTTTTACATTACCTTGAACTCTATAAATCTTTTTCATCAATAACAGTTTCATATTTTAAATACAGAAAGCTTTGATTCCTCTTTGAAGAGATTTTTAAACTAGCTCATGAATTTAAAACACCAAATTTTCTAAATCTCCATCATAGGGTTTAAGAAGGCCAAATAGAAAGTTTGAAGAGGAAAGAAAAAGAATGTTTTCACTCACATGGCGCAAAATTATAGCCACCTGCACAATGCTTGCGGTGCTACTAACCGAAATGAAATGCTTAAAATTAAGTGCTTCCTTCTACGCTCCGCAGGGAAGTTTATTCATACAGCAAGCAAGGAAATTCCCAGCCACTTTCCATTCATAGAAGCACGCTAAAAATAACACTGCAACACTCTCCATGTAAGAACTTGTTCAGAAGATGAAAGAGTGGTTGGTTAACCGTAAGAAAAAAAAAAAATCCTAGGGGCCGGTGAGATGGCTCAGTGGCTTAAGCGCCTGCCCGGCAAGCGCGAGGACCCGAGTTCGACTCCCGGAACCCACATACGAAAAAGGGGCCGGTGATATCGCTCAGTGGCACGGGCGCCTGCTGGCGCGCGAGGTCCTGAGGTCGACCCCCCGGTACCCACAAAAAAGAAAAAAAAAAAAAAAATCCTAAGAGCGAAACAGCATGAAAAAGGTAAAGTTAGAGCTCATGGGGGCACCTAATTTTGCTATAAGGCAGTTCTCTGTTAACAGGTAACTTGAAGATACCCAAAACCAACAAAGAACATCATACTATATCTGAGTAGTACTTGGAGATTTTTCACTTGTGATTTTATTGTTTTTTTTTCTTTACTTATTATCTTTTGCACAGGAATAATTATAAATGTCACTAAGAAATATGGTTGAGATTTTATCGTGAATGACTGGCTAAGAATAATAGCACACTGAAGAAGATCTAATCACAGTTCCTGCTTACTTCCTTACTCAATGCTAATGTTTCTTTAATCCTTCAGATTTTACTTCTAAATACTCTTTAGGTGAACAACTCATGACAGATTCACTTCTGTGATGGGGGATGGCACCATGTTTTAAAAATATTGCATATGACAAATACAATAATATAAACAATTTATTCCCCAAGATATATTAGATAGCTTCTATTATAGTTTTACCACTACATTTCCTCTCGTTTGTAGTATAGACTTTTTTAAGGAATGGTTAGAGAAATGTTGAAAATATTCTGAAAAGTATCGTTGTTGTTTACATGGCAAGGTTTTCAAAGTAGAGGAAATAATTTTATTCAGTGTTATCATTCCAACACCTAGGAAAAAGCAGGTACTCAGTAACTATTTGTTGTTTTGATGTATATATTAAATCAAACAGATAAACTAATTACTATAATGCAATGTTTATTCAGAAAATATAAATTCCTGAAGAATAAAAATATGTGAAAATCTCCCTATAATGGTATTGATAAAGTAATATTTCTTACATTAAAATGGATGCAGTATTTGGTCATTTAAAAATAATTATCACTTTCAATAGTAACATAAAGATTATTCTAAGTAGGAAAAGATCTCTAGACTTTCCTTTAATATTCTGCATGTCATTTCATTCATGCATAACTATTCTTTTTTAAATATGTTTACTAGTAGATGTTTGCTGTACATAATGAGCATATTCCTTATGCAGACATGTATGTATTCATTGGTACATGTATACAACGCATCTTAGTTATTTTAAACACTCTTTGACCTCTCTTCCCTTCTCGCTCCTCCATTTATAGCTTCTCTTCTCATTTGCAGATCTGTGTCCCTGTTTTGTATTATGTATATTTTATTTTTCTCTTTAAATTATTTGTACTTTGATTTTTCAATGAGATACCTTATTCATTTACACTTGGAGATTTTTGGTGATTTTTTTTTAACCGGAAGAACAAAATGTATTTTTATAAATAGGGCAAAAATTTCTTCAAAGATAATTCCTTAAAAAACTATTATCATATCTTTTAAGAAATTTTCTTCCCACTTGTAAAAATATATTTTGTCCTTTTAATAAAGAAACCAAAAACAAAAAAAAAATCAGCAATCTTCAAATATTAATGAATAAATAAGATCTTGTTTGCATTGTGACAATATATGAAACCATTTAATTCAACACTGACACATTTTAATTAATATTTTCAAAGCTATAGCTTAGATGATTGTACAATTTTAAGGAACAAACCATAATCAAATATTTCTGAAGCTATGTACAAAGAAAAAACTATACTCAGTATTGTTACTGACTAGGACGATGTTATGGTTGAGATCTGAAATGTCCCCCAAAGTCTTATGCATGCAGAGATGAGGCTTCTAGAAAGTGACTGGGTCCTGGGAGCACTGGATGAATCAGTGGATTAATAATCCATTCATGAGTTTATAACTGAATGTGCTTTTAGGAAATGGGGCCTGATTACAAGTGAGTGCGACCTGGAAGGGCATATTCTTCTAACTGGATCCTTCTATCCCTCCCTGCCTTGGGTTGAGAAGCTTTCCTCAACCAAGCCATCCATCATGCCACTTCTGACTTGGAGCCATCCCTCTGAAAATCTCTTTTCCTTTAATGTGTGGGTATCAGGTATTTTGTCCTAGCAATGGGAAAGTGACTGAGACAGATGCTTTCAGAATGTGGCAGTACCTGAGGCTGGTGGTGACCATAAGATTAGTTGGTATTTTATGCGCTGGCTTAGCACAAATAATTAGTCTACAGCCACAGGTATTTCTAATCTGAGTCAGGAATGTTTAACTTAGGAAAGGCTATTGATTTAAATCTACTAGAATGTTCTTAAAGAAAGGGTTAATCTGTTTGCTGTTTCTAAAGAATACAAACATATAACAGTGATATTAGCTAAGTGAAGAACAAACACTAAGGAAAAAATGTAGCAGGAAACATGGAATAAATGAAGATAACTATTTTCTTCATTTTCATTTGTACCAACTCAAATTAACATATTTGATTTAGCTCATAACAGTCTATTTGAAATGTTTCACGTGCCATTTGCTGCTAAGTTTAAATCGTAATTCGAGGGCTTTTAAAAACTAAAATTAATATAATTTGCCATGTAGTCTCATTTATTTTTAAAAGAAACAAAGAATTCTAGCTGCCAAATTATAATCAAGGGAAAATCATGTCAGACTAGAGAAAAGTTCTTCTCTCAGCACATTTTCTGAAAACTGTGAAAACTTTTTCTTGACAAGTCAGAACTAGAGTGTTAGCAACTTATCCTTGCTTTGTTATCAATCTCAGAGATACACATTATGGAATATCATCCACGTGTTTTCTATATGCAGTCACGTGGGCAGCTTATGCTTTAAAATGTTAATTCCTTTTATTGGCAGATGTACTGACCCCTATCTTGGACAAGCCCTTACCATCCAGGTTTTCATTTAAGTCCTTAAATTATAGAACAATAACCTCAAAGGAGATTGTGTATTAGAAGTTTCTGGGCATGCTGTTTACTCATGACTGGCAGATGCATCCTAAATGAATCCTAGGAGGGGCAAAATCACAAAGAAAGCCCACGTGGCAAAAGATATCAAAGCCTAAAGGATTTATGCTTAAATTATTGAAATTCAATAGTGAATGCATAGTTTATTTATGCTGATTTACTTCCTGGCTGCACTGTACGTGCTCAGTCTACCAGGTTTAGGGCAGAAGACAATGAGTTCTTTTCTGTATATTTTAATATTTTTTCTACATCAGTTGTCCGTGTTGATAAGACTGCTGACTCAAAATGAAAAAAAACAAAAAAAACAAAAAAAACCCCACAGCATGTATAAGTCAACTGTCCTCTCATCCTTCTTTTAATTGGTTTAGAGAGCTGGATTTTCAGTGTGTATGAGGAAATTATTCATTAGTGAGAAGAAGAAAAATTTTGAAATCTATTTTGTATATACCAATAAAGGAAAGCAAACCAACTTTGGTTAAAATGAAACATGATACATCTACATAATGTATGATGGTCAAAGAGAGCTATTATATAATGGTCAAGGAGAGTTTTCAATAAAATGTATTGTACACATATCATGAACATTGTAGTAGCAAGCTATGTAGAAATGAATTGATTTTTTTGTGGAAACCTGTTATAACAAGTACAAAACATCAATGCACAGAAAACATCATTGCACAGACTAAATTCTTACTTCTATTTGTATAGATGCTTATGCACTGGGGCAACCCAGAGAGCCAGCAAAGTTTTTCTGGCTTTATATTCTTCTTACACACTTACATACATTATTGGTTGTCGCTGAATTTGGTAACAGTTGTGCCTAGGAAATGAGAAAAAAATAATTATGAAAATATGACTTGAAGGGCTGGGGACGAGGAGCTTTGATCAATGTGTACTAAGTCACATGTAGGTAGGATTAAGAAATTTTAGGGCCGGTGAGATGGCTCAGCGGCTTAAGCACCTGCCTGGCAAGCGTGAGGTCCTGAGTTCGACTCCCAGTACCCACATAAAGGGAAAAAAGGGCTGGTGATATTGCTCAGCAGCACAGGTGCCTGCTGGCAAGCACGAGGTCCTGAGTTCGACTCCCGGTACCCACATAAAAAAAAAAAGAAAGAAATTTTGGCACACTGTTGAACAGTAGGGTGACTACAAATAATAGTAATATAGTATATATTTCAAAAAGTTAAAAGAAAAGGTTTTGAATGTTTATAAAGAAATAATATAGTACTTGAGAAAGTATGTTTGACCTACCTTAAATACCACACAATGTATGCATATATCAAAACATCCCATGGAACCTCATAAATATATATAATTTTCTTGTTTTTACGTATCAGCTAAAAAATAAAATAATTCGCAAAAACAGAAAATATGCCTTGAGACTCTGAATTAGCAAAGAAAGTCTGCTCCCTGCCTGTAAAGATGTTCTCTCAGTTCTAGATTTATTCTTTCCTCACGCAAGTGATGAGAAAGGCTATGTGGCAACTGCCTGATCTTTCTAATATTTGGCAAATTTTGCCACTGAACACATCAGTGAATAGTACCATTTCCTCACTATTACTCTATTTGATGGGGAAAAGTTAACACTATGTATCTATTTTATATATATATGAATGAAATGTTTCTAGCCTTGAGTGCCACAAGCTCTCTTTCAGGTGACATACAAGACTCAGCCTACATTTCAAGGAACGTTTAGTGCTATAGTTGAGATTTCATAAGCTCATGGTGTGAAGCCTTTCTGCTGGAACTGACTGTTGAAAAATCGGAGCTTACTAAGTAAACTTAAAACATACACTGTTGTTTTTTTCCCATTATTCCATAAACATGCTCTAATTAAAAAACTTGCTTCTACATAAGAATTAAAATATATAAAGTTTTCACTGAGCATATGCTCCATATTTCATTAGAAAAAAGAAGAGCCACACAAAGGAAGCTAATTAAAATGCCTTAAATGTTTTTCTAGTGGGCTATATTAACACTATCTAAGAATTATGTTATAACAGTAAGCTGTAATTATAACACGGTAGAATAGTAACAATATAATTCAGCAAGCTCAAAGCAATCTTACTGCATCCAAATACAGTGAATACCCAGCAGGGAATGGCATTTACAACAATTTGCTTTCCGATTCTAGGCAGGTCATATCATATTTATCTTTTATTTCACTGAGTGTGATCATGATGCAAAATAATGTGCTCTGTTGTATAGAAAGGGTTAAGTTATAGCTTTTGTAAGCCATTAGTTCAAGATTTATTGGAGGAGTTAGTAAGTCTGTAGTTCAATATGTGGTGATTGAACAAGGACCATAGGTAGAGAGACAGAGAGGGGAAGAGAGCGGAGGCAAATGACACCCCTAGGGCTTTACAACATATGGCCCATCAGTCAAGGGTCAAGCCCCCTTGCAAATTGCGTGCACTTTACATAGCCATCTGCATCAATAAATTACTACTCTCCTGTAGCCAAGCGCTAATGCAGGAGCAAGAGGGATCAGTCCCACTTACAAATAAACTGTTTTATTTATTCTTGCTCACTTCAGCCCCACACTGCAACCCATCTTTTCCACACTAGAATTTCCTCCCATGGTCAGGCCAACCCACCAATAAACACGCTAATTCTATCAAATATACATTTGTCTTTTCCAAACAAATGGAGTATGTTCTCCATTGGTAAATGAGCTACAGCAGGGGAAGCATGTGAGAATAACTCTGAGAAACTGAACGGGAATATGAAGCATTTCCATCCACGAAGTCAGCGTTCTCTCTGCTCTTTCCCTGTGATGTCCAATAGCTGGCTTGCTAATGACAATTTTCTGTAATACTGTATCTCACATGTTTAGACAGGGTCCACTTACAAAGGAAGACAGTCAGCACTAAAGCAGCTATATTTTTGATTAACACTCATAGTAAGAAAGATTGAAATCTATGGTCATGGGCATGTTTAAACCATACAAAATAGATCTCCGCCTAGATGCTTTATGCATAAATTCAATAGTTAGGATCATTGCATACTTTCTTGTCTTTTATGTTTCAGTGTATTTCAGTGTACCTGTGAAAAAGTTTCAAGCTATAAGTCTGATAAATGTTTTCATAAAAGACGAAAATATGCATAGCTCTTGATAAGCAACAAAAAAACAAACACATCCAAAGATACAAATTTTGATGAGTGTAATATTTTAGCCCTCTGACTGGCGATATGCTTTAAAAATGAACCTTTTTTTCACTAATGCAGAGCATTAAGTGGAAGCAGTATCTGGAAAAGACAAGAAAGCAAGAAGAAAGTAAGGCAATAGAGTGTATGAATGCCTACTTTGAGCCATGATTATGGCATTTACATAAATCACTTCATTGAATTCCTGCAGCATTCTTCTGATGTGGGTCATTATTATTATTTTACAGATGGCAAAAGTGAATATTAGGCAGTGTTAAAGGATTTTCCCAAGATCACACAGTGAGAAAGGTAGAACAAGGATTTGTACACAGCTCTGCCTGGTTCAAAGTTTACCACCACCAAACTTTCCTAGAAAAAGAGGAAGTTGGGTGGGAACTGTGAGATCAGACAGCAGCTGCAAAGTCATGGAACCCTGGGGGAGGGAATGTCATTCTCTGATGTCCTGTTCAAGTTAGCAGTTACTTTAACTTCATCTGTAATTGGTGGCCCTCACTGGCAGCAGGTCTTTAGGTTATGCCTCAGAAATGAAGAGGAACAGCAGTACAGTTCAGGAAGAAAAATGATACGTGCGAGGAAAGGGAAGGGTTAGCTTGAGGTCATGACAGCTCAGATGTGGATGTGGCCAGGAACAAGGTCAGTGATATCAAGAACAGGTTTCCACTCAACTGTCTAGAGCTAGTAGAGAAGGATTCGGAGGTATGCCTGGGAGTGTGGGAAAAAGACACAAAGACAGATGGGCTTGGAATCAACAGCATGGGAAAAAGAGGACATTTAAAGAAATCACTGGGCCTATTGATATATTCTTCAGTTTGCTTGAAAAACTGGTCAGTTTGTCCTCATTTATTATAAGGTTGGGTCAGATATTTGCTACAGAATATACAGAACAGCTTTCTATATTCCAAAAGATTAAAAGATAAATACCCACGACAGAATTTTTCTTATGGGTTGGTATGTGTTAATAGAACAAAGTTAGATTCCCAGAAACCCTATGCATTTCTTTAAATGGTCCAAAGTAGTCTACTGATGTGAAACTTAATTAATTACCTTTTAAATTGTGAGCAAATAGGCAAACACATGATTTAGTATGAGAAGCACAGATGAGGACTTCACATCTGAGATTGAACTGCAGTTTGTGATACTTATTAGAGTGGACACAAGACCAAATTCTTTTGATTTAGATGGAAAGCATACAGTAAGATTTGCACTGTAATGGATCCACTGACCCTTGGTGAAGACGGAATTGTTAACAGAAGTGTCTTACGCAAGGTATGAATCATATCTAATGGTTCTATTAACATCATACTGAGATTGAAGTCTCAAGAAGAATGACTAAGAATAATGGAAATGGAAGAGGGGTTTATTTATTATTTTCATTCATTTCTGTAAGTGTATTTTTCCACTTTTATATCATCTCTTACAGCAAAGCAAGCAACGATACACTTATTAAAATTATATCAAGGCACATAAACATGTAAACGACCTCCAGTTTTAAAACAGATGTTATTTTCTTCACAAAATCAATCCCCTAATGACCTACACTTTAAGGAATCAGGAAGGTGGGGACTAATGGAAAGAATAAATAGAAATGAGAAAATGAAGCACATTCTACTATTCTTCCCTCTCTCATATTGTGCAATCTTAAGGCAAATGCCTCCATTTCCCTCCCGATACTTCAATAGGAAAATGGAGGTGATGTGGGGACCCTTCACTCATGTCATGGAGATGTAAGTTTGAATCAGAAAATATAAATGAACTCTCTCTCCTTCTCATTCTCTCTCTCTCTCTCTCTCTCTCTCTCTCTCTCTCTCTCTCTCTCATGGCTTTTTGCATCTTTCACTGCCGTGAACCATTGCCCCTCTGGGGGGAAAAAAAAAAAAGAAAGAAAGAAAATATAAATGAAGCTTCTGGTGCATATTAGAAGAAATTGGCTTTAAGTTAAAATAATTATTTAATAACGTCTTATTCTACTCCATCAAATTAAGTGACCAAGTTCAGTAATTGAGCAGTAAAATGGGCAATCATCAGTCCAGACAATTTTCTAATTGTTCAGGGTATTTCCGAAGGAACAGAAATAAAGAGATTTCATATAGTTATCTACCTGAAGCAACAGTCTGCCATGTGTGTCATTTTAATTTAAAAGATGTTGAGCTAACTTAACTACACTCCTCATCTATTTAACAGTTAAATAGAAAGGCAGTTCTCTTATTCGTACTTGACAGAAGTATTATAATGACTTAGAAAAATATCAGAAACACAGAGAGTAGTAAAGGGACAAAGAGAGAAAAATCCTTTCTCTTCCTGTATGTGTAACTATATACCACAAATAACCATATATATAAAACTGTGATTTTGGAAGATTACAAATGTTGATGGACATCCTTGGCAATAAATAAATAGAAGTACCATAGAATCTTCTAGAAGGATCAAATAGAAAAACTGAAAGATATAAGGCCTTTTAAAAAAATATATGTATAAATGTAAAATTAACATTCTTCTGCAGGCCAATAGTAAATCTAAGTAAATACGAATACATCTAGATGGAAACTACAACTATTTTCAAAATGCATACAAGCAAAAGCAGAAGTAGAAGCAGAACCAAAAGTCAATGTAAACCAGTAGTTGGACAAAATGAGTTTGGAATGAAATGAGTAATTATTTTCTTTTTTTTTTTAATGTGGGTACTGGGGGTTTAACTCAGGACCTCGTGCTTGCCAGCAGGTGCTTATGCCGCTATCTCACCAGCCCAAAATGAGCAATTTTAAAGACTCACTAATAAAACTAAAAAGTGGAATTTTCCATAGGTGTTTTTTACATTCAGTTTAGACCTAGATCAAGATCTAGAAGCAAAGGCTCTTCTATTTTTATAAAAGTGTAAATAATTTTTGCTCAAATAATATTTAGAAAAAAATCATAGTTGTTTTTCTATTTGTTACAATTAATGAATTTGAAACTAAAGAAATTCTAATTTTAAAAAACTGTCAAGAGAATAGCCTAAAATTTAGCTTTGCCTCATTTAAGCCATGCCTATTTTGTATGAGGCTTTTTCCACCACCCTAAATCATAATTGAAAATTTCCATAGCTTATCTGAACTTGTCCCGTCAAAGTCTATGTTATATTACCATAAAGTAGAAAGAAAAAAAAATACTTCCATTTAGTTATGGTGTTATCTGAGGAAATCCATTTAAGCATTGTGTCTTGTATTTCAGGTATAAAATACGGATAATATAGATTGAGGGCTAAATGAATAATTGAAGTATTCAGAGTGGTACTCAATTCACGGGAAAGTCTCCATAAAGGTTAGCTATCAGCTTCATCATCACACTCATCACATACATCACCATCACATCACCAGCATCATCGCCATCAACTTCAACTGAGCTCCCAAAGATTTACTATCATCCCTGAAGCAGAGGGAAGGTCAGGGTTATGTATTTTATATTCCAACTCTGATTTATGATGCCGAAGGACAATGATTAACATATGCATGACTCTCCCCATTGTCTTTAGGGACTTTGTTTTAACATATTTTTCTAGGAAATTTTTTGTTATATATTTTTAGATTTGAGTGTGTGCGTGCGCTCACTTGTGTGTGTGTGTGTGTGCATGTGTGTATGTACCTGCGCCAGGAGAGGGGGAAGGTTATTCTCTATGTCCAGGTTCAACTGACACTGGCTTCTCCAGGAGTGCCCTTGGGATTTCTTCCGTAGTCATATATTACTTACAGGAATGCACAGCCAAGGGGCCATCTAAAGACTTATGGGAAGAATGCTCTTTCATTGTGAATACACAACTCCCAGTACACTTATCAGCACAACTACCCATTTGTGAGTACTTCATGCAATAAAAATCTGGTTCCAATTGATCATTTAACTCAAAACTTTTTCTCCTCTTGTAAGTATCGGGTATTTAAGCATGAAAATGGTGCCATTTTTTCTATTTGCGAAGCATAGATTTCAAAATAGTAGGCTCTTTAGACATCTTGCAATCACTGAACATTATCTACAACGTATAAACTATGGCTTCACTGGACAATTTCTGTGTGAGCCTGGATGTCCTCTGGCTACTATATAGAATGATGGAGTGATGATACATTTGTGTACAACCCTAATGGTTTTGTCAAATATTTATTTTCCAACAAAAGAACAAATATATAAATTTGAAGTGGAAAAAATGATTAGGTGGGCACACTAAGCTACTGTTTTTCAGAGGATTTGAGAATATGTCAGTTTATTATTTTTTAATTTATTTTATGAAAAAAGGTAAAACAAAATTTCATGACAAGATGATAGGAGAATAAAAATAGTTAATACGTTGCATATTATTATCTTTAAAGTAGTTAATCAGAGCACAACATACAGGCACAAATATTCTCTAATCAATATTAGTGCAAACCTTCCTTTTCTATGAACCAAAAAAGATTAATAGTATAACTAACTACCATTATTTTCTCCCTTTTCCCTTCCTTCCTTTCCCCTTTCTCCCATCCTAGATCCTTTTTCCTTTCAAACAATTTCTTCCCATTTCACAATATCTATTGTACATTTTAGAACTTATTTACTCTTTCAGTTTTTCACACCAGAGAGACAATATGATGTTTACACATGTGAGTCTGATTTATTTCACTTATGAGTATGGTCTCAAGTTGCATCCATTTACTTATAAAAGTCTCAAGTTTATCCTTCTTTATGGCTGAGTAGCACTCCATTATATAAAAATACCACATCTTTTTAATTCACTCCTTAGTTGATGGGCATTTGGGTTGTTTCCAATATTTAGCGATTACAAATTGTGCTGCTATAGACATGGATGCACATATATCACTGTGGTATAATGTTTTTAATTCTTCTGGGAAGATACCCAGAAGAGGAATAGCTGGGTCAAAGGGGAACTAATCATAGCTTTTTGAGGATTCCCCATACTTATTTCCACAGTGGTTGCACCAGTCTGCACTCCCACCAATAGTATTGAAGGGTTCCTTTTTCCCACAGCCCCACCAAAATATGTTATTGTTGATTTCTTGATGATAGCTATTCTTTCTGGAGTGAAATGGAACCTCAGGCTTGTTTTAATTTGCATCTCTCAAATGACCAATGATGTTGAACATGTTTTCATATATTTATTTGCCATTTGTATCTCTTCATCTGAGAAGTGTATATTCACCTCGATGCCCATTTCTGAATTAGGTCTTTGAATTTGGGGGGTCTGCCTTTTTTTCAATTCTTTATATATTCTAGATTGAAGTCCTTTGTCTGAGGGACAATTGGCTAAAATATTTTGCCACTCTGTGGGTTGTCTTTTCTCTCCACTGGTGATTTCTTTTGATGTGCAAAAGCTTTTTAATAAGATGAGATCCCAGTTGTTGAATCTTTGAAGTGTTTCCCGTGCGGTTTGGGTTTGGTTCATGAAGTCTCTGCCTACCCCATGTCCTCAAGATTTCTACGTCCTTTCTCTTCCAGTAGATTGAGTGTTTCTGTTTTAATGTTTAGATCTCTGATCCTTTTTGACTTTAGTGCATGGTGATAGACATGGATCTAGTTTTAGTGAATATGTCAGTTTAAAGATATTTCAGAGTGCTCTAAACTTTGCTCCCATCTCATTTACATAAGTGATGAAATCTGAAATGTATTCTTTGGAAACAGAGCAACCAAAGGTTTTTGCTATAGTTATATTGACCTTGTCCTAACAACTGTAATGAACCCACTGAAAAATACTGCGTACACACAAATACGCATACAAAAAGGAGCATACATGTCTGTGTATATTAGCACGTCATTGCCAATATACAAATAGTAATGCTCTTGTTTTTAAATTACAATATACTCTTCTATATAAAAGCACAGACTCTCCAGAATACTGGATTAGGCTACAATAAAAGTTCCTTTTTTATGTTATTTCCTTAGAGAACTGATTGCACGGTGTAGCAATATTTCTTGTTCTTTCTGAGACTAAACATCATTTAAAAAGTTCTATCTTCAGTCTAAAGAGAAGTTTTACATCTTGTCCTCTTTCAAAGGGCCTTTGGAGAAAATATAATCCTTCCCTTGGATCTAGTTGTGGCTGTTTTCCTATGCAGCTTCCTAACCTGTAAGGCTGCTTCTGTGAGCCTCCTGTTCACTACCCCCCCACAAGTATACACTGGCATTTTGGTTCTAGCACCCCTGAGAGTTGCATCTCTGTCTCTGTAACTGGTTTTATTTAAAGTGAAGCACCTCGTTTTATTGTAGATACAGAAAGCAGACATAGGTGACCAAGGAAATTCCTTTCTAATACACACTCATCATCTTGAAATATGTCCTTAGACATGTGAGAGGTCTATTAGAAGCTATGAGCCCGCGCGTACCTTGCCTCATCACTCCTACCACGGTAGCCTCTCGGTGACATTCTCAGGAAGCCAAGCTGCCAGGAAGAGGCTTCAAGAAGATCAAATAGATGGTTTTCTTCATGGCCACTGCTTGACTATAGCCCTATTCTGTATCCCCTATATCCTACATCATCTCAAAAAGGTGAGATTGCTCAGTGGGGCAGGATAAGTGCCATAGCTGTGAGAATACAAAGGATGGACACTGCACAATTATTAGGTCATTACATCATTTCAGGGACTTGATTTTTGGATTGACTTTCCTATCTGTCCTACTATTATCAAATAATTGGTCAAACTTCATCTTCCATTTGACTCTGGATATCTAGCCTGTGCACCCTTGAATAAGGCATTTAACTCCCAGAGCTAATTTCCCTTGCTGGATACAACACACTAAATTATTTCTTCAGCTGAATCTCCTTTGTGCTGTATTACTTAATTTCAAGTAATGTGCTTATTACAATTCATAGCAGTTGAATTCACTTGACTCAGTTTTGAAGAATATTTAAAAGTGTGATTTTAAGGATCACAAATAGTCATGTCATGTTATCCTGAGTTTAACGTGAATCTTTGAACAACCCCGCCCATTGATTGCTGAGAATAACCGATCCCCCCTTTTCTTTCAATTTCACAGGAATTAAGTATTGTTTAGTTGTGCTACGGAGTATTATCACCTCAATTAGAGATCGATATGTTATTTCAATAAGCTGGATAAAGGGCAAATTATAAGATATGTCTTTCATTTCCATCATACTTATGCAAAATATTACATTTGATAAATTGGAAGAGCATTCATATCCTTCCCTCCGCCCTCACATCCACAGATAGACTGCTCAGTGATATCTTATCCCACTGCTATGAAAAGTATCCTTCCCTTTCCTGGTCTCAGTGACTACCTGTTTTATTACTTTTGTAGGATCCTGCAGACACATTAAGAGGAATAAGCTGATAGTATGCACGAGTCATTTGAAGGGAAATTCTGCCAGACAACAAGATGATCTCATAATCCGCGGCTTGACCTTCACACATCCCACAGGTGGTGCCACAGTCCAGCAATGCTGTTAGGATAAACATTCAAGAGACAATAAAGAGGGCTAGCCAGAACTCCAAACAGTGTTGCCGTAAAAATACATTCCGAAGCTTGGCATTTGTGTTTCGCAGCTGCCATGCATAGCCCATATGGGGCAATAAATATTGGTTCTGAGGTTGGAACAGCTAGAGGTTGGGGTCAAATGGAACCATCTGAACCATTACCATGGAGCAAACAGACAAAGCACAGAAGTGATTGTGAAACAGCATGCAATTTTTCATACCTCTTATTCCTTTTATTATTGTCAGCTGCTGAAAGGCTAAGGTAAACTTTCAGAGAACAAGAGTTTATTTGTCAAAGGATAGCAGCCAGTATGCACGCATTCATTTGTTCCTGGTCTTTATTTCCCTCACTTCCAAATGTTAAACTGTACTTAACTCTCATCTACCTTTTTGTCATCGTTTAAATTTTTAGTACTTTCATTTGTCTATAATTATTATTTGTAACATAATCTCTTAGTAACCAGCACCCACTGATCTCTTAGTATTTTCTTTTTAAAATAAATGATATTTTCATTTATTTTTCCATTCCACCAGTTTTTCCTTCAAGATTTCTTTGTGGGGTAGACACTGTTGCAAGCAACAAAGACATAGGGAGATACCATAAAAAGACCCAATGTTCAAGGTGCTTACTTTCTATTAGAGTGCTAATGCCTATATTCATTCCCTAATATTTTCTGAATACTGACCAGGCACCATACAATTTTTATCTCAGGGAGAGAAGAAATTGTATCCAAGGATGCAGGCCATAAAAGTGGGTGAAATGCTAACTGCAGCAGCAGAAGATAAGTTTCTGAGAACTCAGGAAAAAAGTAATTAAATTAGATATGAATGTGAGGAGAGTATGGAGAAGGGCTTCAAAAGAAAATGAGATCTCAACTGAGAACTTAAGGTTTAGAAGAAATTAGCCACGGAAACATACAAAAGAAAAAACAACCCAAGAAAAGAGAATTTAGTTGCAGAGCTCGTCTAATTCTTCAACAGAGCTAGAATGTAAAAAGAGAATATAGAAAAAGCTATAAGACAGGGTGGGCATTTGTGGTCTTTGTATGGAAGGACATATTCTTTGTGAAGCGCTTACGAAATAAAATGAATTTTGTCCAGAAGGTGTCCTGATTGAAGAGATTGGATAAGCACACAAATACCTGTACATAAGCAAAAGGAATAAATCCCCAAAGAAAGATACTTTGGAAGTTAAAAGAGATATTTGGTTTATTTACAGCTAAGAGGTCATTGAGAGAGCACTCATGCTGGACTTTGAAGACAACATATAATTTTTTTTTAAACAAAAATTATGGGTGATCCAGCAAGAGGAAAACTGAAGTGCTTAAAATTCTAACTTTGACATTCAAAATTATCTGGTCCTTTGAGAAAATGAATATATTGTCTCACCTTCTAAAGTTCAGGTAACTGAGAAAGAACATATGCTTAGATCAAAAGACCTAACATTCCCTGGTACTCTTCTTCTCCCCTCTCACAAATTATGTAGCATATGAATTATTGATTTTACTTACAACTTAAAGCAAGAGTAATCCCACTTCTTTAGGGTTGACCTAAAATTTCCAGATATAATTCCATTTGAAATTCATACAAGTGAATCTAAGGTACATTGACTTTTCATATCTCCTGTATACACTTTCCAGGGCACAAGGGAAATACTGCAACAGGTTTTAAAATCAATACTGTATCATATGACCCTTAGTCATAAACAGTATTTGCTATATAGCAAAGTTTAATATTATTTTTCTCCAAATTCATTTCGACATCTTCTTTAGTAAGGCATTTCTAAATCTCATGTAAGAAAAACTGTATTTATTATATAGATTCAAGTAATATATTATGATATTTTATAGTCAGTATTCCTTTTTATTACACATTGGCATTATTTATTTTTATTACACATTATTTTTCTCCATAGGTACCATTAATATCAATCCATGATATAATGCAAAAACACTGGTAAAAACATCGGCAGCTATACCATTAATATGTGTCTTGTAAGGTGGAACCAGAAAATGATAAATACCCTGGATTCTTTATACAGTAATACCTCAGTTCATGAATGATTCTATTTGCAAACTATTCGATTGTCAAACAAAAGTACCCAACAAAGTTTTGCCATCATTCACAAACTCTACATTGGGTGACAGACACAACCATGGCCGTCTTCTACACACAAACACAAACATGGACTTCTTCCCCCAAATCGTAAAAGAAATTAAGTTCATGAACAGAGATACCACCGTAATAAGTTTAGATAGACTAAAGTTGCTGAAAACTCAAATTAATCATTTTTGCCAAGTGTTTTTTTCCTGTTTACTTGCAGACTACATTGTCTTTATTTCTTTTTACTGAGATTTTACATTTCCTAAAGTTTATTACATTTTTATTTTCATTCAATATATCGCAATTTCCTATAACTTCTAGCAGTCACTCCTTTTGAAACAAAATTTTCGTTCCCTACTCAGGTCTAACACACATGCCTCTTTTCATGGAGTTGCATGGAGTTGCACTGTCTTGTCGATCAAATCTTGCCAGGTCCCCTCATCTCAAGGGTTCAAAGAACTTTCAAAGTCCCACCTGCACCGTGAAGCTTCTCAGCAATAAAAACCATTCCCTGGCTGGGTTTTCTGCCTTCATCACACTGGCTCACAACCTGTGGGGCTACATTCTGTCTGCTGAGAAGCCAGTCTTTTCCTTGATATGGCTTGTGTAGGCCCCAGTCTGCTTCTTGCATTGTGAGTATTTCTAATAAAACTGAAGCTAATAAAACAGGGATCTTCGTTTCAGATTATCCACTGTAAATTAACCAAGTGTTTCTATAGCTCTTAATTACTGACAACGGAGAGTCTCTTGGAAGAGTTTGCATAAGCCACATATCTAGGTAACACGAAACCTCCCTCCAGAAGTCAGTAATTGCATCTCTGCTGAGATATGAGGGTTGAGAGTGGAGGGTGGACCACCAGGTGTCCAACAAAGATAGAATTTGTGGATCAGCAAAAAATACGTAGAGCTAGCGAGTTACATTTTATGACGTCATTCATTAGCAGTGCTGTACTAGTGCATAATTCAGAGACCATTTGCAAAAATGCTCTTTAAAAATTGCCTGAGAAATCACTGGGTACACCGTGAAAATTACTGAGATAAGCATGTCCAGCTTACCCAGACATGCCAGGGTTTGTGTGCTTTGATATTCCTTGAAAGCCTTAGTTTCCTACTCTGCTCTTAGGACAAGACTTTCATCGAACTACATTTTTCCTCTTTCCTTTCAACATCAGTATTATTCACAATTGAATCACTGTACAATAGATTTTGTACTAATGCATAAGCTCCCCACCATCTTCAAGTTAAGTAAAATATAATATGTAAGGATGTTTCTAGTAAAGACAGACATTTGTTTATTGATTTTGCAGTCACACATATGTACAAATACTGACAAGGACTCAGTATTTTATTCCTATTACAGCTATTTATTCTTTATGATATTTACACTATATTTATCGTGCATAAAAAAAGAAGAGGTTAAATAATTTGCCCAAATCATGCAATCTTGTAATTGGTAGAGACTATCTATATTATAAAGATACATCAAATTTTCTTATACATTATAAAATGTAAAAGAAAGTGATATTTTAATTATTTATGGGATGATAACACAAAACCGATTTTCATGTGTCTTTTGTTGTCATCTGCAGTGTTTTGATGTGCTAATCCCATTTCTGATAGTGGAATTAAACCTGGAGGATGATTCAGCAGCTATATACAAATAAACTAAAGGCAAATAACATTCAGAACTACTGGCAATTGGTTGGTTTTCTTTGGTTGATGAGTGTATAGGTATATTAGCTATCATACACACAGTTTCAATAATTGATCATTTTGAAATTGAAGACATTTTGATATGCTTACTTAACCTCACACTGAATGCTTGCAACAAAGCTAGGTTACAACCAGGAGTAACTACTCAGCTTCTCGCAGAGACTAGTGAGGTTTAGGAAGGTAGCTAAATGAAAAGAAGTAAACGGAAGCCTTCCATTCTCACATAGCCATGGGGTTTCCTTTGTTTTATATAACAACAGATTAAATGTATTCTTCAAATGGAAACTGTGTAAGTCTTTAGGATCCCCTTAAACATAGTTTTCTTTTTCTACAGGAACACAAAAGAACCTGACAAGAAATTCAGTTCTTACACGCGGTCATAATTTTCACCCTGTAATGTTTATGCAAGAGATTTGCTTTTCAAATCAAAAATGTCCCTAAGTTTGTATGTAGTATTAGTTAAAGAAGAGGGATAGCATGTTGCTCAAACATTTTTGGTCTTAAGTTCAGAAATTATGAGTTTGACTGCCACCAGCACATCAGAGGTTAATTTTTCTCACAGAGATGTCTCTAAAATATACATAGCACCACAAGGTGGCAGTAGAGATTTGTGGTCACATGGTTAGGACAGTCAAAGAATGGGGATTAAATATATTCACTGTTTACATTGCATCTACTGACTTATGGTTTTTAAAACATAAACTATTTCAGTGCTTTCATGGTTTCTTACAAATTTTCACTTTACCAACTATTTTTTGTGCTTAGAGTATATTTCAGAAAGGATTTCACAAAATTTCAGACTCATATGACTTAATTTCAAAAACTCCAAAGAGATATCTATTCCTCTAAGTTCAAATTTCATTGGGTAATCTCACATTTCTCTGTTTCTTTATCAAGACAAAATCCAGTATTCCCCAAGAATAATCTAAATTTTACTCCTGTGTAACTGAAAGCTTGATGAAAATTCTCCCTGTTCTAGTTCTCAATTTAATAGTAAACTATAAACTCTGCATTTCCATATATTTCCTGTAAGAAAAGATGTAGCAACCTGCCCCTATTAAAAGCAAAACTGGCAATTGACATTTAATGGAAGGGTCATTAGACCTTTGGTCAGAAGATATGGGGCCTTGTCCCTATGCTGCCACTTTTTTGCTGGGTAACTTAAAGCAAGACACTTAACCCTCTGACCTTCAGTTTCCTCTTCTGTCAAAAGGGAATGTTGGTTCAATACAGAAATAAGGTGTAATTAAAAAAGTGAAAGAAATGCTTAGAATATAGGGGTCCTTTAATAAATATTATGCTAGGATTGCTTTAACTTCTCACTATCATTTGGCAATGAACAAATGGGTTATTAAGAATAAAATCAACTTATCATAAAACCAACCTTTCAAAAGTAGAGTAATATTCCCCTCTTTTTTAATTGCTTTAAAAGATATTCTACTTTAATATCACATATATCCTTATATAAGAATCTTTGGTTCTTTAGTTTTCAGATTTTTAGTTACCAACCTAGAGAATGGGGATAAAATCATTTGGCTCTCAAGGAGCCAAAATAGAAATCTATTAATGACTTATTCCATCGGAAAACTATTTCTAAGGCTTAGTCTTCTGTTTACTCGCTAAAAAAATACCTATCACATTTGACAGATTAAGCCTTGTATTGATCCAATTAAAATAGGAATACAGTGACTTAATATAGAAGTTGTTACTCATTAGAAAAGCAGAAAATTTCATCTTTAAAGAAAAAATTTGAAGGAACTACTTAGCTAAAGTCTTCATAAATATAGCAATTAGAAAACTATATAAACAGAATATCAAAAAAATTATGTGCAAATGTGTTAATTTTCTTTATTATATTGACCAATACATTTCAATTGTTATACCTAAGGTTTCTTATTTTTTAATTATCAGTTTATAGTTTACTTTATGGTTCTGAGTCATTTCTTTACTATTTCAAATTGCCGTATCTAGAACTAGAGCTTAAGGTCCACTTCTATCTCTATGAAAGCCGTGATCACTTCATGGAAATAATCTAAATATTTAGATAGGACATGCCATTACCCCTTTGCTGACTTACGTTGATTTTTTTCTCATTGGCAAAAAAAAGAAAATAGTTCTGATGATTTTTAACTCATCCAGACCCATTCCTCACATTGTGGAATTTCCATTTTGAAAACCGTGGAATTTTCATCCAAGTAGATTTACATTCTTCCCAGCTGGGGAAAACCTTGTTTCACATTGGGATAATCATAATAATTTGAAAATACTAAATTAAAGTTTTAAATAGACAAAGTTTAAGGTAATTATATTTGGACTAGAGCTCTTCAATGAATTTTTTTTCAGAACCAGAAATTGAACTCAGGACCTCGCGCTTGCTGAGCTATATCCCCGGTGCTTTAATGAACAGTATAACATTTATTTCTGTAGTTTATACCATACAGAATTTTTTTTTTAACGTGGGTACGGGGAGTCGACCTCAGGACCTCGCGCTTGCCAGCAAGCACTTGTGCCGCTGAGCAATATCACCGACCCCTTTTTTTCTTTGTGTGGGTTCTGGGAGTCGAACTCGGGACCTCGCGCTTGCCAGGCAGGTGCTTACCCCGCTGAGCTATCTCACCGGCCCTACCATACAGATTTTAATGTGAATAACTTGTCATTTTTCTCTACTGGATTGGATTTTAAATACCCCTTGTACATGCATATATTTAACTATGTAACTCAACATATAGAAATATTTGCTTGTCTTCTATGAACTTTTAGTGTTAGTTTCTAAATTTACCTTTAAAAAGAAAAAGCCTCCTAGGAACCATAATTATCTTTCTAATATTCTCATTAAAGTTAAAATTTTAGTGTTGAAACCATGTACTTCAGAGACTGTACACTTTTTGCAGAATCAAATATAAGCATCTGTTGGCCATCTGGAGAAACGTAAAGACACGCCAGCTGAGAACGCCAGTCCTGTGCTTACTTGTCACAGATTTGTTTGTAGCACTTCCTAGTTCTCTTTAACTTGGATCTTCAAGTGCTCTGCAAACATCTGCAATGCCAACCTGTTAAGCAGCTCTTGGCCTTTGACTGATTCACACTGCAATCAAGTTATTTAGGAAGTATCAGAGCTGACAATTTCTCACAAGTAACTTAGAATTACATTTATTAAAACTTTCTAAGTATTCCTATTTAAGATATACAATGTTTTTCTTTCAAAAAAATCAAGTTATATTTAAAGTGAATTAATTGACTTATGAATAAACTATACACAAATTTGTTGCACCTTGTCAGTTTGGCTTTCTCTTTTATTTAAAAGAAAGACTAGTTGGTCTTTCCCTACTTAGGAGTCACGGTTGTAAAAAAAAAAAAAAAAGGTAACCATAAAAAAGCATCAACACTCAGTGTTAGTTAAAAAACAAAGTATATCACAAAGTAAGTGAAAGAATTTCAAAGTAGATCATACCAGAAAAATGTGCCTACTTTGGTCAGTTAACAATTTAATGTTTGGTTTTGAAGGAAAAATACTTTATGTCTGCCTCAGCTGCTATTTTATGTGCACAGCTCCTTCATGTAACACAAACTTTCTACATTGATGAGCTTAGTATATGCCCCCCCCCCCATCTATGGTCAGCTGCAGGTGGAGGGAGGCCAGATGCTGAAGAGAGAAGACATTTACACCTGAGGAATGATGGAATGTGAAAAGGCTGAAGCTTTGTTGCTAGTCCTGCTGGGATAGTCAGACCAGGCATCTTGGACAATCACCAGACAGAATCATCAAACTGATCTTCTAAAGGAGGCTAACAACCTCCATTTCACAGATGAGGAAACTTGAAATTTACCAAAGTTAAATAACTTGAGCAAGACCACTACACAGAAAATCAATCAACCAAAAGCTGAGACAGAGTCAGTTCTAGGCCTTTCTAGTTCTCAAATTAATATGGCACTCTGAATTAGAGTTGAAGTAGGCTAGGCAGTAGGTTTACTCTATTTTTTATTTAATAGAATTTTAAGTCAATAACCTGTTTTGTACACTGTTAATGTGTCATAACATAATGTGATTTTTCTGTGTTTGTAAACATTAATTGTGATATGTCAACCTGATTGCTAACTAACACAATGTTTATACACAAAAAAAATTCTTTAGGATGCTTTCTATTAAATACGGGTTCCTCAAGAAAGACATAGACATATGGAACACTGGGGAAAATATTACATTCACCACTTAGTAACTTAATATCCAGCTGTTAGCTTCCTATGGTTATGGATATAGGTTCTACACACAGTAATAACAATGAATAAGGGCTATCTTCCTATTTGATTAGTGTAAGTAAGATTTCTAAAAAGAAATACTCTGTCTGAATTCTAATATTGGCAATTATTTTATATTACCTAATTCAAATAATTTACACATATAATATTACCTTTAATTTTTATATGGGTAAGATCCTAGGCAACTATGAAAATTTTTAAATATACTGAAAATTAAATAATGGAACTTCTAACATTTAGATTAATAAGCATGTTTTAATGGGATGGATGACAATATTCAGCTGAAACTAAACACCACTTTCAGTATGAAGATCAGACTAACTGCTCCAGCTAGGAACATCCTAGAGGCACTGTCACATCTCACATGAAGACCTTCCACCTTTTGCTATTCCAACGCCTGCAAAATTTTGTTCTTACAGCATAACATGCTGTTGTAGTGTTCAAGCTTTTCAGTAACACCTCACACTGGTGTGAATCTTTGACTACGTCTCTATGCATCACAAAGATTAAAGAGAAAGTATCTGGAATGAAAGTCATAAATAAAAATGGACAAAAAAGTCACAAGAAGATATTTTATCATAAGATAGTATCCAAGAAATTCAAAAAAGGCTCTTGTCCCCAATTTTTAAAAATTAGGTTAAATTTATTTTTACCTCGTACATAAAAACATAAAAATTGCACATATATTATGGTTTTTATCTGAAATGTCTCCCGAAGCCTCATGCGCTCTCCTAGATAGGGCATTGGGGAGGTGACTGGATCATGGGTGTGTGATACTCTTCACTGGATTAGTCCACTGATGGGTTTATAACTGGTGATATAGGGAGGTAAGGCCTGGTGAGAAGAGCTGGGTCACTGTGGGCGTGGCCTGGAGGGTATATATTCCTCCTCCTTCCTTGATTCCTTGCTGCTCCTGCCTGCCCTGCCATGAACTGTTTCTCTTCTGCCAAGCCTCTCTGCTGTTCTGCCCTGCCTTGGAGCCAGCTGACTATGAACTGAAGCCTCTACAAACTGCAAGCTAAAATAAACCTTTCATCCTTTAACTTTTGAGTATTGGGTATTTTGTCCCCGCAATGAGAAAATAACGAAGACAACATATTAATTGATAGTGTGATATTTTAATATATATATATATATATATATACTGTAAAATGTTTAAATCAGGCTAAATATCTCTATATCATTTATAATGTTTTTGGTAAAATTATTTAAAAAATCTAATATAGAACTTTATATATAGGAATAAAAACAGGATAGGCTTTTTAAGTTCTAGAAATATTGAAATATATTGACTAGAACAAATACATATATTCAAGTGATTCCACAATTCATTTCACTGAGTAATATTTCCTTCACAAAAATTTTAAGGAAGTGATATTACTAACTCTATAACATACTATTACTTACTTAATTTTAAAAAGTTAGTAAGTGGCAGATCTGGGAATCAAATCCAGGTCAGTTAGATGCTTTGAGATACTAAGGGAAATGGCTCCAAATAATAAAAACCCAAAGGAAAGAGAGAACATGTAGATTTGCAAAGTCTGCAATATAGTGTCTTTCTAGCAAGGAAGATAATTCTGCTACCTGGAATTCCTGGTAGTAGGCGGAAATACTCTATATGTAGCATAGCTACTCTCACCAAAGAGAGAAGGGCCAGAATGTTTATGAATGAATAATGGAAAAGGATGTCAACTGGCCTCCTATTTGAGGTGTGAATATGAAATCACTCTTGTCACTATGAACAAAATTTATGGAGCCTCCATTTGTGAAATACATTCTCTTAAGCACTTAGACCAATATGCCTACAGCACACCCTAATTCCAAAGTTTTACAGGAGAGAGACAATATCCTTTCACTTAAAACATAAATAGAGTCTGCCAATTTCTCCACTAGCTCCATGACAACAGAGTCTTGCGACCTCCGGGAATAAAAATTAGACTCAAAGCTTAGAAACTATTCTGAGCTGCTCATGGGAGTAGCATTACACAATTCCACAGCAGTATCACTAATGACACATTTCAGTTAAATAAAGCATGTCTAAGCCTGGGATCCTTAACTAGAGATATGAACTAAAGACTTCAGTCTGTTCAGAATGATTCGTCTCTTGCTAGATAACTGCTAAAATAATGAATTGTTTACCAAAAGTGAAATATTTTAAATGTTGCTCCCATCTATATTTCTTCAGAAGAATTTACCATACATCTTTCATTACATTTAATATAGTCCATCCCATCCTTCTACTTTCAACTCCAGTTAGCAACAACAGGTTAAGTAGGTAATAAAGTGTTTGGGGAGTCAAATAAACACTTAAATCAAATAGCCAATAAATTTTCCTGTATCTTTGAAAAATTATGCCCCCAAGAGGTAGCTTATATAAAATAAGATGGAGTCAGCTCTAATGAAGAAGTGGACTGCCCCTAAGAAATGATACCTAAACTCCCTATCACAAGAAAATACTATGCTAAATTGTTTGACAGCTTTCAGAAAATTTTAGGGAATCTATACACTATTGCATTGTATTTCTGTGAGAAAGAAAAATTAAATATAGTGTGCCAATATGTCTAAAGTCAGCTGACTTCTCAGGATTCATGTTTCCTTGAAAATGCTGAAGTACAGACTATCTTGGTGTAAAGGAGGGCTTGTTTTGCTATCTCATGTTTCATATTTATTTGTTATATGGTACTCAATACCTAATGGATTAGACCTGGTCTTACCATTAAATTAACTTTCTTAGGGGCCGGGAATATAGCTCAGTGGTACAGTGCCTGCCTGGCAAATGCAAGGTCCTGAGTTCAATTCCCAGTTCCTAAATAAATAAATAAATAAATAAATATAAATAAATAATAATAATAAATTAACTTTCTTACAACGAAAGATTGATCTAAACTATCCACTTGGGGTTAAAGTACATGTAGTCACGCACTCTCAGGTTTAATTGTTTCTACACTCATCCCATTCTTCTTTACTTACCAACACAAAACACACACATAGTAGTTTGAAGCTAAATACAATTTTCAGTCCTACTTCAGAGGTTTTATGGGATACAGGCAGAGCTCATGGATATCTCTTTATGCCCAAGAAGGCATAAATTCATTCAAAAGTATTTTAGATTCTGTATTCCTTTCCCACTTACCCAGAGGCAGAAAATCCCAACTAAATGAAGGTAGAAAGCAATCTGTATCTACAAATTATTGATTGCTGGTAGTAATTATTGTTTAACATAACAATATTGTGTGTATGCGTAATAAATTTACGTTAGGTTATTCTAAATTCAAATTAGTTTATTTCTTAGTATTCTCTACTAAAAAGTAGACCTTCATTCTAATTGAATGGTAAAATATTTGAAGTACTTATCTCGGTTATTAGACTAGCACACCCATATAATTTGTTTGTATGTCTCAGGTCCTTCAGCTTCTATGATTTCCAAATTTATGATGAACTAAATGATGGCAAGATCATTTAGTGATCCTGATGTCTAATTTTATTAAAAATTTCTTAAAATATTATGGTTCCATTTAAATTACAGCTTATTATAATTCTATTTAAAGTAGTTACATTGTACAAAACATCGATTTAAAAGAAAAGCAGAAAATGGCAGAATATTTTCTTCACTGTGGAAGAGAAGCAGAAACCATACTTGTTTGCCAGTTTCGCTGGGTCTCCATTGTATTCACACAGCCTCATCCTAGGGAGAGTTGAGCTAAATGAGTCAGTATGTTAATTATGTGCTCTGGGAGCACAAAGAAGAAATAAAGAAGTTATTACCTTCCCAAGTTTCTCAGGTAATGAGACCCACTTCTGGAGATATGTGGCACTGTACCAGAATCTATCATGAGAATGAGCTTTGCAGTAAAATGCGCAGAATTAATTTTTTAATGAAAATCCTCTACTGGTGTTCTAAGTCAAATCCACCTGACAAATGTCACTGGGCAATGTCATTACCAGTTAACCAGCACAAGGTCTTAGAACAGATGGGATAGGGATGCATTACAGAAGTGAGACTGGCTAATTTCAGCCACCCCCCATGAAAAGGAAATAAAATAAAATTGGCTCCATGTCACTCAAACATGACAGTACTTTGGATTTTTCCCCCATGATGTTTTTTAGCCTTGAGGCAGATATGACAGGCGCCTTATTAAATTCCAAAAATAAATGTGGAACAAGAAGGCAGTGCATTCCAATGAGACATCCAACTTGTTAAAATGTAACATGCATAAAAATTGGCTCATCTTATTTTTAGCCATCATCCTCATCATTTTAAGTCAAAATGGAAATACAATATTTGTTAGCACACACTAACTAAAAATATTTCAAAGTTCTCTGCTTTTTAAATAAAACTTAGCTATTCATTTGTTTACAAGTTCTTAAGCTGGGATTTTTAAAGACATCCCCATCGATATTTGGTTAAGGTTAAGCTGTATACATTAATGTTTTTCCCTCAAACTATTAAGACACTAGCTAGTTGAACAATGTGATTTTTGCCATCTCTCCCAGAAAGCCACCTTCTTCCCTCCTGCTCTAAGCAAACGTTCTTATAATAATTGTCCTATTTATCTATTTAGCATTTTATTTAATTCTTCAGCCTATATGCTAATATCCTTTACTAGAAACAAGTGTTTCTTCTCGTAGATTGCCTTTATTAAGGAAAGGGGACCTTATTTACCCTCACATAAACTACAACGTCTAGCCTGATTCTTTATCTATATCAAGAATTCAATAAATGCTAGAAAGAACATGATCAAGAGCCCATATTCTAATTTTATAGTTACTGTTGTTTCTTCACTTTCTTACTATATTCATGTAGCTGTGAGTTGACATGTGGGAGCTGGGTTTTGAGGACAATGCTGGGGAAACTGTCCTTCACCACAGAACAATGAGAAATGACTTTTGCATTGGGATTAATTATATCATAATTATATTTAATAGTAACCTTTTTGTATAGAAGCAACAATACTGGACTATGTAACAAATCAGAAAACTGAAATGCAGTGAAGTTATATAATCTCTATAAAGTCACTCACAAGTAAGTGATAGTGCTAGGCTTCAAGATCAAGTATTGTAATGACAAAAACTAATACACACACTTTCAATTATTTCAGTTCCACAAAGCATTAATGCATCTACCAAGGAAACTAGAGGAGACTGGAGTAGCTAAGCCATGTTACATGTGAATTTTTCACTATTCTCCTCTCTTTATCCAGGTGATTTTCTCTTATAAGTTAATATCTGGACAGTGGGATACCCTCCATGTCCAGCTCCAGGGAGCTCCAGGAGAGGCATCTCCCTGAAGACTAAAGTGTTGGAACAGTTACCCCAAAGACATCCCAAGTCCTAAGGAAGATAATCATGGGACCATAATCAGTACGATGGTACAGCTAGCAATCCTGATCTAAAACAATGATTCAAAGGGCTAAACGTTAGCTCATTTTATCCCTACCTGGTACATTCATCCTAAACAATGTTTCTCACACGATAAGCAAATTAATATTTCGCAACATAGTAAGGTACGGGCTGAAATATGTTATGCAAACTGTCATTATTTTAGAGAAAAGAAATAAGATTAACATAAGATTAAAAGGATGGGAGAGGTTTCACTGTAATTATAATTCTTTCAATGTGACTGTTGCAACATACTAGATTAGAAATTTGAGCGAGACATGTTGGATCAGGTATTAGGGTTCTTATGTTCTCTCCCTTTCTTTTCTCCCTTTTCATCTCCTTTCTCCTCCTCCCTCCCTCCCCCATCCCTTCTCCTCTCCTCTTTTCTTTCTTTCCCCTCCATTCCCCTCTTCTCATCTCTCTTTCTCCCTCCACCACTCCCTCTCCTCTCCTTGTCTGATGTTGCTTCTCTAATTTGATTCATATCTTGAGCTAGTCACAGTCCAATAGGCAGAAATAAACTTTCACAAGAAAACCTTGTGTGTTTGTACACTTTGAAGGTTTTTCATCAGATATAAAAAAGAAGGCAGTAGAAATGTACACCAAAAAAGTAGACACATAAAGCAGCATCTCTCTCCTCATCCTTAGATTTTACTCCATGTGTTAAAGACTATCTCCTGTTCTTCCTTCCACATTTAGTCTTCTTTCTCTGTTTAAGTTCAAGAAGAGATCTGTTTTAGGGAAGAGCATTTGCTGTTTATAGCACCCTCTTGTAAACAAGTCATGTCACTGTTGATGTGATGTCATGTCTATAGGAAAACTACACACAAAGGAAATCCCACACTCTTCAGAAATAATCTCAATCAACTCCAAAAGAAGATATATTTTGTATAACAATACCTTTGAGGTAGTGTTTGCTTCTTTATTAGATACTTTCCCATGTATTAGACTAGATTTAGATTGCTCTAGCCACATCATTATCTTTTCCTTTCTGCTGAAGATATTCAAGTAGAATATGTCCTTCAAAAAAAAAAAAAAAAAAGAGAGAGAATTTTTCTTTGCCAAAACTTAGCTAAGCTTAGTTTTCTAAGATTTAGAAAAATTGAACCTGGACAGAGGAGGATGCTGCTATCTCTTCATGTTCTTATTCCATTATTTTTCTCTCTGACACAAATATAAATGTACCCGATTTTACTTGAAATGTGTGAATCTTTAACACTAAACTCTTTACCACTAGCCTCTGCCAACTGTGATCCATAAGGCAATACATATTTCAGCATATATCTGAGTGCTTTCACAGCAGTATAAAAATAAAGGAAAATCAAAGCAAGTTGCTAAAAGAAAGAGCCTATTTTTCTGCATGTTAGCAAACTATCTACAAAATACTGTATTTCACAACTTGGGCTTGGTAAATGCCTGTGGTTAACACCACATCTCTTGATAATAACAAAGAAAAAGCTATTCACTACTCACTGAAATAACTGAAGCTTCTGACTTTTGGTTTCTCATGAACTTGGTATTTTAGATTCCATCCCCCTAATGCAAAGACTGATACAAATGGATGATCTTTTCTTGATACTTCGTTTGCTTCCTGGTATTGATTAATCATACTGCAGTGGCAAAAAAGCCCTGAATTAGAGGTCAGAAGATTGATGATTTTATACTAGCTTAGCACTGTGTATTTTCTGTGCGATCCTGCACCTAGCTTACTTTGCCTGCATCCCAATTTTCTCCTCCGTCGTTTGGTATTCTTAGTGATTTACATCAACTATATTTGAAAGTCAAATGGACAGTGCTTATCATTTTATTTATTAATACCATTATTGTTGGCTAAATGAACTATAGAAAGGCACTTAATGTATAAAGTTCTATTGAAGATAGTATCAACAAATATCACATACTAAATTGATGAATGAAAGAAGACCAGTAAAATAGAATATAGCTACTTTTAAAACTATAGTTGCTTTACATTTCTTTCCATATATTTTATGATTTGAGGCAAAATGACAAATTGAATGATGTGGTTATTACTGACCACCCAAAATACTGTAATTTTTACAATAATATTCTTATTTTCATCAGACTACAGGCTTTTGTATAACTAAGCACTGACTTATAGATATTTAGAACTAATTAAATAATTCTTATGCTGTAGACATTGGGATTTTGCTATTACTATTTTGGCAACAAGTAAAAATATTTGGTGAATTGCTCTCTCTACAAATTGTCTATTGATGAACAAATGATCAAATATTTCCAAAATACAGGGATTTTTCTGTATAAATTTAAAAAACATCATTTATTCACTCATCAAAACTGTTCATCAAGTAATGTTTGGGTGAAATTTGTGAAACATTTCCTTTTGAATGCTTGTATCTGCCAATTATCCCTCATCCTTCAACTAATCATCAGACAAAATAAACAAAGAAAGGGTATGCGTACAGTTGTAGCTGAAACTTAAAATCATCAAGGTCTGGCCAAGAGTGGTGGTAAATGTATACAGCCCAGCAACTCAGGAGGCCAAGGCTGGAGGGTCAAATGAGACCACAAGTTCAATACCAGCCCGGGCAATATAGTGTGACACTATCTCAAAAACCAAAATTTAACAATAAAATAAAATACAGTGCGTGATCCTTGATTGGATATTGACTCCTTTAAAAAAAAATAACAAAATAAAATTAACAGGGTCTGTTTTCTTTTAAATAGTCTTCAATTTCATGGAAGACTAACCTTCTTTATATATCTAGATTGTACTGTGTTTCCTAAGCATATCCATTCAGCTTTCATATATCCTGTTCTATTTAGGTAAAGATCAGCAGCCTACCCTCATTAGAAATGTCAATATTTCCTAGAGTCAGTAAGAAAATATAAAACTTAATCAACTAACAATACATTTTTAGGGGCAGTAGGAAAATCACAGAAATGCGCAGAATATCATTACCTCTTATATCAGCAGGTAGAAAATAGGGTAAATTCATGTTGAGGTCCTTGTTACCCTGCTCCCTTTGTCTTGTATGCAATAGGTTTTATACTGGCAGAAAGAGCCTGTTGATGATGTGGGTGACTTGTAAGCATAAGAAGGTATGAGGTATGAAAATTATGCTTAAAAAAATATAGGGTCATACTGAGTAGTAGAAAAATAGCTCCATCCGATTAAATGAAGTATGTCTCTATAAAGTATAAAATAAAAAATTAGAAACACTGTAAATATTATTTACTGAAATACATTTTCATTCAAATGTGCTTTGATTTTAATAGAAAAGTTTTAAGAAACTTATAATCCATAACTATTATCAATAAATTTGACAAAATGGCTTACCAAAAGATGGTAATAATACCTATGATCATATAATTATTAATAGGGATATTGGCTTAGTTTTTAGGGGCAAGTGGTATCAAAAAGATATAGAAAGTTATACCATTTACAAAAATAAGCTCAGAATGGACCACAGACTTAAATGCAAAACACAAACATATAAAACTTCTAGATGATGACATGGGAGAAAAATCTGGATGACCTAGAGCTTGACATTTTTTATACAATAGTAAAGGAACAATCCATGAAAGAAAGAATTGACAAAATGGACTTCATTATCCTTAAAAAATTCTGTTATGCATCAGATACTTTAAAAATTAAAAAACTAAACCACAGAATTGGACAAAATATTTCTAAATCACATAACTGACATGGGACTGTTATCCCAAATACACAAAGAATGTTTAAAGCTCAGTAAGAATATAAATTACTTGCAAAAAATGTTTCTAATATTTTAATATATAACTCACATAGAAAATCTATAAATGCCAAATAAGCATTGGAAAAGAGTCTCCACATCATATTAGAAAAGTGCAAATTAAAACAATAAGATGCCACTATATATCTCCCAAAATGGACAAAATCTATAACACTGACACAGGAATGGATATGAGAAAACAGGAACTCTCATTAATTATTGGTAGAAACGCAAAATGGTACAGCACTATGAAAGGCAGTTAGGCATTTCCTTACAAAACTAAATCACACAACAATTTCATTACTTGACATTTATGTAAAGGAGTTGAACACTTACACCTCCCCTGCAAAGAAGTGCACATGGATGTTTATCACCCTTCATTCAAAGTTGACAAAACTCAGAAGCAACAAAGATGCCCTTCAGTGGGTGAATGAATACAGAAATGGTTTATCTGAATAATGGGATGGTATTCAGAAGTAAAAAGAAATGAGCTATCAAGCTATGAAGAGATACAGGAAAAACTTAAATGCATATTACAATGTAAAAGAAGCCACTCAGAAAAGGCACATTACATGACATTCTGGGAAAAGCCAACTCTGGAGGCTATGATTGCCAAGGACAGGAGGTGAGGAGTAAATGAACAGATGGAACACAGAGCAGTTTTAGAGTAGTGAAATTACTCTGTATGCTAAAGCTTGCTGTACAGAGGCTACTGTGCACATATCCAACCCCATATATACAACATCAAGAGGGAACCCTAATGTAAACTATGGATTTTGGGTGGCAATGATATGTCCATGTAGGTTCATCAGTTGTAACAAAGACATAACTATGCTGGAGGATGTTAATAGTGAGGGAAGCTATGCTTGTGTAGAGGTAGGGGGCATATGATAAATATCTGTACCTGCTGATCGATTTTGCTGTGAACCTAAACCTCTTCTAAAAAAAAGTCAATTTATTAGAAAAAGTAATAGAACGCTCATATCAGATTTTGAAAACAGAATGAAATTTAAGTATCCAAATGAATACTTTTGAATCACATTTATTTTGGGCAGAAAGCATGAAAATATTTGAATGTAAATATTCTAAAATCTCTGAGAGTTTAATGTATAGTTCAATTGATTCTTTTGCTGATGTGTACTATCATAATATTGGGTATTATGTATCAGCAAATATAGAAAGAATGTATAAAAATGTCATTGATTCAAGTTCATATTAAATATTTAGGTAAATTCTACTTGTATAATTAATATGCTTTCTCATATTAGAGAAATCATAAGATTTTAGAGATAGATGAGAACTTTCAGGTCATGTAACTTTTTCTGTTTTATAGATTTAAAAAACAAATCAATTCTGTATTTCTTCATTAGTCATCATTTTGTGTATAATATTTTCTCTCCCATACAGTCTGTATTATTCTGTCTTTTTTAATTCAAATACTCCAATGACAAAAATGTATCATTTTTGAAATTTACAATATATATGTACACATATGTAATCTATGTAACATGTATAAATGTGATACATATGTAAGATATATACAATATATATAACATATTATATATATATTAAAAAATTAAAATGATGCAATCACCAGAAGCCCTGAGAATAAAGTAATGTCATCGCTTCCCTTGATACTGACATCCTCCTCTGAGTCAAGAAACACACCCGCAAGTCCCCAACTAATAACCATGAAAGCCCTAACGTTGAGAAGATAAGCCCTAAACTGACACGATTTGAATTTTTATCATTGAATTTTTAATTCTTTCTCTTTTTCAATAAATTCATCCCATCTGATGACTTGCCCAGAAAAGATGAATGCAACTTGGACAAAGTACTTACATAGATCAACATGAAAATTACAAAAGCCAAAGGGATAAAGAGATTGCAACACTTAATTGTGAAATATTAATAAAAGTGTTATTCCTTTAAGTTGCTCCCTTCCCTCCTTGGAGGTTAAATGTCTCTCTCATGTACCAGATAACCTTTAAAGAGATGTGTCTTTTATTGCATAGAATGCTGTAAAAAGCAGATTATCTCTGTGATTCACCTAATTGTATTCTTCGCTGTCCACAATCACATGAAATGACTGCAGTATGTAATTCTTGAAGCCAAAAGAAATCCACTGCCTGAAAAGTAATAAAAGACATCCAGGCATGATTAGTGCTCAAATATTTGACTGCTTTCTCTCTAGAACTCTAATCTCACTTCATTTTAACAGGAGCAACAACCCTAGGGGTCCCTGAGATGGTAATGATGGCTCAGTCCCAGGGGCAGATGCGAGACAGGGAGTGGAGGAGAGTTAGGCTTGATTTCAATGAATAATATGAGCTGTTGCTCTTCTATGAATTTTGACATTGCCCTGGAATGAAGGAAGGATCCTGTTCTAAGCCAACCTGGACAAAGCAATATTAAATATTTAATTTCCAAAGGCAAAAGCCCGAAGTCCCAAAGCTCCAGGAAGGCTAACAATTCTCTCTCTAGTTAGGCTGTAAGGAGCAACTGCCAAACTCAGAACTAATTTGGCTATAAAATACAGGGAATTTATTCAGAAATATTTATAAATCCCAAGGCTATGTTTTAGAAACAGAAACATGAATACAATATGGATAGGTTTTAAGTTGCAGAGATACAACATGCATGCACCTATATGCTATAATGATTCACTAGTGGATATTTTGGTTTTTACACAGATGTTAAGAGCTAAGTGAATTCTAGTTGCATTTAAGTATATTTTCTTAGGAGAAAAATAGAGTTAAGTTTAATAATAATGAATTGTTCATATTATCTTTTCTGAAGTTGATGTATACCTGTTTATATAATGTTAATTTAAAACCAATAAAAATCTACATAAATGTTCGGTGAAGACTTGGTATTTGTTCTTAAGTATTATTTAAAATAATGAGATGCACACACATATATATACACATACATATATGTAGTTAACGTATGATACTAGTACAAAAACATTATATAAGTACTATATTAAATGCATTGAAATACTGAAATGCATTGATGTTTAGACCTTAACATGGGCATTCAGTGCACTGGATAATGTCCTTTTGCATATGTGATGGGTAGGATTTCCCTCCTGTAACACAAAAAGCTTACAAAACAGATGTCATCTTTGTCCCTGCCACCAGGGCTTCATAGTGCACTTTTATAATCTGCAGGCTTTACCAATGCATAACTGTTTCAGATGTGCTACCTGTCCACTACTGCACTGCTGAAGACAGAAAAATCAGGATTATTTCTTTCACGTTATTTTAATTGCATTCCAAAAATAACATAAATACGTTCACCTCATTGATATTACTGAACTGTTAATGATATTATTGACTTGGTACTTTCAAACATAGTAAGTGACAAGGTAGCAATCAATCAGATTAGCTATGCAGAGATGAAAACTAGCTATAAAAATAGGTTTAAAACTATTGTATAATCTTGTTGAAAGCTTTTTCCTTGTAGTATTTACATATAAATAGAATAGATATATTCTATCTGCTTATGTTGCAAACACCAACCTCATACACAAAAACTTGAATTTATAAGGTGCTCAATATGTATTAGATGGCAAGCGGGACTGGTAATTTAAAAGCCATTGTTTAACTTAAAGGAAAAGGTATACAATTTGAGTGGTATAAAGCTGGAAGCACTTTGAAAGTGAAAAGGTCATTCATATAAGCAAAGTTATTTGACCACAGCACTATATGCCAGGAAAGGAGATATTAGGAAAAGAGAGAGAGTGATATTTTGAGTTCATACTCTAGTGGAAGTCACAGATAATATAAGTTACCAAAGGACAAGTTAGATTATAAATGTCACATTATTTGGTTTGTTTGTTTGAGATAGGGTCTTGTAGTTCAGGCTGGCCTTGAACTCATTATGTTGTCTAGGCTAAACTCAAACTTGTGGAAATCCTCCTGCCTCAGCCTTCCAAGTGCTTGGATTACAAGCTTGCACCACCACACCTAGCCACTGTCATATTATTGTAAACATTTAAAGAAAAAAAAAAAACTTCCAAAACTAAGGACTGAATAAATATAATTAATGGAGGAGGCTTTTTGATGTAGAAAATAGGAACAATGGCATTGAGACATATAAATAAATGAAATATTTCTGAGACTCTATGATTAGAATTACAGCTGAGAAAATGAAATGCAGAGACCAAAGCCACAGGGAAACTTAAGAATGGCTTTACAACTTATGGAAAGTTTTTATATCAAACACTGCATATGGAAAGGTTTCAAGTTTTGTAAGTCCTAAACATTTGCGGTGTCAGAGGGAAGATAAAGAACAAGGCAGAACAAGAGACTTTTAAAAAAATAAATGAAATGTAGCAATTGACTGTGTAGTTTAGAAAGCAGAAGGAATGGCAGCAGTGCAGACCAAAATTAATGAGTGCATCAACAAAGCGGCAGTGAAAAGAGAAAGAGGAGACAGAGGTGAGGTAAATGCCAAAGATCTTGGCTCTTAAGTATCTGTATCTTAAGTATCGGTAGCAAAGGGAAAGAATTTTTTTTTTTTAATATGGGTACCAGGAGTTGAACTTAGGACCTCGCGCTTGGCAGCAGGTGCTTGTGCAGCTGAGCGATATCACCGGCCCTTTTTTCCTTTATGTGGGTACCAGCAGTCGAACTCAGGACCTCGTGCTTGCCAGGCAGGCGCTTATGCCGCTGAGCTATCTCACCGGCCCTGGGAAAGAATCTTGACTGCATGTTGAACGAAAGCGAGGAACCGAACATTCTTAGGTAGCTTGTTCATGATAGAGGGAAGAATGGGGATATGATTAATATGAAATGGACTGCAAGGTGGAAAAATTGTGAAAGCAGGACATTCAGAGCGATGATTTCAATGATCCCCCTGATGTGTCACTGTTGGGAGGGAAAGCCTAATGCAAGCTGTGTGGGTCCCAAAGGCTCTGATCTCATCCTCAACTTTCACAGCGTCTGGTAAAGGCATCTCAATGGTGTGTTTGCTCTCCTGACCACTGGCTCTTCCAGCTTCCACCAGGTGAGAACACAGCATAGAAAGCACCAACTCAGAAGAAGGAAATGGACTCATCAGATACTGAACATGCCAGCACGCTGAATTTAGATGTTCTGGCCTCTAGACATGTGAGCTAATACATTTCTGTTTATAAATAATCTAGTCTGTAGTATTTTGATATAGTAGTACAAAAGGACTAAAGTTTAACAACCTTGCAGGAAAATTAATATGAAACACTGGCCCAAACACCAGAGAAAAGATCAAGGCTTAAGCATTTGCCGGACAATAGAGTTAATCTATGAAGCTGTAGGAGATAGCAAATATGTCAGTCAGAGAGAACAGAGAGCCAGAAGCACCAACATTGCTGAAACTTGCTCTAACAGTTACCATACATTAGTGTCTTTCTCAGTCCTGGTGTTTCATACAAATATGTAACAATATCCTCAGTTTTACAAAGTCTCACATCTCCACACATCAGAGTCAACGTGTGCACTTTATATTCATTTTCTTCACATTTTCGTTTGCCATTGCTTCAAACCTAGCTTGTAACACATCATAGAAACCATTCTTATGATATTCTCCATTCTCTTGTGTGCCCCTTTCCACTTGTTCTCTCCCTCTTCAAGGAGTCACCTTACTCTGGTCCTTGTAGAACAGCCTCTAAAAGAGGCCCAGAGTGTCTCAATCCGTATGGCTCCCACTGGAGAGGACATTCCCACCATACCACGTAACTAGCTCTCCTTGCCTCTATTACTCTACCCACTATTGCTTTATATTGTAGCCACCACTTTGAATTCCATTATCTGTATGTTTTCAAATTTATCTTCTGTCACTACTAGCATGCAGCTTCACCATATCTGAGACTTTCTTTTGTAGTCGCTTTTGTGTACTGCACCTGACCCGTAGCAGGCATGCAATAAGGAGTGATTTTAAAAAATAATGAATTTGAGAAAAAGAAACATATAACAAGATTGATGACAGCAAGAGAACTGACAAAGTGTGATTATTACTGAAATTAAGGAAGGAGAGTCATTAAGGAAGACAGAAGGTCAATAACTTGAAAGCTCTAGAAAACGAGGATCGCGTAAAGCATCAAAAGACTTTAGAGAAAATAGTTTCTGTAAAGCCTGAAGGTGACGGATTAGCCTTTAAAAGGTTAAAGAGATGACTAGGGCAATCTCCTTCCACAAATTTCCTTGATGAAAGGCTGAGTGGAGGCCAAGCAGATAAAACAAATAGAGATAAAAGAGTCATAAGGGATGAAATAACACTTTAGAGAAGGGTGACGGGATGAGAAAACACCTACTCAGGATTTTAGACTGGGGAAAAAGCACATGCAATACTGTCCTAAGATTTTTAAGAGAAGAGAAGATGTAGAATATAATATGTTAAGAATTTATAGCTATGTGGGGCATGGTGGAGCATGCCTGTAATCCCAGCACTAGAAAGGCTGAGGCAGGAGGATCGCTGCAAGTTCGAAGCCAGTCTGGACTACGAAGTGAGTTCAAGGCTAGTCTGAACTGCACAGTGAAACCCTATCTCAAAAGGACAAAAATAAATAAATAAATAAAAGAATTTATAGTTACAAAATAAGACATAGATTCAGCATGGCTCCCTCCATTTTCTTAGCACACTAAGTAGTGAAGTTTTAAAACTCAAACGAGGGAGCTGGGCAGAATATTAAAGCACCTCATAAAGAACAAAGGAGCTCAAATTGGACGTGGTGGTGAGTGCCTACGATCCCAGCTACCTGGGAAGCTAGGCAAAGGATCTCTTGATCTTTTGAGTTTGAGGCCAGCCTGGGCCACATAGTGAGACCACATCTCAAAAAGAATAATGAATAAATAAGAGAACTGGATCCAAGGTCATAAGCATTTGTTTTTGTTTTATTTACTTATTTATTTATTTATTTATTTGTGGGTACCGGGGGGTCGACCTCAGGACCTCACGCGCCAACAGGCACCTGTGCCGCTGAGCGATATCACCGGCCCCTTTTTTGTGTGTGGGATCCGGGAGTCGAACTCGGGCCCTAGCGCTTGCAAGGCAGGCGCTTACGCCGCTGAGCCATCTCACCGGCCCTGTTTTTGTTTTAATATAAGGCTTTTACTCTACTTTAAGGTTCTTACCATCCCAAAGTAATGTGATCCTACTGAGCAAGATGATTCTTAACTGCTGAGGAAGTAACTGGCAATTTTAAGTAAGTTGGTATTTATTACCAACCAACCAAGCATATATTCAATCACGCAAAATATTTGCTTTTATAAACTGAAAGTTAATTTGCATATTAAGTAGATATTTTAGAAACATGCTGAAAATAAAACATTAAAACAAAAACTAGACCCACTAACAGTTCAATTTAAATCAATGGTAATAAAAGGACAATTCTGCATTCAAAAATTCTAATTTTAAGGCACATCAGATTTCTGTTTGGAATATTCTTTATAATGAACCACTAAAAGATTTTCTTCATTTAAAATCTGGTCTGTGCTTTAGAGAAACTTTATTTTCTGTATATTTTATGTAGCAGTCAACTTTACAGTTCTTTCACTAAGCAAATTTGGAAAAGAGGCCAGTTTGCAGATAAGTACTTTAGGATTTGCTTGAAGTATTCTAATAGAAAAGTAAAGTAATGTAAATTTAATATATTCTAAAAATAAGTTTCCAGTTGGTACAGATAGATATATCCAATTCTACAATAATAATCATTCAATTTTCTTTCTCCTACTGCCTTAGTAATTACTATTACATTCACTGTGACACTCAAAAAACTTAGGTTAATATTATATTTGTAACTTCTATTTATATTATTTTTGTTGTCATTGTGAAACAGCTACCTGGTATGGACAATTGAAAGAATAAGCCTAAAATCCTGTGACACAACCAAAAGATACACTTCTCAACAGTGGGACCAATCTTGCAATAAACTCAAGCTTTTTATTCACAAAACAAAGCAATAATTTTATTGTTATGTAAAACATTTTATATTTGTACTGTGAAGTCTAAGAAAACCAGGTTAAATGATTTTTATTTTTAAAGATATCTACAAATTGTAGATATTTCCTCATAGAGGGAATTCTCTATATATTTTGAAGAAATAATAACCTTTTGATTTCAGTGGATTGAAATATGCATTACGCAAAATGAAAAAAAAAAGATCTACAGTGTAAGGAAAGGATGACCGTACACTGGACAACAGTAACGGCTAAGCTATGACTCATGAGCTAGTCCAATGCGACCCACCCATCTAACCTTATGTCTCCATTTATCTGTTTAATATACTTATGATGCTTATCTATGGGCATTTTTCTGATAAGCAAATTGAATAATGTATATATAACAATCTCAAAACTATACACAGTTCCACGGCATTGATTAGGATTGAATGCTGACTCCTTCCCAATAACCAATAGGTACAGCCACGCCATTATCAACCACTTGTGAGAAATATGGTACAGAAACCATGGTGAAAGCTTAGAGATTAAACCAGTTCTTAAATGTAAAAACAGCTTCTTTTTTTTTTTTTTTTTTTTTTTTTTTGTGGGTACCGGGGGTTCGACCTCAGGACCTCGCGCGCCAGCAGGCGCCCGTGCCGCTGAGCGATATCACCGGCCCCTTTTTTTTTTCGTATGTGGGTTCCGGGAGTCGAACTCAGGCCCTCGCGCTTGCAAGGCAGGCGCTTACGCCGCTGAGCCATCTCACCGGCCCAAAAAAACAGCTTCTTAAAGAATGATTTCATCAGTTCAGCAATACTTTAGCAATGAAACATACCCAATGGACCTAACAGAACCTAGCAGAATTTGAGATTCAGTAGCATTAGTTAAAATGCAAGAGAACTAAAAGTGACTAGCCCAAATAATTTTAAGTTTGTGTTCTATCGGTTCATTAGTTTAGATTGATGAGGTTAACTATACTTGAACATTTGACTGCAATAATGTCTTCAAGAAATGAGAAATAGTTCTCACTGACTTAATTCAGTGTTTCTGTATTTTAAGATTTTTTTAAACTTGCAAGTAAATTTTTAAGTTAAAAATGTGTGTGTGTGTGTGTGTGTGTGTGTGTGTGTGAAGTCATCTGCTTCATCTACTCTTTTGGGTACTTCATTCAAACCCAATTATTGCTGGCATTACTGCTATTTGGACTCAATGACAGAGCAAATATCGCAGACCGTTCTGTAAGGATGCATCGCAGTGGGTGCTTTACCAATTATTTGTGTCTCTGTCAAATAGTAACTCAAACATAAGGAAAACATAATGCTGGGTTTAATTTCAGTCTGGATTCTCTGCTCTACACACCACACCCACAAAGATTTGCAACATTTGTGTGTAGTTTTCAACACATGGACCAAAATATTTGTCATGTCTGAGTTTACGTAGGTGAGGTAATAGCACTCATCAAGCTCTACATACATGCAAAAACTAGTTCCACTATTTTGACTGGCTTGACAGTCAGTGACACCGTAAGGCAGCTGAAAGAACAATCAAGTACCTTGATTGACCAGAGTGGATAGCATAACCTGTTTTCCTCCCCCTAGTCCACCCCAAACTCCCACTTCATCTTAATCCACCTGTCAGTCAAACCCATCTTACAAAGCAAGTTTGTACTGGTACACATTGGATCTGGCAGAATTATTGAGTGCTGTTCTACAAAAGAAGAGAATCAAGATCACAAAACTCAGTGTTATTTTATACTATTCTCATTGTTTTTCTTTCCTTAGAAATAGGTTGTTCTGGGGTTTTTGTCTCATAGCACTTGAAATTCAGAAATCAAATTTTAGTTGTTTTAACAGAATCCTAATTTAGAAGTCTGAATATATTTTCTAATATTTACTTTTGAAAAATATTTTTCAAATTGATTTATGTCAGAAAATAATCTATTTGAATGTATTTTCCTTGACTGTTCTTAGATGGAATCACAGATATAAAACAAATTGACAAATTCTGTATAATATGTATACATTTTTTATGAATATTTTAAAGACATATTTTAACAAAAGATTATGGTCCACTCAAGTATTATTTTTATCAGTTCATCCTGCTTTTATCTTTAACATATTCTGGGGTTTGTTAAATTATCTTAATTACTAAGAAAGATGACTTCTGTGCACTCCAAAAAAAAAAAAAAAAAAGAAAAAAGAAAGAAAAGAAAAAAAAGAAATTCAGGACCTATGTTTTCTACTTCTACAAAAAATTCCAAACCTAAAAGCCTTTCCAGAAGAAACAAATTTACTTTGATGGTGAACCTTTTTCACTATTATAAAGGATCAAGAATTTGTTGAAGAAACTTCACTATACATCAACATCATATTTCAAGCTATTTAAGAAAAATCAACTTGATCATCACAATTTTTAGTAATACTATAAAATCTAACATTATAAAAAATAAAAACAGTACATATGGGGGAGATTGACTGCATCTGATGTTTACATTGCTGTTTATGTGCACTTGTGGGCACCAAAATCTACGTGCCACTCTAAACAGTGTAGGTATGTAAAGAACAATAAACAACAGAAAAGAGAAGAAAATTCTGGAGGTAATAAGGAAGTGGGGAGTGAGACAAACTGCCATCAAATTATACCCAACATTGTATTTCATTTTCATTAAAGAAAACATGTGAAACTGGAAAACAAAGATAAACACAAATAAAGGAAGAAGTAAATGTTCATTAAAGTCCTACTGGGGACATCTTGTTTTACTAAAGTAGCAATTTTTTGCAGTTTGTTTGCTTGCTTGATTGTCTTTTAAGAAAAAACAGATCTGGGTATTGTAGCACAAGCCTGTAATCCCAACACTCCGGAAGGCTGAGGCAAGGGGGTCCCAGCCTGGGCGACTTAGCAAGATCTTATTTCAAAATTGAGAAAAAGAAAAAGAAAAAGAAAAATGGGCTGGGGAATTATCTCAGTGTGTAGGTCCTGGGGGGAAAAGACAAGAAATTAAAATAGTTTAGTCAAAATAGCATTAAACGATTTAAATGTGTGTTTTTATTATGTCAAATATATATACATATATATATATATATTTTTTTTTTTTGTGGGTACCAGGGGGTCGACCTCAGGACCTCGCGTGCCAGCAGGCACCCGTGCCGCTGAGCGATACCACCGGCCCCTTTTTCGTATGTGGGTTCCGGGAGTCGAACTCGGGCCCTCGCGCTTGCAAGGCAGGCGCTTAAGCCGCTGAGCCATCTCACCGGCCCTGTCAAATATATTTTTATGCTTTCATGAATGTAAAACTCTAACACTGTGTCTCTAATTTTTCATTCTAGTAATTTCCTAGACGATAAGAACAACTGGGATGTATGATATCATATGTTTTACTGAGTCTCATGATACCATTCTAATTAAAATATTAATTCCTAAAACCTTAATTTATAAGAAATATGTTCTAAACTATACATGTTGAACATCTTTCTTTGATAAAATGTACATAGCATGAAGTCATATAGAAATTATATTCATGGCTGAAAAATGAAAGATTTTGCTTATATATTTATAGTTGTTATTCTTTTTACACTATTAATGCATTTAATACACTATTACACACAATTGCTTAATGGTGAATATACTCATAACTGATTTAGAAACACGTGGTGTTTTCCTCTATCTCTTTAGTAAATCATATTATTTTAAATCAGGTTAAACAAAAATGACCCACACAAACTTTATTTAATTTATGTAGAATTTATAAAATAAATTGGCTGGCTTTGCATGGCTGTAAGTATACTAAAAAGATAGAACTTTGAAGAGTGAGAGAAAAAAATATAATATAAGACTCCACGTAGGGGCTGGTGAGATGGCTCACCGGCATAAGTGCCTGCCTGGCAAGCGTGAGGGCCCGAGTTCAACTCCCGGTACCCACATACGAAAAAAGGGGCCGGTGATATCGCTTAGTGGCCCGGGCGCCTGCGGGCGTGTGAGGTCCTGAGGTCGACCCCCGGTACCCACAAAAAAAAAAAAAAAAAAAGACTTCACGTAGCCCTAGCATATTGTTAAAGATGTTTCCTCTGAGCAATAAAATCTAAAAACTATTAGAAACAACAAAATGGAGACCTTGATTATCACATCTTATGTAAAATTGGCTGAATTAGAATCTGTTCATGATAGCCAAGGGGAAATATTCTTGAAAAAAATCCATTCATTCATTCAATACAATGAAATAATATGAATTTAGTAGCCAAGATTATTTTATGTCTTCCATTAAAAAGAAAATGCCTATAATAACTTCCATTAATTACGTAAGAAGTTTATGCACAATTTTAGAGATGCCTAGCAAAGTATCTTGTAGTGAAATTAAATCCTTTTTATACATTAGAGTGAAGAAAAGAACAGATAAAGAAATTATGTCAAAATATTACTTATGGATATATCCAGGTTATATACCAGATTAATAAACTGTTTTCTCTGATTTTTTATATGTTTAAAAATTTTTATTATAAAAATAAAATGAGAGGGCCGGTAAGATGGCTCAGCGGCATAAGCGCCTGCCTAGCAAGCGTGAGGGCCTGAGTCCGACTCCTGGGAACCCACATACGAAAAAAAGGCCGGTGATATCGCTCAGCAGCACGGGCACCTGCTGGCGCACGAGGTCCTGAGGTCGACCCCTGGTACCCACAAAAAATAAAAATAAAAAAAAAATAAAATGAGGGCCGGTGATATAGCTCAGCGGCATAAGCGCCTGCCTGGCAGGCATGGGGTCCTGAGTTCGACTCCTGGTACCTGCATAGAAAAAATAATAATAATAAAAATTAAATTAAATTAAATTAAAAGTCTGTCTAATGATAAATTAGCCCATTTGTGTTAAATCTGAGCTAAAATTTAAACAGTTTTTCCATGTCTGATGAAAACATAGCAAACCAAAGATTATTGATCAGTTTTGTAGTGATTGTCACCAATCTTCCCAAGGGAAAAATAAATTTCTGATGAAATAAAGTATATCTAATTTCTAATCCATATAGCTAAGAATTTTAATCCTATTCACTGATCCTGACTATTCTGATTGTTTAGGAAAAATGTAGCTGAAAGTAGAAATATATTCCTACAAAAAAGTTAGTTATTTAAAAAGCAAATGAAGTCCTCCATTCCAAATCAATCAAACCAAAAATTTTTTTGAAATAAGCTAAAAAGCTATAATAAACTCTAGGAATAATGTACACTTAACGAAACAGATGCAAAGATCATTAATATCCAAAATGATAACACCAAAGTGTTAGAAGACTATGAGTCCTAATAATATTTGTTGTTTTGTATATTTTATTAAATACATTTTGTAGGACAATAAGATTTCTATGCTAATTGGCATAATATTAAATTATGCCAGATATCTTTCCCCAAGCATCCTCTTCAGTAGAGACTGGATTTTATTTCATTAGGCAATGTTTTACTTCTAATATTCAACATTTGTGGTTTGTGAAAAGCATGTTCAGTGCCTGTGGACTTGGTCTAAATGGTAAATAGATTTAGAAATTTCAGCCAGAGTTCCAACTCCTTTACTTCCCTCCAGGGAAAGAGCTTTCCCCTTTCCAGCACCACACTGGTTGGAAGCACATTAATAGACAGTGCTTGAGAAATGATGTACAGTTGATACTCAAACAGTGCTGCCGCTCTAAGGATATTTTGTTAAAAGCCCTCTAATTACAGTAGAATTTCTTGAAACATAAAAGTGACATGGACCGTTTTATATAAATTTGGAAGCATACAACATGTAAATACATTCTAATAACAAAAGTATAATTTTCCCTGCTTAATAAAAGAACAAAATTTAAATTGAGACACATTAATATGATATGTATGACATGTGATGGAAAATCCAGCTATTCAAAGAACAATGATAAATAAAATTTCAAGCTAATCTAGTCAGAATGATATAATTATGTTGATATAAACAAACAGTAAAACTGGAAGGAAGACAATGAGGTTTATCTCTTCTCTGTTCTTAATAAAGTATCATACAAACCACTTTTAAATATGATCTGCATATAAACAGAGCCTAAGTCACAGTTTTCCAAGGCATTGCTTTTTATATTCAGGAGTTATATATACTTTGCTAATTCAGTTGACCAAGGTAGTACAGTTATCTCTAATATATCCTTTGACAGAGAGTATAATACGAAAATTTCAATTGTGAGTTTATAGAAGACAGGGAATTCAGCATTTGGCCATGTGAAAGTTTTTGTATGAAATACAATAGGTGAAAATGGAAAATTAGTTCTCTAAAGGGACCAATCTTGGAAAATGCGGGTCTAAATCTCAAGGAAGCAAACTGACCTCAAAACACATATCCTGAGGAAAAAAAGTGGTTCCTCAAAAAGCCTCCTTTGGTTGTTCTCTCAGGAAAACAAGTTCACAGTTGTGTAGTCTCAGCATCTGCCACACATGAGTATTTTGTATGTAGAAATGCTGAGGTAATTATGTTTAAAATCTTGAGTACTCTCTGATGTGAAACAAAGGTAGACATAGTTTGAAATTCCTTTCAAGGCCTATCTTTTTGAAAGTTTCAACCATTTCAAACTCATAGAACCATTCCTTAAAAGTTAAGCAGTGTAGCTATTAATGAAATAGATTCAGCTCAACTTTCAACTCTACTGTGAGAGCTGTGATGTGGAATCAAACAGAAAGAGCCTTGGAATACTGTACACCTCAGTGATCTTAGAGCTCATTTTCCCAGGCAGCAGAGGAAGAGGTCACACATACATTCTATTTGATTCTATTTTGACAGGGTGAAGTGTATTACCAAAACAACAGTTCATACATATTTAAAGAAGCAAGAAAGCACTCCTTGGGAGCTACAGCTTTAAGTGCTTTGTACACCAGATGTCTGCTTTTTAATGGGTCTTCTTATATAGGAAATGAAAATGAAATTAGGAGTAGACCACATTTTCCCATAGAACAAATGTGCCTATCACTTGAAGCAAATGGACATATTGCCGTTCTGTCTCACCACCAGCTTAAAATGAAGGAAAAATTGCTTAAGTGGGAAAAACTTCCAACAGCATTTAAGAAAACTTTTATAGTGCATGTTTGTACAAAGAGATATAGTTCTGAACAGCAGTTGTTTTCAAATAATGCAAAGAGAACTAGAGGACAATAAACCAAGAAAGATAACATGAAGGGAAAACTATTTTGCAAACCAATTCACTCCTGCTTGCAAGTTGTAATTGTTCTTTATGTTGAACGTATGTGTCTCCATTTTAAAAAGTAACTCCTGGAATAATTTCTTAACATTTTTATTACTCAGTGCTTCTCATTTTGAAAATTCTCTGTTCTTTTCAAACTCTTCTGATAGGTAGTTGGTAACCTGTAATTCATTGGCAAAACACACATGCTCCAAGTAAGTGAGATTAAAGAATTGGAAGCAGGAATATTCTCTAAACTTAATTCTTCCTATTAACAATGAAGTTATATATTGTGTGTGTGTGTGTGTTTGTGTGTGTGTGTGTGTGTGTGTGTGTGTGTGTTTGTATGTGTGTGTTACTGGAAACCAAACCAAAGGCCTTCAGATTGAGCTATGCCCTTCCTGCCCTTTTTAATTTCTTTTTCTGAGATAGGTTCTTACTAAATCACTAATTTCCCAGGCTGTAGGGAGACTTGTTATCCCCTTGCTTCAGTCTCCCAGAGTGCTAGGATTACAGGCATGTGTCACTACACCTGGCTGAGATACAATAGTATATTTCTGTAGCAGGTTTTGGATGTGATCCGTAGGTAAAATTTTTGAAATAAATATAACTTTTCTAGTTAGGTATTTGTAAAGGAGAGCATAAAGTAAGAGCATATTCCACTGGGATATCAGTTTTCATTTAAACAAATATATATCATTCGTTTTTTCAGATAAATGGTTTATTTCACAAGAATTCTTCTCTTTGGGGAATCCTGTTATTTCCTTCCTGTTCAAACAGCTATGTTTTTATATATACCAGTGAACTGAAAAATATAGACTTGATATAAAGTGGTCAGTGAGTCCTTTTTATTTTGGAGAAACTGTAAAATGAATTATAATAAGGTCATGTCAGTCTCGGGGGGTGGAGAGAGGGGAGGGAGGGGGGAAGGAGGGAGAGACACTGTGGAGTAGGCATAATATGCTGCCAGAAAGACTGGATTGTCTGAAATCTGATGTTAATGTCACCTTCCTTATGCACTGGCTCAAGGGCACATCCTACCAGTTGACAACAAATGCCTTCTTTTTTCTTAAATTAGTCGAAGGTGCATTTCTGCTGTACTTGCCAGAAGACTACCCAAAATGCTCTCATGTCTACCTTGAAACCGGTCTGAGTGATGATATTTCAGCTTACAGAGCTGATGGTGCAGACCAGCTGAGCTCTGAGGCTCCCAAGGACAAGTACACCATAGACATGAACAGCGCACCTGGGGAAGAAAGAGCTGCGCAGCAGTGCTAATGAGTTCTTCGGTCTTCACGTAGCTGATGTGTCTCTTGCCGAGGATGTGTAGATCACATAACTCGAGGTACACAGGAAAGCTTTATCATCATATGCAGGAAGGCCCCTAAAACTCTGGCAATGTACAGTGCTAACTTTGACTCTGTCATTCACATTATATTTTTCATGAATGTACTCCACCTATTTATTTTATGACAGAAGATCTGTTATTTGTACTATACAATGTAGTAATACTTAAGAGGCAAGTGAAACAATAATTAATCTTTTTCTCAAAAAGATGAATGGCTAAATCTGCTATGAAAGACCGAGACTTCATTAATGTCTAAATGATAAAAGAGATACTAATCTCTCTTCATCACTCAGATGACATTAGTTACACCTACTATGAAAGTTTATTCATAACTTACATGATTTTAAGTATTCTTCACTGGACAATTCAAGGGTTCAAGTAAAGATTAGCAAAAATGTCCATTTAATCATCTTGACAGAAGAATGCCTTTTTTTTTAACAAATCATTTATAGTTCCTATAAAGAATATAATTGAACTTTTTTAAATAGCAGAGACAGTAATATTCTAATATTTTATATTTATTGAAAAATGACATATACAAATGAATACTTTTTAACATATGTAAGGTACTGACTTAAATGATTAAGCTTGAGTTAAATAATAGCTTTATGGCACCCTTATAGTAAAATTTCTAGGTGAATGTACAAATTTTCAATTGAGGTTGAAGGGTAATTTCTGCTTACAGAGATTTCATGATTTGTAAAAATATATTATCATGCTTTAGAAGGCACATTCGAATCATTTCCTATTATCACTTGTACTTTTGATTGGATATGATATCATTTCCATATTACTAAAGGACTTTGTCTTAAATTCAAATCTATTCAAACCTATGACTCTTTCACAGATATTTTAAAAGTTATTTAATTTCAAAGGTCTGAAAAAAATGTTATTAAATTTGGGTTTTATTATGGAGTGAAATTAGCAAAGACTTTTAATATTTGTAGAGCATTTTTAAATGTCACATGTAACTCAGGCTTAACAGTTCTGTTATTTGAAAAGTATAAATACAATTACTTAACCATTTTATAAATCAGCAAGCTGATTCTCACAGGAGCTAAGTGACTTTGTTATGGCCCATGGTCAGTAGTGAAACACAGACCACAATTCAAATCTTTGGTGTCTTCTTTGGTACCCCCAAAAGGAATATATATATATATATATATATATATATATATATATATATATATATATGATCATCTCACATCTCAACAGATAAATGGATAAAGAACATGTGATATATATTTACAAACAGTGAAATATTACTCAGCCATAAAGAAGAATGAAATCTTGTCATTTGCAGGGAAATGGATGGAACTAGAAATCCTCATGTTAAGTGAAATTAGTCATTCTTGGAAAGTTAAACGTCATGTGCTTTCTTTTATATGAGAAATGTAAAAAGTACATAAATTAATAAAATAAGGGAGAGAGGACAGGAAACCATGAAGTAGAATTCCGGAGACAGGAATGCCAAGGAGAGGGGAGTAAAGGGATTGAAATGGTTTAAGCTATTTTCTATGCATGTACCAACTTCCCTAATGAAACCTCATTGTTGTGTAATACTAATATGCACTAATAAAATACAAAAATAATAGTAAGTTTGCTTATAATTATTTAACCAAATTGCAGAAAGGATGAGATAGAGAAGTTGCAAGACAAAAAAGAGCAATATTAGGAATTGTATTTATAAAGAAGTTGGTAAAGCATATGATAAATATATTGGAAAGATGTAGTTCTGTATTGATTTTGAGGGAAGAATGTTAAATAAAAATATGAAGGTCTTAATCATAGAGTTTATATTCTGCAGGGAATATCATATATTAATTACAAATAAATATATCACTACAAATTGCTGGCTTTCCAAGGAAAAGAATAGGGTAACAGGATAACTGACACAATTTCTTATGTAGAGAAGAAGAATTTCCTTTGAACTCTGGAGGGTGAGTATGAATTAGAGACGCAAAGGCTAAGGATGGAGAGAATTCCAGGTAGAAGGGAAACTTTGCGCAAAAAATATTAACATAAGAAGGAACATAGCATATTAAAGAGATGATAGGTGGAGGTATTGGAAATACGAAGTTTAAAGACCTTGTTTTTTTTTTTTTTTTTTTTTTTTGTGGGTACCGGGGGGGTCGACCTCAGGACCTCGCGCGCCAGCAGGCGCCCGTGCCGCTGAGCGATATCACCGGCCCCTTTTTTCGTATGTGGGCTCCGGGAGTCAAACTCGGGCCCTCCCGCTTGCCGGGCAGGCGCTTAAGCCGCTGAGCCATCTCACCGGCCCCAAGACCTTGTTTTTAATGCTTAATCTAGCAGGCAAAGAGATTTGAACACATCTCTACATGATGACTGACACTTACAATGCATCATTTTAAATGTTTATACTTTAAAATTTGACTCATTATTTTCTGGAAAGTATTAATTTTATTGCAAAATATTTTTCTTGAGAATTAAATCTGTGCTTGACATAGGTAATCAGGAGCTAACAATGTATGCCAACTAGGCAAAATATAAATATTTTCAAAATAATTAGATATAAACTCATTTGAAGGAAGAATTACCCCTGCCTGTACTACTTCATTTAATTTTTTGGGTTCTATTGTCCTTGTTTATAAAATAAGGGTTTGGCTTAGACCCAGATGCCTACTACAAATCCCTAAAGCTGTGAAATGTAATTAAATTAATTAAAGAAATTTCATCTAGATGGTTAGCTCGTATGAGTGTAAAACCCAAAGTACTGCCTCCTACAATTTTTCTGTAACTGCTTCCCTTCAGGTGTCATACTAATAAGTTTGGATCAATTAATAACTGTAATTGAAGCTGAATATAATTAAGCATTTAATTTTGAGCTCTTTGAGTTTAATTCCATTACTAACAACATGAACTTGGAGAAAGTGAGGAATTAATGGCAAAAGATGACCAGGAAAGAAAACTTTCAGCATGCTCTCTCATTAGCCAAGTGGTGCATGGATAAATTAGGTCCATACTAAGTATTAAATATGTTTATATGTAAGTTGACAGTAGAAAAATAAAGGGCCACACATACAAATATCTGTCTGTGAGCTTTATTGCTCTACTTTTTCCTAGACAAGGTTATCTCCCATACTTTGAAGTTCTATCATAAGTTACATAGTGCCTTGAAATGGATCTTTAGATTTTTTTTTAGACAGAAAAAGAATGCCTTCATGCCATAATATCTCCATCCATCTTACACACTTGCTATGGGTGATTTTTAAACAATATAAAGTCATAAATATATATTTTGAAGAAAAATATGTCAATCTAAACAAAAAACATAATTCAATTTCTTTAGAGATAGAAATAACAACTTACTATTGAGCTATTTCACAGTACAAGATTTTTCCCCTTGCACTCGTAAGATTTTACTTTTCATCTTTTGTTTATCTATAGACATACTACAATTAGATAAATTGTTTATTTTTTCAAGCTATATATACTGAATATTTTTTCATATCAACAAATAGTTCTAGTACAGAAATCCTAACATCTACAGAGTTTAACATCATATTTTTATACTAAAATCCTTCGCTAGTATTCTTTTCTTTGGATATTTACAATGTTTTAAATTAATTTCTATTACAAAATATGTTGTGAAAAATATCCTTCTACACAAATTTTTAACACAATTCAGGATCAATTACTAGATTAAAACTGTACACTAAAGCACTTGCAAATTTCAAGGCCATTTTCCAAATTGAAAGGAGAAAGGTGATATTTTGAGACATTCGTAAAAATATATGTGCAGGGTACTGCAAAACTACAGAAGATGCCTAGGGCCATACGTCCAAGCTATATGTTCTAAGAGCCTGAGGACCATAAATGAAGTCTGATTTATAATGTGTGGATTCTTAGAAACATATTTAAGAAACACAGAATTTAAAGTTATTTTTTTTCTTTTAAAAAGGAGGGTCCTGTTGAGGTTATATATCCCCAGGGTTCTACACATAGATATCAGAAACATCTATGGAGATTTTTTTTAATTGCCTGTCCCTGAGCCCAGGTCTGTACATTATACATATTTCTGAGTGTGGAATATGGAAATCCATGGCATTTAAAAGTTACTTAAGTGCTTCTGAACAGGGCAGCCTCACAGCTGTCCTTGGGCCAGTCTTTTGGATCTACTGCCTAATCTAACGCCCTGTTTTGTGAAGAAGGAAAGAGACTCCACACATACTAGGCTGTTTGTCCAATTCTCTAGTTAACTAGATGGATACAGACTTCCTACATTTCAAGCAGTGTTATTTCTATTATATTAATTTGCCTCAATCATTGTCAGTATGTCATGTGATCAGCCCACTAGATCTGCCATTAAATAATCAGGAAAGTAATGGATTATTGAATAAAATTAATTGCCTCACCTCACAATGTGGAATGCTTTCGTAATGAATACTGCTTTTTGTTATTTTCATCTTTTTTACCTGGAGCTTGTTGAAAATTAGACAACACTGTCCAAACAAAACACTTATGCAATCTTGCCTTCCTTTAAGACTTTTCTATGGGATACCTATTTACTAACACTTTGATAACATGAACTTTTTGACAATCAGCAACATAAAATGTTTTTTAGATCATCCAAAGGAAATAAATATTTAATTATTGTTTCATAATTTATCTGGTCTTAGATTTATAGATCATGAAACAAAAATATTGACTTGTGTTTTCTTCATTACTATTCATATTTCCTGCATAAAACCAACATGACCAAATATTTCTAGAATAAGGTTGTTAATAAATAATAGATGAAGATCTGAGTGAAAATCCTTATTAACTCTACATAATCATGCCTGCTTCTTGAAGAATTTATATGTGAGATGTATTTCTTGGGATCATTAGAAAATTCATCAAAAATGAAGTACATTTTTAATAATACATCAGCCATAACAATCTCTCAAAAATACGTGAAAATATTGGTCCATTGTTTAAAGCAATTGAATGGCTTCATTTTGCATTTACAATGAATTCTAAGTGACTTATTGTAGATTACAAAGCCCAGCGTCATTTGGACATGGCTTTCTCTCTGAATATGTCTTCTGCCATTTTTTTACTTACCTACAATGATGAACCGCTTCAGCTTTCTTCCTCTTTCTCAAGTCTGCCATTATTCCTACACATCTGAGTCCTGGAATGAGCACTCTCTTCTGGAGTACAATGTTCTTGCAGCAGAGAACTGCATGGATCTGGCAGGGATGATTCTTCTTTAGAGAATCCGTGCCTGGTAGCCATGTCTAAAATGGCCTCCAAAGAGAGTCTATTGCAGTGGCTTTTAATTCCCTATAACAATTGCTATTGTCTATTTTTTTCTTGCTTATTTGTTTGCATCTTTGTTTCTTTTACTTCACTTAACCCCCTAGGATGTAACCCCCATAAGATCAAGGGTTATTTTCTCTCTTATTCACAGTTGGTTTTTTATAATGTCAGGAAGAATTTACTTTTTACTACTTTTTTCATTACATGAAAGAAATCCATTATTTCAATTTATGATAGCAAGAAATCTAAGAGACATCCAAGATAGTGCTATATCACAAAAGATATGAAAATATGGCTTTCTAAAAAAAATCCAAATTTCATTTATACAAATAACTCAGTGAGTGGCATCATATAAGAAACTATATGCTCGTAAGCTGTAGTTCGCCCTCAAATAAACATTAGAGTGCTCTTTTATGGCTGCATAATTATAGCGTCCACACATTAGTATTCTGTCTAATATAGTATGTTCTGAAGAGCTGAATTTAACAGATCAGAAGGCAATAAAACATTTGAAATTTTAACACTGTTCACTATCAATCATCAACGTCCGAAGTGATGTCGACTTGTGTGCTTGTATCTATCATTTCAAGTAAGTCTATGTTCTGTAAAACAAAACCAAATATGAACTGGTGATAAAAAGCAATTTATGAATGAGCTTGTGGATATAACATATGGCTTGCTCAATTGTATCAGAACAAAATTTCCCTAAAATGTGAGATTACTTTATCAAAAGCAAAATATAGTTCTATAGACTAAGAAAAATAGTCATAAATTCAAAATTCATAGGGAACTTTCAGTTCAATGTGAGGTATTTTTTAAGAGCCATAAATGAGAAAACACAGTCATAGAATGAATATATTTTCTGATCAGTCAGCTTACACTGTTTAGAATAAAAAAAGAGACTAGGAATTAAACTTTGCATCATCTAATTCTAACGTGCAAGTCTTACTCTTTACGGAAGAGATCTCATGATAGATTCTTTATGTGAGCCAATTCCTGCTCTTGGATATTCACAGACAATTCCCACAGTGGGGGTGACTCCATCACAAGATCCTGGTGTGTATGAAATCAATTCTAAGAGTAAGAAGACATCTATAGTACCCACACTCATTGAAAAGCAGCAAGGATCTTAAAATGTCAGCTGCATGAAGAGCATATCATTAATAGGCTTCACTCAATGTAGTTTAACCATAGAACCAGTGAATCTGCAGTTGCCTCATATTAACCGAGGATACTCATAGAACTGCTGCATGCTAACAGTCAACAACTGTACTTTTGTGGTCACTGAAACTTTACTTCTGGTTGTGCTTGGGAGGAACATGTTAGCCCTACTAGAGAGTGAAATAATTCTGGAATTTGTATAGGCACAATATAGAAACATGTCAAGTATGAGAAATACTCTCATTTTTAACCTTTCCTTTATTTAAAATTGATATTGAGACAACTTTCCTGTTATGTACATTTCTAAAATGATTTAGAGATAAAATGATGGCTAAAATGAAAAAAAGGGAGAAACAGTAATAAAATCATAACTTAATGGAAAGTTTTATTTAAATATCTAATTTTAGGACTTCTGGGAAGATGGTGGAGTGGTGAACGGTAGAGAAAGAGCCTCTCTGAGATTTGGTGTCCAGACACTGGGATAGAGCAACACGAGGAGAAGAAGGGAAATGAGTCTCTGGATCCCAGGAAGGATATAAAGGGAGAATTGAAGCCCACAGGGAAAGTGAAGAGAAAGGCTTCGATGAAGGAAAAGAAGGTGGCAGGTGGCGCTTTCTCCCTGAGCCTAGAATCACTGTGTGGGAGGGGCGGCTCGAACCTGCAGATGCACAGTGACTACTGGTGATCCCAGAGGCCTTCATGGAGAAACACACCAGTGGAACAGAGCTGTGGACATGGCAGACTGCAGTGGCTGGTGAGTCACTCAGGTTCAGAGATATGCCAGGAGGGTGACTGACCGGGAGCCATCTTGGAGAGGGGCCAACTGAGCTCAGAGCTAATAGCAACTGCTAGCTCCATCTAGCAGCTCCCAGTGTTGGAGGTACAGAAGTCAAGTTCAAGTCAGCAGGAAATCAGGGAGCTGAGTTCGAGCTGGCAGGGAGCTCAAGTTCAAGCCAGAAGGGGAGCACAGACTGTTGCAGGTTGAACAGGTCTGCTTTGAGTTTTGCAGCCAGAAACCAGCCTGAACTCCAGTGGAACTAAAGGTGCAGGCTTGCTGGGATTATCTAATACCCTGCCAAAAAGCTACAGCTGTTTGCTGGGATTAATCAACTTGGATCTGGACTCTGCCCATGTTGTATTCCAGTGACAGCAGAGATACAACATGAAGTAGACATTTTTTCTTTTCTTTTATTCTTTTCATTTCATTCTCTCTTTTCTTGTCTTTTCATCATTTTGTTTTGTTTTTTTCTTGATTGTTTCTTGTTTTTAATGAGTGTGAACATGGTTTCCAGTTTCTTTGTTGTTGTTCTGTTCTTGTTTTTATTTCTTCCTTTTCTTTTTCCCTCCTGTCTTCTTCACCAGTTTCCCAAAGTTTGCATGATCTTCCTTTGTCCTCAAGCCTTGCTTCTAATCTTTTCCTCTTCTCCTATTTCTCTATTTTCCCCACAGCCCTTTTTAAATTTTCTCCCCTGAGGGTAGAATCACTATATTGAAGGCTTATTTACTACATACAATTTTTGGCTCATTTTAGATTTTGCTATATAAACACAACTCTAGCTCATATGATTTGTCATTTTCAGGGCTGTGTTTGATGCTATTGTTATTGCTGCTTGTACCACTTAGCCAAAGTGACATAATTGTTCTAACCAGTTGTTCTTCCTGGAATACCAAGACTGAGATAGCATAAGGGTCATAAAAAATACTACGGGGCAATGCCTAAGAACCAGGAATGGGGCAAGGTAAGCAACAACTTCTCATTCCCAATAAATTGAAGAGGTAAGATCTTGCAACAGATTCAAAACCCAAAAGCCAGCTAAACTTGAAAGACATCTCTGAGAAGTAGTCAATTCCTAAGCGTTCTAAATACTAGCAATAAAGCTACTTGCCATAGGCAATTAACAAGCATCAACCCAGGAATTAAACAAAACAAAACAAAAAAAATGGAAAATGAGAAGACACTTAATCAAGATTCACCAAAGGCAAACCCAGGAGAAAATGAGGTGGGATAATCCAAAGGCCACCCACCTGGACTCTGAAGTGGTAACAGCAGAAGTAACAAAACAAATGCATGAGGTTCTAGAAAAAATCAAATCAGAAATAATTTCTCAGGAACTACGGAGATGGTGACCATAATGAAAGTCATGCTTAGTGACTCTAGATCAGATATAGATAAAATATAGAGGAGCTTTGGAAAATGATGGAAACCATCAATGCCCAACACAGGAAAGAAATGGAATACATGAAACAGGTTCAAACAGATATCAGGGAGATTAAAAATTCCATTGAAAGTATACACAGTAGAATGAGCAAATGTGAGGACAGAATACATAGAAGACAGGATGGCATTTAATGATCATGAAAAGAAAGATTTCTTAAAAATAGCAAGGGACCATGAGAAATCAACCCAGAAGTTGCTAGGTAATGTAAAGAAGAATAACATAAGATTGATTTGAGTCAATGAAAAAGCAGGAGACAGCACAAATGACATAAAAAACCTGTTCACAGAAGTCATGGCAGAAAATTCCCAAGCAAGGAAAAAGAATTTGACATGCAGATAAATGAAGCATATAGAACTCCAATTAGCCATGATCAAAAACAAAACCAAGGCATATAATAGTCAAGATCCCAGAAATTCAACAAAATAACAGAATATTAAAAGCTGTTAGAGAAAAGAAACAAATCGCCTATATAGGAAAGCCCATCAGAATCACAGCAGACTTCTCAACACAAACCCTCAAGTCAAGCAGAGCTTGGAATGAAGTATCACAAGCCCTAACAGAAAACAACCTTCAACCCAGACTGATGTAACCCACAAAACTATCTTTCAAAATTGATGGAGAAATAAGATACTTCCATGACAAAGAACACCTACAGAAATTCGTGAAAACCAAACCAGCATGTCAAAATGTTCTGAAAGATATTCTAGAAAGAGATAACAACAATTACAACTCCATGGACCCCAACAGAATGAATCCATCAGGCAAGGCATGCAGTTAAACAGAGGGGAGAAAAGGGGAGCCAACAACAGGAAAATAACATGACAAGGATAAGTCAATACATATCAGTTATAACCATCAATGTTAATGACCTCAATTCACCAATCAAAAGAAACAGACTGGCAGAATAGATCAAGAAGCAAGATCCAAAAGTATGCTTCATACAAGAAAGACATTTAATTAAAAAATAAATTCATAGACTCAAAGTCAAAGGATGGAAAACAATACTCCATGCAACAGGAACCCAGAAAAAAGCAATGGTACCTATTCTATTTGCAGACAAAGTGGACTGCAAACCAAGACTGTTTAAGAGAGACAAGGTCACTATATCCTTGTAAAGGGAATAATCCAAGAGGAAGATATTAGAATAATAAATATATATGCACCAATTACCAGTGCACTCAACTATACAAAACAAATTTTAACGGACATGAAAAATTGAATAAGCACTAGTACAATTGTAATGGAGGCCCTCAATACACCACTGTCAAGAATAGACAAATCAGCTAGACAAAAATTTAACAGTGAAATACTAGAACTGAACGAAACTTTTCAACAAATGAATTTAGTAGATGTCTACAGTGTTCCACCCCACAACATCAGAATACATTCTTCTCAGCTCCACACAGAATGTTCTCCAAAACAGACCACATACTAGCTCAGAGAATATGCTTAAATAAATGCAAAGGAACTGAAGGTATCCCATGCATGTTATCCGACCAAAGGGCAGTGAAATTGGAAATCAATGGCAAAAGAAACCACAAGAACTTCCTAAACACATTGAAATCAAATAACACCCTGATGAACAACCAATGGGTCACAGAGGAAATTAAAGAAGAAATTAGATAGTTTCTACAATTAAACAATAGTGCCAATACAACATACAGGAACTTATGGGACACAATGAAAGCAGTCTAATGAGGAAAATATATAGTGATGAATTCCCATGTCAGGAAAACAGAGCCAACTCAAATAAACAATTTAATGTTGAATCCCAAACTTCTAGGAAAAAAAAGTGAAAGTGAAGCCCTAAGTTTGCATGAGGGAAGAAATAATAAAGATCAGAGCAGAAATTAATGCAATGGAGACTAAGAAAACAATACAAAGAATCAATGAGTCGAAGAGTTGGTTCTTCAAAAGATTAAATAAATTTGACAAACCCTTAGCCAACCTTATAAAAAAAAGAAAGAAAAAACTCAAATCCATGCAATTAGGAATGAAAAGGGTGAAATCACGACAGATGTTGCAGAAATCCAGAAGATCACCAATACCTACTCCAAGAACCTGTTTTCTAATAAGAAAGAAAATGCAGAAGAAATGGACAGATGCCTAGATACATATGAATTCCCAAAGCTGAATCAAGAAGATATAAAAATTCTAAATAAACCAATATCAGTCAATGAAGTTGAAGATATAATTAAAACCTACCAACAAAGAAAAGCCCAGGTCCTGATGGATTCACTGCTGAATTCTATAAGAAATTTAGAGAAGACTTAATGCCGCTACTTCTCAAACATTTTAATGAAATTGAAAGGGAAGCAATACTTCCAAATTCATTCCTGGAAGCAAGCATTATTCTGATACTAAAACCATAGAAGGATCCAACCAAGAAAAGAGAACTACAGGCCAATCTCCCTAATGAACATAGATACAAAACTCCTCAATAAGACACTGGCAAATAGAATGCAGGAAATCATCAAGAAGATTATACACCATGACCAAGTAGGATTCATCCCAGGGATGCAGGGATGGCTCAACATATGTAAGCCAATAAACATTAATATACCATATTAAAAGAGCTGAAGACAGATCCATATGATCATCTCAATAGATGCAGAAAAATCGTTTAAGTTCAACCCCCATTCATGATAAAAACCCTAAAGAAAATTGGAATAGATGACCTTTATCTCAATCTGACAAAAGACATCTCTGACAAACCAATAGCCATTATCATACTAAACTGACAAAAACTGAAAGCTTTCACTCTAAAATGAGGAAGAGGACAAGGATGTCCACTGTTACCACTCTTATTCAATATAGTTCTGTGAACATTAGCCAGAGCAATTAGACAAGAGAGAGAAATAAAAGGAATAAGGATAGGAAAGGAAGAAGTTAAATTATCATTATTTGCAGATGACATGACACTCTACATAGAAGACCCCAAAAGTATTACCAAAAGACTTCTAGATTTAATAACAAAATTCAGTAGCATAACTGGATACAAAATCAACACTCAAATATCAATAGCCTTACTGTATATGAATAACAAACTCAGTGAGAGAAAAATTAGGAAACAACACCTTCCACAATACCATCCAAAAAAAAAAAAAATGAAATACCTAGGAATCAATCTAATGAAGAAAGTAAAAAACTTCTACATAGAAAACTACAGTGCTGGGGCGGTGAGGTAGTTCAGCGGCATAAGCGCCTGCTTGGCAAACGCGAGATTCTGAGTTTGACTCCCAGTACCCACATATGAAAAAAGGGCTGGTGATATCACTCAGTGGCACGGGGGCCTGCTGGCATGCGAGGTCCTGAGTTCGACCCCTGGTACCCACAAAAAAAAAAAAAAAAAAAAGAAAGAAAGAAAACTAAGGTGCTCTGAAAATGGAGATTAAAGAGGAATCAGAAAATGGAAAGATATCCCTTATTCTTGGGTAGGAAGAACCAATATAGTGAAAATGGCCATACTCCCAAGATTGTTATACAGATTTAATGCAATCCTGATAAAAATTCCAACAGCATATCTCACAGAATTAGAGAAAATAATCCTAAAATTCATTTGGAACCAGAAGAGATGTAGAATAGCGAAGGCAATTCTGGGCAACAAAGGCAAAGAAGAGGGCATCACAATCCCTGACCTGATGGTGATAAAAATAGCATGGTACTGGGAAAAAAACAGACCTGTGGATCAGTGGAACAGAGTAAAAGAGAAGAAACAACTCCAGGCATACTCAGCCACCTTATCTTTGACAAAGAAGCCAAGCACATTCACTGGTAGAAAGATAGCCTCTTTAATAAATGGTGCTGGAAAAACTGGCTTTCCACATGCCAAAGATTAAAACTAGACCCATATATTTCACCATGTACTAAGCTAAAATCAAAATGGATCAAACATCTAAATACTAAAACAGAAACACTAAATCTGCTGGAAGATAGAATACGTAGAACTCTTGAAGACCTTGGTGCAGGCAAAGACTTTATGAACAAAACCACAATTGAATAGGAACTATGATAAAGAATCAACAACCGGGCTCTCATCTTATTAAAAAGTTTTACACAGCAAGAGAAAGCAACAGAGTGAAGATACAGCCCACAGACTGGGAAAAATTTTTTGACAGCTGTTCCTCAGACAAAGGACTACTATGTAGAATATATAAAGAACTCAGAAAAATCAGATCCCGCAAATTTAAAGATCCAGTCCAAAAATGGGCATCTGAAATGAGTAGACACTTCCCAGATGAAGAAGTAGAGATGGCAAATAAATATATGAAAAAATGTTCAGTATCACTATCATTCGAGAGATACAAATTAAAACAATGCTGAGATTTCATCTCACTATAGAAAGAATAGCTGTTATAAATAAATCGATCAATAACATATGCTGGTGGGGCTGTGGAGAAAAGGAACACTTCTTCATTGTTGGTGAGAGTGTAGACGGGTGCAAACACTGTGGATATCAGTGAGGATATTCCTCAAAAATCTAGCACTAGGTGTCCCATTGGACCAACAAGGAAGATAACCTTCTTGTATCTTTCCAAAATAATCAAAAGAATCATACCACAGCTATATATGCATACCCATGTTTACAGTGGCACAGTTTGTAATTGCTAAATATTGGAAACAGCCCAAATGTCCATCAATCGATGAATGAAGATTTGGTTCTTTTATACAATGGAGTACTACTCAGCCATAAAGAAGGATAATCTTGAGACATTTCTAAGTAAATGGATACACCTTGAGAGTGAAACAAATTGGACACACATCTGTAAACACCGCATAGTTTCTCTGGTGTGAAAAACTGAAAGTGTAAATATGGACCAAAATATATAATAGATATTGTGGAATAGGAAGAAAATGTTCAAATGGGAAGGGGAACTGGGGGGGAGCGGAAAAGGAAGGATGGGAAAAGACAAAAATAAAAGGGCCGGTGAGATGGCTCAGTGGCTTAAGCACCTGCCTGGCAAGCGCTAGGGCCCGAGTTCGACTCCCGGAACCCACATACGAAAAAAGGGCCGGTGATATCACTCAGCGGCACGGGTGCCTGCTGGTGCACGAGGTCCTGAGGTCGACCCCTGGTACCCCCAAAAAAAAAAAGAAAAAAAGAAAAGAAAGAAAAAAATTGAGACAAAGCTTTTATAAGTAGGGAGGGGAAGAAGGGTTGAATGGAGGGTAGGTGAATGGGGAAAAAAAAGAATCAAGATATATTATGTAAAGGTAAAATTTCCCTATGATGAATGTGATCATTATGAATACCTAAAATGTACCAATAAACTTAATTTAAAAATACCTGATTTTACAATTCACATAAAAGCATAATTTTGATGTATTCACTATAAAATTAGAGTTAGTTAAAATTGATTGTTACTGTGAGTAGCGTGAGTACCTGAGTGGATTTTTAAATGTCACTTAATGTTTATGTTTTATGGTAATTTTTACTAAAACAGAAAAGTAACAATTGTCCCATTAAATCTTCTCATATCTCAAATTCCTCCTAAAGTTTAGAACTCTGATGAGAGACAGGATTTGAGATGTGGGACTTGGTAGGTGAGGAAAAAAACACAAAGATAAAAAAAATACTTTATATTATTTATAACTGTACTTTGTGTTACCAAATACATTAATTAAATGGATATACAGCTTATATTTAAATAAGTTTGTTCACATTAGTTTCTGTATTTGTAACTTACTATTACAAATTATCTGCTATGTAAAGTTTGAAGTACCTCCAATCACAAATGTAATGATGGAAGGAGAGAAAATAAACAGCCCAACCAAGTGCCATGCTTTATGCGAGATCAGTCAATGAACAGTGTATAATTATGCAAAAATTTAAGAATATTGCACTGTATGTAGAATTTCTCTTAAAATATTTTAAAATGATAAATAATGTTTTTATGAGATAGTATTAAAATATTAATTATTTTCATGTCAAGAAGACCCAGAACTACAATTATCTTATTCCAAAAGGGAATAATATAAAAATTTAAAATACATTATTGTTTTTATGAATTGAATTCTGTTACTCAAAAAATATGCTGATGTTCTAAAGGTCAGTATCTATATATGTGACCTCGTTGGGAACAGGGTCAATTCAGAAATAATGAAGTTAAGACAAGGTCATACTTAGCAGAGTGGGCCTTTCATCCAGTATGACTTGACTTAAGTGGTTACAAGAACAGATGTGCAGGAACACACAAAGACAAAGAGAAGAGAGCCACACAAGGACAAGGCAGAGACAGGCCCTATCCAATCTCTAACCAGAGTTCCTCAAACCAAGGAACATATGGGTTTACTAGAAACTGGAAAAGAGAAGGAACGTTCTGAATTCTAGAGGATTCAGAGGAATGTGGCCTTGAAACACCTTGATTTTAAACCTCCATTGTCCAAAAGTATAGGAGAATAAATTTTTGTTGCTTTAAGCCACGCATTTTGGAGTAGTTTGATGTAGTAGATTCAAAAAGTAATACTGTACACCCCATACCCCATGCCTGATCTTATGCACACTTCACACCTGGGAACTTTTTTGTATAGTTTATTTTACTGTTTTCTTTCTCTCAAGTCAAAGTCTTCATCAGTAATGTTTTTATTACTTATATACTGAAAAAATTAAATAACTTCTTCAATAACATAATTTATCAAATATAATTTAAGACTATATGTGATAGATGGTATGAGTCATGTATTAGCTTTCCCATTGCTGGTCACAATACCTAACACTCACAACCTAAAGGATAAAAAGTTTAATTTGGTCCATATATTAAGGGACTCAGTCCGTTCTTGGCTGGGTCCAAGGCCAAAACTTCACAGTGGACAGGCAGAGTAGAGCGAAGTTGCTCAGTTCATGGCACTGGAAGCAGAGCAAGAAAACAGTGCTAGAGAGGAAGGAGTAAGGGACCTTGCTTACACCCCAAGGCCATGGGTCTATGATTCACACAGACACCCCAGAACGGTGCTGCACCAGTCCCCAGGTAGATTTCAAAGCCATTCAAATTGATATTCCCATGTATTTTCCACAATCATGACAAATTCCTACCTCCCCAAGTTCTGATTAATTAGACTAAGCAGTATTAGGCATTTCTTCTAGAAAAACAATATGGATAATTAATCTTGAATCTTATTTTCCTGTAGCTATGGACGCATTTACAATTATGGAGGAAATGCTAAATTATGTAATATATTGTCAGGTGAGCTACTTAACAATCAAACTTCAAAAATGAATAAAAAGGAAAATTGTATATTTTTTTAAAAATTAAAATTTTCCTATTTTTATTAGAATTTAAGAAATGTCTCATCATCTAAAAAGTTTTAAAATACAGATTTACATATACATGTATTTTAAAATTGTAAGCTCCATAAAAGAAAACATGGCATTATAGGTTACAGAGCCATTGTCATAAATACATTCCAAAATTACTTCACGTATATGTTGGGTGGTTTGTTCTTTAATTCTGTATTATCTTATTTATTTACCAGCAAACAGTTTATTAGAGATAAAAAAGTTTGATTAATATGAAGGCACATTTTTCTGCTAAAAAGGCAGTGTATTTTGGTTGCCTCCATTGAATGTAATGTTAAGATCAAAGAGGCTCTAGGGAATTATTATGGAGTAGCCATAAAACACATGTCTGGGTAAGAGTAGATTCATTGTTGATCCTACACCTCTAGCTGTCCAGTACAATCTTTGCAGAATTAAGCCAGTTTGGTTGGGACACACAATTCAATGTAGATCTTCAATATATTTTACATATCTAAGGTTGTGCATCATTCTTATTTACTTTCTATGGAGAGCAGATTCACTCCTATTTACATTTCTTTCATGAGGTTAAGGACTGACCAAACTAGGGGTCATATATTGTCCTAAGGTACAGAATGGTCAAAACATAGACCTTATTTTAAATTACATTTTTTTTTTCATCGGGAGACAACAGTGCAACGTGGTTAGGAACACAAGCTTTGGAAGCTGCACGGCTTTGGAGATAGTCACAATCCATTTGTACTATAGTTTGCCAATCTACAAAATAGGGATGATCACAGGTTCCATCTCACAGACGTATACTGAAGACTGAATGACAAAACAGCTAAATCAGTTCCAACAGCGGCAGTTTCAGCTGCTCTGTCAACACAATTACAGGAAACTACCTCATAAAGAGAAGACTGGAAGCCTCTTTCAATAAAAACATGAGGCGGTAAGAGAAGGGAAAAATGAAACATATGTAAATAATAAATTGGTATTTGCCATCTCGAAAAGACAGACAAGTTTGATTGAATAACTTTTACACAGTATATTCAAACACTTCGAAGCTGACGTGTTAAATGTCAGCACATTATTGACTTTCAATGCTTTAGTTATGCATCAGTCTTACTTATGCTGGTTTTCCCTCCCAAGGAAATATGAAACTTTATTTATTTTTATATCATAAGCATTCTAGGAAAAAAATGGATTCAACCTAAGACTACTTGCCACCTATCAAAATGCCATAAAAGTGTCCCAGTCCCAAGAATGTTGTGTGTACAATCACTCCCTATGACACATTTGCACCAAGATTACTAAATGCTGATGATCCACAGTCAGAAAAGTGAGCGAGGTGACCTTCTAGCAAAAAATATTCTGCAAATTGCATAAATCCTTCACACATCTAAAGTAGCACCTTTATGTGCAATGCTTTTTTTTTTTTTTTTTTTTTTTTTAACTTCAGCATATTTGGAACCAGAAGAATAATTTGCTTCCCTTGAGTGTGGATGCAGTAGGACACAGTATTACAATTAGCAATGTCAAAATAGGGTGCCACATCTTTCTACAAATCTCAGTTGACTCTACAACATGTCTGTATACTCGGAAACTATCTGCAGCCAGACAATACAGCTACACTCCTGTGAAGATACGAGATATTTATTTTTACATGCTAAAAGGCATTGTGAATGAAGGAATCTCTACACTTGAAGCTCTGAACTACAGCTCTGGGGGACACCATCCATGCTGACTTGACTTTGTCTCAAGTTTTTTTGTAAGTTTGACCACAGGAACCTGAGAAGTGAGTAGTTTGACTTCATGGAGCTCCTATAATCACAGAAGGAGGTACTCGATACGCTTTAAAATAAATATTTCATGAAAGAAGGAAATGAAGAAAGAAAGGAATAGTGATAAAGAGAGAAGAGGAGGGGAGAGAAAAGAATGAAGGAAGATAGGGAAAAGGAAAGAAAGGAGAGAAAAGGAGGGGGACAAAAGGATGATCAGAGGACGGGAGAAATCAAGGGACGTTATATATCAATTTATGAGTACAGGGCTTTCTTGGATACTGATTCTATTACTATATTGACACTAAAAAAAATTAAATCAACCGCAAAGAATAATTTTTAAACTAATAATGGATTTTTACGGCAGAAATAACTGTATTTTCAGAATAACCCCTGCCTTGGTCATTTCCCTAAGTTTTAATGATAATGATAATAGGTATACATTAAAAACATTAGTAGTTGTTACCGTTATCCTTCCTCCTGAAATAGCACTAATTTGTTCCTCTTCAAACCATTCAGCATTTCTCCATTACTTAGATGTAAACAGATGGAGAAAATTAGAGTACCATGAGGTAGAAGTGCTGTATACTGCAAAAAACATTACAGCACTTTGTAATGTATGGTCAACACTCAGAGAAAAATCCTAATGACCAATAATTTCACAGCTCTCTGATCACTGATATTATTCTTAATTGTTTCTTTGACTTCTACATATGTGTGCACATACCTGGGTATGGACGAACTGAAACTACTACTGTAATTATTACTGTGGATTAAGTAGTAATCATGCATACTCCTTGGCTCTAAGACACTACCAAACATCATTTGTCTCAGTGCTAGAAAGCTGTGAGTAGTCTAAATTTATAAGTTTTAAGTTATTAAAACCTATTAAGCCTTCCACAATTTGTTTTCTTCTTACAAATCTGGACATTACCAGAAGAGAAACAATATTTAGGAAGTTGACTATTGGCAATTATACCCTGTCATTTCTTACACTAGATTTTAGAATACAGATCTAGTTTTGTTTTATCTTCTGAAGGACACAATAATACTGGTCATTTCAAAACAAAGATCCAGCTGGGCACAGGGGTCGCCTCAGCTACTCAGGAGGCTGAGGAGGAGCATCACTTGAACCCGTGAGTGTGAGGCCATATTGGGTAACATAGAGACCCTGCCTCAAAACAAAGAGGAATAAAAATAGACAAAAAACAAAAAACAAAACAAAACAAAAAATCCCAAACCCACCAATGTCCAGACATTATACATGAACAAAAGAGTGGATGAACAGTGGTACCTTGGTTCACAAACTTAATTCTTTCCATGATTTTGGTCAAAAAACGAATTGGACAAGAACCAAATCAAATTGAATGGTTAGGGTGAATGGTCAATGTCGACCTTATGGAGAAATTTGATATGGTTCTCATCCAATTTGGTTGGCTAGCAGAATCATGGAAAGAATCAAGTTTGTGAACCGAGTTATCATGGGACATGAGCTTGTTTAATATGCACATGATAAGACACAAACAAATAGTCTATAAAACGTCATATACTGATGGAAGGAAGCAAATCACACTATCTTCACCTAGTATTTAAACTGGAAAATGAGCATCCAGAGAACATTTTAGCCCATTTATTGATTTATTCAAAGTGCCAAGGTTTGTTAATAAAAAAACTTCAGGGGCAAAAAGAGGAATACAATAATGATAACTTTACAAATAAGAAAAAATTTTGTTTTAATCATTACCCTAACCCTGCTCAAGTTCCCAGTTAAACACAGATGGCTGTCACTGCTGCTTTTTGGAAGGATTTCCCTTCTCTTATCTAGAATGCAGTGGTCCCCAACCCATTTGACACCAGGGACCTTTCTCATGGAAGACAATTCTTCCAGGGACCAGGGGCAGGGGTGGAGGTTTCAGAGTGATTCAAAGGTGCGCACAACCTAGATCCCTGCCATGTGCAGCGCACGGGAAGGTTGTCAACCTATGGGACTCTAACGCCACTGCAGGAGGCAGAGCTCAGGCAGTTCATGAACGACAGGGATCAGCCGTAAACACAGATAAACCTTTGCTCCCTGGACTGCTGCTTGCTTGCCTGTTGTGCAGCCAGCTCCCGACAGGCCAAGGACCAGTGCATGGCCTAGGCTTTGGAGACCCCTCCCGAATGGTAAAATGGAGCTACTGCCTCATCAAAGACAGGGTATGGGAAGTTGGAGCAAAAGTACAGAATCCAGAAAGAGCCAGGCTGAACTCCAAGTTGTTCCATTTCATAAGCAGTGTGACCTTGAGAAAACTGTATAAATGTCTTTATACATTTGGTTTTCCACACTTTCTATAATAAAGATAATATCTTTCCCTAAAGGTTGTCATAAAAACAATTAGGTAAGTGATATATCACTGATAATGATGGACACCTAGCAAATGCTTGATAAATCATAGCAAGGAGGGACAGAAACAGTGACAAATAAAGCTTATTTAGTAATTGCAATCAAACTGCATAAACTCATTAAACCAAAGAGAAACTTAATACTGCACAATTACTGGTGACTTGGAATCCAAGACCTTAGCAAGTGAGAGGAGTGACTGCCCCGTGGCTTCTGGGGCAGTCCTTGCTTGCCAGTTGTCATGTTATTCGGAGATAATGTGTTAAAACCATACCTGCCCTGTAGTAACATCATATATCTGTCCCCAAACTAAATCACTTTCAGGTACTTCTGCTTTTAAGGTGCAGTTATGGTGATTATTTTCTTTTTCTCTGTACACAGTCAAGTGGTAACACAGAAAAGAGATTAAAACTCTTCTGACGAAGTTTTACAATTAAAGGAATATTTGGTCTACATGTAGACTGGAAACTTTTCACTGAAGAGTAACAGACCTATTAATGGGATCCAGAATTAGTCACTTTACTATCACTGGGACAAAATACCATGACCTGACACTCACAATTTAAAGGAAGAGAGGGTTTTTTTGTTTTTTTGTTTTGTTTTGTTTGGCTCAGGGTTTCTAGACAATTCAGCTGGCTCCAAGTCAGAAAGGGCGTGGTGGAGCGGCCTGGTGGAAGACAGCTGCTCAACCCATGGCAGCCAGGAAGCAGAGAAAGAAGGGAGGAGCCAAGCACAATAATACACCCTTCAGGTTTTGCCCCAGTGACCTCTTCTAACCAGGCCCTACCACTGAACACAAGACTTTTGGGGGACATTTTAAATCTAAACCATAATAGTACCTCACCTTACCCATGGCACAATGTAAGTACTATTTTTGAAAATGTTGGTATATTTATGAAATGTAACAGCAATTCAATTTTTCTTATATTTTAAGTTGAATTTATTGTATTTTTGTGTTGCTATGAAATCCATTTGTTAAGGACAGCTGACAGAAGCAATCATATCTCAAATCTTTGATATGTTTCTCACTTCATGCCCATAGCCTCCTGTAATTAGATTATATATAGATAAAACGATAGATTAGACATAAGAGACACACAATAATACTAGATATGGACACACTAATTGTTACCATATATTTCATTATCTAATTGTAAAATATTGAGATAATCATGTTGAAATGAAAGTCCTGCATGGCAACTAAATGCAATCACTTTTCAAAGACTAAATAGCTTTATGTGCATCCTTCCATATCAGTTATGCATATATTTACTTCAAAAATACAGAATTTTAAAATGTATATAAATGAAATCATCCCTTTACTACTTAGTCCTTACATTCAAAATGTTGAATGAGAGTCTGTCCATGCCAATTCATAAAGCTCTAAAAGGACACCATTTTTAGAAAAAGTAAAGAGTGACCAACTCCATCAGAATGCTAATAGCTTCAATTATTGACCCATCACAGTGAGTAGATAGCTGAGGAACAAGAGATCTACCACCCTGGCTGAGAAATCAATGACTTTTAACCTATAATGAAATCAGCTGAATTGGCCATCTGCCATTTTTGTGTTTGCCTCCTGAACAACACCATTTAGAGACAGCTTACTGACCACCCCTAACCCATCAGCAAGCCTGTGCCACATCTCTGCCCATGCTCCCCTACCAGTGATCAACCAGGCCATGAGCCTCAGTTTCCCAAGAAGATAGGCAAATTTTAAGTTTTGTTCTACTAAAAAATCCAATGCATTAAAAATAAGAAGAAAGAATCACATTAAAGAAAGAGTCAAGGAGTGAGTATTGCCACTAAGAGATGAAAACTCAAGAGAGAATCTTCCAAGAGATTATAAAATATCTTTCACTGGAGGGGCTAACACTTCACTACATCCACCACATTTTATTATCCTGCTGGGAATCATAACTATTGATTATCATGTCATTTATATGTGTCGCATTGTATTGTAATTATCTGTTTACACATCTGTCTCCCTAGAGAGTTCTTTGAGAATATTTCATTTAAGGTCTATCATTTCATGCCAACCACTTGAACACAGAGCATGTTTTTATAAAACACTTGCTAATATGCAACATCTTTCTGAGAAACACTTTTTGGAATCTGACTAAAGGAAGTCTTGTGCATTCTGAACTCATTACTTGACGCTCAAATGCCCCACTATGCACTGGGCTACAGTGATCATTCACCCTCCCAGAAAACTCTAGCCCTTTAGTCACTAGTTTATCCAACAAAAGAATTTACTAAGCACCTGATACGTGTCAGGCTTTGAGTTTGGTGCCAGAGAGACAACTGTGACGAGTACGAACAGACTTTTGCTCCTACGAAGCTCGCATTGTATGGGAAGGGCTGGAAGTTAAACAAATCAATAAACTTAGCTTGTTTAACTAAGCTAACTCTCTCCATCTCCAAGACAGCAATGTGCATCTCTCTGACCACCTTCCATAGTCTTAGCTCACTCTAGGTGTAGAAGGAAAAGGGTCTCCATCATTCCAGACCCATATCATTACACAGGCTCCACTTCGGTAATCTAAAATAATTTCCCATTCCAAGGTCCTAAATGAATCAGATCTACTAAAGCCCTTTTGCCATGTAGTATAACAATTCACAAATTCTGGAGGTTAAAATGCACATATCTTTTGAAACTGTTCAACTGTCTACCGCGGCAAGTCCATCCCCTTCTCATCTGCCTTCATGTTGGATGTTTGGGAGCTTGAATTACCCTGACCTTTGTAATGCAGAAATGAAAAGGCTGGGCTTATTCAGATCAACTCTTCTTTCACCAGTCATTTTTTGACTGGCTCCCACTTGGCTTCACTGGAACTAAGCAGCCCGAAACAGATTCCACACTCAAATCTGGCTTTCCAGGAACATTATTATTTAACCAGTCTCTTTCCTGATCCTATGTGATGCTTAATATCCAGTTGCTTTTTGGCACTGTGTCAGACTGACAGGGTTAAGATGAACTTCAGACAGTGAGTGTCCATCGCTAGGTAAACCCAGGTCCTGTGTTGCTCATTAATATTATTTTCACATAAATTCAGGCAGTTGATGACTATTCAGATAGTCCTCATTAAAACTTGCAAATGTGAAAGGTGTGAAATTTCAGCTTTGGAACTTGGAGGAAATAAGATTTTGAAATGGGACTGATGAACTTCCTCCAAAGAAATACTGTGGAAGCCTTCATATTCAGCAGAAATATTTTTTCATAATACCACAAAGTGCTTTAGGACAGCATCAGCAGTTTCATGTGTAAGAATACTGGACCTATTAGAATAATTGGAGGCTAGTACTATGCATTTTACTTCTTTTTCCTTTAGTTTTGTCTACATCTTTTATAAAAAGAAATTTTCTTAGGTCTCTCTTACTTTCTTAATAAGCCAAATTCTTCTGCAATTTTGCTCTTTTTTTCATTCAATTAGTTATTTTGCTTACTGTATAAGTTAAATTTTCTAGTAAGTCTAATCATTTAAATTTATTTCCCCCTTGCAACTGATTTTGCTTAATCAACTGCAACTAGGAAATAAACATGTTTTTCTCTGTTTGCCTAAGGCAAGCAAGTTGGCTGAACCATTAATTTTAAGATCCCTAGTTATGGATTAGGTAGACTTTTTTTTCAACAGAAATTAAAAGAATAAGAACTTTACTTAAAATGAATATATACGTAGACATGAATAATAAAATATATCCATAGTGTGCACTATGGATATATGCTTTTGAGCTACTGCACATTATTTAAGTATATTCTGATAAAAGACATACTAAATTAGGTTAAAGAATGAAAGGATAAGGGAGCCAGATTTAACTGTTGGTTTTGTTCTATAAGGGAAAAAAAGAGATGCCTTCCTCCCTATCGATTTTTTTCTAATATAGTAAATACTAAGAATGCTTCTTAAACCAAGTATTACAAATGTACAAAAACAATTTAGTGATCCCAATGAGGTTCGAGTTTAAGAATTCTAAATTTGTAATAAGTACCTAGGTTTTCCATACAGAAGGAGGGTATTTTTCAACTGCATGTTTGATTGAGCACTCAATTACTACTACATCCCCACACACATTTCTGCTAGAGTCCAAGATAGCCGGAATGACACAACAGGCTTCCAAATGGATTTCTCACATTCCCGTACAAAGCAAGCAGAGCACTGCGCTACCTGTTTGTGGCTGTCCTGTTAGTTCACCACTGCTGCTCTCCCAGCAAGATGCTAGGGAAGGCTCTAAATATATTTGATTAATCTCAGGCCTTCATTTTTAGCGAGTCATCACCCTCTTAACAGCAGATGATGCCCCCTAGTTCGAATCAATGTGAGAGGCCCTGGTTACAGTGGTCTGGATTAATGATGAAAAATGTGTCGTCAGCCTAGAGGTCCTTGGACATTTATCACCCAATGGGTCTGCCAATTGGTGGGCCGCCCCTGGCTCATCAGCACAATTCTTTCCCAGGCTTAAAGAGATAGTGTTCTTTTCAGATTAATTTAATGAGACCTGGTAGTGAGGAAAGGGGCATGGCAGATAGCTAACTTGACAGTTTTAGGTTGTACACATTTCAACACTTCTATAACTGGTGTTTCTTTCTGCAGTACAGTTCTGCAAGCCAAGTATGTGCAATTATTATAAACCATATATGGAAGACTACAATTGCTTATACTTCATTTTTTAAAGTTTTCTTAGAAGATAAACCTAGATGTTTTATTAATACAGATATAAGTTTTAAAATGTTTGTTGAGAACTAAAATATTTCCAGAAATTTTAAATGTCCAATTGTCAAAATTAAGTAGATACAATCTCTAAAATTATGTTATCTGCTCTTTTTTCCTTGATTTAATTTGTAATTTTACTCTCAGCCCGGAGTTTTTCTTGAAATTGGTCATTAATGCATTTATTTTCATTTGGAATATAGAAAAAAGTATATGGAAGTAAGTTAAACAAAATCTCCCATGAAAATGTTTACATACATTCAGTTTCATAAAGTTACTTAACATTTCATTGAGCGATTGCCACTGTAGTTGTCCATCTCATCAAAGTAATGAACATGTAGAAATTAAAATATGAAATTATTTTATGTTTTGTGAACAGATAAAACATAATATAAAAAGCTACAGGGGCCGGTGATGTAGCTCAGCAACATAAGTGCCTGCCTGGCAAGTGCGAAGTCCTGAGTTCGACTCCCGGTACCAGCATATAAAAAAAAAAAAAAGCTGCAATGACAAATTGCTAGTTTGACAAATGTAACAGGTTAAAAGAAAATTATGTAGTTTGAATCAAAACCTATCTGAATTTAATGAAACTGAGGAATAATAATTGTAAAGGATGGTTAGGCACTGAGAAGGGGAGAGAAAGATGTTGAAAGATGTAAGAGTAATTTCTAACGTGTAAAATCCTAACAATGTCATCCTTATATTCTGAAATTCTTTATTACAAGACCCATCTGAGGTTCGATTTCTAAGAAATTATAATGAGAAGTGTGAAAAATGCCTTTGTGATATAAATCAAATACTATAAGTCAAGCTTTATGCTGTGATCACTCCTTCATCCAATGTCATATTTGTAATAACCCGATAATGCAGTTTTACTTTCTCTATTTTGGCCTAACCAACAAAAATCCATAACATTAGGGGAAGTATCAAAGACTACATGTCCTAGACCTATAATTTAATGATTATAGTTAACCTCATGTAGACTTCAGAAAATTAGGGATTTTCTTCAGATTAGTATAAAAGATTATGAAAACAATTTCCCCAATGAATATTTATTTGGCAATTAATGAATTCTCAGTAAATACTTGTTGAATTGAATAAAAAGAACTCCATTTCTGTACTCTGTCACTGAAATATACCTCAAATATAAACCTATTGCATCGAGTGAGAAAATTTAAATACACAAAAGACTGGAAACAGAAATGATCAAAAAATAGGAAAGATTAAGTAATATCGACAAATGGGAGTTGCTAAGGTAACTAAGAGCCATGTTCAGTTTTGCACAAGTGAATTTGTAAGAACAGGTTCGAGGATCCAGGACTACTGAGTATTAACAATGATATGGCCAATGTCCAGAAAAATCTTAAGTGGAGAGTCCCCCAGAGAATTTAAAAGAAAGTTGAAAATCGATAGAGTAGATAAAGCTCTAACTGATTTTACCATCAATTTTAACTATAAAAACTAGCTACAATATGCAATAACTTTTGGAGTGTTGGATATAAAGTAATACAAACCAAATACTTGATTCAATATTCCATGTCCATTGCTATTTGTCATCTCACATAATATAAAACATTGTACACTTGGTTATTATTTGCTTTTGATTTAGACTAATGATTGGAGACAACAAAATAGAACATAAAATTAATATCTGAAAATGTAAGTTTCTGATTCTACAATAAAATGTGGAGACACATATACCTACCTACATATGTAAATATCTGTCTATTTATATATATATGTATGTATGTCAAATATATATATATATATATATATATATATGTCAAAGAATTCTTAATATAACTATATTCAATAACAATGTCTTTGGGAAGGTGGTGTGGAAGAACACGATTTACTTTTATTCTTATATTTTTTGGTTCTATGTATTTGTATAAATTTTAAGAAATATATGAGGTTTGGCATTATTCAAAACAAGAAATCCTTGCAAGAAGAATTTCCTATGGTAAATGCTTAGGCCAGGAGGATGATATAATTTTACTTCCTCTTGCTGAATAGGTCACGCCCTTCCCTCTCCTGTTGCTCCAAGGTCACGGCCCAATTAGCAAAATGAAGGAAATTTGTCTACAAGATTATTTTGTTAAATTAAGTACTAGTATAATTCCAGAGGTCCCAACATTCGTCAAAATTCATCCCCACTGCCATCTTGAAAAGCTCAGATGCCAAGAAGAACTCCTTCCATGCTATTTGCTCAATGAATTAGGTAGCATTCTGCCTTGGGATCAGGTTTCTTCCTTGAAACCAATCTGTAACTAGAGCATCACAAATCTCCTTTTAAGAACCACTGTCTACTACTTCTAGTCTTGATTATCCTATCACACTGAAAACTCAAACTATTCAAAGGATGTTTATCTTTAATGTTGGAATACCACTCACAAGCCAGGGACTTACATGAAAGCACTGTAGAAACACAGTTTAGTATTTGTAAAGCACAGTATATGTCGCAAGTGAAAATGTACCTTTTCACAAAGAGGTTAAGATTTTCAAATTTAATGAGATACTTCTGAATTTACAATATATCTGAGTTTGAAATCTATACAACAAGTAGAAAATAATTTTAAATCTTATTAATGAAGAAAATTTACCTACTGGTTCAGATTATTTGTAAGTATTGAAATGCTCAGATTCCAATGATAGTCATTCCTGAATATCTACCATGAAAATTTAAATTTATACTTAGCCTGTATTTGTCCCAAGAAATATGCATAGAAAAACCTGTCAAGGTAGAAAAATCTATGGTAATGTGAACCCAGTGATTTTAGAAATTGGAGGAATTATATTTTAATTTCCTAGCAAAATATACTTTTTCTTTTAAAAAGTATGATTAGTATATGAAAATATAGTCGTAAAGCAGAACATACTTTAACAAATGAAGATAGTATAATTGCATTGAGGATGTATTAGTTAAATTTTATTTATTTATTTTTATTTATTTATTTTTTTTTTTTGTGGGTACCGGGGGGTCGACCTCAGGACCTTGCGCGCCAGCAGGCGCCCGTGCCGCTGAGTGATATCACCGGCCCTTTTTTCGTATGTGGGTTCCGGGAGTCGAACTTGGGCCCTCGCGCTTGCCAGGCAGGCGCTTAAGCCACTGAGCCATCTCACCGGCCCCAAAATTTTATTTTTAAACTATACTTTAGAAAATGAAATGAAACACACTGAATGACACATCTTTTCCCGCTAATCATCAAAAATTGCATGCTCAACTTTGCTAAAGAATGTTAAATTGCTTACCCTTTCAGTAAATAGTTTATGACTCTGTTTAGATATTACAATGCATTCCCACAATTGCTTCTCCAAACAGAACTGTATTCATTTTATGACCATGCTGTGTACAATCTACAATCATCTTACATTTAAGGGAAAAGTGTTATTTATAATGTTTATCGTTCTTGCCAATATACTTTTACAAGTTTTGACATGTCAACGTGAAAAATTTATAGATATACAATAAAGCTTCATTGTAAGGATTTTCAAATAAACTCAGATGCATTTTGTGTTTGTCTAAAAGGCTCAGTAATGAAGCCCTGGGGACTTGTTTATGCACAGTGTTTCCCCAGCAGGAGAACCAATACTGGTCAGTTCCTCAGTCCTCAGAGGGCTTTCTCACTAAATGGAACAACATTAGCTTTGTTCTTTAAGTCTAATTAACAACCAAATCATAAATTTTAGTCTTTGCCCAATTAAACTTCCAGAAATTTATTTTTATTTTTATTTTTTTAATTCTGACTGTCTTGGATTTTATTAGGTTAAAAAAAAAAAAGGCAGAATGGTAAATACCTACTGCAAGATGGTATACAAGTTTTATGCATTAGTTTCTTATCCCCAGAGAGCATGGTTCCTATCTGTCTTAGGTCACAGTTTTAAAGAGTTGAATGATCTGGCAAAATCCCTTGTGAGTATTTAGACCTATCACTGAGTCCCTGAACAATTAAGACTCTCTGCTCAATTTATGGCTCTCAGCTGGACTAGCTAGAGGCACAACAGGTCAAAAAATTAAGGTGCTGACACCAACCTGTTCTCATAGTAAACATAAATTAACTCTAGGGCTATTTCAGGACTAAATGAAATAATATACTCAAAACATAATGCTTGTCACCCAGTAAGTGTTTAACAAATATAGCCAGTATGGCAGTACTTTCTTCCGCCTTTGTTTTACATTCTACTATTAGTTTGACCATAAAAATTATACACATTGTACACACATAATAGGTCTATTTAGGACTCAATGAGTGTATATTTGAAAGGTAAGATTTTTTTTCATCTTCCTGAAGCTCTGCATCTTTGTTTTCAGATTTTTGCTTAAAATATTTCAAGTATTTCCAGGAGCAACTCTGCAAATGTCCTCAAGATGCCTTTTTTCCTCTGAGATACAAATTTATGTTTTTTGCTAGCATGACCATAAACCTGAGCATTTTGTACACTATTATATTAGTTACATATAAGCACAGACTCATTGCCATTTTAGAAGTTCCATAGAAGTTCATCAATATAAATATTTTGTTTTTAGACCTCCCATTCCTTACAGTCTAAGACTCTATCCATTAGGAAGAGAAAAACAAGAACAACAGCTCTCCTCTTCAAATCTGGTATAGGGTAATAAAAATAAATTATTTTAAGACCTGTTCTTTTTTTTAAAAGGCCTTAACAAAAATAAAAGTCCAAAGTATGATTAGCCAAAATATAGCACTCTTTTGCTGGACACTTCCTGGCAAGATCTTGTGTGTGTTTCACAGATTATAATATGCCATTTCACTGTTTTCTTTCAAAGGACGTTATATAAATTCTGCCTGAAAAGAAAACAAAGTTCATTTTCCTCTGATAAACTGGGAAGAATGTTAAAGGAGACATTCAGGTCAGGATTTGTTTATAGAGCTCCGAGACAAAATCTTTTATTTTGAGAAATATCTGGCAGAGCACTAACAGTAGAGGTCAGAATTCACATTTACCATTTTACATACAGATAATGCCACTTTGAAAAAGTTGCAAATAACTACAGAACAGGAATATGTTCCAAGAATGACTAGAATTTTCGAATGTCTAATTGTCCAGTCTTAATTAATAGTGTTGTATTATTTATTAGTCTTTCATGAATGTTTGAGGTGTAATCAATATTTAGACATGGCTCTCCTATCCAAAAACTTTTTGTGTTCTTCAGAAAAAGGGTCAAATTGACCACAGAAAATTATTTTATGCCTGCAGAAGCACAGATATGTGATTCTATGCTAGATGTGCCTAAACTATACTCTTCCTTATAAAGATATAGTATATACATTATGAACAACATAGACAAAAATGCTAACATCAGTAACTGAAGCTGAATTCACTATCACAAAACACAAAGAACTACTGTTTTAAATAAATACCTTTATATTCAATTTAAGATATTACTGTAAGGTGGGTGTAACTCATTAGTAGAGTGTTTGCCTAGCAGGCACTAGGTACTGGATTTCATTCCCGGCACCACAACCAACCAAAACAAAATAAAATACTGTATCTGGATGACCTTACTTAATCTCCTACTCCTCAGTTTCTTATCTATGAAATGGGAATAATAATAGTACTATCCTGGATTTGTTATGAACATTTAGCCAAGCATTTGCACACAGAAAGCATTCGGTAAATATTAACAGTTTAAAAAATGATACTACTACAGATACTATACTGCCCTATCTAAATAAGTTTTAAAATCTAAAGTATATTTTTATATTAAATTGTTACATCCTGTCTATATTCATATACTCATTTATGTGTCCTGATTAAAATCTTCGTGTGAAATAATAAACATCATCTTTTAAAGATCACTAATTTTGAGCATCCATTATTAAGAATAAATTCAGTATTCAAGCAAAAGAAGTAGATAGAACAGGCACTGTTTTGACACGTTCAAGGTTTGCTATTTCTCTGTGTCATGGTGACTGAGTGCTTGTAAGTGGTGCATTTTCCCATACCGCGACAAAATAGGGCACAGATACCTTCTTTAAAAACCAGTTATCATGACATGTGAGGTAAATATCATTTATCATCTTTCCATGGTCACTTCTTAGAGAGTTACAAATCTTATCTTCAGTGTTCTTGTCTCAGCAAACCTGTAACTTTTCCAGTTTACACATAATACTCAAGATATTCCACTTTTAACACTATCATAGCTATCTGCAATGGGTCACAATATCAACCTAAAACAGATTAGTTTAATAAGCTTTTTCAAAACTTACCAAACCAATAAATAAGAATTATCAGAAATGTCTTAAGAATGTGAAAAACTGTGAAGAATTTAAACTCAGAGTGATCTAAGTCAATGTTTTAAAAAGTACAAAATATTTTTACTTCGCCATGTACTTTGCATAAGGAAAATCTCTGTATTTTAAATGGGAAAGCCAATTTCTTTCTCTATCAGACACATACACACACATGCTCAAGATTATACAAATACTCTGGCTTCGAGTGTTAAATATGTGGTCTTGAACTGGAAACGTTATCATTTTCCACCATGCACTGCATAAAATAAATATTAAAATAGACTTTTCTTTTTCCTACTCTGCTACTTGGCTCTGTCAAAGACTATAGGTCTAAAAAATGTATTAGGCAACTAACCTTCTTACAGACTTAGTTCACTTCAGAGTATTTTCTTTAAATTTTTGATGAATATAAAATGTAAATAGATGCTATCTGCTATGAAGATACATGGTAAATACAGTCTCTTAAAAGATAATAAAACACAGCCGGTATTATCCCGAACTGGTGCATTTTGTTTTTGTGCTACACATTACACTTTAGGTGTAGTTTTTCTTTTCTTTTTTCTTTGCCTTAAACTAATCAAGGACTCATATACTATATAAAATGTCCTATAAAACCATATGCGTTTTCAGGCAAACCCACTAAGCAAGGCAATCCCATGCTCACAAACCCATTTCCTTACCTTCTTTTTAGGGCACTGATGAGTAGCAGGTGTCAGATATTTTTCCATAATCCTGACAGGTCATTTTGCATATAAAACACATCCAGACTTTAATAACTCTCAAGGGTAAAGATAGCTGTGTTTTGACAAATATTAGTGCTTCCCTTTCATAATATTTAATCCTTTAGTTGAAAAAAATATCATATACCCAAGTTTTCCCCGTATATTTCTAAGTCCACTTTGTTGGCTTTTACCTCTTATAGTAATTTATATATAAGTGAATAAGCCTACTTCAAATCTTTTTTCCTCTTTTTGGGGGATAGGTAACTATGATAATTCAGAGCAAGAATTCACATAATCTCAAAAAAAGACTTGATATAATAAAGCAAGAAATCATAGACCTGGAATGGCTCGTGTTCAGTTTTGTAAAATTATGGTGTTGCTCATTTAACTCATTTGAAGATATTATGCTAATATTCTATAGTAACATAAAGGTTAGAAGTACTTTTATTTTTAGCACGAATCTGATGCAACTAGTTATCATGTAGTTAGATTTGGACAATCAAATTTAACACTTTTATTACTTATTGAATTCATTCCTTACTTGGTTTTAAAATTAAGAAGTAAAGCCATTCTCTGATATTTATCTCAAAGGTTTATAATGAAGAAAATACAACCACACCATTTATAAAGTTATTGTAAATATAAATTTATTATTTTTAATCCCTCAATTCAAATTTTTTAGAATGTAAAAGAATTATACAGTGGTTCTTTTCATAATTTAACTAAAAAGACTCCAAATTCAGAAATAAAAAGAATTGAGGAGGTTGCTAAGATAATTAAAAAGAAAAAAATAACAATAACATGTAGCATTGCTGATGAGACGATGAACAGGGACCCACGGACTGTACAATGGCATGGAAATACATTATAAGGGCCAACAAGTCCTTATACTCCATTCCCTTGCCGAAATAAAGCTAAAACAAACTAAAGACAGTGGTGATCATTCAAATAAAGACATTTTACTAATTACTTTGAAAGTGATTTTGCTACTTTTAAACATATTTATTTTAAGCTGTATTCATAGATTTTGGTGCAAATTGCATGCTGGGTAAAAATGGGCCTTTCAGATGCCAACCGGAATTTTTGGATGCCTAACAATAGCAAGAGCAAACCATATGCATATTTCATCCTAAAGTGAAAAAAGTTAGATTACACTTTCCAGAATGACCAATGTTGTTAATCTAGATAAACAAAATAGCTTAATAGTAATTGAGAATTTTGGTCTCTTCTAACCTAACCACTTCATAGAAGAAATATTTTAAAATAAATGGCTTAGTTAATCCTAAAATCTGCTGCTTTTATTTTTATTTTCTACAACGCAAGATCATTCTTATCGTGTCTTCATTTTCATTTACTTCAATGAGAATTTTGTAGAAGAAACAATAGTCGTGACTACATTTGTGACAACAGTAAAAGGAAATTCATAGCTTTTCCTTCTTGGCTCTTGAAAGCTGGAAGCCTAGGTTTATCATCAGCAGATGCTTACACAGTTCATTTTAAATTTCCTACGTGTAAAGTGGGCCTATCCACCTGTAAATAGTATTGCCTAATCAAAAGAAAGTATTCTTTTTTAAACTAGCTAATTAGCAAGAAAAAGCAACGTGTTTATAACAGAAATGTATGTTTGGAAACCAGACAGATGAGGACTAGAATTCTCACCCAGCACAGATACGTGTATAATTGAATCACATTATTTAGTTTTATAGGACCTAAGTTTCAAAGTCTATAAAATGGAATCATTAATATCTGTCTTCAACAGTTGTTGTTACCTTTAGAGAGATGACTATTAAAACAATTTTCCAGTAAAAAAAAAAACCTCTTTTTTGCAAAATGTTCTAGATTGCTCTCTGTGTTCTGGATAAAATTATTTGCACTTGACTCCTGCCTTTGCTGTTTAGCTTTCTATTATTTCATCTTCTCTGCATCACCTGCATTGTGTCCCTTGATCCTGAAGGGAACTTTTGTCCGGGCATTCTAGAGACTGTACCTCCTAGTCTGGCTACAATCACCTATTTTGCTCTTCTCCCTGCCCAGTTAGAATCAGCAGTTATCAGTCTGTGAATTCTGTTCTTCACAATACCACGATTCTACTCTTCAAAAAGCACAGGCCTTTCCCCCTTTGATTGCATTTGCATCTTCTCAACAGCTTCAAATACTGGTAACCTCCTTCATCTGTGTGATATCATTTTGGTGCTCCTTCTACTTGTCTGATTACTCCCCTGCTTCCTTCTGTGGTTCCATTTTGTGTCTTCTCCAAAAATATTCATTCCTTACATACCTGTTCTTCAGCATCATCTGTGTCTCCCTACAACCTTTCTTTCTTGTAGTCTGTCTTTACCACTCTAAACAGACAACTCTTGTACTTTATCTGAATCAAAAGCTAAGATGCCTATTGCATTTCTTTCTTTTTTTTTTTCATTTTTTATTTTTTATTTCTGATAGCTCCAAGCCTTGAAGTCACATTTGACAGTAGTATCTATGGCACCCCTGTACCTATTCAAACACTTGTTAGATTCTGTAGGATTTATTTTCGAATAGCACTTATTCTTTACTCTATGGTTACTTAACTATTTCCGTATGTGATTACGATTAGTTTATCAACAAGTTCCATAAGGGACTTTAGGATCTAGAAACATAAAAATGATCATTCTATAATCTCAATTTTACTTGTACATTGTGGATACTGAAATATCATCCAAATCATTTTCTCTCATTTATGGTATAGAGAAAAGAAGCAGAACATTTTCACATGAGACTAATACTCAGACCCACTAGATGTAGTTCCACTTCCTATAAAATAATTACACTAACATTGAAGTATTAATAACTCCAAACTTTTATCTATATTCTATTTTAATCCAGACAAACAAAATACATATATTTTCTATTTTTATTAATATGTAATACTTTATTACATGGATCCACCAGCTTGAAATGTCCTCTCCTCCTGTCTCTATGATATTCAAACCCAAAAGCCATCTTACTTTCCAGTCAGGTTACAAAAATTAACTTTCCGGGCCGGTGAGATGGCTCAGCGGTTTAAGCGCCTGCCCGGCAAGCGCGAGGGCCCGAGTTTGACTCCCGGATCCCACATACGAAAAAGGGGCCGGTGATATCGCTCAGTGGCACGGGCGCCTGCTGGTGCACGAGGTCCTGAGGTCGACCCCCAGGTACCCCCCCCCAAAAAAAAAAATAACTTTCTATGAATCACTCTATCATTTCCACAGTCATAAGAAATATTTGAGCTTTAACTTCTACCTGCTTCACTTCTACACCAGATATTTTTCTTCTTTTTCTTAGTTTCTCATCTCATGATTTCCCCTTTATTAGACTGTAAGATCACTACTAGCAAATATACATGTAATTCACATTTTTAAATCCCACAATCCCTTTTACATAAACACTACAACTTTTTTGAGATTAAATGACTATTATAGTTTTGCTTTTCTGATTTTTAAAAATCCACTATCTCATGAATCTCAGAATTTAAAATGAAGCTGATGCAAGACTTAAAAGAAGAAAACACACACTATTCGTAATTAGTAGAAACTAATTCTGGAGATCCAGGTTATGCTGTCCAGTAGTGAGGAAATCTCCAGAGCCTTCACTCATTGCGCCAATCTGACAAACATACTCTTAATCATTAGGTGAACGTATCTATAAATATTTGTTCCTGGTGGCTCAGTTGGTGTTTCATGGGATTTAATGATGTCCACAGCCAGAAGGGAATAGACACTGCGCCTCAGATGCAACCTAATGTGAAATATATGGAGGATGGAAAATGATAATAAATAGCCCCTGTGTGCTAACAGGATAAACAACAGAGTACAAATCCACAGTGATAGCAGACGATAGCAAAGAAGACTTTCATGAATTATGATGTATCAGTTGAAAATAAGAAAATAAAGTTGTTAATCAATACTACTAATGGAATTTCAAATCTGTGCATAGCGACTTGCTCCAGGTTATAGAGGTGATCAGGAGAGTTGGCACGAAGACATTAGTCTTCTAGTTGGCAAGATGCGTGGCTGCAATTGAACCGACAGGATACATAAACAGTATTTTCATCCCTAATGTATTAGTTTGCTGTGGCTTCCATAACAAAATAGCACCTCCTGGCTGGCTTACACGATAGAAATGTCTTCTCTCGCAATTCCAGAGACTGGAAGTTCAAGGTCGGGTGTCAGACTCCTTGATGGAGAACTTCTCCCCTGTCTTCATATGGTGATATTCTTTTTGTGTGTATTTGTGTCCTAAACTCGTGTTCTTTTTTATGTTTTTTAACCTAATTTTTAAAAAAACTGTCTTAGTACATTTTTACAGTACATAATGATGATGTTCATGGTGCCCAGTTCCGTACATGTCCATAACACATCTTAATTCTTTTTACTTTCCCTTTTCCTCCCTTCCCTCCTCCCTCCCTTATAGCTTCTTTTTCTTATGAGGACACCAAGCATAATAGTCTAAGACCCAACTAATGACCTCACTTTAACTTAACTACCTCTATATTGACCTATTCCAAATAGAGATGGGCCCTGACTCACAATTTTTCAACTTACGATGGTATGAAAGTGATATGCATTCATTAAAAACTATACTTTGAGTTGTTAATTCTGCAGGTCCCTTGATTAGATCCATGCAATACAATATTCTCTCACGAGGCTGGGCAATGACATTAAGCAGCAGATCACAGTCAGCCATGCAGTCATGGGGAGAAAGGGCCAGTGCTCTCTAGTTGTCTGTTGCCAGCATTTTTGCACAAAGGCATACAGTAAATTACATGAGATATTCAATGCCTTATTAAAAAATAGGTTTTGCATAGACAATTTTGCCTAACTATAGCTAATTTAAGTGTTTTATATTCACAGCAAGTGTGGCTAAGCTGTGATATTCAATAGGTTAGGCATATTAGTATGTTTTTCTTGTTTTTGTTGTTGTTTTGTTTGTTTGTTTGTTTCTTGAGACAGGGTCTCACTATGTACTTCAGGCTGACCTTGAACTTAGTATATAGTCCAGGCTGGCCTCCGATGCACAGTGGTCCTCCTGCCTCAGCCTCCCAAGTGCTGGGATTATAGGCATGTACCACCACGCCCAGCCAGTTTTTCTTTCTTTGAGGAGGGGTTTTACTACTGGGGATTGAAGCCAGGACCTCGACTGTGAAATACTTCCTTTTACTTTATTTTGAAACAGGGTCTCCTTAAGTCACTAAATTGCCCGGGCAAGGGTTGAGCTCCATCAAGTTTGGCATGAATGCATTTTTGACTTGGGATATTTTAAACTTATAATGCATTTATCAGAACATAGCCCCATCCTAAGTGAAGGAACATCTTTAGATCATGTTCTGAGTTTCTGGGGTTAGGATTTTAACAAACGTACTTGGAGGGAAGACAAGTCAGTGCATGACTATTGTACACCACCCGGACACGCTTCCAGGTGAATGTGGGATGCCTAGTGACATCTGAAATGTAGGAACTGCAGGTTTCCTGGAATTTCTAAAGTTCATGCAGGATCAGATAAAGTGAAAAATATTCTCTATTTGGAGGTTAGAACAAACAGAATACTTTTATCTTCTTGCTTTTGTGTCTTGTTTTTGTCAGAATGCTTACTCCTGACAAAACATATATATATAATATATAATAAGGGCTGGCTTCAGTGAAATATCAAATGGGAAGCTGAGACAGTTTGCATCTAGTAACACACGTTATAACTTCAAGCAAGGAAAAGAAAGTACCTTTTTTTCATTTTTAAAAGTTCCTTCTACTCCCTAACATAGGACGAATACCTTGTAGAATATTCAGAATGCATAAATAACAATTTCATTCCAAAATAGATTTGGTGACTCGTATTTTATGGAAAGTGCTTTTGTTCAGGTCATGAGGAATGCCACTCATTGCCTTGTTACCTGCATCTCTGGACACTATTCATTAACACCTTCCTAAATAGTTTCATCAGCTGTAGGATAACCTCTCTTTATGGAGAGATTGCTCAGCACACCAATTCCTTGCAGTTTCAGCGAAGCTACAAGTGGCACTGAGTCCTGCTTCTGTCAGCTCACTCTTTACTTAGGCCTGCTAGCTCGAAGTTCTGTCTTCTCATCAGCTGATCCACAGGTTGGTAGTTCTCTTTGGCTAAACTGCTCAATTTAGGAGGATGCACTGGTGCTCTCGCATGTATTATTCAGAAGAAGAGGCTCAAATTCAATCCCTGCTCTATCCCAACCCAGACAGAACGAATCACTCCTTCCTTGTGTAAGCTCGTACATACCTCAATTACTGTGCTGATCACACTGTGCTCCACCACATTATAATCATTTATTTACATGTCCTTTTCCCCTCTTGTGTTAAGGACTCCTCTAAGACAGGGACTATGTATAGCTTTGTTGATACATATACATAGCGATATATACATAGTGATGTACGTACTATTACTACTGCTACATAAGATACCAATATGAATTGCCCACGCATTGGGTCTGAGTTGCTGGAAATTTCTTTATAGCCAATTCTTTAATCTCAGTCAGTCTTGTTCAGGATGGTTATAAAAGTTACCAAATATAAATTGTCTTTTTAAAGAAATAAAAAATACCCACTATGCATGAAATGACTATTTATTACAAAATAACCATCTATAAATAAATACAAGTTTACTGACAATTTTGATAGTAACAGGATACTTCCATTCAAACTACACTGATATTTGTGGCACACAAAAGTCTCCAGGTTATCCTAACTAACAATCACTGTACCTATAAGAGAGATGTTAATAATCATTCCTACTTAATGCCTGATTTGATCAACTTTGTTGTGCTTTCAACAAAAATACATTAAGCAATTTGTACTTTTGATTTTCCAATTTTAAAATATTTTCAGTATTAAGTACTTGACAATTTATACTAAGATAATGAGATTAATACATTCTGAAAGACTAGAAAATATGGCACGCTTTGGCAACTTCTTAGTTACAGTATTCAATACTACATTTTTTGAGACAGAGTTTCACTATGTAGTTCAGGCTGGCCTTGAACTCAGGAGGTACCCCAGGCTGGCCTTGAACTTGCAGTGATCCTGCTGAATTCAGTCTGCCTATTGCTGGGATTACAGGTGTGCGCCACAACACCCAGCACAATAATGAATGTTCAATTTACATACTTCATATTCTCAATTATTTAGCTAAGTTATTATCTTTATCTGCTTCAATTTCTTCAGATGTAAAGTTAGAAATTTCAAACTTTATAAAGGGGAGGCATTTTACATGCACTGTAGGAATCATAGGCACACATGAAAAAATATTATCTAATATTACACTTCTGTAATATTTTTCATTTCACCCACTTAAAATATTAATTTTAAGATATCTTAATATTAAGATAAAGCGTTCAGTGTCACACAGCAAGTCCTACTTTAACACATTCATTCTTGTATTCTTAATCACTGGTGAAGTCAGCCCCAGATAGACAAACAGCATTGAAACAATCGGAAATAAGGGCAGTGCCTCCTCCCTGGGCTTCTTATCTCCACAACATGTCAGATAATCTCAGTAGGTCATCTGTTGAGCCTAACAGGAGTTTAACATGAATTCACTGCAAAACTCTAGCTGTTGAAATTTCCTGGTACAACTAAGAGGCACTTCAGTTTATCTTCGGCATTGCCTCGTTACGACAGAGGGAAATATTAAACACTGGCAACCAAGTGGCATTTCAATAATCTAGTTTTTTTTTTTTTTTTGTGGGTACCGGGGGGTCGACCTCAGGACCTCATGCACCAGCAGGCGCCCGTGCCGCTGAGCGATATCACCGGCCCCTTTTTTGTATGTGGGATCCGGGAGTCGAACTCGGGCCCTCGCGCTTGCCAGGCAGACGCTTAAGCTGCTGAGCCATCTTACCGGCCCCAATAATCTAGTATTTTTAAATGCTTGCCTTATTTAATTAGACACTGAAGGCCACTTTTAGCGATTATTGGAATTTGCAGTAACAAGTACGTGCAAATTTTATAGTGGTGTCTTTTGAATTCTGGTAACAACTTAAAGGCAGCTCAGTAGAATCTGGGCCAGAAGTAACTCCTTTTCAGTAATCATTTTCCTTGATTTTTCTACTGGTTAGTATTAAAAAACAGGTAATTATTTTGGATGTTAATCATATATCACAGGACAAAACATATACCAATTATAAGTATATATTAATATTTTTGTCACAGAATTTATATATTTTCATGCATCATTTATGATAGAAATACTTTTCAAAAATGCATTGTTGGACAATTTCACCACTGTGTGAACACCATAGAGAACACTTACACACGCTAAGAAAGCTACAATGTCACTGTAATCATCCCATATATTGTTCATCATTAACCAAAATGTCATTATGCAGCGCATTAGTGTGTATACACACACATGCACAAAAGCTTCAAAACCATGTGGGAAGTATTTAAAAAGAATACTTCGATTTTATTCAGAAGTATGATATGCGATTTTAAAACTACATAGACGTAATACATCCAGTCATGAATCTATTGAATAAAACAGAACTCCTTTTAAATTCATTTTCTTTTATTCCACAGAGATGGTATATACAGGAAGAGATACAGAGGACTGTCAAAGATAATTTAAGAACACTTCGCTCTTTAACTCTTCCTCAAAATGAGTTAGCAATTTTATTATACATTGATTTTGTTTTTATTTGTTAAGCTTTTCCTTCTGCATTTAGTTTGATAATTGTAATGGGGTTTATTTTCCTAAAATTGGGCTGGCAGCATGGAGTTCATATGGAATATGTTTCACTGTTCTAGTTCCTCTTTGTGGTGCCGTGTACCACTTACCAGTGTTTTCAGTGGTAAACAGAAGACTAAATGTAAGTGTTAGATCTCATCAACACTAGACATGGGGAAGAATGTCTGTGGCTCTTTTCCAGTCAGCAAATTAAAGCATTGCAGGCAGTGTTACTCCAAATAAACCTTGATGTTTTTATCGACTCCCTCACCATCTCAAACACAGCCCAGAGTCCAGTCAATACATGTCACTCCATAGGAGCCACTAACTCCACCGCTGCTGTCAGTTTTTCTTATCTAATTACAAACAGGCACTTGCTCATGAAACTATCTCCCTCACGGAGAACACCCAGGCCCGCAACTTCTAAGAGACGATTTAACCAGTACATTGCCCAAAACCTCCTGTGATAGTCACGTACAATCCCTTAATAACAGCAACCACTTTTCTGTTTGTTATGTTTGTTTATTTGTGTTTTAGTGGAATGCAACTAAAACTGGACAGGAGATGTAACATTAAGAATTATGTATAGAATAAAAAGAAAAGAAGAACTAGGGTCAGAGTTTTCTGGTAGAACGTGTGTTTTGCATGCCCAAGTCCCTGGGCTCGATTCCTAGTACCCAACAAAACCCGCAGAATGATTAAGCACCAGAAATGGATAGCATCAGAAAATAGTGGTAACCCATTCTTTTTAATGCTATATTAACTTTTCATGTTTTGATACACAACACATATATTTACATACAGAGGGAGGTCACGAGAATACATAATTATATACAGAGTGAAGAGGATATAAAATTTTATCAATTGACATAAATTGACAGTTATATCAAGTATGGCTATTATTGCCTTAGATTTATTAAAAGTTTTTCTTTTTGCTGGCTGTCTTGAGATTGCATCCTCAACTCTTCAGTAAAAAGTTGTCTTTTAACTAACCTAGCACAGAAATCTATTTGTAAGTATACATTTTGTTTGACAAATGAATATTGGAGAACTTACATCAATGTTGTTGAGTATGAGTTGGGGACAAACGCAGTGAAAGAACACTTTTTTCCTCTTAGAATAAAATCTAGGTATCCAGGCAATGACATATATTCTCCATGGCAGAGCTTTGAAGGACTGTGCCATTGTGTTCTAATCTGTGCACTGTAAATGCCACCTCTACAAGCCAAAACGATCAATGGAAGGAAAAGATAAATAGGGATTATTCATAATTCACAGGATATGCAAGAGATTAGCCTTTTTCATTGGTCTTTCTCCCGTATCCTACTCTGTACAGCATCCTCATCACAAAGGCACATCGTAGTTCATGTTGTCTTTACTCTCTACATGATCCTACATTTCATAGTTTTTCATAAAAAAAGAAAAAAACAATTCCTTGCTAAACTATGAGGTTGCATACTTCTGGATTAAAATTTATTGTGAGCTCTGGAAGAGACCAGATTCATTTTAGCTTCAACATAACATACTTTGTTCCTAAATATATGAAATCACTTATTTTCTTTAATTTTTTAACTTGTGGATCTAGTAATATACACAAGTTTTTGGCAGCAGAAATGAGAATAAATTTACAAAATGGAAACAGAGCACTATGAGCTTAGTAATGATCTGTGCTTTAGGAATGTCATGTACAATAAATATTGCACACTAACTTATATTTATCCATTGATTTCCATTAATTTTAGAGATATTTGAATATCTAATTAATAAATAAACTAGGAATCCTAAAATTACTTTTCAGATTGTGTATCTGTAAACAAATCATTTTAAAGTATCATTTCTTCTATACAAAACCTGAAAGTCCTCAAATGGACAGTGCACCCACTGGGGCATTTAAATATCTTATATATGTTTAATATATAATACACAACATATATGTTTTATCAGAAATTTTCACTGGCCTATTCATATTTAAGCAGTTACTCTATGTCTATCATTGTTCAAGGTCATCAATTGTAATCACCAAAAAAGTTTTCTTTAGAGAGTTTGATTGAAGTAAACAACTTCTCAGTAAGCTCTGAAGTAAATAATTTTTGACCACCAATTGCTTCTTGGAACTCTCTTTTCTATAATTATTTAAGAATCTCTCATTGTTCTACTTCTTTTGGAGCTCTTCTTCCCTAGTTCCTTCTTTCTTCTCCTACTGCTTTTTAGTCAAATGTTAACTGCTATGGAAAAGTAATTCTTTAGTATTTCTTTGATGTCTTTCCTCTCCACATTCCTGTATCATTTTCAATGGTAACATCTACTGAAGTGGTTTCAACTTCATTTAACTAGATAATTCCAACAACTATATTTCTATCTCTGACTTTTCTCCTCAGTTCTATAATGACATTTCCAAACCTTTATCTGGATTTCCCACTAATATAACAAAGAACACATATCAAATCACGATTTTCTGAATTAAATATTCATCTTGATTTAATTGAGTTTTCATTAGTATCTCCTTTGTGTTCTCATTCATAGTCTTAAAATCTTAGATTCGCCTATAATTACCCTTGGCTTTGACCCTATGGATCATAATTATTCCAGCTTAGGAAATCCTGCAAATTCTACCTACACCATTCTTGTAAAGTAATGTTCTTTCCCATCACTTTACTGATTGAGACTTCATAATTTCTCACCCTTACTGCTACAATACTCTCCTGATGACTATCATTTTGTCAAAGTTTTCCTGCTTCAATCTACTTTTCAGTTGCTAATATGTAGCTCCAACCATGTCACGTAATGTTCAAAACTTTTGATGATTCTTTGTTGCATAGCAATTAAGTCAGAATTTGGAGTCCAGAACTCAAGAAATTCTACTGTATAGTTCCAATCTACATTTCTATTTTTATATTGACTTTCCTTTTAATTGTCTATAAACAAAAAATAAATAAAACAACTAATTCTGGAATAGGATTTGCAAGGCTAATACAGCTGACAACTGTATAGTTAATAATCTGCGCAAGGATGTATGGCGAGCACTATGTAGAGAGAACGAAGAGGCACAGGCTCTAGAGCCAACCAAACACAAACTCCAGCCATGACAATTACCACTAGAAGTAAGTTATTTAATTTTTCAATTTCCATATCTGTAGGAGAATAACAATAGTACTTACCTCACAGAGTTGTGACAAATGTGAGTTATAAATTCAAAGTATTAAAAATACAGTGTGATGTGTTAGCCATAGCCATTAAAAAGTAGTTATTTTTAAAGATTCATGGTGATCACAAATACTATTTATGTTATGACACTCTTTGAGATATTAGTATTTCTGAATTATTTTTTCAAATATTACCGCTTTTATGAAGACTTCTTAATTCCAAAACTAAAATCCATTTCTTTAGGAAATCCTACAGAATGTTTCTATTTATATTACCTTGTGTTTAGGATGGAAGAACAGTGGGTACTCTTCTCTTTTAAGAATTGATAAATGATAATATTGAAAGAGCAGATATTTGATAGATATGGACTAAAAGTAAGTGAAAAACATGAACGTAAGCAGATAGATTAGTCTCAGACATGAATATAAGAATTAAAACAAAAGAAAATGAAAGTTGGGAGAAAACTTGAGTTGAATTAGAAAAGCTATTCAGTAATAACTGCATATTTTTCATGAAATTCATGTTAAAGTTAACTACTGGAACTAAAAGAATAGGGATAGAAGGGATGAACTAGAAATGAATTAAAAGCAACCACACAAACAAACAAAACATACAGCAAGTAATGTTAAAGTTCGGCTAAAATGTGTTGGCTTCAATGCTTTTCATCTTAAACGTTTTAATAGAAATTACTTAACCTAACAGTTTCTAGATTGTATAAAGAATCACTTTCTTTGCAAGTATAATTTATATAGTCTATAATCTCTGAACATTTAGTTGTTACCTATGCTTGAAGCAATATCAATCAATACCTCAAGTATCCATTTAAAATTCCTGATTAATAGTATTTTCTTAGTCAAGTAAGACTATCTGGTTGGGCCATCTATGATCCAGTGAATATCTTGGTTAAAAGATGTTATTATTTTATATGCTACCTAGTTTGGGAGTAGAATTATACTTGTGAGAAGAAAATGAGTGAATGAGAAGGAAGCATTAAGAAAGAAATTCTAAGAATTATGGTCATTTGTTGACTTTCATTCTTTCTTGTACTTCTGACTAAATACATGAACAAACATATGAAGAATCCAGGATATATCACAAAGTCATACTTTAGGATGCCCAAGGCAGTGTACATCACAATGACAAGAAAGAATATGCCAGATGGTAGGTGCTTGGATTCAAGAGGAATTTCCCCGATGGTCAATTCTAAGAAAACAAAGGTTGTAGTTTCTAACCTCAAGGGAATTGTGAAAGATAATATTGCTTCTTTATAATCACTGGGACTTTAATCCCTTTACACATAACATCTTCAGAGAGAAAATATGCATTTCTAATTGATTAGATATAGTCTGCAGAAATAAGATATGTAGCAACTGATTTTTAACTATTAAACATTAGTAATACTTTAGAATAAATTACATTGCATATGTATCTTTTCTATGTAAAAATGATCATAGTAACAGTGCCTGCCCTATTTTACAACAGAGGAAATAGTGGATTATAAAAGATTAAGTAACATTTTCAGAATCACATGATCATTAACTGACCAAGTAAAGTTCAACATACGTGCTTCTTACAATCCAAATCTGAAAGTCTTTCCATCATAAATATGAACTAGTAAACATAATTTGGAATGAAAAGAACACTAAAATATTGTCATTACCTGTTTTTGAAAAGCTACTTGCCAAATTACTACTTTAACAAAAGAATAATGGTGTGGGAACATTTCATGACATAGAGGGCTTTCCTGAATTTGGAAAAAGTTATTTAAATATATGAAGTTTTGAAAATAAATATTTGATGTATTTTTAAAAAATAAAACTTCAAAATGACATATCATTAGTATGGAATTTTAAATGTGTATAAATAGTGTCAATATTATATCTTTCCTTGAAATCTACCCATTCCCTTTTTTAAATAGTTTAATTTTCTTTAAAAAAATGTTCTAACTTCCAAAGTTTTTAAAAGTAAGGGTCAATGCTTGCAAAATTATGGGTGGCTCTTCCTTGCAATTGATTCTGCCTTGTCGATTTACCTTGTCTCTCTACCTGACATGTCCACTCCATTCAGAGTTCATCGAATGCAAACATTCTTCTGATTAATGGCTAATTTATTATTTGCCTTGCAAATGTTTATCTGCTGGGAAATGGGATAAATACTTCAGTCCTGACATGTAGGAGGGACACTAGTCTAGGCATGATGCAATGATCAGTTGATGGTATCCCAGAGGACCTGAGCCCTGCCTTGGGTTTCTGAGATGATCTCCTAAAAAGCGAAGAATCTATTTTTAATGAGTTCAATGGAAAATCAATTAGCTCATGGTTTATGGGAAGAAATTAATAATAACTTTTTCATAGCATCTTGCAAGCCCAATAACAAATAACCTCCAGTCACATGGCAGTACTGAAATCTACTTACTTAAAATAAAAGAATGCCATTAGAATCACCAAATTTACATATATATTTATGTATCAAGGTGGAATATAGCATCACTGAAAAAAGTCAAAGAAACTATAAATATTTAAACACTTGAAATATTCAAACACAAGCCATAAGAGACAAATTTCACGATGTGAACAATGTTTTCCTTTAAATAATAGGATAATACATGATTTTACACCATTGTTTGTACTTAACATTTGCTAACCTTTAATAGATACATATTATTTTTAACTCATATAAACAGCATTTAAAAAGATGTTTCTCACAAAGAAGAAATACACCTGGTGTAAGTCAGGCAAGCCACTCAAAGGGGAAATAATCAACTACATAGATCTAATTATTTTCATGTCTACAGTGTACAATATTATAAAAAGCAATCCTCATCAGGCAACTGAGTAAAAGCTTAAAAAGTATTGCAAGTCTATACTTCTTATTGAGAAACTGACATAAATCTCTTCATCTATGTATGCACAAGTACTTTCTCTTCGATGTTAAGAAAATCTGGATGAAAGGGGATACCTAACTCCTACCAAATATATGTAAGTTTCACTATACAAAACTATAGTCATGGTCAATTTTTTTTTAATTGAAAATTCCCAGCACAATATGATAATACTAAGAATTGATAAATCTGTGTATGAATCAAACAAATTACATATATAAATTAACCCAAAAGCAGTCTCTTGCTAAGAAAAAATACAGTTATCTGATGCTCTTTATATCACCAATTTAGGTGTTAGTTTCTCTATATGTGAAGGTAGATATTATGAATTTTGAACTTTTTCTTTAAACGTATTTGATGTTATTAAACATTTGAACAGAAGGAAATAGAAAGCATGGGACTGACAGAAGAACTTTTATAGGAAATCTGACACATATACACACATACTATCCACCCTGTACAGAGCAGACTCCACCATTTATATCTTACATTTCTGGCAAAATTGTGGAATTTAGTCTCTTATTCTGATAGCTATGCAATGCATTTCACTAATCAGGCACTTGATTTCATCAATAACATGAGCCCAAGGGAAAAGTCATAACAGTTAACTCATAAGCAAATATATTACACTTGTAATCATTCCTGTAAGATAAAAGTTTCTAATTGCAAGCCCATTCAAAATTTTCAAACCTATTTTAATAAGAACAAATAAGAAAAATAAAATATTTCATTCTAATAGCACTCTTAAATAAAAATAATTTCAACAATTGCTGCTCTGCCCAATATTCCAAGATTCATTTCCTAGCAGTTTGAAGCTGGCTACGTGTTAGCTCAGTGATAAAGGCAATGGGCCGTGGCCGTGTTATTCAGACATCATATATGTAACAAGTCCTGACAACTGCTGATTATATCTTTCTTACGGGAGTGCCTTCCTCTTTTTTGTTTGCCAGTTATATCCTCTAGTGTATATGCCAGTGCAGTCAATGTCCCTTCCCTGGTAATTGTCACTGGGCTGTCTGACAGTGAAGAGGGGAAAAGGGTGACAGCCTTGACATCCCACCAATCACCCCTCTGGAAAATTGATATTGTCCTTCCCAGTAAACAACAGCTCAAGAATCGATCAGTCTCCCAGCACATCCCCGAACAATCAGCTTCCATTAAGGGCAGAAGCCACACATTTATCCCACCACCGTCCAATCAATAGGAAAGTGACTTCTTCTGTCCCTTTTAAGCACACTCTTTTGTATTTTGCACTTAATATCCCACACTGACAAACAACTTTTGGTCCTCATTTGGTTTAGTATAATTCAAAATCAGATTTAAAACATTAATTTAGGGAAGGGAAATCTCCCAATACTGTGTTAATCATTTTAACTTAATGTTATTAATATGTAAATATTGGACAGAAGTCAGGTTTCTACTTATACACATAAGGGACCTGTTTATGTTTTAAAAACTTTTCTCATTACCTTTCCCTGTAATGCAATTTAAATAGAAATTTTAATCAGGACAAAATAAAGCCAGATAATGATACAACTGTTTTACACATAGTTTTCCAATAAAGTGACATGCTTATTACAGAGAAAATACACATTTTTAATAGAAACAAACAGCTAATTGTCAGTGACTTAATGAAGGTTATAATTTCATGATGCCCAAAAATCCATTCTTAACTCACAAATTCTTAAAGATTCTCAAGAATTCATATTTAAATGCTCTAACTTAATTTACAAGCCCTCTAAATGTAATATTCTATCAGCAATTACAAATGTATATAATTAGCTGTTTTCATATACATCCTCCTGTTCTTTTAATGTGCTTTTTAAAAAAAAAAGAAATGTATTTTATATTATGTTCTTAGCTGTGTGCCCAATAACTACCTGGAAAATCTAAGTTTTTAGGAATAAATGAAAACCTACCATTTCAGTAATGCCAGTAATTTAATTGCATATGGGCAGCCACCCAAATAATACCACCTAGGCAGAATATAAGAGTGGATAGAGAAAAGACAGGAGACAGCTACAGTGATAGAGGATGTACACTCTTTAAAAGGTGACAGGTGTCAGCTCTTGAGGGAAGGCAGTGGCTAAAGTTCATGCCGGAACACTCACTTGCTGATTTATGAAGCTTCCCTGGTGTCAGTCCGGAGCATCATGTGCTACTCTATTTATGGACCAGAGTTAGGTACAAAGAAAGGAAGCAGTCAAGGGAAGCCCATCACTGTCAGATCCCATCCCACCCCTAGAGACCCTGGGAAGACCACACTGGGAAGGCTCAGGCTCAACTCCTGGCCCCTTTGTGGAAACTGTGTCTGTTTCCATTGTAATCCTCAACCTTTTGGAATACTTTTAACTCATGAACTACCTCCTTAGAGTGACCTGTATCTTTATATTAAAAAAAAAAAAAGGCGAACATCAAGGCAGTCATAACAAAAGCAGGTTTCTAGTGTAAGCATTCGGTTGTAGCCCTGGAGAAAAGTTTTTACTGAAATAGTGCAGGTAGATTTGATTTACAAGTAGAAAAGAGATTTGCAGAAGCAATATTCACAAAAGTCCTATAGTATAAACTCACTTTCTATTTAATATAGGAAATTTATATTAATCAGAATCATTCTTTGGGGTCATATAAATCCAATTCTAGTACTTCATGGGGGCAATTTACAATTTGGCCACTCAGGAGGCTTATGATCTCTTTTTAATTTATGTTAATTTTTATTCATTTTTACTTATTTTAATTGAAATAAACAAGAGTTTGTTAAAATGTGACAAATTTGGGCCGGTGAGATAGCTCAGCAGCATAAGTGCCTGCCTGGCAAGCGCGAGGGCCTGAGTTTGACTCCCAGAACCCACATACCTAAAAAGGGCCGGTGATATCGCTCAGCGGCATGGGTGCCTGCTGGCGCGCGAGGTCCTGAGGTCGACCCCCGGTACCCACAAAAAAAAAAGTGACAAATTTGAGGACGAACATGAAAATAGAGGGCTGTTTTAGATACAGGTATCTAAAACATCCCCTTATGATTCTTAAAAATCAATCCAAGTATCCAAGTGAAGTTTTTGAATGAACAGAATATTAGATAATCACTTTACCTAAAATACAACCTAATGATTTATTTATATGTTCACAGGGAAAATAAGAACAAACATATATTTTGTTTACTCACATATTATTAAAAGTTGGTGGGCTGGTGACACAGCTCAGTGGCATAGGCGCTTGCCTGGCAAGCGCAAGGTACTGAGTTCGGTTCCCGGTACCCACAAACAGAAAAAAAAACTAAAAAACAAAACAAAAAAGTTGGGATCTGAATGTTTTCCATTTGCATATAGATAGAGTCAGATGATTATACAAATGAAGAGGTAGAAATCCTTATCTTATTCTCATTTCAGGCTTCTTTGAATACCAGAAATGGAATCACTGCATTAGCATTCTGCCATTGTGACAAAATACCAGAGAAAACAACTTAGAAGGAGGAAGGATTGATTTTGGCTCACACTTTCACAGATTTCAGCCCATAGTTGTTTGCTCCCATCACTTTGAATCTGTGTTGACACCACACATCCTGGCTGGGAGGGTGTGGCAAAGCAAAGCTGCTCAACTCATGGTGGCCATGAAGCAAATAAAGAAAGCAAGAGCTACAGTGGAAGAGGTGGGGGACAATAGAATCCCTTCCAGGGCAGGTGCCCAGTGACCTACTGCTGCTAACTAGGTTCCACTTTCTAAAGTTTCCACGAGGTGGGGACCAACCCTTCAACACAGGAGCTTTTCAGGGACATTTCACATCCCAGCCCTATAACACTGTTGCTCCCTATTTCCTGTTGGCACATGAAGACAAAAATAGCCTTTGCACAAAAACACAGTTTTCTAAACCCAGCAGAAAACAATCCCAGGGATGAGAAAAGGGAATACCAATTGAGTTCTCCTTCTTCAGCACCGCCTTCTACCCTTCCTTGAAGTAGACTAGAGTTCTGCTACACAACACCAGAAAGATTCATATGTGGTATGGAATAGAAGAATCACTCTATAAGGAAGAAGTTGTGTAACTCGTTTCTTTAACCACTGAAACATTCTGTGACAGCACAGACATTTTGATGGTCTTCGTTTCCCTACTATAAGTGATGCACTTACTAGGAGCTGGAAAAAAATTTAATCCTATAATGTTGTCTGTCATAAAGATATAACATTCTAATGAGAAGACAAGCAGGCAAAAATTAATGACAAATAATGGGCCATAAATGTGAAAGTGTCAGGAATGTAGCAAAGTACAATAATTAGCTCCATTGACTGAGTCTCCAAAGCAAAGCAAGTACGAAAGGGAAGATTAAGATTTCGATTTGGTATTTCCTATTCGTAGAGTTTCAGAGATATAACTTGACAAGTGTAATTGAGTAGACAAATACCCCCCATGGAGGTCAGACAGCTCCATGAAAAGAGGGATCACAGAGTGACAATCTTTTTAACTGTTACATGGTCATCATGTTGCTCACTCTTCATGGTAAGATTTCAGGCTAAGATCAAAGTTAAAAGCCATGTAGGTTACACAATCATTCGCTTTGACTTTGTCATGTTTGTGTTGACTTTGCCATGCACTTAGATGGTGGAGATATCTTAAGCAAAATGCTTGCAGGAACATGAAACCATTTGGGAGTTCATTGCATCCTCAGCTTTACTAAATGGACATAATCAATACCTTAATGAGGATGTTTGGAATCAACCTTACGAGAATCAAATTAGCACATTACAACACTTTTTTCAAGGCTATGCATTAAGTTCATTAACTTTTCTCATTTGAATTACAAATTTCATTTCTCTGATCAGGATGAAGACAAGTCTTTCATTTACAAGCTCAGAGTTTTGCCATGTTAACTTTTTTGGGGAACAGTAAAGATAGTGCAATGGAAAAAATCATGTCTTAAGATGTTTTGAGAGGGCCGGTGAGATGGCTCAGTGGCGTAAGCGCCTGCCTTGCAAGCGCGAGGGCCCGAGTTCGACTCCCGGATCCCACATACGGAAAAGGGGCCGGTGATATCGCTCAGTGGCACGGGTGCCTGTTGGCGCGCGAGGTCCTGAGGTCGACCCCCCGGTACCCACAAAAAAAAAAAAAAAAAAAGATGTTTTGAGAGAAAATTTTGAAAGAAGTTTCCATAGTCCAATAATTTGTTGTCCAAAGGAAGCATACATAAAAATTTGATGAAATTGTTAAGCAAAAGAAAATTTCAGGGCTAATGCAGCATATTAAAATCTTTATGTTTTTACCTGTGTAACAGTCCTAATATATTCTGCAAAAAAAGAGTTTCTAAATTTATTCTAGCAATGCTATACATTCCTAAGGCCTAAGCATCATGTAGAAAATTTAATGTTTTTTGAAGGGTATAGAAAGATGCAGGTACCTATGAAATGAAATACATATAATAAACATTTGACCACCACATCAGTAGCCTCTCTTATGCTTGATTTTCAACACACGAAGAAAATTTCTCAAGTAGGGGGGCATGAAGGAAACAGAAAGAGGGCATATTAGGTAGTGACTAGATCCAGTTCTTCAAAAGATTTTTTAATAGCTTTGAAGTTTAAATTAGATAAGTTGCATAGAATTTTTATAGTATACTTTCTACTGATAGTGTTCTCAAATTACTTGGTAACCACATATAGCATACATAATATTTTACCATTAGTTGCTTCTCTATCCAAAGAAGTAGATGATTAAACTCTGACAAAATTGTCTATCACATACAGAAAACACTAACTCCATTATAGTAACATGTTCAAATATAATGTTTAAATTAACACAATGCAACTTTTATTCAAGATAGAGTCTTGCTACATAGTTCAGTCTGGACTTAAACTATTTAGCCCAGCCAAATTCATGGCAACCCTCTTGCCTCAGCCTTCCAAGTACTAGGCTTATAGGCGTTTGCCACCACATCAGGCTCACAATGCAGTTTTAACAATGAAAAAGAATCTCAAGAATTTATTTGAAAAATAAGAAATTTAAAGTCTAAAATGGCTCACAAACTTGCCCAAGTTCCTGAAGTCTTTTGCAAAGTTGAGGCACAAGTATTAAAACTGTAAGTCTAAAGAATTTATCATGAAATCACCTATATCATGCCTAATAAACACCAGTTACTGAACTATGTAAAAGAAAGAGATAATTAACATGGCATAAATAGTAATAATTCTAAGTCTTGTCACTTTTCAATGAGACTTACCTATAAATAAGACATCTTTCTATGAAACAACCAGCCTAGACTACTTAAAAACTTCTGTGTCAGGAAAGAAAAAACAAATGCTGGAAAATTTTCCAAGTTAAAAATAAGAGAGGGAAAGAGAAACAATAGAGACTGAGATGCTGAATAACCAAAAGTAATATGTGATTCTGAATTAGATCTTGTGTCAAAAATTTAAAGTACAGATGGAAAGCAAAAACCCATCTGTGCTTTCACCCACTTGTCAAATGAATGGCAAGAAGGAGCCCCAGTTCAGTAAAATGGCACATGAAAAACCAGGTTTTCAAGTTTTGGAGGAAATCAAAAGTGACTCATCAAATTACTTATGCATGGATGATGAAGATGATAATGACTTTGACATTGGCCATGTAAGCTAAAGTTCTTATGACAGTGAAATGGAGCAAGAATCAGCTGATACAGACACAGGGAACACAGACCTCCTTGACTCAGATGATTAAGAAAACAGCAATGTGAGTACATATTTGACTAGTTGAAATGTTACAAAATGGTCACACGACCAAATGGAATGATACAATGTTAGAACCAGGTCTAAAAATATAGTGAGGTTCTTGGCAGGGGTGAAATCTATTGAGCAGAATGCCACCATTGCCATTCAATGTTCGAAACTGTAACAGATGAATTGCCACTAGATGTTGTGAATACACAAATGCTGAAATATAAGTGAAATGTTCTGTATGCACCAGTAGCCATATTCAAAAAATGTGGTATGACACCACACTAGCTAAACTGAAAGCATTCATAGGTCTGCTGTACTTAGCAGGGCTTTCTCATGGTAATTGCAAGAATGTAAAAGATTTATGGAAAAGAAATGAGTGTGGGCTTGAGGATCGTAGAATAACAATGACACTGAGGAGATTTATTTCCCTTCAAAATTGCCTGAAGTGTGATGACAAAACCACCCACCAAGAAAGAAAAAGAACTGATAATCTGGCTGCTATCTGCTCATTGTTTGAGAGATTTGTGGGTAATTGTCAAATAATTTGCACACTATCTGAATACATGACTGTTGATGAACATCGTGCAGCATTTCAAGGTCACTGTAACTTCAGGCAATAAATGCCAAAAAAAACCTTCAAAATATAAAACATTATGCCCTTGTAGATGTGAAGACTTATGTTTAGAAATTTATCCTGGAACTCATCCACCAGGTCCTTATTCATAAGTAATGAACCAAATGATGTTGTGAACAGGCTTGTTGCTCTCATCTCCCAAACAAATCAGAACGTGACATCTGACAATTGGTTTACCAGTTTCCAATTGATGTTACACTTGCTAACAAAGCAAAAGTTGACCAGAGTTAGAACTGTACACTGGAAAGAAGAAGAGATTCCAAATGAAATGATGCAATTTCAAAACACAAAGTTGTATAGTACAATCTTTGGATTTCAGAAAGATATAATATTGACCTCATCTATGGGAAAGAAAATCAAACTGGTACTGCTGATGTCAACACTACACTATGATGGAAATATTGATAGGGAAATCTTGACAAAATGGAACCCTGGGATGGACTTTCTACAACAAAACTAAGGACGGAGTAGATGTTGTTGATAAGTTATGCAGCAACTATGATGTCACTTGAAACACAAAGTATTGGCTAATGGTTGTGTTTTACTTGATCCTAAACATCTGTGGCATAAATATTTTGATAGTTTACAAAGAAAATAACAAGTGCAAAATACCATGGAGAAATTTTCTTAGAAGACTGGGACTGGAACTTGTAAGAGATCATTTACAGCAGAGGAAAAACAAAATGTTTCTGCCCCAGGAGCTATGCAAAAAAATTGTGAATCACACTGGTAAGCTGACAGGTGAATAGGCAGGCACAGCATCACAAAGACCTACTACAACAACAAGAAAACCAAAAAAATGTAAACTGTGTCCTACAAAAAAGAACAGGAAAACAAAACATATGTGCTATAAGTGATACTTATGTATGGAACATGCAGTTGTCATGTGTGAAGATTGCTTTGGGTGTGACAGTTGAAGCAAAGATTACTTCTGTGGTACACTTTTGTTTATATTTACATTGTAATTCACATAGGTTTTTATTTCTGATGTTATCTTTTAGGTTTTGTAAGCAAGTAAATAGCTGATGTAAAAATGTTGACGTCTATTCTAAGCATTCATTTTATATTTGCTATTCCATTTTATCGACATCTTATTTTCCTGCTCCATGCACATTGTACAATATAGTAGGAAGCTCCTGAAAAAACAGGAAGACAAGAAAGGTGACAAGAAGGGCCTGCCACACAGGAAAGGAAAATAGGCACATATGCTGCCAGTGTAATCGAGACGTGTGTTTGGAACATGCAGCTGTCATGTGTGAAGACTGGTTTGGGTGTGACAACTGAAGCAAAGATTATTTTTGTTATAGAGCGCTACTGGTATTTTCATTGTAGTTCATATAGGAATTTATTTCTGATGTTATCTTTTAGGTTTTATAAGCAAGTACATGGCTGATGTGAAAATGTTGATGTTTATTCTAAATATACAATACATATTAAGAATTTATCACTTTATTTTATTGATATTTTATGTTCCTGTTAACTACACCTTGTATAATATAATAATAACCTCCTGACAAAGCAACAAGACCAGCAAGATGCCAAGTATCTCCTATAAAAACGCCAGGAAAGCAAAACATATGTGTTGTCAGTGTAAGCGATACACATGTAAGAAACATGCTGTTGTCATGTGTGAAGACTGCCTTAGGTGTGATAATTGAAGTTGAGACTTTTTTGTAGCGTTTCACTGGTATTTTCATTGTAGTTCACGTAGGAATTTATTTCTGTTATTATTTTTTAGACTTTGTATACCAAAAAACAGTAGATGTTAAAAAATTTGATTTTTTAAATAAATAATAAACATTAAAAATTCAAAAAAGAAGGCTTTGTATATAGGGTTAGAAGATGAAATAGGCTGTATTGAGGATGGGACAAAGAGGGCTTTTGAAATATTTTTCATATTCTATTTCATAATCTAGCTATTAGCAAAGAATTGTACTCAAAGTGTAAAAATTTATCATTGTGTATGTATGTATATATTACTTTTCCATATGTACATTATACTTCCATTATACAAGCATAGAGGCCAGTGGTGTACCTCAGTGGTAGAGCACTTGACTAACATGTGCAAGGACCTAGATTCAATCCCCAAAACTGCAAAGAACATTAGAAAAATACAAGAGTCAAGTAATGAAATATTCATGAATATATGTTAGCAGATTATCACCGATATTTTTTTAAAATTTTCTCAGCCTAGTTAAATTCTTTCAATGTGCACATTATGGATATAGATTGTCCCTCATGTCAAAGAAATAATAAGAGTTGCTTTTGTGTTTCATTTTTTATATCAGTTCAGTGCTTTACAAGTACCACATAAGTTTCTGTTAAACTTTTCATTTTGAGATATAAATAAATTCATATGCAGTTAGAAGAAATAATATTGTAATACTATTGTACCCTTTATAATATTGGTATAGTATTGGGATCCTATTGTACCCTTTAAGTAGTTGTACTTTTCAAATAACATTGGGATACTACTGTACCCTTTTAATAGTTGTACTTTTTAAATAGTAGCAATGGCTGTACCTTACAAAACTGTAGTCAAATACCACAACCAATATATTGACATTCGTATATTATTTACTCTACATAATCCACTTGTCTTACTCTATATACAGTGAAAAGTCGACAACTTATGTAGTTGATACAAATATTAATTATAGTTTAAAAAGTAAACTCTATGCATATTAAAATATCATAAGCACTTATGTGTATGTCTGTTGAGCTTTCTGTCCATCCTTCAAGAGAAATTCTGCTATTCAGTTGCAAAATAGAGTGCCTACTTATGGTGATTCTATAGTATATCTCAAAAAGCTAGAAGAAAGGATTCTAAATGTTTTCACAAAAAGGCCACATAAATAGAAGCAAAGACAAAAGTAACATGATCATCTCAATGAATGCAGAAAAAGCCTTAGACAAAATCTAAAATATATTCGTGATAAAAAAACCCAGAAGAAAATAGATATAAAAGTACCCCATCTCAATCTGATAAAAGCTACTTATGGCAAACCTACTACCAACAGCATATAAAATAAGGAAAGCCTGAAAGCTTTCCTTCTAAAACCAGAAACAAGACAAAGATGTCCACTATCACCACACCTGTTCAATATAGTCAAAACTTGAGCCAAAGCAACCAGGCAAGAGGAAGAAGTAAAAGAGATCTGAATAGGAAAGGAAGAAGTCAATCTGTCCTTATTCATAGACCACGTGAGCTTTTATTTAGAAGATCCAAAAATTCCCACCAAAAGAGTTATAGAAGAAACAAATTCAGCAAGATAGTAGGGTACAAAATTGACACACAAGAATCAATAGCATTTCTTTTTACCAAGGAACTCACCAAGAAAGAAATTAGGAAAATGATACCATTCACAATAGCTACAAGAAAAGTTAAACACTTAGGGATTATCCTAATAAAAAAGTGAAAGATGTCTACAACAAAAGCTCTAGAACTCTGAAAAAGGAGATAGATCATCAGAAAATGAAAAGACATCTGCTATTCCTGATTAGGCAAAACCAATATTGTCAAATGGCTATATTACCAAAACTAACAGATAAATTTAATGCAAGCCCAATAAAAATGCCAATGACATTCTTCACAGAACTAGAGAAAACAATCCTAAAATTCATAGGAAACCAGAGGAGATAGCAAAAGGAACTTTGAGCAACAAGAGGAAATCAGAAGGCATCAGAATCTCAGGCTTCCAGTTATATTTCAAAGCTACAGCGACTAAAAACAGCATGATACTGGCACAAAAACAGACATGTAAATCAATGGAATAGAGCAGAGCAGAGGCGGTGAACCTATGGGAAGCACGCTACAGCAAGCACAGAGAGCCCTCGTCACATAAGCCAAGTCACCCAGCAGCTGAAGATGGGATAACAGTTGTTTATTCTAAACTAAAACTTCAGTATTAAGGTTTAATTGGACTGTTGGCACTTTGAGATAAACAAGTGGGTTTTTTTTGGGGGGGGTACCAGGGGTCGAACTGAGGACCTCGCATGCCAGCAGGCGCCCATGCCACTGAGCGATATCACCAGCTCTTTTTCCATATGTGGGTACCAGGAGTCGAACTCAGGACCTCGCGCTTGCCAGGCAGGCATTTATGCCACTGAGCTATCTCACCAGCCCCCAATAAGTGGGTTTTGATGCAGTTTGTGCATTCAGTCTCTAAAAGGTTCACCATCACTAAAACAGAGGATGCTAAAACAAGCCTAAGCACATTCAGGCATCTGATCTTTGACAAACGGGTGGGAATCATGCTGGAGGAGAGATAGCTTCTTTAACAAAGAGTGCGGGAAAACTGCCTATCCACATGCAGAAGACTATCTAGACCCATATCTATCACCATATAATAAAATTCAATCAATGAATCAAAGATGTAACTATAGAGCATTAATATTTATTCTGCCGGAGGAAAAAATAAGTAAAACTCTTGAAGACATAGACATAGCCAAGGACTTTCTGAATAGAATTCCAATTGCATAAGAAATAACATTAAGAAACAACAAATGGGATTGTATCAAATTAAAATGCTTCTGCACAGCAAAGGAAACAAAGAACAGAGGAAGAGAATGAGAGTCATTTTGCCAACTACTCCTCAGGTAGTGGGCAAATATCTAGAATACAAGCAGAACTCAAACAAATTAGACCCACAAACATAAAAGTTCAATCAAAAAATGGACAACTGAAGTGAATAGACGCTTCATAGAAGAAGTATAAATGGCCACTAAATACATGAAAAAGTGTTTAACATCTTTGGCCCTTCAAGAAATGCAAATTAAAACACTCATTCCATCTTACTGCAGAAAGAATGGCTGTCATCAAGAAATCAAATAATAATAAATGCTGGTGAGGCTACACGGAAAATAGAACACTTATACATTGTGGATAGGAATGTAAACTACCCAACCATTATGGAAATCAGCATAGAGATCCCTGAAAAAACTAAAGAATAGAAATTGCATTTGACCCAGGGGTACCTCTTCTGGATATCTCTCCAAAAGTGTTAAAATCATCACATTACAGTGATACATGCATATCATGTACTGTATATAATAGCATAACTCATCATAGCTAAATCTGGAGAACACCGTGTATGTCCTTCAACAGATGAATGAATAAAGAAAATATATTATATACAATGAAATACTGCTTTGCCATAAAGAAGGATACATTTGAGTAATTTTTAGGAACATGTTTGCACCTTGACAAAATCTTGTTAAGTGAAATAAATCAGACAAGGAAACTTAAATATCACAAGGCTTCTCTTAAATGAGAAACCCAAGGTACAAATAATTTAAAAGAGCAAATAAAAGATAATAGAAAACAGTGCTATAACTCATTTATTAATGGGGAGGGAACCAAGACATGGACGGGAAGAGGAAGTAAAAAGACTTAAGACACTTTATATACATGTACCAACTCCCTACAGTGAATGTAATCATTATGTGTTGCAAACATGTACTAATAAAAAATTTCAAAATTATAAATGTGACGAATGTTTGAGGAGATTGAATCCATTGGCCTGATATGGATTAGCATATACAATTAAAAAGGAAAAAATAGAGAAATCACTTTTATCTATTTTAGAAATATGTTTCAAATATGTATACTTTTAAAGTAACAGTAACATATGTACTTTAATGACTAAAATACGCATATTCAACACACTTTTCTTGAGTTCATAGTAAGTATCCCAATTCATTTATAAGTGTTAGGTATAAGTTAGTGGACAGAATTGTTCACGGACCAGAGCTGTCAGTGGAGAAGACAAATGAAGTATACGACATAATTTCCAATTATGACAAATAGTATAATGTGAGATGACATGGTACTTTAAAAGAAAAGGGAGGATCCTAAAAAAAAAAATGCTAGCTATTAGACTTGACCTTTATGATTAGGGGATTTTAAAACACAACATTGTGAAATGAAGGGTCTAGAACACAAGGTACAAGGTGAGATTGAAATATACACTGAATATACAAAATTATTACAGTAAAGGACACACTGCCATGAATCCCCCTTACAATATTCACCCACATTTCAAACATACTCATCCCATCATTTTTGCCACTTTCTAAAGCAATTCTGAGAGTCCTCTTTTATGAGTGTCTTTAGGAGTTGTGATAAAAATATGGTGAATATCACTGCTGAATGCCATGAAATGAAAAGGTGAGGCTAGCAAAACAGTACTGGGTGCCCTCATCCACCTTATTCACCAGACTTGGCACCATGGAATATCTGGCTCATTCTCAAAAGTCAAAATGACCATGAAAGGTAAATGTGGAGGACCACCTGGTCTATTCTCCTTGAAAGAAGAGCAGTTATCTCTATTTTGTCTAAACCTGGCCCTATTTCCATGTATTGATATGTACAGAGCTGGCTAGGACTTTACCTTATCCCTTCAATTGGCTTTAAGGAATGCAAATGTGTCCAGCTGAGGTGTTGATGTGCAGTCTTTGAAGCAAGGCCACAGGTCAGTGTTAACCCACCCCTGTAACTCCCCAAAACAAGTGTGAGCCAGGCAGGATGGACAGCCATGCTCCATGCTGTCAGCTGGGTTCGAGCCTCGAGATAAGAGCCTATGACTTCCCAGGGCATAGAAGATTACACATCAGAGCTGAAGCACCAACCCCAAAACATTAGATATGACCTTGAATTGTATTATGCAGATTACTCTGTCTGTATATCCTTCCTTCTGCATATTGCAGAGGTAATTTCAGGCCTCCTGCCTAGGCCAGCTCACAGCACTCACGTACTTCCTGCCATTCTCACAGTCACTCATCCCCGAGCCACTCCCCTTGTTGAGAATTAATAAAACCTGGGTTCAGACCTGGGTCGGGGCCTTTGTTCAGGTTAACCATCACTCTAGCTGGACTTAGGACCCCTTGGCTCCCCACAACTATAGATATGTCTTAGTATCTTTATTCTCGCTGTGGATTGCACTGGAAGTGGTAGATTGGAATTAACCCACTAGAATTCCAATAACTTTTCCATGGGATTACAAATATAAAGCTCCTGGACCGCAACTAGGACCAGGAGGGCTCACTATAGGCAAATGTTTTAAATTGGTTCAGGACATCAAAGGTACCATGCAGTACAACTAAAGACACTCATGAAAAAGAACTTCCAGAACTGCTTCAGAGAAGGGCAAGAAAAATAGGATAACTATGTTCAATGTGAGGGGGAGCACAGTATTCTGATGGGGATTAATGGCAATGTAGATTTTACTCTGTATATATTCTTTTTTTTTTTTTTTTTTTTTTTTTGTGGGTACCGGGGGTTGACCTTAGGACCTCACGTGCCAGCAGGTGTCCGTGCCGCTGAGCAACATCACCAGCCCAGTTTTCGTATGTAGGTTCCGGGAGTCGAACTCAGGCCCTTGCACTTGCCAGGCAGGTGCTTAAGCCACTGAGCCATCTCACTGGCCCCTGTAATATATTCTTTTAAAATGTAAACGTTCACCATATATATTCACCACACCTTGGATGTCAATGTATAAATAGGATCTTTGCAAGTTCACCACTGAATGAGGGGTAGGACTACCTACAATTTATAAGGGATAATGTATTTAATTCACACTGAGTATTGTTTTTAATCATCTTTTGCCATATCACTTTTGATCAGAGAGAGAAGGAGTGACAGAGGCAGGTGTGTACTGTTTCCATTAGCAAGTTTCAATAATTCATTAAGACACTGAACCTGGCATCTATAAAAATGGTATTGTTGGATCTTGACCATGGAAACAATTGTTTATCTTTTTGAAAGTTATTTTGATTAAACACAAAACTATGGAAATTTTCCTAGTATAATACCTCTATATTCATTCTTTGTAAGGAAGACATGTAAATGTGTTACATCAACAATTGTTAAGCCAAATATTATTTCAATATCTGTGTTCCAATCATAATTAAAATTATAGCACAAAATGATTTTAAAATTTAAGTGAAGATAAAAATATAGTATGTTTATACATATATGCATATACAACTGTGTTGTTATATATAATAAAATATAGTATGTATACTAAATGTAACTGTTATTACTGCTATAGACATATATTGATTAAATTCTAGAAAGATGAATTATGGCTATATTTTCTTTAGAAAGAGATTATTTTTAAATGCATTTTTTTGTGTGTGTGGGTACTGGGGGTCGACCTCAGGACCTCGTGCACCAGCAGGCGCCCATGCCGCTGAGCGATATCACCGGCCCTTTTTTCATATGTGGGTTCTGGGAGTCGAACTCGGGCCCTCGCGCTTGCCAGGCAGGCGCTTACACCGCTAAGCCATCACACCGGCCCTTAAATGCATTACTGATGCAATTTAATTTGGGCTATGGAAGTTATGTTGCTACACCGACAGACTATAACTTCATATATAAGTTGAGAATTATATAGAATATTTTCTCCAGAAAATAAAATTTAAAACTATTAAAGAAGAAAGGGGGAGCAAGAAGGAAAAAGAATAAGAAGGTAGAATGGAATAAGGGAAATAAGCAACTGCTACTTGCCATAAATAGACAAGAGGAAAAAATAAATTTTCATAAATCATCTGGGAGTGATGAAGGTTAATGTATTTATTTTTAAATTGAATTGCATATTTCTAAATCTAATTTCCTAAGAGGAGATAAAAAGTAGAGTATATTAATGTTATATTTTGAACAGCATAAACAAATTTCTATAAATTATTATCTAAATTAACACTACTATTCCTTCCTGATGTTTTTGTAACAGTATTTGAATGTATCATACTGAAAATAATTTAAAATCTTTTAACTTTAGTTTCAATATCAACTGAAATTGGCATACCCATATTTGTCTCTACTAAAGAACCCAAACATTGCTTGGGGAGTGAACATAGGGAACATTTAATACTACACTAAATTAATAATGGTGGCACCACAACCCAAGGAAGTCTATATATGAATAGCCCCACACTGTTCCATATGCAAATGAAGCATCATAAAAATGCTGCTGAGGTTGCATTTTGTACAAGACATAACTTTGTGTTACAGATGCAAAATCTACTTCCAAATACACAATTATTATTACAGTCATAATGTGTTTTTCTCAACACCTAAACAAACAACTGAACCCCTAGAGACCAGTGCCCCAGGCAGCCATGCTCCATTGGCTCTATCTTCCTGAGAACTGCAAGCCATGAAGCGTACCGGAGAGGAGGGTTGTAATTACCAGCCTTCCAGCCCGGTGGAGTACTCCTTCTTCTACATAGCTGTATAATCCAATCACCATTCAGTCATAAAGGATGCTTTAATAACACTTTACATATTCTAATTCTGGAGGAAATTGAAGAAATTTTCATAGTAATAGATGATTCTTCAGGAGAGCAAGCTTTTAGTGCAAGCAGTTCAAAATCAACATGCGATTTCACACTCAAGTTGTACTTTTTAGCTTAAAATTACAGTATCAGTACTTCTCAAGGTCAACAAAAACCGTAACTCCTGTGTAATTACATGCCAAGAATGCAGTAATTATGTGCTCCGTATCTAACTTGAAGTAGCAGCACTAAAACTGTAGTTCAAATATGATTTTCTGTACCACATGTTGGCAACTGTTCACATCTAAACTTTATGGTGTGTTCTACAGATATTCTAAGTTTTATAACCTATATCACATATATCAGTCTTGTAAAATAAGGTGATTTGGGTGAGGAAATAACTTGATTTCTTTTTTCATTGTACCAATATCTCTAATTTTTGCAAATACATTAATAAATGAGTTATGTTTCAGAAATTAAAAAATGTGTAAAAGGGCCAATCCACAAATTCAGTGAAATTATCGCAAAATCATGTGAATAGAATTATGTAAATGCATTTACTCTACAAAAATATTTCATCCCTTGTATACTAGAAAATAAGTATTTTCTAGTATAAGCCTTATAGAAATTTTTTCTTTCAGATAGCTGTTTAAAACTCAAATTTAGTCCACCTTGTACATAAAATGGTACGGTATAAAAATATTTTTCTTATTCTCTAGAAATTATTATCTCTACTTATTTAGGAAATAATAAGTTTCATATAAATGTCATTGAAAAATGTGCCTTATAAAAATGCCCATCTCAATGACTACTAGAATAATAATCATCAGAGAAAATATAATCCACATTCTATGTTTGTGATAAACATACAAAACTATTATGCCTGGTGAATTCATATTATTTTCTTTATAGCTTTTCCCTCTTTCCCTTGTTCTTTTTGCTTTCCTCCAGCCAACTTCCAGACCAATTAAGAGGTAAGAGGCTAATTTCAGAGAAGCAAAGTACTCCTAACACATGATAAGTAATTGAAAATAACATGTTACATATTTACTCACATTGTTGAAGAAACTTAAAATATGAAGGATAACAGGATGCATGAGAATTTGAAATGTACTTCTTTAACTCAATTTTAAGCTGAGTCCAAGTATGAATTCTCCATAGTAATGAAAAATGATTTCACTTGCACACTTTTATCATTTCAGTTTATTTATATGAGCTATCCTGAATTTTACATTCTTAGTGCATTACCCACATTTGGTCATAGACTACGAAGAAAGATTATTATGCATCTTTTGAGGGAATTTTTATTATTCGATTTGAACAGGTATACATATATCTTATTTTTATTTTCCAGACAACATTAAAAATCACCTCTCCTACTTTCACAAGTGCCACTGGTGACTAAAGAAGTGAAAGTATTGGATATGAGTTCTACTAATCAAGCATCCATCACTGGAAATCCATTGGGCAAGAACTGTGTAAGAATGGCTGCCAAGTCGACATTAGGTATATGAAGGAACCTGCTAAAACACCCCCTAGTGTTGGGAAATTCATTACTAAAATATAGTAATCATCTTGTAGAACTACGAGCAGATTGCACACATTACCTCTTGCAGATGGAAATGGGAATATCTACAAGAAAAGGGGTAATGATGGCCAGGGGAAATTGAATTTTCATGGCACTTATCTTCTGTGTCATTCTATTTGCATGAGAACAATGTTAGCCACAGACATTATGGGACTCTAATGAGAACAGGAGCTTCTCCCATTGGGCAGAAGCTAGGATGGGCGTTGATGAAACCAATCTATCAGTGAGATTTTAAAAGGTGCAACAGTCGCTGTCTTGCCCACAGTCCACGTGGGTGGGCCTTCTGTCTAAGAAGAGAAGAAATTAAGAATGATGACTTGAGAGAGTTCAAAGCACTCTCGCCTCTCCATCAGCCAGCCCTTAATGATAACGTACTACTGCCTTCCTTAAAGAGCTTCATGTCTTATTCAGGGTAAATGGTGAAAATGTGGCATTTTAGAACCCATGATGTGTTTTTCTATTGATGCTGTCAGTGTGACCAGCCACTAAAGGAAGAGTTGTTTGTCAGTTCCCATTCTCTTCAGTGATTCATCAAACAGTGGCAGTTCATGCATGCAGTATCAGAAGTGGAATAAATAACTTAACAGCTCCACACTGAACACTCACGTATTTTATTAAGCTGCCACCAACCCTTGGGGCAATTCAGTATGCCAGAAGATAAACTCTTCTGTAGGAGTCTCTTAGCACACACTTTTAGTTATAAACTAATATCTACTACAAGTGTTTATTCTCAAAAACATGAAAAACATCTCTTGAGTTGCAAAAGATAAAGATGCATTTTATCCCCTGGACTTACACACGGTGTTATGAGTAAACTAGTAATAATATTCATTATTAATGTCTTCAATTCGTAAACCACTTTTCCTCCAAAGAATTCAACTGTCGCCTACAGTATCCCCAATTAGATATATTAACTCACACCTCAGATGGTGAGCCGTCTGTTTTGCAGACACTGAATTACATTAGTGCCTGAGTGGGTAGTTCTCTGAATCACAGCTACTTAAGGGCAAGTATTAGTCTTCAGACATCAATAACAGGGACTATTCCCATGAAGGCTGCATTGACCAGTATACTCATTAACAAAAGTTTAAGAGCCACTTTTGGTTATCAGCAGGCTCTAACCAATGTCAGCACAGGGGCTTCACCGGGATCTGGCTTGTGTCCAACTCATGCATTGTGCACTCTCAATGTAACTGTCCTCCGAAGTTTTCACTGTTAATCTTTTTTTACCCCTGGGTTTAGGCACTCAGGAGAACAGAACTAAAGTATATGGTCAGTACTGTTTTTAACATATGTTAGGAAAATTGAATGAAGTTATTTTCATAAAAGTATTCTGAGTGGCAATTTTTGTTTCTCCTCTCTTTCTCTTTAATCAAACAACTGAAAAATAAAGCCTAGACTAAATGCCGGGGAAATCAGAGACGTACTTCAGGAATTCTACTGCATAATGTTATTGCTTATCACTCACACCTCCCATGAGAATTTTAGTAAATATGTATGCACTAAAATATAATATCAAAGTAGCAATATTTGCCTTCAGAATCAAAGATAGATAATCTCTAATACAGAAATAAATTGTGTCCCAAATGTTTATTTAGTACTGGTTTTAGGAAACAAAATGAATTCTCTTATAAACAATAGTTCCCTTTGACCTACAGTGTAGTGAAGCAAGGATGTTCAATCAATTCACCATAGACATGTCAAAAAATAGGGATACACAGCTTCTTTACATATTACAATTGCTAACAAGTCCCCAGCCCAGGGACTCCAATAGCCTGCTGGATTATCTTATCCTTTTCTGTAGCAGAAGAGCAGATGTATAGAGAACTGCTCTGCTCCTTCACAGAAAGAAAAACAATAAATTATCCAAGTATAAACTTGTTATCTAATTTCTCCTCTTAGAAAATCAAGGTTGTAATTACAGAATCACTAAACTGTCATAATGAAATAAAAAGTTTAAACACAGGACAATGATGTTAAATATAATTTATACCAAAATTACTCAATTAATTTTTAAATTTTTCAACATTTTAATTATGTGCTATCTTAAATATATTTTACAATAATATATTATATAATATATTTTGGATAATACATAATTTTTAAGTATGTAACCTCCTGGTCAACAAATTGGAAGAAAACATCATTTGCTTATTTTGTATTAGTAGCTATTAATGAGTCAAATAATAATAAGAAAGATATTAGGCATTTGCTATATCTATGGGTTTTAAGTAGTAAGACACTATGATTAACAATATTCAATTGTGCATCAAAATCATATGTAGGCCTAGTATGACACCTATTAAAGGACTTCACCCAAGAGTTTCTTTTAAAAAAAAGCTGGAGTGGGACTAATGTATTTGTATTTCTAATAAGTTCTCAACTGACATTTCAAACTGCTGCCATGAGTATCATCTTTGGAAAACATTGCTACAGAATAAAGTGTACAAACACTACAGGGAGAATAATTCTAGTTAAAATCAATTTTTAATAGCTTAATTCTTCTGATTTCTCATGATTATAATAAAAAGGGATAGTGAACACCAGCAAAAATTCATAAAGATTAAATGTGGTACTATTTTATTTATTTCACTGAAGTAAAATCTCTGAAATACCACAGGAGCTTCACAATGTTAATAATTTGTCTCCCTGGTGTGAGCAGCTGAAAGAGTAAATAAGGACCAAAATGAACAATAGATACTGTGAAATGGGAAGAAACTGTTCAAAAGGAAAGAGAAACTGGGGTGGGGGGAAGGAGAAAGGAAGAAAGGGGAAAAAAAACAAAACAAGATAGTTATACAACTAGTTTCTCTTAGTTAATTGAAAAGAAAGGTTTGTGCTAATATCCTTTGGATAATTTTTTATGCCTATTTCTTGTACTCTGAGTAACTACTTTGAAGATAACAATACTCAATGTATTAACTATTGTTACTCTCCTATTATTTTGTTCTGAAATTTTGTTTTGTTTTTCCTTTAAAATAAAAAAATTATATTATATAGACTACAAAAATCTTTAGAAAATTGTTATAATTGCTCATAGCAGCCTACAAGAGATGAAAAATACTCAATTTCAAATACCTGCTAAATGGACAAATGGTTGAACTAATAATGCTTTCCAAAATCATAGTTCCACTAGTACACTGACAATTCAGTCAAGAGGTGAATGTAGATCCAATAGATATTAGAGGGTCAATTAAAATAGCATTGATATCAATTTAACTGTAGAAAGTATGTAAAATGATTGATATGCATTAATATACTATCTCTTATATACAGATCTAACGTGAAGTCAAAACTGTCTACATTCCCAACACATGTTTACATCTATATAAAACCTTCCCTGACTAAAATTGAGTCTACCTACCACTTTCTTTCCCAGTCCAGGAGGATATACAATTAATGCCAATACTGCAAAAGAAAAATAAGAAGAAACAACTGAGAGATTTTTATTTGATATTGTTTACTTTCCATGTTTTCAAGGTCATAATTCCTAATATTTATGGCATGAAGTAAAAAAAATGTGCTAAATATTATACTGGGGTTTGAATTGCTTCATTTGTTACTAGGGTTATTGAAATGTTTTACTAAACTGAAATCAATCATGACACTTCTAAGCCCTTAAGTCAAAGGCAGTAAAAACCATTTGACGATGATGGCATTGACATTTTACAATGATCCTGGCTAACATGCAAAAAATAAAATGGACTACAGTCTAGAGTGCATGCAGGCAAACCACGGAGTGTAGTCCAGATGATGACGGCTAGACTTGAGTAGTACAAGTGGAGCATGAAAAAAGAGGATCAGCTAGAGAAACAGCTAAAACTGACATTGGCACGTCGTAGTAATGCCTTGGACAAGAAGGAAGAAGAATGGTGACATGTAGACAAGAAAGCCGTGATTTGGGAGATACGTAGATGAAGAACATTAGAGAAAAAGAAAAGGAAATTCAAGTGGGCAAAGTGTTATGTGCTTAAACTTCAGAAAAGAGGTCTGGAACAGAGACAGACATCTGCATGCTCTCGAGAAATCATGTCAATAAAGCAGTGAATGCAGGCAAGAACTCCTGAGCAGGAAGAGGAAAAGGCTCTACAAGTTTAAATTGAGATGGATTGGGATGCAACCAAGACAGAGAAGTCCTGGAGGTAAAAAGAAAGCAAGGAATTTCTAGGTGATGGATGGCAAAGGAAACAAGTGCTTTAGGGAAGGACATAATGAACATATAACAATTTCAAAAGCTTTTGAGAGGTCCAATAAAGTGAAGAATGAAAATGTGCAAAAACATTTAACAACATGGAGGTAACTAGAGGCCTTCACAGAGATTTGTTTTAGTAAATTAGACATGGATACAGGTCAGAGTAGATGTTTTATTTTCCTGTTAAACAACTAAAATGTGTATTAGTTGTCCATTGCTGTTGTAATAGATTACCCCAATCTACCAGCTTGAAGAAGACAAACTTACTATAGAAATCTGTAGAAGTCTGCAAGGCTCTCACTAGACTAAAATCACAGGTTGACAGGTTTCTGTAGGCTCAGTGAAAGGACCAGTTCATTTGCTTTGTCCAGCTTCTTAAAGAATATATTCTACTCCTTCATTTCATATGCAGCAACAGTGAGTCAAGTCCCTCCGCATAGCAGATGAGAATGGCTTCCTCTTCTGCTTCCTTCTTCCAAAATTAAGGGGCCTGTGATGCCATTGAGTCTACCTTGATAATTCTAGGTAATCTCCCTATGTTGAAGTCAGGTGATTAACAACTTTAATTCTATTTTCAAATTTCATTCCTATTTCCATAGCACCGAACATATTCACAGGTTCAGGAGATTAATATGTGGCATTTTTGAGGACCATAATTCTGCCTTCCATTCCAAGATCATCTCAAATTTATCAAGCACTGACAATATGCACAATAATCTCCCTAACTGCCTCAGAGATAAATCATTTCAAAACAAATACTTTGAGGGACACTTTGCGAGGTATACCTTTACCAAATTTTTCTCTGTACATATTGTTTCTTATTTCTTTACATTCATACTAAATTCTGCCTAAAAATATTACAACATACTATAAATTATGTGCACTGTCTCAAGTGAAAATTTATTATGGAATTATCAGTATAGAATATGATCTAATAATTATTTTATTTATTTGATGATGTTTTATTTGCTACCAATCTAGTAAAAAGAAAATGTTTTGCTGCTCTTTAATATCTGAAGGGATATCAAGTAGATGATAAAGTAAACTTGTTCCATATTGTTTATGTTGACAAAATCAAAACAAAATGAATATAGATTAAGAGAGGTTTCTACATAAAGAATATCCTTCTAAATATTAGATAAATATGTAGAATAATAATCCATATTATTAATAGAATAATATAAAGTGTATTACTTCTGAGAGATTATCTTTTCACTGTAAAAATTCAAGTAGCGTGAAAAGAAAGGTTATTCTCTCACTAGAAGATAGGAAGTGAAAGACTCATTCTGAGTAGAAGATTGGATGGAATCATATCACATTTTTCCCAATACACAGTATATATATTTAACCTAGATTTTATCATATACCATGATAATGTGTAGCTGTTGTTTTATGTGCTATTGTATCATATGAAATCTTTTTGGGGGGTGAAGGGTTACTTTCATTGATCATTTTATTACTGAAACTATCTTTTTTCCATTCTGACATTCCCTAATTATTTCAATATAATATGCAGTATAATATGGGAGACTAAGAAATCAACTGTGACCAAAGAAAAGACATTGTTCTAGTCTCCACTGCTCCAAAATTCATAAAGATGAGTTAAATGTCAGAAACTATACATTACTCAGGGCTCAATTTGGTTTTACTGTCACATTGATAACTACACAGAACGATCTTTATTGCAAACTACAGAGAACATTAGTGAAGGAAATATCAAATTCCCCAACTGAATTAATGAACACAATTTATTCGCAAAATATGTTCTATTCATAAAATGTAGTTTTAGAAAGATACAATCTACACAACTGACTTAGAAAAAACCTGAAAAAACTGAATAGATATACAACAAATAAAAAGATTAAACTCTTAATGAACACCCTCCCCACCAAAAAAAAAAAAAATGTAGGCTTAAAAAGCATCACTGAAGAATTCCACCGAAGGTTTGAAAGAGACTTTACAACAATTACTTACTTATTCTTCCAAAAACTAAAAGAAGAAAGTATTTGCAAACATAGTTAACAGGACAATATTACAGCAATACGCAAACTTGACATAGGTATAAAAAGAAATGAAGATTAAGGGTCAATATTCCCTTTGAATCTAAATACAAAAATCCTCAACAAAATACTAACAAACTGAATTTAGGAACATCTAAAAATTATTGTTAACTATTACCAAGTAGGATTTGTTCCAGGAATACTAAGAATTTGTGGGGGGTTTTTTGTTTTGTTTTGTTTTGTTTTTGTTCTTGTTTTAACAAATGAAAGTCAATCAACCTAACACATCAATTATTAGAATAAGGAACAATAACTACATGATCATTCCAACAGAAACATAAAAAGGCATTTGACAAGATACAACAACTTTTCATGTTAAAATAACTCAAAAAAAATGAGGGAGATTAAGGAACTTCTTAACCTGATAAAGCCATTTAGGAAAAATCATACAATTAATGTCATACTCAATATGAAAACTGTTTACTTGAAACTGATTACTTAAAAAAACTGGTCATTTTCTACCAAGAGGAGGAGCAAGACAAGGATGTCTAGTCTCACTACTTCTATTGAACACTGTATTTCAAGTTCTAGCTGTAAAATTAAGCAAGAAAATGAATTAAGAGTCACATGGAAAAGAAGAAAGAAGTGGAACTATCTATATTCACAGATAACATGATATTGAATATATAAAATCTTAATATATGTACACACATAATAAACTGTTAGACATAAAATTGTCATAAAATTGTGTTCAGCCAAGATGAGAAAAGATAAATTTGAATTATTGGAAATGGAAAATAAAATTTCATTTATAATTACATAAAAAATTAAAATATGAGATAAATTATATACAAAAAAAGTATAAGGGTTGTACACTAAAAAATTATGAAGCATCACCAAAAGAAGTGAGACAAATAAATGGAATAATATTCCATACCTATCAATTGAAAGACAATATTCTTCAGGTGGCAAAATTCCCCAAATTGACCTATAGGTTCAGGACAGTTTCTGTGCAATTCCCAGCTACCTCTTTTGCAGAATTATTATACTATTCTTAAAATTTCCTATGGATATGTAAGGGACACAGAAGAGCTAAAACAATATTGAAAACGATGGTAGAATTAGGTGATTCAGTCGCCCAGTGTGGTGGCACACTCCTGTAATCCCAGCACTCAGCAGGCTGAGACAGGAGGACTGCTGTGAGTTCGAAGCCAGCCTGGGATACATAGTGAGCTCAGTGCCAGCCTGAATTACATAGCGAGACCCTGTCTCAAAACAACAACAATAACAAAAAAAATTAGGTGACTCAGAATCCCCAATTTCAAAACTTATACTAAGGTTTGCATAAGGACTATAGTAAGCTATAGTAAGCAACATGGTGTGATCCTGGAATCCAAAACAGACATGAAGATCAACAGAATATAATTTACAGCCCCAAAATAAAAACTTACATTAAATTTTTTGGGATAATAGACAATGCTGCAGGCACAAAGGCAACTCTGGAAGAAAAGAATATTCTATTTGACGTATGGTGCCACTAGAACTGAATATCAACATAAAAAAGAATAAAATCAGGTCCATATTTCAAACACATACAAAAATTACTACAAGTGAATAGCAAACTAAATATAGAAACTAAAACTATAAAAGTCTTAGCAGAAAACATGGGGAAAATTTAACCTTGAATTAGATAAAACTTTCTTAGGTATCATATCAAAAGCACAAGAGGATCAATAATTAAAAAAACTAAAAAACCATCGTGAAAATCAGGATAGCGATTCCTTAAAAAAAAAAAAAAAAAAAAAACTACAATTATAAATTGCATGTGAGCCAGCTATACCTCTTCTGGATATCTTCCTGAAATTGTTAAAGTCATCATAGTACACTAATCTTTACATACCCATGTTTACAACAGCACAACTCATAAGATCTATATCTTGAGAGCAGTCTATACATCTACCAACAAATGAATGGATAAAGAAAACGTGGTATATATACACCAGGAAATGCTACTCAGCCACAAAGAAGGATAACCGAGTCATGTGTAGGAAAATAGAGGTACCTTGAGTTAATAATCCTAAGTGAAATATATCAGATGCAGAAGGTGAATATAACATGGTTTCTCTTATATGAGAAACCCAAAGTATAACAAACTGTAGATAAAAGTAAAATAAAAGATAGAGGATAAGAAACAGGGAAATAGAATTTGTGGAGATAGGAAGGGGATCTGCAGGGGGAGGAACAGGAGGAGGACGAAGGAGAAGTGAAAGAGAGCAAGACGGTAGGTATGTGTACCAATTCGCCACGATGAATGCATTTATTATGTAGTGCAGACGTGATAATAAAATAATAAAAAGTAAAACAATAAGTGTTAAAGGATTTGAATAGATATTTTTCCAGAAAAAAATTGTGCAAATGGTCAATAAGCACCTGAAAAAATAATCAACATTATTAGTAATTAGGCAATAAGATACTACTTATACCCACTACCACGGTCAGAATCAAAAAAGATGGACAAAGATATGTGTTGGGAAGGACGTGGATATCATTTTTGGTTGATATGTAAAATGGTACAGCTACATTGGGAAATAGCAACTTCCTCCAAAAATCAAACATAGTGTTAATATATGACCCAACAACTTCACTCCAAGTTATAACAGAATTGAAAATATACGTCCAGGGCCAGTGATATAGCTCAGCGGCATAAGTGCCTGCCTGGCAAGTGTGAGGTCCTGAGTTCGACTCCCAGTACCCGCATATTAAAAAAAAAAAAAAAAATATATATATATATATATATATATATATATATATATATATGTACAATCAGAAACCTGTACTTTCATGTTCATAAGTCTTATTTATAGTAGTCAAAAAGTAAAAACACCTTAAATGTCCATCAACTGACAAGTGAATAAATTAAATTTCTCCAGGAATGGAATATTTTTTACCCATAAAAAAGAATGAAGTATTGACCCATGTGCTACAACATGAATAAACCTTAAAAACATTATGCTACGTAAAGAAGGCCAGACAAGAAAGGCGATTTATTGAAAGCTTCCAATGATATGGCACGTTCAGACTAGCCAATTCACAGATACAGAAAGAGTAGCGCTTGTCAGCAGCTAGCCACAAAGAGAATGGAAAGTCATCTAATGGGTAAATTCTTTCTTTCTTGGGTGAAGAAAATATTCTAAAATCAGTAGTAATGGTAATATAACTGTGAAAAAACTAAAAAGCACATTATTATATTTTCTAAGGGAGTAAATTCTATGTTATGTGAATATTATCTCAATAAAAATATTATTTAAAAAAACCATGGATGAGAAAGTAATATTAATCCCAATTTTCTATGCACTTTGGAAAGGAGAAATGTCACACAGTGGTGCTTTTCAATGCCTAATGTGTGGACAATAACCTGGGGCACTAGTTAAAAGGAAGATTTGAATGCAATGGGTCCAAAGGAGGCCCTGGGGTTTTGCACCTCGAGCACACCCACAGGTGACACAGGTGATTTCGTCCTGAAACACACTGAGAAGGAAGGTCCTAGGCCAGCACTGTGCAAGATGGTAATTGCAGCCACGTGTACGGATCGGGCAGAGTGAAAGGTGACTTGTTCGAGTTAATAAAGGTTCCTAGTATGAAGTGTTTACTAGATCTCAAAAAGTTATGAGAAAATACTTGACTTATTAATATTTATAGTGATTACATGTTGATATAAAATTTTGGATACTGGGTTAAATATAATATTAAATTAACTCTTTTTCTTTTTATCTTTTAAAAATGGCTCCTAGGAAATTCTCAATTATTTGTGACTTATATGATGTTTCTTTAAGAGTTACTATATATCACTTTCCCAGTGTCAGCAAACTGTGGCTGTAAACGATGACATTCGGTACCAAGACTCTTCAGTTCAAAGAAGGTTCTGAATTCTTTACAGCTGTACACAGGCATATTTGTAGCATAAATGTGCTTTACTGAATGAATATAGTAGGCACACAGTGGAATTAAGTTCAAAATACTGTTGCACACTGATACTAAGAAATACATTAAAAAGCAGAAGGAAAGTGTTAAAAATGCATGTTTTCAAATAATGCAGGATAGCTGTAGATTGTGAGAAAGTGTATATTAAAGAACGAGAAAAGCATTGGACTGAAAAACAATCTAAAATATCTTAAATGAGATAAACTACCATATTCATGTTGAAAGATAAATTTTATATATCCTCACTAAGGAAGCTGATATTGCTTATTGCCTTCAGCCTCATCTACACATGTCATTTGCAAATGCAAATCATGATGCAAGACATAGAAGAAAATACTGTTTTGTGCTGAGCTGTGTATGATAGTCTAAATGAGTATTTTTCTCTGATTTGAAGATGTGTTGGATACTTACAGCAGTAAAAGAGTATAAAAGAAAAATACTTATGTGTTACCAAAATTTTTAGTCCAAGACAATTCAAGCAAAAAATCAACACCGTAGTCTGCCAAAATAGTGTATGTGGACAGATAGATGTCCGTATAAAATTATGCTACAAATGAGAAAGAAGATTCAGAAAGCATTCATCATGGCACAGTCAATTAGTAAACTTGATAGTTCTATAAAGGAGAGAGATAAAGACAATAGATATAAACCTTATTTGTCTATTTACTTCACCTGGAATTAAAAGAAAATCTTGCTTCAATGAAGAATATCTATTGATCCATGAATACACAGATAAATTGTCCTTTTATTTCTATGGTTCTTTTAAATCCATCAGTATTATTAAATATTTCCTTACCCAATTCTATTTTATAATAAAAACTTATGTTTTAATAGATTATTTTGAGAATAGTATATTATTAAAGGAAATAATAACTAACTTTTAAACTGAAATTTTTTTGTACTGTGACACTAAAGTACTTCTTTGTCAATATTTTTTCCTTTTGTTCAAAGAAGGGCAGTTCCAGTCTGCTACGTGAGTGTGTCCTTTTTAAAGTAGTGCCACTTCTAGTAACAAAATTATGATAATGCAATTTGATTTTAATTGGAAAAGTAAACCCTATACTATAAAACTCAATTATACTTTCAGCTCTAACTGGTAACTGTTATGTCTTGAAAGCATCTGTTCCTAAAGTTAAACTTGACTTTCACATTGTTGAATCCTGCCAACTATAGTTTCCAAGTAATTTTCCATCTCTAGAACATTCTGTCATAGCACCACATCCACTTTTGTTTGCATACGTTGTTTTATAATAAAACCAAATTGGCATATCATTGGGGAGTGGAAGGGTAAGGAAACTAGTGTCCTACTGGAAAAAGCAAATTTCATTCAGGGAGCCAAATCTAAATTTTCAATTTAACAAAGATTTTTAGCCGAGCTTTTGAAGTATGACTATCCATGGGCACTTTTGTTTTCCTTGGCAGGGGAAGAAATGGTCACCTGGCTCTCTGGGGTATACTCATTTCAGTCAACAAGCTTCTCTTTTGTGACATGTAGACATGATAGAAAAAAAAAGAAAAGAAAAGAAAGTAAAACTGCCTGAGATAAAATATTTTTCCTGTCAACTTTTTTTTTAGGTAATAATACTACAAAAATATATTCCCAAACATGAATGAATACATGGGAAATCTCAAGTTACTAGTCTTTCACTACATTTTACCATCAAGAATTTTCTTTTGTTCTCAATCCAAAAGGTCATTGGTTCATTTTCTCTTACGCAGGACAGTTATGTCACATCTCTTGGCTAATACACATGCATTTGCCACTAAAAGACATTTTAACAGAGAGCTGTCACATCCGTCATCTCCACCCAGGCTGGTTAAAATTTTTGTCTGCCGTCTTGAATTAATTTCTGCTTGCCTGAGCCCAGCAGGGGAGTTTTGAGTGGCGCAGTTAAGTTCTTCATTTTAGACATTACAGTTCCCATTTATAGTTTTCCTCCACATCTAATGTTTATTTCACATTACAGAAACAATGGTATACAACCACTAGAAAGGAAAAAAAAATCATGAAGAAAAGATAATCCACCAATTGTGACATGTTCCTGAGGAAGGTTTTTTTTCTTTAATTTTTTCATGAATTTCCCTGTTACCTCACAAATCAGCCATAACCTCACCTACATAGTACACACAAGTGTGTGTGTATATATATATATATATATATATATATATATATATACATATATATATAATTTAGAGATAAATAACCATGGCAGTAATTGGCAGTAGAATCACAAAAGTAGGAACTGATAGCAAAATAAGAATAAGACGTAATCACCATAATATTTAATATAGATCATATCTGGGACAAGACTCAGTGGAATTAAGTCAACAATATATTCTTCTTAAACTATTGTTCGGTTTGCTTTTTCCTGGGCAGCTAACTAAATATTGGAAGGTAAGAAAGTTCATGCTGTGTGCTGGATGGGAGGGATGTTTGATGCCAACAGAAGCATCTAAATCTCTTATAAGCCACTACTGACCTGTGGGACTATAAACTCCTTTGACAAGTACGGTACCAAAGTAATGATATATATGTTGTCTTATGGCTGTGAGTTAAGATTTTAACTCATCTGAGCTTAGCAGGGGTATAAATGGACAGTAATTCCCAAAGCCAGCATCACTAATCTATTTTAAATACAACTATCTACATATATAGGCTTGCAAGATACCATTAAAATTTACTTTGTCTCCAAGTTTTCAATTCATGAACTTTAGCTAGTACTGATTTTAGTATCTTCAGCTAACAGGAGTCAACATAATCAGTTTCATAATTCTAACTCCAATGTAAAACTTTCTCAGGCTTCAAAGGGAGAGGATTATGTTTTTACGCTTTTTATCAGGAGGTTATATATTATTCCATCTGCTAAAACAGACAACCTAGTGTCATTAAGATACTTTTATTTAAACTAAACTGGCATTTAAAATTCTCTACGAGACTTATTCTGTTAACTATAACTACATTATGGAAGTCAATATTTTCTTCCAAACTTAGTAGCACTTGTTTGATATAATATTTAATATTTGCAAACTTTTGTTTGATCTGTATTATTTTTATGCTTGTAACCTTTAGGAAAAATTGTAGAAGCTGAAATATCAGTAATCTCTCCTATGCTTCAGATTGCCATTTATTGCTGTATTCAAAATGCTGTGTTAGTTAAGGAAAGAGAACATGAGAAAATTCATATATAATAGTTCTATATACTTTATTTTAATTCTAGGAAGAATAAGAACTAACATAGTCAGGTAATTTTTCTCTCCTGTTAAATAATGGGACTAGAAAGGGAAACAAAATGTTTCATGCAGAAATTATCAAAAAACACAGCAAAATGTACTCATAATTGGGTTCCTCCCATTTTCAGTGCAAACAATGAGACGCCAAACCCAATATATCGTCTGGTAAAACAGACAACACAATGTTATAAGATCCTTTTCATCAACGGGAATGATCAAAAATGGCTAAATCCAAAGTGGTATCCAAAACAGTTGATTGCAACTGGACAAGGAGTGGGAAACAGCATTTAAGGAGGATGCACACACGTGTTTTAAACTTATATCCTTTAAAGTTTTCCAATTCAGCCATCTGGCAAGTTTAGTGCTATTATTATAAATTCTTATTTAAATCATAATAAAACCACTTGCTGACAGGAAATTAGTCATGCAAGGACCTGCAGATGTACTGCCTTCTGCCCAGGCCCTGGAACTCTGCATGCAAAGTTCAAGGTTGCTTATTTGTTCAAACCACATGGGGTAGTGACATGGTGACAGCTTGAGATCCTTCAAGGGATCCCCAAATTTAACAGATCTTTTCTAGCTCTGGGGGATGGTTGTATGTGTGGGAGAATATGTGTATTATAAATGTCAGAGCCTCTCCCTAAGATCTTTCTTCTTTTCATGCTTGTTGCTGAAAATCTGAAGAAAAATGATAAATCAGTCAGTATAACTTTGGCACAAATTCTTGGCACAATAAATTTAGAGGAAATCATGAGATTAGGCAATGATACATTAAAATTCTATTTTGATATTATAAAATTACATATGATAGGAAAGTACATCAGGAAAACAAGTAAACATACAAAATGTGCTATGAACTTATAAGTTTTATGGTGATTAAAGAAAAAATTAGTACTTATAAGAAAAGTATATTTAGTAGTGAAACTGAATATTTTATCTTATGGCGACCATGGCTAATCTGAGTTTTTTCTTTTGAGGTTAATTATTTCATGATTAAAAAAATCAGTGTTAATACTAGCAATACCTAGTGTCTGTATGACATATTACAATTTGAAAAAACACTGAAAATCATTATGTTACTAAGTTTTTACTCTTTAAAGCCCTTTCAAATGGGAACTGGTACTGCCTTTTCATGGATGAAGATGCTGAGCCCCAAGTAGCTTAACTGACACAAAGCCATAGAACCAATAAATACCAAAGGTACCCATCTCAGGGTCTTTTTATTCAAGCCTTGAAGAAAGGATGCAAGATACACAGCTAGTAAACAAGAGTTTACTAAAACTAACTGAGCTTTACTTTAGTAAACAAGCTAAAAAAAGAAAGCTAGTGGTAGTTTTTCTGATTACTTAAAAAAAACTCTCCTCATAAGTATGTATTGCATATACTCCAGACACGAGTCTATAGTATATAAATTAATTAAATACTGGCTGTTTTTCACCTGTCTATATGCCTTAATTCATGTGATTCTTTTATAAATTTGAGAAATTTGTTTGTGCAATCACGGCATTAGATCTTAATGAAAGGTAATGTTAGAAAAGTCACTGGGTAACAATCAATCATCTTATTTACAGTCTCTATGTAATTAAAGATACTGCCTATTAATAGATATGATAATGAAAATGACTAATTTTGTCTTAACTAACTCCTTCTCCTATTCAAGTCTAAAAGGGGAAAAATATCCCCACTGAGAAAACTCATTTTTTAGCAGTCATTACTGTATGAAGATGCTTCTCATGTTCCTACACTGGACTTGGCTTTTCTGCATGCAGTAACGAACGTTTTCTGACAGAGGCATCGCCCTCTCCACCACCCACCCTCCCTGCTCCAGCTCCCTGTGTCTGTTTAAATTCAAACATGCACAGCTCATGTATAAGCAAACAGGTGCAGGGATCAGGGGGCTGCCAAACCCTGAGCAGGCAGGAGGTACATGTGTATCTCGCTGATTGTGGCACACTACTGATAGAAGACGACAAGCCCAGACAATAGGGAGGGTCAGGAGGTGGCCTCTGATTTCTCTGGCTTCCTAACGCGGTAGCTGACTGGGAGTTTGTAGCTTGTAGAATAGCTAATGTCTTCTGCCCTGTAACATTGAGGAAGCAGGGATGAAGTTTTTAGATGACTTGAGCACACTGGGGTCAACTTTGCTTTCCAATCACCACCCTCACAAACTCAAGATGCCAAGAGTGTCAACCCACTGCCATGTCTTCCTGGATGTTTACTAAATAATCAGTAATGATAACTTCCTGTACACACTAACAAATGGATAAGCACACTACTGGACTTTTAAATTATTTTTAGAAATGAGAATAATAACTGGAAATTAAAAATTGTATCATGTTGTTTACTGTGATAGAAAAGAACTTATGTTCTACTAACACTTAAACTGACACAAGTTTATGCCATATTTATTGCAAGTTGTTCCATCAATTATCTCACTCACTTGATGTGTGGGAGAGACAAAAAAAAAAAAAAAAAAGACATTCTTAAGCCAAGAAAACTGCTGCTGTAATACAGTTAATTTTAAAAGATCCATCGTGGCTCTACTTTGTCTAATTTTTTTTTTTTTTTTTTGTGGGTACCAGGGGGTCGACCTCAGGACCTCGCGCGCCAACAGGCACCCGTGCCGCTGAGCGATATCACCGGCCCCTTTTCCGTATGTGGGATCCGGGAGTTGAACTCGGGCCCTCGCGCTTGCAAGGCAGGCGCTTACGCCGCTGAGCCATCTCACCGGCCCTACTTTGTCTAATTTTTAAATTATATGACAATATTACAAAATAAATAAAATCTTAATCAAATTTCATTAACATTTTAAAACAATGTCACTCTTAAATTTAAAAAAACTATTTAGCACCGGTGACATAGCTCAGGGGCATAAGTGCCTGCCTGGCAAGTGCGAGGTCCTGAGTTCGCTTCCCGGTACCCACATAAAGAAAAAAAAAAAAAAAAGCCATTTAGAACTTTTTTGGTTTCTTAACATATAAAAAGAACAAACCTACAAATACATGACCTGAAGTACAGATGTTCTTTCAAAAATTAACTACAAGAAATCATAGTAATATCCTTGAATATATAAAGATAAATTCCTGGTGAACATAATTGTTAGAGCTCTGGAATCCATATTCCTCTTATTTTGTAAGAGCTTGTGAATCAAGCTCTTTTACATAGCCTCTTTGAATCCCACAGTTCCTAGGAAATGTATCTTCCATATGACCCATACAGACCACACGGTTACGCAGGTGCACCAGTCACTCTTCAGCCGTTCTTTAGCTGTCTACTAGAAACACTCTGGACTCAAAACTACTAAAGCCTGTGAACGTCTTCTGTTGCTGTTCAGTCTGCATCTAAGTGCCTTCATTATAAACAATATTAATATTCAAGTGCCAATGGTAAACGACATATGCTTGAGGACCACTGACAGCATCCTACCATGACCCATCTTTTTACATTTAGAAAGATTAAAATTAGACAAAATGAATGATCAGAAGAGTAGCTACTGTCCATTTCTATCACCATGCTCCACTGAGCAAGGCATTAATAATTATTAACAATCTTGAGTTCTTGAGGCTTGATTTGAGAAATAAAGTCTAGGTTCATTCCAAAACTATATATCCTGCAATTGATAAAAAATGCTACTTGTTTCTGCCCTGTTCCCCCAGTTAGCTTTTATATTTCCTAAAAGTTAGTGATACTACTTTATACTAGAACTCTATTGGCATATAGCTTGACATACTTTTATTTTTGAAGTTCATTCAAATGTGGATTATTATATTTGATACCCTGTTTCATTTGAAGTTTACAAAGTTTAGATACATTATGAGAACCGGGTGTGGTGGCCCATGCCTGTAATTCTAGAACTCAGGAAACTGAAGCAGGATTGGACTATATAGTGAATTCAAGCCCAGTTTGAATGTCTTGAGACATTATCTCAAAAAAACAATAAAATAAAATAAAATTAAATTAAATTAAATTAAAAACATTTGGATTTTTTTCAAACAAGGTAATGTATATATATATATGCATATGCATATTTATTAATAGTCTAGAGAAATAAAAAATACTGGTTTTGGCAGAATATAGTGAGAAAGAGAGAAGAAATATGTCAGGAGAGGCATCATAAGTGTATAAATTTTTTCAAGAAATTTAGCATTTTTAAAGAGCCAACGTGTCCATAAATGAAAGTCATAAGGAAAAACTATGATTATCAAGAGTTAAATAATGTTGAACAGTTAGTTCAAAAGGATTTCAGTGGAGGAAAGGATAGATCTGAAATGGACATGTGGAAAAGGAGGGCTTGATGACGGGACTTTTGTTTAACTTTCATCTTTTGTCATATTTATGAGGGAAAGAAAAAAAGGGGGTAAGCTGGGTCAACAATTTAGATAAGCCAGAGACTCAGAAATGAAAATTAACATAAGTGAAAAATTGAAGGTATTTGTCTATGCAGAGCAAAACTTTCCTGATAGGAATTATGAAAGGGAAGGATGCATAAACAAGGTGGGATAGTCTCCTGTGTGTCACCAACAGTTATTTAAGGTTGCTCTTTTTAAGCTGAAACACAATGACAACATGCTTTAAAAACACCAAAGGGTTATCGAGGAAGTTAATTTTTACTATAAATAAGTTTACAGAATGGAACGTGGTAGCAAGACATCTAGAAAGAGCAGCATTAGTCACTTGTAGGAATACTGTAAGTGTCTGTCACAGGAAGGCACAAAAACGTGAATACGAAAAATGTCAAAAACATGAAGGTTAGAGAAATCCTAGAAAAGCACCAGTTCAAGTATCCAAGCATTTAGCAGAAACTTGCACTCTTGGATTCAAGTAGGAAAAATACTCTTGACTCCTAAGTTTCTTTAAGTTAAAAACAAATAGACCTTCATTCCATGAGTATTTAATACAGCTGAGATAAGAGGGAGTGTATTGTACAAGTTTTATAGTAGTAATAAAATATAAAGCAATTTTTGAATTCTATGGTAAATGAATTATATCTTAATACAGGTGCTGTCTAAAAATAATGATGTCTGGTAGGTGAATGGCAAAATGGTTAAAAAGCAATACAGCTGGAAGTTTCCATTGGTTTGCTTGCTTGCTAGCTTGTTTTAAAAGAGAGTCTAGATTTAAATACGGTTTCTCTGGATTTCAATTAGTGTAACAATGTGTGGGTTACTGAATTTCTCCTGGCCTTAGTCATTGTGTTTTCCATTTACACAAAGTGAATGCTGGTGGCCAGACCTCGTGCTGAGTGAGTATTTGGGATACACACCTCTCATCTGGATAAACAGGGCTAATAGCAACATGTCCCTGAGTTAGGGTGAAGCCAGCACTCAAATCTACATGTTCAGGGGCCTAAGCTTGGTGTCTGACCTACCTCAGGGCCTTAAAAGAGGCAAGTGCATTCCTTTTCCTCTGTGGCCAGCTATAGAGGTCTCCCTTTAAAGGCAGATGAAGAATTAACCCATTTATGTTTAAGATTACAACTTTTTAAATTTTTGCATGAAATTCACATGTTAACAAGAAAAATTCAAGGAACGAGAAATTAAAGAGTAAAAATTTAATTATGTTCAACTGTAATGGGCATTCCTACAATGGAACACAAGGCACTGAAGGGTTAATGGGTCTGTGCGCATAGAATGCACCCATATGTAAGAAGGAAATAACTGGAAACAAATTCTCCCTGGATTAATCCTTGTGGAGATGCCCAAGAATGATGTGGCTATAACTTGAAAAGTTTATTTTGTATTCTACATGTATCAGCATCAGGCTCCAATAGCAAAGAAAGGAGATGTTACAAAAATCACCCTAGAAAATTGTCTTTTAGCATATTTTATAATAATATACTGAGGATTCAGGTGTCATACACTGGTACTCCTCAGGAAAAGTATCAATTTAGAGGAAAACAAATCTCTGTCTTTCTGAAGGGGATACTCTGTGTGTGGGGTGTGTGTGTGCATGTTCTTATCATTTAAATATATAATTAAATATACTTACACAGATGTATTTCCACAATATAGTCAGTGTGGAAGATACAGAAAGAGTTTAAGACTTTACCATACACATAAAATATTAATTTTGTGCTTCCTTATTAAAATGATTCTCTTTAAAATTTCATCTTTCTCTAAAATTGAACAACGGTGTTTACAGAATCTGGGTGTGTGTATATACATGGATATTTCTAATAGGCTTTTACACAAATATGAAAAACTAAGGGAAAAAAGGAACAAGAAAAAAGGGGGTTTTCTGAGTTTTGGTAGCTCTCTTCCAAACACTTCAATTTATAAGTTTCCTAATCAAAGCCTATTCTTTTAACTAAGGATGTGGACGCAGGTTGCTTCTAAACTACATCCAATGAATAATTTGCCAGCTTCTGCAATCAGTAAACAAATAGCATCAGACAGAGGCTGGGTAATACAGTACAAGCACAATTCATACGATAGAATTTTACCCAAAGATATAGAAAAAATGAAAACATTCAGTAAGCCTGTTTGGTCTGCCTCTAATTTATCATGGCTTACATCTCTTGCCTGCTAGCAGAGCAGAATTCATATGTTATTGTCCCAAACCTGTCACATCCTGGACTGCTTTTTAATCTTCCTTCCTGAATTACATCCAGAAAGGTCACTGCTATCCAATTAGAAGCTTATCAAAGATGCACATTCAGTCCAGATTCACACTTATCAAGAATGGGTCATAAATCCAGAAACTGCACATCATAACATGCCATTAACATAATGAATAAATAAGAGGGGGGATTTTAAAAGGTGACAAAACACCTGTGCATTTGCCAGTCTTTGACTCCTTTCTTACAGGAATCATGGAGGGTAAGGACCCAGAATGCAGGCATTGGACAAGAACAGGAGCAAAGCAAAGCGAAAGTCTTCATGGGCATCATCCACAGCCGATCATTCTGTCTGAAGACACACAGGGCTGAGCACAATGACTGAGTATGACACAAGTGTATCCACTTCGAAACACCGATCTATTTCACCTTTGTGTATAAAAGAAAAAGCATTCATGGCTTGGCTCTAACAGAACTATGTATGCACACCTCATTACATTTCTGTGCACACTATAATTCTAAAGAGTCTGGGTAACATTGCTTGCATTTAAGTCTGGTTAAATACGTTCATTTCAGAAAATAATTCACACACATTCTTTGAATCCTCAGTTATCACATTTGGTCATAACTTTCATGGGAAGTAATGTTTCCTTTCATCTTCAGAATAAACATCCCAATATAAATTTATTACAGTATACTTATATGTATGTCAAAGAATGCACCAAATGCAGTTGGATTTATACAAGAGTGTAGATATAAGGATTTACTATATAAAAATGATTTATTATTCTAAGAAAAGAAAGAATTACTGTAGTTTCCTTGAAACAGAAAACTCTCAAAGTATTTATAATAATATTACCCAAAAATTTTTGGAAAAAGTTTGATTTATTTAAAGTATTGCAAACAATAGGTAAACACTAAATTGGGGCCCTGCTACGTTTTAACCTTATACTATATTCTCTTAGATCAAAGAGACTATTTGGACTGTGGAAAATACAAATGGTTAACATGGTAATAGAAGGGCAGGAATTCTACTACCCCAAGACAACTGGAACATAAACTCTTCCTCACTAATACTCTCAGGGTCCAGTTACCAGCAGATTTAATACTGCATGCTTTCATGAATGCTGATGCCAGGGATACTTAAAAGTATTGTATAGTATGATTCAATCAATATCTGACATAATCTAAGCAGTGCAAATTTAATATCAAATTTCACAAAATAAAGTATCTCGCATTGCACCCCTTCAGTGATAGTGCACGTAACAAGAATATCTTTATCTCTATAATGATCCTAGCCAGGGGTTTAGTTCACCTAGAATTTAGTTATTATTTTTAAAAAGAATTATTTGTCCCACTTTTAGCTTTAATATTTGTTATCATCATTTAAAAAACTAACCTGGAAAAAAAAACTAACCTGGGTTCAGAATAAAAAAAATAAATCAACTAAAGACATTTTGTCTAAGGACCTATCAGGTCATGCTGTTCACAGAAACATTAGCATTCTGGTCAGGAGGCTCTCAATCCGTGTTTAACAAGCAGAATGTAATTGGTCATTTGTGGTGCTTAAAATGACAACAATCTCCTTAGAACAGCGCATCTGCAGTTGACCAAGTCGAGGCAAACGGGTTCCCTCATCCCTTCCCTCCCTGCCTCTGGTTTTCAGTAGGGTTTTGACTTTCAGCTGGTCTGAGGAAGTAAAGATATACGCCCGTTTGTTTGATGTTGACAAGCATGTCATCTATAACTTGGGCTGTGACACCATGACATGTGGGGTTGTCAGGATCTGCCTTGATGGGGAAATGATTGACCTTTGCTCATAATTATCAAAACAAGGGGAAGAAAAGTGACTAGACAGGCAGCTGCTATTGAGGCTACTGTCCAACTTCAGAGAAAGTGGGGACGAAAGGTCTTTTTAAAGCTACCGACAGAAGACAGCCCACATGGGCACAAAGCCTTACTGAGAAACTTCAAATGGTAATAATGCCAACATGCTCAGAAAATTGTTCTGCTCCCAAGAGGTGTTGATCTTTACAGCTAGAAACTGTTAATTTATGGAACCAATGCTCCATTATATATTAGGCTTATAAATCAATCAAGTAATGCAGTAATCTAAAGAAACTTTAGACAGCAAATCACATTTTCCTTACTAGGTTCTTGAGACGTTTGTACATAAGCCTGCAACACTGCTTATTATGAATACACCCCAGACGAGTTACTAGTGAGCCCAACCAGTGTCAGTACAATCTATTACTGGATTTAAAATCCAATACTTTTAAAAATATGAATGGATTATGTGAAATATATTTTTAGTAAACTATTCAGAAAATTTCCCTCTCTAATACTAGCGTTTCAACATCAGGAAATTAACTGTATTAAACTTAAAATGTTTCAGTGTATTTCTTTTTTTAAACAGGGCAATGGGAAGCAGGTGGTCTTCACTCACATACATGTAACTTCTTCCAGGATAACTGTAAACTGTTTGAATTGCAAACATGTACTAATAAAAATAAATAAATGTTTAAAATAAAAATAATAAAAAACAAAAAAATAAAAATAAATGATTAGATTAACTCTCAGGGACATTTGAAAAATAAACAACACTTTTCTATTTTTTTCTAAACTTAATCATATTTTCCTATTGATTCAAAGATGACGACGGCATACATTCCTTCTGAACATTTTCACTGCAGTAGAGTACACTTTTAGAATAAATTTTCATTTCACAGTTTTAAACACAGTTTAATTCCTAATCTATGTTCCTACACAGTAACCCTTGTGTTTCCCAACACAGAGCCAGGTTTTTCTCCCCTTTTCACAGATAGACATTTCCAATCTTATATTCATGAGTTCTCTAAATTTAGAAGCCTAGAATAGGCCAAATCCTCCATAAACTCTGAAACTGTCCATATTATTCTATACTCTGCTTGCTTGCGATCACATCGATTTATGCCATAAAACAGAACATGGAGACAATCATTCCAACTCTTTTTCTGTGTATTTTTACTTATACTGCTGACGAAAAGCTACAATAGAACTCTAAACAAGAACTAAAGAGAACATTTTAATACTCTACATACTTTACTTGAAAGCTCTTGGACATGTTAGTCTTTTTATTTATTTATTCATATAATGATTAAAGCCTCTCTTTAATGCTAACTATAGCCTAGGCTGTTTCTAGTATGAATATATATTTTTGAATACTCTGTTCTGGACACAGAAGAGATTCTGTGATATTTGCCTGTTTTATTTGAAAAGAACTCCATGATTCTCTCATTAACTTCAAACTGTTATATTATTTAAATTGTTATTGAACAGAAACTCCATGAATTGAAATTCAAATAGTTTAGTGAATTAAGAAGATGCAGAATGCCTAGCATGCACAAAGCCCTGAGTTCAATCCCCCATACCACACACACACACACAAAAAAAATATATATATATAATATATATATATATATATGCACTAAAAACTAGTAGGATATATTCTACTATTGATGACATGAAAAATTAACTGTATTTCTTAAAGATAGAATCACAATGAATGTAGATCATGAAAGTTTAAAAGATTTTTATGTTTTAGTACAAAAAAGTGAAGAACAAATGAAAAGTAGTTTGTTTATAGTGTTGGTCTGCAGAATTGGACCATACCTTCAAATAAGCTTATCATTATTATAAAAGCTAAAAAAAAAGATGAATTATAAGAAAACTGCTTTGGATAATAATAAGAAAAGTTCTAGATATTCAAATAAGTGTAAGAGCCATCTTTGTTTTCCAGGTTACCATGAGGCCTAGAACATTGTGAATTTTATAAATATTTTGTCAAATGCAATTGCTTTTACTTGGAAGGGCTGCACCAGAGATTTTGTCAAGGTCACAAAACTGTCTATTTAGGCGTGGTTCAACCCTAAGGGCTGGATGATTATAAATACACGTGGCTGTATTTAGTCATTAACTTTCTAGCTTAGGGAGATAGAGTAAAATCGATCTCCTACCCCGCATTTCCTCACTGGACAATTGACTCTTACGGCGAGCAGCCATTTGGACAGTGGTTCTCAAGCACGGACTTGTTCAGGCTCACCGGGCTGTACGATTCGTCCACGGTGAGAATCTCCCTCAAAATAAGTCAGACCAGAGCCAGAGCTTTAACAACTTTTATCATTTTGTTTAGTATTTTTCAAATGGTAAGATGTTAAATGGAAACCAAAGGGAAATTAAATTTGCTAAGACATTATATATGCAGTGTCATTTATTTCCACTGCATAGATTTTTTTGTTCCTTGTGAAAATTTAAGTTGTAATGCTACATTAAAGTTACTTTATGGGACAGTAAATTCTTCAATATCGTAGAGGCAATAAAGCCTAACTCCAGTTCATTTTGATATCAGAAAAAGGAGTATTTTTTGTCTTTTCTGAGTCATAAAAGAGAGAAGATATGAATTCAAAGACTAATTTTACCCAACAAAATTTAGTATATATTCTCAAATTGAACAAGAAAGAAGCAAAAACTTAGTGAACTCTGACAGAACATAACATAGGAATATTTAATGATGAAGCTAATTTATAAAAATCCTAAAAGTCTGTTTCATGCCAATAAAAATTGTAATCAAAAGTAATAAATCTATATTTTCGTGATGAGAACTATGAAGTCTATTTCAGTGACTTCTCGTGTTTACTTCACTGCCTTCCTCACTAAGGATAACATTTCTAGTGTGTCTGCCACTCATCACTCAGTAATGCTAAGTTCTAGATAAAGCACAGACGCAACCTGCTGGAAGCTAGCTGTACACACGAAGTCCAAAGCACTAAACCTTTAAAAAAGGAAAACGTCTTTTTTACTGCTTCTGCCTCTGTATGCTGTGTCATATTAAATCACTTTCAGACACCGAGTCAAGAAATGTATGCATTTTGACTAAAGAAACAGTAAACATGCTTTGTAGAAAGTTCACATGATAGTTTTCAGCAGTTGCAACAATTGTATTCTGTGAGAATATTTTCCTTCCCTTCCTTCTTCTCTACTGATGTTAAAATAGAGTATTAAGAGATGCTGAATGATAGAAAAGAATGGAGAGTGATTAAAAATAAAGCCCACTCTCTCAGCCACAGCTGTCCCATGCCAGAGAGCGACCGGCCGGGCGCCATTGTGGGGGGTGCGGCGAAAATCAGAGCAGCTCAAAAACAGCTCTGGGAACTCGTGCTCCGGACAGGGCAGCACAGCGCCTCTCAGAACCACGAAAGTGCGCTGAGGGCGGCGGGTGAACGAGACTGGTCTCTCAGCCACACCTGTCCCGCGCCAGAGAGCGACTGGCCCGCTCCATTGTGAGGGGCATGGCGAAAATCAGAGCGGCGCGAAAGCAGTGCGCTGACAGCGGCAGGAGGAGGGGACCGGTCTCCACCTGAAAGACCACGCTCTGCTGACCGCCCGCCAGAGGGCCGCTCCTGGCTCGCTGGGACGGACCTGCACGGAACAGGACTCTGTCATCACACGGTGCCTGCCTACAGCAGAGTCAACACCTGGAACTGATTCTCTTTATTTTTTTATTTTTTTTTATTATTATTATTTTTTTTCTCTCTCATTAGTTTTTTGTTCTGGTGAAGGGTTTTATTTTATTTTTTTTATTTTTATTTTTTTATTTTTTTCTTTTGTGGGATTTTATTTCTGTTTTATCTGTTTGCTTTGTTGTTTTTGTCTTCATTTTTGTTTCTGTTTGTCTATTTGCTCTTTCCTTCATTATTCTCTCTGGCTTTTATATGAGTGTAAACAGCGCCTCTAACCTCTTTGTGATTGTGGTTGTGATCTGTTCTTCCTTTTTTCCTTTCCTTCTCTTTTTCCCACCAGTCCTCTGCACCAGTGTCCCAATGTTAGTGGGATCCCTCTTGGTCCTCTAACCTTACATCTAATTCCTTCCTCTTCTCCCAATACTCTATTTCCTCCTTAACTCATTTTAAATTTAAACTCCTGAGGGGAAAAATTGACATACTAAGGACTTGTATACTGCATATAATTTTTCTGGTGTGTTTTAGATTTTGTTATATAACCGCAACTCTACTTTATACGGCTAAAAGTGGTAAATAACTGGTTAGCTCAGTCTGTCATTTTCTAGGCTGTGTTTGATGCTTCAGTTACCATTATAGCCAAATGTAAAATAATTGTTCTAAACAGCTTTCCTTCCTGATATTTCATGATTGATATTGACTAAGGGACACAGAAAATACACTGGCACAGTACCAAAGAATCAAGGACTGGGCCAAACAGGTAGCAACTTCTCACATCCAAAGAATTGAAGAGGTAGGATCCGGCAGAAAGCTCAAAACCCAAAAGCAAGCTCTACTTGGAAGATACTGCAGAGAAGTAGTCATCTTCTAAGGATCTTGAACACTAGCAATAAAGTAACCTATCATAGGTAATTTACAAACATCACCCCAGGAATTAAAGAAAGAAAAAATGAGACGACACTTAAACAAGATGCAACCCCACACATCCAATTCACCAAAGGCAAACCTAGGGGTCAACGAGGTGGGACAATCCGAAAGCCACCCACCTGGCCTATCTGAAGGGGTAACAACAAAACAATTGAATGAGGCTCTGGAAAAAATTAAAACAGAAATGATTTCACAGATAACTGCAGAGACAATGTCCATAATGAAGACTATGCTTAGGACACTATAGCTGATACAGACAAAAAAATAGATGAGCTTAAGAAAACTATAGAAACCATGAATGCTCAGCATAGGAAAGAAATGGAATCCATAAAGCAGATTCAAGCAGATATCCAAGAGAACAAAAATTCCATTGAAAGTATTTGTAGCAGATTAAGCCAATGTGAAGACAGAATATCAGATATAGAAGACAGGCCTGCAATTAGTGATCATGAAAAGAAAGAATTCTTAAAAACAGCAAGGGACCATGAAAAATCAATTCAGCAGCTGCTAGATGACTCAAAGATAAACAACTTAAGAATAATTGGAATAAATGAAAAAGCAGGAGATAGCATCAATGACAATAAAATCTTGTTCAAAGACATTATCAGGGAGAACTTTCCTGGAAGAGAAAAAGAATTTGACCCCCCAATAAGTGAAGCTTTTAGAACACCAACTAGACATGATCAAAAAAAAAAACTTCAACCAGACATATCATAGTCAAGATCCCAGAAATTCAACAGAAGGGCAGAATCTTAAAAGCTGTTAGGGAGAAGAGACAAATCACCTATGAAGGAAAACCCATCAGAATCACAGCTGACTTTTCAGCACAAACACTCAATTCAAGAAGAGCTTGGAATGATGTATTTCAAGCTCTAAAGGAAAATAATTTTCAACCCAGATTGATGTACCCCGCAAAACTATCTTTCAAAATTGATGGAGAAATAAAATACTTTCATGACAAAGAACATCTAAGAAACCTTATGACCACAAAACCAGCACTCCAAAATGTTCTGAAGGACATTCTAGAAAGAGATAGGAACCCCAACAGAAGGAATCCACCAGGCAGGACAGATAATTAAATAGCAGGAAAGGGGAAAAACAAAGAGTGGGAACCAACAACAGGAAAATATCATGACAAGTATAAGTCAATACATATCAGTTTTAACCATCAACGTTAACGGTCTCAATTCACCAATCAAAAGGCACAGACTGGCAAAATGGATCAAGAAGCAAGATCCAACAATATGCTGTATACAAGAAACACATTTAATTCAGAAAGAAATTCATAGACTGAAAGTCAAAGGATGGAAAACAATACTCCATGCAACAGGAACCCAGAAAAAAGCAGGGGTAGCTATTCTTTTTGCAGACAAAGTGAACTTCAAGCCAAGAATGATTCAGAGAGATAAAGACGGTCATTACATCCTTGTAAAGGGAACAATCCAAGAGGAAGAGATAACGATCATAAATATATATGCGTCAAATACCAATGCACCCAACTATATAAAACTAGTACTAAAGGACATGAAAAATCAAATAAGCACTAATACAATTATATTGGGAGATCTCAATACTCCACTGTCACAAAAAGACAGATCAACTAGACAGAAAATCAATAATGAAATAATAGAACTGAACCAAACTTTGGAACAAATGGACTTAGTAGATGTCTACAGAGTGTTCCACCCCACAACATCAGAATACACATTCTTCTCAGCTGCACATGGGATGTTCTCCAAAATAGACCACATACTAGCTCATAAAACCTGCTTAAGTAAATGCAAAGGAATTGAAATTATCCCATGCATATTATCAGACCATAGTGCAATGAAATTGGAAATCAATGGCAAAAGAAATCACAAAAACTCCCTAAACACATGGAAATTAAACAGCACCCTCCTGAACAACCAATGGGTCACAGATGAAATTAAAGAAGAAATTAGACAATTTCTACAACTGAATGATAATGACAGTACAACATACCGGAACTTATGGGACACAATGAAAGCAGTCCTAATAGGGAAATTTATAGCATTAAATACTTATATTAGGAAAATAGAGCAAGCGCAAATAAACAACTTAATGGCGAACCTCGAACTTCTAGAAAAAGAAGAGCAGGTTAAGCCAAAAGCCCATACAAGGGAGGAAATTATAAAGATCAGAGCAGAAATTAATGTATTGGAGACTAAAAAAACAATACAAAGAATCAATGAAGCAAAAAGTTGGTTCTTTGAAAGAATAAATAAGATTGACAAACCCTTATCCAACCTTATTAAAAAAAGAAAAGAAAAGACTCAAATCCATGCAATTGAAAATGAAAAGGGTGATATCACGACGGACCCTGCAGAAATCCAGAAGATCATCTATACCTATTTTAAAAATCTATATTCTACTAAGATGGAAAATGCAGGAGAAATGGACAGATTCCTAGATTCGTATAAATTACCAAAGCTGAATCAAGAAGATTTAAAAATCCTAAATAAACCAATATCAACCAATGAAATTGAAGATGTAATTAAAAACCTCCCAACATAGAAAAGCCCAGGCCCTGATGGATTCACTGCCGAATTCTACAAGAAATTTAGAGAAGACCTAACGCCCCTACTTCTCAAACTTTTCAATGAAATTGAAAGGGAAGCAATACTCCCAAATTCATTCCTGGAAGCAAGCATTACCCTGATACCAAAACCAGAGAAGGACCCAACTAAGAAAGAGAACTACAGGCCAATCTCCCTAATGAACACAGATGCAAAAATCCTTAAGAAGATACTGGCAAACAGAATCCAACAAATCATCAAAGATTATACACCATGACCAAGTTGGATTCATCCCAGGGATGCAGGGATGGTTCAACATACGTAAATCAATAAATGTAATACACCATATTAACAGAACCAAAGACAAAAATCACATGATCATCTCAATAGATGCAGAAAAAGCTCTTGACAAAGTCCAGCACCTTTTCATGATAAAAACCCTAAAGAAAATTGGAACAGAGGGTCTTTATCTCAACCTGGTAAAAGCTATCTATGACAAGCCAACAGCCAATATTATACTAAAAAGACAAAAACTAAAAGCCTTCCCTCTAATATCAGGAACAAGACAAGGATGTCCACTATCCCCACTCTTATTCAACATAGTTCTGGAAACTTTAGCCAGAGCAATTAGACAAGAGAAAGAAATAAAGGGAATAATGATTGGAAAGGAAGAAGTTAAATTATCATTATTTGCAGATGACATGATACTCTACACAGAAGACCCCAAAAACTCCACTAAAAAACTGCTAGATTTAATAAGCAAATTCAGTAGTGTAGCTGGATACAAAGTCAATACTCAAAAGTCAATAACCTTCCTGTACACAAATAACAAACTTACTGAAAGAGAAATTAGGGAAACAATACCTTTCACAATAACATCCAAAAAAATGAAATACCTAGGAATCAACCTCACAAAGGATGTAAAAGACCTCTACACTGAAAACTACAGTACTCTGAAAAAGGAGATTGAAGAGGATATCAGAAAATGGAAAGATGTCCCTTGCTCCTGGATAGGAAGAACCAATATAGTGAAAATGGCCATACTTCCAAAACTGTTATACAGATTTAACACAATTCCAATCAAAATTCCAACAGCATATCTCACAGAATTAGAGAAAACAATCCTAAAATTCATTTGGAATCAGAAGAGACCTAGAATAGCAAAGGCAATTCTGGGCAACAAAGGCAAGGCAGGGGGCATCACAATCCCCGACTTGAAATTATACTATAAAGCTACTGTGATAAAAACAGTGTGGTACTGGCAAAAAAACAGACCTGAAGATCAATGGAACAGATTAGAAGATGCTGAAACAACCCCAGACATACTAAGCCACCTTATCTTTGACAAAGGTGCCAAACACATTCGCTGGAAGAAAGATAGCCTCTTTAATAAATGGTGCTGGAAAAACTGGCTCTACACATGCCGAAGATTAAAACTAGACCCATATCTTTCACCATGCACTAAACTAAATTCAAAATGGATCAGAGATCTAAATATTAAAACAGAAACATTAAATCTGCTGGAAGGTAGGATAGGTAAATCCCTTGAAGACACTGGTGTAGGCAAAGACTTTATGAATAAAAACTCAACAGCACGGGAACTATCCCAAAGAATCAATAACTGGGATCTCATCTTATTAAAAAGCTTTTGCACAGCAAGAGAAACCACCAACAGAGTGAAAAGACAACCCACAACATGGGAAAAAATGTTTGCCAGCTGTTCCTCAGACAAAGGATTACTATCGAGAGCATATAAAGAACTCAAAAAAATCAGACCTCCCAAATTTAAAGACCCACTCCAAAAATGGGCATCTGAGATGAATACACATTTCTCAGATGAAGAAATACTAATGGCAAATAAATATACAAAAAAATGTGCAACATCACTAGTCATTCGAGAGATGCAAATTAAAACAACACTGAGATACCATCTCACCCCAGAAAGAATGGCTACTATAAAGAAATCAACTAATAACAAATGCTGGAGGGGCTGTGGGAAAAAAGGAACCCTTCTTCACTGTTGGTGGGAGTGTCGACTGGTACAGCCACTGTGGAAGTCTGTGTGGAGATTCCTCAAAAAACTAGGGTTGGAGGTCCCATTTGACCCAGCTATTCCCCTTCTGGGCATCTTCCCAGAAGAATTAAAAACATCATACCACAGTGATATATGTGCACCCATGTTTATAGCAGCACAATTTGTAATAGCCAGATCTTGGAAACAACCCAAATGCCCATCAACTGAGGAATGGATAAGAAAGATGTGGTATTTTTATACAATGGAGTACTATTCAGCCATAAAGAAGGATAAACTGGAGACTTTTATAGGTAAATGGATGCAACTTGAGAAAATACTCATAAGTGAAATAAACCGGACGCATATGTGTAAGCATCGAATTGTCTCTCTAGTATGAGAAACTGAAAGAGTAAATAAGATCCAAAATGTGCAATAGACACGGTGAATCAAAAAGAAACTGGTCAATAAGAAAGAGAGACTGGAATAGGGAAAAGAAAGAAGGGAAAGGAAAAAAATTGTATATATATATAAGATGGTTAAGATAGATACACTACCAATTTTACTTAGTTCATTGAAGAGTAAGGTTTGAGCCAATAATGTTTGGACAATTGAGTGCTAATGTCTGGTATCCTGAATAACTAACTTAAAGATAATAATACGTAATACATTGACCATTGTTACCCTCATGTTATGTTGTTTTGAAAATTTGTTCTTTTTTTGATTTGTTTTGTTTTTTCTTCTCTTTAAAATAAAAAAAAAAAAAGAAAGGACACTGAAAAAAAAATAAAAAAATAAAGCCCACTGCGTCAAGTTCTTCCTGTGAGTGAAAAGAAAGGATAAAAGAGCCGATAATTTTGACAGTCAACACTAATACTTGAAGATATCATTTGCTCTAGAAATCTAGATTTTATCATAGATTCTAAATTAGATATATCCTCCATAGACTTGATACTGGCAGGATCAAGTAATAACCTAGACAATGAAACATGTTGCTGTTTGGCTTCCATACCTCTCCTTGTATGGCATTAAAAACTGGAGTTCAAACTCGTCATTCTCACCTACTCTGATTTGTTCCCATATTTCCAATTAAAAATCGCAGCCCAGGAGTTTTGCATGTTGAAGGCTGCCAGCAGTGTTGTCGGGGGTTTGTAATTGCTGGGCAAGGCTCTTACAACTAGCTTCAAAGCTGATCTATGGAACCACTCAATTCCACAGCTGTCAAAGCGCTGATACCAACTGCAGTTAACGACACAGCGTCATCTCTCTAGCTCATTTACCTGCCGCCTTGCAAACAAATGGACACCGGTAGCAAAGGGGGGAGCACATCGAGCGGCAGATACCATATTTATCATAATCACTATGATTCACAGTAGAGGAAAATCAATTTCTCTTAATCGAGTAGAGTGACTTATTAAGGGTTATGAGTCCTGGCTGGATAGCTGTACTGATTTGATTATGTTGGGAGGGAAATTACCAGTGGCCTCCTACAGTCTTTTCCTTTGTCTTCTGGATAGGATTTGCTATTAAATTATTATCTTATGAAAGCTTTAGTAAGATCATGCTTTGATCAAGAAGAGACTGAGAATGAAGGTGCTGAAAGAGTTTCAGAAGTGTTGACAGGTAGAGATGTGAACATTCACAGTATCCTCACTGCAGAGGATGGTTGATAATTGAAAGGACGTAGGTAGACACAACATATGCGCATGCCAAAACTGGAAGCTCCTTGAAAGAACCCCGTCGCAAGCTAGCTTTGTCCTCCAGCTCCGCCTTACTGTGCGTGATACCACAGCTCAAGACACCTGGGAAGCAACGGACCCATGTGGTCAGGAGGAAAGATCACTAGATTAGAAGTCACGTAGAAGCTTTTATTCTTTAAAAAATGCTTTGGCCGAAATCAATAGTAGAAAAATAAAAAGTAAAATGTGTGCAGTTTTTAACTTCAGGATTTTTAAAAGTCAACAATTATGAACAAAATTTGCAAAAAAAAGTCTGTGGAAATAAGTTTAAAGGATTTAAAAATAAGAATTACCTACCTTTGCCTTCAAGTATGGTGATGCAAAGAAACTAGAATAAATTTCAGTTGTTTATACTTCTTTTCAGCAGTTTTGGTTGGGATTTGCAAATGTGAGCAACATCAGATGTATTTTGCTCTGAATAAAATCAAGAAAAAAAAGTATATCTCTTCCAATATGTATGACAGCCAAATATGGCAGTAAACACTACTATCCTTTGTAAAGAGATGTATTTAGAAATTATCCAGAGGTATAATCAAATATGTTCAATTATATTATTAATAGTATTTTGAAATACCAACCAAAATCAATGATTAAATTTTCTCTAAGAACAAACAGAAAAACTAAACAATTCCCAGGGAAGAATGTGTTTTAGTAGATAGAATGCTAAAACTGCTTGTTGATTGGCTTTTGCACAATACCTATCCATTAGCTGCATATAATTCTGCACTAATCGTATTTTTTGTTTTATATATAGATTTCAAATGTTTTGTATATAGTGCTAATATGCCTTTGAATGTTTCAAAGTTCTTAATAAAGATATCTGATTACCTATTAGTGTAATTTCATTTTTAGCATAGTGATTTTACAAAGGTATGATAGAATTCTTAGAAATAGGACAGTCTATGTTCCACAATAAAAATTACACATTTATCCTCAATCTGTTCTCTTTGCCTCACCTCTATCCGCTCAAAATACTACCTGTCACAACATGAAAATTTCTACTCCATGAGCTTCCTTTACCTTTCAGCTCTCACATAATGGCTTCTTGGTCTCAGTGAAAACATGATATTACTGTACTTCTACACCACCATTGTTACACAATGACCCAATTATGACTCGATTTTACTACTAAACAAGCACAGAAATGGATCATATGATTAGAGGAAATAGGAAGTTAGAAGTTTTTTATTTTTTTTTTTTAATATCCTATTCTTGGTTACTTCATATGTAGTGTTCTAGAAAGGATTTAATAAACATCTCCTATGCACTTATCTCTCTCAACATATACTCCTTTTTAACCTCTCAATTTAACACAAGCCTAGTGTGTCAATGTTCAGAAGATATTTGCTGAATTAAACTCAACTGTTATCAACATATCAAAGATGGTTTACACGAATTATTTGCACTTCAGTTAGCAGTCCTCATTGTTTCAGTGCTTCCGAGTGAGTGTCAGAGGCATTTTCAGACTCTAGAGAATGAAGGCTCCCGTAGTTAAAAAGTCAGAGATCAAAACTGACTTGGTGGAAATGTCTATTTGTCTATTAGAATAATTTAAAAATTTCAATTTCTACAGATACACAATTCACCCAATGCTATGAAAGTATTTTTTGCTGGTCAAACAGGACTCAAGAGAGACTTTTTCATATAAACTTTCCTTGTGCTATTAACAATTGTTTTGTGTGGGTATGATGATGGCTCAGTCAAAGTAGCTCTTCCCATGAGCTGAAACTACTATCGCTAGTTTAACGATAAATTGAAATCTGATAAAATTGACACATTATACCAAAAGACCATACTAATCAGAGAGTCTTGTGGAGACATTTTCTGCTGAGCTCCTTTTATTGCTTATCAGTCAGTAATCACCAAAATACCTTCGAGTACTCTATCTTCTGGCTTGGAGAAATTAAAACTACAATAAATCTTCTGACATACAGTATTACAACATTATTAAATACTATCACTCAGTTCAAGGGCATTTGATAAAACTCACAACTCTATAATTAATCGTATATATTTTATGGGTAAAATTTATATATACTTATTTTAATTCTCAAAATATGAATGAGTCATGGTAATATGTTAGGTCCTGTTTTAAAGTAAAACATGCTTTCTAGTTAATTTAACTTAAATAAATTTTAAATGACTAATTTCAAATCAATCTTCTTAATGATTTAGTAATATCATTTCATATCTTTAATGACCAGGTTGCTAATATTTTTTCTTTTTAAAACACAGCCACATACATAATATGTAAATACTCTACCAGAATATGGTAACAACTGTTGCACAATAAATTTTATATATCCTTTACTCAATTTTCAATCTAAAACTAAAGACTCCCAAATCTCCTGATTTAACAAATAAATTATAAAAAACAATAGAAAAACTATACTACACTTAAATAATTGTATTTAATATTCACAGTAGTTCTAGGGACTTTGATAGTGTCATAGATAAAAAAAAAATAAAGAGCTGGGCTGGTGAGATAGCTCAGAGGCATAAGCACCTGCCTGGCAAGCGCAAGGTCCTGAGTTCAACTCCCGGTACCCACATACGAAAAAAGGGGCGGGTGATATCGCTCAGCAGCACAGGTGCCTGCTGGCACACAAGGTCCTGAGTTCGACCCCTGGTACCCACACACACAAAAAAAAGAGCTTATCAAGAACTTACTTTTCATATTTATGGATTATGAAGGTTACACATTTCTTCCTATGTCATTGGCAGTTAAATAGCTCTTAAAAATAAGACTTTAAATCTCTTTTGGCTATTGATGCTTGATTGTTCAGTAGTCTTCAACTACTAATAGAGCTAACTTAAACTTGCTGGAGAGTTGGATCTAGCCAAGAATCCTGTATATGTAAATCTGGTCTATACGGTGTGTGGTAATCTGGAGAGAAGACTCATACAAAAACATCAAATGTCATTAGAACACAAGAGCAAAATGCTGTGAGGCCTAATGAAGCCTGAGAGTATTGAGCCTTTTTGGGTCACCTGCTCTAAAATATGAATAGTGAGACAGAAAGCTCAGATGTGTGTGTATGGATACATGGGGGAAGGATTGGGAGTTCCACCAAGCCAATAAAACTGAAAAGGTAGCAATTGGGCTCATAGAAGATGAGAACAGAGTAGTAGTTACCATTGGCTGGAAAGAGTAGATGGGAGTGAAGAAACCATGGTGAAGAAAAATATGAAAATACACTTATGAAATACAAAAAAACAAAAGAAAGAACAGAAAAAAGAGTCTACAATGGCAAACTAAAAAATGCAGGACATATGTACACACATGCAAAAAACTAGACAACCACAAATTAACAGTAAGATTTATTTTTATCTATTGATTTTCATGTACTTAAGTTTCTGCACTGAATATGGAAATGCTGAAAATTTGAGAGTCAGAAACCCATAGCTGTTTCTTGGTATACTTACTGACACATCCCTAACACTTGCCACTGAACCTGGCATGCAATAGACATTCTATCATCATTTGCTTAAATGAAGGAAAAGTATGTATAATTTTTGAAACATTTCTAATCTTAATGACTTATAAATGAATCAATTATGCATAATTATAAAATATATGTATAAGTATCATAACAACCTCATAAAGTTAACATCATCATCCAATATTATAGGTGAAAAATAAGACTCAGATGTTAAACAGTTTGCATATCACGTGGATAATAAGTAATTTAGAGTAAATTATTTATAACTAGCATCGGAAGGAAGTTGCTTTGTTCCCTCTTTAACCTTTGCCCTCTCACCTCAATACACAAGCACTTAAAAGATGAGTATTCTGTTGGTAAGGATTCTGTTGTCATTTTTTAAAAGTTCAATTGGCTTAGTTTAGCAGAAACTTGAGACGTAGCTGATAACACAACTTGGAAGCAAGAAGGAAACTGAACAACCCTTTAATGCAGTCATTAAAAGATACAAAGTATGAACTTTATGTGGAGACATTACCTTAGAAACAAAACCATGTTAAATTTATTAGCAGGAAAGAGATATTTAATTGAGATATAGTTGACTTACCCACATAATGAAAATCATTTTCCTAACCATACTGTTTGAAAATTTAGGGCCACCCTTAAATCCAGTTTGCAATCATCTTCTTATACAGAATATCTGTCAATGGGAGAGTTTTTCAGAATTCATGTTGAATGACAAGATAATGAAATAAATGGCAGTGCTTACAAAAAAAGTACTAGAAAAAGTTCTGAAAACAGAAGTATAAGAGAAATTACAAAACCTGAGATAGGAAAGAAGCAAGGACTACTAAGGTTGAGCTTGCATCACAAATGAGAATCAATGAAATAAAACGTGTTATATGTGTGAGACGGAAGCCTGGATTATGGCACCTGAAACACAAAGGGTGTCTGTGAGAGTATTTCTGTATGTAAGACACTTTTGAGAAATATCCAAATATTGCAGCAGGAAACTGAAGGGAAGGAAGAGCTTTCTACAGTTAACATTTCTACAGTATTATTAATAAATACAGAAAAATAAGTTTCAAAATCAAATATACATGAAATATTCCCCACAAAGACTTCAACAAAAGAGAAAATATCATTACATCCATATTCTTTCTTTTTTAAAATTACAGGACAGAGTTCCCTTGAGTACTTCAGCTCAGAGCCAGACATTAAACTTCTAGAAAACACAAAAATGAAAAGTGCTGAACAATTTATCATGAACTGGTGATTGTGGACAGAAATGTCTAACATGAACTGATGCAGACTTAATGATCAAGAAGAAAACAACTGAAAATACCAAACCACAAGGGATAATCTTTTTAATCCAGTGCTTGCTACTGCATTTCTCTTACACAAATTGTAATCTGTAAATCTGATTTGTGAATTTTAAGTAGGCCAATTAGGGATCAAGTAGATGATTACTTCATTGCTTTTATAATAACACTCCTAGGTAACCAATTCAAAGTTATATTTAATGGTCATATATTTTCTTTTAAATCATCTTCTGAATACATTTTGGAAATAGACTGTGACAATGGTTTATAGCTTTATGCTTGTCCTCAACTCCAAGTCATCACAATTCTGACTGTAATGAGGTTACTCTGCATCTGTCTGTCACAAATGACCTAGTAACAACTAAATGGATTGCCATCAATCTTTCAATTAGAATGTATAATTTTATTAGCACAATATTTTTTGAACTGATTGTATTACTTTGAATGAGAGCTTTCATTTACTTTGCCATTTAGGGTCAAATGTGTACAATTGCTGGGAGCTGAATAAACAATAACTTGTTTTGACTTTGTAGGGTGTAGACTGTACAAACGTGTTTTCTTGTGATTCTGTAAGTGAAACAACAAACATTACTTCAGAATTAGAAAAGAACTAAGGGTAGGCATATTTTTATGATAATTCTGTACACTCTATTCTAGGATGTGTATTACCAACAATAACAACCAGCTGTTAATTTGTACTTCAGGAAATTTTCATATACATTATTATACACTAAATAGCTAAAATACTTATATTCAAAGAAGACCGTATTTATGGTAAAGTAAACTATTCCTATACTCAAACTTTTATTCATAGTTCATGATAGAAAGTTTAAATTCATTCAGAACAACATTCACCTTGGTCAGCATGTGTTCTTTTACTGTTCATTTTTCTTTCTTATAAAGAGAAAGTGGTCAATGTGTACCAGTGAAACAAGTGATAGAGACCTAGAGCAGAAGTTAGATTAACACACTAAAACAATAGTACCATATCTGACTGAGATGCAAAGTAACAAAACCAACACAAACAGATGATACAAGTTCATGGAAAACTTGAAAGTTATAGTGATTTACTTCTCAGAGGCAAATCAGTTCCTTCAATATGATTAGCTAGATGTACCTACTCAGCTGTCAGAAATAGAAATCCAGAAACACTCATGTGATCATGATTGTGACACTGGGCAGATAGACCTCGGCTGTTATAGTTAATAGTTTCTTTCCACTAAGTTTGGATATCTGGACTAAATTTTATTATAATTACAGGTTTAGTTGCAAATAAAGGTCACATCCAAATACTATCTGGAAAATGAGCAAAAACAGGGATCTGTCATAATTTAAATTAGATATGTGAAAATTGCCTGGGTTCTCCACCTTTCAACCTTGATGTGCCTATATGATGAAGATATAATCTTGTTACATTGGGGTTTGACATTAAGAATAATTAAAAGTCTGTATGGTGTATGGCAGAAAGAGATATAGAAAAGAATGAGGAGGAGATAAAAATAGAGGGAGGGAGACAGTAAACTTCTGAAAACTATAAGAAATTTATAAGAGGTAAATCATTTGCTATGTGTAATTGAAAGTAAAAACGGTTGTTTAAAATACTGTTCTGTATACTTAGTTCATAACTAAAATAAAGATAACTGTAATCTCTCAAGGTCAGTATACTTTATATCAAAAGTGAATCTAATACTTAATAGAAGAAATCTCATAGAAATAGAAATCTAGAAATCTCATTTCTAACACCTTAATTTTATTTTGCCCAGAAACACATTCCAACAACTCCTCTAAATATTGCATTATATTGTGTCTGGTCTGTTTTCTAAAGTTCCTAAACATACTTATATTGCCTACAGAAAATCTCTGCCCTGCGTTTGATTCCTGTTAACGTGTCTTCTCCCAGCTTCATAAACAAGTAGTGGAACTCTACTGCTGCCATACTGGTCTTCTCATAATCCTTCGAAAACTACTTCTTCTTGGCTAGAAGGTTTTATATTCACCATGTGCTGTGCTCCATTTTCCTCTATTCCAATTTTTCAAATATTGTTGACTTCAATAAAAAAAACCTCTCCCCAACAAGAAAGGCTTTACCACCTACTCTATCCCATAGGATGTGTTTAGCTGAAACCTCCTTAAACTATGGAAATGGGTTGTAAACATTTCAATCCTGTGCTAGAAAGCAAGCAGATAATCTCTGTGTTTATCTATTCCAGACCCTGGACACTGGGGTCTCCAATAAAATTTTGTTTCAAGAAAGTAATTTTTTAGGGGTTTACAGACCTGTGTTTTGTACACACATGGATTTATATGAAAGCTACTGTCCTATAGCATTACTTATATTTTTCACCTTCTTGGCTATTGTCCAGAATTGTTGACACAGTTTGATAGGCATATGCCTGATTTTTAAAATTAGTATACAAGCAGTCAAAAAATAAGAACTACACCTTACTACACACTGAAATATGTTAAATTCGTAATAATCACTAGTGAGTAATTCATTGGCTAAAAAAAATAAGTGAACAGAATACTTGCAAAGTATACTAATAGTCAATCTCAATTACTTTCTAAGTCCCCTAAATTAGTTTCATATATCTTTGTATATGAAAAGGCAATAGTCTAAGAAATCATTTTGAATTATTTAACCAGAGAACCAAAACTCTTGATTTAGCAAAAAAAAAAAAATGCATAAGAGAAAAGCTGCCTGGGAAATAATGCCTTGGTTACAACTTACTGTCTTTCTTAATGGAAATGTATATTATAATGTCCAGCTAAAAATCAAATTACTAAACATTTAAGTATCTGCCTTTACTTCTCTAAATATTGCTACTTCTTAACATTTATGAAATCAACTAGCTAATTTTACTGTGAAAATATTAAACCATAAATATACATCATTAATATCTTTATTGACAAACTGCTTTTTAGAGTTTAGAGCCCCAACTAGCTTTTGTTGCTTTTGCTGATTTTTCTCCTTTCTTCTCTTTCAATGACAAATACAGTTTCAGCTAAACAATGCTTCTGTGTGTGTGCACATGTGCATGTGTATGTGCATGTTTGTGTGTGCATGCACACGTGTGTGTGTGTGTGTGTGTGTACCCTGGACAAGTGTTCTACCCCTGAGCTCCACCTCGAGACCACATGGTACAAAGCCTAAAAATAGGCCTAAAAATAGTCCCTCACAGAGATTTGCAGTCTTACTATGCAGGAAGCAGCAAAATAGCACACTGACTCAACAGCTATTAGGCACAAGCAAGAGAAAAACAACAAAAGCAGGGTATTCACTTTTAATTTTGAATCTGTCAGACACGCCTTGTCAACATCATGTCATTGGCCTGTCAGAATGAAAGCACACAAGACAAAACTGTTTTTGTAATACATCAATACTTGCAATATTACCACAGCATCACATGTGGAATAGAACTAAGAAGGAAGCCTTGGGTGAAGCATCATACTTTCATTTTTTACGTTGTCATCACCATGGAAGAAGATATTTGACTGGATTTCAGCCTTTTGATTCAGGATTCTCCATGAGCCTACTATTAATGCAATAATAATCTAATTTTATATTAACTAACTCTGTGAATTTCTACATATTCTTGGAATATAAAAATGAGTGAAGAAATTACATATTAACATTTTAATATACACTAAGTGGAAGGGATGGTGAGAGATGACTATCCATAGCAATTTTTATGACCCAAATTTCTAGATTCCAGAGAGGATCCTGTAACCAGGAATCATCCAAGAATTTTCAAAGCTAACTCAGATATATTTAAGGACAGATATGTTGGGTAAATGCTACACTCAGCATGGAAGGTATCCACAGAATTGTAGAAGAAATTTCAGGTCCTTTTAAGACAAATCAGGAAGGCTTTAGTGATAAATATGCAATGACCTGCAATATTGTCAAATTACACCACCTGGTAAAAGTCTGGACATTACAAAGGGGTTATAAATTTTATGGCACATAGCAGTGGTATAGAATAAATACAAATTGTAGAATTTATATAAATTGTAGAATTGTAGAATAAAATATAAATTGTAATGGCAAAGAGCTCAATCTTTATTTTATTAAAAAGGTGGTATTTCTAAGTTATCAGTTTAGAGTCAAGAGCATGTGTAAAATTAAGCCTTTCAAAATTTGAAGCCATTTTTCAGCTTCGCAAATATTTTAAGACAACACACACAAATATCAAATATTGACTCATCATAAAGGATACCATTAGGCACATGAAGTATAAAGATATAGGGATAATCACATAAAAAATTACAAATGAGAATAAACCAAACTAAAAGTTCACATTTATTACCTGTCACAATCTATCAGTTTCTCAAAAAGTTTGGCCAGTTTTTAAAAAACACGAATATACCACAAAAGAAACTGCTAACCTGAATCATATCTGTTTGAAGAAAACTGATCACAAGATTATGTTTAAATTTTATGTGGAACTTCAAAATAGAGCCATGAACATTATATTAGAATAAATTGTAGTCAAGTACACAGACAGGTGGAGCATATTTTCATGTTAGATTGTCATTTGCTATGAAGTATTTATTCTAGTTAGAACTTACTTAGAAAAAAAGAATCAGTCAATAGCAATAAAAACAAACAGGAAAATAGATTTTAAAATTTTAATTTGAAATCTTGTTTATAATTTAAAATAATTTGAATTGTGGTTGTATTTTGGTCATTCTGATACTTTAGTATACCAAAATGTATTTTCATTCATTAACAAATTTAAGTATTTTGTCAAAGAATCTTGTTACATGTAAATTGTTTCCTCTGTATTTCCAAGTAACTATTTCATCAAATGCAATCTATACTCTTTTAAAAAAATTATAAAAAACACCACCAAATACCAGTTATAAAGAGTGTCCATCAATGGGTGCTTTGAGGTTTTCAAGAGGGTGTAGAACTCTTCTAATTTCTGAGATCTGTCATATTCTGAGTAAAATATTTCCAATATCCAGTTCTGTGATCACACAGGTAGCTGAGCATGTTATCGTCTAAGCAAATGTGTTATGAGTCTTCAGATGATGGACTACACTAAGGCCAGATGTCAGAGGTGCTGAAATTGATAATCCATCAGTAATTTTCTGTCTGTCGCAATAGCTCTGACCCATTGAACTAAATAAATATGTTTAATCACTGAATGGTCAACTTATCAAGTGGTGCCCAGGGCTAATGGGAAAGACCTGTCAAATTTTGAACAGATAAACGAAAAACCATAGCCATCAGCAAGGAAGTAACTGCATCCTTTATCTCTATACCTTCCCATCTAACTTTGGGAAAATACAGATTTCAGTGGAAATCATACTAGGAAAAGAAATGTCAGACTAGTATATTACATCATATGCTTACTATGTCCTTCTGCATTTATTCTCTACACAGCCAACTATTCATCTGCTTCCATTAGATTGTAGTATTGAGATATTCCCACATTCAGTGATAGGTAACACAGAGAAAGCCAATAAAGGACAAAGAGGCAAGGAAGGGCTGCATCACAGTTACCAGGCTATATGGAAATGGAGATCTGTGAATAAATCTTCTTAGTCTATAAGATAAAGTTCTCCTCCAGAAAAAGAAATAAACTTCATTCATCAATAAGCTAAGGGATTCAAAATTGCTGAATATGAACAGTTACATGACAAGCCCATGCCATACAAACATTAATCACGGTTAATGAGATAAAAGCTTTAGTAACGTGTGACACTGGAGAAATGATAGATCAGGCATCCTTTCATTGAATGTGCCAACAGCTATGTGATTATATAGGCCAGCCGCCATCGCTGTCCAGGAATGGAATAAACTGAGGAGATTAGATGCCACTAATCTCCGCACTGGCCACAAACAGCAGTGATCCCTCAGCAAGACTCATGTAGTGCACAAAGAGCATTCACAGTATTAAGTTTTCTCTGTCTTACTTTGCCACCATGCATAAGCTCCCACGGCAGAAGACTCTTGAACTTGTTTATTCACACTTGCTTAATCCTCATTCTACAAACTGACTCAGCCTGTAGGGTTAAGAAGATGGATGAGAAGCGCGAGGGCCACAAAGAGGTCAGGGTCATGATGTCCCTCGATCTCATTAACTACACCACTCGAGATACCAGTCACTCCAAAGGTCACTCCAACTGAAGACTGTGGTATATGTACAGGAAGACCCACAGGACAACATAAAGCAATTACTTTTTTAGAACTGATATTACATATAAAAATATAACAACTCTAATTTTGCTTCTATTTTAAAATGCCTCTTGATCACAGGTCTCTTTATATGTCTCTTGATTATATCTCTTTATTAATAAATAGCTTTAAGAAATTCAGAATTAAGAACCTCTAAACTTCCATGCCAAAAAAACAGGTACACATTGTAAAAGGATCGTTACAAGTCTAGTAAATCCATGAGTTAGCAATTACCCTGCTGACTTTTATCAGGTAAATTTAAGAACTATTGTTAATACTAGTTGGTTTCAAAAGTGAAGGAGGACTAGTATTCATAAAGGTATGACAATAATTAAAAACCTGAAAGTCAATTTTTTTTTTTTTTTTTTTTTTTTTTTTTTTTGTGGGTACCGGGGGGACGACCTCAGGACCTCACGCGCCAACAGGCACCCGTGCCGCTGAGCGATATCACCGGCCCCTTTTTCGTATGTGGGTTCCGGGAGTCGAACTCGGGCCTTCGCGCTTGCAAGGCAGGCGCTTAAGCCGCTGAGCCGTCTCACCGGCCCTGAAAGTCAATTTTTTGTGTGGTAGAAAAAGTAATAATTTTAAATAATTCTACAAAGTTGTATACTACTTGGCACTAAGACCGTTATATAAAGACTTCCAAGATACTACAAGGTTCCAATTTGGAAGGCGTTACTAAAGAAGTTTGAAATGTAGATTATGTCTATTTTCAAATACTTGTACAAGCTACTACAGGAACATTATAAATGTTCTTTGAAGAAATTAAAATTAGAGTTTCTATTAATATATGCAGTATTTTATCTTTTATTTTACTGAAGTTTTAAACAAAACTGACTCCACTTCACAAACTAATTTCAAGGTTATAATAACAACAAAGACTAAAATAAAAATACAATGAAAAAATGATGCTTAATTTCTGGTGGTAATTTTTTTAACTTTTCTATAGTTTCAAGCATTTCCAAAATAGAAATACATACAGTCAGGAAAATAATATGAAGTAAAAGGCAAAAGAAGCAAACAAAAATACTCATGCTGAAAAAGTCTCCAAGTTGTTCAGATAAAACAGGTCCAAAGAGAGGACAAACATGATGATGGCATGACAGATATTTATTTGTAAAATTATGTTATTTGGATAAAAATATTTGGATAAATAGAATGCATCTTACCTAATAGAACATTTTTACACTAAATGTAAGTCAAATGCCTGTGTCAAAAATACAACATCTTTGCTTTATTATATTTTGATCTTTTTAGAAAAACATTTATTTATATACTAGGAATTCATATTTGTACACTTACAACTTCACAAAACTAGAAATACTGGCAATGAGGTACATAATTTTTCAAAAAACCATTTACCTTAGACCTAAATGGTTGATTGAAAAGAATAATAACTTCATTACTCGGTCACAAGGTGAACGAGGACCATGTGCACATGGATGCATGATCGGGTAATTCCTCAAAAGACATGTAAGATTAAGGAACAGCCTCATTTTACTCAACACATTATCAATTACTTGTCAACTGAGTTCACCTAAAGAATTGATAAAAAGAAAAAGAGATATCCAGGAAAATAAAAAAGACTAGGGGAAAGGCCAACTAAAAAGACCACTGTCAAATTTATTTGATATCCAAGGTTGTTGCCCTTCTAGGTCTGGAAACAAAAGGTAGTCGATATGTTAGAAATGTATTATTTTCCCAATGAACTTAGCCCAGTAATTGTACACTGACACTGTGTACAAGCTCACTTATTTTTCCCCTTCTCTGGAGGAAAAATGATCTAATTGAGTCTTCTTCACCTTAAACTCAAGAAAATGGGTCCAGAGAGGTAAATAGTCTTGCCAAAAACACAGGACTAGTTAATAGGGCTGGAGGCTATTCTCTTAAGTTCCCAGAATTATCCTTCCCTTTATTGCTGTGTTATAAAATTGGCTACTTTATTTGTGATCTTATGACTACCTCTCATTATAGGGGGCGTTAAGTCCTTTCACTCCCCTAGGCCTCAGTTTCTATATTTAAACAAGAAGACTGATGATCTTTAAAGTTTGCCAAACCAGCGAGCCCCTACATGCTATAGTTTTATGATGACCTGACTCAGAAAGGTTGTTCCTTTTTATTTCCAATTTAATCCCACATTCATTTCTTATGAGAAGCTTCCATTAATGCCCCTATAATTAACACCAAACCCAAGTGGAATGAATGGGAGATTTTCTTATGCATAGAGTAAGGACCCTTAAATAAGAATGAATAATGATAATATTTCCCAGAAGACAACTATGGCAGCCCTCAAGTATGATTAACTAGACCACTCCTCGTCTCTCCTTCTCCACAGAAATAGAACAGTTCATTTGCATGTCATCTGATATAGAGAGTCTAGCATATAATGGGTTATTACCATTGGGTACTTCATTAGTAAAGCTTTTCCTCATGATGTGTCAGAAACAGAAAAGACAAAGCAAATTGAGATTCTTACATCTCTATTAATGACATACACATTTGAAGATCAGACTCCATCAGCTTATCCATCAATCCCAAAGAACCAACTAAGTACTTGGAAGGCTTTTGCAAGTTGACCCATTTATAGGTGTCTTGTTTAACAATAGGCTTTTAATGGAATCTGCTTTTAAAAGAAAATCCTATATGAATATTAAACACAGCATTTTCCTCCTCTTTTTAGAATATTCAAAGCAGATCTAGCAAGAAAACAAAAATAACCAGACTTTCTATCAAGCTGCTCTTGAATCTGGACATGTGAGTCCTAGGGAATTATATGTTATAAATGAGGGGTTGACTTACAAAATGCAATTAATTTAATTGCTTATAATCTCAAAGGATTTCAATATAAGATGTGCAAGATGTATGCATGAATGAAAATTTTCAAGGACTTTTCATGCAACACTATAATATGAAATTTAAGGACATCTATTTTGTGGGATTTCTTGGGAATAGGAAAGTGATGCTAATTATTTTTCTATAGAATATGACAGCAGGTGCAATGTATTGTTACTTCTTTTATTATTCCGAAGGGTTATTTTTTAGAGGGAAAACAGAAGGCACAACTATACCAAAAGATGGAATTTTATATAACTTTTTAGGTTCATTTCTTTCTGACCAGTACACCCTATTGGCTTTGGTTTGTCTGCAATTCCTTATGAATCCAAGAAAGAACACATAACACAATTACTGTCTGGCATGTTGAGGCAAAATCTGTACCTTTTTCCCACAGCCCCCTCTCTTTTTGCTCAGGTTACACAGAACAAATTTATTCTTTCTTTTGCATCACAGTTCTTGGTGTCCTTGGCTAAAACTATCAGACCTATCGGTGTCGCCATTGTTCCGGGATCAATAACCCCAATTCCTACAGCTTTTCCTACTTACAGCTATGTATTTCAATCACACCTCATAGTCTTAAATCCTTGAACTTTATCTTTTAGGGGCATGGCTGTTCTACAGGTGAATTTAAACTGATACTCAGAATTATAAGCAGTGTTCAATTTAATTACAATAGCACAGAATCAAGCTGAATTGGATGTCTTGGTTTGAACCTTTAGACTAAGAAACTGTCTGGCAGCTCTTTAATGTACACTGTTCATTAGACCATGTATCAGACGCTACTACTTAACTTCAATGAACAATCATTCCCCTCCTATTTCAACTTCCTCTTCTACTAAAAAACAAAATACAATTCTTATCATTAAACTAAAAAAAAAATAGGAGCAAAAATCAAAGGCACAAGAACAAATAACAGAAATATATAGAGTACATCACAACTGAATTTATCAATTTCAAACACTGAATTTGTGAATGTGAACAAGTGAATTGTAAATAGTCATGACATTTAATGAAAACATGAATTCATCAATGTTTTATAAAAAACACGAGTATTTAACAGTTATCAAATAAGCTATTAAGTTATTAACAGTGTCCTTTTACTTATATATTTTTGTCTGAGAGTGTGACTACTTATTTAACAACATTTTTAACTTTGTATTTTAAAATAAGCATAGATTCACAGGAATTAGTAAAAATAGGACAGAAATGTCTACACTTTACCACACTGACCCTATAGTTACAACTTACCTAATAATAGTGCAATGTCAGAACCATGAATTTTACATTGGTACAATGTTTGTGTGTTTGTGTGGAGTTCTTTTTTTTTTTTTTTTTTTTTGTGGGTACCGGGGGGACGACCTCAGGACCTCGCGCACCAACAGGCACCCGTGCCGCTGAGCGATATCACCGGCCCCTTTTTCGTATGTGGGATCCGGGAGTCGAACTCGGGCCTTCGCGCTTGCAAGGCAGGCGCTTAAGCCGCTGAGCCGTCTCACCGGCCCTTGTGTGGAGTTCTATTTCATCTTGTCATATATGTGTGTTAGTACTGTATGACCACCATCAACTGAGATATGAAATTATCACTACAAAGATCTTCCTGTTACTATCACTGCAGTTACACCCATCTTCTTTCCCCCTTCATCCCTAACACTTAGCAATCACTAATCTGCTTTCCATCACTATAATTTTGTCATTCTGAGAATGTTATGTAAATAGAATCACACACTATATGACCTTTTGAAATGCCTTTGCAAATACCTTTTACACTGAGCATAATGCCCATGAGACACATCCAAGTCACTGTGTATGTCAATAATTAAATTATTTTTATTGCTGAGTAGTATTCCATAGCATGTACATAGTAGAGTTTGTTTAATTATTCACCTACGGGGGGCAGCGTTTTAGTTGCTTCTAGTTTTCTGCTATTACTAATAAAATTGGTATCAAAAATTGTGCACAACTTTTTGTGAGCAGTTATATGTTGTGATTTCTCTGATATAAGTGCACATGGGTACAAAAGTATGGTATGTATTTAGTGCTTTTTAAAAATGGTCAAAGTGTTTTGACCAAAATGGCTGCTTGCCACTTTACTTTCTCATCAGCAGATTATAAGAAATTTAGCCTTTCTGCTTCCTTATCTATACTTGGTATTGTCACACTTTTTATTTTGAATGCTTTAGAAAATATGTAGTATTCTCACGAGTGTCTTTTAATGTGTTTATTTGCCATCCATTTATCCTTTTCTGTGAAATCTCTGATCATCTCTTGTACCCATTTTCTAACTGCATTAATTTTTTACTTAATGTTGAGCTTTAAGAGATCTTTATGCATTTTAGATATGAGTCTTTTATTAGACATATCATTTGTAAATATGTTCTCCCAGTATGCAGCTCTTCTTTTTATCCTCTTAATGGAAAGGTGCAGAGAACAAAAGTTTCCATTTTTAAAGAAGTCAAATTTACTGATTTTATCTTTTGGTTTTGTGCTTTTGATATGTTTTAGAACTACAGTATTCACCAAACTGTTCACCAAAGAATTTCTCCTATGTTATCTTCCATAAATTTTACAATTTTATGCTTGCTTTACATTTAAGTCTGTGATCCATTTGAAATTAATTTTTGCATACTGTGCAAGGTTTATGTTCAGATTCAGTTTTCTTTCTTGTGGATATCTAATTGTTTCAGCATCTTTGGTTGAAAAGACTATACTTCTTACTTTACTTTTTATATTGAAAAATAAATATAATTTAAAAACCAAATTGGGGCCATTGAGATGGCTCAGCAGCATAAGCGTCTGCCTGGCAAGTGCGAGGTCCTGAGTTCGACTCCTGGTACCCACATACAAAAAAAGAGCCGGTGATATCGCTCAGCAGCATGGGCGCCTGCTGGTGCACGAGGTCCTGAGTTTGACCCCCAGTACCAACAAAAAACAATAATAATAATAAAATAAAAAATAAAAACCAAAATTGACCAATAATTAGTAGTAGTGTGCATTAACTATAGAAAATATCAAAGTCAGCAAAAGTCTACAAATATACCCACCAATGAAATAATGCATATAAAGATGATAATGACTCAAAAAATTCTAGAAAGTACTGTAAGGTATCAGTGCTATTATCATACTCCTTTTTCATAAAGTTAGTCAAGTTATCTATAGATATTAAATGATAGATGACTCAGCTTATAAATTGGATTCTTAATCTCCAAGCTGCTTTGGCCGCAAACATGTCAATAAGATCTGAAAGTGATGGATTTTCCTGATGCTGATATTTGACAACTAGGAACTGTAGAGAGAAAATCAAATTACTTGAATAAACTAATGAGCTCTCAAATGTCAATATATAACAAAAGAAAAACATAGAAAAGATTACTGTATTTGTTGTTTCTTTCCTTTGAATCATAGCATTGCAGCATCAAAACGATGCTTTATACTTCAACTAATCCATCATTGACACTAGTCCAGCACTATATGTGTATATAGATAATTACATATTATATAAAATAGGCTTTGAGTAAAGTGCCTAAAGAAAGCATTAATGATTTCTTCTAAGTGTCAAATGATTTTATCTGTTTCTTTAAATTAATCAATGTGGACCCTTAGCATAGTAACTAAGAAAATAGGTTTAGATCAAGGACTGTCTGAGTTCAAATTCTATCTCTTTCTGTTCAAAAAATTGCAAATTAATTTCTTGCCTCAAATATAATAAAATATTGTCCAAACATTGGGGCTCTTTGGAATGTTGAACAAACCATGAGTGTAAAACACTACAGAAAAGCTGGCACTCAGTAAACACCAGTCATGAATAGTCTTACTATTCATTTTCTGCCTACAGAAACCATTTCTCCAGCTCCCCAGCCTCTCCTCAGAATAAGCCTCTTCCTTCTCTGCACTCACAGAGTATGGCAGCTGGAAGGAGTATGGCAGCTAGCAGTGACCACATTCTGCATCACCACGTTCAACACTCTTTGATGGCAAGAGTCATGCTTTGGTTTTGTTTTTTAATAGTGGTAAAAAAAGAAAAAAGAAAAAAATACATATATATTACATAAAATATAACACCTTAGCCATTTTGCAGTGTAAAGGTCAGCAGTGTTATTTATATCCATATTGTTGAGTGATGGTTCTCTGAACATCATCTTGCAAACTGAATCCCTATGCAAAAATCCCTAGGTCTATTGAAAGTATCCATATATCAGCACCTAACTATACTAAGTAGTCTGAAGGTACTGTACAAAAATATGGCACACTGAATTTGTATTTCTCCTTGAGCTACACATTAATTTTTAAAAATCTTGCCAGTACTCCTTTGAAATGCCATCTCCTTTTCCGATATCCACTTAATGCATCCCTCGCCCTTGGTTCCTTAACTTGTAGTGGGTCTTCCCCCTCCAAACTCTTCCTTGCTCAGATCCACCCCACACTATTCACCACATCTTTTTTCATTCCTTACCTCCAAATAACAAGCCCAAATCAAAAGGGGTATCCTGAGGTCTTCAGGGATAAGAGCTAGTTCTTAAAATTTGTCTTAGCCGCTTTTCTCCTTGTTGAGACACAATCAATAACCAACACTTGCAACTTAAAGGAGGAGAGGCTTATTTTGGCTCCTAGTTTTAGTGTAAGCCAGTTGGCTCCGAGGCAGAAACACGATGGCAGAAGAGCATGAGGCAGGAAAGGTCCTCAATCCATGGCACTGAAGAAACAGAGAGAGAGGGAGGGAGGATCTGGGGACAAAAATGCATTTTTCCAGGTCAGGTCCCCAGTGCCCCAGCTCCAAACAGGCCCCACCTTTTAACAGCATGTTCGCCCTGTGAGCTCATCAGTGGGTGAATCCACTCCTGAGTACAGCAGCTCCGTGGTCCAATTACCTTCTGCATGCATAAAAATCTGGGGACATTTTAGATCTAGACCATAACAATATGTTTAGTCATTACCAATCTCTACCTCCCTTTCCTTCCCTATACACATTCTCCAATCAAACTAAAGTATTTTTTGCCAAAACTAGTCAAGCACAATCTCAGACCTTTGCTATCATACTTCTCCCATTTTCTAAGGCCACCCTTCACTCCTATTTATCCAGAAGCATTTGGTGGCCATTCCTTTAAGCCGTGGCATGCATTGTCTGAAGGCCTTTATCCCACACCACAGTGTTACTTTTCATTTGATGAGGCTTCTCAGTATCATACAAGCACCATCAAAGCTGCGGTCCTCTTAAAACCCTTTTTATTCCTAACAATTAGGAAACCTAGTAAAGTCTATCACATTGACTTAAGGAAAAACATCTAATGTCCTCAATTCAACATGAATAAGCAAAGAAAGCAAAGAGAAAAAAAGGAGATAATGGTTTACATAAAATGAATCACATCAAATACGTCTTATGCTATGAAAAGAAAAAGTTACATTAGGTTTGTGTGTGTACATGTGTGTGTACATTATAAAGTTTGTTTCAAAATCTTGGTATAAATATAGCTGTTAGATAATCATACCCACCCAAAAAATGACTGCCTTCATAAATATGAAGACATACTTGTGTAATTGGAAAATGACTTGATTTCCAGAAAGAAGCATACATTGATAAAAGATAGCTCCTGCTCTACCTGGATTTCAACTTATGCTAAATTTCCAGAGCCTACTTGTGATGTTTTCAGTTCTTAATGACAGAAGACAGTCAGATTTTTCTTGTTGGCTATAATCCAGCCTGATATCCTTACTTGCTGGACTTCAGAATCAATTTTACGACAGGCTGAGATTAACAAAAGAATAAATGACCAAGAACTCCTTTCTATGGCAGAGTTCTGGAAAACAAACAAACAAACAAACAAACAAACAAAAAAGTGAAAAAAGCAAACACAAAAAACCCAGCAGCAGTTCAACAGGATCTCGTTCTGTGTATCTGTCATACCATTAAAGCACCTGCCTTTCTTACATTTCTCGAATTCTTTTCACAGGCTGGCTCCATGGTCTGAACACTCGTGTCTGCCCACCCCAAACTCATATGTTAAAAGCCTATCCCACGAGATGAGGGTATTCGGAGGTGGCCTTTGGGAAGTGATTAGGTCCTGAGGAGAAGCTCTCCTAAATGGGATTACTACCTATCCACCATGATCACTGCACGCTGATCTCATCAAAACTCCAGAACTGTAAGAAATAAATTCCTATTGTTTATATGCCATTCAGTCTGTGCTTTTTTGTTATAGGAGCTTGAACAGGTTAAGGCTGTCAGAGATGGGAAATTATTGATAACTGAGGGAAGAAAGCACCAGTAATCTTCAGAACTTACAGAAGCCATCTCAAGCATGGATTCGACATTGCTCACACAGAGTACTTCTTATGAAAACTTCACAAACATGCATGAGTATCTCCTAACTGACAAAAATGTATGAACATCTTCTAATTAAGAAATGAGCAGTTAGAAATGTCTCTGCTTTTGAAAAACTCCTAAGAAGAAAATCAATTCCAATGGTATACAGTGGTAAGAACATCAATATTATAACTGGGCCTCTTTCCTTAGCAGTTAAGGCAGGAACTTCTACACAGTTCTGCACTGGAAAATATTCTCAGGGATGAACAAAACTTGACCTACTTCTGTCAGAAGCTCATCACATATACTGACTCATGCATAAAAGACATAAAAGCTCCTTTAAATAATTTTTAAAACTTACATGGGATGGGGGGATTTGATTCAGAATGGAAAGAATTATATAACAATTATCAGAAATAAATTCAACCTAAAGAAGAGAAATTGGAGACTTGTCATTAGCCTGAAACTAATTTTGGGAGAAAAACATTTGAGATTCTGCACAATAATATATTTCCTAACATATAAACCCTTTTAGTAAAATCAAATTGTGTCTACACACCATTAGAAACCTAAAAAATTCAAGGATTTGTACTAGGAAACTCCTCCAAAATACTGAATTTTTAAACTTTACAACAATTTCTGGAGTTAAGAACTAAAGCAGTTCTCAACATGGTGTGTTTTTTTAAGCTTTATCATCACTACATGTATTCCTCCCTGTTATTCTACAGGTAGGATTTATATGGTTGCAAAGCTCAGGATTATACTCAGAATTATACTGCTAATATGAATAAACTTTAACCAAATAGAGAACATCAGATTTTCACTTCATTCCATGTGCTTTCCCTGGTATCAGAGTAAATTCAAGCAATTGTCACTGCATGGCAACATGAGCTTTTCATTGGGAGGGTGCAGATACAGTTAATTCAATCAATAGAAAGAAATCTTACAAGAGAGTGCAGTATTATACATAATTTAATAGAGCGTAAGTTCAAACATGTTCCCCAGGTGTAGCTTTTCAGTCCTTCATTTGTGAAGATCAAAGGGAAGGACCATAAGTATTTGAATACATTTAATGAAATATTGCAAAATTAAAAGGCATAGTTTAAAAATAGCCCAAGGATCACATTCCCAATGTTACTCAAAGCATGTTGAGTTATGAAAGTTTTTTCAATGGTTTTTGTATTCTCTCCCATTCCCTACATTACCACAAAAAATATGGACTCTCTCCTGACATTTATAGAAATGAAAATAGTGAACATTGTGAAAAAGCCAGTTGTTCTTATATTCTTTTTTGTCAAATTTTGTAAATGTCAGTTCTGCTCTAGCTCACGGCTTTTTATGCATTAAAGAGGATTATATTTGCTTGCATGTTTATTTGTTTTAAGGAGAACACGGAGTAGTAACAGGCATTCTCTGCTTATCTACTCTTGGAATTACTTAAGCAACATCGATTATAATTCCCCATTAATTTCTTATTCTGTACTGTCTAAGCAAAGGGAAAAACTTTAAAGTATATAGAAGGAGAAGTAACCTGGAAAGTGGGATGTGGTGCGGCATACCTATAAACCCAGCATTCTGGGAGGCTGAAGCAGGAGGATTTCAAGTCAAGCCCAGCCTGATCAAATTAGCAAAACCCCATCTCAAAATAAATAAAGAGGGGGACCGGTGAGATGGCTCAGCAGCGTAAGCGCCTGCCCGGCAAGCGCGAGGGCCCGAGTTCAACTCCCGGAACCCACATACGAAAAAGGGGCCGGTGATATCGCTCAGCGGCACGGGCACCTGCTGGTGCGCGAGGTCCTGAGGTCGACCCCTGGTACCCACAAAAAATAAATAAATAAATAAATAAATAAATAAATAAATAAAGAGGGGCCGAGTTTAATCCCTAGTGCCAAAAACAAAACAAACAAACAAAAAACCCAAAAGTTACCTGGGAATAGGAATATCAGTTATTCTTAGGAAAGAAAATGTCAGCTCCTTAAAAAACAGAACATTTTCAGGACAAATAAATATAGGACAAAAAACAAAATGAAGATTCAAATAGGAAACCTATCCAACTTAATTGGAATAGTGAAAATAGTCTAGTAAGTTACTCAAGGGTTTATTCCATCAACTAATTCCTACTTAAATGAGGTAAAAAAAAATAAAAATGTTATGGATATGCAATGTTTCCATATAATTATTTGATAAGTGTAATTACTTGAATCTTCATTTGTGGGCATTTAACATAAGAAGTCCAATAGCAACCACTTACTAACATTTATCAAATACTAAATATCTTTCATGACTGTGCCAACACTAAGAGGGGAGTTGGACACAATTAAATGATCCTAATAAATATCATTTAATCTACACTTTAAAACTATATAACTATATATAAGTTGCACAAAAAATTACAAAAGTTTCACCATGCATATAGCTCAGTGGCACAAGTGCCTGCCTTGGCAAGTGCAAGGTCCTGAGTTCAATTTCTGGTATTAAAAAGAAAAAGAAATTACAAAAGTTTCCATGTGACTAATTAATTTTACTGTTAGGTATATGCCCAAGAGAATATCCAAATGAAACCATACATCCATACAAAAACTTGTTCAAAAATAGTCATAGAAGCATTAGGCACTATAAACCAAGTAGAAACCATCTACTAACTGATAAATAAATAAGTTGTAGTATATCAATACCATGGAATATTACTCAGCAGTAAAAAGGAAGGGCATACTGATGCATCACACAACAAAGATGATCCTTGAAATTGAAAACATTAACACCAAGGGAAAGAAGTCAGTCACACAATATTGTATATTGTATTTTGCCATATATGAAATATCCAAAATAGGCAAATGCATAATTATAGAACATATACTATTATTTACTTTGGGAAGAGGAGGGAGAGTTCAGGAAAAAAGGGAATTGACTGCTTATGGTTTCTTTCAGGAGTGATGAAAATGTTCTAAATTATATTATGGTATTGATTATAAAACCTCTGAATATTCTAAGAAAATATTAACAGGTATATTTTAAATGAGTAAAAAATAGTGTATGTGAATCATATCTCAATAAAACATTTTTTAAAAGCTCTCCATGCCCTACTCTTCTTATAATTAAAATTATCTGATGTCTTTATGAAGAATAAAGATGTTTTTGTCTGGATAATATTCATATACATTCAAAAAATAAAATAAAAACATGGGAATTTACATATTTACCAACCTGAAGCTATCAAGGAGACTGTCTTGTGTTCATGTTCAAGGCCACCTGTGTCCTCTCACACTAAAGTCAATCTACTTCAGTAACCTTCCTTCCTTCCTCATGCAGACAAAACATCAATTCCACTTTGAATTTAAAGCAAACAAGATCATTATGTTTGTAGGGCAGTCTGTAGCTTTGCATTCTTGCAATCTGTGACCTACAAATAATGCAAGACCTTGGGCCAGTGAGATGGCTCAGCGGCATAAGTGCCTGCCTGGCAAGCGTGAGGTCCTGAGTTCGTCTCCTGGTACCCACAAACGAAAAAAGGGCCGGTGATATCGCTCAGCAGCACGGGCGCCTGCTGGCGCACGAGGTCCTGAGTTCGACCCCAGGTACCCACAAAAAAAAATAAATAAATAACAATAATAATAATAATAATAATAATAATGCAAGACCTGTTCCTTCTTCAGTGACTTTCTTACAGCACAAGTCTTGATACATGGAGCATGGAGACCACAAAAAAAAAAAAAAAAAGGGAAGAAAGAAAATAAAAAAACAAAAGGATGAAAAAAAAAAATCACCCTGCAGCCGTAGAATTTAATCTATTTGTTATTTGCCAATTGAATTAAGAGTCATGTCTCTTCTCTCTTTTGTAGCTGCTTCAAAAGCCAACTTTTGAACATTTGGCTGTTCTATTTATCAAAGCGAAGGTGAATCACAGCTAATCTGAAAAGTTCTTATGTTTTGCTTTAGAAGTAATGAAAGAAAAAAAAAAAAAAAGGTCTGTTTCTATGGGACCTCTGACCTTTGAACCACAACCTCCTGCCACTAAAGTGTTCAGCACCTCATTTAATCTCCCCTCTCTGCACTGCACAGTGATGTGAAAAGGAAACGGAAAAAATAATCTGGGGACTTCATCAATTTTTCATGAATTTTCATTTAGGCCAGAACCCCCTCTTCTCCTGGTCGATAGATCAAGCTGCTGTCATATATTTACCACCTGGGGCTCCAGCTGCTACCTCTAGAGGCAGCTGGCTGTGCACAGGGCCCTGTGCTCCTCCTGCTTCCAACCCCAGTGCACTTGTCCGGAGCTGAAACCCTATCTGTCCCAGCTTTGCCCTGCTCTCCTGGTGGCCTCATCGCAAAACTACACATTAACTCCTTTGCCTATGGCCCCTTCAATTGTTCTCTAACTCTTTAAAAATCACTTTTTGCCTGAAGACCTTACTTGAGTTTGAGTGATTTGAAAACTCTTTCTCAACTACTTTTTTTTCCAAAAAAAAAAAAATATATATATATAATGAGGTAATTAAAATCTCCATTGTAATCACTGCTCCTCTACTGAATTGTTCCATTACATGAAGCTGAAATATATATTAAGCAAAAAGAAAATAAACATGCTAGCGAAAATCACAGGCTGATTTCCTTACAACCAGTCAAGATAGGTGGCTCTCAATAAAATTTCATATTATATACTATAGCAGAATCCAATATTTTTATAATTACAATAAAAAGCAAGGTGAAGAAAAGGGAGTCAAACACACTATTTTAAAAATCAGTAATCATTTCACAATAAAATGCTTCCATGGGCTGGTGAGATGGCTCAGCGGCATAAGCGCCTGCCCTGCAAGCACGAGGTCCTGAGTTCGACTCCTGGTACCCACATACGAAAAAAGGGCTGGTGATATTGCTCAGTGGCACGGGCATCTGCTGGCGCACGAGGTCCTGAGTTCGACCCCCGGTACCCACAAAAAAAAAAAAAAAAGCTTTCACAAGTTTATTAGTTATGGATACATTCTCTCTCTCTTTTTCTTTTTTTTTCTTTTTCTTTTGAGGCAAGAACTCATTACGTAGTCAAGTCTGTTCTCGAACTCGTGGCAGTCCTTCTGCCTCCGCCTCCTGAATGCTGGAATTATAGCAGTGCACCACCATACCCAGCTTGGATACATTCTTGACAACCTAGATACAACTAAATCAGTGCATCTTATCTAATTGTTCTCCAGGGACATTTTGCAATGTCTGTGGCAGACATTTTTAGTTGACACAATGGGCTTGGAAGGAAGTCCCTCTGGTATCTTATGGGCAGAGGCCAAAGATGCTCCTAAACAACCTACGATAGAGAATAAAACCTGCCATCCCATGTAGAGAATCATCTGATCCCAAATGGCAATGAGGCAGATGTTGAGATAACCTGCTCTAGATCCGCATACCCAATTTGGAGGTACATTCTTGAAAGTACGTGCATAATGTGCCACCCCAACTCCACCACCGACGCTTTCTCACCCACTGTGCTCTCTCTCCATTGCCAGAGTCCACAACTACTTTGTATTTGACAACAGTGTCCTATGAACATGGTGCCAGCCACTCACTCTTTCTTAAATATATTTGTTGTCTTGTCATTTCATTGTCCACATTCTCTCTAATATGTCCTCCGAGCCCCAAGTCTGGCACTGGTACTCCTTTCCTTAGCTCACTCTTCACTATTGGTGTTCCAAGCAAGGATGTCAGGCCTCATGAACTGCTCCCTACACACAGCTGTCCTGGACAATCATCTCTGCTTTTACCTACTCCTATGGCCTCAACCTCTACTGGGAAAGATATCTCTCAATTCCAGAGGCTCTTTTTTTTTTTTTTTTTTTAATAGAAATGAGATTTGTTGCCTTAATATCTCATGTGTATGTCAAATAATGAGCCAAACTGACCATACGCTCCTGTTTCCACTAGTCCTATATATCTGAGAATCACACTGCATGTTCACAAATTAACCATAAATTGATATAATTTATAGATCCTAAATATGATTTGAACCATTTCCAATAGGTAAGACAAAATCACAATAAGTAAGCAAAGACCAACAGGTAAGAAAAGATCACAAGGCTTAGAACTAAATTTCCATAATAATATGTTTCATGAAAGACATAAAAAAAAAGACTGATGAGGTAATGGAAAGAGACGAGCAACATACAAATGAATATTATTTGATCTTGTGCTGCCTCAAATGGCATGAACTGTTGACATGGCATTAGAAGAAAGATTTTTATTCACTAGCTAAATCAAATTTGGAAGCTTTCTTATTTTCCTCTCTAGATCATAAGTAATTCAAACATTTCTTAAAGCTCATTTATTTGAAAATAAAAAATGCTACTGTCACATTACATGAAAAAGAATCATGGTTTAAATTTTTCCTTCTAAAACAGTTTGATTCATTATTAATGATGCAATTAGGAAAGACAGTAATCCCTTTAGTTGAAATAAAAATAAAAGATGCATGTGTGTTGGGAGTAATTATAACAAAGCTAAAACTCAGAGAAAAAAAATGTTTATAACTGCCCTACAATAAAATGACTGACCAATTTAGATCAACTTTATTTTGGGGAAGCAAAATTAGCTAAAGATTTAAAAACAATTATTTGATGTTAAATACATAAAAGAAAAAATTGTGAAAAAACAAAACTTGTTCATTTATTTAAAATAGGCCAGGGGCCAGTGAGATAGCTCAGCGGCATAAGCACCTGCCTGGCAAGCAGTTCGACTCCCAGAACCCACATACGAAAAAAGGGCCGGTGATATCGCTCAGCGGCACGGGCGCCTGCTGGCACGCGAGGTCCTGAGTTCGACCCCCGGTACCCACCAAAAAAAATAAATAAATAAAAAATAAAATAAAATAGGCCAGATTTTATTTAATGTTTCTTCTAATAACATTAAAAATTAGAAGCATTAGGGTCTGTTCCAGGATTCCTCACTAACTTACTATCTGCATCCTGGTTATTTAGCATCGTGGGTTTCATTTTCTTTCATTTTCTTACGTAGAAAACGGGAGAATAATTAGTCATATTTACATAAGGGAAATGGAAGGATGAAAGTCAATAGAATTTGCTGTGAAAATATTTAATAATGTTTGGAAGTGGAAAATTTAGAATAAGATATTTCAAGTTAGAAGTGGAAAAGTTGGGCTGGTGAGATGGCTCAGCGGTGTAAGTGCCTGCCTTGCAAGTGCAAGGGCCCGAGTTCGACTCCCGGATCCCACATACGAAAAAGGGGCCGGTGATATCGCTCAGCGGCACGGGCGCCTGCTGGCGCGCGAGGTCCTGAGGTCGACCCCCCGGTACCCACAAAAAAAAAAGAAAAAAATTTTGTTTGCATATTTCAAATATCAATAAATTGAATGTAATCTCAGTTTTTGTTGAAGTAGCATTTTATTTAAAAAAGGAAAGACCTGGTCCCTAGTGCAAAATGGCTTTGCTCTCTAAGGTTCTGCTATTTATGTATCTTAAGGTTGTTATCATAAAAAATTGGGGTCTGAGAAATTTTTTTTACTATTGGAGCAATACATTTCAAGCATCCATGGGCTCCAGGTTTTTCTTAGTAAAAACTATCAATCAGAAGACTGGGGCCGGTGAGATGGCTCAGCGGCGTAAGCGCCTGCCTTGCAAGCGCGAGGGCCCGAGTTCGACTCCCGGAACCCACATACGAAAAAGGGGCCGGTGATATCGCTCAGTGGCACGGGTGCCTGTTGGCGCACGAGGTCCTGAGGTCGTCCCCCTGGTACCCACAAAAAAAAAAAAAAAAAAAAAAAAAAAGAAGACTGGATGATGAACAACAGCTTTTACTGGGATAGCTGACTAGAAATAGTACAAGACACTTTCATACGTAAAGACAGGGAAATATTTTTGAGAATTTCAGTACACATGTACATGTTGAGTAATACAGTGAGAAACCCTGTAGCCTTTGATTACAGGTACCAACTTTTATTAAAGTTAAGATACCAGGAGCTATTATCTAGCACCCCGCTCCCAGTTCTACATAAAGACATATGCATCTGAAATCTCTCAATTACATTTCTCTATGAAAACTTACAAAAAAGAAAAATAGAAAGAAAAAGAAAACCTCCACTATGATCAGAAAGTTTAAAACTACAAACTTTTCTTAGGTGTAGTTGTTACCATCTTATTCACAATTCATTCTAGATAAAAACTTTGGTCAAAACGAATAATCACAATTACATACCACTGTTTAAATTACAACTCCAAATCCTTACCTGTAAGCCAAAGTAATCTATCATATATTATTAATTTATTTTATAAAATAATGTATGAAGTCAATGGATCCATGCAATGTGTGTTAAATAAATGTAAAGCATGGGTAATTTGATTTAGCACTGCTATGTGGGCTACATGATAACTATATATATGTATAACAAACAAAACAAAAGAAATCAACAAAAAATGCCAACAGCAGGGCAAATCCTTAGCTAATGCTGTTGCTCAAAATTAAATAGAAATGGGGGGCACTCCCATATGTGGACATTTTGTCCCCACAGAATGATGAATTCGAATACAAAAAATAAAGTATAATTGCTGTTATTGTTGGTGTTTTCTCCCATCCATACTAGAATAATGATTCCTGAATTCAGCCTGGAACTAAAGGAGTTAAGATAATCTAGAGATAAGAACATATGTGCTTCTGAAAATTTATAAAATATTTAGAAGTCACATATACAGATGAATTATATTTTTAGATACATATAATTATATAATATGCAATTTTATAGTTACATTTATAGATATAGACAACTGTAGTACATGTAATTTTTGTCATTATATTTACAGTTTTATGAATACAGTATATGTGACTTATATATAGAACTTATGCCTTGTATTTGAAGCTAGGTTACATGTAAATGTTTCATCTTAACATAAATAACTTTAATACTGGAGTATATCCCTCACTAGTAATTCAAATTTTAAATATGATCAACAGCCTGTATTACTGCCTTGCTTCAATATAACATAATCCCCACATTGATTTTAAATAAACATATCAGTTGCAGTACCTAGACTGAGATTATTTTAACCAGATTTCTTTGGAGAAACCAAAGTAAAATTATACAGAGTGTGTTGTTTTATTCTTTAGGTATTAATATTTATGAAAGAAAAATCAAAGTTTAGTAAAAAGAAATAACAATGCACATATAAAATTCCTGTGTTCACTTACATGCAACTTCCAGAGAAGCATTTCGACTCACTGCTTCACCAAGATAGTTCCTTGCGACACAAACGTAGCTGCCTTCATCAGGTTTACTTCTGCGCCCGTGCACAATGCGCAAGAAGAATAAGGATCCGCTGGGCAGAAGCATCCTGTGGGACCGGGGATCATCCTTGTCGGTCTCCACCCGCTCTCCATCCTTGTACCACTCGATGGTGGGTGTGGGTCGGCCCTCCGCCTTACAGTTCAGGGTGGTGGGCTCTCCCTTAGAGACAATGACATCCGAAGGGTGTTCCACAATCCGCGGGGGAAAGTCTTCCTGACGAAGACGAGATCCTACGAAACATGACAGATGAAGACAAGTTTTAACATTTCCTTATCTGTAGTTTCTGTTTCACTTAGGTTCGTGATTACGGAGTTAAATTTTTCAGTTATTTTTATTTCACTGAATTGAATAACTGAAAACTGCTGTACTCTTTGTTTCCCTCTTTTATTTTTCTGTGCATCTCCTAAAGTTTTCCCAACTCTTTTTGTAGGATAAGGCAGTATTACGTTAATTCTAATGAGTTAGGTCTATCATGTTCCATAAACCATAACAAGCAAGCAGGGTCAGATATATTCATAGGGAATAACATTTTAAAATAAGGACTAAAATGAACAAAACTAAATGTCCTCAGAATGTTTATTTGTTGGGTAAGAAAGCCAAGTGGAAAAAAAGAAAGCCAAGTAGGCAGGTACTTAGAAGACACACATAGATACCATTCACTGCGCTGCTGCTATGTTATCAGACTTTAACACAATAGACACTTGCAAATCACGCATAATATTATCTTCATTTAACAGATGTGGAAGACACTTAAGAAATGCTATCAATTGCCCAGGAATATATATTAAATAATCAGAAGCAGCATTTGAGCTCAGATATCTCTGACTAAGGAGCTCAAGCATAAGTCATTATGCTAAAATGTAGTAAGGGCTATGTAGTATTACAAGAAATGCGTTATAGGGAAAAAGAAACAAATGTCAACCCTAACTGGAAAACAATAAAAGACCTCTTCCCAAATGGTGGCATCTGTAAAGAAATTGATCTGTAAAGAATAAAAATATGCCAACTGAAGAAGCAAAACATTCAGATTAAAGGAGTATCATGAAAGGCAAAGGCAAAGGGAAATGAGAGAATACACATACTGGATTTCACACTCAGGGAAGAAGTTGATATGGTCAGTAAATATAAAAGGTAGTATTGGAGTCTGGGACCAAAGGCATTTAATATAGGTATTGCTTTTAACTCTTTCAGGAAAGATAAAACTTGAGTCATTTGTAGGAAAATGGATGAACTTTGAGACAAGAATATTAAATGAAATAAGTCAGACAAGTTTAAATACTGTATGGTTTCTCATATATGGGAAATCTGAATTATAAATAAAGAACAAAATAAAAGATAGATGGAAAGAATTTGGGAGATCTTTCTCAAATGAGAAGGGGATCAAGAGATGAAGGGAGAGGGTAGGAAAGGAAGGGAAAGGGGATGAAAAAAGGAATTAAGATGTGTTATGTACACACATATTATGTGACTCCACACAAAGAATCAAGGAATATAACCATTGTGAACTGCAAACATGTATATATATACACTTTGAATATGATTTGTTCTCCACAGGTCCAAGTGGTGAAAGCTTGGGCTTCAGTGTGGCAGTATTGAGAGATTGTAGGCATTTGAGAGGTTCAGGCCTACTGGAAGGAGGTTAGGTCATTGTCGGTGTAACCCTTCGAAGGGGTTTTTGCTAGTCTTGTAGAGTAATTTCTTACAAGAAAGAATGAGTTGAAATGAAGTGAATGACCCTGACCTTTTAATGCCTCTGGTTTCCTGACTTGCCCTGTGATCTTTTCCTCTTACACATGCTATCCACCATACTGTGATGTGCCAAAAGGCCCTCACTAGAGCCAGCAGATGCCGGTGTCATGCTCTTGACTTTCAAAATTGTAAACTAAATAAACCTTTTGTTTCAGACAGTACCTCTCATTTTATAGATTACTTAGCCTCAAGTATTTTGTTATAGCAACAGAGAACATACTAATATGGTACCAATAACTTCCTTGTGGTTGCAAATTAATAAGAAATAAAGAGAGAGGGACTCATTGGTATTTTAAGATCAAGTCTATTGTGCTATTTTGGATACTTTTGATTTAGAAGGAATAAGTAGTCACTATTTGTGGAAACATCCTATCAGCTCCTGTAAATTAATCAAAAGAAGATTCTAAAAGTAATAAGCATGTCTACTGACATGATGATGTAGATAAGAGCTTCTTAAAAGTTTCCTCTTATATTTTTCCATCCAATCACCCAATATTAGTGCATGTCTGCTTAATAATCATAAGTAAAATTTACTCCTCACTGTAATTCTAGTTCACTTTTAGTATTAATGGAAAATGCATAATTTAGTAAAGGGAATTTAATTTGGTCATGAGCAAACATTTTCTTTTCTGAAATAATTAACTTTTCAAGGTTGCTGACTGACATTTTTATCCATCAGGTCCAAAAAAAGAACATTTATATTACAAGTGCTGGGTACCTTTAGCAAAAGAAGAATTTGCAGTACACAAGTAAGAATTGTAAAATAGAACTAAAGAGTACCAAAGTATATGGGTATGTGCATCACAATACTAAAGGATATATATACCTTAAGTAGCGGATCTTCTGGGCAAATTAAAAATTTGAAGAATAAGAAAAGTAACTATTATTTTTAAAGCATTCCAAAGTATTTAAATAAGAGTGGCTAAATATAGTTTGCAAATGTAAAGATCTGAACCCATGGCCATAGAATCTAACTGTAAAAGTACATTAATAGTTTTATGTTATTCTTAATTTAACAGAAAACATAAAAGGCTATAATCACCTTGCTTAGATATCTTCCCTGTTTTCCTCTGGTCTCCTACATACAACATCTACATTCTAGCCACTGCAAATATTGCAGTATTATTAAAAATATGTAAGTCAAGTCTTCACCTCTCTAGGGTGCTATTTTTATATCAAGTAGTCCTCTATCTTACAAGTTAGTGGTCCTGGATAAGCCCTGAACAAGATATGAAATATACCAATATTTATTAAATAAAATTTAAAATAATAGATTTTTAAGTAAAGGAGGGAAAAATATTTAAACCATTTAGTGATGAGATTTAAAATGCGACATACACAATAAATATTGAAACTTTTAGTCATTTATCTTTATTACACATGTATCTATGTTACAGATTTTAATGTTGTCACATCAGGATACACTATTCTTATAGTCACCTTACTACTACTATTATAAAATCTTTAAAAGAACAACTGCAATCTAACCATAGAAGTAAAAACAATCAATTAGAAAAAAATAGAGAACCAAATTTCCAAGAAATTTTAGCAAATTTTGAGTTCGGCAAAACATCTTTGGATATGAAACTAAAAGCCCAAAAGCAGAAATAGACAAACTGGACTTCATAAAATTTTTAAATATTTTTGCTTAGAACACACTAAATAAATAAGACAATTTATAGAATTAGCAAGAAAATTTGCAAATCATTTATTCAACTAAGATATATATCTAAAATACAGAAAGAATTCATAACTAAATAAAAATTTTGAAATGAACAAAGGACAATAGTAAAATAGGCAAAATGTTAGGCAAATAGGTAGTAAGCACATGAAAAGATATCCAACATCATTATTTATTATGGAAATATAAATCAAAATCACAATGAGACATACTTCACAGACATTTTGATGTCTACATTTTTTAAAAACAAGGTAAAATAACAATTGTGAGGAATGCAGAAAAATTGAAAGCCTCACACACTGCTGGCAGGAATGTAAAATGCAACAGCCACTTTAGGAAATAATCTACAAGTTCCCCAAAATGTCAAACATACAGTTACCATGTGACCCGATAATTCCACGGCTAACTATATGCCCAGGAAAAATGAAATCATACATCCACACAAAACTTACACATAAATATTCACACCAGTATTTTTCATAATACCTAAAAGCAGAAACATTCTAATACCTATCCACTCAATGAATGGTGATAAATGAGTTAAAAATGTATATCATGAATGAATAAATAAAATGTGATGCATCCATGAAAGGAATATTATTCTAATAGAAATGAATGAATGGTCCTGATACACACACACCACAGATGCACCCTGAATTCATGAGTGAGAGAAGTTAGTCACCAAAGATTATATATTCTATGATTTCATTCAGGTAAAATGTCCAGCATAGGAGAATCCATAGATGAAGAAATATTAGTGACTGCCCAAAATACTGGGAATGAATTGGAGGTAAAGGGAGACTGAGGATTTACTGCTAATGGGGATGTGTTTCTTTAGAGGGTGATCTAAATATTCTAAAATTGAGTATGGCAATGGTTGCATAACCCTATGAATGTAATAAAACCATCATATTGTATTTTAAATGGGTAAATTTTGTAGTATACGAATTGTATTTCAGTAGAGCCATTTTAAACAGTAAATAGGATTATTGAAAATGTTTTAATACAAAGTGTGAACAATTTGTGTTCACTTTGAACATCAGAAGTTTTTTTTTTTTGCATTTATAACTTCAAATTTTAATGCAATTATCAGAAGTGCAACAGCTAATTAGAGCATAAACTAAAGTTGAAAGGTCTCACCAGCCACATAGGGAAATAGATTAGAAAGACAGACAGATATAGACATACATACATAAATAAATGAACTTGCAACTTAAATTTTTAACATGTTACTAAAAGTATGGGGATTAATTCTGAATTCCCTTAAATTCAGACATTATACAGCTGTAGCATGGTCCCTCTGATGGAACCAGTGTATACAGCATATGCAGGTTCATGAATTCTTTGTAATTGTGTGAAAAATGACACTCCTAGTAGGGGAGTGTGGTGGTGGCGGCAGCAGGCCAATGAGTGGCATATATTTCACTAAATTTTCAAAGAGGAAGGTTTGAGCCTTTAAAGTTATCAAGGACTACCAAACTACTGGCTATTCTGCTTGTATTATTAAGCCAAAGTGCTCAATTATTTGGTTAACAAAAAAGCAAAAACAGAATTCCTATTTATAGTTTTCTGCGAAATCTCTACACTGATTCCCATAGTGGTTGTACTAGTTTTACATGTGATCAAGGTATACATCTTCTGGTACCTTCCCCAAAGTGTTAAAACTCATTACATTACAGTGATACATGCATACCCACGTTTACAGTAGTGCAATTCACAATAACTAAATTATGAAAGTGACCTGTGTGCCTATCGATAGAAGAATGGATAAAGCAGATGTGATATATACACAAGGGGTACTATTCTTCCATAAAGGATGATAAATGTGAGTCATTTGTAGGAAAATGAATGGATCTTGAGATTACAATGTTAAGTGAAATAAATACACAGTAGGTTAAACATCATATGGTTTCTCTTGTAAAAGAAACCCAAAATAAAAATAATTTAGAGATCGAAATGAAAAATGTAGAAAAGAAGGAAGTAGGTTCCGTGGAGACAGAAAGGGAATCTGGGGAAGGAGGGAGGTGGGTAGGAGAAGGAGCAGAAAGGAAAGTAAAAAGGGTCATTATGTGATGTATATATGTACCAATTCCCCAAGATAAAAGGAATTATTATGTATCACAAATATATACTTATCATCTTAAAAAAAAAAAAAAAGCTGAAATGTTGGCCTAATTGGGAATTCCAAACCAAAAAGGAGAGGAGGATGTTCATCACCTGCAGGTCCATGAAACTGTTTAATTTCAAGAGTTTCTACATCTGAAGCATGGTCCTCAGTTAGCAATGGAGATAACACCTGAAGACAGTCTTGAAAAATAGAATCCCAGGCTCCAGCCCAAACCTATGAAATATGAATCTTTCTTTTCATAAACTCTTCTACTCCAGATATTCGTATAAACATCAAAGTTTGGGACAAGAAGAATTAATCGGTTTTTACATATCCTTGAGATACTTCATAGTTTTAATCTGTTGTTAAAAGATACAGAGGACAAGTAAAGTAGGAGCAAGAAGGAGAAGAAAATGAAGGAGGACAAAGATGAGGAAGTGGAAGGAAGAACAGTGTGTATGACCCATGAAGCCCAGACCTTGCTCTAGAGTATGTTTTTCAATTTCCATTAATAAATTCATTTCTACATTTCTATTTCTTTGATAAAGAACCACAACACTATCTTTTTTATATATCAAATAAATTACTTGGAGAGTAAAGTTAATATTGCACATATAATATGAAATACTCAAAACCCCTATATAAAAAAAAACAGGAGAGCTGTAAAACAGAAAAACCATTTACAATCGTAACATTGCTTGCAGGTAACATCAAATAGGACATTTTTTTATATCCCAATTATTAAATGGGTAATTATTAAATGGGTAAATTAAATGGGTTTCAAGTTTTCATGAAAAATATTTTATTTGACTCTCACTGGGTTTTGTTTTATATACCTAAGAAATGCAAAGTAGTCTGAGGATCCTAAAGAAGACATTAAAAAGTTTATTCTTAATATCTGAGTGTAAGCTGCAAAATAGTCATATGACAGTAGAGGCAGAATAAGAACTTGAGACCCATTATCCAGAATGAACAAGGATTCTTCAGAACTGGAAGGAAGAGCAAGACAAGAATGCACACTGCATCTAGGCTAATCCCCAAACCTTCTAAAGTTGATTTAATGAAATGAATCACCTGAATGCTAGTGCTCATACTTTAACCAGAAAATGTATTTCTTGGTTTTAGGTGTGATTCTCAGAAAATCTGCATCATAATCATCTGGATTTTTTTTTTTTTGTGGGTACCGGGGGTCGACCTCAGGACCTCGCATGCCAGCAGGCGCCCGTGCCACTGAGCTATCTCACTGGCCCTTTTTTCATATGTGGGTTCCAGGAGTCGAACTCGGGCCCTCGCGCTTGCCAGGCAGGTGCTTACACCACTGAGCCATCTCACCGGCCCCTCATCTGGATTTTTTAAAAACATAAAACACTTCTCAAATTTGTATGCCATCCTTGCCCAGGGGCCTGACTAATCTTTGTATTGTTGTAATTTTAGTAGATATTCTGCCAACTCAAGCACTTGGATCTTTCTTAAAAGTGCAAATTGTTGGTCTCCATAGTGAACAGGATGCATCAGAATTTACCAGTGAAAGGAACTAAGAAGCTGCAGTCTTAGCATGTTTACCAAGACAATATCACACTCTGAGACATGCATAGATGCAAGAATTCCACAGCAAAATCAATCAGCTGGATGCAGATGATCTTTGAATAATGTTTGAAGTATCCAAATTTACATAATGTATTATGTTTGCTTTTCTGAGACTCTCAAACAATGATTTTATAGTGATTTTGATAAAATATTTAATTTTTGAAAGTTTGAGTGGTTCATTAGCCCTTGAATTTTTTTATGTGAAGTATAAATCATAACTCATGAATATAGTTAAACTTAGTTTTATTGAGTCAAGCACTTATTTGCAGTGAATACCAAAAATCTTTTGTTTTTAGAAAGTGATTTCCATTACACAATACAGTATAATAAAGAAGGATAAAGCAACTACAAGAACACTTGTGGCTTTTACTTCATGTATTTCCAAGTAAGATGCTCTTGCCTTATTATTCAGTTGGAACACAGAATTTTCTGGAACTAAATTTCATTTTTCATTAACCAGTTAGAAACTTCTATCAACTATTAGTCTATGCATAAATGAAGCAATGCATTTTGAATTTTTCTGAGAGCAGAAATAATTCTTAACAAATTAAGGATAGAGGAAAAACACTTTTCTTCCAGCAAAATTTCTATGCATTTTGTCTTCCTTAAAAATGTAACGATGGGCCGGTGAGATGGCTCAGCAGCATACGCGCCTGCCTGGCAAGTGCGAGGTCCTGAGGTCGACTCCCAGTACCCACATAAAGGGAAAAAAAAAAAAAAGTGTAATGATGTGTCCTGTTTCATAGAAACTACATTTGTTTTAACAATGTATTTCCCCAAAAAGATTATCCTTGTAAAATTAATCCAGGAAAGTTTTGTACAATTACTACAATTTGGAAAGACGCATCTCCTGATATCAGCCCCATCTCAGTTTGATAACTATAGTAATACGACGTGAAAATGTGAGAGAGGCTGAAACAGCGCAAGGAGGAATCAACATGTCAGAAATTAAAATGTAAGTTGTTCTCTGCATAATATTCTTCTTTATTTTTCCTCACTTTTATAAGATTCAAATCAAATACAACCATCTCACCAGTTGATTTACAAGATTAAAATAGATACCATAGATAGATAGATAGACCAATCAATCGATAGATCAATCCACAGGACAAGTAGTAAATATGCAGTCTTTCTAAAATTCTTCCTTCTATAACACCTACAAATATTCTTTCCAAACTTTTGCCCATACAACACTAATTACATTAACAAGATTTTCTCTTTTCTAAGCAGTAATTCTTCCATTAATGTTTGACCGCATGGCAGATATATTTTACTGGACCAAGATGACAGTCTTACTCTAGATTGCAAAAGAATTACAGTTACTACTGCTTCCTCTTTTATCAAATAAATCCTATTTAAAATTTCCTTCAAAGAAAGAAACATATCTCAGTATCACTGCATATGCTGTCCACGTGGATTATTGAGCTAAAATAATTTGTAATGAAATGGATTTAATGAATCACTCCCTGATTCGATCAAATTGTTACCACTTTTTTTTTTTCTTGTGGGTACCGGGGGTCGACCTCAAGACCTCACACACCAGCAGGCACCTGTGCCGCTGAGTGATATCACCGGCCCTTTTTTGGTATGGGGGTTCCAGGAGTGGAACCCAGGACCTCGCGCTTGCCAGACAGGCACTTATGCCGCTGAGCCATCTCACCAGCCCTGTTACCACTTTTGAAACATTGAATCTTCAGGAATATGGAATTCCAGGGCACTTCCCCAGTGAGGGAGAAAAAAACAGGAACAGACTTTGTGATAATCTTTTTCTAGAGGTTCTATTAAGTAATAATATTTGGTAACAAGATCAGTTTAGGGGAAACACAAAATCTTTTATATATTTAAATATTACTTAAATTCTATCAAGGGAGGTCTTAATTTGCTATGGCCTAAATAAATATCTAAGATTGTCATTCCTTCTGGAAGCACAGCATTGCCAGATTAATAAAAATAAGTTTAAACAGAAATAGCATCAAAACTGAGACCTAGAAATACTACTTTTCAAATTCCTAGAACTAAAGACTTGTATGTGTGGAGAAAAAGGAATTGATGAAGATAAAACAGGTTTCTTGGAGAAGTCAGCTAGAAACACTGATTCTGAAGGTTCTTGGTTATACAATATGGCATTCAACAGATCCATAATGCCTCATTTTCTGGAAAACTAAGCAGAAAAATTAGCTATCAGAGAAACTCTTCTATCAACTTTTCATTCTACAAAACGAGGAGAAAAAACACTATAATGACCTGAAGTTTCTTTACCAAAATCTGGGAACTGGACACTTCTCTTGCGTCGCTATGAATGTGCTATTAATGCAAGTTCTATTTCTGAGTGGTGTTTCCTCACATATTACCTCTTCTTCTTACCTATATTGTTGAATTCTAAAATAGAAATTTCCAAGTACTAAGTTTTAGTTGTGTTCTGTTTTTTGTCCTGGCTTGTTTGTTTTGTTTTAATGTTACTTTCTGGTCACTGTATGATTATTATTATGACCTAAATTAACTTTCTTATGGTACCCTTTCTTCACCTCAAATCTGAAACAACTGAAATAATAAATTGTTTCAAATCCAATATCTAGTAGCTTGATCTCTCATTTTGTGGCTGCCACATCAATGATATCTTAATGGACAGATGAAAAAGAGAATAAAGAGCAGCAATTTAAACTTATGAACACAAAGCAATATTTTAAAGATACATATTTTAAATTAATGTTCATACTTTTAATGAAAAGTACAGATTGGAAATGTTGGCCTTTGTAGGGCTTGTACCTGCTCTCAAAATCTTTGAGCAGGCTGTGGCACTGCCTGTAGCCCCAGTTACTGGGGAGGCTGATGAGCATGGATTCTTTCAGCCTGGGTGTTGGAGACCACCCTGTGCCACACAGTGAGCCCCAATCTCCAAAACAAAAAGCACCCCTCTAAAAATATGGGTATCAGAAACACGTCTTCTTAAAGAATCTTCCAAACACTAACAATGAGGTCAAAGAGTTAAAAATTAAATCCTTAGGTAACACTTGGAATTTATAAACAAACTCCCACGGAATTTAATGGTAACAAATTCATGGTTCTATAAATCATGTCAACCAAAGACCAACTGGCAATATATTGACAGTTATCTTAAAAGTAAATATTTAATTAATTATTTAAAATAAACCTTTTACTGAAGATCTTCGAATTTCCTTCCTTTCAAGGGGAATGGGTTGCAGTTTCGAAAGAAGGTATCAGGCAGATTCATAAAACTATTTTTCTCTGAATTTCACAACTGTACTTAAATCCTTATCTATTATTTATAGAAATTACTCAAAATATTAAAACTGAACGCTTTTCTCTCTTTTCTTCTCCATCACCCCATGATGTATAATACCTTTATCGGATTAGAGTTAATGGCTTTTTAGAACATTGTATTTTCTGGCTTCCCACATCCAAGGCACTGAGCCACTGACCTTGCCCAAGCAGCTGGACACCATGGCAAGCAGAGCACCAGCATCTGGGAAAGACGCAGAACTGGCATACGTGCATTACAATCAGTAGCTAAAGGCAACGGAATCCAGGGGTGGACACAAAGGAATGTCTCTATAACTATGAAGGGAAAATTTTAACCGTTAATCTGCAAGGTTTCCAGGAAAATTTTAGGGGTGATATTCCTCCTGAGAAATAACAAATTAATTTCCTACTTCATAAATTCATTTTCCAATAATTCAGTGAGGAGGTGATGTATTAACCTGGACATTCATCCAATGCTATATCAAATCAATTTGCTACATCTTACATGGTTGAAGGCACTCTTTAAAGAGTGATTTGCCACCAAATCAAAGGTTTTCATGGGTTATGTAGATTTGCCTTCCAATAATAAAAACAATCCATGTTCCAGAAAAGATAGCTTTGAAATTTAGCTTCTTATCACCATATCTATAATACTTTGATATGGTTTATAACTGCATTTAGCAAAATATAAAACAATGAAATGATCGTGAAACTCATTAAATTTTTAAATAATGCTTAATTTTGTAAAAACCAGTGATATAATTTGATGAAAACTGTGAACAAGACTCTAAGAAATGGCATGCTACTTAAACAAATTCCTAATGTACTAATAACATTTTAACTTTCAATTCTATTTCCTAAGCAATGAATTCTGAAAATTCTGTAGCAATCACATTCACCTTCATAACTACAGATGATTAGAAAACACCGTTTCTGGGACTGCTAACATTTTAACACCTAAATGTTAAATATTTATTTTTAAGTAGATTTGACTGGACGCAACTCTTGACATATCTTCCTCTAACTTAAAATGTTTTACTATAAAATCAAATTGAGATTCAATGATCCTAGTTAACAATGCAGGTGAACTCTTACTGTATTGTATGTTAAGGATTTTTAAAACACAGCATTTAAAAATATTAGCACAGTCCATATAGTTCCTTAAAAGAATAATAGCTAAATTATTACCAAGAAAGTATAGCTGCCTTGAGTCAAATTCATTAGCTGCCTCACATCGAACTGATGCTCACAGAGATTGATTTTAAGCTTGTTCCCACACACCCAGCATTCTACTATTAAAGAAGTTGGCCTAATGTGTGAGCCTCACTGCATTACTCCGTCATCTTCTCAAATCTGACTCAGAAACTTTGGACCACCTTTCATGGAATGGAAGTAAGGCATACTATCTCAGCAGTTGGATACAACATTCTCTATGTATGTGTGTATGTGCCTTTTTGAAAACTGGTAAGGTATATCTTTAGACTTACTGCAGATTGTCTATAGATAGGTGGGAGACCTCTGACATGAAATTGCTCTTATTCAAATGCTAGACATAGTACTAAATCGGTAACATCACCAAGTAGATGAAATCATGTTTTTCCATGTGTTAAGTACAAACTAAGCACTCAGTTAATGTTTGCTACTTTTGCTCACATTATCACAATACATAATAATTTCATTAAGTGTAACCTCTATCCCTGTGACTCCAAAAAGACAATAAGTCACCATTCTATAAGATTTCATTCTTTTTATAACATAGGAGATCATTCAAAATGTAGCTGCTGTGTATCTCCCTCTGATTTCCTGTCACTGACTGTTCCTATATAACAAGCTGAAGGTCATTCTGAGTGACATACCTTATGTTTTATCTTCCTGAAGGGTCTGTGTTTTTCATTGCTATGCACCTTAGCCTCTAATAGCTATGAAAATTTCTCTTGCAGCTCATGACAAATCAAGTATGTAGGACTTTAGCACCAGGCATTAATGTCTAGGTATGCTGTAGAAATTATAAATTATATTCATTAGAATTTAAACAAATATGGATACTTAATAACTTCTTGCATCTCTCTAAACTATTTTATAGAAATGGGCTATTCCTGCTCTGATATCTTCTCCTTATGAAAATCTTAAAACCACTACATGATTAATAAACAGGAAGCATCTATGTTTGGTAAATTTTACATTAGAAGTTTAGAGAGTGTTAAGAGCTATCAAACAATATTTGTGGAGAACACATTAACATGGCTTGGGCCGGTGAGATGGATCAGCGGCGTAAGCGCCTGCCTTGCAAGCGCGAGGGCCTGAGTTCAACTCCCGGAACCCACATACGAAAAAGGGGCCGGTGATATCGCTCAGGGGCACGGGCACCTGCTGGCGCACGAGGTCCTGAGGTCGACCCCCGGTACCCACAAAAAAAAAAAAAAAAAAACATGGCTTAAGTTAAATTACATGACAAGAACAGGAATATTATTAGACACTATCCAAAATCAAGCCCCACCAGTACTTTCAAGAGGTAGACAAAATGAAATTATTCTCTCTGTTAAAGCAACATATTTTTCTTTGAAATCTCAAAATAACAATTTTATAATATTATGTATATTTAAAATGAGACTAGATCTCTTGCAGGAAAAGGTCTACATCAAAAATGAATACAGTGATCCCAAAGATGGAAAAAAAAAAAAACTTTACTCATGAGTGATAGGAACAGTTTATTAGATTTAGTTTTCTTTATATTCTTGGAATTCTTTGCTCAAGCTCCTACCTTGGGAGCAAAAGAGGTTTATGAATGTAGCTGAATACAACATGTGCTTACTGCTTTGTCCAGGACTATCATGCTCAGAGTGAATGGGTTTTCACAGCTGAACAAACTGCGCATGGACGACAGCATCACATTTCTGCGGAGGTCTTCGCAGATACACACCTAGATTCACTTTTACTTCATGCAGAAGTCTAAGTGAGATGTCTACTGCACTAAAAGCACCTTAGACAAGATTTTTGATACAATAAATAGGTTAAAATACAGCCATGCTTAATCAGCTGCAAAAAGCTTAGAATAAAATCTATTCAAAATTTTAGCATCCTGTAGAAATATTTCAAGTTTGAATTTCACCCTTATTTTATACACTGCATTAAAATAATAACTGGGTATAAATTTGAGTTCATCACTTTAAGAAAAAATACTTTCTCTAGTTTTATTTGGTAAATCATAATTATGTTCATGAAACACCTATACCAAAGCTATGTAAACTGCTGGTTACATTTAGACTGTAAATTAGAGTTGCTTTAGTAGATGAGGAATGTGAATAATCCTTAACTGCCAGGATACTTTTACCTTAACGGTCAGGATACTTTTCTTCAGGGGATATACTTTCTCTTCATTTTTGTCTATTAATGATATCTGTTGATGTCTTTTAAAAGTGAGTGATTTAATAAAACTTTAAATTCCCTTTTAAGAGATGTCTTCTGTTTCAGAACGAAGTGAGCATTAGATAACATCACAGCTGCAACAGAAATACTGAGTGCAGTTTTCAGTTAAAAGGGTCTGTGCATAGAGAAAAAAGAGCTTATTTTTCTGCTGAATGGAGAAAAGCAGCAAATGAAAATGCTATCAAGATTTTACAGTGATCTTTTTCTGCTTGAATTTTCACTGAAATACATAAGACTCAATTCCTTGGGCCTCTCAGAAAACATTTGCTGTTTCTAGAAAACTTATGAAAAATGTTATTTTCCACTCAGTCCATTTACTTTGAAGCCTTATCAGACAGATCAAATGAAACTGATCATCCTAGGTTTTCCCAGGTTATTACCATGTGGACATGGAGTTAACCTCCATCCAGCCACTCTCAAAATGCAATGCTTTCTTGTCACACAGCAAAAGGAGTGGAACATACAGAATTATTTTGGATTATGCTGAAAGGAAAGATAATGCTGACAGGCAAGAAAATAAAAATGTATAGAGCTATAATGATTGTAAAAGAAAAGAGAAAGATAGTTTAGAATAGTATGGTGTTTTAAAAATGTAGAAAACTAACTTTATAGTCAAGCATTCAATACATTAAGCCAGGATAAGTTGAATTTTATAAAGAAGCAGAAACTGAAAATCAAGAAGACAATGAAAAGGGTTCATTCAAATTATTAGCAAATGATATCTGCTTAGTATTCTATGTAGATATTCTGTTTCAAAGGAAGCAGTAATAACTGTACATGCTTTTTTTTTGTTTGTTTTTTGAAGAGATAGGCAGAATGATATTGACAGTCTTTGTAAAAAAAAAAAGAAACATTTTATTGGCTACTTTTCTTATAAATCTTTTAAAAATTTTTTATCAGTACATGTTTACATTACATATTTGCATTCCTTGTGGGGAGTTGGTAAATGTACCTAACATCCTAATTCCTGTTTTCATCTCCTTTCCTTCCCATCCCTCCTGCTTCCTCCATCTCTTGATCCGCTTCCTATTTGAGAAACATCTCTCCCTACTTATTATCTTTTTTAAATTTTGCACTATATTTATATTTTTGGTTTCTCATACAGTATAAACCATGTTAATTCAAATAAGTCCCTAAATTACCTATTCTGTTGTTTCAAAAATATTTTAATACATATGCTAATGTTTTTCATTCATACTACTAGTTTCTCCTACTTCATTGAAAAGAAAGTGTTGCTCTATTATCTGTTTGTTTCTTCTTTGTAAGAGAGAATCATTTTGTTTATTTCTTATACTCTGAGTAACTGCTTTGAATATAATGATTCACAGTACAGTAACTATTGTTATTCACTTGTTTTGTTATGAATATTTGTTCATAAATTTTTTTTAAAAATATGTAAGAAGATAAACCATGTAATATTTAAGCTTGTGTGTCTGCTTTATTTCACTTAAAATTATTGTCTTGAGGTGCATCCATTTTCCTAGGAATGAACCAAGTTTAGCTTTCTTTATGGCAGAGTAGTACTCCATGGTATGTAAGTTCCACAACTTTCCTTATCCATTCATCTGTTGATGGACAATATGTCTAGACTGCTTCCAAGATTTAGCTACTATGAACTGTGCTGCTATAAACATGGGTTTGCATGTATCGCTGTAATATGACATCTTTAACTTTTTTGGGAAAGGACCTAGAAGGGGAATAGCTGGTTCAAATGGAATTTTTCCTTTTAGTTTTTTGAGGAATCTATAGGGCAGTGACAGTGAACCTTTTAGACTTTTCAGTGATACAAATACAAACCACAGGATGTGGAACGCATGTCATAGGTTCACCACCACTGCCACAGGGATTGTATTATTTCATAAATTTCTATCAGAAATGAAACAAAAAGCAAATAAAAACTCTGAATTATATGTAGACTATTGAAATAAAAATTTCAATTGAATCTAATAGTATCTGAATCAATAGTTTATGCCTCCCAAGTTGTGTGCCTTAAACCTCTGCTCTTTCTCCCAGTGCTTTCCAGAGGGGTCATTCCCTCTCTTTGCGTCAGGCGTTACCTCTGTGGCAGAGCAGCCCCATCTCTAGGTGAGTGTCTCCAGCTAAGGAAAGCTCTAGTTTTTATTCAGGTGCCCGCCTGACTGCTTAGTCCTCACCTCAAATTCTAGATTCCTTGTGCATATCACATCCTTCTCTTCTGGACATCATATCCATCATCCTTGCTCTCTTTTTCTTTCCTGTCCTTTTTTTTTTTTTTTTTCACTGAGAATTGAACTCAAAGCTTTCACAGTGAGCTGCATCACTGGCCCATTTTTCAAATTTTATAATTTGAGACAGCCTTGTTAAGCTGTAATGTCCACACTGAGTTTGAACTTGTGAACCTCCGTCTTTCTTTAAATCACTAATGTTCAAGATCCAAGTTCTTAGGTATTTAACTCTTCAATTTCTTTCCTATCAATTTAGGCAGAGACTCTCTCCAAGTTCCTTCTTGCTCTCCAAGCCACTGTCACTGGCTCTCATGAGATTCTGTTTCATATGATCATTATTTTAAAAGCCTCCTGGCTTTCTCTCTTTCTCTCTTTCTCTCTCTCATCATTTCTGGAATATCAATTTAGAACAGCTAGGAAAAGCTTTACTTTAAACAAATGAAGAAGCACTGTATGTTAGGCAAATCTCAAATTTTCTACATTCTTCCTCCTCTCTTGGTCAATAGAAATCAACTTATTCAGCCAGCTGAATAACAAATTGGAATTTTCTAAATCCAGTTTACACAGCTAGGATTAAGCAAATTGCCTTGTGAGTCTTAAGATCATGCACAGAACTCTGAACCAACCATGCCAAGGCTCAGCATTTACTTGGACAGCATTTACTCATGGTGCCATGATGTCTTTGTGACATTGATTTATAAGAAAAGATGCCAAAACATCACTTACTATATTAAAACTTGGCTGTGTTTCTCATTTTCTGAGTTCAACACATATTTTTAAAAAATACATTGACTACAATGAAAAAAATAAAATGTAGGCTCTCTGCTTCATTGAGTAACTGGAGCCTGATACATTTATCTAAACTGCCCATGTGCATAAATGTCTCAAATATGGCCCATTGGTCAAATGCCTCAAATATGAATCCTGAAGTAATAGTGGAGGCATTGATATAATCTGGCTGATTATTTTTCCATTGACTTAGAGATACTTTTAAGTAAAAAATAAAGAAATATTACTTATTAACTAGTGTCTTTAATTTAAGCCTTGAATATTCTTTATGAGATCATTAGAAAAAATATAATTAAAAAGTGTAGTCGCATCAACTCAGTTGCCAAGTATTCACCAGCCTAGTCTACTATGCAGAATTTGAACTCAAATGCACAAAAGCACTGAAACATATTTCACAGAGGGAAAAAAAACAGCAAATGTCTAAAGTCTATCAACAATCAGCAAATGAGGAGGTCGTATATCTGTTGTTATTAGTTTACAACCAAGTGATTATTTTAATTATCCTCACTGGGGCTCAAAAATGTTCTAAACAACCAATGACCAGTCACGGAAACAAAGACGTGAATAAGAGCAGTGTTCAACTTTGACAGGCTCAGTAAGCACCACCTTGATGTACTGATGCTTCTTAACGAAGACAACCTGCACCAATTAGACAGATGACAATTAGATGGAGCACTGAAGTGTCCAAACAGAAACGTGTGACTGACCCCTGGGTGGTAAATTATTTTTAGGTGTTATTTAATCTCACAACAGCAAACAGCAAATGTTAGTGATTGGTCTTTATCACTCTGGATAATTCTGCTTTACTCTCTATACTTTATAGACTTAATGCATTTTTCCACTCATTTTCTAAATTTGGCTGGGATCTAGCTTGACACCCTCTTTCCTGATGATCAACTTACATCCACATACAATTAGAAATATGGGCCTCATAAACTGTTTAAATATGGGACCCAAGCACATGTGTGCAGATACGGGATTTAGACTGACCTCAGGTTCAGTTCTGGTTCTTCAAGGGCAGGTTATTTCCAAAGTAAAGAAATAGAGGTTTTAAAAGCATCAGAATTCTTTGGCCAATTTTAAGAGTGCAGTAATTACAAAAACCGTCTAAGATGTAGAGGATGCCGGGAAAGTCTCTGGTCAGGCTGAGTGAGGAATGGATGCAGATAGAGATACAGATATAGATCTTATTCTTATATTAACAAATTGCCTGAAGTGTTCATTGCCCATAGAATTGTCTATGATGAACCAAAAACTTTACAATGCTTTTGCACAAGCTATTGCCTTTCTTCACATAACAAAAATAGAAATTCTTCTCGCTTGCACACTGGCAGGCAGCCCACGTTTGTCTGTACCACAATTATTTCTGAATGACTTGGCACAACCTTTAATGCTACGCTTCTTGCCTCACAGGATTCAGTGTTCCATTTTTGCCCATGTCATCGCTTTGGTCTCCAGAAGTTTATTCGCCTGATTATTATTAATACACAGGGGCATTTCTGCATGGCCGTCCTTAGAGGCTACACACCCTCAGGCTGCCTTAAAGGTGAGATCACCTTTGCATCTCCACTGGCTCATTTCCCTCGGATGTGATCCAAGACACAACTGCCTTATGCTGAGTTTCACTGCTACATCCAAAGGTGTAATAATGAGGCTCCTTGTCAATATCCCTTGGATTTTAAAAGATTGCATTCCCAGTACAAACACAAGCATTTAAAATGATGTATTTCTTTTAATTTCATTTAATTTTTTTCAACAATCCAAGACAAGTACTGTGTACCACAACATGGCAGTATTAGTAACCTGCAATTTCCCACAAGCTAATCAATTATCACAAAGCTATCACACACACACACACACACACACATACACCAATGTGAGTACCTATTTATGGGCACAATATTTGTCTCATTCTTCCCCTTAAGGAAGAAGCTGACACTCAACATTAATATCAACTATTTATTCCATTAAATAAAACATATGACTTCAGTGAATACCTTATAAAAACCAGAGTGCATTTTATATATGTATAATTATCAGATTAATATGCCTACTTTTTTTAGTGGAACTCTGTTTAGGCATTAACTCATGGCTCAAACCGACTCTTTATGAGGAAAACTCATGAGCAAATATTTCCAACTTGCTGCACTCATGCAAGTAGTGGTTAGAAGCATGAGAGCCAGGACACAGATCCACCTTTGCAGTCTACTGTAGCCAGCTTAGCCGAAAAGAGCTTTCCAATTCTTGGCAAAATAACAAATTCTCAAGCAGACAGGGGTAGGGGTGAGATTTTTTCTCCTGTAAGTAACTTAATGAATGAAGTACTAACTAACATTATGGCATTGATAAATGGAGAGAGAGATTAGGGATGTACTCGATATTCAGACCTTCGCAGATGGACTGTCAAAGCCACATTAATTCCTATCTCATTGGAGCATCTGCTTCTCCCATAATCCACTGGCCCTTGGTACGAACAACACAAACTGTTGTGACTCAATTCGATTTATATCAATCTAATTTCTTTTAATCCAATTTGTATTCCAATCTACTACCTTCTAATCACTTAAATCTTCAGCCTCCATCTGGTAAATTTTCTCTCAAAATTAACCGAGCAGATGCCTCTGCGATTGTCTTCCACAGTCAAGCTAATCAGACCCTTGCAGTGGCCTATAGAATCCTCTGAATAGGTACGTGACTTACGGTGTTGCCCTTGCAGTTATAAACACCACGAGGTAGGAAGACCATTTTATCTACCATTAATTGGCTCATTTGCATAAAACTGTTTGGGAAGAAACACAGGACACAAAGGCAAAGAAGGAAAAAAAAAAAAACTACGGGAAGAGAGCAAAATGGCTCATTTGTCGTGTGCTTTACAATTCAATCTGTCTGTTGTTTAGGTTAACAAACATGGGGTGAGAATATTATTTAATACTGATGTTCTAAAAAGCTGCTTTCTGTAGCCCATAAAATTGGAGGACTTTGTCTAAGAACAACAGTCATTTTGGGATCCCAATTTAGTTAACCTACATATTCTGAAAATCACCTTCTGAATTTCATACTAGTCACTAATTTATTCACTGAAGCATATGTGATATAAACAATACACCCGCTAGCTAGCACTGACATTCACTCCCATAGACGTTCCACTGTGATCTGTAATTAAGGCTACAGATTCGACATCCCCTATGGATAGGACAGCACTACTTGTGGGATAAACACTATTCTGAAGACACAGTTATTAGCACAAATGAATAAATAAGGATTCCAAAAACATAAAAAGGCAAAAACTTCAGTGAACTACTGTTCACATGACACTATGAGCTTGGTTTCATTAGTTTTAGCCATACTTATGTAAAATGCCTTGATAATACATTTTTAAAATGTTTGTGCGTGTATGACATTTTCAAATGTCAAGACACCATCAAATAAGGAATTGACCTCAAGATTACTTTTCCTGTTAGAAAAACTTCTAAGATCAGCCAAGAATATGAGAACATACTATCTTGAAATGAAGTAAGTCAGTCTTATTGACATTATGAACTAGAGAAATGTTAAAGTGCTTCATAAAGCATAACAGACTATTAACAGTTGAACTAAACAACTGAATGCATGATCTATTTCTATTATCTGACTAAAGTAAGATATAAAAGATACGGCCTATCGGTGGCTGGGTCACTGGGTTTCTAAAACAATTTGAAAAACAACTGAAAGCAACAGAGGGCTCTGGAAAATGGTGAATTTTCCATCGGAGGCAAAGACATTGACCCAACTCTATCTCAACCCTAAGGCCACAAGTAACCCAAATATCTTAGTAAATAAAACCAAACACTTCTGGGCATAGCTCAGTCTCACATTTGGTGCTGAAACACTTTCCTTTCTGAGCCTCAGTTGTTCCACCTGTAAAATGGACTGAAAATTCCATTTACTTCTACATATTGTGTTAAGGATGAAGGGAGGTCATATATGTAAAATATTCCTTTTTAACTCTAAAGCACAATATCTGTAGAAGATAGTACAGTGGGGACCTTGAAGAGCATCAGCTCTGAACTCAAATTTGAGATTCAGATTTGGGAGTTGGCAACTTGGACAAATTACTCACTGTTTTGGCACCTGAGTGTAAACTGATGATGATAATATCTCCTACCCTGCATTATGAGAAGAAAATGATTTAGTACATACAGTATGTACTATTTAGTACATACAGTATGCTTAGATGTGTGCTGGGACAAAGTGTTCCAGGAAAACACAAATGTCAGCTAAAGGATAAATGCTAAGAAAGCTCCTTTGTGTTGTAAATTCCCAAATATGTCTCTATGTACATTATTAACTGTAAGGTAGTAAAAAATGGTGTCTATTTTTTCAATGATATACAATTTTTCATTTTGAAAACTATGTTTTGAGAATACAATTATTTCAGGTGCTGGAACAAGGTCTATCCATATAAGTGGAAAGAAGATACAGTAGACAAACTACTTTAAATTGCCTTTCCTATGAAAACAGACCTCAAGGATATTGATGGTTTCGTTAATTACTGAAACAAAGCCAGTGCTTACTACATGCCAACGTGCTAAGGAGACCAGTGCTGCAAACTCATGCAGCAAACGTCTGCTCTGGTACTTGTATTAAGCCCCCTTTCCCCTTTGATAAGTAAAATATTTGAAATAGACATGTCTCTTGCCTCCTTGAATGTTCAGGAGGCTCATAAAACTGACTCAGGATGATAAAAGTATTGATTAAAAGTCTTTCTTTTTTCGATTTTAATGGGCATCATAATTGTACATACTTATGAGTGGGATAATTTGATACATGTATATATTATGTACTGAGGAAATCAAAATTAATTAGCATCTCCCTCTCAAACATTTACCTTTTATTTGTATTGAGAGCCTTTAAATTCTTCTGTTTTATTTCTTTATAAACTATATAATAAATTGTAAAAGATAGTTAGCCTACTGTAGAACATGCAATAAAATTCCATTTTCTAACTCTAGTCTCAAAAGCAGAGATAGAAACCGGCAGAGGCAGAGGTTCCAGAACATACAGTATAAGAAGCCTGGTCTCACATTATATATTTCCCAAGAGGACATAATGCTACTCTAAGAAAAATACCTTTGCAAATCCAGACAAGACTACAAGGTCTGGTTGACGATGGACCACGGCCTTGACTTCCTAGCGCCATAGGCCCAGGTGATTCCAGTCTTCTGCACTAAGCTTTACCAATGAATTCTTAGTGCCAAGACCTATGCAACAATAACCTCTTACTGAAGGCAGCATTAGCCAGGATTGCTGCTAAACTGATATGATAGTACATGAAGTCCTGTATCAACTCTTGTCTTACAACTTTAATTATTTTAAATGATCGTATTTCTTCAGAATTTAACAGTATTTCTGGTGCCTACCACAGTAGCCTGGTATATGTAATATATTTAAGAGATATTAATTCATTTCTCTCTTTTTTTGAAACGGGGTCAAATTACGGAAATGGGGTCAAATTATGTTGCTGAAGCTCCCTCCAATTCATGATCCCCCTGCCTCAGCCTCTAAAAAACTGGGATTACAGATTTTACCGGATCAGTTTCAATAATATTAACATACAAAAAGAAAAACAATCAGTAGAGCTAAACTTTTGGAAATTTTAAGTATGGAGTACTTTACTAAGATTGTTTCCGTCTCAGTACAACCTTTGTTAATGAACCGTGTGATAAAAGTGAGGAATCTGAGAATTTGAATACTTTATACAAACTCACAGGAAACTCACAACACACCGCATTCAAAGTTTTCAAAACATAAAAAAATTTTTGTGCTTTATGTTTTCCAAAGGCAACCATATATATTTAACACGTGCTTGGTTATCACTATTTATTTCTGCTCAAGATTTTCTTAGGAGACAGCACATCTATCAAAAGATAGTTAACAGTTCAAGTTGCTTCTGTATCATTTTGAAGTCTAATACCTTCATTAAACACTTTAGCTTCTCCCTAGAAATACTCCCTAGAAAAATGGTACTGACCAGCATCAGTTTGCTGAAATCTTTAAGGCAAAATAGAAAACTTGTAATTTTTACTTCATTTTTGGAGATCAAAGACATCCAGTACTCAAAATTCTCTAAATGTAAACATTTAAATTAGATGCTATACACAAGAACCTGTCTAACTTATTCCTTATGGATTTAGATTCTTCATAATATAGCACATTTTAATATAGCACAAAGCAGAATTCAAAATATAGCACATTTAAATTGGTACAATAAGAATCAATGTTTGAAAAAATAAAGAATTTATTTTTTATGTTATTACATTTTATGACACAGTAAAAATAAATTATAAAGATAGTGTGTCCTTCTAAATAAAACTACAGATAAAAAAAAGGTAATAAAGATTCTCAAACTATTAACAACATCTCCTAATCTCAAGAAAGGGTCATAACTTTAAGTGCCACTAAGATGCCCTTTCTAATTAACATGCTTTGCCATAGTCTAACACCAATATATAATATCAACATATAAATTATAATGCTAATGCATAAAGATATGATCCATTTTATGTATATGTGCATATATCTCACTGGCTAGAACAAGTGTCATTTCTCCTTTTGATTCATGATGCATTTTTTAATGCCAGATGTTAATGTACTCAAATTTCCCACTATGAAATTTTAAGTGACATAACAGAAACTTAACAACAAAAACTGTTATTTGCAAACAGTGAAAATACAAAATTTTATATTTTTAAGTCACTCAAACCAGGTAATGCCCAAATACTTAAGATGTTGTGGAAGAAAATGTTGCTACACCATAATCTCATCCTGTCCTTACAGACATGTATGTTGTGCTAATATAAATTATCTTCTGAAGGATTGTTTTCTTTCTTTCTTTCTTTCTTTCTTTCTTTCTTTCTTTCTTTCTTTCTTTCTTTCTTTCTTTCTTTCTCTCTCTTTTTTTCTAGGTAATGTTCAAGTGATTAATATACATCACAGATGAAGTTTCTCAAGGGATAGTACTCTAAAAATGAGAGTGAAAAACAAAGCTGTGAATTCACCAGGCACACAACTTTTTTTATTGAACTAGCTGTATTAGTTCTTCCATCCTAAAGGAAACATCTGTCAGCAAACCAGCTGAACCAATAAACACACTGATGCGTTAGAAAAGATTGTTCCTGAATTCGTTCAAAATATAATAGATAAATACAAAGACCCTCTCAGGAATGTAACTAATTTCATTAGTAGGCATTTGGAAAGAAGCAAGACATAAAAAATCATCTGTTCCTAACTACTTGTTTTATGTCCTAGAGTTATGGCACAGGTTGTAGGGGCCTGATTTCAAAACCGAGCCCTAGAGAAAAGAAAGAGGAGAGAATGTAAGGTAAGATGATACTGACTGACATTTTAAAGGTAGCCCGCACAGGTGTAAAGAACAGAAAATATAATTACCTTACCTACTAATATTTGTGAGAACAATCAGAGCATACTTGAATATTTATGCCAAATCTAAATTTATGTCTGCATCTATAATTCATAAATGTGCACAGCACAGGGACAAAAATGAAATATTAACATTTACCTGTTTAATGAGAATGCTCATTTGTACACATAGGATTTTGATTTGTGATGTAAATGCTGTGCTATATGTGTATTAAGTAATTTATTTTTAAAATGGTTATCCAAGTAGCTCATGTTAAATAAGTTAAAATGTATAGTCCAACCTTCATGTATCTCCTTTGTTTTGGTGAATAGTTATAGGTTAAAATCAATGATTAGACAGAGCTTTATGACCGTGGAATTTCACATGTAAGGATGGAGAATTGCGCAATGCCCACTGGACACACTTCTTTGTTGATATTCAGAGTGAGGGTCAAGCTATATAGTCCCCTGAAAGTAACATTAAATAAGACAACTTAATAATGCACTAGGGAGGAAACCACTTAATATTCATGTTGACAGAAAAGCAGCAAAGATTAATCACAGGGAATCTGCTCTTGAGGAGAACTCAGGAAGGCCCTAGATTCTAGTTCCAGGAAAGCTGATTGCTTAAAAGTAGTTCACAGCAACCCTTTGATGAAATGCTGGTGTTTACTGCAAATTGGCACTGGGTGACAAATGGGAGACTTTCCTTACTTTAACTTCGAATTAATCATATTGCCCCACTGATCTTTGTTTTCTGTAATGTGCTTTTCACAACCTTTTCTCCTCTTTTGCAGGGAAAGACAATCCTTTCAATGAATTATAAACAATTATAAACAAAGATTTCCTTTTGTATCTGCTTTACCCTACAAGTTATTTCAGAAACAGTGTGCTTTCTTCTCTCACCAAATAAAAGTATATTCCTCCCACTCTGCTTGTTTCTTAGGACAAACACAACACTAGAAAAATAATGGTTGATGTTTACCTGGTATTCAGAATAGTGAGATAAAAGTATTCAACCTGTTAAATACTATTTTTAATGATAGTAATTAAATATAATTACAGTTCTTTTCCTTTGATCAAATTTTTAAACCCATTTGGATTACTACAATTTTTAAAGGGCAATTGTTTTTAAATATATTAAGCATTTTCCTCAACGCATGCAAAAGCTACAATATTACAAACATAAAGATCAGCAGATTCATTTCCTATTCACTTTTTTTTTTTTTTTTTTTTTTTTGTGGGTACCGGGGGGACGACCTCAGGACCTCACGCGCCAGCAGGCGCCCGTGCCGCTGAGCGATATCACCGGCCCCTTTTTCGTATGTGGGTTCCGGGAGTCGAACTCGGGCCTTCGCGCTTGCAAGGCAGGCGCTTAAGCCGCTGAGCCGTCTCACCGGCCCCTCCTATTCACTTTTTAAAAATAATTTCCTAACTTTTGCTAATCATTGCATTAAACTGAATGATGATGGCCTAAAAGTTCTTCCACGGAAACAAAATGAACTTTATTTTGAAGTATTTATAGCAAATAAATATAAATGTAATTCTGAACTGAAATAAATACAGATTAATAAATGAATAATCCTCAAAACACACCTACTTTAACAGTGATTAATGTTTACAATATCTACCACCTATTAAACACAAAATCCATTTATTCATAAATATTGTATATATGCTGAGCACTTACTCCAGATAGTAAATACACATATAAGTGTATAGCATGTAAGTATATATTTAAAAATTGTGATTTAATGTGATAATGTAGGATATCATGAAGAATAATTCAGAGTTTTCGTGATGACAGTTTTCTCAAAGTTAAGAGTCTTGAAAAGTATAAGGAATTGTCAAGCAAGAAAAGTAAAAGAATACACCTGTCAGAATATATAAAAATGTATTTAAATGGTAAAGACCTTCATAAGTTCTAGAAACTGAAATATAAGTGTAGCTAGAGTATAGGCTAAAGGAAAGTTGTAGAATAAAATGTTAAAAGTGCAAGCCCAGACTATGCAGGAACTCATAAGGCTTCATTAATGATTGCGATCCCATTGTAAGTGCAACAGAAAGCACTGAGGTGCTAAGTCGCCTCAGAAAGTTAACATGTTCTGGTTTACGTTTTCAGAAACCCCTACGGCTACTTAAGGAGCATCAGGGGAACCATGTCTATGTCTATGTCCACGCCATGTAGGAGGCTTTTGAAGTAACCCAGATAGGAGATGATGACTTCTAAAGCTAGGACTAGTGGGTAAATTGACCGTTGTTTAGGAGACAGACTCCGAAGGACAAAGCTCAGCCTCATGCAAGTAAGGAAACTTTATGCTCAATCCACTGCCACGGGAAGTGGATGGTTGTCTAATCCCTTTTTAAATGGCCTCGAAAGACCCTGAAAGAGACATAAAGACAGCAGTGGCTCACAGGAGGGAGCGTCTACACACACCATCAACCCCAGCTTTCACCTCAGACGGCCTGCACTGCGCTGAGGAGTCTCTGCGCCCCTCAGGCGGGCTGCTTAATGACCATGCTTTCCAAAGCACCATTGCTCATTTCAAAGGAGCAGAGAAACAGTGGATGACTGAATCCATTGCATTTCTCATTTATGAATTTTGCCAGTGGGGAAAGGAGCACTTTTCTTATTCTCTAGGCAAAACACACACACACACACACACACACACACACACACACAGAGCTATGGAGTTTTAGCTAACTTCCTAAAATATTCATTATTCAATAATCATAAAGGACATTTATACTAAAGTTTAACTTAATCCTTCTTTGGAGTTCAGTGTGTATCGTCCTGCTAAGAACAGAAAAAGATATACAAAGACCAGGGAAGAAGGCCATATACAGATGGAGGTAGAAGAGGGAGTTAACGCTGCCAAAGGCTAGTAACACCTGGGTCCCGTAGAAGAGGTAAGGAAGATGAATTAGTTCCTAGGGTTGTCTTACCAAAATATTACAAAGTGATTGCTGCAACAACAGAAATTTGTTGTTTCACAGTTCTAGAGGCCACAAATCCAAATCAAGGTTCTGCCAGAATTTGTTCCCTTCCATGGACGATAAGGGAGAAGCAGTCATAAGGACACCTTGATTGTTTTTGGCAGTTGGTCTATCCCTGTCAAAAACTCCAGCAAATCAGTTCCAGAAGGGCAGGTACTTGCTCTGTGCTGCTGAGTACTCTAATCTCAGTGTCAAAGAGAGTGCTGAAAACAAAGAAGATGCTTAATACATATTTACTGAATTAATACGATTTTCAGTCTAACTACGGACAAATTGGACAAATATTCAAATAGCCTCAGCTAGAATGAATGAAGTACTGAAGTCACTGACTTAAAGAAAAATGATTCCATCATAGATTAATTCTATTAGTATTCTTATTTTTTTGCATTGAATCGACATCCGTTTCAGGAAAATTCCCTTCTATTGGCCTACCTTCAGTTTTGCCCCTTTGTGTAAATATATCAAGTCGAATTATTTTCATACACGATAATGGTTATTTAAAGAGGATTCTGATGCAAATCAACATTTTTTCCTTGCAAATCATTCTCATTCTTTCAACTATTTCTCATTTCATGTTTTAAAAACCATCTCAGCCCTCCTCTGCCTCATCCTGTCTCCTAAGTGATCTCCTACACTGATTCTAGATAATTGCCATCTTAGAATTTAACATTTTTTTTTTTTGTGGGTACTGGGAGTCCACCTCAGGACCTCACGCGCCAGCAGGCGCCCGTGCCGCTGAGCGATATCACCGGCCCTTTTTTCGTATGTGGGTTCCGGGAGTCGAACTCAGGCCCTCATGCTTGCCAGGCAGGCGCTTACGCCGCTGAGCCATCTTACCGGCCCAGAATTTAACATTTTTGAATGCAGATTAACACCAAGACACAAATTTAACCCTTCTATTTTAAAACATCATCAAACATTTTCTAATGAGTAATATACCAAACACGTTAAGCTTTGTAATCCTTGCATTATCTGTCTCCCCTACTGGACTCTGTATTTGTAGCATGAATGTAAGATAAAACATAAGGGCCGGTGACGTCGCTCAGCAGCACGGGTGCCTGCTGACAGGCGAGGTCCTGAGTTCGACCCCCGGTACCCACAAAAAAAAAAAAAAAAAGATAAAACATAAAATGAGGGTGGCTGGCTGTGTTCTGACAAAACTTTATTTGTAGACAAGAAAATTAGATTTAAAGAAATTGTCACATCATGAGTCATTATTCTACTTTTGATCTATACTTGACTTTTTAAAAGCATAAATAAGATATTACAATATTTTTCTGGGTCATATGAGAACAAATGGCAGAATGACTTTACCCTATGGGCTGCAGAGTGCCTACCGCTATTTCAGACAATGTCTTCTATAAATGATGTGAGTTGCACACCATACTGTGGAGTTATACTGAAGTTCTGTTCCAAGGCACATTAAAATCTTCATTCACATGTTCCATTTCCAATTCTGCTTTCTCCCGTGCTGTTTGGATGGTATTCACTATCACCCAAAAATGAATAATGTGCTTGAATTATACTTTCAAGATATATTTCCCTTTAGAGTGAACATTAAAGCTGATTGTTAAGTGACTGGTTGGTTGGAGGTTTCAGAAATTAGCAATAAAAAAGAAAATTCTTAATTTTCTTAACACTTAATTCTATACGATGTTCATCTAAACAAAGATTATTCTCCATAGGGTGATTTGTTCATTCTCATTTAAAAGAGTCAAAACGAAACAGCTTCTATCATTTCCCTTGGGAAATGATGGCACAACAGAAGGAAACATCTCTGCAAAAGCTGTCTTAATTTCACTCTTTGTTTCCAACACATAAGATTTACAGCTTTCTTTCATCTCAAAAATATGTTTTCTCGTATTAAATTAAGGTTCACACCTTTGACATAAATATTAACCAAAAAATCTGTGCATTCCCAGTGGTGAGAGAGAAGGCACTCCAAAATAAAGGGGAGTCTCTTCCTTCAAGTCAGTCAGCTTTGTAACAACATCCACCACAAAAATCAACTGACGATGTGTCTATGGAAAAATGCTTAAATATATACTTGCAATTATTCTGAGACCTAAAAATACACTAAGAACACTAAAAGAATGGCAAAACAAAGAGAAATACAAATAAGGCAGAGATTAAGACTTATTTAGACTTGAAGATTATATCTCAAGCTGAAACAGCATGTAAGACATTAGTAATTATGATTTTTAAAAAATCAGTACATGAAGCTGTATCACCAAATGAAAAAGAAAATAATTCTAACTTCCCCTTCACCCTCCATCTTATTTATAAACTGGAAAACATATTAGCTTGGAAAGAAAACATGTCATGTAGGGATCATTCCCACAATGACCATTTCCTACTAGCAAGAGCTATGGCTTTCCTCCTACTTCCAGAAGGTCTGTGTCCTCCTGGGCTAAAGACAGCAAGCACAGATGACTGTCACAAAGAACACAGGAGAGAACAAATACTTAAGTTAGCACTGAGCCTACATGAGCCGTGGCACGAGGTGCCTTCACCTGTTATTTTGGTTAATTCTATTTTCACAAAATATCTGTGATATTTCCCCAGATTTTTTGCCTATAATTATTTCCAAATCATAGTAGTTGATTTTAGATATTATTTAGCAATAAAATACTGTTCTTTTTATGCTCAGAGTTGTCCATTGGCCTAGCTTTTGTTAAGTAAGGGAGGTAATGAAAATATCAAGAAAAAGTAAGAAAAACAAACAAACAAAAAAAATTAGGGAACAAGCTCAACTGATTTTTAGTGGAGTAAACAATTCACCTGTCAGGAGCATCAGAGCCTCCCTACTGCAAGTACCCTGCTAATTTTGTGGTTTTGGAGGGAGCGTGGCTTTAGTCAGTATAGTCTGTAAAATGAATGACAGTTTTGGATAGTCCAATAGTACAAATTTGATAGTAAAAATGAATTAGAGATAGTTCTCAAAATCTTTGGAAAAGCTGCTAAGTCCTACCAACAAAACCAAGCTATTTCATATTTTTGTTATGGTGTATGATACAAGACAGAAGACGTCCTTTCTCTTAAAATGATGTTTAAATCAAATGAAAATTTAAAATATGCTAACTCAAACATGAGTGTTAACTTTAAAAATCAATACAAGAATACCAAAAATTTGTTTTGAGAAAATAGAATAATGGAATAACTGTCATGTTTTCAAATAATTTTCCAATACTAAACATTAAACAATAATTCCTTACAAATTCTTTAGGTTAGGTTGCCTATTTGTACTATCAAAATCTATTTTAAAATAAAAATAAAGGCAATCTCTCCTCCCCAAAAATCTAGGTTAATTATAATTAATTTTACAGCTTGTGTGTATATGTTGACCCAAAACCTCATACAGTCTTAGGCGGGGCCTTTTCTGAGGTAGCTGAATCTACAGTGTGTGATTGATTCATGTTGCAATGCTAGGATAAAGGGTGTTAGGAAAAAGGGCGGGTGATTACTAAAACAGTCCACTGGTTGGTTTGGCATCACCCTAATCCAAGTAAACTGTATATAATATAAGGGAAAGAAAGAGGCTTGTCTTGTCCCTTGTTGCTTTGCTACCTTCTGCCTGCCATGAACTGTTTCTCCTCTGCGATGCCCCTCTGCCATGCCACCCTGCCTCGGAGCCAGCCAATTATGGACTGAAACCTCTACAAACTGTGAGCTAAATAAACCTTTCCACCTATAACTGTGGATGTTGGGTATTTTGTCTCATCAACAAGAGAAAAATAACTAAGACATTAATATATAAGCATCTTCAACATATGTATCTCTATACATTAGTTTATTTTCCCATTCATATTGTTGTATGATTTCCTAGGAAATACTCTAACAGAAACACCTTTCAACATAGAATATTTATGCCTGTGAAAGTTTTCCAAGTTGATATATTTTCAACATACATAATAAAATTTTCAAAAAATTACATAATTAAACTGTTATTAACAACAGGAATCAATGGAACAAAGACTCAACTTTGAATCCATGTTTTCCAGCTGCAATTAGTATCACTAGACAAATTACTGTCAAATATCTTCTGAGCTCTAATATTTTCATAAGGCATTTAAATTTAAAAGTGTACGATACCTATGAAATACTTTTAACTCACTAGAATTTAGAGTGACTATTTTTCTCAGTAAAATTAGTGCAGGTAGTTATAAAACTAATACTAAAATCAAAGCAGTGGCCTTTTCAAAATTATTTCTACTCTTTATCTTGCCATTTCCCAAAGATGCATCCATATTAGTAAATGTGTTAGCTTTTTACTGTACTGCTCTCAATTATAAACTGATTATGAGACAAAATTCTCCCTTTTCATAAGTGAACAGATATATTTTGGGCCATTTTTATAGACTTTTTTTTGAAGTTCATAACTTAGGAAACATCTTTTGTAGTAAGAAGTAGTTTCAGCCTCGATGCCAGCAAAGTCCTATGAAAACACCAATTATGCCAATTTTACAAAAACAGATGTGTGGTGATTTTGTGATGTGGACTATTTACACCAGGGACAAAAGCCAAACCATTCATCTCAATTTACTTAGGATTGAGGCTTAATATGAACTCTGACCCCAGAGTGAAAAGGGCATCTGTATATCCAATAGTAGCATAAGGCACTATTTTCAGATAAACATATGGATTTACTTCACATTGCATTAATTTTTTGGATTACCTGTGAAAATAATTATATTACTTTAGCATTTTAATTGTTCCTTAAAATTAAGCAAGTCCAAGAATTATGTAAAGTTTGAGCCATTACCAAGGTAACTAAGTGTTTAATCAATAAAATGGATGATAGTTATTGATTGAAATTCCTCAGTTAAGGTACTCTCAATTTTGATCACCAATAGTCAAATGACACATGACGAAAGATTGCTAGAATCTTGTTACTCATTGACTTTAATGGAATTTTGAAAATAGGTCATAGGAATGACAGGTAATTGGGTTTAAATGAAAATACAAAGGGAAAAAATGAGGGCAATTTTTCACAATTAATTTTGAATAAAGTTTTTGTTTTGCCATTCATTTCTTATAAAGAAAAATAATAAGTTTATTTCCCTAAAAATCAGTTGTAATTTTTGTTGACTAACCTATATTTATTAACAATATAACTGATGACCCTATTTAAATCATCTCTTCAATAGGTGATTTATTGCACTACTCTTTCTCAGGGAGTTTCTGAGAATTAATGAGACAATTGGCAAGCACTTGAAGCTCCTTGGGGAAAGACTGTGATAATATTACTAAACATTATTGTGATTATTATTATTTTATATGCAGTTCCCTCGAACGATTTTTCTTTCTAAATGAATTTGTTAGTAGCCTTGCTTAAAATAGATACAATTTATGTTAGAATCACTAGATAAAAAACATGTTTTGAGTACCCTTCCCTGTCAAGCTGGGGAGTCACATGATTTTGGAAAATTTCCAAAAATTAATACCTGCCTTCAACTGAGCATTAAGACTACCGATACCTCCATATCCCCCTGGTGGCCCTCAATTTTATGTTAAAAGGAACCTACAAACTTCAGGGAATCATTTATAACAAATATTTTATTATAGAAACAATTTGTTGTGCCTTTCTCAAGAGAAAAATCAAAATATTTAGGTGAGAAGCACATATCGTTATCATAGATTGGCCACTGATTCAAGTTTTTGTCTGTCCCAAATTTTTAAATTGTTACAAACTTCTACATATTTCATTCTAGGGTAAAATATGTTTTTATTATGTTTGAACATCACCAGTATTCTGCTATTAATTTGATTTATATGTGTGTAATATAAAATTGCCATTATTATAAAAATATATTTCACTTTTAATTTTTCATGTTTTAATTTTTACAAAAATCTTACAAACTAGTTTCTAGATCTAGTTTCCCTTTTATAAAAGGAATAAACTGAAAATAACACATTCTCCTTCTTAAGGCTTTTTGAAAAAGAAAATCAAGAATTTATGACAATATAATTAAATGAAAACAATGAACCCAGATACTTTTCTTTCATGACCTCACAAAATGAGAGCTTACCAAGATCAACACAAGCATATTCATTTTTCTGAAGATTTATAAGTTTAACATGAAGAAAACAGGTCTGCCTTTCCATCAAGGCAAGGAAATCAGCAATAACAACACAGAGCCTATGTTCTAAATACTGCTAAATGGAGTTTAAAATTTTTGGTTTTGACACATATTTGATTATATTTTTGAAGTATATTTTGATTCATGTGTATATTGGGTCGTGATCAACAGTATATCACATTAAATTGTAACTTTTTTATAAGGAGCATATTCAAATTCCCCCCTTTTAGAGAACTTTTGTGTGGGTATGTGTGCATGTTTGTGGTACAAGGGATTGAAGCCAGGGCCTTCGCACTGAGCTACATCCCCACTCCTTTTATATTTTGAGACAGGGTCTCATTCAATCACTAAGTTGTCCAGTCTGGGCTCAAACTTGCAATTCTCTTTCCTCAGCTGCTGAATATTATAGGCATGTGACACATGTAGCTGAGAAATAGTTTTTAAATATGCAAATATAGAAAAGAGCTAGTCCAATCAAAATCAGAATAATTAAATTATCTACATCCAGGAAATGATGAATAGAATCATTTTTAATTTGGACACACTATTATAAATTCAACAGCCCTCCTCTCCACAAAAGGTATGTTTTGATGAATTTACAACAGACAGGGGGAAAATGAGTTGAATTAAGTGGGCCACCTTTATTTAATTCAGTAAGTATTCAATGAACACATTTTCATATGCAGGTTTCTTTTTTACCCACTTCAAGCAAAAACAAGTATGAAAGAAACAGCTCCTGGCATGAAGTAACTTAATGTGAGTGTGATTCATAAAACAGATACATAAATTACTATCATTTGAGTAAGTTATAACCCAAAGGATAGCAAGAAAGGGTTAGAAGATCCTGTCAAACTCTGATCAGCTCCACTGTGTTGAAACATCTATTTGAACCTTGTTCTTTTGATCGTGTTCCTAGTTATCACTCTAACTTATCCCCTCTTCTCCCACTTTGCTTTATTCAGCCCTACTTTGCTTTATTCAGACTTCCAATTGCTTTGCAGACTGTCCCATTATTTTCCTTACCATCTTCATGAACAGAGTTTTAGGAGATAAGCCTATAGACACCTAAGCTCCTCTCCCACCTCCCAGGGTTTTTTTGTTTTGTTTTGTTTTGTTTTCCCTTCCAACGCTGGGGATGGAACCCAGGGTCTGGTACAAGCTAAACAAGTGAACTAACACTGGGCTACCCCCAAGGCCCAGCTCATTTTGTAACTGGTCAAGGATGGGAGTAGGAAGAACTGTCTTACTTTGGATTCTGTCCAATGTTTCCTCTTCCGGGTCATTTCCTCACCCCCAGAAGACTTTGCATTCCCACTCATGGCCCCCTGAGGCCACCTCTAAGCTCCTAGTTGATCAAGCTGCACTCTGGATCTCTTACGCCAGCCTTTCAAGTCTCACAGAGCACCATGATCCTTCACTGCCTTTCCACTATCCTGGGGATAAACTCGGAATCCTTGTCTACCTCATCTATGTCCTCCAGCCAGGCCTCTTTCCACCTTCCTTTCTTTCCCAGTCCCTGTACCTTTCTTCCAAGTTTTCAGGGGTGCCAGGTTTTCCCTCCCCTGAGCCCCACTGCAGGGCTTTCCTTCTGCTGGCATGCCCTCCCCAGACCCACTCTACACATAGCTAGCTCTTCCCCTATAGACCACAACATAAACATCCCCTCCTCGAGAGGCCTCCAGCAAGCAAACCAAATTTTGTAGACTTTAAATCCATTTATGATTATTTATGATCCCATACTTTTGTTTTATTGTACTTAACTTTTGGTACATGTACAAACATATTGAGTGTAATTATCTATCATCTTTCCCACCAAACTAAAATCTCACCACACTATTACAAGTACTCAGCACAGTGCAGTTGCTCAGTAAATGCATTTTAACGAGTTATTATACAAATGTGACTGTATGCTTCTTACTACCTACACTAATAAGCAAAACAATCTCAGAAAGAGCAAAACAATCTGCATTAATAAAACAGCTGTCCTTTAGTGTCAGTCTCCAAATGCATTTTTCTGTTACTTATTTCAAGAGTTTCAGACCTTTGCCACCCTTGAAAGGAGTTGGAAAATCATTCTCAGAGACATCATAGAAGTGGGCCTCTTATACCAGATGGCACACAATAAACTGTTATTTAAAATTACAATACTAGTTCCACTGTAAGATTTAGATTTACTTAGATTTAGTTGGAACTTTCCAGGTAGCAAAACATCATCATATTGAACTTTCAATGATCATATGTTTTGCCTCAAGGCAACTGAATAAAGCTGCATGACTACAAAGCTAAAATTATCTCAGCCCAAAATTCTTTATATCACTTATTCTATTGAGGTGTCATTTGAATGCTTAGTAAAAGACTCTGAAGGCTTTTCTTCTAACAATATTCGAAGGATGTTTTCTAAACAGAAAATTAGGAAGAAATGTAAGTATTCTCCTTCTGATAGTAAAAACCAAACATACCACCCATCAAATAAAACCAAATGCAATCATATATATTTTAAAAATATCCTATAGAATCCAAAATGTATAGCTTGCATATTAATAACTCACAAAAATGCTGACAAAAAAATAGAAGACCAAAGCCTCTGGACTTGATTGAACAAGGTCACTTATAAAATTACATGTACATACATATGCATATATGATGTGTTTATATATGTGTAGATATTCATATGTATTATATATAAATACTTTACCATATACATATACATGAATATTCCTTAATTTATAAAACATATTGCCTGGATTATGACTATAGCCTCAAATCACACATTTTGGATTACATGTTAGCAAAATTATGCAATGTATTTGAAGACAATAAGTACTTTTATATTATTGGATCTAAAAGCCTTAAAGTAAATTGCCAAAAATTGTATGTGTTTGAGTTTTGAGTTACCTATATTTTTAAAGCTATGAAATTTATAACAAATATACTATTTTTTCCTAAATTTTCTGTTTCCAGTAAAGATTGGGTAAACTTTAAACATAATTTTAAAGAAATGACAGGATGCTGTTTCCTCATAATGCAAATGGAAATGTTATAAAGTATCTGTGTCTTCTTATGAAAGAAAGCACAGCATGAACTATGATATTAATAATAATCAATAAAATCTCTCATTTACAAAACATACCATTATTGCCGGTGTTTTCTGTCTAATGCTTGTGAATCTCATCAAGCAAAATTAGATCTTCATAGGTTTTTCTACAGAATTTTCTAAACATTGCCTTCCTTGAAAAGAAGATGGGAGGAAGGGAAATTTCTCACACAAATGAATCAAAAAAGGATGACTTCATCAAGGAACGTCTTAGCTACATTAAACAAAAATCTGGGAAACACAGGGCTAGACCATCATCCCTTTTTGTTATTCTGAGGACTTCACCATGTTGTGACTTGTTTAAGCTAAGTGTGGTTTCACAAAGTTGCTACTTAAGTATTTCAAGCCTTCAGATGATCTAATTTCCCACAGAGGGAAACTTTCTCTTTGTGTGAAATAAATGCCAAAAAATATATTCTAAATCCTCTTGTGAAAGGCTTATTATTAGTATCACATGGTCATTTGCAAGGACACTGCAAGTTATTTACTTAGATCTTTATTTTGATACAATCAAAACTACTTGAAATTTACGTTTTATCACAATCATTTATCCAAATTTTATGTTATAAACATTCTTTACAAAGGTATAAATACGAAATGATTATCCATACATAAATCTATGAAAGTAAACAGATTGGTATTTTCTGTAATAAAGTTATCCCACTGGTTTTGATTGGTTCCTTAGGGTATATATACGTAGTTTATTTATATTTATAACATATGCGACACTCCAATTCCATTTATATAGGTTGTATGTGGATATATTATACTTACATATTTAAGAACCCAAAATACATATATTTCTCAAACTCTTTAGAATGCTCACATGGAATTAAAGTTGAAGGTACCAATAAAATATCTTCAAAGGATAGACTCGCAAGAGGAAAAAAAGGAGAGGAGTCCACCATATTTTCTTTTGCAACATCTATATTGATACATGGATTCATCAGGAGATTTTGTACTAGCTTTAGTTATTTTTATATGCTTCATCTGTGAAGTATTCCTTCTGAGTTCACAGAGGATTATGAAGATGAAAGCCCTCCATTGATACAGTACCCAATTTACTGACCTAATCACAAAACCCAGAATGTATTTTATGTAGAGATGTCTAATACCAGGACCATTCTTTTTAATATTTATATGTCCTTTATTAAGCATGATGAACATAAGAGAGGCAAATGTGGCTTAATTTTGGTGGGAAGATGCAGAAATTTAATAAAAGGAAAAAGTCTATAAAGAAGAGGAAGAAAAGAAGTAATGTATAGAACTCATAGACGGGTGAGTTCCAAGTGACTATATTTGTACTAGGTCTGTCTCTAAAAACATAGCCAATGAGTGCTTCTCCACTATTCCTCTAATTCTAAAATTAACATAATTCCAAAATTAACATTTAGAGGCTTAATTTTAGGGCTCTAATTTTATTTAATTCAGCCAAGTTGTGCACACACACACATACACACACAGGAGATTTTGTATAATTCAGGCTTTTCTCCATCACTAAATGCCCTGATGTGGCACAATGCCCACATGTTTTCAAATGTTGGCTATGATGTGGTCCCACAACATGACAATCATGTAAAATTGACAAAATAAAATCAGTTGGAAACTAGAATTTGGCTTTCATCATCTCTCGCCACCCATCAAGCCTTACTTTTACTACCATATTACTGAGAAACCAGCTACATTCCATCTTTTACATGAGGAACAAGTGTAATATGGAGAAACCTAAGGACTGGAGAAAAATAGACAATCCATTTATATGCTGTGAGCAGAGAATTTCACTTGTACAACCTCCTATGGGTCTTTACTCTCAGGCAGGCCTGTAGTCTTAGTAACTACCAGGTTTGTCAAGGAGATACAATCAGTTTGGAGAGTAAGATTCAGGCTTCCACCACTCCATTACTGGAAGGAAGAAACTTGACTTCAACAGGAAGTTTTACTTTTGGACTTTACTCTGAAGCCAGATGGTATAAAATATATACATTTGTACATGAAAAATTGTATGTAAATATAAACTAAATGCATCCAACTTTAACTGACCCCTACTGTGTGTAATTCCACAGATGCAGAATGGACTAAGATATAAACAGGGTCCTCACTGCTTCCCGTCAGAATGCAGGCAGAGATTTCTCTTGGAAAGTTGTGTGAAATTGCTCTTAAGTTTTAAATATGCTATGTTTGCTATAAAAAGGGAATTGCTTGAATTTTCCACCAGAAAGCATGTATATAGAAATTAAAATCCTTGCAAATCTGTAGTTCAAATTGACAGTAAGTCCAAACGACTGGACCGAGAAGAAATCACAAGTAGCAAAAGAACTGCTCACATCTTCACTTTAGAAGAACAGCAAGGAAGAATATTAAGAAATCTCCCTTTGTACAGTTTGAAAGACAGGGCAGAATTATTTGGAGATATCTTAACTCTGATTCTTGTTATTAAATTCCCAATTTTAACTTAACATCTCTCTCTACCCCCCTTCTTCATTCTCTCTTTTCCTCTCCTCTCCCCTCCCCATCACCTCACCTCTTTTCTCTCTTTCTTTCCCACGGTCTAATTCAGTCAAATCTACCTTCACTATAGTTTTTGAATCAGTCTCCTTCACATTACATCTGCTGACACTCACCTACCCTCACCATTGTATTCTTAAGGAGTTTTCTCTGCTTTTGGTCTTTTCATCTTTAATAACACCCTCAGGGAAGTTACATTTTATATTTTTAATAACATCGACCTACCATAAAACCTCCAGATGGGTTTCATTGGTTTCCTTACATGGCTAAGTCTTTTTCAAGAAAACCTCCAACCTCATTTCCAGAAATCTCCTCTCTGCCCCTATATTCAGTCAGAAACGCCACTATGTGTTAATTTCCATGCCCCAAACTACCTTTCCACTCTATCTTCAGCCACAGAACAACCTGCACAAATGGCAACCTCAACTCTTCGTAACACTCTGCTCAAATTACCTGGCAGGTGAAGTTTCTGACAAGGCTCTGGGCAGACATTCAGGTTCCCAGTGACCTGTGCAAATGCCTCAATTGCAGTAGTCTTTGAGAACAGTGACATTATTTAAGTCAGCTTGGGAAACAGAGTTCAATCAACTGCATATGTGGGAGCACTCTCAACAGTTACTAAAAGAATGGAAGAGGATAGAGGGCAGAAATAATATTAGAGGGTTCCAAATCCATCCACCACTTACCCTAACCCAGCACATTCTACCCTTAATTGTTCTAATAAAAATGACTAGTTTACAGTCTCTATAATACCTTAACCACTCTCAGTTCCAATATGGTTCATTGTTAATTTTTGCTACAACCCATAAGACTTATTTTCAGTTTTAAATGGTAGAATAAATAACCAAAAGAAAAAATACTATTTTGTGATATCAAAATTCAAATAAAAATTCACATTTACTGTGTATATAAGTTCTATTGGAACATGGCCCTACTCATTCATTTACCTATTGTGTATGGCCACTTTTCTTCCTACAAAGGCAAAATTGAATAGTATGACAGAGGTCTATGGCTGTTAAAGTAAAAAACAGTTACTATTATATTTCCTTTATGGAAAAGTTCTGAGATATGTGGTCTACAGTATTTTGCTTACATTACTGTTGAACAACGGTACCTGGAGACTGTAAGAACACAATGGAGTTGGTGAGAATTGGAAGTCAGCTCTGCATTCTTTCTGTTCTCTTGGGCTTATCCCTAATGACATAAAGCAATAACTAAAGCTCAGGTACCAGTATTTGTACATGATGCCTTTTGAGTACATTTGAAAATGTTTTTAAACCAAAAATGTGGTTTTAAAATCAATTCACAGGTATTGTCCTGCCCTCTACTATTCAAAATATTAGGATCAGAAGAAAACTTTAAAAAGAACTCCAACTTATGTAGCCAATCTTAAGTAGTACTAGCCACATCAGTTATCACTTTGCAGCTCTCTATAGACCAAATATTACCAAATTTTTCAAATTCTCTTATATTGTATAACCCTAAAGGACACATGTCCATCTAATAAGATCTCATTAATGTGGAAAGTAGTAAGAGGATTATATTCTAGATTCTGTTCAATTCATGCATCTGATTAAATTCTTGCCTATCTATAGAGTGGACTTACATAATTTCTACTTTTCCTTTGCACCACAATGCAATTTTATACTGAACAACTCCTATAACATAAGTCAATAATAATTTTGACATAAAAGTATTTTTCATTTATACCCAGCTCATTGCCTCCAAGTTTTTCTTACCACACAGCCCTGGAAAGCAGTTCATTAAATATTTTAAATGTGGTTACATTTTTGCCAGTTTTCCTCCAATATTCAAAATGTCAAATAGGGTCTGTCTAAATAGTATTATTCATCAACATAGGCAAGGATACATAAGGATAATAATCAAAACTTTTCTAGTTTTAAATAGGCATTTTTCTAGAGACGCTATCTTTGTACCAACTCCTCTGTCTAATCTGCCAAAACCTCTCTCATTCTCTGGCAGTGAAGTACAAAATGAAAGTATTTCAATGGTACTTAAGCCACATTCACTGAAAGAGAATCTTCCTAGTTAGTGATGCAATACTTCCAAAATGGGCCCTATAATCTCATGACCCTTAAACCAGGATGCGACACTTCTAATCTGAATCACATTCTCCCCTTACCCTTACTGCTGCATTTATCCCCTGGGCCCTTTCAGTGTTACTGCTTCGCTGTCTTCTCCCTCTAGTTATATATCTAGATTTCTGATTATTTCCCTGAAGAATTAGTTTACACTTATATTCTAAATAAGGCATTAGCTCTTAACTCTGCTAAGAGTTTTGTCTGCCTATATTTTTTAAAATAATTCAATAATTTTCATGGAGGAAGAGAGTTATGGATGGTTTTCTACTGTTGAGATATGCAATTTCCTTATCATTTTCTTCTCTCCGTTATATCACTAATAAAGATGTTAAATCAGACCTCACTTAAAGCTGATCTCTAGACATCACTCACCAAATCATTACATTTTTATCTCTGATTGCCCTTGGGTATTACCACCTCTTAACAAGATATTTCACTTCCACAGAGTGAAAAACAGGTTATAGGAAGTGTCACACAGTTTTTTAAGTGTTTGTTTTCATAGTTAGATCAAAGTAAAAGCTTTTGAATGAACATGAGCGTATATAGAAGGACCAGATTCAGCTCTTACATCAGAAATTTACAATAAGAAACAGAATAAGAATTTTTTTAAAAAAATCTAAAGGTTGGGTTGGTTTCATTTACCATCTAAATATTATCAGCCTGCTCCATTAAACTTATGCTGAAAAACAGTATAAAGTGGCATCAGCTTGTATTTTCTGTTTCCACACAGGACACAAGAATTGGAAGATGTTGTATCAATGAATATCAGATGATCAAAAAGGCTTAAACACAAGCAATTTTATTTGAACTGTGCTATCTATGTAATGGAAAGATATAAAAAGAAGTAATGGGAATTACAATTGTACCAGTGCTAATCCCCTACACTATTCTATAGATAAAATATACATGCATACATTATACATATAAATAACAACTAGTGTGTAAATCACAGGCTTTCCCTTGTATCCAAGTGCTCATGGGAAACTAACACCTGCCACCCTTAACACTTTCTCATTAGATGCTTCTCTAAACTCTCAAGAGTATTGTAATTAGTTTCTTTATCAAACAAACAAGAATGTTATTTGGATGTTGCAAAATAGATCTGACTAGACAACATTCTATGATCATTAACATCATGTATTTAGTTCAGTGTCATCACAAACTTTGCCAAAATGTAAGAATGGCTAATTGATTTTTGTAAGTGCTCATTTGGAATATTTTCACCATTTCCATTTCATTTGGCAGTAGCCATAATTAATAGTACACTGTCTTTAAAAAAAAAAAAAGACTATTACAGGTATTGAAAATTTAGCAACTTCTCTGTGAAAGGCTTTGACAATGTGTAAGCCCTAATTTGCAAAATAGCCAAAGTAGGATGAAGACCTTTCTTGTCTGCCTTCCCCCTCTCCATTAAAAACAGAAGGTATTAATCACCCCATCTCAAAGGCAGCTGACTGATGCTATTCACTGAGTAGGGCATTCTCACTCATGTGGCCCCATGAATAACTCTCAAGGCCTTTATTATTGCTCTGAGTGGACTCTTAGCAGCACAGCCTCTCTTTAGTAACCCTCCTTCCCTCAGGCCCCAGAAGGATTATAGATAATGGCTGAAAGAAAGCATCATTGGTAAAACAAAAGTTTATAAAGAAAAAAAATGGGAGCAAAGTGGACATATTGGAGACAAGTCATGATTCATGGTCTGTACTGTGTTCTGCCTCTTTCTCTCATTCAATACACTCTTTAGTTTTACTGCTGGGTAAGAAGGGACCAAACCAGTGCACTTCTCCTAGCAACCAATACCAGTCAGCAAAGAAGGCATGTCATCTGCTCAAAAGGAAAACGGAAGAATTTGGGGTCACACAAAGCAGACACATGTTCTTTTGCATTTGATCCCAAATTGATTATCAAAAAGGATTCAGTAAATGCTAAATAATTCTGTTTTATGTGAATGTTAACAATCCATAGAACTAAATATCAGCTTGTCTGCTTGCTATATAGTTGAGTGTCAAATGCTAAACCAATTCACTCTATTCAAAAGCTCAGTTTTTTATTTTTCAATGCACTATCTTCACCAAACCCTTATAGTTCATAAAGAGTACCCCTCCCAGGTATATCCTGAGCTTCCTGGATCATTTCAAATGCAAAAAGAGACCATCCAATTAAATATCTCTTCAAATTACATTTTTCATGAAAGCAAAAAAAAAAAAAAAAAAAAAAGCTGATCAATGTTGTGCCTGGCATTTCTTTTTAAAAGGTTATATTCTTTTCCCCCTAGTTTCTTCTCTAACTCATGATGAAAATGGGAAATAATATAATTGATATTTGGTTAATGCATTGTTGTTGCTATTGCTGACATTAAAGGTACTGGGGAATACAACAGCTGTTAGATACAGAAGGAGGGGAAGGGAAAATATGTTCCCTAATTTAATAGATCAACAATGAGATAGATTTTCAATTATTGCAGTTCTTTGGCAATAAGCTGAAGTTCATTCTAAAATAAAGATATAAAACACCACTGAAAGTGCCTGTTGCTAGATTGTGAAATTCTCATAATTTAATATATTGCTGAAAATTATATTCTATGATCATCAGATATATCGAAACAAATTAATTTAACCATATGGCAAGTCTTTGCTAGTATTTAGAAACATGTACTGTAAAACTTTTAAGTGTGGCTCTAACCTTCATTTCTAAAGATTTATAAACTTTTCCTTACAAAGAAAAGCTCTTGACTTAATTTTTTGAAAGTCAAAAGTTCTCTGGTTTTTGATCATATTTATAAGCATTTTAATTGGCTATAACTGTGGCAGAGGTTTTGGACAAATCCCTGATATTCCAGTCTGGTTTTACGTGGGTGTTCCTTGTTTAAACTTGAAAAGTATTATAATGGGATAGTTGAGTTATTTTCCATGTTCTCCAGCTAATTTCCAAAGAGCCTTGTGACCAAAAACAAGGAAAAGAGATCCCACATCAATCCTTGCCACAGAAATTAAAAAACGGCTGTTAACCCTCCAGAGGAAAACTGCTAGGATGCATATGGTTCTAGTTAAAGTGGTCATAAACTTGAAAAACACTGCTATAAGGCTTATTTTCTCAATTTTAATTTTAAAATTATATTTATTCATAAAGAAAACATAAATACTATTGGGTCATTAATGAGTGAAAGTAGGTGTGAATCATTAGGTTAGTGATATTTGCCCCTCCTCTATATCCATATTATTGAGGTCTCATCCAAACACAGGGATTACCACATGTAGATTGGACAATGGGCTGTGATTGTTCTCAAGGATGGATGCATATGGTTCTGGCTAATTTTTTCCAGGATAAATTTTCTCCTTCAAATATACTCCAGAACACTAATAAATAGTTTATTAGTTATTTACTTAACATACCAGAAATACTTAGAATAACAAAATTTAAGTTTGGGAGACTGGTGATCACACAGTCAAATCTCATCTATTTTGGAAATGACCTATATGAATACAATTAATAAACAGGAAAACTAATAATGGAATCCAGAGCTTCTGGCCACTCTAGTTGTGCCCTTCCTCAGTAATAATGATATTATTTTACTCAGATTATCCTTTTGGATATATGCAACCACTAATGATACAAATCTGAATAATGGATAACTGTAAAAAGTTATCAGAATCAACGTCCATATGTAAGAAAGACAAGTGGGTTTTCAGGAAAAAAAATGTAGAGAATCATGCTAATTTTTTTTTCTGTATTAGGGATTATTTACTTAGAACTCCATAAATTTGTCTTGCACAGGATTTATCTGTTCAGCAGTTTATATCAAAAGCATCAGGTAAAAAATTTCTGGATAAAATATAAATCAGTCAACATGAAACAAAATGCAGCATTATACCAGCATGTTTTATTTGTTAACAAAAATTGCTGTGTGTAGTATGCCTCCCTTGTTTACTCCTTTCATTCACAACAGTGTTCACTTGGGAATGCCATTTGTTCTGTAATCAGCATATGATGCAATGGAAACGCACATGTCATAGCACGTTTGTCACGGCTGCACAGGTGTGGCCACAGATGAGTCCACTTAAGAGGCAACCTGAAGGTTCATGCTTGAAACATCATATCAAAATTATAAAAGATATCCTAAATATAGTCAAAAATTAGTTTGACAGCTCAAGTCCTCTTCTAGTTATTTCTTTATTCATACTAGGCAGGGAACAATATAATAAAAAGATTACTACCAAAAAAAATAATAACATTTAGAAGGTGCTTATAAAATACCAAGCACTATTTATATATATGTATAATTGTATATATATACATATATATATATACACACACACATATGTATGTATTCACTTATTCAGCCCAACAAATGTATCATTACCATGGCTTTTTAACATACAAGTACCCTGAGGCACAGAAAAGGTAAATTACTTATTCAAACTCAGTCATCTTTTTTGACACTTTTGATCATCATACTACCCTTCTTTCCTAAAGACAAACTATTGCAGTCAAACTAGACACCGTGTCTCTCCCTAGCACACCTCTGCCCTGTCCCTGCGTTTCTTCCTGTTCCTCCTTTGGCTGAAATGCAATTTCTGATCATTCTGTCTATGGAAAACCTGACTGTTCCTCTGAGCCCCAGCTGCAGGGACTGACACATTTAGGGTTGCTCTCAGACTGCACCATCTAGAAGTCACCTATTCCTCCCTGGAGTTCCCAGATTCTGTTGTGTATGTGTTCAAGTTCCCTTTTACCAGATCTACTTTTATTTTGGTGAATTGAACATTTCTTACCCTTCCTACTAAATAGTAATCTCTTTGAAGGTGGGATCAATTTAGCAAGTCATTATGTTTCTCACAGAACCCAGCAAGTTGTCTTGTCTATAAACAAGTGCTCAATAAGCATACGTTGAATCAAATGATAACCTCAACAAATCCAAGCTAATTTTCTTATTGATGTGTTTGGAAAACAGCTGGTCATTTTCAAGAGCAGCAGTATGGAACTTTTCACTAAGTTTCAGGGTTAAGAATCTAGAAAGAGTCCCCAATCTTTTTGGTTTCATGGAAGACAGTTTTTCCATGCAAATAGTCCTTGGTTGGGCAGGAAGTAAAGGAGGGGGTGGATTAGAGTCCCATAAGGAGTAGCAAACCTTGATCCCTGAAACAGGAAGTTCACAGTAGGGTTCATGCTCCTATGAGCATCTAAGGCCAGTAGTGATCTGATAGAGGTAGAACTCAGGCAGTAGAGCCCCTGTGGTTGCTCATCTGCTGCTGTGTGTCCTCACCCAGGGATTGGGGGTTCCTTGTATAGAGATAAAATATCCCTGGGCTCCAGATACAGCTCTACTACTAAATAGTGATGGGATCTGTGACAAAGTACATAAAAACTCTTAGCATTAATACCCCATGTATTCCACCAGTAGAGAGTTGTGCTACATAACTACATAAATATTTTTTAGCTGAGATGTTTTCACTCTGTGACTTATCTCTAATATTCTTGAAATCTCTGCTAAAAGTGATGAGTTTAATTGTGTTAACTACAGTTTTAAAACTTTGAAAGACAACTGAAAATTTAGAAGGTAATAATCACTGAAGGGAAAGAAATCAGAACTACTGGAAAGATAATACATATTATTTTAATACAAAATTGCTTCATTCCAAAACATCAAATACAACTCATAAAGCCCACTCAACAGTTTCTTTAAATTAAAAGAAATTGTTTACCTCATACATTAGTAGTGTTAATGTAAAATGGTATGAGTGCTTTAAACCAGTCTTGAAGAGCCACAGAAGGTTAAATATAGAATTACCATAAGACCCAACATTTCCAGTCTAGGTTAAATACACATGACTACACAGAAATTGGCACAAAAATGTTCAAAGTAGCAATATTCATCATAGTGAAAAGGGGAAAATAACCTAAACATACATGGAGTGATAAGTCAAAGAACAAACATACAAATATTTGTCAATTAAAGTGAATAACATGTTACAACATGAATGACCCTTGAAAATATGACGCTAGAGTAAAGAAGCTAGTCATAAAATACTGTCACATATTTTGCATGGCTCCATTTTTATTAAATGTCTAGAACAGATAAACCTCTACAAAAAGAAATTGGACCAGTGGTTTCCTATTATTGGGGTAGCAGTAGAAGACAAGGAACAAGGCACAAAGTTTTTCAGGGTGATGAAAACATAAAATTAGGTTCCAGTGGTGGTTGCACAACTCTAAATACTTTTAGAAAACTGAACCATATACTTTAAGTGGGTAAGTTTTATCCTACATGAAGTACATCTCAATTAAGCTCCCAAGGGGGAAGAAAATATTTAAATACCAAGTTTAGAAAATAACTATGGACCATTATTTTAATTTTGAAAAATAAATTTTCCAGTTAATACTTCTTGAACTTATAGTCATATCAAAAGTAGTTCTGCAAAGAAGACTTACTTTTGATACGCAAAATTGCAAAATTCCAGAGTATGTATATCTCAATTTAGTGTCATGGCAGTGTCAGGTGGAGCAGGACAATCCTCATTACTGGGAATAATACTTTTTTTTTGAAACATGGTCTCACTATATAGTTCAGGCTAGCTTTGAACTCACTTTATAGCCTAGGCTGGCCCGGAACTTGTGGTGATTCTCCTGCCTCAGCCTCCGAGTGCTGGGATTACAGGCGTGCACCAACACACCTGGCTCTGGAATAATACTTTTAATCTTCTTCTTTTTCATTTATTAGAGAGCTATATATTTGGTGACCAAACTTAAAACTAATCCGTTTGATTCTACCTTTAAACTAGAATAATCATTTTTATTTGTTGCTAATGTTTAACTGGAAAATGAAATTTGTCCTAAGGGTACAGAATAGTCTCAATTTTTGCTCTACATATCATCACGTAAGTCAGTGTTCCTCAGTACTGGGCAGTGTGTACAATCCTATTAAGTAACATCAGACTTATGTGAAGGAGTGCTTTGTTAAAATATGCATGCCACTCAATGACTTATTAAAAAGCACACAGAAGTGTTGGTCTGGGGATCAGAGAAGAATGTGAAAATCACCCTTTAAAAAAACTATCATTTGACTGCAAAGAGACATATTAAGCAAGTGGCGAGTTCTGTATCTCCTGCCATGTGAAAGGCAGAACATTAAATCACAGAAATCATGATGTTATTTAAGTCAATATGCATGTTTGATAACTCCCTTTTCCTATGCATACATACACACACGAATATGCACATACACACACGCACAAATCTAGTTAAAATGGTAAGTATTTCATGTGTCAGGCTAAGGCATGAACATCTATATCTCTAAAGCATTCCATAAACACATTTCCATTTATTCAACAGATATTTGACTATCCACTATGTGTCATTTGGTGCACTAAGCACCGAAGGTGTATTTGTAAACATGACAGTCAAAGCTAATTCCTTGTCATAGAAGCTTAGTGGAAGATTCAGACAAACAAACCTATCTGCCGTTAGGAGAACATGCTGTTCTCTCTTCTTTAAGCATCTCTTGCTAGCAGGGTAACTATCTACTGTTTTCTTCCAAATTATATTTTCAAGGATATTTATTGAGCTGTGGTGCCTTAGAAAATATAGATGGTCTCCTAGAATAGAAAGCAGATTTGCTTAGAGTTCAATATAATTAAGATAACGTCTTTCTCTAGGATCAACATTAGGCAAACTACCTTATTACCATTATAAAATATTCAGGACCCAAGGTCAGGGCTCTTAAAACGTGAGGGTAATCCACTGTGTGTATCTCATCTACCTAGGACCCTTCCCTGGGGGGCTTCAGCAGTTAAAAAAATTGACACAGCTTATTATAGCATGACTAATGAAGTCCATCATCTCTGAACCGGGAATCTCATATTTTCTGCCATTATTTATGTAGTTGTGGCACTCTAACTTTTCAGCTTGCAGATAGGGTGAAATGTCAGTCCCTTTCCAATTCTTAATGTATATACACATACATACATACACACACACACACACACACACCCAGAAGGTGACACGTTATGAAAATTATTTTAACACAGGTAAATGGGGCTGCCCAATAATGTTTCAAGAGGAACAATTTTAGATAGTGTACCACATTGCTAGAGTTTAAATTTTGAATGGCTGCCAAAGGCCAATGTACTAAATCCTTTGTTCTCAAGGTGTTACTAATGAGAACCTTTAGGAGGTAGGTGTGGGGAGTGGCTCAGCCATGGCTGAGCTGGGGATCAACCACACATTCAGGGCTAGAGCAAGACCAGCTCCAAGAACATGGAGCATCAAAGGCGAGCCATGTAAACAAGTTGTTGGGACCAGAGCAAAGCCAGTCCAGCAGATGTCTGGCCTTGGTGTTCCTCCCTATTAACTACAGCACCAATAGCTCTGAGAATGTTTTGCTTTCAGTGTTCTCAGCAAAACATGAGACCTTGCACTTTTGACTCCATTGCACACTGCCCCCCTTTTTACTGTGTAAAAATAAAGATACAGACCATGCTGGGTTGTCACTGCCTCTCTATCAGAGAGGTCAGGTCCCACCCAGTTCCAGCTTTCCTTTTAGTATGTGTCTAGTTTTTTCTTAATCTCCCATTACCCCCTCTCAGGACCCCGCTGGCTGTGCAGGTCGGGGTAGGTAGGGTATAGTGGTAGGATCTTAAATCACTGAGGTTGTACCCTTGAAGAGGACAGTGAGCTTCCAGCCATTCCCTTTTCATTTTTTAGAAAAAATTTGGCCATAACATGAGCAGTTTTGCCCTACCACAGACTCCTATCATAATATGCTGCCTCACCACAGGCCCAAAATCAGGGCCTACTGAACAGGGATTGGATTCCCAAAACTATGAGCCAAAGTAAAATTTTTCTCCTTATAAATTTATTATGTCTTTGTTACAGCAAAATTTTAAAAAATGACTCAACACACTCATACTTCTAAATACATGATATTGGAAAAGGAACTTTATTAAGTCAATCGAAATACTTAGCAAGGCAAAGAACTAGATAAGATTTCCAGTAAAGACCAAATGTAAAGGCCATGAGTCAGGAACGAAGATCAAAAAGAAATTTCCAAATCCACATTCTACTTAGAGGGTGAGGCGATGAAGCCAGGGAGGCAGAGAAGGGTCTGAACTTGTAGAGTCTTGTCAACCTTTGTGAAGAGGTCTGAGTAGAAGCCATGCACAAGAACTACAGGAAGACATGTGCCTCATTGACAGTTTTAAAAGGTTCTGGAATCTGGACACTGTGCAGATAACTGGGATAGGAAACAATAAAATGAATTACACAGAAGCATGGATCAACGGATAGATATGTGCTAATCCAGTATAGGAAAATAATGGTAGAATGTGGGTGCAAACATTGTGATATTCATTGGAAAATTCTTTCAGATCTACATAGGATTGAACAGGTTCATAAAATATGGCAGGAGGAATCAATGCCTGGCACCAGGGTAGATTTCAAAGGATTTGCTAACAAGCTGGATGTGGGCTGTGAGAACAAATCAAGAGAGATTCATTATTTTGTGTCATAAAAAAAACCAAAAACTGAATAGTGAAGACATTTACTGACATGGAAGTTACTAGAAAAACAAACAGAGTCTATCATGGGCATTAGTTTAATGTATTAGCATTAGATATCAAGCCAAGATGTCAAGTTGTCAGAGGCATATGTCAAGTAGTGGTCCAGGAGCTGGAGATTGCAAGTGTGGAAGAGCCAAGGGGCATCCTCACAGATATTATATTCCTCCATGAAATCATGAAGGCAATTTGAGAAGCATCAGCTTAAGCTTAAGCACTAGCATAAAACCTAGGGGAGTTAGATGATAGATCTTACAGAATGGGTGAAAATACTTTGGCAAGTGTGAAAGATAGCAGCCCAAGTTACTCCAACACTCCTTTGAGTTAAAGAAGTGTTTTGGGTGAGTATGTCACTCTGTGTTGTTGCTATTTTACATCTTTATGATGGCATAACACCCTACTAAAACACTGAAAGGGTTACTAGGAAATTCTCTTTAAAACAGTATAATCATTCACTTTTTCTTTGATCATTTTTTTTTTTTTTTTGTGGGTGCTGGGGGGTCGACCTCAGGACCTTGTGCGCCAGCAGGCACCTGTGCCGCTGAGCGATATCACCAGCCCCTTTTTCGTATGTAGGTTCCAGGAGTCGAACTTGGGCCCTTGCGCTTGCCAGGCAGGCGCATACGCCGCTGAGCCATCTCACCGGCCCCTCTTTGATCATTTTTAAAAGAAGAAAATAAATATTGATGTCAATGTACCTACTTAGGGTGACAGCTCTATACCTGGAGACACTATAGGAAGACACCATAGGAATAATAATTCTTTTAAAATAAATCAATAAACTGGTATTATGTAAGTTCACCTTTCTGCTTGAACTCAGGTCGGGAGACTTTTATTTCAGAAAAATATAGGATCAAGTTAACATAAAGTTATGTAGCACTATAAAAGAAAAGTGAAGATGTCAAAACCCTAATTGGATATACCTGCAGTTTAAACATTAGCATATCACCATCACATGCAGATTTTCTACATTATTTTTCAAGAAACACCACCAATCTTCTTCTTTCTTCAAATATTTTTCTAATTCCTTTTACCAGGCCCAAAAAAATAAAAAGAGGAAAGAAGGAAAGGAAGGAGTAGCAGAAGAGTAGGAAAAGATATGTTAGATGAAAATCTTTTTACTCTAGCATTCTTCGCAAACTAAATTGCATATGGGAAATCTCTATAGATTATAAAAATTCTTAAGTAGATATTACTATATCCCACATACATACAGAAACTCCCTTTATCACTATAGATGTATCCATATTTATGAAATGTGCTATGTATCCATACTTTTATTGTAAAAGATGCTATTCTGTTCAGCAAAGGTATGATTAGAACTGTTCTTTTTGTAGAATCATGACGTTTACTTTTCTTTAAGATAGTCTTGTTTAATGTTCTAAGAAATCCTTTTGATTTATTGTCCACATGTTGCATAGCATCAAAGGTTATTCAAACAAAGCCAATTCAAACATGATATTACTGCATGGCTGCAAGAACAAATTTCAGGTTACTTATATGCAATTTAAGTTCTAAAGTGGGCTACAGATGGCTATGATAATGAGCCCATAACTGAAAGAAGCACTTTAGTAAAATGTATAAACCCATATGAGATAACAGATATGTACTATGCACACACATTATCTTTATCCTCCAAAATTTGTGTGTCATTTTCATTTGAGACTAGTTATAGAAAAAAAAAGGAAAAAAATCATTTTAAAAACAGCTTTTCAAAGTATTAATTGTCACTAGATTGAAGCATGAGATAAAGATGGGGTTAGAAAGTCTCGTGATGGTTCACATTATTTTCCAATAAATGATTAAAAACTGTTGTTATTTAAAAACAAAGAAAATCTGGAATACAAAGGCAAATCTCAACACCTATCCTCCTATATAATCATAGAAAACAACTTGCTTGTGATTAATCTGGATCAAATGAGAAAATCTTTATTTACATCAGAAATAGAAAAGTTTGTAGTTCTCAACTAACGAAATTTATTTTCTCATGGATTTTTCTATGGATTACTACAGGGACAGGATCCTGAAAAATCATAAATAATATTAGCACATATCTTCTATGAGGAGGCAAAACTCTAACATTTTTTCATGCACTATAAAACTGCACATATAAATAACCTATCAGGCAAATTTCAATGCAAATCTATGTATCATTTGTCATTGAATAAAATTAATTTCTGTGTCTAGCACAAGGATAGTCTGTATATCCCTGAAATGTTACAAGCTTCTCTAAATCTGAAATTCATGTGAAGAATAAACACACACCGTCAGGAGGGATAATCAGTAAGTAGATATCAAAAAATCCTGGTAGGGTAACAAAGCTTAGCTACCCCACAGCCTAAGCCCCTCATTAGACCAGTGAACAGTGGGTCCCAAGGTGTTGAAACAGCCTAGAGGGCAGTGTTGTCCACATTCCCAATTTTCAACAATCCCCAGGGAAAAGCTGTCACCATTCTGAAGTATCCAAAGGCAATCCAGTCTCAAACACATGATTTACACACTAATTCAGTAAGAGCGTGCACTGTTTCCTTTAATTTCAACCTAGAAGATGTTAAATACAAAACGAGATTCATCCACACAAATTTTTACATTCCTTTGTAAAAATCTTCAGTCGTCAACCACTGGGCATTTTTCATTACATTACTATAAATTCTACAATAAGTATGGCTCGAGTACACACTGTCCCCTCATCCTATAATGTTAAATAAGAACAAAGGTTCTAGGTGTGTCTTTAGAGCAGGAAGGAGTTGGTGTGAAAGAGCAAGAAAGAAAGAGAGAGAGATTGAGTGACAAAACCAAGGGAAAGAAATGAAAGAGGAAGAGAAGGAGGGAGGTAGGGAAGGAAGCGAAAAATGATGTCTTGCTACTGCTGTTCCAGCAAGCTGGTTAATTGCATTTGTTTCATATATCTCCAAACACCCTGGTTCATTAATTACATTCTGTAACACCAAGCTCTTCTGATTCCCTCTGTCACTTCCAGTGAGCAATTTAATTATAGTTCTAGAGACGCACTGATTTAGGACAAAAAAAAAATCTTGCTGATAATTCCATAGTCTAATGTATAGTTTATTAATGCATTTGTTACTGAGATATGTAAAATCATGGTTGACGAGGACATACTATTTAAAAAGCTACACCAAAGTCTTACCATGATAATTGAACACATTTGGAATAAATATGTAAAATCTTTTCCTTATAGTAATGTAAATGTATTGTAAAGGTAAATGCATTAGAGAAGAAAATGCATGGAAAATGATTATAGATATCACCATAGTATAATTTACAGCGCTCAATTCCTGAACATGTACCACTGTACTTAGGGGCGCAGTGTGCACACATGCATTCCTTGCCTACTATTGCTGGGGGGCAAAGGTACTCATGTAGTCCGTGATTGAAAACAGCCACTTGACAGTAGGTAAACTCATCCGAATTGCCTCATGTTTATAGAAAGGCTTCCTCTCTCAGTCCCATACATCAGGTTCTGTGCAGCAGCAGCTGCCGGAACAAAGTTAGCTCCCCAAAATGGGCAAAAATAGGCAGTGTCCACCATGCAAATGCTAAAGAAAAGTTTGTGTAGCAACACGCTATTAGGATGGCTCCAACATCTGGACTAATCCATCTCAGATTCTTTACAAATACAGTAATTGAAAATTATAAGTATTAGAATCCACAGAAATGTGGAGAGATGCTCTGGCCCTCTCTCTTTATACCAATAGTTTCCACTGATATGAAAATTAATGTTCCTAAGAGATTAACACGAAATATACTTTGTCTTTCTTTATATAAAAACAAAGCATGTTAATGATTATTTCCACCCTTCATTCAAAAGAGCTACAAAAAGGATTCTGCAACAGTATCATAAGAAGCCGACATCCCATGAAAATATCCCGGGAAACCAAATCAGAACAAAAGGCAGGAGAAGCAGAAGCAGAATGCTGTCTGCTTGACAGACTGACTCACCCTAGAGGTAGACACCTAGAGCACCTGTGTCAGGTCCCCAGCGTGTTTGCCCACTGGGGACAGAGCTGACTGCTTCATGCCTGCAGCCAGCTCAGAGCTGATGCTACCCCCTCGCTGGAGCGTCGCCCACTCTCACTTTGACAGTTTTCTCTGTGATCTAAATTCTTTCTTCTGATTTCATGGTAGGAGAGCATTCACCTGGCTCACAGGTGATACACAATGATCCCTGAGATCGCCAGTCTCAAATTCCTCACTCACTGAACCTATCTTGTCGTGTGCTACTGTACTTTTCCACTTGAATTTCTAACCTAAACTTTAGACCCAAGAACAAACACCAAATAGAAAGCAGGCAAATCAGTATTACACTCTTGCAAGAGATTTACTTTCATATTTCTTTTTTTCAACAAAGCTGAGAGCCCGTCACTTATTATCCAACTCTTCAATTAATTACAACATTAACAACAATAGGTGCAATTTAGATACAAAAGATTTAAAACCTCTGCCCCTAAAGAGGTCCTGCCTGCCCAAAACAGGCTAGCAGATATAATGTTATTTTATTTATAACCCACATCAGGCTTAGAAATAAATGTTGGCGGGGAGGGAGTAAAAGATTAAAAAAAAAAAAAAAAAAAAAAAGCATTTCAAACTTACCATCAACCCGAACGTATAAAAATCCACAGAGCAGTAGTGGTGTAAACATCAGCAGACTCATTTTGACATATTAAAAAGGATCCAGATTGTTTAAGAAACCAATCCCAGAGAGCAAACTACAAAAATAAGTATCAAAAAAAGAGGTAGTTCCAAAGTTTAGACTTTCCTAGACACTAATTAGTCAAGAAGAGCAAATCGCAAGATCAGAAGGGGTTGGTGGAGAGGTCTTCAACAGGACACATTTCGATCCATCCAAATTAACGGAGGGTACTTCAAAGGCTGCTGTATTTCCACTCTGGCTTCCTAAATTCCCACAAATTCACCCCAGGCGGAGGGATTATTCAAGTGTGTCTAACCCCCTCTCCTTAGGCTCCATTGCAATCCAAAGCCAAGTTCTTTCTTCAGAAGTCAAGAAGATGAAGGGGGAGGAAAAAGACCTAATTCCTAGAAAGTATTCCACAAACTTGCCAGCGCGCTGCCGAAAAACCATTGGCCTGCCTACTGCTTTTCTTTCCCGTCTCTGTAGCAGCAACACGTCCCGGAGTTTTTTGGTTTTTGTTGTTGTTTGGTTGGTTTGTTTTTTTGTTTTTTTCACTTCACTTCCATAACAAGGATGTGTCAAAGCAACACTTTGCAGGCGGGCCTCTCCTTTGCAGCCTCGTTGCCTCCCTCCACCTCTCTCGTTTCCAAAAGAGAGGAAAAGAGAAATCAGGACGAGTCGGGTGGAGAATCTGAACTCCTACGTGGTGAGGCAGCGGGGAGGGCGGCAGGGAGGGAAGGAGGAGAGCGGGCTGGAGGGAGGGGCGGGCTGAGGCTGCGCCACCCCTCGAGCGCTCCTGCGCCCGGCGGCTGCGGGCGAGCGAGCCCCGGAGCCGGCGCCGAGACCGAGAGCGCGGTGCAGCCGAGCGCCCGCCTCCTCCCGCGCGGCCGCGGGTGCAGAGACTCAGAGCAGGGAAGCGAGGACGCGGGAGGGAAGGGAGCAGCGCGAGCGGCTCGGAGTCGGCCCTGGGGAGGGGGTGCGCGCTGAGGGGCTGCGCTGAGCTCACCCCCTGCAGACTCCGCCCTTGCAGGGGGCAACGGCCCCCTGGGGACTGGGGCGGGGTCTGCAGAGAGGAGAGTCCCAGGGGGACGGATGTGAACAAATTTGGAGCCCAGCTGGCTGCTGGGGCTGAGGCCACCGGTCGGCTCCTTCCCCTCTTGGGCACCCCCGGACCCCCTCCTCCTTCCCGCCTCGGGAGGGGATAGGTGGGCTCCGGCCTCCCTCTCCTCGCCGCGTCCCGTTTAATGGGCAGGTAATTTTCTCGGTGAGTGATTTCGTGCAAGCCCTTCCTAATTATTCATCCCGCCGTCTGCCGGAGCTCGCACGCGCTTCTGGAAAAAGATCATCCCCGAGCGCCCGGGGCGCAGCCTCGTGACCCGTTAAAATCACACTCACTCACTCTCCACCCTGTAGCCAAAGAAGCTGAGCTGGAGGGAGGAAAGGGAGGAAAGGAAACGTAAGCACCGCTTGGACTGGGAAGGCTGTGTGTGGTACTTCCTATATGGGGAGAAAAAAAGAAAAGAAAAGAAAAGAAAAAAAAAAAAAAACCCGGAGGAGGGCGGGGTGTCGCTAACCGCTACTGGGTCCTCGTTAGCCTGGATCTTAGGGCCGCGGGACGGAATCCCCCCGGGAGGCGAGGAACGGGTGGCCTCGTGGGGTGCCGGCCAGTTCGCAGAGGATGCTCAGGAGGGGGGCGGGTGTCAGAGAGCCTGGGGGCGAGGGGAGCTGGGGCGGGGCATTCCGGGGCCCTTACCCTCCCGAGACGGGTACCCTCGAAAGGAAAGTCCGAGAAACACGGGCTCTGATCGAGGAAAGGTGACCACCCAGCTGAGCTAACAGAAGCCTAAAGAAAGAAAGAAAAAAAAAAAATTTCAGCCCAAAGAGGATAAAACCACCAAAATTAAGGCAAAACACTACCAAATGAATGTCACTCAGGCCCCGGGATGACTAAGGAGGCCCACGTGAAATCACAGGGATGCCCGCGTCTGCGGTGCCCGGCGTGGCCGGCCCGCGTGCGATCACGGGCTCGCTGGCGGCTGCTTGATGCTTGTGCGGGGGATTAGGCGGCGGCCGGCGGGAGCGCTCTCGGGTCCCCGCGCCGCAGACTTCGGAGAGTGAGTCTTCAGCTCCCCCTACTGGAAAATATTAGGAAGGGTTCTCTCCATCTGAGGCGGTTGGCGGAAGAGCCTTTTGTTTGGATGGATGCACTTTGGTGCTGCCACTTAGTTCCCCCTTGCCCATGATGGGTACGATATGGTGTGCTTTAAAAAGGGGCCACGACGTTCACATTCAAGCAATTATGAGGAGTCTTGCGACTTCCCAGCACGCTTGAAAGTTGTAATGAAATACTCTTGCAAAAGAATAAAACGAGCCGTTTTTCTCCTGGAGCATTAAGAGTAATTTCAGCACACTTTTGATCTACAGTATTTAGTTATAAAGAAAAAAGTACTTTAGTAGACTGAAGTTAAATCATTTGAATTTTCACAGTAACGATTCTGAATTAGCACCAGACGGGAAAGACTAACCCATAACGGGGAAACAAGTTCACCATTCCCCTCCTCACACCCCTCCCCAGAAGTAAGAGCTCTAAGTTAGGTAACACTGTGGTCTACAAAAATCCAAAAAAATTTTTGGATAGATATCTCTTCTGTCTGTCTGGCACAGTGGGAAATAACTGATAATTATTTCATTTTAAACATTTGGAATAGGCTTAAATTTGAGGATACCCCCTTGCCTTATGTCAGCCATATTTCTTTAGGAGCAATAAAAAAAATTCCCTGAAAATAGGATCTCCCTAATAAAATAGTGCAGGAGCTAAAAATCATGTAACCTTTTAAGGTCTTTAATTTTAAGATGAATCTTGGAAAGGGAAACAGGAATATTTTTCAGGTGGAGTTTTCTTATGGCTCTTTATCAGGCAAAAGATAGATTCTGTTTTATACTGGATAGACTCACCAACTGTATGTACCTTTCCTTAAGTAACCTATAAAACCGCTTAGAGGCATAAAGAATACGTGTGAGAAGCAGGAGATTTAGGTTGGAGGAGATCCATCCACCAATTTCCATAGTCTTCTAAGAAAATGCTACTTTTCACCTCACAGAGAGTTATCTATGTAGGGAGTATGACAATTAACCTCGTACAGAGACGAGTTCTATTTAAGGGAAATTTATTTAGTTGTATTCAATGGGCATCTTTGGCCAAGCATATTTATTTTGCATTCATAATTACTAAAAGTAACAAAACAAGCCAGAGATTTCAGATGGGTGTCTCCTTTTTCCCTGCACACTCTCTAAACTGTGGGACAATGTCTGTAACAAGGGAGTTTTGTAGTCCATGTTTTCTGCTTCACTTAAAGACAAGTTCATAAATGATTTTTTAAAAGAATTGTCAATATCTCATTGATACAAAATGTGACTAAAGAAAATGATTTTAAGAATCTCATCCTAAAACATAGTTTAGGAACGGGACCAAAATTCCCATTCTAAAGGAGCAGCAGTAAAGAGATCTCAGTCAGAAAAAAATATGGACATTAAGTCCAGAGGAACAAAGATATCCACTTCTTAGAGACTTGGTAACATTTGTGCTGGAGAAATGCATAGATTTCAGTTAGACTTCACATAATTTCAATGAACACTACATCCATGTAAGAAATAGATTTCTTTGTTATGTTTTTTAAAAAAGGAAAGTCTTTAAAATTTGAAGTTTCTAGTAGAAGTTAGAAGTTCAACTTTACCAATGCGTTAGGTAAAAGCACTTTTTTTTTTTTATTTTTCATTAAGACAAAAAGCCAAAAGTCGCTTAGAACGGTGAATTCTCCCCACCTTAATATTAGCAATTCAAGGGTTTTAACATATGGAAAAGCAAATAGGGATTTGATTTCAATTTCTTTGCAACTATGAATTGTTTTTACTCTTCTAAAAAAGCAGTGGAATAGAGAAATGTACAAGGAAATCGATGCATCTTTTATGTAAAACTTGGGATGGCATTATGATGACTTCAAAATATGCCTACTAGATATATATTTTAATACATCTAAAGACAGCTATATGTAAGAGCCCATTAATTAACCCTAATTTGAGGAAAGTGATCAAATGACCTTCTTAGTGATTGACTTTCTGATTTGGCCTTTATGGAGATCTATAAACTATGTGAAGGCAATCTGTACAACATAGGATATAAAATATTACATATTTCGTTTCCACACCAGGTTCCTCAGTGATGTGGTATAAACTGAAAAACCTCGATCCAGATTTTTCTCTTTCCAACAAGCTCTTGTCGTAATTGCTAGGCTGTGTATATGGAAAAGTCAAAGGTTTGATCCGTAATAATAATTTTAATATGTACTAGCATGCAGTGAGCACGTAAGAGGTTTCAGAAATTGTTCTAGTTTTCAAAAATTCATTATGTTGTTAAAGTCCTCTAAAAACCTCATATGGTTGACTTTATTCCCACTGAACAGATGACATAACTGAGCATATTTGACCCATGTCAATAAAAAGCACAGTCTTTCTGTAAATTCAGAAGGGACTATAAATTTTACATTCCTAGTTTGGACTACACTTCCTGGGTTGCTTTAAGGTGTCCACATTGCAGACATACTGTAACACTTTAAGAAATTGCTTTGATTGATCAGAAAACCCTTGGTGCACTAAAACGTAGAACTATATGATATTTTCAAAACTGAAGCATTTCACCATTTGTTACCTGTTCAGTTTAAATGTTTCTATATGATATTTTCTCATATACAATATGGATACATCACATTTAAATAAAATGTATTTGTTTTTACTTACAAAAGGCACAAGAGGATTAAAATGAGTGAGGGATTAACTATCCTGAGAATTTTGACTCATTTGTTCCTACATTATTTTTTATTACATTCCACCTTTCTCCAAAAAGGATTTAAGGGAAACAAAGTAAAGTCAATGTCATTTTTCTGAAATGCGTCTGATTTCAATCAATTCATTTTTAAGTATTTACTAATATTTGTTTATATGTAGAAAAGGATTTATGTATAAATTTACAAAGGTGTTTTGGTACATTATGGAGAGTTCTTAAAATTATCTATTTAGAATTTGAGATTTAAGTTAACTAAAATATAGCAATGTTTCATTTAAAAATCATGTTTTTTTCTGCCAAATATGTGTCAGATATTGTCAAGAAAGGATTATTTTCTCTTTAGAATGAAAATCAACTTGAAAAACCATTTTCTACCTTGACTGAGAAGTTTAATGAATGATTTTTGAATACATACTACAGAAAGTAGTATATAACACTGAGTTATATTTTCCTTAAATATGTATATCCTAAAATTTGAAATAATCTTTTACATCACATAAGCGTGTTCAGAGGTCATTGATGAGACTGTGATAGCTGCCTATCACAAAACACACAAACACACATCTTGGTGAAGTGCAAACCCTAACCACCTGCTTACTCAAAATGAAAGAGTAGTTAATTTTTTGGTAACAAATTGGGTAACCTCTCATGTAGTTTAGTCTATTGACTTTACAAAATAAGCAAAATTGTCTGCCTTGCAAAATTTTAAATGTAACTTCAGTTTCTAGCCATGACTGGCTAGGATGGTTTGTGTTCAGGGATTTTTTTTTTTCCTACCTTTTATTTTACGATTTCTTTTTAAAGATGTCAAGTTCTTATTTTAGCCTAACTTAAATAATGTAAAATAGTACAGTTCTTTGTATTTTTATACCACAGAATCCTAAAACCAAGAAAATCCCTTTGATTCTTTGCCAAACTATTCCATGTCCATCTGCTGAATCTCAACTTTGCATAATTGAATTTTAACAACAAATAACTAATAGGAAAATTTACTTCATGACTGAAACACTTCTCATTGCTATTAAAAAGAAGAGGTTGTCAAAGACTTGGGGAAAGAATCATCATACCTGTAGACCCCAGATTCTGACATCTGTTTACTCACTGAATTGTCTTTCAGATATATTTCACACTGAATTCTTTAAATTAAGAAAAAAGTTTTTTGTTCTCACTTACAATAACACCATGGAATTAATCCAGGGGCATGTGTAATCCAGTTGAACTTTCTATGGTTCTATCATATAAGAACTGATCTGTTGGGAGTAGATTCTGATTTTCTTCCAATATGCAAAATATCTTCTTTCTGACTGATAAAATAAATTCTGACTGCCTATGAGCACCTGAGTTTATTTTACAAATGCTAGGTTTCTAGTTCCTAGACATCAGCAGGAAATCTAGGTAATATGATCTTTTAAAAAGTTAGACATGTATATATATATATATGCACATTGTCTTCCTTAAGTGATAAAATAAAATAAACGGAAAGACATTTTATGGCCCAAATTTGTAGATAAACCCAAAGTGACACAATAATAAGACATACAAGATTCTTCATATTAAAGTATCTCAGTTTGATGGAAAATTCTCTCCATCTCTCTTAGACAGTTTCTGCTGATTAAACTTTCACATTGCAAAAAGGAGTACAGCAGTGAGTGGTTTTGCTCTCCAAATAATTTTAGCTTTTCCATTATATGCTAATATGGATGCAAAGGGACTTAAATATCAAATACATAAAACTGCAAAGTACTAGTGCAGCTTTTGTCAGTTGGATACAAATTGTAGAAGCTTCTATGTTACTGGCATGTTTTAATTTTTAAAATTTCAATGACTATTTCCTTGTATAATGGAGGAATATAAACTTTGAATATACTTACACTGTATCTAATTAAACATATACATACATGGCATGTATAAATGTTCGTGGTTTTTAACAATGTGAGAAACGTTCCACCAGATCTCCATCCTTTAATTTCTTGTTTTTCTAAAATTACTCACTAAGATCTTTTTCTTCAGTGATCAGCTACAATTAGTGTTTGAAGTGTAATTGGTGTAGACAGGATCAGTGAAAATTCTATAGTGTGATGGGCACTGAGGGGTTTTTCTTTTTCTTTCTTGTCATTTCAGTTTTCTGTTTGTCTCTACAGCTGGCCCAAGTCCAGGTTGTTACTCACCTACGATTTTGTTTCTCTTATCTCTACTCCACACCAGGCAGACACATTAAAAAGACATTGGGTGACAAAGCTGGAGGAACTTTTATAGGTGTTCTGGTCATCTATTTTTCAGCCTTTATTCTGAATAATCTTTAAACTATCAAAAAGGGATGAAAACCTATTTTAAAGTTTTCCAGATGAGATTTCACAATATTCCTAAGTAGACTATTTACTACTCATGAGGAAAGTTTTCATTTTCTGTAATCTAACTTGGAAGCAGAATTTCCGCTCCATTATCTCTGCAAAGAGAAGGGATAATAAATGGGCTCCTGAAGAGGAAAAAGAGAGAGCATACTGGTTACGAACTAGAGCTCTGGAATCAGACTGGGAAGGCAGATCTGCTTTCTAATATTTGTTCTACTGCTTACAATATGATCTTAAAAATTGCCTCATCTATAAAATGAAGATAACAAAGTTTACAAGGGATTTTTGTATTGCATCAAAAGGTCTTGGGGTATACATTTTAATTGGTTTCCAATGCTTAGGGTTGCTGGAGTATTCTAATGACTCTCCGTACTGATGGACCTTAACGAAGAGTCATTTTCTTCTTCTACACAGAAGTTGGCAAGTTTCTCAGCCTCCGTTTTAGTTAATTTGGACCATGTGATTGAGTTCTGTCCAATCAATACAAGGCAAACAATTCCATGCTTGGCTCTGAGATTCCTCCTACACCCTCCTCCTAGTTACTCTGACTGCTCACTCATTCATTAGATGGCCAAATCCTGTAGAAAAAACTGAATTACAGATGGAATAAATGATTCTCAGAATGAACATACACAGAACATTCAGACTATCTCATCTCTTAAATGCTTTGGACTCTGAGTTGTACCATAAATACATTGTAACATGTTCAGTTATTAAAGTTCTAAAATTCTTTGTTTTAGCTCTTAACCTGTCCTGACAAATATAATCAATTAATTTAAATATTGCCTAAAGTTTAGTTAGAAATGCTGTAATGTATTTCTTCATAGAATATTAAGCTATGGTTAACATGATAAAAATTAAATTATGATACCTAATTTTGGAAACAATTACCATAACACTGCAATATGCTTTTCATAGTGACTGTGGTAGTTAAGCTTATTTGATTGGCTTGGAACTGTCTAGGGGATTAGTAAAGCAACTTCTGGGACAGGACCTTGGGTACTACTGAACATACGGGCCACAGCTCCTTCCTCTCTGTCTGTGTTCCTGTGATCTACTTCCTGCTGCATGAACTAAGAATCTATGCCTTGCCACGTCCTCCTGCCATCGTGTCTCTTTCTTGGAAATGCTAACCACCAGACAATTCAAGCCTTTTCTCCTTTAAACTGTGGGTGTCAGGCATTGCGTGCCTGGGATGAGAAACCAGATTAATATATTGATAATCCTATTTACTTATCACAAAACATATGAGCATGGTAGCATTATTAGGTCTCTAATGCAGAAAAGTGGAAGCTCAAATTGATGAGGAAACCAAGAATGTCATAGTTTATGGCTGAGACTCATAATCAACAAAGCCTATAGCATCACCAAGCATAAGCGAGATTATTTTGCAGCGATGTTTCTTGGCATTAATTTTTCATTATCACTTCCCTAAGGAACTGATGTGCTCTGACTGTGGAATTCACATGTTGAAATACTAATTCTAGGTGATGATATGAGGTGAAGCCTTTGGTAAGTGACTGGGTCATGAAGATAGACTCCTAATGATGGGGAGCCCGGAGACGCAGTTAGTCACAACCACCATTCGGTGACACGGTAAGAAAGCTCTACCTGTGAACCACAACAAGCCCTCACCGCATACTCAATCTGCCCAGCACTTTTTTTTTTTTTTCTGGTACTGGAAATTGAACACAGGACCTTCACTGAGTTATGCCCCCAGCCCTTTTATATTTTTTATTTTGAGACAGGATCTGGCTAAGTCACTGCATTGTCCAGGCTGGGCTTGAACTTGGAATCCTCTTGTCCTCTTATTTCAGCATTCCAGACTCGGGGGATTATAGTCATCCACCACCATACTGGCTTGCCAGCATTTTTAAAAGACTTTTCAGCCACAAAAACTGTGAGAAATAAATTTTTGTTGTTTAAAGGCTTCTTCTTTTTTTTTTTTTTATACTAACAGTCCGAACAGATTAAGACAGGAGTACTTTTAGACCTTTGTTTTCTAATAACGTCTCCAAGGAATTCCATACAACAAACTATTTATATGCTTATTTACTATATGTATATGTTCATAATGCATGAATAGAGAAAGTTTTTCTTTGCCAATAGAATCACTTTCCTATCACCTCCAAAGAGAATGAATTCCATAACTACAAACAATTCTAACATCTCAAGAAAGAAAGGTTATTTCCTGTTACATAAGAATTAGCTGGGAATTCCAAAATATCATCTCATTCCAGGGTCTAGGCTGATGGGACACTCATTTTTCAAATAAATGGAAAGGCTGAGATGGTTGGCAAATTTTCTGGCTGGACACAAACGGTTTCCAAACTAAAACAAAGTAATGGTTCACCTTCCTTCCCCTCCAACAATGAGAGAAAGCTGGTGATATTTGTTGCTGTTTTTACTATCTGACCTGGCCACCTCCTGCAGAGTTCTTTGTTTTTTAGAGGGAGTTATATAAATTCACTATGACAATATAGGTTAATGCAGGCTAAAGAGAAATGACTGACCATCGTGTGTTTCTGTATTGGGTTGAGTAGCACCCCCCAAATTCATGTCCACTTAGAAACTCAGAGTGTATTTGGAAATAGGGTTTTTGCACATATAATCAAGTTGTGTTCATAGTGGATTAGGATAAGCCTGAATTGAATGACTGCTGTTCTTAGAAGAGAAAAATTTGCTTAGAGAAACAGAAACCGTGGAGAAGACCATTATATAAAGATGATGATGGAGATTAACCATACAGTGCCACAAACCCAAAGAATGCTGTGGACCACCAGACCCTGGAAAAGACAAGAAAGGATACTTCTTTACAGCTTCCTGGGGGAGTATGGCCCTGCTGACTTTGAGTTTGGACTTCTAGTCTCTAGAACTGTGAAAAAATAAATTTGCCTTGTTTTAAGACACTAAATTTGTGATAGTTTGTTATTTTAGCTCTAAAAAAACCAATATAGCCATTATCCAGATAAATTCAAAATGGAAAAATGAGTTTTTTACTTAGTAAAAGTCAATTAGATATATGATAAATTAGTAGAAGTCCTTGGAAATGGTCATAAGTATTTTAAGTCTATGTAAATTAAAGCTTATCATATATATAATATACATGCACACAGATAAGCACATGTATATCTAAATATGAAAAATTGAAGTGAAAGAAAAATTAGCTTTAAAATCTTAGATTAAAAGGTCCATTTCAGAATTTCAGAACTAAATGACATTTTTAAGATCATTCGTTATCATTTTCTTGTTCCATACTTCAAGGATAGAAGGCCGATTTAAATAAATAATAGACTACTTATTAATTGCTCTTTGAAAAACTTTATTAATGTATCCAAGAGAAACTTTCATGATTTGTATATTGTCTTTTTTTTTGGGGGGTGTACCAGGAATCGAACTTAGGACCTTGCACTTGCCAGGCAGGCACTGTGCTGCTGAGCTATATCCCCGGCCCTGTATATTGTCTTTTGTTAATAGTTATTGCAATTGCCAGTGAATTTGTATTGAAATTTAATTTTGTACATTTACGGACATTTTTTGTTCTTTGTATAATTAGAATTATATCAAAGTTTTAAAATAATTCTATGCTATGAAAATGTTAGAAGAAATAGTATACAACTATAGTCTCTATATAGAAACAGGAAATAAAAATACTCAGTCTTGGTTTTACTGAAGTTTTTATAGAATGACTCCTACAAAATATGAAAGGTTATCACAGAACCAGATTTATGTAACTGCCTAAAGAAGTAAATAAAAGACTTAATTCATTTGCTTTATTGATTAATATAGTTTTAGAGGAAAGGACTTAACGCTGATGTTTTTGCACCTTTCTTGTTTTATGTATTTATTTATTTTTTACTTTTTTTAGTACAAGTTTGAAGTATATAATGATTACATTCATTATAGGGTATTAGAACATTTGTAATTCTTTTTTCCCCTATCCTTCCAACCCCTTATATGATGCCAGCACCAGACTCATTTTTTTTTATCTTATAAGGCCTTATGAAATTATCATATATAGAGAGACAGGAAGACTAAAAGCTGGACTAATAGGCCACAAAACATGAAACACATAAGGCAATTGTATTAAATCAAGATACAATTTTAGATAATTTTCATTGCTGGATTACAATAGTTTATTTTTTCTCTTCGTCCTATTATTTGTGTTTTATTTCATCATCTGTCTTTTACTATATATATTTAAAGTTTTTCATATAAGAGAAACTGCAATATTTAAGCTTATGAGTCTGATTTATTTTACTTATTATGGCTTCAAGGTGCATCCATTTTCATGACTCAAGTTTGTCATTCTTTATGGCAGAGTGATAGCTAAATGTCAATACGTATGACACCACCTCATTTCCCCCAGGACTTGTTATCCATATTCATTTTTTAATGAAGAAGAAAAAACTATTCCCTAAACTTAAATGCTTCTAAAATTATCCAACTTATGCTATCTTAGCAGCTTTGTCATAGGTACAGTAAACCTGACAGCAGCCAGGCAGTCACTCTAATCTTTAACAAGTAGGATAACAAGGCAAGATGCTGGGTATCTCAAGTTGAAGAAAATAGTCTCATTAGTCTATTACTTTTAGTCTGAAACAAAATCTATAGTGAACATTGAAATATATAACAAGCTATATTTGTACTGAGAAAAATACATGAAATTTAGGCGAACATTTTCAAACAAACTTACAAATAGGAATGCTGACCAAGTACTCATGGTACTAGATACCATGAGTTGTTCCAAAACCTCAGTGTGAAGAGAGGTGTTGGGATGAAGAAAAGAATAATCAGTCTTATATTCACCAAAGTAAGGTGCAGAAGAGCAGATATTAAAAAATATTGTTTTAAAGAAGAAATCATTTCACAGCTATGTTCATGCTAACGTGGAGACAAAATTGGAGGAATGTGAAGTTTCATATGCATCAAACCAAGAAAAAAAGTAGACAAGAAACATCAGATGGTTTTAAAAGTTTTTGGAGCACTTAAAAAGGTCAGAGATATAGTGAATAATATTCATTATGAAAGACAAAAAGTGAGGTTCTTAAAAAAAATGACTTTGACAGAAGTGTACAAAAACAAATCAGAGCACTGAGATGTGACTCACTTCAAAGACCATTTCCTCGCCGCTGTACGTGTTCACAAATTCACTGTTAATCATGGCTTCCTGCCTAAAGAGGTGGATGGAACAGTCCTAATTTGAGATAAACTTTGGCAATTTTTGAACGAGAAGGCTGCATGAGCAGTTCCTTTTGACTTGCCATTGTAGGTTATGTAGAAGTGTAAGGAAATGAAACCGAAGAAAAAGAAAACAAAAGTGGGAGGAAAGAAATGTAGGAGTAAGGAAGTCAGGGGGAGGAGTGTTGGATATCCTTGATTTCACTGAAACAAAAACTGGAGAAAGCCAGGTGATTTGATAGTCTGGCCTCCTATTCCGCTTTGGAGCTCTCTTAACCAGTACGTTTCTTTCTTCTCCAATTTTGTCTGGTATGATACAATGCAATGTGGCCTCATTAATTTACACTACAGAAGTTTAGAATTAGCTTAGCTATGATCCACACCCCCACACACTTAATTAAATATTCTAAGTGGACCTGAGGGTAGCTCTTGGCTCCCCTTACTAGAGTTCTGAATTTGACCCAGGGTAGTCCTTCAGCTAGCACTCATTGCTGAGAGCCCTACATTCACAGCTGCAGTTCAATAAAATACATGCGATGTTCAGTAATACAGAAAGACTTTTTTTAATGATTCCTAGCATCTGATATTAAAAGAGCTAACTAAAACCACGTAGCAATTATCATGTAATTTACATACTATTCAGAATTTGAATTCACATTTTGCCCAGTTGACTTTTCATGCTACATATAATATGTGGTATATTCAAGCAGATAATGTCTGTGTGTCCTTTTGCGTACACCTAGGAAGCACAGTTCAGCAATCACAGCATCGTCTCCTCCCACATACACCAAGCCAGCTCCACGGAGATGGCCCTTTATGAGTGTGTGGGCCGTCAGCTCTATAAGAGACCTTACTGCATTACAGGCTTCAGGTGGATTCTTCCTACTACTTCTCTTAGAGTGACATTTCTTTCTGTAATATGATATTGTCATCGCTGTTTCCATCAGAAAAACATTTAGGGATGTTATTAACATTATAGTTTGTCAGAGTCATATTAATTTTCCTTGAAATAGTATTGCTTCCACCGAAGAATAGAATTATATGTCGCCTGTCTCCAGAAATGCTTCTAAATTAGTCTTGATATTGACTACATGACTTTTCACTGCTGATGTAATTTAGTTTTTTATCTGAATGTTTGATAAGTAGCTGTATAACTCTCTTCTTCTGGTTAAAAATCCATTAACCTCCCCCCAGAAAAACTATTGCTTTAAAAACATCAGCTTTGTATACTGAAGACAAATACCAAAATATATTATCTTTGTCAAAGTGCTTGCATAGGTCTCCTGAGCAGGAAAAGTTGCAATGGCTGGAATAAAGAAAACCAGAGGGGAAAGGATTAGTTCAATCAACTTGACATATATTTATTGTGTACTGTCATCTGCTAGGGCATAACACGAAGACTTCTGTCTCAGAAACATATCTTGCCTTTCTGGATTTTAGGTCCTACAAAATGATAGACTTGCACTAGTAATTTCTAAAGCACCAGTACAAATATTCTATTAGTTATTTTCCTCATGTAGAAAACACTTCAAACGATTCATCAGTTATGTCAGCACTTTGGCCTGAGCCATTTGCAAGGAGAATCATTGTTTTAGGTTTTAGATTCCATGAAATAATGTTAATTTGAAAGCTATGATATGAAGTGCTGCTTTTTTTGATAGTCTTGCCTTGACAAATCTGTTCTAATACAAAATGTTTATTCTTATTATGTGAAGTTGTCCCAGTGTAAGCCATTGTTCTTTGGGGCCAAGTGTTGACTAGAAGGTTGTGGTCATTCTTAGTAACTCGATTATCCCCTATATTCCACAGGAATAGTAAATCATTATCCTCTGTTAAAATAAAGAGCATACAAGCATCGGGGTGCAAAAGAGTTTGTAATGATACAGATACAGATGTCATAAAGTTAAAAATTTATTCCTGGCTATTAAGTAGTCAGCAGGGTTTCCATGGAGATATACTATTAGAAACCTATAGAATTAAAGGAAACTACCTGGGGCTTTCTTAATATCCAGCATATAAGCATATAGACATTTCTGTTGGTTGAGTATATTTTACCATGGGGACTTAATTTTGACTGTTGGTTTGATGGTGATGGTGGTGATTATGGTAAAGACAAATTTTACATTGATCAATAAATTAAAATATTGAGATGGTCATAGCAAAAGTGTCTCCCTGTAGATAATGTGAAGACTGTTTCCCTACCAGGTACCTTTTAGAAAATAAAACTATAAAACATCCAGCTTTAGCAGCAATAAGGAAAACGCATCTCAAAAAAAAAAAAAAAAAAAAAAAAGATGTGGAGATTTATGTGGGCATCTTTGTAAGTGCTCCAGGGATTTCTATGTGTAAATCCCCAAATGCCAAGACTGTAAGACTTTCCATTATCACCCTACTAGCCAATTCTAAGTTCCCTCAGCACAAATGGTACCACCCAGGAGACTTTTCCTAAGAGAGCTGTAAAGGTTCTCTGAGGTTGTTTGCATTTCAAAAGAAATTCACATAAGTCATGATTCTTTTGTCTAACCTTATGTCACCCCCCTTTATGTTCAGTTGGGAATGATTTGTCCATTCTTTTAGAAACTTTTGTTAGTTATCATGTTAACTAAATTTCCAAGTAGCTATAGAACATTACATTTGTTTTTGCCCTTAGAAGTAAATTTATATTTCAATTTGTTAAACCCAAGAAACTGGAAAGCTTCCACAAGTTTAATTATTTATATCACTTGGGACATATTCTATTATATTTTGTTTTCAAGCATCAACATGGTAATAGAACTCTAATAAAAAGAAATAAATTTGAAAGAGTCTTATGAGCTGACGGCAGGCAGGATTAGGCAGTCAGTAGTTAAGACAAGACCAAAATAATAACTGAGAGTTGGAATGCAAATGACATTAGTTGACCTTAAATGTCTAATAGCAATAATTAAAATAAATAACTTTTCCATTATAATAAAATGTTTTGTGTTAGAAGTTTATGGCTACTTCCTTTAGATTTAACTACCACACATTCTAAAGGAAGGGGCTAGGCCCCTGTCTCCTGCACTCCTGTCTTTTAAAGAAGGCAACTAAATTAATTTACTGCCAAAGGACAGACTTTTCAGTCTTAAAAAAGTACAAAACAAAACAGAAAAAGGTCAAGGTAGTGGTCGGTTTACTAACGTTTCAGTGTCTTCGCTTTATGGTATTCCTCTATGCCGAAACATCTTTTCCCCCTGCAACATGGTCTTAATTCACAAATTCAAAAGAAAGAAACAGATTTGGGGGACAAAATAAATATATACAAATGTTTCAAAATAGTGATAAAAGATGCATATTACAAAAGCAAAATTTAAATTTATTTTTTCTCCTGATTTGTTTCATTAGTATTCTAAATACAGTCCAGAACAACCAGCATATATGGCCTCTAAATCTCCAACTTCTAGTAAAGACTTAGAACTCCAAACCAAGAGAAACAATTAATGGTTGGCAATTTAAAGGTTATATATATTTCTCTTGTAGAATTTGGAGTCTTTAACTCTTAGTTATTTCTCTCCAATACAGTTGAGTCTGTAAATCCCTGCTTCTAGTTTTTACTGTGAATATACCTCTCTCTCTGTAAATAGTAGATTAGAATATTGAATATGTCCTGTGTATGTTTATGTTCGTGGAATAAAATTCCATGTTTGGAGCTAAGAGCACTCCTTGTTTTCCTCCTTTCTGTCAATCACCAACTAATGCTCTCAGTTTTCTGCCTCATTTTAAAAAATTAACCTGTATAACTGTATACATTTATGGGATACACTGTGAAATTTCTACACATGTATATAGCATGTACTGATAAACACACACTAATTAACATTTTCTTCACCTTATCATTTCTTCATGTTCAGGGCCTTCAAGTTCTCTCTTCTAGGTCATCATAAATCATGTAGTAGATTAATGAGAACTATAGTCATCCTACTGTACTGTAGAATGCTAAAATGTATGCCTTCCATCTACAACAGAAAGAAAAATACATATACTTTTTTACACGTGGAAACTAAAAATGTGGATATCAGTGTAGAGATCGGAAAGGGGAAGGGCAAAAGGAATAGGTGAGGGTTAGATAACAAGTGTTAAAACACAGTTACTACCCCACTTCTGACACAGTTCAGCTCGGTGGCAGACTTCTTTCTGCACTGAAGCCAACACTGAGAATGATAAACTTGTTAGATTTAGGGCCTTTCTACTTGATGTCCCTGGTACTCTACTCTTCCTGTGTCCTCTTCCATCTGATCCCTCTTAAACATTTCTGAGGCCACCATTTGATCTACAGTGAAACGTTAACATAATGCTCTGTCTGCTTAAATACAGACATTTAACTTGGTAGTAAATTCAATGTGTAAAGCTGCAATTTGAGGGAATGCTATGTAATAACTTGTGATAGCTAAATAAATACATGTCACTGTGTGTGTTCTTTCAAAGTAAACCTGACTTTCTGTGCATATATTTATCATAATGGACACAATGTACATAAAATCTGTATTATTATGCTGGACTAAAATGTTATATCAATACCATATTTTTCTACTGTAAGCAATTAAATTAAGGTTGCTATTGTTGCTATGAGGTATACTATAGATATTCTTAATTTTCAAAAACATGGATGGGGCCGGTGAGATGGCTCAGTGGCGTAACTGCCTGCCTTGCAAGCGCGAGGGCCCGAGTTCGACTCCCGGATCCCACATACGAAAAAGGGGCCGGTGATATCGCTCAGCGGCACGGATGCCTGTTGGCGCGCGAGGTCCTGAGGTCAACCCCCCGGTACCCACACAAAAAAAAACATGGATGTGAGATTTTTTATTGTGCCATTTTATATTTATTGTGTGATTTAAGTATAATCAGAAGATTTATAAACGGTTCTGGCTGTGCACATGGTAGACTAACAGATTCAGTTAAGTCAGAGGCCAAGACTTTCACATGAGAATTTCATCACGTGAGATTTTTATGTTCGAAAGAAACATTTTAAAAGAATTCTATATTGATAAGGATATAATTTGTTTCTTTTCATAATTTTCACTAAAAATCTTTGGTCTTTCAGCAGGGTTTCTATTTCTTAAATTGAAAATATTAAAATGTTTGGCATACAAATTGTTATTAAAATTACTATACAACAGTATAGAAACTTTTTTCTTATTTTATTTCATTTTATTTTTAATATATGTTTGCAATAAACTAGAATTGAAACTACCCTCATGAACTAGTACATACACATATAACATCTTGATCATTTTTACTCCTTTACCCCCTTCCCTCTAATTTTCTTTTATCATTTCTATTTTTCTGCACTCTGGGCCAACCCTGTGCTGGTAGCTTACTTGCTGGGACGACCCCAGTTGTTTCTACAGGCACCTGTGAGTCCATGGTTTCGGTGCCATTCAAACAGTGGTTCCTGAGTTTGACAATTTGTAGTTGCCATCAAACATGGAAGTACTTGAAAAATGTTCTGAGTTCCATACCTAGTTCTTCTTGCCCACATTTTGTAGCAACAACCCTCATGATAATCTTTTTAATTTTTATTTTTATTAGTACGTGTTTGCAGTACATAATGATGACATTCAACATGGGGAGTTTGTACATGTACATAACACATCTTAATTGTTTTTATGTCCCCTCTTTTCCTTACACCCTCTCTTCATGTCTTGGTTCTGCCATTTTCAAAAGATCTACTATCCAGTCATAATGGAACACATTTTCAGAGCTTGTTTGGACTTTCATGATTTTTATTTTCTCACCTACTATTTGACTTACTGTATAATAATTGTATGGAGAGGAAAAATGGTTTGTACAAATATTAATTTTCAAGCCAGTCCCAAGTGAACAAATATTGCATGATTCTACTACATGAGATTGTGAGTGTAGTCAAATTACATAGACAGAAAAGAAAGCAGTGGGTGCCAGGTTCTAAGGAGAGGGCAGAATGAGATTTATTGTTTAAGAAGTGAAGAGTTTCAGTTTTGGAAGATGAAAAATGTTCTGGAGATGGTGGTAGTGATGGTTGTACAACAATATGGAACACTTTAGTACCACTGAAATGTATACTTAGATTTGTTTAAATGATAATTTTAAGTTATATATATATTTTCCACAATTGTAAAAAAGTATTTTCGCTAAAATATATTTTTCACACTGTTCATTAATGAAAATATTTAAATACTGGAAAGTATAAAGAAAAGACTTCTTAAGACCCATATCTCACCACTAAAGAAATAAGTGTATTCTTTTAACCTATTACCACTTTTCTCAGAATATTACTTTATAATTGCTGGCTTACTTACTACATTATTCTGTATGCTGCTTTTTGTCATTATTGAAAAACATAAGACTTTCTTGTATCATTAGACTTAAGAACAGCATTTTCCATGGTTTGTGATATTATATAGTGTCGATGTACCACATATTATTTGGACATTTATGTTAATTCCAGGGTTATTCATTGTTTCCTTATATGAACCATTTTGGCTTGATCATGTTATTCTGTGAACCACTGTGCACATTTTAATTGCTTTATTAGAATTTAAGTATTTGCTTCAAGAGATTGACTTACTAACTCAAATGACATTTTTAAGGCTTTTAAATTCATTGTAAAAAATGTTTCTGAGAAAAAACAGACAATATTTATGCTCTTACCAACAGTAAGAGTATTTTTTACTACTGCTTTTATATATAAAAAGTTCTCCCCACCCAGATATTTGATAAATTATTTACTGCTCAGTTTCTCCTGACTTGTTTGTGGCTTCATTTTTATATTTAACCATAAAATCAAGATGTGTTTTCTATTTTAGTATATGGTGAGGCGACTGTATAAATTATTCTTCCCAAAACCTACTGAGTTTTAATTTGTGGAGTAACTCTTCCTGTTCTTGTTATTTAAAAATAACAGAATCCCTTCAGTAGGATCCCAATACTTCAGAGTATACTGGATTTCATAATGACTAGCAGCAGTGGGTGCTGGTAAGCATTTTACTTATCATGGTTCCTTTGAACTTGATGAAGATATTTGCAACCTTGTTATCAAGTCCCTATGACTGCTAATCCCTTCACCAAGTCAATCAGCTATAAGTGGCAGAGTTGCGGTTCAAACCCTAATCTATCTGAATAGAGGATCTAAAGTTTTAAACTCAAAAAGTAATGTAGAACCATCATTTTATGGAAACCAACTATTCTCTTTAGTTTTCTTTTTCAAAGTTTTCCACAGAATTATTGAAACAAATGGTTTCAGATTTCTAAGTTATGAACACTTGCAGACGAAAGTGTCACTTTAAATCCATTTAAAGTGAAAGTGATAAAATTCTAGGAAACTAGGATCTGTTCCTTTGAGAATTCCTGGCTCTAGTTTTACTTATGGGACATTTCTCCTGGCAAAATTCTCCTTTTATCCCTTTCATTTTAGTTTCTTCTTCCTATTCCCTGAAAGCCTCATCTGATGATAAAGAATTTGTTGATGTCTTTAGGTCACAGAGAACTGTCTCTCCTTTTTAATATTTATTTTGGAAAGATTTCTTTATTGACCCACCCAATTTGAGAAGAGATGAGGCTGGATCATAGACAGGCAAGGCTGTTTTTCCTAGTCACCCGGATCTGTGAAATCAACTCTGACAATAAAATTGTGAGGTGGTAGAAGATGTGGCAATATTACCCTCACATCATATTACCTTACATTACTAAAAAATCTCTGTATTGAATTTATACATGTTCATAATAATATCTATTTAATATTTCTAAAGTGACAAGAAATTATTTTCTTTATCATATAAACCATGTACATTTTTCTATATGAAGGCAATATTGTATAATATTGTATATTTTACAATATTGTATTGTATAATATATGCTAGGTTTTCAGTATTTTCTTTTCTCTTTTTTTTTTTTTGTGGGTACTGGGGGTTTAACCTCAGGACCTCGCTCGCCAGCAGGCGCCCATGCCACTGAGCGATGTCAGCGGCCCTTTTTTCGTATGTGGGTTCCGGGAGTCAAACTTGGGCCCTCGCACTTGCCAGGCAGGCACTTATGCCGCTGAGCCATCTCACCGGCCCTCAGTATCTTCTTTATAGAAGTAAAAACAAAAATAAAATGGTAGAAGATCCAGCCTTGTGCCTATAGAATTTTGGATTACTAATTATGGTATAGCTCAACAAAAAATGAGAAAATTATTTGTAAAATGTAATAAAATATATGAAGAATATAAATAGTATGAGAATCTAAATGAGTTTGGGTTTCTGCATGAAAGTCTCATTTTTCATTTGGTCTTTTTTCTTAAAGTAATGATTTATATAGGACACCTAAAATTTATTTTTCTAGAGATAGGATGAAATAAAATACAATGTTATAATTTTCTCAATTTGTTTTGGTTTGAGCAACTCTTGTGTACTTTTCTTGAACTAATTCTCTACAATGATTGCAAAAGAAAACCAGTTTCAATTTATTGCAGATACACTTCCATTTCTCGGGTCCTAATAACCACTGAATGCTGTCACTGGTGGGGTCAAACGGTCTCTTCATAAATCAGTGTTACTTCCTCCATCCATTTACTTTCTCTTCCTTTCACAGTGGAAGGAGTTTTTTGTTGTGGTTGCTTTGTTTTGAACTAATTTCCTTTGCATTTGAGAGATGAAGAGTCACAGAGACAGGTTGATTATTTTTCCACCTAATGCTTTCCGAAATTAATACAAATTCCAAGGCAACATTCTTACAATCTAATAGTCTTCTTCTGTTTTTTTTTTTTTGGCCAAATGTATTTTTATTTTAGTTCAAAATACAATCTCCTGATTTGATAAGAACAAGTGTTAAGATTACTGCATTGTGCATAGAAGTTACAGATTGACAGCTCATGTTGCCAAGGGATTCAAAGATAGAAGAAAACTAAAAAATCCATGCAGCTGTTATCTGAGAACAATTTTAGTAATACTGTAACAAATAAATTTTATTCACAAAGAAATATAATTTGAGATGTATGCTTCCTACTTTCATGCACATGTGGGACTAAGTTATGCTCTGAACAAAACTACTTTCCCTGTAAAGAACTATCTGAACATATCCAGCAGCACAGTGCAAGAGGAAAGACTTGAGATTCAGAGATGGGTAGGGCCCATTCCCACTCTAACATGCCGGATAGGGTGGCCCTGGGCATGCGCTTCTCTGGGAAGCTGTTTCCTCCTGTAGAATGGGGATAATAGTGGCATTACAGAGCTATTGAAAGGATTACAAATTGCATTAGATTAAGTGACACGAAAATGTTTTTGTAGAAAAAGAAATTTGAATTTGACACTTTTGTACGATCCAGCCTGATTTACATGAACGGGTTGATGACTATTGCTGTTAACTTTACAACTACCAGGAGCTGGACTGACAAAGACAAGTAGGATATAATTTTTGGTGGATGGAAGTCAGATGCATATGAAGAGAGTGAAAGTCTGCTATTCACAATCAATACGAAGACTTTTTTTTTTTTTTTTTTTAATGTGGGTACCAGGGGTCGACCTCAAGACCTCGCGCTTTCCAGCAGGCACTTGTGCCGCTGAGCAATATCACCGGCCCTTTTTACCCTTTATGTGGGTTCTGGGAGTTGAACTCAGGACCTCGTGCTTGCCAGGCAGGCGGGAAGCCATTTTTTAAAGGACCAACACAGGTTTAAGCATATATCTAGTTCACTGTAGCACTAGGACTTGAAAAAGCAAATTAAGATCCAAAACACTGAAAGTTATATAGTACAAAACAACATTTTTTTACACGGATAATTAGTGGGGGGAAAGCTCATAATACAACCCATCTATATTTCTAGTGTACTGCTATGTCATGCTATTGTAGACAAGCCACAAACACATTAGGTTTCAGTTTCCTATTATATTAGGGTCATAGATGGCTCTGTAGTTTTCAAACTGTGGGCCTTGAGCTGGAACAGGCAGTGATGATGGAGAAATCCAGCAGGCCCAGTTTAGATAGCACCTCGTTCTAATCATATCAGACATATTTTTAAAGCACTTATACATATTGGGTTTCTTATAAGAAATAAGCTGTTAAACATAGCTTCAAAATGATGGACCTATAACATTTAGTGCATTCTAACTCTAAAAGGCATTGATTTTTATGATTCTACCCAATATCAACATTATTAAATGTCATCCCAGAATATAATTTGCATATAATCATGGATAGTTATAGGTTAAATACTTCTTGACTTCAGTGACCTTTTGCTAAACATTCCAAGGAGACAGAGTGAAATATTCTCTTAAAATATCAAAGTTAAGGCAAAGATATAATCACTAATACTACCTTACATTTCTTTGCCTCCCATAAGTCCTATACATGTACACAATGGCCCTTTTATTACAAATTGCTCACACTTTTAGAAGTGACACCACTAATAACAACCCCTAAATGATATTAATCATGTTTAAAGAAAAGAGAGTTCACTTTAATAAAACATTAGCTAACTGTTGTTAAATTGATTTTGGCCTTCTTGGTTAATTGATTTTTTTTTTTTTTTTTTGTGGGTACCAGGGGTCGACCTCAGGACCTCGCGCACCAGCAGGCACCCGTGCCGCTGAGCGATATCACCGGCCCCTTTTTCGTATGTGGGTTCCGGGAATCGAACTCGGGCCCTCGCGCTTGCCAGGCAGGTGCTTACGCCGCTGAGCCATCTCACTGGCCCGTTAATTGATTTTAAACACTATTTCCTCAGAGCCTTTGTGATGACATTTCTGGAGGGAAATGACAAAATTTCTCCTGAAAAATTGGCTAGAACTGATGTTTCCTTTTTATCTTAAATGAATACTTTCTTTTTTCAGAAAACTTTTTAAAAGTTGAACAATTAATATGTAGGAACAATGCTATGTAGAAAGTAAATATGTATTTTTAAAGATAAGTAAATTGGAATTTATTATGGAGATACGATAACTGACAATGTTTAAATAATAGAAACAGGACAAATAATAAAAAAATAATTCATCAAGTGAAAGGCTTATCATTCAACAAAAATCTAGGAAAGCAAGAATGCAAATACTGAATAAAGATCTACTTGTTCATTTGTTCTGGCTTCCTTTCTCTCCTCTTTTAAAGGACCAAGGACCACCATCAACTAGCAACTCTTTTGCTTGTCTCTGATAATAGAGTAAAACTTAGGTGGTCTCCTGACCTCCCCGAGTCCCCAGCTGCCCTGATTGTTCACTTTCTTAACAAAAGTAAGTCTTTTCTTCAGGAATAGCTCCTGGCATGTTAGTTCAAGAGACAGTGCTACAGTGTAGACAGAAAAGCAAGAGACTGATGATGAGGCCTTCCAATGCAGTGTCTTGTACAGGGAGTTTGTCATCTTAGAAAACGAGTGTGAAAGCTGCTGTGTTCTCTTATCGTCGCACACCATTATGCAGTTCACCTTGTGAGTATCTCAGTCAGATCCCTATTCAAGCGCAACTCTAGCTGGGGAAGAAGCGAATTCCATTGTCTGCTCGTGTGAGCTTAATCACAGTTTTACCGGGGTTTCCAGTGGACAAATTATCTAAGTTGCTTGGGAGAGAGGAATGTGAAATGGACCCAGAATCCATTAGGTGGTAGTGTGGGGAATGTAAAATAAGAGACAGGGCCAATTTAGCAGTCATTAAAAAACTTTAGTGCATTAAAAGTTTAAAGACTGTCAGACTAAATGTTTATACCCTACACACTTCAGGCTTAAAAATAAAGAAAATGAGATTTCACCCAACTTTAACTACCTTTAAAGTATTCGGGCAGAGCTCCTTAAAAGGAATTCAACCATGGAGAAACCAATGTTTATCAAAATACTAAATCTGGGGAACTGACACTACAAAATGTTCCAGGTTATTGGAAATACATTAAAAAGCTAACATTTAGAAACACAATTCCTACCTACACCTCTGCAATCTTAGCAGTGTTACGTACTCATACTGCAAGAAAATAGTTGAGGCATCAGTAATAATTTCTTGTAAGATACTGTTGCCACAATAGCAAGGAAACCAAGCTATGCATTGTATAATGGATTTCTCCCAATAGTGTTCATTGCCTTCAATTCATGGTCAGCACCCTAAAAGCATGGAAGTTGGGGTACAATATTCTTTTATATATTTAAGTATTATTATTTTATCAACACAAAATTTATATACCTAAATGCATGGTTAAAAGTAAATTTACATAAAAAGTATACGTTTTGCTTCCTTTCGAAAGGACTTAAGACCACATTCTGCTTTGTACTTCACTCTAGGAATCATGCTTCTCCAATTATAAGACCAAGTCAATGGGAAAATATAATTTAGTTAATACAAATTACCTCCATAGCCAATCTCTCAGCAACACATCTATCTTATAAATTAAGGTACATCTATAATTTAATTTATTTTATCATTATTTTTCTACTTTCTTTTAAAAACATCTCAATTCTGATTAGATTAAGGATGTGATGCTTCGTGATTGCAAATTATACTAAGATACTAATATTGGCTGATGCTTAAAGATAAAAGGATTTTAGAGGAATTTATATTTATTTTTCTAAATAAAAATCATCTGAGTCAACTCTATTTTCTAATTCTTACTATAACATCCACCATCAAAATAGAAATATGTCCTCACAGAAAATGATGCCACTAAAGAAGCTACAATCAATAGTGAAATGCAATGAGTAGAAATGCAAAAGTTGCATTAATAAACGTGTGTCCTCTTACAGGGAAACAGAACCGAATTGGGTTTAGGAAAATGCCTCAAAGAGTAACTCGCTGCAGCTGTTCTTGATCTGGGCTGGTTGAAATAAAGCTTACCAAACTATTAGCCATTTGAATTCAGTAATTTTGAGCCAGGGTCTGATAGTTTGTGTTTTTAAATCTACGAGTGATTGACAGAGAAATTTAGAAATTATTGATTTATAAGATTCCATTAGGTAAATTTTAACAATAAAAGCTTCTTGCCTAGTGTTACCTGATTTTTTATCTACCCATGTGATGCAAAGTCATATTGTTAGGTTACTGTTCAATTCACAGCAAAGCATACATACTATTTCTAGGAGTCAACATTCACATATGTTATTTAAATGAGTCTTATGGTATCATAGGTATCTGACTTCTGTAGTTTGTTAACATGAACATTTTTCCGAGAGGAGCTTATCTTTATGCTGGAAATTTCCTGAAGCTTTACTATAGTAGAAAGCCCATAAGGCTGGATGATCCCAGAAACAAACTTGCTCATATCCACTGTTTGATGCTTTATTCTCTGAAGTCACGTATCTCAATATAGACTACAGGGGTCGGTGAGAAGGCTTAGAGGCATAAGCGCCTGCCTAGCAAGCGCGAGGTCCTGAGGTCGACTCCCGGTACCCACATAAAAAAAAAAAAAAGACTACAGATAATTCTAGGGTATGCAGAATCAAACCCAGGGGTACAAAAAAGCACAGTACAATCTTTGTACATATTCTTCAAGTACAAACTTATTTATATCTTATTTATTTACTTATAGGACAATGAAAACAGATATATAGTCAAATATTTTACATATGCATTACCCTTTATGTAGTCATATAGTTATATACATATTCATTTTTAGAGAGAGGGAAAATGCATTTCAAAAAATTTCAAGACTACACAAATTTGCTGTAAGTTGAATACTCGTCTCTTTTGCTTTTGTACAATGCCTTGCTAAATGGTGAGTCAAGTCATTACTTATGAAATTTGGGTTAAAAATTCTTCATATGAAATTTCAAAATCAGGGTTCTAGCAGGAAATAAGCAGAAAATTTTTGTGGATTTTTTTAAAAGAAAATTTAATAAAGGAGCTATTTACAAAAGTTTATTCAAGGTTTATGGGGCTTGACCCAAGGAGGTGTGCTTATCATCCCTAGGCCTGAGAAAGGCAGCTATAGAGAGATGCCCATCTGACACGACTGAGATATTTTGCAGAAAGAGGACTGCCCCAGATGTAGGTCACTCCAATTGGGAGAATTCTTTGGCAAAAATCCTGAGATTACCGTCTCCTTGCCCTATAATCCTTCCCACTGGCCATACTCAAACAGAAGCCAGGCTGCTGAAGTTATCTGAATGGGTCAGTTTTCTCAGGGCACAGTGCAGGGGGAAGGCTCTGGAGATGGATTTTGAGAAGCAAGAAGGAGATAGCCGCAAAAGAAACAAGTATTTCTGCCATTCCTATATGCCTGTTTATATTTGCATGTAGAAAGAGACATTCATTCATTTGACCAATATTTATTGAGTGCCTATTGTGTGCAAGATATGTACCATATCTTAAAGATATAACAGGTAACGAAACACATATTTCTACATTTTTAACAAACTCTGTACATAATTAGAGAAAGAAAAGGGAAGGAAAGTGAAAGGGAAAGAGGAAGGAAAGGAAAGGAAAGGAGAGGAGAAGAGAGGAAAGGAAAGGATAAAATAAATTTTGGTGCTGTAGATTTTATGAAAAAATGCAAGAGGGAGAACAGAGACTGACTGAAGCATGGGTTTTTACTGTTGTTTGGTTAAGAATTCAAGAGAAGCCTCAGTAAGAAACAGGAACTGAAGAGAACAAGCCGTGGGGTGATCTGAAGAAGAGCATTGAAGGAAGAAGGAAAGGCAACTGTCAATTTCCTGAGCCTGGGACGGGACTGCAGTTTCAAAGAAGAAAACAAAGGGCTGACAAGAAGCCAGCGAAGTTGAGTTTTATGGAAGTTGAGGATGGAATGGCAAGATCTAGTATGATCGCATGAAGAATTATGAGTCATTATAACGAAATTGCTTTTTATCATGAAGCAGAAACTGCTTTGGAGAGTGTTAAGCAGAGAGAGTCGTAGTCTAATTTTCTAAAAGAAAAAAAAAAAATCACCGTAGTCTAGTGCAGGGGCACATTCCCATAACATAACTACTTTACTTGGGAGGCAGAGGCAGGATAATCATGGGTTCCAGGAAAGCCTGGGCAATTTAGCAAGACACTAACTAAAAAAAAAAAAAAAAAAAAAAAAAAGGGAAATAGCTCTGTGAGAGGCCGAGTGTTAAATTCCTTGTACCACCAAAGAAACAAACGAACAAACAAAATTACTGTGGCTCCTTTTCCTTGCAGAGTGGAGAAGGAAAGAGGTTAGAAAACTATTTTAATAATGGGGGAAAAATCATGGTGGAGAAGACCGGTGGTAGGTGGAAAATCATCTTCACCAGATGTGTTGTCATTCATATTTGTATATTTTAATTTTGCTGAAACTCAACTAGTATGAATTTCGAATGGTCAAATCCTCCTATTTCTGAAATTAACCAAGTTCAGGAAAGCTATATAAAACCAAACCTAAAAACTAATCCTTTGAGTAAGGTTTCTCACTGCGCTTGCATAAACAGTTAATTGAATTCCGAAGATGCACTAACTAAGCGTAATAGCTGAATGTGTCTATATAGCAAGCTCTTCCTTGAGTAAAGTTATTTTTTGATAGTATATTGCTTGGTAAAATTGTATGAAATTTTAGAACAAGTCCTTTCTTTTTTTGTGTGTGGGTACCGAGGGTCAACCTCAGGACCTCGCGCGCCAGCAGGTGCCTGTGCCACTGAGCGATATCACCGGCCCCTTTTTTCGTATGTTGGTTCCAGGAGTCGAACTCGGGCCCTTGCGCTTGCCGGGCAGGCGCTTACGCCCCTGAGCCAGCTCACTGGCCCCTAGAACAAGTCCTTTCACGTAATATTTTTATACTTTGGGTGTTGTTAATTAAACAGCATAAAAGTCGTAAAGACAAGTTATAAACAAATGTTACTAACACCATATAGTATTTAAGTATTGTTTCTAAAATAGCTTGGCATATTAAATACAATTTTACATAGATAAGAAATTTAGAAGTATAAAGAATATAAATGACATTGTATTAAAATTTTTATTTTTTAAAGTTTGGTTTAAAATTGGATCTGGGGCCGGTGAGATGGCTCAGCGGTGTAAGCGCCTGCCTGGCAAGCGTGAGGGCCCCAGTTCGACTCCCGGAACCCACATATGAAAAAAGGGCGGGGATATCGCTCAGTGGCACAGGCGCCTGCTGGTGGGCGAGGTCTTGAGGTTGACCCCCAGTACCCACAAAAAAAAAAATTGGATTTGTTTTATAGTCTAAGGAACTTTAAATATGTTAATGTGGGTAATGGTGATTTATTCAAAAGGAAAAGTCAACTCGAACTTTCAATTAATTTTCTCAGTATTTAAGTATCTTATTAGTAGAGTGATAGCAAATATTCATACACACTGAATTCTCAGTCCAGACTTTAACATTAATGATGATAGTAATTATTACCATTTATTATATTTCTAAATTAAAAAGTCACTGGTCTGGGTCCTTCAAGAGATTGTCTAATTTATTTCTGCTTTTTGAAGTAAATCTTAATTTGTCCTCTTTGGACAGACGAGGACACTGCCTACATAGAGAGCAGGCTTCAGTGCCCTAACAGTTGATTTTATCATAATGCATCTATTGTAACTTTTTAATCCATTACCATTTGAAAAGAAGAAACAAAGTAAATGAAAAATTGTTTAAACATCTACTCAGTAGATATTTATCAGGTCTCTACTTGTATCCTACAAAATTTAAAATGTAGTAATTAATAAAAAACCCAAGGGGGGAAAAAAAGAAACCTGTATTTTTAGGAAGCTTCCTCATTTAGGTTCCTAAATGTTCTATTTAGTGTTTATTCTGTATTTTCCTCCTAGATGATTTCATGCAAACCTGAAACACACCTCCACTATTCATATCTCCACAGATGTTTTTCAGTTCTCTATTTCTAACCTAGATCTACAGACCTGTGTTTACAGACACCCCTGTGTTATCTATGGTGCTTTCTCTCTGCAGATACAAAGCGGTTAATGTTTTAGTTCAGTGTGTTCCTTCCCTATTTTTAATGTGACTCCTCAGTAGGATCACTGTCAAATATCACAAAGCAAATAAACTTGGAGTTAGCATTGATATGCAAGTGGTGATCCCAATATATTTTGAATATGTAAATTAAAAAAATATTACAGTAAAGGATACATTGTCTTTAATCCCCCTCAAAATAATATCCCTGGCTTTGAACACACATATTTATCTTGCCACTTTATGAAGCAGTTCTGAAAGTCCTTTTTGGTGAGTACCTTTGTGAGATGTGATCAAAAATACAGTTAATACTGCCATCAGTGCCAACCCATAGAAAGGCAGGCTCCTAAAAACATCACACTGTGTCCTCCTCTATCTTATTCAATGGATCTGGCACAGTGTGACATCTGACACTTCAGCAAAGTAAAAATGACCATAAAAGGTTAATATTTTGAATTGATTCTTACTATCAAGGCAGCTGAGACAGCGCATATACCGACTCTTATTTTCCTTTTTTTTAATCTCATCTCTCTGTAATTGGTTGCAAATTTTGTAAATCTTACAACTTTTCCCTGTAATTCCTTTGAATTTATGTAGTGAGGGTAATCATACATGGACGCTACAAAGGATTTAACTTAGACAAAGTAAAATTTTATAAATAAACACTTGTTCTCAAAAGATACTCCTCTCTCCAATAATCGGTTTTTTTGTTTGCTCTTTTGATTTTTATATCATCAATTACCTAAAGACCAAATTTAATTTAATTCAGAATGAGGTTTGTGTGTTTTAAATTACAATTTCAAGAAATAAAACTTTCCTAGTCACTCCCACCAGGATGAGGGAACTTTAGAGAAATACTCTTAATATAATGATGCTATACTTTCAATACAAGGTGCTGAAAGAACCAGAAGCTCAAGCTTTCTGATTGTATCTTAAGTTTCTACATGGGAAATAATGAGTTGTGATAGGACAAATTTTTACATAAATAATTTTAGTATGAACCATATAGTCAGTTAATAACGTACTTAAGATTGGGTTAAATCATACAGTGTTGAAATCTGTTTAAAAATATTTTGCATGATACCTCAGCTAGTAAACATTAACATTCTCATGTAATTAACCAAGCCTTTTTGAAAAGTAATTTTAGTATCCATTAAAATTACACAACTTTTAAATATGTGCATATACTTAGACTCCCTTCTACGAGTACATTATACAGAAATGTATCTCACAGATATTTTCAGAGGTGTATGCACATGCATACTTGAAGATTTTTGTTACGCAGAAGTTAGATCAACTTTAAAATTAGGAGGTTCAGAAATGATAAATTATGATATACTGTATATATAATATAGAATAGATTTATATACAGTGCGATAAAAATATTTTCAGTATACAGAATTCCTTTAAGAACAGTTAAATTATAGAATAAGATTTATGGTAATATCCCAGTTAAAAAAATTAAATCACATAAGTGTATACGTGTGTGTGCATGTGGGTAAGTGTGTATAAATGCAGAGAAGAGAGGAATTTTCTCACAATGTAGGCAGAGCCTGCAATCCGTGAGAAATGTGGTTGGAATAATGAACAGTATAAGGATAGATATTCGTACTTCTAGTATTGTGTACAATAAACATTTGATGTAAAAAAGCTTAAAAGTGTATAATTAAAGCAAAACATGAACGAATGAATTTTATTGCATTTTTATGAATTCATAATTTCTTTTATCTAAATTATCTAGTTTGCATACTCCATAACATGGTTATATTACATACATATAATATTTGTAGTTATAAAATTACATCTTCTAACAAAGCATATGAATTAGTGTATATTTCATCATCCCAGCCTTTCAAGTCTGAGTTGGAAGTAAACATTTCCCGCTTTGATCTACCTGCCTCTCCTAGGCACCTGTGTGTTCTGTCTCATTTTACATACTAAGTAAAGAAAATGTGGGTTCTTTTTTTGGAACTTAAGTCAGTTCATACTTACTTTGCTTGTGAGTATCTCTGTAAACCTTTAATAGATTCAAGATTCCATATGATCTTTTACTTAGCCTCAACATACTGTCCTCATGATTCCTAGCCATGGCCTATTATCTTTCTCAATAAATAAAAACAAATTCGATAACTTAGAGCATTTATTAACCACACTTCCTGATATACTTAGTTATACTTACTAGGCTTTTATAATTTTATTTAATATTTTTTACTCATGCCTTATCATTATCTCAGTTTTATGATATTACTTTCAAGTTCTTAGATTTCTTTTATATTTTTATTCTCTTATGCTTTGAATTTAGACTCTCAAACTCATTTCTCTAAATTCCATTTTTTCTCCCACTGAAGAGCAATGATAGTAAATATTTTAAGGGTGCTTTATCACTTGTAAAGTACCTTCCTAGACATTATTACATGGAACATTTTTTGCTAATCATATCAAATAACTTTTTTATGTAATTTACAAAAATGGAAACTGGGACTCAAAGACACAGACCTGTACCTAATTACTATCAATAAAAAAAAGATAACTCAGATTATTTTCATCTAAATCATTATCTGTTTTTCCTTGTCATCATTTTCACAGATATTTTTCTAAAATAACTTTTTAAAGTCTGTATTTGTTCTAGAGTTTCTCTTTCTTCCTTATCTTTCCTTTAGTTTTCCCCAAGCCATGATACACATCAAAACTTTTCAAGACTATTTTTTTTTTTTTTTTTGTGGATACCGGGGGTCAAACTCAGGACCTCGTGCTTGTTAGCAGGTGCTTGTGCCACTGAGCAATATCACCGGCCCTTTTTTCCTTTGTACGTGGGTATCGGGTGTCAAACTCAGGACCTCACGCTTGCTAGGCAGGCGCTTATGCCGCTGAGCTATCTCACCGGCCCCTCAAGACTATTTTTTAACTATGCAAATTTTATACCCCCTCTCCCACATACATCATTTGGTTGGGCTGTAGCTAAAGGGTAGAGTACGTGCTTAGCATACATGAGGCCCTAGGCTCATTTAATCCCCAGCAGCAATGAATCAATCAGTAATCAATCAACTCAAAAATTCTGTCTTCAACATTTGGCCAGTGTATACATAAATTGTATGTGTCTACCTGTGATTTCAATCAAAAGAACCTGAGAACAGTTTATAAAAAATTATATGTATAGCCCAAGTAAGACTATTTTTATTTTCTTTTTACATGATATTGTAGAAGGTTATTATTAAATTAGTTTTCCAAGAAAGCACAAACGTATTTAAAACCAGAAAGCCGATGAGTTCTTTGAGACAAAGACAGAATATTTGTAGACTGTGTCAAGTTGTTTTGGACATGGTTCAGATTATAAAAGAAATAACTGTGTTCTTCGTTATGACATTGTCTTTTTTATGAGCTCTGAGGCTAGGACAGTTTCAGGAGCCCAATTCATATTTTGATCAAGCTTCCTCAGAATCATATACTCAAACTGTAAGTAACCCTCTATCATGGTAGAATCAGCAGCATCTAATGCTGATCTATTCATCTAATCCATCTATTGCTGATCTAATTTCCCTTTATCCTCTGCTGTTATTTATCATTCTTATCTTATTCTTTTACTTTATAAATTAGAGTTTTTATTCATCCTCATAGAATATTCATATATGCATAGATATCTTCGATAAAGCCCCTTTCTTTTTGGCCTTGCTCAACATATTTTTCAAAATATAAAGACCATTTTGAGCCACGCACGGAGTTTGTTCATCAGTACTGAATGAACTAATTGCATATTCAGTGTAAGTCCATTTTACTTATAAAATATGTTGGAAAAGAAATACAAGAGATCACATGAAACAAATAGTACACTATCGCTGCGTAACGGGATAATAGGGACAGTTGAATCTGCTCCTGAACTTGTACTTGGTGCTACCATTACATATGTCAAGCAGATCTGAGCTCTGGCATTTCTCAAGAAAATTCCAGAGAGACTGAAGGCAAACTATGTTATGGTACTGAAAGTTCAGTGCCAGGATCACTAAAGAGGGATGGCTAACAGCCACGAAGTTAAGAAGAGTTTTCCAGTGATGGTGACATTTAGATAGAGAGAGATTCCACAGATCTGGACAGTTGGGAAAGGGGAAGGGAAGTTCAGACAAAGGGGAAGGCCCATGCAAAGGTCACAGTATTTGGGGGAAATGCGTATCTGAACTGTGCAAGATGGAGTCTGCATGGGGAGAAGCGTAGGGAAGTGGCCAAGATGGAGTCTAACTTTATAAAAGTGAGAGATTATGACATCACCTGATATTACTTTAGATAACAGTCTGTGAAATATTGGAAGAAATAAATATCCGCACCAAAACATTTTACTGAAAGTAAAGTGTCTATAAATTGGGCTTTCTTCTGACACTGCAACAGATCTCTCAGTAATCAGCCTTGTCCCAAAAGCATGAATGGGAACTTTGATGACCAACACCTTTCAACTTAATTTGGACATTTGGTTTTGATTGCTTCCCTGGATAAGTTAGAAATACCATGGATGTTGCATAGCTCCAGGCAATTGGTTAACCTAATGGGGTTCCTATTTTCAGAGGGAGTAAAATGTGGGAGTAGGTGTAGTTTCAATTACAGTCTGTCTTTCTACTTTCAATCCTGAACTATTACTCAACTAGTTGCCAGCAAGGAACAAAGAACTAAAAGCTGAAACAATTGTTAACCATAGATTTTCTTTATATCTTTTTTCTTCTTTTCATACCATTGGCAGAACTACAAGCCACAAAACTTGTTCTTATGTTTGAGAAACCAACCAAAAAGACTATAAACATTTAATTAATGTCAACAGCCATTAAATCCTGAAATTTCTCAAAAGTTTCATATGACAACAAAATAGTTCTGTTATTGATGTACATTTTTAAAGTGCCCAGAGTTTATTATGCACTCAAATTAATTATTTTTTACTTAGATATGAATTTAAATCTTTCAAAGTTTTTAAAACTGATAAATCAACAGAAACATTATTAAGTAAGTCAGCATGAAACATGTATTTAAAATTGGTTGTGTATTCTGGGGCTGCCAAGTTCGTAATGAGTGGATAATGGACCAGTCAAGCAAAAAATTCTAGGCTGCAAGAGAACAGATACATTTCAAAATTTGCTCAAAAGATCAACTGGCTCTGATTAAAGAATCCCTACTCTCTGTCCTGTAGTTGGTCCAATGTGGCAGAGAAATGGCTGTGAACAAAGGCTTGAAAAGAAACAAAGAATGATGGTGATTATAATTGTTCCTTCTGTTGAGCACTTAAAATGTACTATATAGATATCAAATTATTTGGTGAATACTATCTTATTTATCCTCAAAGCACTATGAACCAAATAACATCAAGTTAATATTCTCCCAAAAGGTTGTATTCCTTCTTCTAATTTCCTCCTAGATATAGAGATCTCTTGCTGTCATATTTTTTCCAGCTATGTCAACAATAATTATTAAGGGATCAGTATGCTTCCAAAACTATAGAATTACTGCGTTCATCCTTATTTTATAGAAGTCATTATTTCCAAGTAAATTAAAGAACTATGAAGGTGCTAACGGAACACAGAACGTTTTTAAGCAGTTACCATTTTCACAGATTTGTAGAGAAAAATATTAGATATTCTGTATGAAGATAAAAAGTAGTGAATAATATAGTCAATATATTCAAGATATTGCTTGAATTTTCCTTTTATTCTTCCGGTGATCACACAATAAAAGATTTTTAGGTGATAGTGCTGTTCATCTCCCTTAATTACAGTGTATTTCTGGGTGGGTGGTCAGTCATCAGAAGTCTTTGATCTTGCCATTATACATGAATGTTTGAGCAGGTATTTTCCTTCTCCTTTAATATGTATTCTGAGCATGCACAAAGTAAATATTATTGTACTATTTCTATGACTTGCATGGGTGTGACAGATCAAAAAGAAAGACATGAAAAGTAACATAAACCACAACTAAATTAATAATTATCTATGGTTGGAATTAGAAACAGACCAAAAATATCATGGAAGAAAAAATCCAACTTGAAATCCCTTGCCAATGTTTAGACATGAGTAGAAACTTCAAAGCTTAGATGAATTTTTGTAGTTGTGTTAGGTCTTCTTGTGAAATTTTTAGCACTCATAGAAACATAACTATATCATTATTTTAATATCAATTAAAATTGTTATATTTTAAGGTGTTTAATAAAGCATCAGTTTTAGAATTTCAAATTACTGTCTGAGGTTATAAAATTGATTATGACCAAATATGATAAATATTTTATTATAAAGGATACATTATCAAGCCAATTCATATATTTAAATATAGTCAGAGTCCTTAAGATTAGATTTTGAGAAACTAGTTGTTATAATAAAGTTTCTGTGAAGAAAGTATTTAATTTAGTATATACAATAATATATATATTAATCATATTAATAAATTTAAAATTAGTTTTTCATCAATCCTTTAATATGGGATGAAATAATCATTCCAAAAGCATTATGGGGCTAAAGACAAATAAAACAAAATATTAATTTGAACTCTAACATGTTTAATTTGAATAATAAGACACTTAACTATGTTAATGTGGTTGTAGGATAAAATTAATTTTAAAATTACTTCATGCAAAATAATTAGTAACAGGATTCATATAAAATTTTACAAGTATATTTACTATATACTTTTCAATAATTGTGTTGAAAGTGCTTCCAATCATTAAAAATACTGATATTCAGATATTGTGGTAGATACCTTGTGAGGATCAATTAATAGGTGGGGAGAATATATAAAGAGGATACATTGTCCCGCATTCTAAGCAGAAAGATACTAACGTGCGTACAGCAAACCATGTTTAATTATGGTGCTTTTGGAGTGAAAAGGAAGAAGAGATTTCATTGTTCTAAACTTGTTAGCTCATTAAGGATTTGAAAGATGTTCATAATACTCCTGTTTAAGTTTGATTTCGAGAAGGTGACACATGAAGAACACCGGCACCACTACAGTTTGGAATTTTGATCTAGAAGAATCACAGATTTGAAATAGAATGGTGTTTATGATGTCCTTATGAAATGGCGAAGTTATGGTTTTCACCATTTAAAAGACCTCAGAAATACCCAGTTTAAAAATCCCCTCTCCACACCCCCTCGACATGTGTTGGCAGTGTTGATTCTAATTGATCGTACCTGAAAAGATCTATTGTTCTTTGAATAAGCATCATATTTTTACTTTGCTTCGAGATATATCCATTGTGATGCTCACAGCTATTTTTAATATTTATGGAATGGTGCTTCAGTCTGTTGTAAATTCATAGCACATGTTCACCAGTGACGAGAACCAGAAGAATGCCATACATTTTATGAACTGCTAATAAGTCCATAAACTGATTGTTTTGTAGCCAAAACTCTGTTACTACTGGCATTCACCGACATTCCAATTTGGTTTTCTGCTTGAAAATGAGTTTATTTTAAAGTAAGAGCTCTGTTCTTGCCCTACTTTTGCTCAAAGTATGGTATCAGATTTCATTTGTGAAGCATAATTTTAGGGGGAAAAGAAGCAGGATTGCACTACTGCCTCTTTGTTCATAGGTGAAACAAAGAGAGTCTGTGCTCTTTTCTAGAAATGAAGCAGACACACAAACAAAATTTGCTAGACAAACTTTCAAATGTTGTCCTGACTCTAAAATATAATGCTAAATTGGATAGACTAAGACCCATATTGTATTATACTATTTTTTTGGAAATCATCTCATATCCAGAGCGCTTTTTTCATTTTCACAAATCTATATAATAAATTAGATATAGGGAGACTGTTACAGCATTTTAGATATAAATATATCATTTATTATTGCATTTTATTATGATTTTTGTATATGCAGTTTTTACCACATTCTACTTCCTTACATTCAAAATGAATTACACCAATTGAAAAATATTATCATTTAAAATGTTCATCATTTAATCTGCTATATTCAAAACTCTTGTTTTAGGAATTTTCCATATAAGTATATGTAAGACATGATTCCTTCCCTCAAGGACTTTGAAGAGGCCATGCATAGAAAAAAAAGTAATTAAAAATAATAGCTATTTATTACCAATAAAAAGTTGGTGTTTGCAAACATAACTATTGCAAGACTGGAAGAAAGAATGACTACTCTGTCTGAAATGGCCAACATGCTTGGCTAACTTGGAGCTTAACAGGAGACACAGAATTTCGAACAAGCAGAGAGAGAGAGAGAGGGAGGGAGGAAAAGAGGGAGGGAGGGAGATTGTCCAACATGTGTTTGAATCGTGCCCAGTGCAGGTATCAGAAAGTTGCTCAGTTCCGCAGTTCATTTGCCTTTGACCACAGATCATGTGTAAAATAATTTTCTCAGTGGTCGGTTTCTAATAGAGAGGATTCTCAAGATCTTGGGTAATATTTTTGACCAACACTAAAAATTGATCACTTTACATTTGCTCCCTGGACATTAATTAGGCCATCTGGTCTCATGTGGAGAGTAATATAAAGGAAGAATAAAATAAGTCTGGAAAGTTGAGAGTCATATAGTATGAACAGCCAGAAATTTACCAGGAATTATATGTTTAATACCTACTATATATCATGCACCATGTTAATTGCCATGGAAGATACAAATCCATGGAAATTTATCCATTATCTTTAACTTTGCCAATTTATAAGAAAGCCACACATGAAATGGAGAACATAAAGGTATGTATACCTGGAGATAGGAAGAGATGGGAGGTTGGAAGGGAAAGGGGAAATAAAAATGATAAAGATATGATATATGTATGTACCAATTCCACAGGAGAATGCAATTACTGTACATTGCAAACATATACTAATAATAACCCAAAGAAATAAACAACAAGGTATATATGCTTTAATACTGAATTAGGAAATATATACTTTCAGTGCTGAAGATCAGGTCTGTGAAATAAGACTGCATTAGGAATCTTAATGTTTACAAAAATGACTACAGCTTTTTAAAAATGTATTTTATATAAATCCCAAGGGTACCTCATGTGTGTTATCAGTCTTGCCACATATTTCTTACTAAAATGTGAGTCTTTTCTGTATTTAGTCAAAAACTAGAATTCCTGTAATTATTCCTGAAATGAATACCATTAACTAGAACACAGTTTCTCCAGGGGATAAAACAAGACTGACATTTCTAAACTGACTAATGTTATTTTAACAGAGTCATGCGACAAGAGCATTTGACTCTGCTGAGTTGTAAAGACATAGATTTTTTAAAAAGTGTAAACAACAGCAGGCATGTTGGACACTTTTTCACTTTGAATTAAAGGAAACTGTAATCTGGTAAAAGGGTCTTACAGGTAGCCCAGTTATCTCTAAGAGCGTTATTGCCTTTATTTGTGGAAACCTCGAGTGTGTTTACATACGCATGGAGAGATTCAGAGCCATTCCAGCTGTAGACAACAGTGCTAGCTAATCCTGAGCCTGTGTGAAGAAACAGGAGTATATGGACAACAAATAAGCATTTGGGATCATTACTAATTTTACTCCTTAAGACGTCTTCTTTTTCATAAGTGAACGATGAAAAATGTACTTTATAAGCAACACCATCACTCTGAGCAGTAAGCGTGACTACAAAATACAGAAAACATTGGTTATTTAAACTATTTTTGGAGAAAGCCAGTATGAAATTTAACATAGTTTCATTGCTTTTGAGTACCAATATTAACCTGAACTAATAAAATACTTACATGCTGAAACATTTTTCTGAATGCTTCAATAAATAGATATGGTTATTAAGATCCGTCAAACACTGTTTTCTTGAGCAAATAAAAGTGTTTCCTAAGATCAGGTTTGCACTCTCAATATACTTGGGAAATCTTTCTGGAGTGAGTGTAAGAAGGTGCACTTAATTTAACCCTTCTAGGGAATGGCTAACACATCAACTTCATTAATCACTGATCTCCCCTAGGTGTGAAAATTAGTTCTAGACCAGTTGTGCATTCACTTGAGAATATCAAGATGTGAAAGGTTTTTGTACTTCATTACCTATATAACTCTTCTAAGAGGAAATGCCATTATATTTCAAGTGACTGCTATGCACAGTATTTTATGAGCCTCAATGTACATATCTATAAATTATAAGTAATAGCATTTGTCTTACTAATTATTCTGAGGATCACATGTTTGCTGTTTTTATCAAGTAAGATTTAAATGTGTGTGAAAGTTTTTTGAAAGTCTATAAATTACTCTGTGTCAAGCATTGTTAATATTAACTGAGGCTACACATTTGTTTTTAAATACCCAGTCCAGGTTTCTTAGAAATACCCTCAATTTTTCTTCCTCTCTTTCCTGCTTAAAGGTTCATACAAGTCAGCAATTTTTTCTTTTATTTTTAATGCCATCTCACCCACATTATCTATGATATGTCATTCTCATCCTTATCTATGGTGATAAATGAATGCAAGTTATCAATTTATTTGTTCCAAAATAAGAAAAGCTCAGTATTATGACAATATTAGTAAAATCCACCACTGTTCTTTTAAATATCCCATGAATGATGGAATCTCTCCACTCTGCTTCTTGGCTGGCCTCTTGTCACTTTGGCCGAAAGAGTGTAACAGAAGTATTGTTGAACTCGCTTAAAGTCCAGGACTCAAAAAGCTTTACCTTCTCCTGGGACACTGAGGCAGGAGATTTGTGATTTTGAGCATACTCTGGGCAACTTACTGATTTAGTAAGAACCTGTCAGTAAATAAATAAATAGATAAATAAATAAATAGCTGGGAATGTAGCTCAATGCAGAGACCCAGGTTTCAAACTACAGTTCATAAGGAAAAAAACAAAAAACAAAAAACTAAAAGCAAAAAAAACCCTTTACATTCTCTTGTGAGTGCTCTTGGAACTCTGCAGCAAAATGTAAGGCTTCTGGATGATGATAAGCACAGTGTTCGCATAAGCCCCCCCCCATGAAGCCATTCTAGTCCATTTCTCTGCTGACATTGCAGCTGCCTGCAGTGCATAGGTAAAGCCAGACTAGAGCAGAACAACCAAACTGAGCATCCGCAGGACCTTGAGCAAAGTAAAACCTACTATTTTAAGCTACTAAATTTTGTTGTTAGGAGTTATGCAGCCAGAAATAAAGGGTATGAATGCTGATGATAAAATATGCGGAACTGAGACATCAAGAGCTCAACTCGTACAATCTTTATTTATTTATTTTTTTATGTGGAGGGGGTCGGACTCAGGACCTCGCGCTTCCTAGGCAGGCTTTTTTGCTTCTGAGCTATCTCACCGGCCCAACTCACACAATCGTAATGCTCATGTCACTCTTGATGAGGCATCTTTCTTTTAGTTTCACACTATTGTTACTTGTTTTTAATGCCTTATCTTTTTGATTCCTTATCATTTTCATGAAAAAACTCTTTAATCTTTGAAGAGCATTTTGAACTGTCTCCATGTGCTCTAAGGTACTTTGAAAGCTGTCTAATTTAGGGTCATCTAGAATGATCATGTTCTCAGTTAGTGAGCAAAGTACTTGAAAAAAGTATTCTGGAATATCAGACCTTTATCCACGGCCATACCACCCTGAAAGTGCCCGATCTAGTCTGGAATATCAGAGCCACAATTCATTTAATATACTGCACCGTTCTATAAGCAGCATTATTTTCCAATAATATATAATAATATTGGAAAGAAAAATTTATTGTACGATATGATTATCAATTCTATCAGATCAAATGTTTCAGATGCTCCAATACACTTATTCACATATATCAAAACTATCTACATATAAAGTGATTAATGTAGGTATAAACTTATAATTTCAGGTTTTCATGCTTACTTGAAATGCTAACAATTATTGGTATTTTATTCAAAAATTTTTTTCTGTAAAATATAGGTTGGTGGGCCGGTGAGATGGCTCAGCGTATAAGCGCCTGCCTGGCAAGCACGAGGGCCCGAGTTCGACTCTGGAACCCACATACAAAAAAAAGGGCAGGTGATATCGCTCAGCGGCATGGGTGCCTGCTGGCACGCGAGGTCCTGAGGTCGACCCCCAGTACCCACAAAAAAAAAAAAAAATATATATATATATATATATAGGTTGGATATACATATGAAGTTTGAGAACGCTGAGATAATTCCTTTCAGAATAAGTAGAATGTAAGAATGCATATAAAATAAATACCTTGTACACACAAACTATATATTCAATTTCTTTTTATTTTTCTTATTGACTTCTTTGCAAAAAAACAATGAGATCTGTATTGCTGAGGCAGACACACTACTGGTCACATTAAATTGTGTACCAGTAACAATAATAGTAGTAACTGTCAGCAAAGTTTTATATAATCAGACAATAACAGCAGGCCAAGAAGCCACCAAAGGAGAATAATTTTTCATGATTTATAGAATAAAGGAAGGGAGGTCCAGCTTATTTTGGTAAACTTACTTTCCTAGTCTACTATAGTTCAATATGACAATATGTAGCAAAAAAATGTTCTCAACAGCAAAGAAAGATCAATCTGAATTAACAAAGAATGATTACAATTTTTTGAAGATATTTTTGTCAAGTATACGTAGACCTCAAAATGTGGCCAAATATAATTTATGGAGCCTCTTTCAAGGATTGCTATGAATGCCTTATCTTTCTTATGCAGTACTTTGTATATTCATATTTAGTGTAAAAGTGAACTTCAGCCTTATGCAAAAGTCATTTCTAATCCTTAAATAATGACAAATTCAGCAGTGTAAACACCTAAGATAGATTAGCTAATAATGTTTTCAAAAGGGAAAATTTGTCACTCATTTATTAACATATGGTTTTGCCACCTTAGGTATGTTTTCATTATATTGCATATTGCAATACTTAATTTAGTTGTTAGTGAAATGTAAAAAATGTCTAGCACATTTTTTATGGTTTATGGGAGAATAAGGAGATGATATTAGTATAAATTTCTTCAGACATCTCAGGATTTCATAATATTCTAATCTCTCTAAAATCAGGCATCAAACTTGCCAATTTTAAAGCAATGTGTTTATAGCACCTTGCATGTTATCTGGTACATAATATGACCTCGATAAAAATTTATAAAAGTAAAAGTAAAGTATTTCTTACAAGCTGTCTAGATCCAGTCATTAGTCATTCTTCTAATTAGAATTATAGAGGAAATTGTAAGACAAAAGTTTATTATTACACTACTAGTCTGTTCATGGAAATCATCCAAGAAACCAAAGGGTGGCTATCAAAATCAGGGTCTCATTCACTTAATACATTCAGAAAGTTTAAAATTTGTAGTAGAGAACCCAACATATACCTTTCTTTTGAATAACATTGGAAATAATTAGGTCCACAGGAAGTAATTAGCACACACATGTTTATTTGATCATTAATGTAGGAATGCATATTACTCATGGAACAGTTCTAAATTCAAGTTTTGATAGTTGATGATAACACAACTCCAAAAAAAAAAAAAGGCATTTTCTCCTTTCTTTGTACATAATTGTCCAATGCTAAAATTTCGAAGCATATGTAGATTGCCTTGTGAACTCATTCACCAGCTTTTAAGAAACTTTCTCCTGTGTTAGAGACCACAAGAGCCTCAGGACTATTACCTATCAAAGTGTGGGATCCCCTTTCTGTTTAAATAAAGCAATTAGAAAGGAACTTTGTTAATTAAACCAATTCACACTTAGATGTGAATGACTGAAAGCTTTTTAACAAGATTGAAAAGAGATAGTGGCATTTGTTTTTTTTAAATGAGCTCATTAACCAAACTTAAGGAGACTTTTAAGTGTATATCAAAATAATATTTAAAAATAATTAGATGATGTGAATGAAGACATTCTTGGATAGTGATCTAGAACAAATGAAGGTTTATTTTTAATGATTTGTATGTAACATTGGAGATCATTTCCTCTAATATATCTTCGAATCTCGCAAATACTTTATTGTTGCCTTTTTCAAGACAGTGATGATAAGATCTCCAAGTTGTGAATTTTACTATTTATTAGAAATAATATACCTCTTTGAAATATTAGTATTTCTTATTAGAAGGTTGATAGAATAAACATTGACTACCAAGAGATTGATTGTAAGTAAGAGGTTTTGAAATCAAGAATGCTGTTTTTCCTTAAAACTTTTTTTTTTTAGCTAAAAAACTTAGAGTTCTTATTTTTTAGTATCATGGTAGAAATTAGGTCTTTTGAAAAACTGAGATACGAGACCTGTAAGCAGTATCTTTGCGTGTGTGTGTGTGATTCAGATGCTATTCCTGGCAGGGAGATAAATATTTCTGTTCAGCCACAGGGACATCAAGTCCTGCATATAGAAAAACAAATATTTTTTTCTCATTTTGGGGAAAAATTTGATATTATACCAAGATTTCGTATAATTCTCTCTCATGTGGAATTGGTCCAAGCACATAGTTTTTCTGTATTTTTTTTTCTTGGTTTTTTTTTTTTAATCACCAAATTATGGATTGAGAACTCAAAATGTGTGTTCTCCAATAACCCACAGCTATTTTTACCATGGTAACATCAAGTTTTCTTCAGTGATGTCTCTAAGCCATGGTGACACATAACAGACATTTAGTAAAGTAGAGCTCTAAATACACTTAATTTTTTTAAACTAAAGCTAAATTAGAAATACACACATATAATTATGTGAATATTGGTAAAGATACAGTAGTATGCGAAGATATAGTACTATGTGAATATAGGTAACTTCTTTAAAATGGTTGACAGAGAACGCTAAGGCAACTGGAGATAATAATCCTAGGAGTTTATATGCACTGACAGCACCAGTCTCATACTTTTTCTATCCTATTTGTTCCTTAGCTGACCTAGCATACAATGAATAGGTCTGTGGGCCAGCAGGTCTGTTTCTAACAATGTGTTTTGGTTGCACTATAGAAGAGTAAATTATTTTCTTGGAATAAGAAGGTCTGTGTTCTGGGTGTCATAAATTTGTTTGTTTGTTTTTTTGTGGGTACCGGGGGGTCGACCTCAGGACCTCGCGCGCCAGGAGGCGCCCGTGCCACTGAGCGATATCACCGGCCCCTTTTTCGTATGTGGGATCCGGGAGTCGAACTCGGGCCCTCGCGCTTGCCGGGCAGGCGCTTAAGCCGCTGAGCCATCTCACCGGCCCCAGGGTGTCATAAATTTGACACCCGTAGTAAAACAAGCACCAACACCAAAGATCTGGCAGTTCCATTCGGTCATGGGCAACCCCTTTACATATATATATATATATATATATATATATATATATATATATATATTTAAAAGCTTTTCAGTGCACCCTGCATTTGAGGATATATGTCCTCCAAGCTGGGTTCAACAGGCTTACTGGAATGAAAAACACAAATTCAGGGGTTTTTTAACTCAGCTATACTCCATTTTCTCTGATATGTGAAGCCTTTCTACTCCCACTAATGATCTATTTACTTGCTTTCTTATTGCAAATCAATAAATGTCAAGATATTCATGCTGTGCATGTTAATAGACCAAAAACATAGTATGTTAATCTAACATTAGGGCTTTATCCATATTTTCTATGGCAAAGCAATTTTTTCTTTTCCTTGGATTGCCAATATATTATCTTCTTAAACCCCTCAAAAGTCAATGATTCCCATGATGAAAAGCAAACCAAACTAAAATAACCTTGTGGAAACATGATTTACACAGTTTCTCTGAACAGAGAGCCTAGTGGTTATAAAAACAGGTGGTTATAAAAATAGGAGCAACATTTCATTGTAATTGGTATTGATGACTTCAAACTGCACACAGAGAGTGAAAACTAGAAAACAACGCATACTGTGGGATGATACCCATTTAGATTATTTACTTATATGATTTAGGATGTTGTGATACAGCATATTACATAGCTGCTTGAATTAACCCTTAACCACCATCTACCATAGGAAAAATAACTAAGATTCTATTGTTCTTATTTGGTAATGTTAGTAGCATTGTTATATGCCAACCACCATGAGATTTTAAAGAAGTCAGTATTTGGTAGAATAGTCATGAAAACTTTAAACATTAGATTACATTGATATGTAAAGTTCTATATTTTTATTATTCATGATTAGTCATATGCAGTATGTTCCTGTGCTAATATATTTTGAGTAGAAGTTGGTAAGCAGGAAAGCTAATGGCTAAACTGAAGAATGACTGGCTAAGACTTTCAGAATAGTAAAGAGAGAAAGCAGAAAGTAACTCAAAATGAACCACATACAGCAGGTAGTAGGTAACCTATAATCCTGTTTTACATTTTCCGTTTTTCCCTTTATGTATGTAGGAAAAGAGCAAGGGAAATTAAAGCAAAAATAATTTTCAACAAGCTTTAAAAATTAAGTTACTAACGTTGAAAATGAAAATAATAGTCTCAACCAGTCTGAGCTCTATTAGGCCTCAAAAGATAAAAAGCACAAATTTAAACAGTTCATTCACTTAAATCTACAGGTTTAATGCTAATAATAGGAATCAGAAGGAACAAAGGTGAGTAGCAAATCTGTTAGGTACAAAAGAAACACAAGCATGCTCTGTTCACACATGCCCACACATCCATATGCACGTAGATACACACGCACATGTAAGCTATGGATGAAAATTTGACTTAGCTATCATTTTAATTCAATAAAACATGTCTTGACCTGCAAACTTTTTCTTGACCATCTTGTATCAGTGTGGTGCTGAACATAAACCCCACTGGAATATTAAGATCACAGGAAGGCGAGAAATCATAGCACATCAGTGGAAACATTTTCCAAACTACTATGATCTGTTATGTTAATTTTTTTATTTCTATGGCATAATACTCAATGTTTCCTATATAGGTGATTATATACATATATTCATATGTATATTGCATATATATATATATATTTATCCTGAAAGAGTGACATGATAACAAAATTTACATCTCAGATGTAATGTGAAAGGTGGATCAACTAAAAATAACTCACTCCCCAACTAGTTACTAAGAGTATAAGGCAAGTAGAAATTACACATTTAGTTCTATTATATCATGCCTTATTTTTGTTAGCTAGACCACAGTAGAGGGCTTAAGATTAGATTCAGCCTGTGCAGAGTCAAGTGTTATTCTTTATCTAATCTATTTCATGGATTAGTTAGTAGAACTTCTGTGCCTCAGTTTTCTAATCTATAAAATGGGTATTATAATATCTCACATAAAGTTCTTCAAAAATGGCAAGTTTAGGGCAAATACTCAATGCAACTTATTAATCTTTTTGTATTTTTATATTAATTTACATTTCTCCGTATAATTAAACTACCAATTCTTTTATTGGTTAGTGAAAATGAGAATGGGATAGTTTCAGTATTGAGCAAGTGGTTAATTATCACACTAATAAGGACGATAAGGAGATAATAAATATGAAGAGACAGTACTAACATTACTTTTATGAATCATGACATATTTTATGCTATGTACATTAATTTTCTACGCAGCACAGTGGGGGAATGAGGCACAGCTCTTTGGAATGGGCCTCTAAATGTGCACTATCAGGTCGGCCACCTCTTTTCTAAATGAAATCTATTGCAATACAATGTGAGCGTTGATTTTACTATTATCAAACTGCAGATGAGAATGGAAGTTGTTTTAGGCTTTATTGCCAGAACAAAGAATCCGAGGTGTATATGTCTCTGTTCTACTGAAACAAAGAAAATGACTCCACTGGGAATAACAGCAGTATTGGAAGTCAGGCCTACACCAGCAGAGTGAAACACAAAATAAGGTCACTTATCAAAGAAGCAAAAGTGACAGGAAAGGAAGGAAGGAGGGCAACAGGAAGGAAGGGAGGGAGGGAGGAAGGAAGGAAGGAAGAGAGGAAGAGAGGGAGGGAGGAAGGACAGAAATAAGAATAAGAACACTTTACTCTGGATTTCTGACCTTGGTTATAGCCCAAACTCCCACAACACAACTTAGGTAAATTATTGATAGAGTTTCATGGAAAGTGCTTTTTAGCTTGACTTATTTGCATAATTGGTTCAATTCTCAATTTACTACTTCACTTTAGTGGTGGGGACCTGGCCAAAGAGGATTTTTGGCAAGCATCCGTTCCCCTACTGACCTCCCCTGAATCAGGTAACCGCAGCTAGAAAGACATAATTTAGAGTCTATTTTTTTTTATCTTCAATGATAGGGTGTTACTAGGAGAAACAGGCTTATAGCTCCACCTTAGAGCTGATACAAATGAGTACTTAATATGTTTATTTAAAATATCTACTTTTTTTTACAGGAAATAAAATGAGAAGTGCTATAATTGCATTGGTTAATAGGTTGCATAATATTTTACCTTGCTTTGAATCTGACAAACCACCAAAGTTTGCACCAAATAGAGTTTATTATATAGATGCATTTTTAAAGTGAAAATATAGAATTTTCAAAAATAAAAGCACACGTGGTGAGAATGATTTTATAGATTTTAATACAGCTTTGTTTTCATTTCTGCATTTTATATGGGGCAAAGTGAAATATTTAAAATACTAATAAATGCACTTTTAATTCATGAGGTGTTTACCATGCAAAAAAGTCTGGTAAACAAATTGAAATACAATATTTGGAGAATTTTAATTTAAAATTCCCAGGGGCATATCTATTTAGGCACAAATTAACTTGGTAATCAGCAATGACATAAAGAATCTATGCAAACTGGTGCATTACTATTTTGGGGTGAGGAGTGGAAGAGAAGGATTTAGAATTACTGATTTGAACATAAAATATGACTGGCTTTATAAGAAAATGGAAAGCCAGGTTAATTTTTTAAAGGTGCATAAGTTCTTGATAGCATAATGGTCATGCAGCATCCCAATAAAATATATTGATACATAGGTTTTACTTTATCTTTTGAGATTACCATTCCCAAAAGACAAATAATGCCAAGTAAATACTGCCAGAAGGCACGGAACTCAACTATAAACCCTGATGAAGATTTCAATCACAGAAAGTCTCACATAGAGCTTTAAGAAAAAATGTAACATGTGGCTTAGCTTTTCCCTTCCCCCACCTCATGACAGTGTGGAATTTAAATAAAATGAATAGTACAAACAGGAGTGTAAAAGCATGTTCTTTGTAAATGGTCAAGATCTCTAGAGGGCAGTGTATTAAATTGCAGATATTATCTAGCTAAACCCCAAATCATAAAAGCATGAAATTAGTAATTGACTCAATTTGCCTCATTTATTAGTAGCTCAGACCTCTGCTTGAATTAATACTGCCCAGTGGAATTTCAAGTCGTGGAGACATAGCATATCATGACAGAGATTAGCGCCTGCTTCTATTACTGTACTGCAAACATCCCACCTCCTCCAATTAGGTTAGTTCTAACCTAATATGCATGCTTCTGGCACTTTCATTGTCAATCAGATGTGACATTGGTTTTACACCATCGTGTTCATTTCAGGCAGTGTAAGACTCATTCTACCTTAATTTGGAAGGGTTTTTTAAGTTGTTACATCTTATGTTAGCTGTAGGCCTATTTATTTATTTCCTATTAGTTTCAGTAACACGTACCAAATAAAGATGATGTTAATTTTTAATACCTGTGTCATAGAATATCTGCTAGTAACAAATGAATTTCATATTATAATTAAAATGCCATAACCAAATGAACTTCACATTATAATTAAAATATCCTAACCAAGAATGTTTATACTTTTTGTATTCATAATTTTTCTAGTAGTGATGAGTAATACATTAATACTCATGCACATAAATTTTAAAACGTTATTTAAATAGGATCTCTTTTTAAAAATTACTAATACTCTTAAGTTCTGTTAGGATAACTAAAAGAGGATAACTAAAGTAATTTAAATTTTCCCTTAGAATTAATAAGTTTAATTGATAATAGAACATTAATATTTTCATAGGCATTTTGGCAATGGATAACAGGAATTTAGGAGACTTTCCTGTTAGTAAATAACTAAAATATACCTACTTTTGGTAGAAATCATGCTTTATAGAATCCCAAATGAAGCTAGTTTCCATAACTTCACTATGAATTTATCCTGCATCTTGAAAGCAGAAGCATAAATCTTTAAAGCAGCGGCAACTCTTCAGAAATTTAATCTATAGTAAACAACCCCGAAGATAAATAGTCTATGCTCTGTTACTTGGGCTTTATAAATTTCATTTTGGTCAATGCATACTAATCAGTAAGCCATTTAAATAGGTGCTCTGGTTTTATGTTATTTGGAAAAGTTTGATTAATTAGGTTACAATGTATTTCCTCTTCACTGTGATGTGGTACTAAAGAAAACAATGCCAAATACATAAAGCACATGAAATATCATAATCTGAATCTGCTTCAAATGCTTATCCTAAAGTCTCTGACAATTTTTCATTGTCACTGGTAAGAAAAGAGCATCCTTAAAAATGAAAAGATTAAAAAAATTTCTGCCCAAAAATCGTATTAAGAGAGGGGATGTAATGGTTACAAATGTCTTTGTTGCAAAATATTTCATGCAGAATTAATGACCACATGGAGTTAATGGCTATAGGACCACAGGCTCTTCCAATTGATCATTAATCGTCAGGAAACACTGGTGTCTTTCATGTTATTGTTGAAATTATGTATAGCTAAGCATTCTATTCTGTTCTTCCACTGTTGCTTGTGTTCTGTTCCACCTGTTGAGTTAAAGTATAACGTGAAATGAAATACTTTCTGAATAACACTAGCTATTAATAACACTAATTGTCAAATTGATTATGTCCCCCTAAAGTAAAATGAAGTTCCATGCAAGAATAGATTACTTTCATTCAGTATAGCATATATATTTATTAAATGATTTCCAATGTTTAATAAAATTAAGAATAATTGTGACTATGAATTAAAAGTATGAAATTACTGAGTCTAATAAATTCATTGTGCCAGACTATGGGAGAACCTGAACTTCAACAAAGAGAAAAGATGAAAGAAGTCAAAGCATTATAAAATGTTTGCTTCTGCATAAACTAAGATAATTCACATTATTTTACATTGACTAATATTTATATTATTACTATAGTACATCAACTTAAATTGTTAAATTATTTTCAAAGTTTTATTCTACACTTAGCTTTTATTTCAGTAGAGCTTCAAACATACACACATATATAGTATAAAATTGAAAAACTAGAAATGAAAGAATATATTTAATTTGCCAAGTAAATGTTGACATTTAGTCTACAGTGAGGAAAATATTTTACTAAACTCTTTTTGGTCCCTTCAATCCATGAATCTTCTACTCTGCTCCCTCAGTTTTCATTCTTTATTTTTCCCATATCATTGAACCCCAGAATAATCTATTTTCTGTGAGCCAGGATTTTATTCTTCCTTTAATATTTTTGAGTATCATTGTTACTTTTAGACCCAGAATATCTATCAATTTTTTCATATAATTTTCAAATTTTTCTAATAGAATGGTAAACTGAAACTAAAAGATCCACACCATCCCTGGATCATAGTAGGAGATTTTGTCCCTTCTGAAGATAATCCATATTCATGAGTCCAGCTGAATATGCATATACAAGTGGTTGGCATCATGGAAGAACATTATGTTTAGTGTAGGTCTTGAGTCTGATTTGTTGCTTTTGCATTTTTCCTAACAACTCCAAATCATTTTTAAATGGTTTAATATCCTGTCCTGTTAGGTCTTAGAAAAAAGCTGTGGTCCAGTAGGCAGAGAGCGGAAATAGCTGGTAAGTTCCAGTTTAGTAGCTCAAGTTCAAAGAGTGGAATTTAGCTAATTGAAAGGCAAATGATAAGTATAAACAAAACTAGATGTGCAGTCTGATGACCCAAGTATGAATTTCAGCTTTGCCAGTTTTCTTGCTGATTTTAGTAAAGTTACTTGAAATTGTAAAGTTACTTTCCTCATTTTATAAAAGTGGAAAGTCATATCATTATTGTTTGGACAGAAATAATTAAATGTAATCATATATGTGAAGTCACTTTAGATGATGTCTAACATATCACTTTCTGTAATGTCTAACACATCACTGTGTTCAGTGAATGTTTAAAGAAATCTTTAAATAAATCTGATCAATTCTATTTAGCCAATCAGCACATGTATTTCTGTCTGTGTGGGTACTTTGGAAATTTCTTATAACACATAGTCAGAATCCAGAATTTGGTAGAAAAGCGGACCTCAGTGGAATCAACATGGGCATTATCAACTGAACTCACAGATAAATTTTAAATCCTGTTGCTACAGTTTGGACATGAGATATCCTTGAAAGGCCCATGTGCAGATGTTTGGTCCCATGACACTGTTGGGTTGTGGAGGAGACTTTAAGAGGTCTGGCCTCGAAAGGAAAATAAATCATGGAGAGTACACTCTTGAATGGTTATGGGGAGTCTGGTTGTTCCACTTCTTCTCTCTTTTGCTCTGGATGCCAAGAGATGAGAAACCTCATTCTATCGTTTTCTCCCCATTACCATGCACTGTCTTGTCGCTGGCCCAAAAGCAGTGTAGTCAACCAACCATGTACTGAAGCCTATGAAACTGTGAGCCAAAATAAGCCTTTCATCATTTTCAATTGATTATCTCTATCTGTTGTTATAGAAAGCTGATGCATATATACAATTTATCCTTTGCATTTACTTATACTTTTATTTGGTTTAGATTAATATATATACAAAAACAACATATACTCTTGAATGCTTGAGGACATTTATCAATTGTGGACCTAATAATTATTATTCAGTTCTATATATTAAATATGTACACTTCACAATTAAACACTGAATTGATATAGGTGACAATGCTGTTTTCTTTAGTTATTTAAGAATTATTAAACTTGAACATTATATTGCTTCAGTATTGTTGTGGTCTGGAAATGGTTTATTTCCCAAAGGGTCATGTGTCAGTAGCTTGGTCTTCAGTGTGGCAATGATGCAAGGAAGTGGGACCTTTAAGAAGCAGAGACTCTTTCAAGATTGATAGGTCATTGAGGATTCTGCCCTCGAAATAATCATGGTCCCTGAATTACTTCTTATGAGAGCAAGTTTTTGCACAAAAATCAAATCTGCTTTCTCCCCTATCTCTTGCTTCCTGTTTGACAATGTGATCTCAAGTTGCTACACTTGCTCCCTGATGATGCTATCTGCCATGATGTAACATAAACTCACCAGAGCTGAACCGACACCAGCAACACGCTTTTGATTTTCCAGAACTGTGAACTACAAAATCTCTCTTCCTTTTAAGTACCCAGCATCAGGTGATTTGTTACAGTAACAAAATTTTTCTAATGAAGATATAATTTTTAAATTCAAACATAAAGAGAATTTGAAAGGGCACTGATTATTAGATATCTCTAACTGAAATATAGTGAAATGTAACAAAAGAAAGATTCATTAATTAAAGCACCTAAAAGAAAACATTGTTTTCTATATGATTGTTATGTATTTTAATGATGCATAAAATAGTCACATTTTAAAATAATATTTAAGATTTTTCACATATAATCACAGAGCAAATAGGTATAAATTAACAATGTATAATTCTACTTCATAATTTTTTTCATTATTTTCTTTCAAAGTGCAATATATGTTAATGTAATAAAAGTAAACTTTAGCAAAAATTGACAAATTAATCTTAAAGTTTATATAGAAATTCAAAAGATCAGAATAGTTGAAATAATCTTGAAAAAGACAAACAAAATTGAGGATTCACATTTTTAATTTCGTAATTTATTCCAAAGCTACACCAATCGAGAAATTGTGTTATTGGCATGAGGACAAACCTATAAGCTAATGGAACATAACTCAGAGATCAGAGACGAAACCCTTATATTTGCAGTTGCTTGATTTTTAACAGGGTTACAATATTATTTAACTGGTAAAGAATTGTTGGCCCAAAAAATGAGGCTGGAACAACTGAACACCCACATAAAAAAAAAAAAAATAGAGCTGGTTCTTTTCCTCGTAGCATATATATATATAAAGGAATTCTAAATGGATCAAAAGCTTCAACATTAAAGTATGAAATTCTTAGAAGGCAACATAGAGGTAATACTTAGTGATCTTGAGTTTGAAAATGGATTTTAAAGAATACTCCAACAATTATAACAGCAGCAGCAAAATATAGATAAATTTCTTTCAATCAAAAGTCACTAAATAGTATTTTGCTTCAAAGGTTATCCTCAAGAAAGTGAAAATAAAATCCATAGGAATGGAGAAAATTTTTGCAAATTACAAATATGAAAAGTGATGTATGTAGGATACATAAAGAAATATATTTCATTAATAAAACTTCAAATCACTCAACTAAATATTGGCCAAAATTCTGAATAAACATTTTTCCAAAGAAGATATGAACAGACCAATAAACACACAAAAATATGTTCAACATCATAGCCATCAGCGAAATGCAAATGGAAATCACAGTAAGAGGCCACATCACACCCACTAGGATGGTTATAATAAAAAGCATTATTGAGGAGATAAAAAATGGGAAACTTCCATCCACTGATGACTACTGATAGTAATAAAAAATGGTACATCCACTTGGGAAAAGAGTATGGAAATCCCTCAAGATGTTAAACCTACTATGTGATCCAGAAATTTCACTTCAGGTGTATCTACAAGAGAAATAAAAGCAGATGGCTACAAAATTTACACTAAGTATTCACAGCAGCATTATTCGTAATTAGTTAAGACAAGGAAACAAGCAAGGTCACCCACCAGTGAGTATATAAATGAAATTTATTAAGCCATACAATGAAATATTATTAGGCAATTAAAAGGAATGAAGTACTGATATATGGTACAGCATGGATGATCCTTGAAACCACTATGCAAAGTGAAAAAATCCAGTCTCAAAAGACAGTATATTACAGGAAAATTCCAGAACAGGTAATATTCTCCATATAAAAGTTAGATTAGGGCCGGTGAGATAGCTCAGCAGCATAAGCGCCTGCCTGGCAAGCGTGAGGTCCTGAGTTCGACTCCTGTTACCCACATACAAAAAAAGGGCCCGTGATATCGCTCAGTGGCACGGGTGCCTGCTGGCACGCGAGGTCCTGAGTTTGACCCCCGGTACTCACACACACACAAAAAAAAAGTTAGATTAGTGATTACCTGGGGCTGGGGAAGAAAATACAATTGGGGTTGGGGAAGAGGCTCTCATTTTGCTGTAATAAAAATGGTCTAAAATTGCAGTATTTTTTGCATAGCTAATATACTTAGAAACATTGAGGTGATACTTTAGTAGGTGAATTTTATGGCATGTGAATTGTATCTTGAGAAAAGTTGTAAGAGAAAAACAAAATAAAAAGGAAGGAAAGAAGAGACAGTAAACTAGAAAGAAAAGAAAAAGAAAGAAAGAAAGAAAGGGAGAAAGAAAGAAAGAGAGAGAGAGAGAGAAAGAAAGAAAGAAAGAAAGAAAGAAAGAAAGAAAGAAAGAAAGAAAGAAAGAAAGAGAAAGGAAGGAAGGAAGGAAGGAAGGAAGGAAGGAAGGAAGGAAGGAAGGAAGGAAGAAAAGAAAACAGGAAAAAAAGAAAGGAAGAGATAACTAAGGAAGCCTTTTAAAGATGATACTAAATGCAAAAATGTCTAGTTCAAGTTGTGGTATACTATTTTACATCTTGGAGCATATTTCCTTTACTGATTCAGGGGCCACAGATGATACAGGAAATGAAAAGAAAGGACGGACTACTTCATAGTCCAGGTTCCTCCTACCTAGTACAGCTTATATTTCATACAGCAGCTGATATTTTCTAAGTTGTAATTTTGGAGTATTTTAATAAGTTTAGGGCACCAGCAGGGCTACTGAGGCCAACTGGAAACAAGTAGCACTGTTTCTACCATTTGATTACGTAGGTCCAACATGGTTTAGCCACCAATGGCCAAGGAAAGCCCTTGCGATCAAGCTCAGCCTGTATCCCACAGAAGCAGGCAAGATGACCAATGGAGTAAGATCACTCTCCATTTGCACTTTTTCCTATCTCATTTTTATTGCACTTCACCACCTTCTCATAAATCAAAGTAGTAGGGGAACCACTGTGTGTTTCTCTTAGCGTCGTCTTCAAACACTGCAAAATTTTACCTCTTTTATGTATTCAGCAGACAACTCAGCACAGACAGAATTTCTACTGGCTCGCCACATTAGGTTTGGAAAACAGGGAGTCCTTTATTTGTTCATACCTATAATTGACTCTTTTTAGTCACAAATTTTATGAACATTTCCTGACCATATGTTTAGAAATCTCCTCAAATAAAAGACAGTGCGTTTTCATTGAATAAAAGAGAATACAGGGCCGGTGAGATGGCTCAGCGGCTTAAGCGCCTGCCCGGCAAGCGCAAGGGCCCGAGTTCGACTCCTGGAACCCACGTACAAAAAAGGGGCCGGTGATATCGCTCAGCGGCACGGGCCCCTGCTGGCGCGCAAGGTCCTGAGGTCAACCCCCCGGTACCCACAAAAAGAAAAAAAAAAGAGAGAATACAAAGACCTTAAACTGTGTGTGTGTGTGTGTGTGCGAAAATAATTAAAGAAAGTTATTCACTTTCTCAAAACAATAAAAAAATCAAAACAAAACAACAACTGATCCTTCATAATTCTGAAATATCCTTCTAAGGTTTGCTTGGTCAATTTTGTTTAAAAAAATGTGTGCATATTTGGTGCATTCGTGTGTGGAACTACAGCGAGATGACATATTTTATTTTCTCTATTGGTTATAAGGCAGGGGCTTCTCTCAAAACAAGGTCAAGTATCTGCTTACTCATTTTATTTTTCTGAGACACAGGTAGCTTGCTTTTCAGAAGCTTGAAAATATCTTCCATAATGTTGCCTTTATTTTTTAAGTACAAGAAATATTGATTTTTCTGGTTATTCCTTTTTATTTTTGAGCAGTATAGATCTCACCTGGCAAGAGCTGTTTAGAAGAATCCATAACATTTATTCATTGTTAAAAGACACTAAACACGTTCCGATAGATCTAAAGTCATCACTTTTTCTTCCACATGAAAAAGATAGCAATATATATTTTGACAGAAAAATATGGAGAAGAGTGCTTTGTTTAAAGTAATATTTGTTTTTTCATTCTGAGACATAAAGTAACTGATGCATAAAATAACCTTTAATTCATTACAATTAGTTGTTACTTATCACAAATGAGTTTATAGCATAAACTAGAAATATGAATCAGAGCCTTGAACACGTACTCTCACCACCTTCACCTAGACTGTTTACTTTAGGTCTGGATTTTTAGTCACTTTCCTAGTGTCTTCAATTATAATGTAGTTTAAAAGATAACCATAGGGATCACGAAGGATGTTGTCAGGGCCATTTATAATTCAAACTTGCAAGTTCATACTGAATATAAGAATGCTGAAGTTTAGAATTTGGAGCTCTGCATGAGGGCACAAAATTTCATAATTTTTAGAATATCAGCAAAAGGACTATCTTTGAAATTTAAACAAGTCTATGTTAAAATTATTCACTATTGAACATACACTAATTTTTTTCATGAGAAGAAAATAATTCATCAATTATATTTGGATTCTTACAAACATACTATCTTTACAAGATTCTTAAATTTGACCCTAGTTCTATGTGATTGTCATACTCTACACCAAAACAAGGCATACTATATAAGATTCAACTTAACCACAGTACACAGCAGTGCAAGAAAAATTGTCACATTTTCCTAATATCGATTCATGTTAGAACATTTTTCTAGTTGGAAGTTTAATAATTAATTAACAAAATGGATGAGGTTACTTGTCTTGATGTTAGGAACCTAGTGAGCAGCTTTTCCATATTCTAAACTCTCCCAAATAACCCTTTATGATCTACTATGAAAATTTTCTTTGCACCAGCATCAAGTTTAATATAGCTATTTCTGAACAAAATCATTTTCTAATTTCCATCTGCTTATAATAAAAAGTTCCTAATTGTCCAATATGTACTGATAATCTTTTTTGGACATATAAATATTATTGACTATCCATCCTCTTACAAGATCAGTTAGAATTTTTGGAAATGACAAGTGTACTACATTACTACTTATTGAATCACTTTTCTTTCTGTAATGTCCTCATGTAAAATATTTGTCATAATGCAACGCAAAAGGGGCAGTGACTGTGGAACTGGTGAGGAAACAGGTTTATGGCTGAAGTGCCAACACTGTTGAATCACACAGAGATTCTTTGTGTAAGATTAACTTGGATGGTTGAACTCATTAATTCATGCATTGTTACTCTCCCTTATGGTGTTAGCTTCAGTTTCAAATTTTCAAATGAAAGAATTTACATAGGGATATAATTTCCAACATGAATAGCCAATGAAGATATCAAAATATAAATCAATGTCTGGAAAAGAAATTGTGTTGTTTAATAGGAAATGTTGATGCGAGTGTAAATCATACATTATTAAAGAAATGCTGAATTTATATTCATATCTAATCATTTGTTATAGTTTTGTTTTCAGCAATTCTGTCAGATGAAGTCACTAATCACTTTTTACCAAGCTCGCGTGAGACATAATTTTCACATATTTTGCATTGCCTGATATAAAATTCCTCTCAGTCATAAGAGTCATAAAACAAAACAAAATGTTTTTTCATTTGTCTTCGTAGTTGAACTTTTCTAAAACATCCCCATGTTTTCAGAGAAGTTTTATTTATTTATTTGTTTGTTTATTTATTTATTTATATATCTTTTTGAGGCAGGGTTTCACTATGCACTTCAGGCTGGTCTTGAACTCATTTTGTAGCCCAGGCTGGCCTTGAGCTTGCAGCAATCATCCTGCCTCCGCCTTCTGAGTGCTGGGATTACAGGCATGCATCACCATGCTCGGCCCAGAGAAGTTATTAATTTAAGCAGATTTCAAGGTGCTAACACACCATATGACTCAATGGAAATCAATACAAAGAGAACCATTATGTGTCTTGCTTTGGGCCAAAGGGCTTCATTGCATAGACAAGATTGCTAATTATTATAAAATGTCACCACTTAAGTCACATGTAAATCTACTTACCAGCCTTTCTCTGCAATGTCTCAGTGTACAGACTAAAAATGCAAATTAAAAATCAAGTAGAAAATGATGGTTATTGCAATCCCATCATAATACGGTGTAAGAATACTCCATATTTCCCATACAGAACTAACACAAAAATTAAGTTGATGGCAATAAACATTTTGTGTGCTTTAGGGAAAATGTTATTTAGTCTGAAAATATTATTTTAGAGTATTCAGAAATAGTGATAATTTAAGGAGGATTATTGGGAGATAAGCTTAAAGAAACAATCCTCTAATTCAATATAGTTTTATGTTTTATCTACCTGGGGAACATTTCTTCTTTATGTTATCTGTCAAATTGTCTAATTGTATTTTTTTTAAAAAGTTTTTACTCACTTCAGATTCTGTCAAGGGAGACTTTAGTATAGAAATTGAAAATATATTGCCAATTTATATTTTCAGTGAACTTCTAAACCAAACACCAAGATAATATCATATATTTGACCAGGCTGGGTTTCGTTTTATAAAAAAAGTTAAATTCAGTGTCAGAAAAGATTCTGTAAGTTCACTTATTGCTTATCCACTTTAGGAAAGGCTATACAGTAGTGATGAATCTAGAATATTTGAGATTTTAATTATAGTTGTATCACAGTAAAATTATGCCCTTATACTTTTTTGTCTATTTACCTGTCTATTTAGCTATCTGGCCATAATTTAAAACATGTCTGTAGGGAGAATTTTGAAAGTTTGGAAACAATGTTCTTTTTTAAATATTATGGAAACTTAAGCGGTACTTGAATTTCAAAAAATATTCATGTTTTGACAGTGGAATAAAAAATTTACTGTGGTTAAAGTTAAAGATCAGAATTTTAAAATGGTATAAATGAGAACATTTTGTAAGACAAAAAGGAATAGTTTCCTCCAAAAGTAAGTTAGGAAAAGAAAACTGAGGGAAATTAAAAGAAGCAAATTAGTATTAGTGTAGCTGTTATATAAATGTCAAACTGAGACATGGTGCTAGAAAAAGATCAAGTAATTGCTCTAAATTATTTATTCCTGAAATATAATCTAAGTCCCTCTATAAGACAAATGCTGCCAGTGGTATAAAGATCCAAGAACACAAATGCACAGTAAACACTGACTGTCAAATAAAGAACAATGTATTTGTTATATATGTATGCATTTTTTTCAAATCATTCTAAGTGTAAGATCAGAAACAAATTCATATTAAATCATGTCTGCTATCTTAGTATGCTGGCTGTTATTTGTATACAGTACTATTACTGCATTACTCTAATATGGGGTTCATTTTTTTTTAAATTAAAAAGGAATCCACACACTGAGTGAGAGTGGACTGTCATGAAAGAGGGGGAAATGAGGATGTGTCTTAGCTGTTTTTACACGGTGTACTTCATTTGTTTTTTGAATGGTATTATTTAGCCAACTGAAATAAACCATTCCCATCCCACAAAGACCTTGAAGGGCAACCAATAGCTGGAGAAGCGAGGCCAAAAACATTTCTAAGAATAGATGGTTGCAAAGACTAAGCACAAAAGACACATTTCAAGCAAAAACTTTTGTAAGAATGTAGAAACTGAAATCCACAGTAATGGTCAGGGAAGGCAAATGCAATAATAGGAGTTTCCTGAAATGTTATGAGTCTGTGAAAGCTTAAGTAAGTAAATAAGTGACAAAGCCTTTGATAAACATGTGCTAACCAGACCACATGGATTATAATCCTTCAGGCTCCTCAACCTGCTGGGTAACGTGTCTTTGGCAGATTACATTTCTGTGAAGATCAAACTAGTTAACTTCTGGTACTTTATCAGAGCATGACAGTTTCTGACCAGCCATACACAAAATATCTTTTTCTTTTAACAAATAATGTAATTTCAAAAAAAAAAATCTGGCCATTAAAAAGCTTAAAAAATAGCTCTGAAATATTTATCACCAGGTTTAATATGTGTTAAAAGCGTTACTATTTAAAGTTTTCATATTTTCAAGAATGTTGTGAATTGCTGCCTTTCAAATAAGAGATTAGATAAAATTTTCCTTCTGCTAGGTGAATGTGAAAAAGAGATGGAGGGAGAGGAAAATGGATGAATAAAGGAATTAAGATGTGTTATGTCCATGTACCAATGCCACACATTATATACTGCAAACATGTACTAATTAAATAATTTAAACAAAGAAAAGGCTAATTTATATGCAAGAAAGATTCTTCAAGAAATGGAGATCATGTGTTTTGCTAACAGAATCATCAAAAATAAACATGGAAAATATTTTAGAGTGTTACATGATCAAGACAGCCTTAAAACAGCTGTGCTGCCATAATTCCTGGCAAGTTCACCATTTTGGCATATTCTTTTCCTTGAGTTTATCACACCCCCCCGTACCTGTCTACTCAGAGATGCAGCGTCTCAAATGCAGTCACAATCCCATTAAAAAGCAATGTCATTTATTATGTTTTGAACTAAATTTGAGCCATTTAAGAGTGGGTTGGAGGGGCCGGTGAGTTGGCTCAGCGGTTTAAGCGCCTGCCTTGCAAGCGCGAGGGCCCGAGTTCGACTCCCGGAACCCACATACAAAAAAAAAAGGGGCCGGTGATATCGCTCAGCGGCACGGGCGCCTGCTGGCGCGCGAGGTCCTGAGGTCGACCCCCCCCCGGTACCCACAAAAAAAAAAAAAAAAAAAAAAAAGAGTGGGTTGGAGTGGCAACAATGTGGCTACATTTTAATTATGCTTTTCTTAGCATAGGTTCTCATACATAGAGCTTAGTAAATGTTCAATAATACATTCAAATTAGAAATCTAATGTTCAGGAAAAGTCATGCTGTGTCCCTTAATCTATGCAGTTAATAGATGAATAGATAAGTTTTCAATCATCCATGGCATGCTTAAATGTGAAGTGTTTTTATTAATATGACTTTATATAGATGGGTTTGAATTCTATAGATATTTATCTTTTCAAAGCACTTAAAAACACATCTTTTCCTTTCTTGGGGTAAGATAAAAGGTAAAGTTTTTATATATAATAACCTGAGGCAGGTAATAGGTAAAGCAATAATTTTCAGTGGACTACTGAAGCATGTTGACTATTGGGTTGCTAGGAACTGATCTAATGGTTTTCCACAAGGGCTGGGAAAAGTTTTACCACAAAAGGAAAAATAAATAAAGGAGGAAAGGAAGCAGGAACTTGAGTAGATGCAAATGTTAGCGTTTGACATGTCTCAACGTATCATCCTATCTGAAAAAGCAAATAAACACTGCCTGCATAGGCTACTCAGGTTGGTTTCTTGGATATTTGGTCTCAAACTTGTGAATTGCAAATGCGGTTTTTGAATTAAACAGTATAAAATGACATTTTACAAATCTAAAAGTATAAGAAAAGGTTAAAATATAAAACCGACCCATTAGCAGTTGATACTGTTATTTTGAGAAGTAATTCATCTTTTATTTAGGAAACATCATCTATGTTTATGTATGTAAATATACAGCATGTTTACATAAAAATATTTATTACTGTAAAAGACATATTGCCATTAATCCCCCTTAAAATCTTTGCTTCTAACACACTTATTCCATCATTCTTGCCACTTTCTTAAGCAGTTCTGGAAGTTCTTTTTCATGAGCATCTTTAGTTATGCTCTTGATGTTGCCTCATTGATTCAATCATTTACCATTCCTGGTCATTCTGACATTGTGAAAAAGCCAGAAGTTTCACAATGCCAAATTCAGTGAATAAGGTAGAAGAGAATACCCTGTATTCTAGCCTTTCCACTGAATTTCATTTGCCTGCAGCCTTTACTGTATTTTGATAACACCTTGCAACAATACTCACTAAAGAGGACTTCCAGAACTGCTTCAGAATGTGGCAAGAACAATAGGATAAGTGTGTTCAAACTATGGGGAAGTATTTTGAGGAATATTTATGGCAATGTGCATTTATTGTAATAATTTTTAAATTTAAAAATGTTTTTAGATCACATCTTGTATATGCACATATGCTATGAATGTTATGACCATCATGACTGGATTAAAAATGCCTACCAGATGAGTAAAGCACACTTCTGGTTGTGTCTTGGTGCATCAGGGGGGCATGGTCATAGGGACTATATCTAGTTCATGGTTCCTTCTTTCTGGTACTTTTCCCCTGTGCTTTCTTACTAGATGTCCGTGGCATAAGCAATTTTGCTTCACCATGCTCTTCCACCATGTTCTTACCTTGGAGGCAGTTGACCTTTGACTGACACTTCAGTAACCATGAGCCCAAAATAAACCTTTCTTCCTTTAAATTATCGCTATCATGTGTTTTGTCCTTGCAATAGAAAAGCTGACCAATACAAATGTGTACAAACAGATTGTGCCACAATGCTTACTAAAATAAAATGTAATTAACACCCTTCACTGCATAAAAAAAACCTGTAAAGAAGTCAATAAGAACTAGTAAATCAAAGTTCTTTCTACATTATTGAGGACATCATTCAGAAACTTGTTTAAACTATCAACCAATTTGCACAAAGGAAATCAATCCAGATAAAATTCTTCTTGATTTGTAAGTAAGGAAATGTGGTTTATTCCCAAACACAAAATACCTACAAGTTTAAGGTCCTACTAAATATACAATATTTCTTCAAAGACTCTAGAAAGTTATCAAATTTTTATTATATAGCTCATTGGGGAAGAAAGAATCCTTACAAATATTTTCTTTAAAGATTTAAGGTGATGGCTATGCTTCTCATGGGACTCATGCCAAAGAGTGAAAGAAGACAAATCATCTCTAGTACTGTTATTTGGGAAACAAGTATCAAATAAATGTGAATGTGCAGATCTTGCATTCAATGGCTAAGAAGTTCATCATGATATAATAAGAACAAATTAATTTTTCTAATAAGAATTTCCTAGTGATCTTTAAACTAAATTAATGATAACTGGTACATTAAAAATATAAATACATACCTATTAATGGGTACTATGTGATGTTGTAATACTTCTATACATTATATAAAGTATAAATAGGTTACACATCTATTTCTCTATTTATTATTCTTTTGTGCTGAAAATATTTAAAATCCTTTCTTCTAAATATTTGAAATGTATAGTGCTTCTGCATAGCAAAGAAAATGGTCATGAGAGTGAATAGAAAACCTGTAGAATAGGACGAAATATTCACAAACTTTCCATCTAACAAGAGATTAATATCCAGAATATATAAGGAACTCCAAAAACTTCAATAGGAAAAGCACAACTAATAATAATAATACAATTAAATAGAAGACAATAGCTTTAATACTTTTAAGTAGAAGACAATAGTTTTAACTTATTCATGACAGATTGAAATTTTCTGAATTTTTGCATAAAATTCATATATATTACCTAGAAAAATTTAAGGAACAAGAATTTGAAGAGAACACATTTCATTATGTTCCATTGTTATGGGCGTTCCAGAAATGGAGCACCAAGCATTAAAAGGTTAGATAGACTTTTCTCAGGAGAAGGCATATAAATGGTTAATAGGTACATAAAAAGAAGCTCAACCACCTCTGAATAGGAATGGTTATTACTGTGACTCGGTTGCCAGGCCAGGTCCTGGTCATCTCTTCACTATCTGACACATGGGTTACCTTTGTTGTGTACTTCCTGGTTTAGCAAAAGGGGGCAGGACATAACCACTTGTTGCATTGAATGAAATAAATGTATTTTAACCAAATCCAGTATTTCTAAGTTTGACCAATAATTTGCCTCTAATAGTTTGCAGCATTTGTTTGACGTATGAAACACAGGCAAAAATGTAAATGTTATAGTTTTTATTTGAGCTTTCTGAAATATTATGTGTCTATCAGTCTAAAACAAATATCACACACTTTATGAAACAATATTTTGTCAAAAAAAGACAAATTGTGATCTTCCCATATTGCTTATTTTATGGGAAGAACAGAGATATTTGTTCCTGCCAAATGTATGTGTTTATCTTGTCGTTTTTTGAGAAAGTACTGGAGGTTGAACCAAGGGCCTTGGCACTGTGTTACATCCTCAGCTCTTTTTATTTTTATTTTGAGACAGGGTCTCACTAATAATTTTGGTGAGTCTTGGCTCAAAATCTTCCTGCCTCAGCCTTCCAGAGTGCTTCGATCCACACCAGGCAATCTTTCTTGTTTTAATGAATCATACCACAAATAAAATCTAACCTATGTTAGTTTAATTGTACCCAAATTGATAGTAACTCTGGTCATGTAAGTTTAGTTTATAAAGGTGTCAAGCAGGTGAAACCTTTATAACATTTAATAAGTCCAGATAAAAATACCATGGAATATTCAAAATATCTTTTATAGAAAGATTTTTCATCTTATTACCATGTTGTCCATATAAGTACGAGTAACACAGCCATGCCAGGCATAGTTTAGGAGATGGGGATATCTTAGAGAAAACAGTAGGCAAGTAATCATAGGAGATTACATTTTTTAAAAAAAGGATCCTTTCGGCATTATTTTTAAGACATAGAAAACTTTATTAAGTATTCGAAAAACTGTCAAGGTACATTAATTTATATATAGCTGTTAAAGGTATAATTTCATAGTATAATTGAAAAATTGTGGGTCAAGACAGATTATGAGCTTGAATTCTGAGTCAAAAACTTACTAAATATATATCAGTCAAAGTCCCTTAATTCTTTTCTGACTGTATTTCAAGTCCTAAAACTGAAAATAATGTACATCTTATAAATTTACAAAGGCATACAATGATACATATGAAATTATATTGTTAATGGGACTGATAATTTTTAAATTAATCTAAACAGATTGACATAGAGGGTATTAACATGTGATAAATTACTTCTTGGAAATTATTTGCAGCTAAATATACATTTAGCATTCATGTATTTGAGTGCAATGCTCTTGGTTTATTAAACAGTCTAACTGAGCCCTTTAAAATGCTGATTCTGAATTCACTACTTTATCCCTCGCCTGAGCCAGGCATCGGTGCTCATGTCTACTAACCAGATTTGTTTCCTGGAAAGACTATCAGTTTCCTGTTAGCCCTTTTCCAGCCCTTGAATGTAAACTGGTGAAAATGGAAGCCAGCCAAATACTTTTCACCCAGCCAGTTCACGAGTTTCGTTTCTGTGAAAACTTCAGCCTTTCATCATTTTTAGAAGGGTACTTCTAGGCCTGATTTGGCCAATGAAGTGAAGTCACCACTCAAATATATATTACATAACTGAATCCTAGCTAAAATTATCTTCTGGTAATTTTCTTTTGTTAAATGATATATTACATGTCTTTTTAAAGAATAAGTTGTGGTCACACAGTGGCATTTCCTTAAAATTTTCTTTCCCAAAAGTAAAGGAAATGGCAGAGGTAGGCCCTTGAGAAAGTGATTAATTCCCTGGCCACAGAGAAGCAAAATGACAACGTGGATAAATGCCTGGTCTTTTAATGTAAGTTTCAAGTGACTGTGGCCAGTCACAGCAGAAATCTTAATGAGGAGGTCTGTGGAGAATGGTTCTTCAGAGCAGAGCAGCAGAGGACTGGTGAGAATGTAAGAAAATGACAGTGATCCCAGAGGAATTTCCTTTCTTCCAGCATCATACTTTGATGTTTTGAATTCTGAACTTTTGAACCATGTTGGTTTTATCTTGTCCCTTTGGAGAGATTTACAAGGTACTCTTATGCCACTTGCTATAATTATATTCTTAAAATTTAATGATATAGTGATTTTCAAAGAAAAATACGTGCTTCAAAATATCCTATAACTAGCAAATACACACACACAAGGATTCCACAAAGCTCCTCTGACACTACTGGTTCTATGATAGCTTAAGAAAAAAAAATTTCTCTTTGTTATGTCTCCAAAGCACCAACAATTTATAATAAAGCTTGTAAGTCATTATCAGAGGCTGAAATGCTCTCTTTATAAGTAGGAAAAAGGCATAAAAGGAAAGCAAAAAGGGTAGAAATCAAGAGAGAAAATCAGCATGTGGTCAGCTGAGGATATACAATTGAGACTGAATATGTTCTTCAAAAGACTTGTTTTTAACAAATCTCTTCTCAGTTTGATATATGATTCAGCAAATGTACTGTTTCTTGAGTTTTGTGTTTTCTTGTACTTAGAGAGTGTGAGTTCAGATTCTCTAGAAATAATAAAATTATATTATTGGAACAAATAAATAATCCCTTGCACAAAGATCAGTGCCTCAAAGACTTTCTGTGCTTTGCCCTCCAGTTCAGTATCTCGTTTAGTATAATGAGGGAAGGCACAGCCACACAAAAGGGGCCTGGCAATTCAATTAGTCATTACATTTTAAAGTTTCATTATTTTCCATAAGGAATTCTATAACATCTTTTTTCTATTTTTAACACACTTAATGTATTGATTCTAAAATCTGAAAAGCTAAGGTCAGATTTCCTACTCAGTTTATTGAGTTCTCCTATTTTCACTTATTTTCAAAGCTCATTGAGCTATTTGGTTGCTCTACTCCACAAACAGCTAGCAAATGTCTTTGCGCCATCTTTATTTAATAAATGCATAAATTCTCAAATACTGTAGTATCCAAATGTATTACTTAGATTAAAAGATAAATTAATTAAATGCTGTCCATGTTGGGTGGAATAAAACTGAAACTGATTGCAGTTATGTAGCTGTCAGTGAATTAACTTTTAAAAATGATTAATGGGAAATACTAACTCTTAAAATATGTAAGCCACTGAAACCACATCCTAAAATGTAAACCTTGTTGTAAAAAGGATAACCTACATAACAGCAGAGAATATCACACATATAGCTGGAAGTATCTATCAATAATTAATGGAATTATAATATTTATGATGGTTGTCTAGCAAACATTACAAACCTGGTGAAAACTTGCATATAATAGCCTACCAACCTCAAATATAAAAATTGATATATTCAAGATTTAACCTTCATAGAAGCTATTAGAATAAGAAAGAATAAACTGTAGGGACACTTCTAGGAAGCGGATTAAATTTAAGTCATTGTCTTAATCATTGACATTTAGCTACAATACTTGTTAATTTGTATTTGAACTTCAAATACAAATGTAGGACTCCCAATAAGAAGAGAAGTAAAAACTATTGGGTTTATGTGTGTTATATTCATCTAAATTCCTTGAAAGAAGATGTTGATTAGAAAATTTTGTGTATGTTAGTAATATATTAATATATGCTGTTTAAATTTAAAAGTTGTAGATGTTTTCCAGTACACATAATTGTATATAATGGTGCTAGAAAATTTATAAATATACCTACAACATCAACCTCTAAAACAATACTCTTGCATATATTCCAAAGAGATTTACTTTAAATCAATTTCAATACATAGATTCTCCCTCAATTATTATTGGATCTGGAAATATTTTAAAATTTATACATGATATTTAAATGGAAGGAGAAACTTAAATATTCAGGTTATGTTAAACATCTTCCAAGTTACTCCAAATATAATGAAAAACACAAATAAAAATCAGGCAAATAAAATACCAAAAAATATGTAAGCCTCCCAAAGTCAAGATACAGAAAAATCTTGTTCATATTCCTAATCTCACCGGTAATGTGAGATTCTTGAGATCCACATCTTCTGCTGAAGTATAAGTGTTTAGAATAGACATAAGCAATCTTAGTTAAGAGAAAAAACTAGTGTGGAGAATATCTATTTTTGTGTTAGGAAATTCTCAGTGTCTTCTGGATTTTGCCAACATACTGGATGTGTGTGTCTAATGTTAGATGTTACTTTATAGTTACATCAATCATTTTACCTATCGGTAAAATTGACATGATAGTAATACCAAGCTGATGTCAGGATGAGAGGGGTTGTATGCTAAGCACCAGATAAATTGTCAGGGCTATGATAGATGCTTAATAAATGAAATGTACTATTTTCACTCTGGTGAAGAATACAGCTGATGTTGGGAGGACCCTAAATGTATTGCAAACACCTATTTCCGAGGTATCTCAAACAAAATTATGATGTGCAAATGAAATTTTTTAGTGGTACCTGAAAATTCATCTTTTTAGACCTGTGGAAAGCATACCCAACATTTTTGCAAGGCTTAGATAACAAGGCACTTGATTTTATATGTTGCTTGCAAGAAGTCTAAGATGGAGATCCCATTATTACCCTCATTTTATAGAGGAGGATGCCGCAGACTGAGGTGAGGTGGAAGAAGTGACCTGAAGTCATGTTGCAGGCAAAGAAAACTTAGGATTTGAAGCTAACAGCAGTGACTAAGCTCTTACTATTAAATCATAATCTCTTTCACTTCTTCTCCTCTTTATTAACCAGTTATGTATCTGCTCATATTCTTATTTCTTTGCATCCTTATTCTGATTATTAAGACGGCAAAATTAGATATACAGAAAGGGATTATAGTGAAGAGACTTAAAATGTATTTAGTTTCAGTCTCTGGCTTTGCCATTTCATCTTGGCAAATGTTACTTGGCTATATTATAACTCAGTTTCTTACAGCAAAATTAGAAAAAATAAAAAAACAAAGGTAAAACTCTGAGCATAGTGCCTGGAACATGCTGGAACTCAAGAAACACATATGTATCATTTATAGCATTGAGTGAATAAATCATGAAAGTCTGCATTTTGTCATCTTTATGAGTCAAATAAAAGTTCTGCCTTGTTAAATATATATAAAACAGGGTAAATAACAAAAATTTATGGATATGGTTGGTCCTTCAATCATGCCCACAAAACAATTATTATTAAATAGTTACATAAATCATAATAATGACATATCAATTACTATTTGAATAATGACATTGTGGAAATATCTTTAGAGACATCTCTAATCCTTACAAACAATTTAGCAAATTTTAGGATTTATAGGTATGAAAGACAGAGGAATTAATTTACTTTCCTAAGGTTACTAAGAGATTAAGGCTCTAAAATGGGAAGTAGGTATCCTTTCTGTTGATTCAATTCTTTTCCTGGCACAAGTATAGGTCCACAAAACTGCCCACCAATGCGGGACTGGCACTGCTGTATAGATAGTGGTGACTATGCAACAACTGAGGTACAAAAACTAAGAATTTGCAGATATATAGGGAACCAACTAAAACACTATGGTGGAAAGGCTGAGCTACCAAGTGGCTAATTATAGCTTTATGAAACCATATTCCTACTTTAATTCCGGACAGCAGCTTGCCCAAGCACTGGTCATTTCTGTCTATGACAGTTATGGCTTGGTGGCTATATTTGGATTTGCCAGGCTGCCAGTCACAGGGAGATGTCCAGCTCTACCCCAGAAGATGGTGGCCTCAGCTAATTGTCAGGTGATACTCCTTCCTCTTCTTGCTTCACCGTCTTCCTCCAAGGACTCTGTCAGTTCAAGACTCTGCCAGCCCACTCATGGGGTCAAGTTACTCTTGCTTCTGCTTATTCCTGCAACACTTGAGCTGTCCATAGCAGTGGGAGTTCTTTTGGACATAGCAAAAGAGAGAAGCTCGAAATCCAGTTATAGAAATAAAATTATTGAGATGTGACATTTCTATAGTGATTAATTACAAAGTGGCCTATGGAAATGTTTCCTAGTAATTAAAGATACAAGCTAGTAACTAGTCAATATCTAGGTTTTTATATAAAGATTATACATTATGAAAAATAAGTCTGAACTACTTTCTGCTCATGAATTTAGGTGTTATTCAGTATGCTAGTTCCTAGACTATGAAGAGAGTGAGAGAGAGAGAGAAAGAGAGAGAGAATAAAAAAAGGAAAGAAGCAGTATTACCATACAGTGTAGCCTAAACACTAAGATTGCAAAATTGAGAATAACAGAATATGAGACTAGAATGACCTGTAGTAGTCATTTGATGAAACTTTATTGTTTTACTTAGATAACAACTATGGCAGCACACATGATATATCTGGAGATGATTAAGAGATGAATGAAATTCTGAAAGTCATCAAATAAACCAATCATTTAAACTTTAATATCAATTTAAAAAACGTGATACTAACCCTAGTATACATTTTTTACTCTACATGAGACTCCCACATGAGAAGCAATTCTGGATTTTCAAATTTTCCAAAGAATATTCAGACCTTCCTTCATATTTAGATCTTACTTCACTGCTTATTTACTTCCTGTATTGGAGAAATTCCCTAATCTCTTCAACCTTCTAGTAGAATTTTGAATTATATTTGGTTTTATTCTTTGTACTTTGAGAGTAAACTGACTAGTCTTTTGTCTCTGTATTATAATTTGTCTTGAATTCAGGTAGTTTAGAAGTAGGAAGAAAAATTAAATAATGAGAAAGACTGTGAAATACATTCATACATTTTTTTGTTGTTGTTTTTGCTTTCTTATATTTAAGGGAACACATTTAATTTCTTTGGCTGTTCCTCATAGAGTTTCTCCTGAAAACTTTTAATTGTTGAGTTTTAAATTTATAGTCTTTGGGGGGGGTCACTTTAATAATTTAGGTCTTTTTGATGTACAAGCTTTCTCTCCAGGGACTACTTGGATAAACTAGGGAAGGCAAAACAGGCACGGAGAGTTTTATTGTTACCTACTATTATAAAATCTACTGTTTTATTGTCCATAAAAGTTTAAGTAGTGCTATTGAATGGATAAAAGTCAAATAATAGAATTTGTCAACTTCTCTGAATATCTGAATACAGCCAGATCTAGAGAAGTTTGCATTTCACATAGCATTACTTACTTTTTTAAGAATCACTAAATAATCAGAGCATTTCATCAATATTAAATTCTCTATGCAGGATAAGTAGACTTTCAACATGCACAGTTGTGATTCTGGATGCTTTTTGAAATTTTTGGTTAAAATTATTTCTATATTTACTTTATGTGGCAATTCAAAATTACCAACTGCAAATGTAAGATTGATTAAGCCAAAATATTTTGAAGATATAATAAATAAATGAAGGCAAGTGATGCTAATAGTCCTGCTATGTCCCAATAATCGTACCTTTTATATCACTTTAGTCAGAATATGCACTTTAGGGTTGCTTTCGAATAATCTGTATTGAAGGAGTCAGAACATTCTCTTTGACTTCAGTATTCAGGCCTTAAAATTCACAGCAATTTTCCTCTTTTTTATCATTATTCTTTGTTGCCTTCTTTTCCCTTCCCTTTCTCCCTTCCTTCCTTCTCTTGACACACAGTTCTTTGAAGTTACTCTGTATTAGGTACTAAAGTATGACCTGAATTTATAGTGATAATTCCCATTGGATTCAAAAGAAATCATTTATTAGGACTCTTTTCATCAATAATCCACTTGTTGAGGAAACAAAAGAACAAAGCAAAATGTATTGAACTGAGCAGAAATCCTTGCAAAATAATTGACAGGAATATAACTAGGGACCACATTTTGCATTTTAAATTGAGTTACACTGACAAAAAATTAACTGCTGTATTATATTGTCATAGCTGGATGAGTTAGGCCAATATAATATGAACTGAATTTTACTAATGTCAACGAAAATAATGAATTTGCAGTTTATATAAAATTAACTGTATTTTTACAATGATTGGCTGGTAAGGACCAGGAAGTGTGCAGTTAAATCTGCCAGGAGCAAATAGTGTTTCTGTATTTCATATGAGAAATTTGAGATGTCGAAAGTACAATTGACCAAATTATATAACTAAGAATGGCAAAGGTGGCTTCACACTCAGGTGTATGTATCTGTAGCTCATGTTCTTTCCAACATAGGCTCATTTCCACTTAACCAGTCGAATAACCTGGAAAAAATAATAAGGTTGGCCTTCTATGTCAATGTGAGGATACCCATGTTAGCATACTTTGTTAATTCGTATGTGGGTGTTTAACAGGTTCAGGGAGCGACATTTTAGGTCCATGAAAGGCAGGAGGTATGCTGATGAAATTCCTGTGCAGCCAACCTGAAAAAAAATGAAAAATTCTGAAATGTGTACTTTTTAAAACTATCGGCCAGTCGGGCCGGTGAGATGGCTCAGCGGCGTAAGCGCCTGCCTTGCAAGCGCGAAGGCCCGAGTTCGACTCCCGGATCCCACATACGAAAAAGGGGCCGGTGATATCGCTCAGCGGCACGGGTGCCTGTTGGCGCGCGAGGTCCTGAGGTCGTCCCCCCGGTACCCACAAAAAAAAAAAAAAAAAAAAAAAAAAAAAAACTATCGGCCAGTGAGATGGCTCAGTGGCTTAAGCGCCTGCCCGGCAAGCGCAAGGGCCTGAGTTCGACTCCTGGAACTCACATATGAAAAAGGGGCCGGTGATATCGCTCAGCGGCACAGGCGCCTCCTGGCGCGCGAGATCCTGAGGTCAATCCCCCGGTACCCACAAAAAAAAAAAAAAAAAACTATCATATATTTGGATTTTTAAAGCATTTTTGAGGCACTAAGTGGTTTTCCTCTGTGGCAATTAGTTTATGAAGTATACAAGTTTAGAACTGTCCATAGAAATTCTGATTCAGTGGGGTCTGTGTCTTTCAAATAGTCAACAGAAAAGATGTGGATGCTTTGTCCAAAATAGATTATGCTAGTGAAAATGGGTCGCCAGCTTTGGCCTACATCAAATTTTACTCAATTTTCCCAATTTGTTAATCACACCTGGTGCCAATGGGGTAAAATAGTTCCTATGCAAAATGCCACGACTACTCAAGAAGCTATCTTAGAAAAACTGGTTATCTGACAAGTAATACACCTGTCATCACACAGAAAGAATTCTGATTTTCACACAAAGAGAATTTTAGCAAGGCCATAACATTTAACTTTTTCTAATCAGTTTTCACTTCTAGAATTATGCTTTGTTTATATTTTTAAAATATGCATAGTGGTAGAGATTTTTCAGATATTAAAATGTATTTATAATGAAAGTCATTTAAGTAGATTTCTTAAATTATAGAACTCTGTGACAAAGTATAAGTCAACAGCTTCTCTCAGTTTTCAGTCTTAAAAAGCTGTTCTTGCCTTCTTAGTTCACAATAACATTAGATAAGGTTGACTTCAGTGTGATGTGAGGGTTCATCTCCAAATATATTAAAATGTCATTTTTTTATTTAAAATAATTTTATTATTAGAACTAGAGACTTTAAAACTGACATATAATGTGGGTCATTTTAACTACATTGTAAATTTTTAAAAATATAGATGTTATATTTTAAATTAATAGACTTTTATATCTATGTATACATACACACATTTATATGAGTTTTGAAAGAAGAGGAAAAATCAGTTTGTTCTTGAAAGTAAAAGTGATGATAAAATTACTAACGCTCCACAGTAACAAGAAATACAAAAATGATATTTCTAAAAGTATTTCTGTTTCTTCTTGGTACTGATCTGTGGTCAGCCATGTGTGTATCAATTCTTATTTGCCTATTTGGAGCATATCTTTAAAAAATAATTGAAGCTAAAAAAACAAGCAAACCTGATATAAAGTTTTGTGTGAATATTTTGTATATTAACTTCTAATATTTTCTTGTAAGGTAGTAAATTAATAATAAATCTCGAGAATAATTTTTGAACAGCTTTCATGTATATACATAACCAAATCGTGTATATAATTCATAATTTTGCTTCTCAGAAATACTCAAAATATTTGGTTTCAGTTGTTCCTAACATTTACTGAAACAAAGAACAGAAAACAAACCATTAAAATGTTTTTAAAAGGAACATATGAAAGTCAGTGAAAAAGAAAGGATGGATAAATTATGAGAAATGTGAAGCAGAATTTAGGCCTTGAAGTACTTTCACTTCATAATTTCTGGTTTACTTTTTCTAGCATTTTCTTCTTATGCTTATCAGCAAAGAATAACCTTATACTCATTAAGACTCAGTTTTGTGACCTTCAAATAAATTGAAATAAAAATCAAAGTTCCTTTATGAAGAAATGAGGATATTTTAATGATTTATAATTCACTGCTTATTTAAATTCTGGATATGAATAAAAAAGGCCATACTAAAAGCACACATTCGTGTGATTGGCTGGGATGCAACTTGCCATTTATCCCTAACGAGAGTAACTTAGCATCCTTGAATAGTAGTATTTTTCAATGTTCGACAATGGAAAACTACCTCTGAGCCCTGTATTTGCTATGACTGCTCTGCTACACAAATTGTATCACTTCAGTACTCAATGAACCAGCCATTAAATTGGTCCTCTACAATGGGTTGGAGATCAATAACTAATTTGGAAAACTGATTATTTTGCACCAGAGTAGTAGACAGTTCCGAATTTTGCCAGAGGACATAATCAGCCAGTAAATAGATGTATTAGTGCACTGGTAATAGGTTGATAACATGGCCCAAATCTACCATAAACTCTTTTCCACAAAGGACGATTTGAACCTTTATAAGCAACTTCACTTTGTAAATTAAACTTTTTTTTTGATGTTGAATAAAGCTTAGTTTTGGTATGCTACATAGCTATTTAATAAGAGTTGTTTGTAAATGAATTCCAATAAAGAAGGCAAACTCAGCCTTGGGTGACTATTGCAGAGTCAAAGACATTTATTTCTATACATCTTGGCGGGTTGTGAATTCCAGATGTTTTCAATATGAAAAATGTTACATTCTAACAGTTAATGTTGTATTGCTAGCCATTCAGAAGATGTATCTTCCTATTAGATGTGAATGTTGCTATGGAGATAACTGTAAAAGGCTGACCTAGGAGAAGAGGTGGAGAGGGAATTGTATTACAGGAAGGGAAAATATCAATTATGCCAATAAGTGAAAATGTAGCGAAAGTGTAAACATCCACACCTACTTCTGGAAAACACATGCGAATACATGATGCACAAAACAGATGTTGTTTTTGCCTCTTAAATAGGCTTTATAGTCAAGCTTCATTAAGTGACCATGTGGCCAAAAGCTGAACACTTAATTGTAAACTGACAGTAAATTCAATGCGTAGCTTTAAGAATCATTCCAAATGCATAAGTTACAGTTTGGCAATTGGCTCATGTTAGGATTGTGATAAAATGCAACTTCAGAAAGTTATGGTAAAATACTCCCTTCTTAAAACTCTGAAAGAGTTGGAATTTTACAGGAAAGTAAATCTACCTAGTGATATGAAGCTAGAATCGTTGTGCTACAGACTGAATGGGGAAAAAAGAAGAGGCAAGGTATATTATGCACAGGTACAAAATCCTTATGATGAATGTTATAATTATGTAGATCTAAAATGTACCAGTTTAGGGCCGGTGAGATGGCTCAGCGGCGTAAGCGCCTGCCTTGCAAGCGCGACGGCCCGAGTTCAACTCCTGGAACCCACATACGAGAAAGGGGCCGGTGATATCGCTCAGCAGCACGGGTGCCTGTTGGCGCGCAAGGTCCTGAGGTCGACCCCCCGGTACCCACAAAAAAAAAAAATAAATAAAATGTAGCAGTTTAAAAAAAAAAAAACAGAAAAAAGGAATACAAACATAAGTTAATAAAATCTACTTACATCCATCGTAAGTATATATTTTTAATGTTTTCCATTGAGTGAAATATGTTTCAGCAAAGAATTTTAAGTATATATTTGAGCAAACCTGAAAAATCTTTTTCAATATTTTCTCTGTTTTATGCCCTTCACTCTTAAATGTTCAACAACAGTGATCATTGTGAAAACCACAGGACTATTATTTGTGAACTGCTTATCCCCTATATAAGTTAATACACCATTTAAATTCAAATGTAAATGGAGAGAATAAATCTACATTTACTATTTATTTTGATAACTATATTTAATTATTACATTAAATATGTTAATAAATTAATTACTTTTTGTAACAGCATTATGAAAATATTATAATTTTCTTCAAGTAGTCATGCAAGTTTGTGAAATTAGTGTTGGAAATAAGCGAAAAGAGAGAGAGAGGAATATTAGTATTTATTATGCTGTAAGTCATTTTCCCAAAACTTGTCTCAAAAAATGTCCCATGGAACACTTGTTAAAAATACAAATTCCATAGGACAACCCTAGAACCATTGAAAATATCCCCACAGGAAATGAAAGTATTTGGATTTTTAATAAGCACAATAGAAGATTCTTATGAAGAGGTTGGGGAACAGAGAAATGTTGTGAGTTGCTTGTCAAAGTTGATCTAATTACAAACATTTATATGATTCTCATATTACAAATTTTAAAAATGATTTCCAAAGATTGACTTTCGTGTCCCGAAAATACTCTAGACGGTTGCCTCAAAGCTCATGTAAGAACACATCTCTTTACTATCTAGATTTAAATACGCAACCTCCTTGCAGAATGTTGATATTTTTATGAAGAAATTATTGAAATGTTTCCGTCTGCTACTGTAGAAGTTTTTATTTCCATTACTAGAAATTAAAATTTGTTTTTACCAGATAAACCATTATAACCTATTTGTATTGTGGTTTCCATTTGTTTATGATATCCATTTTCTTTGCAATATTCTCTTGTTTAAAAGAAGAGTCAATCAAATCCCCTTACATATTCTTTTCCTCTCTGTCTGTGCTTTACCACAGTTTTATCAATATTATGTTCTAATCTTAAATGTAATTAAAAAGTAGAATTTCTTTTAGCTGTTTTACTAGAACTTGAAATATTTCTGAACAGTATTTAGATTGAAATATTTTGCAAGTTTTTTCAAATAATTTGCAAATACCCAGTAGTAGCTAATCTATATTGATATTTACTGGCTCTCTTAGAGTCAACTACTTTGGCTAGAGAAAAGAATAAAATTTAACTCTCAGTGAACTTTAATTAGCCTGAGAAATCTGTGTTCATGACCACAGATTTAATGAAAGAAAGTTCTCTGAAGGGCACTCAAACCCCAGTGAAGGAGTCCCCTCTCCTTTTAATTTCTCTTCCCTCTCTCTTTTTTTCCTTTCTGAGACCCTTCCTTCAAATGTGAACCCCACTTCCTTATTTACAAAAGTTTTGTTTCCATTTTTTCCTTCTTTTCTCTTTTTTTCTCTTGTCCCTTCCTTCCTTTCCCTCTTCTCCCTTCCACTGTATTCTAATACTATAGGCTTACACAAAAATTGTTATTTTAGTTTGATAAAGGCATCAGAATACAATTGTTAGGTTTTGGTGCATCAAGTATTCTAGATTGTCGGCCAGTAAGAATGTGAAAGGGTCTTCAATATTATTGATTCTGGGGAAAGGCAAACCTAAACTACCATTTGATACCACTTCTCACTTCTTAGAAAGTTATAATTAAGAAAAAAAAAAGCGAAAAAACTGAAAAGGTCAAATTATGTCAAGGATTAGGAAAAATTGGAACTGTCCTCGGGATGTGAAACAGTGCAGCAGCTCATTGTGGAAATCAGTTTGATGTTTTCCCAAAAGATTCAACAAAGAATCTCGGTCCTAGAAACACCTAAGTGCATACCCACAAGAATCGAGAAGAAAGACTCAAGCAGGTATTTGTATACCATGTTCATAGTAGTGTTATACGCAACAACCAAGATGCAGAAACAACTAAAATGATGAATACATAAACAAAATGTGATGTAGTACATCCAGTGGAATATTATTCACTAGCTTGTCCATGTGGGATAATTTACCAGAACCCCAGTGGACGCTAGAAACTGTGAATAGTACTGAGCCCTATATATGCTACGATTTTTCCTACACAACAAACCTAGTGCAAATTTAAATTTATAAATTAGGCACCGTAAGAGATGAAGCTTATTATTGTTAATAATAAAATAGAACAATTATCATAGTACAATGTAATGAATTTATGTGAATGTGGTCACTACGTCAAAATATTTTATTGTTCTTTCACCTTTTCACCTGCAGGATCTCTTTGCATCTTCTCTTTGGCATATCTGAATTGCAAGCTATACTTGCCTTCTACTTTGAGTCCATTATTAAGTAAAATGAGGTTTATTTAAGCATAAAAATTGTTGAGACTATGATGGTCTGATAACCAAGACAGCTGCTATGTGACTAATGGCTAAGTAGTGTATATAGCATGAATATGTTAGGCAAAGCTACAATTCACATTCCAGCTGGGACACAGAAAGATTTTATCATACTACTCAGAACAGCATGGAACTTAAGCATATGAACTGTTTTATTCTGGAATTTTCCATTTAATATTTCCAAATTGCTGTTGACAGCAGGTTACTAAAAATGCAATAAGTAAAACTGTAGATAAGGGAAGACTACTCAAATAAAGTTCTCATTCCTCCTACGATATGCATGAAACCTGAAAACTGTATTGTAAGTGAAACAATCTAGATAAAAGGTAACAAATCCACTTACGTGGAATATTTAGTATAATCACATTCATAGAAATAGAAAGTAGATTAAAAGTTACCAGGGGCTTCAGGGTGTGTAGAATGGAGAGTTATTGCTTAGTGAGTATAAAGTTCTTGCATGGGGAAAAAAATGGAAACAGAGTGATAGTTGAAAAATCCTGTGAGTATAATTGATGCCATTAAATTGTACATTTTTGAACATATTCGTGGAAATTAGGCTTATATGATTTTGGACTTTATGTGAAGGTTATGCTAGTACAGTCATTATTTTGTCTATTCCAATGTTCTGTCACTATCTTAGATTTTAAAGGTCATTTAAGTAACTTTGTTTCTTCTCTTGTGAAAATAAAATAATTCAGAGAAACATGGGAAATTTTAGTTTTGGACAATACACTGTAGGTAGCTTAATATACAATGTTGTCACAAGTAGGAACCTCAACCCTATTTATTTTCATCACACTTCAGTGCTGAGTCATTATTTTTAAGAGTCTGTCTCGAAGTTATAGCCACAAGAGTTTTTGAGCTAATCTGCTCCCAAGTGTGTAGTCATAGACATGCCGTTACAAGTGATGAGAGAAATATATGCCACCCAGGTGAGGCAGTGTAAATCACTGAACAAAGAGTCAGAAAATACTTCCACAGGACTGCTTCTCTTATAAGATTGCACAAAATGATTAATAAAGAATAGTTACTTGCAAACTATGCATTATTATGTGTCTTTTCAGGGTCACTGTAGTATAAGATTAGCAGTTTTCAATACAAACTAGTGACTGAGAGAAACCTATGGGGACACTTACATGTGTCCTTCCCTGTAGGGCATTGGTAGTTAGATTTCCCCATGCCTACCCTTCTGGGTTTATGTTTTATATATTGAAAGAGAGATGGTTTCAAACTTGATAAACATTTTCCAATTTAATTCTGCTGCCTAAATATTTACACTGCTGAATAAATAAACGAATCAGTTGGGACCTGTAAATGTCAAGTCACTGAATTTTCTCCCACTTTGTTGTAAGTCATTCAGCACATGTAACTGAATAGGTATTTGAGAATGAAAGACAGTCAAGGTTAAGGCTACAGCTAGATAGCATTTAAAATTCTCCATAGCACAATAACACTTAAATACAGACTTAGTCTTACGGAACAGACACTGCCAGACTTTAAATATAAAATGGTGACAGATCCACACTCGTATGTGCACACAAACAAAAATTTTAAAAGGAGTATATGGCCTTTTATGCTGACCTACTGAGATTAAGGTGTGAGAGGGGTGCGACTGCACATGTACATGCCTATTTGTGTATGTGCAGTTCCAGAACCATCTCTTCACTGCTAACTATATTACCTACCAAACACAATACAGTATGATCTTTGGCATATCCTGTATTTGCTCAAAAAGAAAGTTGAATCAAAAGGACCATTTTCCTATAAAAGTTCTTCACCAAAGTACAATTCAACATTTTATTGGGAGAGAGTGCTTGAATTGGAAATACATTGAATTACAGCAAGAAAGTCCATTGAATACCAGAAAGACAGTAGGTTCCATGAGGATATAAAATAGATTAGCCCCTTCTGAGATCTGATCCTTGTCATTCATAATAAAATTAAGTTCAGTTTATTGTCCTCAAGTCCTGCTTTCACTTAAAGTTTCTAGGTATGTTATAATATTGGCATATTTCTCTCTTTTTTCATCATCTCTGAACAGAGTCATCCTTTGAATAAATTATTTGGTATATGTATGGCTTATTGTAATCAGTTACAATATTAGGTTTCCTTGATGGCATGAATCGGGTCATTTTATTTCAAAATAACTACCCACTTACTAAATTTTGTGTGTATGACCTTCCAAATAGGTGGCCCTTATAAGCAGCTAACATTAGCACCTTTAATCTTCAAACTTGTCTAATATAAGATGTATTTTTTCAAGAATTAATATTCCAATCCAAAAATCAATCTTTAAAAGTCTAAAAAACATTAGTTTTTAATTTTCTATCTAAAATTGTTTAAATTCAATCATTGGTACTCTGTCAAGATTTTTCTCAGAATGATACAGGATGGCAAAATTTTCTACAAGATTTTGATGAATATAATCAAAAGTTTCTGGTGTTTGATGGCATTATAATGCCAGAATTACTAACTACCAGTTTTCAGAGGTTTATGTAACATGTATACATTTAAGCATTAAATAAAAATTTGATATTTGTACTATTAAAATAGAATCCAAAAATTCAGCTTAATTAAAATTTTTCCTGCTGATGAAGATAGGAGATAAAAATAAAAGGAATCTGTGAATTGTGTCATTATTTATTATAACAACTATAACTACTGAAAATTTTATACACAAATACATATATTAATACAAATATATTAAGACAAACTACAGGATTATATTTCACGTTAATACACATCTAAACTACAGATATGGGTGAGAAAAACAATTGTCTTTAATGCGATCTTTACATGACTACAGAAGTTTTAATTTTACAGATTACGTATAAAAGTAGCTTTCACCAGGAGACTGGTTCAGCCATGACATGATGCAGACATTATGTCCAGCGACAATCAACTACTTTATAATCTGGTGGAAAAATGCTGGTAGACATGATCAAGCAGAATATAGCCTGTTTTCCGGAGAATATGTCTATTATAGGACTGTATGCTTACGGATGCCTGAAACTCATCTGTCTCACGTGATATTGGCTTATGCTGATTCTGGGGGACACACCAATTGCCAAGACAAACCACAGGATGCTATTTCACATCTTGCAAAAAAAATTCGGAGAAATGGAGCCACAGAAAACGAGATAATTGGAGACCTTGAGCATTTAATGGTATAAATAATAGAATTTTGTGGCATATATATGTATTTATTTGGTCCTTTAGAAACAAACAAACAAACAAATGTATCTAAAGTTCTGGTTGTTGGCTATGTGAACGGTAATAATGGAGAAGATTTTGAAGCTTGGCTTATATTAATCCAAGAATGGCACAAATCTCATGGAGTGGTAGAAGATCATATTTTAAAGCAGTTATCTTTACCCAAAATATAATTAACTAGAGAAGAACAAAGAAAATAACTCCCTTATAGAGTAACTGCTTGTTGTTCTCAAGTTTGTTCTTCCCTATAGCAAATATTATGATATAATAATTTAAAACTATGACACTTGATAAATTCCAAAATAATTATTTTCAATATTTGAAATTCAATATTTTAGGGGCCAGTGAGATAGCTCAGTGGCATAAGCGCCTGCTTGGCAAGCATGAGGTCCTGAGTTTGACTCCCAGTATCTGCATACGAAAAAAGGGCCTGTGATATCGCTCAGCAGCACTGGTGCCTGCTGGCACGTGAGGTCCTGAGCTCGATCCATGGTACCCACAAAAAAAAAAAAAAAAAAAAAAGATAATGTTAAATGAACCTAAACCCAGGAATGGGATGATTGAAGGAAGATTGCCCCAAATTCAAAGAAATAAAGATCTGTTAGGATGGAAGATGATATAAATAAAATCTTAGCTCACAAAATTGCATAAATGAATTAGAAAAAATATACATGTTGTAACTGTAATTATAGCCCTTAAAATAGAGAAGGGAAGGGGCCATGGATTTCAGATTCAGATCACAGCGGAGAACTGAGGCCAGCTGAAGTGCTGGTGGTGGCTCTAACTTTGAGAACTTCTACAAAGCTGAATTCTTAGCTCTACGTACCTTGATGACAGGTATATTGCAAAAGAGATAAATAAGTGTATCTATGTTCAAAACAAAGTCATATCCTTAAGAAAGGGATAATGAAAAAAATAAGGCATAATCTATACTTTGTTATAATAGAGGAGGGATTAATTGGTTGCAGTCAAATATATTGTTTATCTTAAATCATTGCTACTCAAAGTATAATAGCCCGTGATCTGCTGCCGTTACGAGTACAGATATTGAGAGTATTTAGAAACATTCCTACCAATTGAAATTGCTGTGATTTCCTAATATGCCATCATTTTTTAAATAATTCACTATTATTTTACAAAATCTATGATGTATTGAAAAAATAATAATGAAACTCATTTCATCAAAGATAGCTGCCAAATGAAAATCACTGCTTTAGCAAACCAGGGTTTTATGTGTAAATGTCTTACTCATACGGGAACTGAGGCATACAAAATTACACAAAGGCCAATTCAATTCTGCTAGGGAAAGAAGTAAATCAAAGAAAAATTTGTCTTCCTCTGTGAGTAGGAGATAAAGAATTGTAAGGATGGAAATATAGAAAATTCCTCAATTACTATTTTCTTGTGTCAAATATCAGAATCTTTAAATTGTGCACTCTAGAAGAGCTAATAAAATATGAGATTTTATTTTTCCCAAATTAGGAAACTATAAACAGAGCATCAATCAGTGAAATTTTTTCTATCTTTTGAAATTACAGCTCAGGGTATTGAAAGTACAAACACTAAACAAATAGGATTTGGAGAACTCATGACAAAATGAAAGATACTAAAAATGTATTTGTCACTTGAATGTTATAAAGTGGAAGAAAATAGGTTCGTCTAATCATAATGAGATGCTATCTGAATTTACTGAGAAGGCAATTATTAATATGTCCTAAACAAAAGTTATTTCAGAAAAGTTATTTCATTTCTTTCTTTCTTTTAGTTTTTAGATAATTGCAGCATAAATCTATGAGAATCAGTCTCTCTCAATCTCTCTCTCTCTCTCTCTCTTTCTCTGTCTCTCCTGGTTGCACAGTGTTTCTTACTGAGCTAACAGATTCAGTTCTTCTACCTGGAGTCTTCCCTGTTCTGCTAATTCATGTTAATTTGAAGAGAAAAACTTAAAATTGTGAATTCAGGGAAAGACGCTTTCTGCATAAAATGAGAATAAGTGGCATTTTCTGTGAAATTATTAGAAAGCAGAAGACCTATTACAGCAAGATTGCCAGGTATGTGAGGAGTTGGTTGCCATTCTACCACTTCTTAGGGAAGAAGGAAACGAACATAAGGAAAGCAGATTTGAGACACAGAGAGGATTCGGGTGACATCCCCAGCCCACCTGAATTTAACTTTCAAGTACATCAACCAACAAAGCCCAACTTCTGTCTTAATATAGTTTGGTTTGGGATTATAGTGTAAACTTTCACTTTACACCTAGTGTTTCTGAACAACAGTACCTTATTTGTTTATATTTGAGAAAAATAAAGAAACATGAAATGGACGTAGACAATTAAGCAAGTAGTAAACTGTAAGACTGGATATATTTAAGTTTCCAGAGGTCTCCACACTGTATAGTATTTTTTTTTTTATCTTTGTCACACTATGTTTCCAAATGATTTGGAAATATGGTATTGTAGATAGGGCATTTTTCTGGATTTGTGAACATGAAAAATAAAATATTATAGTATATACGTGAAACAATGATTTTCAAGATATTGGACATCAGACAAAGAAAGAGTAATTTCTTGGATGTGGGAAAAAATAAAGTATTTGCTCCCAGTTTACAGCATTTAGAAAATGTGGAGGACAAAAAGCAAGGGAGTGGGAGCAGGTGAAGCTCAGCAACTGAAATGGAAGTGGGAGTTCAGGAGCTGTGTCTGGGGATCACAGAAAAGGATTCTAGAAAGAAAAAGCTGCACGCAGAGAGAATTTGGGAGCTCTGCTGTAGTCCTTTTCAAGTAATCATCCGCATAGTAATCAAGACATGTGTGCGAGCAAATTCACGTCAATGGAAAAAGAGCCACCTGAAGGATTAGAGGAAAAACAATCTTTGGCGATCACAAAGGACTAGGACTAGTTATTGATCTCGTCAGCCAGCATGAAAAGGGCCATAATCCAAGAGACGTTTTGTGAATGACTCAGAAAAGTTTTGCTCCACAAAGGCAATAATTAGCCTGAGGAAAAACACTGCGCTAATCCCACCTGACAAAATCTAATAGCAATATCTGAAAGGATCTACTTATTTTCAACTAGCTTAACCACATCTGAACAAAACTATAAAATATGTATAGGAGTAAAATGTCCAGCAATTTAAAAGGTAAAATTCACAGTAGCTACCATCCAATAAAATAAACTGAGGCATTAAAAAAAAAAAACAGGAAAATGTAACTCATAATAAGTACAAACAGAATAAAACCCAAACCATTGAAGCCATCCCAGAAACGACAGGGACGACAGACTTAATGAACAGAAATATTAAAGTAGTTATAACAGCTTCAGGACCACAGGATAAGTTAAGTGTGCTAAGTACAAACATGAATAATTTTAAAAGACCAAATTAAACTTGTAGTGGTGAAAACTACAATGTGTGAGTTGGGAATAATGGCTAATAAGACAATGCAGAAGAAAAGATTAATTACTTTGAAGACCTAACAATAAATAGTATTTAAAATAAAACACAAAAGAGGGGAAAAAAGACTAAAGACATTTAACAGCATCAATGAGCTGTGGGACAGCTACAAATAACATATATATAATTGGTGTAACACAAAAAAGGAGGTTTGTGATGATCAGGTAGAATACATACTTAAAGAACAAAAGGTCCACCTACTTAAATTTTTCAAAATTGAATGAAAACTCTGAATCCACAGAAGAGGCTCAATGAACCTTAATTATTTATTCATACTATAATAAATCCCTAAGCTGTAGTAAGATCCTCTATATTCCAACTCTGATTTCGTAAGAAACATTAGCAGCATGTAGAGTATTAAAGGTTTTAAATTCATGGATGTCTAGTGATAGTAACATGATTCATAATATTAATTATTGGTATTCATTGTTTGCTTATTACAAGTGTACAGGAAATACTTCTGATTTCTTAGACTCAGGCTCCTAAAGTGGCGCGTCATTACTTTCACCATCACTTTACACAGCACAGATTCAAGGAGAGGGGACATAGATGTTCACCACCTGATGGAAGGAGGGCTGAGAATAGGTACCATCTTTCACCTGCCTCCATCACCTTCTGTATTTTATCAGCCGTTAGAATTTTGTTAATTCTTAGTCCAGGAATTTGGTATACAGAGTTATCATCAGATAATAAGTTCTCTTCTTATGTGGAAATGTTTAACACCTATCCATGGTCATTCAAAAGCATCAAGATCATTACCTCCAAAATTTTATTGCCTAGGGAATACTATCCTATTTTCTTAGTCTCAAAACACACGTGAGATGTGAACAAAAATATGTGAATGTGCATATTTAAAAAAATTATTACCTTAAAAAACACGGTACCATTACTTCTCGCCAAAAAAACCTCCTGCTCACTTTGAACACACATATCCCATCATTCTCGTCACTTTCTGAAGAAGTTCTGCATGTTCTTTTTTACAGTATCTTTAGCTGCACTATTATGGCTGCTTTGAGTTCTTGAATTGATTCAAAATATTTAGCATTCACTAGCATTTTGACTTTGGAGCACAGCCAGAAGTCATATTGTGCTGGATCCAACGAAGAAGGTGAATAAGTAAACACTGTAGTGTTTTTACCAGCCTGCTTTCCCCTTGAATGGCACTTGACTGTAACATTCTCTATATTTTTTATCACAGTTTGTAAAGACACCATGAAAGTGGATTTCCAGAACTGCTTCAAAAATGGCAAGAAAAATGGAATGAATGTGTTCAAAGCCAGGGGAGTATTTTGAGGAAGAGTAATGGCACTATGTCTTTTACTGTAATGAATACATTTAAAAAAATAATTAAACACACACTCTAATTTTGGATCAACATTGTACAGGATGGAGAAAATTATGTCACTTGAAATTTCTATTTTGTTTGTCAGTTTCTTAAAGCATGTTTTAAATTGGTGGCCAAAATTGTTTGGTATATAATTTGGAGCTATAAGTACAAATGGCCAACAAATACATGAAGAAATGCTCAACATCACTGGCCATTAGAGAAACGGAAGTTAAATCTCAACACTGAGATTCCGTCTTACTCCAGAAAGAATGGCTGTCATCAAGAAATCAAATAATAACAAATGTTGGCAAGGCTATGGGGGAAAGGGGACCCTTCCATATTGGTGGGAATATAAACTAGTACAACTATGGAGGTCAGTACAGAGATTCCTCAAAAACTAAAACTAGAAATTCCATTTGACCCAGCTATTCCCCATCCAGGTATCTTTCCAAAATTTAAAGGCATCATATTACTTTGATACCATGTTTATAGCAGCACAATTCATAATAGAAAATCTTGTAAGCAGCCTGTGTGTCCATCAATAGATGAATGGATAAAGCAAATGTGATATTTTATTTGCATACATGGAGTACTACTCTGCCATAAACAAAGATAAACTTGAGTTATCTGTAGGACAATAGATGCACCTTGAGACCAATATGTTAAGTGAAATAAATCAGACACACATGCTTAAATATTGCATGTTTTCTCTTATTTGAAAAACCCAAATTACAAATGAAGAGCAAAATAAAAGATAGTTCTTAGGAATTAGGGAGATAAGTCTTTCTCAAATGAGAAGGGGATCAAGAGATGGAGGGAGTGGGAGGAAAGGGAGGAGAAGGGGATGTGTTATGTATATGTACCAACTTCCTACAAGTAGTGTAAACATTATGTACTGCAAATATGTTCATATAAAAATAATTTGGAACTGTAATATGTTTGGATTAATAAAATTTTAAAAATTTAAATCCAAGAAAAGCATGTGTCACTTGTACTGAGAGATTGTGGAAGAATTATGTTATAGAAAGTTAATTTGAAACTATTTATTGGGAAATAAATATAATACGTTTAATCTGTATTTACCTAGAAGGGGAATAGCTGGATCAAATGGAATTTCTAGCTTTAGTTTTTTGAGGAACCTTCAGAGTGGTTTCTATAGAGGTTGTACTGGTTTACATTCCCATCAATATGTATGAGTGCAATTAATCTTGTTCTTTGGACTTCAAAAATTGTGATAATTTGTTAGGGCAAGGTTTGTATTTATATTTTTACCATCTATAAAAATATATTTATGTAATAGAGTAAAAGTAAAATAGGACTTGGTGACATGTATATAGATTGCTGGAAACAATTTTTTATGAAATACAGTGTATAAAAATCACTATTCAAAATGAGACAATTGGCAGTTTATTATAAACAGATTTTTTTTATTGGTAGAGTCTTTAGTTTATATGTGTATTTGCAATTTTAAAATTAATAACTGACTTTCCCTAAATTCACTGAAATTTTTTCCAAGCCATGTAAACTAGTCTTTAAAGAAAAAACAAAAGAGAACAAAACAAAACAAAAAACACTGAATTAGACTAATAAGATCAGCTTGAGTCATTGTCTCACAGTGTGATGGTTATGTCGCTATAGTTTGAGTCTTCCCTCTGTCATTAACTATGGGCCACACAACTGCACGTTCCCTGAAGGAGTAAATGACACAGTGCACATATCACCTATACCATTCAGCACACAGTAGGACAATGTGGCCTAATTTGGAAACTTTCATAGAATCTTAAGTCACAAGTAGAAAAAAAGTAGACGTACAAACAATGGCTTCTCTTTTTCTGCTTCTTGCAATTGTTCTATGAATTAACTGTGAATATGTATTTTAGTTATCAAAATTTATTATGCCAAGCCCACTTAACATATAGCCACTGTTTTCTAGGTTGGTGATTTACTTCAACTGTAAAACGAAGCATCATTTTAAATGGTGCCTTCCAATATGTTTTACAGAAACCAAATAGGTATTTTTCAATTCCTTCAAAGATTGAATTCAGAATTACATTCTCTGGGAATTTTGTGATCACTAGCAGCCAGGTGGGAAATACCAGATGAACAATTAGAGTTGAACGACATCTTTAACAAATAAGAAGGTTATTTCAGAGCTCTAGCCAGATCTACAGACACAACCACCAGCAAAGATAGCAATGTGGTATGTAGTGGCTCAAGATAAAGGAAATTGGAGAATCATGGAAGGGGATTCCCCAAACACAAATGCCAGTCCCCTGAGGTAACTCTTTCAATAAAGCATGGTCCAGATTTCTTAGAAAGGACCAACTCATACTCAATCTACCCAGGAAATGCTAAAATAAATTTGAAAGGATATTTTATTATTAACACATCCTACTCCCATCCTATGTTCCCTAATATTATATTATGTTCCCTGTAAAATATTTTATTTTATGATATATTCCATACAATGTATTCCCTATATATCATTATATATTATGTACTATATTCCCTATATTATTTTCTGTAATACTAATACATTCCCTGTCTCTCCCAATACATCTAAAGAGCTCACAAAATTTTGGATAAACGTTGAAAGAATAACATTGCTTGAAAATCTATATCCGTACAAAATATTTTTAAGAAGAAAATAGTGTCACAAAAATGTACATGACAAAGGTATAAATGTTAGATGTCTAAAAACACAGGTGTCTGACTTACACATAATTTAGTGTTCAATGTATGCTAGTAAAGTGAAACACAATATTTCAATAATGTTGCTTGTTTCAGTTGAGATAGAAAGTTAGTTATTGAAAGTGTAAGTTGAAAGAGATATTCCAGTCCATTCAGATTAACTCCATACTTCATGGAGAGATGGAGTAAAATGTAGAATTAACTCAACTGTTAAGCGTCAAAGAGGGAGCTGAAATAAGTACTAACCCAAGCCATGAATATCCCAGAGGCCAGTGCTTTTTCTATGCTATACCAATGAGTTTCCATGTGTCTGTTCCCAGGAATCAAGGATATGGTTCAAATTCAGTGCAACTAAGTGTAGAAAAGCAAACTCAGGCATGGTGAGCGTCTGCTCTTCGAGGACTGGCTGTCATCTGCATGTCCATAGGTGTGGCCAACACTCCGAATGAGTGCTGCTTCCCATACAAAATATGGGACAGACAGCAACCTGGGCAGACAGCCTTCCCTTTCTGAACTGAAAAGAATTTAACTGATGTAACGTGCTTATTTTATAAGAGATCCAGGTTTGTGGAAATGGGATCATAAAGTAAGTCTGGCTGTGAGATCTGCCTGTATGACTTAGTCCATGATGTTTCACTTGTAAAACTGAAATGTTACCTCACTTGTAAAAGTGAGGTATGCTTTGCAAATGAAAACCAGGCATTCCACTAGGGTGATAAAAATGTCAAAGTCAGAGCTGCTGTTTTGAGAGATGAAAAGGAAAAAAACCTATGAGTTTCAACAGGACAAAGTTTAAAGTAGAAACTTCTAAATAGTTAAACTCTACTGATTCTAAGTAATTATAAATTTCTTATGTTGCATAAATAATTGTTCATATGTGAATTTCTTTCATATCACAGTGACATAATATAACCTTTCGAAATAAAACAGGGATTAGAATCTTGGTAGAAAATTGAATTCTAATATAAAATAAATCAAGAAATCATGAGTTTTTAATTTTTTAAATTATTTATGTATTTATTTATTTATCGAGGCAGGGTCTCGCTATGTAGCTCAGACTGGCCTGAAAAACAACTTTGAATTGAACTAGGGTGATAACAAAATTAAGAAAATGCATTTATTTGAAACATATTTTGGAGAGTGAATTAATAGGATTTAGTGATGGGGAAGAAAGGTTTTGTAAGATTATTCCTAAGCTTTAAACTTGAGTGAAGAGGGCAGTTGGTACTATTTGGTAAGAAGTTAAAGACAAGGAAAAGATAAGAGAAATATTTGGGGGATAAATTAGTGCTTCAGTTGGAACAGTCTGAAACTTAAAGATTTGAGTGGAAGCGCAATGAGCATGTAGGTGGGATTCAGAGCCATTGGAATGGGTGGGGTCATGGGAAGATGATATGAAAGGAAGCAAGGATGGCGTTTGTTTGTGAGGTCAGCTGGAGAATCAATGCCTATTTTTCCAGGAACGTTATTGAAGATACTCAGTCTCCTTTCAAATCTCAGATGCTAGAACTCTGATGATTGATGTCTATTACGGTATTATTGGGGAAATTAAAGTCAGTGTGAATGATAAGGAAAGGTTATTCTACAAAATAGAATACAATTTAAAAGGCACTTTTGTTCAAACATACAGCAATTTCAATGACATATGAAGATACAGGGAATTTCTGTTTTAGTGAAAACTGTAAGAGCTGCCCTCATTTGATCAAATTATTGGCCCTCGATTGAGAAAATATATGTGAGGAGCATGTGGATTAGTAAAAGTTATTTAACCCTGTGCTGTTTTAAATTGAAGAGTCTTTGATTTTAATGTTTGGCAGTTTTGTACTATCCTGTTACATCAACCCTCAGCTGCTACCTCTGGATCCAAATTAAATATTGAGACACAGGTTGATATAGAGACTTATACAGTGCTAATGAGTAGCTCCAATGACAGACTTGGTTCACTAGAGAACTAACACTGATGCAATTTATTATGCATAATGGTGAAAAAGTGGAGAAATTTAACCCTTTGCTCTGCGTTCACAGGTCTTTAGATTTTGAAAGGGTAAAAAGATCTCACAAGAAAGAAATCATATGGCACATCACTGGTGTTAACTCAAACTTATTACAATGTTTTAGTCATTGATATTTTAACAATGTTAAAAACTAACATTTTGACAACTCATTCCACTGGATTAAAGAATAAACATGTTTGACTTCATGTATATTCCCATGAAGATTTCTCAGGAAATATCTAAATAACTTCAAGAAAAGTTAGTGGAATAATATTTTGTAAATTTAGTTAGAGCTAAGTATGGGACATTTTTTTCTCTTCCTTTTTTTATCATAAAATATGTAAAGCACAGCAATGTAGCATTAATTCATTATATCAAGTAAAAAAAGGATATTATCTTTCAAGTTATCTGCTTTACTGAGCTTCATTCTTTAGCTTAAGGAGTTCTGTACACTGCCTCCTACTTAGAGAAAGAGCAAAGAGCTACTCTTCATGAAAAGGTGACCATTGTTTGACCTATATGTGACTAACTGTTCTAAGAAAAAAACAGAGGATTATCTGGGCAGTAATCTCTGGTGAATGTGACCTTACTCATAAAAACTGACCATCTATAAATTTTGAGAACTGTAAACACTCAAAGGCAGAACAGGTCAGCTAAGAAAAGCAGATTATAGGTGATGGTCTTTGTAGGCTGTATTGGTCATATTTCATTTTTTGACACACAATACTGACACCCACAACTTAAAGAAGGAGAGGCTTACCATGGCTCACAGTTTCAGGGGACTCAGTCCATGGTTAGTGGACACCCCCTCCAAGCAGAAACACTGTGGAAATGCACTGTGGAACAAAGATAATTAGTTCATATCTGCTGGAAAGTAGAATATGACAACAGTGTCAAAGAGGAAAGGGCCCAGGAACCATATGTAACACAAAGGTAATGCCTCCTAGCACCCAAACATGTGCTTTACCAATCTGCTAGTATTTTCTTACTCTAATCGAGTTGATATAGCAGGATTAATGGACATATAGGCTACGCTTTAAAAGAAAGAACAGAAGAATCAGGTAAAGAAAGAAACAGGCCAGTGGAAGAGTGGAAAGATACAGAGGTGAGGGTCAATGTGAGTCTTCAGTGAAGGGAGAGTTGCATGAGTTGCTAACTAGTTTGCAGGTATTTGTTCCATGAAGCCTGTCTGTACTTCCCACCTCTGGATTCCATGATTAATTCCTGGGACCTCACATTAACCAACAGTACCAAGAGACATCCTGAATTTTTAATTGAGCTTCTTTGCCTTTTTTAACATTTTTCAAACAGGACAAGAAATGGTCCTAAGTGAACATTTCAAATGTGTATAGGTGGATAGAGGACTGGTGACATGGTATATATGAAGATGGTCATCAGCTTTGTGTATAATGTTAAAGAATTGAAGACAGTGCAAATAAATATGATAAAATTTACAAAATTAAACATCACAAATTTTTCACACATATGCATTGATTATGGAATATAGGTTAAACACATGCTTAGGTTAAATTTTACAATTATATTTTTAATTTGAGATGAAATATGCAAAGCTAGTTATCTTTCCTCATGGGATCATAGGTTACTATTTTATTTCACTAGCTTTCCTTTATTTTGAAACTGTCAAAAATCAAAAAACATTGTTTTTCTAATCAGAATAAAATGCATAAGAAAAAATATACTTGAGTCAAAACAAAGACTGCAATACAGTACTCTAATAGAATATGATTGCACCGGGGATAAAAAAAATATATATTGACAAACAGCTAAAAACATATATCTTGGCATAATTCCAGTAACTTTTTATGGTACTATGTCACACATTTTTTGTTCATTCTTTATTTTGCATGGCTTTTTAAAATAACATTTAAAAGTTAGCATTATGTTACACATATCTGGCATCCAGACTATAGAATTTGAATTAGATATCAATAATTATTCAATAGTAAAATTACCTAGCATTGTATGAACAGCCAGATACTGCGGCTACTACAAAGTTTTATTTTATTATAAAGATTAAATGTGACAAAAGTGGCTTATTACATGCCTTTCACATCTAATGTTTACCAAGTACAAGTATAAAAATGGATAACCAATCAACAAAAGTAGGTTAAGGATTAGAAGGGATAGGTCAATAATACATAGCCAATTAGCCAAAGTATACTACACTGAGCTAGTTAATGCAGATGCTAGTAAAATGCTAATATTTTAGACAGGCGTGGTGGCACATGCTTGTAATCCCCACACTCAGGAGGCTGTGGCAGAAGGATTGCTGTGAGTTTGAGGCCAGCCTGGACTACATGGAGAGCCCCTGGCTAAAAAAAATATAATAATAAAAAATAAATTAATATTTTGTGGCATTTTAACTGTCTTTGAATAATGCTTCTAACAACCAGCCCAGGATCAGATGTGTTCTTAAAAATGTTTAATTACAATAAAAGATGAAGTTTGAATACAGAATGTAAGAAAGTTAAATTGGGTTAACAGAAAAAAATTAAATACCATGAAATCTAAAAGGGTTCGCTGCTAGTGTAAATTCTTATAACCATTTTCTCAATCATTGTCAGAAGAAGGTTTCTAATTTCATATCATTTACATTTGATAGGCATGTGTAATTATAAAGAAAACCTACTAATGCCAACACGTGGCAGTAATTGTTAATGTATTGGTTCCAGCAAAGAATTATTTTATCAGTCCTTGAATTTAATACCTCATAAATACTTCAAATCACAACTTCTATCCCCAGTAACATTTTAATTTTCTGTCTTGAAATTTCTATTCTTGAATGCCCTAGACATTTAAAATTATTTCAACATTTCAGTGCAAAGCATATTTAACTCTGCATTTTTAAAGTTTATATGCAATTATAGGCTACATGAAAATTTTATACATAACAAATATACAAATCACGGATAGAGGAGAAATGTAACAAAGCACTGTTTTATGACATATAGATCACATTATTTTGGAAAGCTACTACAAATCTGTAACTCCCTGAGCTCTAATTTCTGGCCTGGAATACATATCTATTTCTTTCTTTTTTTATTTGTGCAGTCATGGGGATTGAACACAGGGCCTTCACCTTGAGCTACATCCAGAGCCCTTTATTTATTTTGCATTTGGAGACAAGTCCTCACCAAATTGCTAAGCTACACAGGTTGTGCTTAAATTTGTAACTTTCTTGCCCTGCCTCCCACAGTGCTGTGATTACAGGTGTGCGTCCCCACTCTCAACTTCTGTGTTTTTTATTAGAGGCATGAAGTCACGTATTCCATTTTTATCTGTACTTTTATATCTAGGCCTCAATTTTCTTTTCATATGAACATCATGCACCTCCTCAAGGGACATGATGAGAAAGACACACAATAACTTTTGTGGCATTCTTTCTGCAAATACATTACCTCCATTTCTTCATGAGAAAATTCGAGATCAATTCAATCTGAAGAAAGTTAACAAAACAACTGGCCAGAAACCTGTATCCTCTGCAGATTCATGTATTGAAGCCTGCTCTTCAGTGGGGTAGTGTGGAATGGGGTCTCTGAGAGCTGACTAGGTCATGAGGGGGGAATGCCTTTATGAAAGGGACCCCAGAAAGCTCCCCGGCTCCTTAAAAGGATACGAAGACTCAGATAAAAGACTGCCATCAGCGACCCAGGAAATGGAATGAATGGTACCGTAAAAGAGGCAGAACTGAGACGTGTTATGTGCATGTACCAATTCCCTACAATTGATGTAATCATTATGTACCGCAAACATGTATGGATAAAAATTTAAAAATAAATAAATGAAAGCAGCTCCAAGGAGCTGTGTTAGCCTTCCAGGGCAACATCACTAGAAAGCATTATTTTTCTAGTTGTGAGGACACAGCTGGGAGCGTCATTTATGTAAGATGCCATTAGTGAAATAATTTTCTTAGGGGAGATAGGTTGTACCTTTACGATAGAGACACGTATAATGCTAGCTGGTGTCTGCAAGATATTAGGCTGTAGTTATAATAATCACTGTAATTGCAGCAGTTCATGCTAGCTCAACTGCACATCCATTCTTCATTCGTCCCTAAACCAATTTGTTCTACATATGAATATATAACTCTCATCAATTTAGAGTGCCATTCCTTGGCTATGTGGGTCATTAAAGGAGATATATAATGTATGAGTCTAACAATCCAAACTTAGAGGGGGAAAAGCTTTTTAAGACCCAATCTGCTGGAACTTTGATGTTGGACTTCCTAACCTCCAGGACTACAAGAAATAAATATCTGTGGTCTTTTAGCTACATGGTCTGTGGTATTCTGTGATAGTAGCCCAAATGAACTAAGACAATCAGCGATCTTCACTGGTGTTCTAGTTCATACTCAGGTCACTACAGATAATGATAATGTACTTCAAAAAAGGTAGAAAAAAAGATTTTGTATATTTTCACTATGAAGAAATGAAAAATGATTGAGAATACAGAAATGATTACCCTGATTGAACATTACAGAATATATACATGAATTATATCTTGTGGACCCATAAATGTATAGTATTTTTACCATGCCAATTTTTAGAAGAAATATTATTTATTTATTTATTTTTGTTTTGTTTTTGTTTTTGTTTTTTTGAGACAGGGTTTCACTATGCAGTTCAGGCTGGCCTTGAACTTACTATGTAGCCCAGGCTGGCCTCGAATTCACAGTGATCCTCCTGCCTCAGCCTTCCAAGTTCTGAGATTATAGGCATGCACCACCATGCCAGACTAACATGACAATTTTTTAAAAATATACATTTTTTAAAAAATAGCAGGGTCATAAAAGATAAAGAAAGGCTGAGGAACTACCCCAAAATGGAGAAGACTAAGAATACATGAGATCTAATGCAATGGGTTACTGGATTCGATCTTGGAACAGAAAGTGAACATTAGCAGGACAATTGGCAAAATTTAAATGAGTTTTAGATTTATTAATGATATGCTGTCATGCAAGAAAATGACAATATTTTTTATGAAAAAATATGAGTCTGAAATTATTTTAAAAAAATTTAAAAAGTAGATACTACATTCTGTGTACAAAGGACACAAATCTTTATATTTCTGAAAATATAACTATTCGATAATTCCTACAAATACTGTCTGTGCAGAAAATTTAACCAGTGAGGAAATATTTCATAATTTTTAGGCTTCTTCTAATTGAAACAATATCACTTTCTCCATGAATCATTTATCAATAGAACACTGACAAACATTTCATTCATACATCTATTTTTTTAATCAAGCAAACTGTAAATACCATGAAGTATGAAAAGCCTACTATTCTAAAATTTGAAGTCTTTTAAAATCTCTAGAATTTTGCCCCATAGATAGTTTAAAAGTGATTTGTTATGTATAGTTTTTTTCACTTTTGAACCTATGCCATATGCAGCTTACTTGGTAAGATTATGGAAACACAGCAATGAGAAAGCAATTTGTGTCAACTATGAATGAAACTGTCATTTATGCTCAATAATTTTCCTCAAAACAAATTTTCTAGAACACAGTACAGCAAAAGCTTTTAAAGAGATGAATTCTAATACCAGATACACCCTAAAGCAAATTTTATGCTACTGAATATCAAACTCTGGAAAACAGTGGTTTGGCATGGAAGTACAGGTAGTAACTGAAAACTTTTTGTATAAGTAAGATGCCATTAGTGAAATAATTTTCTTAGGGGAGATAGGTTGTACCTTTACGATAGAGACACGTATAATGCTAGCTGGTGTCTGCAAGATATTAGGCTGTAGTTATAATAATCACTGTAATTGCAGCAGTTCATGCTAGCTCAACTGCACATCCATTCTTCATTCGTCCCTAAACTAATTTGTTCTACATATGAATATACAACTCTCATCAATTTAGAGTGCCATTCCTTGGCTATGTGGGTCATTAAAAGAGATACATAATGTATGAGTCTAACAATCCAAACTTAGAGGGGGAAAAGCTTTTTAGTCAAGTGTAAAATCATCACTACAAAGCTGACTTATAAAATGTAATAAAAATCAAGCCAGGATCACAAATGACCATCAATCAATTACGTGGTAACTCATATGTTTTGAACAGAGGTGTTTCATTTACTATTTCGACTCCAATATTCACCATTAGAAAACTGATGTCAGCAAGTTATACATACAACTTTATGAAGTTTTAAAATTCTTTCACAGTGGGTGGCTTTTCCAAAAGAAAAACAATGAATGGAACCCCACAAATTCGCAGAATTTATTAGAACTAGTTCATTTATAAGAACACTACTCAAAGTCTAGAATGACAGGATTAAATGACAATTTTGCTGTGATGGTAAATCACAAACAATAAGCTAGATGGACCTAAGTACTTTCCATTTTAGATTTATACATTTTTTGGCAATGGGGTACATAGAATATGAAGAAATTAATGAGACTCAGGAAAGGATTATACCATACTTGGAAGTTATGCTAACATCATGAAATCATTCTGGACTGTTATTACTAGAATAAATATTATTTTATATATTACTCAAACTTCATTTTGGTTGTAGAGATTTACAAAGAATACCCTAGGAAGCAAATGTATGCTGAAATACTTATAAATAAAGTGTGTCTGTGCAGGACCTCTCAACTGAATTGTGACCAATAGGGTAAAAAGAGATTCCAGGGAGGTGGATTCATTACATTTATCTGAGTGACCTCTTTCTGGGACCATATGAGCTAAGATAAGATTCGGAACTTTGTGGTCTTGCCACTCTGTTTTCAGGAATGTGCCTTGGTTTTTATATAATTTTGAAACATAAATGAAACATAAAATGTTAACATAAAATGTTTCCTATGCCTTGTTAACGATACATGAGTAGTTTAACATTTGGTAATTTTTGTTTTAATTATCTTAAGAAAAGAAATAAATTTGAATGGAGATCTTTCTTTTGAATTGATGTTCTACATGGGCATAATTTTGTGCAACAATCAGAAAGAAGTGGACATTTTTCTTTATAGAAAGATTTTTTACAGAAGATTCTTTGTAGTGCAAGTGAAAAGAAAAAAAAAAGCAAATTAAGAGTGGAAGCATTATATAAATACACTGGGGATTACAGTTGCAACGTATATTTATGATTTATATTTCATTGTATGTGTGTGTGTTCCTAAGCACAGATATACAAACACAGGATACAGGATCATTTTCTTTTTGTATTATTTCTATTTAACTTGCATAATTTCTAATAGCATAGAACAAATGTTTAAATTATTGTGAAGATACAGAGACATTTATTAAACATATGAATATATGAGTTATTTCAATTTTATGTTTTTCTATTATGAAAACAAATTTTATACAATTTTTCATGTCTTCTACTAGAATACTCATTCAAAGCAGTACTAGACTTCACATTTTTATAGGCTATAATTTTGTATTTGTATTCTATGTGTAGAGGTCCTGAGAAAATCTGAAAAAACAATTTGGTGTTGAGAATCTTTACACCCATATAAACAATCTTCGTTTGTCTGATGATTCTCAATGGAGGTCTGGGGCTTCAAGTATAGTTTGTGTTTAATATCACAACAAATAGAATATTAAGCTGATAAGATGCTAGAAAATATTCCAATGCCAAATATTTCAGAATCTTAATTCTAAATATTCTTATATGTGTTTGTATGTTTCACAAACCATACAATGACATGGTAATATACTTGTTAATATAAATATTTATATTGGTAATATAATGGTAATTGGTAATATAAATGTTAATATAAATATTTAAATAAATAATGTGAGTTCTAAGTGTTTTCTTGGGTGGCAAAGAGGCATATAGTTGACCTGCAGGAAAAATGTGTTGAAAGGAAATCAAAGGAATACTGGTAACTTTCACCGTTTTGGTTTCTGAACTGTGCTACCCTGACGTTGGAGCAAATACTTCTATATACCATCAAATTGATTTTGGTTCAGTTTATCCATCTCACTAATCTCAAAGTTTTTTCCTTAGTTGGCTTAAAGTTAAAGGCATTCTTAAAGAGCTTTGGCCTAAGCATAAATCAGTGAGTTGTAATTTGAAACATAATTTTACTGTTAAACAAAATAAAGGCTCATTTGTCTGTGGCAAATTTGTGAGCTCTGTAAGACGGTAACAGAAACTTTCTCTGTGTCCTTTTATAGAGTCCTTGCCCTTGCTCTCATCCATTCATTTATGATACAGCAGTGAAAGGATGGATTCAAATCCAAACACTCATACAGCTTACATTTGAGGTGACATAAAAGACTATGTAATATTTAACTTTATCATCAGCTTGACTGGGCTAATAGGTATGCAGATGCTGGTAAATATCGTTTAGGGATGCATCTATGAGGGTGTTTCCAGAAGAGACTGATATTTAAATTTGTATGCTGAGTAAGGAAAATCTCCCTCCCCAATGTGGGTTGGTACCAATCAATCCACTGAGGTCCTGAATTGGGGGAGTGGTGATATGGTGAATTTACTTTGTGCTTGAAATGAAACATCTATCTTTTTCCCTCAAACACTGGGACTCTGGTTTCTCAGACCTTTGGATTTGGATTGAGAGTCACACCCTTGGCTCCTTTGGTTTTCAGGGCTTCCTGTTTGGACTAGACCTACACCACCAGCTCTGCTAGGGCTGCAGCTTGCAGATGGTAGTTTGCATGGTCATTGTCAGCTTCCTTATTGTGTAAGCTAATCCTTCATTATGAGTTTCTATCTCTATCTCTATCCTCTCTCTCTCTTATCTATCTCTATCATCTCTATCTCTATCTCTTCTAGCTCTACCTCTGTCTCTATCTATATGTCCTATAGGCTATGTTCTCTGTAGGATCCTATCCAATACAGACTATAAGCTTGCTATTTTGTAAGATGTACAGGGTTAGACAGTAATTTTTTAAAAAGCAGTTTGAATAAAGAAGGTAGACAGAAAATGTTTGGGGATTGGGGTTTTAATTTTTACATAGCAGAGTCAGGTAAAACTTCACAAGTGATATTTGAGAGAGATCTGAATGAAGCAAAGAAGAGAACTGTGCACAAGTAGCAGTAAAGAGTATTCCAGGATGGGTACAAATTTGAAATATTTAAATAATGTAAATGGACCAATGGAGAGGGAATTAGAGGAAGGAGATAACTCATAAAAGATAAGGATGAAAGGAGGAAGACCACGAAAAAGCTCAGGTTTTGCTCTGAATAAGAACCAAAGCCACTGGAGTATTGGGATCAGTATTTTGTATTCTGATTTACATTTTAAGGGGTCATATTGACTGGTATTTTGAAGGTGAAGGGGGCAAGAGTGGAAATAGGAAGGAGAGTTGGGAAGCTACGAAAATGACACAGGAGAAAGATGACTGTGGCTTATGCTAAGTCAAAATGGGTGGGTTTTGAGAGTAGTATTTTGGATATACTCTGAAGATTCTTAAAATAGTGACAAAGTATTTGCTGACAGACAGTTGTTGGCTAAGTGTATAATAAACAGAGAATATCTCTAAGACTTCTGGCCTATGCAACCAGAGTGATGAGTTTTAATGAGTTCCTCCTTCCTGAGATAGGACAAGTCATAAATCTGTTTGGGTAGTTTTTACCTGAGAGTCCTATAGAACATCTACCCATGGTACTGAGCATGCCATTGACAAGTAGGGGAAAGCATGTGGAAGAAGCCTAGCCTAGAGATATGGGTGCCATTAGAAAATAGAGTATGTTTAAAGCAATTAGATTTGATGAGTTCACCAAGGGGATGAGATGAGAGGTCTAAGGACTCCCCAGAGCACTCCAGGATTGATGAAAGACTAGCATGGTGGGGCAGGAAGAGGTCACTTCTGGAGAAGAGTGAAACCATGGGAGCCGTCCTGGAAACCTAGCGCAGAAACTGTACATAGGTAGAGTTGTTGAAATGCCTGAGGAATTTGAAAGGACAAATTCAGACAATATGGAGAACTGAGTAAATGGTAGCAAAGAAAATTCCCTTATATGTTCCTGAGGTTCCTGAAGAAGAATTTCTAATGCTAAAATTCTTTGGTTAGGAATTTGAAGGGTGTTTTTGAGCATATTAATTTTACTGCTTGTATCAGTCAGCTTTCCAGAGCTGAAACAAAAAAGCCCTGACATACACAAGTAAAAGGAGGAAAGTTTTGTTTTGGCCCATGGTTTCAGAGGTCTCAGTTCATGTTTGGCTCCAAAGTTAAAACATCATGGCATAAGGGCTTTATAGATGAAAGCTGCTCAACTCATGGCAGCCAGGAAGCAGAAAGAAAGGGAAAGATACAGCAAAGAGATGTACACGTCAAAGGCATGCCCCACTGACCTGGTTCCTCCCCCTGGGCTCCACTTCTGAGTAGCCTATTCAGCTAATGAACTCATAGATCGATTAATCCATTACTAAGATCAGTGACCTCAGGGTCCGGTCACCTCTCTAGCCCTCACCTCTGAACACTGCTGCATTGGGGATTAAACTGTTAATCTATGAGTCTTTGGGGAATAGTTAATAGTTATACCATAACACTGCTGCAAAACAGGTGTTCATGAATTGAGTGTCTTAAAAATGACACTAATGTATATAATTGTATAGTGCTGTATGGCGGAAATGTGGCATAGGTATCACTGAACTAAAAACAACGTGTAGTAGAGCTGCTTTCCTTTCTGGACACTCCGGGGGAGAATGTGCTTTTCTAACTTCTAGAGGTCACTCATCTTTTATTCATGGCCTCCTTTATTAATGCCTCTCTTTATGAGGCCTTTCCTCCACTGTTGTATCTACCACTCTCTGCTGCTTCTCATTTTAAGGTTAGCCAATTAGCACACTCAATTTCATCTGCAAACTTAGGACACGAACATCTTTTGGCTGCTAATTTTTTTTTTTTTATGTGGGTACCGGGGGTCGAACTCAGGACTTCACGCTTGCCAGCAGGCACTTGTGCCTCTGAGTGACATCACCAGACCCTTTTTTTCCTTTATGTGGGTACTGGGAGTTGAACTCAAGACCTCGCGCTTGCCAGGCAGGCGCTTATGCTTGCTGAGCCATCTCACCGGCCCTTGGCTGCTATTTTGTTCATCGCTGTTAAAATATGACTTGTTCTTGGATAATATATAACTTTTTCTTACTACTTATTAATTCTTTTATTTTTCCAGAAAGCCCAATAATTTTATGCTAACTGAACAAACTAGAGCCAAATACCACACAAAAATTAAATAGAAACAAATATACATCACTACATGTCCAAATTACAGCTATACACCTGAAATGGAAAAAGCAAAAACATTGAAACGATGAAGTACAAAGTTCTACATTCGGCATATGCAAACACATTTAAGGTGTAAAGGTATAGTTTACAAAAGTTTATCCATAGAAATATTGAAGGATGAATGGAAGTAAACTATTAAGGAATAATAGTGTGAAGTGAAATAAAAAGAGAATTTGATAACTGAATGGATCTAACAATATCAAGGTAAGAAATCACTGACAGTATGAAAACATGATGTGAAAATAATGTGTGTATGCTCACTGAATAACATAAATGGCAAAATTAAGCGGAGGGACTGTTTGAGAGTGTGGTGGAGGCCGGGGATATAGCTCAGTGGCACAGTGCCTGCCTGGCAAGCACGAGATTGTGAGTTCAGTTCCTGGTACAAAAAAAAAAAAAAAAAAAAAAAAAAAAAAGAATGTGGTGGAGGAGAGAAAGCATTTGTGGAAGGAGATAATGACATCTACAATGAGTTTGATCCATGTGAAGATTGAAATTTGACAATCTAACAACAGTCATTGGAAATACTTAATATATATGTATGGACATCTTTCTATATTTTTTGAAAAATGTACACTTAAAAATAAGTTATAGGGGCCAGTGAGATGGCTCAGCAGCGTAAGCGCCTGCCCAGCAAGCGCAAGGGCCCGAGTTCGACTCCCGGAACCCACATACGAAAAAGGGGCCGGTGATATCGCTCAGCGGCACGGGTGCCTGTTGGCGCGCGAGGTCCTGAGGTCGACCCCCCGGTACCCACAAAAAAAAAAAAAAAAAAGTTTTATTTCTTGGCAAAATTGAACAGTTTTTGATGAAAAATAACTGTTCTTATGCACTACTGATATAAAATGTTATTTCCTTCCTGTACAACAACCTGACAATGTTTTGCAAGAACTTTAAAAATATTTATGGAGTTTATTCCAGCAATCCCACTTCTGGAAATCTACTATGAGACTCCTTGACATCAGATATGTCAAAGATTTATAAATAAAGCTGTCTGTTGCTATGATGCATGGAATAATGAATATTTGGAAGAAAACTGAATATTTTAGAAAATCTCATGTTGTATTGGGATTTTCTCACAAGGTCCTTCAAAGTTTGGAAAAATTAACTAGAAAACATTATTTGGGTCAAAGACCTTTTTTGATGAGAGGGGTTTGTTTTCTAAACAACAAATATTATGGGAATGTATTTAATAATACTGATCAGAATAGATCATCTTTTACCATTCAATCACTTTTCAGATTATGTGAATGCAGTAAAAACAATTAGGAATAACACCCAAGACCTCAGAAATGCCCTTATAAATAATCCCACAGCTCTTCAAGATTCAGTCTAAGGTGAGGTTGAGTAAGAATAAATTTTATTACAGTAAATTTAGGGTAAAAGTAATTATTTGTTTTCAAAATTTGCTACTGGACTTCGAATACTTGAAACATGATTCATTTAAATGGAACAAGTTAGCATATAAATTATAATACTTCTTTGACGTTAACTGTCCTGTTATGGTTTATACCTGGATGCCCCTCAAAGCTTCATGCAAGCAGAGGTGTGGCCTTTGCTTATAGCTGACTTACCATTAGGAAGTGGGAGCTGGTCAGAAGAGGCAGGAACTGGGTGCATGGCATGGAAGGGTTTATCTCCCTCCTGAGCTCCTTCCTTCGCTTTCTACTTCCTGTCCACTGGCCCTGAGCAACTCGCTTCCACCATGCACCTGTGTCATGCTTACTGCCTCAGACCAGCTGACTATAGACTGAAACCTGAGCCAAAATAAACATATCTTCCTGTAAGTTGTGGGTGTCAGGTATTTTGCCCAAGGACCAGGGATGTAATTAAGACACTGTCCACAGTGTTTGACTGTTTGAGATAACAAGTTCTTTAGTTCTTCTCTGTAGATCTTTACCTATGTTTAAATTATTAATAATGTCAAACTAATCAAACTTTTCATATTTTGAAGTGTATCATTTAGCTTTGTCTCTCAAGAACCTCTGCAGATTCTCGCTATTTGTGTTGCCAAATGGTTTTAACCTTGATAAACAAATAAAATGGTTAATCATGTCAGTGAAGCCAGTTACTTGTAGATATGAGAGGAAGAAAAGAAAGGAAGCTTTTTGAAATGTACATGGACAGTAGTGGAAACAATATACTTCCAGAAATAATTCAGATGCATTATTCTTATAACTTTTCTGAAGAACAAGCAAGACAAAAATAAAAATATCCAAAAAGACCCAAGGAGATTTTCAGATACCATACCTTCTTTCCATTGAAAGATCCTAAGAGGAATGATTTCATAACTAGTTCATAAGACATGATTTCCCTATTTCTTCACACACCATTAAAATACAACCCATCCTTCAAAGAATATACTTAAGTATCTCCATGCTAAACAACATACTTAAGTATCATGCTTAACAGAAATCTAAACTTTAGTAGAGCAAAAGGAAATCAAAACAGAAATACACAGTTCGATCTTCTCTTTGTTCAGATGATTAGAGGCATTTTCTGAACTGGCTACATACAGATTACTTTATGGAGCATATTAGGCACACAATTTTTTTTAATAAATGAATGAATCCACTATAATTTGATGAAACTTGCTGCAGTCACAAGATCTTTTTACTATTTCTCTTCCTTAGGCACCTCTCCCTAGGCGAGGGTTGGTTTGGTTGCTTTGGCTTAAGCAGCATTTCCAGCCCCCTTCACCCTGGCCCAGCCTCTTCACTTCATCTGTGTTCCCTACCATGCCTATTCACTTGAGAGTGCATGTGAGTATGAGGAGTGCAGTGTAGACATGAAAATGATAATGTACTCTTTAGAGTGAACTATAGACACTTCAGCTATGTTGCTTATCCTTCCCAGAAATACATGTTAGCTAATTCTAATAATTTGGAATAGTTAAAATTCTGATATGGGAAACATTTAATGTCCTCATATTTTAGTGACACTGCCTTTAAAAATATTTATAACTCAAATATAAAATTGGGAAACTTTTTTTCTAAATATTTAACATCCACAGTGGGTTCTTATTAGGCAAATACAGGAGGCACCCTAACAATGAATTGAAACTGTAACTTTCATAGTCCTGCTTTTATTTATTTATCTAATAAGTATGTAGTGAGGTTTGGAAGCAGAGAATCAAAGCAGAATTTTAATATGAGTCTCCATATTTTGCAATTCACATGCATTTTCTCATATCATTTTAATAATTTTGAGAGATGAGTTATTTCCATTTTACAGACAAGAAAATGAAAGCTCTGAGAGTTAAAGTGTCAGAATTGACACAAACTGGTAGCTGAGCTGGGATTCCAGTTTGTAGTGTTTCTACTCCCAAATCCATGAACACAACTAGACTGATGCCTCTCCCTGATTCACTGAGTTTGTGCAAAGCACTGTGATATGTGTGCCTCAGGAATACTAAAATAAGTTAAATATGGATTCTGTCAAAGTAAGATTGATCAAATTAGTTTATAAGATTGATAAAATGGACATATGTCTTAGTCTGTTCAGGCTGCTATTACAACATATCACAAACTCAGTAGGTTGTAGACAATTAACATTTATTTATCACAATTTCAGAGGATGGGATGTCCAAGATCAAGGCAAAGACAAATTTAGTGTCCAGTGACAAATTTAGTGTCTTAGTTGATAGATGGGCACTTCTTGCTGTGTGCTTGCACAAGGGAAGGGGGAAGGCAGCTCCCTTGGATCTCCTTGAGAAAGGCACTAATCTCATCTGCAAAGGCCCCGCCCTCTGACCTACTCAACTCCCAAAGCCCCCACCTACCAGTCCCATTGCCTTGGCCATTAAGACTTCATCGTGTGAATTTGGGGAGATGAAAACATTCAAATCACAGCACTACACTAAATAACTGTATAGTAATACAATGTGGAAAGTTAGAGGACAGGAATAAATATAGGTCCGCTGTGGCTTACATCCTGCCTAGATAAAATTATAGCTTGAAGTTCTGCATATTTTTATGTGAATTCTTAAAGATGTACACATGGAAACAAGCCAAAATATGACAATGAAGTGTTCCTGAATCAAATGCAATTTTGGTATATAATATTCTACTGTTTCCAATTTACCTCATAATTGATTTTTAAAGAATGCATTAAAAAGAGATGGACTACTTCCCCTTCACACACCTCATGTTCATGTTTTTTCATTCACCCTGCTGTAGTATTTTCCTTACTCATCTTTTAGAGTTGAACGTAGGAGAAGCACAGGAGGACAGGCTAGGATGCCAAAAACACATTCAGTGTGACTTAGTGACACAACTGCTTTGTTTCAGGCTGTCAGCACGGTGGTAGACAGGACACAGCCTTTCTGCAATTAATCTTTCTGATGTACCAATGATAGTTTGCAGAACAGAACGATTACCAGTACTTATTTTCTCTTTTCCCTCATTTGTAGCCAATGAGCTTGGCCAATGAGCCAGAAGAGCTCTGATTGAAAACCTAAAAGGTGCTAGAATTATTAGCATTTTCCTTTTCTTGGTATGGTCATTTCCTTCAGTTCACTGAGTTTGGATGGAGGCTATTTGATGAAATAGAGACTGTACTATTGCTAATAGCATATGTACCCGCGTGCCAATTTAGCTATATAGTATTATACTAGGCTCATAGCTATAATAAATGTCTGCTTACAAACATATGCACCCTTCTAGAGCAGATCATACTAAAATGCAAAGCACAGAAAGAAATAACTTTCCAAAGCAAAATATTACGAAGACCATTATCCTCTATTTTTAGAGAGGATGGTAATGGTGTTGGGAAGCTGAGTGGCAGGGAGCTGTTTTCTCCCAGCCTGCGGCAATGATTCGTATTTCCCACTGTTCTGAGCGAGTTGAGCTTTGTGTGTATCACAGCAGCCTCTTAATACCTGGATGAAGATATAAATCCTGGGGACACCAGAAGGATTTGAGCCCATATAACATGCCTTTATGCCAGGAGCAAGTCCCTGACAGCTAGAAAGAGAAATAGATGTAAACACTCTGTTACTGTGTTCTTCAGGAAACAAACTTTATTTCCCTGAGTTCTCTTGACAGGGGAGAAAAATGAATTCCTGATCATGAGAAGATTGAAAACATGTTACTTTTGCACCTTGTCAGGAAAGCCATGAAGTCTCATATCAGTGACTAAAATGAAACAATCACTGCGCCATGCACAGTACAGACCCATACGTGGCTTCTAAGCAAGCAAAAAGCTCATTCAGTGTGTGGAGTGCGAGGCCGTTACCTAATGAGTCGTGGGACTTCGGAAGGCTCCTGGCCCAAGGCTCCCAGTACAGAGGAGGAAGAAGTAATGCGGAAAGTTCTGTTCTTCTGCCTCCTGAACTCTGTGCGGTGCTGACACGAGTGGAAACGTTTCTCTTCCAAGGAGGCTGGTCCATGAAAGAGGTCTTGTTTTCATTTCAAAGAGGCCCGCCTGGCACACAGAGCTCCCTCCTGAGAGGTGGAGGCTCCCTCCAGAATGCTTCCTCCTTCCCCGTCCTTGTGCTTCAAGAAGGAATGGGGGAAACACTTCCCCTTCGACGCTTTGGCCAGGACCTGTTTCACTGGTGATACCAACGTGCTACCCAGCTGTGATCATTACATCTTCCCGTTCTGCCACTGTTCTTCAAGCAGTGGTTGGAAGAACAGTAGATTTTGTACAACCTGAGTGCAGGTTTATGTCTCATTTTGCTTTCTGCTTTCCAGTTCCCATCATTATATCTTTGTCCATGACTCAAGTCTTTAATGTTTGAATGATTTGTTAGGACTCGGGTCTCCGAATTTTCAGGGGTAGAGGTGGGAATTGAGAAAGGGTATCGCCATATAGTTCAGGACGGCCTTGAACTCACTATTAACCCAGGCTTGCCTCAAACTCTCAGGGATCCTCCTGCCTCAGGCCCCCCAGTGCTGGGATTACAGGTGTGTGACATTATACCTGGCTGTTGCTTTTCTGTGTGCTTATAGAAAAGCAGCTTAGATTATATTACATTCTGCTTTGTAGGAAGCTATGAGATTTTAGGATTCTTCTAGGATGCTTACATGTGAACATATTTTAAAATAGACAAAAAAATTAGATAGTATCCCAGTTCACATGGACCTACAAATGCAGAGTTTAACAATTCTGTTAAAATTCTCATCTTCTTTTAGAACTATATCAGAAATACAGCTATTTTGTGATTCATTTGTGGTCTTCTTTTGTTCCTTCAAGTATTTCTAGTGCCATGAGTGGTGTTTGACCTATAAAAGTCATCAGTGTTTTTGAAATTACAATTGTAAATATTTGAGATTATGCATAACAAAAATTGAGTACTCTTATGAATATTTCTCATTTACTTTTTTCCCATTCACTTTTTTTAATTAAACTAAATTCACCAGAGGGATTCTTAACGGGCTAAACACACTTCTAAATGTAATACATCCTAAATCACCAACCATGGCAGGCTACATTCAAGTGATGACATCAATCAATTTATTATGGATCAATTTGCAGCCAAGCATTCTCCTAAACCTGTCTAATGTTTTGGCAAGATACTTGAAAAGACTTAGTAAAAATTTATTAGCAGAGCTTGAAATAGTTTCTTTCACCCCTTCGTTCTCTGGCTCAACAAAAAGAATACTGTTTGCCTTCTGAACATATAGACTTTATAGTTTAACATAGTAATGTATATGCTTGCCAAGAATCACAGTTTTAATGAGCCTTTATTAAAAACAGTGCTGTTTTAGCTTTCATTCAATGTATTGCATTTTTAAAAAGGTATTCAATGTAAATTTGTCTCACTTTTGTAATCAAAGCTTAATTTGAGTATTGCCTTGGACATATATTTTATATTACTTTGCATCCTCTCTGCAAAAGATTTTGAGCCTTTGTAGTTCAATTAATTAACACTAATGTTGAAAATATGCAAAATATAAACTTTCAAAACAGCATTAATGTTAGTGTCAAAACCATGTTGTTTTCTTTTATGTTTTAATACAAAACTTTGAAGTATTAAATGTTTAAGACACCGATTCAAGTTTCAAAGGTAATATGCTCATGCAGCAGCCACAGAGCCAAGTGAACCTTTTTGCATGTTATTGTATGTCGTGACATGGTCATTATATGTCATGACATGTCTGGTTTACAGAAGAAACTGAACTATGTAACTTCAAATTGAGACCATTGAAGTGTGAAATCTTATACCTCCACTCTGGTGTACAATAAAATCTTAGCTGTCTGTATTGGTGCTGATTTGTTAAATTGTTAGCCCAAATTTTCTTCCTTGATGAAGTATTATGTAAATAATGGTAGCATATTAATTGATAATCTTTTTCTAAACTGGTCCCATGAAAAAGGTTTTGTAAATAAATAATACAAGTGAGTTTTTATACTTTTGCATCACTTTCTAATTAATATGGTATAATTTATTTTCTCTTATAATATAGAGAGACTAGGCTAAGTTTTTTTTTTTCCTCATCCAGAGAAAAAGGATTCAAAAAAATCATAAATCACAGAAGAAATAGCAGAACACTGAATGACACATTATTTGGCAAGAGATGCCAGGGTTACTGGATTTTGGATTGCAGCAATTTTTATATTTTTGGTTTTTGAAATAAAGGTTCCACATTATCGTTTTGTGTTGGTCTTTAAAAATTATGTTTAATTTTTTATGGAAATAAACAGGCAAAGGTGAATATTTTTCTGTGTATATAAGTATTAGTAAAAGATAACTGGTGAGGCGGTAAACTTGGTCAGTAAATTATTTTAGAATCAAAGCTTATATGTGATACAGCAATAAAACAGATCAGGGACTTAGTAGAACTCTTCAAAGGGTTTAGAATTTTTTTTTTTTTTTTTTTTGTGGGTACCGGGGGGTCGACCTCAGGACCTCGCGCGCCAGCAGGCACCCGTGCCGCTGAGCGATATCACCGGCCCCTTTTTCGTATGTGGGTTCCGGGAGTCGAACTCGGGCCCTTGCGCCTGCCGGGCAGGCGCTTAAGCCGCTGAGCCATCTCACCGGCCCATTTTTTTTTTTTTTTTTTTTTTAATGTGGGTACCGGGAGTCAAACTCAGGATCTCGCGCTTGCCAATCAGGTGCTTATGCCGCTGAGCTATCTCACCGGCCCTAGAATCTTTGTTTCTGATAACTCTTCCAAGACTGCAAATCAAATAACCACAGGCTTAGAAATAAAAATTAACTTCAGAGATCCATGCATCAATGCAAAAAATATACAAAACAAAACAAAGAAGTACTGTTTTAGGTGAATTAATGATTACAGAAAAAGAAAATTTTAGAATTTGTTTTTTCTGATTTTAAAATGGGTTAGGGGGATGTGGCTCAATGGAAGCAATATGCTTAGCTTGCATGGGACCCTGGGTTCAATCCCCAGCATCAAAACAAACAAACAAAACAAAACAAAAAATCAATTTTTAAAGAAACAAATACAGTGCTAGAATGTATAAACTAGTAGTTTGAGTTATTTGTAAAAATAAAGCCACTTTTAGTTTCTTATATGACATCTTATAAGTTACTGAAAATGTCACATAAAACAAGAAAGTACCATTGGTTATATTTGTATTTAAAACTAAATTCAGTCCAACATGAAATTGATGTGTGTGAATTGATAAATCTTTTCAGAAAAGATTTCCTGTAGGAATCATGAACTCTATATGTATTTAAACATATTTTGTAATAATTTATTAGAAACTTATGCTGATTTTGTCACTGCTCATAAAATCTTAATTATTCTAGAAGAATGGTATTTTTAGAATGATACTCTTAATTTTAAAATTATTAAAAAGTTTTTTCTGTTAAACATTTGCGCAGTGAATGGCATATTTTCAATTATGTTTGTTGAGAAAATGAAGTTATTAAGCCAGGCGTGGTGGTACATGCCTGAAATCATACCACTTGAGAGGCTGAGGCAGGAGGATGACCATGAGTTCAAGCGCACCTTAGGCTACATAATGAAGGGCATCCCAAGATACAAAGTAAGAGACTCTCTCAAAATCTCCCCCCCAAAAAAAAAGGAAGAAAGAAAACTGAAGTTGTTAAAATAACACATTAAATGACTTCATGGATAATGTTCTAGAAAAATAAAATAGGGAAATCGCATGATTGATCAATCAAGATATTATTTTAGTAAATAACTACTGTATTATATAACGATACCGAAATATTTTAATAAATACATATGTTACTCATGTGTAATCTCAATCATACAAATAACAAAATATCTTAAAGGAAGATGCTTCATATTTTAGTCCCTTTAATTCTGTTTTCTCCCTGCTTCTTAAACAAAGGGAACCATGGTTTCATTTTGTAAGTGGGCTCTCAAATTATACATTCATCCTGATCACTCTCTTTTATATCCAATTTCCTTAACTAAAATAAACAGGTAAGTGGGAAGTTTTTACTTCTGTTCATCTAAATATCTAGAAAACATAACAGTTTTATTTTCTTCATCTGATGCTTCTCTCTTCTTTTCCAGTGCTTTAGTTCTTCTTGGCTACATAGCTATCTTCATACCTGTTCGTATTTCCCAGAGGGAAAAAGAACCAAATTTTTTTTAGAGTAAATACCTCAGTTTGAGATCTTAGTCCTGGTTTTCTAGTTTACCAATTACTATCTCTTAAATAGAACTATCAGAAACCATCGTTTGAAAAGAATGTTCTTTTTTTCCCCCTCAATGAGAAATTCCCATCAATCATTTTTGCCACATTTGACACAGCTGGTGTATGAGCAAAAGACACAAATTGTTATAGAATCCAAAAACAAACTGCGCTCTTTTTCAGCACCACCTGGGGCCTCTTAATATACGAAGCAGGAAAAGGAAATGTGCAAATGTTGATATTCATTTGCATAGAGCTGATTCCACTGAATAGCTTTCTTGGGTTTCCTAATGTTTTCACCATTTTTTTTCAGCATTCACTTATCAATCGTCTTGCCAGTAAGAACCTCATTTTGTGTGTGTGTGTGTGTGTGTGTGTGCCCATGTTAATTGTTGCCTAAAGGTATGGCATTTCTGAATCCTCTCAAGGTAAGTGTTTCCTTGGAGAAGTCTATAATTCTTGACAGAAAAGAAATCATTCTTAGTGAAAAAGCAAATAGTAATGATCCTAGAGCATAATAAGCAACAGACCACCAGACTTCATTTACTTTAATGGGACTCTTGATTAGCATACATAGAACATAAAAACAAAGCAGAAACATTACTGCACTGATGCCAAGCTGCTGCAATCTTCCCTCTGGGTACGGAAACCAACTTGTCCACGGAGCCCGGGCTGGGTTTGTCAGTCATTATCAGTGCCTTCCTTTAACAGCCACTAAAATGTACAGGACTCCTTTTAAGCTAAACCTGTCTTATTTCATCAGTCAATGTGTTGTCTTAGAAGGAAGATGAGTTTACAAATACTAGAAAGTTAACCAAGAAATCTAATTGCTTCTCATGTGAATCAGTATTTTTCTTACTAGAAAAAAAAAGTACGAAGTCTGCATAATTACCATGAGGGAAATAAGACCTCTTGCCTCAGACTTTCCTGCTGATTCAAGAATTCCCTTGAATGTATTACTTTTTATTTTCCTTTGGAATACCCTTCAAAAGGAAATGTTATGATGTTGATGATTTATTGTTTGTATTTAATTTCAGTTACTCATGTACAAATCTCAGTTGGGGGTGTTGGAGAATGCCTGTAATCTCTGCTTTCTTGTAGACTGAGGCAATAGGGTCACAATTTTGAGCCCAGCCTAGGCAGTTTAGCAAGACTGTCTCAAAATATAAAACAGAAAAAATGGCTGTGCATGTAGCTAAGTGTGAAGACCCCGGGTTCAAACCTCAGTACCACCAAATGAACATACAAAGAATAAAACAACAAAAAAGCTCTTTGTATACTGCCTCACATGTACATATTTATCAGTATAACCAGGCTCACAAAGCTTGTGTTAACTGTGCAAAATATATATATATATATATATATATCTATAAATTGCCCTTTATTTCCATTTTCTACTATTTTTATTTTCTTCTATGAAACTTCATTAAAGTTAAAATGGCTGCAAAAACATGTCTCATTCAAATAATTCCTATCAAAGGTCAAATAAAAAAGCATATTTAAAGAAACTTATTTAATACAATGATTTTAAACAATTTCAACATTTTACAAACTATTTGGTATCACTTGGGACTGACTGCATCCTCCTAAGAGTCACATCTGAAAATCCTAGCTCTCAATGTGACGGTTTAGAAGGTGAAACTTGGGAAGTGGTTAGTCGTGAGAGTTGAGACCTCAAGAATGGGATGAGTCCATGTGTTTGATTCCCAGCATTAGAAAACACCAACCCTCTCAAAAAAAAGAAACCCTACAAACCAAAAACAAAAACAAAAACCAAGGAGAAAGGGATGGGATCTGTGTCCTTATAAGAGACAGAGGCCTTAGTTTCCTGTTTCCCACCACGTGAATGTTCAAGTAATGCACTATCTGCAGCCAGGAGTTGAACCCTCCCCAGACAGATCTGTTGGTGCTGCATTTTGGACTTCCCAGCCTCCAGACATGTGTGAAATCAATGTTTGCTGCTTTAGCTGTTACATATATGAATTTTTTTCTTATAACAGCCAGAACTGACAAATACAGTACTGTTAGAGCAAGCAGAAAAGTGTATGGAATCTCTGGGCTGCCCTCGCTAAAATCATTCTTCTCACTCTTCACGCTCTTGTCCCACAACAGTACTACTAAGGCTGGAACCATCTCATGTTCCATCTTGAAGCTTTCGTGATGAGTTTCTCTGTACGCAGAGGATACAGCCTTTGTCTATTTCATACATATGTTTCTCGAGAAACTTTGTAGACATGGCTAGGCACTGGGGAATAGAGTGGTAAATAAAATAAGCACTGTTCTATCTGTCATGGAACTTACCAGCTTGCAAGGGAGACCAGTGATGAGTTAACAAAAACAAGGTTACTAAGTGTGATGTTAAGAAAGTAAGGAGCGGGGCTGGTGAGATGGCTCAGCAGCGTAAGCGCCTGCCTGGCAAGCACGAGGGCCCGAGTTCGACTCCTGGAACCCAATACAAAAAACGGGCCAGTGATATCGCTCAGCAGCATGGGCACCTGCTGATGCGCTAGGTCCTGAGGTCGACCCCCGGTACCCACAAAAAAAGAAAGAAAGAAAGAAAGGAGCAAAGGGCCATATGGACAGAGCTACAAATAGGTATTTTTTAAAAAAGGGTAATAGAAGATTTCTCTCGATAAAAAAGTTACATTGAAATTTAGAGAGAATAGGTTTCTTGTCCTATTTATAGTCATCTTGAAATGGTGAAGTGTGAGGAATAGAAGACCATATTCTTCTCAGTAGGAATGTGATGCCGTTTGGCCTCCCGTTGCTTAGGAACGCCATTGTCCTGTTTTTAATCTCTTGAAACTATTACTATCTGCTTTCTCTTCTAACATGTATACTTATCAGCTTGTTTTTATAATCAAATGCAATTGACTAAAGTACATGCAATATTATCTTAATTTTCCTTTATCATGATGTAGTCAGTATATTAGTACATTGTTACATATACCTGTTGGGGGCGAAGCTGTCTGTACCTCGGGTGTCTAGGACAAGGTCACTGCATCTCATGAGTGTGGCAGGGCCCATGAGAAGTGTACGCAGCTCAGGGAGCTGAGGCGCATAGTGACCTGGCCTTCCCCCGAGATAATATAGACAATGCCTGTGTTGCTCCCCGTGTAACCACCAAGGCATAATGTCTTGTTGAAGATTTTGTTCTTCCTGTCCTGGATCTTACCCTGCCCTTAAAATTCTCCGTAAACAGCCTCTTATGCTGATTGTGTAAGTAAATGCACTGCAGTTGTTGGGCAGTCCTTTCTCTCATCAGGAGAGGGGCTCCACCTGACCTCGGCTTTCTGCATCTTGACTCTTGTCTTCATTTCTTCACCCTCCACTGTCCTCCCTCCAGAATTTCAAGAGCAGCACTGGACGCGGCATACACCAAAAGGCAGGTGATATTGTATACATTTGTTCCCAAACTTCCCTCAGCTATCAGAAATTCTGAAAATGAAAGAGAGCACTAAGCAAAAATTAAATAAAAAGAGGATACAAGTGGTACAATTTTCCTGGTACCAACATCCAAGAAATATCTTTCCAGTGGCTCCTAAGAGAAACGAAGACTCAAATGTGGTAGGAAATTTAGGTAGCAGCTTTTCATTAGACAACAACAACAAAAAAAAGGGTAATGTGTTATTGAGTGCTAATACACTAAAAAGAGAATAAACTTTCCTCTTTCTTGGCTACTCTCTCAGGCATAGTTGAACACGAGAATTGGAGATTACAGCTAATGTTTATATTTTAATTCTAAAAGGTCATAACTAACATATAAGGGTTTAACTCTTTGTAGTAAATTCAGTAGGTTCTTACCAGAGAAATCTGAATAATGCTGATAGCCTTGGACTTGTGCATAATGGGTTTAATTTCTGAGGCATAATTTCTCCATCAACCGAGGTTACATTTTAGGGATTTCCATAATACACATCATTCACAGTAATTGTTACTAACTCCCAACACAAAATACTCTAGTCTTGGTTTTCCTTGTAAGTTATGATTTTAATTTGCAAATGTAAATCAGGAACCCAAGTGAATTTCAATCTATTTTGCATTTACTAATCTCAATATACTATTCACCAGCAAGAAGTGTGCCTTGTAGTCCCCAAGAATCTAGTAGCTGAACTGTCGTAATGGAGACAATGTTCCTCAACAGAATATATCAGTTAAACATCTACATTGCATTGATTCATGTATTCACCAGAGTTCATGTGTCCTAAAGTAAAAACGTACTACTGGGTATAACTAGCTTAGTAAATAAAATTCTTTTAAGATGTTGAATCACAATTTATTTTTATTTTTATCATGATACTGATAATACATAGAAATAATATTTAAGTAAAAAAATGTGTATGTGTAAAATACACACTTACAATACAGGTAGAACCATGTCCCTGACTGATGCTAAGTAGCAGATCCAGATAACTCAGCACTTTAATTTGCGGCAGGGGGTAACTGACTGCTGTGTCCTTTGAATGCCTTACATGCTTTCCCAAGTAGGGAACGCATGACTCCTTCCCTAATGATCTTCAACACAGGTGAAATGACCAGAAAAATAGCTCTCTAAGACCTCTCCCAACACCCAAATTACCCGCTCATACATCAACCCAAGCAGTTTCATGGGGAGAAGCACATTTTGAAAGAGGGTCAAGGTTTCAAATTTTAGAGTCCGAAGGCTCATGGTGCATCTCCTTTCCCTTTGTCCTCCCACCTTATTAACTCAAAAAATTTCAGAGGAAATGGCAGTAAATAGACTCTATCTGGACCTCCACCAAGGTTTGCTATCAAATTTCTTTCCTGTTTATGTTTGAGTTACTCAGCAGTTATCTGTGTGCTCTCTGGATATATAAGATCTATTTTTTTTTCAACTCCCCCTGTACAAAGAATGTAATCTTCGCTGACTGGGTTCTGGATTATATCATTATGTTTCTCTACTTCAAATCTCAGAGTAATAAGCAGAAGCAGTAATTCATCACAAATAGTCTTCTCTTAATTGAGAAAAGAAACCTTTTTGTTTAAAGGATTCATTGCTCGAAGTTGAATACATACTGCCTAATTAAATCTACTTCAGTGAAACAGAAGTTTTATCTACAAATTATCTTCTTATGCAACAATAATGAAGTTGTTTCTGATATGCTAATTTCCACTACTAAATCTTTCTGAACTTTGGGTCATTAATTGGAGAAATATTAATTGGAAAACAGAGCAATTAGCTGTCATTGATTGAGAATTATGAGAACATGTAGGGAGTTAATTATGTAAAGGGATATTTTGTGCTGATAAAATCGACACGAATATAAATTATTTTATCTACCATAAGAAATTTTAGATTTCTAAACAATGTAAATTCCTGATGGATATTCTTGAAATTTGTACATGGCTGTCCCTGTTATTACTTTTTAAAAATTATTTCAAAAACTATAAAAAGAAGAACCATAAATTCAGAAAGAAAATCAATGTAACTTTTTATCTATTTATGTTTTATTTTTGAATATTAGTATCTCTTGTAGTACTAGAACTAAAAATCCCACAGTCGTGATTTTGGGGTTGGAACTGTTGTATCATGAACTTTGGAAATATAAAGGATTGTGGGGAGCATTTTCAGTTATTACCTACTACAGAAAAAAGCAAATATGCAGAAATAATTGGCTCATTATCATAAAACCAGGGACTGACTCACCATAAGAATGCTGAATTCTTAAAGTTTTATTTTACTGTTAGTTGACATGTAACTATACATAGTAATGGGGTATAAATATGAGCTGATGATTTGTCAATTATTCTGATTTAATTATTATACCACAGGTATACATATGGAAAATAAAATCTTATGCCTGGTATTAAATATCTTATTAGTAGGATTTTAGAATTGGCTTTTGGTTTTATAATCTCATTCATTTGGCAAATTTTTACCTCTTATTTAAAAATCCTTTTGAAGATTAATTAGAAGGATGTTGTTTTTGTTGTTGTTTTTTTGAAAAAGTATAGGACCTTCTGATATATACAGTCCATTCATTGTCAGTCAAACTAACTTATTTTTAAATGATTCATTAATTAATTTCAAGAATAAAAATGTTCAAATTTTGTAACCATAATAGCATACATTTTGAGTACTTTGGAGGACTGTAATTTTTAACTAAAGAACTTCTATAGTTACTAGTACTGCTGACACTCTTCACTGAATTGCATAACTAGGTGTGCCATAGTTTAACTTCTCAAACTTATTTAAAAATTAGCCCTTATATAAAGAATAGCCGTCCTCATCTAGCCTATTTCCTGTAACCTTCATTGTTCTGCATCATTTGATCATTCTTTGGCTTTCCTGTGTACATCAGGAAGGAATTTCCAGTCCTTATAAAAACAAAGTAGTGTTGGATTTCACAGAAACTCAAATAAATCATTACTAGATAAAAGGCAAAATTATCACTGGATCAATGGCCTTGCACTTAGCAACAAACTTTGTATCACTTGTTGATAGTGATTTCTATTTCTTTGAAAAAGACCCACAATTATGTTTTTGATCCTGGAAATGAAATAACCAGCACATACTATACTTTTTCAGTTCTCAAAATATTTTCCTGCTTAGTTGCTAAATTAAACTCTCTCACTCGTTTATCTCAGAAGTGCAGTTGGTACGTTATAAAACCTTTCCCAATGCCACCAACACAGACACTGTTAAAACCATGTATATTTCTCAGGATCATTTAGACGACAATTTTGTGGGGACAACTGAACTAGAGTACTTAAAGCATCACGAAGAAATGAAGAAAGGACTTATCCTTCAAGATTTCTATTCAAAACGATTACATAGAAGTTGCTCCTTCTCAAGAAAAATAAAGTGAAAAATGTTTTCGTGATTAATGCTCTGTGAGGCATATTCATTTACTGCAAACATTATTCACATGTTAACAATATATATGATTTCTAAGAGTTCCTCTAGGCATGGCCTGAAGAAAATTTGCTGTTTTCTCATAGTTTCATAAGTATGTAAAAATAATTAAATGGCTTTGTGTTTGTCAAAGTTTAGCAGACTCTTGTGCAGGTGTTGAGCATGCATCAGTTTCTCTAAGTTCAGTGGTTCTCTCTGCTAATGAGATTAGATGTGTCAAAGATTTTTAGAACAATGCCCCAAGTGAGATCCGTCAGGTACTTTATTGAAATAATGCTTCGCTCAGAAGCCCAATGAGTACTTCTTCCTTGCAGGTAAATTATATGACAAGGACAGAAAAAGTAAATACAAAATTTTCTCTCCTTGTATAGCTACCATTTGTCCCTTTGAACAATGAGCTGAAAGCTTTACTTGAAGTGAAAATTTCCTTAATTTTTGAGTTTAATAATGTAGAAATATGAGACTATAATTTTGAGTAAGAAGAACCTAGTATTGAAAACTTTCCTAAGATGCTAGGTTAAAATGTTATTTTTAAAAATTGGTGAGCTAAAAATGACTGAGGAGATAAGGACATTGCAACCAGACTGAAATTGCCTGTGGTCAGATTCCATTGCGCTTCGTATTCTCACTCCCCTGTCCCGGCCCAACATTTTACTCAGTGTTTTAGGGTCTCCATGCCTGCGCGTACATATTGCAATGTCTGAAAATCCTGTTGGATTTATTCTATTCTTTTAGAAAACAAAACAAACAAAAAAACAGCAAGCGGTCAATACTCAAATATTTTGTGACCTAAGTAGCCTGTCATTCCAAATTAAAAATAAACTAGCAAATTTCTGAAATACTAATAAATTGTAGACTATTTTAGTTCTCTCAAACTGAACTCATTAGTTATATAATTGACTATAACAAATATAATTCGTTTTGCCAATGATGTTTATATTATGTGTCAAATTCTTCATTGAAATGTTGAAACATTTCTACTTTGGAAGGTATAATTCCCAAATTAATTTTCCTGGTCAACAGGTTTATTTCAAGCAAGTATGAAACAAAATAAAATAATCAACACTAAGTTAAACTTTCTTAATTATAACTTTCACTTTTATTTATAATTTCTCTGGTCAAATTTTCCAAAATTCATCTTTCATCCATGGTAGTGTTTTTTCTGTGCCTCTTGAGTAGCAGCTGCTCATAAAAAGATTAAGTAACCTGCACAGTACAGTTTTGAGTGTAAATGTTGGAAGAAAAAAGACATTATGAAGTTTTGCTGACAAACTTGGCAGGGCAGTGGTTTTGAGAATCATTTTACTGTGACAGTCAAATCACTTGGTTTCTACTGGATGATGTATCGTCAAAGATACATATATCTGATTCTCTGCTGAGAATGCTACTTTGTAAATGAAATAATTTTATCATTTTAGTGAAAAGTTAAAGTTAGTATAGTAAAAAAATGAACTTCCCCCTGGTAACTACATAAAAGTTTCCAATATTTATTTGTCTCCATGAATGCTAAACTTCATTCATAAGACAAAAAGGAATTAGTGTTTAAAAAAATATTTGGTCCAGGCATGGTGGCTCACAGCTGTAATCCCAGCACTCGGGAGGCTGAGGCAGAAGGATTGCTGTGAGTTTGAGGCCAGCCTGGGCTACAAAGTGAGTTCAAGGCCAGCCAGCCAGGACCGCATAGTGAGACCGTGTGTCAAAAAGACAAAAAAAAAAAAAAAAAGAAGAAGAAGAAGAGGAAATATTTGGAGACAATTCTTTGTTTTGGGGTTGAGAATTTAACTTGACTTTTGACTTATTTGTAGCATTGTATTAAAACAGAGGACGTGTACAAATACTGGTGAGAGGTCATTTGTTTTAGTCATTTAATTACTGTTTCCCACTGAATTAGACTGCTGCCATGCAAAAATTATGTAAGGATTATATTGAAAGCTTATGTAAAGTGTATGAAAAATTATGTTGAAATATTGCTTCTCATACTAGCTTCAGTACCTAATAGACTCCCCAACACATAGTAGGCACTCAATAAATATTATCAAGTTGTTAAATGAATCATTGACAAGTCAAGTATTTTTGTTTTCACCCTAGTATTCATCCATGGCAGTGGATCGCATCCATTACCTTGGTTAAATATATCTACATTTGGATACAAGAATAGAGACAGAGAAATGGGAGAGACAAAAAGTAGAGCTCCAATCTCACAGATAGTAACATCTTAAAATGTTTGCTTTCTTGAGGGAGATTATTATTTGAAGGTAGGAGAGAAAATTAACTTAAATATTGAGATATTTAAAAATAATGACAATTAATATTTTATATAACAAGAAACCATAAAAAAGGCCAATAATGTGATTGTTGTGATGCCTAAATGATTTTTTTTTCTGTCTTTTTGAGACAGGGTCTCACTATGCAGTTCAGACTGGCCTTGAACTCACTTTGTAGCCCAGGCTGGCCTTGAACTCATAGTGATCCTCCCACCTCAGCCTCCCAAGTCCTGGGATTACAGGTGTGCGCCACCACGCCCAGCTAAATGATGGTTTGGGAAACCAGATAGACTTTATCTTTTTTGCCCATCATCCTCTGCATTCATTCACTCATCCGTTCATTTGCTTATTCTTCTATTTATTCAGATATAAGTAGGTATGAGAGCCAGGAAATATTATAGACACTTAGAATAGAACAACTAACAAAACAGACCAGGGTCCTGACTTCCCTGAACTTTCATTCTTGTGGGAGAAGAAAGAATGACGGCTGATGGTGTTCTTCTTCAGGTTTGTAACCACATACTGTTTCACAAGGTGTAAGTTACTTTACCCTCTAGTAGGATCATATATATATATATATATATATATATATATATATATATATATATACATATATATATATATATTTTTTTTTTTACAAAATGAATCACTTAATGCACAAACTAGGAGATATCAACACAAAGATAAAAGGGGAATAATGTAAAATCTATATCATAATAGGAAAAAGGGATGGATATTTAAATAATTACAGTATTAGAGTCTGGGTTTCGAAAACCACATTCTGGATTTCAGAATGTCTAGGATCTAATTCCCATGAGGTTATTTAGTCTCTGCACTGTAAAAAAGTTCTTTTATCTATCTGTGTCATAGTTTCATCATCTAAACTGAGTAACAGTGTCAGTACCTATCACACACACAGGGTTATTTTGTGGATCAAATAAATTAACAATTTTATGTATGTATATCTATTACTATAAGACAGGTGATTTTTGTATAATGACTGTTATTATCTTATGAACTCATGAATTGTCGGCTGCATATAGAGTGTCTCTACAGCTAAATGACGTAATGAATCAAGTTCACTATTGCCCTACCAATATTTTCCATTGAATTTTTTATGTGAAAAATAAGTAAATATATTCAGGACTTCCATATATTGCATTGAATTATGTATAGGTAATATATCTTATACTTCATTACAAAACAAACTTATTTAATCAGTTTATATAATATTAAGCAAAGTTATTATATTATCATTTCTGGTATTAAGTAATGTTTCTATAAGGAAATTATTTCAAGTTAAAGAGAAATTTTGTGTGTTAGTTTTGACATGAGACTAGGTCTTTATAAGCTTTTAAAATTGCCTGTAAACTACAAAATAATACAGTTCATTTTATGCCAATTTTAAAAATCTTATATAGTTCCATCATATATTTATTTAGAATTTAGAAGCACTTTATTTTCTGCCTGGCTGCTTCGACAAATGCAAGCCAGGGAGAAGAAAATAAATACTAGCTTTTATTGATACCTATCAATCTCTGTTACCTATCTTTCAAAGTCACTTCATGAGAAAAATAAAGATTTTAACAAATGAAAAATGGAGTTAACTCCAAGAACTAAACTAGCAGAGTTTTACTTCGCTGATACTGACAAATATTTTCATGATAGCCTCTAAGGAAACATTCTGGTGACTCTGAGCTCCTAGACGAGGGGATAGTAAGAATCTAAACAAGTAGCACGTAGAATGTGCACAGCGGCCCATGCTGAGAAGAACAAGGAAGAGTCCCAAATCACGTCTTGGAATTTTACATGGGAGTTATAATTCTTCAGCAATTGTAACTGGTGAAGACAGCGCAAATGTGGCTTTCAAGTTAACTTGTCCCCAGCTTGGGCAACGACAGGGATAGGCACTGTAGGAGAGGCCTGCAGGGAGGGGTTTCCCTTCCTCTCCACTCCTCCTCTAGCTGGGCACTGGCTTTCCCATGCTTTCAGGGGAACGTACACTTTTCTTTTTTGGATTAACTGGAATCAATTTTACTATCGTCCTGATATATAGATACTTAAAAATGTAAACTTACCACATTTTTAAGTGTCAGTCATTATTCTCTTGAATTTTTTTTTTTTTTTTTTTTTTTTCCTCTCCTGGTACTGAAAGTTAAACCCAGGATCTTGTACATACAAGACAATTGATTTACCACTGAGGCACACACCTAGGCCTTCCACCAGACTTTTCTGTGACATTTTTCCGACTGAGCTTCTCTTCTGTGCCCCCAGTAAATGACTGCCTGGCCTTCTCTCTTTTAATTATTCTCGCTTTACCCAAAGATAAGTCTTTTTGCCTGTGTAGGGCCTACAGTAGAGGTACTAAGAGGCAAAGAGGAAACTCATGGCTCCGACTCAGGTCTCCTCCAACGCTGTGGCTGGGCTAAAGCTTCGATCTCCACAGTACAATCCCATTCCATTTAACTCCCTGAAATCTTTGCATAGAAATGTCTACAAGAATTTGAAATTAAGTGAAACTCTGAAACTTAGTGATTTTTCCCGTGATATCCATGTTGAAAATTTAAAAGGACAGAGCAATGTTGATGTAGTTTGAATGATTTCCAAAAAGATAGTTTTCGTTACTTACAGAACTAACCTCTCCTAAGTCGGAGAACTAGAAACTCAGAACAAAAGATGAAGCGATATACAGAAGTGCCTCTAAGAGACTCAGTCGTGGACAAGAGAAACATGAGTCAGATAAAAGCTAGTGGCAGCAGAAAGACAAGTAGGAAATCACTCATAAATGTAAACTATAATGTTTGGGAGCCATGTGACATGTATCTGGTTTTGAAAGTCCACATTCATAGAGTAAATGCAGATAGAAGATCAGAAAAGCAAGAATTCAAGACCAAGTATAGAAACACTGATTTTGTGCTATGGAAGCCAGTTCTCAAATCCCAGACTGTCTGAGCCATGGGAAGGAGAGTTTTCAATCTCATCTGCCAGCAGATGTTGGCAGTGGGGAAAGAGTGGAGTTGCCTAATACTCTCAGGGAAGGGCCAAGAGGCTGGTATCCCTACAGATATGTATGTGTCTTTATGGACATATATTATATATGTGGATATATAATATACATTTATATACATTAATTAGAGAATCATTCCTTCAGACTGATTTTAAGTCCTAGTACATTACTAAGAGAGTAAAATATCTCAAGTATATCTTATTCACTAGGTTTTTTCAGTTTGCCAATAAATCTAGTTGTTAAATTTATATCATTACTATGAGAATATGTGTCAAAACAAAATTTGAAGGACTGTTTTTCTTACGGCCCATACATTTTTTTGAGGTCTCCATATAATGACCACTTCCTTCTTTCAGGTACGGAATCCTCTTTACCTTGGTAAAATTTTGTATATACATTCTTAAGAATACAATAAACAGCATATTTTGTTTTTCAGCAAATACATTTAAAAGTGAATCCTTAAAAAAAATCTTAAAACATAATAAAAATACATGCATCATCTCCATAGAAATTTCTTCATATTTTAGGAGACACAGGTGAATTTTTATGAAACGACCAACCAAAAAGATCAGCCTTATGTTTTTAATGTATTTTTTAAATTAACAGAGATTGTCAGAAGCAGAGAACACTGATCACATGATGAAATGAATGAAACTTTCTTTTCTTTCCTGTTCTTTTTTTTCATTTATTTCCAAGCACAAGTCCTTCTGCCTCTTAAACTAAGAAATTACAGTGTGCCTTGGGATGTATGTGAACACATAGACTTGTTTCCATTTCAAGAAAAGGAATTGAAGGCGAAAAAACAATGGGAGAATGGAGGTAGGGATGCAAAGTAAAGCTCAGTGCTGCAGATGCAATTTGCATCTAATGTTTGACCAGCGTGTTCAATATTGATAGCTATAAATAGACTGGTCTTCTATCCTTTGATTTGATGTACCCACACTTGAGCCTTGGGGGAAGGAAAGAGAAACCTGCTTATTTTTAAACCACCATTTTAGAGTAGTGTGGTGAATGGAAACCATCTTTCCTTCAATCATTTTTTAGGGCAACCTCAGAGTAAAGGACTATGCTTGAGATGTTTCACTGAGACGTCAAAAAATAAAAGTAAAAATCCAGGCAATTGGGAGTCAGAGAAATAACAAAGATTTCTGGCTCCCAGTCAAATAGAGCTGGAGAGACAGCTGAAGATTATATAACATAGAAAAAAAGTGTGGGAATAAATACTAAGGAAGTCAAGCAGAAGAGAACACATCTTAACCATTGCATCAAACCGGTACAACTTCAAGTATGATAGAGATGGTTTTAAAACAAGTCTAAAGAGAAATATCACTTTTAAAATAAGTGAATGTGGGTAAAAAATAAAAAAGATTGATTAATGAACTTCTTTGGATTAAAAAATAGCTTTTGATACCAGAAAGCATCTGGAATAAATATGTGTTGCACTATATATATTACTCATAAACAATCATACACCAGTGTCAAATTTAAAGAAAGAATTAATTCATTTCTTTATATGTTGAATGCCTACTATGAACCAGGGATTTAAAATGGAATAAAGCATTTCAGAATTCTTACCCATGAGAAGCTTATACTCCAGGGCTAGAGAAAGAATATAAACAAAAATAAAAAGTTAATAAGCATTATGTATTTTTGGAGCACATTTTGTAGATAAAAATGAATTAAGGAAAATAAATTAAAGAATATTGGGAGTGTTGCAGTTTAATACAGTGTAGACAGTGAGAAATGACAAAATATATACTCTCTGGAGACTGGTATTATGGAGTTGCTCTTGGGAAAGTCAAATAAACTCAGGATCTCGTTATAGTAAGATGTTTCCCTTCATGTATTTTATTTACACTTGGATTCTGTTTCATTTAGTATTTAATTTATTCCTAAGCAATAATTTGGCTTAGATGATTCAGTCTAAACATCACAAGACTGTGGATTTATTTTTCTTCTTTCTGTTTTCCTTAAAGAGTAACTGTAAGCCTAGCTGCTGTAAAACACCAGATGGAAAGGAAACAATTCACCACCATCTTTTCTTCATCCGCATTGCTGTGGCACTCCTTTTCTCACCGTATTCAGGAACTCAAGAATTCTAGGCCTCAGATGTGGTCACAAGTATCCACTGCTGACTACGACAGATTTGCCTTCAAAGGAACCACAAGAATATTTATTTCTTAATAACCAACAGGAGTTCATCTGTGATATGTTTTTGTATTTGTACATATACACTGGGAGCACTGGGCCCAAATTCTTTTCTCAAATGGAAAGTCACTTTTATTGTGGCTTTTTAATTATTAGCATTAGTTGTTTCATACCCTTGTCAAGGGCTATGGAGAAAAAATTCTTCTATCATGTTGGGGAAAGTGTGACTCTCCAGGATTTACTGACACTGAAAATAATGTTAATGATTTGGCCCAACTTCTTCCTTATGTAGCTTGTCACATTTTGACACTCCTTGAAATGATAAAACTTCTAGTGAGTGGTGACACAAGGGTCTTCTCCAAGTGTTGTAAATTTAGAGTCAAACTTCAACATAGGGAAAAAGGCCACTCCATTCTGTGACAGAGGATTATACAAATCTGACACTAATATTGCTATAAGGATAAACTTTCCCTGATGGTTTAAAAATATGTGTTAGTAAACCCAAATACATGCTCACAAATATAGAGTTTAATAATTAATCATTGAATAACTTTGAGTACGTGACTTGAAGGTAAGAAGATGCAGCAGCACGAAATTAACCTCACCTTAAAGAAGGAAAAATGATACAAATTTGACAGGGTGAGGGTCTCTGTGTATGTTGTTCACCTAAACCAATTCTTTGCACTCAAGAGGTCCTCAGGAAATACTTGATTAGCACATGAAAATATGGTTTCTGTTCACATTAAAATAATCTATTTAGATGTCAATATCATGTCCTTATAAATTAAAGGAATCTCTTTTCTATGGAAAGAAAATGGCTGAGAAATTGAATGATGTAAAAAAAGTATAACTTGAAAATGTTAGTGCTCCTTGGCAAGATCATCATCAAATATTTGTGAAATAAGGCATAACCCTAAGAGAGACTTTTCCAGTATTAAGCAGGAGGCATTATTTAAATTTAAATATGTTTTTATATTGGATACAGTCTTATACTGTTACTTTGTTCTTTTACTTAATAACCCCCTCTAATTTGTGAGCTTACATGACTTTACACAGGAATCAAATTAGGATTTTGATTTTTTTTCATGCACCCTAATATTTTAAAAATAAAGATTGCAAGAAAACTTATGAACAAGCTTTTCAACCCAGATCAAGAATTCCACCAAAATTCCCCTCTCGTCCTTTGGGGGAAATATCTGGTTTATCTATAGTGCTGCACTAGACTATCTTAAGTGTAGGTGCTTTACAGTGATCAGTTATTACATATTTTTAGATGGACTTAATGAATCAGACTATTGATATCGCTTGTCTTATTTAGGGGATGACTTATGCAATTTAATTGTGCTGAAATTTGGTAAAATTATAAAAAAGTTCAATTTGTAAAATAACGCTTAAAAATGACCATCACACAAATAAAAGATACATGTAACTGTCACAATATATATTTATTTTATGGAACTCTTTTATCCTAAGTTTTCTCCATAAGATATAATAATTTCAATTAAATAATTAAATGCACCAAAACAACTAGCAATACATAACGTCTGCTATATTTAATTCCACAGATAAAATGAAAGAGCCTTCACAGCCCCTCAGGGAGACCACGCAAACTGTTTCTACTCAGACGCTTTAGTGATCCGGCATCATCTCACCCTAAGGAATATGCTGATGTGAAAATATACCTCAGAAAACCAGGTAAAATAACAAAACATAACTACATTGAAATATTTTGCATACAGTGAATCAGCACATCATCTACATATGCCATATACAACTATTGAAAATTTTAAAGAGCAGAGGCCACTCCCTCTTTGAGAAATTTTCATTTTGAAGAGGTAGGGAGGACTTACACTTATGAAGGGAAAGACACATATTGATAAGCTCAGTCTGATTTTCAGGACCTTCTTGTGCTAAGTGAGGTATTTTATTTTTCTAGAATGTGTCATTTTGGAGTTGTACATGTAGGTTGGTTTACTGCGTCTGCAATTTACGTAGACATCTCACCTGCGATCATAATATTTCTACGTGTTTGTTATTGATGTCAACATCTTACTCTCTGTTTTGCTTTCTCAAGTTGAACCTCCAGTACTTTAGATATTTTTTGAGGATAGAATTTCTAGGCTTTATACAAATCACACAGGCACACAAACACAAAACCCACAGTGCTGTTTCAAAGTTTTACAAAACTGCTGAAACTCTCTGAAATGTAAGTTAAAGCTAGCATTTTTGTGAAAGCAGCTGTTTCCTGATGTTGTTATGCAGCTACACAAGAATATAATTAGCATTTTTAATGTGAATCTAAATTTCAATCTTATTCCAACCACTGATAAATCCATCACAAATGTGAAATGAAAATGAAAACTGCTTTACGTATTTTATGCATGATATAGAAGTTAGGTACTTGTATTCTGGACACTTAGTCATATTTTTAGACCCCTCCATAACTAAGAAACCTGAAAGGACTTTAGTTGTAGAGTGCTTAGTCATCACATACAGTGATGATAACTGTCCATACTGCAGAATAAACCCTAAACATATTTGAACTGCTTCACTCATCAATGAAAAAGTATTTCCAGAGAGGTGAAGAGTTTTTGTTTATTTTGAGATATAGAACTTTAAAAATACATTTAAAAATCTATCCAGAAATTCTCTAAAAGTTTAAAAACTCCCCTAAGTGGTCTCAAGTATTCATCTTCAAAATCACTGCACTCAACTACTAGAAAATTTTAAGTTATAATGATTCTTTTCTGTTAAAATATGATATGCTCTTAGCCACTAATATTATCAGAAAAATAAAACTGTTACCAAGTAAGTTACACACCTAGCTGAACTACAGACATTTTAGGACTTAGCAATTGAAGATAACAGTATTTAAATATATAAAGGTACATCATCATCCTCATCCTCATCAATGTCATCGCTATTCACCCAAAAGCATTCATTTGATTTATTAACTTAGCTCCCATTATTGCTATTTTTATTATCTCTATGTTAATTGCACTGAATGCAGAATTTAGCCAGCTGATATACACACAAAACCAGTAAATATATTCTGAAGTTCAAAATCAAGATAATAAAATGGAGATCTCAAAGATCAAGACTACTGTTACTATTTTGCCACTTTCTCAGCTAGCTGCAGTTGTTTAATTCCTTTGACTTCAGGAGCAACCTAAAGTTAAGTGAAATCATAGAATTTTCTCAGTAGAAATATTGATGTCTCATTTTTGGATCTGGATACTATACATCATGTTTATAGTAGGAAATAATAAGTTGCTGTGCAGGTAAAAGTTTGAGAATGGGCTTTTCTTCTTTGCCACAGACAGAGGAAACAGCAAAAGCTTTTAAACACCAAACTGGTGGTGATGTTGAAAGTAAGCCAGTGAGCTCCCTGGGTTGCATCAAGTGGAGGGGGGTCTGCCATGTGTGGATATCACAGATTAGATCTGAAGGGAAGGCAGACTCTACAAGGAGCAAAGGAAAGATTCCATTTTTCTCAATGACGAAGATCAAATAAGCAAGCAAGAAGTGTAACTTTGCCAAAAGGCCTCTACAAAGGACAGGGAGAATTACAATGGCCAGAATGAAATTACCTAAAAACACTTTATCAAAAATCAGAAAAGAATAAAAGAACCATAAAATAGCCAGCCAAGAAAAAAAGTCTCTTTCTAAAACAAGAAAATGAAAACTTTTCTTAACCGCTGTACGACATACTCATATTTTGGCAGTATTTTAGGTGTTCTGAGCTCAATATTGCAGACTCCCAAGAGCTGAGCCTGTGATTTATGTATTAAAGGAAAAGAAAGTTTTCTGTCCTGAAGGTTCCTATTACTGTTCTTAACATTTTTTACAAATATAATTGCTATATGAATATATATTTGGTGTTAGTCATATAAAATTTACCAAATGATCACTAAAGAAAACATATAAGACTGTGGTAAAAATACATACTACAACAAAGTTTAATGACTAATGGCTACTTTAATTTAATTTTTATTATTTATCTATCTATCTATCTATCTATCTATCTATCTGTCTATCTATCTATCTATCTATCTATCTATCTATCTATCTATCTATATATATCCCCAAATGTACAATGCCCTGGCCTCTGTTTATCACAAATTTCAAATTTTGGAAATTTATGATTTGAGTATAGTACAATTTGAATAGGAGAAATACCTGGATATTTTGCATTATAACAACCAGCAGATACATAATTTGCTTTGGGGAGTTGTTATATAAATTTATAAATTTTCCTTTTACAGCCAAACATTAAAAGGGTGAAGACACTATAGGAAATTAATTGATTACCAATAAATTTTAAGAAGAGAAAGAAAGAAGACAATAGAAAGAGGACGGATAGTAAGAAATTATGTAACAAAAGAGAAAACTGTATTTTTCAGAGTTAATACATTTGGATTAAGTCAAAACTGCCTCATGTTTCAGAAAAAATAAAGTGACTATGGTTACATGAACATATTTTCTCCAGGATCTCTGACTCTGGTATACACAGGAAATAAGTTTTCATGTTTCTGAACAAGATTAAAATCGACTAGAAGATTTTTTGAGTTAGGAAGCAATTCAAAAGCCTGGGACTATTCAAATGAAAACTGACTATGATAATTCACTATGATGATTTCAGCACAAGTCATAGGATGTTTCATTTTCAGAGATATTTTTCAACTGACAATTCCATCAATGGAAGGCAAAACATAGTGAGCAAATCTGTTTTTCAAAGATGATGTACCTCGTTCTTTAATAAAAAGAAAATTATGTAATAACAAATAGAAATTATTTTACCTACGAAAATATATCAAGACAATGACAATCATATAGTTTGACATAACAATTTAAGGTAATAATGTCCACTAAGTCAGCACTACCTATAATTCAAACAGACATTCAAACAGTAGTTAGAAAACGACTGCTTCTACAGCAGTATTCATATGGCTGGTAGTTCAGATGCTGTAGTTTTTGTTAACAGGGATATCATTTTGAAATATAGAAACATTTACAAAGTCATATTTATATATAAAACACACAATGAAATCTAAAACACATTGAGTGACATAATGAAATCTAAAACACATTGATGTTAAAATGGAAGTACTGATAATAGATTTAATGAGGAGGGGGGACATTTTTCTGAACACAATGGATATTATTATTAAAATAACTACAGATTCAGATTTCAGAAAGAAATATCACCGTTCAGTGAAATTATTAAATAACCCTCATTATAGAAAAAAATAAACTTTTCCATGTAAATTAGGTAAAACTATTTGTTAATATGTAGGCTTCATATACAGGGATAATTATTAAATTTTAATGTGTAAAAACAAATACATATTGACATATTTTTCAGGAAAAAATGATCAGTATTCCGTTAGACATGATTATTTTGAAAATTTATTTTTTTCTCATCTCCAGGTTATACCTGGTAATCATGCTCTTCCCTAGTGACATGTAAGTGAATTAAGTGAATTCAGCTAGTGTGTGTTTTTTCTCTAGTAACTGTCAGCTAGCTACTAGGAAGCAAGTGAATAAAGGATATATATACATATATATATGCATATATATAGTAGGCATAAATAAATGTGTATATATACACACATATTGACATTGAGAAATGCATATATGTACATACATTTATCTACATCTCCTTTTGTGTATGTACACATGTATAGCTATATGGGTATGTATCAGAACAAAAGTGGAATATGTGATATAATACTGCAAAAAATTCATTCATGGGATAATATGTAACATACATTTTCCAAAAGATAGCCAGAAATTTAGTATTAATTGATTAAATGTTAATCGATAAAAATGTGTGATATTTCAGGAGATGAGATGGGGTCCCAGGATACTAACTGAAACATAGACTTAGGAAAAATCAGAATATATATCTTTTGAGGTAGGAGGTTGGCCAAAATATAGAGGCAGAGTGAAGGTGTTTGTAGAATTGTCAGAATATGTGAGAATAGAACGACAGTGTTTGCTTTGTTCATCCATAGTCCCACTGTGTTTTCTGTGTCCCACTATGATATTCTGTGTTTTAAAATATTATCAAGCGTGGCTTTTTTGAATATGCCTTCTTTTCCTCCAACACTACACTTGTCAGATTTTTAAAGTTTTGATATCCACTTCAACTTAATAAGACATTGAAGAAGCAATAGAACTACAATAGAAAATACTGGAAAACTACTCAGAAAGGGATGTTACTACTAAGGGATGTTAGGTTTTTATGGTTTTGCATTGACTTTTATTCAACAAATGAATAACTTTTAAATTATTTAAACTGCTTAAGAGTATACCAAAATTAGAAGTCTTTCTAACAAATTTTGTAGGGTTGCATGTGCTTAGTATTCCATGTAGATGATAGCACAAATGAAATCTATAGTTCAAACTGAACTGTGAACCGAAGTGTAAAATTCTCAACAGAACACTGTTAAATAAAATCCAGAAATATTTTAAACATCTATCATGATGTATACAAAGTGATGAAGTATAGGAATCATAAATGCAATCAATCATATTAATGAGTAAAAAGTAAAATATGAACCCTGAGATTTTGATTCTAAAAAAGCATTTAATATCATTCAAATCCCATTCCAGATTTCACAGTTGTACACCAAGCTTGGAAAAGAAAGAGTTATCTTGATTTGACAAGAATATCTACTGGAAAACAAAGGTCATACCAAGTGGCGAAGTATTGGAAGCATTACCACCAAGTAAGCAATGAAATAATTCATCCAGTGCAATGGGCAGGATGAAGAAACGAGTGGCAAGAAGTCACTATTTAAAGATAGTGTTTGGTTGGATAGTTAGTTAGTTAGTTAGTTAGTTAGTTAGTTAATTGTACTGAGGACTGAACTCAGGGCTTCCACAATGAGCTATGTACACAGCCCTTTTTCACTTTGCGATAGGGTCTCACTAGGTCTCTAAATAGCCCAGGCTGGGTTCAAACTCGTGATCCTCCTGCCTTAGCCTATCAGAGTGCTGGGATTACAGGTGTGCGCCATCGTGTCTGGTTAGGATAATGTCATTAAAATTGTCATTCTTTAAGATAATGTCTGATTTGATATTAAAAAATAATTAATGGGAAAATTACCATTGTTATCACTGAGTACTCAGTAAAAGCTAGAATTGTTATTCTGATATAGAAAAAGCAATATTTTTATAAGTAGTTAATAAAAGATAATATAATAATAAAACATTTAATTCAGTATAGTTACACACATACGCATATGAAATAACTAGGCATCATTCTAAGACATTTTCAGGCTTTATATTGGAAACCTCAAAATGCCTATTTTAGAAGAAAAGGACAAGCTCTTAGGACAGGCACTTATGTTAGGAGAACACTGATAGTACTTCATGTTTTGACATTTCTCACTGTACCCCATAAGCATGTACAATTATATTTTATAATCAAATATTAAAAATTTAGGGCCGGTGAGATGGCTCAGTGGTGTAAGCGCCTGCCTTGCAAGCGTGAGGGCCCGAGTTCGACTCCTGGATCCCACATACGAAAAAGCGGCCGGTGATATCGCTCAGAGGCACGGGTGCCTGTTGGCGCGTGAGGTCCTGAGGTCGACCCCCTGGTACCCACACACACACAAAAAAAAATTAAAAATTTAGAAGAGATTACTACCCCAATTTGATCCATTTATACCCATGCACATGTATCAGATTATGACACTGTACTTCATAAATCTGTCTACATAAAATTACGAAAAAAGAAAAAACCTACTTAGTCTAGTAGTGATTTTCATCTGATTTTAGGAAGTAAAATCTAGTAGTGAATCATGAAGATTCTTGAAACAGACAATGGGCTGAAATCCTGACTGTAAAATTTATGAAGTATTTCACTTCTGACCTTCAATTTCTTATTTTTAACAAATAAAGGCTACAAATAATATTGGTATTGACTGGACTATTCCTGGAACTAAATGAGAGATTCCATGTAAATTGAATGAGATAGGCAATGACCAGCGCATGGTGATAGTTCAGTCACCCACCACCACGTCTCCTGGGTTACCGAGATGTCTTCCTGGCTGGTCTCCCCGCTCCTGTACCGAGTCTCCTCAGTCCGTTCCCCGTGCAGAGTGATCCTGTGAAAACCCGAATCAGGTGGGAGAGTATTTGGCTCAGAATCCTTAAATGACTTCCCATTTTGTGAAGAATAGAGGCAAGGTCCTCAGAATGGCCTAAATGGTATTTTTTTCATTCTGTGCAAGTTCTCAGCCTCCACTTGTCTCCTAGGTGTCACGCACACTCTTCCCTGCACCCTGAGAGCTCCGCAGTAGACCTTTGCTGCCTTACCCATGTTATCTCTTTATTCAAATCTCATTTTTTGTAAGAGAACCTGCACAAACACTTAAGTAAAATTACAAACAAGCACAACAGCAACATCAAAAACCACACAAACCCTTACCTTGAACACACTCTGTTAAAAATTCCTTTTAAAATAATTTCCCCATGATCTCTATGTAATAGACATATTTTACATGAATATCTGTTATTGTCCTCCCTAGTAAAGTGTAACATACATAGGGATCTCCATGCTTTCTTCTTTTTTCTCCAGTACCTAGAACATTGCCTGGCACATGTATATATATTAAAGAAATGTTCATTACTCATACATGAATACAACTAATATTATTCCAATAATTATCTCTATAAAGTTGAACTACTGAGTTTATTTCCATGTTCCAACATATGGATTTTTAAACATTAAAAGTTCTCATCATATTTCAAAGTGTATTTTACTATGACTTTATTAATTTGATGCCCTTAATTCCTAATACAGGAAAGCTACCTTCCAGATTTGACTGTCCTCAATTATTATTATTGTTATTTTGGGTTATTTGAGACAGAGCCTCACTATGTAGTTTAGGCTGGCCTTGAACTCACTATGTATCCCAGGCTGTCCTGGAACTCATGGCAATCCTCCTGCCTCAGCCTCCCAAGTGCTGGGATTCCAGGCATATGCCACTACCCCAGGTAATTGTCCATAATTATCCTGACCTATATTGTATCTCAGGTAGACTCCCCCTTCACCACATTTCTTGCTATCCATCTTCTTACAAGGTCTTATGCCTTAAAAAGGTTTAATCTTTTGAAAAGTAACGCCTGTATTTCAAATGTCCCTCTCATGAGTTTCTTTGAGAATCAAATGTGAAGACTGAAAACTCAGCCTCAGCGGTTACGCTGAGTAATTGAGTCAGTCTCACCACAGCAACCAGTTTGGCCTAGAAGAGGGTTTCTCTGTCACTGCAAGTATGAATCGGATGCTCAGCCCTTCTCAGTCGAGGCCCGAGGGCCCAGCTGTGATTTGGAGAAGCGCATAGGAAGTTTTGTAAGCCTGGTTTCAGTAGAGGAGCCACTGTGGTGCACTGTGTCAACAATGTGAAGAATGAATGAAACTTGCAAAGAACTTTCTCAAAAATTTTACCAAGCATTCTGTGAACTTTCAAGAGTACTATCAGCTCCAGGGAAAACTGGCTTTTAGGTGAAAGGTTAATAGTCCATAACAGACAATATTTTTGGAAGGAGCATGAAGTAGAGACAATGCACAGAGATTAGAGGATTTTAAATATTACACATGTGTGAAAGTCCACATTGGAAAATGAACCAATAAATCAGCTTCTTTAACTCCTGCTGGCGGTGATTAAAACCTGGAGCCAAAAGTCTTCTGGTGGCAGGAGATAATCGAAGGCATGTTTTTAGAGTGAGGTGTAGATGGTGATTTATAAATGGTAACGACTGTGATGTCATACAGTAAAAACAACCCAGATACCACAAGGCTTCCCATTTATTGCTTTAATCCTAATCCTGATGGGGTACACATATTGGTGGGTTGAAGTTGTTACAAAATTGTAGGTAATTTTTATTTATATTTATTTTAATTTGATTTGGTAAGCATTTTCAGGACTGTCTATATTAAGTATATTAGAAAATCATTATTAGCTCTGGTTCTACTGTGCATCATCCATAATTAAGGACATTCATAAAAGGCTTCTTTTGGGATGTTACTATCTATTAACATTACTTTATAATTTGAATGTAGGTGAATTCATCAAAATTTTGTGAACTACTCAAAGCTAGATGAATGCTAATCTATAGCTAAAGAATTTCAGAGGTTATATGCTAGTTCTAACACGTAAGCAAAAAATTTTATACCTCAAACCATTCTTTAGATTCTACTTTATGTAGACAGTAATCAGAGAGGATAGGACAACACCGTTAGCCTGAGATTACACACTCTAACATGCTTACCTAATATGGCTTCCTTATTTACAGTAAGTAAATATTTGATTTCACTATCATGTGATGCTGGTGATGAAATCTAAATTTTGTTGAATCTGAGAATCTCAGAAAATAGTTTTGAGAAATCCATGTGGAGTAGAACATTTTAAATACAACGATACTAATAATTGCAATATTATTAAGATTCCAAGTGGCTTTGACTGAAGTGTGAAAGGGGGGAAGGGTAAAGACCAGCGCGCTGTCCCCTCTTACCCTCCCTGTGTACCATGGCACTGCCCTTGATGCACTCCCATTGCAACTAAGGACTCATTGGAAGTTCTCCTGAAAAGAAGTTTTCACCTCTTTTTAACTTAAGTTTTATATTATTTCATTCTTTGTTAGCTAGGGGCAGAATAACTAGACACGAAAGTTTAGTGTCTTTATTTACTAGTTGAGAAAACAGAGATCCATTGAGGTCAGTGATTTACCTAAGACCATGGGCTTACTTTTGGACCAGAATGTAGTCCAGTGCTTTTTTCACCACACCAATTCCAAGAAAACTCTTCCTAAATAAAGGCACAGCAATCTCACAAAGAATAAAAACTAAACATTAAAAAAATCATGCTTTTCCCTTTATATAGATACTTTCTAAAAAATACTACAGCTTAAAACTTTTCCAATAAATGGTTTTCTCATTTTAAAAATTCTTAGTATGTGGTCCAAGATCTGGCTAAGATTTGCTCAATAAAATTTTGTGATGTTCATCCTCTGTCCAACAGTGTGGCTCTTAACCAAATGTGGCCAAGGAGCTCTCCAACTGTGTCTAATGTGACTAAGAAATGCAATGCTTACTTATATTTAAGTTAATTTACATTTAAGTACCCACATGTGGCTAGTGGCCATCACGTGAGATAGTACTTACCCTCAGTTTTAGTCTATTGCCCCACCATTCCCTTCCTTATCTCTTTATGGCTTGACAATACCGGGCTCTAGAATGCAACTACTCTCTCCTGACTCCTAGCCATTTCATTAATATTACTCTCTAATTTCTCAGTTCTTCCCTTGCCAACTTCTATTCACCCTTCATGTTTCACTTAGGTGATGCTTCTTTTGAGGTTTTCTAGTCTTTCAACCCTCCTTAGACAGAATCTACTAAAAGTGCAAACAAGAAACACTAACATCCAATACTTCTCAAGTAGCCAGAGGACTTTGCTCCAGGAACAAGATCATGAACCATACTTTAGAAGTTATGCTACCATATTTTTGTGTTTGTGACTAAGAAGATTTTGTTTTTAAAAAGTTAAAGACTACAGTCTACTAAAACTTTACTCCTAAAATCTTTGCAAATAATTTTGATGAGGTATTTGCCATTGTTTTCACAAAGATTTGCTCAATGAAAAAAAAGTCTATAATCCAAGGGATTATAGCTTTTTTTGTAGATCAATCTCTTAACCCTAAAGAGCATAGAAACTAGAGCAAAAATTCATGTGATAGTATTTTATTAGGAAATGCTCCCCCCAAAAGAAGTCAGAATGAGAGAAAAAGGAAACGGAGAACAAAAGCCAGGGAAGTTCATTGCTAACCTGCCTATACCTTGCATCAAGTACAATTTCTTCATTGTTAGAGGCATCATGAATTACGACATTTCAGTCTATCTCAGAGGAAGGGGAAAAAACTTTATCTGTCACAAGTTTTCTACAGGCACAGGCTTGCTTCACGGTCCATTAACATACACCTTCTATCATTCTTCCTTCCCCAACACACATTTTTAGGTTGCACACAAGGAGGTTCTCATATGTCCTATGGCAACTTATGTTACAGGAACAACAGGAAAACATCATGGAGAAAGGTTACTTGCACCATGTGGGTGTGAAATAAGATGCAAGATGCAGTCAAGGTGGCTCCTGCAAATTTAAAGCTGCAGCATTTGGAGTGAGATAAGTGTTCAAGGCCCCAGGCAGAGAGCCTGCTAAGGGGTTCTTAGCACTAAGCGATACCTAATACAGTGCTCAAATACCATCCACTTCCTTACGTCTTCTGATCTTAGCACTCAGGGGTGGTTGACAGATAGCCTCTGATTTCAGTTCTATTTTTGTGATATGGTAATTATGGAGAATGAATGTTCATGTGTGTGAACACTGATATTTTTATATAATATTCACTCTGGAATAGTTGGCATAAGAATAGTGTTATAGCTTGCTTATTAACTTTAATATTAACAAATTATGTGATATTCATATTAGGTTTATTTTTGCACAGCTAGATCTTTGAAATTTATAATCTCTAGATAAATCCTTTTCTACATTTCTTTGATAAATGTTCATTCTGCCAATTTAAATAGGCCTTTTGACTTTTCCATCTGACATAATTTTGCACATCCTTAAGGCTCATTTAAAAGGCATTATTGTAGAATAGAATCTTATGTTTTGTTCCTAAGTTACTTTGTAAAGCAAACATTGAAGACAGTCAAAATTACTTGTGAACATCATTTAAATCACCCACTAGAAACACAATTACATATAAATTGTTCATACAAACCCAAATGAAATTATGTAGTTCTTTGGCTACTCACTGTTTTCTGTATGGCCCCTTAAGAAAACCTAATGTCTTTCATGTATTTCTTCTATCATTTTTGCTCTAGACCTTTTCTGGTTTATTTGTAGCCATAGAGTCATGTTATATGTGTGACTCAACTCTCCTGACCCAGATCTTCTCAAAAAGATTATCTCCATCACTTCTGTGCCTTCATTTTCCCCTTTTTATGTTATAGGTAGAAAACTTAGCATATTTATCATTTCTGTTTTGGGAGATGTAACAGCAAGTCATCCCCCAGAGCCATCTTTTATTTCAATAAAACATTTTCCTTTAAAGAGGCACTAGCACTAGAATTAAAACTAGAAAATATTGCAACATAATCTAATAAGAAAGTATTAGGAATAATAATATGGAGAAAATTGAAACAGCCTTCTACTAATTTGCTAAGTAAAAAAAATGTGTTCCTCTGATTTGATTTTTAAGTTGCTGACAAGAGTGTTTCCAGATTGCAAAGCTTAGAGCTGGAGCTAATGGTGGACGTGGTCCTCAGGGACTGCTGCCTGGTGAATCCTGATTCAGCATCCCAGCTGGCCCGTGCAGAAGGCTTTTCTGTTACATTCACTTCACATGACAGATTACAGTGTTTGATTTTCTCCAGAACTATCTCCCTTTCTAGGAAATGAGCTCCACAAGAGCAGGGACTGCCACTTTTCTTTGTATCCCTCACATACAAAGCTTAGAGGATGATAGGTCTTCAATGAATGTTTAGAGAATGAATGACAATTTTTAAATTATGTAGGTTTCCACATAAAAATATATAAAAATCTTCTCAAAATACATGATATTAAATTGAATTTTAGTAGCTGATACTGGGGATAATTTCTATATATTTTATATTTGTAATTGTTATAAAACATAATTATGCTGAATTTAAACTTAATTTCTAATAAGAAGCATTTTTATCTGTTAAAGAAAGTAAGAGAAGATGAGCCACTTAGATTATTCATAATAATGTTTATGACCAATCTAAGCAGGAGAAGATAATTAAGCCCCCTGGTATGCTCTCATAGAGGGTAGATAAATGTTTATAAATTTTTATGGATGTGCTATAGATAACAAAGGATGAAATATAAAGAGTCATTTAAAATCAACTGATGTCTAGTTCTAGAATTGAATTTTGCTCATTGTACTGCTCAATAGCCTGCATATGGTTTCATCTTGAATAATTAAATTGAGAACGCTAAGTAAAATTCTCTAATGAGATCTTGAAAGAACATTGTTGAACAAACAACAAGTTGCAGCACAAACTCTGTATCAAAGGTTTTTAACAACGTTAGGAAACCATCGCTTGGATAATAGCTGTTCCTTGAACATCAGAATTTAATTAGACAATCTAGTATTGGACACCAGATAAAGTAAATGGATAGTTAGTAACCTTAGATCGTATGGCATGAAATAAATCATCATACCAGACTTGTCCCATTTACTGTCTTCTACAGTGTGATACTAAATTGGTTTGAGATAAATGGTTTCTATCATATGCTTCTGTTGAGGATAAAAACCAGAAAATGACACCATTAATATACTAAAGTCGCCTCATTATTCAGGAAGATTAGAATAAAGAACTCAGATAGCAGGCCTGTAGATTGTCTTTCCTACCATATTATGTTTTTTACCAATGACTACAAAGTTTAACATTTATATAAATCACAAAATCTGAACATGATAGTAGTGTTAGTAATTAGAGATACATTTCTATCAGTTTTTAAGATTTTAACATAGAATAATTTCCTTCTGCTGCCTCAAGAAGCAGACTTTAATGCTGTGGACTTTTATAATAAATTAAAATAGATCATATACAAGAATTTTTCAGTGAGATTTTAATTCACCTTATCTGTATAACAGAGTAAATTATACATATGGCAATCTTTCATTTTTCTAGGCAATTATTTAAAGGAGGTGATTTTTTTTTAATAGTTGTAAACTATCTTATAAATGCTTTATAAAATTTAGAGCAATGCTGGAGTAGGTAATCTAATGGGTGATGATTATATTTTTGTTTGGGATCATGTAAACTAAAAAAAGCCATTTCCTTTTCTGTTGGCAGGACTGCAGGTTAATATTCTTTTACAGACACAACACACACACACACACACACACATAAACTGATAATGGATACTAATTAAGGAAACTGTGAAACCAACACCAGTTGAAGTATCATGTTTAAGAGCTGTTCATCTCAAAAACTTCTCCTTCAAGGAGGCACAACTTAAAGCTTTTATGTAAGAGTTGATTTTCCAATGCAATACCATTTCAGTTTCATAGTTTAGAAGTGTAAAAATAAACGTTTCTTAAATTTTGTGGGTAGGCAAATAAATTTAACAATAGACAGTGTAGAAAATTGTAATACATAAACACAAGTAACGTCTTTTCCTGGCAAGGTGTTGAGTTTTTTTTTTTTTTAAGTCATATAACTGTAAACTAAAATATTATTTATGTTAGGACTGTAAGGTTTTGCTAATTTTATTTGTGGTTAGTTGGTATATTTTATTTTTATTTGTTTATTTATTTATTTATTATTATTATTATTTTTTTGATATAAGGTCTCCCTATGCAGTTCAGGCTGGCCTTGAACTCATTATGCAGCCCAGCCTAGGCTCGAACTTGCAGGATCCTCCTGCCTCGGCCTCTGGAATGCTGGGATTACAGGCACGTGCCACCACGCCTAGCTGGCTTTTTATTTACATGTTAAGCAATATATTTTATAGATGCTGAAAGTGTTAAAAACATTTAGTCTATTTTCAAATAGAAGTTTTCTAAAGTGTTATCAAAAGCTATTTTGATACTCTGAATGTATTCATAATATAGTACTGGGATGGAAGTGAGTTATTCCTGGGAAAGAATTGAGAACATTGTATTTCCAAATGCGCTGAACATTAACTTTATATCAATAGGTAACAGACAAAGCTTTGTAATATAAGAAATAATTCTAATTTTGAATGTGAATTGTATTGTTAAATATAATTTTTATTATTCTAATGGCAATAACAATGACAAACTCTAAATTTATAACCAACAAATAAAAAACAAGCAAAACAACACCCAAGAAAAAAATCAAACCTACCACTCAACAAATGCCCTGGTGATCCAGCTGAGTTGAGCCAAATAGTAATTATGAGGGCAGGCATGGAAACCACCAGGCAGAATTATGTTTGATTTCAGCGGCAGACCTGGCCTCCATGCTTTCCCCATAGTCAGGGCCATAATCACGGTGCCCCATTTAGATGCCACGTCTGGGTCAAAAGACATATTCAGAGATCCAAATAAGCACTCTGAGTAAGATAAAACTGTTGACCTGTGAACATCTTTATTTGCGTGTTGATTTGTATTCAACATGTAATTTATTAAGATGTGAAATAGAAAATACATAGTTTGTAGCTCAAGAATAGTGTCAGTGTTATTCCAATTATTTCCATATTCCTGAAAGATTTAAAAATGGCATGAAAGTGAGTGATTGAGCCATGCAATACAGCAGAAAAGACTCAGGGAACATATGAATTTCTTTTGGGCTAAAGTTGATTGTAACCATGGTTTTTTTTCCCCTTTAAAATCCAAGAACTAAGAGTATTTTCAAGGACCCTTTATACTTAAAAATGAGGGACTCTACACATCTTAATACACACTTCAGATTTCAGATGCTATAATATGGTAGTAAATGATCATCGTTTGGTTTTTTTGTTTTGTTTTGTTTTTGTTTTTGTTTTCTGGGTACCGGGGGTCAACCTCAGGACCTCGCGCACCAGCAGGCACCCGTGCCGCTGAGCGATATCACCGGCCCTTGTTTCGTATGTGAGTACCGAGAGTCGAACTCAGGCCCTCGCGCTTGCCAGGCAGGCACTTATGCCGCTGAGCTATCTTACCAGCCCCATCGTTTGTTTTTTATATACCAGAGAATATTTATCATAAGATATATCATAATTCCTAGTGTCTTTAGTTTTAAGGATTAGCTGTTGCACAATTCTCTGATCCAATTTAATAATAGAGAAAGAGATGCAGGGCACAGTGTTTAATTGTAGAAAATGACTGCCAATGACTATTTTCTAAGGTCTGGGAAACCATTGGAAAAATCAAACAGTACACAAAACTAGGTACAGCGTATTGTAATTAAGCATCACAGCTAATGGCCCTTGACAAAACTCTGCTGGAAGACCCAGTGATTAGAGACACCTGCAGGTTAATAATTAGCAGCATCTGAGCACAGAAGCAATTAATACAGGGAAACTTTTCCAGGAGGGAGAAGGCTGAGTAATAACCAAAATAAGAACCTTCTCATTTTAAATAGTCTATGTTAATAAAGTAGCACAAACTTTCAAGAGTACATTAAGAACATCCATTTGTTGGTTCTGTAGCATATTATTTTAAATTCACCCAATTCATAAATGTTTTCATTCAGCATAAGCAATAATGATTGTCTTACCCCACTTGTCAAGTAAGTATCAAGCAATTTGGGGCTGTTAAGAATGAGATATGAGAATAACAGGTAATACATTTCTAGGCCAGAAAAAAAGACCACTAATATTGAATTTCTGTCATACATCTCTAGAAGTTTTTTTTAAAAGTTTCCCAAAATCAAAATTTCTGTTAGCAACCATATTAACATATCTTTTGGATTACATATAGGTGAAAATATTTCAATTTTAAAAGTGTAAACTTATTTTGGTCTATATATAGAAACATATGATCTCAAGGAAGCATAATTTTTATATTTAATAAGTGCTTTGCCTACACATTAATATATGTTCAGCTATTAAAATACATTCCTCTATTTGTACTGATTATCTTTTAATCTTTATTGTGTGCGTGTATGTGCATTTCCTATTTCAAATGTATATCCATTTTAATAATCTTAAATACATAATATTCAACTTGGTCTCACTGTACATTTTCTGTTCCTACTTCACTGTGAAAGTAGATTTTGTGAGGGTATACAGCAAAGGCTAATGTATTCCTAAGCAAAATGGAAAAATGATCAACTGTGAAAAAGAGAGATATTAAAGTACATTAAAGGACTGCTATGGCCATGTGATCTAATCATTGAAAAACACTTGGAGGGGAAAAAACTTCGTGTTTCTGTGTTTTCAAACATAGAAATATGAATTCATAAGTTATGTATCATCATAAAGGGCTTTGGAATACATGTAAAATTCAAATCTTAAATAATTACTTCAAAAACTATTTTTTTTTTTTGTGGGTACCAGGGGTTGAACTCAGGACCTCGCACGCCAGCAGGCGCCCATGCCTCTGAGCGATATCACCAGCCCTTTTTTCATATGTGGGTACCAGGAGTCAAACTCAGGACTTCGCGCTTGCCAGGCAGGCGCTTATGCCGCTGAGCTATCTCACCGGCCCTCAAAAACTATTTCTATTATTTTTATTTGTCTTATAAGGAATAATTTGCATCAGGATCCCAATGCATTTATATCCTGCAGCAAAATTTATTTGGTCAAATGCAAAAATACTATATTACATATTCAATTTATTTTTGTGTTCACCTTTTTAGTAACATTACTTTTTCTTTATAGGGATGCATGTTGTAGAGTTTAGAAAAGTAGTTTGAATTTCTGATAGCAATAATCCAAGTTGACTCTGACTCAATACTGTAGGCACAAAAGATGTCACACACATTGTCATCATCATATTATTATTATTATTATTAACATTATTATTAAATGATTGCTTCAGATTATCTCATTTTAGACCCAATTCATATTGGCCTTTTTCTACTACTGTAACTCTTCGTGGTCATATCCAATAGCCTTGAAATACCCTTGGTGGGTTTTCTAGGTATATTCTGTTTGCTGGCTTTATTTCTGTCATTTTATTTTCATCCTAATATGAGTTTTCCTTCTTATTCTTCCTAAGGAAGATAGTACAAGTACTGCTACTGTTTAATTTTTCCCACTGTCGTCTATTCTTTAGCACTTTGATATTAAAGGTAATGCCACATGGCTTTTATGAAACGAAGATTTTTAGGCATCTACTTTAGATTTACTGGATCAGAAATTTCACATTAAGAAGATTCCCAGGTGATCCAATGCACCTTAAAGTTTGAGAAGCCTAAATGAAGATATGATCATTCTCTCCCCTACACATGTCTTTGGACTGTATTTTCAATATGAAAATGTCAATTAGAAATGGCAGAGAAACTCAAAAATGTAATAAAACTTTACATAAAAGTAGAATAAGAGAAATCACCAGATATATTGTTTATTTCAGGGGTCCTCAAACCCCAGTCCACAGACCACACAGCAGGAGGTGGTGGCAGGCAGGCGGGCAAGTGAAGCTTCATCGTTCTCATCATTCACATCACCACCTGAGCTCTGCCTCTGTCAGATCAGCCGTGACACTGGATTCTCACAGGAGCACAAACCTCGCTGTGAAGTGGGCAAGCAAGGGATGTAGGTTGCAGACTCCTAATGAGAATCTAATTCCTGATGATCTGAGGAAGAGCTGAGACAGTGATGCTGGCAGTGAGGATCAACTGCAAATACAGAGTAATGTTAGCAGAGAGGTTTGACTGCACAGAGAAGCAATAAATCGTTTGGTTGTAGACTTATTCTGAAACTCTACCAGTGACTATCAAGGGACAATTAAGCTGCATCGGGTGGCAGCCTTAACAGTGGCATGTGAGTAGTGGTACTTTAATTTTACAGCTGCTTCTTGTGGTAGGCTTTAAGTCACAATCTGACAGTTATTTAAATTAATACAAGGCTCACTCCTTATATTATTTACCACATCTATCCTTGTCCCTTTCCCATACTGTGCACTTGTCTCAGCCACAGGTTGAGAAGCTCCCAAGCTATCCCTAGCCGAAATGAATAAAAATCAAACATCACTGAAGAGCTTCTTTCAAAAGGGGAAAAGAACCAGTGATGACACAGCAAAAGACACTAAGACAGTCAACAAAAAGAAAGCTGAATTTAAAAGAAAATACCAATAATCCCACTTAAATTATATATCCATTGCAACAGAAGCCTCATACATTCCAAACCTGCTCTGGAGAAGGTTTGGAGACTGGCTATGCAAAGTAGTCATGAAACCGTCAAGATTGATTTGCCACATGGAGATCAGGCACCCTGCATTTGGAGTTTTTCAAAAGAAAACAAATAAAAGGTGAACACGAAGAACAGAAGCAGTTATTAAGGGCCACCACTTCATCAAGTGTGTCTGTGCAGAGAGTTTCACGGTTAGAGGCTAACTGCATTGTTAAAGCTAAGAAGCCTTTATTATCAGTGAGGAGATGATCCTGCCTGTTGCTAAGGTCATTTGCCGTGAACTTTTAGGGAGACTACAGTTCAAAAGGTGGCACATGCTCATCTTTCAGCTAGCGCTGTAACTACATGAACTGATGAAATGGTAGAGGATATGGAGGCACAAGTGTTAGAGAAGATTAATGAGTCACTATTATATGCAATCCAAGTTGACAAGTCTACCCATGTTGAGAACAAAGCAACAATGCTTGTTTTTGAGCAATCTGCTTTCCAGAAGGATATATACGAGGTTATGTTATGTGCACTTTTGTTGTCAACCAACACTACAGCTGCAGAACTATTCAAATCTTTGATTACACATTTGGAAAAGTGAACTGGTGTTTTTGTGTCAGCATATGCACTGATTAAGTGATTGTCATGTCCGGATGTCTTTCTGGTTTCACTACTCAGGTCAAGGAGGTCACTTCCGAATGTGAATCTATGCACTGTGTCATCCATAAAGAAATATTGGCCACCTAAAAAATATCACCTGAACTTCACAACATTTTGCAGAATGTGATTAAACTTACTAACCATATTAAAGTGCATGCCCTTAACTTACGTCAGTTCATGCACCTCTTTGAGGAGATAGAAACAGAGCACACATGCATTTTCTCTTTGATACAGAAGTGAGATATGCATAGATGGCGTAGATTACTGGCCAGAGTTTTTGAGTTAAAAGAGCCACTCCAGAGATTTCTCTTAGAAAAACAGTTACCAGTGGCAGCACATTTCAGTGACATAGAATGAGTCATAAAACTTGTTTCCTCCTGTGACATATTCAACCTGTGCAATGAACTCAATCTGTCACTCCAGGGCAGAATGAAAACTGTGTTCGTGTTGACAGATGAAGTGGTCACATTCAAAACCAAACTTGAGGGCCGGTGAGATGGCTCAGCGGCATAAGCGCTTGCCTGGCGAGCGCGAGGGCCCGAGTTCGACTCCCGGAACCCACATACGAAAAAAGGGCCAGTGGTATCGCTCAGTGGCACGGGCACCTGCTGGTGCGCGAGGTCCTGAGGTCGACCCCCGGTACCCACAAAAAAAAAAACAAAAAAAAAAAAACAAAGCCAAACTCGAATTATGGGGACAATGAGTGAATATTGGAATTTTTGACAGATATTAAATATTAGTAGAAATTTTGAATGAGACTTGGCCAGGGCCTTTTTTTCTCCCATCTTATGCATGATTGTCAATGCTAGCTTTCAAAAGAGTTTGAGAAATATTTTCCAACCACTAAAGACTCCTAAGTTTGGAATGAATGAATCCGTGATTCATTTATGAATAAACCAGGTAAATCAATTTTGTCCATGCTAGAAGAGAATCAACTGCTTGAGATCTCAAATGACAGTGGCCTTTATATTACATCTGAGACAAATTTCAAATCTGCATAGGTTCTATATTAAAGTGAAGGCAGGATATCCTGAGACTGCTACAAAAGCACTGAAAAGTCTCCTTCCATTTCCAACAATCATGTTTGTGAAGCAGGGTTTTCTGCAGTGACTGCAACCAAAGTGAGATTACACAGATTGGACATAAGAAACACACTCAGGTGTCACTCTCTCCCATCACGCCCTCCCCCACCCCCATAGACCTGCCTATTTGCAGGAAAAGAAGCTGGGGCTCCCACTAATTCATCATCTGGATGAGTTTCATAATTATTTTGTTATATATTAAGATGTAATAATAATAGAAATAAAGTATGCAATAAGTATAACGTAATGAAGTCACCCTGAAACCACACACCCCCAATCCATGGAAAAATTGTCTTCCCTGAAACTGGTCCCTGGTGCTGAAAAGGTTAGGGCTTCTGCTTTTTATAGCTTTGTTCAATTGAATTTTACGTTCAAAATTAAGTTAAAATTAAGAATATTATTAAATTATCCCCCTCTACCTTTCTATTAGTCTAACCGAATATTGTATATTTGTTTTTCTTTGGTTTTCAATTTTAGAATTTTGGGCTATACTGTTTCTTTTTGTAATCACTCAAGAAGGGGAGAAAGAAATGGGTCACGGGGAGATGAGAGTGAGAATTTCCCCCACTTGCTTCTGCATTAGTACAGCGCAGCTTAAGAATTTTTGGTGTCGATGCTGCAAACCATGACAGCATTTTTCCTCTCAACATTATTTCTACTTTTTTTTTTTTTATTTTTATGTGGGTACTGGGAGTTGACCTCAGGACCTCACGCTTGCACTGCTGAGCCATGTCACTGGCCCTTTATTTTCCTTTATGTGGGTTCCAGGAGTCGAACTCAGGACCTCGTGCTTGCCAGGCAGGCACTTATGCCACTGAGCTATCTCACCAGCCCTCTACTTTTTAAAGTATCTGTGTATTCTGGTTTTTATCTGAATGTTCCACAAAGCCTCATGAGCTCGTAGGTGAGGCTTTGGGAGGTGACTGGACCCTGGGCTTGTGATAATCATCACTGCATTAGTGCACTGTGAGTTTATAGCTGGCTTGCTGTTCGGAGGTGGGATCTGGCCAAACGAGGTGGGTCACTGGGAGTGTCGACTGGAAGGGTTTATCTTCTCCACTACTCCCTTTACTCTCTCTCTCCCACTGTTTCCCTCCTCTATATCATGAGCATTTTCTCCTCTGCCATGACCGTGTGCCATGCTGTACTGCCTTGGAGCCAGACTATGGACTGAAAACTCTACAAACTGTGAGCCAAAATAATCCTTTCCTCTTTAAAAGGAAGACATTGGGAGAAAGATAGAGATAGAGTCAGAGAGACAAGATAGAAAGGGAGAGAGGGGAGGAAAGGAACGTGTCTGGTGTCTTAAATGTTCTCCGAAGCTGCTCATGATATATTTTCTCTTACCTTCCACTACCCAGAAAATAGTCACATCATTATATCAACTTAAGAGAAAGCTGAAAAATGCCTTCTTTGTTCTGGATCGCCTTATCTTTTTTTTTTTTTGTGGGTACTGGGGGTCGACCTCATGACCTCGCTCACCAGCAGGCGCCCGTGCCGCTGAGCCATCTCACCGGCCCCAGGATCGCCTTATCTTCATCCAGAGATTTTAGAGTCCCTGTAGAGTCCCTGGCTATTTCTGAAATGAAAACTGACAAAAATAAATTAGAAGAAAAGCAAATGAATTTATTTAATAAGCTTTATTTGACATGGCAACTTTTATAAGAGAAAGGTGACCCAAAGAATTGGTCAAAATTATGCATTTTTATGCTACATGTAATGAAGTGATTAGTCTTAGAGAAATAGGATGGCGAAAAGAGCGTATGATCTAGTGGTAGTAAGCTGGGGAAAACTTAGAAAGGTCTGTTCGTTCAGAGTCTCCTCTGTGTCTGTGTGTTCAGAGGTAAGGATTTTCCTTTTCTGTCAGTACAGCAAGAGTTCCTATCAAATGAGGGTCTTACGACCTGCTCCAGGGGAAGGTCAGAAAAATCCTGCCTAGCTGTCAGCACTTGCTTCCCAGGAGTAGTGTAGAGGAAGGTAAGAGTTAGTTTCCTTGTTTTCTAAAATTCCAAGATGTCGCATTTGAAGTAGTGTGTCTTAAACTCCATCAAAGCAAATACAGAACACACTATTAGAGAGGATTTAGCGAGTGGTCTTTAAAGTCTGCTGTCTTGTCAATTATAACTTTAACAATTTCACATCTTCTCTCTCTTCACCAGGCCGTTGCTACTACCTTAGCTTAACTCATCATTGTCCCAAAAGGCAAATGCAACTAAAGTCAGTCTCCATGCTGCTTGATAAAGTTATCTTTCTAAAATAATGATCATTTAACGTCTCAACTAAACATTGTTTCTTTAAATTCCCATGCTATAACATCTGTTTTTCTTGTTATGAAGAACAAAAGTTGCCATCTATCATATATATATAACTAATTAGATAAACTTAGCTCTTAAAAGTTCTTGTATCTTATCTTTGAGCCATATCAAGTTTCTTCCGATTGCTGCTCATTTATTCATCTTTACAAGTTTGGACATTCTCTTTCTTCTGCATCAAATATTTTCCTACCCCTTTCATGCAGATAAATTTCTGTATATCCTTCAAGATCCAGTGTGGACACCAGTTATTCTCCTGGTAAGTTGTTAAAAATCCTTGTTTTTAAAAATAGGGTTGGTTCACCACTTACATTTTGACATGCACCCTAGAATAACATATTTTATATATGTATTATATTTTTGTGCAATATTCTGTTTAGTAAAAATTTTGGGGCCAGTGATATAGCTCAGTGGCATAAGTGCCTGCCTGGCAAGCGTGAGGTCCTGAGTTCGACTCCCAGTACCCGCATATTAAAAATAAATAAATAAATAAATAAAAATTTTGTTTTTCTGTCTTTTCCCTTAGACTGTAAATACCATGGTAACTCATTGGGCATATCTATTTGTCTTCAGTATGAATATAAAATAGTTGGTACTCAATAAATAGTTGTTGAATATTAACTTATGAAGTTGCTTAACATGTATATTAATTATTATAGGAATGCATGTTAGTATTGTACAGAAAATAACTACCCACTGCCAGTTAATGCCCAAACAATAAGAATGCTAATTATTGCAGGCTGCTTATCTAAATCTCAAAAAGTAAGAGACAAATTGTCTTTCTTCTAGATGATTACTTTTTATTGATTCTAAACCAAATTTGTGTTGTTTACATGACGACAATCCTGATGAAACTTAAAGAATCTCACTATTATCAAATATAAATTTTTCTGATACAAAAAGGTGTAATATTTCCAGGTGAGTGAACATATCCCAGGAGCCCCATGCATTTCTCTAGCACAGTAATTCATTATGTATCGCTCCAATGAGTTCCATAAGGTCCTGCTCCTGAGTTGGCTCTCTCCTTTAATAGGATCAAGGTCATATGCTAATAAAACTATAAATGTTAAAGATATTCCTGGGAACTCCATCATTCACAATGTTATTATTTGATGGTTGTACATTTGTGGTTTTTTTTTTCTCAGTTTCTAAAACTTACTACCGCTTTTATAATACTGAGAATATTTTCTTTGGTTTATATTTTCAGTAAAATATTCCTCACTATGTGGAAGAAATAGATTAATTTCTCACTTCAATTCACTTTGTTCCAGAATATCAGGTAAGGTACCAACTTCCTTCACTTTCTCATGATGAATAGAAAAATTATTCCACAGATATTACAGAACTAATCATGAGAATCCCTTAGTTTCTGCATTTCACATCCTATGTTCAATTTTTTTCTCATCCATTATGTCTCTAGGGTAGAACTGCCAGAAATTCAAGTTGACATCATAGCATTTCTTACTACCAGCATGTGCCTTTATTTTGACATCCATCAAAAAACTTCACCACTGTATGTCCGTAGATACATGGAGGCTTTTAGTATGAGCATCAATTTATCATAAATAAAGAAAAAATTCTTTATTTAATTTGAAAATTGAAGTGACAAAAATGTTTTGTTGTCTAATAATTAGTCAAATAGATTATTACAAGGTATCTATATCTGAGAATATAAACACCTAATATCAAACTTTGTAATGATTTATACTTCAGAAAACCTTTTTTCCATCCGGGTTGCAAAAGTAAGTGAATAATAGATATGCACTAAAATAGTTAAAAATGGCAAATGACAAAATGTGGAGCTAGACTTTCCAGTTTTTTTGAAGGTCAAGTCAAATTTCAATAATGCACTACATGATACTTGTCTAACTAACAGATTTATCATGGCTAAATAGAAAGCATTGTTAGAATGGCATGAATACCAGAGTTTAAATTAGTGAGCAGTGGAGCTGTCATTAAAAATGTCAAGCATGAAGCTTATATTCCCTGGGGACATCTCACAGATTATCCTAGTTCCACTCAGTGCTTTTTCCTTTTGTAAAAATATATCAAAAAATATATGCAGGCATATCATCTACATCATCACTTATGAAACTATCAGTGAAGAATTACATTTTCCTTTGTGATTTTCATTCTCACCTACATTCTGTTGTGACCAGATGCTTTTGTAAAATGCAAGATATGTGACGTCCTAGCAAAGAAAAATCGAAAGACAAATGTCAGAAATTCATATCACCAATTCTTAAAATTATTATTAGGTTTACGAGCAATGAATTTAAGAATGGCATACTGTCATATTATTATTAACGCTTACTTTTAAATTCTGTGCATAATACTATGCCCTCGTAACAAGCAGTTTGTGACCTAGCACTGGCCCACAGACCGTGATTTGAGTAGCTCTGTTTTACGCAATGAGTAGTGCCTGACATGTACTCACTGCCTGGTATGCCCTGGGAGTCAGTGTTCCAACACCAACTGCACTCCAGACTGACTTGAAAATGTAGATCGCTCAAATCAGCCCGAATTCTCAGGCTAAGCTCATTATTTATTCCATATTACCAAATAAATCTCACTGATATATATGTCATTCGTATTGGTTAGCCTAATGCATGGTAGGTAATCAAAGTTTTGTTTGGTTACAGGTATTGAATCAAACTTTAGCAGTTATAATATATTGCTTTACCCACAATGATTATCTTAAACAAGGCTGATTTAATCTACTCCTTGCTCAAATGCTATGCTACGTTTTTGAATCAAGAGGCACTTTTTTCCTGAGGGTAGACTTTTAGGATCAATTATAGTTACCTTGTATTTTAGTGGGTACTTCAGCAGGATTATATTAATTTAAACATAAAAATCACGCTACTTATGCAGGAGTTGAAGTATAAGAGAGCTTTTAGTATGCTCTTTATTTTAAACCTTACCAACCAAATTAGAGAATAATTGTTTTTATTTGATCTTTCCCTATCTGAAAAGTGCCTTAAGGGTGCATGTTTCAGTCCATTTACTTTGATGAAAGAAAGAAAACTCTGTAAGTTTTTCAAAGAAATTCCAGATTCAAAGTGGCAAAGAATATTCTACATATTTTTATTACCTTATTTGGACAAATACTTTACACTGCCTTTAAAAAGAAGGAAAAGAAGGGGGAAAAGTAAAGGAAGAGGAAGTAAAAGAAGTGCATGTATAATGTTTAGCTTTTTAATAGACTTATTTAATTTTGTATTTTGAAGTTAAACTATGGTTTCTGCAAGAACACTACTTATGTTTGCCATGGTTCTGTTACTATCAATCACATAATACCTTTTCCTTAAGCTTTAGTCTGACTGTTCACATGTTAGTTTGTAATAATTTTGCTCTGTATATTACTAGTAATATTTAAAAATATTGTTGCCAAACTTTAGTTATGCCCCAAATATTTGGTTTTATTAATTCATATAAAATCACTCATTTGAAAATCAATAGTGACACATTTACTACCATCCATGACTTCAAGCTTAAAGAAACAGTTGTGACTCTCTTTGAGTTGATCATTCTGTGTCATCTTTAGTGCTTCTCTACATTTGATATTCAGAAAGTATTTTAAGTGTTGAAAACACCAAAGCAGTATTATCTCTCTTTCGTGCTAAAACCTGTCAGCATATTATATTTTATTATTGTACTTTTGAGAAACAAAAAACAAACGAAAAGTAAGGATGACTGTTTATACATAATCAGGTTGAATACAACTAGAGTAGGATAATTTTCTTAATCCACACTAGCTGTAAGTAGACGCACCTGCCCATCTCACCTGCTACTTCCCAGCACCCTGGGATTTTCTCAAGGGTCTGAGCTCATTTTATGAGCTATATGTTAATTGTTCAGCCATTTCTAGTGGCAGGGCAAAGTCATTAAGTGACTTGGAATATATAGTGAACTGTCTGCTAACTAGATAGAAGCTACATTTTAACTCAGACGTGTAACTGCCACTTATTTTCAAGCAATTGAAAGTGGAGAGCATTGATTCAATAGGTGTTTATTGTGTATATTTTGGAGAGTATTAACATGAGTCTACGTTAATATTATTTTGTAAGACAGGAGAAAATGGCATAAATGAGCTATTAACTTGAACTTTGTTCATAAGGAAAGTATTGTTCAGTGTAAATTTGTCGTTTCTGCTGACATAAGACATCCATTTATTTTCATTAGGAATATATGTTAATTGGGCATTTACACATTATATGAAATCCTACCCCAGTCTAGCATTACAGAAAGAAGCATATTTTGGGATCATTTTTGAGATGAGACCATTTCATAAGAGGTTTATGTACATGGTAGGATACTGTGCACTAGTTTTGCTTCTTTGGTTTTAATTTCCAGAGACCAAATTTAAGAAAAAATATTCCATTAAAATTTAAATCTTAAAATGCCATTATTACTAACACTTGATTTGGGGTCACTTTTATTTAATGTTGTTCAGCAGTACAGAAAATCATACATGATGATTCTAGTATCCAGATTCTTTTTTTTGTGTGTGTGTGGGTACCGGGGGGTCGACCTCAGGACCTCGCGCGCCAGCAGGCGCCCGTGCCGCTGAGCGATATCACCGGCCCCCTTTTTTCGTATGTGGGTTCCGGGAGTCGAACTCGGGCCCTCGCGCTTGCCGGGCAGGCGCTTAAGCCGCTGAGCCATCTCACCGGCCCTAGTATCCAGATTCTTTAAAAAAAGAGTTAACATCAATTTTCAATGGAATGCATCAGCAGTTTAATTGTTTTACTTAAACCATTTCAAATTAAAGTGGTCTTCTAAAACTATATATAAAATGCTTAGTTGGAGTAAAATATTTGCTAATTCTGTTCTTTAAAATGATTACATTTCACTGAAAAAAATGTAACTCATGGCATAGACCTTATGAGGTAAATGTGCTTTCCACAAGAGAGAACATTGTTTTCTCTATCATGTTTTGGATGCTATAGCAGAACTGCCAGTAATATTTGAAGCCAATAATCATAATATTAAATACAGTATGTACTTCATGCTAGTCTGTTTTCTACTGTTATAACGAAATACCTAAGGGATGGTATTTTATTAAAAAAATATTTAATTTGTCATTTGAGGGGCTGAAATTTCAATATTGGACAGCCCATTTTTCAAACCTCTGGTACAGTGTACTGCGGATGTCTCAACAACATGATGGAGAAACAGGAAGGGAAATGGGCCTGTGAAAAAGAGAAATCCAAGAGAAAAAAACAAAAACAAAGAACACAAAAGTACAAGAGAGATTTAAGGACCAGGCTTGCTCTTTTTATAATAACGTGCTTATAGTAATTTACCAAGATCCCTCAAAAATTTTTAATCCTTTGGCTCCCAATTACCAAATAAACTTTTCACTAGGCACTATCTGTATTCCCCACCTCTCAACACTGCCACCCTGGAAACTGAGCCCCCAGCACAGGAAACTTTGTGGGACATGTTCAACACATGTCCAAACCATAGCATCTAGGACTCTACTTGGATTCCCTCCCTAGGATGACACTTTCTCATCCTAATAGAGCCTTGGGGATATGTTCCTTTTTCCTCTGACAAAAGCTAATATTCACTGTAGATCATCAGAGGGTACTCCTTTACTTTATCTTAGTAACATGCTATTCCCATTACAGGTAATGGGCATAAAAATGTGGATACAACCTATTTGGGGGCATAATAAATACATAAGTATTTTGGTTTTCAAAGTTACAATTACTTTTTAACCTAATGTGGTTTCTTCTCAGCAACTTACTTCAGTTCTGAATCTTTGCTTCTCCTAAAAATCTATAGAAATTATTGTGTTTCAGATTGCAAATTTATGCTCTGTCTACCTAAGGACTACACTCTTCTAAATATTTTTTTCTCTTCTCACCTTCTACTTCTTTCTCTGTGGATTCATTGCTCCTAATGAAAATCAACTGACAAAATATTCTATCTTTGAAGGTAGAGTTCTTACTGTCAAGTACATATTTGTTACATTCATTAATACTTTAAAACTTAGACTTTGACATCTCTTTACATATTAAACATAATACAACTTTCCTTATAAAATACTACAAGTTAAAATTATCAAAATTAACCTATACTTTGATCAGATGAAATTCCAAATTGCTTTTGTTGTCATCACTGAGTAAACTGAATATAAACTCACTAAATACATTGATTTCAGTAAGGAATCATTGGAACTAGATTATGTTTTACAATAAATGGATTGCCAGTCATAATACATAAGTGAAAGAATCCAAGTAAGCCTTCAGTGTCATATTAGATTTACGAAACGTCTAAAATCATTCATTGGTTTTGCAACATAAAGTAATAACAACAACAACAACAAAAAGTCTTTGCCACATGAATAATATTTACTGTACTAATATGTGTTTCTGCTCTATGGTGTACTACTGAATATTAGGAAGGATTATTTGGATCAATGATAATATGACTACATGAATACTTTTAACTCAAACCAGTGTGTCTTATTTTAGATTAGGTAGATAAATACATTCCTAAAAATAACAGTCAAGAAAAAGAGATAATAGCATTTAATATGCACTTCTCTGCACAAGTGTTTTTTTTTCTTGCTAGGTTTTTAAAAAACTTCCTCAATGTATTTAATCCTCACTAAGCCTAAACAATAGAAAATATTATGCTATAGATTAAGAAACTGAGGTTTAGCACTTGCTAATGTGATATAAGAAGTACAGTTAGGGGCCGGTGAGATGGCTCAGCGGCATAAGCGCCTGCCTGGCAAGCGCGAGGGCCTGAGTTCGACTCCCGGAACCCACATACGAAAAAAGGGCAGGTGATATCGCTCAGCGGCACGGGCGCCTGCTGGCACACAAGGTCCTGAGGTCGACCCCCGGTACCCACAAAAAAAAAAAGAAAAGAAGTACAGTTAGGAGTCAAATCAGGTAGTTCTAACCACTATTTACACTGCCCATAAATTAGTGGGAATGTAGCTCTGCAAACATTACAAGGATATTAACATTTTTTTGTAAAATTTGGACATGTGTAACATTTGCTGAATTTTTTGTGTGACTACTAGAAATTGCTTATGTTTAGTATCATGAATTTTACCAAGGAAACTAAGAATATCAGTAAGAAAAATCCTTAAATATAATCTATTCCATCACTTGCCTTCATACTGAAAAAACTAAAGCCTCTCCTTAATAAAATTTGAAACTTTCTAGAAATTGCTATACCTTCTGATCACATAGCAGAAGTCAGGAAGTGCAATAAGACTTTGGAGGGTTGATTTACACTGGTGGCTTCTGGTCTATAGATGTCACTTGACATTTTTTCTCATTCATTCAGTCTTTATGCACAATGCCTAATAGTCAAGATACAGTTAAGATTTCTTTTCAATTAAAGTATTATATTATGAAAGGAATTAGAAAAAAAGGCTCCTGAAATATCATACAATACACTTAATCTCATGGGAACCTATCAGTTTAGGATAAATCTGAGCAGGACCTTTATCAACTGGTTTAGAATTTTGCCCCTTGGTAAACCAGGCTCAAGAGATTAGGTACAAAGGCTACCAACATCCTCAGCCAGCACCAGTTTGTACTAGAATTTGCAAGTCTCTTTGACTTTGGTAGTGCTATCAGTTGAACAGATACTTGGTTTGTAATGCTCCCAGAAGCAAAGGAAAAGTTAAGGTGAGCCTGCTAGGACAGAGAGATGAGGAGCAAAAATAAACAAATTTTATTTGAGATTTCTTGAAGACATTTATCTAGAGATATTATCAAATACACACACACACACACACACACATATGCATTTAGGAAGAAAAAAGATTTTACTGAGGGTTTCACTGATGATTGTAATATGTACTAATGAAAATTATTATAAAACTTAGATGATATTACTTTTAATGGGCAAAAACTAGTAAAATTAAAGATGTTTTTATCAAAATTCTTTGAGACTAAGAAAAATGAGGGAATTTTTTTAAAAGCTAAGCGATGAGCAGTATTAGAGATAGATACAACCCTAAAGTAATGACAACACCAATCCCCACTCTAGTTCATGCAAAATCTTTAATATGAGGTACAAAATGACAGGAGAAAACAAACACAGCCCCTTGTTTGGATATGCAGCAAGACTCAGTACATAAATAAAAAACAAAGGAAAGATTAAAGTCTAAAATTCATGCATTGATTCTGCAGCACAGAGCAGAAACTCAAAAAGCACTTGTCAGTAATAACTTGTTTTGTAATGTGTTTTTCTTCTCTTTGGTGCATCATTTACTGATATTAGGATCACTTATGTATATCAGCAATATTACTGTGATGTGAAAATAGCAATAATAACTTTTTAGACTTTTGCACAAGGTTGTCCTGTTTGGATATATCAAAAAAAGAACCAACTGGGAACTTTTTAAAATTATAACTTACACCCCACTTCTAAAGACTAATGCAATAGATTTTTAGTAGGGCTCTACAATACCTGTTTTATAAGTTCTCCGAAAGAGGCTGGTATAGCCAGCCCACAGACTGTTATTTAGAAACATTTGTATACGTTCTTTCCCATTTATATTAAACTCAATTTCCATGAGGTAGGTGAACTTAAATTTTATGGATTATCTCTGGCTATAAATACAGAGGATTTCTCTGTACTTGACTGTAGTTTCTCATTAGGATGTGAACTCCTACAGAGTATGTCTCATAATATATCATTTCACACAGTATCTAAGATACTATCTGGCACTTGGTAAGTGTTTATCAAAAAATTAAGATCCTAATAAAACAACATAACGTTATATTTAGTGAAGTGTCATCTCGTTCCCCAAATTATGATAAACACACAAGTAAAGCACTTCATGGGGCAGAAAATGAATCTTGCCTGGTTTGTGAAATTTCAGTTACCTTAAGAAAAAGTAAAAATGATACAAGATACAAAAGATTTTAAGTGTGTGTATGCTGGGTCAAATTTTCCAGATTAATATTTTTTCAGCTATTTTTATCTCTTTCAGGAAGATGCTGAGAAGGTGAATTGCTGGTTTCATGGAATTTCTATTTTCAGGTTTTTGAGGAATCTCCATGAAAATGGATGCGCTATGAGACTATACAGTTCAGTGAAATAAATCAGGTGTACAAGCTTAAATATCACATGGTTTCTCTTCTATGAGAAATCCAAAATATAAATAAAGAGGAAGATAAAAGATGGACAGTAAGAAAAGAGGTTATAGATCTTTTGCAAAAGGGAAGGAGGCCAAGAGACAAATGGAGGAGGAAGGCAGGGGAGGGAAAAGGGATGAAAAAAAATTAAGATGTGTTATGTACCTGTGCCAACTCCCCAAGAGGAATGTAATCATTATGTAATACAAACATGTAGTAATAAAATTTACATTTCAAAAAAAATATTGACCTATTTGCTATCCACTACACCATGTATTGTCATCTGCGTTTTTTATTGGAGTTCTCTTTTTTCTCATTTTTAAGATAGAGACAATATTTTGAAATTTAGATGACAAAACATTAAAGAAAACCCATCTATTGCTCCCTCAATCATATTGAGAAATAAATTGTATTATATTTATTTAGTTAGTTTTTAATTATGAGAATTATAAAATCATCTAGGGGAATGTTTCTAGAGTAGGGACAACATTTCTAAACAACAGATGTACATCATCAAGCTTCTTAGTTTTACATCAGTAGAGACAAAATTATTTTACTGTTTCTGGATGTGACATATGAGTTGGTGGCTATTTTTGCTTTGTAGCTCTTTTCAGGAATTGAGAATGTTTTCTCTAAAATGATGTCATTATCATTATTTTGAGTTGCCTAAATAACTATGGACTTTAGTTTTTAGCAGCTATACATTCCCTGAAGTATTATTTAACTTAATCCAGGATATTTTCTTTGAGAAAATATATATTTAGATTAAAAAAAGAAACAGTCTAGCACTGACTCATTCTGGGAAGTGATTAGTGGAATCTATAAAGATAAAACACATTTTTTCACTGAAATGAACTAAATTGTTTGGAAGCTGAGAAACATGCCTGTGATTGTTGCCTATCATCTGGAGATTTGTGATAGTGAATGGCAGTCCACTCATTTCTTAGAAAGTCTGTCCGGCTAATTGTGACAACAGTAGATCTGAAAAAGCCTGTGGAGACTAGCTTTTGCTTATATTACCACTGGGCTGACCATGAACATAATTAACAGTGAAGGGCTATGGCTGCAGATGGCTAAAGGGATGTAAACCTGGCGGAAATAATGACAGGGCTGCAACTCAGCATTAATGTCTTCATTATTTTTAAAAATTTTTCTTTCATCCTTTTTTTGTAAAAGAAAAGCTCTAAAATTGGCAAGTTATAACACCTGGAGGGGATTTATGATAAATGTCACTGAACTATCAATCAAGGTCCTGACCAAGGATAACATTTTAAAATTTTCTTTTATTTTACAGAAAGTCTCCTTTAAATCTTAGGCATATAATTCAATTGACAGTGAACTGCCCAACTAAGCTGTTTCTGTGAATTTTTTAATGATTTATTTCATAGACCACTAGTCAGTGTGTTCTTAACAAAAACATTTAAAATAACACTAATAAAGGATGCTTGTATCATAATCTGAAAAGTTTAATTAACAACGCAAATCAAGATTGTAATAGAAAAATGGAAAAAAAAAAAAAACAGAAAACACTGAACCTACAAATTACCCATTACCTAAAACTCATTAAATATTTTTTTCACTCTTGGTAAGTATATTTTTATGTGCTAAAAGTCATTTCCATTTTGAGCATTAGAAATTAAGAAGCTGGGCTGGTGAGTTGGCTCAGTGGTTTAAGCGCCTGCCTTGCAAGCGCGAGGGCCCGAGTTCGACTCCCGGAACCCACATACGAAAAAAGGGGCCGGTGATATCGCTCAGCGGCACGGGCGCCTGCTGGCGCGCGAGGTCCTGAGGTCGACCCCCGGTACCCACAAAAAAAAAAAAAAAAAAAAGAAATTAAGAAGCTGTCTATATTAAAACATGTAAAATGCTCATGGTCAAAACTTTCAAAATGCTTATGTTTTCAAGAAACATTCCAAGCTATCCTGGCTTTTCCTCAGATAGTCTGCCCTGCTTCCTCCAGTGTGTTCTTTTATCTTGCTTTTTCTCCTTTCACTGGCTGAAGCTTGTTCTGAAGAGCCAATTTCTCTCTCACTCTTCACTTTTAATTTCTCGAATAAACTTTACACTGCTTTAAAAAGAAAAAATAATACATTCCAAGAAGAATATTGAATAGTCAAACTCTTTATGAGATAATGAAACTTAAAATCAGTAAGGCCTCAAAATGTATAAGGTTTTGTAAGAAACTTTAAAGTATCAGGAAAATGTTCCCTATGTTTGCTATAAATTTTAAATTAGAACTACGTGCATTAACCATAATACCAAGTTGGTTTGCATAAATACACCTCATTCTTGTAGATCTAAGATTGGAATTAAATATATTTTTGTTTCTATAAAATAGATAAATTTACTATTATGACTACCTTCATGCTTATCTTTTGTTGCTTTCTTTCGTATATGTCAAGTATTGTATATTTATACAGGCCAAAGTTACCCCTTTGAATGGGGGCATAAGCAAATGATATTCAATGTATCAAAGTGAACAATAGAACCCATGAAAGTTTTGAATATACTCAGATGCTAACAATTTCAAGAATGTTGCGGGCCGGTGAGATGGCTCAGCGGCATAAGCGCCTGCCTTGCAAGCGCGAGGGCCCGAGTTCGACTCCCGGATCCCACATACGAAAAAGGGGCCGGTGATATCGCTCAGCGGCACGGTTGCCTGTTGGCGCGCGAGGTCCTGAGGTCGACCCCCCGGTACCCACAAAAAAAAAAAAAAAAAAAAAGAATGTTGCATAAAAATTATGTCCTCCTTTGTTAAAATAACCCAAGTGGTATATTGATATTTTAAATAATTTTATAAGAAAAATAAGTCTTATATTTTCAACTTTTACATGAATAAAAATACCCAGAAACTTATTGTTCTTTAGAAAATTAATTCTAAACCAAGATTACTTTTAGAGCACATTAAACATTACAGAGGTTAATAAATGTCTCATTACAATGGGGCAGTCAATATTTAAGCCTCTTCTTAGGCAAAGTTTATGCATTCTAGAACATGGAAACAAGCTTTTAAAATATAAAAATGTTGTAATTATTTTAAAGCTACTATAAGTATATATTGAAACTTGCAAAGCATAGGAATTATTTTATTTTTTATGTAGTGTCTGGAATTGAGAAAACTCAGCACTTTAGAAATGTTGAATTTCTGTAATCAGGAAACAAATCTTTTTGTTTGAATTTATACATTCCTTCTAATTACACTTAATTTTATTTTTGTTCTATTTTAGTGTATGTTTGCTATACATAATAATTGTAATCATCTTGGTAAATTAGTACTGTACATACATATATATATATAGCATCATGATCATTTTTATTCCCCTTTTCCTGCACCCCTATTCTTTTATTTTCCCCTTCTTCAGATTCCCCTCCCATCAAGAAATTTGCATTACATTTAATAAAATGTTCTTTGAACTATGGAATGAGTTGAACAATTTGCTTTCCGGAAAACTTGCGGCAATCCTCAATTCCAAATACACACCTCGTACAGTCATCTGCAGAGACTGAAGCAAGAACTGAAATAACGGCATCATCAGCACAGACTTTGCACACTCTGCTCTGAAAGCTTGCTCATGGAATTGACAAAAGAGCTTCATTGACAAAAGAGCTGCAGATGCTAGGAAAAGAATTTCTCCTTCCATTTCTTCTTTCCTATTGCCAGAGGCAGATTGAGTATTCTGCTTTACCACCCAGAAAGACAAGGTTTGGGTCTCCTCCTAATTTGATTATTGACCCTGGTGGCCTTGAAATAGAGAATGGCCCTGGCTAAGATAAATAGATTGGAGAAAGAACCAAACAGAAGCCTCACAGAAGTAAGCTAAAGAATGTAAATTTCCCTGAGACCCCAAGTTAAAGAGCGAGCAGGTTACTGGACCAGCCACAGTTGATTGACTGAGTAGATAAGTCACCCTGGGAATTCCAGAAAAGGAATTTAAGTGCCATTAGGTTAAACAAAGGCTTTAGGTTAAATACTTTATGTAAGAATTGGTTGTTTGCTTTCAGACCAATAAAAAAAAAGTGCCTTTGACTTCTAAGAACCATTAACTCTGTTTTAGTCAGCCCCATACTTCATCTTTTCCCATTAAGAATCTCCCAAAGCCTAACAGGGGATTAGTTTTGTCTTCAAGCTGCCATCAAGTTTCTGGAGCTTTTCCCCCTTTAAATTATTGATTGTTGCTCAGAAATCTAAAACATCCTAAAGGTACTCCTGATTTTTTCTCAAACTGAACAAAAATTCCAAGTGTTGGGTTAACATGATTTTGTTTTAAATCTCAAATTTTCAAATCAAGAGGATCCTTCTATTCTGATTTTCAAGAGGGAAAAAAGAAGTCATGATACCTCCATACCCTCCAAAAGTGCACATCAGAATATCTGGAGTAAGGAAAAAATGATGTTTTTTTTGGTTTTGTTTTGTTTTGTTTGTTTTGTTTTCTTTTCTTTCTCAAGAAGCACTGAAGTGAGCCTATTTACCCTTAATTAAAGCAACCAACATGGAAGTTTATGAAGACCTATACAGAACATGAATTAAAAAAAGCCTTAATAGAGTAGGTTACTAATGAAGATAATTTGAGAGATGCTGATCTTGTCTAACTTGTTCACAGATGACGTGAGAAGGTGCCTCCTAGTCCAGACAGACCAAAAAACTTCCTAGGGCAACACAGATGGTCAGTGACTGGGTTAAGACAAGAACAGCAAACACAAGGTTCAGGGGGAACAAGCGCTTGAGATACTGCATCTATAATGGAAAGCATTCTGCCTGAGATTTAATGGTTTAATCATCTAACGTGAGAACCCTTTCCTTGCTGCTATGGTTTGAAAATTCATGTGTTGAAATTTAATGGCTAAAGTGACAGCGTTGAAGGTGAGGTATTTGGGAAGTGCTTAGATCAGGAGGTCTCTTTTGAGTGGGATTAAGGCCCTGACTAAAGAGGCTTCACACAATATTCAGACTTTATCACTCCTTCCTTTCCTTCCACCATGTGAGGACACAGATTACTCCCATCAGGAGTAAGCAGCAACAGGGTACCAATCTTGGAAGCCGAGAGCAGCCCTCGCCAAGCAACCAAAATTGCCAGTGTCTGGATATTGGACTTCTTAGCCTCCAGAACTGTGAAAAATAAACTTCTGTTTATTCAGCCTCATGAATTTTGTTAGACATTTCCTGTGCACAGTGTATTAGTTTCCTATTGCTGCTATAACAAATGACCATAAAGCTCATGATCATGAAACAATAGGAATTTATTATATTAGTGTTCTGGAGGTCCTATGTCTTAAATTGATTTTATGGAGTTAAAACTGAGGTGTCAGCAAAATTGCATTCCTTCTGGAATCTCTGGGGAGAATCCCTTCCTTGCTTTCTGAGCTCCTGGAGGCTGAATTGCTACTTCATTCTGAACTCAGCTGCCATCCTCACATTTCCATTTTGGACCCTAATCTTCCTGTCTCTCTCTTAGTAAGGACCCTCATGATTACATTCATCCCTAAAGGATAATTCAGTATAATCTCCCTTCTCCATCACAAGATCATTCAGTTAGTCATATCAGCAAAGTACTTTTGCCATGATAGCTTAACAGACTCACAGGTTTGGGGGCCAGGTTAAGCACATCTTGTAGGGATCATTATTTCATTCACTATTCATAGTATTCAATCACACATTGATGTCAGGATAAAAAGCATGAATTTGAAGAGAAAGGGTTTCATCATGATTTTGCTGTTCAAGCATCACCTTATTATAGGATAACATTTTGATCATATTATTTCAACTACTATGAGTAATGGAGATTTTGTAAGAATATGGTCAGTTACCAAGCAAAGATGTTCCAATTAATAGAAAAGTAAGAATTCAAAAATAATTCATTCTTGTAGTTGCTTTGACTCACATAAAGAGCATTTAGAAAACTTAACCTAAGATTTCACAGATTCAGTAAAAAAGAAATAAAATGTTTACACAGTTCACAAATAAACATCCAAGTGTTTAATGGAATAAGAATTTAACCAGAACAATTACATGTATGAAGTATTATTCAAAAAAATTTGCTCTTTCTCTGAAATTAGAAATTAGTGGCACCATTTGACAGAACATTAAGTCTGGGATAACCAAACTATAGATTTGTGATCTTGGTATTCTAAACCATTAATAAATGGATTTCTAAAGGATATTATTTTTTAAAACACTCAAATTTTTGGAAAAAAGCATATATTGTCTTCTAAAGATTAGGTTATATTTGCAATAAAAGAAAAAAACAAAAACAAAAACAAAACCCTGAACTTTCTTTTTGTTTTCCAAAGCTAAAATTAGACAAATGTTTTATACATGAACATGGAATATAAAATATTTCTACTTAAGCTGGGCGTGGTGGTGCATGCCTGTAATCTCAGCACTCAGGAGGCTGAGGCAGGAGGATCACTGCAAGTTCAAGACCAGCCTGGTCTACAAAGTGAGTTGAAGGCCAGCCTGAGCCACATAGCGAGACCCTGTCTCAAAAAGACCAAAAAAAAAAAAAAAAAATCCTACTTTAATAGTATTTGAGGTTAGAAAGTTTAATAGCAGTAGCACTGAACAAGAAATGTTATCATTCAATATCTCTGCAAAGACCAATTTTAAAAGCTTCTTGCAACTCCCTGGCTCTGGTCAAAAGATACAAGTCTGAAACATTGGCAAATCACAGAATCCTGAATTAGCTTTTCTTTCAATATACTATACTGCTAGACCATACAAAACCTAATTCATTTTGTATTCTGCGTTTCAAGGTTATAGAATTTCTCGGATACTACACAGCTGAAACAGAAAGAAAATATTTTAAAACTATGACAAGTTGCAGGTTTAACCACTTATTTATACTTTGTATCTTCCAAAGTCTTATGACATGTACTAGGTATTCTATACATGACTTGCTGTCTTATAAATATGCTATTTTAGTTGGCTCTGGCTGCCATAACAAATTGCTATCATTTGGATGGTATGAAAAACAGACATTTGTTTGCTTATAGTTCTGGATCCTTGGAGACCAAGATCAGGGTGACAGCGTGGTCAACTCTCTTTGCAGTTTGTGGACAGCTTGTCTTCTTGGTGTGTGCTTCTGTGTGTGTGTGTTTTGTAGTTTTTGACATTTTTCCAGTACATGTGGATGCAGAGAGATCTCTTTTCTTCTTTTTATAAGGCTACCAGCCCTATCCCATTAGAATCCTCACCCCATGGCCTCATTAATTGTAATTATCTCTAAAAGTCCTCTCTAAGTACAGTCACGCTGAGGTTTAGGTCTTCCACATGCACACTTCCCACAGCATTCGACACCCATGACTCAGTGAGGACCTTATGAAAAGGAAAAGGCTCCTTAACTTGAGAAGCTGTAAAGGAACTTCATACAAACTGATACAGGCGCAAGAAACATTTTTATCACTGGCTGATAATTGTTACAGTATGTTTAATAATTGTGGGGTTTTTTTTGGGGAGGTGGAGGACTTTCTTAAGCAACATCTTAAATAAATTGAAATAAACCAAAATTTTCCACAAAGGAGATTCATTTGCTACTTTGTCTTTGTCAATGGCAAAGAAAAATAACACATAACAAAGAATAAAAAAATCAACATCTCCTCCACTATTTTTATTCTTTTATTTCCAAATGGCACGTAAATAGTTATAATGGCAAGAATTTAGGATACCTTTAAACACTTTCTGTGGAACTAAGTACAAAATGAAATAAATATGATATGTTCATTGTTTTATATTCAGTAGCATTCAGAAGATTGCTACGGTTTAATGCTGAAAAAAAAATCTGAGCTATTAAAAATTTTACAGCAAAAGTACCTGGTAAACATTTTTCCAACCATTTCCGTTTTCTTTGATCATATATATATATATATATATTTTTTTTTCCCCCCGGGTACCGGGAGTCGAACTCAGGACCTCGCGCTTGCCAGGCAGGCGTTTATGCCGCTGCGCTGTCTCACTGGCCTTTTGATCACTTATTGAACTAGGGAGAAGGCACTTCTTTACACGGAAGAAGTAGCTCAGGCTTTCAGGACACCAGTGGTGCTTATCCAGACCTCCACAGAGTCTTAGTCTTCTGTCTCTGAGACACAATACCCGACACCCACAAATTAAACTGCTTCTTTACAGAAGCGTCTGGAGCTCATTTTGCATTCCTGAGATCTCCATTTTAGGAAGGAAATACAAAGCATCTAACTTATAAGGTGAATACTACTATTATCATCAAAAGCCTGAATTACCAAGATGATACAATACAATAAAATAAAAATTAAATTAAATAAATGATCATATTGAAGTCATTTCTAGGTCCCTGTTGCTTGCAACACAATCTCTTTTTAATGATACAAAGTCTATTAAAAGTGGAAGCAAGGGGAAAACAAAAGCAAAAACAACTTGAGATTTCTGGCTTGGATGGTTGCCAAATGGAAAGTCACTAACCTTAATGAGAATTAAAGTCATTATTTCAGATGATATATGCACATTTATAAACAGTGATGTCAAAGGTTGTGTCATAGATGTTTAAATATAGTGGTTTGGAATTCAGGTAAGGGGTTGGATATAAGTATTTGAGAGGCAAAAAATTATATGTTGTGATTTGAAGACTTATAAAGACGATTCTTGGAGAAAAATGAGAAAGATAACTAAGAACTCTAGGAAGCATTTATGTCTAGGGTGTTAGTAAAAGGAGACAGCAGGAACAAGGGGCATAAGAGTAATCATGGTATTAGTAATGGAAGTGGTGGCAGCAACAATAATACTAGCAGAAGAGCAGTTTACTAAATAATTACTATGTGCCAGGCATTTGCATTACGTACTTTGCTTGTATCAGTACCTCTAGTCTTCAAAAAAATCCTACATGATAAGTCATAAAATTCTTATTTGAAAGGTGCCCTCCCTATAATCAGACATCTACAGTATAAGACATTACATAACTTATACGGTAGGAGTTATTATTATTCCCAATTTAAAGGAAACAGACACAAAATTATGTTCCTAATAGTGGGGTTAGTTGTGGTGCCGGGTAGCCTGCCTCCTGTGCTTTTGTTTACAATTAACTTTACTTCCTCCAGAGAGAGGGAGAAGTTCCAATGGTTGTATAAAACTCAGAATAGTGTAATGGCATAGAAGAAAGGGACATTTAAATTGAAGAATTTTTTGGCCATGACCAGCATTTCAGAGAAGTCAGGGGAAGAGGGCCAGATGGAGCTGACTGGTTGTGACATGTTGGCAGCCACCTGTGACTTTGCTATGAGTCCCCTTAGTGGAATGGTGGGATAAATTTTGATAAGTTTGGGCCTAAGAGAATGTCTATTCTTTCACTCTTGCTCTCCCCTCCCCCCTCCACACCTCTCTCACTTGCATGTGAACACACATAAATAAGAGCAATTTCAAAACATGAAGTTGGGATAAGGAAATGCAGAGAAAGGGTATACCATTCATCTGGGAAGAAAATCATTTACAGATGAAATAATTTTATTAGTTTGTTAAATATAATTTATCATTTGTAATGAAATGGTCCATAGAAGGACTGTTTGGAAATGCAGGGGAAAGATGGAAAATTCATGGCAGAGGTTGCAAGAGAAAGTTGCAGACAGTAAAAGCTCTGTGGCAGGATTAAATTCATCAGATTTTATCAGACGTTAGAGTAACACAAGTTAGAGCAACATGAAGGAAATCTGAAAGCAATGCACTTGCAAATGCCAAATTCAAAAATGCAAATCCAAAAATGGCCAGAAGCACAATACCCACTTTAAAAGTAGCGTGGGGAAAATTTTCATGGACACTACCTCTTATCACTAGCTCTGCTGCAAATATCTGAGGGAAATTATTTTCTTTAGGAGTTTGAGATCTCAATTTTCTTATTTATAAAATGTCCTAAAAAATATTTTAAAAACTGAAAAGAAAAAGGGACTTTGAGAAAAGAATCTGCTTTGTAAATTTATCATTATTGGAAGAATTAAAAATTAACCGAAAGCCATCTTGTGTAGTACACTTATGCCAGATGTGGGTTAACTCTGCCACATCTCTGCAGTCTTATTTCGAGGTAAATTACTCAGCCCCTCTGAATATTGATTATTTCCTTTGTAGAATGGGGCTACTTGTCCCTCGATCAAAGACTTGACTTAAAGATTGAACTAAAGGACTTATACGAAAACAATATACAAATCACTATAATAATCTATAATACAAATCACTACACAAAGGCAAGCAATGGTTTTGGAAGTCATGAAGTATCATTTACAATTGAAAAGATTAACAGCAACAAGAACTGATGAAGAGCAGTCATGTTCAAATACCTCAGTGGTGGTCAGAGGTAGACTTGCCACAGATGTCACATCTGGTTTCCTTAGTGCTCTGATGAGTCACACTTAAGCTTAAATAGCAGGGCAGTAGCAGGAACAAAGGAAGTGGCCTAGGGGAACAGGACCCATAAACCGCCATATGCCATCCAGCAGAACAGGGAAAAGATGCATGAGCATCTCCACTGGGTGTGGAAAGCTGTTGCCGGAGGTTGTGGCCGAGGAGCTATTTGTTTAGTTTGGGAAGTTTTCTGTTTTTCCTGTGTGATCTTACCACATCCTCAGGGTCCCCCACTGTGGGACTCTCAAAAGATGTGAATAGGCAAGAACAGGAAGACAGACAGAACCATGAAGACAGAAACCAATGAAGCATCAGTCAAGGGGAAGCAATTGTGACAGTAGGCAGGAAGCAGGGTTCTAGAGACATGAATAAAGAGAGGGTGCTGCGTACACTGCATCTGCATTGGGATACCTGAGATAAGCCCAAAGCAGCAGCATAGGAATCACCTTATTAGAACCCTCATCTCCAAGGCAACTCAGATGGGATGGTCACAGTGACATTTTACACTTACATGTGTTACAGCTTAGATCTAGAATGTCTCCCAACAAAGCTTCATGTCTTCAGGGTAATTGGTTCACAGGGGCACAGAGTTCAAAGCTAAAGTTTGGAAGGTGATTAGATGATGGAGATGCTGTACTCATTAGTGGATTAACCACGGATGAATTCAGAGCTAAGTGTACCCTTAAGAGGTGGGGGCCACTTTGCAGGCAGATCACAAGGAGTGTCACCTGGCAGGGTATATCTACTTTCTTGGCTCCTCCTCTCTCTCTCAGTTTGCTCCTCACCATGACATGAGTAGCTTTCCTCCATCTACCATCCAGTTTCTGCTTTTGAGGCTGTGATCATAGATTGCAACTTCTGAAATCGTAAGCCAAAATAAACCTGTCCTTCTTAGGGGTGTCAGGTATTTTGTCTCAGTGACAGGAAAGTGACTAAGACAACATGTATCCAAAATATCAGAACATTTAACATTTGTGATTAAAATCTGGTCCACAAACGTTATAAACATTTTGGATTTTCCCTGCTTTGGTAATATTGATCATCCCTCTTCTTAAAAGCCATGCCTTTTTTGGTAAGTATCTCTTCTCTTTCTATTCAATCCTTTATCCTTCAACTTCTGGTTTTGTTTTTCATCTGACAAAATGGATATTCAGCATTCATCAGGTCAACTCTTATGCTTTGCAACTATTGTTCATATTCAAGATTTGGGATCCACGACTCATTTGGATGAGACGAAGGATGCTATTTTTTTTTTTTAATTGTAGACTTTCTTAATTTCTCACTGACCTCTTCCTAAACATAAGTTTTAAAAATATCCCAGCATCCCCCACATGACAAATGGCTTTCCTTTCCATCATTTCGTTTCCAATGGCAAAGTCATCTGCTTTTTATCTTCCAGAACAAAAATGTTGTAGTCACGAAGCCCTGCTTTCATCATCTCTCTCTGTTCCACTCATACTACTAAATGTGGATCTTTGCTCCTTACCTGAAATATTTATTATGACAGTTTAAATGCATTCTTCTAATTATCTTAAACCATTGTTTACTTTGTGCCACTATCATATTCAAAACCCTACAAACTTGTCTACTCATTAACACTTAAGTCTTGTGGTTCACTGTCTGGTTTAGCAGGTCCTTTACAATTTAGCTGTCAAATTTTATTTCCCAATACTTGTGACATGGTCAGTAAATTTATTTTTAAAAGCTATTTTCTGAGCTGCTATTATATGTTGGCAGTGCAATAAACATAAATACAAATGATATAGTATTTCATCAGGTTCCTGAGACACACCAGGGAGAAAGATGAACAGTATGGTTAGATTTATGTTAGAAGTATGTAAGGGGTATAATGGAGATCTAGATAAGAGGAACTTAATAGAGGTTGGAGACACAGGAAAAATGCCAAAGGATGTGGAACAATGAGCTGTGTATTGAAACACAAATAGGATTTAATTGAGAAAAATTAAAATGATATTTTTGGAATAGGGATTCAAGAATTTGAGAACAAATGATATTTTTTTTAAAAAACTCTTTTTTGGAGTTAGCATAAGCCTTTAACTATAAAACTAATAAGGTAGGCTGGAAGTATATTATGAAGAGTTTTGTTAGCAAGGCTAAGGAATGCTTGTTCTATGTTTAGTGCAATGGGAAGCTGATGAAATATTTAAATTAAGATAATGAGTTGTATGATCACATTAGTGTTTTAGAAAGATGTCTGACAGCAAAGTTAAAATGCTTGGAAAATAATGAGGATGAAATAGAGAGATTAAGTTAAAAATCTTTGGTCTCTTAACAAAGTCTTGAGAAAACAATCACTCTTTAGAAAAACCAGCATCACCCCTACAACAAAAACTTGTGTTTCTTGTTGGTGCTGAAAACCAATGGGTCATCAAAATTGTTTTTAGCAGTGAGAATATATTAAAATGAAAAAAAAATTTAAGAACATATGTGCCCACTTTGCAAAAACACAGAAATCAGCATTTTGTTAATTACAACTAAAAATAAATGCTTATATTGAATTACAAACTAAGGAAACACTCTAATTCCCATGTTTTTTTCCTTCTAATCTGTCAGATATTTTTCTCCAGAATTTTGTTTATAGTTGATTAAGAATAGAAATGCATCAGTTTACTGTTATATTATATTTAGCTTTTAGCTTTAAAAAAAAGTGGAGCTAGGGAATTCAGATTCTACTTCATAAGATTAAAAATAAAACATACATTGCTGGTTACTCTTTAACTACTTGCATACAATACATACCATATGCAAACACAGCATTGAGAACAAGGATTAGAGGACACACCATCCAGTTTAGATTATTGAATGTGTTTCTTGTTCTGAATGCCCATTCTCCTAGATTATTTTTGTAATCTCTTTGGAAGTACAAGCTTCTTAATGACTTGCAAACTGTATTTTCATTTACATTTGTGTATATCTTATAGAAGATCAATAGATAGACAGCACTATGAAATATTTTATTATACTGTGATAGAGTATCATCATCATCCCCACGGCCATTTTAGAGATAAAATCAGGGAGCCCCACTCTGGATGTGCTGAATGGGATTGTTTAGAGGTATGGCCCAGGAATCTATATTTTATCAAGTTCTCCAGATGACACTTCAGTATTCTTTCTTTAAGAAGGATGGATTAAAGAATAAATCTAAAGATATATCAATCTAAAGGCAAGTTTTAATTAATCAAAAATCAATTTTGCTTCTAAGAATGTCTTGATTTTTGGGCAAATAATCACAAATATCCACTAAAATTGTATTGAGCCCATATTGATGATGGTTGAACCAATTATATCTTATTGTTTATGAAACAAAGAACTATGGAATATATATCTCATTAAGCTTATGTTGTCTGTTCATGGAGCTTCTACATAAACATACACCACATCAAGGAAAAGAGGCAGACCTTTTACCTATCACTTAGAATGTTAGTGAGTATCTTTAACAGTCATTATATCATTCAACAGGGAACCCTAGCACATACTACAGAACTAGTGTCAAGTTTGTAGTATAAGAAATGAAAGTGCTCATTGTGGATATTTTGATACCCTAATTATACAATAAAACACACAGGTACTCTGTTTTCATTGAGTCTGTAAGATTATTTCTTACTCTTATTTTTCTAGACTACACCAAATATTCTTATTTTATAAATTATTAGTTTCATAGTAATAATTTCAATAACTTAATGGTATGATGTGCAGAAACCAATTAAAATGCATTATGAATTAAGAAACAAAGCATTTCTTTTTCTTGATGGAAATCAAATAAAAATGTCAAACTGCTGCAATCAGACATCCCAGATATGAATATTCATTGGCAACTGTTCATGGCAGATTTATGAAATCTTTCACCTGCTGTTAGGAGAAAAAAGGAAAACATTAAGTTGCCAAATAAAGCCATTAACATAAGCTAAATGAAAAAAATATATACACAGATGGGCGCTGATTTTAGAATTATGCAATCTTATGAAAAGTGAACTATTTCTTTCATATTGTGAAAACATTTGTTTCATACATGCAGATTGCAAAGGTCGTAAGTTTGAACCCAGTATATACTGGCAGCAGCCTCTCTTACACTTTATGGGGGGCAGACATACAAATACCTCTCACCTTATTGTGAACAGGCTACATGTAAAGATATTCATTAACAGTCTAAGTGATACACAAAATGTCTGCCCCTTTCCCTGAGCACCATTTGCACCAACCGCCACACACACTGGACTATTTTGCCCTGAAGAAAAGATTTTGATTAAATTTGAAGGTATAATTTAGGTGGATGATAACAAACTACTTAGATGGATTTGTTTTGAACATTTAGTAATGAGAAGCCATATAAAATGTTTGCTTAGGCATGCTAGGTTACTTATTTACCCATGTGTGAATTTCACTTAGCTTGTGGAAAACTGTTTTCATGAGCATTTTTAGTGCTTCCTGATTACTACCAGGGTTGAAATGCTACAAGAACACATTTCCTGGAGCAATTCAGCATTTTCATTTGCAGACAAGGAAAGGACACACACAAGTGATATAAACTACCCTTAGAATACTTGATTACACTCTCATATGCAATATTATTCCTGTTTGGTTATTTTTGTCAACCTTTTATATTTCAACAATAGCTATTCATCTATTCTTTTAAATAGGTATACAAATGTCCCCTTTTTATCTTATAGTTTAAATAAAATATATATTCAATACCTATGAACATTTTTATGCTAACTGAATAATACAGTAGTGAAACTTAGTCCAAGAATAATTTGGGTATAATTATTTTCAACAAACATAAGATTTCAGCTGAATAATTGGCAAAGCAATCATTGCATTTTCCTACAAGATTGGCATTTAAATAGAATCCCACTGATCCAAAATAAGAAGTCATAGTTAGTGTTTTTCCACCATGTCGACAGATTAGACTAGAAGATTCATGTGACTAAATTCCTGATCCATTGGTTTCTATTGATATAACAAAGTGGATGATGCTGAGTCCTCAAAAGTTTGAATGGTCACATTCATTCTTTGTTGGTGAAAGTATAAATTGATGTCTGTGCAAGATAATTTGCTAATATCTATGAAAATTAAGCATGTATTTGCCATTTAAACCAGCAATTCAAGTTCCAGAACATATTCAGAAGCATTCATTGCATCAAGGTTTGTAATAGTGAATTACTGGATGTGATGTACATGTCTTCTAATAGTGGAAAGTTTACATAAACCATGACTCATCTATACATGGATGACTTGCAAATGTTAAAAGAATAAGACACTGTACTTCTATATGTACTGATGGGAACTCATTTTAAGGTATAATTTAAATTTAAAAGTGAGGGCCAGCCTTGGATCCATAATGCTCCATGAATCTCAGGATACCTACCCTCTGATTTATATGATAACATAAACAAATAAACTAAATTTTGTTTATTCTTAACCTCAAACTTTGTTCAAAGAAAGACTCTACTAATCACTTTGAACAAGACTTCAGAAAGAAATACATGTGTTAGATTGAAATACTTGATTATTTTCTAAGCCTGAGTAATCCTTAAAAAAAACAATAAATTTAGGGTCCCAAGGGGCAGTCTCACCAAGTTCTTATTTATTCATTTGTATCTTGGCACCATTTCCATCATCGTGAGAAACAATATTATAAGTATTAACCTAAAGGGATGAAGGAAACCAAATAGTAAGAAAGTCATCGTATATTACAATTTTTAAATAGTAGTAATATGGAGACTATCTGCTTTATAAAATATTAGCATCAGGAGTATGATGAAACCTGATGCTATTTTAAGATATAAATTTCAATACATAGTCATTAAAAATTAAATAGTACTGGCTAAAATACAGTCATTAATATCCTACATCTTTGAATGTACACAATTACTTAATAACCAATCCAAGTAGCTTAATTTATATAATTATATATATTATCTCAGGGGACACGATAATGTTTTTATGTGTATGAACACAGATTGTTTTTAGTATAGTTGCAACAATTCTCACATTATTTTAAAATAATAGTGAGTACAACACAAATTGCTCAGTAAATAGTCATAATGCACAGAAAATATATTTACTAATGTAAGGGCTAAAATTACTATAAAATAATGAAAGATATTTAGTTATCTTCTTGGTATGTTGTTCTTCACATGGTATTGCTGTTCTCTTTTTATATTGGGGTTGTAAATTTGGAAGGTTCCATCAGTTTTTATGGGCTTGTTTGAGTTCTAATTTTCTCTCTTTCAAAATACCAGCAAAGTAACATAACATCTCTTTCCTTTGACCTCTTCGCATAAATTAAATATTCAACAACCCTCAAGCATCCATTACCCTTGAGATGACATCATGATCTCAAGAACACTTCTTTAGGCAAATCGACTTAATTACCATACAGCTCGAACATACTGAGGTCCTTTGTAGAGAAAGGTAATAGTAGAGCCTCTGCTATTAGGAGGTCAGGGCATAGGTTTAAATGGCTCAGGGTCTAACATTCAGCACTTTATTTAATATCTGGAAAAAAAATGCTCTCCCTTTAATTAATAAAAGCAGGGATGCAAAACTATGAAGTCCTTATTCAGAGTGTAGATGAAGAACAATATTCTGTTACAATTACCTTAGATGTCAACATATTCACAAAAGTATCTTCTACTTCTTCCACTTTTTTCTTTTTTTTTTTTTTTTTGTGGGTACCGGGGGTCGACCTCAGGACTTCATGCACCAGCAGGCGCAGGTGATGCTGAGCGATATCACCGGCCCTTTTTTCATATGTGGGTTCCGGAGTCCAACTCAGGACCTCTCGCTTGCCAGGCAGGCACTTATGCTGCTGAGCCATCTCACCAGCCCACTTCTTCCACTTTTTAAAGGGAAGAGGGCAACTGACAAGTGAAGAGCTTAAGTGGTGCCTCACTTGGGAGAAAAAAAAAAAGATATCCTTGCAAAAACTTAATTCAAGATTTATTACCAATAGATTCCCAGATATCCTGGGTGACTATTCTGTGATTTTAACTCTGTAGGTTTTCTGTTTTTCTCCCTCTGGTTAGTCTCATCCTATTAATCCCTACTGCCCTGAAATTTCTATATTCCTAAAACTGCACTGCCTGTAACACCCTATTCTTCCAACTAAACTTCAGAGCCCAAATCTACCAGGAAGTCCTCGCCGAAAATTTACATCTTAATGATGTTAAAAGATGTCACTGAAAATACTTAATGTCAACAACATTCAATCATATATTGATATTTTACTGAATACTTTATATATAGTATTTTGAGGGCAAGGTATCTAATTTTATCATCCAGTGTTAGCATATAGAGTTATTTGACTGTGTTTCAACTTTTGTTTTAGAAAATATTGCAAATTATTTAGAGAAGCAAATATTCTGGAGATACACAGTCTTTGAATAAAAAATTTGGCCTTGTAAAGGACTCCAGACACTTACATTCTTCTTTGGCAAATAAGACACCTGAGTCCAGGAAAGGCAAGTGTCTTTGTTTTAGAGTTACTTTGGGAGGAAGCAAGAACTAGAAGTCTGGGTGCCCTTGAAGTATTTTTTGCCCTTTATTCTCAGGGAAGTATTTCTTGCCATAATATCCTAACATTGTGGGATAATTCATTTTTTTTTTCTAAAGTCTGTGTATGATCTCCCCTTGAAACTAAAACCTATTCTAGTGTCTTCCTTCGCAACTCCCTGGAAGCAGACCTTTATTAAAATGCATGGCATTTATTTGGGGGGTGTGGAGAACGCTGTTGGGAGTGCTAGAGGGAAGGCTAGGTAGAAATACAAAGAATTATCAAGCTAGATCCTGTGGGCTCTAGAGCTTATTCTGGATTCGGAGATTACACTTTCATATGCTACTTAAGAGTCACCTCAGTTTTGTGGGTGAAGGACTATTTCAAGTGAGGAAACTGAAGTATTTGTCAGGTCCCATCAGTCGAAGCTCCTAGGCATGTGGAAGTGACGAGCTAAGGTCTGAAGGATTGGTGGGGCTTTGGTTCTATTAGCACAGTGCTGAGCTATATTTGTTGCTTATTAATATTTCTTATGGAATATATGTATAATATATATAATGAAAGGATGTTATACAGTTTAAAGAGATAAAATTAAAGGTAGCTCTTTTCTGTTTTACTATTTTATTTTTTATTAGTACTTAGGTACAGGACATGCATTTTAGGATCATGTTGGGAAATAGGCACACACACATAATACAAATTGCTTTTTTTTAAATCCCCTCCTCTCCCCCTCCCCTTTCCCCCCTCCTTCCTCCTCTAATGCCCCTTTCCCAATTTCCTTTCTTACTGATATTATTAATCCTAGCTCACGTTTATAGCATATAATGTTTACATTTATTGAGGTTAACAAAGAAATTTTGAAGATAAATAAAACCTTACTTATCTTTGGATCCCAAGAGCTAACACGATGACTGGCACAAAAGAGTGATTTCTCAATCATTAACATAATTTAATCTTGTCATGATGGTATACTTAAGAGCAAAATACTATGTTGCTCCTACTACTTTGAAAAAATAATACAAATTGAGTGTAAACTACTTGCTTCTGAAAAATTTCACATATTAACGTTATTTCTACCATAATACTGTGCAAACACGAACAGTTTCTGACTATAAAATAATACTAAATCAAAGCAGAAATGTATTTTTGGAATTCTTTTGGAAAAATTCCATGAATTAAATTATATTATTTGCAAATAAGCATTGTTAATGTATTATTATCATTTCAAACTTGGGAGAACGTTTTATGTTGGAATTATTTTTGGTTTTGAAATCTGGTACTGAATTCAAAGAATTTACTTTCCATTTACTTTCTATTTTTACTTATTTTATTGGTTCTGGGGATCAAACCTATGCAAACTTCTACCAGGGAGCTATATCCCCAGCCTGAATTGCCATTCCTTACACATCTATTAGTTCAAAGTCAGCTGCAAAATTAATAGTGTTCTAATTATATGTGATACTTAGGAAAAACTGTTCCCTTAACTTTAAAACAGTTTTCCTAGTCATTTCTCTGCTGGGAAATTAATGTCTGCAGAGCAGATTTAATGTCATTATAGTATAGTTTTGCTAACCAGAAAGTGATAAAAATACAAATATTTTGTCAAAATTGTACTGCTTCAGTTAAAGAGCCTTTTATAAAATGTATGAGGCAAAGCTTGAGTAAAAATGTTGTTTAGGGTCAATGCTAAAATAACCTTCTATAGTTTCCTTCAATTTATTATTGAATTTTTTCAGTATACATCTATTATCAATCCCTTATTACCAAATATAATTTTTAAAAGAACTTACCATGATTCTCACAGGACCACAACAATGCTTTATTCTAAAAGATTTTGTTCTCCCAAATTTTTGGTGTTGAGACCTAATGTGAGGATTTTAGGAGGTAGGAACATTAGGATGTAATTAGGTCCTGAGCGTGCAGACTTCAGGAATTGTATTAGTGCCCTTATAAAAGAGAGCTGCTCCCTGCCTTCCACTATGTGAAGACTGGGCAGAAGGTGCTGTATATGAACCAGGACAAAACTCCTCACTAGATGCATGATCTGTCAATGACTTGATCTTGGACTTCTCAGCCTCCAGAACCATAAACAAACAAACAACAAAATTTGTTGCTAAGCAGCTACCCAATTCGTGGGATTCCGTTATAGTAGCCTCAACAGACCTGGACAGATAGATTCAGAGGGAGGTGGTGATTTGGCAAATCTTGTATCAGTTTATTTTGTTCAAGTGAATATGCACATTTTTTTCTCAGCTTTAGGAAGTGACTTAACATTGGTAGGTTGAAATCTAATATTGTGGGGATATTTATGCTATATAAACCATACATGCTACAAGTCAAGTTTCCTCCCTATCCTGTTGTTAAACATTTAGCAACATCATTTACCAATATACCATTGTGTAAGGGCTTTTTCCTGAAGAAAGAAGTGATCAAAAGCTATAGGAGGGAGACTATGAGGTATCACAGAACTCATAATGAACTAACTCAATATAAGCTTTATTTGTAGAGGCACTTCTCCTGTGCAATACAACACAAATAGGTGATAAATTGTTTCTGGTACAAAAAGTATGAACAAGATGGAACGTTGTCTTATGTAGTGACTAGCTCAATCATGAGAAAGTAATGAGGTAGATGGAGAGTTTCCAGGCTGAGACTTTTGTAGTACTTAATTATTTTCATTAATTCTAGGGTCATTAAAAGGTTTCTTATTTTTGTTTTGCCAATAAAATTATAAAAATATATCCTGCTAGATGTTCTCACCTTAATTTCATGACTAGACAAATATCTGATACTTTGAAAAAAGATATACTCTCAGAATGGATTCTTGCTAGGAAATAAAAGTTTTCATCCTTACTCCATAATTTTACCATGTTTCAGTAAAGCCTTCATGAGTTGTTGGAAGGCATTTTGGCACTGCACATTAAATTATATTAAATTTTCCTTAAGAAAGAACTCATCAAAAGAAGATAGAAGAATAGACTAAGAAATGCTAATAACTAGCTTTGAGCAATGCCAACAGAATAGAGGTTGTCAGATATAATACCCAGTCACACTGGCCAAGGCCAGAGCATATCTATTGTTCTCCTAACTGAGGGTAACTTTAGATTATCTAAATACCTGGCTTCCTTACCTATACTCACAAGTAAGCTTCTTACATTTTTTGAAAATTACTTTTCTACAGAGAAAACTTGTCAATCTCCAAATACGAGTGCGTGGTCTCCTTAGTAATCATCTCTCATTAAAATTGATAGTCTGAGTGTGTGTGGTAGTGTACGCCCCTTATTCCAGATCTCTAGGAAGCTGACACAAGAAGATCAGCAGTTCAAGCCCACCTTGGGTGGGTGACTTATAATTTAGTGAGACCCTGTCTCAAAAACAAAACAAAACAAAACAACAAAAAAAAATGGTGCTAGGTGGGGGTGGGGCTGTAGCTCAGTGTGATGAAGGCTCTGGGTTTATCCAAGCCACAGAGCAGCAGGAAGAGATAGAGAGACAGAAAGAGAGAGAAAGAAGGAAGAAGAAGAAGAGAAGTAGGAGGAGGAGCAAAGGGAAGAGAGGAAAGGAAAGAAGATGAGAGTGGAGGAGGAGGAGCAAAGAGAGAAGGCAAAAGAGATTGAGAATTTGCCACTCTGATGAATCTTAGTCTCTCTTATATTTCACTTAGCTTGAAATAGTCTTGATATTGATAATATGTATTCCAGAATAAGCTAAATGAGAAAAGGCACAAAATGACCTAAAAGAAAAGGCAAACTAATTCTAGTATGGCACGATCAACCTGTTCTGGGTCAACATCATCCCAAGCCCATGAAAAATGGTATTTCAATTGACTTGAAAAGTGTATGATATTTAATGTAATTACTTTTAGAAAACTATGGCTCACACATTTAAATGTTTATTTTCTATTTCTGAAAATATAATAGAAGTGATATACATATCATTTCATCTTGTCATCACAGGGTTAATATGTGACAAAGAAAATAAAACAATAAAACTCATATACAGTTACAAATCATCCAAGTAGGCAGTGTGAGTTTGGCATATTTAACAAAGCAGACCAATAGCTCTAAGTCAAACCTGAATTTGCTTCTGTAAAGGAGAATTACTATTGACATTTCCACTTTGAAGGGCCACTGAGAGGGAATAAGTTGATTGTTGTTCAATTATCTAATTAAATTCCAGGAAAGATGTAAATCACGAGGTCAGCCAGTATCTGAACTGAATTAGAGAAACAGACTAGCATTGGCAAATAAGCAGAATACAATGCCCATAGAGTGTATAATACAGATGACTCACTATGTCATCTACTTTATTGGTAAGTGAAAATGAACAAACTTTGAGCTTCTGAATTAAAATGACAAAAAAATGAAAAAGAATAAGGATGCAGGAATTATTTGAGAATGTAGACAATCTTAGCTCATGTGATCTCTGAGGAGCCCTTGAATAGATACAAATAAAAAAAGGAAAGTCTTTTCAAAACCATTTCCACCCAGAAAATTGAGAATAACAAGGCATCAATCAAAGTTACTAGTAAATCAAAGTATTGACTCTCAAACTATCATTTAGAGATACAAAACTGGGAAAACAGGAAATCCATTTAGGTTTCAAGTTTTACATCTCTTAAATATCTTAAGATTACTATGTATACTTCATGAACATAATTCTATTAGAGTCTGCATAGCGATGTTTGGACGGAACACCATATTCGATGCAACTAAGTACACAATATATAAAGAATTTTTTCCCAGAGACTAGTATATGTGTGAAGAAGAATAACTATTTTATTAATTATAAGTGCAGAAGAATAACTACTTTGTTAATTACCAGTAAGGTACTTAAATATTTTGTATGATCCATTGCCTCTATGATAGAATGACAGATGTGAAAAATTGAGGGAAAAGCAAAAGATCCAGTACACTTTTATTTCACACAGGTTTTGGTTCTGTGCTGCATGCCAACAGCCATCAATAAATTGGGATATAGTGTCATGTTTCAACCACCATTAGGTTGCAGCACAGAGCTCTAAGATTATGGAATGAGTTGTATTTGATGGGCCCTTGCCAAGTTCAAGTGACATAAGTAATGTTCCACAGTGGTCGGTTCCAGGCTTATTGCTGAGCATTTTAATCAGTGACTTGGCTGATTGAATCGTGAACATGATCATTAATTTTGCAGATAAGATGTGGAGAGTGACATCTCTAGCACTTCACAAGAAAAGGAGAATACAAAATAACCTTAGGAAATTCCACAAGTTGCCAGAATTAATTACAAGGAAATCCTAGAGAGACAAGTGAAGATTGTCCTGCTGATTTTAGGAAAAAGAGAAAGAGTGACAGTGGGAAGACTATTTGTATGCTTCAGTATAATAAAGAAAATATAGAGCACTACAGAGAAGAAGGGTCCAATCCGTGCTTAGTGGGAGCAAGGGACTTGTTAACCAGAGTGGGGGGATGACAGTATGGTGCTGTGGATGACGGATTTGGGACCAGAAACATGGAACTGAAACCACGGTCCACACTGCCAACTTTGAGGTCTTGGGCTCAGCCATGCTGGGTTCTGATCTTATTAGAAAGATGGAGATCCTTACTTCAATTAAATAAAAAGAACTGAGACAATGTAAATAAAATACAGAGTGAATTTTAAATCACTATCCTAATGATGGTTGTTTAAAGAATTTTATGAAGGTGATAATCTCTCAAATTACAGATATTTTATTCTCATTTCAGTTTGTGAGGGTGGATTTAAAACAATTCACAGGATTTAGATAACATGAGAAAATATTAAATTACATTTGAAGTTTTTCTTTCTTAGCCAAAAAGTAATAAAGCCAACACTTCTAGAATACAAAGGAGAAATAAGCACTTAAAATGGCTTATTTATCTAAAAGTTATATCTTAACTATGATATAGAGAGAGATTTAAATTTTGTTTTAAAGAAAAGTTATTAGGATCTGTCACATTGTGAAAAATCTTTATTTGTTTCAAATGGATGTATATAACTACAATACTTTGATTAGACTGAGAGTATTCAGATAAGATTGAGGCTAAAAATAGTTTAGATATTGTCTAAATGATTTCTCAGGGGATCTTGCTGGCTTAAGTAAGTTTGTTGTTGTTGTTCCTTTTTTTATAATTAAGTTTGTTGGTACAGTTTAGATATGCATAATGATCACATTCCTCATTGAGAATTTGTACCTGTACATGATATATTTTAGCTCCTACTTTTTCCCCCATTCCCCTCCCCTCTCTTCAACCTCTCTTCTCTTCCTTATTTACAAAGGTTTGTTTCCATTTTACCATTTTTTTCGCATTTTTTCTCCCCCCCTTCCCCTTCCCTTTGAGCAACTACTTATGATTTCACAATATCCAGTATACATTTTGGTTCTCATTTACACTTTCAGTTTCTCACACCAGAGAGACAATATAATACATAGTTTGCTAAACATAAATCTTCAATTCTTATTTTTCTTTATTTGGCTGAAGTCACCACTACTTTGTGGATTTTTGTCTAATTCAATAATAAATAAGTGCTTGTTTTGCTATGTTTTAAAAACTTAGGCATTTATTCCTAAGAAGAAAAGAAAAAGGTAAACCTCTAAATTGAGTGGTTTCATAAGAAAATAGAACTCTGTACAAATCTATGTCTATTTCTGCTTGCCAGGGACACGAATAACTTTCAAATTGCAGTCATGCCTTAGTATCCTCCAGAAACTTCCTCCAGTTTGATATCTGTACTCTTACAGATACCAAAATCTGTGGATACTCATTTGCCTTATGTAAAATGACATTATATTGTGTATAATTTACACACATTTTTCCATATACTTTAAATTGTCTTCATGTGATGATTTATCATACCTAATATGATAAATCACATACACAACGTATAGCACACAACGTAAATGCTATATAAATAGCTGTAATTTTTGAGGCATGTTGAAAAGAAAAATAGTATATAAGTGTCCAGTGCAAACAGATTTTTTTTAATATTTTCTATTAGCAGTTGATTGAATATAAGAATGCAGAAGCCATGGATATGGAACCCATGGATACAGAATCTTCAACTGTACAAGGTACAGGCAAACAATTATAAAAGGCAAAATTGCACCAGATGCAAAATGAAAAATTGTATTTCAAACCCAAGACTCACAGAATTAAGTCATGGTGGAAACTGGGTTGGATGAGGGAACCTCTCGGGTAACTGTAGGGGCTCAAGCATAAAATGCTATAATAAATAATATAAAGCTTTTCCTTTAAAAAAAAATCTGTTCATGATTTTCATGGTTTTCACTTACTACTGCTCCATTATCTGAAACCCACAGACTTGACATGAAAAACCATTACTCCTGATGAAGTAGTTTAATTTGCATATATGGTTTACTACATGCATAGATCTTTCTGTATATTCTAATTTATTGGTATGAAATTTTCACAGATCCAGAAGAATTTATATTAAGATGGCTTGGTAATGTGAAATCTCTTCAGGAAGATTGGAAAACCATATTTTATTCCCAACAGACTATACCATTATTTGTAACACTTGCATCAAATCCAGCTCATATTTACTCAGTTGCAAACAATGTTGCATGGATTATTTTAACTCCAAATAAATATGTTATTTATTCAAATAATTTAAGTGTTGGAGAAACAAACAAACAAAAACGATGCCAAAGTCCCTTAGCAACAAGAAATCAGAATGCTTTTAAGATTTACATCACTCTAAGTCAGCAATATAACCAAAATACATTACATTTACAACTGAAAATTTTAAGGATAATGCAATTAAAACATTCCCACCTTATTTTCAGAGCCTAAAAGGATATCAACTTCCCCTCCTACCCCTGCAAACCAGCTCTTCCTGCTAGAAGATCAGGGCAACAACTTAAATTTTCTCTGATTTTCACTAGACATGAAATCTACGTTCAATAAAATCTTTTAAACTTTTTCAGCATATAGCTTTTTTTAAAAAAGCTTATAAAATATCACTGTGCAGAAATGTCATTTTGAAATTTGTAAAAATGCAGATTCTGGCCCTGCAGATCTGGAGTGAAACCCCATATTCTGTATCTCTAATAAGTCACCTGGTATCTTGATTCAGCTACTCTGAGTAGCAGCAAGAGTCTAGATGATGCAGAGAAGGCACATTTCACCAAATCTTTAAGCTATTACCAAAGTGTTGGTGGGCAAAAAATCTAGCATATTGCAAGAACAAAAGGGTAAATACAATATGATGGGGATTTTAATGGTGTCCTTAAAAGGTAGCTAAGGAAATAGAGCAAAAGGAAAGCACCAACCATGGAAGCCAGGACCTTGTATTCCTGTTAAGGGATAGTAATCATTTAAATTTCTCTTTAATAGTAATAAAATATTTATTATACCAATAATGTAATGCACTATAGATGCACTAGTATTCTTTTACTATTTTGAGGCATATGGTCCCTCTACTGGAAGCAGATTTTGTATGGCTTCTGATATTAATATATAGTTACTTTATTACAGTTATCATTATATACATTATATGATTACAAATAAATATATTTGTTGTATTATATCATATTTAACAAATAAATATATTTATTATACAACAAATCATAACTAATGACAAAATTGTCAAAAGATAATTGATGACACTTAAAAATATAATTACTTATAAGATAATTCCCTAAGGTTCAACTAGACATGCAATTTACATTGACTAACTTCCTGCTTCTTAGATTAATACTAAACAATTCTACTATTTTTGTTATTTTTCAATCTATGGCAAGAATGTAAGAAGTGAAATGAACATCAACTTTGGAAATAAGAAGATCTGAAGTAAATTTATTACTCATGCAATCAAATCCACTATGAAAATCTGCTTCTTGGAACAGAAAAAATGCAATAAGAACTCACTTAGGTGTAGCTGGGATGAAATGAGCTCAAGTCCTTAGCACACTGTCTGGCCCTGGTTAGGAATTTAAAATTACTAACTTAAATTTTTGGGGCTCTTAATAATCTGAGTTGTGAGGATTATCTAGATGATAAAATATTCATAGATCACTTTTCACCATTAAACTCATAATAACAGCAATGGTAATATTGATTATGCCATGTGAATGCCTATTTCGTGTCAAGCATCATGTGAAAAGTAATAAATATTCTTATTTATTTCTCATTCATATTCAAAGTTTTTGTTTTCTAAGGAGTAATCAAGTCCAAACAATTAAGAGGCTTGCCTAAAGTCCAACATCAGAACTAGTACTCCAGTTTAGATTTGTCTAACCTGATAGTTCTGCTCTTTATACTATAATGATGCAGAAAATTATACCCTGTATTTTTGTCATTTGTAAAATGGGAGTAATAATGGGGATCATACACAGTTGTTTTGAAAATTAAATCAAATAATCAGTATCATGAGCTTAAATTCCTGGTGCGCTTGATATTCTGAGTTAACTACGAGAATTGCATAAATGATAAAATATTTATCAAGCATTTTCACCACTAAACTCATAATAACAGCAATAATATTGATTCTAACATATGAATAGCTAATTGATGTCAGGCATAATAACGTTGACCGTGCACTCTTGTTTTGAAAATTAAACCAAATGATAAATATTGAAAATTTAGTACAGTGCTGGGTGCACAGTTGGCAGAGGATAGATCTTGGCTGCAGGCACAGTTGGGTAAGTGACTATTGGATTTGTGGTCAGCGCTGCTTACAACTGAAAGAGCGTGAGTCAGGATTGCAACTTGTCACTTGGTTACCAGCTTTTCCTCCATCCCGTACTGTGTCCACATGGTGATTTCCACTGTGCTATCGCTTCTATTCAGCCAAATATAACATAGCGTTATTATGGTAAAATAAGCATTCTGCCTTTTCTTGGATTCCTGGCGGAATATTCCAAACACAACTTTCCTTTGCTGATGCTGTTAATTGCACAAATGCTCATGTCATCTTGTTTAGACTGTGGCTTCATCCTGTTTTGACTATCATGTTGCCCTCATGCTGGTCTCCGTGTTGACAGAGTTCAGCTGGTACACACTATGCCTCGGAGTCTGATAGGCATCAGCTGCAGCAGATAGACAGCTTCTGCTGCAGCTCGCTGCCAGACACAAATTTGTATAAGTTGTATTTTTAATTCTCCTTAAGAGGAAAATTTTAGTGTTACCATGAAAGATGTCCTTTCTACTTGTGTACTTACAAATGCCTCATAGATCTTCCTCCCTTTTCTCATAAGTGTTGGATTAGGTGGTATGACAAAACACCAATGGCCCATTTTGTTAAGTTACCAACAGAGTACCTCCTATAAAGCTACTATTTTTCTTTTTATTAGGAGTTTTAAGACACGTGAAGTTAGATTTATTACACGGGTGTCAGGATTGCTATTGTTCCCCCTCTCTCACACAAAAAAAGCAGTTTTCTAGCCCTCACCGAAGCAAATTTCATGAACACCAGCCAGTTTAACACACAATTTTTCAATATCTGGGCATTCCATGTGTTCTATCTTGCCTCTTCTCTTAACTTTGGTGGTTTTAGTTTATATGAATTACAATGACCAAATATTAGACAGAGTAGAAAATTCAGAGGAATTCTGTTCTGTTGCACTGTGGGGTGGTAGATATTTGTATATGGAAGTTAGAAGCTCCACTGGTGATTCTGGGGCTGCATGCATGCTTTGAGTCCAGAATGCTTTCATCAGATATCTGGGGTACTACATTTTCTACTTGTTTCTATCCATTTTCTCTCTAATTCAAGCGCTATAAGATTTTATTCCTCTGAAATATTCTAGCACTCTTATTTCTGTTTGGGGAATTATATGTCTCTCTGTGTACAATCTTGGTGCTTTGGAAATCTATGTGTTTGTCTTTTACTACAGTAGCAAAAAAGATCATAGCCTTTATTCACCACTCAATCTTAGGCAGTGAGGGGCTGTGTGCTTATACCTGGCCCTTTAGACATTTCCTCCAAAGACTTGAGCTCCTTAAGGAGTATCATAAGGGCAAAAGGAGTAGTTGGAGTTTGATTTCATAATTAGAGCGTCATCAAACAAAATGAATTTATCAAGTGGAGCATCTTTACTATGAGTTCTTTCCAAAACTCCTTCCCCTTTGTGTTACCTGTGGCTCTCCAAATCCTGCCAATTTTGTCTGCTATCCTCTCTTTGACTATCTGAGCTCTGGGTATAATTAGAATATTTTATTTTACTTATTTTAGTGAGAATTTAATAAAAAAAGTTTGCATATTTGCCACAGAAGTTGTTCAGGATAACTTATTCTTACATTAAAAGTTTTTATTGGAGTGATTATCTACATAACGATAGACGAACTCCTTGGAATCTCGATCAATTCTTCTTCCTAATATTATTAGTATTTTAAGCCAAACAAATGCTTTGCTTGAGGTAGACTGATTTACTCTTGTCAGTTTTGGTGAGTGTGTGCATGTGTACGTTTATCTGTCTTCTCTCCCCTGAATGGAATTCTCTGTCCTTATTCCTCTCCAACTACCTCCTCTTATTGAAACGTTATTTTCAAAGCTGAGATAACAAACTAAGGCTGCCTTCTACCTTCTGTAGGATCTGCTTTCTGCACTGGATTCTTAACACCATCTTCTCCATTCAACTGTCATAATAATTATTGCTATGTAGTACTAATATTCAGGTATGTTTCTGAGTAGTTTTAACTAAATATATTAGTTAGTTTTTCCTGCATGCCATATTTTGCCAACTAGACTTCAAAAATCTATCATGGCTGAATGCAATGCTTATATCTCAGTGAATCTCTGCAGTGGTTAGCATATTGTCTCACAAAATGGTCTTACATTTGATTTGCATGATTCCTTCTTGCTTTTGGAGAGTTCTTGCTTTGAATTTCTTTCCTTCTATGTTAGAGAGTAATAATTAGAGCAGCTACCTTCCTTTGTCTGCCATTGCTCTGTATAAATAATGTCATATATCCTTATAAGAGAAATCCAGGTTTTGTAATGTTGGCTGTCATTTTCAGTAAAGCAGAGGGTTCAAATGATTAAAAATATGGGGGCCAGTGAGATGGCTCAGCGGCTTAAGCGCCTGCCCGGCAAGCGCGAGGGCCCGAGTTCGACTCCCGGAACCCACATACGAAAAAAGGGCCAGTGATATCACTCAGTGGCACGGGTGCCTGCTGGCGCGCGAGGTCCTGAGGTCGACCCCCCAGTACCCACAAAAAAAAAAAAAAGTTTGTATTTTTAAAACTAGTAGCAGTTAATGATTACTGAATACCAGTCAGTATCTAAAAGGGGCAGGCAGTGCACAAGTTTAATGAAGTAGATGGGATGTAATAATATACTTTTTGAATTTTCCAACACCTCCCTTGGAAGGTCCCACATTTATTGACTGTGTTTTATTGATAAAAACCTGAAATTAATGAGTTTGCACAGCATGTTCAATATCTCCTACATGATAAGGAGTAAAGTAGGAGTTAAAACAAGAATCTTGCCTCCAGAGATCTAACACTGAACAACAACGTTGTCATGTTGCTCTGACAGTTTATAGAAACACATTTGGAAAGGAAATTTTAAAAAATACACAGTGACTTAAAGCCACTGTTACCCACTGATGACTGCAGAATAACTTAGCTTATTTGTTCATCTAGACAATGTAATTCCAAGAGTAGCTACAAGAGCTGACTGCTATTAAGAGCCTAAGACAGGTCCACAAGAAATACTTTAAGAGTCTCCCACAGGAATTCTTCCTTTACAGAACATGTTCTACTTTTGAAATGCTAGACATTTTCCCTTTCCGAAATTATGTGGTATAAATGCCAAATCTAAAAAAAAAAAAAAAATGAACTGCATCTAAATATTTAGGGACTACAGTGTATCACAGTGAAACATTTTATTAGGTGAAAAAATTGTCTCTCTACCTTTAAGACCATTGCATACAAATGTTAGGCGAAAGCTCCAAATTAAACAACACTAATGAGACAATTATTCCTAGTGTAATCGTTGCGTGGATCATGGATGAGATAAATGGCATCAGAGATATTATAGGACAGTAGAATCAGAGATATTATCAGGACAATGGAAAAACTTACATATCGGGGGCCGGTGAGATGGCTCAGCGGCACAAGCACCTGCCTGGCAAGTGCAAAGTCCTGAGTTCGACTCCCGGTACCCACAAACAAAGGAAAAAAAGGGCCAGTGATATTACTCAGCGGCACAAGCGCCTGTTCGCAAGCAGGAGGTCCTGAGTTCGACCCCCGGTACCGCCCCCCCAAAAAACCTTACATACAAACTTTGTATAAGTTAATAAAGTAGAAGTGTTAAATATATGAATTGGAGAAGTACACCATGGTTAGTAAAAAGATTGTCCTTGTTCTTAAGAGATAAACATTAAATTATTTAGAGCAGAGGGATGTGCAACCTGTAATTTGCGAATAGTCAACCGCAATAGCACAACAATAATATATATAAATGGAAATGTTAAAACAAGCACGGGGAAATGTCAAATTGTGGATCCAAATGAAAGTTCTATTTTAGCTAGTGTATTACTACAAAGTTTCTGTAATTTTATGACTTTTAAAAGTCAAAAAAGTTAAAGAAATATCTGTAAAAATGTAAGAACACTGTATAAAACAGTGCAACTCTTTGGGGGATAAAAAGTCTTATCTTAATTCCTTTAATGTAGGTACTTTCATTTTATGAACAAAATAATTTTGCTGATATTTGAAGCCTACGTTTAAAAAATGACTGTACACAATGGTAAGAACATTATATAAAATTAACTCTTTGGGGGATAGGAAGTCTTCCAAAACAGTCAACACCTTGAATATAAAATTTTGTTTATATGAATTTGCATATATAAAACTATTCACTAAAATGCTAACTTGCATCAAATTAATTTTTAAGATACTCATAAGGAAATATCTCTATCAGAATGAACTACCTGTATCAGTATTCAGTTCATATAAACAAAATTTTATATCCCCCAAAGAGTTAATTTGGATTTAGAGCAGTGTTTGTACTATGCCTCAAGTAAGCCATTTATAGTGATACATGACTCATCTTCCTGAATTCACTTTGTTTTGGTTCTGTAAGGTTCCTGCAATTGTAAACTACATAGCATGGAGATATATAAGATGATATTGTAACAAAATGCACTACTTTAGTATAATACATGGAATTGGTAACTTAGTAACATCATAGTATGGGAAGAGAAAATTTTGCTATGTAACATAAAATAATATGTAATGTGTTATAATATGTAATATGCAATTCCACAGTTATAATCAGATATTTCAACACCCCTATTTTACTAATTGATAGAGCATGTCGACAGAAAATCACCAAATATATATAAGACCTGAATATCATTGTCAACCAAATTGATCTAATTTATATTTAGAGAATATTCCATTCAACAGGGAATGTTTCATTTAAATTATATAAGAAATATATATTGAAATAGATCATATTCTGGATCATAAAGCAAATCTAAATAAATTTGAAAGGATTCACGATTTAAACATTTTTTATAGTGAGTGTTTGAAACCACCTTCTTTATTTTATAAACGATAGAACTGAAATCTCAAGAGGCACAATTACTTGTTCAAGGCCCCACACCTTGTAAGAGCTAAATGTCCTAATTCCAGTTCTGCCTCTCCTGACTTTGAAACTGACTTTGATGAATATTCTGCACTCACTCTTCCTGTCACATATTATGCTGATTGAAGACACACGGGCTTTGTCCCTGAGAATGAATTTTATCCTTTCTTCTCACTACTGCTGGACTTATATGAGTTTAAGAGATACATTTTTAAAACCTGCTGCACTGATCGTGTTTTACCTCAGATCAAGAAAGTCTAATTTTTTTGGGCCGGTGAGATGGCTCAGCGGCTTAAGTGCCTGCCCGGCAAGCGCGAGGGCCCGAGTTCGACACCCGGAACCCACATACGAAAAAGGGGCCGGTGATATCGCTCAGCGGCACGGGCGCCTGCTGGTGCGCGAGGTCCTGAGGTCGACCCCCCGGTACCCACAAAAAAAAAAAAAAAAAAAAAAGAAAGTCTAATTTTTGCCAGACATGGTGGCACACATCTGTAAGCCAAGCACTCGGGAGGGTGAGGCAGTAGGATCGCTGTGTGTTCAAGCCTAGCCTACATGACATGAGTTCAATGCCAGCCTGAACTACATAGCAAGACCCTGACTTAGAAAATGAAAACAAACAAACAAACAAATCTACTTTTTTATATTTCTGAAACCAGTTTCCATGACAGAATTTTAGGTATAACTCTATTCTCCCCTTCTCTAAAATACTGTCTTGTACTAATCCTGGATGAAGACTTATGTCTCCTGTCAGGCCATCGTCCCTGTTTCAAGCTCTCTGACTCTCATACATCAAATGGATGCCTTCACAGACCATCTGTACTTGTTTGCCTTGGTTTCCTGGTGTTGAATGTTTTTTGTGCCTTTTTCTACTTATCCAAATATACCACTCTTGAAGACTCATCTCAGTTCCCACCTACTTTTTGAGACCTAAGTCCAAGGGGACCTACGGTCTCTCCCCTAAAGGACCGTTTACCTTGTATCATGATTCCATCCTCTATAGCCCTTTATGAAGCATTAAATGTTGTCATTCCTCAATTGTTTTATGTGTTTAGGTATTGTCTCTACAACCATGGTTGTTAATTCCTTTAGGGGAAAAGGCCAAACCTTATATAAATTCTGAAGTCTTTGCCATTACTATCAGAGCTATAGCTTCATATTGATTTTAACAGAGAGCAGGAAGTAGCCTGGCATAATGTCCAACAGTCTGTAAATTCTGTGATTATTTAGGGACACATTAAATTGAAAATCAGTTCAATAAGTCTTTATTTTCTTTGGATGTAACATGAAAGTACTTTAATTAATTCATTGATTTGTGTTAAATTTCTTAGTAGTATTATGTGGACCATTTCATAGTGAAAGCATTAAATGAAGTCGAAGTTATTAATTAATCTTATTGGTGGTCATTGTACTTGCTTTCCAACATTCATTTTATCCATTTTGCCCTTCCTCCACTGTAGCAATCATGTAATTTGGAAGGGATTGATTTTACCCTTCCCCCCACCATTTTATGGATTATTTTGACTTGTTGAAACAAATGCGTACTATTTCTATTCTGGTAAATTCCAGCAATCCTAGCTTAAATCAGTCAGCACATGGTATTCCCCTGGCTCCAGAGGTGGTTCTGAGTTGATCCATTCAGCACAAAGGTCAGCTAATTTTGCCACAGGAATCCTTTCCTTTTTGAGTACATTACCTAATAACTTCTAAAATGTTTAGGATAATTTATGATTAATTTATATTAAATGTGACTCAAAGCATACTAAAAATTGTTTCTCTTAGTTTTGATGATTTAAGAAAGTAATTCAACAATATGTTAATAATTTTTTACCTTATATAGAAATATATGCATTAAAATGATAAATATGAAGATTAAGATAAGTAACACATTTATAAACATGAAACCAATCACAAATGGCTGTGATGTTCTCCTACTAGTTGAGTCGCAGAGAAAAGCTGATGTATTAAATGATACAGATCAGTTTAGTGAAATTTAAAAATGAAGCCTCATTTTTCTCTATAAAAGGATCATATCAAGTAATAGTATGACTAAAAATATAACACTATACAAATTCACAGTAATTTATATTGTTTATTTGATAAATCTTTCTTGGAGATTTGCTAAAATCAGCTAATGTGTTTTCAAAGTTCTTTGAGTAATTGAACTCATAACATTATGACTATTACCTAGATTTATTTAAAAATACTAATTATATTGTTACACACCTAAGTAGTTTGAGAGGAAATTATGATTTAAAAAACAAAACAAAAATCTAAAACACTCTTCTGCTCGCTTTGGCAGCACATATATGAAAATACTCTTACTACCCTGCCAAAATATTTTTTGATTTGGGATGCTTCTGGATATACATTACATTTTTGGATGTTATTTTGTATACATCATGTAGTAACTGGACAAAAAATGTACCAAAGAGGATCCAAACACACTGTGATGAATATTAGGAAGATAAATGAATACAAGTTATGGAAGCAATTCTAATGGGTATACGCCAAGTACACCCATCTGTATTTTTGAAGAAAGCATATAACATAGAGATGGAAAAAGGATACAGTTCGGGCAAAGTCACAGAGGTGAGAAATTGATTGAAAATATTGTTACTGAGCCAAGCATGTTAGTGCACACTTATAATCCTTGCAGTCTGAGAGGCTGAGGCAGGAGCATCAGAAGTTTGAGCTCAGGCTTAGCAAGGCCGTCTCTCAAAAATAATAAAGGGTTTGGGAAAGTAGGTCAATGCAAAGGTCCTAGATTCTATACTCAGTACTGGAAAAAAAAAATTGGATTGCCTGGAGGATGTGCGAAGTGATAAAGTCCACATGGTGGAAAATGCTAAAAATATCAAATTTATTATGTAAGAGTGAGGAGCAAATACTTTTTTTTTTTTGAGTAGGACATGATATGGGATTTTTGTTTTGGAGAGGACATTCTGTTGGTGCTATTAAAGATGGATTGGGGAAAAAAAGAGCAGAAAAGGGAGAACTTTGTGAAAAAGACTCAAAATACCAGCAAATATGGAATCCAAGAAGCACTAGTTGGATCTGGAAGATCCTCCACAGGCCCATTTGCTGAAGGCTTGGGCCACAGCCCATAGCACTGTTGGAAGTGGTGGAAACGTAAGGAGGTGGTGCCCAGTGGAAGGAAATTAGGTCACTGGGAACACATCCTTGAAGGGGACATGGGGATCTTGGTCCCTTCTCTCCCTCTATTTGCTTCCATGTTGCCCTGGGGTGAGCAGCTTCTTCGCCATGTGTTCGTGCCATGATGTAGTGCCTCACTACAGAGCCCAAAGCAACAAGGTCAGCCAACGATGTGCAGAAACCTCAAAAGCATGACCCAAATAAACTTTCCTCTTTTCGAGTTGATTATCTCAGGCATTTGTTACACTGAGAAAAGCTAACTAATGTAACAGATAACAGGTAGCTCTGAAGTAACACTGAGAGGACTTGAAGCCTAAGCAGCTGCGATAAGGCGAGAAAAGGATGATGCGCAGTGAGATTCGTGAATACACAGAGTGAATATCAAAGGAAGAGCATGCACAAGGGAATAGGTTCGGGGTAGATGTATTGAAAACCATTGTATGATGTAACTGGAAGCTCAGGAGAGAGAGGCCAGGAGTGCACAAAAATTGTCCAGAAAATAAAAGAAGAAGGCTTAAGATAGTGCCTAGGAAATCTAGCATACAAAGGAGAACATCAGGAAAAGAGACTATGAGGAAACCAAGGAAATACAGAGATGAAGAAGGAAGATATATTGGGAGTATTATGCAAGGGAAGATTTGCAAGAAGGAATAAAAAGAGGTCGGTAAATGCTTTAGGGAGATCAACTGAGATGTAGCCTAAAAATACATACTGAATTTATAACTTAGTAACACTTTTGTGAGGACAATTTAGTACAATATTTAGAGAAAATGCGTAATGGATCAGTTTGGAGATTTAAGATGAAGATGGAGAAACTGAAAGTATGCACTATGTGAGTTGGGTGTTGGGGGAGAAGACAAAACAAATAATTTAGAGGAGGCAGGATTCAAAAGGGCCTTTAATAGAAATGGAAAAGAATTGAGGTTTTGTGAGAAGAAAGAGGCAAACCTGGGTGGAAAGTGAAGTATAAAAGATTAATATATGATGTGTACATGTACGAATTCCCAAAAATGAATGTCGTTATTGTGTATCACAGACATATACCGAAAAGATCATATCAAATGAAGAAAAGTAGACCAGAAGAAAGCAAGAGAAAGGGGCACAAGAGCAGCAAGTTTTCAAAAGAGATAAACAGTTTTAGAAAGGGAAAGATTTTCACCCTGGGAAAAGAAATACATTTAGCATATTTTTTGACAAGGATGGCAATATGAGTTTTGTTAGAAAGAAATTGGACCATATAAGGACTGGATACAACACAAAGCCCAAGGAATAATAAAAATATCAAGGTGATTGGACAAGTTTAGATATATTTTGTATCAGTTATATGGAAAAAGATGTCCCCATAAAGTGGATTTTTGTTGTGAAAATGTTACATACATTATAACATAAAAGGATCTAGAAAATTATCTCCTAATATTGGGAGAGTGTGTCTAAGACACAAATTTGTGAATGAATTTTCAAATGTGGCTTGTGACTTTCACCAATATACAGCCTGTGTTCTAATCATTAACAAATTTTATTTCTTTGTGTTATTTTTCCACACTGTACAATGAGCATCAAGTTTGTGTTATGAATAAATGAAAAATAATTATGTGTGTGTATGTCTAGATGGGAGAGTAAGGTGAACTAATATACCAATTTAAAAATATATATTAATTTAATAAAGTTGTTATCATCTAATACATAATTACAATATGGATAAAATAATATAAAAATAAAAATTATTTATTGAGCACCTACTATATGGCCAGTCTTGTACTAGATAGAAACTTTATTATCTGATTTAATCCTCAGAGCAACAAGTTGAGGAAGACCCTGAGACTCACAGAGATTCATCGATTTACCCGAAGGCTCAATGGAAAGTTGAGATGCGAATTAAGGAGTCTCAATACTGCAGACAGAGTTTTGTTTATATGTAGCCTTTGATCTTGTTTAAAGATGTAATTGTGCTTTATTTTCTCCTCTAGATTTGTGATGGGGGAAAGCACAGTTAATTCTTATCTTTGGTTTACAATTCTTTCTTTTAAGACCTTCAACTCACAGCTTACTATTACTTTATCCAATAAATAAGCTTGATTTTGCAATGATTCTGTCTTTTACCTCCTTTTGCCTGCTTGGTTCTGTCCTTTTATAATCATAAGGTTATCTGTGAAGTAGTAAAATCTCAGAAGTTTTAACTCTAAAAGACTGAGCATAATTTTTTCCCCACACACATGGTAGACAAGGAATTTCTAAGTGAGCCAAACGGGAAAGTAATTCTGCAATATTTAGTAATGGTGTAACGATGAACTTTGTGGGAAGTTTGAAAGACTTACTCTCATGAACTAGTACAGTAATTAGAGACATTCCTTGAACTGGATTTTGAGACGGTTTTATCATAAAAACACTGGACTGCAATTCTGAACCTCAGGGATAGACTGATTATTCTATCATCAATCCTGTACCCTGTGATCTTGGTCAAGGTTCTTAGACTTTCTATTCCACTGTTTCCTCAAATGTAGAAAAAGCAATTTGTTTAACAGTCTTTATAATGCTGTATATTCAATAAAGCTATTGGATAAAACTCTATTATGAACGTCCTGATAATACAGCTTACCTTAAACTCTTGTGTTATATAGGAAAAACAAATGAGTCACTTTCTTTTTACTTTTACATATAGACTAATTTTTCACAGAGTGGGTGCTCCAAAGTCAGAAGGAAACAGAAAAGACATTCATTCCTTCTGAGCTATTATAAAAATCTAAAATATTTGCCTGAACTTGAGTTAAATATGTAAGGCCAATAGGACTTTTGTTTTCCTAAGATGAATTAGAATAAAAGTCACAATAAGCCTCAGGATTTAATGAAGCAGTCCAGATATCTTAGTTCAAATCTACTGTGATTTACTGTCATAAAAATTTCTGAATGATACAAATGCAACTCTCCCTAACAAACCAAAAAGCAACCATACCCATATATTGTCAAGTGCGACAAGTTGATGTGTGGTGTCTTCTAGAGCTGCCCTTTCCAAAGCTTCCAACACACAAACATCAGCCTGAATGTATTTAAACAAGCAGTGTTTGAATTCATTCCAGCCTTTCCATTTACAGCAATTTAAGACTATTTGTATTCAGGAAACAAAATAACAAGGGACAGCTGTTTCTCCACTTTGCTCTTACTTCTAAGCTATTTGAAAACACTTTGACAAGCTAAAAATATAAAGGAGCATCATCTTTATAATTTACGATATAATTACACCAGGTAAAATTATAGAGACTACCATGAAATCAATAGTTTCTTTTATAAGCCAGCTTCACTAACATAGAACTGATATTTGGAATATAAGCATGTCCTATGTATTTAATGTGTCATGCATATTTAGTTTTAAGATTCGGGAGCAGCTTATATGAGAACAGACTCTTACCCTGGGTGGTCCTAAATACATGTAACCTTATGGAGATTGCTTATGCTATTATAGGGTCATGCTATTTAAGCCCATCACTAGTTTAAGACCACTTAGCTGGTGCAGATGCACATTACCTGAACATTCATGTGACATCAACATTTTATAGGATAAAAACATTGTGATTTAAAAATAAATTAATTCACACACTGATTCTGGAAGGGGAATTCTGGGATGAAGTAGGTACTACCCCACATCTGTTCAGCACTGGGTAGCATTGCTCTCACAGAGTTAAACTGTCTCTACTCTTATTCAATCATCAAAAAAAAAAAAAAAAAAAAAAAGATGGATGGGGGCCTAATGTGTGTCTTAGATGATTGTATCTACAGGGTGAATTGCAAGGCCCATGCTTGAAGAATTCAAATTTCCAATACTTGCAGGCTTATACCCAGCCAAAAATTTTCAAAGATGATCATAGCCTTTTGGAAATCTACCTTTCAAGCTATATATATGAAGAAATTAGTTTGGAATCAAACTCTAAATTGCTACTTCAAAATTTGACACCATTACAGCTCCTTAAAAGAAACACACACACACACACACACACACACACACACACACACAAACTAGCTGGTTGAATGTGTGTGAAAGAACGCTTTTGATTTAAAAAAAAAAATCTCATCAACAGATTTTTCCTGTTTGCAAGGATGTCTGAGAGTTGCTTCTTTTCCTCAGATACCACATATGAATATTAACAAAAGCCAGTATGCATAGGAGAAATGCTTTTCTTTGTAAACTCAACAGAATAGAGTGGTAACACTTTTAGGAATATGCTACGTGAAGGGAGGGGAAGTCCACATGCATGTGATTATTTTTAGGTAAGTAAATTACCTTCCAAAGGAGCCAGATGGCTCTAGGAACACATCTGCAGCTTTGGTTTTCGTTTTCTCACTACTCACACTGATAATGACAGGGTCATTGAGGAGTTGGTCACAAGAAATTCTATGAAACAGACACTCTTGTGAAAATAGGGAAAAAAAGAATCCAAGTAATTCTTTAGCTAAGATTATGAGAGAGTGGATTTTCATTATTGTTTAGCTAATGGACAGTATTTCCTTTCATGGTTACAGTGCATAAGGAGGAGGAATTATTGAGGACTATTAATTAAAACACAGTGGGGAACTGAAGAGCAAATCAGATTGGATATTACCCAGGAAATAAAAATGACCTTATGTGTTGAATTTTTGGCTTGTTTATATTAACAGGAAAACCTATGACACTTCTTCTCATTCAGTTCTAAAATGAGGAACCTTATTGTAACAAAACAACAAACACCTTATACCACATTTTTCACAGCATGTCTGGCCGGTGTGCCAGATACCAACTTACTGCCATGTAGTGTCAAATCCATCTTTACTTGGCCTGTTTAATGAGACTGGAGCAGGACCATAGACAGGTTTTTTCTGCCAGCTGAGCTTTCTAGTAACTTCCAGTGGGTTGCCGGCAGACAGCTTGCTGCTCGTTAGCTATAGCCTGCATCACCTGAGCAACTGCTGCCGTCCAACAAGCCCAGGTATAGCCTCCTCGACAAAACCTGGATCTCAGTATAGCATGGCAGAAGGGGAGGTGGCGAATGAAGAGCTTTCAGCTTCATTTTTTTGTTTTCTTGTTCAAACCTTGTAGTAGTAACTGTTTCCTGTATTTGCTATTTCTATTCTTTGGCACTGTCTTTATGGCCTAATGTTTGCTGTTACTAGTTAATAATTTTATTATACTTCCTATATTCAAGACACTGGTGTGGTTTTTGTCTCCTGTCTGGACTCTGGCTGCTAAACTTAGTTCAAATATTCAGGGTAGGAAGGACAATGAAATATTTTTATTATAGAAACAGACGGGCCAGCAGAAAGTAATAAAACTTGGAAAAATATGAAAACACATGAAATAGAAAGGTGTCCAAGAAGAAATTGGTGTTCGGCACCTATGAGCTCTTCATGAAAATCTACTTTCTCTTTGATAGTAACAGAATTATAGACAGGTCTGTAACTCTCCAGGTTGTCTGTATCTACCTGCCTCTCTTGCAGTTATTTTGTAGCACATTCTTACCAGTAGACTATAAGTGGAGGTGACACATGCCACATACTTTCCTGGAACTTGAGACGTCATGTATGTCTTTACTACTACTATATTGTCTCTTTCCTTTCTGGCTAGAACCCAGATGTGGGACGATCCTGCTTTGACATACAGATGACAATATTGCCGTAATGGATAGTAGAGCAACAACTTGGAAGGAACCCAGTCCTTAAAATGACTGTTAGGAGCAGAATTGCTACACAAACCTGAAACTCTCACCTCAGATCTGTTTCACAAGTGAATTTTTATAGTTTTCAAGTCACAGTAATTGGAACCTGAAATTTCTTTGCTATAGCAACTCAGTTTTATCCTAACCAATAAAACTGCTAATCGAGTAAAATCATTATCATTCATTCATCTTACACCTTCATCCAATCTGTTGGTATTGTCTAGTTATAATTTTTCATACCTGTTATGGCATTATTCTACCATTTCCATATTTCAATATCAGTTCAACCAAAAGCACATATTTTCAATCTCTAGAATATAGTTCTGGTATGTTTCACTCTTCTACATACCTGGATATTTTTAATCTTTACATTGCTTACACTTCCAATCTCTCCTACCTTTTGAGTGCTAGCTCATCTCTTTCGTAAGTCTTTTCTTCATCAGCCTGATTTGAAGTAACCTTCACTTTTCTAACTACATTATGAATATCATTATTTTTGAACAAGTCACAAGCTCAAGATCAATCTCCAAATGAAATTTTCCCTGTTTTAAACACTTCAATGTGCATTTATTTTACAATTCAATCATTACTAAATTTAATTTGAATCTTATCAAGTAGATTATATATTATTTAAAAATAGGGCAAGTAGATTATATAGTCTTTAAAAATAGGACAAATTATAGATTTGATAAAGTCTAACCTAATGCCCCAAAGGAAATGTTAAAAATTTTGCTGCTTCAAATTCGTTTCTGCACAAATAGGGTTCCTTGGAGAAATAGTGAATTCATTGTATGACCCAAATAAAATGGTATGACTGGACCTTTTCATAAGAGCAAGCAAGGAAGTCAGCAAATATTACCATCAGCATGTATGTTGAAAACAAATCACCTTGAAAAGGCTCTCACTAATCAAAAGTAGGACAATTTAAGGATCAATAAGGATTATGTTGAAATAGATAAATCCATGCATATACTTATTTTTCTTTCAGTTTGAAAATTAGGAAAGTTGATATAGGCACAAAGAAAGTAGGTAACTTTCCCAAGGTTTTATATTTTAAACCCATCAATGTCCATAGTTTTAAGGATTAGTGCAAAACCTTAAGAAGAAATACACTCAATTACCTCTATTTGTTCTAAGAAAAGATACAAGTATATTGGGGGAAAAATGCAAAAAAGACAAGAAAATATAGAAATAATAGATACAATGAAAAGCAAAAGTAAAAAGCACAGAAAATCTACTTTCCTCTCAATCATTTGTTTTTAGATATAAGTTCTTGCTATTTTGCCCAGGCTGGCCTCAAAACTCTGATTCTCCTCTTTTAACCCTCTGAGTAGCTGGAATTAAACTTGTGCACCCTTATGCTTGGCTTTTAGTCTGTAAAGGTAATAAGTATGTGTAGAGGCTCCTTCTTTTGTCTTTTTAGCCCATAGATGTGTCTTTCTGCTTTAACTCATATTTCTTCACATTTTTAGCTCGTAAATACATTGTTCTGCTCTTCTATCATATTTTTATAATGTTATCAATTAAATAATGATTTCTCATGGCAATATTTACAGAGTATTTTTCTGTAAATTGAGGTAATAGATGTAAAGGTTAAATAAAGACAGGCATGGTGGCACTAATTTTAGCTCTTCAAGAGGTTGAGGAAGAAGGATTGCAAGTTCAAAGCCAGCCAGACAACATAGTGAGACCCCATCTCCAGAGGAAAAACAGATGAAATGAATAGACACATGTGAGTTGCATAGAGTACTGCTTAGAATAGTAAATACTCAACAAATATTAAATGTTATTGTTAGTTCCTATTGTGTATTCCACATGACAAGAATATATAAACTAAAAATTATAATTCAGAAGTTCCATCAATATTATACTAATAAAGAGAAAGTTTATGATTATTGTAGGGCAGATAAATAAAAAACTTTAAATTTTTATTAGCAATTAACTCTGACATTCAAATAAAATTTATTGAATATGGGCCGGTGAGATGGCTCAGCGGCTTAAGCGCCTGCCCGGCAAGCGCGAGGGCCCGAGTTCGACTCCCGGAACCCACATACGAAAAAGGGGCCGGTGATATCGCTCAGCGGCACGGGCGCGCAGGCACCCAAGGTCCTGAGGTCGAGCCCCGGTACCCACAAAAAAAAAAAAAAAAATTTATTGAATATGTACTGCATGCCAGAAAGTAGAATTTTATCATTGAACATGGTAGATATTGTTCCTTATTTTGTGAATCTTTTTGTCTAATAGAAAAAACAGTTATCATATAAGTAACTAGAAGGGTTAGTTTGAAAAGGAACAATGTCAACTCAATTAATGTTGAGCTAATAATTCTTATATATTGATAAACGATATTATGATGCTAGCTGTAAAGTCTTTATGTCTGAGAAAAGATTTGTCTTATAAATGCCATCAAACATCAATTTGCAAGTGGATTTTATATATATTTTTTTGAAAAATAAAACTAGAGTTTATCATTTAAGGATTAAAAATAATGCTTGCCTTTTAAAAAAATTACCAATTATAATTCAGCAGTGCCACAGCAGATTGCTGCTGGAGAGGTCCCTCCAGAAAAGGAGGTACTTTATCACTGACATTATTTAAAATTGCCAGTGCACTGTGACCATTGTAAAAATAGGCTAACTGTTAGTCAGTTTATTATTATCTTTTCCTTCAAATTTTTATTTTTATTAGTGTATTTTTTGCAGTGCATAATGATTACATTCATTGCGGGGAGTTGGTAGTTGTACATAACACATTTCAATTCTTTTTACGTCCTCTCCCTCCCCTGCTTTATTACTATTTTTGTAACAGGAACCAGGGCAGAACAATCATACTTCTCTTCCCCTTTGGTATACTTTGATCTTCTGTAACAATTTTGAAAATATACAACCATTAGCATTGTATTTTATTATTCATTAATATGTTTATATAACATTTATTATATCCCAAGCATGGTCCCAAGCATTCCCCGATATTAACTCTAAAGTCACTCATAATAATCTTTTGAAGAAAATAGCAATAAAAAGAAATAATTTCAGGATTTTAGTTTTAAAAGATATTCAGTTTAAAAAAAGGGTCAGTGCTGTTTCTCTCTGAGAAAAGTGACAGGTAAGATTTTAAGATCAGTTTTCCTCTACAGAATTGAGTTTTACTTTGTAGACTGAAATAAAAGCAACTGTTGGAGAGGGAATTAATTTGATCCTTTTGAAATGTTAATTGAATTCTTATCTGCAAACCCAATATTTGCATTGTCGAACTATGTAAGGGAAATATAAAATGCATAGGTTTGTTGAAATGATAAAGGACACATGTTTAACAAAATCACTAAAATGAAACAGTCGCTTTTATTCTGGGTGTAAATTCTAGCCCAACATACAAGCACAAAGCAATATCAATACATAGAAATGACATTACACTTAAGTATGTAGTAGGCCTTATTATTTGTGTTGTTTTGACAACATTCAAAATAATAATTAAGACTTAGGAATTTTAAAAATTATGACAATACATCACTATAATCATACCTACAAATAAACCACTGAATGATTTCAGTTTGATTTCTGCAAGCTTACATTTTTCACCAGCTTCCAAGTGTTCATTCTTGTAAGACAATTATTATTTATTCTTTACACATTTTTATCAATATATTCTTTTATAAATTTTATATTTTAGGAGAGAGCCTTCTGTCTATTATCAAAAACAACCCAAATAAAAATCATTGTTAAATAATAGGAAAGTGGATGACATAATTTCCAAGATCACTAGTCAGCGATAATGGCAATTATCTGTTGTGAAACAGATACACAATCATCTATGCTACAGTACATGATATAAACAAAACTATATATTTATAGACTCTCACACTCCAGTCCATTTCAAAAATCCTACACTTAAAGTGCACTAGTTTAGCGAATATTGTCTATTACACAAAGAAACACTATGATTAAAATAGTTCTGGCCAAGCTATGACCATCATTGTGTGTAATTTGTTACTTATGAATAAAAATTTCCAAATTTATTTGTTTAAAGGAAAAGTGAAATATAACAACATTATAATTTTTCCTCAAAGCCCTACCACAAAGACCATAAATATAATTTTAAGAATATAAAATTATGTTTTATACTTTAATTATGCGATATAAATTACAGGACAAAGAAAGTAGGTTTTACTACAGTATATATCAGAGTTTTCTGTATAAGTGCATTATTTTTCATATAGATTCCGGTGGAGAAATGATTTCTTTCAGAAATTAACACAATGCTAGAGAAACTTTTATAGATAATATCCTCCCTTGTCATAGGGAATGGGTGTGTTCGTGTACATGGCCATGAAAGAGAATGGGCGACTGAGATTGCCGGAGCTGTTGACTTAGGCAGAATGTAACTGTACTTGAATTCTGATATTTGAAATCATTGTGCATCAAGATAATGTGTACAAAAAGCAAACTGAGCAACAGGCCTTCTCCAATAACTGATAGGTTAGCAGGGCCATACTGAACCAGGATTGAACCCAAGTCAGGCCGTCACTCATGATTTACCTGGTAGAGCATTTCCTTTGAGTGAAAGTGAGTCATGTCTTTGATTAGAACACACAGAAAAATGGAGTTATCAGGGAGACAGAATGAAGACTGACTTATTTTAAAACTTCTATTGAACTAAAGCCAGTATTTATCCTCATTCTCCCATGTATGCTCACACACACAGGGCCCAGTTGAAGCTGCAATCTAATAGCAGAGCATTTGCTATTGCACTGAGTACTATAAAATGCTGTAAAAACCAGGTTACATTATTTTCTTTTTCCTTTTTTTTTTTTTTTTTTGCATGCTGGATACTAATTCATAAAATTAACCATCAATTAGTTAATGTGCACCAAAATTTTGTCTACTCTAGAGGTTGATTTACTAGGCTAGAGTTTTAAAAGAAATCACAGAAATCCCAACATAAAGGCCCTGTCCAACAACAAATGGCTGCCATGATTGCTCTCTTGCTATTTGCCCATAAAGCACCACCACACTCCATTGCTTTCCTCAGGTTACACATTTTCAGGACTGTTGCAGCTGTTTGGGTTGAGGAAGGAGCCATCCAGAGGCTCTGCTTACCCTCCAAGGACGCTACTGGAGTCAAATGGAGCCTGCAGATAAAGTCCAGCAGCTTAACAGAAGGTTCAGTTTAACAAGGGATCAGAGAGATGTTTGTTTAGAAGAAGGTATCAAAGGTGACTATAGATTTGTTCACAGCTTAAACTACCTAATGTCACTTCCTCACTTCCATTTGCTGAGCCTTACTCATTCTAAAATCTCAAGTTAAATATCATTTGGACAGAGATGTTCTCCCTGATCCTCTGACTAGGTTAAACTCCTCATTATACAGCTTAGCACTCATCACTCCTTTGAGTAATGTAGTGTTACTTGTTTACTTGTGGGGTCGTGTTTATCTAATTTCACCCTAAATCTCCAGAGCCATGCCCACAATAGGGACTCAAAAATATTTGTTAAGAGAATGAATAACTGAGATCAGTGAAAGCCATTACACATTATCCTAGATAAAGGAAATCCAAGATGAACAGTTGAAACTTGAAGAGTCAGTACTGGATCATCACTTCATAAAGATTTCCTTCCTGTCACTTGAAGCCATAGCACTCAGTTTATTTTACCATCAATAACACAATTACCTTGACAATGCCCTGAGAAACACAGAAGTGCTCAACTTTACAGTACACACACTTCATCACCACAGATAAGTTTTACCCACTCTGTGAAGAACCATACCGTATCACATTCTTGTTTTCATGCAGAGGTTCCAAGTATATCAATAGTTACAAATTATTTTTAATAAGCTAATGGTTGACATGAGGGCTAGCACTGCATACTTGAGTATAACACCACATCAAAGAGTATTAAAATCATAATTGTCTCATATAGTAGACTGACCTAGTTCTTAAAAACAATAACAAAGCAATTATGGCCATTGTGAGAGTCTGAATCACATACTTTATTTCACTTTATGATACTCATTCATGAAACATTTCTGGTGATGGTTCTGTCCTCATCCTATTGCATACTGCATGCCACTAACAATTTTTCATGTAAATTCACTTTGAACTTTAACAGGAATCAGAAAGAATGTGTTTCTATCAACATATTATCTCATACTGCATACTTCTTTCAAGTGCCAATGATAATAAAATTCTGAACTGCATTTGGCCTTCAAACATTAATGTCCTGTCACTCTATTAGGGACTTTGTTTTCAATGACTCAGTGCTAACTCACCCATATTTTCCTTCTAATTCCCTGTTTGAATAGCAAAGAGGCTACTAGGCAGATTAAAATCTTCTCTGGTGTTATCCATAGGAAGGCAGTCTGAATAATTTATAAGGGAAAAACCCTATCTAACACACACCAAAAACATTCCCGAGTATTTGTATGGCACTCTGTGGAGATGAAAATAAATGAGAAAAGTTACAAATTGTGGAATTTACTCCCCTAATGTGTCTTTGCTGTCATACGAGTAGGATTTATTTCAAAACTGAACAGTGCTTTGGAAATGTACTTTCCCTCAGCAAAGAGCAGTCTTGAGGAGAAAGTAATTACTAAATATGAGTGAAGAAAGGGAACAACAGACTGAAGCCTAAACAGATCATTATAGTTGTTGCCAGAGGGTTTTGGAGGCAGAAAGAGTAAAAAAATGGTATGCACATATTTGACATTTTAATATTACATCCTCATTAGCTGCTGTCTAAGCTCCGAAATGTTTGACATGTAATTTAACTATCCAGAAGATAGCGCATTTTCTCTAGCCTGTAAGAATGATTATGCTTAAAATAGAAAAAATTTAAAAAGCAAACAAAACCTCAACATATTGTGTGGCTACAATTTTAGAAACTTACAGAAAATAGCTGAAAGTAACACTCTTCATTTGGAACTTTAATGAAGCATCTCCAGTATTTTTAATAGAAGTTGTAAGCTGCTAGCTGTTGATTTTCTTAACCTTGATCAATTTTGCTGGATATTAGTCATTGCTATTGACCCAGGAGAAGTTGTGTAACATTTATATATTTGAGCAAATTTAAGTTTAATGAAGTTCAACTGAATAAGTTCAAAGAATCTATACTGTAATTTATGTAAATTAAAGTGTGGATGGTTCCTGCCAGATCATTTCTAAAATTTAGGTGGGAAATTTCTTTAGAACCAAAATACTTCAGCATAAACATTATCATTACAAAATAGGGTTAGTACCTTAGCCACCCTATTGAATGGGTAGTATTTAATAAATACCACCTGAATTTTTTTCAACACCCAATATCTGATTTCAGAGCCACCAGATTAATCATTTTCTTGAAAACTGTAAGTAAAGAGAAAGCATGACTATGAACTCTTTGAGTACAGGTGATGCATTTAAAATTTTTTGATTAGTATATATTAGTTATACAAATTAATGGGTTTCATCTTAGAAGATTCATACATGCTCATAACATATTTAGATAATTCCCATCCCTCTCCCTTCCTAAACCTTCCCTCTCCCTACCTTGTTCCCTTCCTCTTCTCTAATAAATGCTTTTTCATGTCATTTCTCTCTCTTCTTCCGCATTCTGTGTGAGAGACAAAACTTTGCATGTTTTTGAATCCCCAGCATTGTTAGATTCTCAGCAAATGATTTGTTTTCCATGCAGTGGCCAAGCTTAGAAAACAGTAAATTACTTTTTCACAAAATACTACTAGTATTAGTAATAATATTTTCTTCTGTGTTACTTCTACTTGTTATCCTTTTTGGCACACTGTAAATCAGTCTACCAGAAGACAACTAGGTACTGGTGAAATATCTGAAGTTTCTTCTTAATTTCTCATCTGACATGGTTTTCAGGCCCATCTCTTGGTAGGGGCTTACTAAAATATAGTGAGACATGCTGAGTACATGCTTTGCATGATAAATATTTAATTGATCCATGAGAAAAAACTAAATAATATTTTATGTGTATTGTACTGATCCAACTAATTTATCTAAAAAAGTATTCATTTGGTACACAACAAGTTCATTTACTTCCTATTTACCAAAGAGATGCATTTACAAGTCATCTCAGAGGTGGAGTTTCCCTTATATGAGAATGGATTGACATATATTTACTCTTCACAGTGACAACTGCTGAACTTTTTGTCCTTTTGGGGAAGTAGAGGCAAAAAAAAAAAAAAAAGATATTGAAACCAGAAAAATAAATAGACAAAGTTCCTAACTTTCTTTAAGCCCTCCCTCTTACGTAGCTCTACCAGGCTTCTGTACTACCTCTCTGAACAGAGTTAGAGCACCTGCCCAAGCCCTCACCTTAGCCATCTAGTCTGTTAGTCTATGCAGCGCCTACGATTGGAACCAGCAGAATCTTCTATTTACATATGTTTTCACTCTTTATCAACATCGCATGAGAATGCTCATTGTCTCATGTATTAGTCAGACATTTGCTTTTAACTTGTCAATGTAGAGGTTTTAATTTTATGAAAAAAATTCATAACAAAATAGCAAGAGAATAACAATAGTTAATACACTGTGTATAATTATCTTCAAAGTAGTTACCAAGAGTAAAAGACATAGACCAAAACGATTTTTACAAAGAAGAAATAAGCAGATAGTATCACAAAACTTTCTTTTCAATGAACTAAAATAAACTAGTAGTATAAATGAATCAAATTAGCATATAAATTAAAATATTTTTGAAATAACAGAATAGGTAATTTGCGGAAGTATTCGAACTTCTCCCTACTTATTCATCTGTCTTCCATTTTGTTCTTCATATATCATGTATAAAGAAAGATAAACTTGAGGCACTCTTAAGCAAACAGATGCAACTTAAGAACATAATGTTAAGTGAAATAAGTCAGACAGACAAGCTTAAATATTTCCAATTTAGTTTTGAAAAATAAAATGGCATTTTTGTTTATCTTTTCTGATTGCTAATGAGATTGAATATTTTTTTTCCCCATTGAGTATTTTTTTTGTTTCCCAGGCATCAGTATTTCTTTTGGGAATGCCTTTCTTATACTTTGATCATGTTTCTATTACATGTTCACTTAAAATGATCCACTAAGAGGATTCTATACTGTTACATTAAAGTTTAATTTTACATGTTTTCTGCTTCTCACCCATGTTTTAAATGTATTTATGCTGTATTTTAATATCTGTAAATTAGTTGAAACATCGAAAACATAAAAAATTCATTCCTTTTCATCTTCAATGATATCCAATATAAGGAATGACAAAAATGACGACTTTGGGAAGTTTATATGTAAAGCGGTGAATTTCTCCGGAGACATACAAGATTGATCACAGTGAAAATATGTGCTGGACTATTTTATTGTAGCATGAAGTATGGAATTACTAAGAATATTTACATATTTTTCTTATTCCATTAATTTCATTGTGTGGAAATAGTTACTTCACATCACTTAAAAAGTACAAACTATTTCTAGACTAGAACATTATTCTTGTCTATTCATCATTGAAAGATTTGTTAAAGCAAAAAGACAATATTCTTTTCTACAAAGGTAGAAATTACTGTTTATACGAAGATTATTTTTAAAAATTTTCACAAAACTGATGAACAAAACAATTCTAGGCAGAATCATCTGCTGATTAAAATCAAAAGAAACTATCCAAAGTTAAGTCAGTCAGTCTGTTTACTTTATCTACAGATTAATAATGTTTTGTGGCTCTTTAATTTTGAGTCCTTTGGCTAAGGATCAATGAAGGTTAACATTTCAAAAAGTAATGTTATTTAAACATAGGAAACGTCTTAAAATAAAATAAGTCTTGCATATGTATATGTACTTGGAGAAAGGAGCTGCAGGCACAATTTTCTTAATGAGCTATGACTGTTTAAAAGAGTCTGCGCTCTATGCTAATTCAAATTTCCTGATAGAAATTGTTTTAATAGTCTTCCAAGTCCTAACGTTGGACCAGTAAGAGTGCCAGTATAAACAATGAGCTTTATTTATTTATCCGGGTTTTGAACAGCCTCTTAAACAAGTGTCTCTTTGATTTGTATAATATATGGCATTGGGAAAATATGTCTATCATAAGATGCTTTTATGCTAGGATTTTTTTCAGATAATTTTTTTTTTTTTTTTTTTTTGGGTACCGGGGGTTGACCTCAGGACCTTGCGCGCCAGCAGGCGCCTGTGCCACTGAGAGATATCACCGGCCCTTTTTTCGTATGTGGGTTCCGGGAGTTGAAGTCAGGACCTTGTGCTTGCCAGGCAGGCGCTTATGCGGCTGAGCTACCTCACTGGCCCTTTCAGATAATATTTAATTAGATTTTTGATCACGCCATTCATACCACTTGCGAGAAATTTCTTCCATTACTGAATTTGTTCTACACATGTTCCACAGTTGCCTTTCTTTCTTTTAAAAAGTGTTGAGGGCCTAGCCATTAATATTTTATATTTTAGAGAACTTTACTGTCTTATTTTAATTGTAAATATCTTTATTTGATAACAAGCATTTTGTTCCTATGGGCAAATGAGTACTTTTTGAGACAAAGAGAAACAAGGCTTTATTATATCTCATACAAAAAGTTAGAGGGAGCCATAGATAATCAGTGATTTTCTACTATTCTTTTTTCCCCTTTAAGTTTTCCTTTTTGGAAATTCAGGACAAAACCTTCTGCTTGAATGTAATCCTCCAAAATCCTTTTCAGATCTAGAAATTGTTCTGATAACTAAGGGCTGAAAATTTCAAATACCTGTGATCTCTGGGCATGAAATGGCCTACAGCACACATATTACATCTTTGAAACACCTTTCTCTTTAACAGTTATATAAATTTTTAAAACTTAGTCTGTAATATCTATTTGTTTCCATACATGAAACAATGTTTTAAATCACTTGGAAAATAATTTTTACAGCTCAAAAAAAAAAAAAAGACTTTGACTACCACCTGAAATTGTGTAAGCCTCCCTCAACAACAACAAAAAAAATGAAGCATAGGTAACTAAGCAAAGTCAGGTAAGTAACCTGGAGAACAGCTATAGATAGATACGAACTCATAATGGCACAATGTTCTGTCTTTTAAGCCTTTGTTCAAGCGTCAAAAACTGATTCTAGGTCTGCTGACATAGGCAGGTCCTGGAGCTGAAAATATCTTACAGGATGAGGACTCACCAGAATTCGTAAATGTAGGCACATTGGTTACCAGGAACCTGGATGAGATGCAATCCACGCAAGACTTACAACATGATACTCAAAGCCAAATATAATAGTCTGGACACGTGGGACGGCGAGAATGACCGATTAACTACTAAGACCCGTCTACTTTTAATCTCTGCATTCTAGAATCTCATTTTTGAGATAGGATATAGACAATACAATTTTATTCATGAGGAGAAAAAGCCTAAACAAATATAAAAATCTTTTTTCTCAGGCTATTCTTTTACCAAAAATAAATAGCACTATTTTCTAGGTCCTTTTACTTGATGGAGCTGCAAAAATAATGATGATTATGCATATCTCAGAAGCCACTGGTGGAAAATGCTGGACTTCTCATGATGCTACCAGATTCTGCTAACCTAAAGAAAATCAGTTCCCAAACTTTGAATATTGTAAGCCTTACTAATGAAAATCCTTTTGAAGAAAATGATTCTGCTTACTAGTCATGCAATACTAGGAGTTTGTCCACCTCATCATGAGGTCCTTATTTAGTAATGAAATGCTGATTAACACTGATTAACTGATAGATCACTGATTAAAATGATTCATTAAGGAAGCAACTTGCATCTTATTAATAAACAACCAAATTATCTTCATCTTACAATCTGTCATTAAATAGTTTAGTCTTAGAAGGAATTTATTATTACCAAATAGTCATGGTTTATTTTTTAATACCTTTCTTAATTTCAGAATTATAGATTTTACTATAATTAAAAGAGGATTTTTAAAAGTAAAATTACATAATTTTTTTCTTAGGTGAACTTTCCCCCTTTTTTGAGTAAAATTGTCTAAAATATTGCGCCCCTGAACTACTAGGTACTCAGTAAAATAATAATATTTGAGAGTTTTCAGGTCTTTTAAATTCTATCTGTGTTGGCTATTACTTACATTTCCAAAACATCAATGTTGCTTGAGTTTATCACATATCTTTCTGTCTCTCTTTTTTCTCTTAGAAATGTAATCCAATAAATATTTTATCTCTACAAAAATGACCCTCATCCTTTTCCTTTCATGCAGCTACCTCCCCAAATTTCATTTATATTACCTCTATAACTTTATAATTTGTTATTTCTGTTGTGGTTTAGATTTGAAATGTCCCCCATAAAGCCTCATGTATTCAGAGGTGGGGCTTTGAGGAGGTGACTAGATGATGGGAGAGATATGCTCACCAATGGGTGAGTCCATGGATTAGCCTTTAACCAAGTGAGTTGCTAGGAAGCAGAGCATGGGCGAGGAGGTAGGTCACTGGTGTGAACTGGAAGGATTATTTGTTGTCTCCACCTCTTTCCTTTACTCTCTGTGCTTCTTGGCTGCCAAGGAGTGAGCAGATTTCCTCTGCCAAGCCCTTCCACCATTCTTTTTCTGCCTTAATGCCAATCAACCATGTACTGAACCCTCTGAAACTGTGAGCCAAAATAATCCTCTCCTTCTTTAAACTGTGGATCAGTTTATTTTGTCCCAGTTCCGGGAAAGTGACTAATATGGTCTATTACATTCTCACCTTCCCCCTAAACTCACTGGTAGAAAATAATTATTATCCAAAAAAAAAAAATAATAAACCATGAAAAAGTTTTAAATTGGAACCTGAGTGTGACCCTGACTGTTCTGTGACCATCAGGTTCATGGAATGTCTTTGGACATCAGTTTCTTTATATTTAATACATGGATTTTAAGTATTTTTATGTTCTTCTACTCCAGTGTATTGCCATTTCATGATTAAAACAAAATAGTCATCTATTCCTCTAATATTTTGTTCTCTTCACTTTTAAGTTTCTGTCATTTTTATGTTTATTCTTCCATTCTTCCTAGCCTCCTATAGTCATTTAAAAAATTTCCTGGTATTTTGAGCTGTAAATTCTGACAGACAAAACATATTGATAACTCATGCTTTATGTAGATTCTTGCATAATACCTCTCATCCCATCTCTTCCTTCCTATTTCCGTTATATCTTTCATTACCTAGATTTTTATTACCTTTTCTCTGAAATGATATAAAAACACATTATCTGTCCCTTGTTCTTTACATTTTCCCATTCCTTTTCTTAATTGAATTATTTTTTCCTGTGTTTCTTAATTCTTCCCTCTCTTCCTTTTTAAAAAATATGACATAAGTAGATTTAAAGAAAATTCCTGGGCCAGTGAGATGGCTCAGCAGCATAAGCACCTGTCTGGCAAGCGTGACGGCCCGAGTTCAACTCCTGGAACCCACCTATGAAAAAAGGGCCGGTGATATCGCTCAGAAGAACGGGTGCCCGCTGGCGCGTGAGGTCCTGAGGTCGACCCCCAGTACCCACCAAAAAAAATAAAAATAAAAAGAAAATTCCTGACCCCCAATTTTAAAAAAATAAAATAGAGATTATCAAAAGTAAAATAATCAAAAAGAGTGACAAATTATGTTAGAAAGTGCGTATAATTTTGTTAATGCGAACTACAAATTTGGCTCTCAACTTGCTAAGAAGCTTTTTGGTAGCAGATGCTAAGGGGGTCGCTACATTTTCTGAATCCTGGAGTTTCGTGTTTTTACCACTTGTGTTCAGCTAGAACCTGGGAGTTGATCTAATCAAAGGAAATGCAAAGATGAAAATCAGGCCTTTGCTTTTACTGTCATAAAAGATGGTGTCTTAGTAAACAGGAACGACAGCTCCCTTTTTCTTTTAAGGAAGTGATCCACCTCACTGTTACAAGGCCTTTGGAGAGTGGCACCTGGCAGAGAAAGGAGGGCAACCAGCCAGCTTCCGCGATTAAGAACAGGGCCCTCCCCATCCAATCTTCAGGAAGAAAGCAAAACCTCTGTCCTATGTTCCTAACGATGTCAGTTTTGAAAATGATGTGAGGGAGTTTGCAAACAATTTTTTCCCAGTTGGGCCTCTGATAAAATTGAAGCCTAGTGAAACCTTGAAGAGAGGACTCACTAAGTCTTTCCTGCATTCCTGAATCAGTGAAATTTTGAAATAATAAGTGGATGTTGTTTTAAGTCACTAAATGTTTGATAAGCACCATGGTAAATTGTTCTATTCATTTGTTAATTCATTGAACAAATATTTTGCTTTCTATAAGCAAATTGTTTTTGTTTTATTTTGTTTTGGTTTTTGCCAAACAGGGGATTGAACCCAGAGCCTCCACACTGAGTTACATCCCCAGCACTTTAATTTTTCTTTTTCTTCTTTCTTTCTTCCTTTCTTTCTTCCTTCCTTCCTTCCTTCCTTTCTTTCTTTCTTTCTTTCTTTCTTTCTTTCTTTCTTTCTTTCTTTCTTTCTTTCTTTCTTTCTTTCTTTCTTTCCTCTTTCTTTTTTTGTTGAGATAAATTCTCACTAAAATGCTAAGTTGTCTGTGCTGGACTCAAACTTGTGATCCTCCTGCCTCATCCACCCAGAATTTTGGGATTCCAGGTGTGTTCCACCATGCCTGGCTGTGAATTGTACTTTTGATGGTAGTGTCTGCTCTCACAAGGTGATGACTAGGAGAGCCAGAATCTTATCTACAGTAAGTATAAATATCATTATTTATCTAAAACATAGCTACTTCCCAGCAATGTCATTTCCATATTAGTCTTTCTTCCACACTCTTTTCATTAATTTTATTAATTCCCCAATCATGACAATATAATGATCACACTTACCTATTTTTATTCTAACTTATCTACATAACTTCATCACTTGTTCCTTTCTATAACAAATGTCTCTCATCACAGTCACCCATTTGTTTTGAATATATGAGTGCAATGCCCACCTTCAAGCCATTTGCCAGTAATTTTCTTAGATGTAATTAATCCTTCTCATTAGAATGAGACTTTCCATTTTTATCACACTGATGGTTCTTTGAGTTTCTTTAAACCCCAGTAATATTTTTCCAATGTGAAGACAGTAAGACTGTACAATAGTTATTATAGTTTTATATTCACCTGTATTACTATTTTTCTTCTTTTAAGGACCATGAAGACAGAAATATTTACATGTATTTCACTAGTGTGTTGCTAACACTAAGAATAGAGCTTGGTACAAAGGAAGTAACCAAAATATTTGCTGAATAAACTCATAATACTTCTTTTTAGTATCACTTATTAAAAACCAGTGAAATCATAGTCAATCTCATGTATTAGCCTATTGTTGTTTAATTTTTTTTTTTTTTTGTGGGTACCAGAGGTTGACCTCCGGATCTCGCGTGCCAGCAGGCGCTCCTGCCACTGAGCGATATCACCGGCCCCTTTTTCGTATGTGGGTTCTGGGAGTTGAACTCGGGCCCTTGCGGTTGCCAGGCAGGTGCTTACGCCGCTGAGCCATCTCACCGGCCCATATTGTTGTTTAATTTAAGGGTGTGAGGTCATATCTTGAGCAAGGTGCTCTGGTGAAATAGAACATATCTTTTGGGTGAAGAAAAGGAAAATTTGAGTATTGTACTTTTATACACTATCTGTAAATAATGAAAAGCTTTATTTAAATTAATTATATTTTAATGACAGATTATACTTTCAACAATATCGTCTCTTCATTTTAATTGATTTTCTGCGGACAGTGGTTTTAAGCACTTTTATTTTGGTAGCTTAACTATTTAAATATTCTTTGTCAAGTAATCTAATGACTTCTATAATAATTATATATTTTAGGCATTAAATTTTTGTTAATTACTTTGTCATAAAGGTATTTTTAGTGATTAAACATCTAAACATGATATATCTGCCTATTTAGGTAATTGTCATATATTAGGTTGCTTTAAAGCAGGCAGCACTTCTCAAAACACATACAATTGATGCTCTATCATAGTATTATTCTAAACCATAGCAGAGATTTTAAAAACATAATGCATATTTCTTTAAAATAGGACTGATAATATACAGTCTGTTATTAACCTTCTTTATTGTAATGCTTTAAAAAGATCATAAGCATGCTCAGAATTCACTCCACCTCTCTAATAAATTAGTACCAGAGGTTAAAGGAAAAGTGAGAAACTAAAAGATGAGGGAATATTCAATTTTTAATTAGTTAATAAGTTTCAAAGTAGGTGGCTAATAAAATCCACTAGTAGGTGTTCTTATCAATGAACATGTCTGCAGGGTGTCTTCCACATCTTGGTCTGCCAATAAATGAAAAATGTTGAAAAATAGCCATAAAAGGAAAACAGGCACTTTAGAAAAGATATTTATATAGGTTAATTTCAGGGGTGAACACAGTAGGAACTAAAAGCATTGAAGCTTAGAACTAATTTGTTACTGGATCCTGAGTCACATCTTCAATTACAAGAGAAAACCTACAATTTGAAGTTGATATAAATGATTCTATTTCTGACATTCTTGAAAAGAAATAATTTAATAAATAACTTTTTGCTGAATACTCAGAGGTACATATCATTCTATAATACCTCTAAATGACAGCATCTGCAAATATTTCACGTACAGTGTATGCAGATCTAGTATTTTTTAAAAAATTATTAAAATAAATTAATGTAATTCCACTAAAATCAAAAGTATAAGGGTCTTTTTCCCAATTTTTGATGTAGAGAAATGTGTTTTCATTGTGTTGATTCCAATTTTGTAGTGAATCATAAAATCTCAAATGCAAATCACAAACTGGTAGCTATTCAATTGTTATAGGTCACAATTTGAAGTGATATAGCCCACAATTTGATTCCAAAATGTGATCCTGAAGACAAATGTGTAATGATATTTATTTCTACCACATGCGGAAATCATTCAAATGAAATAGGAGAAATTCTGCATTATATATCTATATCTGTATCTTGAAATACAAAGAAGTTTTGTGGTTATGTTTTATCATTTGAATAGCAGACGTAGTATCTTATGGCTTTCTCTAATGACAGCTAAAGTTTTTCCCCATAAATGCTCTTCAAAATTCTGTGCCTTTAAATGGCAAGTGTGCCAACCTTTGTGGCTTGCATCTCTGAGAAGCTGAAGTGCTTTCCTTTGGAAGGAGCAGTTGCTTTTGAAGTCAAAATTTTCAAAATATTTCATTTTTATTTATGTTTTTTGGCAAACACTTCCTCAACTTTCAAGACAAATTTCAAGACAACGTCTTTGCAAAAACTCAACTAGAAGGAGATTGCTGAAATACACTTCTTGCATTGTCACAGAATTTACTTCGTTGCTGGAGCGCATTTGTTTATTTATCTTTAATCCTAGTGCAAGAATCGAGACTTATTCTTACAGTTCCCCAGAGTGCTCAAGAGAAAGGTGGAGAATTTTGAAGAGAGAGAAAAATGTATTTGTGTGTGTGTTACTACATAAACACAAACACACACACACAAAGAAAATAAGCAGACAACACTCTGATAAATGGAATTTAAATTCCAGACGAAATAATAATATAGAAATGTATTTAACAAGGATATAGAATTAAGTGTAGTTGTAGACAGTAAATAATCAAAAGGAAGAGAAGAAGGATTTCAAAAGAAACTTCAAAAGACTAATTAAAATCACCCAGATATAAGGAAACATTCTTTCGGGCAGAACCATGTAACGCATTAAGAACACAGGCAGCAAGAGGAAGAAGACTAGATGTAATCTTAGTACAAGAGAAACAAGCCTCAATACAAAGAAGGAAATTGATTTCACATCAAGGGAGAGACTGGGCCTTTTTCTCTGGTCTGTAAAGAAAAAAGAAATGTAAAGGGGGATTTTAATTTAGGATGCTGATGTTATTTTTGGAAATGTTCAAGTTTGAAGATGATTGACCAAGGAAGTGGATTGATAAAAGATTAGATTTTGGTTGTGTAGAACCACCCTGAAAAGAAATATTAAGGAGAAAAATGACTTCAACCTCCATACAGCATTCCAGCATATCAAAAGATGTGTCTATTAGGGCAGAATTTTTACTTGTATCCTCAGAAGCAAAGTTGAGATCACAGTGAGTCAAAAATTACCCATGAGACCAAATATCTAGATTCAGTCTGTAAGAATTGCAGAATGCTTAGTTATAAAGGCCAATAGCTCTAAATATACACACATGCACACACACACACACACCACAGATAGAAGTACAATGTAATTAAGAGGCCCATAAGTAAGAAATTATAGAGCTTTAGAAAGTACTGCTTTTCTGATCCATGCTGCTAATAAAATTAGCTAAAATTAATTTCTTAAAAGCTACAAAATCTGCACAGATGTATAGGATATAGTATACATCCATATTTTAGAACGGAAAGATGTCTTTCCATTTTAAAGATGTCTTGGTGGCAGGATGTATTTAAAATAATATAAAGGAAGCACTCAAGGGAAGGACTAAAACCAAATGCTTTAAAGAGAAAAGTAGATATTCCTATCTGTAGAAGTGTTCGATGGAACATGTAGTTGGAAAAAAAAAATAATCAAACGTGAAGTGGAGCAGAAACAGCAAAAATGAAAGTGCAAAGGAAAGACATTTATACTGACAGAGTGGGGAGGAGGAAAGAAGAAAGCCTCAGCTAGAAATAAAGACTCTACCTACAGAAGCTACAAAGTTTATTCATTTAAAAAATATTCATTATGAGTCTCCTATGCATCAGCACTATGATATGAATAGATTATAATTCTAACTCAAAATGCTCACTGTTTTTTGGCATTATCACAAAAGACAAAAGCCATAATAATAATAATAATAATAATAATAATAATAATATAATAATAATAATAATCCTCATTATTCTTCATCAGAGTAAATCAGAATATTTTAGAATGTTTCAATAGGTCTCCATAGCACCTCACATGTGAAAACATACAAAGACTTCAGGAAAAGCTACATATTGTTCTATTTTAAAAAACATGTTTTCTAATCTTAGATTAATATTTAATCCTAGCAGGGTTAAATGAATTCCTGTTTAGTTACTGGACGATAACACATATTCAATAAATGTTAATTAGTATTATATAACTTTGTTCTCAGAAAAATCATGAGAGGGAGACACTGTTACATTCACCATTCTAAAGCTGGAGTACAAAAGATAAAGGTATATAAAAGAATTTACTAATAAGTGAAAAGCTAATAAGTAACAGAGCCAAGTTTCAAATTCTGGGGCTGTCTACCCTCAAAACGTGAACGTTAACATTGTGCTGTAGCTGTCTTTCCATGCAGCCTATGCAAAAAGTTGGGTATGAGGCATAAAGTAACTATTAAATAAATATTAGCTATTACTAGTATTAATACAAAGATCCTGCTTAGTTACTTATGATATCCTTTCCAGTCTGTGAGCCTGTCATTTTTAGAAAAGAGACTGCTGCTAAGTCCTCGGCATTTTTCAGTAGCTGCTCTACATCCGTCTAAAAGCCTTTGTAGTTGTGGTGTCACTCAGTGCCACAGCGCCTCCTCCCCTCCAGTGCCGTGCCTTCTCCCAAGCAAGCACAAGTCTTATCATCCACTGTGTTCTCATTTGTTTAACTTTACTCTCTCCCCAAGAGAATGTGACTATCTCTCCTGTTCTCCTTTGTACAGGAGCTCTTAGTAAATATTTCTTGAATGACTAAAGTGTCTAGGATATTCCTTAATGCATAGAAAGTTCCTCATAAATATGAGCTCACTGCTTTGCTTTCCTGCTATGTGAGTTTAAGTAGAAAATCTGCATTTCAAGTGAGTACACTTTCCTATACTTTCTTGTCTCAGCTCCATTTGATGTGTTGATTGTCAATAACAAGGACTACACTCTCACATGACTCCGTCAAAAATGACTCCATCTGCTCGGTTTATTGTGCTGTCTCTCTTCATCCTAACTTTTCCTGAAAGTTGTTAAAAGCACTTGTTAAATGTGTTACAGCTGGCTAGACTGGAGTCAAGTATACAAAAAAGATGAAGCATATAATTAATTTAAAAGTATGCACACAAAAATAAGAATTCAATAAACCTAAGTAATACTGATACAGCAGTTTAAGTAAAGAAAGATTTCTTTTGATTTTGTGGTGTGTTTTTTCCCTTCCCTTCCTTCCTTCCTTCCTTCCTTCCTTCCTTCCTTCCTTCCTTCCTTCCTTCCTCCCTTCCTCCCTCCCTCCCTCCCTTCTTTCTCTGTCCCTCCCTCCCTTGGTATCTCTTTTCCTTTCCTTCTCACCCACCCCCTCTCCTCTTTCTCCTTTTGGTCCTGCAGAAAGAAGGGAGGAAGTGGTATTTGCTCCTGTGGAGGAAAGACCTTTGTCCTAGAAAGTGTTTCGAGCTAATCAAATGAAAGCTACTGGCCTCCTCTCAATTCCTCCTTATTTTTGCAAAAAGTGAATAAAATTATTATTATAATCTCTCTTATCAAGTAGGTGACAAATTACCTAAATATTACTGATATTTATGATTGAGTTAGTTGTATCTTTCAAGGTATTTTCAAAATTGTCTTTAGTAAAATAATTAACATCCATGTTTCTTTTCCTTCTATGTACAGTAATAGGGTCAAAAAAGGATCTCTAACTTTGAAATTTATTCTCCAGAGACAATAAAGAATACATCTATCAGATAGCCTTCCATAAATCAAAGGAGCTTGAGTTCTGCTTTTCTACTGGCCTCACATAGCATTTGCCCTTGTCTTTCACCCGTGGGGCATATGGCTACAAAGTGACTAGGCTAAGGGGACCAATAAACAGCTTACTATGAAAGTTATTTGTTTTGCCACCAGCCCTCATCATTCCAGAGAAACAATAAGAAACTATCCTGAAGGTGGCATCTGCTAGGGAGTGATTTTAAGGGCCCAACAGTCTCCACTGTGCTAAAAGCTACTAAGAATAGCAGATTTACAAAGTAGATTTGTGAGGAAATTAAAGTACTGTTTAGTAATAATAACCACTGCCTTTAATATATTTGCATGGGAGTATTGAAAAATATTTATAAATAATAAACGAAGTAGTCATTCTTTCTATTTTACAAATAAAGAATGTTTCTTTTGGAAAGAATGATTAGTTTTAACAAAATTGATTAGTTAGCCAGAATAGAAACCTTGTAAAAATATTTTCATGAAGGTCTAATAAATTAGTATAAGGGTGTTACTTTAAAAAAAAAAAATTAGATCAGCGCCAGAACTGCCACAAGTGATTTAGTCTGGGTATATTTTGTACTGTTACTTGTTTTTAATAAAGCTGTAATAAATTTTAATGAACCCTATTTCTTGTAGGATCAAAAAAGGGCTCAAAACACAATCAGAATATAACATATATAAATGAAGAACATGAACTGTTCAGATACAGAAAACCATTTTAATAAAAATAAACTATCTGGAGCTTTATCCCAAATTTCAAAGCACTTGGTATATTACCATCATATGTGGCATGTTTATAGGATTTTTCCTTAAAGTTAGAAAGCCTATGAAAGTTAAATAGCCTTTCTTTAATTTATACAGCTAACTGGAGGGCCATTATTGCCAAAGTGTAAAATTCAAGTATTCTTACATTTAGAATATATTTTACTTCAAAAATATGACTTTACAGTCTGCCCTGAGTAGATTGTTTATAATCAAAATTATTAATATCATAATGAAAGTGAAAGTTTCCAGAGTTTATATAAGGGGAAATATGTTCCACCAAAGCTCTACAATATTTTCAACGCATTTCCTTATTTCCTTATTCCTTTTCAATGTATTTCCTTATGTATTTCCTTATTCCTGTATTCCTTATATTTCCTTATTTCAATGTATTTCCATAGCCTCAACTATGAGGGAGCTCACTTTGACAAGGCTTAGAAGTTGACTGATATGGGCCGGTGAGATGGCTCAGCGGCTTAAGCGCCTGCCGGGCAAGCGCCAGGGCCCGAGTTCGACTCCCGGAACCCACATACGAAAAAGGGGCCGGTGATATCGCTCAGCGGCACGGGTGCCTGCTGGCGCGTGAGGTCCTGAGGTCGATCCCCCGGTACCCACAAAAAAAAAAAAAGTTGACTGATAAAAGAGAAATTAAAACTTTTTACAGAAAATTTTCATTCAAAAATATCTCATAGCAGCATGATTGACAAGAGTGTAAAACAGGAAGCAATATACATATTCATACACAGGAAAAACAGGGGTAAGTGAAATCCAATATATTCAGTGGAAATCCTTACACTATTGAGAATATATTAACTGGAGTATGATATAACATGAACGGATGTTACATATACTGCATATAGTGAAAGAAGACACATACTAAATACTACATATGGGCTCCATTCACATAAAACACAAAAGTAAGTAAAAAGTAAAGCTTCTGTACAGTGTTGGAAGCTGTCATAATGATGACCTGTGGAGGGAAGCAGTGATTGGGAGGGAACAGGATTTGTGCTTCAAGGATAAAGCCGTGTTCTGTTGTTTGACCTATTTGCCAATTATATAGGTGTTTTCACTTCATAATAATTATCAAGCTGTACAAGTATGCTTTATGTGCACAATATATATATATATATATATATATATATATATATATATATTTTGAATTTTATTTTAAAGAGAAAAAATAGAAAAAAAATTCAAAACAACATAACAGGACGGTAACAATGGTTAATACATTATGTATTGTTATCTTTAAATTAGTTTCTCAGGATACAAGATATCAGCATTCAATTGTCCAAACAATATTAGCACAAACCTTTCTTTTCATTGAACTAAGCAAAATTAGTAGTGTATCTATCTTAACTATCTTATATAACACAATATATTTTAATATAATTTTTCCTTTTAAATCCTACCTCAGCCCACCCATCATTACATTTCAGGAAAGTCTTTCCAGGCCAAAAGAGAAGACTTGAATCATGGAAAGACAGAATCAGAAAGAAGGAGCTACGTGGAAGTAAATTAAATGGTTCTATAAAAGGAAGTTTAAAAAAAAAAAAGTTGGACAACCATAGCATGCTCTTTAAAGAGATCCAATGGGATAAAGATTTGAAAACTAAATGTTACAGTACTGAAACAACACTGGCAGAACAAGGCATTATTTTCGTCTTGGGCTGACTCTGTGAATTTTTTTTCTGGGGGGTGATGTTGGGTATGGAACCCAGGTATGTGCTAACCAAGGCCACCATCACCGAGCTACACCCCCACCCCTGTTTCTGTGAACTCTTTGAGAAGGAAGGACAAATTAGCATAAGAGACAAGGAAATGGAGTCAAAACTGGTAATAAAGAAAGGACAGTGATGTCGTGGAAATTTGAGCAACCAGTGGAAAGGCAGAGTCATGAAGATTCACACTCATGATTTCACTACTGCAAGATGTTTACTGTAGTTGGCCTCTGTTATGCTTTTGACTTCCAGGAACATCTTCATTTGGGAGCATTTCCTTCTACACTTCCTGAAGTTATGGCAAGACTTTTTTGGAGATGTTCTCAACTGTTTTCTATCTCTTCCCCTCAATACCTTAACTACAGGGTTGTCAGTTGTCTGAAGCTAATACTATTCAGCTTCTTCCTCCAGAGAGTGGATATTGGATCTTCAACAGTTAATGAAATATTAATACTGTAATAGATATTTGCTGAGTTAGTATTTTGTGAGATTTTTAAAAAACCTACTTTCTATGTATTATGTATGTTTTAAAAATAAGAAAATTAAACTAGACTAAATTATAAGTGAATGCTTAGAAGAATGTATATTTTTACTTATGGGAAAATTTGCATAGAAATGTTCACACAGAAATTTGGGAAATAGGATGATAGGATTGTGTTTCGGTCTCTCTGCTTATACTTAGTATTATATTGACTTTATGCTTTTAAACATTTTTAAATTAGTCTTTGAAAATGGAAATATTTCATGTAGTGAAAAGTGAACTCAAAATTTTATAAAAAATATGTATGCAGTATATCCATTTAACACTGTAGAAGATGAGTCCGAGTAGGGGAGGGACTTCTACATTGCTGGTGGGAATGTAAAGTAATACAATCACTATAGAAATTAGTATGGAGAATCCTCAGAAATCTAAAACTAGAAATTAGATTTGACCCACCTATTCCCCTTCTAGATATCTTTCCAAAGAGTTAAAGACATCATATTATAGTGATACATACATTCCCATGTTTATAGCAGCACATAATAACTTCATAATAACTAAATCTTAGCAGCAGCTATATGTCAATCAACAGATGAATGGATAAAGAAAATGTGGCATTTACACACAATTGAGTACTACTCTGACATAAAAAAAGATAAACTTGAATTATCTATAGGAAAATGGATGTTCCCTGAGACTGTAATGTTAAGTGAAATAAATCAGACATACAAGATTAAGTATCACATGGTTTCTTTTCTATGAAAAACCCAAATTATACATAAAGAGTAAAGTAAAAGGTAGGTAATGGGAAATAGGAAGATCTTTCTTAAATGGGAAGGAGATAAAGAGATGGAGAGTTGGGGGAAGAAAGAGAATGAAAAAGGAATTACAATGTGTTTTGCACGTGTACCAAGTTCCCACAAGGAATGGAAACATTATATACTGCAATCATATTCTAATAAAAAATTTAAAAAATAGAAGCATGAGAGTCAGAAATTGTGACACATGCCTGGGAAATAGGATGATTGCTTGAGTCTTGGAGTTCAAGGTTAGCCTGGACCATAGCAAGATCCCCACCTCAAAAAAAAAAAGCCAACTAAGACCATATTGAAAAATTTGAAATCATCATATCATATTCAAATATGACACATGAGAACATTGTGCACCTAAGTTAATTTTATGTGTGTCCTATTTTAGAACAAAGCTTTAAATCAACAATTGCATCCTACACCTTTTAAAAATATTTTTGGTTGAAAAACTTACGTATTATCAACATATATTCTTTTTCTTCTTTATGTAGAATAACATGTTCTCCTGTTTCCAAACACTTGAGTTATATTTTAAACAAAATACAATATTTATGTGATAGCTACTTCTTAACAGAGCAGTTTTCAGAATTTATATATAGCACTGCTTCTGAAATATTTCCATTTTTGAAGGAGAATAATTACTTTTGATGACAAACAAAAATAACTCCAGAAGGTGATAATACAATAACAGAATATAAATTCTGATGATCTATTTTCATATTCAGACAGAGCTGGGAAGTATTAGTCATCTCCTGATGCAAAGCAAGTTATCCCAAGCTTAGAAAATTTCAAGAAATACTATTCCACACCTTTTCTGAAGATTGGGAGCTGGGGAGCAGCTTTGTTGGGTTGGTCTGGCTAAGCATCTTTCATAAAATTGAGGTCAATCTGTAGACCAGGGCTATGATCTCCAAAGCTTGATGGCCTCACTCCATCAAGCCTCACACCCATGGCCTCACACCCATCAGTGGGTGTGAGGGGGAGATTTCACTTGCTAACCATGTAAGCCATATGGGCCTTTTCCATAGAGTGGCGTGCTGGATGGCAGCTGACTTTCCAAAGAGCAATGGCAGAGGTTGGGGGATCAAAGAGAGAGGGACATTGAGGCAGCGATAGCTTGTAAAGCCTAATTTCAGAAGTGACACTCCATCGCTTCTGACACCTACTGTTGTCACACAGACTAACTCCGTAGGATGTGGGAGAAGACTGCACAAGGCTGAGAGCAAGGGAAGAAGGTATGGTTGGGGGAAATCTTTTAAGACCTGCTACCACATGGATACCAAGATACTGTAGCTGTCTGTTCACTTATTAAATACTCTCACCAACAAGCTACCTATTCTACTCTACCTGTACTTATTCTTTCTTGTAATTCACTCCAGGTTAATCAAACTACTTGGCAAGGTAGATTTATGGGAAGGTTTCCTTCATCCCACTGAAAAACAGTAGGCTTTTTCTCCTTTATTCACCAAATAATCAAAAAGATATAATAATGATGGTAATAGAACTTCAAGATTTCCTGAGGTTTCCTGCTTTTATCTCAAATAATCCTACAAAAGCTCTGTTAGGTAGGAGCCCTGATGATCATTCTCTTTTAATTAAAAAAGAAACGAAAAATATTTGTGTAACTAGTCCAAGGTCACTCAAGTAGTAAGTGGTAGGGCTACAGTGGACTTAGTAATATTTATCACACGAGCCCATCCTTTCAAACAATGTCATATATTTTCATCTATGATTTAGATCTATAGTTATGACATAGTCAGCTTCACTTTACTAATGAACTTTTTAGATATTGCTTTTAATATTTTGTTATTTTCTTTTTAAAGTGATGTATGTTTAATTTGAGAAATACATACAATGAAGTTTTCCAGCTTAAAATATAATACATGGACTATTCTTTTCTTGAAAGGCTTCATCGTCCTTATGGTATAGCTTTATGAAGAAAGGATCGCTTTATTGTTGGTATATCTTTGTGATACATGCTAATTACATTCATCTTGGGGAACTGGTATAAACATATATATATATATATATTTATTTATATATTGCATCTCAATCATTTTTACTTGCCCTTCCATTCTCTCATCCCTTTTGCCCCTTCCTCAGATCCCCTTCCTGTTTCCTACCATCTCTTTTATTTTATTGGAATCTTTAAATTATCTTTTATAAGTACACATATTTATATATTACATATTATTATATACACATATAAAATATATATGAAATGTATAATGGCCTTTTATATCTAAATTATCTTTTATTTATATCTTTAAATTGTTTATATTTTAGGTTTCTCTTATAACAGAAACTAGGCAATATTTATTCCTCTGTTTCTGATTTATTTTACTTAGCATTATTGTTCCATCTAGTTTCCTACAAATTAGTCACATTTGTCCATCTTTATGCCTGAGTAGTACTTCACTGTGTACATATACTACATTTTCTTTATCCATTTATTCATGGACATACAGGTCACTTAAAAGAGGATTTTTTTTAAGGCAATAGGATATTTGAAATTTGATTGCATTTCAATTTGGTATATATTTACAGTGATGGTACTGATTTCTCTATCCTTATTCAGAAGGTTATCTTTGATTTTATTTTATTCCTTTGTTATGGTTTATATCTAGATGTCCTTCCAAAGCCTCATGTGCTCACATGGGGGGAGGGGCTTTGAGAAGTGACTGGGTCAAGGGGGTTGATACTACTCATCAGCGGGTTACTCCACAGATAAGCTTACCGCAGCCTTGTGTTAGAGATGCGATATGGGCAGAGGAGATGGGTTCCCGGGGGTGTGCCCTGGAAGGGTTTATCTCTGCTCCTCCTTTTACTGTTCCTCTGCTTCCTGTTGCCACATTATAAGCTGTTTCTCCTCGCCAGGTCCCTCTGCCATGCAGCCCTACCTTGGAGCCGCCTAAGGACTAAAAACTCTACGAACTGTGAGCTAAAATAAACCTTTCCTACATTAAGTTGTCTGTGTCGACTATTGCGTCTCAGTGATGAGAAAGTAACCAAGACATCCTTTTATGTCTTCTTCACTTCTAATAAAATAATGCTATGAAAACTATGCTTCTATCATGCAGTATTATTTATCTTTTGTTCAGGTCATAAAGTCAGGTTTGCAGAATAGAATGTTTATAATAAACCATATTTCATCACGCAAACACTATTTAGTTTTAGAATTATTAAATGAGCACTGCATTTGATTTCTGCTCACTTACTAATAGTAGTTCATATTATTAGTATGAACTATATATCTACATAGTTCAGGTCTAGAAATCTAAAGATCATCATAAATTCTCTTTATAAATTCACCATTAAGAATTAGATTTTGATTTAAATACAAAGAGATAACTAACCACTTTTGTCAGAGAGAAGACTAAACAAGGGACTTTTTCTAAATACACAAAATACACAACTAAGGCTCCAACCCTCTTTACTGATCCACTGTTCAAAACTAATGCCATCAGAATTTGGTATCCCGGATGTAGTACATGTACTTAGGTTAAAGTCAGAAGCAATGTCGAAAAGATTGTTGAGGCTTCAGTTTAGGATAGATGTTATAATTATCTTCAAATATTAAGAATGAATATTATAAATTAGCACTAGTGGAAAAGCAATACCATTGCAGGATTATTCAGAACTGCTTTATTCTGAACCTTTAAGCCTTCTAAAAATGTACTCCATAAATTTTTCATCCATTTCTTTGACTTGTGGCAAGTGCCTATCATCATCCCAAAGTGGGTTACAATTTTCCATTTGCCTTGAAAACCATAGTCGCTGAGAACAGCTCCAGGTTACTGAGGAAACTTAGTGGACAATATCTCTTTTAAAGCCACCTTCAATTTTGATTAAAAAGTTATATTAATGTTCATATTAAGTGGGAGTTTTGATTGATTCAGCAATTCATGGCCAATTCTGAATTCTAGTCAAATATGTATATCAATAATATTTTAAACCATGGTTTCCATGCAGTTGATAAAATAAAATTCAATCTTGGTGTGAACTATATTATATCACGTAAAATATTGAACTATCAATAGTTTTCATGTGGCCAAATGAGGAGACATTTTTTACTTAAGCTGTGTTCTCAATTACCTTTTCAAATTGTATGTAGTTGGGAGAGTTATGTAATTTAGGAACCTACAGTCAAATCAAATGGTTCCTCATGGAGTTGTTATTTTCTCTTTTGTTTTCTTTGTCTTTTTTCTTTTTTTCTTTCTTTTTTTTTTTTGTGGGGGAGCCCTTGACTTAATACATAGCATTCCTTTTCCTTGACATTCTATTTCTTTTTTTTTTTTTTTTTTTTTGTGGGTACCGGGGGTCGACCTCAGGACCTCGCGCTTGCAAGCAGGCGCTTGTGCCACTGAGCGATATCCCCGGCCCTTTTTTCGTATGTGGGTTCCGGGAGTCGAACTCGGGACCTCGCGCTTGCCAGGCAGGCGCTTACGCCTCTGAGCCATCTCACCGGCCCAACAGTCTATTTCTTAAATCAAATTTGCTGTCCTCTAAATTGGATGGAAAAATCAAGTTTCATTTCGTGTTATGCTCTTTGTCCTTTTTCACTTATAAACTCTACATTGATTTTAGTAAGGCACTCACCACAGCTTATGAACTCAGGCAGCTTCTTTGGAAAAAAGAAAATGAGTTTGCTTGTGAGCCCGTTTTCCCCAAGCAGTTCACAAACTAATTACTGCATCTTCAGTGCAGCAGCAAGGGAAACAGAACTGCACAGAAGGTTGGGGAAGGCAATCAGACCACATGCTTCCGTCTGCACAACATCCTGTGAGCCACAATGTTGCCTGCTCTTGTGCTGTATATGGTGTACAACACCCGCCACCAGTCATTAACTCCCCCAAGATCCCCAGTGTAATTTGGAGTTGCCAGTGCAGGCTGCTCCTTCATATAATGGCATCCTAGGCCATTAAACTGATTTGTATTGTCCTGCTTGGAAAAAAGAAGCTCTTTCAATGTTCTTTTTACAGAGTAAAAAAGGATAACATAGTTTACAGACATACAGACAATACAGGACTTGGGCTACTCAAAACGACTAGCAAGCTCCGTGCACAGGAAAATAAGCACCCTGCATCTAAGGGAATGGGATTCTTTGCAGCTTTTGACTCCCAAGCAAACTAGCCATGCTCTAATGAGGTGCTTTCCTCCTAGCCTCTGTGAAGCCACTGACATTTGGCATGTTGGGCTGACAGATCAAAAGTGGCCTACAGCATGTATAAATGTTTAACACCCAGGTGTTCGACTTGACATTTTCTTGGTATCTAGCAGCTGCTTGATTATTTAAGGATTACCAACAGTCATTGAACATGGAGAAAGGTCCACCTGTGCTAATCATTGCTATAATAGGATCAGTGTTCAAACCTAGGGTTCTTTTGATTATCACTGTTAAACTTTCTCTTAGGTCCCCTAGCTTGCTAGAGAAAAAGTACATATTGAACTCTGCTATATCAAAGGTCCTACTGTTGAAATATAAGTAGACACTTTTGAACCCACAATAATAGATGCTTTTCTCCGTAAGAGGATCAGATGAAGAATACTAAAAATTCTACTGAATAGATATGCTGTATCATTTCTATGATTATTATCATCCCTCACATAAAATGGAGGCATTTTAAATAAATAACATTGGTGTTAAGTGGTATAATTTAAAAATCCAGTCTAATGTCATAAAATGAACACCAATGTGACAATATCTACATTAAAAGAGAGTGGTAACTTATGTAGTACATATCCTGTATCTGATTCTTTATTAGATGTAGAAACTTAAGACCAGTTAACTTTTGTGAGCCTCTGTTTTCCCCAACTGGTACAATATATTTGTTTAGAGGAATAAATGGAATTGTAAACAAATGGTAAGACAGAGGTAGGTCAGGCTCAGCTGATATCTTGCACTTCAAATAGAAGCAGGGAGTGGTAGAATTTATTAGCATATGTGTTGTGTCAATTGGAAGTAGACTGCTAAATAATATACTTTCCTTTTTTCCCAAGTCTACTTGTTGTCCCAAATTTACTTTTATTATGAATATTATTTGCCTGGCATACTCAATAAATAAGAGTTCAGTTGTTTGCAACTCTTCTCTATTTATTCTTTCCCTTCAGCTTTATTTATGAAAGAATACAATCTTCTGGAAATGAGAGTGGGTTGGTGTGATACATGAAAAAAACCATTCTTTTACTCCTGTCCTCTATTTGGACTGATTTAAAAGAGAAGTTTCATAATTAATTCCTTAAGTTGATTCTGCATTGTCGCCAACATTAGATTTATTTTTATTGTAATTGAGAGCTGTTGTCTGGGAGCTTAGCTATGTTTCTGCTGTATATTTGCCATTCTGATGTCATTATGGATGTTTTAAGCAAAGGAAATATAGTTTGTAAAAATATTGGCTAAACATAAACAATGAAATATATGCTAACAGCTTTTAAAAACTAGCATTTGTCATAGATCCAAATACCTTGGTATTTTTAAAGAAAGTTAGGACTTTTAAAATATAGTTATTTCATATGTTAGCCAGATATTTGGTCATTTCTGAGACGGAATGAAATGTGCATCTCATTTGTGGTTTTTAACAAATTATGAATAAAATGCACTTAGAGAACTTGTGACATCAAAAGAGAATTTTATATTTATATTGCAGGAAGTCACAATCCTGGTAAGCATCTGGGGGAGTTATGTGGTATATCTTTCTACATGAGGTTTTTGTAGCTTCTGTAACTAATTTAAACCTCAGTCCTGGGTGAAAATAACTAACAATACTAAGGTAGGACCTGTGAACGAAACCCAGCCAAACATCGCTCTTCACATAGACCACAAAATATGAAATGTTTTCTTTTTACCATTTAAAATGGTTGAGGGCTGGGCTACAGCTCAGTGGTATAGCACTTGCCTAACAAGCACAAGGCCCTGAAATGCATCTTCAGAATAGCAAAAATCCCCATTCTCCAAAATAGCCAGTAATGAACGGAACCAAAAACAAAAAATTAGGAAAATTACATAAATTCTATTTTGTGATTATGCAAATTATATGAAATTTATATTGTTGTGTTCTAAAATAAAATTTTATGAGAACATTGCTATATCAATTTACTTATATATTATAGATATCAGATTTCATGGTACAGTGGTAAAGTTGAGAAATTATGACAGAGACCATATGGCCCACAGAGCCTAAATTTTTAAAACCTGGCATATTGTAAGAAAATTTTGCCTATTCCTTGCCAAAGGCACCATTTAAAACTTAAAGAAAATTTAGTATTCTATTTCAAATAAATGGGGGAGGGAATCCATTATTATGTACATAATGATCAGAGAAGCAGATTTGGAAAATATTCATTTCATGAGAAAACACAGGAGACTAAAACTTGGAAACATGTGCTTCCTCAAAAATTAAAAATAAATAAATAAACAGAAGTAAGATTAAACTACAAAAAAGACATTTGAGTTTTCCAACTCTGATATAGGCATATAGATGCACAAAGTTAAAACTGTAAATATTAAAATAGGGCCTTGATTACCAGTCAATTCCCAATTCAATTCAATTCAATTCAATTCAATTCAGTTGAGTGACTTTCTCCTTCTCTAACCCACTGTAAGCCTAAATCTGACTGTAAAAACTTAAAACAAAAATCATGTATATACGAAGTATTTGTAATAGATCCAGGTCCATTTGGATCTTAAGATTAACAACAGTTTAAGAGAAAGTATAATGCATCCATACATAACTTTCATTGATATGTAGCACTGGGATCTGGAAACACTATTAATCAGTAGACAAATACCGCTGGCCTAGTTGATACTCCAGAATATTTCTGGTAGAGAGAAGATAAGAAGGAATGGAATTTATTAGTATGTGTGGTGTTGCGTGCTGATAAATACCCAAAACATAATTCTTTCTTCTTTCTCAAATAGTTGGCTCTAGGTTTAGGTTATTTAAATTTCTACAACATATATATATATATATATATATATATATATATATATATATATATATAACAGATCTTTTTTCTTTTTTTTTGTGGGTACCAGGGGGTCGACCTCAGGACCTCGCACGCCAGCAGGCGCCCGTGCCGCTGAGCGATATCACCGGCCCCTTTTTTCGTATGTGGATTCTGGGAGTCGAACTCGGGTCCTCGTGCTTGCCAGGCAAGCACTTACGCCTCTGAGCCATCTCACCAGCCCTATATAACAAATCTTAATTTCTTTTTTTCATATGTTCTTCTACTACCCTCCCTCCCCCATCCATCCATCTCTTGAGTCTCTCTCTTTTTTTTTTTTTTTGGTGGGTACCGGGGTCCAAACTCAGGACCTTGTGTGCCAGCAGGCACCTGTACTGCTGAGCGATATCACTGGCCCTTTTTTCATATGTGGGTACCGGGAGTCAAACTCAGGACCTTGCACTTGCCAGGCAAGCACTTATGCCGCTGAGCCATCTCACCGGCCCTCTTCTTTTTTTATTTTTTGGTACAAGTTTGCAATAGATAATGTTTGCATTCCTTTTATGGAATTGGTACTAACACATCTTTATCTCTTTTACCCTTCCCTACAACCATGTACTAATAAAAAATGAAAAGAAAAAAATAAATTTTTGCAATAACATTAATATGAAATACATATCGTTTCAATGGTAATTTAAATGTCTTCTTATTTCTTTTTAAAAAGAATTACCACCAAACATTCCATTGTCATACCACTATAATAAGGACAACAGATGTACTTAATTTAATAGATATAACAATATGTTTACCCTGGGTATATATACTATTAGATGAATTCTTTGTATCCCATTGTACCTTAGGAAGATATGCTCACAGAACTTGTGCCAAGCTTTCCTAAAAGTTTAACTAGAAAGTCTAAGTTCAACAAGGATCCAGTTGTTTAATTTAAAAAAAACCTGAGAATACCCAGTGCATAAATGACTGAAATTGTAAATTTCCTGTTCAGACAGAACTAATGAAGAAAGACAAAGGGGAGATATAGAAGTTTTAAAAGATATTAAAATGAAAAAAGCAAACAATAGAGAAAAAAAAAAAAAAAGAACAGGAGGGAGTGGAAACATTAATAGGGGAGAATAGGATTTTCTATCTTTTATCCCTTAACAGAAACAAACCACAGTTGAGAATACTTTGTGGAGATCCAAGAGTCCAACTGCAAAGTTCCAGTCCTTTATGGACCAAAAAATCTGAGTGAACAAATGAAGAGTAGAAGAGCAGTTTCATTATTCTGAAATCAGCTCTATCCCAAGATGGCACAGCAATTTCTCCCACAGAAGATGTGTGAGAGAAGCGAACTGTTTAGAAGGTCCATGTCTGTCTCAATCCACTCAGGACACTGAGGGAATCACCATGACTGAGTCAGCTGGAGGCAAAAATAAACAAGGAGAAGGGGCAGGAACCAATAGCAATTACACTACGGTTCAAAACAGCTGACCCAGTGCCCACTAACTAGTGAAGGGACTCCAGTAAGAGGTCTGCCCATGTAAACTGAAGGATGTAGACCCCTTCCCAACCAGCAGACAAGTGCTGACCTGTGGCTCACACCCCATGGATCTCCATGCACACTGCCCAGAGTATGTCTATAGACACAATCCCTTTGGTCATCACAAGTGAAAATTTCTCAGCAATTCCAATCATCTCTGCCATGCTGCAAGACAGAACACAATCTTCAACCTATCAGGACACTCTTAGGGAAAATAATTATCAGGCCCTGAATTCCAAACCTAGCTTTGCAGGATTGAGAGGAAGTACAGAATTCTAAGACTGTACACCTAAGAAGGAACTAGAGTAGCAGAGAGGGCACATTCATGGAAGAGTACTGAGAGAATTTCAGAGTTGGTAACCAAGCTAGTGAGGAAGTTTGGTCTTTTCCATAGCCAATTAGTAGAGAATAGAGGAGATGAGTGCATCTTCAAATGCAAAGATGGAAATTCAAGCCCTCAAGGGACAGGAAGAATAAAAAAAAACAGGACACTACAAACAATAAACAATAAAAATGAATAAAGCTCCAGTAACTGAGGTAGAGATTTACAAATTTCATGAGAAAAAAATTCAAAATAACCATTAAAGATGTTTAGCTGAAGACTCCCATCTCTGAACTGAAAATTTGAAAAAGAGTTCTAACAGCAAATTCAATCAAGCAGAAAAAAAATTATTATGGAATACAACAGCAAATAATTTGAAATTAATTGCTCAGAGGAACAAAATCAAAAGAATGAAAAATAACAATGAATGTTGAAAACCTATGGGCCTTAGGAAATATCAGCAAATCAAAAAAAAAAAAAAAAAAAAATCAAACCCACTTTACTAATGTCCCTGAAAATACAGAGAAAGAGAAGGGCAGACACCTTAAGAAATGAAGAAAGAAATGTCCCCAAATTAAGGATCAAAATGAATATTCAAATCCATAAAGAAGATAAAAGAATCTAACACACAGAACACAAAGGCTTAATAAAAACAAAAATTAAAAAAAAATTTAAAAAAATGAAAATAGAAACTCTATGTGCCTAAATTTACACAAAAAGCTAATCTAGGATGCAAGTTTATAGCAACAATCATCAGAAGAAAAAGAAAGAGTAAAAGAAGGAGAAGGGCAAATGTTTCAAATAAAAATGTTATGTCATACCTCAAGGAATCAGAAAAAGAATTAAGTGCAAAGTCAGCAGAAGAACAGAAGTAACAGAGGTTAATGCATAAATTAGTAGAGATGAAAGAATAGAAAGTTAAACAACTATAAATTACTTTGAAAATATAAACAAAACTTTCAGATCATTGGCTAGACAAAAATGAGAAATGATTTAAAATTATAAATGAAGGAGACATTGAAACAGATGCCACAGAAATACAGAATCATAAGAAACTTCTACGAACATTTATATGTAAAAAATAGGATGTCCTAGACAAAATGGATGAATATCTAGAATCTTAAACAAGGCTTAATGCTGAGAAATGAAAACCTGGGCTGGTGAGATAATTCTGTGGCATAAGCGCCTGCCCGGCAAGTGCGAGGTCCTGAGTTTGACTCCTGGTACCCACATAAAGGAAAAAAAGGGCCGGTGATATCGCTCAGTGGCACAAGAGCTTTCTGGCAAGCGTGGGGTCCCGAGGTCGACTCCCGGTACCCACATTAAAAAAAGAGAAATGAAAACCTGATAATACTAAACTTGTAAGGAGTTTGAATCAGTAATGAGCAATCTCTCAAAGAAAAGTTTAGAACCAAATGGCTTCATAGTTGAGAGTTGAATCCTATCAAACATTTAAAGAATTATTGCCAAACTTTTCAAACTCCTCCTCAAAAGTTGAAGAGGAAAACCCTTCAAAACTCATTTAATAATGACAATATTACCCACATACAAAGCCAGGCACTATAAAAAAGTACAGAGAAGGAAAAACTCTCAACTAAACATTAGCCAACCAAATTCAACAGCACGCTGAAAGGTAGCACATCCAGGCCTTGAATGTGTAGCTAAGTCAGAGCTCTTGCATGCATGGAGCACTATGTCCAATCTCCAGTGTGGCAAAACAAAACATAACAAAACACCTTGAAAATTCATCATTATCAAGTGGGATTTATTGTTAGGAATTCAAGAATAGTTTAACATAATCTGAATCAATAAAAGTGATACATTACATTAGCAGAGTGAGGGATAAAATCATATAGTCATCCCAATAGATGCAGAAAAAGCATCTGGCAGAACTTCCATGATTTTTCATTAAAAAAAATGCTCAATAAATTAGATATAGAATAATGTACATCCACATAATAAAAACCATATATAAAAAGCCAATGTAATCATACCCAATACTGAAAAGTTTAAAGATTTTTCCTCTAAAATCACAAACAAGAAAAGAATGTTCATTCCTACTACTCCTTTGTAATACAGTAATAGTAATCCTAACAAATAGGCAGTTAAAAACACCAAATCAGAAATTAAGTAGTGAAAGTTTTCTCTGTATGTAACCTGATGTTATGTATAGAAAACCGTAAAGAATCCACCCAGACTGAGAACTAATAAATTCAGCACAGTTGTAGAATATATAATAATAGAGAAATTAATTTCATTTCTATACATTAACAACATATTTTCTGGACAAATTATCTGAAAACATTGTAAAGACATAGTAATCAAAAACAGTATGATAAAAGCATGAAACTATATATTTAGAAAAATGGAACAGAATAACTATGCATATACACATATATGGTCAAAGAACTTTCAACAAAGGCACCAAGAATACATAATAAGTAATGTATGGTGTTTTCAGCTAATGGTGCTGGGTAAAATGGACATTCATATAAGCAAAAGGAAAGAAAAAAATGAAAAGGAAATCAGACACTTACTTTGCACCATTCACAAAAATCAAGTAAAAATGGATTAAAAGAGTATAACATAACACCTGAAATCACAGAGTCATAAAACTCTTAGAAAAAATACAGGGGAAGAATTTCCTGGATATTGGTGCTGGCAATGACTACTTTTTTTTTTTTTTTTTTTTTATCATGACAACAAAACAACAGGCAACCCAAGTAAAAATAAGCATGTGAAAGTACATCAAACTGAAAAGCTTCCATCAATAAGGGAAAAGGCATTTTTGGCATGGGAAGAAATATTTGCAAACCATATATCTGAGAAGAGATTAATATCTGAAATATTCAAGGCATTATACAACAGTTTCACCAACAAATAAATAATCCTGTAAAATTCAGATCGCAAAGGATCTGAAAAGTATTTCTCTACAAACTCATACAAATACCCAATAGGGATATGAAAATTGTCAAACATCAATAGTCATCAGAGAAAAGCAAATGAAAACCACCATGAGATATCATGTCACCCCACATAAGAAAATTCTATTTTAAAGAAGGATATATTTTAGTGAGGACATGGAGAAAAGGAAACTTTTGCACAATGTTTTTGGGAATGTAATGTTTCGTACTATACGAAATAGTATGGAGTTTCTTCAAAGAATTAAAATTAGTACTGCCGTATGATTCAACCATCCCTCTGCCAAGTATATATTCAGAGAAAATGAAATGAGGATCTTAAAAAGATAGCCAAATTCCTATATATATTACATAGTTATTTACAATAGCAAAAGCACAGAAACAACATAAGTGTCCATTAAGAGACAAATGGATTGAAAAATGTGGTAAATGCGTGTGATGGAACATTATTTAACCTCAAAAAAGAAGGAAATGATGTCATTTACAACAACATGGTTGGACCAGTAGGGTATTAAGCCAAGTAGAATAAGCCAGACACAAAAAGATAAGTCATGTATGATCTCACTTATATGTGGCATATAAAAGAGTCAAACATACACAGTAAGAGTATGGTGGCTCCCAGAGTCGTGGAGGAGGGAAAATTGGAGGTGATATTTAACATATACAGACTTTAGTTATGTAAGACAAGCAAGTTTGGGAGATCTACTTAGCATAGTACCTATAGTTAATAACACTTTATTGTATAGTTAAAATTTGTTAAACTGGTTAAGTCTTATGTTGAGATTTCTTCCCACACACTTACATAAACAACAGCAGTAAAGGGTCTGGAAGAAGCTTTGTGGGGGGGGGGTCCTAGATATGTTTTTGGCTTTGATGGTTTCATGGATGTATAAATATCCCCAAGCTCATGGGTTTGTAAACATTAAACATATTCAGCTATGTATTTGTTAATAATACTTCTATGAAAATATCCTTAAAACAGAATAAGAGAATGTATGCCAATGAAGAAACTTTTACATGATCCCGCAGGCGAGCACTGGGTACGTTGACATCTTCCCTTTCAATTCTGCCTGGGGAACAGACAGGGAGGGGATAAGGGAAAAGCCCAACACACTTGGGTTCACATCTTTTATGAGGCACCTACTGCTATAGTATCTCTGCGACTTTAGCAAAACAAATGCTAAATCTTATTCTCTTCAAAAGTGTATTGGTAAAAATTATTATCAATAGGATAAATTCTAAAAGAAATGTGTGAAGTGTCAAACGCAGTCTTTGAGAATTACAAGAAACAATAAATACCAATATCTTGCCCTTTCTAGGCACACCAGCTTATATTTTCTATTTTTCCCTAGTACTCTCTTCCTATACAACTATATGTCTGTTTCACATGACAAAATGTCCCTATATTTAATTAAAAGTCAATTGTGAAAATCCAATCATTGCAAGAGCTAAGAAAAAAATCTTAGTTAATAACAAGCACTCCTCAACCTTAAAGCATTAATAACATTACTAATTGGATAGAAATAATTTCTGTATAACATGGACATATAGACTGTGACTCACAAAGTTCATTTCTAAGCTAAAAGCACGTCACTCTTAGAACTGTTACTTGTGATTAAAAGAATGTTTGGAGAGAAGACAGCATTGTTTCCATACTCACTTTTTAAAATCAGAAAAATATAGAGTGAGCTTCGCACATCAGATATGAAACTTGCCAAAAAATGTATAACAGTGGCTAAGACAGACATTACTAAAATAATCATTTGACTAAATGTAAACTTGTAACTGCAGGAAATGTTGTAAATGAAAGACATAAATAAAAAATCTACATGTAAAAGAGAGTCGACATAGAAATATTCAGAAGAGTCATTTAGAAAGAGACCCAAGTGAAAATCTGGAGGTGAGGAGGAATTAAGCATGTGGTTTTTAAAGGCAAAGAAATTTTTTTATTATTTATTTATTTATTTATTTATTTTATATATGGGTACTGGGAGTCGAACTCAGACCTCGTGCTTGCCAGGCAGGCACTTATGCCACTGAGCCATCTCACCCGTCCAAGAAATTTTTAAACATGTAGAAAAGAACATGGGAGAGAAGACCTATGACAACTGTGAGGTGATGAAAGAGGACATTATCCCTTGAGTAGAAAGCCAAAATGAGAGGTGAACAGCAGTCACATTTACCTTATGTGAAAAGCTAGCCTGAACTTGGAACAAAATGCCAAACATAACACGTTTGAGGAATACTTACACTGCCTACAAAATTTCTCCCAGGTGTTTTCCCATTCATTCATTCAGTTTATGAACTACACCTAACCACATACAGGCCCTCTTCATCTGTTAGTGCAGGATTGTAAAAAATAACCATGCAAACTGACTGCACAAATCAATTCTAATATTAATTAAGAAAATCATCTCTCTCTGACCTTCATACACTTATGTTAAAACATTAAACATTCATACTGTTGCCTATAAATGTATAAAGAAGTACAAAATAGTAAAAATAACTTTTTTTTATGGGTACCGGGGGTCGACTTCAGGACCTCGCGCGCCAGCAGGCACCCCTGCCACTGAGTGACATCACTGGCCCTTTTTTCGTATGTGGGTTCCAGGAGTCGAACTCGGGCCCTTGCGCTGGCCAGGCAGGCGCTTACACCGCTGAGATATCTCACCGGCACCGTAAAAATAATTTTTATTTAAAACTCTGTAATTTAAAAGATTAGAAATACCAAGAATCTAACAGTTTTGTTGCCGTTGTTATTGATTTTTCAAGTGATCAAGAGAGGAGCGCTTGCCTTCATCTCGTATAACTGAGGATATGAAGCGAACGTCTTTATTATGCCTTGATGAATTGTCATACTCCTTTCTAAATTTGGATCAGCATCCAACCTTTTATCCTTCACACTTTCGGTGTTGTGAAATGTCTCTGAGAATTCCTTTAATGTCAAGCATTTTTCCAGAGCACTTCTGGGACACCTTCATCCTTTTCCCCACATCGGTTTCCTAATTTATGTTGAGAAGTTCACCTTCACTAAGTTCCTGTACTTACATACTTAGGGTCTTTTGAATGTCAGCAGAGTACACGTTCCCATGGTGGATTATTTCTTCTGTAATCCCTTTATGTTGAATTTAGAGTTCATTTCTAGTGTTACCACATTCTATATTTTTACTGCACTTTCATGTTTCTTGGTTATTCCCTTTTTTGATTATCCACTTTTACAAATGCCACAGATTACTGGGAGGAAAAATACAGATTACTGTATTATTTGTCAACACAAATAATGATGCCCTTGCTGCTCTTGTGAATACTTAATGATAGGCATACAGTGAACAATCACTGATTGGCTTTCAAAGAAGTAAATGATCACTGCCTCTGATGCACATCTATTACTCAAATACTGCAGTTATATGTGGACCCAAGGGCTAGCCTCAGAGATTGTCCTTTATACAGTTACTCACAGCTAATGGAGAAGGTCAGTCAAGCTGTGATGTTGGAGGACTGTTATTATTTATTCAACTAAATTGTGGTTTCTCTAATCTGCATATCAGAGCTGCACAAAGAGAGGATGTTAAATGAAATAAACAAGGCACAGAAAGAGAAGTACAGTACCATAGGGTTATCACTCATGTGGAACAACATCTCCTATAGAAATCAAGAGTAGAATGGTGGTTACCAGCGACTGAGGAGAGATGGGAGGAGGCTTGGAGAGGAATGAGGAATGGCTTATCAATGGGTCGTAAGTTGCAGTTACATAGAAGCAAGAAGTACTGTGTTATTTTTTGCACAGTAAAGAGATTATAGTGATTGCATACTGTATATCTCAGAAAGTTAGAAGGAAGGATTGTGACTATTTTCACCATAAAGAAGTGATAAGTGTTTGATAATATAGATATCTTTTTTGATTAAAATGTATACATGTATTGAAGTATTATGGCACTCTATTAATATATACCATTTTGTATTTGTATATAGTAGTTAAAATAAATTTTAAAATATTTTAGAAGACAAAACACACAGGGAAATAGAGAGGGATAGAAAAGGAGAGAGAGCGAGAGAGGGACAGATTACCTATAACTGGTAATATTTGGGATAATTAGGGCTATTAACCAAAATAGAAAAATCATCAAATATCAATGGCTCAATAAAATAAATATTTATTTATCATTTTTATATCAGTCTGGATAGGATAAATCCTTTCCCCTTAATAAGGCCAAGGCAAGAATTTTAAACCAAAACTGCTCATTTTTTTCTCCTGCTATATGTACATTACAATCTCCTCTTTAAATATCTTAGGGATCCGAACTGGTACCTACCATCTTAAGTAAGAGGTAACAGAACTGAAATCTCACACTTAAATTTAAATGCTGTACTTCAGAATTGAAACATTCAACCTCTGCTCACTGTTCACATACACGAGAGTTAGTTATGTGGCTCCAAGATACAAAATTAATTGTATATATGCGCCAAGTGTTCACAAGGAAGAATAACAGGAAGTACTAAAAAAAAGAGCACTAACAGCTACAACATTTATATGAAGATGCCTTACAGGAACGTGTGGTTTCCAAGATATGAGCAGGGCAAGTGATGTTTGGAGGTCCTCACATAATTGATTTTGTCATCCTGTAAGAATGTGTATCGTCAGTTCTTACGACCCATTGGCCAGAACTGATTGCATCTGCTTACCTAATCCAAGATAGGTAGTTTTACATATGGAGGAACAGACATTCCAGAATGGTAGTTCTACAATTTGATGGATCTAAAAGCTCCATCAGCAGGAAGTCTGCATTTTGTAAACAAACAAACAAACAAACAAAAAAACCATTTTCAGGTATTTGAAATGATCAGGCAAAGTTGAGTCACGTGGTTACAGGAGAAATACTTAAGGTAGACCACACATTTTACAATATTCATTTAGATTTACTTTGATATAAGTGATCTTTTTGTCACCAGATTAAATAAACTATCATCAGGTCTCAATATGTATATCAATTTTTTTATATAAGAACCAGAGATATACTTTTACTGTACCCTGCTAGTATAAATCCAGGATGAAGCGTATACAGGTACATGTAATGTTTTCAGACCAACCTTTAAAAAGCAAGATATAAGAAACATCCTTAACATATGTAACTGCTAAACAAGCAAAGGTTTTATTTTTATTCTTCCTTTTCACTGTCCATTACATTTCAAAGTTAGCTTTGATAATTCTGCTTAATTCAGCAGAAATTTCATATGCACTAACTAGTACTTTAAAATTAAAGCCATTTATTCAGCAGATGAGAAATTAGAGTTATTACTTATCTCGTACATAATTCTACCAGTCATCCTGGTAGCAATCATTTCTCTCTGTAATATCTCCTTTAAAAAAGTCAATAATCTTTTCACTGAGGATAATAACTTACACAGTGAATGTGAAAAGAGTGTTTGACTCCTTTGTGCAGTCAACTCAGTGGTTTTTGTTAAGTATGTATGACTTCAAATCAGTGTAAAATGGTAGGCTAGCTATTAAACAGTGTGCATTGCTGGGTCTAATTAATTCTACTATTTTATGCCAAAAATTCCATTAGTTTCCATTAAAGGTCTGGATGTAATGCAGATGCCTTTAAGTTTTGTAGTTAAAACAATCAAACTTCATTTCAAATTAAGGATTTTATTGCAGAACTGAAAGAATGCTCATGTAGCTCTGTAGCATTGAATAAGTTATTCACTCTTAACTGGATACTCAGAACATGAGTTAGCTGTAAAATGTTTATCTTGTTATACATCAACAGGATATTTATGTCTGTAGGGAAAGGCAGCTGATAAAAGGCAGTTAGAAGTCTGTCTTATGTATTATAATTTTATGGCAATTATATAATTTGTGATTGAAAATGAAAGTTTCACTAGGGTTATTGACAGTATTGGAAGCAGCAGTGTAGCTGAATTTAATATCATTATCCTCTTGAGATTTATATCTCTGTGTTTATGCTCCTGCAAAGATAGCACGTACTAGTTATTAATTGTCTTGTTCCATAGTCCTTCCTTAAATAATGATTATTGCTTGCCCACTGTGCAACAAGCCACACCATAACTATGTCATGAAAAATGGATCATGTATTTATATAGGAAATAACTGCAAAGGCACATCCTCATCTGCTCCCAAAGGGTAGAAAGGACACAGGACTCATTCTGGTTGGTAGCAAGTATGTTTCTTTTTTCTACTTTATTTTCGTGTGTGCAATTTGTACCGATCTTCCTATTACTTACCCTGACCACAGAACAATACTTATTTATATTGCATAACCACAATTATAACATGTAATACACAAACACAATTTATTTTTTCCATTTAATAAGTGTGATAACTAAAGATCGCACCCCAATTTTAGATTTCACTTAGGCTACAAAAAATAATTTGAAGGCCTACTTAATGTGACTGAGCAACTAAATCGCATCAGTGCACTCCATGAAATGGATTTTGTCAAAAGATCAATAATTTTCATCAATACTTACTTCTGAAAAGATGTTAATGCAATGAATGGGATTAAATTGCATTGATTCTAAAGAAAGAAACTCATGATATTAATAAGATTTATATTTAGTATTTTCTGTGAAACTAGGATAAAACTCCGTAATTCATTGCTAAGTACAGTAAGGTCTCAAGGATAAATAGAAAAAAATAAAGTATATAAAATTTTTAATTTTTAGATTACAATTATTTCCTGTCCACTAGTATTTCATCAATTACTTAAATCTTTTATAAGATGAATTTAACATCTAATAGCTTCTTCAAAATCTGAAGCTTACATGGTTTACTTATAATTTATGTTCTACAAATTAGGGGAGACATTTTTGAAGAGTTTAAAATAAGTAACGTTTCTTGTAGTCTTTATAGGCAAATACTTATATATAATTTCCAGAACAGTAATCAGCCTGTCTAAAACAATAAAACTATTTCTATTTTTATAAGTGTTGGGTCAAGTAGCGGGTATTCAATAGAATTACATACATAACTAGATATAGACATGTATCCTAATCTAATAGGTGTAATAAGATTTAGAGATTTTCTTCATTTCCGAGAAATAAGTTTTTAGAAAATTTATAGTTGTTCTGTGGTTTTACTATAGATATTTTTACTCATTTCTATTTGTTCCATAAATTTGGTCTTCATGGTAAAGCTAAATCAAGTGAATTTAACTAATTCCCAAACTCCTTTGGATGAAATCACCTCTTTTAATATATTTGAGTGTCCATGCTAACTTGGCATTAAAACCTGCTTTAATTGGGCTGGTGAGATGGCTCAGCGGCGTAAGCGCCTGCCTTGCAAGTGCGAGGGCCCGAGTTCAACTCCCGGATCCCACATACGAAAAAGGGGCCGGTGATATCGCTCAGCGGCATGGGTGCCTCCTGGCGCGCGAGGTCCTGAGGTCGACCCCCCGGTACCCACAAAAAAAAAAAAACCTGCTCTAATTATTCATGAAATCTTGGACCATAATAGAAGAAACATTCATTTTTTGCAATTGCTACCTCTCAAAAGAAAAGAGATATTCTAATTTACAAGCTTTCCCCCTTTCTCATTGAAAAGCAAAAATGAAAAACTAAAATGACCACAGGAAACACTGTCTTTTGAAAATATAGATTGAAAGTGCAAAGTCCTGAGTTCAAGTCCTGATACCAAAAAAAAAAAAAAGAAAGAAAGAAAATTTAGATTGACTTCAAGTCTAAATAATTACACCTCCTTCATAAATTAGATAAAGACTACTTCCTATTTTTCTCTGGTCTTGACTTTTTCCCTCCTTGCTCTTATCTTTACCAAAGGAAGATTTCTGATAGTTTGATAGACAGTCTATCTGAGGGATTTCCTAAATGAACTTACAGGAATTAATACAAATCATGGTTCATAACAGGTATGTGCTTTTTAAAACATAATTCAAAAAGTCAAAATGATTTAAGCTAAGACATACAGTGGTACCTCGGTTTACAAACTTAATTTGTGTTACTACTTTGGGGAGGATGGTTGTGTTTGTGTTTGTGTGAGGAAGATGGCCATGGTCCTGTTTGTCACCCAATGCATAGTTTGTGAACAGAGACAAAATTTTGCAGAATGCTTTTGTTTGCATAACAAATTGTTCCAACAGAAGTGTTCATGAACTGAGGTTTTGCAGTGTTATGAATTAAAGTAATATAGAAAATAATTTCTATAAATGTAGATATTTCTTTCAAAGAACAAAGAAGGAGATATTCATTTTTTTCTAATTAATTTTATTGGTACATTTTAGATATACATAATAATCACATTCATCATTGGGAATTTGTACTGGTATATGATTTATATTGGTTCTTCTTTTTCCCCAATCCTTTCCCTCCCCTCAACTCTCCTTCCTCTCCTTATTTATAAAAGCTTTGTTTCCATTTTCTTCCTTCTATTCTCTTTTTTTAATATTTTCCCTTCCTTCTTTTCCTCCTCCTCCCTCACTTGTTCCCCTTCCCATTTGAACATTTTCTTCCTATTTCCCAGTATTCATAAGAAGGAGATACACAGATGGAATCTTTCCCAGCTCTAATATTCTGTGATTCTAAAATCATTTTTGCAGTTAAAAGCAGAAAATACATTCAATTAGTTGTGCTAAGACCAGAGACTCATACTTTACAAATCATAGTACTAGCATTAACTTAGTATTTTTAATGATTATTCACAAATGTATAGGAAAGTCAAAATTGATGCATGATTTTCAGAATTAGTATACAAGTTACATAACATATTTACTAAAGTTTCACTCATTTGAAGGAAGAGATAATAATCTGGGTTGTGTATTTCTATAACCTAAACATGTTTACAGCTTGCTTAATAGTTCAATGTCTCTAACAGCTCCTGCTGAAAGACCAACTACATCATTTGGCTACTGTGAAAAAGAAACACATTTGCACTAGGCCTGGAAATAATCAGTATTTCTGTACTTTCCATTAAAAATATCCAAGGGCAAATTTCAGTGTCTCAAATGGTAATTCATAACTCTGATTATTTTGCTATCCACCGGTAACTTTTTTAGAGCCAAAATAAACTCAGTTTCTTTGTACTTTCCCCAGAGTTATTTTGCAAGGTTTATTTCCCTTTTGAATCCTTATAAGATAAAATCTAATCAGGGGGTCAAAATCTGATCAGAGTACTCTAACAATATTTAAAAATATATATGGTGTTCATATAAGAATGTGAGAGTATGATTATTTTTCTCAATATATATCAGTAGAGAGAGAAAGAGAGGGAAGTTTATTTCACAGTTAAACTCACCATGCTATGAGATTTAAAGAACCATTAACTGGAGGGGAAAATTTGAGGGGAAAAACCTCAAATTTGAAGCCCTTCACAGATAATGAGATCCAAATAATGACTCAAGAATGGCATGTGTGGGCCGGTGAGATGGCTCAGTGGCGTAAGCGCCTGCTTTGCAAGCGCGAGGGCCCGAGTTCGACTCCCGGATCCCACATACGAAAAAGGGGCCGGTGATATCGCTCAGCGGCACGGGTGCCTATTGGCACGCGAGGTCCTGAGGTCGACCCCCCGGTACCCACAAAAAAAAAAAAAAAAAAAAAGAATGGCATGTGTTAATGAAGAAGCAGTAAAGAACAAGTCAGATGTATATGGAAATCATTAGGTACAGACAAAAACTACTGTATATAAAGAAAGAATAAGACACATCTGTCTAATATGGTTGATAGGTAAGTCTTGCGAGTTTTCAAGAGCAAGGTCCTTCATGAAATCACAATTTTATATCTTAAGAAAATATACCAGAATAAACATTAATACTTTAACTTTTTAAGGAAGAAAATAAAAAGTGTGCTTTAAATTTAAGAAGTCCTTAAACACAGATATAATCATAGTTTGAGTAATGCTGCATTTTACTACTGATTAAAGTTTTGACTGCGAGGTTTCATTCATTTTATTCCATTTCCCATTACACAAAACTGATGCCCATTTATCGAGGGTCAACATGATTTCTCATATTTGTGTTTTTTTGAACTGTATTTTTACTTTTAACTTTACTTTGGTTGTAGTGTTTGTTATGATCATTATCAATATGAACACTTTCATGAAAGTCTTGCAGAATTTGTATTTGTGCCAAAGAATTTAGTAGCACTGTGATGAATCAGAATGTGCACACCGACGTATTTTGGCTTCATCCTACTAATGCTTTAATTCAACCTTCTTTGTGTCCATTGTTGATTTAAAAATAAATCTTTGACTGTTAAGGAGATAGATTCTCATTAATGATAATGGAAAACAAATGAATTTTCTTGACCTCGTACAAATCATTCAGATGATTCAGTGATAGTTTTTTCTGGTAAATGACCATGCTGTGGTGCAGCCTTTAAAACAGAGCAGATTGTAATGAACTGACTGTTCCGTGCTCACTCCACTTCTCTGCAAACTCAATAGTACCACCAAAAACAAATTAAACTTAAAATGAATCTTAAAAATTAAAGTGTGCCAAAAATCTTCTTCGTTAACAAGAACTTCCACAGATAACGACAAGGAAATTAAAGTCAAAGATTGGGGGTAAAGGAGAAAACTGAATCACAGAAAATCACAGAAAAACTAGCCTAATATATGTGTGTGTGTGTCTATGTGTGTACATATATATGTATGCATGTACACATGTGTGGATATAGTTTTCTTTCTATTAATGATTGTTTATTGACTAACGAAAAATAATTGAGAAAACAGCTTGTCTTAACGAAGTGTACCACCTAGATACTATTATTAATTATTATTGTGCATTGTAGAGAACAGTATTTCAAATTAAATAAAAAGAACCCTCAAAAATGTGACCTGAAATCCTAAGATAGGATTACCTTATAAACAAAGCCTACAGAATGTGATGTACTTTGGCTGTCTCAAACATTTAACATGCAAGGAGTGCATTCTGGATAGATTAGGTCTACACTAATGTGTTTTGTTTGGTAAATAGTGTTGGGAAACCTCTTCACTCTATTTGGATCAGAGCATCCATTAAGGTGCTGATGGTAATTTGTAATTGAATGTGAATATTTTCCACATTTCCTATACTGTAATATTTAAGTAAATATTAAAATGTTTTGCCAACTTATAAAGTATTATTCAATATGGTTGTATTAAGGATTTCATAAGAAATAAGATAATGCATAGCTGTAAAATAATTAAATGCCTTAATTCTAAAATACAGCAAATTTTCCTATTTGTCTAATTTTTAAAAATGTTTACAGTTTTTTTTTCTCAATTTAAACTTATTTTCAAGCAAAGAGTAAAAGGTATACAGTTATTTTACACAATTTTGTTGCTGTCAGACCAGGGATGAAAAATTACTTCTCTTAACTTGAACATTTCTGATTCTTCAATACTTTTTAAAAAGAAGGTATTAATTTCGAAGTTTGGTTTGAGGAAAATAATCATTTTGATTTTTTGGTTTGATTTTTGAAGAGTTGTTTTAGATTGATCAATTCAGATTAATTAAGAATGAAAGCATCAAAATGTGAAAAATACATTGTGCTTTAAATAATTTTAAAAATAGAGAAAAACCTTCAAATATAAACATTTTGAAAAATGCTGTGCAAAAACAATATCTTGTGAGCTTCATAAATAATTTTAATTTTTGTAGCAGACATATTAAAAAGAGCAAAAATGAACAAGTAAAATTTATTTTAACAATATATTTCGCTTAACCCCAACATATTTAACCTATTACCATTTGAGCATATAATCAATCTAAAAAGATCATAATAACCTCTTCCATTGTTTTTATGTTCTAAGTTTTTACTGTCTAGTTACTTTTTACAGTAACATCGCAGCTCAATTTGCACACTTGGGTAGTAATGAGTCTACTGAACAGCAGGGCTTAGTAGGATTGGGCAGCAACTGTCAGGAACCATACATTTGGAAAGAAACCTGCATTTAGAGAAATTGAGGTAAAAGTATATGAGACATCAAAAGGTAAGAAATATGATAGTATCAGTTTAGTATTCTCCCCTTCAGTTGTGAAAACATACCAGAACTTTCCACAAAAGTATAGTCAAGGGCAAGAGCAGAGGTCTGGAAAAGCAGCTGAGGGAAGCTTGGTAGCGCGCGTCTTTATAAGTGCCTGCATTCGGCACCAACAGCTGCCATATCCTTGCAGGGTAATATCACCTCAGTGGAGGCACTGAGCCCCCTCTTTCTTGCTCATAAAAGCTTCCTTCTCTTGTTAGACTTGCAGTTGATGAATACATGTTAAAGAGATGACATTTTCAATATGCATGTGTTGTCAAATTAAATCTTTCTGTTTCTTCCTTGCATCCTTTGTTTCCTTATAGCCTTTGGAACACACCTGCTAAATAAATAAATGCATGTATGTTGGTGCAAGGGTGCATATTTATGAGAAACATGCATATGGGGGAAGTCAAACTGTGAAGAGAGCTTTACTCACACAACCCTCTGACCCTTTGAAATGCCCTCAGCTGTTCTTAAAACCACAGGAAACCTATTTGTTTATGGAAGTGTGCCAGGTGTTTCTTTCTCATAAATTTGTAATTGATTAATCATCATCACATAGAAAAAGAGGGCAACGCCATGATGAGAGGCTGTATTTCCTATTGGCATATTAAATAAATACAGCATGTGTAGTCAGAAATGATAAATAGAAAGGAGAGGGGAAAAGAGTATGAACATATAGTTTGACAAGTGAAATTATAATTCAGTCCTAGCTCTCAATCCTAAACCAATCAAACTTTATATCTACTTAAGAAAAAACTTTGCAGAATAACAAATTCTGCACATATTTTACTATGGAACTATGTGTGATTGATTGACTTTTCCAGATTTTGAGTTAAAAACAATGAAGTACGACATGGTAGGATGGTTAATAAAAAATGCTATATTTGGACAATAATATTAAATAATATATATTATTAAAATGAATTGTGAATAAAATACACAGAGAGTTGACACTAAGTGAAAAATATATGTTGGTGAATGACAATATTCTTCCTTGGAAGCTTCCAGTAACCATTCAAAATGGAAGGCAGTTATTTAAGCGAGACGGCAGTAATTCATCAGTGGTGAATTTTATCAAGGGTTGGTCTATATGGTAAGAGACAGCAAAAGAATTACAGACAGAGAGTTCAGTTTCTAGTCTACATATGAAATACAAAGAAATATTAAAAGGCATTACAAACATAACATAAATTACTGCTAGATAAAAAGAAATGATCTCTGTCTCATATTTTGTCTCATAATTATTTTGGTGTATGTTCTAAATTTTTATTTACAAATTAAAAATGTGTATGATAGTTGAAGAATATGTCAAGATAGATCATTGATAGAGCCCTGAATTGCACAGCTGGGCAATGAGATAAAGCAACGCACTTTCATATTCTTACTAGTCAAACCATGGTCCATGGAGTAAAGTCAGCATCATAATGATGTAGGAATTATAACTGTAGGCCCCATTCCAAATCTACTGAATTAGGATCTGAATTTTAACGACTATTGTAAATGTTTTGAATATATATGAAGTGCTCCATGTATTGCCTTTATGCTTACATTTCCCCCAGTGTAGCCAGTTCTAGCTCTACTTTCATTATCCTAACATCTACCAAAGATGAGCATCTGGGTCAGTCAACCAAACTTTCACTGTGGTTGAGTATCGCTATGGAGTGGTCCATATGGCCAGTGTTGAAAACCGTATTTAGAGGAGAGGAAAAAAACAAAAACCCAAAACTATAATGTGCTTTTACTTGTCCTATGTTTTTTAATATTCCCCTTAATACATAAAAGTTTGAAGTAGTACTAAGCAGAAACTTTAAATTAATACATCATATTGTTTTAAATCTTCTTCAAGTATGTATAAAAACATTTTACAGATAACTTTCTCTGGCCATACATGGATTTGTACAACCATAAAGATACAGTTTTGTGCATCTGTGCATGTGTTTTGCTAAATAATGAAAAAGATATTTCACAGACACACTATCAAAAGTAGAAAATAGTTATTTATATTTAAAATATATGATTATAATTAAAAATATATGATTGTTTAATTTATAATTTGATGTAATTATTAATTTAAACTCAATTTTAATTATAGAAAATTTTGGGAAGCCATTTATTTAGAACATCTCTTATCTCAGAAAGTGATTTTTACTGTCGACTTCGTAGTCTACAGATTTCTTTTTTTTTGTGGGTACCAGGGGGTCCACCTCAGGACCTCGAGCGCCAGCAGGCGCCTGTGCCGCTGAGCGATATCACCGGCCCCTTTTTCGTATGTGGGTTCCGGGAGTCGAACTCGGGCCCTCGCGCTTGCCGGGCAGGCGCTTAAGCCGCTGAGCCATCTCACCGGCCCCCGTAGTCTACAGTTTTCTGACATGTTTCTCTTCCAACTGAACACACTAAAGTTTCAGGTTACTTTAATAAATATTTCTAGAAGAAAAAAAAGAGATTAAAAGTCTTTTTCAACCTGATCTTACATCATGATAAGAAAATAAGATAGTTGAAACTCTAGGCTGATTGAGAGAAAGCAGTGTGATCAATTTGTCAGTGACAAGATAGTGGGATGAGATCATTCATATCAGAAAATGTGTAGAGCAGATTATTCCAAATTGTTTTCTATAGAACACTGACCTTATAAATGTCTATGAAAAAGTATGCGCTGTGCTAAATAAGTTTGGGACATTCCTGGGATTAGCAAGACAAATTAGTATATTAAATTACAGAGAAGATCTGCAGTTAAAAAGTAGCACACACTCAGTATTTAATTCAGCATTTTCCAAGCTTATTTAATTAATATCTTCTTTCATATTTTATTGTAAAACGTACACTGACATGTTATAGTACATTTCTGAAGCTAAAATAAGAAGTTACTGATGACTATTGTACTAGTGCAATGGCAACATTATGTTAATGTATCAATTTTGTTAGGTATTTCCTTACTCTAACCAAAACACTATACTACTAGCTCATTTTGCCTGTCTTCAGCAAACATCCAAAAATGTAGATTCTATAATCATCAAAACAATAATGATTTATAATTGAAATTTAATTAATGTTTCTGATAATCTGATAATCTGAATATATATATATAATATAGATATATACATATATCCAGATTTATATTATATATATAGCACACACATTAAAGTAGTGGCTAAAAGAGATGCACTTTGTGCTTCTATACTCATTATATATGCATGCCAATATGATACAATGATTCAAAACAGGAGCAGAAAAAAATTAAATTAAAAACAAAAACACTAGAGCATTACACCCTGAAAGTATTTTGCAAAATAAGCTTTGATATATGCTCCTCTTTATGAAAGTTGTCTGGACTAAAATGGGTCACAGTAGTACAGTAGTACTTGAAAGAGAAAGAACTATAGGATATGCTTATTCTTTGCATAACTTAAGGCAAATTTTTATTTTCATTTTGATTTCCTTAAGTATAATATTTAGTATTTTACTAATTTATATGTTATACAGTAAATTACAACATTCATGATCCCTACTTTAAATCATTCTTGGAATAAGAGTTATGATAAATACATTAATTGTGTGTTAATTATTTTATGGATCCAGTGACAGGCTAGCTCCACTCATTACAACTTTTTAACTATTTGGTAGAAGATAAATATTTTAGTTTATTCAATAAAAAAGTAATAGAGTGTAAAAGTCATGCATTTTAGAAGATTTTGAAAATATTGTCCTTAATGCACAAATATTCTGACCTTCAATCCCTTACTAAATGGCTTTGTCATACTTGTTGATTGAGAGTGGTTAATACAAAGAAGACAAGCTGAAAGATGTCTAATAATACAACTATTTCAGGTGTCATTAAACACTTTTATTTTGTTGTGCGGTTAACATAATTCTTTACACTTATCATTTGTGGGCAATTCATCTTTTTTATGTATTGATATATTAATCTCCTTACAAACTTCATAAATAATGTGAAATGTGAATGATTTTTTTCACCTTGTAGAAATCATTGATTTCCCAAGAAATATAAGCTACTTTCCTATTGTCATTCTGCAAGTCAGTCTTAAAGTCAAGATACATAGTCTTTAGTTTCCTAGACCTATATCTGTTCTCAGAGCATTCAATTATCCTTCAGAGAGCAATGACAAATATAAACAGTGATTTATGGTAAATCGTTAGCCATTGTTCCAATATCCATTTATCCCAATGAGAGCCTCGCCTACTTAGAAATTACTGCAGCCCACCACTACTTTGTTGTTAAGGAAAAGATCCACTAAAGGTAACAGTAAGACCAGGATTCAGGAGTTTTGCTAAGCCCACTGTCCACAGTTGAGGAACCTGTGTGTCATATTTTGCATTAGAAAAACAACAACTCAGAAAAATGCCATGGCTTTTGTTTGTTCAACTGCTTTTGATGAAATTAACATATGAAGTGTTTCTTGTATTTTCATTTCTCAAGCAAGTCATTGCTTAACTTTTCTCCCTGCCATTTCTTTCCCATACTTTCTGACCAAACTCTGATTAAAAAGCTCCAACCTATCCTCCAAATCCATACCTTTGCTTCTTCCATTGAATCCACAAGGTGAAATGGAAAGAGAATATCATAAGAAACTGATAAAAACTTGAAATCACAAAGCTAGCTCAGAGCTCACTAATCTAATGGATGTTCTCATTGTAGTTGAAATGATTCAGACCTAGATGTGTATGTAAATTTCTAGGTGAGGGTTTCTTTTGACTTCCACAGAACTCAGAAGTCTTCAGTTCAAGTTCTTAAGTTACAAAAGCCTACCTTGGAAACCTTGGGCCCTATTTACAAAGATAATAGTAATGATAGCAATCCTATTTGTAAACATAGAAATGTGATAATATAGATAAAAGTATTTCAAAAAATAAGATTTTACTATTAATAGTTACCAAGAAATTGAGGCATAAAGAGGTAAAAGTTACTTTCCTAAAAGCATACAAATTGAGTTGAGACTAAACCCATAATACTGGTTCTGGATTGATATCACTGTGCAATAAATCGCTTTAAAATTGAGTGACTTAAAACAACCATTTTATTGGTGGATCATGAATTGAGGAAAACCTTGCTTTCGTAGTTGACATTTAGGATCTCTTACTTAGAAGAAATCAAATGTCAATTGATGCTGGCTGTGATCCTCTGAAATTTTACTTGAACTGGACACCCTGAGTGGTTCACTAACCTGTCTTGCAGCTCAAGATGCTGGGTCTTGGCTAAGAGCTCAGTTCAATACCTGTAGATGGCATCTCCAACATGAAGTCTCAGGGCCATTGAATTCCTTATAGGGGCATGGCCTCCTCCAGAGTGAGTATGCCAAGAAAACTAGGTGCAAGCTATATGACCTTTAAGAACTAACTTTGGAAATCTTGCAGCATCATTTCTATCATATCTTATTGGTTAAAGCATTCACAATTCTGCCCACATTTAAAGAGAAAATACAAAAACTGCATATCTTATTAGAAAAAGTGTTAAAAAATTTGAAAGCATTAAAAAAAAAGAAAAACGGCTGGTGAGATAGCTCAGCGGCATAAGTGCCTGCCTGGCAAGCGCAAGGTCCTGAGTTTGACTCCCGGAACCCACATAAAGGAAAAAAGTGCTGGTGATATCGCTCAGTGGCACAAGCGCTTGCTGGGAAGCGTGAGGTCATGAGGTGGACTCCCGGTACCCACATAAAACACACACACACACACACACACACTGGGTGCCATCTGGTGTACCCTAGTAAAAACTGATACACCTACTGAGAAACTTAGTGAAAAGCTATCATTTCTCAGGTCTTCACTGAGAGCCAGGTATGCTTTTTATGTTGGAACTTCATTTGACTTCGAATAAAGGGTGTCAGATATTTAATATTTAAAATTCAGCTGTGTATCGGTCAATAAAAAATTAACAAGATAGAGTTGAGTACTGCTATGTGTAAGTTCCAAACCTAGGTAATAGGAATACAGCTACCAAAGAAAGACAAACTCCAAATCAAAAATTTTCCTGAAAGTCTAGCTGGAGGGCAAAAGAGTAAACATGGTGTTCTGAATGCTGCTGTGTACTATAACTGAAGTGCACACAGAGTGAGCTACGCAAGGACTGCATTGTACACAACATTAAAGAGAGGGCTGCGGAAATTTGAGGGTAGAGGAGTACCTGTAGAAATCCTTGAAAGGTGGCCAGATTTCTCCCCAAGAGAAATACACTTACGTTTGTAAAGTCAAGAAATATGAATAAATATGTTTAGCTATATTTGATGAGGCTCTCATGATATATATAAATTCTACAAAATTAAGAGCCAGAAATAGGAGGATATTTTATCATGGTCAAGAATCTGCATATAAAAATATTATTAAATATTAATGATATTCATCGTAAACAAGTGGAAAATAAGGATCAAGACCATAAACATTTCTGTGGAGATATTTTCAAACAATGAGAACAGTGCAATTAAAATACCTCAAAGTACTCAAAGTGGCATAAAGTTTAGATAGAATTTAAAGCAGAGAGGCAGTATATTTAACCAAAGCATGGATGATTAATACAAAGCCTACATGAAACTGGATTGAAGTCAGGTGCTGATTTAATTTAACTTTGTTATGCATGTGTTGGGTTATGTTCCAATTGCTCAGCCTGTGCATTTACATATAGTAATCAAGGCAGAGCAAGCAACAGGGAGAACGTATTCTACATTCTAATGCTCAAGGGACAAAACACACGGAGCTCACATCAGCTGGATCTTGTGATTTTACTGTGTTGAGTTGGCTAATTAAAGTGAGCGAGAGTTTTTCCATATAAAATACAAAACAAAAATCCTTTTTTTGTTGAAATCTTCCACACATGGAATGTGTTAAAAGTAGAGAAAATGTGCAGGACTTTGTTTACAGCTCAAAAGTTTATTTATAAGAAGAATGTTTGCTGAAAAGAAACTGCTTGCAGAAAGTTCGTATAAAAGGAGCACGTAGGGCTGTCACCCATAGGCTCAGTACAGCAAGGCATTGCTGCTGCAGTGTATCTGCAGCTTTGGGATTGGTGTCAGTTAGGAGCTCAAAAGGGGTACAGAATCTCAGGTTCTACTGAATCAGAACCCACATTTTAGCAGAGTAGCGATCTCTGTGGGCATTAAAATCTGGAAAGCATGATGAGCGCAGGGCACTGCAAATTTAGGACTATTTTGAAAGCTATACCATTGACCTCTGTGTTTGTTTTCATGAATTGGTTGAAAGAACATAAAATCAAGCTTTCAGGTGGTGAAAAAATATGCAGGGGAAATATTTAAAAAGAGAAATTGACAAGTAATTAATATAAATACAGATATTAATCTACTATGAAGAGTTGAATGAAATAAACAGAAGTCTTAGTCTGCTATTATACGCCTAAGGCATTACCCGGCACATAGTAGATATTCAGTACCAATATTAATTGAGCAGATATGCTTTATATATATCACTTTATCATATAAAGTAACTGTGCATACATTATTTCACTTAGAGCCTCACAACAGTCTTGTAAAGTAGGTAGAATGGGTAGTTGGCATCATTAGACAAATGCTTTCAACTTGTCCACTTTGTAATAACTCTTAAAATCAACAGGTATGACAAAACCTTTTAGTGCATGATTGATGTTAGCAATGTTCATGCATTAAAGATAACATTTTCAATTGTCTTCTGAAGAGAATAAATTTTTACATGTTACTGCCTTTGTTTAACAAAGACTAAAATCGTTCACTGCTATATAAATGCTTACTAACTTTTAATCAGATTAATTTTGTATCATTTTATATCTTACCTTGTTACATTAAGGATATCAAGTGGCATTACAATTAATGCAAGTTATAAGGGTGAGATAATTTTGGGAAATGTCATATTTTGTTATTGAAATAGAAATGAAAACATGATCTAGGTAACTCTGGGAAATAGTAACAACATTCCACATGTCTTTCTCCCTGTTACAGTAGATTTGACCATTTGAGCCCTGTGTAAGTATAGGATTTAAAATAAGACACATCAGTAAGAGGATTGTAAGAATGTTCAAAAACAGAAGCAGTGATATTGTCAAAATCACAGGGAAGATCAGGACTTGAAGTCACATCTTCAAATTAAAATTGAGAAAACATTCTTTTGTGGTGAACCACATTTTTAATTCCAAATTAGGCCACATTGTATGACGTGTGATCTGACCAAAGGATGGTTGTTTGCAGTTACTACTGAATCTCTGTGTAAATCTTGAACATATTGTCAACATAACTTGACTCTGAAAAACAGCTTGCTCAGATTAAATGAATAAATAAAGGATGAATTTTCCTTGTAGAGGAAAAAATAATTAAACACATGATCACTTTATTTTATTGGATATATATTTGACTCATACAAAGGTTTTATTAAATGAGCAAATATTTAAGAAATTGGAACTTCTTTTTCTGTTGTTGAAGACAGAAATTTGTTTTTTTAATTTTTTTGTAAAAGTGTTATTTTTTATGTCATAGTATGATCTTATTCCTTAAGTATGTAGTTCATTCTAAATGTGTTCAAATTAATCATAAGCAAAGACAATTATATAAAATCACTTTATAAGATGTTATAGCTTTTCTGTTCCTTCATTAGTTCAAGTTGTCTAAATGCTTAAAATTCATATTTTTAAATATCTGAACTGGCTGAGGAAACGTGCTAATGTTGTGGAGGCCAGACTCCTGGGACAGACTCTGCATATACTGACCCTTCCCCTCTATCATCCCCCCAAACACCGGGGGCCATTGCATCCCAGTGGCATCTTCTCCAGTGCTCACTGCAGGCAAGAGAAGCCCCTCTTGCTCTAGGTGGAGAGAGGCTGAATACGCAAATGGCAGGACAGCACCGAGTCTGCTAGCAAGGGCATAAGGTTCACATCCCTGGAGACATAGAGGAGAGAGTGGGACTGAACAATTGGTCCAAAGTGAGCGCTCCCCTGTCTCTCCACAAAGGCCAGAAAATTTGAGTTAGCAGGGAATCCTGAACAGCAACCACTGTCATCAGAGGGTGGGGCACAGTCCCTAAACCAAGCCCAGGAAGGTGACAGATTCTGCTGACTGGAAATGGGAGCTCTTGAGAGAGAGAGGATCAGTTCCAGATCTGAGCACAAAGATAAAAATGAGATAGTCTGGGGTAGATAGGCTCTGGCGAGGAACTGGCAGAAAATCTCTGAACGGAGAATGGGAGGTTCACCTGGCACCGAAAGAAGCGAGAGACATAAGACATTGGCAGAAAGTGAAAGAGACCTTGGTGTCAGGAAAGTTATTTCACATCCTCCGCCTCTCAAATTAACTGTGGCAGTTAGATCCCGGGACAGAATAGACTGCAGTTAACCACGGTTATGCACAGCTTCCATCAAGAAGGTGGGATCAAAGAAACTGACTCCCTGTGCCACACCCCAGCAGGTTGGTCAATGCCTGCTCACAGGTAGAAGCTGGTGTGCTTGCCCGCAAACAGACCAACCGATCACGCCTGGAGCAGGAAGGAAGCTGGCACTGAGGCACCACCGCACAACAGCCATGAGGAGAGTGCTTGTGTGTCTAACCCGTCTACTCACTGGATTTTTTTGTTTTGTCTTTCTTCTGTTCATTGCTCTTGTTTCTTTTCATTCTCATTCCTTTTCTTCAATACTTGCTTCTGTCCCATTTTATCTTTGAATTGTTTTTTCTACTGTTAAAAATTTCAAGTGTTTCTTTTCCCTATATTATGCTCTGTCTTCATGTTTCTTCTCTTTTCCCTTATTAATCTTCTGTCCTTCCTGTTCTATTATTCTTGCTTTTCCTTATTTTACCTACCCCCTCTCTTCCATCACCTTTTCACAACTTTTCATGTGATATGCACATGTATTTCTGAAAAAAGAAGAGGAGCAGACCAGTGTTTAACTTGAATGGTACCATTTATGGTAGTCTTGGTACCATGACAGATCTGTGCTTAGAGGATTCAAAAACATCACAAATATGTCAACAAGTTCAGACAACCTCATAGCTTTTCTCAATCCTGAGTTACAACCCTCACACATTCCACCCCTGCCCCCACAAATACCTTCCTAAAACACCTCAACACCAACACTTCACTCCAACTACAAAAGACCTCCATGATAGTGTGACCCCCCCAACTAACTTTTACCTATTATTTCTCCTATCTGCCTTTCCTCCTAATTAACCCTCTTTTTAGACCCTCAAATCAAGCCACGGGGCACTGATGGATAGAAAAGCAAGCACCAGGTAACATAACTGTACAAAATGTTTAGGAAGAGGTAAAGAAACCTGGCAAGTTCAAAGAGGCCATGATCCAAAAGCAAACAAAACGACCTATGTTGATATGAGAGAAATAAAGTATTGGAAGAGATGACCAAAATGGTTCAAAACATGAATGACAAGTTTACCAAAGATATAGGCCTCACTAAAATGTTTCTGACAGAAATACTGGAGATAAAACACTGTATAGAATTCATAAATTGCAGAAATGACCAACGGAAAGTCAGATTTTCTAAAATTGAAGACAAAATAGTAAATCATAATGAATCATTCAGAAAGCCTTAAAAATGATAGGAGAATAAGAAAAATAATCTAATGGCTACGAGAACACATTATGAAGACTAACCTAAGACTAACTGGAGTTAGAAATTAGATGAGAGCACACAAGGAATAAAAAAAAATCTGCTTACAGAAATAATAATGGAATACTTTCCACCTATGAGGAAAGATTTCAGCATACAAGTAAGCAAGGCTTATAGAACACTAATTCACTACAATGAAGAAATGGACATATCTTAGTCCATTGACATATCTTAGCCAAAATCTATACTGTCCAACAAATAAATAGTAACTTAAAAGCTGTCAGAAAAATGCAAAAATTATGTATAAAGGTAAACCAATCAGGATTACAGCAGACTTCTCAACATAAAGGCCAGCAGAGCTTGCTGTGAAGTGTTTCAAGCCCTAAAAGCAGACAACTTCTAACCCAGACTAATATATCCTGAAAACCTCTTTCAAAATTTAATTGTAAAATAAGGACATTCTGTGACAAAGAACATATTAAGAGATACATGAATACCAAACCAGCACTCCAAAAAATACACAGGAATATCTAGAGACAAGGAAGAAAACAAAGCAAAAAATATCAGATAGAATGAATACACAAAGCAAGGCAAACAGTTAAACAAAAGAAGGAAAGATAAAGGGGTCCTCAATAGACAAAGAATACAACAACAGGACTAAAGCAGTACCTTTCAGTAATAACTCTCATATAAATGGCCTCAGCTTCCCGGTTAAAAGACACAGATTGGCAAACTGGATCAAAAAACAGAATCCAAGTGCCTGTTGTGTTCAAGAAACTCATCTAATCCAAAAAGAAATCCATAGACTGAAATCAAAGGATAAAAAACCTTATTTTTTTGTATCAGGACTCTAAAAGCAAGCAGGATAACAATCGTTCTCAGACAAAGTAAACTTCAAGTTCAAACTTACCAGAAGAGGCAAAGGATGGCATTGCATATTACTGAAGGGAACACTCCAACAGGAAGAGATAACTTTTGTAAATATATATGCAGCAAATTGCAGTACACTCAACTTCATAAAACAGTAGTGCTGCACATAAAAGATCAAATAAACATCAACACAATCATAGTGGAAATATCAGAGCTGAACCAGAGCAGTGATGGCAAACTATGGCACATGTGTTGTTTTTCTTTTAAGGGAAAAGATGTTAATGTACGAGTTGTTTTCTCTAAACTAAAACCTCTGCATTCAGATTTAATTGAAGTGTTGACACTCCGAGATTAGTAAGTGGGTTTTGGGTTGTAGTTTGGGCACTTGTCTCTAAAAGTTTTGCCATCATTGCCTTAAAACAAGTGGACTTCATAAATATCTAGAGTATTCTACCCTACTACAAAAAGAATACACATTCTTCTCACCAGCACACACATATTAATACAATTAGAAAGAAAAAGTCAAAATCACAATAGGCATACCTGGTATCGAGAAGATCATTAGTAACTACTACAGAAAATTGTACTCTGACAAGTTGGAAAATCTTGAGAAAATAGAAAGATTCCTAGATACATAAAAATTACCAAAACTGAAACAAGAAGACATAACAATCCGATACCAAACAATGAAATTGAGGCAGAAATAAAACTCCTTTCCAACTAAAAAAAAGCCCAAGACTTGATAGATTCAATGCTGGATTCTACAAGACCTTCGAGGTGGTTATGACATCCATTATGGCTCTGTCTAGATGTTCCCCTAAAGCCTCAGCCAGTCAGGGTGGGGGGCAGGCTTTTCAGAGGTGGCTGAATTTAGAGTGTGTGATGCTGGGATTAAGGGTATGTGATGGTAAATCAGTCCACTGATTGGTTTGGCACAGTTTGGGCTAGAATTAATGATATGAGTGCTACACCCACCCTAGGGTGGGTACCTGCGTGCAATATAAGGGACAGAAAGAAGCTTGACTCCCCCCTTTTTGGTTTGCTGCTTTCTGCCTGTCATGAACTGTCCTTTTCTGAAAAGCCACCCTGCCTTGAAGCCAGCTGATTATGGACTGAAACCTCCACAAACAGTGAGATAAATAAGCCTTTCCCCCTTTATTTATTTATTTATTTTTTATATGCGGGTACCGGGAGTCAAACTCAGGACCTCGCGCTTGCCAGGCAGGGGCTTATGCCGCTGAGCTTTATCACCGGCCCGCACCTTTCCCTCTTTAACTTTAGGTGTTGGGTATTTTGTCTCAGCAATGACTGAAAAATAACCAAGACAACTCCCATACTCCTCAAACTCTTTAATGAAATTTAAAAGGAAAGAGTGCTTCCAAACTCATTACTGGAAGCCAACATCACTCTGATCCCAAAACCAGACAAAGACGCAACTGAAAAAGGCCAATTCCCTTAATACATATAGATGTAAAAATCTTCAATAAGATATTGGAAAATAGAATGCAGCAAACCATCAAAAGGATCATGCATCTTGACCAAGTAGGTTTCATCACAGGGATGCAATGATGGTTCAATATATGCAAATCATGACTGTAATACACCATATAAACAGGGGAAAGGATAAAGTTCATATGATTATATCAATAGGCAAGAAAAAGACATAAAATAAAATATATATATACATAAAAAAGGAAGAAATCAAATTATCGTTATTTGCAGATATGATCCTTTACACAGAAGACCTAAAAATTCTACCAAAAGACTTCAAAAATATTAACCACATTTAGTAATGTAGCGGTACACCAAATCAACATTCAAAAATCAATAGTGTCCCTATACACCAATAATAAACTCACTGAGGAAGAAATTAGGAAAACAATACCATTCTCAATAGCAGTAACAAAAATTAAATACTTAGTAATTAACCTAACCAAGTAAGTGAAAGACCTCTACAAACAAAACCATAAAAGTCTGAAAAAGGAAATTGAAAAGATAATCAAAAATGGAAAGCTATTCTCTGTTCTCGGATAGGTAAAACTAATATTTTCAAAATGGCCATGCTTCCAAAACTGATATACAAATTAAATTCAATCCCAATCAAAATACCAGTAGTGTTCCTCACAAAACTAGAGAAAACAGTCCTAAAATTCATATGGATCCAGGAGAGAGCCAAAATAGCCAAAGCAACGCCGGGCAACAAGAGCTAAGTGGGAGGCATCACAACACCTGAATTCAAAGTGACGGTGATAAAACAGAATCGTATTGGCACAAAAACAGACACGGGTTAATTGAATGGAATAGAGGATGCAGAAACAACCCTAGACACATTCAGCCACCTAATCTTTGACAAAGGTGCCAAAAACATTTGCTGGATGAAAGACAGCCTCTGTAGCAAATGGTGCCTGGAAAACTGGCCATACACATGCAAATTGAAGCTTAGATCCATGTCTCTCAGCATTTACTAAACTAAAGTCAAAATGGATCAAAGATCAAATATTAAAACCCAAACACTTAACCTGCTGGAAGATAAAATAGATAAAACTCTTAAAGTTATAGGTATAGGCAAGGACTTTCAGAACAGAACTCCAATTGCCCAAGAAACGATAGCAACTGTCAACATATGGGATTATATCGAATTGAAAAGCTTCTGCATAGTGAAGGAGACAACCAACAGAATGAAGAGACAATCTACAGAATGGGAAAATATTTTTGCTAGCTACATCTTGGTCAGAGGACAAATATAAAGAATATATAACGAACTTAAAAGAAATTAGACCCCCCCCAAAATAAAGATCCAATCAGAAAATGGGCAAGTGAGATGAGTAGACACTTCTTAGAAGAAGAAATACAAAGGTTCAATAAATGCACAAAAAATGTTCAGCATCTCTGGCCATTATATTGATTCAAATTAAAATAACACTGAGATTCCGTCATACTCTAGAAAGAATGGCAATTATCAAGAAATCAAAGAACAAATGCTGGCAGGCTATGGTGAAAATGGAACCCTCCTACATTCCTGGTTGGAATGTTAATTAGTACAACCACTGTGGAAATCAGTGTAGAGATTCCTCATAAAACTAAAAATAGAAATTCCACTCAACCCAGCTATTCCTCTATTAAGCATCTTCCCTGAAGTGCTAAAAACAACATATTACAGTGTTACATGCATAACAATGTTTACAGCAGCACAAGTCATAATAACTAAGTCTTGTAAGCAGCCTATATGTCCATCACATTACAAATAGCTAAAGAAAATGTGATACCTGTACATAATGGAACACTAGTCAGCTATAAAGAAGGATAAATTTGAGTCATCTGTCAGAAATTGAATGCAACCTGAAAATATAATATCAAGTTAAATAAGTCAGACAAGCAAGCTTACATATTGCATGTTTTCTCTCATATGAGAAATCCACAGAATAAATAAAGAGCAAAATAAAAGACAGATGAAAAGAAACAGGGAAATAGATCTTTTGCAAATGATAAGGGCACCAAGAAATGGAAATGGGAGGAGGAGGATGGAAAGGGTACATACAAAGAATTAAGATGTGTCATACACATGTACCAACTATCTTCAATAAATATAATCATTATGTGTCACAAACATAAAATTTAAAAAATGTAAATGGGGGAAATGAATCCAGAGATAGAGGGAAGGGAAGGGAAGGGAAGGAAAGGAAAGGCAAAGTAAGGGAAGAGAAGGAAAGGGAAGGGAGAGAAATTAAAAAACAGGATATGTTAAGTACATGCACTTACTTCCTAAGATGAATAGAAACGTCACATGCTGTAGACGTGTACTAACAAAAAAATTTAATGAAAAAAATAAATCCTGAATTCTAATTTCTGGTATCAGATAAAACCTCAACCACATCATAATGTCCAATCTGCGCTGAATTCTACCAGACTACTTAGTTTGGGGTTTTCTCTGAAGATAATAAAAAGAAACTGTTGTATTCTGTTTATCCCCACAAACATGTCTTGATTTTATCCGATTAAAAAAATCATAATTGCTACCATGTTTTATCCACTGACTATATATCAAATACTATTCTGGGTACCTAATACATAATAGTTTAGCTTTGATAGTAATCGTTGAAAAACATTAATATCCCACATTATAAAAGAGAAAATAGTGGTTTTAAAGAGTTAAATTTGCCCAAGGTCACAGCTCAGTAAGGCAATATTATAAATCCCATGTTCTTTCTACTGAGCCATACAGACTGCTCATTGCTTTAAAGAAAATCACAACTTTAAAAAAAAATAGCATTTGCATTTTCAAAAGACTGCAGTGAGTTTCCTTTCTGTAAACATCTTAAGAATATCACTCCTTAAGGTAAGGAAAAATAACACCATTTCTAGTTTGAAGAGAATTAAAAGACATTTAAACTGGAAAGTAATAGTAGAGAAATTGCTCATTTTGTAGTTGGCTAGAAGAACCAATTTGTAGAATGCCATATGGCATTTACACTGGTAAGGGAACAAAACATTTCTTTTTCCAAACAGGACACTTTTGCGAGTGACAGGGAATAATCGCCAGAAAGAAAGGGCAGTCAGCACACTCTAACTGGGACCACCCTTGACAAAATGGAACATCTGGATATCCTGCTCACAGGAATAGCACTGCCCATAAACAGGACTAGCAAAGTACAGAAAAAAACTAAACTCTCTTTCTTAAACATGCAGTTTATTGTTCTTCTAAGGTTTGAATTTAAAGTAATTCTGCATACTCTACAGAAATTTTCCATCTTAAAGAGACGTGCAAAGGAAGATTTTTCCATAGCTATTTGTATTTAACAAGCCATTCCCTATTTAAAGTGTTCTGAAAATCATCTTTGAAAAAGGACCCTTTGTTAAAAGGGTTAAAGACAGTCCCAGGCTAGAGAAAAAAAGAAAGGCAAAATACAGGATTTATTTAGGCTTTTATGTGTTCTTGTTTCAGAAGTCATATAGTTTCCTTCTTAATCAAATAGTATCATCCTTCAATCAAATATTTAAAACATTCCATAAAAGTGCCGAAGCAGAGATATGTGGTCAGAGAACAACAAACATATTACATGAAAATAAATCTGCAAATGCTAAGTGTTTTTGCTTTCTGTTAATAATAATTTATACAATTCTAAAATGAATAAAATCAAACTGACTATCCAATAGATGGAATTTTATATCATGTTTGTTATCAGCTAAATAATTCATTATCCCATTTTATGTACACACTCTTTAATTAACTCACTGACTCAGAGGTAAGATGTTGTTAATCCATTCATTTCCCAAGTCTACACACACACACACACACACACAAAATACAATATGTGTGTGACTAGGAGACCAAAAGGTTAAGAGTTTAATGTGAAGGAATTTTTAATCAGAGGACAAAGCAGCTGGCTGAGGTTCTCTCCACCTCCAACTGCAAAGCCCAGACTGCGTGGTCATTAGTGACACCTGTCTTCTTCCAGCCACTTCCTAAAGCACACAACTTAGGAGGTCAGCTGTACAAGTGTTGCTAGCATTTTGTTGTATTCATTTTTAAAAAACCACATTTTCTTTTAAAAACCTGGTATTTGTTTTCAACTATTGTATGCCTATTAAAAAAAAAAAAAAAAAAGAGGCTATATTTGCCTGAGGGTAATTCGGAACTATTTTACAAGAAGAGAGGGATTCTATTTTTGGTAATTTGGAAAGAGTCTATTTTCATATTCTCAAGAATGTTTAAAAAAATTAAAAGAGTCATTTGATACTTGTGGATTTCAATAATATTTTATTGTTAGAATCGTATTAGCTATATCAAGGCATTGAGAGAACTTACACCTTGATATAAAGAGCAAAATAGTTTACTCATTCCTCCTGTGGTTTCATTTTTTTTTTCCTTCATGTACTACTTTCTTGAAACTTTATTCATCACTTTTTTTTTTCCATGTCAGCATCAGAATCAACTTCAGAAATCTGATTTAATATTTTTTAGATGAGAATTCTGAGGCCCAGAACTCTGACGGGTCCGGTGAGCCAGAACTCTGAAACAACAGTGGTACTTCGATTTGGCAGCCCTAGAAAACTAAGAGAGGCCTTGGTAAAGAGAATCATGCAGCACTGTTTTGAAAAGGATTTGAGCATATCATTGATTCTAAATTCCCAATTTTACAATTTAGAAATTTATAACCCAAGAATGGGAAGTGATATCACTAGAAAGTTCGAACAAAGATTAACCAGAACTTATTTCCCAACCCCAGGCCTGTCAGTCACTTGCCAGTCCTCACAGTACAGGGGAACTCTTGAGCCAGGGAGATATTTCAGAAGCTACCTTCATTGCTTATGGTCTGGTCAAATACATAATTTCATATTTCTGAAGCCGCTTATTTAACTGACTTTCATGGAGACCTATGTTAGGCACTGTTTCCTACTGTGATGTTTTTATAGATGAAATCTATGACACTGTAGATCACTTTTTTTTTTTTTTTTGGTGGGTACCGGGGGTCGAACTCAGGACCTCGTGTGCCAGCAGGCACCCGTGCCGCTGAGTGATATCACCTGCCCTTTTTTCGTATGAGGGTACCGGGAGTCGAACTCAGGACCTCGCGCTTGCCAGGCAGGCACTTATGCCACTGAGCTATCTCACCGGTCCCCTGTAGATGAATTTTATAGCCTTTTAAATCTGTATTTTTGTGTGTATATGTCTTACCAAGTTCTTCCTCTCAGTTCCAAGTCAAGGCTTCTTCACTATTATTTTGTGGTGTTGAAACTGGACTCTGATATTTCTCTTTGCCAACTGGCACATGATAGAGTGGATCAGTAGAGGGTGTTGGAAGGATACTGAAAGATTAAAATGGGAAGGAGCTTCTCCTCTGAGTTCAGAGGTTTTGAAACAGCTGCAAGCACAAGGGTATGCAGCTGGCCAGGTCATTTTGTAGCTAGTTTCTAAAACACAGTGGAACACTTCTATGGGCAAGCTCAGTCCACAGTTCACTCTGCAGTAAGTTTCCCCATTCACAGCTGGTTGCCCCCCGTGGAGGGACCGCAACTTTTAATACTTGTATTAACTAAGTTAACTTATAAACAACCAGTGCTGTAATGTCACTTCTTTAATCCTATTTGGCCAGCAGTCACTGGTTGTCATATTTTTTTTAAAATACATAAAAGTTAGTATAATTCATATTTTTTAAAATTTCAGATATAAGATTTTCTACTCTTCAAAATGGGTAGTACAACCACATTGTCAAACAGTAAGCGAATTGATACGGTTACCTTCAGGCTGCCATTTTTTTCAGAATATAAGGTTATTGCATATGGTGAAAAGAAAGTGAATAGGATTATTCTTAGTATATAAAACATCAGTTGTGATTTTAGGGAAATGTCAATCTGAAATATAGTAGTGTAAAAATTATGAAATATTACTAAAGAAAACTAAATTTTCTTTAGAAAATTACTGTGGCCATGGGCTTGAAGTTAATCATTCAGCTTGGGTCAGTTTTCCCAGAATCACATCCTAAGAAACACAGCCTTTTTACCAGTGATTAAGGAAATATTCCCAGGAGGTATCACTAAGGAGTGTATATTGGGCTGCATGAAAGGAAAAATAAGACACTAACAAAGTGCAACTGCAGAAAACAATATTTGCTTCCATTACTCATAAATTTCATAGGCAAACACACCCAAAAATCCACATCAAAGTAGTACCCTATCAGTAAAGAAAAACACTACTTATACGTAGGATGTAAGCAGGAAAGACACTGAAATAATGGTCAATAATATTTAAGCTCTTATTATTTATACTCTCAAATTAAGCAAATATGTGACCAAACATAAGATTTACATATTTGATTAGACTTTAGGCACTGGGAATGGATCAGAGGAAAAGTGTCATTAGAATAAGCAAAGAGTAGAAATTAGAAGATGAGTAACAGTTTTAATTTCTCTACTTACTAGCTTTGACTATAGCAAATCAATGTCTATCCATGCCTCATTTTCTTTCTTTGTTTTTTTTTTTTTTTTCTTTTGGCAAGAAAACACTTGACTCATCATTTGGGATTCCGTTCATCTCCAAAATAACTGACATTCTAAAGAGGAAATACAATTTGCTCTCTGCTTAGTGAATAGTTGCCTTCCAAAAAAGGATAACCCAGAAGATATCAAGCTATTCTGAGATCTATTTTTAAGCAGTATGTCTTCTCTGTCCTTAACATACATAGCAAAATTCAGGAGAAGTCTTGTGACATAGACAATTTTATATGCATAATCACTTTTAAAAGTACATACCACTTCCTTTATTTGAAACAAAGAATAAGTATTCATATTATCAAAGCCCCTTTCACTATAATACCTTGGGGTGTGATCTTCATGTTTTAAAACTTTAAAGTAAGTATCAGTAGACCATAATATCTCCTGGAAGCAAGCATAATGGTCTACTGTCTTAGGGTCCTTAGCAATTATATGTCAGTACATTAGCTTTGATCCCTGAGATTTTGTTTCCAGAACAGGGAAGTGGGATAAGCATTGCAACTAATGAAAAGTTAATGGGTTGCTGCAATCCCTCAGAACTAGGTAGGAAAATTCTAGCTCCTTGGGGAATCTCCGAAGAATCAAGGACTTGGCTTGATCTTTCAAAGCACTAGTGATTGCAATGACAGCCATAAAGATAAATGAGAGATATAGTGGTCAAGGAGAAACCCAGAGAATGTACTAGGGGGCACTAAGTGTAAAGAGGGCTTCAAGCAGGAATGGGACTTTTCCCCATGGGACAAAAGTATTTATGCAATTTCCTTTGTTAGTGCTAATTTTAGTTGCTTTCAGAACAGATCATTTAATCTATGGATTTGCTCTTCGTAGCAAGCTGTGGTTTGCATCTCCTTTTCTAGTCTGCCTTTAGTGAAAGATCAGAATATATATTTATTATTCTAACAATTAGAAATTACATAAGTAACATGTGCTATGAAATCTACAAAATGCTGAACAGTATGCCTTCCAGAAACCTATCTGAGGCAAATAAGTAAATAGATGATTAAATGAAGTGTGACAGAAATAGCTCAATCAACCATCAAGGAGGGCATGGAGGGTAGTGTTAGATGAGTTTTTCCAAAAAAATATGACAAGATGATACTAGATAATTAAGGAGTTAACAAAATTTGGCAGGAAAGGTAACAGTAGTAAGGAGATAATGGGAAAAGAGAAAGAAGGTGTCGCTGTAGGGGAGACCACTTCCATTTTTGCATTTATACTTCTGGTGCTCTCTTAAAGGCAGCGCACCATCCTTTTACAAACAGTGTCTTTTGGGAAAATATCATCACTTCAGTCTATTAGGGAAAGAGCTGAAGCACCTCTAATGATGCTGGTGACCAGAGCTCTCATCCTCGCTCTGTTTTTTTTCACACCTGCTGAGTAAATTCAGGCCCATCACCTCTCCTTAGATGAGTATTAAATGACTATTTGGATAAGTATGTCACTATCATTTTTAATTTTTTCTGTTTCCTCTCCTGCTGTTTCAGAAAAAAAATCGTTTGTCAACAAAGCAATTTGCTAACCGGATTGAAGCAATAAAGATTATGTTTCTATAAATGAGTCATTTTTCATGCAGTACAGGTGCTATAGTTGTAAGGTCAAGACTTTTATATTATTGAGATATTGTTCAGAATTCCAGGGCAAGTCAGGGACAACATCTGCACCCCTAGACCAGAGAGATACCAAACCCATCTCCATCATTCCTTTCCTTGGTGACCATACAAACACCCTGAAACTCAAACACGGAAGGCGCCTAGCTGCTAAGGATCTGAAATTATTTACATCTTTGTTCTTACTCCACCTAAAGTGATTATAGTTTTTATTCTATATAAACAACCTCTGTGTATAATGTTATTTCATTATACAGACCGAGAAGCCTTATACACCAGTATTAACACACTACAACTAAAACAAAGACAAAGTAAATGTTACATTTACTTCTTATATAAGCCTGCATTAAGCTTATCTTCTCTTTATTCCCTTTTGTTATCTGCAAAATGGAGACAATTCCTCTCTTTCCCTTACTAAAATGCTGCATGCATAGAATGAAAATTTTTAAAGAAAAACCCTTAAATATTTTGCAAAATCAAAACCACTATAAAAATATAAAGAATTGCAATTCGTAGAGGGTTAGCAACTATTTTCTCTGAGGACTTGATATGATCAGACTAAATGGTTTATGTACTAAGCTCTCTTCTTTATTCTTCACTAATAATGCACTCACTATTTTCTTCACTTGTATTTATTCAATATTCATAAATAACACACAGTTGTTATAATTTAAAGAACTTTATAAACATCTCCTCTACTCCTTCAACAAGACTACATGTCCCTAAAAAGCAAGACTACATCTTTCTGGGGCCTAAAACTATAAAACTCTCTGGCAATAGTTCGGCATCCCATTGGTCATAAATGGTGCATTCCCAGCCATTCTCCAGGAAGAAAACAGACTGAACAGATAATGAAAAGTAGAAGTCTGTGTTAACTCTGATAAGTCACCTTAATTATTGAAACTATCATGGAAACTGTAATAACTCCAAGCATTGCAAGTTTTTTCTTCTGATACGCTAAACATTTTGAAATAACATTCTCAAAATGTTTTTAAATGCCCTCTGAAAGGTGAACTGCATTTTCATTGGCCATTTGAAAACATTTTTTTAGCCCCAAATTCATTGTAAGCTTACTGTTATGTAAGGAATATCTGGAGTCCTGATAATAGACATAATTTATTCTAGTTTAAGATTTTCCCAAACCCAAGAATGAAGCAAAATAATCTATTATTGAATACAATATTATAAGAAATATTTTGTAAATATTCTCTTGTGGTTTATTATTTTTACAATTATTTTCTCATGATTTCTTTTCTTTTTAACATGTTAGTAATTGGGAAATTGTATATCTTATGACTAGACTCATGAGCAAAGAATAAAAATAATCCATAATCGATGATTCAGGATTTTCTTTCTGCTTTTGGCCAATAGACTATGAAAATCCAACTGATATTTTCATAACATAATGTCTAAGACTTCTGGATGAATATTACACTATTATGGAAGTTAAAATTTCATATATCCCTGGGTAATTAATATTTGCTATTACAGAGAGTATTAAAAGCATAAAGAAATTCCATACATGATGATCAGGCAGGGAGCACAGCTAGCAGTTATTTACTATGCCGGGAGCTGCACTGACATGCAGAAGACGGATGGTGAGGGGCTGAAATGAGGACACTTTCATTAATGACAGGGCAAGATTTAAGTGGCCACAGAAACTTTAAGAAATTTTTAGTGGGAGAGCACAAAGAGAATCTTTAATTTTAAATGGAATGCCTCAAAACAGCAAATACAATATTATGTCATCTGTGGTGCTAATGACCTTTGAATAGATATGGACTCAGTAATAGGAATTAAAAATGGAGCTATTTATCCATATAGGCAAATATATATATATATATATGTATATATATATATACATATTTATTTATTTATATGTATATAAGCTCTTAGACTGTTGAGACTGTGAAAATTTATATGCAGTTCAACTATAAATTGATTTTAGACATTTTAATATCTCCACAATTTTTTTTTTAATATGCGGGTACTGGAAGTCGAACTCAGGACTTCACACTTGCCAGGCAGGCGCTTATGCCGCTGAGTTATATCACCGGCCCAAACCTCCACAATTTAAATGAACTGTGCCTGCCCATAAAGTGTTAGGATAACAGAGACTTGAATGAGTAGATGAGTAAGTAGCAGTCCCAGTACAATAAATGGAAAATACTTATTTTTGTTTAATTTTGTTGCATTTATAGAGACACCTAATAGTTTTCAGCCAATATTAATAAAAATTAAATAAAATTCCAACTGTTACTATGGATTTTTAATTTCTCCTGTCAAGGAGGGAGTGATGTAGTACCTCCTGATGCTAACAATCTTCCTGAGGAAGAGATACAGGGTCTGGAATAGAGGAGTTTTACATTACAAGCTTCAGACTCTATAGACAAAAGCCAAGGTAAATTCAGAGTAAAAACTGATATTCTATAAGTAACAAAAATAAAATGCAAATAGCAAAATATGTGGAAAATAAAAATCAAAGTCACGGATTTATTCATTTACTTAATGTGGACAACTATGCATCAATAATTTTATAAGTGCTTTGTTTATAAAATCGAAAAAAGATATAGCCCATTACAACAAGGAAGTTGAGGTTATTGGAGATAGGGCTCATAAGAAAGCAAATCTTTGTACCTACAGCAGATGAGACGAGAGTAGAATGAATATAGTAACAAGTTGTGAGGGCAAACTAGTTTTATAACTTGTTTATCTTTTAAGTATCTCTTGCTCTTAATCCGAATCTTTCTAGAGAAAAATCTTCATATATGATCTTTTCTTAGGGTATAATTTGAAAAATTTTAATATGGCTTCCCTCACAACCACAGCTACTGATCTTTACTCTGGGGCAGTCACCTCAGCTGAACATATTACACCCAATGGATACTTTTATCACTGCACTTACTGGTTCCAAAATCACATGAGGACTTTATCCCAAAGGCAGAGAGTGAATTTTGCTTGAATTAGCACTTCTAAGGCCAAGAAGATATCTGTAACATTGTAACTATTTAATAAATATTCACAGGGAATGAATGAACACTACACACCAACATAAGTAAAAGGTTATTAGGTTAGGTTATTTCCTAAAATCTAGTTTACAGAAAATTAGTTTAATCAATAATCCAAATATAAAAAGAAAAAGACCAGTAGTAGAATTATTTCCAAGAAAGAAAATTGTGGGCATTTATGTATTTTCATGTAAAGGTAACTGCTTGTAGAGAATTTAGATTGTATAAAAAAATAAGCCCAGTATTTTCTCCATTCAGTGTTTAAATTTTGGAACTACAATTGCAGTTTCCCACCCTGCTTATCAAACTATAGTGCCACAAGCTGATATCTAAATGCATAAGTGTAGTGACAAAGTACCAAACTCCTTAATTAGTGCTGAGTCTCAAATTTGACTATGTCAGATATGTTGTTTGCAATAACCTTGAGCTATCTGTGTGAGTTATTGAGAGGGAGGTCTAATTCAAAATATAATTTGGGCACTTGGAAAGGCTTAACAACATCTGATCAGCAGTACATTTCTTAATTGGAAATAATAAAAGAAGCAGCATTATCTCAAATAATCAGACTTTTTTAGTTATGATACTTAAACATCGTAAGACAGGTGATTTATTCAACTATTTGGAGTTTCTCCAGAAAGGCTAGGACATAAATAAAACAGGGGTGTGTGACAAGGCTGTGGAAATCACAGTACAATTTAGGAGTTGTGGAGGTTTACACTACTCCCCTTCCGAGTGGCAGCTGTAATGTATATGGTGCAGTTAACCTTTGACAAATAACACCACTTCTATGTGTATCATAAGACACAGAATATTTCCTTATATTCCCAAGTACATTTTCAAAAGCCATCTAGCAGAACCTGTCTTAAATTCCAATTTCTCCAATGGTCTGCAGAGAAGAATCTTGTTATTTTTAACTTAATTGCTTTGCTCTATATATTGTTGAGAACCGCCCTAAAGAAAGTCAGCTCCTATTTGAGGTCACAGCTATTAACGAAAGTCCATTTTCTTTCTCCTTCTGCTATTTCTATTAAAAATGCAGTTTATCTTTTGACCATACAGTCTCTAATTTCTTTCACTTATTATAGCTGTACTGATAAAAATTATAAAGATTAGTAGGAAGTAATAATATTTTGGTTAATCTTTAAGCTTCATATATGGAAGACTTAAAACACAAAGCATAAAGGCAGAGAAAAAAAAAATAACCCGACCAAAAATAGGGCAGTACTTTCACCATAAAATGTTCACCAAGATAAATGTGTTTTAGTTATATTGAGTGGTAGGACTAAAAATAATTCAACTCCAGAGAAATTTAGTTTGCCTGTAATGCTAAGAGCAGCCCCTGCTGGTTAGCATCATATAAGTGAGACAAGAAAAATTTTAATGAAAGAAGTTAAAATAAATAGAACAAATGATACTGGTGAGTTCTGTATTTTTAAATAGCACTGGTTTCTCCTTTGACTCTTTTTCAATACACCACCTGTCATATTTGCCATAAATCACATGTGATTTCTTATATATTTATATTTCTAATTTTTTCCCCTTTGAAGAAATTTTTTTTAATGCTGTTAGCAAATTGACAGTGACTTTGCCAATATCAGCCTTCAACAAAACTCATCTGGTAACAGGAAAACTAAGGAAGGATTATTATGGCTGTATATATTTAGTTTAAACTAAAAACATTACCTTATTATATTCATACATTATTAGGTAATTATTGCTTAAAAGTAAGGTAGTGCTATAGGAAAACTAATAAGCTTCAAGACATGGCTCTGCAAATAAAACAGGACATAAACAAAATTTAATGTAAATATTTTAATATTTTATCCTTTTCTCTCATCAAATCATTTTTGGAAGTAATGAGAAAATAATAAAAAATTAAAACAAATTAAAATAATTCTGTAGTTTATCTTTTTATTTATTTTTTTGTGGGCACCAGGGGTTGACCTCAGGACATCATGCGCCAGCGGGCGCCCGTGCTGCTGAGTGATATCACCGGCCCGTTTTTCGTATGTGGGTTCCGGGAGTCGAACTCAGGCCCTCGCGCTTGCCAGGCAGGCGCGTACGCCGCTGAGCCATCTCACCGGCCCTGTAGTTTAATTTTTTACCTTTTCTTCCTTGATATGCCCTCTCAAATGTATTGCACTAAATTCACTAAAATGTATTGCACAAGGTATTTCTCTATTTAAGTCTTTGGGAATATATTTAATTAACACCTGAAATGACTTTTGTGTATGTATGTTTTAAATATACTTTTGAAGATATCAGAAATTTTTTTTTAATTCTCTTGGTATAACAGCCAAATTACACATCATATGCTCAAATTCTTCATTGAGCAATATTTAATTTTTAAATTGTCCTTGTTTTTGTATTCTGAGTCTTTTGCAATGTATATTCTGTGGAATCACAGTACCATCAGTTGCTACTTAAAAAGAAATGAAGTGGCCCCAACATCTTCAAAAAAAAGTTCTGCATATTTTGTCTTAATGATTCATAATTCAGATTAGCATATTAAATTCTTTGATACATTCTTCAGTAGAGAAACACACTTAACTCCCCCTAATCCAGTTTCCCTCAAACTCTTTGGTCATATGAAACCTCATTTTCACAGCAAATCTGTCAAGATCTTCTGGGACCTGTCTCTTAGGGGATCACCATTGGTGTAACATGATTCTAATCCTTTAAGGGTGTGTGCTGTGAGTATTTTAATCCCAGTGTGCACCCATCACCTTCTCATTGTAAAGCACTTCAAGACACTGAAGACTAATGTAGGGAAAGAATGTACCACAAATGCTGTTTTAGCCACTTTCTCCCAGGGCTCTGACTTCATGAGCTGACCCCAATCACATCCTTGTCAAGTGACCCCCAATAATCCTCAGTCCCAATACCACATTTTGAATGCTGTGTTGTTGTCTACAAAATTAAGTGCAATCATCTTTCCATGACATTATTTTGGCTTATGCCCTGCCATCCATACTGGCACATCCAGTTTTCCATATGTGTATACATTATTTAAAATATATCAATCTATGTGCCTTTGCTCATCTTGATCATCTTGCCTGGAATGTCTATCTTTTACTTCATTTCATGATAAATTCAAGTAAAAACTTGTGGTAGTATATTTATCTTAAGCACTACTAAAATGTGCAAGATTTTGTACAATCTGAAGAGAAACCAGACTGCAAATTTTATCCACAAGACTATGAGCAACTGAGGGCAAGAAAGACATGAAATGATTTTTGTTATCTTTTATGTATTTTCTCCTTTTCTATCCAGTTAATTTTAAAAGAAATTTATATTGTAATCCATAGTAGGATCTGCCTTGCAGCTTATGCATACTCATCTTCAAGTCAAAAGAAGAATTATAAATGCCCAACAGGTATATCAAAATCTTAATGTCATTAGCTTCTAGAGAAATGCAAATAAAAGTACAATGATATATCATCTTATCCCAGTTAGAATGTCTTTTATCAAAAAAATATGTATATATATAACAAATGCTGGTGAAAATGTCAAGTAAAATGAAAACTCATATACTGTTCGTGGGGATGTAAATTAGTACAACTGTTATGAAAATAGTATGGAGGATTTGCAAAAACCTAAAATCATATTGTTATTGCTTGTGTCCAGATGTCCCCCAAAGCCTCATGTGGTCATAGGTGGGGCTTCTTCAGAGGTGGCTGAATCTAGAGTGTGTGACTGATTCATGGTGCAATACTAGGATTAAGGGTGCTAGGACTAAGGGTGGGTGATTAATAAATCAGTCCACTGATTGATTTGGTACCACCCTAATCCAGGTGCCTGGATACAATATAACAGACAGAAAGTGACTGGTCTTGCCTTGCTTGCTTGCTTTTGCTGTCTTCTTCTTGTCATGAACTGGTTCTCCTTTAGGATGCCCCTCTGCCAAGCCACCCTGCCTTGGAGTCAACCAGTTATGGACCGAAACCGAAAAACTGTGAGCTAAATAAACATTTCCTTCCTTGTGAGTGTTGAGTATTTTGTCTCAGCAACGAGAAAGTAACTAACATACATACCTACCACATGATGCTCTTCCCCTTCTTTTTATAAATCCAAATGAAAAAAAAAATCAGCATGTTAAAGGATCTTCTGCACTCCTTGTTTTATTGTAATAATATTCATTATATCTAAATTATGAAATCAAACCAGCTGCTCATTAACTAATAAATGGATAATTAATGTAAATATACACAATGGAATGTTATTCAGCCATAAAGAAAAGTAAAACCCTCTTATTTGCAGCAAAACAGATGAATGTGGAGGACATTTGGTTAATTGAAATAAGCCAGTCACAGAAAGAAAGTACTGTTTGTACTCTCTTATATATGGAAGCCAAAACATCAGCCTAAATGCAGAATAGTGATTACTAGAGGTTAGGAAGGGTGTGGGGTGGGGCAGGTGAAAACAGAGAGGCTAGATTTGGTCACTTAATTCTGTACACATCTATTAAAATATTACACTGAACTCCATTAATAGGTATAATTAATACATGCTAATAAAAATTAACAAAATAAAAAAATCTACAGACACCCATTTAAATTGTTGAGTTGACTGACTCTAAGGCATGATGGTTGGCTTAGTCTATTTTCTCATCATTGAGACACAAACAGTATATCCACAGTTTAAAGGAGTGAAAGTTTATTTGGGCTCATGGTTTGTAGAAGTTTCAATACATGGTGGGCTGGTTCCAGGCAGGGTAGCATCGCAGAGGGACGTGGCAGAGGAGTGTTACTCATGATATTGTGGACAGGAAGCAGAGAGAGAGCAAGGAAAGAGGGAAGGAGACAGACCCTTCCAGGCCACTCCCCCATTGATTAACATTCTCTGACCAGGCTTTACCTCCCAATATCATATTTAGCTATAAATCCATCAGTGGACTAATCCATTGATGAGTACCACACATCAATCCATTGATGATCCAGTGACCTCCTAGTAGCCCGACCTCTGAGTGCAGGAGGCTTTGGGGAGATATCTAGAGATAAAGCACAGCAGCAGTATTACATCAATGTAGGTATACGTCATACATATATTTAATTGGAAAAATATTTCTTTGTATATATAAAAGTAGTTCAAAAATAAAGATTATTATCGGATATTTAGAAAAAACATCATACACAATCTAAAGTTTGAAAGATTTTATATATATATATATATATATATATCAGTACAGTATGTATTAATTTCAGTCTTTGAATTCTTCAATATGTTTATATAATTTTTACAAAAAGGTATCATATCATGTGCATATTTTCTAACCTGTTTTTAACACTATAATATACCTCAAATTTTCAATATTATAAAGACAATAGGATTATCATCCTAATAATTTTATATTTGTATATCTCTTATCATGTTCTTAAAACAAATCCTTAAAACAAAATTAAAAAGTCAAAACTACATAAATTTCAATTTTAATGTATATTTAAAAACTGTCCTTTAAAAAGTCTTAATAGTTAATGATGCTAGCAGCATGATTTCCCATATCCTATTAACACTAGGTGATATACTTAAAAGTAAAACAATAGACAAAAATGATAAACACTTATTTTTTTTTTTTTTTTTTTTTTTTTTTTTTTTTTTTTTTGTGGGTACCGGAGGGACGACCTCAGGACCTCGCGCGCCAACAGGCACCCGTGCCGCTGAGCGATATCACCGGCCCCTTTTTCGTATGTGGGTTCCGGGAGTCGAACTCGGGCCTTTGCGCTTGCAAGGCAGGCGCTTACACCGTTGAGCCATCTCACCGGCCCGATAAACACTTATTTTAATTTAATTATTTTTGATTAGAGGTAAAATTATTTCCACATTAATAATCATATAAATTCGTATATATTTTGTTCTTGCTTTTCATGTTTCATTCATATTTTAAAAGTTGAGACTTTAAATCTTTTATATATCTACATTTTATATGCCTTACAAATATACATATATCATTAAATATTTTATGTTTTTTAAATTTTTATTGAAAGATATTTATAAGGATCTGACATAGTAATTCGATTACAAAATGTAATGATTGAATCAGAGTCATTAACATTTCTATCTCCTCAAGCATTCATCTTCTTCATGTGTTAGGAATTTTCAAATTCTTCTAATTTAGTTTGAAACATAAACAATGCATAAATTATAATCATTTTATTCTGCTACAGAATATTCAACCTTATTTCAGCTATATAATTGTATTTTGGCACACTTTATCTAGCCTTTATTCCTCTTTCCTCTTACTCTTATTTACCTCTATTGAGCACTATCCTATTCTCATCTGTGAGGTCAACTGTCTTTTTTCTTCCACCTATGCATAATAACATTCAGTATTTGTCTATTTTGTGCCCAGCTTACTCACTTTACACGACATCCCTCAGTTCCATTCATGTAGCCACAAATAACAATACTTCATTATTTTTTATGGCTGAACAACATTTTCTTTATCTATTGACCTTGGTTTATTCCATATCTTGGCTTTTGTCAAACGTGAGAGTGCAGGTATCTCTTTCCTGTGATGATATAATTTCCTTAGGATATATCCTCAGTAGGGATTGCTGGATAACAAGTTTACCCAAAATCTTCAGATTCTGAGTAATAGCCATATTTTCTTCAACAATGCTTGTACTAATTTACACTCTAAAAACAGTGCGTGTGATTTCCCTTTCTGCACATCCTTTCCAGGATTTTTCTGTCTTTTTATAACAGTCATTTTAGCTGGGGTGAGATAATATCTCATTCTGGTTTTGATTTTCATTTTCCTGACAATAAGTAATGTTGAGTATTTTTTCATATACATTTTGACAATTTCCAGGATGACAAAAAAATAAGTAATTTAATTTAAAAATTGATTAATGATGTGATAGGTATGTTTCAAAGAAGACAGATAGCTATAGATAGAAGTGGCTTTTAATATGCTATGTGTGCATAAGGCAAAATCACTTATTTGTGATTTTTATCATTAGTTTTATGCTTAGAAATAACTTGCTCAACATCATATAATATTAATCATAACTTCATATATTATTAATCATTATTTGTACTGTCTTCTAGTATTTTAGGCTTCCTTAGACAAGTAATAATTAAATATATATTACTTAACATCCACCCACTAGATTGGACAGGTTGCCAGACATCCAACTCTTCACTGCTGGGACTTCTATTAATTTACTAACAATTTATGGTAGAAATGCTGCCACCAAATTAATTTGTATTGAAAGGTATATGTAAGTTTCCAAAATATTAAGTAAGATAAGTAGAAAGATCAAAGTACCCTTTGCCAGGGCCCCTTGAAAGCCTGTATACAGTTTAGGTCATCTTCTGATGGATAATGTTTCTCCTGGGATTGTATGAAGAGGAGATTCCAAAATAAACTCTTAAAAAGTTAGAATGCTTTCATTCTTCCTTCCAACAATCAAATATTATACTAAATTGACACTTCTAAAATTAAACCTACAAATTAATTTCAGAATAAGAATGCATGCTTAAATTATTCAAAATTGATAAAACATTATTACTACAATGAATATTTGAGTGTTACTACGATTACTTGATTTCAATGTTTTTTAAAAAATGCATATATGCAAGAAACTGACAGGAACCAGTATTACATTTCCTCTAATATTAAAAATATTCTTCATTTTAGTCATTTTTATTAAAGCACATTACTAGTGAAAGAATAATAGTAGACATCAGGCTATAAAGTATTGAAGGAAATATAATTTGTGATTTTTAAAATTTTACAATGTCAATTGTATTTTAATTATTTTGTTGTATTTTAATTTTTGAATGTAATAAACTACCACTCAAATGAAGTTTCATTCACTTCTTCATAACAAGATATAGTGTTTTCCTCTAAGTGATGATATTAACATAAACACCCTTCATTTTCTTGTGACAAATTTTATAATTTATAATATCAACTGATTGATCAATCTACAAATACAGAGAGATAAATGAATAGACATAGACCTATATAGTATTGGAATGTTAGATATCTTTTTCCCCTCAAAACATCAGCCTAAATGCAGAATAGCGACTACTAGAGTTTAGGAAGGGTATGGGGTGGGGCAGGTGAAAACAGAGAGGCTAGATTTGGTCACTTAATTCTGTACACATGTATTAAAATATTACACTGAACTCCATTAATAGGTACAATTAAAACATGTGTAATAGGTACAATTCAATACATAATATTGAAAAATTGAGGTATATTATAGTGTTAAAAACAGGTTAGAAAATATACATATGGTATGACACATTTTTGTAAAAATTATGTAAACATATTGAATAATTCAAAGACTGAAATTAATATGTACTGTACTGATATATACACATAAAAATCTTTCGAAGTTTAGATTATGTATGGTGTCTTTTCTAAATATTCTATAATAATCATGTTATTTTTGAATAACAGCCTTACTTGTTAAACCCCAAGTAAGATTAATAGCAAAAAGATTAATCCTCAAGTATACTTAAGAAAAGATAAATGTTTCAAAGTAATTTGCACTTTTTATTTTTAATGTAATTTAAAAGGTATTTTACAGAACATTCATAGAATTAGAAAAGGTCATTGATCTGAATCCTTTGTCTTGTGGCAGGAAAAGTGTAATGTAAGTACACAATAAATCATGTACAAAGTTGAATAGTTTTAGGATGGAAGAAAAGTACCTCTGATTAGGCCAGAATGAATTTTGTTAATAGAACAAATTCAATTCAATATAAAAATTATACTTTGAGAAAAAGTGGGGCAATCAGCTATGGTATTTTCTTTTTAAGAGTTATTCAAGTTGGTGTTTTCAGTAAAATTTTGAAAGGTTACATTGAAACTCAATATATTAATATCTACACTGTTATTTTAAGTGTAGATACTAACATAGCTTAAGAGAAGAATGGACAATAAAGTTCACAGAAATGATAGGTAATATTTATTTCATCATATAATCTAATTCTTCTGCTTACTACCTCATACATTTGTCTCAATAAATTACATATTTTCCAATTAATTCATTCTCAGCAGAAAGTAGAAATAAAATTTCTTTTGTAAAATGATAATTAAAAAAAAACTGTACTATGGATAGTTCAGATACTACCAGCAAAATGTATGTGATAATTTTAGTAGACCTAATCCATTCTCTCATCTATGAGTAATGGTGCTCAATTTTGATTCCATTAAATTATGTATTTCATTATACTTTCTAGGGCTCCATTACCTTAAGGAGCCATTATGCTCTAGATTGGTTTTAGTAGGGCTCAGGTCTCTATTTGGGCTTAGACCAATCAGAGAACTATCTAATCCCAGCCAAAGTCAATGTCTGAGGTCTTGGAACTTAGAGGTATCCACTCAAAATGAAGCCCAGGACCTGCCTGTACTGAGGCTGAGGAGAAAAAGGTTTTGGTCTTGTGCTTAACCTGGAGATGTGTTGCCCCAGTGCTGAGTGGGACCCATGTCATGATGGGAAAGAAAGCCTGTTCAAAAACAGGGCATGAGTCCAGTAGGGGATTTTTTTCCTAAAAGACTGTGCTAACTGAAAGTGCATAATTTGAGATCTTTTATAATCATAGAGTTGATCATAGAGTTGATTTATTTAATTAGTATATATATTGCCTATGTCCTATCATAGGGTCAAATTAAGAAGTTAAAATAATTTTATAATGCAGTGAATGAAGGCTATTGATGACTCTGTGTGTGTGTGCATGTGTGTGTGTGTGTATGTGTGCGCGCTCCAAAACAAAACCTGTTTGTGTTTTAAGATAAATTTAAAATACTGATGTTAAATTCTTATTTGGCCACTGTGCCACTTAATTTTGGTTGTCAATTTCACTGGATTAAGAGAATCCTGAGATATTACTGGGCCGTGGCGATGATATACTCATCAACGGATTAGTCCCCTGGTGTTCAGAGCTGAATGTGCTGTCGGGAGGTGGGGGCCCGTGAGAGGTGGGTCACTTGGGGAGTGACTTTGGCAGGTATATCTCTTGCTGGCCCTCTCCACTATACTGTGCTTCTTGTCAACCAAAAAGTGAGCAGTTTTACTCCATCACACTCTTTCATGCTGTTCTGCCTCGCCTTGACCTACAACAATGGAATAAGCCAATAATGGACTGAAACCTCTGGAAATCATAAGCCAAATAAATAATTTCTTCCTCTACACTGTATGTGTCAGGCATTTTGTCCCAGCAATGGGAAGGCTCACTAATACAGGCAAACAGTCAGAATAATAGCAAAAACAAATAATGTAGCATGACAGTCTTATAAAAATCTAGATTCCAAAGGTTTATGTGCAAATTGGTCTTATAATTAGCCATGCCAGCATATAGATTTTCAGTTTTCAAACCCCCACTTGAGATTGAGTTAAGTGAAATATGTTCTTGCCTCTTCCGTGAACTGCGTAGATTATGAACAAAGGGGCCCTGAGGATATTTCTTCATAGCTTCCTCTCAGCCTTTATTTTTCCATTGTGTGCATGCCTGTGAGTTTACATGCACTGTATTTCCAAACACAGTAATAGTAAAAGTGACTTTTTTATATGGGTGAAATGAATGACAACAGCTTTCATCTAAGAAACACTTACTTGCCTATATTATATAAGAATGCAGAATTCAATCTGACATTCCATCACCAACTAGTGTTTTATGCTTCAGAAGTATGAAAATCGAGTGTATAGGAATTTCTACAGAGTGCCTTCTATGTGTAAAATATGCAGAACATTTTTATCTTTGTACATAACATCTTTGTTGACATATTTTGGGATAAAGAGTTTGACATTATCAGGAAATATGAAAGGTAAACCTTTATTGACTGACATGAACAAATTTAAATCTCCATATGTAAGGAAATTATTTACTCAAACACTATCTGGTACCTCATCCAAGAATAAAATAATTAAAAATAAGTGATTTACCAAAAATGAACTACATCAACTATGTGTCGTTATCAAATCCTGGCACAGGATTCACCATTCATAGAAAACTGTATCTGTCATGAATGTTTTCCTCTGCTATATTGAATCCCAAAAAGAAGTCCATTCATATCACAGTGCGCAGAAGTATGAAATTAGGAAATTCAGGAAAATAAGAATTACCAGACAATTCTAAAACAGAACTCTTAAATTTCTAACTTCTTCCTCCAGAAATCACCTTTTATTAGAAATTCAAACTACTTATTCTATGAGGACTAGTCAGTGAAGCTAGGAATAAAAAAATAGAGAAAAATTTAAACTCTTTTTTTTTTTTTCAGTGGGTACCGGAGGTCGAACTCAGGACCTTGCACGCCAGCCGGCGCCTGTGCCACTGAGCGATATCACTGGCCCTTTTTTGTATGTGGCTACCGTGAGTCGAACTTAGGACCTCGTGCTTGCCAGGCAGGTGCTTATGCCGCTGAGCCATCTCACCGGCCCCTAAACACTTAAAAATAAGTAAAATATGATTCCTCTTCAGATCTACTGTAGTAAATATCACATTTACTGGCAAGGAAAGCTCTACTTATGTTAAAAGATTTTAGGGTTTATCTGGCTACTTTATTAAAGATTAGGTACATAAATATTTAAAATCTGAACACATAAAATTAAAAAGTTCCATTAGCTGTTTTCCATTGATTACTACTTACTTAATCATCAGGTTGAATATATTTAATTTATTTTATCTTCTCTGTACAACTTATAAAATTGAAAATTTCTCTGGATTTGAGCTAAACACAGCTGTAAACAGTACATAAACAAGGTATTCCTGATGGAGACCAAAGTGCATTTCAGATGTTTCCTTAAATGTGTCAGCCTATAAACTCAGTCCCTACCAAAAAATGAGATTTAAAATATCTTACAGAAAAGAACCAACTTTAAAGGATTATAATAAACACTGGAGCATTTATAAAATATTGTCAGAAGCCACTGGTCTGTCAGTACTGTTTGCTAGTTCAAAGGGTTATACTTAGGATGACCAGGGTAAGACAAGACACAACTATTGATAAAGATTTAAAAAACACCAAAACACAAAAGCTCTATTTGTCCATGTTGTTACTCAAAAAGTCAGAATTATTAAAGTAAAATACAAAATTTTCAAGAAATATTTAAAAAGTATTGGAACATCCTATGATCTATATAAAGCTTTATGTTAGCAATAATTTTATATTTTCAGAAACCTGTATATTTTAGTTTTTCTAAAAGCCCTGGTAATTCAGTTCTCAAAGATTTTCCTATAAAAGGTAACCTAGAAGTATGGGCAAGATACAAAATGTCACTGTCATAGCAATTAACATCCATTAGTCATGAAAGTCAAAGCTTTTTATAAATGTAAATATGCTTCACTCTTCCAGGTCAGAAAATAAACTGACTGAAGACGAAATCTGCATCAGAAAATCCAAAGCATTAGTCAAGGTTTTAAAATAAAGGTCAATGTGAACATTTCCTCAATTTATGCTCCGTTCTCTGGAGTGTGAATTACTACTTTCTAAAGAACGAGCCCCTGGTATCCATCTCACACAGAATAACTAGGTCAGAAGACAGTGTAAGGTAACATAATCAAGACTCGTCCACAGATTTCTTCCAGGTTTGTGGCAAAAAAGGAAATAATTTACTCGCCAACATACTTAGTTGTCATTTCAGGTTTTTATAGGACTTTTTCTCTTTTTTATGTATTGAACTTGTGTAAATGTATCATCTTTTGTATCTTTTTATGATTCAAATCAATAGAATCATATAAAGCTCTAAGCAAATTGACTTCAAGTCAGATACTCTATTGATTTAATAATAAAGTTGTTCCTTAACAGTAATTTTCCCTATATTATTGCTATTGTTTGGAAAGCAGCATTATATATGAAGATCTCCAAAAATGTCTTTTTTTCTTAATGTTGTAATGAAACACTGAAATGGTATTTTTCTTATAAGTACATAACTAATAAAAATATTTTTAGAAAAATCTTGAAAATTAGAATTTATTTAGTTTTCTATAAAGTGTATTATTCTATGTTAATAAAGCTTTGAATTAGAAGAATATGTTATATATAGCAATAACTCATGATCTACATCAGGTTTGCCCGAAAATTTCTAGTTTCTACCCATTTTTGATTCAGTAAGCTCAAAGTGAAGGCATGTAAGTTTAACTCCACTTGTATCTCATCCTCAGCCCACCCTTGCCTTTTTCCACATGGCGACATTGTTACACATTTTAATAATAAAATTTATTACCCTAACTACATTTTAACCTAAATATATACTCACATTTTACCAATGTTCTACCATAAGGCAAGTCATATCTTATCCAAAGTCAATTATACCACTTTTATTCAGAATCCACACCCACTTATCTTTTCTGGGATTGTACTACTTCATTTACATTCCCTGTTCTTCACTAACTTTTCCTACTTTATTGAATCTTACCTAACTACTTACAAATATGGAGTAGTAATCATTTTTAAAAAGAGAAACAATAAAAATTACAAAAACATTTCATGTTACATCCATCTCAAATTTTTGTGTTATTTTCTTCCCTTCCCAGAAAACACTGCTCTAGAGGTTCCTCTACACTTCTTCCTTTCTCAGTCACTCAATCATGTTATTCTGATATTCCCAGTACTACAATTCAAATTGTGTTCATCAAGGCCATCAATGATCTCCAATTTATTGCATTTAAATATCATTTTTCTGTCTTCATTGAGCTCAGAGGTACAATTTTGTCTCCCTTCTCCAGGAAATATTTGGAAATATTATTTTTTGCTTGTCACAGTTCACGGTTGTGCTACAATTGGCATCTAGTAAACTAAGGTGAAGAATCTACAGTGCTCAGGAAAGCACCCCAGCACCAACACACAGCGTGGTCCAAAAAGCAAATATGGCTGAAGTTGAGAGACCTTCAACTACCTGACTTTACAACATTCCACAGTTGTAAATATTGTTTATTACCTTCATCTTCTACAAAATACACAAATCTAATGAGGATCAGGACTTACCTGTCTCACTATTTTTTTATTGTTTCATAGATACATAAAAGTGATATCTCACATTAGGTATGCAAAAAATATTCATTAAAGGAATTCTGTATTTCATAACTAATACTTTTATCATATGATTATTGCTTTAGTTAACAATCCGCTCAACTCTTGAACTAAAGATGAAATAGACTGATTTCACTCTTACAAGAGAATTTGCCTATGTTTCAACCCTTTGCTCTAGAATTCCTACTGTGTAAAGGTGAGATTTTTGTACCTTCCCTTGCTTTCCTTCATCTGTATGCTGAGAGATGGGAAAATTCACAGATACAAGACTTTCTTGGTGGGTAGAACCCCACTGAACTAAGGAAGAATGGAGCTCAGGCTAGGCTGGATTCAGGTCTGCAGTTACTGATATCAATGAGCATTTAAGATTATTACGGTATTTCAAGTGAGACAGACTTTTAAAGACTGGTCACGAACCTCATCTGCCATTTAAAATTTTGAATTGTTTATTCAAGGTTTTTCGTCCAATGAAGGAATGGATTTCAAGTTTCAGAAAACAACTTCCAAAGAAAATTTAAAAAAACTGTTATTTTGGAAAATGGAGACATGTCTATAGTACAAATTACAATAGGAAATGCCAGAAAAAGAAATTTGTGACTTACAGAAATGTCAGAGTAATAAACCTTCTTCTAGATGATAAAGATAATTTGAATCTTCTCTTTGCTACAAACTAATACAAATATAAATATCTGAAAAATTATTTCTACATACATTGTATCTAGAAATAATGAATTTCAAAAAGAAAAATCTACTCTGTTAGTTTCTAATCTTCAAAATATGGTTATTAATGCAGAAAAATATTTAATTAATCCTTACATCAAGTTTTCAAACATATTAAACTCAATTCTGCGTGATAGGCAATAACTATTCAGAGCCTGCCCCTTAGAGTTCATATATGCACATCTTGGGAGCACACACAAAAACAGGATGGAACATGTTGTAACAATGAAATATTACCATTTCTTTCTGACTCACATACTTTAAATTACCATTTACTGTCAACAATAGACAGAGGCACTTCGGTTAAGCAGTAAGTCTTAAATTCCTACTGAGAACAGTAATAAATAGTAATGATTTTACCTTATATTGTATCCAAAATTTTCATGGATTCGGTACACAAATTATATTCTTCAAGTTCAAAGTAAATTAGATTGTATCACACTTCTAGATAATGAGCGTACATGGAAATATCCTCAGTGGGTTTTCAAAGTCCAGTTTACATTAAAAGATGAGTTAGATTTTACTTAAATCTATGTTTTTATTTATGACATACCTACTGTATATTTTCCTCCAGTAATTCTGAAAGTCTATCTGCCTATATTCACTAAAACAAATGTTCCAAATGCACTATTTATTGGTGAAGAAGGTGTTAATATTATTATTATTTGACTGGATAATCAGGAGCTCCATGTAGTAGAGATCAATTTAATAGCGTCCTTCAATACTGAATGAATTGAGCGTGATGGTGCAAATGATGGTGAAAATGCTACCGCACCGCACACACTGAAACAACACTTGATTTTCCCCACCGAATACTCAGTGTCAATTGAAACTATTGCAAAGAATTTCTATTCACAATGTTACTTTTGTTACATAGTTTTGATTGCTTCAGATTCATCTTATTTATTGAAGAGGAAGAATGGAATAGATGAATTAAATCTGGAGTTTCTTTGTTATTTTGGTTTTTTTAATCTCATTATTACACCCTCACAGCACTGGGGAGCTGGTCTTATTTTATGTGGCTCTCTGTGTGTTAGGTGTCAGGTGTCTTTCTGGACAGCCAACTGCTGACCATAACTACTTGGCAGGCTTGGTTATTGAAGAATCTGGATGTCAGGGAGAACGACTTTCAAGGAAACCACCCAAGAAAACATCCAGCAGGGAGCTGTGGACTAGATCTGAGTAGTAGTGTGACAAAAAAAAATCAATTTGGTGAAAATTTCACGAAATTTTCAAAGGAACAATCACCACATTTATGAAGTGTGGATTTGAGTTTACAATTTTAAATTGGTGATGGTGACATGTAAGAGCTTTAACACAAAACTTTAACTGATTTTACTAATATGGGGGCCACTCTCACAGTTTTTGTAAAAGGACCCAAATTTATACACATTGTGTGTGGGTGATTACTCAGAATAACACTTTCATCCTCAAACCTGTTCCAGTTTGGAAGATAAGTTATATGGCTACCCTACTTAACAAAAAAGTTTTATTTTTTTTACAGAGAGAAAAGGCCTTTCCAAATATTGATGTGCTCCTTAAAAAATAAGCATCCTAAAAATTCTAAGTGTAATATTATGGACAGGATGGTAATAGGATGTGGTCAGTTTAGGAGGCAACTAGGTAGAGGGCAGAGCCATCATCAGTGTGATTAGTGCCCTACATTGGAAGACACAAGAAAGATGCTCTTACTAGTCTCCTTCATCTAAGGATACAATGAGAGAGGCTCTCTCTGGTTTCCTTCATTAAAGATAGAAGACAGCTGTTTGCCAACCTGGACACAGGACCTTGTGAAATATGGGATCTGCTGGCACTTTGATTTTGGACTTCCCAGCTTATAGATTTGTGAGAAATAAATGTCTGTGTGTAAGCTACCAAGCTTTTACTAACAAACAGAAATTAATGCTTGACAAATAGAAATGAATATAAATTGAAAAGTACCTATGAGAAACACTGAGTTTTCATTTGTACTTATGGAACATTCCCATTATAGACGGTAAAGCTTGTTATACCATAGCTGAGTGACTTTGGCCTGTTGCTTAAGTTCTTTGTACCTCTATTTCTTTGTCTGTAAAATAATGATAAAAGTAATATTATGAGAAAGAAATGAGTTAGTTCATGTAAACTCCCAATATGCCTGGCATGTAGTGCTGTATAAAATGTAGATATAGTTTTCAATAATAGATTGGTAAATTAAAAAATAATCCTTCAGTTAACTGGCTTTGGTAAAATGTTATTTGGCAAAGTTTTTGCTAATACTTAACCTGCAGACTATAAAATATATTTTCAGCGAGCCACAGAAATAGCTCTGAGAATCATCAAGGAACACACAACTGTATGAACCAGCACATTTGGATTTGTTCAGTTATTGTAACCTCTTTTTGTAGGTTACAATATCAATAGCATCTCATCTTGATACCTTGGCAAATTTGTGTTTCCTCTTTGTTCTTCCCTGTTGGGAGCCACATTCTTTGGATAACCAATATTCAAAGGATAATTTTTCATGTTCAAATAGGCAATTTTATGTGATCACCAACTCTAAGCCAATAAATATCTCTTTTCCTTATAGTACTGGACATTACCTCATGAATTATGGTTTTATGGCCCTAGAAAACTTTTCCTCCTCAGCCAACCACAATGTCATCAGTATGTTAGGAAGTGAGCAATTCACGGCCCTAAGAATAGACAACTACTATGATCTGCTTGTGCATTAAACTCATCATGAAACTCACCTGTGCCTGTGCATATTAAAAAAAAAGCAAAAAGATATTCATCGACTGTATGCACAGAAATAAAATCAACTTGCTGAAGTATTTTGCCAGTCCGGCTCCAATCTGTCGTTTTCGGCAATGCTATGACTATGTCATTTCACTCATGATCACACTCAGGCCACACTGTCACTTATAAAACTTTTCCTTCATTTCCTTCTTCTATAAACCACTAAATAACTGTTTCTATAGTAAGCATTATCCATCCCCTCAAAAATCATTAAAATGTGTTGTTACTCTAAAGAATATTACAATTTATTAGTTATACTCAAAAATGGTTTTTAGGGCCGGTGAGATAGCGCAGCAGTGTAAGCGCCTGCCTGGCAAGCGCGAGGTCCTGAGTTCGACCCCCGGTACCCACACACAAAAAAAAAGGTTTTTACTACTTTCTCATTGAGGTAATATCTAAGATTCCCAGTAACGATAAGTGGTTCCTTCATCCTATGCTGCACCGATGGCACCCGTGTTTTCATTATCATATGCAAAAGAGCAAGTGCTGATTTTAGGGGTGTTCTCTGATAGACAGGTTATAAAAATTGGGAATCATGATTTGCTGCATAAAAATGTGTTACATTCCTCAGTTGTGTTGCAGTATTAGCATATAGTATATGATCAATATTTGTTAAGCAAATTAATGAATTCTACTCAAACTTCAAGGAGCTGCCATATATTGCATACTCTAAGATATCTTTGCTTAATGCATTTGCTCTTCTGACTACAGATTGCCATTAACTCGAGAAAACACCACCTCATTACAACTGCACACGAAGTATTAGAATAATATGAACATCAGAAAGTGGTGTATTGTTCAAGGTCCTCTAAGCACTCTATACTGATTTGGGACTGTGTACAATAGCTCTTCTACCTCAACTCTTGGGATTACAAGCTCCATAGGATGCAGGACCCAAACACAGAAACACAGTCACTACTCTGTCCAATAGGACAATTCCCCCCGCAGGATTTTCCTATCCTAGAGAACAAAGAGCAGTAATGTTAACTAGTACTGTGCTCCTTTGAGTTACCAAAGAGAAAGACCTTGAAAAATGACACATTGTGGTCCAGAACTGAGTATTCATAGCAGAAAAACAGTGTAAGTTCAAAAGAATAGAACCATCATGATTTCAAGAGAAAAAGCAAAGCAAAACGTCAGGGATTCTTATAACCATACAACAATGAAAAGGAGTTGTCTGATACCCAGGATCTTTCACACAGTATTAATGAATAATGATGGGGCCGGTGAGATAGCTCAGCGGCATAAGCACCTGCCTGGCAAGCACGAAGTCCTGAGTTCGACTCCCAGAACCCACCTACGAAAAAAGGACCAGTGATATTGCTCAGCAGCACGGGCGCCTGCTGGTGCACGAGGTCCTCAGGTCGACCCCTGGTACCCACATAAAAAAAAAAAAAAAAGAATGATGAAAGCTCTCATTAAGCTAAACACTGAACCCAATGTGTACAGTAATAGAAAACAAAAACACAAACAAACATGTGAAGAAATGTATGAATTTAAATGTTAGTATGTGGGTTAAAATATTCATAGTTATGATTGAATGCAAACATTTGAAGCTTCTTATTAGATTGCCTTTGCTATTTTAATGGAAAGTAAGGCAGCTCTGAGGGCCACCCCGTGCTGTGAGTCTCTTAGACATAGGAAAGTGGGTAAAAGATTGGATAAAATAAGAGCTTGAAAGAGTGAAGGAGAGTTAGGAAATAGGAGGAGATGCTAAAAAAAGATCCGCATTACTTATTTTCCCATCACTGGGACAAAATAGCTTACACACACACACACACACACACTCCCTGTCAAGGAAGAGAGATTTATTTTGGCTCAGGGTTTCAATGAGGCCCATGGTGCGTGGCTCCAAAGCAGAAGCAGCATAATAGAGTGTGGTGGAAGAAAGCTGCTCAACCATGACAAACAGGTAGCAGAGAGAGGAAAGAGACAGCCAAGGACAAGAATATATGCTCCCAGGTCTCACCCCAGTGACCCACTGCTTCCAACCAGGCTCTAGTAACACATTCCGCTATGAACTCATCGAAGCTCACTAACACACTGATGAATATGGCACCCCATGATCTAATCACTTTCTGTGATAATTAACTGATTATATCAGTTTGGGTAAGAAATGCCCAACTAAATTGGATCAGCCTGGTTCTGCATGTGGTTGAGGGGATTTACTGGACAGTGACACCAAATGATAGGCTTGTCACCTGAATAGAATGAAAGTGAAAGGAAGAAGGAAGGTTTTCTTCACTTTCTTTAGAGGAGCTCCAGGCATCACTTTCACCTTGAACATCATCTCCTGGCTTCCAAAGCAGACTCCAGCCTCCTGCACAGACCCTCAGCCTCCTGACAGTCCCACGGGACACTGCAGTGAGCTGCAGGCTGTCGAGTGGCTCCTTTGGATCTTCAACACACAGGCAGCCCTTTCGTTCTCTCCACATCTGACTCTGTGGGTGGCCATTGTAAGCCAATCTTGTAAATCCTTGTATAGTTGTATATCTTGCATTAAATCTGTTTCTACAGTAAGCCCTGACTGATACACCTTCCATAAGACCCATGTCTGAATATAGAATCAAGGAGGATAATATTTACAGATACTGAAGACAAACTTTGAAACTTCTCAAATTATTTGTTTTATACATTTAAACTAAGAAAATACATGAAATACTAGGTTTTTTAATCCCGCAAGTGTGTCATATTGGAAATGTTTTAGAGAAAAATGACTACTAAAAATAGAAATAATTTGTACAGTTAGAATATTCACCTATGAATATGACAATTAAAAATAAGCTTTAAAATACATCAAAACTTCTAATTTCTTAATTGTTTTATTGTTTCAGCATTATTCATATCATAGACATAAAAATATGGGCATATTAAAACTCAGCCGCCATAGGGTTACAGGATAATTTTGTTTTAATAAACTACAATGATTAGAATGGTAATTTATCACAAAATGAGGAAAGCACTCTCACACTGCATTCGGAGTCAATTTCTAGGATGATTTTTATTACTATATGTTAGAATTTGGCTGCATTTGACAATGTTTAGGAAATCTTGGTAATTGTTTTTTTTTTAATTTCTGGTTAAAAAGACAATTACAATGGTACTATAGTTTGAAGTCCATTTGTAGAGCTCAATCTAGACATTGAAACTGCACATGTGCCTGGATAACTAATCAAGTCATAAGCAAATCTCTGATGAGAAATGCTATGATTTGAGCACAGCAGAGATTGATATCCAAGGTAGAAATGATTACTGAATCCCCACCAAGTGATAGGACAATCTAATCACCAAAGAAAAGAAGTTGGAAAGATAGATGAGATAAAGAGAGATGGAGGAGAGAGAGACAAGCAGAGAGGAGAAGGACAGAGAAGAGAAAGAGGACAAAGGAAAAAAGAAAGAAGATGAAAAGAAATATGTCAGTGAATACAATACTTTTAACAATGCTACTCTGTAAACCAACATAACCTTTTAAAAATTGAAAGGAGAAATATTTTAGCAAGATGCCTTCTGGCACAGTTTTAAAAGTAAATAATGGATTTTTGTACAAGCATATTTTACTGTTGAGTTACAATTTCTATTTTACATTCACATTGTAGACTGCAATACAGGTTTCTTGGACTATAGATTCCAGGGACGATCTTCTAGACAAAGATTGATTATAAAACCAGTTAACTGTTTTTCCAATAATTTCTGGCCTCTAGGGGGACATAATTGAAATATATGAATTTCTAGCATCATGGTTCCCAGTGAAAATTGCTTCACTGAACTGACAGGATGAATAAAATAAACATACATGTACCACAAGAAAACCTCAACTTCATGATTTACTAATATTTAAAAAAATAAATGAACAACACTTGACAAGATAAAATTGGCAATCACATCCAAGATTATAAGAGATAATTTGAGACCAGGATTATTTAGGGAAAAAACAGGTTAATGGCCAAGAAATTTAATATGTTTATTTCATAGCTTTTTTATTTCATAGCTTTCACATTAACCATAATCCAAGCTTTTTACTTTCTAAAACATAAAATGACTTAATCCTTGGGAACAACAATTTTGGTGCAGCATTAGAACATAATTACTATGCTAGTAGGTGAAAGAAAGGAATATGCATGCATTCAGAATAAATATAATCCTTAAAATTATTTGCTGTGTGCGTCTCAAAGACATACATGTGCTGTTTTATAGTATATTCTGAAGAGTAGGAACACATATACACAATTAGAGATATTTGTTTTAGTATCTGTCTCTAAAGTAGGTCACACAACCATCAGTTTTTATTCTTACCATATTTGAGTCTAAAACATGTAAGGCTCAATAAGTATTTGTTGAATTAAAAAAATAGATGGAGGGCCGGTGAGATGGCTCAGTGCTGTAAGCGCCTGCCTGGCAAGTGCGAGGTGCCTGCTGGCGCGCGAGGTCCTGAGGTCGACCCCCGGTACCCACAAAAAAAAAAAAAAAACAGATGGAAGCACATTACTTAAGAGAATCAACCAAATATAGATGAACAAATGGAGTATAGAGCATCACGTAGAGGTATAGATCAGAAATCAGTTCTTTTATAATATGTCCATTGTGACGCTTTTCTTTCTTTGTTTCTCAATTTGTGTCTTTTTTCAAATTAAGATCATTTTAGTACTAATTAGTGGCTTCAAGACTGTATCCCAGATCTTCTGACTTTTATAACTTTATTCTTAGAGCCTAGCAATTAAAACATCATAGATATATAAATATATGTTCATCAGCTTTTTCTACATTAAAAAAACTAAAATTTATGTTCCAAGAGATAATGAATACATGGCATATGTAATATTCAAGAAAATTAATATTCAATTTTGACATCATTTCAATTTTTAAATTTAACATATACCAAAGACATTCTCAAAAATACATTGAGTCAATAATTGGTGATATCTATTCATGCAGTTATAATTTATTTTATAATAACTCATCTAAACATCCTATTCTGCCTCTCCAAAGCACATAAAAATTGTACAAGCCTCTTTTCTGTAAGTGTAAGAGACATTTTTTCTTACCTCTAAACTACCAAATAATTTTCTTTGGTTCTATGGATCATCTGTTCATTAATGGTTTTATTACTTTTCAGTTGTTTAAGAAGAGCCAGTTTTGCACTGTTGTAGGACTGAGACTCACACATATGAAACATATAAAGAAACCATAGTCAGGATGTTTACAAAGTTGGTGGTGCCGGGATGCATTCATGCAAACACACAACAGTATCAAAAAAAGTATAAGACTGTAAACTCATAAAAGTGAAGACAATGAGAAAGGTAAGTTGAAGCTATACAGAAGAGTATTGGTGCTCCAAACAGAATCTGTATTTTGAAGACAAATCTGAAAAATGAGGAAGAGTTTTAGTACTAAACAAATCTGGGGGAGGCAACAAATCAATAGTATAGCTAGAAAGAGCATAGAATTTTCCTGTAAGAACTGCTGATAGTTAAAGAGTTCTGAAAAAAACAAAGTGTAGAATAAGCAAATTGCAACTGAACAGGTAGACAGAGAGTAACACATACTCTGGAAGACATGAAAGTCCTCACAATGATTGACAGGTAGGCCATTTGAAAGATCAGCATGGGAACTGTGTGAGAAAGATATAAAGGAAGAGATAGGAAAAAGAGAGGATTGAGTCAGTTTAATTTTCTTGTGAGGTAAAGACCTTAATTAAAATGTATTTTAAGGAAAGAACAGATTGATGTACTTGTGCGGGTCGTTTATTTTCTTTGACATGCTATGAATGGTGTTATGGTATATATCTAGACATCCCCTAAAGCCTCAAGTGCTCATCTGTGGCATAAGTTGGGCTTTTGGAAGGTGATTAGAACATAGGGGTGATGGATTACTTGCCATTAGGAGGTGGGCCTAGATGGAAGAGGCCTGTCACTGGGGGAGTAGCTCAGAAGGCTGTATTTCTCCTGGGTCCTCACTTGGCTCTGTGCTCCCTGGGCAAAATCCATGAGCCACTTTTCCTCCCTCAGCCATGCCCCTCTGCCATGCTGTCCTGCCTTGGAGCCACCCAACTATGCACTGAATCCTCTACAAGTTGTGAGCCAAAATAAATCTTTCCTCCCTTAAGTTCTGTCTGTTAGGTATTGTGTCTCAGAGGTAAAGAAAATGACTAACACGAAAGATTTGTTAGTTTTTAAAGGAACCAGATCAGGAGCATACGTTTCACAGGTAGCTATACAAGTAATTCATATTATCACTTAATCAATACAGAGGTTTCATGAACTAGCATTAAAAAGTGTCTTCAAGTATCAATATTTATTAGAAGAATTAAAAATATTTCATCTGTATAGGTAGACAAGAAGATTTTACCTGTCTCTGCTTCTCTGGGAAAACTCAATGGGAAACTGAGTAGAGTCTACTATTTTCAGAGGAGTGCTCTTGGTCTGGAGATCTGTTAAGACTTGAATTCCCCTACTTAACTGAGAAGAGTCTCTTGATCCAACTGGAATGTTGGTTGCTCCTGAGGCCAAAATATCACTACATTGACTCTGGGAGTAGCTCTTAGACGAGTGCTTAAGGAACAAGATCATGGAGATTTTAGCAACATGTAGGAAACAAAATGAGATTCTTACTAACTAATAAATATGCAGTGAACATCTGTATGTATCACTCATTCTGTTTTTATACCTGCTTTCATTGGATAGTAACAGAACAGAGAGAATTTTTTTCTCAGAAGCAAGACTTAGGAACCCTACTTACCATACTTACTAGTCACCAAAGCCACCAGTATTTACCAAAAGAACCTGATCATTCCTGAAATCCTAATAACTTAGCACAATTTCCATCAGAGGGCATTCTAGAAAACCAAATAAAAAATCATTCATACTTTATCAAGAATAAGGGTGGTGAGTCTGTAGAAGAAGAAATAATATGGAAAGACATTTATAAAACAGAATCAATCAATGTGCATATTGGATACTGGAGATAAAAATATAGAAAATCTAGAAAAAGCTGGTTTAGTCACTGCAATGTGAGTGAAAAATTTGAAAAAACGTTCTTGGACATTGCATTACTTCCTCGTGGCTGCTATAATAAATTATCACAAACTCAGCAGTTTAAAACATCAGAGATGTATTTGCTCAGATTTCTTGAAAGCATAAGTCTGCAGTGAGTATCAAGGAGCTGAAATCAAGTTGTCAGCAGGGTTGTGCTCCCTTCCCAAGCTCTAGGAAAAATATTAATTCCCTGACTTTTAAAGTTTCTGGTGTCAAGTGCATGTTTTGATTTTTGGTCTGATCATTCCAATCTTTGCCTGTGTGGTCAAATCACCTATCAAATTTTCTGTGTCTATCAAATTTTCTCTGCCCTTTTATTTAGGGCACACTTGTGTTTGTATTTAGAGCCACCTGGATAATCCAGGAATATTTCCCCATCCCAAGAGCCTTAACTTAATTACATCTGCCAAGATCATTTGCCAAAAAAAGTAAAGTTTATAGCTCTATGGGATTAAGATCTGATCTCTTGGGGGCCATTATTCAGCCTACTACAGACACATTTAATTTAAAATGGCCACAGGAAATTCTAGAGGCTATCTGGTAAACAGATGGATATTGGGGTTTAGAGGTGTGAAATAGGAAACAAGAGCATCTGTTGAGAGAAGGGAGTGCTAGGATTAGAGTGAAATGGGATTCTTGATGTTATGAAATTCTGAAGTGGTTTTGGGGAGGAGAGAGCAGAGAGCTAACTGCTCAGCAGTGTTTGGATGGTGTAGAGAGTAACAAATATGGTAGTGTCGATAATCTCCAGATTTTTCAAAATGTTTTGCAGTACTCTTCAGAGAGCTGGATATAGATATCAAAATGGTAATTGGATTAATCTCAGGTGGGGTTTGCTGAGTTTCTGTGGTTAGAAAAATGAATGAGCAATGGGTGCTAATGATATGGAGTGGTTAAAGTATTGAACAAAGGATTTAGATCAGATGGACAAGAAAATGAGCCCAGGAGAATGCTAAACACTTGAGGAAAAATGCTAAAAGCAAGATAAATAAGGATAAAAGTTTTTGCTCAAAGAATGGAACTTATTATTTCAGAGGTAAGATAACTGATAGTGAATAGTGTTTAAATGAGAGTGGATCACTATACAAGGGCTGAGGGTAAATGTTATTGTTGAATAAAATACAGAAATGAGACAGTATTTGTCAGTAATCTCAAATTTAATGTGTCTATCCATGCTTTGGACAGTTTGTGAAAAATGTAGACTCACTGATTTTTACTGTTAGAGGTTCTGATTCAACAAGCATGGTGCGGCTCTCTAACCATACAGTTTGGATACAGTGAAAATTAATTCACAGTTTGAAAGGCTGCTATAGAATGTTAGAATTGAAATTGATGAATAAGGCTGATAATCTTATTAAATCAACAGTTTGTTTAGGAGAAAAGTATGTCACCCAGGCATCAAATTCTTTAATGAATTTAGGTGATCCATAAAGAAGTCAGTAAAGAATAGAATATATAGCCATGGGGCCTAATAGCATTGCACGACATGGACAAAGAGAATGAGGAAAATATTTTGCATGAAAACAAGAAACCGGATGGACTGAGACAATAGCTAAGAGAAGAATGCAGACTTCGTCCCTGGGTATGTAAGCAAATGTGTTGCCTCTACACATAGGCCTTTTAAGAGAACTATTATCTTCAAGGAAGAGCCAAAGTTCAAATAAAGTAAGGGAATATTCTTGTCACATATGTGAACTTCTTTCCCAAAGACAATATATTACTCCTTCTTTACCTCCCACAGTTTTTGCTTATAGAAGGAAGTCAATACTTTTTTAATTTGACCTTTACATATGAAGTTGCCATTTAATCAACAGAGAAATTTATCTAAATAGAATATTTCATTTAAAAAACATATATAAATATACATTATTGTACACTTTTAAGAAATTTCTGGCAAATACATATTATTTTTCTTGTTAAAAAAGTAAAATTGTATAATACAAAAATATTTTGATGCACATATTTGTGCATTTATTTTCAACCTTAAAATCAATCAATGTATTTTTGTGTGTAAAATTAGGGGCAGTGTTAATTCTCTTCACTGATAACATGTTTATAGTCTTCTCCAAATTGCAATCATAAAAACTAGCAGAAATTATATGTATGAAAGAGACTTTAAAGGTATTATGTAATGTTCATAGCAATACTATTAACAGAAGGGGAAAGCAATCCAAATGTCTATTAACTTAATGAATGAGTAATCAATATGGAATATATTCATACAATGGCATATTATTCAATAATAAACAGGAATGATGTACTGATATATGTCACAACATGAATAAATCTCCAAAGTATAATTTTAAGTAAAAAAAGCCATTCATAAGGCCACATATGGTGCCTCCATTTACGTGAAATGTTCAGAATAGACAAACCTAGGAAAAAAGCATGTAGATCAGTCATTGCCAAGAGCCAGCCTGAGAGTATGGTGAGAATATGGGTAGTGAATGCTAATAAATACCAGGTTTCTCTTTGAAATTATATTGTAAATTATGTTATAATAATGGCTGCTCAATTCTGTAAATTCTGCTAAAAACTGTTTAATTGCACACTTTAAACTGATGGATTTTATGATATGCATATTGTTCCTCAGTAAATTTGTTTAAAAATTAAAAATTAAAGCTCCCTTTAGACTAACCTCTCAACAGTCCTATGAAAAGGTCTCTAGGAATATTTCCTCCTACCTCATTCCCTCTGTTTCCTACTTGAAGTTGGTTCAGTTTTTTCTGCCTTTAATCTTCTATGGAAAATTCCAGAGACATTGGTAAACCAGAGACCTCTGCCATCCAAAATCACACAAGTTCCGCTTAGGTGAGACTGTTCAAATCACTGAAACTTGATGTCTTCGTGGCTGACAGCAAGATATCTTCCTACTTCTCCGTCTCTCAATAATGAATATTAAATACATTCTGGAGCACTATTGCAAATTTCTTGTAAAATAAACCTCAAAAGCCAATTATAACACGCAGGCTGTCCCAGATCTTCTTTCCAAAGATCAAAACCCTATTTTCTTGCCTTTTTAGAATCACTGAAATGAAAACAGCCTACTTCTAGCATTCAGCCTTGCGATCCTAACAATAAAAAGAATGAATGTGGTAGAACCAGCTCTACATTTTCAAGAATGATAAATTTCAGCTGTAATTTTTTTAAACTGAAGTTTTGCATTTGAAGTTTATATCACTAGCTAACTTTAGACAGTCACATATGATGCAGAAATGGAGCTTTGAGGATGAAAAATAAAAAAAAAAAAAACAGGATCAGGCTGGGCAAAAGAAAATAAGTACAGGAAGCAATGGGATGCAGAGAAATACCATGAAAAGGAAATTAATAAATTAAAAATTTTTTCTGACTAATGATATATCATAATGACAATTCCTTGCACTATAGTATAAAGGTAATAAACTGCAGAGTCAACACACTCATCAGAAATATACTATTTTGTAATTAATGAGAAACAGTAGATGAAAGACAAATTGAAATGTGTTTTTCTCTTATAGAAGCTCAGATTTTGTATAAAATGTAAATGCATAGAAATTAAAAAAATATTTACTGTAGAAGTTAAGAAAATTTGATAAAAAGTGTTGGCATTTTTGGGCCGGTGAGATGGCTCAGCAGCGTAAGCACCTGCCTTGCAAGCACGAGGGCCCAAGTTCGACTCCCGGAACCCACATACGAAAAAGGGGCTGGTGATATCGCTCAGCGGCATGGGTGCCTGTTGGCGCGCGAGGTCCTGAGGTTGACCCCCCGGTACCCACACACACAAAAAAAAGTGTTGGCATTTTTAACTTTACTGTTGAAATAATAGAGATATTTTATTTTTGTTTTTTTTTTTTTTTTTTTTTGTGGGTACCGGGGGGACGACCTCAGGACCTCGCGCGCCAACAGGCACCTGTGCCACTGAGCGATATCACCGGCCCCTTTTTCGTATGTGGGATCCGGGAGTCGAACTCGGGCCTTCGCGCTTGCAAGGCAGGCGCTTAAGCCGCTGAGCCATCTCACCGGCCCATATTTTATTTTTGATTTGGATATCAAATAAATTTGAGAATCCAAGCTGATTATTACAGGAGTTACAATGGACCACTGAGTAACAACTAGCCTCACATATGAACAACTTGGGTTACAACTCAAATTTTAGGTTTAACTTATGACTAAAGTCTTGAGTTATGACCTAAATGCTGGCTGCTTGTGTGGTTGTAAACAAAGACTCGCAATGCCAGGAAAGTGTATGTATGCACACATAAGTTTCAGTCTGAGCCCAAAGGCACGTGTTTGTGGATGCGATTTTGGTCAGTGCTTTATATAATCACTACGATTACTGCTATCAAAATGGCCCCAAAAAAGCTAGAAAAGAAACTAATGAAGGAAGAAAAGGTAATGAAAGCAATCACAATCTTAAAAAAGAAGGAAATTGTGGTGAAATATGAGAGTGGTGTTCATGTGACCTATCTTATTGATATATACAGCATATCAAAATCCACCATCTCTACAATCTTACAGAGAAAAGATTTATATAAGGAAGCTAGTGTTGCTAAAGGTGTTACTCAAATCAGTAAGTCATGATCAACAGTGTTAAAAGAGGTAGGAAGGCTATTATTAGTGTGGATAAATGAAAGGCAGATGGCAGATGACAGCCTATATGAGTCTACAATTTGTGAAAAAACTAGGGCTATATATGCAGATCTCATAAAGGATAATCCATCACTGAGTGATAATGGTGAAACATTTCATGCCAATAAAATTCATGATTCTGAAGTGAGAACTGGGGTTCATAGCATAACTAGGCATGGTGAAGCAGCTAGTGCTGATAAAAGAGCTGCTGAAAATGACATACACCACTTTGAAATGATAACATAGAGAAATGGCTTTTGCTCTCATCAAGTTTTCAACAGTGATCAAACTGGCTTTTTCTGGGAGAAAATGCCAAGGAGAATGTACATTATTCAAGAAGAAAAAACTGCCAGGCCACAAGCCTATGAAGGATAGGCTAACCTTATTGCTATATGCCAATGTGAGTGGTGATGTCAAGATAAATCCTGTCTTGGTTTATCACTCTGAGACCACTAGAGTGTTCAAAAAAACATAGTCATGAAGAATATGCTAGGGGTTATCTGGAGATCTAATACAAAAGCCTGGGTAACAAGAATACTTTTTCTTGAGTGGATCAGGGAGGATTTCTGTCCTACTATTTAGAAATATCTAGAGAACAAAGGTTTACTACTCAAAGCTCTCCTCATCATGGACAATGATCCTGCTCATCCAGGAGATTTGGAAGAAGATTTGGCTGAAGAATTCTCATAGCTCTCAGTCCCACCTACAATATAACTCCTCTACTGAAGCCTAAGGAACAGCAGGTTATAGCTAACTTTGAGAAGCTAAACACGAAGGAACTGTTCCTAAAGTGCTTCCAGATGATCTCAGATACAGATTTAGACCTTAAAGAGTTCTGAAAGGAACACTGCAACATCCTCTCCTGTGTGTGGTTAATTGAGAAACCCTGGGCCAATGTTTCTCTAAGGACACTGAGATCTGCCTGAAAGAAAGTGTGGCCTAAAATTATACAGGAGAGAGACTTTGAAGGCTTTGGAGAGGAGCCTGAGCCTTCAGTTGACCCTGTGATTGATGACGCTGTCACTATAGCAGATTCCATAGGCTTGCAGGTAGACAGTGGTTATGTTGAGGAACTGGTGGAGGAGCACTCAGAGGAACTGTCTACAGAAGAACTTCAGCAACTTCTGGCTCAGCAACAGAGAATGGCAGCTGAGGAGCTTTCTGAAGAGGAGGGGGAGTATCAACAATCAGTGCAGCAAAGTGCTTCTTCTGAAGTAAAAGAAATCCTGAAAAAATGGACAGAGCTGCAAACATTTGTAGAGAAGACCCACCCAGACAGAGGAAAAGCCAATCACTGCATTCACTTGCTTAATGATGTCATGTCATACTACAAAGCAGTGTTAAAGAAAAGACAGAAACAGACACCCTTAGACCAGATTTAATTCTGGAAAGGTTGAGACCTACTGAGCCAGAAGCAGGTCCTACTGGGCTTCAGATTCTTCCAAGGAGAGAAAGGACATGAGAGAGCCAGATTCCTGATGTTCTTATGGAAGGGGACTCTCCTTTCCAACAACAACCACCTTCCACTTCATCCTCCCTTCCTGCAAGCCACAGATGTCAATTTGAATGGTGAGCACAGTATGGAATTGTTTCTGGTAAACTAAGCACATTTTATAACTTTTTGGTGAGTACACAACGAAAATTATTGATATTTCTGGTAAATTACATTATACAACACTTTTCTTTTATGAAAAGGTTAGTCAATGGCTGCTTTGGGAGATTCAGAATATATTATGTGTATTTCTATTATTTCTTATTGGAAAAATAGTCCTGACTTTCAACCAGCTTGAGTTAACCCTCACAAACAAATTGAGTTTGTAAGTCAAGGCTCCACTGTTATTTGTGCTAAGTGGAAGATACTGTACGAGCTCTGCTGGCTATTTGTAAACATGCGTCTTGACTCATTTGGAGAGACTCATACTGTTTTAAGATTTCTACCTGAGTTTTGAAAATCCTGGAGTTTTGTCAAAATGTTTAAAGCTCTTTGGTGCACTACTTAGAATATTTTTGTGACAAAGTAGACCAAGTGAAAATACTAACCAATTGCCATATTACAGAATATGGTCATTGAGCTAAGAAATCCAGTTTATAAACAAATATTGTCAAAGTTAAGAATTATAAATTTTAACACTTTTAAAATCACCTAACTTCAGCAATATTATTTGTAAGATAGAAAACTGGAAATTACCAGTCCACTAAATCTGGATTTATATTAAAAAGATAATTGTTCTTATACATATTATTTTATCTCAATGACTAATTTTCTCTGTAAATATGGATTTTAAAGTTTTTATGTTATGCAGTGTTCATGTTTTTCTATAGAAACAGAGAAAAAAAAATAAGCAAACTGCTTCCTTCTGAAAGTAATCGACTCTGCAAGTCCAGATTTTCTCATATTCCAGACAGAAAGCTTCCAGCCTTTTTCTACATGGATATTCAGTGACTGGCAAACATCACTTCTCTGTATTAACACTATCAAACCAAATTATGTTTTGAGTGTCCAGTTGGTCTGTATGGGCTGTTATAACAGCAACATACACTGGTAACTTAGAAAAAAGAGAAATTTATTTCTCACAGTTTTAGAGGCTGCAAAGTCCAAGATTAAAGACTTCACAGTTTCAAAGTCTGGTTAGGACCCACTTCCTAGTTTATCACTGTTCCTTTTCTTGCTGTGTACTCACTTGGCTGAAGGGGCAAGAGAGCTCTCTAAAGTCTCCTGTATGGTTCTGACTCTATTCACGGGGGCTCTGCTATCACAATCCATCACCTAAGACTCCCATCTCCTAATGTACCACATAAAGGGCATCATTTGAATACTTGAATTTGTGGGGCCACCCAAACATTAAGTGCTTAATTGTGTTCCCAATTTTCTTATGCAGACACTTATTTGTTTGGGTCTCAGGTAAGGAGTTAATTCAAGTTGAATTCAAGAAAAAATTCAAAATTTTTTCTAGCACGACTTTCATTTCTTACAGATTTTTTTTAATATATGCGCATACTGGGAGTCAAACTCAGGACCTTGTGCTTGCCAGGCAGGCGCTTACGATGCTGAGCTATCTCACCGGGCCGACTTTCATTTTTTATCATAGTTTCTCACAAAAAAAATTGTGTTAACTACACAAGTTTAGGATTTTTTCAAAAGTATTTCATGTGGAGTTTTTATTTTAAAATATATAGTCATTAATCTAAATAATATTAAAAGTAGAAGGGGGATATAATACAATAAGGTCAATTAAAATTTGAATAATAAATGAGTGAAAATTAAGATTGATATAATACTCACATAAATATAATTATGATTTTCGGACAATCAAAAAAACAAGTTCCTACATTCAAATGAATAGTTTCACATGTATGAGTTCTTTTTATGTTAACAATTAATTAGCATTTTCCACTAAGTTTGAGGTATACAGTTTCTATTGCATATACACAGTATAAAGAAAAAACAAACTCTAAGAAAACTACATAAAAATAAAATTATCTTAATTTTATATTGCAAAAACTAAAAAATAGGACCACAGTAAAATGACCTGGACACTACATTTATGAAATGCAAAAATGGTTAAAAAATTAAAATAAAAAAAAAACTCTTAAAGTAATGATAGATAATGTAATAAAGCAAAAATAATTAAAGCCTAGAAAATTTGTTCATGCTCTGTTGAATGTGTCTGTACTGAGCTGAGTATTGTATTTTCAGTCATTTTAAAGGACACATGTCCATGGAAACAGCCAATAAAATGTTTTTAATGAAAGGGACTGAAATGTTTGAGGCAGTGGTTTTCAGGTGAATAAAGCCCTTCATATCTGACCTTTGTACTACAGATACATTCTTTCAACCTACATTTCTCTAACAGTAAATGTAAAGACCTAATACCTCTGTCTGTGAAATAGCATCACTAACAAATCAAAGGCTACAGGGAACATTTTTGTACTACCTCCTGAAATAATTAGAGCTCTTAATGCACCATCACTATTTATAATCACAGAGAGTATTTCTTAATTTTATGACTTTCAGGCTTGAGTTGCTAAGATTTTTAAGCCTGTTCCTCATAGGTTTTTCCCTTAGTAAATTGTTCCAAGCTGAACATTCAGAAAAGCACTGTCTTTCAGTCAGAGAAAAGTGGTTCCAGTTATTTTAGGGATGTAGCCAAATAACAATGGCAAAGGCACATAGTTTAAATGGTTATCCTAACCAGTTAGATTTAAGGTTAAACTGATATATGCATAAAATCCATCAGGTAGGATGGTAACAATCTGGGTTTATTAGTTAAACTAGCCTTACATCACCTGTCCTATACTTTCTAATCCTAAACTGGATGGTAGCAGTAGCTGTTTTTACATAACTCGTAACCTTCCACTTATTTGCCTGTGACAATTAGATAGATGTCAGAAAAATTCTTTAATGGAGACAAACATCTAAATGTGTTAGAGAGGTAATCCTGTCTCTTGCAGACATTCATAAACATTCACTCATTTCTTTAGAGGATAGACCTACCATCCAGGTTGGGAGGTTATGCAGTGTTGGTAAATAAACAGCTCAGGATTACGGACATCTGATCTGACAAACTTACATTTACATCAGTTGAAGTTTAACTCTTGAAAGTCAGGAAGAAATACATATGTATGGAGATAAAATATATGTATTTATCAATAGTATCTAAGAAGTTTCCATTATGAAATCATTTGGAAGGATTTAAACTGATTTTGTAATTCTCCGCTACTTTCAAAGACTTAAATTATGGTCTAGTAATCTTACAGACATTAAAGCTCTTACTTCAGAAGATTTTTTTTTTTTGATTGCCAGCTATAGAGATTCTTTTTGCAAACTGCTTTATAATGAATTCATGGTTTTCAGAAAAACATCTTGCCCTTTGATGATATTTCATTTTGTTAAAATAAAATTGATGTATTTACTTAAGTCACCTACCTAAAGCACCCAATTCAGCTGAAGTCCCATGAGGTACAGATGTAATTATCATGTTTATATGATCCACAATTTTTGTTAGGTCAATGGGATTTATGCAAACTACTTTTTATGAAAAAAAATGGGAGACTGAGATCTGTGCTTTAACTTAGGAATGAAAACGAAATAACTATATTTCACAATATTATACTGACCACTCTTCCCTGTAGCTGTAAAACTTCTATCAGACATCACCTTCATACTCATATAATTGAACACCTCAAACCCACCTTCTAGGCAAAAATGCAAACAGAACATGAATGGATGCAGTGATTTCAATGAATAACATCCTTGAAATAAAAACAATGTGATGTTGGTAAATTTTCATGACTATACACCTGCTTATAACTGCAGAATTTTAGTTACTCAGAAGGATTTGCTATGGTCAGTTAACGTGGGACAGAGGTTGCTGTTGGCCATGCTATTAAGGAATTCAAAGATACCCAGCAGGCAAATTTAAGCACACACAACATCTGAGCTCAGTGTTGGAAGTGGGAAATGAAAACAGATTCCACATAATGGCTCAACTGTTGCATTTTTACTGGTCATTAGTGGCCTGTAGACAAATCTCGAGTTTCTAGATAAAGACCCAATTTGCTTGTTGTTTGAAGTGTACACAGGGATAATTTATTCATTTGTTAATTTTCTTTCTTGCTCTAGCACATTAGGGGGCATTGGTTCTCTGACCTATGTGTAACTTTAATCCAAACTCAACTAAACTGCAATTTTATACAGAATATGTAGCCTATTGCTCTGATTGTCTCCAGTGTTCAAGGGCAGAGTCGGAACTTTTTTAGTTGTCAATTATTGTTTGGGTCCACATGTATTATTTGATAAGATTAAACAAATATTTTAAAAGATAGTTAAATAACAGACAATTTTTCTTTCTTTTTTGCTGGAAGTTCCCTAACCAATAATGCCAGTTTTCTAGTAGTCAGTTTCAAAGAAGATTCCAAAACAGTATTTAAGTCAAAATTGCCTGAATGCATGTACCATTAATGCATCCTCTTGATTAATACACAGGTGCCAATAAACTAAATCAACTGTATTTCTCAATGGTTATCTCATAATCAAAACTGTGATAAAACCAGAATAAAGTAATAACAAGATGATAATCCAAATATGACAAATTCTATCATTAAGGTATTGTTTACAAAGAAACCTTCTGTAAAAATGTAATTATGAAAAAAATGTTTTAAAACAAAACTTCAGAAAGTCATTATACAACAGTTTTTGCAATCTGAACTAATCTTAATCCTTTTTAAGATAGAATTTGACAAAATTTATTCTAAGTATCTATATCTCCTTTGTTTTGTGTTATGTAAGATTTATAATAGAGGTAAGCCATAGATCTGTTTTACATTCTTCAATAAGAGAATAAAAGAGTGGCTGTAGATTGAATCCCTCTGTGTGTTTTTCCTTTTCGTTAAGGATCATAAAGAAAGAAAATTGGATTAAAATGGCTAAATGTTCTTAGAACAATTCCCACAAATGCCAATAATTATAGATTTTGGTTTCCTTGGTTCTCATGGCTCTAATCTTTTGTAGTTTATTACAATGCACAACACAGCATCAGATACTTTCCACATGACACACATTTAACACCCTCCCATTACAGACCATAGGCTGAGAGTCTGGTTCAAAGGCAGTTAGGTTTAAGTGATACAGTGGGAGAGAAAGGAAATGTTGTGGGTGCTGTCAAATACTACACGTGCTACTGAGCTGGGCTGGACCAGAAAAATGCCAGTCTTTAAGATTTTCATTTTGCCATATTCCCCAATTCTAAAGTAGACCACTGAGTTGCTCCTTATTGAATGTGTATATCGGTGGTTTATATATGGAATATATCTATATCTATATCTATCTATCTATCTATCTATCTATCTATCTATCTATCTATATACAGGTTTGTTTTCTTTTGTTTTTGTTTTTATTGTGCTTAATGGTGATATTTTCAAAGCATAATGCAAACTCTTTGATATATTAGTAAAATTTTTCAAGTTATTTTCTCACAATTTTAAATTCAAATAAGATCCTGTAGGAGGGCTTCTTAATGTGGATATGACTCTCTAATTACTTCCTAGATGGAAGAGAAAAAAAAACTATCTCTTTGTGTCTAATTATAGATTAAACCTATTTATCCTTAATCATTAACCAATACACAGTTACATAGAATACCATCATTTAAAATACATACATCAAAGCTTAACATGTTTTTAGACTGGTATCAAAATGAAAGAAAGAATGTTTATGCACTGGAAGTCACCTGTGGCAAATTAAGTTTTATAGGATGAAGGATTATCCCTCTCATTTATTTACCCAGCACACAGTTGGTGAAAACTAAAAAATATAGTGTATTAAGACTTGAATAGGTTAAATAAACTCTAGCAGAGCCATACATTTCTGTATTTTATATCAGATTCTGCTTTGTTGCAATTAAAAACATTTGTTGAAAAGTTCACAGTCAGTACTGTACTATGAACAAAAGAATTGTGTAGTTCAGTGTGTATTTGTATCTTACTCAAGTCTAGTGCTAATTCTGTAGCACTGCAATGTGTTGAGTATAGCAGAAACTACCCTCTAACCTCTGAATTACTGGTGTTCACAGCCACTGAGCACTGTGCTATTGTTTTCTGTAAAGATTTCTGTCTTGTGGAAGGGAAGAATCAGCTGGATATACAAAAGTTCAGAAATGTGTTTTCTTTTCTTTTCTTTTTTTTTTTTTGTGGGTACCAGGGGTTGAACTCAGGACCTCGTGCACCAGCAGGCACTCGTGCCACTGAGCGATATCGCTGGCCGTTTTTTCATATGTGGGTACCGGGAGTCGAACTCAGGCCCTTGTGCTTGCCAGGCAGGCAATTATGCCACTGAGCCAACTCACTGGCCCCAGAAATGTGTTTTCTGTTTGACTTTCTGTGTTATGTTTTGAAGGCTGAATTTCCTCTGTCAAAATGGAATTTGTTTATATGTCCTCTTCAGTTCTGCTTAATTTCAAAAAGTTTGGTTAGTGCCATATGGGTTCCAACTAATTGTAAATAATACACAAAAGTCCTCATTTTATGCCTGAACTCTGATTAAGTCTACTCTCCACATCCTTTGAAAAGTTGCCTCTTAAGCAAAGACCTCTCTTATTCCTCTCGATGAATATCAGCAGCACCAGATACTGAGGGAGATTATTATACTCAAAGCCTAGGCCAGTTGCTAAAACAGAAAAAGTATAATAATCTCAAGGGCAAAATTCCTCTCCTGATTCTGTAGTATGCTGCAGATAACTACACAAGTTCATTGACCTCCTCCAAAACTTGCAAATCTAATTTTTCATGTGCCATTGTACTGAATTGGGCTACATCTACCAGAAAAATCAAAAGAAAAAAATTTTTTTAACAAATCCTGGGGTGATGTGGGTCTATTGGACCTTCTGTGATGCTTGGCTAAACATATGAAAAACTGGTCCATGGAGCATAAATGTGGGTATAAATTCCATTTTGCCATTTTTGCACGCATGCACACACCTTGCCTTTCATCACATCAAGTGCATAAACACATAGGTTGCTTTCTGTATTCCTCAGGGAAAGGTACTGAGATGCACAGCGAGCTACTATTACATGAAATTACAAATTTACAGTAGAAAAGTAAGGGGTGGTTCTGCTGGACCCAGCCTTATGCTGAGTTAAGAAGAAAGTGCAGCTTCAGTCATTTTTCCATAGTCATCCTGTCTCTCTCTTTATTCCTCTTTGTTTACTTATTTTCTTTACCATCAGAATCCTTCTTATCAAATTATGTTGTATTCTGTAGCCAAAGCCCTACCTTTCAGGCCCTACCTACAAAATAACACTCCCTCAGAAGAGCTGTTGGCAAAGGGAAGTGATATTTCTGCTCTTGTTGTAGTATTGGCTAAATAAGAGGTGGTCTCACATTACAGTAAATAGTGGTGTCTCCACTTATTTTATGTCATTTAAAAAAGTAGGCCTTCTTTAGCATAGACATTTTTACTAATTAATAATGAATTGATTTTTACAAGTACACATTATTCTAACAATTTAATCTGAAAACTACCCTGCCTCTTGAAAATCCAGAGCTGATGTAATGATCACCACTGCGTATAGGATTGCTAAGCTCGCTTTCCTTCTTATTCTTGTGTAGCAGTCACTGAAGATGCTACTGAACATACACCCAGCACTTCCTTATGCAGTTATAATTATTACCTTAGGACAGTAACATCCATTTAAATATTTGCTTTCCCAGCTCCATTCACAGATATGTGCTGGTATGTGACAGTTTCTGACCAAGAAGATATAAATGGAAACTTCTGGGAATCCTGTGAAAAATAACCACTAGATGTAAATTCTACCATAATCTTACTTACCTAGCGATCATTATATTTCTGCTCCTTCTGCCAGGAATGTCTTCCCTTTTAGGGGTGATAAATTCATACATATCTAATAGCCTAGCAATAAATGTCATCTCCATGAAAAATATTTCCTCAATTGTGGGGAAATGCAAAGAAATTCTTTTCATGTTTGTCTATACTTATAGTATTAGACAAAGAAAACCGGAAACTGGGTTAAGGGACATGTTTAAAATTTAAAAAAAGATTGGATAGTTGGCAATCTTTAGAGTAAAAAGAATTAATATGTGTCTTGTACAGGTACCAGCTACCCTCAATGAATGTATTCATTGTGTACTGCAAACATGTACTAATTAAAACAAAAAACAAACATACAACAACAACAACAACAAAAAGAAATGGTATTTTCCCAGCTGTATATGCTTCTACTTTAAATGTGATGAAACCAGGGAACAAACTACTTACATTCCAATTTCTTGTTTATATTACATTTCCAAAATGTAAACCATTGGAGAAACAAGGTTTCTCCCCTGTTAAGAAAGGAAGTTGAAAGTTATATATCAGTTACCACAGAAACTTTTCCACTCATAGTTTCTGAGCTTTTCTACTACAGCGCAAACTCCTTTGTCAATACAGCCATAACCAATCGACGCTTACCGCTTCATCCAAACGGCAGAATAGGATCTGGAAAACTTGTTGTTGATCCAAAATCCTCATATTTACTTTTAGGATAATGTAAATAAAAATATATGTTAGGTATTTATCTTTGCCTGAACAAATTAAGTCTTAACCCTACATCCTACTTACAACTCTAACAATGAATTTATCGCCAATGTAGTTTTTATTTAAAAAAGTAGTTATCTTTAGATGTGAGATAGGAAACAATAGATATTGCCATTTATTTATTTTTGAGTCACAAGTTTTGTGGTTATTTCCCACACATTTGGAAATAGTTATTAAATCATTGAAGAATAAAAGACACGAAGAACATACATTCAGGTATAATTGAATTCCTTAGAAATTGTCTACAATGCCATCAACTAAGAATGAAATTGCCATCATATATCTTTATAACATATCATTTCTTTTATCATAGAAAACTTTATACTAAATTTGTTTACAAGTGAAGTTTATATTGAATTTACATATATTTTTTTTTATCAAGCTGAGAAAGCAGGAATCCATCGACCATGTCCCTTTCATAAAGTAAGAATGGAAGGTTAGAAAGCTGTCAGGATGAGAGGAAGAAGAAACAGGGAAATAATTTCTGTGCCACCTCAAGATTCAGAATAGGATGACATTTTCAGCACAGAACTCTGGGTGGCTGTAATAGGAAGGCTGGTAATCAAATTTACTTTAATACTAGTAAATACAAGATGTGATCACAAGATACAGTGGAAGTTTAAATTTAAAAGAAAACTATTATAGTAAAATATATGTTGCTATTAATCCCTCTCAAAATATACCTCACGCTTTGATCACACTTTTTCCATTTTTCTTGCCACTTTCAGAAGAGTTCTGCAACTCCTCTCTTGTTAGCATCCTTAGTTGTGCTGTTGTGGCTGACTCGATGTTCTAAATTGATTCAAAATGTTTGCCTTTCATGGTAATTTTGGCTTTGGGGAAGAGCCAAAGTTGCGTGGTGTCAGATCTGGTGAATAAGGTGTATGAAAACATACCATGATGTTTCTACAAGGCTGCCCTTCTCTTGGATGGCACTCAGCAGCAGCATTCGCTTCTTTTTTTTTTTTTTTTAACACACCTTGTAAGGAAACATAAGAAAGAAGGGGCTGAGTATGGTGGCTCGTGCCTATAATCCCAGCACTCAGGAGGCTGAGTCAGAAGGATCGCTGTGAGTACAAGGCCAGCCTGGGCTACATAGTGAGCTCAGGACCAACCTGAACGACACAGCCAGACCCTGTCTCACAAAAACAAACAAACAAACAAACAAAACAAAACAAAAAAACACGTAAGAAAGAAAAAAGTGGCAAGAATGGTAGGATAAATATTTTAGAAACTAAGGGGAAGTTAATGACAATGTGTCTTTTACTACAATAATTTATTTAAAGGCACACTATATTATTTGATCTTAAATGCTCTTAAATGCATAAGATCTTAAATGCTCTTATGCATTTAAAATTCCAATAATTCAGGAGAACAAAAGATATACACACATTATAAAAAAAATGTCAATGTCTCAATGATTTTTCTTTATGTTGCTTTATTCCCATGTTCAAATTAAAAATTCTATTTTACTTTTGTGCAGAGTCAAAATTAAAATTTGTAATAGTTTCTGTTCTATCTTGAAGGGGTTTTCATAATACTCCAGGTTAAATGCCAAATGTCTTGACAAAATGATTATATATGAATAATATTTTTACTTTGTTCTATTACAAAACTTTAACATACATCTGTGATAAGAAAATGAAGTTGATAAAAGAACAGTGTCAATGAAAGTCTTTTTTAAATAGCAGGATTCTTCCTTTGAGGAAAAAATTATTTACCACAGAGAGATTAAAAGTAAATTTGTGCTGCTCACCCACCATCCTAATCATTACTGTCAGGAAGTCAATTTGAGATCACAGGTCACAGCTTTAAATTCAAGTGTGGCATAAAGAATTTAGTCAATATCTGTATGCACATAGAAAATATGCTGCAAGCAAATGCATTTTAGTACTGTATTTATTTAAACTGCCTGAAAATGAATCTGAAAGTATGTTGAAGTAAAAAATAAAAATATTTGGCAGGGCACTTTAAAAATAATTTGTGTTTCCTATAAGATCTTGTATAATTCAGTATTATCAGGCCAAAATACTTTGCATTTTGTTTTCTGCCTCAGTGATTCTATTGAAACTTTTTTTTTTCTAAAGTCCACCAGAAACTCTCTAATCACCAGATCCAATGACCTTTTTTATGTTTCATATTCCTGGAGTCTGCTGCATCATGTGACATTGGTTATGTCCACTTCATTTTGGAATTTATATTCCCTGTCACAAGAATAAAGTAATTTTTACGTCATGTGTATCTCTCATGTGCCTCTCTGAGTGTATTGTTTTTGTGCTTTTGGAATTTTTTCAGTGAAACATGTCAGCATAAACTACCAGGGTTCATTAAAAGTTAATAGCTATTGTATAAATCAGGCATTTGGGATATCTCCTTTACAAAAATAAAGAATTAGAGAGGATTTATTGCAGAATAAAAGCAGAACATACACAAAGGTAATGAGTTAGGCCAAGTGTTGACAAACTACAACTATGGGCTAGATAATTACGTACTCTATTTTTGTAGCTGAAGTTTTATTCATTTGCATATTGTCTGTGCACAGCAAGGGCAGAGTTGAGCAGTTTCCATAGAGACCATGTGTTCCACACACCCTAAAGTTTTTACTATCTAATTTTGCACTGAAGAAGTTCACAGGCCCCTGGGTTAGAGGATTAACTAAGTAAACTGAAACAGAGACCACTGTCTTCTTTGATGCAAAGTAAAGGCACTGCTATGATAAAACATTATGTCAAGATAAAAGGATTGCATCGAACATGAGTCTTCTAGGAAAGGTTGTTTACATATGACTCATTTTGGCATCTTACATAAAAAATAAGTGTGTAGACCGAGTGCAACTGGTCACATAAATAGATTCTGTAAGACCTCACATTATCTCATCCACAGTCCTAGCTTCAGTAGCACACACAAGTGTGTGGAGATTCATCTGGAGTAGGTCCTCTTGCCTAAACCACAAGTGCGGAGAGCAAGGAGAGGAAAGCAGGGTGATACATGACATTTTCTCTTTTCACTATTGTATCCCAGTAAATTTTCTGTTTGACAACCTGCGATATATTAAGAGTTTAAGCAGGACACTGTAGTACATGACTGTATGGGAGGCTGAGGCAAGAGAATTGCTTGGATCCAGAAATTCAAGACTAGTCTGAGCAACATACTGAGAAGCTATTTCAAGAAAAAAAAAATAGAAAAGACAGAGAATTTAATTTTATTTCAACAGAAAGTTTAGCAGAAACCCCAAATATGAAGGAAAAAACTTGCCTTTTAGAAGTTCCTTTAAGTTTTGGTTTCATTTAATATTTTAGCTTCTATCAAGCCTTCACTACCCCTATAATAATGACTGCTACCATCCCACCTTTGTTTAAGCTAGCCTATGTGAGTTTTTCTTCCTTATAGTCATGAGATATTTAATGAAATGGGCTTGCGCTGACATCACGGACACCGAAGAATCATAGCGCATTCTGGCATAGTCCACTTTATGAGGTTACATAAAAATGTTAAACACCCAAAATCTCTATATATTCACATTCATGTAGAAAGTTTGATTTTGATTCAATAATCAGGTTTCTTAGATTCTTATAAGTTAAACCATTAACTTTATCCCACAAATTAATTTTAGGTGGAATTTCTGTGGTTGCATTTATCTGGCCCATAAGTAAAACCCTATTACAGATTTTCAGAAGCCTTGATTTTGTGTTGATTGTCTAGCTTTGATCATGTTCATATAATATATTTTTACAAGAGCATGTTTCTAACAATTGAGATTTATTGATTATTTGAGGATTTTTGTAGACTTAACATTATAAAAACAAACCCCCCTATTTCTCTAGAAGACCAGTAGAAATAACATATTTTCCAACACTTCAATTTGATAATCTATTTTACCCATTGGGACTAAATTATTTTTATTCCTAAAAAGATATTTGAAATTTTTCAATAGTCAATATTAACACTTGTGAAAATTATGTTCAGGATGTCAAATGATGTGTTACAGTTGTATACATAGCTAGATTTTGACCATGGGCAAATGGTCAAACCCCTGAGAAATTACTAAACTGTAATGTGTAATAGAATGTTGTGTTAAGCCATAATGTTTCATCATTGACAGAAGTTCATTAATGATCTAAACTGCAGATTTTCTGTTGATTGAAGCTAGCTATATAGTTTCTGAATTGATACTATCAACAAGAGGAAAATGTCACCATACTTGAATCTTCACACAGTAGCTCAAGTCATCTCTCTATAAAAATGCTATAGTTTATGTCTCTCATCACAGCAAGATAAAGTGTCTTACTGGTACTCTACGTCTAGCATTTCTAAGAGCTATTGTACTCAAAGTCAATCCTTGTTTTGCATTGTTTCAATATGCAGTGATTTGTGTGACCATGGTGTGGTGGTTGACTTTATACGCCATCGTGATTACGGTAATGGTGCCAGTACAGCTCAGATAATATTATTTTGGGGTGTGTCTGCAAGGGAATTTCTAGAAAAGATTAGCAGTTGAATCAGTAGACTGAGTAAAGAAGATCCACCCTGAACTATGGGAGTAGGCCACATCTAAACATTGAGGGCAGACTCTCTCTCTCTCTCTCCCTCCATCCCAATGCCACCTCCTTCCTCAGAACTACGCCTTCAGTTCAGTCTCGGACTATATTACACTGTTGCTCTCCTGGTTTTCCAGGTTGTAGACTGTGGACTTCTTGGCCTCCATAATCGTGTCAGCCCATTCTTTATAGGAAGTCTGCTCACATATTTTTCCTATTGCTTCATACCATTTTCTAGAGAACCCAGACTAATAGGCATGGTTTACTTTAAAGCCTCAACCAGGGTAATTACCACGATATATTAATTACAAGTAAGTTCATCAAGAGGAAACTTCAATGCTGTTTGCTCTTTGGGCCACAGAAATAACAAATGTGCATCACAAGCAAGGATGTCTATTCTTCGAAAGTACTGTCATTGGTCAGTGCACATCTGTTATTCAGTTTAGGTGCAGAAAGCAAGGGGCATTTGTGTTGACTCCTTCTCTAGTGATAAACTCATATACTATTTTTCAAAAGTGGCTAACTAATTGAGAAAATTGATCATGAAAAGTCAACAATCAGCAAAGAAAGGAAAAGTGTTGATGCCGGTGGCACATGGGTGGAGTTTTAGAAGCATTATCTATTTGAAAATTCACATTGGGAACCGTTGACAGCTGTTGTATCCCAGAGGAATTTAGTCATGATGAATTCATTGATAAAAATGAGGAAATGGTTGTGATAATGTGATGATGTTGCAGATGAAGTAATATTTCAAATTTAGCATTACTAGAATTCTCAGAGATATTTCATTGAGTAAAAGCACGTAGAAAGGGCCAGGCATGGTGGTGCACACCAGTAATCCCAGCACTCGGGAGGCTGAAGCAGTGTGAATTCAAGGCCAACCTGGATGACATAGCAGGTTCAAGGCCAGTGTGTGCTACATTGCAAGACCCTATCAAACACACAGAAACACACACACAGACACACACAAACACACACACACGTTTCTGGGAGTTGAAACAAACTTAGAAAAGAGTATCACAATTTACAAAGACATAGAAAAGATGCTTTCTCCCTGTCATGGCACATAATGAGAAGAATAGAAAATAAGGACTGTGCGATCTACTCTTGACATTTTTAAATAAATACTTTGATTTTCTATGTTTCTGATATTTTAAAGTACAATGTACTAAAAGGTTATTAGGATTTTTTAAAAAACTATTTTGAAATATCTATGAATTTTTATAACAGTGGGAATTTTTCATATTTGGACCAGTTTTTAAAGGTCACAGAACAGTCATAATTTCTTCCATTAATATCTCTGTACAATTTCTGCTTTCACAGGCATCTGTGTAGCCCTCTGTTATCCTATGAAGAGAAGACTGCCTACCTCTGTTTCAAGTTGAACTGGACCTGGTGTCGACTGTAAAAAATTTCAGTGGAAACTCTAGTAGTGAATCATTACATATTCTGCAGGTAGAAAGAGTTGAGGAAATATTTCTTATCAGACTTAGTCTTTTGGCTGATTTTTATAGGACCTTCAATTTTCTATGCTACATTAACTAAAATAATTATTATTCCTTTGGAGGCATAGAAATTTTTAAAAAGAAATGAACAGGTAAATATCTAAAGTATGATCACTTCAACAGCAGTTGTATTCTGAGGCTCAGGGTTCCAAGGACCAGAACCTAACAATAATCATGGAAGTGCAGATAACAGACGTACTGATTTTCTTTCCTTTGGATGGATACCCACTAGGGGCTTTGCTGGATAGTTTTAGTTTTAAATTTTTAGGAACTTCCACACTATTATGCATAATGTCTATACTAATTTACATTTCCACAAGTAGTTTGGAAGACTTTCCTTTTCTCCACATTCTTTCTAGCACTTCTTATCTTTAGTCTTTCGATATAGCTTTTCTTATTGGGATGAAGTAATATCTCATTTTGGCTTTGATTTATATTTCTCTGATAAGTGGTGATAATGAATATTTGTTGGCTATTTACTTTTCTTCTTGGGAGAAATGTCTGTTTAGATCTATTGCCTAGTTTTTATTTGGGCTATTTTGTTTTTACACTATTGAGCTTTTGAAGTTTCTTGCACATGCTGGATATTAAACCCCTTGTTAGAGGTACAGTTTGCAAATATTTTCTCCCATTCTGTAGGTTGTGTCTTCGCTCTATTGATTGTTTTCTTTGCTGTAAATGTTCTTAGTTTGATTGAGTCACATTTTTCTATTTTTATTTTTGTTATTACTTTTGTAGTTTTGTCCAAAAAGAAAAAGAGAAAATCATTGGCATTCCAATGTTGTGAAGAATTTTCTGTTTTTTTCTCCTAGTATTTTCTTACATTTAAGTCTTTAATTCATTTTTAATTAATTTTTGTAACAGATGATAGGAATCTAATATTCTTCTGCATGTACTTATCCAAATTTTTATTGAAAAATGTCTTATCCAATGCAAATTCATAGCATCTTTGTTAAAAATCAGTTGGCTGCAGATGAATGGCTTTGCTCTATTTTCTCCATTCTGTTTCATTTTTCTACATATATGTTTTTGACAATATCATGTAACTTTATTACTACACATTTGTAGTGTATTTGAAGTCAGTCAGTTACTATTACTGTTGTATTCTTTTTGATCAAGATGGCTTTTGCGATTTTTTTTTTGTGTGTGTGTGTGTGTGGTTTCACATAAATTTTAGGGAATTTTTTCTCGTTCTGGAAGAATGTTATTGGTATTTTGATAAGGGTTGCATCAAATTTATAGATCACTTCAAGTGTATGAACATTTTAACAATATTGATTCTTCTTGTCCATGAACAAGCCTTTTGTGTTTAATGCAGAACAATGCATAATACCAATAAAAGGAAACAAAGGAGATATCCATCAATGGATGGATAAAGAAAATATAAACAGGGCCGGTGAGCTGGCTCAGCGGCATAAGCGCCTGCCTTGCAAGCGCGAGGGCCCGAGTTCAACTCCCGGAACCCACATACGAAAAAGGGGCCGGTGATATCGCTCAGCGGCACGGGCGCCTGCTGGCGTGTGAGGTCCTGAGGTCGACCCCCCGGTACCCACAAAAAAAAAAAAAAATAAATAAAAAAAATTAAAAAAAAAAGAAAATATAAACAATGGAATATTAGTCACCCACAAATTAATGAAATCCTGTCATTTAGAACACCGTGCATGGAACTGCAGTTCATTATTTTAAGTGATATAATATAGACACAGAAAGACAGGTGTTGCATGTCACTCAATATACGAAACAAAATTTTCACTTAATGGAAGTTGAGTAGAATGGTGGTTATCAGAGGCCAAGGAGAGTAAGGATGAAGGAAGGATGGGGAAACATTCATGACCTTATACTATGTTACAGTTAGATAAGAGGAAGACGTTCTGATGTATGTCTGCACAGTAGGGCAAATGTAAATATCAATAATGCACTGTATATTTCACAACGCTAGAAGAAATGATTTCGAATATTTTCGACACAAAGAGATGGTGAATATTTGATGATAAACTATGTTTTACCTGATATAAACATTATAATGTATACATTAAAATATCACAGGATAACCTATCGTTAAATGCAATCTTCATATTTTTATGTATCAATTGAAAATAAGTTCAAAAACTAAACAAGTAGGAGTTGGGTATGTAAACTTCATTTCACTTTATCTACTCCACCATTTCTTGGAGTGGGCCTTTTCTTTTTCCTGTCTCACATTTCTTGTTTTTGTTTCCCCTCCCCTTATTTCATCTCAGTACTATCTAACAAGTGTTACAATATATTCTTTATTATTATTAGTGTGTATTGTAGTTTTTGACAAAATTTTGACTTTGATTTCATATCCGTTATTACAATACATCATATGTTGTTTCAGGAGTTAAAAATCAGTCTAAATCCATCATTTCTAATTTTCTCTCTCTCTCTCTCTGTGTCTGTCTCTTTCTCTCTCTTACACACACACAGGCACATACCAAAATAAAACAAAATAAATAACTTATTAGTTGATTTTTTCCACTATGTTTCCATGGCACTAGAATTATGTACATTACATAAAATTCATTTCCCAGTATTAAATCTTCAATATTGAAATAATTCCCTTGATATACAGGTCAGAGATTTAATTGCCTGCATCAATGTGGGTCCAGTTCATCACAATCTCCAAATCCTATAAATATATTTGGCTTCTGGCAACATGCACAAAACTAACCCTTCTAGAACAAATCACTTTGAATTTTTGCAAACAGTTATGTTTCTAATTTGTTAATTGAAAGGGATAAAGAAATGAGAAACTATAAACATCAAAAAATTGATTATAAGTACCATTTAAACATATAAAATATTATAATATATGGCTATATATTCTGGAAAAAATATAGCATTCATTTGCTAGGAAAAGATTAAGGGGCAGGCATTTGTACAATAAAATGGCAAAATAATAGAAATTAGTGCAGAAAAATTTGCATTTTATACTTTCACTGAAATGACTCTGATACTGTCTTTATCTGAGAAATAAAGAGCATGATTTTGGTAGTATATAATATTGCTTCAATTTTCAAATATAATTCATATAGTTCTTTGAACCAATTTAATCATGAAGATGACACTTTGTTCCTAGACTTTCGCACACTACTGAAAGCCCTGAATATTTTGGAAGTGCACCTCAATAAAATCTAAGTCAAAATTATAAAGCAAAATATGTCTAGTTCATTTTCTCCTTTTAATACAATCTGTAAAAGGAACTGCTTTTAGTCTAACCATCCTTTTTTATTTATTTTTTATTTATTTATTTATTTTTTAACCATCCTTTTTTAGGTTGCATTCTATTAGAGGAAATTGGGCTAAAATTGATCTGTGTAGTGAAATTTATCATTACACACAGAAAGTGGACAATGAAATGTGATTAGGCTACATGTGCCCATCATTGCCTTTTTCCAGAGCAATCCTTAAACAGAAGAGCCTGAATTCAATGAATCAATAACAGTAAAAGCAAAATTGGAGGGCTGTCAAATCAACTTAATTCCTCTCTTCTGATCAAGTGGCATCCAATCACCTAAAACACAATGCTAATAATCAAATTAGATTGCTTCTGACTCTTTTTACCCAGAGTCAAAACACACATCTAACTGTAACATTTTTTATACACTAAACTTTGGAAAGCTACTAACATACCAATATATACATGAATAAAATGTTTGTTGCATTTTCAGGATGCAGCAGAGGGAAAACATTACTTTCGATGATGCTCTTAAACTAAATGGAACAATTAAAATAATAGGTTTCATTCATCTATTCAACAAATATCTCAAACTTAAATAACTTTACAAGCATCAGCATATTAATATGATTTATCCCTTTCAGTGGTGTTCTTTTTGCAAAAAGCAGGCATTTTTCACTCTGCTGCTATGGAAGACCTAAATATGCTATTCATTCAATCAGATCATATGTTTTGCCACCTGGCCTGTAGGTATCTTTCTTACATGTTCCATTAGCAATTTAAAACTCAGTTCTTATTATACCATAAATAATTTCCTACATATAACAATACAGAGGAATTATGATTCAATGTTCTTTCAAATGTATATTTGCGGCACAGTAATATTTATTGATCAAATGAGTTGATGAATATGAAAAGATAATATTGCAGGTATCACAGTTTAAAATTGTGAGATTGAGTGGATAGAGATAAGATTGGCTTTTAAAAACAAAGAAAATTATTTCTAATGTCTTCGCTAAGGGAGAAGAGGTTTTTCTTTTGAAGTATTATGGGAGCTACGGGGATAACTTTGGGGCTTTACTCTATCACATTTTCCAGTAGTAACACTTCATTGAAGAACATGGTCAATAAGACATCAGTGGAGAGTCTCTAATGTAGATACTGGCCACAGATGAGAATGGAAATGAGTGACACACTGTATCTTCCCACTGTCAAAGGAGCTCACAGCTGGCTGGGGTCCAACTGCATTCAGAGAGTGTTCCTGTGAATAGCAGGAAAAAAAAAGAGATGGAAACACGATTACAATTTTTCTTTCCCAATAAATACATATATACTTGTAGTGCTATGGACAATTTTCCAGGTAGCGATTTACATGAAATATAGACAGAAGCAAGGAAATCTGTGGCAAAGTGTAAAGAAAGACGGGAGAAAGAAAGGAATTATTCAAGAAATCGTGAAGAAGTGAGCTTTGGGAAGTACATTTGGATAATATAAGACTACAAAATGACATAAAGCCAAGTAGATTCTCAGGTAATAATTAATGTCAAGAAAACAATGCTAAAGAATATAAGAAAAGGGAAGGAATTCATAAAGGTAAAATTAAAATGGAAAAAAGAATGGGCAAGGGGGAGGAAATCTTTGGGATAAAACAGTGATGTTGGGGAGGGAAGGATGGGGATTGCAGCATCCTTTCTCAAAAACAGCTTCTTTGTTGAAAGCATTGCTATAGTGTTTGACCCTGGAACTGAGCAAGCGCCCGAAGTCCAGGTTCCTTTCGCTATTCTTCCTGATTTTATTCTCCCCATATGTGACCCATTCTAAAGTGACATGAGGCCAGTCATAGCATTTACCAAGCTCTGTCTCTCAAGAGGAGGCACTAAGTTAGCAGCAATATCCATAGATTTGACAGAGTAAGGAACAGTAGAACTCAGCTCATCTCCAAACATAGAATGCAATGTAAAACAATTAAAGTGGAAACAGACGGGAGGAATGTCAGTGTTAGCTACAAAGTTACGGAATCTGAGCAGTGGCATTAGGAAGTGATCAACACAATCCTGGAAAATCTGGCCTTTAAAAGGCAATGGTTCAGGGCTATAAAATGCTATGCATTGTGTCAACGAATATGTGCTTTTCAAAGAAACCTAAAAGGGTATTTAAACATTTGCAGATGGAGCAGATGGGACAAAAAGGGAAAACTACATTATTCAGATTACACTGTCTGGAAGTCTGGGCAGGACTAAAACAAAGGAATGGGTTAGGAGGAGATTTACTATCAGTATTTGATCTTTACTACAGATACACACACATCTGCATGGATAGAGACCAAAAGGAATCTGGGTCTCACAAGCTCCAAATAAAAGAGAAAAGGTCTTGATGTGGTGAAGGCCTGGAAAAGACTGATATGGTGGGGAAAATTCCCTTCCCATAAACTAAGTCACTAGCAAAAGATAACTGAAGTATAAAGCACTTCCCACAATTGAAAAAATGCAGCCATGCAAATTTTGTTTACTTAATGAGATCAGGATACACTGCAGATCCGATTAGTAGCTAGATAAAAAGAACCCTTAGCAACGCTAAGAAGTCTGAAAAGATCCCAATACATTAAGATTAATCTCACAACTATAATATCTACTGTTAAGGTCTGTATACTTTGTTTTCATATGGCTCAAACTGAAGGCTTAGAGAATGAATGCCTAGGGAATTTAAATTATGAAAATAGTTGTAATTTAGACCAAGAAATATGTCCCCAGGAAACTTAAGTTACAAATATGCTTATAGTTTAGATCCAGAAACATGTCCCCAGGAGCCTTACTTCTTCAATATACACAAATGAGAAAAAAATGGAAAAGTCATAATTATTTCCTAGAATAGGGCAAATACTAGGCATAAAAACAGTTACATGTAGCAATTCACCCTCAAGGAATGTAAATGTTATGTATTACCAACATCTACTAATAAAAAAAACTAACATAATTCTAAATATTAAAAAAAAGTTATGGAAACATGAAATTAATTTTATATTTTTAACAAGTACTACATATAAATGATTTATTTTTAAAAATATATTGATAGCTCAAAAGAAGAGCTTTCTTAGAGGTGGGGTTGTAAAATCTGTAGCATACTAAAGGGTAAATAAATTATTTTCTACTATGTTTAAAAATAATGTGGGAGTAGTCTTCACACAAATACTCCAGATAGATCTTGGAAATGTCATGAATCTTGACAGGTCACACAGGACAGATTTAACGACGCAGTGCACTTGAGCTTACGATCTCAACCAGGGTTCAAAACGGTTGCTATTTTAAGGAAAAATATCGACCACTCCAAGTGTGCCGGTGCGGGTCACAGGGACTCTGTTCCTAAAAGCTAAATGTGCACATCTCTTCCCAGCTTTGCATCCTGTGCTATCGGGTTGATAGCTTAAATTTGGCCTTAGAAATTGTGAGAAGCTATACAAGAGGATTCCTTTGCCTCCCCACTTCTAGAAAGCTAGTTATTAAACATTTACCAACATACCACGGTCACCATCCTTGCTTTACATTTTATGATCTCTTTGAACATTGCCACAGAGAGTCATTAACACTTTGCCAGGGACCCTGTCGATAAGGCACTATGTCGGTGGCCGTGCTTGCTTTTACTGTCAGCCCAGAGCCCAGAGGTGCTGCAGGTCTCTCCTACCTGTGCAGTCACTGGGGAACTCACAGGACCGACTCCACATGGAGTGCCACAGGCTCACATGGTACAGGTGGGGAAAACCTGACAAAAACGTGAAAGAGCAGAGCTTCCACAGGCGTTCACTGTTTAATGCTTTCAATTTTTTTTTAAATTCTCTCTGCTTTATGTATCATTTCACAGTACACTCAATTTTTCTTTTCTGTTCTTTGCAGCTGCTTATATTTCTATTGTGATGGTTATTTCCTCATTCTGATCAAGTTGACTCCTGGAAAATATCATTTTGTAGGTAAAAAGGGTTGAATAACAGTATTTTTCATGCAGTTTGATTTAAAACAATTAATTGTTTAATATTTTTACTCACTACTATAATGTGAGATTTTGAGGATCTCATTACATCTTATTCATCATTTGACTCACTACTTAGATGAATAGCTCACATATGAATAACAATTAAATCATACATGTGAGTGAGAATCGGAAAAGATTTAACAACAAAGAGTTTTTGAGCAAAAGTAAAAACATTAAATATATTTATAATGCTTTTATTATTTTCATCCATTTCAATATTTTTGAGATTCTGGCTACCACAATGCTACAAACAGTGTGTTTATAAGATTCATATGGGTAAGTGTAGCGTACAGGATATTTATTCTGATAGACCTGTAGCACTTAATACATCATAAATTTCTAGCTGTAACTCAGTATACATAAAATAGTTAAATAACAGATTTTACAATAAAATTTCATTTATATTCTTGAAATTAGCATATTGTTGATAGGTATCAATATCCTAATCTTGCACCATTGTTCTACCAATTAGCAAATCTTTACTTGTAATTATAGTTTTGCTTTTGCTATATACTTTTTTGGCTATATGTATTTTATCAGAATAAAAAATAAGCAGAATAAGATTTCTAGGAGCCAACGGGGAAAATTGTTTCACACATCTAAATATAAAATGAGTAGCAGCCCTGTGGAAGAACATAAAACATAAGAAAGGATATAAGAATTGTGAATTCTTCCTTGTGACACTTGGAAATGGGACCCAAAGTGGAAAGCGACAAGTTATGCTCTTGAATTAGCTGTTAACATATCGATAGGTGTAAATTGCAACTGGCAATGTTGACTTTAATTGGAAGATCACTATTATAGCTCTGAGACTCACATCATATCATAGCAAAGATACAGGGTAACAAATTAAGCAAAAAGAAATAGAATATGAACGCTCATTTTATCTAAGATCTCTAAGAAGGTTGCCAGGCTCACTGCCTCATTTGAGAACAGGTGTCAATGATTTCTAATGGTTTGTTAAAGATAGAGATCCATTTAAAATTGTGTTCAGTTTGACGGAAAGTGTCTAGGGGTGACTAGGATGAAAAAGGGAGAGGCAGGCATAAACAAATGTTGCCTCCTCATTGATTACTAGATTAAAGTTTATAATAAAGAATGGTTTACATAAAACATTCATTACCAGTATTATAATTTGGGGGGGACTTCGGTTATTATTTCTCAACCAAGGTTACTAATGTGTCCTCCTCAAAATCAAGACTGTAGATCAGAATTAAAGACATGAAAATCAGCTGAGAGTAACTTGAAAAGACAACAGTAAGAAAAAAAAGTGAGAAATTTCAATTTACAAATTAGTGAAGCATACAACTCTCACCCTTGAACCAACTAGGCAGTAGAAAGTTGTGAATACATGGAAAACATGAAATTATTGAAAACGATCAACAAATCAAATGTTACTTCCTGTCTGCACACCTATATCTCACCTGTAAAGGCAGTATAGATAGTGGTTATCCACTTAGACCCAAGTCAGAGTACCTGGATTCTAATCCCACATCTAAGCTATGTGGCTTGCCCAAGGCATGGGAGCCCTCTGGTTTCAGTTCCCTTGTCTGTAATATGAAAGATTGAATTGCACTTGTGTGCTAGTTCTCTTGCTGATGAGATACAAATCCCAACACACACAACTTAAAGGAGAACAGGTTTAATTTGGCTCACATTTTCAGGGGATTCAGTCCATGTTCAACAGTCTACAATGCGGAAACATCATGGTGGATGGGCTTGGCAGAACAAAGATGTTTAGTCTTTGCAACTAGTCAGCATAAGAGCAGAAGAGAGCCAGAGAGGAAGGGGTGAGGTACCAGACACAGATCCCAGGGCCACAATTCTATGACCCATCCTGAACCACACAGCAGTGTGCCACACTAATTCTCTGGGTGAATCCCAAAGACAATCAAGTTAATCCTTCACCCTAACCACCACAACAGCCTTCTAAATTGTCAAGAGGACTAAATGAATTAAAATGCCTACAGATTTTGAAATAGTATTTGGTACATAATAATAGTAAGAAGTGTTTGCCATTGATATATTTACAGGACAATTAGCAATTCTATGGAACAGTAACACACAATACAAAGTAATAATAAGAATATAATTTAATAATAAGGTACAAAATTTAAAAGCATTAATACATATACAGTTGCCCTTTCTAATTATGAATCTTATATATCAGTAGATACTAATGCTACAATAGTCTTTGTGAGGAAGTTACACTATATTTTTTCAAATTAAAAAGAATTTTAAAACTAGTTACAATTAATTATGAAAATAGCCTACTGAAAAACATCCAAATGACTTTGGTCAATTTGCTAACAGAGCTGCCAGGCCATACAAAGTGAGCTCTGAGTCTATGGGTCCCTGAGAGCCAGGCTGAAAATCCCTTATATACTGTGTATTTTATGTGCTCACTAAAGCCAGAAGACTGGACTACCCAAAGAGATGGATAACATTGTCACAGATGTTTGGGGACTTACAACTTGTGAAAGAGCTGAACATTAGTGCCTGGGTTTTTCATAAGGTATTTCACTTGCTCACATTTATAAAACAAACATAAAGAAAACAAAATAAAACTAAGAAAACCTCATAGTAACTATAAAAGTTCAACACTGGCAATGTTGATATTAAGATAGGAGGAAATCATACCTTACTTGGCTTCTTCTTTTTTTTTTTTTTTTTAATGTGGGTACCGGGAATCGCCAGGCAGGTGCTTATGCCTCTGAGTTATCTCACTAGCCCCTTACTTAGGTTCTTTTTTTTTTCTTGTGGGTACCGGGGGTCGACCTCAGGACCTCACGTGCCAGCAGGCGCCCGTGCCACTGAGCAATATCACCGGCCCTTTCTTCATATGTGGGTTCCGGGAGTCGAACTCGGGCCCTCGCGCTTGCCAGGCAGGCACGTATGCCACTGAGCCGTCTCACCGGCCCCCTTACTAAGGTTCTTAAAAGTTGTTTCCCATAGTTTTGTGTGCTTTGCATATATTAGAAGTTTATTTAATGTTTACTTAAGTTTATAAAAGTAAATTTTAATGAAATAGTTAAAAGATATTACTGCTTTACTGGCAGAAACATTTTATCTAAGAATTTCATGACTTAAACAAATGGCAAAAAAAATCTCTAAAAACACTTGTGTCACTACATGAAAATATTGGATTAGGTTTAGTTGTTGAGACACCTTGTGCTTATTTCTTGTTGGTGAGGTAAGCAATAAAGCTTCACGTGCATACGAAGATAGAGTTGACTTTGTGGGCTTATTTGGGATTTTACTATAACAGTTACTGACTAGCTAATTAGCTTGGCTTCAAGCTATTGAATTGTAGGAAGTGATAGACTACAACAAAGTCATCTTTGAGCAAGAATAGCTATAACTCATTCTTTTCTGGGACACCTTCTAGCAGAAAGGATTTTTAGCAGCTTTTTGATCTCTGGTACTGATTTGGAATGAAGAAAAATGTCCACTTAATTCATTATAGTAACATTCAGCACTGTGAAGAGTCCTTGATACATAATCTAAGTAAGTAACGCACCAGGGCAAGCTCCTATGTGCTGTCATCCAGGCAGTAAATCTTTCTCTTCAGATAAGCATTTTGGAAAGTTTAACACTGAAACAAACTGCATTCACTTATGTAAATGGAGGAAACTGGAGAGCCCTTTATAATCTTCCCTGCGATGGTTAATTTTAAGTGTTAACTGGACTAGCTTAATGGATATAGCCAGATATCTGGTAAAGCATTATTTCTGGGTATGTCTGAACGTGTTACTAGAAGAGATCAGGATTTGAGTTGGTGGACTACAGAAGATCTGCCCTCAACAAATGTGAGTGGGCACCATTTGATTATCTGAGGGTACAAAAGAATGAGGCAGAGGAAAGGCAATTTTCTGTTTTTTTTAGGGACACTCACATTCTCCTGCTCTTGGGCATCTGAACTCCAGGGCCTCTAGACTTAGTGCTTGGAGGTTTACACCCATGGCTAAAAGCTTCTCAGGCATTCGGACTTGCACTGAGAGTTACATCGCTAGTTTCCCTTTTTCTCCAGCTTACAGATTACAGATCACAGGACTCGTCTGAATCCATAATCTTGTTAGCCAATTCCCATAATAAATAAATCCCCTCTTATATGCTCATGCTTGGGTGTATTTGAGTATATATATATTTGGATGCTGTTTTTCCAGAGCCCTGAATAATATATTCTTCTATCAGAGAGAATGCCTACAAATTATATAAATAAACCAAAAATGATTCAAATTTATATATTCCAGAAATATCATACTAGTACTTTTTATACTTAAAATTTGGAGCCTTGACCAAAATTTGACAGCTTCCTTTCAAAAACACTATTTCTCAAATCCCTTGACTACAGGAAGAGAAGCCCCTTGCTAAGCATACTTTGATGTCCAATCTTCCTGATAGATGAATTTATAACAACATGAACTTATGAACAATGTAACTTTAAATGCATAATTCTAGAGAAAATTAGAAATTAATTAGAAATCTGATCAGCTCAGAAGCCCTGCAAATTTTATAAAATTCCTTATGGCGAATTGCCTCACAAGTTAGTAATGGGAGATCTGTGAGGAACAGAAGCCATTCCACTGTAGAAGCGAAGTTGCCTTATGCCCTGTCTTTGGGTGCCTACAGACTAAGCCTCGCCGGGTCAGTGCTTCCGCCCACCAGGCTCAGCATACATTTACCAACCTTGTGTAAACATGGGGAAGATTTTCTCCTTGTGTTTCAAGCCTTAATATATCAAATGTGAACATATTTGACTAGTTCCAGAGGGACAAGAGATTCCTTACGTACTAATCCTAGGAATTTCTTTGGAAATGATTATGGCCAAACCTGGCAATAATTTGAGAGCCCAATGCTCCAACTGGCTTCTCTTCCTTGGTCCCTCAACAGGAGTGTCACCTAGCTCTTCAAACTCTTTTCCCATTTTGGTCAATGGGAAATTCATCTAACCTCTCATTTGGGCTTTCTTTTTTTTTTTTTTTGTGGGTACTGGGGGTTGAACTCAGGACCTCACGTGCCAGCAGGTGCCCGTGCCGCTGAGCAAAAGCCACCGTTAATTAGTCACTTGCTATACTATATTTATTCAGCTCTTCCAGTTGCAGGAACCAATAATGTACTAGGGATAAATTGGGAACTAATAGTTCATGTGTTCTGCTGACTAGCTCTTTGGATATACAGGGAAATACAGACGTTGATTAAATAACACCAGTAAGTATAAAAATACACATACAGGGCCGGTGAGATGGCTCAGCGACGTATGTGCCTGCCTGGCAAGCGCGAGGTCCTGAGTTCGACTCCCGAAACCCACATACGAAAAAAGGGCCAGTGATATCACTCAGCAACATAGGCGCCTCCTGATGCTCAAGGTCCTGAGGTCGACCCCCGGTAGCCACAAAAAAATAAATAAATAAATGAATAAATACACATAAAACAAGGACTATCTTGGTCTGTTTATGCTGCTATAACATATTATTTGTCTGGAAAATTTATGAACAACATAATTTTTAATTCATAATTATAGAGGCTGAGAAATTTAAAATCAATTTGCCAATAGGATCTGTGTCTGAGGAGGGCTACACTCTCCTTCCGAGTGCCAAGATGATGCAGCCTTTAGAGAAGAGGTATCACTACAGATAGGATGAATAAACCCACTTCCTCAAGACCTTTTATAAGTGTATCTAATTACATCCAGAAGGTCTCTGTCTTCATAACTTAATCACCTCTTTATACTATTATATTGGTGATTAAGTTTTAAAATATGAATTTAAGGGGACATATTCAGATCACAGTGAGGACAAACTCCCTAGCAATGACAAACTCCTTAATATGGTATATTAGTTTTCTCATTGTTAAAACATAATACCTAACACCCACAACTTAAAGAAGGAGTTTATTTGGCTCATATTTTCCAGTGGGTTCAGTCCGTGGTAGGCTGGCTTCAAGACAAAAATGGCATGGTAAAAGGGCATAGTGAAGGAAATTTTCTCAACCTACGGCACCCAGGAAGTAGAGAGAGAAAGGAGAAGTCATGGAAGAAGATGTACCCTTCAAAGACATTCCAGGAACATAAGACCCAACTCTTAATAGCACATTCAGCTATGAACTCATTAAAGCATCAATTCCCTGATGAACTTTGCATCGCTATGATACAATCACATTGCAGAAGCCCCAACTCTGAATACATATTACTTTGGGGAGACATTCTATATCCAATCCATAACATTCTGCCCCCTGGTTACCAAAAGGCTAATGTCCATTTCATTATATAAAATGTGTTTTGAACATCTCTAAAAATTACCAAAGTTTTGACAGTTTCATCAGAGCTGAAAAGTCCAAGTCCAATGTCTCCTCCATGACTCAAGGCAAACTCTTAGCAATGAGCCTCTTTATAAATCAACATGAAAGTTGAATACTTGCAGTATACAATGACACAAGGTAAACATTTCAATTCAGAAAGAGACATAAAAGGATAATACAAATGGGAACAAAAGAAGATAAAAGACCAGCAGGTTAAATATTGAATCCTGTAGCTCTATGTCCAGCACCCATGGCAGGTTGTAGACAGACATGAACTCCAAATGATTTGGGAAGCTTTGTTCCTCTGGCTTGTTGCAGCCCAAGTGACCTCTATCTTTGATTGGCTCTGCTCAGTGCCTGGGGCTCTCTTCAGCAATAGATCCATGTTCCTGGTTGTCATGGTTTACGTCAGGATGTGCCCCCAAATCCTCATGCAGTCATAGGATTTGTTCAGAGGTGGCTGAATTGAGAATCCAGGTGACTGGCTCCTCCCCCTTAAACCAGGGGGACCTGGCAAATGGCCCAGGAAGAACCCAGGTGACTGGCTCCTCCCCACTACATCAGGGGGATGCAGCGACCAAAGGAATGCTAGTCACACAGTAGGACCTTGACTAGGGCGCACACAATGGACAGGTGGGACTAGCAAGGTAGAAAAGTCCGAAGCAACATTAACGATAGGAGCCAACAGGTGGTAAGTTAAGTGACCCAGTGTTATGCTTGGGGACGAAGACACACAGAATACAAGTAGATGGGTGGGACTGCCTTTTTCTTTCCTTTTCTTTTTTCTTTATTTATCTTATTTTTATCTTTCTTTTTCTATTCCTTTTTTCTAATCTTTTTTTTTTCTCTTTTCTAAATGGCTGGGGAGAACTCCAGCCACAGAAAACTAATCCCATTCCCCAAACCCACAGACTAAGTTCAGATAATCCCCTGCTTACTCCTTCATTCTTTCTCTTCTGCCCTCTTCTCTAGGTTCCCAAAGCCTGTGTGATCATCCTTTGTCCTCTGGCCTTGCTTCTACTTCCTTTTCAGTTATCCTTGTTTTATCCACTATCCTTCTTAAATTTCCCCACCACAGGGTAAAACCACTCTACCAAGGGGAAACACTTTGCATACAAGCTCCTAATTTATGATTAGTTCTGTTACATAATTGTAGATTTTGCTCCTATGGTTTAAGGTACAAAATTAATAGTTACCACAGTGTCAGTTTCTAAATTGTGCTTGATGCTTTTGTTATTGCTAATTATACTACTTTAGCTATGATGTCATATCTGCTGTAACCAGTTGCTCTCTCTTCCGTAACAATACTGAGATGCTCCGGGGTAATAACGTCACCATAGCCCAACACCAAAGGACAGGGGACAGAGCCAAACAGATACGAACATCTCACACTTAATTAATTGGGAGGGTGGGATCTTGGGACAGACACAAGCCAAGACTCTCCTACACACAGAAGACATCCTTGAAGAACAGACTTTTCCTAGGGAGGCCTTGAAACTAGTGATATAGCTACCTACTACAAAAACTTACAAGGATCAACACAGAAAACAAAATAAAAATTTTTTGAAAAGAAAATGACAAGACAAAGAAACAAAATGCAATCTCAGATCTCCAGTCCACCCAGAACAAGTCCAGGAGATATCCAGATAAAGAAAAATGGAAGACACACACCTGAAATTTCTCAAAAGATAGCAATGAAAGTAAAGAGACAAATTCATGAGGCTATAGAGGGAATCAGATCAGATATAATCTCTCAGGTAAAAAAAAGAAATGACAACCACAATGAAGGAATTGCTCAACAAATCTAAAGTAGACATAGATAAAAAGTAGAGGAGCATAGGAAAATGATGGAAACCTTGAATGAACAATATAGGAAAGAAATAGAATGCATGAAACAGATTCAAACAGATATCCAGGAAATTAAAAATTCCATTGAAAGCTGGCAAAACCACTTGAATGAAACTGAAGACAGACTTTCAGAACTTGAAGACAGGATCGTGGCTAGTGATCACAAAAAGGAAAGATCTCTTAAAAATAACAAGGGATCAGGAAATAACAATTCAACAGCTGCAAATTAATGCAAAGAAAAACTATATAAGACTGATAAGTGTCAATGAAAAAGCAGTAATAAACCAAATGACATAAAAGACTATTTGCAGAAGTAATAGCAGAAAATTTCCCAAGCATGGGAACAAAATCTGACATAGAGTTTTTTCTATCATGGCTATTTGGAGTGTCTATAGTTTTGTAGGGTGCAGCAATCTGGGTTGGAAGTTGTTTTCTTTCAGGACTTGTAATACTTCACTCCAAGCTCTTCTTGACTTGAAGGTTTGTGCTGAGAAGTTGGCCAAACTCCAAATAGCCATGACCAAAATAAATCTATACCCAGACATACAATAATCAAGATCCCAGAAATTCAGCACAAGAACAGAATATTAAAAGATGTTAGAGGGGCTGGTGAGATAGCTCAGTGGCATAAGCACCTGCCTGGCAAGTGCAAGGTCCTGAGTTCGACTCCCAGTACCCACATATGAGAAAAGGGCCAGTGATATCACTCAGCAGCTCGGGTGCCTGCTGGCGCATGAGGTCCTGAGGTCGACCCCCGGTACCCCCAAAAAATTAAAAAAAAAAGATGTTAGAGGAAAGAAGCAGATCACCTATAAAGGAATGCCTGTCAGAATCTTGGCCAACTTCTCAGCACAAACCCTTAAGTCAAGAAGAGCTTGGAGTGAAGTATTACGAGTCCTGAAAGAAAACAACTTCCAACCCAGATTGATGCACCCTGAAAAACTATCTTTCAAAACAAATGGAGAAATAAGATACTTCCATGACATAGAAAAACTGAAGAAATTCATGACCACCAAAACAATCCTACAAAGAGTACTCAAAGATATTCTAGACAGAGATAAAAATGACCACAATTCCAAGAACAACAACAGAAAGAAACCACCAGGCAGGGCAAGCAATTAAACAGAGGGGATAAGTAGGGAAACAACAGCAGGAAAATAACATGACTAAGATAAGCCAATACATATCAGTTATAATTATCAATGTAAATGGCCTCAATTCTCCAATCAAAAGAATCAGACTGGCAGAATGGATCAAGAAACAAGATCCAACAATATGCTGTAAACAAGAGACACAAATTCATAGACTGAAAGTCAAAGGATGAGAAACAATACTCCATGCAACAGGAACCCAGAAAAAACAAAGGGTAGCTATTCTGTTTTCAGACTATATGAACTTCAAACCAAAAATTATCAAAAGAGATAAGGTCACTACATACATGTTAGGGGAAAAATTCAAGTGATAACAATTATAAATATATATGCCCCAAATATGGGAGCACCCAACTATATAAGACAAATATTAATAGACATGAAAAATCAAATATGTCATAACACAGTTATAGTGGGGGATCTTAATACCCCCGTTGTCACAAAGAGGTAGATCAACTAGACAAAAATTCAGCAAAGAAATATCAGAATTGAACCAATCCTGTGAACAAATGGGCTTAGTAGACATTTACAGAGTGTTCCACCTAATAACATCAGAATACACATTCTTCTCAGCTGCACATGGGACGTGCTCTAAAATCGACCATACACTAGCCCAGAGAACATGCTTAAATAAATGCAAAGGAATGGAAGTTATCCTGTGTATATTATCTGATCGTAGTGCAATGAAATTGGAAATTAATGGCAAAAGAAACTTTAAAATCTCAATGAACACATGGAAATTAAATAACACCCTCCTGAACAACAAATGTTTCACAGATGAAATTAAAGAAGAAATTAAACAATAGTTACAATGAAACAAAAATGCGGACACACCATACCAGAACCTGTGGGATGCAATGAAAACAGTCCTAACAGGGAAATTTATAGTGGTGAATTCTCACATCAGGAAAACAGAACGAGCACAAATAAACAACCTAATGTTGTGCCTCAAGCTTCTAGAAAAAGAAGAGCAAGGTAAGCCCAAAGCCCATACAAGGGAGGAACTTATAAAGATCAGAGCAGAAATTAATGCAATGGAGACTAAGAAAACAATACAAAGAATTAATGGATTGAAGAGTTGGTTCTTTCAAAGAATAAATAAAATTGACAAACCCCTAGCCAACCTTATCAAAAAAAGGAAAGACCAGACTCAAATTCATGCAATGAGGAGTTAAAAAGGCAAAATCACTACAGATCCTATGAAAATTCACAAGGTCATCAATATCTACTTCAAAAATCTTTACTTGTATAAGATGGAAAACACAGAAGAAATGGACATATTCCTAGATAATTATGAATTACCAAAGCTGAATCAAGAAGATATAAAAATTCTGGATAACCCAATATCAGTTAATGAAAGTGAAAATTTAATTAAAAACTCATAAATAAAGAAAAGCCTGGGTCCTGATGAGTTCACTGCTGAATTCTATGAGAAATTTAGAGAAGATTTAATGCCAATACTTCTCAAACTCTTTAGTGAAATTGAAAGGGAAGTAACACTCGCTAATTCATTCCTGGAGGCAAGTATTACCTTGATACCAAAACCAGAAAAAGACCCAACCAAAACACAGAACCACAGGACAATCTCCCTAATGAACATAGATGCAAAAATCCTCAATAAGATACTAGCAAACAGAATGCAGCAATCATCAAGAAGATTATATACCATGATGAAGTGGGATTCATCCCAGGAGTGCAGGGATGGTTCAACACACACAAATCAATGAATGTAATGTACCATATCAACAGAGCCAAAGAAAAAATCATGTGATCAAGTCAAGATATGCAGAAAACCTTTTGATAAAGTCCAATACTCATTCATAATAAAAACCATACAAAAAATCAGAATAGGTGGTCTGTATCTCAATCTGATAAAAGCCATCTATGACAAACCAGCAACCAACATCATACTAAATGGTCAAAAACTGAAAGCTTTCACCCAGAATCAGGAACAAGACAAAGATACATTATCAACACTCCTATTCTATATAATTCTGGAAATATTAGCCAGAGCAATTAGACAAGAGAGAGAAATAAAAGAAATAAGGATAGGAAAGAAGTTAAATTATCATTATTCACAGATGACATGATACTCTCCATAGCAGACCCCAGAAACTCCACCAAAAGACTTCTAGATTTAATAAACAAATACAGTCCTGTAGTGGGATACAAAGTCAATACTCAAAAGTCAATAACACTCCTGTACACAAGCAACAAACTCAGAGACAGAAATGAGGGAAACCATACCCTTCACAGTAGCATCCAAAAAAATGAAATACTTAGGAATCAATCTAACAAAAGAAGTAAAATATCTATATATTGAAAATTACAGTACTTTGAAAAAGGAGATTAAAAAGGATAACAGAAAATGGAAAGCAATCCCTTGCTCATGGATAGGAAGAACGAACATAGTGAAAATGGCCAAACTCCCAAAATTGTTATACAGATTTAATGCAATCCCAATCAAAATATCATTAGCATATCTCACAGAACTAAAGAAAACATTCCTAAAATTCATCTGGAAGCAGAAGAGACCTAGAATAGCAAAGGCAATCCTGGACAACAAAGGCAAGGCAGGAGGCATCACGATCCCTGACTTGAAATTATACTATAAAGCTACTGTGATAAAATCAGCATGATACTGTCAAAAAAACAGACCTGAGGATCAGTGGAATAGATTAGAAGATGCAGACACAAATACAAACACACTCAGTCACTTTATCTTTGACAAAGGGGCTAAACATGTTCACTGGAAGAAAGATAGCCTCTTTAATACATGGTGCTGGAAAATCTGGCACTCTACATGCTGAAGACTAAAACTAGACCCATGTCTATCACCATGCACTAAACTAAAGTCCAAGTGGATCAAAGATCTAAATATTAAAACAGAAACACTAAATCTACTGGAAGAGAAAGGTAGAAATCTTGAAGACATAGGTGTAGGCAGAGACTTCATGAACAAAATGCAAACTGCACAGGAAATACTTCAAATAATCAACAAATGGGATCTCATCTTATTAAAAAGATTTTGCACATCAAAAGAAATCACCAACAGAGTGAAAAGACAACCGAGAGTGGAAACAAACTTTAGCCAATTGTCCCTCAGACAAAGGACTTCTATCTAGAATATATAAAGAATTAAAATACTCAGACCCCCCTGAATTCAAAGAGCAAATCCAAAAATGGGCATCTGAGATGACTATACACTTCTGAGATGAAGAAATACAAATGGCAAAAAATATATGAAAAAATGTTCAATGTCATTGGTCATTTGAAAGATGCAAATTAAAACAACACTGAGATCCCATCTCACCCCAGAAAGAATGGCTATTATCAAGAAATCAATCAATAACAAGTGCTGGATGGCCTGTGGGGAAAAAGGAACTCTTCTCCACTGTTGATGGGAATACAGACTGGTACGACCACTGTGGAGATCAGTGTGGAAATTCCTCAAAAATCTATGATTAGAGGTTCCATTTGACCCAGATATTCCCCTTCTGGGTATCTTCCCAGAAGAATTAAAAATATCGTACCACAGCGATATATGTGCACCCATGTTTATAGCAGCACAATTTGTAATAGCCAGATCTTGGAAACAACCCAAATGCCCATCAACTGAGGAATGGATAAGAAAGATGTGGTATTTTTATACAATGGAGTACTATTCAGCCATAAAGAAGGATAAACTGGAGACTTTTATAGGTAAATGGATGCAACTTGAGAAAATACTCGTAAGTGAAATAAACTGGACGCACATGTGTAAGCATCGTATTGTCTCTCTAGTATGAGAAACTGAAAGAGTAAATAAGATCCAAAATGTACAATAGACACGGTGAATCAAAAAGAAACTGGTCAATAGGAGAGACTGGAATATGGAAAAGAAAGAAGGGAAAGGGAAAAAAATTGTATATATATATAGGATGGTTAAGATAGATACACTACCAATTTTACTTAGTTCATTGAAGAGTAAGGTTTGTGCCAATAATGTTTGGACAATTGAATGCTAACGTCTGGTATCCTGAATAACTAACTTAAGGATAATAATACGTAATGCATTAACCATTGTTACCCTCATATTATGTTGTTTTGAAAATTTGTTCGTTTTTTGATTTGTTTTGTTTTTTTCTTCTCTTTAAAATTAAAAAAAAAAACATACCACAGTGATATATGTGCACCCATGTTTATAGCAGCACAATTTGTAATAGCTAAATCTTGGAAACAACCCAAATGCCCATCAACCGAGGAATGGATAAAAAAGATGTGGTACTTTTATATGATGGAGTACTGCTGAGCCATAAAGAAGGATAAACTTGAGACTTTTATAAGTAAATGGATGCAACTTGAGACCATACTCATAAGTGAAATAAATCAGACTCATATGTGTAAACATCATATTGTCTGCCTGGTGTGAGAAATTGAGAGTACATAAGGTATAAAATGTACAATAGATATAGTGAAATGTGAAGAAATTGTTTAAAAGGAAAAAGGAACTAGGATGGCGGAAAGGGGAAAGGAAGGAAGGGACAAGGGAGAATAAAATGCATGTTAGCTATAATATTTATGTCTCTTAGTTCATTGAAAGGAAGGTTTGTGCTAATATCGATTGGAGAATTTTTCATGCCCATATCTTGTACTCTGAGTAACTTCTTTGAAGATGACAATATGCAGTGTATTAACTATTGTTATTCTCCTATTATTTTGTTATGAAATTCTGTTTTACCTTTTCTCCATAAAATAAAAAAAAAATTTAAAAAGAGGTGGCTGAATCTAGAGTGTGTCATTAATTAGTAGTGCAAAACTGGGATTAAGGGTGTCGGGATTAAGGGTGTGAGTGCTGCACATGCCCTAGAGTGGGTGGCCTGCATACAATATAAAGGACAGAAAGAGGCTTGTCCACGCCTCTCTTGTTGCTTTTGCTGTCTTCTGCCATCATGAACTGTTGCCCCTCTGCCACGAGTCACCCTGCCTTGGAGCCAGCTGGTTGTGGACTGAAACCTCTATAAACTGTGAGATAAATAAACCTTTACTCCTTTAACTTCGGCTGTCAGGTATTTTATCTCAGCATTGAGAAAAGTAACTAAGACACTGGCATTTCCAACTTTCTGGGGTTTTCACCGCAACTTTGGTTTCACTCTCACAACTTCATGCATTCTGCTCTCAGGTACACATTTTTTTTTTAACCCCAGAGTTTTCTTTGAAATTTGGGTGGAAAATGCCCTGATCCCACTCTGTTTGCATTCTTCATATCAGTTAAATCAACATAATACGGTGAAAGCCGAGGTCTGCGAAAGCTTGCTCTGTAGTCATAGATCACGGCTGCAGTGCCTCTGAGCTCATGGATGGCTAAGCATGGTGAAATGAATTTCAGGGAACCAAGTCCCTTGGTAGGCTTTCTCAGGCAAGAGAGCCACACTGTCTCTTTTCCAATGAACAGTTATCACTTCTGCACTTATGAGCCTGTGATGGGTGGAGCCTTGCTGATTCCTGAGTTGCCCTCAAGACACTGTACAAAGCACTCGGTGTCTTTTTAGTGGTCCTAATCTCTTTTGGCCTCAACCTTATACCTGGTTCCTTCTGGGGCAAAATTTCATTTTTTCACATTTTTATGGTTTGCTTTTGCCCCCATTTCTCACCATAAACCTCACTAAACACAGAGCAGTACTCATGGAACAGTGGGATAATCTTGAAATTTCTTCTGCAAGTCAATTAATCCACTGCCCTTAATTTCAGTCTTCTGCAAATTCTCATGATATGGGAAAATAACAGAAATTTTGTGCCAGAGCTTAACACACATGGCCTCTAGTCCCACTGCCAATGGCATTCTTGTTCCCAACTGAAACCTCTGAACCTGACCTTTATAGTCAGCATTTCTATCATCATTCTGATCTTCTGTGCTCCAAGTAGAATCACCCGTCAAACCTGTTTAAAGCATTCTGGGGCTTGTCTAGCCCACATCTCCAAACTGTCCAAAACTCTTCCGCCAAACCAGCTCCAAAGGATTCTAAACCACAACAACGACCCCACTCCTGGAGCCAATTTTCTGTATAATTCAGCATTCGCATTACTGAGACGCAGTATCTGATACCTACAACTTAAAGGAGAGGTTTATTTGGTTTATAGCTTCCAGTGTGTTTAGTCCATGCTAGATGGTTCCAAGGCATGGCAGAAAAGCTGTCCAACCAAGGACGGCAAAGAAATAGGAGAAGAACAAAGGAAGGAGATATACCATCCAAAGGCATGGTCCTAGTGACATACCTCTTTGAATATGTCCATACCCTCAATAGCACATTTAACTATGAACTCATCAACAGATTAATCCACTGTGTGTTTAGCACTCCCAAGATCCCATCACCTTCTGAAAGCCCCACTCTGAACACCTGAAACTTTTCTGAGAGACTCTAGATCTAAATCATAATATAGCACTTAGTACACACTCCATGATTATCTATTACCTTTCCAGGCACACAGAGTACGAGTGCTATGGTGCCCCTTTATTCTCAGAGGATTTTGCCTCTGTTTAGAAATGTTTCCAAACTTCCCTTAATCCCAGAATTTTCTAGTTCAAGACATCTACTACTTATTATTTTGGTCTTCTTTAATGTCAAATAGTTATTAAGTTTCAAATAATGTTTTCCCATGTTTTATATGTCTTTTGTCATGGTAGCGATGGATTTCACTAGCCAAGTTTGATATCAAAGGGGAAGCAGTAAGGTGGCAGATAGATTGCAGTTCCATGGGAAGGTTTTGTTACATATCAGGAGACATGAACAGAGTGGAAAGGAAGTACAAAAGTTACATGAAGAATATGTTAGTCAGAGAATTGATTATAGAGAGCCAGAAAAAAAGACTGGTTTTACGAATTGGAGGAGAGATTTTCAATACCTCCTACAACAGAGAATACTTGGAGAAAGTGATAGATGCCAACACTGAACTACAAGGAAACTTCTGTATGATGTCCATGATTGTCTTCATTTGTCTCTTCAAGAAACACTATGATAGAATTCTACATTATTCTTTAAGGTTTCTTGTGTCTACATTATGTGGGGAGAAATGGGCAGCTGGTGAAATTTGTGTGCAGAAGTACTTGGATGAATCTGAGCTGTATTTTCATTGCTTGGAGTTCATTGCATTGTATTACAATTGTTTTGGTTTCATTGTGTTTTCCCTAATAAATTTTAAGCTGCACGAAAGCAAGAATTATTATCAGTTTGGCTAGCACACAGTACCAGTTGCAGAGTAAGTGGTCAATATTTACTAAATGAATCAAAAAATAAGTGAATAAATGCATGAATGAACATACTGTTATATATTTCTGGAACATAATTGAATTTGTCAAAAAACTACCAGAGGCTAACAATTCAAACCTGCATAATTAGTAATAAAGGGAACAGTAACTACAATTAATTTTAATCTTCCTTTGAGAATAAATATGAATAGCTTAATTTGTGTATTATGCATTCTTTCATAACTTTGTGATTAAGAAGGCACATCATTGGAATATGTTATTAACTTAAAACCAAGAAAAATGTTTTGCTATTTTTATGTTTATGAGATTATATATGTGTGCAATAAGCAAAAGATATGGGCAATAGATAGAATTTTCTTTTGGTCTCATGTTTTTTAAAAAAAAAAAAACAGACGTGGGAGAATGAAATAGAGCATGAGAGGCTGAGGGGAAGACCAAACAGTTACAATTATAAGTTGGGCAAATAACATGTGAAGTTATTAAAGAAAGAAAGAGAAATATGATTACAAGGAGTGTGAAAATAAATAATGACTGGGTTTCCTTTTGTAAGTATTTTACTTAATAAATCATTTCAACAGACCAGATCCACTGTTCTTTGTTCTTTACATACACACACATGCAAACACATGCCTAAAGCTCTCTCTTTGTCTATAACAGATTTATACTGTCTTTTCCTACCTTTCCTTTATTTTCCTGCTAGTGGTTATTTCAAAGTTTAATGATAGTTACTAAATATCTTGGTTTTTAACTTGATTATTTTTTACCAGGTGTGATAGCTTACATTCTTGTTTAGTTTATTAACTTCTTCTTGTCTCCCAGGTCTGAACTCCTTTTTCATGGCTTGTGCAGTGTATCAAAATCATACCTAAAATGTCTTCAGCCATGGTTGTGTTTGTGAAAAATTCTCTTCAAAAATTGTGACATAGAACATTTTAATATTCTCTGAAGCATGTTTTATGTTTTCCTTAATGGGTGCTATGGCACATAATTTTTTGCTATGCCAACATAATCCATGTAAAAATGTGATATACTACAACATATTACACAACATGTTTCCTGAATATAGTTAATACTTTCAGGAGTGCTATTATATTTAGAGAGTCCTTAACAGCTTTTCAGTAGCCCTTTTTCATGAAGTACTTAGATGTTAATAAAGAGAAAAATAACATTTTACCATAATATTAGATCACTTTAATATAAATTAAGATCTGTCATCACACATGTTGCTATAAACTCAGTATAATCTCATAGTTAAAAATACCTGGTTCAAAATGGTGGTAATTAAGTAATTTTGCAATTTAAAGAAAATGTGGTTTTGATTTTGTCCTTAATATTAGCTCCAAAAATAAAAAAATAAGAAAAGACACTTTGGGGCCGGTGAGATGGCTCAGAGGTGTAAGAGCCTGCCTGGCAAGCACAAGGGCCTGAGTTTGACTTCCAGAACCCACATACAAAAAAGGGCCGGTGATATTGCTCAGCGGCACAGGCGCCTGCTGGTGCACAAGGTCCTGAGGTCGACCCCTGGTACCCACAAAAAAAAAAAAACACTTTGCTGATTTGGTGTTGACATTTCATGGTACTTTTTTCTTCCAGAAAACTTACTCATTTATTTATTTCTAATTTTTTAAAGCTACTAGTTATGTTGCCAAAAATGCGTTTTGTTAACAATTTCCTGCTTTGTAAAGCTGATCACAATGAATAAAATTCAATGTGTTGTTAATTACTATGTTTTTGAACACATTGTCATTTGGTCAGTTAAGTAATGAGAATTTCAGAGGTTATTGAAATCTATATGGCAATATTTTTTAGTCTGTTAATTCCTTGAGGTTTTTTTTTTTTTTTTGTGGGCACCGGGGGTCGACCTCAGGACCTCACGCACCAGCAGGCGCCCATGCCACTGAGCGATATCACAGGCCCTTTTTTTGTACGTGGGTTCGGGGAGTCGAAATCTGGCCCTCGCACTTGCCAGGCAGGCGCTTACGCTGCTGAGCCATCTCACCGGCCCTCCTTGAGTTTAAAAAAAAAAAAAAACACTTTAACAGTGTTTGTTTTTTCTCATTTTGATGTGTGACAGTTATCTCTAAAGGCCGTGAAAATGTTTACACCTATTTTTATACTCATGTTGCCAAATCAAAATAATGATATGTATCTATTTAATGTGAACTTTGTATGATATTCCTGTATTATCTCTATATCCTCACATATGAGGGTATCCCCATTTTACAAATGAGAAAATGGACAGAGAAGAAAAGTACTTGCTCAGATTCACATGCTAGTAGGAATTTGACCCCAATTAGTCTGGCTTCTCAGCCTGTAACTTTAATCTTTGAGATGTGATGGTGACATAAATGTATTTAAACATTGTCTATTGTGTTATTATAAGAAAAAAACTTTATGTTAAATAATAGCTACATTAAAATTTTGGAAGTCAAAGGATACAGAAGAAGGGATAAAAAGAACTAAAACCGATACGCATCGATTGAATGCAGACTGCATAGGATATATCAAGAAACTTTGAATACAGCAAGAACAACATAGTGTTTCTCATGGAAAACAGTTTCATGGGCAAAACAGAAAGGAGTCAGGTATTAAAAGCCAACTTGTATCAGAAAAGTGAAAGCAAAGGGAGACAGCCCTCTGGCAAGACAATATATCCCGCTGCAGCAGTAGCCAGGGATAACATTTTGGTTAAAAACAGTTAATTATTCCTGTGTTTTATAAAATATGAACAATACTTTACATACACTTTTCAGAGATGCTTATGCATTATGAAGTAGAATTTTCTGTAAAATTTATGAGTAATTATAAATTTCACACATTTAAGTAACTTTGTTTCTATTTATAAAGAGCTAGAAATTAAATGAAACAAAAATCTTTTAGACTGATCCAAATAAGTAGAATAATTGTAGACTAAACTTAAGTCTTTGGGAACAAGATTAAGCAATAGATTCCTAGGACCAACTAGATGAAAGACAAATGTGGAGCCCATAATGAATTTAAACATTATTTCTCCAAGTTATATGTTTTCCTTTATTTATAAGTTATACTGTTTTGCTAGACAATTATGTGAGGTAGTTTATCTGACTCTTGAAAATGTCTTGTTAGTATGCTAAAGATTTGTATTCCAGTATTTATTATTAAACAATTTTGGTGTGGGAATTTCTTGCATTCTCCAGCACTTAGTGTTCAAATAATATGGTATCTAGAAAAAAATGAGGTTTTGCACATTTCCTGTTGGACTTCATAGGATTTACAAAGACCCTAAAATTGTGAGATGTTCAATACATTTGCTTTTTTGAAGGCTTTTGTAAGATTCCCAGTGGGAGTTATTAGCATAAAAGTATTAGGAACATCAATCTATGGGGCTTTAATATTTACATATTTTACTTTCTCATAGATTCTTTAAAAAAAAAACAAAACTATTGTGTAACCCAATTTATCTGGTAATCAAGATTAGTTTTCTTCACGGATACTATAGACTAGAAATTTGAAGACTAACACTAAACATTGGATTAAGTGGTATAATAAAAATTATTTAAGTGGGAAATATTCTGGAGTATTAATGCGCTTGTTTTAATGTGATTGCAAAACTATTGTTAATTCCTTTCTTCCTCTAAAGTGACAAACTCTAGTAGAAAAGTAGTAGGAAGCCTCTGATTGTGGAAATAGGTTATGACTCTATCTTCTGGCTTAACTGAAGTTCAAAGAGATGGGCCTTTTTCCATTATCACACGTGTTTAGAGATAAGGAAATGAAAATCTAGACTTTTGAGGAAAAGAGAAGGGGAACATTCATTGTAGCAATACTTTTCATTAACCTTTTGCTTCCTCTCTCAAACCTATTTTTCTACCTTGTGTTCAGAGTTAAGCAAAACCACAAAGAATAGATATTTCCTGTTAAAATTTGAAGACAAATTTAAAACAATTACTTAACATTAATATATATTTATATTCATTTACCTTGTGCAATGATTTATGGTACAAGAAATATTCAGGCTCCAGTAATAAGTTCAATTATAAGTATGAGCCTTCAATTTTGAGGATAAACTTAATTAAATTTGTTATAAAAAAGAACTATTTTCTATTTACCCAAATTCTGTTGTCAGTTGGATCTCAGAACTTTAAGTTAAAAGTATTTTGAGGGCCAGTGAGATGGCTCAGCGGCTTAAGTGTCTGCCCGGCAAGCGCGAGGGCCCGAGTTCGACTCCCGGAACCCACATACGAAAAAGGGGCCGGTGATATCGCTCAGCGGCACGGGCGCCTGCTGGCGCGCGAGGTCCCGAGGTCGACCCCCCGGTACCCAAAAAAAAAAAAAGAAAAAGTATTTTGAAGAAGAGGGAAAAACACAAAATTCATAAAATAAAACTGTGGATGGGAAAGTGTAATTAAGTGATCAGAAGTCAACAGCATTTTGAAACTACATTTGAAAACTAGAAGCATGAATCACTAACATATTTCTTCTTTAAATATTTTGACTATATTTTTATTTTATCAGACAGAAATTTTCCAGCGATTTTAAAATTTTGTGCTTTACTAAAAATAATTTACACTTTAACTGTTAAAATATAAACAAGATAATTTAAAGCACAATGTCAAAATTAAAGAAAAACCATTCTCATAGCCTTTCCATTTTTCTAGAGTAACTACTGTGACTCAAAATCTGTTTGTGAACTTTTTTTTTTTGTCCCAGAAACTTCTTGGTGCTCATTAAGCTAAAATTACTGAAAAAAAAAAATCAAAAACCATAAATAGTCTCAGGCCTAGGCAAAGGGGTAGGTGGTCTGCGATTTTAAGAATTAGTTACAGTTTCACCAATTAACTCTTGTGATTGTTCCATACAAATTTTATTGAAAAAAATATCCTTTGTGGAAACTTTTCCTTCTGGGAGTGTGGGAACTTTTTTTTTCTTTCCAAGACCCTGTAGAGAAATTGCATTTGTAGTGCAAATGTAACAAATTATTTCAAATACTACACCAACATTTTGCGTGGGGTTTTAAATTCTCTTTTAATCAAGCGGCATTCAAAATAAATATATATATTTCAAATTGATGCCATTGGTTTTAATAGTGTGAGGGCATAATGTAAAACATGCTTTTATTTTACTTACTTTTAGAGTGGTACAGCAGAATAGAAATAGTATTATTTAATAATATGCCTGAGAGTAGAAGCCAATTCTATTCTTTGCTTCATGACAGAATCTTTATACATTGTTCATATAAGACCTTGCTAAAATAAAAATTAAAGCAAATAAATATTAAAGCAAAATTTTAAAAAATAAGGAACTAAGTAATGACCTCCCTCGGTAAAGTACATAATAGTTACTGAACACAATTTAGAATTTTCTTTTTTCTCTCAGCATCCTTCCCCCTCCTTATGGGTTTTAAGTGAAATTAATTCATGAGTAGATCTAACTTAGTAAGAATCTGCTGTAAATTACTCAGAACTCTGGATGCTTAAATCATGTTTTATTTGTTTTTGTTTCTTTTAAACCTTATCGGCACTTTCTTTGCCTAGCATCATTTCTTGAACTGCTCAGTCGGCCACAGAACACCCAAAGTAGGGGATGTAGAAAAGTAAGTGAAGCAGGGAGAAGGAAGGGAGAAAGTGAGGTGGGTACTTTCCGAAAATGCCCCCTCTCTGCAGGTGGTCACTGCTGACATTAGCTTTTAGCTTTTCTCAATAGGTGCCTTTTCTACCTCTTAACCATAATTATTCTTTTTCTGCCACTAGGGCTAATGATGTCCACATATGTAATCACCTCTAGCAGTCATTTTGACTATAAATGTTCTCAGGAATACAGAATTCAGATCTGGTAAGTCTTTAGAGTACAACTACCCGAAACAGATAGAATCCACAAAATTTATTTTTTAAAAGAAGAGTAAAACATTTTCAAAAGTCTTCAAATGGGAGCCTAACATCCTTCGCGTATTGCTTCGTTTTTGTTTTTTTCATTTAGAGTATTATAAATTTACTATGTAATGAAAGTACCTGAGGATGTGTTTAAAATCTGGGTGAGTCTAGAAAAGAGGCTCTCAAAGCCATCAAAAATATTCACCCAGATTCAATCTTTTCCCTGTTTATTTCAAGTCCAAACAAATATTTAAGTGCTTAAAACTTCAAAAACATGTTTCAGGATTCCCAGTCACATGAAATTATAGAATATGTAACATAAATGAAATATTTGTAATCAACTGGAGAACCACAAAGTAATGAACTTGAAGAAATAATTGCAACATAATACATCTGATAGACACAAGATGACAACAGTTTTTCTGTTTTTCTAGCTAATTTTAAACATAATTTTATCATCCAGATCTATATTAAACTAAATCATGTTATACTGAAGCAACTAGAATTTTAAACATATTTCCATCTACAAAAACCCAGCAGGTTATAAAAACCAAGAGTTTATTTGTAATATTAACCTGAAATGTTTTTTGACTGAGTACGGGTTGGTTCCAATTTCTTAATATATATCTTATGATATTTTTATACTAATTAAGTTACAGAAATATTATTTTAATACAATTTCATTGTCCTTGGTAGTCATGTTTTCTGGTTTAAAAATATTGAATGGGTATGTCAAGATGCCCCAATCTTTTTTTTTTTTTAATTTCATTGGTACATTTTAGATACACATAATGATAACATTCATCATAGGAAATTTGTATCTGTGTATGACATACCTTGCTTCTTTTTTTCCCATTCCCCTCTCCTCCCTTCAACCCCTCTTCCCTGCTTATTTACAAAATCTTTGTTTCCATTTTTTCCTTCTATTCCTTTTTTTTTTCCTTATCGCTTCTTTCCTTTTCCCTTCCCTTGTTCCTCTTCTCATTTGAACATTTTCTTCCTATTTCCCAATACCTATTATATATTTCGGTCCTTATTTACACTTTCGGGTTCTCACACCAGAGAAACAATGTGGTATTTAAACATGTATGTCTGATTTATTTCACTTAAGAGTATGGTCTCAAGATGTATCCATTTAGCAAGAAATGTTTCATGCTTATCCTTCTTTAGGGCAGAGTAGTACTCCATTGTATAAAAAAACCCTTACATCATATTTTATTCATTCATGGGTTGATGGTTATTTGGGCTGCTTCCAAGATTTAGCTGTTAAAAACTGTTCTGCTATAAACATGGAATAGCTGGGTCAAATGGAACCTCTAGTCCTAGTTTTTGAGAAATCTCCACACTGATTTCCACAGTGGTTGCACCAGTCTACACTCCCACCAACAGTGGAGAAGAGTTCGTCTTTCCCCACAGCCCTGCCAGTATTTGTTATTGGTTGACTTCTGGATAATAGCCATTCTTTCCGGGGTGAGATGGAATCTCAGGATTGTTTGAATTTATATCTCTGGAATGACCAGTGATGTTGAACGTTTTTTCATGTATTTATTTGCCGCTTGTACTTCTTCATCTGAGAAGTGTCTATTCATCTCAGAAGCCCATTTTTGAATTGGGTTTTTTAATATGGGAGTGTCTGATTTTTCTGAGTTCTTTATATAATCTAAATATTAGTCCTTTGCCCCAATCTTTCTGTTGTTCATTTTCTTTGTGGGATACCTACAATCTAACTTATCTTTCATGAAATATTTTCTTAAGTCATTTATCTAGTTCTATTGAGGGTTTTTCTAGGGTTAGATCGAGACTTTTTGAAATTTTGTCTCATTTCTCTGCCTTGATATTCTCATGAAAGTGTCATCTAAATCCCTTCATTGTATTAACAATACCCAAATTTAGATCCTCTGTCCAGACCTTTCTTTTCAGCTCCAGTTCTCTTACACATTGCTTCCTTACCATGTTCTCTTGAATGTCGTATCTCCAACTTAAAATGTCAAAAGTGAGCACTTAACTTTTTAGCCTTGTAACTCTTTACCTCCTTAACCTTCCTCCTCTCACCTAATGGCACCAACGTTGATGAAGATACATAAACCAAAGTGTGTCCTTCTTTGTTTATAATTTAAAAATTAATAGATTATTTTACTGTAGTTTTAAATTTATAGCAAAATTAAGTGAAAAGTAGTTTCCCTTCCACCCACAGAGGTGAACCATCTTCCTCTCAATAACCTGCAGCAGAGTGGTGCATTTGTTACAATAGCTGAAACTTCATCAGTGTATCATGATTACACAGCGTCTATAGTTTACACTAGGGTTCACACTCCTGGTATTGTATATCCTCTGAGTTTTGACACATGTATAATTGTCATACTTGATTTTTCCCTGTCTTCTCTGCTTTCCTTCCCACTTGTACCCCTAGATGAATTTTAAGTCAATCTAAAGTTGACATTGATTCTACCTGAAAAACATTTCATGAGTTTTTCTGAATTTTTTACTTATATATATATATTTTTTTTTTTTTGCCTCTGCCTCTTACCTAACCTTACCTCTTTCCTTACCTCTGGAACAGGATAGTTGACTCCTAAATCGCCTTCTCATCTTCACTTATGCCAGCATCCACCCTCCGGTATCCCCAGCAAATGTGTTTTTAAATGCTATTCAGAGAGTTTGCTCAAAGCTGTGTGGCTTCTCCTTGAAATGCAAACAAAATTCAGCTTCTTTCCATGGACTACAAGGTTCTAAATGATCCAGCCCTTTTCTACCACTTTAGCTTCTTTTGTCCTACTTACGCCAAGCCCACACCTTGACCCAAACTGAACCTCTTTCTCCTACTGGAACCTCCATGCTCTCACATGATCTAGCATCCTCATAATTATTTCCACTCCTAAATGCTCTTTCATCTGTCCTCTTCACATGGCTTGTTCTCATTCTCCATGTAGGTCTCAGTTTAAATGTTCATTCTGGAAAAATCTTCCACTGATCATCTTACTCAAGGCTATAAGCCAATCTTGACCCCTTGATAACTAACCTTAGGCAAGCTCAAAAATTTCTCTGAGCTTCCTTTTCTCATTTGTAAAATCAGTAAAATGATAACAGTGCGAAAATTATAAAGCTATTGAGGCAAATAAGTGGTTGGTTTTTGCAAACTGCTCAGAATACAGTAGCTACGCGATGTTAAACATTCAAAAATCATCATCTTCATTATTATTAACTTATTCTTCTTTTCTCTTTCTCATCATTCATCATCATGTTCAGATATTTTCTCCTCAAAGGTACCCAACCAGTAGGACTTGATAATGGATATGCTAGCTTCTTTCTCTGTAATCATCCCTCTGCATTACTTCCCAATACCAAAAATACCTCTTATCAAAATTAGATTTTAGATAATTTTCTTTTATGATACTAATGTTATTTTTTGAGAGTTTTAGATACAGTATTAATAATATGGTTTATATAAAATATACAATCTATTGTATTAAATGGTGATGGAGTACTTACCATAATTACTTTTAATCTGTGATATTTGATACTCGTATTTCTAAACTTCCCTCTTTAGTATTTAAAAACTAAAATTACTAAGAAAATTAAAAAGTAATTTATATTGTAAAAATACTGAGAATATTTTATGTGTAAATATGGACAGAAAAAGCTAGTATTAATTCCTTGTATTTATTTTATTTTATTTTATTTTGGTACTGGGAATCGAACGCAGGACCTTGTGCCTGCCAGGCAGGAGCTCGTGCTGCTGAGCTATATCCCAGGCCCTGATCCAGTATTAATTGAAATTACCTTTTTATGCCAAGTATTCTAGCTTTTGGCATAAACCTGCATTTACCAGAATCTAAATTCCTAATAAAACTGGACTACAACAATATTAGGAGTTAAAAGTAAATGCTAAGTTGACAACTTAGGGGGAAAGAAATAAAAAGATAAGTCATTAATTAAGTCTGACTTAATTTTCTTGCTTGTTTTTCTTAAAAATATGTCCATATAAATAAGTATTGAAGACTATTCCACAACATGAAAAACAAATAAACACTGGAGATTCTAACGTATCTAGATGGTTCTTAGTCTGTCAGATGTAAAGTTTTATAGAAAATAATAATTTCTGGTATTTTGGTTAATATGAAAAAATAGCAACAATAATTTTCTATAGGATCTTTAGTGTAAATAGTTTTTAAAAATACAAAGAATGTGAGATTGTAGGGGTCAGAGAACATTGGATTTCTTTGTGAATTGAAGGTTTGTAATCACTTTCCACTGTTCAATGTTTAGCTCTAATTACCTTTGAAAATACACCAACTGCACACAGCAATAACTTTATACTTATGCTGACAAGAACCTAACTACACTCAGAGCACCACAAAATCCATCATCTCTAATCCCAGTGGCTCTGGAAAAATAACACTATAGAAATCTCAGCTTAATTTAAATCTGTAATAAGCCAGAGAAGGAAAAAACATAACTATCCCCAGATTAGTATACATTCTGACAATTCTAAGAAAACAATTACCACAGCTTTCTTGTGTGGAATCTCTAATTTTGCAAGGCACGAGTTAGGATAAAATAAAAAGACAAACAGAATTTCACCACATAATTATATTGTACCTAAAGTAGTAAAGTCTGTAACTGGATTTCAATGCCTCCTACCCCACCAAGTGGACTAAAAGTGTTATTTTTGTTAACAGCTTTCAAAATAAAGAATCCAAGTAACAGGCTGAAGAAGCTGTTTCCATAGGAAAAATACTGTTTCTTCCAAACTGAGGTCTAAAGATTTTCACCTTAAAGCATGTAAAAATCAATGTAAAGCATTCTCACCCTGAGTTTTAAATTTATATAGCTACATAGAAGCATATACAAGCAAAAATTTCTCTGCAGCTTAAACTTTCAGTGTACAAAACACTTCAAATTAACTCAGATAAGAGATTTGAAAAAAGTAGTTGACTAAAAACAAGATATAGAAATTAATGAGTGGGTGAAATGATATAAAATAAATGCCCTATGATATTTTAACAAGGTTTTATCTGCCATAGGTTTCTTTATATCTCAACATATTTTAACAGATTAAAAATATTTCCTAGAAGAAAAATCAAAATTTGCCATTAATTCAGGAGTGAGGGTGGAATTTAAGAAGAGAAATTAAGCTGAAAAAGGAAAAGCCAAAGTTTTTGGAATCAAGAATACTTCTGCTGAAGTTCTGAATCACTATTTACGGCACTGGTTAGGAAGCCATCCTACCCCTTTAGTAAATGGGATCCACTGTAATTAATGAGAACAGGAATTAGATCAATTCCGTAACATGTGACTAGAACTAATCTGATTATGTAACAACAATAAACATAACTGTGATAAAAGTAAAGAACAAATTATAAGAACTTCCCTCACAGCAGGTAATATTTTAAGAGCTTTCATGAATTATTTTATTAAGAATTTCATATTCATTATCTCATTTACTCTCTTACTAGCTTTATTTCACAAACATAGGAACTAAACGATGCACTGAGAAATTGTTCAATTTCAAACTAATATTAGTGGCTAAGAAAAATTACAACCTCAGTGTCTACCACTGCACTCATGATATTCAGTAAATGTCAAATAAATACATATAACACCTGGTTATTTATATATGCACACATTATTTTTCAGACAAAGAATAATCTTAAAAGCAAAAATCATATAACCTATAAATAAAAGCTTTAATTTAAAAGATAAGTAACTTTAAGTTTACTAAAAGCATGCTTATCTTGTAGTGCATCGTTAGTGAAGAATTCCAAAACACAATCATCAATGAATCTCCACAGCGCTCCTCTCTTCCAAGCCCCTACACCGTAATTAGTTTCCCTATACCAGTTCTGATCCTATTCCATTAAATACAAGTCATTATCTAGACTTTAAATAAAGAAGGAAAAACTTCATAGATTAAAAACATGCTTTTCGTGTGCCCATGAAAATACATCTTAGAGTTTAGCCATAAAAGTTCATGAACATTTGCTAGTTTTAAGCACAGCAGCAGAGACACAACCCTGGGAGTGCTGTAGAAGGTAGCAGTCACATCTTCTGTTTTATAGTAGCTAATAAGTGTATTATCACAAGCAATTTCACACAATTCAAACTTGTATGTATTTTAAATTTAAACAAATTTAATTTTTTTCTTATTATGAAAGTACTATATGAATAACAGGCCAAAAGTCTTGACCCATAGCTATCGCTCTATGAAGGACAGGTGAAACTTCTGCCCCATCCCGCTCTTGGTCATGTGTCTAATGAAACTAACTCTTGAGGCGACAGCTCAAGAGGGTGGAATAATTAGAAGGAAAGTCAACATTTTTCTGCCGAAATATGATCTTAACATCTTTAAAATCATGAGAGTTGGGATATTTATGTATGCATTAGTTGTTCTATGTGTGATCATCACTGGGAGATTAAAATGACGGGAATACAACTCTTTTGAGTGGAGAAGTGAGACAGAGAAATATTGACCTATTCTTTTTTTTTTTAATGTGGATACTGGGAGTCGAACTCAGGACCTCGTGCTGGCCAGGCAGGCGCTTATGCTGCTGAGCCATCTCACCGGCCCTATTGACCCATTCTGAAATGAACACTACGGAGATAAAATGCTATGCTAAACAGGGCCCAATATTTTCTTCCTTGAGAATAACGGTGTTTCAGGCCAGGGATATAGCTTCGTGGCACAGCACCTGCCTGTCAAGCACGAGGTCCTGAGTTCGATTCCTGGTGCGGGGGGGTGGCATTTTTCAAAAGATTATTTTCTTCTTTGGGAGGCAGAATTAAGATCAATGGTTCTCAGCCTAGGAAACACGTAAGAATCATGTGTGCAGCTTAAAGAAGTTTCTATGCTAAGGCCCTCGCTTAAGCATTATATTTATTTGAGAGGATAGACAACAGATACAGCTATTTTTAAAATTTCCTAGGTAATTCTCTGTGTAATTGGATTGGAGACCACTACCTCCAGAATGAGCACAATAAAGTTGTTTCCCAGCCTTCTCTGCTTCCTCCCCCACCTCCAGATCATCTTGTTCCTCTTCTTCCTCTTTATCTTACTTTCTTGTCAATGGGCCAAAATACCAATAGCCACGACTTGAAGGAGGAGAGGTTTATTTTGAATAAATAACCACAGTCCCTGCCCAGCTGGCTCCAAGGTGGAAATGGCACAGTGGAAGAGTCTGGATGAAGGAAGCTGCTCAAATCATGGCACCAGGGAGCACAGAGAAGCGAGGAGCAGTGGACGGAGGTGCCTCCTGCCAGACCATTCACCCTAACACAACAGACCAGAGCACATGCAGCTCTGGATTCTTCAGTGGATTAACCCACAGATAGCTGCAGCGTCCTCACAATCCAGTCCCCTTCCAAAAGCCCCACCTTAGGGCCGGGGGTATGGCTCAGCGGCTCAGCACCTGCCTGGCAAAGTGCAAGGTTCTGAGTTCGATTCCCAACACACACCCAAAAAAGCCCCACCTTTGAATACACGAGCCAATTGCAGATCAAAAGCACAGCACTCCTTCTCCCACCTCTGCCCTCTACTTCTCTCTTTCTTAATGCAAAACTATGTTACAAGGTCTGGATTTTCTTGGAGACCCTGTCTAGGTAATAGTCACTGACACTTTCATGAAGGCATACTAAGTTTTATCCTACAAAACACCGAGAGTAAAACCTGGGGCAGGGGAGGGATCCAGTAATCCTAGGGTCATCTGTACGCAGGACTAGTTTTCAAGGATTTTTTTTTTCAGCATTAGAATTTATTTCTGTTATTGCAGGACATTAAAATGGTATTAAATGATAGTGTAAAATAAAACTGGACTTTGGCCAAATATAAAAGGATCTGTCCAGTCCCTGCTAGAGTGGTGCCTAACTCAGTACAGGGTGATGGGCATGAACCAAGGAATTAGCCCCAGGTGACAGGAAAAGTGAGACAGTTCGAAGTGGCCTGGGGACAGAGGACTGAGGTAAAAATAGGAAAAGACCACTACTATGAATTTAGGCTACATGTTAGCAGTCTTCAGACATTTTTCGGAAATACTTTATATGATAAACAGAATGCTTAGGTGAGAAAAAGAAATGAAATAAACCAAGCTGAAGTCAGAGAAACATGGGCGCTCTGATTGCTTCAGATTACTTCAGAAAAGCAAACATATACACACAAACAATAAACCACACAAAAAGAAAAATACCCATAATCTTCTACCTGCAAAGATAAACATTGTTTATACCTTTTTTCATACCCAAAAATGTAATTACAAACTACATTTTTGTTGTCTGAATTTCTCTTCTAAAATCTTAACTACAGAGCATCTGTTGTAGCATTATAATATGTAAATAGATTTACTGCACATATTCAATGGCGATACACATTTTATTTTTTTTTTTATTTTATTTATTTTTTTTTTTTGTGGGTACCGGGGGAACGACCTCAGGACCTCGCGCACCAACAGGCGCCCGTGCCGCTGAGCGATATCACCGGCCCCCTTTTTTCGTATGTGGGTTCCGGGAGTCGAACTCGGGCCTTCGCGCTTGCAAGGCAGGCGCTTACGCCGCTGAGCCATCTCACCGGCCCACGATACACATTTTAAATAATTAATTTTGAAACAACTAAAAGCAAACCTTAGTAGACTTTCAAGCCATAAGTCAGTGAACTTATGACTCCTTCAACTAGCTTCATAGAAAATTGCCTCCACTAAATGCAGAAATGAGCATAAATTTATATCTCTCCTATGAGTTTTGTACTTTTGGAATATTAAGAAAAATTCTCTACAGGTGTTTAAATTCTAAAACTTAGAAGTAAAAGAGGTCTTTTTGCTGGAAGGAAGATTGTGGCTTTTAAAGCCTTTGTTCTCAGCATTTGTGAAGTGTAGGATCTAAATAAACTCCAGAGGTGATCCAAACTCCCACGCAGACTCTATAAAATCATGTCCAGTCCAGCTCTGTGAAGTCTACTCCCCAGCCTAGATGGGCTTTGAGAAAGAAGATTCTAAACTAAGATTAATCAGCTGAAGATCTGGAATTCTAAATGTCCATGAACTGCCTATTGTTAAAATGGTTTGTACGTTTATACGATTTCTGGGGAGAGGAGAAAATCATTGTTCCCAAAGGAAGGCAAAACTCTAAAAATGTGTTAAAAGATTTGTTGAACAGTATGCAGATTGCTTTAAGCGTTATCCACTTTCTACTTGGGAATTATGGCAAGGAGATAACACATCTTAGAAATACTCAGATAGAAAGAGTTTTACTAATTCTTCCTACCCTTCAGGAAAACTGTCCACCAGAAGAAGCAGAGGCAGGTTGCAGTCCCCATGCCAGAATCAGAACTAATGCAGAGATTTGGACTCAAGATGACCAATGGAGGACAATCATATTGTGAAGAAAATTCTATAATCCTGAGCTGCTTTGGGTCCTTCTTTTACTTTTATTTTTGAGGAATGAATACAATAAATACTTTATGGTACTTTCCAAAGAACCCAGCAAGCTTTTCTTAAAACAACAAAAGGGGTCTCATCCCCCTACACACTCATTACAAACCAGAAATTTAAACTTCAACTCATAGTGAAATTAAATTGAAAAGAAACAAGCATATTCTCAACAACGATACCTTGAAATGAAGGGATTTCTATTGTAGGAGTTGCTTCCCACCCTGGAGCAGCCCTGGAAAGCATGATGGAAATGCAGTGCCACAGGTTCCTCCCCAGACCTATCACATCAGAATCTGTATTTTTTAATAAAATCCCTACGTAATTTATCTGCACATTGAAGTTTAAGGAGCACTATTTATGGCATTCAATTTTTCAGTTTGTATAAGTCTGTGTGTGTGTGTGTGTGTGTGCACTGTGAGGTAAAATAGGACTAGCAATCTTTGTATAAGTTTATTGATGTTGTATACTATTTTCTTCCCTCAAATGTGCAAATACCATTGAATAATACATTCATGTTCTTCCAAAATTTATACATATACTGGAAGATCTATGTATCTTTATATATCTAAGTATCTTTTCACATTGTATTTTTGTTTACATGTCTATAGTAAGATCCCTTAAACGTCTGTTTTCCCCTTTCTTCCAAAGTAAAGAAATCTTGTTTTATTTCACCTGGGTACAATTTCTTTCAGAATAAAGATATTGCCTAGCATCCTTTATAGCTGCATGTCACTAGGACACAACTCATGGCAAATAGGAGAAAATTACAAGTAGTGTGGGCAGTTTGAGGGATTCTTTCAGAAAATACAGCAGCAGCCATCCATCATTTGTCCCCTCTTTTTCTCCATTCCACTGGTTGAAAAGTGTGCAATTTGTGGACCACAAGAGGATGGCCACACACAATGCTAGAAGCTTATTAATACTGAGGATTTCACATCTGGATATTTATTCAAAATGAAGGAGAAATAAAGCTCATTTTTGTTGAAGTAAAAATTTTAGAGTCACTTATTTGTGGAAAATCATAATCAGTGATATAAAAATCTATTTTTTGTGGACTCCTTCAGGTATGATACCACTGCTTATTTATTTGGTCTCAATAAATGCTACATTAAATTTTTGAGTAAAATAATTTTTAAATAGATCTTAATAGATTTCTGAAATACTCTTAAATTAAGGGTGCCAGATAAAAATATAGCATAACATTTACATGTAATAGATAAAAATGTTCTTAATTTGAAATTGAAATTTGATCAAGAAAGTTGAATTTTTTGGCTTAATCTGGAAAATATAATTTCAAAGATATTTTGAAACATTATCTATGCTACTGACTTCTGAATTGCCTTTACTCTGAAATCTAAACTGGATTTAAAAATTTTTATAACTTTTGTACTGTACAATAGTTTTGTGCTATTTGATTTTCATGGCTTACTGAAAATTAGCAACAAAATGCAACTATGTGCATATTATTAGATACACAAAATTTCAAGCATTGGGTATAGGTTTATTTTTAAGGTTTCACAAAGTATTTTCTAAATTAAATATTTACATACTTACATTTAATTATCTTATTAATGTTTTATTTGATTTTGTTATTTTAGAATTTCCTCTCCCACATCTCAATGTTGGGTTGTTAACAAGGAAATTTCATACGTGATCTTAAAAAAGTTCAGAAGTCCCAGTCAAGAATGCACATGTGCTTTCACTTTTTTTATAAGTTTCATAAAATGACAAAAGAGAAGCAAAACAGAAAAACAAAAGTTAAAAAAATTGAAAATCCATTTAAAAATAACAGCAAAATGTCACAAGAGACGGCGATCTAGCAATATTTACTTTAGTTTAGCGCCTCTCTTTACAAAACTGGAAAGTCAAATACACCATGGGATTAATATCATTTGAGCTATGTCATGTCTTCTGAAGGCAACTGATAAGCACTTAAAGTTATATGGTTTTGTATCTATTAAGATAACAGAAATAAAGACATTTCTCTACTTCTTCTTTTGAAAACTACCAGCAACAAAGCATCCAAGAAGCCAAATAGGAAAATCAAAGCCCTCTAGAACCAGTGTTGGAAGCATCTACTTTTATGAATTAAGATATGTGATGATGAAAGACAAGAAAGAAATGATCAATGACTTCTCATAAAGGAACAAGGTTGAATCTCATGACCTAGAAGAGAAAAACGAATATCGCATAGAAGCAAGCTGGCTTAACCAGCAGGTCACAGAAATTTTCAAGGACGGCAGGCACCAAAGCAAAGATTGGAAGGGAAGTCAAACTAAATAAAACTTGAGAAATATGTTTTAAAGAGCAATTAGAACTGCAAGCTCCCAACTTTAAGTTCTTCCTTTATCAAATGAGATCTGCTATTTATTCTTCTGCATAAGAGGGGTTGCAGAAGCAAAACATGGGCATAGTGCATAGAGGTCAACTACTAGATTAATGAACAAACTCCAGTACTCTAATATCCTATTGTTATTCAGTATCCAAAGGTTGTACCATGCTTAAAGCTCTTAAGAATGAGTTTAGAGAAGTATTGGGAGCCTCAGATCTATATCTGTGAAAAGAGCTGCAGACCCTGATATTTGGGGAGCCAGTACCAAGAATAGGGAAGTCAAAACCAAAATGTGTCAGATTCCCTTGCTTAATGAATTTTTAGAACATTTATTTTTTTCTCTTGAAAGGAATTTTCAAGGTCAGAGTAATTTCAAAATTACAAGTTAACAATACTGGAGACTAAATGTCTGGAATTTTCAGATTAGGCTTTGAAGTCATGAAGCTGATTTCCTGAGAAGTACTGTATGAATCATGCTGTTCAGATGATCATGTCAATGTTAAAACACTCAAGTGAAGTGAATAGCTTTCCAAATCAGTGGGGTGCTCTGGATAACGCTTTGGTATTAAATAAGAGGTAAGCTTCAGTGTAGATTTTATATTCCACAGGAGAGAAGGCAATCATTGTTTTTCAACTGTTCATAATTACCTGCTATTAGATGTCCAGGATGGCATGAGAAAAAAAAAAGCATGAAATGAATATATGCCTAAAACAACAACTTGTATTTATTTTTCAGGACATCTTTTAAATAGAACAATCTTATGTAAAATTTACCAAAACATTCTTAACTCAATGTCCATTTAATTATTTCTGCTTTACCTGATTACTTTAAAAATGTATGTCTATTATTTAAGTTAGTCATTTAATGTTTTATGACACTTCTTTTACAGAATTTTTATTTAAATTTTTATTTATTTGTGCCTAACTTTTCCTGTAAGAGTATACACTCTCTGGGGATGAGGAATATATATTGTATTTACAATAGCTGTAATGCACAGCCTCTATAATAGAAGTCAAGTAATGGATTAAGAAAAAAATCATCTAAAATAAGTTATTCAATTTTGTTGTTGTAAGTTGAGCATTTAAAATGATCAGTTTTTAAAAAAATGACAACACAAGAACAACAGCAAATTCATTTCTAGAGACTAACAACAACAGATATAGGGTATTAATTAATAGCCACTAAATTTATAGGTTGTAATTAATTCATAATTAATACATGTATAAACAACTATTTTCTTATTAGAAATACATGTCCTTTTCAGAGTGAAATAATTTATTTATTGTGACACTATGGAAGGCTCCAGTTATACAGTAGTGAGGAAGACAAAAATAGTCACCCTGGCTTAACCCTTACAGCATATAATATATTAAGATGAATTAAGGATGTAGATTTGCCCAAGGGGCAGAAAGCATAGAGTTGGAGCCAGATGGCTTTGGGTTTAAATCTCTTCTTTGACACTTGCTGTAGACTTTTATGTAGCATATTATAAATAGGTGACATTATTGGCAGCCATACAGATGTGATTTGATCCATCTTTCCTTACAAACTCATGGGATGAGGAAAACCAAATAATTTGACCTTTCTCTAGTAAAACTAGCCTAGAAACACAACTGGAAGAAACTACTGCAAAAATAATAAAGAAAAGAAAAGCCCTACTCTAGGATTCATATGCTTCTTCACTAAGTAAAATTTATTAAAAACATTGAAATTTATGAAATTAATTAATGTTAAAGACATAAAACACTTAAATGAAAATATTGGGGGCCGGTGAGATGGCTCAGCGGCTTAAGCGCCTGCCCGGCAAGCGCGAGGGCCCGAGTTTGACTCCTGGAACCCACACACGAAAAAGGGGCCGGTGATATCGCTCAGTGGCACGGGCGCCTCCTGGCGCGCGAGGTCCTGAGGTCGACCCCCGGTACCCACAAAAAAAAAAAAAAAAAATTAATTAAGACTGACTTGCATGCAGATTTTACCAAGGTCTTTATAACTATTTCCTAAAGTTTATTATTATTTCTAAATATTATACAATTTATTTTTGCATTCAATACAAACAAGTTATTGAATGTATATGAAAATCATAAACCAGGTGGCTTCAATAGTTTTATCTTACATAAGACATTCTATTTATTACATACAGCTTTAATTATATTAATAGAAATTAGTAGTGCATAAAAAATGGAAAATATGAATATGATAACTACATTTTAGAGATGACTATTATATCTTGAGCAGTGTGAGAAAGCAAGTCTCTTTTAATTAAACATTTTATTTTAAATTAGAATTCATGAGCTATAATAATAAAAATGTGTGCTGAGAAAAAAATCTTGAGAGGTTAATGTATTGATGCATATAAAGATTTAATTAAATTAATAAATATTGCAAAACAACAATAGTAGTTGTAATTCAGCTCTTAATAGTAGTGTTTTAGCATTCAGTGTGCACCTCACTGCTCTGTGGTCCCTGACTGATCAGGGTCTTTTCACTTATTAAAGCTATGGAACATGCTAATATTTTACTTATTTTTACATAGCTTCTCTTCTAAAAAAGAAGAAAGAAAGAAGAAAGAAAAAGAAAGAAGAAGAAGAAAGAAAGAAAGAAAGAAAGAAAGAAAGAAAGAAAGAAAGAAAGAAAGAAAGAAAGAAAGAAAGAGGAAGGAAGGAAGGAAGGAAGGAAGGAAGGAAGAAAGAAAGAAAGAAAGAAAGAAAGAGGAAGGAAGGAAGGAAGGAAGGAAGGAAGGAAGAAAGAAAGAAAGAAAGAAAGAAAGAAAGAAAGAAAGAAAGAGAAAAAAAGAGTAGGAAAGAAAAAAGAGTCAGATGAGGTGGTAGAAGGGTGGGAAATAAATGGAGCAGTCCTGTCCATGTTTGTGTCCATAGAATCTTCACAGTGGTCTTCTGGTTGCAAGTTTCCTTCATCTTCCCTCTCCCTCCGCGTCCAGCACAGGCCATCCCTTTCAGAACACCCTGCTGTGTGATTTATCCTTGCCCTCTTCGCCAAAGTGGAAGCTGTCTTGCAAAGTTAAGTGGGGGAGGGATGAGTAATATTGTTTTTATAGAATTCTGGTGCCTATAAATAATATTTCATAGACATACTTGAGTGGAAAAGTGTATGAGAAGCATTTTACTTTCCCTGAAATATGCACAATATCCTCTTTCCTTATTTTCACCCAATTTCTTAGCATTTATTTATTTATTTATTTATTTATTTATTGTTTATTTTTTTAAGATACTGGTGATGGAACCCAGGGCCTTTGCACTGCACTACATTGTCAACCCTTTTTCAGTTTTCATAATGAGAAATGGTCTTCCTAAATCACTAAATTGCCCATGCTGACTTCAAACTTGCAGTCTTCCTGCCTCAGCCTCCCAGAGTGATGGGATTATATGCATGTGTTACCACACCCCAATTCTTAGCAGCTTTGAAAGAACTAAGTGGAATTTCCCTCAGACACTGAAATGACAATAACTTGGAATGAAAACACAGTGAATCTTGTTCCTTAGAGACAGAGGAGCCTGCTTTCAAAATTTTTATTTTATTTTATTAATATTTTTGGACATTAGGAGTCCTGTGTATGAGTACAGTCTTTTCCTGATAGAGGTGCTTCTGTATCTCTCCCTCCCCCCATACCTTCTCATATCCCCTCTTAGTCTTCTGTCAGTTTTGCTCCCCCAAATGCTTTATATTCTATTTTGCAGGTTAGATGTTCTGACTATCTTCTCACCCATTAGCTTTCCCGAGAAACAAGAAGAAACCATTCAACTTTAGCAAGCTGACTTTTCTCCTTTCTTATTTTTCTCAAACTACAAATTTAAGTCCTTATTAGTAAACAAAAAATGACCTGCAAATGTTCACTATTACCTTTATAACAATAATAGCTGCCTTCTCTGTAATTTTGGAAGCTCCAAGATAATTGCAATCAATGTCTTTTAACAAACAAACACATACCAATTGTCAGAGGATGCTGGAATACATGCCCCTGTCTTCGTAGAAGATTTTTCTTGGTAAATCAAATTAGTCTTACATCAAACTTTGGGTAGAAACAAAGGAATTATTTGGGGGCTAGACGAAGCCAAAGTGCATATTAGGCCAAGTCACAAAGAGGCAGCTTGCAGGGTTAATTCATTTTCAGGACTTGTCTTAGGCCTGAGAAAGACAAGATTTTTATTTTTTACTCATTGTTAAATAGGGAATCTGCAGGGCAGGCCTTGAATTTTCCAGATCTATGAAGTTCCATGTGCTTTATGTATATAGCATATCTTATCGGCTGGAAAGGTGTATGAGTTTGCAATTTCTACCTGTGTTAAAACTATTCTTTAGTTATCAGGACACAGACAGAAGTATTTGAAATACGTTGTGATTTTTCAAATTCATAGCAGTCAAAAATAAGTTAGTGACAGCTTGTTTTTAAAATTTAAATAAAATACTCCTCAGATAACAAAATTTTTGAAGTATTTTGGACAAAATACGTAGATAAAAATTTTACATAATTATTTTCAGACTCGCTCTGCTTTATTTAGTAATATATAAAATTATGTCATAAATTCATGCTGTAAAATATTTATTATAGTTTACTAATTTTATTTTGTTTCATGAATTATTTAATATTTTTGTTCTTAATATAAGAAAGATACGAAAAATTATTTTTGGTATCCAATCATGAGGTATATATAAATAAACACCTTAGGAGAACTTATAAAAGTCAGATCATTGAACAAAGTACCCCTTAAATAATAAGAAAAATAATAACAATTAGAAATAATGCTTTTCATTATGCTTCATTACTCTGAAACACAGTCATCACCATGTTTAATTAAAATATATCAAATTAATTTTGTTTTATTTGCTTTGATCATTAACTTAATTATTTTTACTTTTAGTTTCAAGCTTGTTACCATATAGCATAGTAGACTTTGTACCATACTACTTATGGAAGGAGAGAAGAATAGAATGCCAAAGTAAAAAACCAAGAAAAATGCCTGAACTCCCTCTATATTTTGGCAGACATTATTTGATTTGGATTTGGCTTTCAACTACTCCTTTTACAGTAACGGAAACAAAGGAAGCAATTGCTCTTGGGAACCTTGTTTGTATCACATGTGTTAAATATTTCAGTTAAATTATATTTGAAGAAGTTTGGCAAATTTACATCAGTTCTTAGGGGTCCTAGAGTTATCTGTCAATAACTAATCCAAAAAGTCATTGTGAGTTAGAGGTGTCCCTTTATATGATTCTGAAAGCTGTCCTTTTACATGATTCTATAGCTTTTACCTGTAACTGCTCCTCTGGGACACTTTGTCAGATTTCCAATAAAAGTGTGTGGTAATAATAAAACAGGCCTGTAAATATTCACTTTGTCCAATGTATGCAAATGAATATGTGCCATTTCCTCTGGGTTAAATGCATTCTGAAAGGTTGTCTATGTTATGTCTTTAAAATACAAATATTATCAATAAACCAATAGAATAAATCAATAAAACATTGGTGAAACTCTGTCATTTTTGAGGACAATAGTTTTCTACATCAGTATTACTTATTTTTTAATATATTAATAAGGAGATTAAAAAATAAATGGAATCAATAACAGAATTAATTTTAGAAAATAGTGCTTTTGTGCTGATAATAAAGCAGATAAGAAAACTGCTCTGGTCAAATTGTTAGGGAAAAATAATTGAAAAGTCTAAGAATTAGTTTCATTTTTATGGTGGCAGTAGATATTAGATGTGAAATCATCACCTTGCCTAAAGATTGTACTTTTGAATAGATGGGTCTTTAGGAAATCTAGATCCGGGTTAACTGACAATATTCCATTGTTGATGCTTTCAATTTCACTTGAACCCAAGACATCTTGCTAAACCCAAAGAACTTCATGGCTCTGCACAGGTAATCCAAATTGCTTTCTCTATGCAATATGTTACATAGGAAATTGTTCTAAGTTACTTTGATAATGTTTATCATGTTATATTGAAATAAGTATCATTAGGCAGGACCTTTTGGTGACAATGAACTGAACTCTCTAACTATGGTTAATCAGTGATTACAAAGTGGTCATTGCAGAAAATCCCAGCATAGAGTCTTACCAAGCAATCAGATGAAGAAGGTGTACTTAAATCGTTTTAGGGTTACATACTAAGTACAGGAAAAACTAACTTCAATAATTTAAAATTAGAGTATATATATACTGATATTATGGAGAAACAATCTTACAAGTTATTTTAGTTTCCTAACTGGGAAAATGTTTATCATATTTATATAACTCTAGGGAAAAAATTAAATGGATAGCTTATTCATATGGATAACACACTTGTATGTATAAATACCTGAATATTGACAGATAAATGAAATATAGTTTTCATTAATAATATATAAACAAAAACCTTTATGGTTTAAGATAAAAGTCTTGGTTATCCATAGTGTGAAGATCCAAACATAGTGAGTGACTTCCTTATGAATGATTTGGATATGAAGTTAAGAGTATCAACTCTCATACCTTTAAGATCTTATACTCTGTGGGCCAGTGATATAGCTCAGTGGCATAAGAGCCTGCCTGGCAAGTGCGAGGTCCTGAGTTTGGTTCCCAGTACCCATATAAGGAAAAAAAAAAAAGATCTTATACACTGAATATATTTTCTGGAGTTGCCTCACTATCTCTCTAAAGTATCTGTTCTCTGGTGAACAGTGAAAAGGACCCGGGGAACATGAAAGAAGTGTGTCCATGTTCCAGGCCTTTGGAATTTGGGCTTAGCAAATTATAGGAGAGGAGGCAGATATTACAGAAGCTGTGGATACAACAATTGATGTTAGAAGATGGAACTCTTAGTTCAGTTAATTTGTAGTTATGGAACTGCTATGGAGTGAATATTTGTGTCTCCTCAGTGTGTAAATTAAAATCCTAATCTCCAATGTAATGGTATTAGGAGGTGGCGCCTCTAGAAGTGATTAAGTCACGAAAGTGTTGCTCTCATGAATGAAACCAGTGTCCTTATAAGATATTTGAGAAGCTTGCAGTTTCCCTCTCAGTCATGTGAGGGTATGAGGAGAAGTTGGCAGTCTACAACCCAGAAGAACATTGTTGTCAGAGATCAATCATTCTGATCTTGGATTTCCAGCATCCAGAAGTGTGAGAAATAAATGTATATTGTTTGTGAGCCACTCAGGCTATGGTAATTTGTTTTGATGGCCCATACTAAGACAAGTATCCTAAGACAAGTAGTTTAACTGTTAAACCTCAGCAGTTTCATATGTAAAAAGGGATTAATAACATCCTCTTCTCAAATCCTTTATTATAAGGGTGAAAGTAATATATCTAAAGTTTTATTTGAAGATCAGTTGTTATCAGGACTTAAAATTTCAGCAAACCACAGGCTAAAATGAGAAATAGAGGCATTAATGATGTTTAGAATGAAAAAAATCAGGAAACTGGGAATAAGAGCTGACAAAAACAATAATGGAGGGAGTAGGTACTTTAATATTTATTTCCCTTCACATTCCTCAGCTATGATCTGGTTTTGTCTCCCATTGGTGTAATGAAGTATATAGTTCATCAAATATTATGTGGCCTTCTCAAGAAATCCAATGTAAAACCTGTTACTTGTTTTCACGGAAGTCACCTCTTCAGTAGAGTGTTACCTTGGTTTGTGAACTGAATTTGTTCCACGGGTCTGGAAATGATGACCACATTTGTGTTCATGAGGGAAGGATGGCCGTGGTCGTGTTCGTCACCTGAGTTCACAAATAAATATAAAATTTTGCCAAATGCTTCTGTTTGTGCACCAAATTTTTCACCAACAAAAGTGTTCAAATATCGAGGTACCACTGTATTTGACTCCGTTGATGCTTTCTTTTCCAGTACTGTCTCTTAGTTGGCCTTTATTCAGTGCTATCTCTGAATACCTTAGTTGTTCCCTGAAGGCCACTTCTTATTCCCCAAATATTTTGCTTCATCCACTCTTGTTTGTTTTAATGGTAGCAAAATTTTATTAAAGGTAGGAAAAGAAACAGGCTCTGCAGATTGAGTTTCGGTCAAGTAAAAGTAGGAAAAGAAGTATGACCAACAGCATGAGAACAGGCCACCAGGCAAGTGAGAACACGGCGGCAAAGACTCAGTGTGGACTGGTTTTTTGCATCATCTCTCCTCCGGCTGACGTCGGGTCTAGGCCATCCTACTGGAAAGCTGCGCAAATTCTCCTGAGAAGTCCACGTGCAGGGGTTTGGGAACTGTTCTGTGCAGGTGTCCTGCGATTTTGTAATTAACACATCATGCCTACTTCCGCAGCCAGTTTCGCCACACTGTCTCCTGTCTCATTTCCCCCTGAAAGACACATATTCCCATAATTCTTCATGGGGTGCTGAGGGAGTAGACATCTCCATCTTCATATAGCTTCTTCCTGCTGAAAGGGGCTGCAGGCCCTGCCCACTGGGGGTATGTGCTCTCCAACTACCCTGGGGTGTTGTGGCTCACTAGCTCGTTGTCTACTACTGTGCTCATCTGAGCAACTACATATGGAGACCAACAAACGTGTTACTGTGTTCTCAGGTGCTGGACTCACCTTCTGTAGGTGGTTTCTAGGTTCTTTCTATCCTGAGCTAAGAATCAAGACAGGTGCAAAGGGTACCAAAGTTTTATTAAACATAGGGGAAAAAAGCTCTGCAGAGTGAATTTAGACCAAATACAAGTAGGAAAAGAAGCACACCCTACAGTGTGTGGGTAGACCACCACTCAAGAAAGAATACAGTGGCCTGCTTTGTCCATTTTATTTAAATTTTACTTTATTCCACTCATTTCATCTAATTAGATGGGCTCCCATGATTCCTGGGAGGTTGGGAAGACTCATTCTTTGACTTTAAGAAAGTTTTCTTTTACTGGAGGATATAGAAACCCACAATCTTTTCTATTTTGGTGTTCTCAATTCATGTGACATGAAGCTTTTAAAAACACCCAATGCAGGATCGCCATAAGTTCCAGACTCCAGACTCAAATTCCAAAGCCTCTGAACATTTTCCCGTGGATGTCCTACAAGTTTTCAAATTCCCTGTGCTGAATATGATCTCTTTATGATCCTTCCTTAATCCAGCTCAATTAGGAGGCACATTATTCTTTTAGTAAGAAGTCAGAAACCTTCAGTTTTTCTTCTCTTTCTTTGAATCAAAGAGCTTACAAACTTATAAAATTTTCTTCTAACACATCTTCAAACTTCATTCTCTGTTCCTTTTCCACCACTTTCTACCAACATCAGATCGTTAGAATATTTCACAAATATTTCAACATTTCACAAATCAGACAGTTAGAATATGCACAATTGACTCTCTGATATTTACCAAGCACTTTTATCCAATGTTGTGTGTTTAATTTTCAAAAATAATTATTTGAATCATGTCCTCACTATTAAAAACTTCTCCATACAGCATAACCTATAAAATAAACCTTAATCTGTTTCTCCTGGAACTAAAGTGCTTCATTATTTAGTCTAATTTTTCCATTTCATATACCATTTTTATGTTCTCCAGGCTCTGCTCATCAACAATTGTCAATTCCAGGTCTGTCACAATTAAATATCTTTGTTTATAGTTTCTTGTGCCTCAGCCTGTAATGTCTTTGGCTCGCTTGGCATTCCTTTTATTTTCTTGTGCTTGTAATTGAACACAGGACTCCTTCCATGTTACGTATGTGCTGTACCACTCAGCTATGCCCACAGGCTCGATCTAGCTGCTGTTCAAGTCTCAGCTCAAATGCAGGTGTGAGAAATGAATTTCTATTATTTATAAATTAACCAGTGTAAGATATTTTATAATACAAACCTGAATCTTCCCTGCAAAGAAAATAACTAGCTGTTCTTTACTTCACTTCTCACAGTCCACATACTGTATTTTTTATTTATTTTTTTTTGTTGGTACCGGGGTTCGAACTCAGGACCTCGTGCTTGCCAGCAGGCACCTGTGCCGCTGAGCGATATCACCGGTCCTTTTCTTCCTTGTATGTGGGTTCCAGGAGTCAAACTCAGGACCTCGTGCTTGCCAGGCAGGCACTTATGCCGCTGAGCCATCTCACCGGCCCCCACATACTGTATTTTATCCTTTAAATATTTCTCAATAAAGTCTCTTTCAATTTGCTCATATGATATTTTCTTGGTTCAAGCCTCCATTATTTCATATATGGACTACTAACTACATTATTTTCTCTAATCCATTTTCGAAAAAATATCCATGACTGCTAGATATAGATATAGATATAGATATAGATATAGATATAGATATATTTATGTGGGTACCTGGGGTCGAACTCAGGACCTCGCATTTGCCAGCAGGCGCTCATGCTGCTGAGCGATATCACCGGCCCCCTTTTTTTTTTCCTTTGTATGTGGGTACCGGGAGTCGAACTCAGGACCTTGTGTTTGTCAGGCAGGCGCTTATGCCACTGAGTCATCTCACTGGCCCCCATGACTGCTATAAAGCTTCATTAAGTGCCAATCTAACCTTGACTCACCACCGCTTCCCTCTTCATCTACAGACCTGAGTCCAGTTTCTTTAATACATGGCCAAGGGCATTCAGTGCTTATTCCATGCTCCATGCTTCATGCTTCATGATTTAGCTACACAAACTCCACACACTTCCTGTCCCACTGACTGTTCATGCTGTTCCCTATTCCTGATACCTCTTTCCTTCTAAATGCTGCATTTCCTTTCTCCCTTAGTATTTCCAGTTTGCTAATATCCACGCCTTAAATCAAGACAAGCCATTAAATTCACTGGGAAAATTTTCGCAACTTCCCAAATGTTTAAGTTCTCTTTCCCTATCTTTCTACTTTGACTTTAATAATTTATTTTATCCTCTGGAAAAGAAACATCTAGGTTTCTTAGATGAAAATATCCTAGGAAAGTAGAGGAAAATATCCTAGTTATTGTTGAATCCACAGGACTTCACTAAGTAGGGACTTGGAAGAATTATTCTGGCTTCAGAACAAAGTCTGTCTGTTGTGTATCCATGGTTGTGATGCAGCACTTTGTGCTGTGGAGTGTATTTGGCATCCTTACGTTTTGTTTTCCAACTGTCTAACGTTCAGGTGACCTAAAATTTGGTCCTTTAAAAACAAAGAACTTGGATGAAACATTGTACCTGCTTCAGGGTATTTTTTTCTTGGTCATATTTTGTAGTAAAGGGTTGATTAAAATGTTGGAGAAATTAATGATATGGAAAACTTTGTTATTGCAGTTAAAGGAAGTCTAGCTCATCATTTAAAAGTTTTTTCTATAGCTAATCAATTGTTCATTTCTCTTTACTTTTATTGAGAAATTTTCTATATCTTAGATCCTACAAAATGCTCCACCATTCTCTTCATATTTTAATATTTTTAAGAAAAGGAACTATATATCTTCATTCATCATTAGGCTATTTACACAACAGAAGGCTTTAATTGATGAGAAAAATTAAACACTTAAAATGAATAAGTCCATAAACATTCAATAGCTGTAGGTTCTTTTTGAACATCTAAATGTCAAAATAGCTTTGATTTACATAATTAAATTTGCCAAATCATTAGCCTGTACTATAATGCTCTTGGTATTATTTAGAGGGAATACAACAACTAAGCTTTTAATGTTTTAAAATTGACTACAACACTGGAAACGATTTCCACATAATCACTAGAAAGAGCTAAATAAAAATGATTTATTGACAATACATTTGAGCGTGTAACAGTTTCTATAAGTCTTGCTTTAAGACACCCAATTAATGTTTCTATTTGGTGCAGCAATTACCACAGTGCCCTTGAAAATTGTTAATGATCTAAATGTGAGGAAGCCCATCCCTCACTGATGTGACCAGTGGCATCTTTTCATACATCTGAAGATCAAGAATGAGCCAGATTTCTGGTCTTCACTCTTGGGACATCCAAAAATTCACTTGAGTATTGTAGTTTTGATTCTAGATATTCAGTTCACTTCCCCTGGTCATCTTCAAGGCCTTAATCTATCTGTGAAGGACAAGTTACTTTTCTTTTCTTTCCTTTTCTTTTTTTTCTACACTGAGGACAGAGTCCAGGGCCTTCACATTGAACTACATCCCCAGCACCTTTTTTTATTTTTGAGACAGTGTTCTTCTATGTTTCCCAGGCTGGGCTTGAACTTGCGATCCTTCTGCCTCAGCCTCCCAGAGTGCTGGGACTACAGGCAGGCTGAGATCCAGCAGTTACTTTCCTACCTAAAATGTCTAGTCTCTCAGAGGTATGACTTTCCTAACATACACTAACTATAAAGTGCTAGGAAAAAAATTGAAAATCCAAAGACAAAATGTACATCCAATTTTAAATTACTATGTTGACTCCAAAAACACAAAATTACTCTGTCAAATTGCTATACACATCTCATGTTTGTATTTAGTTTCTAGCCTTCACTACCGACCAGTAACAATGTTCTCCAAACCCCACTGTACTACAGAACATGCTCGAGAAGCAGTGAATCCATACCTGTCTTCAGTTCACAAGGGCCGGCCCTGAAACAGAAACACTTATCCTCACTTTTCTGAAGGGTTTTTAAGGGAAAAATTCCCTTGCATTGTATATTGACAGTGGCCCCCATTTCCTGCAATTCTTCTGAAGACAAGCAAAACTTGGCTCGCAGTTTTTCTGAACTTCATTCGTGCAATGTTGGAAATACACCCAGTGGTGGCCATGTTGTTTATTTGCTTTGCCTCTCTAATGGCAAAGTACTTACATCAACATTTTCTTTTCTTTTTTATTTAAGTTTATTGGTGCAGTTTAGGTATATATAATGACTACATTCAATATAGGGAATTTGTATCTGTACATGATATATCTTGATTCCTTTTTTTGTTTTTTCCCATTCCCATCCCCTCTTTTCAAACCCCTTTCCCCATCCCATTCACAAAGCTCAGTTTTCATTTTATCCTTCTTTTCTCATTTTTTTCTTTCCCTTCCTTACTTTCCCCTCCACTTCCTTGTTTCCCTTTTCCTTTTGAACAGTTTCTTCCTATTTCACAATATCTATTGTACATTTATGTTCTTATTTACATTATCAGTTTCTCATACCAGAGAGATAATGTGATATTTACACATGTGTCCAATTTATTTCACTTATAATTATGGTCTCACGGTCCATCCATTTAGCTATAAATGTCTCAATTTTATCTTTCTTTATGACTGAGTAATACTCCATTATATAAAAAATCACATCTTTTTTATCCATTCATTGGTTGATGGGCATTTGGGTTGCTTCCAAGATTTACCTACTACAAATTGTGCTTCTATGAACATGGGTGCACATATATTGCTGTGATATGATGCTTTCAGCTCTTCTAGGAAGTTTCCAAGAAGGGGAATAGCTGGGTCAGATGAGAACGCTAATCCTAGTTTTTTGAGTAATCTCCCCACTGATTGGACCATCCCACAGCAGCAGGGACGAGTACTTCCCCACCCTGCAACCTCACATCAATACTGACAAGCTCTTTGTTTTGTTAGCCAAATCTGTAAAGAAATAATTTCCTAAATTTTCTTAAGCATGCATTTTAACATCTAAGTATTAGCTTTATTTTGAGACATCTATTAGGTTGTGCTTTGGACACGGATATCTGGGTTAGTCATTATGTGGAAAAACTGGGTACAGCAAAGAATGAGTGAAAGGAGAAGGCACAGCTGAGGAAAAGCAAACTCACAAAGGATGAATTGAACAGTACTGCCAAGTGCCCTTTAGCCAAGAAAAAATACAGTGCAGAGTGAACCTATCCTCACATGCCAACAGTGTCCAGAGCAGTATGTCACTCTAACTCCCATTCTCTCCCTCTCTCTCTCAATCTCTCTCTATACATACATATATGTATATATAGTCAGCCCTCCACATCCACTGGTTCCAAATTTCCAGATTCAACCAGGCACAAATATAAACTATGCAGGAAAAAAAAAAACTGCTTCTGTACTGAACATGTACCATTTTCCTTGTCATTATTTCCTAAATGATATAGTAAGGCAACTATGTGTAGATACTTAGATTACAGAAATGTGCATTTTGAAAGTAAATATATACAATGATTTTTAAATAACATTTATTATTAACAATATATTTTTAAAAACACAGGAAAAGTGATCAAGTGAGACTATACTAAAGAAAAAAGGAATCTAAGAGAGGGACCTTAAAATGGAGAAAGAGGACGATTAAGTAGAGATGCTTAGAGATTTAATTAGCATTTGAATTGTGGTTCTCCCCAAGATAGAGGCAGTTAAAGAACAAATATTGCAAGCATAATGCTGCTTATTTTTTATTTTACATTAAATGAGAATCAAGCCATTGGTTAGTATGATGAAATAAGAATTGCTTTAAATGATAATCCTTTCTTTGCTACAGACTTCACTGATTTTCCAGTGCCTTCAGGCTAAGAGCAGTGACTGCAAGTTCAAGGCTACCAACTTGTCTCAGAGGGCTGAAGTGCTCAGGGAGAGAAATGAGGGATGAGGTATCTTACTCGGTAGCTGGAAGTTGCTTAAAACTAAAAAAAAAAAAAAATAAATAAATAAATAATAAAAAGAATTAATGAGCCTTCAAATTACCTATGCAGTAGGAAGCTCTTTTGATTCTAAACATTTTCTTCTACCAATGGCAGCTATGTGATGTTAATTTTGGAAAGACGGCTGTTTTCTGATCACTTTTAACTGGTCTCTATAGGTAATCTTTCAAAATCAGCGAAGGTAACGTACTTGCTGAGGAAAGGGATCAGTAGTTCTATGTGCAGTACTTTTGAGGGGTGACAATGATGATGATGATGACAACTTGAGCGATGCAGAAGCTAGGGGTACTGCTTGCATTTCAGGGAATAATGGATATAATGACATTTTGATGGGAACACAAAGTAGCTACGATTTTCATGCCAATTTTAACTACCTTTGATCTTTAAAAATAAACATTGAGCTTTTTAGTTACAGAGAGCCACTGTGGCATACTGGCTACCATCAATAAATTGACCCTCAGAAATTGAGCAGACAAGCTCAAGATCACATTCAGTAACAAAGATTGTTGACAAGACTCTGCCATAACTTACTATTCCGATTTCATTAGATTTTATTGTTTGCTTTTGGTTGCTTTTGCTTAATATACTTAAAATTAAGCTAAGTACAAGTTTTGTTTTGTTTTGTTTTGCTTTGTTTTGTATTTTTCTAGCCCTAGGATTGAATCCAGGGCTTCCCACATTGTTAGGCAAATACCTCTAAGCAGTACCTCCAACAAAGAATAGTTGTTTAATGTTCAAATCAACATGATTTAAAATGAATTCATCAAAAATTCATATGCCCAAAGTATGAATAACATGCCATCATCAAACCTAAAATTTTTTTTTTTTTTTTTTAATGTGGGTACCGGGGGTCGACCTCAGGACCTCGCATGCCAGCAGGCGCCCATGCCGCTGAGCGATATCACCAGCCCTTTTATCGTACGTGGGTACCGGGAGTCAAACTCAAGACCTCGCGCTTGCCAGGCAGGCGCTTATGCCACTGAGCCATCTCACTGGCCCTAAACCTAAAATTTCTAAGGAATTTGTTTAAATATTTTTAGACTTTGTTTATATATAGTAATGTTATACAATAAAATATTTTTATTTTTACCTTTAAACATTGAGTTTAAATATTTTTAATCAAAATCTCTGGTCTATGATACATTATCATCTTGGATTCCTCCTTCTTTTCCTTCCTGCTTGCCTTTCTCTCTTTTTAGCCCCTTCTTTCATTCATTTATCAATTTTAATAATGTAATAAAAAGAAAATCATACCCTAATTCAAAAACTAGAAGATGACCAAAATCTCAATGGATCTATCCTACCCCCATCTCTTTTTTTTTCCTCCAACCAAGATAACTACAGCTGAATATTAACATTGTCATTTCACTCTTTGAAAGAAAAAAAAAACCCACATATATTGCACATACAGTTATTCCAAAAAATGTGATTTTTTATAAAATTACTTTTATAAATATTAGCATGTGACTTTGTAGATCCTGATTATTTTCATTCAATTTTTTAATTGAGTATTTACTACTTTCATTTAGCTAGAATTCATGTATTTTTAATGGCTGTATGATATTCCCTTGTTGAGAAAAATGCAATTTATCTCTTTACTGTTCATGTTTATCCTTCAGTAAAACACAGCAATTCCACCCCAGGAAATATTAATAAGAGAAATTCTTGCATACATCCACCAAGAATGTTCACAACAATACTATTCATAATAACAACAAATCAGCAGTCCTTTTCAACTTTAATGAAAGGAATTTATTGGAAATATCTAATATTTTTATACATGCACCTGTTGTGAAACCAAAGTGAATATTAAGATATGTTTATCTTTTATTTGCACATTAAGTTATCTATTTCTCTATATATTGGCATGCGCTGTATTCAAGGAAAACATTTCAAAATATGTTCACTTATTTCTACTTATACTCAGCACTATGAATACTATTTTCTAAAATGGATACATAGTGAATGTTTACTTGCTTTGTGGTGATTTGTTTGTGGAGATAGGGTTTTGCTATGTAGTTCAGGCTAGCCTTGAACTAGCAGTGATCTTTCAATGGCAGCCTCCTGAGTGCTGGGATTACAGGCATGTGCCACCACAGCTGGCTAGTTAGTTAATCTTTATGTCTACCCATCTTTGCCATAGAACTTTTTTTGGGGAACTGGGAGTCAAATTCAGGACCTTGTGCTTGCCAGGCAGGCGCTGTGCCACTGAGCTATATCCCTGGCACTGCCATTGCACTTTTATGAACTGTTGGTTTCCTTTCTATTTGATTACTTTCTATCTCCTTCCCATAGAGCAGGGATCTAGCTTCCTTTGGAAATTCCTGTATCTCAAACACAAAGAAAAGTGCAGTAGATTGTCAGGAAATCTGTGTTGGATGAAGAAGTTATTATCTGTGTAGTGTTGCTGTATTACAATGGTTGATTATCATGTATGGGTGTCTGGAAGTGCTATTGTTTTTCCACTATGAATACACTGATTAAAATCTGTTCTGTGATATAAGTGTGCTTGAACTTCATTGAATACAAGATTCCTATCTTAAAGTCTGTAACGAAATGCAAAAGGATTTTTTTATCATTCATAAAATACCTCTGTAATTAACTCAATACTTCTTTCATACTCTACCAAGGAAATAATAAAGTTTCTGCTGGAAAATGTAAAAAGCCCAAAATGGGGCATCATAGGCCTTCTGGTGGTTATTGTGGCCCTAATTAATAATGGCTTTCTAAAGTGAGAGGTAAATGCTGACACACATAATAGAGGTGGTTCAATGAGGAAAATGAACAGCAATGAATACTCATTTTGAAGCTTGCCTGACAGAATGCTTAGATTACAAAACTTGAGGAAGTATCCTGAATATGGCTGATAAATGAGATTTCTTTCCTGACCCTCACTTCCAAGAGTACTTAAGCAATATCTTGTTTAACACATTACTTTGGGAGCCTTGCCTCTAAAAGTCAAAGATTTATGATGACTGAAAAATGTCCATATTAAAAAGATAAGAGAAGATCCAGATGATATCCACTTTTGACCACTATAATTAATAGCTGAATCTTCTGTGGCAACTAATTGAATGGAGGTCAGTATGTTGCCATGGTAATGTCCCAGCCAAGCAATTTTACCCATTTTCCAGTCTGCTGCCCCTCTGCATAACTGAAGTTATAAAATGCTTTAATTGCAAGATTTGCAAATGATGCAACATCTGGGATCAAATTTACATATAAAGGGAGAAGTTTAATGGAGTTATTAGCATATCTGTGTGAACTCCTCAGGTTTTGTATTTAATTATGAAACCTGCAGTTTCACTGATGAACTCTGCATATAATAGAAAAACAGTACAGGTAGATATAAGAACCAGCAATTAAGATTCCATCATTTCATTTTTGAAAGTACAATATTCTTAAAAGCAAATATTTATTTTGATTCTATCTTAAGCGATTTGAGAAACTCAGTAAATGGCAATATTCACTAAATAGTGAAACAGCCGCATCATTCTTCTGATATTATAGATTAAAGTTGGCTAATAATATTTACAGAGCTCTCAAAAAATTCAGCAAGAATAAATATCAAATGTAAAATAGTGTAGTCACTTCACCCCTGTAACAAGAATATAGTAACACTTTTATTTAAGTATAGGCATGTGAGAATTCCTGTGACTGTATCAGCCCAAGAGAAGAGAACAAAGCATGTTTGTTTTATGAATTAACAAGTTCATACAGATAGAAATAAGCAATAACCTTATAATAATATCTCCTTGTGGAAAGTAGGATATGCATTGGGTTTATGTTTGGTATAATTTGGTGTTTGTAAAATAAAACAAAATATCAGCAATAAAAATTTTGTCATTTGTAAAAAGAAAAACATAAAAAGCAAAATGATATTTTTACAATCAGAGCATTCACTAGCTACGGGTTCTGAAATGAACTTTCTTAAGTAACCTCACAAGATTTGTAGTAGAATGTAAATATTCTAGATACATTTCTAACAACATGATAGAGATGGAACAACTTTATAGGTCTCATATGTAGAAAAACATCAAAAACAAGGAAGAGCCGTTCTAGCATTGAAAGAGAAACAAAGGCCATAGCACTTTGCTGTGTTTTGAATGCACTACTCTTCATTTTACAAGCATCATTGAGTTTGCTAGTAATCTTATGCCTATGGCATATTTTCCTACCCAAATCATGACATTTCTCTGTGTTTAACAGAATGCTGACACAGCTAATTATCAGAGATATCTTACCTTAAATTTCATTGTTCGCTGTAACTCAAATCTTTCTTTTCAACAAAGATATATTCTTGTGTATGTATCAACTATTATATTTAAAAAGTTAATCAAGAGGAAAACATCTAAATTTAAGATGCATAGTAAAGCACAAAGGCAAAAGGCATGAGATGTGATATCCACAGAGCTGGATTCAAATCTCAGCTTTCTTCTTTTTAGCTAAGGGAGCAGGGGGTACAATACCCCAGTGCAGCTTCTCACTGTAAAGTGAGATGGTTAGTACTAACTAACCATCTTGTCACAGAAATTTAACAATGTACATAAAATTCTTAGCAAGAGGCCTAGTACATAATAATCCTCAGATAATGGTACTTAATATCATTGTAATTATCCACCTCATTTGTGGGGACAGCTACTACCTCTGATAAGCAGTGACTGAAATTGGTCAGCGGGAGATAAAATTATAGCTGCTTCATAATTCTGAATTAGTCTATAGTCTCCTAATGATAGTATAGTCTTTTACTAATAGCCAATTTGATGGAAATGAAATCACTTTGAAGTCTAATCTACACACGTATTTTTTCTGCTATAGTAAATTTGCTCAATGTTTGGCTATGTGAAATCCTGCCAGTAAGGACATCTTCATTTGGTAAGGCAAAGGTAGTACCCTCCAGGGAAGGATGTGAACAGAGAGATACATGGCTGAGGTCAAAAAATAGGTTGAGAGAATGATGTATAAGAGCAAGCAAAGATAAAAATGAAGAAGTAGGAGCAAGGTCTAATACATTTCTACATGGTCCATGGGTAGCTAGAATCCACACAAAATTGAAGACAAATCATTCTTTAAATGAATATCAACTTTAAAAAGAGGAGGCAGAAGAAATAAAAAAGTTATAAAGAAAAGTACTACCATAGCGTATTTTAGATGCAATTAGTTTTAAGAATTATTTGTACTTTTCATTTCCTCCCTATTATTCCTAAATGCTTTATTTTTCAAATTGTCTAATTCACACAAGATAATCTATCATTATATTGCAATCTTTCAATACACATCGCATTGCTGGTCATATCTCTCATTTAGACTTAATTAAATCAAGACAATTCGTTCAATGTGATATAGGTAAATTTTGGGTATGCTAAGCTTTGTGTACATCAAAAATTTTTTTGACAAAGTCCCTATTCTTGTGAGACTTAAGTCTCCTAGGAGATAGGCAACAACATGACTTAATCAACCTGAGCACATTGCACCAAACTACAGTGGTTTAAGATGGGTACCTCACCCTCTGAGATTTTCCTTGTGATCTTCTACTGAATTACCAGGAATATGGAGCTTTTCTCCTATATAAGCTAAGAACCAGATCCTTGGAGCATCTGAGGACCATCTTTGCCACCATGTGCAAATATTCTTCCTAAAAATGACAGAGAAGTTAAACTGAAAGATGGAGAGTTACAGATGACCAATATTTGAGTGCCTCAATATGAACTTATGCATGAAATCATCATACTTTTCAATTGGCAATTATGTAAACTTCCAATATTTCCCCTTCCTTAAACAACTAAAACATTTGAGGTGAGTTTTGATATTTGCAAGGAAAGAACAGCTTTTGACTAGTAAAACTAATTTTGAATTTGTAAGTAGGCATATACAGATGACCACAAATTAACTCTGCTTAACAAAACCTTTTAACAACTAAACTTATGATCTAGTTAATTTGCATGTTTTTACTACATTTTAGCCCCTATTAAAAACTTAACGTAATCTTTTTCTGTGTTTTCTGGAATTTGAAAATAATCCAAGTGCTCTAAAACAATTATTCCAATTGATTATTCTATGCTAGTTCTTATGCTACATCTGAGAATCTTTAGAGCTTGAAAAATGCATGTAATTTTAGTGGTTATTTCTGTTCCAAAATTCTGCTTAGACACAGTTTGAAGTCACCAGTCTAAGCCCCGTGCCTTGTATGTTTGTGATAAAAATAGAATTTTTGTGAGCAAAATGTGGTGGCTTGGAAATAACCGCTACCTGCTTGTACCTTCATGTTACAAAACTGTCAGACATTCCAACCTGTTAATTATTAGAAACAGAGTATAGAGTCACTTTACTAGGAAAACAGGCATTCTCCCAAAGAAAGGGAAAAGAATAGTGTGTGGTTAGCATTCAGTATTACAAAAATCATCAGATTATAAGTATATGAACACGTGTGGTAAAACTCTAAAGCAGAACTGGAGATTGATCCACAGCGAATAGCTGAATGCTTAGCTGTGAGGAGAGGGAAAGGAGCGAGGACAGGGAAGAACACTGCTGTCCACTTCTAGACCGATGGAACTTTCTATATTTAAACAGCATGTGGTACTTCCAGGCGGTCATTGTATTAGTATTTCTTGCAACCCTGTTGTAATGGTGCCTTGTTTGGCTGGCTATGCTGAATCTCAGTGGCTGCCTTGGTGCTAGGGTCATAAGTAAGTAAATAAATAAATTTATATTGCAATGTTAATTCTGAAAGTATTTGTAAAAAAAAAAAAAAAAAAAAAACAACAACCTTACTCCACCCTTACTTTACAATCTACAGGAAAAAAAAGTCTTAAGAAAACATTACCACAGGAAAAAAAAATCTTAGAAAAAAATTCTTTCCTTCAGTTCCCATTTCTATGACCACTCTATACCTCTCCATCATAAAACTTCCTTACGCCCACCCCAGACAGGCTTCTTTCCTTTCCTCCTACATATCTGATTACCAAAATCCCACTCAATTGCACACTGTACTGATGAAAACAAAAATAATGCAAAGTGCACAGTCATACATAATGCTACTATCTTATCCTCAAGGCCATGCTAAGATTCACCTAAACTCACGTGTTTAGTTAAGAATGTCTTCAAAATTAAATTTTTACTTTTGTCTCAATCGGCAAGCTATTGTCCTTCAGCCACAGGTCACTGTTTGTACTCTGCTTTGTGATGGGACAGACACTTTGCCAGCCATATTTCTGTTCTGCCTCCATCTGTCTGTGAGGTGCTGAGAGGACAGGACATAAATGTAAGACTTAAAGACAGTAGGAGGAAGAAATGCTTTCTTTCTTATCATTCTAGGGAGTTTCTTCTATTAGCTATGATTGCTTTTTGTAGCAGCTGTAGAATCCAGTGTGCGTTTCCATTTGCATACTGAGATCCTCCCCCCAAAAAACGTCTAGTATCAGCCTTGTAGCTCATTCTCCTCAGAGTTCTCAGCCCCATGAGACTCTTATTGATCTCAGAAATCCCAGAATAAGACGAATAGCACCACCTTCTCCGAATTCTCAGTGTGTGGTTCCCCTTCTTGCTTCAAGCTCAGAGACACTAGTTTGAGCCAAGGAGTGGACCCTTCTCTGAGGCCTGAGGTCCAGCTTTTCCACAGCTTAATATCTCCAGCCTCTTCTCTTTGCCCCACTCCCAGCCTTCGTGGTGGTTGTGACTTGCCAAATTGCTAACTTCACAGAGACTTAGATTTCTTTCATGGCTTGTCAGTGACCTATTCAACAGTTTTATACCCAGTTAATAATTTTTTATATTAAACTCTCTCTGTTCAACTAATTCCTGTGATTACTGTATCCTGATTGATACTTGAATTACACAATCATCTTGATGGTCAATTTGTAACACTCAGAGTGGCCCCCTGGCAGCAGTAACAAATTCAACAAAGCTACTGAACTCATACTGATGGGTCTACATTGGGAACACTTTTAATATTCGTTCAGCATTTGCTGTGTGCCAGGAACTGTGTGAAATGCTTCGCTTTTAATCTTTGCGCTATTATAATTACTATTTATATTCACATTTTATGTGTGAGAGAAATTAATTCATTTGTTGGTTTGTGGTTCTGGAGCTGGTAAGGGGAGATGCTGGAATTATTTCCCTGGATGTCAAACTTCAGAGCCTATGCTTTCATGGCAAGCTATGCTAACCTGGACCTTCGTCCTTAACCTTAATATTTGAAAGTTTCACAGGCAGACATTCAGTATCTTTCTTCTCAGCATCTTCTCTCCCAATCAGCATTGGCCTTCTTTCCCCTCACTGCTCCACAGAAGGAGGGTCTGACCAGTGAAGCTTTTCCTTCCAGAACTACATGGGGGCCGCCATATCCATGAAAGCTTCTGTCACCTTTCAACCTGATCCACAATCCGCGCTAATTGTCTCTGAAACAATTCAAAGACTGACTCTTTAATCTATTCAAAGGATTCCAATTACCTTAGGTATCTGGTCTTAAATCCTGAGCCCAGAATTGCAGACTTTCTGTGACCCAAACCTTATATTTCTCACCCAGGCACTGAGCTGTCTTCAAATAAACCATTGTAAGCATAGCTAATGAAAAGTGCCTTGTCTTTTCTTCTGTAAATTGTGTACAGTTTTACGTGCACCATATATGGTTCGTGAATAAAAATTGGAATGAATAAAGACTGGTACTGTAGTTATTACTCTTTCTGTCTCTCTCCGCCCCCTTGCCCCCGGCCGTCTCTGTTAAGTAGAAAACTTCCCAGAGGTATGCTTCCCAGAGGTATGGACTATATTTCATTCTTATTAAATTCCCCAAAGTGACTTATTCATTGTACACATAATTTCAGTTCTGTAAAGAAAGTACAGATCTTCGGAGAGGGGTACAAGTTCAGCTGGGTCCGACACTTTCCTCTTGTTTAAGTATTCAATGGATTTCAGAAAATAATATCTTTAGTTTTATTCCCAACTTATGTACAAAAGCAAGAGTAAGATTCTAAAGGAAAGTACAGTAGGAAATTATTATTTTTAAATCCTCCCATTTCTTAAAATAAAATAAAAAACAGGAACACTTTAGATTTTCAAATAATAGCAGAGATAATGCATGACCACAGAATTATTAAATTTAAAACAAATTACTAACCATTACAAAAATTTCAGAATAAGAATTGCCCTTGCTCTTCCATTTTTATTTTCACCTGTTCACAGGGAAGCAGTGGAACAAAAAGCATGTGAACATAGGTTCTAAAGTCAGACATATCGGATTTTTGAATTTTGTTCTCATTCCCAGGCACTGTGACCTTGAAATATTACTAAACCTTTTCAATCTGCAATTTCTTCATGAATGAAACAAGAAAACTCTGAGTACCAATTTTCTGGGGCTGTCATTATGATGGAGTAAGATAATGCGGGTGAAAGTTTAGCATAATGCCTGACATCTAGTAAGCATATAATTACTGTTAGCTTTTATTGTTATTAACTGCCTCATCATATCCCAGTCCACACAAAAGCACCTATATGAGCTGTGGGTGTGGATAATGGGATATAGGAATTCAGTTCCAAAACAACATCAGCTCTTGAGTGTCGAGTGCAGAGAAATGTGACATGTGTGGGTTAGGAAAGGGTAGAGATGGATTATGTGGCTGCCAAAAGTGTTAATTATGATGAAGACTCCAAGTTAGTCCTAGGGGAAGGTCAATGCAAGTGGGAATAAGGGTTAGTGATCAGGCGAAGGCAGAAATACATTTATGTAGCTGGTGACATGTTGTGGGTGGCTCTAGTTTTGATAATATATGGAAATCCAGGCTGACTGAGAAAAAGAAAAAAAATCAAGGACTCCAAGGAGAACCTTTAGCAGAGGTTTCTGGGAAAATCAAGGGTGATCAAGATGAATGGAGTTGATAAATATAAATCTAATTTTAATATGTCTCAGTGATTTGTTTTTTTTTTTATTTTGTTTGTTATTAAATATTTTATGCCCCAGTGCTTGTTTTGTTGACTTGAATTGAGTGGAAAGTTTTTCACGTCACTTGCTTTCCAAGTGTGCAAAGCTTTGTCACTGCAGGGGTTTCCTGTACAACCTCGGGGACTGTCCCCAAGGCTTCTGGAGCCTTGCAAAGCAAGGGTTACAAGCTGTGACAGTAAGGAGGGTGGCTGCCATTATTGACCTTAGCGGAAGAGAACAGAGGAAATGTGTTGTTAACCCAAGATAAGGTGAGTAGTGTCACATGTAGTTTTTAATATTTAATGAGTCTATATGGGTACAATCCATTATGTGACAATTTAATTATATGACAAAAAGTTTGATAAATAATGTTGTGGTAGGACATCTAATTCATTATTTAACAAAGAAATCAATACTTTCATAAATCATAGTTCTCCACAGATGTACTTTTTTTCTCTCCAGGTGTGTAAAAACCCTTATTCAGAATCCATAGGTAATTTATTTTTTGGTCAGGACAAGTTTGAATGGAAGTTTAATTGGGCCCAAGACAGATACAAATTCTATTTACCATTTTTTAACCATTAAATGGAAAAGCTTTTGTTAAAAGTACTTTTCAGCAAGCATTAACTGAATCTTGGTAGCATTTTCCTACGGTGTGTTCAGAAGCAGAAAGTAAGAGTAGCCATAAATTATACATGAAGATACAACAATGCACAAGCTAACAACATAAGAATATTTTTGTATGCCCTCCTTTTATTCTGGTTTGATTTCAGTGTATGTTAAGTAAGAGAATACTTTGGCATTTTAACATTTTTCAGCATTCTTACTTTTATGAATATCAAAGAAGGTTTTGTATTTATTAAATAAATGCTTTCAGGTCAGGACAAATTTTGACTGTTTATATGTCCTGTCACTATAAAAGAAAATTATTTCGTTCTTTCTAGTTTGAAAATTTGTAATCTGGGAGATGTTCTAGCATTTAACCTAAGTCACAATAAAACGTAGCTCATAACGTGTTTTTACATAATTCCATTTATCTTATTTTTAATTTAATAAGGAATTATGCTTCTTTGTGTTGAATTTCTATACGTTACTTAATTTTCTAATTACAAATATTACTGAACAGATGAAAACAATTACATAATACATTTTATTCACTTATTTTTATTGCTGATTATATATAAGTAAAGTGTTTAAACTTCTTGCATGCCTCAAAAGAATCACCCAATTTGACAAAAACTATTTTCCAATGATAAAAATTACCTTTTTAAATAGAGACCTAAACAACTAATTATCTATAACAAATTCCAAGTCAGAGCACAGCCACCTAAATCCTTCTTTGAATGTAATAAAATAATTATTAGCAATTTTTCATCTTATTTTAGCAATTTTATTGCATTAGTAACTGTCTGGCATTATATATTTTATTATTAATGATTTCTTTCAGTAATGAAGCATAAAAGCCCTATGGAAGCATTTTCCTTTTTGAATTTAAATACTCTCATTTAGTTATTTTCTAAGGTCCAACTTAATGGTTCCTAGTTGCACATTTGGTTGAAAATTTTACTGCAAGAGAATGAAGTTTTCTTACTTCACTTAGCATTGAACGTTGTAAAATATTCATTTTTAAAACCAGGGTTTCATGTTATGTAATATTATAATATTCTAGCATGTCAAAGTAGAATTAAGAGCAAGTATAGATATTTCTAAATTAGCTGAGCCTCAGACTATATCAAATTTAATCTTTAAGATCTTGAACCAAAGACAGACCGTGTGGATTTGAATTCTAGCTCAAAAATTTTCTAACTTGGTAATCCTGGGCAAGTTTATTAATTTGTATGTCCTTCTCTTTCTTCTTATGTTAAATGAATAACTATCCCATGGTGTTGTCATTGGATTCACTTTTTATCTTATAATTTGAAAATAAATTTATATTTACAGAAAATTTGCAAACAAAGGTATAGAATTTATATAACCCTACAATAGCTTCCAAAAGTTACATAGCCATAGGGCAATTATCAAAATCAGGAAGTTAATATTACCATGCTATTGTTAAATAAATTACAGACCTTATTAGAAGTTCATTAGTTTCCACCAAATATTGACGTTTTTCTTCTTCCAGCACTGATTCTACAATTTTGCACTACATTCTTTTCTTGTGTCCCTTCTTGTGTCCCCCCATCCAACTTGAGTCAATTCCCCAGCCCTTACTCATCCTTCATGACCTTGGCAATTTTTATAAGACACAGTCAATAATTCCAAGTATGAAATTTTAATTTGAGTTTATCTGAAATTTTCTAGTGGCTATTCTGAGTTTATGTAGTGTTGAAACAAGTACCAGAGAGATGTTATTATGTTCTCCTCTTTGCATAGTATCAGGGGGTGTATGATGCTATTTCTTATTATTGGAGATAACCTTGATCACTTGAGAAAGATGTCTGTTATGCTTTGTAATATTATCATTATTCACTTTTAATACATACATATCTTGGGGTGATATGTTAAAACTATGCACATATCCTGTTTCTTTTCAAACTTTCTCCTACTGATTTTATTGATCAATACAGTAGGGATTAATGTAGTTTTGTCTAATGGTGATTTTGAACTTATTTCAATTCTTCCATATTTATTAGTTTCAAGTCCTTAAAAGGAAGAGTTGCTTATTCTGCATTTATGTATGTATTCAATATTAATTTATATTAGAAGCATAGATATTTATTTTATTTCAGAGTTAGAATCCCATAGTGTCATTATTAATCTTTCTCAATTTTTTTGGTCTGGCCTTTGGAGCACTTTCTCATTTTCTGGTAGCATAAGATGTCCAGGCTTATTGTATTTGCCTATCTTAACCCTACAGATAACTACCTCTTTAATAAGGTCTTGTTCCTTTTATTAATGAATAATATCAAAATACCAAGAGCTGGGTGTTGGCTATATTGGAATTTAGTTGCTTCTAAATCCTCTCAACCAATATATTCACACATACTCATACATTTATATGTATTCTACCTTTTTAATCTAGAAACAAAACTAAGCTCTGATTCTAGTCTAATGCCACTGGGTTCTTTCTAGCCCTTTCTTTTTTTCTTATATGTAACCTTTCTGACAGCAAAAATGCTGGCTCACACCTTATAAAATATAGTTACTTATTTGTTTAACACATAGACAATAGGATGTGGTTACAAAATCACTAAACATAAAGTAGCTCTAGACTGGTCGTATGAGAAACATAATCATAACATTATGAGAGACAGATTTACTTACTACTATATAGTATTTCTGTACAGTTCTTTTTAATCTTTAGCTTTGCAGTATCCAATCAATACACTGTTATTTAAGGTTAGGTCAGCTCACCATATTACAGGTTTATATTATATATAGTTATAGTATATAGTTACAGCTATTATTCTTGTGCATTGATTTACTAGAAGCTTTTAAATGCTCCGGAAAAAAAACTTATGCCTTTTGTTCAATTTAGGTAGTTATGATGGTGGACAGAAAATCACATTTAAACTCAGTGCTATATGTCTGGGTGGCAGTAGAAGAGCATTGTACATTGGACTGACATGGATCGTGGCTTCACTACTGTTATTTCTCTCTGTCCACCCCTGCACCATTCTTCTTGAGCCTTGTTTATCCTTAAAACTGACAAAATAGTATATACCTTGGAGATCTTTTAGAGAAATCAGAAGTGTGCCTATAGATATTTCCTGTATAATATATATTTAATGAAAAAATGCTAACCATTTTATTGCAGTGATTTTTCCAAGTTTAAATACATTTGTTTTGCAATTAGAAAGAAGGACAAATAAATGGTGCTTCACCTTCGATGTGAATTCAAAAAGATTATCTGGGTAGTCAAAATCTTTTGAATAGAAGTGCCAATAAATTCAAAATTAAGACAAGAATAAAAATGGAGGGATCTAATAGAGAATATCACTGATACTACTCTGTAGTGCTTGATAAATTGGATAAATTGGGCAGTGACAGTGAGGACTGACACTGACAATTACTATTTAGTCTCTCTCCCTCTCTTTCCTCTCTCTCTCGCTCTCTCTCTCGCTCTCTCTCTCTCTCTTCTGATACTGGGGATTGAATCCAGTGCCTTTGCATTGAGCTACCTCCCCAACTCTTTTTTATTTTTATTTTGGGACAGGATCTTGCTAACTTACTAAGGTTTCCAGGCTGGGCTGGAAACTGCAACCCTCCTGCCTTAGCCTCTAAGGTGTTCACTAGCACACCTGGCTTACTATTTATTTTCAAGTCTAAAGAAAGGAAACTAAAAACTTTGCTATATGCTAAAACTGAAATACTGAATTAAGCAAAACTATCCAGATTATTCTTCTCTTATGTACTTAGAGTGAAACTCAAGCCTAAAAAATATTATAAAATGATAGTAAATAGAAAAGGTTGAGAATAAAATCTAGAACTTATGCTTATCATGTTGAATGCCTTTAATACTTGAAGTATGCCTACTATTAATGATTCTAGACACTTACTTCTTGGAACATAAATTGAAAAATATTTAAACACTTTTACCAATGATTTAAATTTTCCAGGGCCGATGAGATGGCTCAGAGGCTTAAGCACCTGCCTGGCAAGTGCGAGGGCCCGAGTTCGACTCCCGGAACCCACATATGAAAAAGGGGCCGGTGATATCGCTCAGCGGCATGGGCGCCTGCTGGCGCACGAGGTCCTGAGGTCGACCCCCCGGTACACAAAAAAAAAAAAATTTCCAACAAATAAGTATCCTATATTCACAAACATGATCCAATAGTTGGAGATAAAATTGACACATATTTTATGTAAATATTCTTAGTCAAAAGTAAATATTTTCTATTACTCTTAGTGTTTTACAAAAAGTCTAATTTGATATTCTGGAGCTAGAGTTAACAGGAATTGTGAAGTAACATACTCTTTTAAGTATTGACCGGTTCTTTCTTTAGAATTATTTTGTCATTTTGTCCTTCCAATATTTTAAATATTCATGTACAAAAATGGAATGAGCAATAGGACTATCAGATAATCAAATTACCATCTTATCAGGGCTAATGATAGGACTGTCTCCTTCATGAATTATCAGTGATTTATTTCACACAGTCACAAAACATTCAAATACATTTCTGTAGGGGCATTCCGGAACCAGATGAAATGTCAGATGGTTATTTAGAAAGGATTCATTTGAACACAGTTGAAAATTTTATATACTGGATCAAATCTGCATGACAATGGCTTTATGCTTCTACTCACCTGTTAAAATAAATTGCATCTTTTAAAACACAAAGTAATCTGGTGAATTTTTTATGTCATGCATTAGTATAAGGATGTGCAGATTAGATCCATTCTATTTTATTAAATTAGTTCTTTTAAAATTAATATGCACATATCCATAATCCTATACAAATACCCAGAAATACATCAATAAACCCTCTTATTATAGATTCTCTATCCATCTACTTGACCAAAAAAATCGCATAGTTTATGAATTTTGGCAGCTCTAATTAAAGCATAAAAGCCTAGATTTTCCTAGACTAGCTTCAAGCTAAAAGATAATACAAAATAGCTTTCGAAAAACTTGCTAGCATGTAGTTTATTCAATTATTAAACACTTCTATTATCATTTAATAGCTTTTTTCTAGTATTTCAAAATCCCACTTTACACCAAGTTATATAAGATAGTATGTGGGCTTGGAACAGCAGATTATTATTTTTCAAATTTAAAAACTAATACGTGCACTTGGGAAAATTTTCTGCTGGAAATATAAAACTTAAAGTAAAAAAAAATCAGTCTCTCCTCTCCCTCATCCCCCATCACGTATCAATCATGTCCACTCTCGGTTCCTTGGTGGGTTACAAGCAGAGCTTTTCTTCTAGGTATATTTTTTAAGCTTTCACTTTTGAGGGCTCTGGAAAGCAAAGAAAATGCAGGTCTACAAAGCCTGTGAAATGTGTCTATTTTCACAGAACGTGAGTCTATGTTTCTGTGTATCTTCCTCTAGCTCCCATCACATCAGCTCTCATTTTCAAGCTCCCCATGCACTTCCAAGTCCCCGGGGTTTATCTCTGACCAGAGGTTTATCCTGCTGCTGGTTGCCTCTGGGGCTGCAGCACGTCTGGTGTCCTTTTGCCATTGCTGCTGCTCTGAACATAGCATATAAACCTCTTCCTTTCTGGTTCCAGAGCTGACCTGTGGGTGTTACAGTAACCACGCACCTTGACTATTAGACTCCCCTTTTGTGTCACATTATGGGAAAGGCATGCCTTTAATCCGTGCTGCTTACTCAATCCTAAAACTTACCTGCATGGCATCGCGACTCATTCACTTGGAGTAATGACCACTGTTTCTCTCATAGCTTGTCTGACATTCTCTTTTCCTTTCTGCCTTCTCTTTCCCTGACCACTTCAACCTGGCTGATATCAGTATGACTCCTTTATGGGACTTATGATGATCTTAAATCATCTGCTGCCAACTTACCTAGAGCTAAACTGAATCTCTGTCTTTGTTACTGTTTCTATAACCCGTAAATAACAAGGTGGAGTCACAACTCTGAGGTGTTCTCTGGTGTTCTGGGAGCCGTGGTTGGGTCAAACTCTGACTGCCTTTAGGAATCTGTTCTAACTGTGATCAGAGAGTAATATGGAAATCTGCTCAACAATTTTACCTGACTCATAGGTGCCTCTAAAGCCTCACCCATATCGTCTCCTCTAGAGTTTCTTGAATTCTGTGTCTGTGGACTCAGGTAAATTTAGAGCATTACCTGAAGTCAGGTGAAGGCTCACAAATCACAGTGATGCTGCTCCTGGTGAGCACTGGAAACCACCTTCTTTGAAAAGTTCTGCCTCTGGCCATGGTGCTGTGCACTTCTCTTGAATAAATGTCTTTAGTGCATGGCTTTTTGCATCATGACACTGTCCCATTTTACTAATTAGAATATTCTTCAGGTTTATCGTCTAAACATGACATGAAAGATACCAGTATGATTTAGCAGACTGTGATATAAACAACACAGTTTTATCATTTCCTTTTAAATCAAAGAAATTCAACCTCTCCTGCCTTCCTTATATCTGGGAATAGCACCTAATAAATTTTCCTGTGTCTTAGTGTCATGATTCCTCTGAGATTTGCACAATATTTCTCAGCTTTAGTAGGAGAAAATGAGGACAAATGATGCAAATAAATACGTAAAATTATGTACGGTAGTTATTTTTATGACAAAATGTGTCACGTAACTATATTTTATAAAATGTCCAAATGATTAAGTGTACAATTAACCCTCAAATGCATCTCTTTAAAATCAACATAAAGGGCCGGTGAGATGGCTCAGCGGCGTAAGCGCCTGCCTTGCAAGCACGAGGGCCCAAGTTCGACTCCCGGAACCCACATACGAAAAAGGGGCCGGTGATATCGCTCAGTGGCACGGGTGCCTGTTGGCGCGCGAGGTCCTGAGGTCGTCCCCCTGGTACCCACAAAAAAAAAATAAAATAAAATAAAATCAACATAAAAACAAAATGCATATGGTTCCTGTTGGTTCTCAGCGGAATCAGCCCCACAGGCTGGGCTGGTACTCCGTCAACTGTCACCCTGCTATGACCCCTAGCAGGGCTGATACCTTGCTTCTGCTGCTCAGAGCTGAGGAGTTTCCTAAGCCAGCATCAGTGTTCGAGGCAAAATTGGACCTGATACACCAGACAGTTCTAATCTGTCTTAAAATATGAACATGTCAGAAGCCAAGTTGAATCATGTAACTCTTTATTTATGAATTTGTGAAGAAATATCTCCATTTGTATCTGGCTTTTAAAAAAATCTCTAATGTACAGAAGACGTAGAGCAAAGTGTACAGCTTCTATGATGACTGCCCAGGAATGTATGAGATAGAAACTGGGAACAGAAGTGGGAAGTTCAAAGACAGTGGAAGAGAAAGGAGGCAAGCAGGTGGAGTTGTAGACAAAGAAAGACAAGACCGGCATTTGCTAAGCACCTCTTATTTTCTAGACATTGTGCCCAGCCTGTAAGATGCAAGACGCAATTCAACTTTCACGGCAGACTTATGGTCTAAGCGCTGTTAACCCACTTTACAGGCTGGATGGAACAGAATATATCAAGGCCCAGCAAACAAAACTTCTAGCTAATTTAGGCAAAAACAACCTCTGTGTGTGTGTGTGTGTGTGTATGCGTGTGTGAAAATGACAGTGTGATTCTCAGAATTGTATAAACTGAAGGTGCAAACTCAGATTAGCAAGAGCCAATGATTTGGTTTTCAGGGAGCCAATGATTTCCTAAAGAAAAGAAATCAGTTACTCAAAGGAACACAACAGGAAAAATCAAAATAAGAACTACAAAAAGGAAAATACCTGAGTTTAGCATTTGTTATGGAATGAATTGTGTGTCTTTCAATTTTTTTTTTTTTTTTTGGTTGGAGACCTAATCCCTAGTTATTTAGAAGATATCTGTATTTGGAGATATGACCTTTTAAATAAAGGTGATTAAGTTAAAATGAATCAATTAGAATGGGTCCTAATCCAATCTGTTGCCATTTTAAGAAGAGAAAGATTAGACACACAAAAGGTTCACCAAGGATGCAGAAGCACAAAGGAATGTTCATGTGAAGACACAAGGAGAAGCTGGCCATCTGCAGGCCAAAAGGAGAAGCCTCAGAGAAACCAAACCTTGATTTTTTTGACTTCTGTTCTTCATAATTGTGTGAAAATAAATTTCTATCATTTAAGCCACCCAGCCTATGGTACTTGATGTTTTGTTATGGTAGCCTAGCAAATTCCATAGTATTACATCTTTAATGAATGAATCTCACTTAAAAATAATTTGAGAAGATCGATATTGTGTGTCCAATCATAGGCTTCCTATGATATGAATTAGGAGATGCCCACTTCATAATGCTTGTTAGTGGTCAATGTGACATAGGGGATAAGAGCTGAGGCTCTTGTGTAGGCACAAAAGGTGCAAATCCTAGTTACACAATGATTCCTTGTCTCAGTTCCTTATCAGTAACAATAGTGTCTAATTCACAAAAATCACTATGCACATTAAATAGATTAATCTGGGCTAGGAATATAGCTCAGCAGCACAAGCACCTGCCTGGCAAGTGCAAAGTCCTGAGTTTGATTCCTGGTACAAAAAACAAAACAAAACAAAACAGATTAATCCATGTGAAGAACTTAGGCTATGGCCTGGCATAGACTATTTACTTCTATTTAAGTAGACAAAGTGGAAAGTACTTGGAAATACATTTCCAGGGTTGCAGTCAATTTAATCAAGGCCAGGTTCCTTTGTCATATTTTGCCTATCTGGCTACTGGTTCCTACAGGGAATCCTTTAACACTGTAAGAGTACTTATACCCCTTATCTTATTTTCCCATGTTGTCCTTTTCTTTTTGTGAATGAAAAGGATGTGGTCAGACATTGCCAATTGTGGAGGACCACCTGGATGACTCTCCCTGAAAGAAGAGCTATTATCTCCATTTTGGCTAAACCTGGCCCTATTTCCTTGTGTCGATATGTACAGAGCTGGCTAGGACTTTTCCTTATCCCCTCATTTGGCTTTAAGCAATGCAAATTGGTCCAGCCGAGGTGCTGATGTGTAGTCTTTGAAGCAAGGCGACAGATCTGTGTTTCTCCACCCCTGTAGCTCACAAAACACGTGGGTGAGCCTGGTGGGATGGAGAGCCGTGCTCCACGCTGTCTGCTGGGATTGAGCCTCAAGAAAGAGGCTATGACTTCCCAGGGCATAAAAAATTACACATCAGAACTGAAGCTCTGACCCCAAAACATTAGACACTGCCTTGAATTGTGTTATGCAGATTACTCCTTCTGCATATCCTTCCCTCTGCATATTGCAAAGGTGATTTCAGGCCACCTACCTACCTCAGCTCAGGTACTCACAGACTTCCCACCTTGCTCACGGTCTCTCATCCCCGAACAACTCCCCTCATCAAGAATTAATAAAACCTGTGTTTGGCCCTGGGTCAAGGCCTTTGTTCCAGTAACAGCCATCTTGGCTGGACTTAGGACCCCTTGGCTGCCCACAACTATAAATATGCTTTAGTGTCTTTATTCTCGCTGTGGGTTGCACTGGAAGTGGTAGATTGGAATTAACTCACTAGAATTCCAATAACTTTTCCATGGGATTACAAATACAAATTTTCTGGACTGTGACGATGACTGGGAAGGGCTCGCTATAACCAATGGCCATTTTGCTTCCATTCATTTCCTATTAATTTCCTCTGCACTTTTTACCCTAAACTGCAAGTGACTCTTTTAGCCCAGAGTCACAAAAATATCACCATTGGGGGATCCTCAGAAACAGCTAGTTGTGGCTTCTGAAGAACTTGTATGTGTGATTTCATTCCAGAGTCAAACTAAAAATATTTGTTTTTATTTCTATGTGTCTTATAGCTAAAAGCAACCTGTTAAATAAATCATCTTTCTTAGCATTTCGATATAATAAACACTATTAAAAATAGCAACTGATATTGACACATATAACAACTCTGTTGTTTTTAGTTTCAAGCTTGCTCACCACTGGAATTGTTTCTTTGCAAGTGTGAGCTTAATTAAAATTACAGTAATGCTGGAAACATATTGTGACATCATGCCCTATGGGCTAAAGAAGTAATATTTATCTGAAAAGCACAATGTTATAATGCTTTTTTCTTTGTCCTTTCAGCATGCTGAATAAAAAATGTATTTCCCACAACCTCTTTAACTAGAGATTTGATTAACACATTTTTCATTGTATTGTTATGATGACAGCAATGGCTTTTCTAGCAATTTAGCATAATATATGCAGAGATGGGTCATCTAAATATGTTGATTATCTTTATAAACCATGAAACTAAGCACCCACATGTGTACAACTTGTAGGTTCATTTTTAGTATGTATAACATATTTTTTGAGATTTAATTCATGAAAAATCTACCTTTATGATTATATTTCTATTTAGAATACCATGTAAATTAAAATGTTCTTTAAGTGATCTGAATATGATATAGTAATACTCCTAACATGATAGCATAAACTTTTCTTGGTATGTTATTTCCAGCTTTTAAGTTTCATTTATCTTGGTAGTTTTTCTAAATTTTATGTTATTTATTGAATAACATAAATTTTATGTTATTTATTGAATTGAATCGTATTTGGGAAGGATTGTGTTGTAACTTTTCTCACTGGGATGTTACCTTCTCTAAGCATCATTCACTAACCTCAGGTAGCCCCTACTGCCAAACAAATACATTAACAGGTAAACCTGAGGCACATCCTTGATGTGCTTAAATGGGCTAAGGCACAAAAGCAGCCAAGGATGGGTGACAAAGGGACTGTATCTATCATTTCCCTCTCACGGTTTCTTCGTCAAGTGCCCAACTAGGAATTAAGGACAGTCCAATATACAGATGAAGATATTATTGGACTTTACTAGGTTACATGACTTCCCAATGTTAGTCTCCAAGTTAGTGACAACTCAAGTTTTTAACACACAATCCCATTTTACAATTCTTTGCTAAACCTAGGAAATGATTCCAATTTCTCAGGCAGAGAAAATCGGTATGGTATCAGCACCTCATGACTAGAATTCACGAATGAATGAATACATAAATTCATATATCAAATGAATGAATGAGGAAATTTTTTATTAAATATTTTGCTAAACCTTTTCCAGATAACTACATAATTTTATATTTGTTTAAGAAATCCCGTGTTATTTTAATAGCTCTTTTCCAATTGTGACATTGGTTTGAAAACTCTTGGTAGTATGAAGAAAGTGAAAATTCTTTCTAACCTAGCTGGTTGGCTGGTTAACTTTTATTTCTTAACTGTGACATCTTTATATAAGTTCACACACAGAGAAGCAGTGAAAGAATGTGTAACACATGATCTCCCAGTAGGTGGACTTCTTCACTTACACTTCTTCAGGGACTAGGGAGGCAGGATTTACTTCCATCTGACTAAAAAGACAGGTTTAGCAGAAGTAGGTTTTTTTCACTGCCATGTATTCAGAAACCAATAGGAAGAATCATCTGATGCCCTGATCCTGATTTAAATCTATAAACATAGTGCTATTTTTGCCTTGAAATACTCCACTCTAACCTAGTCCTCATTTTATAAGGATCTAGTTTTATGATCTGGCCTTATGTTCACAATGGCAGCTTATTTTTTGCTTCTTTGGTACTCATATTCAGACTTTCGATTGTACCCTTTCAAAGCCAAATCAAACACCTAATCCTCACTGTGCCCTATGTCCTTGGAATACAAAATACTCGCTCTTTTTAATGCAAAACCTGGCAAGTAGGAACCCTGAAGTTAATGTATAAATAAGAAAATCTTTGCCAGAGAAACTTTATAATATTTCCTAAAGAGTAATAAGATTGTTTCTAGCCTAAGCCAATCATTGTTACATCAGTGACCATTTTATTACTTAGCTTCTGAAAGATATTCATTGAAATAATTAACATTATTCTATGGGATAGAACTGAAATCAGATGTAATGTTTATGTTAAGAATAACAAACTATATCATAGCACACCGTTTTTCTTACAGTCATTATTTTCCAAAAATTTTGGAAATAAAATGTTTAGATATTAAATCATAAGAAAAATCACTTTTTGCCAAAAGATACATTTAAATTTTTACACTGAATCTCTCTCCTTTCTTTTTCTTAGATTATGATATCTAAATTTAGATTTAATATGACAACTTAGATATCTAACAGAAATGGATTCTACATTTACATTTCCTGTTTGAGATAAAATTTCATATGTTTTACACTTTAAGTAATCAGTAATACTGAGACAGATTTAGTCATAGGTAGTCTAGCTGTACTCAGATTACCTTTTATTTTTTTATAAAAAGATGCACTTTTTAAAAAAAAGATACTTATCTTATACTGCAATTATTTTAACCAAATTTTCTAACCTTCGTCAATTTCTCCTTTCACTGCTTAGCTGGCTTAGCTTAAAATCTCTCCATGGTGTGGTACTAGTGGAATTGAAGGATCCAAACAAGAGTCAGCCAAGGAAGGAGGAAGGAGGCAGGACCAAAACCAAATCAAAACTGAAATACACTTAGAGAATGAGAACCACCTGGTTTTGTCAGAAACGGTAGAGAAAGGTGTAGAAAATGGCGGCCTTCCACACGTTACCACTGCAATGGTAACATCCTGGAGGCCCAGATAGGGACGGTGGCGTCCTTGGAAGGCATACTGGGTAACTTGTCTTGAAAGTGCATTTGCATAATTGTAATAATGCTACCCTTAGATTGAAATTTTGATCAAATTTGCTGGCAATAATAATTCATTCTCTGAAGAAGTAGTTATTCAAAAGGTACCAGACTTAGGAAAAACTCAGTTTGACATAATAAAAAAAAATTACTATATTTCTGTGGCTCTAGAGAAGGACAATGTGGATTTTGAGCAGACTTATATTCATTGCCTCTTTCATTCAAGTAACTTTTTAAAAAAGCTATCTGTGTCATCTTCCACAACCAATCGTGGAAATTACCAGAATCTAATTCATTTTATTAGTTCCAACATTATTCCAAATTTGTGAAGTCAATTTCCAGGGAATAGAGATGAGAAAATGTATATTACGTGCAATTACATCAGCAATTCTGCAAAAAACCACTGTATTATGTCAACTTTGTATTTATTCGGCAAGTTTGGAATACCAGTGTAAAAATGCTAAAGATTTTTCCTATTTAAACAATTTATATTACATTTGTTGGGTTGTGAGTAAATGTATTTTTTAAATTTCCTGATTTACATGTTGTCCTATCTTTTATTTGTAGAGAAACTCTTAAGAAATTACAAGCTGGAAAACTAAAAGGAAACAACAACAAAAAAGAACCGTAACTACAGGAATCTTTAGGTATGAATAAATAAAATAAATATGTTCCATTTTGAAAAAAACAGTAATTTTGATGATGAGATTTTACAATTGTTCACAGAGAAAAATATTTTAGATGAAAATTACATACAGCAACTTTCAGATGAGTGGAAAAAAAATTCTTTTCAGCAAGGCATGAAATGAGTTAGTAGGGAAGTCCTAATTTGTTTTTTGGAGAAAATGCAATTGAAAAGAATAAAACTAATTTTTTATCTTAGTAGCTGAAAACTACTATCTGGGAACAGAAAAGACACAGACAATGTCCCTAGTAGAGAAATAAAAATCAAGTTTTATTATTCTATCTGTGCTCATTTAAGCTTTAACCATTATTTTGGGCTGGGAACTCGAATTAAAAGCTTTTGTTTTTCCATCTGGCTTGCCTTTTTTTTTTTTTTTTTTTTTTGTGGGTACTGGGGGTCGATCTCAGGACCTCGCGCCAGCAGGCGCCCGTGCCGCTGAGCAATATCACGGGCCTTTTCTCGTGTGTGGGTTCCAGGAGTCGAACTTCGGCCCTCGTGCTTGCCAGCCAGGCACTTACGCCTCTGAGCTACCTCACTGACCCGTCTGGCTTGTCTTAACTCATGTACTGTACTGCACTGCACTGTTTTTGTTTTTGTTTGCTCCAAAAATTTTGTGACTACCATTGCCATAATATATGCAAGCAACTAATTTAAAGTTATCAATCATTCCTGCCATTCTGGGATATTCATTTATGTTTCTATTCTTGATTTTAAGAACACAGCCTAAATTCGTGCATGTACGAAAAGAATATTAAACAAGAAAATATGTACTTTAAATCACACAAGAGTCAACTCCACATTCAGAGACATCACTTGCTACACTGCAGAAATGATTAATACAAACAAGTGAGCATCCCTGAGACACACTTCATTTCACACTGCACTCCTGTTACAGTCCCCTTCCCTCCCACAGTCTTTCAGTGTTTATTATACGTTAACATTTTTTCTTATCAGTTGTTGAAAATCAAATAAAACAATCCTTCAAAGAAATTGAAGCTTAGGAAATGTAAATTTTATTCATTATGCACAAGGTTTCTTAGCTATGTATTAAGAGTTTAAGGGATTAGAGAGTTGTTTCATCCTCTTATAAATTTTCACTGCTGGGATATGATGGGTGATGTTAGAAATTCCTCAGCAGCCCTCGTCTGCATGTTAAAGCCATGGCTTCCACACGTGAATAATGTGTCTATCTGAGGGCGCAGCTAAGCAGTTATCTTTATCCCTTACATCATGAATATGTGGAGGCTTCTGCTCTCTCTGGAGCTGTAAGACACAATCCATTTAGATTTGCTCTTTGAGGTGAACTACAAAGCTCAAATGAAGATTTCATACTTCAATGATTAAAACTCAAATGTACAGCATAGGTTACAGTGTAGAAGGGCTAAAAGCAGGCCCAAAAGTAAGTCAGTTAACACAAAAGAAGAATGAAAACTAAGTAAGTTGAAGTAAGTGACAACTAAACTGTGCTTGTCTTTGCATGTTAAAGTTAGAAAATATAAGAACTATTTTACATTGATTAAATGAGTAAATTTCCAGAAATAAAATTACCTTAAGAAATTATTTTAGCCTTTTCAACTTCTTGGAATAGAAAAAAATTTAGATTGTCCCTTAAAGTTTAAATGAAAATAAGAAAGAGAATGTACAGTTTCCTAAAGTAGATCATGTGTTAGTTGTGTTTGTTGATGTTGTTGTTGGAACTGCGGATTGAACCAGGGCCTTCACACTTATTTAAACATATGTGTTGTGGATTTGTGTCGTTTGAACAAGCCTAGCACTGATCATGCTAGATTAATCTCTCCATGAACCGCTTCCTCTTTTGGTATTCCTGGTACTGTTTCGCTTTGTCCTCCATAGTCTCATTTGGACAGATGCTGTTTTATCTCTCTTAATCAAGAACTCATCTCCAGACTTTGTATTTTGCTATGTACCCACTTTTGTATCATTAGGTGGTTTCATTCAGGTATAGTTTCTGCATGTGCTGATACCGGAGCCTACCAACTTTAAATTTCCCGTGCAAACTTCTCTCCAGAAGTCCAGATTTACATATCCAACTTTCTTCTCACATACTAATTTAGATGTCTAATGGGATTAACAGACTTAATATGTACAATTCTGGCTCCTCATTTTCCTCCTTAAAATCACTCTCATGACAGCATTTTCCATTTCAATAAATGGCTACTACATCCTTTCAGTTGCCCCAAATAGAAATCATGGAATAATCCTATTCTTAAAGTCTCTCTTCTCTCCTCAGCAGGAACTTACTTAGGTAAGATCTATCACGAAACTCTGTTAGTGCTATCTGAAAATGTGTGCTGATTTATAGTTTATCACTATCTCCATGATTCCCACACTGGATTATTGCAGTAATCTATCTTTCATATAGATCATTTCACTGGATCAATTGCCTGCTTTGACTTTTGCCCTTCCTCCTCTGTTTTTTCAAAACATCAAAGGGAAATGTGTCTTTCCAAAAGAATCATATTTCTGTTTGTCCAAAAACTTCCAATGGCTCCCCATCTCCCTCTAAGTAAGAACAAAAATTTTATATTCGTTTACACACTCCACTGTGATCTGACCTCCTTCCTCCCGACGATAGCACAGTTCCAGCTAATGGTCCCTTTATTTATTTTTAGCCAGCTCTACTGATTCCCTCGATGTTCCTCAAACATGTCAAGCACAGTGATGCTCAGAGTCATTCCTCTGCCGAGAAAGCCTTTCTCCTGGACAGAACACCTCCCTTGCCCTTTCCGTCTCTGTCCCACCTGTCACCTCATCAGTGAGGCCCTCCCGAATCGCCCTATTTAAGCCTTCTCCGCCTATTGATTTTCCACACTTTGCCATTTATTCGTCCCCTGCTGCATTTACTACCACTTGTCTCAATATGTTTTTATTTATTATTAGGTTATTTTCTACCTCTGACGTTTCAACATGTCTTCTCTGTAAGAGGCTGTGTTGCTACTGTAGTAACTCATGCCTAGAACACAACCTCAGCTATAGTTGTGTACGTTATTTAACAGACATACTTTTTCCATTGTTTCAATGCATGTTTTACAATATGGGTTTCATAGAGGAATCAGTGTAAACAAGAATATTATTTATTTATAAATAAATAAATTCTTTGTTTCCACAGTGTGGTTTAAAAATTTTATTATGTCTTTTAACAAAGATCAAATTCTACTGCATAGTAGGGAATTTTATTAAAATCAGTGCTTTGAAACCATCTCTTTTGGTATCATGGGGACAAATTTGGATCGAAATTTAACAGATGAAGTTATGTTATTTTACTAGAAGAAATGAGGCAAGGATATGGATCAGGAAGGGAGAAAATAGATGCAAACTTGTGGCTCTAAGCCATTATTAGAAATGGTCTAATATTAAACGAGTAAACTTAAAATGTTCTAAAATGTTCTACTCTATATAATTTACTATTTATTTTGGTGGTTGTTCTACTCTATATAATTTGGTGGTTGTTCTACTCTATATAATTTACTATTTATTTTGGTGGTTGAACTAGCAAACAAGAACTTTTTAAAATTTGTTTTCCAGATGCTGCACTTATCTTATTTATTTATTTATTTATTTACTTTTTAAAAGGGTCTCCCTATGTAGTTCAGGCTGGCCTTGAACTCACTACGTAGCCCACGCTAACCTTAAACTTGTGGCAATCCTCCTGCCTCAGCCTCAGGAGGCCTGGGATTACAGTCATGTACCACCCCACCTGGCTTAGATAAGGCAGTTTTCTAGAAAGTCATTCTAATGGGCATTTCTGATGCTTTCTTTGCAGTCAGAAATTATGCCATTTACATAAGTGGGTAATTTTGAGGTTTCTGAATTAAGATCAAATACTAGGTTTGGTTTCAAGGGACCCTGGAGCATAAAGTACAGACATGTGATTTGGGTTCACCAATAAAATTCAACCTAACTTAACTTTGAGCTGGAAGTGAATGAATTACAAAATGAAGCATTCTTGCTTCTTAGTACTAAGACTAAATTATTAATTGTCTGGCAAGTGTTAGCAATACAGTACTTATGTCTTAAATCCTTTGCTAAAGCCTATGATATGTGAAATATAATCTTATGTGTAGTATGTAATGGTCGAAGTGAATAACAAAAGTGGTCCTCTTAGAAACAGAGAGGTCCTCTCAGGATGGAAAGGGTAAGAATTTGAGTCATCCAGACTCCTGCAGGACTCTGCAAATCTCCTTTGCTCCCCTGTGCCTCGATTTTATCATCTGTAAAATGAGCATACTGACACTACTTTGTAAGGCTGAGAGAATTAAAGAAAAAATACACTTTAAAAGAGCCAAAACCTAGTAGGTACTCAATCCAAATGATTAATAGTTTATACTTTTTTTGAGATTTCAGAATAATCTAGGTCCGAAGTTACAAAGAAAATTATGTCAGTTTAAGGCAGTAGGGCATGCCATATCTAATTACCTGGAAGGATATTTTATTTATTTATTTTTTTTATTTTTTATTTTTTATTTTTTGTGGGTACCGGGGGTCGACCTCAGGACCTCGCGCGTCAGCAGGTGCCCGTGCCGCTGAGCAATATCATTGGCCCTTTTTTCCTATGTGGGTGCAGGGAGTCGAACTCAGGACCTCGGGCTTGCCAGGCAGGTTCTTATGCCACTGAGCCATCTCACTGGCCCTGGAAGGATATTTTAAAGCGAGGATTGAATAAAATGTCTCAGGCTGCTGTAAATCTTTATGTGAGGGCATAATTTCCAATGCACATTAGTAAATACTTAAGCATTTAGATCTGGGTGATTCTCCTATAGTAGGACATAACCCACGTAATAGAACGCAAATTATTTAACAGCAATTTAGCTATGATTTGCAGAGTAATAATATCTATTTCCACCAAGGTTACTCTAATTAGAACCAATGAGACTCATTAAACCTCAAAAACCCATGCAGTGTACCAATGATTTAGCGGACAAAAATAAACCCGGGCACATTGGTGAGATATCTCTTGTGTTCTTATTTATCTTAAAAAGAAGATGCTTCTAAAAGGTGTCTTTACTCTTTTTCATCCCTCAATACACTTAAATGTGTACATAAAGTGCTCTAATCAATGTGCATACTGAAAGAGTATTTAGTCCTGTATTTTTTATTATTCATTCACAAATGTACAGGAGCATGGTAGAAAAGGCCGTAATTCTATTTTATGCCTGAAGGATTTCAGACACTACATGGATTGATGCTTCACAGGTTTTTCTGTAAAGAGAGTAAATAATACCAGTGGGTGAAGTTGCAGGGCTCCTGTGGAGCACGTGATAATGCACAGTGGGAACCTCCTGGGGTCAGGCTCTCATGTCAAGGAAGCCCATCGCAAGACACCAGGGACTCGGGGACTGGCTGGGGATGAAGGGTAAGCGTTTTTTACTGACAAGTCCCTGGAACATACGTAGCTTCCCAGTACTGTCTTTTCAGACTAGTCAACTAGTGTACATAGAAGTTTGTCAAGGAGAAAGGATGGGAAGAAATTCTAGGCAGAGGAACAGTGCAAATACAAAGTTCTCAGAGGTTTGAAAGAGAATGATACATTCCATGGTCCAGTGGTCCATGGCTGGAGTAAGGAGGCTTTAAAGAAATCATAGGCAGTGAAATTGAAAAGATACACTTTGGCCAGATAATGAAGACTCTTGCGTGCAAAACCCTCTGGTTCTTTAGTTTTTTGGGGGGTATGTCTTACCTGTTGTAGATAAAATGAAGAGTGATAAGGGATGGGACTGATGAATAAATTCCATCCCAGGATCTCTTTTCTCCTGCAGAAGGATACAAGTTCAACCATAAAGGGAATGGTCACTGTAGGCTAGGGAGGAGATTAAAGGATGGTTTGGATGGCTGAGATTATAAAGAAAGTATGGGAGAGGAATTGATAAACAAGGAATTACATATAAAACAAGGAATCACATATAAAAGACACAGTTTACACTGCCAACAACTGGAACTTTCATATGATTAATAAGTAGATGGGCATTTCACCATAATCAGCATTTTCTTTGGCATTTCATCACGGATTACTACCAACCTGTGCAGAGATTTCTTTATATACATCTTAATTCAATAATAACAATTTTATAGATTACTTACACAATGATTTTTTTTTAGAATCTCTCTGAATTAAAAATAGTAACAGTATCGAGCACTTACACAGCATTTTTTTCAAGCTCTGTCTTTTTTTTTTTTTTTTTTTGAGACGGGGTCTCACTGTGTAGTTCAGGATGGCCTTGAACTCACTTTCTAGCCCAGGCTGGCCTCAAACTCGCAGCAATCCAGCTGCCTCAGCCTCCCGCAGTGCTGTGATTACAGACGTGTGCCACCATGCTTGGCTCAAGCTCTACCATTCTAAGTGCTTTAAAAATATTTGTTTATTTTTAAACCTTCTAGCAACACATGTAAAATGGGTACTATTATCTCTACTTATAACTGAAGAATTTAGAGCCCCAAAATATTACCGCTTATCCAAGTCTCCATACTCAGAAGGTAGTGAATTTGGGATGTGAATTCAGGCACTTCTACACATTACTTCTAAACTATTAGCTTTTACTGAAGAAAATATGTAAAATGAAGGAAAAATGTCCATAGTACTTAGAATAACCAGAATGAGGTATTATTTGTGGCTTTATGAGCCTCATATGTGGTGGTTGCAAAGATTTAGGTAAAACAATTTTGCCTCTAGTGCAAAATGTAATCCGATTATGCACTGGATGTATTCTCTTCTGAGGTTTTGATACACCAAAGAGTGTAAGAAGCCTCTATCTACTGAGAAGGATACAAATACTCACGAAGCAATGCTTAGTAACTAACAGTGAAATCTTATAATGCAGTATAAGGAAAGCAATGAAAGGATGTGCTCTAAAAATTTCAAACTGATAACATATCTCTAACACATACTGAAAAATGAAAGAAAAGATAAGTCTAAACAATTTTCTTGTCTAAGAAACAATATATGTGATTCATGGGTAGAAGGTGGAGTGGTGATGGACTTTCTTGGCACAATGAATATTAAAGTTTTTCACTTGTCCCCTTCTCCCACCTAGTGACCTTTTAAGAGCTAAACATCACAACAAAGTCAGCTGAGAATACAGGTAATGCTACTAAGTTCATTCTTACATATAATGTTCCAGTAATGGGGATTTTCTTTATAAACCTAAAATTAAAAACAATATAAAATCATTAAGGTTTGCACATGTGTAACAGCATATATATACTACTCAAATAATTAAAGAATGATCTTCTTATTACTACTAGTATCTACCCAAGACCTGTAACTTTTTATTTTCCATGTATAATTAAGATTAGACTAGTACCTAAACTTTACTGTGTAAAAGCCAAATAAGAAAATACAAGGTTTTGGGGCTGGTGAGATGGCTCAGCGGCATAAGCGCCTGCCCAGCAAGCGCGAGGGCCCGAGTTCGACTCCCGGAACTCACATACGAAAAAGGGGCCGGTGATATCGCTCAGCGGCACGGGTGCCTGTTGGCGCGCGAGGTCCTGAGGTCGACCCCCCGGTACCCACAAAAAAAAAATAAATAAATAAAATAAAAATAAACATTAAAAAAAAAAAAGAAAATACAAGGTTTTGCAATGGATGATAATGTAGACAAATATATACAAATGTGACCATAAACTAAACATGCCTATTATTTTATAATTGTGGCTCTTGGCAGCAAAGACATTTTAAAAAGGTGAGTATTAAGTAAATAGAAATTAGTATTGGATAGTTAAGTGAGGCATTTTATTTCCTTTGCTCTCATGCTTATATTCCTATGCAAAGTCAGAAGTTGAAATACTCTGTCATGTAACACACAGAAATTACTAACTTATAGAAGGTAGTTCAAATGAAAGGTACATCCTTGAACATAACCTTTTTTTGCACTGCAATAAACCTTCTATTTACAAATGATTTTTCTTATCCATACAAAATGCAAATGATGCAAGTTAAACTCATTCAAGATTAATTTTCATTTGAGAAGTGCAAAATTTTTTGCTTTTCCTTTTCACAGGCAAATATCCATAGCATATATTAATGTTTCATGAGAATAAACAGCATATTAAAGGACTCCTTCTGGAGAAATGGCATTTAGCCATATCATATACAAATAACTCTGACCTTTGGTGGGACAAAGAAACATCACTTTGACATTACCCAATGTACTGAGGTCGTCCCCCCGGTACCCACAAAAAAAAAAAAAAAAAAAAAAAAAAAAAAAAAGATTTTAGAATAAAACATGATGTTATTTCACTTGTTTCATTTAAATAAATTTGCTTTGCATCCGTTCTAATTCTCCTACATACTGGTTGTAATTTTATGTACAAAAATATTTAAATGCTGAATTTTCCTAACTAAAATTTGTTTTATGTTTGCAAGTCTTAAGCAGAGCACTATATTTATTATACTTAACCCTATTATTATTTAATTCTTAGGAGTCCTCCCTGGGTAGAAGTAAGATAAAATTCCTTGGGTGCTTCAGTAGGATTTCCATCTGAGTCGGAAAAGAGAATTATTTCTTGCCAAGTAAATAACCATGAAAGCTCCAAGTGATGTTAGATGCCAATCATGGGATCAAGGTTCACCTCAGCTGAATGATTTAACAATTTTGAGCTATATTACCCAGGAGGGCTCTGATGTTATGAATCTATCTTCCTTTGTAGGCTTTGCAGTCGAAACTCCCGTCTAATGGTGTGTGCTAATACATAAAGACAGTGTCCTTCGCTGAGTCTCTCCCTAATGGTGTGTGCTGCTTTATAATGATAATACACTGGAGTTAGACAATAACTTTAATATCCCCATTCTATTGAGGAGAATATACTCCAAATATTGTAGTGCTCATGAATGACCTCCAATTGTGTCACTCAGAAACTAGAAAATTGAGAATGAATAAAATGAAGAAGAAACATATACCTTATATCTTTTTTTAAAAAATATCATCATACTATGAAAAGAGAAATCACCCCATGACAATTCATTAGGAACCACACAGATAATTTGAAGGACTCTGGGAAGATTTTTGTTTCATTTATCTTCTTCTCGCTCTTTTAACTTAGATGTTTAGGAGTTTATGATTATTTACTCTCTAAGAGATCCTTGAAAAAGTTCCTTTTTAGGAGAACAGATGTTATGGGAATCACTGTGCTAGCTTACTCCTGGGGTTGAACATACTTTGGCTTTTCTTGTGGGCTTTTTCATCATTCTAATCAGCTAATATATTAATGAGGTAAGAGAAATAATAAATTAATGCTATTTTATGCCAAAGCATCTAGAACTTTATTTTGGAAAATGTTATCTAAAGAAAGCATTCATAACTTTACTTTTTATCAGAGTCAGTCAGTGCAATGTAACACCAGTGCCAGGACATGATTAACAAGAAGAAATGCACTAACATTTTAAATTAACATATATTTTTGAAGTAAAACACCTATATTCTCCCCACTTGTGCTTTACATGAGAGAAGTCCTCAGGTAATCTGAAGAATTGGATACTGAAATGTTAAAAACATTGCAAAAGTGCTAGTACCTACATGTACTTTATAGCATAAAGACAGATGTGGTAATTCTATTTCACCCTTATTTCCTGATTTTTTTCAATTTTAATTCTTTTGTGTGAAAAAATAATCTCAATACTAAAATTAATAAAACAAATATTCGTGAAAAGCCTATATACAATTTAGGTCTTATTAAAATAAATAATAATGTTAATAATAAACAAATGATCTTTACTGAACATTAACAGTGTGCCAAGAATGGAAAAATACTTGTACACCTATGATCCCCCTAAATATTCAAAAATTCTTGTGGATAGATACTATTTTTGGTCCTAGTTTAAAGTTTGGCTGATACCCTATGCCAAACTATTTAGATGTAAAACAGCCTTGCTGGACATGGTGGTGCATGCCTGTAATCCTAGCACTTGGGAGGCTGAGGCAAGAGGATCACTGTGAGTTCAAGACCAGCCTGGGTTACATAGTGAACTCAAGGCCAGCCTAAACTACACAGCAAGACCTTGTCTCAAAAACAAAACAAAACAAAACAAAACAGAAGTAAAACACCCGTAAACAAACACATCCTGCCTATGTCTTGATTGTGTGTCCTTATTATGACAAGAGACCCTTCTAGGAAGTAGTCTAAGTTGCCATCAGGCTCATTTTGTTATGAGTATTGGAAGTTAAGAATGGGTAGTCCATTCTTTTCTCACAGACCAAATTCATATGCAATCCTGTGCAATAGAGGAAGGGCTGAGCACACCAAACAAACTCTCTAGGATCCTCAACTAGTCTGTATGTTTGCTGTCCTCACAGGCATCATTTTCTACTGCCAATTTCTAGTCCTTATTGAATGAAACATAAACACAAAGGTATCATATGAGACATATTGAAGTATCTCAATTCATAGAGAAATACAAAACTAAACATATGTAATCCTCACAAAGTTTTCTCTAGAGTCATTTGTTTAGGTTATGAAGCTGATCAAGATAATAAAATATGTGTGAGATGGAAATAAAACTTCAAGGCAGGGACTCTCCACAGATAACAGATCATAAGTAATAAACATACATATGCAATGAAAGGTTAACTCAGCAGGCTTGGGATATTTAAGTCCTACAATTTCCAAGAAAGTATGAGCCCTTCATAGGATCCTGGAAGACAGTACCTTCACACTTGGAATATCCTTCCTGATAAGAGTGTCTTTATATATCTAGAGTTTGGGCCACGCCAGATAGTTCTTCCTAATGTAATTTATGGTGAATGTGTATATATATATATATATATATATATATATATATATATATATAAACCTTAGACAAAAATTCTAACAATGCATCATAGAAACCATGGAATGAGTAGCTTCAGACAGACCATTCGTGGCTTATGTGAATGCATGCAAGATGTCTCTACCTGTTGGACAGCATTGAGATATCAGATGGCAGATACCAAGAGCCGACGCTCAATTTCCTCCAACTCTTGGGATTTCATAATTTCTGCCCTAACTAAGCTTTTTAAATTTCCCACCATCCAGGTATTAAGTATGAGTGCAGAGTTTATACTGAGAAAGAAGAAAATTAGATTGGGGAAATGCAGTAAGGTAGTGAATTTGCTGGTATTGTGGGTTTAAAAAAAATACACTAGAGTATTGGTTTCCAACTACCTTTAGAAAAGTTATTTTTTGAAAAGGACATTGAGTTATAGTTCATGAAAATATGATGTATTAAGTGTTAGTGTGGCACAACACATCCTAAGAGAGCAATTCAGTCTTAAGAGACTAGGAATCTAAACCCAAGCTCATCAACTTCTCAACTTGAAATTGAGTTGCTAAAAAAGATCTAAACTGTTTAGGACTCTGGAGGATTCATCTTAGACCTAACTCTGCTACTTGCTAGCTTTGTAAATTGACTAATTCATTTACATTCTGAGCCTCTGTCTTCTCATCAAAAAACAGGAGTACTGAGTTGCATAACTCATACGTTGTGATGCTCAAAATGATGACATAAATAAACCTGTTTGCATATTGTGAAGCAAAATGAAGACATATGGAATTATTGTTATTATTAATAATTAACACTACCTTATTTAAGTCATAAGTTAGAATTAGGAGAATATAAGTTATGAAAAACACCAAGAAGCTTAAGCTAAATAACTACACTTATTTGCAAGGCTGATTAAATTCCTCCCACTCCAAAAACCTTTTTTCGGTTCTTCCTCACATCCAGTTAAGCTCTCACAGAGCCTTGGTTTGTATTTCTCTTAGGGTAATTATCTACTTTGTCTTTCAATATTGTCACTTGCGTTCATTTACACAGACTCCTGGAGAGCAAAGGCTATCTGGTAATCTCCATACCACCATAATGGCACAGTCTGACAATACATGCCCAGGAAATTGTTGAGAAAAACAGTTATTAATATTAAACAACTCATTATCAGAGTTAAATAATTTACTCTCAATCATCAAGGTGAGATCTACAAATTAATGTGCATTAATGACCAGAACTCTGTGCTCGAGCAAGTTTTAATCCTGGGTCCAGATATAATGGTTTGGGGTTTAAAAATACAAGAATATAACTTGACTATTTAAAAACAAACAAAACAATAACAGCAAAACTATCTGGACTAATGGGTTTAGAGTCTTTACAATACGAAACAAAGCAAATGCATTATAATAATATATAAAAATTCTCCCAATTACTTTTGATGTATGGGGAGATTAAAAACTTTGATTTATATTCAGAATTTTAGTATGGTACAAAACCTGAATGTATATTTAATAGGTTTATACTAAATGTATGGGAGCTTAATTGAATTTTTACAATTTTATCAACAAGTAGATATTATTTCTGAAAAATACCACATCTGGTGTTTAGTTGCTGAGAAATCTTGCTTTAAATTACATTTATCAGTAAGGGAGGTATGATAGTTCCTAACTATCTCAACCTTATTCGTTTCAAATTATTTATGCACCAACGTAAACAAGCCATTATTTAGTACAGTTAATAACCCATGACAAGTTTCCTTAAAATAAATGTGGTCTCAAAATTCAATTTTATTTATTAGCCAATTTGAATTTTTTTCCTCGGCATTTATCCATCAAACATGGCACTGTTATTGCACATGCATTATGCAGCACGTCAAATTAAACCATTGTTGATAAAACAAACATTAGTTATTGAAATGATCCAAATGCCAGCTTGAAATGCTGTGTAGTAGCTAATAAATATGCCTAACTTCCAGTGCAGAAAAAGTGGGCAAATATGATAATTTGATTTCTATGCCTGTATTTCATAAAAATTTTAAAAACGTCTTCCACCAAGAACAATGATTTGTCTTCTATTTAGTGCAAGGCAGGAGCAGGAGCAAGCGACTGATAGTGGTAGTAAATATTATGAGCGATACTAGCAAGTTCTTTCAGTGTTTCCTTATTTAAAAGCACTTTCACCAGCATCTTTAGTCATATGCAAAGGCATTTAATTGTTCCATGTGATATTATTTCTATAGCTAATATTTCTAGGACAAGGTGAACAGCTTGAGATATAGGGATTGAGATCCATTATGACATGAATAGATAAATAGTACAGTTTTATCACTTATAAAGAATGTGTTTTTTATATGTTAAACTAACTCCTGCTGATATGTAAATTTCAGGGATATGAGTTTGGCCTTGCCACTGCTTTCCAGAAAAGAGGATTTGTACATGTGGCTGTAAGGCAGTCTATAACAATCTTCCAAGCCTTGGGATAAAGTGAACTAAACTCAGCATTAGAGAGATAACCGGAACTTATTCAAACTATACAGATGTTTAGCATCTGCACAATTAAGTACATGTCCGCATATGCACAAGCAAAGACACACGCACATAGTTACACACAGACAGATATGCAAACTCCGTAAAAGAATGCTAAGGTTACTGTGGAGAAAGCAACAAACTAGTACTACTGCCTCATTTAAAAAAAAATGTCAGTTACATGAATTTTTGGTATAGACATGAATCCAATTATATAATGTCACTAATTGCAGAAAGTGAGACTTACAATATTCATTTTCACTTTTCAACTTTTATAAAGCATATCTACTTTTTTGTATATCTACTTCTTAAGCTGAGAAAATCCTTTAAGAAGATGAACTTTATTTTTTAAATGCCACAAAATTAGTCACTCCATCTCTAACTTTTTCCTACCTCTTCCTTCCTATGAATACACATTGTTCTCCTATTAGGGGTTGGACAGGCGATGCACTAGGGGTATGGGTAACTCAGTGACCATTACAGACTTTGTCTCTGCCCTTAGAGAGCTTAGTTGCTAGCTATGAAAACAGACACTTGATGGCATGTACAGTTAAAAATATTGATAACGTAAGTGGCAATGGGAAGAAGACAGCTATAGGCCATGTGTGTCCATTTCAAAAGACACAATGCAGAGAAGGGAGGGATCAGAATAAGCCTGCTAAAGAGAGTTTTATTTAAACTGAGATAGTCACAATTAGTATTTAGCTAGGTAAACCTTAGGGATAGGTGGAAAAGCAAATGAAAGAAGAGGGAGAGAGAATTTCAGACAAGCTGCAAAGTGTAGCAAAAGAAACAAAGAGAGAAAGTTTCATGATCTACTAATTAAAAGATTCATTTTTTAATGCTTAGAGCATGGAGAGGGGGCTTATCAATTTTGTCACTATTGACGTTCTGTGCTGGGTAATTCTTCAGTGTTTGTGTGTGTGCGTGTGTGTGTGTGTGTAAGGGGTTCTTGTCATTAAAGAATGTTGCACAGCATCCTTGGTCTCTATCACAAGGTGCCAGAAGCACACCCAACCTCAAGTTGAAACAGACAAAGACATCTCGATGCATTGTCAAATGTCCCCCTGCTAGGCCAACCATGCATTTGAAAACTACTTGTGTAAAGGTAAGTGGCTCCTGAGAGGGTGGAGCAAGAGCCAGGCCGAAAGATGAGGCTGCAGAAATGGTTAAAGGTTAATATTTTGGCTGCCTGTAGTCAATCTGAGGCTTTTGTTCTGAGACCCAGTTTTCCACAATCTCATCTTTCTCTTCACACTCAAGATATAGTAAGGCTGAGAGAATGGGGTCCACCTCCAAGTGGACAAAGACTCACTGCCCAAGTCAAAGAGGAGAGGGAGAGGATGGTACCAATGGCTACTTTAAGTGCTGAGTGTGTAATGTCCTGTGGCAGAGTTGAAAAGAGAGGAGTTTGAGGACTCACAAATTGAGATGTGGTAGATGTGATAACATTGTAAGAAGTTAGAATTTTACCCAGAAGATTGTAGAATTTTAAGGAGGATTGGTAAGCAGAGACTTACTCTTTAAAGAAAATCACTCTGATAGCTCCATGGATTCATAAGGAATTTGATAGAACAAGAAACAACTGGAAGAAGAACACCAGTTAGGAGAGTCAGTTTGTAATCATAGTGAGAAAAGTTGAAGGTGAAAGATAAGCTATTCTGGGTGTACAGAAAGAAGAGGCCACATTTTAAAGATTTTTCATTATATAACATCACCATGTGTTCAAAGTGAATATTTTATATGTGATTCGGAAAGATGTCAAGATGACTTCTAAAACTTGTTGAGTAATGGGTTATGCCATACAACATTCGTGAGGAGTAAGTTCCATGAATGTTAAAGACTGAAGAACTTTCTTTACAACGTAAAACAGAATTAGAGGTAGCATAGAACAGCCAACGATAAATTACATGTGACAAAGTGTGAATCAGAAAAAGAAGCACGTGTGAGAGTATCATGCCTCTTCTGAAGGAATAATGCATATCCATAAAAACATATTTAAACTTAAAAAATTACTATTTTGGTACAAGTATAGAATAAAAGTTTATGAACAAATGGCTGTCTTAGAATCAAATATTTCCAATTTTGTGAAGTAGATATTTGCCCCACTATACTAATTAAAATATTGAGATAAATGTCTAAGAAATATTTGCTTTCAATGTTAACATCAATAAATAGGATATATAAAATTTTTAGCAAGTTAAAAATTAATAATTTACTGGCCTTGTAATCATACATGCATGACAGTGTATTTATTCCATATTAAGCTTCATATGTAGAATCATAGAAATATATTACTATTGAATATACATAAAGTCTGAGAAGACATCCTAATAATTCTCATCGGAATTAATATTTATTTTCTTAATATATATGAGAGTCCAGCATAATAGAATGATACCTTACCCCAAAGTAGGCGATCTATATAATATGCAATCTTAAATTAAGTATTAATCTCATAGTTGCTTTTTTCTTTGATTCTATCTTCATAATTTCTTAGATAAAACATAAACAAGTAAAAAAGGAGAGATGTCAAAACACTGAGCCAGAGACAAAAATAACAAATTAATATTACTGAAATAGTAAAAGAAACTTCTATTGCTTCCCTGAGGTATTTCAGGCTTTATTTCAGATAATGTGCCATTTGAGGCATATCTTTCTCTGTTCTCTAGAGACTTTTGAAATAATTACATTTAGGTTGCCCTTCTTTTATCAAGAGCTGAAGATGCTATCAATCTATTTCTTCTCCACAGGGCTTAAAAACCTTCAGTAGATTCTTAGATGTTTTATAGCAAATATCATGGAGAAAACACACACCATAATATGTTACTCCATTAATCTTTGGAGCATTTTTTCTGGTGTTATCATTGTTCTTGCGATAACATAGCAGGGTGTTCATTGTTTGGATTTTAGTTTTCAGAATCTGATTCAGTGTGTCAGGGAATGTGGTAATTCTATAGATTTAGAATCAAATTAGGTCACACAGTATAATAAAACTGTATGTGATAACCCAGTGTATGAACAGAGGGAAAAATTATCCCCCTCTAAAAAAGAAAATTCAAGAAACACTTCTTTTGTTGTAGTAGAATAGACTCCTTTTTTCTCCAAGAAAACTTAGTTTCTAACACAATGCACAACATTTATGGAGCATATATGCAATACATCCTAATGATTAAATGATTGTATTGTAAAGAATCTTAGAAAATATCAAGTCCACTCTCCCTCTGAATAATGGGATTCTGTCTACAGTATCTTTGAAAGACAGTATCCTATCTACGCAAAGCCTCAATTCAACTGCTGGATGGTCCTAATTAAGACAAAGTAAATCTTCCAGAAAGTATGTTCTACCAAGCTGTCAAACAAAATGGGAGAAATCTACTCACCATTAATACGATAATCTTTAAATAGTTAAGAATAACTAGCATATCAGCCCATTTTCTTTAATTCTCTATGTTCCTAATTTCCTGAGCTGTTTCTGTGATTTACAGACCTCCCTTGTCCCTCACTCTCTCCTCTCGGAAATCTATTAATTCCAACTCTCCCCTGATGTATAATGCTCTGATCTGCCTACCTAACTCCCCTGTGGAAGAATTCTGAATATTAGAAAATGTAAATTACACTGTTAATCCTTGTGCGACTTGTATACATCTAGAAATTTTAGGGCTTTCCAAATGCTTTTTCTGTGTGAATGTGATGCTTCTATAAAGGCTTTAAACTTTTTTAAGCTCAATTTCATCTTGTTTTTTTGTGTCTGATTTCACTTACCAAGATTATTTAAAATATAGTATGAGAAGTTATCGGAAAGATGAAAACCTGGGAGTTGAAAATGGCACTTTAAAAATTGGGTTTAATTTGCGTATGTGATTTATATCTTTATTGCCTTCAATTGAATTTTTAATAAAAAATATTAAAGAGAATAAAAATCAAGCATTGGTAAAAATGTGAACATTTTAGAAAGATTATCTTTACTAATGATAATGCTTTGTATGCATGTTCAATAAGATATATAGTCACTCAAATATTTCAGTTAATGTCTATATTTTCAACCTGTTTATAAACCTGAAATGTGATTTGCTTCCTCAGGCTTTATTTGAGATAATGTGCCATTCGAATGCCTTGCTGAATTTCCAATGTCCATTTACATGAATTTACAATACTATGCCAGCCTTAGGAATAGGATGTATCTCGTGAGTTTGATGTAGCCTGTTTTTCCTGAACTTATGTTAGCACCTCCTATTTTAATTTTTGCTCTTAGAGTGTAAAAACATTCTCTTTAATGATTTATATAATTTTCCCAAAATTAACTTTAGCCTCTTTTGTTGATACAGTTCAAAATGTAATTATCTAGCCCTTTAGCAAGCATGATATTCTCTCAGCATACAATGCTATACTAATTGCAAATTCTCTGCAGTAAAGTTACTACAAAATGTCAAGGTTTCTGTACACTATCTTTTTGTGCAAAGGTTTGAAAGCTGACTGACATTTTGGTAGCATGAATAATAATAAAGACTAACTGGAGTACACTGGCATAGATTTAATTATTAAATTGTTACTATGAATGAATGTACATATAAATTAAAGTAGAAAATATAATTAAGCAAAATATAAAAGGTAAGTCAGAAGGGGCATACTGGATACCTTTCCAAAATAAAAGTTACATTGAACACTGATAATTTTACTCTGATAAAATATAGAGATGAGATTTTTAAAAAGGTAATTTTACTATATAATTTAATATTTTATGGTTTTCTGTAAAAGGAACAGATATTCAAGATATTCACACAGATGGTCACCACTTGCTTGTTTTAAGATTATAATTTATTCATTCAGCATTAAAATATAATGTTTAATAAAAAGAAAGTTTTTAAGTTGGATTATGTTACTTCTAAAGCACAATTATCCATACAGTGCCTTTTAAATGCAAGAACTACGTAACTTTGAGGTTCAAATGTCCTTTACGCATGTTATAGCTGAGCAGTAATCTCAATGTGCTCATATTTCTTTTTTTTTTTTTTTTTTGTGGGTACCGGGGGGACGACCTCAGGACCTCGCGCGCCAACAGGCACCCGTGCCGCTGAGCGATATCACCGGCCCCTTTTTCGTATGTGGGATCCGGGAGTCGAACTCGGGCCTTCGCGCTTGCAAGGCAGGCGCTTAAGCCGCTGAGCCGTCTCACCGGCCCTCATATTTCTCACCCTCGACCTTCTCACCAAGAAGTGAGTTACTCCATGATGACACCTTCACCATACATGAAGGATACGAAGTAGCCCACAGCAATCTGTATCTACTTGTAGGAAATAAATCTATTGTTAAGCCTTAGCCCTTTTCACAGGTGATCAATTTTAATTCTAAGAGAGCATTATTGATGTTTAATGCCAATTTAAGCTCTTTTTTCTTATTTTTTGTTAAGCGTTAAACATTATTAGGATTAAGACTTTCAGTACCATGTTTAAAGACTCTAAAACAGGTCATTTCTGTCCCTCTTTAATTTTGACCTGAACTATAAAGCACACTCAAATTAAAAAAGGAAAAGGTACATTTTGATAGGTATGCCAGTGACCAGCTAGCTATACAAGAAAGGTACAGATGAGGGCCCACATTCGTCACTGAATATATAACTACAGGCCACTAGAAAAGCACACATATTATGAAGCATGCAGCATCTCAGACAAAATACCTTGATTCATTCAAAAAAGCAAACCAAGATGCTCTATAAGGTACAAAAACTTTTCTAGAGCTTTAATTTGGGAAAACAACCTCAGGGCCCTTCCTCCCCATCTTTCCTCCTCTATTCATTAATCAGAATTTTAAAAAACAATGTTAATATAATTCTTGTTTTGAAAATTTAGTAGGTATATTCTTATTCATTTGTGCTTAATGATATTTTCTAATTCTTTTTTTTTTTAATATGCGAGTACCAGGAGTCGAACTCAGGACCTCGCGCTCGCCAGGCAAGCGCTTATGCCACTGAGTTATATCACCGGCCCGATATTTTCTAGTTCTTCAAGAGTTCAGCAAATATTTATACAATTGCAAAGAAGTTAATGTATGTCTGCTGTTATATTTTTAACAGAGAATGATTTTCAGATGATTTGGAAGGCATTTACTTTGGTAAACTAAAGCATGTAAGAATGAATTAGAGGAGAAATAGAAGATGAAGTATAAGGAGAAATGTTCCTTTAACTTGTACATCAACCATATCTTCTCATTTTGGAAAAAAATGGAGATTGTTCCATGCTATAATTGTTCTATGTTTTGGATTATAAATATTCTCCAAAGATTGACATGCTGAAGGCATGGTCATTGGCCTGCCGTGCTAGTGGGAGATGTTGCAAGATTTTAGAGGTTGGGACTTGTGCAAGGAAGCTAGGGGTCATTAGGGCATGACCTTGAAGGGGATGTTGGGGCCCAGTGCCTCTCTCTCTCTCTCTCACTCTCTCTCTTTCTATCTCTCTCTCTCTGTCTCCCAGAACGAGAACCAACCTCCTCCAACTTGCACTCTATGATCTGTGATGTGATAGTCCTAAAGTGATAGGACCAGGTGACCATGGACTGAAACCTCTGAGGAATAAGCCAAATAAACCCATTCTCCTTTAAGTTATATGTCTTATGTATTTTGTTACAATGTCAGAATGATGATTAACACATACTATAAAACTTATGTTTGTTAATTTAATAGATGTATAAAAACTGTACATATTTAGCAGGTGCAATGTGATGTTTTGATTTGTGTGTACATTGTATAATGATCAAGTCAGGATAAATCCTACATTTATCACATTAAACATTTATCATTTTTCATGATGAAAATGTTTAAAGTTTTCCCTTTTGTCCTGAAATTTACAATACATTTCTGTTACTCATATTCACTCTATTTTGCAATAGAACACCAGATCTTATCCTACTAACTTTAGGTTTGCACCTTTTCATCTGCCTGTCTCCTCTTCTCCCTCTGCTACCCTTCCGGCTCTGCTAACCACTCTTCTACCCTGAACTTCTGTGAGGTCAAATTTAGATTCCTTGTATCAGCAAGTATCAGTATTTGCTCTTCTGTGCCCAACTCAAAAGGAGACGTACAAATAACCAAAAGGTATATGAAAGATGCCCAATATCACTAATCATTAGGGAAAAGCGAATCAAAACCCGCTATCATCTCCACCCAGTTACAATGGCTATTATCTAAAAGAAAAAATATAATGACAAATGCTGGTGAGGATATCAGAAAGGGAAAACTTTAAACCATATTTTGAAATGTAAATTATCATAACAATTATGGAAGACAGTTTGAAGGTTGTATAGATACAAAGGAAGTGAAAGCCGGATGTTGAAGCTACGTCTGCACTCACTCCGGAGTTTATTGCACCACTGTTCATAGTAGCCTAGACATAGAAGCAAAGTAAATGCCCATCAGTGAATGAATGGGTAAAAACAAAGTGGTACCGGTATACAATGGAATTCTACTAGTCATAAAAAGATGAAATCCTATGACTTCTGACCACATAGATGAAACTGTGCTTGTAATATTTTGGTAAATCATTTTGAAATCATTAAATGTAGAAATTTTCTAGGTTTTTAAAAATTCACATATATCAGAAGAGTAGGCCTTCCATATAGAAAGTAATTCAATATTGCAAGCCATTTTTGGCTATTAATAAAGTTTTTATTAAATTCATATTTAGAATAATAGAATTAGATACATTATTTTCTGTAGACTGTGTTCCAAACAGTATATGTTAGAACAGTGTATGTTTCTTGGTTGTTGTTAATCACAAAGAATAATGTATTTTAAAATATTATAGAATACTAATTAAAAAAAATAGTTTTGAAGAACTAGGAAATAATTCCTGAATTATTACATTGTTATATTATTTTAGATATCATAATCTACATTTTTATCTCTTACTTTTTCCTTATCAGGATATTATTGGGTTATAACTTCACATAATCCACCAGTCAAAATCAAACTCCACAATTTATTAAAAATAATCTCCAAGTGATTAAAATTTTCAAAAATGTATTTCTTTGTCAATACATAAAAACCTAAAAAATTGGACCAGGGATATAGTTCAGTGGAACAGTGCCTGCCTAGCAAACGTGAGGTCCTGGGTATGGGTCCCAGTACCAAAACAACAACAAAAAAATCCTAAAAATTGTAAATACTTATAAAGTACCAGGAGATGTATGACATCTGCATAAATTTTCTTTAATAAGTTTAAGCATATCTATATCCTTTAATGGAGATTTATACATCCGTTGTAAGAAATAATACCTAGGGGCTGGTGAGATAGCTCAGCTGCATAAGCACCTGCCTGGCAAGCGCGAGGGCCCCATGTTCGACTCCCGGAACCCACATACAAAAAAAGGGCCGGTGATATCGCTTAGTGACACAGGCGCCTGTTGGCGCGCGAGGTCCTGAGGTTGACCCCTGGTACCCACACACACAAAAAAAGAAATAATACCTAGGCTCCTTTATATCTTTTATGCAGTTCTCCCACAATGGAAATATTTTGTAAAAACATAATCAGTATATTCATGTTGATAAAATACACCTACGTGATTTGGAGTTCCTGTTTAAATTATATTTATAGGGCCGGTGAGATGGCTCAGCGGCATAAGCACCTGCCTGGCAAGCGCGAGGGCCTGAGTTCGACTCCCGGAACCCACATATGAAAAAAGGGCCGGTGATATCACTCAGTGGCACAGGCGCCTAGGTCCTGAGGTCGACCCCCGGTACCCAGAAAAAAAAATATATTTATATATGTGTATGTATTAGTTCCATAAGTTTTATCACATGTTTATCCACGACCCCATTTAACAGTTTTATCTTCACAAGGGTCCTTTAAACTGTCCTCTTTATAAAACCGGCCACTTCTTCCCTCCTACCTTCTTCCTCTTGTCTGACTACAGGCAACTATCAATCTGTTCCTCATTTTTGAAAATGGCATTTGTAATATATTTTTAAGTGAAATTGTACCATACGCGGTCTTTCAGGCTTGGCTTTTTTCACCACGTAATCCCTGGAAATTAATTCAAGTCATTGTACCTATGGATACTGTGTCCCTTTTGTTCGCAATCACTCCCGGTAGGTATGTGCAACAGTTTGAAGTACATCTGAGCTGTTTCTAGTTTGTGGCTGTTATGAATAAAGATGAAAATGTTGATATGCAATTTTCGTGTGTAAATGTGGTTTTATTTCTCCATTTATACACTGTCAGCAGCAGTGCGTGTGTGATTGAGATTCTCTACATTCTCAGGAGCATTTAGTGTTGTCTGTTTAGTTGTTCATATAGGTGTGTGGCAATGCCTCATAGCTGTTTTAAATTGCATTCCTCTGATGACCTAGGCTGCTAAATATATTTCATTTATTTAGTTGTCATTTGTATATCCTCTTCCATGAAATGTCCGCTCCTGTCTTTTGTCAATTTTTTAAATTGGATTTTTCTTCTTTTTATACTACTGAGTTTGAGAATTGTTTATCTACTCTTGACCTTTAGTCACTTGTTAGATACTTGATTTGGAAATATTTTTCCCAATCTGTAGCTTTAGCTTTCTTCCTCTTTCTGTGATCTTTCATAGAGAAAAAATTTAAATTGTGATGTTTTCCACTTTATTAATTTTCCTTTCATGGATTATTTTTGTTCCACTTCCAAACAGCTCTTTGCTAACACTAGATCCTGAGGATATTCTCCTTTGTATTTTTCCTAAAGATTAATAGCTTTGGATTTTTCATTTGTTATTATCTATTTCACTCAAGTTTTGTATAAAATATGAAGTTTAAGTTGATTTTCTTTTCACAATATATGACCGACTTTTTTGAGCATCATCTATAATTTCACTGTAAATTTTATACTATATGTTTATCCCACTGATATGATATTATAGATTGTCAGTACCAATTAACACAAAGCTTTACATATTTTTCTTATATTGTTATTCAGCGCATTGATATGGCAGGCAAGCCATTAATTTAGATTTGCTATTATACTGGCATTATAACTGTGAAAATCACATCTCCTCTACTGTCCTGATTAACAGGACATCACAGTGGGTGGGGAAGCGGATTGTACCTTTCTGTCATGAAAGTAGAGCACTTAGTCTAGGTGAGCTAGGGTACATCAGAACTGTGTAATTAAAGATACAACGTGGTATTCTGACCATATTCTGCTGATTGGCTTATACTTGCAATAGAGTGCCAATGGGAGTGAAGGAGACATTTGTTTTGAGGGCCATCTGTGTTTTCTCAGCTTGTGATGTTTACCTGCATTTTACAAGGGATGAAAACAAGGCTTTTAGAGTAGAAGGATAGCTCTCACACTTGTGCAGTTAGTAAATATCAAAGCCCCTTCTACCTGCCACCAAAGCCTGACTTTTTTTCCCTTCTTAATTCCATTCATTGAGTTCTTAAATGTCTTTCTTAATTTTTCAAGTGATGGACTCTCTTCGAAATTAGTCTAGCTATTTTCTTTATATCTTCTCTGATCACTGCAAGTAATACAAAATAACACTCTAAGCATCGTCCTATTTTAATCTAATTTTCCCTAAGATTTCTGACAACAAAATACCTCCATATGGATATTAAAACTATCACTCTAAAAGAGGACAAGAAAACACAAATGCAAGCAGTTTTGCATTATTATCAGAATTAAAGTTGCCTTGTCTATGTAAGCACTCATTACAATAGGCCCTTATTTTTCTCTTCTTAATTTTGATACAACACAATTTTTACTCACAACACACTTTCTACAAATAAACATTCATGCCAGGGCATGTTTTATTTCTAAAGGCAAGTTTTGTATATATTATAGTAGAGGTAGTCTAATCTCTGCACCCCTTATCTTTCAAATATATCCATTTAAAATTTTACAATAGTCACACCACAAAATACTTGCTTTCAAAAGTAATTTGAAATATCTAGAAAAATATCTATCTTCAAATGGTATGAAAAGAACATTTTAAAGAAGAGAGCTTCTCCACTGTAATTTCAAGTTGTGTAATTCATGTTTACCTCTTCAAGTATTATATATTTTTTAATTTTTCTGAAACAACAGCAGATGATAGAGAATGTTAATTCATTATGGTACGCGTGTAGCAATTTTAATTCTGAGAAATCATGGCAAAGCCGCTTAATTTCTGAAAATCATTAGTAGGCTAATATGCTGATCAGTAGCTCTTGTCATATACAATTTTCATATTCTGCTCATCAATTTCAAAGTGATTAACAATATATGCAATTATCTGATCAGATTATTTAATATGTAAGAATGAATGATCTTCCACTTTCCTGGAGATAGCATCAAGATCCTGGCAACTTAAATGCAGCTATTTCAGAAGTGCCTTTGGATCTAAATTGATGGTATCATTTTTTAGGCATGCTTGGAATATTCCTGCATCTTTTTCTAGGTCATTAGCCAGTCTCAATGATCTATCAATGATTCAAGCCAACAGCTTCTGAAAGGAAGCTAGTGTTAGAATGTTCTTCATGCCACACACACAAAATAAAAGATATTGTTCACTTTGAGCATGAGCTGCTAGGAAATGGCCATAGGTCTATTTTATAAAATGTTAGGAACTATATAAATTATGTGTGTTTTCAGTATTTGGCATTGTGAATGATACATTGTGGTTTCACAATAAATACATGTAGAAATATGTTCAACTGATTTACTAGTTGAATTTATTGCTTATAATTATTTGCGAATATCGTATATTGTTAAAATAGGCTTTTTCAAATCAGTGCCAGTGCTGTATTTGCTGGTGCATGTAAAATGCTGGGCATAATGACTAATATATTACAAAATAAATATTTGTTCAGAGATTGGTAGTGGTGTATAAAAGGATTTCGCATCTTCTTTTTTCTTTCTTTCTGGCAAAGAACCATGCAGAAGTTTATCTCAGTTCTATATCCATAAGGAAATGAATTCTGACAACCATGTGTATGCTTTGGAAATGGAGCGTTTCCCAGAGTGCCTAGAGTGAATCTCTGGCTGGTTACCTAGAATGTAAATCCCTGAGTAGGAAAATCCGTGAACCTGCGCTTTGATATCTGATCTACAGAAGTGTCAGGTAATAAGGGCGTGCTCCTATTTGGACAGGACAGATGTGCAGACAAAATCTTTAGATCTGTTTTGATATTTTTAATCCATCAGAATTAGGTTTATTGGCTAGTGAAAGACGGTCTTGGGGAGGTCAAGATTACTCTCTTTAGCATATGTTCTGTTAAGCATCATGGGGAGCTAGTTAAAAAGTATAAATTATCTGTGTTCAAAATCAACCCTAAACTGTTATTTCCTAACATCATGTTCAGTATGTGAAGGACGCACTTCCTATTCCAACCAGCAAAGTACATTTTAAGTTAGCCTAAGAGGAATAGTGAAGGGAAATTACACGAAGTACACAGGTACTTTCACAGTTTCTCCTGTCTTCTTTTTTAAAAAACAAACATATTGTCATTTTAAAAATTTATTCTTGGGCCGGTGAGATGGCTCAGCGGCATAAGCGCCTGCCTTGCAAGCGCGAGGGCCCGAGTTCGACTCCCGGATCCCACATACGAAAAAGGGGCCGGTGATATCGCTCAGCGGCACGGGTGCCTGTTGGCGCGCGAGGTCCTGAGGTCGACCCCCGGTACCCACAAAAAAAAAAAAAAAAAATTTATTCTTTAAAAATGTGACATTTTCTCTTAAAAATATTTGTTGTATCTTTCAAGCTCTTATTGGCTTAATCCATTATGCAGGTATGAATGCAAACAGAACACCTATGTTCCAGTACAATAATGTATGTGTAAAATATTTAGATAACTAAATCCTTATATTACATGGCCTGGCATTTTGATTAACGGTATGAATTCCAGAACATTTTCAATTTCCAGAACTTGTTCATGCATATTTCACATGTATATCACTAAAACAATAAAATTAATGTTAAAATCATATTAATTATGGTTGTTAAACATTTTTTCTGCATTATATATTGGTTTGGGGAAATGTTCCCAGTAATTTTGTTTCATATGCTGAAAACACGTACAGCATATCTTCTTATTTCTAGAATAAATAAACTGATAGCTTGTCTCTTAGGTAAAGAAAGACAAAATAGGATGATGTAAATACAATCCTCTCTCTATGCCAGACATTCTTAACCTAGGTCCACAATACCAGTGGGGGTTGCAGATTGAATTCAAGAGATTTGTGTTACTGGTGGGGAAATCGTGTATATTTTCACTAACATCTAAAAAAGTAGACAACAAACTACAGGACTATTAGGAATCTATGGCTTAAACATCACTGATTTTTCCTATTACAATACAATTTTTGCAGCTATCTCAACACATAATTTATCATTTCAAAAATTGGTTAGTTATTAGCCCTGTTAATATAGTTGATAACAAAGCACCTGCACATAATACTATATAGTCACATAATAATAATTTGATGACTTATGTTTAAATATAATTTGTGCCTGAAGGTGCTTTATTTTAAACATTTAAAACTTTATTTTGAGAAGGCATCTGTAAACTCTATAGGATTTCCAAAGTGGTGGATGGCTCATATAAATAAAAAAAATTAACACCTCTTTATTCTATGGGTGCTTTTCTTAATGCCCATAGTTATGATCTTTTTGAAAGAGACTAGAAGAGATTTATATGATAGCACCAAAAAATGTATGCCTTGAGTACATAATACAAACTTCCAACTTCAAAAGTTGAAGTTCTTTTCTGAATTAACTCAGACATTTTACCTTGTCATTTAGTTGATGTGTTGCTGTCTAAAATGTAGATTGATGGTTGACAGAACTGATGTCATAAATTATGCATGCCAATTTAGTGAACACAATTAAACTGAGGCAGTATGGGTAATTTAAATAATTACACATATAAATAGTATTATTAGTCTTGTCAAAATCTGCACCTATACTAAATGTCAGCATTTAATATCAATGAAGAATGTTAAAGATTCAGAATTTTGCATCAGTATGGTTGGGACACTGATTTCAAGATCAATTACTTGTTAAAATAACATTAGCATACATTTGTCTTACAGCATTTGTTTTTGACTTTTAAATAAAGTTTGAGTAACAATGTATACTTTAAAATTTCAGTTATTCATATGAAGTTCAGTGCCATATATATATACACACACATAAATAGTATGTGAGATTACTATTGATACTTATATACAGTTCTTTCGACATTCATAGTATTTTACAATATGTGTATGATACTATTTATAAACCTATGTGTATCTTCCTTGAAGAACATATCCTTTACTATTCCTCTCCCAAGGATAATCTATAAATAGATTAACTTTATTTTCAAATAGATCACAACTACATTTTAATAGAAACAATGGATGTGGGCAATTAGAAGGGAATTATTTGTTTGAGTATTTAGACTGTATTTTTTGTACCAGTAATCGAACTCAGGACTTACTGCATGCCAGGCAGGCACTTGTGCCACTGAGCTATATCCCTGGGCCCCTGGACTATAGTTCATGATGGTTACAATTTTTCAGTTGACTTTTGGACTTAATATTAATTTGAATTTAAAGTGTTGTATTGATAGAACACTCTCAGGTTATTGTCACCAAACAATTGAAGAAAGAATTTAGATAACATTGTACTTTAGACCTCATTATCTAGGTAAATATTAGAAACTTCTATTTTATTTTATTTATTTATTTATTTATTTATTTATTTATTTATTTTTGTGGGTACTGGGGGTCAACCTCAGGACCTCGCATGCCAGCAGGCGCCCGTGCCGCTGAGCGATATCACCGGTCCCTTTTTCGTATGTGGGTTCTGGGAGTCGAACTCAGGCCCTCACGCTTGCCGGGCAGGCGCTTACGCTGCTGAGCCATCTCACCAGCCCAGAAACTTCTATTTTAATACTACACATTTTTCCATTTCAGAGATGTAGAGAGAATAGTGCTTTGAAAGAGAGAGTTGCATGTGTCCTCACAGTGCTCCAAAGTCAACAGGACGTGTGTACTTATTTAACATACACTTTGTTTTTGTTTTTGTTTCCAGCTTTATTGAAATATTGATATATATATATATATGGTATATGGAGTGATATTTTATTGTCTGTACATGGTGAAATGGTTATCCAAATGAAAGTAGTTAACAGGTCTATTGCCTCACATAATTGTCTGTCCTTTTGTGCTGTTATTTCTTTATCTGTCCTATATAAGACTTCAGTTAAGTACATTGACGAGAACATTAAAATTCCGAATCATACTGAACAAGTTGCAGAGCTATTTGAAATGTAGAAACAAAATTATTAAATGGTATTTTATTAGGTTCTTCCTTTAGTCATGGCCCTACATTTTGCCCATTAGGAATTTGCACCAGGTGTATAATGACACCAGTATATGACAAGGTCATATACTGCTGTGAAATTGTATTAAATTTCCAATGAGTGATACAGACAGAAACCTATGTGGGCTCTTGAGAATAGAAAGATCAAATGTAATCTATAAACAGAGCTTTGTGGATGGGTGAATTTTGTGGGGGTAGGAAGAGTCTTTTCTATCCAGTCTACACTACAAGATTTTATACATACATCTACACATGAATATAATATACTTTAATTCTTCCAACAGATATGGGATGTAAGTTAAGTTAGTTCCCTTTACTCAATAACTAAGTTGGTCAAGATATGAATTAGGTGTACCTCTGAGGACAAATAGGTAGAGGGGCAATGACTATTTCTGCTGTACCACATTATAAGTTTACTACATAAAGGGTAAAGAAAGATCGAATGGGAGAAAAAAGTAAAGAATGAATAAAATAGATACCATACTTTAAAGAGGTGACTTGAAAAAATGCTTTCTGATCTGAAAAGAACTCTTTGAGTTTAAAAAAAAATAATTAATTAATTTAGGTACCTACAATGTGAAAGCAAATGTATTACATTCATAGCAGTAAATTACAAAGTGAAGGAAGATATTTAGTCTTACAAAGCTCATATTCAGTAGAGAAAAGCAGTAGAAATGTAAAGAAATGAAGAATATGGCTTTATACAGTTGCTATGAATTGAAGGACAGGGTTCATGGGAAGACCATTATGTACCTTTAGACAGGGGCAGTGGGGATAAAATGGATAAAAGCTGTTGGAAATCCATCCACCAGCCTCCCTTGTCTGATATCAGAAGGAGCAACTCTCCCAGCAACATAAAAAGAAGCCAACTTCCAGTTCACAAATCTATAAAATTGATGCAAGCAAAGATTGTTGAAGGAAGAGGGTGAGGTTTCTTTACCTTCATAACCCCCGTAGTCTGATCACTAGCTTCAAAGTGGATTTTCTTGAATGCTCTCTGGAGACAGCGTTCTGCAGACACTACTACCTGGCTCCACTACCTTGCATCTGTGAATGGCATTACTGTTTTAATAACTGTACTTTTATCTTAAAGCATCTCCTCACAGTCCATGACAGGTGTGTATAATTTCCCTTTCAATTCAACACCTAAGAGGAAATGATAACCCACATGTTCTAACACTGTACTGTGTAATATATGGTAGCCCCTAGCCATGTGTGGCTGCTAAGCGTTTGAATTGCAGCCAGTATAACTTGAAAACTTTGAAAATATTGGGTGAAATAATGAATTGTCGAATTAATATACCTGTTACTACTCATACAGTATGACACAAAAAGTTTGAAGTTATTTATGTGACTCACATTACTTTTCATTCTGAACTGCACTTTCTAGAAGAAAGGGACTCAAAGAGAGACTACAATGATCTTGTCAAACCCTAGTCATGAGTGGATGGAACTAAATCCTGAAAGCAATTTTCCATGAGAGGTATCACAGCCACTTTAAAATTGAAGAACTTGAACATAGTCTTGTAAGTTGCATGTATAATTACAGCTGAAATACAACATCTACAAAATAAAACCTACATAAAACATTCTCAGTGGCAATTTGAATGTATCTAGACCATAATGATAGTTAAGATACTTAAACTCTGTATATTCTTTTGCAGTAGAGTTAGCATTTTTAAGCACCATGCTCATTTTGCCACTATCATGAAAACTTTTTATTACAAAATTGACATTCAACATTTAATTAGGAATATCTTTCTTAAAGCAATATTTCAGTCATCTTGAGATACCTCTAATTTGTTGTTGAATGCATGTTTCAAGCAAAACTGTATTATTATTATAATCAGTTAAGGACAGTAGTGGGAGACTCAGAGAATAACAAAGTTTTGAGAAAATTATTACCTTTGTTAACACAAGAATAACAACATAATTATACCCATTTTTCCCCCAAATTATCACAGAACTTATAAAAATGAGAATGTGCCATTGAAGCCTTGAATATATGCACTAGAGAGCTTTTGAGGATTGTTTGGTGAAATATATATTATATATGTATTATATTATATTTATATATTATGTAAAATAATGTATAAGTACACACTCACAAAGTTACACATATTTTTTAACTGATGATAAATTTTGCTAACCACATCTAAAATACGAATAATCTCATATGAGCTACTTCACTAACAAACTAACAAAAGTGATTTTTCCAAATGTACTGACTGCCTGAACATTATCATCAATCGTGAAGCCTATTTGCTTTCTTTTCATTCTTTACCAATAACAGCCTCTTTAGGAGACATTTGATAACTGCAATTTTTTTTTTTTTTTTTTTTTGGTCAGTGACCATGAATTAGATCAGTTAGCAAAATGGGATCCCTGGATCAGCAGCATCAGTTTTATCTGGGGATTTTGTAAAACTTCAAATTTAGCCTGAGCTCAGACCCACTGACTCAGAACTGAGACAGAGGGAGACAGAAACCTGTGCTTGCACAAATCCTCCAGGCGATTCTGTGTCTCCCTGAAGTGTGAGAATCACTGGACTAGAAGAAAATATCAAGTGCAACACATTGTCTAAGAAACTTCTAGTGTACTAAAACAAGATCATTATTTTTCAGGTTAAAAATATCACTGAAGTCTCTGAATCAAAATTTACAAGATTCCTGAAGCACAACATTGGATTAAATTTTTTTCTCCAAGCAAATAAACAGCACAAAAATGTAAAATATCCCTCAGTATTCACTTCTGTGATTTTCCTTCATTGCTCAGAGGAGAAATTGCATAAGTTCATGAAGTAAAAGAAAACAAAGCTAAGAATTCTGTATTTGGAACAGCGCCTGACACATAATAAGCAGTATACAATTGTTAACTATTATTGTTATTTTCATTGTTGTTTTTGTTATTATTGTTTTCTTTGTTAGAAGGCAAATTCCTAAAGGCTATTCACAAGGTGATAAACTGTTTTTGAATAAGAAAATGTGTCTAATAATGAAGTATTTTTATTTCTGTAATACAATGGGAAATGTGTTTGTCAGTGGATTTAACAGAAGACTCAGTGAATAATGCAGACTGAAAAATTCTATAGGAGGACAACCTGGAAATCCCCACTGAGGCACAGTCTGAAGGGTGGCAAAGACAATTGGCTCCTACAGAAAGAGCACACGACGGACGGCAAGGTAGTTAATAGCGCGTGCATAGGTGTGTGGCAGCGGTAAAAGTGGGATTTGTCTTTCTGTTATAGGAGTGTCATAACAAAGTGCCACTGACCTAGAGGCTGCAGTCACAGGCATTTATTATCGCACATTCTGGGGTCTAGAAGTCCAAGATCAAAATGTTAGCTTGGTTGCTTTCCTCTGAGAACTCCAGGCCTCTCTTGTCTCCCCCTTTTCTGTTTTCACATTGTCTCTCTTTATGCAAAGGTGAACTTTGCTCACCGAAGTTCACCTTTCTATGAGGACACTAGTCATACTGAACTAGGGCCCCACTCGTTATCTATATTATTTCTGTAAGATCTTGTCTTCAAATAAGAATAACTCATGAGACACTAGGCATTGGAATTTCAACATATGAGTTTTAGGGAGAACAAAATTCAACCCAAAACAGAATAGGTAGTATTTTAAAAATTGGATGTTATTGTAGCAATTTCATACATACATGAACGAAACATACTTTGATCATATCCAACCCCCTATTATTCCCCCCTTTCCCTTCTTATCCAAGGATTTTTTTTTCTCTTCGGGCAAAATAAATTACAGTGAGATTATGCAATGTCACACTTGTGCATTTTCTGCTGGTAATAATACTGCCACAGATTTTAAATGCAGCTAGTTATGTGATGTGTTAACCAGAAGACACAGGCAGTAAGAATTGCAATGGGAAGAAGGCAAGATAGGCAAAGTCACTAGCAAAGAGAGTTGAATCAAAAAATTGCTTAAACAGAAGCCTGAAGAGAGTTTGAAGAGGGCAGAGTTGGGGGAACTCAGGAGCTCATCTTGGATGAAGAAATGTGTTTTGGGGCTTTAAAAAAAGAAAGAACAGAAAGTCATGTAAAATAACCTCTAGGATTTTAGTTGAATTCATTATTATATGGTGATGATAGTAGAGAATAACATAAAACTGGTAATAGAGAAAAGCACATATACTTAACTAAGGTATCTGTGACATTAGGTATGTAAGTTAGATCCAGTGTATAGTTGGAAATAAAGGTTATGGATAAGGGAGACTGAGGGCTAAAACAACACTTAGGCCCACAGCGGGTCTGAAAATAATGAGAATAAATATGTATGTTCAGTAAGAGCGTAGAGAATGGACTGAGAAGGAGACATGAAAGCGTTATCTAAGAAAAGTTATAGAACTGATAGGGAAGGCAGAAAGTGTGGTGAGAGGAAAGAAAACAGAGGAGAATAAATTTGTGGAAACCCCAAAAGGAGGAAAGGAAAGAAAAGAAAGTAGACAGGTAAAGTATTGAAATGCTGGGAGAATCAAGTAGAATAATGCCAAAAGTGGAACACTCCAGTATATAAATTCTTAGGATAGCAATGTAGAATGTTCCAGCCTGTATTTGTGAATATGTGTATTTATGTCACATATCACGTCTTGAGAGAACTCTGGGGAAGATCTTTATCTTATCATTCTTTAAACTGACTTCTACTGTCACTATCAGCTTCATTTGATAATTTATTTGCTTGAGCAAATATTTAGTTAGTATCTATCATGGTTCAGATAGCATGACAACTTCTGAAAACACACAGTTAAAATATAACAACTTCCATCCTTAAGACGCACCTCACCTCATGTGCTATTTACACTAATGCAGGGATGTATAAGGCTCATTTTTGCCTCCTAGCTCTCTGGGAATTGAAAAGTACTTCTCTGCTGCAGCTGAGTTTTATGCTCCAAGCAACCAAGGCAGTGTTTTTGTTCTTTTCCCAAATACACCCCCAGGTAAAATTTTATAATCATTTTTTGTGATTCTTCTGGACATTTTAGGAACTACTTGTTCTCCTTTTGTAGAAAAGAAGTATATAAAAATAGAGTTGTTATAAAATAGAAATCCATAAGCTACCAAATCTCAAAAAAAAAAAAAAAGAAAAAGAAAAAAGTTCAGGTATACAAAAATTTTCCAGCCAAGGTTTTTGTTTTCTAAAATACTGAGCTTACATTCTGAGAATGCTATTTTAAGTGTGGTTCTAATTATAATGATCATCACTGCTATTATCATTATAAACAGACAACCACAAGTATGAGGATTCAAACACATCACACCGTGAAATGGAAAATATTCTCCTAAATTTACTTACGTACACTGATGTGACTAAGTGAATCTGGTTTGATATTAATATTTTCTTTTTCTACTTGCTTTATTTTTTCTGTACATTTTGAAGAAGAATCCTGAAATATTTACAGTAATATTTTAAACCATGTGTTCGATTATGGCTGAGCATTTCAATTTTACAATATGATACTTTGCATGCTGATTTTGTCGTACAAGGACAAACCAGATTTTTCTTAAAACATTTTGGTTTTCATATGGACCCAGTAGAATTCTTCACCCCTGAATAAATATCCTTTCATAAATATTACTAGCAGGCTAAAAAGCTGGCATTTAAATGTCATGACTATAAATAAACCCTTACATCTGATGCTTGATTCGAAGGGTCAGTGTTATGGAGTAGATGAAGAATTATTTTTAAAGGAGAATAATGGTACCAGTAATTTTTTTCTTTAAAAACTTGAACTTTAATTAAACATTAAGGATAAATTCTAGGCTAATTTAGTTTCCAGGTAGGGTCAATAGCACTGCCAATATCTTGATTACTTTGGACAGAAATGCAAGAGTCACCTTTGACCTTCTCATGTCCTGTCAGTCACTATATTGTATGCCTTTGTCATAATGACTCATTTCAGCTCTACCGGCAAGGTCCTGCCCATGCCTATCTTAGCCTTAACTACTACAATAATTTTTACATGAATTAAAACTAACGATGTTTCGTTATATATCTTCAAATTTTTTGCAGATTTCATGAAATTTTATAAATGTAAAAATATTCTTAACCAATCTATTATTATCCTTCCTTTTCCACTTGAACTACCAAAACACTATCAATAGCTCCTTTGGTCTAACATTTAAACAGTGGGTTACCTTTTTGTGTCTCACCCGATCAATGTTTTTTCTTCTTAATTACTTCCATGGCTGATTTGCTGTTTCATGCAGGCTATCCGTGTACTTCCCTGAACCTTCCCTTCTGCTTATATGGATTCCTATTTTGCACATCTATGATATACTTTCATTCTCCAATTTAATTTTCCACCAAAGTATTTATTTTGCTTTTTACATTAAAAGTATCCTGAGCAGGATCTTATTTGCTAAGCCCCATCTCTTACAAATTCTGTCTTTACTCAAATACAAAGGTGTACCAAACAAATTAGCACTCAAGCGTGTATTTCCTTTTGTATGATTTTCTTGCTTTTCCATGCATTTTGTATTATATCCTCAATTACTGAGCCTTGTAACTCAAAAATGGTAACGCTAGAACTGCCCACTCAAGTGGCTCATTTTCTATTTTTTATGAAGTATATGTGTCGAGAGCTTTGTATAACCAACTATACTCATTAAGCATATGGCCACTTTGCTTTTGAATTAGATCATCTGATTAACTGTTCCAATATTGATATTGTTCTAGTCTCAGAAAGAGACTCACGACACTTTATCTACTGAATTTCCAACAATATAAAGCTAGCCTTATGAAAACAAACTATTGTTGTCTCTCAGTAACCACAGGGAGTTGAATCCAAAACCTTCTAAAATCCTCAGATGCTCAAATATTTTATATAAAATGATGTCATGTTTGGGTATAGTCTACAAACATCCCACCATATGCTTTAACCATCTTTGGATTACTTTTAAAATAAAATACAATGTAAATACCATATAAATAGCATTTATTTTTATTTTACTTATTTTTTTACTTCACTATCCTTTACAGAATAGTGGTAAGAAAAAAGTCTGCACATGTTCAATACAAGTGCAATTTTTCTTCTAAATATTTTTGAATCTAATTCAATGTAAGTGTTATGTAAATAGCATTTCTTTTTATTTTTATATAATTTTATGCAATAGTGACAAGAAAAAAGTTCATACATTTCAGCATAGATCCATTTTTTCCAATATTTTTTGATTCATAGTTGGTTTAATCTGAGGCTGGGGAAGCTGCAGATACAGAGGGGGCTGACCATAAGATATTTAAAAGCATAGTATCTTAGCTAACAAAGCTTAGCAGATTGATTAAAGGATACAAACAGGTAGTCACAAGAGCTAGTAGCAAAGTCAATGAAGTTTAAAGATAATGAAGGCCAAGAAGAAAAAGATGTGGGGAGTGGAAAAGGAAAAGCAATAAGGTTAGAATAAACAAGAATTCATGAAATTAACGATGATATAATAATAGGTAATAGGTAATATATTTATTAAGAGAACCAAAATAAAACTCACAGCCTAACAATGATTAACAATATGCTAAGGGAGGGCTGGTGAGATAGCTCGGCAGCATAAGTGCCTGCCTGGCAAGCGTGAGGTCCTGAGTTCAACTCCCGGAACCCACATACGAAGAAAAGGGCCGGTGATATCGCTCAGCGGCACCGGTGCCTACTGGTGCATGAGGTCCTGGGTTCGACCCCCAGTACCCACACAAAAAAAAAAATATGCTAAGGGAGATGACTGCTGTTGGTATATCAATTCACTAAGAGCGAGTAGCAGGAATGATGGGTTCTCAAAGTGGCCTCCCCAGAGCGCCTCTTCTTCTAATGATGTGGCTTCTTTAGGGGTCTCTAGCAAAGTGCTCACAGGTGAGAGCTGACTCATGGCCCCTCATAACTAAGAGGAGATCCTGACCGGTATTTAAGTGCCTGCTGAAATGTTCGTAGCATTTATAAATTCATTTTCATTTTAGGTCAGTAAGGAAGGTGATAGTGTGCTAATTCTCAGGCTTGGAAAACAGACTCAGAAGTTTTTTTGTAATTCAATCAAAGTCAGATCTTTTGGGGAAGGAGTAATAAAAATGTAAGCCCTATTTTGTCAGCTTCCAAAATTCATACATATGGCTCCAGCTGACCTCCATCTGGTCCTAACAGGTAAACAAATTAGACACAAAATTTCCCTTCAAACACATGAACCAAAAACTCAAGTAGGAATTTTCCAAATAATTAAGATAAAATTTCACATCTGTCAGGTAATATTTGCATACTTGATAACACTTTTCTGTGTAATTTTTGGTGAAGTTCCCCTATCTACTTATTCCTTTGAAAACTGTTAAACTAATACCACTACAGATTTATTGAAAACAATTATATCTGACTTTGTTGAAATCTACAGTCTAAGAGAAGAGTAATTCAAACAAGAGCATGAATAAGCAAAACTATAAAATATTTAAATTTTAAAAATCACATCATATAAAAGAATAGGATGCATTCAGTATACCAGAGAAATATTATTTTGATGGGGAATAGACATTTCATGGTAAAAAATGTTACTTTTTATTTATTATGATTGCTATGAGAGACAAATGAAAGGATTTTTGCTAAAGAAATTAAGATACAATTTTTATTTTTAAAATATTACTCAGTGTTAGACAGCTTTCAGTCATTATAACAAAATACTTGATAAAACTCAGCCTTACTGATTTAAGATTTATTTTCAGCTCATGGCAAAGCTAAAACATGGTAATGGAAGGTTGTGGTGGAAAAAGCTACTCCTCCATGGGATTGAAGGAGAGACGGAGAGGGAGAAAGAAAGCAACTAGGATACAGAGGTAGTGGGGAGAGAGAGAGGAAGAGATCCCAGGGTGAGAGAGCAGAAATGGAGAAGGAGATAATGGAGGAGATAACAAAGAAGGGGAGAGAAAGGCTAGAGAAGGAAAATTGGAAGGAGAGAAGAGAAAAAGAGGAGAGGAACAGAGAAATGGAGAGAGGGAGAGGCAGAGAGACAGGGACAACAAAAGAGAGGCAGGAAAAAAAGGGAAAGGGACAGGGGGAGGGCAGACAGGAATGTCCACGGAGAAGATATATCCCTAAGGAAAGGCGCCTATGATCCGCTCTCTTCAACTAAGCCCCAACTCCTAAATTTTTATAATTTCCTAATAATGCTAACAAAACATGAATCCATCAATGGATTAATCCATTACAAACCTCATGATCCAGTCATCTTTCAAAACTTTGGAGTATGAACACTGTTACATGAGAGAACAAACCTTTAACACAGGAGACTCTTCAGGGATATTTTAGATCTGAACTATTAGACTCTAGAGGAAGTATCAAGAGCATCAGTTGTAGAACTACAGAGGGAAGATAGGCAACAGTTGCAGTGGTACTGGAAGAAATTCAAGAGAATTGTACTAAGACGGGAAGAATAATGCTAGAGAATTTTGTGAATCTCCAGACATTTTGAAAGGAAAATTTTCAGGACAGTGATAGATTCTACATGGATGGCATTCTGAGGAAGGTAATTTTGATTTCAGCCACTGTGAACATGAAGGCACCATTTAGTAAAATAAGGAAGACTGAGATATTACGAGTTTGAAAAAAAGGGTCCATAGTCAGAAATTAAATATTAGGCATGAAATACCTTCAGGTATGAGGTTGTGGATTCTGTGTAGGTTGTTGAATATATTATATTGGTTAGAATCTTTAAAAGCAAGGAAATGGAGGATTATACATTTATGCTTGGTAGCTAATGTGATAGGATTCAGAAAATTGCTGAAGTAAGAGTAAAGTATGAAGAACGAGAAACAGAACATAGAAAAGACAGATGCAGACAAGAAAGCTTTATTAAACCTCTATCAACTTTCTTAAATATTGATGAGAAGTCAAAAAAGATAATTGGAAAGAATCCATTGGCCATGACAATAGAAGATTAAAAATGAATTTAACAAAACCCATTTCAGTAGGTGAAAAGGGAAAACAGCTTTTGTAGATAATGATATTGAGAAGCTGGGCTGAGAAGAGGAGCAGAGATGCAGGAGAGGAGAGTGGTGTAGAACTATGGTTTGATTTAGTAATATGTATTTTGGCATCTATTTGAATACTGATGGAGCGGATGATGGATTCCATAATAATAAAATTAATAAATAATATCCACAGTTCACCTTATTGCAGGCATTGTTCTTGATGTTCGCCTTTGAAGACTTATTGAACCCTGTGAGATACTTGGTGCTCTTTTATATGTGCAGACAGAGAACTGGGGCACAGGAAGGTGAACTTTGCCAAGTTTCCAAGCTGGTAAGTGACAAAGTCAGGATGTAAACATCTAGTTTCTGCTCTAAGTACTCTACAGAATACTAATTTCTCAAGGAGAGAGGAAAAATGGAAAGATTAGAAGAGAATGGAAACAACTGATGAAATCCATTGTAAGGTGGGAGAAAAAGGATCCTAAACAAGTGTGGAGGGTTTCAATGTTAGTAGACAAAGGGGCTATCATAGACAGCTTCTCATTGCTGGAACAAATTATCTGACACCCACAAGGTAATGGAGAAGAGAATTAATTTCATTCTGTTTCAGGGAATTCAGCCATGTCTGACCAGCTCCAAGGCAGAAACAGCATGGTAGAAGGGCATGGCCTAGCAGAGCTGCTTAGTTCATGGCAGCCTGGATACAGAGCAGGAGATTAGCAACAGAGAGGAAAGGGACACGGACCAGATAGAGACCCTGAGGTAACACCGGTAGGACCCACCCAACACATCCAGAAGTGTGCTTTGCTAATCCCCTGTGCATCTACCAAGTTAATCAAGTTGACAATAGCTTAACTGTCACTGGAACAATCTTGGCTGGATTTTGAAATATTTTAATGAGCGATAAATGTGAATTATGTATTTTATCTCATCATGTGTGGGTGGTTCTGAGATAATAATAATGATAGTAATCATTCTTTTGAAGAAAAAAATAAGTATTAGGAAATAAGCTAAAATATTGGTGAGTTTTGCTTCTAAATTCAAGTATTATAGTGCAGTTTGACATGCTCAATCCAGATGTCTTCCCCAGTTCCCCCAGTAGGAGTTAAATTGCTTCTAAGTTGATGAAGTACAAAAGTGATTATGTGGTGTTGCTGGCTACATTTCAGGTGTTGTTGAAGCATGCACAAAGTGCTTATAGATATGCTAACAACTCGATAGTGTTAATTAAAAACAATAATATGCTTGGCTCTTTGATTTGGAGGGTTACTGCTAGAATAAATAATAAAAAGTCCAAAAAAGCTGAATTTTGAGAATTTATCTTAGGTCAGTAAGTTTATTGATTCCCAGGTAAAAGCCATTTAAGCTCATAGCTCCAAGACCCATGAAATTCTTGTCTTCAAGTTTATGGTGCAGGCAAGAAAGCAGGATGAAAGGAGTTGAAAAGAGCAGGACAGAAAAGCCTCTAGTCATTGGCAGATAGAGTCTTCGGGCAATCATTACCAAAGTTACTAATTTATTTCTGAAAAGAGTGAGGAATACAGGTTTTTAAAAAATTTTTCTGTTATTTTGGGGTTTTTTTGGTTAAATAAAAGAAGGTTACATGTAGCACCTTATCAAGGTGGATTATATGTGAGAAATTTTTTTTCTAACTATCCTTTGCTCTCATTGTGGATAAAGTCTCCAGAAGAAGAACCAATATTGGGGCAAATTACACTAATGTTTCTATTATAAAGAATACTAACAGATTGTTTTCTACCTCCTGGGATGGATAGGAAAAGAATCATGTTTAATTCCTCTATTTCCTTTCCTTCCTTTTTCTCTCCTTTCCTCTTCTTCAAATGACATTGACTGTAGATTTACACAGCATCGAAAATGTAAATTATGCCAAACCCTGCCTTAGTCTTCATAATTCTTGAAGAATAGTATAAAAGCATTGTTATAGGGTCTTAAAAAAGAAGAGAACTGTTACTCCAGTGTCATGTTTCATGATCCTAAACATTTCTAATTGGAAATTTTATTAAAAAGTAGATTCCTAGAACTTTCGGGGGGACCTCAAAATAAGGGGCTGATCAAAAACTATGGTGTATGTTTAAATAAAAATAATTTATTATAGTAAAAGATACATTGCTATTTATCCCATTTAAAATACTCCCCCTCACTTCAAACACACTTATTCCATTGCTCCAGTTCCAGTTTCTTCTGGTCTCTTAGAAATGGCTGGTCACTGTGAAGCACATTGTATAAACCAATCCCCAGTTGACAAGCCATTCTGCCTCTGTATGTCCTGCTTGCTTATCCCATATAAGCCCTAGACCAGCAGAGATAAGGGCCTGATATTCTGGGAGTGACCCTGATCAGTGCTCATCAACGTAAATAAATCTGCCTCCAAATCCTGGGTGTCGTTTCAGTGTTTCTGCTTGCTGTTGCACCATCAATACCGCCACTTTCTGAAGCAGTTTTCAGTATCTTTATGAGATGTTATAAAAATAGAATGAGTGCTGCTCCCAAATGCCATCCAATGGAAAGACAGGCTTGAGAAGACAATACTGTGTTCACGCATCCTCATCTCCCGGATCACTGTATCTGGCATCATGTGACTTCTGGCTCTTCCTCAAAGTCAAAATGACCATGACAGGTGAGAGTTTTGAATTACTTTCGGGCATCAAGGCAGCCATGACAATACAAGCAAAGACACTCAGGAAAAAAAGAACATCCAGAACTACTTCAGAAAGTGGCAAGAATGATGGGTAAGTGTGATAAGTGTGATCAAAGCAAGGAGAATTTTGAGCAGGTTTAATGACAATGTATCTTTTACATTGAAATAAATTATTATTTAAATAAATCTTCACTGTATTTGAGATCATACCTCATAGATACATACATATCCTGCATACTCTTTTATTGTTTAAATTCCAATGGAAAAAATATACAAATTCTTAGATATTTTAGCTATCTTTATCCTTATCCTTTGATGTTATAATTTTAATAATTTTAAGGGATAGAGAGAGTAATAAAGCTGGGCATGGTGGTGCATGCCTGCAATCCTAGCACTTGGGAGGCTGAGGCCAGCCTGGGCTACACTGTGAGTTCAAGGCCAACCTGAACTTCATAGCGAGACCCCGTCTCAAAAAACAAAAACAAAAACAAAAACAAAAAAACTAATCAACCAACCAACCAAACAAACAAACAAGAGTAATAAAATTGCAATCACAAATCAATGGAAATTTATAAAGTATTCATTCAAAGAAATGAACAGTAAACTAAAAATATTACAGAATTAGTTCAGAGTTTAAAGAAAAGAATAAAAGATTTTCTACAGAAACTAAGAACAAATTTTTTGAGCACATTCTTGTGAAATACTACTTGCTGAAGCAGTCTTCTTCACCAATAAGAACCATTACCAAAACGGCATTGACCAAAACACAGCAGCATGCTCTTCCCATTTTGTTCCAGGATATTGACCGTTAAACAGTCCTTTTTTCTTTTCAAATACTCTAAATTGCTCACTTGTCCCTTTGTTTCCCATAGGTGATTGCCTTCAATTAGAAAATCCTGCTTCCGGAAAGTCCTTCTTCGCTAAGGTACTTACCAAGCAGACACTACCCCAGGGTTTCCTTTTTTTATTCTGTAAAGCCAACTCTCTTATCTAGCATCTCTATAAATAAAAGATAATGTCTTGCCTGCGATCATGCAAGCTATTTCAAAATTTAGGCTTTGATCTCTAATCCCTCCCAAATATTTAAACTATAGAGATAACTAGATCTTTTATGTTATTAAGACTAACTAAATCAAATAGGACTAATGTTGTATAATTGACTATTGCAGATTTCACTGTGGACCATGACAAAAATCAGTGAAAAAAAGTATTACTCATTCCAGGGCTCATCTCTGGACCTGAGGTGCACATCTAGCTTACACTGCAGGGATTTAAAAGAGGTTTTATGGAATGTTTGTAATTTTGCATATCGAACATTAAAACTGGATAATTAAAAATGGATAATTTTAAGTGCAACATGAAAGTCAAATCCAGTAAACGTAAATGATTTCTGTCTCTCTCTCCCTTTTTTTTTTTTTTCTTTTTTTTTTTTCTTTTTTTTGTCTTTCTGAGACAGGGTTTCACTATGTAGTTCAGGCTGGCCTTGAACTCACTTTGTAGCCCAGGCTGGCCTCGAACTTGTGACAATCCTCCTGCCTCAGCCTCCCCAGTGCTGGGATTACAAGCATGCACCACCACGCCTGGCCCATAAATGATTTCTTAAACTTACATTGCGTATGTGTAAGGTGAGCTAGCTTATTTTATGCATAAGCATATAGAAAAGAAGGGGAAGAGAGAAGGAAAGAAAGGTGACTAGTAAAATTATTTATTTATTGCTGTATTTGATTTAATTTGTGATGCTTCAGTCTTCCAAAGTGCTGAGATTAGAGATGTCAACCACTATGCCCAGCTAGTATTTCTTCAAAAGAGATAAACCATTGGAAACACTTGGGAAGGTTACATAAATGGAAATGTTTCCACTGAAGGGCAAGTACATTTTCAAAGAAGAGGAAAAGATCAAGGATACACATAACTAGATTGGGATGTTTTACCTTTGCTCTGGGGTTGATTTTGTCTACTTTTGGCCTTGGACTGTTTCTTTGGTCTGGCCACTGCGTCGTCTGCTTTTGCCATGGTAGCCCTCTTTCAAGTCCCTGTCAATCCTCTAGCCATCTGCAAACCCTACCATGTGTCTTCCCTATTTGAGGGCTCTTCGATTTAATGGTTCCCAGTCACTTTAGAATACACCTGCCTGCTTGCATCATTGCATCTCATCTACAACCTCTTCCTCCTCCCGAATCCTCTGTTGCCCGCTCTTGCTTCTGTATGTCTGCACCTGTGCTTCCCTCCCCAGCTTGAAATAACCCATCCCCATTGCTCTGTCCTCCCTACCTAACTCTTATCATGTCATCCAAAGTATTTTTTTCTTTGTGAATATTCTCTTCACCCACTTTCCTGGAGTGAGCCCCCTGCAGCGACCAGCTCTGGCTTTGCGTGACCCCTCATTGTGTTTGTTTGCTTGTTCCTTTGTCTCTAAGCCGCCTAGATTAAGAGCCATCTGATAGCATGACCTGATGTCCATTTTACTCTCATTGTATAGTTTCTAGCATAATCCATGCTAAAAGGTTAGTGAAAAAACATTAAACTAATGAATGAATAAATTTGAAAATGTTTTAAAGTATGAGGAAAAAAAAATAAGTAAAAAAGAAAGGGTTGCAAAAATTTCTTATAAATGAAACACGCTGGTAGCACACGTTCTCAAATTAATCCTTGAAAAACTTTTAAAACCTCAGTAAAATGGAAATCACCTTCTCTGTGATTATAATAATAGTGTACCAGTGATATGTGGCCCACTGGGAAAAAAAAAATACAGTGCTTGGCAGAGCTCTAAAATTGGGCTAAAACACAAGGAACTGACTTCAGTTAGATGTTATATAGGGTCACAGTTTCAAGATTCTGAAACTCAGGAACTGCCAATACTGACAGTATTTTGTCATCCGTAAGTCAGTCCTTCATACAAGGAGGTACACAGGTGATGTGAGTGAAGCTGACACGTTTTCTATTCAGAACTCCTAAGAAGGGTTCATAGCAGTAGCCAATGTGGCTAATATATATTGTTATTCACTATTGGCATGCTGTGTTTGTGTTTACTATGTAATTTAAAGGGACTAATATGAACCATGCAATTTGTCAGGACAGGTACTTCTCAAATGTAATAATTGTTCCAATCAAAACTACCCCATACATGAATTAAGAATGACTTCATGAGGAATACTTTTACATTTTATTTTAGGTGGTAGAATTCCAATAAGATCCCCCTAAATATATGCTTACACAAACTCTATGTTGAAATTTCTCTACAGTGTAAATTTATTTTAATGTATTATAGATTCCTCTGCATCTTGCACTATGAATGTGAGGCATTCTCATTATAAACAAACAAACAAATAAATACATTCTATGGTGTATCCTGGACAAAATAAGTGGTGACCATTAAAATTCTCTCTCTCTATCTTTCACCTCACATGTAAAAACTCGACTAAATTAAGTGTTCCATATCTCTTACTATGGGGCTTGTTATGAAGATTGTTATATGATTGACATTTCCCAGTTTGAAATATGAATTTTAAAAGAACTGCCTCTAGCATGCTAACATTTCAGTTGTCCAAGTAAGTTGTAGATATGACCAGAAAAGAAATACTTCTTTAACCTTTCAAAGCAAAGGCAATGAATGAATTGTGTGCACTCATAAGAAGGAATTTCCACTTGTTGGTTCAAAGAAAGGAGGAAAAGGATTCTCTCAAACTTCTCTCAAGCTTTTTCTACTTCCTAAGAGACAAGTAAAATGTCATTTTTTAATTCCCTGCTGTCCAATTGGAACAATCAGGTAATTACCACAGTCAAAACATAGTATCAGAGATTGGCCAGCTATTTTAATATCAATATGGAAATTCTATACATAATTTTGAGTAGTGACATAATATTATGTACTATCTAGAAACATAAATAATAATATAAATATGTGTTTTATACTATTAGAAGAGAAATGAGTATGGGAGATTCCCTCCTAAAATTTTCCATTTTAAAATTATTTTCTGTATTGTACTGCATGGTAAAGATATAATAAATGAAGAACAGAATCAAATTAATAGAAGTATACCCATTGAAAAGATTGGATTTTTCAGACTAGTTTTCAAATTTCTTTTTCTCCTATTTTCATTGCACAAGAAATAGAAAGATATTTTCCAAAACCTGATCAAGCTTACAGAATAGAAAGAACAAATTTTAAAATGTTAGAAGGGAAAAACATTCAAAGAGGAAGGAAATTATTGACATATATATGTTTGTTTGTTTGAGAGAGAGTCTCCATTGCTGCTTGGACTGGCCTCCAACTCGTGGGCTCGAGAGATCCTCTTATCAGCCCTCTGATTCGCTGGTACCATTGGTGGGCACCACCATGCTCAGTATAGGAAAGTGTGTGTGCTTGTGTGTGTGTGTGTGTGTGGTACTGGAAATTGAGGACAGGGCCTTGCCCCACTGAGCTGCATCCCTAGCTCCCCTCTTTTTAAGCTTTTTAATTTGTAGCAGGTTCTTTCTAAGTTGCTAAATTGCCTAGTCTGGGCTCAACCTTAGGATCCCCTGCAGCCTGTAATAGTCTTCCTCAAATTATGGTCTGTGGACAAGCACCTGAGAACTCAAGCAAGCTGTCTAATCTTAGGTGAACTCTCGGCATAGTAAATTAGAATCTGCTTGGACACGAGATTCCCCAGTGATCCACATACACTTCAAAGTTTAAGAAGTCATACGATATTACACAAGGGAATATAATTCATTCCTCTGCAAAGCACAAAGAGATTTAGCACAGTTCATATGTATAATGTTTCTCCTTGATAGGAAGGGGGCATGCTCTAATTTTATCATCAGAAAAAGTAATATGCATACGGGGGTATGATTTACCACATATTACACTGCCCATGATGATATATTCGTTCTGAACAATCAATATTATATTGATTTCTTTATGCTGTCCCAAAACTTAAATCTGTAACAGGAATACTGTTTTAGGTAATGAAAACACACTAAATAATTTGTATGTAATTAAGAAGTTATATGCTACACACATATTTGTCTCCAAAATGATTTTCTTTTTCATTTTCTGAATGTATGTGGTTATAACATTAAAAAAAAAACACTGCATACTTTTCTGTTTTTTTTTTTTTTTTTTATTTTACTGGTAATTCCCTGATGTTTTTATACCTATCCCTCAACTTGAATGATTTATTTTAATAACAGTTATATTTTATAGTTTTCAAGCCTAATTGTACATTGCTAGGGCAAAGCAAATTATGGAGAATGTTGTGTATTAAATGAAGAACATGATGAAATCTCTGTTCTCAAATATAGCCAAGTTCATCAGGGGAGTTAAGACATATATACAAATAACTACGATTAATTTCAGTGACAAAGAAAATGCTTTGGGAACTCAGAGGGCAGTCACTTCTGATTTGTGGAATTAGCTAAGACTTCCTGAAGGAGAAAGCATTTAAACTAGGCCAAGGAGGATAGCTGGGACAATAATGAGGGAAAATTAGTTAAAGGCATTTCATGCATTGAAGAGAGCAAGAGTATTTCCATGTGGTGGGTCATTACAGAAAGTGCCAGGGAATGGGGCAGAGAGTTATTTTAATGCTTACTAGCATTAAACTATTAAACTATACAAAGATATAAATGGGACTCCTGTAAACATGTGTGTGATAAACTACCACCAGCAATTTAAAAATACAGAAATCAATGAAGTAACTAACAAGATGATAAACGTGGTTCAAAGGAAAGTAAAACATCCTGTTTAGTGTAAAATTAGTGGAAAATATCTGGGATATTGTTGCAAAATTACATACAAAATTGGTTAACATCCTATGGCTCAAGGGAAACATAACATTTGAAAATTATCTTTCTACAAGAAAGAAAATATTTGTTACTTACAGATCCTCTAAAATTCACATGTAACTTCAAGATCTGGTTCTAGTCAGTGGTAAATGGTAAATCAAAGTTATAAGTCCCTAGCTGATCAGTTGACTCCTCTGTTTGAAAATTTTCTGATACAATTTCAAAAGGGTACCCCTAGATCAATTTTGAATTGCTTTGTTAAAATTACTCCGTTTGGTGATTATCATCTACAATTTATATGGAAAAATGAATCTTAGAGGTAATCTTATGAGGTAAACTGTCCAAATCATAGAGCTGATACACAAAATAACTGAGATCCTAATCCAGATGTTTGATTTCAAAGAAATTGACTGCCTTTCCACAACACAACACATACACATGCACACATGTGCACACTGTGGTGGATTAACTAATGACCAACTAGTAACACCCAGCTGAACTGAATCAGTGTGGTTCTGGGTGTGGAAGGCCCACCTGAGGATTCTTGCCAATGCATAAAAGGAGAACTGAAGGGGAGATGGTACACTGTTTATTTTCTTAGAGAAACCTGTCGTGCTGGTTTTCCTGATATGAACTCAGCTGGTCTCATCGTTGGAGGAGCTCGAGTCCTTGCTGATGCTGAGGATGACGGCGGTTCTCTTCAGGGGAGCTCTGGTCCCTAACTTGAGCATTGCACCTGCTCACACAGATCCTTCATCCCGCTAGTGCAGACTTTCTAGGTTCTGCCACTGACCTTTGGGCCTTCCCAGTGCAGATTCTGATATAGACTTGCATGAGACATTGTCGTGGGCTCTAGGCCTCCAGCTGGACTCGTACAGGACATTGCCATGGGATCTAGGCCCTCCGCTTGGATTCTCTGGGTCTCTAGTCATTGAAAGATCTCTTGCACTCTTCTGCATTTAATTTTTTGGTGAATATTATAAAATAATCCTATAAATTATGTGTCCTGTATTAAATCTATTCTCTTGCAAACACTGACTACAACACACACACACACACACACACACACACAAATAAAACAACAGTAGCAACAACAAAAACAATCCATACTTCTCCTGTCCAAGTTACATCTAAGGGGTATATTAATTAAAATTAAAAACACAGCAAAACAAAAGCAAAAAAGAAACCTCAGGTTTTGCTGGATTCCTTCAATGAAAAGGAAGTGACTGATATCCCAAAAAGTAAAAGAAGTTGATGAAATCAGTGGCAAAAGACATGAGACTGTAGCTAAGCCTGGGCAGTGGCCTGTATTAAAAGAGTAACACAATTCCATATATCCTGAGGATAAAATTGACAAAGCCAGGGGATAGGTTAGTGTGGATGGTTATGCCACTTTTAATCTTTCTTTAAGAAGCTAGAATTTGCTTTTCTGTGTTTATCTTTTATTTTGATTGACACATCAATTTGTGACTCAGTAAAATTATGGAGGGCTGGTGAGATGGCTCAGCGGCATAAGCGCCTGCCTGGCAAGCGTGAGGTCCTGAGTTCGACTCCCGATACCCACATATGAAAAAAGGGCCGGTGATATCGCTCAGTGGCACAGGTGCCTGTTGGAGCGTGAGGTCCTGAGGTCGACTCTCGGTACCCACAAAAAAAAATAATAATAAAATAAAATAAAATTATGGAGTCAGCTGTGGTTTGAATACCGTCCACCACCTCCAAAACTTGTGCTGAAATTTAATATTGATTAAGCAACATTAACAGGTGGGACCTGGTGGAACATTTAATATTACTCCTTTAGGATGAACATGGTAATATATTCTGCTGAGATTGGGTTCTTCCATAAAAACCAGTTTGGCTAGATCTCTTGCATAGTCCCTCTTGCCACGTGCTCCCCTGTGCCACCTTGAGATACAGAGCTAGCAAAAAGGCCATTAGCAGATGTGGCACTTCGACTTTGGACCAGAAACATGAGATGAAACAAAACTCATTTCATTACAGTATAAATTTCCCAGCTTGTACTATTGTGATACTAGTAACAGAAAATAGTCTAAGACAGAGCCCTTTCCTGTACAAAATTGTGCAGTTATCTCTAGAGTTTTATGTAGTTTTGAGGACTAAACTATTTTGGCATAACTACATCTAGATAGGCAGTATAGAGTCCTAAAAGATTTTTAGATTAGATTAACGTGTTGATGTGCTGTTTAAGCACAATGTGTAAGTAAATATTATTTTGACTAAAGTATAAAGGACACAGAATATTGTCATTCTTAGGTTTCTTTTGATGGCACAAGATCAAACTTCCTAGTTCAAACTGATGCAATGCCGAAGGCATACCTGATTTTATTAAAGAGAGAGAGAAAGAGAGAGACAGGGAGAAAGACAGAGAGACAGAGAGACAGAAGAGGGGAGGGAAGGGGAGCGACAAGGGCAGGGCAGGGCAGAGAAGAGAGGAGGAGAGGAGAGGAGAGGAGAGGAGAGGAGAGGAGAGGAGAAGAGACGAGACGAGAGGAGACGAGACAAGAAGAGAAGAAGAGAATAAGTTGTTTTCCACACAGCAGCGGAGAGAAGGAATATAATGAGAGATGAGGATAACGAAGAGGTTAAATGCATCGACTGTGAAGCCATTGTGCCCAGATTTAAATATCAGTTTCCCTAACTGCTTTCAGAGTGTTTACAGTAGTGTCTGGCACACAGCAAGCCCTGTACATGCATATGTTTAATATGTAGATATGGACGCTACTTCTTCCCTTTTCTTATGCTTAAATCAGAAAGAGGCATTCTAATCAAATACCTGGGGTCCAGTATTACTTCTTAAATTGTACCGTGACAGTGCTTTAGACAATGCTGCTCCACATCTGGTCCTTAAAAATTGTTAGAATATATACATGCTGTTAATTGATGCTTCACAAAATATCAACCTAAAATCTGACAAAAAATTTCTGTTTATAAAATAGTGAAATCAGTTATAAATTCCAGTTTGATCTCCACATCCATGGATTCAGCCAATCAAAATATTTGAGAAAAATTATACTATGCTGACTATATACAGACATGTGATTTTTCCTTTATGAATAGAATATAAAATATTTACATACAACTTACATTAGATTAGGTAGTCTAGAGATGAACAAGAGGGTGAGCATTGGTTATATATAAATACTATGCAATTTTATAAGACTGGAACATCCAGGGTTTTGGTATCCTTATGTTTTTGGGGAGTGGTCTTGCGACCAATACCAGGACGGGGATTAAAGGGTGACTGTACTGTTTTCCTCCATAGGCTAATACAATTTCTGTTAAAGTTACCTAGCATTTAGTGACTATTTAACTATGTAGTGTTAATGTGGGTCATTAGAGAAATGTTTAACAACTATATATTCTTAACATCTAAACTTTGTCTTCTTGTACTTTGTCTTTTGAATTGTTGATTTAATAAACTCTACCATTATCTTAATTGAGATTTTTATACCTTGATGATTCAGCTCATAGAATTAATTACTATATTGTTTCCCAATACCATGGAACAAAAATCTCCAAGTCCCACAGCCATTCTTATTGTTTTTATTGTAATTGTAAGGCTTACCTATTTTAATGTTTGTGATTTAATCACAATTATGAAAATTCTATATATTTATTAAGTATGGAGCAATTGGAAACACATTGTCCCAGTAAAAGTAAACATTGCTAATCACTACATTAACTCTAATAAGAAAACTATTTCATAAGATCTAACACTAATGTAGAACATTCAAATTTGCCTTTGAGGATGCTTACTTATATGAATTTAATGTTGCATTAATATTTTAGGTTTCCTTACCAATTTTAGAAAATATTTAACATTTATTTTAGTCAGTATTGTGAGTCTTAATGCTTTCTAAAGATTAAGAATTTTATATAATTTCACTTCACTTATGCAAACATGAAACACATCATATTTTAAAAATTATTTAATTTCCCTTATATAAGTTTTTGAATGTTTTCTTCTAATATCACATGATATAGTTTTGTAATACATGGAATGATAGAAAAAAACAAGAGAAATTTATTGAAAAATGGGGAGAAAGGTGAAACATTAAAGCAAGTGTTTTTATGTTCACATACTCTACTGCAGAGATTTTATTATTTGAGAAGCCTGGTGTAAAACTAGATAGCTAACTTTAAGTGTAAAAAGCAAGAAATTCACATTTTTCTGAATATACTACTATAACTATATAGATTGTATATAATCTTTATATATAATGTTTTGCACAAATGATAAATATAAATCTTTAATTGGCTTTATGTTTCTAAACCAGATTACTTTAGTAAATTTGAGAAACATTTTCATATTTGAACAGTAGAGGGAGCTATAAAAAAGCTTAGCAAATAAGTGAAAAGTAGTTTACATAAAAGATTCTAAGAAATAAATACTAAAGTGCTAGAGCTGTTGATCAATACATTAATTTTATTTAAAAATCACATGCTTTGTTACACCCTTTAGATTCTTATGTTTTGTTCATTTTTAATTCTTTAGTAACTGTTTAATTTTAAAGGGCTCTAGATATACTAAAGTCATTTTTGGCTGCTTTTTGACTATCCAATTAAATTTTTGTATAAATTTACTTAAACATGCCTGGACTGGGTTTTTTCATGACTTAGGCCTTTTATTTTATGCATGCTATACACACATTAATGGTTTGTGGAAACCAACACTGTTAAACCACCAGAAACTATTGATCTTATCAATAGTTTGACATACTTATATAAGTTTGGCATATTTATCCCATGGTTCTAATCAGAACTGGACTGGAGAAAACACAGCTGGAGAAAAGCCCAGAACTATCCAGTGGTTATAGCAAGTTGACCTCTGTTGATGTTTTTGAGTGCTTATTTTAATCTTATTGCTGTTCTGTGTTTCCAAATAAATATAAAAGTAATGCAACCAAGTGAAGGTTTTCTCACCTGAATGGGGAAGCTGTAATGGTTGGTGAAAAAGACTTAAGAATAGAGCTGTGTTCTCAAGAATGGCTCCAATTTTGAGATGAAAACTTACATAGATATAATGACTCATATTTCTCAGGTCTGATTTGAGCATCATACAAAATAACAAATGTAAATTTTCTTAAACTATGGCTGCATCACAATTATTCAACAAATACCTCCTTACATCTATATGTAAGAGTTATTAAATATATACAACCCATTAATCACAATTGCAAATCCTCTGAAACCTGATTTTCTCTCAAAACGCCTTAAATTATTTTTTTCCATATAACTTAATTTGTGGCAAAACATTGCCTAACAGAAACTAGCTCAGCATTAAACATGAACCCAATTGATACAAAGCCATATACAGACATTATATTTTTTATAAGCATCATCTTTTTGCTGTACATGAATATGTTTGATTGCCAGATACTCCTCAGGAGCCCTCTGTGGATTTTATCTACTTATCGTTTTAGTATATGTATCCCATTATTTTTCTGGACTCTAAAAGCTTCTGAACTCTAGAACAAGTGGCCCAAAGGGTATAGAATGTTCTTCATGTCTCCAAAGTGTTTTCAGTGTATGTTGATGATAACATTTAATTTATGATGTTAGAAATTACAGATGGTTGTCTATCATGCAGAAAAGGTCCAAGTAATAATCCAATTTAAGATGTACCATTATACATTCAAAATTTTTATGTACATCAAATAGTGAATGATTGATATTCAGTCTTTATAGTAGCATTATATGGAACCACTGTGCATTGTTGCTAAACAAGACCACCATTCTTCTTTGTAAGAGGATGATGGCCTATTGAGTTGTAAATTCTCCCATCAGTTCTGACACGTATTTATTTCAATCAGTAGCACTTAGGATAGTACGGGTCTATATATTGTGGAACACTCTAAAAATCTATTCAATAAGAGATGACAGTCACGGTGAAAATGATTAATTTTAGATAGCTGATCATAAAATAATTTATAATATTTCAAATAAGTTTTTAAAATGATCTTGGTTCTGCTCTGATGATGAGTTTGATAGCCATGATGATGGAAATGCTTCCAGAATTTCTACCAATGAATATGAAAATTTTCTTTAAGAACATCAATATTGACTATTTTCTAATTCAAAAAATAACACATAAAAAAGGGAAAAACAGATGTTCATGAAAGGGAACAGTTTAGATTTTAGTATAAAACCTCTACTACTCATTTAGTGTTATGTAGGCAGTCTTATGTTCAAATGTTTTTAAAATACATGTGTGTTGATTATTCTCATATATATGAATGTAGCCTAAAGCAAACACATATTCTTGTATTCACAGTTTCAATCACTATATATAAAAAAAAAAGATAGGCTGAGATACTTTGACATGACATCTGAGATATTACACAAGAAATTAAGGTACATTACAAGATAGATGAGTGTGCAATGACAAGGTATGCAAAGACATTGAAAAAAAAGGCTTACTAAATGAAATTTAAAAATCTGAGTTAAAAAATCACAAACACAATAGAATTCTTAAACATACATCAGTAAGAGCTGAATAAACGTTTTGCCTGAAAATGCAATCATACAAGTTTCAAAAAAATACAGGAATTGTAGTTATTTCCAAGGTTATTGCTATTTTTTTTCTTCATTTTTAATGATAGACTGCTTTTCTCCTTTCCTTATCTCACTTTCTTCTTTTCCCACTGTGGGTCTTGTTTATTTGTTGGTCACAGCTTTATTTTGGTTTTCCCTGCTGTGTTGGTGTTAAAGCAAATTAGTTTAATATATTTCCTAAAGGTAACTGATTTAGACTTTTTCTTTCCCATGGGTAAAGACACAAATGGTTTAATACATTTATTTTCAGATAGTTGATTTTAGTGCCTCTGTGACTTACTTCCTGCTGAGGATTCTCAGGGTGCCACAGTGAAATACTTTAAAAGATGCCTGAAAACTTGGAGTTTTGGCCGGGGATATAGCTCAGCAGCACGGTGCCTGCCTGGCTAAGTGCGAGGTCATGAGTTCGATTCCCAATACCAAAAACAAACAAACAAACAAAAGACTTGGGATGTTGTTTCATCTGACCAGTATCTGCAAAGATTCTCTCTTTCTCTCTGTCTCCTTCTCTCCACCTCTGCTTCTTTTACCTCTTCTTCCTCTTTGCTCCTCTCCTTTCTTCCTCTGCTTCCACTCTTCCTTTCCTCCCCTATTATGGTGACGTTTGGAAATGCTGTTAGGATGTGTTTTTTACACCTTGATAACTTCACAAACTGGATACAAGCAAAGCCGTGTGTGTTACATTTTACTGTCTTGAACCTTCTGCTTTACAACAAAATTACCTAATTACCCTAAGTGAACAGCATAAGCATTTTTTAAAAAACCTGATCTAGATTCTTTAGTGTGTTTATACTTCTGATTAGCTGACAAGGAATCTCTAAAGGTAAAGTGTTTTGAAGAGAGTTAGGTTTTGTGGAGATGGGAAGGGGATCTGGGGATGGGGCAGATAAAGGGAGGTGAGGTGAAGGGGAGGTAAAAAGGGTCAAGATGCAACGTGTGTATGTACCAATACCCCATGACGAATATATTCTTCATATTGCAAACATATGCTTAATAGAACAGAAAGCAGAGATTCTAGATACAGTGCTACTCCAGGCCTAAGGCACATGGTATCCTGAGGAGGCCCCTGGCCTAGGAAACAGGTACTGAAACCCTGTGATGCACTGGGCTTGACAAGGTGTCCGCACTGCATATGACTCATGCTCCTTCTCTGTCTTCTCATTACAACCCAGGTGAATTTAAACATTTCCTATTTATTAAACTTTAGTATTAAGCAACTAAAAGGCACTTCCTGCAGATATGGCTAGGGTAATTGCTGAGCAAACGGTAACACCTCAGACACTTTTGCCTTGTTCCTTCAGAAAGTCCCTTAGTATCCATCTCTGCACAGTGTCTACTAGTTTGGACACTCTCTTCCGCCTGCCTTATAGATGCTGTACTCGTAAGGCAAGGCTTAGGCTTCAGGCCCTTGTGGAAGAAGTAATTTAATGCCATTTCTCTATTGTGGTGGAAACTGGGGCAAAACACCCTACATGTTCTTGTAAAGAAATTTTGATTTCTCCCTACGTATGTGCTCACAGTTACAGTGGACAGTGGACTCAGTGACAGATACAGATGATAATCACATTTTTCCCTCCATTGGAAACAGCAAATGAACAAGTGATAGACGCAGTGTGAGAATCATGTGACTGCTTTGGGAGTTGACACAGATGTTCAGTTTTCTATGACTTGAGATGACAGGAAACGCTCCTCTACCAGTGTATTTGACCGACTTATTGAAACCATAAGGATACCTACATTTAGATCACCAGTATGTGGCCAATACAAAGAAAATCTTCCAGTATTTACTTACACCAACCACCAAATGCCAATGATAATATCAATCTTCCTTTTCCCTTCAGTGAGTGGCATTACCATGGGAAGCCAACCCTTAACTCATTCAGAATTTAAAATTTAGTTCATCATAAACAAAGGTCTGGGAGAAGAGATACTTGTTGTATTTCATGTTTACTTCCAGTACATGGAATTTTAAATGCAGATACACAGACTTCCTTTTGTTTATGACTACCAGAAAGGAAAGAAATGGAATAATTTTGTACTTTACCTTCAATACACTTGAGTACTATCAGAACATTCATAATAAACTCTGCCATGAAACTGGAATCTCATAATCATAGGATTTTACAGCAACTATTTTCACTGGGTATAAAGGTTTATTAGAATTTTTAGGATTCTGTGGCTATTGTGTGTCAAAAAATACACACATACCTTATTTTTTAATCAAATTAATATATTCCCACATTAATATACTATTTCCATTAAGGTTAAGTTACAATCTCATAAAAGTGGAAAAACAATTTATTTCATAAATAAATCAAATTAAATGAGTTGAATATGTAACGCTAGAGAAGAAATCAAAATGAAATTTTTTGCTGCACCAATCTCTGTCAGTTTAAGACACTGGAATTTTCTTGAAATAATGAGAATGAATGGGCAGCAGTGGACAACGGAGCCACCTTCACCCATCTGAATAATTCCAAGGATCAACTGGTTCGGCTATGAGGAACAACGTGTATACCAGTTTGCCTGGGACTGATGTGACTTAACTTTAATATCCTTCTCCTTTCAGCATCAAAATCTCCCAATCAGATATTTTTTATGGTATTATTATATATGTGACATTTTAAAAACAAAATAGGTATAAGTTTTGAAGAAAATATTAGTTCTTAGTAAAAGACAAAATACCACATTATGGTAATACTGCATTATTTTAAATGTCAAGAGACAAAAAGTTGGGCCGGGGATATAGCTCAGCGGCACAAGTGCCTGCCTGGTAAGCACAAGGTCCTGAGTTCGATTCCCAGTACCAAAAATAAAAAAAGAGAGAGACAAAAAGTTCTGAAAAATAAGAACATTTGTGTTGCACACATCAACAGAGGTAATCATAGTTCTACATTTTCCACTGTGCTGTGATATGTTGTTGATTCGTTTACATAGAATTTACATTAAAAACAAAAACTCCTGCTGGAAAAATGTGAAATATGAAACCTGAAACTGTGGTGCTCCCACCTCCGCGTGCTTGGGAGATGAGTTCATAGTTCTAAGTCAGGAGATTCCAATTTGTTTTACTCAAAGAGGTCATGACATCACAAAGCCTGAAAAGATTAACCTGTGCGCCAAATCCGAGCCATTAACTTCTTGTTCTCTGACTGATATGTGGGCCACATAAATAAATTTGAATAAAAATGTAAGGGCAAAACTCTGGACCTGTGATTGTCTTCTTTGATAAGATTATTCCATATTAGCACAGGGTCATTGTAGGCTAAGAGAGATGATGAATTACTGTGATCAAAAAATGCATATGTGAGCCCTACTGTACATGGCAAATAAGTGGCTCATTTTCTAGTGTATATGATATTTTTAGGCACATGGAAACCTTCAAGAAATTTCTTTAGTGCAAAGTAAAAACCAGCTTTTCTAAGTCAAAAATGTCAATTTGCAAAGTGTAAGGTGCATAATAGTCAGATGGTAGCTAAATTTTAGATTACATTTAAATTTTAGAACCAGAGAATTTCTTATCTGTAACTTGGATTTCACAACCTCTAAGTATATATTTACTAGGATATGCTTCATCTTAAAAATGCTTAAAGTACAGTAATTACTACAGTAGACACAAAGCATTTACTTTCTTACTATGATAAATATTATATCATGTGGAAAAATTTGATAAAACTCTTAAGGACAGTAGCTGTGTTGCAGTGTTTAAATTGATCTACAGTCAACATATTTAAGTCCTAAGGTAACTGATGCATGCTTATTATAAACTTCTTTTACCATCAACATCTATCTATAACTTCAGCTAAACAATTGCTAAGAAGTACATAATAGAGATTTGGGAATTCAAACCAATTATTTTCCCATATCGAAATGATGCATCACAATAAAAATTTTTCTTTCAACAAGCACTTTTCAGAAAGGGATGAGAATAATAATAGAAGCCTCTGTTGTTCCTTAGGAACAAATTAAGAGAAACATTCTGAAGGTTCTCAATAAACAGCAAACAGAGGTTTTGAGCTTCTTAATGTGGAAAAGGTATGGCTGATTAGAGCTTTCAAAATTATTATGGCTACAGATTTCTCACAGATTCTATAAATGAATCCTCAGCAGTATTAGTGCAGATGACTGGGGAAACTCACACCTAAGAGAAACAATGCAGAGTGTCCGGTGACAGAGCCAAGATGCCAATTTTGTTCTCTAATAGAGAAATAAGGCAATTCATTAACTGACAGTCTCATTGCATCTTGCCTATGTTTTCCAGGACATTCAGCACAATTTAATAAAAGATCCTTAGTCTGAGGGATGATAGGCAAACTTCCAGAGATCGTGTTTTTTCTTAATGCATCCCTTATCTTCATGTACCCAAGAAACTATTGATTCAAGACTGAACAGATGAGTGTAGCAATATTTAACAGGAGGAAAAAATAAAGAAGGGAAAACTACATAATACTTTGCACAATGTTAATCAGATCTTCCAGTAAAAATATGTGTTCACTGAGTTGAAAATTTTCATTGGATATATGTATTACTTCACGTAGTAGAAGATGGGTGGTGTTAAAATATATTTTAGCCAAGATCTCATTCTCTTTTTTTTTTTTTTTTTTGTGAGTACCGGGAGTCAACCTCAGGACCTCGCGCGCCAGCAGGCGCCCATGCTGCTGAACGATATCACCGGCCCTTTTTTCATATGTGGGTTCCGGGAGTCAAACTCGGGCCCTCGCACTTGCCAGGCAGGCGCTTATGCCGCTGAGCCATCTCACCGGCCCAAGATCTCATTCTTAGTAAAGATTACAATTTAAATCATAGCGGGTTATTTCAGGTATGATGTTCTGCATATATGAATAGTGGAATCTGTAGTCCACAAAACAATAATATATCTACTTTAAAAGAAATGTTTAAATTACAGATGGGAACTATTGTTCTCATTGTCTTCTTGTTGTTGTGGTTGTTGTTGTTGTTGTTGTTGTTAAGTATAGAAGAGTTGTTAAGAAAAGGTAACTGCCACTGAAAGGAAGTTCTCCCTGAAGAGTTAGTCCCTACTGTGGTGATCAGAGGAAGTGACACAGTGAGGAGAATGGAAATAATCAGAAAAAGAGGAGAGAGACCAGATCACAGCCACACCAGCGTTCGTCCTCTGAGCTAAAGTACTCCCTGTGTCTACTGCTCACTTAACACACAAATGCTCCCTTATTCTATCATTAAATACCTCTTGACACCAAACTAATCAGAGATTACGTCTCATATTTTCAGTGTTCTTAGTTTTGCATATAATAGTCACCCGACAATAATCAGTCATTTACAATGATGATAAAAAAGAAAATAATTTTCAGTTCACGATGATCCCATTAAGGTAAAAAGGAAAAATGATTATTTAATATTTGCTAAAATAAGGTATTTATTAAAATTTACATATATTTGAGGTAATAAAAGTTTAAAGGAAACTATCAGCATTAATAACATTTTCCGATTGCACGTTTCTAAGGCAAGCCACAAGTTTGCTTCCTCCTTTCCTCATCTGTTAAACTCCTATTGACTCATTTTTTTAAGGACTGAAACAGTTCTTTTTATTAGTGGTGTGCAGAGATGCCAGAAATAATCTATTTAACATATACATTATCTGGTTTAATTTAGGACATTAATGGCCATGTGCATGCAGTGTATCTCTGTATCTATCTATCTCTGTATCTATCTACCTCTATCTCTACCTCTATCTCTATTTCTATCTATCTCTATCTCTATCTCTATCTGTACCTCTATATCTATCTCTATCTTTATCATCTCTATATCTATCTCTATGGTCTCTATCTCTATTATCTCTATCTCTATATCTATATCTACCTTTCAGTTTTCTTCTAGGCATATTATGGAAGCAGTGAGCTTTGGAATTTAAGAAAATAAAGCAGGATTACTGGGCACATAGCTCAGGGTAGAACACTTTTCTAGGTTACATAGGGATGCACTGTGTTGATCTCTAGTACCACAAACCAATAATAAAATAAAATAAATTAAAATATTGATAGTATGATATATTTAAGCACATGATATCTCCATATCAAATAACTGCTTAGACATAGGATTTGCAAATCAGTTAATTTGGTGAATATGCCAAAATACTTTGATGTACAATATTTTAGATAATATGCTAATAACGACTGCAGTGGCAGGGAATTTTACAATCATTTAAAGGGAAGCCTAAGAATGAACAACATATTGTGCCAGGGTGGGGTGGTCATTCTGCATGATTGTAAGTTAACAGTGATGTGAGATTATTTTCTGAAATCAAATGTAACTAGAGCAGTAGCAATAGCAGTAGGAGTAGTTATAGTAATGATAATAACTATAAACAACGACTACAACAATGATAGCTGTCATTGCTGAATTTTTGCTTTGGGTCGGGCACTCTACGGAGCTATTTTTATCTTATATTCTCACCATGATGTGGGAGGTAGGCAATTGCACTCTTTTTTTTTCCAGAAGAAGAAATTCATAATCAACCAAGAGCACATAGCTGGTTAACATTGGAATCAGGACTTTTACTCAGGTTCATCTGACTCAAGCCAATACAATACTTTTGCTTAGAACAAGGGAGATTTTCAGCTCCTTTGAGCTCATTGCTGACAGATACAAGCAGAGCATCTTCTGTAGCTGCAAGAGCTAACATTTATGGATATTGTTGAGTTGGTGTGGCTTAGGAGAAATTGGCAAAGTGACGAAAGTGCTTCAAAACAAGGTTTGTGGACTGGAGAAATGTGATTAAGAGAGTGCATGATAGCTTAATTTTAAATTATAGTTATGTATGTAAATGTGCATCACCTGATATTTCAAAACTAGGTCTGATGCAATGAACTAGGGAAAGACAGCTTTAGATTCAATATAAGGAATATTCAGGTGACTTGCTATTTTTGAAAATAAATTATTTCATATACAGAAATAGTAATTTAGATCATGTGTTGCAACATAATGGTGCATTGTGTCAAAATAGTATAAGCATATTGAGTAGACAAAACTGATCAAGTAGAGGAAAAATCATCCATTTTATTCCAAAAAAAAAGAGAAGCCAAATTAATAAACTGAGAGACTGTGTTGCCCTTGAAAAAGAATAAAAAGCCAGAAAGAGAAAAAACAAGCCAATATATGGAATGCATCTAAAATGTATGAAATGTATTAAATTTAAAATGAAAAATGTAAGGTTTGAGACTACTGCATGCAGCCAGTCCATTTCCAGGTTCCTTTGCAATGACAATACTTCTCATGGAAATAGTAAAACAGAAAAAAAGAAAAACTAGGTAAGTAGAGCCCAAGCCCAATTGTGATCTTAGAGGAAAGAAATGAAAAGAAAAAGGAATTAAAAAAAAAAAAAACTCTACAGTACTTGGGAAAGGATTTGTGATAGAAAATGAAGGTACAATGAAGTTATAAAAAGTACTCCATAAAAGGATCAGGTCAATGTAGGTTAACAAATTCACAGTTGCTTCTCCATAGCATCATTATGTTCTACCTGCTTAAACTTCTTCATAAAAGGAAATCTTACATGCTATACAGCAAACACAAACAAAAATTTCTGGTGGTTCTGTGCACCTCTGCTTTGTATTGATGGGTGGTAAGAGAGGAAGATTTCAGAACTGCGTGGGTTTATGGATGTGCCCTGTATGCAAATATCATCTGTTTGGGGTTGTATTTAGAAATAAGGATTGAGGGTGCTATCCTAGATATATAGTTTTAAGGAGAAAGTTCTTGTTGGATGTACTTTATATCTTTTGATGATTGTCCAGTGTCTGAGATATCAAAGATGATGAATACCAAAATAAAAGGTGGATGACCTGAGTCAATCCTTATAAATATTTAAGCAGATCTTGACATTGTTTGCAGGAGTGTTCTTAGAAGTTAAATTTGTTTCTCACAAACTTTTATTTATTCTACTGATAAATATGTCTGTATTTGTGTAATATTTATGATTGTTCGGTATGACTTTCAATTAATTATCTTGCGGATATTGCTTGTCTAAAGTGAGAAAGTTGGTTGCATCAGCTTTGATACATTTTGGAAAAATGCAATTCATTATGTATCACATTGAAAAATGTAGGTTTTGGAAAAGAATCAAAGTGTAGTTTTGAAATTATAAGCATAACTTTTGTTATTTTGTATAAAATTCAAGCCATTCAGAGAAAGAAAAATGTTTATATACTTGAAGGAGAAAGAAGCATCATTTTAATGGCTCACTGTGCTCTTACAGTGTTTTACAATATTTCAAAATTGGTATTGTCATAACTTCTTTACGATATTTCCTTCTTCAAAGTATAGGCAAGTTTTTTTTCCTAACAAGAGATTTTAAAACTGTGAACAGAGCCAGGCACATACGTGTGTGATGGCACACACGTATAATCTTAGTATTCGGGGAAACTAAGGCAGGCAGATTGCAAGTTCCAGCCACGCCTGTGCAACTTAACTACCTATTTAGTGAGACTATCTCAAAAAGATGTTCTTAAAGGAATGCAGATGTAGCTCAGTGGGAATTATCGGGTACAATCCCCAGTACCACAACACACACACACACACACACACACACACACACACACAACTCTCTGAATAGTACTTGAAATTTTTCATGCTGCATGAAATAAAGTTGAGAATTCCTAACAAGGGATACTAATAACTCCTCAAGAACACAAACCTGCGTGTTTCTTTTAGGGTGTTAAATAAACTGTCCTTCTCTTCCAGAATCCCTTAACAGATACCTGGATCACTTTGTCAAGTTGATACTGTCATTGATTTTAGAAAATGATTCTTTGGGCTTCAAAATAAAAGGTCAAAGTAAACTTCAGAGAACTTCACCTCTTAATTCAAATAGTGGAAATTTAAAGATACACCTTAAAATATATTAATATACAGTTGGTATATTAATATTCACTTGATTTTGAGTATACTTTATACACTTGTACCCTTGTTTTTGACCATTTTCAACCTATGATGAGAAGGGGGCATTTCTCACAACATATTTTTTTGCTGTCTATACATAAACCTTCATGACCTTCCCTTGGAAAATCCATGAGCCTTGCATACATCATTAATATGAAGTGTTCTGAGAAAGTTTCAAGTATTTGTTATCCTATTCTATTCTCCTCTCCAAATTGTTTGCATAATTCCTGGAATAGACTAGGTGTTTTCATATCATTTCTATTAATTTTAATTTATTTCGTAGTGAATTTAATAGTACTGACCTTGATTTATTTGTTGTCCATTGGGGTGCAGATTTTTCTAAAAATAAACACTTTACACTTTTAAATATAGTTTGTATTTTCTAGTGACAAAATTAGATTTTAACCACCTGCTTGTTGTGTGCAAGCATCAACGTCACATTCACACTTCATCCTGCCATAAACACTTACGCCTGGGGGACGTGCCACACACATGCCTTTTTTGGTAATGTGATTTCACCCTAATTCCCCACTATAAAATCACAACTCAAGGAAGCAGCTAAACTATTCAGAGCAGACACTTAGAAATGTGCGTTTTGATATAAAGATGTGCAGAAGATGAAGGCTCTGCTCCTTTTTAAATAAATGAAATCAGTTAAATTCTCAAAGCCTATCATTATATAAAAGAAGTTTCCCTACATAGTTGTCAGTCTCACTTCAGGTGAACACTGGGTGATGCGGAATAAGGAAAGTGGGGCATACAGTGAAGTAGAGGGAGATAAGAAAGCAGCGTATAAGCAGTTTACACAGGGCTGTTCGCCTTTGGACACGATTGCAATGTAGGGCAGCAAAGTGGGACACAGAGCAGGAGCAGTGAAATTATTAGAGTGTTGAAATAAAAGCACTAGTTGTGATATGCATACCCTTTATTTCCATCTTCAATTTGATTCTGTTCATGATTTTTAAATGTACAAATACCAGATAAAAACAGAAGATGAAAATGAAAATTTCTACTGTACGTCGAATTCCTATTTCTACTCCTTGAGATCCTGTTTGTGGTTTTCGCCCTGACACTTGCTGTGACATGCGTACATAGACTTTTTAAGTAAAACAAACAAACAAACAAAAAAGCTATTCATGCTCTTCAGTAAATTCCCTTTTTTCAAATTATTTCTCCATTTTATGTCTATAGATTTAGATAATTCATTTAAACAAGTTATATTTTGTTATATGGCTCTACCAAAAATTTGTTTAGCTAGGCTCTCTGCTTAGATATCTAAGGTAGTTTTGTTTATGTGTGTGTGATTGCAAACCTTGCTAAAATATAACTGAACGTGTGTGTTCATGTTTTTCCTGTAAGTTACATTCTTCACAGTAAAATGTCTGGTGTTCTGCTATGGATATCTCAAACTTTGCTAGATATATTCAAGTTTTTGCACCAAGATAAAAGGCATCATTGCCCTCATTTTTTGTTTCCATGTTCCCAGTTCTTATTCCTCCCATACATGAAAAAATTGCTATTATAAACCATTTTAGTATATGACATTCTTATATAGAATTTCACTTCTAAAATGAATAGAAATTACAACTTTTTACGAAGATCAAAAAGTTCAGTAAGTTTTAATACAGCCACTCCCATCTAATCCATCATTATAAACATGATAAATTCCCTCAACATTTACACTGAAGCAGAAAGTTCATAAGGCAAGAAAACTGAGGACTAATACCATGAAGTTCAGAAATTTGTTCTGATAATATTAAATAGATAAGGACCCACAAGGATGAACTATTTCAACATTTTTATTTCACATAGTAGTAACAAGATCTAACATTTTAAGAATCTGGCAAATACCAAACAGTTAATTAGTAATATCCAATTAGAATATTGAGTGCTGTCCAAATAGAATATCCAATTGTTTTTTCCTCTAGGGAGAATTATCTTGTTTCTCATCCCGCAAATCCACTGTAACGCCAAGTTCACCATGACTCTCTTCATTAAATCCATCAGGATCTTCAACATTCTTAATAAAATCCCAGCAGCTTGTGATGTCATGGTCCACTCTCTTGAAAATCACTTAACTTCTATGATTTCACTTTATTAAATTTTCTCCTGCTTTCTTGGCTCCTCCTGCTTCTCCTCCTCCTTCCTCTTCTGCTTCGTCTTCTTCACTTCCCCCTTCCCCTCCTTTTCCTTTCTCTTTTTCTTCCTATTTTCACCCATAAAATGTTACTCTTCCTCCTCATTCTTTGTTTTGACCTTATTCCAAATACAACTGCTGAAAGATTATTTCCAGTTTCATTCATTCATTTATATTTGTATACTAATGACAAAATCTGTATCTTTAGCAAAGTTTGCTCTTAAGATTTGGAATTGTAATCATATCCTGGACATTTTCACACTAAATCTCCCCTACCGAAATCATCAGGTGTCTACATTGCCACTTGTTTTTTCATCCATCCATCAAGCCTGCTACTCAGCATTGAGAATAGCTCTTAAATGAAGTCTCTTCTTATTAACTTCATCCAGTTACATCCTATTGCTCTGAAAACATAGTCCAAAGTTACTGAACGCAATTTACAAGACCTGTTTCTAGATTAATCTGTCATAGTTCTATTACTAAAACTGTTAGTAATGTAGTTAGCCAAAAGGAAACCAATGGAACTACTTTCTGTGCTTTGAAATGTCCGCACTCTGTCTTACTGTTTAAATTAGATTGATATATAATTTTCTTTGTGGTCCACTTAAATATCAGACACATACTCTGCATTAGTTTACCATAGAGTGTTTTTGTTTTGTTTACACTGTTAGGGATTGAACACAGGGCTTTGCACTGAGCTACATCTCCAGGCTTTTTTTTTTTTAATTTAGAAAGAGGGTCTCCCTCATTCCCTTGTCACCCAAGTTGGCCTCGAGCTTTTAATAATCCTGCCTTAGCTTTCTAGATCACTGGGATCACAGAAGTAGTCACCATGCCCACCTACCACAGAGTTTAGTAATAAAATATTTACCAAACTGCATTGTATTGTTTGCTCCACATGTTGCTTTTCCTCAGTAAATTATTGTATTAAAATGTCATTGTCCTCCAAATTTTCATAAAACAATGCAAAACTTAGTTGTTTGATAATTAATTTTGATTGATTATATGGAAAAGAAAATTGAAGTTGAAACAGCAATAGTACTTGGCTACATTCACTAATCTAGTTAGTTTCTGTAAAATTATTCCATGTGTAGAGTAGTTCTAGTTTAAAGGATGAAATAAATGTAGTTACAAAGTAGATTCTAACTAATTCTCTCTGAGGGTAGGTAGGTTTGATCAATTACTTTTATTCATTACATTGCAACTGGAAATATTTAAAATATATCATCACTAAAATATTGTTGATTAATTTATGTTCCATGTGTGCAGTGGATCAATTCTTGAGAGGTTGTGGGCACCAAACATGTGACACATAAGAGGTTGTTAGCACTACAGAGAAAAACTGCGATGGTCATTTTGCAGAAGAGAAAATATGACAAATATTTATCAACTATTTTGGTGAAGAAACATTGTGGGATACAAAGAAAGTAAAACGCACATGTATCAAAAGATACCACCAAAAAATTCACTGAGGCTACATGTAGAACTTTATCATAATATCCCTATGTTGAATTTATATTGAATATTTTAAAGGTCCACTTAGAGGTTTCAGTTGCTTAATGGCAGAGTATATTTTTAAAAATATAAAAAAGCAAAAGAAAGAAGGACAAATCATGTTTAGAATAAAAGGAATGATTTCATTTTTATATAAATGGAACTGGCAGTTTTGGCAAGATTTGGTGTGTACTTTCAAATATTTGAAGACTGCTTGTTACAAAGTTCACATCTAGGACTAATGGATGGGGCCTTTAGAAAGATAATTGGCAAAGGAACATCAGGAAGGATATTCTAATAGAAAATCCATTTGAAAATAAAATAGGCTGATGTTAGAGGAAGTGAAATCACTATCACTAAAGATATGTTAGTACAATATTGATGGTCATGTATCAAAAAATTGGAATGGGCTGTGTAGAAGTGAATCCACTATGACTAAATATACTTCAGTACAACACTGAAAGGATAAACTATTTCAAAGTGTATATTGATGGGATATTCTGAAGTATGGGGATAGGTCTTGTTCTACTTGGTACATTAAAATATCAACTTCTTCATAATTATTAAGTACTTTAATTTAAAATTTCTAAAAACAAACAAAGCCTTTTCAGAGAAGACTTAATGATTTCCTCCTTGCTGTTATACTGGGCATTGACTCAGGGAATATCTTGGTAGAGAAGATAAGATTCCCATGCTTCTCTGTAATTATGTCTGAAAAAGTGGATACTAAAATGTTAGCTATGGTGGAGAAATAACTTTTACCTGTTTCATTTCACTCTTCAACTGCATTGCTTTCTCCTTTACTTTTCCTCTGAATTTTACAGAGTTCTTCTGTTAGAGGGAAATTTTGCAATCTTTGCTCATAGCCAGCAATACATGTCATAGATGATGAGGTGTTTTCTTTTCCATAATTGGTTCTCAGTATTTCAATATTTTTTTTTAGTTTCTTCTTTGGAAATGGCTATTCTTCACCACTGTTACTGGTAGATATCTGGAGTTTATTTCTTCAGTGGTTTTCCACTGTAGTTCACTCTCAAAAACAGAGTATAATCTGCTTTTGTATTCCAAACCCCAATCTTTATCTCTCAGTCATTTCTCACGTTTTACACTTAAGATCCAGAAGTTGTTTGTGTCCAGATGCAATTAGAGAAAACAAAAATAAAACAAAAACAGAACAAATATCTACTGAAAAATTTCATGTTGTTGTCAGCGTATAGACCCACAACAAGCTATCAGTAAAATGTATTGAATAGATAGAAGGTGAATAAACATTTTCCTTTTAACTACTGTTACTTTCCTTCTGAGAGATGAGAGAATCAGAACCAATTAGAAAATAGTGTAAGCATCCAAACACATCATGGTAAATTTACCCGGGCTGATAATAAAGTAGTGATTCGCATATACACACCATTCTCAAAACGTGCAAAGGTGATTGATTTATGAATATGGGACTCTATTAAAAAGATACTGATCTCTATCATGTGACTTGTTTTGCATGACATTAAAACAAATAATCCAATCTTACCAGGAATGTCATGGCAATCATATGGTGTCCATCATAGACGGTGTGTGGTTCTTATCCCCATAGCAACATCTGCAGTCCTTATGCTAATCACTTCAAATTAACCTTGATATGAAATAAAAAAAGTGCCCTAAGGATAATGCTGTTGTTGTGGCAATTCAGATGAGTAATGTGATTCTCTAATAAAATTCCACACAAAAAAATTTCTAACATGATCCTGTTAGAAAATTTTCCTCGTAGCATCAATGCTAGGAGTAGAGTTAGCACAGATAACGAGCCACCTTATTGATTACTGCACTTTTATAGCCTAGCATAGTTCAAATAGAAGTCCCAGAAAATATGATATTGTGATTTTATATTTATAACTTTAAATTTCAGTATGTTTAGTGTTTTCTTCCTCTTTTCTATATGTATATTTTCTACTGATGATGGAACATAAAAATAAACCTTATTAATGCAAACATAAATCAGTGGTTTATAAAAGTTGTGTTTTCTATAGCATACAGTATTATACAAGTGAAAAACACATAGGCTTTAAGGTAAAGTCACACATTTTCTTCAGGTATCCAGTGAATTATGATAGCACTTTAGATATAAAAATATTTATTTAGAAGTTTTACATAAGTAAAAAATACATATGCTATCAGTTTTTGCAAAATGTCTCCAGGAAAGACCATTTAATTTTAGTATAGGTAAATTATGGAATCTCTTATTGTATGTAATTTTATTTCAAAATGCATTTGAAACATTTTAATAAAACCTGAAACAAGGAATCAAGTTATATTAGTTGAACCATAGCAACTAAATTATAAGGAAAAATTCTGATTTCCTGAAAACTAACCTAGCTACTTCTGCACATTGAACTTTGAGAATTCCCTGGAGTAATTAAGTAATTAGGTTGTGCTTCTGAACTGGATTACTTAAATATGGGGTAGCTAATTTTCAAAACTGTGAATTGAAGCATTTCTTGACCCAAGGGATTGGCACTTGAGATAGAAATATCTCCTTTTCAGTAGTTGGACTTGGCCTGAGTTGGTTTAACAAAAACATCAAGGTAGCCTTGTGAAATTCTGTGCAGAGTAAAATTAAGTCTTTCTTGCAATAAAAATAAAAATAATTTATTATTGAACACTGAAGATGGTGACATGGGACTGCTAGTATATTAAGTTCCTGTTGCTATAATAACAAATTATCACCAAAATATTATTTTACAGTTCTGTAAAATAAAATAGTTCTCACTGGGCAAAAATCTAAGTGTAGACAGGACTACATTCCTTCTGGATAGTCTCGGTAAAACCCATTTCCTTGCCTCTTCCAGATTGTAAATATCACTTCTAATCTTTGGTTTGTGACCCATTTCCTTCACCTTTAAAGACTGCACCAATAGGAAGAACTACATAGCAACATCTCTCTGGCTCCCTTCTAGCTTTTCTTCCCTTATCAAGGAAACTTCTGACGACACTGGGCTCTCCTGGATAATCTATTCTAACTTCCCTAGTTTGTCAGCTAATTAGCATCTAACTCACTTGCATTTACAATATTAATTTCCCTTTACCATGAAACCTAATATATGCATAGATTCTAGGGATTAGGACATAGACCTCTTTGGGCAGCCATTAAACTGGCTTCTGCAGGAGGAATTGACAAAATTATCGGACGAGTAAAGAAGAATTCATTAAGTCATTTGTTTTGTTTTGTTACAGGGAAGGATACAATTTTTCACTGAACTCAATTCCTTTTGTACAGTTAATAGGGAACTGAATTTGTACAATACTAATTAATGTCCAATAAATATTTTGGTTTCTCTGAGAAAAGAGAAGTATTTTCAGATGTATGCTGCTTATAGCTTTAATATGGATTACTACTGAAAAATATGCCATTTGATAATTTGAAATCATTTTATCATGGAACTTTCAGGTACATCTATTTGGGCCCTAATATTTACTGTATTTACAAGAAAATCAGGGATGGAAATTTAACCATTACCATTCACTTTGCATTGTGAAGTCAGTAACAAAAACAAAACTACTAGTCTCTATAATATGTATTTTTAAGTCACCTTAAACCTCTTTCAGATATGGAAAGGCATTATTTTCATAATACATTTAATCATAGCTTAATCCAAAATATTTAACCTGGATTTATGTAATTAAGTATTATGCACATATATCACTAATTAGTAGGTACAGCTAGTCATTAACTTGAAGGAAGAAAAAATTAGAATTAAAGTACACTTTTGATGAATAGGGTCCATTAGAAAATTCCAAACATACTCAAGAAAAAAGATCAGCATAACCTTGGATAAATGAAATCATTTTCTATTATGAATTTCAATTTATGAAGGCAGAAAGATATTTTGTAGGGATATATTCACTAAAGTCAAGTTAATGCTATAACTGAACACGATTAGAATATAAAAAATTAACAATGTTAGAATCATTAACAGAAGGGCTACTGAAGACAGCACACATAATTCTTAAGGCTCAAGGAGAATCATTTCAGTTTCACCAGTAATTACTTATAAGCCTTATCTTAAGAAAACTTTCACATTTCCAAAGGAAAAGGTATATCACTTTGACAGACTGGAAAAGCTCTTTTATCTGAAACTTTTAGGTTATGACTTAACTTGCAACTAATATGCAGTATTAGAATTTTTATAGTTATAACCAAATCATGCCTGTATTTGTCCGATACAGATAAAAATATATCCCTAACTTTCATTTACTTCTTAAAGAACCACATATATTTCAATGTAAACTGTACATATCTGTTCCTCAATCATTTTTCGAACCAGGTGCCCTCAAAAAACCAAAGTATCCACTTATATTATATTTTCTGCCATAGACTTAAATATCACAATACTGAAGAGAAATAGCAGATGGATAACTTCAGTCAATATTATTTTTTGACATATATGAAGTGGAAAATTTCAGTTTGTTTGATCTCCTTTCCTAGTATGTGTAGGTAAGGACATTGACATCCTCTCATGTAGATGGGAAAGAGGGCCATCATTTCTCCATGAATTTCAGAAAAATTGACTTATACTATTGTATATTGGTGGTCTGAACAAGATATGAAAGCATTGGTTCAGTCAACAAAAGGGCAACAACAGAAGGTGTTAAACTGATTAAATAGCCAGTGTTTATTGGGTTATTGTTGTGGACCATGCACTCTTCCAAAACCTTTATATCTTTTGACTAATTGAATAGTTGCTATGGCATGTGAAGCTCATAATGAGGAAGCATGCAGAGCACACTAGATTATTTACTTGTGGTGACTCAGCTGTTAAATAGTAAGGCTGAGATTTGAATCTAAACATGTGATTCCAGAGTCTATCCCCCTCATGATAATATATTAAAGCCACAAGTATGGGACAAAACCAGTCTACAAATATGACTATCTTTAACTATAAAAAATTCTTCTTATAACATGTAGAACTGTACAAATGTGTAAGTAAAGACAGAATGCCCTTGAGTTTAAAAAGCTAAATAAAGCTAGAGGAATAATTTTAAATGGTGTACTAATTAAATATTAATAATACTAAAAAAATCTAATCAAAATAAATTTATTTTAACAATCATTAATGGTCATTTTTAGAAAGATAAAATATAGACGGGTCAACCTGGAGTGAAAGAAGCCTTTAAAGATTGTGATATTAGAGCCTCACCAACACCTATCACTGAGGAGTGACATTGGAGCAGAATTTTGAAGGATGAGTCACCATGTCCCAAGCAAAGAGAACCAGAAGACTTGCATGTTGTTAAACAGCTACTGACACCTCTGTGTATATCATCAAGATGAGCTCAGGCTCATCTGCATAGTGCAATTGTGTTTATATATGTGTGAGAGCCTTTGTATTTTTTATTTTTTTTTTTTTGTGGGTACCAGGGGGTCGACCTCAGGACCTCGCACGCCAACAGGCACCCGTGCCGCTGAGCGATATCACCGGCCCCTTTTTCGTATGTGGGATCCGGGAGTCGAACTTGGGCCCTCGCGCTTGCAAGGCAGGCGCTTACACCACTGAGCCATCTCACTGGCCCAAGAGAGCCTTTGTAGAAATAAGATCTTTAAAAATTTTGCATGCAGTAATAAGTTTGGAATTGTTTCCTGATAACAGTGATAGAATTATTGGAACAAAATAATGAAATGTGTTTAACTGTTTTTTGCAATATACTTTGAGAATTTTCTTCCAAAGATAGAGTATCTAATTTTTCCATCAATAAGATGATAGATGGAAAGGAATGAAGTGGTTTATAGAAATAAGCTAGAAAAATGAGGCCTGAAGGGGAGCATACTGAGTCATGATGAGACCTTGATAATGACAGTAGAGATAGAAAAATAGTGATCTATATTTAAAGATATAACTGTGAGAGTGTAGTGATTTTTAATAATGATGATATGTCAATGTTAGCAGATGCTTTGTCTTTGTTAGCACTCTCTTCCTGAGAGCCTCATATTTCTATTATCAACACCATTTTATAGGTGATGCATGAAAATTAGTTTGCCATTGTTATAGAGCTAGCTAATGGCAACATGAAAACCTAAATATGGGTTGTTCTTGTCTCTGAGTCTGCATTCTTTCCTGTGGTGCTCAGGTTTCCTCCAGTATTAGGAGGTAGGAGCAAGGAAAAACTGGACTCTGTCCTACTTTTTTTTATATTGAATAAATGTTGAGGCCCCATAACTTCTTGTTATATCCTCATAGTCTTTCCTCTGCATGTGTTCAACTCTGATGTTTCTTCCTTAGAAAGACATCAGTTCTTAGAAAGACACCTACTTATGAAGTCATTTAACTTGATCTCTTTAAAGGTACTGTAGCTCAAACACAGTCACATGAAGTGTTACTTCTTCAACACATAAGATTTGAGGAACAGAATGCCATCCCTAACAGCCTCTGTAGAACTATTAGATTAGTATGTCTAGTGCAGAGTCAGAGATACAATATTGAAAGCAAAAATTAAAACTACAGATCTAGATTTTGTGAATTATGAGCAGTTAAAAATAGGGACAATACCAGCCAAGAAGAATATAAAGTGAGAATTTTATCCTGAGAAACACTAATGTCTTAGAGGGCATAGCATAAAAGAAAAGATAGCAAAGGAGAATGAGATGTAGTAGGAAAATTAAGATAATGTGATTTTAGGAATTTTAAGACTGACGGGGTTTTCAACAGTTTTAAGTGCTGCAGAGAAGACAAGTACAGTGGGAAATGAAAATTCCATTCAATTCGGCAATTTAGAAACCTTTAATTATCTAAGCAAACACATTATCAATAGAATCTTTAGTTGATAGGTAGATAGTACTGGACAGAGGAGTAAATAGTATTTAAGGAAGTGAGATTTATAAACATAGATTTCTCTGTCATGACTTTTGGGAGTAAGAGTAAAAAAGACAGATGGAAAGCAGCTTGAAGAAAACTTTGACAGAACGTAAGTTGACCTAGCCAACGAAAGCTGGTTCAGATTTACTACGAGAGAGAATGAAGGTCCGAGCTCAGCCTCAGGTTATTGTTCCTTAGGATTTCTATTCAGCCAGTAAATAGTAGTGCTACATTTACATACATAAGGTCAAAAAACTTAACGAATGAATGTAATTTCTTTATGTCATATCTATTGATATACCTGATACAGAGTGAAAAACTTGCCAGAGAGGTGAGCCCAGGACCTGACCTCTCTCCTTACAGGTTTGGGTTGAAAGGAATGTGCAGGGTGTGTATGCAGAAAAGAAAACCACATACAAAATTTTATTCCACTTCTATGAGTAGGTGCTGATTACATACTTCTGCATCACTGGGTCCCACAAGAAATTCCAGAGCTTTGGCTTAGCACATAAACAAAATTTTTTAAATTATTTTTTTTAATATAGACGGGACCTGAACATGTTTGCAGACTTCTACATATGTATTTGTAGACTGAAGGGAAAATGAGGGGAGAAAAGAAGCAATTGAAGTACAGAGCAGAGAAAGAATTATGTGCACTGAAGCCCCAGAGAAGGTGGATATCATGGTTTAGATTTAAAATGTTCCCCCAAAATCTTGCATTCAGAGGTGGGTTTTTGGAAGGTGGTTGGATCCTAGAAACACTATTTCATGAATTAGTCAGTTGATAGTTCATAGTTGAATATGCTCTTCACATGTGAGTCCTGGTCAAAAAATGCAGGTCATTGATGTGGAAGGGTGTATTCTCATTCCCACTCAACCTTCACTCTCTGCTTGATGGAAGAACAGTTTCTGTCTGCTGTGCCATTCTGCCATGTTGTTTCCGTCTTAGTGTTGTGGCCAACCATGGACTGACTCCACTGAAACTGTGAGCCAAAACAAACCCCTCCCCTTTTAAATTGTGGTTGTTGGGTATTTTGACCCAGTGACAAAATGGACAAAATAGAATTTGGCAATCAGATGGACAATTTAATCTGCAAGTGGAGTGAAAAGGCACGAGCAGTTGGTGAAAGTAAATACTGAATTGAAAGAGAAAAGAGTAGTTGAAAAACTCCATGTTTTGTGGTCCTTACTTTCTCAAGAAGGGTGTGGAAAATCATCTCCTGAGATAGAATTAATGTGCAATAAATGAAGTGGCTCAGGGAGACTGGAGACATTTTTTTAGACAAAGTTCTCAAGTTAACAAGGAGGAGAAACAATGTAAAAATAAAAATCTAACACAAAATATTAAAAAGAAATTGGGAGAATTCTTAGTTTCTAATTCCAACTGTGTCAGTCTCTTAATGTTTTCCCAACTGCTAGCACCCAGGTCTGAAGCCATCTCCCCTAAAAAGGCTACCCCTCTCTGAGATGTGTCCAGAATCAGTGGGATCAAGCAGACCATCTGATCTACTCTTCCCTCTCTGTTCTGTGAAGGTTGTGTGTCCTCCTCCTCCAAATCCTCACTTGTCTGTACAGCCCCGGCCTCTCTCACAGGGCCTTCCTGGCACACAGCACAGGTAGGTGAAATGACAATGTGGAAACACTTACACCTTAAACAATGAAAGGGATTATTGTGTTTTAGAGAAGTAGGGGGATTGATGCTGACAATAAAATGGGCCTGGAATCAGAGGATTTGAAAATGTTTATCACTTTAGTCTAAGAAGGATAATGAATAAGCCATATCATAAATTTCTATGTTTGAAAAATATCCTCAATGGAAACAATTTTTAGAAGCTTTAGAATTTAAGTTCTTTGAAGACAGGCTACTTCACTTATCTAGTCTAACACATAAAGACCGTTACTTAGGGCCGGCGAGATGGCTCAGCGGCTTAAGTGCCTGCCCGGCAAGCGTGAGGGCCCGAGTTCGACTCCCGGAACCCACATACAAAAAAGGGGCCGGTGATATCGCTCAGCGGCACGGGCGCCTGCTGGCGTGCGAGGTCCTGAGGTCGACCCCCCGGTACCCACAAAAAAAAAAAAAGACCGTTACTTAGTAATTATTTCCAGGAGGAGTGAGCCCCAAGTTTTATATGAGCCCTAATACCAGGAAGAATACCAACTTTTAATATATAATTATTCATCTAAGCTAAATAGAAAGTTGAGTAAAAGCACTGAGTAATGAATTCTTTAACACTTTCCTATTCATTATGTCAAATCCCTTGACCTTCTTGCTTTGAGCACCAACATTAATATTTAACTTTTTCTTGTATAAAAGTTTTACATTTGAAGCATATATTCTAAAACACTCAAAGTTGTTCAGTACGTAGGTGACAAGTTTATGGGGCTTTGAAATTTCCGTTTCTGTTCTTCTGCACACCCTAGTATTACCACAATGGAAGTAGGTTACCAGTAAAAACAAAATAGTAAATGAACAAAGGGCTAGAATAACATAAGTCAGGTAGTTTACTCATGCCACTAATAAATTCATTTTAAATCTGTTCCATACTCACAGCATTAATTCAGAACTCTTCTACTTCAATCACCTCTATGCTCCCTGCTTGTTCATCACACACAACTTTGCTCCAGTTACTAAGTGCTGGCTCTCATTATGCCTTTTAGTCAAGTCAGGAAACCACTTGCCTTGGCCTTGTAATCCTTATCCTTCCCCTTCAAACTGTTTGGTGTCCCATTTAATAACCAGCTCTTCCAAAACATCTTTTGTTGTTGTTTTTGTTGTTGTTTCTTTATGGATAGTTAGGTCTGTGTTACTGCATGCCTTTCAGGTGAATATGTATCATTAAAGCTATGCTGCATTCTTCGGCTGTCATTTTCAAAGGAATTCTCTATGTTAGAAATCTTGCCTGAGATGCAAGGTTAGCTGCTCCCCAACAGGCTCCAAAGCTGAGTATGGATCTCCTCAGGTATATTCAGTTTTGCATGATGCTTTTCATTACACTGGTATTGCTTGAATACTTTACACCAAATGTTCCTCTTTTCTTCCCTGGTAACAATGGTCTCTTATCATCTTCTTGATCGCTGGCCTGATTACTAAAACTCTGTCAAAAAGTTTTGCTGGTTAAATTTTAATTCCATAAACTTTCTCACACAAGAAGCAGAAAAGCCTCAGAAGAGAAGGGTGAGAGTAGGCAAATCCTGTTAGTGGATGACAACCTAGGCTGTCTTTACATCTAGAAGTTTTTCGTAAATTGTTGCTAGTAAAATTCCTTTATCTCTTATTCTCTGAACAAAGAATGAAACCAGATTATTGTGGGTTTTTTTGCAAAAGTTTAAATACCTAAACTTTTGTGCTTTATTACTTACATATGGATAGATAATACAACTCTAATTTTTTTGGATCAGGGGATATCATTCTGTGAAAACATTTTTTAGTTTATATAGTTTTGAATTTTTTGGTCTTCTACCCATAAAGGAAACAACACATTATTTCTATTAGCAGCATCCTGGCATCCTACTAGATGTTCTGTGGATATTACAAGGTGGTACCTCACCATAGAGCTGATGGGTGAGAAAGGTTTTACTCACATCTTACTTCAGAAGACAAATAACAGTTAAATCGTGGTATAGACGTGCGTGCTATGGTGCCTGCCTGCAATCTCACTTCTGGGAGGCTGAGGCAGGAAGATCACAATTTTGAGACCAACCTGGGCAATTTAACAAAATAACAAAACCCCGTCCCCAAATTAAACACTCATTAAACACACACACACACACACACACACACACAAATAGAAATGCTGTGGATATAACTTAGTGCTCTCTGGTTCATACCCAGTACTAAAAAGAAACAAGCAAAGAAACAAGCAAAATCCCCCAATAATATAGGATAATACATACCTGCTTTAAAGTTATATTAAAATCCTAATTGATGGTCCAGTATGATTATTGTTAATTAAGACAACGAAAGAATTAGTGTGTGTCAAAATTTTAAATACAGCTTTTGAAGAAGTTATAACCTTGTTTGACATTATAGGAATTGCCAACAGAGAAAAGGAAAGACAGAAGAAAGAAATACAGGAAACTTCTTTGAGCTTGTACATGATTGAATGAGAATCTTATGTTTTCTTCTTTACATAGGTACACTGATATGTATTGCAGCATCGTTCGTGGGTGCATATCTGTGTGTGTGAATGCATGTGTGTTTACTTTCCCTCTTTGATGCTTTGTTTTAACTGTGCTTATCTCTGGATGATACGGTACTATTTTAATAACCTGTTAAGTATGAAATAAAATGTTAACATAATGTGTATCTCTCATGAGAGCGGTATGAGTGACTTTATTCCTAACTTATATGTTTTATGTCCTCAAACGAAAAGTATATCATTAGAACAAAAAAAAATTATTCTTAAGGCCTATTTAAAAAGACCTCCAAAAGCATGTATCCAGAGCAGGGAAATTATCTTCCCAGAACAAAATGAGAAAAACTAACATCCTCTAGGATTCTCATTGTCTGGCATGCATTATATTTAATCCTCCCATCCCAAGTTGGCATTTCTCTATGCCCATGTCTAAATTTTGTGGCATCTGTATGAGCTAAAGAGATTTATCCCTCCAAAAAGTTATTTTATTTAAAAGCGTGGATAAATTGCAAAGCATGGCAATTCATTATTTAATACCTTCCCCTCTGATGAAATCCTCTTTTAGGAGACTTTGCATATTTCTTCAAAACATTCTTCAACATAAAACAAGATGAAAGTGACTGGATATCTTCTAGATGATAGGATGGATTATTTTCCTTCATCTCCTATCTAAAATTTTCAATACTGTCTTAGTTTCTCAAATATATGTTGCATTGCTTCAACTATATATTTATGCTGAGGCCCTAACATAAAAAATAACCTTACTATCCTCAAAGTTTATGAAGATGCTGTAAGGATGGAATGAAAATGTTTTGTTTTTGTTTTTGGCTTTCTTTTTTAGAATTATCAATGGTGGAGTTCTTTCTTTCTTTCTTTCTTTCTTTCTTTCTTTCTTTCTTTCTTTCTTTCTTTCTTTTTCTTTCTCTTAGTTTCATGGGAGCACAAAGGCTTCCTTACTTAAAATACACATCTTTTTAAATGAAGGAGATATATCACTTTTCCATGTATCAATCATGTTACAAAAATTACTTTGGGTTGCTAGAATAGTTGCTTAATTTGAGGTAGGGAAAATTGCCTGTCACAACTGCCAGAGAACTTAAAGCGGCAAGGTTATGGTGACACATTTTACTTATAAGGTAAGCTGACTGTATCAATGATGAAAATTTAACATATTACTGAAAATCTTTAATGACAACTTCTTAAGGGTGTGCACAATTAGAATACAGTTCATAAGACAAACTACCAATTTCCCACTCAGGATGATGGTCAGTTTGCTAGGGCAACCCTCAACAGCATGCATTTGAACGTATGGACTTGGTGTTTCTGAGGGCTGGTCACAGCCGGCATGACTAAACTGGAAGAATCATAGTTCGGTACTTGGTCACCATTTATTTTCAGCTAGCTCAGATATCAAGTTGGAATTGTTATCAACAAAAGAAGCATTCATTTATGAGTCAGAGAAACTGGTCAGAGAAAAGAGGAGGGGCCTTGTTGAGTGAAAGAAGGTAGGGGAATGGGTAACACATACAGACCTTGCTACTCTGTGCTTAAGTGAGGCCGGAAGAGGCAATGTGTCGGGAGGAACCATACTCATTATTAGTTAAGCGCTGGCCTCTAATATCAGAAATGAATTTAACCTCTGCCCAGATCTGTACTAGATATGTCATGCTGGGCAAAAGACTTCTTAATCTTTGTTTTCCACAACTGTAAAATAGATATTATGATAAACTTGTTTTGAGAGTTGGGAGAATTAAATATCAGAATGGGAATATAATGTCTTACATAGTCCTGGTTCTTAATATACAATCATTGATTTGTAGCTTTTGTGTTTATTATTAAAATAAATCTTAAGCTTATTTAAAAGTTCAGAAAGTAGTATTTTCCCAAGACATAGCACTAAAATCTCCACTATGCTATTTAACAACTTCATTGGGCCACTACTGGACTACTCAGTGGACAGAATAAGCTTAGAATATAAAAAATGTGTTTAGAATAGCAAAACTAGAGCAGCACAACCAGAACAAAGCAAAACCTGAAATTCAAGAGTAGAAAAGTTATAAAGCAGCTGTTTTGCCTTTTTCATAATGTAAGTTTTGTGTTATATTTAAAAGTAAAAATGTAAGTTATTTCATTGAAATTTATATAAAGCAAAGCATAATAATTTTAACATTTGTGGCATTTAAGAAACTTAGGTTTGAGTAAAAGTAGAGGGCAGCAGACACAGAAAAGTATCCCGTGAATCTAAAGGAAAAGTCAAAACCAGATCGAAGTCTCTAATCTTTAGACTTTAGTGAAAGGAAGTGAAGAGTACTGTTCCAAGAAGTACACTTAAAGTATCCATACCACACTACATACACATTGGCCTCAATTAATGAATGGCAAAAACAATACAATTCTCATTCAGAAGTGAACACTCTTTCACTCTCAACAGATCGCTCTTTTTATGTCTCTAGTTCAAGAACTTTTGGATATAGACTCTATTCTTCTTCTCCAGAATAGGACAAAAACAAATAGATATCCTATCTCATATTTTCTAAAACTTCTAAGTTTAATGACTATATGCTGCAAAAACCCAAATTCAATTGAGAAGCAAAACTTTATTCTTTACCAGTTATTTATGTCTTAGTACTACCAAAGCCATCAGCTTTTGTAATGCAGGACCAGAGCACATATGTGAGCAATACAAGCCTGGGAAACAGACTTTTCTGGTAGGGACATTGAAAACACTCCCAAAGGGGAAAGGAAGGAGACTAAAATATTTTTAAAATGATGACACAAGCCAACACTGTTACGGTCTTTATTCATTCCCACCAACATTTTTCCAGGGTTTCTACCTTCTGAAGACTGTGGTTATATTTCCGTGGAGGTAGAGTAAATGGAGCCTCGAAAAAAATATAAAAGGAGCGTCATTTACAAAAAACAGTGTGTTCACAAATTGAGAATCAAATTTTCATGTTCAAGTTTCTGAGCGAAAAAGATGTTTTCAGATTTTTAATTTCTATAGAGGTTAACCATACTGTAAAATTTCAAAGAGAAATAAGGAAGAAAGCAACAACATAGCTGTCATCAAATAGGAAGGAAGAAATCATTTTCTCTTCAGAGTTAGAGAAGCAGCAATGATTCAGATGAACAACAGTAGGGATAAATTGCTGCCTGCATGCCTGGTAAGAGAATAAATGTCCCCCCTCTACAAGGCTTCAACCTGACTTGGGGATGTCTGATCGGAAATTTAAAATGAGACAAATCGGAGGAATCAAAATCATGTGCGGTTTCCCCTCTGTTTCCAGGTGGGAGCTCAAGTTACAGACTGCTGTGTAAGGGATCCTGCCTCATTACAGAATGGTCACCAGTGCTACTGTGAAGCACCGCAGCATGGCACATAGACCAGCGGTGCTTTACACAAGTAGTGGCCATGTGATCGTAGTAAGGTAGATTTGCAGCTACAGCATTTTGAGGTAAAAGATGCTCCCAATGTGAGGCATCACCAATGCAAACCCTTCCATCCCATCAGATACTAGGCTGCTGACTGGAAATCTGTGTACAGGATATAAACATGTAACATAGGTTGTATTTTACTCTGTATGCTATTAATGAATGAACACTTTATTTATTTTACACAGTAAATTTATTTGTGAACTTTACTATATGTTTATTTCATTGTATTTTTAATGAAAAGAGTCTTAAATCCTATGCAGTCAGTTTTAGAAACTTTTGTAGGACTCTGCATGCTCTATAACTAACTGAATATGATCTACCAAGATATCAGAAAGTCTTGCATGTATCCGAGTAAAGTAGTTTAGCTAATGAAAGGGTCTCCACTGCTTTTCTGTTCACAGTTGTGACTGCTTTTTAAGAATATGACTCATTTTTAGATTATATTTCTTCTGTGACTTTACCACCAGCCTCTGTGTCATTAGAGATTCTGGTTCAGATAAAGTGGCTCCCATCTCCTGCAGCAGGAATCCTCTATCGGTGTCTGTCCTCTCCCTCTGTGCTGCTCTGAAGCTTCCACCAAGATTCCTTGTTTTTCTCAGTGAAGGGAAGTGCATTGAAGGTTAGGTCACTCTTCTCTGCACAGCTTCAGGATGTTATATGTGGAGGACCACCTGGATGACTCTCCTTGAAAGAAGAGCAGTTATCTCCATTTTAGCTAAACCTGGCCCTATTTCCATGTGTTGATATGTACAGATCTCGCTAGGACTTTTCCTTATCCCTTCAATTGGCTTTAAGCAATGCAAATCGATCTAGCTGAGGTGCTGATGTGTAGACTTTGAAGCAAGACCACAGGTCAGTGTTACCCCACCCCTGTAGTTCCCCAAAACATGTATGAGCCGGGCAGGATGGAGAGCCATGTTCCACGCTGTTGGCTGGGATCGAGCCTCAAAATAAGAGGCTATGACTTCCCAGGGCATAGAAATTACACATCAGAGCTGAAGTACCGACCCCAAAACATTAGATACTACTTCAAATTGTGTTATGCAGATTACTCTTTGTGCATATCCTTCTCTCTGCATGTTGCAGAGGCGATTTCAGGCCTCCTACATAGCCCAGCTCACAGTACTCACATACATCCTGCCACTCTCACAGTCACTTATCCCCGGGCCACTCCTCTCTTCACAAATTAATAAAATCCGGGTTTGGCCCTGGGTCAAAGCCTTTGTTCTGGTAACCACCACCCTGGCTGGACTGAGGGCTCCCTTGGCTCCCCACAAGTATAAATATGCCTTAATGTCTTTATTCTCACAGTGGGTTGCCCTGGAAGTGGCAGATTGGAATTAACTCGCTAGAATCCCAATAACTTTTCCATGGGATTACAAATATAAACTTCCCAGACCGCAAGGTGTTTTTATATACAATTATTTCAGATAAGAGCTGGTTTTATTGTCAGGTTCTTTTAAAACATGTTTTAACTCCCAAATAAACAAACTGTCCAATGTAAGTTTTTCATTAAAATTAAACTTTTCTTAAGGTCCAATTTGGCTCTTTCAATGGTGTGATGAGTTGCCAAATAATTGAGATGATTTTAAAATGTGTTGTTCATATTCTTGTTTTATAAATAAAATTGACATTCAGTGAATAAAAAAGATGGTCCTGGAATAGCTTTTTTAGTTTATCTGTGATATGAGAGTAGCATACAGTTTTAGGTGATACATTGTTTTGTAGGTAAGGAACACAGATTTACTGAAAGGACATCACAGAGTAGAATGTTTTAGGATTAAGAGATGATGGAGTAAAGTGAGCCAAAGTTAAGATCATAGGCCAACTGTAACTTCAGTGTTGGCTAGAAATTATCTGAATGTTATGGGGACAAGATACCTCCATGTATCTTACCACCAAGACATTATGTTTCACTATATACTAAGATGCTCACGGGGGAGAATAGAAGGAGATGGGAGGATACATTTTGGATTTGACAGAGTTAATATCCTTTTGATTATGCCACTGATAACATGATTCATCAAGATCAAGTTTTTTCTTTCCATTAATAGTATAAAAAGGGACTTACTTACATAAATTTAGTTATATAGTTATATAAAATAATGTAATTCTAGTTCATAATAATAAACATCTCATAAAATACCCATTTCTGTCTTCATGCACACACATTTTGGAACCACAGAATTGCATTTTCACTTATTTATATATTATATGTATTGGTCAGCATGTAGCACATTTTTTTATCTTTGTTTTTGATTTTTTTATAAAGAGATGTTTAGGAAAGAAAAATTTGATGCAAACCATTACTACCTTTCACTTAACCACAGCTATAGCAGGGGTACTGATTATTTGAACCCAGCCTGGAATTCATGGAGAGCAATGATGTGCTTTGCTTCAAAAGACTTGTCAATAATTCCTTTTCCTCATTCTCCCCTGAACTCATTCAAATCAGGCTTTTTATCCTCACCCCACTACAAACTGTTCTTGGGAAGGTTACCAGTGATCTTCATGTTGTAAACCTAATACTTAATTCTCCTCCCTCATTTTCTTTGCGTAGTGGGAATATGTGTTTGTTAATCTTTCTATGAAATATATTTCTCACTTAACTTTCTTGATACTATAGTTTTCTGCCTTTATCTCTAGTCAAATGATGAATCTCAATCTTTCCAGCTGTTTCTTCCCATTACCCTAATCTTTAGAAGTTGTAGTGCCCTAAGGCTCAGTTGTTAGAACACTTATATTTTCTCTCCTCCTTCGCTTGGAGATCACATCTGGTCTCATGGTTTTACCTGCCATCTATATGCTAATGACAAGTCTCCATTTGCAGTGAAACCTCTTTCCTATAATCTAGAATTTGTAAATCCAACAAACTGCTTGATTGATGTCCAATAAGCAACTTAAAATTAATATTTCTAAATCTGAGTCCTTTGTCTTTCCTGTATGATCTATTCCTCTTGCAGTCTACTCAACTCAACAACTGTTGAGTAATCCTTCCAGTTGTTCAGACAAACCATCTAGAGTCATACTTCTTTCTATTTATCTAAGAAATCACATTTAATCACCAAGAGACTCCAGTATCTCTGTATTCAAAGTGCTTATTATCTGAACCCTATCGCTTTCAATTCTGTGTATGTATTCCAAGGCAATGCCATCTTTTCCAGGGTTATTTTAATTGTCCCTAAAATTGACCCTCAGGAACCTTTGCCCCTCCACAAATCTCATGCTGAACCTCCATGGTTTTCCTTAAAGATAAGTCATGTTAGTTTCTCAAGCATTTTAAGATTCCTCGTACAGTTAATTATTTGAGCTTCTTCTGTTTTCCTGATGTGAGCATTGCTTGCAATGATCTTTCCTCTTAGGACTGTTTTCATTATTTCTTAGAGGTTGTGATGTATTGTATAGGCATTGTCATTAACTTCCAGAAAGTTTTTAATTTCTACCTTGATTTCTTCTGTGATCCATTGGTTATTCAGGAGTGTGCTATTATTATTCTTGGTACTCCTAAATTTTCAGTGATTTCTTCTGTGGTTGATTTCTATTTTCATTGCACACTGGTCTGATAGTAGACATGGGGGTGATTTCAATTCTTTTATACTAATTTAAACAGGTTTTATGGACTAGTATGTGATCTCTTGTGGAGAAAGTATTCTGTGCTGCATACAAGAATGTATACCCCTTTGTAGTAGGTTGGAATATTCTGTATATATCTACTAAATCCCTATGTTCAAGGATGTAGCTCAACTCTGATATTTCTTTATTGATTTTTTTTGTTTAGTTTATCTGTCTTTTTGCAACCAGGCAAGAGAAATAAATAAAAGGGACACAAACATGAAAGGAAGAACTTAAATTATCATTATTTGCAGATGATATGATACTCTACATAGCCAACTCAAAGAACTCCAAAACCTCTTATAATTAGCAATGTAGAGGATAGAAAATCAATAGCATTTTTGTACATCAATAGTGAACTCTGTGGAAAAGAAATTATGAAAACAATAACATTCTTGGCAGCATCAAGAAAAATTAAATACCTAGGAACTAACCTTACCAAAGAAGTGTGAAAAAACTCTACAAAGAAATATATAGTACTCTGAAAAAGGAGATTGAAAAAAATCATAAAATGGAAATATGTCACCTACTCCTATATAGGTAGAACCAATATTGTCAAAATGGCCATACTCCAAAAATTGTTATACACATTCAATGCAATCCCATCAAAATACCAACAGAATACTTCATAGATCTGGAGAAAACAATCCTTAAATTCATATGGAATCAAAAGAGACCCAGCATAGTAAAAGCAATCTTGGGCAACAGAAGTAAAGAAACAGGTATCACAATACCTGACTTCAAACTATAGTACAAAGCAATAGTGATGAAAACAGCATGGTACTGGCACAAAAACAAATATGTGGATCGACGGAATAGAATACAGGATAGAGAAACATCCCCAGACACACTTGGCTATTTCATCTTTGACAAAGAGCCCAGAAGAATATGATGGAGGAAAGATAGCCTATTTAACAAATGGTGCTGGGAAAATCGGATATCTGTTTGCAGAAGATTGAAGTAGGACGCATTTCTCTCACCATGTACTAAACTAAAATGAGAATGGACCAAAGATCTAAACATTAAAACAGAAACATTGAACCTATTGGAAGACAAAATAGGTAAAACACTTCATGTTATAGGTGTATGAAAGGATTTTTTTGAAAAACAGAAACCCAATGGCACAAGAAATAACAGCAAAAATCAACAAATAAGATTACATCAAATTTTAAAAACCTTCTGCACATCAAAAGAATCAATTAGCAAAGTGAAGAGACAAGCTACAGGATGGTAAAACAATTTTGCCACCTATTCCTCAAACTAATATGTAGAGGTACTCAAAAAATTAGACCACCTAAAATAAAAGACCCAATTAAAAATGGCATGTGAAGTGAACAGATACTTCTCAGAAGAAGAAGAACAAAAAGCTAATAAATGTATGAAAAACTGTTCAATATCTCTGGCCTTTAGAGAAATGCAAATTAAAAACATACAGGGAGTATATTTTAAACCTCAAAAATGCAATCTTTGAGAAGTCAAAGATTAACAAATGCTGGTATGGCTGTGGTGAAAAAGGAACACTTCTACATTGTTGGTGCGAATGTAAACTAGTACAACCATTTTGGATATCAGTGTGGAGATATTTTAAAGAACAAAAATTAGAATTTCCATATGACTCAGCTATCCCTCTGCTGTGTATCTTTACAAAAGATTTAAAGACATCATATGACAGTGAAACCTGCATACTAATGTTTATAGCAGCACAATTCATGAAAGCTAAATCCTGGAAGCAGCTGTTATAACCATCAACAGATGAGTGGATAAAAATATGTGATATCTATATGTAGTAGAATATTACTTGGCTATAAAGGAGAAAAATTTTGAGATATTTGTAGGAAAATGGATACATGTGGAATATATAATTTTGAGTGAAATAAATCAGACACACAAGCTTATATACTGTGAGTATTTCTCATTTGAGTAAGGCAATGTAGTAAGAGTATAGCAAAGGCTGGAGAGAACAAGTGGATAAATCTCTTGCAAATAAGAAAGGGTCCAGGAGTTAGAGGATGAGGGGAGAAGGGAAGGGGAAAGGGAAGGGGAAATAAGTAGAATTATCTTATATCATATAGAGGAAGCTAATAATTTCAATGATTGTAAATATTATACATCATAAACATGAGCTAAGAATAATAAAAAGAATGAAAATGGGGAAAGGGGATTTAAAGTTGGAAGGGGGGTTGTGGAAAGAGGAAAGGGATTTAAAAAAGAAACAAGCTGTATTATGTACATGTACCTACTCAGCAAGATGAATGTAAACTTTATGTACTGCAAACATGTACTAATAAAATAAAAATTAAAAAGATAAATCATGTTAGGTCACTAATCTGCTGCAAACTCTATCACTTATTTTAGAGGAATAATTGAAGTGTTCAGTTTATTAGCATATTTCCAATGGCATGAGCAGTGCCGGAACCTAGGAGGAAGTCACTAAGTATTTGTTGGATGAGCTTAGAATGAAGAAACAGATTCCCATCTCATTCAAAATGAAAAGTAAAGTCATTAGTGTAGGGTATGAGATTTTAGTCTTGTATCCCATACCTCCCTTTCATCTCTAGCCTCTTCTTCTCCTTCCTTCTGGCTAGACAGACTGTTCCCCAAGTCTACCAGGAACACTCTTGACCTTATGACTGGAAGATTAGCCATTTCTTCTATCTGAAATTCTCTCCCACCAGATACCTGTATTGCATCATTACTATCTGTCTTTGCTACAAGCTTTGAAAATTCTTTATTTGTTACTCTTATCAATACAATCCCTTCTTTCTGATTGTTTTATGCTATTTGTTATGACACTGCATTTGTTTTCTTTGTTCTACTTTTTTTCATTGAAGGTTAAAAATTTTATTTTTGAGAAAATTTTTACCACACATTTTCAAAGAGACCTTGTTCTATTTTTTAAATAAAATCTTCCACAGAATTTCCCCAATAGTAATGCTAAGATAGTGGATATTTTCACTTTGTATGTTCATTTCTTTTCTCCCAAAGTCTAAAACAGTATTATCTTACATATATCAAGCACCCACGAAGCATGTGTTTATCTAATGAGCAAATCAATCAAAATAATATGAAGAAACCCTGGTTTGGGTCAGTGAGGGGCGGCAGTTAGAAAATAATAAATTAGGAACTCTGCAAGATAAAATGGAATTAAATGCACTCAGATATCATTCCAAGCATTGTCAATAATAGACCACACAATCTTAAAATAATTCTTGTATTTTTAAAATTTCGATTTCCCCATCTATAGAAAAAGGTGAATGAGAGGACCTATAAGATGTTTTTCATATCTGACTTTTTTAATTATATTTTCCTTTCAGATTCTAGACACCATTTTCTGCTATTTATAAAATGGATAATTGTAATTATTTAAACCATTTTTACTTACTGAGTAATTAGTTTGGTGTTTGTCAGGATGAAATGCAATGCAGCATTTTTTTCAATTTGTTTTTCTCCCATAGATAAACAATTACAAGACAGAAATTTATAAATTTTGTTGTTAAACTTTCCAAACTAACAATGACATGAAGAACAAAAATACAACTGCATATAAACATGCATCTGAAATTTATCAGGAAAAAATATATTTAAGGCAATTCCTCTTCTAGGCATTTTTCCCCAGCTGGTCTAAGGACATACATCATCACGGCTTCTAAATCCTAATTTACAAAGAGAAAATATGGTAGTTTTATAGGCCCCTGACCATTGAGAAATCACTGATTGCAAGGCCTGTCACCTCAGAAACTAATCAAAAGGTGACACATTCAGTTAACTTCCCATTATACATTCATAACATCATCTTTCAGTTTAGTGTCATAAAGAATTTATGTAGGACATTAATCATGCAAAACCACTGAATTGTTCTCATTTCAGTGATAATTGTTTACTCCTATAAATGGTTTGTGTTGAGTTTCAACAATTCAACTGAATAAAATAAATCTTCCATCAGCATGAGTTGGGAAATTAACCTATAGATAAAGGAAACAACAAAATGAATGCATAATATGATTAGTAGAAAAATTAAAATTTTGTAGTGCTTGCTCTTCTTTCTTTAATGACAAGGCCCAATGACATTGAGAATGATTCTGTGAATTCCAGTAAAAGGAATCTTGAAAAAGAAGAGGAGCTAAAACAACATGATCAAGTGTAATCGATAAATATGTAAGACTTACTCTGTCCAATATCTACATAATATGGTTAACTCTGAAAAAAGGTAAACATCTTACAAAGGAAACGCAATACACCTTGCTAGTCAATGAAGCTAAAATTAATCAAAGGGATGTCAATCATGTGCTGGGGACAAAAGAAAAAAATGCAGTGGTAAATTTTTTTTAGCATAGGCTTGTGAAATGTGTATGAGAACTGCAAGTCAGAGAACCTGGCTTCTACCTGGGTCTCTAACCTTGACATCCACCCAAACTTCTTCTTCCGTCTTCTCTGTAAAAAAGGAGGGCTAAGCTCAGTCGTCTTGTAGAATTGTTCTAACACCAACCTTTTATGATTTCAGAAAGAAACTCAGCTAATCAAGACTGTATATATTTTTTTCCTTTTAATGCAATGATTTGAATGATTTGTCATCTGTTTTTAGATTTCCCTATTGCCTACTGAATAAAATAAGAGTAGGATCAATCTGAGACAGCCTTTCAGCCTAAGGGTGCCATAATTAATGGCACTGTCTATTCCAGCTTTCTAAATGGAACCCTACTACATATATATATATATTTTTTTCCTGTAGTAAAGTGTCTACTTTATGACCATAATAAATAGCAATTGCCCTTTAATGGCAAGTTTAGCTGTGACCATTATGGCACAATTTAAGTGCTTAAAAACACTAATGGGAGTGATACAATGTTAATTATACTAAGGATATGAAGGCTGTACATAAGAACTCCTGCAAAATTAAGTAAAACCCTGACTAATTCTAATTATGGTCTGTCTGGAAGAGATAAGAGAAACTAAGCACCCCCTTTTTATTGCATTTCTAATAACAGCATAATTTGCCCACATTGGTTGAGAAAATATTTTAAATGACTCAGAAAAGTAAGATCTAAAATAAAATAATTTTTTCTGTTTGAGAAAACAGATGAACTACTTATATATGAAATACATCTTTATTTGAAACGTTTTTTTCCTTGCCTCCAAATCTAAAGTAACCAAATTTTAAAGAGATCATTCATTAAATGTGAGATACAAATTCTTAGCATCAGTGTTTTACTTTTGTAAAAACATGCTTTATAAACTAATTAGAAGAGATATTCTTGAAAAATAAAACAGTGAAGGTAATCCTTTACCTCATCATCTATGGAAAATTTAGAAGCCATTGTACATTAATTTTTCAAGTAATTTCTCAGGTAATCTTTCATCTTTTTGATCTCTGTCTCCTTTTTACTTCTTGCACTTAATGAATACCTCTTATGCATCAGTACTGGGCATTAAAAAGTGGAAACATAAGCCTATTGTCCTCAAGGGGTTTACGGTCTGCCAGGGAAAGAATTAAGAACAACAGTTCATTTTTATATCTCAGTATGTGTTATTGAGTACATATTTTTCTCTGTATCTTCAAACTTTATTTTTTTTCACTGAAATCTACTGTTTTCCTCATTAGGAAATGATTTATATGCATCCCTCACTGTGGAGTAGAAAATAAGTTATTGATTTATCTGATTTTACCTATTTTTTAGAAATAAGATGCTTCTAGGTTCTCATAGCAACACTCTGCTGGAAAGTCTGGAATGTTTCAGTGTTGCCATTTGAAGAACAAAGCAAAAGCCATCTCATAAATAATGAAAACAATTGTGGGACAGCCTACAATTTAAAACACACACATTATTTTATTGGATCATAAGCCAAGTGTACAAGTAGGAAGATAAAAGAAACCCCCTTTTTTTTTTAAAGACAGTCCCAAATGATTGAAATCATTTAATTCCATTGAAATGTGACTCATAATCTCTAAATTATAGGTATTGGGGGTTAACCCAAACAGTTATGACAAGTATCTGATTATTTAAAAATTGTCATCTTCACTTTAAAGCAGTTATTACCTATAACAGATTTGCTAACTTGTCAATATATCTAGCATCAAGTGACCCACAGGGCATATGTCAAACACCTGCCTTGGAAGGTTACTTGTCATTTAAGCAGGACCACTTTTACAGCATTAGGGCTGTTTCCATGGCATTTAATCTGTGTTCCCTTTGAAGAAGACTTTTATCACTACTCCTAAGTATATGTTTCCCCAGTACAGGGTATTTTGTACACTTCATTTTTCCAACGTATGTTGATCTTCATTCTCTCCTGATGCCAAGTCAAATGAAACATAAATAGGGTTTACACACAAATCTAAAGGTTCTATAATCCTTCTTTAGGATCACTTTCTGAAATTTCTCTGTGCTTTTTATCTTTTAAAAATTAAACTTTAAATCAGGTGGGATGACACATGCCTATAATCCCAGCTATGTGGGAATCTGAGGCAGGAGGATTGTAAATTCCAGGTCAGTCCGGGCAATTTAGCAAGACCCTGTCTCAAAACAAAAACAAAACAAAAAGGAAAAAAATTAAGAGATTGGGTTGCAGGTCTGTGTTAGTCTTAACCAGCATGAAGGAAGTCCTAGGTTCAATACTCAACATCACACACAGACACACACATACACACATGCACACACATATCCTACACAGGTCAATTAGTAAGACTTCAAACTAACATGGTATTTCATTTTCTTCAGATTTTTGTGAGATTTTTCTTTGGCTTGTGAAGATCTACACACTCAAATACGTGCACATGCTCAGTACACACACATTAGTATACATACATAGCAGACAGACTGACAGTTTTATCCCCAGTTTCATTTGAAGGCTGGCAGTCAATGTTTTCTACTTCCTGGTAATAAACAACTCTGTTTCTGATTACATTTCTTCTGCAATTTGCCTGTTTTTTCCTCCTACTAAATCTCGTCATTGTAATCATCATCTTATATTTTCAGCCTTTTTAATGATAAGTATAATATTTTCTACTTAACATTGCCAGCATTTCTCACTGAGATTATTAATTCCTCTATTAAATAGTTACTCAGTAGGAGCATTTATTCTATCATTATAAAAGAGATCTAAAAATAAATAAGAAAACACCAAGGTAGAAAAAAAAGTGCTACAGGTTAGGTTGTAAGGGTTCTGCAAATATCTATCAACAAAGGGTTAGTCCCTAAAGTGGCACTATTGGGATCTGCTGGATCTTCAGAGGGTGGATCCTAGGGGGAGGTTCTTAGATCATTGAACTCATGCCTTCTAAGGGGATGGTGGGTCTCCATTCTCTTCTTCTTTCTCTCTTTGATTCACTAGGTATGCTTAACCTCTACCACCCTGATGTGTTTCCTCATCACTGGCCTGAAAACAAGGGACAGACTATTCATGAACTGAAACCCCTAAAATTGTAAGCCAAAAAGAAAACTTTTCTCTTTATAAGTGTTTCATATGAGGTATGTGTAAGAGTAATGGGAAGCAGACTAATGCAAGGGTGAGAGGATGAGGGAGTGTGGAAGCCACTTAGGGAGGTATGGCTTATTGGACAGTGGAAACCTGTACTGAAGGAGCTCTATGAAGAAGAGTTAATGGTCAATGAGAGAAGCTTGATATGGAGCTGTGGAGATGGTCAGTGGTTAAGACTGTGTGTGATTTTACATTAGCCCCTTAATTTCCAGAGTACTAAACTTCTCCCCATGTAAAACAAGTAAGTCAGTATCTCCTCAAGGCATTTCCGAAAGAAGGAACATTTAAGGAGTGTCCAAGTAACAGAAGAAAAACAAAGATAAAGGTAAAAATAAAATGAGAAGAGTGGTTTAAAGCCTACTGTTTATTCCATAAGCTGTTGGTGCTCATCAACATTGAATTCTGGAAATAAAGTTATTGATTATTTGGTATATTCTCATTTGTATAAGCATATGCAACACACACACACACACACACAGGCAGGAAAATACAATCATAGTAGAGTTAGTTTGTTTTTATCTCCCAGGTCTTTGTAGAGGCTAGAAAAATTGGGGAGTTTTTGGAGCTGGTCCTCGACGAAAGTCTGAGAGACCAAAATATTCCACTAGTATTACTAGCTTTTGATTAGGTCCTCAATTTATTATATTTTTAAAGGGTAGCTATATATAAATGAAAGTAATGGTGATCTGAACTCTACTCTTCATTTAATGTTATCTAGTTTAATTCCTATCAGAATAAAACCAGAGACAGAGATTTATGAAAAGAGAAAGATCATTGCCAATAAGAAATATAGTAAGTGTAATATACGTGGATGAATGAACCCAGCAAAATAGATATATTAAATGAACACTGAGTCAATATAAGTAAACTGATTAAACATACAGGTTCCTTTGGATTGTTGATATCACAGTGACTTTTTGTTTATTATTTCTGTTTTAAAGTCACTGCATAACTGTTCGTGAATTTAGAAATTTTGTATGAACAAGGAATGAGCTTAAGCGATTCTATTTTCAATCTTGAAATTTCATTTTTAAATACATTTAATTTTAACAAGTACTATTTTGATTCTTCTTTTTGGTCAGCTATATTTTATTTAGAAAATGAAGAGAGACCCAGAGTGATAGGCAGCCAAATGGGCCAACAGTTGGAAGTAGGAAATAAGTGGTGGTGTGAATAACACTCAACCGTAGGATAATTACAAGGTAAATTTCATTTGGCTCTTGAATACATGCAATGAGTTGCAGAGAATAGATTTACTTCTCTAATTACCCTATGTTGTACTTGGGCCAATTCTGAAATGATTTTGCATTCCTTGATCACATACCAACTGTCGGGGCGAGGAGGGGCCCATAAATGTAGTAGATACAGAGAAAAAATAGTTTTTGCATATAATCTACAATACAACATGCCATTCTTACAGTCTTCTCTGCATTATGAAAAACGCTAGTTTGTTCCCTCAATTCAGATAAAGAATTAAATAAAATTCAAGGAAAAAAGTAAATCACATTGACTTTTTTAAATAGTGAGTTGATCACAATCAAATCAGCTAACTTCAAGTCATATACCAATGCACAGAGAGTAAATGTATGAGTGGATTAGAGTGTCAGATGGCTTGAAAACATTCACCATTTTTCCTAACCTATAAAATATTAGAAATTAGTTGTATCACATTTCTAAAAATTCTATATAAGTAATGAACACTTAGACATTTGATGGCAAAATAGAAATGCAGATAAATAAGTCGAGGAAAAAGGTAAATACATGTATCACGCTACTATTTCTCCAGGATTTATTATCCTTTGTGCTCAGTGCTTAGCTCTATACAACTTATTGCATTTATTTTAATTTAATTTCTGAACAATGTAAGTATCACCATTGCTACTTTCTGCATGAGAAAATTGAGGCTTGCTTTGAGAAACTTACAGTAATAAGTACAGAATTAGTGAGTAAAAGTTTCAAATTTATACTCAGCTATATCTGTTTTCAGAGCTATGCCTCGCTCACTTCTGCACTACCACCCTTTACTTCCCCCTCCTCTTGTGTTCTCCTAGGGCTTTTTCAATGGTTAGAAACAGTGACTGCCGGAATGACCAGCTGACCAGAACCATAATGAAACAATGCCACAGGCAAAGCAATTACCGTTCAAATGTTTCTTCATATCAAGCTTCTGAACAAAGGCATGAAGGAAAGAAGGAAGGAAGGAAATAAATGGGCCCAGAAATCACCTTTAAGAGAAAAAAAGACAGAATGCAATGTCGTTTTTTGTAGT